>JAECXH010000114.1:10000000-20000000 GCA_018152175.1 Drosophila jambulina | reverse complement strand
ACTCGCCCAAGTGTCCAAGGGGTCGGCATCCGAATGGCTGACATTCGAAACAAGCATTTGCCGGCCACCACCCATGATCACATTTATGTTCTGACCCGTGGGCAGTTCGATTAGCTGACGTGCGATGTCCATGCAACCCTGTTCCCGGGACTCTGGCGTCATTCCAGTCTCGCATTCCCAACGACGATCCGGTACATGGGCATAGAGAGCGGCGGGAGTGGCATGCGTTACCCTGGTGGTGGTCACGAAGCCCGTTCGCATTCCGTCCAGCTGAGCCCATCGCAGGATCGTCTGCACATGGTGGTCCTGCTGCAAAGAGGCGGTGCAGTTGCCCAGTGGCACGTTGGAGTCCACTCCACCAGTCTCGTAGTTAACCTTCACACCGCCAAAGAGAGCCGTAGCCGTCGAGAAGGAATCCGGCACTTGTTTGTCTGCGCAGTATGTCTTCAGTAGCCCCATGTGGGGAAAGTGCTCCCAGCTGAGGAGACCCTCCTCCTTGAATCCATATATTCGGGCAGCGGTCACCGTATTCGGACCCATTCCGTCGCCAACAAAAAGTACAACATTTTTGGCACGACGCCGATTAAAGTCCCTCGAAACGGCCTTCTTGAGCTCCTTGATTCCTTGGTCGTACCATTCTTGCTGCTCCTTTGGTAGCTCCACTGGCCAATAGGTGACCGTGTCCATGTCGCCCACATCTTCAGCCATTGCATAGTGCACCACAAAACCAATACACATGGCTGTGATCAGAAGGCACGAAAAGACGAGCGACATGATGAAGAGTCTGGACCTAAACCATTTCGATGGGAGCTCCGCATTGCTCCCGTTGAATTTGGTTTCTTCGGTTCCGTCAGAGCTCCCAGTTTCCCCGTTATTCCTGGCACTGAGGTCCACATCATTTAATTGCACTTCGGTCATTTCCACATCGCTCAGTTTCCGGATCTTTCTGTTTTTGATCGGTGTTTCAGTAATTCTTTCCATTTCTCCTATTCACGTCTAGATCGGCTGCCTAATCTTTGTACTGAAAATGCGAGATATATTGCAGATTGTTAACTAATCATTGTTTACCACAGATAAAAAGGCAATTTATAGACAGATAAACGAAGCTGGCATTGAGTTCTCAGTGTTTCTCAGTGGGTTTTAAATTATAAGACTGAGGCAGCAGTTACGCATTTTGTAAGGGGAACTTTTAATTACAGTCAAACTTCTATTCTTTCAACCTTAGCATTTGCGGAGCATTAAATAGTTATTTTTTTAATTTGGTAAATTTTTTTCAAAATCAGGTATAATATGTTGTAACTGGTAATCACATTCAACTAATTTGTATTCAAGTGAGTTTTTTATGAAATTTTTTGTACATAATTTTTCCCGAAAAGTTTTTTAGTTAACTACAAAACGATATAAATAAAATTGCATTTAAACAAAGGTTTAAAAGGTATATAAAACTCCCAAACTTATTGTGAAGTAAACTCCGTTTATTTAACGGTAACGTTACTGTGTAGCATTAACTTGTAACAGAAAATTTTTGTAACTACTTCAGAGGGAATGAATATATTTCAATATATAAAATTTATTATTAATAAAAAAAAATTATTTTCCAAAGAGGAAATTCTAAATTTTATTAATTCGCATGCTTTTTCTTAAAATTAAAAATACTTTCAGTAGCCACTGGCTACTGTACCTGTGAACTATTGAACTAGTGGTTCCCATCCAGTGTTGCCAACTTTGCGGTAGACAATAAAAATAAGCTTTACTGTGAAATAAAAGATTACAATAGGTAAAACCATTTTACAGTAACAGCTGAAAACAACAAACTTGTGCGGTCGGGGCTTGTCGGGGCTAATAGATTTCTATAGTTCATCATAGTTAATAGTTTTGTTAATCTACAATTTTAATTGATTTTAATTTTATTTGAAAAGAAAATTTGCCTATATAGAACACTGGGTCTAGTGGGAAAATAGCTAAGCTTGTCCCCACTGTCCCCACCCGATATCATGCACCATTCCGACTATCGATAACCAATCAGCTGTTGCTCTCTCTCGCTTGCTCTCCGCTCTCTATCAACTCTCAAACAAACAATGCTTAAAATAACGAATAACCCTTAAAATAACGCACCTTTTTGTGGCCTCTAGGCTCTACAATGTTTTTCAAGCTGCACAAGGCGGGAAACATGCAATTCTAATGCAACTGGCCCCAACGACAGCTGGAGAAACATCGATGTATCGACGTGACATCGACGGTACTTCCAGCTCTAGATTGGGGGGAATTGTTTATGGCCGCTCCGCCGCTCCAAAACTGAAGTGATTCATATAAAACTCGTCTCCGATTCGCGGCGAAGAGCGCGATTACTGGCCAACGGCTCGAATTAGTCTCGATCACACAAGCGAACGTCCAACTCCGCGAATCCGTACCCGAGTCAAGAGTGAAAAGTGTTTGCGTGGACCACGGTTTTCTTTCGCCTCTTCAATCAACATCAATTAGCTGCGCGTGTGCCTGGGCCGAAAACTGAACTGAACCAGAACTAGCCCACTGCCGTGAGCATTCCAATTGGAGAGCAGCCGAAGCACACGCACACATCGGCCCGTCTAGGGAAAAGCGCCATGGACGACTTGGGTGAGTCCGCTTTTCCTCTGAGGAAAACTTCCTCAAACACTCCGCAGCACACGTACGCACACAGTGGCACCGCGAACCAATGCCCCAACTTCAAGGTCGGTCGTTAATTGGAGTTAATTAGCATGCTGAGAAGGTATCTTGGTGTGGCCGCCAGGTGGCGGCACCTCAGGCCGGAAATCTCACGGATGAATATATTTTTGGTACAGTGGAAAGTGCCTAAAAGACTCTGTGGCAGTCAAAAATATACTGTCTCCTTAAAACAGTTGGTGGTTAAAGGAAAGCACTCCAAAATGTACAATTTTAAGAAAACTTAGAACCAGCGGAAATTATTTTTTTTTGGTAATTTATGATATGTACATACTAAACAAATTAAAAAAATATATATATATAATTTAAGAACCAGTTAAACAATGTTCTCTTAATATAATCCATACACTGTTTAGTAATAATTCCTATTTGCTCATTTCCCGAATCTTATCGCTGACGTATAAGCATTAATCACTACTTAAAATAGTATTTACGTGCCGCTTTCCTCTCGATGATGAATACCAAGTGACATCTTATCGCTACCCGTGACTACTAAATACAAATTGTTGTATATTTGTACATTATTCGGGATGTGGTCCCTTCCGCACACCATCTCACACTCCATTTAAGGCGATTTGCATTCCTTGCACTTTATGATTTATCCGCATTCCTGGAAACTGAATGTATAACTTCGAGGCCGTCACTTCCCGCGTGTGAGATCATTCACTATTGTGGCACGGCACGAGGGCGTGGCTTCAGTTAGCTACCAAGCTCACCGAACCCTTGGCCATTCAGTGAATGATCTCGGAGAGCAATCGAGCCGGCTTTATTTGCTTTCTTTTGCTGCCACACAGAGCACTTTTAGTCATCATCAGCGAAATAAAAGTGTATCTGCCATCTCTCGCTTCGTTCTCTTTATGACACAATTCTCCGCTGTTTACAGTCCCACTGCGTGTTATTCGTGGAGCGTCTTCTGATAAAGCCACAAATGCAGCCAGCTATCTACATTTGTATGCTTGTGTGTATATAAGTGGATTTGGGCAATCTTCTTGCTTTACTGGTCAGACATTCTTGAGAAATGAGTAAAGGCCAGGTCGGGCACAAACACCCTCGACAAATTCCAGCTGACCGGCACTCCACCTCAGCACAGTGGTCTGTGACCTATTTAAGAAGCGGTTCTAGTAGATTATTTCCCCTCTTATCTTATATTTACTAAATTCCGAAAATAAATATATTCTACTATTCTTTTTTCTTTTTTTCTACGATCCCTATATGTTAAAGGTTCATTTAGTTCAGGTTCTTTTTAAGATTTGATGGTCTAACATATAAAGTCAAAGATAAAGGACCTAGAAACCACTCGTCTTTTTTAAGAAGAAAAGGTTTTAGACTTCAAGCACTATTTGGGGCTTAACAGAACTCTTTTACTCTTTTTCGGTTCTATAAAACTTTTTCGCTTTTTAAAAACTCTCAAGCCGGCATGGGTATTATTTACTGTTTATTTCATTAAAATTTAAAAAAGAATTTTAATTTTAATTTTATTTTGAAAGAGTTTTCTGTTAAGTCAAAAAGAAAAAAAAAAAACAAACCGAAACCCTCATTTCCATTGCCTTCATCTTGATTGCTCCCCTCAGCTTCAAGCAAAGGAAATTTGACGCTCAACAAGATCGTTCGTACAGGAAGTTGGGGCTTCAACTGCATCTTGATCTCCTGCTGCAATTGCATCAATTTTGCGGCTATTAGCGAGTGCGCGCCCACTTCATCGGTGGCTGCCCACTCGACACGCAACCACTCTTGTTCGTGTTGCGTGTGCGCACTGTAACAGCGGTTGACTCGGCAGTCTGCTCGGAATGAAAGGAGATGTGAAGATCTGCCGAGTTCGGTTGTAGGTAATACTCCAACTGAAGACAGCGATAAGAGATATGGACAGTGGGGCATTTACGATATCTATAGATTTGTATTAGGTACTATCTTTAAAAACAAAATCTCTTGGAGATGATATACCTAGACCTATTATAATTTAATATGTTTTGGTATTTAACAATTTACAAGTATTATAAATGAGTACTGCATAAAAACTGCATGTACTAAATGCATTATTGATTTTCTTCTTAAATTATTTTTATTAATGCCATTAAAAGGTAACTGATATCAACTTAAAATTATTATTTTAGTCAAGACTCACAGTTATTATATTATCTCTTCATGAGGCGTAGTTATCGGCTAGCTTCAAGCACACAGCTCTCACTCAAGCAAAAACAAAACAGAGAAACGGGCGAAAATATTCCTCGGCGGTTTCCTTTTCCCAATGCCTCCCACTTGCGGTCGAGATGCTTCAGCTAGCCGCAGAGAAATGCGAAATGAAAAGCCACTCCGCAAGCAAGACGAAAATCTACTTTTGTTGCGATTATTTCGTTCTCTATTTTTCTCACAATCTCTTTGCTCTCTTAGCACTCTGAAAATAAACCCGAGCTAAAAAAATAGACGACAAAAACAGGACTCTATATGAGGATGTTCATTTTATTAAATATAAAATAGTTAGGTATAAATGAAATTCAAATAAATTTGGGATAGGTAAAGTTAACAGTTTCATAAAATATATTTTTTTTTTTGTTTGTTTTTGCAAAGGTACAATTTTAACTGTTACTTTCTACTAGCAACATGTACAATAATGTTGGGAGTTCAATGTACCATTACATATGTAAATGTGTTTGGAAGCTTGCGTTCAATGTTCAGTTTTAATTGCTAGAAAATTCTCCGAGGGAGATCTAGTTGGTGAATAAAATAATTATTTTCAGATTTAGGTTTCTGTTTTGTTTATTTATTTATTATTTTAAAAACTGAATTCCTTTCTATCTTAATGTATGGTATTATGCAATGGTAATTGTATAATTAGGAAAAAATGATTTTTTAAACCGTTTTCTTCTAACTGGAAAATATTAAATAAAGCAAATTTATAATCTGTAAAACTGAAATTATCCATGTACTAAAATAAAGTATTTTACAAATTGATTCTAAGTGTTATGACCCATATTAATGTGTAATAATTAAATTAATAATTGTATATGTTACAAATTGTACCCCAAATTGTCTAATGTGGTTAAGCCCTTTTTTTGTTATTATTCAATACTATCTAAGGACAAACATTTTTGTTAGGTCTATTTAAATATATTTTTTTAAGTGCACTTTGTTTACCTACTCTCTCAAACATTGGAGCTCTCACGCTTTCTCGCTCTGCGCTCTGTGGCGCGGGATCCAGAGAGCCGGAGAGCGCGCGCCGTCTTCTAATGGAGCCCAAGCGCTGGGTCCCCAATTGGATTTCAGTCTATTGGGTCTGTTTCTGTTTCGAGACGCGACCGCAGCGCGCGTATTTCTCAGTCTCTCCGATTCGTAGTCTCGGGTCTCGGCGCTGTGCTCCGTTCTCCTGCGGAACAATAACAAAATATGTGACAAGGCGACAGACTGTCAAAGTGCATGCAAAAGTGTGGAGATAGCTCGCAGGGAAAATAACAAACAAAAATCGGTGCGAAATAGAGGCGGGAAAAGCTGGTGAAAAATCGGTGGAACTGTGCTGGTGACATTACATACTTACCCAGGTTGGAGCGTGGGAAACTGCTGACTTCGCGGGCAGGAAAACTCACCTCAAAAAAGTTGACAAACAGCTGAAAGATAGCAAGGAGCTCAGAAACCCAGATAATAACGATAAAAGTGGAATGCCAGTGGCTGCTGAGTAAACCCCCATTTATAGTGGAATTTGTCTAGATTAATGGATCCGTGTCACTCGCCTTAAGATTCTGCTAATTCTTGGCAAATCTCCGCGCCAAGTTGTTTGAAAAACATTTCGATTTCATTAGCATTTCCCACTAATTATGGAACTAATTATCAACGGACGAGACATCCGAATAGATGAGGTATTTGCCCCGATCTGGCGGAGCAAAGAAATTCGGTTAGCCCCATTCATTTTCGAGCGGATTAAAGTCGTGGGCGGCTGTGATGGAAATGTTGTTTTGGCCTCTGTTCGTTTTTCCGTTTTTCTGGAGGGGAAATGCCCGGAATAAAATAACAATAACAACAAGCAACAAAAGCAATTAAATTGTGCCCACTTAATCTATTAAAACTATGACATTTTTCACATATTTCAAGCACTCGAAACCAAGTGCATTCGCAGAGAGGGGGACGGAAGTCGCCCCCTCCTCGTAAAAGTATCTCGGGTTACGACAGCAAATGGAAATGCTGGAAAATGATGTAAACTGGTCGGACAAAGTGCTCACAAATAAACATTTTGCTGTATGAGAAGCGCTTTCGTTTTCGGTTTTTATTTTCTATTTTTTGAATATCTTTGTATCTTTCAGATACGCTTGGTTTGCGGCCAAACAGCTTCTCTCTTTGTCGATCTGCAACCACAAATTATATGGCAATCACTGATCTCCAGAAGATTGGCGGTTTCTTTCCCGCTTTCAGTTACCACCACAAGCTCAGAGCTTACTTTAGTCTCAGCTACTTAGCACCTTCTGGCTCGGCAGTGCAATGAGTTCATCGCCAGGTTCGATTGTTCAGCAAGTTCCCCTTGAATTATAAAGAGCATATTCTCTTTATTTCGATTCTTATCGCCAAGTCATATAATTTCAATTAGTGTGTGTTGTTTCGATTGGCCCCAGAAAGACGCTGCGCTCTTCTGATCGGGGCTTTTGAAAGATTTCGAAATCTATAATTGCTGACGGAGACTTGTTGCGTAATAGAAAGCTAGAATTTGATGATGCGCAAAGGAACAAGTTTGAAAAAGTAAACAATAGAACATTATTCTTCAATTTCTGGGATTTTATTTTATAGGTTTTATGAGTAAATAACATATGTTTCTAAACACCCTACTCGTATGTTGTTATTTTAATGCATCTAAAATTATTCAGGCATCAGTTGGCATACATATTTCACAATAAAAACCCAAAAGATAGTTTACTAAGCAGCCCAAACGTGAAACTTCCTTCAAACTTATAGGTAATCATTCAAAGGTGCTTTTCTTAGCCCAATCAATAGTCTTTCAGTTCCTATCATCATCCAATCAGTATTGGCTCTAATCAGCTCAACCCTAATTTGATCATCGTGTCAGGCACTTCCCAAGAGACCCATTATCTTATCACAAGACTCTAAACAAAACCTCAAAGCGTCAGTAGCAAAGTGTGAAAGATACATTTTTACAGGGCCGTAAATTGGCCAAGTTTATTGACGAACCTCTCACAGGAGGGACATTGGATTAACGGCGTGAATTCTCGTCGGCCTTTCCTTTGGCCACTTTTTCACCTTTGCGCCTTCAGCAAGGTCAACACTCGCATTCACACACATTTTATCTACTTACTAATAAAATATTTATATTGAGATCTTGGCGATTGGCCGGCGCTCGATCGCTTGGAATTTCCCTCGAAAGAAACATAGCCGTGCCTTGGACTTTTAAATATAGAAGGAAGGCGCACCGAACAAACAATTGCCCACACTTTTCGGCCCGACGTCATCCCATACACCGACTGAGTAATGCCTCAGGTGTGGAGGGAAACTGATTTGCTATGCACACAGACCTGGAACGAAAGCGAGTTTTCTTTTGGCAACGTCTTGCGGAAATCTCTCGTCGGCGTATTTTCAATTAATTTCCCCATTTTCCCTAGTTCAGCTCTCTCTCCCTTCATTAGACGACCGAAACGTCGCCTTTGATTTGCTAAAAGTTCTGTTCTTTCTATTTTCTTTTTCCTCGGTCCGATATTTTTAGTTGGCGATCATGGTGTTGACGTAATTTGGCAACCTTGATTCCCCTTCCCTCCCGCCGGCTTCAGTATTTTTGGCCTGGCTTTGTTTTTAGTTTGGGAATTTATGTTTATTATTTTTTACCTTTTTCCAATGTGTCGTTATGTGTTTAAAACAAATGTGAAATGTGGCCTGCATGTTCATTTTGGTATTTTTATGATTCCATAAATCTGTCTTCCCAGATCGTTTGGATCAACTTGATCTGGGCTAGTATATCTACAGGCCATCGTAAATTTTGTTAGTTTCATAGATCATCCATTGAAATTCACCTACACACTTTGGATTAGGCGGGAGTCGGAGAGTGAATGTTTCTCGGGCATTTCTGTTTGGGTTTTCCTTTTCGGTGGCCTCCGAGCTAATTTATCGATGATGTTGCTGCCTTTTTGATCTTCAGATCACATAGATTATAGAGACTTCTTTGTCGAGCTTCTTTATGGAGATCTAGCTTGGTTGATCATCTAAGATCAACCAATCAAAGCCAAAAAGATTTCTCCCGTAAGCATTTGATTAGTGATTTGCCGGTAATTTATTGTCCATGTCCGATGTTTTCATTGACTGAATGATAGCGGTTTATGGAATCCGTTTTAGGAAGTGATTACTTTGAATGGTTAATTTCTATATTCGTTTATGATAGTAATTCCTAATATAATGTCGTTATTTAGTGAATATATTTTGAATTTTTATTTACCTTTTAATCGAAAGATTTGGTAATTTTCCTTACATTTTTAAAAAGGACAACAGCAACCTTTAGAAAACTGAGAAATATGTGGATACTTTGAGATGAACCTGCATTTTTGTGTTTTGATCACTGTGGGACCCTTATCCCTATAAATATCTTCTAGCTCCCCTTGTTTGACTTACAATCAGGCATCACTAGCAAAACCCCATCTTGTAATTCCATATTTTATCAGCCCCAGTCAATTAATAGAAAATTTAGAATGCACAAAGCACTCCCCAGGCAACAATTTTCAACATTAAATCTCGGGGACTTCCACTGGGGGCAGGAACTAGTTTCTTTATCTTTTATTATTATTTTCTGTACTGGGGACTGGGGCAAAGCTCTGATAGACAGGCAAAGACAACGACGACATCGACAACGACAACTACAACGACTCCTCTGACAGGCTAACTCAACGCAAACAAAAACGACAAATCCGTCGTCGAGCCCCGAAATGCCAAAAATAAAAATGCGCTTATAAATAATTCAAATGAAACTGCTTTTTGTCAATCGCAGCGAAATAGCAAAAACAAAATCTAAAGACTTAAACAAATATATATTAAAATGTCACCAAACAGTTCCTTGATTAATTAATTATTTAAAATTATAAATCAGTGAGCATAGAAAGTGAATCTCGACCGTTATCATGGATAGAACAATGTACGGAAAGATCGATCCGGGTGCGCGTCAACCCTATCGCACGGCCCTCACCAAAGGGATCCTGCCAGGCTGTAAGTATTCGAGTTGAAGATGTTACCATCAAAACGAAAATTTAACAAAATAGTTAATAATTTAAGTAATTAATTGAAACGAATGCCAATTTGGAATGATACATTTATTTTGGGCTACACCAGGCAATGTAAGTTATTCTTTATAAGCATTACTAGAGAATTACATAGCCATAGTTTTTTTTTCCCCCTATACCTGGGGCAATCATCTTTAACCGTATCCTTAACGAACATAATTTTCCTAGTTCAACTGACAAATAAAAGACACAACTCTTTGGCAAGAAAGGTCATTCATCTGGTAGGAGCTAGTCGATGGCCAAAGCTCCACGCACCGCTCGTTGCCCTCGATATTGTCCGGCTGTCCAACGGACCAGGCCAAAAAAGGAGCCTCAATTCCAGTGGCCTCAGATACATAGAAATTCCGAACTCCCAGGTCGTTGGTGGATAACCAGTAGCTAAGGGCTGGATGGAGATAAGGGGTCAAGTCGTTCAGTTCTTCCTTGCTCTCCAGATTGAGTAGAAAACCACCCATTTGACGGCATCGATTGGAGGCTTCGAACCAGTTGCACTTGGATGAAGAAATGTAGTAATGTTTTCCTTCAATTACAATTGCTAACCCTTCTGTAAGGAAAATAGAGAGAGAGAGTAGTAAAGACTCAATTAGGGTTTTAGTATGATTAAAATAGTTTTTCAAGAGGGCCGTTTGCACTTACCTTCGTTGGCCAAAGGAGCGGCCTCCAAAATAACGACACTCCATAACAGGAGACAGACAAGGAGACCTCTAGACATTCTCTAACAAGTTTCAAATGGCGACTGACATTAAATTCCATTTGTGTCTCTATTAAAACTGAATAACTAACTACAAAAGATAACAAACGCTGATAACTAATATTTTACCACGATAAGAATGCTTGACTTGATAGTTCAAGAAAATCTTGGGCTTTCCCCGTTGTTAAATTATACATTTTTTGTTTGTAGTTTATATTCACTTATATCTAAAAATATATTCAAGATTTGGTTCTACTCTAAATAAATAAAAGACCTATAAAATACCCGGTATTCAAAGCTTTGTTCGAACAAGACAATTTTGAACGCTTTTATTAGATGCCTTATAAAATTGTTATATAATTTTCGAAAGCTCTCTATTTCCATACAAGAATAGAGATGGTTTCCTGTTTGGGAGCTTCGCAGACGTATTTAAATAGGCTGTTCCCATCGTTACTGCAGGGACGATCGTTTAGCTGGATGTCCGTTGAATCCTGGTAGATGTAACCCAAATGTATACAATGTTCTTTGCCTCCAGCATTATCTGGTTGCCTCGGAGCCCACTTGTTGATGTCTATAGGCAGAGCATTGGAAAACCAATGGTGTGTTCCAGTTTTGCCTAGATCATTGCCGGAAGTCCAGTGCTCTGAGCGTTCTCCCTTGGCCTTCAAGTACCCAGAAATGGCCTCAAACTCTGCGGCGGTCTCAAAGGTCACCAGTTCGGCTCCCAACTTTCGGCAGTTCTCATAACCAATGTACCAATTCACTTTCTCAGCTCCAAAGTAATAGTAACCATCGTTGATTTTAACAAATGGAGTCGAATCAAAGGCCAAGTTTAACGGATTCCCTGAAGAAATGTGATTTAAAAAGAGGTTTTTTAGTAACCATATTTTTGTCCTGCAATTGCCTCTACTCTAGCTAGTCTTTTGGCTTACCTGTGTGCAATATAAATAGTTAACGTTAAATTTAATATATAATTGGGATAAGCTTGTAATTATCCTGACAAGAAACTCCCAATAAATACTTACCAGGACTCACAGCGACCGTGTGCTTGTCGCTCGTCCATCCAAGGCTCAAGTGAACCAGGAGGAAAATTAGCTTAACTGCCACCTTCTGCATTCTGTTGCAAACTGATGCGATTGGAAAGTACCCTCGGCTTATTTATAGCATCAGCATTATCTGCCTGCTAATTACTTGCTGTACTACCCATACTTACCCGTTCTTGACTTATGATAAGAACAGTAGACTTGATAAAATGGAGCTCAACTTTCTGCAAGGTATTTGATATTGTGACTTGTGTGATTGGCTAAATCAACATTTAATTAGTGAGTGTATTTACTATCTCATCCAGGATATTTTTAATTGTTCAATGAAGACTAAGTTTAAGTAAATATTTGCAATTTACTTCCACACCACAATGGATACGGTTTCCAGCTTAGGTGCCTCGCATATATACTTGAACAAGCTGTTGTTGTCCTGGGCGCAGGGTCGATCGTTGAGCTGAAACTTCTTGGAGTCCTGGTATATGTAGCCCATGTGGATGCAGTGCTCCCGCTGACCAGCATTATCTGGCTGGTTGACTGCCCACCTGAGAGTGCTCATGATCTGGCCGCTGGTGAACCACTTGTGGGTGCCAGTTTTTCCCAGATCGTTACCCGAAGTCCAGTAGTTCTCCCTCGAATCGTTGGCCATCAAATAACTGGCCACGAAATCGAACTCTGCATCCGTCTCAAATGTAACTAGTTCGGAATCCAGCACACGGCATTTCTCATACGCCTCATACCAGTTGAGAGAATCTCTTCCAAAAAAATAGTACCCATCGTTGATTTTTACAAAGGGTTCACTCTTAAGGACAGCATCAATGGCATTACCTAACAGAACCATTTTCAAAATATTTGCAAATTTCTATATATATGTGTATACGATATATAATTTACCTTCAGTTATTTGAATGGTGAACTTCTCATGACCCCAACCAACATTTGCACTGACCAGCAATACAAGAAATAGAACTGCAGACTTTAACATTTCTGTGAACACTGAAGCAAACACAAAGAAAGTGCAGGGTTATATATAGTAGAGGCCCTCAATTTTCAATTAACATTGCTAATTTGTAGCTTATATTTTATTCCATTCCCTCGTATGTTTTCTTTTAACGTTTAAAATGATTAATTTGATTTTACTGAATGGTGTTGATGACGTTTTTATTTTTTATAAACATAGGTATAAACGGGTTTCAAAATTTGTAGAGTAATACAAATGAATTAATATAAACTTGAAACAAATTATGGTAATTACTTCTACATTTAACTAATGAAATTCTTGTTAAATATTGCATTAACAAATGACTTTAAATTTTAAAAATTAATGGTTATTAATTTACTGAAATAAAATACAAGTTTTGGACACATTTTTCATTTAAGTTTGGAAGCAAATTGAAATGAATTTATCGTAAATAATGTAGCATGCTTTTAGTCAGAAAATAACATTTTTAGAATTAATTAAAAGTAGCTCTCTTCGAGGCTGTTTTTTTAAATTGAATTTCTCACAAGTCTATCCTTCGCAAGCGTCATAAAAAGTTAACAGCAACAAAAGGCAATGTAAACAAATGTAGCATCTCAATCGCAACGGATGACGTAATCGTTACAAGCACATTTACAATATAAACTTACAAGATGCTTCGTTGTGCCTTTTCCGCTTCCAATTCACACCTTTATTGCACTCAACAAAAATAAAAGGCTTTCTTTTTTTATAGTTTTAGAATTTTTAAGGGAAAATATGACTAGTCATTTGTGCTTTTTTTAAAGTTAAATACATAATTTGATCAAGTCAAATTAGCAGCCAAAATGATTTTCTTTTTAAGTTTAGAATATTTAGAGATTATTATATAATAAGGAAAAACTTAACATTGCAACACGTAGAATTTTATATAATTACGGTTGCAACAAGTTGACTTCTTTTGAGTATCTATAATAAATATTGATAGCAAACTCTTGAAACTTTTTAAAGTGTAGTTACTTGGCTGCTTTGTTTACATCTGGCCGGAGTAATGTTAATTGCACACAAACGAACACCTCGCTTGCAGTAGTGTCGGATTCTCCAGTTGTCAGCACTCGATTTGAATATTCCCAATTCAGTTTGCATTGCGCCGTCGAGCGGTATTCATCGGATTCAATTTAATAAGTGATCGCAGCCGGCCAAGTGACATGAAAATCGGTAAGCGGCAATCTGTCGAGTGTTGTGGCGTGGGACTCGCCTTACAATCGTTGGTAGTCGCTGACCTTACTACGCGCTTCATTCATTAGATCATTAGATCATTGTTCCCATTGAGATTGGACTGTCGGCAGTGGGCGTCAGTGGTTTCCATTCGATTCGTGTTCTATTTATTGCCAGACACGACACTTTGCCAGCGAATACGTATAATCTGTGTGGATAAAGTGCGTTTCGCAATGATAAGAAGAAAATGTGTTTGCTCTGGGATTTATGTATATCCAAGACTAAAAGTGGTTCTATAAATAAGTACAGTCTTTAGGTTTTGTGTAACCAATTCCCAAATTGTATATATTTCTATTACTATGATTGGTGAAACTAATTGAAATCATGATTTCATGAGTTAATCATGATTATTTATTGTAAATTTAAAAAAACAGGCATATTAAAAATATATTTGTTAGTTTGTGACTGATGAATTTTTAAATCTTATAAAGGTTAAATATATATCCCTTTAGTTACCTTCTGAACTTGTTAAGCGACTTAATTCAAGGCCATTCTACGAGAACTTGTTTGTGTTCAACGAAAAATCGGAAATTTGAGTATACAATATTATTTTCAACATAACTTATAAATAAATATTTATCTAAAATTTAATAAGTAATGAGGCACAGTTCCAATTCATTTTGAAATTTAAGCTTTTCTCTGTCGTGTTGCCCTGGAAAATCATACTTATAGTTTCGTCTCGTAGGTCACCTGTGGCTGTATACACCTGTTTGGGCTGGCATTACGCAAGTTATTCTAATTGCCGAGGTGATCGCCTCAGGGCATCTGAAACCCGATTGATTGATTGCTCTGGTGGTTGATCTCATAAGCCGGGCTTGGCAGATACTACGGAAGTTGGAAGCTGGAAGTTGGGCGGGGATCCATGGCTCGCTGTGGTTGATAATGATAACGATACAGACGAGGCAGAACCCGTTAAGCGGCTTTTTAATTGACACAGGTCGTGGCCATCGATTTGTGTTGACCGATAATCTCTTGTGTTTGCTCACAGATCAATTGAGTCAAAGCAACGACGCAAAGCCAAAAAGATCAAAACAATACCATACGCCTGATTCCCAACAAAAGCCTTAGCAATTTGCTGCCATTTGTTGCTTTTGTTGTTCTACTACTAATTTTAGTTTTCGTTTCAAAGTCAAGTGATTCATTCACCCACCGAAAACAAAAAAGACAAACAAAAACATAAAACAAGAAACAAAAGCAACGCACTCAAAAGTGGAGAGTGAAAAGCGTGTTGCGAAAGGCAGTCGCCAGGTGGCGCCGCCGAGAATGGGACACAAACGCCTACACAACAACAAATGGCAATAATTACTCAACACCTCCTGTTTGCGCCTCTGTTTCTGCCATGCTGTATGCTCAAACTGTAAATGTTTTGTAATTGAGCGCTAGAGTTGCACTCGACTGGCGGCGCACAGTGGCTCTTTTGCTCAAATGTTTTGAGTAAAATTTATCCACTTGTGATTTATCAGGAATTTTAAATTTGTTAAAAATATTGTTAAATACCCATTCCTTTATAAATAAAAATAATTTGAATTCCATAATAAAATTATTAAAATTTAAAATGGTTTCTATAAGTGGAATTCATACCTTGCCCATAGATAAAAAATCAAAATTTGCACAAAATGTAACACCAAATTTAAGTATAATCAAAAAAATGTGTAAACTAGAAAATATTGCTTTTAAAAAGCTTGATCAATTTCTTATTCAAGAACACCACGAAATCCCACTTGCAACGAGTGTTCAAAAAAACCAGCCACTGTGCGTCGTCGAGTGAGTATGCTTTGAGTGGAATTAGCGCGGGAGTGGAATCGAGCGCGCGCAGCTTCAGCGGCGTTTGTTGTCGAGCGTCTTGTTCAGTTGCTTTTAAGATTTTGCCGAGCGAAAATAATTCCTGCGCCGCTGCTGCCCGTGTGTGAGAAACTCGTGCGAGTGTGTGTGTGTGTGTGAAGAATTTAATTAAGGCAACCGCAATCGATCAGCAGCATCGCAACAACAGCAGCAGCAATAAACCGCAAACAAGCCGCCAAAATGAAAATCGAAAGTGCTCCCAAAACGAGTCAAAACAGAAAGAGGCAAAGAAGCAGAGAAATATGTAACAATGTCAACAACAATTGCGAAAGGGAGAGCGTCGTTCAATAACAACAATTCGCGAGTGACTTGACCTGCTCTCTCACCCACGCTCTCCGCTTCCACTCTCTATCCCTCCTTCGGTGCAGTTGTCATTGCCATTTCAACAGCTGTCATGTGCGACCACTATCCCTGTCTCTGTTTCTCCCTTGTACTCAACTCAAAACCGAGTCCGAGTTGCAGTTTCCTAAGTGCAACTCCGCCATTGACAAACAGTTTGGTCAGCTGCCAGCATTTTGTGGAGGCTCTTAATTGATTTTAATTGCATTTTAATCAAGCCAACCAGCTGCCTCTGCCATTGCACTCTATGAATCTAATGTGTGAAATGGCTTTTTAATGAAAGGTCCCCTTGTAGTTATTAAACAAACCCCCCAAAAAAATATGTTTATATTTCCCATACGAGAAGCAATTTCTAGAATCTAAATTCCCTAGACGCATATGTTTTTCAACAACATTTTTATGATCAAAATCATAATTTGTTAAATATTTGTAGTTAAAGATATATATACATGTCTTTCTCGAGATCTAATATCGATTTTTACATTTTTAGTAACTTCCTAAAAAAATATAAAATTTAAGACAATACACATTTGTTAATAACAATAAAGTATAAATGTACCATGAATGTTATTAAATCTAAGTAATTCCAGAAACAGTTATTTCAAAAATACTCTAGGACACGTTAAAATATCCAAATATTTTTATGATTTAAATTTTCAAATCAATTAGAATTAACAGAATTTTTGCTTACCTAAAAAAAAGAAATAAAGAGTATTGAAACGTTATAAAGATGGTTTAAACCAATTTTTAAAAATAATTTAAAAACAAATCGTAAAGATAATTAAGATAACATTTAATAATCTTAAACAACGTTTTCCTCTTCGATAAATTTTGGTCCTTATTAGCTTATTTTGAATTGTTTTTGGAGATAAACAATATGCCAAACTGTTAAATGTTTTTAATATTCTTCACTAAATAGTTTTATTTCTTTATTGTTCCGCTTTGACATTTGATTGTTCTAAACTTGATAGAGCTGACAAATGACATTTCTTCCGATTTGGGATTAAAAAACTAAAAATCTTGCTCTGCGTCTTTGTCGGTCTTTCCCCTGTAGACGTTGACCCACTGAGCCGTGACGTTCTGATAACCCTGCCCCGTCCTATTTATAGACGCTCCCCTTCTCTCGCCGCGAGGGAGCTCATGGGAAATGGGCGTACAGACCCCACATATGGTGAATTGAACGCCTTTCTCGTCAACCACATGTTCGATCTTTCAATTTTGGACTATTTTTAAATATATTGCGAAATAATTTGGCTGATTTTCTTGCCCAATAATGCAAAATGTTTTCGAATATAAAAGCGAGCATCGCCTCCTCTGGTGCCTTCTTGATGTTTTCTTACATACTTGTTATGAATTCGCTTGCCAAAATGTATAAATCGCGTCACACCTTATTTTGCTTTATATAACTCATATATGTACATATTATTGAGTATAATGTTGAGTGTTTTTTCTCAACGTTCTATTTTCTCGTTCTCTTTTGGCATTGGCCCAGTTACAGGTGTGCCTTTTCCGCACCTCCCTCCCCCGGAACTTTTGAACTTTTGGGTGAAATGTTCGAGTTTGTTTGATTTATATTCTGGCCTTATGGCTTAATCGCCGGCTGTCATGTCTTCCTGGTGTTTTTGCGATTGTTGTTGTTTCTTGTGTTATGGGCGGGTCAAATGAATGGCGTTAAGTGTGATTATATGACAGCAGAAGCGGCGCGACATCCGAAAGATACTTTCGGCAAGCCTCAAAGCAGTGCGAAGTCTTAGGCTTAGTGCACAGAGAGAAATGTCACCAGAACTGTTTAATAAATTGTTGGTAAATGAATAGAACATTTTTGAGAAGTTTAAAAAGTGCTAACCACTTGGAAGCATGATAATCTAATGACTATTTAAATCGAAAGCTGGTTTAAAGCTTCCAAATATTTATGTATGCTAATATACATAGATGCGCATATGAACTTAAAAAAAAAACAGATCAGAAATTCACACAAGTCTTCATGTTTTTCTTATCATCATTTTGAAAAATTTGGAATTCATCTAATAGACATATGTTAAGTACTCTTCTAGTATGTATGGATATTTTTCCCACTTCATTATCATGTTTCTCAGATACTTCCCGCTTGCTTTTCAGCTGATTTAAAAGCAAATATAATGCAAACAGCATTAATTTGATCAAATATTTTGTCTGTAAAAAATACTCACACACCGGCAGTTATTATGGCATCGAGTGGATGCGATATTTCATGACTTGGTGCGATTTTTGGCCCGTTGGACAAGTTCGTCCCACCTAAACTGAATCAAAAAATTGTGTGTAGACGTCGCTGTCTCTTGTACGTATATATATTTATATATGCTATGATCAGTCTGTGTTTGGCTAGTTTTGGCTGCAGTGTGGGTGTCTCTTTAGTCTGACTTTGTTTGGCCCCGGAGCTGATTGAGTTTTTAGTGCTTTAATTTGGTCAGTTGGCAACTGAACTTTCGGGTTCGTTACCTACCTGAAGCCAGCTGATGTGCGATGCTGTATTCCGTATCGGTCAAATTGTTTAACTAAACTACCGTTTATAGTGGTCTTTAAAAAGTCTAATTTCGCATACCACAAAGGCAATCGAGTGACAGCCAAACGAACCATTTCGATCCCATCGATTCTGGCCAAATTTAGTGCGTGAAAATGTCTTCAAAACTGATATCATCGTCGTTCCATAGTTCGCCCCTCAGCGACTGCTTCAAAGTGGGCGAGTTCGAGAGACGTTTGGGTAAGTTTGGACGCGTGACGCTATCTTCGATGGGGAGCAAGTGCAGCGTGGGCGTTGTAGGGTTAATGATGGAGTCTACAGATCGGGTGATATGTACTAAACATACTGGTCGGGGGATCAAGGTCAAGTGCAAGGCAGCTTTCACTTTGGATGCTGCAGAATGGAAAAGTGGATTTCAAGTTATGTCCAGTTTTCAAGAATCTTAGAAACCTTTTTAAACCTTCCTTTATTATAAAAAAATCCTTGTTCCTTTTTAAGATGTTTGCCCAAGTGATCCCAATAAGAAACATTTAAAATATTCAAAATAACAGAAAAATCTATTTTTAAATATATAAAGTTTTTTGTTTATTAAAAGTCTCCAACTTTAACCTTCAAGAACATTAAATTGTATTTTCTTCCGCCTTGGATAACAAATTATACGTCCAAATGTGCTGAGCTTATTATCGCGTCGAAACAAGCTTTCAATTCTTCCCCAGTGACAATTAGCCGGGACACAAACCGAAGACTAGACCTATGAAATCATTTCCAGTATTATTGGGCGATATCTTGCGAGACAAAAGAAAACAAATAAAGTGTTATCAGAAACTTTTGCTGTGAGATATGTGCCAGCCAGCGAAGGTAAATGGCAACGGAATGGAATCTCCGTTCAGTTAACAACGGGCTATGCGTCACAATTGCAGTGACAGGTGCTGCTGGTAGCTAGGAATTTGGTGAAAAAAAAACTGAAAAAACAGAAAGAAAAGAAGCCATGGCCAACTATGGGGATTACGACAATCTGGGTAGAGTTATAAATCTGCAGTAAATTAAACTTCTGTCTAAAATGGGTGTTTACAATACAAATCGATAAATACAAGAAATAAACTTAATGTATAATGTGATTATAAAATATTTAAGAGTGAACCACGACGCTGGAATATACAAAAATATTTAAACATATCTATCTTTAATCATAAAGGACAGAATATACGAAAATATTTAAACTTATCTATCTTCAATCATAAAGGACGGTTAGTTATATCACTTACTTATCTTTATCGTTATCTTCTTTACAGATGCTCTCCTAGCTGATCTGCAGAACAGTGTCCCAGGTCAACCCCAACCGCCTCAATCGCAATATGGAACTGTGCAGCCCAAGCAAACGCCACTGCATCAGCAGCAGCAACAGCAGCAGTTTGTGGACAACACTCCAGGCTATGGCAGTCTCAGGGGCAAGGCCCAGCCTCAGGTGGTAAGTACTTAGCACTAAAAAATGTTACTCAATCAAAACAAAACTAAATGAATATAATTTCATTGTAGTTCCAAGAGCACTACAGCGTAGAAACACGCTCTCCAACGGCAACGGGTGACTTCAATGGATCCTCTGCTGCTCCCGGTTATGCCAACCAGGGATCCCTGCCACGGCAGCCGGCACCTGGAAGCTCCGGACTGTCAGAACTGGACTCACTCTTGCAGGATCTGCAAAATGCCCGCTACAATGGGGCTGAAAAGAAGGGTGAGCTATGAAAATTCAACTTTTTTGTGTTTTAGAATTTGAAAAAAAGCTTTTAATGCTTTTAAAAAATGTATACATTCTATATATACACCCATCCATACTCCGGGCTAGACAGTTGGCAGACAATCTTAAAACTTTTAAAATCAATAAATAAATAAAATAAATAATTAAAAACCTTATTGATCTGCCTTGATAACTGTCATTTAACCCCGGAAGGTGTAAACTTCCGGTGGAAATCCTTAAAAATAAACTAAAGTTCCTTAAGCCTTCCTGATTACCTCCGTTTTCACCTTGGACTTTATTAAATTATTGTTATTTTAAAAAATACTGACTTGATACTAATTAAATGTGTACTATCTTTCATGATTCGTCACAGATATCGATGTGCCGGTTAACTATAGCACGCCAGTCTCGAAATACAATACATACAACAGCTACGCCACCGTGGAGGAGCGTCCCACCATGGACAGCCTGCTAAACGAATTGGATAATGCTCACATCTATGCCGTGCCCAATGGGTAAACACTATACAATAGTAATCCCACCTGCGGAGACAAAGATTAACTGTCTGACTTTTTTATTGTTTTCACAGATCTGCGCACAAATCACCAACGCCCGGGCGCCATGTCACCATCACTGTGCGCGAAACAAAGACGGAGAAGCTGACGGGTCCCGATGGACCAGGTATATATTTACCATCTCAACCTTAATTCACATTTTACTGACAATTTACGTTTGCAGTTGGAACCGTGGAGGAGCAGATTGTGCAGCAGAAAGATTCATATACGCCCAACCATGCCGTGCCCGGTCAACAGGTTGTGCATCAGACGTACACGTCACAGGCTACCAAGGAACTCGATGACCTGATGGCTTCACTATCTGATTTTAAGGTGAGTCATTTAAAGGGTAAAGAAGAGGATTACTAGGATTATAGTGTTTACTATCAATTAAATCAGGACCGGATATAAAATCATACTTACATATATGTGCTCCAACTGAAAAAATTGCTATTCAAAAACAGTATAGTAAAGGAAAAATTAGAAAAACGTGTATTTCAAACGAATATTTTTAATCTTATTTCATGATAAACAAGAACGAATTTATTCAAGTCTCCCAATCAATTATTGCATACTTTCGAGAAGGAATATATGTTACTTTGCCCTAATACTTATTTTGCTATGTCGTAGAAGTAGTGCTTTAAATAAGAATATATATTTACTTTAAGTCGCCGGAAATGCATTCTTCGCGGAGTTTTACAAACTAAGGGTAATGCCATATAATGTAAAGCAATATAGTTTCAATATACTTTACTTTAATACTTTTATTAATGTAAATATCAAAACTATTGCTTGAGATACCTTCATGCAATTCATTTAGAGAAGCACCATATGTTCTAGGGATTAATATATGTTAAAGCTATGCGATCTCGGAAGTGGTATTCTATTTCGACCAGATGTGGCAGAAAATATCTGTATATCGGTGCTGTTTCAATGTTTGGCGCAAAAGTCAATATACAAATCTATATTGCTATATAAGTCCGATATATCGTACTGTGCCAAAAAAGAACCTTAGATTAGAGTAACTATTATTGTCGATAAGATAATATATTTCCATATCAGAAAAATTAATTATAAAGTTATTTTAAATAAAGTCGGTAACATCTTCAGATGTTTGTTGACAACATCTATAACTTACCGTTGAAACCGATATTATCGAAATTCATATTATATTATATCAAACTTTAGGATATATTTTATATAATATTGAGCACCTTAGTTCTGTCGATATATCACATCGAACTTTTCCTCTTAATTTAAGTACAACCCTTATTCTTACATTTTTAAATATTTCTTATATTTTGTTTAATACAAACTAGCATATTGGTTTGACCTTCCAAAATTCATAAAATCAGATGAATAACTTAAATTATCTGCGTGTTATTTTCTTGTGACTGTTGTGAAATATAATATTTGTCAATGATTTGTTTCGAGCATCACAAATTATTTACCTTTTCCACCTGTCGGAGTGTTACGCTCACTTTGAACAGCGTCAGAACGAATTGCATGTTGCCAAAGTCTTTGTACTTTTTCTTAAGATTCGCCTACCTTTGGGCAGAACCATTTTGCTATCTATGTGGATGTATTTTTAGCAGACGACACCCCAATGTGCTCGGTTAGATTGTGCTTGTTCTCGGTAATAAAAACCATAAAATGGACAGATTTATCATCGCAAATCGTGTGACGCCAGGCAATGGCCCGAATCTAATGACACCGTAGGTCCCGGTCCCCATGCCCATGAAGATCCCTTCGAGCCGAAGTCGCAGAGGATCCGAGAAAGATCTTGACTTTGACATCTGCCAACGCAATCTGAAGGTGGATGGATATCGGGTATAGTTTAATGGGCTACATAAATTGGCTCAGCTAATGAAGTCTGATTATGGTGGCAGGCATTTATGGGAACCGTAGTGATTGTCACATTTCAGCGATTTATTGCACACGGCGCCAAAATATTCAAAGGCACCAGATTTCAATTCCCCCATCCCGCCCCCATTTACATATACCCGAATCTTTCTCTGTTCTATCCGGATCTCATTAAGCCATCGATCAATTTTGGTGGCAATCGAGTAAACAAAATATTCATTGCACATCTCCTTTAAATGTATACATATGTATATAGACAAAAAAAACATTGTTTCCGTTGATTTGGATTAGCCTGTTTTCGGCGGTCGGCCCTGCCTCGTTTTCTCACATGTCTGACATTTGTTTTTAGAACTTTCGGACATCTTAAAGAGAACGCCTATGCGGATGATGTATCTTAGCAGATGTCTTTTGCAATTGACTCTGTATTTATATGCCTTTTTTTAGCTTTCATTTTATGAGCTCGTTTAATATACTGCAGTCCTCCGGATGCCCGGTTCTTTCATTGTATTTATAAATTTGTGCCAAGGCTGGGGGAAAGTTTCCTTTTATTGAAAATGTCCTTGGCTCGGTTCGTTAATGGAATACATCAATCACTGGATTGGAAAATGCATTATATTCAAAAGGAATACAATTTGTAGCACAAGAACATCACACTGAAAATATACTTGGAACTACTAAGGTTGCATTATTAAAAGTATTTATTTAAAAACACATTATTTTAGTAATGTAAAATCTATTATACAATATCTTATGAATAAATTATTGAGTATTATACACAAATACTACAGTTGTATTAAAAATAGTTTCGGAATTTTCAAGTTCAAATTCTAACAATGCTTAGCATTGTTTTTCTTTTCATTGTTTAATATTTATGTATTGAATTCTAAATGTTACCTTAGAGTATAATATATTTTAATTCTTTGCGACTGACACCTAAGCAAATGTATTTAAATACATTTTTGCCGCCTTAGTCCATAAGATTTATTGGCAATATTTTTAATTTGATTATACGTTTTGACGTGACGTTTAGCATTGTTTTTATTTAAGCAAACATTTTTGTTTAAGTTTTAAACTAGCTAATTTATTAAACGATTTGGATTAAACAAGAACTTTTCAAATCGTATTTATTTATGTTTTTCAAGTACTTTTTTCAATTTATTTAGCTCTTCAACACAATCTAGAAGCTAGAAACAAAAGACCTTATTCGAAGAATGTCAAGCTGTCAGCAGGGAATGCGGCACATTGTCAGTTTGTCGCCAAGTTATTCGACTCGCATTAATTAATAATTAATTACTAAGTGAAAAATATTTTCTGCACATCGATTTGATGGTCATCGTTGCTGCAAAATTAGCTCGCAGACACTTAATGGCCAAGCAGGGAAACAGAGAACGGGGAAGTCCCCCGCCGGGTCTTGAATTTTTGAGTAAATTGCAATTCAATGTCATTGACGAATGGCAGCCGTGCATATTTATACGGAGTGCGAGTGCGAGTATATATTCGGTCGGTGGGGCCTGCTAATTATTTAATATCATTTTCAATTTTCTGCCAGCCGTCAGAACGGCTAAAGGCGTGTCCGTGACTTTTTGTTGATATGATAAATACGAAAATTAAATAGGAAAACCTCACACCCTCTCTCCGCCCCTCTGCCCCGGGTCCATTCGAAAGTGTGTGTGTGTAGGCAAAGCGAAAAGGAAAAGCAAAATAAAAATATATTTCGGATATAAACAATATTGCACACGGCACTTCGGATTTTCCCGGCGCTCAGACAGTTACCCGCCCCCTTCCATTTTCCGCCCTCCTCGCCCCCTGCTTGTCAACGCTTTTTTCCACAGCGTTCCGCTTTTGCTATAGTTTTTCATTGCAAATCATTTGCATATCTATTTTAGAAAGCGTTTTTTATTCTATTTTTCCCCCGTTTCTATAACCATAACGATCCATTTGGCATTCGTGTGCGTTTTGAGATCTCAATATTTCTGTTTGCGCTTTCATTGCCATCATGTGCTGCTGCTCAAACCCGCACTAGCACTCGCACTCGCACTCGCGTTTTCCCCGTTTTCATTGATCGAGATTTCCTCGGTGCCCCGCTTCCTGTCTCCTCCCCCCTTGCTCATTTCCTTCCCTCCCGACCGCGACTGGATGGAAGCGTGCGCCGAACACGCTCATGCGCTTTTTATGGGGAAATCCTGTTGGCCAGCCGGTCGACGTTCGGTTTTATACTCCACGTCAAGAGACGATATCAGCGGTTCCATTCTGGTCTATGGTCTGCATTGTGTACGAATCGGCTCTTAAAATAGCCAACAAAAATATTGAATAAGAAGCCCGCCCGCCAACGCCAAAGCAATTGGTTTTTTTTGGGGGAAACCAGGAGCGGAATTCCAATGATACGGGGGGAGCAAAGGAACTTTATTTCTTTGATTTTGTATATCAATTATACTTTTCGAACTTAAAATTTATATTTTGAATATAAAAGCAAAATATATTAGAATAATAGTACGGTAAAAGAAACTTTTTACGAGCTTATTAAGTATAGATAGATTTAATCACCAGCCGATGTGATCTAACCATGATTGTCTTTGCCGCTATGTTTAATATATGTATAGGCTTCTGGTGGGTCGATAATTAGACGAGGTGGCAATATACATTATAAAAAAACAACAAAATATAATAACAATATGATTCAACCTTGGAACTCCAGCTCGCAGATCTAGAGTTCTTTCTTTGGTCTAAAAATAACTTGAGAACATGGGAAAAGTTATAATTTTCCAGCCTCCAAGTGTGAGTTTAACAAATTAGTTTATAAAAGTGAATTTTTGGCTTAATATTGAAATTTTTAAGTCGAACAGGACAACGTTATTTACAGGACTTAAAAACTAACTAACTTAAAAAGATGCTTACACATATATGACGTAAGTCACCGTTTTTAACATAGAACGTGATTGTAGCTCAAGCATTAATTATGACATATGTCATGTCACTTTTTTTATATAGAAAGCGATTATTGCTGAAACATTTATTACATAGATTGATATTTTATTCATGATTCATGGCATTTTAAACATTTTTAAAATAATACCTTAGCGTTCTTCATGGAGTATTTTCAAAATTACAAAGGTATAAACACACATTTAAACAAGTTCAATTGTTATAAAAAGTATTTATATGAATTTAGTACAATCATAATTTATTTTAAATAGTTTGTAGTAAAGAAAGTAAGTTACAAATGTTATAGGCACCTTGGATTATCCCCCATATGACCCTGATCCTGCACCTTTCAAAAAAGCCAAAACAGCGGGCGCTCAATTAGGCGTCTACTTAGTTAGGCCGAAGCTGGCAGAGCCCGAGCACGCCCAATGAAAACGCAAAGTTTATGAAAGAAAAATTGAATATTGAAATGGAGACTCGACAGACAAGACCCACATATACACACAGAGGCGGTGGCCAGAACAGAGAATCCCTGCCGCCCACTCCTCCTACCACTTTCCCCGCTTTTCTCCCGGCCAGTTGTTCGCTGGCTCGTTCGTTCGTATTTTTGGCAATGAACGAAAACTACGTCAACGTTGAAGAAAAATGCTTTGCATATGAGGAGAGCGTCGTGCGCAAACACATATAGTTCGGCCAGGAGAATCTGTGCGAAGTGGAAGAGGAAGAGCAGCATTATTTTTGATATTTTGATTTTGATTTTTTTTGGTGGCGGCGGCTAAAAGCAAAAGTTTTTGTGCTAGCGCTCGCACAACTTTTGATTCAGTCGAGGCAGACACATCGACGTAGGGACTAGCACAGCGCAGTGCCGCACAGGATAATTTGCACTAATACGCCTCCATTCTCTGTTCCTACCCCTCGCAGGTCAGCAACGGAACCAACGGAGTAGGAGTCGGAAACGGAAACGGCAGCCACCCGCAGCAGCACTCGTCGACGTTGCAGCACCAGACGGTCACCGACTACGCCAGACCGAACAAGGGCAGCCAGCAGGCCCATTTAACCCAGACGATCGAGGAGACGACCATCGTCGAGGACAGTCGCGAGGATCAGTTGGATTCTATGCTAGGCAACCTACAAGCCAATATGAGTCGCCAAGGAGTCAATACCGTACAGAAGGGCTGCTGCAATGCCTGCGAGAAGCCGATCGTCGGCCAGGTGATCACCGCCCTGGGCAAGACCTGGCATCCGGAGCACTTCACGTGCAATCACTGCAGCCAGGAGCTGGGCACCCGCAACTTCTTTGAGCGCGACGGCTTCCCCTACTGCGAGCCGGACTACCACAATCTCTTCAGCCCGCGCTGCGCCTACTGCAACGGCGCCATCCTGGACAAGTGCGTCACCGCCCTGGACAAGACCTGGCACACGGAGCACTTCTTCTGCGCCCAGTGCGGCCAGCAGTTCGGCGAGGATGGCTTCCATGAGCGCGACGGCAAGCCGTACTGCCGCAACGACTACTTTGAGATGTTTGCCCCGAAGTGCAATGGCTGCAACAGGGCCATCATGGAGAACTACATCTCTGCGCTGAACTCGCAGTGGCATCCGGATTGCTTCGTGTGCAGGGTAGGTTTATCCCATTACTTCAGAATAATCAAACCTTTTTTACTTAAAAGCAATGACATATTCGAAAAGGGTGTTCCATCAACACATTACTGTTGGATTTTTGCAGTACGAATATGTTGGTGGAACACCTTTGCCTCTTAATATACCATGGCTTCAAATTAGGGAAGTCCTTTATTAGGAAACCTTGGCTTTACAGAACCTAAAACCTTTCCGAATCATACATCCTCTCATTTTTCAACACATATTCTCATATTAATCGATCATCCCGGTAACGTTTGTCATCTAGGACTGCAAGAAGGCCGTGCGTGGCAAATCCTTCTACGCCATGGAGGGCAAGCCGGTCTGTCCACAGTGCGTGGGCGTCGATGAGGAGGAGTAAGAGGAGGAGTCCCAGCCATAGCAGCAGCAGCACCAAAAGCATGTTGCTGAAGTTCATCAGCAGGCAAAACGAAAATAGACCCGGTGGCAGCGGCTTCGGATACATTTTTGTATCTAGCTGCGTGCCACTTTCCCACTATCAGCGTCACGAGGAGGACCGGCAACCAGCTGCCCGCCGTCCGTCTCGTTCTATTTTCGTTGCGGGTCTGGGAGCAACGCAGCAGCACAGCAGCAACATCGGCAACAGCGGCCCAGCCGAATCCTTGTTTTACCTTCTCTAAGCCCGCTCGGCTGGCCCGCTCCTTGGGGCAGGTGCCGCTGGGCGGGGACTGGAGTTCTCAGCCCTCTATGATGGTCTTTCGCCCCTGAGCCCCTGATCCCTGACCCCCTTTTGACCTGTTGAACTCTTCTATGCACCTTTTTGTAGGTTTAAGTTTGTAGGTACTTTTTAAATTTATAATCATTTATGAAAATGACCAACAATATTGTAATTTGTTTTTGTAAATAAAATTTTAATAATTACATATACAAAAAAATTAAAAAAAAAAACACAAAACAAAAAACAACCAAAAAACAAGCAACAAGAACACTCAAAAGGGGACGAAACGTTGAAAAGTGTTTTCAGCGTTTCAAGGTGGCTGCTGTGACCCTGAGGCACCTCAGAGTCACGCAGCCACCCACTCCCACCCACGCAGGGCCACCTATGTTAGTGTCAAGGTCAGTGTCAGTGCGCTGGCCTTGACACACGCGTGGGCGTCGCTCTGTTCTTGTTGCTCAGTTCTCTGAGTCGATAAACAAATTACAATATTGTGGAATAGATTTGCGATTAGCTAGGGTAATAATTTCCCCAACCCAGACTATTTTCGTTGCTGACGCCGTAGTCAGCGTCTATATGTTCTGTTCTGACTGTGATCGTACAAGTACTTGGGCAGATATATCTGCCTACAATGTTTATTGCATTAGATTTAGTGGAAGCCCCCTGGGGTGTTAATCGATTGATTAGACTTATTGAATTTATAGATATTCGTCCAAATCCAAACTTTCGAAATTTGCAAAATATCCGTGCCCAAAAATAGCTGAAAATTAGTTCCAAAATGCACTCTCCTTCCAAATACTTATTAAATAATTGAAATTCTCTATTGATTGGTGAAAATATTCGTGCCGTGGGGTATTTTTAGTCCATATCGATATTGATTATTTCGGCTCGCCTGTTCCTGTTGCTGTGCTGCCCCACTTTCGAGTTTCCTTTGCATATACATTGAATCAACAAAGAAAGTGGTATGAATCGCTTCTGGGGAAATCGTTGCACCTGTTGTTTATGGAATGATTGATTTGCGTGGGCTGGGGAGGGTGAGAGCTGAAAATAGTTCTCCCCCGCAGCAGATATCACGTTCGCAATGATCCTTCGCTCGGATGATACCGTCCTCCTGCCCCCTTATCCATTTTCTCCTTGGATGCTGGCCAAAAGCGTGCGCAAAATGTTATTGTCTTCTTGGGACAATTGTTGCTGTCTTGCTTCTCGCGAAATGTTTTTCCAAAAGCTCGAATAAATTAAAACAAATGCCCCTTGCCTTGTATTTATCATATTTAAATTTTGCTCGCTTGTCTCTTTTGACAATGTTAAATTTTCGTTTCCAATTAGCCAGCCATTGTGTATTCATTCCGCCAGGGTATCTGCTCCGTCCATTCGACACTTTTGGCCATTCTAATTAGGTTTCTCAGGCCAGGCGTAAAATCTCGCACAGCAAATATGATGTTGCCGCTGACTCTCGATCGGTTTTGTTGGTCCGGTCATGCTGTATGGCAACTAATTTATAGTCGTAATTAGCCTCAGACGGAGGCTGCACAAACATTTGGCCCACAATACATCATCTTAGTACCTCTCATATATTTCCGAATCCCATATTCATACCTCCATCTAGTGCCAAGATTTTGTAGTTTCAATTTGATGGCGCAGTAAATATTTCTAGTAGGTTTATACCAAAGTCATTTCGGCGTAACCCATCTTGTTGTTATATTGCTTTTTGCTTATAATGTGCTTATAAGTATAGACTTCCTAATTTGTATTTAAGCCATTGGATGAGGATTCAAGCTTTGGAGAATCTGAATATAAATTATATGTCAGATTATTCTCCAGAGTTGTTATTTATAGAAACACAATTAACATGTTTTTGTCTTTTCCAGGACTGCCGTCAGCCCTTCCAGGGTGGCTCCTTCTTCGACCACGAGGGATTGCCATACTGTGAGACGCACTACCATGCCAAGCGCGGATCGCTGTGCGCCGGCTGCTCCAAGCCGATCACTGGACGCTGCATTACGGCCATGTTTAAGAAATTCCACCCGGAACACTTTGTCTGCGCCTTCTGCCTCAAGCAGCTGAACAAGGGAACCTTCAAGGAGCAGAAGGACAAGCCATACTGCCACGTCTGCTTCGACAAGATATTCGGATGAAGATGAATCGCAGCTGCCAAACCCTAGTTACGGATATAAATATTGTTTTTTATACGACTTACGAACCCTATCCTCCTCCAAGCACGTGCCCCAAACACCACACGTACACCCACTTACCGTGCATCTGTGCTTTTGTATAACCGAGTCAAATTAGTACTTTAATTAACGCCTATCGACAGGATACGATAATTATTGCAATCGTAATCAATTCGCGGACACTAATCCTAATCAATTATTATGTTGGTCACTTTGATATTGCTACTCGTTCGACAAGGAAAAGACCACAGAATGATAAATAAACATGAGAAAATAAACAAAAACACTATCTATGTGGATGCATTCTTTATCGGGATAATGGGTTTTGTTTTCCCAATTGGGAAATATAATTAACGAGGGTTCTGTGCCAAGTAGGACACTTGGCACCTCTTAACTTTGGAGCTAAAACAAATTAGGAGCCTTCATTAATTTCTTGTTTTATATACCAATTTTAATGATCTTAAAGTTCTTATTGTATGGAATGTTCTGTATATGTAAAAGTTATAAACACCTTTCAAGGCTTCTTTCGTGCACCAGAAGGAACAAAAATCAATTTATTTTGGTAATTTAGAACAATGCCTTCAGCATAGTAAAATAAAACTATTAATAATTATTTGAATTTGTCAATAAACATTTTATAAGATGTTGAATACGTAGCATAATTTTAGGCATGGACGTGAGAGAGATGTTTGATCTTTGAAAAAATAACTTTTTCAATTTGATTGGCAACAAAATATTTTAGCACAATAAAATAAATTAAAAATATGAATTTTAAAAGAAAACGCTTTTTATTTTATTTTCAACAAAAAAAATCGAATGAAATGTATTAGTTTTTAAATTAAGTTGTTTGTGAGTAGTATTAACTAGTTTTGGATTATTGACACGAAACATTGATAACCAGAATAATGCGTTTATAATACGTTAAGATAAATATTTGGGCCCTAAGTGTAAGTTGTAAATATTTATAAATATTTTTCTTTCCAAATAGGCACTTATTTTCAGGAGGCAGTGTGATCCCACAAACGACTTCGAATTGTCCCGTTTCACGAAATCCAGCACGGTCTCTCTCCCTCCGGATTTCCAGAGCTTTCCAATCACCTCTCCCAAACTTATGTTTGAGTTATATGCAATTAGTTCTGATTTACATACACGCACATCGCCCAAAACTCGGAAAGTTATTGTCATTATTTGTTTTGTGTTATTGTTTATAAGTTTATCTTAGAGGGAACACCACCTGAAGATTGGTGACAATTGGTGAATTGGTAGTGAATTCAGAAGAGCACTAAAACCGCGTTAAGCTGAGTTATTTTAGGGGCAGTGCATATTCGACTTAGTGCAGTGAATACCGGAAAAAAGCTCCGTGGATCAGAAAAACCAAAAAAATCAGTGAGTTTGTCAAGAATGTACAAGTTTATTTCCATTTATGCAGGTAAATAATACGATTAATTGATGTACGTTTTTTTGTCTTCTTTAAAAGGTAACAAAGCCCAACTCTCAATAAAAAAATATTTTCATTTGTAATTATGATTGTTAAAAAATTACAATATATAAAATCATTTAAAATTAAAAAATTTATTATGCTACAAGTTTGGTTTGCTTTTACAATAATTTACAAAATATAATCCCTCTTATTCGGTCGACAGTATTGATATAATGTGATTCGGTAAAGATTCTGGTACTGCAAGAATTTAAGCATAATGATATGTGAACATGCGAGATTGGCGTTAATGGTCCTTTGGCAGTATTCCTTATAACTCTTTTATTTATTAAAATATACTTAAATTGTTTCTGGAAGATCTTCTTAGGTAAAGCAGTTAAAGTCCCAAATAAATTCCCACGTCGGAGAGGAAAAACTAAACCACAACCACCCACAACAATGATGTTCTTCTAGTCCTGTCCAATAGAGTTCGTCTGGTTGTGTGATTATTAAAAGTTTTAATTTAAAACAGTTTTAACATCATTTTAGAACTCAGGAAAGGCACCTTACATTTTTTGTAGATATCCGTTATATATCCCAATACATATCCGGAAGTGGACAGCTTCCGATCCATCTATACTTTAGAAAACTTAAAGTATCCAGTGAATACCTACCTAGCGTAATTACCAATTTATTTGCCATATTTGCCGTGTTAACCTGTTAGCCGGGACTCGAACCCACACGCTGGCATCGCTATCTGCTTTATGTATCTTGTTTGAAGAATATTTCACCAACATCTTTGCATCTTCGTACTCGCTCTCCGCTCTCTCTCTCACCTTGGATAAGATTCTTACCCACACAGCTGAACAGCGTGCCGGCCGGTGCGCTTGCCTTCTCGCTCCCGCAACAAGCACTTGACATTGGGGCAGCAACAGAAGAAGAGGAAGAAGCGTGGTGGCCTGCATGCTCTCATCGTGCATGTGGGTATCCACCAGCCGCACCCCCTCTGGCCGCATAAATTCCATCCCCATGAGAGAGGGGCGTGCGCGTGTGTGTGAGCATGGGCACGTGTGCGTACGAGGTTCGCTTCGCCCCTATATAACGCCGTAGGGTTCCGATACAGCTATGAATCAGGCGGCGTTATTCTCGCTCAGCTCCACTCATTCATTTTTCATCCGTTGGCCGATTCGGTTCGCAATTCCGGGTTCTCCGTATCTCCAATTCTCTATATACTCGCTCTCGGTTCGTCTCGCGGTCGTGTGCCGGTTGTTGTTGTTGTTATTGGTGCTCGTCCGATTCCGCGTGGGTGTGTATGTATGATATATATTGCTTAATTGCCATTATTCCATGAGCTCAGCCAAGAGTTTTCAATTAAACATTTTTCGGTTTTACGGATAGCGAAATAGTGTGGGGAGAAAAGAGAAAAGGGGGAGCCAAGAAGAAGCGCTACAGGTTGGTGGGGCAAACACACACACACACACATATGTATATGCACACAGGGAGAGCATCTCTCACGTGCCAGACTTCGATTCTGACTTTACGCTCTCTCCTGTCTTCCAAAACATAGCCGTTTTTGCCTTCTTTCGCTCTCTCCGAGGTGATGTAATATGAGCCACAGTCTAAACCCGAGTCCTTAGCCAAACAAATCGTCCACAGGGTGTGCAGGCCAGCCGCTAACAGTAACAGTAGAAACTGACTATAGGGAAACCTGGATAAAAGATACAGATACAATCAATATAAAACCGTTCATGTGGATGATAAAGAAACTGTTATTAAAAAAAATCGTATCGAAATTAATATGTTTTAATATAAAGATATATAAAGATATATCAGATATATAGAACACTCACTGTACCATGATATCAGCCCCAATTGGGCTTATTGTGGCCACAATTGAGGGCCCTGTGCGCGGGAGTGTTGATTGTGCGCTAATTTGTTCAAGTGCTAGTGTGTAAATAAAAGTGAAATTAGCCATCGCAAATTGCATTGTAATTCATTTAAAGAGTCCCCCGCCTGGCCATTCAGCTCCAATTGATCGGAGGGAAAGGGTATATAAATAGCCGCCCGGCTATTTTCAGGTTCAAGGTTGCCTGTCCCCAAACGCAACAACACAACAACACAACAACAGTGGAGCCCACACCCTGTGGAGTGCCTGAACAACAAATTGGGACAATTTCCAGCGACACGCAAAGGCTATTGGGGGGGAGTAATGGCTTTTGCTCATTACAGCTCACCTGGCCACAATTTTTGAGGGAGCTTATCACGTAAGCCAAGGGTTTGGCAGCCATTTGGCCAGCTGCTCAGTGCTGCTCCAACCGCTCGGGGGCCAGTTATCAGTTGTGGGTTTTTTTTCTGCAATTTTTGTGTGTTTACCCGCTGGTTTGTTGAGATTTCTGCTGTATGGTACAATTATTTGCCTTTTCCGGCATGCCTCTTGCTAAATTTGTTTATTTTTAATTTATATCTAAGAGTATTTAGCTTTTTTTCGAGCGCAAACACTTATTTTGGGAGCAGTTTTAATAAGTATAATAAAATAATATCAATTTGTCCCAGCATTCGCACACATTTTCCATATAAAAAATAAATAAAAGCTAATGATACTACTCTCCCCGCCGAGGGTAAGCAAATATAGTTTCGAGTGGAGCGCAGTTTCCTCGTGATTACGGGAATGTACTGATTGTGGGGCCCCTTGGGTGCGAGTACATATCTGAGATTGCGAATCGAGTTGCTAATTAGGTGAAGCAGTTAACGTTCTGAGAAATCCATAAAAAAAAAATAAAAGCAGTTTATGGTCGCTTACTCGGCCGAAAAATTCCCGAACCTAGACAATACGAACTTATCACTGCGACTGTTTGCTCGCCGTGTGTATAATTATTGCTAATTGTTATAATTGCCCGATAATTGTCACCGAATCGGCCATTCGCTGTTGGCCTTATCTGCGCGAATCATGTTTTGTCGCAAGGGATTTCATAACACTTTGGGTTCTCTTTGAGTTGTTTCTTTATAAAATATAACTATTATAATATTACAATTTAAACTTTGGATTTAGCTTCCATAGAGAAGATCTGATCAAATGATGGATAAATATCTCTAATACAAGCAAACGGTTTATATTATATCTATTGTTAAGGAACTGACAGGCTGAATAAACATAAAGCTGGCGAAGTTAGGCTATTAAAGCAGTAGGTATAGATCTCACGACTTTAAGAAAATGTATACTATATTTTGTTAAAATTCATAAGATATTTAAGTAAATTAATCATACCCATAGCATTCCTCACAACGATATGAGTAACCAAACCTCACAGCTCAAAGTCTATATGGTATAAAATTGATAACGATAAAGATTGCTCGTAAAAAAACCATAATAATAAAGCGAAATTTGCTATCTAAGTTCCTTGAATTATGGCAGTGAAAGTCTTGTTCAGAGATTATCCATATCGAAAATACTTCGCTTTGATGTTGCTGTTGTTTTCAAAGTGACTATTTTCATAACAAAACACCGCCTGATCGATCCGTGTTCGGCACTTCTATTTATATTTTTAAGATAGGCTTGCAGTGCAGGGTGGGAGCGTGATCAAATTCCAAAGATATTGAAAGCTCAATAAATTTGATAATCTTCGATATATTTAGACATGCATGAGTCGCATTTACGACTCCACTTCAACAAGGGGGTTTCCGAGCCCAGACAAGTGCCAGACATTTGCTGAAAGCGTGCATGCCTGAATTACTTTTGATTAGCTGGAAATATATTTTTAACTATGAAGTGCACTATATTAAGTATCTAATTTTAATAATATATATTAAATATTAAGTATCTCTGGAAGAATTCATGAAGATTTTAGGGCTGCTCATGGATTAATAATAAATTATTATGGCAGAGAGAAAGTTGAAGAAAAGCCCTTGGTATTGTTAGCCCCTGCCCCTGTTGAAGGGCTTCTATCTTTATCTACTTTTAGAAAATTTTACACTCTAAAAATTCTTTACCTTCCCCTATAAGAAATAGCTCCAGTTGACTGCTGAATGAATTTAATTAACGATTGTCAGTAACAAGTACAATTTTCACAACTGAGAACGCAGGAGAGGCAGCTCATATATCTGGGTCCTACAAAGCCAGCTCATATGTCCGTGTCCTCCAGCTTGTATGTCGTGAGATCAACATTAGCGTACTGAGCAACGTCTGGGCCGGGATCTTCCTTCTCCTCGTCCAGCAGGCAGTAGATGCTGTCCGTCTCCTGCTTGATGATCTCGTTGCCCAGACGCTTCCAGAAGGGACGACAGCGGTTCTTCCACTGGCGCAGGTTGAAGAAGGCGCAGTAACGGCTGGAGGAGGCCTTCAGCATGGCCATGTAGAGCGGTGTGATCTCGTCGGCCATCAGCTTGGCCTGCAGATAGTTGGCCATCTTGCGGCTGTGCTGGTCGTTGAAGTCCACGTAGATGCGTTTGGCGTGCTCGTAGCACTTCTTCGCAATGCTCGTCATGCTGGGGTCCTTGGCGAAGATCTTGCCCAGGTGCAAAAGGAGCGTGGCCTCCAGGTCCCGGTGCAAATAGATGCGTGACAGACGTAGGGCACGCTTGTAGCTCGAGATGGCCTTTTCCGTCTGATCAAAGCTATTTAAAAATGGAAGCTTAAGGATCAGCTGCTTAACTTATAATTAAAGCTGAGTAGTAGAAGGAGCAAAGTTGATTGTGTTACTTACATCTCCGAACACTGCCCCTGAAACCGATAGTACTTTATGTTCAGCTTCACGAAGCGGTACTCGTTGCAGGCCAGTATCTGGGTCCGGATCTGATCCAGGCACTGCTGCGCCGAGTTGTAGTCGCCGGTCTCCATCAGGAAGTTAGCGCGCTCAAGGAAAGTATCGCAAAAGAGTTCCAGGTTCTTTTCCCTGCCAACTGAATGGGGAAATATTTCAGTTATTTGTAGTTATTTAACTGTATTATTAAACATTTAATAAACATATCCCAGACATTCGGCAAATAAGTAATACAAATTGGCGGTAGAACAAGTCGGTATACTACTAAAAGTTGGTTATAAATGATTCTCAGACCACAATTTAATACTAGCTGAGTAATACTCCTTCTATTGAAACCTTTACTTCGAATTAAAGAATTAGATCATAAATTCTCGAATTATCAGAATGTTCCCAACAAATCACAAAGATATGGCTAAAATAATAAGCCTTTCGAAAAATCGAAGACTACATTTTTTTAAAACGTAGAAGATTACTTTTCGTAAATAAGTTTGTCTTTGCATTTGAGAATACTAAGTCTTTTAGAGAATTCTGATTTATATCCGCATCAGACAACCTAATTGAAGCAAGTGTACCCATATCCATCCTATAAATATTTCATAAAAAATTAATAATCTATCTAAAACAAAGCCTATAAAAACTAACACAAGTCTTAGTATTGGCATTGCCCTATTGACTCCTTAAAGTACTCACTTTCGGCCACAAGGACTGTGGCCCGGCGGGCCATGGAAATGGCCTCCTCGGGCTGCTGGCGCACGATGGCCTCGCCGTGGATGAGGAGCTGGCGGGCGAGATCCTGGGCCACCAGCTCGTGCAGCGTGAGGCTACCGGCGGGCATACCTAACTCGGCGGTCCAGACGTGACCGCGCACCATATTCATGGCGATCTGGAGGTACTTAAGTGCCTCTGCCCGCTGGTTAATTTTCATGAGGTAGCTGGCATAGGTGTAGTAGATGCGCGCGATGGACTCGGCGGCATCCCGGCTCCGGTCCTGCCCCACGACTCTGTTGCACAGTTCGATGATGTGCTCGTTGAGGGTCACCAAGGCGTATTCGTACTTCTGGCGGTACGGCTCCAACATCATCATCGTGTCGTAGAACAGACTGAAGGCCTTCTTTAAACCCTTCTGCTTCAGCACCTTATAGGTCAGCTCCTCTTCCCTCAGTCGAGCCACAATTCCAAAGAGCAGTTCTAAGTCGTCGGAGAGCCGCTCACGGATGTTTAGGCTGTCGAAGAGTGCCTGCTCCTGGGTGGCCAGGCAGTGGATGAACTCTGGCAGCTCTGTGCATCCATCCCGGCGCAACTCATCCTCCAGGGCCTTGTACACGGGTCCCTTGATCCTTCGGGCTTCGTCGAGGGTCAGCAGAGGGATGCTCTCCCTGATGGTGTCGCGATCAAAGCAGATCTCGCGAAAATTTCGGTGCGGTAGATTCCTGTTCACCTGGCGCTTGATGCGCACCATCTCGTTCAGCCTCTGGCTGTCCATGATGGAGATTTATGATCCTTGGTCAGGACAGAGTAAAAGTGTTTACTTCGCGCACTGTAGAAAATATTTTATGTTTTTGAAAGGCAGATAAGAAACTGACAGATGGAAAACGAATTATTACTTGGTTTTTTTCAACTTGTATTTTTTTTACTAGAACATATACTGCAGGGTATTATTTTATTTATTTGCAGGGTATTATAATTTTAGTCAAAAGCTTGCTGATTAAAACAAAATCCCTATAAATATTCTTGATTAATATCTACAGTTGATTAGTTCTATCGGAAGATAGATCTAAAATTGTACAACATTTTTTCAAAATTTTGTAAGGATTTGGTTACATCGTTAAAATTGTCAAAAATTTATACAAATTTTAATACAAGTTTTTAAATTAGGTATCCAAATTTTTTAAGGCTAATAATTGAGAAGCATTGAGAAGCTTTCAGAAGTGGAAAATATGCCTTTTTTTAAATTTATGAACGATTTAATTAATGAATAAAACTAATGAAAACTGCAAGGGTATACAAACTTCGGCTTTCCAAAATTAGCTTCCTTTTTAGTTTGACTTGGTTTTAATACCAATTATGAGTACTTCTAAGTTCTAAGTGCTAGGGTAATGGGCTACTTTGAATTAGACTCTAATTTTAAAATATATAAAGAATGTTTTTTGAATATAGATTTTTAGAAAATAACAAGGCTTTCTATTATATATATAATTTAACTGGGTAAATTTTAATGAATTTTTTTTACATAGATATATATAAATATGTTTATTGTTTATAATTTAATTCTCCAGAAAGCAAACTTACTTTGTTGGGCTTATTGGCTTGCACAATAGTTTATTACACTTTCGCTGTTGTTATAGCACTTGGTTGCCGCCCCTTGATAGCTAATATTTGCAAAGGCATTAAATTTGCCTTAAAAAAATCACAATTTTCTATTTTTACTGCCCAGCTTTAATGACAGTTTTTAGATGTTATGCAGTTTAAAGACTAAATATATTGGAACCATTAAGATTTCCCAAAGATAAGATAATATTTGCCACTTGAATATGTTATTTTATTGTTGCTTCTTGCGATTAATACAGTTTAAGATGCATTGCAAAGATACTTAGATACTTTGTATCCGTTCCCAGTTGTCCTACAGACTGTTCCTAGCAAATACCCAAACCCCAAAACCCTTCCCAGGTGCACTAAGACTGTTCTGGAAAGTAACAGCAAATACACAAACCCTTTAGCGAGACCCCCTGACTCTCAAACCACCCGCACTTGAGGTTTTTCGCCTACTATGGCTTCAGTTCACTGCACGCTTGCAGATAATGCAGTTAGAGTGCTCCACTTGGTGGGTGCGTCTTCGTCATCACCTGTCCAGTCGGTCTGGTACCTTCTCTTTAGTGATTTGTATTTTGTTGTTTGGCCATAATTCAAATGACTCACTAATCGCAAATTTCATGCACTCCATTCGCAGTAATCGAATCACACAATGGCCAACGAGGACACCAGCTTCATTCCCGATCTACCCGCCGGCGGACCTCTGGCCGTGTATCGCAAGAGGGCCAACTTCGACTGGAAGCGACTGCGCCTGATATTCGAAAAGGAGCAGGGACTGCGCATTAAGGTGAGTGCAACGCGATCCATTGAGGGTTCACCAGTGTCATCGAGCACTTGGAATTCCAGTGAAGCTAATTACCGCGCTTTGACTTCTCAATTGACCCTGAAAGACGATTCAATTGAAGTAATTGTCGAGATCAATGCATTTTTAAAGTAAACTCCCAGACGTGGACTGTGAGAAAATGATTTTCAGTGAGTTATAATTTGCTTTAAATGCTTTGATAAATATGAGAGTTCAAAAAGTGTTTAAAAAAGGAAAGAACTGAAAGATTTGTAGTGTATCTGCTGAAGAATAGTGTATCTGAGCTCCTAGCTTCGAAGTATAGTGTAACTGACAAACTGGTTGCCAGTCAAAGGGAATGAGAGTTATAGGGCCTTAGGGGTAACTGTCCGAGCAGCTCTTCTTTAACCTTTTTTCCTCTTTTAGCTTTACTTTTCTCAAAGAAACCCTACACATAATTTGCTGAATTATTAACCTTCTTTCCCTCTGCAGTACAAAGTATGGCGTCGCCTGGAAAACGATCCCCTCTTCGCCCATCCCTCCCGCACTCTGCCCATGGACGAGCAGAAGCGACTGTGCGCCATGCAGGTGAACCGCATGAAGCACCTGGACCTGGTGCCCAAGGAGATCGAAAGCCTGAGCTTCTCGGACAAGACCAAGTACCTGATGTACATCAACGAGGCCCTGGCCTGCTACTCGCCCAGTCTCTCGGTGAAGATCGCCTTGGGCGTTGGCCTGTTCAACAATGCCATCCGGGCCATGGGCACCGAGAAGCATCAGAAGTACATCGAGGCCGCCTGGAACCGGGAGGTGATCACCTGCCTGGCCATCACGGAACTCTCGCATGGCAGCAACACGAAGAGCATCCGCACCACGGCCACCTACGATCCCAGCACCCAGGAGTTTGTGATCAACACGCCGGACTTTGAGGCCGCCAAGTGCTGGGTGGGCAATCTGGGCAAGATGGCCACCGTGGCCATGACCTTTGCCAATCTGTGCACTGCCGATGGCCAGAACCATGGACTGCACGGCTTCCTGATCCCCATACGTGATCCCAAGACCCTGCTCTCCTACCCGGGCGTCCTCGTGGGCGACATCGGTGAGAAGTGCGGCCTGAATGGCATCGACAACGGATTCGTGGTCTTCACCAACTATCGCATTCCGCGCGACAATCTCCTCAACCGCACCAGCGATGTGTCGCCCGAGGGTGTCTACGAGAGCGTCTTCACGGAGCCCGGCAAGGTCCTGGGAGCAGCTCTGGAGAGTTTCTCGGCCGGACGCATTGGCATCATGCAGGAATCGGCCAATACCCTGTGCAGTGCCGCTGTCATTGCTGTCCGCTATGCGGCGGTGCGCAAGCAATTCGGTCCGGAGCGACAGGGCGAGGAGATGGCCATCTTGGAGTACCAGTTGCATGTAAAGTTAATGGAAACTCATTAGATTATTAACTAATTAACGTGACTTTTGTTGTATTGTTGCAGCAATATCGCATATTCCCCTATCTGGCTGCTGCCTGCGTCCAGAAAATAGCCGTTGAAGAGCTGACCATCACATATATGGAGATTATAGCCCGTTCCCAGGCGGACTCCAATGGCTTTGACATCTTGGTGAGTCTCTATCAAAAATGATTAAACTTTCTGTTAATTAACTTCTCAATTTTCAGACCCAGAATGCCGCTGAAATTCATGCCTTGATCTCGTCCTCAAAGCCGGTGATCACTTGGGCCGCACGGGATGCCATTCAGGAGGCCCGTGAGGCATGTGGAGGTCATGGCTACTTGGCCGCTGCCAAGCTGGGTCAGATGCGCACCGACCATGATCCCCTGTGCACCTACGAGGGCGACAACAATGTGCTGGGACAGCAGGCCTCCAACTGGCTGCTGCGCCAGTGGAGTGCCAAGGAGCTGGAGACGCCCATTGGCAGCGTGAAGTTCCTGGAGAGACGTAATGATTTGCTGGCTCTGAAGTATGAAACGCTGGTTCAGCAGACTCTGATTTCTAGCTGGGAATGTGAGTGGTTCCTACGTATGCAAAGATCAAACTTCATTAATACCTCCATTTTTTTTCAGTCTCCATTCGTTGCTACGAGTGGCTCCTGTGCCATCTGATGGCCCACACCACGGCCCACATTGAGGGCGAGTTGGCTGCGGGTGGCAGCCGATTCGATGCGAGAAACAACTCCCAGGTGGCCGGAGCCCGGGAACTGTCCCTGGCCTATGCCGAGTACTATGCTCTGAGTCGCTATGTCGATCATGTCCGCAAGCTGAGTGTGGAGCCGCCTTATGCCTCGGTGCTGCGTCTCCTGTTCGATGTGTATGCCATGTGGTTGCTGGAGAAGCACATGACCACCTTCTATGTGGGCGGATTCGCAGTTGGCAAGGATTTCTCAGCGGCAGTGCGACGGCTGCTCCTTGACAGCTGCCTGAAGCTGAAGGACGTGGCTGTGAGCGTGGCGGATGCCATATCCCCGCCCGACTTCGCTCTGAACTCGGTGATCGCCCGGGCGGATGGGTTGCTCTACGAGAATTTGCAAAATGAATTTATGACCAACGAGGGGGCGTTCCAGCGTCCCACCTGGTGGCGGGACGTCATCATACCGCAGGCCCAGTCAAAACTGTGAGGATACCCACCGATTTTCATTCAAACCACGGTGACGGCAAGTGCCTGGGACTTGGTAACGGGAGCGGGAGTCGGCCAAGTTGTAATTGTAATTGTGATTGCCCCATTTGTTATCAGGTATTACGGCAAATTGCATTCGCATCGATCCTAGTAAACATATTCCATCATAAACTGTAACGTTCACTCGAGTATTTTAAGATCAAGTCTGTTGTTAGCATACGGGTTAACTATCAAGTTATGTAAACATTAAATGTCATCAGTTGATTACAAGTTTTAAAATGGCGTTTGATTTATGTTGGAAAAAAAAGACAAATTTTTTAAAATTAAATGGTTTACCTAGAGTCTATGAAATTTGATGTGAAGGAAGCGGTGTACCTTTAAAACAAAGAATCCGGTATCCGGTGAGTTTCGGTATTAGTAAGGTCTTTTTAAAATGTAACTACATTCCCAGAAGACCCTGTACTTCGGTAAACTCACATATTCATAAGAAAGTAATTATTTAGAAAGATTCAAGGGTGATACAAAGGTATACAAAACATGATTGTAAATTAAAAATCTTTAAAAAGATGTTACCTTGGCAAGCAGGTACTTGCTATACTCCTTCACAGAACCAAGTCAGCATTGAGCTCAGACAGCTCAAACGAATGGATTTAAGCCAGAATAATTTGCGATTCAATAACCCTTGTTAAAAATTCGGGAAATTCTCGAGTTCTACATGAACTTAATTACTTTCGCTTAATTAGCATTTTATGAACCGTAAGTCATAAATGCCTGTCAACTTTTCGGCTTCCAAATCGCTCACAAGCAAGCTTAAAAAACAGCTAAAAGCTTTCATCGATCGAGAAGTAGAAACCCAAACTATTTTTTATTATAATTAGTCAGCGAGCCTCCTCTTACATTGAATCCCCAAAGCAAGCGAATCAGGCAGCGTGCCGTCATCGCCACAGGTGCCGGATGGTTTATAAGAGGACCCGGCCTCACCTGACCGGACCCAGACGCTGCCCAGTTGCCGCAGAGTGAAGAAGATCGCGGAGAATCCCAAGCCGAGCTCGAAGCAAAATACAAAAACTGGTCGGGAATCGATTCATAAACAAATCAAGTGAGTGGTGCTCGTGAGTCTCATCTGTGGAACTGAGAACCCTCCGCCGAGAGGCGCCGCTCTCTGGGTTCCGGCAATATAACTTTGATAGTTTTGCCAATTTGTGGCGCAGTTTTGGTTCCGTATTTGGCAGTGTATGTGGTGTGTGTGCTCCGCCTTATCGGCAAGTGTGATTATAACGATGCTCCCTGAGAGTTCGCCCTGAAACAGTTCACTGATCATCATCAAAGTCACGGCATTGTGGCCGGGTAATATGAGCATCAGTCAGGTTCCTTTGTCTCAACAACGGAGCAAAAAGTTGTTAATTATTGAAAATGTATATGAGTGGAAAAGAAGAAAAAACGAAATGAAAATTGTAAATCATTCTCGGCAGACCGGTTGCTCAGCCCAAAAGTCATTCAATTAGAACACCTCAATTGCCGAAAACAAAAATCCCCGCCTCGATTGGCAACTTGATAAGATCTTTTTGTAAAAAATGACAAACAAAAGCGTAAACAAATCGGAATACAAATGGCGCACCAAAAAATATATGGAATAAAGAAGCAAAAGGAAAAGCAAACGACAAATAATATAACGAAACCATAATAATGTATAAATTTCTAAACGCCGAACAAATTGGCAGAAACCGGTTTGTTCTTCCTCCGCGCCTCTCCCCCTAGGCAGCCCAACAAAGCAAATTGAGTCAATAATATACAGAGTCATATATGGCTATATGGACACATCCATTAATTTACATTTCGGGGGTTTCCGCTTTCGATTCGGCGGCAGGCCGGGCGGCTTTCCTCGCAGCGGTTTCCTTTCGCCAATTCATTATTGAAAAATCGTGTAAGGGCAATTAGTCGAGCTTGGGGTTGCACATTCTATGAAAATGCCTGTAATTGCGGGCTTTGAATAAATGCACATACTCGGTGGGGGGATGCAGTGAAGCCAATGACCCAGGAATCGATTACAGGGAGTGTGGCTCCCCGCACAGATTACCGGCTTATGCAAGCGGATTTATGGATTCTGGCCCGGGGCTTCTAATGACAATGGGTGCGAACCACTGGGGAAACAAAGGTCCCCAGTCATTAGCAGCCTCTCCAGTGGGTGATCTTACATAAGAAGAATTCATCTCGGCTTTTATCTTCTAGTATAACCATTTCCGCTCGGCCGATCTGCTATTTACACTCCGAATTTCAGTATCTAAAATATGCATCGCTGGCTGCCAACCAGTTATTTTTTTACACAAATTTTCCAACCAGTTCTTAATGAATCCTTTGTTTTATGTTTTCAAACCCTTCAGATCAACACTTCAACCGAAGTGAAATAAAATGTGGAAGTTTCTGCTGATTTGCGTGGTAATGAGTGCCCTGAATGGAGAGTCATCTGGCGGTAAGACTACCTATTAAAAATATTATTTCCTTATTTGCCAAAGCAGAATGAGCTCATTTTTAAATTTTTTTAGGGTAGTATAATCTTTTTTAAAGCCAAATAATTTATAATTGCAAAAGAGTTTTGTTTTTATTTGATTTTCCTTAAAACTTCCGAGTAAGATGCTCAAAAGATTATGCTGAATAAGGAATTAGATTTGTATGTATGGACTTAACAATCTTTAAATTTTATATTTAGTTCCTTTGATGTATTTATTTCTTAATATATTTTATTTTACAGTATATGAGAGAATGTTAACAGGTTTTTATGTTCGTACGCATTTAATTATAATCGTCATTGATTAAACGAACCTTAAGGTTTATTTATTGTTTCCCTAAATATGTATGCATATTTTGTCCAATTAATGACTTGAATTTAAAGAGTGTTTTTTTATTTAGATACAAAAATGTTTATGAAAATGTATAAGACTTCACGACCTATACTTTTTCTTTAAACTTTCTATGAAGTATGTCAGTGTATTTTTTTCCTGTAATTGCCTTAAATCTTCTGATTTTTTTATTTACTTATAGTTTATTTTTTTTTTAATCTAAGAAACAATTTTATTTATGAGCATTTTCTCTAACAGCCAACAGGCACCCGTCGCGCAAACGTCGGGCCTACGCCGGAGGATATGCGGGAGGATATGCCAGCAGTGGCGGCGGAACCGGTGGCTACACCGGCACCTACAACAGCGGCGGTGGCGGCTACTACGACTACGATGACTATGACGGCAACTCGCCCAACTTCGGCATCATCGACCCGTACCTCTTCCACCAGCAGCTGACCAACCACATTCTGGCCCAGAACTACGCCAACCAACAGTGAGCATCGACCTGGTCCGTGGGACCCTAGCTGGGATTTTGGGCTGGTTACGGGTGGCTTTGGGCTTACTTAACGCTTGACTCTGTCTATTCTTGTAGAGCTGTAACGGGTCTGGCCACGGCTGGCAATGCTTTTGCATCTGCAGATGCTTCTCTAGTCGACGACAACGACATGTAATTACTACTAACTGAATCAGAGATGCTCACGCAGGAGCTTCGAGGGCCCTCACACATTCGGGTACTCACCTGATGCTTTCCGAGTGGCTTGGGGCTCTCGAAGACTTTTTAGGAGCATCACTGAACTTTACTTGGAACTAATGATCACTTTGTTATTTATTGATATACTAATCCTGGTGTTTTTCCTCCCCAGTCGCATCCAGCAGCAGATTGCCGCCCAGCAGGCCTATCATGACAACCTAGTGCGTCAGAATCGCTACCGTGGAGGCTCTTCAGGGGGATCTTCCTACAACTCCCACCGCTATGCACCCAGCTTTGCCGTTGCTTCCGGTTCCATCGGACCCAATGGACACCGCCAGACGGCATATATTAACCCAGCCAACCCGGTAAGTTCATAGAAATGCAATAGATATATGTATTCGGTTCAGTCCTGGCAATAGGATCTTAATGTATAAAGTGTATTTTTAAATAATTAGGACAATTAGTTGTTATCCTTTCATAATAAATATGTGAAAATATTGGGTATTAAAACCTGGAAACCTAAATGTAGTTTAAAGTAATTTAAGAAAATCATTGAACAATTTAATATAGTAATTTAAAAACGTATGGATTGTTATTGAATCGTACTAATTGGCTTTTTAATTAGAGACCTTTAGCTACCTTTTCTCTTTTTAAACTGGTTTAATTCAAATTAATTCAAATGTAACAACTGGTCACTGATTGAAGTTTGATACCTGCTTTCATAATAATACATTTAAATACCTTCATAAATCCAGATTTGCTAAGATAAGATATAGGACCAAAAACTTGATGGAGGTATCTCACTCTCCCTCTGAGCTTATGATACACTTCATTTTTAATGAGCATTATGGATGTAAATTTATGAAGAAGAAAAGTTCAAGTTTTCAATCAACAAAAAAATCGTGATCAATTAGTTTTGGTTGGTTTTCGAATTTATATATATAAAAAAATATATATTGTAACGTTAAAATGTCGATTATATTGAAAAATATGTGATAATTTGTATTTAATTAAATCCTTAAATCTTTTAATTTCATTTAATGTCATTTATTTGAATGTAAAATATATTAATTTGCTCTTTTTTTAATTATATGGAATCGATACATCTAACAGAATACCAATTTATTCCACAAACAATATCTTACAACTTTAAAATATACGTTTTTTTATTGACTTTTGCGCTAAGAATCGATCCAGATCGATATAGCCATGTTTCTTACCTTCCCAAATATAAATCGCTAGAACTGAAATAAAAATATTAATAAAAAATATATCGAAGGACCGAAAGTGGAATATAATGTTATACAGTCAGCGAATAAAAATGTAAAAAAATTAAAATTTAATCTATGATATAAATACCATTTGAGCTATCTATTAACTTTGCATAACTTTATATTTTTGAAGACAGAAAACCCAAGATTATTCTAGTCATGTTAAGTATTATATATTATGAGTTACTGTTATTTACTATTACTGTGATGAATTAATTTAAGATGCCTATTTTGTATTCAACAATTCCGAGTTCAAAAAACACTTTAAATACAAAATACGTAAAGAAAATAAAATATACAACTTTCTAATCCCAATTCTCTATTTACAGGCCTCTCCCAATATTGTGAACCGCTTTGGTGGCGGCAGCGGCGGTGGCTCCTCGTACTCTAGCTCCAGCAGCTCCGGAGGCGGCAGTGGCGGTGGTGGTGGCTACAAGGGCGTCTCGGTCTCTTCGTACAGCCACAGCAATGGAGACGGAACCAGCCGACGTGGCGCCCAGACCACGGTCAACGACAACGGAAAGGTTACCTCGTACTCGGTGCACTCCTAGGTGAATCGCTGGCTACGCTGATACTTCTATGCTTCGAGATGGCAAAGCTAGAGCTGACCGAGCCCATTTAATTTTGTATAAAATAAATATATAAACATACGTGTATTTTATTATATGTTCGCCGACTTTCTTATCTATGGGATTTCCAGAGCGGCGAAGCTTTCTTTTATTAGAAAGTTCCCTCTCCCTTTCTCGCACAAAATATGCAACTTTTTGTATATTGACCTTGATTTTTACGGCTGTATTTGGTTTTGTATATAAATAAATCATTTCGCGATAGAGTGCTATATGGGAGTTTACTTCTTAAATATAAAGCAATATATTTAAATGATTATTTTTATTTGTTTGTTTTGCTTGGCGTTTCCTTTTCATGGTGGAAGAGCTTATCAAAGGTGACAGGAAATGATCAATCTCATTAGGTTTGGTTTATAAAATGGCTAAATTCCAGGGAAGAAATTCTTTATTCAACGCTGAGTTTAACGAGAATCCAGCTCTGGAGAACATTGTATCTGGAATTTCTTTGAAGCTAGAGAGCCTTTTTGTGGTGAACTTTAGTATCATCATCATGAGAGGATTGAGATACACTCGACAGTAAGAATATACATTTTGAATGTCTTTGGTTAATTAAATAATTTTATTGAAATTTATACTTATATAGTATTCTAATTATAATTTAAAAACCAACAAATCTTAATATGTTCACATTTGACAGATCTTGATCTCAAAGGTAATTGCGGGAAATTTGTAAAGCGCAATTCCTGCCTAGTTTGTTTACAAAACTAACGAGATCCGCAAATACTACAGCGGAAAGCGAAATGTGTACTTCCTGAAACATAATTCCCGCTCCAAGGCCTTCTATATATTCCTTCACCTTGGTCACCGCCTTTTCTAAGTTCAAAGTGAGCTCATTACAATCGCCTTCCACCTATAAAAATGGTCGTCATATAAATAATCGCTGATGTGCCAATGCTCGCAATCGAACATGGCAACTGTATACTAGGCACTGTCTTTGGACAAGGTTCCTCCGCCGCGAACAACAAAAAAGCGAAATAAATAAACCACAATCTATATAGGGAGATGATGTCGCAATTAACTTTCATCACTCGGCTTTCTGCACCAATTGCGAGCTCCAATTCGTGGGGCATATAGTACACATTATCAGTGCCGCGGCCCAGAGTGGCATCCTCTCTAGGTCAAGAATCAATCGGTTCAAGTCTGACTTGTATGCGGGCCTTATCATCGGCCATGTCTGGGCTTTAAAGCGCGCTCCGAGCCGCCGGATTCCTTAGTTCACTTTCAAGCGCGAGCGTCGAACGTTTTTCCGGAGGAAAATAATCAATAACCAAAATGAATAAGCTGCTGATTTTGGCCCTCTGTCTGGGTGTGGTTTGTGCAGGTAGTGATTTCAATCATTTTAAACTAAAGGAAAACGAGCTGGCTGCTATATCCTGTCTCAATCGATTTCCGATCTCCTCGGTCGCCTTATCAGCTCCGTCGGCTTAGTGGTGTCGTCATCGCCATTGGCGGAATTTCCCTCAATGAAAATATTTACACAACAACCTGGAAAATTGTGTAATTGTGGCGCGTGTTGCGATTAGAGATTGTGCATTTTTCAAGTAGTAGTTTTGACAAATAAAAATATATATTTTTTGGATTACATCACTTAAAGTTTTTACTAAAAAAAAGTGTGTGAAATTTTTTGAAAACTAAAATATTAATTAACTTTTTTCTCTTATTTACAGATTTCCAAAATAGGTAAGTTTTCTTTGTTGTAGGAAATCGTTGTTCCAGCTTATAATCTCTTTTATATTTCACAATTTTGGTAAAAGTGTTAGACAAAAACGGAACGATTTCCATTCTCGGTAAGTGCAGTGTGGCAAATGTTGAAGATTTTTCTTTTTGTATTGGCAAAAATTGAAATTTCCCCCATTGGCTGGCATGGCACTTCAAAATTTAAAACGAAATTACTGAAATGGTTACTTAAAAATAGTGAAAAAAGCGACTCTATTTCAAGAATGAAATGTATCTATTTAGTAATTTATAATAATATGTTTTATGGATAGTAAACTACTGTCACAGACATTCTTGAATTTTGGGATGCTTTTTTCCTTTAATTTTTTTTAAATTTTAATTTCAACATTTAATCAAGGCCCAAATTCTCCCCTTAGCCACTACACAAACCATAACCAGGCTGTGGAGGCGGCCCGCCGGAACGCTTACGGAGCGAGTTATGGAGGTGGTGTCGCTGGCCAGGCCGATGGCTCCGCTAGCTTGGGTAAGCTGGAGAGCTCCTACGACTCCGTGGGCGTGACGGAGGCCGCCGAGGGTTCCAGCGCTGGCGGCGCCGAGGTGGCCGGTGGTGCCAACGTGGGCCTGGGTGCTGGAGTTGTCGGCTCCTCCTATGGCTCCGGTTTTGGTTCCCAGAACGCTGCCTCCTTTGGTTCCCAGAACGCTGCCTCCTTTGGCTCCCAGAACGCCGCCTCCTTCGGCGCCCAGAACGCCGCCTCCTTCGGTGCCCACAATGCTGCCTCCTTCGGCTCCCAGTTCTCTAGCAACGCCGCCTTTACGTCCAACCATGCCGCCAACTTTGGCCAGAGCGTGGGCAGCAATGTGGAGTTCGCCGATAGCTCCAATGCCGGCACCAAGGTCAACTTCGGTGGCTCCAACGCTGTGGACGCCGAGTACGTGAGGGGTGTCCAGACCGTCCAGGCCGCTCCCGCTGCCCAGGGCAATGTGGAGTACTACCGCGAGGAGAAGGTGAGCTCCGCCGCCCCCGTGACTTACACCGCCCCCGTCTCCTCGGAGAAGTACATTCGTCACGAGGAGCGCACCGTCCAGGCCCAGCCCACGGTCCAGTATGTCCAGGCCCCCACTCAGACTGCCCACTACTACCAGCGCCGGGTGACCACCACCGCCTCAGCTCCCCAGGTGGTGCAGCCCTCCGCCCGCATTACCTACGGCACCAGCTCCAACCTCGCCTCCAACTTCGGCAGCAACTCGGCCTTCTCCTCGCAGCTAGGCAGCTCCTTCGGCCAGAACGTCGCCTCCAACAGTGCACTCTTTGCGGGACAGAACAGCGCCCTGACGGCTGGACAGAGCAGTGGATTCAACAGCGGATTCAGCAACACCCTGACCGCGGGACAGACCGGCTTCAACTCGCAGAGCAACTCCCAGCTGTCGCAGCTGCTCAACCAGGTCCACCAGACCGCTCGCCAGCAGGTCGGCTCCGGCTCCGTCTCCGCCAACCAGGTTCAGGCCGGCGGCTACAACTCCGGACTCAACGCGGGTCTGCAGACTGGCTTCAACACGGGCTTCGGCTTCAACTCTGCCAGCTCCCTGAACTCGGCCAGCTCCCTGAACTCGGCCAGCTCCCTGAACGCGGCCAACTCCCTGAACACTGGAAACAGCGCCTCCCTGCTCGGTGGATCTGGATCCTTGCTGAGCGGCAGCCAGGGATCTCTGTTCGGAGGACAGTCCCTGCTCAACAGCGGCGTATTTGGCCAGCAGAGCAGCCAGCTGGGACAGAACAGTGGCCTGCAGGCAGGCTTTGGAGCCGGACTCGGAGCCGGCCAAGCCGGCAGCAACTACCAGACCAAGCAGTGGGAGAAGCAGTCCAAGTGGTCCTCCCAGTCGGAGGTAAGTGTGCCTTAAATATCCTTACAATACCGACCAAAATTGTTTACTGCTTGGAATAAATAGATCTTTAAGAGAAGGCTCAAAGTCATTACTATATAAATTCAGTTGTTAAAATTTATATTCAATTTATTTAATGAAACAGCAAACAATATTTGTTGATTTGAAAGATATTTTACTGTGGAAAAACCTTGACTTGAATCTGAAAAATGCATTTCCTCTCTTCCAGTTTGACTCCAACGGTCAGGTGAAGAACTACAGGGATTTAGCCACCGGCGAGAGCGAAAAAGTCAACGTCAACGGCAAGGAGACCGGCTACCACGCAGCCACCGCCACCGTCGATGACAACGGCAAGATCGGATCCCACAGTGTCCACTCGTAAGAGGTGTGGCTTTCGAATCCTTAACAAAATCCAATTTTAGAAGCCTTTCGTGTTCTTAGAGAAAGTTAATAATGTGTAATAAAATAATGTGAAAATAAAAAATATAAACAAAGAGCCTAACATCACTTATTAAGGGGCCCATAAAGACTACGATCGTTTAAGGTATTCTTTGGAACCCAAAGTTTAGGTGAAGGGTATAATCAATGGGTTGAAATACAAGTAATTCTAAGGCTATTTTAAATTCTTTACCTCCAGTAAAATGTCGTTACAATCTTGTTTAATCGATTCTGTGTCTGATTACCCCAGCTAAACATCTTTAAAGTCTCTACACAATCTTTATTAAGAAACAAATTAAATGTATAATGCGGTACCCTATCTCAGGAAAAGGGTTTCTCCAGCTTGCCATCCACCACCTGGACGACGCCACTGTTGATTACACCCTTATGCTGATCCCAGGACTTATTATCCCGACGACGCCTGAAATCGCCAGATGACATGCAATAGCACGGCTTCCAGCTCGGCCGACGGTAAGTCTGTCCATGCTCCTGCGGTGCCCGCTCCGTGGTCCACACCGGAACGTAGTGCGTCCAGGTCTCGCCATTCCGGTAGACGCTGCCGGCGTCTGAACTTCCGCCGGTGTAGACGTTCTGTGGATAATACTGCGGATAGTAGCCTCCGCCGCCGCTGCTACCGCCTCGACTGGATCCCTGGTAGCCACGTTGTTCCCCGGAGAAGTTGGGATTCCACTGGGACTTTGGGTCATAGGGCTTGCGGGACTTGTGCTTGGAGTCGCTGCCACCGCGGCCCTTGTAAATGGGGACACTGGCGTCCTCTGGTTGAGGGTTTCAAATAAAAGATTTATAAAATGTAAGTTTATTTGTTATAACTTTTACTAGAGTCATAAATTAAAAGAATGTATATTAGCTACACTTAATATTGTGAATTGAATATATATTCTCCATTTTCATGGCCTTAAGTGAGAGTTTCAGGCGAGAGTGAATTTAAATAGCTCCTTCTGGCATCTGGACTCACCCTTGTCGCCCTGCTGCTGGGCGGAACTGGTCTCGTTTCCGTCCGCCTCCGAGGTTATCTCGAACGTGATGTCCGTGTGGATGCCCACACGCTTCTTGTGCTTGCCCAAATCCGTAATTTCGACGCTCTCCTTGGACTCTTTATTTGTTTTATATTTTTAGGTCCGGGCCCAAAGGGAATCGGACTCGTTAGTTCCTGGACTGAGGTGCGAGCGGATTTAATTACCTTTCGTTTGCTGCTGTCCATCGCCCGTATCGACAGTCACCCGGACGCCATGGATCTTGGGTCGATTTCCCCCGCCTCCGCCTCCGGAGGATGTGGTGCCTCCTCCGCCTCCGCTCAAACTGCGACCCGTGCCCTGGTCATAGCTCCCATTGCCCGTGGCCCCCGCCTGCCCTTGTCCCTGCTGGCCGGGTAAGCCCGTCTGATTGTTGCTCCCGTTGCTCTCATCGAAATCCAGCTTGGAGGACACTTTACTCGCCTGACCTGGTTGCCCGAGCGTTGTTTGTTTTCGGTTTAGCATGGAAATTAGATTTAGCAGAAATTTAATTAAAGTTATGTAAGCACTACAGACCACCACAACCCCCTCCCCTCTTCCTCTCCAGCTCGGACCTCAATCGGAGGAACTGGAGCGTGGCCGGGTCCGTGGCGTTTGAGTGATGCAATTAGCGCACACTGACTTATTTATGGATATGCACCGCTCGCCGGCGATTCAGCTGACTGAACTAATCCGTAGCTTGAGCTGCGGCTGTCCGATTTGAGGTGGCACTTGAATATGCCGGGCACAGCCACAATTATGGGATTAATAGCAATCAGAATCCGGCTTTAAGCCGGCAAGGAGTGACGTCCCTTTGGGGGTTCAAGGCTTTAGTAAGTTTCGGATTGCTATTACTGAGTTTTCCTCATTTAATTCTGAGATGCTTGTATTCCTCTCGGGATTAAATATTATTTTTATATCAAAATATTCCATAATTAAATTGAAGTAAAATAAACGAATTTTATAGGATTCAAAATGCTACTTGCTCAGAATTTCAGGTTTAAAGAGGGTTTTCATTGAAAATAAGTAAATATTTTGCCTAGTATTTTCATAAAATAGAATAAATATTCCGTGTTTCAGTACTTGCAGAAGATCCTCTTTTCCAGATCCCATTGCGCTTCTTAACGATGAGTTGAAAAACGAGGATGTGCACCTGCGCCTAAACGCCATCATAAAGCTTTTCACCATTGCCTTGAGCGAGGAACGAACTTGATAAAGGACTAGTGCCCTGAAGTGCACCTAAACAATATCTCCAATTTGGATTGCGTGAACGAAGTCAATGGCATTTTCAGCTGTCACAGTCACTGCTGCCTGCCAACAAGAAGAAGCTAGTGGAGCTATTTGGTGCATCCTGGCCGAGCAGGCTATCACTCCTGGGATACTGACCATGCCGAGGAACGTGGACTATTTGATCAGAATGACCTCCCTGTTCTGCCTGAAACTATTGGCCTAGGTCTGTGGGACAAATATCACAACGAAGTTGTTGTTGCCCACTGTTCTCCTACTCGACACCGATCCCGTGCCCAATGTTCGCTTAAATGTGGCCAAAACCCTGCAGAAGATTTTCCCCTTCCTGGAGGCCAGTGCCATCGGTGCCCAGGTGAAGCCCACTCTCGATCAGCTGAACGCGGAAACGGATGTGAACTCCAAGTATTTTGCTGCTAAGGCTATTGGGTCTTTGTTATTCCACTTTTACTAGCAATAAATTTTAAATGGTAGGGAATCCCCGAGTAAAGGTTTTTAAAACCACAGAGGATAGAGAGAAGTCGTGAGCAGAGCAGAGTAACCAACTCCTACACCAAATCCTACTACTTACATACTCATATTATATATCGTATTTATCCAAATTAACGTAAGGATTATTAAATCACTTTGCAGATGCTGCAAAATTTGGACAGGGAAATTTGATGACTGGGAAACATCGTTCTGAAGCAATGGAAATGCTGTTTTTTTTCTTAAATTCTCCTGGGATTTCAGACTGGGTTTGGCTCACTTTTTTCGGTGTTAAAATTAATTGTTAAAAAATTGTTAAAAACAATCCTGTCATCAGAGCATCAGCTAAGACTATCTTGAAACAATGCAGCTCTAAAAATATTTGTCTCCACTTGAATTTCACCCAAAATATATAGTAGTTCCCCCGCTAATGGAATTTTTCCCAATTGTGCGGAACGAAAGGCAAGCCTAGGCTCCGCAGATATATTAGCTGACTCATGGAGGAGCTCCTGCCACCCGCCGCGTGATTGATTGTCGACCAATTACTCTGAACAACCTTGGACACCGTGATGAGTGAGCAGCAGGCCACAGAATATTAACAAGAGGTAGGCGGTGAAAGATCGCGCTGTTGACAGCATCTCGGCTTTTTGCTCTTCCCGATAATGGGCTTTTCCCAAGGAGTTTCGCGAACTGATCTCGAGACTGGAGCGCGTCTTGTGTGCGCACTTGAAAGCCGCCGACAAACAACTAAGCGAGGCAAAACAACCAAAGCTAACTTCGAATATCTACGGCGATTCATTAAAGTTAACTTACGAAGCTGGAGAGCAGAAAAAAGCTGCTTTTGTTTATAATTCTATTTCGGTTTCACTTGATGCTGATGGTTTCTGCACACGGAGAAAAGGAGTTTGTTTTTTGTTATACATTTTATAATAAAAGTAAGAGTTAAGTGTGTTCTTTTCCTGAGTCTTTATATCTTAATTATGGAATGGTAACATTACTTATCCAAATTAATAAAAATTTTCAAGGAATATAAATATATTCAATCCAAATTTTAAAAGATAGAATTTCAAAACTATGTACTTCTTAGAGACAGAATGTAAACTTGGAGGTTCTTCTAGGGTTTTTTATAAATTTAAGGAATTTTATTTATTTAGGATTTTAAATTCCCCCTTTAAGTTGCTTTTAAAGTTTTTATTTAAAATTAAAATTCTCAGTAAATTCCAACCCATTTTTTCTCCACGTGTGCTTCTGTTGTTGACGGCTCGTTAGGGCTTTGCGGATAAGATCTTGACTCGGCCCGGAGTGAGTTGTTGCAGTTGCCTCTGGTGCACTCGTGGGTGGGGCCAGTTGCACCTGAGTAGGTAACGTGATGCGTAAGTCGGAACACCGTTCCCCGCATCCCGTCCCCTACCCAGTAATTGGCTTTAATCGGCTGGCTAGCATCTCTTGCGATTGTTCCGATGCCGTTTCCGCTGTATCTGTATCTTGGAGATTCCATTGTATCGAGCGGGTGCCTGTTTGCGGCTCGTTTTGGACCTTTTCATAATGCTCTCATCGTTAATCATGGGACGCCGAGCGCTTCTCTATGGCTATCTGGCAATTATATTCTGCGGCAATTTTGACAGCCGCCAGGCGATTATCGTCATTAGCCCCCCCGAGAAGCGAATTCGAAATGCGAACTTCATCGCGTCTCAAGTTCAAGCGGCTCTGAAATAAATTGCGTTCTATTCGAAGGTTTGTTTATTTATCGGCTGTAGTTTTGGGGAATTTCTTATCCGCCTCTTGGCCTGCATCCCCTTGGAGTGGTGGTGCACTAATGAAGCATCTTCGCATTGGCCCAGCAACGCCCCCGAATCAACCACTTCCTCAAGGAGAAATAGATGGATCTAGATCTACCCATAACCGCACATGTTGGAATAATAATGCTGCATAAGCCACGAACCCCATTCGACCCCGGTCCAAGGCAATTAATTAGCAATTGCATTTGCCGCTGTCATTACGTGTGATAATTAAAAGGACCCTCGGGTCGCCCCAAGAACAGGGCAAAAGAAGTCCTGGCAAATGTATGGCCATAAATCGTATGCCCTTTTGGGCCCGGCCAACAGTTCCTGGCCCGGCTGCAAATGCACTTTAATCTGGAATTTATCAAGCGTAATAGTTTGGGGTTAGCCGGCAGGGCTTTTGTAATCTCAGGGATTAGACTGCTGCCGGGCAGGAGGGTGGTGCCGGTGTGGGTGGGTCTCGGGCGAAACCATTAAACAGATGGATTTCGTTGTCAACCTTTTTATTACAAGGCATGAGTGGTCGAGGGTCCTGACATGTATAAGGGCTATACAGCTTTCGCAAGAAATCGTTTGCTTTTTTTTTTCAGAAAGATTGCGGAGTCTATTGCTGTAATTACAAGGAGGTTTCCATATATCCTTGAGTGAAAATACATTTATATTTTTTACATAATTAAGATTGTCTGGGAAACCCATACATTTTAATTTAAAAGCACTCTCCACACCTGTTTAAAGTAAACTTGAATGTCTTTATTTAAAAACAAACACTTTGGGTTAAATATGTTTCATTACTTGACTAATTAACTCATTTTTATTATATTTCTCTGCAATTCATGTCAGTATTAAGAGCTTAAGCTTCGTGGACATTTATTAAGTATAAGTTAAACTCTAAATAAAGTTTAATAATACTTTACAGTAAACAAGTTGAATTTCCCTAAGAGAATGCAATTTATTAGGCTGTTTTTTAAACCAAACATTATTTTAATTAATGGAACCCCCTTAGAATCCGCTTCATAATACTTCATTTTATAGTTCATTCAAAGCTAAAATCTGGTAAATAAATCTGTGGAGGTGTTCCCTCGTCGCCCAGTACCCTTTTGGCACTCCAACTTGTTTAATATAGTTTTTGTTTTGCCGACTCCATCTCCATCTGCATCTGCATCTCGGCCAAAATCAGTTCCCCATTTGGTCTCTGCTCTCGACCGGCTGACTGACAGCTTCTTGTTGGCCGCTGCTGCTGATGCTGCTGTGCGTTGTTGTGTGGTGGCCGGCGATTTGCATAAAGTTTTGCATTTGCTTACATCAACTTACTATAATTCCCATTGTTCCTATGCATTTGTGCTGCACTCGCCGGACGGCGGGCCGTTCGACGGACTGTGGAGAAGTTCAAGTGCGTTTCCAGCGAGTTGCTTGCATAATTCTATGGACCCTTCAAGACCAGAAAAACTCGGCTCTCGGCGGGGCGAGGGAGCTCGGCATCCGTTCGGACAAAGGCATACTTTTGGGCTGCTGCCGGTGAATGGAAATGGGATTTTTGAAATACTTTGTGTAGGAGCTGCTGCTGCTGCTGCTGTTGACTTGGCCACAGATTCTTCTTTGGCCATAAATGTTAATTACACAGAATATATACCGAATAATGGAGCGACGGAAGCCTGAACACCTATCTAGCAGATGCAGATACAAAGATACAACATGTCTGGCCGGCCAAGAACAATTACTATTGTCGGACAGGGGTCAGGGCAAACAATTAAACTGGCAAAATCAAAATCGAAATTTACTAATTTATGCGTCTAGCTGCCGTTTACAGTTTATCCAACATTACTGCCCCCGCCAGCTCTTCCTCCTTTCCAGCCCCGAATAAATTGCACAATTTTCGGGGGCCATCCTTGAACTAATGAAATAATGGGCAGGCGGAATTAAATTATGGCCGGGGCAATCCCAAAGGACCGCAGGAACAGGACTCGGGACAATAACTAAATTTGCACCCAACCAGGGTACAGACATTTTTTGATTGCATTGTTGCCGTTTGATTTGCAACCACTCGAGGAACAGCCACCCACCACCGCCGCCCGAAGGGCAATTCGACACCTTGCCAAGCCAGGGACATCATCCTGGCGCCCCATCCACTTCCACTTCCGACGACCCTCATTGACTATTCACACTCATGTATTTCTCTACAGCGTCGTATTATTATTATTTTTCCTCTTTCGCTCTATATAAAATTTTTATTATTTGCTCGTTTACGGCTCCAGCGTTTTCTCTTTCAGCCGCTCGCATTTTCCCTTTCCGCGCCGCCCGGGTTTATCGTTTCTCGTGTAGTGCGAAATTATCACAAAACGCATTGAATTTGCTTTTATTGTTGTCGGGTGTCGGCTGCCTTTGCCCGCCGCCATCCCCCGCAGCGCAGAATCATTTTTCCTCCCCCTCTTCAACGGTCGCCCTCCCCTAAGTCGCCCCACTGGAATGCACTCGAAGAAATCGTAACTGGGGAATAGTTAAATAATATATAATAAGCATAAACTAAGAAAAAAAGAAAAAAAATAAGGGGCAAAAAAATTAAACATTTAAAAAAATGGACACTAATTTAAACTGTCTATTACAGTCCCTTTAACATTAGATATAATATATATATATAATATAAATTTGTTACTCCCAGGCATTTATATATCTGAATTAAATTATATGCCTTTTTGCCTTAGTTATGGTATTATTAACCTTTAAGTTGACAAAAAAAATTCTCAAACAAAAATATTGATTTAAAAGGTCCTAGAATGCGGTTATTTTGGGTAATTTTCGTGCCACCTGAAGGCCAAAAGTAGAATGATAGTCAAAAATCATGCATACTTTCTTTGAAATTATATTCTTAATTAATTAACATTAAAAAATAAAAAGAAAATCAAAACAAAATTGTACCCAGTTATGTTATAATTTTATAAGGGGTAACATTGTCAAAATTGTCAAAAATTATCCATATTTTAATTTTTAAAAATTATAACTTAGTTTGCAGATTTTTAAACTAAATTTAAATTTATATTAATTAATTTTTGTCTTATTTATGACCAGTTTTCATGATTCAATAGCAACTAAAAGGGCATACAAACTTTGGCTTCCCTTAGTACAGGTGTTGTTAAGTTTTTTAATTCAAAATACTGATTTCTTAACAAAAAATATCATTAACAAAGCTGTCTAATTTAAAATTAATGCATTTTTGGTTTAGTAAAGAGCGATTTCAAACTCTGTACCCTGATCCAATTGCAAACTTAAATAAAATATACACGGCTCTCCAAAGTTTGGTTTTTCTCACGATTTTTTATTTTATTTACTAAATAATTATTATTTTAATACTAATTAATAATTATAACTAATAGTTAATAATAATTAAACATTGTAATTAAGAATAATGAATAATGAATAATTATTTATTTTACAAGTTAGTTTGTCTAACAAAAATGTTAATATCTAGAGCAATTTTTTGTTTATTAAATAAATTGTTTATACGGGATAGACTTAGTATTTAATAATTTCTTGTTAACAAGAGTATATTGCATAATTTTTTTCCTAATTGCCATGGTTTTACCAGGTGTTTTCTCCCAGTGTAGCTGATGCAGTGCAGCGGAAGCAGCGAGAGCCGGCTGCTTTTGCCGCCATCGTCGTCTTATCGTCTATGTCTCCTTTGTTGTGTCGCCACCGCCACCGCTGCTCCTGATGCCCCTGATGCATCTGAAGCGGTGGTGCCCTCCGAAACCACAGTGGTTAGTGCTGGTTGTAAGGGCTTCAGCAGAAACCGTGGAACATTTGTAAAATTTGGAATATTGGAAAATAAATATCTGTCCCATATATATATTTTAAACCACAAAGTGTGTCTTTAATTTTATATAAACTGCTAACTAAAGAATACTGTCATAAGTGAACACAACTTTAGGGGTTTCAAAAATTCAACCAGCTATAAAAAACCTCCTCAAATTGGCTTGGCTTCTTCGGTTTTCCGGTCCCACTGTGCATGTAAGGATTCTTTATGGCCACCTTCCCACATCGACGTTATCTGGCAGGTTGCTTGAGTGCAAAAAAGTTGGTTTAAGGTCCTTGAAAATGAAAATGTTCTCTGCTGTTTCGAGGGCTTTTGCGGTGGCTTGTTGACCCACCCTGCCCCGCCGCTCCCACTCCCCGGCACTTAGCTGACAATGAGCAGTGACAGCTTCGAAGGGGGGAGTTTTGAGGAACGGCAGGGGGTTGGCTCTGCACAAGAGCCGCTTGCGGTTGCACCGCAAGCCCCCCGGAATCCAGGATCTCAGATCCTGGAACCCCTCATCCTGGACGTCTGCACGTCGGCTGCATCTGTCGCATGCCGGAACTAAGCGAAAAACGGACCGGGGTCGGGGTCTCAGGATGAACCCCCGGGGACAGTGCCGCCGATAATGATGCGTACTCGCACTGGCGATTATGATGAGTTTGATAGAGAGATGCGAACGGGACAACTACTCGACTTGACATGCATGATTTAGTGTCCCGTCTGGCGGGTTGCACTTGTCCAACACCCTAAATACCCGCCCCCAGCCTGCGACCTTCATCCTGTTCCGGCCTCGTTTCCATTTCGCAAATTGCAAATAAGTCAGGACAAAGTGCCCGTGGCCGTGTCGTGTGACAATTCTCGCAAATTATGATTTTTCCGTTGTGTTGTTTCCCTCCAGCTGGCTAGGGAACTGCAGCCTAATCCGATTACACTGGGCAACAAAGCGTTGGGTTTTATTCAAAATTTATTGATGAGAACTATATGATAAAATAAAAAAAAATATTAGTTATGTTCTGGAGTGACATCTGGTTGATTTATGAATTCTAATATAAATTGTTTACTTATTCAAACTATTTAGGTGGAGGAATGCATTTTGTATCTTTTACAAAATTTAACTATTTTTAAAGTCAAGTCAGTGTTAAATACTACCCTTAAATATGCATGTTTTCGGAAAAGAACTAAACTAAATGGTTAAGCTAGTAGAGCTTCAGAGGGTTGGCTGCTTAACTAAGGAATATATAATAAAAACAAAGATTCAATTGAACTTTGATACCGCATTTGAATATTCATTTTTTTTATGTAAGATTACAATTAGGGATATTTAAAGTACAAGTATCAGATTGACTTAGTTTTTAATACTTATTATTTTGTTTAATTTATTGTATTCTTAGAATTATTTGCTTATTTTAAACATATTGCTCTTCCCTTTCCCTAAATATATATTCGCAATAACTTGTAGTGCAGTGTACCAATTCGTCCTGCACTTTGGATATCTCGCTGGCAGCATATGGCTCTTAGGACCTGGGTGTAGAGGTTTCGAGGAGCACAGCACTCGGGTCGCTCTGACCAACGCCAAGCGGATCTGGGACCCGGTCTCACACACGGCCCATAATTGGATTTCGATGACTGCAAATTGGTGATAATTTCGATTCGCTTCCGGGCAGCTTCCACGGGGCGCACGTGATTCGTGAAAATGCGACCATCTGCGCCCGATAGTGCAGACTCTTTATGTCTGGTCGTGACCGGCTAAATACGGATTGCACAAATGGACAAACGGATTGGCAACAGGGGGAGAGCCGGGTCCGGTGGCCAAAGTCCACAATGGGCTCTTTGTGTCTGGTCAAACAGCCTCTCGATCACACAGAAACGCGGCGGTGGACAAAAGCCGATTCCCGAAATGGTAGAAGTGGAACATGCAAGGCAAACATCTTGCCACAGCGATTACTCGATAAGAACTATGTTACAAGCGCCTGTCAGGTGGCAGTGACAGACAGTGGACATTCGACATGAGGGGCTTAGGGATAGTGGTTTCCTGGTACTCGTCCTGGAGATAGCTCATGTGGTGTACCAGCTAGCTAGAGCCCGGAGAGATAAGAAATAAATTCAGTATAAATGATATCATTATACAAAATATTTAAATTGCATGGCCCTGGGCTTCCGATTAACCTAAAAAAAACAGCGAACAGGAGCTGCAACGCCATGCGATTCTATGGCATCGGCATCAAGTCCAATGCCTGGATCTCACTGGCTAACTCGAAGATCCTTTCCTACTTTAAGTGGAGTCCCTCTGGGCCTAATGACTATGGCTATGACGAGAACTGCCTGGGCATTAAGGTCAACAGTGGCAACTGGTTCATGTACGACCTGAATTGCTTTACAGAGTACTCTTACCTGTGCGAGGGCGTTGCGAGGGAGAGTGCAATTAATTTAATTTAAATCAAGTTGGTTTTACATAGTTGAACTTAGAAATTTATATATTTTGTATATTTGTCGCTTTAATTCTACAACATAAAATTAAGTAAAACTATTCGTAATCCTCATTTTCCAGGATTGTCCCATTATTTGCTGCTAAGTCAGCTATGTTTTACAATTTAAATATATATATATATATATAATTATATAAATATATGTATATAGCTTAGTTTTAATTCAATATTTATTCATAAGCGAACAACTAAATTGTATACATAGCTGACTTAGCAGCAAATAATGGGAATAATATATATATAATTATATATATTTTTATATTATTTTCTAGTATTTCTGAATTATTCCTCAGTATATAATGGTCCGAACTAGTAGGTTAGTACTTTTATACTATTTGAAGAGAAAAAAGACTATTAAAAATACAATTAACTCTAAAACTAAGAGAAATGTTGGCTGTTAATGCTAATCAAGAATATAACTATGAATATACACTGGACTAACATATTTGACATTATAATTTGATGTTTTAAAACTCTTGCATACTTTTTAGCCGATGCACAAAGGTGTTACTTTGGGAGAAAACTTTCATAATCGATTTGAGTCTTGTTAAATTATTTAAAAATATATACACATGTACTATTTAGAATTCTGTAAAAATTGTAATACAATTTTCCGGCAGAGGACGGAAGGGTCCGAAGTGCAATCAGCTGCCCTGGCTCCTCAGGGAATCCCCAAATTCTCTCCGCTCGTTCTTGCTCTTCTTAAAGTAAGCCTTCTCGTCGACTTGACTCAACGCCAGGGGGCAGTTGATGATGACCTATGTTCCGAATGCCAAAAGCGGAAGTACCAAGGCACAGGGCGCCATTTTTGACACCTCCTGCAGGAGTGATGATCTGCTGAGATTCACTGCTGACTTATATAGAAGCTTCCTGCTATGCTCCGCCCTTATTCTGAATATTTGAACTAAAGTCGTAGGCCAACCTCAATCGATAAGGACACCGAGCAGTTGGAGCTTGGGAGTGGGGCAACACTTTCAATGTCTGAAATGCTCATTACTTCGGATTGGATGCGATTGAGCCCACGGGGCGTTGCGTGTCAATTTATGCAACTCTCCTGCAATTTCCGGGGTATTAAGGCAATTTCCAGCCCACTGGCCACAGCATACGCCCGTGGACAGGGGCACGGCTTAATGGGGAAGTCCTGCATATGACTGCTCCCTCTACGGCAGTTCGGGTGTGACCGAAAAGCCCTTCTGGGCACTGGAACGCCCAAGTGTGGGTGAATCGACGGCATCGAGGAGACTTTTTTGGTAGCTCACCAAAAGTTGATATCGCATTGGATAAGGGAGCCAAATGATAGACTGAATGAAGACTTTAGTAACTTTAAGAGCTAAATTATGAGCTGGATATAATTGTTTAAAAGCGAACAAATAAATTATTGGTTTGTATCTGAATAGGGTCGAAAATTTTTAAAAGATAATGGATGATGATTTCTTAAAAATAAATACATAATTAAATTAAATAGAACTTTATTTTGTAATGGCCGTATTCTGTGGGTGGGTCAATTTCTCTGCAATCCTCTGCCGCCAAAGTGCCATAATCAGAGCTGTGACTTTTTAATTGTATATATATTATATATTACTGAACGTTGTAGCTATACCTCAATTCATTCCATTTTATAAAATGTTAACCATTGGCTTAAATGAAGTAACTATATAAGAACAATTTATTATATTATTAATTGTTCTATGCATACAAATTTACAGAATTTTGATGTTTGATGATGTTGTTTCTTACTTTGCTTATTTAGATTATATACTTTGCAGGAAAATTTACGATTTATTTACAAAAATGCTAAGATTTAGGAATATATTATTCATTCATTAATTTCTGGATGCCTAGGTTTCTAAGCACTTCAAGTTTGTCTTTGGATCAGGGGGATGAATTTGAATTGAATCATAACTAAGCCAGAATTAGGAGTTTATAATTTTATAATGTAATGGAGTTACTTTTTTAAATTATTTAATCTATATTTTATATATTATTATATAATCCGTTTTTAATGACGATATTTCGCATTTTGGGCTTTATATACCACAAAGAAACCACCTTAAATATGTGTCTCATAGGGACTTTATAAATCGACATTTTTAAAGATAATTTTTTTGGTAAATCGTAACCCAAAAAAATCGTAAATTCAATTTTTCTTAAAGATTTGTTAGTTTTAAAACTGTAACTAAACTTCTGAAAACTTTTGACTGAACCTTTATTACCCTGCAAGGAATAAAAATGCAGCTTCTATGTACAATAAAAACAGAAGCACTTAAAAAAAAAAAACTTTAAAGTTTCCTAGACGAAACGAAGTTAAAAAACCTACTTCACTTCCTGACTAAACATCTCATTATATTCCAATTTGGATTTTAATCTTTTGAGAGGATTTAGCATCTAAATCAAAGTTTCGGCACCCCACGGCGAACCCTTTTCCCCGCCAGCGTCCCCTGTCAAAAAATGACAAGTCCGGACTCCTTCTTCGACGCAATAAAAAATACTCTTAGAGCAGTGCGTATAGAATGTCAAAACGTTTTACCAGCATTCGGAACGTGAAGCTGAAGTCGATTCGGGGGCATCACAATAAAATGGGAAATTCGCAGCAAGTAAATGCAATTTAGCCGAACGGGAGGGTCGTCAAGTGGCGCTGCACCCAGGGGGACGGTTTGATTTACCGTCAACAGGAGATTGAAAAAAAAAATACAGAAATAGAATCAAGCGGGCAAAAAACACGCGCCACCAAAAAGTGAATTAAGAACGAGTGTGCTGGAACGGAGGAAGCCCATCGAGGGTGTTTTCCAGATGAGGGTGTGGCCGGGCTGTGGGGGGAATTGAGTTGCAACACTTGGCAGGTTTTTATCTACGCACCACAATCAACCAGCCAGCGGCCAACGAGCCGGGCCAGGATCAGGACGGGGCCCCAGACCCTGTCAGCAGGTCACAGACCATCCCAGCCGCCATCTATCCCATTCCTAAATTCTACACTGGACGAATTTTGGTCTTAATTAAGACCTGAAAAATGGAAAATGGGGTTGAAAAAGTACCTTGATATTCTAAAATGTAATAGGAGAATATTGAAATAGTTTAAATTGTTTTAGATGTTTATTTCTAAATACACTCGACAAACTTGTAACTTTATTAAGATTTGGAAAATGGAAAACTGGGTTAAAAAAGTTACTTGATTTCCTTAAATTGAGTAAGAAAATATATGAATATTTAGAGTTACATTAGATGTTAATTTAAATAAATATTGTTGTGATATCCCGAAGAGTCATTGAAAATTGAAATCCGTCTCAGAGACATTTTCAATAATAAAAAAACTCACATTTCTGATTATTTCTATGATCAGTAAGTTTAGTCTTGTATTATTTAACCATTTAATACACTCTTTCTCCCACTGTGGGTCCATTTTCAAGGACTCTTTAAAACAATTAAATTCTCCGAGTGTAGGAAGAGTGACCATCAGAATGGCCTGAAACCGAACAGGAGCAACTGTTTCGTGTTGGCTCGCGTTGATAACAAGATTTGTTTTTCAAAATTTGTGGAGGGTCGCCCTTAATTACGCCGAAAAGCGCAATGAGCAATTTGGAAATGGCAAGTGAGCGGCCATGTCAGGGAGGTCTAGAAACCGCATCCACCCCCCGGCAATTTAAGTAAATTAAATTTAGAGTGCGCCCATCCTTCGATTGGCCCCATCCCCCGCTCAAAAGTCAAAAGTGTACGGCCCGTTTGGTTGATTTGAGCCAGAGATAATGGGATCGGAGGACGCAGGCCCAGACAGGATACAGGAGGAGCGGCCCGAGCTCGCATCCTTAGACAAATGCGTTTTGCCAGACACTCGACACTCGCTACACGGATATTCCATTAAAAGAGCCAGCGCGAATTGAACAATTTTCACTTTATGATTTATTGTAATGAGCTTTTTATTTATGGCACGACTTCTTCTATTGGCCAGAGACAGAGGACGTAAAAAATATATTGCAGCGTCTGCCCTTGTTGGTATTTCCCCGAGTGTTTTGTGTTTTCGAAAATTAAAAATTAATTAGGCATTTATCACTTGACTGTCTAACAGATGGCGGCTTCCATGTGGCGTGGTGGCGACACAAGTACGAGGTAAGTGCAACTGAACATGAATATTCTTTCAGGGAAAAAGTCCTACACGGAAGTGTGTCCTGGGTTGAGTGGGAAGCGGTTTGGAGGACTTATTGGGGCCTGAACAGGATATGGGTACTAGAGGTACTATTAAAATTATTTCAATAATACGTTTAAAAAAAGTAGTACAAATAAAAAAAAAATAATCTGAACGAATATAGAATAAATATATATACATTGTCTGGCCTGCAGCTGATTAGGAATATATGTTATTTATATGGAATGGTTAAATATAGATGGTAGGTATAATATATATATATTAATAAAAAAGTAGTAAAAAAGCAGAATTATTTTTAACCCAATTGGCTTTTGAATCGAACAAAAACTAATTTTGAAGAGCAGAACTTGTTGCATGTAAAGAACTAAGGGTTTTTATTATTTATTTAGTTCAAGAAAATTAAATCCGAACAACGTTTTCCAATGAATAAGACTTCAAGTAAACCTATGTTTTGAGAATTTATAAAAATAATCTCAATTAATAAGGCATATTAATAAGAAGTTCAACAGCTTGAGCTAATTACACATGCAACGAGTCAATATTTCCCAGAATTGAAATTGATAAGCCACAGGGTTTCTATGGAATAAAATACCTATCAATCGGAACTCTCAAGGGGCACCCGATTATACAGATCTTGGGACCGTGCCAACTATATAAGCTCAGCTCAGTTGGAAAGCATTTAAAGTCTGCATCTAACACTTAAGAGAAGCAAATTGCTGAAAAATGAAACCTATTCTCGTGCTCGTGATTTTGGGATTGGCTTGCCAAAAAAGCCTCGCCATTCCGGTGAGTTTTCTTGTTTTATCTCAACAGGACAATATAATAATAATTTCCTTGAATAATTACAGCACACAAGAATAGATCCACGAGTACTGAACGATGCTTTAGCGTTTTCTTATGCTCTGGATACTGTTATATCGAAGCTGGAAGCTGTGGAAAAACAAGGAGCGGAGCAGACAGTCATCAGTTCGAAAATTCTCTCTTCGTTTGACAATATTTTGGAGAAACTGACAAAGATAGAAAACCAAATTGAAGGGCTGCAAAAAGATGTCCAGCCGATCGAAAGTTCAGAGGATTGGCAAATGCCAACAGAAGGACCGATGATCGAGGAGATAGACGAGCGCGTGCTGGAAAATTTTGAGAAAATTGGTTCGAAATATTACCACATTGAGAACGATGAGCCACTTGAGTGGTTCGGTGCCCTGGCCAAATGTAAAGACTTAAATGGCAGTCTTATTAGTCTCCAAAATGAAGGCGAGTGGAGCGCCATTACCGCCCGGCTGAACAAGCAGTCAAGCTATTGGGTGGACATCAACGATCTTGCAACGGAGGGAGAGTTCAAATCGGAGACCAGCGGAAAGACAGCTCCTTTCCTTAAGTGGGACATCGCCGAGCCAAATAATCTGGCTTTGTCGATAAATAACGAAAACTGCGTCGAGCTGCGGTCAGGATATAATCACTACATGAACGACATAACCTGCTTTGCCAAAAACTACTATATCTGCGAAGCGAACTTGGATAATTATGCCAAGATCCAGCATTCAACATTGAACATGTATGAAATAATGTAAATAAAATAGTATGTTAGTTTCAGAAATTAAATATTGAGTGTGAGAATTTCTCTTAGCTTTAGAAGATAATAAAATGTATACATTTATATATGGCACACTTTTGAAGATGATTTATTTATATTAGCATCCAAATTTAGTAACCAAGACTAGATGCCTTTGATTAAGTCAAGAGGCAAGTTATTAATCAGGCACTCTTTCTAAAATATTTTACTCAAGCCCAGTTAATATATAATCCGATTTTCTCGTCAATCGAATGTGGAATTTGGTCTACTCTGCTACCATTTGGCTTTGATTTAAAATGTTTCCACTGTGGCGTGTACCATTACTAACTTAACCCTTTCTAACCGAAACAAAATCGAAAGTGGAAAGTAGGAAAAACTTGAGAACTCAGTACTGGCGGGGCTCCGGTGCCTCGCACTTGGGGAACACGCTGCTCTCGTAGGTGGGCACCATGTACTTGATGTTGATGAAGGCATTGGGACCCCCGCAGTACTCCAGCAGCTTCAGGGTGTCCTCGATGACGTCGCCAATCCGGCAGTTGCGATCGGGGTCAATGCCCTCGCCCAGGTTCACGTTGATGTTTTTGTAAAGGTTGCACACGGCCAGCAACTGGCGATAGAAGGGCACCAGGGCCTGGCCCACGCAAGGACCTGCGAGTAGCATCAATGAAAACCACATTGAAATAATTAATAAAAAGACTCCAAAGTCAAAATCCTTGTTCACTCACCTAGACGCACCATCAGTTGGATGACCTGCAGGGCGGAGATGATGATCCGCTTGTCGCGTGTCTGAAAGGCTCGCTTCAACGGAAGGATCAGCTTGGGCAGCACCGGGAGCACCTTCTTGGGCGATCTGATGATCAGGTCGATGGCCCCATTGACGGCCAGAAGTCGCGTGTCGGAGTCCATGTCCGCCAACCCATCCACAAAGATGGGCAGGTAATAGCAGTAGTCGAGCTGCTCCGGCACACAGTGCCACTTCACGGGACGCTCCTTGGTTGGATCCTGCTTGCTACTACGGCCGGACATCACGCACGGAATGTCGCCGCGATTGAAGTAGATCTTGAACACAGTCTCCTTCACGGGCTTCCGCTTGAAAATGTCGATTCTATGCAGCATTAGGTGTTTGAGGGAGGGATTTGTTATTTAACCATTGTTGGTTTTTAATTTATTAATGTTTTTTCTTGATGTATTTAACTTACTTTGGAGGAGGCTTCACTACTGTGTTGGGTTGTAGAGCCTGATAGGTGAAGGCGGGCACTTCCCGCTTTGGCTGGAAATGAGAGAAATCAAATTTATGAGAATCACTTAGTCTGAGCGTGTAAAGTGGGCTTAAGCCCCTATGATCATTCAAATTTTCCCTCAAGATTGAATACGAGATACTTAAAAACGAAAGTCTCTTAATCAGAGCTCCCCAGAGAAGCTGAGCAAAGATTGTTAGCAATAGCATTCGAAGAGACACAAAGCTTTCTCAGAGAGCAACTGAGTGAGCGAAATCTCTCAAGAGAGACTTTTACGAAAAGTGACGAACTGAGACGCTCTCTCGATTCCCTTTTCAAAAGGGACCGTGGGCAATCGATATATTATTCTAGTGTTCATTGTAATTTGCATGACTCAATAAAAAGTGATATATATATTAAACTTTTACTATATAGTAAATAGTAAGAAATCTTCCCGGCTCTACTCACCACCTTCGATCTGAGGTACAGCAGCTCGCGACAAACCCTTCCGGGCTCGTGGAGCCGCGTGACTCGCTCGTTGGTCGTGTTGCACATCGTGGCTACAACCTTTTACTAGTTTCAAAAATTAGTTGTCTTGAGTGGAGTTTGAGACTCACAAACAAGCTTACTTTGGGTTCTGTAGTACAAAAAATTATCGGATGTTTTTGGACTGGGCTACCGGGTCAAAATGCCAACCAGGCTATTAAGAAATATGGAAAAGTGGAAACTGGGTTGACAGTTCCCAAGCAGATTACTTGAAAATTCGGGGCGAGCCCATACTAGAAATGTAAATCAAATGTATGTAGTGCTGGAAAAATATATAAACACCTTCTTATCAAGACGTCAACACTCCCCTCCATCCGCAAAACCAAATATTTTTTGGGGTGCCATCCCCCCCTGGCACATTCACACCTAAAACTGTTTGGCGTCTCCAAAGAGTCATAAAGGGAAAGTGCAAACATTTGCGCACTTTATCATCTTTTTCCATTTCCCGCCTCTGTAAATGTTACGGTAAATATTTTGTAACGCCCGCCAATTAAGGCGTCTGCCAGGAACTCCCCCTGCCTCCCCCTCGACTTCCGACCCTGCGGCCCCCTCTCGAGCGGCATTAACCTACTTAGAACGGCGGGGAAATGGGAGGCAGGGAGGCAGGTATTATCGCCATCGCACTCCTTGTTACTGGTGCCCTGAATTAATTAAAATCCGACATGCGAATTACTCGACTGTCCTTACCCGACTCTGTTTTCCAGCTTCTCTCTGGCCCTGGCTTTTCCAGCTTCTGTTTTTAATTACCCACGCACAGCTTTTCACTTTCACCCAACACATCGTGGCACGTCGCGATTTATCCGTTTTAATAATGTCGAGAGGCCCTCCCAGATCGGGAACCTTTCCCTCACTTAACTCGGCCCAGCTCCTTCCCCTTGGCTTCTGTCACTTTCTGGCATGCAAATTGAGTTAGGAGCATTTAGGATTAGGGAGCATACGGAATCACGGAGGTGGCGGGTCACCTCCAACCTCCTCGCTAATTGCTAAACATTTCCCGATGGCAATGTAATGAGACCAAGGGAAAAGTGGCAGTGATATATGAGGGAATTCAATACAATGTAGCACTTGAAAACTACTTTCTCATATTGTAGTCTGGTGGATTGGTATAGAGAAAGCTATTTGCATCAAATAATTAAGTAATTTATTTATTTATTTATTGGTAAATGTATTCCTAACGCTACAAATTTAAAACTTATAAATTACTGTGCTGATTGATACTGTAAATTTTTTTTAACTACACTTTAAGTAAGTGTACAGTTGAATTCTTTTATAAATATTTTAATATGTATTTATATTCTAGCATTCTTTCTATTACTTAATGAAGTAATTATATTCTAAAATTTTTTAATAAGTATCCATTAGGATTTGAATGTTAAGCTAATATACAGATTTATTCTATTCTATAACTATGTTTTACTTTTGTTTTTGTATGCAATATTTTTTCCTAAACCTATTGATAAATGAAAATTTTAAAACTTTACATAAAAGAGCTATAGACCGAATAAGAGAAGCACAAAACAATCTAAAGGATAACAAAGTTGAGAGAAAAAGTTTAAAAAACAGACCTAAATATATAAAAATGTATATTTGGAATAACCTTAAATATGAATACCACATTTTATATATTATTTAGAAGTTTTTACACCAGAGGAAATAAAAAAACATATTCAATTTCTTGGTTTTATTTTTATTTTTACTTGAAACTTCTGCCAGTTGATATTATCAAATAAAAAGTATCTTTTCCTATACATAGATTCATAGATAGAGAACTCATGAATCTTAATTTCAATGTAAGTGTAATGATTTTTAATCTTTATAATTACATATTTAGTAAGGTAGATTGTCTTACATTACGGGCTAGGGAAAGCTTAAAGCAAATTCCACTAATATAGTCATACATTCAGATTTTTCATTCAGCTTTCCGCGATCAGCCCAAAGTAGGCAATATATCAAATGAGAAATAATTATTAAATTTCCGCCATTAGGGAGCCAACCGATGGAAAATCGAAACAAAAGACCCGAGCCGTAGACGCCAGTGGACCAGCTTTTACAATGGCCACAACGCAAATCAGCCGGATCATAATTTATTGGGCCGAAACCGGGAGGCATCTCTCCCATGGCGAGCCGGCGGGCTTTGAGGTGAGCTGCGCCCTCAGTGAGGTGAGCTGAGGAGGAGAGAGCCCGGGTCTGGGGTGCGTTTGTCTAGCTGACACTTTCATTAACAAAAAGTCAGAGCGATGACAGGGCCAGTGTGTGGGTCTGTCTGGTTGTTTTTGCATTGTTACAAAGTGCAATTCGGGCTGGAGTTGGGAGGTATTGCTGATGGCTTGTGGGCTTGTGGACCTGCGGACTTTGGGGGTGTTGGCCATTCAGCTGACAGGGCTGCAGTGCGGCACGTAAATCTAAACAGCCACTGACAGCTTTCAACTGGCACTCACTCCCGCTCTTTTTATGTGCGGCTCAAAGTGGACAGTCGTCGGACGGGCGGCAGGAGGGCCCATCTTGAATGTCATATGGGCCAGGCACACATACTACCTACTACATGCCATACTATATATATCAATATCCTGGCCATATATCAATATGTGCGCTCTCGCATATATCTACTTTCGTTGGGTTGTTTGTCTGAAATTGACATCGCCTGTATGCTGTATTCAGTACGACCTCCTCCTCTCTTCCAGCCGGAACATGGCCAAACAGGGTTTTGGCCTTTTGTTTTAGCCCGGTCTGCTACTCCTACAGTCTGGCCGAGATTTTATGTTCGCATACATTTTGAGCGCTTTATTGTTTGTCCAATTTCGTGCAACATCGCCCGGTCGGAGCGACAGGGAGAGTAATCGAGTATCCGTTGTTGTCCGTCCACCCGGTCGTGCCCGGAATAGGGAGCAGGACTGCACACGGAGTGCTCCATCCCGATGGCCGTTAGGTGTTAATCTAATAACTGTCAAATGCAGGATGATGGCACTTCAAATTGGTAGGGAAATTGCTGCTAACTAGCTTCGAATGACGAATATGTCAGGGGAAAAACTAAGGGGATTGAGTCATAATTAAAGTGGTTATACAGTCATTGTTTTTAACTTGCATATCTAATTTATACAATTACTCATTGTTTATTTACAAATATTATTAAGAGGGAAAGTGTGTGTGTTTGACAGTATCCGGTTACCCCTTTACTCGATATTAACTTTGTAAATAATATTCTGTTCTTTTCTCTCCCTTAGAGATTGATTACCCATATACTTAGTCTTTCATTACCCAATTAGGTTCTGCAATTCGCCAGATACCCTGTCAGTATCACATAAAAATTCGGCATTTCAAGCACTGGAAAAGGGTCACTTCTGCTGTTAAAACCATTCAGAGTTCAGACTTCAATTCAAACTTATAATGGCTTTTTCTGTGTTTATTTGGTTCAATTGCGCTGGCGGCGGCATAAGAATAATTTCTGCATCGCTAAAACCCCATAAAAATCAACAACGCTGGGACGCGGCACATACGAAAGTCCAACTGCTAGCTGCAGGCCCGGTCACAGGAGCAGTCGAGCATTAAATGGCCCCAACCGAGGGGATCTTGTCTGGGGCGGGGCGTGGACTCACTTCCCATGCAGACAAATAAAGTCCCGCTCTGTACTCTAACATTTTTATGAGTCGTAAATCGAAGCGATAAAATCACAAGAAATGGAGATACAAAAACAACGAGATGGAGAGAGGTCAGTCCGGAGTCCAGACCAGACTGGGTTAGGCTGGGCACTCATCCTACGTATCTCTCATAAGTCACACGATAAATTCTGCAACATTGCGCTAATGACAACGAGAGCACTTTGAAAAGATAAAGTGGTTATTGAAAAGTTTTCATTTGTAATAAGTAAATAGTTCTTAAAAAATATTTAAATATATTTGAAATATTAAAAAAAGGAAGGAATAAACCATTGATAAGATGTGAACAAACTTAAGTGTATTTTTCAGTTTACAAAATAAATTTTACAAAATAGTCAAATATACCAGATTTTTATCAGAGGACTAGCAAAGCAGGTGCTTTTACATTATTATTTCTTATTTCTTCTTGATTATTATTGTTATTTTTTTTTTTAAATTCTGTAAATTCATTATGTCAATTTTTCTTTGTTATTTTTATTTAAAACATAAAATTATTTTAGGTATTATAATTTATGATTTAGTTCCAGATCGAGGGAGGTCACACAAATCATTCCTTTTAAAAGACAAATTAAGAAAGTTGCTTATACATTCTTACATCAAATCAATCCCACTCTTCCATTTAAAATATTTAATTTAATTAGTTACAACTGAGTAATAAGTTTTTTTTACAAGTGCATTTTAGATCGAGAGATGTCGCCCCATAGTCCTGCGAATGGCGGAAGTTCATTATTGTCAGTGATTAATGTCAAGAAGCGCGGACGGATCCTGGGCCAGCGATGTGGAGCCTGGGCCTGGGCCACATAAGTTAGCTGTTGCTGTCAGTTGGCACAAAACCGAACCGCCGGGCTGCAGAAAGCAGAAAAATTCGGAAGCCAGAGCTCGCAGGACCCGAGGCCATCGCAATAACCAGAGGCAGGGACCGGGGACCCGAGTTCTGTGGGACGGACAGGCTGTTGACATCCTGGAATGTCACTCCGTCCGTCAGTTAGCTGGAAAATGCATTGCTGCCAGCTGCCAACGTGATTAGCGCGTTGATTTGGCAACCGATTGCCGGGCGCAGTGCATCCGAGCCAGCATTTTAGCCCTCCTCAACAGAGTTTGACTTGCCAACTCCACCGAGCCGGCGTTTACTTCTGCCGGATACGGCCTTAAACTTATGCAACGCTAAGCGGCATTGACAACGGCACGCACACATCGCTCTGCCGGGGTAGGCGGAGAGCAACCCCTCCGATGGTTCAATGTACGACGAGTGAAATTAATTTCAAACAATGCAGCAAACTGCGAAGACAACAGAACAGGAGAAGCTAAAACCCCACGACAGCAGAAGCAAATTAAATAAAAATTCCAGCATGAACGCTGCTATTGGGGGTTGAGTTTGAATGGCACTGAAAATAAATTTAAGAACGACTCAAATAAAATTTAAATAATTCTAGGTGTTTTTCTGATATGTGTTAAGGTTCTAAATATTTTTTGAATTTAATATAATTAAAGGTTTATTAAACAATTCAAAGTTTATGGCTTTTGAAGGTGATCAAAATCACTTTCGAACACAGAGTAGAAAAGTACAAAAATATTTAAAATTAACTATATTAAACAACGTTATATTTAAGTAAAAACATAATAATATATACACTCTATTATTCCCAACATATACTATTAACAAGGTATTTATAATACAAATATTTCATTATATTATAATTTAGGAAGAACATTAATTAGTATAAATTATCTATGGAATTCTAAATCCTAAGAAACAATCAAATTTATCTCTCTTTATTCTTCTTTAGAATTATATTTTTAATGAATTTGATATTGTTTATTTTTTTTTTTTTAATTTTGTGCAGTGTTCCGACATCAGCTAGCTGAGGACCCTAAGGAGCTGAGCAGATTGCCAGCCATATGACAGACTCAATCTACGTGCCTCGAGTCGATGAGTAAGCCAAGTTAGGGGCAAGCAAAAAAGCCCAGCCCAAAGACAACCGAACTTGTCGAAAATTATTTCGTTTTAATTATGCCAAAGGGCTCTGTCGGGAAGGACGTGTCGAAATGTGTCGCCATTTTGCATGCACTCTAAATGAAATCACGTCACCGATTTTTCCCACCTTCCGGACCAGCTCTCGGCACTTCAGGTTGCGTACAACTTTCCGTTGTCATTATCAATTTGAGTTAATTGCCGCAGCCGTCGTGGCCAGAAAGTTGCCATTTTGTGTCGGCTGCTGCCGCCGCCATTGCTGTTATGTTGCGCCATCACTTCCGGTCTGGGGATCCCCTCACTTTCAGGCTTTTTCCTGCTCGCCAGACGACGCGACAACGCATTGTCTGCGACTGTTTGAGAGCGTTTAGTCGAAATTTATTTGTATTACATGCCCAAAACTGCAGACACTCTTATGACAGCACGGGCGGGGGTGGGAGTGTTGAATTATTAAATTAAGTACTTGTTTGATTATGGCATAAATTCCCTTGTACAACGGCGGCAGGTGTAAGCAAGGAGTTGAGTGCCTGCGGCGATTTCGTTGAGCAGGTTCGAAACTACCGCGGAATTACAGCACGCTGAGTTACAGGTACTGAAAAGTAAAATTGATCTGAATTTGTTGCGAATAAATATTGAATTTAAAAAATTACAAAATATAATAAGTAAATTACGAAAAATTTACAAAATTAAGCGAAAAATAAACCCAAATACAGGTACTTTAGACAACCGAAAATCAAGTAATGACTTCTCTGTCTATTTAATTACTTTACTTTTTTACTTTCTTAGGAAATAAATTTGTATTGAGGATTAATGGGCAACTAATTGTCGATAGTTTTGTCTGGTTTTTCTTATCCAAGCTATTAAAGCTTTACTGTATAACTCAGTGATTATAATTTATCAACTTGGTTGAGTTGCGAAAAATGTTAATATGAAAACCGGAAAGTATAAAAATAAGCGTTGCTATACTGAAAGAAGCTTAGGTATTAGTATAAAAAAGACCACATAAATGATAAGTTATGAATTACCACAACAATAACTCTACTTATTCAACTGTCTATAATTTTTTATTTTCTGTTTTAGTATCCTTAAATTTGCTAGTTTTTAAAATTTGTTTTCTGCGAAAGTAATCATCGATCATATGGTTTAGCAATCCCTCTGTCAGATTTTATTGGACACCTGTGACAAATAATCCCTTTGGAAACTATTGTTTATTTCTGTGTAAAAAGCGTTGTTTATAGTCCCGAGAGTTCATTTCCTCATAAAGTCGCATTACAGATTACATGAATTGTACCCTAGGGCATTGGGCATTCTACACAAAGAAACTTAATAAGAAATTCTTGTTTACTTGGGCTTAAACTTGTTAATAATTTTTAATATTTACTTGAAATATCATTACTATTTTAATAAATTACATTTTGTTAAAATAAATAATTACACATCATCAGTATTCAGTTCGCAAGCAAAGGCTATTTTCTTGTCGCACTCAGTCACTCCCATCACCAGCTCCTTTCCGGTGAACTCTAAATAGACACAGAAGCCATCCTCGAACTTGCTTTTCGGTGGATTGGAGGCCCTAAAGTTAGTAAAGTTCATGGGATGGGGATCCTGGTGCCAGTAGAAGTCCCCTAGAGAGCCGTAATCAATATCTGTCGGGTCAGACAGTCTTCCGCGGTGGCCTCCACACCAGAATACGGCGTGCGTCTTGGAGTGAGCTCCGTACTTCATATAGTTGGAAATCAGGCGCATTTCCTCATAGCTACGAATGGTCATTAGTCGGGCCTTGTGGTCGATCGTCTCACATCCAAAGCTGGCATGCAAATAGTCCATCTAAGAGAGGAAAGGGTTAGTCAACAAATAGGAACAGTCATGATTTAGTTTATTGAAAGTTTATCTGATAGCTTACTCACTATGACGGGTACACTGAAAACGCGGTTGTTGTAGGCCACTCTATAGTATTCATATGTGGGCTGGAAAGGGGATCCCTTAGGGATAAAGACCATTCGAAAGTCACTTCCTACTTACAGGCTTGTTGGAGGAGAAGAAAAAGCAACGATCACCAATCTTTACAAAGGGCTTCGAACATAGAGCTGACGTAGGAAAAGCACTATGAATAATATTTATATTACAACTACCACAGATCCCGGACTCACGCTTGGAAAATTCCTTGAAAATGTATAGATAACTGAGCAACAGGATCATTAAGCCAGTCAGGCCCACAAAGGACTTTCCCAGTGCCGACATTTTGTTCACTGACTCAAAAACAACTGAAGGCATACAGGCGAAAACTCCAGCTTTTTATAGGCCCTGCCTCAGAGTTCCCAGAAGAATCATGTAAACAAGAACCCACATGTGGCAGCCACAGGGAATTATTTACAAAATAACGAAAACTTTATTTTACTTTTACTTTAGTTTAGTGTTAAAAGATCAATTGTAAAAACACTTAAATATAAAATTGTCCCGTCCTTTTCCCTTACATCAATATAATTGATTTTTTTTTTTCTGCTATCAGGTTCTTTATGTCATCCGGCAATTGGCCCGACCCTCTCGCCCTTCTCCTTGACATCCGCATGACCAGAAGGATCAGAAGACCAAGGCCCGCTAAACAAGAAGCAAGCAGAAGCGCTGTTCTGGTCGTAGGAGACAGGGACAGCCAAAGCTGATTCACCGAGAGTCTGTACTCACAGATGAAGTAGTCGTCCAGGCCGTAGGATCGGCGCAGGTACAGCGACTTGTTTTTCAGTTCCAGACAGAGGAAGCTCTTCTCCAGGGAAACTTGGGAGCCGGGAGCCCAGCGGGCGAAGTTCACCGGCCTATCGGCTCCCTCCCAGGAGAAGGGCGGGTCGCTGTAGAAGTTGTGGCCCGAGGTGGCGAAGGTGCTGCCATCGGGGTAGCCCCTGGACACGATGTAGTCTTCAAGAGCTGTCAGCTCCTCGGACGTCTCCACAGACACCAGGTTACTTAGGTTTCGCCAGCAATAACGCCTCGCCAGGATCCAGTCAAGGTAACGATCCGGCTGGGAAAAACAAACAGTTGAGACCAGTTAGAACCGAATTTATATGAATAGTAACTTAATTTCATTTTCAGGGTAAGCTTACTGCTTTTTCACTGCCTATATAGTAATATCCATCACCGATCTGCTCGAAACCGGGTTGACTCTGGCAGCCAGCTATCAGCAGAAATAAAAAATAATATTCCGCTCGCATGGTCCGATGTGGTTATTCCGAGTTGAAGTGAAACTGAGCTACGTTCGCAAAGGCAAACTTAATGTTCGTTAATCGCATGCACTGTTCAGGACCGAGCGAGCTGAACTGAGCAAAAAACAGTCGATTGTAAGCAAATGTATATACAATGCATGACTTATACGCATATATATAGAACGATTATCACTCTTATTATGTACACATTTGGTATACTTCGGTCTTCTTTTAAGATTTTTTCTTTATTCAGGAATCTTGGCGCTCTAAGTTCAAGATTTTTTAAGTCTCATTTCAACCCATAAAAGAGTTCAAAATAAGAATGATAAACGTTTTAAATTGATACCGAAAAATTTTTAAACGTTACCCAAAAGGGTTTGAGTCAAAACAAAAACAAATCTAAACACAATACCCACATTTCTCCATTTAAGATTCAAAACTCGTGTACTAAGATTATATTTTCTTGCAAGAATACAGAATCGTCGGCATGCCGAAGTTAGCTTTTGAATTACAATATATAAAAACTATTTCTAAAAGCTGACTTACTTGTTTATTTGAATTCATTAGAAATGACTAAACAATAATCTCATTTATACATATATGTAGAGAGTACTTTACATTGGTGATTAAAAAATTAAAAATCTCAGAGCTTAGAACACGAATGCTTTCCTAAGGTTCTTAATGCGCTAAGCTCGTATTCCGACTCAAATTTCATTAAGTCAGGTTTTCGAGTTACTTTATCTCTAAAGTAAAAGTACAATTGAGGTGCTGAAAATTGAATACGGGCTTCTTTATAAACAGTAAATAGGGCAATTTAAGTACTCATGCCCTACAAAATACGTTTTTAATATTTGTACAAATCTCATTTGGTCTCCTTCTTTTGAATTTATTGCGACATTTCTTATATATTTTGGAGTACGCCGCATTTGAAAATATATAGGGAAAATTACAGATATATTTTTAAAAGTTACTGGAAAAGTACATTTCGGTTCTTGGTTCTGAAATGTAGCCGGTTTATCTTATACGAAATTTTGTATTGGCAAAATTGTTAAAAATCAAAAACAGCCAAAAAGAACAGTGAAGGACTTTAGGATAAGGTATTACTTAATATAATTATATTTTAATAATATAATTATATTTGTTTCAATATTATTACAATTAAATTACTCCTGGCGCTTTTGAGATTTTATATTTAACTTACCAATCACGAGGTAAATACACTTTGTTTACAGTATACACCATTTTGTGCAATAATTTGGCTTAGTAAGCTTAGTAAGTGGAACCAATTAATTTAAGTATCAAATTGCATTCACTTTGATTTAAAAAAATAAAACAGATTCCAGGTTTTGCACTATTACCATTAACTAATTACGTAATTAATAATATGTATCTTTGAGGTACTCATGTAGATATAACATCTCAAATCGCCCGCTTAGTGGATTACGGATCTCGAGTCGCTGTCGGCCAGCGATTGTTCACAAATGTCCACTGCCCGGGTGTAGCAGGACTCGCTGCTCATCACCAGTTCCTCCCCGCTCAGGGTCAGGATCAGGCAGTTGCGGCCCATTTGGGGCGTGGGCTCCTCCGCAGCCCAGTTCGAGTAGTTCATGGGCCGAGCTCGCCCAAAGTAGTTCCAGTAGAAGCGATTGTCCCCCGGCCAACGGTGACCGGCGCTCCAGAACTTGGTCCCATCCGGATAGCCCATCTCGTGCAGGTGCTGTGCCAGGAAACGCATCTCCTCCTCGCTGTCCACGCAGACGCGGGACGTCCTCTTGTCCTGGTAGCAGAAGTTGTGGAACGAGGTGTGCTAAAATAGATATTAGCTCAAAACGCATCTACTTTAACTATAATGTGGTTCAGTGTTGACCTACCAGCGGCTCCTCATCTGCCACAAAGTAGCAGTAGTTTTCCTGGACCCTCTCGTAGGGAATCTTGCATCGCATGGCATCGGCGATGTGCCGGCGTGCCAGGAAGATCAGCCAGAAGGTCAGGAAGTGGCGCAGGAGAATGCTAGGCTCTGTCTTCCGCGTCTGGCGATTCGGCATTGTGCTGAAATAAAACTGCCGACGGTTCGCAATCGGACCTTATCGCCATGCGCTATCTCGCTGTGAGCTCCATCCATAAACCGCCGACTTTGTTTTGGTTTTTTGCTCTCCAGATAAGGCAACTGATGAACTAGTTCAAGATCGCGTCCAATAAGAGCTCTCCTGAATATGGTACAAATTTAGTGCGTTTCAAATTTAATTTATATTATTCTTCTTCAGTACAAAGTAAATTTTCAAAATTTGCCCTTTAAAGGGTATTTTAATTTCTACTTGATTCTTGTGTAGTTGCAGACGCGTTGATCTAGCCATGACTCTATGTTTTTGTTTGTTATTTAAGAAATCTGAGAAGTGGATCTCAGAGGGGTGAATCCCCCTTTTATGGGTTCCCATCGAACGCATCCACAACCAACATTTCTCTTCACTCTTTCCCCTTTCGAACTGTTATACCAGAACTTGGCTGCCTTCAAACACTTCGTGTGGTCTGCTCTCAACCGTCGTTAGGTGGCGCCACTGCCACATCTCCGTCCTTTCGGGCTAGCCGACAAGTAAGCAGGAAAGGAAGAGTCAGGAAGAGACAATCGGGCGAGTGCAAGTGAGATGCGAGATGCAACCAAGTTCGAATCGAATATTTCTCTCTGCTCTCGTTGTAGCTGTAATGTTACGTTAATGTTACCGAAGTTTAAGATTCTTGCAAACTGTTATTGAAGTCTGATCCTGTTTCTAAATCCTTTCATAATCTAAGACTTTTATTTAAGAATAATGTTGATAATAAAGTTTAATAATTAAATATTATTACTTTGATTAAATTTGTTAGCTTTGTTGACCTGATTATATTTATGTTAAGCTTTGTTTTCCCTAATGATTGTTTTCTTCATTTTTACCATACTGAAAATAAACAACTTTCATGTTTTTAAAACATTCGAAATTTATTAAGTTGAAAAACAAGTACTATTTTGTATTATTTTTTAATTATAATTTGTTTTTTATGTCCTTTTTTCAGATTCCTAATCTCCTAATCTCCTTCTCCCTTAAAAATTTTCCTTAATTGGGTATTTTTAAATGTGATCTGTTCGTTTACCGGGAGGAAGTAGGAGAGAGCCTAAAGAGTACCGACTCCGGGCAACAGAGAGAGCATTCTAGACTTAACAGCTGTTAATGTGTATCTGTATCTGGCAAAGAGACACGACACGAAGTGCCTTCGGGTCTCTCAGCCGAACGCAAATCGGCCTGTATCTCAAAGTTTGTTTTACTCTGCCTGTATCTCGAAATTTTTTTTACTCTTGTCGCACATTCACTCGGACCGAGATGTTAAGAAATTTCAGCGCGTCGACATGAAAACCGTCGGGCATAAGTGAAAATCGTAAGGAAAAACGTGCAAACATAGTTGACAAATAGCAGTGTGTGATTTTCTAAGAAATGTGCTAAATTTAATCGAATTTGTGATGGTTTTTCGCGCTTAAATCATGTTTTTGCTGCCACTTTGGTGCTAACGACGCCGTCGCACTCGCACTCGCGCTCTCTCGTTCTCTCTCTGACCGCTCTCTCCCTGTCTCTCGCTTGCCGTTTGCTTTGTGCTGGTCGTTCGCAGAGATTGTTTACGAATTGCGGTGTGTGATAGAAAAGCAAAGAAATCGCGAAAAATTGCATCAATTCGAATGGAATCCGCTGGAAAAACAGCGAACATGAGCAGAAAAACACTGTTGCTGTCTCTGCTGACGCTGGCAGCGCTGTTGCTGCGCCCGGGCAGCGGCGTAGCGGGACATCTGAATGTGTTCTTGAATCCCGTGGAGGTGATGCGATTATTGGGTGAGTCTCCCCCACATTTACCCTACTTTGTGCTCCTTTTTCGCTTTTTGTTTTGTTATTCTTCCCCATCTTCGGGTCGCGCCCTTTGTTATTGATTTCTCCCCTATATCTATCTCCCTCTATTGCCGTCTCCGTCACCCACTCTGTTCGGAGACAAAACCAACAGTTGCACGAAATTTGTGTGTCAACCAATTATGGAGATAACTTCAAGTTTTTCATTCATATCTTGGTTCGGTTAAAAAGCGCACTGTGAAAATATTGGCTTTCCTTAAAAATTATGTTTATTTGTGTGCCTTTGGCTTAATTTAGATGCCCTCGCACCAACGCCCCGCCATGCCGCAGGTGTTGTTAAACAGTAAAACAAATAAACAAACCTCCCGCAACGGCAAAAGCAGCGAAAACAACAACAACAAAAACAGCAACCGGGGAACTAACTTTCGTTTGCTTCGTTAGGGAATTTTACGCTTCGTAAAACGAGGATGAAATTGAAGAAGAGGAGGCACAGAAGACACAAGAAATGCAGCAAATACAGACACACAACAACGCCAGCACATTAAATTTATTTCACTGTTTGGGGGAATATTTTTGAATATTTCTTGGAACCCAAATTCCTTGGCACCCAAAAACAACAAGGAAAAACAAAACAGAAACAACAAAAAAGCTCGAGAACATGGTGAGCGAAGCGAGATAGATAGCGAGGGGGCGACTGAGACAGAGATAGACATGCAAACGAGATGACAACGCGAAGGCGACAACAACACCAGAAACAGAAAAACAAAAACAACGAAAGGCACAGCCAAAACGTGACTGCCAGCATTCGAAGGAGCAGAAGAGGAAGAGACGTCGAAGGAGCAGAAGAAGAAGATTATGAGGATGCCGGTGGGGAGGAATACAAGGGATGCACAGTGGGATGGAATACATTTTGATTAGGATTGTAAACTTCAAATTGAGTATAAAAATGTTCAATGAATTGGAAAAAATGTTCAGACCAAAAAAAGTTAATGTAAATTTTGACTTTATAAATAAAAATAATTTATGAATTTTAACAAACTTCTGAAATTTTAAGCTCTTTTTTCCCAAGCAAAACCTTTAATTTCAAATTTATTTGTTTATTCAGTATTATTTTCTTTATTTTTACTACAACGGATTCTCTCTAATTTGTATTAAATATCATAAAATTCATTACCTCCTAAATATTTTAAAACATTGTATAATTTTTGGGTATCTTGTACCAGTAATGTCCAAAGACCCGGCTCATGGGTTGTCAAATCTTAGTTTTATTGATAAATGTTGCCTTGCTTAAGGTAAATGGCTAAATTAAGTCATGTGCATTTTGTAAAATAGTACAACAAATGTTTGCTCTTTTGTTCTCATATCTACACTTAACATAATTTTAGTCACACAAATTAAATTCTAGCCCACTGTTCCTGCTTTCTGTCAATCTCACTACTCCTTGCAGGCCCACTGTACTCCTATTTTTGGCAGTCTTTTGCATGTCACGTCTGTCGCTAGTCTCTGCGCCCACTATGCAGTTTTTCTCTCGCTGCAAATCGAAGTTTTCTTACTCTTTCTAACCATGTGTGTGGGAGCAGATCCGCCAACGACGACGACAATGACGATGCGCATAATTTTGCGTATGCATTCCGGATTGGAGATTTGCGAATTTCGGGGGCGTGAAATCAAGTATGCAGAATGTGCGGCAGATTGAAAGCGACCGTGGGCCGCATAGTGTTGCAACTTCCAGGCGACTTTAACATCTGAGGGGTAATTAAGACAAAGCTGAAAAGTTTTGCAGACTGGCGTAGGATAAAGACTATGAACAACCATGAGGAATGGCGCAGGGGCTTTGTACTTCTCCAGTCATAAATCAATTAAGCTGCATAATTTGCATTTGATTTGTGTGCGGAAAAAGGGGTTATGCTACAGGGTGGTTGGGAGTCTGTTCCATTGCGCCCGGCCTTATGAAATTCATTTGCATTTACGCTTAATTTATAGCTCCGCCAATGATCACACAAGTTTTTCTCCTTTTGTTCTTCTTGTTATCATCGCCACAGGGGTCGGGGTACCGGCAAAAGTTCAATGCTAAAAAACTTTGAGTCATATAAAGAGTCATAAAGAGTTCCTGGCATCTCTGACAGCACATGAAATACGATCCGGCGGATCGCTGGGTTGGGCTCGCGATCCTCAAGTGATCGGATCATAATAATATCGTACAGTTCCCCCCACTTTATTCCCATTTCAATTCCAATCATATTCCTCGGAAAGAAAATGGGCACCCAGAAGACGTTTAACGACCTTTTCGCTGCTGTGACACGCGCTACATTTTAAATAGCCGAAAAGTGCATTATTTAAATTTAATTTTATTGCCCCATGCTACAGTTTTCTTATTTTTCCCGTCGTTCTGGTACGTTTTATGGCCCTTTATTGACGCTTCGGAATTTTCTCTTTTTCTACTTTTTATTGCCACCAGTTTTGGGGTGCTTTGATTTAATTTTACTGTTTGTCGCCGTCTAATGAAGCTGCAATTAAGGCCCGAACCGGGAAGAGGCCAGATTAGGGGCTTCGGCACGATTTTCACACTTTTAAGCCCAAGAAGAATGTGCTAAAATCGCTAAAAACGCCCCCTTTCAAATGATCGATTGGCTAACCACGCTCTGGGCCATAAATTAGCCGCAGATACCCTGGGCTATTCGAATATTCCGGGGAACACGTTAACGTTGCATGTGTTAGATTTACCACCAACTGTGTTAAATGAATTGAGAGCTCGCGGCCGCTTTTGTTTAGGCCAATTTAAATATTTTCATATTTGCATAGGTATCGGGAAACATATTGATGGCTTTTGTTATTTGAAGTGAGCCGCGGCTAAGCGGCTTACACCGCAAACAAGCTGCCAAAGTACGAGTATCTCGAAGATACACACGACGCGCCGCTACTGTGGCAACTTTTAGCACCTAACCGTCGAAGCTGTTGTATCTGTCGGATGCCCGTAACAAGCCGCCGGCCTGTATCTCGTTTATCCCCCGCTCCACGCTCTCGGTTCAGCTTGTTTTTATATTTTCCTCTCGCATCTGTATCTCTCGTGTTTTGTTAGCCGTCGAGACATTTGCGCGCTTCCCCGGTTTATGGCTTGTTCTTGGCTGCCTTTCCGAGATCTGGCCATCCGATAATTGCGAGCGAACAACTGGGAAGTCAGGACAGGCATCTCCTCCTGGTCGTGCTATGAGCCTTCCGAGAAACGCCACCGATCCTCGAACATGAGCCTTGGCTCCTCTTAACGGTTCGCGTACGCCAACTACATAGATACATGTGGCATATGATATGATCAGCGGGCATGATCTATATTTTAATTGGTGCTGCCAATTTATGGTCCAGCTTCGCCTTTCGCCTGGCTCTCTTAGCCGCACATAATGAAGTGGCCATTAGCTAATGAAGCTGTCCCCCACGAAAGACGAAAGAAAACCGAGGGAAACCAAGACCAAGACCAAGACCGGCTGCGACAAGAGTTTATGGACCTGATCGTGGCACTTTTTGCTATACGACGTGCCAGTGTTAACAGCTCACCTGACAGATCGTAAAAAGTGCTATCCGAAGGAGTTGACACAGCTGCCTCGTCGCCAGATCTTATCTGTTCAATTAGTGATCGCGAAAGGGGACAGTAAACCTTGCTAGATCTGGATATGTAACGATGTCTTTATTTTAGTGAAATCTTTAACCTGCTTAGGATTCAATTTACCTTGTTTTTATCACGATAGTATTGAAATAATTGTCTTAAGATGATCTTAAATCAATTTTACCCCCCAGAGCATTCTTAACTCCATAAGATTTCCATCTCCTCGCATGGATAACTGATCATCTGGGGCATCATCGAATCCATTATCTGCTTCGGCCTCAGTTTATCACGCTGGTCGGGAATCACTTCCGCAGAGGGCTGCCACGGTCCACGATCTTCGGAGATCTTTATCTGGGCGTACGTGACTTATGGCTGAGTCCCAAAAGTTCATGTCTGGGCATCAAGTTCAATATTTCGATTTGATTTTCAATCTATTTTTAATGCGGTCACTGATCGTGCGGCCTCGCAGGGCTATCGATTACGAATTGATGGGCACTTGGCGGGTCATAAAGTGTCCCCCAAACCAAACCAGATCTCTCTTCTCGGATTTCATTACGCCTTGGAACTGCGATTTGATTAGGCGGTGTTCGTGGAACAGGACAGCGCCAGATGGGAGGCTCAGAGGCAATTTGCGTACTTATTTTATGGGTTCATGTGTCTGGTGACTGTAAACCGCCATAAACTTGGCTAAGCCCGGGCTTAAAGCCATTTCCATTACCAGCCAAACTATTGACAAAAAAGCGGCATTTAAACAAATGAAAATCGCATAAACCGATTGCTGGCAATAACAGCAACTGCAGAACTTCCCCGCAAATAAACGATGCTCGTCAAAGGCTTACTGAGGGGCTGACGGCGATGGCAACGGCGACTGTGGTTATCACTGGCAACTGACAACTCTGATAACCCCGCCGGGGGCTGCCACAAGCAGGGCGCATGCAGCAAGAGGGGAGCATGTCAATAATAAATATCAGCCATTGTTTGCCGGCTTGTCCTCCCTATACAATATATGGTGCATATATATGGTACATGGTGCACAATATGCATGCATAGTATGGCGAAAAAGGAATAATCATATTTACATTAAACAACAACAAGCGCCATCAATGAAGCCCGTTTGCACTGAGAGAAAAGTTTGCTAAATATGTAAGGCAACAGAACTAGATCTAAATGTAAAAATATTTAAAGAGTTGGATGTGTGAATCTTCAAATCAAAAGATGTAATCTTCTTTTATTAACTTTCGATTTTCGATTTTAATCTTAAATTTACTACTTTAATAGCAGACTTTTCTTCCCTCTGTTTTAAGTTGGGACTGCAACTGAGTTTATTTTCATGTCACTATGACATGTGGGCGCCGCCAAGGGGGCGTGGCAGCTTTGGGCAACTGCAAAGATGCACATGTAGATGCCGAGATGCAGTGCGTGCATATGTGGCCTTTGTTGTCGCGGGGCTCTGTTTATTGAGTCGTTCGCTGTTTATTTGGGTTATGCGCTGTGGGAGTTTTGCATTGCAGAAAGTTACATGGAAAGTATCGAAAGGGGTGGCGGACGGGCATTGGGCTTGTTCGTTCGTGGAAAGTAACGCGGCAGCATCTAGATGCACCGCTAACTAGGCGTGTAGTACGGGTATCCGTGAGATGCATGTGCCGCTAACACGATTCCACTGACATTCCCACAATGGAAAAACTCGTGATACGGCCCTGAAGTATTAGGATAGATGGCATGGCTAACTGGCAGATACAGTGGCATCTTCTAGATCCGAATCTCGCGGGAGATGCCTATCTATTTCATGGATATGCATGTCGGGTTGGATTTAAGGAAGTTCGGGGAAAATGGTGGCATATTTTTAGATGTGAAGATAAGGCACCTTGATCATTTAAAGGATTACATATATTTTCTATTGTTTTAAATTGTTTATTCTAAGTAAGCCTAAATCTTTACTTAAAGAAGTATATTTTGGATTTGTGGCGGCTATATATGTTACCAGCTTCACTTCTTTTTAAGATACCCTTTCATCTTTCAAACGTATCTTTGGCTTGGTTAGTTTCAAAACAACCAGTTTTTGGACAGCTGCAACCTCTCAAAGCTCAATTATCTTCATATGCCATCAGTCTTGACCCGCATCATCCTCCATTATATATATATTTCTAGGGGCTGTCCTCTTTTCTCGCCACTCAACACTCGAAAGACAACAGAAAACTGACAAAAAATGAATAACGATTAAGGTTAATTACTATTGATTCTGCCTGTTACCATAAGCCGGCCGGTCTCAGCCTTTTGTCAGCCGGCCAAGTTGTTTGAAAAACGTCAACTCTGGAAATTTGAATGATTAATTCGAGCTAATTTTCAGAGCCCCGAGAAAAGGGAAAACAAAATCACAGCGCTAACTGTGCCAAATCGCTGGATCGCTGGCGTTTGCCAGAGCCTGTGCCCCGAAGAGATGGCTAATTTTGCCGGCACAAATTTGTTACAATCAAAAGCCGAAAACGAGAACGAGAACGATGAGCCGGCGGCTAGAAAAAACCATCAGAGCAGACAAAAAAAATATATATATTAGGCAAAACAAAGCAAAAGGAGCGTCATTTATCATAACGACGTGAGGCAACTAAGAAACGATTCGCACGGAGATACGGATGCGAGTGGGGTTCACGTTGGTTCCGGGGTCTCCAGGGCTTCCAGGGGCTCTGCTGGTGGAGACATGGCTCAAAAACATGTTAAATGTTGACATGTGGTGGGCGGCTTTTGGGGGTGGTGCCCGGGGCTTGTAAGCGAGATTGTTGTGCGTGATAAGCCGGGGGCTTCGAAGGGGGTTCACGGCGTGGAGGCGGTTCCCGGCAGGCGCCGATCATTTGTTTTATTTATTTTTCGATTTGGCCACAAAACTGCACAAAGGACCCGGAGCAGCAGATTCCGCAAGCCAATGCAGCCAAAGTGACATATTAGCCATTAGACGGCGGAAGCCCCAGAATATTGGCTGGCGAGAAGTCTGCAAAGTTCAATGCGGTTACGGTGCAGATGGAGTCGCTCATTGCTCACCATCATTTATCATCTATTGCAATTTTGTTTGCCGGGGCCGGGGACGAGACAAGATAAAAGACGCCAGCGATTCCCGGGCTGTCCATCTGGCCCACGTACCACACTGTTTGCTTAAGCAAAATTGCTTGTAGTCCCAGGCTGAGCCTGGGATATTTGTCAACCGAGATAATGGAGAAGAAACGTTGCGAGCTGACGACGGAACAGGACAGTAAATCGAAGGTGTTGCTTTGCCAGTAGTTTTCATAAATTACCCGTCACCCGGGCATTGTTTATACATAAATAACCAGGGGTCTATCTACGGAGTTCCCTCGATTTATTATCCGAAAGACCTATTAGTTTGACAGCTACGACTTTTTAAATTAAATACCTTTTGGATGGAGGATAAGGGAAGTGTATTATCAATGCATATTCTAAAATATATATTCCTTTAAAGTAATTGTTGTTAGCTTTCTTAAAACTATACGAAACCCCTACTAGTTTTTGGTAAAAGAAATATTAGGCACAAGGGAAACCCTTGAAAACTTCACTTCCCACACAAAGCACCACTCCCAGAGTAGAAGAGCTGGCTTTATGAGATGGTCGCTACCAATCCACTGACCCCAGAGAGTGACCCCGGCGAAAACTCTAATTTTTTGCTGGCCTTTGTTTTGGGCTTTGGGCTGGGGGAAAATCAGCATAGGAAATCGGCACAGCGGAAAGCACTTCACGAATTGCAACGCTAATTACACGAAACTGGAAACCGAACCGCAGACATTTTGGTTGTGTTTTTATATTTCGGTGTGCGAGTGTGTCTCCGTCCAGTTGTTCGGCAGTTCTGTCAGGCCGCTCCTCCCTCCCCCGCCGCTCCTGGCGGCGCTGTAACAATGGTCACGACTGTGACTCTGAGCAGTAGCAAGCTATTAAAAAGTCGCAAAAAATAGTCGCAGCGACAGCGTCATGACTGCACGCTCCGAAAAATTCGACATACGATATGGGAGACTCTCGACGCCACCGCCAGCCCCACATCCTCCTAGATCCTAGTCGCAGGCACGCCCACACAGCGAAAGATATCACTGGAACTAGTCAGCCAAAATGGAATATATTTTTAACTACAAAATATATAATTTAAAAAATTTGTTAACATATTTTATTTAAACTTTATTTAATTCCATAAATTTTCGACAATATTAAAAGGTTCAATCATGTCTCGAAAATTAATTACTCTCAGAAATGTAATTTACGTTTTCTAAAATTATAATTTCCCACTAAATACTTGTGATTCTCATCCTTTTGCTACCATTTTCTCCTTGTGCAGTGTAAAAAAAGGCAGCCAGTTATGAACACGAGGATAATACCAGCACAAAAAGGTTAAAAAAGTTCAAGAGCCGACCCGCGTTGGGCACATGCAAGTGACATTTGCTCGTGACATGAGGTAGACGACAGCGAATCCACTCCAAGACACGGGGCCCCACCAAGCCCATCCCGGGTTCCAGGCCCTGCTCCTCGTAAAAATGCAATAGAGCGGCAACTTTCACATGAACCTGTGAACTCCTGGCCATCCTGAGATGTCTCTCCGGATCTCAGGCCCGGTGAAAAGGGTCAATGGAAGCGTGTGCGCTGCTCCTGAAGACCTGCAGGGGATGGGACGCGTTGCATTTGATTAAGTCATGGGCGCTATTTTTAAAATGCTGCCGAGGAATTTGTCGTGGCCGCAGCAACTCAGCGGCAGCAACACAGGGTAACACCAACGTGCAACATGTTGCACATTGCAGGGGAAGTCGGCAACTTCAGCTGGAAAGTCTAGTCTTCAGGGCCTGCACTTGGGAAAATTTGAGGCAAAAAGAAACTCATTGAACTTTGATTTCTGCATATCTTAAAAGCGTATTTAAAACTTTGTTAAGTTTTCAAATTTGCTAGAATAAGAGTGATAGCAAATTGACCTCTTAAGATAAGTTAACTTATTTTCTCTCTAATATGATATGATTATATTATACTTTAATGTGAGATTAAGCTTTTTATTTACGTGTTTCTAAGTTATTTTAGTCTCAGTCTTCAAGTTGTGTTAATTTCCACAAGTTATTGTCAAAAGTTGATACCACAACAGACTTCTTCGCATGTATATTACCTAGATTAGCTTAGTTCTATTTGGATAATGCAGAGAACCCACTTTATGTGTACATTTTCCCGAGTGCATGTGCATATACCCGCGTGTCTGACACAATTTATATGCCACCCAGTTGAGCCATTGGCCGGGAGTGCCTGTGGCAGTGCCTGCCTCCGTCTATTTCTATATCCACGTCGGCGTCTGGGACGCTGCTGTCTGTGGGTCTGTCTACCTACAAGCTCGCTGATTTTTATTGTTATTGCCAGTTGTCAAAGGAAGTGCGCGCCACGTTCCGTCGGGTGTTCCAGCGATTTTCGTAAATTATTTCCTGGGCCGGGGGTTTGCCAAAGGCTGTCGCTTCTCGTATATATTGGGGCTTCCTTGGGGCAAGTTGAATGCACTGGGCACCGAGCTGGAAATGTAAAATTGGGCGCACAACGAGTTCAATTGGCGTGTGGCCTGTGTGTGGTCCGAGGAAGCCTCGTTAAGAACGAGGGATGAGCCCATATGAGCTACCTGCTGGCATCATTATCATTAGCATAAGACGTCATAACAAACCAAATGAGTTGGCAATCGCGGCCAGACATCTCAGAGTCTCCGAAAAAAGAAAGACAAACATAAACAAAAACTGCGTAGAAGATGTTTCATTAACTGGAACCGGCCCCGGGTCAAACCGCAACAGGCAATCGAAGCCCAGGGACCAAATTCTGTTTGTCCCTACCTCGTTCTTGTTTTGCCAACCTCGGGGATCGGGGACTCGTGTGTTTGCAGTTGCTACTCCCTAAATCCAGTTCGTGCTCTCGTGTTCCACATAGATTTCCAAGGGACAGATTTAGATACAGATACAACTGGCGATAAACTCGAGAATATTTCCAAGGAATCCCCCGAACTCGAGCGCTTGTTCTTGGTTTGTTTATTTATATAAAACTGTTGCCGGCGACTGTCTGCGGATCGGGTTAAGCAAACAAGCCTCAAGATAAATCTCCCGGGAAAAACTCATTGCGCTGAGTGCATTCGAAAAGATTTACATGCAAAGTAGTCGATGAGTTTGTTTTATCAACTAGCACAGGTGATGGGTCGGAGGGGAATTCTATATATGTACATATAAGCTAAGTTTGGAAGTATAATTCCATAAGTATTTCAGGTAACTTGGGGTGAAGTGAACTTTGTATTTTGAGGGTTTGCAAGAGTTGTACTGAACAGAAAGAGTTGGATTTAACAGACTAATTTGCTTTTAAATAAGTGAATTTTATATATCTTAATTGATTAATTTAAATTATTTTACCATTTTCCAGGTGTCTCCGCTGAGGTCTACTACGTTCGCGAGGGTCTCATCAACAACTATGCCTTGAACTTCATTGTCCCCGTGCCGGCAAATGTCAGGGACATCAGCTTCACCTGGCAGTCGCTGGCGGGACGGGGACTGCCCTACAGCATCAATGTGGTCAGCTCGGATCCGGAGGTGCTTCCACGGCCGGCGATCAATGTCTCGCACAGCGGCGAGATCCCCACCAGCATCCAGACCTGGGCCATTGCCCTCAAGTGCACTGGACTGAAGGCCGCCGAGGTGGACGTCACTGTCAGCCTGGAGGTGGTGCTAAATCGGTCACTGAACAATGTGACCCACCTGGTGTTTCGACGCAAGAAGATCTGCCTGTTGAACGACAGTGCCGAGGATCCCTCGGAAGATGTGGATGATCCCCAGCTGCTGGAGACTGTGATGTTGCCGCCCACTGGCCTGATCACCCTCGTAGTGGGTGTGTCCGTGGCCATGGGATCGGTATGCTGTCTCCTGATGATTGCCTACTGTATCCGGGGAGCGGCCAACAAGCGGCAGCACCACCAGCACGGTGGACAGCCCATGAGGACGTCCAGTTTCCAAAGACTGAACACCCACCCGCCCTGCCAGTCTTCCATGGGCTCGGCGGCTTACATGACGCCCTCGATCATAGCCCCGGTGCATGGTTCCTCCCTGCCGCGCAAGGTGCCTGTGTCCGTGGAGCAACAACATCCCGAAGAGTTGCATCGCCGCATCTCGGAACTGACCGTAGAGCGTTGCCGGGTGCGACTGTCCAGCCTTTTGCAAGAGGGAACCTTCGGGCGCGTATATCGCGGCACCTACAACGACAACCAGGACGTCATAGTGAAGACAGTGGCCCAGCATGCCAGCCAGATGCAGGTGCTCCTGCTGCTCCAGGAGGGAATGCTGCTGTACGGCGCATCACATCCCGGAATTCTCTCCGTCCTGGGCGTATCCATTGAGGATCATACCACGCCCTTTGTGCTCTATCCAGCTCTGAACAACACCCGCAACCTGAAGCTATTCCTGCTGGATCCGGCCTGTGCCCGCACCGTGACCACCATTCAGATTGTGATGATGGCCTCGCAGCTGTCCATGGCCCTGGATCACCTGCACAGCCATGGAGTGGTGCACAAGGATATAGCCACCAGGAACTGTGTGTAAGTAGAATTAATGTATATGAAATATCTACATATACTATAGGATATTGTATATACACGAGACTGTGATGGAGTAAACATTGCTCCGAGCTAGCTGCGTATTTATAAACATTTAATTTATTATAATTATTCATTCGTGTTTGGCCTTGAAGGTTAATCAATATTTATGATCAGATCTATACCGGATTTATTGCTAGAGAATTCTTTATAGCTTGGAAATTATAACATGTAGGGAATTTTGCAATATTTCTGGTAAACATTTAAAGCTTTATTTATGATAAAGGGTTTACTTTTTGACTCAAATAGTTTACTAGTTTGGTGAATTTTATATTAGAAAAATAGTACAAAATAAGTGGCAATTTAATTATATTTAGAAGAACTCTTCTTTGAATAACTTAGAATTTTTTTTACTTTATTGTTTTTTGTTTGCTGCAGTTGAAGCTTTCTTGTTAAGGAGTTTGTTAGTTCGTTTGAAATTGTGTGGATAGGGTATTAGTTTAGGAAATACAAATAATTAATACCCTAGCAATCCGATTAATTTAATTACCGCTTGCCCTTCCAGCATCGACGATCAGCTGCGCGTGAAGCTCTCGGACAGCTCGCTGTCGCGCGACCTCTTCCCCTCGGACTACAACTGCCTGGGGGACAGTGAGAACCGGCCGGTGAAGTGGATGTCGCTGGAGGCACTGCAGCACAAGCAGTTCTCCGAGGCCAGCGACTCGTGGGCCTTCGGGGTGCTGATGTGGGAGCTGTGCACCTCGGCCAAGCAGCCCTACGCCGAGGTGGATCCCTTCGAGATGGAGCACTACCTGAAGGATGGCTACCGACTGGCCCAGCCCTTCAACTGCCCGGATGAGCTGTGAGTATTACAATCACACAGATCTGGTTCGATGGAGCCTGACTAATTGGATTATCTCTCATCTCGTTAAAGGTTCACGATCATGGCCTATTGCTGGGCCCTTCTACCTGGCGAGCGTCCGACCTTTGCCCAGCTGCAGTCTTGCCTCTCCGAATTCTATTCACAAATCACGCGCTATGTCTAGGATGTCGTCGATCCGCAGGGTTCCGCTCTTCTGAAGAGTGCGACCAGTGGCGTAGAGGTCCCTCTAGGACCTTACCCAAACAAAAAAGTCCTGTAGCCTACTCGCATTTGTTTTACCATCTGTACATATAGTTAACATATTCAGCTCCTTAGGTACTTATCTCTAAGCTTATTCTACGAAACTCTGGACTTCTTCCAAAAACATTACATAGAACACACCGTTTTTCCCCTACTATCCAGCACATCTAGATAAAGCCCGAATGCCGAAATCAAATATAGTGATATTTATCAATAGACTTAGTTGTACCGTATACGTAAGTTTTATCGAACACATTACATACATATTTATGAAGCATATTCTATACATGTTTAGCATTTCGACAATTTACCGTTTATATATGAGAGATTAAAACATGATATACAAATATATACACGTATGTTCACACATATATGCCAAAACAATTCCAGAAATCACCAATTTGTTTTTATTCGATTTTATGTTTGGGTCGTTAAGGTTTTATCGCCGCACTTCGAAGGGTTCTTTTCCAGCAGAAGTCACGCCCTCGGCTCAGGGTCTTCTATGGTCTTCCACTTTTCCACATTTCCATTGAAAAGTCGCCCAGGCAAATGAAGGAAATTTACGGCTCTGCCACTTGAGGGCACCGAAGGAAAACGGCCGGGTAACAAAGTAACGTTCACCCACACAAATTAGCCATAAATTTTAATTTTACATGACAATGTTTTGGGCCCAAGTGAGAAGTAGGGAAGGCTGAAAGGAATTTTTCCAAGATGAATCAATTTTTTGCCTTTGGGTAGCGTGTCCTTGGCAGCGAACATAGATGAGCCGAGCCATATATATCCTGGGAACGAGCAGTGTAGCCCGCAAATAGCATGTGCTACACATGTCCTGCGTCCTTGTGTGCTTGTGTGTGTGCTCGTGGGCGGGCGGGACGTCCTTCTTCCACTTGGGAAGCCATTGCCAGAGAGACGACGACGACATATCGTAAATATTTTGACAGAATCGCCTTTGCTTTCGCCTTGCCGTTTTGGCCATTGTTACCCAGCATCAACTTCCTTTATCCTTGGCACCTGCTGCCCCGCAGCTCACACAACACACACCACACACTCACGCACACCCAACATCAACAACTATAGTGTTCTCCTACCTCCTGGTAATCCTTGTGTTTGTGTGACTTGACCTGCTCCGTTTGCCATGGCATTTCTGGTTATGGCCTTAAGCGGCTTTAAACTTGCTGCCTGTTGCTGTTCCTGTTGTGTGACTTGTCCCCGTTGCTGCTAATATGTCGTATATTCCCAGGACGATGGCATTACGAGTTCCCCGAAACGCAAACAGTTTGCTTAAGCGCATAGTTTGTTTATACTTATTAGTTGATAATGTGGCATGCTAAACTATTGTTGGGGGACTTAGGAGGCCGACAGGTGCAGGAGCTCACACCAGAGTGATTGTTACCAGTTTTACTGCTCAGGGATACAGCTAAAGACACTATTCCTTGGTGGAAAATCATTTTAGATCCTAGTTATTTATAAATATGTATATGGTATCTTTTCCCGCAAGTAATCTCATTAGCTGCAAAATCCCCTTACGATCGTGTCCGATCCCAGTCCATGTTGCATTCTGCACTTCCTCTCCATCCCCCTGGCCTGTTCCCACTGTAAACAAGCTTCCCAGACGATAAGCAAAATACTGTCTCGCATTTCCGGCTTCTGTTCGAGGCGCCGCCTTCGCCAGACAAGCCCCACCAACACTGATTCCACCCATACCCATACCGTACCCACTCCTACTCATCAATGGCCATGTACTCTTCGAACATTTCGCTGGAAGCCAAAAAGGGGTTCCCGGAGTTGGAGGCGGGGTGCCACCATTTCCATTTCACATGGCTCTGCGATTTCCATGTACATCGATGTCTGCCTCAAGTGGCAGCCGGAGACCCGCCCTGCCACCCGCACTCGCTTCCCGACTGCGCTCCGGTGATAATTTAAAAAGTTTATATGGCCAAACTGCCACGGATTGCCAGAGCTGCCTTTGCTTTGCACCATTCTAATGACAACTTAAATAAACAACAACAATGGGGCAATGCGGGGAAAATTTGTTGGAAGAAAATCCACCAAAGGGCTCGGGAAATGGGTAAGAACTCGAGGGGAAAAGCTCGACATTGTGATACCTCATTGGAAGTGTTTTCAAATAATGAAAGTAATAGAGTGTAGAATGATGTATTTTAAATAATGATAATATTTTTGTATACAAATTTATAATGAATAAATAATATAAATATTAGATATCTCATGTTCTAAACAAATATATATTATAAATTATTAAATGAATACAGATATATGTTGTTCCACAAAATAAAACACACACAATTTATTTAATCTAATGAGAAACCTTTACAGTTTCTAAAATATTAAGTTTGCAAGTCCACTGTTTCCTTAAAATTATAAATTATTTTCAGTAAGTATATCCAGTTCGTATATACTTCGAGTTCCCTAACATTCCGTTATAAAAAACGATCCGAGAGGAAAATGGAAGTTCAAGTTTCCCATCGTCTACGGCGGGCCATTGTGTGGAAATATTTATTTTCTATAAATTATTTTCGATTATCGCTCGCAGCCTTCTCTCCTGGCTGCCTAGGAACTAAATAAATACGCCGGGCTGCAATTAAAGCTAAACAAAATGCATAATTTCTGGTCATTTGTCGATAAGCCGGCAATCGAGGGGGGAAATATCGAATCCCCCCGCTGTTATCCGGGGGAGCAGCGGCACAATTTATGCTGCTCGCTTCCGCTAATGGAATTTTAATGTTTCATTGGAAGTAGACGCATAAATTGTGCTTTTTTGGTCAGAAAACCAATATTGGACCCAGTAGGAGAAAAATCTCATTGGGTCCCCCATATAATTTTACAATCCGACGGCTAACAAGTGAAATGTTGTTAGGAGCAAAAGAGTTGGCCCATTTACTTCATTGGCGCCGCAATTTCACGGAACTGAAAAACACACAAATAAATAAAATAACCGAAACATTTTTGAATTGGTTTTAATTGGAAGACAGCAGGTAACACCGGGGGACAGTGCCCTAGAGCCGAATCTTGTACGGATTTATGTGTTTGTGTGTTGCAGTTCTCTAGGTTTCAATGTTTACAGGAAAGTAGAACATAAAAATAATTTCATTACAATTGGGAAATTTGAGCATTTGTTATTTTGTTGAAAAAGAAAATATTGTTATTGAATAAAACATTTTATATGATTTTACAGAGGAAGTTATTTTATAAATGAAACTTATTTACATAGAAATGGATTGAGATTTTCATTTACTGAGTTATTGCTTATAGTTTTTTTTTCTAGAGAAAACTACATTTAATCATAGGCCATTCTCTTTACCTCCATTTGTAAATCCTTCCCGAGAGGACGCACCCACTGGGACACTCTTTAAAAACATATTCCATTGCACATTTTGTTTGGATAGCAGAGTCTGTGGCAACTATTTGGCTGATAGAAAAGTGTAAGTCCTAACTGAGTTATTCACGCAAATCCTTTAATGCCATTTATCATACAAGGTGCACACCCACACACACACACACATTTGAAATCCATGTAAAGTACAACGCATCCTGGCACTGGTACCGAGCCTGATCCCTTGGCAAGAACAACATTAAATTGAAACAAATTGAACATAAAAAGCATTCAAAATAAGGCAAACACCTCGACGATGAAGAAGGTGCCAGGACTCAGGACCCGGTGGCCAGGAGCGAGGACGCAGGACCCAGAATTCAGGACGCAGACGAAGACGAGTTGCTGCCAAGGTAAACACACAACGACACCGAAAACTACACGGAAAAGTTCCCAGTGGGAAGTTCATTTTTTTATCCTGTGTTGCAGCTGCACAGAGAGAAAAATCTTATAAGAAAATATATAGCTACACATTTTCTTAAATTAATTATTTAATTATTTTGGGTTTTTGTCTATTTACAAACATAACAAACGTTTTATCTACGAGAATGTGCAAGCGATAGAAGATTTATGAATCTGAAATTTATATGGATTTCTTTATATTTTAAAGTGAATTGGCCATAACCAAATATTTATTATAGAAAAAATGTGTCTTATTATGATTAAAATCGTAAGTAAAAGGTCTTAGTTCCGCTATAATAAATAGAAGAACCTTGGCTTCAATTTGTTAGCTCCAGTAATAAAGAATGATGAAAGGACTTTAAATGAGGCCACTCTCTAACCATAAAGTGCTACAAACCTCACAAAAAATCCAAACCTTAAACTTGAAAGATTGAAATTTTACGAGGCGGAAATAAAATCGAACCCGGAAATATTGTCAACAATTTTCCGCAGTGCAGGAGCTGGCTGAAAATCAGGCAAAGGTACACAACAGCTAGGGGAAGGGCATAGGAAACGGAAGTATTTTCTGTTGATACTGAACTCAATTTAGACGAAATCAAGTCAAACATGGCAGCTACCAGGGTTGAGGGCGGAGGACGGAGCGCAGGGGCTGGCGGCGTGGAAAGCGGCCACAGGAAATGTTGTAGTAAATCATGTGGGAGCCGTGAGGTAAGTGGGAGCCGGAGGATGTGGGTTGTGTGCAGATGCCAAAGAAATGCGAAATGCGAAATGCTCAAGACGATGTCCTGCCTCCCGCTCCGCCCTCGAAGAAGTTGACAAAAATACAAGCACCCAAGGAGAAAAGGAAAAAAGAGGAGACCGAACTCGGGGCTTGATTGATGTTTGTGCTGTTAGTTGTTGTTTGCGCGGCAGTAGGAGGAGGTATTAAAGTTTCGATTAAAGATTTCGATTTGAGGCAGACAGCAATTTGGTCTGTCAAGCGGGAGAGTGGCCACTTATCAATCCTTGTCCAAATATTTATACGTTCCGAACTAAATGAATCCAGTGCAAAGTGAAAGTCACGGATTTAGTAACGAAATGACAAGGAAAAACTAGACGATACAATTTTCCTGTTGCGAGTAGTAGTAGGGAAAAGTGAAGTTCGCATTCTTTGCTTAATGCTTTTAATTAGGTTTTTGAAACTTTTTAATGGAAAAATTCTGCGAACTATTAAACTATTAAATAACTACTAATCCAAGGATATCTGGAAGATAAGTATTTTACATAATAAACCAAGCACAATCTCTTGAAATAAAAATCCAGTAACATGATATTATCTTCTTATTTTTTTATAGAGAAGTATTACTTAGCAAATTGCACATACCCCTAAGCCTTAGAGGGTACAAAAAAATAACAAGAAAAAGCAGTTCCATGTCGCCATTTCTCTTGCGCCACTCCGAGGCTCGTTTTAATGGTCTGAGCTCTCGTTTTGCTCGCTGCGAAAGGACTCCGGGTCCGAGTCTCGGCTCCAGCCGGATTTAGGGTTAGAGTTAGGTGCTCTCAGCATGTGGTGCCGGGGATTTGGTGTCCTTGCTGGCCGTCCGCACTTTCACTGCCCGCCGCGCTCTATTTACAGTTTTTGGGACAGCAGGCGAAGGCGAGAAAGGACGAGGACGAGGACGAGGGGACTCCTGTGGCCGGGGACAGCGAGGATTTGCCGGAATTGTGTTTGGTAAACATTTTCGGCTCTCTGTTGTTTTTAATAAGAAAATTGGCCAAAGGCCACACACACGGACACAGCCAACACAGCGGACATGGCGAAACGCGGCGCAGGGGAATGGGATTTCGTATCCCAGATTGCTTTTAAATTTTGGCTTGAGTTCTGGTTTTCCCCTGGTTTATTTTCTTTGCTTTGTCCTGCTGGTGATTTATGTGTTTGTTTTGGGCCGCTCTGTGGGTCAAGCCGTGGACGAGTGGAACCGTTTATAGGAATTAGTCGGGTAGCAGTAGTTCAGCTCGGATTCTGGATGCTGGCTGAATAAACAAAAGCCGAAAAAAAAACCGAAAAGCAATGGAGTTGACAATTTCCACCCGGCCCAAAACAGAGTCCCATCTCTCCCCCTCCAGAAATAGACTTCGATTACAATCTTGAAGGAAAATACAAGGCAGACGAAACTAATTCCCTAAACAAATGGAAATATGCATTGAGTTTTCCCCACATTCTCCACATTAAAATGTAAATAAATATGGAAAATATGGCATGGAGAGTACGAAATGAAATGTCTCTGGGGTAGACAACATCAAAAGCCAGGCGGGCGATAAAATCACAGTGGAAATAATCACGAGAAGGGGGAGACCCACGCCTATCTCTGGCATCAGCCGGGGCAAAAGGGTAGCCGTAGCCCCCCAGTATCTTTCGATTTAGGGAAACCCTCGGTTCTGGGCGCAATCAATTAGGCCGCTCCAAAAAGGTAAACAAGCCCAGACGAGCCCCGAAAAAATCGCTGGCCATAATCATGTCTGATGGGGATGCTGCTGCTGCTGCTGATGATTATGATGATGATGATGATGGTGATGCTGCGGCTCGGCACCCGTTGACAGAGGCCCTGGTCTTTAAGAGACGCCAGCCTAGACACAATTCATTTGCCGATAATCTCACGGACTGAGCCTCTTTAAGCCAACTGATTAATGTTGATTATTATTATCGGATCCATCAGATCTGATTGTGGAACGGGGCAACTTTTCATTTGCCTGATTTGATAAATGGTTGGGAATATGGCAGAACCCTTAACCTTTGCCTCCCGGCTAAATGAAGGATATCCACAGCCCCGAGGACTTTGACAGCTGATTGGGTTTTTCGAAAAAGCAGGGAGTGAAAATTCTCAATTAATGAAACCTCATTTCAATCGAAAGTCGTTAATGAAGGCTTTTAGTGTCTCTGAAAGAAAAGCTCTGTTGATTTATTAACACGTGTGGCATTGATTAAGGGATGTATGGAGAAATTAAAAGAGTTTTAAGGAGGTAAACCTAGGGCTTTTTACATTTGTAAACAAAGGTTCAAAAGGTTTTTCATGTAGGAAGTTAAAATAGGAATCTAGTACATGATATACAATCAAAATTCTAAGCAAAAATCAACTTGTAAAATATAAAAATAACTTAAAATACTATATCATGCAGCTGTTTTTGTGTTTGAATTGTTTGCTGAACGTTTACATTTTTGTTTTGAGTGCATGATTCACATCCTGCACAGGAGCAACTAATTTCCGCTTCGCCAGTCACACGGCTGGATAATCCACGACAATAGAGAATTCTATTTAAATCATAACCAGCTTTCCTCCAAAGTACCTTATTTGTCAACTGAGTAACTTGAAAACATCTTTGACTTCGCCCCTCAACAGTATTAGCCAAAAAAAAGGACTAAAAAAGAAGACACGAGTATTTTTTCTAGACTTCAGCATAAAAACTAACAACGTATACTATATTTTTACGGTGACAGTGCGTTTCAAAAGCATATAACTAAAGCTGTGTAAGTATGTGATTTAGTTTGAGTAAAAGCAAACAAGAATATTTAATAATTCTAAACTTTTTCTTTATTTAACATTGGCTTAAATGTGTAACACAATGTAGATTTATGAGTTAAAATACTTCAGTAGAATTTTTTATGACTCCTCCAGCTATGACTCGCACTGTACCTGCGCCAGGATGCTATATGCAACTGTCAGTCGTCAACGGCGAAAGTGTTGACAAAAGCCGCCGCCAACATCAGACGTCAACAGATGCGATCCACACCACCATGGCCATGGCTGCAACAGCCACATCCTGGGACACCTTCCCCCGATGAACCTGCCACGCCCACTCCCCGTTCGCCCCTCCAGCGCGACAGAAGCAAATCCAAGGTATTTGCAGCGGAAATAAACCGCGCACATTGCACAAACTTTTGAGTCTTTATGGCAGCGCGGAAAATTGTCTAAGGGGGAATATAAAATTTGCCCAAGTTTGCAGAACATATTAAAAAAAAAGCGTGGGATAAAAGGGGGATCTGGGGCGGGAGAGACAGTATATAGGAAAGGAACTGTAAAAATTTGCTGCACTGCCAACGGAAATAAAATAAATAGGAGCTTGGAGTTTGAGTCCGCTGCCAGTTCTCCTTTATGGTGGCAAAGTTTTTCTTTTCTCTCGCGGCATGCGTTTGCCCCTCCGATGCAGCTGCTCCCAGCTGCTGGGCGGGGGCGTGGCTGCGGCTTATTTAGCATGAGCTTTGGCCAGGCCACCCATTTCGAGGCACAGTCGGGCTGCCAAACATGGCAAACTAATTTCGTATGCAAACCTGGCCCAAACCAAGACCATGACCAAGACCAAGGCGGTCCGGGTCAGGCGGACCACCCCAAATGGCTATTGAAATTTCGAAATTTGCAATCCCAGAAATCACGAGAACTAACTGAACTTTATGGCAAAATAATCATTGGCACTCGTGCGGCCTATTGATTAGCATTTGGCCAGGGAGCCTCCTCAGGTGCTCCTCCATGATTCTAGTTCTGTAGTGTAGTGTCCCGTCCCCACGTCGTCTCTATCGGCAGCCGAATGGCCTTATGCTAATGCCCATGTTCATGTTGCAGGTGCAACGCGTTGGCATTTGCATGCAAATTAGTTGACAACGCTCAACACTCTGCTTCGATTGGGCTCTCAGTGGGCTTTTCGTTCTCCTGGGCAACAATGGGTCGGGGAAAACGGGGAAATCGAGGAAATCGGGTAAACCGGGGGGCGGACTCATCGATCAGGGGGTCAAGGCGGCTTTGTAATGTCACACACTGTCACACAGCGAGAAAATCAAAGGTCCACTCAGGAGAATGTCAGTGAATTAACTTCCAAATTAATTGTTAAAATGATGCCTGTAGGAACAATAGTTTCCCATTGATTATTAATTTATACACATGTTTTACCTCAACGTTAATATATCTATCTGCAAATGAGGGAACCTTTGTGTGCCTTGGGTTTTGGTTCATTTGAAATGTACTTCCATGTTTCTAGTTCGAAGTTACACAAGCTCACGTTGTAAATGTATGCATATTAATGTATGTATATTAATGTGTTAAGAGTTAAATATAACCTTCTTGAAGGCCTCTCTAGATCCCGATTCCTCTGGTCAGTCTGTAAGCCAGCCCCACGAACTCAATGCATAAGTTGTGATATTTTGTTAGTGCAGACACACACACCGAAACTAAATCAAATCAAAGTCAAGGCGGGCAATGTAAATCTTGTATTTGGCCAGGCAGTTTCCAGGAGTTTCTTCTATTTGCCTTCTCTGGATGCGCTGCCCACGTTGCTGGTTCATTTGCATTGAGAAAAGTCCCACACAGAGAGCGGAAAATGGGGAAATCTATGTGCGGCAACTCCTCAATTTCGTATTCCGTTCGTCGTCTGCTGCTGCTGCCTACTGGAAAACGCCTTGCCACTCCGCCGCCTTCCGCCTCCTTCTTTTTGCCCGCTCCCTGCTTTTTAATCAATTTCTGTCAGTTGGCTGTCAGTTCGGGCCAGAAATCCTCGCACACATGCAGAGTACATGGCCCCATATGGGGGCATTTGCATGGCGGCTGGGGCAGGGTCGGCAGAAATTATGCGCATAGATTTTCCAGTTCGTGACACTGGCCGGCAGACGCGGGCAGCTTTTTGGGTGGGTGAACTTGGTGATTTTTAATTATGATAAGTCGCCGGAGACATTTCCGTAGCCGATTAAAATCTAGAGCAAATTGTGCAATGAAAGCGGCCACTGCAGCGGAGTTGCAACGGAAACTTAAACGCAGGAAAACAATTTGGTTCCGTATTTATCTGAAGAGCTGAAAAGCTTCGGGTGCAGGTGCGGAAGAGCACGGACGGGAAAATCTCACGTCGATGCCACTGACCCAATGAGTTCGTTTTTAAGTTTGTTCAAGGTAATTGAATAGCAGTAGGACGAAGAACTTTTTCAACAGGTAAATATAGGGGAAACATAGGAAATGCATCTACCAGTTGCTACTTCCTTCTGTAAGGTTTTTGTACTGGATTCCAGGACTCTTATGTTAGATGTTTTAAAGAGGTTGAGTTTAGTACTTAATGAGCATTTGTACTCATCATGAATGTGTGGGGATTAACGTCTTTAAGCCAATACAAATTTGCATTAATCTTTAAACAAATGTTGGTTTATCTCTTGAGCACATAGTGTTAGTTGTGTTTTGTATATTTATTTGCAGTATATTTAAATGGGTTTTTGGTTTAGGGGATTTTAATGCCTTCTTAAACGTGATTTCTACTGCAACTTGAGAGGTTTCGATTACTTGAAATCTCTTAAATCAGTAAATTATTTTAAGTTAGCCTGGCTGAACTAAACTCCATTCTCTTTAAGGCTCTCTCCATTCCACTTTAAACAATTATGCTAAATAATAAGGAATTTGGTAATGAATCAATGGGAAAATAATGAGATAAATAAACCAAGATTCTGTATTCTTAATTTGTTATTATTGTTTCATGAACACATTCTTTGTAATTCTGCACTGCGGATTTGTGTGTACGCACACACCTACTGTCAAGTTGATCCTTCCCTTGATCCTCCTTCTTCTTAACCGAGTTCAGCATTGTGTAAAATCCCTCCCGACCGATCCTGAAACTACCATCGTCTCGAACCACCTCTGCTCCTTGAACAAATAAGCCATAAGCTGCGTGCATGATGCATTGCCTCGCTGGCATTTTGGCCCAAACGATCGTGCTTGGGAGGCATCTCATCCGGTCGGAGATTTGGTGGCTGCTTGTTTGCTTCGCGTATCGCGTTACTTATGCAAATAATTTCAGTGGAAATGAGAAGACCTGAAATCTTGGCAGCCGCCGCCGCAGCCTCCTCCTCCTCCGGACCAGCTCTCGACTCCATCTTCATTTTTCTTTCGAATAATTTTTGTGTCTCTCTCAGTGTGAGTCGCAGCCCGTTGTTGTAATTTAATAACCAGGCAAGTCATATTTTTTACCTCCTGCTGCTTGAGGCCAGCGGCACCGAAACGGAGCCCAGCCGGGAGTGGGATTGGACCTGCGAGTGGGAGTGGGAGGAGCCGTGGCTCTTAAAGCACTTGTGCAATAAATTAAAAAGGCGATTTCGTGTCGCCCGTTGTTGCTGTCCCCTGGCGGGGCAGCAGCCGGCGGGCGGGCGGCAGGCGGCAGGCAGCAAGTGGTGGCAGACATGCAGATTTTTGACATACTTGTTTGCATTTTGCTGCCGTGGCTGCTGTTGCAGCCCCGCCTCCCCTCATCTTTTCCACATCTGCTGCTCGGTGGCTGTTGCTTTTGCTGTCCCTGCTGCTGCATCAGCACCAGCAACATGTCGCAGCAACCTCAGGCGATGGCGGGGCCCAGAAAAAATCAGAGACAACAGCGCTGAAGTCGACGCCAAGATACCCCAAAAATAATCGAAGGTACGCGGGTTAAGATCGATTTATCACATAATAAAATTGAGCTTAAATACGGCTTCCTTTTAATCTGACTTCATAATGATTTAAGGATCTTTTCACAATAAATATATATATTTTAAATGCTATTAATATTCTAAATTACTTGAAATATTATTAAGTGGATAATTTACTGAAAATCACGAGCACTATATCCCCCTTAGGACTTTAGGGATGAGGTAAGAGCACGCATTGCCGCGTCCTGAAATGTGCAAAGTCACTTCAGTTTAAAAAAGACACTGGCAGAAAAAGGAACTACTAGCTAATGCACTTTCCATATTGTCTCATATCTTTATTGTTTTACTGGGAATTTTCTGTCAGTGTCTGCTGGAGGCTGCCCGCCAAGTGACATGCCACGCCTCCGGCAGCCCCGCCAGTGCAGAGACATGACACTGCATTCTGGGCCGGCTCATCATCGTGCCCATCATCAGGGGCATCGCTGGCGTCTCTGGATGCAAATCTGATTCCGAATCTGAGTCTGGACAGACGCCCGGGCATCGTTTGTCAGCTTAAACGTGCCCCTGGTCCCGGGTCCCTGGTCCGACTCCTTTCGCCCGGCGAGATGTTTAGCATACCCGTGGAAAATTGTTTTTCAACTGCAGCGTCAGGATTTATGTCTCCACTGGGGGTCGCATCCCAACACCCAGCTCCCAACTGCCATCTACAAGCTGCCAGTGGCCTGTTTGGCCATTTAGTGGCTGCCAGTCACGCTATGATTTGACCCACTTTTATTGGGTCCACGTAAGCCGACGCGTAATGAGCTGAAGGCTAAGCCAAAAAGTGGACCCAGCATCTGCCATGGCACACTAAGAGAAACTAAGAAGCTTATTAAGCAAGATTCAACTCTGAAATGGACAGAAAATTGATGGGAATTTTAAAGCAAGAGCCACTAGAGCCTCTCTCTGGGAGAAGGAAACCTTCCAATCGATCGAGAAAGTTATCAAAATGTTCTCTGTGCAATTGCCAGCACCTGTACATTGGCACCTGTGGCGCTGTGGCCACCGGAGAGTAGTGGTCGTGTCCTGTCCTGTCACCCGACAATAAGCCCGACATCTCCTCCTGCGACAACACAAAAGACCCAAACACACAACTTTGGCAGAAGTCACAGCAGGCCGTCCCGTCGGAGATGGGACAAATTGCAGGACAGTCCGAGGATCCGGCGGGGGAGATGCAAAATTATGACAACTGCATTTGCAGTAAGCCGGCAGGCTCTGGTTTTGCTTCCTCCCGGCAGGGGGTCTGCTCCCAGACTCCGGCCGAGGCCCAGTTCCAGTTGCAAGTGTCAAAGTTAACTCGAAATTATTGTTGGCTAAACTTTTGTGGCGCTTAGTTTCGGCCCCGTCGCCTCCTTCCGGGCCAGAATTTATTGTTTGCGGTGCTGGGCAATTGCAGTTGTTGTGCCTCGGCTTAATCAACTGCAATTGCCGTCTGGTCTGCCTGCTGGACTTGTGCATTTCCATTCGGCATTTTCCTGAACAGAGTTGCATTAAAAGTTTTGATTGTTGCTGCGGCAGCAGGCACATCCGAATTGTTATTAGTTTTCCCAACTTGATTTGGTTTGAGTACTCAATTTTCCACTTAACCCGCCGCTTGACCTCAATTAAGCCCTATCTAATCCGATTTCCACGCCTGGGAGGGCAGGGAAAGGGACTGGGACATTTTGTTGTGACCTAATCACCTTGGCGGCTCAGTGTCCTCGCCCGCCTTCGCCTCTACCTGGGAGGAAAACAAACCAATTTTCCATTTCCCGTCGTGACCTTTCATAAAGACAGCGTGACACTTTCGACGGGCTGACAGGCACGCCCCTTTCGTTCCCTCCGAGCATTTTCGGGGCAGCTCTCTATTCTCTATTCGTATCTGGGAATGTTGTGCGTATTTGTGTATTTTTCAATTTCAATTTTCGGCCTGTCAGTCCCGCTGAGAGGCAATCAGTGTCGGGGCCACGCCTAGGAATACCCTTACTCCGAGGAGGTTTCGGGGCACCCGGTCTGCGGTTAGCAGCTGGAGGTGCTCTTCAAAGAAATGCATCTCGGATTTACGGCGTACACTACGTGTGTGTATCTTTCGGGGGAATCTGAGGCAGAGCCTGGTTTTAAATGCGTTCGGCCCGAAAGCGCATTAAATAAAATGCAAAAATCTTTCGAGTCAGCACACACGATAAACTCGAATAACTGCCGCATAAAAATGCGCAAACTTGCAGACTCAGTTTCACACTCAGAAAGTTGAATTACCTAAAGATTTTATACCTTTTGAGAGCCACAGTAATTAATGTTTTGCATCTGTGCTAAGGTATAACTTATAGGTAGGATCAAACATTCTAAATTATTTTTCCTTTCCCCAGAAGATAAGTAAACAATTCAGGAGGCCTCTGATTTTTCCAAGTGCATGTGCCGGGACAGGACCCCAATTCCGACTGCATCCCCGGGAACAGGTCCAGGTCCTACCCACACAAACTCCCTGCCTTGCCTTGCCTTGCCTTGCCAGGCAGAACTCAAACTTTGATAATAATGACGCTGCATAAATTGCATTTTAATGTCAACAAAGAGACAAATATTATAATATCCCCCCAGAGCCGGGCGGTGAGTGCATCGCAGGCCCGAAGAAGACCCCAATTGCATGCATGCATCCCCCTGTGTTTCCCGACCCGAAAGTCGACCCCAACCAGATGTCAAAGTGCGAACGCAAACGTGGAGAATTATTTGCGGCCGGCGAAAGATATTTCCTGTGGCTCTGTGGCGAAACTTTCATGCCACATGCAACTTGCTGCAATCTAATGGAAATTTATGTTGAAAGCCTGCCAGCCCCCAGCCCCCTGCCCCCTGCCCGCCGTGCAGCTCCACTACCTTTGATTTCTTCTCCGCCCAACAGATGATTGCTGACTAGCCACGGCCGACTGTTGCAGTTGACTGTTGTTGTCCGTTCGGCAACAATGGCAGCAACAATTTGTAGGCATTTTCATATCGAACTGACCAAAACGCAGGCCAAGGAATGACACTAGTCTACCTAGTCGGAGTTTTGAATACAGAGGGTTTGTTTTTGAAATTTCATGTCAGTCAAATAAATACGAACACGAAAATGAATGCTATTTTTTCTTAGTTATGATAATAGAAATACTTAATTTTACCGAATATATTATCAAATTATCGATTTTAAGTGCCTATAATGCGGAATAAAGCGAATGATATCAAAAGGTCATAGTCGATTCGCTATTAATATTATTACCAATCAAAATAAATATACTTATAATAATAAATAAACAAAATGCACCCATTTTTTTATTTTAATTTATTGTAAATTAGAAATTTTAATCTTAAATAATTAATAAAAAAAAAAACCTAATAATATAAACCTAAAAATCAACACAGAAAAGCTTCCCAAATTGGACTGAATTCGTTTTTGGATAGTTATGATCGGATATAATTCTTAATTCTTACAAGGGTATATAAACTTCGAATCGCAATACCACTATTAAAGCACTTACCACAATTGAATTAATATAAAATAATTGTTGTTGAAAACTTTAGTATAGTAAATTTTGAATAATTTCCTTGATATTCAATTTATATCACTATTAGAAACAATAATTCATTATTAGTTTTTATTATATTACATTTTGCAGCCCAGTGTAAACCTCGATCCAAGTCGGCGGAAGAAGACGAGGGAAATGTAATTTTGCAATTATTTGCTTGCCATGGCCATAACTCACAGTACTTGTCATCAGGGGGGGACTGGGGCTCGAAGATGGGGATGGTGTGGGTGCCTTTTCTTCCCATTCCTCCCTCAGGCTTAGTGTAAGGTTCAGGCTCGCCAGGCTCCTCTGTGGCCTGTGGATTTTTGCGGCCAGCACGTTTCCAATGCCTGAACTTTGACACACATTCACCCCCGCCATCGCCATCGCCCATTTAATTGATAATCGCAGGCCGGGCTGGGAGAGAGAGAAATATGCTCCACGTTCGGGCCTTCGGGGCGTTTGCCGTGAAAGTTTGTGGGATGCAGATAGGGCTCCACTAGTTTGAGTACTTTTGAAAGGTTTGCTCGGGTTAAACGGCATATGGAAGTGGTCTAACTACCTGCGTTCCCCTCCCTGGCACTCCGACGTTCTCTGGGTTTTCCCGGGGCTATCTCATGACCCGAACACGATCAGCCTGCTCAGATAAGGATTATAAATCATTTATACAGTATTTTCCACATAAACACACACACGGCAATAAATCAAAGCGAAGGAAAAACTGTCATTTGGCGCCAGTCACCACCGAAGAGACATTTTTTGGAGAAGATTCTCACATGTAACCGAAATCGTTTAAATGATTAATGTCAACTCTACGCGTTTATGATAAACAGTCGGAACGCCATTTGCATAATTACGCGACCTTCGTCCCTTGTCGTTGGGAAAATCAAACCTGATTCGTTGGAAAAGCAAACATAATTAAAAAAATGAATAATGGTTACTGTGAAAAATAATACTTCCAGACGTACATTGATTAGCAAATTAGTTTGAAAAACGATCAACCCTTGAATTTGTAAAAGATGTTTGGTTTTTGAAATCTTTGCACATAAGTTGATAAAGAGAATTACAGCTATGGATAAAGTATCTGAGGGTGGAAAAGATTAAAGTAAGCAATATATTTTTTAGTTTTAAATTTTTTAAGGTTGTGGGAGATACGTGATTTATTCATAAATTCAAATAATAAATTTGTTTAAAAATATAAAGGTGGGACTATATTTAAATTATTCAATATATAAGTCGATCTTCTTTCTATTATTAAACCAAAAATGACAGTTTTTAACATTTATTAGCATAAAAAGTATAGCATATATGTTTACCAAGCATATTTATGGGATTTTTAAAAAGGTTTCAGAAATCTTTAAGCTTTTAATAAAATATTAAGGTAATATTCAGAAGCTACCCTAATTCATGTGAATATTAAATCTTTTTTTAGATTTCTCACTATAGATCAATTATACAAATTTTGCAAAATAAGTTTAGGGGACTTATGTTATGAATCAATATTTCTAAAATTTGTAAACAATTAATAAAATTACATATCTCTAATAAAATGTCAAATATTTAACTTTGTAGGTCTCATAAGGTCATAGCAAATATTCTTATTTAAGAGCTACACAAATTGATTAGAAAACTCTTTAAGAGTGTTAGAAAAAAGGGCTGTTTCCTTATGTAGTATTACCAATACGTGCACCGGAGCTGAGGCTGCTGCACCTGACCATAAATCACGGCTTTTCGTCGAAGCCCTTATCAGCAGCTGGCCTACATGAGCTCGGGCGATAAGGAAAGCGCGCTCACAAAACGCAATCTCTGACCCGAAATCGGTCGAGTGCTCGCTATCCTAAGAATTGCTTCATTACCCCTCGGATTCCAACACTTCCAGGGAACTTTTTGCCATATAAAACAGCGGCAGAGGGACGGGGAAAGGTGCTGGCCGACTGCCTTTTTAATTGATTGCTCTCTGGCCCGTCCGATGTCTCGCATTATTATCACAACAGGGCAATCTGGCTGTGCAGCAACAAAACACGATAAATAACAGCTCGCTGCGGGGAGTGCAGGGAATGCCTATTCTGGAGACCCTTTCTAGGGTCCCGGTCCCGAGGCTGTACGTGCCTGCCGGTCGAGGGTTTCGGCCATAAAGGCCATAATGAACCCTTTCTCTCCGCACCTTGTCCCAGCTCGGCCGAAGGCGCGATAAACATCGGGCATCGTTAGTCTTTCACTCCGTCCTCGGAGCAGCTTCCCTTGCAAGTCCAGCTCTCCAGCTTGAGCTCCACCTCCAGCTGCATCTCCATCTCCATCTTCATCTCCGTCTGAGTTCTTGTTTTGACTGCCCGTTTTGCTCCGTCAGTTGATCTTTGTTTGTTCTTAACGAGCTTGTACTTGGGCTATCGATTAAGCGATTCCCATCTGAGACCCTGGACCCAGTGATTTTCACTTAGCCAGGAAGCACGTTATTAAGTGTTTTATAACTGGTCCGAGAAAGCCCTTCAAATTAATTACATAAACGTTACTGAACGATAACAAAAATTTTGAATTCTGATACCAAAAGAGATACAGGCTACTGTTAAAGAATTTTGTTTACTGAGAATGATTTTAATTGATATTTGGTAGTATCTGAAAGGATTTAAAAGCATACAGGTTGTTTCTTACTCAAATTCCCAACTAATTTGTAAACCGATGATCGTTTCTTCAAGTGTCAAAACATAATTGAAGTCTTCAAAACCCTTTTCCTTGCGAGATTAAATCCTCATTACCCTTTAGACTTTAGTTAATCCTTGATAGTTTACAAATGTAGTAATTAATCTTACTAGGAAGTATCTCAAAGTCTTAATAACCGCAGTGGCTGCTCCTTTGCTGGGCTTACAAATTGCCGACAGGATGGCAAGATAAAACTGTCTACTGCCTGCGGCTTAGTCAGCTGTCAGCACTTGATAGTTGGGCCACCGAAACGAGATCAAGCCACACCCAGTCGCAGTCGCAGGCTCTGTGCCAGATCCACAGCCAGATACTCCTCCAGAAGCGAAGCCAACATATGTGTCGTCGCTGGCATTATTTTGACAGTTCATTTGTCACATCTCTTGATTTGACTGAATGGGAACGGCAATGGGAACCGAGGAGCAGGGTAGGACCTACACCAAACCCTCGCCAGATGTGTGAAAAATCACCAGTCACCATTGCCCATTCTACTGGCACTTGAGGCCGGAAAAGAGGCGTGACCCATGATCACAAAGGAGATCTTAATTGCAGGTTAAGACCAATTGAGGGCTCTATAGCAGGGAAGGGAAGGGAACTACTTGAAGCTCAATGTAAAGGGAATACGTGAATTTTTATATTGTTAAAGCTACATGTTAGAAAACGTGAAGTAGAACGTTTAAAAACCAACAACCACCATCAGCAAACCAAAAATCCATACATATTTATGCTTCCAATCCCCATTCCGGACCACAGCTCATAAGCATTCTAATCAGCCCGGGACGGTTCCGAAGAGAGTCGCCTTTAAATGGGAATTTATTGCCCCCATCGAATGGGTCTGCCCCGCGCACCCATCGCCGATCCGATGACCCCGTCGGAATCCACAGCGGTCTTGTTAGCAAAATCACCTGCAGTGCAGACGACCAGCGGGCCGGAGGAATTAATAATTCAGGCTGGAGCCGTCGATGGCTTTTTTTCTTGTCCGGGGGAACGGGGCTGGATACTGGATACTGGATTCTGGCTTCGGGATTTTTGGCTACCTGCAGAGCAATACTTCCAGCGGTTGGTGAATGATGCATTCCGCTGACTGGGGGCTTTTTGGCTCTCTGAATTATGGAGGCGGCTCTTGTCAAATTTAAAGTAATTGACGGTTGTGAGTAGAAACTTAAAACATTGTGAGTAAAGCGAGTAGCGAAAAAAGCGCTGTTTAAGGTCCAAATAAACCCTGGTGAGCGAATTTAAAAGGGAGTGGCTGAAGCGGATGGAAGCAGGGAGAATTTTGATTGAAATTCGGGAAGCATAGGGCTCTACACTTTTTAAGTAAATAATGCGTTGGCTGAGTGAGGAATTTAATTAATTAATAAATAAGTTAACAAACAAGTTCTTATACAACACCTTCAAAAACACGACAAACTCTTTTCCAACATTTGCAGGAACACGACCTCTATGGAAAGTTGTAAGGACTTTATTAGAACTGATGTTGCCTAGATCTCCTTGGGTTAATTGAAACATCAATTTAAACTTAAATCCCTGCTGGCTTATCCATCCAATATCATTCTAAAGTGTTTGCCGTAAAAGAGCATTGTTAACATTTCAAAATCAAAGCAAACTAGTTCGTTTTACGACCCACAAATGGGCGCAACATTTGACTTTGATTCTGGTCCCTCCGAGGGGCATGGAACATTATGTAAATCTGTGCAGGGCCAGACAATGAAAACTGTAAACATGTCGCATAAATTTAATTAATTACGATTTCTTTATCCAATCGACCCAGTTCGGACCTGGGACCTGGGGACCTCGGGATAAGCGTTTTATGGCCGCACAGCAGCCGCCTACAGATCATCGAAGATTAGGAGCCGCACAGGCCCCGGAGCCGAAATCACTTGATCACACTGCCCGAGTTGTTGGCATCCAATCAAAGTGCCTTTCGATTGGCTTTTCACAGCCATCCGGGCCCATTTCTTATTCAAATTTGATTTAGTTTTCCACTCCATGCCAGTTCGGGTCCGAGTTGGAGTTCGATTGGGGAATGACCGCCTTTGGCAGCTCATTAAGAAAGTTGTTCCGCATTCATTTTTTATCGCCGTTGTTTATCGTGCCGCTTGATTATCTCCCTGCATTTTTATTGGGAGCTTTCCTCTCTTCATCTTGTCGCGCTTTTTATTGTCAGGCGTTTATTCTGCCTAAATGTTTTGATAAGTTTCCCTGAAAAGTTGGGACCCAGACCACTTGGGCAATGGGAAAATTTATGTGGCATCGTTTGTCATTTGGTTTATGGCTTGTTTAGGTGAGATGAGAAGCGATATGGGGGCTTTATAGTCTCGGGTTACCCCGACTTATGAAAGATTAGACCGGGCAAAGACTAACCCGGCTGAAAAGTCTACATTGCACATGTTCACATATCTGAAATCCTTATCTTATCCGAAAGGCATCGCTTTCTATTTTCCATGTCACCTGTTGAGTTACCTACTGCATAATTTATTAATTTAAGCTATCGAGGCTTTCATCTTTGAATTTATTATTTAATATATGGGAATTTCTTAGGGGAACAACAAGTAATAAAAGCCATTACTTGTAATTATCAATTATTATAACAATTTAGCAAACAGGACGTTTATAATATAATTATAATTAATAATGTAGCCACGAAGTATTCGTACTTGATTCCCTTATATAATTATATGTATAATGTTCAGTAGACATATAAATAATTATCAAAAACCTGCTGACTTTGTATTACTCCTCATTCAATTTGTTTCCCATTGAAAATGTTAGTTTCTTTGAGCCTATAAATAATTCATTGAACTTAACTTTTATTAGAGTTTTTTATTCATTATTATATTTTAAAGACTTCCATTTCATTTATTTTGAACATTTTGAGCGTGCATGTATATTAAGATCTATCCCCAGCCCTCGTAAAGTCGTAAAGTTGGCTTGTCCATACATTGTCTGGTAAATTGTAAATCTTGTCTGGGTTTAAACGTGTCATCGGTTCTTGGGGACACAGTTCTTGGCCGGACAATCTCATCATATAATCATCGGGCATATATAAACTATAATTTTTTTACGAGCAACTTCCACAACTATCCGATGCGGGACATAGTTTCGACATTAAGGCATCGTAAAACCGTCATGATAATTGAAGGGAGATATAATTTTCCTCCCTCGCTTCTTTATTTTCCCGCTTTTTTATGAACGAATTACGAAAATTTTATTAAAAACGAATCGACGGAGAGCGCAGGCAGAGGCTAAAGAAAAATATTTTATTAACACTTCGTTCCACTGAAGATCAATATTATTTTTAACGTGAAACTTGCGGAGCGCCGGGGCTTCCTTCCATTTTCCCCAGAAGGGTTGGGTGGGGCGGAATAAAATGTGGAAACGGGGGCATGGGCATAGGATGGGGATATTCATATTGGGAAGCTGGAATTTTTCATCGGCAGCAACAAGACGGAAACTCATTTCGATCATTCCGGCACCGAGGGCTTGCCAGCGCGCACTTTAATTGTACCATAAATACGTCAGCGACATGCAGTCGAAGAACTATTCTTAATTTGTTTGTTTTAATTTATATTTGTTGAAGTTTTTATTTATTTCCTTAGCGTTTTTTGTGGGCGAGCGAATACCGAGAAGCGATGCGGGGAGTGAGCAGTTTATAAACACATGAATCACTCGGCGAGCGGAAACTTTTTGGGGCCAGAGATTCTTTGCTGTTGCTTTCCCCTCGAGAATCCTTCGCTGCCTGGGATGGCCAGTCATTAGCCGGGAAATTGCACGAGGCGCCCCTGTCGGTGATGTGCGCCATTTCTCAGGAACCTCCGGAGCTGCGAAGCTCCGGCCTCTCGAGTAAAGAGTCTCCACCTCAGACTCCGCCTAGGTAATTACCGGTCATTAATAATATGCAGATGTGCCTCCACATCTCCTCGTTCCTCCTCCCTCCATCGACGAGAATTTCACTCGTGCAATTTCTGTACAATTTCGGTTACGTTCTGTTTATGTTTTTATGGGCCACACATTTTCGAAAACATAAGCACCCAAGTAGGAATTCATTTTGAAGTGGCCGTTAAAAAGGGCGAACGCCTTGGCGAGCCGCATTTTCCTTGAGTTCTCCATTTTCCATTTCTTGACCCCACGGGAAAACACGAATTTTATGATGGGAAAAATGAGAGTCTTTCGTTTGTATGTTAAGTGGGCGACAGGAAGGAGGATCCGGATTCCAAGGTATGGGGAAATTGTTTTGCAACATCTGGGCCTGAGGAATGTCGAAGGATGTGAACGGAATAATGGAACGAGGGATTTTTAAATTGTCTTTGAGATATTAAAAAAACAAAACAAATTCTTACTGAGCGTAAACTTAAATTGTGGCTTAAATTATGTAGAGAAATAGAGCATAAAAGTGTTGTACTATTTGTAAGTCAGATAGATGTTTACCAGCTTTATTATTTTTCATAGATTAAGAGTAAGTAAAATAATATTAAAATATAAAGAAAATGAGTGTTAAAAGCCATAATATATATATAAACTTAAAGCACATTGATTTCGTATCCTGTTTTGTTAAGTTAAGAAGTAATAAAAAGATAACTTTGTAGTAACATAAATCAAAAAATAGTTTAGTAATTGTAACGAAATTTTCCGAATTCTTAAGAAGAACTATTAAGTAATTTATATTGTGGAAAAGATAAGTAAAATCGTTTCTATATCACGTTAATAATAAATCCAGAATAACTTAAATATCTCTAGCAAAAGCTTAACAATATTCACCGTAAATGGTGGATGACAATTTTTTGCATCTGCTGGCCAGCAACTATAGCAAGCTCGTATCTGGCTCGCCTAATGAATTGTCTCGAAAAATGAAATAAAATTTTATTACACTTCGCTGCCGCAGCTGTTGCATGTTGCGTTGCAACTAATGAATAAGTGTAAATTCTAATGGAACAGCGTTCAGCCAGCGAAATATTCTGGCAGCGGGTAGAGCGAAGCCATGAGAGCATCAAGTGCTGTAAAAGAATGCAAACTATGGCGAAAATTCAATTAAAAATGTAAAACAACTCAAAAGCGGGAACAAGAGTTGGTAGGAGGATGCAGGCCAGGCAGTGGAGGCAGCTGATGAAGCGCGCGAGAAGCGACAATGCAAACGAAGCCACTACATGGAATTAGAGGGAAGTGGGAAGAAAGCTGGCTAAATGGAACTATCGGGGCTACACTGCCAGAATAGTATGTTGGTAGCAGATTGCTAAAGGAACTTTGTTAAGAATTAAACTATTTTAATTAAAAACCCACCAAGCTATGAGTTAATACCTCTGTAACCTATTTAACTAGTTTAATATGCGTCGAATATTTTGGTAAATAAATGTACACAAAAATCGATGTATATGTTTTTCATCTGCCTGAGGACATAGTTATTCATCCCAGTGCATGCACCGGGCACAGTTGGCTTTGATTGCTCAATATGCGTGTCTGGTGGGACGGTTGGTTTATTGTATCGCGGCTTTAGTGCGAATAGAGAGTGGTTAGCCTCTGCGCCGCCATGCCTGCTCCCGGCACAGATAATGCCCAATGGAATGGATGGTCCGGGCCCGTAAAATTGACAAAGAACTTAGTTAAAACGAACGTCATACTCGTAACATCTGTGGGCTGCAGTGGCGAGATTGGGGGACCGAGGCCAGGTCATTGTTGTGCCCACAACCCACGAAGGATTACGGTTTGACTAGCGACTAAAAATAGCGAATAAGCCGTGGAGTGTGCGCAGGTAAGGACTGCAAATGACACATACATTTAATGCTCGTTTAAGTGGTATTACGAAACGCAAGCCAAATAGGTTAATTAAGAGTTCTAAAAATTAGTAGAACCAAGAAATAGGAAAAACTCTTTTATAGATTTGATTTTCTGTCCTAGAATGAAATTTAGAATTTTTGCCACAACTATTTGCTTAAAAATTATAAAGAACGTTTAACTGGTTCCCCTAAGACACTTCTTAACCGCTGTCTTTTGTAAACATCCCCAGGACCCAAGTCAACCCAGCTGGACAAACACAATCTGCCCCAAAGCTCTCTCTTTTCTTTTCTAATATTTTTCCTCAAGTCAATTAAAGTTCAGGCTAAGGCTGGAGGAGGAGGCATCCCTCGGCTGACTCGCATCCAACGCCGACAAATCGCAGTCCTGCGACCCAGGACTATCATTTATATTGAGGCTAAGCAGGAATAACTCCGTTCCACCCTCGGCAGAGATTTATTTGCCGAGATTTTGGGGGAAAGAGTTGTGGCCCCAGCAGCGCGATTATCCAGTGCATTGAACGCGGCCAGACATTAATTACCAGCAGCTGTTGGAGACTCCACTGCCCCTTTAGTGGGAATCCTCCCTCTGGGGCTGGGTGAGAAATCCCAACCGCATTTTTGCCTATTTATGAAAAATTATTCCCCAGCCCATGAAAAGTAAAATTTAGCATTTTTAACGGCGGCAGAGAAAGGAATTTCCATGTCATCTTCTATTTTTTCCCCCGCGACAGAGATGAATTCCCGGGTTAGTGCGTAGGTGTTGCCCTGCTCGGATTTCCACAGCCCTTGTGGTTGGGTTTCAGTTTTTAGTTGCTCCATCCGTTGATTATATTTATACAAATATCCGTGTGCCTGTCCCCTCTGCTAGTTTTTTCCAACTGTGCACCCCTTCTGCGAGTGCACGGCTTTTATGGTGCTAAAGACATTAAAACTGTCATGGCATTGGGCACTTAATTTGATATTCGAGCGCGGGATAATTGGAACAGACTCCGTCGTGTCGCATGTGGATGTCCGGGCCCCGGCGTCCGGAGTTTGGGGCGTGGAAATGGGATCCGCTGTTTTTGTAGCAACGTGAAAATCATTTCTGACAAATACTTGGCGGGTTCATGGGTGGCCCACACACAGCAGGCTCAGAGCGAGGGGAGTTGGCGTGGGAGCTCGGGCGGTGGAAGTGCTCTATTTCCGTCCCGCCTGGTTGGGAATTGAGTAAACATTAGCCGGGACACGGGGCGGGGCACGAATTGCAGATTTCTGGAAAGGATGAGTCTGAAAGCCACTATTTGGAATTAATTTTTAAACTTAAAATGGAAGTTAAGAGCTGGAAGCTATTAGTATTAGCATGCAATTCATATTACTTCTTATCATTAAACAATAATAGAACATGTTCAGTTTATATGTTTTATGGAGTTCCAGTATGAATGGTTTTCTGAGAGGGGTTTCTATGAGGAGTAAATGATTGCCAAAAAATTACGATTCATAACCCATAGTCACCCCATGAGCAGGCAACGCTTTCCATCTTTCGCCATCGCCGGCACGTTTGTATCGCGCCAATCTGTGGCATAAATCAGAATCCCAGTCATCGCTGTAGGGAACTTTCCCACGCCTTGGTCCGGACACATGGCCCAAAGAGAGGCAAAGGGAGGTCCCGAGGATGTCACTGGCCATAAAGCATGCGTCGACCGCGGTGGGAGGGTGCACATGAAAAGCTCTCTCCCGCAATATAATAAACAATTTCCTGATAAATAGCCGAGAGCCGGGATCAAGTCCGCGATTTGGCAGTGCCTGCAACCCACTCATTGGCATGCCACGAGTGGCAAAGGCGACGGCGGACCATGAAATTTATGGCAAACTCAAATTTATGCATTTTAAAATGTAAGCAAAGAACAGAGACGTACGTGTCTAATGTGCGAATGGGGAGAGCCTTATTAGGGCTGCTGCCGATCCACTGCCTGCCTCCCCGGGGCTGCAATGTTGCGCAAATAACTCAAGTTGCAACTAATTACGACGCATTTCGTACTTAACAACTGTGGCAATAAATTTCCAGCGTGGCCCATGACACGACTGCCGTCAACGGCGGCGACTGCCGGTCGCCGTTTCCCTGGCACAGCCAGATTTCAGTCCAGATTTTTCCCTCCTTAACGCGCCTCGTCATCATATTCGGAAGCAATACATCATTCGAGTCCAGAGTTGAGAGTCGCGAAAAGAACACGCAGACAAAAAATTGGTCTCAAGATTAAGAACTTTGGACAAAAACAAAAATATTTGTTTAATATTTCGATAGATATTATTATGTGAAAAAGGATTTGGTATCCATGAGAGCAAAAGAATAGACAAGTAGGTTGTGTCCATCGTGGGTACTTATTCATAAGTTTTGTTTAATCCATAATCTTTAAATAACTGCTCTCTAAAATCTATTATGTATATTTTTCTTTCTTGTTTATTAATTATATATTTTTTCAAGTGTACTTGGAGAAGTCCCAGGCCATGTCCGCGGCATGTGTCACGATGGCAACCGAGTCACTTGCCGCAAATTGGTTTGCATTTCACGGGAGGAGTGGAAAGGGCCACTCATGCCGCCCATCTCGTTAGTTGAGCTGCATACGCAAATTGTGTTCAGCATGGGTTAAGTTGGTCCTGGGGAGTGGGGTGTTAAATTGGAGAATGCGTCAGGTAGCCTGCAACTTGCAAATGAGCTCGCCACTGACGAAGACACCAATCTGCACTCAAAGGAGAAGTCCGGTCAGCCTGAATATTAACCAGATTAGTTTAACATTTAACCCTAAATACCAAGGAGCAAATATAATGGAATTTAGATTCAATCTGTAGGCAAACATTTTCAAAGAAATGTATTTAAATGCTGGACAGAGGCCAAGTTATTAAATTGTTATTAAATATTTATCTTCGGTTTAATTGCAACAGGATAATTCCTCAGAATTCCTTTATTGAGTATTGCTTTCACTTCCACATGAAATTAAATTAGTATGTAAAATCCAACCTGTTGGACAACCAAGGTTGGCTTCTCATTAATTTCTATTTAACTAGACGACGTAAGGTCAATAGCTCTTCTGGGGCGTGAGCACACCGCAACAACTGCAGTAAATCCACCCAACTATCGATCTATTGAGGATAACAACGAAGGACACACAAATTCGCGACAAATTTGATAATGAGTGGTATATATTCGCAATTAATTGCAAGTCAAACCTCGCACCAACTGCCGGTCACGCACCGCCAGAGCACAAAAAAGAGGAGACCCCAAAGGAGGCTGAATACAAATCGGTGCCACGCCCACCTATCGCCTAATCAGCAAACACATGTGCGCCCCATAATTACATCGCAGCGGCAACAGATACGTGACGCGCCCCGCCACTGAAACCCAAAATTAAGAGCAATGCAGCGGCAGCGGCAACGTGGGTGCCACATCGGTGGCAACAGCAACGCCGCTGCCTGGCCTCCGCTCTGCCAGGCAATATCTCGTGCATTATTTCCCCAGAAATAAGCTACGAGCACCGGCAGAGCAAAGGTGTCGCATAGCTGAATGAGTAGCGTGTTGCGAGGGGACTAGATATGAGCAGTCTCTCGCAGGGCAGTCACCAAATTGGGTTACAGTGACTTCTCCCAGTGATTAGGGGGAATCCCACAAGAGCCAAACAGCTGAATTAGTTGAATTTCACATTATTAATGCCATTAATTAAAGTGATTATCGCATGTTTACATATGTGCGTTGTGGCTCATAAATCTCTGAAAGCATATTTTTCACATTATTACTAAGCCTTATTTATATAATTTAGCTTAAATTCCAATTAAATCAGTTACGAATAAACACACAGAAATTGTTTAATAATAAATATAATGAACGGTTGACAGACATAAATCCGTTTTACTAAAAGCATTTTAAGCAAGTCGTAGCCAAAATATTTTAAATCTGTGCATTAAATCGCTACTAGGAAACATTTATAAAGTTCGTTAGATGTTACATTAAACTCTTATCGAAAACAATAAATTTCTTGAACGTTCCTATGATGCTGATCAAAAGTATATATACTTTATAAGGTCGGAAATGTCTCTTAAACTGTGTTATAAACTTCTGCCAAAAATGTTTATACCCTGGAAATGTATAAAAATTATGGATAAATATCTATCTAATAATATTTGAGGCATAAGAGACCGGAAAATCCAAAGTTCGTATTTATCTACCCAGATTTCCCATAAAAAGCTTAAATTGTTAATATGAAAATAGATTAGGAGATTGAAGGAAGTATTTACCTATTTAAATATACCCAATTTTTAAATATTTTCAATTATAAGGGGTTACATCATTGAAATTGTTCAAATAAAAAAAAAAAATTAGTAAAAAAATGTGCATTTTTATTTACCTGAAAGAAAAGTTTTCGATTTTAAAATTTAAATCAATGAATTTCAGCCTTATTAATGATCAATTGTAGAGCCGATTCCAATCTAATTTCAAACTACAAGGGTATACAAACTTCGGCTTTCCGATGTTAGCTTCCTTTCTTGTCTATTTTTGAATTTTCAATTACTAGTTTGTATAAAAATTTAGTTAAACTACTAAATTAAAGCCATACTCTTCTATTTCTTTTTTAAATGGACTACCATTATTTCCTTCTGATTAAATTGGATTTTATATCTATATATAAGAGTTTCCTTATTTTCCTCAATTTTCTACGAATTATAGGGGCTATTACTCTTGACATTAGGTTTTTAAATAATTCTATTACTGGTACTTACGCATATTTTCCATCACGGTTTTCACATTTCCCCCAATCACTCCTAGTTAAAATTCAGCAGAACCCTTGAGTATTATTTGCAGTACCCCAGTTGGTAGCCCTTTCAGTCAGTGTTTGTGGCACCACAGTCACCGTCGTTCCAATCACTTCCTCGCTAATCACTTTGATTGCCAAATCACCGTTTTCCCCGGCGACCCCGAGCCCGCTCCTGCGCTCCCCCGCCCAGCCGCCTTCATTATTGCACTCATCACGTGCGAGTTGCAAGAACAACAGTCGCGGCGGCAGCAGAGCGGCGGAGACAACAGAGCCAGCAATTGTAACAACAACCGCACAATCAGTCGCCCCACTCCGCCGCCCACACTCACCCTTTCCCCTCCGTTTTCCCCCGATTTCCCCGGCCCTGACTCGCTGCGGACTGCGTAAAATCAGTCGATGGTTTTCGCTGGCTATTGAAGTTTTATTGGGCAGCGACGCCGATGAACAGCTGGGGTCAGGACAATAGAATCAAACTAAAATAAAATACTTAAATACAAACAATTATTTTAAGATTTATTATATTTCTATGATATTTTTAATCTTATTAAATTTATATCCTAGCGCATCAAGTTTACATTACACTCTTATAATCAAACAATAATCTTTAAATTAGATTATAGAACTTATATCACTTATTGCTAATTTTAGCACGGTTTGCCTATATTAAAAATATTATTTAATTTTTTTTTAACGGAATAATACTTTCTTGTAACATACTCATTAAATTTAGTATAGAGTGGACCATTTAAATTTGATTGCAACTTATGAATTCTATATTTATACCTAGAAGAGAATATGGAATAAAGAAGAGCACATAGACAACAAAACATTTGCAATGTATTTACGGAAAATTGTACAACCAATTTAGTTTTATAATATGTATTCCAACCTCATCATTAATTTATTTTTCTTTTAATATATTTATTTAAAAGATCAAAAAAAATTACCGTAAAATTGGCAATTAAATATTATGATTTTTCAACAAATCAACAACTAATATCAGGACTTGTCAGTACTATTTTTGTGATCGCATCTGTAGGTTCTTTATGTTGCTGCTGTGGCATTGATGTTGCTGTTGCCGTTGCTGTTGCATTGGTTGCTGCTGTTGTCATCGTCGGCGTCGTCGTTTCCGTTTGACATTTTGTTAACAATTTCGACCACAATGCGTTTTCATTGCAGCCCCCGAAAAGGCTGGGTGGAGACTGACGGGGGAAGGCATGCGTGTGAATGGTGAATGAATGCATGAATGAGTGCAGCGAGTGTTTCGAAGAGGTGGAGCGTACGGAGAGGGGTTTCCTTGGCCTTAAATCAGACGACAAATGTCACGAAGCTAATGAATTGAAACGTGCCAAAGATTGAGAGTCCAAATTGGAGAGAGAAGGCGAGAGGTAGAAGAAAGGTGTTTGTATTGTATAAATTCCAAAAGATACCAATTCCAGACTTGAGAATTTATAAGAATTTCTTTACGCCATGCCCTAAATTTTAAATTATTTATAATCTCGCCTGGAGCCACTTTTATGGTCCTGAACTAAACGAAAACTTAGACCTAGTCATCTAGTTTCCGCTTTAAAGTGCGTTTATTAAAATGCATATATTTACTACAGAATACAGGGTGTGAAAATGCGAGAGATATATTAATTGACTTGATCAACCTCAAAGACAGTGTGCTCCATGACGAACACCCTCTTTGACCGCTTGATGGCAATGCTGTCCATAGCCTCGTTGAACTCCAGGAGAGCCTGGGCAAACTCAGTGTCACCCTCTACCATCTTTATGAAAGCATTGGCCTCCTCTTCTTGCAGTTCTTGCTCCGTTAACTCCTTTTTGGCTGGCGCCTTTTTCTTCTTGGCATCAGCCTTTTCGGCGGCTTCGGTCTCCTCCTGAAGAACTATTTCAGTGAGGCGCTTCTTCAGCTTCATTTCTTCTTCACGAGCCTCTAGTAGCTTGCATCTAGAGATCTCTCGCTCGAACATCTGAGGAAAAAGTGAATTCAAGTACGTACTCAGATAGTATGTACGATAAAGGGGAATGATCAGAGGTCTATATCCCTTTATCTACTTACCGCCATGATGAGCGACTTCTCTTTGACTGTGGCACTTCGCATGCCTTCTTCTAACCGCAGAACCATGCAGTCTCCGTTCTTGAGGCACACGGTGAGCATATGTCCGTCTGGACGAAACACCAAATTGGTGATGGCGTGCGGAAACGTGACGGTCAGGCACGGTTTTTGGTGGCTCATAAGGAGGTCCCAGAAATGCACGTTTCCGCGTTCGTCGCCGGTGACAAAGAGCGAGCAGCGACCGGTGCTCCAGGCACCGCTGAGCAGTTGGTGCTTGCTGCGGAAGTAGAAGGTGCTCGGGCAGTTCTTCACCTCCTCCGACCAGATCCGGGCGCGCCAGTCGCCGATGAGCAGGAAGTTCTTCACGAAGAACGGATTCCGCATGATGTTGCGAATGGGTCCGGCGAACATCGGATAGGCAGCTGTGATGGTGTCCATGGGCGTGAGGCCCTTCCGGTTGCCCACGAACACATAGCCCATGTCGGTGCAAATTATGTAGCGCACCGGGATGGTATACTCGAACTCCATGACGGTGACCCCGTGCGCGTTCTGACGGTTCTGCACCATCTCGGGAAACGGCTCGGCTAGGACCTCGTTCACCGGCATCATCATGTCGCGAGTGTCCCAGTACTTGATGGACCCGTCCAGCGAGCCCGAGTAGAACTCGGTGTTCTGTTTATTGTGCACCCAGCACAGGGCCGATGTCTCTTCGCGATGGGAGGCCTCTAGCGGACAAATCTTCTTGGGCGCTCCCATGTCGGCGGTTTCCCAGTAGCACACCTGGCCGTTGTTGAGGCCGCCCACCATGAAGCCCTCGTTGCGCATGCAGACCTTGGCGATCTGTACCAGCTTGTTGGCGTCATAGTGTGCCACCGGGCGAGTGGGGTCGTCTATGTCCCACACGTAGAAGGCATTGGAGTTGTCGTTGCCGAAGTCCGACATCATGTTGTGAACCTCCTTGCCCGTGCTATTGGCGTACGACAGGACGAACTGGTTGGGGTCATTGTTCAACCACTCGCACATGGTCAGTGTGCGCTGCGGCAGCCACAGGTCGTGGAAGACGTTGATGCATTTGGCGTCTATACGCATCTTGACCCCGTGACAGAGGTCGGCTGCCAGGTCCGTGAAATAGTCCTCATAGATGTTAATGGCGTTGTTCTGCGAGCTGATCGTCATCACATCGCGGATTAGCTGGTTCACCTCTATGCCCCACGAGTCCTCCCTCTCGACCTTCTTGCGGTAGCGCTGTGTGGACTCCTCGTCCATGACGTTCACCTCCTTGATGTTCCAGCCGCCCTCGTAGTGGTTTATGCCGTGCGAGTCCAGGACCACATTGTGGGTAATGATCGAGCTGAGCGCCATCTGCTCGGACAACTGCGTCCCCTCGTTGATGGGGTTGCGCAGGATGTACTTCAGGCGCATGCGTCCGCTCGGCTGAATGCTGAGGATCATCTCGTTGCGGTCGGTGAAGAGGCACTGGCGGCCGAAGCGGCGGCGCTCCCGCAACAAGGTTAATGAGTTGCCCAAGGTACCCATAGCTTATCGGGACTTTCTTCACTGTTTGGAGAATATATATGATAGCTTGTATGTTTCACAAAAAATAACGAAATTTATATAAGTTGAGCACAGATATTTTGATCAATTTATCGCAGTAGATGTGGAAAGTAGGAACCGGGATTATCTATAAGAAAACCAACTTGACACTAGAATGCAAACATAATTTCAAATTAGATTAGAGTAGAAGTTTATAGAAAATAGATTCAGGTATCCGCAATCCAGGTCCTTGCAGAGCAGAGTGTTCTGCAGGATTCAGTCAGCTGAAGCCATCGTCCGCTAAATAATAGTAAGCTGGGCCGTGGGGGATTTCTTAATATAATAATAATCTCAACGGTTTACTGTCCTGATCTAAGGAATCAAATCGGATCCTGGGGCGCCATCAAATCGTGGCAACAACGCTGGGTTTATCAGCCATCTTAAATGACTTATGTCAGACATATTCCGGCTTGGGGAAAGCCACCCGCCCATTGCCAGCTGGCTGAGCAAGGACAAGGCCACGCACTCACTTGGGCGCCCAGGAGCCACCCACGGGCCAGCCCCTCATCAGTGGCAATGTGGCAACATTGTGCAGCATTTTTCCCCTCTCCGGAGACACTGACATTGCAATTCCGCCTGCCATTCTTTTTCAAGCACTTTCCTCCGAGGGACTGCAGGGGGAGCGTGTTTCTCTTCCGGACCAGGACTAGCACCCGGGCCTGGGGCCCACTTGTAACCGTCGCTGTCGTCGTCGTCCTCGTGGCACGGCTGGCCGCCCATTGTCACTGCAACTTTTGTTGCAAGGCGCAGCGCTTTAATCTTAAACACGCCAGCGGAACGGAACACTCGAGCGTTGTCAAGTGGGGCTGCCCTGACTGCTTGGCTGCTTGACTGCGTGAATGCCAGCTGCCAGGACCCAGGACCTAGAAGTCAAGATCCTGACGAGCAGTGATGCCAGTTGTACAGAGAACCGAGCCCAAGCTGACAGAAATGAGGAAACGTAATAGCAACTTACCACAAAATTATAAAAAATATATGAAAGAAATTGGAAATAATTTTAAAAATCATTAAATATGCAAAAATTATAACTTATAAGAGTCAGAAAATTCATTGATATTACTCCACTCCCAACAAAAAAACCCAAATGAACATCTCTGCTGCCTCGGCAGTTGTCCTGGGCGCACGCAAAGTAGACAGTTGACTTGCAACCAGCTCTTGGCTCTGCCCCTCCTTGTAGCCCCTCTCCGGTCTCCTTTGAGGAGTGGGAGCAGCTTTAAGCGCCGCCTGATTTCCATTTCATGCCACGCCCGGGCGCGAAAGCAGCTTAGGCATCCAAGTCAAATCCCCAAATCCTTTTTGCCATCCTCAAGTGTTTATCTATATCGCTTACTGGATCCGAATTTCCCCCAAGGCGGTTCAAATGATGATGCCCTTGCAAAGGGTTTTTGTTATTTAATGCAAAGCATTTCGAGGGATTTCTTAAAGAAATGGGGTAAATGCTCATACAGTTACCAGCTTAATTGATCCAGTTACCATTAAGTGATAATTTAGGTTAGTTTAACCCTGGGAAAGGCCTTTGGGAAAGGGTTTCTAAAATGTCAGATGATTCCGTGTCAAATAAGTTAAACTTATTTTGATTTCCCCTTAACGAGAATCGTTAATCAAATTACACATTTTACCCTTAAAGACTTCTGTTCTGTTATTAAAATCCGTCCAGATACCATTGTTTTCTTAAATTCCAAAGTCCAATAGACCACAAAGGGTATTCTGATCCTAAGCACGACCCTCCTCCAATTTGTTTTGCACTTGGTCCTGTTGCCCTTTTTTGGCATGTGCGCATTTAATTGAAATTTCCAAAGTCGCCCACTTTCGGGGGCGTTGGCGGCCACGCCTCCTTTGCCAGCTATGCTACGCACTCGCTTTCTTCTTGGGCAAATTTTAATTAAAATGTTCGTAAAGCATTCACGTTTCCCGGCATTTTTTCCGATTGCTTCGTCGCCGCCAGTTTAAAGTGTGAAGTTCCGAGACAATTTTCCGGCTACTACTGGGTTTCCCATCCGCCAGCGCCGAGCTCTCCACCCCCTTCCGGGTGGGTGAAATATTTAACATGCAAATGAGTTTGGCTGTGCATAAAGTTTCGCTTTAAATGTGTTTATTTTAGTTGCCACGCCCACACCGCCCCACGGCCGCCGCCGTTCGAGCGGCTCCAACGCATCGCTCGTTAAAAAGAGTTACAAAGTTGGTGAATATTTTAACACTTCTTCGCTGCGTTTTAACATTTATTTAGTCCGGGCCAGGATTGCCCTCTGCCTACCCCTGGCCTATTGCCGGCTTTTAATGAGTTTTTCAATTTCAATGAGTTCGGTTCCGGTCCCTTTTCTGTCACTTCATTGGGTTACTCTCCGCAAACACCTTTGAGTTGAATCCCGGCACTTGTCAGTGGAGGGCTAAAAATAAAGGATAAAGGATACTCGATACTCTTGTACTTATTATATAACCTTTGACCTGGAGAGTTGGTTTAGAAGTCTTTGAGAAGTACTTACATTTATTTGAATTGCTAAACACCAAAGACTGGTTTTAGGTTTGGTTTCTGGGGGTTTTCTTATAAGTAAATAATTATAGAATTCTAGATGATTTTAAAATCAAATAAAGGTTAATAAGTTCAAGTAATTTAAAGATATTTTTGGTAATATAAATTAAGTAAGAAGAACATTTGTTAACTGAACGCAAATTGTACCGATTCAAGACCTGAACCATGTCCAAGTTTAAAGACACCTTAAAGCGACTTTTCAAGTATTCCCCACAACTTTACCTGCCACTCGACTTGTGTTTACTTAGCCTTAGATGGCGCCTCCCCAAGACATTCGCCCCACTCCATCAGGAGCATCTGGAGTTGGAAACTTTTTGCATTAGCAGCTGCCACCGAAGCCCCTGCCACTCGATAAACTCTCTCTTTGTCTTTGCTGCAGTGCTTGCTGCTCTCGGACCTGATTGCAACTGGTGTCTGTGGCATAATTGATTCGCTAACCACCGAAGACCGGGCTCTGGAGCTCGGGCTGTGGGCCGGCCTGTGGCTGGAGTGTTCCTGGCCATGTGTATTTTGCCACTAAACGTTTTGCTGACAAGCAGCCACTTGTCTGCCTTCAGCTCTCCAGCCGGCTCTCCTCATCGTGTTAGTCAATCAGTGACTTTTCTTTGGCAACAAATTCTCCAAATGAAAATGCAGCATCATTTATCAACATCAAAACGGCAAACGGCAGCACATTGGCCACATCCAATGCACTCTAATAAAACTAGGAGCTTACCTGAGATTCTGAAGAAAATTGGAAACACTTTTAGAACTAAAATGATTTTTGATTTAATTTCGAAAAGTATTTTAATAACATTTTGAAGTATCCACTAGCTTTAACTCCCTCCTGACAAGACGCTTTATATTTTTCCTTTCTAATATATTATCGAATCGACCTCAAATTTGTTCAAAATTGATTGTACTTTAGGGTGAATTTATATTTAAGAATCTAAATTTATTCTGAGACCGTTAAAAATGTTTAAGAAAACACTTCTAAATTTTTCAAAATATATAAATAAAGATGCCATAGTAACTAAAAATGAAAAGGTAAGTAATGTTGTTCCTTTATTCAGTATCGCCCTTTCCATTCTATCTTGGTAAAAAGTACCCTAAGCAATTTGATTTTTTCGCAGTGCAGTGCGACCAAGACGAGCTAGAACTTGGCTGGGGAATGGAATGGAACCCTTGGTTAATTTTGAAGTGGCAAAAGTTGAACACTCAGCAATGCACACTCAAAGGAGCAGAAGGACCTGGGCTCCAGTAAAACTTTGGCTCAGATGCCACACCTTTTTCGCCGCAAACTTGGACTCATTAGAAGGCGCCGGTGCTCACATCAAGAGATTTGCATGCACTTCATTAGGCGCAGCTCCAGCAGACGCCCACATGGATGTCACATCTCCGACCAGGCCGATCATCCATCCAGCCCTGTCCTCCGGCCACGTCAATGACAATCCCGAAATTGCTGCTCCTGCTGCCTGTTTACTCAGAGCCGCTCCCATTCGTGCCATCCATCTCGGTGGGGCTAAGTCAACACAGACCGAGTGGAAATAAATTACAGACGACTTTGTCATGCTGTCCACTCTGCCAAGTCAGCCTCCTTGGACTTGGACTTGGACTTGGACTCCTACTCGCTCTCCCTCGGCCGAACGTTTTGGCTAAATAATTGCAATTTTTATCAGAGAACGCAATAAACACCAGACAGTCGAGGAGAGTGGCCGAACTATCCACTCACTATCGTGGTTATAATACTCATCGTCATTGCCATCGGACAACATCAATGATGCTGTTGCTCCGGGGACTGGGGAAAGTTGTTGACCGGTCGCAGTGTATACTCTACCCTCGGGTTGGCTTAGTTTCTACACCTCTTTTAATCACAATTAATTTTTAATACTTTAATACTCAAAAGGTCTTAGTTAAAATGTTTAATATTCAAGTTTCTGTTTGACTTTTATTTGGCATTTAAATTTATTATTTTCCTGCATGTATTTTCCAATTTTATCTGAATTGCCTACGTAGCAAAGAAGATTTTTAATGACCATAATGTCAAATCAAATATTTTATTTAAATTTTGGTACAAAATACGTTATATTCCCTAATTATTAAGGGTATTTGGAGCTTCTGCTCTAGCTGGGTTTGGTGGATTTCTGGTTTCGTATTTGGCAAACTTTCTTGGACAGACGTCTCGGCTCATATGCCTCGGCACTTAATTGGATTTCTGCTAAAATTGCGTTTATTATTGTGGTCACTTTGCCAGCGTCTCCCCCGCTCCAGCTCTCCTCGTCCGAGAGTGGCTCTTTACGAGGTGTGAAGGGGCCAATCATGTCTCCGAACTCCCAGTTTCCCCACTTATGGCCGAGTAGTATCCAACTCCCCCGATAAGTAGCTGCTGGCCGGGCGGTAATTAAGTTTTTGGAATGCCCAGGCTATGCATAGCTTGTGGTCTGTGCGGTCTGTGGCCCGCCCGGATCGAGGTGTGACTGGCTTAAAGCTACCTGAGTTAAAGGGGAAACCGAAGGGATTCACAATTTGCTGGGCTGTCAGTCCCTCACACTGACAGCCGAAAATCTCTTGTCAATTGCAGGACATAAATCACTAGCTGCTGAATTGAGCAGATGTAAATGTGAGATCCCGTGGAGAGGGGAGCACGCGTATGTTTATACAGGTTGACTTTCTGCCAAGGACCTTTGGGGTGCTCGACGTCGGTAAATGGCGACAATTTGTAAAGCGAGAGGCAGCTTGAATGGAAGCCCTGAAAATACTTGGCTCACATGTAAGGAGCTGGGCTGGGAAAGAAGCTCGCTTTTATTTGCCTGACCCAGTTTGCTTACTTTCCTTTGAGGAGTCGACCAGATTACAGTTTTCTAGCCCGGCTGAATGGCGTTTTGATAGGTTCTAATGCTGCTATCTGGCAACGCGATGCAGTCCACTTAGTGCCAGTTAGGCAGAGTGCACCGCCCACTTTCACTGCCACCGCTCTGAGTTCCCTCTGACCCCTCAGCTCAGCTGGGGCCCTATGCAAATCTCGGTCCTTGAGCCTGGACACTTCCAGTAGCTCGGATCCTCCCCAGGCACTCCACTGGCTCCGGCACTGCCTCTGCCATAATACACTTGATATATACGAGTATTTTTGCATTCCACTCGACGCTGTTTCGTTTTGTGACAAAGTGTCAGGAAGGGTCGCCCGACATTCCGGCCATATCTGGCTGAATTATATTAAAAATTACCGCCTCTGCTGGCACTCGTTGTGCCACTGAGGGCCCTCAGGATTTATGGCTTTGTGATTATTGCTTCACTTGTCTGGAGATAGAACAGAATCTGTCTCATAAATCCCACGTCACTTTGGATTGGTTTATCATCCCGGAGGGGTGCTCGGGGTCAGGAGAAGATTTAAGCCTGAGCAACTTCCGGTCTCCCGCCCCCACTGGTTACATATCCGCCGCCGCCCCGCCACGGGCCGTACATTTATACAATTAAGCACTTAATTGTCTGACAGGCAAATTGCTTTGTCAATATTTTCACCAAGTCACCGACCCGAACCATCCCTATCGCACGCTCTTCTGACAGCCTCAAGTGGCGGACTTCATTACCCAAACCCAGGCCCTGGAATCGGAGGAGCAAACCATCAAAGAGGCTTTCAAGTTTGACCACAAGTGTTGTTGTTGATGTTACCTAAAAAGCTTCCTTTTTCCTGCCGGGCAGAGGGGTGCCGGCGTCTGACTCGTGTCACTTATAAACTTCACTTTAAGCCGTCAATATTTATAAATATTTACACGCCACGAATGGTGGCAGGACTGTCTAGGGGTCGGGGTGACTTGGCGCCCTGTGCTCCGGAGTGGCACTTGGTGGTGGGAAGTATCTATGTATCTATATATCGATGTATCTTTGTATCTATGTATCTATGTAGCTCTGCCAGGACCAAGACACAAGGCGAAGACAGCTGAGAGTCAGGTATCTTTTGGGTGAGGTCAAAAAGGTATTGGATGTTGACTTTAAGAGTTGTGTTGAAAGCTTTTAAAAGTGTAATATGATTTAAAGCAAGGAAAGAAATTGACAAAAAGTATCTTAAATGTAATTCGGAAGCAGTTTAAAAATGTTCTCTAAAAATAGATGCTCGGTTCAGAATACTATCTAACCTTTTCCCTTACTGATTGAAATATTGGAAACATTTAATAGATAAATTAAAAAGGTCCCCACATATTTCCCCTTCAGTTTTTATGCCTTCTCGGAGATACTCCCTTAAAGGAAAAGGGAACCCAACTGGTGGTTGGAACTGCCTAACCCACATCTGACAATCATTAGGCGTAATAAATTTCTGCTGTCATCCATCTTAAACCCTTTCCGTGAGACTGCCTCGTTGCCCCCACTTCAGGGGCCGGATAACAAAGGAAAACGATAAAATACAAGAGTTCGCTCCTTAAAGGCTCGACTCAGGACCATAAATGTGCAACATAATTCTCGGGGCCCTCAGTCCGAACGATATTTTTATGCAAATTGTAATCAAGGAGCAGAGGGCACACAATCAGCATCACACATGGACATATGCCGAGCTCAATTCGGCTCAATAAAAAGCGAACAAATGCGGCCTGGGTAAGTGTAAAATTTACAATTCCAATTCCGCATCCGTTTTCAATTTCCCAACAGTTGTGCCGAGAGTCTTTAAAACGAACAATGGGCTGGAAAATTTTGAAGGCTTAACCGGGGGCCGGGCAACAATGGGTCTGTCGGGACATGGGGAACGGAACAATGCCACAGATGTTTAACACGTATTTTGCTCAACTATTTAAGCTGTTGATTTCGACGCCCAATCAAATGAAATTAATACATTTTCAATTCAATTGGATGCGTAATCTTCGCCGGATTCCAGGGTAGGTTTCAGCGCCCCCAGACCAGACACTCGGATCTCTAATGAAGTCATTAAGGGTTGCTAGTGCCCGGGCCCTCCATCTTGGCATGTGTGGTTAACTTTTGGTAAACACAGAGGTCCATAAATGTTGTCGTTCCAGCCGGCAAATGAATAAATTATCAACTATGCGAGGTAGGAAAAGTCCTTCGGCCGCCTCTCTTTCGGGTAGTTGACTTCCCAGTGTGAGTGTGCTCTAATTGCAGCTCCTTGTCGTCAGGCCATTAGAACCCGGCACTAATGGCTCTCATTGAGGGGGTTGTGGGGGACTAGGTGGGTGGCCCAGGGCGGTAGGCTGGCAACTTAAAGTTGGAAGAAGCCGCAGCGACATTAGCGCATAAAAAAGGCATTTGTAAGACATGAAAGGCACTCAGTCAACCGAGCTGGAGGGCGGCAGGTGGCTCCCTTTGCCCTCCCACCAAGTCCGGTGACACAAAAATAAAAGTCATAGACAGGGGTGATGCGAATCAAGAATACCCTCTTCTCTACATATAAATGAAAAACACACTCCTGTCCGAAGAAAACATGTATTTTTGTGCCTAATTTCATCCAAGAATATCAAAGATTTCAGCTATTACTAAGCTTTATCGATATTTTACACGAAGATTTATATTTTTATCTATATTTATGCCTTTAGAGCATCTTAAAATTAATTTGTTTTATTTTCCTGTACCTTTTTATTATTATTCCCCAGCGTGTACATCCCTTTCCTTGAAGGAAAAGCCCCCGGAGTCATCATAGCCCTGAATCCTATGGCAACGGGGTATAAAAAAGGAAGACAAATCAATGCAGGTGTCACAAATGTCAGACGACAGCTTTGGGATCCATCCCTTGCCGGGAGGATATTAATGTCGCCAAGTGAATTGATGATGCCGATTGTTGTTGTCCCAGGGCATAAGCCGATTTGCCATCTTATCACAGGCCATGTCGCTCGACGACTTCGTCAGTAAATCCAGCACCAGCTCCAGCTCCAGCTCCGACTCCGACTCCATCTCCATCTCCATCGCCAGCGATTCCGATTTCAATCTCTGAAGCGAGCTTTCATAATGGGCTTCCCCTTCGCCGATTGACAGGTATTATAAATCATGTGTTATAGTATTAATCAAGGATCTGGCTCCTGGCTGCTCTTCCGACTGCCTGAGCCGCCCTTTGTTGTTGCGGTAATCGCTTGACATTTATTGCAGTTCCTCGTCTTGAACATCTCGACTTTAAAGCACCTTCAAATTGCTTGGCAGAGGAGTGTGTTTTAATTGCGCCTATTTTGTCTGCTGCCTCTGCAGCTTTGAAGCCGTTTTGCAGGCATTGTTTCTCTAATTGCCATTTGTCGCCAGTGTCCCATACAAGTGGCCAAAACCCGGCCTCCGCAGCTCCGCCGTCTACCCAACACACAACTTTTCTGTCTGGCCGTCACATTAAGAACTTGTAAAGTTAAATTAAGTGTTTCGTCTAGTAAGCAGGAAAAAAGCAAATGGCAGCAAAAGCGCCAAGAAATTGCACAACTTTCGAAAGGGATAATTGGAGCGGCGGAAGGTAATTCGGCAGCATGGAGCCTTAAATGTCCTTCTTCAAGGCTGGGAAGTAAATAGTCTTACACGAGGGGTTTTTTTAGTATTGATTTTATCATAGAATATTTATTTATTATTTATTTATTTATCATTATACAAAATTCTTAATATTTCGCGCCAATTATTGTAAACTAAAATGCGAAACAATCTACTTAAATTTCGTGTCCTAGGACGCATTGCTGGCCATACTATTTAATTCGCAGACAGTTAATTGTAATGCAATTAAGGGATTAGCCGAGAATGCCATTAGGCTTTATTGTTGCCACGGACATGACGCCATAGAATGGGCACTCAGATGAATAAATTCCGAGTAATGGCATCTCCAGCTGCTTTCTCCCAATGATTTCCTTCAACTCGAAAGCTCTCAGCCCCGAAATAGCTCAAACCCACGAAAAGATGGAATGCATTTTTCAATTATTTAAATGACAGGCTACAAATCTTGAGTGTTTACACGATTTGCCCGAGAGGCAGCAGCTCCGATGAGCAACTTAATGTGATTGCCGGGCCCATCGATGAGGCTGGAGGACCACAAAACCGACGGCCAGAGCACAAAAACCCTCCGGGGCCCAGGACAACTTGTGGGCTGTCCTCACGGTCCATTTAAATAAACCAAATGTTGACTTTGCCCCGAACTACATAGTTCGATTTCTTCGGCTCCGTCGTCTCTTTTTTTATTTCCTTGAAAATAAATGTCCTTGCATTTTATTTTGCTTTCCATTTGATTTGATTTTTAGCCTAGGTCTATCTGCGAGTGTCCTGCCGAGAGTCCTGGGAGCTCCTCTTCCAGCTGATATCAGCAAAAATCGCAAATCAAATAAAGCAAATTGAATAAGAGACAAGGGCCACGCCTCTTCCGGCGACTGGGCGTTAAGTGGGCGTCCTCCACTGGGCCGGGGAGTGGCGCAGCGGATGCACGGAACAAAATTAGTTGCTAGTTCCATTCGGCCAGCGTTGTTGTAAACGCGAGGACAGAAATCAAAATGTTCGCATAAAAGAATTATCTGTGCTTAAGTTAGATTATCCCTGGGCCATAGCATCCAATTGGCAATTGAATGGAAAGATGTCGCAGATTCGATTTGCCAACTTTATTTTCCTGCCCATCGGTTGCCTTCGTCCTTCCCCGCCCTCGCTGATTTGAAGTTCGAGTGCCACTTGAAAAGTTTTCCAGCCCCTGTGTATCCCGGTCTCCCTGCCCCATACATTTACTTTTTATCGAATTTCATTTGATTTTCTTTAGGGCTTAGGCACCAACAAAGCCACACACATATGTTGGTCGTTTTTGGGGGGCTCGCAAGGTTTTAGGGTTAGACAATTGTTATGGCGGCCATAAAGCAGAAGGTGGGGCCGAAGCCCATTAAAGTTGTTGCGGGGTGGAGTTACGAAGCTACTTAACGTCGAAGGAAAAATTCTTGCAGACCGATAAAGCCAAATACGGTCTAGCCCATAAATCAAGTGATATGTTTGATCTTATTCGCATTCCTCTCATCGGGATGTAGAAGTTTTTAAATGGCTTTAAATGGGTTGAATGGCTGTGCGAGTAATTGAAGATAGTAGATTTAGTTCTTCTTAAAGTAGTCCTGAGAAAAGTAAGCCATATTTTTTGAAACGTATATTCCCAGAGGCAAACACACGTTCTTAGCTTAGAGCATCTCTAGCATTTTATTCATGCTTAAATAACCAGTGTGAAACTATTTTGAAACTATTTGAAAACTGTATCTTAGCAATGCCTAACAAATCTGACTTGAGTCAAGCTTATCGCTCTTGCCGGACTCAAGCTTTCGCAGTACTGAAGATAGCAGATTTATTTCGTCCATCACGAAGCTCAAGATGGTGTCGATCTCATAGCTGTGGTGACTAGGAACCATATCTAGACAGAGATTATTTAGTTTCAATTATTTCTAAATATATTTAATTAAATTAAGGACTCACCACGACGCTTGCAGAGTATGCGGTACAGGATAGAAATGCCGTCGATCATTCGATCCTTGTCCATGGTGAACTTTGCGGGGGCGTCCTTGCAGGCGCTAAGGGACTTCTCCCACTTGAGGCACATGGCACGCGAGTGGACATAGGAGCGCTCCAGTCGGGCCAGATCGTTTTTGAGACCCAGGACGGTCAGGGCCGCTTCGCTAGTTATTTGCACCATGCGCTGGCGCATCTCCTCGATTTCATTAAGCTTCTGGCTCTTCAGTTGATTAATCTCCACCTGAGCGAGCACTAAAATAAGGGATTATGGATTTGTAGGTAATACAATACAATATAAAGAACATAAAATAAGAGCACTAGTTAAGTTGCAAAGCTGTCCAACTCACTCAAGGCATCGCAACGATCTATGCAGTCCTTCTGAGAAACGAATATATCTGACACCTGGACCACTTCCTCCAGAACTTGCTCGTAGGGCTGAAACTTGGCCACCGTCGCCTTTAGGTCGTTCCGAAAGGTGCTCAGCTCGCCGATGGAGGTCTTGAACACGTCGATCTCGGTGGTGAGCTCCTCGTGATGAATGGTCTCCTCGCGAATGCACTTGTCGGCACTGCGCTTCTTGTCCGCGCAATCCTTGATGAATCCGTTGACTTCGACGAAGCGTTTGCGCAGCCGGTCCTGGATCTTGTTCATCTTGCGGATGCGGTGCACATTCATCGCCGTCTGGCGCTTGGCGTCCTTCAGCAGCTGGCTCTGCAGCTGTTTCATGGCATCGTACTCCCGCAGATTGGCAATATACAGCATCTCGATGGACTCCCCGGCGGAGTCCCAGTTGGGCGGTTTCCTGGGGTCAACATTCCAATATGGAGTTGGGATAATGGAAGCTGTGCCAGCTAAAAACTTACACGAAGAACTGGTCCTGCTGCCGCGAGACGCGGTAGTCATCGATGGCTGCCTCCGGGCTGAGGTCCAAGTCGCCGATGACATCGGTCTTTAAGGTGGGCTTACGACGCGGCATCTTGGCTCAAAGCAAAAAAGACTTGTAGGAAAATATATTGGTAGATATTTTTGGGGTATATATTTCTCAGCAAATGTTGTGTTTATAAGGCTCAGGGCTATACTGAAGTTATCCATGTAGATTCTTTGGACAGTAAAGGCTGTGCTTGCCATAATTCGGTTTATTTGAAACAGTCTAGACCAAACAATGACTGGACTGTTTCTTAAGTTAAAAAGAGATTTTAGGGCTTTTCTGAAAGACGGGTAAACGTTTAACAATTTTAATTCCTTAGAAAGACATATAGAGGCAACCATATATTATTAACCATAACCCAAATTTGAAAATTAAGAATAGTAACGATGGTTAACAAGGAAACCCCTCTTGTCGCTCTTGCCCCCACTTAGCAACGTTCACCAAGGAGATTAACCGTGGTCTTGGCAACCATTGTTTTCTTTTATGTCACCCAAATAAAAATCATGTTTCAAGTAGGTCCTGCTTAATTTTATTACAAAACCGTAACACATTCACATTCACAACGTAAACAGAAAACACAAAACAGAATACAACCCGCCACACCGCGGTAACCACACAGAAAAACAAAAAACTTTACACATACCATTGCTTACACTAGAAGTTACTGTTACCGCCGAAGGGATCCAAGATGCCACGTGTTAAGCCCACCAAGAAGGTCGATGTCCTGGGGAATCTGGACCTGCGGCCCGAGGATGCGGTGGGCGATTACCTGTGCTCAAAGCAGCAGGACAAGTTCTTCGTGTGAGTACTACTAACGTTTAGTTTGTATGACCAATATTTGACTTATACTTTGGCTCGTCCTTGCAGTATTCCTCCCAAGTCCGATTCCGCGGGAGATTCCATTGAACTCATTTTCGTGAACAATATGCGCGAGCACGAGGCTATGCTCAAGTTGCAGGACGAGATGCTGGCCAGCGCCAAGAGGCAGTCCAAGGTGAACCACACCAGGGTGAGGCACATGTACAAGATCCAGGAGCGGCTGCGGCGGCGGTTCATCGAGGTGAACAGCTTCATCAAGGACTGCGCGGACAAGAAGCGAGCCGCCGAGAACACGGCATACATAGAGACGCTCTACCATAAGGAACTGGGCGAGGGCATTCAGAGCTTTAAGGATTCGATCGGCGAGCTGCAGGCCTTCCGGGAGGCTCTCAAGGCCACCGTCCTCGAGTTTCAGCCGTACGAGAAGGTACTCGACGAGGTGGTAAAGGTGTCCGACATATTCGTCTCCCCGAAGGACTGCATGGATCGCTGCGATGCATTAAGTAAGCCAGCCAGCTGGGTTATCAGATTGGAACTTTAAGAAGTTATCAAAGATATTGCCTCTGATATTTGTAAGTTATAGTAAACCCTCTCTTCCGCAGTGCTTGCCCAAGTGGAGATCTGTCAGTTGGAGCAACAGAAACTGCAGGAGATAGAGAGTATGCGGCAGCGCATGGTGCAAATCACGAACGATGCCGCATTGACCGTCCTGGGACTCAAGAATGATTTGGCCAAGCTCGAGCGATCGTACAACGAGTCGCGGGTGCAGTGCCTCAAGTGGGAGAAGATCCTGGCACAGAGCAAGGACACCATTGCCAACGGTGCCATGGACAAGGATCGAACACTGGACGCCATAGATCACTTGTACAGGATTCTCTGCCGCCGACGAGGTGAGTCCACAAATAGATTCCTTCTTCAAAGATTACAATTCACTATTAAAATCATAGATATTCCTGGTCAGACTCGCGGATCTGTCGAAAAAAAATTGGATGTTATTAAGGACGAAGTAGATATACTATGTGGGGTCTTGGAGCAAATTGAATCGATGGATGGGAAGGAGAAAATTGACGAGGCCGCGCAAGATCTGTGCTAGAAGATCGAATAAATTCAAAGTATATTTTATGGATCATATAAATATAATAACATAACAAAGAATCGAATCTAATCCTTTGGGAAATCAGTCAATAAGTTTGCAATGTTCTGGATCAGTGCTCTTTCTGGCTTTATTGTTATTTAATCCCTTGAACTCAATGCTGGATACTAGCAATGGTGTTCCTTTAGGATGCTCCCCCTTGCTTTTTCCTTGTCTACAGCTTGCAGCTATTATAAATTGTCCTACGCTCTGCACTCGCTTGTTAATACCACTTTCTAATTGCTTTTACCTCATAAATCTTGCACCCCAACTTGGCCAGTGCTTTGGCCCGGGGTCGGGTCCGCTCTGCAGTCGTCATAAGTCACCAAATTGTCGGACACTCAAGACAAATGTGACGCTGGCTTATTTAATTAGAGAGCTGCAGACGGAGCGCTGAGAGAGCGGTATTTAACGGCCGGAGTCTGTGCATCAATTGGACATTTAGCGCTAACTGCGCCAACTCCGCTTGACGGCTTTTTAATTACGTCAGGCCAGGAAAATGTCCTCCCTGCCACTTCTCTGCATGACAATTAGCCGGTCTACCCAAAAAAAAAACTCTGCTGACAATTGGCAATTTCTTTCTATTTTTCAGGGTAAAAAACTTTTTTAATTACCCCGAAAAGCGACACTGACAAAAAAACTACGGAAAAGCATTCCGCTGGCGGCTCTGATTTTCAATTACTTATTGACAGCAGACTCGATCCGTCGCTTAACCTGTCCAACACTTGACATGACCTCCGCTTAAAGCGAAGAGTATCGGGTTCACACTTTTGTGAGAACCTGTGGGCATTCAACGCTATTATTTTCTGCTGCAGTAGTTTTTACTTAAAAGAAAAATACAATTTAATTACTTAGTTATAGTTAAGTTTAATATTAAGTTTAATTTAATTAATATTTAATACTCAAAGTTCAGAAAACTCATAGACGCCAATTATCGGCTTGACAAATACCAGGCGACCAAAAATAAACTTAAACATTTCGAGGAACATGCGATCTGGATGATAATTCTTGGCCCCAACCCTTCCGGGCCTTGACATCTTTATGTTATGCCGGCTTCTGGTCGTGTTTTGATTCCCGTCCTCCGAAGACATTTCCGCTCTGGCTGGTTTTGGGGCCCCGAAAAGGTGTTGGAACTCCGCCGAGGTGATGTATGAAAACATTTTAATTAATGCTGACAGCTGGAAATGTCGCGGCCACCTTTTGTTGTGTAAATTTCATCGACTCGAGGCGTTGGACTCTATAATTATGATTGGATTTCGTTGCACGTTCCCCGCTCTATTTTCCCCGCTTTTCTATTTTCAATTTGCCTTTGAGCAGCACGTCGGTGAATTAATCCGCTTAGCCCTTGCATATCCCCGTGGGGTTCGCCGGACTAGACAACCACCAGACCTGGATCCAAGACCAAGACCAATGAATCGGGCCTGTGGGACGGGGGACGAGACCTCGCCAGACGCTTGACCAGACGGTTAAGCCCTAATCCCCAATAGTTGTTGCCCCTCAGACCTTACTAGGGTTTCCACTCGGGGTTTTTCTCTTCAGGTGTCAAGGCGAATAAATGGTCTGCCCGGGAGCTGGGACTCCACTTGGCTGGCAAGCTAATTAATGAGTTCAATTGTTCGCTAAATGTATAGGAAACGAGTTGAGATAAGGATTAATTGCTGATTATTCAAAAAATGTGCTAGAAAAAAGCAAGCAAACAACAAATCATTGGATAAATTATGAAAAATAAATCTCAGGCAGATAGCCGCGATCAAAACCTACAAAAGGATGATAAACCAACAGAAAATATTTAAATTATGTGGGAAGAGATACCACTTTTATTAATAGTTTTGTGATTACAAATTATACATTAATAGCATTCACATGAGAAACTAAAAGTATTAATAGTATCGATAATTAAAAAACTTTTAAGATATCAGCAACGAGTTTAAAATTTAATCATGATAATAAATAGGCTCTGTTTTTAAACAATAAATAAAATAATAGTCAGCAAAAAATTAAGTTAAGATAAACTTAAATTCTAATGCAGTTGCATTATATTATTAGTATTTATTTAGTACGTATGTCTAGATACACTATTCTAATTTCAACTACTCCAAGGTAACATTTTCCACTAAATAATTCTCAGTTAAAGATAATGCATAGCCAAATAGAGGTTTGAAAGCACTTCAATGCCAGCCGAAACTATTGACCCTGGCCACGTCACGAACCTTTGCTTAGCCGCCGGCCAGAATATGTGAACTGCTCCCGACCAGTCGGGACGACAACAGGAGCAGCAACAATTTTCATTGTAATAACAATATATAACACACAAATTTGAATAACAAATTAACTCGCACATACACACACACTTGACCGATGAGTGACATTCGGGAAGTCTTTGAGTCCAGTCCTTCTGTGTGGCGTGCGACTTGAAATTGCCATCCGCCTTGGACTCCTGGCCGAGGAGCCGCACACTCGCCGTACATGCCATATAATTGAATGCCCGCAGGACACACGGACACGTGTGTGTGTGCGCCGCACACAATATAGGAGCAATAGCCACAAAATATTTGCTCATGTGGCCCAGACCAGACCGGACCGAGCAGACCGAACAGACCAGGCCAGACCGGAGCTAGAGGCCGGCCCAAACAGCTTTCGGCCAACAGCCAAATGTGACTTTGCAGCGTCAACGTCGATGTTGCATAAATCAACACACCGACGATGGCGCTGCCAATTTTGTGGCTTACTATATATCCTATGTAGAGCCCCCTCCCCCGCCGCCGTCCCGCCGCCTTGATTGAATATTTCAAGCTATGCATCTTTAATAATGCGCCACGATGACGCTGCCCCCGGGCCTGTTTGTGGCACCGTCCATGCAAACGCAAGGCCAAACGCAAATGCAAATGTGCAAAATGCAAAGTGCACAGTAGCCGTCGTCACCAAGCGGAGGATGTAATTTGGGCGTTTTTTCCTCTTCCTACACTAAACTGACGGACGTCCAAGTCCGGGACACAGGAATCGCTAGACGGGAGTCGGGAGCAGGGATCTCGGTGTCCCAAGCCAGGAACGCCTTCTAATCAAACGCGCCTTGACTTTTATTTTCTACGTGTTGAGGCATACTCTGACTCGGGGTAATGTCATTTAGGGAAACATGGTCTTCCTTTAAGACGTGCATCAATATCTTCTTAATTAATGTATATACTATATAGGTAAAAGCAATTGATTTTGACTTAAAATTAATTAAGTGAACAGATCAATCCTAAGTTATTCTAATTATAAGCTTATTGATTATTAAGCCTTTGAATTATTAAAATAGAAATCGCTTGATCCTACAAGAATTCAGATGTATTAGTACCTTACTATCCTCAAAATTATTTTTAAAATGTATATCTAGCCATGCCCAGGGTATCTGTGAGCTTATCTTTGGCGGTTACTTTCTTGCCGCCCAAGAAAAAGTTTAAAATTTGAATTGAGCCCTGGTCTCGGTTTGGGTTTCCTTTTCGGTTTCGGTCTGGCAACATCTAATTGAATCCGACCGCATCAAGATGAAGTTCGTCTTTGGCGACAGTTTTGTTTGGGGTTTGCGACTCCAGTCATCCCTCCTGCCACTCGGTGCGCCCTTTGGGTCCATCCACTTTGTGTGTGTTTAGTTGACCGCAGTCAAAAATAGCTTTGAAAAAGTTTTGCTGGAGGAGTCTCGCCTGCGGAAAGGCTCCTCCCTGGCCCCGCCAGGAGAGGAGATGATTCAGTGTCGGGGAGATTTTCGGTTGCTGGCATCTTTGTCAAAGTCAAAAGTTTGTCATAGTTCAAGTTAATGTTCTGTGACTTTTCGCAGTTTTCTTTTCGCCCAGGCAAATGAACCATGTTTCGGATGATGTATTGATGTATTGCCAACAGAGAAATGAAGGGAAACTTTTAATAAGTTTGTCAATCGCTGGCATAAATTGCATAATAGCCAGGGAAAAATTCCCGGCTAATAGAAGGCCCCTGGGAGTTCAAGTATGACTAGCGCGCTTATCTCAGGTCAGATTATTGTGTTAATTAAAATGTTGCACTGCTGCAGCGGCTAATGCCGAGTTATAAGAGCCCCCCGTTGCGTATACGTCCTGTTGCAGACGGCAGCCAATCAGCTTAGTGTGGCTCAGCTCGGACAACTGCCGGGGCTCCATCTCCGCGTCCCAACAATGGGTGAATTTAATTAAGCCTCTGCTTTATTTTGTTCACACTAGCCTAGGTGAGCCAGCGCCCTGAGACGCATTACCCATACGCACCGTCGTCCGGCCATTGTGGCCTCGCCCTTAGTGGGACTAACCACAGGAAATTAATTTGGTGTCTGTGCATTTTATTATAGCGAAATGCGCCAGGGGTGAGTCAGCCCAGACAGCACGCCCTAATCCCGGATGGAGCAGAGCCAGCCAGGCACGAAGGTTGCTCAAGTTGCTGTCCGCGTTCAAAAGAGAATTTTTTAGAGCTTGGTCAGCTGTGGTCTCCATAATCTTTAACTATTCTACTTTTTAATTAAGAGCTGCTTAATTAAGAGAAGCCTCCAGGTTTTTTGAAATTGTAAAAATTTATTACACCAGTGCGTATGGACTCCTTTAAAAGCATGAAATAATACTTCAAAAGTAGATGGAAAAGGTATTTTATTTTTATATAAGGCTACTCGGTCACCCTAACTTGAAAATTGTAAAGAAAATAAATTGCTAAAAATATGGAAAATCATTACAATGAATGGGGTAATTAGGCCCCAATCGAAATTGACCAAATTTCCAGAGATCAAGGCTTATTGGACAGATTGGCCATTAAGTAGCAATTAGTCACACGACCTCTTCCACAGGCACTTCTGATTGAGCTGGTGGGCGTGGCAATCAAAATTACACCCTGTCAATATTATCGACACGCATTATAAGCCCCCCTGCCACCTGCCGCCCCTCACGCGCCCACTGCCGTGGCACTCGAGGAGCCGTGTGGCACTGCTGCTTATATCCTGCTGACACTTTAGACAGGCCGCAAGCCCGGCGACTTTGATGTGGGCACACGGATGGGGGCGAGGACGAGGGCGAGGCCGGCCAAAGGTGTGTGTCCAGCAGCGGAAGCTGTGCATAATTGGAAATAGTTCGGGGGGCGAACAGCCGGGGGCCATTAAGTAGCTTACTCCGAGCTGCGGCTGTGCCGGCTGCGGCTGTCCTGGATAATTGGCCAGTAGCTGGGATACGTTTAAGTACCTGGAATTGCCTAATCACACAGTGAATCAAACTTAAGAGGGTATTCACGGAAGTGGGGCAGAGCAGTATTCCACTTTAATATTTCCACTCCCATTAAGTAAAAGTTGTGGAGCCCCATCTCCTCGCCGCTTGGCAAAAAGTTTGCTGGCGTTGGCTCATAAATTTCAAATTTTGAACCATGAACATAAGTTCTGGAGTTTCCCCGGTTTTCCGAACCGAAAAGAAAACTCCGCAAATACACAAATCGCAAAACTCATTACGGTAATTAGACAGGGGCGCTGCACCAGTGGGCGGGGGCTAAAAATTTATGTAGAGCGGACTAAGTGCCTCTGCGGCTGATGGAGCATTTGAATTTTCAATATTTCGAATTGATTTCTGTTTCCCGCCAACAAGCGCTATCATTTAGGCCAATTTGCTGTGGCTGCCGGTGGGCTGTGGGTGGCACTCGGTGGGCGATAAGGGGCCCGAGCAGGATATATGTACATATATGTGGATATTGCTTATCAACTGTCAGTTGCATTTCGCTCTTCTAGGTCAGTGAGCGCAAATGGGATTGCTAATTGAGTGGAAGGTGGTCTGGGAAACAGGAAGTGAGCCCGTCCGTGCTGCCAGCCCGCCGGCCACCCCGCACTTTGTAAACACTTCATAAATAATTTGTTGATAAATTTGCCGCTGTTGTTGGTGTCGTGTTGTCGGACATGTTGTGAAATACGGCAATAAGTGCATTGACAATGGCAGCGTAATTATGAATTTTACATCGATAAAAATTGCATTTAAATTCATTAATTTTCGCCGCAATAATAGTTGGCACTCATTATATATTGTTCATTATTGTGCCTGTCGCTCGCTGTAATGCAGCAGTTGTTAAGTCCTTTAATTCGATTTTCAACAACTGACACTTACAGGCCATTTATTTTCGCTATTTAAGTGCCTGCTCGATCGACCCAGATTGGGTCATCGAACCCTGATTGCGCACTGACACCGTTTCGAAGCCGCAAAGCCATCACGTTAAGCTGGGCCCTTCTATGCGCTTCTCACTGTTAGGAGTCGCCTTCGTAACATTGAGCTTCTGTTAGCTGTTGGCTGTTGGCTGTGTGCGTGCGTTTTCCATTTCCCCATTATAGTCATTTGGAATCTGTGTGTACAAGGCAGAAAACCGCAACCACGCCTCCTTTTCGCAGCCACCGCCTTTGTACCTTTGTATCTGCATGGTGCGTATGCATATAGATACGTATATGTGGGCAGAAAGGGAAAGAGCCGGTCTCTTTTGTCTGAGGCAACCGCATTGAAATTAACTTTAGTGCCATTTAAAGTTATGCGCTTCATAAATTTGCAACAACAGTTTCAATTAAAATGCGGCCATCATAAAAAGGAAATGCTGTCGGCTCATATTGCTCCTGCAAATGCAATACAGTTGTTGTAGCTGCTCCTGTTGTTGTCCTAGTGGCTGGTTGTAGTTGCTTTATAGAGAGACGAACAAAAGGCGCAGCATCCGACCGCACGGCCAATAATGCAAGGACACAGAGACGTGGGCCATAGCGAAACTCGAAGTGAAGGGTTGGCTTATTTCATTTAGCCAATGATTCTATTAAGTTTCTTTGAAAGTTACTTTGTGGCATATTACTGTAATGTACTTTTCAAATTGATTTAATTTTATTTTTTTAATTATTTATAATATAGAATCCTTTCACTTACAGTCACAGAGGAGTTTGAAATAATTATATTGTGAACTAAGTTCCAGCCCCACTGTACTATTTATGTACTTAAAAGTAACGCTGTTTTTCACTTGGTGTTCTCCTGGCAACAAATGAAATTCCCCCATTTTGGAGTATTTTAACAACGCCTCTGGACACCGACGACCGTCCTGTTCACAGATGGCTCGTTTGCATGGGCTGCTCGTCCGGTTATCTGGCGTCCCGACCACATCCACGTCCACCGCGTCAGGCGGCCATCATCATCAACATAATTTGAATGCAATGCTTTTAATTGCAAACTTGCATTAATTATGATTGAACAATTTTAAAATGCAACTGCGCATACAAAAGACATTTCTGTTTTTCCGCCTTTCTCCCGTGCTGTGAATTTGCGGTTGCTCCGGCACCAAGGGGACTGGAATGCCGAGCGGCGAACGGAGCGTTGCCAGCCTTTGTCTGCCTTATCTATACCACGCCAGGACTTCAAAGCAGCTTGGGGCGACGCGCCGTGAATGTTCCCCCAGCTCCTGGCCCCGCCGCTCTTCCTGGCTGCTTATCGCGCATGAAATTTCCTAGGCTCACCTTGGCATTGCCCTGCGGCTTTTGGGATCGATAAGAGGCAATTTTCGGAGGCTCTGCCCTAGTTAGGTGACGCCGTCAAATTTATCGAATATTATATATTGACGGTAAATTGCCAGGCCCGAACGAGTGAAAGTTTTTGCGCCCACAAAATTATGAAAGTTTTCTGCTAACGATGGAGAACCCTTGAGTGGGAAAAGTCTTGAGTCTTCCTTGGAGTGGAAACTTGAAAGGAAGGCTTTAAGAGCCCTTACCGCTTACTGGAATCATTTTATTATGTTTTTCCCGCTTGATAATATTACCAGTCACTCAGTGGCAACGGCCAGTGGCAATGTTTCCACTGTTTAAATATTTGGTCTTAATTAATTGTGTAAATTTACTTATAATATTAACAATCTCGCCTACCGGCCGCAGTATGTTTTAACCATTGCCACCGACAGTGTTTCCTTACAATTTGCATTGAAATGGGTCTCGATTTAATTGGGGCTTCTGGCCAAGAAATTCATTTTATATCGTTGGCCAGGCCAGGCCAGGGAATATGGCATTCGAATCGATTCGATGGATTCGGTGGCAAAAATTGAATTTACAGTTAATCAGACACGGCCACAAATGCGTTATAAGCAAATACAAGCAGACAACTCAAAAAAAAAAAAAGAAAACACCAAATGGCTAACGAATCCAATGGCCTGGAGCGTTGGCTTCCCATTACACACGTGCGTTTTTATTTTTGCTCCGTTTTTACCTCAGCTGGCGCCATTTTTTCGCCTGCCCGCCCGCCATCCCGGGATCATAATTGTTGAATTCACCGTTGACGATGCCTCCTATAAAATAAATCAAGGATAATGCCGAACGGAATTAAAAATTAAACGAAGTGCGCCATTTACGGCTCCCGTTTTTTGTTCTCCTCCGCGGCATCATCCGCGGCCGCAGTCAGTAACAGATCCCGATGACGACGACGATGGTGGTCCGCGCAGTCCACCGGCATCCATCCATATTGCATATCGTGTGTGCATAGCCGATTTTTATAGACGCTTTTTATTGCGCATTTTCCATTGATGTTGAAATTTTCGCCCGTTTTTCCTTATACAGCCAGCAGGCGGGTCCTCTTTTTTGCCTCGATGCTCGCTGATTTTATTTGAATGAAAATTGGCGAATTGTACGAGTATGATAGACGTTGTCTGCGATTGGGCGTGGCATGCGGGCGTGGCGTATGCGTAATATTTTACAGCGCGGCAGCGGGAGGACCTCTTAATCCCCCCATTCAAGTGGGCGGGGGCTGGCTGATTGGAGGAGCCGTGGGGTGGGGTCGTTTGCTTGGCTGCACATCTGTTCAAGTAGCTGATTATGTTTGGAGGGCAAACATTGTTAGCTTTAAGAACTTTAAGTGGACCGAGGAGGTGGTATTAAAAAGTGAAGGGAAGAGAGTCTTAGAAAAAGGAATTTCTTAACAAAAAAAAAAATGAGGAAAACTTGGCCTAATTTAAAGCAGGAAATGAGTTGCAATCTATTTTTACTTATTTTGTTTAGTTCTTACCTCCGGGCTTTGATTAAATTAGGGAAGCAAAGTCTAATAAATTCCCCTGAAAATATGCCTTCAACCCTACGAAATACAAGTAATTTCAGAATATATTACTGCTTCCTTGTGCTCTGAAAACCCGCATTTTTCCAGAGTTATAAAATCAGAATATTTGTCGTTGGTAGCACGAAGAAAAATTGGTCATTGTGAGCCAACAAATAACTTAAAGGACTCCCAAACACATCCTCAGCATCACCAGACCCCAGACCCTGCTGTCGGGCAGCCTCATTTATGTCAAATGACCCTCATTATTTTGTCTTATTACCAAAATAAATTGAGTTTTAGCCGAAAACTCTGCCACTCCCCCTGAAGTGGCCTCATGTGTAACCCAGCCAAATGAGCTCCTGGGGACACTTTCTCTACCCCCGTCGTACGCTTTTGAAGGCGAGTGAAATTAAAAATTAAATTGCTGCTTTCTTTTCGCACTCAAATTGTGAAAAATTGAAGGGAAAATTGAGTTTACCTGGAGCATAAAGGCGAGAGAAAACTGTTTGTCCTACTGCTCCATTGAAAATCCATCACGGGAGTCAAAAAGCAGTTCCCGCCCGTCCCCGCCCCGACTTTAATTGCTGTTGCCGCTGGCGCCTCGGTAAATGTGAGAAATGCCAAATCAAATATTGACAGAAAGTAAGTAAAAGCGCGCTTTCCCCTCTCGGCTCCAACAACATGGTAAATTCGATTAAGGGCCACGCCTCCAGCGCCGCATTGTGAGGCCATTAGCAGGGCCCTTCCAGGCGAAATTGAATTAAAAATGCATCATAAAATGGACGCAGATTTGATTAATGGCCGTCGTCGTTCCGGCTAGGGACACTCGAAATTTTCCATTTCTGGCTGCTACAAAATGGCGGAATATGCAAAAAGGTTTCGGAAATAAATGACGGCCGAGACTTCTTGGCAAGACAGTCCAACTAATCATGAAATTGGGTCGAGGCTCACATGCCAAGGGTTATTTTACATATTTCTTCTGGAAAGGATTTGCAGCTCGGGTTACTGTAAGATATATGTCGAAAGGGAATTCTACACTGATCGCAAAATGTTGATTTTATGGAAGGAATTACTTAAGACTGGGATATTATTATTTTTTCCATCAATTTTCTTCTATTAAATCTATTCAATATATTTTTCACGAAGGCATAGATCCGTGTTTATTTAAAGCTTAAGGATTGTGACTTTTGAAGGACAAGTTCAGGAAGCTCAGGCAACCTTTTCCCCATTCATAATCCTGGTCCCAAAACAGGTCCTGTTTGAGGCCTCACGCCTGTTAATGAAGCCATTTCAGTGCAGCGAAAACTTGCAGAAACTTGAGATGGCGCGGTACCCATCTGCTTACAAATTGGGCAAGGACGAGACGCATAAATTAGACGAGAAGGAAAGTGTTCGAGGACAACTTTTTGGCGAAACGCAGGGGCGGCAAATGGGTTGGAGACCGGGGGTGGACTAAGGACGAGCCACATAGCCGTAGTATCGTAAAAGTCAACAGCCATATGGTGAGGTAACAAAAAATAACAAGCCGCAGTGCCAGGACTTTGGCGTTAGTCACCCTCGGGTGACACATTACCGAGAACCCTCGGTGCCTTTCGAGGCGAACGTGCTTGTGGCACATAAAAGTATAAAAATATATTTCAATTAGTCGCTTCTTTTTACGAAACGTAGTTTAAGTTTGAACGTCCGACCATAAAAAACATTCATGGAGCGCTGCTAGTTCATTTCTGGTTCGCTTCGACAGACCCGTAAATTACGCGGCGGCAAATCGTAAATAATTTCTAGACTCCTAATAGGTTTTTACAGCTCTGCGGCAGATGTTCCTGTCCTGTCTGCTTTCATTGCCCATAAAGACACGAGCCTGCTCATACGGAGATGAAGGGGTTCCAATCCGCAAGGGGTACTTTCTACAGAAATATGATACTAGATGGTTGTGCGTCTGATGTATGAAGTGTTTACGGCTTGTCTCTTGGAGTCATTGAAGAGCTCCTGGATGGATGAAAAGTGTTATGGGGCTAGTTATCTAAAGTGCTTATTTATTCTTATTTTTTCAACTTTATATATATAAACTATTTAAAGAAAAAACTTATCCAAAAGTTATTCACAAACTCTAGATTCTTTACCCACTGTATTCATTAGTTAAAACTCTCCTGTTCGTCTGTTGCAATATTTACCAATTCCTCGTGGGAAAATGAAATTATCCCGCAAATTAAGCCCATTATGAATCCGATGTAACTTTTCGAATAAATACACCAGCACTGGCACCATCGCCGGCACCATCTGATGATTTAATTCGAATGGACAGCTGCAAAAAGACTCGGTGTACCGCTTAAAACCGTCAAAGCAATGCAAATAAAATCAAACCGAATTATTTTCGTAGCATTTACAGGCTGGCCAGGAGGCCCTTCCTGTCACTTTTTGCATGCCACATCCTGGCTGCATATTTCGCTTTGTGTGCCATGGAAATTCGCTGCGAATAAATTCAATTTGAATTTGACCGTTTAGGACACCAATCCCAGGGAAAAACCCACCGAGCCGGCAACCCAATATAAGCTGGGTGAAAGAAAAAACCAAAAACCGAAACCAAGCCCTACCAAAAACATTTTGATATGCCCAAAACAAATTGAATTTGCGCTGGCGCAAAAAGCGTCACAGTTGTATGTGGTGTCTTCCTCCTACACCCTCGTCGAGGCCATTCTTCTGGACCCTCTGGACCGGCGGAGATCCGGTCCTGGCCAGAGCCTGAGCAGCTTTGCCAAGCGACTTAAGAAATTGAAAATCCAAAATTATTTCCCCTGCCTGTGGGCTTTGTTATGGCGCTCGGCGTAGTGCCTCGCTTTTTATGCTCATCGTATATCATTATTTGCTTTATGTTTGCCTGTGGTTTCGGCGATAGGAGCAAATAGGATAATAGAAACACGGTCATGTCCATAAAAAATAACCAGGAGCAGCACCACAGACTGGTGGGGATTCTGGCGTAATGGAAAATTCGCCTCAGTCTGTATTTTCATTTAGGTATTAGCACCAAAAGAAGCTAAACACTTTCTAATTACACTGTTGTATGGCTATTTTTGTGCTATTTATGTTTTTATTATTATAAGCGGTGAATCGGTGTGAAAAATACCAGCAACTTTCCACAACGAAAAACTTTTAATGTGATAATGGAAACCTTAAAAAACATCTCCCGCATCCGCTCACATCCGCAGTTCTCCAACAATTTCCTCTGGCCCCATCAAATTTCCCACTGGGCTTGCGGCATCCTTCGCTTGCTGCTGCCACCGACAGTGGCATCCGCAGTAGTTGGCAGTAGGCAATTTCAGTTACGACGACGACAGTCAGCAAAATAAAATCATTTCTTCTCTTCGGCGGATGGTCTGGTCTGTCTGTCCATCTGCGAGCCAAAGGAAAAATATCATAAAATACGTAACGAACGCCGATTTGCCTGCCATATGCAAGGACCATGTGGCGACTTCTTGATACCTTGGAAGAAGGTGTAAATCATATTTTTTTGAGTATCTGGATTTTCGTGTATCTAAAATACATAATGAGTGTCCCAATGGAATCAATAACTTAACAAATAGAGACACCACTGGGTACATTTTCTTCGCAACTATTTCTTGAGTGCCTTAGGGTCCTCCCTATCTCCCTCCTGTTCACATGTCCAGGCAGCAGTCCTGCATTTAGCTTCCTGTTCGCATTGCTTTTTGCATGCTCAGGCCCGTCGGCAGATAGAATTTGGCGCTTTGTGCGAAAGTTTTCGTTCTCTGGGCCTGGTTTTTTCCGACTCGCTCTTCCCTTGGCCAGTGAAGCGTGTAAATGGCGATGACAATGCGGAAGCCGGAGGGTGGTCTGGTGGAAATTCCATCTATCAACAAATCAGCTGCCAAATTCCCGTTCACGCGTGTAGCCATTGACAACGCCAGCAGCGGCTCTTTGGCCAATATGCAGCTCCTCGTGTCGCCCAGCTGCGACGCCTGCCTGCACACCTATCGCCCTCGCAAATCACGCAAACTGCCGACGCCAGCGAATCGGCCGAAACAAATGCAAAGAGACGAAAAGGCGACAAAATCAAATAAAATTGTTAAATTGAATAAAAATCGGCAGCTGGAAAACGGGAAAATATTTGCGCATTTAATGCAATTGCAGACATGGGAATGCGGCCGCAGCCGGGAGGCCAATTTGTAGTGGCCCCTCTCCTGGCCCATCCGGGATCCGTTTTCGCTCCGCTCGATTCCCCCCTGGCCACCGAGGCGTGGCGTAATTAATGGCCCATCGCCGGCATCGTTTTAATGGACAGATGCTGGGCCCACAGACCCTCCGCACAACGCGATAAGGTCTTCATTTGGCATTCTCATTGGTAACTCCATTAGCGCCGCCATTGAGCGATCCCCATTAAGCAAATGTAAATGGCCAACAATCAAAACGAAGACATTGCCGCCCTCTCATCGGATATTAAAGGCCAACGGGAGTTGAATTAGCCTTAAAGGAGCCAGAGGGCCTCTGGTACAGAGCTTATTTGTGCCACTGTCAAATCCTCTAACCCCAATTGTGATGGGGAAAAGGAAAACTTAACAGGAAAGGAAGCTATCTCAGAAGGTGTAGTATTTCAGGAAAAGCAGGAGTCTGCAGGCAACAAATGGATATATTTTTACTGGCAGATTTCTCTCACTTTAAACTACATATATATCTAAGAAGTCTCCTTCGAATAATCTTGTAGTTATTCTTTGCTGAATAGTTTATTCGTTCAGAATTTCCAGGCCTGTGCCCATCAGACTTAACTCCAACACACCTTTGTGCTCGGCTTCTCCCTGATTAATTAAGGGGCAACCGCAGGCCAGGAAAAGCCTGTTGGCAGCTGAAAAGTGGGCAAGGCATTCGCTCACTTTTCAACTGCAACTCCACTACAAACTGTGTTTACAGTTGCCACTGTGCGGCTCGGACTCGAGAGTTGGTTTCAAGTTCAGTCGCAATGCGCTCGACTCATTAAAGTTACACAAAGATGTTCTGGCAGAAACAAAGCCACGGGAGCGGGAGCAGGCCCCGGGATGGGACTTGAAATGGCAGCTCAATCGGACTTCCATGGAGAATGACCAAGTTGATGTCTCAAGCAGCCCGCAACTTTTTCCTCTTTGCCGCGTTGTTTGTACAATAAATGCCACAAGAAGTGGCAGAAATGGCGGGGAGCAGGGGTCGAGGGCGGATATATCCTGGCCCTTCATCAGGACGAGACGAAATCGTCAAAAATCGCACTTATCGCCTCGGCTAAGAAGTCGACGAGTGCAGGACGACGAGGCCCAGAGCCGGAGCTCTCTCGCTCTGAAAACTTAATTTCCGCTGTCGGTGCTCTGTGCGGGCCCTGAAAGTTTATGGCTGCTCGAGAGCCCCTGGAACAACAAAATAAAACTTAAAATAACAACAACTATTTGCTCGTAAACAAAAAAATTCCATCCAGACACTAGATGGATGGATGGGGTCCTTTGAGCTGCATAGACGAAGGGGCGAAAAACTTTGGCCAGAACACCCGAAAAACCCAGCCAACGAACCAAACTCCGAATTTGTCTGCCGGAAATCCGCAGGAAATCGTTGGATTGTCCCACTCCCACTCCGTGCTCCCCTCGAGACTTGTGGCTCGGGGCAAAAAAGAAGGGTTGTGGCTGGCTGTGAAAATGAAGACGTTTGAAGGCAGACAAATCGAGCAAATTGTCTCGTCTTTAGTTTAATTTCTACGACTCGCACTCACGTCCCTCGCCTGGTAATTATGCGTCCAACAATTGAGCCCTGGACTGCGGCCAATCGAGTTAATGTGGCAAACGTTTGGCATCAGCATCTAGCATCCAGCATCCAGCATTCAACATCCAGCAGATGAGCAATCGAAGGGAGAATGGCGAATGGCTGGGCATTTGACGTACAAATAATTTGCAATGAGTTTGCGGCTCATTGAGCCCCGGGACGTGAGGGAATCGGACGATGATTCGCTTTTGTCCCAAACAATGGACCACGGTCTAAATGCTTGGGCTGGTCTCGGGCTAACCATAGCATTTCCCTGTGGCTGGGCATTGGAGATTTGGGACTGGGCCATGTGGAGCGGAGTTCCTGGCATTCAGGCGAAACAATTTGACATCAATTAATGCAAATGAATGTCTTCATATGCGAGGATTCTTTGCCGGCTGCATAACAGGCCTTGGTAGTTGGCTTTTGAACTCATTAGGGGCAAGGCCCTGAGGAATGCGGGCTGGGAATGTAATTTGATATTAATTATTCAAGGGTTGGGTGAATTCCAAGCCACTATTACATCGGGAATCGAGGGCAATAGCGAAGGAGTGTTTAAGAGAACTTCCTCTTAGATCGAAGGCTGAACGAGGATTGGAAATGCAGAACATTAGTTTAAGTATTTAAAATAAAGAACTATAATCTTAAGCGCTACATTAATTTGGTTTTAAATAAATGCAAGCAGATCTGTTTTCTATAAATATTCTACGTACCTATGTATACTAAGCTTAGGAAACTTTATATCCTATATTCCCAAAGTTCACATTTCGGCGAGTTATTGCCCCGGTATTCCTGCTGAAGGACTAAAACATCCGCACATATATTTGAATTGATTAAGCATAAGTGCCCAACTTTCTCCCATGTCAGCCACTTAAATTTCAATAACGAGCAGGCAAAGCTCTCCACGTGATACAGTGTGGCACTGCCAAGCCCCCGGAATTCAACGACCCGGCACAATGCAAAACTTATTCCGCTCTAGCCCCCCCGTGGCCCAGGCGGGGAGAGGCGGAAAAGCCGGCTCGTAGCTCGCAGCTCGCAGCTCGCAGCTCACGGCTCACGTGGGTGCAGTGGAAAACTGGCACTTTTCAAGTGCCCCGGCACAAAGAGCAGCTGAAAAGGGGTTTTGCATTTTCATAAATGCCATCGCATAAAGCAAAGTTGTTGAAGCTGTTATTAAGTACATAATTTCTGGCAGGCAGAGAGCAGCTCCGGGTGCCACGCCCATGCAGACGCCCGGGCCCGCCGCCCCCATTGCCGCAGCAATGTGTTTCTATTTAATTTTTATGAAATTGCAACGCAACCAAAAATGCGAGGAGGCGAAAGCAAAAAGGCAAGCCAGCAAGCTGGCAAGCCGGCAAGAACTTTTCGCCAGGGAGGTCGTTAACACGTTTACTACCAACTCCGGCGCCCAAGCCCCCTTCGAGGGGGCCGGCATCATCGGAGGAGCAACAGTTAACGTGGCGTATGCGCAACGTATGCATTTAATTTAATTTCATTATATTTATGCGCATCTATAGAACTGTGGGCTGTGGGCGTGGCATGCAAATTGCAAAACTTTGCGCTCGTCCCCATTTTATGTTAAATAATTTATGTGGCAATGTATGCCACACACACACACTCGCACACACCGACACGTTATGTTGCCGTTTATGAATTTAATATTAAAGTGTCATTTAATTGACATTTTTTGATAAAATATAACGCATTTCCGACTATCGCCGGCGCACACACACGCATCGAAACTCATTTATTTTCATGCCGAATATGCAATATTAAAATGGGCTGCAAGGATAACTCAATTAATTTGCAACAAGTAATCTGGCTTTAAAGCGATTCAACCGCTCCTAGTTCGGGCAAAAAGTGTGCAGCAATTTTCGAAAATACATTTCGTTGGAATTCAATTAGCCATATATAGTACACACATGCATGCACTGTATACCCAATGACGGGGCTATCGGGTGAAGCATCTGCTTTTTAAACAGTTTGCTAATTTGCATTTGCTTTCAGCCAAAACACCTCCGACACGCCGGAGTGTTGGCCACTCCTCTAAGCGTTAATAGCCAAAAATGGCGTGATAACATTTCCGACTGGGGTTTCAGCAATCGCTTTATTTTTTGGGGCTTTCGCCCGTTTGTTTGTCGCGACAAAATTTCATAAATATACATTTCGGGCAAATTATGCGGAATTTTCCATTGAAAGTGTTTCGGGCCGGGTCCTGGAGGAGGGGCTGCTGGTTTTGCTTTTAACTAAGCACTTGGGCAAATGCATTAATGCCGCTGCAATTTGAATTTTGAATTATGCTTTTGGGATATAAATTAGAAGGCGAGCGGAGCCGGAGGACCAGATGCACGAGTACTCGTTAGCTATGCAGATGCAGGACGAAGGACCGCGGACGCCGGACGCCGGTCGAAACAAGGGGTTCGGATATCAAAGGCAAGGCTTTTCACTAGGTAATGAGAGGAGAGTCTTGGTTGCGGGGCAGTTTTGCACCACGCAGATGGAATGTTTCAGCACCCACTGAAAAATGGTTCTTTGAGCGGTTTCATTTGGAATGCAAATCGCTTTTGGGCGGTTCTGGCTGATTTGACGCAAAGTGGACGTTGTTTGCTGATTGTGGTTATGATTTTCCTGTAAAATAATGCATATTTATAGCTAATCATTCTAATTTTCATCATTTTTGCATTACCTTTATCAGTCGAGTAATGAACGCTAATAGCGTTGAAGGAAAGTAGGGGCCAATTGCCAATGTCCCCGAAAATAAGAAGCTTAATCTCCGAGGACTTTCACTCACTTTCCGTCCACTTATGTTCGCTTGCCGGTCGCAAAGCTGGCCAAAACGCTTTGACCAAGTTATTTACAAGCGAATTAACTTATTATCCATAAAGTAAACCCCATTTGGCGGGGTTTTTAAATGCAACAAGCAGAAGGCTTCGGCTTGGGCTGGCTTCTGCCGTGCTTTTGCCTTTCTTTGGCGCCCTTTTGTTTGAGTTACTTGCAGTTGGCAATTGTCGGGCCACAATGGACCAGACCGGGATCCAGACCGAGCATCATCCTCGTCCGCATCCTTTCGGTCCCGTTCTCGTTCTCATCCTGGCAATGTAAATGGAGCCGTGGAAGTCAAGCCAAGCGGAAATGCTGCTTTTAGCTCGTTTTTAGCTCGTTTTCAGCAGAAATTTTGCACATTGTTTTTAGTATTCCTATTTATTATTTTTTTTTTTTCGTTCGCCGCTACCCGGCTCGGCTAAGAGATTTTTGCACGACTAACACAGTCCCGGTTTTTATGTGCCATATTTTAGTTTAAGTTGTAGTTTTTTCCGTGCCCCTTTGTTGGTCTTGGCTGCCATTATTTTGGTTGTGTTCCTGCTTTGTTTTATAGATTCGTTAGTTGGCTACAAAGTGGCTAAAAAGCGGGGGAAATGTGCGGGGAGGTGGAGGCTAATGCAGATGCAGATGCAAATGCAAAAGCAAATGCGAACGTGAATGATTTTTAAGTGCACTTTGGCCAGATTAAGCATACGACGTGGGGTCCCCCTCATAATTATGCACAAAGGGAGATGGCCTAATTCAGCGCTCGGTCCTCAGTCCTTCGCATGACTTTTGTTCTCTTCATTCTCCTTCTGTATCCGCGGCTTAACCCCCTTTGATAGCTGATAATTAAGTTGGGAAAAAAAGAAGGATCCCAGTCCTGGAAGCTTCTGCTGTTGATTATTATTTAACCTACCCTGGAAAAGAAAGCAAACGAAAGAGGGAAACACAGAATCATTTCTCGTAATTGAATTTCACTCCCCAGCTTTGTGCCAACTTTTATTTGTTGTTCTCTTTTCGAAGCAAAAAAAGCCAAGGGAAAACAAGAGCAATGATTTAAATAAATACACAAACGCCATAAATGTGTAGGAAACTTTTTAATTACTTTATATGCGAACGCATTTCGAGCTGTTTTCTTGTTATTGTTTATATTTAAATAATTTCTCCGTTGTGTCGTCCCCCTCTGACCTTGGCTCTGGCCATGTTGTTTTCCGTTTGCTGAATTATTACCATAAATTTGTGAGCTTCTGGCTGCCTTCCCCCCAACTAATTAGAAGTGTTTGTTCCGAGTGGGCTTCGCCCTATTGTGACCCTGTTTGCGTCCTCTTGGTGTGTGTACGTGTCATAAAAGTTTTCCATAAACTTTTTCTCCTTTTTTTTTCGTTGATTGCTTTGACACTTTTGAGGAATTTGCCTTGTTGTTTTTGTGCCTCTCGAAACATAATTGGATTGTTTAACAAAACGAAGCCAGGATGATTGGCAGGCTTTGTTCTTCTTATTCAAAAATCTGGGGAGAGTTTCAAGAGTTCAACTTTATTGGAGCTCTATTTTGGTAATAAATCTAGGCTGTGTGGGTAGATCTTTCATTTAAGAAATTAAAGACATTTAATATTGATTCTTTTAAGCCTTGTCAAGTGCTTTATTTAAAATCAAGTTTTACATGGCAACATAAGTGTTATAAAGGGGTTTTCCAAATCCTTACCCACTTTAGGCTTTGAAATAATACCTTGATGGAAAGATTAATAATACAGAATATTTATTTAATTTACATTTGTTTTAAGCAATCCTTCTTTATTGTTTAATTCTATTTATTGGAAACACACTGAAGCCTTATCTTTCACGAAATCATTTTAGCCCCAACATTTCCTTTAACATTCTGAAGAATATACTATTACATGTACATTTAAATTATATAATCAAATGGCTGCCGTGTTCTAAATTTTCCATATTTTTACCAGGATATCTTAAAATCAGAATCACCCGTAGACTTTTCTCTGGTCCGCAGAGTATGGCTTGGATCAGCTTTCATTTGGCTTTGTTGTGCGTTATACAAACTACCGACAATCTCATTTAAGTTTCTGCTGCTCACTACTCAGCCCAATCCGAAATCCCTTAAAAGTTTCCCAACAGCCACAGCGCAACAGTTAGAACATTCGAAAGTTTACATTTCCAGCTCATTAACTGGCGCAAACTGTGAACATTTCTCTAATTCCCATGCAGCCGGAGCTTAGAGGAGCCGCATTCCGGCACATTCCCGCCCCTTCTTGACCTTCCCGCAACCCAAAGCCAGAAAACAATGACGGGAGCAACAACTAATGCTTAAACTAAGCACATATATTACGGGTAAGAGATGCCAGCCAGCCCCAACTATGTCACTCCCCCGGCTCCGGCCGAGACACGCTCCTGAAACTTTGCGACTGCAAGGAAAGTTGCAGAGGGAAATTGATAAAATTTCTTAAAGTCGCCTGGGGGACACATTCCAGGAGATCCGGCAACGAGCCAAGGCAGTTTCGGGACTCCTTTGGCCTTTAAGGATTCGTGGCGAGTGAGCGCATAATCATTTGCCAGTCTCATTTGCACTAAGTGGGGAATTCGGGACGCAGGTCCTGGGCGGGAGGACGCGTGCGCACACGCTGCAGCTGCCAGAATTTGCATTTAAAACTGTTGACGGCATTTTATTAAGTTGAAGATAAAACCAGGAAAGCCACAAACTAAAAGTAAAACACGAAACTTTCCCAAAAGCTGCCGACCGAAGCTGTGAAACGCCATGCAGCCTGACGCCCAAGGGGGTGGCGGACGATGGGTGTCTTCTGGAGGGGAGGAGAGGCAAGGCCGCGCACATGGGCGGGGATGTGGGGTAGAATATTAAGGCGGACAGAGAACCGCAGAAAGCAACGAGTGTTGGCGATGCACAGTGGCAGGATTGTGTTATATTTACACAGCAACCACTGTTACTTGAGATTTATTAGGAGAATATTTACAATTTATTTAACATGTAATAATAATTACTGCAGATTTTAATAAGGAATTTTCTATACCCTAATAATTTAATAGTTTCCAATTTTATATTTCCCTCCAGCTAATGGTGTTTAAGAACCACACAAGAACTACTGTGCAGCATCGAGTCGTGAGTCGTGAGTTCCGGTTCCTTATGCCTCCTGCCCCACTCTCGCCCGCCTTCCAGTGGTCGACGCTCGACTTTGTGTGTTAAGGGATATGTAACTTGTGGGCTGCCTTACACAACCCCCCGAGTAACCCCTTCCGCAGCCAGAAACACTCTTTGGCGACCCGCTCGCCAGTTGTAGATTTTATTTCGGTGAGCGCTTTTTGTGGGGCCAGAAGTTGTATGTAAACGAAAGTGTTTACAAAATGAAGTTGCCACTTGAACGAGTAAACAAATGAATGAATTCATTGCTTCCTGGGGAGGGGCGGGAGGAAGGACCCCTTCCGGCCTGGGAGTCCGCTCTGCGGGGTCGGGTTATTTGGCCGTCGTAGGTGTCAAAAGTTAAAGCATCGGAGCGCAAAAGTTGCGCAAATTTTAAATGCTCTCCGCCATTTATACATTTGGCGGCGGAGCAACTTTTTCGGGTCACAATGTGGGCGAGTTCGAGTGGGTGGCTGTGGTCGCCGGGTCAGAGCCAGAGTGGGTGGTGGTGGCGCGTGTGCCAAAGCAATTATTTCTCGCTGGCAGCAGTCTAAATTGAAGCCGCTAATAGAGCCAGAGCTGCCGGGAGCACAGCTCAGTTGGCGGGACAGTTGCCATAGGCTATGTCCTCGATTAAGTTGAGTTGCTCCCGCAAGGAGGCCACAATTAACTCTCGCGGATTGGGGGGATTCTGCGGCCAGGCTTTAAATTGTATTTTATTAGGTCACTCGGTTAGACTCGGGCTTAAAGGAATCACTGAAAAACAAAAGGGTATTGAAATATGGCTAGATCTATTTAAAGGATAAAGTAATATAATGAACCGTACAAGTTTCCATTCATAATCAAGTCTACAGAAGTAGCTGTCATGCCTAGTTGTATCCTTTTTCGGGTATTATTCTTTTTCTCCTGTTACTCATTTTCTTCTCAGAGTCACGCAATAAAATACAACTTTGAAAAGTCTTATTCTTTTTCCTCTTTTCCCTAAAATTAGATGTAAATTATGCAATCCACTTTCATAAATCCAACCCATGAAGCATTCCCGGAATAAGCCAATCCTTCGACCCATCCTGTCTGCCTCCCTCTGAGTAATAAGAAATACTAAACACTTTAGGCAAATGGCCATAACCAATGGCCATTGGCCTTAACTTGTGTCGTTCAGGAGAAGCAAAATGCTTTTCATATTTTCCACTTTCGCACTTCATGACGATAAACCATTTTCGCCGCCCTATATATCAGGGACTAACGAATATTAGACCGAGCGCTCCCTACTTTGCGTTTTATAAACTACGTAGACACCACCAGCAGAGGCGTGGGGCCACAGAAACAAGCCGGCAACAAAACCCCAGAACAGACAACTTGAACTTTCGCCCTGAAATTGCGCAACAAAATGCAAAAGTCAAAATTCTGCGGTGCTCCGGAGGGGGGTAGAGGCGACGGCGGAGGCAGTGGCGGAGGAGGGCGTGGCTTTGAAATGAGCGTAGCCAAAAATTCTGTACTGTTGTGGAAACCTAATGCATGCATAATCAACTTTGTTTAAACTTGGGCGCCGCTTGCAGAGTGGTTGTTGGTGCTGCCGTTTATGCTCCAATTGCTGTTAGCCCTCTTGGCCCGGCCACGTTGTCCTTGTTGCTGCTGCCGCCGGTTGTGGCGCCTTATCTCTCCGGCTAAAAAGGCGCCAAGTTAAACTCAAGTTAAAGGTTCATTTCATTAATTTGCAAGTCGCATTTAGTGCGTCGATGTCGACAGAAATTTGCATTTAAATCCCGTGGCAAAACGAGCAGAAAAGCGCCGAGAGTCGGCGACGACAACGAGGAAAGAACTACTGGGGATTTTCGATGGATGCCGCGGCAGGAGTGGCACAAGATGGTGATGGTTGAAGCCTGGATCTGGGTGGTGGATGGTGGGAGCTGGCAGTGTGGTGGCCGGAAGCGGATTTCGACGGCTGCCAGGCAACTTATGTCGCTGGCAGTAACTGGCGGATACTCTGCGGTAGACTTACACTTGGCTGCGGTAACTGGAGAGAGAGACAAGTGCACTGATAACTGGGGAGCTTACTTGAATTTTAAACACTATTTGCAAAGTACTTTTACTAAATTGATAAATAAAGGGAACTTAAGAACAGCGGTATATCTTTCAGAAATTAGAGACCTTAGTTATGTATTAATAGGTAATAGTATAAGAGGAAAACAAAATATATATTTCGCGGACTAAACCAAAAGGGTGCCTTGTTCTCAAGCCTCAAAAGATAAAATATTAATACATTTTTAATAAAAAAACCTTCATATCCTAGAATATCTCGAATCCATTACAATGCTGTATCTAAGATTAATCATAGTATAAACTTCATAAATAAATAAACCCATATTAATTCAGAAGTACCCGCCCCGTTAAGGTACTTCAACTTCTTCAACGACCTTCCCATCCTTGGGGGCTCTTCCTTGGCTCATGCAAACAGAAATTGTTTAGCAAATTAAGTTGCCACTTGAGCCGCTGATAACTTTTTCCGCCTCGCCCTTGACTACACTCGCTATCTTTTCATTAGCCATTAATAACTTGATATCGATGAGCGGAGCAAGGCCACGAGGAGAGCAGGGCCTTGGGGCTCGAGTGGGCCAAATGGCGTGGGTCTTGGTTTCCGGTCAGTGGGCGGATGCTTGCCACAAGCCGGCAATTGGATACGTTGCCTGGACAGCAGATATCCATTCCATTCCATTCCATTTCGCCCGGATCGCCTGCGGTGAGACGCAAAATTATGCTTGCCACTTCTGCATACCCGAATGCTGCTAATTGGCTGCCCATTTGAGTGGCGGCCGGGCAGGGGCACGGCTTCGATTTGGATAGCCCCGCACTCAGATTCAAGGCTTTAATGCCGCCATTACGCATACGCCGCGTGGCCGCATTACAAGAGCAGCTCTCAGAGCACTCTATTGCCTGATGCGCGCCACGCTTCTTTGCATAATCAGGAGGAGTCCCGGTCGCAGGGTCCTCGAGTCCGCCGGAGCTCCAGTCCCGATTCAAGGCCCTCCACTAAGTGCCGCGTGAGAAGCGGCACAGCTGCTCCGAATAGGAGTGAAATAGGAGCCGAAAAGGACACTGGCAGGGCGAAAGCTCCCCGGGACGCAAGCATCGTCCTGTAGCCGTTAAAATAAACACAAATTATTTGTGTAAACTTTGCCGAGATCTCCCACACTTAGCGTCTACATTTCGAAATATGAATCGAGGGCTTGCGCTGCCTAAGTGGCCACTCTCCATTCGCCAGGCTTTGACTCTGATATGGGGCCGTCTCGGTGGAAGTTGATTGATTGAAATTGATCGTCCTCCCACTGAAAGGAACTCCTTGGCTGGGGGGAAGGGCTGGGAAACCCTTCTCAGGCCTGTCATGTCAACAGAGCGTTGGAGTTGGTCGATTTCTTGGGTCAGGGATGGTTAGGTATGCGAAACATGCAAATCGATATGTCAATTTGTCACGCTTTTCATCTGGATGCTGGAAAAATAGTTGAAAATTGAAAGGAACAACAAAATGGTTATTTGATTAATCTGATAAGGATAATAGAATTATGTAAATTTTACTCGTACCTTTAATTTGAATTTAAACGAAGGAGAGAATAACTCTTTCTCTTCGTTGAAGTTTTGACGTTTATGTACACGGAAACGCCCTTGAAATGAATTTATTTTTTTTTTTACTTTGAGAAATATAGCATAAAATATTTAGGACTTATTCAGCAAACGAGAAAGAAAGTAAGCTTTGGAAGGAATATATGCTTCCTTACTGCTTTGTTGTCCTCTGACTAGAGTCTTAATACCCAGGAAAAGAAAACATATTTTAATATGTTATAATTTTAATTAACTAGTTCTTAGGAAAATAAGAATTCTTCTAACATACTTAGTAGCCTCTTATATTTAATTTCTTAAGCACAATAAATAATACTACAATTATTCTGGCTTAGCGCTTGAAATATTTTCTTACACTCTGTTTAATTATAATTTACCTTTGTAAAGTGTATATTATGAACAGGAAACCCCTTTAACATGCGTCCTGATTTTCTTCTACAACTTAATTGACTCGATCTCGATCGGAAAGTCTTCCAGTTGATGTTCCCTTCGGTTTACCATTTCAACACCCACACAATTTGGAACATAACTCATTGACATTATAAACGGCGAGGGCGACAACAACGAAAACGACACCGACAGACACCGAACGCCCCATCCGTGTTCCGTTCGAATAATTTTCGAGTCGAAAAAGAGACACCTAAATCGCAGACGAGTGTCGATTCCTTCCCGCTCTTGTCAGAGGTCGGCTCTTTAAACGCCGCCGCTGGAACGCCACATATTGTTGTCATTAATTAAAACGTTTTATGGATTACATGGGGCGAGGCGAGGCGGAGCGTGTTATTCTTTTTTGTCATTTGGTTGGCCGGGGAAGGGGAGCGTGTATTTTCACCTTTCCGATGATTTTTCACCATTTTTCAGCCCGCCACTAAATCACTTTAATATTCAAATATTTTCAGAGTCGCAGACCCAGAGCGAAAGAATGAAAGACAAACTCAAACAATAAAACATGAAAATGTCGAGGCCCCCGACAGGAAACTGGGGAGCATTCCCGTCCCAGCAGTTTATTGATATTCTATAGGGGGTTACGGCTCGGGGATTTGGGATGGAGTGGAGCGGTCGGGGTCCTAGGGAGGAGCAAGCGTTCGCTATAAAAATGTCACATAAATACCAAGTCGAAGATGGAACTTTCTTGGCTTGTAGTTTTCCTTCTCGGCTCGTTTTTCGACAGTTGTGACCCAGTTCTGGGGCCGAAGGAATTCCAATTTAGCCGCCAGCGCTTCAGTTTCTGTTGGGGATGTGTCGATGGCGTTGCCATTACCATCATCCGGCTGCCGGAAATTAAATGCAATGACAGGCAAGCCCGGCCAAGGCCCCAACCGCATATTTTAACCCTTTGTTGACACCCACACACAGCAGCCTAGCCCATCATCACCCCTCCGCTCACTTCACTTTGACGCCTCAGATGTCAGAGGCAAGCAGCTCCTTTCACCTGTCGTCCGTGTTTGTGTTTATGAAATATGCCAAGGAGGTGCCAACTCCTTCCTCCTCGGGGATATCCTGCCAACTGCACATCAAAGGCAATTCCCAAAGGAGCCGCCAGAGAGTTTTCGGCTGACTTTCGCTCATTTACGAGCGAAAGGCAAACATGCAAATGCAGCCAAAAGCAGTTTTTAATTTATTTTATGCAACTTGCAAAAACACCAAAAGCGAAAATTGTCAAAGGCCGTGTGCCCCGAACACAAAGGATGAAATTCAGAAAAGTTCGTCCACGCTTTGTACATCCTTTGCGGCGTGGGTCGAGGGGTCGTTGTGGGTTAAGAGCTTCGCGGGCTAAGAGCTTTGCAACTGGATATGAAGTGTTTTGGGCGGCAAGTCAAAGGTGTTCGTCAAAAAAGGAAAAGACAAGTGCCCTGGGTGGAGGAAAAAGAGTTTACAAAATATAAAAGAAATTAATGTTTACAAATCGATTTCAATGAAGAATACTGGCGAACTAAGCTTGCACCATTTTTGTTTTAAGTTCTGCAACGATTACTGAAGAGATTGATTAGTTCCCAGCCAGAACCCATTTGAAAAGCAACGCCACTCTGCCTCTGGGTTTTCCCGCTTAAATCCACTTCGATCAATCCAGGCGTCACTCTTATGAAAACATCTTCTAATTGCGTATCATTCAGCTAATGACAACACTTCCCCAACTCGGCTCCAATCGCTTCAAACTGCATTAGCAATAATAGCACTTCAAGTCCCGAGCACCGCTGCCCTGCCCATGCTCCACCCCGGGCCCTGAGTCCTGAATCCTAGGTCCTGAGTCCTGGGCCCTGAGCTTCTGAATCCTGGTGCGGCAGCGGCGCCGAATGCAAGTGTCAAAAACTTAATTAAAAACGCGTTGCTCGAGTTGCTCGGCCAAAGTGCCAAGGCAAACAAACTTCGGCGCCAGCTACAACTACTTGCGCTCCTTGCAACTGCAACAACAACTACAACTACTGCTACAACTGCGACTGCGACTAAGAGTATATCCACTGCCACGGCAGCCACTTAATTAGACGTTAAACACTTGTAAAACGCTCAGCGATAATGGATGCGTGAGAGTACTGAGCCCTCGAGAGCCGGAGTTTGGGTAATGCGCCCGGGATAAGAGACAATTAGAGAGCGGAAGCAAAGACAAATTATATTAGAAAGGCAGCAAATTTAACAAATTAAATGGCAAAAAAGAAATGTACACTTGTAAAACTAATTATTACTACATATATTCGAACTTCAGCACTATTAATCTGTTTATAATCATATTGCCTTCGCCTTCGACGGTATAACATAACTTTGCCTTGATACTCACACTGTTCATATAGGCTTTCGATTGAAAATCACATTTTCCCAATTCATTTACAATATATTTGCCTGTTAAATTCTAGATACATTAAATTTAAATCGATAGCAATTGAGAAATCATAGTGAACATTGTCAGAAGCCGGTTTCTCGGCTACATAGTTTTACAATGTAGCCACAGCATAATTGGATCTGAAAATCACCTACATGAAAACTATCCCCCTGGCGAATGTGCTAATTTTTCAAAGCATCAACTATGTATTTAGCAAATTAATTACCCGTGGCAGACGGTGGATGCTTAGGTGCGGAATGCCTGGCCAGAGATAAGTTCTCAGTTACCTGTCCGTGCTGCCAACTTGGTCATTAGTTAATTCACTATGCGGAGAACTTACCAACAAGCTAACCATAAATACGGGGGTTCCTGTTCGAGGCATTAGAAGCTACTGGGGAGTTGCCAAAGTGAAATCGTGTAAATTGGACCACACAGACACCAGAAACAAGCCCAACCAGGCCGGGCCAGAACCGGAGCAGGCCAGGCCAAAGCACCAACTCGGGTGAGCTGCCTGGGAAAGTTTTGCATGCAGCTGGCAGACGAAGATGGAGCGGGCGGATCTCCATGCATATCATGCATATGCAGTGGCAGTTGGGTGGTGAGGCTTTCGGAGGGATATTTCGGTCTCCCCTCATATATATTTTGCATAAATTATCATCCGAGACCGGGGCGGCCAGGCAACAAACAAGATAATGCCACAGCGGTGCAACATCATTAAGGAAATTACTTGTAGTACAGACAGCAGGTACTTACTGCTCTTAGTTACCAAGTTACAGCTTACTGCTCGCCGTGGATGGATGCACTGGGGGAAAAACACTGAAAAGCATGATAATTCCAATTGAAATACATTTTACTGAGTGCATGCCAGGCAATCTCCCCGTTCCTCTCAGTGCCTTGACCAAGGAAAATTATCATAACTGCTGCAAACTCTGGTCGCGGCGTGCGTTCTCAATATTTGTGATGCAAAAATAATTAATGTGAGAAGAGCTTTGGCAGCTTGGTTTGGTTTTGGTTCTGGTTCTGGTTTCGGGTTCTCACCCTGATTCGGATTTGGAGTGGGTTCCCTTCCCTCCTGCCCCAGCTTGTGCGACTTTTGCCGCTTTAATCGTGGTTGGTTTAATTAGTTCACCTGCTCATTGCTGTCATGCCATCGAAGGGCTTACAAATTAGGCTATTTGCTATAGTTGTCTTGTTGATTAGCCCTGTGTTCAGTAATTTGGAAAAGGAGAAGGTAAGCAAGGTGATCAGGGAATGTCACGAACTATAGAACAAATTAAGGTATCTACAGTTTGAGGGGTCGTGAGGCAGCAAGTGAGACTCAAGTAATTTCGTGGCTTTAAGTACCTTATAGGTGGTGTTTGTAAATAGGAATTCATATTTTTGTGCTTTGGAATCACTTTTTTAATTGCACTTTCCAACCACAAGTATTAATAAGTTTTCAACCACATATTTCAGTAGAAACGCAATTTTCTCGTATGGTTTCCTTAACCTCTATGGCACTGTTGTAATGTCATAACTATTTGCATTTCAATGGTTTGAAATAAGCAAATATCTTTTCAATTAAGCGTGCCATTTCATGACACATTATTTCATCAATTGAATGCCTGGCAACCGCATGCAACGCAATTCCCATCAATATTGGCTTACGTTTTCCCAGATATTCCTTGGCAGAGGCTAACCATGTTTTCATCTCTGATATTCGCCGCAGAAGGCAGACCATTGGCTGCCTTTGGTCAGTCCCACAAACACTTTCGCTGCCCGACTGCGCCCATCCGCTTACCCCCCCACAAATCCACACGAGAGCCACCCGAGAACGGCACAGATTGAGCCAGATTGAGGAAGGAATCCTTGTAAGGACGAAACGCTTCGGTTTCGTCGGTTTTGCTCTGCTAGTTACCCGAAATTCTGCTGCAAATTACACAAAAATTAAATGCATGAATAATTCGAATGGTTGCTGTGGTCAACAGCCCGAAACCGGGGGCGTGGCTGCCCCCGACTAATCATACAAAAGGGGCAAAAGGACCTCAAAGGCTGCCAGGCTGCCAGGCAAGTGGGCTGTGGAGCGAATTGGGTTAGCTGCTTTGTATTTACACTGCATTTTATCGCTTTAACACTCCGACACAATGAATATAAATATTTGGACAGCAAAAACAGCAGCAGCGGCAGCATGTCCTGGCTGCAGGACACGAGCTTCAGATATGTCCGTGTGCGGCAATGTGTGGACTTGACCTGCGCATAAATTTTAATACCTAACGAAATGCCGTCGGATGGCTGCAAAATCGTACGTGAGCTTTGGTGTGGCCAATTTTTTTCCCATTTATTTATCATGGCCCCGCTCCCCTCGCATTCCCACGTCAGATCGATATATTGATCGGGCAAATACCAAATACGTTGTGTGGCTATTAAAAACTGCACTCAGAGCCTTGTTTATGTGCGCTTTTAGTTAACTTTCCAGGCGGAGGAGCAACAAAATAGCAGCAAACTCGATAGACCCATAAATTGAGTGCCAGAACAGAAGTCAAAGTTCGTTTAAAAGGAGCACTCCGCCGGTCGGCCGGCCGAGGTGGAGACTTCCAGTTCCACTTTGTCCACAACCTTTTCGCCTGGCAAATTTGTCGCAGGAAATGTGCGTTGTGTCCTTTGGCCCTTTTTGGGTAGGTGCCAGTATTGCTCCTTATTCTGCGCTCAAAGCGAAATCAATTTCCGCCACAGAAAACTGCCTCTGCCGCCTTCCACCTCCCCTTCCCTCTCTTCTCGATTTTCCAACTTTCTTCCTGTTGCACAAATAAACATTTTGCACCGGATGTTTGGGTCACAATTTTCGTTAGATCCACACACACTCGCACTCACGTTGTGTTTTATATTAAATGAAAAGCTAAATTGTAATGGCGGAAAATAATGGAAAGCAAAAGCATTTGATTCTATTTTCTATTTCTGGTTATGGCACAACCTTAGGGACTTTATTTTGACTTTCTTAGATGGCAAGCTCTCAACTCTAAGATACATTATCATCTTTTGATAACAATCCTTAATATTGTCCTTAGATTTCAAATAATAACAACAAAGACTCAATTGCTAATAACCAGTAACTGACTAATTAAACGCAATATTTTCTGTATAATTATTCCGCAATAAATCGAGGTAAAATATTAAAACAGAAGCGTGTCACAATCGTCAGCAAATAAATTGATTAAATTTTACAAATATTTGATATTTATTTTCATTTTAATTAAATCACCAAAGCCAATTTAATTAGTTAAAGCAATCACAAAAGAAAAAAATGTAAGTGCAAACATCGATTTACCAGCTTGCAGCGGAAGTTTAACAATTTCAAATTAAAATTCACCAGTGCAACCACTTTATTTTAACAATTTAGCAATTTCCATTTGCTCTATTAATTTGATGATTATTTTCTGAGAACTCTTTAGTTGGCTGTGTTAAAATGTACGGATGTCAGAGATAATGTATCGAAATGGACTCTGTTTAGGATTCAGGTGTTCAGGGCTCAGCTGGCCTTAAACTTTGGCCGAGAACAGCTTCATTAGTTGCCCAGCACGAGCTTGTCTCCGTCTGCGTCTCCATCTCCATTTCCGTCTGCGTTCCTGTCTCGACAAAAAACCGCAAAAACTTTAAGGCACGCACTGCCCCAAGCCCGAGCTCACGTCCAGGCCCTGGCCCATTCCAACCTGTCCTGGCCAGTCCCACCTCCATTGGCGGGTGAGTCCTTGGCCAGAGCTCAGCTAGCTGGTGCTTAAGTCGCTGAAAGAGTGGCAAAGTTTTTCAGGAATTTATTTTTCTGCTTCTTGTGCCGTTCGAATGCCGACGGCGAAGTTCTGTTCTCATTGTTGCCCTGGCATGTTGCTAAAAGTTATATTATGATTTTTCCTGCTCGGTTTGGCTTCGGCTTTCTCTTTTTTGCCGCTGCTTTTTGTATGATTTTCATCCTGTTTTGACTTTGTTGACAATTGAAATTGATTTTGTGGTCGGTCACAATGACTGCTGATTTTCGCAAAATGTTTTTTTCTTCTCGCCTCGCATCACGGAAAATAATCACACGGCGCCCGGCCAATTTTAAATCAGTTTCAAAGTAGCAAATATTATTAGATTTTTCGGTGAGATACAATTTAGTGTCATGGTGCGAAATGTCATTAAATTTGTATTTATTTCCCGCCACCGAACAAGAACACACGAAAGACTTGGCAAATAACAAATAAACCGATTCGCAAAAACAAATAAAAATCTAAACCGATCAAATAAATTCCCCATAGAAATTTGTGCATTAATTCAGGTTCGCGTGAAGGCAACGGGGAGCGGGTCAAGGGGAGAGCTGCGCTGAACAGGAAGAAACATTCAACATAATTGACATTTTAATGCGCTGATAGTTGACCAGCGATAAAAACCGATTTAATATTCTGATAATTGTCGCACTCCCAGCACCAATTGGGCCAAACTTAATCGAATTGTCAGTTGGCCGAACAGGAAAAATGTTTTGAGCCGGACAACGCTTCGTATGCGCAATATCCTGATATGACACTTGATAATTTCCTAAATGAGTGCGGGCATTAAATGTTTAAGTTATCCCTGTTTCAATCGTCATGGAATGCTTTTATGTAATTTATTCGATAGTTCAGCATTTATTTACTTAATGGTTATAAAATTATTTTTCCCCTTTTATTTTTTTGTGGCAGTTCCCGGCTTGAGATCAGTTTCAACGCTCGATCTCTGTCTAACGCTTTATTACATATTATGTCATCTCAAGACTTCCCCTCATTTTCACTTTTCCCTTAAACATATTTATTGTGACATTTTTACAAATGACGCTTGACACAATTTCAAGGGGCGTGTCCCACACTTAAGCTTAATGAAAACTAAATTGCTTTTGGGCAACGGAAATCTGAGAACTGGTTGAAAAACTTCCACAGCAAAGAGGGTTAGTGGGATTTTGGAGCATTTGAAAATTAATAGGTTATTTATTACTATAATTACTATATAAGTAAGTTTATAAATGGGAAAATATAAGCTATAATTTATTAAATATTACTCTTGAACCGTTTAAGCCAAATATTAAAGAGGTGCTTTCTTAAAGCTGTTTATTCGTTTCATTCAAAAGAGAGTAATCTATTCCCATAAAAGAAACTAATTTACTTAAAGTGGAAAAGTAAAAAATAATTGAAGCCTTCCTCTATTTAAGCTATGCTCCAAAAAACTCAACCAAGCACTCACTATCTATTAGAAAAAGTACTCAGTGACTGCTGTTCGTGCTCGATTTTCATGTCACTCTGAGACCCAACATTCGGCTGCGGCACTGAAATTGCTGAACCGAATTAGACATGGAATATCTCTCAATGCTTCGATAATCCCTCGGTGCTCTCCCGCAAGCTCCACGGGCGGAACACCTTGAGCAAATAGTGAGGAATAATGATTTCGTACGTTTTATTTGCGCCTTTTTGCAGCTCGCATTAAAATTGAAATTGAAATGCCACAGACGGACCGCAGCAGTGGGACCCGGCTAGACCCAGCCCATCAGCTGTGCCGGATCTCCCGATGTTGATGATGGCAGCGTGGCCAGAAGGATAAACCAAAAACCACGTACAGTGGGTGCCGGCTTTGAGAGACCCCAGGCCCTGCCGCATGTTTGGGGCACTCGGAGCGAGGGAGCACGCTCCTCGATCACGGGGTGGGATTGTAAAACAAACGGAATGGCGACAAGCGCATAGTTTCATTATCCTGCGCCGGGACCGGCAGTCAGACAGCGGAACAGGCACGGAACAGGTCCTGTCGCTACATGAGGCGCATTACAAATTTCGAAATGAAACTGAAATCAAATAAAGGACAGCGCCGCTCCCTCCGTACACAAACATCGGTCTGGCGACAGAGCGAAACCTATATATAGTATATATCCAGCCGAGCCAAACCAACAACAATGGCGCGCAATTAAAAATGGCCCTGCAGGACCAGGCGGCGGCAGGGGGCCGCCCGAGTCCGAAAAAAATAAATAAAACAACCGAAAATTGGCAACAGCAGCAGCAAAACTGTGGAATGACAAACATGCTGCGAATTTGTAATCTGTAATATGAATTCGAATTTTAAAGATATGTGCATTCTACATTCCCATGCAGACCAGCTGCGAGCTGAAACAATGCGGGGCATGGGGCGGAGTCGGGGTGGAGGCGGAAGCGGATGCGATGCAGGTGAATATGATTGCAGCTCGATTTAATTGAGTTGCCCTGGAATGCCGGGAAGGAATGGACGGACGTGCAACTCGACTCGACTCGAAAAAATGAGGGTAAAAACAATCGGAAAAAAGATTGGCAACAATCCAATCAGCTATGCTGTAATTGGCAAAATGCAAAATTGCGAATGAGCGAATACTTTTTGTCCGCAAATTGATTGAAAACTCAGAATTGGCCAAATGATGAAATGTAATGCAAATGCGGTTTCGGCTGGCATCTTTGGCTCTCAGTCCTTCAAGGATAAAATGCTGGGGATGGGATAAATCATGTGTGTGCAGCTAGATTGAGTGGAAAAGTGTGACGAACAACAAGGGAATCTGCATACTAATGGTAGAGAACTCATAATTTATTCCCATTAAATACGAAGAATCAAAATCAAAGATATTCCCCCATTTAAACTCAATTAAAATCCACTTGATTTGTGTTTATTCCGGGATCCCTTATCATTCATTTGACACCTCCGATCGATCACTTTACCAATTATTTCCCTGGAAGCCTGCCAACATTTATTTTGCACATCGCCTGCCGTTTTTGCCTTCACTCTTGGCCAGTTTTCAAACTTCCTGACTGGCTGACTGATTGCTTTGTCTTATCAATGCCCTCGAACCGAATACAATTCAATTTGTTCAACTGCCACACCCACCGAGCGAGCGACGCCCAATTTGTCTCTGGCTTGTATTCCTCCCTTTTGGCCTTGTTTTACCTCTGGCTGTTTTCCGGGCGCTTCTAATCAGAATTTGTAACCAATTTTCAATGCTCGGTGCGTTTCCTTTGACGCTTACGCAATCATCCAAAAACCATTGGGTACCAGCATTGAAAAAAGCATTTGACTTGCGATTGAATCAAACAATCAATTATCCTGTCCTCTTCCGCTTTGCGTCTTGCTTTTTTCGTAATATTTTCTCCATCTTGCTCGGCTTGTGTCTTTTGTCATTTCAGCCTCTTTGTGTTTTTTACTGCCGGATGCAATTTTTATTGGCCACATTCTTGTCAAATGGCACAGTGTCAGAAGCAAAGGCACTTGGAGAGAGCCAATAACTGAATGCAAATAACTTTCTATCGAATGAGCCAATTTTCGTGAATTAGCTGATGGAGAAAAGCACAAAATCTGAGTGTTTTTGACGTACATTCTTTGAGTTTGGAAATTGTAATTGTAATTATTGGAGGTAAGAGAAAAGAAGAACTTTCTTTTGTAATAATGCTTATGTTTATCTTTCGATTGAACTCAAATTTTGACAGTACAAATATATTTATTACTCATCCATTTTATGTTTTATTTTATTAAGGCACTTTGTGAAATTCCAGGCTACCTTAAAGTTCTGTCAATGAGGCTACCGATAATTAAAGATAAACATTAGAAAACTTTAATCTTAGAGCATTTAGTTTACCATTTAAATTAAATCTGCCGGCGCCCCTCTATTTGTTTATCCACCTTCCTCGAATGCACATCTCGTGGCGATTTTGCTCAACAATTCGGTACCGTTCCGGGGCTTTTAGTGGCCGACGCTCTTTTGCCGACCATCTTGCACGTCAACAGGAAGCCAAATATGTGCACACACCACACACAGCAGCGATACAAAAACAAACATGTCCGCGGCAAAATGGCGAGCATAAATTTCCGCTCCGCCATCCGTTCCTGCTGACGTTTTATGAGCGGAGCAAGATGCGGGCTCGGCGGACTCGGCGGACTCGGCGGGAAGCGAGTCAAAGATGGTTTATGGCGGCCAACAGTTGATTCATCGCATTTAATGGATAACGCTCAAGCACATTCAGCGGAAAAGAATCAAATTCGCGGACGCAGCGTGCGGAGATATGGGAGTGAGCATATGCGAGTCTGCCATTTTTATGCTGAATTTATGAATTTATTTCTGCCGCACACAAGCGGCGAGGATGTGCGAAGAAGGGGTCTAATATATGGAGCAATAAATCCGCAAAGGGACATGTCTCTATGCAGATGCCCGGGCATACACAGGTCGGGGGAAAGTACTCGGCTCCGCTCAGCTCACTCAACTCCTTCATCAATTATGATTATTTACATGTTAACCCCCCGGCTTAAATTTGCCGCCCCTTAAGCCCCAATTACCAGTGATTGTTTCGGGGCCTGGCCCGGAATTGCATCGCCTGATCCGCAATTGTTTGGTCAGATGTCGATGGCTTATCATTTAATGAACTGCTCGCCGAGGCACAACATCAACACAATATGACTATTGTACTTATGGCCATGTCCTGCTGCGTGTGTGTGTGTGCTCAGGCGTTGGCTTTTATTAAACTGCGCTCGTTTTTATTTAGGTCAACTTTATTATATGCACATAATTACTAAAGCCAACACAGGCCTAGCCTCCGTGTGTGCTGGCCGGAGATAAAGCATTTATGAAGACAGACATGTGGGAAATGCGGTGCTGGCAGGGCAAACAAAGTGCCACATGCCTCCCGTTCCCCTTTCCTGGCTTCCGATTCTCATTTATTTGCGCTGTTCTAATAATAAGAAATAATGTCATTTCATGTCGTATTCCTGCTCGGCCTATTGTCTATGTCCTTGCCGGCACCGGGGCACTTCCTCGTCCTCCCTGCCGCTCTCAAGGCCCAAGTAAAATATTTATGCGACAAAAGACAATTTTGGATTTATGCTCCTGCGTCCTATGTAGCTCTGCCGTGCTCACTTCCCGACCAACAGCACTTCTATGTTGCCATGTGGCTGTGGCTCTAAAAGCAGCTGACTTTGGCTTTTTGTGCTTTTCGTATTTTTCCCTTTTTCGGCCGAACAGGAACTGCTCCATAAATAGCACTGCCATGTCAGGCTCTTTCGTGTGCGAATTTATGTGGCAATGGGCAGGAAATTGTGTGGAGAACGAACCCCTCCCGATTGGGGAAGCCATGCGGTCTGAAACTGGGACAGCAAATTAAAGTGTGCAAACTTTAATTGGAGCTCATGCTGATGGATGCGAAAGCACTTTCCCTTGCCCTGCATGAGTAAATTTCTGGAGTGACAGGGATTAGGTTTCGGGGACTGTGAGAGATGGCTTCCATAATTCGGATGCACTTCATTATAAAGTAGCCTTAGCTTATTTAAAACCTAGTCAGCAATCGGCGAAAATTACACCGCATCTGCTCTGATCATCAAGGAGTCCTTGCTCGACATTTCACCGATACTAACCCGGAACTATCATTCGTTCGACAGAGTTACGATAGAGAACTGGCCGGGGTATAACATTAAAATTTTACCAGTGCAAGAAATTTCAGAGTATTCGGAGTAAACACACATGAGTCCAAACCAGAGGTATCTAAGGCAGTGCAGCCCTGCCCACCCGGCGGATGATGGCCCACAACAGGACCCCATTATCACGCCCAGGGAGGCAATGAGGCGGAGCAACTGCCAGGACTATCGCTTCCATCGTGCGGAGACGTACCCCTCGATCCGTACACAAGTGTCACGCTGCGATCCCAGCAAGGCCCAGGCCATCGCCTGGTTGGCCAACTCCCTCGAGGCCGACGGCTGTGGGCGACCCTTCGACACGAAACAGGACGACGTGTTGCCCTTGTGGCAGCAGAGTCCCCGCAAGGACACGTTGGGTTTTTATGGCGTCGGTTCGCCCAGCCACCAGCCGGAGTCGGTGATGTTCAACCAGGCGCTGATGGCCAGCCTGAACAAGGTCGGCGTTGACGGCACCAGGCGGCGTTCTAAAAGGCCCACCCCGCCTACGCCGCCTAAGAAGACACCCATTTCAGGAAACTCCGTTCAAAATCAGATGTGTCAGCCGCTCATCCTCAACCGCCAGGCTCTGCAGGCGGAGCTGCAGCAGATGCCCATTATTCAGCGACGGCTGCATCCTCAAACAGCCTTCGAGACGATCTGCACTCTCGTAGCCGATCCCTACGATCCCTTAGGTGTAGCCCAGCACGAAGAGATGATGGCCTCCAGAGGCCAAGCCCTTGACATGGAACGACCTCCCGTAGAAAAACCTCACGGACTGCGTCGCCGTCACTGGTACTGCCCCTCGGATTGCGGTGGAGAGCAGAGTGCGTGCTCCCAGTACGAATGGGCCAAGTACAAGCTTGATCCCCGGCCCTATAACAAAGAGTTCCGGCAATGGCTCCTCGAACAGAAGGCGATAAAGAGTCCAGAGCCCAAGGACTATGATCAGCTGTACGAGAGGTTTCTCAAGTGTTTCGAACAGAAACCTTCTCCGGATCCACTCTGCAAGATCTACGAGATCTGCTGCGGGAAGGATTCCCGTGGCGGCGATGGTCAAGGAGGCGATGGGCAGGGCGGTGGGGACGGAGGAAGTGGAAGACCCGGTGGCGTAGGGGATGACGAAGGAACTACCGGGGAAACTGATGGAACTGGAGACAAAGACAAGGACAGGAATAAGGATAGGAACAAGGACAAGGATAATGACAATGATAAGGTCGTTGATCTTACAAAAGATAAGAACAAAGGTGGAACTGGAGACAACGACAAAGCTAAGGATAGAAACAAGTACAAGGATAATGACAATGATAAGGATAAAAATAAAGAGGACAAGGACAAGGACAAGAACAAAAAGGACAAGGATAAGAACAAAGATAATGTCACGGGCAAAGAGACCGGAGATGGCAAAGATAAAGGCAAGGGCGGTGGTGATAAAGATGGAGATAGCACCGGAGCTGATGGAAAACGCAAGAGCGGGGATAACCAAAAGGGGGGAAAAAAACGAAAGGTTTCCCTCTCGGATGCCGATAATGAACTATCATCCAAAATACCGAAGTGGCAAAGCGACGAGGCAATAAGGAAACCCCCGACCTGGATTGAAGGCGAAGACCTGGACGGAGTTCCGATAAATAATATGGTTGATCAATTAGCACCAGACGACGAGTTCCTGCCCAAGGACCCGGACACGGCTACAAAAACAGGCCTGAAAAATGGCAAGAAAAATGGCAAGAAAAAAAATACGAAGAAGGACAGGGAAAGGGGAAAAGAAAATGCAAAGAACAAGGATGAGGACAAAAACAAGGTAAAGAAAACGTGCCACCTTTGTCCGCCACCGGGATGCCCGTGCGAGATCTGTGCCTTTATGAACCGCAAGCGCTTGGAGCAAGACGCTTCTTTTATCGAGGACATGAAGCGGGCAGAGAAGAAGCGCGAGCTCCAGGACTACATGCGCCAGATGTGCCACCGGGAATACATCCGCAATCGCTGCCAGCAGCAGCATCCTCATTTCGAGAAGCACCGCGACTGCCTCGGCGCCGTGCACGATCTTGAAAAGCTTCTCGCCGGCTGCCAGGACAAAGGCTTAGATCAAAAACTCCTGAACCTCGTTGAGAACTTGCGCCGTCGTATTTACCAGCGGATGAGCGACTGCATCCATCCTCATCTGAACCGCTCGGGAGCCCAATTTGGTTTTTAATGATATATTTTTTGGTTTTATCATGGCGTTTTATTTAGAATCTAGTGTATTTTTTTGAGTTTAATAAAGCATCCTCAGTTTCTGTACTAAACTCCTGATTTTAGTTTCAAGTTTACCAATTTTTATCCGTCTACTGATTCATTTTCAGTGAAAAGTTGTAAGCTTTCCCGTATAACTTATTTAAGATAAACACTCGGCCATCGTACCTCCTCTGCCATTGAATACTTACAAGTTATAAGAGCAACTTAAACACACATTAGGCTATTTGGTAGTCTCTCATAAAAGCTCAAAATCCCAAGGAAAGGCGATTGTGTGCCTTTGGAAAAGTTGAGCATTTACAGCCACTTTATTTCCAATATCGAATTTCCCAAAATTTTTCAACAGCCGCAAACACTTGAACGTTTTCCCAGCGCTCAATTAAAGGCCATTAGCCAGGAGCCGGCAAGAGAGAGCTATCCCCGACTCCTTGCCCAAATCCGTTGCAATATGTTTGCTGTGTATGGCCAAAGGATATTCTGGAAACACGCATTGAATTACGCAGACAAAGGACTCGGGCTTTTCGGGAATTTCCCCCATATGCAGAGTTTCTCATAGTGTGGAAACTCCCCGCATCCCCTGGCACACAAAGAGCGAGCGAGAGCTTTCCCCCAGGCACATTACTTGACGAAAAATGTTCCGGTCCTGGGGCTGGGGAGTAATTAAAGTTTTGCTCAAGTGTCGATAAATTATGCGGAAGATGCTCTATGCAAATGGCTTCCAACAGTGCGAGCAGCTGCCAAGCGGGGCTTGACGAACTGACAGGCTGACAGACGGACGGCCTGGCGGAATGACGGTCCGACGGTCTGGCGGTCTGACGGACGGGCGGATGGACGGACTGGCAGTTGGGCATTCTTTCAGCCTCCGAATGACAGGCACTTCATCATCGTGTCCTTCGGCGAGTGTGTAATTCATCACGCGAACAACCGCAGCTTCACTCCCCTTCCGCAAAAGTGACGTGACATGTTGAGCCCGCAGCTTGGCCCAAAAACGGGGGGCAGTAATTCCCGCTCCCGAGAAGAAGGCTTTAAGTTCGCTGAGCCGCTCTCCGTGATGAGGCAAAAGGAATGCTATTAAGCAAGTTGACATTAATCGTTCTGACTTCCGGGGGGGTTGCGGCTGCCAAGAAGCCAGGGGAAGACCATGTGTGCCGGTGCTAATGAAGCTCTAGGAGCCAGTCGCCAGCCAGGCTGTAATGGGAAAACAATTAAGTATGTAATATGCAAATGACGAGACCTAAAAATCTTGTCAAAATGTTCGTCATGCATATTGATAAGTTCAAGGAGGAGTGAAGGTGAGCGGAGAGACCAAAGGGGTTACTACATGCTCCGCAATTAGAACATCCTTCTGGGTTGTCGTCGGTGAATAAATATGAGCTTGAAGATGTCAGTTCGCTTTACTACATAACATTGCGGAGGTTTATTTACAGCTTTCACAATTTTTCATTTATTTTTGCAAGCTCCAACGGAAATACTTGTGTAGAGAATTAAAAACCCTTTAGAAGATGTACTAATAATTATAATTAGTTAGCTGGAGCTCCTGTCTTGCTCCAAATGCACTAGAAATACCTGAATTCAGAGCACAATCTTCAATAATTGTCACATAAATATGCATATCATTAGGCAATCTTCCTGTCTCCATAAATGTCTGCCAGTTTTACGAACAGGATTTGTGGCTAAACTGGGCAAAGCCAAGCCAAATTATCCAGTCAAAGTCCCTCCCCCAGACCGTACTTATGCTGTTATGTTCTAATTAATGTTTAGAATTGGAAAATTGTTGGTGCTGGTTAAATGCGAAATCGTAATGCATAATGGCTGGAGAGATCCGATAAACAGGATTACGTATACGCCACAAGGACACCTACGGTACACTCAAAAAAATACAAGAATATCTCATGTGTTTAAGCCTCTCTGAAACTCTTTTAAGTACTCTTTTTTAATAATTTATTATTTTTTTAAAGGTAAATATTACCCAGTTAATTAAAATAATAGTATTACTAATAGTTAAGGTTTGAGTGTATACTACTTAAGAGTAGTGCATACCACATATGGCCTCCTGTATATTTATGTTTGCACAATTAATGAACACTAATTCTCTTGTTTATTGGCCCTCAGCCCCTTCCCCCTTACTACCCCCCAACCCCGCAACTTAACCAATTTCCTGTTGCTGCAGGCCAGCAAATTTCAGTTAGTTAGCGAAGATGCTGGGATCTGTTGCTTGTATTGTTTGCTGCAAACTGCACATTAATGTTAATGCAATTATGAAAATCAAATCTTGTTTATTTGTGTGTTGATAATACCAGGGTTTTGATTTAAGCATCCGAGTGCATGGCTGTCGAATAGCTCAGACATCTGTCAGTATTTAGTTTGGAATAGTTTCTTGTATATTAGGTAGGTAAATAAATGCTCTGTATTGAAAATATGTTATATCTATTGAGGAAATGCCTTATATAGCTATACATCTATTAACTATCCGTGAAATTATTTGAAGAATTCAAAATTATTATTTAATAATCAATTATTTGCTAATCAAGAAAACACAAATACATTCTTTTATATAAATTTTGAACTATTAATAAGACTTGATTGATATTAATAATGCTCGATTCCTGTGGGTACCGGAAATACAAACTTTTCATGCAGTCCTCCAGTTCCTTCAAGAAGCCTCGCATTTTATTTCTTCAAAGTTTTATGACTTTTATCAGAAAAAAATCGTTTACAAGTAACTTAATTTTATTGTAATTGGCTTTTCCCGGCGCTTTCCCCAAAACTTTCCCGGGAGCTTACTCACTTAAATGGCGCTAATCATAAGAATGAAGTTGATGTTCCTTTACGAGCACTTTCGCCGTATGATGGTGACGATTAGCATTAAATTCGGTCGAGACCCGCACATAAAACCATTTTATGTCCTCGCATAAAAAGGTGAAGGACCGGAGGGAAGAGGGCGGAGGCCCACAGGTGACGCTCCTATTCCCGAGCCTCCACCAAAAATGCTCCCAATTTTGCGCAAATTTTCTGGCTGTTTTTATTGGGCGCGTGTCGCAGCGTCCCTTTGTTGGTCTTTAGCCGCCAACAGTTGACTCTTCAAAATGGCCAGAACATAAAAATTGTATTAAGCCATAAAGTGAAGAACGGTGCAGAGGTGAGCGGAGACGGGAAGTGAAATAAAAGCAGCTAAAATGTACGTAAAACGATTTTATATGCGGCTGGTAGACAATTGAATTGACTTCTTGTACTCTTCTCGAATGCGAGTCTTGATTCATCCACGAGTATTAAGCTCTATTGTTCCGGCAGTCAAAACATCATTGGATCTAAGACCATTTCATCTCCCATTGGCGGAAACCGACTGCTGGTTAAATAGAAAAAACTATATACTCTCTGATTTCGCTCGTCCTTTTCTGTTTGTATCTGTTTGGTTTGAGGTTGAAAAGTGTTCACTTCAGTGTGCATTAGCCCTTCAATATTCAGATTAAAGGGGTTTTTACAATACTTCTTATTTACATTTTTATTTCCATAAATCTAAGGAGTTTTAAATATATTAAAAAAAGTATTTAATGGGTTCTTCAAATCTCCTATAAATGGATGCATTTTTTTTAGTTATTCATTAATTTCCCTGTGATTTAATTGAACTTGAATAAGGTTCATAAATCAGTAAGCTAGGTGTTTTCAAGTCGGATAACTCGAATAACGAATCACATTTTTCATGTTTTTTATTCAACTCCTCACGATGTTTGTCGTTTGTGAGTTGTGTGATGTTAGCGTGAGCACTTGAGTCCGGATTCCTCCCGGCACAGAGTTCTCAGTCCGAAGTCAAGTGCGTCTGCTCCGAGCTCCTGCACTTGCCCCAAATATGATTTCAATATTTTTTTTGCTAAGAACATTTCAATTTATGTTCTTTCGGTTCTGACTGGCACCAGGATTGGGGCTGGGGTTGGGGTCTGCTCAATATGCGAGCAGTTGCCCCCTCAAGTTTGCTCCGGCTTAGGGCAAACATAAATCGCAGAGCATATTACACAATGCTCGATGCGTGCCCGGCTCAAATGGAGCTCCTCCGCCGCCGGAAGGGAGTTCTGGCAACTGCACCTCCATCCGAACCATCGCCTCCAGATCCACATCCCTCCCGCCCGCCAGTTGCCTCGCTCTGTTTGCATTGCAAATGGCTGGAGCTGTGGTGGGGCAGAGGATTGAGTAAGCATAGTTAGGGTAACGGGAACAAAGAGCAAACTTTTTACGCTACGATTGTCCTGTTGCTGCACTGGAGGGAAGCGGGCGGAAACGGACTTTCCCCAGCTAAGGAGCCAGCTTTTGGGTAGAGATGAGTGCCGGGAGCCCCTCGAACCCAGCAGACAACGTGGCGAACGGTCGAACTATCAATATTAAAAAGCGAACGTGAATGGGATTTTTAAAATATTTATTCGTCCCTGATTAATCCGGTTCGGCTATCAATCACCGCTGTGGAAGGACTCAAAGATTAATATTTGCTTAAGTTGGAGTACTTCACATATTCCTGATATTAAAGCTGTGCTGACCGGTACATAACAAATATCTAAGCGATCTTTCTGCCTTTATATAATATTAATATCAACACCACTATTTGCTAACAATTCCTCAATGAGTAATAAATATATAATAAAACGTATTTAGAGCTAATCAGGGCGTTCGTGTCACTCTGCCATCGCCAGGGTACATAGTTCTTGGGAAAAAGAGACATCCCCGATCTGGCTCCTCCTCTACGTGTCCTGCCTGCCAAAGGATTCAAATTGTTTACCGTATGAGCGGGGTGCGCACGTGAAAGCCAAAAGAAAATTGTAGTAAATTTTAAATGGTACGGCAGCAAAAATGTGCAGCAGCTTCAGTGCTCCTCTCGGTGTCTCCCTGGAACCAGGATGCAGGAACCAGGATCCAGCAGCCAGCAGCCAGGAGCCAAGAGCCGCTGCCTTGACGCAGTGTAATTTATTGGCAGCACGTTTATCATGCCGTCGACTCGGCCTCAGCCTCTGCCTCATTCTCCTGCAGCTCCTCATCCTGTGCCGGCACTGAGACTACAGCCAGTGCAGCACCGCCCCTATATCCTCCTGGGCACCAGCACACGCAGCTCTTACTCCCTGCTCCATGGTAAGCCCAAAAAATGCAACCATGCGCCGCATGCAAAAATGCCTATGCCTAGGCCTGCACTGAGCGAATATTCATGGTTTCTACAGAATATTAAGAGTAAAATTAATATTGAAGGAAGGTATCTTGACAGTTCATCATTTTATTTGGATAAGTCGACCTATTCAAATATTCGAGATTTTTAAAATGTAATGCAGAATAAATCTCTTCTAAGTTTGAAAGGTCTAAGCATGCAGTCTCCGTGTAGACTCGAGTCAGGGAGCTGCAGTTGGATCTGTTGCCGCCTCCTGTGCCTGCCCCTCCTGCTTGCCACAATATTTGCACAAATTGCATCCAACGAGCGAGCGATGGCGGGCGCCTTTTCCACATCCTTTTTACTTACTTTTATCGCTCGGGCAATGTTTGTCGAGCATTTTGAAAGCCGACTCGGAGCCCTTTTCCCATTGTTTGTCTGCGGCAGCACCGGCTGCAACATTCATTAAAATGTTGCCAATGTGTTTTTGTGGCAAATTGAAGCTGTCTGAGCTGGCCTCGACTCTCGGCAGGCCCCCCAGGATATGCATTTTCCGAGTAGTTGCATATGCATAAACATGAGGCATCGGATTAGGCAGCAGATGGGCAGGTGAGCCGAGCAGATATTGCAATGATTGGAAATCAGAAGTCTCTAATGGCTGACTCAGGTGTTCGGGTGTGCTAAGAGCTTTCCAAACACCGAAAAAGCAAAATCAGAAATGGGAGGAGATATATTTCCAACTGATCCCATGAAGGGTTTTTCCTAGCTTTTCTTACTAAGATCGAAAAGATAATAGGATACTTAGTATAATTTTTTGATTCAATAATCTCTTTCTCCCCAGTATGCGTTCTTGTCTCTGTCTTTGGACACAGGAAGTTACTTTTCCTGCCACTGCACTTCCGTTTCCTGTTTGTCATCCCCCAGATCTGAGCTCTCTTCTGCTCTTCTTTCCAGCTTGAGCAACTGCATCTAATTGTTATTTAACTAAATCATAAACGTTTGCAATTAAGGCAGCGTCTGTGCTCCTCCTCCACAGCGTTTCCCACAAACTGTTGACACTTTGTTAGCAATTAGTCTGGTCAATAAGAGGGGAGTGGGAGTGGGAGTGGCGGTGGGAGCCAAGAGTTGGAGCTGAACTGGGCTCGAGGCCAGAAGTTTGGTTGGAGCAGGGCAGAAAGGAGCTGAGATGGAAAAAGTGCCGGGACCAGGCATCGCCTCAAATGTGGAAAATTGCTGCAATTTTTTGCCATCTAATTGGGGCAGTCACAAAAAGGAAACGACGATGGCAAGAAGTGGAAGAAAACAGCAGCCGGAAAAATAAATGGGGGGTAAGAGGAAAGAGAGAAGGAGCCTGGTCAGAAAATTAATTAAAATGCTGACTTCTTTTCTATTTACACAACAAATTGCGGCAAATGCGCATAAATCAAATTGTTCGGACCGTTCGATGTTTGCCTTTCCTGGCACTCCACCACCGAAAATGCTTGACCAGGGGAAATTCAATTTTCCATGCATATTTCATATGTTTGTGTGTTTTTCGGCGTGTTTAAAGCCGCACTCGAGGGCCCCGGGAAACAAACCCCAAACCATACCGAAAACCGAAAAGCAACCCAAACAACCAGGGCCAACAGGTTTTTCCCACTCATTGTTGATGTGTGCGGGGGTCAGATCGGGAAAAACAAAACAATGAATCGGGAAAAAACGGGAAAACGTCGAAAATAAAAGTATCGAGTTTCAGGACTGCCGGCTACCCATTGCTAAATCGGAGCATATTACATTTTGGGACTTAATTAAGGCTCATAACAATTTAAGCATCAAGAGTGCTTAGATCATAATAAGCTAAGCTAGAACTTATATTTATTGATTTCCACTTTTATTAGCAATTATGTAATAATGAAAAATATCCTTATATTTTACGGAAAATAATAATAATATACCCTCACTTGCTTTTGAGTACTGGGTGCACAAAGGGCGGCAAAAAATGAAATGCGTGAACAAAAAGCGACCCAGGGGAGCACGCCAGAAAGGCAGGGTCCGTATAATGGGGCAGAGGGAGTGGGGGCGTGGAGCATCATGGTGGCTAAGGGTCGGGAGTGGGTGATGCGGGTGGCCGGGGGCAGTGGGAGAGGGACACTCGTGCTTCTGGCAGCGACTGTCAGCCTGCTTTTGATTCATGCGTTAAATGAAAATTAATCCGATTTAATCTGTCGCTAATTAGGTTTACTTTGGGTTTGTTTCGCACCTCGCAGCGAGCCCAAAGAGCTGCCAAATGAAACGAATCGGATCGATTTCGGCATCCACTGGTAATATGTGTATTGTGTCTGAAATCAATTAATGTTCCAAGCGCAGCTCGACATACAATCCGCAAACGACGAAATAGATTAATGGCTTGGCCACGTAAAAAACCTTGATTTATTGTTTGGCCAAGTAATTCGTTATTCCATTTGAAATATATATTTAATTAAGTAATTAATGCCTCCTTCCGCTACTTGAAATGATGTGTTATATATGGCTACTTAACAATGTGAAGTCGGATTCTGAAAGGGGTTTAAATTTAAGTCCTGTCTTCATCCCAATTATAAATAATATCTAATACAATCTTAAGCACATACAGATTTTATTTATTTTAAAGATTCAGTTGGTTGGCAAATCTTTATTACTTCGGCAAAGCTTTAAGTAGATTTGAATAACTCGCTTTGATCGCACTAAACTCTCATCTGGTCAAAGGCCCTCCCAAATCAATGCTGATGATGACACTCATACGCACTGTTGCCCTTTCATTTCGGCCCAGACTCCTCGGCCGTCGCCGTAGCCTGTTGTTGACAACATTGTTTCAAACGCACACCGGTGCACAAACGTTGATGCGCATACTCGCCCACAAGTGTGTGTTCCTGGCACTCGGCCATGTCAGTGCTCCAGTTGATGCACTAAAAAAATTAATTTAAGGTTTAATAAATAAACCTAATAACACAAATTGACAAAGGAAATCACAGAATTTAAAGTTTATTAAAAAGTAAAAAAGGAAAAAAATTAATTGTCGTTTTCTTCAAAAATTCTCAATAATATGGGATAACACCTCGAAAATTGTAATATTCATTGCTAGTAAAATTGCACGAGAGAGCTTAGATTACTCTTCAAGTTGGCATAGCTGATGTAACTTCAGAGACTAAAAACTTTACAAAATTCACTCAGGAAGGTGTTTTTATCATCTTAATGACTCTGTAAAAGTATTTAAATATTACATTTATTTATTATTCATAAAGTAATAATGAACTTAGCTTACTAACTTTATTAATGCAACTTTAAAATATATTTGCCGAATTTTCCATTGAAAATTTTGCATTTAATTTAGTTTTCCATTTAAAATGTACTCAAACTTTTTCTTCGTGTATCAGCGCAGACACTGGTTTGACTACCTCATTTCCATAACGAAAACAAAGCCAAAAATCTGAAGTTTCATTAGACAAGGATGGCTCCTGCATCCTGCTCCTTTCCGCCTGCGTGGGCCTCCATTTCGGGCGATGTCAAGAACCAGCAAGAACCAGCAAATCCAAAGGCCCGGTGCGCCACATCGTCGTCTGGCAGGCGTCTGTGCCTGCCTAGATAATATGCTTAATACGTTTTTATGTGCCCAGGAGTGGGGTCTGAGCTCCAGCTCCATTCCCTCCTGTTCCCCCTCGTCCTCGCGGCTAGCCTGCATCCTTTTTCGGATGTTCCATTGTTGGTACCAACTGCCATTGACGGCTGGTGGTGCCTCGCGTGAAATCAAATTTCCACTGAAATGACTTTTGGCCCAAACAAAAAGTTTTTGTTTCGGTTCAGCCGCCACTCGCTCGTTCGCAGGATGGCTTCGGTTTTGTGTAGCCATGAATTATGCAAAAGGACTCTTGGCAGGCGTTCGGTTGCCGCTGCCTGTTGGTTATCAGAAACTATTGACCCATTAACGGGTGTTGTCTGTACGCGACGAGTGTGTGCGAATGGCACTCGAGTGCAACAGCAGGCTCTGCCAAACAATCCGCAAACTAATTAACATAACGCATTAAAGCGGCAAACACTTTGGAATTATGTCAAGTGCCTCAGTCGTCGGCAGAGGCATCAAAGGATTACCAGAACTGGATGGTTGCATGCCTGATAAGTATGCCTCAGCTCTGGGGTAGCTCTGCTTTGCATACCCAGCACTCATTGGTGGCCAGGGTATGCTGGTTTCTCTTCGACCTACTATATAGATGCTGTGTTGACTGTTGCAGCCTTAAAACAAGCACAACACAACTTTTAAGACTAATTATATAATTATATTTATTATTGTTACATTACATTATATTAACATCACTTCAAAGCCTCCTGTTACCTCTTAAATATTATTTATAATACAAGTGAACTGCAGATATCCTAGCTAAGTAAGAGGTATTCTCAAGTTCTTATCCTTTCCCTGCATTTTGCACTTGCTTATTTTTTGTAGAACTGCATTTGCATTAATCGGGCAGGCAGCTTCTTGAAAAATCTGAGCAAGACTTGGACGCTTGCCGCTTTGTTTGCGCTTTGACACGCGCTCCCGACACTCAAAAGACAGCTCAAAGAAACGAGGAGACGACTCCGATGAGGATGAGGATGAGGATGAGAACGATAGTGAGGCGATGATGACGATGATGGTGCTGCGACGTCCCGACTTTTCTGACAGCGAACAGTGCACCCAGCTTGAGGAGGAGCGGCAGACGGTGCATATTAAGCACTCGAGTGGCGCCACTGGCCTCCAGTTAGTCAAAGCAACCAAAGGGGCAAAGTCAAGCGGCAGTACTGAAAGAACTGCATGTGAAAACACAAAATTTCGCAGTAAAAGCTTGCCTCTAGGCAGAGAAAAGTGTTTTTCCAGCTCTAAATAGAGTAAACTATGAGTACTTCGGACTTACCATAAAAATAAACTCACAAATGGTGTAAATTATATGCATTTTTAAAGAAGGCTCATCGGAAACTCATCTTTGACTGTTTGAACAACTCCCGTAATCGATCTCATCTCTAGAGCTGTTGGCACTTGTGCTCAACTCATTATTTGCTCATTATTTACATTAAAACAATGGCCGGCCGTAATAAGCAATTACATAAAAGTTGATGTAATTATTAATTATTTAATGTAAATATAAATAAAAGTCACGACGCTGGGCGCTCGCTGCCGCCATGTGTGTGTGCGAGGGCAATAAATGTATTTAAATTTATTGCATAATAAAGATTAAATATTTATTTACACAACGTTTCAATTAACTTTCGGCTTTGCTGACCCGCCGCTCCCCTGCATTCCGCTTCCTTCCATTCGCAACTATTATTTCGGTTTTTGCGCCAATTTAATTACAAAATTTATTGTTTAAATTCGCGTCAGCAACAAAATGGCGGACTACAAGCCGGAAGTAGGTTGCCGCCGGCAGCCAAAGCCGGTTGAACGACCTTTATCCGAGTGTCGCCGTCTCTCTCCGTCGGCCGTCTGGGAATGTGCCACATTTTATGCGGCGAGGCGCGGGAATGTAGGCCGTAAACTTGCCATAAATTTCCAAGCGCCACACGCACAAACGACAAGGAATTTGCAGCGTTTTCCCAGCCGGCGTCCTTCTGTGTCTCCTTTTTTTCGCTGTGTGTGTGTAAATTTCACTCAATTGACATTGGTCAAGGGTTGGTGCAGTTTTCCCCGGGGCTCGCCAGCTCTCCCCGTTGGCTCTCTCATTTTCCTGCACTTCAAAGTCAACGCAGCTGCTGTCCCGGCACAGGAAAAAAGAGAGTCCGGAAACTGCACGGAAGCGGAAGTCGCAGTGGCAGTGGCAGTGGCAATGGCGTCGGCGGAGGAGGATGGCAGACGACGGTGTCGGGCAGATAGAGATGGCCAGGAGTAGCAGCTGTGTTGACCAGCCGCATGCATCCTCATTCTCGTCCCTCTGGTCCATTCTGCTCGTCCTGCCAAACGAAAGTCGCGCTGCTGCTGTCGCTTTCAAAAATTCATATTCGTAATTGTTGACTGTATTGTCGCCGGAGAATTGTTGCCTCTTCCACACTCAGTTGCCAAGAGGAGTGCCACGGTCGGGACTCGTTAAAAAAGACTGCCAAGTGGCTGTTGGTGGAGTACTGCGAAGGGAAATTAACTTGGTTGCCAGAAGCCCTTCACAGTCAGTCAATTAGTTGACTTTAAAATAAGATAAGGGTTTTTATTGTCGTGAAAATTGTATATTTTATCTATAGCAGTCTAATTAGTGGTAATAAACATAAATTACTCCTTTATGTTGTCATTTTTAGAGTTAGAAACCATTTAATGTTCTGATGATTTTTACTAACTAATCCCCACTGTCCGGTGAAACTTCACACTCTCTTTTTTGATTTGGCACTCAGCTGAACTTGCCTTCTGTGGAGCATGCAAAATATACAATATTTTACGAGCTAATCTTATGCGGCCGGAACCGTCGAGTTCCGGCGCAGCTTTGCCAGCGTTTTCCGCTAGCCTGGCTATATCCTAGCCCCATGCATATGTCTTGAACATCCTGTCCCGCCAGCAAACATGCAACATGCAACGTGAATCGTGCAGCGCGAAAATAAGCGGTTCCTTAAATGGCAAGTTGAACATTTTACTGCCATAAACTGTGGCTTTTGGCAAATTATTCTTATTAATTTTGCTGGTAAGTAAGTAGAAGGTATGTGTTTGCTCAGACCCTTTGCTTTCTTGGGAAATAAATTAGTTAAATGCTTTTAAAATGAACTTTTTATGTAAAAATTCCTACTTAAGTCTTTAGAAATTCTCAGTCAGTCTCAGCTGAAAAAAAAAAAAATATTTATAAATTAGTTTCTGTGTGCACTTGGCAAAGTGCCGCCAGCATTTTTCGAGCGGCCACACATCATATTTATGTTAAGTGTGACCCACACCCGCACACAATCACAATCAACTCCTCCACATTCTCCAGAACCGACTCCGACTCCGATCCTCCGGAGTGGAGCGGAGTCAAGTGCAGACGTCGCTTTGTTAATTGCAGACCAGGCCGCCGGCCCTGACGAGTTTAATTGAAATAATGTGATGCACTCTTGGCGGGGTGGAGCGAGTGGAAAAAGCATTAATAATAATTCAGTCTTTTTTCGGTTTGTCTCTAATGAAGTTTATTCACCGAAAACGCGGAGAATTGGGGAAGAGCAGAAGCCGCATTGAAAATGCTTAATTGCTCAAAAGCCTAATGAAGCTCATGATTTGCCGCAGAAGCCGTTTACATGACTCTTTTGAGTACTTCTTGAGATGCAGCTGTTCCAGTTTTAAATTTTTAAGATTGACATTTATGTTCTCCAGTCTGAGATTTGTACTTAAGAAAGTATAAGGTATAGTTTTTCATTGATATTAAAGCCATTTCCTCTTAAAGACAACCTTTCCTCTCAGTAAATCGAACGCAACGATTACCCTTTGAATGAAACCGAATTCCGGGCTCGAAATTCAATTCGCCAGCGGAATGTTAATAGGTTAGAGCTCAACTGACAAATAAAATAATTGAAGTCGGCTTCTGACTAAATGCATTCGAGTTGAAAATATTTGCCCCATTCCGAACTTGCCCGAACTTTACGCAGATTCACCCCCGGTCGCCTCCTCAAGGCTGCTGAAATGATCTATTGTGGAGCTGCTCCGGGGCCCAGGAAGGAGTCCGGGAGACAGGAGTCGTACTGTGAAACTTGCGGCGGCTGCCCAGAAAGTTAAGTGAATTGTGCGAAAGTTTTTCGCTTGCTGCAAATTTGTTCAAGTTACCCAAAAAAGTTGTAAAACAGTAGAAAAAGACATGGGATGGTTCATCCCGTCCGGTCTCATCCCGGCGAACAGCTAAAAGGTAAATATGCCCCAGCAGCGCATAAAAAAGCAGAAGCAAGCGTGCAACAATGGCAATACAAAGGGTCCCATGGAATGTGCTACCAAATGCAAAAATGGCTTCTGCGGTTTCAATGGCAACGCGCCTCGCCTCGCCCCTTCCGAGGAGCAGCCCCCATTCTGCGATGCCGGGTGAACCGCTGACGCTATGAAATTTACCGTTCCAAACTTTTATGCTGCTGCGCTTGGCCAGGCGACCGCCAGGTGGCGCCCCAATGCACGCTCACCTGAAACACCTGAGCCACCAGTTGCATTGACACAACAAGCACAAAATGAAAAGTTTTCAGCAAAGGTACGAATTATAAAACGGGTATGAGGAGTGCGCGAAAAGTGTGAATAACTTGAGAGACAAAACGATCACAGTCTCTTAATAATTATAGTAAATAAGTAAATATAGTTAAAATAATAGTACATTAAACTACCGAACTGTAAAAACTGTTTGTTTGTTTATTTTTTCATTTTATATGCGACTTTAGGTTTTTTTAAGATTAAATCCATCAGGCTCCAAAGTTATCTAATGAGTTTTTGTGGCAAAAGCAATAGAAACTTTACACACTATTTAAATTTATATTTATCACGAGGTAACACTTAGTCGATATAATAACTTCCCTGCTCCCTGCTCAGGTGTAATTTGAGTTTTTTGTTGCTGCATGAGCTCTTTGCCAGATGAAGTAATAAATGTTGCATTTAATGTATTAGGGGTGTTGCGGTGTCGGAGTTACCTGGTTCGAGATGAAAATGAGAGAGCACGAGGGGATTTTATGCATGCCATAAAAGTGATTTACGAATGAGATTGGTTTGCATACTTCTGTAATGATGATTTTAAAGGGGGTTCATTACGGAAAGTTCATGGATGCAGAAGTGAGAGCTCTGACTAAGAAAAATAAAAATATATATATGGAATACCTGTACGTGTAAATAGTAATTTTACAAAACAAATTAATATATTTACTCTCACTCTCTCTCTTTAAATAATACATCAAAATAGCTACTGTCTTGAATATTTCCGTTGACCGAAAACAGCCAAAACAGAACCAGGGAACTCGAAACCACAAATTCTATTATATATTTTACTAATCCAATGTCAGCTTACAAGTCCACTTGCAGACACTATGCAACGTCATATATCGCATTGTCCGGGGAAGCCGCACAAGAGCTCACGTCTACAATTATATCGCTATAATCGGCTGTTAAATTCGTATTACGTCCGAATAAAGTTTACACACTGGTGAGCTTGAGTTTCCCGCGCCCTGATCCCTCACTTGTGGGACTTCCCCAGACCAATTTAATGACATTACCGGGGAATCCAAGGCACTTCAAATATGTGCGGACCTTGTCCGACTGACACCCGATATCATAAATCAAGCCGGACACTCTCCGGCTTAGCTCCTCAATCGCACCATGGGACACTGCAGTCGATTAATTGATTGTCTAAATGCACTTGTAAGCAACTCGGCAAATCAATGAAGTGTGGAGCCAACGACGTGGCTCTCCAGCCGCCCTCGCATATCGGGCCTTCCAGCGGCGGAGGAGCGGAACTCCCAGACGAGCGAATAAAAAACCGAAAGGGGAAAGATAGCGAAAAATAAAGCCCGAGAAACAAAGAACGAACTCTTGTCTGGGAATTGGATTTTGCGGTTTCACGTTTCAAATTACCATCGACAGCAGCTGACAGATATGCCAGGAGACTCCCGTCATGCCGCAACAGAGTTAGCCACGGTTAATTGTCACTATCGTTGTCTGGTCGGATCGGTCTGGCCAGGTCTGGTCCCTCCTCCGAGTGTCGCAATTATGCCGTATAGCATTTCAGGGGGCCATTTTTTCTATGGCACACTCCACTCAGCTCCACGGCACTCAATGGTAAGCGCTTGGAATTCGAGTGGAATTTATACGCATCTAAGCCACGCTCCGGTGTCTTTTAACGACGACTCCTGGACTGTTAGTAGACTGGAGTTAGCTGCGGAATTGAGTTGGCGAGTTCTTTAAGTTGTTAAGTACTCACGATTTATACTCCCAGGTCAAGGCCACATTAAAATACATCCAACCGGGATTCATTAAAAAAGGTGATTGCATCTTTTAGTAAAAAAACTTTTGATTTTGTTTGATTTAGTAATCGTGGTTTCCTCAGCGACAATGCTCCTTATCCAATGCCCATATCAAATTATGTTAAATAAAATTGTAAATAAATAACTCGCCTTCAGTACGTTAAAGGCAAACTCCGAAATGAAATACTGGGGTGAGTAGAGGTCAATGTTGAGGTCAATGAAGAGGGCGCGGAGGCAGCGGCTGTCACACGTATGTGTATGATTTAACGTTGATATTTATTTTCTTATCATTTAAATTTCTTTTAATATTAAGCTTCAGGCAATATTCATGGCACCGCCTGAACCGGAAATATTGATATTCAAAGCCGATCATCATTTTGCGTACATAATTCGCGATAAAAAGAAAGTATATTTTCAAGGTCACGTAGTAAAGCCTTAAGGTTAATATTATATCTAAACTAGCTTTTTAGGAGCTATTGACCAATTTTAGCAATCAATAAACTTCCCTGGGTCCATGAAACAACAATGCAGTGAATCAACAATCCTACCGTGAATATTGTATAACTCCTTTAGAACAGAATTACCACGGGCAAGCTTATTAATTGAAACCTGAAAAGCAACCTAACTAAATTCAAATTCTAGTGAAAGCGTCAATTGCATTTTTGAGTAGAAAACATTTTAATTTGTCTGTTTATAATATGTGATATTATATTATTATTATGAAAATGTTCCATGTCCAATGTCCATATCAAATTAGTTTAAAAAAAAGTGTATATTAACAGAGTTCCGACCAATAATCTTCAGTTAGTTAAAGCAAACTCCCAAATGAAATACTGGGGTGAGTAGAACATCAGGAGATCCGTATAATTCCGGATAATAACTTCTTCCCAGGTTTCATTTTGTTGGCCACGTCAGTGGCTGGCCGGTTCACGGAAGACTTCTATCGACTCTTGGCCAAGGACAATGCGCAGAAGAATCTAATTGCCTCTCCGCTCTCCGTTGAGATAGCCTTGGCCATGGCTTACATGGGAGCTGAAGGGACAACAGCAAACGAACTACGAACTACTCTGAAACTACCGAAGGACAAAAAGCAGGTGGCCAACCAGTACAGGGAACTCCTTAGCGACCTCCAAGATCGGGAGAGGGATGTCATCCTCGAAGTGGCTAACCGCATATACGTCAATAGCGAACATAGTCTGGTGCCCGAGTATAATGAAGCATTGAGGGACTCCTTTAAAGCCGAGGCTGTGCCCATCAGCCTAAACAATGCTAAAAATGCGGCCGATACGGTCAACCAGTGGGTGTCGAAACAGACACGTGGCAAGATCAGCGAAATGGTTTCCCCCGATGCTATGAATCCTGGATTAAAAGCATTGCTCTTGAATGCTATTTACTTCAAAGGCCAATGGCGGTACAAGTTCGATGAAAGATCAACCAATCAAAAAAAGTTTAAAGTATCGGACACGGAACGCACACCTGTCCAGATGATGTCGCAGCTTGGCACATTTAAAGCAGCTTACCTTGATGACTTAGATGCCAAGGTGATCGAATTGCCATATCGAAACTCCAGTCTTTCGATGCTCATCTTTTTGCCCAACAAGGTGGATGGTCTCAGCCAATTGGAGGATAAGATAATAGGCTTCTCTAGACGCTTGACCAAAATGGACGTGCATGTCGAGATCCCAAAGTTTAAAATCGAGTTTCAGGAGAACCTAATTGATCTGCTTAAAATGGTGAGTGTGCTTTCACTCTGATTATCTGGCGCTAATAGTATCTTTCTCTTACCTGCAGTTGGGAATACGGGATGCATTCAGTCAAAGTGCAAACTTCAAAGGCCTTGTGCTTGGATCAAGTGTCTATTTGGATAGAGTCTTCCAAAAGGCCTTCGTTGAGGTCAATGAAGAAGGCGTGGAGGCTGGGGCTGTCACAGGTAAGATTTGAATTTTACGTTAAATATATATATACTATTTATCACATTATTTTCCCTAATATCAATCAGCTATGGGTCAGCTCTATGCCTCGATACCGCTTATAATGGAATTCAAAGCGGATCATCCGTTTGCTTTTCTTATTCGTGATAAAAAGACCGTCTATTTTCAAGGTCACGTAGTGAAGCCCTAAATTTTCAGGGATTCGAAAATCATACTTTAAATAATCTGTAAAACCTTTTAAGCATATTTCTTAAAGTCTTAGGAGCAACCTACAAGCTTCATGAAATACACGAATTTGTGAGCAACTCCCCATCCTGTATTAGTAACTCATTCCAACTTTAGATTAAGCCCGAAGAGTCAACCAGACAGAAGGAAACATTTTCAACGTCCAGTAGCCACTATTGTTGGCCATTTCTTCTCATCTTTCTCCTTTGTTTTACACTGCAGCAAAGCTGACTGGCTGGTTGGTTTAATCATGTTAAACATTTTATGGACGAGTCTCCGTGGCCCTGCTCGGTGGCCGGCCCTTTTTGTTGGTGCACCAGAAAACCTTTTTGCGGTTGTCATAATTGTAATTTTGGTCACTGCAGGGCTGCGGCACAAAGTGCATAAATTTATGATGACTCGCCGGAGAAGGAGATGGTCGGGATGGACCAGGAGCAGGGCCACTGCCCGGGAGCAGAGAACCAGTCTCGCAGCTATCCCTGACACAGATTCGGCAATGTCCGCATCATAAATGTCACAGAGTGGCTTAAATATATATGTATTCCGTCTATATGCCAAGTTACGGTGTGGAGCCTGCTCCACAGCTGTCCGAAGTCTAGTCAAAGTTGGCCGGGCTTGCGGTTAAGTGCATATTGAGCAGCCTTTTTTGATGAAAAGCAAAAGTTCTCAACATGCTGCTGCTCGAAGTTAAGTGCTTGACCGTTGCCCAGTGGAGAGGCGGTGGATGCAAACCAAAGTTGGTTAACAGAATGGCCAAGTGAACTCGAGAGCCGGGTTCACCAGGGACTTGAGTATCAATAGAGCCGCATCTTTAAGCCTCTCCCCTCAATTGATTGGCCCACTATATAGTCTGGCATTCAAACTTGTTGGCCAGTGCACTCAGGCGATAATTTTGAGCCACACTTTGTTAAATTAAACCCTGCCTGGTGCCGATTTTATTGTTGACTGAACATTTACACAATCTATACGTCAACGTTTATTCTATTTAAAACTCAAAACAATTTCCCCTGGCTTAGTGATGGACGGGCCACAAATAAAAGTCCATCAGACGGCATCAACCGAAATTGTTATCCACAGTCGGATGGCTGAATGGACGCTGGTGCTGGCTACTGGCCACTGGCCACTGGATGGCTGTTATCGACGCATATATGCATATGCACGCAAATATACATATCTAAACTTGGCTGAATCGCTCTTAAATAACCAAACAATAACTACAAGTGGAAACACCCAGAGCCCATGCATTTCAGCCTGGAATTGTCCCTGTTGCAGCTGCATTTTTTATTTACTCCGGCGCACGCTACAAAAAAGATTCAATGGGGTGAGAGAGGGCGGGTCCAGCGGAAGGGAAAATTGAAAATGTATTCCGATTGTTACAAAATTTATTCGACAATGCCGGGATATTTCTTGCTATAGATAAACTGAACAAACCCCTCCGATTAGTTAAAAAATAATAGCAATAGAGTAATATCAAATCAACGATTCCGTTTCACTTTGATTGTTTAGAAAATCAGCAGCAACAGAAAGCTGAAAATTTGGCAATGAAATAAATATGTTTTAATCCCATTTGAAACTCTGAGAATGTATTGTTTGCACCTGGTATGAAAATTACGCATTTACTATATTCTATTGCCTAGGAATAACACCTAGTCAAGACTTTCGAAGCGAATAAATATAAACAAAAGTTAATAAGAGCTTGATCTGCATGCTGCAGGATGCATAAGGAAAAAGTGTCCCTCATCGTTTTCATCCAATTATTATATTTTCCACTCACTCCCAGCTCTTCCTGATCAATTTCATTTCCTGCATCCGCATCGCATGCATCCATCTAACCCATAAAGTTGTAGGGCACACCGCCAATAAACATAACAATGGATGGTCGCCGCGCCGTTGATGACGATCGGTGGACGGGGCATCCTGTGCAGGACCCGTTTAGGAGCAGGACCTCAATTTGTTTTAGCGCTAAAAATACAAATAAAACACGACCGGGATACCGGGGGAGACCCTTGAAAAAACCACACCAATTTGCAGCTGCAGCCAACATTTTACGCCGGGATATTCGACACCAAAAAACAACAACTGAAAAATCGTAAAAACAGTAAAGAAATATCGACGGTTGGGGCAGAAAATAGGGCCTGGGAAGCTGGCCGGCGAAAAAATATGTCTATTTAAATTTGTTTTGTGGTCTCGTTGTGTTCGTCTGCGGTTCTTTTAGGTAATTTGCACATTTTACACGCAGACAGGACGAGCTGCATAGATATTGAACCGTGGCGGAGCGGGCCCTAGCTATAACGTAAATATTGAAATGTATTTGGCAGCTGCGCTCCAAACTCGCCCCAAAAGCAAATAGACGGGGGTCGACCGAGGAGGGGCGGGGAAAGGTGTGCGGGCAGGGGGCGATGGAGGCTGGATGGAGCTGACATATGTGCTTGGCAACGACGGCACGTGATTTGCATTTTAAAGCGATTGCCCTCGCTTATAATGTGTAATATGTAATCACTATGCAGCGGGAATTAAAGACGATAAAAATATTAATCATACGCCGCGTGGCGCTCATTATGCGCCACTTGAGGCGGATTCCAAGACGCAGCCACCGACAGCGGGGACAAATAAAAAGAAGAAAAGCCAGCCGCTTCCCGAGGGGCGAGGGAAAGCTGCCAAAGAGCTGAGCCCTTGGCGAAATGAAAAGTGAAAGGCGCCACACAGAGCGGGGCGTAACGGTCCAAGGAGTTGCCTGCCGAGCTCCAAACGGAAGTTGGAAAAATTTAATTAAAGCTGCCGACGCTGTAGGCATCCTGCAAACAGAAGAGCCGGGACCTAGGCAAAGTGAGGAAAGTTCCTGGCCAAAAGGCAAATCTAAAGTTTACTTTACTTAAGACTCTTCTGCAGAAGGAAAAGGAAAACACTTCCAAGGCAAGCTTGCTGATCGATTAAAAAGATGACACGGTCCGAGCAAATTTTTATATCACTTTTCTGGATGTCACCTTTATAAACTCTAAAATAATACTTTTATCCATAAAATTACTATTTAAATATATTTAGGTTTCACACATAAGTTTTTTCTGAAAATATATTAAAAAAATTAATTCTCTAGCTTTATAAACTATATTTAAAGTTCTTTAAAAACAATATCAGTTTTAGTAAAAATATTTTTACAATGTATACAATTTACAGAAAAATATAAAGATCACACTTTTAACAATACTTTACTTTCTCTAAACTAAAAATATATTCTATTTAAATAAAATTGTCTTTTCGCTTTGTTTCTAATACAAAATTACTTGATAAATAAATAAATGTCTCAAAGTTTTAATTTATTTAAAAAAAGCTAAATTATTTAAATTTTTAACCTTCCACATCGAAAATATCATCACTATTTAAACACGCAATAAGTTACGGCTAAGCTTCATCGCCCCATAAAATTCCCTATTAACCTTAACGATTTCCATCCGTGTTCCATTGAAAAGCCGTTCGTTGTATTTACTACCAACTGCAAATAGTTAGTACCTTTTAGACCAGTAGTTTTAGGGTCCGCAGTGCATCGATGAATGGAGCACAGCGGTATGAGCTCGCGGCACTGTCGCTCGCTGGGAGAAGAGCTAGTTTATGGCGGGGGCTTTGTTCTGGCCAAGCAACTGTCTGCCCGACCGTCTTTATGTCCTGACATGTCCTGCTCCACTCTCGAATGGATGTGTGTGCATGTGGGTTAATAACGTCATTTATTATGCACTTCTTTCCGGCATTTCCGGTATTTACCGCGCACGCGACACGACACATAAATGTTGCCATAAATTTTGCACTGCAGCGCCGCAGGAGACGCCGTGAGTGTGTGCGTGTGTGTGGGGCGAATGCAGTTCACGTTTGTTCGGCATTCCTGGTTACGACTCCTCCGAGGACGTCTTCACTGCGGTCTCCGAAGGTACGGGTACTTCTGCTCAAATAACTTGCAATTTATTTGCCGTACAACTGCACCGTTGTGTGTGAGTGTGTGAGTGTGTTGGTGTGTGGATGTGTGGGTGTGTGGCGAAAAGCAACTTCCGTTGACGCCTCCGCCATTTTGTTGGCGCGCCGCAAACGCCATTTTGCAAAAGCAACAACATGGCGTCGAAAGAAATGCAAATGCAAACTGCAGGCCGCATGCCACCTGCCCAGAATCCCGCGGCTCCTCGCACCTGAACTGTATTTTATTTTATTCCGCTGCCTCGGCGGTTTATAAATTCGTATTTCTCCGCTGCTTGTTTTTGCGATTTTACGGCGCAAAACTTTACGGTTTACGCGGTGAAAGTGGCTTCGTGGGTTACGCCGGGGTTCCTTCGCTGCACATAAATTTCCATTTCGTTTCAGCCATTGGTTTTGCACAGAAATTGAGTAGCTGCGAGTACTCATAAATCTCAGCCAGTTCAATAAGGTAAACACGAGCGAAAAATGGAGTTTGAACTTTGGAAGTTTGGCCCCGCCACCCCCTTACATGATTTGCATTTATATGCAGTTTGGCTTTCCCGGGAAATGTCTGGCGGAAGTGCATTAAATGTACATGCATGGGAGTCAATGGAGGAAACTTTACTTGCGTCGCGTCTGGTCTTTTGGCAATTTTAAGTGCCCGGTGTAAGCCGCTCTTGTGGTGGCTAGACATAATCGTGTTACATTATCTATGGTTCTACATCTACTTAAATATACGGCCACCACAACGCGGACATCCCTACTAATTAATACAAGCATTGGCGGCGACCACCAACGATGCTGTTGCTCAATTAGAGAACATCAATATATACATGCGGTCAAACACAGGCCACCCACAAGGAAGAAATTGACATAAATTGCTATCAAGACAGGGGAGGGTCCTAGGAAAATCTAAGGGGTTCCAGGAAAATTTATATTCATTAAATAATAATACCTATTTGGGTGTTATTTCGATCATTGGAATACATAGAGAATGCAATAGTTAATAAACTATTAGCTCTATGCTTGGGGTATATTTAATAGATAAGCTTAGGAGATGATTAACTTGCGGAAAAACTCCTAGCAATCTAAACCCCTCCCACAAGTATTCCCCTTCAACTAAGCCTCTGATCAAAACACGAGACTGTGCCGACCACGACGCCATCCTCAGCACGCCGGCTGCCCTTGTCCTGTTTATTTATTGCCATAATTCAAACTCAATTTTTATCTTTCCCTGCCCGGGCTCCTTGCTAGTTCGAAAGGGGACGATGGCGGCGGCGGCAGTGACTGTAAAATATGCAAAAATAATTATGCGCAAAGTGCAACCCAACGGGTACTGTACCGCCGCCTTCGAATGAATGCCGGAATGCAGTTGTAAATGTGTCCGTTTATTTGTTTGCCTATTTGCTTGTCTATTTGTTTGACTCTGTGGACGGGTCGCCCTGTTTATTTGCTCGCCAGCCTGTTTTGCATAGTTTTGCCGGGCGGCTGCTGAAGGGCGGCGCTTTCAAAAATTTAAAACTCATTTGATTTGCATGAAATTTCATTGGCTTTCCTCGGTTTATTTACCTCACATTGATGTGTGTGTGCACTGCAACAAAAGGAGAAGAATAATAATGCAGGGCAGCACATAAATAAAAAGACATTGATAATTGTAAAATTGGTGACATTTTGTAAAGATCTTATCAAAGTTTGTGTGAACTTTATGATAAAAAAAATGAAACAAAAGATTGCACGCTTAGAACACACCAATAATCCATATCGAAAATATAATATTTTATAAATGATAGGAAATATTTAAGATATTGAGTGACAATCCCTTCATATTTTATTATTCATCAACATATATATACTATGTTTAGGAAGTTTTCCCACACTTTGAAATAACTTTTATAAGAAGTATCTATAGTTTAAGTAGCTTCTCACAGTCCATGTCATCTAAAACTTCATAAATTGATGCGCATTTATAATTGTTCTGAATGTACTCACAGCGATGGAGCTTTCGTTTTATCACCAGCAGAACAGGGCACTAGCCAGACCCGATTGCAAATCGGAATAATGAAAATGTAATTCCATTTTTGGGCCAGCCGTCACTTAAAACACCCCCAAAGTCACCCCTGGCAGAAATCCTCACCATTATCCTCAGACTCCTGCACCAATTATTGTTTGCTGTTTGCGTTCCGCTCCCTCCCCTTCGCGAAGTTGTTTTCCGTTTATGAAATTAATTTTCATTGATTTGGCAAACGTTGAATTCATAATTTTGACGCATTATTTTTGCGTGAATTTCGAATTGTGTTTATCTGAATACATTGGCGCATTAAAAGATAATGAACCTGATGGGAAGCGTGCCCGGATTCATCGGTGGGGGTATGGCGTGCTATCTGTTTGCGGTCTCTGATGGAAATTTGCACATGAAAAGGATAACTTTTGTGAAATATAATGAGAATAAGTAATGGACCATGGCTCATTTAGATATTGAAGAGCGTTTCCCAAATTTAAGTGTGGAATTTGTAGATAATTAAACAGCAAACATACAACAAATTTTACGCATTTGGTAAATACTAGAAAGGTACAATGAGAAAATCTAATTAACACGGAGAACTAGTTCTTTAGATTATTAAATATTAATTATTAACCATATTTTTTTATATTATGCAAGACATTTACGCAAGATCTCATAAAACAAAATGAATGTAATTTCCTAAATTTCGTAAAAATAATGATGTTTTCCCAATTAAAACAGTTCCGCCATCGAAATTGTAGCCACTTCAGGAACACTTCTGGCCACAATAACCTTGACATCTTAATTAGGCAACTAGCAATCCTCGGGATTGGCACTCGAGAAGCCAAGCACGACTCCAGCGACAGCCAGCTGAGAAATTTCAACAACATTTAACACATTGCCAAATCTAGCGAAACCTCCGTCTCTGCCCAGCCCCCCGGAAAAGTGAGAAGCCAGAGCCAGAGCCAGGCAGCTGGACTGGAAAATCTGGAGAGAAAAACTACGAGAAACACCCATGGCAGAAGTTCATGAAAATTTTATTTACACGCTACCAAACGGTCCGAATTAATCTCTTGGCAAATTTATTTGAAAATGTGCCATAAAAATGCATACAAAAAAGAAGGAAATGCCAGTCCCGGAGGCGAGGGCTGAGCAAACAAGCTCTATACAATTTTTCTTCACTTGACGCTTTTCTCAATTTTCACCCACCCTCGCCTCGCCCTCGCCCTCGCTGATTTCCTCAGTGCTAGCTGCTTGATTTTCGATTTGTTTCTTAATTTCTGCGAATTTGTTCTGTGCTCAACGATTTGGGCAAACACACACATTCACACACCGAGTGAGAATAAGGGAAGAATTGGGTGGGACGGGTCGGCGAGGGAAATCCCTGGAGCGTCCACCCATTCGAACCATAAATACTTCCTCCCCTCTGTCAGCAACTGATTTCCCTCTGATTTATTTGCAAATGCGAAATTTGCTTTTTATGTTTTTATTTTTATTTACTTTGTATTCGCACCACGAATTCGGTAAGCAGTCCGCAGAAACTCTCGGGGGCAGAGTGTCGCCCAAGCCCACGCCCACTCCATCCCCATATCCGCCTCCACTCCACTACATACCCCTACCCCTGGAGGTGTGAACATGTTTTCCTTGGCAGCCACCCTGCCCAGCAAGTTGGGTAATTTTTCTCTATTTTGTTCAGCACTTTCACTTGGCTTCACCGCATTTCGCCATTTTTCGAGCTGCCTTCGCTTTTCCTCTACTTCGGCTTCCTCCTCTGGGTTTTTCTCCTTTTTCGATGGCATTTACTATACACACAATAATCATTGCAATTTTGATGCTCCAATAATTTGGAAATAAGTTGGCAGTCATGAAAGGGTTGTTGTTTACTTGGGAACCTCGAATTCAAAGAGCTGCTGCTTTTTTTTTCGAAACAGGCTATTTGGGTCAAAGACATTTTATTCACTCAGGAAACATGAGCATTAAATAATAAAGTATTTTTACAAGGACAGGGAAATTAATAATTGTGAAACCTTTATAACTTTTATTCAATTTAAATATAGCAGCTTAATTTTTGGTTTTGTTTATTATGACATCATTAAGTTTACATTTACTGGGATATCATGACACCAGCACCAGTAATTTCAGATCGTTTTCTTCCATCTTTTACCAGTTCTAGTAAAAGTCTTAAAAGATACTGACTTTAAACTCAATACATTTTCTCTTTCAGCCCTTTCTGACCAGTTTATAAACTGAGATTCTAACAGATTTATAAACTATATATATTTAAACTTAATATCCGCAAGCCAAGCTGTGGGGAACCTCACTATTTAGTAGCTACACAATAAATAAGCCAACGAATTGACAGCTCATTTTGGCCACCTTCCACAGCGCTCCCTTAAACACCTAAGCCAGTAGCAAATCCCACAGGAGCCCTTAGGTAACACCCACCAACAACTGTCAGCTTTTCCAGAAATGAATCAATTCACCTTTATCCACGCCATTCAACCACCATTGAATTCCGCTCAGGAGGTCCTCCTCGAAAGGCCATCATGCCACATACACGAACTCTATCTAAATGAGTCATATGTGAGGCGGACCTGGCCGGCGTTTCGGGAGCGGAAATCAGAGTTCCGTGGGCGAAACGCCCGAAAAACCCATAACTCCGGCCCGGGGCTTAGCCAGAGATCCCTCGCCGGGCCATGAATAAAAGCGACAAATGTCAGTTAACGCCTAACGCCTCGTATCCAGGAAAACCAGTCGTCGCGGGTCTCTATAAATTTGCATTAGAGCGAAGGGGTCGCATTATATCGCCCCGTATCAGTTCGGTTCAGTTCGGTTTGTATCCTGCCGGCGTCCTTCTTCATATGCATAAATTATCTGCAGAGAAGGAAGTGCGCACATTTTCATTGCTGTCAGGGAATCAGAAATGGCAGAGTGCGAGAACTTGTTTATATTTAAATTAGTAGGCAACACAAACAAGGCTGGCAAGGACATCGGCCGAAAAGGGTGACGGAAGCGGGTGACTCCTCGCACTGCCATAGGAATAACCATAACCACCCCGCCGTCACCACCATCCCATTTGCCACCACCTCCAAAGAAAGGACCTTGGATTGTGACATCTGATTTGCTTTGGTTTGCGCGGTAATGAGCATTTTATGAAGATGCCACCGAACTGACAACTTAATTAAGTTGCTATTGTATGCATAGGCGGTTGGGGGTGGCCTTCGGTCTCGGGTAAGGGGATGAAAGTGGAAGCGAGGGCACAGTTTCTCTGTGCGGAACATCCAACAAATTCCGGGCAATCAGAGTCCATTGTAAGCGGCAGTGTCACAGCATTGTCGCCGGAGCAAGACACTCACTCCCCAGCATGCCCCACTATGCCATGATCGATCGATCGGAACCCAAGTCAGGCTGAAAATCAGACCGCTGGCTGTGCAACAAATGAGTGCAATTAATTTGAAGCGTTCCGTTTATTAATTAATAACTGGGCTGGCCGGCGTTTCTACACTTGGGAAAATGTAAAATTTATTATGGATTTATGGAAAACTTTCTAAACAATTTTTAGCTTATTTATATATCTTAAAATCAAAGGGATTTACTTTTACTTAACAAATCATTTTACCACAATGTAGGTATTAAATGAGAAATCTGTGTTGCTTCAAGGTTTCTCTTTAAAGGCTTCACTTTATTCTGAGTGCATTCCTGCACAACTTCTATCGGTGTTTAGACCCAAAACCCGTTTCCTGGCCTGCTCTGTAAGCCTCCCGAACTACCCAAGCAGATTAATTTGTGGTTGTTGCTACTTATTAGCGTGCAATTTTGGTGTGAAATTGATTGTTGGCTGCTGCAACAATTTCAGTTAGTCGATCAATCAACACTGAAACTAGTTTGCCGGCGAGGTGAGCGGTTGATAAGTTGTTGGGCTTGATTTAGATACGGCAACAGCTAGATTTCGAATATTATTAATGGCTGCAATGGTTGGGTAAGCTGGACTTAGCATTCCCTAAGCTGGTTAAGTTATAAATCTTTTTTTAACTTACTGGTAGATTTAAAACAAGTAGGAAACAGGGAACCAACTAAAAATTTATTTAAATTTATAAGGTGCTTTGCACCTATTTATCCAATGCTAAACCCAAAGCTAAACCTTCAACATATATTCTTAAATAATAGCCACTACTTTCCTTGACAAAGCTAAATTGCTATTTAATTATCAATAATAATTTGCTGTTTCCTAAATGTTTCACATTATACTAAGAGTACTGGTAAAATTTCCATAAAATATTTCAGCATCCTTTGTAACACAATCATTTCTCTCGTAATCCTGGCAGCTTAATCCCAAACAGAAAACGCCTTCAAACAATGATTACCGGACTCATAGCCAGAGTCAAATATTTTAATAAAGTGCCCGAAAACTGTCAGTGGCAAAAACTCAAATTACACTTCATTCCACAGCTCTCCATTTGCCAGGGACTGTGCAGAATGCAAAGGACTCCTCCTGCTTCTGCTCCCACTCCTCCACAGGCTCAGAGGCATTGTTTGGTGCACGTTGGACTCTGTTGGGTCTCTGGGAGGCAGCCGCCTGGTGGCATATTTATTTAAGCAATCAACAGACCGCTGCTGGAGCCCGGCTCATGCCTCCTTCCGCAAATCAAAAACACAGAACTAATTCCTTTGACAATGCCACACGCAGGAGCCGGGGTATATCCCGAGTGGGAAACCGGGCCTTAAACGAAAGCCCAAGGACCAGAGAGGACGGTGGATTCGGGACGACGATGATGATGCTGTCAAAGATGCATTCAAGGATTAAATTAATGTCACTGCCAGTGGACAATGGCCCGGGACTGGCCCCCGAAGAGCCTGCAGTGGAAACGCTTAATTGTTTGTAGGCTGCGTGGAACCTGCTACCGAAATGAAGTCATAAAGAACCTCTTAAATATGGAAATGTATTCCCAGGGCCGTGGGTATTGTCGCAGGCCAGGGGTCGCCAGTGCCTCGTCTTCATCTACATCTTGATTCGGTTCGGTTCTATTCTTTAAATCAAATCGCATTAACATTTCTATACAATTTTCTGCTCAGCTTCGTGACAAAGAAGTGGAAAAAATACTCGCTGGAATATAAAGTATTTTGTTGTTGTTGCTGGTCGGCCAGAAAGCGGGCGGGGCAAAGCGCATAAAAAGGATATTTGACACTTTTAAATGTGCGCTTATTGTGACTGCCTCCTCCCTGCCCCTTCCCTATTTCTCTTCTTTTCCTTTTTTAGAAATTTCTTCTTTTATTTCTTTTGTCTGCTGAACTATTTGCCGGCTGCCTCAGTGCCGTCTTCAATTTTTGTTATATTTCTTGCGTTTCGTGCTGTTTTTTTTATTGTTTGCTTTTGTGTCCTGGGTCTTGACTGCCATCACACAGCAGCCAGCAAAAGTCCCCGGGGTCCCCTCTTTCCGCGCTGGTAAAATCAAATCTATTGTCATTTTGCCAGCTTCATCCTAGTGTTCCCATGCACTGACAAAAACTCTCTGTTTTCTTCTAAGATTAAAATTAAATACTTTTTAACAAGTTGCCACTGCTTCTTCTTAAAACAATCGAATCATCTTTTCTATTGGGGTTATCCTTATCAAAAGGCTTCTTAATTTTATAATATTAATACAAACACCAATGCCAGTTTTATTTATATAAACCAGTAAATATAATTCTTTTATCACTTTTTCCATGTGTACTCCCGAGAACCTGCCTTAGGAGGAGCCTGCCCTACGCTTAGCACTTTGCCGGTGTCTCCTTCCACCGCATCCTTCGTATCCTTGGGCCGCTCGGCGTGGTTTAAAAGCCCCAAGCATTTGGTTTTATTGAGTTTTTATTGTTTTTTATACGCGCTGCTGTGCCATCGTCCTGCCTTCTGCGGACTCGGGATGCGGTACGTCACTGCTGATAGTTTTATTATCAGGAATCAATGATCTATAAGCATTTTCTTGCCACGTTTCTCGTTTCCGTTTCTTTTCTTGTTGGCTGACTGCAAACTGTCAGCACGTAGAGCATACAGTGGCCACTCACTAAGGCCTAAATTACTCTTCTAAAATGTTGTATTTACCTTGGGTTTTTAGAGGTACTTAACGTTCAGAAACACTAAGAGAAAGCTAGCACGTTTATTGGTTATTTATGTGGTTTTGAAGTAGTACAAAATGATTGATGTAAATGCAGAATGGATATAGACTATACAAATATATATGAAAAATTAATTCAAAACAGACTCTAAAAATGTATACTAAGTGCAGCGACAGACTGTAGCATTTATTATCCCAGCCAGGTGAGGCTGTAAGTGCTATGCTCAAAACATCAAATGTATGTCAGTTACACTGGCCGACACCATTCGCTGTGCTGTCAACATAGCTAGCTGGCTACCTTGTCTGGCTCTTTTCCTCACCCGAGATCCCCAGGAAATCTTATTTCAAAAATTCATTTCATTTCCCGCGAAGAAAACGAACAAGTTGCTAAATAAAAGAAGAAATAGCCGGACGGAAAATAAAATATATACACACAAGGCATTCGCAGCATGAAGCTCTATAATAAAAATTGAGAAATGAAAAGTATTTTTCGCAATCGTTCATTGAAATTATGACAAACGCATTTCTAAGCTGTCGCATTGATTGAATTCCCGCCATCCATTGAGTCCCTCTCTCCCTGGTTCTATTCATTCCCATCTGGCCCATTGTGTGCTGGGAAATTCGCACCTTTTCATCAGCTCACGACTTTCAGTCGGATTAAGAGCAGCTCAGCGCCGCTCGATTCGATTTTGAGTTCGGCTTGGGTTGTCTGTTTTCGAGGAAACCAACAGTTTCCTCCTACAGTCGAAAATGACATTTTCATTTGTGTCACCTTAGTGTCGACACCTTTTCCCTTTGTGTTTCAATCATAATGAGCGGCGGCAACAAACGCTTAAAAATTAATTATCTAAATCCCTTTTGAAAGGTGTCAGGCCTTCTCAACTGGCCAGCGTCTGCGTGGCTGTACCTGGTACCCAACCATTATTTTAAAATTAAAATGTTTATTGATTTAAAAAAATAAGAATAAGAAAAAAACTAGTCAAGTTCATTTGTAAAGAATATACACAATTACTAGAGGGAGGTATAAAGAACAAGAAAGGAAACTAACATTGGCTGTTCGAAGTTTGAATACGAATTGGATTATTTTGATGAAATAAAAATCGATCAAACTTAAGCAAAAAATTAATTTATTTCAATTCTAGATATTATTTGACAACATAATCCGATCCAAAACAGAACTTGTTTAAATTTTGACAATTTTAATTACGGTACTATAACCTTATAATATGGCTAGATTGACTCATGTGCTGATCAAGAATAAGTGTGATTAAAAGGGTCGGATATGATTCCTTAACTAAGTTGCAAACCTCAGAATGAAATTATAATACTCTGCAAGGGCATAAAAAATTATCAAGAAATTATTGAGAAATAAACATAACTATTAATCTAAGGATGGATATGCACATCATTTTGTTCTCTCTCCTTTTTACCCATTAATTTATTTAGATAAGCTACAATTTATTTATTCTTAATAATTTATATTAAAATAATACGTTTCCTCATAAAATTGTATTCTATAACCTTCATCTTGTTGACCTCCCTTCATCCATAACTCCATATAATTGACGTTGACATTCGAGGGTTTTTTCGGCTCGATTGGACGAACCGAAATCAATTTTCATAAATATTGAGACAGGCGCATAATTGATGCCGGAAACCTCAAACAGTGGGAGAACTATTTTCGAGCTCTTTGCATAGTTTCGCCAGTGATTGATGGATGAAACCGAAACTAAGACCCCAAGCGAGACGGAAGTCCGAGGCAGAAGCCGAATGCTAGACAGTGTTATTTATTGTCCGATGGCAAAGTGTTTCCCCCATAAATTTAGGGCATCTCATCCTTATCAGAAATGACTACTAATTGACCGATCTCCGGTTTTCTTTTATTTTATTAATGCGCCTGGCTGCGGCAGATTAAAATCTCCTTGCCACACTCAAACCCAACTGGATGCCGGGGGGTAATCAAGTCGATCAATCATTTGATTGACGCCACACTGTGTGAAGCGTGAAGGATATGGATGCGAGTGGAAAATCGGGAAAAGTGGGAAAGGCGGCAGAGCCAGTGCCAGCACCTGTTTGTTTGGAAAACACGCAAAAAGTTGTTTGGTCAGCAAGCTGACGCTCGTTTCCATTGCGAAAGAGAGGGGCATCACTCATCCGGCCAAAGAGGAGTGACAGAGAGGTAAAAAGCAGTCACCTTAACCCCAGCCCACCACATTCCCATTGGCAGGCATCAGCTTAACCCTTGTTTGCCACTCCTTCGCCGAAAATAGTGCGGAAAATGGCATCCCGCAGCGTTGGGCAACTTCTCCTGTTGCCGTTTTTGCAGCTGACAGCCTTTGATGAGCTGCTGCTTTACGGCCAGCCAACTAATCATCAAACCAAATGCATTTACATGTAAACAACGTTTGATTAATTCTCCCTGCGAATGGGAATATAGCTAGCTATATTTTTTGCTGGAACTCGGTTTGAGTAAATTATTGGCCAGAGCGAAAGCACGCCATTTTGTTGTTAGCTTTTCGACAGAATTTTTTTTCGCCCACTTTACTCAGTTTTTCGAGGGTATATTAGTTAAGGTAAAATCTAAAAAATTTGTAATTTCATATAGTACAACTAAAGCTTTGACTTAGGAATCTCCCTTAGAATAACAACTATATATATGCATTTCCCTTTCTTTTTTAAGTTTCCTTTACTTTTGTCTTGTGGCTATATATGTGACACCATTTCACTCATTCCACTTTCCCGATTTACCCTGTCGCTTTCCAATTAAAAACTCAATTTTCTCCTCGAAAGGGTGCAGTAGAAGTGAAAATCAGAGAGCCTCGTCGGGGTATCTTACAGTCGGTAGCCGTAATGAAGGACTTCCGCCTTTGTCGTTTTTCGTAACGACAACAAACAACGCAGAGGACCAACAAACAATGGTTTTTTTGGGCTTACTTTTATTATTGAAAATCGGTGGCCAAAAAAAGGGGGCTGAAAGACGGGGAAGGAAAAACAAAAACAAACGGCGCAGCCAAAAAATTCGCTGCTAATTGCTTTTAAAATGCAAAAGCTCAAAGGCAGAGGAGTCTACGGACAAAGGACCAACATTGACTTTGGGACAGGCGGGCGAATAATAAAACCGCAGCTGGAGGACGCAGACAGTGAGTGCGGAAAGTAAACGGTCCCCGTAATTGTTTATGATGGCGAGGGCCCTCTCGGATGGATGTGGACCAGCAGGATACACATAAATCAAGGATAATGGCCAGCGTCGTCGAGTCGTCGTCATCCGTGCGGTTTGGAATCCGTAATTCGATGCCTCTTGCATTCGGTTCGGTTTGGTTCGATTCCCTCGTTCATTTCAGCTTTATTAAAAATTGAAAACGCATTCAATTTATTCATTCGAGAGCAAGGTCGTCCCTCCCACCGGCCCCCTGCTCCCAATACCCAGCCAGCCAGCATCCCATTCAAATCGATTCAATGGCTCCGCCTCGCGGGGTGCACATACCTATCCGGAGGGGAATGAAAAGGGACGGGAATGGACTTCGCCTCCTCCTCGGAACCGGGCCGGGATTAGGGCGTTGTCTGGCCTGACGTTTCGTGGCAGTTGTGTGAAACGCTGCCCGCTCCGGGTTCCTTTTTTCTGCCCGCCCCGCGTTGTCTTTAAATCAATGTTAAAGCAATTTGTCACGGCCGACGTTCTCGGTGACAATGAGACCAAGGAGCGTTGAGTGGTTCACAATGGGAAAGGGGTTCTAACTCACTCAAAAAAAATAATAGACAATTTAGAACTTATTTAGGTTTCTGCTTGAACTAGGAACTTGTTCAGGTGAAGCTTATAAAAGAATAGTTGACTGGTTTGGGGATCTACATGTATTGCGAGGATATATGAAACACTATAATCCATCTCGAAATTTAATCGGAAATAGCAAAAAGATTAGTATATCTAAAATTAAAATTTCGAATAAATACTCGTAGTACCTTATTTAATATACTTTCTAATTTCCACCACAAGTAAAACAACACATTTTATTTGAAAAATTAATTTTACCAATATGAGAAACATAATAATATCTATTTATCAAACATTCATCGCTACTATAAATATACTGATATATATATATGTGAATAAATTGTATTAAAATATCTTAGCAATATCGAAGTGTCTATATTTTACCAATTTTAAGTAGTTAAAAAACTTATAGCAGACATTGACAATGTCGGAAACAGCTGGATATCCAAGCCTCCTGCATTTATATATCTTTTGTGGGATTTTGGCATACAGTTTTGAATATTAAGTACTTTTTATTGTCTAAACATCTAAATTTTATTATATAGTATTATATCAATCAACATGCATCTATCAAATCTTTTTTAGTTTCCATTAGCCTATGTTTAGTTTCAATTTTCTCAGTGTACCCGGATGGCTGAGGACTTCCCTCTGGGCTGCCATTACCTGTCAAGTGAGCTGAAAACAAATCGCAATGGGAATGTCAATAGGCCAGGACCAGGAGCAGGACCAGTGGAAGCAACTTCCAGCCAAGCCGACTCGAAATGCTCCCAATCGAGAATGCAAAGTGGCGGCAAAAAGGCCGACAGCGTCGTCGGGTCAAGTCAATTGAGTTAGTGGTTGACGGATAAAATCAATTCGTATTGCAGAAATTCGAAAGTGAATTCGGCATGGGGATCAGGCGGATCAAACTTATGCATTTTGTGGCTTCAACTAGCTGAATGGACCTGGAGCTTAGTGCACCGACATCTCGCCCCTCGTGGGTAATGCGCATAATTGAGTTGGCGTCGTCTCGTAGAAACATAACAACTCCATTAGAGGGAACGTGTGTCCTGTGTGCTCGCAGATAATCCAATTAGAGCGGGCGGTAAACGAAAATTGCAATTAAATAAAACTGCAGCACAAAAGCCAGGCAACGAAACTAATCCGTAGCTAGCTCAATGCTGCCAAAGATTCAGATTGCGGGGAGAGAGCTGCCGATGGATGCCAGGCACTAAGCTGGTCTAAAAAGGAATGTTTTCCGACCGCAGATCAGGCAACACGGATGAAGAGAAGAGCCACGTACTGTTTAATTTAAAACCTATAATATTTAAGCATATTTATTCTTCAAGTTTTAGAAAGCAGTCTTATGATTTGAGTTTAAAAAAATTCTTTGCAGCATTAAAAATCTTAAATGAACGGGGAGTCGGGAAAACTTAACATTCTCTTGGTTATACTTTTTCAAAACTCTGCAGTTCTTCAAAACTATTGAGAATTTCCTCTCCACAAAGAGGATATAAACCTGCAATTAGTGTGGAGTACTTCTTTGAGAGTTATAATCAACCCAATGCATTTTCAGCATGCCAAGTGAGAGCCAGATACAGATTCGGCGAAGTCGCGTCGATGGCGATAATTATGTGGGCGTGTCGGGTGCCAAATAAAGCCATGGACACCTCCCCTCGCCTGGCATCAAACGCAAAATGCCGCACGTGTCGCCCGCGAACAGGGGGAGCAAGGATGAGCGGAGGTGGCATATCCTCCACCGTGCCACACTCCAGGCCCATTCCGTTGGCGGCGTGTGGGTGCACAACAATTGCTGATAATCGCGCCTGATCGGCGGCGGCCTTTTTGCAACTGCCACCTCCTCACCCTCACCCACACCCACACTCTCACTCTCCTCTTCGGCACCTGCCAGCCCCATCAGCCTGCACTTCACTTAATTAAATTGCAGCGCAGCAACGTTCGCCACGCGGATGTGCCGCATTCAGCACAGTGCTGCTTGAAAGTCGCCGCACCATAATCGAATTATGCGGCAAGTCGCGACTGCAGAGAATTACGATGGCAAAAGGCGAACGGAAAGTGCGGCGAGTGCAAAGAGTACGAAAAGTGCGGAAAGCGCGCGACGGGGAAAACATTATTAAAAGCTCATCAGCAATTGACATGCGGAGGAGTTGACGAGGCCAGCGGAAAGGTTAGACAGCGACGACCCACAATTAAACGGAAGCAGCAACTTAAAAATGACTTCATTAACTAACCTTTTAAGCGGGATCCGCCAGAGGAAAAAATAAAGGTTGAACTGAAAGGGAATGCGAGGGTCTGGGGACCCTCGTCATCATCTTTATCGGGAGGAAATGATGGGGCAAGTAATGAAGCGTCGCGAATATGGAAATTCAGCTCAACAAGTCTCTGCCATTGTTGGTGCAATTCTGGTTATTTTATGAACTTTCAAATGAGCTTAAGACCTTGGTCAAATCCAGGTTGGATTGAGAGGAAATCGTATTAGTTATCATAGTTAAGAAAAGGTAAGAATATTTGAAGGAATCAGCAGATTTTGTGTGATTTTGAAAGGAATTAGTACATCAAAAATTGTTTTAAATGTGAAGCAATATAGATTTCAATATGAAATGCACAAGCTTCCTAAGCCTTAAGCCTTTCCTTAATAATAGTTTGTGTTTTAAAAAGGGATGGTTTGATATGATACCCAATTTGTATATTTATTACATATTCATTAATAATAAAATCAACCAGCCATGAAGCCCTCTCCTCCACCATTATGCTATATGGTACTCTAGAAATTTTCAAGTCCAAATTCTGGACCCTTAAATTTATTATAAATATAAATAGGTAAATAAAAAGATCTCTTCAACCTCATTTAACCTATGTAGACGACAGATACCTTTCCTTACTTATATATTTATAAAAATTTCCGGTTCCCATTTCAAATTGATAGATTCCTTTGAATAAACTTCATTATTCCGAAATTCAAATGCAGGCAAATCTCCTGCAATCCATCCACTCTCCACTCTCTCCTTGCCCATTTTGCCGCTCGGCAACCAAATCGCCCTCATATCACTCACATCGGAACTCAGATAAAGCACCCAGTAAATGTTCGAATAACGTGTGCACATTGCCATGCCCATTATCGGCGACATCATCGTTCGCCGGAGTGCAGCACTCCGAGCTCCGCTCCGGGATGGCCCTGCTGACTGCTCGGTGCATCAGTGATGCAATCCACGTGCAAGTTTTTTGCTGCTCGCTGTTTGTTTTTTGTGTGCGAGAGCATCTCATATTGAATGCGACGGGAAAATTATGTCCACACATTAAATTGACGCTGGTCGTTTTGGGAAAAACGAGGCACCCAAGGAACAGGGCTGCGAATCAGGCAAGTGTGCTTGTATCGAGATGGAACTGAAATATATCCTGGATAAATGTAGTAATGAGGATTCTTAGAATACTTAAGGAAATCCTACATAAACCAAGGTACTATAATAAGCCAATTCATCAGTAAGCGCAGCCGAAAAGGACTTCAACCTTATTAGAATTGATTTTTCCATATTAAATCAAACAGACTAGACCCCTAGCTAGTAATAGTGTTTATATATTAAAATAATAACTATAAGTAATTAAATCATAAAATAGCACTCTTAACATTAATTAAATTTAAAGAACAGCTTACCCTCATGTGAGTGACTTGATTTTACATCAGATTACAAAATGAAACTAACAAAACAACCCAAGTTCCATCATACCCTCGCACTCAGCATGGACAGGATATTCGCAGGCAGCATAGAGTGCTGAGGTACAAGTTCTAGTGCTGGTACACAAACACTCAGTCACCCGACGTGGCACAGAGTGGACGAGAGGCCACCACATCTCGCATCTTGCAACTCGGGCGCTTGTCAACTTAATTTATGCTCGATTCCGAAACAACTCTCCCCTCGCCTGGTGCTGCATTTGGCAAAGGCCATCGATCGAGTCGAATCGGATCGCACCGGATCGGTCTGTCTCCAAGATCGGGGATCGCAGATCGCAGCCCAGTCGTCATCCCATTGCCGTGGCAACTTGCGGCGACATTTTTCATGTCTTCATGTGATCGAAGGCATAAATTATCGCAGATCGCGGAGCGTTGTCCCTCTTCTTATGGTCTCCGCTCCCTGTACTCCGGTCTCCGATGCTCCGAGGCATTCAATCTTTGTGTCAACAGAAATTATTTTTAACAGCAACTACAACCGGCAGGCTGGCTGGCTGGCAACGGAGGAACGAGTCCCAAGATTAATTGGACCTGATTACAAATGTTTTGTATGGCAAACTAGCTGCAACTGCCACTGCAACTGCAAGTGGCCACGCGGAGGGGGGACACTTGAGCAGAGTTAAATAAACATTTGGATCCATTAGGGCTTAAATGTGATAATGGTTAATGGTTAACATGGCGCGATATTCCCAGTTTGTGGCTGAGAATTTGCAATGCTAAAGTTCGATTGCAGAGATCGCATAAATGCAAGGCCTTGGGAGACATTCCTTTATGCTCCAATGTTGAGTGATGAGTGTGGTTACGTGATCCGCATGGAATATGCCAAGAAGATCTGAAATATTTCCACAAGATCTCTTTGAGGCATTCCACTTTTTTTTTATGAATTGTTTGGCATCTCTTGATTATCTAACTTTGAGTGTGTCGCATTATTTTATTGCTTCACGTGAGGAATTTTGATAGAGCTTTCGGGAACACCATTCTAATTTGCTATTTAATTAGTAATTTAGTTATGGTGTTAAAGAATATTTCTAAGTCTCTCCATGTAACTTTACTTTAGAAACTTTTCCTTAAGATCCATGGAATACTTATAATAAATTATTAATTATTTTGTAGCATCTTTTCTACATCATATATATAAAAATATTAATTCTGAAGGCTTTTATTTAACTTGATTTCCCTGATCCATCGTTTTAATCCAAATTTACCTCTCTTTAATGTGGTTATCTGTGGCTTCCGCATAGGGATCAGAATACCAACGGCTGCCGCAAAAGTTGCCTCCAGGCCTGACCCACCGCTTTGGCAAGGGGAGCTGCAGAAATACCTTAATAGTTTATTAATGATTCTGCTGCCGCCGTCGAGGGCTTTGTTGCCTTGCTCTAGGTGGAAGTTTATTATAAGCGGCTCGGGAAAAGTGGAGTTCGGGGAGAGAGGGCTTAACTATCTGCAAGTATCAAACCAGCCAACACTTTCTTTTCACGTTTTTTAAACCAATTATAAAAGTATTCAGTGCAAGAAGTTGCAAATGGGCGGCGCAGGGAGTAGCTGCTCGATGGCAACACTTGCCGGGGCCAAAGTCTATGAAGCCATCATGTGGAAAAACACTTAATTACTTTAGAAGAGCCTGGCTGCTTGGCACAAAAGTGTAAAGTGCTCGGCCACGCCCCTTCCGATCCCAGTATATACATAGTTCATAAACAGTTAACTAACTAAGGCAAACTGGTAACTGGTAGATGGTAGATGGTAGTTGGTAGCTCGGCTCTGGAGCTGGTGGAAGCCGTCAAAGGTTGCCCCTGCCCCGTCATCGGCTGGTGGGGAGCCTGACGTGTAGTCGTATTTAAATTAGATTTGCCTGAAATCGTGCGTTATTGTCAGCGGCGTGTAGGGGTCTCGGGGAGCTGAAAAAGTATGGGTAGTACCCGAGTACCTGGGCAAACACCATTACCCATTTTGCCAAGGAGGATTTCTGCGTGCGTGTGTGTGTGCCACTTGAGAAACTTGCAAATTGGATTTCGGTTTTTCCCCCCAGTCGTTCTCGGCACCGGCGGCGGAAACTTTGAGTGTTAAAGTTCCTATTTTCCCGGGCCCACGTGGGTGCCTCCTAAGTGGCAGAGGTCGTGAGCATTGCTTTTTTAAATCCTCCCCAACCGGAGTCCAGTCTCTAGTCTACTTCCCGACATTGAAACATTTCAAAATTCAGCCGCTTTCTGGGTCAATTAAAGTGAAGCATTTGCTCTTTATCAATTAAGTGAAGTCCAGTGACGGGCTATTGTCTGAAGAGGCCTCGCGGGGCTAACATTGCTTCTTTTTTTTTAATTCTGAACTTCGCTTTATTTTACAGTGTGAGTAAAGGTTGAGGTATATAAGTTTGCGTATCTTTAATTTCTTTAAAATATAATAAAGTAACATCATTTCAACTACTATTTAGTTGTACACAACATAATTAAAAAGCTTTGTAGAATGTGATTTATTTTATAACTTAACTTAACTTAACTTATATTTTCTTTGATTATTTGGTATTAATTGGAACTATTTTTTATTCTATTAAACATTTATTATGCCACAATTTATGTTATTATTAAGGAAAGGGAATTCATCATTCGAAGTGTTTAAATATAATTTATACTTAAATCTTCTTATTCAAAGTTCTGTGTTGGAAAGGAAATGAATCATTTATGGGTCTTTAATGCCTGAAAGCTGTTGAAATGAATTGAAAATTTGTCTTAATCAGCGCTTGAAGTGGTGGGAACTTCACTATCCCCTCGGAAAGATCCAATTTCACAAACCATTTCTATATCTGTTTCTGTGGACCCTCCAACTACGATAGATCCCAAAAGCGGAAGTATAAATAATGAAATGAAATGGCTGACAATTAAAGCCATTTTAACGCGCATTTGTAGCCAGAACACCGCAGGACATTTAACGCAGCCAAGGACAAGGTTCAGACCGAGTCCTTGCATAACACAGATAATAAATGAGCCTTTGCGGGGCGGCTAAACTGTTTTGACTTTGTTAATAAATTGAAAAATTATGATAATGCCAACGGGGACAACGACAACTGTGTGGGCGCATTAAATTAAACAAAAGCAGCTCCCGGAGGACTCGGACTCGGACTCGGGACTCGGGACTCCCAGACTCGTGCAATGCGCAACGCAACATTAAGCAGGCGACGCGTCGCTCCAGGACATTAAGGCCACCGAGGCAATGATGCAACGCATTCCGGCGACCGTTGAGGACTCCAAGACGCCGCAAATGCGCAATTACACTCTCCCGTGTCCTGAGTCCCGTGTCCTGTGTCCTGTGTCCTCCCCTTCGGATCGTGTTCGTATATGTGTCCGTGTCCGCATCCGCATCCGTATCCCTGTGCTATGTAGTGCGTGTGCATATCCTGCAGCCGTCGCCGGTGGCACTGCAATAAAGTGCCCTCAAAGAGAAGCCAACGGCAAGAGCAGCGTGGGCCGTAGGATAGGAGTGGAGATGGTAAGCATCCTGGAGCCAAATATCGCACCTATAAGACACCTTTTAATTTTTTTTTTCCTCATTTCCTTGAGGGAATATAGGATAATTGGATAAAAAAAATGTGAGTATTTAATTTCATTTTGATGACACCAAAGTAACTCCCTATATTAAAGATGTCTTTAACATAAGTAGCTCATTTATAATTAAATATTTAGGCGAGGACCTTCTTAGAATTAAAAATAAATTCAAATACAACCCATATCTCTAATGATCGGGCATACCCCAAAACTATAACGAGTGCACGGTACCAGAACACCCAATATCCCGGCACAAGCCCGTGTGTGGAAGCACAGGCGACGCCCGCTGTGCGAAAATATTGAAAAATTGTAATTGTATCTATAAGATACAATTACAGAACGGAGCCCGACACGTGACCGTCGCAACACATCGCGTCGCATCGCCTCGCAGGATCGAGTGCGAAAAGTCACCAGCGGCGACGGCCTTCGACGAGGACGACACTTAATGGGCCAGAGTTCCGAAAAGCAAACAAAAGTAACGCTTGATTGCGGGCGGATCGGAGCGGCAAAAGGGCAAAGGGCAAGGGGCACCAGGAGCTGGGGGCATCATTCATTGGCGAAAAGGGCAGTGCGTAAGCCCTTGGCGAATGCAAACAAACACACTCCGAAGGGCGAAAGGGAAAGCGGATGGAGCGGACAGGAAGACCGGAAGCGACTAACGTGCCACTGCAGATGAGAGATGCCGGGATGTGATGAGTACAGTCGGGATGTGCTGGCCAGGACTGGAGTGGATTGGACTGGAGTGGGTGAAGAACGCGCTCGAGGGCAGGACAACGGCTGCTGCTAAATGCGAAATGTTCCGGGCCAGCGAAAGTGTGAACCTGAAAGCAGATGTCAGTGGGAAACGCAGGGGAAAATTGGAAAAAAGGGAGCTCCAGAGCAGAGATGTTCATCCTGCGAATGGCTTTGAGTGCTTAAAAGGACGATTTAATTTAAACCAAGGGCTTCGGGGTAAAAAGAAAAGCTAATCGATGCATAAACTTAAGATAAATACAATAAAATTGAAAATAAAATGAAAGTAATTCAAAGTGTTTGTTTAATTTGCTTAAATGAAAGAAATCACTGAAGGATACTGTAATTCCAGGTTTGAGACCTTTAACCAAAGGGTCTTTTAAAAAGTAAAAAAAAAGACTTAAATATATTGAAATTTTTTAAGGGTAAAAATATCAATAAAATATGGAATCCATCCCAGAAACTCACCAGCTAAAGTAGTATAAGTTCGAATCTTACATTTCAACCCTGAGTTGCCAAAATCTCCAGCTTAAAGTCGCAGACTCCCCGCGACACTTGGCCACTATTAGTTACCCCATTAGCAAATCTCATTATACAAAACGTTTGATTTATGATTGCAATCTATGAATGTGAGAAACGCACACAAAGCATTTCCTGGCGACCACAAATGCGGCTGAAGGACTCTCGAGGAGGGACGCGTGTCCTTCGGCCCGGCGCAAAGCCAGGCGCAGAGGCAAAAGCGCAGGATCAACTTAAGTGCAGGCCACAAGGACGCACCAGACAGGATACAGGAGACGGGAGACAGGAGACGCGTGTCCGTGGCCCAAAGTCGCATAAAGTAATATAATCTCTTATTACAAGTACGGCAAAAGCGACCCGGCTGCCACATGCCGTATGCCACATGCCGCCTCCCCTTGCCACCCAATCTGAGTATCTCGCTCACTGCAGGCAGTCCCGAGCCCAGTCCCTATCCCAATCTCTCGGCCCGAATTTATTGCCCCTGCAGTGCAATGCGACTGCGAGTGCAACAAGCGCTGGCTCGGAAAAATATTTATAACTAGGCATAATGAACTCATATTTTATACCGGCGTTTATTAACCCATTGATAGCCGGGCGTCCCAACGAATTTATGCGTCTGGGCTCCCGAGCAACCCATTTAGGAGGGTTGATGGATCGAAGGGGGTTGCATGTATCTGACGGTTTATCGTTAGAGGCGAGTTCCGAGCAGGCGGGGCCAGTGACAAATAAATGTCATATTAATGTCAGAAACCCACAAGCAGAATTGATTCGCTGCGGTGCCTGGACCCCAATTTCAGACCCCGATTCCCGACCGCCCTTCTATTCAAATCTTCGCACTGCCCAACTTGAGGACCGGGCCACGTCGCAGGGAATATTATTTGTTTGGAGATGGAAGCGTGAGTTTTGGGATGAAATAAAGGACAAGGGAAGGATAAAAAGTTATGTTATTAAATAACTAAACTAGATATCCCTTAAAGTTTTAAACAAATTTACAAATAATTATTTCATTTATAAAGGCTTGATCAAATTAATAATATTGCTATGCGAGTTATATAAATAGTTACAATATGAGAAATAGATTGAGAATCTAAACCTATGCATTGGCCAGCTTAGATGCTTTAAAACTTACCTAATACCCAGAATTCAAAGCTATTGGAAAAAATTTAAAAATTTAGTTCGGTTCGACACTCTGAAAACAATAAAATATTCTTTTTGTGCGCCAAATAAATATAACTTTATAACTATAACAAATAAACATACATTTCGTAAGATTCGTTTATGATTAGTAACCATATATCCCACCTTAATCCTTGATTGCCTTGTGCACTTGTTCTTTACGTTCTTCTTTCCTATATAATTTTTATAATTTTTCCGTATTATCTTATATTTGATATTAAATATCCCCCTAAGGAATCCCAACTTTAATCGTGTCACGCGAACATCCCCGCAGAACCCCCAAGTATGTGTTCATCCCGCTCCAGCGATTTCATGCGTGCCTCGAACGGCAGGCGTTTTATTTCAAGAATGTCTGCGATAAGCCAGCATTATGGCTTTGGGATAGTCCGAATGGACAGGGGCTCCGGTTGTTCCGGCTGGGACTGGCTTAGTGCAGTTGTAGTTATCGCAACACAAATTGCTCTCAGATATTAAGAGGGAAATTATGGGATAATGGGAGTAAACAGTGCCGAATGGGAATTGGAAACGTCTTCATTCGGCTGGCGGTGATTCGGATTACCCATTGTTCAGTTTTGAATTATCCTCGCCGTTTCTGGCGCTACTTGTGTGGCTTCTGCTACCTCAGTTCGAGTTGCCGAATTTCTCAATAAGCGAAACAATGGGAAACCCGAGGCCCATTGACCGCCTGCCAATTTCACGTTAATAATGCCCGTAAAACGAGCCAATCCCCTAATGAAGCTGTCCGGCCCGAAACTCACCTGCCCGGTGCCCGGTGTGATTCTGTGATTCTGGAAAAGAAAAAAAGGAGAGAGTAACTAAACCGTGACCAGGATGACCGGGTCGAACCCTATTGTGTTGTGGGTGAACGCGTGTGGTCGAACTGTCGGTCTGCTCCAGACAAAAGGAAAGCAAACAGCGTAACAGACAATAAATAAACAATAGATTTGTTTGGAAGGACTGCTACCTTGTGTTCGTCCTCTGCCTCCTTTACCTCCCCCTCCTCCCCTGACTTTTCCCTTTCCAGGACATGCGTTTTAAATTTGTCGCCTGCATAAATTTTCCGCCCGCCCTCGATTATTCCTTCGCATTCATTGTTGTCCTTTCTTGAGTGCGTGTTTGGCCTAACAAATTTCCAGCTAATGCCTATTTCCTTTCCTAGGCCTGCTCCTATCCTATCCAATATCCAATATTGTGTAAACAAATGATGGCTGTAGGTGTCGCCTTACAGTTTCCTCTGTCATACCATCCTTTTTCTCTCAAGTGAGTGTGTGTGTGTCGCATAGATCATGTCTCTCAAGCGGCGGCAGCCTGTTGGATTCGGTTCCGCCCATTTCTTTTGTACCCTGCACCTTATAATTTAGGGATATATTCTTTTACATTCTAAGAATGTATGAATGAGTATTCAGGTAAGGTGATCAATATATTAATAATTGGATTCTGTACGTATAGTTTTAATAAACTATTGTTCGTTTACTCTAAACACATGATAGCTTATATTCAACACAATTTTTGTCCTTCGAACCGAACTCTCCATTATAATATGTTAATTACAAAATATTCTTTTATTTATTTTAAAAATATTTTAATTAGAATTTAAAATGTTATATAATTTTTTTGAGAAAACTGAGATAATAGGTACCTCTTATTCGGTACACTCCTAGTCCTCTAGCTGCACTCCAACCTATATATCCCAGTGCGTCTCACTGGGCTGACAGTTGCCAGCAGCTGTTCAGACCATTATCATTCTGTGTTTATCTGTCTCCGAATGCGGGCGAACCTATTGACACAATTGTTTTTGCCCAGGAGGGACCTGGGGTTGGACCTTCCTCCTGGGGTCCGTTTGACAGTCGCACAATTTGCGCCGCCATTCATTGCCCGGCCATTGTCTCTCCCTGGGCTATTTTTAATTATTTGTATTATGTTTTAGTTGTTTACGCTGATGCGTTTCGAGAGTGTAGCCATAATAACCTCAACCTCTCGGTGTCCCCATCAATTTCTCCTCGTTAACGGCGCCCGATAATGTGCGTTCGGATCGTTCAGGACTGATAGATGTAGCAGCTTTTCCAATATTTGTCGGTGGTCTGAGTTCGGTTTCACTTACATGGTGGTCTGTCTATAAAGTACTTAGGCTTATGGGGGATCTCTAATGCGGTTTTTGTGTTAGGTCAGTTGGGTCAAACACTTTCCCAAATGACTTTCGCCCCGACTTCTGCCGGCCGAAACCTTGGATTTCAATTATCCAACCTCCCCCGAACCATCCATCATGGTGCCCCGGCCCTGGGGGTTCCTGAGCCACGTTAATACCTTCAAAATTGCCAGCCAACTCGACGGGGAAAAGAATTACGCTTTATTACCAGATAATTTCATTATTTAGCCAAAACATAATCAAATGTTCTCATATTCATATCCATCACCGCATATACCCCTACACACACGCACACACACACAATTAATTTCATAAGCTTATAAAAACGTGCTAAGGCAGAGGCGAAAAAATCACACAAAAAATATATATACCTAGCGGATCAGATAAAGCTGGAGGTGCCGGGGCGGGGACTTTGGGAAGACCGAAAAACCGAAGAGAAATTATACATAATCCCGCCGTGCAATCAGCGTGTAAATTATATGGGACGAAGGCTGGGTGCCAGAGTACCGCAAAACTTGCTAGCGGTCCTGAAAATAAAGTAATGCGAAATAATCCTCGCCGTGTTATCGCACACACACCCGTACACACACAAAGGGAAGTCCTGCCTCCTGCCCAGCACGACTCTCGCCGTGTGCCATACAAAAGCCTAATATCATCGGCGAAGGTTGTGGCGGAAAACTGGAAAATGCAAAGTGGAAAACGGTGAGCGGAAAGCGCAGCCAGGACACGGAGACAGGATATTTACACAGGGTACAATATTTGCTCGCTCTAAGTGAGTGTTTGTGTCTCTATGCCTCCTTGGCCGCGTATGTTTAATTCGAGCCAGGCAATGGCTCTGCACAGTCCCTTTCATAATTTTAAGGTTTCTAAATCTTTAAGCTTTAATTTACTAATTAAACATTTTTAAATAATGAATGAATAATTTAAAATATTAAATTTTTTAGCCTATTTTAATATTTATGTAAAAATGCTTAAGAAATTAGAGTAACTGATTTCTTTTTATTGTTGTATAAAGAATTCTTTTTTAATCGCAATTTATGGTGGGAAAAAAGGCATTAGCACTACTCCAAGAACTATTGATTATCCCAAAATATATAAAATGCTTATTTAAGGCTTTATAAATATTGAAAAAATTATTAAAACGAGAAGAAACCTATGTGCTGTTCGAATATAAAATTCGTTAGTATAGATATGAACTCAAAGTTTATGTTTTACAAATCTAACATTATTTTATTTGTTATTATTACTTTGATATTAAATAAAAGCTTTTAGCTTTCCCAATTTTCATTCAGTGTAAATAAATAATAAATTAAATACTTTTCCTACGCTTTATATTTGCGAAACGCTATGTATGCCCGTACATATTGAATACATTGTATCCTTTTACCCAAAAAGGGGATGATGATATATGGTTTATCCGATGCTCTGGCTTCGGTGAAAGGCGATCCGATGTGGGCGGAGTCCGATAACAGGCAAAGATATTAATTGAGCACCAAGTTTAATTGGTGGTTAGAAATGGTTTATCTTCAGTAAAATGGCGTAACCGAAATGGATCGAATTAAAACAATTTAAGTGGAATAGATCTATTGTTAGATAAATAAATCTAATTCAATGAAGCTTCAATTGGGAATTACGAAAGCTTTAATTAATTTACTCCCAAAAGTGAAGTAAAAATTTCTATAATCAAGCAATGTTTCAAGGGGAAAATATTTATTAATCATTGAAAATGATCCATTATTTTTTAGTATATTTAAATAAAATTTTAAGTAATTACTAATGAATTAAAAAACCATTAAATTCGATTTTGATAGCTTACTTTGCACTCTCCATTCATCATTTATTGAAGACTCACAAACTGGATTTTTATAAAGAGTTCATTCGCATTGATTTTTCAAAGGATCCTCCTCATTATCCGGTTAAGTGTAGCTGCTCCTTCAATAGGCGTCTGTTTTTCCACTGAGCCCTGAATTGTGATATTTTCTCTTTCATACTCCCTTTTTACTTTTTTGCCTGCTGCTAAATCAGTTTATAATGGTTTTAATGAAAATTTTTATCTTTTGTTGCCACACACACAGACTCAAGCACACACACACACACACACACAGAAATTGAAGCCTGAGCGAGGCGATGAAAAGCCGCATTGTCATCAATTTTGCCTTTGAAAGGGAAAAACACCGGGGAGTGGTTGGAAAAGCAGGCTGACAAGGCAATCTCCTTTGGCAGGGCGGCTGTGGCCCCCGCTTTTATGGCTCTATAGTTTATGTTATGAAGCAATTTTTAATTTATGCACAATTTTGTTTAGTCGCCCCGTAAATGATTTGGATAAGGTTGTCGGGCAGGGCCAACAAGTAGGTCATTGTCACTAAATAGTGCGGCAGCACAAGCAATTGCCCAGGGGTAGAACCTCGGGGCAAGCACAAAAAAATATATGTATAAACCCTAGACGGCCCTTTAAATCCGATTATGTGCGCATGCAACAATTTGGTGACCCTTCTGCGGACCCAAATTGGATTAACGCTTCAGTGGGAATTTATTTCGGGGGAAAAAATGAGCCGTGCACCGAATCCTTTCCAATCAATTGTTCACAACGGCCCCTGGCAAAGTCTCGGGTTACGCTCTGCGCTGTCTGAAACTTGAGCCCGAGTAATTCTTCAACACATCTCCAGATACACGATTCGAGATACAAGATACTCGAACTCGTAGCTACAGAACCCCGAAATGTCCGTGTCCATTCGAGCTCGCAAAATCTGTTCATAATTCGTGGAAGTAACATGTTAATTGTGCTATCAGTACGGACACACACCTCTGAATGGCTTCGTTGGTTCCCTCTAAAATTGATCTCTCATTCGAGTGTTGTTTTCCGCACTCGCTCCGATTGAATTACACGGCCCGACAGATTGATTTATCGGATCGTAGTTCCTTTCTGGCGCGAACAAAAGGTTAAGCGGAATATCTCTCGGCTGTGACCCATAACATATTTTTATTGGGATATATTCTTGGCATGCCAAGACCACTCAACCGCAGAGCATGAATACATTACGCCGCACAAAAAGCATTCTGTGCGGTGAAGTCAAGCATGGAGGCGCAGCTCCCAGCTCCCGACTTCCTGCCAGGCTCCCTACCAATCTATCTGTTTATCCATCTATGCAAAAGAAATAACTCGTGTACCGCAGCATTTTATTGATAAACTTCTGGCCAAGGTCCCCTCAGCATCGTCTGCCACTTCCCCCCGTGGCCCAGGGGCACACTTCAATGAGCACAAACCAGCTCCACTCGGAACACGTCTGCCAGACGAAGGACTCCACACTTTTTCCTTCCTCATTGCAGGCCAGAAGAACCAGACCAAGAAAAGCCAGTCAGCGCAGTTGTCGCAAAAAATGGAAATAAAATATAAATCTGGGTCTGCCTTATGCAAATTTAAGCCAACAAAAACCTGCTACCTAGCCACAGTCAAATTGTACAAGAATTTGGAAATATTTACTTAATATTAACTTCAGAAGGATTTTTTAAAGAGAAATGGAAATCAATATAATTTCCTATTGTAAGAACCAAAGTTAAGACACGGCAAATAACTTACATTTTGAGCATGCATCTCTAAGAAAGTGCATTTCCTGAAAAAGTTCGTGTTTAAATATTCACAGGAACTAAAACATTTATTAAGCATTTTTGTCATGTGACTCCTGAACTTCAAGCACTTACACTTTTACATAAAATGAAGCAACATAATGATAGAAGATAGAGACAGAGGACAGAGGTCCTATCAATACCACATTGCAAGCTAAGAAAAGTAAAGGGCACTAAAGGGCTACTCACAACAATTTTGATTGATTTTTTATTTTTAAAATTTTAAGCACTAAAACAAGATACAGCAAATCAAGTCCTAAAAAATATATTACTGTAACAGGCCAAGTGTGATTAACACATTCTGGTCACACTATGCGGCGAGTACGCTCTCTCGAGAGAGCACGGAGCTCTCTCAAGAGAGCGCCTCTCTAGCAAAAACGGGGGTTGAAAGCTAGCTGCCTGCGAGCAGCAGATCACTGTGGAAGGAGAGCTGAGCGAGAGAAGTTAGGTGAAGGAAATAGAACAAAAAGTGAAGCAAGAAGTTTGGAAGACTATTCTAAGAAATAAAGTGTTCTAAGAAATAATTAAGACATAATAATATAACATCCACATAATACATAATAATAATAAGAACTAGTAAATAAGTGTTCAGAAGAAATACAAAATAATAAAGACACAATAAAATAACATCCTGTCACAATCTCAGAAGTGGGATCGAGTGAAAAAATTTTTTTTTCTCACGAGCTAATAAACAATGGATTTGGACATTAATAAAGTGACAGTGGCTCAGCTCAAAAAGTGGTTGGAATGCCTAAATTTATCAACCAAAGGGTCAAAGGCAGATCTTTACTCCCGGTTATGCGCAATTCCAGCGGAAAACCGAGGCAGTGCACCAATCATGGAAGAGGGCTTGGAGATACTTGACACGGAGGCGGGAGACACAGATTTGGAAAGGCAGAAGCAGAAAAATCGGGCTGAACTGGAGCGTGGCACAAAAACCCTGGAGGAGCTGCATCGGGAGATCGAGAGGGCAACAAAAGTTTTAGAAAATCTTCAGATGCAGATCGACAGCGTTGGTTGGAGAACTATCGACGCGCGACCAAGCGGCGCCAGGAACGATGTGCTTGAGAATATCGGCGACGTGTTCGAGGAAGAAGGCGAGAGTGGCAACGGTGCGGCCGGCGATGCACGTAGGTGCGAAAGAGAGGGCGAGCGTGTAGCGAATGTTGCGAATGAGGAAATCGCAGACGAGAATTCTGGAAACGTCGAACGTCTAGACAACGAGCAGAACGGTTTGGGCGACATAAATGTTGGCAGAGGCGATCGAGACGATTTTTCATCTGCCGGATTTAATTTGGCGAAGGAAGTTTTGCTGGAGTTTTCGGACAATACTTCCGTTCGGGCTTGGATCTCCCAATGGGAGAATATATCCAACCTATACAAGCTATCGGACACCCAGAGCAGAGTTTTGCTGATTGCAAAATTGAAAGGCAGCGCGTTGCAATGGCTACATGCAGACGCAACCCGTTTCGGAGAACCGACGAGCAGTTGCTTCTTGCGTTTGGCGGCAACGAGTCGCGAGCTGATTTACGACGCAAGTTCGAGGCGCGACTGTGGAAACCAACGGAGAAGTTTGCAATATACTTCGAAGATAAGCGCAGGCTGGCACGAGAGGTCAACATGGAAGATGACGAACTTTTGGATGGTCTTATTGTCGGCATTCCGGCGGTGAGCTTACGCACTCAGGCCAAGCTGCAGTGCTTCGACAATCCGGGAAGGATGCTTAGAGCATTTGCCGACATTATGTTGCCGGCAAGGGCTCCTGGAGGGAAGAAGATACAAACGGCAAAGGACGAGTCGACAAGTAAGGAGACGCGTTGCTATAACTGCAATGGAAAAGGGCACTGGGCAAGAGAGTGCATGAAGCCGAAGAGGACCACTGGATCTTGCTATGGATGTGGGGCGACAGATCATTTCATCAGCGGATGCCCCCAAAACAAGAAGGATGCGGCGAACAACTATGTAAGACTGTTAAAAATTTTTGTGTATGAATACTCTGACCAGCCAATAATTACAGAATGCTTAATCGACTCAGGAAGCCCAGTATCTTTAATAAAATATTCATATGTACCCGAAAACGTTAGATTAGCGCCTCAGAAAGACGCGTATTATGGATTAAATATGAGCAGATTAAAAAGCTTTGGAAAAATTTTATGTTTTGTTATGAAAAATGAAATAAAAATTTTCTTTAATTTAATTGTTGTGGCTAACGATTCTATGGTCTGTAATATTGTGCTGGGCAGAGATTTTATGGAAGCATGTAATGTGAAAATTAATTTAGAAAGTTTAAAACTGATTACCGTCGAAAACGTTGAAACTGAAATCTTAAATAAGAAAAATATTAGTTTATTGGCGAATAAGACTAAGAACCCTTATGAATCGGACGGAGAATCTGAGTGCAAGAGTTTAGAAAGTGAGAGTTTAGAAAGTGAGAGTTTACGAAATGAGAGTTTACGAAATGAGAGTTTAGAAAATAAGAGTTTAGGAGAAAATAATTTAGAAAGTGAGAGTTTACGAAAAGAGAGTTTAGAAAATGAGAATTTACGAGAAGAGAGTTTAGAAAGTTTAGAAAAAGAGAATTTAGGAAGGGAAATTTTAAGAAAAGAAAGGTTAGAAAACGACACCGTAGGGGAAGAAAGTTTAGACAAGGGCATGTTAGAACACGAAAATATTCAGGGAATAATTTTGGAAGGTGAAATGTTAGGAAAAAATTATGTAAACAAAAAGTGTATAAGAACAGACAGGAAGGTAGAGATAGATAATTTTGAAAAGGAAATGATGAATATAAACATTTTAGAAGACTGTGAGGAGGAAAATCTTTATAATATTGGTGAACAAGTAAGTTATAGGGATAGAGAAAAGTTTATTAAGTTATTAGAAGCACATTATGTTCAAGTAAGACGGCCAGAAGTTCCGAAAATAAAATGTGAAATGAATATAGTTTTAGAAAATTCTAAACCATTTAGCTGCTCACCAAGGAGGCTGTCATATTGTGAAAAAGAATCATTGTTAAAAATGTTAGAAGAATACATCAGAGATGGAATTATCCAACCTAGTAGATCAGAGTACGCTTCTCCCATTGTGTTAGTGAAAAAGAAATCTGGGGAACTTAGACTTTGTATAGATTTTAGAAGACTTAACAAAATCATAGCGAAGGATAATTATCCGATTCCATTAATTGATGACCTTTTAGATAGTTTAGTGGGAAAATCGGTATTTACGAAATTGGATCTTAAGAATGGCTACTTTCATGTATTTGTTAACAAAGAGTCAGTGAAGTATACATCTTTTACTACCCCTTTAGGGCAGTTTGAGTTTTTGCGGATGCCTATGGGTCTGAAAACAGCTCCACAGGTATTCCAAAGGTTTGTTAATGAAATATTTTCGGACATGATAAGACAAAATAAGGTGATCGTTTATATGGACGATATTTTAATTGCCAGCAAAAGTTTAGAAGAGCATCTAGAAGTATTAGTAGAAGTTTTTAGAAGGTTAGTTGAAAATAAGTTAGAGTTGAGAATGGACAAGTGTAAATTTTTACAAGACAAAGTTAAATATTTAGGCTTTCTTATTGGAAAAGAGGGAATTAAGGCTGACAGTAAGGGTTTAGAAGCTATACAAAATTTTCCAATTCCAGGCAAGGTGCAATCAGTTCAAAGTTTTTTGGGTCTTTGTTCGTATTTTCGACGATTCATTAAGGATTTTTCGATATTAGCGAAACCTTTGTATGACTTATTAAGAAAGGATAGGCCTTTTAAGTTCGATGAAGAAGAATTAAGTTGTTTTTCCCTTTTAAAAGCGAAATTAGTGGAAGCGCCAGTTTTGGCGATATACGATTATAAGGATGATATAGAGCTTCATTGTGACGCTAGTGCATTAGGGTTTGGGGCTGTGCTTCTTCAGAAAAAAGAAGATAACAAGTTGCATCCTATTTTTTATTTTTCAAAAAGAACGACGGCAACGGAAGCAAAGTATCACAGTTTTGAGTTAGAGACTTTAGCCATAATTTATGCATTAAGAAGATTTAGAATATATTTGCTAGGCAAACGATTCAGAATTGTTACAGATTGTAACTCTTTAACCTTAACGCTGAATAAAATTGAGTTGAATCCTAGAATAGCAAGATGGGCTCTTGAGTTGCAGGAATTTGACTATGAACTAAAGCATAGATCAGGCAAACAAATGCAACATGTAGATGCGTTAAGCAGGTGCAACAACATTATGATAGTGGAGGCAAATACATTCGAAACAAATTTAGTGATTTGTCAATCAAAAGATGTTAAAGTGCAGGAAATTAGGAAAATGTTAGAATTTAGTGAGCATAAGTTATATGAAATGAGAAATGGCGTAATATATAGGAAGAGCAACGACAACAGATTATTATTTTACGTTCCGAATAGAATGGAGGAACATGTATTATACAAATATCATGACGAAATGGGTCATATTGGGAGAGATAAAATGCTAGATATAATTGGGAAGAGTTACTGGTTTCCAAACATGAAGCATAAAGTTTTAGAACACATTCAAAACTGTTTGAAGTGCATTGCATATTCCCCGAAAGTAGGTAAAGGAGATGGGCTGTTGCATAGCATACCAAAAGGCAATAAGCCGTTTGAGATTCTTCACATAGACCATTATGGGCCGGTGGATAATAGCAGATCGAAAAAACATATATTTGCTGTAGTAGATGCTTTTACAAAGTTTGTAAGACTGTACACAACGAAAACGACGAATACGAAAGAGGTCATAGGGGCACTGGTAGATTACTTTCGAGCTTATAGCAGACCAAAATGTATAATATCAGATCGGGGGAGTTGTTTTACTTCTACTGAATTTGCAGAGTTTATGGAAATCAATAATGTGAAGCATATAAAAATCGCAACTGGCTCGCCACAGGCGAATGGCCAAGTTGAACGGATCAATAGGAGTTTAGGACCTATGATTGCGAAGTTAACTGAGCCAGAAAGAGGATTACATTGGGATAAAGTTATTGCAAAAGTTGAGTACTCTATGAATAATACGATTCATAGTAGCATCAGGCAGCGTCCTAGTGAGACATTATTTGGAATAACGCAAAGAGGAGAAGTATGTGATGAATTAAAGGAAAGATTAGAAGACGAAGAAGAGGTAGAAAATGTTAGGAAAACTTTAGAAGACGTTAGAAAAGAAGCAGAAGAAACACAAAGGAAGGCTCAGATAAAGAATGAAAAACACTACAATGCGAGGAAGAAGAGTGCGACCGAATATAAAGAAGGAGATTATGTTATGGTGAAGAACTTTGATAGTACTGTTGGTGCTTCGAGAAAACTCATTCCGAAAAATAAGGGTCCTTATGTAATTGAAAAAATTTTAAAAAATGACAGATATCTGTTGAAAGATATTGATGGGTTTCAGTTATCACGGAATCCATATCAAGGTGTTTGGAGTGTAAATAATATTAGACCTTGGATAACAACATAAAAATGTAAAGATTGTAAATAATTTAAAATCTAGACAAAAGAAAACAAATATTGAACAAAATTGTAATGATATAAATAATGTAACACCGAGACAGAGATAGAGGGCTATCTCAAGGTCAGGACGGCCGAGTTGTAACAGGCCAAGTGTGATTAACACATTCTGGTCACACTATGCGGCGAGTACGCTCTCTCGAGAGAGCACGGAGCTCTCTCAAGAGAGCGCCTCTCTAGCAAAAACGGGGGTTGAAAGCTAGCTGCCTGCGAGCAGCAGATCACTGTGGAAGGAGAGCTGAGCGAGAGAAGTTAGGTGAAGGAAATAGAACAAAAAGTGAAGCAAGAAGTTTGGAAGACTATTCTAAGAAATAAAGTGTTCTAAGAAATAATTAAGACATAATAATATAACATCCACATAATACATAATAATAATAAGAACTAGTAAATAAGTGTTCAGAAGAAATACAAAATAATAAAGACACAATAAAATAACATCCTGTCACATTACGTTCTCCAAAAATTTAAAATGTACGATTAATTGTTAAGTCCATTAAATGTGTACAAATGCAAATGAATATAATATTCTTGTTTAGCGAACCGAGAAGTATTTGTTTTTAGGTTAGATTTGAGTTGACAATATTAAGTAAATTTTGATGAAAGAATGCAAAAGTTTCTCTCTCCATAAATCCCTGAAGAAAATTCTTTTCAATACTGCTTTAAAGAGTCTGCAAGATACTATGTGTCACAACAATCGACCAACACTCATAAGAATGTGGTCACTCTCTAGAGCATTTTCAGACATTAAATTGAAAATCTTCAACAATATTGGCAGTGTCAACCGTATTTTGTCTGCCACAGAATAATTGCTTTTTAAGATTGATTTAAAAGTCCCGTTTCAAATTTCAAATAATATTAGTTTAGTTGAAAAAGTGTCAATGTGGGATTGCCCGTAAATTTGCAAGAGGAAAGTGCTATTGCTTTTTATATTTCATAGAGGTACCGTAAATATATCCAATAAGTCCCGGGCTGGAACTTTATGGCACTTGGATCCGCTTGTGGAGCAGCTGGAGAGGAGCCAACGGAAGACACCTTTTTGGGAAATTGAAACGGACGTGAGCCAAAAAGTGCAACATCCAAATAAACACGGCTGTCGAGTCTGCGGCGGGGCAGGGGCAGAAATGATTAACTGCCGGAGTGCAGGCCTGGTGAGAACGAGTAATGCGAATAATGTTGTCGCAGCCGGGTGGCAGCAGAAGAAAAATGAATTTAAATCAATAAAAAATAAAATACACACACACACACGAGGCGGTGAATGTGTCTCAAGGAGGTCCCCTGGCTGCCCCTTCCCCACCTGGCCGAGAAAAACTAATGAGCAATGCCTACACGTTTGTGGCCCAAAGCCAGAGGCGAGTGGCAAGTGGCAAGTGGCAGGTGGCAGTACCAGAACCAGTACGTGAGCCAGTTCGTTCTACTCGACTCCTCGGAGTGTTTAATTTATGCGCCGCATATGTCGCCACCCGACAGACTTTCCAGGTATGCGGACATATAAACTCGCAGAAGAACTCCTCGCTCCTCCGCTGCTGGGCACGTAGTCCGGGCCGAAACTAGACCGTACCGGAATCAACGGGCCTTGGCCAAAATTTAATTAAATTGCCGTTGTGAGCGGCACCATTACAAGTATTATTGTTTGTTATTTGCGCCTCTCCCGACTAACACTGCTGCCCCTGGCCATAAACAAGTTGCCAGAATGAATGGCAAACTTGCAACGTTTGTTCAGATTACGGGGAGTGTGAAAAAGTTTGGCGAAAAGAGTTATAAAGCTCGTATTACATTAAGCTGGAAAGTTGAAAATCATATCCATATCGTTGGCACAACTATTAAAATTAATTAGTTGCACTGCAGTGTGTTAATTTTTGGATGCACAATTATATTTCACTTTTCTATGTGTCCATTCTCCTAAATCATTTAATTTCTCTTTAAAAAGTACCACTTGCAAAGTCCAATTTATAAAGTCTTATAAGTAATCATAAAAGAAAATCCATAAAGAGATTGGCACGAGTAATTCCTTTAATAACTTCTCTTTCTTCGAAGGCTTCAGGTGAGTCCATAGACAACTTATTCAAGTTTACCCTACGGATTTCCACAAATTAAAAAGCCAAACATTAGTAGTAGTTGACATACCCCCCATATCCTGTCCAGGGGCTAGAACGGATGCACTGGGGAATTTAATCCGGTTGATACTCCGCAAGCAGACTGTACGACAAAACATTTATGCAGGACGACGGCGGCAATCGAAGATGGAGCCCAGACCGGGGCAGGAGCACCATTAATCTCCGACCACATTCAATAATCTGGCATGAACGGGGCAGGATGGATGGAGGAAATGGAGAGCTGTGGGGCCCAGAGATAGTGGGCACGCCAGTCATGCATGGCACTTAACCCCTTGGTGGCCCCATCACAGCAAAAGATGGGGCGCTTTAAATTATGCCAATGATTTGTTGCATAAAACCAAGTGGCAAGTGGCAATATGGCAGCCAGTGGATGGCCCAAAAACGAATCCCCCAGCCGACAAATTGTGCAACTGCAGTCAGCCAAATCCGAGAGCCGAAGCCGTTGCTGTTGCCATTGCTGTAGCCAAAAGCAGAGCTAGAGCCATATCCAAAGCCAGAGCCAGAGCCAGAGTCAGAGTCATAGCCAAGTCAAGTAGAGTTAAGCCCCGCCCGCGCCCCTTTTCTGGCTGTGCTGATTTTGGCAGCAAGTGGCACGGCCACATTTGTCGGTTGAATGGAGCTGCACCGCCCACCGTCCTTGTTTCGAGTCTGCATAATTTTTATTCCAAGCCTTGGCACCGCTTCCACTGCACAGCTGCCTGCCGGGGTCCTTGTAGTCCAAACTGAAGCTTGGCTTCAGTTATCCTGCATCCTCGGCTCTCCCAAAACATCCTCCCAGCATCGGTAATGGCCGAGCGGCAGCCGCATTGCATTGACAATGGCAAATGATTAAGTTGCTTATTCGACAAATTGATGTAGCGTTCGCTGCATCCCAAAGAGGAGATATGTGTGTGTGTCCCAATCTGGGAGTCTGTATATTCCCAATATAATGGCTTTAATGGCTATTGTTTCAAGCTGATGCCAAAGGGGGAAGTCTGTGCAATACAAGTGCCAAGAAAAGGGAGTTAGGAAATCGAGAAGCGTCAAGAAATCAGTTTGCAAGATAAACCAAACTTACCGGCTGTAGGAATATATTGAAATTATAAACGAGACACAATATCTATGAGATACAATCTAGGGATGACAGAGGAAAATATTTATATAAATATATATATTAACATTGCAATAAAAGTTGTTTTGATTTATCAAGTATAAGTGCCAAAGAAGAAAAAGAGCTTATACATTATTTAGCTTTCGATTAGGAAAATGTGATATGTTAGATCCAATCCAAATCCCAATCCACTGAATATTTTCTTACTATCCCCAGACATTATTAGCCACTTGATGAACTCGAATAAAATCCTACACCCTCGCTGGAAGTGACAACAATTCCAACAAAATTACTCCAGTTCGACAGCTCTTGATTAGGCAAGTTTATAAATCACATGAGCGAAACGGAACGCTTAAAACACAGATGCCACGTTGGGGCAATCCATTGCCGCTGCCCCAAACCAATCTCAAGCTCGGCGGGTGTTTTATGAGCCCTGACTGCAGAATTTAGCGTCAACACAAATAACCAGAAGTAACCCGACTCACTTGACTCTGGCAGCCAACTCGAACATAGGCGGCCGGCCGCCATGCTGGCAACAATTAATCACACCGGGTCCGGCATATGTGGGAAATTTTCGGCTAACTCGCAGTCCGGACCGAGAGGAAATTGAGGTGCAAGCTGGAAAACAGTTTGCGATGAATAATGACAATTGGCAGAAAGTCAAAGGCAAAGTCAAAGGCGCCAAGTGACGAAAAGCGGCGGTGGAAAATGATAAATGAATGCAGGTGGCGGCGCTTTTTTTCGGAGAGGGATGAAAGCAGGGGAGGCAAAAAGGCTAATCGATTGACAACGTCGGCGAAAAAGTGGGAAAAGTTTTTAATGAATTTTCAAAAAGGCGTTATAATCAAAAGGAAGAGCCCCACATCCCAGCCGAACTCCGGCAGCCACTGGAGGCACGCCCGAGTAATTCAATAAAACTTTGCGACAAATGAAGCGGGAAGCGGGAAGTGGGTCCTGTGGAGCTGCTCAGCTCCGGCTGAAGTTGGGTAACCGTAACTTCAATCAAGCGATGGCTGGCAAATGAAAATCATTTCCTTCCATGTCATTATTATGTATTTTAAGCCAACTCGCGATGGATTTCACTTTCCGGCACACGGAGAGAAATTTAAGGAAGTTCAAAGTGGATGTTGGGGAGAGATACTTCTCATAAATTATGAGGAAAGTGAGAAAAATGGTAGAGAGCTAGTTTCATACAGAGGCAAATTTATGTTTAATAAGTAATAATATTAATTTAGTAATAATTAGTAAATTTATCTAATCAAGATCTATTGATTTGCCCAGAATATCCTTTTTAATTTCAAAAGAGATTTCAATGGCTAGTTTTGGAAAATTGTTCTTTGTGTCACTGCTTTTGACTCATCGACACAACTCCAGATACGGGTACAGATACAGCTACAGCTACAGCTACAGATACAGCTACAGCTACAGATACAGCTACAGATACAGATACAGCTGCGGATGCAAAGATATTCGGAGCTGAGATACAACCCGCCGCCCTTCGTTACACCACCGAGAGCAAACGAAATTTTCCTTTGGCGTTTGTCTGGCGTTGTATTCTTTCCGTTTCCGCTTCCTTGGCCGTTTGCAGTTTTGTTGCTGACGCTGCTCGATCCCCGGCCCCCTCGGTCTCGCCTTATCCTTGAACTCCTTTCCCATTTCCCCATTTCGCATTTGCCAGCGACGGCGGCAATTTGGAGAATTTTTCACATAAAAAATAATAAGAAAAGTTGTATGCTAATGTTGTTCTCTGTTCTGTTCGTCAGTCGCGCTTCTCGTCCTTCTGGTCCTGCTCCACGCCGCTGAGCGTATTAAAAAAGAAGAAAAGAAATTGAAAAACAATTTTTGCATTTGGCATTTTCACAGCGGGCGGGAAACGCGGACGGGGTTAGAGTGGAGAAAGTGGCTTAAGCAGCTCTCAGCTTAAAACTTAAGATGCGACTATGGGCATTCTTTAAGCCTAGGAAAAATAGGGCATTTTAAATCAACAAAATGCTGGAGTTAAATCTATTTAATATGAATTACTTAGCAAATCCAAAATTAAGTTGTTACCCAGGCAATCCAATTTTAGTTGCCCCTTAAAATCCTTAACCCTATCATTTTATTCTCCAACCGCAGCTGAAATTAACCCACGTTTAAGCCGCTTTCATCAAAACACTCCATTCCACCAGCTATGTATTTACCATTTAAATCTTTAAAAGCAATACCAAGCGGCGAGCTTCATCAACTTTTTAATTAGTTTTGCAATCGAAAGCAACAAAAAAATACACAAAACTTTTCGTAGCAAACCGGGCTGATGCAACAATCATAGGATTCATACCAGGGAGCTGGCAAACTTTGCCTTATAATTTCAAAGGTAAATATTTATTTTTGAGCTAATGCCCCGTGGCCATAATCAACAGCTTGAAAATGCCCACCGAACCGCACTGAACCAAACTGGACCGCGTCGCGCTTTCGACAAAGTAATCAATTTTTGAGGACAGGCCAAGCCCCGACCGACTTTCAAAAAGTTGTGATGCAGTTAGCCAAAGCCATCAGCAGGACGAACTCCCATCCTGCCACGGGAACAGTGAAGCCATTTTAACTGGTTTTATGCTGCTTCTGACTTGATAATAAGTTAATTCCAAGTTGAACTGAAATTTATTTTTATTTATTAAAAGATCCTGCTACAGGATAAATTAATTAACATAATAAAAATATATAAAGGATCACTTAAATGTTAAAATAATGGCATCAGATGTATTAGTTAACATATAGTAAATAAAGTAATAATAAACTAAAGATATATAATTCCTAAAATGTTGAAATATTAATATAAATAAATGTAGAAATACTTATTAGAAGCCAGTATAATGTGTTACATATGGGTTATGTTGTTGTACAATACATTATATTATATAATCAATAATACACTTTATTTTATTTTGTCCTAGTAAACTACTCATTTTTTCCTAATATACTTCATCAAACTAATTTTGTTTTTATTTTTCAATATTTTCCTTTATGCTTTCTTAATATTATTCCATTATAAGTAATACGAATTACCCGCTATTTAGCCAATTTAAATTTGTTGCCATCAAATGTTGGCAACACTGACAGGTCCTCGTCAACCCACCCCACCCAGCTGATCCACCGCAAAGTTCAGACATCACCTGCCGCAGGGAGCGGAGAAAGGAGAAAGGAGTGGCACTCGAACTGGAGCTGGAACCCGGGGGAGGCCCTGGAGATGGCTCCCCAAATGGCTCCCAACTGACTCCACTCTCGCTGACTGACGACCAACTGTCGTCCCACTCTCACTCACTCTTGATTTCCCGCTTTTCCCACTTTTCTCAGTCGGCGTCTGTTGCTGGTGTTTTATGGCATTGGTGTTTTGGGGGGAAGGGACGCTGTCGCTGCCGCTGCGCTGCCAAAAGTTTTAGCGCTAAAAAATTGAAATGCTGCCTCACGTGCCACGAAATTTTTTATATTTGTTGATTTTTGGCTTAGAGTGTTGACCGAAAACAAAGTTCCTGTTGGCTTTTGTTTTTCAATTTTCAGTTCTTTTTTTCCAGGTTTTTTTTTTGTCCGCACTCACTTTTCCGCTGGCTTCCTTTTTTTCCGCCCATTTCGGGGATTCGGTTTCACTGCGACCTCTTTGGCGATTCGGTTGTGTCCATTTATTTGTCCTGGCTGCCTTGCCATTTTGTTCGTTTTTTTAATAACTAAATATCCTTTGTACGCCCTGCCCCTGGACTCTAGTTTAATTTGATTGAAACGCAACTATTCGAGCTCACTGTTTTTTGAGCCCTTTGATTGGGCCTTCCTTTGACTCCATAAATCTTTGCCGACCGCAACGCGACTTCTATGGATATTAAGCGACCGTGGGGAAATTCGCCAAAAAGTCAAAAGGATGCTCTTTTCATCGATGTCACGGGTTCACTGCTCTCTCATCGATATCACTTCAAAGTTTTGAACTTTTAGGAGTTTTTCTGTACGGCAGATTGGCCACAAAGTCAAACATCGCAAAGGGTATGGCTATGGCAATTTTTGTGAACTTTATTACAGTTTCAAATAACTCTTTGAGTGGATTTGCACTGGGTCTTCATAGATTGTACGTATTTTCCAATTTATTATTATTATTTTGTGAAGATTATTAATCAAATGTTTTTATATTAAGCTTGGCCCTATTAAGACAAGTTTGTATGCCCGTCCTGTAAAGTCTGAATTTATTTACCATTCGTATGTAAATAACAATTCCATTAGAACGTTTTTTAAATAATTTAAAAGATGCGATAGTGAACCAGTCTGCGCTCTCGCTTCGAAATGAGCTCTGAATTTATGCATAAAGCTGGAGATTTGTGACTCTGTATAAGCCACTTCCTGCTGAATCCGTGTCCTTGGTGGCCTCGTACTTATTAGCTTTCGATTTGCGTAGTGGCTTTAGCTAAATGCCATGGCTGCGGGCACGTGCCGAAAGAGCAGTCCGCTTTGAGCGCTTTTTAAAGGATCTCTCCGCGTAGACAGGGACATTAGGGGGCAGGACGAAAACTAGTCTTTGCTCGTTGATGGTGTGACGGGCATATTAAAAAGGGACGCTGCCAACATCGTGTCCCCAGCATGACGTGCCAAAAACTAAGTAGTGTCAGCATGGCAATCAAAAGGCATGCCGTGACCTGAGTCTCTCCCCCCTCGGTGTGCAGGTGTGCGGACAAGGACTTTGCCTATGTAAAGTAGTCGCTGTCTAAAGAAGAACTTGAACAGGACTTTACAGAAAGACAAAATTGACGAGGAAATTAAAATTAAATATTTTTAGACTACATTTAAAGGAAGAGAAAATGTAGTTGTTAAAAAATATCTCTCTGCTTTCTTAAAAAGAACATATTGCTTGCCTTGGATATCATAATCCTGCATAGCAACTTGTCATGAAGATGCATAGTTTTCACTGTAGAGGTACCACTGTACCCCGAGGTAGAGGGACAGCCCGCTCTCAAATAGGCAGTTGGCATTACATGCCTTTTGTGTTGCAAAGAGATTGGTTCGGTTGCGTTGGGCTGGGTTAGGTTCACTTGGGGTTGGGGTGTGGGCTGGGGTTTGGTTTGGTTCCGTGGGTTAGGGACGAGCGGGGGTAGTAACCAAACAACACATTGCTCTTAGAGTGCGTTGTTTTAGGCTAAGTGACGGGCGTGGTCGGGCTCAATGAGAATGCTTTCCTTACGCCATGGAGAATGGCTCGCCCGCACCATTTTCCCCCGTGCCCCACTTGAGGAGAAAAAGCCAGCATTTAGTTTTGTTTTTTAAATATTATGCACGGACGTTTATTGAAATCGTTTTTCTTTTGTGTCTTTGCCATAGAAATCATAAGGGTAACTTAAGAACTAATGCAAACTGCTTAAGTATATTACACAAAAACTTACAACTCGAGACTGCAATAACTTAGGCTTAAAGGTTAAGGGTTAAGGGTTATGGTTCGGGATCGCTTGTGCTCTAACATTAGATAAATATTTCGAGTTCGTACTAGCACTACGGTCTTAGACATTTACATACACGCGAATACATTTACATAGATATATGTTCCGGTATCGTATTGGTATCCCATTATAATGCAAACTTGCAACGCTCTCATTGAAACTACGATTTTGTTGAGGACCTATCCTAGGGGGGCTTTCTTCGGGTCTCTGGTTTTTCTGAATGTGCTTTAGCAATGATTACCATATCAATATTTTCTTGAAAACTTCGTACTGGGCTTCTTCTGCTCTGCTTGGCGAGAGAAAGTGTGTATCTTAACAGGGAAATTCAATTGGTGTATAGTTCTGTTGCGTAATCCTAGTTCTTGCATTGAAATGTCACATGTCCTTACTGGCTAACCTAGGACTAAGAGTTAATTAGAGGGGAGCCTGGATGAAGGGTCATTCAACAACTGTGTCACCCTCTTCCCCTCCATCCAACTCCTGCTCGCCTGCTTACGGTTGGGTATCTCTCATGTAAGATTGCTGCTAGTCCCTATATGTCTAAGCGCTACCTTTTAAATATGTCTTTGGGAACAGAGTGGACGAGGTGGTCTGCTGGAAAATCTTGCGACGGCGCCTCTTGTTGTATTTACAGGTCTTGGCATGCTTCAGCACCGCTGGTTAAACATATCTGGTGATCTGGGTGTGGAACTCCGATAGGCAGATCTGCAGCTGGCTGAACGAGGGCCGCTCGGCCGGCATCGAGGCCCAGCAATAGGCCATGATGGTGAATCTGTAAATGGGGGAAAATGAATAAATAAATAATTAATATTACAAAAAAACAACAGGGACCTAAAGGTGTAAAAAGGGTAATATCACAACGTCTAAAAATTAATATTAACTCTATGGTTAATTTAATACTTGAATACTTGAAATGCTACACAATACTCGAATAATTTTCTTTCTAATTTATATAAAAATTTTATTGTTTGTACTTACAGCTCATCTGGGCAGCTGAACGGCTGGGCCAACCGATAGCCATCCTTTAGATAGTGCTCCATTTCGTAGGGATCAATCTCAGCATAGGGCAGCTTGCCCAGTGTGCACATCTCCCACATCAGGACCCCGAAGGACCAGACGTCGCTGCCCTCGTTGTAATGCGACTTCTGCAAGGCCTCCAGCGAGAGCCACTTGATGGGTCGATACTCCCCATCGCCCAGGGAGTTGTAGTCGCCCGGGAAGAGGTCCCGACTCAGGGCACTATCTGTGAGCTTCACGCGCAGCTGATCATCGATTCTACAAAAGAAAAAGTTAAAGAATGAAATGTAATAGGAGTTTATCAAAAGAATTAAGTCGATGGCCACAGTAGCTAGTTACTCCCTATCTTTAAATTAAGTATTATATTATAAATGCGTTTATGTATAATAGTTAATAGGAAATAAAATAAATAAAATATCAAAAGAATTATTTATTTTGATTATGAAATGTCCAGGTAATATTTAATTGAATTTTCTCTTATTAAAACTAATAACATTAACAGAACTTAATACCAGGACGGACATGGTGAAAGTATATTTTAACGTGCAGTCAGTTCATTAACAGCTCATTAATAATTACATAATTTATAATCTTAAATATCTTATTATCATTTTACTTTTCAATATGAATACTTACACACAGTTCCTGGCCGCAATGTCCTTGTGTATAACCCCGTGGTTGTGCAGATGCTCCATGGCCATGGCCAGCTGTGAGGCCATCAGCACTGTCTGAATGGTGGTCACGCTCCTGGCATACGACGGATCCTGCAGGAAGCTCTTCAGATTCCTAACACTACCGGTAGCTGCATAGAGCACGAAGGGCGTGGCATAGTCCTCGATAGAGATGCCGAGAACAGAGAGCACGTTCGGATGCGAGGCCTCGTAGAGCATCATGGACTCCTGGAGCAGCAGGTTTACTTGCAGCTGGCTGGCGTGCTGGGCCACTGTCTTGACCAGTACCTCCTGGCAGTCATTGTAAGTGCCGCGATAGATGCGCCCAAAGTTTCCCTCCTGGACGAGGCAGGAGAGCCGGACGCGGCACTTCTGGACGGTCAGCTCCTGGAGACGGCGGTTGAACTCCTCAGGCTCATGCTCATATTCGCGAAAGGGCCGCGTCAGAGTCGCGTATGTGGGTGTGATGGTCGAGGGGCAGACGTAGATCGAGTTGTGGGCAGTCGAGGAGATGGTGGGAAGACGCTGGAAGCTTGAGGTCTTGATCAGGTGCACTCCGTTGGAGGGATGGCGTTTGGAAGGACCCTTGGCACAGTAGGCGATCAGTATGAGGGTGGAGACCAGCACCAGGGCCAGGATACCCCCAACGATGAGGGTGATCACACCACTTGCCGGCGGCACAAGGTTCTCCCTTAGCATGGGATCGAAGTCCCGCTTCGGGCCTCCAGAATTTCCCCGACCCACATTCACCGGCGACTCCGTTATCACTGGGCGCTTCTTGTCCTTCTCCCGGTCCGGTGACAGGTGCCCATTGGCCACCACATGCTCCTCGTTGCGATCCACATAGTGCACGTCGCTGTTGTGACCTCCCAGAGCCGGTTGTAGCACGTCCAGATCATCATCATCGTACTCCTCATGGGCACTGTCCTGCTCCTCCCGCAAGCAGATCTTCTTGCGCTTGAATATCAGGTTCGTGTTGTTATTGGTCGCCCGGTCCAGAATCACCTCCACGTTGATGGTTACGGTCACCTCGGCATTTCTGGTGCCCGAGCACTTGAGGGCAATGCCCCAGGTCTGCGGCTCCATGGGCACATCCCCAATGCGGGAAATATTCAACTGAGGCCTTGGTAGCACCTCCGTGTCCGAGGTGGCAATGTTGATGCTGTAGGGCAAAGGATGCTCCACCAGCGACTGCCACGTGAAGGTCACATCACTGATGTTGGCCGGCACAGGAACGGCGAAGTTCAAGGCGTAGTCGTTGATGGCTCCCTCACGCACGTAATACAGCTCGGCAGAGACGCCTGGAAAGGGTGAAGGAAAGGAAATATTTTATTTAGTAAAACCATGGGAAAAACCTCTAGAAAGTATTATAATAATAAACATAAAATTGTAATTTTAAATTTGATTTAAAATATTTGTTTAGAACTTATATCTTTAGTTCACGCTTTTAAACTTGCATTGGGTCTTGAAGACCATCGATTTTGTTTTTAGTTCCCCATTTAAGAATCCTGTCTCCAGAATTAATATTTACATTCAAATAAGTTATATCAATATTTATTCTCAGTGCACTGCTTGTTGCACATCACATCAGCGCTGAACCCGTGCTAATCCCATCCAGTCACTGGCAAAATTAATGATATATTTGTGGGCCAAGTGAATCGGAGAAAAACTTTTAGCTCAGTCACTCGACCCGACTGCGTAATCAATCAACAGGGATAACAGTTTTCTTCTGCTTGGCGAGGGCGTGGAAAATTGATTTTCACCGAAGTGGATCGGGCACGGGACTCGGGCAATATCTGTCGGTCGAGACACTTTAGTGACATATTGAAAGAGTTAAATGGCATGCTGCGCGCTCCGAAAGTGATTGTCAATTTTCCGAGCGCCCCCCTTTCGTCCTTTTTATCGGAGACAATCAACAAATAAGTCGGCTAACAATAAAAGGAGTGATGGACGAGGACCTTAAAGGCATTAAGGTTCCACCTTAAAGTAGAGGATATTTCTACCTAATTTTGAGTTGGGTCATTAGTAGGGGCACCCACGTCACACCTCCTGGCACCTGTCGAGGGTTTCCCTACCCGGTCTTATCTGTAAATTGATCTGATAGTTTTGACAGGCCATGTTTGTGTGTGCAACCTGCAACTGTTACCTGTCCGACAATGCATTTTTAATTAAATTAGCCATACGATTACGGAGGAGGGTTGCCCCTTCGCATAATGCCTTTGCATCTGCGAGGCGCCTCCGTGGGATACACAATAAATCAATCAAATTACAAAAGCCGAACAGAACGCAGAACAGGAAACAGGGAACTGGGAACGGAGGGAGACCCCTGGCCAAGACACGCGACTGGTGGCATGGTGGAGGCGTGGCCGAGTGGGCAGGTTAAATGTTCATGCTTAATTAATGCTGATGTAGTTGCTGGGCGCGTTGCATGTTGCTGCTGCAGCGCTGTGTTTATTTTAGATTTTTATCGCGCCCGTCGTATCCCGGCCGCAGTTACATTTCATACTTGTACATTTTATTTTAATTTATGCCACTTATTCCTCGCTCTATTCATGCCACCGGGAGCCGGAGGAGCGCATAAAGCGGTCCGCATTATAAACACATATATATCGTACTAATTAGTGGGGCAAACCCCCAGACAGTCCCTCCGTCCGCACGCTTCGTTTGCACTCGGAAAATGTAATTAGTAAGCCCAGAGACGGCTTGCAGGAATTCGAGGTCTAGGGGTAGATATGTAGGAAAAACTGTCGCATAATGAACCCGGCTAAGCCAGATAGAGGGCTTATGATACCTGCGACGCTGCGTTGCGGGGGTCAAAGGGTTTAATGGGCCTCAGACATGTGAGTTGCAGCTCATTAAACAGAAAAAGAAATGCAAACTGGAGATGTTAACTGAAATAAATGTGGCGATAAGAGGCGGGAATGGAGAGAGCGCTCAAGTTTATTTACTTCCTCTTAATTATATTAAAAAATTGTAATGGTAGGAAAACCTGAATTAAATTAAATACATCATAAATGGTGGTGAAACCACCATCATTCTCCCTTTTACTACGAAACTTTAACTTTTCCGCTTTAACATACTATTTTTCATGATTTAAAAATAAGTCACATTACAGGTAAAAACACTTTTAAACTACAAAAGAACACTTTGAACACTCTCCTACACCCTCAGCTCTTTCCATTTTCAATTTCACTCAGTCACCCATTCTAACATTTAACTTTGAAAACAATTACAATTAAAATTCCGCAGATGTAAAACTTTTTCTCCCTACCCCAGCCCTTGGTACAATTATAGACAAGTAATAGCAATTTACTTTGAGCTACCCATCAGTCTCCCAACCCCTCGAGCTGCCCTCGCAACGCGTTTTGCATTTCAACTCGGTCTGGTGCTAATTAGAGCTGATTGCCCAACAAATGAAGTCGATACCGGGAATGTCAGGGATGCTGGGATGCTGGGATGCTGGGATGCTGGGGTGCCAGGTGCCTTGAGAGAAAATCGATTTGCGCAACATGATTTCACGGCAAACGGGAAACTGGAAGGACTCCCCGAAAAACTTCCTCTTCGAGTGCCAGTGACACATAAATTCAGCGCGCTCAGAGAAAAGTAAAAGTTGTTCAAGCTGTGCGAAAATAGTTTCCCTGTTGCGGGAAAAATGGCAAGTGGAAAGAAAAGCAATCGCTTTTACTCGCTGGGTGTTGATAAGAGAAATGAAAATACGGAAAAATTGTTGAACAGAAGCAGCGGTACAGGAATTTTCCAAGGATGCCGAAAAGCACTTTGAATTCAAGTTACTGTTTGCATGTTTTCTTAAGCTTTAAGATTTTGAATTTTTGGTAACTGGTATAATCCCTATATTCAAATATTTCTTAAAGCCTTAAGCACATTTTCCCATTTTATTTCTTCGCAAATTCAACTCTTTAAGCCCCCATTTTGTTGGCCAAACGAAAGCGATTTGAATTCATGGCACGACATCTATTTAATTTCAATTACAACCCTAAAAATGCCATAGCAAACGCATCAACCGAAAAGGAAAATTCTTCCACACACACACACTGGGAGCTCGGAAACCAAGAGGGAAAAAAAGGAGAAAGAACTGAATTGCCCGTTTTTTGCGTTACCAACTGAATATTTCCCCCTGCGCCCAGTCTCCCAGCCCTTTCAGCAACCCGTCCAGATCCTAATTTATGCAAACCCCAGGCAGACATGAGCGAGATTTCCAGCCAGGCCAGACTGAAGCCCGAGCCCAGACACTGGGACACAGAGACGGAGGCCAGATCACACATAGTGGGTAGTTTGGATATCATTTTATGCTTTCTTAACATATTTTTTGCCCTTGTTGGTGGCTCTCGCCCACATTGCGTCACTCGCTGGGTCCGGGGGATTTCGCAGGCCATAAATCCGGAATTGTCTTTTGACACATGAATATGTTGTGCATTAAAGCAGACCCAGACCGAGGACGAGGGCCCAAAAGACACCCCCGCGCCGAAAGTCAGACGACATTTTTATTACGATCTGGGGAGCGAGTTATCCGCTGGATGGCCCGCGGCTGATGATGACATTCGCTTGGGCACTGGCCTAGAAGCTGATGCTGATTTAAGGTCATTACTGCGGGGTCTAGGGTTTGGGGAAGGGCTTGTGTCGACATCTAATGGGCTCTGCCATTTCCATATCCATTTCCCTTTTCCATCTGCATACGGAGCCAGAGATCCCAGAGCTGGTTTGGGCCAGAGGCAGGCCATCATAACCCAGGCGGATTCAATTTGCTGGCCTCCTTTGAAATCGAGAACTATGTGGAGGCTGGGAACCCCAACTGCCCATTGTCCCTAACATGCACCTTGCAATTCGCAAAATTATATGTTGGTTGGTCGACGAGGCTGATTAAATCTGCAGCCAATCGAGGCCTGACTTGAGAAACTGAGACTCAATCTTCCCATAAAAGGTCAAGAGAAGTCTCCAAGAAGGTTGCACTGAAAAAAAATCGTAAAAATAATATATTCTATGATTTCTTATAGAAATAAAACAGTTAAAATAATGAGCTTTCCATTAAAACTACTTCAACTTTCTGAAAGACTGCTTTATCTCTTAAAATATAGAATTAAAACAAAAAATATTTCCCATTTCGTCTCGCTTATTTCTGCCTGTGCAGAAACGGCTCAGAAAAAGGTAATTTTTATGCCCAAATGGTCATGATTCGTGCTCGACTACGTTGGCCAGACATTTGGCCAAGTCTTGTCTGGCCAAACAACTTTACTTTGCGCGGCTCCGATCCACGGAGCGTCAGAGTGTAAGACAAACAAGCCGAAGGACATGTGAAGTGACTACGTCTGACAGCCAGCCCTGCTGGCCCCCCCTCCGATTCCCCTCCAGCTCGCAGGGGAACCAACTGTGTGGCAACTTCATCCAGCATCCAGTAGCTGCCAAGTATTTCTATTTGTATTTCATCGCCCCGGTCGAGCAGCTGCAATTTATTTGCCTTGGTCTTTGGTCTTTAGTCTTTGGGCTTCGGTCGGACTCCGCTCCGGAGTCCGGACTCTGGTCGTAGCTCTTCTTTTAGTTATGGCCTGCCCGCAGCACTGACGCAATCATCAAGGCAACATTCGAGCCCTGGTCGTGTGTTTTCCTATACATTATCACCTCGGCACAGCCTCCTCATCGATGTGGCGAATGCCCTCTTCTGGTCAAGACCATAAATTCCGCGCAGAATGACGGCCAGTGATGCATAAATTATGTTGCCAACTGTTGTTGCTGGACTTCTATGACAAAGTCCATAAAAAAACGCATTACATTTATGGCCTTTTCTGGGAGATGGGAATGTAATGTGGCCAGTCTTCCCTCAACCTTCGTTAACTGATTCTGGTTCTTCAATTAAGAATGTAAATATCGTATGTGTTGTTGCAGAAATACTGCCTAGTTACAAAGGGAAATCTAAAGAGACTAAAACGATTTTCTCATTAGGGTTTCGAAGGAGCTAAAAAATGTAAAAGATTTATTTCAAAGTATGCATCCTTAAACATAGGTAAAAGCAGCTCATTAACTGTTTTTAACCAGGTAAGCAAGAAAATAAAAAGAACAAGCTATTAACTTGTCCATTAAGAGTTCCTACTAAATAAGCTACCTAAAACATTAATTGTTTGTTTTTACAAACACAAATAATTACCTCTCCTGACTGAAACCCATTTGGGCCAAACCGCTTAATTATTCAACCACTAATCTGTAATTAATCTAATACCTGGGCTACTTCCAGATACCTAGGCTCCACCCGTAAGAACCGCAAATGTGAAGTCGATATCTGGCATATAAAAAGTAATACCACCAAAACCCACCCCCTCGAGGGCGTGAACGGGGAGTGAAGTGCACTGAGCAGCGAGAGAGAGCTCTTATTGACTCGTAAAAAATCAAAGGGAGCATTAACAGGCGAGCTCTTAAATTTAATGTGATTATCTGGAGAAGTTAATGTGATTATTATCCGAGCGATAGCAACCAACACCTGCAAAGACAACGGGGAATCCAGGTAGATGTGGTAACCAACACCCACCTACATATCCATCAGTCCTGCCTCCGGGCACTTCCCCTGACAGTGATTTCTGCCACAGTGTTGGCCATTAACTTGCCACTGGTGCCAAGTTTTCTTTCAATTTCACCGGTCATGCACTGGGAAAAATCGAACACGAATTTAAATTTCCTACATTCTAAGACTCTAAAGAATTCGAATTTTGTACACTTAAATATATATCAATTCAAAGATTTTTAGGAACATTTGCTACTTGATCGCGGGTTGCTAAGAGGTTTAAAGTATTTCCAGATATATACATTTAAGAATGTTTTAACTTATTTTCTTCCGTGCTTAGACTAGCTTTCGAGTCGAGCAGCATTGCGTGACGTAATGAAATTTTTATCACCTCTGGCTGAGGGATCTCCTCCGTCTCATTCTGTATCTGTATATCGGTGTCTAGGCGCTGTCATAAAATTTATGGTAAGTCATAAAGCGAGGGCGGTCCACCCGCAACCGAATGGGATGGTTAGAACTGCCCATGGGTTGGGTTCGGATGAATGGATGCCAGGGGTTTCCAGAGTTCCTGGCATTTCTGGGGCAGGTGCCTGCACCACCTGGTTGTTTGGGTTGGGGGCTGGAGCATTCGAAGCACTTGGAGCTGTTGGAAGCCCTGGGCTGCGGTTTACGGTTCGGCCTGCTCCGGTCAGCTCCTAATGTGCGTTGTGGATTTGGATATGCATGCAGCCAGCCTCCGTGGCCATGGGTGGTCCCAGTCAAAAGACAAACCCGCAAAGTCGCATGAGTGTGTGTTAAGTAAACAGAAACTTCCTGTGCTGAAATTTCTGCCGGGGCTTGGAAATTTATGAACAATTTTTGACAAGGCAGTCGAGGAGCAGTTTGGCCAACCGAGGAGCCTCCTCGGGGCATCGTTGCCATCCCAGCCCAAACAAACACACACAAAGGGACGAAAGTGGAGGGAAACGCACATATTTTTCAATAGCACCCCGGGGATGCGGTAATTTATGGCTCTGACCGAGTGAGAGGAGCTGCCGGCCCGAAGCTCGTCGCCCGTAGTATTGACTTTTTTACTCCCAGCAGCTGCCGGCAGTCAAAACACGAAAAGAAAGAGCACACAGAGAACCAGAGCAGAAGGCACCAGGAAGAGCAGATTAGCATTGTTGCACTGACGTAGGCGTTGCTGCCACTGAAGTGGACATTGTCACCCAACCCTCCACCCTGCGACTCAACACCCACTTCCACTTCCGCCCGCCGAAAGTTTTCAGCTTTTGTTTGTGTCGACTGCGGGTGAGGACGAGTGTTTTTGGGTCAAGCAAATATATACGTGTATATATATTTGGGTCCTGTTTTCATTCGCCGTTGAAAAGTGGTTAAGGCTTTATCATCTTGTAAACGTGACGATGCAGAAGGCAGGAAAATAAAACGAAAATCCACCCAAAAAGGGTAGATTCTGCCACACACACAAGGAACAAGGCTTTCGTTCGCTTTTTGCCACTATTTTTCTGCATTCTCCTCTGCGGTTTGCTTAACTCTCATCAGCTCTGGCGGATGAGTGGAATTCATGGGAAAAAAATCTGTTAAGATCTCTATAATTAACACAGCTTAGCGGTGAGATAATTGGATGTGAGGGTGTTTAAGTAATTTACAGAATGTTAAAAGCATATTTATTTAACGGGTTAAGTACTAAAGAGGAAGTGGTGATGAAGTGTACACCAGCTACCGGTACTTAATACGCTGAAAGTTATAATATTTTGTACTAATTACCAAGATTTAACAACTTCACCGATATATATAGTTAATTCTCAGAGAGTTACTATTTAAGGTACTCATTCCGACACAATTAGCAAACTATAATGGTTTATATAATTAATTCTGGAATTTATCACTCGTTTAGTTAAATGATTAAAAAAATAAACAAATACTTTTATAAGAGGTATAAATACTATAGACGGAGTTGTAATTAAATTCACATTAGCTACTTATATGAAATAAACTGAGAAGTATAATATACTAATACTAATTCCTCAGATTTAACTGAAAAGTATAATATTCTCTACTAATTCCATAGATTTAACTACATCACCTAAATATGTATAATAAATTCTTAAAGCAGTTGAGAAGTTTTACACATTTTTTAGCATTTAAGATACTTATTCCGCCACAATTAGCAGCCAATAACGGTTTGTTTTCAACAATTAACTGTTGAGTTTAACATTCGTCCCATTAAATTCGTAAAAAATAAATAAATAAAACCCGTGTCACATTCATTCACAAAATCTCATGCTACTTTTCCGCTCACTTAATAGATATTCGTTTGAATTCATTAACTCAGTTATTCATTGGTCGCCGCTCTTGGTTTTTCCCAACATTTAAATATGTTAACGATAATGCCGCTAATGCCCATTATGTGTGCCTTTCTTCCCCCTCACAGCCCCCAAGCCAGCTGCTGGAACTACCAGACATTTCACGCCCCACACCCCAAAGAGCCCAACAATAACAAACCGAAGTTGGGAAGCATAAATATAATAAAAGAACAGGGAACAGACATGATAATAACCGCGACAAATTCACGGAAGAACGCAGAGCGAATTGCATTCGCCGTGGAACGAATCAGCCGAGAGCCCCGCAGCCTCCCTTCGCTTCCACAGTTCTCCCCCTGCGTAAATGAAATTTATAAATATTCTATATCATCGCTTAATTAAACTTAAAATAAACCGCAAAATAATCAGGACTGGCTCTTCACGTGCCATGTGGAGTTTCCATCGGGCGTGACAGGAAAATTGCCAAGGCAGATGGAAAGAAAAAAGGAGCAACTCTTCACCGTCGGCGGGTCGTCAGATTGCAGACATAAATTATATAGGGGAGAGAGACTGATGGTCAGATGGTTATTTTGATTAGCGCGAAATTGTTGGAAAACATTTGGTCCTAGGGAGTTGAGTCCCCCATCCATCCATGGCTGACAAGGCGGATCGAAAGAAAATCAAAGAAAATTGGGTCAATCGAACGCACTGGCATCTCGCAATGTTGCAGAGAGTGTTTCTGTGAGTCGAGGAACTTAGTTTTGTGAACGCATCTGCCCCGAAAGTTTCACTGGGATTTTTGAAATAATTTTAAAAGTTGAAGCTCACTTCAAAAGTTTTGGTTAACGCACTCAACTTTGCAAATAAAATTGTTTTATTGATGTTTAAACTTTTGGTTGTGTGCAGAGTATTAAGCATAAATAAAAACAGAGATATTCTAATGTGGCAATTAAGTCACAAAAAGGAGAAGAAACTCAAAAGTATTTCGAAATCTGTGAATAAAGTAAATTCTTTTCTGTTACTTCTGCTATAGCCTATATTTTCTTATTTATTAACCCCCAACATGGCAGTGCATTAGGCAGCCATAATCGCCTTTTTTGGCTGCACTCAGTGGGTACTCATCCCCATTTTTTCATCTTTGGCTTGCCCCCCATAGAAACTCATTATGGAACCCCACATGCGCATCGCTATTGCGGCACTTAAGTGCTTCAAAAATGCCTAATTGCCAGCCATGTTATCAGAACTCGGATATATGTATATTTTTGTGCCAGATATAGTTTTTTTTTTCGAAGAGAGAAAGTCCCCCTAGCTGGCTATCTTTTCCCTGTGCGTGGGAAGCTGCTGCTGCTACTGCAACTTGTGCGGGCGTGTGAAATTTCTCCATGAACTGCACTTGTGGTTCGGATTACTTATAGATTTTTTCCTTGCCTGACAGCACATATAATTGTGCGTAAAGTAATTAGCATTTTGGTTAATCGATTGCCTGACAGAGTCATATTACGCTTCGTTTAAGCAGCTTGTGCCACGAAATCAAGACGAAAATCGATTGGCACATAATCTAAATTCTTTTTTTCTCAGCAAGCCTATCAGATTCGATTCCCACAATCAATTCCAATATCGAACGAATGCCCAACACGCGCCGTCGTTTTTTCACTCTTCCTGTGTGGTGTCCTGAATGTAAAAGGAGTAGCGTTGAGGAACAATAGCAAGCAATGAAAAAATTAAATACAAAATAATAAAAATAATTTACGGGCTCATTACGAGAGTCATGTCGAGAGCTGGCAGTGGTGGGTAATGCAGGAAGCAGGGCAGGCACCCGCCCGGAATTCGACGGCAATAAAAATATGAGTCGCTGACGGGTCTAAGTTACAGTGGAACCAAATGAAAGGACAATAAATGGATATAAAAAACACAACAAAATTCATAAATACTATCAATCTATGCCCATTTCTGTAGCACTCCAGAAATAATTATTTTAAAGCCGAGTATTTTCGTATGGATGCCAGTTCCCTTTCGGTATTTAATCTTGGAATGCCAAAGGACCTTGGTTAATCAAAGACCACTGTGCGAGTGCCACCATTGGGAATGTCAGCCTGCAGCTCGCCTGCAGGCAATGGCTCCTGGCTGCTGGCTCCTAGCTCCTGGAACACCCCTCACCTCAGCCCGGCAAGCGGTCGCAAATAAAGCACTCAACGCGGGTAGCTGGCAGGGATGAAAGGAGGTCTCTGTCTCACCAGGGGTGGCCTGGCTGTCTACTGAGGGACAGAACTGGCTTTGGGACGGCTCTCAAAGGATATCGAGGGGCTGCCGGAGTGGAATCCACGGCGTGCTCAAGTGCCGGGCCCGCCTGCTTTCCATTCAGTGCCGGCGTTTTCTCTGCGATTCGGCCTCGCATTTCGCTTCCGGGCCCAGTCCTCCTCCTCCTCCTCCTCCTCCCGTTTGTTTGCATACGCAGCGCTGGCAGGACGAGGGTCAGGGACATCAACCTGGGGGATGCACGATGAGGGGGAGCTGCTGTTTGCACAACGCATTTCTGGTCCATTAAGTAGCGACGTTGTTGCAGAGAGGTAGAGAAGGCAGTGGTAGTAACCCTCCGCCCGGGCCGTTTGTCATAGCTGTGTGCGACTTTTCTCACTTTGGGCAAACGGCGGAGGACGAGGGATAGATGCATAGGTATCCACGAGATACAATTGCTTTTGGCTAGCACGCGTCTCGCTGGCTTGCCTTTGTTTACTCAGACATTTTATTTGCAGCTTAGCCGATGCATCTGCAGGACAACCCTCCGTTAATCACCCATCATGATTGTGGGAAAACGAGATTTCCCCTCAGCTTTGGCTTAATTACCAGCGGCGTTTATTTATTTTGTTATTTTTTGTTAGCCTCAGGATCATTTTGATTATTTCTTTCTAAGCCGCTAAGATGATTTGGGCATTTTCCCAAGGCCTGAGGATATTTATCCTGAAAAGAGTGTGCCATTTTCACACGCAACTTGATTTGCTTTTGTGGAAAGTAGTAACCATGGATTTCTGAGCTACATCAGTACATTTTTCATAAATTTAAAAGTGTTTTAGAACAAAAATATGAACTGCAAATATCCTGTAACTTTTATTTAAATGTAAAATATTAAGACTAAATGGACTTAACATTTATATATAAGCTGTAAAATATGTTTTCCTAACGTTTATCCTGGATTAACCCTGGGATTACTTCACTATGTTTTTGTGAGAGATTAAGGCATATGTTGGGCACTTTCCCAAGGATAACTATAAATACAAGAGTCTTTATTTCTGATTTAATCCTCACACGCAATCGTAATTCCTTTCATGGGCCTACTTCTCTTCCCCCATCAACCCGAGGCGAACCATTATATCCGCCTTTTAATGGACGCAACAATTTGTCTAAGCAGATAATTGCCCAAAAAAAAAGAAAACCGAAATTATGAAGTTCAACCTAAATGGGGAAAAGCTCAAGTCAATTGGAAGTTATGCAACTCATTCAGGGGCGGGAATGGAAATGGAATTAGAAGACTCTCCCATTTCGTGTCTGGCCACCACCAATCATGCAAAAATCCAAAAAAGCAACCGAAAAAGAACCTCACCGAGAAGACAAAAAAAACATAAACAATTGAAACTGATTAAATTAATTTGATAACAAGTCCGGACTGACTGACAGACGGAGCATTGAGGCACTTTAGATACGAGTGCGACAGAGGAGCCTCGATTCCTCCGAGGGGGTGAAAATGCGGAGCACTTTAGGGAATTCCCCCGAAGTGTGCGTGCGTGTGTGTGTGCATTGCTAAATTGGAATGTGAAATATGATTTTAATTTAAATAAATTTAGTTTAATTGAAAGCCAGCCAAATGGGCTGGCCCAAAGCAATTACAGATAGTTTAAAATGCTTCCGTTTTTGGTTGACCTTTTTGATGGCTATAAATTTCAAAGATTGCCTGGTCACTTGGATGAGTTAAAGTTATGGTTTTAAATAAGTGGCTTTTAGGCTAAGCAAAAGTCATTCAAATTGATCAAAATCTATTTAGTAGATACACAACTAAAATAAATATGAAAAATGTATACTAATAAACAGGATTCTCGTCTTGGCCTGACCAACTTCTCTCTATAAGCTCAATGAAAAACTTTTTTAATAATAACGGACTCTAGAAGTTTTTGCCATGTTGGTAGAAATTGCTGAAATAAATCAAATATAGCATACACTTTTTGGCAACTGGTGACGATGAAGTTTGCATTGCCAGAAAAAGTGTTTTCCTTTTATTACCACTTTATCCGATTAAATTGAAACTATTTTTCGACATAATTTACGAGTGTATTCAAATGGAGAATGCATTATTTACTGAGGGACTTTATAGGGGGAGTGGTGTTATGTATGGGCACCTTATTTTCTTGTATTACATAGCTCATTACAACTTTCGAATTGCTGAACTTCTATAGCTTCTGAGGTTGCCAGGGCGTGCGTGTGCCAGTTAAGGTGTGAAAGCTTGTGTTGTTTATGTTTTCGTAGTTATTATTGTCACACCCCGCGACGAATGAACAACAACATCCGCATCCGCAAATCATTTAGTTATTTAATTAAGCGCAAGTGCAGGCGTCAATCGGGGGGGCGTGGTCACCTAACCGTAACCGATTTTTCGGTATTGTTGTTCGAAAATGTTTACGCAACGCGCGGAGGGGGTTGGTAGAGAAAGCCACTGAAGGGCCGATGACTTGCAGTTGCAGTTTGACGACGGGGGGGTGGAGATCGAAGTGCAGGGCTGGAGTTGTGGCTTCCCATCGTTAAGCCACCGAGGCGAGCTGGATTATGAGTGGCAACTGAGATTTGGCCAGCCAGCGAAACGCTGCATGTGACACTCGCAATGTTGCCCCTGCCACTGCGAGCTACATCATCATCATCATCGCTGCAACAGCATGGGCATTGCTGCCGCCTATGTCTGCTGTTCATTTGCCAATTATGTAGCCAGACGCGTCAACTTGGTAACGGAATGAACTCGTGCACAGAACAAAAATATGAGAATCTCTTTTCCTAATTAAAATAGTAAATTAATTTAGGAGAAAATTTAAGTTAAATTTAAATATATAATTGTACTGCATAGTAAGGAATAAATAAACTAAATAAAGATTATTCTATTAAGAGATGTATTTGGTGCCAATTGAAAGATTAAATTTAATATCTCTTAAGAACTTAAACTAAAGATGAGTGTAGGTTTATCATGGAGTTATGGCATGGAGTTTCTTCGAAAAGTAATTTTAATAAAACATATCAGAATTTTATAATTATTATCTCACAGTTTATAAAACAATGTTTTGCTGGCTTTTAGTTTTAACAAAGTATATGGTTTTATATAGCAATTATTTAGAAATGAATTCAAATAAACAAAATTATGTTTTTGAAACGGTTTCTCGAACGACGTTTCATTCATGTTTTGATTTGATGCTTATTTAAATGATTAATGAATATACATATCTAAAAAAAATATATACTATTATTACTAAATATAAAAAAATATTATTATTTTTAATTTCTATCTGAATAAAAATTTTCGCTTAAGTTTCTCCCCGTGTAGACAAAAGACAGGTGGCAGGATCCGGGATCCGGGGACCGACAGGAGATCCTTGTTTATGTTGTCGTGGCAAGTTGGCAACACATGCCGCACGCTCGAGCACATCTAATGGCTTCGATTCCTACTGCAACATTAATTATGCCGAGGGTGAAATATTTTTGGCCACGCACACAAGAGATTTAGCTTAAGTTCTGCTCCCCCTGATGCTGCTGTGCCCCTAATTGAGTTCACATTACTTGCCGAAAATATGCTTTGTATTTCGGCCAAATGTTCGCATGCTTTTATTAGCCAAACGTGAGTTGGCAACAATTTCCATTGTGCACGGGAAAATCATGTTCAGTTCTGCAGTGATGAATCTTTTGGCCGCGCCAGTTGAAAGTGTCAAACCATTTAGAGAGATGGGGTTGAGATTAGCAAGTGTTGATAGACAGACCCGAAACGTGACTGGCGAAATGTCGATGGGTTATACGTGGACATGGACCTGGGGATCTGTTCAGACAGCTGCCAGGGATACAAAGTTGGGAAAAGTTACGCCAGGATTATTGAGCGAAGTGTGAAGGAAACTTTTTGGGGGCTGTAAAATGGCGGTGGGATGTCTGAGTAGCATTTCACAGCGGGATTTACAATATGGTTTTAATTGGTTGCGTAGGCTCAAGGATAGATAGATAATCTTCATAGTCTTGAAGGAATACTTAGAAGGTCCTAGACTAAACTAAATCTATTTTTTTATGTAACTTTTAAATGAAAAGGCTGTATAAGAGTTGCCACATAATGGAGTTGTATTTATTGAGTCCTTAATTTTTTAATTGGTTGAGTCTCCTTGAATATAAGTTAAAATAAGTAAATCTTTTCATTGTAAGTCTTTTCTAAGAATTGTAAAATAAAAGTATTTGATGTTTATTGTGCATCACGGTCGCCAACATCATTAAATATAAATAATAAATATAAAACAGAGCTTAGATAATTGATAATAAACAAAGACATTTTACAAAAAAATATATTTCCTTATAAGTTCAAAAACCCCACATTTTTCCATATATTTTATCACACATTTTAAGGTATAAACTAGGATATTTCTACCATTACCAATAATGTCACCTCTCGCTGTTCGGCAAACTGAAACTCCTCTAATTATCTAATGGTGTCCCCAACCGATGCTTCCAAATTATTTTCACACACACACACACCTGAAAAACGTTTTAACTGTCTTTCAACCGAAGTGACCCCTTCGGTCACTCATTGCAACCGCAAAATCCATCAACTGTACCGACTTTACATATCCGCTCATTTCGCTAACGAGCTGGGGCCACAGGACCAAACCCGAGACCCTCGCCCCCTCTTGATCCGCACCTGACATGGTTTACATAGAGCTCAGCAATTTGGGGCGCACATGGAGCGGGGATCTGGGATCGGGGGTCTGGCGTAACCTAACGAACACTGAATGCCACGCCGCAGCTGCAAGTGCATAAAACTCTTCTTCAGGCGACTCGCCTTCACTGCTGCTGCTGCCGTTGGGTTGGGTTGACAATTTAATTGATGTGCACTCACACAAAGGCTTTTGAAGCGACCGCTAAAAAAATATATATAAAAAAGTGACACCTACCCGACGTTGCGAACACATAGTGAAGGACCGAAAGTAGGTCAGGCATGCAACCCGCTGTCAGCGCTGAATAATTGGAGGGGATTGGAGAGGGTATCGTCGGCAAACCCACCCAATCCCGATCCAAAGCCCCAAAACCCAGAACCCAAAACCCGACACCCCAAACCCGAAACCCCAATCCCGAAACCCCGAGCACTGGCAACCGCAATTGTAGGAGCTGGCTGGCACCGCTTAATGGGTTTTAATTCTGATTTCGTTTGACACGCGGCTGCCACAACTAATAAATTTCCCGGGGCCATGTCAAGTGGAAAGCCTCAACTGGCCATCGCCCATCCACCCACATACCGCTCACCGGAGCCATATCACCTTTGATTGATTGTCTGCTGGCGCTCGACGGATGATAAGCGGGCCAAGAAGCCGGCTCCGCGTCCTGAAGCCAAATCAAACATGAATTACGACGAGTGGCAACGGATGATAAGCGGCCAGATAAGCGCCTGATTAGCCCCTGTTGCAGTTGCAGCCCCGTACAAATATTTACCCAGTTATTCACAAGTGACGCGATGCAATCTGCGGACCTGCTCCTGCTGCCCATCAATCAGCCAGCCTGTTGGCACACACACGCACTCTTGCGAGTGTTGTAAATTTAACAACATAATTTTTGATAATTTTTCCGTATCTCCCCTTATACACCCGTTCACGTGTACGGCCGCCACCCAGAGCAAACAAACACTTTGCATGTGTTTTACGACTCCACACGGATTTGTCCCCACTTGGTCGGTCCCCAGCTATCCCTCCGGCTACTGATTTATTTTTTATATGCATTGGGTTGTAAATTCTTTGTCCCGGCCCTGTGACACATTGTAAAACAATTTTCCTCACTTTTATTAGCCTGGCAATCTTTTCTGCGGGATTTGTGGGTGTTTTCTTGGACGAGAAATAGCTTGGCTCAACCAGACACACATGAATTTTTTGATAAAGGAATAAATTGGTGAAAATGGGATTAAATCTTCATTGGTTTATGCTGGAAAAGCATGTATGTTTATATAAAGCCGATTTGGTTATTTGAGTGGAAATTCGGCTTTTGCATGCAGATAAAAACGAATCCGATAAATGATACAAGAGAATATTTTATAAATTCAAATAAAATATTAGTTGTGCTCTCTTGACTTCAATTTTTCGTCTTATTGGCCTTTCTTGAAGGTATTTTCGAGCAGTCCTGGCACACGACTTGAACCAAAATTTAAATAAAACCAATATTGGGTGAGCAAATAAAAATAGCAATATAATCTGTGACCTGCTTGTCAGAAGGCAGAATCAACTTCTCAAGTTGAACCTTGTTGTTCTGGGCCAGAAAGCAATTAGCAGCATGTATTATTTACCAAGGAGTAAATAAATCAGGAAAATCTGTCTTCGTTCGCCCCAAAGCCACGATGCCAAAAACAAAAGGAGCACACAAAAGATGTATGTATATTTTTGCAATTCCACAAACTTGGCTTTGTGTAAATCAAATTTGGTTTAAGCTCTGCCCGCACCGAAAGTGCCAAGAATTGGTCAGTTAATTGACAAGCAATCTTACGACGACTGGCGTCCAGGGAGAAGGAATTTCCCCGAAATAAGCCTAGAATATTTGCGTGAAAACTCACCGATTAAACGCAACACCTCGTGCAAATTAAGGAAGATGTTCAGGTGGGCCTGGGCACTGGCGACCAGGGCCAGTAGTAATCCAATTGTCAGGCAGTTCGGGCCCATCTTCGGATCGGTATGTCCTTTTAGCTAGCTCTAGGGTCTTAGAGTTTTCTTTATTTAATTATTTTTAGCGTTTAAGAGTTTCCCCTTGGCACTGGCAAACACTTAATTTCCGCTGCACTCTTGGCTGTTCACTTTTGCGTTCGAATTTGAATTTTATAATCCCGCAGATTATTGCAGCAATTATTTGTCAGAGCATTTGGGCACTGTGCCTTATTCTGGCCGTTCTGGGTAACTCGGGCGCACAGAGTTCCCAATACGAGTCGAACCGAATCAAAGTCTCTCCCGTTTTCCTCGCACTTTTCCGCTGCGAATTCACGTTGATGCGCACACCGTGACGATTTCCCAACGACTGTTCAAATTTAACTGAGCGCGGCAAAAACATCGATGTCACTATTTAAAAAAATGCGATAGCTTTTCCGACATCGATATATTCGTGTCCGTTGCAACTTCGAACATGTTCGCCAGTGGGTCCAGTAAGGCTGTCCCATGATTGTCAACGGGATAAACAAACAGTTGGCCACACATGTTCCTCAGGCAGCGCATCCGAGTGGATGGTGGGCTCTGAGCGAGGGTGGGACGTATGTCTAACCAGCAGAGCGTATAACAGTTTAATTCGTCTCGGAGGGGTAAGGGTAATACTCTCTTGGAAGGGGGACATCCCCAAACCGTTGCAGTTCGATGCGACTCTCAGTTCGACCGCAACAAGTTTGAAGGAGAAATCCAATCAGAATTGTCAGAAGTTTCAATTTTCAAACTTTGTCGGGCTAAGGTTGTTTTTTTTTTATAAAATAAAACAACCATATATTTAAGTTTCATACATGGGTATTCTTCGAGTATTAAATAAATAAACCAAACGATCTTATAAGGGACACATTTGAGCTGCCACCGATTCAGGTTAGGATGCAGTCGCACATCCGCTGGCTAATGCGCTGGCGCAAGTCCTCCACGCGTTGGAGGAGTTTTTGATCCCCATTTTTGCCCTGTTGTCCGGCCAGGAGGTGATGCAAATCCTGCACCGCCTCCAGGCACTCGCAGTGCTGGGCGAGACGTGGGTTTTGGCAGAAGATATTATCGCAGGTGATGGGGTCGCATTTGTGGAGCGGCCCACGGAGCTCCCTTCGGCCGCAAGTGCGCATGTACTCCCGGTGGCACATCTGGCGATAGTAATCCAGGAGCTGGAGCTTTTTATTTGCCCGCATCATGTCCCGGATGAAGGGGGCATCCGGCTCGCCGCGGTCTTTAAAGTTACAGATCTCGCAGGGGCATCCTAGGGGTGGACAAGGCGGGCAGACTTTCTCTCCTTTGCCCTTGTCTCTTTTGCCAGTGCTCTTCTTCTTGTCCTTGCCCTTGCCCTTGCCCTTGTCATGCTTCTGATTCTTGACCTTGTCCGCTTCTTTCATTATTGGTGTATTCTTATCTTTGGGCTTGTCAGTGGATTCTTTGGGCTTGTCAGTGGATTCTTTGGACTTTTCAGTGGATTCGTTGGGTTTGTCAGTGGATTCTTTGGGCTTGTCAGTGGATTCTTTGGGCTTGTCAGTGGATTCTTTGGGCTTGTCAGTGAATTTTTTGCGCTTGCCAGTGGATTTTTTGGGAACGTCATTCACCTTGGGAATATTCTTAGGAACATCCAATCCTTTGGGCGTTTCCTTATCCGTTTCATTAACCGCTGGTCCTGAAGGTGGTGCCCCTTCGCCCGGCGTAAAAGGATCACTTAATCTCTCTGACTCCGTGATAGGTTTGTCTTTTTCGGTTTCCCGGTGAAATATGTGTCGATCATCAGTCTTGTTTTTCTTTTTATCCTCCTCTTTGTCTTTATCCTTGGTGTCACCTTTTTCCTTCTTGTCCATACGTTTGTCGTCACCTCCGGATGCATCTCCAACTTTATCACTCTTGCCGTTTTTTTTGCCATCTTCAGTCTCCTTGTCCTTATTCTTCTGCTTGTCCTTGATCTTGTCCTGCTTCTTGTCTTTGCCCACATCCTCAACCGTGTCCCTGACCGTGTCCACATCCTTCTGCTTTTTGTCCTTGTTCTTGTCCTGCTTCTTGTCTTTGCCCACATCCTCAACCATGTCCCTGACCGTGTCCACATCCTTCAGTTTCTTGTCCTTGTCCTTATCCTTCTGCTTGTTGTCCTTGTTCTTGTCCTGCTTCTTGTCTCTGCCCACATCCTCAACCGTGTCCCTGACCGTGTCCACATCTTTCTGTTTCTTGTCCTTTTTCTGGTCCTTGGTCTTGTTTTTACTCACGTTCTCGTCCGTTTCCTTGTCCGTTTTCTTGCTCGTGTCCTTGCCCGTGGTCTTTCCCGTATCCTTGCCAGTTTCTTTGCGCGTATCCTTTTCCGTTTCCTTTCTCATATCCTTGCCTGTATTTTTGCCATCTTCAGTCTCCTTGTCCTTATCCTTCTTGTCCTTGTTCTTGTCCTGCTTCTTTTCTTTGCCCACATCCTCAACCGTGTCCTTGACCGTGTCCTCATCCTTCTGCTTCCTGTCCTTGTTCTTGTCCTGCTTTTTGTTTTTGCCCACATCTTCAACCGTATCCTTACCGGTGTCCTCTTGCGTCTCCTTTCCCGTATCCTTGTTCCCATACTTGGGTTTGTCTTTGTTTCCAGTTCCACCGGTTTCCTCGGTAGTCCTTTCGCCACCGGGTCGACTCCCACCGTCGTCACCACCACCACCACCACCACCGCCCTGCCCACCGCCACCTCCTTGACTGTCGTCGTCACGTAAATCCTTCGTCTCGCAGCAGATCTCGTAGATCTTGGAGAGCGGATCCGGCGAGGGCTTCTCCTCGAAGCACGTGAGGAACCTTTCGTACAGGTGATCGTAATCCTTGGGCTCTGGACTCTTTATCGACTTCTGTTTCAGGAGCCATTGCCGGAACTCTTTGTTATAGGGCCGGGGATCAAGCTTGTACTTGGCCCATTCGTATTGGGAGCACGCACTCTGCTCTCCGCCGCAATCCGAGGGGCAGTACCTGTGACGTCGACGCAGTCCGTGAGGTTTCTTTTTGGGAGGTCGTTTCATGCCAAGGGCTTTGCCTCTGGAGACCATCGTCTCTTTGTGCTGGGTTACACCTAAGGGATCATTTGGATCGACTCGATCAGTGCAGAAGTAGGACTCCAAGGCCGTACTAGGGTTCAACCGCCGCTGAACAATGGACATCCTCTTCAGCTCCGTCTGCAGAGCCTGGCGGTTAAGGATAAAGGTCTGGCCCATCTGACCAGAAACAGAGTTCTTCGCAAGGGGTTTCTTCTTCGAAAATTGAGATGGTGCCGGTCTGGTAGAACGCCGCTTGGTCTTGTCAACACTGGCCTTCTCCAGGCTGGCCCTTTCCAGGCTGGCCATTAGCACCTGGTTGAAAATCACCGCCTCCGGCTGGTAACTGGCCGAGCCGATGCCATAGTAACCCAAGGTATTCTTGCCAGGACTGTGCTGCCATAGAAACAGCAAGTCGTCCTGTTTCACGTCGAAGGGTCGCCCACAGCCGTCCGCCTCAAGAGAGTTGGCCAACAAGGAGAAGGTCTTGCTGGGATCGCAGCTTGACACTTGTGTACGGATCGAGGGGTACGTCTCCGCCCAATGGAAGCGATAGGCCTGGCAGTTGGCACGCCTCATCGCTTCCCTGGGCGTAAGAATACGTTCGTCCGAGAAGAAATGCTGCGAGCTGATTGCGCCATTGTCCCCCAGTTTTTCTGAGCTACATAGCCTCACCGGTCTCTTGCTCGAACTCATGTGTGATTACTACTCTGGCTTTTTTCACTTACAAAATTTAAATTTAATCTGTTTGCTCTGTAAGCTTTGTCGTCAGAATGCGATTCCCCCAGTTGGTAAGTTTCGGTGAAGTGAGTTGTCAAGCTAAGGCTCCTGGGTGATCGGGAAGCTCTTTTCGCATATCGCGAGCTGGTAAAAATTAAATATAGTGAATGTTTACTTACTTCAATTCTTGTTTTAAATTTTAACATGGATGGGAGTTACCCGATCATGCGTTTCACAATTTGTAGAATTTCGTTTTGTCCAGAATTAAACAAACAATATGAAATTATTATTATACAAGTATTTGGATCAGCAAAAAGATTTCAAAAATCTTATCGCTCATATAGAGCATTGACATTGGTGGAATATTTATTTTTGCAAACAGTAGACCTTGAAAAAGGTTATCTATATATTCGAGTCTCCTGAAAAAATCAATAATTTCTTAAAGTCAAGTTATTTTGTGTTATCAGTAAAACAAAGATTTGATTCTTTAAAATACATTTGAAATGTAGTGTATTCTTTGTAATTTCAGCAAAGTTCAGTTTATTCTCTTAATAACTCATATATGGTAGTCACCAGCTGCCACGATATTTCTTTTTTCAAATAAATAAATAAATAATAAATACATATGTACGCACACAGATACATAAATTCGCGATATGAACTATAAGACATGGAATGCATAAATTCATTGACACATTAACTATAGGAACATTAAACATAAAAATATTGTACATCGATTTAAGCTGCACGAAAACAAGTCTTAGTCCTAGTCTACCAAAACAAAGCGTATTTTACCCCTAAGGGGTACTGCATGTGGGATCCAATACTTGATATTTTGACACTATACTTTGGCTTTTAGTTAATACCCTTCCAATTACCGTCATGACTAAATACGTAGTATGTATAAGCACGTTAGCCCTCCACCTTGAGGAGATCAATGGAGCTCAGAGTGGTCTCGATAAGCAAATTGTAGTCCAATTCGTTTAGACTGGCCTTCGCAGTCAGCAGGTCCAGAAAGGAGTCCAATGGTGTTAAGGCTTCGGCAGTTAAGTCTGTCAAAGAAAAATGCATTGTGTTTGATGAGAGAATTAAATAGAAAAAAGGGCTAATTATTCGTGCAAATGGAACAATGACACTGGCGAACACTGATCAGCGTTGCTTACCAGTCGGCGATGATTCGATCTACCAAGTAACACATAGCTCGCCATGCTCAGGAAGGCCGTGGTTAAAATGATAAACAGAAAAACCAAAAGCAGCGAGTGGCAGACCACAGTGTTGGGTTTGCCCAAAGCTGAACGGGATAATTAGGGTGAAGAATATGTGCAAACGAAAATGAAATGGAAGTAAATTAAGGGGGTAATCTCACCGCTCCTAGTATTGTTTCGGGACTGGTTCGAGCAGGCCGATGGCCGCTGTTGCTGGTTGGCTTCCAAGAGCTGCTGGCCGGACAGAATGTTCGCCGCATGCTCCCTGCCACGGATCATGAGGCTGTCCGGATGCTGCCAGCATTTGAGCAGGCGCTGGGCCCGCTGCTTGGGCAGAGCCGACAGTAGGGACAGCTTACGTTCGATGCCCAAAGGAGAGTCCTCGATGTCTATACAATATATACAGGACGAAATTAGGGAATCAAATTGAAAAATAAAATTGACAACGCACCAAAAACAATGGCCTTCATCACGTCCACCTGCAGCTCGAACACGTGATTCTCTACATACTGAAGGAACATGTTGTAGCCCAGAGCCCTATAGCCCAGGTAAGTGAAGAACGAGGAGAAGCCCTCGGGCAGGGGAAAGGCAATCGATTCCACTGCCAGACAGTATCTCTCCAGGATGAGGAACAGCGAGTGCTGCTGGCTAGCAGGCATTTTGTCTCTGCAAATATTCACACAGTTAAATATAGTTCAATCTAAAACCAAGTCAAACTCACATTAACTGGAAGCCACGCAACGTTTCCATGCGAGCATCCAATCCCGCCGCACGGCACACCAGTGAGCAGAGTGCACGGGACAGCTCCAGCTGTGAGGAAACGAACTGGGAGGCCACCGCATGGACGTGAGCGGGAGCCTGGGAGCGCTCGAAGAAGGTCTCTTTTAGCCACCGGAAACCAGTGTGCGGCTTGGAGGAATGCTTCACCAAATGGACGCTCAGCTCGCGCAAGTACTATTAATATGTTAGGATTTAAACGGAGTAATATATATAAATAATGCGGATTTAGTTACCACTGAGATGACGTGCTCCTGCTTGCTGGCCGTACAGCCCTCCAGCTCAATAAAAGGCAAGACCTCGTTGCTAAAGGGAAACGCACTGCCGCTGCTGTAGTCTCCGAAGCCTCCGCCCGAGCCAGCGTCCGGTGAAAGGGGCGTGGTGCACCTAGACAGAGCCTCCGGCTGGTAGCAGGCCAGGCTGAAGATGAGCTTCTCCGTCACCTGCTCTCCACTGAAGCGTGGCTGTTCCTGCTTCGCGGATTCGTTGAGGAGATCCCACAGGCGTGTCCAGATATCCGTACGGTAGGGTGAGAGACGCTGCTGCGGTGATAGGAGCATCATACTGGTGTTGTGCAGGGTTTCGTGCGAGAGGCCCACACTTATGTCCGCTACCCGGGCTTGAATGGGACGCGAGGCGATGGCTGTGGTCAATGGCAATAGCCTCATCAGCGGCTTGGCCTCCTCCGGCAAACCGCGAACTGCAGCCGCGTAGCTGCCAGCCACAAGGGCTTCCTTCAGCAAAGCCACCGTGTCCAAGGAAAGCGGGCGTTCCAGGATACTATTCAACAGCTCGGCCAGCACGTCCATGTCGTTCGAGTGCAACAGAAAGTAGTGTATAATGCTGATTCTGTTGTCCAGCGAGCTGTCATTGCGGAATGCCTCGATCAGATGCGACTTGGGCACGGTAAGCGAGACCAAATCCAAGGTGGCCACATCGTAGGCCAGGGCTCCCCACTTCCGCAGGGGAACCAGCTGGGTGATATCAGGACTCCGGTTGCTATGGGCAGCACACACGATGTGACAATTCGGTTCGTGTTGCAGTCCCACGTCCAGCAGATGGACAAAAAAGGCCGACGACACCAGCAAGTGATGCTGACCGTGCAGAGCGAAAGTGGGCTTCAACAGCCGAGCCTTCTGCCACGGCACCCCGGGCATGACGCAATGCACCACGCAGCCGTGATGCAGCAGAGTCACCGAGTAGGCGAAATGCACATCCTTCTGCTCCGATTGCATCGGCTGGTAAAGGTAGTAGTGGCAGACAAAGAACATGCCTGAAGAGCTGTCCGCCAGAATGATGAGATTCAGAGAACTATCGTGTACGCGCAGCGGCACCGAGTCATCGGCGTAGCTCGGGTTTTCCTCTTCCCTCGAGGTGCCTGTGGGCAACTTGGGCAGGTTGAGAGGTATATTTAGCTGGAAAGGATGTAAGTGATAACCTTAAAGCGCAAATACAAAACTCGTACACCTACCACCGTCTCCGTGGGCTGCTTCTCGTTGAACTGGAAAGCCGACAGTGTGGGACTTAGAATCGGAGCCGCCTGTTCGCCACCTGCCTCCTCCCTTTCATCCAGGAGGCTCAGGCTCTTGGCCTTCGGCTTTAAATGTATGTAGTAGAGAGCCTGACACTCAGGATCCCACTGAGCCCAGCTGAAGTTCCTCGCCAGAGTTTCAAATGTCAGGATGCTGGTGTCCAGGCGCCAGGCACTGCCCTCGCCGGCACCAGTCGAGGATGTGGTCGAGCTCTGCTTCACCACACAGCTGTATTGCCTGATGGCTGTGGAGGAAAATTCGTTCCAATAAATCTCTAGATTATTTCAAAAAATGCTGGATACCTACACTCTTCGTGGGTGAGCACCAGAAGCTTGTCCTGCCAGCAGGTGCGCGTGGCACTCTCCACGCGCCACAGAAACTGCGTCATAATTTGGCGCGGCGTGGGCTCCGCATTGATGGGCGTGACGGTGCCGCCCTCCGAGCTCCGCACCTCCACAACGAAGGCCTGGTAGAGTTTACCCTCGGTCTTCTCCACAAAAGAGAGCAGAGTGACGCTGCTGTTGACGCTAGCCTGGATGATTTCGCAGCACTTGGGTAATGTCCAGAGGAGCCGCAGCTGCTTCTTGGTGGCATGGAAGTGGCCAATGCAGGTCTCCTTGCGCACCTTCTCCCCATCCTCTGCATATTCAAATATCCAGGATGTGAGCAGAGAGCCATCTTGCTCCTGGCCCAAAATGCGCCACTCGTTCGCCTTTTCTGTTGGATGGAAGAACATTTCTCAATATTGGATTCCACAGCTGTGCCTTCCGGTAACTTTACTCACCCTTGTAGCCTTGGGTGGCCAGCAGACCGCAGAAGTTGGCCGCCAAGTTCTCCTGGCGCAGCATTTTGGGTTTTATTTATAATTCGCACAATTACATTTATTTTCGTACTTTAAGAAATAAAAACAATGCACACACACATACGCAGTTCCTGGGACTTTTTTTTCCTAAAGATGACCTTTTTTCCGAAAGATGGTAAATTTATATCGCGATTTTTTGTTTGCGCAACTATCGAAAATGCGATGTTTTTTTATATATTTCGATACTTTTTGCCAAGCCAAAAAAAAAGAAAAATTATTGCCGATTGTCAAATTACCTGTTTAAATTATTTACTTAACTTATGAAATGAAACATTTTTCCCAAAAATTGTGTGCCCACAACCACGCACAGTTGATTAATTATAATAATAAACTAGACCTTCGCATCTGGCGTATTTTTAGCTTAAATTAATTAAGAACATCATAAATAAAATGTGTATCATTAAGTTATATTTTTAATAATATTTTTTTGTTTTGATAAAAAAAAATCATCGATACTAGTTTTTTCAATCTTCCAATTGGCATATACGCTGCCAGTGTGAATGTAGCACGGTTGTATGAAAATACCACCCCTCAAACAAATTAATTCCGAAAATACAAAAAAAAGGACTCTGGTTAAATTAAATCTTTTCAGTTTCAAAATTATTAAATTTAAAAATAATTGCATTTAAACTCACGTAAAATGCCCAATTCATGAAATACACACGATGTCGCACCTAGACGTTAACTTTGAAGCTGATAGAAGCCACCATAAATAATGGTATTTACCTTTTGCTTCACTGTTAAGCTTATGTTAACATAGCAATAATTATCGTTAATTTGAACATTTAGAATTTTAGATTGTAACAACAATAACCACCCAAATCCTGGCAGGTTCCTTCTGTGATTGCATTTCTCCTATTTTATATGTAGGAGGCCTCTTGGCGCCTGTCAAAATATTTATTTTCAATAGGAGAAATTTTTCAATGTCGTTTTCGTTCGTTGATCATGCTTCACCATTAAACAGTCTGTAACTGAGGTACTGTAATTTATTCACAAGACTTCATAATATCTAATTATTACTATCGCCCATAGTGTTGATCCATCGCTATGTCGCTAAAGTACCTCTGCGCCATATTGGGCCATTTCTTTGGCGCAGGAATACGGGGCACTGCGAAGATCTTTGCCCTTTTCGGCGGCATATCTGTGGCACCGCAAAACCAAGGCTTCCATCCAAACTGCAGATTAAATTTTCCGATGAAATAGCAAATAGCTCAGATTAGGTCATTGACTGTCAAAGATCTAAAGCTGTATTAAAAATCTTAAAATAAATGAATTAATTCCGCATATAATATAAAAATAATTATTTTGATATTTTTTTCCTATAAGAATATTTAAAGATTATAGCTGCGGAGGGCTAGCTACATACCAATATTATAACTAAAGATCTGTATTTTACTGGAAACTTTTATTGGTTCTCTGAAAATTTGATCGGTAAGTTGAGCGTCGAATCTTGGGTCTGAACTGGGCGATCCATATTACAACATTTTAATGGACTTTAATTTTGTACGTTTTTATTAAAGACGATCGGAGAACTTTTATCCAAAATTAATGTCGAAATCCAAAGGATTGGGTATCTTACTTTCGTACTATTTTATTTTACAATAATGTTACTCCTTAACTCAAGTAGGCCCTGGTACTCATTTCAGCACAGGTTATTTTACTTGTCCTCGTTATCTACTCTATGTTTTCACTCGTTATACGAAATTCGTTGTGTTAACACCTCTGGCAATAGTTTTTGTCCAAAAGTTCTCTGTGCTATTTTGTTTGTTGTAAGATCCTGTTTCTCGAACTGAGATCAATGTGAGTTTAGTTGGGATAAAAATAAAGTTTAATATTAACTAAAAATTTTTCCAGCTCCTCGATTGGTTTCTTTAGATCGAAAAGAAAAGGATAAATATCAGGCCCCTTAGGCAAAACTAAAACTAAATTTCTAAGACGGTAAGCGAAACACCTGTACTGACTATTGAATTATAGCTGAGGTTTAACTTTGTCCAGAAAATGTGTCGCGGACCCTGTGGACCTCGTTGCTGCGACCCCTGCTCCGGCTGCTACAACTGTTGCGTTGAAATGTGCTGCGTGCCATGCACTCCTGCCTATATTCAATGCACATTTATGCCCTGCGGCCCCAGTGGTTGCTGCTAAGACCTGTAGCTGCCAAATGGGGAATAAATGAGATAAGATCAAAGCTCCTACACTTGAACTTATCCATAACCTGCAACAAAATAGTAATGTAATTCATGAGAAAAAAATCCGAATAAAAAACGAGTTCGTAAACATTTGTGTATGTGACTAAATGGGAAATTTTAAGGGTTGTATTTAGAAGTATAGCACAAGGTACTACCGATTTTTAACATGTTTTAAAGATTTTTTTGTTAATTTAAAATATTTTCCTACCTAAGCTGGCTTTGCTTTCAGTTTCGGGGATATAGTTGAACTCGTACTATTTTAAAATTAGTTTGTTTCTAAGCCTTGTCCTGTAAGGTGTATTTTTCGTCGTCTTTCCTTTATAAATATTTTGTTGGTAAGTGTAAAATGGTATTCTAAAATTAACTAAGAGTTTAAATGATGGAAGAAAACTTTAAAAATAGTCTCAAGTGTTTGTTACACTCGATTAAAGTAAGATGTTTTGTCTTTCCAGCCACCATGTGTTGCCCAAGCCGATATTATCGCTGCACTCCCTGCGTCCAGTGCTGTCTAATTGACTGTAGCTACTGCTGCCCTGGATCGCAGTGCGGTGGTCCTTGGTGTGTGACCACCTATCCGCCATGCGGCGGCGGTTGCGGGGGCTGCTAGGCAAAGTTGAGTCATCTATGTGGACTAAAGGTCAATGGCGACGACAAAGCACCTTACTGGGACAGAATCCAAATTGCATTCCATCTAGTAATCCCTGGATTCCAGTGTCAATCAAAAATTTTCAAGCAGCCCAATGCCAACGGGGGAAATCATCAGTCTGACTCCGAGTCTCGTAGCGAACACAACAAAAAATCTCTTAGAAAATTTCCAATCATAAAAACCTTTTGGAAATAGAAAAGTTGTGGTAAGTTAGAAAATTCGATTTTAGTTTAAAAATCTAACTTTAAATTCTTTTCTTGTCTCTTAACTTTCTCTAGTTCTCACGGGAACTCCTTGTCGGACGCTGCTAATTACATTTTGCCAATTCCGAGATGTGCTGCAATCCAGGAGGCTGTTGCAACCTGCCCGCGTGCATCCAGTGCACCAACTTTTGCTTCAACTGCTGGACGGGCACTGCAAGCGTGCCATGTTGCCGCGGCAGTCCATCTTGCTGTTGCGGTCCACGTTGCTGAAGGCTTTCGGCTAACAAAAAATTGTAACATAATAAATTAACACCAAAGCGGCACAAAGGTTTATGGTAATTTTCCTCAGTCTTTCATTTATGCGGAAACAGGTTAGGCTATTTTTTAAAGCCGAGCAAGCAAAAAGGAAGTAAATTCGATGGAGATGCACTTTTTTGCTGAAGTTCAAAGATAAAACGAAAGGCGTTTAAAAATAGTACCGTTAGAAATTTTCTTTTAGAACCAAACAAAATACTATTCGATTACAATCGAATATCGATGGTCACCCGGTATCGAGTATTTTTTAGCAACAACAACAAACACAAGCAACAACAGCGTTGTCAATTTAGCTAGATCTGGCGGTTTTCAAAAGCAAAATGCGTGATCTTTCTTCAAAGCTTATTTAAGCTTTTTAAAAACATCGCGCTTTACTACACATCATTTAAATACCTTATAGTATTATTTCCATTGAATCATAAAAAACATCGACACGCCAAAAGAGCATCACTGATCTAGGTTACTCTTTCTTGGAAAAGGACACTATAATCTATTTTTTATTAGCTTTTTTTATTTACATTGTTATTATTTTAATGCCCTTGCACAGTATTAAAATTTTAGTGAGAAGTTTGCAACGCAGTGAATAATGAATATTCTAAAAATGACAATTTGGCTTACATAAGATATGCTGTTGCTTCAAGACAGATTTTGTTTTTTTTTTATCACAATTGAGTACCGAAATTAGTTTTTTAAATTTAAGAAGTTTTCTTTTAAATTTATATTCATGTTGAGTGCGGGCACTTGAAAATAAATACTCGTATGGAAAAATGTACATATAAATTAAAGACCCGATATCTTGACGACCAATAATTTTTTTTTATTTTTAAAAATTAATTGAACTAGATCTTTGTATGTTAATGATTTACCTAGTATTTTGTCTGACTGTGAAGTCCATATGTATTCGGATGATGTCCAAATTTATGTCAGTAGTCCTGTTAATCAGTTAATAGTTTGTGTTAGTACGAGTAATAACATGCTAAAGAAATTAGACAACTGGGCAAAATGTAATGGACTAAGTATTAATCCTACTAAGTCAAAATCTTTAGTCATTTTCAAGAGAGCAATTGATACAAGGAACATTCAAAATCTTTATATAAATAATTCCATTATAAAATATGCAACTAGTGCAAATAATTTAGGGATTACTTCTAGTAATACACTTTCAAGGAGCAAACATATTACTCAAGCTACAGGTCGAACATATGGTTTATTGCGACAACTCTCTTGTTCAAAATCCTTCCTTCCACCACAAACAAAGATTTTAGTTCCAAAAACCATTCTAATTCCAACGTTATTTTATGGTATAGAGGTATTTGGACATTGTGACTCGCGAGATTTTCATAATTTATCAGTAGCCCTTAATTCAATAACTAGGTATGTGTTTAATTTTAGGCGTCTTGACCATGTATCCCACTTGAAAATTAAAATTCTTGACTTTAACCTAACTTTGTGGATTTCTTATAGGACTCTCATTTACTTTCACAAAATAAAAAATAATAAATAACATCAAAAGAACCAAAATATCTGTACGATAAACTTGTTTTTGCCACTTCACATAGAACAAATACCTTGATATGCCCCAGATACAAAACTTTATGCTCAAACCGACAATTCTTTATAAATGCTATCCGTCAATGGAATAACCTACCACATTATTTTAAAACCATAAGGAGAGAAACTCAGTTTCAAAATATGATTAAATAATATCTTAAGTAATAAACATAGATTTCAACTTATTAAAATAAAAATAACAAAATTAAAAAAAAAATGTATATAAGTATTTATTAAATTAGTTAAGTAACAACTGAAATATATTTAGGTAATACTAAGTAATAATGTTTTTATATCTATCTTGACTAGTGCAATAAATATAAGGTAAAATTAAAAAAAAAAATTAAGTTAGCCCGATTAGTCTGGCAACGCTTTTGTGTTCATATACTCTGGGTAAACATATGTTTATCAGCCACTGCGCTTGCGCACACCGTGTTGCCATTTTAGCTATTTTTTTTTAAATTAATCGGTAAGAAATCAACTTTAGGATCTTTACGAAAAAAATATTTAAGTTGTAGCCATATACCTAATAACCGATTTTTTGGACTTCGACGTTTAAGTATTTCGAAAACCTGACGTATAGAACATTTTTCAAGAGGCGAATTCGAGCATCGAAACCCTTTTGAAAAATATAATCCGTTTCTTGGTTTTTAAATGTTGTAAGGATGTATTTAAGGATGTTGTTAAGGATCTATTAAATATTCTCGTTTATTTATTTATTCGAATTTATTTTTTATGGTTAATAATATATGTCTGTAATGATAAAAAATATACACAAAATTATTTTATAAAAATTAGCTGATTTCTTAATTCTTTTTTTTAATTTCGCTTTTTTACAATTTGTTTTTTTGCAAATCTTGCTTTTTTATAAGAAAAAAAATGACATCACTGAACAACAATTAGACGCTGTCTTTGTTAAAAAAAGTAAACAATTCCTGGGCGATGCGATAAGTCAACTAGAAACCCGTCTGCATTGGCCTGCTACTATGGCGGAGGACATCCACTGGCTAAGCTGGTGCCGGCTGTGCGCCAAGGACGATGCCAGGAGGAACGTGAAGGTGCAAATGACCGACCAGACGGGAACCTGGGACAACATCCTGGTAATGGCCATCCGCAAGTACTTCGAGGTGCACGTAAGTAGTTACTCTGGTTTAAGGAGATGCTGTATATAACGCGACGCTCCTCTCTATGTCAGATGCGGACGGAGGATGAGCTGAGCAGTGTGCTGTGCACGGAATGCTACACACTAATAAGCGAACTAATCGATTTTGCGGAGCATGTCACCAAAGTGCAGGCCATCTTCGAGGTGCTCCGACGCTCGGAAACGGATCCGGACAAGCGCCTGGATGTGGCAGCTCTGCGACATCAGTACGGACTAGGCGAGGATGACTGGACGCACATTATTAGGCCCATGGCGGGGCCAGAATTAGAGGAGGTTTCAGAGTTGGGGAAACGAAACCTAGTATTACAGGAGGAATCTCTCCCACAAGAAGGAGCAAGGGAGGAACTCATAATGATAAGAGATGCGGACTCCTCACAGCGGGCTCAAACCCAAGACATCTTTGAAAGCGATGTCCCCAAGCAGGAATTTATTGATATAGATCCCATTTTGCTGGAGAACAATATACATAGCGGCCATACAAATCAGTTCGGAATGGATGATGTGCTGGTTGAGGTGCCGCAGCACGAGGAATCTCGAATGTACATCACCTCTACCTATTCGGGTTCCAGCGAGGAAGAGGAGGAGGCGGATGTCAAGCCGGATCCAGACGATCCCGAATTCCTGTCACTCACAACCAATGAAATCTCTAGTCTCGCCACTTTGGCCACCGAAGTAACCGCTGATGATAGCGGCAAACGGAGACGCATGAGTTGCGAGAGATGCGGCAAGGTCTACAAAAATCGAGCTTCGTATGAAAAGCACAGAGAAGGCGAGTGCCGCAGAATTGAACGGAGGGTAAAACTAGACAAGACAACAAGCGCCACCCTCACCTGCGACCTATGCAACAAGACCCTCTCCTCCGCCACGGCTCTTAAGATGCACAAGGAGGGCATGCACAACAATGTAAAGCCCTTCATCTGCGATAGCTGCGGCAAGCAGCTAAAGACGATCACGGCTCTAAACGAACACAAGTTGGTGCACACGGACAATCGTCCTTTCGAGTGCAGCATCTGCAAGGCCAGCTTCAAGAACCGATCTCGACTGAAGGCCCACAACCAGATCCACGCGGATCCTAGCTTCGTGTGCAACATCTGCGGCAAGAAGCTACAGACGCGACGCACCTGGAATATGCACAAGGTGGTACACAGCGAGGAGCGACGACTTAAGTGCGACGTCTGCGGGGCACTATTCAAGCGCTCAAAGACGCTCAAGACGCATCTGCTCAGCCACACGGGAATACGGCCGTACGTGTGCAACTATTGCGGAAAGTCATTTGCATGCAATGCCAACTGTCGAAACCACAAGATGAAGAAGCATTCTGTGGAAATGCAGCAGGAGGATGGCGGAGGTCAATTCCCTACGCGTTTGACTGTTCCCACGCTGGAAGAGCTACGGATGATGTGAGTAGTTTAGTATTCAGACAAGTGCATTCATTTTTTAATATCGTACTCCCTTTGCAGGACTAAAAAATTACCAAAATCCACAGACTAGGATAAGCTTAGAGTAAATAAATAAAGAAATACAATAGAGAAACAAGGAGTATTTTGGTTGATCTTCAAAGTTAAAGGGATATCTGAAAATTTTGATATATTTTACGAAAAAAATTAATATATAAAACTTAATTTTACCCTTTGCGATATATCTGTATTCTGTTATTCGAATATTTTTCTTTTGTGTAGATAATTTACCTTTGAGTTTTTTCTTTAATATGCATGTGTAACACATTTTTGCATTTTTAATTTATTTTAGCGCAATATATTTGTTGGTATGTCATTTCCTCGCGTTGCATCCCTTTTCAAGCAATCGGTTATTACATGGTCAAGGTGTTATCATCCGATTATACTTTCCACAACTGACATCCCTTGGGGACCGGTTCGGTTGAGTGCTCGCACATAAAGTGACTAATAATTTTATAGACTAGACTTTCCTGTCTGATGTTATCTTTTACTCACCTTAAGGACTGTCCAATATCTTTATACATATTCCTTGTGAAAATGAATATTACATAATTAAGGAAAAAACCAGCAATAATTGCTGAAACTTTATAGAATAAATGAAAGACATTTGGTTTATTTAAAAACAAAATAATTTTATTGTGGTTTAATGGAAATAGAAATTCTTACAATACAATTGTTGTTGTTGCTGGTTGTTCTTGGTTGGTTTATTAATAATGTTACACAACATTTTTTAAATGTTAATTAATACCGTATATTAATATAATAATTTCATGTTTTTTTCTTCATTTTTTAATTACTTCGAAAATTGTGGCCCCTAAGCATTAAAAAGACTTTCATTTGTTGTTAAATACTCAAATTCACGCCGATGTTGTTTGACTTTTGCAATGGAGTTATTGAGTGGAAATTCATGTAGTGTTGTTCTAGAACTCGTCACTCGATCAAATTGCAGCTTTTAACGAATTATCATGCATTTTTTTTTAAGTTTTTCCACATGTATAAAAATATTTATATATAATTTAATGTAAGTTTTTTTTGTTTTCCCTTACACATTACATTAATGAGTTGTTTTGTTTTTATCTGGTTTGCCTTACTTTTTATATATGTATAAAATGCGCATACAGTTGGAATCTTAGATTATAATAATAGTTAATGAGTTAATAACGTTCACATTCAATTACATCGTATTCGATTTAGTTACGATTAAGTTTATATTTTAATTTGAGTTTCTTTATTTGTTCTTCTTGACCAAAAACAAAAGTTGAAAATATAAATATTCAAGTTAAATGCCTTTCACTTGGTTTACATTTAATTGTGCTTGATTCCTGGGTAGGATTGGTTGATTGCGTGAATGACTGACTGAATGAGTGACTGACTGACTGATCGACTGACTGAGTGAGTATTATGCAGGGTGTCTGAGGAGCTGAGCTGAGCTATCCTGGCAGTAAGTTGAGTCAGTTGCGAACTTTAACCAAATGTTATAATCGTTCAGTTTCAGTACCAGTGTTGGTGTGTGGTTAAATCTTTGTATGCATATTAGAAACAGTATATAGCATATAGTATGCATTTGGTGGGCGTGTATATATGTTATTTATTTCTTACGTTTTTCATTTTCATTTCAACACAAAAAGTTAACAATTTCCCCGTTTCGAAACAGCTGAGAATGCCTGACAAAGTCTACATGTATTATTTGTATTTATTTATATACTTATGTAAAGACTAAAAATGCCAACCCTCAATGATATACATGATTTGCTTGTCAGTCCATATTTTCCACATTTTCCCTCCTACCATCCGTTGCTTTAACATTTTCGTTTTCTTTGTAAGTACTTCTTAACTGTAAAACAAAATTTGAGCGAAATATACGAGTTGTAACCGAGAACGTATGGCATGGTGTAAACAATTAACCGTAATAGATAAAACATAATATTTTAGCAGATACTAAATGCTCCCTTCACATGGCAATATAATATATATATGCGGGATGTGAAAGCCATTTAAGCAGAACCCTGTATACACTTGTTTTTTATTTCGTTTTAAATTCAAACTGCGGGAGACTCTAAAATCAATCCTTCGACGGAAAATATATTAATCGTTAGCTAAAACATAAATATATATATGTGTATATAAAGAAAACTTAATTGTAACGACATTTAACATTAGATTGGTGTTCTTTTTCGGTTTAGTTCATATTTGTTTCGTTTCGTTTAATATTAATTATTATAAAAATACATATATGTATGCATGATGACTAGATGATGATTCCATGATTCGGCTTAGTTGCACTATATAGCTTTATAAATATCTAAAATCTAGATGCGAATGCGTTATTATGGGTAAGATGAGCTAACATTTATGCATATTTCCAAATGATTTAGCAACATTCTTTTCTTCTTTGTTTATGTATTGTGTTTGTTTTATGTGCGGTTCGACCGTAGAGACTCATTTACACTAATTGCAAATATATTCGTATTTATATAATTTTTTGAGTCCCAAAATTGATTTAAAATAATTGCGTAACGTAAACGTGTTCGTACAGATCCATTTTCATATGAATGGCATGGCATGGCATACGATCCTTAATTAATTACCACTTATTTTCTCCAACAACAAATTCAACACAACTAACACAATTAAATGGGGAATGTTTTGTTATTAATAATAGTAATATTTGTATGGTTTCAATCTCTCTTTCAAATGAAATGTTGCTGTATTCTGTCTGCCAAGTAGCTCTTGTTGTCATTGATGCTGCTGCTGTGTAATTTGTGCAATACTGTAAGAGATAAAAATAAAAATTAAACAAATTAAAATCAAGGGAATTTAGAAATGGGAAAAGAATATGGGTAATTTAAAAATTTGAATCGTAGAGTAATTTTTCTAGGCCAAAAGAACACAAATAAAATGAAATGTGAAAATTTCTAAAAAATATGTCTTCATTTTTTAAACTTCTTATTTAGTTATTGCATTATACATTGCCCATTTGGTTCTCATTTAAAGTTAGATTAACTTTCTTAAAATGTTTGACTTAAATACATTTTTTTTTTTTAATTTTTTATGTGCTTTTGCTGTATTTTTAGTATTATTTTTTAATATGTTGCTTTGTCTCAAAAATTACAAAATGCTCGGGATATGAATTGTGTATGTATTTTTTTGTTGTAATTTTGTTATATATTAGGTAATCTTCAATAGGAAGAATAAGCAGCTAACAACAAACATTTAATTATTATGCCTTATAGTTTGTATACGCACTTTAATTATAGATTAAATTTACGGATGTATATAAATATTATATTTTGCACCTAGAAAAGTTAGCGAAAATATTCATTATATTCTTGTTCTCGTTCTCGTTTTTTTTGTATTTTTTCTTGCATTTTTAGAGTTTATATTTTTATAGTCAATTAAAGAGTGAAAATCAGTTGTTCAGCCTAAATCAGTTAGTTAGTTTTAATTTCTCAGTTTAAACAAGTGCATAGATAAAAGCGGAAACGGAAAATCTTTTCAGAAAAATTCCCTAAACGAGTCTCATATTCATTTTATTTCACAAGAGTTTTTATTTTTTTTAAGTTTCACGTTTACGTTTTCGAAGCAGTCTAAGATTTTGTTGTTTTTGAGTGTTAAAAAACTGTTGAGTTCACTACTATTTTTTTTTTCGTTTTTTCTTGCCTTTAAACACACACATAAATATATATATTCATATATACTCGTAGATATATAAGTATTAGCAGAAGTAGCCTAACGTGTAAAATGTATTACAGATGGAGAGGTCCTGGACTTTATCCGGGGCTTCAACTTCAACTTGTCTCGTTTTATATAATAGTAGCAACATTATAAATATAAATATTCATATATATATATGTATGTATATGTGTATAATTTGTTGTGTAAATCTTTTTCAATTCGTGTATAAAATCAGTCATAGTCATTAATTATTTTGTTTGGTATTTATCATTTATGTTTAGTTGTGTTTCATGGATTGCTACTTGAATATTCGGTGAAGTTCCTAACCAAAGCAGTATGTTAATGTCTACAGAAATGATGAATTGATCTTGTTCATGTTCTTGTTCCTCAATTTCTAATCTAGATAATCATATATCAAATCCTTACTCCTAACGAGAAATAAGGAAAACCATAAGGGGGATGGAACGCAATCGTTTTACGCAAATTCTTAGATTACATACCAATTACATACATTCAAACAGACACTACTCAAGCATGCATATTAAATGTATTCCTATATATACGCCCCCGTGTTCTTATTCCCCTAAAACATGTGGTTGAAGTAAGCACTACCAAGAATTAAAATCCTACTTATTGAAAGCCACGAGCGCAACATGATTTCGATCGCTTTGCACTAGATGCTAACCGAAACATAGACGACACAGACACACTCAGTGGTTGAGATTATTCAATTAGATGCATATATCTATATGTTATGTTCATAATAATTTAGTGGTTCAAGCCTTTCTTCGGGAGCTTTCCTTCTTTACTGCGTAATTTCTAATAATACTTAAAAACACTTCTACGAAGCCAGTTTGAATTTTAATTTACTTTTGGATTTGGTTTTGGTTTGGTTTTGGTTTTGGTTTGCCTTCATTAGTTCGCTGCCTTTTTGCCATTCCTTCTTATCGGAGATATAGAATTCAAACTGCCGCCAATCTCTACTAGAACTTGTACAAAATTTAAATTCCATACAAATACGCTTAACAATGCCGCCAAATGACCTTTGATTTATGTTGTTTTTTGTTCTTTGTTTGTTTTTGTGTTCCGTTCCTTAATAACATTTATCAAAAATATAAACTACAATTAAAATGATTTTTAGATATGGCATACAAACACCAAATATGTCTGTATATATACATATATATATCCTAACATCTAGGTCTGTTCTGTTCTGTAACTTGTGCCTGACAGTCTCTTAACCAACCCCAAAAAGAGAGAGGAGCCAATCCGTAGATGGATTGGCCTCGATTCGATTTCGCTTCGATTCCGTTCAACATTCATAGAGAGCTCCTAACAATCATAAAAAATAATAGTGGCAATAATAAATATATATGGATAATATGTATGGATGTATATGTGGTGTTTTCCAACACTAGCATGCATTGCCATTTATTATACAACACTTACGCTTAACATTACCCAAAATGTGACATCCTAAATGGTTCTTCTTTACCTATCATTTTCTTGCGCTTATCTGGTGGTTTTTCCTTTACTTTTGAATTTTCCCTTTCCTTTCAATTTTCCCTTTCGTTTTGGCTTCCTTTTTTCGGGTAAAACTAGACTTTGCCCAAAAAAAATAATCACAAATGGCGACACACGCGAAATGCCCAACTACATATACTATATCGGCAATATTAACATACATAAATCGGTCATATATATAGAGCAAGATATCAGAGGGCCTTGACGCTTGTCCGGTTATATAGAGGATTAGAGCACAGTTAATTGGCGGTATAAATCGTTTACATATCGATCTGGAATATCGGAAATAAAAACTGCTAATTATGTAGTACGTTTTGATAGCTCACACTGTGCTTTAGTTACACAATTTATCTTGTATAAATATTTTATATAATTCTTTTTCTTTGTGTGCCAAAGAGAATATTTTTCTTTATTTATTTTTATGTTTTATCTGCTTATCCGAGACTTTTAAATATACAGAAATATATATTTAAAAAAATTGTTGTCGGTTTTCCTTATTTTCTTTTCTTTTTGCACAGTCTATTAGATTCTCAATTCATCAATTTGTTTATCAACATACATTCACATATATATTTATATCCATATAAAGATTAAATAGTTTACCACTAGTACAATAGGTGCGTCAGAGACAGACAGAAAGGGGCATGAGGAAGGGCGGGAAGAAGGGTCTACGGAAGCGGGACAGTCGGCATCATAGGGTTAATAAACATCGCATCTGTTCAAACCAATAATGTACAAATCTAAAAGTGCTAAGAACGGAAAAAATAATCAAATCGAACAAATAATAAATAAATTAAACAAATCGGGTTTTTTTATCGGAATATGTATAAAAATCTTTAATTGTTTCTCAGTTTGTGGCATTTGTTGGGTGTTTTGTGTTTTCGTGTAGGGGTTTACAACAGTTTTTTAGGCTTTTTAGAGCAGAGATTGCTTGGCTATTGTTAATGCATATTTTTTATATTACTTTATATTCTTTCTTGTGTCCCACTTTTCGTGTTTGTAGTTTGCAGTTTGTTGTATAACATTTTAAAACGTAATAATAAAGATATAATAATAGTTGATAAACATAAAAACAAATTTATGCAAGCACAAAATACAAATAAAAGTCCTTGTCAGAAACGCGGCTTGTGCAAGCTAAAATGCTAATAATAAATATATAATTAAATAGTATGCATTAGGCCATAATAAATACCATCAATTAGCAGTTTCATTTATGTTTTAGGTTTTTTTTTTTTGTTTTGTTTCAACAATTTATATAAAAAATTTTCAACAGTTTTTGTTTTTTTTTAGTGTTTTGTTTTGTTTGTATTTTGTTTTGTAATTTTTTTTTGGTTGTCAAGTAAAGAGTTTGTTTTTCTCTCACACAGAAAACGTACAATACTTTTGTTTTTAACCCATTCGTCGTTGTTACAGCTACCATTATACATCGATACATATCAGCTTCAAAATACAATAATAAGTCAAATTCAAGTCAATGAAATTTTACAACAAGAACTAAAAAATATATTCTCGTATATTTAATAATCTCACTTAAGTAGATACACACAAATAAAAATAACTATATTATAGTACAATCGAAATAATAATAATAAAAATATAAACCAAAGTTTCAAGTTACACAAAGCAAAGCGTTTTTTTAAAACAAACAAAGGGGAACTATGCTAGTTAAATACTACATTTTGTTTTTAATACAATATTCGTAAAATTATATTCAAGAATTCTAATACCTGCTTATGCGTGGGTGTTGTTAATGAGAGAGGGCGGGGAGCTGGGGAAGTTGGGAGGTTGGGAGGTTTGGACCCCTCTTCGCGTCGCGTTTCAAGCTCAAAACTAACGAAAAATAGTGATTACTACTTTAAAAAGAATTACAAAATAAACATTTTTTAAATGCTGTTCCTGTTAATGTTGCGTTTGTAGTCTCAAAAAGTTGTTTGTTTTACCTTCGCCTTAAATAGTACACACTAAATATTCACTTTAGATATTTAACCTGTCACACCTTCCTCTAACCTTTAACTTAAAGAACACTTTCGTTTGGGTTTGCATTGTTTTTGAGGCTCGGCAAACGTAAATGCTTTCACAATCTGAATTATTGCAAGCAACAACAAAGTCTAGCTAAATACAGTGCGGAACATCATCGACACCGCACCGAGTGGCCTTTTTCAAGTGTTAATATTACTTTCGAAGAAACCAAGGGAGAGAAAAACAAAACAATGAAGCGAATGGTCGTCTTGGCTTGGCTTGGTTTCTTTTCGATTTTATAACTATTAAATTATTTTGAGATTTTTGCTTTACTTGTTTAAGTGTTTATCATAAGTTAATGTATATTTATGAATACATATATGCGTATGTATAGAGACATAGACATATTTAATTGTATAATTATAATAGTTATAAATGTTTTAAGTCTTCTGCACTGATTGCCAACTTTCAGTTAAGTGTTACTTTGTTTATTCCTTAATTTGATTTATCTATGCACACTCTCACGTTCGCTAATCGAATTAATTAAAATTAAAAACAGTCGCATGTGGTGGTGTGCATATAACTATCTCCTCCTTCGTTTCCTTTTAATATTTAATTAAATTCCATTTGACAACAAATCATTTATCAGGCCAAATAACAAATTTGTCGAGTTTTAATTACGAAATAATGCGTAATAAAAATAAATTCCTAAACAAAAAATAGCTTTAACAGTTATGAACAAAAATGCGTGATTTTAACTATTTTCAGTGCGTTGAAATTGTTGGTCTTGATGATTTAAAATTAAGAAACGGCAAATGTGTGGTGGTTTTTGTTTTAATAAAATTCATTTTTCTTTTTGTTTTCGTTTGTGTGTGTTGTTGTTGTACAATAGTATAAAACAATAAAAAACATAAAAACTAAGCGAGTATAAAAATTTGTGAATTGTTGTTTGTGTGTCGCGGTTGGGTTCAGTTTTGTTTTGTTTTGGGTTCGGTTTTGATTTCGTATAAAAGTAGCAAACATGTCTTAGCGGATACAATTAAGGTCTACAATATAAATAATCAGTAATCAATAGGTTCTTGTATAATCAAAAATAATTTATAAACGTAAAAAACAGTTATAATAATATATATGTATGTATCAAAATGTGTTTATGCAATCAAAAATAATAATAACAAACAATTTGCGCAATCATATATAGGTATATCTAAAAATTACAATCAATTATTACTTATTTAATGCTCGATACGCGGCTTGTTCCTCATTTGGGGTTGTTAATTGTTAAATTTAGATTAAAGTATATTTTTTTATGATTTTCCATTTTGTTAATTGGTTTTTAACTTTAGTTTTTAGCAACAAAGTTAAAAAGTGGAGGGATTTCTTGTTTTATTATTATAATTATTATTTTTTAAGTGTCATTTCTTTTTTTTTTTTTTGTTTCTTGTTTTTCTTTAAAAACGAATGAGGGAGAGAGACTTGCACGCGAGGGAAGGAGATGGGGGCGGAAAAACAAAGAGTTGCTCAATTTGGGATCCGATTTAAAACATGAACGTGAAAATTCACACAGAGATATCCATATATATATATTTTATCGTAAAACAAATACACAAAAAAATATAAAAACTAAGCTTAAACAGCGTAAATATACATATATATATAAAAAATCAAAACAAAATTCAACAATAATTTAAATAGATAATTAATAAAAAGCAATCCAACAGTGTGCGTGTGTAAGTCGTTAGGCTATGAGAGACGACGACAGTACGACAGTTTCAGAGGAGAATAGGGGAATATATATGTAGATTTCGATTCGGTTTCGGTTTTTATCTGTTCCTGTTTCTCTTCTCAGATCTCAGATTTCGATTCAGTTTAAGCTTTAGATTTAGTATTTAGAATTACAGCTGGGGAGACCGCGCAAGTCAGACTATTGAGAAACTAGGCTTAGAGCAGAGAGGTGAGAGGCCGGACGACAAATGACAGTCCTCTCCCCTGTTCCGGACTCCCATCCATGGAGTGTGTGTGTGTTGCTATGTGTGTGTGTGTGATTACATACCCACTGGCGCCAGTTGGACATAGCGATAGATGTAGAGCCGGTAGTCTTTGCTGGCCAGCACCACACTGCCATCGTCCATTAACGCCACATCGAAGCACTGGGCGTGCTTCACCTTCGACTCAAGCGCCGAGATCAGCTGCCCGTCCTGCGTGAAGATCGTCAAATTGAAGTTGTTGTGGTTGTCCGCTATCAGGATCTCGCCGTTCGAATTGATGCCGACCCCGATGGGGTAGTTGGTAATGCCCTCGCCGCCGATTTGCCGAAGGTACTGGCCCTCGTAGTTGAAAACCTTGACGCAATGGGCCCGATTGTCACTAATGAAGATCTCCTGCTTGTCGTTGACCACCACACCGTTGGGGAACTCCAGATGCTTGGAGCAGCCAAACTTGTGCAGCACATTGCCATTCTGGTCGAAGATGATCACGCGCATCACCTTGCACTCAACCACGATAATGCGTCCCTTGTTGTCCACAGTCACGCCGCGCGGATGCTGCAGTATGGTGGCTCCGAACTTGCGCACAAACTGTCCATACTGGTTGTAGATCTGGATCTGGTGCGTCGGTGACCGTTCGGTGACGATAATGTCCCCAGAGTTTCGAACCACGGCCACGCGGTTCGGGTACAGCAGCTGGGAGTCGCGTTTGCCGCACTCACCGAACTGGAACTTGAAGCGTCCCTCCTTGTCGAAGATCTGGATCCGATGGTTGTTCGTATCCGCAACAATGATGTCGTTTTGGGCATTCACCGCCACACCGCTGGGCTCCGTGAACTGTCCCTCCATAACGCCGAACTCCCCAAACTTGCAGTGGTATATCATCTTCTGGCGCTTGATCTGCGACTTTGGCGGGTAAATGGTGGCCGACAAAAGCTTGTTGGTTAAGTCAAGCAGAGATTCCGAGCTAACGGCGCTGCCACTGCCATTCACCACGGTACCGACTCCCACCGAGGACAGGCTAGCAAAGGCATCCGCCACGGATGAGCCGCCTGCTCCTCCGCCGTTTGTGACAGACGAAAAGAGATTATCGCTGCCGCCGTTGCTCCACTTCTCGTAGGGATTATAGTGTGCCACGGTGCTGTTAGTACCAGTTCCATTGCTTCCGCTGTAGCCACCGCCTCCACGCTTGGGCATTAGCTCGCCAAAGTGCTGCTCCACGGCCAACGCGTTGCTGCGATCACGTCCGCTCAAAAGGAGGCTTCCATTGCTAAAGGCTCCGCCGCCTGCACCGCCGACAGTCGAGGTGCTGCTGTCTAGCAGACTGCTGCCACTCAATCCCAGACCGAGGCCATGGAGTGAGGACTGCGCCTGCAACTGTTGATGATGATGCGAAGGGGCCTGGTGATGGCTGTGATGGCCGCCGTGATGGTGCGACTGCTGATGGTGTCCGCCATGGGGACCACTGCCCGCGCTGCTGGCACTGCTGTTACTTGCGCTCTGTGTGGGCCTAGCGATCGGTGGCTGCTTTCCGTGACCGTTGCTGGTGAGGCTAAGGCCGGCATGGCCTCCTTCAGAGCTGCTGGCCCGGATATACCCAAAGGTGTTACGAACGCCCGCTTGAATCGACTGATAATTGGACATAAATTCCATTTCGAAGGGCAGCTGCATCTCCTGGATGGCCGTTTGCAGTTGCTGCTCCAGGGACTTGCGCAGGAGCAGGGCTTCCGCCAGCAGCGATGACGGGGGAGCAGGACTCCGCTCCACAGCCTCACAGGTGGCCAGACCCTTGTCGATCAGATCACGGGAACGCTGTTGCCACGCATTGTTGCTGCTGACCTTGGCCGAGTACAGGGACTCCAACTCCTTGAGCAACTCCGTTTTGCGCTCATCTAGCATGGAGGCAAAGAACTGATGCGTCTCGTTCAGCTCGTTGTGCGCCTTCTGATACTGCAGCTTCACCTTGGTGAGATTCTGGTCCGAATTTCCGGCAATGACCACGATCTCGCCAATCTTGCCGCGCATATCTGCAAGCAGAGTCTGCAGGGCTGTCTCATTGGCTGTGGTTCCCGCGTTGGTTGCTGGTGTCAATCCCGGAGACTGCACATTCTCAAGTTCGTGCAGCCCGGTAGAGTGCTCCAGGACAATGCACTCTTTACAGACCAGAATGCAGCAGGTGCGACAGCTAAACTTCAGGAGCTCCTGCTTGTGACGCGGACAAAAGAGTTGTCTTTGCTGCTGCTGCTGCTGCTGTTGGTGCAGTGAGCCGTAGAGTGAGCTCTCCTCTCTCTGCTGCTCCTGGGAATTGGCCTGGGCGGCAGCGGCTAGCACAATCTTTGAGAGCTGTGACATGGGCTGCGTTGGCAGCATCTGTTGCTGCTGCTGCTGTTGTTGCTGCGAGTCGAGCTGCTGCTGCTGCTGCTGCAGCATCATGGTCAGCGAGCTGGCGTATTTGAACTCATTGGAGGCCGGATTGTTGCTCGGCGAGCCTACGGAGCCCAGTGGTGAGCCGGCGGTGGTGCTTGCCTCAAAGCCCTTGATCGAGCAGACATTGTGTCCGTTGAAGCAGTGCATAAATTCGTGAGCAGTCACACAATTGGCGCACAGATAGCTCTGGCAATCGAAGCACTTGGCCACCGCATCGCTGCACTTGCTCTTGCAGGCGGTGCAACGTGGCGGCGATCCGTTGGCGGATGTGTTGCTGGATGAGCTGCTGCTGCCGTTGCTGGCACTGCTGCTGTTGCTTCCCTTGCCCGCTCCCACCACCAGGCTGCTGATTCCCGAGTTGCCGTTGCCATTGCCATTGCCCTGCAGATTGCTTCCAATCACGCCGGGCCCGTTGCTTGTGGTTCCATTGTTGGTGCTGATCACACTGCTGCTGGTGCTGCCGCAGCCACTGAGACCGCTGGTTGAGGAGCTGCTGGACGACGATGAGGACGATGACGACGAAGAGGACGATGAGCAGGATGAGGAGCTAGCCGAGGAGCTGGACGAGACCGAGGCCGAGATGGGATGATGGCCATTGATCACCGTCACCTCTGACCGGGACTTGACGCTGCTCCCGACTGTGTACTCGTCACTGCAGATTGCTGAATCGCTGGCCGGTGGCGATGAACCGCTCAGCGTGAGCGGGGAGTCTGATAGGTAGCCGGCGTGTTCGTACGATTCAATCGAGTTCGCCCCGCCCCGCATCGAGTCCAGTGATGGTGTCGGCGAGGACGCCATCTTAGCGCTGTAATTGCCGTCGGTGGCCCCGTTTACCTTTAGGAGTAACAGCTGCAAAGAAACACGGCAAGCGAAAAATAAATTTAGAAAAATGAATTATTAACGAGTGCTAATGTGTGTACACGGAAGGAACAATGTACTATGGTCGCTGCTCTTCATCTAAACGTGCGGTCGTTTTCCGAGTACTTACTCCTACAATAAAGCGAGGAGTTTACGATGGCTTCATTCATTTATAATACTTAAAAAGCTTAGCTATCAAGGATGCCACAGAAATCGCTGTGGATATAAAATCACTTGACCCTGATGCATGCAACAGAAAACCAAATTAAATTGAATGAAACGAAATACTTAATTTCGTACTTTTAGACATCCTATTAAGTAATTTCTGAGGAGTCCTGCATAGCTAAACATATACATTTCTCTACATATTATACATTTTCCTTTTTCCCTTGACTGACCATGAGTCACCTGAGGTCCTTCCTTGCCTCTCTTCATTTTATCCTCATGACTCAGCCGCATTTGGCATTTCCATGGCCCCACCAACAAACAAATGTATTCCACTGGCAGCCCCTTTTCCTTAGTCACGCCGTCCTGCCCTCTCTTTGTTATCATAATTTGTAGTTAATTGCCTCCATCCAGCAACGTTCGAAAGACTCTAATCCCCCAAAGCTTGACAGCTGTGACCCGTCTTTTATTAAACATCCTTGAAGACGGTTGAAAGGTATGTTGTAGGCATGACTATTCTCCATCCAAAGGGGATCGAATCAAACTAGGAAACACGCCCCCACGGAATGCCTTTTAACACAATTCCAATTTCTTACGCCACAATGAAGCGAAGCTGTACTCTGGGATGAAAGAACTTTGGCCGCGAGGGGATTCCCCTGACACACACACACACCCGCCTTCCCCCTAATTTCCCCCCTAATATCCTGCTTTCAGGAGGTAGACGGAGACGGACACAAATGCAATAAACGCACGCACAGACAGACGGACAACTTCGCCACTTCACAGAGCCCCTCATCATAATTTAACTCCCCCCTTTTGGCTTCCTTCGCGGTTCACTGCCTCGGACAGAAGAAGGAGCAGGAGCAGGAGCAGGAATGGCGGCTGGGAAAGTAACAGGAATTGGAAAGCGAACAGGGGCAAGGGACGCAGAAATATGAGGGCCATGGAGGGGGGAGTTGTACAACAAACCCCTGTCGCAAAAAAGTAAACAAAACGATAAAGGCAACAAACTTCGGTAAGCCGAAGGATATACATCCTTGCACTTTTGTTACAAGTAACTGAACAAAAGCGCGTTGCCAAGGCAGCCTTACAACATTGTAATAGAAAGCATAAATCATGCGACAGATATTGCATTTTTAAGCTGTTTCATGTTTCAAACCAATGGAAATTGTGACAGAAATAAACAAAAATATTAAAGACTTGAAAGATTTAAGAGATGTCCTGCTGACCCTTGCATTATATGTCTTAGCAAAGCCTTAGTAGTTCCCTAATCCGTAAAGAAAGGGTATCGAATATTCAAGAAATTCTTCGAGATTTCTAGACCAAGCGAAACTTCCGTCAACAAGAAAATCAACGTAAAAGGCAATTGAAGTGAAAGCAAAGAGAGCCAGCGAGACGAAACGAAACGAAATACAAAATCAACCCCGAAAAATGCGCCCAAGGGGGAGTTTTATATGCGAAAGGGATGTGGCCCGGAGGAGGGAAAAGGGATATGTAGTCCTGCAACTGTCTAGACTGGATGTACATTTATCATGCACACACACACCGGCACAATCGGCATATACAGTGGTCCCCAGAAACTCCTTAGGTTTTTACTGATCTTTGTTTGCAAGTCTAATGTTTCAAAACTGCCTACCTAGCTTATCCTAGTTTTACAATGCCTTTCTTTATTCTGGGCTTTATAATTGTCGTGAATCAAAGATTTTATAATTATTAAATGAAAGTGAATTAGGCGGAAGAAACATCTCTTTACAAAATGCTAAAATGTTTTATCAGAAAAAAACAAAAAAAAATAGCTCTGAATTTTGTTAGGTACCATAATTTTATTGCATGGTTTAAAATAATTATTTTAAGGTATTTAGAACCTTTAGTGATTTCTAAAAAAACCTTCGATTATCTAAGCATTTAGGGGTTTCAAAAAAAAAACGAATGTAAAAAGGAAATGAAAGAAACAACTGACTTTATTCCTTATAAACAGCTCAAATACTTGTTAATTTTAAGATTAATTTTAATCAATTATTTTGTTACAATTTTATAGCTTATTGAAGTATAATTCAAGAAAACAAGTCTTTAAATATTTAATATGAGAGTAGATTTTGAACTCACAACGGACGCCAATTTTATGTAAATTATATTTTGTGATAAAAGTCCTAATTTGCAATGAAATATATGGAAATGGAATATAACACTTTACTTTCGAATTTTCCTGTTGAAAGTTTTTTTTTTAATATTTATCAGGCACCCGTTAATCCCAGATAATACATATCCGGCGCGGATTCTCATTTTCAGGAGCGACCACTGTACAATGTGATAAACGGAGATAAGCCAACACTTACCTTTACTTTTTTGTTGTATTTTTGTTGTAGAAATTTCTATATATAATCCAGTTGGAAACGTCGTTTCCTGGTTGTTGTTTTTGCTTTCTTGTTGCTATAGTTTGTTGCTCTCGTTCTCCCTCTCTCTCTCGCTCTATACCCGTCTCTGTCTCTGTCTTGAGCGCAGTCTATATGATAAAGTGCGTGGGATGTTGATGGTTGTTGTTGTTCTTGTTCTTGCAGTAACACGTTGAAACAAATTTGTGTAGCATACTTTCAAGAGCTGTCCAGTTATTGCGTCGCGCGCACAAAAGGCTGCAATGGAAATTTGAAAAGAAAATATTATTATTATTGTTATTAATAGAAAGGATAATTAAATGCAAGGCAAGGTGACGTCTGCGTGCCTACGTGTTTTCCGTTTCCCTGCGTCCTTGCTATAACGGAAAAAAACGCTTTGCTATTTATGTACAATTGCGTGACGTGAATGCGACGTAGCTCCCTGCAAAACTAACTCTGCGCATAATGCAGCGACCCGGGTAAAGCTCACATCTCAGATCCCAGCAGCGACGCCGGCAGAGGTGGCAGCAGACGAAAAGAGAGAGAGCGCCAAAATGTCCTGGGAATTCGCTCTGCTCCTCTCACAACAGTAGCAGCAACAAGGGGAGTCACTTGCTTGCACAAGTGCAACGTTGCGGCTGCTGTCTGTCTGCGGTTTTCCTCTTTTTTCCCCATATTAACTAATAAACTCTAGTAAAACCCCGCCAGAAAATCAGGGAAAAATCAATACATCCTATTTACATTTACACAGAGAGAGCCAGAAACATTTAGAAACACGGACGGCGAGAGGGCGCGAGTGAGAGCCCGCGCAAAGAGAGCTCCCTTTTTGCCGAACTGTTGAATGCCGGCTGCAAAAGCAACAATAAAACTGCACCCCTCACCGTACCACCCCCTCGCAAATGTTTAGCCACCCCTAAAACAATATGGCGGCCAGTCACCCACAACAAAACAAATAAAAGCAACAACAACAGAAAAGAATACGGAAAACCTCCCCAGAAAGAGCAACAAACGGTTTATTTGCGCGCGCTACAGGTTGCGTGAGAGACCGAAAGGCACAAAAGAGAGAGCACAGCAAGCAGGAAGCGATAACCGATAACTTTGGCCTGCGCATGTTTTTTCCCCAATTTGGGCAACGACCGCAGCCAAAAGCAATAAAAACAAAGCGATGTGCTCTCCCACACACATACACGTTCCTCCCATCTCTGTCTCCTCGCTCTATCTCTGTTCTATGTTGCCGCAGAACTTTCGAGAAGAAGAAGAACCTATGCTAGAAATGACGTTGCAGCTCATCAACATAACTGCATAGCGAAAAATTTCTGTATACCGGCAGACACGGCAGCCGGAAAGAGACAGAAACGTAGCCAGAAGAGCGAAGAGATGCGGAAAATGGCCAGACGACACAAACATACAATGGAAAGATTTACACATGTAAAGTAGCGGTAATTTTCGTTTCCTTTTGCCAACTGTTGCGAATTGAGGAGGATGACTGAAAAACTAGAAGCATGGTGAGAAAAAAGCATTGCGGAGATCTTCAAAAGGTATCGATCACTCACGTTAGCACTCTCCGCTCACACCTGACACTCAAACGCACACAGAGAGACATAACAGGCGAAGAAACTGACTCATAAACAAACCACCGGTAATTTCGACAAATTAGTTAATAAACACAAGAATAGAACAAGAACGTCACCGTCTAAAGAGGAAGAGAAACAAGAAGTGTGCACTATGGAATCTATGGAATACCCTACGAAAAAGAGACATGTCACTTTAGTTTTATCCATCAACAGAGTAAATATTTTTCCAAAATTTTTTTATGTGATAATTATATAAATAAAGGTTTAGAAATGCTGAAGATTAATATTTAAAAAAATCGAACTTAAAAATTTTCCATAAAAATAAAAAAAAATCACAATATTGAGATGTTAAAATCTTGAGATCAGATTTAATTCAAATGTGTCAGAAATTAAATAATAACTAACTTATGTTTAAAGAATTTAAGCACTGATCAGAGTATCGAAACAATAATTTAGCTTAGTTTCGTTGGATGAAGACATAGAGGGATGACTTCTCCTTCCTCTTTTGGGTCACAAGTTGATAATGAGTGAGTTGTCTATCGATTAGATTACCCAATTTGTGAGATAGTTGACGGAAGGCAGGCGGCCGACAGGGATACGGGCCAAATCGAACTGACAGTTGGATTGTATATCATGACGAGATTAATATCATTTGGGGCCACAGGCCATCTGAATTGTAGAATCGTGTCGTCTCCGCACTTTTCCGCTTTTCTGGCGGGTAAGTGTGAGTAGAGTGTGCCATAGCTCAAAGTCGGTGCCATATGTTTTACTTTGCATTTTTCTTTTTGGAGGGGCCACAAATTCCAGAGTGCTTGTAAAAGTGTTTAAAAATAGAGACCAGGCTAATAATCAGAAATGCGAGTGCAGTGCACTGAGGGCGGCGGGCCGCACCCCTTTTTGCTCTACCCCCCCTCCCATTTTCTGTAATTAAGCACAGCGAAGAGGCGCACAAGAAACAACGAAGGAGGAAAGCACAACAAAAGGAAGCCAAGAACAGACCAGAACCAGAAAAGAACGGAGCAGAAGAACCGAACCATGTGAGAAGTGGAACAAACTGCGCCACAGGCATTACTAATGCAAAACAATTTGTACAAGATTATAAATTTCATGGCTCAGGAGAAGTGGAAGGAAAACAAAGCGAGCGTCGGCGTCGATGACGATTATTATTATGGAGGAAATAATGATCAGAAACAAGAGCGCGGGCAGCAACACCAAGTTCAAGCCAAAAGCTATAGTATGTGGGAGAAAAAAATATTAAAAGGGGGTGCGTGCCATTGCACTGCACTACAGTCATACATCGTAAAGCCCAACTTACGTTTCTTACTAGTTCTTAAAAGTTTAACAGAAAATAGGGTATCTACAAGATGCAAACTATGATGTTTTTCCCTCTTTCAAGAGCCTGACTGTCTGTATATGAGAAAATGTCACCGACGACGATGTTATGTTCTTTAGCCTGCCTTTTTTGAAATTTATATTTTTTTTATGTTTCCAATTCTACACTTTTCTCTGACAAGTACCACTGTAATTCCATAAAAATGCAAATCAAACCAGCAACAAAAATAAAGAGAAATAAGGCAAACAGAAGAGGAGGAAGAGGATGCGGGGAGCGTTCGTTCTGGTTGTGCAGCAAAATAAACAAGCGTTCCATTTTCATGCATTCCCCTGCGGTCTGTTATTTGGGGTTGCAACTGCGGCGGAATCGTCCAAGCAGCGGCTGCAGCAGAGTTCAATGGTACCCAAAGGCAGATGCACAATGGCGGCACAAAATATTGGCAATGCAAAAAAGAACTGCATAAATATTACATTTTTGTTAAAATTATCTTTTAGATGCTACACTGATGCCATTTCTATATTCATAATTCTGAGTTAGCGGTTGCAATCCTACTTTAATATTTTACAATATATTATATAACTAATCGTTTGACCGCCGTCAAATCTAGAGGATTCAGAACCCACGAAAATATACCCAAAGACCAGTACAAAGAGCACGGCCATAACACAGAACAAGGGAAACTACGCTTACCTGTTCTGCTCACACAGATACACACCAAAATTCACATTCTTCTAAGAGGTACCACAACAACAAGAAGAAAAAAGGCGGACAGTTAGCAGATAAAATATCCGTCCTGATCCCAAAGCCCAAGCACAATTCCAATCCTCATCCCATCAAAAAACTCCAGGTTCCAAACTCCAAGCTTCATGTACCATCGCATCTCCACAACTTCATCGCACACAAAGGCACCGCCAGCCAACATCACGACCGTCGATTGTTGTTCTTGTTGTCTGGGGGTTCGATGCAAATTGAAATACAGTAGGTATTGGCAGAGACAAAAAACAAAAAGTCCGAGCTAAGGATGGCGAATTTGTCTGAGAGAAATTGATGAAAATACCATGCAAGCAATTTGTATGTATAAGAAAATTTGAAGGCGAAATTCATTCGATTAATCCCAAATTCTTTGATTAAAATTCTCACATTTTCATACAATATTATCTTTTTAAAAATATTATATTGAAATGAAATAATAATAATACGTTGGAGGTCAAGGTTATGTCAAGGTTAGATGATAACCAAGTTTGGGATTACATAAATATAACTTTAATTACAACCAAGCTATGTAAACAGATTCTGCCATATTACCTGAAATTGGAATATGTCTACGGCTTGCGTTTATTTTATTTTTTTTGTCAATGGATATGTTTAGCTAATCTCCACTGTAATCCGCAGCAAAATTCGTCGAATTCTGCGACGTTTGCTCCTCCCGCTTTTTTTTTTTTTTTGTTAATTTCTCAGACGGTGCCAGCTATGCGTCAGCAGCAGCCGGGCATCGCCGCGACCCCCAAAGCAGCTGCTGGTGAATGAAATTGACTCGACGCATTTTATTGAAGACAATGGGCAAAAAAGAAGGAAAGGAAAACGAAAATCTGCGACTGCGACAAGCACAAGGGAGTTTTATTGTTGGAGAGGAGAGATGAAGAGGAACTCGAAGAAGAATAAGGACAGCAGAAGAGCAGCAGCAGCATCCAATTTAGCAGACAACAACGATGTGCCCCGAGATCCCAGACGCCGTGCATCTTTCCTCCTTCTACCTCACCCACTCCTTCGCGTTCTCTTTCGGGTCGTTCTCCCACGAATAGCTCCGGCTCTTTCCCGCTCCCGTCAAAGGCCTCGCAGGTCAACGGCGTCGTTGCAGTTCTTGTTTTTTTTTTATTTCTTCTTCTTTGTTGTCTCTTTTTTTCTGCACAACATTTTTCTTTCTTACTGCGCTTTGTAGTGTCTGTGGTTCGTTAGCTGCTGCTGCCTACCCCTCCCCCTCGCTCTTATGTGCATTGGCATTAATGGGTGCAAGAGAAAGGGAGATAGCGCGTGTCTGCAAGTCCTGGGCTCTACTACACTGGTGGTAGGAAATAGCAAGGCAACCTTACACACAGGTACAGTGTCGACTGAAAAACATTTAATCGACAATGAGAGCAAATTTAAATAATCCAGGAAACAAGTTTAAAATAAAAGACAATTTACTTTCCAAACAAACCTTTTTGAGTATATCTTTATCGAGTTATCGACTTAAAGGTATGTCTGCTACATGAAATCTTAGAAAAGAAAACATATATTTTTGCTATCTACTAGGGCTGCAACACCGCCACATCATCCAATCAAGTGGAACGTGTTCGCTCGCCTCGTTTGCGTGTTAAGTTCCGATAAATATTTACTATCTTCTTAACATTTTCAATTAGAGTTGTACCAATTTCGGGTTCCCCTCGTTATCTATTACGTGGTGGCAAAGCGACGCTTTGCGATAGTGAAAACACACACAGAACACTCAAGCCCACAAAACAGAACAGAGAACACATATTGGTACAGCAAGAAGCGCTGCCAAAGATTGGAGGGAACTGGCAAGCGAACGACCCCGACCGAGTTCTAGAAATCTCGGAAAAGAACAGAATCGCCGCGAGCAGGAAATGCATTCTACACAAGACTGCTTTCTGAGTTCTGGGAGATGGCCCAAACCGGCCCTGATGAAAGGATCGTCGATTGGAATTAACATTTAAACCTTCTGTAGTCTGGCTCGTGAACTTATCTGAATTGTAAATCACGGAAAGTGTACCGCACAGTAGCTAAGGTTCAATAAGCTGTAAGTTGTTCATTATTTGCTAACAAGCCTTATAGAAAAATATAATAAATGTACTGTACGTACACTGGGTTTTTAATAGTTAAAAAAGAAATATATACATATGTATGTATATATAAAGAGATTCTCAAACTATTGTAACTTTGCCTTGGGACAAACAGTATACCACCTTTAAACAGGTATTTTCAGAGTTGTGCTTAAAACGACAACATAAGAATTTCTGGCTTTTTTATGCATTAATTATAAACATGTTTTCCTAATTTATCAAAAAACAATCGGTTTGCAAACAATAATACAAACTTAGAATCTTTGATACGCGAAATCAGGCCCGATTAGTTAGAGTACTGGGGAACCTTTGACTTTGAGTTCATCGCTGTTCTTTTTCTATTATGTTCTCGCTTTCCGGGGTCCACTGCAATCGGTTCTACATAAAGCACAGCCAGCGGCGACAGCTTTTAATCAGAGATCTGCTGGCGTTGCCAAATCGAGCGTGAAACAAGACACATGGAATAAATAGCATTCGACAGACATGTTATGCTGTATTTCTTCTTTCCGTTCTGTACGTTTGTTTTATGTTTGCACACACACACAGATACGAACAAATTTTAAACACGTTTTTATTTTAGTTGGGTTAGGCACACAAACACACTCAGTCACTCACGCAGTTTGTATATTAATGAGGAGCCCCAAGCGTAGCTCACACGTCGATCAGCCTGTCAGTCAGTCTACACAGTGATTAAATTTAGAGAACATTGCCGTAATAATTTTTTGTTTAAAATACACACGAGAAACAAGAAAACCAACTCGTGTTTTATTCTTCCGCATCGACGCAGCAGCAGCAACAACAATAACAAATAACGATATCAACAACAAAATCCAATGGCGGGGAATTGTTGAAACAGTTGGGTCGGAATAAATAGGCTCGACTCTCGAATTTAATTTTTATACGTTTTCTTTATTGTGGACGCGGGAAGGTCGCGCTTCGAGTTGAAGGAAGTGCGCACCCCTCTGGCTTTAAAGGTTGTTAAACCATTTCGTTATCAGATTTCTTTCGATAATAAAAAATAAATAAAAACCTACAAATACTTTACAAAAAAAAAAAACTAATTCTTCACTTTTCAAATTAAACATAAATTTTCATTTCAAAAGATGTTAAAAGTACTTAATACTGAGTTCTATCTTTTTAGTTATTATAATTATTAGGTAAACATTCTAATTTATTTTTGCTGATGAAGTTGGTATATTATCAATTTCGGTGGACGCGAGTGTAGAAAGCGCAGGGGGCGCAAAACAAAATAAGGAATGAGATAATAATAACAAAAAGCGTACAAACGTAAAAAAAAGTTAATGCAAACAACAACACAGCACGCTCCGTCAAAAAGAACAAACACACACGCACAGAATCGTAGAAGGAAGACGGAACGCAACGAAAGAAGGCGGCAAGAAAATGTTTTGTTGCATTGCAACAAACAGAAACAATGCAAGTGATGCGTCGCCAGAAGGAGACAGAGACAGCGAGAGACTGAGAGCGAGAGAGAATCCGTAGACAAAACCAATGAAGAAGCGCAGCAGGAAAAAGGCAACACTCACTCACATTCACAAACACAGATACAGCCACGCACTCACGTACGCGATTCTAAACAAGTTGATGAACTCTACGGCGGCTGCGACGCCAACGTCAGCGTCAGCATCAGGGAAAGAAGAAGCAGAACTAAAGCAGAACCAAACAATGTTTCTTTCGTTTTTTGTTGGCTTTTTTTTTATATGTATAATATCTTATTTGATCGGTACTCTGTACTCGGTTGCATACGTACATAGGCTAGGTATGTGTATGTTGTTGCACTTAAATTTACTTATTATTCCACTAGTATTAATACTTTTATTGCTTTTTCGCACAGTTCACTCGAACGCACATACACGGGGACGCTCTTGTATTCTCTTTGAGCGCGACGAAAAACTAACGCGATTGATCGTCTTTCCGTGTTTATCCGGCCTATAAAATTTTCAAATAGCTTACAGCCTTAAATATAGCATATTTTAAATTTAATGTAACAAAGAACAAACGTGCGTCGAGTCGAAAAATTGCGGCGAAAAAATTTTTTTTGGAATGGCCCGCTTGCACTTGTATTTATAGGTTTCACTTAAAGCGGAACGTTCCGTTCTTGTGGCTCTCTTATGTCGTGCAAGAGAGAGTTGAGAACTGAATGAGAATGAAACTGGCAAAGAAGAATTTTTACAAGACATGTCGAACGCGGAACGAGGAACCGGGAACGAACGGAATTGGTACGAACGCTAAGCCGACGACAAAAAAACTCACCCAACCAGTTATCGCCAGCGGGAGAGACAAAGAACCAGCCAGAGAGAGGGTGGGAGCGTCAGAGAGTGACAGAGAGGCGGCGGAGGCGAAATCTAGTTTCGGCTGCAGAACGACGCCAGAGGAATGGAATGGCAATTGGAACTCAGTGCAGACATATGTATGTACATATATATAGACATACCCACGGATAGGCAACGCCAGCTGCGCTGCCCGCAATGAGACTGACCTCTGACAACCTCCTACACACTCAAACGTACATACGGACATGGTATGTACATATATATACAACCGGAGCAGTGCACTCCAAGTATTCCGGTCTCTGCAAGTATGATTGGGGGAGTGAGTTGCAGTTGCGAAGAGAGCCGCCCGAAGCAGAAGAAGAGAACCAAAAAAAGGGCTGCACAGCGAGGAGGAGAAGGAAATTGTAAATGCAGAAAATAACACTGGTCGTGGGGTAATTTGTTCAGGTTTTTTGTTGTGCTTTGGAGTAAAACCCCCATGCATAGAACGGTTGCACGCAGCGATTCAAAAGATTATCGTTAGGCATTTATTTTTGGCTCTGTTTCGCATTAGCTGATTATTCGGGGGAATTACCATAAATTCAATTTTAAAACAGTGTCAATATTGAATGGAAGCTGAACTGTCAACGATAATTACAGGTCCCAGTCATTGTAGTGAATCACTACTATAAACACGGGTGGACGGGAAGTGCTCAGGGACTCCTCCGAAATTTGAAATTTTATTTAGTGAAAAATATTTATTTTGAAATGTGCTAAATTTGTATTCTGATTAACATTTAAATCTGTATTACGATTCTAAATACAGTGAGGCCAGAGAACCCCCAACAGGCTGAATTGCTATATATCAGCTCCAGAGAAAGGAAGAACCCAGCAGTCACACACACACACACACACCTGTCTTGCGATCGAGTGTATAAGCGAGTTTAAGCTCTTTATGGTCATTACCAACCTGGCAAGTACAACAATAAGCGACTAGTTTACAACTGACTTTGCCGCTTCCACCGCTGATGCAATAGGTGGTGAGAGGGAGGGAGAAAGGAGCTACGGCGGGAACGGGAATGGAAATGGGAATGTAAAAGTCTGCGCGCGCTTGCGTCATGTGCGTTTCTTCAACTCTTCGATCGACAGCGCGCGGCTCAAAGAACAGCGTGGAATGGCAAAACCGCCGTTTGGCGTCTCTGCCGCGTCGCAGCCGCAGTCACAGTCGACGTCGAGCTACGTCCGGAGAACAACAAAACCAGTCTAGAAACGCGCACGCCGCTCAACTCTATAATTATGCTGCCGACGAGTGTGTATACATACGTCAATACATACAAACATACATATAAACATATACTGCCTGGCACAAAGGGCCTTAAACTTTGCTTAAAGTCAAGGTCAGTGATTTCTTGTTCGCCAATTGCGATAATATCGCAACAGAGGCTGCGTGACTCACGCACCGCCCACCTTTCGAACAAGAGGAGGTAGTTCGATTAGGTTCGATCCAATTAAGTTTAGCATTAACTTTAAAGTGAAACCTCTTTAATTCTGATAATACTGGGATCTATTTTAAGGAGCGTCTTCCGCCCTCACTGTTAGAATTTCATGGACAGATAATGTCCTTGCTAAGATAATTTTGTTGTCTATCCGATGTATCAATGTAAGAGCTTAACAGGGACCGAACTCCCTGTCAAGTCTTTTTCGGATTTGGAATTCAGATAGAGTACATGAAGGCTTATAAAATGGGAAGCGTTCATCAGTATCTCATAGAATGAAATTTTAACCAGTGGTTAATGAGAATCCGGTGTTATTTGGTATCTTTAAAGTATGCTCACCTTCTTAATAAATTAAGCTAAAGGCGTTTAAATATAAAATCTGGGTATATCAAAACGCGTTTCTTAAAAATTTTTATCTGTATCGCATCCAGATTATTGAATTAGCAGGTACACAAAGTGGCGCTCTATATTTCTGTTCCCTCCTGATTGGCCCCAGCCAAAATTCCAAGAACTGACGGGTTCAAGTGGCTCTCTGGGATACAATGCGAAGCGGGATGCTGCTGCGGCAGGGAGACAAGTGGGACTGTGGAATACGGCACACAGACAGAAATGTATGCCTCCTCCCCAAGTGATCGATATGTCCATGTAGCCATCTTCTCCGTCCCGCCGCCACCCGTAGCCACATCTTTTGTCCTTGCCGGCGGTTCATGAACCTTCGACTCTACTCCTCTGACGAACGACGTGCTTAAAGTAGCAAAAAAGATACGGCCGCAAAAAAATTCAGAAAATACGACACAAGACAGCAAAAGGAAAAAATGAGCAAAAAGAGCCAGCCAAAAGAAAAAAAAAAACAATTACGCCAAGCGTTGAAATATTTTTGCTACAGTCGAACTTCTCCAACTGGAATACATCTGCCACACAAGACAAGACTAACAAAAAAGCATAAAAATAAAAATGCATTCGAGTAGTAAGAACTATGTACAAATATTTTTCGAAATAAATTAAAATGAAAAGAACTTAACGGCCTTTTTAGAGGTTTTCATTTAACAATCAAAGCATAAGTACACATGGTAAATAAAAACCTTTAGCTTGGCAGTAAAATTCTATGACAGAATATGACAATTGTAAAATATTTACAAGTAAAGAAATACTAAAAAACAAATCATTAAAAAAATCATAAAAATGCAAAACGCATACATAAATATGGACAAATGTTTATTTATAAGTCAGTCTTATAATGAGTTTTCTACATTGGCTAATAAACTTGGGTCCCTGACTTATTGACACGATTCTTATTGTAAATCCTTAAGGTCTTTCAAGCTATTTTAAAAATAAATGTAATAATTAAAAAAATCAACTAAACAATAGTTTAATTATTTCAAATATTTGTAAATAAAAAACTGTTACACAGTTATGCTATAGAGATATATAGAATTGATTTCAAACCAAAAGTGTTGACCAACTATAATTGTTAACAAGATAAGAAGACATTTTAGGCCGCGTTCAGAGTTTAAAAAAAATTTAAATAGGTATAGAGCAAGGTAAAGGGGTAAGGTCTTTCACAAGCAGCCCGCCTTATTAGCTGACCGACCCCAGCAGCCTCAACTATTTTATTGCCGTATTGACAGACAATTCAATCGAGCGCGTTTCAATAATAATCACCCCGAGGCAGCTAATTTCAATGTGCCAGAAGAGCATGAGGAACAACGAACGGAACGAGCGATCCCTTTTTAGCAGCTGTCGCACACACAACAACTACAACCGCCGCCAGATGTTTCCCTCGATCGAAAGGGAAGAGAGGGGGAAGCCCAACCCATAAACCATAAAATACGGCCGGCGATCACATATTTGTTATGGCTCTTTCAATAATTTTGGGTTGGAAAAAATGTGACACTTGAAACCGGAAATTAGCAGGAGCTGCTGTGCAGCTGTCGCTCCCTCTCTTTCCCGCTCTCGTACTCTCTCTTACTTCGAGACCAGGTGATGAGAGAAAGAGTGTTGGAGTCTTAATTGAAAGCAGGAAATACTCATCTCTGGTCACACTTGTCAGTTCTTATGTCATTAATGGATCCGCGCGTTAGCTTCATGAACAGTTAGTTACACCTCTTAGTTCCGGAACACGGGCAATTTGAGCATGTTGTAATCAAGCCCTCTTCAGCAAGAAAGCAACTGAGAATTCTTAAGAACAAATTAAACTAATTCTTTCGTAAGCTTTTGCTGTTGCTGTTTTCGTAGCCCAGATACTCAAGACGTTGACTGAAGTCTCGATAAATGTTCGTCAACGGACTCAGAAAAGAGCGTTTGCAAACACTTGGTGAGATTTCTGTTTCACATCTCAAATTGAAAAAGCATAAATGAAAAGCAAATAATGCTTCTCCAGTTTTTTAAACAAAAAATTGAAATAATAGTAAATTAACCATTACCAGAGTCTAGTCTAAGTTGTCCGATTTTTAAGTCTGAACTGAAGAAGCATATTATAAAAAAGCATAATGTGAAAAAACATAATATGGAAAGCATAATATGACAATGCATAATATGCTTTTTCGGGTTATTAATTAAATAATACGAGTAAAAAATTTAAGATAATCTTAAACATTGTAAGCCCATGAAAGCCACTAACAAAATGAAAAAGTGATGCAAGACTATAAAAGTAACTTTCTTTTAATTCATATCTCGAATTACTCAATTCAAGTTTACAACTTGTGGCTAAGAACAATAAGCAAACAAAGTTAATGTCTACAAATTTGTTATTTTATTTATACTTTCTGATCAGTTGATGTATTTTGCTGGAATGAAAGTCCGTAACTGGAGACACATGTGCCCGCATGAGCTTGTGGGATCCGCTTGGATCCCCTATTGAAGGTTCGAGGCCGATCGTTCTCGGCTTTCAACGCCCACCATATCCCCTTACATTAAAGCTAATGAGGGCACTTTATTGAACTCTCTTCTGCCCTCTTCGTCCCTTCTTCGTAATTTCTTTGTATGAGTCTTCTTCTTAGGTGTCTTCCCGCTGTGAGTGTTTCTGCTTTTTGTTGTTCTTTTCTTTTTTTGTTTCAGCACTGACCTCATAATTCGCATTAAACTAATAAGCGAAGCAGACGCCCCCTCATCCACGAGCAGGAAATTTCAATCAGCTTGTTGAAATCCGAACTTCAGCTGAGCTTTTTTTGTGCTATTCCCCGTGTTCTCATGTTTTCTGCTTTGGTTCTTGGAAAACTCACGGGGTTTTGGTCAAAAAGTTGCGAAAATATTGTTGCGAAGGGTCACAGAGTGTTAACTAGAAGTGAATGGCGAAACTCAAACGAGAACGTAACGCTATATGGTCGATGGCCGCTTTAGAGACACCGGGTTACAAAAGTTGAAGGGTTGGCTCTAAAGACTATTCCAACTTGCCAAAAAATCGCCCCAGTTCGAAACCACGGTTGGAGATTCCACTGACCTCCTGATTGAGAAAACGAGATAGCGATATAAATCTATAATTTAAGATTGTACCCAAATTTTTAGACTACGTCAAAGGAATTATTAATGATTTAGTAATTTATTATATAGATTTATATTTTCTACTTAATATAATAGCCTAAATGGATGTGGATAAGTCGAATAGCCAAGTAATGCTGATCAACAACATGAATAAACTATAGATTTTTAGGTTTCAAAATAATGTTTTACCACTTTTTGCTCCTTTTTTTATTGTAGAAAGTAAAGTTTCCAAGATCATGGCTAGCATATATTAAAACCACGATTCTTTATGAGATCGTCGCAACATAACCTTGATATAAATGGTAGATAGAGAGTTAAATACACAGACAGCCTTAAAGTGACATTAGTTTGGACACAATAAATATATAAAACGTTAACAGACATGGAAGAACAACAACGCCAAAAGTCAACGAACGGCTAAAAAATTCACGAACTTGAAAAAGTGTGTAGCTAACGCTGACGTTAGCGTCGACGCTGGCAGAACTTGATGTCAATAAACCAACTAACCGGCGACCTGCGGACCATGAATAGACACAAAACAAAAAAAAAGAGAATAACTTGTTGCTCGCCCGGCAACAAAAGGCTCATTAATTTATGTATAACCAAAAAGTGAAATAAAATCAGTGATGCCATCAAAAAATCTCTGGATAAATGTCCTGTTGCGAGAGTGCTCTACTACTACTGGGGGGGCCAAAAGGACCGGCGCGGAAGTGGTCTTATAGCAGCGAAAAATAATAATAATAATAACAGCATTAGCACATGTTTCGCATGCGGTATGTGGGGTCCCGGGTCTCCGGTTTTCTGCCCGCCCGCATGGCATATAAATCAGAAAAATATAAAGGAGAGGAGCCACTCCAGACATCAGGCGCGTACGTGAGATATGATGAATAAGTCCAACGTCCGACCCGTTCTCCGTCTCTTTCCCCTACTATCACTCATGCCGCCTCCACATCCGCACTTCAGTTTATCCAGAGCTGCTCCTCTTCACATGCTGGCAGGTATTGGGTTTCTAGTACGAAGGACACACGACAGAGAGGAGAGATGCCAAAGCGGTCTCAAGATAGATTTATTGTCTATGCGGATGTGTACAACACCGACAGAAAAGGGACATGAATAGTAGAGTTTAACGAAACCTTGAATACTCTTCTAACATCACAAATGGTTTGCTACTTACCCCTTATCTTTCCAATATCAGTCGTAAGATTTGGACCATTTGTCAAGTAAATTTGGATTTTCTGAAAATATGTAAAATAAGTAAAGCTATTAGGTTTAGTAGTTGTCTCCTGAGTATCTAGTATTTTATAAGCTTGCATAAAATTAGTGGTTCAGTTTAAAATCATCCCCCAAATGTAATAAATTGTTAAAGTAGAAAATAAAATATTTTCAGGTTATTTATTTAAACGTTTGTAATTGTTGGTTTCTTCTGGAGAAATAGAGATGTCAACCTTAAATTAAAATATATTGTCTAAATGTTTTATTAATAAACTTTTTTTTTAAATTTAGAATTCATTTGCATTTAGAGATGTTCAATTTTGTGCTAACTTCATTCAAAAGTTTGAAATTTCTCCCTTCCCAATGTAATTAATTGTTGAAAAAATAAATTTAGCTCTACTTGATTATTACTATAATAAATTGACGTTTTCTTAAGATAATGTAATTATAATCGATTTCAGACACCAATTGCTTTCTTTTATAGATGGCCACAAAATTGTTGGCCAGATAATGGAGCCATTTGCTAGGGTATAAAAGCCCTTAAGTACACGCATTATTTCTAACATGTCCTCTCGATCTCGCCCTCTTTTTTTTTTGGTTTCTTTTTGTTTGCCATTCGAAACACTTTACGTTAATTATGCACTACACACAAAAAAGGAGCTTCCCTGCGGGGGATGCCCAATGGGATGTTAGAGGTCGTGGTGGGAGTCGGGTGGCTGGGGGCCGCATTTAAGAGCTTTGTCGTTGCGGTGTGCAGAGGTGGGATGGGAGTCTGATGTAATTGATGAACGCTGTTAATTATGACCGGCTTTAACTGTCACTTTTTTGGTAAATTTCTCAACATGAGTGGTTTAATGAAAGGTGCTGGTAAATTGGGGGTGCGAGCCACGTGAGTCTGACTCTGTCACCAAAACATCCTGAACAAAATGTTAATTTGTTTTTATTAAAGGTACCTCAGAGTTGTGTAAAAGAAAACTATTTTGAACAAGTGAATAACTGAGACATACTTGTTTTCCATACCCTAAAAGTAGTGAGCAAATTCACAACTGAGTGAATAAGCGAATAAATGAGCACTGAATGAAATCAATTATTGGATAAATAAATGAATAGATGGATGAACAAACGAAATAAATACATCGGTGAATGAATAAATAAAGATGGAAAAATAAATAAATGAACAAGTGAATAAATGAACAAACATGAATTGGCGAAGTGTATAACTGAGTGAACGACCGGATGAACAACAGTGTATGTTCATTTCAAGTATTTTGAAATTTAATTTGTATCGAAAAATAAAAATAAATCAAAGCTCTGTAATAGATCCATTATTTAGTAAAATTCAGGATAATTTCAGCACAGTGGACTTCATATCTTCGGCTGGAAATGATTGACCTGCGAGGGTAATCACTCCTCGAAGCTCTTGCCTGCTTTTTCTGGTTTTTCTTCTGTTCGATTCGGTTCGGTTCAATGCCACAGAGCTCGTGTTCCAGTTACCATTTCGTTCCACAGTTCGCGATCTTCACACGCGCGATATTGGGGGAGTTGAGGGCTGCTGGGGAGGGAGGGAGGTTGGCTGTGTGTAGGGGGATGATGGCCGGGAGGTGGAGATAGGTTAGCTAAGCGTCTGTTTCTGTTCTTTTGTTTCAAACTCGTTTATTGGCTCTACATAGGCAAGCATTTCAACTTTCAAAAAGAGCCAAAGTCAGCGCCAGGTTATAGTACACAGCACAGATACAGATACAGCTGCAGATACAGATACAGGTACAGAACTACAGAGCCCCAGAGGTGTGTGTGTGTATGTATGCTGGCTTAGACCCCGTGACTCCGACTCCGGCGTAGAATCATTTTTGTTGGCCAAAAATTTGCTTTGTTTTGCACTCGACGGCAGCGAGCGCCCCTTCTTTATTATTATCTGTCTCTCCTTTTAGCAGCTCTTGTTTATTTGCTTTTCGAAACTTTTTGTTCTTTTGGCGCATTTTCTTCTTGGTTATTTGCCTCGGTTCTTGGCTCTTGGCTCTAACCCCCATTCACCCCGCACAGCCTCTTCTGTCCCTCTAATGGCTTTGTTACCTTCATTTTGGGGTCGGTCTTCGTCGGTTGGTCGCTGTTCTTTCACCTTTTACGGGCAGTGGAAAAGTTTTTGGCAGAAGGTCAACGTTCATAATTGCCTGTGTGATACACTCTTAAAGCCAACGAACCGCGTGTTTTCGACCGACCGCCGAACTCCTTCTCGCACCACGCCAAATAGCGATATTAGATGCGGCAAATTATTGTAGTAGTACAGTCAAGGCTGGCTAGCGTGGAACCATGCTTAGATACACGTTTAAGAAAGGTCTAAATCACTGTAAAAAGTCCTTACTAATGTGTAACATGTCGAGTATGAGACACGTGCAGAAGGTTGTTTATACAGTCTGTAACTAATAAGTAACCTTACTATACATTTTTATACCTTATATTGGTTCTACTTATTTAAAACCAACAACTAAAACCGCTGAAATTCTATCAATATAAAAACAATACAACTTCCCCTACAGTTAAATACCCCTAAAATATACATAATAGTGTGTTTTATAAGGTCAACTGTATGTATTTCTCAGATGGTCCAACGAAAATGGCACTTTTGAGTCGGTCTAGAGAGGTTTGCTTGCTTTTCAAAATGTTCCCCCTACATTTCTTGCCCTCTTTTTTCGCACTCCCTTTGATTATTTCTTTAATCAGATGTGGGAAGTTCTCTGAACCGAGCTCAACCTCTGTGTCTTTCTCCCAGGGGCTTTGAGGAACGTTTCCTCTGTCGATTCGAGTGGGTTATTCCCCACTAATTTCCCCAAAGAACTTGTGACGGAGACGACAATTCTCGGGAGGGCATTACTCTGGGCATAAGCAGGGTTAGGGTTAAATCGGTCAAAGGTTCCGCCAGATTACCGATGGGGCCAAGCCCCAGAAACATTAGTTGCCCAAAATTGAAACAATTAAATTATTCCATAATTATATGGACAGACAATGCTGGAGGTAACGAAGGGCAGGGCAAGAAGGCAACTCAAACAGAGGGCCACGCCTGCAGAAACATCAAATATCATTAAACAGCTTTATGGGTTGATTCTCAGTTTAGAGACTTTTTGTTGTACTTAAATGAACTCCAAAAGGCAAAGAGAGAAGGCAGATGAGCAGTCGAGGCAGAAACAAACATAAACAAAAGAAACGCGATGCAACCATACTCAAAGTTCTCTTTTCTGCACGTCTATAATTTCTGTTACTTTTTTCTTGAAAATCAATATGTAAAGAATGTTGAATGTTATTGCTTTGTTATTGAAATCCATCAAGAAAATATGTTTTTTGACTGTTGATGCGGTAGAAGTGAACAACATACTACGAAATTAAAAAGTGAACCAATAGCAAAATAAGTAAGAAAAAATTAATTAATAACCAGATAAACGTGAACAAGTAAGACCATTAAAACACTTAAAAAGGAAATTATGAAGTGAACCAACTGAAAAACTGAGTGAACAAGTACACAATTGAGTGAACAAGCTAATAAATAAATGAACATGAAAATGAATAAAATTAATGAATGAATAATCAAATGATTAGAACGATGAATAGATGGATGAAAAAAAATTAATGAATAAATAAATGAACAAGGAACAAGTGATGAAGTGAACCACTGAGTGAACGACCAGATAACTAAATGAACAAGCAAACAACAATCAACTCTTTATGTTCATTTTAATCAATGAAGAGTCACTTCATCTTTTTGTTTTCTGAATCCCCCAAATTCGAAGTTTGATGTAGTCAGGAGGAAGCGAGAACCTTCAAACTCCCCGGTTTACACTCAAGTTCATTACAAATTATCGGCGAAAGCCACAGACTTTTTAATTTTTTTACGAGTGTAATCAGATATGGAGAATAACAACAACCACGACAACAACAACGACAATAGTGACCAATCATCGACAACAACATCCACAAAAGGCAGCAGCAGATGACGAAGAAGAAGCAGAATCAGAAGCAGAGAGAACGTCGACTGCGGCGTTGGCGTACGAACATTGACCTTCATTAAGTAAGAAGAAGCAGCAGCTAAAGAAAAAGAGGTAGAGGGCAGCCACAAATCTTCCGGCTCTCTCCCTCACACTCCACTTGTTGTTGCTGCTGCTGGAGCTTTGACCATCAATCAGTCAATCACTGCTACTCTCCTGCTCACACGCATGTTGTTTCCTTCAAGCTCGGTCCACCTTCCTCCCAGTCTGTTTCTGTTTCCCTCTCTTTCTAAACATCTATCGCTTACTCACGGCTTGCAACGGTAAATTTGCTTACGTTTTTCTGGTTTAATAAACACAATATTATTTAACACTGACATTTTACAACCGAGGAACACAAACACGAAATGCAAACTTATGTACACTTGGGAAAATTAAGTTTGGTTCGTTACAAATCAAAGCAACGAATTGTGCTGTAAAGCGCTGCATATACAACTTTATCCACAATAATGCAACACAAACATTTAATAAATTTATAATACGAACACGGATTTTTTAAATTTATTATAAATTCAGCCAGCTAGATTTGTTCCCAGTGTTTGCTGGAGTCGCTGCCGACGCCTGCTGCTCTGCCGCTGTTTCGGACAAGGGGAGTCGGGGAGCGGGGGCACATTCACTTCTCGTTTTGAGCTGAATCACCATAAACCAAAAGCCACGAGTTGCGGGCCAGCGAAAGAATAAATAATAAGTGTCTTTTGGAACGGGCCAGCGAGGGGAGACCGAGCGAGGGAGCCGGACAGATGGGAGCAGAGCAGGCCGGCCAGGCGGCAAGAATATCTAATAAGAAATCAGCAAAAGGAAAAAAAAAACCAAACAAAAAATCCGAGTCTGAGAAACGTGTTTTTCTGTTCTTCGTTGTCTTATTCCTTATTTTTATTTTATTTTTATTTCCCATTTTGTTTTATTTATTCTCTTCGTTGCAGATGGGGAGGGCGGGGAGCTAAGCTGAAACGGAACGGTCAGCCAAAGCTCTAAGCGCGACGCCAAAGTACATTGTGAAATCATTTCTATTTCTAAACAACAACAAGCGGAAGCAACAATAAAAACCACTGAGGAATTGATAGCAGGCTACAGTGGTCGAAAGGAAATTCTCGGTTAGCGGAACCCGGAATTGCAATTAACAATTACATACTAAAAATTAATATGCAAAGTTTAATTGCACAAGTGGTAACTGCTATAATTCGCAAAGGGTTTAAAGAAGAGATTCACCAGTCTCAAATTAAATACAAAAGCTAAGTTTACCAAAGAAAATCTTAAACTTGGTGATCTCGTTTTATTATGTTTATTATGTTTATTATGTATTATAACCTAAAATTATAAAAAATATTTAAAAAAAATTATAAATTATATTCTATATACAAAATTATAACTTTAAATATTTCTGATTGGAGAAGAGAGAACACAATTTTCCCTCGGTTGTATTTCAGAACCATATTTCAAAACGAATATACTGTAAGAACTGTGACTTTCCTTATCTTAGACTATTCACTGTACATGTGTGCAACTGGCTGTGCTTTGTCCCCCCTTATTCCCCATTGTCAAATCCATCTTGTTCCACCTCCAAAGGCATTTTTTTCGCTTTGTTTTATCAGCAATTTCAGCTGAACTATAGTCTGAATATTTCTACATACAATGTTTCAATATGGATTCAAACCGTCGGTCTGTGACTGTTGTTGTTTCTTCGTGTTGTTCTTCTTCGCCCGCTCTGTTTCTTCTGGCTCGCTGTTGTTATTGTTGGTAGATTAATTTGCTTTAACAGCTGTCTTGTCGTCTGGTCTGTGAACATGCATATACACACACACACAGTTACTATGCCCCACACAATCCAAACAAAGTCAAAGGCAGTTCCAAAGACTCCAAAAGCAAGCAGCGTGTGAACTTTTAGCGCAGAGGAGCGATTATGCGCGGAGAGCTTGGGGGGAGTCAGAAGAGCTTCCAAGTGCAAGAAGACTGGAAAAGTGGAGAGACTTCCAATAACTGAAGATGAGGAAAGAATGAGGATATAACACCAGATCCCCAAAGAATCAAACAGTTATAACTAGCTAACTATTCGAATTTTTAGTTTTTGTTTAGATTTTAAAAATTATGTTAAATAGGTAGATTATTTACTTAAGAACATTTTTTTATGTTTCATTTTACTATGTATAAAAAAAAGTATGAACAGCATTATTAAATACTTTTTAAAAATCAAATATTGCATATCTTATTTCTAACCTAACTTTAAGACTGATTCATATTTTGTATATCAAGTAAAACCAATACCTTTTGTGGTTTATGTATATATTTGTCGGGCTATTCGCACAGTGTACATATCACACTATAGAGCAGCTATTAAACAGAAAAAAAAATAAATAAAATAAATTTAAAACAGAGAAAAGCACATGCTCTTGTTTTATATTCCAAGAAAATCTCGCAAATTAAGCTTAAAGGAGGATGAGATTCTCTTAAAAGATTGTTGCTTAGATAGCCGCCATATGACCTCTTACCAAAATGGTTAAGACTCATCTAAAAACTAAAGGGATCCCTGCCAACCTATTATGATAATGGAATTTAACATAATAACAAACACCAACCTGTTCAAGCAAAACGGAAACAGACCCCGAGAAACCCATCCTAAGCCATCATTCCGAAACAAAAGTTTTGACAAAATTCCCACGAATACGGAACCCGTTGGCACACCCCTCGCCCCTCTGCCATTTACAACCCTCTTTACAAGACCCATAAAGATTCATTTACAAGAGAGTTTTCTTGGGACAAATTCCCATTTGCATGCGTTAAATTTTCGCATATTCATGAGGACAACAGGACACAGGACACGGAATCCGAAGCCAAAGCCAAACCTGAAAGGAACCTGAAACTAAAGAGAAAACTACCCTTACGGTTAACAAAAGTAAATGACCTTTAATAATGTTGTTTGGGAAATTTCACGGACAGACCGAAAAGCGAAAAACAAAGACAGGCGAAAGAATGACGGGACGAGGACGAGGAAGGACACTGGAACTTCTCATCCTCTCGAATCATTCAATCTCTGTATACAAGAACCACACCCAAAATAATCACGCAGGGTGGGAAATGTAATAAAACAATTTTATATTCCACGCCCCCCACTAACCCCAGAGGTAAGATAACACTAAAACAAAAGCTTGAGGGGGACGGCCCTCTCTATATAGAGCGTGCAATTAAAGGTGATTCTTGACTTTATGGCGACATAAACCTGTAATCGAAGACGACGCCGCCTACACAGTGAATAGAAATAACAACAATATCCTAAAGGGTTCTCCTTTTCATCGTAATATAATATATGATGTAATATAAAAATGCAAATTAATTCTCATATGCGTTTTATTATTCACCATTTCTAATCTTAAAACGCCAATGTTATTCATATCCGAATATGCCACAGACAGGAACTTTTTCTTACATCTTTAATTTTATTATTTTTTTTTACTGTGCACTTACACCCCCCGCCCCCTGCAAAATACATATTTTTAATATATAAAATCGTAAAAATATATAATACAAAAATTCATAAAACTGCCTATAAAGGTGTAGGAACGAACAAACGAACGAACGAGGGGAAATCCAGGGAGTTAAATCCAGCCATTGCAGCTATAGCCACCCTCAATTCCCATTCAACATATGAAAATCAAATCAGCGAGGGTTGCCATTGTACTTATACAAACAGATGTGCGTGAGGGTGCTCACGTGAATGTGTGTGTGTAGGTGATGCAGGGGAGGAAAATGTTTGTATGTGAAAAGGAATGGGAAGAGAGGGCTTCCGTCTGTCTGGGGTCAATGCACAAAAATGCGTAGAACGTGCTAGTGTCCGACGGTTCTCAAAAACGGGGGGATTTGAGCTCTGCTCTGGAAAATCGTTCACTTTTCGCACTCACCAATACATGTGCACAGTACGTCTGATGCTGGGGGTTGGCCCAAAAGTTTGTTGACCCCAAACGCGAACAGACAGCAATGCGTAGATGAACGTACCTATATATATATTGCGTACAGTGAACGCTCTCCAATCGCCTCTCTATTTTGATTGCTTTGGTGAGGTGAATACCCTGCTTTTAAGAATAAATTAATAAATTAATATTGAATACGGCACATAGCTTATTGGAAATACTTATATTATTATTATGCGCTTGCCAATTGAATTAAGAACCCTTCATAGAGAATATTATGTCTGAATTCTGGAACCCAATAACTATATTCAAAAGAAGACAAATTAAATAGGTCTTTTCTACCATTAAAATAATTGTTCCTTCTTTAAAATTTGTTGTTTCTCATACATAAAACAGTTATAGTCTCATCCAAGTTCTTATATTACCAAATACTAGACTATTCACACTCCGAGGCAGCACTGTATTTGATGTGCTTGATTTTCGGGGTAAGATGCGTTTCTCTTTCCTTTTGCCGCACCCCCAGAGGGTTGATTAGCGCCACCCGCCCTGCACCCACCACCACCACCCATTCACCCATGTGAACCTTACGCTACCTTCCTTCCTTCCTTCCTGGGCATTAATAATATGGCTGACATGACTATTTATTTATTTGCAAGACACTTTCCCTAATGCCGCTCTGTCGAGTCGAGGGGGTGGCCAGACAGCCGTAGACGTAGACCTAGCAGGGCCACCCCCCGAAAAGGGGGATCAAAGTCAGACGCATACAAAGCGCTATAAGTTCCATACAAGTCCAACCACCCTTGCCAAAAAAAATGAAGAGAGGGCGAGGACGATGTCGAGGACGAGGACGCGAAAGGGAAATGCAAGTTGTAAGAGAAATAAAAACAAAATAAATACGAGCGGCAGCTGTAAAGTTCAACAATAAAAGTGGAAGCAACAGAGCAAAAAAAGTGAAACGAAAATGAAATGAAACTAGGCACAGGACACACAGGGGATGTTAGTCCTTGGAGGACTCGTAGCAACCACCACCAATGCACGGCAGTGAACTCAACACCCATCAGCAATATGGACGATGGCAACAGACGGAATCGGACACATTTTACGGCCCCTCCTCAACGGCGCATTATGCAAATCTCCTCGAGCGCTGAGCGAGCAAAATTTACAAATAATATGCGATACAAATAGGAAAAAGCACAAACATAGATTTCAAACGAAAGCCACAAAGAACTCTAGTTTTTTTGTGTGGTATTTTTCCTCAAATGCACCTGAAACTTCGGAAGTCTATATAAAAGTCTCTTGCCTTCCTAGGAAAAAGAGACTAGCTACTATAATAATCTGAAATGTTTGAAATCCTTTGTCTCACCTGAATCTTTAAAAAGATCTTTAAAAACATAACATTAAATATTTTAAATAAACCCAAACCGTAGCAGTCATTAGACCGAGTATGCAAGCGAACAATGTTCATGTACATCGCAGGTGAATTGTTGTTGAAAACTCAGAACACTGGACTTTTTTCCGGTTCTTGTAATGTTTTTTTTATGTAATAATGTAACTCATATTTTGACTTTATATAGACAAAAAGTGTAATGTCTTTTATATCAGTTTTAAACATTATAGTTTAATAGCTACTATTTTTAAAGTTTCCCTCTTGCGAGTATTCAAATTTGAAAACATTATGCGTTTAAGTTTTCATATAAAGGATATACAAATGCAAGGAACTAACTTGTCCCGATTGTCCATCAATTTACCGAGCAAGCCGCAGGGTCCTGGGAACCTGAACTTTGAACTAAAGCTACCTTGTCCTTTTTTATGACATTGCAAAATGCCGATATCCTATGGGGAAGGCAAAGGCAGCGAGGAAACACGAACCAAAGAGAAACGGGCGATAAACGCAACGTGTGTAGATACCATGGATTGCCTTTCTGCCGTCGACGCTGCTGCTGCGTCTGGGCTGCGATCACGCACGCACAAGGACGAGGAGATGGGGGAAAAGTGAGAAGATGAGTGGGTAAGACAGAGAGAGGAAGGAGACGACTTCCTTGCTCTTCTTAGTCGTCTGGCCACCATCGTTCATTCGCTTGGTTTTTTATGTTGATTTTGGGAATTCTAAAAATGCTTGCAGTACCATCCTTCGTCTCCTTTGGCCTGCTCGTTCCCCCCCCCTCTTTCCATCCGGCGGCAGATGACAGGTTTTCTGGTCTTTCTTCCCACATCCCGCTTCGTTGTGTTCCCCATCTACGTCTTCGTTCGCTGCACAGGATGCTGGTCTGGCACGTTGTCGTGTCCGTTCTCCGCTCTATGCTCTCCATCTCCATCTTGTGCCATTGCCATTTCGCCTTTCTTGTCTGCTCCTGGACCCGGATCCCTCGGGCCCCCATTCCCCACACTCTGCATTTATTCTTCCTCCCCCTCCTACTCGTCCTTTTGACCCCTCTTCTGCTGTCTGGGTATTTTATTTTATTTTATTTAGTTTGTGCGGCTTTCGATGTCTGCAAGCATCCTTGGGAATATTCCGCACAGTGGTACTTCGGAAGTACAAAGGGCAAGCTCTTTTCTCGTTTCTACGTATTAGCAATCTTTCCTTCTTCGACCAGACCTCACTGTAGCAACTGCCTGTTGTCTACATGCCTCTTGCAACATCATGGCAAGAATTTGGTGTATCAAATAGATTTTTGCAATATTCATGTCCCCAGGTGAAGGATATATCACTCCGGGGAAAGCCCATCGTCTGTGTCTCACATTTATTTGCACGTGCAAATATGGCTTTTGTGCAGGTCTTACAAGAATACACACTATATTACCCACCGGTGCAGAGTGCGAAAATTGTTTACGCATCAGTTTCGCAAGTAAATGATAGGGAAGTTATTTTCCATAGGTATATCATTACATGTCCATAGGTGTACCAGATATAGTGGTGGTAAAAATCATAGCACTTCTGATCTTATACAAGCATTAATTAGGAAAATGTTATTCTAAAAAATATATTTAGAAAATCAACTATTTGGTCAAATTGCTCAAACGACCAGATAATTAAATAACTGCTATTGTTTTGACCGCAGCTGTTGGTCTATCTGCCAATGAATGTTCTGTTTGTGTGTGTGTTTATTTGCACGGGCCAAATGAAAACCCCTGTATCGTGTTCCCAGAACCATTTCGCACTTCTTTTATTCCGTTTTTTGCGACGATCGTGACGCTTAAATGCAGTTCCTTTGTTGTAACCACCACAAAGCCAAATAATTGCAGGCGCAAAAAAAAGAATAGAGTCAGCCAAGGAGAGAAGGGGAAAAGGAAGCAGGAGAGAAGCGAGAGCGAACCCCTTTTTTGGCCAGGAGAGAGCAGCTGCCTTGTTGTCTCACTCTCATACACACTCACGTGGACGTCAGACAAACGCCGGCAGGCAAATATACATACAAACATACACGCGCACTGCAGCTATGTAAAAGCAACAAGAAAAGGGCGAAAGGGGGAAACGAAATGGAAACGGAACACAGCCTAGACCAAATTGCAACAACTGCAAATTGGGGGGAACGCATGGCGCCAAACGAAACGTGAGACAAGCGTGCACCCAGTCACACATACTAACAAGCAGATTATTACAACACAAGCTTTTCGGCGTGGGCGCGCGGAGGGGAAACGCATGAGATAACGGAACATGCTGCCGCATTAGTCACCACCAAACAACAGATGTACGCGAGTGTAGGAGCCTGAGTGTGTGTGTGGTACCACGGAACAAATGAGTGCAAAGGAGCCAGCAGGATGCCGTGATGGGAAGGGAGAAAAAGCAGTAAGGCTTACAGTGAATATCGGATAAAAGCGATGGTGATGTGTAAATTCGCACGTGCAAATACAATACTTATTTCATAACTAATAAAAATGTATACCCGAAACCAAAACCAGGCATTTTTAAAACATAAATATTGGGATCTCCCCTTTTAACGAACTTATTAACTAAATGCTTATAAAAATTGGTCAAAGTCAAAATATATTTTACAATTTATTATTTTATTAATTAAAGCATAGCATATTATTATTTATTAAAGCACAGTGTATCAGCGACGACGACAACAAGAGAGAACAGCAGGCGAAGTGGAGCTGCTAAAGCTAAAGCCTGCCTCTGTGAACTGGTATTGTTTTTTTTTCGAACACTTCCGCCTTTGCCTGCGCCGGCAGCAACGTGACGTCTCAGCTGCCTTATTTGCGACTGTGTGCGTGCAACAGTACGCTGCTGCATGAATTTGCATAATTTCGGGACTGACAAGGGGGCGTGGCAGTAATTGCCAAAAAAAGAAAATTCATTGAAATGACACTTGCTGTCGATCGTTTAATAATTGGTACATATTTATAAGGTATTATTAATAAGCACATTGTGCATTAAACAAACCTGTATTGCAGTTTATTCCTGTCGCGCGCTCGATGCAAAAGAAATGAGAAAAAAGCTGAAGTGCCGTTTTCTCGGCTGTATGCGTTTTCGGGGTGTCGGTGTTTTTGGAGCAACTTCACGTTCAATGCATTGCGAAAATAATTGTTTGCCGTTGCATTTTTTTTTTGTTTTTGTGCTGCCGCCGCTGTCGGTGTCGTTCTTCTTTTTCTTTTCGCTCTTCTCTACTCCTCTTTTTGCCGCCTTTTCTGCTGATGCTTTCAAACAAATCGCGCACACACCACACATACACACGAAGGCGGACACTCTGTGTGCGATGCAATTATGCTAATGCGGCTGTTTGCGACACGTCTGTTGGCCTACAACTACGGTTAGCTGATTTCGTTGCTAGCCTGGCCCCCAATATATTGGCCGCAAAACTAATTAACAAACAATACAAATTCGCAAACGCAAGCTGCGGCTTTTCTGTTAAAACGCGTCAGAACTAGAGGAGGAAATGGAGCCGAGTGCAATCGAATAATCGATATTCATAAATTCTATAATCATCGATAAAGCTTCTGTCGAACAAGCCTCAAAAAAGCGCTGAGTATTTGGATGTTTTGTATATAAAATCCAGTAAATCCTGCTCTATCTTAATAAGATTTCTTTTTTTGAAATACATGAAACTGTTGAAAACTCAAAATATATTTAAGTCGATTGTATTTGTTACAATTGGAAATAATCGATGTTTTCGCGGTATTATCGACATACTTCCATCATTAGGAATCGGACACGTTTTTTTTGTAAACAAACGGAATAACCTTTTCAAAAACTTAAAATGGGCGCCCTTGCAGAGGTGAGAAACATATATTATTATTCGTACTACCGTTGTTAACCCCAAATCATTCCTAGTTGGCTGGGGACGAGAAGAATGGCGAAGGATCCCGCACGTTTGTGTTCTCCAACGAGGGTCACACTTTGGGCAATGCGTTGAAGACGATAATAGCGCGATACCCGGAGGTGGACTTTTGCGGGTACACCATTCCGCATCCCACGGAGCAAAAGCTGCACTTTCGCATCCAAACCCGCCGAGACCGGGCCATAGATGTACTCAAGCGGGGACTGGAGGATCTGGAGGCGCTGTGCGATCACACAATGGTCACATTTGAGAAGGAGATGAAGGACTTTAATACTATGAAAGAAGAGAATACATAATAGGGCCAGAGGCTATACACTAGACCACGCTGCGTGCCTTCTTGGGATCATAGTTGGGCTTTCGAAGATGGTGGTAATTTGGCAGGACCTTGCGCAGGAAGTCGATCTGGAGCGTCTGTGATCCTTGTTTGTCGATGGCCTCGCGCTGCAGGGCCTGCTCCCCATAGACAATGGTGTTCTCCGGCAAGCGCTGGCTGGTAAGCATCTTGATACCGGCACCAACTACACAGCCATTGGACACGGTTACGCCGCGGCCCACGAAGCATTTGCTCTCGAAAACATTCTTGTCGCCTATCCGAGCTGCCTCCACGTTGCAGCCCACCTCGAAGACGTTGTGCGTGCCAATGCTGAGGATGTTATTAGCATCCCAGCTGGCCCCAGACTCCAGGCGATGGGCTATGGTGGCATACTCCTCGATGATGCAGTTTTCCCCTATTATTATGGGACCCGCATCAGCGATGACTGTGGCACTTGGGTGCACAACGCAGCCAGAGGAGAAGGTGATGTCACCTCGCAGGTTGCTCTCTTCGCAAACCACCGATTTGGGGAAGATTTTAATCCTGTCACGTGGTGAAGGGATATATAATATATCAATGGGTCTCCATATATGGAATAGATTAATCATTATTTACCTGTTTTCCGAAGGCATTTTCTTATTTTCTATATTGTTTACCTTTTCCACCGAGCTAAAATGGTGCTAAAAAATACCACAAGTAATCGACTGTGCTGTGAAGTTATAGAGATGGGCAGTATTTTCTAGCTATATCAAGTTTATTTTCAGGTATATCCCATTTTAAATACAAAAGATTATTTTAATATTTATAAATGAAATCTAAGTGAAATGCATTGATAATTTGCCGAAATCTTGATAAATTCAAAACATCTTAACTTTAAAATATTTTATATAAATTGATGTAATCGCTACCCTGTTCTATCTGACTATCGAATATCCGGCGTGCAGTATCGGTGGTTTGTATCAATCTGATGCAATTTTGAGAAGCTTTTGCGGAGATATAAAGCCCAGTTCTGAATTACAGATTACACATTAAGCAAACAAGATGCCCGCCGATCAATTGGCAGAGATAACCCTTGGTAAGTACGCATATTGGGGTTAATCTGGGAGTGACGAATCGTCCACGTTGTCAGGCCAGCCAAAATTATCGATCTATGATGTGCAATATGTAAATTTTTGGCCATGTGCAGGTTCTATCTTCACTTCGGATAAGAAGGGAAGCGATGAGGCAGGCGATGGCAGCGAGTCCAAGCCATTCAAGACCATCCTGCAGGCGATGCGGAGTGCAGGCAAGGAGCCCTTCCCCACCATCTACGTAGACAGCAAGGACCCGAATGCGGCAGAGCCCTTTGAGCCGGCTGCCAAGTCGCAGCTAAAGAAGATTCAAAAGCTGTTCGTGCGCGAGTCCCAGAAGAATGCCGAGAAGCAGCAGAGAGAGGCCGAAGATGCAGTGAAGCGTCAGCAAAATCTGGAGGAGGCACGCAAAGTGAAAATCGCCGAGGATCCCAGTTGGCCGGTGGCGCGCAAGATTCGCATCCTCGAGGGCACCGCCAATCGCGGTTCTCGCGTCAAGGTCTACGGATGGGTGCATCGGCTCCGGCGCCAGGGCAAATCTCTCATCTTCATTACGCTTCGTGACGGCACTGGCTTTCTGCAGTGCGTGCTGAACGATCAGCTCTGCCAGACGTACGATGCCCTGGTCCTGAGCACGGAGAGCAGTGTCGTTCTGTTTGGCACTTTGAAATTGGTACCGGAAGGCAAGACGGCTCCTGGCGGCCACGAACTTAACGTGGACTACTGGGAGTTAATTGGATTGGCTCCCCCCGGTGGCGCTGATGCCATTCTCAACGAGGAAGCCCAGCCGGATGTGCAGCTGGACAACCGGCACATCATGATTCGTGGCGAGAATACGACCAAGGTGCTCAAGATGCGTTCTGTGGTGACGCAGGCATTCCGGGCCCATTACGAGGCCCGGGGCTATAACGAGGTGACGCCGCCAACTTTAGTGCAAACCCAAGTGGAAGGTGGGTCCACCCTCTTCAAGCTGAACTATTTCGGCGAGGAGGCCTACCTCACTCAGAGCTCGCAGCTGTATCTGGAGACCTGTTTGCCGGCCCTGGGCGATGTGTTCACCATTTCCCAGAGTTATCGCGCGGAGCAGAGCCGCACGCGCCGCCATCTGGCTGAGTATTCGCACATCGAGGCCGAGTGTCCCTTCATCTCGTTCGATGACCTCCTGGACCGCCTGGAGGATCTAGTGTGCGATGTTGTGGATCGCGTGCTGAAGTCCCCTTGGGGCTACTTGGTGAAGGAGCTCAACCCCGACTTCAAGCCGCCGCAGAAGCCATTCCGTCGCATGAACTACGAGGATGCCATCAAGTGGCTGAAGGAGAACAATGTGACCAAGGACGATGGCACATTCTACGAGTTTGGCGAGGACATACCCGAGGCCCCAGAGCGCAAGATGACCGACACTATTAACGAACCCATCATGCTGTGCCGTTTCCCGGCCGAGATCAAGTCTTTCTACATGTCGCGCTGCCAGGAGGATAAGCGATTGACCGAGAGTGTAGACGTTCTGCTGCCAAATGTGGGTGAGATTGTGGGCGGATCTATGAGGATCCACGACAGCGAGGAGCTGCTTAAGGGCTACCAGCGCGAGGGCATCGATCCCAAGCCGTACTACTGGTACACGGACCAGCGCATCTATGGAACTTTGCCCCACGGTGGCTATGGATTGGGCTTGGAGCGCTTCCTTTGCTGGCTGCTCAACAGGTATCACATTCGCGAGGTCTGCCTGTACCCTCGATTCCTGGACAGATGCAAGCCCTAAAGGGGAAATGAGGGAGACTGGCTTTTCTAGCAGCATTTACACAAATGTTTTATCTTAACAATTCTTTGAAATAATTTGTAGCTTCTGCTCATTAAATGAAACTTAATCCAATTATTTGTATGAATATGCAAAAATAAAGGCCGCGCCTACGCTTATATTGGAAGGAATTTACTTTATCTCGTATATTTTATTTGGGATTATGGAAGTCCGCAGGAAAAGGGAATCAAATATCGTCCAAAAGATAGCAAAACACATATGTAGGTTTTTTAAAAAGTTTTTAATGAAAGTAGTATTTTGTATATTTTAATTTGTGCTTAAAAATCATATATAAAATATAAAATCTAATTTATTAGTCACCTATATAAATAAGATTACATCTTTAAACATCTAATCCAAGCTTCAGTCCCAGATCGTCTCAGCTGGTTATATTTTCCAAAAGCTGTTCGATATCGGTATCCGCATACTGCTCGGAGCTGCTTACGACCTGCGATTCATCTAGCTCCATATCCTCCTCCTGCGTGTCATCCTCCTCGCCGTCGGCATCGGCCTCGTCTTCCTCCTCAGCGCCTTCGGTCTGGGGAACGGCTTCCACCTCGGCAGTCACATGCTCTTTGCGGTAGTGACTGCGCAGCAGTTCGCTGATGGTGCCGCACACAATCTGCCGCACCTGAGCATCGAATCCAGGAGGCAGCCAGCCCGTTCTCTCATTGCACACCGCTCCGGTCAGCGGTGTTGGTATTTTCTCCAGCATTTCCTGGATTCTCGCCATTCGGACATCGGAGTAGCGAAGCATACACTGCCGGGAGCGCGGAAGCTTGTGCTCGTCAAAATAGGGATAATCAATGTCTTGGACCAGATCGGAGGAACCGTCTTCGGAGGGTCCAGACGAAGAAGCGTTCGCCGCCTTTCGCTGCTTTACGAACTTTTTGGAGTAAACGAATTCCGAGAGACCAGTGCTGAATCTCAGTCGGAAATCGAAGGTCTGGTAGTAGCGACTGTTGAAATCCTTTCGTGGATCGTAGCCAAAGCGCACATACATAGTCCTCCATGGCCCGTTGCTGAAGTAATACGCCAGCGAAGGGGTAATGCATTTCAGCTTGTCATTGGTCAGACCGGATTCATATTGCAACGCAATCCTTGTCCAAATCGGGCAGTCGTCGAACAGTTTCTTCACGCAGGCTAGCTGCTCATCTGACACGTACTTCACCTTGAGTCGCTTGAGATTCTGTGAATCCGCCTGGGTAGGAAAACTGTCCACCATGTTGAAGGAGATAACGCCTTGGTTATCGTAGGTGGCCTTTGACTGCACACCCAGCACCTCCTGCTGGCCATCCTCCTGACTGTCGGTGCGATAGGATCCCGGGTAGACAACGTCAACGTGTGTGAACAATTCTGGCAGGGACAGAAGCTGACTATGCCGGCGCCTGTGGAGAGATAACTCTAATTTAAAAATAATTAAATATATTATAAGTTAAATTACTTGAAATAGTCTAGATCGGCGCTGTCTCTGGGCATCAATTGGTCCAGGGCGTACGTGAGCTCCAGGGCAGCGTTGGCGCTTTCACTTCTCGGTGTCGACCAAAGGGGCAAGTACTGAAAATCACACAAGGAATCGAAGGTGAACACCCTGCTGCAGTGGCCCACAACACGCACAAAGTACTCCGGCGGACGCTGTCTGTCCTTCTTGTGACGCCTGACGGTTATGGAAAGCAGGACACCGGTCTTGGCGCTACTGTCACCGAAGGCGGGTTTATTGTAGGGATTATCCGGATGGAAACGCAGTGGCAGCCGCTTCACCTCATCGCCCAGTACCTGGAAGGAAATACTTTTTAAGGAGACTATGGACAAATCTTTGAAAATCCAATGATTACCTTGGATATGTTGATTATTCCACCTAGCGTGGCCAGCATACGGTCCGGATTGACCACTTTGCCGGGATATTCAATCAATTCAAACTCTTTTTGCGGATTAAAACTCAACTGGCGCGACATGGTCCTGAATTGAGATGGGATTTCATAAAAACAACAATATGTATCGATTATCGGAAAACAAATAAGCTATCGACTATATAGCTAATAAATAGCTACGTTTTTTATAAGTTGCGTCCTGATAAGAAACTTTAAGAAAGCATTTTTAAAAATATTACTAAAAAATAGATACTATGTATATAACGAATATTAAGAAAAAATCTATATAAATTTTAGTTTTAAGCTAAAAATATTACATAGGAAAATAGCTGGTCTAGCATCTCTGTAAATCAGCGGTTATCGATAAATTGCCGGTGTATTCCTCGTTTGGTTTGTTTATTAATAAAAATGTCAAGTAAAAACAGGAAAAGGACGGCCAGCAGCAGCAGCAGCGCCGAGGAGCCGGACAGCGAGGAGGAGTCGCGCCTGAAGGATCTGCAGGAGCGAGACGAGTTTGCCAACAGGCTCAAGCAGCGCGATGAGGATCGCACCAGAAAGGTGGTGGACTCTACGGGAGGGCGCAAGGCCATCGAGGAGGCAACCAAACGGTTGAAGCTGGAGCACGAGGACCGGGACAAGATTGTGCCCCATCTGCGACTGCAGTCGCGTCGCCAGTACTTGGAGAAGCGCAAGGACGACAAGGTGGCCGAACTGGAGGCGGACATCCTGGACGATGAATATCTGTTCGATGAGAGCGTGTAGGATAGCAGTTAAGACACATTGGGCAAATAGCCACTAATGGGATACACCTTGCAGGTTAACTAAGCGAGAGAAGGAAGAGCGCCAGTACAAGAAACAGCTGCTGAATATTGCCAAGGAACATGAGAAAGCTCGTGAATTGGAGCGCGTGCAGCGCTATCATATGCCCCAGGACATGAAGAAAGGCGAGAGATGTGAGTATTTGATTCAAGTCTTATTCTGTCCAAGCCTTGATCCCCTTTGGTTGCTTCTAGCGGAATATGTGGAAGTGGATGACTTTGAGAGGCAACCCAACTCGGAGCAAAAGAAATGGGAGGCCGAGCAGTTGGCCTCGGCCCGTTTTCACTTCGGTGCCAAGGATGCCAAGGCTGAGGAGGAGTACGAGCTGCTTTTGGACGATCAGATTGACTTTATTCAAGCTTTGACCCTGGATGGAAGTCGCGAAAAGTCCAGCAGTCGGCAGCCAGAACTCACTGAGAAGGAGCGCAAGCGTTTGACTTTAGAGGAAACGAAAAGATCCCTGCCTGTGTATCCCTTCAAGGACGATCTGATAGCCGCAGTGAAGGAGCACCAGGTCCTTATCATCGAAGGTGAAACTGGGTCGGGCAAGACCACTCAGGTGCCTCAATATCTGGTTGAAGCGGGCTTCACCAAGGACAAGAAGATGATCGGATGCACCCAGCCTCGTCGAGTGGCCGCCATGTCAGTGGCAGCGCGTGTAGCCGAGGAAATGGGTGTTAAGCTGGGCAACGAGGTGGGCTACAGCATCCGCTTCGAGGACTGTACCTCGGACCGCACCATTCTCAAATATATGACGGACGGCACCCTCCATAGGGAGTTCCTCTCAGAGCCCGATCTCGCCTCTTACAGTGTGATGATTATCGACGAAGCCCACGAGCGTACGCTGCACACCGACATTCTGTTTGGCCTAGTCAAGGACATTGCTAGATTTAGGCCAGAACTGAAGCTGCTCATTTCGAGTGCCACTTTGGATGCGGATAAGTTCTCGGCATTTTTCGATGATGCACCCATCTTTCGGATACCCGGACGTCGCTATCCCGTTGATATTTTCTACACAAAGGCTCCGGAGGCGGACTACATCGATGCCTGTTGTGTTTCAGTCCTTCAGATCCACGCCACGCAGCCTTTGGGCGATATTCTGGTGTTCCTTACCGGCCAGGATGAGATTGAGACCTGCCAGGAGGTTCTACAGGATCGTGTCAAGCGACTGGGCTCAAAGATCCGTGAACTTATCGTCATTCCCGTCTACGCTAATCTCCCAAGTGACATGCAGGCCAAGATCTTTGAGCCCACACCACCCAATGCGCGCAAGGTGATCCTTGCCACAAATATAGCGGAAACCTCGCTGACCATCGATAATATCATCTATGTGATTGATCCCGGCTTTGCCAAGCAGAATAACTTCAATTCCCGGACTGGAATGGAGTCCCTAATGGTGGTGCCCATTTCCAAGGCGTCGGCCAATCAGCGAGCGGGTAGAGCGGGACGTACTGCTCCGGGCAAATGCTTCCGGCTGTACACTGCGTGGGCGTACAAGCATGAACTGGAGGACAACACGGTGCCAGAGATACAGCGCATCAATCTGGGCAACGCTGTGCTCATGCTGAAGGCTCTGGGGATCAACGATCTCATACACTTTGACTTCCTGGATCCGCCGCCGCACGAGACTCTCGTTCTGGCTCTGGAGCAGCTGTACGCCCTGGGCGCCCTGAATCACCATGGGGAATTGACCAAGTTAGGCCGGCGCATGGCCGAGTTTCCGGTCGATCCCATGATGGGCAAGATGCTGCTGGCAAGCGAAAAGTAAGTGGTACTTCAATTCGAAAATCCTTTCTTAATGCTTAATGCTTTACAGATACAAATGTTCGGAGGAGATGGTCACCATAGCCGCCATGCTCTCCGTGAACAGCGCCATATTTTATAGGCCAAAGGACAAGATCATCCACGCGGACACAGCGCGAAAGAACTTTAATCACATGCATGGAGACCACCTGAGCCTGCTTCAGGTGTACAATCAGTGGGCGGAGACGGACTACAGCACCCAATGGTGCTATGAGAACTTCATCCAGTATCGGTCTATGAAGCGGGCACGGGATGTTCGCGAGCAGCTCGTCGGGCTGATGCAGCGCGTCGAAATCGACATGGTCAGCTGCTTGCCGGAGACGATTAACGTGCGCAAGGCGGCCACAGCCGGCTACTTCTATCACGTGGCGCGTCTGTCCAAGGGGGGTCACTACAAGACCATAAAACACAACCAGACGGTAATGATACATCCGAACTCGTCGCTCTTCGAGGAACTGCCGCGATGGGTGCTCTACCACGAGCTCGTATTCACGTCCAAGGAGTATATGCGCCAGGTGATCGAAATCGAGAGCAAGTGGCTGCTGGAGGTGGCGCCGCACTACTACAAGGCCAAGGAGCTGGAGGATTCCACCAACAAGAAGATGCCCAAGGGTGCAGGGCGGGCCGAGATGACGCAGTAGTTTGGGGAATTCCAACAACCCTCGTTTTGTACAAATTAAATTGCAATTACTACTTAATGTGTAAAGGTTTTTAATATTAAAGAACTTGCTAATATTTAAGAGACTTTCAAAATCTAGTTATTTTTGAAACACCCGCCATATTTACTATCGATAACATCACGTTGTAATGTGTCATATTTAACGTAACGATTTCTTTTGTCAAATTTTTTTATTTAGTGCTTATATTTTTTTTTTTATAGTTAATTAAACTTGGTTACTGCATATTCAACAGGAATACAAATTAAAAGAAACATATTTTAAAATCTAGCTATACTGAACTATCGGTACCGTGATAACTTATTGTACCTGACAACTCTACTCAGCACAACTATCGATTTATCGGTCTGCCGTGCGGTTGAATTTCGTGTTTTGTTCGTTTCCGAAGGGAAAATTACACAATATTCTGATTTAATTTAACTCAACGAGCTTTAATTAGTAAGTGTTTAAGCTGGCAGATTGCGTTTCACAGGAAACCCCATTCAATCACATCGAAAATCATGTAAACATCACGTTGTCGCCAGCAATGACGTTCTAACCTAAAAATCTGACGAAATTGCTTAATCCAGTCGGCTTTTTATTTATGTGTAAAAGTCCGTTTAAGACGCTAACTGATTAATTCCGTTTGTTTTTACTTTACCACAGACACAATGGCTGCTCAGTTCTTTAATCGCATCGGCCAGCTGGGTCTCGGCGTGGCGGTGCTGGGAGGCGTCGTGAACTCTGCGTTATATAATGTGGAAGGCGGCCATCGGGCGGTGATCTTCGATCGCTTCACCGGCATCAAGGAGAATGTGGTCGGCGAGGGCACACACTTTTTCATTCCGTGGGTGCAGCGACCCATCATCTTCGACATTCGCTCCCAGCCCCGCAACGTGCCGGTTATTACCGGCAGCAAGGATCTGCAGAATGTGAACATTACCCTGCGTATCCTGTACCGACCCATTCCCGACCAGCTGCCCAAGATCTACACTATTTTGGGCCAGGACTACGACGAGCGTGTGTTGCCCTCTATCGCGCCCGAGGTGCTGAAGGCTGTGGTTGCCCAGTTCGACGCCGGCGAGCTGATTACCCAGCGTGAGGTAAGTACAAGTGCAGGGAGTTGTGTGGAGGCATCTGAAATCATATTCTGGTTTTCCCATCCACAGATGGTGTCTCAGCGCGTTTCCCAGGAACTGACCGTGCGCGCCAAGCAGTTCGGCTTCATTCTGGACGACATCTCGCTGACACACTTGACCTTCGGACGGGAGTTCACGCAGGCTGTTGAGATGAAGCAGGTGGCCCAGCAGGAGGCAGAGAAGGCCCGCTTCGTCGTGGAGAAGGCCGAGCAGCAGAAGCTCGCCTCTATCATTTCAGCGGAGGGTGATGCCGCTGCCGCCGATCTGTTGGCCAAGTCATTCGGCGAGGCCGGCGATGGTCTGGTGGAGCTGCGTCGTATCGAGGCCGCCGAGGATATTGCCTACCAGCTATCGAGGTCCCGCGGCGTTGCCTACTTGCCCAGTGGACAGAGCACGCTGCTCAACCTGCCGTCGACCATCGCACAGTAGCTGGGTGCAGCACCTAGTTCCGTTAAGTTGTAACTACCTACATATAGCATTTAACTAAGTACTTTTCGATTCTTGTTTCTGCTGAAATATGCAATTCGACTGACTGACTCTGGAGAAAATGAAGCGAAACAACCAAAATTTTTCCCATGTAAACGGTTATATTCATTCTCTTCCCGATCGGGGTCGATCCTCGGTCCTCTGTGCGTGCTCCGGATGCGGCTCAACCTTTGTTGTCCCCCCGTTGTCTGGGTCGCTCGGGGGCACGCTTCCAACGGATTTGGTCCATAAGATCTGCATCTCTGGCTAAAAGAATTTCAGTGCAACCAACCAGTGTGTGTGGAACACAATGAACAAATTTGATTGTGAACCGTAAACAATAAAATTTTAACCGTAACTTTTTTTGATGTTTAAATTGGGTTTCATATTCTAACTGGTATTAAATTAGATTCCTAAGAGCATTAATTATACTAAAACGTAGTGGTTCCATTAACTTTTTGTTTGGAAACGGGATTTTTAAAGTAAATATTTAGTTTTTTAGAACATATAGAATTCGTAGTAGGAAATAATTTTTTCAGTTGGTCCAAAATCGTGTCTTTAGTCGACGCACGTGAAAAACATTTTGTCAATCTTTTTATTAATTTTTATTCCCTTGCCAGGGTATTATAATTTTAGTCAGAAGTTTGCAACGCAGTGAAGACGTTTTTGATCAGCATCAACAGCCTAGTCGATCTAGCCATGTCCGTCTGTCCGTTTTTTTGCAAACTAGTCTCTCAGCTTATAAGCTATCGAAATAAAACTTTATTTATTCTCACTACCATATAAGTTGGAACGGGCCAGATCGGACGACTGTATCAAAAGCTGACATAAAAAAATTCGTAAAATTAATTGAAAACATTTTTTAATTTCTTTGTTTTTCAACATATTTTCATCTATTCAGAGATATAGTTATATTTTATCAATTCAGGTTTTCGGGTTAATAAAATTATAAAGATAACAAACTGATAAAAAATTTAATTTAGTTACAAATTCAAAAAGCAAATTGTATTAATGATTTTCACATGTGATCTATTGTGTGGATTTGGTTTTTAAAAGTTAATTTAAATGTTAATTGTCCCTGCGTAGTCTTGCAAACAAATATATAAAGTGAACTGTAGAGACTACTTCTATTCCAGATGGTCAAAGAATTAAGTCCTAGGATAAATTAATATTAATATGTTTACACGAAAAGTATGCAGTCTCTAATTAATATGCTGCTCTGATATTTACTAAATGTGAATTTTATACAGTTTGGCCACAACCAACTTGTTGTTTTGACCATCTTAGCTCATCTTTACTTCTTCAGTCTGATTATGCAATCCCCACTTGAGGGCGCCATGAATGCCAAAGTCGCTTCTATTCTCCCGCAACTTGAAGTCAGCCATAAATCAAATCGGAGTACTGCTTTTGCCCCAATCCCAGACTCCAGCCACCCGTAAGGAAGCATAATGGGGGTAGCATGGGAGTGGGAGTGGGCGGACGGTGCACCCAACGCATTAAAATCGAAAGCAGAGCCGTTGGCATGGCATATAAATCTGTTGATTCAGTCAAGTGATTTGCCAAAGTGGCTTCGTTGAAATGTTGTCAGGCACACTCACACACAGACTTCCTTCCAGCTCAGCAACAGTTGGCCTAGCCCGCAGGTCACCCCACGAGCCCCATTCCACACAATCCCTTATTCGAAATGCTCCTCAACCTGGCCCACACTCACTTCCTCCCCTAGCACAATAGGAAAGTCAGAGTGAGAGGCTGGAGAGGATGGGCTTTTTTTGACGTCACTATGCCATGAGCGGATCAGGGGGTCGCCATACCCGCACGTCACTTGTTGCTTTGAAAACCTGTTCCGCAGATGCGTGTAAAGCGTGCCATCCAGTTTCTTGTTTCTTCTATGAATTTGTAATTTGTTTGTTTATCTTTTTTGCGTACGATCTTTTTCGCCAGATCTCGAGGAAATCCCGGCTTGCAGTGACTCATGAATGGGGATTCCTGGCGGCGCTCAGGTTTGATTTCTCTCAAATTGAGAGCAGAGTTGGAAAGAACGTGAGCAGAATTTGATCAGTAAGCTTCTGGGAATTAAGGTTTATTAAGTCAATTATTTACTCTACTAAAATAAAGTATTTCCTAATGATTTAAAGAATATCGTCCACTAAAAAGTATTTCTTCTAAACTTGTTAAACAGGCTTGAACTTTAGATTTTATAGATAACATTTAAGCTCAAAAGGCAACCAAATCACTGCGTCTCACGGGTATTTTCAATCAGTTTTAAATATATAAATTATGTGTTATTATTTATGTGTGCTGGTTTGTGTATTAATTAGTATCCATTTTAAAATTCCCACCTTCAAGCGTAATGTCGTGATCCTGAGTCACCTACAAATTAATTCATGTTCCAAAAAGAGTCACAAAATCACCGCACAAAACGTAAAGAACACAAATCAAGTGCAGAATATACATAATATATATTTTTACAGCCCGCAAGGTGGAGTTCAGCGGCAGCGCGGCTTGAACCGGTCCTGCGACAGCAGCAGCGCAGTTGGCCGAGCTTTAAAAGCCTTGGCCAAAAGCGAGTGGCGCTCAGTTAAGAGGCGAATGCCGAGCACAGCACAGCAGCTCCATCAGATCGAACGGAAATAGCAGACGTTATACACATAGTACATCCCTCAGCGAACTCTAGTTGGGCAAAGATTTAGTTCGGAACGGAAACAAAGCTCGGCGACAAGTGCAAATAATTAAAGGCAGTTAACTAAAGTGCACGGTGAGTGGCGTGTGTGTGTGTATAAGATTTAAATACCTAAAGTGCTTGGGCAACATAATGAGTGCATGGAAAAAGATACATTTTCGGGGCTAACGCGGCGTATACGTAATGCGTGGACCTGGCATACATCTAAAACTAGGCATCTAGCCTTGCCTTGCTTTAATCCAATGTATTTTTAAGTTTAGCATTCTTTAGTGGCTTACTTTTTGGGTCTTAGTAACTGAGAGTTTGTGTATTATTCAAACAAAATTTGTGTATTTGTTGGCAACGCCACAAGTCGCCAGTCTCAATGCCAACTTGTTTACGTTGTTAAAAGTGATTTGAGAAAAATAATCCAGAGTTAATTAATGCAACATTTTAATGGTTATATTCTAATTAACATATATATTTACTGTGTGATCAAACGATGCAGGTGTAGAATCTTATCTTAATTGTAATTAGTAGCTAAAAGTAAATGGAATTGGGAAAAATTAATAATTTAAGATTGCTTATATTTGGGACAAACATAACCCTCTTAAGCCAGGCGCTCAAGCAAAACGAACAAGTATTTAATTAAAGATAAAGTATGACATGAGAGAATAGTGATTAATATCATAAAAAACTGAATTTAAACTAAAAAATGCATAACTTACTTAGTAAACAATTAATACACACTCTTATAATAGTTTTAGCTCAGTGTAAACACTTCACTCTAGAACCGCAGCTGCCTCTGATTAGCATTATCTCTTATTATTGATAGAGTGCCTTGTCATTTCATTTGTGTTCTTCTTATCCCCCATTGAAGATTCCATTTCATTCCATTACAAATAATATTTGGACTAACACAAAATGAGCAAATTACCCATTCATAACACTAACCAACCAAAGCAAACTAACGGTAATGGTAAAGCTAACACTGTGGAAGATAAACTGGATCCCAAGGTCTCGGTATGTCTATAGCTTAGTCTAAACAAAACACACAAATCAATCCTGACCGCTTAATACCCTTTCCCTTAAAGATCGACATGGAGGCACCCGAGTTCAAAGATTTCGCCAAGACAATGGTGGATTTTATTGCCGAATATTTGGAGAACATACGCGAAAGGTAAGTCACTGAGAACGAGTGTGAAGTGAGTGTGTGTGCCTCAATTAGCTTGATTTAATTTAATTTGTAGCAGTGTCGATACATATAGGTTTTATTTATAAGCAACCCGTGTTGCTTGACCTCAGCTGCGTTTTGTGTTCGATTTGAAAGTTCGTTCTGTTCGATTCCGGGCAAGTGAATGACATTTTGCACACGCTTTTGAGCATTAGTCATGGGAAAGCCGGCACGATCGGATTGGGAACTTTGCTTTTTATATATTATTACTTAAAGGCAGTCTAAGCGGCCTTCTCAGCTGCATTCTCTACTTCGAAGCACTTTCACAGTTTCTGTTATTTAATTGTGCGGTTTTTAGCTCTTACTTTTGAGCCTACGCCTAATTAATCATTGCGGCATTAAAAAGGTTTATAATGTTGGCGTGTCAAGGTCGATTTTTATGTAGGTATAATTGCTCAGAAGCCTTGGGGCAAAAGCGACGGGTTGTGCATTGTTCTTGTGCAGATTTAAGAGCTTATTTAAGGTTTCTTTTGCCTTGATAATAATATTAGTAAATCGGACATGGATTTACTTAGGGTTAAAAACAATTTGAGAACTTTTAAAGCTATAGGGAGTCTTCTTTGTTGTTTTAAATTTATTTCCTGTACAAGTCTTACATCTTAAAGATTATAATAAATGCTCAACTCTTTCGTAGTAAATCCCTCATGATTTTTTCAATTTTTTAAAACAAAAAAAAGAAGAAATATGACTCTAGCTTATATTCTTCTGTATCCTTCACTTGACGACACTTTTCCACAAATGTATATTGATTTTGTATTGCCACAAAGCAACAAGTTGGGGATGGCAGGATGCTTTGCTTCCCCCTTTGCCTATTCCCCACTGCCTTTGTGGGCTAACGAAGTTTCACAATCAATTAGCAAGAAGCTTTTCATGCAATCAGAGGCCTAATAAGATTATTCTCGTTTCAGGCGCGTTCTGCCAGAAGTTAAGCCCGGCTATCTGAAGCCCCTCATCCCGGATGCCGCTCCAGAGAAACCAGAGAACTGGCAGGATGTGATGCAGGACATTGAGCGGGTAATCATGCCCGGAGTAACCCACTGGCACAGCCCCAAGTTCCATGCCTACTTCCCCACGGCCAACTCATATCCTGCCATTGTGGCGGACATGCTGAGCGGTGCCATTGCCTGCATAGGATTCACCTGGATCGCCAGTCCAGCCTGCACGGAACTGGAGGTGGTCATGATGGACTGGCTGGGCAAGATGCTGGATCTGCCCGCTGAGTTCCTGGCCTGCTCGGGTGGCAAGGGAGGCGGAGTCATCCAGGGAACGGCCAGTGAGTCCACCTTGGTGGGTCTTCTGGGAGCCAAGGCCAAGAAGGTACAGGAGGTAAAGGCTCAGCATCCGGAATGGGACGAGCACACCATCGTCGGAAAGCTTGTGGGTTACTGCTCAGATCAGGCTCACTCCTCCGTGGAGCGTGCTGGCCTCCTGGGAGGCGTTCGTCTTCGATCTGTGCCCTCGGAGAACCACAGGATGCGTGGTGATGCCCTGGAAAAGGCCATTGAGCAGGATCTGGCTGAGGGTTTGATCCCCTTCTATGCCGTGGTCACCCTGGGCACCACAAACTCGTGCGCTTTCGATTATCTGGACGAGTGCGGACCCGTGGGCAACAAGCACAATGTTTGGATCCATGTGGATGCCGCCTATGCCGGCTCAGCATTCATCTGTCCAGAGTACCGTCACCTGATGAAGGGAATCGAAACGGCGGATTCCTTCAACTTCAATCCCCACAAGTGGATGCTGGTAAACTTTGACTGCTCGGCCATGTGGCTGAAGGACCCCAGCTGGGTGGTGAACGCCTTCAACGTGGATCCGCTCTACCTGAAGCACGACATGCAGGGATCGGCTCCAGACTACCGCCACTGGCAGATTCCTTTAGGACGTCGATTCCGCGCCCTCAAGCTCTGGTTTGTTCTGAGGCTTTACGGAGTGGAGAACCTGCAGGCCCACATCCGCAGGCACTGCAACTTCGCCAAGCAGTTCGGAGATCTGTGCGTGGCGGACTCGAGGTTCGAACTGGCAGCAGAGGTCAACATGGGTCTGGTGTGCTTCCGACTGAAGGGCAGTAATGATCGCAACGAAGCTCTCTTGAAGAGGATCAACGGACGTGGCAATATCCACATGGTTCCGGCCAAAATCAAAGACGTCTACTTCCTACGCATGGCCGTGTGCTCGCGTTTCACCAAGTCCGAGGATATGGAGTACTCGTGGAAGGAAGTCAGTGCTGCTGCCGATGAAATGGAAAAGGAGCAGTAAATGGAGATTAAGAAGTTCTGTTCCGGCTTATTACGAATTTACAGAGCTGTATTAATTCATTAATTAATTGTTTTTGTGTATTATTTAAGGATAATGTATAATAGATCATGTATAAGAGCCTAGTAGTTTTTCGAACTCTTTAACTTTTGCTTATTATGTTCGATAGAAAGCTTGTCATCTGTTGCCCAACCATCATATTAAGTATTCATTTTCATTTTGTCGGTTCAAATCGTAAAATTTAAAGCCGGAACAGATTCTTTACCTTTGACCAATCGCGACATGTTTAGGGAATTTACATCGCCAGAAAAAGATGGAGAGGTCTCTCCTCCATCGTCACATTAGTGTTATAGTATCCTATTTCATGTGTATCGATGTTGTTGTTGTTAATGCTTTTATTGTTAACGTGCTACGCCTAAATAAAAAATTTTAATTGCTTAAATATATACAGAAATTGTAACTATACATATTGAATCGTGAGTTGATTTTTATTGGAAATGTTGGTATCTTTTTTAGGTAAATATTGAGAGATTTATTTCCAATCAATACGTATGTATTTCTGTAATAGTAGGTGATCTGATTAAAATCCAGGCTAAGAAAATTTCCTTGTTAACATTATCAACATGAGAGCTAACATCGACAGGCACCCAGACTCCCGGTTAAATCTTTTCCGGTTCCGCCACAAAATCGTATTTCAAAGAAAGGAGCGGCTCTACAAATTGCATTGTATTCCAAAATTTATTTTTAAGTTTATTTCTCGGTTAAAGCCAAGAACTCCTGTACATCATGGGTACCAGGTATTATTAAAATTGTATATAAAATCATAAAAATTCCTATAACTGAAATATATATCTTATAGTCCAAGTAAAATGGTTATTTGTAGAGAGAGTCACAAATAAAAAGAGACTAGCTTGTTGAATGGAATCGAAAACGTGTGACAGAAATAAAAATATCCTCTAAAAAGTAAACAACAAATTCAATAGGCATATATAAAAATGTATGTAATCTTACACACAATTACAATAGTTTTGGCACAGCGTAAACTAAGGTGGTGTCCACAATCTTAGGTCCGTAGCTGATTAGGATTATTATCTATAAGTTCTTAGTCTGAGAACTATAAATACTGATAGAGAGCCTGCCACAATTTCACTTGTAGTTTTCAAATCACACCCAAGGGTTCTACTTTATTCGCTTTCAAATAAATTCTGGTCTAACACAACATGGAGGCACCAGAGTTTAGAGATTTCGCCAAGACGATGGTGGATTTTATAGCCGAATATATGGAAAATATACGTGAAAGGTAAGTCAGTGAGATCGAGACAGAAGTGAGTGATTGTGAGCCTCAATTAGCTTGAATTTAATTTGTAGCAATCTTGTTGCAAATTGATTGACCTCATTAGTGTTCTGTGTGTTCGATTTAGTCATAAAAAGTTGTAACGGTTTCGGACCCTTCACAGGTTTTCTTATTTATTAACCAATTGAATCAAAACAACAATAAATAGGTTTAAAATGTGCCGTTTTAAGGTTTATTTTATATAATCGCTCAGACGCCTGAGGCAAATGCGAAGGTATTTCTTGTATCTCTAGTAATGCCCATAAAATCAGTACCACTGTGCAATATGTAGTTTAAAAAGTTTACCAATCAACTAACAGTTAATAAAATTAAAAAAATGATATTCGTTGTAGGCGTGTCCTGCCGGAAGTAAAGCCCGGTTATTTGAAACCCCTCCTCCCTGATGCGGCGCCCGAGAAACCAGAGAACTGGCAGGATGTGATGCAGGACATTGAGCGGGTAATCATGCCAGGAATGACCCATTGGGGCAGCCCCAAATTCCATGCATACTTCCCGGCGGCCAACTCATATCCTGCCATTGTGGCGGACATGCTGAGCGGTGCCATTGCCTGCATAGGATTCACCTGGATCGCCAGTCCAGCCTGCACGGAACTGGAGGTGGTCATGATGGACTGGCTGGGCAAGATGCTGGATCTGCCCGCTGAGTTCCTGGCCTGCTCGGGTGGCAAGGGAGGCGGAGTCATCCAGGGATCGGCCAGTGAGTCCACCTTGGTGGCTCTTTTGGGAGCCAAGGCCAAGAAGGTGCAGGAGGTAAAGGCTCAGCATCCGGAGTGGGACGAGCACACCATCGTGGCAAAGCTAGTGGGCTATTGCTCAGATCAGGCTCCGTGGAGCGTGCTGGTCTGCTGGGAGGCGCAAGAGTGCACATAGTGCCCTCTGAGAACCACAGGATGAGCGGTGATGCCCTGGAACAGGCCATCAAACAGGATTTGGCCGAGGGCTTGATTCCATTCTATGTGGTGGTCACACTGGGCACCACGAACTCGTGTGCTTTCCATTGCCTCGACGAGTGTGGACCCGTGGGCAATAAGTACAATGTGTGGGTCCATGTGGATGCCGCCTATGCTGGCTCAGCATTCATCTGTCCAGAGTATCGTCACCTGATGAAGGGCGTTGAAACAGCGGATTCGTTAAACTTCAACCCCCACAAGTGGATGCTGGTGAACTTTGACTGCTCGGCCATGTGGCTGAAGGACCCCAGCTGGGTGGTGAACGCCTTCAACGTGGATCCGCTCTACCTGAAGCACGACATGCAGGGATCTGCTCCGGACTACCGCCACTGGCAGATTCCTTTAGGACGTCGATTCCGCGCCCTCAAGCTCTGGTTTGTTCTGAGGCTTTATGGAGTGGAGAATCTACAAGCCCATATCCGCAGGGACTGCAACTTCGCCAAGCAGTTCGGTGATCTCTGTGTGGCTGATCCGAGGTTCGAACTGGCAGCAGAGGTCAACATGGGTCTGGTGTGCTTCCGACTGAAGGGCAGTAATGAGCGCAACGAAGCTCTCTTGAAGAGGATCAACGGACGTGGCAATATCCACATGGTTCCGGCCAAAATCAAGGACGTATACTTCATACGCATGGCCGTGTGCTCACGTTTCACCAAGTCCGAGGATATAGAGTATTCCTGGAAGGAAGTCAGTGCTGCTGCCGATGATATTGAAAGGGAATAAATTTCTATTTAAAGTAGTTTAAAGTAATTTTTTATAGGAAATATATTAATTACGTGTGTATGTACGTATTTTATACAAAGTATACAAATAATAATAAAATTGAAATAAAATATAATAAGAGTGTCCAAGTTTCGGTCAGAACTTTAAGAGTGAGAATAGCGTTAAAACGGTTTAATTGAAAACTAAAGCTACTTAATACGTTTTTAACATAAACCAAAACGGAAAATACAGACAGAGAAACCAAATATAACTGGAACAAGAAAAAAAGCTAACTTCGGCACGCCGAAGTTTTTTATACCCTTGCAGCTTACAAGTGGATCATTATGAATTAATAAAATTTTATCAAATGGAATATAAAACTAACAGGATTTGTATACAACATTTATACATATAAAAATTTTGTTTAACACTGCGTATACGTAATATTTCCCCAACATTACTATGGCAGCTATATGAGATATTTCCGATTTTGATCAATTTAAAACCGAAATTCTAGAATAATATAAAATGGCCATTTCTCAAATTCTATGCAAATATGTTGAAAATTGAACAAGTTATAATTTTTTTTCTGAAAATTTACCAAACGTTCCTATGGCAGCTATATTATACAGTCGTCCGATCCGGCTCATTCCGACTTTTATAGTGAGATCATATAGATTATCTGTAAAGTTTCATTAAGATAGCTTTAAAACTGAGGGACTAGTTTGCGTAGTAACGGACAGATGGACAGACGGACAGACGGACAGACGGACTTAACTAGATCGACTCGGCTGTTGATGCTGATCAAGAATATATACACTTTATAGGGTCGGAAATGTCTCCTTCACTGCGTTGCAAACTTCTGACTGAAATTATAATACCCTGCAGGGGTATAAAAACTAGGTTTGCAGGGTACTCCATTATTTCAAGTGTAGCTGTATAACTTAAGGTGCTATCAGCCTTAATCATAAATGGGCTGTTTCAGCACTTGTTTATTTGCAGGTATATTCGGTGAAAATATGAGGTGATCGACCCCTGTGAGCTGGGAGACCGTGCTGAGATCTACAAAAACAAATCTTATATGGTCTAGACCTAGCAAGCGATAAAACTAATTAAACCTTAATGCAGATAAGAAATAGCTCTGTTAAGACTTCGGTATCAGTTCTTATAGAGCTTGATCGGCTGCGTCCAACCCCACTAATATATCCTCTAATTACAAGATGCAGCCTAGGAAAACGGGAACTAAGTGTCCCAATTTGCTACATTAGTAGTGTTATGATTAGTTCTTTTATTGTTAGTGTACTACGCCTAATTAAAAAAAATTTAACTTTCTAAATATATACAACAAATTTTGACTAGTGAGTTTCTATTTAAAGGTTATTTGTACCATTTTTGCGTACATTTTGAGAGATTAATTCCCAATTAATAGCAGTGCACGCTGTTTCTGTAATAGTCGATGATGCGTTGCGCTTCCCGAATGCCACTGGACCGGGCTGCATCGATGGTGCCGAAGCCTTGGACAGCAGTTGCATCCCCGGCGAAGAGCAGGCTTGGTGACTTCTCTCCTAGGGGCGCCGCCAAACGTTGCACATCGCGGGCACTGCTGTTTGTGGAGAAGTATGGACGTCCGCCGAGGTAGCATGCCGAAGTACTCCAGCTAGATCGGAGCAAGGCCTCGGGATAGGGGATAAAATGATTGCTAATACAGCGTCTCAGTAAATTGGTAATCTGTTCCAGCAGCTTGTCATCTGGAAGCTTTTCAATCTCCTCGTAATAGCCGCCACCTACATGCACCTCCAGGACATGCTGGCTGCTGGGCACTTGACTGATTTCCACCACCTGCTGGGTCCAATCACGCTCCACTTGCGAATCAGTGGAGCGACTTGGATGTGCACCAAGTGGTCGCAGACTTGTCTTGAGCCACCGTTTAATTGGAGTCTTGTAGGAGAGATAGATCTTCAGCGGATTGCCAAAGCCCAGGTTGCGTATGGCCAGCATCTTTTCAAGCGGCAGTGTTGGTCGAAACAGTATGCCCGCGAAGCTCTTGAGCACGCCCAGCGGCAGGGTGCAAATAATGTGATCCGCACTATAAAGACTACCATCCAGGCAGCCCACGCCTTTGAGTTGCGACGGGGTCCACTGAATCTGGCCCACGGGCTTGCCGGTCTGCAGCTGGTCCTTGTCTAGCTGCTGTGTGAGCTCCTCCACAACGTTATCCAGTCCGGTGGGCACGTAAAGGGGGCGCTTTTCGGGCTGCACCGGGCACTTAGTTATATGTTCAATGTTCACGTACTCCAGACAGCATCCGAGGACGCTGCCGAACTCCTTGAACAGTGACTGGAAGATCTCACGCGCTGCCTGCTGCTCCTCCGGCTGCTGGAATGTGGCGGCAATGATCCTATTGCTCTCTGCCCTAAAGTAGCTCATAACGTTATCCAAGGCCTGCATGTCTTCGCCGCGCTTTACTCGGTCCGAGACCTTAAAGCCGCGGCATAGTTGTCGAAACAAGGTGTCGATGAGCTCGGCCATGGCTGGCTTGATGGCTTGGTGGCCATCGCCATCCTGCTCCATGTGGACGTAGATGGGCCGCTCGGGCTGCTTGATCTGCTTGTCTAGACCCTCGGTGTTGCGCAACAGCTCGTACATCGAATCCTGCGACCCGTCGATCTTTACCCATTTCGCCCCCAGCTCGCAGAAGGTGTCCCCGAAGCGCTGTGAGTTTATCCTGCCGCCGTAGCGCTCGGTAGCCTCCAGAACAACGGTGCGTCGGAAGCCGTGCGATAGCAGGTGCTGGGCGGCAGAGAGGCCGGAGAGTCCGGCGCCAATGACCACAATCCGGGCACTTTGCCGCGCTGCATCCAGATCCGGGCTGCGTAAATGGGCGCCGGAATCCGCCTGGAGGACCGTTGCATTGTATAAGCTGCGCTTGGTCGCCAGTTTATAACTGCTGGTGACGAGAGGAGAGTTCAGTAGGTGGCGCATTGTGGCACATCCGAGCTGCCCGGCCGGTTTATGCAGCGCCACTTACCACTGCATGGCAAGCGGTAAACAGAATTCGAAAACAAAAATTAGCAGTGTTTTCAAAATTTTGTCAGATTACCAAAAGTTTGTTGTGAACACTAGAGATGGCACACTAACGTTTCGATTGTTCATATATCTGGGCTATCGATATTACAACAAGGGATTTTTGGGAGATGCGGCCACATTTGACCGCCAAATATGAAGGAATTTAAATTTGATGGATAATTAATTAATAAAAAACTAATAAATGGAAGCAGTACTCACAAATTATATTAATCTAATAACAAACAGCACTAGATTAACGAAAACCAATAAATAAAAACATATTTTGCCTAAAAGTATACCACAAAATATTATCCCTTACATATGGAAACTCATTTTTAACTTCGCTGTTACAATATTTCATTGCCTATTTTTAAACATTTAAAATAAATTTTAATGATTAAAAAACTTCTTAGAACTTATTGAATATCTCAAAATAATTTTAAAATAGCTGCAAACCATATTTCTTTAATTTTTTATTTATAAACACATGGTAATCTTAACTACTACAATGCACACTAAGGACATCCTAAACATAAATACGAAGTTAAACTGCAAGCAAAGGGAATCATCTCACTGAGACTTCTCGTGATCGTTCAGATGAATTTTAAAGTGTTGCGTCAGATCGGCCACATTCGCCGCCTTGCGAGCGGCCAGAGATTGCTCTGCCAGGAGGGCCGTTAGCTGGGACTCGATCTCCGTCCAGGCGAACTCAATATCGGACGGCTTCGAGTCCATGCCGCACACAACGAACCTGAGGAACTGGCGACCGGCATGCTCCGCCTTGACCATGTAGATCTTCTTGCGCTCCATGAGCCTATGCAAGAGCTGGGCCGTAATCTCGTTGTCGCCCCTCGGACGGAAGCAGACCAAGCCCAGGGCTCGAGGAGCCACCAGCTCGAAGCGAGAGTCCTTGGTCACCAGCTCCTCGAACTGTTTGGCCAGCTCAATGTGCTTGCGGACATGATTCCTCAAACCCTCGGCTCCCAGAGTGCGGAATGTGATCCAGACCTTGAGGGCGCGGAAGCGGCGGCCCAGTGGGATTTGCCAGTGCCTGAAGTCGGGGATCTGGGACTGACCCTCGTGCTTATGCTTCAGATAAATACGGTCCACATTGAAGCTGTCCACCACCTTGTTTGCGTCCCGCAGCCACATGGCCGAGCAGTCGAAGTTCACCAGCATGAATTTGTGCAGGTTGAAGTTCAGCGAGTCGACCCGATCCAATCCCTTTCGGAGATCGGAGCATTCCTCCAGGGCAAAGGCCCCACCGGCGTAGGCGGCGTCGACGTGGAGCCACACCTTGAACTCCTCGCAGACTGTGGACAAGGTCTCGATGTCGTCGTAGGCACAGGTTCCCGTGGTGCCCAGGGTGGCGATGCAGATAACAGGGATCCTACCCGACGCCACATCCTCCTCGATGGCCTGCTTAAGAGTCTCTCCTCTGAGTACCAGATCCTCTCCAGCTGGCAAAAGCCTAATAGGCATGGCGGCCAGGACTCCGGCCTTCTCGATGCAACTATTGCTCTGGTCCGAGGAGTAGGCCACCAGGCGGCCACGCACCTCGCTCTCGCTCAGCTCCGGGTGCGACTCCCTGTAGCTAACCACCGCCTGCTCCCGGGCAGCAAGGACAGCCACCAGGACAGCCTCGCTAGCAGATCCCTGGATCACACCGCCGCCGGGTCCCTCGCTGGAATGCAGAAAATGCTCGGGCAGCTTCAAGAATTTGGCCAGCCAGTCCATGACCACCACTTCCAGTTCTGTACAAGCAGGACTGCAGATCTGCAAAGGAGGAAATAATTAAAGAGTTTTTCAGAAAGAAAGAAATTACATTAAACTAAGCAGAATCATAAAACCTATAGTTGACGTTTATCAGTTGGTATTAGGGGAATCTTAGTATTATCTTAGTACCATGGTTAAAACAAGGAATATCCTTTTGCAATAAATTATGTAAATTCTTTAAATTTATACACGTTTTTATATGTAATAAGCTTGTTAATAACTTAATTGCTATTATCCATAGTCCCGTTCGCTCGCTTATACAATAAACATTCATTGTTTAGCTTTGATTGCCGCACAAAAGAATTGATTATGGTTATTTCGGTTTCGGCGAAAGGTCATAATCATAATATTAAAGGGTGTCAACTCGCGATTTTTGTATGGAAAACTCTTTTGGAGGTGCTTGCATCGCAACCTGTTTGTCGGGTTCTTGGTTTCACTTTCACCCAAAGCTTACAATGGGACAATGGCCCATTCAGCTGGCCAAAACAATGGATCAGCAGTCAGCGGCGAGATTTCACCGCGACAAACACAGGGACAGGTGACAACAACATACCCAGCTGAATCCGATGATGCCGAACCCGCTGGCCAGCATCTCACCCACAATGGAGGGATAGGAGGTGCTGGTGGGGTAATAGGCATGCATTTGCGGCGACTGCCAGTGGGTAATGCCCGGCTTGATCACGCGATCGATGTCGCTGAGGACCGCTTTCCATGACTCCCCCTGCTCGGGCATTTGGTTGGGCAGCAGGTCCAGGAGGTAGCCCGGCTCCACGGAGGGCAGTACTTCATTGTCGCGGATGTTCTCCAGATAGTCGGCCACAAAGTCAATTGCGGCCTTGCCGAATTCCCGAAACTCCTTGGCATCCATTTCGCTGACACTGCCTCGAAAGCCGTTTCTATTTGCACTTTTCACGTTCTGTTTGTTTTCGCTTCAATTCTCCGCTTTCGGTTTGTTTATTTGTCCAGTTCGATTTCCAATCGCTCCGCTGACGCTTCTCCGCCTGGCCTGAAGTTCACTCTGAAGCCGACCGGCGATGGTGACCGGCTTTATATGGACAGACTCCTCTGGTCAGCCTCCAGTGTTGGCATGCTAGCTGGTTTTCCGTCAGGTTGGTCAGGTAAATACACCTTATATATCTTATATGAAAACTATATTATTCTATAGATTTTGTAATTAAAGCATTGTAAAATCTTTTTGAGAGACTATGTATTTCCGTTTAAATCTTGATATATTTTATATTATTTTTTAAGACGTTGAAGATACATTTTTGTAATGTTTTTATTAAATTTATTATTGTATTATTTAAACTTAAAAATATATAAAACGTTCTAATGTTTTCCCGCTTTAAAAACGGACATCTCTGATTACCTCCCACAGTGGGACTCAGAGCGCATCGAATCGATGAGATTAGGGAACGAATTGGGCGGCTAACATAGTGTAGTTTTATGGCGATCGTATAACACCAGCTATTTCTGTGATTAAAGAAAACAATTAGTTGGCAATTTTTCCTAATCATCATTAATTGCTTATCTCTGTTCCAGGAGGTAAGTTCGATCGATAAGTGATTCTTATCCAAAGCATTGTTTGAGTTTGGCCGATCGATCGATGATGTTACCAAGGAAGAAACTATACCCACAGTTCGCTCTTAACTGTAAGCTTTCTCAGTCTTCCGTGAAGCTTTCTCTCTTAACGAACGTTTTCATTATTTACTTAACATTCATATCGTTCCGACCAATCAGGTAGATCTTAATTGGGACTGGGAGTTCTTTTTGTGGAATGTTTTTTAAATGGATTGATAATGAGCTATAATTTTACATTTGAATTCATTCTTATCAATACTAAATTTAACGATTATCTATAGAAATAAAATCACACTCTCTTTTATCTTTTATAAGAGATAACCTTTTTATGCTTTTAAATTAATTATGTTCTATAAACGCTTTATAATTCGATCTTATGAGGATAATTCTATTATAAATTCTGTTCCTCATTTTAAGACCAAGCTTTATATGGTAATGAGCTGCAGTATTAAAAGTTAAATATATAAATTATTACTATAAAAAGCTAAATTTTTATAAGACTAATTCAAACCCTTTCGTGTGTAATTATTATCAAAGCATTCACCAACTGACGCTTTAATGTGCTTTAAACTAATGACTTATAGCTAGGGTATAATTAGAGATGGTTATATTTAATTCATAAATTATTAGTTAAATTTATTATATAACTTTTAATATTAAATGATGTGGCAAACTCGTCTCAATAAACAACAATAGTTATACATATGTGGCTAAAACGCAACTGTACTGATTTTGAACACTATATCATAATACACAAATAAATCTATTGTAAGTAAATCAATAATGAATAAGAATTATTAATATATGTATGTAATTCGTTATAAATTAATCTATAAAATCTTAATATAAATATATTTAATTTATTATTAATCTATGTATCTTGACATTTTAAAAATTTCTTATATATAAGCAATGCTTTTATCTTATAAGTTATACTAGATGCATTCTTTTAGAATAACCAACACATTAAAAAGCTTCCATTTATATATCCTTTTTTATGTTAGCTTAAAGATAAAGTATTTAAGGTTAATATATTTTCTTGTCTATTTATTTTAAAATAAAATCATTATCAATAGGCTACAGAATTAAAATACATTTTATGAACAGATGAATTTAAAAATTTTCTTTGTCTTATCTAAAAGCGAAAATATTAATTTAAAAACTTTATGTATCTTATCTAAAAGTTAATTTAATTTAAATTATGTTATGTACCCCTTTGTATTTCTAATTTTTGGTTGACTTACCCAACTGAATCCCAGGACTCCGATGCCCGCGATCAAGAGTTCACCGATGATGGATCCTGCCGAGGAGGAGGATGGGTAAAAGGCATTGAAGTAGGGCGACTGCCAGTGGGTCAAGCCTGGAAGGATAATGCTTTCCAGATCCTTGAGCACTTCCCGCCAGTGTTCCGGCTGCTCGGGAATCTCCTTGGGCAGTTGATTGACCACCGCATAGGGAACAGCGTTGGGCAGGACATTCCTAAGGGAACAAGGAGGTCAGGCTCAAGGCTCAGGGTCTAAAATATTTTAATCTCACACACCTCTCGCGAATGCTGCTCAGGTAGTTAATGATAAACTCAATCGAGGCGTGACCGAACTCGCGAAACTCGTCAAAGTCCATGGCAAAATGGACGATCCTGGTTAATCAAAGTCTACACACTATTTAATAAGGGAATTTCGATAGTTTGCCGCTCTCGGTGGGTTCCGCACTTGTTCACCGCTGACATTCGAATCTACAAATGAGCTAGCTGCGATTTAACCAAGCCTCAATGAGCCCCGAATCTCACGACGTCGCGTAGGCCCCCGAAAATACGTCTTTGGGAAAAACAACAGCAATAGCAACAAAAATCCGGCTATGTGTGAAAATGTGCAGTGGCAGCAAGTTTTTTGTTTTTGGTCTGTGAGTGGCCCATTGCCGAGATTTATGTTTATGTAACTACTACCGACTGAACGACCACTGAGCTGAGAAATGTCGAAGAAGAAAATTTAAATATACTGCCTGTTAATTGTCAAATGTTGTCCAAACATTGGCCATCATGGAACTAAAACTATTCATTTTATCGCCCTGCTTACTAATTCCCTTATTTGTCTCTTATTTACTGCCAATCCGGTTCCATATCGTCGCGTCATCGGCAGTTAAGTGCCCCAGGTCGGGCTCATTTGGCAAAATACTTAATGTGGTTAACTATTAACGGCCACATTAGATGGCCATAACAAAAGCGCTGACACAATTTGAAAGTCAAAGTCGATTTTGTAACCGCGGAAGTGCAGCCATGAGCCTAATATTCGTATCGGATTGTATCTGCATTCGTTGGATGCATTTCATCAGCCATTCCCAGTCCAGATGCGTTTCAGGGTCACGATGCTAACGGCATGGCCCCCTGTTATATATTTTTATACCGCGGTACCCGGGAAATCAAGAGTATAATGTGTTTGTGTCGTTGATCGTTACATATTGTCTATAAGAATTGGAAAATAAAGTAAACATGAATTAACTTGTACATACCATACTCCATACTCCATACTCGGGGGAGAGATACCGATACAAATAGCTTTTTACCCAACATAAAATTAGGAAGAAGGTTGCATAAATAAAATGTTTATTATCATTTTAAAAGGATTATATTATTTTCAGAAGAGATTATGAAATTATTTACTTATTGTACTATTAATGGGTATGTTTTATTTGTAACATTATGTTAAAATGACTTATTTTAATAATATTTGAACATTGACTTCCCTGGGATAAAGTTGACGTGACATATCAAACAATAACCACACTAGTCTAGGTAAGGTACCTCTGGATACCCTGTAGAGTTCATTGCTTCTAGTTCAATTGTAAACAATTTATATCAATATATTGCGAGCAAGACTCCGTGAATAACTATAGTTATATAATCTATAAATTAAGCCACTTGAGAAGGGCATAGCATCTAGATAGATTCGCACTTTGACCCTCAGATATCAATATAGATATTATATTGTTATTGAAGTTGTAAGAGATAAATATTATATATGCACATAAAATAAAGAAATACATTAATTAAAGTTAGTAATACTAATAAAACAAATTAACAAAGTAGAATTAGGGCAATATCCAAGAATAAAGAAACAAACAAACCACTCAATGAATAACAATTTATATTTCTAAATGTTTGTTATTATCATATCTTTTGTATATCTTTTTTCTCTATTGAGGTATCTGTGTATGCTTATGAATCTTAAGAAATATTTGAACTACTATAATTGTTTAAACTGAACTAGTTTCTTAAATTAAGCATTTCCTAAAACTGAATCATTACAAATGATAATATGAATAATAAATAATTAAAAAAATGTATATGCCAAAAATAGAAAATAATAATAATTGAATATCTGATTCATAGAATTGTATAGTTTTTTACTCTTCATTAAAAAATAAACTTTGGCCTCTCAAAGGAAAGTTGTATAGACTTAATAATAACCTAACATTATATATTTTTAACTACTTGTTACATTTTCATTGTTGTGTTAAATATCAGTTCTTAAAACAATTAATCTTGTTATTATTATTTTAGTGTTTATCTGACTAAAAACTTTTTTCTGTGAGGAATTATTGAAACATGTTTAAGCCAATAGTGTGGGTTTTCGAAACATTATTAGTACATTACAAAATAAAACTTGACTTTCTTGCACCTCACATCTTAACAACATATGTATATCTGATAGATAACAAACTATACCTTAACACGCAGTTGAATGATTTCCAGTGAACGATTTTTGAAATACTGGTCTAAAGATCTGATTTTTAATTAATTAATTTAATTAATGACTTATAAAGGCTACTGCTTAGAAAACCGACATACTTATCAAGCGACCCATGCACTCCAGCTGTTCGCGCTGCCACTCCCTCCTGCCCTCGGAAAACCCAACCCATAAGCGACCTTCTTCTAGTGACCACTTCTTTTTGGCGGTGGAGTGTTTGCGCCATGGGGAATGGGTTCGGTTTTCGGTTCTGGGATGGAAGGGGGTTGGGGATTTCGGGGTTCAAAGTGTTTGGCAAAGTATTTGGCGCGCTCTAAGCGGCTCATAAATAAATGCGAAAACAAAATCGTTTTTGCAGACGCAACGCATTTAAGGGGTTTTGCCATGGGGGGGCTTGTACTATAGATAAACCGAGGTCTGGGAGCTTCAGACAGACACAGACGCCACCCTATATGCAGATACAGCGAACGCATGGACACAGGGTGACTCGTGCGCGGGTGGGCTCTTCTCGTCTGTGCGTGTGTGTGTGTGTGTGCTCTATAACTGTATAAGGCGGCACTGCGTCGGCGCTGGAACGATTTGAACCCTAGGAATAGATGTCACCCACCCACTTTAATGGCGACAGGCTGGGGCGATAAGATAACGGTACTGCCCTGCGCATGCCCGGACTCTGGGCACGTTGTTGTTGCTGTCTCTATCAACGATTTCCAATGTTTTCAATATAAAGGGGCGGCGCTTGTTTTCCCCTGGAAAGCCAAAGGCGTTGTTGCTGTTTCTGCCCTCTCTCTGCCTTCTGCCTGCTGCCTGCTGCTTTTTTGGTGACCGCGCGTATTGACTTGGATTTTTGAGTTAAGTTTCTCATATTTGTTCGCCTCTGCCGGCGCTGCCGTCGCTGCCGGCGTCGCAGCCGACTTTTAAGTGCTGTTTACTGTTGTTTTGGGGCCACGAAGGTGTCGCTCGACGTTGGTTGGCTTTTTGTTCTTGTTCCTCTGTCCCTCTGTTCTATCTTTCTATCTTTTTTCTTTCGCCGTGCAGTTTTGCAGCTTGAAATTCTTGAGGCAGAGGGAAACAGAAAAGTTCCCATTTTTCGGGGCAAAGTTTTTACGTTTTACAAATATTGTAATGCTCATGGAACTTTCAAAGGGGGGAGGCGGTGGCAGTGGTATGGAAAGATATGCGCATGGCCAAAAAACAAGCATAAAAATGTCGTCGTTGCTGTCGCTGCTGGCGTTGTCGCCTTGTTGCCATTGTTGTCCTGCCATTCAGGGCTGGCTGTATGCATTTTACCATATCATTTGTGTCACATTAAGATCAATTGGTAAACACACGCACACATCATCACCACACACCTACACACCCTGGCAAATACCCACACGGCCATAGCCCACACATATGGACAGCGAAAAGGCAAGCGCGGCATAAAAAGTATCGTAAAAAGCTCATAGTCCAACGGCAGCGGCGGCAACAAAAGCGTCAAAAAGTGCGCAAAAAAAGTAAACGAAAGAAAACACACGGCGACGAAGAAAATAAATAAAGATGCAGCGCGGCAAATAGAAGAATCCAGGCACAGCAACAACAAACAGCAAACAACGCAGCGGGAAACCACTGTCAGCCGCCTGCCAGTGTGGCCATGCCCTGTGTTGTCGCTGGTACTGGTACCGTTAGCCGTTGGCCTTTCGTCGCTCGTTGCTTCCCGTTAGCCATGCCGTCGCCATTTTGTCGTTCGCTCGCATTTGCCGTCGTCATTTCCGCCGCCGTTGCCATTACCGTCGCTAAAATGGCGTTCGCATAAAATCGCGTTACGGGTTCGTGTGCAACTGAAACGAAATCGAGATAAAAGAAAAGCCAACGAAAACGAATTAATTTTTATTGAAATACTAGAATTGAGTATTGAAAGTGCCGAGAGTTCCAGTGTCGTTCGATTCAGCCGTTCTGTGTAAAAACCATTTCTTTTTATTATTTAAATTATTAGCTGGGCCCAGCAATGCGCGTTAGCTAGATGACAAAATAAAAATAGGATTATCAATAATAGAAATTTAAATTGATTATTACGAAAATAAAGTCCAAAGATTTTTAGAAAGAATAATACTGTAATACTATTGCAATAATAAAGAAAATAGCAATATTGATTATCAAAAAATTTGTTTTAATCAGCGATTTCAAAACAAGAAAATATTTTAAAATAAAATTGTTGAAAATTTGAAAAAACATAGGTTTTGAACGTACTTTTTTACATTTCTATTAGTACATGTGAATTTAAAGGTTAAAACAAGTTTAAATTTATTTCCTCAAGATTTATTAATAAATTTATATAGTAAATCCATATAGTAAACATTTGTTTCAGATCTACTTTACCTATTGTTTAACTCACTAAAAGTGGCATTTTAGATTACATTCCTAACTGTAGGACATTAAAATAAAAAAGATTTGAAATTCGTTACTATAATTTTATTTTAAAATCCATTTAATCAGTATATAAACACTATGCTTTTCAAATATTGTTTCTTAGAACTGATTTTTACTATATAAAATGCAGACCTTGGATCTATTCCTAGATAGTAACATTGAAAACTGCCCACTAGCCAGAAAGTGAGCTCATAATACTATATATAATGCCATTGATCAGTTAGCATATTCCCGACTTATGTAAAGCTCAGCTGACTCTCTTGGTGTCCCCGTGTCGCAAGCAGATTCAAATGGCTCAAGTCCCTGGCTACTTCAACTGATAGAGCAGCCGAACGATCCAACGAACCAAACCGAACCCAAGAAACCGCCGCGATAAGGAGAAACATTCAGCGGGTTCCGCCGTTGAGCACGAGCCAATGCCAGTTATCGAGCAGACAGCGATCCCGACTAGCGTCTCCGGCTCGTTTAACGGCTAACGGGACGCGAGTGCGGAAAAGTAACCAAGAAATACGGTTTCTGCTCTCTTTTAGGGCTAATAAAAAAGTCTAACACAAATATAACTCATACGACGCGTGTACAAACCAACGGCCCCTTAGCAATGATGCAAACCCTGAAACCACCGCCGCCACTGCATCATCACCACCAACTACAGCACCAGCATCCGCAGCAGCCACATCAACATCCGCAGCTGCAGCAGCAGCAACATCCGCAGCAACAGCACCTGACAGTCATGGATAATCATCAGCAACATCAGCCACATCCGCCGCATATCCATCAGCAGCAGCAGCAGCAACAATTGCCGCCCACGCCGCAGGCATCGCACCTGGTCGGTGGTGGGCAGCTTCCGCACCACAATCACCTGGCTGTCGACCAGGATGACCCAAATCCCGAACTGGTGCTCGCCTTAATTTCCAGGAACCGGGCGCTCGAGGGTAAGTGGCCAAGTCATGCCATCTTTGATTCAGCCTTGTCCAACGTAGTAGCTTTTGTCTAAGAGTTTTTCTGCAGAGAGAAAAAACATGGCAGCAGAAAATTTGAATTGAATTAAATATTCAAATGAAATATTTTAGAACTTAATTTAAAGGTGTATTGGGTAAATTTTTTATAGAAAGTCAAGGAATTTTTGAGACTTTCTTAATCTATTTGAAATCATATACGATTTCTGTGGGTTAAGAATTCTCCTTAATAATTTTCTGAAAACCACTTCAAAAGTGTGGGAAAATGGTAAAAATTGTTACTTCTTTTTTGGCTTTTTGGTTTCTAGTTTAGATTTTTTTTTTCTCTGTGGGCCGCGCTTTAATTATGCAAAGTTTTTGTTTTCCGCTCGCTCTTTGTTTTTGTGAACCGCAAAAAGGTCATGTGATGAAGATGGGTTGAGGTTGTAGGGTTCATGTAAGGCCCATGCGGTCGGCCTGGCTTTAGCATTTCCATTCTCGTTTCCGGCAGCTTAAGTGTTTTTCAATTAAATACGAAAGCTTTCCCGGTGGCCCGCCGCCATCTTCATATCTTCACATCTCCGAGGAGCTCATTTCAAATGCCCTTTTAGGAGGGCTCAATGTGGCGGCTTCTCGGTTTCCCGCCCTCGTTTTTTATGCATTCACTTGAAATATGTGGTCCGAAGGGACGGTAATATATAACTGGAAAACTACCGAAGAAAGTTTTCTGCAAGGAAATATGCTGAACAACTTCGTAAGGAGGATGATTTATTAGTGCTGGGTTTTCTGTTGGTCAAAGGGATTTCGTTTGTCGGAGCTGCTTAAACCGACTGAGAGAGATCCCGACATGTCACATTTATGATTTCGTTTCATGTCCCCCCATAACATACTCCACCTCGAAAATCCCTCGCCAAATCAATCGAGAATCCCCGGGCTAAAAGCCAGTCCAGAAAGTTGACAACTGACTGCGGATTGTAGTCTAGTGGAGAAGATGACATCTCGGACGGAGACACGCGCCGCTGACGACGACAAAAGCCGTAACCAAATCCGAAGGCGAAACTGTTGACAAACTCCGAATGTCGCCGGCATTGTTGCTAATGCGTTGGGAATACCCTCAAACAGAAGAGGCGGTACGATGCACGTGTCCGGAGTCCGCAGTCCAAAGTCCAAAGCCCCGGAGTCGATGTCGAGCCGGGCATTGAAAAGAGCAGGCTCAGCTGATTTGTCCATTACCCGGGGACTCAAGTGCGGCGGGATTTAGTTTTTGAGCACGCGTAATTACAAACAAATAAATGACGGAGATGGGGCTGGAGAAGGAGGACAGGGCCCGAAACCGCATGTGCTGGGACTCTCCGTAGCGCCTTCGCCACGTGTCACTAATATGCGCTGCATTTCAGGCAAAGTGCGTGTGCACTTGGAGAAAAATTTATAGCTGGAATACATTCTCACAGACTCACAAAGTCACAAACTCAGTAAACATTCAGTTTGTCACATGCGTTAGTAAGATGCGTAACGTCCTAGAGCGCGTTCCTTCTCATTCTATTTCTCTCTTTGATTTTATAAAAAACTTTTAAAAGCCCGGAGACAAGACCAACTTATTCGAGTGTATGTATGAAATTATGTATCTTATTTATTTATTTAGAATTCGATTTTTTGATTATAAAAATAATCTTTGATGTACTAATAAACGGTGGAACCGAACTATTAGACTTTTATTACTACATATTTAGAGAAAATTTAAACTAAATTAGAGAGTTTATATGATCTTGATGATATGATCGTCTATAAATTAATAAATCTTATTTTTAATTGTTTAACCTCTTGGGGAGTTTACTAGTCATTTATTATATTTCCAGTAAAAACATGCAAATAAGTTTATGGCTTAAATGTTATACATAATTGTATAGTTGCCTATATTAATGGGACTTCAAAAATACCGAGTATATCTTTAATTTTCTCTTTCTTGTATAATCTTACGAATATCCTTGTAATTGACATTAGAATCTTTTCAAATTATATTTCCTATATTAGACAATTTGTAATGGTTTTAAAAAGGATACCAATTTAGTAACCTATTTTAAGGAAATATCTTAGCTCTCTCTATATATATCTAAATATACTTTGTAATACGCTTTAGAGTCTTAATATTAATGTTTATATTTAAAATTTGTAAAAACAAAACTTTATTCCCAGTGTAGTTATGACAATTGTCTAGTTTTATTCGGAATTCGGTTCTCAGTGCAACCAGACAGGGTTTGGGCTGGTGTAGCGTGGCAGCTCGATGTCCCAGCGGACTCGGGTGACGTGTGCCGGGCGACGTGCAAAAACGAGCAGAAAAATTGAATTATGCGCTTGCGGTGCTTCCTTTCCTCCCTCTGCCCTCGTCCTGGCAGATCCTGCCCCGCCCTGCCCCGAAGCCAAAGTCCCACCCCTTCCAGCACCCCGTTTTGGGCAATCGACAAATATTTTGTTATTTGCACATAAACATATTTATCGAGTTTGGGTTTGGTTTTCTTTCCGACTGCCTCAAGTGCGTGCGGAAAGGGGTTGGTGGGGGTAGGGCTCAGGGCTGCACCCACGGGTGTTTTGTTTCACCCGTTCGCCTGTCAAAAATTGTGTAAATATGTTTATCATTTCCACTTGCCCACGGACCCGGTGCACTTAGCGCTGAGCAAACAGCCGACCCCAAAGAACTCGTCCTCGGCGACCCATTCCCTGCGCACTTGCCGCTCAACCGCCGTGCCGGCCGCGTGTCCTTCGTTAGCGCAGTTCTTGTGTGGCTTTCCTATTAACGGGCCTACAAGCCTGAACCACCCCTTAAGCCCACTCCAGGCCAGTCTAAGCGTATCCGTTTTTGGTTTGTTCTTTCCTTCCTTCCTTCCCCTGTATCCGGATCCGGATCCGGATCCGCAGTCGGAGTGGGGTTCGGCAATTGTTGCCTTTAGCTTATGTAATTTGTCATAATGTCAACAGGCGCAGATCACGCAGCAAGAGCAAACACTTCAGTTCACTCGAGAACTGATTGTCCATTGAAATGGCTAAGGAAAGCTAGTGAGTCCGTTCGAGCCAAAAAAGTGATTAAATAGATGACTTTGGATAGGTCTAAAAATCCCTTTGAAGATTTTTTAAATATTTATGTAAGATAATGGCCCAAAAGTATTTGTTGTGGATTGATTTTATGATTTTTTTTTATAATTATTAAGACGACTTAAGAGCTTTTTTTTATGTTATGTAGTAAAAAATAAAATTTTCTTAAGTGCATTGCTTAAATACTATTTGGGGTGCTGAATAATTTTTTTAAAAGTTTTTAAAATCCTAAAAAGGTTTCAAAAATGAGGCTACCAAATTTAACATAGCAACTGTAATTAGGATGATGCCTCTAATCAACACAAAACTAATATCCAATTGAAATCTTGGTATTTGTTTTCATTTTCATAACAATCATTGCTTTTAAAAAAAGAAAACGAATTTTATCTTTACCAAAGAGGTTACACTTAATGGTAACGTCTTTATTTTAAGTTTTAGAAATTTTGCTACGATTATCAGATTTATTTTAAAATTCCTACGGAAAAAAGGAGTTCCTTTATTACATCCTCTAGGAGCTAATGGTTTAGTGATATATCCGTTAATATATATGTATTTATATATATATTGAATATAATTAAATAGTTTTAGTGACGAAATCGACAAACAAAAGCGAAAGCTCTCTGTAGCATAAGCTAGGTCCGAAATTAATCAAGGAGTACGCAATCTTTAAAGAAAACACTTGACTTTTTTATAGTTCTCCTGTATTATTAAATTTATTTATTTAAGTCGCTTAAAAATTATTTGTAGAACACACCGACCACTGGAATTAGAAGAGTAATTACTGATAACTCTTATAATATGTATGGCTTCTTACCAGGTGTTCCAAAGTCAAGAATGAAAGATGTTCCCGTAAGGTCACTGAAAATTTTGATTGTCTTTCAAACCAGTTACATGTAGGTATATGCGATTATATAGATGGCTTGGTTGTTCCATCGTCCTATATGGAACAAGGCATTGGTCAGTAATTCCTGCAGATCCCGGCGAACGGACTGGATCTCATCTTCACTCGAAGAAGGGTTTATTTCCACGTGAATCTCGCGCAGGACATTCATGGGTGGTGGTCCGTAAAGAGTCTCAATGCTGGAATAGGAGCTGCTGTTTTGAATAAGTGGCTCGTATCTAATAGTGGTTGAGGAACTCCTCTCGGTGGTGTAACCAGAACTCTGCGACTCTGTTGTCAAGCGATAGGCATTGTCAGTGGCTCCCATGGAATTAGTTGTTATATCTCTCGTCTCTAAAGTCTCAGGCTCTCCAAGGATATCCTGGGATGAGTCTCCGGGGGTATCTGTGTTTTCTTCGGAACTGGTATCAGTCTGCGAATTATTCTTTCTCTTCCGTGATCCTTTCTTGGCAATTGGATTAGGGGTTTCCTCCGGATTTTCGTTTCCATCCGAAGGCGCTTCCATGCTGTGAAAATTACTAGTCCAGTTCTAGATCGTAGAGTTCGGAGAGAGTCGTTTCCGACTGAGACTGCGGCTTCAAACCGAATTGAGTGGTCGTTCCAATATCCTCGGTGAAATCGGTTTGCGTTGAGGAATTGAAAGTCCTAAAGATTTTGGCCAGATCGCGTCGGAAGACGTCATAGGCTACCAAGTTGATATCTGACATCTGAGCAGGAGAAATTAGTTCCGAACAGTATCGAAACCGTTTCGAAATTATTTTCTTACCTTAAATTTTTTTGTTTTGAAAGTCAGTCCGAAATTTGTTTCCTTGATGGATTTAGAGCTAAGGAGATTTTACTATAAATGAAAACGGAAGACGTTGACATTATTCGCAAGGATATTAGGATTCAAATTTTAAAACAGTTTTTAAAAGAATAAAAATATATAATTTTATAAATTTTGTTTGGAAAATTGTCTACTATTATTAGGTTAACCAGTTTTAAAACCTGTCTAGTTTTATGCTCATGTATCTAGAAATTTGCTTAGTTTGCTTTTCCAGGACTTTCTTTGGAATCAGGACTCCTGTTAAACATTTATGTCGTATTCACATTCTGGAAGAGTGAGTTCCGCCTTATTTTTGGGTTCTAAGGCGAAGGCCCAGACCCAGGCCCAGCTCCAGAGAAGGCCTCCTCCTCTGGGGACATCAATATCTTATGCCTTTTCGGTGACCCCAATACCATTGGAGTCCGCTGTCTGTTGAGCACGCTTTCAGCATTTTTCATTGCTTGAAAAAAGGAGAGAGAATAAGGTCCTGAAGGGAAGGTAAAATTGTGGGCCTAAGCCCGCGCGCAGGTCTGGCAAACAAAGGCTGCTGGTCCAGAGCCAAGTTGAGAAATCAGTTGATTCTGTTATTTTTCCCGGGTTATTGTTGGCTGTTTCCCTTCCTTTCCTGGCGTTCACATAAATCATTTTTTCGCCATTTTTCCGGATTCTGAGTGAAAACGTTGGGTTGGGCTTTGTACATTTTCCCCACCTCCTCCTCCTCCTCCTCTTGCATATTTCATGGCATTCTGGGTCTGCGCTTAGCATCGACGACAGCTTTTTGACTAGCAGGTAAGCCAAGCGACCTCCTCACCACCCACATTACCTACGCAGCCCCCACTTTACCTACACAGCACCCACTTTCCCACCCCCGAATTTCCACTGCGGGTTCTTTATTTTTCCTTCGGTGTGTGTGTGTTTTTTTGGCTACGCTGCTTGCTGCTCCCCTCGGAGGGTTCTTTTTTTATAGGGGGGTTGAAGGCGAATGTTCAAGTTATGTTAAGTAAATAATGGGGCGTTCATATGACGCTGGAAATGTGTGGGCGTGGGTTTCTTTTTGTTTTCCCTCCTTTCCGTTCCTTTCCACTCTCCTGGGGGGATCTGGGGGATGTACACAACAGCCATACTTATGTGTGTTTTTGCAGTCAACTGTTTACTTTTATATTTCTTCGCTGCTTAATAAAATAAAATAGGAATTCCACTTGCTAAAAAATAAACAGAACGGAAATGGTCGGGGATGTCAGCTGAGAATAGGATAGACATCTCTGGGGCTGCCGTGACTTTAAGTGGGCACCAAAATTCTTTTAAATGTAATGTACTTTAGGATATTTAATTTCTGGGTAAAAAATAATAGAGAAAAGATGTCGAGATAATAGCATTCTACAACATACAAAACTTAAGTATTTTTTCTGTCTATTAAAGAGCTGTTTTCACAAAACTTATATTGTTATTGATTCTTTGATTAAATTTGAATATGTTTCTAATATATCTCATATATATCCTATAACTTTACCTTGCCTTTATCTATAGTGATACATTTCAAATTATATGTTTGTATTAGGGAAGACAAAATTGTACCGTATTCACATTTTTCTTAAAAATTAATAATAAAATAATTGTAAAGAAAAATTTTAATATAGAATTTGTAAACTTTTAAACAGAAACAATTGAAAAACCAACTAAGTCCAATTTTTAGTCCTATGCCTATGGAATAAAATCGGTGGTGAATTTGGCTGTGGGTTGATCTTTCCCCTCTTGTGTAGTTATAAAAAAATAGCAGTTAAGAATTAGCATTATATTCGCCTAACTCTATTCCAAGTTCTTGCATCTTATGAAGCTAAATTTGTATTTCCAAATGGAGTACCTCTGAAAAAGTTATATTAAAACTTTGCTTCAACATTACAATTACAATTTCAGTACCTCTATACCGTGGAGATACCAAATTTCATGTAGAGCCGTTTGAGAATAAAGAAAATATAATTTTTAAGCAATTTAAACATACAATTCCCTTAATTTTGTCACTTTGTCTCATCTACAGCCGACGAATTTATTTTATTTTGCCAACGGCACATAAAGTTTTTTCGCTACTTTTTCAAGTAAATAAGTAAGTGAATTCATAGGTACAGACGGATATGTATATGTTTATTTATATAGTATGATATTCCTTCCCCCTCGAGTGTGTTTGTCGAGTGCCTGTGGCGGACCCCAAAAGACAACATTGCGTTGTTGCATTGCTGTTTGTAACAGAAGTGAACTGAATATTCTCGTATTTGTGCAGCACACTTTGAGGAGCCGCAACGACGCCCCGAACCCGAACGCCAGCCACAATTTCCACAATTTTCCAGCCACTCCCCATTTGGCAGCTGGCAAAAGCTGTCTCAATGTTGCTCTGGCTTCTATAAAAAACAATATCCCGCAGCGAACTTTATTAAATTACACGATTTTGACAGTTAAGCAACAGCCTGCCCCCTCCAGTCTCCTCGAAACTACCCCGAAATTCTTCTACTGCCATTCAACCATCCCCCCTTTTCCCCCCTACTGTGGAAATCATAATTTTTCTTATTTTATGTAATATGCTCGAAGCTGCCAACAAGCCGGCGAGAAAGGACCAAGGCAGCGCATCCGCATCCGTATTCTCGATGCCGAAGGTCTCTCTAGCAACGTGTTGGGGTTCAGGAGCTCCATGGTATTCCTTAGGGGCCGGTTTAGGCAAATACAAGGCGAAAATGCTGGCAATAACAAAGTGCACAGAGATACGAATTCTTATTTTTATTTAATTCCTATATACCCTTGAAGAGAGTTTTATGGTTTTCATGGCGAGGTGAAAACGAAGGTGGCTTTACTGAGTTTGAAATAAATTTTTTAGAACTGTAAAATTAAAGAAGTAATGAAAAGTAAAATTATCTTCTGTTTGTTTTTTTTATTTTCTATACATTTATTATTAAATAGTTTATTTTTGCAATATTCTTAGCTTTTTTTATAGTTTTAGAAGCGTTTTTACATTTTTATTGGATCTGAAAAGGGCTGCCCAAACAGTCTGGGAACCTGGGAGTTTGGGCATCTGTGGCAAGCTTTGTTCGTAGGATTTTTGAGTTACCCTGAATTAAAATATTAAGTCCTTAAACATTTTGATTAATCTTACAATATCAACCAATATAAATTGAATAATTCAACCATCAAATAGGTTTAGCCTAACAGAAATAAAGATCTATATATTTTCAAGTCCTCTAATAACTTGTTGCAAGGGTATTTATAGTTTCATCTGACGAGTACTCATTTCCCTCGATGCTGCCTTAATTTTTTACTTAACTCAAAAATCCTGGCAGTGGCAACCGAGTTGATGGAACATTTGTGTGCTGTTACCCCGGGGCAGATGGCAACGGAAGGGGCATTCCGGGGTAGTGGCAGCGCAACGGTTAGCTACTTTTTGCTTTTATCATTCCGCAATTAGCGCGCCCATGTCCGCTCCCGCTTATCATCGGCTCCGGACTCCGGACTCCGGAGCAGTAGCTCCCGGGGCTGGCGGGGAATGGGGCGAAAATCTCTGTGCTCTGCGCTCTGCGCTCTGTGCTGACGGTGTAAATATTTGAACGGCATTTCAGTCGATACCTTGAACGTTGATAAGGCTTCTCGGCGGAGTATCTAAGTATCTGGGTATCTGGGTATCTATAAATACGCAAGGCAGGCATTCTTTGCGTTTTCTATTTCCATTCGACTGTATCTGTATCTTCTTCTTCAGGCCATGTTCCATGCTCCTCCAGTGGTTATCTGGAGTCTGGTACAAGATTCGCCCATTGAGAGGGCAACACATTTGTTGACATTCTGTTCGCTCTATGTTACAAGGCACTGGTTGCCCCGTACTCAGGTGCAAACAATCACACCGAATGTACCAATTGATAACGCTGGAGAAGAACATGAAACCGAAACCGTGTTCCTAAAGCAGTACGAGTGCCTTGTTTTGCCCACCGATATGTTTTTATCAGAAGGAAAGGGAAGCGGTGAAGTGATTTTTATGGCTTTATTGGTACTGAAAGTCTTCCGGGGATCACTCAAAGGGGGCAGCGTTAAATGAGCCCTATTAACATGAATCCGCGGGATAATGCGGAAATTTTTCTTTTCATCCCATCCACCCCCGACCAATGCCACACTCAAACTCACACTCACCCTCACCCTTCCACTTTTCATTGCAGTACCAATGCCGCTTCCAAGTCCCATTCAGCCACCCCTTTTTATGCTGGTCCTTTATGCTCTTATTTTATCAGTGATTATTTTCCACGTCGCTATGCTCTTTGTCTCGATTCCGGCTCTTTTGTCCGGGGCATATCTAAACAGGTGGTCCCAGCAGGTGGCTATAAAGCCAGCTCGGAAGCCCGAATCCCGATCCCTTTGTCTGCGGTGCGACCACCACCCATCCCTCCGCTGCGGCCCCTGTCCATTTATGCAGTATTTACCTTTCAATCAAGCCAGGATGTAGTTGTTTGGATTTATGATTTCATCTTTTTGTGTGTGTTTTCCTTGGCCAGCCAAGTCAACCGCATATTGTTAGTAGCCGAAAAAGGGAGATAAACGCATCGATGGTACAAACCTGAGAGTGATATTGTTTATTATAAGGTATATTATGCTATAATTTATTAAATAATATCTTGTTTTATTATTTATATGATGATTATTATTTTATATGACGTTATCAATTATAAAATATCTGAGATTATCATTTATTAAATAATTTCGTTTGTTTTTATTAATTAAATATGCATAAACGTATGTGTTATATATTGTGTGTTGGTTTTATAACTTTAACCATGATACAAGAGATAATTAATGCAATTTTTCTTTCACTATTCATTGAGAAACTTAGAAAAGAGTTATGATTAAAGTAACTTAAGTACCCTAAAAGTATACAGAAGCGTAAGCGTAAGGTATAATTTAGTTACTAAAATATCTATAAAAAATATAAACTCTTACATTAAATTAAAAGTCATTATTCATTAAATAATAATTTTGATAATACGTATTCAGCTTCTCATTTTTATTGGATTTAAATATTTAATAAATTTCATTGTTATTGCTAAATTTTTTAAACATAAAGGCTATGAACACTTTTCTCTCAATAATAGTAAGAAATTTCTGACTAAAACCACCTGAAAAGCAACGTGATGAAAACGTGACGCGAATGATATATAATTATATGCTTTTCTATGTTTTCTACTTTGTTGCCAACTCAGTGTTCGTTCGACTGAGTCACGAACTGTCGATCGAGTAAGCCACTAATTTTAGAATTATCTCTTGGGTTTTTCGCTAGTGGCAGATAATCAAGTGACAGACAATGCTAAACAATCGAAGAGTGTTATTATTGGTATTATTTTTAAGTCTTATTCACGTGGACCCCACTTTTGTGAGTGACGAAAGTGTTGTCATTATAAAGCAATCTAATTCCCGATATGTCATTTTCAACAATAATAGCTGCCGATTAGTTAACTTATCACTCGCACCAAGGAGAGCCCAATTCCGTCGCAATCGGAGTATCACGAGGAATCTCGCTGGTCGATAAATAAAAAGACTCAAAGAAGACATTCGGGATGAGCCTTGTGGTCGCAAGTCACAAAGGTCGCTGGGTATAGACACTGAAATAGCGAATGGAGATTGCAGATTCGGTTTTTGTTTTGATTTTGGCCGCCAAACAGTTGGCAGTCGATCCCAAGAGTGTAGCCACTTATAGGGGCTTATCGGGCTTACTGGGAGATAAGGTAAGTTTTGCCTAACCCTTGCCGATCACCTATCACAACAGATAAGTGTCACTCGAGGAAAAAGTATTGGAAGGCAATTGGAGAGTGTTTCGGGCATCCGCTAGATGAGTGTAAAGTCTTAAAGGGAATTTATTTTTATAAAGTTTAATGTATGATAAAATATTGTGCTAAGAAAAAGATCGAGCTCATTGCCATATCGAAAATAGCGTAAACTTTTAGAAATTAGAAATATCGAAAGATTTCGATATTGAAATACAGATATCTTTGAAATTGAAGTAATGCGCTATTTACTGAAAAATATTACATTATTTCTTTATTTTATTATCTATTAAATTCTATCTTAGAGTGTAATATTTAGTTGTTCTTTATACAAAACTATTTTGATCGATTATATTGATCCAATAATTAGAACAGAATATTGCTGTATCGCAAGCTTTTAATGGGTTCTATACTATTTCGATAAATCGATGTGTTAAATAGGAAAAACATTTTTACTAGATATAATTGCTCTTGAACAATCTACAAACAGATCTAGGTAAGTTGCAAGATAATGGGTATAAAGACAATCAAAGTTCCACAAACTTCACATAGCACAGTTCCTCCAGACCTTCTTCAGTGGTCTGTTTGTCCGGACATCTTAGAAGTGCCGCTGAAGGTTCTGCTCCGGGTTCTGGGTCTGTGCCTGGGTTCCGATTCAGTTGCCGTACTATTTACACAGATTGCTGAACTACTTTCCAACGAAGTCAGCGAGCACTTGAAGGTGTCAAGCGACTGTTGTATAACTAGCGATGGCCAAACCCGCCTATGAGGGCTCCGAGTTGGGTAAAGCTGGCCCCGGGGCACGCCGACTATCTCTTTGGGGATCGCAGGGGAAGACTATGGGGCTTGCGAGCCACTCCAGAGCCTGAGCTCTTTCGAGTGCGTGGCACTGATTGCGCCTCGAGTAGCTGATTAGGGCAATTCAACGGCAGCATAGGGCCCATAGAGCGCAAACACTGGCTACTTGGATTTAAGTCCAATATAATCGTTTATTAAATCTAGAGTAAAGTTATTTGTGCGCTTTGAAGTCACCGCAGCGCAGTGCAGTCGCTATCCGATGTTTGTCTAGAGCCGGATTGCAGTTGACCCAGTAAGACCCATCTGGGGGAAGGGCAATCTGGGCTCCCGATAAGCTAAAGGGGTCCTCTAGCGGCCAAATCACAAGCTGGCAAATAGATAAATGGGTTTATTTCCCAAACACATGACACCCGACTTCGATGGCAATTGCGATTGCGAATGCGACCTGACCATTGACTCGAGCGTATGTCGCAAATTATGCGATGCTTGCTGAAAGCGTTCACTGAACAAAATGATTTTATTGCATGGGCCTTCGTCCTTAGCCGTACGCGTAGCCGTAGCCGTATCCTTTGCCTTAGCCACTTGAAACCGTTCGCCCATATGTTGCCATTTGTGACAAAACTGCACCAGACACGCCATCTCCGTGAGGGGTGGCCTGTGATGAAAGCTGAAAGTCGTACACTGAGAACTGTAAACTTGTGGCTTCAAGATTTGAAGAACATATATACCTAAAACTTGGAAAAATACTGAATAAGAAACATATAACAAAAATAGTGGTTGTTTAAATTTATTATTTAAATAAAGTGTTTACCTAAACATAATGTTCTACGTTAAACAAATTTTAAAGTCTAAGCTATAAATATCTCATAAATTTTGGCAATACTTTGATCATGGATACAATACATTTTTGAATGTTCTATACATAATTGTAATGTGTATTTTCTGAAATTTTAACCCTTTATCTTCTTAATAATAATTTTATATTTCGTAGGTAATAAAGGTTTCTACAGAGTTCTATAACTCTTTATATGCAATAGAAGATAATATCGAAATTTTCTGATTTAAAAAGCATTGTAAATACAATTCTAATTTGTCTATTTTCATAGTACTTTTCGTTTTGAGTGTAAAGTCGGGGCAGGGTTGGATAGTTAAGCGGGAAGGAAGATGCTGGTGCTGCTGTCGTTTGTTGTCGTTAATGCCCAATGGGTGGCAAATTGTTTTTTATTATCGCTTGGGCCGTGGCCGTGTCCGTGGCCAGACAAGCCGGATGCCGGGGGTTGGGTTCCCCGACAAAGGAGTAAAGCGTAAACGAGTCCCCTTCTCCCTTGCCGATTGCGTGAATAAAACTTTAATGGAACGACACAAATCCCTGTTTGTTGTCGACCCTCGCCCCACGTCTTTGGTGTCTCTAATGCAAAGTAATTGAGTGCGAAAATGCCGTCAGTTTTGTCGGAGGTTTTTGTGGCTGGTGCTTGAATTTTTGATACTTTATGTCCCCGGCACATCCGCACGGCTATGAGCAGGCATAAAGAATGCACTCCAAGTGCATTCCGCTCCCCAGTTGCTCTGTTACATTTGGGAATAGCGCAGAGACTCGAAATAAAAGCAAGAAAGCGGAGGAGTGAACTCCAAATTGTCAAAATACATTTGCACAGGACACACGGCTAAAAGACCGAAAACCAGTTCTGGATGGGTTCCTTGATCAAAAATAATGTGGATATTATCCATTACAGAGATCAGAAATTAAACTGAATTTTATTTCCCTTTTCAAACATAACTTTACTACATTTTTACAAAATTGGCAATTCTTTAAACTAACTTATTAATTTTAATAATTGGAAATTTAAGTATAGGAACAGATATATAAATTTTGCAGTGCACAAATGCGGGTATTGGTGCAGAGGTGGTGACGTTGTGCTGACCTCTGGGGAGACATGCAGCTAGGTCACGCGTTGTGGGCGTGTCAGGACACTCCGACTCCACTGTCACACAGAGCTCACGTAAATTGGTGATTGCAGCGCGTCCATTGCACGTCCCCATTTTTGTTTGCCGAATCTCAACTGGAAACTTGCAGCTAAGTTGAGTTTACGGCTTCAGTCGAGGATGGGCGTAGTCCTGCGGACGTGACCATGCAGTTACGACAGGCCAAAGGGGCACAGATTGAAAGCTTGGTCCTGCGCTTTTTCTTTTTTTATTTGTTGGTATAGGTTGAAATTAAACTTAAAGCCTTACATTTTGTAACCTGTTTTATGTAGATTAATGTTAAATGTTGTTTTTTTATATAATTTATTTTTACATGGTAAAAATATGGTATGAATACTTAAATATTGATTTATTTGGGGGTTTTCTAAAAAATGTAGAAATAGAAGATATATTAGTTTGGAAACTTAGAAAAAAAAAAACAGATTTACATTTTATGGTTGTCCGCATTTATTATTTTAACAAAAAAATAAAGGTAGTGTTCTAATTCTTCTAGAAAAAAAAATACAAGTCCAAAAACCAACTAACAATTTAATACAAACCTTCCTACAAAAAAAGACTTTTTTATAGGTGCGCCATCAAACTTTGGGAGTCCGATTGGTTAAGTGGAAAAAATGCATAATCAACTGACTTTTAAATGTTATCGGTTGGTTGTAATCGCAAGACATTGTCCCGATTTACAGAGTATGTTCCCCACAAGCCTCAACACGTTTTTGCATTTTGCGTTTTTTTGTTTCCACCGTGTCCTTCGCCTAAAATAATAGATTCATTCAAGGACGCATTAATACGAAAGATTTAATTTTTAAAGCCTTGTATCTCAAGGGAAATTAGGGTGAAGATCAACGAGCATTGAATTACGCGTTATTGCTGCTGCGTTTAATGCCAAAACAATTCATAGTGTGAAAAACAATAAGAAATTTAGGAAATATAATCCTATATAAGTCCTTGGGACGAATGGCAAATATTTAGGTCATATATAATGAATAACCACATTTTTTTTGAATGAAAAAAATGTGAAACACCCCAGAGAATGTGATATATACATCAGTGAAATCGCACTGTTATATCTGACATTCCAGCCCTGAGTATGAGAATTTACTTCAGCAACCTTTGGTCACATTGTCACGTGTAAAGTTTAATATTTCGTCGACATAAAGCTAAAGCGTTAAAAAATTGAAAGAATACTAATTCGGCAGAAAAAGATAAAGGCATACAAATGAGTCTTATGGATATTAAGGAGGAGGCTTACGAGGAGCCCCACGAGGAGCCCTGCAGCAGTGATGAGACCTCAACGAAGATTTTCAAGGTGAAGAAATGGGACGCCGTGGCCATGTGGGCTTGGGACATTACAATAGACAACTGCGCTATTTGCCGAAACCAGAACATGGAGCTGTGCATCGAGTGCCAGTCATCCGAGTCACCGGAAACCAGACAGGAGTGCCCAGTGTCCTGGGGCACCTGCAACCACGCCTTCCACTTGCACTGCATCTCCCGCTGGCTCAAGTCGCGAGCGGTTTGTCCGTTGGACAACAAGGAGTGGGAGTATCAAAAGATTGGACAGACTTGGGAGAACTAGGCAGACTCCATGTAAGACCAAATATCTTATATATAATGATCGGATTAAAATTATCTTGCATAATACTTTATAGATCCTCCGGTTAGAAAGCGCGATGCAGACCATCGATCTATGCATATGTCAAATGCTTTTAAATACAATGTCTTACTTTAAACTTGTACATGGATCCCGTGCATAAAAGAAGAGCAATTCTTTGCCATAATAAACGCCAGAATCATATACGTATATTTTGAGTTTTAGTCGACTTTTATCATTAACCCATACGGACTGGTTTAAATAAGGCATTTTGAGATTGTATGTATAAAAGGGGTAAATAGCGTTCATTTTGTATGCTTGGTTTTAAGTTAAAGTTTATATAATTATCTAAAGAAATAAATTTTCTCTTTGAAATTCTGGTCAAGTAAATGTAATTTAAAATAAATTAGCTAAGACTTAGTCGTTCTTACTTTCTTCTTGGAAATGTGAAATTTTTATTAATTTAACTTATTTCTTAGTTTTCTTTTCTTAAACACTTCCGGCATCTTAAGTCATTTTCTTTAAGCCTTAAAATATGAGTAAGAAGTAATAGCTTTTTAAGTCATTGAATGTGAAGCTGTAAAAAGTGAAATGTTTTTTAAATTCCGGTCGAAATTGAATCCACAGTCCCAATATTTCCACAGCTTGGCACCCAGATTTAAGCTCCCTCCTCCGCGTCCACACAAGAGCACACTCGCACTCTCAGGATGTGCACACAGTTTCCATTCCTGGCCCCTTTATAAATATGGCGACGTCCATTTTTGTGGCTGATAATTCAACAACACAGCAGGCGGGCAGGCGGAAAGGAAGGCAGAAATGGCTCTTTGCTCCCTGCTCTGGTCATGGAGTTACTCCATCCTCCCCCACGCAGAGCGTAGCCAACCATTTTCTGCGCCATCTTGGCTTCATCAAACGCACACAAAAGACCATAAAGGCAAAGCCAAGATAATGGCTGCACAGCACAGCACGGCGGAGTAGAGCTCTCCGAGCAGGCAAATAAAATGGGCACCGAAACGAAGTCGTTAGAGCAGACGGGCGGAGCAGCATCCCACCCAGCTAACCTCCAACAATGCCGGGGCTGGGTGAGACCCAACCCATAGAATCATGGAGTCCCACCCACACCTAGGACGTTTTGTGCCAGCTTCAAAGGAGGAAATCACCCCAAGTGTGTATTTTTATAGAGACCGCAATAAACCTTTTTCTTCTGCCATTTCCACTGTTGCTCCCGCTTTTGGCTTTGGTTCCATTTCAGTTTGAATCCAAGTACACTCGGAAAGGAAATTTGTATTAAGTGTGCCAAAATATTGCTAGGAAAAATATATTAATTTCTTTTTATGGTTTAAATAATTTTTTATATATATATGTTGAAAAGGGCAAATAAGTTTAATAACATGAGTTGCATATTGTCTAAAAAAATATATAATAAATATTAAATGTGATATATTTCGATATTTAAAATTGTGATATATGTATCAATCTTTTCCAATACTTTTGATATGATATTGAACTCTGTAAAGCTAGGATATAGCCGATATGTTTGCAAGCGAAGATGGAAACAATTTTGAACCTAGTCATCCTAAGGAATGTCCTTATTATCTTTAACTTTAAGCTCTTAACAAGTTAGTTTTGATTCAAGTGTACAAAGTGGTTGCGGTGGTTCCACATCATCCCCGAGGTCCTGGCAGCTTGATGAAGTTGCAGTTGAGACACAATACAGACTGGACCAAGACTACGAGTGGCGGTCGTCCATAAACATAAAGGCGGCTCAACGAGGCGGAGGCGAACCCGATTGATGATGGGTCCCGAGCTGGGGAGCACTCAAAATTCGAAAGCAAGGACCCGGCCATGTCTTTCCCCCAAGCAGCTAAGCCCAGCCGACATCGGACATGGGCTTGGCATGTCGTCGTTGTCGCCTATTCCTATTCCTATTTCCAGTTATCTTTTTTCTCGCTCCGTAAACCTTTTTTGTGACGTTTTATAGCTACGGTCAAGGGTGCCGGTGGTCGCTTGGACAGCTTGCAGCTCGGACTTGACGCTTCAATGGCTGCCAACGAGAGCGCACGCCTTTTGTTTGCTAACAAAAAATAACACAAAAAAAAGAATATCAGCTAGAGAACAAAATGCTTTTTGCAAAGTAGCCGAAAGCCAAGCGTGCTACAAAAGGCAGAAAAAAGAAATGAATAGGAAAAAAAAAACTGAAACAAGAATGAAAAATACGGAAAATAGGAAAATGTGTGCGGCGAGTGGATCCCATTGTTTAATGGCCGTCAGATGGAATGTGCGCCATAAATTGAAAAGTTATTGTGTTGCACGGCCCGCAGAGCTGCCTGCCACGCCCTCTTCTGTGGCACCAGCCCTCCCCCTGCACTTCCCACCCAAATGCTCCCGTTTTCCTCGTTCCATTTGTCCTGACAAGCAGTTTTTGTGTTAAAATTGTTGAACCAACATATTTGACAGTTAATTTTTGGTTAAAGCAAGACATTTTCTGAATGCCGGTTGTGTGGGTTTTTTGTTTTTCCAATGAGAGTAATTCAGGCATATTTTTTAATAAGGATTCGTAATGACTTTTGACTTTATTGCCGTCAATATGAGTTAAACTTTGGTGGGATATTGTTGATGGTCTGCCTGTGCCGTCTTTCCATGATCATTCCACATAAATAATCAAATTTTAAATGTTCCAGTTTAAGTTCAAAGAAAGTGTTATTCATTGTTTACCTTTAATGAAAAGAAATAAAATAAAACAAAAAGAAGATCATACAATAGAACCCTTCTGAAACCAGAATTAACAAATTGCATAAATGCTCAAGAAAAGCCCTAACAAGCCCAATCCTTCCCCGGAATCCTTGCCATAATGGCTTAGGAGCAGGTATACAAAACAAATGCATAAAGTAAATTATAATAGACATAATAAAAAACGTGCTGAAAGCCAAGGCAAACATGTCGCAGCGCTTTGTTGCCAATTACTTTGAATGCCCACGGCCGAGAATGGCGGGGGGAAATGGGGGCAAGGCCGTAAGTGCTCACGGCCCGGAATTAAAAGCAAACGCATTAAAAGGTGCCCAAAAAGACTTTCACCTTGGCAAATGGCGACAAAACAGGCGACAAAATGGCCCAGCTGCAGATGGTCTCGCTCCGCTCTGGCCAGCTCTCGGGGGTTTGGGGTCTGCGCTCCCGTGACTTAATATTGCATGAGCTGATGGTGGCTGTTGGCTGGTATCTTGGCTGGCAGCCGGTAACCGGAGAGCATTGCGACCACACGACACCGGCAACATTTTTAATTATGAAACACTAAAAGTGGCAAAGCCAAAGTGCAACACGCCGTCGGTTGAGGCATGGCACGCGCTAATGGAGGGGAGTCCGGATACCGGATTCCGGAACGGTTACGATGGTTCCGAGTCGGAGTGGAGGTCTGGTGGAGCGGCGGGCGGAGGCCATTGCTATTAACTTAAACGCCTCTTTGCCGGTTAATGGAAATGAACCTGGTAGATGGTTGTAGTTGCCGGAGACCGGCAGTTATATGGTTAAGACACCGTTGGGGTGCCGGGCTCACGCACTCCAGGTGCACAGAGGGAAAAATATGGGGCACTTAGAATCAAATTTTGGTATTTAAAATTGCAATAATTTAAGTAACGTTTGCTATATATTTTGTAAGAGGATTTGAATGAATATTTTCGGTATATGGTATAAAGTTATTAATATCGGTTAATCTATGGTTAAATCTAATAAGTGTTTTTGCCGTTTAAAATGCTTTTAACATTAAAATCAGAACTTTGTTTTGAGTTGTAGGGCCTCCTGTAACTATATATTTAAATGCATAATCTGTTTGATTTTAAGATTTATTTCTGTTTAAACTAATCTATCTATTTATCAAAAATTAAGTTCCTTCTTTTTACATCGAAATTTGTTGTAGTGCACTTTGCGTTAACGTGGAGGCGACCATATCCCTTTTCCGACTTTGGATTGAGTTACCATTTTCACCTTAATTGCAGGCACGTGTGAGCCGCTTTTAACGTGGCTAACAAGTCAAGTGCGTGGCTCGCACCTACGAACCGAACTCCGTTCCGCGGTGAAAAGTTGAAGGGAAACTTAAGTCGCGCCTAAGCCGCACGCGCTTAAGCGGAGTTTCCACGCGGCTAGAATTTCCATATGTCGATGATGACTAGCCGGGAATGGGAAGTGGAGTTGGGTTGGGCCTGGGCCCAGTCGCGTGGCCCGTACGATGAGTCCACTTAGCAAGTTGAGGGTTGCTTGTTGACTCATCTCTGGTTACCAGAGGTCTGAAGTATCTCTTTTTATTGCTGCGCTATCGATGGCTGAGCCAGGTTCCAACCCTCGCTCCCTCCGGGTTAAGTGATTCCCAGCTCGGAGCAGACACATGCAACAGTTTTGAGCGCTACTGGAAGCCCTCCAACTCTGAGGCACTTCCTCGGGGGTTGCTGGGAAAATTGATTAAGGTCATTATGCAGTTGGGTAGACGGCTTCGGACCGACTGACACTTAATCCCAGCGGCATAATCAGCAACATATTGCAGCAAAAAGCTTCGCCATGAAAAGTGGCAAGTTTTTGTTTTCACCGAAATTTTTAGCACCCCGCGTGGGGAGGGCTGCGAAAGGTTAAGCACCAAGCCGTTCTTTTTATGACTTACCCATTTTAGTTTCACAATAAACTTGCCCGCCTGTCTTCACCTGGCGAGCGAGATAGAGGAGTGTCCTGGAAACCAGTTTTCCACTGGACGGGGCGCTCCCTTTCGCCGGAAACCGGATTATTCATGAGGTCAGTGGGCGGCCAGTGGGAGCTGTGTGTGTGTATTGAGCGAGGGAAGGAGAGGACCAGGAGCATTCGATGTCTAGAGAGCACTCATTGCTGACAGGCGACATAAATGACCGTAGCAACAAGTGCCGACAAACCAAAAACCTGTCCAATTTCCTACCACGAACCAAACCGGAGCTCAACCCTGGTACGCCTCTTAAATGCTGCAAATGTTTTTATTACATTAAAAGCATTAACATTAACGGTATGTAGAGCAAAGTACCCCCCGGGTAACCAGTCCAGAATTTATTGGGGTGACGCTCAGCCATCGCCAATATGTCATCAATGCGGGGCAGGACTCGAGAGCCGAGCTGCTACGCTTTGTTAACACCCAACAACTCCGGGGGGTGGCATGTCCTTTGGCAGAGCGGCAATGAATATTTTTCGGATATGGGCTCTTATTCGGGGTCTGTGCAAACAAACAGCGGGATTTTGTCATAAACGAGAGCTCAACGGCGGTCGGCTCGGAAATTCCTTTCTTATTTGTGCATCCGATTCTGGATTCTGGAGCGGGTGAACACTAGTTCGCGGTCTTTGAAATTATAAGCAATATTTTAGGAATATATGTATCTATCCTAAGCTTTAGCATATTTTTCTGTAGATTTAAAAAATATATCTAAAGATACATTATTTCTAGACGGAAATACAACTCAAAATCATAAGAGCAAACCCTTAACTTTTTATCTATGTTGAAAACAAACATATATTATACGTTTTAGTTATAATTAAATGATCTAAACAATTAACCTTCAAATATTTCTTCGATAAAATCGATATCTCCCCTATTGTGCGTTTTACTATATGCTAATAACCGGTACCATTTTTTCGTTATACCATAAAACATGTTTGCTTTCCATATATATATGACTGTAAATTCCTAATATACCCATTTGGAATGTGTTCCTAGACCTGCCCACTGTGCCACCTCCCTCGCTGTTCTATCCACTCAGAACTTGACTTTGTCAATGAGGCAGCGCAGTCAGGATGCGAAGTCAGTCTCGATTCGTGCCTGGGCTAGTCCTTTTGTCCGCCACCCTTCGTTTCCTTTCGTCCTTATTTAACTTTGTCGAATTGATTTCGTTAGGGCGATAGCAACAAGAACAACAACAACAAGGGTGAGGAGCGTGAGGCATCGTTGGAGGATAGCGGCAACACCCTTGAACAAGAGCATTTTCCTTTCGCGTTGAGCTGCTGCTGGTGATGTTTCCATTTGTACAAAATAGAGCACTTAACGGGGAAACTGCAAACAAATTATTGCACTTGCTGTCACCAGAGAGTGACTCTGACTCCCCTCGTGCTGTGTGTGTGTGGGTGTGCGAGAGTGCCCCGCCCACTGGCACAGTCACATCCGCATCCGCATTCTCCGCCTCCGACCCCGGACAATATCCATCCATATCCATTGCTGGCGCTGCATACACTTAAAGGATTACAAGCGGATCTGTCGCTTGTTTGCCGCTAAATGGACGCATTTACCCGCCGCCAAAGGAATTAAGGAGTGGGGGAGTGCCCAGTGGGCGGTGGGCGGCAGTACACAATAGCCGGCGCTTTTTATGGCCAATGAATAGATGAATGAATGCATGACAAACTGACTGACTGGTTGACGGACTGGCTCACCGACTGCCTGACTGACTGACTGAATGAGTGCGGCGGCGGATGCGGATGCGGAGGCTAAGGCGAAGTTACTTAATGGATTTGGTTAAGTGCTGCATTGACATTTTGATAAATGCTTTGGAACAGATGCGTTGCCAGTCGCGTTCCAAGGAGCCCCGGGAAAGCTTAAAAGGGGGCGTTGCCACCGCGGCGCGCCCATCTCCTTTTGTCCTGGACACCGTCGCTGCCTTATGATAAATAGTTTTTCGCCTGGCAGCCCAAGGAGAAGTCACCCCCAACCAGCGACTGGGCTTCTTTTTTCAGACAAATTCATTGACCGGAAAAGCGTTCTCGGAGGGGAAGAGTTATTTACCATAGTCCGCTAGTAGATATTCAGTTTATTGTGGTAGGATCTTAAGTGAATTCAGGACAAAAACACTTGATTTGCATTTGTAATATCAATAACTAATAATGATAACAAATAAATAAATCAATGTCAAGGAGAGCGTGAAAGTTACTAGGACACCTTTATAAAACTAGGATAATTCCTACCTAACTTTACAACAAAAATCATATTTAAAATATGCTTCATTAATTTCTTTACATAATCCACCGACTTAATTGCTTAATTAGACTTTAATTGAATGTTTTCATGGTTATTTACCCAAAGTACCTCGGAGCTTAGTTAAGTAAAACTCTTCCCAAGGATTCCACATTGCGACGTCAGGAATGACTTTCTTAACTTTTGTAACTTTTTAATGGCCTCTCTTGCCCAAGTTCCCTCTTATTTTGGAACCCACAGAAAAAGCACTCATCGCCCTGACCCCAAATCAACCCTGACCAAAGTTAAGTGTCCATTTTTTTGTACATTGTTTGCCCTCAAATGGCAAAACTTTTTGTTTCGTAATTTTATTTTCGAGTGCCTCCTAATTAGATAATATGCGGCTGTCGCGACGTTCGTGTCCTTTTGCCTGGAAAATCGAGTCCTGCCAGATGACGCCGGGGCTTTCCGCTATGCAAAGTGACGACGCGTGCAGTGGCTCATTCAACGAATTATGACTAAAGCCAAACCCATTCCAACTCGGTTTTTTAACACAATGTTAGTGGTATACCCTTATAGAAGACTAATTTGGATATTTTGGATATAAAAAAGTATAAGTATATTTAAGTTTAAAAAACCTCACATACCAAAATATCTATTTTTTATGAAGATAACAAATGAATCAATATTTTAAAGAATTAGGCAACGATTGTAGCTTTACTATAAAGTTTTAAATTAATTCGATAAATTTGTTTTAGAATTTGTCTAAGTTTTTGGCAGTTGGTAATTAACAAAGAGAAATGAATTTTAAATATTTTTTTTGTTACCTAAAATTTGACATTTATAGAATACGGGTAAATTTTCTTGTAGCTGAGTTCCTATCTTAAATTTATCGAATTAATCGTCTTAAAATTTATCAAACTTAATAGAATAAAAATAGCTGAAAAAATTAACTGGGACCCTTATACTCTGTTTATTCTTGATCGGCTCGATAAAAGAAAATATCAGAACAGAATGTCAGAACTTACTGTCTCTGTGTTCTCGCATTGCAGCTCTATTTGGTGATTAATATGTTCTTTAAAAGTGATATTGGAAACAGGTTCCTTATATTTTATTTTTTCTGCCTAATTCTGGGTCTATGTCCATTGGATTATCATGTTTTAAAAATCATTCCTCTATAAATTTGTACATATTTTTATGTCACATTAATTTATGTTAAGTAAGACTGTTTTTCAGTATAAACCAGTCTTAAGTAGTTCGATCCTCTTCTAGCTAAATTCACAGAAGAGTATGTTAAAAAACGTAAAATGAAAAAAAGGGAAAAGCCAAAAAGGCAGGCGTATAAAAAGGACGACGCCACCACGAACAATTTGAATCCTAATGGATGCGTGCGCCGCGGCAAACGACTGGCACGCACGCGATGAAGGCACAGCTGGCGGGGAATGGCTCTGGGTCCCGGTGTCCCGGCCTGCTTTTTTTCTTGGCCCGGGCTGTGGCAGAGGTGTAAGGTTCACGTGTGCCCACTTACCCATCCCACGTTACGATGCCGTTTTATTAATGCTTTTGAAGTGCTTTCAATATTTTATCGCGCATTTTGCTCTATGACTTGGGTCTGTTCAGTGTTTCCTGGCAGGACGATATCCATCGGTTCTGGTCGCTCTCTTTTTTACCCCTTTCGGAGTGCATCGGTCGTTGCGTAATAACTTTTAGTTGGTCACTTTGCGAGGGAGTAGCCTGGCCAGGCGGTGTAGTAGCCTTCCAGGGGGCACATAAATAGTTGCCCAACGCCCGCCCGCACTTCCACTATTCCGCTGTTATGATTATGACTTTGAGCTGCGCGCTCTTTATCTAAATGGGTCTTTTGTTTGTCATGCGCGGGGTCTAATGGATGGACGAGGTGAAGCTATATCGGCCTCGAGTGCGGTCCTTGCACGCTGATTTCGGTCATTTGCTGTTTGGAGTTCTCGAGCTGCAATTGGTGAGCACTCGCACCTCCTGCCTATGGGGCGGAGGGGCTCAATTAAGTTGTCAATCCAATTACTTCCGACTGATCCGAACAGATGTCAGCACTGGCCAGGAATCGATCTAGGAATCGAGCTGGGTGTATGGGGATAATGGAGTTTTGGGGAGGTTATTGGCTTCTGTTTAATTTGCTTACGTGTATACTAGTGGTTTGTCAAGAGTGGAATTACAGCTTAAATATTCATAATCACTAATAGTTACCAGTTCTTTTTTCAGTTTATATGTTTTGGGCTTCTTAATTGAGCTTTCAACATTACGAATATACGAAAAATGAGAATTTGTCAATTCAGTTGTACGTATTCTAAAAATGCCAAAGTGCATTTCATCTTTAAGAAACATTTGAATACATCTGTTAAGTCTTTTCCCACTGCAGCTGGACGCATATGGCACAAAGTTTCTATTGACAGCTAAAATAAAAATGTATAAATTTATAGAAAGTAAACAGAATAATACGAAATGCTAAGCTTCAAAGAACTAGAGTGCTGGCAACGCTTTTAAGTTTTAACGTCGAGGCATCACGACAAGCTAAAGTCGCTAAGGGATTTTAAGCCAATGCGTTGCAATGAAAAGTTAGGGGAAAGTGGGAAAGTGGGAGTCAGGCCAAGGGTACACAATCAAATGGAAAAGGGAGAACTTACCTCGCTTTGAAAAGTATGAGTTTAAAAATTATGCAATATTTTTAAATTTAGCCAAATAAATTACTTTAATTGCGATACCTCTTTCGAACCTTAAATATGTTTATATGATTAATAACATAATTATAGGATAGAGTATTGTTTTCAAGAATATATTTATTTTAAAAAATGTGATGTCTTAGGAAATTTGAGCAGGTTTTCGTTATAGTTATAGTTGGAATTTGTTGGGTAGAAACATACTTTAATGTATTTGAAACAAATCTAAATTTAAAGGGTATATTGTCAAAATTATGGATTTACAGAAAAGTTGGCCGCTAAATCAACTTGTTTGGGATATATCACGTGTATGTACCAATCTGGAAACTGGAAACTTTTTACTTTTACTGCGTATTATGATTTTAGACAAAAGTTTACTAGGTGTAGAAGCCAATTCGGCCCTATAAATCATATAAATTCTTGATCAGCATCAAAAGTCGAGTTGATTCAGCTCTGCCCGTTAGGAAATAAAAAATGTACTCCATCTTTTTAATATTTTGTAATTGTCAAAAATGGATAAAATATTGTAATTGAATACAAATTTAAATGCAGTATGCAGATTTGTTAAGCTAACAAGAACTAGCAATGAAAAGCTTTTCGAAATGAAATATATTCAATAGTAAAAAATTATGATAATAATTTGCAAACTGCAAGGGTATACAAAATTGGCTTCCTAAAAATAGCTTCCTTTCTTGTTAGTTTACTCGACTTAGTCTTGAAAAAAAATATACATAAAACTTCTTTTTGAAAACACCTTTTTCTGTGCCACTGAACATTAAACCTTTTTAAATAATATTAAAGTAACTTATGCCTCAAATAACCTCAGTTAATTGAAGACATCATCGCCAGACCAGTTCGTCCCAAGCTCGGACGAAAGTGGAGTGCGTGTCCATTTGGTCACATGCATTCTTGAGCACCCCGTCTCCGTCTCTGCATGCTTAATACCTGCTGTTATCCCAGCCAGATCGAGGGTGTGTGTCGTGTCTGCATGAAAAATAGCTGTTTTCGAGCTCTGCGAGACGTAATCCCAGCTTTGGCTGCCTTTTGCCCGTTGCCAACATATTTAAGCTCCACTCCAGAGTCCGGGTCCTGCTGTCCTGCTGCCCAGATAATGCTTAGCGACACACTCCCTCCAACGTACCTATATATGTACATATATACTATACGATTGTGCATGTAGCTGTCTGCCTGCCTGCGTATCGCTCAATTTGCCTTCGATTGCGGAGCCGCCATTTTACCCATGGCAGCCATTCAAAAATCCCCTTTTCTTTTCGCTCTTTTTGTTGTCTGGGGGCCATTGTGAATCTTGTTGTCGATTCTGACAACGTCGCTGCAGGCTATGAATTTGGCTTGGTTTTCTTTCACTTGAAAAACACAATTGTGTGTGGCTCAGTTCCTTGGGTTGTTTTCAATTTGGTTTTGCAAAAGCCCGCAGAAGTAGACTACAAATACGCGCAAAAATATAATGCTGGGATCTGGAATATATTACACAGCACTTGGAATAGGGACAGAAAAGAAAATCGATTTTACCTCTTTTATATTCATACATGAATAATCTAAATAATATGTTTGCCTAAGAATGCTCATAAAAGAAAAAACCTTTAACTTGCACAAACAAAACACACTATTTAATTCTAGAATTAAGTTTTCATAAAAATTAAATTTAAGTAAAAGTAGTTTAATTCAGGCAGTCTTATTTCCACTTTTAACATATTCTTGATTAAAAGTATATACCTCAATTTACGATTCTTATTTCTGTTCTGAGCAACCGCAACCTTAAAACCCTACATAACTTTAAACAAGAATAAAAAAAAAATATAGAGATATTTCAGCCAGCCTGTCAAGTCAAATTACAAAGAAGAGACTTTAAAAGCCCAAAAGTCCGGATGTCGAATGCGAGGGAGTGTGTAGGTGCTCTAAACGTGCCGAGTGTATGTGTAGGTGTAGGTCTCTTTGGCTACGCACATTTTGGCTTTTAGAAAATGGCCGAAACCAAGAAGACCGAGAGCACCGACCACTTGGCAGCTCATAAGCGTGCGTCTTGCTTCTCCAAACCAACTGACGGACGCCCCAAAAGCGTTTTTGGGGTGTAGGTGCACTGAGAAAAAAAGAGCTAAGACAATACAATTTTTGAAATTGAAATTTTAAGACATATTTAGGATTTAAACTAAAGTCAGTAAGTGTATATTTCTCTTTTTAAATCGACATCGGTAACTACAAAAAGTTGATCATTTTTGTACTGACAGATTGAAATAATAGAGGGATAATATAAAAAAAAAATTTGATATAAATATATAAAAAATCTGGGAAAAATAGAATGTATCATTTTATCAGATAGTTTCATTAAATCAAAACCACTAATGTTTTTTAATATATAAACTCTCTATATAATTTTAAATGTTAGTGGCACATTTCCTTCACCAAATATAAAAATTATAACTATAACATATCTGTGTTTCTTTAACAATTAGAGTATTTTAAAGTTATCATTTAATGCAGATTGTTTCAAGTTAACATTTTTTACACAAATCTTGCTAAATTAAAATACTTCTTAACTTAATAACCAAAATAACCAACATAACTTGAAAATTCTATTAAAATCTGTTGAGATTAAGACATTTTTAGGTTTTTCATAAATGATACTTCTAATTGTCTTCATAAAAACACAATTTAATAATAATGGTATTATTTAATCGTTTTCTTCTATTATTATTTATTATTATAAGTACAAGTACATATGTATATACTTTAAAGCTTAGAGAACCTGAAAAATTTGTTTTAAATTCGTACATAAATAAATTGTTTCACAACATTTTTAGTTAAATTGTAACTTTTAAAATTATATATTTATTGCAAATATGTTTTCGATACCATTTCTCTGAGTGGGCGGGGTGCGGGGCAGGTGCGCAGACGTTGCTTTGGATCAGCCGGTCGGGCCGAGTCACTCAGTCAGCAATTTAACGGCTTTAAGGTCATTTTCACAGTTACGAAACAATGGCACAACAATAAGCAATGGCAGCCAAGTGCATAAGCACACACACGCTGGCATGGCTGCAAACATGCATGTATGTATGTATGTAGTTGTGGCCAGGATATAAGGGGAAAGAAGAAGTGGCGGTTGGAGAACTGCAGCGCAGAACAATACAAATACAAATATATATATTTATGGGTATTTTTAGTACACTCCAGCCCAAAACGAGAGAGCGGAAAGATAGAGACTCGCCAAGTGCGAGTGGGAAAGAGAGAGAGAGAGAGAGAGAGAGGTACCGAGAGCTAGAGAGAGAGGGAGAGCGGAGAGTGTGCGATAGAGAGGGAGGGAAAAAAGCGTAGCTGAAAAGAGCTTTTTCGAGAGACCACTCCCCGAAAACTGCAGGCAACGTCGACGCACACAAAACAACCAATCCCAGGCACAAACACACAAAAAACCCAAAAGAAAACCCCACACACACACACCCGCGAATATGGCAAAGTGTTACAATGCAATTTCCCCGCCGCTATTGTTGTTGTTTTTGTTGTTGGGCGACCAACCCAAACTCGATTGTTGGAAGCAAGTAGAAAAAAACAACAACGGCAAGAAAGGCCAGCCTGGAAAACTGGCACAGCCGAAAGCAACAACAATTGGCACAGGGTGCAGCAGCTGAATCGGCTTTCCAATTGGAAGTCCACTTGGCTTTCTAAGGGTTGGGTTGCCCATTCCAACTGTGATTATGTCAGCAGCCTGGTGTGCGTGTGTGTGTGCCACCCCTTCCCACCGTTGAGCGGCGGCATCGGGTGCCGTTAGTCGTCAGTTGCTTTCCAAGCGTCGAAGTTGCCGCTCGGCTTTTTTCCGGTCATTCGTGCAGCAAAAATTCTGTGATAACGGTGACAAGCCAACCAACAAAAAAAATAAATTAATAAGTAAATATGATAAACAGTTAATAGGCAGGAGCGAAAATCGAGAGAAATATACTGTTAACTCAAAATATCGACCGGCGGGCGAATCAAAACCGAAATGTGGATTAAATAAACAAAAATCAAAATGTGAATGGTGCAACGTGGTGATGGCTGAGAGCTTCTTCAAATAAGGATAGCGAAACATCGGCATTTACTAACCAAATATCGCGAAGAATCCAGCACAGCATGGAACTCCTAAAGCTAATGATGTTCAAGAGCGACTTTCTGTCCAACGGCAAATGTGATGATCGCGTACCGCCAATTAATTTGAGTCAATTGCCAGAGTTTTTGCTGTGTAAGTTGAATATCTCCCGTCCCAGTGGAAGGATAATGGTTGTGGAGGGTGGGGGTCTTTGCTTTATCATCGGATATTGTTCTTAACGGAATCAGCGGTTATCGAAAATCAATCAAATTACACGTAACTTCCGGTTTGATTCTAGCTAATTTCGCTTAATAACTAAAATCTTTTTCAAAATTAATTTAAAGGAAACTTGTCAGATATGTCTAGGGCAATCAATTTCGATAGCAAGTTCATAAATAGGAATGATTTCAGCTTAAATAATTTAAGAATCAATAAAAACGTTATGAATAAATAAAATCATTTGGTAAGGTACTTATTTAAAGTTTTTTTTTATATTTAGTATATTGATACTAATATGCCTAACATGTTAAATGTTATATAATCTCATTTACAAATTCGTAACATTAAAATGTTTTATTTATATTTTAAGCAAAGAGGTTTTTTTGCAAGAATGTACACTTCCTAAAAAGATTACGTTTTGTAGCAAATTGAATCTAGTTTGTTTAAACAATAAATACAACTCGTTTTAAGATTAACGAATTTGTATATAAGAAATGGATTATATTCAAAAATTAAAATAAACAAATATGTTGACTTTTAATTTTGGTACATTTTGCAAAGGGTTTATACTTCATATTTAAAAATGTGTCATTCTACAATAAATAAAATTTAAAATGGAAGTGAAATCTGATTTTAGCAATGATATTTTACGTAAACAAAATAGGTTTGTTTACATATTGTACATACTATTGTTCAACGTTTGTAATTTGGCAAGTGCATTGTTAAGCGTTGCCAACTTTTAGGCGATTACCGACAAACAGTATGTCCGGCAAAATATATATTCGAGTGCAAATGGTTTATGTCATGAAATATAATTACTCTCTAGTAATACCAATATTGACAGTGTTGTTTTTGGTTCTATTTGCGTGGACAGAACAATGAAAAGTTAAAGTTTCCATAGGCTTTTTATGGTTATGGCCTCTACTTCAAGATTTAAAAATTTATATGAGCGCAATGGACCCCAAAATAAGTATTTAATAAAATATATTAAGGCAGAGGTAACAGACATCTGGACTAGTTTGATCTAGGTATATTTTAAATAATAATAAAGTTATAACGCTTACAGTGTTATGACGAAGACAATTGTTAACAATTTATATATAAAGCAGTGAAATATAAGCAATTACGCTCATGGAATTTCGAATAATTCTGTTAGCCTTTTTGGTAAACCTTAGGATCAAAATTCCGTGAAACTCCAAATGGCTTAAAGTTCACAATGAAAATCAAGTCATGATCCAGGTATTAATGCTGTCTATAAAGTTACTTTTTAAATAGATGACAAAAGCATTTTCAAATTAGGCTCAAATAGCTCAATTAATATTTGACTTGATTTGATTCAGTCAGTACAACAAAAAAAATTGAGAGAAAACCGACTGAAGACAATGATTGCGAGTCAAATAGGTAAAAAGGAAACAACTATTCATGCTCTAACGCTGCTAAGAATTAAAATCCAAGAGGACTCTAATTGATTGAAGTCTATCCTGCCTTCTTACAGCTACGATCCCCAAGTGCGGCGGCTGCCACGAGCTAATCCTCGACCGATTCATCCTCAAGGTGCTGGAGAGAACGTGGCACGCCAAGTGCCTGCAGTGCAGCGAGTGCCATGGCCAGCTGAACGACAAGTGCTTCGCGCGGAACGGCCAGCTCTTCTGCAAGGAGGACTTCTTCAAGTAAGTAAATTTCTCAAATGCACGGCCGGGCAGGCTGGGCAGGCTGGGCAGACTGGTGGTTAAGCCGGCTTGGTTTAATGAAAAATCTCCTTTCATGTCGCATTTGCCAATGTTCGGGTCGAACAGACGTTACGGTACAAAGTGTTCCGCTTGTGATATGGGCATCCCGCCCACGCAGGTGGTGCGGCGGGCCCAGGACAACGTCTATCATTTGCAGTGCTTCCTGTGCGCCATGTGCTCCCGCACCCTGAACACGGGCGACGAGTTCTACCTGATGGAGGACCGCAAGCTCATATGCAAGCGCGATTACGAGGAGGCCAAGGCGAAGGGTGGGTGGCTCTTACCGATTCCCCTCCTCCGAACCACATTAACCTTGAGGTGTTCCCCCTTGCAGGTCTCTATTTGGATGGCTCCTTGGACGGTGATCAGCCGAACAAGCGACCTCGCACCACGATCACCGCCAAGCAGCTGGAGACCCTGAAGACCGCCTACAACAACAGCCCCAAGCCCGCCCGCCATGTACGTGAGCAGCTCTCGCAGGACACCGGCCTGGACATGCGTGTGGTGCAGGTCTGGTTCCAGAACAGGTGAGTCGCCTGCCTTGACTTCGTTCTTTTCATTGTACTAATTAAGATTTTTGTGTACAGGCGGGCCAAGGAGAAACGACTGAAAAAGGACGCTGGCCGCACGCGCTGGAGCCAGTACTTCCGCTCGATGAAGGGCAACTGCTCGCCACGCACTGACAAATTCCTCGACAAGGATGAGCTGAAGGTGGACTACGACAGTTTCAGTCATCACGGTGAGTTTTTTATACATTTCAGGTTTGGATTTAACGAGAAATTGTATAAGATCCTAAGAGATGTGAGGCGTTTCTATTTTTTTAAAACCAAATTTGAACGAAGTTCATTATTCCATTTGAAAATCTTGAATTCAATTTAAATTTCTGCATTGCATTCTAGAACTTCTTGAACAGACTCCTAATAGGATAAATATTGTCCCCTTTTAAGGCGAAATTAAAAGGATTAATTAATGTTAGACTCCTTTCAGTGAGTTATAGTTAAATTTTTTTATTCAATCGGCCTACTTTTCACAGCTTGTCATGATTAAATTACAAGTAACCTATTGAATACAAAGGCCACCAAAACCACAAGTATAAAATGGGGTAAAAACACAGGCGGTTGCATTTAAGGATGTTTCAGGATAACTTAAATTACAGCTGATCAACAAGATCACCGGAAAACATTTATAGTATGCGGAATTCTAGTGAGACATTTTATACTTACGGGTGGAAGAGCAGTTCTTTCCTGTTCTTTATTTCTTTAGAACCCTCATTAATTGACAAAAAAAAAAAAATTAATTAATTAAATTACTAATTATATTCTCTCCCTTCATAGATCTAAGCAACGACAGCTACAGTACCGTCAATTTGGGTCTCGATGAGGGCGCCTCGCCACACAGCATTCGCGGTTCCTACATGCACGGCAGCTCCAGTCCATCTCAGTATCCGAGCAGTCGCTCGCCGCCGCCAGTTGGCCAGGGCCACACGTTCGGCTCCTATCCGGACAACATTGTGTACACCAATATAGGTAAGATAAGGTCAGGGAAAGCAGGATAATAGCAAGATAATAAAATTTTTACCCCCCTCAGATCATGCTGTGGCCTCCAGTCTGCATGCCAGCAAGACGCACCATCGCCTGCACAGTAGCAACAATGTCTCGGATCTGAGCAACGACTCCAGCCCCGACCAGGGCTATCCCGATTTTCCGCCCAGCCCGGATTCCTGGCTCGGCGATTCCGGCAGCACAAACACTACCAGCGCCAACAACAACAATAGCACCAACAATGCGAACAACAGCAGCAGCAGCAACAACAACAACAGCAGCAGTGGGGGCGGCGGTGGGGGAAGTGGCAGCGTGAGCCTTAGTGCCGCTGCACCCAATGCCTCAGCGGCAGGCGTACATTACTGATACTCAAATCTGCTTTTGCGTTACTTCGAGATGCAATCGCGCAGCCTGCTGCTGGCCGCAACTGCTGCACAGCAGCATCAGCAACACCAGCAACATTCGTCGCATCTGTAGCAGCGACGCCATCTTGAAAGCTTGCGGCAGCTATAGCAAAGCTTATCCTTTGAGACATGTGGCAATGCTGCGCACAAACACACACACACACACACCCCCTATCGTTTAGGCCATAAGCGTTTTTTGTTTATTTTTAGTGAGAAGATATCCCCAAAAACACAATTTGCTCAAAATCCTTGATTTTTACTTCGGTAGCTTGAGATATACATATACACTCCCGACACGGCTTGAATGTTACTATCCTTGAACGATATAAACATTACTATCATTTACATTTGTATCCCCTATACTTTAATGTAAATATTGTATATTTGTGTATAGTGAATGGAAACTAAAACTGAATTTTAAATTAATTTAAGTCTGTATAGCGTAAAACAAATGCGGGCTAAACGAGAGCACAACATTGGTTAGGCCCTTGCCCAAAACAAAACCAAAAAAAAAAAAAAGAAAACCAAACAGTTATTTATTGCTTTATATAGGAATACAACCAAATTGCATAGGAGAAATATCAATTACGAAAACGTGATGTCGTATTTATATCTAACGAAAAACCAAAAAATATTTCAACCAAATAGAAATGTCAGTAATGAAGCAACTACGTAAAATGATAAAACGAAATGCGATGAAATAAATTACTATTTGACACATAAGAATAAAAGACAACAACAAATTGTTAACCAGAAATGTTTATTAATTTTCTTATCCAAGCTGGAGTTAATTTTAACTTTCAAAATATATTTAAAATTACTCTCTTTTTCAGAGTTTGGTTTCGATTAGAAATGGTAGCAGCATAGCGGTAGGAAATTTGAAATATCGATATTTTCGATATGTTATAAAGCGAAATATTATTGTCAATTCGTTAACCCGACTTCCTGAATCTTTAGTTCCGAAAGCATCATGAATACCCAGCCATATCTGTTAGTCCCATATGGAATGCTGAATAGAGTACATTATGACTTCTTTACCGGATGAAAGCGACTATACGGATCCGGTAGCCGTGTGCCACATTTCCGAGTTGCAGGACAATGAAATGACCGAAGTGGAGTTCGATGAGCATACTCGCGTGCTCCTGGTCAACCAAAATGGTCGCCTGCGCGCCCTCGGCGGTAGTTGCCCGCATCGTGGAGCTCCTTTGCACAAGGGGGTTCTCTCCCGTGACCGGGTGCGGTGTCCCTGGCACGGCGCCTGTTTCGACCTGGAGACTGGCGACATAGAGAACTTTCCCGGCCTGGAATCGCTGCCCTGTCACCAAGTCGCCGTTGATTGCCAGGGGCATGTACTGGTGCGTGCCAAGCGATCTGAATTGGGTAAAACCTCGAGGATCAAGGAGATGGTAGAGCGTGAGTGTCTGGATCAAAGATGCTTTGTTGTGGTGGGGGGCGGACCCTCAGGAGCCGTCTGCGTGGAGACCCTGCGGCAGGAGGGCTTCACCGGCCGTATAATCCTGGTCTGCCGGGAGAGATACTTGCCCTACGACCGTGTCGAAATCATGAACTCCCAGGCCAAAAGCATCGATCAGTTGTGTCTCCGCGACGAAAAGTTCTACCGGGACCACGATATAGAGGTAAATCTGGGGGTTTCCGGCCAGAGGCTAGATACACGGCGCAAAAAGCTGCACTGCAGCAATAGAAGGGTTTTGCAATACGATAAGATCTACTTGGCCACTGGTTACTCGGCCGTAAGGCCAGACATACCCGGTGTGGAGCTGGACAATGTGAAAACCATTCGGGACATCTCCGACGCCAGGAGCATCCTCAACATGGTGAACACTAAAACCCGTGTTGTCTGCTTGGGATCTAGTTTTATGGCCGTGGAGGCAGCAGCCCATCTGGTCTCCAAGGCGGGCAGTGTAACTCTGGTGGCGCGACAAAATGTTCCATTCAACACCAGTCTGGGGGAGGAGATTGGACGGAGGATACTTCAGCTTCTTGAGGATAATGGAGTGCTTTCCCGCATGAGCAGTGGTATTACCCGCATCCTGGGGAACTCCCATGGCCAGGTGAAGGGAGTACAGCTGGTAGACAAGTCGCGGATACCGTGCGATTTGCTCATTCTGGGCACTGGCTGCAGGTGCAATACGGAATTTCTCACTGACTCTGACGTGGCAGTCCATCCCAACGGCTCTGTGGACGTCAACGACTTTCTGGAAACAAACGTACGACATGTGTTTGCCGGTGGCGATATCGTCAACGCTCATATCCTTGGTGGCCATAAGGATCGTGCGAACATAAGCCATTACGGCTTGGCCCAATACCACGGCCGAGTGGCCGCCATGAACATGTGTGGCCACATTAAAAAGTTGGAAGCGACACCCTTCTTTTATACAATTATCTTCGGCAAGGCGTTCCGAGCAGCGGGATATGGTTCCTACCGAGAAGTCATCGTCGACGGAAGTCTGGAAGATCTGCAATTCGTGGCATACTTTGTGGACAAGAGGAATGTGGTGACGGCAGTGGCCTCCTGTGGCCGGGATCCTGTTGTGGCCAAGTTCGCAGAACTGATTTCACAGGGTAAGGTACTGTGTCGGTGTCAAATCGAGGATCCCAAGAAACGGAACAAGTGGCACTCCTTAATAGCACCGTAGAAGCAATACTGGGATAATTATGGATTTAAAAGGTTTAAATATTGTTTTTTTAGTACCAAACATTGGTTCTGTAAACCATGGCAGTATAACAGTTCGCCTCAAGCTCACATCTGTTAAATAAAGCTTGCTATATATTAAGTAAAGCTTTACCAAGGCCTAGAAATTAAAATAAAACGCTTTTATGGATGGAATTACTTTGATTTTGAAATGTATTTGTTAATTGAAATTGAGAGACTATTAAATATATATTTTTTTGTATATATGTAATTTGAATTCTTTTATTTGTGTTTAAAACATTCAAATCAGCAACAGCTACGGCATAACAACGGCATAACTACGACAAACTAGTCAAATTAATTGCTTCAGTTAGAGCTAAATATACATCTAAGACACATTTAATTTTAAGACATGAAGCAAATCATATTTCTGATCGGTAAATAACTTCAGGTTTGATATGGACTTCTTTCATACAGCTGTAAAAGCCTTAATGCCTACAATAAATAAGGTTCATTAATAAAATTAAAAAAGACTTTCTCAAAAATAATTGTCACATTGTTTTTGATGTTAGTGGGAAAAAATGTTTATATATTTCACATATTGGAAGCTACATATTTTATTCAAAAAATTATATTGACTTATCTCCTGTTTTTCACACTTGCCAGAGCTTCCTCTACCAATTTTGTAATATATCATATCAATATATATATAAATATATCAATCCCATAACCAACTTAGTTATCTTATTAAATATCTAGGAATAAGTATAATTTATATAAGGCTAGTGTATATTAATTTTCCTTCTTTGTTATTTTTACGAGGCTGACTTAAAACTTTTAAATATACTGATAACATACATTTAATGCCATCACTCCCCTCTGTTTTTGTTTAACTGACCCCAAACAATTAATTTTTTTTTTTTTGGGTAGAGGGTAATTCCCTATGTATGATTGCCATTAAAATTTTAGCAATTTACTGACAGTTTAAACACGTTAATGGGCACATCAAAATGGCTATAAGAGTCAGATAACGGTAGTTGAAATGGCAAAGCTTTATTGTTGGTGTTTTTTATATTGCACACACCATATATGTGAACTTATATGTTACAAAATGGATTTACTTCCGCCAGTATTGAAGTCCATTCTTTTGTTGAACGCTTAATGGGTTAACAGTTTAACAGTTAAATTATGCAATATGCGATGTAAAATGATCTAAATAGAAACAAAAACCTAGCTAATTAAGTATCTTTTATTTAAAAAATGGAATACAGTTTACCTTGCGAATCTATTTTGTTTACCTGCGGATGGATTTGCAGTTTAATAATATTGAGGAGATTTTATTGAACGTTTACTATTTGTCTATTTTGTACATCCAATTATTATTTGAGAATCGAAAAGCATGATTATACATAAATGAATAATAATACAATAATAAAAAGTAAGTGGTTGAAGGAGAATTTACTTTGAAATATATACATGGCGCTGAGCTTTCTGTCACTTTTTGGCAATGTTTAGCTCGAAAACGTATTAGACTAAATTACTAAAACTGCCAACGGAAGCAACAATAAAAATAAAAATAAAGGAAAGGAACTGTACTGAATTTCAACTGGAACACCATGTGCCCCAAGGAGCCCGTGGAGAGCAGTCTTCTGCCCGACTGCCGCATATCCAACAGAGTGCTCCTCTTCACGCTGCTCCAGACCCTCCAGGCGGAGGAGCGGCGTATGGAGGAGGTGGATGTCCAGCTGCGAGATCGCTATGACGTGTTCCGCCAGGTGCTGGCCAACTATCCGGTTCCCGTGGAAGAAGGTTCAGATGTCAGTATTTCTAACGAAGCGAATGCAGTGGCGGCTGGTTCCGATCCATCCGCAAACGAGACCAGCCTGGAAAGTGATGCCGGACAGATCCCAGTGGATGCCAGCTTAGTCAACTAACTGTTTTGAAAGAGTGCTCGTCATGCCAAAAGTACCAAGTAAACAAATAAGAAAGTGAAATTAACTTTACTTCATGAAGTCGATGTCTAAGCAACGAAAGTAAAACTTGACCATTAAACGGCAAGCAATAAAAAAAGAAAATTTCACATAAAATTACAAAACAATTTAGCGGCCACAGATGCAGACAAACATACATACATATTAAGCAATTTAATGTGCGTTTGTCGCGCTTGTTTTCCTGCTTAAAAAACTGGAACCAGTTGGCCGTTTGCCCAGTGAAATGTGAGAGCGCTTATCAAATCTAAATGATCACATTCAACATATTTTATTACAAAAAAAATAGGAAAGAATTTTAAAAACGAACGCTAATCTCACTTAAATAATAACATAAAACACAAAAGGAAGGAAAGCTTCAGTCCACTGGGGTAACAGATTCCCTACTAAAAAGTGTTTGATGTTTAAATAGGTTCGAGGGTTATACAGATTATGAAAAGGACACGGTGACAAAGTTAAAATATATGTAAAGAGGATTTTTGGATTAGATTTAGATTTAGATTTATAAAGATTAGATTAGATTTATTAGATTTTAATAAAAGGTTCTGACTTAAACATTAAAGTAGTCGCTACAGTATTAGATTCTCATAATAGGAATAAAGAAAATGTTCCAGATTGTTGAAAAAAAGTCTTTTAATCAAAAAATATATACTAAATAGATCCATCTCTTAATTAAAATCAATTACTCCTGTAGTACATATTCCTGTAATGGAAACATATAGAGATTCTTATTCAGCTAACTTTAAGTTCAGTTTTTTTTTAAATCATTGTCGTACTTGCAGCGCGTTTAAAAGTCATTTAAGTCTGGCCAACTCCACCCTTTTGCCACCGAAACTCACATTTTCCCAAATGACCAACAAGTAATGACTGAACACGACCACATATTGCAACTGTGGACGGATTCATGAGATCGCTGTCAGCGGACAGACAGATCTGCATGTTCTGCCATGGAAATGTGTATCATCTGCCACACAAATGAACAAATTATACTACAACCTGGAAACGGTCGCGAATTGAGACCGAACCGTCATAAAAATCAGTTAATAACCGCAGACCAGCAGCAAGAGCAGTACATAGGAGAGTGCCTGAGTGTGTGTACTGAACCTTTCCGCATGTGTGGCATCGTATACTTTTTCATTTTCATTTTCATTTTCATTCGGATAGATCACTTAGTTGACAAAGCTTAGTTCAGCTGTGCGGTTCGAATCGACGGAAACCGAAAGTTCTCAACTCCATACCCTCATAGTCGAAAGTGAAAAATAAAACCAAGTGCACGCAAAGTGATCAAGTCCTGTGAAACAATGCGAGCATTTTCTATATTTTGCCTGGTTTCTCAACTTTTGGCTATAGCTCGAACGGAATCCGGTGAATTCGGTAGGACTTGAGTGAAAAATGTGTTTAGTTAAACAATATTTTCTGTTGGTTTTTATGTTGAGCTAGGAATTTTAAATGCCAAAGACAATATATACATATTTCAATTGGAATATGCAAGCAATAACGCCTTACGGCGTTAGGAATCTTATTACTTATTACAGTCATCGATTTCTTTGAGACTTCTCCAAGAAGATGTGCAGTAAATAAGTTGAATCTTTCTTTATTAGAATAACATTAAAATACAAAAAAATCTTACGCGGGTATTGAACAAAAATTTATATTTATGTTTCAATGATCACATAAAACCGAATATTTTAGAAATGACTACAAACTTGAAGACGTTTTTCTTATAGTTACTAAAGGATAATTTATTAATTTAATTTTATTATGCAACAAGTTCGCTTAGAATATATCCTTGAATTAACTCCTATACAAAAAAGAGGAAATGAATCTATATCACTGACTCTTGACTAAATGGAAAATATTATATTACAAAAAGTGCAAAAAATTTAGTATTAACATTTTCAAATATCAGCTAAGAAATCTAAAATCCCAATCCTGTAGTTATGCTAATCTGGAATTCTAATTCTCTCTCTATAAAGAAAGAAAACCATTAAAAAATTACCTTAACACAAGAAAGAAAACTAAATTTGAAAAGCCAAAGTTTTTGTTCAGTTTGCATATTATTATTCAAATTATTTTTTACGAAATGCATTAATATCATTTCGAAAAGCTTTTCTGTGCTAGTTTTTATAAGCTTTAAAAATCTGCCTATCATTTGCAAGCTTCTGACTTTAAAGGTTATAAAAAAATAAAATAGGTTCGCCTTAAGGAATTCTTCTAATAATAAGTGTAATTTAAACATATCGTAGAAAAACTACTCATTCCCGGCACGTATGCTAAACCGGGAGCAGGCAGAGCAGTGCAGGGTAATGAAACCAACGGACACTCTGTGGCCGCACGGTCCTACTACGATGGTGGCCAATCCGCCGGACAGACCGGCTGTTCCATCGGCACGGAGTGCACTCCCCTGCACGACTGCACGGCCCTGATTTACGAGGTGGCTCGGAGCTGCTACTATGGAGACAAGTCGCTGTACTGCGGCGGGACCAGCGAGGAGCTGCCCTACGTCTGTTGCCCCAGCAGTCCGCTGGAGAAGAACCAGGTGTGCGGAAAGTCACTGGTTCAGGGCCATTTTTACAAGGGCTTAGGATCGTATCCATTCGTCGCCAGAATCGGATTTAAACGTAGGTTCAAAATAGGGGTTTTTGCTAAGACATCATTTACAATTGAGCTCTAATTTCCATACATCCAGATGTCAACACTGGAGCCTTTGCCTATCCATGTGCTGGGGCTGTCATAGCCCGGCGCGTCATCCTCACTGCCGCCCACTGTGCCCTGGCCAAGGCCGATGGCCATCGACTGTAAGTGGGTCACCTAGAGCCGCTTATCGGACGTGCAGCGATCTATCGACTTTCTCCCCTGGACTCTTGCAGGTCATCGGTGCGCGTGGGTGAGTACGACACGTCCAGCGATCCGGACTGCGCCAATACCGGATTCTGCGCCCCTCGCTCCGTGAACCACGCCATTAGCCACGTGATCGTGCATCCCGACTACAAGCAGGGCCAGTACCACCATGACATCGCCCTGCTGGTGCTCAAAACGCCGCTAAACTACTCGGGTGAGTTTGCTGGGGAGGATCGGATCGGAATGAGGGACAGTTACGGGGCGGTTACGCTTGGCAGTGTTGGCGTTAATTAAAAATCGTTTTGTTCTGTCATCTTTCCATCTGCTCCAAGTTCACAAATGTCAACTGTGCTCCCCTTCCGCTGCACTCCCCATCGGTGTGTCGCATGCCGCTAATTCTAGGTTGGGATCCCAACATGTCGTTTAATTGGGCGGCGTTGGGCTTTGGTGCGTGTTTACTGTACCAGCTAATGAGCTGAGCACCGGCTGGTCAGTGGATTCACTTTGATTTTTCGCTTTTCGGCCGCAGTTCAATGATCACGAACTTTGGAATTATGATCTGCAATTAGTTGAAATAGAACTAGAAAATTTGAATCTAACTAATCAAAAATGGGATAAAATATTTAGTGAAATATAAACCTTAAAGGTCCGTTGTTCCTCGAAATATATAGAAATAATAGAACAATTTAATGACAAAATGTTCTATACTATTTATGGTTATCATAAACAAGGTCCAAGAATAAATATTCTTTTTGGCAAAGTGTGTCCATCCCATTTGGCGTAATTTTTTTTTCCTTTAATTAAAGTCAAATTTTCAAGAAACATGATGTATATGAACATACAACTAAAACAAGACTAATACTTTCAGCATGCATAAATTAGAAGAAGAAACTTTCGCCCTCAACATCATATTGAACATCGTCAATATTTATATATCGAAATATTAAATATTGACATTAAGATAAAATTTTAACTAAATTTATGGCAAACTGTTTGAACCCTACAATATTTATATTTATATTAATATTTTCTGCTATCCTGCACTTGCTTATCAAAGTTTTGATACATTTCAAGACGCTTCAAATCTTCATATAAGTTAAAAACTTTATAATTTCCAGCTCTTTATAAATTGTATTTATTGATATGTATATTTTAATTCTGAACCTAATCAATTTTTTTTTTCAACGCTATCATTTTATTATATTATTCAATTAATGATATCAACTAATTTAGATACCTTTTACGCTTATACAAAAATGCTAAAGTTTCATTTTAATTTGAGCCACTGTCCGTTGACTTCTCTTGTTGTTACTCCTAAATTATTGGTTGCCGATCTTGTAGATCGAAATTAACTGAAACGTGATTTTGATGGCCCTTTCGAGCAAATTGAATTTTAAAGCGTAAGCCCCAATTGCAGCACCTCTCGCACAGACCAGAACAAATAAGGCTGATTGCAGGGCACGGCCAAATTGCAATTTGGTCAGATCGTAAACAACACATTATTTTGTGATCCGAAAGGAGGCGTTGCTCAGTTGGCTGGCCAACTTGTTGCTACTTCTTATTATTGCTTTATAATGTCCAATAAAAGCAGCGGTCCGGCATAAATCACTGGGTCAGCCAAGGGCGTTGCCGGGAGGGTGCCTTAAACCGGCTAATAATTACTGATTTTAACCTTGTCATTGAATTCATTGAGTAGTTTTTTGAAAATAGCTATGGCAAAGTGTTTAAAAACAAATTAATAAGTTAACAGACACTTTAAACTGATTTATGATCAGTTATAAAAAGGGTTAATAACTTAATGATAAATTAAAAATAAAAAATACCAAAATACAAACGAATGCACAAACCTCCTATATAAAAAGCATTAACATAGAGCCCCTCTTGGCCACCTTTGGTGCGCCCTTTTGGGAGCCTTGCAACAATGTTTCAGCTTTGCCAGGTAGCGATCAAATATCGATCTTAAGATTAATGGCCACAAACACACACCCATTTCCACATTCGCACCGCCAGTGGCCACACAACCGATCTGCCTGCAGAAGACACGCGCTAACCTGGTAGTGGGCAAGCGTGCCACTATCGCCGGTTGGGGCAAGATGTCCACTTCCAGTGTCCGGCAGCCGGAGATGTCGCATCTGGACGTACCGCTCACCAGCTGGGATCTGTGCCTGCGGAACTATGGATCCACTGGCGCCCTGGAATCTCCAAACTCGATCGAAGGCCAGTGGATGTGCGCCGGTGGCGAGGGCAAGGATGTGTGCCAAGGATTCGGCGGAGCTCCACTCTTTATCCAGGAAAACGGCATCTTCTCACAGGTATCGTGAATAATACAAATGTCTTAATTAGTATCAAGAATTGAAAAAAATAGCAGTAATTCAAATGAGTACATCTTTTATTTCAATATCATATATTTAATTTCAAGCTTAGCTTTGAATTGTGATATACTTCATTTAAATAAACATTTTAAATTCAAGCTAAAGTTGTTTCCATATAATAATTGTGGAAATGTAAAATAGATTAAATAAATTATCAAAAGTCAATAAATTAATTGTTTATGGTATGTTTATGACTTATTAAAATATTATACCCGTGGAATATTTTTAAATGGTCAGTATTTTACATTTACAATATTTTTTAGCCTTTTCGTATAGTTAAAATAATGTAATTCAATATAAAGTTAAGTTTGCTTTAAGTAAATGACATCTCCTTACCCAACAGATCGGCATTATGTCCTTCGGATCGGATAACTGCGGCGGACTGCGTATCCCAAGTGTCTACACCTCCGTGGCCCATTTTGCCGAGTGGATTCACGACAACACACCGCCGGAATAAGCTTATTACCCTAAGCTAATCCATTAATCTTAATCTAAATTAAAATTTGCATTATAAAGAAAAGAGATAAAAACAGATAACATTCTGCAGAGCCAATATGCTACATTTACTTAAGAACATGTTCCCTCTTCCCTGAAACAGTTTTCAGTGATCGTGATATCTTGATCTGAGCAGACACGCATCCAATAATTTAATTGAATTAATTGAACTCTGACACGAAGCACTCGGAGGCGCTTGGGAAATATGAAAATAACTTATACAAAAAAAAAAAACAAGATGACAAACAGAAGAACGATCGAAGCCTTACTCTACCTAATGATTCTTTGACTTTCCACTTGATTTGTGGATTTGTGTGTGCCAAGCTCACAACGTATTATTGATTAAAGATGTAAAGCTTTATGACTTAGTAGATGAAACAAAATGACAAAAAGTAGTTGTCACTGTCAAGAGTACTATAAAAACTATAAACTAACATTTAACAAAAGTAAAAGTAACAAGGCTCAAGTCCTAAATTCGATTTATTAACCGAAAAGTGGCTTTGAGGCCCACTAAAATTTGTAATACGTTACTAAGTAAAAAGAAGATAACTTACCATTTAAAAACAAAAAAATCGACACTGATTTTGTGCCCTTTAAAGCTTCTCATTCCTCATTCGCAATTCGTTAAACTTAATCGCTTCTTGGACTGCGTGATTCTGTGCCTGGCTCTGCTCAAAGGGAACTTGATTTCCAGAGTGTTGCCTACCTGAGTGCGAGCGAGCGTGGAGACAGACGAGTGGCCGGTACCGGGGCCGGTGCCATGTGGCTAATTGGAGTCAGCTGTTTTTATGAGCCACCGGGATCAGCTGGTGGTTTGGCAGGAGTCTTGGCAGCCCAAGAACTGAGCCATAAAAATTGAATGACTGCACTGGGAGAAAGCGGCGCGATCTGTGGTGGCAAATGTAATTGCTGTTGCATAAGCCGCTGTGCTGACACATTAATTTGTTCACATTCCCGCAGAAATCAAACGCTCGCCTAATCAATTTACGGCCGGTCGGTCGCAGATGCTGAAAAGACACCGCCGGGGGCAGTGTATCAGCCAATCGGCGAGATCCCAGGGCCGGAGGCTGGAGGCAGAAGCCACTAAATGAAAAATCAATTTGTTTGCTCTCCACACAGACGGACGAGGTCCCCAGACGGTCAGTCGGCATTCGATCGTCGCGAAGTAAACATCGTCGAGCGCGGCGCTCGCATATATCCCAATCCGCCGTGGCGAAAAATTCTTCGAACATTCTCCGCAAACTGTCCAAAATTTTAATTGTATATAGCCGCACGCCGTGTGTGTGGCCAGCCGGAGTCCTTCAAAAATCAAAATCGGCTTGAAATATTGTTTGGTGCTTTCTTATATTTAACAGTCTGGCTGGTTTGAGGTTGGCACTAATTAACAATAGTGCCCAATTAGTTACATTTAATATATGATGGTGAATCACTCTTGTGATTCGATGTGTCCGTACGGTTTATGTAAGAAGAATTAATTTAAATACATGGTCATAAATATGATCTGCGTTGAACTTAGGTGCTACATCCAGTGAGGTAGTGACGACGACTGATTTAATTTTCCTCTGAAAAATAAGAAGAAATTAAGGGACGTTAGTAAGCGTTATATAAAGTATAAAAAAATAAAGACAAAAAGCAAGCTAACTTCAAAAAGCTGAAGTTTGTATACCCTGGCAGTTTTCAATCGGATCAGAATCGATCATAAACAATCCAAAAATTCTTTACCTTCAATTCAATTTGGACTTAATATACGACCAAAAACATTTAATGTAGGGATATTTTTTTCAAACCAAAATCAGAATTCTTTAAACATCATAGTTAAGCTAAAAACAAAACATTAATTTCGATTCTGAAACCTTTTCTGTTTAATTTTTTATTAGGTTAATAAATTAGCATATTCAATTCGAAAACCTATTCTGTATTATTTTTTATAATCATAATCAGCATATTAATTTAAAAATCCTTAAACTATTATTTGAATTCCTTTTTTTTTCTAACTGCTGCTAACGGCTGTTGTTGATCAAGAATATATGTATATGCTTGTATCGTCGGAATGACTCTTTCATTGCTTTGCAAAACATCTGAATAAAATTAGGGTAGATTTTGATTAAATTCAAAACAAGCAAAAAAGCTAACTTAACGCATTCATAGTATTCCTTTGTCGACTGATTATTATATTATATTATGTTATATATTTTGTTCCAACGACGGCAAAAAAAATTATATAATTTTAATTTATTTACAACCGCCAGAAGAAAGGTTTTTTTGCAAGATTTCACTAAGATAGCTTTGCAATTGAGAGCTAGTTTGGGCATAATCATCGCTTAACCGAGAAGGCTAGTGATGCTGATATAAATATTCCTTACTGCGTTGCAAACTTCTTCTCATGATTGTTATAACCTTTTCAAGTCAAAATTCTAAACCAAAGGGTACTAATAGTTTTCTATTGCAGTCTGCAATACTTTCAATATGTGTATTTATTTAAACAGCTTGGATAGCATAATCATCGTTGGGCGATATCTTACGGAAGATCTGATCTGATTATATGGCAACTCTCGCGAAGTGAATGTGTGCCTAAAGAGAATAGAACAGGGGCCGCCCTCCGCGAGGCCAATTTCTAGCGCCAATAAAATTAAAAAATAAACAAATAATAACGGGCCTGAAAAGAAATTGTTTTCAATGTGCGTAATGTGCTGCTCGGTGCGCGGGGGTGTGTGATAAACTGTTTGTTTGTTTACGCCTAAGCTACATACAGACAAGAAAATAAGCGAAATCAGGAGAAGTGGCCCGAGAATTAGCAAAGCAACAGTAAAGCCAGACCCTTCGGACTCGTGCGATTTTTCGCCCACGATTGCGAGAGCCGAAAGGCCGCGCGAAAAGCGAGCGAGTCATAAACATTCGCGGGCTAATCAGATGGCCAGTGGATCGAGCAGCTAATTAGCCGCCGCACCGCGAGTGCTATAACTGTGAGCGGCGGATCGGCAGAAGCTAAGCGATATGTTCGTTCAGAAGAAGTGAAGACGGCGAAAGCAGAACTAAAATAATCAGTTTCTGAATATTTTCGGAGTTGCAGCCTTAGCAGCATGTTGCCGAGCGCCAGCCTCCTGCTGCTGGCACTGCTCGGGGCCATCGCCGAGGCGAAGCCGGAGCACGAATGTACCAGCATCGATATCCGTAACGACTGCAAGAATTTGCACCAACTGGACAACTGCACCGTGGTCACCGGCTACCTCATGATCACGCTGATCACCTCCGACACGCAGTGCAACTACTCGCAGTACTCGTTCCCTCTGCTGACCGAGGTGACCGAGTTCGTTGTCTTCACGGGGGTGCGTGGCTTGACCAACATTACGGAGATGTTCCCGCACCTCACCATCATCCGGGGCCGACGACTGTTCCTCAACTATGCACTGGGCGTGACCAGCATGCCTGACCTCGAACAAGTGAGTGGCAGACGATCCCCAAAATCGGGCTTTCGGATTAACAGACTTCGCTTTTCTTCTTTAGTTGGCCTTTCCGCAATTGATGGCCATACAAAACGGGCAGGTGTTTATTGGCAACTGTCCCAAGCTCTGCAACATGGACCGGGTAGGAGCTGAATAATTGATTATCTATCCATGTTGTTTAGAATCTATCCACAGGTCAATTGGGATCTGCTCACCTTAAGCACTGGCGACAACCAAATAATTGCAACCGGCAGCAACTGCAGCTCCCCTGTCTGCACCGGCTGTGCCTCCTCCCACTGCTGGTCCAACATATACTGTCAGCGCTCCCTAAATGAAAACATTGCCAATCCCAAGGCGTAAGTCCGCAGCATGAATCAATCTCAGAAATGCTTAAGCTTCTTCGATAATCTTTAGCAACATAAACTCCTGTCATGAGGAGTGTTTCGGGGGATGCAGCAACCACTCAACGTCCGCCGCCGACTGTACTGTCTGTCGGGGACTCAGAGATGCCGGGACCTGTGTTAAGAGCTGCCCGAAGGACAAGTAAATGGTCTTGACATCCAAAAGCGCCCCGCCTAACTTTGTCATCTTTTCAGATACGTCCTGGAGCATCATCAGCGCTGCTACTCCAAAAAGGAGTGTGTAAAAAAGCACGGATACGTCGTTTTCGCATCTCAGTGCGTGGCTTTCTGTCCCAGTGGATTCAGGGCGAACAACCAGTCAGAGTGCGTAGAGTGTGGCCCCGAGGAGGCCTGTATAAGCTTTTGCACCCCGGAGCCTCCGGCCAATGCTTTTACCATATACAACCTGGCCGACGCGGAGAAGGTGCGCGGCTGCCAGATATTTAACGCCAGCCTGATCATTACCATTCGCCAAAAGGTGAACGAGTCGCAGCTGGTCCAAAGCTTCACCGGCATTCGCGAGATTCGTGGTTACCTCAAAGTATATCGGTGGGCATTTTGTAATTTTTCAAGAATTTATGCAAGTATAACTGGAGAGTAACCTCTGTTTTCACAGCTCTTCCGAGCTGCGAAGCTTGAAGTTCCTGAGTCCTCTGGTTCGCATCCACGGCGATCCCTTGGAAAGCCGTCGGTACTCCATTGTACTCTACGACAACAGGAGATTGTCCGAACTGTGGGACCCGGCCCACAAACTGGACCTCAAGGACGGCGGCATGTTTATGCATCGCAACAATAAGCTGTGCAATCGCCTAATGCTCGGCTTCCAAAGGGCGGTGACCCACGACAGGGCCTTGGACTCGCTCCAGACTAATGATCAGGAAGTACTATGCAGTCCGTCAAAGCTGCAGTTAAATGTGCAGGTAATGGAAATGAACAAGTTCAATGTTGAACAGTGATCCTGACCAAGTCTCTTCTAGAAACGCACCTATCGAACTGTCAATCTAAGCTGGTTAAAGTCACAGACTAGCCAGAGACTCGAAATCATCCACAGGCCGCTGCCGCCGGGAAAACTGTATCACGAGGAGAGTGAATTAGAGGCGCCCGTCTGCACCCGTATCAACTGGAAGCGCCGCTTGCTTTTCCCTGACGAGCTTCGCGAGAATGGTACCCACTACCTGTTTGAGTTGGACTCCTTGGAGCCGGACACTCGGTACGCCTGTCTGTTGCGCACTTTCGGCGACGATAGCATGCACGAGGCGCGTAGTGATCTGACCTACGTCCAGACGGAACGCGACATTCCGAAGCCGCCGCTACTGGAGCTGGTGAAAAAGACGGACAGTTCGCTGAGTGTGCGGATGGCTGGCCACGACCATGACAGCTTCCTTCTGACAGTTTTCGAACTGGCCGACGACCAGGCGTACATAGAGCAGCGCAATTACTGCCACCAGCCTTCGTACGTCTGGCAGGACATGGACAGTGCCCAATGGCTGGCATTCGAGGACTACGACGACTGCTGTGCCCACAAGGAAGAACAAGCGGAGGACGCACGCTTCATATCGAGCATGCGGGAGCTATATCGCTGCACGCTGGACGATCGCAATCAGTGCCGCGAACTAAATCTGGCAGAGGCAACCTTGCCGCAGTTTCGTCTGCCCGGCAATACCTCGGAGTACGATCTGCGCCAGCTGCATCGCTATCGGTTATACGCCCTGCAGTTGCAGGCGTGCAACGAGCTAGGGTGCAGCTCCTATACAGCGCTGCACGAGCGAACCAACTACACGATGGGCGCGGATCAGCTCACTCATCTGCAGGCCTGCTACGTTCCTGAGACGCAGAAGTACATTATACGCTTCCAAGAGCCCCAGCAGCCTAATGGCCTGGTGGTTAACTACGTGATCCACTACCGCAACAACTTTACTCAGACGCATACGGGCTGCGTGACGAGGCAGGAGCACGCCAATGCCGGTTACGTGTTCGCGGAACACCTCAACATTACATACACGGACTGTGCTGTTCGAGTCCACTCCCTGGCCGGGAATGCAATAACACCCTATGTGCCCATTACTCACTGCACTGATGAGGAGCAGCAGCAGGCTCACAGCAGGCCGGCCAAAGAACTGGTCGATCACGACATCTCCTATGTGCCAGTGACGGCAGCCCACGCCCGCGGCATCAGCATATTCCTAATCTGCTTCCTTTTCGGCTGCGGTGCCACGCTGGTCTGGGTTCTTTACAAGCGGCGTTGCTGGCAGAAATGGCCAGGACTGCGGCGCTACGTGCCCATCCGGGAGCAGTGGCTGCGCGAGCGCCAGCAGACTGAGGATCGCGAAATACTCGTCGATGGCTTCGAGACGGTTCGGTTCCAGAACAACAACGACGGCAATGCTGACGATTATCCCATGTAAACGATAATAAATGCAACTCACCATGAACTCTTCCCTCAGTCTCTAGGTGGACGATGTGCTGGGCTTGGGTGAAAGCGAAGTGGTCTTGGCCTCCGACTCCGACTCGGTGCTGCTGGTTAGCACAAGCAGCGGCTCTCCGCTGGAGGACATCGCCAGTACGTCGCTGTCCGAGGTTGGTGTAGCAGTTCGCGGCGACAGCAGTTGCTTGCGGCTTCTCAGGCGCTCCTTGGCTTCCTCGTACTCCTTGAGCTCGGACAGCTTCAGTTGGATCGTCTGCAGTTCGCGGCGTCTCATTTTCTTGAAATTTGTTTGCAATTTGCAACTAGGGGTGGAAGTGGTTATTGCGATGGCACAAGCGGAACGGCTTTCGACCGCATCACCTATCGATTACTGATCGATATCGGCAAACATATAGAAGGGGGATTCTTCAAATTTTAAATTTGGTTTACCCTTTCTCAAAAAGGCAGATATTCCCCTATGAAAATGCTATATAATTTAAAAAGAATTATTTTACTTCTCTTAAGAACTTTTAAAATAATAATTAATCTTCGTCTAATTTTTGCAAACTTTTTACCTATTTACATATTTATATACATAACTAAGTGATACGATTATATTAAATTTCACTCCTCTTCGCCAAACAGACCCCCCAGTTCCAGGTCTTCTCCTCCGGGGCCCGTCAACTGGTGTGCCCTGAACTCTGTGAAGAATTTGCCATCGCTCTTGGCGCTCCATGCGAGCTCGTCCATCTCGGCAGCAATGTGGCGGGCGTGCTTGGGCGGAGTGAAGTGCGTGTAGGAGCAATCCGTATAGTTTGCCGCCGCTGGGAAAGCCTCCCCAGGACGCACGTTGTAGTGTTCCTTAAGGAAGTCCGTCACCTGCTCTTTGGAGCTTAAACTGTTGAACCGGACCCGCAGTTCTCGTCTCATTTCGCCGCTCCACATAAAGGTAAGGTGGTGGTGGAAGCACTGGAACAGCAGGTTATCTCCAGCAGCCGCAGCAATGTCCAGCCACTGCTGCACACAGGCCACAGGCGTTGTCCTGGCCAGCGGATAAGCGCTGTTGAAGAGCGCTGGATTGGCGAGGAGTCCCCGGGCGGCCATAACGCCAGCAGCTCCGGTCTGGGCATGCAGCTCGCAGGCATCCGCCCAGCTCTCCACATTGCCATTAACAATCAGCGGTATCTGCAAGGATTGACGCACCTCCGCCATAGCAGGGATGTTTAGTGTGTCCTTCGAGTGTTTCTGGGCCGGAGTCCGTCCGTGCAGGGTGAGAAATGTAACGCCTGCGTGCTCCAGTTGGCGACCCAGCTCGATGGTGCGCTTGAGGGACTCATCGCCGCCTAGCAGCCGCATCTTGACCGAGACACTAAAGTCTGCAGGCAAGGTTCGTCGCACTTGCTGAACAACGTCGCGCACGAGATCAGGCTGGCGGAGCAGGCCGCAGCCATAGCCCTTGGCCATCGCCCAGCCTTGTGGGCAGCCGCAGTTCAGGTCAATGCCGTCCACGTAGGGATAGATGAGCTGGGCAGACGTCACGAACTCCGAGGCATCCTTGGCAGCGAACTGGGCAATGAGCGGCTGGTCGTCAGCGCCAGTGGAGAACTCGTTCTGGCGCGCCTTCTCGCTGTTGTTGATGGAGTCCGAGATCATCATGGGTGTGAATGCCAGCTGGACTCCGTTGAGGCGAACCAGGCGCCGGAACTCCAGCTTACTGTAGCGCACCATCGGGGCGCTAACTCGCAGGAAGTCCGGTTGAGCCTCTGCAAACAGTGCGGCGATGTCATGGTGCGGCCTTTGCTGAGGCAGGTGCATGTCTTTATTTACTTCACTTGAATTATCAATAAAGAGACAATATTTTTTCTTTACTTTAATTATTTATAAACCAACAAATAGAAACGTGCAGCGGTTTAACACATGGGATCGATAGGATTATCGATAGGCAAAAGGCAGACGATTGGTGGTCAGGGATTCGAAATTACCGTTGGATTTTAAATTTTTTGACTAGAAGAGAGAAAAGGAGATAACGAAAAAAACCCAGAATTCCCTTAACTACAAATAGCTTTATTTACAACATAAAATAGCCTAACATAATTAATACTTATAGTAATATCTGAAATTTTGATTCTATCAAACATCGTTAATACATCGAGTTGGAATGATAAAAATTCGCTGAAAAAGGCAAAATATTTAAAACGCTACTATTCCAATTTAAGTAAATTAATTTAAAAACAAATAAAGCAAAGCGTATATTTTAGGGTAAGTAGTTCCTATGAAAAACATAAGCATGATCCTAAGATTTATAACAGACTGGAAATAAACAGATTGATATACATATATATATTTTTTTAACAGATTACTAAAATACTTACGATCGCTTTGCGTTTAAACAGATAGATATCTCAAATAAAAACTTGTCTAATGAATGCAAGATGCATTATTTTCTGCTTTTCGAGATTAGTTTCTTACAAAGATTTCTAAAAAAATATAGCTCACAGAAAGGGAAACCTAGTTAAAAGTATAGAACTACAGTTCTGTTGTAGCTACTCCCCAGTATTTTCGCATACGGCTCTCATGCTCATTGAATTCGTCCTCGTCGTGCTCCTCCTCGTCCAGGATGTTCCGATCACGTTCTTGTGTCACCGCGAAGTCGTACTCAAAGTTGTAGGGCATCAGGCGTTGCAAGGATCCGAAATATGCCGAATGGGGTCCTCCGCCTCGTTTGGCGGTGCTTCCAGAGAACTTGCGAGCCTTCGCATCAAATAAATTGTATCCATAGCTATGTGCCTGCTGGAAGGAGAGGGCACTGCCAAAATGCCCAGGGACCGGCTGCTTGATGTGCGGGTACGACCCTAGGGGGACGGAGTTCGGTGTAGAGCAGGTCAGGGGCTGCTGCAGCTGCGGGGTGCTGGAGGAAATGAACTTGTTGGTGACGCTTCGCATCAAGTTCGAGGTAAAGTCGTTTCGATCCGAAGCTGGAGCTGCCAGGATGGCACTGGGCATGGGTCGCTGTTTGGTGAAGGACTTGGAAATGGTATTCAGCTCCTTGTCGAAGAGGAGCTGCGTGTTCTGTTCCAACATGTACTCCCAGCACTTAAACTGTTCCTCCGAGAGCACTGATTCCGTCTCGTCGAGCATCTCTAGCTGCTGCTCCTCCTGAAGGACCCGAGCGTGAGCCAGCACGAACTCGTCACCGGCTCCGTCCTTGTCCTTGGATAGCAAATCTCGATCGCTCTGCCCACTCGGCGATGATCGTCCTGCCATGGGCTCCTGATCGATGGCCCGGTGCCTACAGGCGTTGCTCCGGTCACAACAGGTGCGCTTGCAAACAGACACACTGGACACTGGCAATGGAACCGGTGCAGGCTTCTTACGGACACTTTGCTTCAGCTCGCGGATCAAGTGGTCCACGTCGGTGCCCAGGTGCCGGAAGCGCACCACAATCACACTGAGGTTCTCCTCCGCTCCCAGACTCTGGGCAATGTCCACCAAGCGCTTGGCTGCCAGCAAAGCGTTCTCCTCCTTGCGGATTTCCCGTGCGGCACGATCAATGTCCATCACCGACCACAGTTGGGCATTGCCCACCACCAGATACTCGTCGTCATTGCTGAGGGTGAGCTGGAGACGAAACAACATTATTATATAATACATATATCATTATAAAGCCCACCTCTAATACATGCGGATCCCTTATTGCCATAGCGGGACTGTGCTCAGTTTCCGTTTCCGTTAGACGCAACTGGGCTGTTCGACGTACAAGGTATGAGTCCAGTCGTCCAGTGCAGGCCATGCGTAGAACATAACGCTTGCTCTTTAGGGGTCTCACCTTCGAAGGAGCCCGTGTCCGGGTGAGGTGGAACACGGCGGCACTTCTTACCCTCCCGCACTGCTGCTGCGCCGTCAGCAGCGTGAACTTGATATAATCTTTCATTGCCGCGTCCTTTACCAACTGCTCCTGCTTCATCAGATCGGGAATGAGTTGAACCATATCCTGGGCCACACGACCCTGACCCTCGATTGCCTCGAACATTCCATAGAGAGCTTCATCGGATCCTCCATAGTTGGGAGCCCTAAGCTGGCAAACCGAAAGCTTCCGGCAATCGCCAGAGTCCGGAGTTTCCGCGAATCCCATACTCCATGGCGCCGACTTGTTCTGGCTCCTTTGCACGTTCACCTGTCGGAGAGTGGTTGTGGGTAAGGCAGCTCGATTGTTGCCAGAAACGTCGATCAGGCTCCAGTGCCGTTGGCTTTGCGTCTGACAAACCTTGAATTGTTGCTCGTCCACCTAGAAAGAAAAGCAATAATAAGTGTTACGATACAGTGTATTCCATAATTAACGCAATACCTGCAACTGAAGGTTCCCCGATAGATCCAGGTACTTGAGATTCCGTGAGGGAACCAGAGCCACCAGATTGACCCGATCCAAGTGATTGTGCGAGAGATCCAGGACCTTCAGCTTGCCCAGCTTGGCCAGTTGCGGCGTGCAGAGGAGAAGGTTGTTGCAGCAGCGGAGCACCTTCAACTGGCCAAGGGTGGCCACCTCCTCGGGCAGCTGTTGTAGCATGTTACCCGACAGTACCAGGATCTCCAGATCCTGCCAGTTTCGGATGCAGGTTGCTGGCAGCAGTCCTATGCGATTGTGAGCCAGGTGAAGAACCCTCAGCTTGGCAGCATTGTGCAATGAATCGAAAATGGTGTCGTTAAGTTGATTTCCCGACAGGAAGAGATTCACCAGGGCGGCGTGGTTGTTCTGCTCATAGCGGGGCAAAGAGGCCAACTTGTTGCAGGAGACGTTCAACGTGTCCAGTCGGGCATGGGTCACGGCAAAGAAATTATCCGGCAGAGCCTGCAGCTCATTGCTCTGCAGTTGGAGGCTCTGGACGCTGCCGAAGGCTTCCGGCAACAGCTCCATTTGCTTTAAATCGTTGTAGGCCAGATTCAAAGTGGTTAGCTGGCTGATCCTATAGTTACGGAGCAGTCCTGTTATGTTGCTCAAGCGATTGTGCGAAGCCTCCAAGGAGGCGAGGGACGAACAGGCCCCAATCCAGTTGGGCAGCTCGCTGAAGTTGTTGTGGGAGATGTCGATGCGGTGGAGCTTCAGAGGCACAGGGTGCGTGTTTGTGGTCGAGATGTTGTGCAGGTCTGCAATACATTGTATTATTGAGAAAATAGGACTCAGGGGGACACAGTAAAAAAAAACGGCTCTTACAATTTCGATCGGCTACTAGAGCCTGAAGATTGGTTGCATTGATTATTAACTCCATCAGCTTGTTGCGGCTACACTTAAGCGTCTCCAGCTGAGCCAGCGAGCTGAGGTCCAAGACCTCCATTTCGTTTTCGCACACCTCCAGCTGGGTCAAGTACTGCGGGCGAAAAGAGAAAACGCCGAGTGGAGGAAGTCGCCAGCAACCGGATGCTGTGGGCTCCGAGTATCGGAGTGGATCCAACTTACGTTGTAGTTGCCAATCAAAATACTGCCCCCCAGCTGGCTGCCCTTCAGGCTGAGCTTCTGGGGACTTGTCTGGCCACTGTTGGTAGCTTCCTCCGGCAGCGGATCGACGGGCAGTGGATTGGAGCCACAGTGGCTGGCACTGAGCTTCAGCTTCGATTTGTATGGATCCGTCATTTTCCTTGCGGTGGCTTTGAGCATTGTTTCGGAAGTCTCTCTGGTTTCTCGTATTTCTTAGCTCTTGTCGAGGCTACAACGGCGTTGCACAGCACTTGGCTATGCATCAACGAGCACGCAACCACTGACGTATCGCCCCGAAGTTTATATATGTTTTCATTGGGGAATTCATGGACTGCACTTCCAGTTCGAGTTTAGATTATATTCACTGAGAGTGATCACTGTATATTCCCGCAAAGATTTTTTATTGCATTTCGAAGGTTCTGGGGTATCCGATATACTCTATGTGGCAACGAACACCTGTCCCCGGATTTGGTAATATATCTACTTGAACCTCTCTAGGGATCCACACTGGCGCGATGCGACCGCTCAACTGAAGACGAACACGATAACTACGATGGCGATGGCTCTGGGTCGTTACAGCAAGACGGACACGCTTGAGAGCCGGCCCGACGGTCTTTCTGTTTCTCTTCGTGTTGCCCAAATCCGAGTTGCGTTTAAGACGTGGAAGTACAGTGGTGCCCAGCGGAAGAAACATTTTTTTTTTTTGTATTTTCAAACAAATTAAGGGGAAGCCATTTCCATCCAAAGTGTGCTGGACTCCTCATGAGTGAGTGAAAAAAACAGTGAGAAATTGAGCAATGAATGGTGAACAAGTGAGCAATTGGGCAATGGATTGAAAACCAAAGAGCAACGGAGAAATTTTTAGAAATCAAGTAGCCAACTGAGAAATGATCAGTGAACAAATAAACAATATATTCACCGATCTTGCAAAAATCCTTTGCATCAGCAAGTATATATTTGTTACTTAAGTAACATTTAACATAACATAATTTTTTTTAATTTATATTTCAAGCACATATATCGTTCGTTCCTTGGACAACTCACTGTACTGCAAACTCTCATAATACAGTGGACTGGGCAATTCAGTGAGGGTGCACCATGGAAATCCACTTAAAGTGCGCTACAATCGGTTGCAGCAACGGATCTGTTTCATTTCGGTGGCCCATCGTGGCGGCTGTAGGTGGTGACTTCCCCAAAATGCTGCAAGAGCTGAGAGCTAAGAAGTAAAGTCAGATTGTTTTTGTAGCTTTGTGTTGTTACACGAATTTTAGAAACAATTTGTTTTTTTTTATTATTTCAATGAAATATAATAATAATTGTTTTGTTATGCCTACGCATTTAGCAGCGAAACTCAGAGAAGTGTGTTTATTTCATGTAAATCTTCTGCTTTTGTGTCCTAATTTCCTTTCGCAGTTTCTCTGCTGACTTTACAAAATTTTTTAACAACATCATCTGTACATAAGAAACTAAAGGGCGGGCAGGAAATCATACATATTTTGTGGTCAACCGTGGGCGACTCTTTTGGGGGTTATCTCTTCTATAACTTGGCCAGTTCATACATATACAGGGGTCAAGTTCTGAGTACATAAAATAATAATAATAATTAGACAGCGTGCTTAGCATTAATGTACGCCCTATCCACGTGGGAGTGTATCATATACGATTGTTTGCATTAAAATAATATTTATATATATATTTATATGTATATATGTATGTATGTAGGTATTCATATAAAGTACAAAAAAACATTGCTAAAATACATGTGTAAACCAAGGAGCAGCAAATAAATAGATGGCGGAGATAACTAGAGTGGGTGAAAAATAAGAAAGTCTGTTTTCTGGAATAAGAATAAGTCTGTTAACTAAGCACATTGTGCTGCTACGCCCGTTTGTTTATACACATAATCAATTTTTTATATTTTTCGCTAAGTATTTCGTATGCTACATGTTTCCGTTTCCGGTTGCGATTTCGATTTCCTAGGCTGTTACTTCATCTCATCTCCTTCGTTACGTGTTGTGGCTTACGTAATGAATGGTTCTTTAGCTTAATTCGATCGGGGTTATTATTGAACACTCTGTTCACGAGAGTAGTGTAAGTTTACTGAACTGATTCTGCGACGTATTAGGGTTACGAATTTTTTCCTTATTGCTCTTTTACATACAACTTAACATTATAAATATTTAGAGTGTGGCATATGACTAAAATTCGTTATCGACTATGTGTGTGGGTGTCAGGGCGCGCGTCCGTCTAAATCATTCTTATTTACGGATAAGGGTTGTCAAGACTCAGGCAGCCGCTTGCCTGCCCTGCCTCGATCTCTGAAGAATCGAATTAACGCAAATGTCGAGAGGCTTGCTTATGGAACTAAGAGACGTGGCAAAGGCGGGAAATTTGATTTCCGCACACTACACAATCTTAATAAATGGTAATTCGTAATAAGTAGGTAAGGATTATGCATAATCATTAATATTATAGCAGTAATTATATTTCCATATACGTCCGCGAATATATGGGCCCTCAGTATTATTTCCCCGTACTGGCCACCGTGCCCGCCGCCGTCGTCGTCGCCGCGCTAATTTGCATGCCGCCCAAATCCTTGTGGTGGTCACCCGCTGAATTCGCATCTATGCTCGTTTCCGAGTAGTCCAGCTTGTAGCTGGCGCTGCGCGTCACATCCTCCATGGACGCCTCCTGGCACTCCCTACCGCTGTGCGTTTGCGATCCGCAGTTGTAGCAGGAGATCACCTTCTGGCCGTTGTTCCCACCACCGCCTGCCCCCGTTATGGGGCAAACGGTCAACGCACTGTACGGCGTCGTACTGGGAACCTGTTGCTGCTGCTGCTGCGGCGCTGGAACTGTCTGCACCGTTACCGCGTTCGTGCTCACCACGGCCGCCGTGCTCTGCAGCTGGGGCGGTGTCACCGCCGTCGGAGTGCCGCCCGGCTGCACCGGCAGGTAGTGGAAGGCCGGATAGATGAGTTCACCGTTGTGCGGTGGCCCCATTGGATAGCGGAAGCCACCGCGCACTGTCTGCGGTGCGCCATGCGCCTGGAAAATTGTTTGCTGCGGCGGCGGTGGTCCACGCTGGTGATATGGATAGCTGGCATTGTAGGCTGCGGGCGGTGGCGGTTGAGGCTGCAAAAGGACTGTTGTTGTGGGCGTGCTCACCGGCGGCGGACTGATAAGTAACGCCTGCTGCTGCTGTTGTTGTTGTTGCTGCAAGCTGCCGCTGCTGATGGTTTGCGCTTCGCTGACAATGCTTGGCGTGCCCGTCGTGTAGATCTGCTGGTAGTTCTTATCCATACCATTGCGTCCGTTTAGCCTCTGCTGCAGGTTCAGCTGCTGCTGCTGCTGCTTGTAGCTGAGGTGATGCTGCTTTTGCTGGTAGCTGCCCAGGTTGCTGGGAACTACCGTGGTGATCATACCCATGCCCGTATCCACCGTACTGTGCAGCGGCAGTGATAGTTGCGCAGTTGGCGTCGGCGTTTCCGAGGGCGACAGGTCTCCGCAGGATCCATTCGAACTTCCAGACTCACTGCCCGTGGTAGCCGCACTTTTCGCAGAGTTGATGCCCATCATCGATCCGCTGCCGTCGTCGTTTATGTTCATACTCTGCATCATAACGTTCATGTTGTAGTTGGTGTTCTGAAAGTGCGGCTGCTGCTGCTGTTGGTGATGGGGTATGAAAGTGTTTGCCTTGACCCGATGGTGCCCTGGCCGCGGGTAACCGTTGCGTATGAGACTGTGCAGGCTGGTGCCGCTGGAATTGCTGCTGACGCCTTCGCTGATACTCTGAAAGAAGGAATATTGCATTTAAATTAAAGTATTGTACATTATTTATTTAATTTTTAAATAATTACATCGTGCTGCTGCTCGCCGCCAACGGAGGAGGGAGGAGGCGTTGTCTCCACCGAAGGACGTCGAGCATTCTTCTGACCCGCCAAACGTTGGGACATACTCCTCAATTGCTGCTGATGTGGCTGCTGCTGCTGTGCCTGCAAGGGAACATTGATGAGGGAGCGGTCCCGCTGGGGACTTGTTGTGCGACTGCTCGACGGTGAGGACTGCTGGCTCAGCATAGGCGAGCTGGCCGGTGGCACTTGATGGTCCGCGCCCTGCGGCTGCTGCTGCTGCGGAGCGGGCACTTGGTGGGGCGGTGGTGGAGGGTAGTGACGCATCGTCCACCCCGCGTTCTGGTGACCGACAATGGCACTGGTGTCCGCTGGAATGGTGATGTTCGACTGCAACAGGTGCGGCATGCCCTCCACACTGATCTGGTGCGTGCCGTCAGAGCTGGGCAGGACCTGCAGATCAGGGTGAATATATGGTCTTCGGATTGTTTTGATTTGACCAATTATGTAAACTTACCTTGGTGAAGTGCTGGGGAAATATCATGGGTATGTTGCCCTGCAGCACATGCACCATCTGCGGGTGCTGCGGATGTGGTGGCGGTTGTTGCGCCTGCAACTGGTGGATCACATGCTGCTGCTGTTGTTGCTGGAGAATCATATCGTGGGGTGACGGCGGAACCGGGTGCGACGGCGCTGGCGGCGTCTGCGACTGCTGTGGCTCCATCTGGGCATGGGCCTGCGGCATAAACCTCTCCACCACCAACTTGTTCTCTTTGATCTTGGCCAATACGGTACAGATCTTCTTCTGCTCATCCATGGAGAAAACGGGGTGGATGGCCGCCATAGTATAAACCAGCAGCAGCTCGAGCAGCGTGTCCTGGTCGTTGATGCAACTGAAGTCGCACTCACCCCAGCACTCCAGAGTACGATATATCTCGCTCACGCAATTGCGGTTGCAGGCACGAATCAGGGCCAGATAAAGGGCCATCTTGCGCCGGATCTTGCGGTCGGTGGGGTCGCCTTTCTGGCAGGTGAGCATATCCGCCGCCAGCTCGTGCGGGTTGTTCGCCCGCAGCTCCATGCCGCGCAGCGCCTCCGAGTCACACCTGCCCTGCTCTTCCAGCAGCGTGCCAAGGAAACGCAGTTCGAACGGCAGGCAGGCGTTGAGCAGAGCGTACATCGTTTCGATGCGATTGTAGCTCTCGAGTTTCTCAAACCACTGCAGGACGTCCTGTTTGCAAATCATTTCCAGTTTTCCAGTGTTTCTGCTTGCGATCCCAAGTCCGTCTGTGATCCTGCATCTACTTCGCGCCTCGCTGTGGATCGCCGATTTTCCTGCTCTGTGAGCCCGAGAGTGCGTGTTCCCGTGTGTAGCTGTGTGAGTGCTCTAGTTACGTGTGGTGGGTGCAAAGGCACAACAACAACCACAACGGCGGCGGAATATCGTTAGGTGGCAGCAGCTGCTGCTGCACCACAGCCGCAGTCGACAAGCGCTGGCTGGGATCCGCGCCTGGACACGGGCCAGCTTCCCGGGCACTGCTAATTGGCTTTTCACTGCCCGTCCCTCGGAATCGCTCGCTTTTTCGCCCCGTTTCTGCCGTTACTACTGCTCACAAAGGCTGCCAACAACTACAACTAGTCGCGTATATTTTGCGCGTTAGCGGGAGGAGGCGAAGGCGACGGCGACGTTTGTATCGGAGCGGGCAGCGGAGGACGGGGGGCTGCACCACATTGGCAGGCACTCGCTACTTTTCCACTTTAGACTCGCTGGTGGGCCGCTGTTATTTGGGAGACTCGCCGCTGCCAAAAATTCTGCAATTTCCGCGATATTTGTCGCACCGCGCGCACTCTTCGAGGACAGTTTATGCAGCGCTCGCGCTCGGGGCCTCGCGGTATGGGACACTTAATGGGGCGCTTAATTATTTACTTTGCATTGTATGCACTTTTTGTCAAATTTTCTATTTCCCTTCCACTTTGATTCAGTGTGACCGTGGCCGCTGTTTGTGTTGTTTGACCCAATGTGACCGTAAAGCGTATGAACCATAATTCCAATCTGCAAAAACGTCCATCAACTTTACCACCATGACACTGCCGCATTAATTATATTAATTTGACTCTGCTGCATTAATTTGACGTTTCATAAAAGATTAAAAATTACCTGAGACAGCCTCTAATTATTGAAAACGGTGGGTCCGGCAACGTAAGAGCACCAGCATTGCCAGACTTTCGAGTTTCGAGCCCCCAGCGCTGCCGGACTTTTTATTAGGCTGCTTTCCAACTAGTTCTACCGTACTACAAAATGTATTTAGCTTATTTTTAGCTAGTTTTTGGCGCTAGTTCCGGAACTGAAAATGGTCGTGAACCAATCGTTGCCGAGATATCTGAACTATTATGATTCCGCGCTTAAAATATTTACGGGACCAGACCAGATTCGGGTTGCGGAAAAAAATACAAACATTAATAAAGCAGGCTGTTCTTGACTGCTTACCTCTCCCTCAAAGTATAGATCCCGTCATGAACAATAATATGAGGAATAGAATGCAGGAGTAAGGTTCATATGGATCCCTCTCTCTTTGCCTCTATCTCTTTTCGTTTCCATCTCTCTCTCTCTCTCTGACTCCCTATAGATCTCAATTTCCCATCTCTCGCAAAATCTGCTCTATTTCCCTATTCATCTTTCGATCTCTCTGTCTCTCGATCTCTCTCATGCCTATCTAATTCTCTCTTTATATCTTTATCTTATGTCTCTCTAGTTCTCTCTACGTTTCTGTTTCTTGATTTATCTCTCAATCTATCTAACTCTCTGCCTCTTTATCTATCTCGCTCTCCATTTCCGTCTTTTTTTCTCTTTCTCCTTCTATATATTTTTCTCTTTCCCTCGCTCTCATGATCTATCTCTCTCTATGTTTCTCTCTCTCGATCTATTTCTCTCTCTATCCATTTCTCACATCTATAAATTGAGGTGACTTGCCGCAGCAGCCAGAGTCTGTCCGCGCCTTCCCACCCATTGACCCAACAAATGTGTTAACTGTGTTAATAACTCCTGCACTCATCGATTAATCTCGACCAAGTATGCGGTGTGGCGATGAAAGGTAACTTAGTGTCCTCTACTGCGGGTAAGTCCGACCAAAACTATTATCCTATATTCTATATATATACATATATACATGTATACATGTACTGGGAGTTGTCCAGGGTAGACGAAGCCGCCAAGACGCATATTCATTTTAGTTTAGAGTGTTTCTCTGTTTTAGTTTTTGTTAGGCTATTCAAACTGCACATATATTTTTAAATATAACAAGAAAGTAAGTTAACTTCGGAACGCCGAAGTTTGTATACCCTTGCAGCTCACAAATGGCATCATTATGAAAAAATTAAATTTTAACAATTAAAAAGAACAACTAATAGGCCTTGTGCATAAAACTCAAACCAAAATTCTAAAATAATATGATAGAGTAGTCGGATTTTCATAAAATTTAAACCGAAATTCTAGAATTATAATTATATGTTATTATATGTTGAAAAAGTTTGTTCCTATGGCAGCTATATGATATACTTGTCCGATTTGGCCCGATCCGAGTTATATGGTAGTGAGAGCATATAGAAGACCTGTCTGCAAAGTTTCAATCAGATAGTTTCAAAACTGAGGGACTAGTTTGCATAGAAATGGACAGAAGGGGATATGGACAGACGGACATGACTAGATCGACTGGGCCGTTGATGCTGATCAAGAATATATAATGTTTATGTAGTCAGAAATGTCACTGCGATGCAAACTTCTGATAAAACCGATTATTCCCTGCAAGGGTATAAAAATAAAATAAAGCAAATAATTGACAATTTTAATTTCAAATTAAGAAAAACTCCCGCCGTAATATTGGTTCTCACGCAGACTGGTTCCATAAGGGTTGAAATCAACTAGTTCAGGGACGAACATTTCCAGCCTTTCAGCATCACTGGTAGTTCCTTCGTTAAGTCAGGGCAGCAAATAATGAATTTCGTAGAGATGAGGTTTTTTCCCCTTCTGAATGGCGGGAACTAATTTGAAATAAATTATGGCTTACAAAACTTGAAGCAAAACTAAAAATACATAATTGGGTAGTGGATATAGTTATTATTAATTAATTGCGTTACATAAAATATTAAATATATTACATTATTGTTATTTAGGTATGTTTAAAAAACTAATATTTTTTAATCGTCAATTTTTTGAAGATCTAAATTCCGAAAAAAATATATAAAAACAAGACTTGTAATGGCCACAAAGTGTCTATCTTCTTTTCTGACAAAAAACCCTATAGCTAAGAATGTGGCATCGAGTATATCAGCTTATTCCAGAAGTTCGGGTTATTCCTCTCCAGATAAGTGTTTAGTACCATGTATGTCCGCAGCTCACTGTCCAGATCATCAAAGTTTTTCACGTCTGGATAGAGGACGACAATTAGGCGCTTGCAGCGATCCTTTGAGGTGGCGTGCAGGGCCAGGCGGAACTCAAGTCGTCCCCAGGTAGACTTTAGGAAATTATCCGTCATTAGAATAATGATGCGACGGGAATCCTTGACCGACTGGCTGATGCACTCGGGAATGGACGAGCCAACCAGCCAATCGCGGAGGTAGAAGCATAGCCGGAAATTGTGCTTGCCCTGCTCCAGTCGCTCCACAAACTCCTCTATAAGTTCCTCGTCCTTGTGACAGAAGGCTAGGAATGCATCGTACCTCTTGTCCTGGTCCAGATCCCGTCGCGCTGCCAGGCTGAGGCATATCTCGTGCTCGTAGAACCAGATAAGGATAGGCTGCCTAAAGCAAATGAAGACGTTGATTGACGAGGCAACGATTAGCATGAAGGCGGCGAGGGTTGCATAGTAGATGAAGGCGGAGGGACATATGTCGCTCTCCTCGGTCTCGATCAGGGGTTGTCCGGAGTCAGCACAGACAACCAACGATGTGTCCCCAATATACTTGGCTTGCCGCTTAACAAAATCCAGGAAATCAATTTGCTCACAGCCGCAAGCCCAGGGATTTCCGGAGAGCAAGAGCTTCAGCTGCGAAGAGTTCATCCTCTTGTCGAAAAATTCCCTAGTGCGATCACTTAGTATTGAAATTCCATTGTTCCGTATGTCCAGAAATGATAGGTCTTCCGGCAGCTCGCCGATATTGGTCAGACGATTTTGGGCCACATGTAGGCTTGCTACACTGGAGAAACCCGGCAGGGAGATTGAGGGTAGTTCCTGAAGAGAATTTCCTTCAAAATATAGTGTTATTTGGCCAAGTGTTGGCTTAGGTAATGGAGGCACTTTCGGTAGACCCTTGGCGGTGCAGTCGACGATGAAGGAAAGATGGTTCGAGCTCTGGTCCATGCAGCAAATGCAGGCATCAGGACATCCTCCACTGGAAAGGGCACCACTGCGGCTCAGGACCAACGCGTATTCTTCAGGTTCTCTCTCCCGGAGAAATAATAGAAAGGATTTCGACCTGCAGTCGGATTCCCAGGGATTTCCAGATAGCTCTATCTCCGTTATTCCCTCACGATGCCTCATAAAGCCCACAACGTCATCATCGAGGGTCTTGATGGAATTGTTTCGTAGATCCAAATATGTGAGGTTCTCAGGGAGCAGATGATGTGGGAATTCAGTTAGACGATTATTCTGGACATGTAGTTGCTGGATCGAAGCATGACCCGGCATAACCGTAAATGGAGGTTCGCTCAGCTTTGATATTTCATTCCCATCGAGCATTAAAGTCGTGTTGTACTGAATCCAGGTGGGCAGGAAGGGATAGTAATCAAGGTACATTTTACTGCAATTAATTATAAATTGTCCTGTTTCACGATCAACACAGCAAATACATCTATACGGACACGAAGCGTTGAGGTGGTACATAATAATTTTATCATATTCGTCTGAAAACATCCAAATAAGTCTGTGCAAATCTTCCATTAGCTTGAGGTTTACGTAAATTTCAGCACTGCCCAGGGAGGTTATAATCGCATCTTCATCGGCTTCATAGTACAAATTTTCAGGGTCGAGTGTAAAGAATTCGCTTAGAAACGCTGCTGCCCCTGTCACTGTTTTATCCATTATTTCCAAAATATTACTAAATTTGTCCTTTAAAATGCGTACAGTATTCATTTTGTTCGAACTGAATTGCAAAAGATGCAGTTCGTCGCAGAAAAAAATCCATTTGTTGCCAAACTGTTTGAAATGGGATAGGTTGGCAACGTATTCAAGGACATCTGGATCCAAAGAGCTTATTTGATTATGACTTATGTCCAGATCGTCAAGATCAGTGGGCAGTTGACTGATACTGAGACTAGTTAATTCGTTATGTGATACGTTTAGCTTTCTTACGTTATTATAGCCTGCCAAGGAGTTATTAGGCAATTTCGTTAGATAGTTTGCTTGAAGTAGCAATGAAGTATTTCCCGAGATAGGAACTGGCAAGGGCGGAACTAGGAATAAAAACCGCTGAGAGCAATCGATTTCAAACTCACGATCGTTCCGATTATATAGACACTTGCATCTTAACGGACAGGCTATGCCGTTTGTACCCATGCGGAATACGCAAATCTCATCACCTGTGTGACAGATAAAGGCTGTTAGGTTCCTAAAAGGTATGTACCTATCGACTTCAATGGTCTTAAGCTGGGAGAATGGGCCAAACTCTCGCATATCCACTTCATCCTCAGTCTTTATTATTATATCTTTTAAGCTTTGCTGAAGTACTTTTGACCTGAAAGAAAACAAGCTATGTTTGCCATTACTTATTGCTACTTGTGATCATACTCACTCTAAGAACGATCGATCTTTCAAGGTGACGTGGTTTAAAACTAACAATTCCAGATGACGCATATTATCAAAAACCCTAGGGCTTAGATTTTTCACTTTTAGGCCAGCAAACGCCAGACTTGTTAGTTTTCGTTTTCCCTCAAATGTGCTATCTCCTATATGAATGGTCAATTGCGTTGTTGGTATTGATGAAACAATTGCAATTTGCTTCAGGTTGTCCTCGCTCTTCCGTACGTAGTCATTTGTTACATCTGAATTCACGGGACTGTCAGATAAATAGCGCAAAGTTAACTTTTCGGGTCCATATGCATAGGTAATGTCACGCTCTAATACTTTCAAAGATGGAGATTCAACATCGTAGCCAGAAACATCCTTAACGCCAAGTTTTCTCAAATAAAACTTGCCAGGACGAAATCTGACATCGTCGGCACTAGGTATTCCGGACACAGATACTCTAACTAGATCGATATCGGTTTCGTTCGAGAGTTTATAAATATTCCACTCGCGAAAAACAGGATTTGTCCAAGTAAATTTTAAAACTAGAAAAACTTCCACTATTTGATAATCGTCAGTGATTATAATATTATTTTCCACCGAACACATCTTGTTCCTACAGCTTCCACAATACATTTTACAGTAATCCTCCCTGAGTTTGAGGCAAGTTATATATGAGAATTTGGAGAGAACAAGGAACCCGATAAATAATAATTTTGCCGACCTAATGGGATCCATTCTCGGTAGAACTTAGATGTAAACTAAATTGGCTGGTTTTTAACGTTCGCCAAGCAAGCTGCTATGGCGCAGCTATAGAAATAAATTACTTCCGATATGGCTTCCAAGGGATTCATAAAAATATACAGCTAATCAGGGAGAAGAGCGAAAATATTTTTATTTGTACTTTGAATCTTACATGTACTTCAGGGAGACCCAAGGTTTGAACTTGGAAAAAACACTTTTTGGTGTGCAAGTTATAGGGCTAAAAACTACGTAACTACTAAAGGGAAAACAAAAGAAAAAGCTGCATTCAAAAAACTCTGACGTAGCCCTTGCTGTGACTAATGTTGCTTGCGTTATGGGTAATTTTGTTATCAAATGATCTCAAAAGTATAAGCCAAAGTTTTATAATAAAATAATACACAGACATATTTAAGACTTTATAATAACAATTGATGTGTATAATATATGTCGATCAAGTTAAATTAGTTAGTGATTATATTCATGTTTAGTCTTGGGGCACCTTTCATTCAGTTCACAGCTTGCTCAGTATTTTCCTCGCATCCAGGCCAATTCTCCTCGCCCGAAATCACTTCGGGGCCCCTCACCTAGGCTGTCAAAGCTCCGATGGCCACATGCCGTGGCAATTGATGTCAAATTTATAACGACAAATACTCGAAAAGTTTGCCACGTAGCCCAAACACACACTTGTCCGCCGCAGTGGCCAGACATGCTCCTGCTCCTGCTCCTCGCATTCCCCTTGGCGCTTTCCACAGTGCAACCCCTTCGCCATTCCCCCCCGGTTGTTCACATTTCGAGCATCATTATTGCTTTTTGATTTTTCGGTGTGAATTTGTTGAGCAGCAGACTGTGCGATTTCGGGTTGCCCCAGATGAATTATGGCCGGCAGATCCAGCTTTTGGCTGGAACCGTGCCCAGGACATACCACACTGCCGGCAGCTGGGAGTCCTTTTCGACCGAGGGAACATATTAATGCAATTTTATTTAAATTATGCTACATTTATGCCTCGTGTTCGCTTTGATATATTTGTTTTTTATTCGCCGCCATAGCCATCGCCATGCCGGAGAGACAACAGGAGAGGAACAGCCATCGGAACTGGCCTCCTTATTGTCCTTTTGGTGCATTTCATATTGCCTTGTCTGCAAAGTTTTGTGCCTCCGTTCTTCGGCATTTATTTATGGCCATCAAACAGTTTATGCCATCTGATAATTTTAAATGTTAATTAGACTCCTCGCCCGGCCAGGCCGGCAGACCGGCAGCCCGTCCAATTATTAAAGATTTAATGGATGGCAAATAAATTTGTGTTTCGCAGAAAGGATGAATTAAATACAAATTGATATATTAATATTAATAATTAAATTTCAGTAATGCGTAATCAATTGTCAATGAGTTGCAATTATGCAAGGCAGGGTTTGCTGGGATGATAGCCCGGAGCTGGGAGCTCAGATTTAAAAATTTGTGATATTAAAGGGAAAACCACACCTTTATATTGCTCAGTGTTAATTTAATCGTATTAAAAATTTCAATTTAAATTGTGCCAGAAAATAATAATAATTGTTGGGTCATAATATGTTTGTTATTAAACAATCTAAAAAACCGAGTTAAAAAATGCACAAACCGAGAAGAAAACATATACTTTCAAAACCAATATTATTATGGTTGATGTCGAGCAGAGTTGAAAGGATAATATAACATCAAGTAGGCAAGCCGGTAGGAAAAACATATTTTTTTCCATACTTTAAGGCCTATGGGCCAACGCCCTAAAATAAAAATGGGATGGCATCCCATTTTCCGTTTTTAGGCTCAAATTTAGCAAGCAAACGAGCATTAATTATTCGTGTGAATAACTCTGGCAGGACTTTCTCAAATTGCAGACAACTTCCGTGCGATTCCGAAGCCATTAGGTGCAGACTCAAGCAGAAGAATGCCTCAGGTATATCAAGATTGCTTAATTTTATTCGCACTCTCATTGAAAATCACTCCGAATTGTTTGCGGACATTCTTTTGGGATGAGCCCGGTCCCAGAGCAGTCGCAGGAGAGGCAGGAGGAGGGGAGGGAACTTTGCAATTATGGCCAAGGAATAGAATTCCCGTCGAGCCGTCAAAACCGGAAATGGCAAAGTGGCAAAGCGCAAAGCGGAAATGGCAGGCACAACACAACGCAGCGCAACAGAAAAATGCAAATTTTCACGAAAAGGAAATTATAAAAATATTTGTCGGGGCACCGCCGCTTGTCGCTCCTCCTCCTCCTGCTGCCTCGCTCGAAAAATAGCAAAAGAATTTTTGCACGTGGATCGTCCTTGTTATTGCAAGGGGCTGTCTGAAGTCCACTCGAAGCGAAGGTCCCACAACTCAAGTGCTCCGTCGTCTGGGGCAAGTTTTTATATTATTTTATTCCGCTTTTTTTCCCCGCCACTATATAACAAATAACAAGTAGCTGGATATATATACATGTATATGCAGCCCAGATATAAATGGCTGTGCGGGGAAGTAAATTTATGCACTGGCAAGTGAAAGGTGGAGTTCATATTTTAGCCATCGCCAGCTAGCGAGCGAGCGAGCGATTTCGACTTTAATTATTTTTACAGGTGCAATTTATTTACATGAATTTCAATCTCCGCACCGGGGTATAAATTACCATAAACATCTCCTGTATGAATACAGGTGGATATATGGGCTCTACTGCATGTTTTTTTTTATTCCTGGGCTTTTTCCATGATGAATATTTAATGCAGGGGGAAAGGGGAGCGGAGAGAGAGCTACTCGAAATGTCAGATACAGCGAAACAGCAAAACGAGCATTACAAACAAAGGCTTGTTCCAGACTTATTTTCCGAGGCTTTTTCGGAAATCATAAATGCAGCAGCAACACACGCACAGGCTGGGTGTGTGTGAGGGCGCGTGTGTGCTAGTGAGTGTACGGATGCACAGGTGAAAAGTCAGAGAAAGTCAAATTAATTCCACTTAATTTGTTTTAACCACAAAAGCCAGAGCATCGAATGCCAAATGGCTGTCAATTCGGCGGTAGCTACTGTGCAGTTTTCGCACAGCCAGAGAGCAGAGTTTTAACCAGTTTCGATGAGGCATAATACGATACGATAAAATTTAAAAATGTATTACTCTTTGTTGAGTTCAAATTCAACTTAAAAAACTTCGTTATAACTAAATTATTTTACATTCATGGTTTATTTTAAAAGAAATGCTTACATTTCAGTGCACTTTTTATTTCTTAACATTTATGTTACCATTCCCAAGGACATTTATTTACATTTTATGTTCGCTTACATTCTATTAAACCTTAACATTTGGACTGTTAACTTACATTTTAAGGCAACGTTCTCTTTAACATTAAGGACATCCTGTTAGTCCTTACAGATCTGTTAAGAGTTCCCCACCTTTGCTGTTAATGCTTAGCATGGCAAGTACAGATGCGAATTAACATAACATACCCAATATAGCATAACATTTATGTTGAACAACATAAAGAAAATGTCCTTAAAGTTCTATACAAATAATGGTAAATTTCCCCTGAAGAAAAGCTTCAAAAAAGTCAAACTTCCAAGCTTCGTTTCGTAAAGCTTCGGCCAACAGCAACCCGCATTTTTTGGAATTTAGAAACATCGCTCCTTGGGTTCTGATTGGCCGAAGGCACCTTATAAAAGGCAAGGCCATGTCCAATTAAAGTTCAGTTGGGCTTTGGGACCGTTAAAAGGATGCTGCCTCGAGACATCCTCCTCGGACCTTGCTTGGACGGGAGTCAAGGGTAAAATTTAATAAATTTATAAATAAAAAGATTTGTAATAAAATGTTAAATAGTGTTAAGGTGTGCTTTATTGCGGGTGGAAAACATTCCAGGACTCATTTGGTTTATTTTATTATTATGATCCTAAATAGCAAACACTGTATCTATAAGAGAATATTAATTTATAACCATTTTATTCTAATATACCAGGATATAATCACATTGACCGAGGAGTCGGTCTCTGTTTAACTTAGTTTTCACTTTGACTTTATGAGCCTGAGAAATGTTGATATTGAGACCAGAGTTAAGTTAAAGACTGCTTGCCTTGTAATATTTAAGTAGGAATTCAAACGATTTAGAAGGGATTGCAAATAAGAGTTAAAATGAAAGTTACTACCAAAGCTGTAAGTTGAAAATATTAGGTCTACCATATGTATTAAAGAATAAATACACTGTACTCTCAACTTAATCAATTTGGTTCAATGAATTAAGTGTTAACCTATCGTTGTTTTAAAAAAATTATTACTTGTGATTTAGTTTGATACCCTTGCAAGGTATAATAAGTTTAGTTAAAAATTTCAATGAAGTGGATGAGTAATTTCCGATTATATACATCAGATATACAATTATACATTTATATATATATATATATATATGTATATATATATATATCTCATCTCTGTGATGGTTTTTATTGGGTTAAAAAATATAATTTTTAATTTAAATTTGATTAAGTTAAGGGTAAATAAGTTTTTTCTCATTTGTTAATTTTAAGATAAATTTGTTAATTTTATTTGATTAAATAATATATATATATATTTATATATATATATGTTAATATATTAATAATAATAATAAATATAATAATAATAATATTTAATATATATATTAATATATATATATATATATATATATATATATTAATATTAATAAAATTAACAAATTTATCTTATCTCAATCCATGAGAAAAAACTTATTTACCCTTAACTTAATCAAATTTAAATTAAAAATGTTTTTTTTTAACCCATTAAAACCATCACAGAGAAGCTTTCAAAATTGAACAAATGCGTTTTTGAATTCGTTATGATTGATTTAAAATGAGTTTCATTGATCCAATTTAAAACAACACTTCGGCTTCCCGAAATGAGCTACTTTTCTTGTTTACCGCTCCATCAGTTTATAGAATTTTCAAAAAAATGCCTAACAAAAAAAAAATAATATTTAATTTTAGCTTTCTCTATGTTTTTCTATATTATATACTAAAAATATAATAAAGCTTTTATTACTTTAAAATAACTATCTGATTTGTAATTGTAATAAAATCCAAATCTCGAAACTAATACCAAAGGATTTTAATCAAGGCAAAGCAGGATCATAGCATTGCTTTAAGTCTGTTAACCCAATTTAAAACCTAATAACAATAATTTTATAGAAAATGTCTTTGGCCAGATTGCTAGTTTTCATTGCTCCCAATGCACCCGGCACGACTTGCGGCAATCATTTATTTCACCCCTTTATTACGCCTAAGAAATGTCCTCTTGGGGGAGTCGTCACCCTCGAATGAATCGCGTCCGCCGCAGCCCGCAACCTCTCTCAAAAACTCCAATTACGACCTAATTAACAGTGCCTAATTACTCTCGGCCACGCCCACTTGCCGCCCCGGAGGACCCACCCGATAACCTTAAACGCATTTCTCAGCTGCAGTTCACCAGAGTCATGTGAAAATTAAATGGTACGCGAATTTTCCCTCCTTTTTATCCTCGCCCAATTTGGCAGAGTGGGGGAAGGGGGAACTCCTCGAGGCTGGAAACAATTTATTGGAAATGCAATTGAAAATGCAGCAGGCGTGTCGAGGTCGATTTAGAAAAATGCCAGCCATCGAAATGCTTTGAACTTGCGGCAATAAATTTCTCGATTCTGCCAGGCCATAAAAACAGCCAAAAACGAATAAAAATCCTAATGAAGAGCCAGGGCCCGAGCCAGAGCCTACAAATTGTATTAAAACTTGTACGCTTCTCGGCACTCAAAAGCGTTTTCCCTCTGTGGCCGCATATTCATTGGGAAATCACTCACGTAACTTTCCATTCCGAAAAGATAGTTGTGCCAAAGAGCCGGAAAAGTTGACTACATGTGAACTCTAACCCCGTTTGATGCGCCTGTCCGAGGAGAACATCAAACTATCCCACAACTAAGTGGACTAATTCCACTTTTCAACTTATTTACTCTTTTCCATTTCCATCTTGGAAATCCATCTCTTCCACAGGACTCGCACCGAGCAGGCTAGGCCAACAAGCCGTTTAACGCCCACTCAGTCTCTGTTTTGGGTCCTTCGGAGGCCCCGAGCATATGCTACAAATAATTTGTTATTCAATACGAAACACGAAAAAGTACACAAAGCGGCAAACGAGCTTCAACAATTCAACACACACTGGACATTTAGTAAATTGGCTAACAACTTTTTCCTCGCCCTCCTGTTCCCCGTCGCCTTTTTATTGTTGTGGTTGTTGTTACGTGATTTTCCGGTGAGTCGGAGACTGTGTGCGGGGTTTGGACAACATGGTGTCCCGTGTCCTGTGCCATATGCTTGACCACAGGCAGGGCTAACAAGAGCTCCGCCCGAACAAGAAAACGGATCCACGAGACAGATGTCACAAGGGATTTTTAGACTGGGTTGAAGATTGAAGAAGTTAGGGGGCTTAGGCGGCCCGAAAGGGTAAGTACCGACCAATTAATTTTGACAAATTTAAGTCCTATCGGAAGTATGATCAATAATATCTGAATAAATTGTCAGATATATTAAAGGTATATTCGAAGATGGGTTATGATATATTCTAATATCTGCCTTTTATACATAATCTAGCTTTTCTTGTTTTGTATCTAAAAGAAACATTTATGGCAGCTCAAGGATATTTTAAAAACCATTCGCATTAGATCTTCGATATTTTTTAAATATGTTTCGTTTAAAATATTTCAATATAAATAATGGCAAACATGAATTCCAAGGACCTCACCACATATGGTCCATATAAAATGCGAGTACTTATGTATATGTTAGCAAGAAAGCTTTGTGTTTACCAAATATAAAATATTTATTAAGGCAAAGGTAGATGCCAAACATGGTCGTTGAATAAACTATTTGCCTTATCAAACAATTGTCCAACTTAGTGGCAATCAACTGGCTCTCATCAAGTCAGATTTGAGACATGTCCTGCTGGTTTTTCTTAGCCATATAGCCCCACTTACCGTTATGCCTCATGTTTATTCTCCGCACTGCCATCGACCAGATTGTCTCCTTAGTTCTTTCCAGCTTCTAGCTGTGCTTTTGTTTACGCTATGGCCACTTGAGCTGCTTTTATTTTATTGAAGATTTGTATCAGAATGTCAACAGGAGCGCATGTCAACGACAAGAACAACAACAACACGGGGACAGCATCGACAAGAGTGCCGAGGAAAGATGCAGAAGTTGCTCTTTTGATGTGGGTTGTGTGTCTCAAGTCCTTTTCTCGCTCCCCCCCCTTTTTTTTGTGTTTTCCTAGCATTTCAGCAAATAAAATGTTTGCTTAAAAAATTGCAGACATGCATTGCCAGTTTCCCTGTCTCCTGGTGTTTTCTTTTTCTATTTTTGTCGGAGGTCCTCTGCTTAAGTTGAAAATGTTGAAATGCTCATTTCAAGCGAGTTTGCCATTCTCCGTTTTCTGGGAATTTTCGGGTAGTCAGGAATTTACTGCAGTCACGACTCCAGCCTGACACAAGTACATTTAAAAATGTGCTAACATATGTACGCTGCCATCCCGGAGCTCACATATTTCTTCTCCGCCCGCGGCGTTGACAGGGACCCCCCTTATCACGCGTCCTTAAGGAGTGGAATGTAACGACAGTTGGCAGTTAAGTTCGGATAATGCAAGGAGCGCCAGGAGCAGCTGGGCTAATCCGAGAGTGCGTGAAGATAATCTGCTAAGCCATGTACACACAACTCTGATTTCGCTGGAAAGTGACTTTCGGGGTAAGTAAGTCCAGCCATGTCATTGGTAATACCAAAACATTTACTCTCGAATCCAACTCTTTTGGGTCCTTAAATAAGAATATGTTTGCAGTTGCAGCTTATCTAATTCCCTCGAAAACAAACAATAGTGTGGGTCTTAAGACAGGCAGAGCTACCTGAAGGCTAAAGCCCGACTTCCCGCTCGACATGTGAGATGTGAAATATTTAATATACTTCTTCCTTGTTCTCCGATTCCGCACCCATTCAGCTCGACGCCATCAACATCAAATCATCACAAGCACAAATTCAATTACTCAACACTGGGGCAACATTTGTGGGGCTGCCAAAGGATCCAGAGGGGGCGCTGAACGTGTCCTGGGAGTGACATTAATGCGATTCCGACGACTGTCAATCATATTAGTATTTCCAAAGCAATTGCCAAAATAATGCTCGACTCTTGTTTTTTCTGGCACTTTATTTTTATTTACTCGCTCTTTGAAGAGCGACCCAGCGCTCAATTTGCAATTTAATCGATTGCGTCTAAAAATCTACAAATAAATTGCCCCGAATATTTGTGTTGGCCAGTAGAGTTTTGAAAGGGAAACTGTATTTCAGCTATAGATGGACTATACATATACGTAAGAAAAAACAAACTTAATTTTGTACTATGAATTTTAATTGAAGCTATTAAGAACTCCACTTTAATAGTTCCTGGAAGAGAAAATACATAAAGTAACTGCTATTAATGAAGAATGTATTATTTACGACGTCAATTACATCACTGCGGAGGCAGTTAAGCATTTTGAAGCATTTAAAACGATGTCCAAAGACAATCAGAATATAATTTTTAGTAATTAAGTTTGATTTTTTAAATAAAACCAAAATTATAAATAAAGTTAAGAATTTAATAAAGACTACAAATATGAGTTTTTTAAATTTGATTGATTATTATTAAGATAAATTAAACATTTTTTTATAAAGGATTTTTATTTGTATTCCAACATACAAAATATATACAAATTATTGTCAATATAACCCTTTTTAAACAAATTGGGTAATAGTTTTCATGTTTAGTTTTTTATCTTAAGTTGCAATTTTCAACAGATTGAAAAAAAGGCAAGCTCGGGTCCTTCCTTGTTGAAAGAAAGTCGCATCTAAATTGTTAAATACAATTATTAAACAATTATAAATTTCCCTTAACATTTAGATGTCCATAATATAATACAAAAATATTTACGATTTAAATCATATGTCTTTTTAAATCTAAAGGCTTCGAACTATTTCCGAACCTGCCTCCGTTACCTATCGCATAAATAACACCCTTGACACACTCATTAACACCCTCGCACCGCATCCAATTGGCCCTGCCGAAATACAAACAGCATCGCTTTCAACATATTCCAAAAAGAAACGAAACGAAATGAAATCGAATGTCGAGCGTTTGTCGGACAGATTAAAAATACAATTTACGGCAAATCAATTGCGGCTAACATGGCAACGGCGGGGAGGGCGAACAAAAAAGGCAAAAATTAAAATGGCCACCGCAAGGAAAACAGTTGGAGCAAAAAATGAAAAGCAAACAAAGGAGGACGACCGAATGCCGGAAAATCGAAAGCTGAAAGGCAGCACCCGAAACCCACAAAACAAGCGAAAAAGAAAGGACGACAACAATAAGTCTGGCGGTAGCAACAGCTGCTGGCATAAATTTGTATAAATAATAAACAATTTACGCATTGGACTCTCCGAGTTGCTCAGGCTCTGGCTCCGGGTTCAGAATCGATTGTTCCTGCAAATCCAACAGATCCTGACGATCCTCTAGTCCCTGCGTTATCTTTTCCACATTGTCTGATTGTTCCTGTTCCACATTTTCCTGCAGCTCCGCTGATTGTTCCTGTTCCACATTTTCCTGCAGCTCCACTGACTCCTGTAGGGGATTTTCCAGCTTTTTCTGCTCCTTTGACGGGTTGTCTCGTGTGATCGTAGAGTTTCGCAATTGTAGCTCAAAGGCTCGAACAGCGAGGCGACGCTGCTCCCTGGTCAGCTGGCTAAAGTAGATGGCTCCCATTGCGTAAGTGTGGGCATCCTGGAGGTAGTTTATCAGGGATGCCGCGCTCTCAGGAAGGGGCAGGATGTCCAGAATTTCGGCCACTGAGTCCTTGATCCGGGCGGGGCACACCACCTCAAGCACCACGCAGAGTGAGGCAAGGCCCCCCACAATAGTTATGACCGCTATCAGTCCGAACTCGCACCACATATTGCGGTAGCAGACCACGCGCACCATTCTGTGGGCGATCCGCTCGTAGGTACACCAGCCCAGATGGATGATCAGTTCCGTGACAAAGACGGTGGCCAGGATCTCAGCGACGACAAAGATCCACGGGGCACGCTGCCGGTAGATTTTGGGCAAGATGTTGGTCTCCCAGATCAGCAGCAGAATGGCCACCAGGAATATGGTGCCACCCAGCGCAGGGGCCGGCGAGCACTCGAGTTTTGGCTGGGACACGAAGAAGGACTTGCCCCACATCTGCAGCAGGGCAGAGACTGCAATCGCCGTCTGGCTCACCATCTCGGTATTTGTAGAAAGTTTCCAACTCAGTTCCTCGGAAGTTGTGTGCTTTTGTATCGACTGCCTGAAATCTAGTGAACAGCTTACTTGGAGCTGCGCCAACTGATAAACGTATCACTTGGCAGTCGCTTTTCCCAACTGATTCATCGAATCGCAGTTGGCCGAGAGTCCACCTGATTGTTTTTTCGGCTTTCCCAGCTTGTTGGTTTTCAGTTTTTCAGGAGCTGCTGCTGGCGGATTTAAGCCCTCTTGGCATTTAAACACGTCATAAGCCTCCCGGCCGGCTCAGCTTGGCCTTAACATTTATTGCATACTTCTGAGGCCATGGCCTGTAAAACGCATTCTGAAGTGGCGTAGGTGAAAAGATATCCTGCCCTTCAGGGTATTACTGTTGGAACGTTCATTTGGAAATAAAGTTAATCATTTTTTTAATATAATATTTTGTTGTAACTAACTGGTAACCCCTTAAAAAAGTAGTAGTGTATTTCTCAGAATCCAGATTTGCAGAGTTTCCAAATAATCTTGGAAAGTTTCCACGATTAAAAATGTAATAAATAAATGTATACTAATAATGCCTGAAAATTATAGGAGGTACCTTTTAAAAACGAGTTCAATTTAAATTGAATTATAAGTTATGCGTATTAGTAATGACTTCATAAATATCTTTCTAACAACTTGCTTTTTTCACCTGAAACAATTTAAACATTAGTTTCCAAGTTTATTTCTACAACCAATAATATAGAGTATTACAGGCCGTACTAAAATAATTAAGAGTGTAAAATACCTCTGGAGCTTGTCTTTGCTCGTTTGGCTCTTTCGGAATTTATATTGGACACTTTCTGGTTTCGGTTTGTGTGATTTTCACTGGCCTCATAAATTATTTGATGGCAGCCAAAGAGCAGAGAAAAATCAAGTTTTAGTGCGCACTTTGCGGCAGGCCCACAAGCAAGCAGGCACTTAATGTGCCATCAAACAATTTGGGGCTGGGCATAAGGCATAAGGCCTCTCCGGCTGTGACATTTAAGCGTGACAAATTTCCTGAAAGTCAGGCACTTTAAATTATCATTGCCCCGGGTGCAAGCCGACGCTCGCCGGAGGGAGTGGTGGGACCTGAGCAAACATTGGGCCAAAGTCAATGACAAAACTTTTGGCGCAGCAATAAAAATCAACATTATTATGTTAATTGGCTGGGCCTTGGCCAAGCCCTTCGGCGATCCCCGGTCGGGTCAAGATTTTAATCACTAAATTAGTTTACAAAATACGCAAGTATTTTCCTGGAATTTTTTAACCGAGTGCCTTAGGTCAGGCACGAACAATCAGGATGCCAAAGCGCCTAAAAGCATGTGGCCCTTATTTGTCTTATGGCACGAAGGCAAAAGGTAAGTCGCGAGCTCCTTTGTTAACTGCGGAAAGTTCTCCCACCTGCATTCTTTTCGCTCTTACCTTCTTGCTTTTTTACAGTCAAAAATAATAAGTAAACATTATTTATTTTAAAGGAAGCTGCCGAGCAGCTGCATGGCCCCGGGCGTTTCAAAGTGGAAACAATGCCGCAAAGGATGAGGACCTGGAAGTTGCCTTGTCATGGTCGCGGGAGAACGTCAAAGTAATTAAACAAAAGTAATTAAGATTAGCGGACCTGGAGTAGCTCCGAGTCATCGGCGAGGCCCGACTCCCGCCTCAGCCCGCCGCCATTACGCTCATTATCATTATCATAGCGCGAAAGGTAAGGCTAATGTTAAAGGCAACAATATGAAAAGCTCCCCGACAACTTTGACGTCATTATGGCCGGCATCGCTCACGGTGTCCTTAAATATATATACATCTTAATGTAAGGACTGACCCCTCTTCCCTGTTCCCTTCCTCCCTCCCCAGGGCTATTTGGCAAATTATTATTGTTGTGAAAAGTTTCGGCGTGCGGAGCTAATGATCTTTAAAGATTAGTTTCAAACCATAACAGAGAGCTCTGTAGAAACCGGACCGGGACTGGGCAATCAGCAAGGGGTCACGACCCCCGAGGAACAATCATCATCAGGCACTAAACTCAATCGACAGCTGACTCGCCATATTTCTCCCACGAATCCCCGAATCCTCGCATCCTCGAACCCTATAACCCTCAGAAGGCGTGCTTCATTAACTCCCGCACACTCGTCCTGCCGTATCAATCCCATCCTTCATTGGCTTAACTCCTGGCTATCATCAACTACGGCCAAATCCCCTCGACTCTGATTCGGACCGCTCGCCAAAGTTTTCGGGCGGGCCAACACAACTTTCGCAGATATTCGGCCGCTTAAATTATACTTGCCGCTGCCAAAGGTTAGCAGGATCCAGGATCCAGCGTTGATAGGCATCCCGGCCACGCACCGAACGAGATTTATTAGCATTCAAAGAGGCATTTTAGTCCGCCGCTTACCTCCTGTGTATGGGGTAATTTTTCACCAGACCAACTTTTGTTTTGATTAAATGAAGCTTAACGAGTGGACGCACAAGTCACAAACAATTGCACAGCGAGAAAATCTAGTTTACAGGAAAATAATTCGTTTTAGTTACTTAAGATTAAAGTCAGTTTTTCTTATATTGATTAAAACATGACTTAATTAAGTTTGAATTTTACAGTATGTGTTAAACCCCTGTCGTATTAGATCAATTGAAAAATAAAGTGATTCTTAATAATTTTGTATTGTTCTTAAAGTGTATGTTAATGACATGTAATTTTCATGCTTTGTTAATTGCTGCAACTAAGATTATATATAACAAATAACAAAAAAAAAAAATAAAAAGTTTAAAACTGGTTAACCATATTCGGGAAAATCGGAATTTTTAATTGAAAATCGGTAAAAGGTAAGTTCAGTTTAGCAAAGCAAAGGATACACTTTAATAGCTATTAACAGGCAAAATTCATATCAAAAATTCATAAATAAATTATGTTTGAACTAAGCTTGTTAGTTTCTCATTTCTCAATCGTTTTTCTCACTGCAGAAGCCGCTATGTACGTGTTACCCAAGCGAGTCTTAGGCGAGCTCGAGGTGCTGCCAACTTAACTAATGAGCTGATTTACAGCCCAACACGTCCAGGACAAAGGCCAAGGACTGCAGTTTGCCGAAAGGTGAATGGATGCGGAGTGGGTGACGGGCAGCAGCGGGTTCCAAGGTGGGGCGAGGTCGTATGACAAATGCGCTTTCCTGTTATTTATGGTGACCGCAGGACAAGATGTTCTACGTGCGGTCATTAGGCCTGTAGGCGTTACGTCCCCGCCGTGCACTGGCAATTTGTGCAGGTTATCGATGGTCTACAATCGACTTTGGATTTTAGGGTAAAGCAGTTCGTCATTTGAAGAACTGCCTTACTTAAAATATTTATTTTTATTAATTTTTATTATATAAAAAATTATAATTTATTTAGTATCACCACAATTTTAAAGAAACCTGTTGAGATTAGGCCCTTATAAACTTCATCTTGTTTACTTCTAACAAAGAGAATTATAGATTTAATGGTCCTAAAATTGATTTTTAATTATTGTTACTAATACCTGCTACTTTAAAGGACTCTGTGACACACATACAACTCGATTATAAATATTATAGAAAACAAAATACAAATTGTTAATCAATCCCAATTAAGGCAAATGTAAATTCAAACTAATAAAAGTTTCAAATATAATATTTTGAGGTCCCAAGCTAGCTTCTTCTTATTTAATCTTCTTCAACGCCTTTACTTAGCCAGTGTTTGCCCAGAGATTATCCCTAATTAGGCCGTGATACATACCTTTTGCAGACAATCAAGACGGGCGAAGGAAGACGCAATCCGCCAATCTAAGCCTGAGCCCAACTGACAAATTGTAATTGTGTGACAAACAAGCGGAAATCGGCTTAAATCTGCCGCCCCACAAAGGAAATCCGCAGAAAGTGGCAGACGGTTTAGGGCATGACTTCCTTTATTGAGTTATTAGCCGAGCTCCACGGTTTTGGGCCATGTGGCAAGTCAATTTGTCAGCCGAAAAAGTTTCATCAGCCGCGCTTAGTCACGATGGCTAATAAAGTGAAGACAGCTTTTTAGGGGCTGGGAGTCCGCCCATTGACAACCGATGGAATGCAAATTTTTATTTGGTTCCGATGACAGAACAGGTTTTACGTTTTTTGCAACGGTTGGTTGGGTTTCCGCCTCAATTTTCCACACATTTTCCCTGTTCTAACGGCATTCGATTCTTTTGTCAGTATGCGCTTCATTCGGAAGCCTTTACGCGAGGCGTTTTCAATAAATTTCTACATTAAAAAAATATAGTTTTAAAAAGGAAATGCTACTACTGGATACTCTTCAATTACAAACAAAATCAGGATTAAAAAACGTTGTTTCATTGCATGTATATATGTGTCCTGATTATCTTCTCGTCATTCTTGTTATAACATAATATGTATAGGCAAAGGTATTCTAGGTCTATCATAAAATTAGAGCCTTGCTTGGAAAAGTATAACCAATCTCAATAAAATAAATACTACCAGAATTTACAAATATTTGCCAGAATAACAGCCATTGAGTGGGTGAAAGAGTGAAATAAAAAGTGTAATACTTGCTAGGTGCCAAGGGGCACTTATGCGTAACATTGCGTAAGTGCAGCTGTCAGATAACAAGGCTGCTTTGGGGGTGGTTCTTGCTGGGGGTGGCAGGATGGTACTGCACCAAAGTGCATGCCAGCTTGAGTGTGAAAATTGCTGGAAAAACGGATGCATGCTTACGGGGGAATCAGTTTTGATTTTCCATTGCCTGGCTTGACTTCTGAAATGGAAATGTGACGTCAGCCTGCGTAAACCGCAGCCCTCGCAGAACGTGATGTTATTACTCTTAAAAGGGTCTACAAATGTTCATGTGTCCATTCAACTTTCGATTCTTAAATGTTTCTTTCTACCCGATGCTGTAATCTTTATTTATTACTTTAGGTAAAATTTCAGCATGCGTTGCTATCCACCGTAATACTTGAGAATCCCAAGTATAAATCTCCGCAGACAGGCCAGAGAAAAAACTTTCTCAATAGTATTCCCCGAACTAGTTTACCTCATTTGGACAGTCCTTAGCCCAAAGAGTAGTCTGCAAAGGGAAAACTGCTGGGGGAAATGTGAGTATATCTACGAATGTACAGGAAAACAGGAACGAAACTTTCCATTTTCAATTTGCTGCAGACTTTAGCTAAGTACCAAAATAGGAGGAAAACATTTCCGTCCCATCGGTCGGCCCCTTCCCTTTTTCTTTTTCAATTTTTTTTATTTTCAGCAGAACTCTGTCTACTTAAAGTCGCATTGAACCGGAAGAATAACATTGAACAGCAAACAATCAGCAGTCAAAAATTTCATTGTTAGGGGCAGCAGCGGGAAAAAATAGCAAAACAAGTGCGGGAAAAAAATAAACCGGAAAACTTTTGGACAAGGCGTGAAAAATACAAAAAGACCGCACAGGAGGAAAAAAAGGAAAACTTTTGCCATGGCGAGGAAACTTCACAAAGCAGCCAACAAAGTGTTGTAATGGCTGGCCAGGGGATCCCCCGTCCACCGCTTGACTTTTGACCCAACGAAGCGAATGTGTTGCAACGACCTTTGTGGCCATCCGCCTTCTCTTTCCACTTTCTCCTCCCGCCTGCCGATTTGGTCACATGCTGGCGCAACAGTCGGCCACGCCCCCTCCAAGGTCCTCCGGGGAATCCCCTCACAATGAACCTGCTGGCGACGCTGCACGTATTTCCTGTGGCGTGTGGGCACCAGGACCCCCGATGAGGAGCCGGTCAGAGGGCAGTCATCTTGTCTGCCGTCTAGCCTTGTCAGTTTTAATGTTTTTGGCATTGAGCGATGCCTCTGATTTGAAGGAGTTCATTAAGCTTGTTTGGCATGGCCAACAGGGAGTTAGTCCCTTCGTCCCTGTGTCCTGGGAAGGGATTCTTGCTCTCCGACTGTATAGTATAGTGCTTTGTTAGTCTTGCTGGAGGAAAGTTGGAAAGCAGCTCGTTGCTGTCCACTGTTATTTGGCTTTTGTTTTGCTAATTAGGCTGTAGGCCTAAATCTTAATGAAAACAAGTAATGGTCCACATTGTTGGCAGCGAAATTGTTTTATAATCTTCAGGTATTTGCTGGCAATAATTGGAAACGTCAAGCCTGATTTTGTTGTTTTTGCAGCCAAGGAAATTTATAAAAGGCTTTAAATAAATGTTGTAAATTCCTAATTGCTTAGGCTCGAGTTCTTTATTACTTTTAGTTCAATTAGGAATCCTATAAACAGCAGCTTTTGTTGAAAAGTATACTTTATTCAAATGTGTTTTACACTCTTTTTGAAATATCTTTATATAATTTTATTTGTATTACTAATTGGCCTTTTCGTTTTTCTAATAAAAGGCCAGACCGAGCAGGCACAATAATTAATATACTTCCCACCGGTTGGCCAACTCGTTCAGCTAAAAAATGCAATTATTACCAGCAATTAGTTGGCCCTTTATCAGCGAAAATCACATAAGCAGAGCGTGCAAATTGAATATCTCAAATTAATTGCATTTTTTTGCAAACAAAACACACTTTTGCACTCTGGCAACCGAAAGAAGACTTCGAATAAATTGCAAATAAATTTAATTAACTTGTCTAATTGAAAGCTCGCCTCCAAAATGCAATATGTGCTGCAAAAGCAGAATTTCACCAGCTGCACAAGGGACAGAAATGTGTTTTGATTTTGGCTCTTAATTTGGCGTAATTCAATTATTTTTTAAACCAGCCCAAAATGAAGCCCAACCTCGAACCGGGCCACTGAGGTTCGACAGCGAACCGCACTTGCAACTCGAACCTGGAGGGGGCACAGGCATTTTGGGGTTGGGCTGCCGGTGGAGTCTGTTAACATTTTTGTCGCGTGTTTTGCGGTCTGTTGTTGTGGTTGCGGTTGCACGCAAACTACAAGCCCCGGAACACAGCATTCACACCGGCAGCCGACGACCGACAACGGACGACCAGCAACCAGCCAGGAGCAGCAGCAACAACAACCAATGGGCCAGCATCCCCGTCCTTTGGTTGGCTCAAAACGAAGTGCAGCTTCGGCTGGCCTCGGCCTGTTATCACTCGGCCACCGCGGCGTATACGTAACAGCATTTTTCATTCGTTGGATTTTCTTTTCCCCGGCGTTGTTGTTGCTGCTGGCGGAAGAGCCAGAGCCGGGCTCTGGGCGAGCGCCAAGTGTCGTCGGCAAATCAGTTTCGCTACGGATTCTGCACGAAGCGGTCGCGTTTTACGGGAACTCGTCCTGACAACGTGAGTGAAGGATCTCGACCGGCGAAATGTCGTCCTGCAGTGACTAAAATGCGATCGACGAACAAATAGAATCTTTTGACTCAAATAGTGTGTTTTCTTAAAAGTGCTGTGTAGAAAGGTGTTGAAAACTGTATAGTGAATAGTGGGAAATGGTTGTCTTTCTTAAAATTATTTGATATAATATATTGAGATAGCTTTATTCTGAGAATACATTTGGATATTTAATATATGTATACGAGTGAACATGGCAATTTATTAAAGGAAAGGGATTAAAAAATTTTAAAATCAAGTTGAAACGAATTTGTAATTCTAATTTAACGAGTGTGTCCTTTCTAAGAAAGAGGAAAATGAGTAATTCGGAATTAGTAATTAAAAACAAAATAGTTCTTGAAGTTAATGAAATGGTCTCTAAATTGTTTTTTTTTTAGATTTTCTTTGAGAAAATTAATTTAATTATTTGTAAAATCGTCACTTTACGTACTCTTTCATTATATATTTGGTTTAGTTAAATTATATTTATAATCCTAAGGTACAAGTACAGACATATATATTACGTTAGTCACATCAAAGGCAATCGTATTTGTATGAATTAGTTTTTAACTTTAGTTAATTATACTTTGCAAAATAGTGGCCACCGAACATGATCATTAAAAGATTTTAATTTAAATGTTAGAAATATAGGCTAAAAAATTAAATACAAATTATATATGTAAACTATCCACTTGTATAATCTATATTTTTTGTCTGGTTTTGTTATATTTTTAGTATCATTATGTGATACTCTCAAATATTTTCTAAAACTAAAAGAGAAGGGGCAGATCTAATTCCAGAACGAACAGGCTGGAACCTAGGTTTATGTTTGATAAAAGTATATATAATAAAATATTTATTGTTTTTTTTTTTACTAGTTACTATGGCCAAGATTCCGAATTTGCCTTTACTTCAAACATTTTCTGGTTTGTCATTAATAGTTGAATTTGGTATTATTTCGAAGATGAATTTGAAATCAGTTTAATTTCTATAATGCACCTTAGTGTCAGGCTTCCCAGCTAAGTCTCAAATGACTGAGAGCCATTTTAAGCTTAGCCACAAGGACAATGAAGACATGAACACATATACACACACACGCACTAGTTCGGCCGTCACTTGTCAGGCACTCGAAATGGGTAAACAATTAACAGTTAACTCTGCTAATGCACATTTCATGCCAACAAAAAGTAAACAAACAGTGCCAACACGCACACAGAGACACTCTTCAATCTCGGAAAAATCGCAAACAAACTTATAAGCGAATAAATGAATCCACCAGAGTTCACTTTGGGACAACGGGCAAAAAAGAAGTTAACGAAAAAGGATAGTTCAGGAGGGGCTTCCGGTGGCGATTGATAGACGACTGCAGCAACGCACAACAGGCAAACACAACCGAAACAGCAACGCAAATATAAACAAAGAATTTAGCTTAAAAATACATTAACCCACTGCATCCATGGAAAGTGGGGCAGTGGAGGGGAAAAGGGCGACCGACTGCTTGAAACTTGCATACTTAATGGAGTGAGGGAAACTCTGAGAGCGTGTGAGTACAGTGGAGCTTAGTTGGGGTGAAATGGTGGCAGCTATCCAGGGATCCTTGATGGTTCTGAAGCCATTAAAAGTGCTGAATGAATTGGAAAATGTAATATTAAATCGAGCTTGATAGATGTAAAACTAGAGTAACTCTTACTTTAATTTAAATGATAACATTGAGCCCCCAGAAAATTACTCATTACTTTGATGTATTCTTAAAAAATTCTTTATTCTATTCTATATATTATATACGTGGAAATTATCATTTAAAAATGTATTTAAATAATTGAAGCTGCCCCGCTGTATGTTCCCTCCTTAGCAGTCTTCACTGCACGAGTTCGGTTGTTTTGCATTCGGGCATCGATGCAGATCAATGGCAGGACTCAGCTCTGGCAGAGCAAACAGAGTGGGAGGACGATGGGACTTCCATGCTGTCAGCTGTTCCAGAACTTTTTGTCCTCCGCCAGTTCAGGGCTTATTGGCTCTCTATTTATTTCCATCCCCTTCTGTAACCTTTTTTTCTATTCTGTTTTGTGTGTTTGGATTTGGTTTGTCGTCTGCTGCTGCAACTTTACAAATTGTGCAGAGGAAAGCAAACAAAATTGCGAAAATATGAAGCTATTGATGATGATGATGATGATGGCAAAAATATGGATATTATTGGAGTGTTTGAGAACTTGTGATCAAAAGTGAAAAACTACTGATGCGTCAATTGAGTAAATATTTGTCTCTATATTGGATTGTTAAGCATAGTTTTCATTGAATTCATTGTAATTTAAAGATACATTTTGTGTGTTTAAATTTAATGAAGTAATAAAATATTGATAAAATTTTATATACAAAAAATTTCATCTGGTTTATTAGTTAAAATTTGGAGTTCTTTAAATGTGTTAAAAGATAAATGCTGTAAATAGTAAAGATTTTTGATCAGCATCATTGATCTTTTGTGTTCCAGGTTGAACAGATTCTGAATTTGTCAATGTTATTTTATTTCAAAAGTCATGTATAGTATTATCTTTTGAAAGTAGTCCAATTAATCTATATTATAAATTCTACTCACATTTTAAATAAATAAATGTGCAATCAAAATATATGGGAAAATCTTGTTGTTTCCCATATTGAAGACCTTTTTATTGTTTATATACTAAGCTGCCATTTTCCGCGCCTCCTGTCCCATTTTTAGGGATTCAAGGGAAAGGTGAAAGCTGACAGTTCTAGCAAAGGAATCGCCTGTGGCCACAGACCACTCCACTTAAGCTGGGGATGCCTGTCAAGGCTTATTATTGTTTGCTCTTCGCAATACCTTTTAAATAATTTTAAGCTCAGCTAAACATAAAACTGTCAACGTTTGCTTTCACAGACCCCAGAAATCCCTCTAATTAGCATAACTAGAAATTGTAAAAATTTAAATAGCTGTTTTTAGCTTGCACAGTACACTTTTTCCACCTTGTTTATTATTTCTAAAGTTGCTCCAGTTATAAGCCAATTTGTTTTGGCAAAAGTTATCATTCACAAACAGGACGAGCCAAAAGCAAACACACACACTAAATAGCCTCATTAAAATGTAATTTCCTAGCATAAAACAAAGGAAAAACACAAGCACATCCAGAACAAGTTGCTCCCCCGGACAATTTATTAATTTAATTACAAACACTTTGCCAAACTCATAAAAAAGTGCATAAAATTTGTTGGACTTCTTGTTCTTGTTCTCGTTTTTGATGGTAAATCTGTTTTGGTCTATGCCGAAAAAGCTTCATCATGTGTGAGCTGATGGCGAGGGGGGGCCGGGTGCTGGCCAAAATTGCTTAATTTCATAAGCGAGTCATAAGGGAAAAAGTTTTGTCTCTCCGTTTGCGAGTGTGTTTGCCAAGCTGCGTGCGGACCCCACAAAAAAGCTGGAGCTCAAGGCGACACGCTTAAAAGCCATAAAAAATAAAAATTGTTCAAGGGAAAGTTTCGCTTCAGATGGCCAAGAAACAGAAGCGAAACAGAGCCAGGGACAGTATGTTTTGGAAATAGGAACCAATATATTTTAGACTAGGATTTTAAGTACCTATCCTAAATATTAAGAACTTATTTTTACTTGAATACTTAATAATTTTTAATTAAAATTTAGGTATATAGTTTTCCAAACTTGGCGAATTACAGTTTTTATTAATAGTTTACAATGGTAAATTTTTGTTTTTATTAATTCTTTTAATATTCTTAAATGTTCTCGACTTTATAAATTCATTTTATTTTTAAAATACTGTTATCAGCCTTTTGTTTTATTTGCAATGATAATAAAATAAGAATCCCTGAAACTTTTGAGGGACTGTGTGCCAATCATAAAATGCTACATACACTTTTCTTAGGGAAACTTAAGATATTACAACGTTGACAAAAAATAAAGTTGAAAAAGTAGGAAATAAAGTCAGAAAAGAGAGAAGACGAAACTTAAGATAAACAACAAATGGAAAGAGCATTTAAATTAATTGGCATAAACTTCGCTGTCTGCACATATGTGGTGGAAACTCCCATCCTTTAACGTTTGCCGACTGTAGTGCCATTTATTTTTGAGAGCATTTTAGATAAGGAATTTTTATTTTTATGGATTCCGGTTGGGCTTTTCCCGACTTTTAATTTTGTCTCAAGATAAACTATATAATGCTGGAACATTTATCAACCGGCCGCCAAAGGGCGCTCGAGTTCCTGCTTCCGAGGCAAATCTTTATGACTTTTCGGGTATTTCGTTGGCCTCTTTCCCTTCTGGTGGCTTAAACTTTGCTGCAACACGTGCCACCGCCTACGCAAAGGGGCGTGGCAGGCCCTGGGCATGCGGCTCTGTGGCATAATATTTTGCCAAACTTTATTGAATTCCCCAGCAAATCTGCATGGCATCTGTGTGCACGCGTTGAAAGTTACTAGACGGCAAACAATTGTTGGGGGAATGGAAAACGGGGAAATCCAGTGCATTGAAAGCAAATTTATGGGCACCAAAGTCAAATGGAAAACTCGAGAATTAAGGCAGTTTTGTCGTATCCTTTTTTGTCGCTGGCAGATGGAAAATGTATCACTGCGAAAGGAGTCTGAATAGCGAGTGTGAAAAACTAGTCAAGGGGCTTTAAGAACCTTTTAGGTAACCTTACATTTTAGTTACTAACTGTGTAGTTATATTTTTATTAAATAAAATTATTTTGTAACTATTATATAACAGAATTAGTTTCAAAATGTATTCCGTATATAGATACACATTAAAATTGTTTCAAAAAGGTATAAGAGTTCAGAAAAACTTGATGAGCACTTTATTATTCCAAACAATTTTGAATATAAGTGAAGGCTTTTTAGAAATATCAATAACCACTTCCAAAAATTCACCACTAAAGCCACTTAAAATCAAACTCCAACTTATCAATATTTACCAGCTTTCATAAAATGCATTTACAACATTGGCGCAGAGTATCTGAAATGATTGCCCCACGGAAATAATCCCCGAAAAACGCTGAAAACAAATATGAACATTTCGGTAAATGCCACCAGCGAAAAACTCTGATAACAAAGCCGTGTGAAAAGCGCCCAGTGAAAGCTGTAAAGCAAACAAACCCCGCGGCGGTCGAAAAACTAGAGCGACAGCGGGGCGGCTAAAAGCGAGGCGCCACATCCGGGAGGATGCACTTTGGCCAGGAGACGAGGCCATCCTTGGGGCTCCTGGCTGTGGCTGAGTCGACCGCAACGGCAAGTTGATGTTGCCCCCGTCCTGGCGTCTAATTGGGGCCCTCCTCGTGCTCGCGGCAACAGCGGGGGACTCCACCAACAAGATCATCCTGCCGCAGATACTCAACGGCGGCGGCAGCGGAGGCGGAGGCGTCGGCGTCGCCGGGGGCAAGCATCCGTCCGGCTCCAAGACAGTGGCGGCGGGCTTCGGTGGACCGGGAGCGGGAACAGGAGCAGGAGCGGGCGGAGGAGCTGTGGTTGGCAGCGGCACCGCTAACACGGTGGTCGGGAGCAATGGCGTGATTGTAGCCGGCGGCGTGGCCAATGTGCCGACCTCGAATTTAAACAGTGAGTATCTCGCATTTTCCATCTAAATGAATATTGAGCTAATGTAATATGGAATACACTGTTAAGCAATTTAAAAGTTAAGTTAGTGAGTATCTCGTATTTTCCATCTAAATGAATATTGAGCTAATGTAATATGATGATATTACTGGCAATAGTTCTGGGCTATTCTTTTTTCACAAAATGCATTAAAGTTTTCTTTTCATATTAAATTTATCTAATTTTGTCAACTAGGAATTTAATTCTGTCTTGGTTAATGGTTTGCTTTTTTTGTATTAAATTTTTTGTATTAAACTTATTTTAGTGATAATTTATGCATAAGTTTTACTTTTTTTTTATATATATATGTTCTTTTCAACTATGTCTGGAAATATTTAATTTAAAAATAATTCAATTCCATTATTATATAATTTTCTTCATTTTATTTCAAACAAATTGCTAAATTTAATATGATTAATTTAATTGTTTAAAACGACTTAAAAAAAAGAACGTTCATAAGGTGATTGCTAAGTCTGTTTCTGCCCAGTTTATCTTTAAGCCTTCAATATACTGACTACTATAAACGAAATTGTGTAGGAATGTGTAAATACTGCAATGGCACTTCAGCCGTAGTCCCGATTGCCTCTTGGCTGGCCTCTCAAAATAGCCTGATGCCGTCAGTAACACAGAGATATTTTGGTCTCGTAGGCGTCCACGCCCCCAAAGCCAATCATATTTGCACTGACAAATAGCGGAGGGACAGCAAACACACGCAGTTTGAAGGGAAAAGAGGGATGGCTAAACGGACTCCGCGGGGCATTAGTGATACACGGCTTTATGCCAAAAATTGAGGTGCCGCAGGAGTCAGAACAAGAGCAACCCTGATAGATACTTTAGTACACTCCGCGAATGTCCTTTGAAAAGTTTGGCAAAGAAAGATAAATAAGATACACGATTTTTAGTAGCATTAAGTCTTTTCTGAATTATTTATGGATTATTTTTGTAACTGGTTTTTTAATAATTCAATAATAAAAAAAAAATCCAATACTATTACTGCGAAAACGAAGCATTGGAGGATGAAGTCTAATCTATTATTTCATAGAAAATTAATACAGACCAGTTAATAATCAATATTATAGCTTGATTTTCTAATATGATCTTCAATATTATTGGCTTTAAAATAAGATCTTCTATCATCCATACATTAATTCAAAATACCATCAATATTTTTCCGAGTACACACATTTGTGTGCCGGCGAAAAGAAATCCAGAACGGTGACAGAGCCTCGGGGTTAACACGCCCCACCTTCGATCCGCCACTCAACTCCGGGAAACCCATGAAAATGCCGGCTGTCATTGTTCTCAGGTGCAGCGGCAAAAACAACAGCAATATAGCCGCTCAACTGTGCGCAAAATTCATTCAGGCAGCGCGATTTATGTCGCAACAGGCGACATCCACCGCATCATCCGCATCCTCGACTCAAACTCGGCTCCATCTGCCCCCAGCGTCCTCCGGTTCCCCGCTGCAGTCCCCCAACTGCCGATGGCCAATACGAGCATCATAGCCAGCGTGTTTTATGCATTGTGAGCTGTCAATTTATTCATGAGTCGAGCACCTTGGCAGTGCCAGCAAAATTGGAATATCAACTCCAATTATGTGTTGAATATTTACTTAAAGACAGCAGTAACATTTGCATGCATGGTTGGGGCTTCATTTATGTATTTTTAGGTTTAGCTCACGTTTTTCATTGATATGAAAATGATTATTATTACAAATATTTAAAGTTTACTTTGTTTAAAAGACTACCAGAGGGGTATGTTCATCCTCAGACTAATTTAAACATATTTATCGTCCTACCATAACCATTAAACAGTTTAACAAATTGTTCGATTAATATCAAAACCTAATTATAACTAATTTATTGGTTGTATTTTTCTGCCTCTTGGTGGAGAGCAGTATTAAAATATACATTATTAAGCTCTTTAAAAAGGCATCAATACTTAAACAACTTATTTGTACTTTTAGTTGGGTTTTGGCATCATCCTTAATTTAATTTCTCGGAAAACTGTCATCTCTATCAGGCTTCTCATTCATTCTGTTGTTTTTCTGCCGCCGTGTGGGGGCGTGCCTGCGTGGACTTTGGGAGGCGTGGGGGCGTGGCAGCGGATGGCTGAGACCTCAACAAAATTTATATGCAGACACGCGCTCTGGCGCGAAAATTGCAGCTGGATGAAATCCCATGATTATGCAGAGCATTTCCCTGCTCCTGGTGCCATTGCGTAAACGTTGAACGCTTGACTTGCAGCAAGGGGCAACAGTGTTTGCAGTTTGCATCTATTTTTTGTCACTATGCCGTGCGATGATCACACAGGAAGAAACAAAAACAGGAAGCCACATGTAGCTAAGGTGCAATAAGTGCTATACAAAAATACATTTTAGACTATACACAAAAATGTTGATTAGTCATTAAACCGAAATAAGATTGAGTAGAACATCTTTTTTAACCCCACATAAAATCAGATTCCAAGCCGTTTCATTTATCCCAGTGCACATTGGGAAGGACAAAAGTATGGTAACTTTCGTCAATTTATGCAACTCTTGTGTTATTGTTTCATAATTAGTTAGGCCAGCTGCCTGCTGTGAAAAACGGCCCCAAAGGCCGAGCTGGGTCGCATTGTTTGCATGCCCCATGGTTACGTCGAGTCAACCGAATCGTATTGACTTGTGCACATTTCAATTCGGCAAATGTGTAACTCTATATGTTTGTGCTGCATACACAGAGATGTCTGGCAGGCACACGGACATTATAAATAGCTAATTAAGCTAGAGCCAAACGCGATGCGATGCCAGTTTGAAACCAGTTCCGAAACGTGCAATTTTGTTGCCCAAATAGAAACGAGCTAATCATAAATTGTAATTAAAATTGGCACTTCCACAGAGCAAATACATACGAATCGAAATGAATCAATAAATCTGATCAGATATCATCCGAACACTTTACGTTAAATATAACACGAAAGAGGACAGGTTGAATTTAGTGTTTCCGCTTATCTAATCCTATGTTGACATTGCCTAAGCCAAATAGCTTATATATTTTATATATCTGAAAAGTTAGATGACAAAAATATTTAACAGATGTAAGTTTGGCTTACTATAACATGACATCTTCATACTTATTGGGAAAAAGGTATCAAACAATGTTTAAAATTGAACTATGGACTTGAAAAATCAATTTAATCTTGATTTTCCTGAATTGTTAATAGCTTTTACATGCGAGTACTGTGCGATTTGCATACATAGTTGCGATGCTTATTCAAAATTCTTTGACTGCTTGGACGCATGTTGACTTTATTGAAATTGTGTGATTTGTTATGCATAATTGTTGCCTTTTCAGGAATGCGATTAAATAATTGCAACTCAAACAGTTTAATTGAATTGCCAAAGCATTTCCGAGAGGCTATCAGGCTCAAAGCAAACACGAATTGAAAATCTATATTAAATATTTGCTTGGCTCAACTAAATTAGCAGCTAAATGAATAAAGCTAAGTCGCCCCCTTTGTCCCCGCCGGAGTATCAATATTTGTCTGAATAATAAAGAAAATGCTGTTAGGAGTTTTCACAGTTGCCTTCGTGCCGCAATTTAAATGCATTTTCACAGGACGGTTCGGTCATTAAAAGTTTAATGAATGCAGTTGCATTTCCACATCGAGGGCTGGAAAAAAAGAGTTTAACTTGTTGATGTTGCAGGCAAATATTGAAGCGTGGAAATTCGGTATGCGACTGTGTGTGCGAACATGTGTTTAATTATATTTGTACACATTTGTTGTTCTCCGATTTCCCCCGCCGGCAAGCCCGGGGAAAGCAGCGGCAATAATGAGTCAACGCAGAAATCAATGAAATAATTATTTTGCACCCCCGAAAGCATTTTTTTTGTGGCGACCGGCCTGTGTGCGGGTTCAGGAACATTTTTACAATTAATTCTGTGCGCATAATTGATTTTTACGCTTTATTTGATTATGCAAATTCATGGCTGGCATATTGACATAGAACTAAGTCAAATATGAATAAAACTGTATAAATATTTTATGCACTAAATTAAAATAAATTCCACTTCATCTCCCTATTTGTATTATTTTGTTTTTCTCTGTTGTAGCTGTTGTCGAAGAACCCGAATTTACCGAATACATCGAAAATGTAACTGTACCTGCTGGACGTAACGTTAAACTGGGCTGCTCCGTTAAAAATCTGGGATCTTATAAGGTGAGCAAACGTTATTATTAAAAATATCAAATTGTTTTAAAGAAATAAATATTTAAAATACCTACGTATTAATAGATAAGTAAGGCTCTCTTGAAAGTGTGTTCAACGATATCCATCTGAAGATTGTGTGCAGGCGTATACGTAATATACGTATACGTAATATTCAACAACTTGTCAACTATTATTTTTGATGCTCTAAGCCTTGTGCTAAAGCTAAAATTTGTTTCCTTCTAAATTATTTCTTGTATTTGACAATTCAATTATATGGGCATTAAGAATCTTGTTATTATAAGCTCTTTTCTCCCACTTCGTTATACCTTTAAGTCTTCACTCCTCAGCCTTCTGAAGGGACCACAAGTATACCCTGTTTTATTGGCCATTTAACGCGAAGTGAGACTTCCTTGAAAAGTGCTGACATCGCCCCGTTTAGTTTTTATGCATCATTAGCTGCTCCCTTTTGGCGGCAAAGGAAAATAAAATAGAGAAAGGATAGCGATAGGGCTGAAAAGATTGCGGGAGCAAAGGGAACGTGAAATGATTAATTAATTAAGCAGCTTGTAATGAGTGCTAATGATTTGATTACTTGGCATAAAAACCGTGTTCAAAAAAGACTAGACTGGGCATGCATGCTAAATGAGCCGGCACCGCGGCGAAGGATAAGTCAACTAATTAATTATCCAACCGCGTGGACTGCATCCCCGGAACCAGGCATTCAGTCTTTTCTGTTGAGGCCCTTGATGGGAGAGAGCCATCGAAAGCCGGGCTTGAAGCAGATCGTTATCAAATGCAAAGGCGGATTACACTGCCAGCGACTGGGACATCATTAGGGAGCACTCAAAGTGCTAGATTCCGAGCTCAAGTGGCCATCATCGCCGGCCTTGTTAGCGGCCCTGGCTCTGGATCTGGCTCCGAAAACCCATCCAATAGACTGCCGGAACGCAGGAAATAGAATCAAATTGAGGTGTAAATGAGAGCAACAAGAGGAAGTGCAGCAAGGGAAGGCCCCTCCTCTATCCCTCCCGCCATCCTCCGTGAACGTGCGGCGCATGCAAGTGTGTCCTGGGAATCCCTGGGCCAAAACTAGAGAAACGAGAGACCTGGCTTGGCTTTAGTCTCGGATGGCATGTTTAAGTAGCTGGGCGTCTGTAAGTAAGGCTTCGCCTCCCCCCTATATTGGCCTCATGTAATTCATAGCTATCACCGCACACACACAGGACTGCAGGTCCTTCTCCTTTTTTGAACATCACAGGAACTTGTAACCGGTTGCGTTTATTTTTATATGCGACACTATGATGCAATTTTCTCGCTTCCGCTCTCTGCCATTTTCCAAACATTTTTTCTCCTTCTCCTCCATTTTGACTGCTGATGCTGAGCTGTGAAATTGCTGGGTGTTCCATATACTACGTGTGTGCCAGTGACACAAAATAAAAAAGGGCGACGTTGGGATGTTATTAAAAAGTCCTGGTTTTATGTAAGTACCAGGCATGTCTGAAAGGTTACTAAATAGTAGTCTGAATGCATACGAAGTAAAAGCAATTAGAGCATAACCTGTACTTTTGAAGATGTTTAGTTTATATGTGATTATTTAATTTATTAAATTGCTCTTCAGAACTTTCTTAAGAAAGGTGTATTAGAGGTATTCAATTGAAATGTCGGTTAAAAAATCCTTTGTCTGTGATTGCTGCAGATTGTTATTTAACTGACGAAAAACTAAGAACTACTACTTTATTTAATTTAATTTCTTAACATATTTAACACTAGATTTTGGCCGCAGCGGTGGCAGCTCCCTTTCTTATTTATTTCTCTCAATGCAGTGGATATATTTTACCCACCGCTGCTTTAAATTATGTTTATATCTTGATTATTTGTAAACCTTTATATTTTGCTTAAATAAAAACAAACAAGAAGATAGTAAACAAGCTGTTTAACGATATTTCCCCCTCAGGTCGCCTGGATGCACTTCGAGCAATCCGCCATTCTGACCGTTCACAATCACGTGATCACGCGCAACCCGCGCATTAGTGTCACGCACGACAAGCACGACCGCCACCGCACCTGGTACCTGCACATAAACAACGTGCACGAGGAGGACAGGGGCCGGTACATGTGCCAGATCAACACGGTGACGGCCAAAACGCAGTTCGGCTACCTGAACGTAGTGGGTAAGTCCGGGCCATGATTGGGGGAACCTAATCAGGGCGAAGTACTCCAGGGATTCTCGGCGGGGCTCACGAAAATCCTGTGCAAATACGCGGTGAATTAAAAAATAATTTATGTGCCTTAAAGCGGCGGACAAACATGGCAAAAACAATACGGAAGGGCAGGGGAGGCGTAAACAGGAGAAGGCCAACAGCAAAGTGGAGTCCAGAGAACGGGCCCGGGCCGGAGCCCGAAACGGAGCACAGTTCAGTGAATCCTTTGGCCGGGCGAAATTATTTTCCCTGCCTGGGCAAACAACAAACAAATTATTAAAAACGCATGCGATATTTGTGGAAAAGGGAGCGAGTGCGCGTGCTTTTAATTAAAAAATGTGAGAAAAAGAAACGAAATTATATGCAGACAATCAAACGAATTTTAGGCCCAGCCCGAAAAGCATAGATGTAAGAGGAGTTGCCACTATAAATGCCTCACTCAAATGTGTGTCTAATAAATTTCAACCAAATGGCTCGCTGCATAAAAGCACATTCCTGCTAATTGGGTTAGCATAAAAATAAACACCTGTTTTTTGGCCGATTATAATTGAATGAGCAAGGTTATAATAGGTTTTCAAATAAAACCGAATATAAAAGTGCAACCCATGCCGTAGATGCACATATATCCCATAAAGTGCTCTTCAATTCGATCGAGTAATGAGAAATTCAAAAATAATTGCTCGGCAACTGTTGGGCTCATATAAAAGCAATTTCCTGTTGCCAAACTAGAGAGGGGGCCATGTGTGTGGGCCAAATATTTATCATGCATAAATACAAGAGCAGAGTTCAATTTTAAATGGATGCTGACTTCATCTATTTAAGAGGATTATCGGTGCGCAACAGTTTAGCGGATATTGCCGATTACACTAGCCAACATCAGGGCCAAAAAATCGGATTCCTTTTTAAATACAGGTTATTTTTAAACCTTTATTAAAACCTTAAAAATATGATAGGTAAATTATGTAAATAAAATAACATAATTGAACGGCAAAGCTACTCCAGAAATTAAACCCTCCCTTGCAATATCAATTTATTCATTGACCTGCCGAACTTTCAATTATAAAATTCTGTGGTCTAGTGCTATCACTTTTTTCGCTGATTTTCCTATTTTCCGATTTACACATTTTCCGCAGTTCCCCCCAACATCGACGACTCGCTGAGCTCCAGCGATGTGATTGTGCGGGAGGGCGCCAACATATCGCTGAGGTGTCGGGCCAGCGGCAGTCCCCGCCCCATCATCAAGTGGAAGCGGGACGACAACTCCCGCATAGCCATCAATAAGAATCACATAGGTAAGTGCGATTGTCAGCAGCGGGATGCAGGATGCAGTGTATCAATCATTTAACGCTGTCCCCGTCCGTCATCTCTCTGCAGTGAACGAGTGGGAGGGCGACACGCTGGAGATCACCCGCATCTCGCGCCTGGACATGGGCGCCTATCTGTGCATCGCCTCCAACGGGGTGCCCCCCACGGTTTCCAAGCGCATCAAAGTCAGCGTGGACTGTAAGTACCCTCTCCCAGATGCCCCAGACTGGGGACTGTCGCGGGAAAATGATGAAGTGACCCCCGTGGTCAGCACTTTTTGCCAGCCACGTTAACAGTTTTGTTAACCGTTCGATAACGTGTCCGTACAACTTGACTAAAATCTAAATACAGTCTCTGTTGTTCTCCAGTTTTTCCATTCGGTGGGTTTTAATTTATTTTGGATACCTGCGGACTGGATATTTTGTTTATCCGTGGAATTTGTCTAGCTTAAAGTTTGTTTTTATTTCGAACACTTCGTGATTCGCTGCCACTCATATTTCTATTTGGCAGGCGCGGATTAAGGTCGAACGAGTGTTCTTTAAATGCTTTCTATGTTTTATTGTATTAAATTGTTGAAAAATTGTAATTTAAATGATACTCAGATATTATTTATTTAGCCAAAGTACGATTAGCCAATCATTAAAATTGTTTAAACTTAAACTGAGAACAATGTGATGGTATGTTAGGATCCTTGCTTAAATCCATCCTTGTAGCAATACATATTTCCACCAGTTCACACTTAAACCCATGCAAGTCCTGCTGTGCGAAATCCTCGTAAAAGTCCCTTGAAAGGACACCCACTGTGGCGACCTTTTGCAATCAGAAACACACTTGTAGCTCCTGCAGCTTGTGGCTTATGGCAAAACAGCTTGGTAAAAAAAGGAGGATGGAATCAAATCACTGCGTTGGCTGTTGTGCACTTTTTCAAGATTTATTACAGGCGACAGACACATCACATGTGCTGTCAAGTGCTGTCATGCCTGCGGAAATGGGCGGCCGGGCGGCTGGTCGGTCGCTCGTCACAGAAATTTGCTCGTTTGCTGTCACTTAAAAATGCCGCAAGCATAAATCTATTTTTGTTTTGTACACGACATTCGCCAACGCGGCCAAACAAACCTCGGTCACAATCCGGCAACACAGCAATCCAGCAATCCTGCCCTCCTGCAATCCCTTCCTCCCAACAGCAAACCGAACTGGACGGCACACCGGTCGCTGTTGGCAGTTGCTAACCCCTGTCCAGTATCAAGTAAAAAGTGCAATACAAATTACACTAGTGCGGGGGCTTTCGCAAAAAAAGCAAAGAAAAAATGGAAATACAAACAGAACAGTCGAAAATACCTTGATTGCGGCAGAAGTCCTCCATAAAAAATGAAATTGTTCAATGTGTGTGCGGATTCTGTAAATGGAATGGGAGTGCCTACTCTGAAAGCCACAAGGGGCCAAGTTTTTCGTGGCTAAAAGGAAATTGCAAACGCAAGTAAATATTACTACTATTTGTAATCAGCTTTCAATAGATAGGCAAACTGACATACAAGGTCTGTATCTCTTTTAGGCGATGTCTTTAAGAATGACTAAAAAGATTCAGCAAGGCAGTTCACATAAAGTAAGGCTTAGCAAATAGTTCATAACATTTTGAATAAAATATAGTAATAGAGTATAATAATGATTGGGTTTTATTTATTTTATATTATTTTTATGAATCGGATTCGAGGTGCTTTCCAATTGTATATTTACATTAACCAATAAATGAACCCAAAAGACGGGCTTTAAAGTCAAGTACTATCATGGCTAGCCATATTCGATTTTCCAATGGCTATTACAACCCCTGATTGGCCAGACAGAAATGATTTTCTAAACGTTGATCCCTCTCTATTTCCCCAACCAGGTGCCATCTACATCCACTGATAGCCGTTACAATCGACGATTGTCGGAGAAAGCACACCGTTCTGCCGTGTAATGTTCGGACAATCAAGTCAATCCCATCATCCCATTGCGACTCACTAATTCCACAAATATTGTCCCAGGATTGTCCGCCGGCAGTGCAATCAATGGTCCGCCACTTGGACAGTAATCCACTCGGACTCGCCCTCCCTTCAACCCCTTAACGAGGCTTCATTAACGGCTAATTTTCAAGTTGTTTACACTGGCAGTCGGGGCACCTTGCCTTTTTCTCCTGCACTTTTCTATGGAAGAAAAGAATGTCACTCAATGTCCGGCACGGTCCGGCGCACTCTCCGCCCGCCGGGCTAAATTATTGTTGACTCAACGCGAGTCCTTGTGGCACTTAACAGCTAGCTGCAGCTGCTTGAATCCTGCCTTGCTGCCGTCCTGGCTTTCGCCAATATTGTCGCCACTCAATTGTAATTTAAATCAGTGTCCGAAAGGAGTGGAGGAAGCTGTTAGTCCTGGCAAATGTTTGTCCTGCCGGCCGCGCCACTCGAGTCCTGGCGCCTTTCACTCGGCGCTGCTTTTTGTGCGGGCAATTAAAATGAATGGAAATGGGAGAGACGACAACTTCAAGGTGATTTCTGCTTGACTTTCGCTTAAGCTCCGCTCAAAAGTTGTCTGGGGAAAAATCAACAGAAATTATATCAATATAGAATATCTGTGCTGCATACGAAATGAGTACGGTTTCGGTTTTCCTAGGAGTGGCTCAGGTTAAGGGTCGTTTGCAGCATATGTTGCCCTTTGCCGGCGAACTTTTCCGTCTCCGTCCCGTTTCTGTTCCGACTCCGTCTCCGTCTCCGATTCTGTTTCTGTTTCGGTTGCACAAAGGCAACAAATCAGTATGCAGTCAGAAATACACATAAGAACCGCTCTCCTTGGAGCCGGAAACAGAAACTGAATTTGTTGCTTCCTGCTTGTTAGGCAGCGCACGCCACAAAAATAAATGTATGCGACTGTACGTACTATATACTTCTACACACACATGGGCATCCTGGCCAAAGGACATATGCAAGCTGTCACAGTTGTTTTAACAAATTGTTCGAGGTTGTGTGTGCATAGGTTTGAAGTATCAAAGAAAAATGTCCCTGCTTGTGCTGGGGAATCTGCCAATCAAAATATTATCGCTGGACTGAAAAATCTGTAGGCAACGGCGGCAAATTGGATTTGTGATCTCCCCTAGCAGGCACTCTCCGAGTGGCACACTTGACCCGACCCGCTGACAGGCTAATTAAGCTGCCCACTTCATCACACTTAAGCTTGCCTTGATTAAGAGGATTATGCCCAGCCCTAATGGCGCTGAACACCTCATCAAAAAAACAAAAGAGCCATGAGATACTGTTCATAAAAACACCGAGAAAATGAGCGAAAGAAGGCCGACAATCCTGACGCTAATTTGTGTCCGAGATGATTAAAAATTCAATTGGAGCTCCTCCCACCTCTCTTCCATTTTTTTTTGTCAACCCTTCAGCTTAATTGCCAACTCGTGGTGGACATAAATCAACAAAAGGTAAAACAGGCGGGCAAATGACAAGGCAAAGCCACCTTCACTACCACTGAAGGATATCCATTGTGCTCCTTAATGATGATGGAGATGCTGAAGGAGCTCGGCGGCTGACAATAACTATGGAGAGACGTAGTGCCGAGTGTTCATTAGTCCCGCTCTCTGCGACATTTCCCCATTTAATATCTTAATTAAAAATGCGCGCCAAATGCGCCTGAAGTGTGGGACTTTTTGTGTTTGCTCCTTTTTGAGGTGGCAAAGGTTGCTTTTCCATGGATGTCCTCGCACATAATGGCAAAGCTGCAGGCAGGTGCAAGATGGCAGTCGACCCGAGATAAGAAAAATCTCAAATAATGCTATTCATAAGATTTCGTTGAAAAGAAATAGTTATTTTTTCCCTCCATTTTTTGAGGCTCAAGAACTTTCTCCTGGTGGCTCGTCTTGACTTGCAATTTAAATGAAAATCAGTGGCAGACCGAGGAAAAATTGCCTGCTTAAATCAAAGCATTTGCATAAACCTAAAAACAGCTCGCAAAAATCTATATGAAATATATGCATGCATAATTTGGTCTTGAAACTTTGTTGTTTGCCAATAACAAAAACTGGGCAGAAATAAGTTTTAAAGACGTCAAATGAATTATAGAAAACTTGACCACAAGTTTGACTTCGAGCTGAGTTTATGAATTCGTTGTGCTGAACTTTTTTGATTACAAAAAGTGGGTGAGAGGTTGTTTTACCAATGCCAAATGAAAGTGATTGGATTGCATACATAGTACTTGGGGTTCTGATGACATTGCATTCGTGCTTCCAGTTCCTCCAATGCTATTGATACCCCATCAATTGGTTGGCGCTCCAGAAGGTTTCAACGTTACCATCGAATGCTTCACCGAGGCACATCCCACATCCCTCAACTATTGGACACGTGGCGAGGGACCAATTATTCACGATTCGCACAAGTACAAGTAAGTCGTGAACTAACTTAACTCTTAGAAAGTCTACTTAAGTATGTGGGAAATATTTCATATTAAATTCGCAGAGTTGAAGCGAGCATTGGGCTGCCAGCGTACAAGACCCATATGAAGTTGACCATCATCAATGTGAGTAGTGGCGATGATGGCATCTACAAGTGTGTGGCCAAGAATCCCAGAGGCGAGACGGATGGCATTATTCGGCTGTATGGTAAGTTCATTCAAATAAAATACAATATATAAAAAATTATTTAATAGTTCCCAATTCACGATTGTTCAGAACAAAAAGATTTGTAAAGTTGATACAAAGAACAAGGCTAGTACAACTATCCATTAAAGTTCTCCAACCTCCTGTTCGGTCCAACTAATTAAGTTCTCCATGTCCAGTGGGTCCAATAAAGGACCCGAGGCATTGAAAAACTACCGCATTGGCCTTAACACGAATTGACAAATCTAAGCCATTTAGATGCTCGTCCGTGCCAGGGACAAAGCCAATTGGAAGGCCAAAAAGAAACGAGAAGCAAAAAAAAAAATCAGAAAAAAACTCGACCGCATCCGTGGCCGGACTTAATTGCCCAAATTCGAGGCAGGACTCACTCAGCCACCCCGCACTGGCACTTGCCCCTCGAGTGAACCTACATAGTCGCCACAGAATGGGAAAGGAAAAGCTCGTTGAGCGGGCATAATCAAGCCAGTGAAAAATCAAGTCACGTCTTTCGCCCAAGGTGTGGAATTTTTGGCCAGGCCGGTCTTGGTCTGGCTTAGCCCGAGAAGTTTCCTCTCCTGCGGCTCCTTGAACCTCAGACTCTCATGGGTGCCTGGGCCAGTGGCGAAACTTGGCTTTAAAGTTGCCATGTGGCCATGTGTGCGATTTGGCCAGGATAGAGAGTTAATATCACGTCTTTAGTTTAATTACGTGATGGATTTGATTGAAGGGAATATTTTTTAGCTATCGATTGGAAAAATCGACGCGGATGTGAATTCAAAGTCAGACTAAAAATAGAATAGAAGCAGCGCTAGAAGTGTGCAAACTTTGGAAATTTCAAATTGCAATAAACAGGGTCACTTAGGGGTCATTGAATTTAAAGAATCTCTTTATTACAAATTCGCTATATTTAATACCATACCGTTATTCATTTTATTTTTTGTTATATTTTTTAATATACTATTTTCAACCTTATTTTATTAGAATTTGTAAACAGACAGATAAGCATATCTGTTGTTAGAATCGTGTACTGGAATTACCCTAACAACAATTTTTTGTATCAATTTATATAAAATAATATTCAATAATAAAACAACATAAATAACAAAGATATCTTCTGGACCCATTACATTTAATTAAAATTATAAAGGGAATTCCACGAGGTATTTACATTTACATTGTAATATATCTCCAATATTAGTTTTTTCAACACGTGCTGGCCTGACCGCTTATGGCCACCAGCTGAGCAAACGATTTTCGAAGCTTGTTGCATATTTAAGTTTCCGATGAGGTATCTATCAGATACTATTTGGACTTGGACCAGAACGGTACGAAACTTCTGAGAAGAAGTCGCAAGAAATGCAGCCAAGCGCGGGTCTTGTCCTCCTTCTGGTCCTGGGGTGTACTTTGGCAGAAGAACCTACGACAGCCATCAGTAGTGACCAAGGATATGACGGAAGATTTTTGATCCTCCCACAAATTGATGAACTGCAGAACGATAATGTCCAATCGATTGCTCAACTCAAGGGAAAACTGAATTATGCGGTAAGGAAGTTACTGACCGATCTGCAAAATACTTCCAAGAAGAAAAGGAGGCAGGCCCTGCAGGAAGCTCTGGCAGCTCTGACTGGCTTGCTCATTGCCTGGCCACTGGATGGCAGTTACAGCGACCTTCAAACTCAGCAGGCAGAAGTCTTTGGGTTTTTGAAACAACAGGAGGAGTGGAAGATCTGGAAGACGAATCAAGTTGTCCAGGTGTCAGAGTCCACGTATGGACAACGTACTCAGAAAGCCTTGGAAGTAACCGAGGATGTTAACGGGCGCTACAGCCTCCAGTTGAGCCAGTGTGCCAGTGAGTTTACCTGGCTCCTTATTCTGTTAAATATGGACTTGGGAGTGTCCCTTTTTGACCTTCAGAGCCCCACCCAGGAGGTGATCGATGCCACTGAGAGGTGTCCTGAGCTAGAACCCAATGAGTGCCTTAAGACCGTAAAGGATGCACTCAAGGAACTTGAGCCCGCGGCACAGACTCTCCAGAAGCTTAGGTCTGGAATCGACCCGGTGCAGGATGCCCAAATTAAGAGCGTTCAGTGCATGGAGTTGACTTTAGAGGAATACTCAGAGGATCGACGACAGGCGGAGCAAGTGCTGCAGGACACTATCCAGGAGTATCTCGGGACCATCAATTCGGGTTAGGAGGATAAAAAATTTTACAGCAGTTTAACAGTAATTAAAAACTTATATTAAAACCTAAGCAATATACTTTATTTTAAGGTCTTGATATTGGTTCAAAAAAGGGTAATGAAATTGTAATAAATTTTATATAGTTCAGAAAATTTTTCTCGATGGTTCATTAAATAGCTACATATATTTTTTTACTTTTTATTTTAAGGAAGTATGTATATATTATATATTTAATAGTCAAACCTTTGTGCATTAATGCACGTAAGAGGTAAAATTCCCAAGGTCCTGCCTCTAATACTGTTTTCTATAAATCACATTATTCAATTATAAATTATTATAATAATTTTGGTTACATAACTCGTAGAAAAATATAAGTAAGGTATGGTCACCACCCACTTAATGACAAGTTGACCAGACTTGGAGTCAGCTTCTACACTAATATTTACTAAATACATACTATGTGTAAGAAATAATCAAGCTTGCACAATGTGCTGACACTATCCAGCTAAGCCAATATTGACCCGAAACTTAAGTATATAATAAGGTACCAATTAGGTATTACCGGGACTTCGGCCAGATCGTTACGAAGTTTCTGATTAATACGGAAAAATGCAGCGATGTACAAGCCTGATCTTGTTCCTGATCCTTGCTGAAACCTGGGCTGACTATACTGTCCCAAATGAGAGACAACACGACATTGGACTGTTGGTTCTCCAACAAACCAATGACCTTCAAAATGATAATGCCAGAGAAAGTGCCGAAATCAAGGACCATCTAGAGTTTTTCATATCGAACTGTTTCTCATATCTGCCTGATATTACTAAGAAGAAGAGAAGGAAAGGCATGCTGCAAGCACTGACAGCTGTGACTACCTTAGTCATTGGTTGGCCACTGGATGGGAACCTCAGGGATCTGAAGAGACAGCAGGAAGAAGTCGTTCGCTTATTGGTCAGAGCTCAAGAGGAGTGGCAGTACTGGGCAATGGATAAAGTTCTATATATTTCGAAGACCTCTTCTGGTAGAGGCACTCGAAACGTGCTGAATGTCACCGAAAAGGTTAACCATAGCTACTTTCTGAAGATGCAACAATGCGCAAGTGAATTTATTTGGCTCCATGTCAAGTTCAATCGGGACTTGGCAAGGGCCCTCCAAGGTCTTCAGAGCACCATGTGGGATTTGATCTCTGCTGGCGAGAATTGTCCTACTTACGAACCGCAAGAATGTTTGACGACCGTGGAAGAAGCTATCGAAAAATTCAAGCAACCGGCGCAGAATCTCGAAGACCTTAGCTCAACCTACATTGATCTTCAGAATACCCAAGTGGACAGCATTCGATGCATAGAAAAGACCTTTGAGGAGCATATCGAGGAGCGTAGTCAGGTGGAGGCGGTTCTACAGAAAATTGTCGAGGATACCGTAATGGATGGATAGGATACAATCTATCTATCTATGCATAATAAAAAACTGGCTTAAGCAACGCTGCTTTAAATAGAATTATCCACTTGGTATTAACATTTTAATTACTAGGTATTTTGGTACAAGCAATTGTATAAACTACATTTACCAAAAATGAAACGGGCTTCATAATATCTAAGGTCTCAAAGCCCGTCATGGTAAATCCCTCTATCACATTTTGACATTTGAATAGTAATTACTCTTAAATTTGGAAAATGCATTCCATCATTAAATGTCATCCCGAACAGATTCAACATATTTAAATAATTTAGGGCTGGGGCTTTGATTTTGCAAAAAAGACGCGCATGGAAATCATTGCTGGAAATGTAATTGCAACAAATCGAAATGGCAGCGGGCCAGTCGAAGGGTTTTAATTATGGACAACTCTCCGGGAGGCAAAAATGTGCATATTGACACATTATTATGAATATATATATCAATTAGCATTCTGCATAATCCACCGAGGCGTATGAAATGCGAAAAGACACAAATGCAAAATTATGCAGAGCTAAAAAAAGAACTGAACTGTCACTGACTGCACCAAAATTGAAATAAGAAGAAATAAGTGATTGTACTCGCATACCAAACAAATGAAATGAAACGTGCTGGAAATTCTCAATTGGAAAAATGTAAATTTTATGAAAACAAGAAGTTCTCCCTGCAAATAGAATATTCATTGTTGTTATTGTTCATCAATGTGATGTATTTCTATGTGGACTGGAATAAATTCAAAGTAAATGAAAACACAATACAGTGCAGAGGCCGTATAAAATTAAATTGCCTATTGAAATATATCAAGTGTGGGCAATTTTACGGCAATTGCAGACAAAGAAATATTCAATTAAACAAATTTAAGCTTTATATACACGTGTATATTAGAAAACAAGTGATATTACGGGATAGTAGAAAATATTTATAAATATATACTGTATTGGTATATTACATATGTGCCATGAATCGATATTTTAAATTATTTCATCTATCATAAGGTTCCATTTCTTATAAGTTTGTGTTTCAAAATCGAGCTTAAATATAGTTTAAGCTATTGCATTACTGTAAATGATACTAAAAATTAAGTTGTAAAATAAAATATAAAAAATTATAAATATTTGTCAATATTTTTCTATATATGTTACTTAATGATATTTTCTATATTGTATTGAGTGCAATATTTTTCGAACTTTTTTACTTGATAGTCATCTTGATCGCCGCAAGTCTTTTTTTCTTTTATCGAAACTGAATTTAGATGTTTTATATTTAATGAGACTTTTTCTGTTTTTTATTCTTATAAGAACATTATTTAACTCTTTATCCTATGTCGGCTACAAATAAAAGACATAAAATATTTACGTACACTTAAAATATAGTACATACAACATTAAAAAAAAACGAAACCTCGTACCTTGTTGCAGTGTCCTATCCGCCAACCACTGCCTCATCTGGCCTGTACTCCACGGACTCGCATTGGGGGGAGAACGGGATCAACAACAACTTTGCGTACAGCGGCTCCGACTCCACGAGGTCCGTCTATGGACAGGATAAAAGTGAGTGAACAGCATAGACCTCCTTTGATCCCCAGCACCCTTCTGAGATCCCTATGTCACTCTGTCCCCACTCACACGACTTCTTCGGCTTCTTTGTGCTTTATTTCATTTCATGTCCACCATCCCCGCCATTCATTCAGATACGCGGTATCAGTCGAACTTGAACGAAATCGGTTTATCTGAACAAAAATCCTTCCTAGATAAGACGCAGAACCCGTTGCTGGCCACCGGCAATGCCAACGAGGCGGATGCGGAGTCCAGCGGGGGCCACAACCCCTCCGTGGACATTGCGTGGCTGCTGCTCGTCGTCATCCCGACGCTATTGTTAACAGTCCGAACTGCAATCGGTTCTAGCCCTAGAGTAAGTCTGTGTTAGTTAAAGCGAATCTAGCCTAGCCACACTTTACCTACGTAAGGCTTGCGGTGCAGTTAGCGACTAAATCTACGGAATTATATATACACTTGAATATGTACTCGAATAGTCCCTAGTGAAACAGACCCTGATTACGATCCGCCCTTCCCCCATATATAACTCGAACGTATATATGAGACACCGGCCCCGATGAGCTTGGCCAGCATATGTATATCCATCAATCACGACCCCGACCGGGAATCTATATACACTCATAACCACAGCTATGTATAGGAGTTAAGACAAACCAACCAAAGGGTAAATGCAATTTCGTTTTGCTTTCAATGCTGTGCTTCAAACTGAGAAAGTTTCATAGTTGTCACATAGTAAACGACACGATCTAAGTAAATATATACATACACATCTATATAATCGTGCGTCAAACGCTGCTGACACCCACAAACATGCATATAAGATAGCGAACACCCAATTAAATATTTACTCGGATAGACGCCTTAAGGATTGCAAGTTAAATGCAAAATAAAGTAGGTAACTAAGCCCGCACACATATCGAGTATGGAAATCGAAGTACTTAGAATACGAAATTACCTTTACCGTTTATGTTTTTTGTAGATATAGGCCAGTTGAGTTAAAGTTGAGGACATTCTGCAAAATTTGGATTCAGTTTAAAGTTACAAATTGAGTGAAGGAAGCTTTGGAGGTAGAATATTTGAAAATGTCACACGAGGGAAGATTACTTAGCATTAAACAATTCTAACAATAAACATATGGAATAAGCAACAAATGCCAAATAATTACAAAGCCTTTTATTTTGTTGCAATTTCTAAATTAAGCCTATTTCATAGCAAACAAAAAATGCAATAGTAAAGCTTCATGAGATCCAATCTTCTTCCGGTCATCTTCAACAAACAATTACATTACCGTGTACTAAAGGCTTACAATTGATGTAAAGATAAAACAGAATGTTAAACATTAAGCTAAAATAATTATAAAAACGATAATTGTGTTGCTTTAACTGCGTAAAAATGAAACACAGAGAGTAATGTTGAATTGTGAGAACTATATATGAATTAAAAGCAGAGCTATGGACACCATTGAAATGAAGACACGAAATATATATATATATATATAAATATAAACCATCATATACAGTTATAGACATGCATATATATACAGAAACACACTCGTACACGGACTACACTTATGTATCATGTATTTAAGCATATAAAATGAGTTGTAACTGAGGCATTAAATTAAATAAAAATCCGAAAAAGACAAATAAAGGAACTGAATGGGCGGCCAAGGCACTCTACGGCGTAATGAAAGTGAGCAAATTGAAATAAAAATGATGTGTTAAATGCTTAATTAGCAACCAAATTAAACAACGACCTGGCAAACAACGCCAAACATTAATATTAACAAAAACAAACATCATTTGCAACCGTAAAAAAGAACAAAAAATGCAAAACATTAATAAACAATTAACCTGGTTGCAGTTAATTTTTTTATACACGAATCTAGCAATTGGTTTGGAGCTGGTAAGGAAGACAAATTCACTCCGACCGCATTTTATTCGTTATGCAATTTTATTGTATCCATTTTTTATGCCCTTTCCAACAACAACAGCAGCCATAACAACAGCGGTGAAAAGCGAAACGTTTGAGCAATGATTTTTTTAAACTAACGAAGCTTAAACACCCTTGCGGGTATGAAAAGTGGTCGAATATATTTTTAAAGATGTGTTTCATAACTAGAAAGCAGAAACATAATTGCTTACTTTAAGCTCTTTTGGATTTTTTGACTTGTCGGAATTGTTTACATACTTCTAACAAACACTTTCATACCCCCATTTAGGGTATAAAAACAAGCGAAATTGCGTAAAATTGCCATATTCAATTTAATTATTATGCGGACGTGTGATGTCTGAGGGTTTAAGAGCTGGTTTCGCGGGATGGGCGTGGCGGTATGTCACTTGAATTTCAATGACACAAACGCACCAAACTTTAGCATGCATTTTTCATTACGCTTTTTAATCATTTGAAAGTGCAACCAGGGCTGCCACGGTTAATGAGGCATCCCAGCGGATGTGGACGATCCTGATAATGGTTTATTGAAGTTTACGAATTATTGTCGCCAGCGGATATCGATTTTATCGTTGGATAATATGGTGAATGAAAAATTAAAATAATAGTTGAATGTGCGAGGAAGTTGAATTACTAGAGTCCTATAAGCTTTCATTTACAAAACATTTATATTTTCTCAAGACCTGAGACTGGAGTGGATAGGGACAGATTGAGCCAAACAATTGCGGAAATTGAATTGAAATCTCCTGAAAAAAACGTACTTTATGAGGAAATTCAAAAGGCAAAATGAACATAACAGAGCGGAACAAAAACGGAATCAGCTTGAATCGCGAAAAGAGATGTCAATTTCATTACAGAAAAGGACACTGGAAAACGGGACTCATCTGCATAAAAGGGAAATTATTTTTCCTATTTTTTTGCCAGTTCTCATTCCCTCCTCCCTAGGTGCAATCTGCTCGGACAAAGTTCTGGCCAAGAATGATGGCAGAAAACATGTATAAATAAATTTGTGGGGGAGAATGCAGAAATGAAGTATTCAAAACAATTTCCGCAGTGCACTGCGAGTGGCAGGAGGAAATGTCGCCAAATTTATGTAAAGTTAACGAACTTAAGCCGGCAAAAGTAAAAGATGAACTAAATTAACCTCGAAGAAAATGGAAAAATGTCATTATTGGGCCAAAAACTGTTCAAAATATTTACGACATGCTTAAAGAAAACGAGTACCACTGCATTATCAGCCCATTGTGTTCGCCGCGAGCCCTTTTTATTCGGCGCCCATTGTTGAAAACTTCGGAAAACCCCCGGAATCCGGTACAGAATGGATGCAGCTGCGGCTGCATACTTTTAGGCAGCCCCAAAAAAGAAAACAATACGGCGGGCATGGGAGCAAATTTCTTTGCGGATGCCGCGCGAGCCTAACAACAGAGTTATGCCTCCTTCAGATCCTGCCCGACCGGGTGAGGCCAACATATGTGCCGGGGAAAAAAGTTTATGTTGTGGAACATGCTTGCCATACTTTTTATCCTTTCCGGAGAAAGGGCGAAGGGCTTTATTAAAGAGGAAATACGAAAGAAGTCCAGATATGCGCCCGGTAAGGGAGTACGGCTGAGGGTGTAAAAGTTGTAAGTGCATTTCGCATAAATGGGAAATTGTTCAATTTATAGACGCAAACACAAAAGAACAAAAAGAATCGAAACTAGGAACGTGGCCAAGGAATAACTTTATGAAATTGAAAAGATAAATATTTTCCATGCTGGTCAACTTAGTTGCCCCACACACTTTGTGGCAATCAACAGTTAACTGAAATTTAAATAAGCCAACTTGCTCTTCCATTTTCCATTTTCCAATTCCCCTCTCATCCCTTTCAACCTCTGTAATTGCCACAAATGAGGCATATCAAATTTGATTTGATTTGAGCGTTTAAGCCACAACAAGGACAACAATGGGAATGGGGGGAACAATCGAAGGACAACACTTAAAGCGCAGTAATCCGAGGCCGAGGGAGCAGAGGAACGGAGGAATGATAAAAATATCAACAAGCCAGCAATAAAACATTCGGGGAGGGGAGAGCGGATAAGAGATATGAACAGAGGCATCCAAGTGAGCACTGGCGGAGTATTGTCCAAATGACATCAATAAAATATTTAAACCCAACAACAAAGCAGGACTCTGAAGGAGCTGGTGAATCGCATTCACTGATGTCCTTGCCCCACGCCCCCAGAATAAGAAAAAAAGAAGAGAACATGAGGAAGGAGGAGGGGTAAGGAAACTCCACTTGAGTGGCGCCGTGGCAAACGAGCTTAACGGGATAAACAGGAATAAGGATGTGCAGGAGGACTCACTTGAAGCTGGAACCGGAGACGAAGCTCCTTCCAGAGCGGGAGCTGCTCGTCTCGGTTTCATCCTGACTTTGAAGTGGAGTGTCGGAATTTGAATTCAATTGCAATCGCTAACCAATCCACCCTCTTACCACTTTCCCAACCATATTCCATGTTTTTATTGCGGCTTCCTCTTTACTTTCTCGGTTCTGCCAGAATCATTTGTCGGGCCAGAAGCCTGCCGCAAAAGGCTTAGACTTGTTAGCAACGGCTTCGAGCTGTTTACGGGTCTCAGACAGTTGGATGTCTAAGAGGTTCTGAGGGATGGGGAGAGGACATAAGTTTGTTTTGCCACTGCGTTGATCCGCTCAAGAAATCGCGCAGGCCAATCAGGAGGAGGAGACGGAGCCGGAAAGGACTCAGAGATGGGTTCCCGATGATAGGAAAGCCATTGAGATGCCAGATTGCAAATGGACATTGAGGGAAATTGTGGAGACAGTAAAGGATGCTGCTGCTGCTGCCTTGGTTTCCATTTCACGTTTTGATTTCTCATAATTTGTGCAGTGCTCTCGGAAAATGCTTCGTCTCTATAATCATCCCCTTTGAAGACCTAGATATTCGTTTGCTCAATTTTTGTTGCCAGAAATTTACATATTTTAATCAGAAATTGCCGATTTCCCAACGGCAATCAATTCGCCAGCATCGTTTCGGAACCACTTTCTGATTTGGATCCAGGAGTTCAGCCCAGTGATTGCCTTGATCTCATTTGCTGGTCATTTGCAGTTTCAGCTTTAGGCTGGGAAAGCTGGGAAAAGCTTTAAACTGGAAGTAATCCCGTGTCAACGCCTTGGTTATCCAAGGATTTGCTGGCTGTCAGCTGTCCGCCGTCGTCGCGACCAAAGCTTAAAGGAATCGCTATGCCTGGCAGGATGATAAATGACTCCACCAGGTTCGCTTGTCTGTTGCTCCTTGGCAAATTTGCATTTAATTTTAAAGTGTCTGTGGCGAGTTTCCTGGTCGAGTCAATAAAATATCAAATTACCATTTGGGCCCAGAGGCTTTTGTAAGCCTTTGAAGTTGCTGCTTCAGTGTCCGTAGGCGTGACTTTTCCTGACTGAGTAAGCCATAAACTATGTAGCTGGAATCCCATTTGATGGCCGCTATTAAATGCTAATTAAGTATAGCTTCTCTATTTCAAATGGTTATTCAGCTTGGTAATTAATTTCAACTCAGAAATCATTTGGTCGGAAGCTTGTACGTTTATTACCTTTAAGAGTTTCAATTTCACTTGGGATAAATGTTGAATATCTTGCCATCAGCTTAAAGTGCTTTCCCAGCTAATCTTCCATAAATCCCGACTTCCCTTTGATATTTAAATTCCCCCAATTGTCTGCTTCCGTCCCGGCCACATTGTTTTCCTTGGCTTTTGTGGGAAACCATTGCGCAATTAATACAATTATCACATTTAATGCTCGCGCACAATGCATATGAAATTTTCCTGAGGAAAATCCTACGGAAGGGGACACACTGCTCTGCCTGTCAGAAGCCTCGTGCCAAAGGCGGAAGAGTTTCCCGAGGGAAACGCGGGAAAGCGGAAGTCTAGGCCATTCAATTACACCTGCTTGCCGCCGTGGCGGTGCCTGGGTGTGTGTGTGTTTTCCACAATTTTCCTCTTGGCACTCGTCGCGCCTCGGAAGTTTGCCAACAATTTTATTACATTTTCGTTTGTCGACACTTCTGCACTGATTTCGGTGTAGCTGTTGGTAGTCGCTACTAACTGATGTTTTTGTTGGTACTTGCTGTTGCGGTTGCTTATTACTTAGCAGCGGCAGCAGCAACAACAACAGCAACGGCGGCTCAAAAGTGCCAACAATAATAATTGCAACAGCAGCGACAAAAACAACAGCAAGGACACGAGCTCTCTGCTGTCTGCCAGGCAAAGTTTTTTGTCAGCAAGTGCCAGGAAGAAAAAATAAAAAATTAGATACAAAAAGCTTGAATAGGAGGGCTACCTTAGGAGACTGAAATTGGAATACCCTTACGGAGGGATAATTATTATATAGCAGATAAATATATGTATTAATTGGCTTTTAAAAGGTATGTTATAATATGTATTTCTATTGAAAGGCTCCTAGAGAAGACGGATTTAAGGTACAATATTTACATCATAAAAATTGTATATTTATTTACATTTATATTATACATTTATTTATGTAAACATAAGGGATACAATATGCTGTTAAGGTTTAGTTTCACATTTATATTGTAAAAGTTCATAATCTACTACTGATTATTCGGATTAAAAAATTGTATTGATTAAATACTCCCTTCTTTAATATTTTTAAAAAGAAAAATCTTTATGATATTTTTAATAGAAAGTTTTATTTTGAATGAAAAGACATTTGATTCCGACTCTCCTACTAACACACTAATATATTCTTCATGTCCTGGCAATGCTACCCTCTAAAAGAGTAAGGCTTAAAAAATAAAAAACAAACACCGTGAGCAGGAAATGCCGCATAAAACATAAATGAATAACAACAACAATTAGCAGCTAAGAGAGACAGACAGAGACCGGCTGAAAGACTCCTCTCGCTCTCTTGCCATTTGGCAGCGGCAGGAAATCGGCGAAAAGGAAAAATCCACTCTTGCTCCGAACATTTTCGGTTATTAAATTTTCAATGGGAATTTGAATTGCTCTCTGGCTGCCAGATCCCTTTACTTCGCCCCATCCTTTTGGCCCCTTGTTTTCCGGCTAGACGCAAAGTGTTAAAACATGTTACACAGCAGCAACTACTGGGAGGGAGGGAAGGATATGCATAGGTAGTTGGAGCGGAAGGGAGCGAGGTTCTGCTCGCTTCCCTCCCTTGTTGTCCTGTTTTTTTTCGTACAGATTTAATTAGTTTTTATTACCACAACACAGCAAAAACAAAAGAGAAAAAAGAAATTGGTTGTTGCTGCATATGGAACTTTTCATGGCTGTCTGGCGCTGTCTCTCTTTTTCGCCGGCACTCCCTCTCTTTCTGTCTGCTTTGACGGCCTCGTCTGGTAGTTTTATTTTACATATTATCCTTTTGAGTCGTCTAGGCTTCGAGAGCTATTTCCTTGGCACCCATGCTTTATTTTATTTAAATGCCTGTGGTTGTGTTGGGAAGTGTGTCGCAGACATGTTGACACTAATATCCTTGTTAGCCCAGAAGAAAGGAGGTGCATCGCGTCAAGGGCGTCATTAGGCGGCCTCTAAATGAGATATAATTCTGTTATATACGGGGAATGTATCCAAAATAAAGAAATTTTATACATCGAAAAACATCGAATTTAATATTGAAATAATGATACTATCGATACCAATTTGTCAGAATTGCAAAGTGCTCATGGCTTTAAAGACGAAACTTAGTCCAGTATATTAAACAGAATAGTGATCTCTTCCTTAAATATTTCAAACTTATATGTTACAAAAATATTTAATATATTGATCGACCTTCGCCTAAATATCGTTAAAGTATTGATATATCAATTACTTGTTATCCCTAATTCATACACACATCCTACATAATAAGTGAAATCTGCAATTTGACTAAAATTTATTTTTTAAAGCCCACTCTACACTCCAAAAACTTTGTTAAAAGATCACTTTTATAATAAGTAATCTGTAAACCATATTTTGCCGGCCCTATAAGTGCATTATGTTGTTTGATACATTTCCAATTAAACCCAACCCAACTATTTAGCACGATGATCCTGATTATACTTTGAGCTGCCTTAATTCAAAACTGCCAGATGCAAACTTTTCTCCCATCCAGGGACAATATGGGCGCGGGGCTGTGCAAAATGTTGGACTGAAATGATTGCAATATTTGTCTCAGCAGTTTATCATTTTCCGGCTGCCCAACAAGTTATCTCAGCAGATGCAATTTGCCGAAAAACAACAATCGGAATGAGGATTGAATGGGGGAATGACACCAACAACAACAGCAGGAACAACGAACGATAATGAAAAACCACAAAATTGATGCAAAACTTTGCCACTAAATTCACAAATTGCTCAAGTTTTAAAGTTTCGACAGGCGGGAAGGGTTACGGCGGTGGATTTCACCCAGGATCAAGGGTGTGTGTGGGCAGGATGAGAAACTATTCAGAAACAGAGATTTGCAGCATCCGCAGTAGGAGAAGCTGGGAGCGGTCTTGGTTGGGAATGCAGATTTGCCTACACTAAGAAAAGCAAAATGCAAATCTTTTTCATAGGCAACTTTATAAGTTTTTAACTGTTGTGTTTACATATTTTTCCAAAATTGTTGTTAGCATTTTAACTTAACTTTCATTGTATGTATTTTGGCTATAAGGTTCAGTTTCCTTTACAAAAATATGCTTATATTAGTTGCTATGGCTTTAAAGTAATTAATACTGTGCATGTTCGGAAGAGGCCGGACAGAGAACGCATTGTGGAACAACTGCATTAAAGATTAGATACAAATGCAACGGTTAGTAAAAACTTTAGACATTAGCTTAAGACCTAGTCTCGACTGTCATTATCTATATTTATTATTTCATTTATTTATTATTAAGCTCTAATTTGTATTTCTATAAAAACCGACAGAATACTATAACGTTCCATCCATTTTAAAAATATCCTTTTTGCTAACTATTTCGCTTCGTGTATCTTGGCGTTGCCTCGGTTGATAGTGTTGCTGCCTTCATTTAACTTCCCGTTGAAGGTTTGCTAGTTGTTGGCTTGCTGTTTTTGGTGCTGCCACACTGCGGTTGTTTTGCCTGCGTCGAGTTGGCTTAGTTGAGTTATTAAAAAGCAATTTGTGGCCGTCGCTAGTTTGGGAATGTGTGTGGCAGCAGATTGAACGAGCAGCTGGGCAAAAAGTTGCCGGCAGCAAACTTGTTAGCACGCAGACGGGCATCAATGGGTTAAGTAAGCAGCTCAGCAATATTGAGCCAATCAATTGGCCAACAAGAGGATCCTGGCCAAAACTGATGAAGCGCTTACAACTAAGTTTCTTTTAAATAAATCTTTTTAAGAGGGTTATTTCTAGATAAAATTGACCTATTAGCTGTGGTGATTGTACTTTACAATAGATTGTTTAACAGATTTTAAGTATTTTTTATTATTTTTGCCTTTGAAAATATGGGTACATTAAGCTTGACAAATCGTCCACTATTTGTTCTTGTCGGATTGATATTATGTCTGTGTTACATGTTGAAATGTCCTTAGATTTAAATTCTAATATTATATTAAGGCACCTATCCTTACCTCGGCCCACCTTATGTGAGTCGGAGCACATCCTTAAAAAACACTCCCTTCTTCGGTCAGAGGTAAGGGTATGGCTTAATATAGCAGTATTTTGCTATTATTGTTAAATAAATAAATAAATAAATAAATATAACTTAAACTTTGTAATATAACTAAAACACATTTTCTGGTATTTAATGAATCTCTTCTTAACCATGTAAGCTCATTAAGTCGTCCACTAATGCCAAATCAATGCCATTGAAAGTCCACTCATTGATTACACAAGTTCATATTCAAAAGCAGATTATAAATATTTTGTCTGTGAACTCTTCTTTCTTTATTCCTTGTTCCTTTGGCTCTCCTTTATTCCGATTTCAGCTTCAGACCAAGTTCACTTGCCGGCGAACAAAAGTGTGCAATAAATTCGACGCAGCCACTAAACCAACTCCGGAGAAAACTAGAAAATCGTTAAATAAAAAAGGAAACTGCATAAAAGTGGGAAAAATGGAGGGAAAAAATTGCATGCAAATAAAGCGAAAATCATTATCTGCACATGAAAATCTGGTTAACTTCGTTTAGAGAGAAACCGTGTAAAAATAGAGCAGGATGAAGGCGGAAAGTTCGCCGCGGAAAATGCAAACATTTTTCAAAATGCAGTCAAAAAGCCAGCAAACAAACACGGGCGGAGACTAAAATGCAAATTCTTCTCAAGTGGCAGCAGAGGCAGGGGCGAAGGTAAAAGGTAAAAACTAGGTGCCAACAAGTTTGCGGCGTTAAAAGTTGTTGAAAGGGGGCAACTTTCATCATGGAGAGAGCTGCGGGAATCAGGGGATCCCCCATATATTATGTTAGTCGAGGCAGCCAGGCAGCTGGCACCTGAAACAGGACTAACAATAGCAACAACAGCCTTGGCTGGCACTTGCATTAAATAACGGAAATGAAAACAAAGGACTTCAACTTCCGGTCCGGACTGAGGAGGGCGGAAAAAAGAGAGAGCAGTCGCCGAATTGCACTCGAGTGAAAGTAGAAAGTGGCAAGTGGAAAGTGGCAATGTGGCATTGTGGCTTTTGTTATTTGCCTCTCACCGCTCGCTTTGATTGCACTGCCAGGTGTGTTTCTCCCGCCTTGGCTTCGGATGGGTTATTCCCCCATGTGGCATAAATAATTTGCACTCGGCGGTGGAACAAAACGCGAGGCGAAGTCGGCACTTGTAGCGCTTTAGTTGCAGGCTTCCAGGAATCCCAGTGACGGGGGGCATGGAAGTCCCCTCCTTCCGGAAGTGGAGCGGTGTACGTGCCCTCGTGGCTTGCCTTTTGCTGCTGCAGAGTTTTTCCGTTGATTGCATTTGTTAGTGCTGCTCAAGTGCAAGGACATGGCCCGGGAACAAGTGCGTCTGTTATTCCTCCAGCCGCAATGAGGGATGCCCTCCGGGGAGATGTACTTTCCCAAATGCTCTGCATAAGAAAAATAATTTTTTTATAGTGACACTACTAAGCCTAAATAATTCAAATTAAGGAATTAAACTATCAACAGTTTGTATATATACTTATATTGGGACTATAGTAAGTATAGTAGGATTTAAGTATAATTTCAGTCAACTTATCCGCTCTGTAAAGTGTACTCCCGTGTCGATGTAAGCCCTTTTCAAGCCCTGCTCCCTGATAGTTTTATGTTCTGCCTGGGAAAAATGCTAAATAATGCAGTCTGGGCCAGCTTTTCCCCGGCTTTCCGAGCAGCTGCCTGGCGTAGCACGTGTATGAATAAGTGGACGGGTTAGCCTGATAACAGCTGAAATTTATAGGCAATACAGTGGCCCTGGCCACTTGCGGCTGAGTCCGCTTAATAGAATTGCAGCGGCACGAGGGCTTAAAGCCGCCGAAAGCAACTAGATGTGGCCCACAAAAAATAAGGGCCAAAGGCGCGAAGTTCAAGTTGAAGAACAGAAATGGGAACAGGAGCGAGAGCAGAAGCTTTCAGCCAGTTGAATTTGAGTTTATGATGACATTAAATGGCCGCCGAAAAAAGGGAAAAAGCGAGTTGGGATAGGGCTCAGTCGAGGCGACTGGAGTTCGTAACCAGGCCAAGATAAATGTGAAAACAAAAACCACTCAAAGCAACGTAAATTGAGGATCCCCCTGTCCCGGCTGGAAGGCGGGGGGAAAACTTTTCGGAGAACTCGGACTCGACGGTGGTCATCTGGAGACCCAGACGGAAGAGCCGGGAATGGGGGACACTTAGCAAAAATTTCCTTTTCTCATTTTTTGCGCGACTTATTTTCTTATTCATGTTTACTATTTTATTGTGGCCCCAAAGGAAGCAGGCGGCCGGAGCGGAAAACTTAGCGTTAAATTACTGGCAACTCTCGAGGGCATAGAACCGAAAATGGAAATTTATGTCCCAATTGCATTTTCGGGTTTCCCGCTCTCGTTATCTCCCCCCATCGCCATCCACAAAGAAAGTTTGCTCAGGCAGATTATTGGTTTTTCCTGGGTTCAGCCTGCCAGCCTCCCGGCCTGGCCTCCCCCTCATTTTCCGCTTTAAACTCGGCGCTTCCGTGCTCCCGAGCCGTCTAATTGTATTAAATTTGCATTAAAATTGTAAAATTTCCCGAACGCATTAACAGGCCGCAGACAGATTCCGGCCGCGGTGAGAAATTAACATAAGTACACGGGGAAATGCTGTAAAACACTTAACTTGTCGGCCGGCAGGAGGGGCGCTCATTAAGCCATGTGGCATATTAAAAGGCAATTTAATACTTTATTGACTCGGCTTCCGCTAGAGAAGGGCGCGGGCGGACCATTAATAGAAATCCACTTTAATGCGGAGTCCCAGCGAGGGGAAGTCCACGCGAGTCATTTATCATTCGGCCGCGGACATCCCTGATCTTTGGTCGCGACGTCGGCGGACACTTGACATCCAGCAAATCCCCTGCGGAGACACGGGATTAGTTCTGTTTTAAAGCTGGAACTCTGCAGCGAAATTTGCAAACTGGCCGCCAAATCAAAGATGAAATCTCCACAGCCTCTGAGGCAAAAAATAAAGCTGAAACGATACCGGCGAATTGATTGCCGCTGGGAAATCGGCAATTTCTGATTAAAATATGTAAATTTCGGCAACAAAAATTGAGCAAGCGAATATCTAGGTCTTCAAAGGGGATGATTACAGAGACGAAGCATTTTCCGAGAGCACTGCACAAATTATGAGAAATCAAAACGTGAAATGGAAACCAAGGCAGCAGCAGCAGCATCCTTTACTGTCTCCACAATTTCCCTCAATGTCCATTTGCAATCTGGCATCTCAATGGCTTTCCTATCATCGGGAACCCATCTCTGAGTCCTTTCCAGCTCCGTCTCCTCCTCCTGATTGGCCTGCGCGATTTCTTGAGCGGATCAACGCAGTGGCAAAACAAACTTATGTCCTCTCCCCATCCCTCAGAACCTCTTAGACATCCAACTGCCTAAGACCCGTAAACAGCTCGAAGCCGTTGCTAACAAGTCTAAGCCTTTTGCGGCAGGCTTCTGGCCCGACAAATGATTCTGGCAGAACCGAGAAAGTAAAGAGGAAGCCGCAATAAAAACATGGAATATGGTTGGGAAAGTGGTAAGAGGGTGGATTGGTTAGCGATTGCAATTGAATTCAAATTCCGACACTCCACTTCAAAGTCAGGATGAAACCGAGACGAGCAGCTCCCGCTCTGGATGGAGCTTCGTCTCCGGTTCCAGCTTCAAGTGAGTCCTCCTGCACATCCTTATTCCTGTTTATCCCGTTAAGCTCGTTTGCCACGGCGCCACTCAAGTGGAGTTTCCTTATTCCTCCTCCTGCCTCATGTTCTCTTCTTTTTTTCTTATTCTGGGGGCGTGGGGCAAGGACATCCGTGAATGCGATTCACCAGCTCCTTCAGAGTCCTGCTTTGTTGTTGGGTTTAAATATTTTATTGATGTCATTTGGACAATACTCCGCCAGTGCTCACTTGGATGCCTCTGTTCATATCTCTTATCCGCTCTCCCCTCCCCGAATGTTTTATTGCTGGCTTGTTGATATTTTTATCATTCCTCCTCCGTTCCTCTGCTCCCTCGGCCTCAGATTACTGCGCTTTAAGTGTTGTCCTTCGATTGTTCTCCCCATTCCCTTTGTTGTCCTTGTTGTGGCTTAAACGCTCAAATCAAATCAAATTTGATATGCCTCATTTGTGGCAATTACAGAGGTTGAAAGGGATGAGAGGGGAATTGGAAAATGGAAAATGGGAAAGCAAGTTGGCTTATTTAAATTTCAGTTATTGGTTCAAAGTTTGTGGGGTAACTCAGTTGACCAGCATGGAAAATATTTATCTTTTCAATTTCATAAAGTTATTCCTTGGCCACGTTCCTAGTTTCGATTCTTTGTGTTTGCGTCTATAAATTGAACAATTTCCCATTTATGCGAAATGCACTTACAACTTTCACATCCCCCCCATTTCCTTTGTTCGCATTTTTCCAGCCACATATTTGGACTGGCTCCTCGGCTGTGCCACCTCCTTAATAAACTCTCCCCCTTCCTCTTTGCGGAAGATAAAGAGTATGGCAGGCATGTTTTGCACAAAAAACTTTTAGTCGTATTCGCATATGTTAGCCTCCCTCTTCATTATATGGCTGCCACGCCCCCTTAATCTCCTAACCAAAAGGCATAGCTGCGTTTCCCGGCCGGAATGCATAAAGAATGTTGTACGTTTTTCTTAGCTCTTCGTTTGTTTTCCCTCGGTTGGTGCTCGCAAGAATGCTACGATTTTGCGGAATTGGCTGGGAAAATTGGCCCAGAATGGAATCTTCAAGCATTCTTGTGGTAATATTTTTTGGCATGCAAATGCATTACTCTTATAAAAAATTATAGAAATGTTAAAGTAGGTAATGAGAAAAATTAATGCTTTTTACTAAGTAAATTCTTGTGTTTACTCATTGGAGTTTTCGGCTTAAAGTGTTTATAAAAGTTCTTATAATTTCAGAGTAATTTAATCCATAAAATTTTAATATATATTTAGAATAAAAGATCAATGAAAAATAGTATTTTATAACATAAATAAGCTTTAAGCTATTTTTTAATAAATATATCAAGAAATAAATACCATTCAAAAGTATGGATATAATTATATGAATATTTTCCAAATAAATGTTTGGCATTTGTTAAAATAATCAAATTCTATCTGGTTTTCTCTTTGGTTACAGCTTTAATGTTATCTCAAAAGTGTTCCCCTTCAAGGAAATACACTCGTGTTAAAGACAGAAGAGATTCCGTCATTTAGGGAACCTTTTCCACGCGGCTCCTCCGCATCCTCCGCTCTCTTTCCTCGATAATCGAAAGCTATTATGCCCACATTAGTCTGAGTCCCAGATTTTCCGCCTCAGAGGCTGTTGTTGCTGTTTTTGTGGGCTGAGATGGTGTCTCCTTTTATGCAAATATTTACATATGCTCAACGACGACATTGGCGGCTGCGGCACGCTCCTCTCTCGTGTCCTTGTCACCCGGGGGTTGGGACGGGGGTGGAGTCCTGCATCCCCTACGACATTTATTTTTCGATTGTTTGCAGAGGCAGGCTGCCTTCCTCTCCTCTCCCCCTTAAACGTGTGGCTCCTGTCTCGCTTGTCCCGTATTTTATTGTTATTTTTCCTATTAAATTGCGTCGGCTTATCGCACGTTTAAAATAGCAACAACGACAACAATATGGCAGGCTGCAGCCCCCCGGAAGCCGTTTGAATTGTAACTTTTAACTCCATTTATTGTAAATTGTTGTCTGTACAATACGTCTCCTACCCACCCCCTCTTGCCACGCCCTGGGGTCATGTTGCGTGTAGGCGTGGCATCTATCATTACAGATAAGAAAGAAAATAAAATGTGGCGCGTGCTTTACGATTTTCTCGAGGACAGGAGCGGGCTTCGAGTGGGGGAAGAAGGAGGAAATATCTCCCATCGATTCGATTTTCCTTAAAGGATTTTTTTGGGCTGTCTTCGTATTAAAATTTGTTGGGAGTTTACTTTATTTTTTAATAATTAAATATATTTTGTAACTATTGAATATATAATTAAAAGGTTAAAAACTGTGTTTTCACAAAATCATCAATTAATAATACAAATAAATAATGCAAAAATAAAATAGGTAAAATATAAAATGAAAGGATCTATTGTAGGTAAACATTAATAGTGACCTTCAAAGTGACCATTGAAAAATCTAACCGGACCTTGTTAGGCTGCTTTCAAAATTCTTAAACAATTTTCTTAATAAACTCAAATATTTCTCATTTAAACACCATGTATAATCTTTCCTTATTTGGCTTTAAACATCAAAATAGTAAGAAAAACTTGTCTTAAACCTAAATTACCTCAAAGCACAAATATTTGAGTAGATACATGTGTATTTTACCTAGTCTAATTCTTAGGTCAAGAGCATAATTATTTTGCATATTTCTTTCGACTACTGAAAGGCGGGGAGACTGAGTGGCCTGGTGAAAGGCAAACAAGTTGAATAGCTGTCGACTTGTGGTTGACTCTCTAATACCCACTTGAAGGAACGAAACCCACTCAAGTTCACAACTTGTCTATCTTTTCAGCTGCCCGCCCAAGCATTCGAGTCTTTTCAAATTGAATCAACACAATTTTCTTTGCCAGAATAATCATCATCGTCATCATCATCATCATCATCACCAGCATCCTTGTGGATGTCGCTCCTGTTTTCTGTGCATATATAAGTGACCAAAGGACCTGAGCCCTTCGTCCGGGGAGCCGAACTTTTTGACAAGCCACTTAATTACAAAATAATAAAGATTTTTGGCTGCAGACAGTGGCGCTTTCATTAACACAATTCCGAGCGTGTCTCCGCCCACGAACTTTTATTCTAATTTCAGACTCGTCGCTGTCCATAATGACCTGGTTACCAGGCATTTCCATTTCCATCTCCATTTCCACCGCCACCTCCCCCGGCATCTTGGTAATTTCAATTTGGAGCATCCTCGGACCCACTTGTGGGACTCACGTGGCCCGCTCCTGCGCGGAGGTTTCGTCCGTGGACCTGTTTGTCTGATTTGATTATTAATTGAAATTATGTTTGCCGCGGCAACGCGCATTGAATTTCTGACAGTTTTGTGGCAGCTCTGTGGCAGGGATTTCCAATTTACCCCACGAAGGTCCCTTCAGGCCAGGGCCGTGGCAGAAAATCTATTTTGATTATCCGGCCAATGCGAGGAGATTGTTATTGCATTGTAGGGTTAATTAGCAAGGTTAATAAGCGCTTTTCGAATTACATTACGGAGTTTTTAGTGTATTCTTGTACATAAAATGATTGTGGAATTGTTGTAAATTACTAGAAGGTGCATGGAAATGTGCTTAAGTTAATAACAATTAGTGGTACAGTAAGAACTAGTAGCAGTAGTAAAAAAAGAAGGCTTGATACAGGAATAAAACCTAAGAGATACCAATTACAATTCACAAATGTTGTTGTATTTAAAATATAACGAAATATTTATTTATAAATTGATCGCATTATTTGATCATTTATTAAAATGTTTTGTAACCTAACCTTAGACAAATGGATTGATATTTTATTTCTATATACCGCTTACTATGACGATTTGGCTTAAATTCCTTACGAGTCTCATGGTATTGTCTCCTTAAAACATTTAACATTTATAATGTTCCATTCTTCGATAGGCTTATTCCACGAATTGCCCGTGGCGGACTCCATTTTGATATGCAGGAGCATGTCGGCGTTGGTTTCATCTGGCGGAACCCGGAGCTGGCTCCTCTTCCCGCCTGACATTTATGATGACAGGCGGTCATGTGGCGGTACGAGTGTGTGCCAGCCTCATTCGTTACCATTCCAACTGATGTTGACACGTGCTACATCATCATAGATGGCGATTTCCCCGTTCCTGGCCCTGCCCGCCGGTTTTTCCTCTGACGCTTTCCTCGGAGGCACGTACAAAACATAAAAGTAACTGCACTGCGCTTTGTTGAAATAGTTGCAAAAGGAAACGAGCAGCAAAGCACCAGAGGGCCGGCACAGGGCAAAGCTGGCAAAGCGAGGAAAAATTAGAAAAGATAGAGGAAAGGGGGAAAACGCAGCCCGGCACACACAGGACGTCCAAATTCGACTGGACTTCAAAGTGTTCAAATTGCAGCGTCACGGAAAGTGCGAGAGAGATTTCCGTAGAGTCTAGGGTGCAATGCACCCGGCACGAGACCAAAAAGGAAAACAAAAAGCCAGAGAAACGAAAAAAGGTCCAAATAGAGATAGACAGCGATAAGCCTGGAAAAAACTGCATAGCCTAATGACGGAAAGGATGTTAAGAAAAAGATGTTAGCAGAGAGGGTACACAAGAGATACAGGATCTTTTTGAAGTGCCTGCTAAATCGATGTCCTGTGGAGAGGAGGGTAGCTCTACTCATTTTAAAGAACTTGTAGGTGACAGAGCAATGATTGAAAATTTATTCAATGAGTTTTAAGTAATGGAGATAAAATGAAAAATATTTAAAAAGGACAACGAATAAACCTCTTAAACCTCTGAAAACTTTATCTTAAAAATGTTTTTAAAAAGAATAGAAACTTTATTCTCTTCAATAAACAGTCCCTTAATGCATTATCAGCATATTAACATTACATTCGCTGCGGTTTTTATTACACTTTTTAACTTAATATATTTTTTGTTACTTTAAAGAGGTAGCTACTTGGCTTAAATTGCCCCCTTTAAGGCCAATCACTTTTCCTTCAACCCAATCACATCACCTGTAAGCCACTTTAAGCAAACATTCACCCCCTTACAATGGAAGACACACAAGCTTGGGTAACTTATAGCCAAAAGGTTGCATTTCAATACTTGCAACCGCCCACACAATTCCCAGTGGCTGGATGGGTCCTGGGAGAGAGCACCGATGGCAACTCTCACTTGACTGCCCCGAAAGTGCATTTCATGTTCAAATCAAAGTAAAGGTTGCCGCCAGCCAGCCCCTCTGCACCTTGGCCCAGTCGTCCCCTACATAGTTCAGTCATACTGGCAATTTTTCAATGATGTGATGACTATGGATGCCAGGGCTTTAAGAATTTATGAAAATGAAACTGATGGTTGCCATGGCCATCAGATAGGGCCAAAGCCAAAGGAAGCCGGCTGGGGCTGGGGCTGTGGCTGGGGCGAAAACAAACAGAAGTCGCTGGCTGGAACAACAACAAAGATCCCTCGGCGGAAGAAGGATGGCTGGGTCGGAAAAGGTTCCCAATGCCATTACCACAATGCAGTCATCGTTGTTGTGCTTATATATCCTTGCAATGATTTCCAGCGTCCTGTTTACTCACGTCTCCAGCCCTCCGCTCCTCCGCCGCTCCCCTTGGCTGCTCAGTGAACTGTGCGAGGAACTGACGGCCCTGGCCGGGAATAAATTATTAAATCATATACCGTTTTAGTGCGCTTTAAGCCGCGTGATTCACCTGGATATCCCCCTTAGGGATTTTCAATATTTAGCTAGCTTTAAATGTTCTTAAAAAAAATATAATTTACCACAACTAGGATTCACGGAACTCTACCCTGGAAAGAATTTTTAGTAAGAAGCTTTGACTTTAAATTGAATTATATTTATATTTTGTTTTTAACTTTTGTTTATTGAAATGTATACATTCAATTTACTTAAATATAAACATAAATTTCTTTGTAGTTTTCAGTGCATTTCCGCTCTCCCTCCGTCAGCCAACTTAAGCCAGTTATGAATACGAGAGGCTTAGACAGCGAACAACAAATTTCACAGTCAGCGCTTTGTGAAAATCTTCATGCAACTTAAACACAGACGCACAAAAAATGGGAGAATCCTTCGCTCAAGCGCTTAATTGAAGTGGGATAAGGACGATGAAAGGGAGTGAAAAACTGTGGTATTCCTACACGGCTTTGGGCCATAAATCCCCGTAATTTCAGACAGCGAGTGGAAGGAAGTTCCCGCCATCGATAAGCCCTTAATTGGCCGCACGAAGGACATCTTGATGCAGTAAAATGTAGCAGATATTCCATGAAAGTTTTATGCCTGACCCAAGGACCATAATTGCGTGAAGTTTTTACCCCAAATGTGGGAGCCACAAAAACAAGTAAGCCCCGCGCACATATGCTGCAATTTTACGAGGACAATGAGAGGTGGTAACACGGGATCGGATCACATTGTAAATAAAACATTGCGGCAAGAGGAGGGGGCACTGCTCAACATAAAATGAGCAATGGCCAAGTGGTCCATAAAACAAAATTCCAAAAAACTGTGAAAAAGGCAAAGGCAAAGTGCCGCGAGTGCCGTCAAGTGCGAAATTTAAATTTGCATAAATTATACAATGGGCAGAGCCGCGAACCAAAAAGGAACAGGCAACGGAAACCAACCACAAACACGAAGACAAAAGCTCAAATTGTTACCAACAAATTTGTTGTGTGAAGTCATGAAATATATATGCGATAATCATGAAGGCGTGAGATTTGAGTGGCCATAAAGTGTTTGACGAGGAGGAGGATGTTGGTGGGGGATGGCGGTTAAGGATGGTGGTTAAGGATGGTGGATGTGTGTAGAATTGGGGTTCGGGGTCATCACAATGACCAGCGAAAATTTTCAACGAAGGAGATGTAAATTACTTTTAAATTAAGTTAAATTTAGCACTAAAGGGTACAAGCTAAGGACCTAATATATATTTCATTACAGTTGCATATACCAGATTAGAAACCTCATACTCTGCGTGTGAATTTGTTCGATTCCAGCTCTGTCCCATTTAAAATATTAATAATTATAGCCTTAAATATAATATCTGATCCTTTAGAACAAATACATTTTTTATCAGCATCGATGCCTCATCAGCCATGCCCATTAAAAAAAGACTTCTAAATTTTCAAACATTTTATAAGGGATTACATTGTTAGAATGGTGAGAATAAAAAAACAATTTAAATGCAGTATGCAGATTTTTAAGGATTATAAAAACTAGCTTTCCAAATAAATTTTAAGGCATTTTTGGCATTAACGATATTAATAATAAATTGCTCACTGCAAGGGTTTTCAAAATTCAGCTTCCCAAAGTTAGCTTCCGTTCCTGTCACATTTTCGAAAACGATCATTACGAAAAAATAACACTTTAATGTCGTGCAAACCTTTTTTGCATTAGCTAATAGTAATGTAATGTTTACAATTAGATCAACAGATTGTTTGTTTGGTAAATTGGTCGTTTAAGCTTGTCATCCAGGCAGTAGTAATGACCCATGTTTACAATTATATTAACAGATTATCTTTTAGACATCTGACATAAATAAATTACAACAGGCATTCGTTTGGACCTATAAAAGCTAATGTCGAAAATTGGATTTACTTTAAATTCTTTAATTTTTTTGTTGATTAGTTCTTTGGCCATTATGGATAAACTGCGTCTGTTTGTTATTCAAATGCTAATCACAGAGGCAATGGTAATTACGAAATTTAGAATAATGTTTCGGGTATTTTAAAATAAAACCCTGCCCCGCTTCAATCAATTTGTCATAGTGTTTAAGAAAAGACTTCCGTGCAGTTCGTATTTTTAACCAATTCTCCTTCTGAATTTGTTAGTTTCTGGTGCAAAAGAACTACAAGGTGACCTTCGTATCGATAGGCTGTTCGGGAAACTCCACACCTTGGGACATCAGCCAGTTGAAACTGAAGGGCCGTGAACGCGTGGTGAACGGAACAGTTGACCTGTTAGAGGATTTGGACGACGAGCACTACAGCTTTGCCGGCGACATGTGGAATGATTCTCAGGGTGACGGGAACTACAAGTTGTACGCATTTGGAATAGCAAAAGATACCGTCTGCAAGACGTACAAAACCTACCGGCACTACTTCCAGAAATTTGCAGAGTTCGGGGTCACAACGAACTTTCCACTCCATTTGGATCCGTGTCCAATCGAAAAGGGGCATTATTACCTTAAGAACGTGTCAACCAACACGGACGCATGGCCTGCAGTGGTGCCGCGCGGATACTCCCGATTAACTGGATACTTCTACAAGGACGACGTACTCGTCGGCTCCTATTTTGTTACTCTATTTGTCGAGGACATATATTCTGCACATGTAAAATTATAATTAACACTGAAATGCCGAGAAAACTTATCCGCCGATAAGAGCACAAGCTAATTATAATAAACGATGTCTACAATTCTATTAGTAGCTTAAACTTACCTAAAGTTTCGGTGTGAAGTAAATTCTATACCCAAAAATATGAGGAATGCAGCTGGACAATCTCATGCCTATTGCCAACCATAAAATCGTATAAATACTATTTAATATTAACAAATCGTGTCTGCAAAAATCTATGCGAAGAGCAACAATTGTCAGGAATATTCCCAAGCATTAATCACAATAGCCGCAGGCCAACTTCACTGGCCAAAGCGGAGACCCAAAAAGCCCCATAAATATGCGCAACAACAGCAAACTATTAAATATAAACACGCACACATATGCATACATATATCCTGACTTATTCCGGGACATTTAAGAGAAGGGCTCTCCCAAACGAAACCCGAAAACCGCAGCTTGTCATAATAAAGGACGGACTGGCAGGGGAAGCACGTTTAGATTGGCCTGGCAAGCGGCAGAACATCTACAAAACAAAAGGACGAAAGGGACCAACACAGAGAGAGAGATGGGAGAGGTGATGGACACGGGCTAGTCGAGCTCCTGCCGAGTCCCCTTCTCTGGTCCTTGGGAACGTGACTTTGTGATTTTATGAGCGTTGAAAATGCCACACGTACTCGGCAAGGATTTGCTTTGCCCAACACTCGCCTCCCTTCGAAATCCCCTGCATTAACACTCAACTAGTGGGGAGTCCGGGCAATGCTTTTTATGGCTGTGTTTAGTGAAAAAAAGGATTCAACTTGATTGCACCCCCAGGAATCTCCTGGCCAGTGTGCCAGGATATTGGCCTTATGACGAATTTAATTGGCCCAAGGACCGAGAGAGCTAGCGGGGCGTAATCCCAGCCAATTAGGACCCTCAGACGATCAGAGTTAAAGAAATTCCAAGTCCAAATTCCAGCCCCTATTATTCGGCTTTGGCCTGAATATAATTCCATTTGATTCCGGCTCAAGGCATAGCCGCCAAAGGATCCGATCACACTCCAACTATGCAACCAGGAGCAATTTAATGCAAAACCGTCGTCTGTAAAGTTTTCGACCCTCGCTCCGCGTATTCCCTGGCTGTCTGTATTTTTTAAAGCCCGGCGAAATGTTTCAAGTGCACGGAAACAAAAAGCAAAACTGCGGATACAAGGCAACGGCAACGGCAAAGGCAAAAGGCATTTTTTCCGCCGGAGAGGAAGAAATTGAAAGACAGCAGTGGCCATAGCTATGGCCCGGCTGGCTGCGGATTTCCTGATGATTTTATTGGGCCGCCAGCAAACATTTTTGAGTGTTGCCAGCAGCGGCGGACTGCGGAATGCGCCAAAGTATTTGGTAACTTTTTTCCAACGCTGCCTGCCTGGCCTGCCACCGTTCTTTATTCTTTTTCCCAGCCGGAGGCCAGCCAAAGGATGCGGCATAAAGGATTAAGCATGGGTAGCCAGCCAGCGGGCTTGTAAATTGTTAAGCAAGTTTCCTTTCTCCTTTTAAATTTCATCTTTATCCCGCCGCACACGATGAAACCGAAGAAGACACAATAAAATGTTGCAAAATATTGAGCATTTGTAATGGGCATCAACAGGATGGCGGCGGAGGGACACCCGCCCAAGCCAGAGCACATGCATCCTTAGCATCCTTCTCGCCGTCATTGCCACTACGGTTTAGTTCGCTCTCCGGTTCCCTTATTGCAGCCGACAACCTGCAGGCTACTTACGGCTCCGGTTCCGCACAGAATCCAGGCCAACACACACTCGGGTGGATGAGGGTGCGGGCGTGGGCGAGTGTGTTCCATTTCAGCCGGAGCCTCTCCTTGGGCTTTACGTATCGCTGCTTATAGACTATGGCATGGCTTCTGGGCAACTTACTTAGCGGTTGAGTGCAAATCTTATGCGAGTGTGTTTGTCTGAATGCGAGTGTGTGTGTGCGAAGGGTGTGCTGGTGTGCGAGTGTGCGGCGGGTGTGCATGTGTGAAGTGGCTGTTTTGTGGGCTTAAGCTGCAGTTACCAGCATGGGTATGTTAAACATTTGGCCAGGCCCAGGCACATTACGTGAATGTGATTGAAATTAGCCAAAGGGGAAGGCCAAATCTGCAAATAAGGCAACGTGGTTTCCAGAGGGCTTACAAGGGAAACAAAAAAGAAAACTAATTTAGGGACTATAATTAATCTGCTGAATGAAATGAGAATTCGCTTGAATATATATATATTTCTCAATAGCAATGTCGATAGGGATAATTTTACATAGCTTTTAGTGATTTCAGCTGTAAGCTTAATAACTAGAACTATACTTGTAAGTATAAGTACGAACTCCTTAATCAACCCTCTAGAAGTTTATACCCCATCAAGAGTACTTTTTAATTTTCAACTTAAGTCAATTCTGCCTCTATGACTCGCTAGTAATCGCTAGTTCAGAAAAGCTAGGAAATAATTTGCAGAAAAATGTCAAGGAATTCGACTATGTTTCGTTTTAATATTCCAACTTTTTTAGGACCAGGTATTTTGTCCTGCCGACAAATGCTTCTTCCTATTTCAATGTCAAGAAGTCACCGACCAGACGAGTCGGCACTTGAATCGTTAATCATTTTGCGGCAAGAAATTACGTATACGTCAAGTGTAACCGGACAGATAAGCGGCGCAAAGAGAAGGGACAAGGTTAAGGTTTGAGTGGAACAAAAGGGGTTTATCGTTTGATAAATGGCCCCGAAGTTCGTCAACCCCAAGCCGTGTCTCTTTCCCATTTTCATATGTTTGCAGTTGGGTTCAAGGTGAACTTCGGAGACCCGAGATGAGCAGCTACTTTCAAGGGTAAAATTATGCAAATGAGACCTCACATCGAGGCAGCCAAGCAATTTGTCAGCGGTTCGGAGACGGAGTCAGGGGCAGGCAAGTTGCCGAAAAACTTCGAAGACAAATCAATAGAGGCACTCGATTGCAATTAAAATAGTTGAGGGAAAGTTTTAGCCCCGCTAAGGACGTGACTGAAAGAGATTTACTTTCTAATTAGGCACTGGGGAAAATCAATATGCCATTTATCCCGCAATCTTTTTCGCAGTTCCACTTACTCAGCTTCATATCCTTCGAATCGACAAATGCAATTTTACAAGCAACTGAAGACAGACAATGAACTCCGGCCAAATAAAAGGGATTCCTTCTTTCTTCCGTATATATTTTTGCACTCCACGCGCACTCAGGGCACAAATATCGGATAAGACTCCGCCTGATGGGGGGATATATCGGGGATACTGTGGGAGTTGCACATTCTTATGCAGCCTGTTGTCTGTCTCGGCGGCTCACCCCTTTGATCTCTCCCGACTGTCATTTAACTGTCAGTTTCGCTGCTTGTTTGTGTCGCTTAAACGTCGCCACAGGAGGCGCAAAAGGGCGGGGCGTGGCTGCAATACAAATGGGAAATCCTCCGGGACTCCTTGCGGTGATTATCTCCGTGGCCTGGCGGAGATTTTGGCTCGAATGCGCAGGAAATTGGCCAGAGATAATTGATAAAGAAAGCAGAAAGGAATTTCAATGATTGGATACACCTTTTCGTTGTCTAAAGGACCTTTTCTGATGAACCCTTAAGTGAGGAAACACTCGAGAAATTACCTTGGAGCACTTTCGATAGAGATTATGACTTCGTAACATATTTATAGTTACTATGAGGTATAAAACCTCTTAACTTTATAAAAACATTATTATTTACAACACTTAATTGGGTTTTCTATACATTTTAATCACTTATTTCACTACTCTTCAACTCTTTAGCTTATTTTTAAATGCCATGCTGTAATTAAGATGAATATATTTTTCCTAAGAGTATATATTGCCTGAAGTATGCTAGGAAACTTAACATCCTTTCATTCTTTGTAACAAAATTATTTCCTTCGATGGCAACATTTACTTTTCCGGGCCAGAAACTTTAAAATTCAGGCTCGCTTTCGGCCAAATTGATTCCATTGCACCCACTTGCTGTGGCTCAAAGGCGAAAAAGAAAATTTCAATAAACTAGTTAGCCAAGAGCCATGAAAAAGTGAGCAAGGAGGGAGGGCGGACTAAAAGCCAAATGGGAAACATATTTTAGCCATGAAATTTATGCCGCCACACACTAAATGAATTTCGCAGACTAAGGACCTACTGCGAAACCAGGACGCGAACAGTGGCCACAACAGCAACAACAACAACCAGAGTAACAACAAAGGACGAATGCAAACAATGCAGATAATTTAGTTGGCGGCGGATATTTTGCAACAAAAGCCCAACAGGGAAAGATATCAGGGGGGAAGCGAGACGAGGGTGCGGCGGGAAAATTCGGTTGGCCAACTAGGCCTGCCAACTTGTTTAAATTGGCGCTAACTCAACGGAAAAACAAAGAAGACGACGGGGTAAGGGGCGGGAAATCCATTGGCACGCCACAAAAATAGTTAACTTTGCGCAGGCAACGTTTAAATTATGCAAGCTCCACAGGACACTGGGTCCAGGATGCAGGACACACGCCGCTCTGGACTCTGGACTCCCCATCCATCTGTCCGTCGCTTCCCCCAGCCCGTTCTCATTTGTGTATGGTGGGCTTGTTTGTTTGCTAAACGTCTGTCAGGATCCACAAATGTTTGCGTTTGGCATTCAAAAAGTTCATGCAAAATGAAATTAAGTTGACTCGGCAGTGGCTTTAAGGACTTACACGAATCCTGCCAGCATCTGTATCCCTATCTGTATCTTTATGTGTGTGTCTGTAGCTGGGCCCGGCAAATGCAGCTCATTTAAACACATGTCACAATACTTTCGCACAGCTGTCACTTTGACAATTTCCTAGATGAGTTCCTGGCGATTTCGTCGGCGCTTCCGCATACCAAAAAAAAGCGAATCTTTAAGCCATCTCGCCGGGTGTCTGCTCCGCGTTGCGTAGGTCTGTCAACGTCATCATCGTCCTCGTAATGCGGCTCCCTTGCAGACACGAGGCACACACACAGCACATCGCACATATCCTTCGGCTCCTTTGACTTTCAGACGCATAATGAAAACTTATATCACGAGTATTAGAGAAATTGCCAACACATGTGGCCGGGACTTTGGTTGAATACCAAAGATACGGGTGTCTTAAAGATGCCCTTGGTAGTGTTTTGGAGTGGATTGAGCTATTTGGTAATCTAATATAAATAGGGTTCTATTCGTGGTATGTCACCTGTTAAAAATATACAGATATGTCAGAATTATGAGTTGTTTTCTTGATGAAAGTAAGCCCAGCTTATTACATAAACCTGCTTAGACCTTCTTTCTTGAGATAATGTATCTTATAGTATAAAGAACTTATTTTACTTAAAAGCCCGCTTAAGTTAAAGTATAAAATGTTATAATTATACTAATTATAGCATTCATAACATTCTTAACCTTTAAACCTGCTTAGTTATCTCTTTTTAAATATGCTAATTTGTAAACTGTTTTAAAGTACAATAAATATATACTTCTTTATGCTTGCTTTAACACAAACGAATTTTAAATAATTTATTTTATTATATCCAAACCAATCAAGGTACAAAGTACAAGGTATCTTGTATATATTTAATCATACGTTGGTATCCGAAAGACTTGCAATAATATTTTGTATAAATAGATCTTCCTAAGCATATTATCTAAGTAAATTTGTATCTTTCTATCCTTTTAGTTCACATTTCTATAGGTAAGTGCAAATTTTAACCACAATAATCATAACCAAAATCTATTATCAGACTTTAACAATAAACGGGGACCCTTCAGGCACTCAAGATTATCACTAAAAATTTGTTTTTTAAGCCACGCTTGGCACGCGAAAACCTTCGAAAAAGAAGGGAGCCCGCTCCGAGTTTCTTTGCATTAGCGAAATTAAAACCCATGAGCAAGGAGTGCACAATTCATGCGCTTCCCTATTTATCCTATTCCTCTGCCTGCGTGGCATAAAATTTCATAACAAGGACCCGTGCCGGAAATGGGAAGGATGCGCTTTGTGGCACCCATATCCGTGCCAGCATCCCCATCCTTGGCCGTGGAGTGGGACTGTGTGCTCGCGGTTTCCTAGGAAGTAAATTTCGTTATCGTTTATTATTATTATTATGCGCGATGTGTGAAATGTCTGAGTCCGGCGTCTTCCCGCCCACTTGATTCTGTGCCAGTGGCAGTGCCAGTGTCTGCGTATGTTTGTGTTGTGACGTGGGAAATAAATTTATATTCATAACACACAGGGCGAGCAGGAAGCCGGCCGGGGGAGGACCAGGGAAGGCCCTTCGCCCGACATGCATACAAAGTGCTTTATGTGTGCCACAAGATGCTGAAAGATGGCTCTTAGATGCGGCCCGCTCCTGTAGCATTCCATCAGCAGACTCCGGCAAGTTTTTTGATTAAACTCCAGTGCCTCAGCCAGTGGGTTGGTTCTTTTCGGGCCTGGCCCTCTCAGCCCGGCCCGGTGGCTTATTAAAGCCACGTCAAGTGCGTGTCGGTGGCAAAGTGCTGGGAGAGCATGTGCAGCCAACGGCTAATGGGATTAGCGCTGCATCCTGAGAGAACCGGCTCTCCCGGAGGACCCTGGAACAGCTCCTCCAATCTCCTCATATTGATTACTAATTTACTTGTCGTAGAGCACAGCCCACACAGTCGACTTCCGCAAAACTTCACAGTGCACTTTCTGCAGCTCGAAAGTTCATACCTTAGGCTGTTTCGGCAAGTGCCTTGTTATTGGAGTTTTCTTAACTGAATTTTGTTTAAAGGACTTCACATTTTTACACAGGGAAACAAGTATTTCTAATCGTAATCTTCGGATTTCTTAAATCTGATTATTGCTGTCCCGGTTAGAGGAGCTCTACTGTGCCACGTCAGCCCAGATGCACACGCAGGGGGTTGTAGATAACTCGATTTTAGGTAGCCAAACTTGGCATTAACATGACGACGACAACGACCAAAGTTGCAACATGCGTCTGGAATCCTGTCGCTGGACAACTTTGTCGTCATATAAAATGTACAAAGCTCAGGTAGTAGGTAGTAGTTTTCCGACCGACAGGGGACAGTCCCGGCCCCGCTCCGGGTCTCCGGTCCCTCCAATCCCTTCCAGCCACATGCAGTCCAAGTTCCACTCAAAGTCATTCATGCGAAGAGTCAAACGGCAGCCGAACATCGCAGCACAACAATCAAAAAAGCGCTTCAGAAGTCAAAGACGCTGCAGGGCAACTGGAACTACCAAAAAAGGTGGCACTGGGAATGGGGATGCGGCAATGGAAATGGGCATGGAAATGAGTTGGGAATAGAGGACCGAATAGTAATGGGAATGGGCCATGTGCAGCGCAATAACTTGCCAAACTGACACCATGTCCTTGGGGTCTACTTTTTTCGGGAAGACTGAGCGCGTTGTATCGATAACGGTTTGTCTGCTGCCAACAGGAAGTGGGTTGAGTTCATCATATGTTGGCGGGGGTCTAGGGATTACATTGTCCGAAAAAATGCTCTTCAATTACCCACAAAGAATATCATCATACTATTATTACACTGGTTTCTACGGATAAAAACCAATGCCGATCATGGCAGATATGAGTCCGTGATTTATTTATTAAATATTATTCTTGAATAGATTTACATGTCTCAATACTGTAGTCCACACTCATGTATTAGATATACACGTGGTTCTATTTTGTCTTTATTTAAACCCAATGAAGAATCTTATTCCCTTTAGTGGTCTAAACTATGTATGTCTAATATTTACATCTCTTCCTACTACTCAAAAACATTCCCTCCAAAGGTAAATCAAATCTTCCTCAAACATTTATCCAACATTACAAATTTCTCTCACTGCACTCGACTATGCAAACAATGAGAAATCATGCACAAATCGAGCAAATTGCATATTTCTTATTTCCTACGCTGGCGACTTTTAATTTTTTATGCGAAATGCAGTTGAGACACGGCTGCGACTTGCTCCGCTTTCCATCGCCATTTCCATCTCGCCGCCATTGCGATTCGCCGAAAATTGTTCATTCCCCCGTTGGCCGAAGAAAGATGAGAGGGAAAACGCAACCACATGCCTTGGCTTGGCTTTTCCTTTGCCATTTGCCTCGTGTGTGTGACTTGTAAATTTCCCCAGTCGGACTCTCCGCTTCACTCAGCGGCGCTTGATTGAGCTCACGTTTCTTCGGGCTCTCCGTGTGCTCCGGCTTCTCGCTCTGCTCCGGCCACCCAAGGTTCCCGGACTCCTGCGCCGGATACGTCTTCGGTTTGACTGTCAGACAGAGTGCACACTTGGCCCGACTTTTTATTTAAAATATATGAAATGGAGTGCATACTCGAATAAGCCCTGAAATTAAGCCCGGCGAGGGAAACTCTTTCTATTTCCCCCGGGTGCGAGAGCGAAGTTTGCCGCAATTTTCGCTTGGCTTCGGTCGGACGTGAGCCCCGGAATTCCTGAAGCCCAAATGAGTTTACAGAACTTCGGCATCATTGTCTTTAATCAAAAGGCATTAAAATGTGCATGCGTGGCGGAACATGTATGCATGTATCCTAACCCAAACTCAGCATCAATGCCAATCCCAACCCATCGCCTGGCATCCGGATCCGGTTCCCCATTCGAACCGTTTTCACTTCGGGTCCGGACTCCGGAGTGGCATTTTTGCATGTCACACGGCGTATTGCGAAACATGAGTATGTAAATTTTTTGCTCCCTTCCTTACGGGCTTTCCCTACGCCATTATACTGTATTAAGTACGGAGTTGATTTCACATGTGTCCCCCGCCAGGACGCTGGGGTGGCTGCTGTGAAAAATGTTGCAAAGATGCAAAACAACTGTTGGCAGTTTGTCAAATTTGATTTGTCATACATCAAATGGCTTTAAAATGACAAGGAGATGTCTGATGCGCTGCTGACAGCGGGCTCTGAGCTGTGGGCGGCAAAAATCCCCATTTCTATTCTATTCTCTTTAGGAATGCTGTGACGGAGCGAGAGCTGAAAGAAATTTCGCTTTGGGTTCTCCTTATATTTTTGTACTTTTAGCTGGTGACAAAATGTGTCCAGCGAATGGGTAAAAGTGTTGATGTGTAAACCCGGTTAGATGGGTTCCCCGTTGACGAGGGACAGCCAAAAATTGGAATTGGAAAGGATTCGCCTAATTAAATGGAGTACGTAAGTCTTAAATGAAATAGTAGTCATTAGGGCAATGAAAGGGATATGATTCAAAAAGCTTTTCAATGACATCTTGTGCATTTACAAATTGCAAAAGATAATCTGCAACATAAAATTGAAAAGCTCTTTTAAATCATGTCGAAAAAATATCCAAAAAATAGTATTTATTATATTAAATATATATTTGAACCTAAAACGTTGTATCATCGAACTAAGTTTTCTTCAGTTTAATATAGCAAGCATAATATAGATTTTTCAGTACAGATATCAGGTCAGTACGTAATATATAATGTAACGTAATTATAATGTATCAATATTTTCTGCCTTCCCTAATCTTCACAAAATTCATTCAGCTTACGAATTCGATGGCACTTTAGCAATTATTCTTTACCCATAACACATTGTTTCGAATCTGTTTTATAAACCACCTCTTCTTACCCATTGAACCATCGTCGATCACTGTAATTGCGAACCCAACTCGTGAGCAGCTCTTCTTAATAGCCCCGTCATCAGTCACTCGGCCATTTCCAGATGCGGCCAGCTTGAACCACAAATTGACGCCACTTCACCTGACTTAAGAGCCCCACTCGTTGCCCTAATATTCTAATATAAATTTAACGCTCTCCATCAGGAGGCCAGCAACCTTGGCCCTTGGCTGCAGGATGGCAGAACAACAGGACCAGGAACAGCCGTCGGCAATGAGCTGACTTATGAGCAAGAGCCTGGGAAACCTGACGCCAAAAGGTACTTGAGGCCAACAAGGCTGGCAGTCAAGGAGCAGCTGAAGGACATGCTAGCGAGGCTCATTTGCCTCATCAGACGAAGGAGAATGGAGCACTCCACAGTTGGTTGTGGCCAGGACCGGCTCTGCCTTTGTGCAGCGTGACAGGCAAAAATTGCCAGGACACACACCTGGCCGCAGACAATGTGGCTCCTCGTCCCTTCTCGTCCCGTAGAGCCAGCTCGGTGCTCGCGTGTTAAACTTGGCTGAATGGACTCGCCCCACACATTTGTAACTGGGCCAAAAGAGCAGGGCATGTGGATGTGGTTGTGGATGAAGATGAGCAGTCGGGGACTGGAACTGGGACTGGGACTGGGCTGCAATTGGCCTGTGCGACCATGACTAATTTGTTAGCAATTATGTTGGATTGACGTCCCGGATTGGGCCACATTAGCATAATTGTTGTTATGAGATCGCCCAGGAGTCGGTAGCACACAGCAGCCCCTTTCATGGAGAGGAGGCAGGGTTCGGGTTCGGGTTAGGGTTCGGGTTCGAGGTGGCTACCCGAAATGCACTTGACATTCATTAACATGGCACTCTGAGAGACATTGGATTCCGGGGAGGCAACGGCGAGTGGTGCTAACCGAAGCGAAAAATAACTAGGAAGGACCTTCGCATCCAGTGCAGACTGGAATATGTAATGAATAGTGTTCAAGTTTGACTGGAATACGTAGAGGAAAAACACTAAATTAAAGTTACTATATAATTGCAACATTTTCTATTTCTATGAAAGGTGAGTTAAACATCCTTAAATTATATATCAGAAACCAATATAGAAAGAAAGAACAGCTTAGCACAAAATTAAATTGGTCTATTTGAAATACAACCGTCAGATGAGTTTTACATCAGTGTGCTGTGTGGTTATTTCGGGCAAAATGAACTCACACAAAATTTTAAATTCGATCCCGAAGCCGGCATGCTCACTGCCCCCACGGACGTACCGCCACACAGACGTCCACACATTCAATTCTTGGCAGGGGTGACGGTAGGCGTTGTGGAGGTCCTCTGCTTGTATCCCCTGGACTTGGTCAAGTCCCGGCTGCAGGTGCAGGGCATTCATAAGGTGCCTTCCCATGATACCTACTCTGGCGTCCGTGACGCCCTTGTCAAGATACACAGGCGCGAAGGCCTGACCGCCTTCTGGAGAGGCATTGTGCCATCGTTGTTGGGGAACCCGCCGAAGCGGGGCATCAAGTTATTGATGATTTTCCAGTTCAGGCCCCTAGTGCAGACCGGTTCCCAGCCCACGCCATGGACTTGTGCCATAGCCGGCGCTATTTCCGGAACCGTCGAGGCCTTGGTTATGAATCCAATCCAGGTGGTCAAGATAGCGCGGCAAGTGCACCAGAAGAAGTGTCTGAATGACTTGGCGATGGCCAGGCACATCATTAGGCAGAACGGCTACGGGCTGAGAGGTCTGTATCGGGGCATCACGGCGCTCATAGCACGCAACGCCGTCTTTCAATTCACGTACTTTGGCATATACACATACATTAGGAGGCGGGTTCCCGCCGGGCACCACTTGAGCTCCGAGCTCCTCCGTAGGTTCGCGATGGCCAGCCTATCAGGCGTCGTGGCCTTGTCGCTGAGCGCCCCCTTGGACATGGCCAAGTGCCGGATTCAGGCGCCGCAGCCAGTGAAGGGTGAGATCAAGTACCGTTGGACTGTTCAGACACTGAGGACCGTTTACTATGAAGAAGGTATCCGTGCGATGTACAAGGGCCTGACACCACTGCTCTTGCGAGCCATTCCAGGCGGAGCTATCCAGATAGTGGCTTACGAAGCCATTCTCGATTTCCTCAAACTTAAATATAGCGGGAATGCTGGTGTTTTCTGAGGAGAAATTTTCAAAGAGATCCCATTTTACAATTTGATACAATGTCATGGTAGGTTCAGGAAAACTCAGTTACCTCCACATGGAGCAATCGGTTTCTAGACACTTTATTAGTAGCAATAAATCCTACAATGAGTGCTTTTAGTTCTTATTCAATTCTTTAATTTTAGTCAAAAGTCAAAATTGAGTCATTTCCGGCTCTACATATAGTATGTATATTCTTGATCAGTCGATCGTCATGTCTGTTTTTACACAAACTAGTATTTTAATTTCAAAGCTATCAGAGTAAAAGATTGCAGATGTCTTATGGCGATTTTCTTAGTTTATTAATGAAAATGTCGCAAATTAAAAGTGAGTGGTTCTCCAATTCGCCTTAAAGAAAAACTACACGGATGTACAAACCTCGGCATGTTCAAGGAAGCTTCTCTTGTTATTCAAGTGCTTAGAAGCCATACTTTAGCTTCTACACATTTTACAAGGCTTCTATTATAGTAATCTTAGAAACCCAAATAAAAACTTAGAACTTCTTAATTTAAAATCATGTTACTGTCCTTTTAATGGCATAAATTAAGCTAGGAGATGGTAAAACTCGCTTAAATAAAGAACCCCAAATAGTTTTGTTGTTTCCGTTTCAGTTTCAACTTCCGTTTTCGGGACTTCCTTCCCCATACACAGACACTTACACCGAGGCAAAACCGCAGACCGCAGCTCTGCATGTTTTACAATTTACACTTAATTGTTTAGCACGACAACGACGACGACAACAACAACAACAGGAACAGTAAGAGTAACAGTAACACCAAAAACAGACACTGGAACAGCATCAACAAGACCGACAATTATAAGCCAGCCATAACAACAATTACAATTACACGGAGCACTTACAAGGGGAATTATAATTAATTTATGCCGAGTGCTGGCAAGTGTTTGCTTGGACGCTCTCTAAGTGAGCTACTGACTTCGTTTTTCGCCCGGGGTTTCCCCTATACCCATTACTGGAGGAGTACAAGGGGTGTATTAAATTTCTGCAAACAATATATTCGTATTTTCTATATGTATCAGATTTGTTAATATAAATCAAGGAGGATAGAATAGATTTTAGAATAAATAAACTCTACAAAGTAATTCCCAGTCTAACTACCCTATGATCGCGTTCTTCTCCCTTTGTTTTTTTTTTTGTATCATTCCGCCTGACACTTGCACCTAATGGCCTGGTAATTGAAGAGTCCTGCAGGATGAACGAAATGGCAATTAAGAGCCATTAAGGTAAGCATGGCGGAGGCTGGCGGCAGGGCATGGAGCTCCTGGCTCAACTGCTACATTATCATATCTGAAATTGAGGTCCAATTAAGCTGCCTAATTCCAATAAATCAAAGTTGAATGCCAGGAAAGTACGGCCGGCTGCAAATCAACATTTGCTGCCATCAATCAGATTTTGAGCATAAACAAGCCGGAGCCGAACTTTTCCGACCCACAGGGGGCGGGGGCCAGGCGGTATTTGTCAAATAGAGTTCATGCTTAATTAGTTTTAATGCGTAATAAGCATATTTCGGCTGAATTAGCCGAAAACATCAATCGTAGCTGCAACTGCAACGGCAACAAGAGCACAGCCCGCTCGCCTCTCCGATTGTAATGCCAAATTGGGCCTTAAAGTATGCAATGCACATTTTCAATTATTCATAGTTGAAATTGCAAATGCGTAATGAAATGAAATCAAAAGCAGAATGCCCGATCCATGCACCCCCGCCCAGCCTGATGCCGCCACTCGGAGCCATGCCACGCCATGCCATGCCATCGCAGCCCCATCGTTTTCATCCCCAATGGAGTGGAAATGCCCTTGAGCCGTTTGCCATGTTCATGTCGACGTCATTTTCCATGGTATAGTAATTACACTAATCTATATTTCGAGTGCAGCTGTGTGAGTGCGATTGTTGTGTGTGTTTGTGGCTGTGTAAATGCATTTGAAATTGACCCTGGAGACATTCTCGTCCTCGATGGCCAGAAAATGCAACACAAAATGCATTTATTGTTTCGTGCCGTTGTGTTTGCTGCCGTTTGTTTCTCGGTTTGTTTAATTGTTTGCCAGCTTCAAGTGTTTCTTGCCTGTTTGGCAATTTGTCAAGCGACTTAAGTTTAAAGCAGCTAGATAATAGGTCAGGATATTGAGACTGTTTAAATTATAGTTTTGGCAAATGGTACGTTAATTTTGGGCGACGTGTCGCCTGTGATATTTGAATGAACACATTTTCCACTAATAAAAGAAAAACGAGCCCTCAATCAAGCTCTAAACCAAAATTTGCTTTGAAAAATTTGCAAACCAAATTGAATTAACACAGAAGTGCACAATACAGTTTAATTGCTCTGGCCAGAGAGTTTGAAATGTTCTTTTTCCCCGCTCCCCTGCCATCGGTCGTGTCTAGTCAATAAAATATGAATTATTTGAAATATTTAAACGCCCCAAATAAATCAAATGCCAACACTCGACACCATCAAGCCCGGAGCCGGGTGGAGGCGGAGGAAAGGCAGAATTTACAAGTATTTTTTGTGCTGCCACGTTGTGTTGCCTGCCAAAAAATTTTCCAACTGAGGATAATATTTTTTTATATCAGGAAACAGCAAAAATTTGTGTTGCCGTTGTGGTTGTCTAAATAAATTTTTTATTGACCATGGTTAACGCTTCACTGGCCAATAACCAGAGACAGGAGCGAGGAGCAGGGCAGCAGGGAAGCAGGGGAGTGTGAAAAAGGCAAAAACCACTGGAGAATGCCGGCGAGGGCTGCCGAAACGGGGAGTGAGTGCTCAAAGTCCTGGCAACCCGCACAAACGCCTCAAAGCATGCCACAAGTTATTTTCACAGCCCAGCACACACACACAGGGGGCAGTCAAGTGTGTGTGTGTGTGCGGACGTGTCTGCGTATGAGTGCGAACGAATAAATGTATGAATGAATGAATGAAATGCTCAAATTACACATGTTATACAATTGTTGGCAGAAATATGATTATGCTTGGGGGAAAAGGGCCAAGCAGAACCCAAAATACGTCCAAGGATATTTTGAAATGCTTAAGTGTGTGTTTCGTGTGGTTTCGTAAAGTTATTTATTTGCCAGAGAAATCTTAGGCCGAATTGAATATCCTTTCGAATGTTTCAAGCTTAGTATTTTAAAATTAGATTAATATTTCGGGGAAAGCTCAGAAATGCATTCTAGCTATGCTTCTTATACCTTTGAAATACTTAGCTTTAGTGAATTCAGTTAGTAGTAAAAAGATTTATAATAAATCGATCTATAAGTATATCCAATCTAATGGTAAACTCTGCTAGGTAAATACTATTACTTTACCAATCTATTAGCAATAAAATTCCCGTCTGTTTCAGAATGCATTATTTTTATAGTCTTCCAATAACAGATTTAGTTCCTACAGAATTTTCTAATCATGAAAAAGGAGAACATTCTCAATTCGTTGTTCAGTTTCGACCGTAGCATTCCATAAATTCATAACACGTTTTCCGGTTACCTTCATTCGCCTGGCTATCGAATGCTCAGACGGATTTTATCCTTCTTGACTGGCTTTTATTCTCGTTGCTTACGTGTCTCATGTGCGCTCATTTTCAACTTTAAAGCAGCCGCAGGAAGGCGGACAGAGTGCTGGTTGAAAACGAAATGAAATTAATATGAAGTTTGACTTAACGCCTCATAAATCATTGTCCAATTTTCAGACGACAACGAAACCAGGACACGGGAGGCGCCCCGGGTCCGGGTGCAGGGCTCGAAGGGAGCCGGACTATCCTGCGGTGGCATCTCTGTCCTGCTGACGTCGTAACACAAACACACTTAAAATGATTGAAATATATGTAGAGTCGGATATATGCGTAACATGGCACGACATTGCCTCATATATATGGTGCACATCCCGACTATATATTGGCCGGCTATCCTGGCTATCCTGGCGTCCTAGACGAGCGGAGACCGAAGACCGGAGACCGAGGACCGAAGACTTCCTCATTACACGCTTGTCACGTGCACATTTAACGTTCGGCTGCACACACACATCCACATAATTATACGCACACCCAGGCAGGGAGACCAACACCGAGGCATGACAGTCATTCATATTAATATTGTCGGTCAAAAACGGGAGAGAAAAAACAACGCCGCGAAACGACGCTTTAGACGCCAGAAAGTCCGACTTGCATACAAATTTTTAGGTTTCCACGGCTCTTGAAGCGAACGATATTTTAAATCGTGAAAATCGTCAAGTAATAATTACAGTTTATAAAACTATAAGCTCCGATTTTAACCCGAAATTTATGGCTTTCAAATAAGTTGTTAAGATACATTTTTAATTTCAAAATAGTTTTCCCTGATCTATTTATTTATTTCCTAAAAAACTATAATTTGAATAAGAGTTCAAGGTATTTATTGTGAATCGATCGTTCCTCGACCCGTCATGTTAAATTTGAAAATAAAATGTAATATTAAATATTCCATCTTAACCAAAATGCTTCATAATATCCTTACATTAAAGGTTTGTTTTCCGGTATATTCTGGTACCTGAACTTGCAAATCACATACCAAAAATGTCTCACAACTACAAACTTAAGCCGCTCGACCATTCAAATAAAGCCTAAGTCCTATGAAAAACTTAAAGCTTAAGGAAAACAATCTCTGCTAAATAAAAACAAGGACCAGACCAGATAAAGTCCTGGTTAAGTTAGTCAAATTTTCAGTACCCACAACTCCTGGGATATGCAAATTCTTTCTGTGGACAAACTAGAAGAACAATATACCGTCGTGTAAGCAATGCATGGCAAGTGTTTTTCAATTTGTTTTGCAAATTATGCAGCAAAGTGAGAACTCGAAAATGAAACTCATCTGAAAGGCTTGGGCAAAATGTTGCTAGGTTTGTAGCTTTAAAGTAAAGAAGCCTTACATATCTGAGAGTTAGTAAGTACTTTATGAGCCATGTGCAACTATGGAATTAAAAAAAAGCCCTTTAAAGTTGCCCTAATCAACTTAATCTGGGCATCCCCAACTCTTAATTCCATTTGAAATTTCTGCAGCATTTCGAATTACAGCCAACAAGTTCATGTGCAATTTAATGGCAACTAAACAGACCCAGATCCAGAGCCGGGTCATTAAGCTTGGACTTGAAACACTGACCACATGAGCCGCAACCACAGGACGCCGTCCGTAGCCCCACCCGGCCACATATCCACACATCCGCACTCTCTCGTCCGCATCCACATTCGGAGATAATTAAACATGCTGCGCACGTGCAGCGGCTGCTTTCAACATTTTATGCTCAAGCAAAAATGAAATAAAATGCAGGAGCCCCCGGAGAGAGCAGGAGCAGGGGCCCATGTCTGGGGCTGTGTTCCACAAATTGAACCCCAAGTAGACGGAGCAACTGCTGACCGACAGCAGCAACAATTTTATATATATTAATTAAAAGGAATTTTACGCGCTAATGAAATAAAATGCGATAGTGTGTGTGTGCGAGGGGGGTTTAATAGGGACGAGTATGTAGCATATGCAATGAAAAGGGACTCCACAATTTAATTTGGCAGGCAAGAGATGCACACAAAAACGATGCAGGCAGCACACATACGCCCCGAGGACTGCGATAGACCAGAGCTGAGACTAGCGCAGTCCTTGCGTTATCCTGGCAGTTCCGAGAGGAACTAAGGGAATGTTAAGGTCGCCTGAGATGGTTCGGTTCCGGCGCTAACATGTTGCACGTCCAACGGGTTCGATCGAACCCAGGGCGGTCACTGTTAAAAGGGGGCGGCATCGGGATCGGAATATGTAATGCCAACTGTTAAGATAATGATGTGTGGCCATTGGTAATTGAATATGTGGGGAAAATAATTAATGGCAGAGCCAAAAAATATAAATCCCCTGGCCTCGCTCTCGGTGCATCGTTACGGGGAATATTGTTGTATAATTCTTTAAAAGCATCTCGACAGCACACACTCGTACGGCATGTCCTCCTCCATATGCCGCCCAGTGCTGCTGACCCATATCGTGGCAGTTCTGTCAACGTTTTCTGACAAATATTGTGACAGCTGTCGCCGAAAGGGAAAGTGACAGGCCGCTGACCCGCACTTCCGGCATTCTGTTGACTTCCCGGCACAACTGTACCCCGTGCGGCAGACTCTCCATCCCGACTGACGCATCTTTATAATTGAAAATTAATAGTCGCTAGTTGCTTGTTTATGCATTCTCCGGCTGTCCGCCAACTGGGCTCCCCCTTCCCCTTTCGGTACCCATTTTGTATTTTCGATTGCATCACGGGTGTGGGTGGCAACCCTGGCCATTTCCGGAGAGTGGACACGCGTTCAGGCAAACAATACCAATTACCAGGCGCGTAACGGCTCGGTACAGGATATGTGCCAGGTCGGAGGATATGAGAGCCGGCACGCGTGTGTGAGACCTTCCCGACTGCCCTCACATATTCATATAGATATATATGCACGCGGCGGTGTGTGCGTGGAGGTGGGAGTGTGGCTGGGTGTCAACCATGGCCAATGCAGATGTCTGCTTGTGTTTGTTTTTTGCTGTTTGTTCGTTTAACTGACATTCGTCCAGTGTTATTTTTTCTGCTCCCCACCGGCCCACGAATTGTTACTTTTTTATTCGTAGCTTTTTTTGTTTGGAGTCTCTGCCTGACCGAGAACCCATTGTACAATTTTAATTGGCGTTTCAGTTATTGAAATGTTGCACCCAGATCGATTTATACGTACACTACCCAGGCGGGTAGTGTGAATAAGTGAGTGTGTAGCTCTCAAGGAGAGAGAGAACTGACTTTTAAATTAGATTTATTTATATAAATATATAAGCTTACCTATCTAGGCTTTGTTTTTAAGGTAAGTAAATAAGAGCAAAAAAATATAAAAAATTACAATAATAATACAACACAATGATTAAAATTTTCTAATTACCCAGCTCAGACTTATGTCAAGTTCTCGTTATTTAAAAACCCAAAAGATATGTAAAAACTACCCTATACTTACTGCAGATATAAGTTAAGGTATCCAAGCTTCAGCTGCCAAAAATGAAACTGTGCTGTCTGTGTTTTCCAGGATATTAACAGTCAATAATGTCAGGTTTTTGTCGAACATATGCGGCAGCGATTTTTCATTGTCGGCTCCAATAAAACGCATTTTCCCCCTCGCTGTGTCTTAATATTTTAATTTTTTCCTGCATTTCACTTTTGATATGCTTAAATGCTGAAAAAGAAAGATGAACAATACGGTATCAAGTGACACTTTTGATGGTGTGAATAATCATCGATTTTCTGCTTAAGGATTTGCAAGCTAATTGAAATGCAACCTACTGCTCTTTTGAATTAAATCATGTGGCTTCCTGTTTTTGTTTATCGGTTCGGATTTTGGTGTTAATAATAACATAAGCAGTCGAAGACTGCAGCCATGTTTTGCTGCAGCAATGTTTTGCTCCAGCGATTGTTTCCTAATAACAAACACGACACCCTCAAAAGCCCTGTCCCTGGAAAATCCCTCGCACTTTCTCCCATCATCTGACAGCGCACGTTGGCGCCTCGGCAGGGATTAAGTCATGCTGCTGTCATGCATAAATTCAGCAAGTTGTGCAAGAGAGGAATGGATAGTGAAGGACACGAGGTGGGGCCTTGAGCCAGTGAGCCATTCTTCAATCCCTGGGATTAAATCCTTCCGTGCTAACTCCAGAGTCATTGCTGGGTATACAGCTATGAACTACAAACTAGCACAATTTTACAAATGATAATCAAATTATTCAGTGATTAAAAGGGTTGTTTACACTTAAGGGCTTACTATATTTACCTGTTCTGAAACTATCTTAAAAGAAAACATATCCAACATTTAATTTCCGAAGGAACCCAATTATTATGTTTAATTAAATATATTACTTATGCATTTTATGCACTAGAAACATTCCAACATAATTTAAAGAATTCTAAGAAACTGTATTTAATTCATTCGTTTCCAAAACTAAAAGTCTTTCACATCAGGCAACTTCCAACTATTTAACATACGCTTAGTTGACACAAAATTTGAAAATCATTAGCTTTGCTCCCACCCAGATCATTACCATAATAATAAAGTTTGTTGTGTCATCGTTAAATCACCAACAAATAAGCCAAATATGTTTCTAATGACTTACAAACAAATCCGAAGCCGAAACCAAAACCAAAAGGAGCAACCACCTCCACTGGCAGCAGCAACACTACAGACATTTTGCTAATCTCTCAACAAAACCCCAAAGCCGACCCTTCCTCAGCTCGTTATTGTGCACTTTGTGACAATGTGATAAACGTTTTGGGCAAATATTACAATAATAATTTTCAAGTAGTTTCACAGAATTTGTGGCCAACAGATTTCAGTCTAGATTAAATGGAAATTTACCCTCTGCTTTGTGAAGATTTTCACTTTTCATTTTCAAATTCTTGGTGCTTACAATTTAGCTGCTTGTCATAAATTATGAATTCACCAGGTTTGAATATATACTGCCTACATATTTATTTCCATGACATATATAAATTGGATTGGAGCGAAGGAAAAATTGAAACATTGTGAGTTTTCGCTCTGATTTATTTGTCTTTTATTAAGCATTTGTGTGCTTTAGGTGTTTGAACTATTTTATTGGCCTTCTCCTGATTTTTGGCAAAACAATCCATTGGACTGTGAGCGCCTGTTAGCTGGACAAGCCCTGAATAAATAGAAAAAAATAGATATATATTTATTTTGAAACTGAAAATATTCTTTGAATTTCTGCACATATGTTTATTATTCAAAAATAAAGTGTCAAAAATTAAACGCTGAGAAAATAGTTTTTAAATCACAAAGCTATTTATGCTAATTGAACTGAGCAGTTTGCTTAGATTATTTTTCGAATATTTAAATACAAAAATTAATGGGAATGTGAATAATTCATGCGTGCCTATTAATAATTCTCTGGACAATAAAATTGAAATTTATGCAAAATGTTCAATTATTTGTTTAACCTTTAATGTCAGCATGTCATTCCAGCATCATTATTCAAATATCCTTCTTTGATTTAAATTCCAAAACTTCACAAAGCATCTGACCGCACCGCAGAAATTTTGCGGCAATTTTAAATTTTAATACAGATTTAATTTGCAACATTCATTCACTGCAACGCCAAATAACTGTCAAACATTCCGTGCCAAATTACAATATTAATAAAATGGAAAAAGGAAACAAAAACTAACCATTTTAACTTGATAAAAGTGACCAACGAACGGAAACAGAAGAGAAAAAGAAGAAAAAAAAAACCAAATTAACCGCGAATTACAAATCAATTTAAATGCGCCAAACTTTTTTAGCGGGCGCCAAACAATGAAACTTCTCGTTATTCTGTTTCCGCGGAAAAGCCAAAACTTTTAATTCAATTCGTGTCTCAGGCATGTCAATGAGTTTGTCCTAGCGGGGGGAGTTTCGAGTAAGTTCTGGGCCTCCTTTTGTGGCCTCTTGAATGCAACATTTCGGGTCGTAGCGCTGAAAATTTGTTTAGTAAATTAAGAGTACTTAAAGTGCAAGTCAAGATCCCAGTCTTCCCCCTCTGATAGCGTCCCCTATTCCCAGCTTCATCTGCGGCATTATGTATTCTTTTTTAAAACATGCAAAATCACGTCTATGCATCTTAATAACTTTTCGTGCTCGTGCAAACAATGCGAACGTGAAAGTTGAATAGGTTTGGCTTAGTTATCAGAGGGTTCCCGTCTACGTTTCCCGAGGAGTGAGGTCCTGGCGCCGGGTGGTGGGTGGTGGGTTCGGTCCACGGTCTCTCAATGCATAAATCAAATGTACATTTTGTAGTTGAAGTTGAACTTAATATAGTTTCTGGGAGTTTCAAGCAAGTTTCCGAAACTGAGGGGGAGCACAGCAATCGGAGTCGTGGAGACAAGTGGGAATACGGTTCTTATGGTTTTTGCAGAGGAAACTCAGCTATCATTGATGGTGTATTTATATAAAATAAAAGTAGTAACAAGGTAAATCTGGAGCTGTACAATTTAAATTATATTGATTAAGAACGACGAGGGAACTCAGCTATAAATATCTAATTACCGAAATAATGTAAAACCTAAGAGAACCCTCATTGATCAGTGAGATCTTCATAACTTTAAGATGCGTAACGACCTTGTTTGGATGTAAAGCAACACCTACGCTGGCATTGCTCACCCCATTCCGGATGTCAAATCCATAACCATAACTTTGTTTAGGGAACACATCCATTCCCATTCCCCTCACACACGTGAAACAATTGAATCGAAAAGAAACCAATCAGTCAACAGGGATTCCCCCACGTAACCCAACGAGTGCAGCAGAAGTCCGAAAAAAGCTTGGTTACAACAATACAAAAATTAATTGATGGCGAGCACACACACTGCCACACACATGGCTGCACCCACGCACACTGCCACACATATATAGTGCACACAGATGACGCACCAACACTAATTGGCAGCAGCAACAACATGGCGCACGGAGCCACGAAGTCGATTTGATAACGGAACAGGAGATGATGGGCGCAGAAGGCAGGGAATGGCCCTCCGATTTGGTTATGAAACAGCCAAACGGGGCTCGAACGGGACGGGGAACATGGCCAAATCGATGCAGACATAAACGAGCAACAATCAATCAATTAAATGCCCGACTGCAGCTCCAACACGGCCCAGCGGATGATGTTCGGCATGCAAAAGTGTGGCAGCCTTTTAGGCGGCCGGCAACAATATTAAAGTTTATTCATGTTTCCCGGACTTTGCCATCTTTCCCTGGGATAGTTTGCCAATTTAAGTGAAATGTGGAGAGTTCCCTCGATGACTAATGCAGCAAGCCGTAGAGGCGAAAAGCTTTCCATTGGCCAAATAATTTTCGGGCGACCAATAAAGCAGGCATATATCTTTACCACATAGGGAAGCTCTTTTAATACTCATAGTGACATATTAAGAAGGTTTAGTTACTTTAAAGTAAAAGGCTTTTAAGACTACTAAATCAAGAAAGCTACAGCTGGAAACACTATGTGAAGTTGCCGAAAATTGTATTATTTATTTGAATAGAAAATTACCAAAGTTTTTAGTTTTATTTTTGCAAAAAATGTCTCGGTACATTCCGTCTAGCCAGATGCGACTAGTAGCTCTGAGCTAAGCCGAGCCATACGCAATCATAAATTTTAATCGAAAACTGATAAAGGTCTTGTGAAATATTAAAACGTGAACGCACGGAAAGTCCAAGAAGTCAATCTAATCAAACAATTTGATAAGAAACCCACGAAAGTTTTACAAAAACATCTAAAAAAAGAACTAATTTATTAACGGACGACTCCGATCTCTTGTCATAGCTCATCCCTATAATTATACAGACTTCTGTTCTAGGCATAGATCTTGACCAGCAAGAGACCCAATACACTAGCCGCAATGGTCAAAGTGCTGCTACTCATCTTTCCGGCCGGACTCTTGTTGCACTTGTCGCCGGAGCAGGTCAGACATCTCGTCTTATTGTAGTGCGCGTAGGCCGGCTTCAGGCTCAGGCTGCAGGCTCCAACCGCCGGATGGACGCAGCCGTGGAGCTGATGGATCACATCGTTGTCTGGGGAGAGGAGTGCTTTTTAGAGATTTTCTTTGGGACCTTTCGATATTCAAAATACTCACTCCACGTGTACCGCAGGGCCAGACAGTCGAACCGCGTGCTGGTCACATTCCGGACGTTCTGGTGGTATACTCCCAGGTAATAACTGGTCTCGTTGGCAGCTGCGTTGGTACAGGTGACTTTCTTGGGGCTCTTGCAGTCCTTCGGTGTGACACAGGTGTAGCACACCAGGGAGTGGGCTTTAGTATATAATAAATATAGCATCAGTGAAACTGAAATAAGTTAATCTGGCCTATTACTCACCGAACTGCACACAGACGAAGGCAACCAGCACACTGACAATTACTGCCTTGGTATTCATTTTGTGGTGTCTATTTTCTCAACAGGTCAGAGAACAGAGCGACGATCTTAGCTATTGGCCCCTTTGCCTTAGACTAAAAAATTTCGTGACATTATCCACTCTTTTATAAGGTGATTCTCTTAACTTTTCGCGCCCCACTCAACATTTGCCGGAGAAGAGACTTACGATAAGCTCGAGTGCTTTTACAGATTAGATTAACGCCCCTTTTATGACCTAATAAGATTGCGAAAAAGTTTCAATGGGGCATTGAAAGGGTTTCCCCTTTCAATAGAATTGGTCAAAATATTCCATTTTTATTGAGCAAGGTTTATAAGGACTTTAAATTAAAAAAATATATATGAAAAATTCTTATTTTGTTATTGTTTTAAAAGAAATTGTATTTGTGGAGTTTATTTGATATTATCTATTATCCGGCTCCTCGTCATAGGTTGTTAATTTCACACCTGAGTGAAGAGCGGCCTTTTTCCATGATTAGTGCTTATCTCTAAGTTAGTATTAGCCTTATTAATATGCTAGCCGCAATATATCAATAAACTTAATACACATTGCGTATACGTAATATTGATAGACATAGTAAAGGGGAAGTTTTCAGCTTAATTGTTTTGCAGGCTAAGCAACCTGGAAACCATTTAATCAACAGAAGCGCAACAATGACTCATTTCAAAACATTTCAGCGATAAGTAAGTTAATCTTATTCACATTGACTATTTTTATTTAGAAAATATATTGAAATATATATATTCAGGATACATATCACCTCTTATTAAAGATCTCATTTAATAACATTCGTGATTGGGTAACTGTGTGAAGGTAACGTAAATATTTAAACAAAATAAATAAAATGGCATTCTTATCAAGCTATATATAGACGTATTATTGGTTACAATAATTTGACTTCAAAAACCATAAAAGCAATGAGGGAATTGCTTTGTTTTTCGCAGGAAGTAAGAACTTAGCCTTTATGGACAATTTAATGACTACATTGAAGCCATAAATATATTACTTCCGTTAAAAAATAATGTTCTAACGATATAAGTTTAAGTAAACAGTGCTGTGTACTGGAGCGTTCAAGATAACCCAGTGAAGTAGGGATTTATCAAAAATTCTACCAAAGAAACTTATATTAAGAGGTCAGTATCACTTCATTATAAACTACAAACTACAAAAGTTATTCCTGAATCACACTATTTGGATTTTTAGTTTAAGTTGAGAAAAATATTACTTTTATTTAAATATTTACAACTGAAGTTTGATTTAAATTCTGGTTTTACAGACATTTAGCAGCCTAACTAAGGATCTTGGCCAGGAGCAGGGCGATCGCAGATCCCAAGATGGTGTAGGTGCTGCCGCTGAAGGTTCCCGCCGGATTGCAGTAGTCGGTGTTGCAGGTGATGCATTTCCTGGACCAGGTATTCTGGTTAGCTGTGTTGATCAAAGTCAGCTGGCAGATTTCAGTTTCAGGGAAGACGCAGCCCAAAAACTCAGAAATGTGAGAATTGTCTAGAGAAATTATTTTTGTAGATTAGTAAAGAGATATAGTTCGTTGACATATGATGACAATAGATACATACTCGACTGAAAGTAGTGGGTGGAATTGGCGCACAAGAAGCTTGAGCTGCCATTCACTGCGGATACGTTGTTGTAAACCGTGGCCAGATATTCCCTGTTGGCATTGGCAGTGGCATTGGTGCAGGTTTGGGTCGAGGGGTTGCGACATCCCCCGACTGTGTTGCAGCTGTAGCAGGACAGCGCATCGGCTGAGGATATAATACATATTCCATTAGTAAGGATTCTTGGGAAAAGTCAGATCACACTCTCACCAAACTGAACGTCCAGAAAAGCCACAAGGACCACACAGAAAGTCACTTTCTTCCACATTTTGATCGGGATTTATTACTCAAATACAACTGTTCGCCAAGAAGTCCAACGGAAAACTGATTCAAGTGCATTGTATGGCAGCGCATTTATCGGCCTCTTTTTCCTAATGAAACACGATTTTATGCCGGTAATATAGATAAGATTTGGTTATCAGCACGCCTCTTAGCCTGTTTGAGTCAGGGCGGAATTCGGATTGTTGACTAAACATCAATAAGGGGGGTTTCTATTGATCGATGGAATGCGCTCTTTTTCAGTTCATACGCCCTAAACAAATACAAGTTGATTTATAGTGATTTATATCAGTATACCAATTGTGAAAAATAAAAGTAATATTGAGGTCTAACAATCTGACGGCAATCATAAATATAATTTCAGTAAGCTTAATGTAAGCACCAAATAATGTAGATTGCATTATGAACGAGTTCATCAAGAGCAAGATAACCGGTTTAACACACATTTACCAAACCGTTGTACTTCCTCCATTTCATGCTTAACCCATTTCGTGCTTATTCATTAGAGAGAAAGATAATATAAACAGGAAGAATAATAAAAAAGTTAAAACAGACAACATCTTCTAAGAGATATAATATTATATATGGTTATATATATTTTAATTTATATTTATATATATTAATATATGACATGTATTTGTTTTTCCAACACTTCACATCTCTGTTAGCTTTTTTTGATACGAATATTTGAAGAACACGTAGCTAAGCCGCCCTGATAAGCCCAGGATAAGCTCAAGAACGAAGTATTCGCTTTTTCTGTTGTTTTCGAACCAAGTAAATTAGAAGAGGACTTGCCTTAGGTGAAATTGAAAATCATACATCACAATCGTGGCCATTGGCCAGGACATGCCACGAATAGCTAAGCAGCAGCTGTGGCAACCAGAATCCTAAGCCGCTGTCAAGGATGCGTAGGGAATATTACAAATGACAGGACAAATGACTAAGTGCACTGGCAAGGGAGCCCGTAAGAGGGGACACTGGCACTCCAATCTGACAAATAAAAAAAGAAAAACAGGGATCGCCTGCGGTCGAGATTTAAAAATACGTGTACCGGTGTGTCCAAACAGGTAAACAACGGAATTACAATATGCTTTCTTAAAAATTAAAATGAAAAAAAAATGTAGTGGAAAACAAGGAGCAGCGAGCTTTTCTGACAGGACAATAAGCAAGGATAAGCATCAAAATGATGATGATGATGGCGGTCGGGGAAGTGGCTCAGGGGGCTGCCAAGACAAATACAAACACAAGCATAGATACAGATATGCGACAGGCGACAACGATAGCAAAAGTCGACGAGTCTGACAGTTACATTTTAGTCCTGTTGCGGCTCCTGTTTGTCTACTTTTTCCGCTTTTTGTTCCGCTCCTTGCTGGCCCCGCTTCCACATTGCACTCGTATTCCGGTCACGTATCCTTTTTAATCCTGACAAGAATATTATTTCCATAAAAACCCACACACTCACAGCGGCAGCGAGCTAAGGCCACATCCCGGCAGATCAAGCATACGCCGCGTAGGCCATCCAACGGAGCCATAGGCAAGTCGCAATGGCTCAGAAGCAGATGTATTTAATTTTTCTATTATATATTTTTATACAATTTTGGCCTACCCTGGAAGTGGAGAAAATTTAGCAAACCTAAACGTATTTATATATATTTGTATTAACATATTTGAATTTATTTAAAGTCGCATAAGGTTGCATAAAATAAATTTATAAACTTAGCAATTTATTGAAAGGCTGAACGGGTAAATAAATATCATATACATGCATTGAATAATTATTAATAATTATAGTAGGCTAAAACTTAATATTAATTTCGCATATTTAGTTAGGGCTCTACATTTTATAAATTATATTTTAAGGTATCTAATAACATCCCTATGTTATGACATTTATAATTTAATACAAAAACAGGAATGTAATGGCTAAATAATGCCTGGCAACCTTATGACTATCGCCAATTAGAAAGGGTACTAGGACCTACTCATTAGCATGCGCTCTGTCGTTGCATAAACAACTTTTCAATGGATTTTTTATGCTACCGACAATATTTTTGTCCCATAACAAATTACAAAAGCTGTAGAATAATTTATTACAATCGAATGTTATTGGGCCAGCTGGACTTACACATAAGCCCGCCTGCTAGGAGAACAACAATGCAGTCTTCAGTGCAAACAAATCGACGAACTATAATAATAAGACAGTCCCCATGGCAGGCCAAGAGATAAAATTAGAGAGCGAAGAGGGACTCCTACACAGGACCCGACTCATTGCATTGTCTGCAGCAGCTGCAAAAACTTTCAACAACAATGAAAGGAAACAAACAAATTTTACATTTTCTATGTCTCGGTGGCTCCCATGAACAACAAACGGGAAAAAAGGGAAAACAAGGGGGAAATGGGAAAACCAAGCCAGAAAAACAATAACAAAAGCGGCTTAAGTACTGCCACAAGTCGTTAGCAGAGGTCGCCTTTCCTGAAAAAGGCTCAAGCACTTTAAAGGATAAACTCTGAGATGTCAATCGGACCTCGAAAAGTAAGGTTCTAATAAATAATTTGTTATGTTTTATTTTTATATTCGTATATCCTGTAAATCGACAAAAATAATGTATACCTTTTTTTAATTATTTATATTATATTAGTTTGGGTAGAGTTTATTTTTAATAACATTAGATAATTGATTTATGATGATGAATGACAAGTTATAATTTTGCATTATGTAAAAAAGCCAAGATAAACCGCAGAGCATTAAACTCCGAATAAAACATTAAATTTGCTATATGAACTTAGTAAATTGTATAATAAAATTTCCTAAGAAATCAAGGAAGTGCTTTAAAATTTCAAAACCACTAAACTGCGCTGAATTGCAAGCACCTGTAATAAAAAATAGCATTGTTCGTACATTTACAAAATTCGAAGAAATGGCGATAACCGCACAATTGTATTATTATTGATGATTAATATTATTGTTGACCACGTGCAACTGCGTCTTTCAGATAAGAGTTTAAAACGTCCTTATATGTATTGGAAAACCTGAAGAACCAGATTTTAAACCAAACCAAAAGAAAAGTTAATAAATATATACAAGCCATCTTTTCGATCACTGTTTTAAATTTTATCTGATCAGTAATATTTATTATTTGAAATGTTTATTTCTTTTTGTGTGGATTTAATCATAAAAAAATTTAAAAAACGCCTGGTTTTTTAAAATGATTACTTATGTTATTTTATTGAACCGGATAACACTACTTTTGTACAATTTTTTGTTTTTCTGTGCATTTATTTATTTACTTCATTATTTATTTATTTTATTTATTCGAAATGTGTTTTGAGCTTATTTTACTGTACTTGTTTTTTTTTTGTTTTATTTATTTTTAAAGAATATTTGTATACTTTTATTGTTTTTAATGCCATGTAACCAGTGGGTTAGAGTGGATCTTCAGTGTCTCATCATGTCTGCTTGCAAGTTTATTCAGAACTTCTCCAACAACGGTATTCTTAGCTCTTTGGGTATATTGTTGTTTCGTATAAACAATTCCGCGCCGGTTATACGTCATACATAGGTATTTGTCTTTGAACACTCTAATTTTGCTAGACCGTTCTTCCATATTAATAAAACAAAAGGTTAAATACTCCCGAAAGTATGCTCTGTCGATAGCCAATCGGGTATATACAATGCTGCTCCGGAAATCCTACGCAGGATTTGTGGCTGGTTCGATATGGCATCTATATCTCCATATATACATACTCCAGGGTCTCCTGATAAATGCGAACCTTGTTATTAAGAGAAAGCTTGTTTCTCGGGTTTAAAAGCCGAGCCAAACTGCTCGCCTTGGACTTGAATCGCTTGACAACGTCAGTTACGTGGAAAACGCCAACACACAGAGAGTTTGGCTTGTAACCCATATCGACATAAGCGTTCAATTTGCAGTTCATGTCTTGAGTTCTTTTTCGTGCTTGGCTCCTTGCTGTTAACCAGTTCACGTGCAAAATTGCAATGACCCAAAGGACACGACGGTGTTCACACACTGACACACCTTGATCCCCTCGGGCCCCTGTGGTCGCCGAGCTAACTGCCTTGACAACCGTAGATGGCGAAAGGTAACCAAAAACGTCAACAGGAAAAGCCGGGAGACACACAAGCAAGAATAGGAACATTCGCAGCACTTTGCAGCATTTAATCAACAATTAGTGCGTCCTGGAAGGTGACTGGGAAAGCAAAACGAAAAAAACCGACCAAAGGGGCACAGCAATCAAGGATGAAAACCATACGGCAAGTGGGCGGTACTCGAAATGGAAACTTATGGCATTCTACCCCCAATCAATTCACTTTACCTATGACAACTTTGCTTCTCCTGTTCGTGTTCGTGTTCCTGTGAACTTTTATTTGCCTTTGGGCCAATCATTAAGTAAATTTGCTCTTCGTCTCTGTCTGCAGTTATGGATATGATGTGGTCAGTCCTGCTTCTTCTCTCTGCAGACTGTGTCAATATTTGGCTTTAAGGTTTTTCTGGGTCAATTGGTTCCGTTGAACATGATGATGAATGGACCGACGGAGGAGCAGCTGCCTCCAAGGCAAGTGCCACAAGTTCTTGGATTGAATTTGTCTCAAAAATAAAAAAAAAATGTGGCAATTTTAGGATTCTGATGTAATATTAGGCTGAACATGGTTATTTTTAAAAATGCTCGGTACCTTGGGCAAATTTGCTATTGACTGCTAATAAATAATAAAAATAATTATAATAATAATACTTAATCATACTTATTAATGGTTTCAAGGCATATTATTGCTAAGGCTAAATGTAAACCACGTTACTATTAATTAAAGCTTTAGGTTGAAAAAAAATAAAGTTTATTATTTACTTAAATCTATATTTTGGATGCGAACAATACACGTTACTTTACTCTTTTAACATCTTAAATACCAGTTGTTGAGCTAATCCAGTTGCGAACCGATGCAACTCGCGAGTAAACGCCCGGATAACTGGGCCTGGCGCATCCGTAGCCCCAGGAGACAACGCCCCACAGGATGCCGTCGGCGGCTAGAGGACCACCAGAGTCGCCTTGGCAGGCGTCCTTGCCGCCCTCGGGCAATCCGGCGCAGATCATGCGATCCGTGATGCTGCCAAAGCTTCCATAGGCCTCTGTGCACTCGCTCTGGCTCACTTTTGGTACGGTTACGGCTCGAAGGATGGCAGTGGATTCCTGGGCGCTTTGCGTGTTTCCCCAGCCGGAAACTAGGACAGGAGTGCCATCTGCAATGTCCGCATCCTGTTCGGGAAGTCCTACAAAGGCCTGGGTCACATTCTGTGCACTGTAATCCTCCAGCTCAAGGAGCGAGAAGTCAAAATCAATGGTGTAGGCATCGAACTTGGGGTGTCGATGGACTCGCTTGATCCCAACCAGCACTCCCCCGTCAGCAGTGCGCGAGGAGCCGATCCGAACCTTGGAGAACAGTATGGCGGACCCTTCAGTGCAGTGGGCGGCAGTGAGGACCCAACCCTGGGCGATCAGGGAACCGCCACAGAAGTGGTAACTCCGCTGCAGAGAAACCTGGTAGGGAATGGCCTGTATATTGGTCTCCTGGCCACCAACAATGCGTCCATCCAGCCGTGGTCGCCTCACTGTGGCTGCCAGGCTCAGATTCGCCAGGAGGATCCCGATGAGAAGCAGCTGAAGAATGGTCCGTTCCATGTCAGAGTCTCCGATGATCGATCGCTTGTGCTGCAGGTGCAATCCGACATACCCTTATATAGCGCCCGCCTATCAATCAGGCCGACTATCAACCGCGATTTCAGGGTCAATCCCTGCAAACTCGCCTCACCTCGCATTGTCCACTTGGCCTAGTTCGAAGAGCTGGCCCCCAATAAACTTTATTGCCGCAAAATAAACGACATTAACTACTCCATAGGCGTTATCTAAGAGGGTAATCGATCAATTACCTTAGCCTAGTGCACTATTTTACAGCTTAAGCCAGGTCAGAAACTTGTTGTTGGAGGGCATCTCCATCAGCTTCTCCAGCTGCAGGCCGTTTTCCAGAGCCACCGCCTTCAGGTCCTTGATGTCCCGAACGCCCCAGGAGGCGTCTCTGCTGCGAAGGCTTCTGTCGAAGTCTACATTGCTCTGAGGCGCAAGGACGCCGTCCTGAGCGTAGGGCCCGTAGGTGAACATCCTGCCGCCCTTCTTCAGAAGCTGCCCGGCAGCCCTAAAAAGTCCAGTCGAACAGGACCAAGGACTGATGTGCATCATGTTGGAGTTGAACATGTAGTCGAAGCTGGCCGGTGCCAGGGGCACTTCCCATTCTCTGGGATCCTGAGTGATGTCCACACAAAAGGGTGCTCGAATGTTGCCGGTGGGGCAATCCTTTGCGTAGGCGGCAATGGAGTCCATCTGTTGCCTCTCGTATTCCGTTGGCTGGAAGGTGATGTTGGGCAGCAGCGGTGCCAAGTATCCAGCATGTTGTCCCGATCCGGACGCAATCTCCAGCAACTGCAAGTTTTCCGCTTCCCGGTCAACTTGTGCAAGAAGAGCCTCGGATATCGGCTGGGAATTGCGGTCCGCGGAAGGATGTGTTCTCTTGGCGAAACTACAACGAGGAAAGATGTGGAGGAGTCGCTTTGTCAGGCTGTGTTTGTGTCATTAAATTGAGTATTTTGTGGGTCTAATTATTTAAAGGATTGTTTACCTCATTCTGTTATCCAGGTGTGTTATTTTTTCGATATTTGTTATCCATGGCAGCGTTGTCAACATAGCTCATTTATAGCTAGATTAAGATAATATTAAAATGCATAAACTTATATCAAACTGTATTGAAATGTATTTTGCCTATTTTTTGTTGTTCCACAGTTATTTGTTTAATTTAGCTATTAATAGCTATTATAATTCTGGCTGCACTGCGGCGATGTTTCTGGATCAGCCTGGCAACGCTGATTTATACCGGCTTTTTTAACAAGCTGATTTGTTTATTTATTTAATTTCCCACGTATTTTTAAGAAAACATAAAATTTTTTGAAAACTCGCCTAAATGAATTTCACATGAGGCAAACAATTGAAAATTAATATAACGCACTATGTTAATTGTGCAGCCTGGCAACGCTGTCGTTTATTTTAGTGTGACCAAATGAGGGAATATAAGTATCGTTCCTTTTTGGGCCGGTTTTCGGCATTTATAACTGAGCAATTTGACGGTCGCACCTGCCCAGCTTTGTGTTTTTGCAAATACGAAATTTATTGAACTTATTGAATTGTCATACATATTATACTAATTCGAAGCTGCAAAATGTCGGACAATGATGACGATTTTATGTGCGACGACGACGAGGATTATGGACTGGTACGAAAAGCGGGAAAGTGGGAAACTCATTGCTGCCGGCTTTTGGTGTCTTAATTTGTTGTATTTATCATAATAGGAATACTCCGAGGACAGCAACTCGGAGCCGGATGTTGATCTGGAGAACCAGTACTACAACAGCAAGGCGCTGAAGGAGGAGGAGCCCAAGGCCGCATTGGCCAGTTTCCAGAAGGTGCTCGACCTGGAGAACGGCGAGAAGGGGGAATGGGGATTCAAGGCACTGAAGCAAATGATCAAGATTAACTTTAGGCTGGTGAGAAGGTGCAAGTATAGGCTCTCAGTGCCATCTATAATAGTATCTCTATACAGTGCAACTACGATGAGATGATGGTGCGTTATAAGCAGCTACTGACTTATATCAAAAGCGCTGTGACCAGAAACCACTCTGAAAAGAGCATCAATTCAATCCTGGACTATATATCAACATCAAAGAATGTAAGTACTGGAAATGGAAAGGAAGCCCTCTGACTGAACGCCTTGAATTCCAGATGGCCCTGCTCCAGAACTTCTACGAGACCACACTGGACGCCCTGCGCGATGCCAAGAACGACCGGCTTTGGTTCAAGACCAACACGAAGCTGGGCAAACTCTACTTTGATCGCAGTGACTTTACTAAGCTGCAGAAGATACTCAAACAGCTGCACCAGAGCTGTCAGACGGACGACGGCGAGGACGATCTCAAGAAGGGCACCCAACTGCTGGAGATTTATGCCCTAGAGATTCAGATGTACACGGTGCAGAAGAACAACAAAAAGCTGAAGGCACTCTACGAGCAGTCGCTCCACATCAAGTCGGCCATTCCGCATCCCCTGATCATGGGCGTGATCCGTGAGTGTGGCGGAAAAATGCATCTTCGCGAGGGCGAGTTCGAAAAGGCGCACACCGACTTCTTTGAGGCGTTCAAAAACTACGATGAGAGTGGGTCCCCCCGAAGAACCACCTGCTTGAAGTACTTGGTTTTGGCTAACATGTAAGTTAAAATAAAATGTTTGATATTTCAAGAGATTCAGTAATGGTCCCAACTCATTCTAAGGCTGATGAAATCTGGCATCAATCCATTCGACTCTCAGGAGGCCAAGCCGTACAAGAACGATCCGGAGATCCTGGCTATGACCAATCTCGTCAACTCCTATCAAAACAACGACATCAACGAGTTCGAGACCATCCTGCGTCAGCATCGGAGCAACATAATGGCCGATCAGTTCATTCGGGAACATATCGAGGACCTCTTGCGCAATATTCGTACTCAGGTGCTGATTAAACTGATTAGGCCGTATAAGAACATCGCTATACCCTTCATTGCCAATGCGCTGAACATCGAGCCAGCAGAGGTAGAGAGTCTACTAGTCTCCTGCATCCTGGATGAGTAAGAAAACGTTTAAAGATACTGAGAATTCAACTAATATTTATTTCGTCTCCAGCACCATCAAGGGACGCATCGACCAGGTGAACCAGGTGCTCCAGCTGGACAAAATCAACAGCAGCGCCTCTCGCTACAACGCCCTAGAGAAGTGGTCCAACCAAATCCAATCGCTGCAGTTCGCAGTGGTCCAGAAAATGGCCTAACTATAGCTATGCCCTATTCTAAAACTTTAAAAGCGATTAAAAATTAAACAATTTGAATCAAACAGCTAATGATGGTTCCTTGTAAACTGCTTCTGTGGATTGTGCTTCCCTTTGACTTTTTCCGCAACATTTGTACATCGAGATACGCAGCCGGTAGATGCCAAAGGCCAACAGGGAAAAGCAGCAAATCAGAGCCAGACTGGCGCAGACAAATCCAATCGCAAGCCCAGGACGTGCCCAGTCCAGGGCGTAGTAAATAAACCGATTCCCATCCCTGTTGGATTAATAATACAGTAAGTGCAATGAAGCAGTTTGAAAATATTGGAATTAGCCAACGCTTACATGTCAGTGCCGCCAGCCCAATAGTAGATCAAAGAGTGCACTAAGAAGATAAGCACGACGGAAAGGGGATAGATACCATGCAGGAGGCGAGCGGGATAGGCCACCATAAAGCAGTCGAAGACCATGCATATTGAGTTGAAGGCATGACACCACAGATTGTACAGCTCTCCTGCGATTTCGGGCTGGGCTGTGGATAGATATGTATTTAACACATGCTTAGGGGGTTCAGAAGTACAACCAAAACTTAATTATAAGACCTTGGCGCAACTTACTAGATGAAAGAGCGGCCCAAAAGACCAAAGTAATTAGCATCGACAGCACAGACGTTGTAAAGTGAGAGATCCAGTAAATCTTTAGGGATCGACTGCCAGGTTCTAAAATTATCGAGTTCTCATAAAGATTTTGTATACGAAATAGCAACAAATTAAACTTAATACAAAGATTAAGGTATATGTTGAAATTTTTTTATAAAATATTGTGTACGAAATGGACTTTATACAGCAATCTTTACTCACCAAAATAGGCGGGGTTAATGTAGTAAATGGTTGCGATTACAGCCCCAAACGTACAGGTAAATAAGCACAGTGTAAATCCCCAGTCTGTGAGGAAAATGAACCAACGACCGCCATTAAAGTCCTGCATCATGCTCCCAATAACTCCAGCGGCAAAGAAAGCGGCCAGAAACCATCGGTACAAGACCCATATTATGTTACGGTCTCCTTTTTGCCATTGCGAGCGACAGAAGACTCCGGGATCCTCATGATAAAGCGAGAATTTCGAGCGCTGGAACTCCTCCTTCAAGGGCTGACAGCAGGATTCCTGGCTTTTGTCGGCCATGTCGACTAGATGTCTTCACTGGATTCGTTGGACTTGGAGGACCAGAAAAACTTCGAAACCAAGTTACTGCTTCGCCGGTAGAGTGCAGACTGACAGCGGCCCAGGTGTTCAATACCCTTAATAGGGGGCAGCAATTCCCGCACATTGTTTCGGCTTGAATGGTGCGATACATGCCGTCTGAATTATCACGATCCTTATCATCCTAGTGAGCACCGTTTATGTCTGATTCGGCAGCGGTGCACGCCCCCGATAAGACCCCCAACGTGGACAAGGTCGGTTGGAGCGGTCAACGAAATCGAACTTCGAGACGAGGACCATTAATCTCCCTTCTGGCGCAGTCGCTTTAGCCTATATTGGAATTTAGAAGCACATTTTTCGGGGTTTCCATGTGTATATACATAAGTCTGCATATGCAGGTGACGGGCGTAAAGCCGTAAACTGGCAAAGAACCCCTGATAATCCTCAAGTGTCGTATGATTTTTCTCTAGTGACGAGGCAATGACTAGTTTTCTTGCAATGATTTAAATCTCTTGAGCCCAGACTATTATCTATAGTTATATACATACATGGCTATAGGTGTTAGTCTATAAAAGTTTTTAACAAATCAGAATACGACTATCAAGTAAAATTTCCAAGATACAGATTATTAGCTTAATACTAACACTTGTATAGCCACTATCAACCTGTCGAATTGTGTACGGATATGAAATATTACAAAAGACTTGTTATTGCCATTGATACCGGCGGTAATATGTAGGTGATAAGTTTATGTCCAACATAGGCCTATTGTTGATTTCGGTACCTATACACCTCAGCTGATTGAAATTTAGCCATTTCACTAGTTGGAAAAAAACATGTACTATCTCACAAATTGAATTCCAGCTATCATTATCGGCCACTTGACTGATCATTCAACAATAAGAATTTCAACTGTAATTTAAATCAAATTTGAGGAAAGTACCGTTTGAATTAATGAAATAATGAAGTATTGTTATGGATTTTGGTTTATTGGAGGATATTTCTAATAAATATGTTTGATCTCCAGCAGAGATTGTAAAGACTAGGATAATTAATTTACTGTCGGCAGGACTATCTCTTGAATTTCACGAAAAATTCAAATTCCTCTTCTATTGCTTTGGTAAAACTCCCTTAGAAGCTAGAATTTTCAGGCAATTTGCCTTGGTTCTATGGGAGGAGGAGCTGTCGTGGCTGGAATTTCCTCAGGTTTTTTGCTGCAGCATTCGTGCATCGAGATGCGCAATCTGTAGAAACCAAATACCAGCACGCAGAAGAAGCTGACCAGCACCACACATCCACAGACAGTTCCAATGGCCAGGCCCGGCCGCTCCCAGTCCAAGATGAAGTAGATGAATCGATTGCCCATCCTGCGGATATGTTAGTAACAGACACTTTGTCTTATTTCGTTTATCTACTTACGGATCAACTCCGCCGCTCCAAAAGTATATCAAGGAGAATACCCCGTAGGTGATGCCAGCAACAAAGGGATACACAAAATGCATGATCCGGGTTGGAAAGGCCACCATGAAGCAGTCAAAGACCATGCAAATCGAGTTAAAGGCATGAGCCCACAAGTTGTACAGCTCAGCCCCCATTTCAGGCATTGCTACGAAGATATTTGTTTGTTATTGATAATTAATCGGTGCTGCTTACTGGCTAATAAGTTCAACTCACACGGATAGAGGGCAGCCCAGAAAACCAGGGTAATCAGCAGGGCAAGCACCACAGTTGTATAGTGAGAGATCCAGTAGATCTTTAAGGCCCAACTTCCAGGAGCTAAAAATAGTATAATCCATTCGACACATTATTAAGTGTAAATTAATAAAAGAAGGAATGACAAGGAAAATAATTAATGAATGCCCCTAAGGCATTACTCACCGAAATAGGAGGGTCTGATGAAGTAAATCGTCGCCAAAACAGCGCCATAGGTGCAGCAATAGAAGCACAGAGAGAAGCCCCAATCCGTTAGGTAGATGAACCAGCGACCACCGTTGAAGGAGTCCACCATGCTGCCAATGACACCGCCGGCGAAGAAGGCCGCCAGGATCCATCGGTACAGAAGCCAGATCAGATTGCGGTCCCCCTTCTGCCACTGCGAGCGGCAGAAGGCTCCAGGGTCATCGTGATGCAGAGAGAACTTGGAGCGCTGGAACTCCTCCTTCAGGGGCAGGCAGCAGGGCTCCTGGCTCTTGTCGCGCATACTCGAGGCTGGGTGGACGCGTCGTCGGGTTCGCTGGACTAGGAGGGCCAAAACAGACCAGAGCAAGTGACTGCCTCGCCGGTAGATCGCAGACTGGCGGAACCATGTGTCGCAGGTGTCAAAAACTCTGAGTCGAGGGCCATTTTTTCCGCAAATCGTTTCGGCCAGAATCGGGGTAATCGTGGAGGGTGATAGGAGCCGCTCCGGCTATCTCGGTCTTTATCACCCGAACGAGCACCGTTTATGTCTAATTCGTACGCCTCCGATAAGGCCAGGAGCTCGGACGTGGATGTGGACAAGCTCGGCCAGATGCGTAGACCACATTGAACCCTTACACTGGCCCATGGCTGGGAATTTTCCCACCTCAATAATATCCCACTTGGGCGGAGCCCAATCGATACCTGTGAATTCTTAAACATTTTTGGGAATTTTCGCATATGCAAGTTCGGTCATAAACCTATTGATAAACCCTCGTGTTCCTCAAGTGCCGGCGGTTTTCCCTCTGTGACAAACCAAGTGCTGTCAGACTCGTTCCCACCAGACCCAGACGCGATAAGAGTTCCACAAAAAACTATTTAATCGGCAATCCACTCGACGACCAGCCCATTGAATACTCTTGTTAATTTAAACAAAATGTAGAACTTCGAATCAAATGACTCTAAAATAAGCCCTTGTTTTCAGATGAAGTTCTTCCTAAGAAAATTATGTTTTCTCCCATGTTAAAGTGAATTAACTTTAACAAGGACCAGACTCCGGATATCTAAAATCCCAATTTGGAAGAACAAACATAAATATTACTATATATTTATTTTTTTTAATGTATAATTAAATATATTATAGATTATCTTCTCATGACTTTAAGCAAACTCTTTAGAAGAATTAGATTACCCGTTGCTAGAGTACCTCCTATAATTCCTCGTTTCAATCAAACTCATTTAGGTAATTATCACTTTTAGAAATCGTGATATGTTCCAAGTAATAGATTTTCCGTACTTGATGTTTGGCACGAAAAATATATTCGAATAATTTTTTGCTAAGATTTTGGTTAATTATTTCTATAGGAATTTTAATGACTATATACAAATTAAGTTATAAATAACTTAGTTAGTTTAGTTATTCCATTTATAGAAAATATAAATTAATAAATGTTTATAATACAAAAAAGTTTATAGCACCAAAATTTACACTTTATTATTTAATTTTAAATATCGTTATTAAAATTCCTTTAGAAATAATTAACCAAAATCTTGGAAAAAAATTATCCGAATATATTATTACACAATATCTATTACCTGAAGAACGCTATTCGTCGTGTTAGTTTGCCGTGTGTTAATCAGTGTAATGAATCATAGATTACCTGAGAATATTAACAAAGTAAGTAAAATGTTTAAGAACTTTCAAAAAGCTTTTGGGAAATACAGGGTGTTTCTTAGATGTTAATGGTAAGACAGCTACACAGAATATTGAAGTCAAAACACTTTACTTATAAGTTATTATTCAGTTGAGTTCCACACACTGAAGGCTAGTAAAATTCCCATAATTTCTATTGTTTACTCGATGATGATTGAATTTCCATTGCGCTATTTGAAAAATTTCCATTCTTTATAAACAACTAATCTCAGGTTTCCATTTCATGTAATCAGAAACCATGCGCTCTGTGTCTCATCTGGAATATTCCTTTAAAATCACTGCTCGCGGTCGGTCAATTTAGCTGTTGATTCCCACAGAAGAAGAAATGGCGCAAAGTGTCAACTGAAATCGAAATTCAATTATAATTTATTTATGCAATAAAGAACCAATTTCAATTTGTCTTCACGGCTAGCTTTACAACAAGTGCCGACGACACTTTCGATCTGTGATGCCCGGCCGTCCAATGGCAAGGTCAGATATTGGGGTAACGAACCCGTAACCCTTTCGATGAGTTACGACCGGGATGCGATCGAGGGGCTCCGAATTCGATGTCGGGAATGATATGCAAATTAGCCGGAATGTCGATATATAATCGATGCTGGGCGTTTAATAAACGGTTCAATTTCAATTGCGCAAATATGTCGGCGAGAGAGTCTGATGGATGTATCCTCTTTGCCTATCTGAACAGGGTATCAGATAAATCGCCGACCTTATACCCCTGGCGATATTCGGTTTATACCTTCTTAAGTGCTTATATTCAGTAAATAACCTGTTTTATAATTATTGCTTTAAAAGCTTCTGAGTAATGTGATGAATCTGCGAATAACGCTGGTCATATTTCCAATAACTAAGTAACTTTATTTCTTTGGAACATATTATAATTAAAAATAAAAACTAACACAAAATTTTTTAGATAGGCACTGCAATAACATATGGTATTCCTAAAATCTATTGTCGCGTAAACGCCCTTCTACGTCAATAGCGTTTCACACGAAATCTGCTTGTTTGGCAATAAAAAAAAAAAAATACAAACAAAATTCAAAAAGTATTATTATAATGTTAAAATAGAATGTAATTTTCCACCAAATGCCAATAAAAACACAGAAAAAGTGTAGTTCCAATATAAGATTGAAAATAATAATAATAATAAGTAATTAAAAAACCCATTTAACTTTCAGTATTTGTCAGATTTAATTCCTTAAATATATGTATCTTATTATTAATTATTAATATTATTCCCTTAAAAGCAATCACTTTGCATTATAAATTGATTAAAAAATAAGACTTTTTAGAAATCTCAGTGCAACTGAACTTTAGTCAATAATAATTGTTATCTGAAGCGATATTTAATTAAAACTCAATAAGCGATGTTTGAAGTGCGTGAAAGCTCTCTCCGGGGATTAGATAAGGCGTAACTTTTACCCCGTTTGCTTATCGCCAGACGGGTATATTTGTGCCATTCGTGGACAATGTAGGTCAGCGGGAATTTCGATCCCCAAGTGCTGCACGGTAATTGGGACTATCGCATTTTTGGGTGGTACTGCTTAATGGCGATCTTAATTGGGCGACCTCTATGGCTTCAAGTTCAGTGCTGGTCAATGGTGACGGATGTGTGTGCGTCGCGGCGATCCCCAGCTGTCAATAGTGATCACTGATACAACATTATCTTGTGTAAAACGGTTCCCACCAGCGAGAGGGCGGCTCTTGCCATCCGACACTCTTTTGGCGGGCGGCTGCTCCACATATTTAATTGAATTTAGCGGCGATGTCGCTATAAAGCTATGTATGAAGCTATAAAGCCCGATACGCCACTGGTCAGTTTTCCCATTTCCCGTTAGGCATCCGATGTGCAAAGTGATCGTGCGCCGAGCGATCGCCGAGTTCCGATCGCGTTGCGAATCGATCTAACTATCAGTCAGTCCGCCGCTGGGAGTGATCAAGTGCGCGCGCCTCCCCAGACTCCGAAAACCCAAAAGCCCCATTTCAAGATCGGGGAACCCTCTCCTCTTCCTCCTTCTAAGCTCCTTCTCCCACCTCCTGCTCCACTCTCGCTCTCTCTATCTCTCTATATCTCTCTTCTGGTGCTCGTGCGCGTCGTAAACATAACTCAAAAGCACTGGCAAAGTCACACGAAAAAGGTGTTCGACGCCAGTTGCCGGTCACAAGCGACTCAGGTCGGAAGTCTCCCCTCCTCAAATTCCCCTTATAAAAATTCCTGCCCGCGATAAAAGTGTAGAAAATATAAAATACAACCAAATTAAGTGAACACACAAGAAGTATATGAAACCATGCAACTTTTCGACGACTTCTGCAAATGCTTCAACAAGGAACTGCAGCGGGCGAACTTCGGCTTCTCATACAGTCGCGTTCATCTGTTCTACAGATCGCAGGTGAGCAGAGTCAGAGTGCAGTCCGAACACTGCAACCTTATCGGTGCTGTAACCGCTCAGGTGCATCATACGAGCAGTTCAAACAGTAGCTAAAATAAACTAAGACATTGTAAGTCCCCGTCATTAGTGGGCGTTTAGGAGTTCTAACCGTTAGTGTGACATCATTGCAGCTAGAAAATAGGCACGTGTTTCTGAAACACTAACAAATACATATAGGTATGTATGACAGCTTTTTGGTACAACCCCTAAAAATGGGAAGGGTAGCCCCGAAATTCTGACGAAAATTCCGCGAATTCGTGTTTTAAACAGGCAATGACGTACTTCTGAACTATATGCGGGGCAACTAGATAAGTGCAATAATGTAAAAATGTATTTGATAAGAATAAAACCAACAAGAAAGTGAGGAAAACATAAAAGTGTAATATTGAAAAGAACGCTGTACAGAATATAATTTAATAATCAGTACACTGGAAATGTATTATTATATGATTATTGACAGAAACTTTATAGAAACGTTTTAAAAAGTTATAGAAACATCTACAGTTAACCCACAGGGGTTACTTCAGAAACTTGGATAGAATACATAATAACATTAAAGGAGGTATGCATAAAAGTTCTAATTAGAGGGGCTCCACAGGGAGAGCAAGAAATGTTGGAGCATGCGATGTTTATTCATTCGAATTTAATTAGCATAGCTTAACTAAAAGCTGTGCCCCATATGCACATACATTCGTTAGATCATTCATGTGGCGTACATAACTAGAGCAACGTCAGAGGGTAACCCATATTGGCAGGGAGTTATGTATTCAATAGAATGTTTATGAATGAAAGCTGAACAAATAAACAACTTCTATAAGCAACTCTTATAAATATTGATCGAAACCGTCCTGTGCCAGTCACACAAATACCAGAATCACACAAAAAAAAGTTAACCAAAGCTCTACAAATAAACTGTTGGTAATCTTACTCTATCTAGATACCGTCTTTGATAAGAGTACCTTACTTATCCCGCACTTTGAACAAGGCAATCACAAATTTTTTACGTTTCATAATGAGTGTCCCAGCATTAATAGGCAGTCAAAATAAAAATATTTTTCAGCTTATCAAAGAAATCGCACTGTGAGTCATTTCAAAAAAACACCCTTACCGATGAGCCCCTAAAAGTTAACCCCAGACGCGACGCAAAAGTTCTGGGAATTCTTCGATAAAAGAATTACACATTTTCGCCAATAGAAAGCTAATCACAACAAACCAGGAACCAGATAGCAATATAGTTTTGGAGCATACCGCCATAAATATGCCGGCCAGACCTTATCAGACGGTGTCCATAAATATCCATGGCGGACCGCGTAATCTGGCAACTATTGACAAATGACTCCATTTCCGCAAACTTTAAGTACAAATCAAACTAATTTAATTAGTATTAGGCACGCGTAAACGGAGACTTTGAATCGAAGGACAAGTGTGACTAGCTAGACAGGCCCAATTCTGGCTACGTCATTGAGGGTGATAAGCAGTGAGTCGTGATAGGAGATGCCATAATCATTTATGGCTTGTTTTTGTTAATTTGAACGGGCAAAGGTGTGGAATGTTTTAATTAATATATTACGTAAGCCGACAACAGATCATCGTGTAAGGGCTATATAGTTGACCCCGATAAGGACTAATGGGAATTTCCATATTAGGCCCTGCAATCTGACCATCTGACCATCAACAATGTATGTTTATAACTTAATAATACGACTGCAACGCATTTTCTGTTAAACTCTAAAAATTACAAAATATTTTTAGCTAAAACGGAGTGTGGGTATTAAAATAACAAAGTACTAAACAGGAGATAATGTTGTTGTTCTTAGTGCCTAATAAAAAATACAAATAAACCTATTTCTATTTTTCTTCATTTCCAAAAAGTGGCAAAAGGATGAGACCAACACAATTTACCTGCTCTACCGATGGCTCTGGGCTTTGTTCTTCCTGGGAGTGTACATCATGTGCATGATTGTTCAGTTCTGCGATGGCAAGTTCTTCATCTACATGACCAACTGGGGATACGGCCTGTGCACGCTCACAATGCTGATCTCTGCGGTGCAGGTCACCTGCTGGCACTTCGATCTGAGGAACACCCGGAGCTTGGTTCAGGAATCCGGTAACAAGGCGGACACCTCGAGGGGTCTTAAGATATACTGGTGGCTGTACAATATGACCCTGTCACTGGCGCTGATTATTTCGACGGTCTACTGGGTGTTTCTCCACGGCAATATGAGTGAGTAGAGCCGAGTGATCCTAAGATTGACCCAATTAAACGTTATTTTACGATTTCGCAGACAAACCCACGCGCTTTCCAGCTATTAGCATCATTACCCATGGACTGAACACTGTAATGATGCTGATCGACTTCCTGGTCGTGGCGTTTCCGCTGAGGCTCCTTCATATGGTGTACAGCATGAGCCTGGCGATCTTTTTCTTTGTCTTCACCATCATCTATCACTTCTGCGGAGGCACAGACGAGTGAGTACTGGTACCACCCGCATTCGGATTAGTTTCTGATCGTTTACCTAATTTTCTGCAGATTTGGCAATCCCTACGTATATCCCATACTGGACTGGAACCAGCCCAAGCGTTGTCTGATCACCTTTGTGGGCATCTTTCTGCTCATCCTGTGCTATTGGATCCTGCTCTTCGGACTGCACAAGCTGAAGAGGATGTTCAACAGGGCCTTCAGTGTGGTCTGGTCCCCGCATTCAGTTGGCCTCATATGAGCAACCCCCAGAGGTCACACACATGAACATCGCCTCATTAGCACCCTCACTTCTATAGGATTCTATAAGTATCACCAGCATTGCATTTTATTCCTACATACCCACGCTCACACTCGCATGCATTTATTTATGTCTAGTATTTCTATAGTAAGTTTTAATCTTCTGGTTCCTTAACGTTGAATTGGTTTAGTTAGGCTAATAAACAATGATTTTGTTACTACATATATGGATTGAATAGTATAAATATGAAAATTGTTGAAATACTCTATTGATGCCATCACATTATACGGGATGCATTCGGAGAACTATGGAATTGTATAAACAAATAACAAGACAACATATAACGAAAATCGAAATAAAAGAAGTGTACATAAGAAGCTTAAGTGATTTTAATAAACAAGGTGCCGGCATTGAAAACTAGGGGTTACAAGAATATCTTATTTGCTCTATCTGAGTTTACTTGGATTAATTTTATAAGTAAAATATTTATTAATAATAAATTACAAATTGGGAATGCTCTAAATTTAATTGATTAAATACTTTTATTTTATAAATGCTAGCTTATACTAATACTGATACTATAAATACTAGGCAAACGCTTAAGGTTGCTTTAAAAGAAATTTTAGAATAATGAACTATTTATTATTAAATTTCGTACTAAATTAAGTGGTATAAAGAACGACGCAAAAGATCGGGCAGCTAAATTTTCAAGCAAAACTATAGTCCCAAGCCATTTGTGCTTTTGGTATTGTTTTCCATAATATTTAATTCTATTACACTGTAGAACCTTTCAATTAGAAATTTAAAATGTTGCTGCGAACGAACCACGTGGCAATTTAGTCATTTTGGTGATATTCTCAGGGACATCGGGGTCGCTAAAAGACTAAATTATCGAAAAGTTGAGTTTGTATGTTTGTTTTTACCTGGCGATATTTCAATCGGGAATTAACGGTACTATCCCACCTACCTTATATTAAAGACATTCTGCCAAACCATTAACCAAATAAGTCTGCTTTGAACATAAGGGATGTGACTAACTCCAGTAATTAATCATAAGTTTTAATGTAGCCTAATCATTATACTATTTGCCTTTTCTTTAATTATTTTGCACAGCTAAAGATTATGTTTTAAAAGCTCCGCAGAAAAGTGAATCAGGTTCAATGACACAGAAAATTAGGTAACGACAATTATATTTTTGTGGCTCTGTTCCCTAACCCAGTTTGTGTTTTTTCAATGAGGCTGTGACTCATCATTTTCATTGTAAGTCCGTAATTAGATTACAGATCCAGTTTTTAACAAGAAAGTATTTGATTCTTGGTTAAAGTGAAGAAACCTCACTGCTGTCATTAAGACATTGCAAAAGTAAAGAACTCATATATTTTTTGTTACCAAACTGTACCATAAGCTGGAAACGTCTTGTGTTTTTCTTTTGGCTCTCAAACATTTGCCAAATAAAAGCACAGACAAAACACACACTCAAATGGACGAGTAATTAAGCCAAAAGTGGATAACAGAGAAGGGCAGAAAGCTGAGCCGAAAGCATCCATCGTGTTTTATGTGTCTTTTATCGTTCTGACAAAATCGCTACACAGAGAAAATATACACGTAAATTAAATAAAATTGCATTTCCAAATGATTATAGCTTATATATAATAACCTTATCCTGAATGAAATGAAATATGTTTACAACCGTCGGCATACTTTTATTAGCGCCTTTTATATTATATTTCCATTTGAATTAACAGTGATAATCTAACTGGTTTTTCAATTAAATTAATGGTGTTCATTATCACAAAAAATAATAAGCCGCATTTCATTTATAAGTCGGCTAAGGTTTTAATTTCAGATCAGTCATTTTTGGATTCAATTGTGAAAAACTATTGGGGAAGTTTTTTTTTTAATTATTAAAGGTTTTAGAGTAAACATATGTAAAATATTATTTAATATATAATAACCAAATGTGAGTAATTTCTGTGTCCCTTCATCACTTAAGAACATTCAGCAATTTACCGAGGTAATTCCCCGAATATGCAATGATTTTTCCCCGTGTATTTCAACAGCAACGTGGAGCGACCCTCTCTTTGGCACACACTAACAAACACAGCTGCCAGCGCACCTGGCTGCGTCGACGTCTACGCCGCAGCAGCCGCGTCTGCGCTTACGATAACTACGGACGGCCGTCCGCGTAGTGACGATGGGCACCGAAAGTGTGCGCTGGGCAACTACTTTATATAAACGCCGAATTGAAAATTAGATTTGGTTGTCAGATCGGTAAGAACTTTATAAAGGTTTGATAAACATTTTTGTTACTTAGTGGATGTAAAAACCAAACAATAATGTATAAACTATTTTGTACTTTTTTTTTATTTTTACTTCGTATTCGGCACTTAATTAAACTAATTATTGAACCATTTCTTTTTCTTTAACATTATTCCTTATATTCTTTCGAATATCGTAACTTTTTGGAGTGGAAGGTGTAATCGTAACCATTTTCCCACCACGTTAAGATGTGTGTTATTCGAAATCGTCAGCAAGGCACTCCACCGCTGAAGCCACGATCATTCGCGGTACGTGCTTCGCTATGAGAAGTCGTGATTTCAGCTCCGCTCTCTGCAATCGTTCGGTGCGTGTCTCTCCACTTTAGTTAGTAATATTATTAAAGTGGGATGTTCTTGTGCAGTGGTGCGTGAATGCAAAGTATTGTTGTTGCTGGCAGACAAACCAAATAAAAGCAACAACAAAAAATTGCAAGGCAGAGCAAACAAACTCGAAAACGACTAGATACCGTTATGCAAAGTTGTTGTTGCCGTTGCTGTGGTGACCCAAATAGAAATTACCACCGGGCCAAAACTACAAAAAAGACAATCCAGACAAAGCCGAGCTGCGTTTATAATTCCATACAATAAATAGCTATTTGTCAATCTTTAAAAAAAGTGATTGAATTTGTGATAAATGAAGTGTGTTTTATTATAGTGCGAAATTTGATCAGAATTTAAAATTTTGTAAAATCCCTGAATACTAATGGAAAATTATAATCGCGATGCAATATCGCCAATAGCGTGATTCTTCAGAAATTCTGGAAATTCTCTTACAAACTTGTTAAACCTGGAAAAAAATTCCCACCTTGGCAATATTTGCATGCAAAATCAATTGAAATCTCCAAGCTAATGTTTACTTAAATAGATTTTGCAAAAAGAATTGACAAATTAATTTGCAAACAAAAGGTTCACAAGCAGATAATATAAATATTTATTAATATCTATCTGAGTCCGTTTTTGCTTTTTATTCCACGGAAAATCCAGAGAAAAGATATTTTTGCGAGATGATAAAATATATAATAAGGCAATATATAGGTTTTCTTTATTCTATAGTATTACCACAAGGCTTCCTTGTTATTTTCGGTTATTTTTTCGGACAGACGTCATTCTTTTTTTTTTTGTTTGAAGGTTTTTGAAGGTCTTGCCTAAATTTTAAAACTGAATAAATCGTATACCTCCTCCGGATATTCATGCAAATTTGGGTTCTTGTATGTACATACATTACACTTGAATTTCTATTCGTATGGCTTTAGCTTTGCATATATATTGGCTCATTGGCTCATATATCGTTACGCTTGAAATTTTAGGCACGTCCCCAAAAAGCGTTAATGAAAAAGCTAACTGAGTGAACGATTATAAGTTTCCTGCTCAACAACAACAACATCAACAACAACCAGTCCAAGGAGCGGCAAATCGGATTCGGCCAAAACGTTATTCATACTCGAATGCCCGCTTGCAATTAGTTGAAGGTGAGCCTATCCATGTAAAATGTGCAATAGTGGGTTTGAATACACGTAAAATCATTACTGTTATCTAATTAACCGGCATTTATTAGCAAACTAGTTAGTCGGCATTTTTCTGCGGTTTGAGAAAACTCTGTCGTTGAGAACTGGACCATTAACATCAGTTTATAGTCTCCCAGTGTTTATATAATCTTTAACACCTTTAATATTTGCTCACTTCCGCTTACTGATCATATTCGTTAATTAATTATTGACACCTTCTATATAAAAACTGACCTCGTTCAATCCTTCCATTGGATTTGCTTGGGAACCGTTTGAATTTGATGACAGAGTAAAAGCACTTATCGGATGTACTTAATTTTATTCTTTTATTTTACATTTATATGGAGCTTAAGTACTTATTTGCAAACACAGGTGTAGTCTGAATTCATCAAAGCAATAACACGCCAAAGAAGCTTATCTTTAAAGCAATTTTTCTACCAATTAACGTATAATGCCCAATCAGAATCAAACAATTGGCTAATTAACGCCTGCAAGTTTGGTTTGTAAAAAACTCAAGAATCTTTATGACGAGATTTGGCTGGTCTTTGGCTGAAATCTTTTGGACTTCCACTTGAAAACCATTTGAAAGTTTGTAGTGGCTACGCTTTTGTCATTAACATAAGAAATGCTGCCAATGGCGTTGAACTCTTGATTTCACTTTCTATTAGAGTGATTGAAAAGATTGTGAATTAATAGGACCGAGTGAGGGGCTGACGTGACTTATCTAATCGCCAAGGGAATATTGATATTTTAATCTAGAGATCGGCTCTTGGACTTGCCATTCACCCGAGCTGTTTGACTGCATTCAAGACGAAAAATTATTTACACAGCTTGTAAAGGTCAACGAGTTTTTTTTGTTTTCGGTTCAATGTGGTACAACTCCAAGAGCCATAAACCTATATATTATTTGGCTACAGTGCGTTTCACAACTAATGGTCGGGCTTCGTCGAATGAGTTAACTAAGCTATATGATTTTTAACTTGAATTAAAAGTAGGACAATTTAGCAGGCCAGTTCTGATATTATCTCGTTAAAGTTTGTTCATGGTGGGCTTGAAGTCTTTACAGCTAGCAGAAAATAATATTTGCCATACCTTTTCGAAACGCACTGTGAACATATGTTGAATGCGGGTTTCTCTTGTCTTTTGTTGACGAAAATGTAGCCCAGGCGAGAGCCGAAAAAGCGTGTAAATAAAATGCACACTAAAGAGACTCGGAATTGTCTTGGCCACCAAGGTACATAGATGGCTTGGAGTTGTTTAACTGAATGGGCCACCTGCCTGGTTTCTCGCTATAAAGTTTCATTAGCGTGCCGTTCGTGCAAGTTCAGGGACATTGAACATGGCACTCGAAAATGTTTATTTCAGAGTAAGGCTCTAGAGAAGTAATTAAACGTATGGCCGCCCGACGAAATTGCCGCGAATATGATGACTATATTTGAAGTCAGGGTGTAGAGTTTCCAATGGAACAGCTGTTGCCAGTAGCACTTGCTTTGAATTAAGCGATCGGCCGGCACCATTCGGTACTAAGGTGTAGTGTAGAATATTATTAAATATTATTAATAAATATTACAATTCTCAAGAAACTACTTCTGATTCCTCATTATTTAGTTCCGCCTCTTAAGTTCGACCTCCTTTGTGTTATTTCTGACCAGGTTTATATCTCGTCTGCAATTAACCTATGGAGTTTTTCTCTGTTTCCACACGGCCGTCAAATCTTATCAGGAACAACAATTGTACTCAAGGTAATATAGTCACAACAATAAAGTTGCTTATACGTTTTTCTCCCGTCAGAGCGTATCATGCAGATTGTTGTAAATCCGCCACAGAGCTTTAAGTACTTTGCTCATTACGGGGCTCTTTCGACGGCCGACCTACACCCCAATAGGCCAAGCCAGGGTTCTGTTTTTGTACTTGTTCGGCCTTAGTGGGGTAGCTAATTAATACATTTTTATTGCGCAAGTTAATATTTTTATTTTTGCAACTAATGGACGACCAATGCCAGAGAATACACAGACATAATTGTGGAGGGCTTCGCTCTTCCCTGGTGAAGCGAATAATTATTCACCGACTGCATGATAATAGAGCGCTCGACGAAGCGAATGAACTATCTGGTAAATTGATCCATGAATGATGGCACCCCGACCGCCATCGGAGCTCTCCGTATAATTATATGAATAGTCGTACAATAGTGTCATTATTAGCGCGATTAACCAGACTACTAGGCCCAGCTCGTCTGGCTTCGCAATTTGGTTTCGCACTTTGAAAGTTACTAACCTGTCCGTGTCTGGGTCACGCCAAGGGTTGCGCATGCCCAGTACCAAAAACGAGGGAAATTTCAGTAACGACTGGTGGCTACCAAAGTCCATTGGATGAACATGGATGAAGGGGAACTTTGAGACTGAGTTAAACTGTGATTTAAATGAATAAATATTAAGTTACGATTTAAAATCAACTATTAAAATAGAATCCTATTTTTATTTAGCAAAATAGTTATTAAATAATAAAGTTAATCTAGATTCAAAAGACAATGGCCCGATCTCATTACCATCTTTTATTTTCTATTGTATTGTAAACTGTAATTTTGAGCATTTACGGTAAGCATTAAGGCTGCCAAAACAATTTCCCGAAATAATAATAAGTGAATGGGACGGACTTAAGGCTCTATGCCGCTGGATTCTGCATCGATCTTATACTCGCCATACATGTCCTGCAATAGTTCCTTAGCAGCCTCGTGATCGGCTTTGCCCAGGGCCTGGGATTTTCCGTATAGCTTGATGTACTTCTTTTCCTGGTCGTGGACCAGGAAGCCCCCGCCAAGACCTTGGGTGCACAAGCCCTGTTGCTCGGCCTCACCCCTCAAAGCGTCATAAACGTCGACTGAAAAGAGGTTTTGGTATAAGTTTGGTATAGGGACTAAACTAGAAGCCGACTTACGGTGGTATTTGGCCCTGGTGTCACCGCGGATCACCTGCTTGGCACTACCCATCTCTCCGTGTATGTAAACCTTGGCCATCATGTACTTAGACTTTCCTTTAGGAATCTTAGCAACGGGAAACATGACCAGGTTTCTTACCGGCTTCTCACAGTAGGATCGAACCACTGTCGAAAGGATTTCTCGATAAAGTTTGGGTTCGGATGCATCGCGAACGGGTTTACTCACCGCACGACATTGGACGCCATACAGGCTTAAGAAATTTTCTAGCAAACTCCATTATAACACAGAATATAAATTTTTGAATTTTTTGTTTTATTATTTCGGAAATTTGACTTGGTTGTGTACTAGCATTTGAAGAAACTGAGAATAAGTCGTGTGGAAAGCAGAGTGAAGTAATCGGTCGATGACTTTTAAAACCAAAGTTACTTGGATTCGAAAAAGTTGGTCTACTTCGTTATTATTATTAAAATTATATAGAAATATAAAAAAATATGCATCTTAATATCTCTTAAGTATTCGGTAGCAATTCAAAATTATACTGTCAGCCAAGCCCTGACCTTCGATTGAGGTAATTTCTTGACTGCCAGCATACGCACAAAATGTAAACAATTCTTTACACTCTGAAGTACTGAAGCTAATCCATATTTGTAATGAAGTAAATTAGTTATATACATTTTATTTACGGTATTAAAAAAAAACGGATATATTTTCTCTTATGTCCAGACACTTTGTTATATTTCCTACCCTTACAAATGCATTCTTAACATGTCAATGTCATGCTCTAAGCGAAAATAGAGTGTTGTTTGGCTATGGTTTATTATTCTAACAATACAAAAAAATTAAATTTTTCCAGATATATATAAAGAGCAGTAAAGTATTTTTGGTTGTACTCAGAGCTTTAAAGATTTCTACACAAAATTAACCCTATAATTCCATTAAAATGGCTTTTCTCACTCATTCTTTCAGGGCTTAACACATTTTAATAGTTCATAGAAGCGTGCGAAGAGAATGGCTACGATGAAAACGGCCCTAATTGCATAACTGCTCAGAGAATCACAGTTGCATGCATCGACTGATTGCATAAGCTATAGTTGCATTATTTGGACACCGATCGACAGCCAACGAGATGAGCAAGCTCCAGGTGATCGTGCACCCGGTGAAGAAGGAGTTCCAGCGCAAGAGTTGCGGCTTCGACCACGACACGCCCGATGACTTCGTCAAGTCGCAGGTAAGGATTACTCCCCTGGTATGGGACAATTTAAATAGTTCGATGACAGTACAAATAGCTGCGTCCTTGGGCCTACGACAGAAACGCCCCATGTGGACACGCAACTGGGCAGGTGTTTATTTGGTTTCGTATTTGAGTTGCACTTGGGGCGCGGGTCAATGTACATGATGGGCATTTTAAAGTGTTGGCCGGTGTTCGCATCGAGGTCAATAAGGTGTGCTTTGGCTAAGTGAGATTTTTAAGATTACATCAGAAATCTTTAGCAACTGATCACTAATGAGCTCGTAGTTATTAAGTAAGCCTCTTTAAGGCTCTTTAAGATGTTGTAAATACATTTCCTACTTGACTATTTTGAGCATCAATATTTTGTTATTTTTAATTAGACTTTAAGTTTTCCCAAAGAAGTTCCTCTGTTACTTCTGTGAAAAATGTCAATTGGCTCATAAGACTCGACCGAACCGAACTATCTTACATTTGGTAAGAGACAATGGGCGTTTGTCCATTTTGTATGGCTCTTACCTTGGGAATATTTAATAAACTCCTTCATTCACAGTATCAACAGAGAGAGGGTTACAAAGGTACACACCAAGGGATATAGGTATATGACAGTACACTTTGACTTCTGTACACCGATTGCTCGTGCATTGTAAATTAAACTATTGAAATATGCATAAGCAGCAGGCCGTTACGAACCCTGGGGCCTGTCAAGAAAGCATTACTTTAAACATGCGATTGGTGCACTCAATTTTGAAGGGATTCATTGTATAACAAATATCAGTGTCTAGAAAAGGTCTTGGGAATTGTAAATTAAAAGTTCTTCAAACTATCCAATAGAATTGATCAAAATAGTAAAATTACATAAAAATTGGTTATCAATATTTCAGAAGAATTCAACTAGGTTTAATTAATGTGTGAATATTTAATGAAACTGGAAGAATTTATATTACGGTTGCGTAATAATGGGTTAATATTTATTGTAGTTTTATAGTAGTTAGAATATATATAGTAATCTGTATCCTTTGCCTTCTTAAACATACATAATATACATATTTAAAAATTCCTTTCAGTGGCAAACATGCTCGAAGAGTATGGCTTATTTATTTTATCGCTGGTTCATGGCCTTGTTCTTTGTGGTCGTGGTTATCACTTCAATGTGGCCAGAGACAGATGATGAGAGCAGCTACTGGCTGTACTTCATCTACATGACCAACTGGGGCATATGGATGTGCATGCTGACGAACCTATTGGGAGCAGTACTAGTCACCGTTTGGCACTATCATCCAGAGTATGCGGGTAAGTTATAGCTAATCATCTGAGGGATGCTCTTAAAACTGAATATATTTCCACCTTACAGATAAACTCTTGAATGTCAAAAGCTCCTTTAGCTATTTCCGAGTCTACTGGGGTATGCACATCATATCTCTGGTCTTATCTATTGTCATCACCATTATCTACTGGGGGATTCTGTACGACGGTGAGTAGTACTTGGAAGTAAATTGCTGTATATATCTGATTACTGGGGTATTTTGCAGCTAATGAGAACAACTTGGATGCCACGAATGTGCTCACCCACGCCTTCAACTCGATCTGCATGTTCATCGATCTGTGGATCGTGGCACATCCCATGAGGCTGCTGCACATATTTCTGCCAGTATTATTCGGGGTTGTGTTTGCCATATTCTCGTACATATACCACTTGTGCGGGGGCATAAACAAGTAAGTGTGCAGAAGATACCAAATGTGCCACAAGATACATCATTACTTTTTAAATTTAGGAAGGGGAAACCCTACATCTATCACGTGATTGATTGGAGCCAACCGGAGAGTGCCTTCGTCACAGTCGTGGGCGTGCTCATGCTGTCCTGTTTCATCTATGTCCTGCTCTTTGCGTTCTTCAAGCTGCGACTGTTCCTGTTCCGACGCTGTCGCAACGCCAACTTTGTCCTGCCCACCAGCAGTGGCAAGGGCAGTGGACAGCCGGATGACAAATCCGGAAACGGAATACAGCACTCGTCCTCGCGCATCTCCATGGTGCTGGGCAACTTTGCCGGATACGAGAACCAGGCCTACTCCACCAGTGGGGAGGTTTCCAACAAGAGCTAAGGCGTAGTTAGTCCCTAGCAATTAGTCACATTCAGCTGTAGGATTACGACCAGTGATATTATATTTTATTGATTCGAGTTAAGAGAATAAATTCGTTCTGTGGAATTATTTGAAGGTACAGCGCTTCCCAATCATCTTCATCAGTGATGCGAGTGTCCTTATGGCGAATCAATATTTATACTCAAACAGAAAAACAACTTTCGGAAATTTCGAACAATCATCAAAAATTCAGACAGTTAAAAGTTCAAAGAGGACAACATGAATGTGCCCAACAGCCTTCGGGGTTTTCTGTTTGATTGACACGCCCGCCTTTGGGAACTTTACAGTTGATAATTAATAATTGATACCTTTCACATTAGGATGGACTGGAGTCCCCATGCACTAAGAGAAATACAGGTACTTGGTAGCCAGCCTACGGGTATGAGATCTGTAAATATTTTACTCAAGCCCCTAATCACAATCGAATGGCTATATTAGCCCAAATAGGCCCTGAAGGACGGATCATTAACCTGCGAGGACAGGTTAATTCCAACAGCGGGGGAGCTATTTATAAATGCTGAAGAGTGTTGGAGAAGATTTGGTTGGGTTAAGTTTTATCTAATAATAAATTTAGAAAACCTCTTCTTAGTTTTGCAATATATTTTAGAAGTACAACTATATTAGAATCCCCTTTGGCCCCTTCCCCTTTTTAGTAAATAGAAAGAAAAACCCTAGAATAATATTTAAAGTCCAAAGGCTCACCCCTTTTTTTCATCCCTGTTTTTACTGATTATTTTCGACGGGCTTTATTATAGTATTAGTGTCACAAAGCCACATTTAAATTATTGAATGAAATTTTATGTAATTCTCAGGGGTTTCTTAGAGTATGTTGCTTAAAAAATACGCTATTCGGTGGTAATTCGTTGTCCTCAACACCATTAAATGATTAATTTGTATGATTTTTAAATTAGGGGTTGTCATCTCTTCCCATCCTTTGGCGCGGCAGCTTTCGTCGCCAACAAAAGCGGCCCTTAGCCTTAATCACATATGTTCGGTTCGAATTGCTTAACCCTAAGTTGACCGCACCCGTCTGCAGTTGTGTACACATGTTGGCCAAAACGCGTAGCCTTAATTAAGTTTGAAAAGGCATTTAATAACCAAAGGACCCGCCCAACAACCCCAAGGACGAGCACGAGACACGAGCGAGTTGCTGGCCCGTTGTGGTCGCCGAAGGATTTACTTAACGCATAAGTTGGAAATCCGGGTCCCACTGGACTGGTCTGTCCTGGCCTGGCCTGGTGTGGGTGTCAATGTCAATCGCTGGTTTCAGTTCGATTCGGCAGTTGTTGTCCTTGTTGTTGTTGCCGCTGTCCTTGTGTCGACGGCACATGACATGTCACAAATTCCAACAAATTAGGCGTCGCATCTGTGGTTGTCCACGGATCGATATGGGACCAATTTGATCGATATGAAGTTTCCTTGAGCTTTGAACTTCTTTCGGTGTCCTTGCCGGGCCTAATCAACCTGTCCCATGCTCCAGAGTGTCCAATGCCCCCTGCGCTGCTCTAGGTTCGAAAAGCAAGAGAAAAAAGAACCCAATTGAATTTTAATTGAACACATTTTGAAAATTTTGACAGCTGTCTACGCTCCGGGGAATTACCCACCGTGTCCTCCGCTAGGAGTCCACCACAGCCAGAGGTAAAATAAATAATTTAGGCCAATTAAGAGTGTGAAATATTAATTGAATGCTCACCCACAGCCCAGTGTTCCAGTTCCCATTCACGCTCGGGAAATCCTGCATATCACGTAATCCCTCCACCGAATCCTTCTTTCCCACGGGATTTTTCAATTTAGAACCGATTGCCATTGTGGGGCGCCATGATTGCGCAATTTTGCTGCCATCAAGCACATGAAGTCGCTTCAGAATGGACACGTATCATACTATATAGCAGACTCATGATAGCTGAACATTTTTTACTAGTAAACCAGGGGATGTGCTTTTAGGTCCACGTTGCTTGAGTATTTCTTTAAGAATTTAATTCTTAATTTTAATCAATTTTAAAAAATGTTCTGTTGTTAGATGTTAGTTTCATTTCTTTTTAAAGTATATTTTACTAGAGAGCAGGTTTAAGTTAATTTTATTTTACGAAGGATTTAATATTTATAATGGATCTAAAACTATGTAATACTTTACTTATATGTTTTCTTAGTTTACAAGATAATGATTCTCTAGAATATAATTAAAAATACAAATTCAGGTAGTCTTTTATACTATAAATATTTAGTTTCTTAAATATTCTGTACCCATGGAAAACGATATCCATACATTTTGTTTCATAATTTCATAAATATATATTATAAGTTCTTGTAAGCTAAATGTGCATAAAAGTGGAATATTTTGTATTATTTATTAGTTTTCGTTCTAGTTCCACATATTTTTATTGATTTATTCATATAATTTCTTTTACTTGCGACTATTTTTTCGTCCGCACTGATTTCTATTACGCCTTTCAACTTGAACAGCTGCAAGTCAGAGGCTTTATTTACACCTATAAAAACAAAAAACTGAAATGACAACAACAATCAACATAGGCGACAGGACACCACCAGCACGCCAGGACACTAGGCTGCCAGCAAGAACATGGAAAGTGTTTTAAAGAGCTGGTGGGAGCCGCATGTGTGAGAAACGCACTGCTGGCTCCAGGACACAGGACTCAGGATACCGCCACTTTGTTTGGGGCGCATAAACAAATGGCGGCCCATGAATGACAGGGACATGTGCGACGGGCTTGGGTTCGGCTTCGGCTTCGGCTTGGGTTTGAGATTAGGTCTGGGTTTAGGTGGTAAAAACGCTCCAAGGATGTAAGGAGCTAAGGCCGTGCGTGAAACTTCCAGCGGACCCACCCGCGCGCCACTGGAATCGCATGTGGATACGAGTGGTGGCCAGGAAACTGCTGGAACTCATAAAGTATTCATTAATTGGAAACGCGCGCCGGGCAACCAAAGTGACCAGGTGAATCGGCTCGGCGAGGTAAAAACCGAGTCACTTGTCAATTTCGAAACTCAGTTTCGTTTCGGACGCTCGTCGAGGCGAACCTGCCCCGGTTTGTTGAACCCGCGGAAATCAGAACGGAATCGAATCGGAATCAGGAGTCCAAACATAAAACCGGCAACGTCATGCAGTTCGTTGTGGTGCGTGTTGCCGACGATAAAACGCGAGAACAAGTATCCCAGAGATACCAGTAACAAATGTACACAAATTTATAATATACATAGAGAGTACATAGGAATACTTTCCGCGCGTTAGCAATGGACGGACCCGGTTGCAGAGTGCAAATCATTTGTGGAATTCCACCGATTCTCGGTTAGAACTCTGGGAACCCTCTGGGAAAGCTCAATATATATCCGATATATATATATTTTTTTAAACACAATACTCCTCTTTGTGTGCGAGTGAGAGTGCACGCGGGCGGGCGCGTTTGGGAAAACACAATTGCGAAAATTCAGCTATACTGGCCACCGAATGGATAATGGGTATTTGTTTAGACACAGGTGAGTAATGAGCCCCGTTCGGGAGATCTGTAAGCAGAGATTAGCAATGCCTCTCCACGGCCAAAAGATAACAAAAAGAACCCTAATGAGTGGCGGCCCGAACACGCCAGGGGGACTACTTGTAGTACACAACTTTTCATTAGTTTTTGTGGCAATGAATTTTAGATGACGAACCTAGGGAGCTCTAGCTTTAGTTATATTTCTTATTCCTCGACTTCTATGGCATACTTCTTAGCTTAGACTTGTACCTGATCGGACATGGTGCTGCATATTTTGCGGATAAAAAGTATTGAAATATGTAAATATCAAACGTTTATTTGTAAAATGGGTAAATTGGGCGTATATAGTAAACCTCACCAGTTGGTTTTCAAATAAATATAAACTTTAAAGTATTATTCGCACGGTCATTAAACATTTCAATACATATACATAAATTCTTTTAATATCGGGGGAGCTACGTAAATTAAGGGCTTCAAATCCCTTGAAGAAATTTCGAAAACTACGCAACAAAATGTTACTTCGTAAAAAAGCAATGATTTAAATGATTTATTGTTCCCTAATTAAATAATGTCTTTTAATTCCTCCCGAAAAACTTAGTAGAAAATAAAAAAAGTCAACGTTTCTTGCAACTCACAATAAAATCTTTATTATAACCACCTCCAACAATTCTTTAAAGCTGAATTCAACCTTTAGAAGATTTCTGCATTTGAAGGCTAACTAGGAGGAACCCTTTCCACCTGCTAATTAATTCCCGGTGACATATTCAATTGTCTACAATTCAAGGGACAGTTGAAATTGAAATTACAGCAATCAGTAGCTAGGAAATTCATTCGCGAAAAACTATTATCTTCGACAAAACGATTTCACAACATATATATACGGTTTATATATAGGTATTGAATATATATTATAAGTGGCCCACAACACGATTTTACCAAACATATATACGGATATTCCTTATTTCGTGTAAAGCGGCGTTATAGCAAAATAGAGTCCTTGCCCAGCGCTATAATTTGTATCGGAACTTGGGCTCGTTGTCCACCAAGGCTGCCCGGTCCTTGGACATGTACGTTGACCACCAAAGCCAGACCACATTACACATAAATCCTGAAATGCGCGTCACTCACAAAAACAAAAGGGAAACGAGAGCGGTGTGGAAATGGGAAACCCCGCGCCGGAAAGGGACGGCAACAATAACAAAACATGTCAATTAAATAAAACTGCAGAAAAATCAATAAAAATGTCACAGAACCGAAGGGCTAGAGGGGCAACAGGAGTGAAATTACAGGAGGGGGCTACTAACAGGAGTTGGGGCACATATCGAAAGCTATAGAATCGCCAGGCCGCAGCTTATTTTCCATGAATGAATTCAGCGGTGACGCCATACAATACTAGACACGGTTGCCATACAATTAAATAATTGTTTAACATGTTTTAATGATGTGTTTCGCGATTTACTCCGATTTTTTTTGCTCCCCGGTCGAGTGCGTGTGCTTCTGACACTAATTTCCTGTTACTGGCAAATGGCTTCCGCCTCTCTGAAGGCTGGCTAATGGCAAGTTAGCACGTTACCGGGAGCCGGGATTCCTCGCACTAACTTGCCAACACTTCCGGTTTCCGGTCGAGCAGTGGCGGTACCTTAACAGTAGGGTCAACTGTTGCTTTTGCACAGAAATAAGGGAATATTAGTTTAAAAAAGAAAAGAAAAGGGGAAGTAAAAAAATGTTATTAAATTTGGAAACATTCTGACTATATTAAATACGTATATATCACTTACCTCTATTCTTTTTTTTTAAGCCTACAGAAATTTAATAGTAGATATTACTTAGCCAAAACATTATTGGAATTTCTTCTGAAACCAGATGAGGTGTATGTTAGTTGAATAGAATTATTTCATATAAAAATTGATGTATGTGATCCATGCACATAAATTCAAATTAAAGTACTTGAAGTCTAAGTTATTGTTTGAATTTGTTTGCATTTTTATTTAAACCTATATTATATATCTTGCAAAAGGTAAAAGGTTAGCTAATTTCCATTTAAAAGTCTTTCTAAGCACAGCTGAAATAATAGACTTTCCCTAGACTTCACCAGTGTTATTTAATTAAATATAATATTTAATATTAAACAAATGTTTATTTTTAATGAATATTTTTATTTGATTTTTTAGATGCCAGCGCGGCACAAGATACCGGCGAACAAGGCAACGATTGGAATCATACACGGAATCGGAATGCCCAAAATGCTGGCGACTTAGAGGCCGCCGCGGCGGCGGGAAGACTGGGTTCTGCCAATGTCGGCGCTATCGATATGCAAAATGCTGGAAAAATCAAATTCGATCCGCCAAAAGTGCCAGTGATATTTGTTTTAGGCGGCCCAGGTAGTGGCAAGGTCACCCATTGCGATACATTCATGCAGGAGCGACGCGGAGTAACGCACATCAATATGATGGATCTGCTGCAGCAATATGCAATGGGAAATGGTAAGATTGCTATAATTTTATTTGAGGTTGTGGCAATCATATTTTAAACTACCGGAATGTGTAATTTAGCCTCTTCTGAAATATTTTTAACTTCGCAAAGAATGCTTTGGAATCTTCAAGTAGAAGTAAATCCTTGGCCCAGAATTAAATGCAATTTACAAGAAGACAAGTTCACTCTGTGACATTGAAAAGTTCTTTAAAATACTTGGTTAAATACTGATTCATATTCATTTGAATTTAAAAAAATCATACTCAAGTTCTTTTATATATAAATTATCATAGGTCCTTTTAAGCTTTTCTAATTTTATTCTCCCAGATAGAGTTAGTTAGTTAGTTAGCTTTCTGGAAATTGTATGTTAAATCATTAACATATTTTAGCCATTATAAATATGTGAACTTATTGAAGATACTATTAGTTAAGTAAAATAATACAAAAAATATACAGATATCTTGATATTTTAATAATATTACTGGTTAGATCATATTAGATCTTTGTTTGTGGAAAATATAAGCTCTTTTATAAATATTATATAAATTATATAATGCAGTTCTTCCGAGTAAGTTTGGTGGGTCGAGGGAAATTTTAAATTTCTTATTTAAACTTAATACAAGTAGGGAAGCTGAAGTTAGTATACCCTTGCAGTTTGTTATTATTAAAATCATTCATAAATTGACCAAAAATTTCTTTAATTTAATTTCGGAAATGTTTTCTTTTTCCTTTTTGCTGATCAAGAATGTATATGATTTATAAGGTCAGAAGTGACCTTGTCATTACTTTGCAGGCTTCTCACTTAAATAATAATCCTGCAAGGCTATAAAAATAAAACAAAATTAAAATCACAACTCATATATATCGGTTTAAGAACGAAGTCATCAGCTCGTAGATCTAAAGCTTCAATTCGCATATTCCTTTCCCACTTTCTTGGAATGTGCTGGCCTACTGCTAATTTTCCGGACTTATAGTAAGAGTTTCCAAAAAAAATATAACAAAATAAGAATGCAGGCAAAGCATTGGTATTATTGTATACAGATTATTCATTAATATTAAAATAATTAATTCAATATATTGTAGATGTTTATAAGACCTGGTACATTTTGAATATTTTTACCTATTCGCATAATAATTAAATTTGCCATTATCCTTTCAGACATGCAGGACTTTTCGCAACTATCGTCGAAAACAGTCACCGAGGTGCTGATGTTGGAAATGAAAATGGCTCCAGCTGCCAAAGCATACCTGATATCGGGATATCCACGCTCAATGCGCGACGTTGTCGAGTACTCGGAGAAGGTAATTTCTTCCACTCGTCCGGCCAATTTGCGCTGTCTTCCCCGCCGAGTCCTTTATTTGTTACGAAGCCATTTTTGTTGCCGCACTCTTTATTTACCCAGTAAATTGCTGCCGAGCTATTTGAACTAATTAACTGGCAAATGGGTCGCCGTCGGTGTGTTTGTTCGGTCATAATTCCCATGGATTTACAGCCAAGCTCACATCCACTGTTTGTTACATATGCGAGTGCTAATTGGACAGACCTGGTACTTGGGGAGTCCCGAGTATCCAGTCACGTACACAAGGCGATAACTATAGCATATTGGCCTATAATTGCAAAAGTAGGACATTCTTGGGGAAGCAAACCCTCAAAGCACATTATTTGGAGCCTTTACTCACCATTAATCTCTTCTCTGGTTGGCTTCTATTCCCACCTACAGATACAAGTCGTGAATGGCGTGATTCTAATATCCTGGCGCCAATCGGTTCTGCAGAAACAAATCGATTACGGGGCCAAATTAGGTCATGTAGTACTCTCCTTAGCCAAAATGGAATTGGAAAATTTCTTTAAAAATGTGATGCCAGTCGCTGATTATTTTGATCAGAGTGACATGCTGTTGGCCGTAAGTATGAACACATTTAAACCATAAAAAACTAGGCTAGAGTCAAAAATTAGAGAAATAAATTAAGATTTCCCAACTTCGTCGCAGGTTAATGGCGAGCGTGCTCCCACAGAGGTGTACAAAGACTTTCGCACCGCCGTCCTCGACATACTCAGCACCCTCGAGAACCAAGAGGCGGTGATGAACGGAGTTACAGGTATGGGCAGAGGGGTGCATGACATACCCGGCAGTATAGTTAGCGTTGACACCGCTCCAAGTCAAGCCCAACAAGCGACTCAAATTGCAGAAGGCAGCGCCACCAACGTGGCCAGCACCACCACCGACACCGATACCACCGGCACCGTTCTGGCCAGGGACCTGGCCTTGGACCGGAGCGACGGTGGCCGGAAAGCGGCGGTGGCTGCCTTGAAGACGGACACCCACAGCGCAGACGACGATAGCGGGGTTGTCGTCACCAAGCAGCCAAAGCTGCGGCCGGGTTCGGATGATTCCGGTCTACCGCCCATTATCTGGGTAATCGGTGGTCCGGGCAGCAACAAGGCCACGCTCTGTCTCAAGGCCGTGGGTCTGAACCCGGGCTGGGCACACATCAGGTGGGTTATAATGCCACTAAGGGACACCTTTTGTAGCAAACTTATTTACCTTTAAACTCATCATTTCCAGTGTGGGTCGCCTTCTGCGCAACATCACGGACTCAGCACCACGTGCCAATACCGAAAGCTATGCCGTTAAGGAGTCCTTGGCAGCCGGGGACATGGCGCCGGAGAAGTCGCTGAATCAGCTACTGGAGACCAACCTGCGCCTGTTGCAGGACAGAACTGGAATCATCATAGATGGCTATCCAAGGAATTTGCAGCAAGTCAAGTACTTTGAGAACAAGGTAAAATTGATGGAGTATATTTGAATTGGAACCTAATTGTAATATTTTATTCAAATTCAAATTCTCTTACTTCTCTTCCACAGTACAAGCAACGCCCGCCCATTATCCTGCTCGATTGCTCCAAGCTGCAACTGGGCAGAGGACGTATTGACGACACCGTGTCTTCGTTCCGGAGGCGCCTCGAGCTGTTTCGCGAGCAGACGCTACCCATGCTCAAGATCCTGGACACGAGCAATCGCTTGCAGATCGTGAGTAGCCCTCCAACGCCTAGGTACACATGGTGCTCACATTGATTTACTTCCCAGGTCGATGGCGATACGGATAGTCCGTCGGTGCAGCGAGAATTCGAGCGGCTTATCCGGAACCACATTCAACGGCTGCTGAACAGGGGCGATAATCCGGATGACTCGGCTCCACTGGGCGACCAGATGATGCGCAACGAGCAGACCGATGCCATACTGCACGACTTGGAGACCAATGTGCCCGGGGCAGTGCCCACGATTAGTCACCACGTGAGCATGATGAACGGGCACCTGAAGAACCGGGGCAGTGCCCTGGGCAGCGGAAAGCAACCTGCCCAGATGATGAACGGCCATGTTCCCGGCAGACCCGGAACCGGAAACGTTACCCAGCCCGTGCCCGTTGATTTCCGGCACATGCTCGAGGAGGCCGAGCGATATCCGGTCGACTCGTATATGTAGTCAGTCTCTCGTAATCAAGTTTTATAGTTTTATAATGGAGCTAGGGTAAGCGTATTGTTAATGCTGGTTTGTTGAGTTTTCGTATTCGGTGCGGGGGACCAATAAGTTTCGAGAGTCCTGCTAGGCTAAGGGTTAGAAGAATTTAATTCTATATCATACTTCACTAGAGATTTACACGCAAATCGGATTAGCCTAAGCTTTTATTGGAGGTTCCAATGTAATCGAAAGGTAGACTAAACTTGTTTGAAGTCAATAAAAGCAGAGAGTCCAAAATATACTCCATTAGGCTGAGTTTGTTTACACTTAATGATTCGATATTGTGATCAATTTAATCTACAGCATCTACACCTTCTGGAATGGTTATCGAGAGTTGTATGTGAAAGCGCGAAGCTACAATTTTGCTTGAATTATTATCCTTAAAATATACAAATGAATCAATGGCTCCGTTTTATTTTCAAATTAAGGACTAGCTAGAAAAACTTTTTCAATTTAAAAACTTGTTTATTCACATTCACAGCACTTAACCAATTTATTTAATTTTACTTCTGGAGCAGCGTGGTTGATAAGCTGCCGCTTTGACAAGGAGGAAATACTGCAAACTAGATCACAAACAAATTTAGAACCGGTATGGTGTAGATAATGTGTAGTTCGCCCAGTACTCCATATTCACGTCCTTAACCTTGGGATAACAGACGCAGAACTTCTGAGCAATCGCGTCCTTTACGCAATCGGAGCGAGTGCGGTTGCTGAGACTGCTGATGTCCTTATAACTGATATCGATAAGTTTAGCCAATTGAATGTTATAGCGGACTGTGGACTCTAAGACGCGGCCCTCGGGTTCCGTTTGAACCCGCAGGCGGAAAACCACTATGTCCCTCCTGGAGGACACCATATCCACCTTGTCCAATTTCCGCTCCATGTAGTCCAGAGCAGACAATAGCAGCCGCTGGCAGAATAGGTTGTAGCGGTGCTGGAGCATCCAAAAGTTGATATTGGAGACGAACAACTTGGCCAAATGGTAGGTCTCCAAGCTGTTCGGCACGACAACGAACTCATTGCAGGCGCAAAAGTGCAGACGGATGCAGGCCTCCTCGCAGCTGCGGGGAGAGGGCACCAAGTGCAGCAGGGACTGGCTGTTGCGGCAGTTCGACAAGGGTGCCATCTCCTCGGGAGTAGAGGCCTTCAGGTTGAGTATGTGCCTCAGTGTGTTGTGCAGGTCATAGGGCGAGGTGAGGCGGTTGCGGTTGTTGAGTAGGTTGCTGGCGAAAGTCGGATAGGCCTCACGGAACCAGGGTGGCAGGTAAATGTGCAGCATGGGCAGCCGTTCTTCGAGGTACCCGTAGGCCAGATCAACCAGGTCACCGGACATCTGACCCTGGTCGCTCACTAGGATCACAATGGCTCTCTCAAACACATGGTGCTCGCGCATTAACTCAAGGTACTCCACTAACCTCTCGTCGAGACTTGTGGGCCCGTTAAGGAAGTCGCTGGTTACGGTGGAGCTCCAAAATACCCCAAACGCCGGCTGATCCAGCTCCTCAATCAGTCGCTGCGCGAACTGCATGCAAAAATCATACAGATAAGAGGCGCTCTGGCGCCTGCCCATGCAGTACTTCTGCCCAAATCTTTCGACGTGTATCATGCTTTTACCGATGTCCTCCAGCAGACTGCGGAGTTCGTAGTCAGTGCTGAACCCCTGGGGAACAGGGAATTCTACACTGTCCGCCCCAAAGGCTGTTGTGTAGCCAGCATCCTTGAACGCCTTCCATATCACAGGAAAGCGCTGTAAGCAGGCTGTGTCGGACTTGGCGCCGCCAAAGATGGCGCAGAGGTTGGAGAACGTGTCGTCCCCCACCTTATTGTATCCCTTCATCTCGAACCAGCCGTCCTGATTGACGACCTCAGCTGTATTTGGCATGCTGTGCTTGAAATTCATCCGCGATACACTGTCCAGCCCCAGCAGCAGCACACTCGGTCTCCTCTTCAAAGGATCCGACTCCGCGCGCACTCTCCGGTGAGGCACCTGTACCAGCGGAAAGGCATCCTCTAGGGAAGTCATTGCACCGTGACATTCTGCCACAATGCCACTGAAAATCCATTCGATGACGGCCTCATCTTGGAAGCTCTTCCAAGGGCTAGCGCTGACGAATGTTGAATAATATTAGACCAAATATGGAAGCAGATATGTGGAGCGTCTTACGTCTTATTGGAGACTTCCCTGTAGTTGCACCGATAGCGGCGTAGTTTTGGTTTCAACTCAGCGAGCATAATTGTGTCCACCTGCAGTCGATATCGCTGCAACTTTTGGTCGAATTCCAGCGCGAAGATGGGTCCGTGGCTGCTGCATTTAATCAGCTTCAAGGGCTTTGGGATCGCTCCTGGCTTGATAGAGGAGTAATCCACTTCCGGCATCTTGCACTTGGAATTCATTACAAAGAATCGAGTGGGCGGTTTCCTCTTCCGCATTCTGCGCTGAATTTTGCTTAAGGAGTCCAAATCATCATCCTCTTCTTGTTCAAGGGAATAAGGAACGTCACTCGAAGTCATTTCTGTGTCTTCATCATCGTCGTTGCTCAGAAGACGCTCCCGAAGGATCCTTAGGCGTCTTTCCTGCGGCGATTCGGTGCGTGGTGTTGGTTTTACTTCCTCATGGCTTTTATGATCGACCTTCTCAACTTTCACCACTTTCTTGGAGCTCTTGCCTTGAGTGTAGTGGCTGACAAATATAACGGCTAACAAGACAGCAAAGAACATAAATATGTATTTCTTAAATTTTAATATGGACCTTCGTCTCATTGTGGGTTCCATATCAATAGATGTTCTATATTTATGAAATTCGATCGATAAGCAAAGGGACTCTTTGATGACATACAACAAATTTTAGTTAAAATAACTATAAATTATACAAAATTACATTATAATAAATTTAATTCAATATTAAAATAATTTCTTGAATACTTAATCATCTTTGCGGCAAATGCAGAATTTCTTGGCCATTTCATCTGCCACACAATCAGACGTGTTTCTATAGGGGCCAAGCCGCGTGATCTTTTCCAACGGGATGGTCACAATATTGGAGCCTTCTTTGCTTTGGACCTTAGACAAAAACATGGCTCCATACTTTTCGACAGTGAACACCAGTTGAATGGTATCACTTCCACCAGGAGCAGGCACTCTATCTCCATTCTTGTCATAGTGTAGCTGGAGCTCCGCTTTCAGGACTTTGCTCAACACCAATCGATAGCATAAAGTGGAACTACCTTTCAGCCTCAAGTACTTGTTCATTCGATACACAACCGTATAGGCCATTTGTGCAGTGGAGTACGTAGTGGGCACTCTCAAGAAGGGCTCGCAGGCACACCATTTTGCGGGAATGAAGGCTGCAGTGCAACTGCGATCCTTTGGGAGTTCCTTCATGATCGAGTGGCATGTGGAAGTGGACTCCGTGAACCATATTCCCGGACGTACCTGGTCTACTAACTGCCTGAACCCAAGATAGAGGTCGCAATTGGAACTCAGACGATTCCTATTCAATTGCATCGCCTCAACCACCGATGGATACGTCCTCTGATACCAGGGAGGGAGGTAAATGTGCAGCATGGGCAGTCGCTCCTCTAGAAAGCCAGTGGGATGATTTACCAAAAGCCCCTGTCTTGAGCCACGATCACTGACCAAAATCACAATGGAACTTTCGAATAGCCCGTACTCCTGGAACTCCTGCAGGTAACGAACGAACAGCTCGTCCAAAGCACTGCCCCCCCGAAAGTCGTTGTGGGTGAAGCTACTTGTCCAGAACACGCCGAAGAGTGGCGTCGGTAGCTCAAGGACATATCGTTTGATCAGCTGCTTGGCAAAGTCGAAGACGTAGCTTACACTGTGCCTCCTGCCCAGGCAAAGTCCGAATTGCTTAACCGTTCTAAAAACCCTCTCAACAACGACCAGGAAGGGACGAAAATAAAAGTCCACCGGCATCCGTATGTAACCCATCCCGAGATGGTCAAAATAGTCGGAGGTCACATCCTCGGCATATGCTGTGAGGTAACCGGCATTCCGAAAGTGCTTCCACAGCGAGGTCAGCATGTTGAGGCAAGTAGGATTTCTGGAATTACACAAGGGCTTGCCTTTCGCAGAAGTTCTATCCGTAAGTATGGCCAGTAAGTTAGTAATCTTATCGTCGTCCACACTGTGATAGCCCTCCATTTCGAACCATCCTTCCTGGCGAACGAACTTGGAGGTGAGCGGCATGGTCTTTCGGAAGTTTATCCGCGACATGCTGTCGATCCCAAAGATAAATATATTGGGCTTCCTACTGGCTGGTTTCCCTCGCTTCCCCGGATGTTGGACGAAGGAGAAGGCGTCGCGCTGCATCACTCGGTCCGCGTTGTCCAGCGCATGGCACTCGACAATCACACCCAGCAAATGACCGGGCACTATCCAGTCCGGACTGAAGTTGATTGGCTTTGCTCTGCAATAAATGATCAAAATTGGTGAACTTCACATTAAAATTGCACTTACTGAACAAACACGTTGTCCGACCCAGGAATTATACCAATGTACGTGCAACCAAATGGCGAATAGCTCGCATAGTGATTCTCAGCCACTGTTCTATTCAAGTGTATCCTATAACGCATCCTAGTACGATCATAGGTAACGCTGAACAAATTCGGTTTTTCAGGACAGGACTCAAGTATCATCGGTTCCCACTGCAGCAGCTCTTCCGCAAAGGGATCGATATATGGAATCTTACACTGGGGACTAAACACGAAGAATTTTCCATAGGGTCTCCTTTTGACAGCCACGGTTGTACGGTTGTCGGTTACATGACTGGTTTTACTTAATTTCTTGGTCCTGTCGTTTGTCAGCAAAAACAGCAACGTGAAGAGCACCACACAAATGCAGAGTCTTCGAAAATACCCACGAAACATATTTATATTTTTGTCTTTCAGACAAAACTTGTTAAATTGAGCAAGGCCCCTTACAATTTCAGGTTAGCATGACAATGTATGACTTGTATGCTATAAATACGTAAAAATTAAGCATGTTAAAAAAATTAAAACATATTGTATAGAAATACGGACTGTTATAAGAATCAACCTTGGCATGACTTGATTTTTTGTTTGTAAAATTAGCATTTAAACAGGAACCTTTTGAGTTCTTCGAAGCTGAGAATTATAGGGAATAGGAGTTCCTACAAGCTTTTAAGGGAAATTCAAAAGACACCGAATGCTTGCAGTTTAATTAGGTAAAAATTATATACTTATGAACAGTGTGGTCTGTTTCTTATAAGAATGGAATGCTATTTAAAAAATATAATATTTATTTTGTATAGTGACTTTTTTAATGATGTGGAACTTGCGGCAGAGACACGAATTCACCTTCGTTATAATACTCGTCTTCGTGATCCTCCACCAATTCGTATTTAACTTTTCTGACTCTGGTTACCCGTCCCTGATGAAGTTTCAAATATTTATCCTGGCGGCAGAGACAGAATTTCCTCGCAACGGCGTCGTGGACACAGTGCGACTGATTGGTGTAGGCATTGAGTCGACTGATCATATCTACTTCAGTACGCACAATCGAATGGTTGTCGTTGCTCTGAACTATTGACCGAAACAAGCCGTCATTCGGATGTGTGGAAAAGACCAGGCTGAATGTTTCTAAGCCACCGGGAGCCTCCACGGTATTTCCCAAATAATCAAAGTGCAACTGCTGCCCCACCCGCTCAACTTTGTTGAGCGTGATCAGATAGCAATCTCCGTCAACACCAAGCATCTTTAGGAACTCATTCATCCGATCAACACTCAGCTGGGCGAGTGCCTTGAAGCAAGCCTCCACCTTGATATTTACGAAGGGCTGGCACGTACACCAGTGCTGGGGTATTCCGGCTTGGTAGCAAGTCCGATTCTTGGGCAGCACCCTAAAAATCGAGCGGACAGTGTTGACCTGAAATGTGTTGAAAAATTTCAATCCGGGACGAATTTGCATGAGTATGTGCCTGAGGCCCAAGAATAAATCATAATTGGAACTTAGGCGATTCCGGTTTAAACGCAGCGCCTCGGCCACCCATGGGTAGCGTTCTCGATACCATGGGGGAATGTATATGTGCAGCATGGGCAGTCTCTCTTGCAGGAAGCCATCGTAGTGCTCGGCCAGCGGTCCGTACCGCGACCCATGGTCGCTGAGCAGTATTACAATCGACCTTTTGAACAACCCGTATTCCTGGAACTTCTTCAGGTAACGAACGAACGGCTTGTCCAAATTTTGGGCTCCCCGAAAGTCGTCGTGGGTGCAGCTACTAGTCCAAAACAGGCCGAACAGAGGCTTCGGACTCTCAAGGACAAATCGTTTAATCAGCTGCTTGGCATAGTCAAGAACGTAGCTAAAACTGTGCCTTCTGCCCACACAATAATGTTGTCCTACGTATTCTTCGGTAGTCGTTGCCTGTTCGATGACCATTAGAAAGTGACGTAGATAGAAGTCCACCGGCTGGCGGCCGAAGCCATGTTTCATGTAGTTAAACGTGGAAATGCTGGCGAGATCCTCGGCATAGGCTGTCAGGTAGCCCGCGTTGCGGAAGTGGTCCCAGAGAAAGACGAGACTGTCCAGACAACCCTCCCGCCTCACATCACACTTGTGCCGCCATTTTTTCGAGGACCCGCCCGTGAGCACGGCCAGCAGGTTGGGGAGTGTGTTGTCGCCCACCTTGTTGTAGCCCTCCATCTCATACCATCCCTCTTGGCTGACGAACTTGGAGGTGAGGGGCATGCGCCTGTGGAAGTTACTTCGAGACATGCTGTCGATGCCGAACAGGATGACGTTGGGGTATTTGGCGCTCCTCTCGGCGTCGTTCGCCTCGTTGCGGTTCTTTGGGTACTGGACGAAGGAAAAGGCGTCTCGTTGCATGACCCGTGACTTGTTCGCCAGATCGTGACACTCGACAATCACACCCAGTACATCAGGCGGTACAAGCCAATCCTGAGTGATATACTGTGGAGGTGCTAGTCTGCAGGATAAGGATTAGGATTAGGATGGAGGGTAAAGAATTACGGAAATACTTACCCGGCAGAATCGTCCGTTGATCCAGGAAATATTTGCTCGTAGGTGCATCCATAGTCTCCAAAACTCGGAAAGTACTTCTGAACCACATCTCCGTTAGTGTGCAGCTTGTACTGTCTTTTGTAAGGATCATAGAAAACGCTGATCAAGGCCGGTTCACTTGCGCAGGGCTTATAGCGCAGGGGCTCCCACTGAAGGGAGCTCTCGTTAATGGGGCTTACATATGGAATCTTGCACTGCGGACTAAACACGTAGAACCTAGGTGGCTCTTTCTCCACAAGAGCCTCACTCCTCAGCTTACTTTCGTTTACATGGATTTTCGTTACGGGTAGTGTAGAATTTTTCCTGGATACTGATACAAATTTCTCCCCCAAGTCCTTGTGCATCTGGTTTATCCAAAAAATGGACAGTATCATGAGTGCCACGCATAGGCAAAGCGTGCGGGCGTAGTTCCGAAACATTGTAATATTTATTTAAAATTTGTATTTATTGTGACTTTCAGAGCGATGCAAACTGCGTTATTTAATAAGAAATTGTGGCGGTCCAGTCCTTGTCTCTTTTGGAAAATAAGACTTGCTTTAGTGATCCACAATCCTTGGAGGAACGGTCCTCGGGTAGTGGTTAAAATAGCAAACCGCAAAATGGAATCGTCGAGACTAAAGTGATCCGACCAGAAGATGACCGAAAGGACTGTTCCTGAGAGTCCAAACTGTTAGTCTTCGGTTATATGAGTATTGATATGAGAAATTTTTTTATTTCTTATCACTTGATTTATTTATTAATATTTATTTCGTTCTAAGTATATAAGTTCTTAACTAGAGACTACTTCGGCATGGCACTGTAGCAAATGCAGTAAAGCTTGGCCAGCTTGTCGTCGATGCAGGGTGAGTCCTCCTTGTACGAGTTAGTTCTGCTGATTTTTTCCACATTCACTTCGGCGTTCTGTGTGACGTTGTTATAGACTACTGTGGCCTGGAAGTCGGCACTGTTCTGGTGCACCTTGAATTTAACCCGATAGACGGCCGTCTCCAGCTCCCCAAGATCGTCGTACAAGCTGGCACTCCTCGGAACCGCCTTGATCTCGGTTTTGTGGACGTAGTGCAGCGTCAGATTGCTGCACAGGCTGCTGAGATTCTTGTGCACGAAGTACTCGTTCATCCGATCGATCACACTCCTGGAAATGGCGTCGGTCCAGTCCTTGCCCCTGATGGGAATGTAAGTGTCGCAGGTGCAATAGTGCTCCTCGATGGACGCATCCTGACAGGATCGGTCCTCGGGCATCGGGTAGAACAGGGACTGGCAGGTGGGACAGTCGAAGGACTTCGGCAGAGTCCGACCGTCCGGGGTGCCGCCAATCTCGACGATGTGCTTCAGCGTATTGTGCACATCAAAGTTGGAGCTCAGTCGATGCTGATTCAGCTCCAGGGCCTGCGCGTATGTGGGATACGTCTCGCGGAACCAAGGCGGTAAGTATATGAACATCATGGGCAGTCGCTCCTCCAGGAAGCCCTCCTTCAGCCTGGTCAATTTTCCGTAGCGTGAACCGTGGTCGGCAAAGAAGATCATGATCATCTCCTCGAATGCTCCTTCCCTCTTGAAGTCCAGCAGGTCGCCCAGCACCTTGTCTTGCATAGCGGACGGCAGGAAGGGATCGTCGTGGCTGAAGTGATTCGACCAGAACATGCCCCAAATGGGACGCTCCTGCACGAACATATGGGTGAACTGCCGCCCGTAGTCGTAGATATATCGATTCGCCATCCTGCGGCCCAAGCAGTACCGCATGTAGTCGTGCTCCGGCAGGCGGTACACCTGCATTTCGGACTCCAGAGCCTTCAGCAAGGGCCGGAAGTAGTAGTCCATGGGCTTCTTTGAGAAGCCTGGCTTCAGGTAGTTGAAGTGATTCGAATTGCTCTCGTCCTCGGCATATGCCGTCAAGTAGCTGGCGTTTTTAAAGTACTTCCATATCATGGGCATCTCATCCAGGCAGCCGGGCTTGTCCGTGTCGCAGAGCTGCTCTTTGGCCGCCTCCGCCGAGTAGCCGCTGAGAATGGCCAGAATGTTGGGGAACGAGTTGTCGGCCACCTGCAAGTCGATTCTATTATCTACTGGCTTTGGTTGTTCAGATGCAGAGAAACAATTTGTATAAGTGATTACGTTTGTTGTATGTGGACTTCTAGTTTCTATGCACTCTGTTTAACTATACAACTATCTGCTGGGAAATTATTTGTTTTCTGTTGCATTTATATCAATAAAAATGGGATGTTCTCATGCGATATCCCCACATGTTGCCAGGTTCAGGTGTCAGTAATTGTTTATAGTTAAACAATAAATAAAAGGCCACGCTCGAGACTTTGTGCAAATAGTTTCTCTACATTACAATGAGTGATTCCCCTTTCCATAAGCTTCGGAATCTATTTTCTCAACGTTTGTTGTTAACTTATCGAAGTAGATAACGGAAGCGATATTTAGCTCTCATTAAATATATTTGATTGATTATCAAGTAACTAAATAAGACAAACCCGGAAAAGAAGATTACTTAGACAAGTCAAAGATTTTCTATCATATGTTGTGATGTATCTTTATCTAATTTTGTATCTAATTTTAGATCTGTTCGCAGCCTTTTCTGTGCTCTCAACTCACCTTATTGTATCCCTGCATCTCGTACCATCCGTCGCTTTGCAGGAAACTAAAGACCTTGGGCATGGTGCGTCGCAGATTGATGCGGGACAGCGAGTCGATGCCGTACATGATCACACTGGGCTTCCGGGCGGCCAGTGGCTTCCTCAGGTTCCTAGGCAGCGGCTGGTGCTGGACGAAGGTGAAGGCGTCCTTCTGAAGGAGCACCTTGGGCTCCTCTGCCGTGTGACACTCGACAACCATGCCCTCTACGTGCTTCGGCACCACATATCCGTCGGTGAAGTACTTATTCGCCCTGAGACTGCGCGATGGAAGGCAACGGATAGCGTATTTCTAGCGACCGGGGGATTCACCATATCTTACTTGTCATAGTTATCTGCTTTATTTCCGTACTTAATTTCCCGGTAGAAGCAGTTGTACTCCGATTCGGTGAAGTTCATCAGTTGCTGGGCAACTTCCTCGTCGATGTGGAGGACATATCGCTGTAGCTGAGAGTTGTAGTCGGTCGAGATTAGGTCGGACTCGTTCGAGCAGGTGACCAGTATCTGCGGCTCGTATATCTCCATAACCTCAGCGTTGAAGGGATCCACGTAGGGAATATAGCACTCGGAGGTATTTACAAAATACTGCTGCATTTGTTGCGGCTTCGGCTTTGGTTTGAGGAGAACTAGCGACCGCGACGAGGTAGAGAGTGGCTTGAATTCATTCCCAGACCTCTCACTGCCAGAATGAATAAAGTAGACCAGGACTAGAAGAAGGCAACATAGCCCCAGGAGCTTGTACAGCGGATGGCCGTTCCGGAATCGCGACTCCATGGTGTGTCTTCGAGCACAAATACAATCCAACTGAAGCAGCGCGGAACGGGTTGTCCCGACGAGAAGTCTCCGCTAATAGAATACACGCGCAGCGTTATCATGGCGTTTGTATGAGCAGATGGGCAGGCACAAGTAGCTCGAGACCCAGAATGGAGTTCGGAATTGCTCCAGCTCTGAAAACTTGTGCAAGGTCAGAATCGCGAAAACACAGCATTTCTACTGCTTTTATTTTTATTTACTCACTCCTTAAACATATGGCTGAAGTTATCAGTAGTTTTCCCTTAAACACTTAGTAAAGTAAAAACTAAAAGTTCTAGAATCAAGTTATTTAGTTCACTTCTTTTTAAGTCTCAGCTAAGATCAAAACTTAGTTGTGACGGTGTGAAGATCTTCATATATTTATTTGCAAATATATATTTAATTTTTCTAAGAGAAACATTTAATCATTATTTATATCATCAAAAACTTAGCCCTAAGTTTAAGGCACCTCAAAGTGAAAAGGTAAAATAACAAATTTATAAACAATTTATTTAAATTCACTTCATTCACATTTAGTAATTCACAAAAGCAGATTAATTAGAGCAAAACAAAAAGAAATTTAACCAAGGCATACAACTCATGTGAGATTCACGTCCACAGCCTTTCCAGGCAAATGCAGTATAACTTTACGATCTTATCCCGAACGCACTCGGAGTCATTGCCGTACATGTTAGTGCGACTGATGAGCTCCACGTTGAGCTCGAGGACCTCCGTTTCCCTGTCGTACAGCGTGGTGGCGAAGTACTCGCCCAGGTTCTGGTGCACCTGAAACTTGGTGTGGTAGTGCCGCAGTCCGCCCGCCAGGTTGGAGTTCCCGTCAATGTTATCCACTCGCTGCTCGGTGGAGTTGACCACTCGCAGGGTGAGTTTGCTGCAGCGTTGCTGCATGTTGTGCTGCCAGAGGTACTGGTTGATGCGCTCCACCACCTGGCTGGCCATCCGCCAGGTCCAGTCCGTCTCCTTGACCTCTTCGTATTTGTGGCAGGTACAGTAGGACTCGGAGATGGCTGCCTGCGAGCAGTTGCGATTCTCGGGCAGGGGCAGCAAGAGCGACTGGCACTGGGGGCAGTCGAAGGACCAGCCCTTGGCTACTCCCTCAATGTGCAGGATGTGCTTCAGGGTGTTGTACAGGTCGAAGTTCGAGCTCAGTCGATGCTGATTTAGCTCCAGGGCACGCACATATGTGGGATATTTCTCGCGGAACCAAGGCGGCAGGTAGATGAACATCATGGGCAGTCGCTCCTCCAGGAAAGCCTCCTTCATCTGCATCAGTGGACCGAAGCGGGCGCCGTGGTCCGAGAAGAATATCATGATCGTGTGCTCGAAGGCCCCGTCCTTCTCAAAGTTAAGGAGATCGGTCAGGACCTTGTGCTCCATGGCCGAGAGCATAAAGACGTTGTCGTGACTGAAGTGATTGGACCAGAACATACCCCAGATCGGCCTGTCGGCCACAAAGCGTTGCATGAACTGGCGGCAGTAGTCGTAGATATAGCTATTGGCCAGTCGCCGGCCCAGGCAGTACTTCATCAGACAATCCTGGCAATACTTTGTCTCAGTGTGGTTTTCCAGGGCAACCAGAAAGGGCCGGAAGTAGTAGTCTGTGGGCTTTACGGAGAAGCCCGGCTTCATGTATGTGAAGGTATTCGCAATCTCCTCATCCTCTGCGTAGGCTGTCAAGTAGCCGGCTTCCCTCATTTCCTTCCATATGAATGGTATTTCATCCAAGCATCCGTCCTGATCAGTGTCGCACACCAGAGCCTTCGCCGTTTCCGGTGAATAGCCAGTTAGCATGGCGAATATGTTGGGAAACGAATTATCAGCCACCTAAAATCGGGAGTAAATTTAGATTTCGATATAGATTTAGAGAGAGACTTACCTTATTGTACCCCATCATCTCGAACCAGCCAGGCGACTTTAGGAACTCGTGAACCATGGGCATGGTGCGGCGCAGATTCGTGCGTGACACGGTATCGATGCCGTACATGATAATACTGGCCTGACGATCTGGCACTGATTTCCGGGGCTGCCTTTTGGGTTTCTTCTGGTGCTGCACCAGCACAAAAGCGTCCCTGTGCAGGACTTTTTTCTCGTCCGCCGTCGTGCATTCCAACAGCATACCCTCGATATCGACGGGCACTTTAAAGTTCTGATGGAATCGAGTTCTGTTCCCTAAACTTTGCTTGGAAAAATGTTGTTACATTTAAACTGCACATTAGTTATGGCACAGCTTTACCTATCAAAGACATCCGTTTTGCGACCATAAATAATTTTCTGGTAGTAGCAGGCAATCCCTTGCTCTCCCACCTTCTCGTGGATCATTTCCTGGTTGATGCGAAGCACATACTGATTGTACAAGCTGTCGAAGTGCACCGTAATTAGGTCACTTTCATTGGTGCAGGGCACAAAGGGCATCGGCTTGTACACCTTCATGACCTCGTCATTGAAGGGATCCACATACGGCATTTTGCACTTGGCAGAATTCACGTAATATCTTTTTTCTATTTCGTGGGTTTCCTGAATGCCAACTTTAAGGTTTTCCATATCTTTGGAGTATAGAATTTTCCACACTATTAACAAAAATAGAACCGCAACGCAATAGACATATTTTATGCAAGAGATCGCCGGTGATCGCACCATTGTAGATTTATCGTATAACTAACTTTGAAAACTTTCCAAAGAACCGCCCGAGTATACCGAGAAAAATTAATTTCACAGTGAATTTACCATATTTATTGAGAAATTCGTGACTAATCAATTCGGGAAATTGGGGTAGGTACATACTTTAATTTACTTTTTACCCAGAGTTTCTAATTTGTAATTTTACCATTGAAGAAGTTTAAAGACACAAAAAAGATAGCTAAAGAAAATGGCTATTAAAAATTTAAGTTTATTTATATTTTAAATTAAATAAGAAAACTTAAAGAACTTATAAATTAAGTATTACTAACAAATTTTGTCGAACAATTTCCTATTTGCATCCTCTACATTCCACATTAAAGAAATAACTTATGTTACAGGTTTTATTATGTCCCAAAGTATGACTTTCGTTTGTTATCACAAAAATAATTAATTAGAAAAAACATTTAAAAATCTTCTCGATTTTCATTTAAAGAGCTCCTCCCCCTATTTCCTGTTTTCAAACCCTTGGTTCTACCAAAGTTTTCGTCTCCTTCACATTTAATTTCCCCTTTTAAAATTACCAAGTGTTTCGTTGTCACTTCCCTGGAAGCTTGAGTACCTTACATAAGGATATTGCTGCTTAATATATTATAATTTATTCACTACGTTTATACTGTGCAGTCTATTGAAACAACAACTTAACAAGGTGCAAGTCTTTATGCCCAAAAATAAGGTTTTCAAATAGTAATCCTTCAAGGACCCTCTTACCAACACGCATTGCCACACCTTCCACCATTGGGCCACCTGTGAGCAATGAGGCCCTGGCAGAAATTCCCCTTAGACTGCACTTCTGATGTAAAATTTTCCACTTTGTTCATAAAGGAAATTGCACCAGATAAGATACACTGGGAACATAAATCCTTCATTTATTTAATGTCTCAAACTCTTGATACGAGGATCTAGAGATGGCTCCGGCAATCAGCGATTTTATCTCTGTGTGCGGATGACGCTGACAGGTGTCACCTAACTGTTTGTGTATCTGATAGATAGCAAAAAACAACTGATGAACTCAGTTGGTAGCAAGCAGCCCACATATGGTTACCAAAGGGGAAAATGGTGCTACTTTTCTAATATCCTTGTAAATTTGCACCTTAAAATGCTAACCAATCAGGAAGTCATTTCATTAAACGGACATCCTTTTATATTGTAATCTTTTTAAATCATTAAAGCCGGTGTTTCCGCATTATTTTAAAAATTATTTTAAAATTGTTAAAATATATCATTTTTTGCGTCTTACTTCGTATCAAAATGCATTCTTCTTTCCATTTATTTTTTTCTAAATTACGAAATGGAAAGCTTACTTCTTTAAATTTAAACGTGCTACATGTGATTGTGATCAATATAGATATTGATTAAATTGGCTCGTTCCATTTTTCACTCTTATCAAGTGCAACTTCCGGGGCCGCATCTCCGGAAACTAGATACTGTTCTGCAAAATGATAAACACTTTTTTATTCATTTCCAATAGAGGTGTCAAAGACAGCACTGTTGCCAGGTACACATCGAACACATCCGCAGATAAATATATGTATGTATATTTATAGGTGTCTGCTTAGGTCCAGAGGCGGTGTCAGTGCCGGTTAGACAGACAATCACAATTAGGCGCTTATCAATTGAATGGCTGGGTAGGCTGCATGTTCAGTAGACTTTATGGCATTGTTTACTAATTCATTATGATAATAGGCCGAAGCTATCCGTATCAGTGCCAGTTTCAGTATCAGATGAGGCCCCCGGACGGACAGACAAGCCGACGTCTGTTTGGATTAGGCGTCATCGTTATCCCAAGCACTGTCCGCAGATGGCGCCGCCTCATTCGGATTATATTTCTGCGGTTAGTTCGCCGCGGTTATTCGCTCGCTTCGGTTCTACTTCGACTTCCGCCAAGTCCTTCGGAAGGATACTCATTCCGTGTACAGAATGGCCAATAAAAAGATGTTCAAGAGGACAACCTCCATAAGTCCAGGACAATTGCATTATTATCACACGGATTTCTATTACTCCATGCCGGACTTGCATAGTAAGTTGTTTCGATTTTAATACTTATGAGGCCGTACAATAAAATAAAATTAGATATCAGTGTGATGAAGTGTTTTCTATGCAATCTTCCAATTATTAAGATATTTATCTTGATGATTAAAATGTGTCTTCTCACTTTGTGTACTTTTTTTTAGATCAGGCATTCTTTTTGGGGGTTAATATATATTTTAATTTAAGCTTTGTATGTACATAGCTTAATCGGGCTAATTGCCGTCACCACCTGTAGCTTTAGTCTGTAACTTTAAGCAAACAGTATGTAATTAAATAAGTAAACGGGTTTCTGGGTCAAATGGTACAACAAATAAGTTGTATAACATTGCATTTTATATTATTATTATTTATTAAACATTTTATTTACGGTTAAATGCTTCGACAACAACAAACCTGCTTAACTAAATGTTTTAACAATAAGTCAATATATAAACCAAACAATTTAATTTAATAAATACTAGTGAGTAGATTTTTTTTTTAGGTTGATTTTTGTAGATATAAATTTAAAAGATGCATTAAAATTTATTTAAAAGTATACGAAATTATGTGAAAGTTGAGGAAATGAGGTGAGCAGTGAAAATTTTAAAAGATGTTTTTTTAAAGCTCCTTAAGCTTTAATATGTAATTAATATAAGTTAGGTAATTATTTTATTATTTTCATGAAAACGTGATACTTCTTGTTATAGATAATTCTGGTTTTAATTTTAAAGATACATTTGAACTAGTTTTTAGTGAAGACGCGGAAAGCCGAGTTCGCAACCAACTTCATCGCAGCCAACTTCAAGTCAAAAAATAACGATATTTTTTAAGAGAGTTTTTCATATCGCTAGCACCAAAACACTCGCAAACTGAGAGCGCTGAGAGCGCGTTGCGCTATCAACCTCTTTATTGTTTGGGGTTAAAATTTCCGTTGCAGCATTTGTGTTTTTTCTGTCTGAACGACTGCATTGCTTTGTTTTTCCACTGCCGCGATGAAAAATTTCGTAATAATAATGACATATAAATATTGAATCAATTGGAAAAAGTGGGCGAGAGCGAGATGTGTGTGTCGTGAAAAAAGCAATAATAAAAATGCCCCTTAAATTATAAATATAATCTGAAAACAAAGAAAGATATGCGGAAGCAGAGCTAAAACAAAGTGTTAACACTAGACAACGCGCGAGACAGAGAGTGTAAGAAAGCGTGGGGGAGAGCATTGCGATAAGCAGCAAAGAGAGAGCGACTGAGCGAGCGGCAACAACAGTTGTTGATTAGAATGTGTGTCAAAATACAAGCGCCGAGCGATGGAAAAAACAGTTGTTATTGATAATAAATCATACATCATGGGAAGATGCACGTGCACCGCCCCCTCGCTCCCCAGTGCATCCGTCTAATTCTGGATATATGCTCAGCGAAGCCACTTAGTTGATAGACAAGCGACAGCAAACAGAAGCCCTCGCACAAGACACACACGCGAAATAGACAACTGCCTGTGAAATTCACGAAAAAATCACACTTGCCACCACCACCTTTTGACGTCAGCTGCCGCGCTAATCCCAGATATATAGTGCAGCTATTGGAAGGACAGGGCACCGCCAAGAATGTAAGTGAAGAGACAGCAACAGCGACTATCAAAACCAAGTGTGTAAATTTGACTCGATTCCCACGCCCAGGTGGTAATCGAAAGCAAAAACGAACGGGAACAACACCTCCACAGGTGCTTGCAGAGGGTCTAGCGTTTCAAATGCATTTTCCTAGACTAGCCAACAAAAGTGTGTTTCATTTCGGAACCCGAAAAAACCGGCTAGGGAAATGCCAAGGTTTTCCTTAGTCTAGGCAAAACAAGAAGTCCACACTGACAGAAAATATTGCATACATATTAAGTGAATCTTTATTTTTTTAAGACTGTGTTGGTTTTTGAAAATATTCTTTTAAATATTTAAAAACTATTTTTTATGATTTTATTTATTGAGTTCATACATCCCACGTATGCCACCGAAATTGTATTGGATTTATAATAATAAAAGAATATACTAAAAATTCTAGAATACATTTTCAAGCATTTCTTCTCTCCTGATTTCCAATAATTTTATTGCATACCTTTTGGGCTACTTTTTAAATGAATTTTGAATCAAAAGCCATTTCTAATACACAAATGAAAAGACATACAAATTTCTAAAAAAAAACGTTAAACCTTAAACATAGCACATAAAACTTTACCATAATTTAAAGATTCAAAATATTTTCTGCAATGTACCCACAACAGGTTTTTTACACCTTTACAAAGAAAACACAAGAAATATATGTAGGTAAACTCGCGAAAAATGTCAACAAAAGCGAAAACCAGAATATTGCCCGACCTATGGCATTATTTGAGTCCACAGATGTGGGTCTTTGTCATGGGGAAGACCTGGGAAAACCCTGACAGAGAAAAATAAAAAGCGGAAAATGCTGACAAAGAGTATGGGTGGTATTTATACATTTCCCTTTGGGCCATACCAATTTTGAAGTGCAACGCTATCGAGCACTCAAGATAGTAGTAATATTGATAGTAAACGTTAATAAAAAGTAGGCCAGTTTAACGTGAGTCAAATAAAAGCACTTAAAATTTAATTAAGAAGGTTTGGTAAATAAAAACAAATAAAAAACAAATCAAAGTTCAGGCACTCTACTAATATTAGTTATTCAGTTCTTATCACTAAAACTTAATTTAAAAATATATTAGTTTAAAAACCGTTCACAGATTACCATAATTTTTAAATATAAACGTCCTAAAAATCACAAATCTATTCATACGTTATTCACTCTTAGTTGCAACTCAATTTACATTAATTCACACTTGATCTATATTTTATTTATTCAAAGAAAATACTCTTTATTTAGCTTTTTATGAATTTACTTTCACTTGTATACCTGAATAAGCTTTCCTAAGCACTCTCTTATAGCCAAAGCACTCACTGTTTATTTAGTTGATAAGCAGAGGAAGGAGAGATATTGTTTATGCATAGCTCGGGTTCAAAAAGCACTCGACAAAAACGTGACAAATAAAAAATAACTCGTGTGCGCCATAAATATGCTTTGGAATATACACAATATATAGCTGTTCATGATCGCAACTCACTCGTTGACGTCGATAAGACCTGGCTAATATTAACAGCATTTTCATGGAGGAAAAACATGGCTTATCAATGTCGGCATCACTAGGCAGTCGGTAATTAGCAAAGGCCCCCGATAACGTTTCTGTATATAACTTATGCGTAACCAGGTCAGATTACGAGGTTCATAAAGCAGGCAAAATACAAAACTTACATCGATAATAGTCTCTCTTGCAAAAAGTAAAGATCTTAGTCATCTTTGATGATGGTTTTATATTTTAAATCTCTACTGTAGTTAACCAGAACCCCTCGTTATCACAATCCGCCCCTGCTCCGATTCTGGCTTAGTTAACAATGATAAGCAACTCTTTTCCGCAAAAGTCAACTCGTTGCAGGGGAGAGGATGATCCGGAGTCGTGGGTCGCTAAACATCGATCAAACAGAGGCTGTCACTTGCTGCCCACTTGCCTGGCCATCGATCGATCCGAGCCTGCCAATTGAATCTTGTGAATAGCTTAGTTATACACTCGAACAATATCAACATTCGGGGCTGACTGTTGATACAATCTCGCCTCTCACAAATACTCAGCTAGCCAGATAAAAGCAATGGGTGGGGGCGTCGGGCGGCGGTAGGCGTGAAATCAAACCGAGACCGACCGGCCAGACTAATTTGATAATCGCACAATCAAGACAGTGAGCAGCAAACCCGGCTGGCAATCAGACGTACTATTTTCGCGAGTAATTTCCACAGCCCCAAGGAAAATCCTGTGCCGCCAAGATGCAGCCCCTGACGGAGTATCACTTTGAAGGTGCCAGACCGGATAAACAGAATATATCTGAAGCCCTTAACTTATCAGAGAACCAGATAGTAATACTTGTTTTTCTTTCCCCACTCTTTACAGAAACCCGCAAGATGCACGGAGTGAAGCGGGTGCTAATCTTCTGCCTGATGATTGTGATACTGCCGGCCATTCTGATCATCATGCCACTGCATCTGCGGAAGACTGTCTTCGCGGACGTTATCTATCCCATGGCGGAGTCGGACATCATTGAGATCCGTGCCGGAATCTCGTCGATCTTCTGCTCGAAGCACACCCTCCGGATGAACTCCAACTTCAATGCCTTTCAGCTGCGCAACAAGCCCGAGATTTCCACGAACCGCAAGCACATCCGGCTGAAGAAGTCGATGACCCTGCCCGACGACACCCTGGAGTACTGGGGCTTCTTCCTGCTGACAGGGGCCAATGTGCGGGTCAAGTTCTGCTCCCGCTACGATGGCTCCCGCATCCTGATCGTCAAGGGCCAGCGACAGCTCAACCTGTGCGGCCTCACCGATCACAATAAGAACAAGTTGGGAGCAAATTATGCCAACGGCCATGAAGAGGTCAAGGTGTTCTTCGAGGATAACGTGGAGATCACCGAGGAGAAGAGCAATCAGGACGTGTTAATGGAGCACGAGAATCACGGAGGCGAGGACTTGAGCGAGGATCCTGCACAACTTTTGGTGAATATATCGGCCAAGCTGGCCAGTACGGGAACAACACCCAAACTGATAAGGAAAAAACTGAAAAAGGGCACCATTCACCACGACCACGATGTGCACACTGGAACAGAGAACTCCGGAAACCAGAACGCTGAGCATGGGCATCATCATAATCACAACCCTGGAGCGGCAACTCATCATCATCAATCATCAGTCGGAGCTCCTGACGAACACCCTGGTCACAACTCAAGTCAGCTGCACGAGGGATCCCATCGAAGTCGCCTAAGGAGACACATGGCTGGGACCCAAGCTCATCAGAGGAGGCAGGAACTCTACGAGAGGCTCTACAAGAGAACCAAGCGGGAGAATGTCTACGATCGAAAGTACGTTCACGGTGGCAATGCCATTAACTTTACGGAGACGGACGAGTCCAACTCGGTGTCCAGCTTCGAGACCGGACTACTGGACTGCTTCAGCGGAATGATCCTGCTGAAGGAGTTCTTCCGACCCAGCAACGAGTGCTCCAATCCGCACGTCATGGACACCTTCGGCAATCGGAGCTCCGTGGCCGTGCACAATGTGACCGACGACGCGTACTACTACTACATCTTCTACAGCGACAACGATCACGTGCGGAACGAGATCCACGCCATATTCGATATATATAAGCCGACCTATCAGTACTCCAATCTGAGCGAGTCCCAGAGCTGCCTAAACACCACGAATTGCACCTTCAACATCAGCTTCCTCTCGGACGAGATCGTGGTGGTTGAGGTGCCGACCCGAGACGGTATCGAGCACGAGGAGGACGATATAACCAATTTAATATCCACCTGTCATCCGCGCAGCGAGATATACGCCCTCTTCCCGATCACTGTGCTCGTCCTGATCCTGTGCTGCTCCTTCCTGTAGTCCTCTTGAATCCCCATCCGTTCCGGCGGAGCCTTGTGATATTTATAGTGAGGTAACTGGGTGATATACGCGCATGTGAGTGTGGCAACGTGATGGCAGGCCCCAAAACGAGAGCTTTTCAAGTAGCCATAGGATCCAATATCGATTATACACGCGAAATGAACAGTCTGAACAATTCATATTTAGCAATTCACAGAATATAATCAATATGCGTAGAGTGTAACATAACTTTAGCCTAAGACGCAAGCATTTAAATGTCTACAAATACTGAATGTTTATTTTAGAAGCATAGGAAACATATATAATTTGTATATCGTGTACAAACACTATTAGATAAAAGTACATTTAAGTGGGAACTGTAGTACTTATCGATAAAGAGACTCAAATGATTTCTGTTTTGACCTCAAACTGTTAATTTTAATAAGTTAGTTATAACAAACCAACTAAATTTCATTTCAATTTGATATTAATAATCTTAGTTATATCTGTTCTGTTATTTTTAAGGGAATTTCCAGCTGAACCTTAAATTCCAAACATCTATCCAAATAAATTTCAAAGGCAATCCAGCAAAGGGAAAAGCATAATTGAGTTCTCTCTGTCATATCCAAAGCAGATATTTTGCCGTTGGCACCAATCATAGAGCAGCATTCTTTCCGTGGTCCCTAATTTAAGAGCAGAACACAATTTTGTTGATTTTTGTTATTTTAGATTAATTCACACACAAGTCAGCCAGTCAATGCTTATTTGCTGCTTGTGTGTGACTCGTTATTTCATTTTTTGATTTGGCCACGGGAATAAAGCTAATATTTACACAAAATGTCGCCTGCAGTTGGCATAATAAATGAATGGAAAATAACATTGTCATCAGAAATGAATTAATTTAACTTTATAGTCTGTCGGATTATTGCGTTCAATATGTCGCGCAAACAAAGTGCCTTGGATTATCATTAGGCTATTTTAATAGGCTAACTGGAAATAATTGTAGTAGTAAAATAAATAAATAGGTATTATAATAAAAATAGAATTTTTATTGGGGTTAAACTGATATAAATAAAAACGTAAAATTAAATGTTTTTGGTAAATCCTTAGCTGAAACCGGACTAACATAATTTAAACATAAAATATTTATTTCGCTCAAATAAATATTGCTTAAGTTTGTTTTTACAAATCTTGTTTATAAAACAAGATTAGATTTATCATTAATTACATTTCTATAAATTATTTACATTCAAATAAACCCAATTTTGATCAACATTTTGTAATATGATATATTTACAAAATAATTGCAAATCCAATCAAATATATCAAACTTAGAGACATCTATTTATTTTTTATTATTAATTATAATTGCTATATTTCATAGTTTTTTGCTGTTCTAATTTATTCAAATTAATAACGGCAAAAACTGAACAAAAAGAAGACCTATTCTTTCTAACCAACCACTGGTCACACCGAAAAACCAAATTGGTTGTTGTCCTTACTGATCTTCACTAAGTGTCAGTTACACTTTCGTAAAATGTAAAATTTCAAAATAGAAAATAAAACTGGATTGCTATTAATTCATTTCCTATCTTACAAGGTAAGTATCTTTATATGGTAACTTTATATATTGTTTTGTTCTTCCTTTTAAAGTTTCAATATGGATTCCTCATCAATGCTGAAAAGGGCCATCACGAGTTTTATCATTACTATTATTATAAATTTAATATAACTATTGAATTAAAACTCAATTTTAAGTTATTTGCAGTCTTGAATGCTTTTACAGCAGTTGCACTCAAGGGACCACATTACATCTTCATGTCGAGGTGTGAAAACATCTTCACACTTATTATCAGACTAATTGACTTTGCAAACTTTCCTTATCATATTTGTCAGTTACTGAGTACACGTAAGGACGTTTGCAATATCTTATCATAAAAGATCGATAGCAAATCGTTAAGATAAAGCTTGCGGCTTCAAAAGGCTTGTACTGGTCGCCTTAACAAATACCGAGTTTCAGCACTATGCAATTTATATAATTGCAATTTGGCAAAACAATTCATTCAAAATTTAATTCTTTTAAAGAGTTGATTATGTATAGAAATTATAAAACCTTAAAAATATATGTAAACAATAAAATGGAACACTTTTAAATTTTGGTAAGAGAAACCTACAATTTTAAGAGAACAACCAATCCAACGGTAAATTTTCCGGCCTAAGAAACCCTTAACCTAGACAACAGCTGTTCCTTGCTGCTGATAGATAGAGCCAATAAGGAATCAAAGGAAAAATAAAGCATTTACACATGTATTACAATATGTATAACATACGAGTGTGTACATTTCCTCAGTGATCTCTTCTACTTATCAAAAATATTTATTAATAGTTATTTCCCAATCATCAGTTTTATCAGTACTCTTTTGACGCTCTCGCGACAAAGTTGCAGCCGGCAATTGGCCATCTCTCTCCCTCTCACTATTTCACCCCGTCTGCGCAAAGAAACGTACCGCTGGGTAAAAAGAGAGCGTGCGCTCTCTTAGCGCTTGTCGCTCTCTTCGTTGGCTTTCGCGGTAGTTTCCTGCTCATCTATAGAATTTCGCGGCAGTTTTTTTTTTCACTCGTCGCGTTCGCTCATGTTTAGTTCTACGCTCGTTTGGAGGGGAGGAAAATAAGTTTAATTAAATATTTCGATTAACGCAATTCCACCGCTCGAATGAAACGCCGAGCAATTAATTGGTAAAGCGAAACGTGAGTGCAGTCGACAGAATTGAAAGCGCAAATCGGTGTTTGTGTAGCGTCCTGCGATTGGAGACATGTGAGAAATTGTGCAAAAAATCAATTTGTAAGTAAAGGCGCCGCAGCTGCAATTCACTCTTTCCACTTCAGTGAAACCAACAGAAAATTAAACGAAATAAAATAATTTAGTCAGCGAAAACTGCACTTTGTATCAAAACAAAAACGCAACGAATAACGAAAATTTAAGTGCAGCGCGAGAAAAGCTAAGGAGGAAAGATAACAATAAATGAAATCGCGCAGTGTAAACGGTAACAACGCCGTTGTTTTTGTCGGTCAAGTGGAATAATGAATCAAAGACATGTGGTCCTTTCTTCCCATTCGGTCTTAAGTCATAATTGAAAAAAAATTCATTATCGTTTCTAACCAAAACCTGTTTTTTCGCTACAACGCGGAGTGGTTCGTGCTTTAAAAAGCTTGAGGGATATCAAGGAATACATTCTTAATCCCTGTCGAGTATTCTTTAAACAAACGTGCTTAAATTTCTCAGAAGAGCACTTCGTGCATTTGCGTTAATGTAATGGCAAAAACAACCGGATACAAAGGTTGTGCATAAAGAATTTACCGGAGAGAAACCTTTCCGTGTAGTGCTCTTGCGCCAAAACGGCAATATTAACTGTTATTGTAAAGCAAAATTTGATCATGAAAAGAAATTTTATTAATATAGAATTCATTGTTAAGCCCCAAGCACTCTTAAAAATATATTTAAATACATTGAATTAATTAAAATTCATGAATTACGTTTTCTTGTGTTTCAATAGAGTCGGATTTTAAGATATTTTAAAACCCTATTTTAATACCTCACATAATTTGAATTTATTGTAAGACTGGGAAGCGTGATCTTTATTCGTCATGCCTTATCCTGGTGGTTGTTGTTATTTTTAATATTCTGACATTCCCCAAACAGCTGCCCTTTCCGTCTCCTTTGCCATCCTCTTCGCTCGCTCTCCGGCTCTCTTTAGTTGTCATTTCCGTTGTTGCAGTCGCGTTATGTGCTCATGTCACCCCCTGTTCCCGCCCACCCCTCTGCACTCCAGGGGTGAATTGTCTGCAGCCGAACTGCATTTACTTTAATTTATTTGTGGTTCCAATTCCCCGAGGCTCTCTGTCTGCCTGTACGCTCTTTCCGCCCCTCTTTATCTCCGACGGGTGCAACACATGTGATTGCCTGACGCCTCTCTGATTAGCCGCTTCTGTTGTTATTGTTGTGCATAATTCGTATGCGGCACTGATAACAGCAGCCAGTGACCGAGCTTGAGATCTGCTGCTGGGGGGAATCTGTCCCCCAAAGGAGGAAATATTTGTATTTTTAAGTAATTTTAAGTATAATAAAAATAAAAAAAAATTATTTATAGCAACATGGGGAATCCGCAATTTTTGAAAATGTCATAAAATCTATTTTTGGACACCCATTGTAATTATCTGTGTAAATGTTTGTGGTATTTCTGGAATACCTAATGCAATTGATTTCAATTTTTGTGAGCAAACAATAAATGTGGCTATTTCGGAATTAAAAATTACACTTTTATCACCCTGGTGTGGTGTGCCTACTACAGTACTTTTGCCGACAGAAGCCGGGCAGCGAAATTTGTCGACCCGTCAATCAGATTATCACTGATCTGTATTGCATTAAGTATAAAAGACGTATATCATAAATTCTAAATTAATAAATACTAAAATCGATTTCTCAAAATATATTAGTGGATTCTTCAATCTTTTCTGTACACATGTAGGGTATTGTGTGTTCGATCCACTTGACCCCGTCAGCTCTATTGCAATCATTATCAACGTACTTATTAACGGAGTACTTGAAATGACAGCTTAGCTGCTGCTTCGTGCTGGAATATTTCCTAGAGGAAAGGCTAGCTCGAGCGAAATTGTATCTCTAAGGGGGTGACACAAACCTTGATCACTTTAAGATTTAAAAAGTACATTAAAAAGATGTTACTAGATACCTTTTTATTGCACTTTAATGACCTGAAAATGATTCTCGGACCATTCAAAATTTATGTAGGTTATTTCGTTCGTAAGGTTGAGACTTTGTATTTGAATGAGATGTGTCCAGCTTCAATGCCCTCAGGGTAAAAGCAAAACAATACCCTTAGATTTTCGGTCAATCTATCCATTTGACGTAAGAACTAGCTGAAAAGATTTCTTTTATTTATCAATCAGCGGGCAATTATGAGAACCAAACAATTTTCATTTAGAACCGAAAACCGACTTTTGTCGCTGTCGTCTTACTTTGCAAACGCGTTGATTCTTAATTTAAACAGTATACAACAGGTTTCTAGCACAGCTTTTAGCTCACCTAACTGTCAATTAAATAGAACAAACTAGGATAGAAATTAATTTAAGTTGAATTTAGTTGGTTTGTCGAGGAAAAATTAAAATAATTATAAATAATGAAGTATTAAAAATAATTTTAAAACTTTAATTGTTAATTTAAAAGCTTGTGTATTGTAGCACTCTTTTTTGATTTGGCTACCAGAAACTCACGCCAAATTTTATTATTGAAACACTGTCCAACTTTGCCTCCCTTAATTAGTCATCGACATGAGTTTTCGATATAAGATAAATCGTTACATATGTGAACAGCAACTGATTGAACAAAACAACTGAGTTCGTGAAACGGAAGCAAGCCACATTTCGTCTTTGTGCCCGATAAAAATTACCAGCAGTTGAAGTTCCACATTGATAACCAGCGACCAACTATTGTGGCTGCGTTATTGTTTATCTGAAAGGGAAGCCGCTGAAAGTGAAGTGAACTGAAATGTGCCGCATATGGCATTTTCAGTCCGAATGGAGTATATACATATATAAAAAATAAAACAATAACAGAATTGAAACATTCGCGGGATCGCAGAGCGTGGCTGATTTTATTGCCCTCAGATGAACAGAGGCCAAACAAAACAATTTGACAATTGGTTTGCTTTCTGGTTTGGGTTTTGTTCGGAGTGCAGCCTGTGGCACGCTAATGTAAGTTGAGTATAGGGCAGCAAAAATAGCAATTCTATTAACGGAATGACATAATAATAATACATTTATTTTAACTGCCGTTTAACAAACAGATGCTTCAGCAACCATTTGGGCTGAGCTCGAAATTGCTCTTGTTGAAAATAGAAAATAAACACGCTTAACATATCATAGATTAATTATGACGGAAAATTTATTAGAAGATCACTTAAGTTTTTGGGGTACAGAAATAATATATCTTTAAATAGAATATTAATCACCTTTTTTATGGCAAGTTCGTATAAATTCCAAGATGTATTCTATTTTGTGTTTTTCTTACTTGTAGCGTATAAGACATGTTCTACAGTTTGAATAATTTATTGACGCCTAATAATTATTTGACAATATTTATTGCCAGCTAGACAAAAGGCATTCCACACAAATAAACAGATATGCCGTTTTCTAGGTCATCTCACTATGATATATTTTACAAGCAAGAATAAACGTTCTTCTAGTCATAAAACTAGTCCTAAAAGAACTTATCTTCATCATAATGTTTTTAAACATTGTGCACTCAAGGTGTTAAGCATTTCCAGATCTAGCATCACTATGATAACATAATTTTCAATGATAACAACATGATAGCGTAATTGCTTAAATAAAACTAATCACGATAGATATCAAAAAAGTGTTGAACAATACAAATAAAATGATTTAAATTAACGGCACGTTGGCAAATGAGTTCATATTCGTGTTACGAAATAAAGTTATAATTGTATAATTTTCTTTTTTATTTACCTGCAAATTTTTCAATTGGCGGCTGCAGTGCATGTGAATAATTTTACGATGGCAATGGGTCTAAATTTAGACTATATCTGTATGTAAAATATTTGGTTTAGATTGTGCATCTTTGTTTGGACTCGCCACACGCAAATCGGGCTTCCAGCTTGCAGTCGAAATTCCCAGTCGGCAACAATGATAGGCAAATATGCATGCTGTTAAATTGCGTTTAATTGCAATTGCACACTGAATTGGAACGGAGCTGGAGGTCTGTCAGGTTGGGCATGCCTAAATTTAATTAATTTGCAATTACAAGTGCAACTGAAAACTGCCAAGCAAGTCGGGCAAACATTTAGGTCCGTTTCGCCCCCACATGTGGGATTTGCCATGTCACGAGTGCCAATTGAGAACATTCGTAGAACGCAGTTTTCAGGGTTTCATCTCGGATTGCCCGAGTCCTTGACCTGCTAATGGAGCTTCATCGTTCTCAAGGGTCTTAAACCGAAAGGTATCGAAATCATCGATGCGCAAGGGAACGGAAACGAGCTTAGCCAGGACGATAAACACAATTAATCCCAGGAGAAAAGTCAAAATTAGTTGACCCAGTGACACTGAAATATGAAAGCCTTATTAAAATCTGATTTTAAATAGTGGAACACTGTAGAAACCTTTACTGGAGGACCAGGGCACCTGTATCTTCGACGGTAGCATTTTATTATCGCACTTCTCACTTGGATAACCGAATTAAAAATGAGCTGCTGTAGTACGAGTTTGCCTGCCATCGAGATATCTATGACTTTAAGATTGACCAGCTGCTCAAACAGAAACTACTACAATGCTTGAGCTGCCAGAACCTACAGTGGTCTCTGGGAATAAAGGGAGTAGGAAATAACTGAATGTACTTTAAGACTTTACAATCAAAATAAGGAAATATACATTTTTAGCACTTTACAATTCAATTCAATTCTTATAAACTCTTTTTTTACCCTTTGTGATTCCCAAACAATTAAAATCAGTTGTTGCTCTTTTTAATTTTCTGATATCATACTTTTGATTATAATGTAGTTAAAAATATATAGGAAAATGTCAGAAAGTTTTAGTAAACTAAATTGATTTCTTACCTGCTTGATAACCATATCAGTTTACCAAGAAACCAATTAGAGTTTGAAAAAGTGGCCTTCCTCGAAATCAAGTCTGCTAATATATCAATAATGGGCAGTACGAAAAACTTATCACGCCGACAGAAGTTGACCCACAGAATGTGATTAAAGCCCGGGCGAGCATACTGTTATCAGACTTATGGGCAAGTCGATGATAAGGAGCAATTATTGCTGTAGATAAGTTTTGAAAAGAGGCTCAATGATAAGCCCTGCCAATGGGGAGTGGCAAACCCTCAAACCCGTGTGAATCACCGGAAACCCAATATTATAATGTAGAAACCCAAATATATCGGAGTGCGGCAGGGCTCTAGATAAATGGTTTTTCTTTTCTTTATTTATCTGTTGGGCTGAAAGAACTGCAAGAAACAAAAGAGAATGAAGAGCAGAACTGGGAGTATTTTGCTTAAAAAACTCGGTATTTTGGCCGTCTGGCTGCATTTCTTGACAAGGTGTCGACTTGTCCAGGTTTAAAACTGATTTGCTTAAGGCACGATCTGTTGTCGCAGCTGTTTTGCCCTTTTGCTGTTATTATTATTACCAAAGTTATTGTCTCATTCATGCAAAGTTAATAAGTGAGTGCTAAACAAGCGATTTGCTAAACAATGACTAAAGATGCTCCGAAACAAAGAGTTTTGTCTGCTCAAAACAAAGATTTAATTGTTCTAATAAATGTGACGCTGATCAGTTCAAGTTGAACGAATTGAAAGTGATCTGTAGTGGTTAATAAAAGCTAAATGAAACAAGATTCCAAGCGAATAGTGATTGAAATTTAGGTGTTGAGAGGTCTGTTGGTATAGTAAATTGTAATTTAATTGTAGTTAAAAACCAAACCATATTTAAATTCCAATTATTTTTGTAGTAGTAATCTTTTAACCGTAGCATCAATTCACTAGATTTCGTTGGCACCATTTTTTCGCATACTTTAAATAATAATCTTAGACAGTGTAAATATATACAATACCCTTTCCAGCATAAATATACTTTGTAAATTAACATTAATTAGGCAAGTGTTTAGTTCAACGGCCCCAACTACCCCGATTTGTCTTGATTTGCTCAGCACTCGCGTGTCGCTAAACAAAACAAAGTCTTAAACCAAACAGAATTGTCTTTATTATGGTGTCAGAAGTGTAATTGCTTTTCTATTTGCTCTTCGCATGCGAAACAAGCGAATTGTTTAGATTTTATGTTGTCTGTTAGTTTTACGACGCAAACTCGAAAATAGCCAAACTTGTTGCAGACACTTGGCTGCTCGTCGATGATGTGTACGTATGCCAAAAAGCTTAATATGGCTGTTGTCTCGGAAGAGAAGCCTCCAAACACACTCACAGCCACGTACAAAATTGAGAAGAGCAAATAGGAATACTTAAAACGTTAAATAAAAAAAAATTAATATTTATCAGCAACACGCAGCTGGAGAATGCAGTTCCGAGCAGTAGCCATTGTCACGTTTTGCATGAGATTAGCACAGTTCGGAAAAGCCGAGCGGAGGCGAACCAAACTTCCACCGAGCAGAACCAGCACAATTTTCAGATAGTTGACACTGGTGATCGAGTGGCTGACGCGAGCACACATGCATCACTAAGGGAGTACACCTCTTGCATTGCAGAAGATGTAAGGCGAAACCCGAGTGGAGCTCCCCGCCTTGAAGAAACGCAACCAAAGAAACTGCAGGTCCAGGTCCCAGAAGTTTAACGAAAAGTTCCTTCCAACCCCGCAAGAGTAACCCCCCCAAGAAGGCCAAATGACTGCCAATAGTCTGCTGGGAAGGTCCATACTAAATGAAGGTGAGTAAGAGCTTCGTGCTGATGGGTAATTGGAATGATTTTAATGACTTATATAAAATATATACTAATATACATTTATATTTACAGGCCGCTCGAATAAACGATCGTTTGTGTCACTTATTGTGGGCCTGGTGGTGGGCTTCTGTCTGGCGGAGCTGTTCGTGTACTCCTCCACACCGGAGCGAAGCGAATTCATGCCCTACGATGGCCATCGACATGGCGATGTGAACGATGCCCACCACAGTCACGACATGATGGAGCTGACGGGGCCGGAACAGGACGTGGGCACCCATGAGCACGCGCACGAGAACTCCACCATTGCAGAGCGGCTCTACGGCGAGGTACGAGTGCTTTGCTGGATCATGACCAATCCGAGCAACCACCAGAAGAAGGCGCGACACGTGAAGCGCACCTGGGGAAAGCGCTGCAACAAGCTGATCTTCATGAGCTCGGCCAAGGACGAAGAGCTGGACGCGGTGGCCCTGCCCGTGGGCGAGGGTCGCAACAACCTGTGGGGCAAGACGAAGGAGGCCTACAAGTACATCTACGAGCACCATATCAACGACGCCGACTGGTTCCTGAAGGCCGACGACGACACCTACACGATAGTGGAGAACATGCGCTACATGCTGTATCCGTACAATCCCGAGACTCCAGTCTACTTCGGCTGCAAGTTCAAGCCGTACGTGAAGCAGGGCTATATGTCCGGCGGTGCCGGGTATGTCCTCAGCCGGGAGGCAGTGCGTCGCTTTGTGGTCGAGGCTCTGCCCAATCCCAAGCTCTGCAAGGCGGATAACACGGGCGCCGAGGATGTGGAGATTGGCAAGTGCCTGCAGAATGTAAAAGTTCTGGCGGGGGATTCCCGAGATGCGAATGGACGGGGTCGCTTCTTTCCGTTCGTCCCAGAGCACCATTTGATACCAGCGCATACGGACAAGAAGTTCTGGTACTGGCAGTACATCTTCTACAAAACAGATGAGGTAAGGTTGGCATAAATTCAGAAAACGAGAGCCAAGTTAAGCTGTTTTCCCTTTATTTCAGGGTCTGGACTGCTGCTCGGATAATGCCATATCCTTCCACTACGTCTCTCCGAACCAAATGTACGTGCTGGACTATCTGATCTACCATCTGAGGCCGTACGGCATTATAAACACCCCGGATGCACTGCCCAGTAAGTTGGCTGTTGGAGAACTGATGCCGGCGCCAAAGGAGCAGCCAACGGAAGCCACGAGTGATGCGGTCTCCAAAAGATCCGCCGAAACCAAGACGCAATAATAGAGACGGTCGATCCAGCCTCCTAATGTACATAGATAGCTTTTGTATATATTTATACGTGCTTCCACACGATAGATCGCCCTAAGCTATACTAGCATTGCCATTATAACCCTCATTTCCATATATTTTCTGTTTTCCCGACGGACCTTGAATTAGTATAATTTCCCCTCATATGCTCTCGGGGGTTTCATTTGGGACTCCATCGCTGTGCCCGCATCTTTTCTACAAATACCAAAACTAGATATAATTTAGAGCTGTTAATTTAGTTTGTAATTAAGTCTAGGTTGTACATTTTGGAAATCATCACTAATTTAATCGAGATAAGTTTTCGTTTCATTTAGCTAGCCATTTACAATTTTCGAGCAGTCCAATTACATCCTATATACATATGTAGCTATATATATTTAATCTCTCTTGTGATTGAGATATTACGTATTATAGATATTAATGTACTACTACAGAATTGAACAAGTATTTAATAAAATGCTGCTAATGTATTACAATGGAACTTAAAATGTCGTGGATTTTTTAAATAAAAAGATGCAGAAGTCATGTAAGGAAATGCAGGGTTAGTATTCGGTTAATTAAATATAAATAATGAATTGGTAAATATTTATAATCCTGTGATGGTTGTTTACATCTTATCCTTTGATAACTGATTAAAAATAATCTCAAATTATTTATGTTTCTTTGATTGTTACTTCCTTATATTCATAAGTACATGAATGAATGAGAGTCCTAATTTGCATCTTCTAATGAGACACAGGCAACCGTTCTTTGTTTAAATAAACTATCTTAAAGATGAAATAATTTACCACCTATATTTTCCATTTAAAGTAATTTTCTAAGCCCTTATGAGTTAATTTTTCTACATTCTCAATGAATAATATTTTACTTACGGTACATTACATTACCACAGAGTTCTACTGCTATGTAAATTGTAAAACAATTTTTACATGAATTGTATACTTGTTTTCACATAGATGGCGCCACTTCTAATATTGTAAAAAAACCTACTTAATTTTAAACAAAGTTCCAAATCAACAAGAAAATAATGAAGAAAACGACAACAATTAAAATCGGTTATTAAAAAATTAATTCACTATTTATATTTAATGAATTCCCTCTTTTTCATGATGCAAAAATTGTGTTCTTCGGAAAAAGTTTGAAAATTTAACATAACATTTTATTATTTCACGAATAATTAACAGCAAATTATGCTGAAATCAAAAGATTGATATTCCATAGTTGCTCTGCTTACATAAATAGATTTCTGCAATGGTATAAAAATGATTTATGTATGTACTACCAAAGCGGGTAAATATAAAGTATTCCAATATGTGTACACTAGAAAAAAAGGAGGGAATGGAATAAAATATGATTCATTAATATTAAACATTTAAATTACGAATATTTTAGAAGGTTATAAATCCTCTTTAAAAAACAATTTCACTCGAAAAATAAGTATTTACCCAACAGAAATTATTATAAATATGTAATCACAAAACAATTTCATTTTGTCCAATAACAGACCTTGGTGAACTGAAATAAAGACGAAAAACGCTTGTCATATATGTAAAAATTGTTTTATAACTTTTATCTTTTCATATTTTGTTTTCATATCTAATATTATTTAGAAATGAAATCTAAAAGTAAAAGTTAATATCTCAAAATTTACAATATTTAACAGTATTTCTGATAAGGTTTCCTTTAGCTTAACACTTTCAGGACCTTTAATTTAATGTCCCCTAATTCGGGTCACCGAAATATTTGATTAAATTGTAATTATTTTGAGACAGAAACGGGTCACAAAATAAGTCCTCGCTTAAGCAGTTAAACACGAATGACTTACAATAAAACTGTCAAAACGTCAACCACTAAGCTGGGAATGGAAACCGTCAGGACGCGGCGGCGGACCACAGGCCAATTTAATTGATTCGCGCTAAGCTGCGTTGGCAGCCGCCTTCTGGGACCGGGAGACAATTTGGATGCTTCCGGCTTGGTGGTGCAGTATGTGAATAAATGTATATATATACCGCCTATAAGTTATGCATATTTTAGGCAACATTACCGCACATAAATCCCTACCATCTATTATGCAAAATCCGCTTGCTGTTTGCGGAAATGATTTATTCACGCGTGGCCGAACCCAGCGGCCAAAGTGCAAATTTCTCGGCTGTTTATTTTGTATTTGTTTTAATTGCGTTTACAAAACTCTTAAATGGGGAAGTACATTTGAATTTATTGCATAAAGAAGTAAATTTTCCTTTGATAGCACTTCAAGTTATTTATATCAATTAAAATGTAAAAAAGTCTCTGCTTCCATTACAATGGAATTAAGGCTCCGTTTATGTTGTGCAGTTTAACATGTTCAGTGATTTTATATAATAAAATACAAGTAAAAGTACACTCAAAAACAAAAATTAATGAAATAAACTGATGCTGAGCCTTTCAATAAAATGCATGGTCTTTGCTATAGGGTTTCATTGCCTGACCATGGCAGCATCTCCCTCCTCGAAGTATAAAAAAGGCTTTCAATTTGCTGCAGATGCAACTTTTCCCTTGTCTTTTTTCCGTCTTTTGCTGTGCTGTCTAGTGGAGCGTTAATGAAAAACTTTGACAAAAACCTGCATAGCTCCAACCCATCTCAAAAGTTCCACGAAAGACAGCGAAGTAAGCGACTGGAGGAGAAGAATAACAATAGTCTGCCAGGGGCACGGGCCAACATGGCGTATGATTAATGCTACCAAGGCATCAATGAAAATCAATTAATTAACGACAACAACACAGGCTCCAGAGGCAACCGTGGCTGGAGATCGGAAAGCAAAGGACACGCGCTCTCGTCTGCTCATGAATGAATCAACGATTGAATGAATGAATGAGTGTAATGACTCTTTCATTAAGCGCTGGACCGTGAATAAAGTATTAACCCACTCCGGAGCCCACTCCGGAATCGGGCTCAGAAATGAACGCGGAGGCAGGCACTCTCGACGACGACGACCGACGCGCCGAGGAGCTGCATAAATTTCCATTTAGTTAGACAAATGTGACAAAACGGAAATTGCGAACGGAGCTAAGCACTCGTCGGCAGTGGCTCAGCAGCATTCCGGCTTCCTGTTTGCAACCGAGTCCCTGGCCGGGCTCAATGATCCTCGCTGCTCTCTGCTCGCTCCTTTATTGGCATTTGCCAGCTGCCTGCCTGCCGCTGGTCCTCCCCAGTGGGTTAAATAAATGATGAACACGTTGAAGCATATTGAAATGTAATTCATAACGCAGCATCGGCTCACAGTGTCCCTTCTCGCATTCCCCCTGCTGCTGCCTCTATATATTGCGCATACGTCACGTTGCTCACAGGATGTGCCAGCAGGCAATGGACCGGCATACTCTTCCACAAGCTAATTGAATTATGCATCTGCATCGGGACGACCTGCATGTAATTCAATAAGTGTAGAGTGTATTCCGTTACTGGTCAACTTCATCTGGCGGACTCGGAATTTTATGACAATGCTGTCGGGCTTAGGTAGGTCTTAACTGAGCTGTATATGCCTTGGATCTGTAAAGTCCTGAGGTGGAACTTGCATTTTGGGAGTATTTATTTCCTAATTAGCAAGGAAATCAAGCCTTAGTATAGTTAAGATAATTAATATAATTATATTTACCGACCAGAGTGCCTTTAACTTTAATAAACTATAAAATAATAGAATTTTATCAACTGCTTACTATTAAGACTTTCTTAATTATATGTACTGTAAAAGTGTTATTCACTTTTACAATCCATTTCAATTTCAAAAGTTAATCAAATATATTGAGTAAAATATAAATGCCATTTAAAAACGCCAATAAATGGCGTAATCAGGTAATTTTAAAATCACTTCCCCCAATAACACTTTCACGACATGAAAAACAGAATCACTTAAAAAGTTATCAATTTATTTATTGAATTAAAGAAATGCAATTAAACTTTCGCTGGCAAAAAGTGATGACTGCAGGTTATTTAAAGTCGTTTTTCATCCGAGCTGACTGCGCTTAAATTTGCGACATATCGCGCTAGAGTCCGGACACATCTCCAACTCTGCCAAGATAAGCGTACAATTTCGGTTCCGACCACAGTCCATAGTTTGCTCTGGACCAGCTTTATCTGCCCTCTCCTAAGCCCCGTCCTGGCGCCCCTACATGGCCAACGAAAAACTTTCATTGGCCACTTTTGGACTGTGATTTCCTTTTTCCTTTCTGGCGATCTTTTTTCCTTCGGCTTGGTCCTCGAATTCCGCGCTGACAAACTTTATTATTTCGCTAAAAACTTTTTAATGACAAAATCAAATTGGTGCAGGCAAAAAAGTTGCGGGAAAGAAAGGCGGGGCACAAAGTAGGAAAACACAAGCGGCTGTTTGCCATATAATTTGAGGCTTATTAAAGAGGACCCTGGGAAGCAGCTGCAGTACATTTGTATTCCTGAAAGTTGGTTCCGCAAATAGAACGGGTCCTTTCACGAAATCATTTCATCTTCTGTCCATCAATTGCATTGTCAGTCCTGTCGTGCCTTTGGGAATGCGATGAGGGCGGGAAAATTAGTTCTATTCACTGTGTCATGCCACATTTAGTTGCACCCTCTCCGAGCATATATTCCCCTCAATGCCACCACATATAACATAAGCAATGTCCAATGGAGCATTCATTCATTCTGGGCGAGTCCCTTTTGGAAGTGCCAAGCCATCAGGGATATTAAATTTAAAGCTCTAATGTTTATGACTATCGATTATGCGACCACACCCCCCATAAATACATTTTTATATATAGTTCTTTTCCTTGAAAAAGTATTTTTATGTTTCAGTGAATATCCTTTTTGATGTACAGTTTAAACTGGAGAAGGCACGAAATATGATTATATAGATACCTTTTTGATATTTTACCAAAGTTTATATACTTATTTTATTTTTAATTAATTTTATGTCTATATATTATAAAAGGCTTTCTATTGATAAATTTACATTTATAGTGCAAATACAATTAAGTAATTAAATCATTTTAAATTAATGAAACGAATTTAAAATTTGCTAGCCTAAACTATTTTTGCTTATATTTTTTAACTATTTTTAACTATTTCAGTATCCATTTTATTATTTTAAATTCGCTTTCAATGAGTTCTTGCCGGTGAGAACCTACTGTAGATGTATGAGGAATGGACGGTCAAATGGTTATTTGGTCGCTCAATCAAATGCCTGGACATGTCGTGGCTAAAGACTCCGTCATCGAAGTGGATGAGTTCCTGGCGGGATGTTTTTGGGGGTGTACCAAATCTCATCCCCAGATCGTAAATTCTCCGCAAAAGGGATAATTGCAAACTATTTGTTAAACTTCACAAAATAGAGAAGAGGTTTCATGGGGTCCGAAATATGAGGGCGATAAAAAATAAAGTAAAATGCAATTCTTTAGTAAATTAATGTGTTCAAAAGGACGAGGAGGATGGCCCAGGTCCTACCCATCCATCAATCAACGGTTTGTCGAACTTGAGGGGGACATTCTCTCTCTATCTCTATGCGGATGAGGAGGCGACAAGTTGCAATACAAAATCAATAAAATTGTTGGCTGGCTGGTTCAGTTACTCATTTATTTAAACAATCAGTCGGATGCTGAGCCAAATGTGACTCAAAACTACATTTGTTAGCCTCGTTTGGGGGATTTCCCCGCTCGGTTTGCTCCTTTTTGGCTGTTCGGTTTGCCAACTCACATGTGTCCCGGTCTGGGGCTCCATCTCATCCCCGTTTCGGCCATAAATCTTCTTGAGGCTGACACAGAAAGCAAAAAGTTAGAAATTCTCTTTCTATTTTTCGTCAGGCTTTGTATTTGTGTTTCGGCATATGATTGATGTTGCCCCAAAGGGAACATGGAACATGGAAGGGTTCCCGTTTCTCGTTGAGGGGCGGGAGGAGTAGGAGCTCCCTGTAATTACTCGAGTGTTGCTAATTTAATTAAACACAGACCATCAACAATTGGAAATGATTATCAGCGGCATCAACTTGAAGGGAAAATATGCATTGCTTTTCTCGCATTTCGGCCACAACAAAGGCTAATGAGCCACTCCACGCCCGCCCCTGTTCCCGCCCACTTCATCTCTGTCTGCGGCAGGATCCCGAGGACTCTGAGGCTCTCCAACTGACACTGAGAAATTGCAGGCGCCACGAAATTAAAAATAACCCAAGCAAAAATCTTGAGAAACAATGGCGAACTGGCAATTTATGAAGCTGCTGCTGCTGCCGCCGCTGTTGCCCAAACTCCTGTCCCTCAGCAAAGGCTTAAGGTATTGTTAGCGCAGGAAATTCACCTTCTCTGTTTTTCTCCGTTTTCCCAGCGAAACAAAAGCCGAGAAAGCGAAAGCAAACGAAAAATTCGTTAGCGCGTTGATTTATCATCGACAGACCGCCTCTCGTGTCTCCGCTCCTCCACTAACTATACCGTGGGATATGTATATGCACGCTCTGGGGAATCGGCGGAGAGGGCCGCTAGGTGAGTTTCCGGTAATCCAATAACAGCCAAATAGTCCGGTCCCGCGACAAAGGCGGTCTGAATGCGAGTAAATTGTGATATAAATCACAAAACAACTGTGCGCACACTGGAGACGGCGAAAGGAAACGAAAAAATGTTCCTTGTTGGCAACTGACAGGCGGCAACGCCACCACCAGGAGCAGGCTTCCGCCTCCCAGGCCTCACCAAGAGCCAAAAAGGAAAAACCCGAAAATGAAACTCGTTAGAAGTTTTCTTTCGGCCACAGCCTTTCAGGGCGGCCAGGCTGGCCAGGATGACCGAAGCGGCAGAAATGAGTAAAAAGGCAACAAACAAAAATCAAAAGAGTCGCCATGGCTTGGGGCCTGGTGTTTGGCCAAGTAACGAGGTTCGTTTGAAAAGTTCTAGGTATGCGCAGTCAAGAAGGAAAGAATTAAATTAAGGAAAGTAAATAACTAATATTTATATACCTTTCCAATCGATTTACACAGGTATTAATAGGTGTATAAGAAATGCATTCTTTCCATACATATTATTTTTCTTTTCTGTTTAAAATAATATTCTAGTTCTAATGTTCTTCACCGGAGTCCTTTTTATCCCAATCCCTTTTACTTTCTAACCAAACCATTTCCATCCCTTAACCAATAACACACACCTTTATCAGTTTACAGGTAATATTTATCTTTACCTGAGTAGGCTACAAAAACAACCCCTAACAATTTCAGTTCCCTATTTTTAGGAGCACCCTTTTCGATTTCACTCCTCTCTATAATTCCCAATCGCTTCTGGCACGTAACATATAGAGAACCCCTTGCTTGGAGGAAGCAAATCACTCTGGTTTCTCTTCAATTGTCGAATAAATCTTTCGCCTTTTACTAAAGATTTCCGTGGAGAGGAGCACTCTAATGAGTCTAAACTCAATTTTTACTAGTGCCCCTGCAGGAGTATTCCGGCGGGGCCATAAATAATACATTTAAAATTTTCATTTACAAAAGTGGTTAAATTTAAGAAATCAACTTCTTAATACAGTAATAGCAAAATAAAATACAAGAAATTATTTTATAATCTAGTTGTTAGTTCTATATTTATTTATTCTTTTTGTAAATATAATTTTTATCCTTAACCCTATTTATTCTTGAAGTATCACCGTAATTTTTAATACCGCCCTCTTGACTGCCAAACAAAAATCTGCTGCAATTTGTCTCAACCAGAAGGAATATTATTTAAATGTCGACCCATAATTGTGCACTATACAATATATACAATACATATCCTCCTATATATCCTTGCTTACAGATATATATATATACGCCCTCACATACGAGTGCGCTGCTGATGAATGGCCGTAAAATGAACTTTAATTAAATTTGTTGAAAAAAAACACAAAGTCATAAATAAGTTAAATAGCACGCCATGGTGCGAATTCGAGTGCGTTTTGTGGTCAAACAAAAAGTGGAATTATAATTAAAACTTGATCAAAGACACACAACATGTATCTTTTATATTTATTCAAACTAGTTGCGCTGAACTTTTAACGGCTTAAATAAGAGCATATAACTCAAAGTTTCAAAGAAGTAGGCTAGGCTAATGTACAAGCCTGTTTATGAATGAATTATGTTAGTTCAACTCTGAATAAAGCCTAACGAGGACTTTTTGCTTGGTTTCGCTGTAGTGAAAATTTAAGCAGAATTAAATTGTATAAAATGACTATAATTGGTTAAATACAATTACTTTACATTTTTTAAGACCCAATGGCTTAGTTTTGTCTGGTAAAATATTATTAAGTATTAATTATTACAATTATTTTTATACAAGTTTTTTTTTTAATCAAGAGAGAGTACAGCATCAATTTAAATGCACTCAAAAATGCTGAAGAATGCTTCTGTATAAAGGACAACATCTCGTCGACATGATTCGCCTCTGTATCAGCAAATTTCCTGCAGTTCCTTCGAAGCCAAAACATGTCCTATGTTCCGCATTTTCATTTCATCTCGAACTCACACGCACATGCCGCATGTGTCCTGCCGAGGGTGTGGCTGTGGTTGTTGCCCTCATTTGCTTCGCTCTGCCTGCTGTGCTTGCAGTGTCCTGCAATATCCTATGCTCCTGTTCCAACAAGACAAGAGACACATGTTCCCTTGTTTGGCCAAACACTTGAATCAAAATGGTTTCTTAGTGGGATTGCGACCAGCACGGCGTATGCGTAACTTTGTAGAGTGAGCAGTGGCAGTGGCAAATTGCATTCCGTGAGCGACTAGAAAATTCACAAAAAAAAACAAGGCAGACAGAAATTTCAATCAATAACTGAATGGTCGGACGGAGAGAGCTCCTATCGGCTCTCTTGAATTTAATTTTGCATGATTTGTGCTGCTTGTGTGACCAGCCTGTGGCCAATAAACGTGACTCGGCCACGTTTCCTGGCTTTCTGGCTTAAGTCTTTATGTAAATTTGCCTCGCCACCCACCGCCCAGTGGTTGTTTTGTCTGCCACATCGGTTGCAGGCTGTGGCAGCTGCAGCAACACTGATGCACGTACGAACATAAATAATCGTTGCGGCCAAGGAAGTTAGTTGAAAAATACCCAAAACTGTGTAAGCCTAGCCACAAGCGATTGGCATTGAATTCGAGCCGTCTAATCCGGAAAAGAAATCATTTGCTTGGCCAGAGTTCCGCCTCGAGGCAGGAACAACAGTTAAAGTTTAATTTGTTGACTCGCAGCTCAATTTCTCTACTTATTTAACTACATATGGCTGTCAGCGAGAGACAATTAAGCTTTAATTAGAAATAACTTGAGGGAATGGGGTGTGGGCGCCCAACGAAGCAAAGAACATGGCATTGCACCACACCGACAGCAGGAAGAGCAGCAGTTGAGTTTATTTTTGTGGCTGCCATGTGGTGTTTATACATATGTATGTTTATATATATACTTCTGGAACACATATAGAATATATAGCCATGTGCCTCCGTTGCCTGGCATTCGCACACATGTCGGTCGAGGGCTTTGGCCATTGTCAGACATTGGATTGCAAAGTTAATTTGCAATTGAAATGGCAAATAGAAAGCGGCGACCAAATTCACTTAACACAAGCTGTCATTTTCCAAGGAAGGCGAGCTGCAAATGCAGATGGAGATGGAGATGGAGATTCTATATAGATCCTGTCCATCCATTGTCCTGGCCACAATTAAAACCGGATGCCAAACTCTGCTTAAACATTTGGCTCCGGTTTTTCCATCGTTTAAGCATTTACAATCGCAAAATGTTCTGCATAAATTGAACAAAAGGCATAAGCGCGTAGGGCACAGTAGTCCTTTGCCTGAATGTATGCGCATAAATTGCGGCAAATTGCGCTGGTAGCTAATTATTATGCGTCGGTCCAGAGGCCCCAACTATGACCTCACTCGCCACGCCAAAGGAGTTGCTGAGGAGAATGGGCAAGAGCCGGCTGGATTAACTCTTGATTAGGCAGCTAGTCGCTTCTGGAGTGGGCGATATAAAAGCTGGAAAAAATAGAACGCATAAAATGTTAATTGTCAGCAAATAGTCCTGCAGCGTGGCCATAAAACTCATGCAATGAAAAACGAACTTAAAACTTGTGGCGAAATGCCGAAATGGGGATACTCTTTGGTTTGCTGGTTAAGATAATGTTTTTACTTATAGTTATAAATGTAAGAATTATGTATTGAATGCATTGACTTTCCTTAACTTTGCTATCGGGGATTTTAATATTAAGCTAATAGATATATATATTATATATATTTTATTCCATTTTGAGCCTTTATCTATTATTAGTCTTATACGGCGTCTTTTAAAAGTGTTTTCCTCTCTAAATCAGTGGTCCGAATAGCCCTATTTTAATAAATTTCAAGGGGTGTAACATTTGCATTTTGTGTCTACCCTTTTTTAAATTTAAATAGATTTTTATAATTATACCTATTTAAATAGGTTGAAAAAGAAAATAATTTGCATGTTAAATATGGGAAAACTTTGACTTTAGTGCACATTTAAAATTAATTTCAAATATATACATATGGTTGCTTTTAGATTCTTAGAAGAATAATAATAATAATTTGTAATTCTTGTAATTTAATTGTAATTATCCAAACCGAATAGTAATTCGACTTTACCCTCTTGAAGGGGTAAAATCACTCTGTTGATTCTGCAATGTTTGGCTTTAACGACACATTCAAGAGCTTGTGGCATTTGGTGTTGGCTCTAAGCATTCCTCGTAAAGCCGCTTTTATCATCGGTCCATTGGTACCAGGATTGCTGAAATCGTTGCCCCGATTTCTATGCAGTTGCTCTGCGCTTTATGTGGGCTCTGGCCAGTATATGAAATTATGATAAATTATTACGCACATTTCAAAGGGGGGAATTATCCGGCATAATATTCAAATTGAATGGCTAACCACAATTCACGGTCCAACTCCGCCAATTAAGCCAAATGCGTAATTATGAAATGAATTACCGGCCAAAGCCGAGGGCGTCGGATACACATACTATAAGCACATACAAGTTGATCCCGCACCGAATGCAAATTTCAATCCCCAATATCCAGGCTGAAATCCTCCCCTGCTATCATTTACATCAAAGACCTATCAGTGCCGCCTCCACGGAGCTGTGCCAATCATTCGAAAACCAAAACTTAAAGTAATCAAAGCCCAAACAAAACAAGAAACCCCAACAATGGCAAAGATTGAAAAAGGAAGCCTAAAAATACCGAAAGAATGCGAACGAGACCCGGGCGGAGGGCCATGGGAATGGGATTGGGAATGGCTACCGGTGGGGTCATATGGCAGAAAGGATTACACGTGGCAGCCGGGACTGGGGAAATCCCCTTTCGGGCCACTTGGGCACGCTGCTGCGGCTCCTTCACCGGAACTGCCGGTCTAAGCAAAAGGCAAAAGGCAACAGCAAAACAGAAGGCAGTCCGGGCAGCAGCAATAATAGCGACTAACTTTGAGCCCGGAAAACAAAAAAGCTGATAAACAAGAGAAGAAAAACGAACAAGAAAAGCAAAGAGCAAGGCAGAAAGCATGCATGTGAGGCTTAATAACAGTAGACAATTTCCGTTTTGTCATAGATTTAGTTGGTAAGCCTTTACGCCTTTTCTTAAGCCCACCGAATCGTATTTAAATTAAAGATTTTAAACGTAAGCGTATATATGACAATTTAAAAATTTTCCCTAAATAATATTGTATTTGAGATATTAGCTATTTTCTATTTCTTATAATTCATACTAAGTTTGATTTTATGTTTAAAATGGTACTCATACTGCCTTTCTCTCCTTCTTAACAAGTTTTGCTACTTAAAAGTTAAAGAGCTCCATATAATTGCAAAAGAAACTCGGCCTATCCTTCACCCTTTGAGTTTATAAACAATTACCTCATTTCTTACAAAGGTGTCTTGAGCAAAGAACCCTTTTTATAAATCTTTTCAGGTTGTCTTGAACTTTACTCTTTCAGAAAGATGTTTCTTCTTAAATTTTTAACCAAAAATCTCAACTGAAATGAGGGTTACGGCCCAGTTTCCTTCGGCCTAATCGTTTCCAGCTGGGGAACCTGTGTTAATTCAGCCCCAAAAGTTGATGAAATCTGTGCTCCATTTGTGAGCAGCGCAATTTCCGGTTACAAAATAAAAGAGAAATGAAAGGAAAGTGAAGGAAAAACCATGTTTTGATTGCGATCTCTGCCTTTGGCTCGTTATGCAATTAAATTGCAATTAGCGCGCGCTTAATGAATTGCATTTTTAAATTACACACTCGAGGAGTTAGCCGACGGACACTATCTCACGTTTGGACGGTTTAACATCTGCACCTGTGCGCTCTAGCCGAGCACGTGTAAAATCAACATGTTGCTCCTTGGCTCCTGTAAATATGCCACGTCGCAAGCCAAGCCACCCCCAAAAGGAAACTAGTCTGGGAGTTTCCCGCACATGCACTGGTTTTTCATCAACAAGTTTGGAGTGCCTGATTTTTGAATTTTTCGACTTCTGCCCTCTTCTCTCGCAACGGGGAGGAACAAAAAAAAACAAAAAAAAAACAATGAAATACACAGAAAATGTAACAAAACAAACAGATAACACACACACCCAGTCCAGCATACACTCCCTTGGACAGACACCCACTTGGCATCCTCTCGCCTCTCCTGGCAATAAAAACTTCTACTCCGGCCGAGACTTTCCGGGAATCCTGCTCCCGCTGTTGCTCTCGACTTGCCAGCGTGCCTCAGTTTTTTTTGGCTCTGCAATTTGTTTGGGAAAATAAAACTTTTATCAGGCCTAAAGGAAGCGCTCTCAGTAGCCGCAAAAAACTCTCTCTTGCCATCTCTCATACACTGCAAAAAAGCCCGGAGCATGCGGATAAAAATGATACAGTGGGCCAAAGTTGGTGTTAATAAAGTAAATATTTTAATGGAAGAAAATTAAAGGGAAATTATTTTTATGAAAGAAAACTAAGGCTGCTATAGAAGAAAGCCATGGAAGCAAACGCATTACCAATTACTAATAACGATACAAATTAAAATATTTATTTTTTACAATAAATGTAGCTGTCTTAAATATATTTGGTTCGGTAAGGTATATTTTTCATCATATTCAAAAATACTTAAAAACCCCTAATAAATCAACTTTCTGAGTTAGAAGTTAAGGATGGGAAATCGTTTCAATTCGGTTATATTATTATAAATAATATAATTATAATAATATAAATATAATTAAAATATATACTACAGCTCATTCCCGCTTAGTTTTAATTTTGTCAGCTGTTAATAATTTGTAGTGTTTATTAAGCCATTTTAAATCAGAATTGCTTGCTTCAAGGCCCACTGTGCGCTCAGCTGGTTATTGTCGTTACGTTACGTATACGCCGTGTGTGTGCGTGTGCCGAGAGCGGGAGAGCACGAGTGCTGGAGAGCAAGAGTCAAGCGGGAGAGAGAGACGGCGAGCGGCAGTTGCGCTCTTTGCCGCAGTTTTGTTGTTGCTCCTGGCCTGGCCACATGGATTTTCCGATTTTCCAGGGGGTATTTCATCTGGCTGCGAATCTCAGGCAGCGTTCAGTTTCATCTGAGACGTTTGGCGCAGCGGTCGATACCTGAGAAGAATCTGGCCAAACGCTGTGAAAAAGTACGAACGAAGGCGAGAAACTCGAGCAAAGAAGACTCCAGAATTAAAGATTTTGCAAATATCTATAGTAAAAACTCTGCCGAACAGTGAGAACAGTGATTGCTATAAAAAACCCAAGCTTATACATTTAAGTGTTGTGTTTATTTCTGAAGAGGAACTCGCCAGTGTCCTGTGGCCGTGAAGTTTTGCATTTGCCGTCGCTAATTGTGAGCCACGAGCTGCAACTGACAGGCGGCAATCAGTGGCTAAAAGGAAATCGGAAAGGAAAAACTTTCTGCGCCTGCTGCCGGGTTTTCGTCCTGCCATCGCACTTCAGCCAAATCCCGGGAAATTGTTCGCCTGCCAAGCCTCAAGCTGGGCGATTACCGCAAAATGACACGTGTCAGGCGCATTGTGGTGAGTCCCCCAGAAGCTCCTTTTCTTCCCATAACTCTCCTTAGCTTTACAAACAGCGGAATTCCCGCCTTTAAAATTAAACACTTTAAAGCGTAACCCCGCACACACCCACTACCAACACCCACAACCAGAAGCAGACACACATTTTTCACCGACCGAATTTTTGCGGCATGCCTTTTTTGCCCTTTGCCTGTTTCCTCTCTACAAAATTGAATTTCACATTTTAACGCGTTTGCATGCCGACTCGCTCCTCTCCCCCTCGCCCTGCTAATTCTATATTTATTTTCATTTCCCATTGAATTTGGGGCTCTTTGAACTCTGGCCATTCGTCAATGGCGAATACCCTTTGGCCGCAGGATGTTTTCGTTGGCCTTTTGGCCTAGTCGCAAGGTGGCGAAGCTGCTCAGTTGGCAAATATTAAACCTGCGCTTTGAATATGGGTATAATCTGCTCAACCAATATGCCCAATCAATCCTCTCTAGGGTATCCAGCGTCTTGGTCACCTTCTGTTTGGGCCTGCACGAAATTTTATTTTACGATTATTGCCGCACGAAGGATGAGAAGAGCAACCCAGGACCATTCACGTGACATACACGTCCCAATGCCAATGTGTTTGTTTCCTTTTTATGCGTTTACTGGCCCAAATTCGTGAGGTTAAACTTAAGCACACACATAAACGCGGAGACAAAAACTTAACCTTATCTGCCGGCCAAGTTGGCTGCCAAGAACAGACGCCCGTAGCCAGCCAGAAGTCGCGCATTAATTTCACAGAGTCCTTATCTGAGCCTTCAAACTAACCCAGCTGGCTTTTTTGGCATCGGTAGCAGCTCAGTCCCAAAAAAAAAAGAGAAAAGAATTTCACACAAAAAAGGCAAACAGCGACCAGCAGCAGGCGGAAGCAGGCCATGAAAAAAGTAAAGAATGCAAGTGCAGTTGATGGAACCTTTGCGGAATTTCGCTTTTTTCGCCGAATTTTTGAAACTCTTAGGCTTAATTTGGGCAACAGCTGCACCAAGGCGCAAAGGTATGAAGAGCCAGCGGAAAATGTTGCCCGAAAACTGGCAAAAAAACAAAGACCTACCAGAGAAAAAAGAAAAGCGGAATGGAAAAATGTCAAAACAAGCTACTAAAGCGATTTGCGGGGCAAAGAGAAACACGTTAGGGGCCAATGTCGAGCATACGCCACGTTGGACACGAATTTGGGCAAATATGTGTTCCGCGGCAAAGTTGATTGAACCTTGAACGGGAAAGTTTTCCCTCTGCCACGGCAGCTTTTCTAGGTTATCAGTTATCCGGTTAGGGCTTTTACTTGCATTTGAACTTTGGCTTTGGCATTGGCTCCCCTTAGAATTCAATGAAGTTGGCCAACACCCCGGTTACCGTTTTCGAATGCGAACAAAATCAAATTTATTTGGCATTTATTTTCACATTTTCCGACATGCCATTTGATCAAGCTCAGTTCAAGTTCAACAGATAAGATTTTCTATATATAGAACTATCTCTGTAAAAACGTAGTATAATATATTAAGTGATGCTAAGATTTGTGGTTATTTTCGAAGATATATATTTTGTTTTTATAAAAGAACTAGAATTAGTTAGTAGCCATTATTAAGAGGATTATTAATTAGATTTGGATGATATTTATATATTATGTTGGAGGTTAAACACGTCCACATAATAGGTTATTTCAAAAAAAATTGTTTAAAAATATTTTGAAAAACAGTTTACTTAAATTAAGTCTTTGTTAGATATATTTTTTTAGATATTATTTTTATTTGACTTTAATTTCTAATAAAGATTTTGGAAATATTGCCTTTATATTTAACTAAAAATGATCATAATGAACTTTATTTTTAAACAATATATTTTCGAAAAGACATTGATTTATCCGATGCCTCATTTATAAAAGTTAAATAAAAATGCAAAGCAAATCTTTTTTCGTCTGTTTATATACGAATGAGAATTTGTCTTGGTTTCCGCCATTTAGCCAACAACTTAATTTGGCCAACTTGCACCCAAGTTCAGCCATTAGAGATCATCAATCTAGCCCTCATTATTCAAAACGCCACTCCCCCGGCAGCCGCTTGGCTCGCATTAACCTGTTGTCAGCCGTTCGCATGGGAAAGGCGGTGAATCCTGTTTTTGGCCTCTCCCACACACACACTGGCACACAAATCAAATGTAAGAGGCACTTGTAAAATGTCCTGCTCATCCAGCTGGAGGGCGTGGCCCTTTGGCACAGCGCGTCACGTTTATCACAACAGGGCAATAAATTTCATTCGCCTTGTCCCGCTGGATACAACATTTTATGGTCTCTTCATTTCGACAGCTGCAAACAGTTGAATTCGAGAATTCGGGGATCCTTATCCGAATCCGGGAATCCAAATTCGAGGACCGGCTGCCAGTGCCTTTGCATACTTGACGAGGCCCTGTCAATGCACATTATTATCTGCAGAGGCCCCGCCCTCCGAGCGGGAGAACAAACATTTTATTTTGTCATTTTGATTGATGGCCATAAGCCCGACAATTCCGCCCCTCTCCCTTGGCTAGAGTTTCGTGTTTGTTCGCCGTTTTAATTAAAGTGTGCGTAGGAGGAAACTATGCTTTGGTAGGAACAAGTTTTCCGCCAAGGCCGCCGGCACGCACACACCCTTCAAAAATATTATGTTTTCTGAATCGGTGTGAAGCGGTCGCCGGCGGGCAAACGCTTTTTCGGTTTTGATTAAGGACGAGGTGAAGACTCCTGGCACACACACACACAATCATTAGCACAGGATGCGAGTGTAGTTGATGGTTCTGCTGACTGCTGCGGATGATGGATGACGGGGAATGCGGTTCCTGCGGCTTCGCCGGGCCGTTTCATCTCGAGATGAAATTCCATAATAAACGAAGGGATTAACTTGCTTTTGCGGATTTAAAATTCCTGCTCGCAAAATTCCTCAAAATTCGGTACCTATAAAAACGATGCTTTTATGTGATTTTATATATTCTCCTCTTTAGTCTGGTGGCGCAAATCTGGGCAATTACTGGCTGGGCTGGGAAAAGCCCTCGTTCGCTTTGAATACCCAATTTTGGCCAATCTTGCCGCATTACGTATACGCACTGTCATCTCCAGCACTGAATTTTAATAGCCTAGATTATGTACCAGAAAAAACAGTGAATGAGTAAGTGAGTGGAAAAAAAGCCACCCTCTCTCCCCGTAAATGTGTGTGTGTGATTTCCATTAAAGTTATGGTCGCCAATGTCCGGTTATAACAGCCAGCACAGACCATTAGGCAGGTGATGGGATCTGGACAGCCCTGGTCCTGTGTCTGGAATACTTTCGCAGCTCTGTTGCCGCCGTCGTTATAAAATTGAAGTGCTAAAGCCAGCGGGGTGTCAACACCGCAGCGACAGAAACAGAAACTGTATAAAATGGCTTGTTTGCGGAGAAAGGACGACGACACAGAGGGACAGGGCCCAAGAAGGCGGACAGACACGGCAACACAAAAGGCTGTCAGCGCGGAGGACCAAGGCGGACCACCAAAGCCGCTCGCTGGCAGGCCAAATTGCTTTTTGCCGTATGAAAACCCGGGGAAACAGTGGCAACAACATCAACATCAACACCGACGGGGGCGGCAGGACATCAGCCACTGACAACGCAAGACAGAATCGTGGAGCAGCAGGTGGCGGGCCAGAGATGCCCTGGAGTCGTGATCGTGTCGAGATAATACGCGAAATCGCCGCCACTTAAAGTTGGACATAAGCTGTATATTCAGAAGGATTCAAAGGATTTATGTATTATTTAAGTCGTATTCATTAACTTTTGTCTAGCAGACACTCTCATGACATTTTGAATTCAGTAACTAGCTTGGTTATTAATAATTCAAAACCTAAAGGCTTTCAAGTCAAGTTAAAGTCAAGTCTTGGCCATGGCTCAAATGTTATAATAATAAAGTTTAAAGTGGCCACAAATTAAGTGATTTGAAACTTGTAATTTGATTGACATTTAGTTCGGATTTAGTTGAAAATATCTGCAAAATTCTTAGCACAAATGCCTGGGACATTTTCCTATTTAAGTGAGATTGCAAGCTTAAGCGTTGGGAATTTTCAATGGCTTGGACACAAGACACTAAGAGCTATTAGCCTAAGAATTTTCGGTTAGTATTTGGTTGACTTTAATATTTAATATTTGTTGTGGCAAACAAATTACAGTTCACCTTTGACTAGCTCGAGTTTCTAAAGGCTCAACAAGTTTATTGACATTTAATATCACAGCCTGACGTATCACGTGGCCAGTTCCAGGGCAAAATTAAAGACACAGTAGGCACACATATATATATAATAAAATGCCCAGGAACATAAAAAATATAATAATATTCTATATATATGCCAGATTGCCTATATACATTTCCTTTTTGTGGCCACGCACACTTCAGTGTTTGCACCGGGTATTTTAATTAAGCTAAACAAACGCACCGAAAACAATTATGTACAGTCGTCCTCGCACCTGGAAAGCGTCCCGAAATGGTGTGTGCCAGCACTCGACCTTTTCAGTGAGCGGATCCCGGCGCTTCACACTTCATTTCATTTCAATTTAAAGTTTTTTTTTCGTGTGCGTCCTTTGGCTATGCTACAGTCCCGATTTTTTTATTCCTGGCTGCGGCTGCCAATTACGGCGGCAAGTTGCTTTATTATACGAGAGCAGAGCCACGGCACTCCGGTGCTCGATGCCTTGGAATGGCAGCCATTTCTCCGTGTTCCTCGCAATTCCACGTAATTGTCCCCCTCGACGGCGTCGTCTTGGTGTTGCTTTATTAAACCTTAGCAGCGCAATCACCGAAATGGGCGCACTCACACAGTCGCCTTTACAGGGCCAAGACACACGTGCCGATATGGCCCATTGCCGGGAGACTCGCAACTGAAACACCTACGAGGCACGTGCAACATTTGTATTTAAATTTGAATGTCTCTGCCGCCGGAGCTCTTCACCTTGCGCCCCGACAGATACACGTATAGTAGGTGTGCTTCTAATGTGGCTGTGTGTGCGTCACTCAGACAGGCGCGAAAATGTACAGACAAAGATGTATATGTACACGGAGAGCACCTCAGGAGAAGCAACAATTTTTCGCTTGGGCCAGGAAGCTGGCACAAGGTTGGCCTCAAAAGTTTCGAGACCGAAGGAAAGGAAAGTGAAAGGATGTAAGTAGTTGAAGATACGACCTAATTGATGGATGGCTTGCTTCTTGGCGTATTGGGAGGAGATGATCAAACTTTGAAAATAAACTCCAAGGTATTACTATAAAAATAACTAATAAAAATATAAGTTTTTCATGATAAATCTCGTGCAGAACGAGCCAGTGATAAATGGAACACTTTTGACAGTCTGCAAGAAAATTTACTTCTGAAAACTTTTGAGTTTGAGCAATTAATTTGGCAAAATCATAAGTCTTTCTCCCACTGACAAAACATATTTATTCTAGGCAAATGATTCTGAAAAGTTTTCTCCGGCCAAGTGAAAACCTAATCAAAGTTGGAGAAAGTTATTCTCGGACAAGATTTGAAGCCACCCGTTCGCATTACCCACCCACTACCCATCCACTTAGCCGCTCAATGCCATGTCCATTCAACCTTGCAGGCACTGGGCGCCCCTCCCCACCTCCCCTGCCACCTGGCAGCTGCCACGACCAGCAGCAGGACTCCCCAATGATTCCTGGCATTACATTCTGGCCGAAATGCGTTCACATCAAACTATATAACACGTTCATATTTTTTACGGTTCGTTACCCATTTAATATTAAAGCAAATTGCTGACTGAGTTGCTTTCCCCCGCTGAGACTCGTACAGAGCACGAAAAACATGGCCTTTTCGGTTGTTGATTTCGCTTCAAAGGCCATCAAAGAAGTGTTATTTCTGAATCAAAACTTTCAGCCAAGTTCCATTTTGGGTACGCTTAAAAAGTCACAATGTCTGTCGCTTAATATTGATTTTGTAATCTGACTCTGGGCCTTTATAGATTTTTGGTATGTGGTGGGCCTTTGTTCAAGGCCGACGCCATGGAATCGATATTAATTCTCTATTTTTGAGTATAGACAGAAGAATTTTCTCTGCATGCAGGCAGGTAGTTTGTCTTAGGCCGCCTTTTTATTTTCTTCCTTCCTGGCAACATTCCACAGCCGTTACGGGCCCTAAATGATATGCAAATAAAAACGTTACCCAAGTACGTGGAGCACCCAGGCCCCATGTGGGCCAAGAAATTCAAAGGAGGAGTAAATTCGGAGAGAGAGTACGAGTGCTGAGTCAAAGGAAAGGCTATTTAAATTCAAATTTAAATGTCTGCGCTTCATTTAAGCGGTGAAAAGTGTTCGGATGCCTGGCATATGGCAAACTTTTTGTTCCTCTGGCTTAATTAACATAATTATGATCAAAAAGCCAGCGGAACTCTGAAAGTTCCCTCAGCAAGGCTCTCGGGCACTTTTAGTTCCACCTGCAAGGAAAAAAAGGGCGGCCAGCGTGGTGCGCAGATTTGTTTTCCTGGCATCCGCAGCTATTTATCTTGAGCGCGAGCTCCCCCAAAGTATGCAGCATAAGTAGTGCACATGCACACACAGACAGCAGTCACACCCACACTCACACACACACACACACAGTGATGCACTCGGTGTTGAGTGCACTTTCCACTTTCACTTTGCGCTCGCTTGTTGACTGCTTCCCTCCATCTCACGTTGCCATCCCTGCCTCCCTTGCACTTTCATTATTTGCGTTTAGCTCACGCAAGTCTCGCATTACACACACACACTCTCCCGGGCTTTCGCACCCTCACCCACACACCCACAGAGGGGCACAAAGCCCTTTTCATTGTCATTTGCGCCTCAACGTATGCCATGCATTCTGTCGCTGACTCATGTCCATGCAGTAAAAATTCCATTCCAGCAGCAGTCTCATCTCTGGCCATACCCTTTAAGCGGGCATTATAGTTGCTTTATGGCGCTAAGCTTTGGTATTTTATTATAGGGGATGTGGTTTCAAAACTATGGGATTGGTTGAGTGATTCGGAGAGACTTTTAAATGGTTTTTATTCAGACTTTCTTAAATAATTGTATGTATTTAATTTTCTTTCTTTTCAATTTAAAATTAAAACAAGATTTTCTGAAGTAAGGTACTACATTCTATTTAGTCAACTTCTTTGCAAGCTTCATAAAATTAACAATTTTGACTTTTAAATAAAATTTCTTATACAATTTTTTAAGTGCTTTAACATTTAGAAAAAAAATCTCAAAGTTAGGCAGCAATGATTAAACTTTGCAAATTGAGCATTAGTTCGTTAATTTCTATAATTTTAACATTGTTTATTGGTTTTTAGATAATAACATAAAACCCTTTTAATATAATTTACAATAGAATTTTAAAGGTTTTTTTAATTTCAATTTAAAAACTCTTAATAAACTTTTGTCTAGCAAAGTTGAATTTTGACAATATAACAATAAAATGTAGCAATCGAATTTTAAAGGTTTTTTTTATCTTCAATTTAAAATCTCTTAATAAACTTTTGTCTAGCAAACTATAGAAGTTGACCCCTTTTCACAAACAATTAGGCAACTGTAATTCTAAATTAAAATTGTTCAGTAATTTCTAAAGTGCTCCAAACATTTCGAAATAGAAATTAACTTCAAAAACAGCTATGATTATACTTTGTAAATTCAGCATTTAAATCGTTAGTTTTAATCATTGTATTGTTGTTTAATAGGCTTTAAAATACATAACAGTTAAGATAAATTCTCGACAAAATGTAAACCTAACATTAGTAGTACTTAACAAAGTGCATGTGTGCTTGTGTCCAAGATATTTCGACCATTGTTTATTCTTTTAGCCTGACAGCATTTTGTGCTTACTAACTGGTCACCCACTGACCTCCGATTTCTGCCCAACGCCCAACTCGTCCCTCATTCCGAAACTTATGAAGCAAGTTTTTGCCATTTCATTTTTGTTTTTGTTGTTGTGTACTCGTATTTGACACTTGTTTTTGTTTTCTGGTTCCAAGAGGGGCGAAACAATGGGCTTGAGGGATGGGAACATACAGTTTTTGTCATGTTTGTTGATTGTGAAAGTTGGTGAAGCGCTTTTTAACAGTTTTCGTGACACTTTTCGGTTCTGTGCCATGGCATGTATATTTTATGCTTTGTTGCCGCTGGCCAGGACCAGACAGGACGCCACTGACATGGCCGGGTGACCTTAATGCACCAATGACATGTCCGAGTGGAAGGCATCCGACATGCCCGTCAGTCGCTACTGTATCCTCTCTGCCATTGCCATGTCTATAATGCAATTTTCCGGTCATTTTAAGCCAACTCGAAATGAAAACGGTGAATAATTTATAAGACACGAACAATGGGACTTGGAAAATGAGAAAAAAAATCCATTATCAATTATTATATGAGGGAGGCATTGAGAATTATGGGGAGGCTTGCATTGTGGTTCAATTGCGGCCCCACATTCAACCAGTTCCCGTTGCAGCCACATTGCATGTGGCAAGGACATTGGCGAAAGTTTCCATGCCGCAATCCGTTTCCCAAAGAGCCTTTCAAACCGTTGTTGTTGATTTCACCTCTGTGCCAATGCAATTCCATTGAATCGTTGAGCGTAATGAGTTTCTGTGGCCGGCTTATTAAGTTGCTTTTAGGCTGCCCAAAATTCAGAAATTTCGATAAATGTTTATTTACAGTTTCATACTCGTAAGTAGAAAGTGCAGTCAAAGGTTAACCAATTCGTTTGGCTTTTAGAAGAAGAGAAAAACAACAATTATTTTTATAAATAATAATACCATTACTTAACATACTATTTTTCACTCCTTTATTATATAACATTTTCAATATTGCTTTCGAAACACTTGAATACCGACATTTACGAGTATGGGCAATCATTACTCAATCGCTGGCCATTCATTTGGCTCACCTTGTCCAGATTTCAGATATATGTGCTCGTACATATTTCCTCGCGAGCAGTCAGAACAAATTACGCTCCATAAACATCAATCAGCAAGGCGTCTTCGTCCAATTGAATTGGAATTCGAAAACAGCCAACTAATGGCGTATTTTCAATTCGAATGAAAATTATATTTCCCATATATACACACATCAGTATATATGAGCGTGTGGTTAAGTTAATATATTATCAGCTAGATTTGGCTGCAATTGAAAAAGCAATTTTCCGCTTTAATAAGTGTTGTTTATTCTTACGCTCAGGTTAATATTTTTTGTGGCTACGACTATATTCTCTTTACTAGATAGATGCCTTAAAAGCAAGCGAACCCATTAATTTTATTTTATTATCACCAACAAAATTTATTTTAAAGTGTTAGAATATTTTAAAAAAGTAAGCTCTATATTCTTAAAATTTAAATTAAATAATATAATGTAGGGTATTGTATTCGTGAAGAATATTTCTTTTTGTTTTCTGTTTAAGTATTTTTCAATTATGCCATAAATAATTCGCTCGTGTGTTTCAATTAATGGGCCTCACCCCCTGTTTTTTCTTTTGTAAATAATGTTATTTAATCAAAAGACCGTTATTGCTATTGTTTCACTATCACAAAGAGAATCGATTTTTTATGCGAATTAAAGCACAGAAGATTTTGTTCATGAAACTGCGGCAGTCACCTCGCATCACCTTTGAAGCTGTCCCAATCTGGTGAATCCCAATGCCTCCGATACCTGTCAGTCTGTCAGAGGATGGAATCCATCTCTGGGCTGACCTTAGAAATGGATGCTAAAATCGCTTCCATCGTGTTCACCTGGCTCACCTAGGCAGTCGAGCGACTGGGGATTTCGCCCCATTCTCAGCCAGAAGTCCATTTGCACTCTCACAATTGCGGGGCTTTGTTTGTTGGCTTAATGTAAAATATTGTGTATACGCCAGGTTGTACATTAAAAGCTTTGTGCCACAATAAGCAAAACATTTTCCTGTTATTTATAGTAATTTTTTCTCCATTCGCCAACTTGTGTGGCAGCAGGCAGCAGGGTTAATGTTATGGGATTTCTAATATATTACCCGGGATCAGTGAAGTTAAATGATGGTGAAAAGATTCTGAAGGTTTAAGGTTATTGCTGATGACAGATTTGAGTAATTCAATTAATTGGATTGGTAAGAGATTTGTATTTACAAAATATTCAATTATAAAGGAACAGTTTCATTTGAATTAGTTTATTTATATTTATACTCAGTTTTCCTCGCAGTCTTTCAGTCTTTCCAAGTATAAAGTCATTTCCAAGGAACTCCAATACCCCGAAGTTGAACAGATTCCAACAGAATTATCTGTAATTTTGGCCTCTTTATTCAAATATTCAAATATTGACCTATAGATAAATACTAAATTTAAAAAAATTTTAAATATAATGCTCATTTATTTAGCTGTAAATCTTTCATTAAAAAGAAATCCCATTTCTGAAACAAAACCAGACAAAGTTCATTCCGGGAATCTCTCACCTAACTGACCTTTCATTTCAAAGTTTATCCCAAGGGGTCGACGGCACTTGAATATTCGTTTACAAGCCGCAGCGGACACGTTCCCCGCATAAATTGATTTCGGTAGAATACGTACATTATCTGAAATCGAACGATTGCACTTTGTTTATTGATCTCGATGGGCCTTTGCCTTCGACTTTGTCCCTTCCTGTCTATATTTGGGCCTCACAGGCCATTGTCTCCAGCTCCCGGTGAGCTGTTTCAGTATTTCGTGGCCTGTTTATTATTGCCAAATATTTTCATGCCGATTTTTACATTTCGGAGGCGGCCGTGTTTGTTTTGATAATTTTTTGGATGTGCACGCTGGAAATTTGTTTTTCTCTCCACGAAGCTTTTATGTAATTTTCTTTTTTTCGTGGTCTTGACTTTTACAAGGTGAAAAATGTTCTTTGGAAATGTGCCCCATAAATTTGGACTGAAATTGCCTCAAAGAAGAAAAATCGGAATAAGGCGAACACGGAAAGCCGGCGAACGAGAAGACGCTGACATGGACATGGACATGAACTTGTCTCTTATTCTGTGTCATTTGTCGTCGTCGTTGTCTCCGTCTTTATTTGTTTATTTACATTGCCCAACGACCTCTCTTCTAATTTGGCTTTTATGCCTCGCTTTACAATTCGGCCAACTTCGGTCGCTTCTGTCGCAGTTAACTAGTCTCGTTTCTGTGGGCCACTTTCGGCTGTCTTGGCCAAATTTATTCCAATTCCCCATTCCCTCTCCTGTTACTGCTATTTCTGTCTGGGCAAACATGTCGAACATTTTGTCCGCTTCGCTGCCTGCTTATGGCCTGTATAAGCCGAGGCGTCTTCGGCTCAGAGTCTGCCGGCCATAAAGTGTTGGCGCCATTCAACGGAAGTATCTGAAATCAACGGAGATGCCTACCGAATCAGCTGGAACATAACACATAATTCCATCGCCCCAACAAAGATCTGGAAGTGACTCTTAGAGCAACCTATTTCTGGGCAGGTTGGTTATGAAGCTATTTTGGTGGAAGAGTAATTTTACGGCTGAGGGTTTATAGTTTTGACTTGAACATGGTCTTGAAAGGGTATAATATTCTGTTGACCAAACAAGAAATAAACTCTCGACTAAAAATAAAACACTTCTTTCTGCTATTTCAATGTGATTTGTAAAAGGCAGTAGAAGACGGAAGCGTAAAGAACATTTTTCAATTGGTTTCAGAAACAAACCATGAAATACTAACAATTTAAGATATAAATACGAAAGGTACTTCCTACCATATTTGAAGATAAATTTGTTGAAATTACATTACATTTTTAAAATCAAGAAAAATTATTACATTTGAATATAAAAATGCGTTTTAAGGAACCTCTGATTTTTTTCATGCTCCTGTCGCATCACTAACAGACAGGTCCTTTAATCAGAGCGCAAATCAAGTGCTGGTAGACATAGGCGGAAATCTAAATTTGGCACTTGGCATTTGGCATTGTTGCTCATGACATGCGACGTGGACTGCCTGGGGAGCTGGAAATCTCGTTGCCGCCAAGGCTGTCGGACTCGATCCAAGCTCCAGCCCCCAACCCCGCCCATGCCCTGCCCTAAGAGACAATTTATTTGGCTCTGCTTTAAGCCCGGTCTGGCGTGGTCGCCTCTGGCCAAAGGCATTTATTATTTTTCTTAATTAAATCTTAATTTTTCTTGCTAGCGCGTGTGTGCGGACATCGGGAGCTTAAAATAAATGCAGGTCTGACGAATGCCGCCGACCGCCGGGCTTAATGCTGATACAGGAGTGGCATAAGGGGCTTACTGCACATCCTGCAACCTGCGACAATAATAAAATTGCATACCAGTTAAAGCCGCCTGTCTGGTCGAAGTCCCTGCCGCAACCCTTGACCTCCAGCGTTACATTGAAACCCATTTAAGTAGAGCCCGGATGGGGGCTGCGAATGCCACTAATTAAGCCTAATGGCGCATGAAACATGCATTAAAACTAATGTGCAAGCCTCGTCGACACAGTCAGCAACGGGGCGGAGGGTTAGAGAGGGTGGCGAGATGGAGATGGCCTTGCCATTTGTGTCGCACTGAGGCAAGAGTTGGCCCTGTTGTTCGCCCCCTTTTAACGGTGGCAGCCTAATTTTATGCTACGCAATATTTTGTTGTTGAAGTGGTGGTGAAAGCAGGCGAGTCCCCCTGGTAATAGGTGGAGTGAAAGCCCCCATTACGATAAATTACGGAATAAAGTTCCGCGAAACAAATTCCCATTTCGATAATTTCGCAATGCATTTGCTGCTTCAAGGAGGAAAATAACGTGTACATACATTTCCTGCTATGGAGAAGAGTGCTGCATCTCGTTGTTGAGGAACTAATTACGCTTATTTATAGTGCAAAGTTGAACGAAACGAATTTTCATTTTGAAAATGTCCATAAACTATATTTTTATTATCAGATAAAGCATTTTAGTTGCCTAACAGCTGTTTTGTTTTGTTCTTAAACTATTGCACAAGTTCCTTAAGCAGGTGTGAATTTAAAACATTAGGGGACAACTATTAAAAATTCTCCTGCTTAAATGTTTATAAAAATAACAAAAAGGCATTATAATATAAGATACTCCTGATGAATCACCTGCACTTAATGCAGTAGACATTACCCCAGCCCTCAAGTACATTTGATTAGGCTCCATTGGAATTCCCCCGTCCCACAAAACATGATATTCGCTGTCAAGGAGCTGTGAGGCAACCACTAATGAAACATTATGGCTGTCGTAACCCGGCCGACGGGCCAGACAGCTATGCCGCAAATCCACTAAAAACGTTTACGGCTTACGTGCAACATGGGCCGTGGTCCGAGCCATAAGTGGCACGTAGCAGCCCCGTCAAAAGCCGCAAAAGTGTCCTCTCAAATTGCTGCAACACGTTTCCAGCAGCTGCAATTGATTTTCCCTCATGGCATCCGACCTCCCAAATAGTCAACCGAACGTTACGAGCCGAGTTTCCCTTTAATAAAATCAACAATTCATATTTTACGAGTGTAGATTTGGGCACTGTGACTGTGTTCTGTCGCTTCATTGAAGCAATAAATTTAAAAATTTTGCCAAATGCCACGGGAGCGATGCGAAGAACACATGAAAATGATATATAAATATGTACGTACGGCCATGGTGGCACTCCTATGCATCCGTCGTGACTGTGTGCGTAGCACTTTATGGAGCGGGCACTCGGCCTTCAACCGGAAGTGACTTACGCACGGCTGCATCAGGCCGGAAGTGGGGCTGCGAGCGAGATAGAGACAATAAAATGTTGGGTAAAAATATTCCGTACCCCCACGCACACGAATGAATGTCAACATGTTGATAACAAAATACATGAAACCAACGTGCAGAGAAAGCAAAAAAAACTTTTTCGTGCTCTCAAAACAGAAACGAAAAATAGAAAATATGAGGAAGTAAATTTTCCACTCACAGAACTCGTTCTCCCGTTGAATGTTGCATAATGAATTAAATTCAAACTATTACACCATGAAATTTTTATATATATGATGGTATCGAAAAAAGAGCATACAACTTGAAAGATAATAAAAATAAATAAGCGTAATGTATAATCCTTTAAACCGCAAAAATGGGTATTTTTATTTTATTTATTCCACAGCAAAACTTATGTTGTGCTAAAAGCTAAATGGAAATGGAGTTTCGAACTAATTTCTCTTATTTCCACCATTTCGAATGGCAATTCATGGGGTGTCAGTATTTATTTTTAGAGATTAAATTTAAACCATGATAACCATGAAATATTTACGGCAGCTGGTATTTGGGAAGCCAGAAGCTATATACGGATATTTATAGATAACAAACCCGTAGAAATAAAAAGGAATTCTATGATATTCACCCAATAATAAGCTTACTACCTAGGTTCCCCTTGTTTGTCTAATAGCTGAAGATATGCTTGAATTCGAACTATTTTCTGGAAAGTAAAAGCCGGAACGGGGCCAATTATTTACAAGCCACTCTCTTTGTGCTTCCATAGGGTTTTGGCATGCCCTAATGGACGTGCACATGGTCGTCAGATGATACTCGTTAGTCAACTCCCCGGGCCCCACTCTGCCACTCCGCCATACCGCAATTGTGTGCGCCCGCAAATAAGCAACGCGTTTTGCTTTTTTTTTGCTGTAAGGAATTTTTCAATGCTACATTGTTCGGCGAAAAAATGAAAATCATTTTTATGAAAACAATAAAATCTGCGCTTGGCTGCGCAAGCATGCCGCAAACAGAATAAAATACCACCGACCAGAACAAAACAAAAACTTCTCCAAACAATTTGGCTACGTAAGAATTAATGAAATTTATGTTGGCTGTTTGGTCGGTTGCTATACCAAATATTTCCATTGTTCCCAGAAGTGACGTTTTGGGCAGAGATCCTGTTTCCTAGAGCATATACTTTTTAATTTATAGTGGCGTCCGTCGCTTAGGTGAAAGCCAAGCAAAAACCCCACAATGCCCGAAAGTTTATGCATTGTAATGCGCTCCCAGGCAGAGTGCACAGTGAATGCTCCCTAAAGATGACTCAGGCGAATGATAAACACTCTCCCTCGCAACTCCTCCTACCCTCCGTCTCTCGGGGCTATTGTAGATTATTTTTGTGTCATTGGCTATTTAAGCCAAAGCTTCTCTGGGGGAGCAGGAACAAGTTCCAGTGTTCTGCAAAAGGAAGCAGCAAGTGCAGGGCTGTGGAAAGTGTTTTGTGGTCTTATTTGGGTGTCATTTGTCTTCCTCAGGGCATGGGGCTATAAAGCTGACATTTAGGGTAATTATGGTATAGTGTATATATATAGAAAATAGCTTTGTTAGACTTTGGATTATGGGGATAACATGAGCTTGATACCCTTGAGACTCTACAAGTTGTTGAGTCACAGTTGGGGGAGTCGGGAAGGACATTTCGCAGGAAAATGGTTATTGAATGTCATTTAAGTTTGACTGTTAATTAAAATTTATTTAATCAATAATGTATCGATATTATAAGTGATGCTTTAACGTTACTCTAACTTGAGTTAAATCAATTTTATATCTGACATATCGAACCAATTTTCGTATCCAAAGGTCCCTGCACTCGTTTTGTTATTTTATGGGTAATATCAATATTCTTCAATGTTTAAAATTTTGATACATAAAAACTTATGAGATTTTCCTCTCCATACACATCTCTATTTTAGCTTCTTTTCAAAATACTACTATTTCTTCTTTCAAATTCTGATAAATCTAACTAAATGATATTTTATATATGATTAAATCCTTTTCTCAATTGGTTAATGAATTCTATTAAAAAGTCCCCTCCAAGTTTATTTTTCACAAATCGTGTTATATAAATCACCCATAGTTGTTAGACTTTAAAATAATCTGAGAAATTAGCCATTTATTTACAAATTTACCCCTTTTAACCCCTATTAACTTAGCTTTATTAGTATTCCCTTCTCCAGTATTACTACTCTCTATTAAATTCAACATTACCGCCATGAATCAATGAACCGTGACATAATCCAACTATCCAACCGTCTGTGAATTTTTATCCATATGCCCCCTAGCCATCGTTTACTGTGCATGCATTTTGCATAATAAGCTGCTTAGAAGGCACACCGAGAAAAAAGCGAGAGGGGCGAAGAAAAACTTGCCATAACTTAAATTGAAAATGTAATGCTATTAACACTCTACTCAGCCGCCTTGCACCGCATCCGCCCGCCCCCCCAGACCTAAATTTGCATATTACAACACAGCCATGTTTAAAGTGTTAAGTCCGCGCCCTGTCCTCTCTTCCCCTCTGTCGCATGCAACATTCTGCATAATAAACAGATTAGTTTTTTAGGACTCACCTGCATGTCGCACACAACCACACACAGCTGCAAGAGCGAGCACAAAGGCGCTGCCATGTTTCCAGTACATGTAATTAGAAAGCTACATTGCCTGCTTTTGGGCAGTGGCCTTTGTTTATGCAAATATTTAAACACTAGACTACTTAACCCACATTCAAATGCCAGCGAATCCCAACACAAAGCATAGAGACAAAGAAGGCAGCAGGAGCCAACATGTGTCTTGTTGCATAAGCACCCACACCAGCACACACACACACACTCTTGAGCACTAACAAGGCTAAAAGCACAACACACGAAATTGGCACTAACAACAGCTCACAACACACACAAAAATGATGCACAGCAACTAACTAGCGATGAACAAGAAGAATGAGGAGAGAAAATGTTTAAGCAAAAACTGCATTTTAAAATATTGTGTGTGTTCTCTCTTCCCCTTTCCACGCCAACACCACTCCATTCCAATTTAGCGCTTGGCCTAAAAGTATGCAGCATCATTAGTGTCAGAGCGAAGGGCTCGCCAAAAACTACACCAACGCTACACCAAGAACGGGGGAAACAAAGGAAAAACTGAGGAAAACCCGAGCTGCACCCGGCAAAATTGAAAATGTATGCTCATTAGTAATGGCAGATGCGACGAGCGGCAAAAACTAACTGAAAAGCGCATTGCAAGGCCCGAACCGACAGCGACAAGTTCCTAAGTCAAACGCCATTCATAATTAGCACCAACAACAACAACAGATGGGCACAAGGACGCAGGGACATCTGGCAAAAGTCAAGGACGAGCTGTAAAATAATTCGCGAAAGCATGGCCCAAGGAAGCAACTCCAGTTATCTCGAGCCCCACCAGCAGACGCCAGAGTCCTCCTCAGCGAGCTGATTTCGAGAACTCGACAAATTAGCAGAGCGCGCAAATTATCGCCGGGAAAATTGATAGATTCGATTAGCAATATAAAAAGCTCAGAGCCAGCGAGGGCGGAGATAGCAGCCGGCGGCTTCTTTAATTTGTCACAACCACCAAAGCACGAACCATCCCATCGGACTTCCGCCAAATCCATCGCTTTAAGCCAACAAACATCGAGTCATGCCTGAGCAGGATAATTACGATGATGAGGTAATTTCTTTTGTTATACTTTCCGTACAAAGCCAACCACCAGGGAAGTAAAATAAAGCGCAGAGCTGAACAGGGTCCCAAAAAAAGGAATATGTTTTCAGCCCAAATATAATTAGGCATAATTAATTTTAAAAACAAATATTGCACGGAACGTGTGTGCGCGTGCGGGGTTCCCGAGTTCCGGTTCCTTCTTCAGGGCATTTTGCCGGGATTAGTCAGGCGTTTTTCAAAATTGAAGGCAACCCGAACTTGGCGTTGGGATTAAAATTGTAAATTGCCTAATGACTGGGGAAATTGAAAATCGCCCGTAGAATACATTAGGAATGCTGGAATCGCAAAATGGGCTAGCTGACGTAATCAGTGAGGGTTATGGTTGTATAACATAATTAACTTGTAATGCAAAAATTATGATTATTTCTGATATTTATCCTTTATGGATAACTTGTGAACTACATTGTATTATTTTTCACAAATTAGTTAATTGAAAAAATATCTAATTAGCAGGCCAATTGAACAACTCTAATTTTTTATTGCGTGAATTATATTTATATTTATATTTATATTTATATTTATATACTATAGTAACTTGTATTTGAATTGATAAATGACACAAAAAAGTTGCTAATTAACTGTTTGATTTAATGATAAATACAAAACAAGCTGCAAAAAAAAGAGCTTTGTATATTAAATATTTTAAAAAAGTTAAATCATACAAAAGGCTGGCGTTAATGGCATTATACTTTTTTCTATATTGTGTGTCAGCTTAATTTAGTTTCCTAAATCATGGGAATTGGCTTGCGAAACAGAAAATGAAGTTTGAATATTGAATGACAGCTCAATCTCTTTTGCCATTGGACTTATTATTAGCTCCACTTGGCCAACGAGCTGACTAAGCTCTTACATCGCCACTTCAACTGCGACTCTCTCTGATTTCAACTTTGAGAAGTACCTCGAGGAGGCGGAAAAGTTCTCTCGACGACTGCGGCAGGCAGGCAACTTGAGCTTCCTCGCGCGTCTCTCTCACTCGTCCTTCGTCCTTCGTTCCACGTATTTCCTCCTCTTCCCGCCAATGGTCTCTGATGGTCAGCTTTTCCCGCTTCGCTGCATTCTTGGCGGCGCCATGGAATCAGCTTTGCGGCTGCGATGCTAATTGAAATAAATTCCGCATGCTATCCCCACGAAAAGCGCTGACAGCAGCGACTACAATTGTAAAATTGAATTAGCCATGGCGACTACGTATGTGATTTGCATACTAAGTTGTCTGGAAGAGTGGAGGACTTGGCAGGACGAGCTGCACGAGTGGGAGTGCCAAACGCTTGCACAAGATAAACAGCCGACGAAATGGCAATCAGCCGTTCGAGCGGAAATCAATTAGCCGGCATTTTCACTTCAATTTCCACCCGCCTCATACTAACCACCGACTGGGTCGCTGCCACGGTAAAGTGTTGCCCATCAGTTTAGCGGTGCATCCAATCTATTTTAACTGTTTTGATAGCGCTAATGATGGCTGACAGGTGTTATTGTGCGCGACAGGCACACAGGGGTTAAGGAAACATGTACTGACTGCAGATGTTTGCCACCTGTCTGTGTCATATTGCAGTATGGATTTGAGTGCCTTCATATTATTTTATGTATTTTCAATGTAACAGGTCAACATTTTTGGCTATCTGTAAAACTATAAAGAGATCAAAATTCATATTTTTAGAAGGAAAGTGCATAAAATATGCATTTACTAGACTTTGTACTTTATTACTAAACTAAATAATCACTATAGGGCCCTTTAAAGCCAACCTTTCTGAGTACCAATAGTCTTTTAGTCAGGGTAACTGCAACTTTGTGCAAAACCAATAAAGTTTTCGAGCATTCTAAGGTATTTACTCAACCATTAAGTCACAAAAACAGAAACTTCCCAGGGATTTGTTGCCAAGTAATCACTCCTGAACTACGTAGCCCAAGTCAGACGCTGCACATCGCGTTCAATTGTGTCAGCAGCGATGGCATATTACATTTTATTTTGACAAATTCAGGTGACTTAACGACCGCCGACAGCCGCCACACCTGCAGGAACAGAGCGATCAAGGACAAGGAGGAGCCGGAGCAGGAGCTGAAGCAGGTTGAACGGGGGCACAGACAGAGGACAGAAAAATAAGCAATCATGGCCGTGTAATGGAAGCTCAAGTGTGTGTTGACATAGAGGCAACCCCGCACACACCTCACCACAGAAGTACAAGTACACACAGACACACACACGTGACAGTTATAGCAAATGCTGTGCCGTTATGGCCTTGAGCTAAACTGCTGTTGACAACGGCACCCAATGCCAAGGGGACAGGTGAGCCGGGCGGCAGGGGGGAGGCGCACTCACAGGTAGACAATAGTTCTGCCTGCCGGAAAGCCAGCGACAGACAACCGCACACGGCAGAATCTATTGCAGAAAGGATGCACTACACAGAGAGAAAGATCTAAAGGATTTCTGAATATTAAATTTATTTAATTAGGATTTTTTAGGAATATTTTAAAAGTTATTTGTCAATATTGAATATACTTTCTTTTTTTATTTCTTTAATTATTATTTAGTAGAACCGTTAACTAAAATTTAGGATAAATACATATATTTACCAGAAATATATATATCAACTGGATTATTTAGCTTAGTAAAAATAGAAACATCAACATATCTTATACCTATCCCCTGTCAGGACTTTTTTATTTTATGATTTCCATCACCTTTTTGATGGCTTATTTCTTTCCTCTCTCTTGAAATATTTCCAAAAACTTTTAAATATCCCAATTTTAGCTTGCAACTTAACTTAAATTTCAATGTAGGTCCTTAATTTTCCCTGTGTATGTATGTTGCATCCTTTTCGCAATCGGAATCGCTTGTGAACGAGCGACTGCAAGACTGTTTATGGATTTCGTGTTTGACAGGAAGGCAGCAGGCCATAAAGATTGCCTACTAATGTCGCCCGCCCAATGGGACAGGCAATATTGCCCCGATAGAAGGTGTTTCCCCAGTGCTGCTCATTCAAGGTTTCCAATATTCACAACAACAACAAATTCACAAAAACGTACCCACCGGTAAATGCAATAAGTCAGCTTTCATTGGCTCAGAAATTTTCCCCAAACTGACTTTGAGTGAAAAGCAAACAGGGCTTGGAAAAGATCGAGAAAATGTAGTTCTTTAGCTTCAATCTTTTCCAAAGGTGAGAGGTCAGCTGAAATTAACACATGCACTAGGGTAAGCATAAGTACTCAAAAAGGAAATGTAATCGATATTCTAAAAATCTACATATTTTGCAACCCTTAAATGTCGTTTGAACAATTTATATAATATATAATACTGTGAGTTGCTGAGAGCACAAATGAAACTATATAAATACTGAAGTAATCTTCTTGAACTCGGGTAAATGTTCTCTGTCTCAATTGAGTTCCTTCCCCTTGCCGAACTGCAATGAACATCTTTTCCACATTAAGCCATAAGGACCTCGGTATTATTTTCTGTTTTATCTCAAAAAGAAAGTTTCGTAAAACCAAATTTGAAGACCCGGCTCAAAGATGACCTCCTTTGTGTGTGCCAAACAGCTGGCTTTTAATGCGATTAACTGGGCCATCTCCATCGCAGCAGAGCCAACTGGCAAGTTAATTGAAAACGACACTTTCACTGCCAGCGGGGCTTAGAGTCCGTTCCCATTCCCCTTTACTTCGACAAATACTATGACTGGCATCTATTTTTAATGCGCTTAAGAGTATGCAGCAAAGAATTTTAACGCTCAGAGCTTAATAACTATGACAACTTATGCAAATAACCGGCAGCACCCCACCGCTTAACCCCCGGCAGCCGGCTCTTTCAACTTTCTGCACTCGAGAAGCGGCCAAAGTTTACCCAGCTCAGCTCGACGAGCTCAACCGCAAAAGGCAGCTAATGCTCTTCCAGAGACTGGGACTGGGACTGGGTGTAGTGTAGGTGTATGTGGGTGCCATGTGCCATGGGTTTTCCATCCGCATTATCTCTGGCCCCTGGCCAGCTCAGTGGAGGCGAAAGTGAGAGTGAGAACGTTAGTGAGATTGAAAGTGTGGTAGGGACTTAATTTGGTTATTCCGAACTTGGTCGGGGTAAAATTTCCAGCAGCACCCATCGGGCTTAAACTTAAACTCTGAGCGATGCCTGAAAAAGAATACTCTAGCAGCTACGTGTGGCCTTTGCTGTGGCTTAAATCTCAGGTAACCGAGAATTTAATAAAGTCCGATTGTGTATTTCCCAGGGGGAACAACGGAGCGGCTCCCTGTTTGCCAGCACAATGAAAATGGAATGATAACAATGTTGATCCAAAGTCCCCCGATAATCAAAAGTCAGCTGAAATAAAGAGCAAACAATAATATGGGGAAATCCAGCGAGCAAACATCATTAAGCGGTGGGAAAGCGGTTTCCCATTCCATCAATCTTTTAGCTCACATTCACTTTTTTTTTTGTTTCAGCCTGCACTTAAATTGCTATCCATTTCCATTACGATTTCCTCTCGTGCATTTCATTTTCACATGTCGAGTGCCGCATTGCGTGCAATTTTGGTTACAATATTTCTCCATTCGGGCATGGCCGGGAAAGGCCCATTAAACGTACGGCCTTCGAATTGTTTATGGAAGCCCTGGGAACCCAAAATCTCTGGGAATCAAAATATAAACTTTTGTTGCATTCCGGAGAGCTGGTTTATTTATGGCCCTCTCATTTATTGATTTTATAATTGTCCTTTTGTTTTTCTCAATACGTTTAAAGCTGCGAGAATAAAACAACGAATTTCTGCATAAATTTTAAGTTCTATTGTAGATAGATAAATTATGGTATCTCAACCTTGACAAATTTACTGCTTTCTATATTTTATTTATAGTCCTTAAACCAGCCATTCAAGCCAGTAAATAAAACATCTCTTTAGTTGAAGTTTTGAGTCGATTTGCAACCTAGCCTCTAGCCTAGTTAAAATATCAATAAGCCAGCCGCATTTGTTGCCAAAAATGCACCTAACAGAGCCCCATTTAAGGCCAACTAATTTCTTCCGGCTCTGTCTAGGACTGTAAAATATTTTCGGCCTCTGGCAGGCTCTGCCTAATAGCTGGGCATTAAAAATTTATAGAAATTAATAGCAGGCACTGCTGCTCATGTGCTCTGTTCATTTGGGGATCCTTCACATTCCTCCATTAACCAAAGACGTCAGAAGTAAACGCATCGAGCTGAGGGCGGCCTCTGCCGAAATTGATGACAGTCATTATTTTTAATTCCTTTAGCGTTAACAGCAACTCATCAAGTTGAGTGTTTAAATTTCATTTATGCTCGTATTTTTGCATATAAACTCGAGCTTGTGTGTGAGTTCAACATATTTACAATCAAGTTGAGTGTTCTGAGCTCTCTTGTTCTTACGTAAGTGCCCGGAGGACTCTATGTCTTGACCCTGCCGACGCTAAATAAATTCAATTCAATTAAGACAAATGAAGTATACGCCGCGTGTGCCCCCAAGAGATCCCCATTATGATTATGATGGCTTTCACGAAAATATTTTCATGCAGCCAAGCGGCGAAATAAAGTATTGTTGTTTGATAGTTTAGTTTACGCAGCTTTCACGTTATTTGCCGCACAAGTCCGCTGCAAGTAATAAATACTGCTGCTGAAATAAGAGCGAATACGTACACTCGAAGGGTTACGCCGGGGAGGAGCGCAGTCCTTATAAATAAACATGCTGGCGGAGGATGCGTGTGTGCCCGGGAGCACGTGTTCCCTCGCAATTTGTCCCCATTTGTATGTGAGCCGTGTTATTAATTAAGAATCGCGCTTCGCCAACGTGCACTAATGGCCAAAAGGGAAGCTCTGCGGGTTGAGCATATTTATGCGATTTTAATTGAGCGATTTCCCAGCTCCCCCTTTCATGCTCACTGTCTGTAATGGTAAGCTATGTAAGGGGGAAAATCGATTAGTGTTTGGTATTTGTCTTGTGTACTTCAAGGGTTGGTTATCCAGAAGGAATTTCCTCATTTTTTGTAAGGGAAATAATATGTTTGTCAATGGACCTTTCACGGAATTTACTGATGAAAAATATATCCTATAAAAAAGAAAATATTATACAAAACTATTTATTACTTATGAAATTAAAGAGAAATCTAATTCAACCCTGTCTTAAATCGAATGTTTTTCTATATTTTCCCAATATATATTTATGTAGGATATATTTATAGATATTATGAAACTCAAATGAAATTTAAAGCCAAGTTATTTGTGTGTCTTTTCCCCTTATATAATTATTATAAGTAATCTATTACATTAATAAATTTAAAGCGAGTAAAAGTCCTTTTAGGTCGTTACAATTTTAAAGAACAATCTTTCCCGCCGGAAGTTATTCAATGGCACATCATCTTAAATTATAAAAAATATGTAACAATGTCCCCGCAAATTAATTTGATAAGCCCCGAGCATTCCGGCGCGCAACTCTTGATTAATACATTGCGATTTTTCCTATTATCTGGGAGAAGAGACCCGTTTTACGAGCCTTTAATTAATTATTCGGCTAAGCGGCATTGTATGTGTGTGACATGATGGACTGACTAGGACGAAATCGGGCACCGACCCAGACATAAGCTCCAGTCCCTCGTAAAAATCGGTATCAACTTGTGCGGGCTGCGTGAGTTTAGTTTTTGTCGTGTTTAATTTGGGCCTCCGCTTCTGTTTCCCTTTGTTTAGCTCGGCTACATTAAATATGCATTAAGCCTTGATTTCCGAGGGGCAGGGCAGGTCCTTGTTCCTCCTTCGTATGCTTAGAATATGTGTGTGGGTAGACATAAATTAGTAAGAACGCTTATGAGGTTCAACGGCCGGCACACAGAGAAAGCAATGACTGAATCATCAGTTTACTAATTGCATCTTGGCCGGCCGACCAATTATTGGCCAGTTTTTTATGGCCAGCCTTCATAACTCCGTGGCTAATGAGCCGCACGTGCGCTTTATGTGCTGCATTTGCATTCCATCATTTCTCAATTAATTTTCCTAACGTTTCCCTGTTCCCTCTGATTACTTTTCTTCTTATTCCGCACAGTTGGTCTCCAGCAATCCGAACCAGCGGAACTGGCGCGGCATCCTCATCGCCCTCCTGGTCATCATCATCGTCCTGGCCCTGATTGTCACATCGGTGGTGAGTTCCAATCTAGAAAATAATACAGCATGATGTGTTTGGTGTAATCAGGGTACAGGGATTGCCGAAATCGGTGCCGAATTAATTTTCAATTAAGTAAGAATCAAATGTAGGCTGCCCCTGCAAGCACCCACGATTGCCCAGCCAGGAATCCCGAATTGTATTCTGCAAATGCACCATGCAATTACATTTATTCAGCAACCAGAAAACCCGAAAACAATAATCCAAATACTGTCAAAACAAGAGCACATTTTCCCATACACAAACACCGAAAATCCCATGTAAATACAAGTAGAAAATAACACAATTACAGTGAAGTCCGGGGATCTGAATACTCTTTTTAGAAAAAATATCTAAACATTTGGACATATATTCTATTGAAGAATTTAAAATAAGTCTGAACTAAATTTGTGTAAAAAATTTATATTCACATTGATATATTAATTGAAAATATTTTAATCCAAGTATAAAAATCTAAAATATTTAATAACCAGTTTGTTAGGATAGTAAACATTGTCCGACATACATTTCTAGCGACTGTAATAGTACGCACCGCAATGCGAATTTCATTGGTCCGCAAAGCTGACATGTTTTGAAATACGTAAAATGTTATTCTGTTCGAAAAATCACCACAGAAATAAAAACAAAATCCACACGCGTAATTGGTTAGTAAGAGTTTTCTTTTTTAATTGGCCAAACTGTGCAGTTTTCAGAGACCCGTCTCGTAAATAATTTCGCAACAATCTGTGCCGTAGCAGGAAAGAAAACTCTAACTTCCATTAATATTTATGTGTATATATGTCTTCACTTACGTACCTATATAATAAAAAAAATAAAACAAGAAAATGTGATAAATTTTTGTGTAAATACGTTACGCTCATTTTTGTCTTTTGTCTGTTTGTTTACTTCTTTTGCGAATTTGTGGCTGCCTGATAAATTTATCCCCACACCACCGAACATTTTCCTTTCCATTCGTTGTTGCTGTTGGTGTTTTGTGTGTGTTGTTCACGTGTGCCTGCCTGCCTGCCTGTCTGTGTGAGTGTGCAGAAGACAACATATAAAATTTCTAAATTTATCAAAAAAGGTGCTGCTCACGCCGCCCGATGAGGGACCGCGGGTCAAGGGTCAGCGCATCAAGCTGCAGGACATCGTCGATGGCCTCTTCACGCCGCAGCACGCCAACGGCAGTTGGATCGATGGTGAGTCCTTCGTCCTGCGTCCTTTATGCTTCTTGCTCCACGAGTGACATTCTATAGGTTGCCATTCTGCCGGGAAAATCGCTTTTAATTTCCGCCCTGTTTTTTCGTGTTACCCGCTCTCAATTCATCTCATCTTTTCGCAGGCGAGGAGTTCCTGTACCAGGACCATTTGGGTCGCATCTGTCTGCTGAATGCAGCCAATCGCTCGGAACGTGTCCTCATGTCCAATGTGACATTTGTAAGTACATTTCGTCCACCATTCGGCCCCACCCTTCCCTCTGGCCAGCCACCGCTCCCGCTGTTTGTTTGCTTATTGCTTATCTCTCTGAGCAGAATAAATATTTGCCTCATCTTATTTACGAGCTGGGGAGTTGCCGGGAGTCCTAGATATAGTCGGGCAGACTAGGTGCACTGGGGGAAAATTAATTTAGAAAATATCTATTTGCCTTGGTAGATTTGTTATTTAAAATATCAAAGTCGCATAGATATCGGTGCAAAAAAAAGATAAAATGTTCTTAAAAGCAAAGACACGCTAAATTAAGAGTTAAACTTTGAATAGGGTTATTTGTGTATATATTAATTTTGTATTAATATTGGCGAAGGCCAATGTATAAGTCAACATTTTAACTTGAGATATATGTGCGTTGAATCAATATACTCTTTTTTTTAATATCAAACCAATTTCTGTCTATAAGGTCTTATCAAACATTGATTTTTAAAGATGTTTTAAATAAAATGGGGAAAAATAATAAAGTAAAGTAAAATCATAAGTTAAATGAAAATATTTTTAAATTATGTTTAACACTTTTATCGATATCTTAACTATATTTTAAATATTTCAAATTTCGATCAAACTACGCAATGCTTTCAATATTCTTGTTGATATAAAATACAGGACATTTTTCTCAATCTCCATCATAATATTGCTTAAACTTAAACTCAAGAAAATACTTGAGTTTCTTGGGAAACATTTGTATAATAATTATTTTGGTCAGACTTCAGATCTAAAATGTTCCCTAAGGCTAAGATCAATTCGGTTCCATAGTAAGGGTTATTATCCAACAATTTGATTCTTCGATTTCACCCGCAGTTGAATTTGAACACCCTCCCCAGGTATACATTTTTTCCGAGTGTTGTGCGAATGGGCGTGGTGGGTGTGCCGCAAGGCAGATATCTCAAGTGTACACACTCGACTTGGCAATGTTAACTGATATTATGGGGCGCACAAAAGTAGGCGAAACAAATGGGCCAAGTTATCGTTAACTGAGTGCGGGCGAGAAGGACTTTTGCCCCAATCCAGCGATAGCGATAAAAGGCAAAAAGATTTTTATGTCAATGACGGGGGTAAACACAAACACACATGTGAAAAGGCCGGGGGAGGGCTGCGAGGTGGGGCGCTCTCTCTAATGAATAATGCGCGGGCTGAAATTGAAAAACAAACAAATAAAGAAATGCGAAAGAAAGGCAGCTGAATGAACTACCGCCGCTCGGCCGGAGGGGGGGAGGAGCGAGGGAGCGTTCCTTTGCCAAGTTGGAAACTTGGCAGGCGAAATTTCGAGTGCCTCGGGGAGCCAAACTATGCAGACAGCAACAAGTGCACAGCCACTGCAAGTCAACAGTTGCCAGCTGAGTGGGAAATAATTAATGTGCAGCCAAATCCAAGGCAGCACGAGTGAGCAGTCAAAAGTACGTAATGGCAATGCATATTCATGCCCAGTTAAGGATCTGGTGTAAAGTTATTCCTTACACAAACTCAAACAAGAAATGAGCAATGAATGGCTAAATGCTAAGCTGGGCCTTTGATTGAGTTGGTACGGGGAGAATCGTTTGCAGAGCCCTTTTCCGACTTTACCAAATTGAGGCGGCAACTCTTTGGCAACAAATTCCGCATTCAGGCCCCATAAACAATGCCGCAAATTTCGAAAATTTCCCGCCGAGCCACCAGCAAAACTTCCGCAATTTTGCGTGCGAATCAGAGAAGACCATTAAAAATTTAATTAAAATTGCGTATACGCAACGTGTTCGCATTGAAACAGCCGCGCTGCTGCTGTCGGTGGCAGGCCCTACTCTCATCAGTTTTCCGCCCAATTTGCAGGCAGCATTTAATTCCATTTAATCCCAATCCCGCGCCCGCAGAAAACCCTGGCCCCCTTCACCTTCACCATATCGGCGGACAAGCGCTATCTGCTCCTGGCCCAGAATGTTGTGAAACTGTTCCGCCACTCCTACCTGGCCCAATACACGCTCTACGACATCCAGACCAGGTAAGTTCGAAGCGAACCCAACTTTGCCCGTAATCATGCCCCCCTGCCTCTAATCCCACCCCGCAGCGAGAGCATCAAGTTGCGGCACAGTCCGCACCAGGATGAGTGGCCGTATCTGCACTTTGCGCGCTTCACACCCGCCGGTAACGCGCTGGTCTGGGTGCAGGGCTACGACATCTACTACCGCACGGAGGTGCGCAACCCAACGGTGCATCGGATTACCCATGATGCGGTGCCCGGAGTGGTGTACAACGGCATACCAGACTGGCTGTATGAAGGTGAGAGGACAATCGTTTATAAGATACATTCGAGGGTGTTTATTTCCTTTAGCTGGTTTGTTCTTATCAATTTTATATTAAAAGAGGAAGTATTCTTGATTTCCGTGGATTTATTTTTAAGTTATTTTGAATAAGAATGTCCTAAATTGTATACATTTAAAATATTTCTAACTCAAGTTCAAGTACACCAATGCGTATACGTAATTTTTTTTTACTCAAGATCAAGTACACCTGTGCGTATACGTGATTTTAAACTAATTTGAAGATATTTTGGATTCCGAGGTTACATTGTTAGATAATTATCAATATTTATATTGATAAAGGGCATTATTTATCGAAAACGCAGATAATTTATATAATTCTAAGGTGATTCCCTGATTAATTCAAAAGGATCTTAAATTCTGTAGTTAATTTTTCGATAGGTCTTCCGTATTAGAGTTAATTTTGATTTCAGTAAAGTTATAATTTGTATATTATTATTCTGAGATATAAACTATTTTCTCTTCTAGAAAACCCTTTACAATACTTTACACTATTGTGTAGTCATTTGTAAAATGAAAACTCGCTATACCAGCTCTCCATAAAACATTCCATTTAATCCCAAAGGCTCCCACCTAACGATATTACACTCAACTACCACTTATTGCCATTTTCTGTTCTGTTTCGCATTTCACAGAGGAAATTCTCCATGCAAATAATGCGATTTGGATGTCGGACAACGGCCAACTGATGCTGTACGCCACCTTCAACGATACGCACGTCCAGGAGCAGCACTTTGCCTGGTACGGCACGACTGGTGCGTCCGGCGGAGCGGCTGCAGCTGCAGCGGCAGCGGCGGCAACAGGAGGAGGAGCTGGCAGTGGCGGCAGCGGAGGAGCGGGAGGAAGTGGCGGCTCGGCGGGCAGCAGTAATCCGCATGCCAACCTGTACCCGGAAATCAGGTCCTTACGGTAAGTCGTAACCCCATTAGGGGCGAGACTTGGGCTATATCGCTTTTCGATTATGTGTTAATGATGCCTCATCTCTCTCGTGGCCGTCGTTAGCTCTAATGGGATCCTAGCGTCACGCTTGAAATTCATGAGGTGACAGTGGGGTAACCTTTTTGTAGGTGGATTCAGGCAGTGGATTCAACCTTTTCCTGTGCCAAAATCCCTTCTCTCACCGCCCGTCTCCGGGTTTGCTGACAGACTGGGCACGGGCATGGAAATTAGTTACCGGGCATAAGACAAAACAACATTTTGGGCCACCTTAGCAGGCGGCAACGTATTAACGGAGTGTGGGCTCCATACAGGTTGATCCCCTGTCAATTGGGTTTGATAAATTGCTGAAGGAGGCGCCCGGAAAAGGACGACGTCTGAGCTAGGAGAAGGCTGTCCAACTTGGCAGGGTTGGGTTTTGTCCCGAAGTCGACAAATAATGAATGGAGCTAAAGGTGAATTAAGGTTTAATCTCGCTCTTTTTGTTTTGTTTGTTTTCCTTCTGCAGGTATCCCAAGCCGGGCACTCAGAATCCCACAGTGACCTTGCGGGTCGCCGATCTGAAGGATCCGCAGAAGGTTCACATCACCGACCTGCGTCCACCGCAAATTCTGGCTCACGAGTAAGTCCTCATTCGCAAATAAATAATTTAGTAATAGTTTGAACAAAATCTTCTTATTTATTTTGTTTAAATAAATAAAACCTACTCTCCTTTACACAGAGATCACTACTTCAGCAGCGCCAGTTGGGTGAGCCACTCAAAGATCGCCGTCGTTTGGCTGAATCGTCCTCAGAACATCTCCGTGGTCAGTGTGTGCAAGGCTCCAGCCTTCGAGTGCATCGAGGTGAGTCCAATTAGGCTCCGGAGCCAGCAATCTGCTAATGAATCACATCCGCCGGTTGCAGACCCACCGGGTGAGCGGCGACGGGCGCGGCTGGGTGGACACTGTTGCTGTGCCTCTGTTTGCCGCCAATGCCAGCATATATGTGGCCATCTCCCCGCTGCGAGACGGTCTGTTTGGTAAGTCATTGAATCGTCAAATTGGCCTTTGTTCCTCGGAGTGACACAGAATCCCCCTTCCTCTCCCTCTCCAACCAATACCTCTTAATCGCAGGCTATTTCCGGCACATCGTGCACGTGGACATCGACAATAACCGGGTGCTGCCCCTCACCCACGGGCCGTACGAGGTGAATCGATTGTTGCACTGGGATCAGCTGGATAATTGGATGTAAGTGATTGGGCACACACGCAGCCGGTTTCACTTCCATTCGAGCAGTGGAAAAGGTTTATTCGAAATGGAGCCACCCATAAGCTTTTACCCATTTATTTAAAATGTGATTTATATATATTTTCAAGCTCGAAAGGGAATGTTAAGCCCGATATATTGTAAAATAATATAAACATTTTTGAATCTACTTAAAAATATATATTATATAAATTCTGGTTAAGAGAGGAAAACCCTTTAATTCTTGGCCTTATAGGGATTTCCTCTCTCAATAAGCTCATTTAAGGAAAGCGTTCAATATGTTTTCCAATTTAAATATAATTCAATAACCCTATACCTTTATTCATTGAACCTTTGATCATTCCAGCTACTTCCTTGGCACTCCAGAGCGCCTACCCTCGCAACAGCATCTATATCGCGTATCCGCCCTGCCGGCCCGCCAAGGCCAGGCCTTGCAGCCACCAGACTGCCTAACATGTCCGGCGCTTCAGCAGCAAGGCGAGGGCTACGAGGAAGGTCATACCAAGTCGCCACCGAAGCTGGTGACTGCCTGGGACGATGACTGGGAGGACTCCGAGGAGACAGAGGCCCAGCCGCCGCCGCAACCTGCGCTGCCAGTGGAGCAGCAGCGTCCAGGAAGGGGTCAGAGTGCTCCTTTGCCACCGCCTCCTAGTGATTGCCTGTACCATGAGGCCCAGTTCCCGCCCTCACGACGGGCTAAGTACGTCCTGGTCGACTGCCTGGGACCCGTGGTACCCACCTCCATTATCTATGGCCTGAAATCCTCCACCATTGCCAAGGTGAAGAGGCAGAACACCCAGCAAGAAGAGCCTCCCACGGAGGGCGGGGAGCATAAGGCGACGGAGGAGCCCAAGTCACAGTTCCTGGAACTCCTGGTCACCGTGCAGAACAACACTCGGTTGAAGGAAAAGATGGCCAAGACAGCCTTGCCACAAGTGAAGACCTTTCCCGTGATGATCTCCGGAGGATACCATGCCCAGGTGCGGCTCTATCTTCCGCCCGTTCTGCGCGAGGACGAGATCACGCGGTATCCCACCATCTTGCACGTTTACTCGGGTCCCGGCTCTCAGCTGGTAACCGATCGATGGCACGTCGATTGGAACACCTATCTGGCGGGCAGCAAGGACTACATTGTCGTGGAGATCGACGGACGGGGATCCGCGGGGCAAGGTTACCAGCTGCTCCACGAGGTCTACAAGCGTTTGGGCAGCGTTGAGGTGTCCGACCAATTGGAGGTCAGTGAGTACCTCAGGGACAACCTGCACTTCATCGATTCCCGAAGGATGGGAGTCTGGGGCTGGAGTTACGGGGGATACACGGCTGCACTGGCCCTGGCTGGCCAGCAGTCGATCTTCCAGTGCGGAATCAGTGTGTCGCCGGTAACCAATTGGAAGCTGTACGGTGAGTTTGTTATTTGTTTTCTATAACAATAACTTATAATTTATACAAATCACATTGTATAAATTTTAAGACTCCACCTATGCCGAGCGCTATCTAAGTTTCCCCAACGTGACGGATAACTACAAGGGCTACGAGGAGAGCGACCTCTCCAAGTACGTGGACAACCTGCGGGATCGGCAGTTCCTGCTCGTCCATGGCACCGCCGACGACAATGTCCATGTGCAGCAGTCGATGGTGCTGGCCAGATCCCTCACCAGCAAGGGAGTGCTCTACAAGCAGCAAATATATCCGGACGAGGGCCATAGTTTATCGGGAGTCAAGCGACACCTGTACCGCTCGATGACTGCCTTTTTCGAGGACTGCTTCAAGAAACTGGTAAGTGAAGCCACTCTGGGCCTTGGCCAATATTTTGTATTATATTCCACTCTCCTACCACAATTATATATATAAATATCTCTCTGTTTCTCCTGCTCTCCAAATAAAAACAAAAATTCACCAACCCACCGCCAAAACATACCACAACAATTGTTATTTGTTTTCGGTTAACTTTTTTGGTTCCGTTCTTGTTCACCGCCCCTTCCTCGTATAGATCGATCAGCAACAACAAAATCAAACAGATTCCATGGATTTCCTGGACTTTCATAGTTTCTATGGCCGCTAAGTTTGATTCCATTCCCGCACTCTCCAGATAGTAGGTACTGTCGCCGTTGCCAGTTGTCCTCCATCGTCGTCGATTTCCCATTTCTTTCGAATGGTTAATACTTAATTGTCGTTATCATTGTCGATGTTGTCATTAGTTGAAGGTTCTCTCAATCTGTTTACCAATTTATTCGCTGTTTTAATGTCATGTTGTCAATTTTGGATGGGGACCGAACCTATGTACTTTCTGTCACAAAATAATGTTAAGCTAAATGTAGATGTTTCGTGTTTAGTTACCACTTCCCACATGGAGTTCTCTTGATTTTTATTATTTAGAAACTATTTTTTGTATTATTTTTAAATCCTTGAAAGTGAGTGCAAAAATCACTCCCGGAACGAGCATAAATATATGTATATAGATATATAATAAAATTCTATGTAAGCATGCGTAGTAAAATCTCTATAAATTTATAGGGATAAATTCAAGCAGATTTTTTTACTCCCCAGAAGGAATAAATATCGAAAACCAATTAGAAATATCGAAAAAAAAAACATTTAACCTTTATTAATAAATTCATACAAATTGAAATGTAAATGTGAAAAAAAAAATTTTAAATATAAATAAACATCGAATTTGACCTCGATTTTATCGAAAAAAAAACAAGCAATAAATTTAATAAATCGTATTTGTTACTTTTCTCTCTATATTTATTTTGAAAAAAAAGTTTCAACTTAGATAAGGCTCTTTTTGGAAGTAATCCCTACGTTAAAATTCCGGTTAATCGACATTCGCGTTAAATATCGAAATAAAGTCGACGTACGATATTTTTACCATTCTCACTAGCCACTTTTCAACATGTATTTATACTCTTCGTTGAGACCAGATTTTTCCGTCTCTTAGTTTAACCCCTCCCTTCCCATCCGAATAGTTACCCGGCATACCCTTTATGTTACCGCGAAGAGCTTTCTAGGTGGTATTTTAATTTAATATTACACGCGTTGAATCCGAATTACACTGGTTACACTTTAGGCTTAATATGGCTTACCAGCCAAACTTCATTTTCGGTCCCTGTCCCAGTCATAATCGTATGTGTTTGCTGTTGGTTTGTTGGCTTTTTTCCCGGGGATATTGCGGCTTCCAGTTGAACTTACTTGTGTTTATTTTAGTTTTCGGTTGGTCTTCCCTGGATTATTTTTGGCTCTTGTCTGCTGCAAGTTTTCGTTATGAGTTCCACATCTTCCTCTGTTTGGGAGCCCACTTTCCGCATTATTATTCCGAAAGCTGTTTCGCCTTGGATATACATATACGTATACATATGTGTGTTTATTTACTTATTTTTCTTTTGTCCTGAATTCCCGTTGATCCTTTGTTTGATTCAAACAAATTGTTTTGGCTGTCCTACATATGTATCTCTTGGTGTGCGTGTGCGAGTCTTTTATTGGGACTTTTTGTTGCTCGATGTGTTTTCCTTTTAAGCAGGCTAGAACCACACACACACAGACAGTGTACAAACACACACACCCACACCCACACGGACACAGACTTTCCACTTTACCTAAATGTTTGCTTATGCCTTGATTGTGCTTACTATTTTACATGTAAAACTGCTATCCTTCCAAAAAAGTACCCTATCCAGTTTCTATCTATCTGTCTCTTACTCCTGCCTTGTCCGCCAATCAGTGTAGAAGATAATTAAATTCGATGCGATAAAGTAATGGTGGTTTTTTTATAATTTCCAAACAACAGGTGCCGCCGGAAACGAAAGCTGGCCTGGGGAGTGGCGGCGATATGCAGCAGCAATAAGCATAAATTATGGAATCACCAGCAATATACATATATAAACAGCATATTTCTGATAGGAAACGGATAAAGTATGAAATGTCGCTAACTTCAAACGGAACGTGCGAACGAAATGGTTTTGTGAATTGCATTAAATGTGATTTATCATCGGGACACCCACAACCCACACACACACACAGAGACACAGAAAACTGTTAAACGGCGACACGAATGGCCCAGCAACAACAAGCAACTAAGTTAAATGGCATTTGGTGTAAAATTAATAAGCAAAACAGCAGCAGCGACAGCGAAAACGAAATGCCAAGCATAAACAAATAAATGTACGTATATGTGTGCAGACGGAGCGAACAAAATCAACATGGTTGTGAAAACATAACTCACACAGGCACACACCCCGACACTCGCACACACACACATACACATACAAGCACATCGACAGAGCGAGAGAGAAAGAAAGGGGCAGAGGGAATAAGAGCGCGCGAGAGCGCGCACAAAAGTAGGCAATAAAAATTTACACATGCGGCTTTTCTCCGCCGACAGGTGTGACATTTCGATACTCTCGTAAAAGGTTTTCCAACTCTTTTCAACGTGTCCTTGCCAGGCATCACCGAGTCAATATCCTTGTATTTCACATTTTTTGTTTTTCTATTTTTTGGGGGAACCGTTAAAGCAAAGGCAAAGTATTATTTTACGCTTTCCTTCTAACTAAATTCAGAAAATTATAGTTTAGAAATAACTTTTGTACAACAAGGGTATTCCAGACTTCGACGGTTCCGTATTTTACTTATTCCCTCACACGTTTTTCCCCTGTATCGTTGTAATTTATGCATTTTTTGCATAAATTTCCAATGAACAACAAACAAAAGTAAAACAGAAATTGAAAAACAAATTTATAGAAAATGGTACACGTGAGCCAGCTGAGCCTCAACCTTACCCGATTGTACGGAAATGACCAGCATAAATCAAATCTGACGGCCTTCTAAATGACATTTTTCTGATAGTCGGAATGTTTTTATCATTTGCCAGGGGAAAGTTTCCCAAAATGTGTAATGGCTCACCAGGGCGGAAAGTGGCCCATAAATTGGTAGCGAATTTATGAACTTTGCTCGTAATTGAGTCTGGCTTTGCAAACTACGCTGACAGAACTTTTGATTGAGGCGGGAAATCGTGAACTGAACTTATACCAAGATTAAACTCACATTGAATTTGAATTCAATTCAGTCATTGTTTGGATAGATTAAATTACGCTTTTAATTTATTTTCGTAACTCGTAAATTTGACCGTAAAATTTACTGCCGGACAGAACACAGAATAAAAGTGAGCCATGTCCGCGTCCATGCCTGGACCTCAGCTGAGGAGAAAAGAATTCGTTTGCAGTAACGTTTAATTAAATCAAGCGATATAAAAAACACGGCAATAAATAAAGCATAAATAATTTAAACGAAATGAAGCGAAATGAAATGAGCAACAAACAAGCAACAAAATACTTTCGAATAAATGCTGAAATAATTGAATTTTCAGTCAGAAAACACAACGGAAACCCAAAGGCCAAAGTAAAATTAAATGAACAAGGGACGACAAATGATGGAAATACAAACTTGCAGAAATTATAAATCAAACAAACCAATTAATTAATTAATTAGCTTAAATGCATGTAAGTAGCGCAAAAATATTGAAAATATTAAATAGTTAAATTTGTGACTTTTTGTTCATTTCTATTGCCATTACTTCGCACCGAAGGCAACAAGAGAAATACAATTCTAAACGAGAGTAGTGACAGTAGTGTTAATCCGAATCCGAAAACCCGAATATATAGTTGATTAAGCGAGGACTAAGGTATAAACACAACTGAGAAAAGGTCAAAAATAGCTGCGATACACATTAAACATAAAATGGTATGGAAAACAATGCTCGAATCGCAGAATCGGGAGCAGGAAGGACCTCCATGGCGCAAAGGACACCGCATCGCACAGTTGGCAAAAATCTCAATTAGAACAAGTTACCTCCTTCCTATCCCCAACCAGAGCAGAGCAATGTGCAGAAAAGGATTAGCTTTAATTAGATATTTGGCGCGGCACACTTTTTGAGAGCGGTAGTTAATTAGCAACCGCCGGGCGAATTCCGACTCAGTTGCGGCCCTTAATTATGACGGTTGTGCAGGCAGTCTCTCAGGAGATGTGGCACAACCCATGGTGTTCTGTGTCAGACGAACATGGGCCCATTACGCCCCTAATGGGGCAGGGTACACAGTGAAGTAGGATAAAAGCTTGTACCTGAAATGTTGACTTCATGGCGGGCAGATAATTTATAAAGATGTACCAAGCGTACTTGATTTCATTTTGAAAAACTCACCTAATTTTGAACTCCATTAAATACAACAATTGGCTCACTAGCTACAATCTGACACGTTTAACTACTGCAAAGTGGCCAACAGTCTTGAAACTTTATCTGGTCATAAAATCTGATCAAGTTACGCGAACGCAGCAGTACTTTAATGCTCGCAAAATTTATATAAATATAAACGTGTGTATCCAGTTACGGCCGCCCCTAGCAATCCCAGCGGTCTAGAGTTTTTCCCCAACTTTCAGGGCAATTTTAATAATAAAGCCGCGTTGGCCGCAGAGTATGCTACACAAACTATAAACTCGTCCTTACAACGTAACCCATTTCCAGCCATCCGCCAGGTAGGTAGGTAGGCAGGCAGTGATGTGTGCTGCTCCTGGCATTGGTGTTGGAAAATTGCAAGCCAACATAAATTTATGTCTGCCTGACACTTTTATGTGCCGCGCTGGCGGTTTCAGCTTTTTACGTCGCGTTTTTAGACGCTGGCAAAACGCATGCCAATGTTTGGCTAAGCCGCAGGTTTTCCTGTCCACAATTAACTCGCCCAGGTGCCACACCTGCCCAGCCGAGTGTGTCTGTATGCGTGTATCTGTGCGAAGGCGTTTATATTTAGCCAGAGAAAGGTCGTCTCTAAAAGGCCATCTGCTGCTCTCAATTCCGCCCCCATCGCCAGATAAAGGAGAAAGGTGTCTGCCTTAAAAGGGCCCAGGCTGGAGACCATTGTTCCCATAGACTCTCCGAGATGAAGCCATAAGTGCGATGCCGTGTCGGGGTAAACTTGAATGGCGTGAACAGAAAACGATACCGAAAACCAAATACAAAAAAAAATACTTAAATGCTTTCTATATAGTGTACTAAGGACCAATTACCAAAGAGACATGCGGAAATAACTAAATAAATATATATACATATACAAATTATTAAATTGTAGCCACGCGCAGTAGAGGATTAACGAAAATTGCAATATATACATAGACCCACATACGACATAATGAATATTGACTCAATACCATTTAGTAATTATACAAGCATATATATACACCTAACGATATATACAAGAAATCGAGTAAATATGTATACACATACGGATATGGTAGCTTAGTTCGATTAGTGGATCAAACGTTTGCATTGTTCGAGTTACGACCTTCGAAAACCAACCAAGTAAAAACCAAACAAAAAACACTCAAACAAAGAAACTCTGTACTGTTAAAATACTATTAGCTCAAATGGAAACTCGCCGGGGAGTCTCGGCGAGTGGCTCTGTATAAAAGGTAAACTGTAATATACGCCTATGCATAACTAAATAACTATACTTTGATATATGATAAATATATTTTATAAACAACTTTTACTCTTAACAATAAACAATTTTAATACTCTGTCTTCAGCCTTACCGTAAACTAAATGAAAGAATCTATTAATTCCTTAAGTAGATCTCCAGCAAGGATGGACCTAGCCTAAATCCAACGAAATCGATAACAAGTTGTTAGTTATGTTCTTGATTGTAAATAAGCTTTAAATGGTTAACTCAATTCAAACACTTTGTTTCCTCCTTTCGTTAGAGAGCGTTTGCGCAATACTTGCAAGTATTTGAACCAAACTGGCCGATAGCGAAAACAAAACCTTTGTGATCCAACAAGTTTCTTCTCTTCCATGAAGCAAAACCAAAGCTAACCAATATAATAATATGAATTTAAACTAATTATGTAATTACATTGACTTAATTAGCTGAGATGTTCAATAATTTCGCCAGGCATTTAGTAATGGAAGTTTGTGAAAAATGGAAAACCCTATAATAAATGAAGGAATAACAGAACACTGAATGAGCCGATGTTTTTATTTTAGGGAATTTGAATGGGTTTATAATATAAAATATTAAAATATTAACTTTTAAATATATTTTGAACATTTTTAATTCACCTAACTTTAAAAAGAATAGTATCAGTAAATGCCTATAAAAATTGCCTGAATTTCCCCTAACATCCAAATTTAAAATCAAACCTTTTAAGCAATCCCCAGGCCTGTATTCGTAAAGCATTATACAACTTCCTCGCCATTCCCAGCTGGGCAATTCCCAGCATTATAGCTGCAAAAAATGTCGATCAATTTCCTGGTGTCTATTGGCCAACTAAATCAAATCCACACCTCTGGGGTCCGAATTAAAAATGAAATATTGCACTAAGTGCCCGAAAGAGTTCCATTGAAGCGGCGATGCCAACCTGTCTGCGATTTTGCGGTCCTGCTGGCCAGAAAAGGAGCACAAAATCGAAAATGTAAACCGTGGAAAAGTCCGGTTTGGCAATCTGCATAAAACACGTAACGAGTTGCAGTCCGATTTCCCGCTCTGCCTCTGGAGTTTTCCGCCCAACCCACGCCCCTTTGTTGGCCACTGACCGCTGGCTAAAAGGCGGCACGCAAATGGCCACAAAATGTGCGCCTGGCATGCAATGACCATCGGTTTGGACCCACTGGACGCGTGCCAAGCGGAGGGGGGCGGGAGGGTGCTGGCCAGGCTGAGACCTCCCCGATTCAAGCAGGCAAACTTTCGACTTAATTGGCCAATTGTTTGCCAAGGCGCTGAGCAAGAAAAAGTGTTGCATATTTGATGCCGTTTTACACACAGCTTTTCACCATCGTTTTTCTTTTGTCCTTTTTTTTTTGTGTGCCCCAAACGAACCGGAGCCGAAAAGGTGGCAAGTTTTAAAAGCCCTCGCTTTTGCAGCTAACAATTTATTGGAGCGATTTTTGCCACTAAGCGTCTAATTGCCACTCGAGCGCGGTGTTGGCCGTTTCGCTGGGTATCGGGAACAAATATGAAAGTATATGGTAGGGTATAATGCACGGATGGCATGGCCGACTGCTCTAATTGAGCCGCAACAACAAGGAATATGTCCGGCGCAAATGGCCGGCCACTTAAATCGGGGAAACCCGAGACGATGAGGGAGGAACGGACCGCCCACCGGCAAAAGTGTGCTTCCCACTGCGATTCATGTATGTCACTCCGGGTCATTATCTAATTTAAACAAGTCTCCGGTTGTATCAAATTTAAAAGCGCTGAAACACCCATTACATAACCTGCTTAGGATTTGGCCCATCACATTCCCAATGGATTCTCTGAGCTGGATTAAAGTGCGATATATGAATGCGAAAACAGTTTTTAAAAGAAGTGATTTAATATATATCAATAGGTGCATTTTTATGTTTAATTCAAATTAAATGGTATTATTTAAGCTTCTTATACGAGCATAATAATAAAGGCTATGGAAATATTATAAATATTTTCTATATACTTATTATTATTATTACTAAGAATTTGGATTACTTACAATTTTAACAATAAAGGCCTATAAATTAATAATTTTTAAGTTGCAAGAAAAAGTCATAAAGGTAAAACTTTTAAAAAAATTCCACTTTCAAATATATATGTCAAACATTCATAAAGTATGCGATTTGGTACGTAATCAAAAGAGGTGTCAGCTTACGGCACACATGACGTGGGTTTAGTGACCTAATTCACCAGCATCGATTCCAATTTATGGCACCTACGATAGCTGAAATGTAAATTTTAAGTGTTTGCTTTAATTTTTTTTTTTTGCCTTGATATGTTATTCAGGGCACACTCGAAGGAGGCAAGTCCGAGGCCGCTGCCGCCTGCCCAGTCTGTCGCTAATGCCAATCAATTGCTGTCCGATGTCCTGACAAGGGTTCCTCCAACAGTTGGCTATTTCTGCGCTATTGTGAATACGAGGCTGAGACGGCGATCCATACTCCGGAGGAGCCTGTCGTAGAACTCAATACAGTCGCAGTGGCAGTCGCAGGATAATGCCTTATGTACGGACGCACAATACATAAATAATTTACATTTCGCATGGTCACGCACAAATCATGTGAGCCCCCTGCCATGGCGGGAGCAAACAGACAGTCGAGAATTGGAATTGGGTTTGGGGTTTTCAGCTCCACATGGCATAGAGAGGGCGGTCGATGCCGCATGATGCGTATAAAAGTGACAGTTCAACATGGAAACCCACTCAAAATGTTAATTGATACGTATGCAAGACGGAAACCGGCCGCGGGGCATGTGCAGAAACTTTTCCATTCTGTTTTTTGGATGGCAGGCAAGCAGGGACTGTCAATGGAATGATTTTCAAGGGAGCTTAATGCAGTGTTGCGTGGATCGGATCATCGATTAAAATAATGGAATATATGTTTTGACTGAACTCATTCATGGATACATATTTATATTGCACTTGTTAGATTATAAATAATAAATTAGGTAACATAGAAAACCAGTTAGATCTGATTATTGGATTGATAATAAATAAATAATTATATTTTAAAATTTTATTTATGCGTTTATCATAATTTGTTTGTGTTCTATATTTTTTAACAACAAATAAATCAAGTTGGTCCCGGGTGATGGAAGAGCTAAATAACATCATGGTAATCGAGAACAGTGACGAGGAGATGGAAACGATGTTGGCAAATTTAATTAATTAGTAATTGTACATTTTTGACATTCAATTATTGATTTTAATAAATCCACTGATTATAAATGGGCTTGTTAAAACTTAAATTTCTAAATATTTGTAGCAATGCTTGATTTAAACTTCACGCTAAGCTCCTTTTTTAAAATAATTTTTAACGTAACGATCTTTTTCAAAAATCAATGTCAAGCGTTGCCATACGGCTGTCTTCTAAACAGCACTGTGCCAAGTTTGAATGGTATTTTTCGTCGACCAACGCTGGGTCACACTGATTACATAGCAAAAAAAGGAAAACATATTTACGTTACAATTATTTATTTATTTTATCCATGGAGGCCCTCAACGATGACTGCGTGTGTTACATACTAGAATTCCTGCCCCTCGTGGAACAAATTAAGATGGCCCGGCTGGCGCCGAGGTTTCAGGAGCTGCTCTGCCTGATTGTGTGGCGAAAGCCCCGGTACCGGAAGGTTTCCGTATCGGATTCCATGTTGGAACCTCTAAGCAAGGAGGATTACGTCTTTTTCTTTGAGCTGACAAGCGCAGCGATGGAGGAGCTGTACATTTGGAACGTGCACAAGAAGGCCTTCGACACCTATCTGGGTCGCCACCTAATGAGACCGGAACTGGCATTCTACCTGCGCCGGGACTACAGAAACCTTCGAGAGCTGTGCATCGCGGACGAGAGTATGAACAACAGCATGATAAACACGATAGCCAAGAGCTGCAGCCAGCTGCGCAGCTTAAGCGTTTCCAGTGCCTACATCACCGGGAAGTACATCGTGGGCCTGACCAAGCTGGAGTCGTTGGTGGCTCCCGAATGCTCCGTTGAGTTGTCCTACCTGGCAGAGCTCCTGGAACGCCTGCCGCTTAAGCACCTGGATCTAACCGGCAACCGGCATCCTGTTGAGGCGACCATACTGCAGGCGGAGGGCAGTAAGCGCTTGGAGCGCTTGGGTTTATCCGATGCCCAGGACTACGGATTTCCGCTGGCCGATAGCCTGCCTCAGCTGATGACGCTGGTGGTCAGCTACCACCAGGTGAGCCAAAAGGATCAACTAGACATGCTTGAGACGACACGCAAACGGGTGGAGGGATATGCAAGCAAGTTCCCAAAGCGCTTGCAATCGATCCTCTGCAATGTGGTGGACGTGGAGGTAGCCCTCGAGCAGATCGCGGGCCTGGAGAAGCGCCAGCCCAGGGAGTCGCCCAAGTTCAGTGAGCTGCTAAAGATTATGTACTTCTTGTCGAACGAGCAGAGCGCTGATAAGAGCTCACCTTGAGATTATGCTACTGGTTTGCCCCCTGTACATGTACATAAATAGCTATTAGATGTCACCAAACTGACGAATGGAACTGATATGTTTATCTGCTAGCCAGAAGCTTCTCCCTAGGGTAATTATGTGGCGTCGCAGATATCGTTGTTTGGATGATATCTGTTGTTTACCTATATTTTCGGCGTCTTGTTTAAACTAAAGTATATAGTATCAGTTGTTGGAAAGTTGCGCTGAATATCTGTTTATTTTACACTTACCCGAGGGTATACAAATTTTGAAAAGAAATGCAATATAGAGTAGTCATAAAAAATTTTATTTGAGCGTCCAGTGAATAAGCGTGGGAAAAGCGCACGCCTGTCTGATTTGTGTAAATTTGTTCCTCGCTTGAAAGCTCAATTCGTCCACTTTATTTATTTAATATAAATTTCAATTTTCAGAATTCAGACAAAGGCAAAAAAAAAAATAACTATAAACCTTAATAGAAGAACAGAAAGAACGAGCAATATTAAATTTTTGGCCAAAAAAAATAGTTTTCCTTTAAATTTTGCAAGACGATCTATAGAAGCTATAAACTACTGTCAACAAATAGAACATACATATCTATGTGTATCTACGTACAACGAGCTAAAGATGATATAATATAAAGAAAATAGTCAGATGTAGGCAACTCCGAGTTAATGTCATCATTAAAACATTTTCTTTTACGCTTTCTAATAATTACAAACTCAAAACCCAGTGTATTTAAAGAGTCGGCTACTCTGAACCTAGTCCACCATTATTATTTTTCCAAAATATATGTTCCGCTTGCAGTTAACGGGCCTGCACGGGACTAAATATTTATTTTGTTTTTTGTCCACATTTGTGCCAGTTCTGTAAACACGATGATTCAGACAGAGGATGAAGCTGTGATAGAAGCGAACCAAATATTCCATTGACTTGTTAGACCCCTATCTAATTGATATACATATATCAATTAGGACCCAATTGTCAGAAAATACAGTTTTCTTCTCTTTTGTCGGTACATTTTTCTTATAGTTAAGAGGTCTTTTGTTGATTAAATCCTTACTATTATTATATTTGTAAAAATGCAGTTCATGTTATTAAAATAGAAATTGAAAACTTTATTTAATGAAATTCGTGTCAAAAATGATTGGTTAAAACGAAACCAATAAAATATAATTTCCATGCATATAAGTTTAATGTCGAATATTGAACAATGAAATAAGGGAGCAATTCCCCATTTTAAGACTATCCCCGCTGACTGGGATATATAGTCATGCAAGCAGACTATACCACGAACCAGGGCCCCAGATACGAAAACATCACGCCTGAAAAGATACCCGTAATCAGCATGGCGGCTGCGTACATACCAGCCGTCGTTTGGTACTTGGTATGCACGGTCTGCGGAGCATACATCATGCCCAGGGAGCTAAGATATCCGGAGCTGTAGGCCATCAGGATGCCAATGCCCCAGTAAATCCAATCATTGTTGATGTACACCGCCAAAGAGCGAGTGGTGTCCGGTGGGGCGTAATTGCAGAACACGAACAGGGGGATGAATACCACGCGTAGGACCACAGGCACCCAAAGGAACTTCGGACCAGGCCACTGTACCCAGGACGTTGTCAGGCTACCCAGCATCGCACACACGTTGAACGTGAGGAAGCACGTGATCAACACGTAGTAGTTATTGCTCACGATGAAATCGGGATCCGATCGGTGCACACTGGACTGTATGGCAGGGAACACGGACAGCGACACGAAGAACGTGAAGAAAATGTTGAAAAGCTGCGGTGAGGCCTTCTTGAAGATCGCCCAGTAGGGAACATTCAGCTGCTGCTGGGAATCTGACTTCTTGTCGCTGCTTTGGCTGATGGTTTCGTAGTGCCGGAAGAACTTGTTCAGCGGCAGAGCGAAGTAGGAATCAAAGCAGAGCAGCAGTACCAGGATGGCCGTCACAAAGTAGTAGATGGCAGCAGTGCGCTTGGAGTCGAAAATGAGGGCGCACACAATAGACATCACAGTGGTAAAGCACCCGCAGATGTTCGAGCCCAGCACCACGGCACCAGTGTACTTAATCGGCAGCGAGGCCACAATGCCATAAATGGTGTTCTGGTAGATGCCGTTGCATATGTTAAGTAGGACAATGCACACCATGGTGATCCAGAAGAAGAGGCCCGGCCACTCGGAAGAGTCCAGCATGGCCAGAAAAATTGTCACCAGCAGGATGATCAACTCAATGATGATGCTGCACACTATCCGTTTGGTCAGGTCCGCGCCAAACATCTTGAAAAAGATGTTGAGCCAGTTGAACAGCACGTTGGGAATCTGCGAGGCAAAGCCCATGTTCTGCATGAAATTGGTCCGATAGTTAATCTCCGTGGGCACCGTGTTGTTGGCCCCGAATTTAAAGTCCTCGAAGTACGACTTGGCGGTGATGAACATGTTCCATGGCATCAGCGTACCCAGGCCGTGTAGCATGAAGATGAAAAACACGATGCGATACGCGTCCTTCGGCTCCGTTAGGCCGAGCTTGGCTATCACCGACCCCGTAACGGATCCCTTGCCGTTGGAGTCATGGGGCGGCAGTTTGGACTCCCACGAAGGATTTAGCGTCACCGGGGCCGGCTGCCCGCTGATGAACGGCGACTTTTCCGATTTTAAGTCCCTCATGGCTGCGAGCGAATGCAGTTGTGGGCCTGGTCCGGGTTCGTATGGCTTTCAGATTGTGGTTATGCGGGCGACAGCAATAATTGGGGCGTATGCTTGAAATCCGAAAACTTGCGCGGTCAGTTATTCTCTCTGGTTGCCGCGGGGGACGCTAAACCGGTAGAAGGGCGGGAGGGTTTAATTTTCAGCTTCGACGTGGGACTGCTCCGATTTCAGGTACACTGCATGCGGATTCACCCTCAATACGGGACTCTTCGCGCCTCGGATTAGCGTCACGTGGAGTTGAGCACTGCGCGAATGTGATTACAGAACAGATTATATTTATAAAAAGGCACACGAGTTATCGGCGTTTTCAGTCGATCGGAACGGCGGCGTTGCCAGACCGCCGCCCGTCGTACCTCTGAAATAATTATTATAATAGGGTGTATTATGGGTGTAGAAATTACCGGGGGGATTACGACACACAGGGGCGCAGTCCGATTTCAGTAATGAGGGAACATATCTATTTCGTAATTATTGATAAGGCTTAATGTACACTTCTGAATAAACAATATTTTAAAACCGTAACCAAGTTGTTACCCCTCTTGGTGACGGCTATGAAGGTTATTGTAGTCATAGCAACAAGACAAATAAAATCTGACGATTATAAATTACTCCAGAAGATAAAACAAAACACACGCTGTATATGGTCCTTGTTGATTATTTTTCGGTTTTCAGTCTAATAAATTAATAAATTTATTGTTGTATTATCTGTAAATGTTTTATATAGAATTTTTATATGGTTAACTCTTAAAAGAATAAACAAATTTATTGTTGTTTTTCCTGCTTCGTGGGTAACTAGTTACCACCAGCACAATGTTCATATAAAAGAATTTAGAGCAATGCCATAAAAGTGGAAAAGGACAAAATAACTGCTACTTTTAAAAGAACTAAAACCAGATTATTTTTAAAATGTTTAACGTTTATTGTTATTTAACTTGAATTTTTTTATTTTTCATATTTATTTAATAAATTCTTTTCATTAGATTAGATTATATATCTATTAAGTACGTCCAGAGATAACTCGGCAATATCTTCTAGTTGCTATGGTTAATAGCTGATTACAGTTTATAGATTTAAGATCTCTGAGATATTCCGGGTCTTGTCTGTGATAACAAAGCAACAAAGGGACTACAGTTAACCATTCGCCCTCAGAGGAAATTTTCAAAACTAAAATAAATTTATGCATGGATTTTTTTTTATAAATTCACAACTAGCGAATCTACAATACACCACGGATCAGCGTATTCAGTAGGTTTGTAGTTGTTATTAGGCTCAACAGGTGGCAGAGCTGCCAGATCATCCCATTCTAAAACAGATTTACGTTTTAGGCGATGTTTTGAAAACCTCGATAGCATGCAATGCATATCGATGTTTCTCCATCTCTAATTTCTTCCTCTTCGTCGGCGGCTTTTCGATTTTATAATAAGAACACGTTGTTTACAATAATAATCACTGAAATCGACGACAATGGCCACTGAAGCGGCCTCTCCAAGCATTCAATTGGGCGACTACATCGTCATCCAGCGCCAGAAGTACACCAAATTGCAGAAATTCAGCAGCTTGGACACCACAGCCACTCTGGGCAAGGAGACACTGGAGCTGAAGTCGCTTCTGGACCAGCCTTATGGATCCACGTTTAAGATGAGCGTCAAGGAGACGAAGCCCGGCAAGCGCGGAGCCCAGCGTCAACATACGCTGGAGTTGTGCAGCGAAACAGAGCTCAATAGCACACGGGAGGCCCTGGGAATCTCCAGCAGTGGAGCGGACAACCGCGATATCTGCGACAACGGAGAAGCGCAGGCCCTCAAGTCGTCGGACATTGAGCAACTGCGCGAGGAGTGCAACGAGTCCAGCAAGATCATTGAGAAGCTGGTGGAGAATTCGAAAACCTTCCACACCCGCACGGAATATTCCCAGGAGAAGTATCTGCGCAAAAAAGAAAAGAAGTACTTCGAGTTTGTCCAGATCCGGCAGCCAACGATTAGACTAATGCTGGATATCTTCTACCGCCAAGACGCAGAAAAGATTATGGGCATTCGCGTAGACACGCTCTCGCAGATCATCTCTTACTCGGGTGTCTGCGGATTTGGAAACTATCTGCTTTACGAGAGTGGCACCAATGGCCTGTTGCCAGCCGCTATGCTTAACTCCATTGGAGCAGGGACGGAGGGCAACCTGGTGCACATGCATCCTGGCAATGTGCCACAAAAACAAGCACTTCTGGCCCTGAAGCTCCCCCTGGAACAGCAGCTCAGATGTGTGTCTGTCAATTTGTACTCGGTTTTGAGGGAATTCTACCAGGGAGGTGAAGCGATAGAATCGAATCTTCCTGTCACAGAGTCTGCAGAAGTTCTGGAGCAAGAAACTCAGTCGGGGACGCCCACAGAAGATCAGCCGGACGTGATCGAACCGAGCACCAAAAAACCCAAGCTGGATGAGGTTAAAGGTGAGATTTGGAAGTATATTAACAATAATATAACTCAACTCGCGTATTCTTTCCAGGAAATAAGAGCCCTCCAAGATGGCAGTTGGAGAACAAGCGAGCCACTGCACTTATGCACACTAAATTTGATAGCCTGGTGCTGGCCTCCAAGGAGCACCCTTCCAGCATTCTGCAAGCTTTGCTGCCCCTCGTCAAGCCCTCGCGACCCATCGTGGTGTTCAGCACTTGTAAAGAGCTGCTCCAGGAGACGTACATGGAGCTAAAGACCTCCGGCAAGGTGACGGGTCTACATCTCACCTCAAACTGGCTTCGGACCTACCAGATACTGCCGAATCGCACTCATCCGGAAGTGAACATGAGCGGAAACAGTGGCTACCTGCTAACGGGATATACGCTAAGATAGTTGTTAGACTTCCAAATACATGTAAGCGTTTGTTTTGATAATATCATGCAATGTTTTTAATCCCTATTGCGAGTCGAAACCAGAGTAGATTCCCATTTTATGTCGAGTATCATGAATCGAGTGTGTCTTTGTACAGCGCTCTGTGTATGAAAGGTCTAGTAGACGGGTGGCACGTTCTTCAGCACGAAGAAATGTCCGCACTCGCACCGCTTCGGTCCTTCGTCCTTCTCGATCCACATCCACTTGGGTTGGCGGTCGTCCAGGCACATGCAGCCCACAAGACGGGCGTCAAATGCAGAGGGAACAACAGTTGGATCGTTCTCCCTCCCGGTGCCACGCTTAATGATATACCTAAAACCCCAGGGATCTTCAATGCCATTTTTAGCAAGCTCCATCTCGCGCTTCTGTATACCCGTCGCCAGTTCTTCGTCTTCAATCAACACTGATTGGAGGATACGGGCCCTTTACTAGAGATCTTCCAATTTTCCTGCCCTCCACTTACCCGACTTATGCGCCTGCGATGTGGATATGGCACGCGTTTTGGTAGCAGTTAATCCTCCCTTTTGCTGAAATCCAAGTTGACGCCACAAGGACTTTAGCTTGCCCTCGCGCTGTGTCAAATTAGATATAAGGCGCTTGGAGGCAGCTTGCCCCTTCAGCAGGCGTGAAATATATGAAGACATATTTTTTATTTTATTAATTCTTCTCGGTTGATATTTTGCTGAAAAAATAGTGTTCTCCCGATGAGAGTAATGAAGCCAAACTGATCCAAGAAAACTTGACAATGCGTGACTTTGTGCTGGGAAGCCTACTGCGATCCAGGAAATTATTTTTTCTTAAAACTACCATGTTTTTTCGCTATATCATTGTTTTGCTCCTACTTAGGTGTAGTTTTATCAGGGCTGAGGCTGTAGTTTGAGATTTGTGATTACAAAACCCACTGCGATTTGCTGGACAGGATTGACCCAATGAACTCATAGTTATAGCTTTCGCTCAAAATCACTTTGTTGCCTTTATTGTTTGCGTATCGTGTATAAGTAAGCATCCAGCACGCCGCAGTTGCGGTAAAAATAAGGACATAACTAAAAATGGAAGATATGGCCGCCCGTTTTCTTTGTTTTTGGGTTGATGTTTGTTTATTTGGACAGCTAAATTGGTTGACTTTTAGCTTAGTAGTGGTTGTTGTTGTTTTTTGTTATTAATTGGTTTATTGAATTAATTAATAATAACTTTAAACAGCTGCCTTCTCCACCAGCTTGAACCAGTGGCCGCACTCGCACCGTTTCTGGTTGCCCTTCTGCAGCCACATCCATTGCACGTAGGTCTGATCCTCTTCGCCTGTGGGTGATACATATTGTATAAGAAGTTTTAAGGGAAGGTGCATATAGTTTGTGGTGGAAATAATAGCACTGAAAACCAGGGTTTTTAAACTTCAACCGTTTGAAACTATGAAATAACTTTAAAACATTTAAAACATCTTTGGATTGCATTAGTGAACTAATCAAGGCCAAACAAATTAATTATCGTCCTCAATGTTCTTTAACTTATTTGGAAAGAACTACGAAACTGGCTTTAGCTTGAATTAGTTTCAAATAGTTTAAAAAGGGAATATTAGGTCACATCCATAAACTCGATCATGGAACGTTCCTTGTGAATTACTGACACTGGTACATCTTGTGCTATTATCTGACCTCAAGGGCTGCCGAGGACTACTCACAGATGCAGCCCACAATACGGGCATCGAAGGCTGATGGAATCAGGTTGGGGTTCTCTTTGGTGCCGGCACCCCTCTTGAAGACCTTCATGTCGAAGGGATTATCGTTGCCGGCGGCCTTCAGCAGCAGCTCGCGCTTCTCGATACCGGTGGCGTGCTCCAATGGATCGTTCATCACTGCAAGGCGAAGGAAAGGAGAAGAGATGAGGAAGTTGGCTCATAAATTGATAAGCTAGGGGCCATCAGCTGTGCAATTGGCAGACTGGTTACATAAACAGCAGACGCCCCAAACGTCAGGAGCTGCGTCATGAGTTGGGTCATCATAGACTATTAATCTTGGCGAGATCCCATCAAGGTGCTAACTCCGCAGCTCTGCCGCTCCGCTCCCCCCTCTCCGTTGCAAGGCACACATTTCCCTGCGCATAGTTGTTACATAACCTCGCACTCCCACAACAGAGACATTTTCCTGCGCCAAAATTGCAGTTGTCCAGACGACCCCGTGCAGGAGGATTGATATTTTCCTGCAGCCACTCCATAATTATGCAATCCCGGCCGTGAGTCGCCACCAATTTGACGTACGTTGGTGAACGTGACGAATTTCAAGCTGCTCCACTGCGAATTCCCGTCCTGGTTTTGGCACACTTACTTTTGCAGAAACGCACGGGCGTGTATGCAACATTCTGGCGTGCGGCAGCACGTAGCGCCATGCGTCCACAGATCGATGCCATTGTTCGTTTTGCGAAAATTTCGGTCGGTCTTAAAAGTGAACACCAAAAATTCTTTCGTAATTTTTCACACACCGAGATTTAAGGAAGTGTGACCAGCGGAACCGCGGAACTATCGATAAATTTATCTCGATTATACTAATAAAAAATACCAAAATACCATTCAAAATTCGCAAACAAAATTTATTTTTGAATATATTTCAATTGTGAAAAATTTTTCTGGAAAATAGCTGAAAAATGAAATGAAAATTGTATTTACTGCATTTGTATTGGCTGCATTTTTGCCATAGAAATGTAATCGATAAAAATGGGATCTGGTTGTTTCCACTTTTTGAAAGTGTTGTCGAATTGAATTGCGAACATGACAGTCCCTCACCAGGGGGCGCCACTTAGTTGCCGGGCAACGGAAACAGGAAAAACCAAAACAAACAATTAATTAAAAATAATACTTCAGCAAGCAGAAAAATGTCGAGCAAACCGGTAATCTGTTTCGATATATCCAAAAATGAAAGATTTCAAATATCGGACAACTACAAAATGCTGCACCGCAAGCTCAAGGTCAACTGGAATGTGGAACAGTCAGTATGCCAATAGTCAATTTTTATATTAATGTATGACCTTTGAAGGAGAATAATGTGCAGTCGTTCGTCTTGTTAATCTTAAGTCGAGAGCCAAATGAAAAATTTACTTTTTTCTACCAAACATCTAGGATTTACCTTTCTTCTATTCTCGGCATTAAGACAAATAAATAATAAACAAAATCGTAGGCAGGTTTTCGAGTTTAAAAATCCCCCTGAAAAAATTGTAGACCAACAATTGGTTACCAATTGTGCCTTACATTTTTCAGTAATCTTTACAGTGTTTTGTATAATGTTTTATAGGTTTGAAAAGATTTAAATTAATCTTGGATTCTAAATATCCTTTTCTGTTTTACATTTTCATACTCACAGAAACGATGCCGAGCTCAGAAAGGAGCGATTGGCACGGGTGAAGATCTTTGTGCTGGCAGGACCTCAGGACCGCTTCACGGAGGATGAATTCGAAGTGCTCAAACATTACGTGGAAGTGCAGGGCGGCAGTTTGCTGGTCCTCCTTGGCGAAGGTGGGGAGGCGGAGTTCAACACCAATGTGAACTTTTTCTTGGAGCAGTATGGAATTTTCATCAATGGCGACAACGTGGTGCGACCTCACTACTACAAGAATTTTCATCCCAAAGAGTGCATCGTGGGCGGAGGCGTTGTTTGTGAGTCCATGTGGCGACATCTCCTCAAGCTGGATATTGAGAAAGTTGACTATGACTTTACCGACGAGAAGTATAAGATACATTTCCAATATCCGTATGGCGCCACGCTGAACGTCTCGGAGCCAGCCAATGTCCTTCTGACCACAGGCCCAGTGGTCTATCCGTTTAATCGTCCATTGTGTGGTTACTTTACCAATGGGAAGGGCGGAAAGATCCTAGCTCTGGGCTCAGGCTACATTTGGCACGATAAATATTTGCAGGACAAGACCAACGACGCCATATGGGAGTACATCCTGACGCTGCTCGATGGAGACGAGATAAGCTACACTCACCTGGACTTTAATGACGTGGAGGTGGGTGAAAGGACTTATTCACATTTGCACATTCGTTCTAACTGATCTGACCTTGCACAGCTCAGTGACAATAAGCATTTTACGGATCTGGCGTTTCTAGCCGATATGCCCAAGGCATGTCTCATCGACTCGATCGGATCGGAGATGCCCACCGACTTCAAGCAGATGTTCGACATGAAACTTTGTGCGCTGAGCAACAATCTACTGAAGGACGTCATCGACGCGTACGAAAAACTGCACGTGAAGTATGAGCCGCTGAGGATCATCAAGCCGCAGTTCGAGATACCGCTACCGAATCTCCAGCTGGCCACGTTTCCTCCGATCTTTAGTGAGCCCCCCGCTCCCCCACTGGAGCTGTACGACCTAGACGAGACCTTTAGCGGCGCCCGATCCCAGTTGGCCCACATGACCGGCCAGTGCCTGCAGGCGCTGCAGTCCAAGGAGCCACAGAGAAGGGCTCTGAACCAGCGGGAGCTAGAGAACTACATTAAAGAGTGCGCCAGAATAACGGCCATCGTGGACGAGCGGCAGGACATGGCTGCCCGCGAGATTCTCAACATTGTGGCCCGCCAGATTGTCAGCTACAGGCCCTTTGCAGAGGACTAGGACGATCCAATTACCCACAGAACGGCACATTCCGCGTTACCATTTTCCGGCCAATCAGCAGAATTTTGTGAATCCAAAAAATATATAAAATTGAAAACCTAGTCCGTTTTATGTAAACATGTTGGCGACTCGTATTCAAACATGGCCGGCAAGCCAGCGAACGAATCGAAGCAGCTCCTCCATTCTCCGCCGGGCTCCCGAATTGGATTACACCGAAGACAATTTTGGAGTGCAGAAACTCAAAACCTGTGGGAAGTAAAGCTATATAGCTGCCCTTACCAGAGGAACCCTCTCCCATAGCTTAGTACGAAAATTGTTTACTTAACACAATTAATTATTTATATTAATATTTCCCCATGCGCCGAGGGTCCCGCCTTAACGCTTCTCCGTATCCCCACCAAAATTCCCAAAAGAGACCCCGAATAGTTGCTTTGTTTTTAGGTGTCGATAATTTGTTTCCGCCTTTCTGGAGGGGCTGCGGTGTCTCCCCTCGCTGCTAATTGGTGCGGCAGGCGGGGGCAATAGGGAGCTCTTTTAGTGTGTGAAACCGCTAGTTAGTACTTGTCCCAACAAATGTTGTCATCAATCTGAGGTCTCGAGGGAGAAATCTATTGGAGGGGCTGGAGAGTCCTGTAAAAAAACGAAATATGCACAACTGACGGTTGTAAATTTCTTGGTTTATAGAGATTTTTATTTTCTAGTTAGAAAGGAATTCTCTGGAGCTTCGGTGACTAAAGGACTCATGAAAAAAAAAAACATTTAAAGAGGCTTGTATAAATACAAATGACATTAACTGAAATATTTGAATTCATGTAAAATAAAGTCTTTAAAGGACTTGCATTTATATGTCTTTTGTATAAAATAAAAATACAAACTACTTGTTAAATGCTTTTGTGTAAAAAAGATTCACCCTCCTTAAATTAAACATTTTGAGTTTAGCTAAAACCTATCTTATCGAAGACCTCCCTCTAAACACCACCGTTGCGACTCTCCCCGAGCACTGGTGTCCAATCAATCAATATTGATGGTTCCCACACCGCAGCCCGAGTGCTCCATCGGCTCCATCCATCCCCCAGGTCGTGCGAGTTCGCCATTTTGTTTGCTATTTCTGTTTGGCTTTTTTCTTCTTGGGCTGACCGCTAAATACAAGGTTGGACGGTTAAGCCGAGAAGGGGCTGGGGTTGCGGAGTTGGGGCAGGGGTGCAATAATCTCTCGGGTCGTACTGAAATCGGACCCGAGGCAAGTAGGAAGTTACCTTGAGTGCATTTCTATATATTGACAGTGACAATGCCCGTCCAAGTTGCAGTTCATTCATGGTTTCAGTTGGGTTTTTTTTTCTTCTCTTTTTCTTTTTTAATACAAACAGGTTCACAGGCTCACGGCACAGAAGCCGCACAAGTTTTCCTGGTGTCCATCCTCCTCCGCCTCCATCTTCCACTTTTCCCTGGCCCTCAGCCCTCAGCCCTCAGTCATCAGCCATCTGGCTGCCAAGAGTGGCTTCATTAGCTGAATGAAAAACTATGTTATTCCAATTCTGTTTGCCCAACAAATCCAGCTGTGTTTGCCGCACTTCCGTTCTTGTAGAGCCTCGTGCAAATATTCGGAAAAGTCCTGACTTTTCAAGTGCTTTGTTTAGCGGTTCATCGGGACATCCCATCTTCCCGGACAGCTGGGATTTTTATTAATCTGAACCGCGTCTCTGTTCCTTTATAAATTAGTTACTTTCCCAAACTGACCAACATTTGTCACCTGTGCCGCGTGGAGCTTGGGCCACGGGAAAATTCCGGGAAAACCCTCATGGAGCAGGCCGTGATGCGGGTCGTCGCGACATCATTTTAATAAAATTACAGCCACCAAAACGTGCGACACTACAATAATTTTTATTCATTGTCAAAAATGGGCAATCATAAAAAACAACACGTCTGCATCGCAGCTGGCGGGGATCGAGGTGTGGAGTACGGGGGAATCTGGTCAGACATAAACACACACACGCGCGCACATAAAGGGAATGTAACAATCAATTAACAGGCCAGATAGGTTCAGATAGCAGATTGGGCTCTTAACCCTTGGTTGACAAAAGACTAAAGTGTCCAGCTTAGCCCAAGAAGTTCAGCTATTTAGGTATATATTTTGGGATTGATATTAAATTAGATAATGCTATCTCTATATGTGGTAATAATAAGAAGTGGCGTTGAATTAACACTAAGAGATCAGAGAATAAATTAGTTTGAATTTTAATAACATGATAATAAATATTTATTTATACCAATAAAATATTTTAATATATTTATATTTATAGTTTGATTGATAGAATTTTATTAAAGACATAAATATTATATTTTGCACATATTTATTTCTGATCATAGTAGGTTTTTAATAATTATACCCTTGCAAGGTATTATAATTTCAGTCAAAGGCTGTGATGGAGATGGAGGATGGATATGTATTCTTGATCAGCATCAATAGCTGAATTTTCGAAATTTGTAATGTTTAACTTTGGTTTCCCAAAGTTAGCTTCCATTCTTGTTTATTTTAAGATCAAGATTTTTAAATAATAATAATATGGTGAATATTTAAGTTAAATTTTTTAAAATACATTATGCTTATTTTATTTACGTTTCTATCTAGCGTGCTTTTTGTGCCGTCTTGACCCGCGACGGGTTAAGGCGCTGACCCAAGAGTTCGTCTTGGCACGCTTCTTGGCCCATTTGCCTGTGGGCTCTTTGTCTTTGACTCCGTGGTGTTGCTGCTTGGCTGCGGTGTCGCTGTGGGGCCCAATGTCAATGTCTATATGGCGGGGACATGATGGCCGTCATTGAAATAGAAAGCTTGTCTTTTATGTTCTGGCATTGTTATTAATTTATCATTAAGTCGCCGTTGTACAACAAGCTCTAATGATGCGTGTAAATGCTAAATCCATGGCACTCCCCTCCGATGCCAGAGTATCCCAGCCGAATATCTCACACTAAGCCGAGAAAATGCTCGAAGCGCGTGTACAATTTAAAATGAAATAAAATCAGACTGCGCAGCTTTCGAAATTTTATGAGCTTGTTGTGCTTATTAGTCGCACCGAGAGAAATGGCGACAGGCCACAACACCACCAAAACAACCATAAAAGCAACAACCACAACACGCATTTCCACTGCTAATTTTTCACGCGTACTCCGTCCCGTTCCCGTTCCCGCTCCCGCTCCCATTCCGACTCCCATTCCCGTTGCCAAAGTTGGCAACCGACAGCGACAGCTCCTGACCAAGCTATCGCTGCCCAGAGCTCCCATCAAGGGTATCCTTCTTACTTCGTGGCCTTTGTCGCTTTTTGAGGGAATAAAGGTAGATGGAATTATCTCTTTGGGACAGTAATCAAGCTATTTTTCAAGTTTTAAAAAGTTAATATGAATATATATTAAAACAAATTATACTTTATGAAATTATATAATATTAAAAGCTATGCCTGAACCTAAAATTAATATTTCAGTGATATTTTACCAAGCTTAAAAATATTTCTCAGATATATCTTGCAAATTCTGGGATTGTGATCATTTACAAAATATTAAATTATTCATCCTGTACTTAACTTAAATACTTTTTAAATACACAAATTTAAATTGTTATTAAGCTATAATTTATTCAGAATAATAGCAAAACTGAGGTTGTTTAAACATAAAAATCTAAGCATTTAATTAGACAGTTAAAATCAGTTAGATTAGTACGATTATTGGTGGCATAAACTTCGACTTTTAATTTCCAAATCAAAACCAATACCACATAGTTCATCCAGCATTCGTTGGCATTCAATTAGCCGATGTAGGTTCCTTGTGTTTTATTTTTATATTTTTTGGCACGCCAGACACACACGAGAAATTCCAAGAGATAAGGATCGTGTACGACAAGGTGTATTATGGACCCCCAATCCTAAATCCCCAGCCCCCTCGCTCTGGACCCCCATTGGACACTGCGGCCCAACTCCAGTCGGAGTCCAGTCGAGTGCCATACTGTTGACTCTGTTAAATTGCCAATATTTATGGTCTTGGCCGCACGGGCTGACTTGTTAAATGGGTGTTCCTTCCAGCGGCCTTTCGTAGGACCTCAGTCCGTGCTCCATGGCCCCAAGTCCCTGGTGCCCGTGGTCCAAACCCCTTGCCAGTTGGTAGCTGCGAAACGTTTAAAGACAAAACGTGTTGGCCCGATAAGGCCAAAGGCAGCTGGTCCCCAAGTAGGGCCCTGCCCATCAATTTTGACGTATGCCCGTCAAAGTTTTTACAGCCAGAACTCGCCATTTTGAAAGTGCCCCCGAGCTCCTCACTCTTTCTATATGTGCAGCTAAGCATAAATGCGCAATGTCGTCGGTGAAGCTATAAAAATGTCACAAAATTCTGCAAAAAAATAAGAATTATAAAGAAATCTATTAGAGAGCAAAATGGCACTTAATGCGAGGGCATCTGTATCGCGGCGAGCCAAGCCACAGGTTCCCTTTCTAAAAGTTATATGAAATGAATGGTGTACCTGGAACACAACTATATTCTATATTTTATATGAATTATACATTTAAATATATTTAATATTACATAACAATTATAAGAGGATTCCGGCTGTCATCAAACATTATAGCAGTGTATCATATGAAAGTTAGATGATATCTTGGACGCTAGTTTCTTTCTAGAGTTTTCAGGAATTTTAGAGAATTCTATCCCATTTATATAAGGATCTATTAACATCATTTTTAGCTAATTTAAACTTTGTTCTTATGGATTGTGGTAATACCTATATAAAACACTTACATCAAAGAAAATTCAGGGCATTTAAAATTCTATTTATCCGTTGGGATACAAATCTGGCACTCTTATCTTACTGGACTTATATATATGAATATTTTCTTTTAATATAATGCAATGAAAATGAAAAAAAGACTTGTTTCCAGGTTGATACGCCGCTGATCGTGCGGTTTTTATGGTTTTATACCACATTAATACCATTTTTTCCTGCTAGCTTTACGTTTATTTTGGCGAGGAGCCCCACGCGAATTTGCCATGATGCTGACATTTCGAAATCACCCGACCCGGGTCCGCGTCCGAGTCCCTTCTGAAACCGTAGATGTGTGAGAGAGGAGGAGCTCTTGGGCTTATCTCGGTCCGAATGATCGTCACCTAAAATGTTATAAGTCACACCTAGCAATTTGTCAGATTTCTAGCCGCGCACGGGGGCGGGCAAGTGGCCGGGGCAGCGGCCAGCGAGACTTGTTCCATAAATCAAATCGGTGCACGTTACATTTGAGGCCCATAAAAATGCAAATTGTATGCATAAAGTATAATTTTTATAACTTAATTAACCGAGCTTTACGGGGGAAGTGGGACCGGGGCCGGGTGCCTGCTGCGTTGTTGCCTTTTCCTCATTAGGCTGGCGCCAAGTTCGAAATTGATTTCGGCCGCATTTACATGACAAAGCTGCTGGCTGGGAGGAGGCTGCGTTGGCCCGAGCCCGATTTGTCTGTGATAAGCTTATCAAATGACCACAGCTACTCCTTAAAAGTCAGCCCGAGCCTCGACTTATCCAAATTCTCGGAAGAGTGGCGATAAGGTGAGAGCCAGACGCACCATAAAATAATCTTCGTCTAATTTGGGTGTCGTTTACATTTGCCAAGATCCCAAGTCTCTAGTCCACTCCCCTCCGGACGCTCTGACACTGATGAGGCCCATCAAGATGATGGGTCAAGTGTTGGGTCCCGGAGGGCAGGGTCATCAAACACGCGGTTTTATCGCTTCATCTCGGAATGCCGGAATGCCCGTGATGTGTATTTTCCAGTTATCCAGAGGGTGGTGCAGTCCCACTGGTGGACTGCCTGAGTTTACATATTTGATTGGGTTTTATGGAAAGGGTTTTGAGCTGATTTCTAAGGAATGTTTGGCTGGAAAGTGTTTTACAGCGGTGTAGTTAAATTAATTATTTAAAATCCTTTCCATTTAACTCCACTTTAATCGTGGATTCTGTACTCTGATTTAGAATAAGTCCGTGTAGGTTAGTATCTTTTTTATTCACTCATTTATGAAAAAACATGGGTCGAGCAATAATATGAAACTGAAAACATTTTAACTTTACATAGATTCAAGTTAAATCTTTCCTTGGTATAATAACACCAATAAGGATTCATAGGAGTAAAATATATTATAGAAAACTACTACTAACTATCAAAGAATAACATGTAAATAACCTGTATTTAAACTTTGAATATATCTTTTATAAGAAATACTATGCCCCTTGGAAGCTATTTAGAATCTAAATTTATATATCTATCCACATGGCAGAATTAGCTTTTTAGTTTACTCCTATCCTTCTCTTTATTTATCTATAATCTAACCTAGCTTTAACCGGGTTAAGTCCAATTAACCCGAGGAGAGAACCCACCGCTATTGATTTGTGACTGTTGCTCCTCGAGACGTTATTTATTTATTTATTTATACTGTGTAATTTGCTATTCCCCCTTCCTTTGGCCCGGACCTCGGCTGTCTGACACTTGACCCTTTCGGAAAATAAGCAGTTGCGAGTGTGAACGTCGATGGGGTGAATATTGGTGACTGTCTGGAAATCGAAATCTGGCGCCGTTTACATTGCCAGCGGCTAAACAAAAATAAAAAAGAAACATCAGCCAAATCCACAAACGAGAATGTCTACACAAAAGTCAATAAACTTCGATGCGATAGGTATGTGGCCGACAGCAACAATCACAGGGCAGCAATAGCAACAATACAAGCGCCATAATAACGACAACGGGGGGCGGTATCGAATCGAAGGGATAAACAAAGGGGTTTCCTCGGATCCAGCCAGCCAGCCCTCCTTGTGTGCGTGTAGAATCAACAGGTGCAATGGCATTATCAAAACATATGGCTCAGATATAGGGACTTTGTGCATCTAAATATTTATGTGTGGGATATCCAGTTGCTTATGATTCAGTGTTCGATTTATTTGGTTTCAATCTGATTTACTTTTATTTTGTTTAAAAGTATTATATTGCTTTGTATAAAAATGTAATTTAGTTAAAAATAATAACTTAATTCTTCAAAATATTTACTTCTTAAAACACTTGTAACCAAGTCGTTGAATCCACTATCGACTTAGTCATAGCTATGAGTCCCCTGGGAAAATCAAAGGTACTTATTGTTGCTAAACAATTTAAATTCTTTTCTTTAAAGCTCACTGTTGCTGGCGTCCGAGTTGATAGTTTTCACCCAACAGTTGTCTCCCCTGAAAACCTGGAAACCCACCACCATTACCACCTTTCGACGCGGACTCATCGGGCAGCTGTCTGCCGGCTCTTCCCGCTGGTGACTTACTGTCAACTGGCGCTTGGACCGAACCCGTGGGTCATAAATAATGCCGGAGTGTAGCGCAGGCAGAGGGACCCTACGCCTTTGTGTCCCAATTGGAGGAGACTGGGCCCTGGGGTCTGCCTCCTCACTGTCGCCAGCTCCGATGCCAAGTGATTTTTTCTTAACGCGCCCAGCGGGTGCTCATTGTACGGGCAGTTAAACAAGACGCTTTTCAGCTCGTAAAACAGGCCACAAGAGGGATCCAGCTCCCCAGGTCCGCTCCTTCTGCTGGCCGTTTGTTTTCGTATAATAAAGTTATTGATTTGTGTTTAAGTGGCGTGGGTGACCCCCAAGAACCCGAAGTTCTCCCAAAAGAAAGCATTTCTCCTCGATATTAATGCATCGCATTTGGGCCCACAATCGATGGCATTTATCAGTTTATTTGCTTTATTAAATGCTGAGCTGTTTAAGGCCCAAAGCCGATGCCTGTCAACTGCGACATGAGCAAGTCACTCCCCTTGAGAGATCGCTGAGCACTCCAGTCCAGCTTCAGCTCAGGCTTCGACCAACTTCAATCTTCGGACTGTGGGCGGCGCATTTAAGTAGCTTAAACAGACGCGGTGGTCCAAGACATAACTTTGTCTAATGACTCGGAAATCCGTCACTAATAATAAGAGCCAAGGCAATAAAAAGGCAGCGAGCATTTGAGCCTCAGCGTTCGGCGTCCGGAGATTGCTGATGCATTTCTGCACTTAACTCGAACTGGCCAACTGAGCCTCTGACTTCCATCTGGGGCTTGACTTGGGGCAGGAGGAGGGTTTCAGTTGGAGCCGGAGACGGAGGTGGGGCCTCTGACACTGAGCACGTGTGCTGCCTGCATAATCCTATTACCCAGCTGACGTCGCTCGAGCTTTATGAATGAAAATATGCCTCCGGCCGTTTCACAAAAACAACTGGTTGTTGAAAACGAATTGAGAGTTGAAAACGAATTGAGAGTAAATCCAATTGAAGAAGATGGCAGTAAGCAATATTGAGAAAAGCTCATAAACTTATAAGAAGAAATTTAAATGTCACAAGATATGTATGCGATTTCCTTTATTTTTGATAGACTTACAGGATAATTGATTATGGAAAGTGCGCTTTTTAAGACACTTATTACTTACAGCTTATACATACAAACATTTTTTTTTAAGATTAGTCATATTATTATTAAAACCATTTTTATTGATTTCACTTTTTATCTTAATTAATTTTCTTATTATACTATAATATGGCTAATATTATATAAATAATATTTTAAAAATATTCGGGAAATTGTAATATTAAATTAACTGATACATTTTTATTCAACCTTTTTAAAATGTATTTAAGAGGAAATTGAATGTCTACAAAATGTTTAAGCTATACCTTAATAGCATTATTTAAAATAATTGTTATTATGTTCCAATTATGTTTTTGGTCTGTTGCACTAAAATTTAACAATCATATATTAATTCAACGCATCGCAATCTATCTGACTATGCCTAGTCAGATGAGAAGCATCATCCAATTATATCAATTATAACTTGGATCCGGCCACGAATTACTAATTATTTCCCTTCGCCATAGATTGTACACCCATCTGGCCGAGCCCATCTTATCTAACTCATTAGGGGAAGTTGCCTTCCCTTCCGCCTGCCAGAAACCAATTTAAAGCCGCACTTTCCTATAGTTTAAAGCTTAAAGTTGGGCAGAACTAGGAACACGCCTTGTGGACGCTCAGCAACACCAACCCGATAGCCTCAACCCTCTGACATTCCGATTGAGTGCTTTTTGGTGCGCAGGCGCCCGAAAATCATCACCAGGCGACGGGGGAGGATAGGATTCCCCGCAGGAGCAGGACAATTCAAAATGGCTGCACAAATATTTGGCAAGGGAGTGTCGCCAAAAGGAGCGGGGCTGGGGGGCTGTGGTGTGTTGTGTTGTTAAGCCTAACTGTTACTGTCGCAATTCATTGAATTTGCAGGGCTAATTAAACACGTTAACAACTGTCGCGACGCACTGGGGCGTGCAGGGATAACTTGCTCCAAGATCGTTGTCGTCGTCGTCCAGACGCCAGTCCACAAAAAATAATAATAATAATAAGAAAACAAAACCGAAACAAAGGCAACCAAAGAGGAGACAAAATCGGCCTTATGTCTCCTAGTCTGCGCTGTGATTTTTGGCTAAAGACCAGCGGCTTGGAGCTGTCCGTAATATCCCGAAATTGGCCAGACTAATGAGGGGTGACGTTTCGCCTGGCGCCCAATCAAGTGTTGCCAAATTGGGTTAGCCAGAGGGCCGGAAAAAAAGAGACCCAGAACCGTTCGTGGAAGGTCCCCAGGGCAGAAAAAGGCTTCCAGGAAGCCCTACTGTCAAACGAACAGGACTGTCAACTTGACTGAAAAACCTGAAATATAAATGTTCCGTTACTGATTCTTTGCCGTACTGCTAATTTGGTCTTCGAAATAATCCTTATTTAATATTTACATGAGGAATATGCGAGTGATAGTTAATATGATCAATATAATTGCAGATAAAAATATATAAATATTTTTAATTAAATTAATAATAATTTATAATGTTATTTTATTTGTAAAAACAAAATCAAACTGTATTTGACCATTGTAAAATTAAATGCTTAAGTTGTAAATTATTAACTATTGGTTATCATATTTTTTAAATAATGCTAAAATTTAAAGGTAAAGATATTACAAAATACCATACCGTATGAATGTATACTAAAAGGAATTATGCAGAAAAGGATACCGTTTCAAATTTAGATATTCGTAGTTAGGCGATTCAAGAGCCCTGCCAACTTGCTGGGACTGTGACAGTTAAATTTTTGTTTTTTAATCAGTTCCCCAACAACAATATTGTGTGAAAAAGGTATCCTGAGGCGCCTAGCAAGTAGCCTGTGCATCTGTATCTGGTCCTGCCTGAAATGTTCCGTTACGCTAGCCCGATGAGTGAAATTAAAAGCGAATCCTGATGCGCCGCCCTAAAAGCAGACAAACAAAAACTCACTCAAACCCAACTAAAGCAGCGCGCCCTAAGGTGTGAGCGAGAGCGATGCACTGCCAAAGGGCAAGCATCGCTCGGAGCGAGATGGCAACAGAGCAGCAATGATCGAGTGACTCTCAGAATATGTGGGGTGAGGATGGGAGTGAGAGGGAGAGACAACGAGTCACCGAGCGCATGGCGACGACGTCGACAGCTTTGCGACCGAGATGAGTGCTTTTCGGCGATGAGTGCTTTTCTGGGCTGGAATCCCGAGCTGGAATCAGTTGACACACAATTGTTTAAATAAAACAAAACACTCGTGGCGAGAGCGGACGACCATTTACTACTGGCAGAGCTTTTCCCCGTCGGCTCAGCGCCCAAATAACAAACAGAGACGAGACCGACAAAAAACAATTCACATCATACGAATTCGTTTGGCACGAATTAATTTGCGTAACGGAACTGCTCACTTAACACAATTTAATGTCCATCCATCGCTCACTGGCTGGTGTCGCGCGTCTCGTGCAATAAAACGGAAAAGGCTTGAATTAACAAATTAATCAGCAATCAACTTTTCGTAATTATTCCAATTGGGTCCGTGTGTGCAGTTCGAGCGCGTTAATAAATAGAATAATAGTAATATAGATCCCTTAATCGTGGAAATGACGCCCTTACCGTGTGCCATTTGACATTTCCACTGGATTCCGCTGGATCCACATTTCCAGGAATTGGAAGTCGCAGGAGCAGCGACCACACCAGCCACAACACTTGGAATATGTTGTATAATGTACCGTGCTACCAAAACTTTTCAACACTGGATTACTACAAAGTGAGTACAAGCCAAATATATATATTTAGTTTTCTTTAAATAAAATTCTACTTCATGAGTATACATTTTAAAATCTATATCTATATATATCTTCTATACTTATATTGTCTTTGCATCATGATAAAGCAGTAATGGAAGAATAAAGTCAAACGATTTCGATCAATATTTAAGACATTTGGACGATTCGCCAGGTGATGATGTTCAAGAGTGTACAATGTCCAATACTTTAGTAGGATTCTACAGGTAGATATAGAATACTTTGCCAATGTATACATAGAACCCCATTAAAATGTTTCTAAAAATCCTGATTTGAGATGAGATTACTCATTATAATAATATTGACCATTCAGTAATTTCAAAAATTGAAGTAAAGTAAAGTTTTTTCAAAACAGGTCTTAATTAACTGTTTATGATACGACTTAATAATGCAGGAATTAAACCTCTTGGGATAAATTAAATCAGTCGATTCCTAATACAAATATATCCTTGTCCTGGACCACACAGACATTGCATAATCCACACAGGCTTCCCAAATAGAAATCTGATTTCAAAAGCCAAATCCAGCTCCTGGCCAACTCCTTGGACTCCCTCGGGTCCTGATTTCTGACTCTGAGTGCTCCCAGTCATATTTTCCGCCTCAAGTATTCATAATTGCGATCCCTTAATGCGAGTTCCTAGCTCCGAGTAGACTGGTAGCCGATGATAGGCAGAGATAGGCTTTTCACTGTACAGTGAACTGTAAGAAATCAACGATGCTACTGCGCATTTGCCCAGTGCTGATCCTTTAAACGCAGGACACAATGCAGACAGTAGTCAAAAGGGAATTTTCAGCTTAAGTGCGCACAAAAGGCCACAGCGAGAGAGAGATATCCTGTCGATCGAGTGGGAATCATTTGACCAGAAATAAAACCGCAAAAAGGATCAGCTCGAGAAGGCACTAGGTCAAGGGCTGAAACTGAAGGAGCTAGATCTCCAGATCGGGATTTCTGTTTCTGGCGAATTCCTCTTTGATTGACAGTCAGGTTCTCTGGGTCTCTGTCCCCGTTCCCCGGATTTTTCTTGGCTCCGAGTGAGTTTCCTGTCTGTCGATTTCCTAGGCTGCCGTTGCCCAGGCAGCTCCCGCGCAGCGCCAGGACCCCGCCATCGTGCGTAATTTGAGCAAAGTTTTCTGGGCGAAGCAATTTGCGATGTTGTTGTCATGGACAACACACAGAATGTTCCAAAATGGCTGCCATCGATGGCGGGGCGGAAGGACGAAAGGCAGAAAGCCAAAAACGCTGCCACAAAAAGCGTCAACTGCCGCCATTTTTCGGGTATCTATGTGACAGCATCGGCGAGGAGACAACACGAAAATCTCATAAATGTAAATGCAGAAAAGGACGAGTCGCGTTTGCCGAAGCCATTAGCAAATAATTTCAGCGAAATTTTTTGTATTCGACATTGTTGAGCACACACAGAGTGAAAGAGGGAGAGGACTGGGATACGGAGTGAGAGAGACGAATGCCGTGAGGATAATTTCATTGAAATTTGAGTAGTCAGAAAGGAGCAGCAGCAAAATGTACAAAAGGACAACGCCGTGCAGATGCCTTGCGCTTTTCGTTCGCCATTATAACAACAAACAATGCAGGCAGGAGCGGGACAGGGGCAGGGTACACGGATCCTGGGACCTGGACTCCTTCAGCCCCCCTGCGGTCCCCCTTCAGTTCGCCCTGAGCCCCGTCTCGTACTCCCCGTATGTTTGCTCTGCCCGCAGGACTTTCAGCTCTGCGGGTTTTTTCAACGAAAATTCGTAATTCGTTTCTCGTTTGCGGCTTGGCTCGGCTGCTCCATTTCAGCCACGCCCTGAGATTGCTCGGAAAATTAAAATTAAATGCTACCCCCGCCCGTTGGAGCTGTTGGGCTCATTATTGTCCCAGCGCAAATGTCCTCTGGCGACATATTTACAAAATCTGTGAAATCTCTGAATCCCTCGGAATCCCTGACCCATCATCTCCCTGCCGGTAATCCGCTTTGTCCTCCGGCTTAAGTGGCAAATGTTTGTCTGGGGCGTGGCACGGGACGTGCGTCTCTTTTCCTGCATCGATCTACTTTTCCACTCCTACCTGTTCCTGTCCGGGATCGAGGCACTCCTCTTCCTCGCTGTCGATCAAACAAATAAACTTCTTTGTTTGTTTACCCAAAAGCTCCGCCAGCGCTGAGTTGGGCAAGATTTGCAGTAGCCATGGTCGAGACAGAGTCAATAAACAAATTCGGAGCTCGATATGGAAGCTCTTTCCGGAGACTGGCACGAGTTGTGTTTCCAATGATTGTCATAAGATAATCATCACATTGAAGAGGCTTTATTACTATAAGTTTTACTGGGAAAAATTCCACCTTAGCTTGACGTTTATAAAAGAATTCGATTGGAGTCTCATTTCTTGCACCTCGAAAGTCCTCATGATTTAATTCACTTGACATTTCATTTCACTTGGGCATGTTTACAAGTCTTATCGCTTGCTTTTCGCCTGACATAATTCCGCTAACATCGTCCTTGTGACCCGATTGTGACGTCATATCCGAGGACAAAACCACAGAATATGTACATGTATATGGCATAAATTTGCATGCATCATGCTAGAATTACAGCACTGGGAAACGTCGAGCCGAAGGTTTATCCCTTAGGCCCTCGCCCTCTCGACCTCCTTTGTTCCAGTTTCCAGCTCATAATCCGCTCAGCTGGCAACGCCGCTGGTCCTTTTTATCCTGTTTTATGTCGCCTGTCCGCAGATGAGGATGTGAAATGAAAAATTAGAGCAACCTGTCTGTGATGGATGTCTCTTTCCTTCTCATCTGCTGGATTTCGATCTCTAATGCCCTCTAATGATTGCAAATATTTGTACCTTGTTGTGGCCATTTTGCCAGGGATTTGCTTTGTCTGCCTCCAGCCATGTGACTCATTGTTGTCTCCCGGTCTAAATTTGAATGGTGGCAGTGCCCGAAATAGCCCCGGCCAGCTACCAAAGGTCTGTGCACAATCAATTGTCACTTTCGACAGCATATTTTGAGCTAACGCTGGTCTATAGATAGCCAAAACTAACCCAAATATAGTACGCAACTCTTTGCCGGGTGAATAATAACGCCGAATGGATCCGCTGCTGTCACCAGAGCACCGATCTAATGGACGTCGACCAGAGATCGAAGTGTCTAGACCTGGGAGCTATAGTATAACAAATCTAAAAGCTATTGTGCCGTGTGATTTCTCTCTTTAATATTCTTGTGATTAAGGAAATTAATTTATTTTCCTACATTTAATGGAATATTTAAAAAAAGCTTTAAGGCGGAGGTTATTGAAACTTAATGTGGCAAACTATTCTTTAAACCTTATAAATAATAATTGTAATTAGGTTCACATTTAAATCTATTTAATATTAGATATCAATTCATACATCGCTTTAGAGCCTTGCAGAAGGTTGCTTATACAGTCTGCTTTACTTATCTCCACTAAAGTTAATCGGCAAACTAAACACTTTACAGCAATTCATATATATTTCATACAAAATTATATATTCCAGTTCATTCAAGCAATTAATACTTTGTAATAGTGGCAGAAATCCCTCGTAGCAAACTGGTTGATTGCCAAATCCTGGGTATTTCTACACATTTATATAGAGCAAGTCCACATAGATGGAGCAATATGGCTCAACGGCGACACGGACACGCATCTGTCACATCAAAAGCGCCGGAGCATCTTACAACGCTCCGGTAATTGGTGTAGAGCCCGTCCCTGGTTCGGGCCTGAGATCTTGACGGGGGCCTGCCTTCGCTTACAGGAATTCTGGGTAAAATCGGGAAAAAATAGATGTCGAATGGGAGCCTAACAAATGGGCGAAAGTGCGACGAAATGAACTTGTCATAATTATTTGACAGTCTGGGTAAGTGTGATGCTGCGGAGGCACTCCCCTGCCATTAACCAGAAATTGATGTAAAACATTTTGCCAGAGGCAAGGGGGCAAAGGGGTGCCAGCTCCTCTGGGTATCCAATTCGGTCGCTTTGATTCTCCCTTACGGTGTCACTGCCAGCGGGTTGCGGGGTCAAGTGGTCGCAGCCTGTGAAAACAGAACTTGCGCCTCATTTCCGGTGCAATCGAGTGGCAGACAGCTTGGAGCACGATAAGATTCCTGTCGGGGTTCCTCCATTCCGGGCCGGGTTTACTTAGGTGTGGCTGTTGTCAGTCAAAGGCGCAGACAGGCAGCTGCCCTCCCGGTAACCCCAACCCCATCCCAGCGCAACCCATTCCACCCAACCCCTTACCAATTAAGCGGTTTTTTCTGAGACAAATTTGGGCGACCTTTGACTTGACGGGGATGGCATTACTCGTTAGCAGTCGTGACAGTTTTCCTTCGATTTTTCCATAATTTTACCACGAATTTATTTTGGCCTGCCTCGTCCCTAGCAATTTTCCAAGCAGCCTCGCCAACAAAAAAAAATATCATATTTCCTCGTTGCACATTTTTCCATCCGTCCATTCTTCGGGGCTTGGGAAAGTGCAGCAGCAGTGGCAGTAGCAGCCTCCGGACTCCGGACAATTGGCAGCCAAAATGCCAACAAACAAATCATTCACATTTCGTCCATTGATTGGCGAGGCGGCAGAGCGAAATTCGATATTCGTTCGGATCGGGATCGGGATCGGTGGAAAGGAGAAGGCACCAGGAAGATGAAAGTGCTGAGAGGCTGAGAGGGATCGACAGGGAGAAAGGTAGAAGGGGAGGAGGAGGCTTAGTCCATCCTCCGATTTCGATAAGGCCGGCAATTCCGGTCCCAGTTTTCCAGAGCGCACCTGTTCCTCTGCTCGCGGAACTTGTCCCATCAACAGTTGGTCTCGTTTCAGCTTTCGCCCAGCAGTAACACTATACGTGTGTACTTCCATTCGGCGGCCTTGCCTTTAATTTTTGCCGTAATTAAGTTGAACGGAAATAATCAACTATTTGCCATTTTCATAACAATTTTTTCGCTTTATTGTCGCCTTTTCCCCTGCTATTTTACTCGCAGTTGCTGAACAGAAGCAGCGCAAAAGTTAAATGTGGCCAAGGTCTGAGCGATGAAACCGATCCCCGGCAACTTTAGGGCTGCCACATATGGTGTAAATGTAACCGATAGGCCAGCAGGGGTATTCGGTTGCCAGTTGCCAGTTGCCCAAGTCCAAGTGTTGCACTGTTGGCACAGTTTGTGGTTCGCCATCCGCCGCAAAGGGGAATCTCTGCCTTTGACGGAGACGGATTCTGTTCAGCTCGGGAATTAGTCAGGGAGTCGGTATGATAATTGCAGCATCTACTCCCCTTACTACTAATTTTATCCATATTTAAGCTTTTTTAAGTAAGTAAGCAAGTATGTGGCTTTATTGTGGAATAAACTTGCAATTACAATTTTCGGAATTAATGCTGAAATGTGTTGGGTCTTCAAGTGGTGTTGGCAATGCTCGAAGCTAGGCAAATAAATGTGTTATGCGATCCTACCCCAACCGATTGCTAAGCACTGGTCCGCCGTCTTACTACTATTGCAAATTGGCCACAGAGGGAACTGGCTGCTCTGACTCCTCGTCCTTCGGCTCAGCAGCGAGACCGCTCTCCATTTCCCTTGGAGTCTTCTTCCCGGAGCCGCTCTTCTTGGGCTTTGTCTGCGGAGCCGTTTCCGGTTGTGGCTGCTTAATTGATTCGAGATCTGGTTCGTTCAAATCGGCCTGGACATCCGAATCGTTCTGCACCAACTTCAGTTCGTGCACCTCCTCTGGCCCGTTGACGGCACTCTGCTCTGGCCCAGATCCGCCATCCTGATTTTGGGTCTTGTGAAGGTGGAACAGCCGCTTCCAGTACATCGACATGGAGGACTTTACCGGCTTCGGTGTAGTCGATGGCTGGTCCTCCGGGAACGGAGTTTCCACAGAGCATGACTGGTCGGGTTCATTCTTAGTCGGCAGCTTCTTTCGTGAAAATATGCGACTCAACGTGCCTGTCTTGCGCAGTTCCTTGTTGTCGCCTTCGAGGGAGACCTCGCTCGCATACTCCTTCACGGCCGGCTTCTTGCTAATCTTGAAGAAGCGCTTCAGCGAATTGGCCTTGGGCATTTGGGCCTCTTCGGAGTCTGCCCTTTCCAGGACCCCTGTTTCGGCTAGCGGTATATCCTGCAGATTGGACATGTTTCTCCACTATGTCCGCAGAAATTGGTAGGGTCTTTTTTAAAATTTGGTTTGGTTACTACGAAATATATATAAATAATGCGTGGAGTGGCTAAACAGTGTGATAGACTTATGGCACCAGGAAATCCATAGCCTATTAAGGTCGAATTTTGTTAATATTATTATGATAAAGAAGCTTTGTTTGTTTGTCCAAAGTCTTTACTTCAGATGTTCATAAAAATCATCAAATATTGATGAAGATTGAGGGCTTCAGAAGCCTTTTCCAAGTCTTTTAGAGGTCTGTTTAACTTATTTTGAGATAGATTTTCATAATTTTTTTGATCAGTTCAATGTGAACTACAAACAAAAAATTCTATTTTCCTTTTCTTTCTTTTTTTAAAAATAAGCAAATTTGACAAAAGGGGTTTTAAGCTCTCTTGAAGTCATGATCCTTGTAAAAGCTAACAAGAAATTTCAGTCGCTCTTGTTCGTTTTTATGAATTCGAAAGGAGTTTTCGCATAGATTTTCCAAATGTTTTATGCATCTCAAGGTTATAAAGCATATCCAATCTTTACAGTATAACATCATTAATTCTCACATAATTTTTTCATATTTGTAATTCACAATCTTGCTTTCCTACATCTTAATTAACAAAGAAACTCTCGTTGTCTGCTAACTGTCCCCAGAAGGGTTGAAGCTAGGGGTTCAAGGCACGCCTGAAGAAAATTTCAAAGAGTTAACGAGCAACTCCTTTATCGGAGATAAACTCAAAGGGCTACGCAGACACAATACTTACTTGCGCAGCTTAGGGGGTTGTTTCCTTGCTAGCAATCAAAGTTTTTAATTAACAAACAAAGAAACCGATTTTCCGAAAAATTGTGTAAATAATTCGCAAGGATTTTTCCAGCCAAAAGGGAAGTTTGGCAATCGTTGAACCCGAACCGTGACATCTTGAGAATAGGTCAACATTGTTGTTTAATTAGAGGACAATAGCTGTCAATAGCTTGGCCTTAGCGAACACAGAATACAGGAAGCAAGGAAGTTGGGCCAAAGTCAAAGGTGGCTGGCTAATTGCGAGGCGGGGTCCTGGCCAGGGAAGGCGAAGCCTCCGGCAGGACTGCCAGCTGTGAAAAAATCTTATCCACACTCCATCTTAATGACTACTTAAACAGCGACAAAGCCAACCCCCAACCTCGAGTCCAACCCCGACCCCAACCCCACTCAACCGCCCGAGAGCAACCCCCTGGGCTACTCTGTATGGATATCGCCGATCAGCTCAAGTGCGGCACTTGAGGCAGCTGTTTGGCACTCGGGATGACTTTAATTTAAGCCCTGGGGTGCCATATATATACGGAAACCTCAACATTAATAAGTGTTAATAATTGTGTGCCTGCGTGCGTTATTTTTCCGACTGCGCCGGCACGCCCCCAACCGCCCAAAAAACTGGTCTACGATTTCACATCACTTTCGCAACAGCTTGACGGGGGAGGTTGACTGAGAACCCGGCGAACTGAGACCGAGTTAGAAAGTCCGTCCAGAGGAGCGTAACATGGATAGGGTATAAGTATAGGATTACCGGCATCGGCATCACCATCACCATCAGCATCCACCTCCATGTCCATGTCCAAGTCCGTGTGCGGATATGGCAACCGAAACAGCATCCCTGGGGGTCTCCAATGATTTGTTGTTGTCGCCGGGCAAGTTTACAAATTCAATTTGTCAGCGATGCCTCAGTGCTGCCCTTGCGGGCGGGGTGAGTTGTTGAAAACCCAATTCCATAGGCTTGGCAACGGTTAACACAAAAAACACCGGAACTAAATTGGGGAAGTCAGGGCAGGATATGGACCCTTTAGATACTCATTAAATGTATTATTCTTCAATCAGTGAAATCTTAGGAAAAGTCCCTATACCATTTGCTTTTGAGCATGATCATAATTCTAGGATGATGGAACTTTTTCTAAGAGGTAACTTAGTTTGAATGACAGTAATTCTGTATTATTAAAATTACAAAGGAATTATACAAATATATAAATTGTAAACTAAAATTCTGTAAATAAATGTAAGTTAGTTTTATTCTAATCTACCAAATAAGGGCACAATTAAACTAACATAGCAGCATTTTAAAGACAGTTTACAAAATAGAAAGGAGTCTTTTTTAAAAATGCCTACCTCATTACCAATTATTTTGGATTAGCAGTGGTCATCCCCCAGTCGATTCTTTCGTCCTGCTGGGCCACCGGGTAATAGCATATGTTCCCATTGCATACTTGAGGGCGCATTTGATTAGAGCCTACCGAGGCGGGAATATTTAATTTGGATGTTTGGCTGCGGCGCGTTTTGACACGCGCTAGTCGAGAGCACATAATTAAATTAATTAGAGAGTCGTTCCCACAGGTAAACCCGCACCCGCGCCCGCACCCGCGCCCGCACCCGCACCCAGGCCCCGCCGCCAGCTCACTTTGATGCGATCCAATCCACTCAGAGTTACCCCACATCCCGGCCAGAGTTTTGATGCTCATTCGCAGTGACAGGCGACACACTTCGCTCGGTGGGTGGGCCAGCAGGTTGGAGTGGGTGGTGGTGCTGGAACTGGTTACCAAGAGAACACACAGATAGCAGAGCTGCTGGTGCGCCTTTGCCTTTGGGCTTCGGCTTTGCCTTTTAATGAAATTCCTGACCAATGTTTGTTTTGCTTAGGTCACCATGGCGATTCTCCCCTCGGCACATCGGCACATCGGGTGCCCATGTCAGAGCCCGACCTCCAGCTGTAAATGGTTTATATCACTCGCCGATCGGCACGTGCCTGGAGCCCAAGCACAGGTTCCGCATAATTTTTCCCAAGAATGAAAGCATAAACGAACCGTTTCTCGCCAACCCCGGTGGTCATCATAATCGGCTCAATCGTAATGAGCTGCCAGCGTCATTATGGTGCAAGTGCAGTTTCTGAGTCGGTTTATTTTCGTTACTTATCGGGGGAAGCAAGACGCCCACACATAGACCACCACAGCCAAGTCTTTGTTTGGCTTCGCTCTCCGAGTATTCGGAATATTCCCTCTGGCCTTGTCGATTCATAAAACCCAAGTTTATGTTCATATTTTTTATGAAGCCAGCAGCACAGTAGTTGGCCAGGCGCACTTTAACGATCTTCGGGCCGTAAAAATGGCTGTCTCCGATATACTTGTTTACGTTTAAATATATTTGGTTAATGTGTCGCGGGGTTCAGCTGGAAACAAAGCACGATTTTTGTGTGATTTACGATCGATTCAGTTCGATAGATATGGGATCCCTGGAACAGCTGATTGTCTGCGGTTACACTATAAATATTTGTACAAGTGGAAAATGTGTTTTCCAAGAGAAATGCAATACCTCCAAAGTTCTTATTCTTTATTAATTTAGCAAGTTTCTGGGGAACTGAATGGGTGTGGAAACCGGACCTATGGAAGTGAAGTTTGTTTTGTCTATCAAGCATTTTAATTACCAAATCGTTTCATTCAAGATTTTCGGAATCGGAATTCCAAGTTCAGTTCCCCTCCGAGGGCATTCTTACAAAACGAAGAAACCCCAAGCCAGAAATCTGCATAATAAACTCTTCCCGTCCGCGGTTCGTGCCAACGTGCAGTTGGACTACACAAGTATTTTTGCAATTTCCAGCTCCTTACACTGCGCTTTTCATCCTACGTTTTGTTCTCTATTTTATACTGTGTTGTGGTCAGATCTCCATGGCTCAGCGATTTTATTTGTGACGGGAAGAATGCCTCAGACCTTTGGCATGTGCTGACAAATGAGGAAAGTCGCTAATCAGCAAAGCAAAAACAAAAAACTGACCCAATTCGTAGGCTGTCTCAGAAGCACTCGCAGTCGCAGTCGCATTCGAGTGACGCACTGCCCCATGGATGATGACTCTTGAACCCGGGAACTTGAGTTTCGTCGTCCGTCGGAAGGGGGACAAGGTGTTGTGTGGAAAACCAACATCGACAACGGACAAGCAAGCAATCCAGTGTCACAGAGCCACAATCCTTATCTAGATGTCCAGGCAAACAGTCGCAGGCCCAGATCAAGTTGTAAGAATGCTAACATGGCAACAAATGTGCTCGACTCAGGTGTTAAAACTTTTGCATTAAAATGGCGCCCAGCTATGGGACCGATCCCGGTGCCCCCGAGCCTCTGGCCGTGTAAAATTAATACAACACTCGGGGAGGTCCAGGCCGATCAAAACTGAACGTAAATCTTAAACGCTTTCGGCCCCGGTCGCCCAGCCATTCTCTGGTTGCCGCTCCATTGTGTGCAGCAGCCTCTGCAGTCGCACGATCAGCACGTTCGACCACGGAGGGAGGAGGTCCCCGGAGGAACAGGATGGTCGGCGATCGGCAACCGGTCCACGACAAATGTGCCAGTCTCAGCAACATGCCGAGCCCCAGAAATATCTGCAAATGCAGCGAATTGTGCGCAGATTTGTTTACAGAAGACTCTCCAAGTGGCCAGCGGACGGAGGACCGGGGACGGTGGACAGGGGCACGTTGATCATCGTAGATATAATTGACGACATGTTGTCTCACGATCGTGCTAAAGCGATTAAAGCTAATTTAATGCCCAACTCGCCGAATCCTTCCCCTAAAAATGGCCAAAAGGTCGAACGGGTATCAACCTCCCTCCCACTTTGAGCCATTTTCCCTTGGAAAAGGCGGGGAAAATTCCAGCTTTGATTAGCAGTAATCAAATTACCAGCTAAACTACTGATTTTTAAATAAACCCACTGCCAGAACTCCATTGCATGTGTGTCGCCGTTTATTTTCTTAACTGCACTCGATTCTGTGTACTTGTGTAATTCCATCCAGGCCTTTACGCAGTGTTTGCCTAGACATTCGGCCAAAAACTAATTGTTAAATCAATATAAATTGTTTACAACACGAACACGAATTGTTTAGAGTGAGGAGGAGGTGCAGCTTTAATTCATACATTAAAGCGAAATGGTGGTAATAAAAACTTACATCAATATTGACTTTGATTAGGTAACACTGGATATTCGATTTATTGCATATTGCTTTGATTGGCTCAAGTGTGAAAAGTGAACACCAAACTTAGTTGTAATTCCAATTACTAAATGCAAGAAAATCAAATAAAAATATAACATTTTGCCTTGTGTTTAGAATTGCTAACTTAAACCAATAATAGTTTTATTAGGCTGCAGCAAGTTGTTTCCTTTTTATTACTATTATTATATTAATATTAAAACCTACATTTTATGAAAAAGATATACGTATTTCTCAAATTGTATCCTTGCATAAAAATATCCCTGAAAATGGTGACCATGAATATTCTTCAAATTCTTATTATTAAATGAAATTTAGCTTTTGATATTCTCTGAAAACAAATCGTTGTCCTTAAAAAATGATATATTTAATTTCTTTATATGTGCACTCAAAGCTATTTGTATTTCTATATAATGAGGTAGCCAAAACTTTTTTTACTAGAAATCTAGGGAACAGCTAAGGAAGCTGAGCTTTTGTTGTCAATAAAATTTAATAAAAGGAGACAGTGCGAGAAATTTTGCTTATTTGTTCTTATTTTACTGCAATACATTTAAATCCAAAGATGGAGGTAAGCGAAATTTTACTATATATCCAATATATTATTGAATTATTTTAACTTACTCGTTTATTAACAAAAATTCTTCAAAACATTAAATAAACGTTGGTTTAAGTAATAAAACAAATCGGTTTTACAATGCATTTTATGCGGTTTAAATGTATGGTTATTTACCATTTTGTTTGAAGAACTTCCAACTTTAATTGAGCTCATTAGTGGCAGTCCACAAATTACCATTGATGGTGATTCACAGGGTAAAGTGTACATGTGATTTTGATTAGATGCCAATTTGTTTATGGCACTCGCCGGCCTGGCCGGAGATCAGATATCCTCGTATATCGCGTATCGGTTAGACTATGGCCAGCACACTCCGGCTCGTCTTACATAAGCATTCCGATATTTTGGGAGCTCCCTCTCTAATGCGTTACGGATCCACATCGAACCCAATAAGTTTTGTCGGGGCTTGGATTACCCGATATTTTCGTTTTGGCTTTTACGATTGCCATAAAATTGCTGGCGGTTTCCATTGAACATTCGGAGAGACTTCATCTGATTAGCTTATTAATTTGTGTAATGTGCGTGAATGGTGGCCCAGTATTAATTTATTCATTTATGCGCATAGGATCAGCATAGAAGACATGGGAACACACACTTTTCAAATGGCGTTCGCCCAGCGGCAAAATCCCTCCACAATGGGCATTGTTCGCCCGCATCCGAGAGATACAAATAGACGAAGATACAAACTCTGGAAAAGTGGTTTCTGTGCCACCCCTGTGGTGGTGGACATGGTTGAATTTTCGTCTGGGGAATGGGAATGGGCGGAGTCATGGTTGGCCCTGCCAACGGCGGTGCGAGTGGGAGCGCTGCTAACTCGTTTCGAGTGTGCGCTGTCATCCAATGCCGAGATTTCCACTCAAACGCTCTCTTTCTCTCGCCTTCGTCGCTCTCCCTTCTGGTTCTCTCGCTAGCCGAACCCTGCCGAAGCTTCGCTCTCTCTTTCCTGCCGAACAGTTCTGCTGGCGCCGCAGTCGGAGCGCCGCTCTTTTCCAGTTTGAGTGGAATTCCCAAACCCGCTTTCACACTCATTCCCAGACTCCGCCTTCCGCGAGAAAACCTCCCTCAGGCGTTATACGACTTTTTTCGATCCGCAGCAGTAATGCCGCTCAGTCGCCTGCCAGGCCAGTCAGTTGGTTTTTTCGTTTCGAGCGCTACGGGAACGCTCGCTGCGCTCCGATCCGATATCGATAGAGATTTAGATTCTATCCAACACTCGTTTCCCGTTCTCAAGCCAAGCGTTAATCACATCTGATCCGAATCGGCGTTCGATTTCAAAACATATATCCACCTGAATCGGGATCTGCCAAGACCCATCCGCCGCGTGTGCTCGCTACTCGTAGTTCCTAGTGAAAGTTATCAAAATCCCGCATAATGGTCACCCTAATGCCATACAACTATGCTGCCCCGCGCTGCGGATTAATTGACAAAATGATCGAGCCAAAGGTAATCAAGTCATCGGGATTTTCACCCATCGGGAAGCTTTAAAAGTGATGTTGTGGTTGCCGTCGGTTATGGTTATTGTTAGTGTTATGATGCTGCTGGGAGTAGCTTCCTTGGTGGTTACCTTGTGGGGCTTCCCCTACCAAATAGTGCAGCTTTGCCATAATAATTTATTGTGCCGGGACTCTAAAATATATAACCCACAGTTTGGGATGGTTTATGAGGTTGAGTCTGAAGGTGATCTATTGGGTGGTTCGTATATATAAATCTAGCTCAGAGACACCTAAAACATGTTAAGATGTCAGGGTTCCATTAACATCTTCCTAAATTAGGAGAAAATAACATCTTCTAAACATTTTAATTTCTCAAAACAGCGCTATAGGTTAAGTTTCTAGTTATTTATGAAAGGTTTTCTTAGCTTATAGGGGCACAAGCCTCCTTCATCTATAAATCTAGTGACGCCTAAGACCTGTTGAAGATTTATAAACACCATGGAATATTGCCAGAAATCTCTCAGACATTTCAATTTCTCTAAATCCCGGCTTCTCCAGCCTTAAGCAGATTTTATATTTGCCACATAATTATGGAATGTCCCCCTCCTCGCCGAGTATTACTACTTTTTATGGACCCAAACCCAAATAGAAGCATTTTATTGACTCAAAGTTGGTGCTGTTGTTGGAAGAATCGTTAATGGGGATGAAGATTATAGACACCTGACCACAATTTTATTACACAGCATTAATCGGCTTAACTCTGGTGCTCTCTGGGTAATGAAGCGGAGAGGTCAAGACTTAAGGGTATTAACGAAAAATGTCCAATAGGGCTCAGAGATGTTGCCAACTTTTGAGCGAGTAAACACCTCTCGAAACAATTAATGACCCCTCTCATTCAGGATAATTTCTTAGGGAGCTCTGCTCCAGATCAGCGGACGCAATGAGTTCGTTTCCCGGTGATTTAATGGAACAGCACACCAGCAGCGACAGCGCTTCATGGGTCCCTGAACTTCGACTAAGACAAAGTCCAATCCAGACTTGGAGGAACGTGACGAACGCCGAGCGGAGCGGCTGACGAGATGGTTAAGGCGAAATATTAATAGAGCATAAATTACAGCCCTAGCACCGAGTGGCCGCTTTATGGGAATTTAAAGAGCCTGGCCCACAAAGGCCGGAGCTGGGCTTCGGCCGGCCAGCGGCATTAATCACATTTTAATTAAGTTTAAGCCGTAATCGTAAAAATTAACACGCCATAATTCAACTGCGACAATGCGCGCTGCATGTAATTTATGACAAAGGCGATGGCGAAGGAGAACTCTCAGCCTCAGCCTCAGTCTCAGCCCCGATCTCGGTCTCTCCAGTCGAAATATTGATTATGGCCCCGCCGATTGACACTTGGCGATTGTTGATTATACTGCCACGATTGTCGATTGTGGCCCGAACGTAATTAACGTGCCAAAGTGTTAAAGGTGCACGGGATAGTATGTAGGTCCCCTCCTACCCTCGTCTTAGCCAGCGAAGAAACAAATTTTCCTCTTGTTTATTTCGATGCTTATCGGGGAACGGAGTGGTGGGGTCGTCAGGGGCGGAGGGGTCTTAGGGCCGGGTTAATAAAAAATTTGTCGCCGTCTTCTCGTCTTGTCTTTTGTTCGCCTTTTGTGGCCGAGAGAGTGTGTGTGTGTTTTAATCTTCTTCTAAAGCAGCAGAAGAGACAATGAGATTACGATCGCAGGAATTTCGTTAAAGATGCTCGAAAACAGGTCTTCATACGTACGGGTATGTGGCTCGGGGACCAGCCCCTCTTCCTGGGCCCCGGCCCCCTCTCGCTCCCAGCCGCTGTCTGTGTTAATGTTTACGTTGTCAGCTTGTGCCATAAATTAGTTTAGTAAAAGGTTGCATTTGGATCTCCCAGCCCGATCTCCCGACCTCCCGGTCCTCCCTCGGTCACTATCTCATTTTTTGCATACAACGGCGAGTCGAATTCGGTTGCTCGTGCAACACGCAATGCTGATTCGCGGCTCGGGATTCGCGCGATCCGGAATCGCGACTCCATGCTACCGTTCGGTATCCATCCATCCGTCCATCTGTCCACTGTGCATGCGCGTGTTCCTCTGTTCCGTCGACAAATTTGAGGAGCCTCCTCCAGCTCCTCCAGCTCCTCCCCCTGCTGCTGCTGCTGCTCCACTGCCTTCTCCCTCCTCCCGAGATCGCCGGATGATGGACAGTGCGTGCGTGTGGTCATCGCCGGACGGCAGGAGCTGTCAACTGAAGCCGCTCAGCTCTTTGGGCTGGCTCTTTAGGGGCGGGAAGGAGGGTGTGCACGAATTCCAGCACCTGGGCTTGCCTCTACCTTCGATTTGTCTGGCTTCCGTTTGATTTGCATAAATTTATCTCAACTCGCACTTCCTTCGCTTTATGCGGCATTTGTCAAACTCTAGACAATACTTCATCAAGCTCTCAATAATAACTTCTTGGACATATTCAGGGGAACTTCAGGATCTTTTAAAACTAAATAATGTTTTTATATTATGAATATCAAGATTTTTCGCCACGAGCCCCATACTTCTTAAAACATATAACAATTTTATCAACTTAATTCTATTTTAAATTAATTTAAAATGTTTGCATTTGTGTTATAGTGTGGAAATCAAAATTTTTCATCCAAAGCACTTATTTTCTATTTAAGAAAGGAAAATAGAACAGGAAACAGACTACTAACAAGGAGTTATAAAGGAAACAATATAATATAATAATACGAACTTGTGGTTTATATTGTTATTTTATAAAAAAATATAACTTCTTGATTATAATAGATTTCTAAGCCCACAATAGACTTTGCAAAAACCTTCTCAAGCCTGAAATAAATTGTTTTTTCACACATTATAATTGTCGCAATACTTTGTAATTAAATAAATTCACTTAATTTCCTTGCACATTTTCCACTCTCAAATGTTGTATTATTTTTTTATTTTCAAAGACATGCAGTATCTAAAATTATGTTCCCAGGTAGCTCCACTACTCCTTTTCCTTCATTAGTCTTCGTTAAGCTTCTTTCACTTAGTTATACATCTTCCCCTTCAGGAGATTGCCTTCCTACCTGGACACATTCTTATCAATATCTGGGACAAGGCTGTGGCTCTGCCACCTGCTTCTGAGCCCGTTCTGTCCCCTAAATCTACTTCCCCTTAAATGGCGCCGAGCGTCCGAAACCCAGTAAAACTTTTTCCCACGCACGATTTTTTCGCTGCGAAAAGCGCTTTCCGCAGCAGCAAAAGCCGAATTGCAAATTATGTAAAATTGGCTGTTTTCTTTCGCCACTCCGCCAGTGGATAACCCACATAGGGTTTCAGGCGGTGGAAGTGCAGAGCTCAGCAGGTGTTGGGCCGTTGTTTATAAACAAATTCTGTCCAGAGCCAGCGTAAATTGCGCCTCGAAGACTTTACATAATAAACCGGCAGAGCCGACAAAATAAATAAATTGATTATGTACTCTTTCGTGTATTAATTCTATATGTTTTTTCTTGGCATTTTTTCAGGTTAAACGTCCCAAGACCGAGCACACGGATACACATGAACGCAACCGGTAGGTACTCTATTATTAACTAATATCTAAAACTTACAAAGTTCCCTTTAAAAGAAAAGTAGTTTCTGGATAAGAAATAGTTTCCTAAATAATAAATTGATTAACAACATTTGTGGATTATTTGTTAGGCACTAAATATAAATTGTTTAAAAACGTAGCTTACCTTGCTAGTATTTCTAATATCTCCCATGATAGATCCTGGTCCATGAGACATCCTTTCTTGTTTCACTTATTCCCATACAATTTCGGCATTATTCTTCTAACTAAATATAAAATAAATTGTACAAGGAGTTCTTTTCTGTGTCCATCTAGTTTATGAATTCTTCGCGAGGTCCTTCAAGAGGTTCCCAGCTGTAAGCGTAGACAATTTGTAACAGAAAGAAAGGCAAACCCCTCACACTTGCCGGGCGGTGCACCATCCTCAATTGGTTTCAATTGAAAAGAGGCGAGGGTCGCTGGTGGAGTGGAAGTACTAGAATTTTGCATGTGGCCCTCACAACCTGACACATGCCCCGGCAGAAATTCAAAGAATTCCGTGCACGCTTCAGCTGCTGCTGAGAGAACACAAAAACCAAATGGAAAAAAATTCAAAATTCAAAAAGAAAAGATGAACCGAAAAGTGTCAGAGCACTTAACACTTGCCGAGAGGGGCAGGGAAGAGCGGAGAGATTCCGGTGAGGAGGTCCAGGTTCAGGCCTCAAAAGGGGCTTAAGGGCGGCAACAGTTGCGGCTTTGTCTAAAAGAACTCTCGCGCCGCCTCCCTCTTTAATGTTGCTCATTATTATTTTGGTAAATCTGAAAAATCTCCCATTGGCCGCCATAACATGTGCGTCGGGTGAAGAAAACTCACTCAAAATGTGGGATCCCCAGGCAAGAATCTTGCTTGGCTTTTCTCCTCTTTCTCTCTCGCCGGCGCACGCGTCGTTCTTCGCTGGGAAAATACTTTTCCCCCTTCTTTGGGCCAGCTGCTCCCCCTTCTTGATGCTCCCTTGTTGTGGCTGCTGGCAAGATAAATGTTCCTACTTCCACAAAAAAATATATGAAGGTGTCAGATTCCTTTGGAAATTGGGCACTTAATTTACCTTCCTATTAAAATTATGAAAAATTGTTACAAATCTTGTCGAAGCTGGCTGGGAGGGATTTCTAAAGAAGGGGATATGGTGGAAGAATCTGAAGAGCTAGAGGTATTTGTAAAGCCTTTAAAGATGTGGTTAAAGGGGGTGTATTAACAGCAGAGGAAATTACGAATAAATTAGAGTAATAATAGAAGAACCAGTCAATTATTTTGGTTTATTATATTTATAAAAAATTAGGTGCTTTTGTTATCATTTCATTTCAGTATTTTTAGAAGGATATATAAAAAAGAATGTATATGAGAAGTTCGTAGAACATAGAAGCAGTGGCATTGGTATACTATTTTTAATTAATTTATGAATATATTAATTAAATACATAAACGATTATAAAGGTTCTCGTGGTATTTCGGGTACAACTCCCTAAATTAAAGTTCACAACACTTTTCCAATATCAACCAAACGTTTACGTTGCCATGTAAATACAGCTGCCAGCCTCCATGATGAGGGACCGAAAAGAACTCCATTTAATTGCTGTGAAAAGGATTAAATTACCAAATATATACTAGCCCATTTGACTCCCCTTCCGCATTCGCTTTACAATATTTTTACTCCCCAACACTTTCCAGTGTTTGGATTTTTTCCCAGTGATTTATTTCGTTATCCATTGGGACACCGTTTTATTTGATTTTTATTGATCCCTTCAGGATTTTCGAATTTGTCCACTTAATTTGTGTGCGGCAATTGATTCTACTTGAAAAGTAATAACGCCGAAGAACATAAAAAACATCAAAACACAAAACGTAAAGTATAAAAGAAAAAAATAATATTTGTCGCCATTCCTTGGGAACAAAACATTTGCTGCACACATGGCCAGTCGGGGGCTGGGGCAGGGTCACCAGGGAAGCCAACGGGACAATGAGACTTGTCCGGGACAGTCCGCACATGCCAGAAAAAAAGGGCAAGTCCTACAAGCCTCTCAAGTGCCCCGAATCGATTTCGAGCGATTTCCTTTCCTCATCCCAGCGACTCGCCATCGAGGCAAACATCCAAAAAAGTCTGGCGACGGATGCGAGATCGTAGAAAAATATTTATAACACTTGACGAGATTTTAAAGACCTCTCCGACGGTCGGGCAGCCCAGCATCCCGGCTGGGACACACTTGACTCGGGCTCTGGGGCAAGAGAACTGGAAACTGGGTATGGGGAACCGAAAACAAGGAACGACAACGTGCCGTTAATTTTATGGCTCTTTAAAGATTATTGGAAATTATTTTATGTGTTTCCCTAACGAGTCAAAGGTTCTGTGTTTCTGTTGGTCTCCTAAACGGGCCATGTCTCCATATGCATGTTACTGGTCTTGCAGGCATAGAGGTTCCAAGAGCTGGAATCGAATTATTTTTAATAGGGATTTAAGTGACTTTCTTTTGTTTATAATTATGTTTATGGATTCATAATTTTTATATAACAGTGAGGCATTGTTTGAGTGCTTTTCATAAGTATAAAAACATTACAAAATATAAAAGCAAAATTTTATGGTATAGTATATCATACCAAAAACATGAAAAACTCATAAGATCTTTCTGTATTCATTAAAGTAAAGTATTCATTAAAGGGTTACGATAGTTCTTACACAAAATTTAGGTAACAGTTAATAATCTAACACCCTCTACTGTAGCTTTCTTTCTTGTTCTGTACTAGTCGAAAATAGCGCTGTTAGGTATGCAACATATTTTTGCACAGCCTATTAAGTAGTCGGGGCACTCAATTACGGCACTTATTCTTGTACCATTAAAGAGATTCTTTTTTATTGCTTAAATAAATTTTAGCAGAATTTCTTATGTAAATATATAAAGCGAGTTAAGAGATCAAGAGATACTTTATACATAAATTACAATTGCTCAGAGTGATTCTTATTTATCTGGTTCAGTTAATTATTCATTAACTTGCTCTTTTTACTTACCGCTCTTAATAATTTATTTGTAACATCTAAAGAGCGAGTTTATAAATAAGTACTCTGAGTAACAAATTACACTTTGTCTGAGTTATTATTAACTGACTTGTTTATTGCCTGACTCATTTAAATTTTATTGATTTATTCTTAAATATTGAATTGATGATAAAATTCTTAATTAAATTTATTTCAAATACTCAAATTTAATATAAAAGTAAAATGCTACACAGTTATTAAGAGTTCGCTTATTATTACTTTTGATGTTGCCACACATCTCACCCCCCTTCCAATTACCTCCCTTATACTCACAACCCTTTAATCTTATCTCTTGCAGCCTCTGCAATCTGTCACAGCAGCAACAGCAGCAGCAACCCCAACAACAGCAGCAACAGTCGCAGCAGCAACACACGCAGCAGCAGCAACAGCAGGGAACACATCCCAGCACCGTGTTGGCCAGCAATGGACCTAGTAGCGCCGGTGCCAGCATGGGCGTCGGTGTGGGCGTGGGAGTGGGCGTGGGCGTGGCCGGGCAGTGCAGTCCACTGGGACTGCCGCCCCAGAGCCAGCCGCTGCAGCCCACAATTGGATCGCTGGCCTCGCTGAGCGGACACTACTCGAACGGGAACGCCAATCCCAATGTGAATCCGAGCAGCTGCAGCCTGGCAGCGGCCTCCAGTTTCTCGCAGTCCGTGAGCAGCAGCTTCTCCACATATCAGCAGGCGGGTGGCGGCGGTGGTCCAGGCGAGGATGTGGGCGTGGGAGTAGGCGGGTCCAATGTGATGTCGCACTGGTCGCATGACGGAACTGCCTCGAGCGCAGCTGTTAAGTCAGAATCCCGCAGTCCGGGCCAGGTGCACCCTGCCCTGGACAATGGCTCCGTGACCAGTGTCAGTGGCTCCAATCTCTACGGCTGCAGTTCGGCCAGCTCCAATCCCCTGGACGGCGGCGCGGCCACGGTCAACTCCTCCGCGGTGGCGGCGGCTGCAGCGGCTGTGTATGATGGCAAGCACGACTATTACTACTACAACAGCATGCAGCAGTACACGCCGCCACCCTTCTACTCCGGCTACGGAGCTCCATATGCGGCGGCGACGGCGGCGAGGCAGGCCAAGATGGAGCCCGGGGCAGCGGCGGCGGCGGCCTACCTCACGCCCAGCTACGCCTCCGGTGGCAACAACAACTCGCAGCTGTACAGCAGTCCCTACGCGGGCTACAACAACTTCGGGCAGCAGGACTACAGCGGGTACTACAACGAGCAGTACGGCAACTACTACAGTCCGGCCAACTACTCGCCATACGCGGTAAGCTCGCCCAGCTCCAGTGCCAGCCATGGGCACGGATTCCATGTGGCGGCCTCCTCGAACCTGTCGGAGAGCCCCACGGACACGCACTCCACGACGCCGGTGCACCAGACCACGCACTCGCCGCACTCCCCGCTCCCGATCTCACCGAGCGCCAGCTCCGGCATTGGACCACTGGGCTCTGCTGCAGCTGCGGCTGCAGCGGCTACCTTGAACTCCAGCGGCGGCAGCAGCGTGGGCACTGCAGGATCGGGTGGTGGGGTGGCGGCCAGCAAGACCACGCCCACCGGCAAGACTGGGCGGGCGCGTGGAAGGCGCCACCAGCAGCCAAGTCCCACCAGGAGCACCGCCTCGGACACCGGTAACAGCGAGGCCGTCAAGCCGCCGGAGAGGGTGTTCGTGTGGGACCTGGACGAGACTCTGATCATCTTCCACACGCTGCTCTCGGGCAGCTACGCCAACCGCTACACCAAAGACCACAGCTCCCTGATGACCATCGCCTTCCGCATGGAGGAGATGGTCTTCAACATGGCCGACACACACTTCTTCTTCAACGAGATCGAGGAGTGCGACCAGGTGCACATCGACGACGTCAGCTCCGACGACAACGGGCAGGACCTGAGCGCCTACAACTTTGCCACCGATGGCTTCCACACGGGCACTCCGCCCGGCGCCCCGCCCAATCTCTGCCTGCCCACCGGCGTCCGTGGTGGCGTCGACTGGATGCGCAAGCTGGCCTTCCGCTACCGCAAGATCAAGGACATCTACAACAGCTACCGGGGAAAGTAAGTACACTTGCCACAAGGAGTGTGCCAGCATTAACTAACTGAGTATCCTTTGTCCTTGCACCTTCCAGCGTTGGCACTTTGCTGGGACCCGGAAAACGCGAGGCCTGGCTGCAGATCCGCTCGGAGATCGAGGTGGCCACCGACAACTGGGCCACGCTGGCGCTCAAGTGCCTGAGCATGATTGCCCAGCGCGAGAACTGCGTCAACGTGCTGGTCACCTCCACGCAACTGGCCCCGGCGCTGGCCAAGGTCCTGCTCTTCGGCCTGGGCAGCATCTTCAACATCGAGAACATTTACAGTGCGCACAAGATCGGTGAGTCAACACTCGAATGGCAGTCAATCGATGGACCTGAGATGTAACCCATATTTCCCTCATTCTCCCTGCAGGCCAGGAAACCTGCTACGAACGGATTGTGACTCGCTTCGGGCGCAAGAGCACCTACGTGGTGATCGGCGATGGACCCGAGGAGGAGAACGCCGCCAAGGCCATGAACTTCCCCTTCTGGCGCATCTCCGCCCACAGCGACATTCGCGCCCTGTACACCGCCCTCGACATGGGCTTCTTATGAAAGGCCAAACTGTAAGGCTATCGTTGCGGTTTTGAGTACAAACAGCAGAGGATTTAATTAATTTATTTAATGTGTGTGTGTGTGTGTGTGGGTGAGTGTGTGTGTGAGACAACAAACAAATAGAAACTGTAAACCAGCGCAAAATAATTTAATTATTTTGTTTAAACCACTTATACTTTAACGCCAAGACTTTTTGTATTATATAGTTTTTAAACACCTAATCAACGATCGTAACAATTCTCGCACGAAATTGTTTCAAGTGTATAATTTTAAATTAACGAATTAACGATATACGTATTTAGCACCTTAGAGTAGCAAACAATAACAGACCGACGCGGGTCCTGGCAAAGGAGCGGCGAGCAGCGAGGCGGAGGTTCGATCGGAGCAAACACAACAAAAATTAGTTTAAAGTTCTTAGTTTAAAGCAGAAGCATAACTATAATGATTATAAATAATTCGACAAAGCCGTAGTATTCAAATTTTAAATAACTATTATATAGCTGCATATATTAAACTATATTTAAAATATAAAACCAAGTAATAAAAGAGCAAAACCAACAACGACGCACTCTATTAAAGCATACCCAAGTGAATTTATTATTATTATTATTATTATTATTATTATTTAATTATTATATAAAATCTGGGTTGAGCATCTCTGGGAGCAATTGAGATGCCATTTCGTCCCAATAATGTCATTTAGCTTGATTGGCAGATATGCATAAGCACAACAAATTTTTGCAAGAACTTTCGCTTTTTAATTTCCCTTAAATCGACTAATAAATTGTCCATTGAGTCTAAGAGGTTTTCTTCTAGTTGCTTTCAAAGAGTCATTGAGTCAAAGAGTTACGGAAATCGTTGCCCTCATCCTCTTAGAACTTGTCCACACTTTCGCTCTCTGTTCGCATTACAACAACTCAATGACACAATCCCCAATTTACTTGATTTTCAGGGAACTAAAACAAAAAACTGTTGTTATAGTGATATTGTTGTACAACTATTGTTTTGTTGTACGCAAACACAAGTCTTAAATCTTGAGATTTTCAGTACAAAGAAACCAAGGGCTCGATTTAAAGCACCAGGCGCACAGAAGGCAGCAGACGGAGGATTTACTTTAGTTTCCACTCAATGCCATTGCATTCACTCGTTATTTTCACTCATCACACAGATCAGAGCATCCGCTCATCTTAGCTCTCTCGCTCTCTGTTCGCATTAAACCAACTCAATGTCCCAATGCCCAATTTGCGCGACTTTTAATGGGGGACTAAAATGGCAATGGATAAGTGTTGTTGTTGTTAAAGTGGTACTGTTGTACAAATTTTGCTTTTGTTGTTGTAGGCAAAGACCTAGCGTTAACCTTAAAATTTTCAGTACAAATCCACCAAGTGCTCGATTAAAAGCACCAGGCGCACAGAAGCAGCAGAAAGAGTATTTATTTTACTTTTCACTCAATTCCATTGCGTTCACTCATTATTTTCACTCATCGCACAGATCGGCGCATCCGCTCATCTTAGCTCTCTCGCTCTCTATTCGCATTAAACCAACTCAAAGACCCGATACCAAATTTGCTTGACTATGTTCAAAACTATATGCAAAACTGTTGTTGTTAAATAAAAACGACTCAATGGACAGCACTCAATGCTCAAACCCAGAAATATGGGTAGCACTAGTCGCTCATGAGCGAATAGTCTGGCAACGCTTAGAATTCTTACCAACGCTGCCAGAGTTTTCGTTCGTGAGCGACCAGAGATGCCAGACTCTTCGTTCTTAACCAAACCGGCGATACCAGACCGTGCAATTTTTAGGTGCGAACCTTTGCTAGCGTGGTGAATAACTTAAAACTATAAATACGGGCAGCATTGCCGGACTTTTCGGTCTCGAACAACCAGCGTTGCTAGAGTTTCCGCTAATGAAAGTTTCGAGCGTTTTAGTGTGCCCAGATGCCTCAAGCGCGGAAAAATACGTTTTTAGCGGAAAAGTCGGCAGTCACAGTCCCAGTATTTCAAATGGAAACCAGTTTATTGCGCGATTTTGAATGAAATAAGAAATGTGAATTGGTCAAATTCTAAAGGGCTTGTAATAGCTAAAATATTTTTGTATGCCCCTTTCCAGAGGAAATTGTTTATTCATTGTTTATTGTTTATTCAGTTGGTATCTTGCTTAATAAGTGTTATTTATGCAAATATTGCTGGATTCTTCACTTTATTTTATTTAATAATCGGATTACTCATTTAACATTGCGTAGCCAATTTGATCAATTTACTGGGCTTCGTTTTAGAAAAAGAAAACGAATTCAACTCAGTTGTAAAATGTAAGGACATAAAGTATAGTACAATTTAATTACAATTACAACTAAATAACCATACAAATAAATTATGCCTAAGGAAACTTATGCTTAGGAGTTGAGTGCCCATTGCTCTTCTCGTACACTTTTATAGATATATAACTTGCTTTAGGAAATTCGTGTCTAAATTGATTCTAGCGTGATTAAATTGTTCTCTTTTCCACATGATAAATATTGCACAATTTGTAGTATGCCAAACACGGTTGTATAATTATTGCATCTCTAGTGTTTTCGAACTCTTTCAATTTTTGACTCTGACTCTGATACGTTTTGGTTGTGTGTTAGACGCTAAATCACTGGATTTCTATGCACTTGCTGGTTAAGCTGAATTACAAAAGTTTCTGCCTAAATAATTTACATCAAAAAGCCAAGTAAACAATCCACAATATGCAGCCCTATATAGACTAAACTTTCAGTTATTGGTTGCTTAAGATCTAGGCCTAAATGTAAATCTGATATTCGACTGGTTTTCGTACCGTTTTACGCTCTACACAAAATTCGCCAATTACTAAACTTATGCATTTCATATTGTATATTCAGTTTATATATATTAATAACTATTGCTCAGTTAAGTGTGTTTGCGTGTTCAGCAAAAATGTGCCAGCTATGAATTGAGTTTCCACAGTGCATCCGGTTCCCCTCCTCTGGCCACTCTTCGCGCCCGCCTCACTTCATTCAATCACTTCCTTCCTCCGCTCCACACCCCTCCTCTTTCTTTTTGCTCGCTCAACACGACGATATCACAACAAAATGTACCAAGTAGAAGAATTAGTTATCATTATCAGTTATCGGAGACGATAGGTCAGCTAACACTAGGCCCGCCCGCTTCACGTGAATGGCGGCGGCAGCACCATTGGATCGAAGCTCTGCTGGAGGCTGGAGAAGTTGCTGAAGTTCTCGATGCGACGATAGCCCCACATGTCCATGGCATCGACGCAGACGTCCTGGATTTGCTTAATCTGAAGTGGGATGATTAAGAAGTTAGCAATAGGAACAGAAACATATATATCCATCGTAAGTACTGACCTCCTCTGGCTTTAGATCCTGCATCCAATGGAATGGTGCTGACCTGGAATCACGATAGGTGGAGCTGACACCGCCAATGTTAACCTTGGTGTGCGTGTCTAGGAACTCCTCGACGGCTGGATCGAATGGCAATCCGTAGAACTGTAAAATGTCCTGTGTCATTTCACTGGGATTCAGTGACAAGTCCTCATAGCGCAGAGTCCTGAGTAAGGTAATAATTTTAAGAGTTATTTTGTATACTGTAAACAGTGGACAGTGCACTCACCTGAAACGCGATGGATATTTTTGCAACAGCAGTTCAGCTGTCTTGTAGTCATCCTGGAGATCCTGGCAGACGAGTCGCGGATCCTCGCAGTCCTCATTGCCCCCGCACCAGACTCGATGCCGCCTTGACTGCATCGTACCCCGTGGATCCCGCACCAAAAGCACGATCCGAACACTGGCCATACTGCGGGACGGTGGAGGAGAGAGGTGGAAACTTGTTAGAATAACCATACAGATAATCGCATATATATGTGATGAATGAGATATATAATTGCTAGCGTAATAGTTGTGCACCAAGCCGTGAAGTTCACTTGCCATAACAATCGCATGAGGGAGGACGGAGGGCGGAGGACGCCCGCCTGGAATTGGCTTTCAATTAAATCGGATTAAAACTTCCATAATGAAGCATAATTAGCATTTTCATGGGGCTAAGCACGAGCTGGATTCCAGTTGGGTTTTGAGCCGAACTCCAATGGTAATACATCGTCCGACCGAAAATTGTTTTTAATTACAACACTCAAATGTATCTCTGTCAGCTCCAGCCCCACAGCCCTGCCCCTGCGCTGTGCAGCTATTGCATTTGCTAATTTATTTCATGAAAATGTTTTTCCTAAGCGGAAGCAACAAAACGTTGATAAAACGGCAAGAGCGGAAACGGGGAACGTGGTGCTGGAGGACCAGAAGTGGCAATGGGAGAGCGAAAAACCAATACTGAGTGCCACACGCTCGCAAATGGGTTTTTCTTCTTAGCGGTTATCTCGTTAATTCGGCAAATAAATGTGTATTTAACAAATAATCTAAATTTAAATCGCTCGTTTTAGTCGAAAAATATAAAATGGTGAAACCATATACGTTACTTGAATCTTCAATGAATCTAAGATTTCTAAGCTAGAGAATTAATGAAAAATGTTTAAAGTAATTGCTGATTAATAAGCGGTCCTCACTTGCTATTAAATTATTTACCAACCACATGCACCGAGTCGACAAATTATGAAACTATTCATATTAAACCAAAAAACAGTGTTGTTAATATATTTAATTTATTCAGATCTTTTTTTTAATAATTTTTTAATAATCGAATGACGAATCGTTTCTCAAAAAGGGAAACATTTGCATTTGCCATAACTCTTCGTTGTCTCTTTAGCTATAAATTCATTTCGTCTTCAAACAAATTGGATTTTTCAGCAGCTTTTAGACATCCCAACCACAAACACAAATTGGCACTCCTGAAAATCCACAATCCTAATATGCAATCCTGCAAAATAGATGATTCCTAGTGCAACCGGTTCCCAACCAGCAGTAACATCAATGTGCATCATCACCATCATCGTTCGTTATTATCGTTGTCGTTGTCGGAGCTACACAACCGCAGGCAGCAGTAAAACTGCCAAATCGCCCAGCCACCCACTTAACCACATTTCTAATGAGTTTGTAGTGAATTGGAAACAATGTAAACAGCCCTGCCATCAGCGCCGAATGTGACAAATTGCAGCAGATCTTTAAAGGACGTTTTGGAAAACAAAATTAAACAGGGCCACAAACGAATGTCGCCTGCGGAATTGAATATCATCGGAACAATAGTTGAGAGAGCCAGAAATCATGCAAAAAATTGACAACAGCTGCCACCGCTGACGACGGCGAGGAAGGGTGCAGCAACGCGTGCTGGAATAATAACACTAACAATAAGAAATAACAGAGGCTCCACACTCACAGCTCCCCAGCACCGAAACAGGGCTCTACTGCTGTGGTAGCAGCGACAGCTGCAAAAATACCAATGCCAAAAACTTATCCAAAAGCCGCCAAACTGAATAAAAGCAAGGGGATATAGTAGAAACCCAAATGGGCGAAATTCATATATATATATATTCAGCTACTTTAATTTAAAGTAACATAGGAAACAGAGGGAGATTCGAAACAAAAGGTCAAATGGTTTGGCTGTTGAAAATGGTTCGAAACTCATATCCATGGTTTATTAGAGCAACCTCCTTATAAGTATTAGATGCGTTATATTTCAATAAATTATTATGTTACTGGGCAATTTACGAGAGTCTAATCAAAGGATCAAAGAATTAAAATATATTGTGAAGACAACTGTATTTAAAGGAACAAATCATTATGATTTAAACGCTCATTAAGTTTAATTTTTCCGGATTTGAGTTGGAATTTAAATCTTCGCCATTTAGCATTTGGTAGCGATAGTCTCTTGGACGTTGATCAGTATATTCAAGTATCAAGGAAATATGCTGTTTTATTTATTGGCGCTTTAACATTTATTTTTAAAACAACGTTCAAATTAAGTTTTCGATAACCTCTTTATAGTTTACATAATGTTAAGGCACATTATTGGCACCGTCATATTTATCCCAAAATGTAATGTATTTATTATTATCAACCTTCGAGATAAATATCGATTCAGAATTGATATTTGTAAGACTCGCGGAATTAGCATTAAAATATATATCTTTTTAGACTGCAAATAAAAATAAAACACAAATCAATTTATAAGTTAATTAAAGCTAAAAAGTTATTTTACATTTTATATTTCTCTGCTCCATTAATTTATATAAACGTAGCACTGTATACAGTATGTTAAACAAGATTTATATTTTATTAGTTTCTACGCAAAAATTTTAAAATTTCGTTACAAAGCACATGTTCAAAGATTTGCAATTATATCAATGCAGTCAAAATGGGTTTTTGGATTTGATTTCTTTTGTACACATTTCAAGTTGAATGATTTTTGTGGAGTGCACTTGCAGATGGACCCAAAAAACACAATACCCAAGAGTGCTGAAGGCCAAAGTGAATTTCACTTTCGGTTCAGCTGAGTAATTTGAGCTGTTTTCGTTTCATTTGTATTTTGTAATTGTGCGAACAAGAGGCACTTGGCGCGTCTAAAAATATGCATAAAGAGTATTTTGCATAAGAGCCAAAATATGACGAATCAAATGGCCTGTCGAAGAATTCTCAAGTGGATTCCGAACCGTTTTCGACATTGGTAGCAACAGAGAGATTGTCTAGCATAAATTAAAAATAGCAACGAATTATTTGAATAAAATAATAATTTGTCTAAAGAGTATTACCAAATAGCTTACGATGTCTCGGCTCGCTTTTTTAATTGGTCGCTACATATGTGGACTCTGGGGATTATATGTTTGCTTTTTGCAGTTTTTTATTGGGTATTTTTCCACTTGATGGCCATAATTCAAGATGGCTTTTAATTTAATTTTAATGGACCCGTGGCAATGCTTCGCATGCCATGCATTAAGTGCTTGTTAAATGCATTTAGCCCTGGAAAAAATGTTCATGAAACACATAAAATAAATGGAAAATCAGCAGTGCGACGATGCCAGAGCTGAAGCTGCCGCAATTCGCATTTAATTCCTCGCCACTCTGACCCACTGACAGTGGCTTTTGGCGACTCGTTGGCCCCAAAAACCCAAAGCTTCTTAGCATCTCCACTATTTCTGACTCACTGTCGGTCTCTTATATTTATACTTGTATTTTTTGTGCCTTATTTTTGTTGTTTCGTTGGGTCTGCAGCAGTTGTGCCGCATTCTGACACAATTCCGGAGATCAAAAGGCGAAAATTTGCGCAAAATATACGCAAAATTATTCTAGAGAAGCCCAATCAATACCAATGCCCGTGGATGCCGATAGAAGCGGCCGGGTCTGGTCTGGTATGTGGCACACATGATGGCCATAGAGACGTTCACAGTTCACAGTTAGCCGCTCCGGAGAGCTGGCTACGCTCTTTGTTGAACACAGTTCGGGGTCAAGCTTGGCAGCGGCGGACCTTAGACGATTAATCAATATAATAGGCCCGGACCGGGCCCCTTTGTGCTCTCCAACGCGCGTAGATTCCACTGACCCCCAAACCGATGCCCAACTATTTACATAACTCTTCCCGGGCAGCGGCGAACAAACAAAAGTAAAAGTCGCTCACGTGTTGCTCGAGGCCTTGAACTTTCCTGAGGTGAACTCTGCGAAGTGATTCGAGTCATTAGAGAGATTTCTACTTGTATTTCCGAACTGCCCCCCAGTGGCTCACTTCGGAGGCTCCTTTCCAATTAAATCCCCGTTCTGCGGCTGTCCCACTTCTGGCATGGCCAAGTATCATTCGGTTGGGCTCCCATGCGTGTGCAGATGTCTCGCCTTATAAACCCGGGCGCTCACTAAGTACTGGGTAATTATTTCCAGGGGTTCGCCGGCTTAGGCTTGACATAAGCTGATAATGTTGATTAATGGCTGCTGGGAAAGCCAAGAGCCGGGAGTCGAGAGCCGAAAGTTGGGAGAGCGGAAAATTGAAAAAGGCTTTCCACCGCGATAGGGTAAGACTTTCTTTCAGCGATCATTGGAGGCTCACTGAATTTCCATGGCTGGTTCCAGCTTTCCCTTCAACTTCTAAAAGTGCTTTTAATACCACATACTCTCGACTCCATAAATTCATGAGTTTTTGCAATCAATTAGGCAATTTTTAAATCGCTTTTTTATCTTCCCTCGGGCTACATTTATTAAGCAGTGGCTTTCGTATTTTTTAAAGAATTTTTTCACGACGCGCTGAGTTTGTTGGCCAAAGCTGAAAAAATATTACGCATACGCTTCGTTGGCCAAAGGCCTGTAAATATACGTACATATGTATGTCTGCGCGCGCGTGTATGCATGTTTATTTATAAAAATATGCATAATTGTCGCGTGCGGGTTAAAAAACGTAAGCGAGAGCGAAAAGAAAAAGCACAGAGCATAGTGGAAAACAGAGAAAAACTACACACTACTTTTGAAAAAATAAATAATTTATCTATTTTTAGATTACAAAATGTCAATATCCCCGAGTTATGCTTGCCAATTCAGTATTATAAAAAGAAAAAAATTTTAATTAAGTGAAATTATGTGATATAAATACCTGTACAAAATATTAAAGTAAATCTAAATGAAAAATTTTAATAAAATAAATGATTCAGTGTTCTGAAAAGCCAAGGGATTTATAAATATAATTTAAAACTAATGCTAAATTTATGGTTGATTTTTCCGACTTCAGACTTTTCCAGTGCATGAAATCTGTACAACGAAAAAGAGAAAGGAAGCGGGACGAAAAACTTCCTGCAACGAATTAAACTTGCCGAAATAATACATTTGCAATTCAACAAACTAGAAGCAAGGGAATATTAAAAATGTAACCAGAATCTGCTTGTAATTTGATTATGTTTTTAATTCGAGGCTTGCTGTAATCCCGGCTAGAGAAAAAAGAATCCCTACTAAGCCACTTAAGTGCCCGAGTCGCTCGACACTAATTCCACAAACACGGCGGCCGAAAAATATAGTGAAATATATAGAACGCGAAACGAAAATAGCTCGGCAGGGTACACAAGGTTTTTTGCAAAACCAAATACTTACAAAGCCGAAGCCAAAGAATTTTATCGATTTAACAATTGGCCAACAAGCACAAAATGCAGGCACGTAAATGCGAGGAGTCCAACTCCCCCCAGCGAGTCGCCCAGCACTTGGCCCATATATTTTAGAGCCAGCAAGTAACTAACTTTAGTTAGTCCGGTCAGAAATATGCACAAATACCGCCCCCAGCTCCACCCAATTCTTCTGTTGTTGTCAAAAACGCAGAACGATAAAAGCGATGACTCCGAATGAAGTTAACTCGGGAAATGCGTCCCCAAAACTATTCCGTTTCGTTGAAAGGGAAAAACAAGAGAGTAAACTAAACTGATTTCAGAATGCAAGAGCATGGCAATAATTTTAATTACAAGTGACATGCGAGCGGGGGGAAGGCAACTTCATAACGGGCAATTAGAGCATGTTGAGCTGCTTTAACTCGCAAAATGCATTATTTTAATGTTTGTCCGGAGATCTCTGGCCTGGATGGAACCGGGTCAAGGGTCCTCCGTCCCTTGCTCTCTGGCCCAAAGAAAAGTTGGCCAATTTAAAAGCTTTTAATGCTCGCACAGAGCTGGAAAACTTGCCAAAGCCAAAGTAACTTAATTTAATGTTTCCATAAGCAGGATAATGGGGCGAAATTCTTTCAGGGACAACTTTAAAGTTTATAGTTTAGCTCAAAGAGAATTACTTACTTCGACACCTCTATACATTTTATTTTATTTATTATAGCAACTTTACAATTTGATTTCACCCCCTAAAAATTCCTACTACTTTGGAAAATGTATTGTTGTATTTTGTCTTAATTAGCCATTAACTATCAATTTGATTCCTGCGATAAACAACTGTTCCATCATTGCCTTGTCATTACAGATAATGGTAGCGTTTAGCCATAGAAACGAGACCTTGAACTTGACACACACGAACCAAAGTCATAGAGCTACCATATCTACTCCGCAAATGGTACTCCCAAAGTTACCAACTCACTCGCTCCCTTCACCTGCGAAATATTGCGTGACTAACGAATCAAATCAAGCGAATTCTAAGGATAATGCGCTCTACGATCCGCAACTGGGTCAAAGCCCAACGGAGCACAGACCGCCGATCAATTTCCAGGGGCACCCACAACCCAACAGAAAACCAGCCAATGGGCCACCCAAAATGCGAAATGAAATCATGCTGGAGTAACTGGAAAAAGTACGGGCAAAAAAGTCAGAAATTGTTCCGGCAAATGCAAACAACAGCAAATGTCAATCAAAGTCAACTGGGATGCGGCCAAGTCGAGTGGCAAAAGAGAAAGGCAGCACATTCGTAGTGCTGGTAGAAAGACTAGGAAGCTGAGAGAGTCGGGAGCTAGGAGAATCACATTGGAGAAGGCCAAGTAGGCGGTCGGGGGCGTTGCAGGGGAAAATTTGAAGAGTAACTATCTGCACTTTTTTTCTGTTCCACATCCGTGTGAGTGCGCTTCCCTCGGGACCGAGAGGAGGCCAAAGGAGCCGAGGTGCAAAAGCCTCTTGGAAACTTCATTAATAACAAACTAAGCGACGTCTCTAATGGATATGCCATGGATATATGCACGTTCGTACCGAACCTATCCACATACATATGACAGGGAATTGTCTGAAGGTCTCGGCAAACAAGCCACCGGCACAATGTTGGGACAAAAAAGGAATAGAGCCGACCTATAGCACAGTGGCATCGCAATAATTGAGTTGTGAAAGCAAATAATTCAATTGAAGCTCACAAACTTTAATTAATGTCAAAGGAAGTAGCTACAAGTATAAGGATTTTTAGAAAGGATCTTAAAGTAGTTGATACTTTAGGCATCTCAAGGCGTTTGTTATTCTAACTATTCAATAAGTTATTATAATTAGCTTACAAAAGAACACCATTAATAAAAGAATCATATAGATCAAGTCTTAAATGTGTTTTCTATTATAATGTATTACATTTTTTTATTGAAGTAACAGATACATTTAGTCACTGTGCCCATGCCTGACCTCAAGCCCCATTGTCAGTTTTTTTTTTTTTTTTGTTTTTGAACTGCCCGGAGTATGAAATTTATTGGGTTCGTGCATTTGACATGAAGCCTTAGGGCGATGCTTTTGATAGGCGACCCCAGAAAAGCCCGAAACCCCAAACCCAGTGTGTTGTGCTGATGATGATGATAATGACGATGATGGCGATGGCGGTAACGATGCTCGTGGTTGGGGAAAGGACAACAAATGCGAGGCAATTTGCTTGATATGTCTAATGACAACGGCGAACCCAAAATAGAAGGGATATCTGCTTTAATGCGTGGTTTTTCCTATCGGCATTAATCCGATTCTGTCCACTAGTAATTTAGTCGATTATCAAACTAATTGTCTGAAACTTGCGCCATTACAGCCAGGCCACCAGCCTTCAGCAGCACTAAATGCATACACAATGTCCTTTAATGCGATTCCGACCACCCCTTGCACTTGATTGACTTCTGATCTAATTGAATTTCGCACGCCTGGGAACTGCTCCTGGGCAAAGTAAAATCAATGAGGGAGCACTAAAATCTTGATTGGAATTTATGTGAGGCACTTGAAACTTTTAATTAAAATGGGGGGCAAGGACACAAAGATAGCTGCTGGAAACTTACAGGAAATGAAATGAAGTGAAATGATTTATGCAGAACAAATGGTAGGAAGGAGCGTGTCAGGACATTCAATTTGTGAGAGGAGTAGGAATCACAGCTACTGTGATTGAAACGTTTTTCCAGCATTTCTTTTTAGTTTGAATAAGCTAGAGAGACATGGGATGGAGCCAATTGTAATCCAATGTAAATTTGTATACTTTCATGTACAACCCATTAAGTTCAACCGAAAAAATAGTTAATTATTTTTTAAACTAAGCTTTCTTTAATACTACTATTAAAATCAAGTGTGGAAGCTAGTTCCTTTAAAAGCTTTAGTTTTTCATGGCTTCTTTCGAAATGTTTTCTTTAGGTTCTACCTTAGTAGCACAGGTCCAACCCCTTTTCAATTAACTCTCCCGCTGCATATTGATTTCTTAAAAGTTCCTTGGAGTTGCCTTGGCAACTTCCTCTGCCCCAGTCCACCGCCTAGAATGCATTTACACAGCGGCACTTGCGGCACTAGTACCAGTTTCCTGTGAAAACAGTGCGAAGCGCTCGAATAATATGAATGGACCGATGCCGCCTTCTCAGAGGCCCCCACAGTCCGCCCACAATCTATTGACTCTGCCTCGTTACGGCGTCTTCTGAAGTGAACGCTGGATGTCGAGCGTCGCGTTGAGCGCTGAGCGCTGAGCGTTGAGCTACTTAATGACTTATCGCCGTCATTATGCCTCGCTGGCTGTGCGATTCAAAGTGACTTTTGGGCTGCAGCTAAGAAAGCGTAAAGTGAAAGAAGCTCGAGTGGCAACGAGATGCCGGCCAAGTGCGGCCCAGTTGCCAAGACGGATGCCAAGTTGCCTAGGCTAAGGCACTAAGGCTGGCATCCGCTCATATTCGGAGATGAGTCCGCTGAACAAAAAGAGTTCCATGAGCCAAGAGCCCAGCGGGTAACACATCCGAGAACTACGCGTCACCCACATAAATTCAGCCGGCAAGACCTTCCTTTCACTTTGCCCACGGCCTGAATGAAATTAAATGTAACCAAAGGAGTACTCAAACAAAAGGGAGGATGCCTTGAAAGGATGGAGAAGCTCGAATGCACTAACAAGCGTCAAATGTAACTAAGTCTTTGCATAGCTTCAGCCTTCTTAATAATTTTGAAAGTATCTAATATTAAAAATAGTGTCTCTTAAATATGTAGTTTTTTGATAGTATTATTTTAAATTGGGGATAACGGAAATTTTTAATATATCGATACCTTATAGGTATTTGGCCTTAAGGCCGATATATGTATAAGGGATATTTCAATGTTTTGAAATACCACGCATAGCGTTAAATAAAATTTCTTTTTAATATATAGGACTGTCATTGTAAGAAATCAATATAAAGCGGCTATAAAACTAACAATTTTTTAAAATGAGAATTCTTTAGAATCCTTTAAAAATTAATACAAAAAAACATTATTATGAGACTTTTAATATATTGCTGCTAAATGCAATATTTTTTATCCAATCCATAAAATGTTCATATTCTCTTACTATGCTGGGTTTTAGCTAATTCCAATCTTTTCCGATTGAAAATTAAGATATTTTTGATACAATAATATCAATGTCAATTATATCATTATACATCCCATTTCAAGTCCTGTTACCTTAAGAAAGAAAGACCTCGAAAAACCCGTTTAAATTCAGTTTCTTGAACGCATTCGTTTTCGGTTTCCCTTTTATATTTACTTTATTAATTATCCCATAAAGGATAAGTCTGCTTCAAGGTAACGAAGCCGGATAAATTATGCAAAATGTCAATTTCCCCTTTTTAAGTAATTTGTGTAATTTATGGTATGCGTAATCCTTTAAGCCCGGTTGGTTACGTTGGATAGCAGCAGGGCATCGACCAATATCGATGGATCCAACCTACCGCAAGGGAATTCCGGCGACAATGTGTACCTGAACCTGAGCTGAACCTGGGTAGTTTTCCTTCTGCTGGACTGCAATTTACGCCCCCTTTTGATTGTCATGTAAATGGGAGGTTTTTTCTCCTCTCGTGGCTCTTAAATAAATTGCTCCACTTGCGACCAGGAAGTGGCAGGATTCCAGATGGGCGTGGCCACCGAAGGGCGTTGCCGCTCCAGCGTTTTGACACTTCATTTCATATTAGTTAAAATTTTCTCAACCCCTTCCCTTAAGTTTCCTGGAAATGTGTGAGTGTGTGTGGGCCACGCCCCATTTCGCTTGAGACTCCTTTGATTTATTAATGAACTTTTCGTGTAAATTGCATTGCTCTCAAGATTCTCGTTTTGTCAAGCACTCGAGGCTGCATAACAAATAGAAATGTATCTCACAGATAGCAGGTATCTGGTGGAACAGAGGCAACGTTTACTTATCTTATTTAGTACTTACGACGAATCTGTTTAGGGACTTGCATGGTAAACACTTTTCTTGATTTTCTTACGCTAGTTTCTCCATCTACCCCTGGTTGTTGCCATACCTGCAAGCAGAAATGGAGGAATAAAATAAAGTTAATAAAGTCAGATTCAATTCTACAGAGAGCTTAAGGCAATTACACGCTGCATACAAAAGAACCGCCCACGGAAACGAATTAAAGCAATCATAAATAAACGAGCCAAGGTCTGGCTGAAATGGCCCAAAATCAATGCCGAGCACGTTTGGCCAACTGCTGTTCCCCGCCCAAGACCCCACTCCCGCTCCCGCTCCCGCTCCAGATTCCAGACTCCAGGTTCAGCTGCCCACACAGAGACACCCATCTGCATCTGGCACCGAACCATGGTTCCCGCCAGGAGAAGGTAACGCTAGCCCCCCGATTGAGAGGCGATGGAAGGCGGAACCCCGCTCTTGTTTATGGAGCACGAAAGGGTAACCCGTGTGGACGCGGCATTATTCGGGGCGAACGCGAGCGATAAATTGCAGCAGATCTGTGACAAATAGCTTCGCCCGACCACGTGAAAGGCGGAAAAGTGAAGGCAAGGAGCATGGGCAACATGAGCAGCGAAAATAAAGGGAGCTGCGACCAAGGAATGCAGCTGCAGCAGTGGCTTTGTGGGAGGGAAATCAGGCAACACCTCAGAAAGTTTCCAACTTCCAAATTATACCAAAAAGTTCTATGGAAATATATTTAAAGGTATTTTTAAAATGTTATAATTTTGTTTAGTGCATCGGCCGAACAGTCATGCCACAAAATTGTGCTATGAATCTGGCTTTAAAAATAATAGCATAGAATTAGAGTCAAGTTCTCTATTATAGTTAATCCAAAAAGGACCGAGGCAACACCCAGATATTAAAGTATTACACAAGCCGGGTAAGCGAATCAAATCTTCACATAATAAAATCAATTTGGAGTACATTACTTTGCCTTGGCTTCGGAAAAGAGGAAAATACTGGTGTAGAGAGTGGAAAGAGTTGAAACTAATTTCGCGTTTATTACAGCCGGCGAAATGTGCGCAAATTACATGGATACACGGGAACAGGCCCAGTCATGGCATAGAGAACATTACGGCAGAACTGAGCAAGGCGCACGCTTTGCCAGCTTTAGATACAAAGGAGTGCACTGAACAAATAGCAGATCATTATGTACATCAATTTGGGTCAGACAATAAATGTGGTGACAAAAAATGCATCAAGTTAGTGTACATTATTCCTAATAATTAAAGTTACTTATTTGGTAAAGAGAAACTAAAGTTACGAGTTCCTGTCAATTGGTTCGCAAGTTGTCAGGATACATCAAGTGAGCAAGGAGAATATAAATCAAATAAATCACACACATTTTCTGTCAGTGCTCTGACAAATGCAATTGTCCGAGGCGGCAGAGGGGTTCTGGGTGCAGATGGGGGCTGTTGGGAAGCGTGGCTAACAATACAACGGAGCTGGCTATGGCGGCAAACGAGAAGAAGAATGCGACTGCGACTGCGGCATCCACGGCGATGCCACACAAAAGGTGCCACGTACAAAATTGCACAAGAATAGAACTAATTTAAACAACTTGCAGATATGCGGCCCAAGGTTGGGCCCCCGCCCCTCGGATCCCCTGAGAAAAGGTAATAAAAATTATACAATAAAATGTACAGCTGTACCAGCCCCATCCCCGTATCAATATGGGAGAAGCGGTTGATGTCTGCCTGTCTGCTCTTTACAATTGCATTGTAAGATAGATTGTATCTGATGGATACCCTGCCCAGCAGAGTTTGTCTCTTGTACCGCTGATGAACGTTGCTGATAAGACGGAGCACTCATGTTGATACAAGTACAGTTTCCTTACTTTGATTGAAGTCTAAAGAAAGTCGGAAGCTGGTACAAGAAATTCATTAAATGTCAACTGTCTTTTTTATGAGCTTGCATCAGCTGCAAATAAGCCAAACATGTTTGCCTGAAGTTATGGTCAATAACAGAAGATCAATACAGCTAAGATAATCCGAGATGCAGTATTTAGACAGCTGATGAATTATAAACATACCAAAAGCGTAACTAAGTTTCATTTGCGGTCAGCAGTTCGATTTCAAAAGCAACACATGGCAAGGTGTTATCTAAGTAGGAAAATGCAAGTATTATTTACCAGTTCAGAGTAAATATAAATAAATTAGTATTACAATAAACACAGATGCATGTAATACGGCTTATAGTTATAAGCTTGAGCTCACTTGCTAAATAAAAGCCTGAATTAATAATAAAGTGCATCCGTTTTATTTTATTTCCTGGAATTAAATCGCTAAAGAGAAACCGAAAAAGAAACTTACAATCCGTTCACTTTTCGCCTGACGCTCGTTTTGGCCTTTTCAACTCGTTATTCATGCATGCAAATCCTTGACTTTGTGCCTTAATTAAACAACGAGGAGCAATCGCAGAACCACTTGGTGACACACTCGGCCACAGCTGCCACACGCCCCACACCCCTCCTCCTCCCGTGACATATGCAAACAAATTACCCACAAAAAAAGAAGGTAAAGAAAGCGGAAAGGAAAAGTGAACTGCGTAACTTTTTATGCGACCGCAATGCCATACACTTGGCCCATCCCCGAGACCGATCCCCAGGCCCTCCCCACACCACTCCCACCTGCTGAGCTTCGTCCGAATGCGTTGACACTGTTATTTGTCTTTGTTGCCTTCTCGCAGGTGCGAGGATTGGGGGCACCCCAGCCCATCCCCGTCCTCAGTCGACTTGGGTTCGGGTTGTTAAGACTAAGTCACGTTGGGCGCCAGCCACAAGGTTAAGTGGCAAAAAGCTCCTACAACAAACAAAACAAGTCCAAGTTGGGAGATAAGGCCCCGGGCAACAACAGCATCATAATATATATAGATACATATATGCATATACGGCTGAGGACACAATAATAAAACTCTTTTTTTTAGTTTAAAGCACTTAGCTCAATGTTTTTTGGAATTTGTTGTTTATGGTTGTGAGGTGAGTGAAGTGAAGAGATATGTATTAATCCCTTGGAGTATTCTAGTTAATAACCAATAAACCTATAGCAGTATATGTCTTTGGAAGATACTTAAATTGATCGGAGTTTAACTTTAGCAATCAGACTCTTGACCCATTAGTTTATTAATTTTTATTATTCTGCAAAACATTTCCAATTGTTTTTTCAATAACTTACCTAATACCCCATAAAATATTATATAAGTTTTAAAATAGAAACCATTTTAATAGTAAGTTACCCACGAAAGTTGTCAAGCTAACTGAAACACTATTATAAAGAGTCAATAACTTTTAATATTTATCATACATCATGAGGATATTTTTATTTATGAATTATTCAACAAATAATAATAATTTGCTAATATTTTAACCGCTTGTGTATGTAGATAAACTTATCTGCTTACCACAAAGATGACAGTTATCTGTTAAAAAGAACGAGATTAAAATGGACCACGAAATGGAAATTTTTATAGATACTATCCAGTAATTAGATCATGATAATTTTTATATGCAATGGAGCTTGTTCTTGTATAACTCATACTTTTATAGTGTTTTGCATATATTATATAGCCTTGTTTAATTTCTCAGAAGTTGTAAACTGAAAGGTTATAAACAAAATTTATCTCTTCTACAGTACTTAAGTCATATACTAATATTTAAAGTAGTTAAAACATAAACAAAGTTTTAAATCTAGAAAGGAAATTAATAAAATGATTACTTTTATCTATATATGTAGCTCAGCTAGTTAATATAGCTCATTTTATGTATTTAAAACTAACCATCATAAGAAATAAATGTCCAATATCCGCTTGCATCCAGATGAGACCTCCTCTCGGGATAGTGCCAAGAAGTATCTATTGCACTCTAGCGATCTGCCTCCATATGCTGTCGGTTCACTTTATTTCTTAATTGCCATTACTTATCAGAAACCCTTTCACAGAAGGCCCCACGATCCCCGAGACCTGACAGCGCCTGCCACGGCGGACCATCCCAAGATTGTGCTAGATTTTTCTCAATTTCCTCGCGCTTTTCCCGCTCCTCGCGCTGCGTCTGCCGCAGAGCACTCTTTCCATGATTTGTGGCCGTGGCTCGCTTTTAATTATTGCGATTATTGTGGCAACAATTTACAGTTTTCGAACGCTTCAGCCGAGTGCGGAGTGCGGAGTGCTGTGCAGAAGTAATTTAGAGCGGAATGAATTGTCTGGAGAGCGGCGGCGAGAAATTGCAACTTGATAATTATAATGAGCCAATAATGACGGCGAGCTGAGCAGCAGCGGACCCAGTGCCATGACAACCTTGTTCTCTGCTATATATTATAACCAGATATAGCTGAAATTCGATACGGGAAGTGAAGTGTTGACTAGAGCACAAGAGTGAAGCTCCGATCAGCGATCTATAACATAAGAACGAGGCCAGTTGTGGTCTACTCAAGGCATATTTGAGAAATGTTTTAGTAAAACTAGAACAAAGTACTTATTCCTCACAGGTGTAAATAATTAATTAAATTCAAGAGAATAGTTTACTGGTTGACAAAACAATGACTTTCTACTTGGCCAAAATAATTACCTAGAAAACCCATTTGCCGTTAGGCTAATATCCCCCCGACTTCCATTGGAAGAACTCCGCCAACAATCGACCCTAATTTCTATTTGCAAGACCCTTATTCCGGGAAATCGCTCCAAGGTTCTGCACAGGCACGTGCAGCCACGGCATCCATCCGTCGGGCACTTGAGCGAAACATGTCGGGGAAAATTGCAACACGGAATTTTGCGTAATAGAATTCGAACTCAATGTGTCAGTGCTGTTCGCTTCGTCTGACGTTGGCAAAGGCAACATTCCAAGTAGAATGGAACGAAATGTTGTCCAAACGAAATGAAATGGAAAATATTGCAGGTACTGAAAAACTTGTTCGAACGATTTCCTCCCTCGCATGGCACCCCTCCCATTAAGATTGGCACGCCGAAAGTGTTTCGATGTCACTTCCCCGGTTGCTTCGAACATTTTAACAAATTGTGTCAATATAAAGGGTACAACGGCAAGGAGTAAATATTTGCTGTTGATGGACAGCCAAGTGTTTTTCAAATATTTATATTTAGAAAGCGTGTGCGACAGTAATAGGCAAAAGTGGCAGTAGCAATTGCATAACAAACGGAAGATACTAAAACAATATTTATTAAACTTGCAGTCATTTAAAGGTAAAGAAAGGAGCTTGTTTTGGATTTTAAAAATACAAATGTCTGGTAGAACTAGATAGATCTACATGGGGTATAACCAAAGACATTCTAATTATTAAAATTGGTAACGGCCATTAATTCGTTTTGCAATATGAGAGCCTGAAGCCAGAGAGAGCCTAAAGCCAGTCCGAAAGCCACCACGAAAAAAATCGTGTGCAAAAAAAATCGTATGGCGTTCCCCATCTTAGTGAGCTAATGTGTTTGGTATAACCTAAGATTGTCAGTGCTTTAAAATTCGTCTTAAAACTACTATTTACTGTCTGCGACTATTAACCAGATTTTTTTTTGAGGCATTTACATTAAGGTCAAATACAGCAATAATTCATTTAGTTATTCAAGTATACATTTCATTTCCATCGAATCTATCTGCCTCTGCAGTATTTTTCTGCCACTCATGGCAGTAAGAAAGTAAAAAACCAAACAAAGCGTAAGACAAGTTGCCCCTTGCCTTGCCACCAATTGCTGCCGTGGCCAAGATTTCGGCAAGAAAAGGACGTGACTTGGGAGGACACAGGGGCCACACAGCGGGGCAGCGTTTCCGGGCTAGGTGCAGTACAGGGGGGGACCTACGCCACTGACACGTACTAACGAGCGACGCCTGACAGCTCACAGAGAGCGTCATCATGCTTAAAACTTAATTTGAAGCAACAAAGAGACGGAGTTTTTGGGCAACGGAGGCCGGAGGATGGCGAGAGCGGGGACAGCAGGGTCTGCGTCATTATGCAATGCCACGAGAAAGGCTTATATAATGAGTGCGGAACAGACCATATGAAAAATAGTCGGGGAATCTCCTTGTCAGAGCTTGTCAGCAGAAGATTACTGTGAGTGAGAGAGGCGAGGCATGTGTGAGCCCCGCCGAGCCAAAGAAACCTCTCACTGACCCATTTACCAGTGCTACCAAATATGCCTCCGACTATTTATGTACTTTCGTTCCAGCGTACATAAATCGGAATAAACAACCATCAAACAACCGCAGCCAGACGCAGGCCGCAGCAAATAAATGTTGTGTTTATAACACCAATTTGCACTGAGCTTCATGGGAAAGGCCAATAAATAAACCTCACAATCATCTAATGGAGAAGACAATAAATATAAACAAGATTTAATCGCAGCTGCAAAACCTATGAGGTGCGAGGCCGCCAGCATCGGCAGAATTGTTGAGAACAATTGCATGAATGAGTGGGAATAAATTAAAAATAGATTTTCATTTTGCAAACTGCAGTTAAAATAATTGAACGTTAAAGGCATTGCATGTTTACATTTAAAAACTTAGTGAGTAGTTTATTTAAATTATAATTCATCTGGGAAATAAGCCAACCAATTGATACCTTATTACATTGTTTTATTGTAATGTAAGTAATTTCTTTCTTAGTTTACCAGAAACAGCAACGATTGCCCTAAGGCAAGTACAAAACTTTGATTTGCGAGTTAGCAAAAATATAATTTAATTGAGAACAATTTAATCTTTGTTACAAGTATTTTTGAACAGCATGAACTTTTCCAATATTTAGTTGTATTTATAGTTTTTTTTTGAAGAGTCAACAGGAGTAAGAAATATTTTTAAGTTCATGCATATTTTACGTAGATTAAAAATAAAAATAATCTAGCCTCAGATGATTTTATGGAACTAAATTCCCCTCCTCTAAATGAATGTAACATATAGATATATCCATGAAGCCTAATTCAGTTACTTGTGAGGTGAGGACTTAGGAAAGGACCTCCGACCTTGGGGTCAGGATAGCACACACACGTGCGATCGACAGATGTACTCCGGCAAACACACATATGCCAACTTATGGTTATGGGAATTAGTCGTTGGAGTAGGCAATGCCCCCCACTCACGAATCCTTCTGCTTTGCGTGTTGCCAGGAAAAAACAAAGAAGGGGAAAAATGGGGAAAACCCGAAACGCAAACGAAATGAAATATGTATGTGGTGGAGTACGTTCCAAGCATGGAATTTAGGCGGTTCAAGTGGGTAACGGGTAACGCAAATGAATGTCCATGCTGGCATACAAAAAAATAAAAGAAATGCCGGAAAAACGGAAAAACGGAAAAGCTAAGCCCTGCGAACGTGTGGCCAAGGCAAGACAACTTTTTGTTTGGCCAGGAGCCAAAAAGCCGAGAGCAAATAAAGGCCAGGACATCAGGCCACCGGAAGGAGAAGGCACCAACCGGCCACTAAGAAGCCAGAGCCTGGCATTTCTCTTGCTCCTCCCAGAAAGAATATATCCCTAAGCGCCGGCGTTGACAAACCAAATACCAAGGTGGGGGTGGGAGAGCCAGGAAATGGGAAGGTTATGCTTTTGATTTTCGCTGAGATCAGGACAAGAAGCCCGGAAGGAAGCGGAGCAGGTAACACAGTCACGGTCAGAGGTTAAATGTTGACAGTCTGCTCTGAAATAGCTTGTGAAAACCAACGTAAAAATCAATTTATAGCCATTACTTTTCAGGGATTGTGTAAGCAGATTGCGAACTTCCAATAGAAGCTTATGCTTAAGGGAAACTTATAGGAAAGTATTTATATTATGGCGACTAGGTAAAGGCATTGTAGAATTTTAATTTGTTCTACTTCTTTAAACCTTAAAAAATACAACAATTCCTATTTGCCTGGCTCTCTGAGGACTCACAATTAATTAAATTACCCCGAAAAAATTAATGTAATTACAAAAAGAATCGGAGGCAAGCTGTAAACATGCTTAAAGCGCGGAAGAGCCAAAGAATTCGAGACTTGGGGAAACCAACATAAAAAGCATTCTCGGTCCCAGAAGTTATTCCACCTCACCCAGTTCCCACTGACCCCCCGCCCATTTCCTGGAGCTTAGTTGCCATGGCATCGGGCTTTTTCCTCCGCTTCTTTTGTCGTTTATTAATTTAACAAGTGCTGGCCATTTGCTTTTTAATGAACAGGGCGACACAGTTTTGTGTCTCTTTGTGTGTGTCGGAGAGTGACAAGACGGAGAGCGAACAGAGACTTCCATACACACGGAGAAATATATGTAGAATTCAAATATGATTCTTAAATTAATATGGTAAATAAATATTCTTAATAAAGTGTTGAATCAGTTTCCAAGTGTCATGAAGGAGAAATTCATGCTGTGAATATGGAAAATAATTTTTAAATATTTTGTTAAAGGAATTTTTTGATCAAAAAAATTAAAATATAAAACAGATGTACTTTCGCTAAATGAATTTTGGGTTAAAAAGGAAAGGAATACCTAACGGAAATAAGCAATAGAGGAAATAATCGTAAAAGAAAATATTCTTTTGAGCAAGCATACCCAACCAGGGCATTCGAGAGTCATTTGATTTCCTTGGCATTTCACAAACACACGTGTTCTTTTTAAAATTTAAGATTCCAGTAACAGGAAGGAAAAAACAGTGGTAATCTGAGAAACAAAGAAGACAAGCTTCGACATCTCCTGGTCTCAAAGAAATCCCCTTTAGGGATGCAACTCTCTCTCACACTTCTCATTTTACTCCTAGTACTTGTTAAGTTGTGCCTTGACTTCAGCTAGCAGAGACTTCACACTCAGGTTCATCAGACTTCACACTTAAGCTCGTGACATAACTATTTCTCTCAGTGCCAGAGCATTGTATGTGCATTTACAAATATATAGATACATCTATGCAAAGGCGAGAGGTAAAAAATTAACAGCAAGCATAAAGAGGAATGGGCATGAAAGTATCTAGAGCCGTTACAACGGAAGTTTTCTAATGTATCTGCTGAGCTTTTTGCCCCTGCCATTGCCCGGGATGCTTTTGTTGTTAATATTGTTGTTCTGTTTGATGCTCTCTGCTGTTTGATGTAAGCGGATACACGACTGCTGCAAAAACAGAGGAGAACGAGCGGCATGACAACGTTCAAAGTTTGCAATAGGAAGGCAGGCCGCCAGCCGCTGCAAGAAATAAACAGCGGCAGCTGAAACGAACCGGACCACACACCGCAGCGAGCCGGGCAAAATTAAAACAATGCCGGCTAGAAGATCTCACTCACATCAGAATAACCCAGTTAAAGCGAGTTAAGTTGTGATTAACTGCCAAAGACAAGGCAGTCAGAATTCGGCCGAAAACAAAGCCCCCGAGAGCAACAGAACAGCAGTGTGAACGGAATTTAATGAGCCCGGCCAAAAGAGAAAGTCTCCCGCCGCTCCGGCTGGCCAAGGGAACTGCATCGAAGGTACGGTCCGTTGCGGGTAACTGAAATGCGTGTCATGACTAGAAACAATTTATAATGCGGCCTGCAGTTGCTCGCTCGGCCCCGAATCGAAACTGGGCCTCCGTCTCCACCTCCCTTCGGCTCCGTCCTCCTCCTCCTCCTCCTCCTCCCCTCGCTAATTCAGACTCGAAGTCAGTCTCTGGCTCAGTTTAAAGCCCCGCTCAATCATTAACAGTCGTGGACGCAAATTGCTCAGCCATTCAAGCCTGGATAGCCTCCCGCTCCTCCTCGGCGACCAGAAAACTTTCGCGCATAAATTAGGCTAATATATCTCTGCCCAAAAGGTAGAGCGGCGAAAATAGTGCAGCCCGGAGATTACAGTGTTTAACAGCGAGGGAGGTCAGGATCTGTACCTTGTGCTAATGATAGCCACAAAGCTGTCAGGCCAGGTAACAGCGAGGTGGTGGAGGCGGCGGCGGGGGCGGAGTTGTATGTGCTCCCAGCCAGGTATCGCAGATAGAGCAGCTGGGATTTCGTGGTAATTCAGATTGCTGGAGGGCCCCCAGGGAGCAGCTGTTAGAGCACTTTTCTGAGGTCTTAATGTGTCGACTAAACCGAGGAATTTTGCCGGAATAAAGAGTTATCGAGGTCACAGATAAGTGTATTAGCACAAACCGGGAAGATAGTAAGTCGAGGGATTGCTTAACGAAAAGTAATAGGAGATGTACGGATACTGGGTGAAACTTTAAGCTGACAGATTTATTTAATTTGTAGCTACACTTTACAGTGCTTCCTGGCTGCCCTGGCATTTTGCCTTATCCATAATCTAAGACCCCCGGAGCAGCCACATAGGTTCTTCAATTATTTCATTTCGTTCATGCCAAGGTAAGGAGAATTTTGTCGAGCTATGCCCGGTGGCCATAAATCGTTGAGCAACTTGCTCGACCTTCTCGTCGTCACATGGAAGGTCCTTTGGCAGGACCTGGAAGCGGAACAATTTGCCTGGGGGCACAGGCAGAGAGCGTTCTTATGCAATCAGAGTACTTCACTTCGCTTCACTTGGTTCGGTTCGATGGCACCCCGGCCCTTCGGTTCCCCGATTCTCCGGCTCATCTACGGCTCACTTACGTAAAATGCAGTCCAGAGACGACGCCCACATGTCGGACAAGATGCCGTTGCCGTGCCCTCGGAGCACAGACAACGACGTCGATTCGAGTTTTTTCTTTCACTTTTTTCGCTTTCGCAAGGATCATTTAAAAAGTAAAGTGAGCTGGAGGAGGAGGAACTTGCCCCACATGCATAAATAAATGGCCACAGACTCGACTTAAAGCGCTCCAAGGGGCCGCGGGGTGTATCCGTGGGCGGAGTAAGCCCACTGCAACGGATTTCCGACAAAAACAACACCGAACTTTGGCTACGAGAACCAACTTCTCTGCAGAGTGAAAAAACCAAACTGAAGACAGGAAATTTGTTTCGCGTTGGATACGCTCCCTTAAAAAAAAACACGAAATAGAGAGCATAAAACAAAAATGAGCTTAGCGAAAATGTTACGGAAATATGAAAAACGAGGGAAGTGGAGGGGAAGAGGAGATGTGGAAAAGATTATAAACAGTTTTGGGCGAAAAAACTGAAAACGAAAACGAAAACTTTTTGTTCAAAATAGAACCAAATATTTATGTTGTTGAAGTTGTTCTTAAGGAAATTGGGTTCAGGCTCAGACTTTTTTGGAACAACGGTAGGGATGACAAAATATCGATATTTAATGAAAATGCCGATACACAAATCGATATTTATCAATGCGATAAATCCATATGCTGTTTGAAATTTCGAACTATGTTGCAGAAGAGATAACACTTACATATTTTTAATAACATTTTTCAAAGATATAAATATATATATTACTGTCTTAAAATTAAAAAGCTAACTTTTTATCGATATTTGACAATTCGTTACGTAAAATTAAGTAAAATATTAAATGTGATATTTAGTTTCATATATCGACCCTTTCTTCTCGATATAGATTCCTAGCTTATCTGCACTTGAGCCAAGTGGCCTAACTTTATCACATATTAAACTTGCACTTAACCATTTTTTTATTTCCCATTAAAGCATTAAAGTCTGAATAAAGAAGAATAAAACAGATTCTTAAACATAAAACCGAATTGAGTAACAGAGCTCTTTTATGGGTCATAAAATCTTACCTAACCGAAGGCAATTGAAAAACTTTCCCAAAGGCCACATTTAACAAACTCCAGAAACGAGAATAAAAATAATCAATTGCATTGCGGCACCGAGAGAAAGATGATAAACGATGCTGGGGCAACTGTTGAGTCGAGAGAGTGAAAATTGTTAAAGCGCGGCTGCCGAAAAGTTCCGGCTTGTTGGCAGCCAAGGAAAACTTTACATTACAGCTCTGTGAAATTCACATAATTATGTTATTGAAAGGAAAGATGTGGAAAAACAGAGCCAAACAAAGAGGAAAACACGCTCGCAAATGGTAAGGTGAGGTTAGACACAATGACATTGACGACTGCATTTCCCCGCTACAAATTTTCACAGAAAAGAAATTGAAGACTTTCTACGGCGACGCCGATTCATTCTACTATGGCTGCAATTAAAAGCGAGCAAGGTGAGAGCAAAAGCAAAAAACTGCACAGCAAAACTTTTTCCCATCCATTAAAAGTAAAATAAATCAACTTTTACTGCTCGAGCGGAGTTAAGGAGGATTTAGATGTCAGAACGGACCTACGCTTGTGATTAAAACGAAATCAGGCAAATGGGCAAATAAAGAAATTAATGTAATTGATTTCTTTACTACTCAAGGGGATAGTATTTATTGAAGCTCTAACTCAAATAATATAGAGAAAACTTTCGAAATCCTTAGCAATTCAAATCATAAAATTTCGCCAAGACTTCAGTGGCGGAAAGGGGAAGTACACTGCCGAAAGGTGTGAAAATTAAATCCGAAAGCCGCTGTGAAGGGTTAAGGTCAACTGCGTTTCGCCGAGAGTTTGTGGCATCATAAGGCCACAAGAGAAACAAAAGTTGTAAAAATCCGCATTTTATGGGCTAACAAACTTTGGTTAGTTTCATTTTGGCATTATGGTGGGGCTTTCCCTTAGACGTTTAGGTTTTAAGCAAGGTTCAAGGGTGGTCTAAGAGCCAATTAATATGAAAGGAGGGGTAATATAAATGAATTACAAATTATAAATTATGAAGGCTAAGAATAGAATTTCTGCTTAAGCATATTCTTTGTTTTTAAAGATTGATTTAACACCTTTCGCAATCATTAGTCGTTAGCAAAACACGGTTTCCCATTATTTGACCAAAAAGCAAACTCATTAGGTAATGCGCCAACACTTTTGGGCATTGCCACACACCATCTGCGCTTATTTGTTTATTTTTAAACGCTGACAGGCAAACTAGCCAGAGATGCACAAAAAGGTTGAAAAGAAGTTGAAATACATCCGAGTTCTTTATTTCCCCCAGCAGCTGTAAGCAGAACTTCAATCAGCGATACATGCCCAGGCCTTGAGCAGAGCTTTTCGGTTTCTAGTTTTTTGTGAGGTTCCCTCTCTGGGCTTCAGTTGCGGCGTATAATTACCGGGCGGAATTTATGGCCGAAACGTCGCGTTGTAAATCTTTAAGTAGCCATAGACAAGGTTCGCATCGCCTAATGCGATTTGGCCCTCTCTTCCCTCGGACTACTGCAACTTTATGACATTAGTTTTGGTTGTGGTTCTCGGGCCAGTCGATGGGCAAAGAGGGGGGACCAGCCAGAGACCTTCCTCATCTCCACGCCACTCTGCCCCACTCCTCTCCACCATGGTTCATCAATTTTCTGTGCGTTTCGGGGCAACAGATGCTGCGGTCGCATCGTTAGCTGCATCGGACTGATCGATTCTATTGATCGATGAGCTGCTTTCAGCCACTAAATCATTGTGATTTTCACACGCTTTGCCGGGCTCTGTCCAGAACCAGGCACTGGGCTGTAGTGGAAAGAAGACCGCCAGTTATTACAGGCCCCCCGAAGCGATTGGCTCTATTTTTTATAGTTTTATAGGGGGGAGACTTGTATATAGTCCTAGTTTGTTGGATGGAATAATTTACTTTTTGCTTGCATTTAGGGAAGCAGAGAGCAGAGTTTTATTTCCATAAAAGAACTCATCATGCCAATTAGTTCCTAGGAAGCTTAGCTTTCTTGGACTCCAATTAGAGCGGTTAGTATACAGTTTTTTAGGGCTCCATATTATCTTGCTATAAGTCAATATAACTAAACTAACTACTTTAAAGTTAAAGGATTTATACTTTAAGAACTCTTAAGTAGAAGGATATATATAGTCTGAAGAAGTTCTATATTTTATTTGGTTATATATTTCAAACTTTTAACTACATTTTCTTTTGATTCAAAAGAAAAACTCTCAACTAATTTCCACAGCAATCCATTATTTCCACAATTATTCGAATGATATTATTCATGCAGTCTGCGCCAACTGGCTTAACTGGTTTCTGGCCAAATTTCTATACTTATCATTATTTGCCATTATAATCATCATCTGACGCCTCATCAACTTCCACCATAAAGAGGAAAAATAAGTAAGCCACAAAAAGCAGCAATAAAACCAGGCAAAGCCAGCACTAGCTACGATTTTAGAAATTATTTGTACGCCCAAACACCGAAAAAAGCGAAATTTTCAGTACATGTTGCGGAGAAGTAGCCAAAGAAAAAAAATCAATCACTTTCACTGCCGGCCACGAGAGTTTGTCATAGTCAAGTTTCTGGTCGGGTCTACTCCGGGGTCTCTGGTCGCCCGCTCCCAGCACCGCGTTGCGCCGACAATTTTTATTGCTGCTTTTCACCCATTTACGCCGGCGATCTCTACACGTACCAAAACAACAACAGCAACAGCAGTAGAAACAGCCAGCAAACAACTAGCAAACAGCAAAGAAAAAGGTTTTGGCTTAGCCACCAACGAAACGAGTTTCGGCTTTTGCGAATGCAATAGGAGACAAAGTTTGGGGCACAAAAAATAGTATAAATAGCCACAGACCCAATACTCTCTCAGCTGCTGATTGACTACAAAAATGTCGGTCAAATTTGTTGTAAGCCGGCTTAACTACAGATGGAATAATTAAGGGGAATAATAGGTTGTTGTGCTAAATATTCTATTTGTAATTATTTATAAACCTTCTTAATAAGGCAAAGTTTAAACGTTATTTAGAAATGCGACAAAGAAACAAACTACATTTGTAAAAAAGAAGAAACCTATTTTCTTATAATATAATATAAACCGAAAATTAAAATCAAAAAACTTTTACGGTGCAGGAACTATGGTTAAAATATAATAAGACACATTCGAAATATTTTAGTTAAATATAACAAAATCGATTAGTGCAAGTGTATCATTGCAATTATTGGTACGGAAAAGTATATTAAAAAATGATAATAGTTAACAGGACAAAAATAAGATAGATGTAATTTATTTCTCTATACGGCCTATGCTTACATGATGTACACAGAATAATAACAACACACCAGTGTAACAAAGTAACTTTTAAAAATATAGCTTTTTTTAAAATACTTTTCATTTTTCCAAGGCGTTCTTTGAAGGCTTCCGTAGGAGCTTACAAAGCTTCCCGCATTACGGAAATACCCCTTGAAAGGGTAAAAGGAGACACCCGCACAGAGAGCATGAAAATTATGCTACTCGAACGTTCAGTGAACTCACGATCGCTCGCTTTCGTCGCACCGCGTCGCCTCCTGGGTGCTGGCTTTGTTGTCAAAACTGTCAAGTCAAAAGTTCAAAGCGCCAACAACAATGTTAAACGGCTCAGAATGAGGTCTATGGTGCAATGGGCTTCCAAGAACCAAGTTTTACAGCAGCCCAAAACTGCGGGGTCTTGACATCTAGCGGCTTCTAACGGCGGCCCTCTCTCGCTGCCTGTTTGCCGCTGCCCCTCTTTAAAACGCAGCTCACAAAAGTTTTCGAGTTAATGGCCACTTTGCTCATTATAAGCCAACTAAAACTGACTGAGGCCCAAACTCTTTGTGGTTTCTGCGGTTCTTTCTGCTGGATGCTCCTCTCTCACTTTAGGAGGAATTCCGCCCAGAGGCCCAGCGCTTTGAGCGGCCTGCGGGCGCTTTCAATTTTAGCAAATTTTAATCTACTTGATGCCAAAAATGGCACAAAGTTAGCGGCCACAAAAACCCAAGTCTGGAAAATTCAATGGAAAACTAACTGCAGCGGTTTTCCAGCTGACACAAGTAGTTTAATCGAATCCCAACTTAAATCTTCGCAGTAATCTTTGGGACACATATTATTTCCGATCAAATCTAAAAGCAACTCTCTTCGACGCTATAAAATATTCCATTATCATTTGACTGGACGTTTCCAATCAATTTCTAGAAAGCAATAATAATAAATTTGGAAATAAAACTCAGAATCATGAACTTTTGCAAAAGTACAAAAAAAAACAAGAGCAACTCCCCTATTCCGTAATTCATTTCATTAACCACATTCCCTTCCTTATCGCCGCCCACGGAAAGCGGGAAAGAGTCCATGAAAAATGGCATAAAAATAATGTGTGATTTATAAATAAAATGGCCATTTGGCATTAAATACAAGAGCCCGTCCAACGCGGCGTATACGCGATGATGATGAGGCGAAAGGTTCGGCCAGCTCGGCTAGTTTTCCCAAAAATCCTGGGCACACCCAGAGCCGTAGGAAAAGCCAAAGCAAATCGACAATTAGAAGCCAAGTTAGCGGCCGCTTAGTGAGTGAGTGAGTGACTCAACGAGCATGGCTTTTTGCCCCACAATGCGCGCACTGACCCAAATTGTGGCTAAGTGAGCAGCAGCGAGGCGGCTGGGATTATGTTGGCCGCAGAAAACATAAATCCAAGTGCCGGTCAACATTTCCGGAATTTTGATGCATTTCACTGGGGGATAGCGGGGCCAGGCATGCGTTAATAGAGTGTGAAAGAATTTTTACTGCAGCCCGCAAAGTGGTAAACAAACAATTGAGTGCCAGACGAAACCTTAAGAGCAAAGCTAATTTAAGAAGGTATTCATGGGAAGCAGTAAGACTGTATAAATGGAGCCATAAAAAAATAATGGTGAAGTAAACTGTAATGCTATTTAAATGCTAAAGCATCATTCATTAAGAATTTGCTGGAGAAACTAGGTTAAATTTAATAACGCTTTGGTAATAAAAATCAAAACGTATATGTAAGATAATAATTAATATTCTCTTAGTATACACTGAATATCTGCAGTCCTTATATTGTCCCTAGACCCAATATTACGTAAGAAATCAACTTAAATTAAAGGGAATACATGGCGAGCATGACCTAAACCAGGCAAAAATACAGAGCAGGCCAAAAGAGAAATTCCGCAAGCTCTACTTGAAGTGTCTGGTAATTTACTGGCTTAACTTCCGGGTGGCAGACTGCTGGAGTCTAAACAAACTACGTTCAGTTCATGATTTAGTGTGTTAATTGTTTTCTGTCTTCTGGTGCCGGAACCACAAATCGGGCCCGGTGGGGGAAGAAAGGCAATGCGAACCAGCTCAACGCCAGCAAGCAGTAAATATCCATTAAACGACATCAAACATTTCTTTTTGGCATTTGTAAGCCATTCGAAGAATGCCACAAATGACATTTTCCACTCAGCAATTTTATCTCCATCAATTCGATTCGTTTATTTATTGAACTGAAATCTGTGCACAAATGTCAGTTTCGCTCTCATTGATTGAAATTTGTTTTGGGGAATCTTTTGCATAACATTGACACAACTGAGCCAACACAAAAGCCGGGTCTAATACATATCCCCGATGTCCTTACACGGCGGCCAGGCGCGAGGCGGTGGTGCAGCGGAGGAGCAAACCAGCTCCAAATGTAATCGAAACCACAAGAGGGCTGAAGAGGGGCGGCCACAGAGCCAGGACCCTCCCATCAATCAAATACATTTTCGTTTTTTGTTTACTTTTGCTGGTTTGCTTAGCCGGAGAGATTTCTATACACTAATTTTATCGATTTTTGCCTTTGTTGGCCAGCTTACATTTTAAATGGGAAATTATGTAAATGAAACTTTTGTTTGCGGCATTTGGGAAATGCCTGAAAAGGATTTGATTTCGATTGTATTGCCAAAGGATTTGCTCTGAAGCAGAGAAGTGTTTTTCGCTCAGACAAAAGCAAATACTTTGAAATTGATACTTGAGAATGTTTGACTTTTCGTGAGTAACTTTTCTTGGGGCCAAAGTGAAGCATCTCTTGAGCCTTGAAAGGGCAGGCTTTTAAAACCGTACCATAAGGTTATAACTGATAAATCAGCAAGTAAATAGCACTAGAGTTTATTATAAATAGCTTATCAAGTTGTAATAGCTTCTTACTGGACTAATTTTTAATCTTTATTCTTCACTTTAAGCACCTACTTATTCTTGCGCAGTTCCGGCGATAACAGCTCCCCTTCAGAAATGCCTGAGAAGTAGCCACTAGTAGTCAGAAATGTAATCTTCACAAACCTCTATCAACTTTCTAGGAACTTGGGGTCATATCAATATCTTGTTAAAAAGTTTGGAAACCCCTAAAAGTAATTATGGTCATAAACTAAAACGATAACGTGATTTTATTTGGTAGCTAAATCAGTGATATGACAGACATTTATCGATTTTGAATTGATTTCGAATTTGAATCCATTCATTAAAATCAATTGTTCAAATTTTAATTATGAGAGGTTAATGAATTCCATTTATTGTGTGATAACATAATGTTGACGATGTCGCCATTGTGAGAATTTCTATAAAAGAAATCAGCTAAACTGTGTTTTAATATGTGTTTGCTTTGCCGCACTACAATTCGATAAACATTCTTGGCTGATAAGCTAAAAGGCTCGTCCGGCCGCTAGCTAAGGAAGTAATGTGGCAAAACTATGGAAATAATGCCTCAAGACTTATCGCAAATGGGGGCCTTGGCCTGCTCTCAGATAAAAACTGAATGGATGGATTGAAAAATTGTTGGGGCAATTGAGCGAGTGACAAATTGGAAAAACTGCAATTTATATAAAAGATAAAATAGAGCCACAGACTGAGCGAGACCAAAAACTAATGCCAAGAAATGCTTTCTTTATAAATTAAAAACGAAAAAACAAATTTGTTAATATTATGGTTTTATATCGAATTTGGGCATATTATAAATCAGTGAATGGAGAAAAAAAATGGTTATTTTTAATATATTTAATTACAGGGACCGTGGTCTAGGGTGTTTAATGAAGACTATTAAACTAGATCAATTGTGTTTTTAACTATATTAACGATAAGTCAAAATTATAAACAAAAGTTTCCATTGCCGCCATATATTACTCGACCTTATCAAATCCGTTTTCTTTTTGATTTTGCAGCAATAGGGTCTATCTGATCGTTTACCTACGTTTTAGAAAAAGCTGAGTAACAACTGAACTTACCTATTCACTAACCAAAATATATATCAATATTACTACACTGCATATCTGAAGAATTTCACATATTAAATGAATTATATTCAACTTGGTGTAAACCCAAAAATATACACAAGTGAAAACGGATGCCCGCATTTAAACACAAGCGATATTTGGCAACATCTTCTCACTCCTACTCCCATCGAGCTGCTCCCCCTGCCTGATTTCACGAACTGGGCCTCCGCCTAAGATCTTGCTCGCCTGTCAGCTTACGACTGTCGCCTTTCACTTTCTTCCCGGATCTCTTGCTGCCCACTCACCTTTGGTCCTCGAGCAGCTTCTCGGCCTGGGCGAGCCGCAGACGCACCGTCTTCATGCTCTGGATGGGGAAGAGGCGGCAGAAGCGCGTGAGGAAGGCGGGCCGCCAGCAGAAGCGCGGAAACTCCCGACAGACGTCCCACAGCCGTGTGTTGTGCTCGAAGAGATATGTGTGCGTCTTGCCGAAGTTCAAGTAGTCCAGCATGTCGGCGTAGTCGCAGTTGAGCAGGTTCTTCAGATTTTGCACGGCCAGCTCCTGGTCATCCGGGTCCCGGATCTGCTTGATTCCAAAATCCAGCAGGGGCTCGTAGTGGTAAAAGTTGCCCGGTATTGAGTTGAGTATATCGCCCAGGAAGGTGGAGCCGGAGCGCCACGATGTGACCACCACGCTGCGCACTGGAGTGCCGTTCGTCTCCGGTGTCATGTCCGCCAAGCGCTCGGCCCCGCCGCGCGGATACTCGAAGTTCTCCATCTCGGTTAGGATGCGCGACCGTTGAGCCGACAGGACATCCACTATAGTAGCTGTCAGATTGTAGACGGCCGTTTGGGACGGCTGCTGCTGCTGCAACTGCTGCTGGAAGCGGTCGTAGAAGGAGCTGCGCGCCAGGGAATTGGACGGTCCCCCGTCCACGCCATAGGCATTGCCAGGGCCACCACCAGCACCAGCCCCCGCTCCCTGATCCCGGCCAACGGCCTGGTTGAACGGAGTGGTCAGCGGACGGTGCTGGGTGGTGGCGATCAGCAGCAGGATGCACAGGCTGCTCACGCCGCAGATGCCGATCAGATTGGCCCTGCGCGACATTCGGCTGCGTCGCCGCTTCCCGCTCAAGCTGATGCGCTGCTTAGCGCGTGTCCTGCCGGGATCGACGGGTCCCAGTCCGGGTCCGGGTCCGTTCGACGCTTCCGCCTTCGCGTTAAGCAGCGCGCACGACTCCAAGTCCAGGTCGAGGTCCACGTCCGCCTCCGAGCCCGCTGTGCTCATTGGTCGCGGCGAGACGAGGCGCTGCTCCTGGCTAATTGCTGGTGGCCACTGCCCAATGGTTCGCCAATGGCCAATGGCTAATAATATTGACTAATTGGCGATGTAACGAACGCAACGCTCTTGGCACCGCTCAGCACTTGCACATTACTGGCCCGCTGGCTCGCTCCCACACGCACATAGTTATCGCCCGCGCCCTCAGCTCGAGAGCATTGCAGATCGCTGCAGATGTCGCGTATTATTATTATTATCTTTGTTTTCCTGCTGGGAGCGGTGTTTTTCCGCGACGCGACCGAACGAAACGATTGAAAATTGAAAACAAAAAACAAAGGTAAGAATCAGTGATGTCATTTTTTTCTTATAAAAAAAGCTAGATTTGCAAAAAGAAAATTGTAAAAAAGCCAAAATAAAAAAAATATATATTTATAAAATAATTTTGTGTATATTTTTTATCATTACACCCATATATTATTAACCATAAAAAATAAATTCGAATAAATGAATAAACCCGTTAATATCTAGAAATAATTAATTCATCCTTAACAACATTTTAAAACCAAAAAACGGATTATAGGGGGAAAAGGGATTCGATGCTCGAATTCGCCCCTTGAAAAATGTTCTTTCTATACGTCAGGTTTTCGAAATACTTAAACGTCAAGGTGCAAAAAAATCGGTTATTAGGCACATGGCTGTAACTTTAATATTTTTTTCGTAAAGATCATAAAGTTGATTTCTTACCATCAATTCATTTTTAAAAATAAAAAATTGCTAAAATGCCAACACGTTGTGGCCAAAGCGCAGTGGCTCCTCTCAGTTGATAAACATATGTTTTGCCCATTGCATATGAACACAAAAGCGTTGCCAGACTAATCGGGCTAACTTAAATATTTTTTTCATAAAGATCTAGTTAATTTCTTACCATCAATTAATTTTAAAAAATAAATTTATAAGAATAACCATAACTATTGTAATGGCCACTTGAAATAATCGGTGTAGAGCTAGGCGGTGCCTGTCGGTACATCGCTTAACAACCTAAGCGATATCGGACAGGGATGCCAACACTTTCCGAAGAGAGGAGAATATCCGAGTTCCACCAAGGCTTTTGACCCGGAATGGTTTGGAACAACGGGGTTCGCGCCAAGAGAGAGAGGGAGAAAGAGAAGGATAAACGAAGATGTGGTGATAGAACGTTGAAGCGCGGTGCATACAGCCGAAGTTATTTGAAAATTTCGCGGGTGCGCGGGAAATTTAATAATATATACTAAATAAAATGAAAAATTTTTAAAACGAAAAGCAGTTTTCTTCAAAGAAATGCTTAGTTGATCAAGTTATGGTAGCAAAAAGTATAGTCACTTTAACTGTTGTACTTTTGAACTCTTTTGTTAATTAATTTACATCAATCTGAGCTCCAGAAATATATACTGATAACATTCCAAAAACATTTACTTATTTAGGCCGTGCCCATAAACAGTTCGAATTTATCTGCTGAAAAGTGCTTAAAGTCCTGGACCGGGCGATAGTTCCAGAGCTCCATGGCCTCGGTGCAGACATTTTGAACCGACTTTATGTCTGCCATTGTCATTTTGTCCATCCACTCGTAGGCTGGCTGGTTCGAGTACTTCCAGGGAAGCTCCCAGCCCAGCGACTCAAAGACTTGGCTGTCGCGGGGATGAACTCCGCGAGTTTTTATCTTGGGTGTTACCATTGGTATTCCGTAGAAGTCGAAGACCAGCTTGATGCTCTCCAAGGGATGCTCTAGCAGATCTTCGTAACGAATTATACTGTGAAGAGCAAATTCCATATTGATTGTGTAATAAATAGCTAAATATATAAAACTCACTCAAACCGTTTCGGATAATGTTTAGCCAAGATTTGGGCCACCTTATGATCACTGACCATGTCTTTGCAAAGCGCCTTGGCTTCACAATCCTCTTCATCCACACACCATTGGCTCTGCCTGCGGAAATACATTGTTCCCCGAGGATCGCGGACGAGCAGCAGTATTCGTAGATTTAATCTATGGAATTCCATTGAAGGAATAGTTAAAGAGTACTGAATGTAATAGGTAATCCCACCCTTCCTTCCTTACCCTTCCATCTCCAACAGTGACACCAGGTTCTCAAGCCTCAAGTTGTACACCGCCATATTGATGAATGGATGCACCTTGCAGACGCCAGCCATTGTCTCCGGATTCCAGCAGTCAGCCAAGCTATGCGTCAGGCAAGTCTTCGACTGGGCCCCGTAGAAACGACGAAAGATCGCCGATCGCCTACCCCAGTAGATCATCTCCGCTGACTTGTTGTAGTCGCATTTGTATAGTGACACCAGTTCATCAATCACCTGGGCCTGATGCTCCTGCGCGGTGCTGCGGTTGTTATAGGCGATCAGCGGAGCATAGTGCTGGTAGCAACCGGGCTGATGGGCCAGGTTGTCCAAAAGCGTGAGGGCCCCCGAGCCCCGGAAGGAGACCAGCAGTGAACGAAGCGGCTGGCCGCCTGTCTCCAATGTGTAGTTGCTCAAGTTTCCGAGGTGTCGAGTTTTATAGGCCACCAGAGCCCGCTGCAGACTCACAGCGTTCGGGATCAGCGAGGGCAGCAGGAAGAACACAAGAATAACGTAGGAAATGTAGACGCATACGCAGACGCCCGTCAATTTGGTTGCTCGCGATAATTGCACCATGATTGTAAACTGAATTTAACTTTCCGAAACCCGTATCAAGACAATAAATTTTAAAGCTATTTTAGATATGTGTTTTTTCTGAGAGCAGATTTCTGTCTACTGCGAAGGTCCAAACAAAGGCAACTAGGATATTCCATTCCGACACAAAACGTTTGGTTGTTTATTTTTTGTAACATACTAACTTTATTTGCATATTTATTTAGTTAGTATAAGTAGTTTTAAATAAGAGTAAAAATGATTATTATTCGTTAACTAAGCCGCTTATATTACCATATTTAATACGTAAATATTTGTATTTTTAATTTGTTACTATGTATTCTGTATAAGGTCGAATATGCTGCCAAAAAGATCTAAAAAAACATTATTTTTAAAAAAAGTTTAGAATATAATAAGTTTTGGACTAGGATATCCCAATAGATAATCGCTCGATTTGTAAAAAAAAATATAAATAAATTCGAATAATTGGTCAGCAGCATATTGATAATATTCTATTAAATCTCGTAAAATTTCTATAGATCTCTGGCACTAATTTTGTATTCCGCAACAATCGAACACCTGCATAATGCTTCAATACGTATATATGTTTTGTAGGTATATCTGCTGTAAAGTCTGTTAATTTGTATAATCAAGGCAAAGGGTTTTCGATGAGGATGATGATGAGGATGATAAGAGGATATATGGCAATCATATAAGCAGTTTGAGAAGTTAGTCTTAACTTACACGGAATATTGTTGAAGATAAAAGCCTTTCGATTTCCCAGCTGAAGATCTTATGATAGGAATTAGTTTTGCAAAATTAAACATATGTATCTTAAAGCATATGTAAGTAATTGTAAGTATAAGGGTATAAATTACTTTCGATTTTGAAATACGTAATTGCGAATGTTCTTACTTAGGTACTTACAAATCAACTAAGGAACCAGTTGGTACTAGCCCCAAATATAAGCTAGGAAAATGGATCATATTTGGGACTCCGATACTCCACCAACTTTAAAGTACATATTTCCAAATTAATACTAAATATTTAATACCATTAGCTGTCCGTCATACGAATGTCCTTATGTCTCAATCGCTGTTGCCCTCAGTCTCATCGTCCAGCAACAAGCTTGTCGAACCATAGCTACGGAGTCTGAAACGAAACCAAGGAATTATTATTGTACAGTACTAGGCTTAATGATTTACATTCAGCAAAGTAAAAATCTTAATAAATAATATAAATGTACACCTCCCTCTCCCTAAAATAAATAATAAATCATAAAAACGAAGAACACTAATTTCACCGCCTGTAATCTCACCTCATCATCGGATACCTTGAGACCATCAAGATTAATGCTGTTCCTGGCATAGCCCACCCCTGCCGACTGCTCCTTCTCATGAGTCTCGTACAGCTGTCGGTTTAGCTCATCCTTGCTGGAAGCTGTGCTGCTGCTTCCACCGTTTGTCATTCCCTTGAGTGGCAGAACGAGATTCGCCCTGCTGGCATTGCTACCAGCACTTCCATATCGTCCATTTCCGGATCGCTGTCTCTGGTGATGGTGGTGGTGTTGTCCATGTGGATTATCGAACTTTTGCTTGGCCCGCTCAAACTCTAGATTTCGCGACTTCGACTCGAAGATGTTCTCCTCAAGATGTGTCGGCTTGGCATCATAGAATGCAGCCGCTGCTGCAGCCGCCGCCGCAGCCGAGGCAGCAGAGTTGCTCTGCTGCTGCTGCAGAAGCGTTCTCTCGGTGTGACTTGACCTCTTGACGGAAGCAGCATGATGGGCAGCAGCATCGCTTCCATTGTGGGAGCTCCTTAAGCCAGCCTGCGAGTCATCGAAGATCTGACGCAAGTCGTTAATGTTGGGCAGACAGTCGTTGGGCAGCTCCACGGCTATCTTATTCCTCAGCTGCACCCCGCCCAATCCCCGCAGCTGTGGGCTCGGGGCACGTCTGGTGTTTAGTGGGTTAGGAGTTGGGTTAGTTAATAGTTAGCCAGCACCATTGGAATTTAGTAAATGTTAGATTTAGTAGAAAGACTTACAGTTTTATCATAAATATATTTTGGAGGCTCTTACCTATTCTGTAGGTGCTGAATCTGCACCTGCAGGCCTTCTGTTTGGCCCACAAGCTCATCATTGGAGCGCTGTAATCGCCGCACCTGGTTCACCGCCGAGTCCAGTTCATCCTCAGCCCCAGCTAGCTCTCGTTTCAGCTCCTCTACACGCTGACGCAGGCGTTTGACCTGAAACAAAATGTGATATGGTGTATTATATACAAATCTCTAAATACAAGTTAGTCAGCCTAGAAATGATTAAGATAATGATTGGAATTAAGATGGTAATTCCAAGCAGAACGTTTCATAATAAATAAGATCAATATTTGTATCATTTCTATTCTTTTAAAATTCATTATTTTAAAGTCTGTCAATAGTTCCTTATACTCTGCTTCAGAATAAAATACGGCTAACAATCATAACTGGTATTCCTAAGATTCCCCCCGCAACTGTACGAGATTTTTCACTGCACCCAGATACGTTGTGCTGTCCCCCCCGATCTCTAAGCACAAAGCGCACTAAATGGGGCGTATCTTCCGTTCTCCAGTGCCAGTGATAAGCGGAGCCGACCCCCGCCAAGCTGCGATAACACTTGAAAAGTTTCCTTCCACACTCGCTTCAATCTTGGTTTCTATCGTCGTCAAGTCAGAAATAAATGCGATAGTGCGAAAAATTTAGAACCCGCGCCGCAGATTACGATCAGCGGGCAAAACAACAACATTTTGTTTCGGGTAAACAAAACCCCAGAAGAGCGAGGAGAAACACGGGAGAATCAACTGCCGAAAGCTTTTGCTCTCGCTGCGGGTTGGAGCTTTCTTCATCATTCTCTCGTCGAACGTCGTGCCGCGCAGCTGTTCTGTGGAGAACCGGCTGACTTTTTCCAAACCTGAAACACACAAAATCGTACGAAGATGATTGCGCAAAGTGTAATCAGCAGACTGAGTCCCTGCGCCCGCCGCCTGGCCAGCTCGAGCTCCAAGGCCGGGGCAGCAGCGGCCAAGTTCAACTGGCAAGATCCCCTTAACCTGGAAAGCCAGCTCACCGAGGAGGAGGTGGCCATTCGGGACGCATTCCGCGGCTACTGCCAGGCGGAGCTGCTGCCGCGCGTCAAGATGGCCAACCGCCTGGAGCAGTTCGACAAGAAGATTATGGAGGAGATCGGCAGCCTGGGAGTGCTTGGGTGCACCCTGAAGGGATACGGCTGCGCTGGAGTCTCCAGTGTGGCCTACGGCTTGCTCACCCGCGAAGTGGAACGCGTGGACTCCGCCTATCGGTCTGCCGTCAGTGTCCAGAGCTCACTGGCCATGGGCGCCATCTACGACTACGGCTCCGAGGAGCAGAAGCAGCGCTATCTGCCCAGCATGGCGCAGGGCAAGCTAATTGGTGAGTCCACCTTATAGAATCAGGAATTGCATCACTATTACGTAAAGGACCACCTTGTTTTTCAATATTTTCTCTTAAAAAATAAAAGCAAAGAAGTAAACCATATTTGTCCATCCTTTACCCAGGCGCCTTTGGACTGACTGAACCCAACCATGGCAGCGATCCTGGCGGCATGGAGACCCGAGCCAAGTACGACAGCAAAAGCAAGACATACATCTTGAGTGGATCCAAGACATGGATTACCAGTGCACCCATCGCCGATGTCCTGGTCGTCTGGGCCAAGTGTGAAGATGGCAAGCTTCGCGGCTTCCTGGTGGACCGCAAGATCTCCGGCCAAGGCTTGGACACGCCCAAGATTGAGGGCAAGTTCTCCTTGCGCGCTTCGCCCACGGGTATGATCCTGATGGACGAGATCCGAGTGCCAGAGGAGCAGCTGTTGCCCAACGCCCTTGGCTTCAGTGGCCCCTTCAACTGTCTGAACAATGCTCGCTACGGTATTGCCTGGGGCGCTCTAGGCGCTGCCGAAGCCTGTGTAGAAATTGGCCGCCAATATACCCTAGACCGAAAGCAATTTGGTCGGCCCTTGGCCGCCAATCAGCTGATCCAAAAGAAGCTGGCGGATGCCACCACGGAGATAGCTCTGGGACTTCAGGCATGTTTGCACTTGGGCCGTCTCAAGGATCAGAAATTGCACACACCCGAGATGATATCGATGCTAAAAAGGAACAACACCGGAAAATCCCTGGACATTGCCCGACAAATGAGAGATATGTTGGGTGGTAATGGCATCAGTGATGAGTACCACGTGATTAGGCATGTGATGAACCTGGAGTCGGTGAACACCTATGAGGGAACGCACGATATTCATGCCTTGATTCTGGGTCGCGCCATCACAGGACTGGCGGCCTTTGCCAACTGATTCTCCACTTTATGGAGGTGTCACTAAAGTACTCTGCATTTACTAAATGTTCGATGTTCGCGTGTCTTTGTGAGTAAATGTTTTAAATTAATCCAATTAGGTGGCGAAATCTTCGAATGGTCTCTCAGTTTCCCTTCGCTGATAAGCTGATATGCGCAATCTGCTCCATATATATTATCCGATAAGGTTTTAGGCTATGGATTAACTCACCTCTGCCTCGTATTGCTCCGCGCGGCGCACGGCGTGACCAAGTTCAGTGTTCGTTTCGGCCAGTAGCTTCTTGAGCTTGGCGTGTGACATCTTCACCTCACTTATTTCCTTGTTGCGCTCTGAGAGCTCCTGCTGCAATGCCCGTACCTCAACGTCGTTGGCCTGCATGGGACGGCACTTGCGGTCTGATCGCTCTTGGTAGTCCCGCAACTCGGCGCGAAGTTTCTTGTTATCTCGTTCCATTGCCAACTTCTCGGACTCCAGGCGCTCGCGCTTGCCCCATTCCGAAGCATTCTCTGCCTGCAAATGTTCCAGCTCGGTGCGCAGCTCTGTGAGCCTACGCTCTAAGTTTTCACGTGCCGCGATCTCCTCCTGCAACGAGTTGTTAACGATACGCATTTCAGCGCGATGCTGCTCCTGCAGTGTGAGAAGTTCGCGAACAGCCTCTTGCTTAGCGGAACGCATCTCCTCCTGACGGCCACGCACATCCTGGATCTCCAGCGATAGCTTCTCGATGTTCTTGTGCAGCTCCAGCTTTTCACTAAGTGAAGAAACGGATGTTAAGCCAAGGATTATTAGGAAAGTACTTCGTTTACTCACTCCCTTTCAGCCTGAAGTGTTTTCTGCGCCTCATCGAGGCGCAACTGAAGCATGGATATCTTTTGCATCAAGTAGTCCTCATCAAAGTCATCCTTAGACAGCTGCTGAATTAGGCGCTTCTCTTCGGCTGCAGCTGCTTCATCCAACTCTGTCAGATGCTTGGGCATGGCGCCCTTCATAGCAAACTCCTCAATGTCCAGGTCCTTTACATCGTTGGGTAGCTTAGTGACCAGCCCGTCCTCGCTGTTGACATTCTTCAGACCATCCGACGAGATGTCTGGGGAACAGTTGGCGTCGCGACCATTGGCCTCTGCGTCTTCGCTGGTGTCAGCACGATGGAATTGTCCAGCGTGCTTCATCATCAGCGTGTGAACCTTCTCCATCTCCTTCTTCAACTGCGTGATCTGCAGTTCAAGATCGTTCTTCTCCCGCTTCAGGGAGTGTGATTCCTTCATGGCGACGTCCAGTTTGACGCTCAACTGCTTGGACTCTTCTCTTGCCTTATTCCGTTCGTTACGCACCTGCGGAAAGTAAGAAAAAGTATTGTTATTAGACACCGGCCGTATTGACCCAACGGGAAGCCATGGCAACCACGATTACCTTACTCCACTTCTCTCGCCAGTTGGCAGTGCAGTCGGACCTGGAAAACGTACGTTGTGTGATTAACAGATAAGACGAGTTTCGCTGGTAGCACCGTACTTACCACCACTTCATGGTCTTCTCCATCTGCGCCGCCCTAGCGCGAGCTTCATGCAACTCCCGCTGCCGCTGGGACTGGGAGTGAAAAGAGAAGAGCTTAACATGTGCGGATTAGAGGTATCAAGTTCGTCACAAACCTCTCGCGCCTCCCATTCAGTCTCGCCGTATCGGGCAGACATGGTGGTCCCCATGACGCCCACAACATCGTTGGCCATGGGGCGTCTGCTGCCCCCCACCGGTGCAGCAGCCGCACTCTGCGTTGTGGATGCCGCCTGTGACATGTTCGCTGTCGTCGGCTGTTAACTGCTGATTGTTCTACACTTTCTAGCTGCGCTCTTGCATTCTGGGAGTTGTACTTGCAGTTTTTTGTCGAGCGAAGCTGTGGCTGAATACAGAAAATAAATTGCAGTGACATTCGCCCGTGAACGTCAACAGCTGTTGTTCTTTACGAGTCCGTGTGAATGGTCTACTGCAGACAGAACTTGGCGGTCACTTATTTTACAAATTATTTATAGTTCATGTCCAGAATATTTCTTGCGCCATATTTGTGTAAAATATGTTAAACAAATAGTTATTAATCATGTATTCTTCAAAAACAAAGCTGGAGCATTTGTGAACAGCTCACAACTAAGTGGTATTTTGAATCAGGCGGGCTGCGGTCACACTGAAAGCACTTCGCAGACGGCCACACCAGCAGAACCGCAATATTATTTTTTCAGAAATTGTTTTCCTCAAAAATTAAGAAAAACTCTATTAAAACATGGCCAAGCATCATCCGGATTTGATTTTCTGTCGCAAACAACCCGGCGTGGGTGAGTTCTGATATATTATTACCTTAATTCAGCATGTAAACGTGTTTGTAATGCGGCAGCCATTGGACGCCTGTGTGAAAAAGACGACGGAAAATGTGTGATCTGCGACTCCTATGTGAGGCCCTGCACGCTTGTCCGGATCTGCGATGAGTGCAACTACGGCTCCTACCAAGGCAGGTGCGTTATATGCGGTGGTCCCGGGGTATCCGACGCATATTACTGCAAGTCTTGCACCATACAAGAGAAGGACGTGAGTTGCATGTGGATTTAATGGGAGGCATCGCCTGATAATGTTCTACCTATCCAATTTTCAGCGCGACGGCTGTCCCAAGATCGTTAACCTGGGTAGCTCCAAGACTGATCTGTTCTATGAACGCAAGAAATATGGCTTCAAACAAAAGTAAGTATCTATCTGACCACGAAAGGATTTCCGGATTTCAACATGAATCATTCCCACTAATTATAATTTTCCACTTTCTTTCCAGCTACTGATGTCCTCTCCACTACCTCGTACATTGCTAATACATTTTTATTGTAATTTAACATATAAACATAGGTTTGGATAAATGAATGTTTGGATTTTCTTCTTATGCTTAGATGGTTAGGAGCTTTTCCTCGCCACCGATTTCATACTGCAGGCACAAGCGGTCGAACTCTGCAGACTTTTTGTCCAGATCGGTGACAAAGTCGCTTTTGGGGTAGAACTGGCGAAGCTGCTCAAGATTCCGGGTGACAGACTCTGCAGGCTTGCCCGTAAGATGAGCCAGCACCATGAGGTTGATGAGAGTGTCATAGTCGTTGTGCTTCTTCAGTAGCGATTCGCGTAGGACAGCATCCGCCTCCTCGTACCGCTCAAGGCCCAGATGAACTACAGCCTGGCCGTTCAACAAAGCCGGGGTGGGCTTGAACTTCTCACAGAACTCTTGGTAGATATGGAAGGCGTCCTGCATCTGTTCTGTACCCTGGGCGAGGGCTACCCACGCCTGGGCCAGCTGCGTCAGCGTGGCATCGTCGCTGATCTCCTGCATCTTAGCCACCAGCTGCTTGGCCAGGTCCACGCGATGGAGGCGCAGCAGGCACTGCACAGACAACGCCATTGATTCCAGATTCGTAGATCCATGCAAGATTTTCAGTGCGTTCTCTAGCTGTCCATCGTGGCAGTAGACAATCGCAGTGGCAATGTGCCAGATGTTGGTCTCATCCTCATCACCAGCTACCTTGTCGGTGAGCTTCTCCAGCAGCTCCTCCGTACGGGACGGTTGCTCAAACGCCTCGTGCACCAGACGCAGGGCCTGCAGGGGCGTGGCATTGTTCTCCTTGATGTCCGAAGCCACTATGCGCCCGGAATCAATGGCCAAGTAGGAGAGGTACATGTACGACAGCAGCTCCGGTCCAGCAGTTCCCTGCTCTGGCAGCACAAAGTTGATCGATCCCATGTAGTTGCCGACATAGTACTCATTGCGGGCATCGAACAGCGCCGAGTTGGTGTCCTCATCGTTTTGCTGTCGGCTCATTTTTATATTTTAATTGCTTTGCAAACAAAAATCTAAATTATTTTGGGTGAGCTGGCTTTTCGTCGAGTTGTCAAAGTGTGACCGTAGCGCATTTACGAAAACCCCATTAAGACTGTACATGACGCAACTAAACAAGGTGGTCTCTGGAGAAACTCAATGAGAGAACTGCTCTCTTTTGTCGATGGTATTGAAGTCGCTCCCTCTTTTTAGCGCTTGCTTCTCTTTGAGAAGTTTTCTATGACCGGAAGAGAGTAGAGTAAAAATTGTTTACCGTCCCCAACAAAGCTGATGACCACCTTTTATTATTCCACCATGTGGGCACCGGCTGCCTGCTGTCTGGCCAGTGTTGTAAAGGCCGGTTTGTTCAAGACCGAATTCAGAACGTATGTATATGTAAGTATTTTAAATAAAAGCACAATCGTACGTTAAAAGTTAACCATTGCAAGAACGCAATCCGGTTAAACTAGTTACCAACAACTAAGCTTCCATATTGCATTACAACTGACGGTAATAAAGTCGATTTGCGAACAACTGTTGGCCCAAACACCTTTGTATTTCTACTCTTAATTTTTAACAAGTGTTTTTTTAGTTCCTTATCAGGAATGTACAATCCGAACAGCACAGACCTTGACCGGGAGTATTTTCCTAGTTATCATACTACCAGGTTCCAAAATGAGCCGGAACCAAATTTGGCCGTTGTCGAGCATTTTATAAAGATAACCCAACAGCGTAAGCAATTAAAACATTTTAAAATCGAATCAAAACTAATTCAACATACATTGGCAGATGAGAGGGACTTGACCCTGGCACACGGCATCATTGTGGAGCACTTGCGGTATGGCGAGGGTCGGCGAGTTGTGGATGTCTTTTCTGACAAGAATACACCAGTCCAGAGCCCTCTTTTCGTGTTCGTACATGGTGGCTACTGGCAAATGCTGGACAAAAGCCACTCCTGCTCTATCGTGGGGCCACTGGTGCGACAGGGAATCCGTGTTGCCGTTATGGATTACAACCTGTGTCCCGCTGTGACTCTCGAAAAGCTAATGACTGAGTTCGATCGATTCCTTGAGTGGATTTTCAGATACGCCGAGCTCACACATGTTATGGAAATAACATTCGCCGGCCACTCGGCCGGGGCTCATCTGCTGACCCGGATCCTCAATTCACACGACGCGGTCAGTCCCCAGAGGAGCCAGATGTGCTGGGCCCTGATCTTCATTTGTGGCGTGTACGATTTGAGGGAGCTGTACAATCTAGAATCGGTGAATCCCAAAAACATTCTTGGCCTCGACGGGCGCAAGGCGGAGAGCCTGTCGCCCATGCTATGGTCGTACACCGAAGTGGGTAGTTGGAGATCGACACGGATGTACGTATTGGCCGCGGAGCACGATAGTGTCACCTTCATAGAGCAAAGTCGACGCTTTAGCGAGGTTTTGAGGAATGCCGGATTCCAAACCACCTTTAAGGTCTTTGAAAAGTACGATCACTTTGACATAATCGAAGAGACGGCTCTGGATGAATCTGATATAGCAAGGTATCTGCGCAATATTCGGAATGAATAAGATACATATTTGTTCAGTTATTTTATCGTTATTTTACTTTGTAAAACAAGCTTAGCCTAGTAGTAAGTATGTATTCCATATGTACATATTGTGGCATACTGGTACGGGTGCAGCTCTGCAATAAATTAGCTTGGCTCGGATAAAACTATAACTGAGGAATCGAATCTTGCGGGAATAAAGTAATCTTTTAAGGAAATTGTTAGGAGTAAAATACCAATAATAATTCGATAATTAAATCAATGAAATAACCATTTAACTTCATGTTAGGTCAGACCTGCAGTCTCTAAGGCAATCTATCTAATCATAGTCATATTTTTTAAATTGCTCAAAGATTACTTGCTCTCCTGGGATTCGATTCTTTCTCAGCCAAGTACATCCGTCCTACAATACAAAGTTGTATTTCTTAGGAGTTTGCATATAAACAATTACAAAGTATAAACACTTAATAACGCAAAATTTTATACATTAATTAATAAATAAACTAAAGTACTGTGTGGCTAACTAGGCGAGGGAGGAGGTGGTGGAAGCGTCTTCTTTTACAGCTCCTCATCCGAAATAATAATCTCCGCTTCAATGACAGGCTTTTTACTCGGATTGGAGCTGGGGTTCTGCTCATGGATGAAGTTGGCGTTTAGACTAGAGACAGAAATTATCTTCAGCTTGCCGTTGGGCGGATCTTCATCTTTCTCGGCGGCAGTCTCGGTTCTCGTTATATCTATCACATCCTCATTGGCAGGCCCTTCTACTAACTCCACCTCAGCTTCGGAGTCGACATCGCTTACCTCGCCGTTGACCTTGAAGTTGTCCACAAAGGCGTCTACATCGTCTTCCTCATCCTCCGTTTCCGTCTCATCATCAGAGTCCTCACCGTTGTCATTCTCTTTGGAACCAATTGTGCCAGCCTCCCCAACTTCCTTCTGTGCTGTCGATGATCCGTTCTTAAGGGCAGCAACGGCGGCTGCCTTTGCAGCTGCCTGAGCACTGGTGCAGGGCTTGTCGTCGTCCTCTACCAAAGCGGCCAACTTGGCAGCCTCTTCGGCTGCTTTTTCCTGCTTCTGCTTCAGGCGCGCCTGACGCTCCTCCGTATTGAGATCCTGCTCACGAGCGAATCTAAAAGAAGTCAAAAAATTAGTTATGAAACGATAATTGAATTATCAGCACTATTGCCATGTCTAGGCTCTGCAGCTGCTTGGAAATTAACGAACTTTAGAAATAGCAACAGCTTTTTTTTTATTAACAATTAAATTAAGAACATTCCACAAGAGCAAAACGCTAGCACAGTGCTGACACCCTCAATTTGTGCTCACTTTTCCAAGACATCACTTATTTTGGTTTTCTTCTTGTTGTTTTCCTCCAGCTTGGCCAGCAGCTGCGGATCGCTGGCAGCCGGATCCTTGACATTCGCAGTAAAGTGCGTAACGGTCTCGTAAAGATCAGTCTTTCGTCGGGCCTGCAGCAGTTGCCCCACCTTGGCGAAGGCGTCGTGAGCTAAAAGGTATTCAATATTTTATGTAATTATTTTTACTCAGTGTTTAAAGTTTAAGCATATCGCTAACCTATCCTCTTCATCTCAAAGTTGGCTAGCCCCAGCTCTTTTTCCTTGTTGCAATGTTCCAGCAGTTGGAGCACATCATGGTAGTCGGGAAACTCCTGCATCCGGTTCACAAAGGCCGACAGTGTGCGATTGAAGTCCGGGTAGGCAGAATCCTTAAATATTATGGCTTGCTTCAACTGACGGCGGGCGCTTTTGCTCTCACCGGTTAGATCACAGATTTTTTCGTATATTTGGCAAGCGCGCTTCTTGTAACGCTCCACCTGCAGATAGCTGGAGTCCTCTTCGTTCCAGTCTACATCCGCCTCTTCCAGCATTTCGATCCGCTTTTTTATTGTGGCCAGGGTATGATTGAGCTTTCGGATGCGCTCACCCTGTCGCTTGTCAAGGGTGGGGGAATCGGGTTCGGGTTCAGGTTCTTCCTCCTCCTCTTCCGCTTCCTGCTCTTCCGTCCCCACTGGGCTCCGTTCCCGCTGCTCATCCTGTATATTCGGTTGCTTGGGTGTAGACGATCTGGGTTGAGGGGAATCCCTTACAGACGGTTTCGGCTTTTCTCTAACCCTCGCCACCCGTCGCGCCTTCAGCTCATCCACCACGCTCTTAAGGTGTACGTACACCATGTCCGACTCGTTCTTGATACGTGTTATGGCCACTTCGACCATCTTGCGGAAGCCACGCGACTTCACGAAGCTTTCGTGGACACTGTAGTAGTATTTGGTTAGCTTGCCCTGGGCTAAGCGCTCCATGTCCGACGACTTGTCCACCTCGACGCAAAGTTTCAGTAGAGCCGCGTACTCTGGCGTAAAGGGTGCTCTGGCTGGTGGCGAAGCTTCTTTAGGCTTCTCCTTCGGAGCGACTTTTTCAGCTGGCTGCCGTCTATCTGTCGGGGCTTCAGGTAGAGCATCCAAGTCAACAATTTCTGGGTCAACATCAATGGATACTGTTACTGGCGGAGATACTTTATTCCGTTGTTTATTCCCCGGAACTGCTTTAGTGTGCTCCGGCTTTTCTCCGCTACTTCCAGTCTTGCTCTCCGTCTCCACTTTATCTGTGGGCGGCGTCGTTGGCGGTGACTCCACCAAGACAATTGTGGGCGTGGTTGCGGGCTGCAACTGCTCTCGCTGCTTTTGTTGCTGCTGCTGCTCAAACATGTGCCTTCGCCACTCCTCGTCGGATTTCTTTAGAACGGTTATGGGCTGAATACGTTTAGTGCCGGCAGGCCTCGTCACCGCCGAAATGCTTGCTCCAGGCAGGGAGTTCAACTTGAAGGCCGCCGCCTTGGCCAGTTGCTGATGCTGCACTGCAGCCGGAATTGCTGTCGGAGGTGGCGTTGTCGTGGGTGTTAGTTGGGGCGTAATGCTAGTAGTGGGCGGCAAGTTCAGCAGCAACGGCTCATTCAAGGCAGCAGCACAGTGCGGGGGTGTTGCCAGCAGACGCTGCGGGGGAGTAGCGCTAGTTGTGAATCCCTGCAGATGTGTAGAGCTCAGCGGAGGAGTTATCGGCTTGTGATTTGTGCTTCTAAAGGGCAGAGTTCGGGCAGCACTCAGTCCTGTTACTGGGGCGGTGATGATTCCCGGCGCTTGCGGCCTTATTTGGATATTAGCTGCTCTGCTGTTGGGCGGCACGGGTGTGATCTTGGCCGCTGTCGTCGGTCGCACAATTGGTGGATTGATCTTTTGAGAAAAGGTAGAAGTTGGAAGCAACCCAGGTGGCGGTGGGGGCACCTTTTGCACCAAATGAGCAGGCGGGGGCGTCGGCTGGTGGATGACCTGTTTAGGAGCCTTCGACGCCACCTTTGTTGATGCCCTCGGCTGCACCATGGGAAGTTTCTGTATCGTCATGGATTTATGTGTAATTTGGTTGACTGCGGGTAGCGATGGATTCGAAAGGAAAGTCGATTGATGTTGCGCTGAATTTTGTTGGTCCATCAACGCTTTTTGTAGTTGTTGGGCCATCTGCGTCTTCTGGCTAGCCGCCGGAGATGGCTTTTGCTGTAGGCTCGCGGGTTGCTTTTTCTGTTGCTGCGCTAACTGAACCAACGGTTGCATCTGCATTTGTTCCACAATTGTGCTTTGTGGCAACTGCTGCTGCTGCTGTTGTGATACTAGAGCAACCGGCGCTTTTTGCTGCTGTTGGAGTTGTCCCAAGTATGCTCTATATTGCTGCTGTTGTTGCAGTTGCTCTAAAGATACTCGGTTCGGTTGTACCAATGAGGGCTTTGGTGCTAGTTGGATGGCTTTCGGCACTTGCTGCTGTAGCTGCTGCCCTTGAACCATGGCGGTCTTCGATGCTGGCTGCTTCTGTTGCTGGATTTGCACCTGGGAAACCTTCGGAGCTGGCTGTTTCTGCTGGACTTGCACCTGGATGGTCTTCTGTTGCTGTAGACCCATAATTGACTTTGGTTGCTGCTGGTGTTGTGCTCCGACCGCCGTTTTCAGTTGTTGTGGCTGCTGCATAGGCCGCTGCTGAAGTTGTACTCCCAACGGTTTTTGTTGCTGCTGTTGGCCCAGAGAAACCCTTTGCTGCACCTGCGTCAGGAGTCCCTTCTGTTGTGGATGCTGCTGCTGCTGTTGTTGTTGTTGTTGTTGCAGTTGCACGGCGAGCACCTTTTGTTGCTGCTGTAGCTGTTGAAGCATTTGACCCATTGGCGGTTTTACTTTCACTGAACTAACCATATTCTGCTTTTGCTGCTGTTGACTTGGTTGCTGCTGACCTATCCCAACCGGCGGCTGAATCTTTGCTGGCATCGCTTTTGGCACCACTCCCGTGGAAGGTGGGTTGGTGGCTTTGCCAACGGCTGTTAGCCGGTATTGTGGACTGGGTGTAACCTTCACCTGGTGACTGGGCACGGCGGTTATCAAGGCATTCGCACTGGGCGCCTTGTTGGTCATAGACCATGCCACTTTCTGGGCAGCGCCCATCTTCACCTGCTTCGCCTTCACATTGTTGTTGAAGCTGTGCGTGTTGTTGTTGTTATTATTGTACTCGGTTGAAGTAATGGTGATGTTTCCATTAGTTATCGAGTTGTTCTTCTGGTGCTTGGTTACTGTAATGCCACTGGGGATGTGCATGGATTGAAGGGGATCCGTTGGGACGCTTGGAATTTGCTTAGCAATCACTGCACCACCTCCCAGCGAAGCTTTTGGTATGTTTACAAGTTTGGCGGGCAAACTTGGTCTGCCAGTTGGGACCACAGATCGCAGAGGATCCTCCAGACGTCGACGCTTAGCTCCAGGTGGGGACTGCGGATAGTATTAATAGATGAGTAAGTTGGTTATATTAGAATGTAAAACGGCTGGAAAAGTGTTCATTCAAATCTATATTAAAAAGAAACTACAGGTTTTACTATAACCGTGCACTAATAGATTAATCTTTAGACGGTATTAAATTAGTATACACTTATATTTAAAAAACCCTTTAATGGATTCAAAAATAAATTTGACTTGGGCTTTTACACTTCTGCGGGCGACCTGTTGGCCCCCTGTGCATTTCAAATTTGAATGAAAATATCAACAAACAAAACCGCCGAAGGCCCGTCGGTGTATGCGTGTGCGTCTGTGTGAGAGAGGAGGTGTTTTGGAGACTTGCGAGCGCGCGCTTGGAGAATTGTTTTGATTTCGGGCCAAATTATCGCTAACGAATTGCGTCTCAAGCACACATACTCCGAGAGAGGAGCGCAGCGAGTAAACGCGAACCCACACAAGCCAGTAGGTCTAATGTAATTAGCGCTCACGATAAGCCAATGCAAGTGCAAGACTCCCAAAGTCTCCATTCGAACCGTCCGGCAGCACTACGCGACACCTGCATATGTGTAGGTGGGTGTGCATGTCGTGTCTCGCTCTCAACAAAAGCAGCGCGAAAAAAATTAATTCCACACACTACATAAAGCACGCACACACACTCGGCCAGCAAGCCTATTTAAAATCCAACTGTACTTTTTCACACACACAGCAGCCCGGCCCACTAGGAAATTACCTCTTCCTCGGACTCCGAGCTCAGGTCAACGCATACCACCGACGCAGACATTATTCGTGCCAAAACGACTCGCACCCAATTTATTCACTTTTCTGACTGCGCTTCGATTCGCACGGATTTTTTGACATTTGGACTCGCTGTCTTCTAGTTTTTCTCGCATATGGGCACAGCGCGATTCGCCTGCTTTGATCTCCTATTATATGATTCTCTCTCTCCGTTTACTCTCTTAAAAACAATTACAATTTTTCTCTTTTCTAGCGGTGAGTAGTGCAGTTTCGATAGTTGACGGCTGGTTATCGGCAGGATTCTCCGAAAGTGGAGAGATTTGTGGGCACACTAAAACTATGTTAGCTGTTTAAAATAATTTTAAATTTGTACTTTTCCTTAGTACAATAAAAATCATTTGGCAACCAAAAACTACAAGATTTGTACACGATTTTATTAACATTTATTTCAAAAATTGTGTGCCCAAGAACAGCGTTGCCATATCGTCTACAGTGTAAAATCGATATTTATTTTTGTGTAATCGGCTGTCTATCGTGCTTTTCTATCATCATTAGAGGACTTAAAAACAGCTGTATTAAACAGAATAAAAGAGTTGGCGGGGAACTAGTTAAAAACCAATTGCTTGTGAACATGGAGCAATAAATTTATTTTATTATTTTATTAATTAATTAGCCCAGTTAAAAATAAAAATAAAAAAAATATATTTAACTAATCATATTAATTTTTAAGGCATAATAATTTGTGTAACATTACTAAACTAGTCAATTGTACATTTTTTAGTGCACGCACTATTCGCAAATTATTGGCTAGTGGTGGTAGTTGGGCAAGGTTACACAGCAGTGCATACACGAACCAGGGATTAACTCGGGTTTGTAGTGTGACCGTTTGGTGAAAACTTCAAATTCTACAAATACAAGTTTTTATGGGTTTTTGTGGCAAAATCTGTTCACACAAATGCCGCGACAATAACGAAATTGTTTCTCAATTTCAAGTTGTACTCTTTAATTAAGTGCTTGCTTGTTTTATTTTGTTCGTTTTTTTTTTTAAATTAAAGTTTTATTGTGCGCAGTCATTGATTGAGGTGGCCACGAAAGGTACCATTTATTGACACAACGTTTAAGAATTTGCAACGTGTGACATCTCTTTATTAAAAAAAATGATGCAATTGGATGAAGTTCGAGTGCAAGACATTAAAAATATAGTGGGTTTATTTCATCATAATTTAAAATTTCCCATATCTTAAACTAAATTCATAAAACAAAAGGTTTTTAAAAAAAGTTAATATATTAAAAGATACCATTATCGGTCGGGCTTTAGTGACTGATGCAGCAATTGATTTATACTATTTCCTAACAAAACAATTTTTATTACTGGATCCATAAAAAACACAGTAGTCTTAGAATTTGGATACCTGTTTTGATATCGCGATTAGTAAGATTGCGGTAAGATTATTCAGTAATGATTAAGAAATACCTAAAAAAAACAGATATAATCAACTAATATTAAAAACGCCATAGTATCTTTTTACTGCTTGCTTTATTCAATAAACTTTGCTTTGCACCTAAGTATACTTTGTTATCCATTAGATAGCATACTTTACATTGAATTCATATAGAGGTTAATCCAATATACTTGACTTTACTTGTACCCAACAAATGCTCATCTCTCAAACTATAGTCCCTTCTTAACATTATATACAATATACGAGTAATATGCTTTTATTTAGTATTCCGTTACATTAATATTTGCTCATGTGTGAATTTTGTTTTGTTTTTAAACATTAAATATAGATATAATAGACTTGATTTTGTTTGGAAAACACTTACAATATACAGTTAAAGACTGGCTACACATCTATATTGCGATTTCCAATTATTTGTATATTATATATGCGGTATTTTTTGTGGCTTCGTTTTTCGCAAACAGAATTTGACTAGATCAACTCGTGGGTCTACTACCGATTGGCCTCTCCTCCTCGTCGTCGTAGAAATCCCTTCTCCGAATACAAATATTGCTCTATGGACTCACCCAGCACGACTTTCGTTGGCTTTTCCCCAGTGCCCCGTTTCCCATTTCCCGTTCCCAACTTACCGATCCCAGTTCCCGAGTTCCCACCTAGCGCTAGAAATAGACGTATATGTATGCAGGCTACATACATATCCTCCTCACCGACTAACCCAAAATTCTAAATCCTGACTAATCAAACATAATAAACAAGCTTAACTCGGCTCACACACACAAACCAGAGAACGGAGAGTCGTTGTCGCCCCAACTGCTATTTTTCACTTAATTATTGCTAAGACCCCAGCATCCCCTCCACTCGCCACCCCCGAGTCCGCCACCCATTGAGCACCGTTATTTTATTACTGTTTACCGTTCTCGAACGTCACTAGCGTCGTCCCTTTCCCGCGAGCAAGGAATAACGGAAGTGTGCCAATTCCAGTGTCAGCCATTGAGCGTTTCGGTGTGTTAATTGTTTTTCTCCACTCCGCCGCCCAACGCCTTGTTTCAAGTGCATTAAAAAGATCATGGGTGGTAAATTAACTTATTGGCGCGTCACTTCGCCGGCGACCGTCGTCGCTCCTCAGTCGCCAGGGCTGCTAGTTAACGGTAATTGATGCCTTGTTCTTGTTGCTATTGCTGACAATTGAATGTACAGTACACACACATGCATTGCACACACACTAACAAAGTCAAACCTCTGTGCAGCAAATTTCCTTTTACCTTACAATTTTCAAAAAATTCAAATGGAATTTGTAAAGGTCAAAAAGTACTGAAAGTTTGTAAATCCAGGCGATGACACCGGCTTTCTTTCCTATTAAAATTGATAATAATTCAAATTAAATAGATTTAAGAGGAGTTTGTAAGATTTTTTTAAAATCTGAATGCTAAGTTCGATCTTTACCTGGTGTTTTCTTCGTCCGATTTTTACATTTAAGTATAATTATGTTTATGTACATACATTGCGAAATATGCATAATACAGTAATTTACAAGACTTATGAACTAGTTTTCAATGCTGTAACAGGAGTTAAGTGGGTACTTTTACTTTGACTAACTTAGGTATCATCTATTTTTCTCCCCGAAAGGTTCGGTTTCTTGACATTACTAATTTTCTGTAATTTCTAAATACGTATTTTATCTAAGACGTTTTTAACTTACTGATATTTCAAGATGAGTTAAATTTGTGCAATTTATATTTAATAAATATGCTTTATAATTTTGTCCTATTTAAATAATTCTCGTTAATAACCATCTGGTTTTCAGGCAAAGGCTGGGGATCTTTACGAGAAGCTATGGAAAGTGTTCTTCTATGTAATTTTGGATTTAGCGAGCACGAAGGATTAATATTAAAAAAAAAACTAGGGTTTAAAAAAATAAATCAGAACTCTATTAATGGGGAACAATAAGAAGTGGCTGTCGATAAAAGTCCATTATTTACGCCTTTAACCATTATATTTTACAATTTTGAGCGATAGTTAGAGGATATATGATCATAGATTCTTTCTTTAAGCTATAAATTCTATTCACACGCGAATCCCAATTTACCACAGACCTCCATTATGATCACTTAACCCCGCCTCGCCGATGGCTTAGAGGAACTCCCGGAAAGGCTCGTCAAAGTTGTCGTTGATATCCGCGAAACTTGCGCCATTATTACCCACGCCCACACCAATCCCAACGCCCACGCCCACCGCCGTGTTCCCATTGAGTATGAGCGTAGGCTGCTGCTGCTGGGGCTGCATCATGCCGGCTCCCATGTGACCATGACCCAGCAAAGTCTGCTGGTGCTGATGTGGCGGTAGGTGGGTGGGTTGCTGTTGCTGCTGCTGTTGTTGCTCCAGCGGCGTCTGCATGTGCATGGGCTGCGGCTGAAGGCCCTGCATTGTGGAAGTAGCGGTCACGGCGGCAGCGTTCAGCAAGCTGCCATCGGTGGCGGCCAGGAGCGCGCAATCGAAAGCGCCGCCATTGGCCAGCGCATCCTCGAAGCACAGCGTTGTGGCACTGGTGTTTCCAGTCGTTCCATTTGCTGCTCCGCCGACGTTGCCTCCCTCCGCTGTGAGGTTGGAAAGCAAAACTCCGCCAACGGCCCCTGAGTTGAGCTCCATGGCCGCCGCCTCCTCGTTGCGCTTGGACAGAATGATGTGCGTCAGATTGATGATGTAGTTCTTGGCCAGCGTCAAGGTTTCGATCTTGGACAGGCGCCGCTCCATCTCCACGTGCGGAATGACCTCACGCAGCGACTGGAAGGCATCGTTTAGGCTGTGCATCCGCATCCGCTCGCGCTCATTGGACTCCAAGCGCCGTAGGTTTCGCTCCTTGGCATTCAGAGCCCCCTTGCGGCGTCGATTGGCATTGGCATTCGCATTGGAGGAGCTGGAGTTGGTGCTGTTGGGAGTGAGACTGGATCCGCAGCCGCCGGATCCGGCCTGCTGGCTCCGCCCTCGACCGAGAGATCCCTGCCCGCCCTGGGAGCCTACCGGAGGAAGGCCGTTGTTGGTGGTGCTACTGCCGCCTCCATTGCTGCTGCCGCCACCACCACTAGTGTCGTCGCTCTGCGAACTGGAGTCCGTCATCTCCAGGTCGTAGGTGTTATTGCTTACCTGGAAGTCAGCAGGAAAAATTGGAATGTCTGAAGTGATGGCATCTCCCACCAGAGAATGCCGGGAGAGAATTTGCGTAACCCCCTTACCTGTGAGGTGCGTCTGGTGGCTCGTCTCACCGGCCGGGTACTGCCCTCCGCCGACTCTGGCGACAGACCATTATGTCCGTCCGTGTTGTAATTGTTGTTGTTGTGGTGCAACTGCTGCTGCAACTGCATGAAGTCATGACTCGTCATTAATTCCGTCAGCTGGGTAGCATCCATGGTTAGGGAAATGTCCAAATCCAAACCCAAAGCGAACGAATATTGCGCTGGAAGAAAAATGCCTGTTACCATTATACAAACATTTATTGACTTATTTAGTAAGCAAGATCTCAATTTTAGCATCTGCTATCTGAATAAAACCTATAGAATTTTCTTGTAATATTAAAGAAAGGAATATCACAGTATATACTCTACTTCTAGGAAGGTCTTATGGTAGAGGTAATGCTGTAAATCCCTTAACAACAGAAAATAAAACCAAAGTCCTCTTTATAGCCTTTATTCTGAGTAGACCTTTTAAGGGTTGTTCTTAAAATGTTGTAGAATTTATATGTTTCCCTTGATTTTTTAATAATTAAAATTCCTATTTTTTTCCTCCTTGATTTAAGCATAGAATTAATTTATAGCAAAAATATTTGTGGGAAGATAGAAGCAAAAACAATAGAATTTTCTTTTAAGAATTTCAAAGAAACTAGTTAGGAAATTCACATCTTTGGGGTTAAGAGGTGAGACTTAATATATAATAAATAGTAGAAGTCTACCATTCGGTAAATCTCAAATTATTAGAAAGTATCCGAAGAAGGATTTGTATATGCATGTGTATATATTTTATATAATATAAATTCAGGGTTGTGTAAATATTGAACAAAATTCGACTCTAAATTTTACAGGTTTTCAAATCCCTTTTCTGAAAGATACAGAAAGCTAATTATGAATTTACACCATAAGATCTTTCGTGTTCTTTCACATAAACAAAAAAAACCTTTACATATATCAATAGGTTCTGTAAATGTAGTTTCTTGTGTAATATCCTTTCAAATTTTCAGCATGAAAACTGTGTACGCTATGGATGTCGAACTTCCCACTCATTTATCATTGTTATTCTTTGATAATCCTTATCTGAAATCGATTTTTGCTATCTACATCGAACATTACACGTGACTATTTGACACATAAATTAGGCTTGATGACACATATCTAATATTATTCCCTCAAAAATTATCTCGAAAGGTAAAAAAAGGGAATTCGTTTATTAATGTTATTCGATCCGAGTTTATTACAAGAGTTTTACGATTTAGATTTTAGATATGCCTCATATATTTTATGTTTCTGTATTATCTATTTTTACACAATCCCCTCTAAGCAATGCTATGCATTCATTGTGAGATTTTATTTTTCAAAACAAAAAGAAACCGATTTATAAACAGAAGTTAAGTAAATTAGTAAATTTACTTTATTTGTGTGGATTAAATCAATCTGATTAGTAAATAAATAGTTCACTAATTAACTTCGCTGGCCGCCCCAAGAACAGCGCTAATCAGTGGCTAAAAACATTATTAAATAGTGAGGGGGTAATTTGGTGCCCTTCTTGGAAGTCATATCTGGTCCAAGGGTCAGTCGGCGTGAAAAGATTGCATTGTACTTGCATTAAAAATAAGAATGAAGCTGGGAGCAAAACGGTTACCGATGAAACGCGATTGCGGCGTTGTCGTTGTTATGGTTATGGAATGCCCTTTGGCTGCCAGCATTTGACCCGGAACCGGGCTGCAGCATTTAAAGCGTGGGACAGACCAGTGGACACGGATGGATATCCGGGGGACACGCGGACACGGAAACACAGGAGCCCGGGCCGTGAACATCGACTTTGCTGTAATAGAAAACGCGCACTTTGCGGTGCATTTCTTGCCCGCTCGGCGTTGAGTGAAACAAAAGTGTCGCTATTATTTAACGACAACAGCTCCTTGGGCTCTAGACTCTTTGGGGTCTTTAAAAGAAATGTTAAGAGAAATGACTACAACACAAAGCTTAACACAGCAGTGGGTCTCTGGGCTTCACAGAAGGGAATATGCGCTTTCTGGCTATACTTTGCCTAGAAGGAAATGTATCGATTTATTTAATAATTTTATTTTAATGTTTAATACATTGATAAATCAACATATTTTGAGAACAGTCAATTTTAATCTAAACACTTATTAATTAGAAAAAAATATAAAAATAGGGTTAATCTATATGTTTATAACTTTAAAGTTAAAATATTAATTTATAGAAATATTTTATTTGTAAATATTACGTTCTACCTATTGATTTATGATGAAACACATATCAAACCCATTAGACTCTTCTCCCTAGCAGTGTAATGCGTTGTAACATTGCACTGAGGTCAAATTTGGTTTTTATGTAATGGACAGACCGGACCAGGGGTATTAAAAGAATTCTAAGAAAGGAAAAGCGGGAGGTCCAATAAGTCGCCGATTTGTCGCCATTCGATGGCCGTAAATGCAGATCCTAGCAACACGTCGGAGGCTCGCACTCCTTGCCGCCGGTGGCGATTACACTGAAATTGCAGCTTCCTTTGTCTGGCGTTGGCCGGGGGCTGGAGGATCTTAGCAATGCACCCGGCAGCCAGCACCTGGTCTTGTGTAATATTTATTACGCTTTCTAGTAAATAAAGCATACTTTTGCGCGCCTTTGTTTGCCCTTTTCTCTGCGTGGGTCGACACAAGGTTGCCACAATGCGGCACTGCATTTGACAAGTATTGGGAATTCTGTTGAGCATTCCATTGGGTTGGAGCTATGTCAAGTATGAAGGACTTCAAGGCAGCATCGAGTATTCGATTTAATAATTTTATAAATGTATCGAAGTAGTATGAGAAATCATAACATTTTTTAAGGAACAACTGCGTTTTGTTTTTTATATGTTGTTAACAATGTTCTAAGTGACAAGCTTATGGAGCAGAAAGGACAGTAAGGAAACCTCTTAAACTTCGCACTTTCCATCTTTTAAAGTTTGATCTTTAATTTTCATCAATTTAAAAAAAAAGATGTGCCAAACTTATAATTTCGGAATACTAAAGTTTTCTGCATAATTCTGTTAATTTTTTTACGCTTTATTTCTTTGGATATATATATTCAAATTATTGTATTACACTTGTAAAAAATTTAACAATTTTTAAAGGTTTATATGATCGATTCTTTAAAACTTCACAAGTTATAAAACTGTTTAAATAAGAATAATCTATAACTTCAACTTACGTTTAATTTTAGCGAATTAAAGTTGTTTTGCTTTGCGAATTATCTTTGAGCGTGCATGTTTCAAAATCACGTAAACACTTTTCTCAACAATTCTCACTGTTTTTTGGGAAAACTCAATATTTCTCTATATCATTGGATTACAATCAATATAATACATTTTCATCTTGTTTTAAAATCACTTTACTTTTCCCTCTTTTTGAATATTAATTTTAAATTGTGAATTTTTTGTTTTCTCAGCACAATTCGAATATTTTTCAAATTTTTGGAGCGACGACCGAATCGCGCTGAAGCAAGTATCGAAACTGAGCGCCCACCGAGTACCGGAAACGCGGAAGCGCTGAGGATGACGGCCACTTGTGGAATGGCTGCAGCCACGAAGCCACGGCGTCGGCAGACCCGAGTCCAGGCCAAAGGCGAATCACAGGCCTCGCCGAGGAGCGCCGAGGCGAGCAACAAGTCCACCGCCCTGGTGTGGGCTGGGGCTTCTACCCGCACGAAGGCCCGAATCGAAGCCAAACTGGCGAATGGAGAGCAACTGAATGGGCTCAAAGCCTGAGTCAAATTCTGAGTGAGTTTCATAATTTTCTTTTTGTGGAGAGGGGAAGCCAGAGCAAAGTGTTGGGACAAATTGTTACCTAGTAATCAAGCACTTTCCATTTTTCACTAAATTAATTTGATAAAGTTAATCCAATTTATAACATTTACTCGAATATAAACTTGGCTATATTATAAATATTTTGTTGTTTAGGTTTGTGAACACTGATATTTTATATTCATGTTTTGTTGTTTATAATTTATGGGGATTGCATTGAATCCTTACAATATTAGATAATATTTTAAAGTCATTTTCCTGTAATAATTATCAAGTCTGAAACTGAGAGAAATATAAATTCCTCCGCAAAACTAATATGCCTAAAAAACTATGAATCAACAGGAAGGGCACTGCGTCGTAGTCCTTATCACATTACACGTTATCCCGGTCTAACACACACTCAGACAAACACAGGCACAGTGCCACCCCATAAGCCTCATTCGCCCAACGGGGTGGCTTGTGTTTTGGAGTTTCTAGACATGCACACCACGTGCTTGGGCCCAACTCCGGGCAGGGGGTGCTGAGCCGCAGGGGCAGGGGCAGGGGCAGGGGCAGGGGCAGGGGCAGGGGCAGGGGCAGGGGCAGGGGCAGGGGCACAGGCAGGGAGTAGGGCTGAGGCATGGGGGCTGGGTGCCTGATTAGTCCCGCTGACGCATGTTGCTCTCAGCGGCCTGCATTCGACCGCGGATGACTTCCCACTTGGCCGTCGCCAGCTCCTTTGTTACCAACTCCGATTGCCTGGGCTGGCCTGGCAGTACACTGTATACTGTTATTATTATTATCGTCTGTTTGTCCACGCTCTTGTTGCTGTTGGTTATCACAGTGCTTACGTCCTTATCTGGTGGGTTTTATCTCATGATAAACTATTGTCGACAGATAATAAAATGTTGCCAGAAAGTTATTTAGCTTTTCCGAATGTTGCGAGTTTCCCCAGCCAACGCATGTGTGTCTTTGTGGTTTTTATATGATGACTACTTTTTTGCTTCATCCGGACTCAAAGGGTTTTTTAATATTGACAGGAATATTGAAGGACTAACGGATGGAAAGTTGTGCATTAACTTTTAAGAGGAAGCGAAAGCTATGGGAGTTTGAGTCACAGCGTATCTCTTCTGTAGAAGTCTCTACAGTTTTTGTTTTCGGTTATATTGCAGGGTATTATAAATCTCTCATGTATATATTCCTGAGTCGAATCGATCTAAACATGCCCGTAAGTTAGTTTGACAACATATTTCTTCTATGTATATTTATAATTCAGAAAGGAAAGTAAGCAAAAATCTTACAGCCAATAAATTAAAAAAAGGTAAAAATTAATTGTTTATAAAGTCTGTCGATTTTAATAATTATCAAACCGCTTGAAGGAAGCTGATTAGCTAACTTTCCTAATCATTTACAACATAAACAAACAAATGACTAACTTTATTTACTAGAAACTTTAAAATTAAACTCCTCCCTCGCTGATTCCAAAAATAAACGTACATATTTTAAGGACAATATTTACTTGTGGCAGTCAAGAGTCTGACGAAAATAAGTTAACTTCAGCGGCAAGTGCACTGCCTTGCAGCCACCCTTCCTTCGAGTCCCCTTTGTTCACAAATTCCTCTTCAGCCAAGTGTTGCCAAATGCAAATTGACAGTTAATATTTTTAAACTGGCAACTCTATTCCGGGGGATGGCTGAGCAGAAAATAAAGAGTGGGCCGGGGAAGCTGTTGTCGACAAGGACATTATGTAAATCACACGGCGGCGGCGGCAGGGTAAGCGTTGGCGTACTAGTATCTGCCATCCCTTTCCCCCCGGCCCGATGGGGAAATAATAAACAGGAAGGAAAAAACAGAAGGAGCTGCGAAGGCAGCAAGTGTAGCCGAGAGCGGCTTACAATCCTCGGAACAGGACCTTTTGATTATTTTCATTCAACAAAGTTTTTGCCGTTTGCGGCCAGCTCAGAGGTCGCTCCCTGCCTATCAACAGTTGGTTGTGCGTGTCTGAGCCTGCAGTCCTTACCCTTAACTTATTAAACCTATCATTGTACTCGACATTTCGTCTCGGTCCAAACCGAGCAAACAAGTGCTCTCATGTTGGTTGTGGGAGGAAAAATTCAAACGTTGGGTAAAATTTGTTAAGGATCAAGTTATTTATGATTTAAAGTCTATCATATGTATCTAAATAATAAAAGTGAAAATAGAATAAAGTACAGCCAACATATACAAGTTATTTCCCTATAAGCATTTAAGTAATGCATTTTAAACTAAGCTAAAATTAGGTTCCAGAAAAAAATATCTATTTAAATCGAAGTTAAATGACTCATGTACTTTTTTGTTAATTTTACCTTAATAGATATGTTATACATATTTATTTTTTAGATAGATTCATTACCAAACAATTTTGCTTAATAATCTCCAATAATAACCCAATGATACATTTTAAAACTCTTGTAGAAAAAACAATAACGAAATTAGATTCTACAAAAACGATGTACCTACAAATTAAATAGGATAATTTCGTTGTTAATCTGTTCTTTTCTCGCGCCCCGTCAACCCATCAATCATGGCAACCGCAAAACTGGATTCAAATCCCACCCCGGGCGCAGCAGCAACCAACGCCTTTAATGCAATCAAGAGAGAAGTCTCCACCACACGACCGGCATTTTAAGCAGCCCGCGATCGACTTTAACATGTTTAAGACACAAATTTAATCATGGCAGGGCACAGGACTTCTCCTCCTCCTTCCCAATCCTCAATCGTAGCCAACAGGCCTCTAAGACGGCGCTTAGCCAAGCAAGGGGAATCACACCCGCGGTTATTTAAAAATGCTAAAACAAGAGAAAATATTGTTAGGCAATAATAAATAGAAGGGGGCGCCGGGCTGCGAACGAGCGAGAAAAGCTAAGTAGACGACCCTGCCCTCGGGGGCCAAGCCATCCTACGCGACCTGTCAAATGTCAATAGCAAAAAAATCGTCCTTCTTGTCGTCGTCAACAGCTGCTCAGCATCCTGGTGCCCTTCTCCGCCGATCACCGCAGCCCAGGGCCTGTTGGCGACCCTTAGCGTTTCGGACGGGAGCAGGGGAGTTGGTGGTTGGTTGGTCAGTCAGTTGGCATATTTACATTTATTATGGCAAACTCTCACAGTGCCGAGCCTGACTGACGTACACATACTTCTCACATAATCGGCTTGTAATATTTACTCCCCTGGAGTTGGGGCTGGGAGCCAAGTGGAGGTTTCCAATAAATATTGGGGTCAAATCGATCAAGAGTGGGAGAAGTGAGTATTTTTTGAGGGATTTTTAAGTAAGTTTCGATTGAGTTTGAATTAAATCTTTATTAATTTAAAGTCGATTAAATTAGTTTTCAAAATCATAAGGAAACGAATTTAAAATACTTTTAAGGATAATAAGGTCACACAACTTTAGACTTTAAATCTTTAGCCTTGATATTTATTTATAACTAATTGTTAGTTCACAATCTTTCCCACATGATATTTGCACGTTTAAAAATAGCTCTGCTTTAAGGACATCCTTTGGTCTGCTGTTCAAGGGATATTTTTTCAGAAAACTGGTATTTACTCAACGACTTGCTGCTTGTTAAGTCTTTGGATTCACTTGAAAAGGGAAAACAAAATAAGTACAAATAATTATTATTTACACAGTGGGCCATGAGAAAGGAGGGAATTTATAGCACACATTTTGATTTAACGATCCGGAAGGGGAATACATGTATATACATACATGCAACATGTATGAAAGGCGGCTTTTAGCATGCTTTCCTTCGTCCTTCGTCCTTTGCCATATTTATTAACCCTCCTCCCCCGCCCTTGGCTGGTTTCGCTTCGGTGGCTCAAGAGCTGCTAATTGGTGTGATTAAAAAGTTGGAGGCGAGCATTTTAAAAATATAGCCAAGGCAAATATTGCGCATACGTCATGTGGACGCCTGGCTGTTGGTGGGCTGAGCGTCACGCCCTTAACTGCTTTACAATGTTAATGTAATCAAAGTTTAACTTCCGCCTGATTTGTGATCATTTTCATAATCAAACTTTAGTAGCGAAAGAAGTCTAAACTCGTTGCAGGTGCGCCTTGAAAAATCCCAAACACAAACAACAACAAAATTACATGTAAAAAGGTTGCTTTGAAAAATTAGCATTTAAATTACGGGAGAAAGTTCAATGAAGCGCTATTAATTGGAATGTCCTAGCCGGAATGGCAAGTGGGGGGAAAGTTGGCCAGAGGAATGGATGGGATAGGATAGGACCAACCGCGCAATGACGTCTTTTGCCTGCCTTTGATGGCTCGCAGTTTGCACCTAGAAAATGACACGACGGATAATTGTTATTGATGGCGGATTACGAGACTCTGGGAAGTTATACTTGGGAAAGGCCGGTGAGGACGTTACGCAGCCATCGAATGTCATAGGCATTCATGGCAGGCCTTCGGACCTGTTAATGAGGCATTCAAGATTTACATAAGTTCTTCTTAACTTTAATGGTATATATATCTTCATTATGCTTTGGGGAAGTCTGAAAATGTGCCTAAGCCACGTAGAAGTAAAAAATTAAATAAATAACCATGTACATTAGCAACGATATTTTTTAACAAATGTTGAAAGGGAAATGGATTTGCTTTTAATTTTTTTAAAATATGTATTCAATTTCATTTCCCCCAGCTATTCAAACTGTGGTATTATATAACTAAGATATGCATATTATGTGTAATAAGTTTGAATTAATTTATTTCGCCAAGATAAAGTTCCCATTAGTTTGGGTAACACTTTCACATTCCGGCAGGGCGTCAAGGACATCGGCATCACACTTCATAATCACATTGTGTGCCCACCTACTCCCCCTCACTCATGTGTGTATGTGGGTATGAATATCAAATACCGAATGGGAGGAAAAACAGCAATGCATATTTTAATTTTCGCACACCACAACAAATACAATGTGTAAACTTGGGAGGTATGGGGAGCGGATGAGGGGGCTCAGTTCGCCTTGGCGTCCGACTGGCGCCGCTTTGACCAGGCCGCAAATGAGCAACGCCCCCTGGTCCACCCCTAGTTCACATTTCCCGCCCTCGAGGCAGACGCCGCCACCCTTTAATCACCCATCGGGGCACACATACACTTACAAATACACAGGAGAAAAAATTATGTTATGTAAAGAAAATAGGTTTCTTCGTTCACGGATCAGAGTTTGTTTTATTCAATCATATCAGAATTATACCTTAAGAGTTGTCTCTTGGGGTACTACTTAATTGTATTTGGAGAGAACATAAACTCCCACGTTTGCTATTGCTTGTACATTGCAGGCTAACTGTTATTCTAAACAGCAAACGGTATGAAGACACCGGAAAAGGCCATCCTTGTGTATTTATGGGAGTTTGAGTAAATCTTGCTATCTCTAAAAATAAATTATATATATCTATATCTTAATCTTAATTAAAAACTGTAAAAAATCAGTCACACTTTCTTTAAAATAGGTAAAACAAGGAACTAAAAACTGGGTATTGCCCTTTTCGCGGTGTATTCTAGTAAAAGGGAGAACAATCTATTTACATTTACACCAAATGTACAAATTTATTTATCGGTGAAGCGGCGGAGGAGCAGGAGGGGGAGGGGAGGGCGATGGTGGTGACAGGAACTTGGAGGCAAACGTCAAACGACGTCACGCAGAAAGTGTTTGCGTTGGCGAATAGCGCGCAAAAGTAGGCAACGTTATCTCAGTTCGCTGCGGTGAGAGTGTGTGCAAGTTTGGGAGCGAGTGCGCGTGTATGGGTGTGCTAGTGGGCGGGAGGAATGTGGGGAAATGGATCATGTTTACACACATGAACGAGCGGGGAGGCGGCATGCTGATGAGTTCTGTTTGTTGTTTTTCTTGAACAAACTTTAATTGTTTTTGATTTTCCTAAGGATTCAAGTGACGCGATTTTTATTCGCCTTTTGTTTGCTCATCAGGAGGATGTGGCCGGGATGCGGCAAGGACCGGGCGACAGTATGTTCTTTTTTGAAGCCTTTTCAAATGCTCAATTGGCAAACAACCCTGGAGGGGGATACAACTGGAGCGCTTCGCTCTCGGCTAATTATATGTACATTTGTTGAGCTTCCCCGAAAGAGAAAGCTATGTTGTAAGGGGGGGAGAAACTTGAAGAGTCGTCGCGTACTCTTTCAATTGCCTCCCAGGATTCTGTCTAACTGCACACAATACACTGGGGGAAAAGTGGTGTCATAAATCGAGCAACAAAAAAGGTATTATAAGAGATTAGACATTATGTTCATGCATAAATGGAAGAAGTTGAAAAAGGGACTCCTTGAATATCAATAGGTGGCTCAATTTTCGATGAAAAACATTAAAAAATGCAATTAAATTTCTGTAAATGAACCCAAAATATTAAATACTTGAATATTCCGAGTGTGCCGGCAGTCAGGTGATGTCGTAACTCTGCTTTTCAGCATTTACCACTTGAAAAGGTCCAACAGCCAATTGCCCAAATGTCACGTACTCTGGAACTTTGGGGGCTACGTGTAAATGTCAAAGATATGCCGATGGGGAAGGGGTCTTGGAATACCGCTAATTGTTGCACATGTTGCATACTTCAGGACGCACTCCCAGGCCACCAATTGCAAACTGTGTGCACTCGGCTTAAAACCCACGTCCAGGTCCACGCTGCAGTTGTTGCATGGCTCTCTTTCAGTGGCAATGCCAACGCTCTACATTGTTTTGTGGCTCATCTGCGTGGCAAATTGAAAATTGCACTCATTTATTTCATTATTGAATACATCAGTGAGGAGGAGAGTTTTCCTCTGTCCCATTCAAATAGCCGTGAAATTGCATTTGATTTTGTCTGTGACAATTTATAGAGAGACGCAGAAATGTGGTTGGGTAAAGTGATTGAAACTAGTGGCAGTTTTCCTATTAAATTTCAACTTAAAGCTTCTTGTCTAAGGATATTCATAGTAGCTTCTATGACGATTAAAGAGTGAGCAAATATTTACATTTAAATATGTTGATTGTAATGAAACTGCCACTGTTCTTCAAAATTTAGTCCCAACCATTACTAAGCTTGCTCATCTGACCTAAGAGCATTCGTAAATTTCTAAAAATAGCTAATAAACATCAAAAACAATGTGCAGTTTCACTTAAGTTAACTTAACCCCTTAAGCTGCACCCCCTTTGACTTCATCCCCCTATTGTGAGTTTCATTTACATGGCATAAACAACACAATTGAATTGATATTGGCCCGCATTTCAAGCGCCTTTCAACCCGCTTGACTTGGCATTGTTTACATATTATTTAACTTTATTTTTATGGCTGCTGGCTAAAAGGTGAAAATGAAAATGGAAAATGTGTGAAAATTGGGTACACGCATGCTTGTGTGTGTGCTGGTTGGCGATAAGAAGGTACAATAACTTTTTCGCACTCAATGCGATTAGATAAAACCACTGAAAAAGTGCGAAGCCAAAAATCAAACAATTGCATTGGTTCGTGAAATTAGTTTGTTCTGTAAGTTGTTCCTAAAGGAAGTGAGATTAAACTTACAATAAAATGGAAGACACATACAAATAACAATTTAATTTATTCTTATCTGAAAAAGTTGTATATATAACAAAGGTGATGAGCAGCGGTGTTAAGAAAATAAAAGTCCATAATTTTAAAACTAAACAGATTAAGTGGTTTTATTTCAAAACGGTTTCTTAGTACATTATAATCAATCCAATATTTTTTATCGAAAGACAGACAATCGTTTTTATAAATATCCATTGCTGATTTTCCTTATATCTATATCCATGTCCATATCCATATCCTTACAATTGTTATAGTTATCTTGTGAGTCATTCGGCACTAGGAGGTATTAGGGTATATTTTTGTTTCATAACGTACTTCTTCTAGTAAAGTGTGAGATTCTTTACTAATTATTGGGTTCATGACTAAATCCATTTTACTTAACAGGCATTTCTTTAGTTTTTTACCAATATGTACTTCCATTTGGAAGACTCTCCTCTGGCAGAGTTCATCCATTTGGCCACTCTGTAATTATAAACATCTATGGGATGCCACTGTCCCTTGCTGAGATAAACCAATTTGTGTATTTTTGTGTTGCGTGATAATTACATAAGTACATACACATCCCGCTACAGTAGTTCTTTTTGCCATTTTTACTCAAATTGAATTTGTTCTAATGGACGCCTAATGTGGTTACTGACTGACTTTGGTGATGATGGTAGAAGCCATTACATAAACCACAGTGGGTGCTCCGGGTGAGATTATCTCATGGAATCGAAGGCCCAAATAATGAAATGTACTCCTCACACGTCCATCTCATTAACATTCGCCAGGGGTTAACCTTCGTCCCAGACCCCATCCATTCTGCGTCTCATTATAATTTTGTTAAATGTTATGTAAAACGAGTGTCGTGTCCTCCGCCCCGCCGCGGCACTTTCTCCGTGGCGCCTCATTGGCGACTCTCCGGTCCTTAGAGGGTTGCCCACTGGCTTCCATTTACAGTGACGTTTTGACTTTTAATTGTGTTTTAAAGTGTTGCTCGACCCCCTTTGGGCCGGGTTGGTGGAATCCCGCCTGCACTTGGGTCACTTTCAGGCCATTTGACTTTTGATTTAGCTCGGCTCTTCGGCCATTTGATGCCTAATTAAATTTAACGATGACGTTGATTTCCATCTCCGTTAGCTCCTCGACTCCACACCACTCTGGGGGATTGGTGGCATGCGAGCGGTTTTATTTTACACTCCACAAACAGATTTGCTGGCTAAATGATTCTCTAAAGCATATACGAGTGTGAATTGATATGAAACGGAAGCCGCAAAAATAATTGGATGGGGGAATGGGCTAGGGAGAAGGAGTCCATTAGTAATGTTCCAGAACCAAGGGCCGAAGTACAGTCATCTAGAACCAACATAGTCTAGAATACCCTAATAATTATATCCTTACTTCAATAGATTATAATTTTAGTTAGCAAACTCCTGCGACGTTGGTCATACCTTCTATACGAATCCTGCGCTTAAGCCATCAAGATGAACCGCAAGTCAGCCCAATACAAATAATCAAATAGAAATAAATATCCCTTTAAAATGTAGCCCAAACATGTCCCTTAAAATCGATCCCAAACGGTCTAGGCTTCAGGACCGCCATTCATCAGAAAATCAGATTTCGCGACCCGTCGCCAGACGCGAAACTCCGATGCTTCCTCAATGCCCGTGCTGGCATTTAAGGGGAGCGAACAAAAAGGATTCTGCCGGCGGACGGGAGCTAATAACAGGATTAACACAAAGGAGGAAAATTGAATTTTATGCCAATATACTTAACCAAGCGCTTAAAGAGTCACTCGGAAGAATCGAAGAGTGCCGCCGGCGGTGGGGCGGATGGCTACGGATGGCGGCGGCGAGAGCAAACACAAAGTCCCAAACGTAATTTTCACGAATTCATTGAACTGCGTGAGTGTGAAAAATAACAATTTAGATAAATATTGCGCCGGCGACCTCCATGGGCGTCGCTGCCGCCTTGTCATACGCGACGGGAGTCAGCATTGGCGACATCGCTGGGAGCTCGGAGAGCTCAGGACACAGCGACATCGGAGGCGAGCTCTAGACGGCAAGCGCATCGACCGTTGACACAGAAATCATATTAATATAAATTAACGATGTGGAAAATTTAGTTTAGTAGTGAAAATGGCGGGCCACGGAGTGGGTAGCAGCCAGTGGAGCCAGGGCAAGTCGTGTGGCTCTCACGTCGCCGGCTCATCAGTCAAAATGTCCTGGCGTGCAAATCCCAGAGCAGCCCATGCCGATTCCCATATCCCAACCCCAATCACAGTCTCGGTGCGGGCAGTGAGAAATTGTATTGTTTTGGTTTCGCACGCTACCCTGCTCCCGTTCCCCGACTGACTCCCCGTGTAACAGTTTCGAGTGCATCAATCTCCATCTTCGGCTATTTTCTCAGCTTTTGCAATTTCCCCAATTAATTGGCATTTTCTGATCCAATTTTAGTGCACCTTTTCCAAGGGCGAGACAACCCCCACATGTGCATGTATGTAAACATAATCATAATCCGCTTATTCCAGTGCTCCACATAGGGGAGTCACTTTAATCGTCCCCCTGCCCCAAACATGGAGTCCGGAAGCCAAGTTGACAAGATCGAGGGGATTGGCTTTTGCAAAAACTTGTTAATTGCATATTAGCGAAGTTGAGTCGATAACTTTTAAACTGAGCGAGTTAAGTCTATTGAAATAAGTGAGTGAATTTTATGAGCATATAAATTAAACTGAGTATAAAGGTTTAGCTTTTTATATTTAAGCTTTGTATTAAAATACATGAAAATAAGATTTTACGGTGCATCCGGAATAGTTATGCCAATTTTTAACTAGTTTAATGATGCTTTCCTTTTAAAATATTATAAATTAGGTGAGATTTTTAATGGTTTCTTAATAGTCTATTATTAACTAATGAGCATTTTTAAGACGATTCGGAATATGAATGACTTTTGGCATTTAGTGTTTTTTGTTTATCCTAAATATGCCGTCTAAATCAGCAATGTTAAATTTTTTTAAATATACATATGCTTAATGATATTTTTACATTATTTTTTTTTTTAACAAATCAAAGTTTTACTTATTTCGCTTTGCTGAAAAAACATCGGAGGTGACCAAAAAAAAAGATAGATTTCTATAAATTTTAAAACATCGATGCATCGATTTCCCACCTATACTCTACTCGTCATCCAGAGGAAAACTCTCTTTAAAACTCTCGAAGGCTTTGTGCTCTAAGCTTACTAGCTCGTCTGAAAAAAGAAAAGAAATGTTAAAAGCCGTGTCCGTACACCCCAAAAATATATGGCCGTTTCTTTTTTTGAAAACCCTTTTGATTTATTGCCGGTATATATGTTGAATAATATTCTGTATACGTTTTATTGTAAAGAAAAAAACATTAAAGTAAATCTATTTTATTTGTCAAGATGCTAACCAATGTCCAAAAAATAAAAGCATGTATAATGGTACAGCAGCCGCAGCAGAGGGTAACTCGTTTATAAACAATTCATGCAACATAAAAAGGTTTTCATTGGGGTTTTTGACAATGCAATTATGGTGCCTCAGTAAAGCGACACACTGGCCTGTGCTGCTCTGGGTGTCAGTTTGTCATTGGCCTCCACCGGCAAGGAGTAATTCGGAGTACGGGGACTCGTCATTAGTGCCAAAAAGTGGGGGCCAAGACAGGCTGTGTACAATATTTTCTTTTGATTGTAGGTGAACTATTGGTGAGTGTTAATTTGTGTACTACAGAAAGTTGTGGTGCTGTTGTGGGACTGGGGGAGGCTTGGGTTTAACAATAACTATAACTTTGCAAAAGAGACATTAAAACTTAAAGGTGAGACATGGGAAAGCCTAGCGTTTGCGCTCCTGGTAGAACTCGCGTATCAGCTGGCGCAAATAGCGCATCTCATTGCGGCGCTCCCGCAAAGTGCGACGCAGATCCTCGTTCTCCTGCGACAGCACCTGCTCCTCGCCCAGAACATTCTCCATTTCGAGCTTCTTCTTCTGGCGGTAACGTGTGGCTGCGTTTTTGTTCTGCTCCTTCTTCCGAATCTTGCGATCCTCGACGCCGCGTCCGTAGGTGCGAGTGCGCTTCTTTGGGGCTTGCACAGCCACTTTCTCGACCTCCACGAACGTGTGGGCTGGTGAGGAGCTGTTGCTGCTGATCGGCTCTGGGAGCCACTCTTCGTCCACGTCGGCAATACTGCCGCTCACTCCACTGCCGCCGCTGCTGCTGCTGCTGTCCAGCGAGGAAGAGGCCTGAGATTCGCAGTCGTCGTTGAAGAGCTCAAGCTCCTGAGCACGCATGTTGACAATATCATCGACCAGCTGGATCTCTCGGGCGATTTCGCTGCCGCCCACCCAGTTGTTGAAGTTGAAGGGGGCCGCGGGAGCAGCATCGGATGCAAAGCATTGCTGTAATATTAAGAGTTCTTCTTAGTAGAGCCTGCATTGAATATCGCAGCGTTGGATATAACTTACCACCTTTTCCTCGGCCTTAACGTGCACGGGCTCGGGCTGTTTGTAGACATCGAATTGGGGCGGCGATTGCGGGGGCGTCAATTGCTGCAGGATCAGAGATGGGGAATCGCCGACCTGGTACTCGGTGGCAGCAACCAGAGAAGCAGTAGGGGATGCAGGGAATTGTACTTTGGTTACGGGAATTATCGGCTGGCTGACCACATCGATGTTGGGCTGATAGCTGTTTGTCTCATAATCGATGCAGTTCAGAGGAGCCTTTTGGTCCAGGAGGCATTCTAGGGGTTGGCAAAATAGAATGAGAATAACATGAATAAATTTTTCAATGAAATTGCAGGCATATTGTCTGAGATGGAATTTAAACTGTATTCTAAATTATATATATTAGGTTTAGATATGAACTTAATTTAATGCAATAACTTGTACTTGAACCGGACCTTAACGGGCGTCTCTTTGAGCTCTTAAACTATATAATTTATTAGATTATCACCGACCATTAAGACTATATAACAGCTCGCTTGTTTTACTTAAAGTTCGCTGTAAAACAACAAAAATAGCGAATGACTGAGTTTCATTTCCGTTGAGATCTGAGAAAGTTTCACATGTTGTCTCTTCGAATACAATTGAGAGAATTTATAACAGAAAACGAGACAAAACTTAACAAGATCAAAAGACTCTACGGGGGAAGTTGAATGATTAAATCAGTTAAGCCCATTTACGAGCCCTGCTATATAATATACAAAAAAAATAGCTTACTGAACTAATGGATTTTTTTATCTCATGAATATCGAAAGCCTTATGGTTATCTTACATTATTATACACTATACAGCTTGATCTACCATATTTCTTGTCAACTTCCTTTTGTTACTTCCCCTGTGTGTTAAGCCACAAATGCGTCGCAGTTCCGACAAAAGTTATTTGTTGTTGTCTATATTTTTCCACACTCTCAATTGAAACTTATTTCCATTGAAGTGAAGGACGCGCGGCGAACGCTCGCATCTCGTTCTAGTAAACATTTGCATATTGATTGTGGCATATTTTCCCCTCTATACACGCTTGATTTCCAGTTGTTTTCAATTCGCTTTATTGAAGAGAACTAAGTTCGACGACATCGGCTTTGATTATTTGATAAATTCGATGATGGCCGACGGCCAAATCACGAGGAGAGAGTTTTCCCAGTGTCCGAGGCGTCGTTACAACCTTCGAGAAGTATTGTGGCAACACCTGTTTGGCTTGTAAAATTGACCCAGCGACACCTTGGGCTGGGGCCAGTCCACACAATCACCTCTCCCCAAGCTCGATTCTCCATTAACATAACAAGTTTCCCGTCGATCAATCTGTCCCCCCTAACCCCATCCAGACAGCAGTCTCCTTGCAAACAGCTGCGCTTGCATACGTAAAAGCAGAGCAAACTGTAACTGCATTAATTGATTTACATAAAAATCTCGCATTAGAGACTTTTGTTGCCACGCCTAGCCCTGGTTTATTACAATATTAAATTGTTGTATGCATTTTTGTTCCAGTCGTGGAAAAGAGTGATAAATAAAATTTGTTGCTAATGGCAAAAATGGACATAAATAGGAAATTGATGTGATCATCGTGGGTCGGATTATGAACCTAAAGATTATCTGTTTAAACACCTTTTAGGGTTCTTCGTTGTGTCGTTTATCTGTCAATTATCTCAAATATTGTATAGTCCTGTAACTGTACAGCATGCTTTAGTATAGTTTTTAATCCCACGATCTTTCTTTGTTTTAATTCAAGTTACATTCTTCCTTAAAGTCTTACCCCGACTCCTATTTCATATAGTAAAGGCAAATAGAGCGATTAAGTCAGCGCGGACGTCGTTGTCATTTCGCAAATATCGCAGAGACGACCGGGACTATAGTACAACGTCAGTCCGAACACAATCGCTTGAAAAAATATATAAGTATTAATAATTAATGGGAACATGATTAGCAACAACCTTGGCGCACAAAATGCCTTCGTAGACGAATAAATGTGCAACGAGACTCGACTTAGTTTGCCTAGGAAAAAACAATACAAGTTTCTGGGTATCTACAAGGAATCGAATGCAAAATTCCCATATTTAATTGCTGTAAAGTGGAATTACATTTCTAATTGGAAATGAATCGATTGGAAAATCCTTTTGGCATATGTTTTTGCACACAGTTATTAGGTCAAGGTTATACAGGTCTTAATAAAGATCGGTTTGGAGGTTATCTATGCTAGAACCCAGAATCTAGAAATGTCTAGTCTAGCTTGGGTGATTACTAGCATCAACGGTTTGTCCGCTCAGTGTTTGTGGAAGATGGCAAGTATTTGTTTTGTCGCGCTCCAAAAATACAAAACAAAACGCGGGTAACCCGGAGAGCACAAGCCCAGTCATAATATGCAAATGAATTTTATAAATATTGAACTGAAAGCGATCAAAACGAGACAATGAAAGAAGTACGAAGCAGCCAGTTGGCGCTAAAACCCGCTCGACCGGAAAGTCATCAAGGAGCAGCCTACACCACCCCAGCCCAGAGTTTGCCCAAAAAGCGCGCTGGACAGACTCATCTCTCCACACTGTGCAGTCAAGTCAGGGAAAGAGAGATGTGAAACTGTTCCGTCTCGTATCTCTGCACTGTGGTGGCTGCTCCCTCGTAGAGATAAGTGACCAGACATGATAAGATGCAGTGGGTCAGACCAAACGAAGTATAAATTAATGCTATTGCAATTGAGATCTGGAATTATTATTACTATTGTTATTAGGAAAGGATTCTTGCAGACTCGACTCTGTGACTATCAGAATCAAGTACTGACACATAATACAACTTTCCAAAGAATAACAGATATTATACTTAAACAGAAATAAACTAAATACTAACCATAGGCTTGCATAAATATATATGTACTCATGTTTGCGGCAGCAGCGAATCGTGATGCGGAATGTATGGTAAGGTCGAGTGTCTCTTAAGATTCGAGCGGTTAAAAGTACGGGCAGTAGAATAAGAGTAATAAAAAGGTCTAGTATATGGGATATTTAATCTAAACTAAAGAAGTTAGTTGTCAAAAGAACCTTAACTAATATAATATTGATCAAAAATCAATGTACCTAGAACTAGACAAGAACCTAAGATTGCTAAGTGTTAACGAGATGCGCTTCGTAAATAATGATATGATATATTGAAATATTCGCAATAGAAGGGGTAAAAAATCACAGAGTCAATTTTGAATGTACAGTCGACGGGCTGGAGAACCTCTGTTGGTCCAGCACTTAGGCCGAGTAAATAGCGTAACAAAAAATCAATATACAAATAATGGAAAATAACTCAATAACTCAGCACGTGGCAGAAAGTGTCTTAGAAGTTTCCAAAGCGGAAAATCTGGTCTGGAGTATGTGTCTGTGGGTCTGTCTGTCCCTCGATTCCTGTATCTGTTCCTGTCCGTGGGACTCAACTGCTGCCGCAAAGTGGGGACAGCTCCGGTGGACAGTCTGCTTGCTTAGCGTCGTTTCACCAACTTTTGCGAATTGATCACAATTTCACGGTTCCACATGTAACGGTATCCACAGTGTGGTATCATGCTCACAAAGTCCTTAACGCCTGGACTCGAATGTTCAGGGTATCGCGTGTGTCTCGTGGCTGGGCTGTCCAGTCTGCTCTCCCTTCTGGCTGGCTACATATAGTGGTGCACAGGTGCCAATCTCCTCAAGCGAACTCGCTTCGTTTTCTTTGGCGCCGTTGCTAAAGGTGAGGGAGGGCCTTAGTTTCACTGCCTCCGATTCCGTATGCAGTTTAAAGAAACTGCTTCGATTTGTTCTTGCTGTTGCACCACACTTCCCTTATCAGAACCATTAAAAAGTGTGCTCCTGCAAGCGCTTTGGTTGAAAAAACAATTTTAAATATTTTTCCCTTCGTCTTTTTTGCGTTTCGAAAACGCCAAGACGTGTGTTTGTGCTGCTCCGCGTATTTGTTATTGTATCCGTTCGCTTTGGGCAGTTTTCTTTGTGTTGTCCAAGACGGCGACGAGGTGATGGGCGGGGCGGGGCAGAGCGGTGCGATCGCAGTCAAAGCCGAGTTTCGATCCGAACGTTCGCGACTGAGTAACGATTTCAACTGAGTGCGGATCGCGGAGCGAGTGAGGTTTTTGCTTGGCCAACTGGCGGGCGGCCCCCAGCGGGAGCGCTCCACAGAGAGAGCCGTCGAGCTAAGAGCGCCCAACCAGATCGGGCCCTGCAACCAGATCGATCTCTTGTTGTTTGCTCCCAGCCCGAGATGCTATCAGCAGCCACAAGCCAACCCGCGAGCGCAGCGGCACGAGTCAGTTCGAGCCGAGCCAACGGACTCGGGCACAGTGGAGCGAAAATGGACAAAGCTATTTGCAAACTTTAGATGCACTCGAACCTTCAAGATGTTCATAAAACTTTGCTCATTTCACTTAACGTTTTAGATATAAATTAAACTCCTATTTAGAAAACGAACTTGTAAAAATAATTAAAAAACAAACATATTTATGATTCTCAACATTAAGAGTAAGCTAGAAATATGTATCGAGTAGAAAGGAGCAATATGATATATCGACAGAAATGTGATCAATTTGATATCGAAAATATCATTCTTTGATATACATATAACAATTTGTAATATCGATAAGTATCGTATATTATAGGAAAAAATTTAAATAATTTGATTAAATTAATCTCTTTATTTTTCCCATAAATCTTCTCTCTTTAATACTGATCGGTAATTACAGAATTGATCGATTTATCAAAATTTATTTTATAAAAATCTCAGAAGTCCAGATTTTTTGTTGAGAAATTGGTATCAGTAAATAACGTTTCTTGGTCGATGGTATTTAACCATAATTAACAAAATTCAAAGAGTATAAACCTTTCATATCAAGATCTTTATACTACATAAGCAAACCACTGTTCCTGGTGAGGGGCCTCTTAGCGTTTGTTTTTTTAACAGCATTATCAACTGTGCCTTAATATTGTACACAGTCAATCACCTCCTCACTCTCGCGCCCGCGATCGACCCCACAGATCTTCACATATAGTACTATATGTAGCTATAAGAAATTGAATCTTTCTAGATTCGCAACCCCCCTGCAGCCCAGCTATTTGATACTTCTCAAATCTCAGGTGGTGCGCGATGTGCATTGAACTCGGATTAACCTGCAGAGCATGGAAATCAGATTGCAGTTCGACTGGTGCCCATAGCAACTGTGGTATAATGTCATTTCCGTGATATGAAACCATTCGTTTACTTATTACAGGCCAAACGGATATACATATGTTGCCCAATGATATATGTTTGAAAGTGTGTTTAAGAACACATGACGATTCCTCGCTCTCTTCTCCGGATTAAAGTTATTTTTAGCATTTCACAGCTGCTGGCCAAGCCCCAAGAGAAGACATTACCAAAATGGGGGGCACGTCCCCAGAGGATAATTTTACATTTTAAAACAAAGAAGTTTCCTCTGTCCTGCTTAAAATACCCAGCATATGTATTGCGAGCAAGAATATTGTAAAATTTCCATACCATAACTGCGTCAAATGGTTCAATGATCGCACAACTTGATAAATCCGTGAACTTATCTGCAGGTTAAGTTTCTGGTTTACATTTTCAACAAACCAGAACCGAAAAGCGATTAACCTTCAGGCCAACATTACGAGCATGGCAATTCGAATGGTTTGAAGTTGTTTGGCTGGCCGAAAGGAGGAGGAGAGAACTCAGCTATGCCAAGAATTGAAACAATTCTTCTACGAAATAGCATATACAAGCAGCTGTTATCTGCGGAATTCTCTCAGAGCATCAGCTGAGCTCAGCCCGAGATTGAAAAGAGAATTCCGAAGAGAGCGTCGAAGAGAGAGCCAGTGATCACTCACTTGGCGCGTGATCTATCGAAGCGAAAGGCTCAGAAACTGCTTCCAATTTCATTGCTCTTTTCCTCGCTCTCGGCCTTTATGGATTCAGTGCAATTGGACAGTACAGATGGCTTTGGGCCGCGTTTATAAACAATTATTATAACGAGCGCAGTGAAAATAAGCAAAAAAGCTGCAAAACTTTACGCTGACCAAGATACCAGCGAATACGCCAACGAAAACAAAGCGCACCACAATCCGGTTTCCCAACTTCAACTGTCTCGGAAATATTCGGCCTGTTTTTGTTTGGCCGAAACGATTTCATTGGCGTGCCCCTCAACGAATCAGACAGAAAAGTGCGTTAAAGTGAATAGAAAAAAACAAAGAAAACAAATTAGATAACATGCGAATTGTAATATTGTCTCGAGAAACAAAACCTGATGAGCGCGCTTCGCTTGACGTTTTGCAGACGTTCAAAGTTCAACTGCATTTATAATTTTTGTTTATTTTGTTTCTTATGTGATTTCTTGGTTGTTGTATACAACTGTGTTTTGGTTTGATTCTGTTTTTTTGTGGCCTACGGTTTTCGTTGATAAGGCGTTTTTGTGAAAGTGTTTTATTTTGGCAAATTCTAAAAAAATAATCTTTTTAAAAGCATAATCATATTTTAATTAGAGTTCCCTAGCCGTTAGAAAGTAATTTAAATAAATGAAAAGAAAGCAACTAGTAAACATTCAAAGAAAAAAATGATAAGATTATTATTATAATTGGGAACAACCTATGATTCATTTTTAAAGCTACATTATGTTTATGAATAAAAGCCAATAACAATAAGAAAAAATGTACTATTTTCAGTTCGTTGACATTTTCTTTGAATATAATTGGTTCTCTTCCCTCTGAAGTCTTCTGCTTCTAGGCTTAGTCTGATAACTTACCTTCATCCTTCAGGTCAAAGATCTCCACAACAAGCTCCTCATCGCTGAGCAGTTCAAGTGAAGCTGCCTCGTCCAGGGTCAGATCTTCGCCGTTGCCAATTAGTGAAATGCCTGCAAGATACCGGAAAATTTTAGTTCTATATCCTAAAGTAGAAACTATTATCACATACCATTTGCAAAGTTATCGTCATACAACCACTCGGCATCTGTTGGCTCAGTGAGCGCGAACAGATCGGAGGACGCCGCCGCCGATGTTGGGGACTGCGGCTCTAGCTTGAGGTCCCAATAAAGCTCCTTGGGCAGCTGCAAGCTCTCCATGGTTTGGTGAAATGATGTTGTGTCCATAGTCAAAGTTGTCAAAATCGAAAGTTAGAGGTGATATACTTGGGGTTGCGAGAGAAAAGTCCGGACTGAATAATGCAATGGGTTGTTGTTGCTGTGCTTCTTGTTGTTGTGAGGATGCCATGATGGCGCTGGAAGAGATTGCAAAAAGACGAATCACGATCACAGTTCATCAGGTGAAGCCTTGTTACACTATCAACAAGCATTACTTGCATGACCCGCACTGTTAGATGTGCACTGAGCCCCCTTCGAAGACGCGAATGAAAAAGAATCGCGTGCATCGTCATGCTGATAAGCCGTCGCCACCCCTTCAGACCCCGAATTCTGACCAAATTCAACGGAATAATGTGAAAATCAAATTTGAACTTAAACTTCAGACGCTCATATCTAATCGTTGGCCGAGTATGTCCGTGGGCCTGCCCTAATACGTCGGTGTGTGTGTCATCTAGTTTTATCTTTAGTTTTATAGTTTTTTATTAATAATTTTCAAACTATTAAGAACATATAATTAAGCGGTCGGAATACGAACCTATGTACCGTTGTGATCACGAACAAAAAAAAAAAAATAAAATTAAAAATAACAAACAATGAACGTAAGTATTTGAGCTTCAAAAATATAAAATTATTTATAAAGGCTTGATAGCAAAGATCAAGTATACGAAAGAAACAAAAGTTAGACAAATTAAATATTTGTTTCAGTGGAAAAGTAATTTCCCATTATCGGATATACATACAATAACTCTATAGTTCAGCGAAAGCAAAGGAAAAGCGTTGCAGGTGGTGCAGGTACAACTGGGTTTGTTCGTAGAAATTGTGCGCTGGTCGTTGTAAGGAGAGCCCACTGTTGTGTGACTCATCTTCCAACGCTCGCACGTGCTGCAAGTTGCAACGCGGATTACCCAACTCCAGGCAGCTATTGCGTCAGCCAATTTCTCTACCTGGTTGCATGCCCCATTGCCTTGGATTTGGAAAGGAATTGGTAACTGTATATGCCACGTTAACACTGCGTCGCGGCCTAAACGAGAATCCATACAAGCCCACACACACACTTGCTTGCAGCAACAGAAACGGTGCAACGCCAAAGTGCGGCAGTGTGCGTGGATGACAGACATTGCGAAATTAGCGTTCGAACATTCGATTTTGGCGTACTTACGTTTGCTTTTTATACGTTTCCATTTTGTTGTGTGTTGGGGCACCTAAGTGCTGGTTGATTTGCTTGCGCACAATCTATAGAGCCATCTTTACGTCAATATAAATGCCGAAATCGCTGGAGGAAGTAATAATTGAACCTTTTTGCGTTTCATTTGGAACGATAATGACGATAACGATAATTTTGTTAGAGCTGGAAACGCGTCGATATCGACATCAGAACTATCGATGTTTTGAAGCGGCGATACATCGATTACTAATACAGCTGGAAATAAATAGATTTTTAGTGAATCTATTAAAATCAAATTTCTTTCCATACATAAAATATGTGTTTAAACTTTAAAGCTTCTACAATAAAATTATAAAGTCAATATTAATTTGTATTTCTATCAGGAGCTTACGTATGTTTTGAAACTTTTTCGATTGCACTTATATTTTAAAAATGTACATCGATTAATCGATTATGTAAAAAAATCGATTAGTCAATTTTAGTATCGATTTTATTTCCCGCTCTATGGAGCCATCCTTGGAGATGAGAAAGAAGAACGATTAAATATCAAACAATTTAGTTTCACTGTTTTTGCCTTATAGTAGTTACCGTTATTATTTAATGATTTAGAATTGTTCATTGCAGTAATTAAGCAACGCTCCCCGCTCACAATTGCGCTCACGGTTGGCCATTTTTAGGCACTCTTCGGTGTTTATCAGCGCCAGCCGATACCTTGACAACCCTGGTGGGAGGGCGAGGGCTCGCTTCTCGCATCAAGTTAATATGTGTTAAAGTGTAATTAAACTACGTATCAGCTTTGTGAGTGCGCGTGTGTGCGTCGTCGATGCGTCTCAGTGCCGAATGCGTTGTGGGTGTGTGGGTGCGAACTCCTCGGCTTTCAGATTCTTGGGGGCAGCTGCAGTTGCGCCCCCAACGCTAAGTGCGCGTGTGTGTGTAGGCACAGAAAATAGGCAATAGAAAAACGGAGGCAGAGTCCCAGAGGTCAAAAGTGCAAACGCAGAGTGGGCTCCCGGTGAGCGGAACCTGGAATTTGGAGCAGTCAAGGTTGAAGAAGGGAATCGCTGGTCCGAGTTTCTGGTTTGTTTTGCTTTTCCGCAGGAGGCCAACTAGAAGCACCTTTGTTTGGCCCTCTGTATGGGTGTATGGGTGTGTGCGTGTGCCAGCTCGCTCGCTCTTCCTCGCATTCCTTCATTCCCGTGCTGATAAGCAAGAGGGAGCGCAAAAGAGAGAGAGAGAGCTCGCGTCAGCTGTTCATTGTTTTGGTTGTGTGCGCGCCGCACAGGTTTCGCCCGCGTTCCAGCTAGGTTCTTCGATCAGTTCCGTTTGTGGAATGGAATGGAACCGCTCGTTCTTTTCGCACTCCTCCGCCATTCTTGTCCGCCTCCCGCCGCCTGCCGCAAGCCGATCCGCGCGTGCTCCCGAGCGTTTTGTCGATCGCCCAGCAATTGAGTTTCCATTATCAGCAATTGCCCGCGCGGTAAGAAGAAGCACGGCTACTGACGTCTCGCTCTCTGACGTCCACGTCCCTTCCCGGCGCTCCTACGCGCGCGATTAATATTGTTATTATTGTGCGCTCCGTTGTGACGCAGTTAACGGCAAAAGCGGGGCGTGTTGTTGGCCGGAAAAGCCGCGAAGCGGGCGCACGGTCGACCAGGTGTAGGGATCGCGGAAAGCTAGGAAAACGCAAGGTGTCGATATCAAATCAACGATTGATTCGTTAAAGAACCGAGCCAATTAGCAATTTAATTAGTGGCCAACAGCTCGCTTCAGTGTATATTAATAAATGTGCTAATGTCCAGTAAATCACGATAAATATTTTCGTACCAATCTCAGCTCTATCAGCTACCATTTGACCCGCGAGCCGCTTTCGGAGCGATGGAAAATCCCCAGCCAGTCGGAAAAAGGGCCAGTGCCAGCAGTTAATTGCCAGAGAGACATTAAAAAACCATTAAATGTGCCCCGTCACGACCAGTAAAAGCCAAGAGTGAAGTATTTGCATAGACATCCCCTCGAATTCCCCCCAAAAATGATGCTGAACAAATACGAGACCTATCAACGCACAAGCCAGATGTTTCCCCACCAGCAGCAGCAGTCACTTCCGCAGCAGCAGCAGCTGATCCCGCAGCAAATCCAGCAGCAACCCATCTTCCCTCACCTGCAATATGGAGCTGGAGGATCTGGAGCGGCAGCAGCCGCCGCCGCCGAGTCGGAGCGGGAGTCCATACACTCTGGTCAGTTCATGGTGTCGCACTTCGAGGCCGAGGAGGCGCAGGACGACCTCGAGGATGACGGTGAGGTCAAGATGCTCGATCCCGAGGACCCCAGTCTGGACAAGGCGGGCGAGCCGGCCAACACCTGCCGCGACGTCCAGCTGTACGTGCCGCAGACGGTGGCCCACTTCAACCGGATGGACCAGGAGTGCGACGAGAGCAGCGTGGGGCTGATCACCTCCCATCTGGAGATAGAGACCTCGTTGACCAAGCTGTTCAAGTGCATGAACCTTGCCTACAGGTGAGTCTGCTGCGACACGTGCCCGCTAAAGAAAACGAAAGAAATGTAGTTTCCCGCTCGTTCACGCGTTCCGCGCGTGATAGCCGCCAAAAAAACTGGCCAACGAAAATCCAGCAACCAAAAAGCTGGGACCGCTTCGGTCGCATAATCGCGGCACATGTTGCGACGCGACGTCGCTGGTCGGGTTACTTTGGACCCAAACTTCGCCTTAATCGCTCGTCCACCGTCCTCCCGCCCCTCCTCCTTACGGGGCGGTGCTTCTCCCGTTTCTGCAAACGCCAGCGCAATCATCGCGAAAATAATACCAGAGTAATGGACACAGCGATATCGCAATGATTCCGGGCCACATTCACCTGAGTATATTTACCTGGCACAGCCAATTGGCGCATATAGGGCGCCCAATAAAATGCCAACTGTTTCTTTTTAATTCTTTACATTCAATTGAGTTCATATTTACAACTCGGTTAGTTTTCCCAACAAAGAAAGAAATTTAGGACAGACTTTTCTACAGCAAGATTGAGTTGGTAAAAGTATACCAACCTTTGCCGCTTTTAAGTTTAATAGTATTTTTAGGAATTTGCATTTTGACATTTTGTATAAAATATTATTTATTTATAAATTGAAAAAAAATATTAAAATGATTTCAAAGAATAAAATATATTAAATTCGATTAGTAAAATTACTTTAAAACATTTAAATTAAATTAAAAGCAAAATTCATAGAAAATCAATCAAAACTAATAAAAGGTTAAGTCCCTTTGAAAGGTTTCAAAAAGTATGCAATATATTTTTTTAGGTTTTCAAAACCGTAGAGTTCTGCCTTGAACATTCAACGAGATAGTACTTAGTAAGGATGCTACTCGAACAAGTTGAGAATTCTAGCGGCCAAACTATTTAGAAAAACATACTTTTTGGTGATTTGTGTGCTTTGCACTTTGTAGAATTTATATTTAGGCTTTTCTACAAACTCTTTTTGGCAATACATACTTAGTTTTGTTGACTACTGATAGATAGTTAAATGATAGAAAACTTCCTCGGGCGGATCTCTGCTGTAAATACCAATGCCCTTATGGTTGTAACTAAACCCTATATCAATCGTGTAAATAATATTCAGTTTGCAGGTCTACCTACGTCACTAGATAGTTTCGACAAGCTGAAGTTCTTGTTCCATTATTGTTATTGGTATTTCGAGTCTACCATATTTGGTTCATAGAGCGGTTTAGTCATCGCCAAACATCGTACGAGACGCTTTCGTCTGTTCGATCTATTTTTAACTCATGTAGCCGGTACTTTCTGGTCCGCCTTCCGATTTCAGCTTCTTTCGCTGTTAATGCGACTGCCTGGCCAGCGGTGTAGCGATTTTTATGGGACCCTTTGGCCTTATCAGTCAGAAGTACTGTGCGCGATGGCGCTTATCAGCGGCAGCGTTTGTACAGGACTTTCATTCAGGTCTGTTTTGTTTTATTTCGCTAATTTTGCTTTTGCTAAACAAACTGCGCGGTGGGGTAATATTCTGTTATTAGATAATGCGCAAATAGCGCGGCAAAAGCTGTCGTGGGTTGAAAGAATAGTTATTAAACCTGAACGGGCCCCCACAACTCGTCAGATTAGTTAAGTGCAAACTAAAAGGTGTTGCTGAAAGCGTTTAGATTACAAAGACATCGAAGGTATAGTTAGCCCCTATATTTTGAAGTAAAAGGGAAATCAAGCAAGAGATACTATTATCTTGGCGCCTCCTTTTGAAGCCAAATTCTGGGAATTCCCTTACCAACAACCTGTTTAACTTAGCGAACAAATTTCTTGCTTGCATTATAATAAAAAACAAGTTCATGTAGTATCAGAACGGATAATGTAAAACGTTTGTTAAATACTCTTTCCAAAGAGCATTCATTTTAACAAGATAGTAATTGACCAACCACCAAGAATGCCCCTTTTTGCTTAACTCTAATAAAATATGAACTATTAAAGTTATATTAAACTATGTATTCGATGTATTCTTTACGTTTTTCGGGTAAAGAATATTTATAAAATTCCCTGGGTAATACCTGATTAGTTCCCTAACAATGTGTCTGGTCGACCAGCTTTGATAACTCGTTTTTCGAGCCAGACGAAATTCGAAATTTACAATTCCATTAACCCGAATACAAATGCAGGCATTCAAATGAGACATTTTCGGGAGATTTATGCCTTTAGTGTCGCAGACGGAGGGTGACCATTCGGTGATGTGAAATGTGGTGACGCAGCATCGGCATTATCATCCCTCCCATAGAATTCGGCACATTTTGCGGAGAGTGTGAAAACTGGATTTGTGCCAATGCCTTGTGTTATATCATGGTCAATACAGGAAGTTAATCATAGCCCAGCGGCAACGTCACTAGATAGAGTGAACGAGGGAGGAGGGACTACCGCCTCCATGGGAATGCGGGTTAACTGCTCTCGGCTGTGCAATTCTGTTCTCCCTCCCGTGGTGGGTTCTGCCCGAGGATAGCAGCAACTGACAGCTATTTACCTGGTGTTTGCTTAATAATTTCTACTGAATCATCAGCTATGATAATGGCACAAACAATAACAATGGTAAATCAACAGGGAAAACAACAACATATCGGGTATCTGGCTGAAAATGATTGCTGGTTGTTTATTAAAGGCATTCACTTCGCGATATGTATCCCCTAATTGTTTTGGCCAAGTGCAATCCCATTGGTAATCCCCTGGGCTGGGAATACTTGATTGGGATAGCAGGATTATGACAGTTGTTATATATTGGTGTGCACACAGATGTGCACAAACAGGCTGATTTCCCAGAGATAGCGCCTCTGTTGGGGTTAGGGGTCTTTTTATTTTTAGACCACAATCTGCGCACTGTTTACATATTTATAAATAAATCGATTAATTTATTGTAAACTGATACGTTTGACAGGTTGTCCGATATCATAGCAGCGACAGTCTGTGGGATCTGTTTCCTTGTTTGCTTGCGAGAGGCGGGATCATACTTCTTAACTTGCCTTTGTTTGCTTATTATGTTTTCTCTATTATTATTTATACTCTACCTTATTTACTTGCAGTCAAAAACTCACCTCCCCCAAATGGAATCATTTCAAAGGTGTGCGACTGCGTTGGAAGGACAAAATCCGTCTCAACAACGTCATCTGGCGCTGCTGGCACATGCAATGTGAGTGATATTTTTAGCTAGTGAAGCAATTCCCTTGAGTGGGAAATGAATTTCCGCGGGTGTCAGAATTAAGTAATAAATAAGCGCTAGCTAAGTATGTGCAATGCAATTTTATTGCTTGGCAATCAGAATTTATTCCAGCACAGATTTTGACTATTTTAATATCAATGAAGTCTTTGACGTACTTTTATAGGGTTCTTCAAAATCTTGTAAACTTTAGTTAATATAAATAGCCAAATTATCAATAATTTCCAAATTACTTTTGTGTTGAGAATAGGTTTTATTTGAAGATATAATAAATACATTATACGGTTTCAAAAATATGAATTAATTTGTAAACTATTTAAAATTGTAGTTTTGAGATCTTAGACCGATATTTTATATATATTTGTTTCAATGTTTTATATTAGCCCTAATAAAGATTTAAAAGTTCTTCGAGCCTATTTGATTTTGAAATCTATATCTTTATGATAGGGTACCCAAGCATTGCTCTAAATTGATATATATTTTTCGAATTGGTTTTCCACACAAGAATTTCTTATTATATTAATACTCGTTTATTTTGGGTAACAATATATTATAATAAATTTATATTTACCTAATTTTGAATCAAACTGCAATATTCGGACAGATGAGCAAATGCCTTTCGTATCCCAACTTGCAATGATAAACAAATTTGTTAAGAAACCTTGTAAAATCTTCTCTAATCTGTGCAAACAGAGGTGACAGTACCCGTTATTAAATATTTAATTGAATTACATTTGACTTGATTTCACCCCCAATATCTAATCAACAAGTGCCAATAATTTGTTTTCCATTGTAAACAATCTGATAGAATGCCCCTTCCCCGAATACTTAGTTAGGCCACTTGAGGCGGCACCCGGCAGAAGTTTTCCACATGTTGTTTTTGGCATTGGTTCTGCGATTGACCGCGGTCGGCATTGGTAAAATATTCCAAACCAAATTATAGGCCACTTTAATGTTTATTTCCTTGAGAAGCGCGGCACGTGCAAAAGCCCCAGCTAGCAAACACAATGTGGAGCGGATAGGTGAGCGTATAGGTGAGCGAATCGCAGAGCGGTAGCGATAGGGCCAAGCTTTCAAAGCACGGCGACGGAGACAGCTATGGCGACAAGCCATCTGCCTTCCCGCTCACGCCAAAAGCGAGCGGTGACCGCTGCTGGTGCTGGGGCGGCGAGGCCTGAGAGAGTTGTCAGCTGGTTTGTGGCAGATGCTCAAACATGGATGGGGATGGATCTCCTCGGCTGGATGGAGGGATGTCCGGATGACCGACGTTGCCAGGCGGGCACCGCTAGCTCCTACGCTTTGCTGCCCTCGTTTCTCCTCGGCTCGGCTTATCAGGGCGTCCCTTATCACAGTCTGGTCTCTCTTCGCCGATTGTCATTTTATTTGAATTTCATTGGATTTGTTTTTGGGCCCGCAACTACCGCCTAATTAAGAGTCGGGAACATATGATTCCCTTGGCGAGTTGCCGGCATTGCGTACGTTATAGTAGCCCGTCTAGACGTCCGAAGTTTTCCCATGGTCTGGATCGTAGCGCAGATGTCGCGGCCAGTCTGAAGTGCTCCCTTGATTAGCACCTTGCCGCAGTCGGAGTCGGTGGCCCAGACAAGGAAGGCAGAATTCAGAAAGAACCTCGGGCAGAAACGCGCACAGTTAATACATGTCATTTCGCTCGGATTTTGGCTGTCCGCTGTCCATTTGCTACCTCTTACTGCTGCTGCCGCTGATATTATTTTCAAAAATTTTCCGTTACATCATCGGAACGGCAGCGACAGCGCTGCTTTACAAGCGATTATCTCTGTGCTCTAATAGATGTCGGCGACAACGGTACGACGACGGGAGGCAAATGGAAAATTTCATGTTTATTTATAAGGAACAGCCACAAATATTTATACTTTATTCTCTGCAATTGTCTAGCTATCATTGGATACATTAAAGACCACCATATCACTAGTGAACTTTTTAGGGTTCACTAGTATTTCAAATTGGGATGGTGTACTTCTAGTTTTCCCATGTCTTATGCCGATTTAATTTATTTCATGATTCAGACTTGCTCAAATGATTTTTATCCTTCATGTTTTTTATAGTTCATTGTATATTACTGTGTAATAATTAGGACAGAAAGCTAAAGTCGAGGCATCCCACTAAATTGTAAATCAAAGAAAATATCTAAATGGGGAAATCAAGAGCATTCCTAATAAATATATGTACTTTTTCAGAGACAAGGCTATTAGTATTGGGAAATAATGTATACTTTTTGTAAGTTTAAAATCTGTTCTCGAAATACTCTTTAAAATTTCAAAAACATTATTACTTTTGTAAATTTTATTTATTTCAAAAATTATTATTAATTATTTTGAATATTAAGAAAAAGTGTGGAGGTAAATCAATTAAGATGTCGCAGATGGTCCCTACTCGTTTTTGTTTGCCAAAATGAATCTGCTATCTTAAATAAGTTAGGTTAATATCTCAGAAACAGCACGTTTGGACACGTCAAGCAAAACTCAAACAACACAAAACGGTTTTGGAAATTCCCAGGCAGACAGACAACCTTTTTATCAATTCCTAACTGTCTGTGGAAAAATTCGGCCGTTTATGGACGTCTCTCTAAAAATAAATCTACATTATTTTATCATTGTTAGCCACAAAATTATAAGGCGTAAAAGTTACCTGTAGTTACCACGAAGTATAGGATCTCTGGAAATTAGTTTTGTAACATATATAAAATTATGCCATAAGAAACAATATACAAAAAATTTTCAGAAATTTAAAAAGACTAGGTTTTATTATTAAACAACGAATTAAGAATTGCCAGTTTCTGAACAAACCCAAAATACCCCTAGTAAGAACGTGAGGCCAGGTACTTTTGTAAATAGATTAGAGTGCCTAGGTTCTAGACTCGCTCTCAGTGCGGTGTTTTATATGGCTATTTAGGAGCAGGACTTAATTGATGTTTGCATTGTTAAGTTGGCAGCTACGTCAGAATTCTCCCAGAAACCTGTTGGGGAGAGCCAGTGGCTCTGCCACACGTGTTCCTGCCAGCTTTTGTCATCTCTGGGGAACTCTCTATCTCTATCTATGTACCTCTCCTAGTAGAATCTTATCACTTTTTTTTTTTTGCTTTTTTGGAGGGTTCTCCGTACTAAACTGTGTTTGTGTGTTTTCCATTTTTGCAGTCATACAAAAGCGCAGAACCCCGGTGTGTCAATTCGCATCGCCGCTGGACGTTGACATACATAGTAATCCTCAAGTAAGTATCAACTGCCAAGTGAACGTAGTGCTAAATAAGTGGGAAATGTGTTCAGTTAGTCAGGTAATCGATTAGACATCAACGAAAAAAAAATTCACATTACGCAAATACAAAATGTTAGGTGAATGTGCTTAAAAACTAGAAATAAATCTACGAATAAATTGAAACGTTAGCAAGAAGGTGAGTCATAAGCTTTAAGTGTAAAGCCATTACAGTATAGTAGACTTCAAAAAAAATTGACATATAAACTTTGCTGTTGTTGATTTATGCACACTTAAAATTTTTGTAAACTTAATTACTATTAAAGGTTTTCGAACTTTATTTTTATTAATTATATGCTAAAGTTTCAGTCTTATTCGGTTCTTTAATATGATCATTTCAAGGTGTTTCAATATGACCTATAGGATTATACAATCCTTGATCACACAAGATACTAAAGTAGCAGTATGAATACTAATTCACTCGTCCACACTTACCTATTTTGTTAAGTATCTTTTGTTTAAATACGGATTGTATACCCCTATGGGTCTTTTTAACATTTTAAAACATTAAATCTCAATGTAACGTAGTTTAAAGCATTTAAGCATATAATGTAATATAATATTATAACGTAGTTTAATGCATTTTAATATTTGTATTAAATATTTTGTATGGTCTATAAATCATGGACTAGGAACCCTATATATTAAATCTTTTTCCTTTTTTTTTTGTTGAATTTGAATTTAAAGAAATAAAAAAGGACCTGTAATTACAATGTGCTAATTTCCGTCTAATCACCTCATCAAGAAGTAAAAACAATTATAATTAATAATAAAGAAAATATATACTTGATTTAAAATAAAATAACTGAGACTCTGCAGCATGTTTTTGGTATAGTAACTTTTGCATCCACAACAAACTTTGTTACCAATAATTTTAATCATATTAGGGCTACCCGAATATTTTTAAGTTCGTTTTAAGTTATTTAGAAGTTAGGAAGAATAGACACATATAAACCTAATAAGCAACTCTATCATACAGACAGAAAAATGATAAATTAAGCATAACCAGAATTTGTTTATTTAAATACAAAGAACTAGTGCTAGTCATTCTTTAGAAATTCTTAGGCACTCGAAATCGCATCGTACCATCCACCAGCGAGTGTGGCCGATCGTAAACCCCAAGTACCTGCGAAATGTGGCGCACGCCTCGGATGGTTGATGGGAATCTCCTCATTTAGTTATCACCAAACACTCAACTAGCCACGACCCACCGAAACCTCGTTCCTGGTGGGTGGTTGCACCCAGCTGGAGAGGAGGACATCACTCGATCGCGGCGTGATCGTCGCGCGATTGTCGTGCGCCATTGACTGCCAGCGGGAGATATGGAATGGACCCCTGGTCTGGTCGTGGTGTGGTCCCACCATCCCCGAATACCCGAATCCCCAGTACCCATCCCCGGACCCTCGCCAGCAGCACGTGATAAGAGCGACGCGGCTTTGGGCGGGGATATTTTTAGCCTATCATTAACCTATCGTCGGGGCACTTTTATTTATAGACTGAGATTCAATTTAAGTACCATAATGTATAATCATTACACTTATCGTTTGGCCACTTTCGCTGGAATCTATATAACATTTTTGTTATTGCGGCTACCTTTAGATTGTTTTCCTCGGATGCCTATGTGCGACCTTGCTCGTCGCTTTCTTTTATAGATTGGTTCAAGAGGAGCAATGAAATAATATAAAACAAGAACTATTAAGTCTTAAAGTCTTTGATGACTAATTGCAGCGACTCTTATCTCAGTCCTAAATGTTTTTTAAAGAGTTAACTCAAAGTAATCCTACTTGGAAGTTTAATTTCACCAATTCATGAAGTGAAGTGCCATGCCAATTTAAGTAAACAACTCGTATCGGAGGAGGGCAATTTTATAGATCTTTTGAGGGAAATTCGATTAATTAAATTGATTAAAATTATATCAGGAATATGAGGAATAAGTAAAGAAAATTTTGTAGCTGTTTATTAGGACTATTTACTTAGACAATTTTTAATCCTCTGAGAAGTGCTTACATATGTAAATAGTAAGTTAATATATATGCTTAAGAGATGTACAAATTTATAGAACTTTGTCAGAACTTCGATCATTGAATAGCCAACACTCAAATCGTTTTCCCTTTTAAATAGTTAAATTTAAATAATTAGGAATATCACCACAAACCCTTTCTTTGTCCAAGAGTTCTTTGCTCTCACCTCTAAAAAGATATCTGCTAATGAGCTTATCAGCGTACATTCCACTGCCTGAGATGTATTACTGGAGGCAGAGCCTCTCGAGGTCCGAACACGCCCATTTTATAGCTTGCAATCTGCTGTGATTTGAACAACAACATAGTGTTAAACAACCCCAGCGTCTCCCCTTTTCTCCATCTGCCCAGTTAGATACCGCCTCTTATCGTGGAGCTCAACTTGACTCTGTACCCAGTAAAAGATTTATCTTATCAAGTTTACAGGCTGTTTTCACTCAGCCAAGTTAACAAAAAATGGTCGGAAAGAGGCGTGTGTGCGTCCACGACGCCAGGTTTACTAGTTAAAATCTATACTAAGAGGGCTTCCTCGATACAGCGAGGGCGACTTGAAATCAGTTCGGGAGGAACGCGAATCAGAAAAGGTGGTGAAATGTGCAAGGTAAAGATTGCTTCCCGGGATCGGGAACGGGAACGCTACCTCTCCCCATTTGGTTATCTCGGCGGGAATGTAGATTACGCTTAATCATAATTAAGTTAGTACATATAGTATATATTTGCTTTTGATTAGGAAATTAACAAGGTTTCGGCGGGTACACACGCTCCGCTTCCATCTCCTCACTTATCTCTCGCTGCCCTCTCGTTCCATGTACCCCACACAGACCGTAGTACTCGAGGGCAAGTACTGGAAACGTCATTCAGCCGTGATCAAGGCCGAGTACAGAAAATGGCGCAAAAACTATAGATCAAAGGCGACGGGCTGCTTAACCTACGACTCGGTAAGTAAAAAATCAGAATTTGCTAATGGCCTTGGTGGTGTTTTCCATTTCCTTGAACTGCACCAGTATGACCATGTACGTGAAGATGGCGGTAAAAAGCTGTCGGGAAAAAGTAAACAAATTATTGACTGACTTTGGGTTATATTTAAATGCAGTACCTTAAACAAGGTGCTCTTATCCAAAGCGAAAAACCCGTAGGCTGTCAGAATGGGCTGCTGTCGAAGGTTCTTCAAAAGGAATTTCTCAATCTAAATTGAAATTAGGAAGGGAGGATTATTTTAATAAATATTCAATTGATTTCTGTTAAGTTGTGGTATATGTTGAACATGCTTTGGCATAAGGATAAATATGAAAGTCATTCTTACCATTCGATCCAAACCAGTGCCGGTTCTCGGTACTTTGGCCAATATCTTTGCGGTTTTATTTGCCTGAAAAATAAAGGGATTCGGAAAAGGTATGAAAGTAATGCAATATCCTATTAAAACTTCAACATTTGCTGTATAAATCCCGACATCCCACTCACTTCCACCGTTATGCCATTCGTGCGGAGCATAAGCACCAAAATGATCATCCAGGGCATATCCCAAGTGGAGGAGATCAGCAGCATGATCAGGTACTCCCTCGAGTCAAACTTGCCCTCCATCACTGTGCTGATCAGGTAGAACGGCCCTGCTGGCGCCATCAGAAGCACCAGGGCCACAATGGGCAGCATAAGCTGGCCAAAGCAGTCGCTCAGCTCGCCCCCGCACACGGCCAGAATCTGCTCTCTGCCCCGGAGACCGGGTGCCAGGTCACCCTGGCAGAGCAGCCGATTGTAGTGAACCAGTCCGGCGGCCATTATCTGCTTGAGGCAGACGAAGAACACCAGCAGCAGGCAGATCACCAGAAAGCCGTAGATGTAGACAACCATGCAGAAGGCCAGCGGAAGGGCGGCCAGGCCGGCGCGACTGTATCCGTAAAAGTAGTTGCCAAAGCAGACGACGGAGAGCGCGCCGTAGAGGATAAGATTGTGCAGGAACTGGCGGTCCCTGCTGCTGGCCACACACCGTCGGTTGAGACGCAGCAGGTGCTGCACCAGCTCCCTGTGCCGGTGACGGCGCACATAGAGAATCACGTACAGAATGAAGAGCACGATGCAGGTGCTCCGGAATATGACGGTCTCGTAGAAGTTGCCTGTCCTGTTGTAGACAACTATGTGGAAGCGATCCGGGTTCAAGTGGGCGAAGGTGAAGCAGCCCGTGGTCGCGGCCAGGATCACGACCAGGTAAGTTCGGGCATAGCGCTCGCACGAGGGCGTGGCCATCAACTGACAATGCTCCGAGTCAAAGTGCCAGCACATCATGCCCAGAAGGTGCAGCAGGCGGAGGTACAGGCGCAGGTCACGGCACACCGGGGACATGCTGCTGCGGTCGAGGGGCCGCTGCGAACTAACCAATCAACCGGATGGGTATCCAATTTCATTGTTGATTCATCGGATAGCGAAATGTCAATATTTACCACGTAATTGATTGGATTTGGCCGTTGATGTATGACATAATTAGATTAGGGGTTATCCTGTCCCGCGGCATAGTCAGAAACACAACTAAAGGGATATCCGTCAAGGGATTTAAGGATTCCCATATTTTATACATGTGAGGCCCCACTACAGTTAATCAATAACTCTAAACTATAAATTCTCGGCGATAATTATATGATAAACCAGTTTGAAGGAGACTACATCCTTTTTGAAGGACCTTATGACATCCTTTCAGAACTTATTATACCATATAACCTCTAGTAAGAATTTTCCCTTCGTTCTGCCTTACTCACCTCCTGCTGGACATTGGTGGTGCCCATTGCCAGCACCAGCAAAGTCACCCAGGGCAGGCTCCAAAAGGTGGCCGTTATGGACATGAAAGCGTAACGCCAGGCCTGGCGGAAGCTCCCTTCGAAGATGGTGGTCACAAGGTAGAAGGGTCCCGAGGGCGTTATGACCAGTACGAACCCGGTTATGGGTAGCAACAGTAGGCCAAAACAGTGGTTTATTTCCACATAGCAAAGCCACAGCAACTGGTTGTAGTCGCGAAAGTTTTCATGGAATTTGCGGCTCTCCGTCCTGCCTGACTTCAGATTGTCCAGCAGCGTCCTGTTGTAGTGTCTCAGGGCCGAGATCAGGATGCGCTGGAAGCAGGCAAAGAGGACGACCAGCTGGCCCAGAATGAGGTAGGAGAAGCCGTACTGAAGAAGGTAAATGGGAATCGCGGTCCAGTGGACACCAGCCACCCAGTAGCCATGGGCGTAGTTAAGCATGCAGATTGCAAACAGGGTCAGATGAAGGATGTAGGAGGAGCGGAAGCCGGAGGCTCCATTGTCATTCTGACAGAACTGATTCAGACGCATCATCGACTGTAGCAGCTTGGCGAAGCGACAGCGGCGAGCGTAGAGCTGGATGTACACCAGCAGGGTGGCCAGGGCACAGGAGCGGAAGTTGACCTGGGCATAGCAGTTTCCCGTTTTGTTGTGTTTGGCCATGGTGAAGTGATCCGGATAGCAGCAGTTGTAGGCGATCAGGCTGCAGCTGAACAATGAGACGCCCGCCACGAACCAGCGGGCTCGGCGCTCCTCGGAGGCTTCTATTCGCACCAAACACTTCTCAAAGTCAATGCCGAACCGCAGGACTCCGAGCCACTGGAGGGTCCGAAGGTGAACCCGCAACTCCCCGAAAGCGTTGCGCGGCATTGGGTATGCGTCAATCAACTAATCACCTAATGTCGGAGGGCAGGCTTTTAGTTCTTTGCTTTGTAAACATCGTATCTTTCCGATGACACCTCTCAGGGGACCTTAAAAACTTAGCCAACGCTTTAATATTTACCCCCATTAGGTGATGACATTGCTCGGTGGCAGGGGCTCACCTCTTTTCCCACCTCATCGGTGCGCAGGGTCATCACAATGGCCACCAAACAGGGCAGGTTCCAGAGAAGCGTGATGAGCAGCGCATGCCACACGTACCCTATGCCCACGTTGCGGGCGTCGAGCTCAAAGACGATGGTTATCAGGAAGAACGGAGCACCTGGGGCCGAAAAGAGCAGGAAAGCCATTATAACAACCAACACAAGCCCAAAGTCAGAGTTCATCCTTTGGCGACAAACCCAGAGCAGTCGACTCCGCTGTCGCAGACGCAGGCAGCACGAGGTCCCAGACAAGGTGCACTCCGATCGAATTGCCCCGACTAGGTCTTCATTGTACATCTGCATTAAGCTGGCCGAGATCCGGACCAGGCAGTAGTGTAGAGCAACCACCAGACCGAGCACAACATAGCTGTAGGTGGCAACGGTGGTCAGCACAACCGTTCTCCACCACTCCAGTTCGGCATGATGAAAGGCCATGCCTTGCAGCACTCCGGTGAGAAGGACCTGGCTGGCGAACAAGGCGTAGATCCTGACAAACTCTGTGGCATGCCTGTGGCCCAGGTCTACGCGGCTGTGGTGCAGCAGCAGGGCGATCAGCGACATAAATCGCCTGCGCCTCACATAGAAGTACAGATGGATGAGGGACACCGTCAAGCAGGCCAGGCCGTAGCAGCCCACAAAGTACGTGTTGCCCACTTGGCCGTACAAAGGCAACTTGTACTCTTCGGGCCGGAACACCACATGACCCAGGGCTGCCAGTGCAAGGCACTGCGAGCACAGCAGTCCTGCCAACGCAATAATGTCATCCGTCCTGGATGCGTGCGTTCTGTAACCGTTTTTGGACTCGTGCGTGATGCATAGCAAACCGAGGAACTTGAAAGTAAACAAGTAAACGCGCAGCTCGCCACCGAGGGACATGGCGCCATACCTCGTACTGAAGAGCGAAAGCCCATCGCTCTTGGTGCCTCCTTACGCCCCAGTGCGTAATCAATAATGGTTTAGATTCAGATAGGGGAAACGAAAACACTACCTCCGAAAGAGCTTATTTTTGTGGGGGGAAATTGGAGACAGGAAAACTAAAACGTAATTCACTGATACAAAAGTCGTTCAAGAAAAGTTAATTCCCAGGGGAACCTAGCCTAAATTTCTACCAAAAAGAATATAGGAAATACAAGGAAATAAGGGAAGGTTCTTACATGTTTTCCCACTTGTCAGTCTAAGTCTTCTAAACAATAAAATTACATCCCTAATAATGCAACCTACGTACCTGAACGGCCACGCGATTGCTCATAAAACCGGCGGCACAGGTCATCAAAGTTGGCGAGAGCCACACAATGTTTGTCAGCAGCTTCAGGCCGATCGACTTCTTGGTTTGGATCACCATGGTCAGATAGATTACGCCGGTGACATCCAGCGAGGCGAACATCCAGGAGAGCCAGGCGATGAATCCGTAAACAAGGCTGATCTCCACGTTGCAGAGGAGCACCAGACGATCGTGAAGCTCCAGGCAGCTGCGCATGCGGAGGAGATTGGCGCTGGCTCGCTTGGGGTCCCCGGACTGCTCGACAATGGCCTTGATCTGGGACTGGTTCCAGCTGAGCACGAGACGCACAATGTGCACCATGCAGAAGTAGGTGCCCATGGTAAAGCTGGTGACCAGATAGCGCAGCGGAAACCCGAGCGAGGTGATCACAAAGAGACGCGACGCTTCCGAGAGCCAGTCGAACACACACGTCTTGATGAAGTTGACCATATAGAAAAGATTGGTTACAATGATCAGCCAAAGCAGGCGCTTCGGCAGCACCAGCCGGAGGTGGCCCAGTTGCTTTCGGCGATACAGCTCTATTTGCCGAACGATCCGTAGGTGAGGAGCCTGTAGCCAGATGAGCCAGGCGTTCTGCACCACAAGAATGCCCAGGGCCAGAACCATTACGAGCCTGTCGTAGTGATTGCCTGTTTTGGTCAGCTCCCTCTTGAAGCTCTTGCGCCAGTAGATGACCAGGACGGCCATGCAGCCGACCAAGTAGATCTGAATGGCAAAGTGCACCACATAGCAGATGGCACTGCGACGCAAGTGGTACTTCTTCTTCGAGGGGTTGTAGTCGATGCAGAATATGCCCAAGTATCGGCACAGGCGGTAATAGGCGCAGAGTTCCCCCGACTGGAACTCGTCCATGGCGAATGGAGGCTAGAACAGGAATGAATCACTGCTCCTGCCAGACGGACTGGTCTTTTATACCCAAAACCTACTGGTCACGGAAGAGGAAGGGCTAGAAAAATAAGCTTTCTTTGCTAGTTTGAGGAGAGTATCCTTTCTAACGTATGAATTCTAAATGAAATCATTCAATGTTCCGACCTATTTTGGGCTTGGAAGTTCCGCCTGAATACTGTTCAAAGCCTTAGCATTTTCTACAGGGCACAACCTAGTTGGAAGAGTATCTCTACTTACAGAACTATCAACTGTTTTTATAAGAAGGTCGGTCAAGTGTTACTTCCCGCCACTCACCTGATTAAGTACGTCATTGGCGACTAGGGGAAGGATGAGATAGAAGAGCATCGGGGACAGCCATGCGATGATGGTCACCAGCTCCTTGAACGATCCGAAGTTCGCCAAGCTGCTGATGTAGAAGATAAGAACGCACTGCATGACCTGGTACAGGAAGAGAAAGAGCAGGACTCCGCCGTAGACCTCGACCACTTCCCTCTGGCCCAGCAGCAGGATCTCATCGTGCACTTTCAGGCTGTAAGCCAGATCCTCCCTCGAGATGGAACCCGCCGAGAAGACCATTCGTTTCAGTTGCTCTGCCTGGACACGCAGCAACGTGGCCAAAATCCACACCACGCCGCTGTAGCAGGTGATTTGGAAATTGGCCAAGACACAGCGGAAGGCGAACCCCAGTAGAGTCACCACGCGGCTGAGCTCCATCTCTTTTATCCAGGTGCTGGTAGCAAAGTTCGTCACCATAAATGCATAGAAGAGACACACAACCAGCCAGATGCGGTAGAACCAGCGTGGCTGGGGCAGTGCCTCCGTCTCCACCTGCAAGCGGCTCACTAGCTGCGAGAGTCTATGCAGGAGGGCCACCTGTGACTGCTGGCGGGCACGGAACCACAGATTGGCCAGCAGTTGGGAGACCGATGTGGTTATTATAACCGCGTTGTCAAATATCTGTCCGGTCTGGGTATGAGTGTCCAAGTAGAAGAGGGACTCTGCCAGAGCCGCCACCAGGGCGGACGAGAAGATGCCCACAACTAGGGCTTGGATGGCATACGAAAGCCAGGTTCCATGGAGCCCGTACACGTGCCTTGTACTGGAGAAGTCCAAGTCAGTGAGGCCCAGGTAGCGTTGATAGTGGAGGAAAGCTAGAAGCCTCTTCTGATTCATACTAGCTGTACGTGCTCGTGGCTATATTTCACTCGAGAAACTGACTCATCGAACGCGCGGAATTCAATTAAACTAATTGTGGGGTAGTGCTATCTATTGTTCACTGTTATGAGAGGACTGCCTAACCTGCAGGTCCTTCTAATGGCCAAAACTTATCAACAGCCAGTAATAAGCAACAAATATGTAAAGGGTCAAATGATATCCAGATAACTAGTTCAATTTACTGACAGCCTGGGTAGGCTTATGTGTGCACAATTTCCATTTAATTATTAAATCTTTTAGTAACTTTAAAACAAATCTTTACTCACCTCCTCTCCTGGGTCATTATAAATTAGGGGTATCGAAGCATAAACGCAGCAGCAAGCCAAGGAGACCAAGTGAAGTAGAACTGGGAAATGCTTGTTAAAATTATACCAAACGAAATAGGAAAACAGTGTCGCTTCCAAAATGTCCTGGATCATGTACATACAGAGTAGCACTCCGAACACCTTACTCAAGTCCAGTTCGCAGATGAGTTTTATCTCATTTTGGATCGATAAATAATGAAAAATCGTTTCTCTTTGACGCCTTGTGTCAGAAGTGTTCCGCAAAGCCTTTTCTATTTGTTGCCGACTAGCGGCCATAATGTGCATTGTGCGATGGCCCACGGCCAAGTAAAAGATCTTAACAAAGCAGGATGACACCTTGAAAAGCACTAAAGCTATGTCCTTGGCAATCAAGTTTAGCTTGGACTTCAAAATGGCTTCCACATAGCAACAACGTGCAACGACAAAGCCACTGTACGCCAACCAGGCCAACATCATCCAAGATGGCACCTCTGAAAGCCCGAAATCTTGGGAGATTTCTAGCACACGCATGAGACTGAATGTCAGGCTTTGTTGCATTGAAAACACCAAAACGTATTGGAATATAAGGAAAGTGGTCTCAGGCAATCGTACAATTTTTACTAAGTACTTATCGGTTACACTATTGTTCAATGTTAGTTCCACCTTCCAGTCAACAAAGACCACGAAGAGGCACCAGAGAAATATCAGCGGCATCAAGAACTGGACAAAAGCACACATTCCTTTGGTCCTCAAGTCTAACTGCTTGTGCTTTTCATCCCAGTAAATTTTCACAAGCATCAGCCACTGAAGAATCACTATAAGGCCGGGTATCGTAGTCCGCATAGCGAAGCCTCCTCCTCGGAACTGTGTTAATGTCTGTCGGTCAGAAGGAAGGAATAACTCCAAGGAACAGCGTTTTGCGATAATGAAGGGAAATCCATTAGGGATTGAGCGACAGCTTGGCTGATTGCGCCCCAAGTCATAATGCAATCAAAAGTTTGTAATGGTCACACTCAGAAAAAAACCTTTTCAATATCGAAAATAAATTATTGTTCAAATTTGCCAAAGAAGACTTATAGTTTGAGTGTCTCTTGACCAAGGGTTTTCATTAATAGTAATCACAGTCACACTTCTAATTACCTCTATAAGCGGGTTATTGTACCCCATTGGTATCCAAGCATAAAGTGATGATACGATAAAATAGACGTAAAACATTAGAACCTTGAACACAAACGGCTCAGGTGTGTTCCAAAGAAAGTAAGATATTAGAGTGGATTCCAAAATATCCTCCATCGTGTACAAGCAGAGTGGTAGTCCGTATAATTCGCTTAAGTCCAGTTCGCACAGCTTTAGTATCTCATTTTGGACCTTTAAATTATGACTCACGAGTTGTCTTGCACTTGATGCATTCGAAGTCTTTAGGGCATTTTCCATTTCTTGGCGACTAGCTTCCATAATATGGTTTATTCGATGACCCAGAACCATAAACAGAATTTTTATGAAGTTCGTTGATACCTTATAGAAAATGTGCACTACGTCTCTTAAAATCTCGTATGACCTTATTTGAATGGGCGAATATAATCTCCAATATGCGAGACGTAAAATGAAAAATCCAAGGGAGACTATCCAGCTGAAAAGCATCCAAGATGGCACGTCTAGAAGTCCAAAATAGTTTGAGAGTTTTTGCACTCGGACCAAACTGTTGAGCAGAGTTTGCTGCATGGAAAATATCCAGAGGAGTTGCCATATCAGGATCGTGGATTCCACCAACCGAAGGATCCTTATGTAGAAAACATCCGTGATACTATGATAGACTGCGAAATCTCTTATCCAATTGATACAACTGGCGTAGAGACTCCAGAAAAATAAAAATTCCACAGATAACTGGATAAGCCTAAAGATCCGGCTGTATCCTAAGACAAACTCTTTTAGCTTGTCGTCCCAGCGGATGTTCGTGAAAGCCAAGTACCGGAGGACCACCACCAGGCCGGGAAGCGTAATCCGCATGGTAAAGCTTGCAACTCACAACTGTTTTCAGTTGGTTCGTAAATTGCATTTTCGCTATAGATACCAAAAAGATATTTCTTTGGGGATTGAGTGACAGCTTGGCTGATAAATCGGTACTATGCCATTTAGCAATTAAGTGATTGTACACTTAGGAAAATCTAAAAAATAAAATAAAATGGTTAAGAAGTCCTGTGTCCCTTCTCCTGTGACACATTCTTAAAACTCTTTAAAGCTCTAAAACATATCAATCAATCTATGGTGAAGTAATTGCAACTTAAACTGGACAACCCCAGAGACCCTGGTGAGCAAACTGAATCAGCTTGTCATTTGTATGCCTGTTTACATACCTCCCACAAGGTAGAGTTTTAGGATTGCAAGGCAAGCCAGCTTTCTTACTTAAAATACTTGAATGAAAATTAACTTATTAATACCTACCTTCTTCTTGTAGTTATTGACTCCCAGGTGTATCCAAGTATAGAACAGAATTATCACTAGCGAAATGGAGAACAAGACACATTCTGCAGTCCAGGATTCCCGAGTCCAAATATAGAAAATTAAAATTGGTACTTCCAAAGTGTCATGCACCATGTAAAGGTGCAGAAGGAATCCGAAAACCGTATTCAAACAGTGTTCGCAAAGAAAAAGAATCTCGTTGTGAATTCCCACGTGGTGGCTGACCATTTTTCTCATGGTCTTTGTGTCACGGGTTCGCAAAGTGCTCTCCAGGCGTTTGCCACTTTCGGACAAGACCTGCTCTAAGGAGTGTTCCAGATACATGAACAGGGTTTTCACAAAATATGAGGATACCTTGTAAAACATAAATGAGGAATTAAATAAGGTCGACTGGGAATTTGACCTCCAGACAATGAGGCGCAGGAGGAAACACAGGCAGGCTGTGATCCAGCAACACATCATCCATTGGGGTACGATCGGAATCCCAGAGGTTTGCCCGGATAGAGCCTGTATTTGCATGAAGTAGTCGACCTGGGAGCGTTGCGTCGAAAACATCCAGAAACACTGGAGGGCGACCAAAACAAACTCCGTCATCTTGGCAATGTACATACAGCACTTATTTATGAATGTAATTACGGCCCCAAACTCGATATTCCAATAAAATACGAGTTGAGAGAGGTTCCACAGGCATAGGCCGAGCAGGAAGACCTGCACCAGACAGAAGCGCCAACTGTTGGTCAAGCTAAACTGCTTCAAGCCCTTGTCCCAACGGATGTTCGTGAGCACTATTAGCCGGGAGATTCGGACCAGGTCGGAAAGGGTTAACTGCATTGCGCCGTATCAAACTCCAGACTAAGAAGAATACTTTCCAGGTGGTTCACTCCGAAAGCTTTATCATTTCGGATCGTAATAAGTCATTTATAAATTAATTATCGATTTACAGCACTCGACAGTGTGCGCTCCAATACTTACGATATTGTGCAGTCTGTGGTTCCTAAGGGTCGGCAAGACAGCATATATCACCATGGGCACAACTATAATCACACTCATTGCGGTGATGTAGACATCGTCGAACATTAAGGCGATGATGTAGCTAATGGATGCCGTCTCCAGTACAATGTACAGAAAGTGCAGGCATAATGGCACACTGAAGATGACGTTTATCTGCAGCTCGCAGATCCGAAAGACACTATCTATAAGCTGCAGCCGATGGCGGAGCTCCTTTAGATTGCGATTGCGCACAGATTTCTCCACTTTGTGGAGTTGTGCATCTAAAATCGCTTCTATTTGGTGAACAGTCACCAGGAACACGTTTACCAAGCAACTAAAGTAGATCTGCCTTATGATGAAGGTGCTTAGGGGCACCAAATGTATGGCTTCGAAGACACCTTCCATTACCGTATAAACAACAGTGAAAGAGATCAATACGAAATTTGAGCTTAGAAACACCAAGGTTATCCATTTAGGCGTAGTCTCCCCTTGGTAACTAGCTTCTAGCAGGTCTAGTAGCTGGTTCAACAGCTGCAGCAAGCGATCCTGGTGCAGACGGAGCCACGCGATTAGTATGAGGATGGACAGGGGCTCCATGATCTCGGTTACGTGTGCATAGTGGTTCGCTATGCCAGTGTGGGTGAACTCGAACCTAAAGTTCCAAAACTTAATGTAAGATACGGCGGCTAACAGCAAAGCTAATTGGAGTGTCCAGAACAGAATGTTAGTGCTCCTGGTAGCTGGGCGCAGGCGGAGACCGGATCCGCCGACCTCGATAGCCGTGAGACCCAAGCGACGCTGGCACACCAGGAAGTCGTGCAACGCGGACCGCATGACCGAGCTGACTAACTGACTGACTGACAGCCGCCAATAAATTTAAATGTCCGCCGCCTTGCTGGCCAACGACTATCTCTGTCCCAACATCAAGAGTAATAACCAGCCACATTTATTACTCCTCTTTTCGTTGCAGAAAAGTGAGTTGGACTTCTTGGAATGGTCGCCGCTGAACGATAGGAACTTGATGCCAGACGACTGGACAACGGACACCTTGTTCTCGGCCATAAATGTTCCATTTCCTTTCCCCGATTCCAGGGAAATTGGTAAGTGTGATCCCGTCCAAGTCCAGCTGCCTTAACTGATGGTTTCTTGTCATAATTAGCACGCGGCGCAGGCATCGCTGACTTCATACAGCCCAGTTTGGGGCCCTTGCAACCGAATTTAGATGACATCGACCTTACCTTCTCAGGTGAGTGGTATTAGTATTGTCTCTCCAAGGATTTTGATAACTAGCTTTGTTTCGATCCCTCACAGACCTGATCCCCACCACACGCTTGCCACCCGTTCCGGAGGAGGGAACCGATGCCGAGATGCTCAAGAACGACGACTACTGCTTGCCGGCCATCGTAGGAGCTCCGCACACGCTCTACTGCAACGACAGCATCATGGACATGGTCAACAGCAGCAGCGGCGGTGGCGGTAATGGCGGGAACGTCGACGCCAACATGCTGGAGCTCAACACGCCAATCAATAACATGGCCTACAGTGAAATGGAGCAGCGCTTCTCAGTGGCGCGACAGCAGGTGCAGCAGCAGCAGCAGCAATCTGCCAACGATTCCCAGCTCATTGGAGACCCTAGCTCAATGTCCGGTCGAATGCACGGAGGAAAGCACTTCGGAGCCATCTCTGCCAGCGACAACAGCAGCAGCAACCGCTGCGTGATCAACGGCCGTGTGGCCAAGAGCACCCAGCGTCCGTTCCGACGTGAGCCGCACAACTACGACAAGGCCCAGCCGACGCTGCACCAGACTAACCTCTACCAGCAAATGCTGGCCGAGCAACAGAAGAACCAACAGCAACAACACCTCGGCGGAGGCGTACTTTTGCAGGCGGGTTCCTTTCAGGCTCCTCAGCAGCAGCAGCAACTCGCTCAGCAGCAGACGCAGCAACACTTTCCCACGCAGCAGACAAACGCTTTCAACAACCAGCAGGGCTTCCTGGGCAGCTACGCGGACAGCTACCACCAGCAGCAGCAACAGCATCAACAGCAGCTCAGCGTGAAAGTGGAGCCCCTGCAGGCAGATGTGCTGTCTCTGCTGAGTGATGGTGGCTACAACTCCATCGGCTACAAGCCCTATCCGCAGTTTAAAAAGTCCGCTTCGACTGGAACGTTTCTCAATGTGCCCCGCCTGCCGCAGCAGCAACAGCAGCAGCAGCAGGGTTACCTGCAACAGGAGCAGCCGCAGCCCCAGATGCAACAGTCACTTCCCCTAGGTCTGACTACCCAGCAGCTCCTGCAGCTGACACGCCAGCAGCAGACAGTCAACAACCAGCAGCAGCAGCACCAGACGACAGTGGCCAGTTTGCTGCAGCAGCACCAACAACAGCAACAGCAACAGCAGCAGCAGCAACAACAACAGCAGCAGGCTTCTGTTAGCACAGCCACTTGGGTGTCGCCCAACACTGTTTTGCCCAAAGAAATCCACCGGTCCAACAGCTTGCCCCTGAACGTGTCGCTTAACAAGCTGCCCGATGGCCGGCAGCAGCTCATCCACGAGCAGCCCTTCGCCGTGCCCAAGTACCACGCCAAGGGCAAGTCACGCGTGCGAAGCAATTCGATGCACCAACAGCACTCATCGGTAGTGGCGGCCGCCGGAGCAGGCGGCTCTCCGTTGAGCGCTCAGAGCTGCAGCAACCTCCTGGTCACACAGCAGATGCAGCAGGCCACCAGCGATCCCATGCTAAACAGCACCCTGGCCCAGCTCCTGACTTCGAGTGAGTATGCTTAGCGACCGAGAAATCCATAGAACATGGTCTAAACTATATATCGTTTCAGATTCACGCCTGCAGACGGCCGTGGCTAACAGCTCGCAGTCAAACCCGCAATCTTCCGCCAGTGCCATAGCCACCTCCAGCAACAGCAACGTGTCGCCGGCGCTTTACGCTGCGGTAACATCGCCACTGTCGGTGCCAGTGTCGGTTCAGCCGACGCAGCCACACTCACCAAAGAAGTCCGCCTCATTGCCCATGGCGATTATCAGTCCTGCTCTACACAGTCCCCCTGGACACAGTTTTGGGCCTTCTTCCACAGCGGGCAATATTGGTAGCAACAGCTGCCTAAGTCTATCACCGGACTCGCCGTTCCACGAGTCGCAGGACTCGCCGCTCTCGCCCTCGGCTAGCCTCAACAAGTACCAGCCGAGGGACACCCAGCGACGTGCGGGACACATCCATGCCGAGCAAAAGCGACGCTACAACATCAAGAACGGCTTCGACACGCTGCACGCGCTCATCCCGCAGCTCCAGCAGAACCCCAACGCGAAGCTAAGCAAAGCGGCCATGTTGCAGAAGGGAGCGGACCACATAAAGCAGCTGCGACAGGAGCGCAACGTGCTCAAAGACAAGATTGAGTCGCTGCGTATGGAGCGGGACGAGCTAAACAACTCTCTGACGTAAGCTATATCCTAGCTTTCTTTATTCCTAACTAAACTATACCTTTGCAACAGGCACCTGCACTCCATTCTGCCGGCAAATGGAGCGCCAGTCACGAGGCAGGGTACGGAGCACGTTCGCCAGCTGTACGAAATCTTTGTGCGGTATAATACCATGAACGACTGGAAGTTTTGGATTGTAAGTTTAAAATATGTCATTATTCATTTTGTTATTATAAAATCTTTGGATAAAGTGTTATCTTCAAATATGGAGCTCGATTGCGTAATTTAATTTATTTTATTCAGTAAACATGAAATAATTTAACCTAACATTCCAGTTGGGACTAATTTTGGAACCTCTGCTTGCCTCGTACACGTCGACCGTGTCAAGTGCCAGTCTGGATGAGCTGCGTCGGACGGCCTTCCTTTGGGTCGATCAGCACTGTTCTCTCATAGATCTACGACCTGGTAAAATGCGAATTTATGACTTTTCCTCGACCATTATTTTAATTTCATTTTCATTTCAGCTGTTACGAATAAATTAAAGTACCTATCCATGCACACGGATATTGTGTCAGAGCCGCCTAGCACGTTGCAGGAGGAGGTGGCCAAGGCCTTGCAAAACTCAAGTGGCCAGCATCCGAACCTGCATAGCTCCTAACTGTTGATGATGCTGATGCTGCCCGTGATATGAATTTATTTAATTCAATCTATATATATATATTTTTAAAAATATATCCACATGAATTTGTTTCGGCTTATAAATTGTACAAATCGCTAAACAAAGCGTATTTTTATACAACTGAATGGATGGCAGCCGGCAATAGATATAGAAATATACGCAGAGCAGCAAATAGTGCCTACAATCTTTGACTTAAGCGTAAAATAAAAGCAAACGATTTTACAAGTTTTTGACCATAAGCTGCGAATATTTTTTGAGCGTTTATCATCCTCATTTTCAGGAATTTAAGTTGTTTCTTACATTATAATAATTTTAATTAAAATCATTGATTGAAAACTGTTAAAAAATACCATGAATAAATTCTTTCCACTTTCAAATCGAAGACCACCTTCGACACATTGGTTGGGTATTTGATTGTATATGTATATTATATTCTCCTGATAAAGAGATACCATATCAATGCACTTGGCATTTAGTCCAAAAATATAACAGACGTAGTTGTGCCGGACACCCTGCTGGAAGTAGTCACGATCATCATTATATTCCTGATTATTGCAGCTGGTGTTGCCTTGGCTGTTGTTGCTGTGACTGCTGTGACCGCTGCTTGTGGGCTTCTTGTGCTCTAACCGTTCCTGATCTGTGGCGGCTGGCTGGTCATCTGGTTCTGGCAACGCTATGCTGTCTGGTGTTGGCTATTCGGCTCGAGATGCGCTCAGGAACATATTTTGTCAACAAATTTTGACCTTACACAAGAGTAAATCAAATAAATAAGCGGTTGTAAGTCTTTGTTTTTTTTGTTGCATCTTGAGATTTTCAGTACAAATTGAAATCAGTGGAAATCATTAAAAACAACGAAGTTTCTGCATATTTTATATTTAAAGTTTTACTTTCACATCATTGTATATTCTTATGGCAGCCAGAGGTCCGATCTTCATGAAATAAAAGTCCAAATTCTTGAGTCATAAATAATTGCGTTCTAATTAAAATAAATTAAAATATGACGAAGAACGGTGTAGATTAATTTTATCTAGGGGTCTGGCGGCAAACACCCTGCTCAATGATTTAAACACTTTTTAAAATCGCCCCAAAAGTATGTTAAATTCGTTTCGGGAAGACATGTAAGTGAACCATATTTCGCGATACTTATAAGAGAGTGCCATCAGAGAGAATTGTTATTTTTACTCACTTGCACTTGCATTTGTAAAGATTGTGTCGGGCAGATAGATTCGCTATCAATTGAGCCTCAGGGCATTAAGACCAGTAAAACCGACTGCAGTTTCGATTTGACTCTCCACGGCGCGTTGTCATGATAATCATCGTATTTCTGATTATTTTTGCGGCTGCTGCCGCCTTTGGATTGGTGTTCCTCCTGCCATTGCTACTCAGCGGTGTCTGGATACTTGCGCTGCTAATCGCTTGGCTTTGGCAACGGCACCACTTCTGCCACTGGCGACGACTGGGGGTTCCATACATTCCGGCCACGCCCTTTGTGGGCAACGTGTGGGAACTGTTGCGCGGCGCTTGTTGTTTTGGCGATCAGTTTCGAACGCTCTACGAAAGCCCGGAGGCTGCGGGGCACGCCTATGTGGGAATTCACGTCCTACACAACCATGCTGTGCTTCTACGAGACCCGGCCCTGATTAAGCGCATCATGGTCGAGGACTTTGCCCAGTTCTCCAGCCGCTTTGAGACCACAGACCCCGTGTGCGACACCATGGGCTCCCAGAATCTGTTCTTTTCCAAACACGAGACCTGGCGGGAGACGCACAAGATCTTCGCCCCATTCTTTGCGGTGGGGAAGGTGCGTCAGATGTACGGACTACTGGAGCACATCGGGCTTCAGCTCGAGGATCACATGGAAGTGCAACTGGCGGGCAGAGAGAGTATGGAGCTTGAGGTAAAGCAGCTGTGTGCCCTCTTCACCACGGATATCATTGCCTCGTTGGCCTTTGGCCTGGAGGCGCATAGCTTGCAAAATCCGGAAGCAGAATTCCGTCGCATGTGCATCGAGGTCAATGATCCGCGTCCGAAGCGCCTGCTGCATCTCTTCACAATGTTTTTCTTTCCGCGACTATCCGGCCGAGTTCGCACGCATCTCTACTCCGACGAGTACGAACGCTTCATGCGCAAGTCCATGGACTTTGTCCTGGCCCAACGCGAGGCCAGTGGCGAAAAGCGTCACGATTTGATCGACATATTCCTCCAGCTGAAGCGTACAGAGCCCCCGAATAGCATAGTCCATCGTCCGGATTTCTTTGTGGCCCAGGCAGCGTTCCTTCTGCTGGCTGGCTTCGATACCTCGTCGTCTACCATAACCTTTGCCCTGTACGAACTGGCCAAAAGCCCCGCGATCCAGTGCCGACTGCGGGAGGAACTATGTGAGGCCCTACATTCCAGCCGGGCTGACGGTCAGGAGCTGAACTGCGACAACGTTAACGGCTTGGTTTACCTCCGACAGGTGGTGGACGAGGTCTTGAGACTATATCCCCCTACAGCATTCTTAGATCGATGCTGCAATTCAATCAATGGCTACGACCTCTCATCGTGGAACTTGGGCTCCAAAATGAAATTGCAAGCAGGCATGCCAGTCTACATATCAGTATTGGGACTTCATCGGGATGCGCAGGTTAGACTAAATCTCTCAAGAATGGGATCTATAGTTATCGTAACTGTGCGTATATTTCAGTACTGGCCAAACCCCGATCGCTTCGATCCAGAACGCTTTGCACCCGAACAACGTCAACAACATCATCCCATGACATATCTGCCATTCGGTGCCGGTCCAAGGGGCTGCATTGGGACACTCTTAGGTCAGTTGGAGATCAAGGTGGGCCTTCTGCACATCCTGAAGAACTTCCGCGTGGAGATCTGCGACAGAACTCTGCCCCAGATGAGATTCGATCCAAAGGCATTCGTCCTGACTGCTCATGGTGGCACCTACCTTCGATTTGTTAAGGATTGTCTGTGAATTAAAAAACATTGCAGTCTAGTTTTAACTGTATTCATCTTGGTTTATTGGTTATTTTGCATTTTTCACATATTTTTTGTTTGTTTTTCTGTATTTTGTAATTAAAACTTTTCTCAAGTTCAGCTCAAAAATGTTCACAAAAGTTTTGTCGGCTGAGTCGGCCAACTGTTGTTGATTTATAGTATAGTTTAGTAAAGGGTCTATAGAGTTTAACAAGTTGTAAATATTCAATCAATTCTTGTCAATAATCCAGAGATTAAAGGTTTTACGACTAAAAAAATGAAGAGGTCTTGTGGCTCCTGGGTTATCTTTTAGTTAGGGTCGTCTGCTGAAGCTCCAACAACATTTGGCCAACTCAAAATGTTCGACAATCATCAACCATATGGATTTCGTTTTTATTTTGTTTGTTTTTCTTCTTTTGCATGTACAGTTTTAAAAAACTAACCTGGAGTTTTTCATTTCTCCGTCGCTCTTTTTACAAATTATCAAAAAATAACTAAAGCAATTTTACACAGACATTATCAACGTAAACTATAGCTAATAACTAATTGCATTTCTTGATTTCACACGACCAACGACACATTTCTTGATTTTCAGTGCTGGTTTTGTTTGCATTCTATATCATACAAAATAATAAACTCAGATTTCTCGTTTTGTTTTTTTTTTTTGTTTTTACATACATCAAACGTTGAAACTTATAGTGATTTGCATTATCGATTTACGAAAGTTTTAAAAGGCTAACTACGAGCTAAGAATACAAGTTAGCAATGTACAACAATGGATGAGGCGAAAATAAAAGAGAAGAACAAGACCTTATAATAACAAGATAAGTAAACGTCATACGAACTTTTACCTCAATGTTCTCGTGAAACTTTGTTGCAAAAAAAGGAAGAGAGCGCGCTTGTGTTATGCATCTTGTTATTTTAAGGTCTTTGATGAGAGCAAATGTTTATTGTATTGACAAAAGCAAAATGCCATTTCCGGTATGAATTTGGTAAATGAGAGCTTGTTGAGCTCGCAGCATAAGCGATCTCTCAGAATTTGACAGATAATTCGATGATTATTACAACTTGGGCTTATGATTTCGAAGCATTTCTGTATTGTGTGTATGGCATGTAACTCGTCTTTTGCTATTTGTTTTGATTATTTTTTTGAATATATGATAGCGAAAATCAAATGGCTAGCAAATGTAAATTTAAATTGATTCCTCATCTACTTGTTTTTCTTGGATTAAATTTTGCATGCACGTAGTTAATTTTCTCTTTTTTTTGTTTTGGTTTTCCTAATTCCACGAGCACAACACACTGGCCGAAAAGCAGCCTCCACTCGGAGGACGACTGCTGGCTGTTAACATATCTATGTGACATACAAATGTTTATGCATATTGGTATATATAAGCATATATAGCTAGTTAATTACATTCATAGTAGTGTAGTTTTCGACATGACATACATTTATATATATGTATATATACTCATATATAGCGCTTTAGCATTTTCTCACTTTTCTTGTTAGCAAATAAATGGGTTTTTGCATAAACCTAAACTATTTCCGATTTCTGCTCCTGTTACTTGCTCGCTCAGAGTTAGTCTTCTAATACATTTTACAAACACAGTTGGAGGACGCTACTATCTCCTGTCCTGCATGACGACCTGCTTCAGGGCCCCCGCTCTCACGCTGGATTTGACCTCGTGCCCGCCCAATGAGGCGGTGCCGTCCCGAGCGATATATAGCTGGAGGCCAGAGGCTGCAACAAAGGGAATAACAAATTAGTACAGGCCCAGAAATCTATAGCGTTCCGCTGTACTTACTTTCTGCCGACTCCTCTAGCTGATCCAGCTTAGTATCCTTTAGAATCTCATCGATTAACGAATTGGGATTGACCCGCGTCTCCTCCACTCGATCAGAAACGCGGGGCCCATCATCTAGTGCACCCTTCTTGCGCTTCTCGCCACTGCTTTTCGTGCGATCTAGAGATCCTGTTTCACTTATAACTAACGAGCCGGAACTGGGATTCCTGTTGTGGGAGCGAAAAGGGAAACAAAAAAGAGTTAGTCAGAGGTCGGTTAAGGTATACATTCTTAATTGCTGAACTAAAACTATACAGGTGCTCGGAATGAATACAACAATCTGGCGGGCGGCGTAAAACAAAACAACGAAACGGCAGGCAACAACGAGGCAGAACAATGCAAACTTCAGTGCCTTATAATACGAATTTGGAATGGAATATGGAAGTGCTGCTGATGTACGACGAATATGATGATCAACAGATAAATAATATAAATTGAAAGACATACGGAAAACCTTTGATGATATTTTAAGGAACTAAAGATTTCCAATTATTTATTCAGGGAGAGTTTGGGTAAATAAAACAAACAACCAAGTAAATTAAATTTATTTTCCACTCTTACACAGATAAAGCAACGAAATAACAAGATGCATGACGGCCACGGATATGAAAATGTACATATATGAACGCCACAAATATGTGACTTTCTTGCCAGCACAAACATTTGAGTGTACGGCGTTACTCATCTTATTATAGGGTCTTTGGTTAAAAATACTTATTGGTCAATAAAGGCGTCAAGTGATCAATATTTAATTTATAAATTAAAATTGAAGACTACCAAACTTATAATAATGGAAAATTGTGGCTCATCCTCCTTTCTAAATTACATGGGTGATTGAAATGAGCTAGTTTCTGGACAAACTAAGGTCATCAGTCGACATCACAACAACTTAAAAGCAAGTACAGTACGCAGGTAAAAAAGTAAAAATAGTAGAGCCAACATGGGGCATTCTTGAAGTCAACCCACATCATGGTGACGCTGGGGCGGCGTATAATCTGGGTTGTGGCCAGCGGCGACAATGTGGCTCCCGTCACAGCCATCGCGGACGCCTCGGCGGCTGCGGCCGAAGTGGAGAGAAGTAGCGAGGCGGCCGAGGGATTAGAGCGAATGCTGCAGGCGTCCGTGGGACTGGCGGCCAGTGAGCTGAGGGCATCGCCAGAGGCAACGTTGCCCATCCGGGGACTGCTGCCATGGTGCCCATTGGGTGATCCAACCGTCATCTGCTGAGTGGTGGGGGCATCTACCGTATCCTGACCACTCGTGGCGGCGTTGCACTGGAAGGTGATGACTGCTCCGCTGCTGCTGCTGTTGCTGCCATTCGAGGAGGACGCCGAGTGGTTCGAGTGGATGCTGGCCAGAGTCCCGCAGGGCGAGCAATTGGCATTGGATGAACCCAAGGCATAGCCAGCGGTTGGATTAACGGATGCCTGTTGCCTGTTGCTGCCGCCGCTGCTGCCTACAGCTCCCATGTTGCTGCTGTTCTGGCCATTGCTGCTGCTGCTCCCATTGGTACCGTCAAAGAGGCGACGGGGAACTCCACTGAAGCTTCTGCATGGACGCGTCGTTGGGGGCGAATATTTTGATTTTAGACACGTAACAACACAACAATATTAAACACAAACACAACTCTTGCAAAATATGCAGAAAACCAAGGTAATTGTTTAAAGAAATAACTAAAAATAATAAGGCACAACCAAATATATTAGTTAATTTTTTAGACATTTTCTATACTCTTTAAAAGAAGCGTTGATTTTGACTAATGCGTTTTATATATTATGGTTAAGAGCGTTACGGATTGGAGGTATATCCGATAAATGTGTGTGTGTTTCTGTGATAATATGTATTCGTGAATGTGTAATAAATAATAACCACAATTACTTAAGACATACACGTATTTTTTAAACAATCAACAAAGTAATAAATTGTATATTAAAAGACAACGTTTGAAATCATGATAAATTCAAATCCAAAGTTTTGAGAAAGCTCAGTAATATGGCCCCCAAATATTATATTTTTTAAAAAACAAAATGATTTGTGGCGTTATAGCCACTTAAGCAATGATTGAGTAATATTCATCTAGTTCCACAATAAAATATAGCTCAAAGAGAATAATTTTTTGCCATTTACAGTTGACCCCAGCAGACCCGCATTACGACACCAGCCTACACTCGTAGCCCATCTAAGCAGACGACACGCGCCTGGAACATGCCCATACCGACGACACGGCATACAGAGCTCATTGAAATAACCCTGACCTGTCCATGAATATTCCGCCGTACAGATTCACTCACAGTCCGACAGAGATGCCAAGCTGTCGGTCGGTCCATCACTTAATGTGAAGCTCTGTGTCACTTTGCCAGAGATGTGTTCTGCATGAGATTCCCCTCGAAATTGAATTTTAAATTGGAAACATTTCGGGACGCACACGATTTATAAAAAATGTACAGAGTAGCAGAGTGCCAAGCAGCACTCCCTCCAACCCAATCCGGACCTAGAGACGCGTGTCCAAGCTCAGGGACTTATCCTTGTCCCAGATTCATTCAGACTTGGTCGACCCCAAGGGCACGTCCGTGTTTTTGTTGTGCTGTCTGTCCATCTTGCGGCTGGTCTGTCGCAGGTGAGAGTAACTAGTTTACACACCATTTACTCGTAATTGCTTTATGGATAATAGACGGTCGGAAGGACCTGCCAAAGAGCAGTAAACGCAGACATTCTTAAGTGTGCTTTGAAGGCTTACTAATTGAGCAGTACTAGAAAGTATCTTTTCTGTGAACAATCAATTTATAAGTAAAATATTTTCAATTTAAATAAAATCTGATGATTATATCATATCTTAGTGCTTTAGCTACATTTCTTCCTCGTTATAAGTATAAAAATATATGTATATAAACTGCAATTTTACCCCTTCTTTCATAGGTTAATTGGTTTGTGTTGATTAGATCATTAATAGAATTGTTTGTATTGATTAGATTGGGTTGTAAGTTAAAATGGCAGTGGTATTACCTTACTCCCATAAATATTTTACAATCTTTTTACAACCCTGCAGACAAATATAGCTTACGTCTACCTTAAGAAGTACTTAAACCCAAGGTAAGCACTCACTAGAACCCATAATGATTAGTAGAAATTGGACCAAAACAAAAGGGAACGTAACGAAACAAACGAACGAACGAGTAACGAAAAACAGGTGACAGGATATGTTAAATGGAAACGAAAACAGCTGTGTGTGGGGCAGTGGGCCAGTACCAAGGACCAGGACTATGTCTAGGACTAGGACTAGTAGGTCGCGAAAGCGGCGTCTTAGACTAAACATTCAGGAACACAGTCTAGAAGATGACTAACGAGTAACGAGTAACGAGAAACTTTGAACGAGTGACGAGCAACCTTCGACCCGATAGGCTTGAATATGCAACTAGTTAATGGAATACTTGGGACTTTTTTGCTTGACTTGGTTGGTAATCAAAGCGCGACGCACCTCATTAGCTCGTAGGCAGCATTCGTGGAATGTGGCCGCACCACGAAGGCGTCCTGGTTGGCCAGGGGTGTCGAGGAGCTGCCCTGCAGGATGTTGCGCCGATAGGCTCGCTCGAAGGGTGTTCGCGACATGAAGGGCATTGAGCTGGCAAACGACTCTGCCGGCGAGTCCACGACGTCGTAGGTTAGCAGGCGATTCACGTAACTACTGCCCAGCGCCGGCTTCTCCGCCGATTGGATGAGGCGCGGGAAATTCGGTTTCCGTTCGGTGGTCGGCGTGAGGAATGGGTCTGCCTCGATGCGCTCGCTAACGATGTCCGGTATGGTGCCCATCGACCGCATCTTCTGAATGGGATACTGCTGCGACTGGGGACTATCGTTGCCACCATCCTGGCCGATGAACTTCGCGTTGCCCACCTTAATGTGATGGTAGCTCTGGTGGTTAAAGTGCTTCACGTACAGCTTTCCCGCCGAACCATTCGAGGCAGTGGAGTTCTTGCGCAGATGGTGGTGCTGCTGGAAGCGCAGCCGCTCCTCCAGCGACTGCTCGTGCATGCGCTGGAACTCCTCGCGCACAGCCTGCTCCGCGTACTCGTCGAAGCAGAGATTATTCAGCGACTTCATCTTCGGTATCTGCGCACGTTCCGCCAGCTGCTTGAGTCGCCGCGGCGAGTTGCGATCCAGTTCCATAGAGGCCTTGTGGAACTCCATCTCGAGAATGGATAGATTCTCCATGGACTTGATCTTGGCCACGCGCGGCGTGTGGTAGTTTTCCTCCAAGCCGGAGTCGTTGTCGCCCGAGTCCTCGTTGAGGTACTCGTCCGTGTCGCTCGCCTCTCCGCTGTCGTAATACTGTGTGGCATGGGACGGAGATCCCGCACTGCGGTAGGTGGAGCCGGGTGTTCCCCCGCCCAGCGGATAGAACTGGGGAGGGCCAATCTCGGCCATTGGGGTGCGGAAGTCCTCGAAGGTCAATGTCTCCTGACCTGTGGTGTTCATGGTGGCGTTCGGCGTCTGGTACAGCTGCTCCTCGCTCACATACTCAATCGTGGTGCTGAGGCTGAGATGGGTGGTCTTGGCAACCACTGGAAGGACAGTGGGCGGCTGTTGCTGGTCCGGAGAAGCCTTTTGCCCGCGATGACGACCGTGCGGAATACTCAATTTCATGGCATTTATTGCTCTCTGATTAAGTCTATTGAGAAGAGAAACGGATTTTCTAAAACGACTATAGTTTGTGGTTGATTTTGATTTGGACGACAGTCGTAGGATTGATTTTTTATTTTCAATCGGATCGGTTATGTTATTGGAGAGAGATTTTGTTGGGCGGTTGGTTAGTTGGCCATATACCCCATTTTGTTATATATACAAAGCACATAAAATTAGTTTAAAAAAGAAAGAAAACAAAAATGGTGTTAAAATAATTTAGAAAGAAATTAGGTAAACGTAAGTATATAAAACTTTAAAGGTTAATCTAACATAAATTATAAAAGCTACCGGAAGACCATATATTAGAAAACCAATAAAAAAAAAAACCAGGGTATTAATCCTTAACCGAATAATAAATCAAGTTTTTTAACCATACTAAAACTAAACATTATAAATTTGTTAATACAACCTTAACCATTAGTCCATGAGAGATGAAACTCAATAAAATGCTATAAACTAACTCTAATATACAAAATATATATGCATAAGAAGGCTTCTATTTGAGCTCAAAAACTTCCTTCAGCTTCAATCAGGCAAAGGGCAAAAGCCACAAGCAGAATTGACTTCCGAAAGGAAAAACTCAGGACAAACGACCTTTGTGCCCGCCTCATGACGCCAGCTAGTTGATGAAGTCATCAGATTCATATTTCAGCACAAAACCATTTCCTTGGCTCAACGGTTTTCATTTGCTGTCCCCCCCGCTAATCGCTGACTGCATGTGTGCATGTTTTTTGAATTGCAGTCAACATGCAAGTGAACCACCAGCCACCAGCTAGGAGCCAGCCGGTCTGGTCATGGGAACAACACAGATATAAAGCCCGTCGTCTGACCTTAAACTTTGCAATGGGAAATTTGTTGCATGCTGTCGTCTGCAGCATCCGCAGCCCTGCACAGTTGCGGGCAGAGTACTAACGAAAATTTGCATAACATAATTGAACGGAACGCTCTCCGAGTGTGAGGAGAGCCGAGGGGACAGTGTTCTGGAAGTGATTGTGTCTGGTTAGATGGCCCTGAGTTCCTAATGGAAGTGCCACAGCTAGGATATTGTAGAGGTGGCGCCAGGCAGTACATTTAAAGAAGGAAAACCAACGGCAGGGTCATACTTTGGTACTAAGAATAAAATAAAATCGATTGAATATTGCACAACATTAATATGCAGTTGTGTTCCCCACGACTTAATGTTTATAACGCGCCATGAATATTTTCATTCAGAATTACATGTTTAGCTAGAGTACTTAAACTACCTTAAAATAAAGAAATCAATAAATACTATATTTTTAAAGTATATAAAATAAATAGAAGAAAAAAAAACATATACAGTCGAATAATTAATAAATATTCTAAGAATACAGGACACTTCTAGTTCATTTGTTGTCCCCCATGAAATATGAAACACCTTTAGCTTTTAGCCATATATAAAGAGTAAAGATTGATATCATATAGAAAATATCATAAGGTTTGATATATATTGAAATTTCATAAATCGATAACAACTGAATTTTACGTTAAATTATCGATTTTATCGAAAAATAAACGTTTTTGTTGTATTTAATTAATTTTCCCGATCTAATTTGAAAAAAAGAGATATATAAATTTAAAATAAGGACACTAAAATCACATCAAACGGGATATCGATTTATAGCTAAGCTAAAATATCGATTTGGATATCGGAACAAAATATAAATACAGTATCAATATATCGACTGAATTTGCATTAAAAAATAAAAAATTTATTTTGATTCGACTGTATTTAAATTAAATTAAAATAAAATAAAGATACTAGAACTACTAACTAACTAACTAAAGACTGTGGTGTATTGTAAGTATATCGATGTTCGGTTATTTTGTTTTCTTTTCGAATATTTTGTAGTGTTATGAAACGAGCAATGGTTGCATTAGTTGTATATTTAGCCAAGTCAGAACAGAGACTTTCGTGTGTGAAAAGTATTAATTTTCTTTAGTGTAGAAGAGTGTATTAGGTACAATTTGAGTAGATTTGTAAGTACATATATAGCGCATTTAAGGAGATTAGAGCTTCGTAGCTTAATATCAAATGTTATTGAAATAAGATTACGCTTACACGAATCGTAGGCAAAAAATATAACAAAATTAATTATACAAGAAAGTAGGTCGAGGCTTTTTACAGAATAGCATTTATAAAAGAAAGATTTGTTTTTAACTCACCTAGCATGTCCCGAATCGCCCTCGGAACTCTGCCTTGAATGCTGACTGTGCGAAAAACTACTATACCCCGAACCTTTTGACATCTGGATTGGTAGGGCGAGGAGAAAGCATTACGTTTTAGGATGGCTTGGCTCTTTTATTGTTAACTGAACTCACTTGACTAGTATTACTGGAATTCCTCGAATGACCCATCTCAATAAGTGTGGCGTTGCCGCCTCCGGAGAATCCAATGCCCACACCCGTTGTCCCATAATTGTTGCTGCCGATTGTCCCCAGACCCGGAATTGCTTGGGTCACCGGCGTGGTGGCGGTGGCATTAGATGCAGCAGCGGCGGCATGTTGCTGCAGATTGTCCGTGGTCAACGTTACCGCCGACTCCGAGGACTCTGACAACCCGGAGTCCGTTACAATGGCCGCTAGCATCGCCTGTGCGTCGAACTCTGAAAAAATCTCTGGGATTAGAGAAGTGATCGGTTGGTCTATCATGGGATTAACCCCGAAACTCAGTGCATGTCAGTTTCGAAACTAACTATCGATCGTACTCACCCTCTTCTTTCGTGGTGGACACGGGCCTTGTCCCCGGCAGCGACTGATTGCTGGGTACTCCGCCCAATGTGGCTCCACTACCGCCCAGGGGAATGGCCGAACCACCACTGCCGCTGCCTATGCTGGGCAGAGCAGTGGCCGTCGGGGTCTGCAAACCCACTCCGGTGGCTGCATTGGCCAAATCATCCATGGAGGGTTTGCTCTGCTTGCTCTTCAGGCTAGGCGTGGGTCTGCAGAGAAAGGTTAGTAAAAATTCACAGGAGTTTATGGTCCTACACTTACGCCTTGAAGAGAATATCGCCGCTCAGCATGTGCATCTTGATGCTCACCCGCAGCATCGAGTTGTCCAGGCGATGACGGGAGTCGTAGCCCTCGAGGAGGAAGCGACGCGAGGTGAGGCCGGCACCGGCGAACTCGGCAAGATTAAGGTCGATAAAACCCAGCTTATAGTAACTGCGTCCGCCCTTCATCTCCTTGCGGATCGAGATGCGCAAGTGACAGGGATCTAGGACACCGGTTGAGGCATTTGCACTCATCTTGCAGGGGAACTCGAAGCTGCGGTTCCACTCCACGCGATGGTTCCGCACATCCTCTCTGTAATTGTAAATTTTTTTGTTAATATTTAAATGCAGTATAAATTCAAAAGCGACAATCTTACCGACTACTGTACTCCTGAAAGGACCCGCCATCGAGCAGTCGTATCTTGGCAAACAACACCTCGTTCACCAGGGCCACCTCGACTAAATCCTGCAACTGCACTACCACGTTGAACTTGTACTTTTTCTTTTTCATCATAAAGGCCATGCCAGGGGCGCTAGGCCCGAGAAGTGTCATCAATTCCTCTCCAACAATGCGTGATCTTTAGCCGTCCTGCCACGGATTCTATGGTAAAAGGATCTGCGGCGGTTGCAACGCACCGCCTCCAATCGACGAATCTCTTTTTGCGGTGCTCTAAGCTGTACCGCTGTTTTCTGTGTTCTTCCTTTAAAAGTGGTTGCCGCTTTGCGTACTTAGTTATATCGCTATGATGTTCTTGTGCTCCTTATTTGACTGTCATTTTTAGGGCTAACAGTGGGTTTGTTGGCCAGTGATGGTGCTGCCCCCTGCTGGGTCCGGTGCCATGCAACACTTCCCAGCTGCAAGTAAAGTAAGCAGAAGAAAATCAGGGTATTAAGATAAATTTTCGTCTGAAAAATTGTGCAAATATGTAAGCTTTAAATTTATTTGTAAATTTGTTCGCGAACTTTTTGTCCCAAAAAATATAAGAATAAGTTAATAATTTAAAATTCTTTTAGCTTTTTAATTTTTAATAGAAATTTAGCTCCTGGCTTTCTGTTCAGATATTTTTTGTAACTATTAGTTTAGGGTACATCGGTTTTCGCAGGTTGTTCGTAGAGTTAGTTTAGCCTTTTGCCATAAAAACTCAGAAGGAAACATTGCTATCGAGTTTAGTATTGTAAATTTTTAATGAACTTTTTACAATAACTTTGCTTACACTTAATATACTAAATAGTTCGGTGACTAAAGATTATAGTAGCAGATAAAGTTAACACTTAAACTAGTTTTCGATAGCCTATTTTAAACGAGACACTTAAGAAGCATTTAAAAAAAATCTGTCAAAAATAACAGAGCAAATAAAATCACTACATGCATTTAAAATATATACATAAATACAAAAATTTGCTGCTATACTATGTCCTATGACCTACAACATTTTGTTCACATTTAGAAACCTCCCACCATCTGTACCTTCAGCATAATAAATCAACATTTCTATGTTGATGGACCCCTCAAGATACGCCGCCTGACAACATAGAAATACTTTTGAGGGCGCTTAATAACAAGTCTCTGTCAGTCAATCATTTTTTCGCCAACCATCCTTAATTTGCAAATAAATGCATATCCTATAATTGAGCCAACAACACGTTAACAATTAAGAACGGCAAACACGCAATTGGGAATCGCATGACCAGAGTGCCGCCGTTTCACAGCCAAGAGCTTGGCACTTGATGCAAATATTTACCATATAATTCCGAGCGATTTGGGACGCCTTTTCTTGAATTATACTGAATCAGTGACGCATTACTTGGCGCTGACTATTGTTTGGCATTTTCCTTGGTTTTGGCCTGTGCTCTGCGTTATCTCAGGTCCATGGCGTCTTGGGAGAACTGATTCGCATTTAGATTGATGACTAATTGGGTTTCCGAGATTCTGGGAACCGCTGACAACAATATACATATTTGAACTCAATTAATATATATTGAAGCAGGTTGGGCACTTTATTCGATTTTACTCAATTGCTGGCTGCCGAAGTGCAAACCCAATGAGGTCAGCTTTTTGCAAACGTTTGCTGGAAAGGCAAAGCCGTGGGCGTTGAAATAGAAACAATCGTGGTCAAGCGAGCCTTAATTTTCCTTTATAGATTTTCATAATATCCATAAGGCACTTTCCATAAAGCAAACAAATCCCTGTTCCGCCAATTATGTCCATTACACACGCATTAGCCCTACCAATCGGGAGGACAAACATTGCGAAAACCAATCAGGGACCCAAAACCATTAACCCACTTACACCCCCCGATGAAACGTTGGTTGTGAGAGTGTCGATTTAGGTGATTTCGTTTTGTTTTAGTTTTCCCCCGTTTTGGGGGTTGGTTTCCGAGTCGCACCCCAAAAAACAATCCCCTAACGAGCACAGCAAGTTTAAAGTGAAACTTAGTTCTTGGCCAAAAGGGAGGTTGAGTGGAGTTGCTTCGGGCAAGGACTTCCTAAAAGGGATTGCCCACTGGCATGTGAAATCTCTGACCCACTAACTGACTAACTGACTTTGCTTTGTTTCCGCCAGTCCCGAAGCTGGACACTCGGGCACTCCTTCGGAAAACTTAAACATGCAACATTGTTAATAGACGCTCAGTATCCCTTCCATTAGGGCCAAGTGCTCGAGGATTGCCGAGAGCAAATTAGTCCAGGCAAGCCCTGAATTGGCTTTTAATGAGAGACTTGAGTTCGTTGGAAACTGGCAGGCTGACACTTTGATTAGAGGTACAATTGCCACTTCATTGCCGAATTGTTCTCCAATAAAGCGTTATTAAACCTTTGCTCAAATGTCACGAAATGGGGAAAAATAAAGAAATTAACAGGCCAAAGCGAACGATTTTGATTATGTCACATTGACCTTTACCTTGCCTCATCATTGCCACATTTTTAGCGGGCAAGGTGTCTATTTATTAACAATGACGCAGCAGCGATCATCACACAAACGTATCTCGCGACAGGCGGACCGACACAGGGGGAAATTAGCAAATATTTCTTGCAAAATACATACGCGGCCCCTGTAAATGAGCAAACGCGAATTCTTGATTCAACTTGGGTGCGACTGACTGTGCCTCAATTGGCCACCGCGCAAAAGTTGGCAAAACCAGAGTGCAGGCAAACAAACAGCAATCCGAACAGCTGGCGCCACTCAATGACAGGCACGCTGTAAACAAAGTATTTGCGGGTGGTGTGGGGGTGTGTGGGGTGTGTGGGGGGTGTGGGAAGTGTGGGTTGTGCATGTGTGGGGTGTATTGGGTGTGCAGGTATAGGGTGTGTGGGGGAGACAGGCACATGAAATGGCGGAAGCGTTAAGATTGTGATTTTCAGCAACATAGAAAAATAATACTTGGTCCAGTTAACATAAATATATAAAAAGGTTAAGAATGAGTGGAGTAAATTAAAAAATAAATATTTTTTATATTTAAGGAGTAAAAGAGTTGTTTATAAATTAAGTACAGATTAGGTAATTGAAAGATGTATAGGTTAAACAAATTAGAGAGAATTCTTTAAACATATATTCAAATATTTGTGCTCTGTCAAACATTCCCACAAACGACTCTTAAAGACTTGCCATCATAGAGTTAGAAGCATAATGATAATCACATTTTCTATAACAATTATCAATTGTCATAAGCATACATAAATATCATTATTTAAATTTCCGATTTATTTTATTTTATCTATTCAACATTCCTTTAATTCTTCCTTCTTTAGTCTTCCAACTAGCAATTCTTAAGCATTTCTTATTGCAACATATGAGTATCTTTGGCATTTGCCTGACAATTACATTGCATTACACTGCACTTCTCTGTTTTCCCATTTTCCCATTTTCCCCCCTGCTTTTCCACTGCCAGCTACCTATGACGTTCTTTTTCGCGTAGGCGTTGGCGTCGGCTGGGGGCCAAGTCCATGAGCAAATTCCCGTAATTAATTCCGTCAAAGCATAATGGGATTCAGCGAGCTTCCCAGGTCGGCCACGAGTTGGCTCCAAATCGCGCCTCCAGACAATGATAGTATCTGTTTCACTAATCAGCCTCGGCCAGATGCGACAAACTTGATAACGGCAATTTGAAAACGCCAGGCAAAGCGACAGAGAAACCAAATTAGCTGGCTGTGACGGTGACAGTCATAACATGAGGTTGTCCCCAGCGAGGGATGATCGAGGAGTTGATATTTCATAGAAATATGCACACTCAACAAAAGATAGTTAAGGTTTTGATGAGCATTTATTTATGGATACACAGCGCAAGTATGATTAAATTGTGAAGCATCCAACTAAGATACTTACACTTTGGAAGGACAAAATATTCATATATATACTTCAAAACCATATGAATATTGGAAGTCTCATAAATTAGTCTTTTCATTTACTATTTATTTATTTATTTCGAGTGCAGCAAGTTTAAAACTTATATTTATTGAACTAGTCACAGTGTGTTATATTTCTTAATCATGAATACAAACACTTAAGGGTCATACTTAATCACAAAACCAATCTCTTAGAACCGACCTCGTTTGAGTTGTACTTCCGCCGCCCGACCCTGTGATCGCCCCGCTGCAGCTGTTGCACACATGTCGCAATGATTTTGCATGTTGCCCGCAGATCTTTCCATCTTGACGGGTGATCTCGCAGAGCAACAAATCCCAAGAAGTCTCTCTCATCTCCCTCGAAATAGTTGAGCCCTAATGATGTGTAAAGCAAAACAAAACCAGCGAGCAGTTCTGATGGGTTCGGTTCGGATCGGATGGGATCGGATCAGTTGGGGGCAAAACATATGCCGGCATATGCCAAAAAGCCAAAAGCCGCGAGGTCACCCGCTCGACCCGAGTGTCGGCTGAGTGAGTGACTGGGCCCATAAAGATAAGCGCGGGGTGCCCCGGAACGGCCGATAAGTACATTCCATGCGTGGCTGGGGTCTTCAATGTAGTGCAAACATTATTTCAAATTGGCCCATAAATTAACTGCCAGAGAAATTCCAGAAAAATGTAAACACAAGAATCAAAAAACGATGTAGTGTTTCTAGAAAATGAATACATTTAACGAAATTTTTTAAATGCCTTGTATAATAATCAATATGTTTAATATTTGGTGCCTCTTAGGTACTATTTTTACTAGAACTGAATATTAACTATCTAGTGTTGTGTTCGTTTTTTAACAATTTTATAGTCAACTAAACCAATTTTAACAAATTAGTTGTGTTGTTCCCTTGAAAGAAATTCAAAAGTTCAGTTTTATCTTAATGAAAACTCTCAGTAGAAGTGCTTCATTAAAAAATAGCGTAAAATGGCAATGTTAAGTAGAAGTAATTTTACGTTTTCCCCTTTAAAATATTATAGACCTTTAACCTTTTCGACTTGTAACTCAATAACAAGACTGTGCTGGCAGCACGTGTCTTGATTGAAGGGATGCTTGAGTGATTTCATTTTCAGCTTGGGACAAAGCAATTTCAACATAAAACGAAGAAAGAGAAGTTCAGTGTTTGGAAGGGACTTGAGTCAGACAACCCAAGACATTGACCTTGGCTTTAAGGCAAAGTTGTGTTAATGGATAGTGCTTTAAACTCAAGACCAGACTGCAAAGTCAAACAATTAGGGACGCGGAACGACCTAAAGACGATATAGATAGATATTGTACACATTATTAGAGAACCACATTAAATGCAAAGAAAGCTAAAAATAAGAATCAACTAAAAATGTGAAGAAAGGCCAGGCCAAACTGTGTAGCAGTTTGAAGGTTTGCTTAACCTTTGATAACTTTGCATGCCAGGCAACAGGCAACTGCAAACTTGGCCTTTTTCCTTGGGTGAAATCAATAAACCTTTGGCCTTTAAGGAGTTACCAAAGCTATGTATGTATTTCTTCCAGGCCAGCCTCTAAATAGATTCCTTAAAGAGCTAAAACTCTCAAGGTGCTTAAACTTCTTACCACTGAAGGTCAACCGTACTTGGAGCAATCCTCCAAATCCAATTAAGACGGACACTGAGGAGAAAGTGCACTAACTTTTATTACGAGGATGTTTTAAAAGTTTCTGCCCACACACACGCCCCCATGCTTCACATCGTTATGTAACGTGGCGACCATTAGGCGACGACTGACTCATTAGGGCTGTTCTGCTAGGCGATAAAACACCTACGCACCTCCACAACCACTCCTCCGCCCACTCACTCATTCCCTGAGAACAGACCCCAAGCTTGTTGTCATTAAGCTTGCAAACTTAATTTCCACAACTCAACTCCCTACTGCCAGGAGCCCACTACTGCCACGAGCCCCTGTCTCTTGAACGGATCGAGGATGTGCTGCTGAAGTGTTAATGAGGTTGCGCCTCCGGAGTGCCATGGCACCTGGCTGCGGGGAGTGGGTAATTGTGTCAGCTTACCCGCATTATCAGACCCCGAAAGTTGCCGGCTCAGGCCTGTGACGAGCGAGTGGATGGAGAGGACAAAGCGTGGCGTTAGTGTCGTCATTAAAAATCCTTCCAAGGATTGTGAAAAGCGGGTGCCACCATCGCGTTTAAACTAGTGCAAAATATCAAAGGCAGCCTGACCCACTTTTCCGCACAAAGTGAAGTGGCTGCAACTGAAATTGCGCAATAAATGACCCAAAAGGATCCCAAGAAGGTGAGCCAAAGGCAAGCAATAAAAAACTGTTGCACCCGGCAGGTAGCAGGTCATAAAAAGGAGCAACGTTTTTACTACTACCGTCTCTTTGATTTAGGGCATAACCATTGGCAAGTACTTTATAATGGGGCAACAAGCTAATACAACCTTTAAGCTTTACGTTTAACTTGTAAAACAATTTGACATAAAGTTGGTAAAGAGTTTTAACTGGAAATAAGGGTAGTAAATCCAAACAGAGTATAAGATGAATATATAAAATTATAATTCCAAGCATTTTTATTTCTAAGAAATATATAGTCCGTGGTGCCTAATAATTCGCTTCCCATTGCATCGCTTTCATAACTTATCATAAATGTAATAAATGCTGTTCCGCTTGGTACATAGCTCCCTTGGGTGTACAAGTACTGCGAATACGTATATAAAAACCTACTCATTCGCGACTTGGTAACAACATTTTCAGTTATCGCAATGACCAAGGCAATGTCGCCGACGTCCACGTCGACAGGGCTGGCAGGAAAGCATTTAAAACGAAAGTGTTTCACTGTCAAATGTCAGCTCCAGTTTTATAAGCGATAAAAAAAAGTCAGACGCAACTACCAGCTGGCTGCTTTTCCGCTGGAGCAGGGGAAACGAAATGAAATGAAATGAAATGGGCAGATGACATCAGTGGGGCAATGTGAAAAGCTGGCGGGGATCGGCAACCGGAGACCCAGAAGACCCGGAACCCGGAGACCCCTTCGTGACTGGGGCGTGATGTTAGATCAGCGCTCTGTTATATCATAATGGTATTATCATCATCTGTGCCCAACTGTGTGCTGCTAGTCTAGACTCTAAGCCCTTTCCCGGCTCTCACCTGAGTGCTTTCCCATTGTTCTATAGCCCCGGCATCGAGTGTTTATATATGGCCGATGATCACTTATATTTATAACTAATATATGGTCACAGTAAACATTTGCACAGTTCGCGTGAAAAGAGACCAGAGACCAAATCAAACGAATGTTTATTGTTTTGCGCCAGTGTTATCTGATAGATATATCGAACTGACGGCATGCCAATACAGATACAGAAACAGATATAGATACAGATATAGATACAGATACAGATACAGATATAGATATAGATACAGATGCACAGATAGCGACAGCTGACAACGTCATTGCGATGGCATGGTAAACAACTGCTGCCGCTAAGTAAATTTATGACGTGGCTCCGACTCGGAGCTGTGCCAGCATTCATTTTGGCCAAAAGCCTTTTGTGTACTTAGTGCCGAAATTAATGTTTATGTTTTTGCAAGCCAAGAGCAAAGCGAATTGTGCAAAATTCCCCAGCAGCAGTAGCAACAGCAGCCGTAGTAACAGCAGGTATTTCCACTGGCTTGGCACGACCACTTCAACCAGATTTTTTCTCTGGTTTTCCATTGAAAATGGAAAAATCAATGATATCATGGCCAGTGTTTTTCATGTTTAAACGTAATTTGTCAATAATTGGGGCTTTTGTCTTCTGAATCATCACTTTTCCTTGGAGTATTTCCACTACAAAATCGAAAGTAACTCGATTTCAATAAATCAAACCAGGGAAGAAAAAAAGGAATCCTTTATTCTGTTCTATTTTATCTTCTGGCCTGACCTTTTATTTCGGAATGGTTTGGCTTTGTTTGCCGTTAGCTGGCCCAGTGACACGGGCCATTTGAGTGTTGGCATTGGGCCAAAAAAGGGCACAACTGTAAGGCTTGCAGTTTCTGCAGTTTATTGCACGTGAATTCAGGGTGAAGGAATGCACCCAAAGGGTTATTTGCATTTAGTGTCCCCGGGAATATAGAAATCTTGGAATTTATGATAAGCAACCTTGACCCAAACACATTTCGCTAATGCACTTGTATTCCCCTTTTAATGCATTATAAACAAAATAATAATAATAATCGTGTTAAGTAGTCGCAAAGCCATAAAAAATCCCAGGGCATTTTCGTTTTCATTGCTCATACGCAACGTTGACGATGCTGACGCAATACAACAACCCCCGCCGATGAGTTGGGATAGAGAAAGACAGAGCGACAGCTGGCTTCCGTTGACCCTGGTCAATAAACTAGCAAATGGCGAGTAAATACTCGCACAATGAACCGAGAACACAATAAATGCCAATAATGTGGGCCAACACGGAGAACTCTTTGAAAATACTTTATTATATGAGGATGCGATATATTCATAATTGAAACCCATTACCGAACTCTTCAAGGGGAAACAAAGGACCTTCAAAATGCCCCAGATTTCGCACAAAAAAAGATTGTGAGAACAATACAGCAATTCTTATTTAATATATATAATAAATGTGTTCAGTTTGAAAGTAAATACGATTTCATTTCCATTTAGTTGCAATTGCAGTCTTTTGTATTTAGTAAAGCGAATGTATTATTCATAAGAAATTTACATTCATAGATTTATATAACGAAACCCACAATGTGCACTACATTTTTAGTAATCCAGAACTCTACTTTTTAACTTTTTAAATTGTTATTTTTTTAGCTTCAAAATCAATAACACAAGAAACAAAAAACACCAAGTTCCGTTTTCGATAACCCCAAAAACCCATTTGTGTACAACTAATATGCCAGACTGTTTGTGCTCCTCCGGCTATAATTAAACCAATAAAAGCCAAAAGTCACTCTTAGAGCTCTTATCAGCCCTTCGGCAAGGGGGCAGGGGGACAGCACAGACTCGGGCGAACTTTATCAGCTTTGGTTGGGGGCAGAAAAAGGCAAATAAGCCCGAGATACTCACATATGAATGCTCTAAAGTCCAGACGTGCACACTCTCAATTAATGTAAACAACAACGTTCCTCCTTGTTTGTCGCTATCAATTATTTTTTATCATTTGCGATTTCCTCGTGCCACGACTCTAGTTAAAACAGAACTCGAAGCTCGCCCGCAAGGTGCTTTAAATTGAAAAGTATAATAATAAAAACCTGTCAGCGACACGACAGCAAATCCTGTCGGTTGCCTGACTAATGCCCATTAAATTCCGCCAGGGAAGCGCCACGTGGAGGATTACCTCTGGCCGAGGTTTGGGTAAACACAACAGATTGAGTGTTGGGCAGTCACATTGGAAATATAACATTGATTGCAATCCAGAACTTCAAAGAGGACCCGCGAACAAGTCGCTAAAAATACAATTAACGATATAAACCAATATGGCTGGGATATATGGCACATATAAAATGATTGAAGGCCAAAAACAAGTTAACAAAAGGGAAAGTCAGGCGGAAAACTCATTACTTAAATGTGAAATACATTTTTCTGCGAAGCAATTTATTGGAGTGAAGTCGGGGTAAATGACGCGATTAGATAATGTTTTTATAGAATGATTGAGTGGGAAAAACCCACACATAAGATATAGAATATAAATAAGGAGTGGTGTAAAAATAGAAATTTAAACTTTCGAATATATTGTTGAATGTGCAAAGCTAAAGGTTTGTATCCGGCTTACCCTTTCGAATCCCCTCAGGCATTTCTGTTGATAATTTATTAATGTCTCTCTGCAACTTTTTTATAAGCTTCTGTTTTATTTGCGTCGTTGCATACCAACAGGCTCTGCCCACTGTCCTGGCCGAAGGGTCTCCGTGGAGGTTGTTCTAAATTAAGAATGCACATGGCGTGACCAGGCGCAGTGGGTCCCCACTGGCTAACTGCAGTTTAATTGTGCTCTAAAATTAATGGCCCTGGCTAATGACGCCGAACATGACCAGGCCAAGGGAAATCCTTAGTAAGTCGCCGCCACAGCAACAAAAAATCGATGGGCGTGGGCCTAGGCTTTTCGATTACTTTCTTGTAGCACAATTTTACTTTCAATTTCGGGCAATTCAAGGCAATTTCCGTTTCGGATTCGCCGCTCAAAAAGGTCACACATATCACAAAAATACAATTCCGAATAGTAATTTGCATAAGCATCCGCCTGGGCGGGTCTCGAGTTTAGTCCGCGACAGAGCTTCTCGGGTACGTACATGTGTGCAACAAATTAATTTCAAAATCTACAGTGCTCCCTGGCTGTGGGTGGCGCCGATGGGGGTTTTGACTGTCCGCAGACGACTTAAATAATTATTACTTTTTTTTATTATACCTCTTCGCTTTTTTTTTTTTTGTTTGTCTCACTGTTGTCGCCGTGTACGTGACTGGAAATGCAAATTGAAATGCTTCTACCGTTTTTTCTCTCTCCCGGTTTTGATTTTCTTTTAAATTGCAGTCAAAAACGCCGGGGCACGTCTGCAATTTAATGCGATGCTTCCCCCCGAGTGTCTTTCTCCTCCCGCTGGACTGAGTCCAGGCCGACTGACAGTTATGGATATAAATGAATTCTAAGCGGACACGGGAACGCACATGGGGCAGGTTTATGTGAAAGGATTGTCACATACTTCTGGGTCTTTCTCTTTATCCCCTGAGCGGGTCGAGCGCTGTGTTTGGTTTCCGTGAAAAGCGAAAATGTGTGTACACGATAAACAGGAGTTCGTGGAAATCTGGAGCAGGCGGATGCGACCCAGGAACAGGATATAAAGTCAAAGTCGAGCAAGTATGAGTCCAGTGAACAAAGTCATTGAAAAATACCCAGGACAAATAGCGAACAAAAAGCCGGGGTAACCCCAGGGCGGAAATGTATAAAGGGAAGATGAATAAAATAGCAGCAGTTCTGAGCAATAAAAAAGGAATTTATATACAACATCATAGGTTAATAAAGGTGTCTTGTGTAAGATAAAGCAACTAATCTGTAAAAGCAATGTTATACAAATTGAAGAATTTATTCTATAATAATTTCAACGCTGAGTCATAAATAGCAGCTCTAGATAAGTACACATATCATAAAACATCAGAAATATTACGCATGTTATGTTATCTCTTTAAAAACCGCAATTGTAATTTTAGTACTAGATAAGCCTACCGCTTTTGTGACTCACTCAAACTAATTAATAATATATATCTTGTATCTTGTATCTTTTGCGAGTATGAGCTGGCTGGTGGCCTTTGTTTTGGCTAGGCTACTTTTTTTCGCTTAATGGGACTGTAATTCACACAATGGCTTTCCCGAAAATATGGCTCGTAAAAAGCAGACTTTGAGACATATTTTTTTGGGGTGAAAACCTTCACGCTCCATATTCCGCATTCGCTAATGATATGTACACACAAATGTTTACTTGGTTTCTCTTTGATTCACTTGTTAATTACTTTATTATATTTCACCAAATACACACTCCACTAATTAGTTATTTGCAACGTGCAGGCTGGTTTACAGCCTAAAGGTAAAATTTATTTCCCTATATAAGTTGAGTTTTTTTAAAGCAAAACAGTAAATGCATTTAATTTTTTACCGATTTCCGGTTCTTTGTTAATGTCCAAAGTCTCATAGAAACATTACTTGTCAATGGTTAACAATTCAGAAGAGTTTACTATACATTAACATTCACTATAAACCTATCATTTTGAGGCATTTATATTTACTAATTGTTATTTGCGGTTAAGTTTAAGTGGTTCTTAACCTTAGATAAAAACACACATCAATGACTAACTGCACATAGTAATAAATAATTTATTTTAAGCAGTGCCCACAATGAGCCATTGCTCTTCAGATTAAAAACAATCGATCATTTTATGTGAGAGTCAATACCGATTAGTATTCCGCTTTTCCTAACTTATCACACCCAGCATGACTCAGTGGCCGAGTGTTATGGCTTTAACAAAAAATGTCAGTAAAAATATACTATCGTTTATGGTTCGCTCATGTTAGCAGCACTCGAAAATCAATTAGGTAAACGCAATCAGTTCTGTTGAAATAGCAAAATGTTGTGGCAAAAAAAAAAAACTGTTTAAACAAGTCAGTGCAACTGTTTAGGCGAAGAAAACTATTAAATTTGTTGACTATTCGTAAATGTCCTTGACTAACCTTTGTGTATAAGTTATTGCAATGCAGATTTTGTCAGAAGTAGAATCACAAAGCTTACCTGCAATAAATAAGAAGAGATATTCATTAAAAATATTGTAATTTTAAATGTATATGTATAAGAAATATTATGACAATTTTGAGTTCTTTTTAATATTACTTAAAATATATTATTTTATAATTCAACATAAAATATAATTAAGACACATAAAAAAGATTCTTATGAAGCTGGAAAAGTGTCTTAGTCATGTCTTTGTCTTTTGCAATATGTCAAGTGTGTACCGGACTGCAATAATTTGTAAATATCACTGTAGACGACTGTCCACATAGTGACGAGCGCCAAGAGGGTGCCTACTATATTTACACTTATAACTTAAAATAAGTTTTTGATGGTCCAATTCGTAAAAAGTATCTGGCAACCAGAAAATATTGATTTTGTAAAATGTTGTTCTTCCTATTACTTGGGAAAATAGCTTTAAAAAAGTTCAATTTCCCAAGCTCGCAATTTAAACTTTATATTAATTAAACTATTGCAATATTATATATATATTATAAAATTAATTTATTTAAATATTTTCAATAATTAAAATTAATTAATGGTACATATATTTTTCGACTCAAAGTTAGATTTTACAACATTTTGCAGTTCAAGGTGCGATTGTCACTTTTTTATTACCTCGTTAAGAGACGTTTTTGTTTGATATACAGCACATCATCTGTCTTTTTATATTTTTAAAACCAGAGACAACAAAAAGCTTAACCAGAAGCTGTTGATGTAATGCATTTTTTTATTCATGTCCCCATGAAATATACTCGAATCGTCTTTGTTTTTGCATCCCACTCGTGCAAATGTGTTGGCGGTATAAACAAAGGTGTACCTCTTACATATGCACATTGTAATGTGAGTAATGAGGCCCAGATTGACAACAGCAGGCACATACAGATTCAACAGAACGAGTAAACAAAGACCATCTTGATCGAAAAATGTATCAAATTATTTGGGGGGCAGGTGGTGTGCACGATTTTTAATTTTATGTATACACATAAAGAATAAGTGCGTAATAATTTTATGGTAGGTTCAACGCCTTCTGTAATGAGACTCCTGGGTTATTCTTTGGCCTATAACCATTCTCCCAGTATAATCCAGAGTCCCAGAGCTCGAAAATATTCAGAATTAAAACAATGACCGCATAAATAAGAGACTAATTCCAGGAGAAAACTGGCCAGAGACCATGTCTAGACATATAAACATTGCGGAGTGTTAGGGAAATTAAGTAAATTCGGGGCTAGGCATAGTAAAAATATAAATGCGTTCTCTCGCAGCCACTTGGCAATCACACGCAATGTGCAAAACAAAAACTAAATTCGGAGAGAGGTACTATGTAGGTATATTAACGCATTGTACGATAATTAAAGCCGAAAAGCGGCAAACGAATTTCCAAAGCACACACAAGCACATCCAGATTAAATGAGATCACACTCTGGAGTGGGATGGAATTTATTGAATGCAATTAGTCAATGTATAATTTATAAGTTCATTTTCGGGAGAAAAAAAAAACTGAAAAGAAAAGTTGCTGTTCATTTCGTGGCCAATTATGAAAAGAGCCTTCACATGTTCGACTAACTAACCCGAACTCCCCGCGGACAGCCAGCCAACTGAGAATATATAATTAAAATAAAAGTGTACTGCGATGAAAAAAGGTTTGCATGAAAACGAAATTGAAATGTGGCTCCAACACGCAGGTGTTTGCGTGTGTTTTTCCAAGTTTATTGTTTCAGCCATTTCTCTTTGTCTTGGCCAGCCTGTACCGAACCTAATCTGTGTTGTACGGGAGTGAACTGCAAGTTTGTGGAAGATTGTATAACTGAGAAGCACAATAGGAGAGCTTAAAAACGTGCAGACTGTACACTAAAGGAAAATTCAATTGCTGAGTTGAATGGATTGTCAAATAATTAGGATTTGAATAAAGAACATATGCAACAGTATCTTTTTTATATACAACGCTTTACTATCCCCTAATAAAGTGCTGAAAACTCAATCAAGATAGCTCATGACTTGAGATGAACCCTGATCGATCCAAGGCCTTGCAAGGGCGGTTCGGCACATCCCTTAGAGTCGGCCAACTTGGCCAGAGTTCACTCAACCTTCTGTTGAGCTGGTCGAGTGTTGTATAAACTATTTCTCGTTGCTGGTATCCTTCGACAGACCGTCAGACCGTCAGATATCCAGCGACATGTGTTTTGCAAAGCTCATTCGCGTCATAAGGGCAAACATTTCATTTCACTTCATTCAATACACAACTCATTCACAGCTTACATTGATTCAAACGAGCATCGGTCTGTCTCCTGGCAAACTGACTTATCTATCTCCATGAACATAAAAGTACACACAGCACAGCACAGCAACTGTCTGCAGCGAATCACATTACACATTTCTGTGTAGCAGCTGTAGATACAGATACTGGAACACGGCGATATACGTATCTGTCAGTAACTTTGGCCACATCGATGATGAAGTCATTTGCACCGACGTTCAATGACTCGCATTGGAATACGCGCGTGCGGGTTTGAAATACATATTTCTACTTATCTTTTTTTTCATCTCTCAGTTACCCCTCTGGCTGTGTGTGTTTCCCGTACAACTTTTATTGCATCAAATACTTTGCATATGGCAAAACTTGACGTATTTGGCAAACTCATCAGAAGCCTCCAACCGAGTGGGTAATGGAGGGGAACAGTGGAGCAGGGGGGGAATATATAATATAAAATTGAATTTGCATTAAGGCAAATTACTTTAGACTTTTCGCTTTGTCTGTCGTTCCATGAGTATTTAAAAACTTGTTTTGATCAGCAATTAATCACTGATTACTTGTCTCTATTTGCTCATCTATAGTTTTTATTCTGTAATTCTGAGAGCTAAATAGTTAGTTAAAATGTATTACTTTTAATGTTGAAGTGTATTAATATTCATGGCGAAGAGTGCACTAGAAATTTCCCAGTCTGGCGAGAAATCAAAAGAACTATATATACTATACTTCTGACAAAATATTGGCTTGTAATCTGACATAGTCAAGTCTTGATTTATTTTTTGATTTATATATCGAGTTAAGTAAACTCTTACATAAAAGATTTAAGTTGTTCCTTAAAGACTCGACTCCCAATTGATAAGATTTACAATCGATTCTATTTAATCCGGAACAAAGAAAACCTATAGTTAAAATCCTATCACTAAGCTTTTGAAGTAGGCACGTCTTTCTAGCAGTGTTTTAATATATCCATGCGAGTGCTCTTGAAAAGTGCCGGCAATTCTCTTTTTGTGATTTGTGTGGCATTAAGCAGCAATCAAAATATGATTAAAAAAACAAGTGCACACACATTTGAGAATACTCAAAAGAGCTTTGACAAATAATATTCACTCTCTGGGTTACTTAATAGCCCTCAAAACTGGATATCTATTGCATGTGAGATTTTTGTGGCATAACTCTAACAACAGTATGGAGAACGCTGAGCTTGTGTAACTGAAACAACAGCAGAGCAGAACAGGCCGCTTGTATATTAGATCCCAACTTGGCAACAGCAACGCCACCAAATGCGATAAATTCTAATTGCGCCACGAGGCAGCGGCAGCCTCCAGTCCAGTCCGGTGTTTCATTGAAAGCCAGTCGGTTGAACAAGCGACCGCACACATGGCGTATGCCTAATCTCGGATAGTGTCTAGCTGAGTTTGCCAGACTAGCCGGCACTTAAGCCGACTTACAGTCGCCTCTCTTGACACACATGCATATATGTGCCCCGCCATGACATAACACGTTTATGTCAATCATTTGCTAGATTCTGCAATAGTTTTTGTTGAGTAATTGAGGATAATACGGGCTGGCAAAAAGTTTTCCTTGATTAATATCACCGGAGTGGGTCCGAAGTGTGTCAACATGAATCAAGAGAGAAGCTCAATTTAATATTGTTATGAAATGAGCGGCCCAACTTTATTAATGATCTCTTGCTGGGTCAGCAGCATTACCCATTCCATCCTTCCCTCGGCGGTAAAAGTTTTCGTTTTGCGGCCTAAACGCCCAGCAATTAGACGAGTTATTCCCCTTGAATGGTCGGCCTGGTAAAAACTTTTGTAATTTTACTTTATTTGCTTTGCATTTTTGAAAGTTTTCCGTCTTGCCTCAACGTGTCATTTTCTTGAGGTTTTATTATTTTTGGAATGGCAAACAGCTTTTATGCAACTCACCCGAAGTCGAAATAGAAATTAAATTTGAAAAGGTAGACCGACGTACCTTCAAGTCTTGTTGAGGCAGAAAGTACTATACTATCTATCGTAATCGTTCTGTTCTTATCAAGGAACCATGGAACCAGTCTCATTACGGCGGTAACATTGAGTTTTATTATCAAATAATTTCTATTTATTACACCATAGTAAACTTGCACTTGAAAACTGACGACCAAAACAAAGATAAAGCATAAACACACATAAAAAGCATTGCACAAAACACGGACAGGGACCCACACCTGAGCAGACACACACATTGACACAGACAAAATACAAAATACAAAAATAAATATAAAGACGCAATGTAAGCACCTTGATAATGAACGATAATGAATATATTACATAGACCCACGTCACCGGTCGGTATCGGCACAAGGCAAATAAAACTGAAAAACGAAAAAAAAACAATGGGAGACAGCTAAAAAACAAAGTCACTTAAAATCTCCAAGTGGCATTTTAATGATTGATGCTCAAGAGTCGTGGAATCCACGCACTTGTGCAGACCGACTAAGCGATAAGAGGAAACATGAGGAAGGTGCCACATTATTAGACCTGCGAACACTTCAGAGCTGCGGAAGTGGGTGTTATTGAACTTTGCTTGTAAAATTTATGTACCTGCAAAAATATCAAAAATATCCCCATTAATTGCTCAAATGTTACACTTGCAACTCTGCAAATATTTATTCGTGAGTATGTAACACATAAATGCTAAAATGTAAATGTTGATTCCGGCAACATTTTATGACCTCCTTTGCGTTCGTACAAAGAGAAATGTATTTCTTCTGATTTTCCAAGTAACGAAACTACATATTATTGAGCAGCTTTAGCAGAAAGCAATAACTTTGCCATTTATTTGTTCACTTGCTGAAAATGTTCCCATAAAGCTCTACAATTACAGCAAGTTATTGGAAATGAAACTTGTTTCTTTTGTTTTTTTGAACTCGAAACCCCAATTTCTACCCGACGACTTTATAAGCAACCATAAAAATTGCCACATTCCCACTTACCCAAGTAAAAATATATGTTTTACGAAAGAAATTTATGCTTCAATTGCAAATAAATACACAAACTTAAGATTCGGCCAAAGGTGGGTCAGCAAATATTTGCAATTGCAATTTATGAGACCCAATCAATTTTAACAAAAGGGCTGATGAAAAGGGTGACACAGAAAAAATCAGCCGCAGAAGGTGGGGCCAAATAAACCAATACAACTCACAATAAAGAATTTCAAAATGCCTCGGCTAATGGCAGAAATGATCGTACAAGAAATTAATATGATTGCGAACAATTGAAACAACAATTGACAGCGACAAAAAGGGACCGATGTTGATTATTAGTGCAAATCAAATTGTAAATCCCTGAAGCGAAACCAAAGGCACTAGCAGGGGGAAAAAAGAGACAACTTGGCTAAAAACATATTAAAAACCTCGGTTGGTAGATTGAGTATTTATTAGGTAGCTTTTTAAGGCTTGCTACAATTCGTTTAACTCGTATCTTTAAACAAAAAAACGAAAGTGTAACAATCTACTTTATAGCATGAAGTTGTCGCTCTCGTTGTCGCGGCCTTTAAATCGTACACCAAATTAATTGCCATTTTTGCCACTGACTGGATGACAATTGTTTCAACTCTTTTGCTTTTCTTTTCCATTTCTGTCGCTCCGAAACTTTCTACAGATTTTCACTTTAAAAGATACAAAATAAACTTGTTCTGGCTTTCGAGATTTCGCCAATGGAAATTGAAACCCACACAGCAGATTGTCAAAAAAAAAAAGAGAGATTACGACGGCGAATAATGTCAGTTCCTTAAACACACATTGATAGCAGCTTTGCGTTTAAATTTAGAAAAGTGACATAATAAATTTCTGGGCACTCAAACACAACCATCCCACCGCCTCCCAGCCCATCGGAGCTGACAAAGTTCGAAAGTAAATTTATGACAGGGAATGCCGTCGCGTTTCCCTCCTCCTTACAAAATGAGAGCCGGCGAAGACGGATTTAGCCGGTGCTCGCTAAGCGTCTGTAGGCGATACTTGTTAATAAAAATCCAATTCGATGTGTTGGAATTTCAAAACATTTTCCCCACATCAAAGTGCCTGAGATAAATATAATGAAAGTGCATCGCTACTAAAATAATGCTTTCTGGTGGCTTAGTCAGGCTAATACTATTCATGGATTCTCGAGGGAAGGGGTACAGATATACAAATGTATACTGTTGATATTTTTGGAATTGATGAGCCAATTGGAAAGTCCAAGACGAAATAAAAATAGGGAATATGAGTCAATAAATTAACCAATCTTTCTTATTGGTTTTATGCAGGAATTTGCAATGTTTACTTTCTTTTGTGTAAACATATTAAGGAACTATCTCTTAGAAACTAGGAATTTGCAAATAAATTCTACCTTAATCTACCTGGGAGACTTTGCTTTTTATCATCCTGCAGGAATGGAAATTTTTGTGTGCCAAACTTGCGTGGCAAATCCTTATGAGGCGCCTTTGTATATAAAACTCTAATCGATGGCACATTCCTCTGCGCGCCTCCTTCTCCGCCTTCTGTTAAGTAATTCTATTTATGGCTTCCGTTTCGGCATTAATTTCTGTAACTTTGTTGACATTTTTGTCATTTCCGCCAAGTGGCTTTGGATTTGGTGCGGGCTTTTGTTTATATTTGCACTAAAACTTTGGCGCTAACTTTTTTGTCACTTAGTTGTTAGTTATGGTGCTGTAGCTGCTGCTCTATTATCTTGAAATGAGTATCATTTATCACGAAAGAAGGTCTAACTCAACCATTTCATTTGATTAATGTTTTCCTTTGTCGAATTTAACTTATAGAACAAGGCAAATTTCACTAAAATTCCATAAACAAATTGCCTTACTTGAATTATAATGTCCAGTGGATTATTTCCCACCCACAGACTGTCATAATAATTAATTAATTAAAATGAAAACTTTATCCGGGAAAGTCCTATTGCGGGTGTCTACAGCTGAATAAATATTCTATTCCTGGCTTGATAGCTCGGTTCTGTTGCTGCAAATAATAGACTGGAAAAACAAATGCAAACGGTGCATACGTAAATAATTGAAACCCAAGTAAAAGTTGCGCTTCTCGGTTTTTCCATTACGAATAATTCTCGTCACTAGCTGGGCGTTTTTTCAGTTTGTTTGACTTTTTTTTACACACGAACAAACTCATCAGCAAAAAGCTTTCCGGCTTTCCATTGCCCCACATCGCCAATCATCATCCTCCACTCGAGAGAGGAGGAACAACAAGTGGACAAGCCCAAAAGGCGGAAGCTATTTAATTTAGAAAACTTTTGTTGGGTTTTAGTTTTGGTTTGAAATTTATTTTTTTGTTGGCTTAGCTAAACAGAAACTGCGACGTTCCCACGCCAGAGCATTGAAATTGACAGAGCGCGTTAAAAAAACACAAATAGAGGATTGCAACCTGCAGTGGACCAGAAACTGCATCAGCGTCCGGAGCACAGTAGCTGGCATTGTGGAAGGTGAACCAGTGTGAAGGGTGCACACCTCGTCCGAATCAGACAACTGCAGTCGGTGGACTACCAGACTTGATGGGGAATTTCCCTCCAATTCGGTTTGCTCTGCATTTTAAACTGTTGCCGGGGGACAACCGAAAAAATGAACACCCAAAAGCAATGATTTAAGAATGTCGTTGATTTCTGTTCACGCTGTGCATACCAATGCGGAAACCTTGGCCCTGACTCTGATCCGAACACAAAAAACAGCTTTGTTTTTTAGTTTAAACACAGTTTTTGGGTTGCCTTATGGGAAAATCCTACTTTTGTAAGTTTGCGGTATTGTTTGAATTAAACCACATATTGCAGCACAGATTTAAGAAGGTATTTTAAGACATTGATTTTTATAAACTATACATTATAATTTACCACATATTAGACTCATTTCTTGGGAGTTTCCCAAGAGGAAACTTTTTAAAATTTCACAAAATATAAATTAAAATGTTCGGGGAACCCTGCTGAATTGATCTGGCCCAAATACCAACTAAATATCCCATTCAATTGGAGCTCATTAGGCAGCGTTCGTGACTGAGAAAGGAGAGTCTGAAACACGACAAGACGACGACACGCACCCACAAAGGAAATTTGCAAAATTTTATCTTGCCCAACTTTAGCTTTTGACTTCGGTCATTCGCCGTCTTCCTCCCCATCTATTTTTAAAACCCCAAAAAAGCGAATTTTATTTTAAAAAGACTCGGGGAGAAACACTTAGTGGTTGGTCTATTTTTAAAGTGATTTATCTACGCGCTTTGAATTGGAAATAAACACAGAAACGCGACTTGCATTTTTTGGCTCGTTAAGACCATGAAATTAAGTCATTTTTGCGGGCCTTTAACCCTTCCATATCTGTTAAGTTAAATTAATAACAATTCGTTGGCCAAGCGACCGCAAAGTTTCATTTCTCATTCCACCGCCGCACAGCCAGCTCTCCCATATTATTTATAATCAAAGTCCAAATGCGTTGAAATTGCAGCCAAGTAAGTAGATTTTCCGCCTATTCCGCACTTGTGTCCGGCTCCAAAACTGGTTGCGAACTTAGTTGGAGAGGCTATGAGTGCTAGTCTGCGTGAAAAATGATTGAATTACAGTAGCCACAGGCCGCGGGCCAAGAATCCAGGCTACACAAACAGAAAAATATATTAAATATATTTTTATTGGTGCTAAAAAACATTTACATTTAGCTAGGGAATTGCTTGTTTTGAGAGTGTTTAGTTTACGTTACAAAATAAAGTGTATTATTTTTAGGAGATATGTGTAAATAAAACCCAGTTTATAAGTTTTTTATCTGTTATTTTTTAGCCAAGTTTTTTTCCGAGTGTACATAGCGTACGACAAGCAAGGGAAAGAGACGAGGAAGGCCGGACACAGGCCAAAGACATCACAGCGAGCTGAGAGGAGAGCCACAACTGGTTTTTATTTACTATTATTTTTTCTTTTCGTTTATTTGTGAAGTTTTTAATTTTTATTCAAGCTGGGTAGCGACGACCTTAGATAGGGTTCTGCCTACTGCGTGGGTTCTTTTGCTAAAAGGGATTGAATGATTTTAATTAAAAAGAAACAGACATATAAAAAATATAATTTAAAATGGAACTGTACAGGAATTATTGAATAAGAATAAGAAAAGCTTTTGTTAAAAATTATAAAAAATATAACAAATATTTGCCTTTTTTTTAAACATAATTTCCATGGAAACCCTACTCCGCCTTCGCAAAATTCCCTCTTCGCTCGATCCACAATTAAATCACTTCCAACCATATCATCTTCCACTTCAATCCACTGAAATCAGAGCTGAGAAAAAACCTCAACTGCACTCAGTAACTTTTTTCGAACTTAATTAAAAGCCAGCAACAGCAACGAGCTAGGGAATCACCGAGCAGGCGACGACACAAAATAGCATTGAGCAGCGGGCGGGAGGACAGGGTTTGTTTTTTTAGAGGGCGGGACGGTTGAAAGACAACAGCCAACGTCCTTGAGTTGCCAGACACACATTCTGATGCACACACACACACAAACACACACACACACTCAGATAACAGACAGACACTCGACAAGTTCCGACGCCCCATCTTTGTGCAAACTTTTGCTGCACTTGCCACTGCCACTGCCACGCCTCGATCCGCAAAACCGCCAGCCGCTTATAAACGCACACCTGTACCCAACCCCCGAAGCAGTCTACGTTTCCCCCCTTTCTCTGTGTATGAAATGCACTTAAAAGGCAAAAACAGCAAATGCAGAAGCTTGCAATAATATCAAATGACAGCAGCAAACCAGCTAGAAGCATTAAACCTCCTTTCCCACCTCACTTTTCTCCGATATCCACTCACTGAGTTCCATTTTGGAAAACGTTAACAGTTGTTTTTGACATTTTTTGGACACAATTCGGCCTTGTCCCAGTTGTTATTGTAAGAGAAATACAAACCATAACCACCCCATCAAGAACAAATTATAAATAATTGAATCTATTAAAATGGTACGAGCTGTAGTTTTCGCTAAATATTTCTTGAAAAATTAAATAAGCCTATCTAATGTGTGCTATATTGACCGGTTTATGGATTATTAAAGTGCCAATAGAAGCAACCTCTTTAAAAGTAGTCAAGTGAGTTTTGATTTTATAGGGTTTTGTCTCTAATTAAGAACCTTCGCTAGACCATTCCCTCCTCAGTTTGTAAATTTACACACCATTTATCAAGTCCAAGTTTAAATATGTGCCACGAAAACAGGAAATATTTGCGCAAACTAAAATTAACATAATCATACACTGTATGGGTGCATACGTATATGTTTTTGTTGCGGCCTTTGTAGTTCACGCTTGAAGAAATTAATATTGGGCAATTGAAATAAAATAACCTCCAAAACAGACGGAAAAAGCGCCGCTAAACAGTTGCCACCACAGAAAAAAACAACGGAAGAAGCGGGTCCAAACCAAAACTCAACACAGAATGAGAAGCCGACGGAACTTGTTTTCAGCCAAAGAAAGAAGAGGCCCAAGAAGAAAGCACGTCAGATTTTCTCACAGTTAAAACGGCAAAATGTCGTAAGTGCACACTTCACACGAAGAAAAGGCTCAAGACCATAGTGAGAAATGCCACGGCATTGTGACTACCAAAGTTCATTTGAATATTTAGGTGTCCCATTAACGACATGTACCGCCGAGTCGACTTAGAGAAGTCTTTGGAATGTCGCTTAGTACAGCTTATAAATACAAACCAAAGAAATAATGAAAATATATTAGTTCTTGGAAGCTAATTACTCTTTCTTGCCAACAAAGCAGTTCCCCTCAAACTAAACCAATAAATTTTTTTAAGTACACCGATAAAGTATACACACAATTTACAAGCCTTATTATCTAAGACTCAACGGCCATCTTATCGATATCTTTTTGCACTTAAAACATTTAGTCATCTACACAATTTTTTTTCCTAGAACCTCACTTTATGGGCAAGTGTACCCAGGTAAGATAAGAGAGGTTGGAACAAAAAAGAGCTATTAAAAAAACGCAAACAGCTTGAAATCAAACAATGGCAATAAAATAATAATAATAACAAACCGAACCCAGCTTCGGTGATATTGGAACGCCGTAGACGAGAGAGTGTGTGACGGTTTCCTCTGATAAAGACGAAACGAGATAACAGAAAAGACAGTCCCCGGTAATGATAAGGTAATACGAAAATCGTTTGATTATACACACAGCCTAATCTTTTTCCTTAGCTGATAAGACTCCAAAAATACGAAATTAATCCCAGCGAGCATTCAACAAACCGAAACGACCTTGGCTAATAAAAATGCACAATCGAATTTTGAATATTCAGGCGAGACAGCAGAGAGAAGAAAAAACACCTGGGCAGACAGACAAACAGACAGAGGCAAATTTACTCATTTAATAAAAACAACCCTACACATATTTTATGTTAATGCGAAACGATTTCCAAAAACTTTAAAGCAATTAGAGCAAAACCAAAATAAAAGCCCAAAACTTGTTTCCAGTTTTCAGTTTGCGAGTGCAAAAGCACTGAACAGACAATGAATTGGAATTCGAATTTAAAATCACATGCAAATAAGCTAACCAGGTGGAGCGGAGCTGAGCGGAAGAAACTGATCATTGGACAAGAGAAACGAATAAATAGCCAACTCACTTGAAGCTGACAAATTCAGACCGAAGCCAGACTAGAGGATTGTTAAGAATAGAAATCAAATAAAATGAAAGTAATTTGAATTGAGCTTAGATCTCTGATTTGATTTTGGTTATAGAAAGCAAACAGAGAAAGACATTAGAGAGGGAAACTTACTGTCCAAGTAAGATACATTCATACCAAAAAAAATACTCATGATCAAATACTATAAAAAATACTTCATTTTTTAAATTAAATACCAAAACTCCTTACAGAACTTCTTATTCTTAACTCTAGAACAACGTAAAGATTAAAAAGTTAAACAAAACTAAGACTAAGCTATAAATATTCATAGCCAGAGGCTTGCTGGTATAAAATTCAGTTCTTCCCCTTTCTTTCATTTTACAACTCTTTTCAATGATATAGAAGTTCTTTTATATTAAATACCAAAACTCCTGACAGAACTTCTTATTCTTAATTCTTAGAACCGCGTTAAGATTTATGAGTTTTAAACGAAACTAAGACTAACCTATATGTATTCATAGCCAGAGGCTTGCATGGTTTCCCCTTTCTTTCATTCAACAACTCTTGTGAATGATATAGAAGCTCTTCTATTGCAGACCGGAACCAAGACCACTAGCACGCGCTTCCTCCGATATCGCCCAGAAGTCGAGCGTAACGCCACCGAACGGAAGCGGCATAAAATGAAGGAGAAACAGACTCTGCCGCTCTCCGAACACTTTTTTATCAGACGCAAAGCTAAAAATATACAACGAATCAACAAAAATAAGAGAGCACACGATATTTCAAAATACCAAGCGCAGGCGGCGGGAATGCTGGGTTCGCCAAAAATGCAAATTAGTGTAGGACTCGAGTGCAGTGAGCGGTGAATCGCCAGATGTCTGTCTGTCGTGTAGTGCAGTGTAAACGGTCGCTTTTTTAAAGTTCAGCGCCCCCTTAAAAAGTGGAGAAAGGAGAGAGGGGGCCAGCACACACAAACTTCGAGGTGGATTACCCAACGTAACGTAACACAAAGGGGGGCGTAAGGAAGAATGTTGACCCACAAACAAAATAATTGATTTTACCCAAACCACCCAAAAACGAAACCATTCCACTCTGTCCACTTTGAAATTTCCTTTTTATAATTTGCATGTCAACCCCCGAAAGTGGTTACACCTGTCCAGCAGATCGGGCACGGGCACGGGCTCAGGCGATTCCTGGAAGCAAGCGAGGCGTGTCGCCCACAGGTGAATGAATGAATATGGTGGTTATTCCCACTCTCCTCCGTCACGAGGAACCTCCCTCCCTTGGTGCGGAGTGGAAAACTCATTTGACGCGTGGTCGGCACACGACAGGCAAACAAACTGAACTAATTTGCTGTTTAAACATCACAAAGTTGTTGTAGAAAATCAATAAGCTGTTGTTGTGGTGTTTGCCGCTGTTTGTGTGCGGTGTTTGGGGTGGTTTGTCGTCCTCGGCGACGCCAAGGAAATACCAAGTGACTTGTTTTGCCTTTGAGGCAGCGCAACGCAACGCAACAAAACGCAACGGAAAGCAAGCAAAAGCAGAAAACGTAGCATTCACACGGAAGTCGGAAGCACTTTTTCCACCTGCCAGCCAAAGATGATGCAAGTTACGTTGAGGCGTTCATAATGAGCATGGTTGACGATAGGAATGACTACCGAGAGACTGTCAAGTCTGCTGATAAGGAGAAGTGGAATGTGAAGGGAAACAAATTCAAATACTCTTCAGAGAAACGGACACCATAGAAGAGAAAAAGGATTAGACATAGATTATGTTTTTTAAATACATCAGGATTATACAGCAATCTTGTATACAATATTGTATTGATTTCTATAGCAGTAAAATGTCTATCTCTTCAAGTGCTTACCCCAAATCTGAACAGCACTTTAATAATTATAAAAACAATAACATTCAACACCCACACATTCGCCATATTTTTTCGGTTTATATAAACAATTCGCCCGAAAAAAGGCCAATAATTTTGTTCGATATGTACACATATACTATGTTTATATGTCGAAATGCAAAAAGAGAAAAACCTTGGAAAAGAAAGCAAATCCCAAGTCGAAGACTGAGAAATGTATATGCCTTCTTTCTATATACCGAGAAGACACTCCAGCTGTTCTTTGTATCTCTATACCCTCCTCTAACTTATGTTTGTGGCGAGCTAACGAAAAAACACTATGAACTTGAATTGCACAGAGACAGGGAAACAAACACGAATACATGGAGATCCAAAGATTCTTAGATACATTGCGGGCATAGGGAGAATTGTTCGCTTTGCTTTCCATCTTCTTAGCGACATTCAAATCGCCAAATGTTGCCCGACTGGTTCCACGAGGTCTGTGCCCCGGAGTCCCCTTTCCATTCATCCTCATCGTCATTTGGCCGTTCCATTTCTTCTCCCTAACCGGCCCTGGGAACTGGGTTGCTCCAAGAGCTTTGAACCCCTCCATTTGTTGCAGAACAGGGAATTAATCCTGCAACCTTTGTACAACTAAGTATCTGTATCTGTTGCTGCACTACTCGATTTTCATTCGAGCATTTGAGAGCAAAGTAATTAAGCAATTTAATTGCAACAAACCCAACCGTCGTCGGTCCTGGTCTATAAATTGATCTTTTCCGGCAAACAATAAAGGCAGCAAGGGGTTCGATTGAACTGCTGGAGAGAATTGCAAGCACTTTCAGAGGAATCTTCCAAAGAATGTTGGATATAACCGAATGCCACGTTAGATTTTCTTAATTTAAGAGGGTCTTGGTTCCCGTGGTTACATATTAGTAAATATTTTTTATTTATCTAATGCTCGGTGTTCACCAAGTTATGTACTAAAAACCCTGTTATGTAAACTTACGTTTACCCCTATATGGGTCCCTACTAAATCAACTGGTTTAAGGATTACGATAACGATGTGTCCTCAGCCAGCAGCAGCTTTACTAAACAAACACAATTTCCACTTGTGACATATAGATAACCCAAACTATAGAACTCTGTGCTGCTAGCGCTATGTGTGCGCCCACATGCAAGTGAAAAATTTGAATTTAATTGAATGCATCCTCATTAGAGAGGCAGACGAAGTCATATTCCCGAACGACCAATTCAGGGTTGCCCTCCCCTGTTTAACCTCATTGGCGCGCTGATTTGATTTGATTATCGCAACATTTTTCGCACTCGCCAGCCGTTTTTGGTTACGGAATGGAGGAAATGCCACCGCCGGGCAAATTGAATTGCTCATTTCAAGCTCAGATGCCCAGCCAAGGCCCAAGGCAAGGCGTCCTCGAGTCCCGAAGCCGAACTCCAAGTCAGAGCCAGAGCCAAAGCCTTTCGAAGCTGGCTGCCTCCTCGATGTTCTGCTATTTTTAGCCATTTCCTCCAATGAACATAACATATTTTACAGAGTTAAGCGCGTGGATCGAGGCCTCATCGCATATGTGACGGGGATTTGTTTTCGACTTTGCCATGCATGACAAATTGGGCTGAAATTGCCAATGCCTGCCACGTTTTCAAACTGCGGCAGAAGATGCCAGTATCTATAAATTTAGACTGGCATCGCGAATGAAAATTAAGGGAAATCGATAGATCAAATGTATAATATGTAAATCATGTTCCGTTTAAAATGTATTAGCAAATACAAGAATAAAATATTTACATATGTGCAGTGTATGTCCATTTATTCTGCCTAATAAATGTAAAGGAATCCTTATGATTTAATAAAAATGTCTATAGCATATGCTAGTGAGAAAAAGATGCATTTTGTTGAATTCAGTAAAATGTAAGAAGTAAAAGCCAATTAATATTGACTATGTTACATTTGAAAAGTCTAATTTAGCCCAAGATTAGTTAAGATTATTGATTTTAAAAGTATCTTATATTGCTGAATACCCATTTTTGAATACGTAGAACTTGTTTTTTGACGTTTATATTTGATTAAGAGTCTTTGGGCAAAATTTAAAAATTATGGCTCGAAAACAAATTCATTATTTAGATATTTCCAAACAAAAAGTTTATAAACAAAATTCTTTTGATTCGACTTACCTATGAATTAGGAAAACACCCGCGCGCACTCAGAGTTGTGCATAGAGAATTTCCGATTTCGGGGGCGTTGCAAGCAGCTGATTATTCGATGGAGGCGAGACACAGACAAGCGAAAATCAAATATTAAACACACTTTTGCACAAACAAAAACCGCGGTGGCGACAACAACAATAGCACAGCAGCAGCAGCGCAGCGAAGGCAAATTTGTTAATGCGATAAAAAAGACAACAAAAGCAACAAAATGAGCATAAAATCGAACAAGGTGGCAGCTCCAGTGCAACAACAACAGCGCCAACGAAACACAACAACTGCCCGCAAAGGGCGTCGTACGTAGTGATTGTGGCCGTTTGCTTGAGTTGTTTTCGCAAAAAAAAACCTATTCTTGTTATTGTTTTGACTTCTGCTTTAGCAATTATTGAAATACAATTTAGCAGCGGAGAGTTCTGGGCTGAGAGTGTACGATTTCAGACACACGCTGCTGCTGCTACAGATATTGTTGTTGTTACTGCCGCTGGTTTTTCCACTTCCACTTTGCGAAGCGAGAGAGAGAGAAGGCGAGGGTGAAAGAGAACGTTAGAGCGAGAGGCAGAAGAGATGAGCACCCCCCGCACAACAAACACAGTTTCGTTTTTTTTCTCTTTTTCTTCTTCAGCTCTGCGATTTCGTCGCATTTTGCAAAATTTGGGTTTGAACACGAATGCGATTGTATAAATTCTTTTCTGTTTGATTTGGCAGCACTTTAATTAAAATTTTTCTGGTGAAAAGCACTCACACCAACGCACAGTAACTCAAAACACGCACGTAAACGACGCTGCTTACCAAAACGCAATAACAACAACAACCACGGCTTTGATTGTTTGGCTGGTGTCTGCGAGCTCCACTCGCTACTTGGCTTTTTACTCGGTTCAACTGGCGATTGTATAGTAATTTTGCATTTGTTTAATTGGCAGCAAAACGCGATGCGCCGCCCACGACCGTACGAAATTTGAGCGAAATATGAGAGCTAGAGATGGGGAAAAATTGATTTCACTATCGATTTTTTAGTTTCGAATGATTATCGGTTCGCGTATGCAAGATTCGATGTATCGTAATGCATCGATTCCTCCACAACGAGGATATGAATATGTGTGCGAATAAGTTCGAAAAGCAAAGGTTATCAAAATGCTTGCGAAATTTGAGCCATGAGCCAGGGTTCAAAAGTATCGATAAGCCCAAGAACATATAAAAGTATCGCATGAAACAGGGCTGCTCCACAATATAAAGATATTATCGATGATATTTAAAAATTGCGATACATCGATATGAATAAGAGAGGAGCGATAATTCCTTAGCACGCAGAAACGTTTAAGCTTACCACCATTAAACGGTTAACCGTTTAATTTACCGAGTTCTTAAATCCGTTCCTTTTAAAGTGTGACCGATCTTTTCACTATGGAATTTTTGGGGGAAAATGATGCGGTCATACTTTGTTGACATCCGAAATATTTGAAACAAAATATTCGTTATCCCGTTGTTTCGTTTTAGAATAATAATTGTCCCTAAGCTACCCTACTTTTCCAAACCCAACTCCTAGCAAAACCAACGGCAAACTCAAATAAAATCCTCTCCTTCCTCCACGAAACCAATCCCATATACAAATTTTCCATAAGTGCAATATGTAAATTTGTAACCACCCAGCCAAGCGGTAAGCCATAGCAAAAAAGTATTAATTATTAATTAATTAATAAGTTAGCTTATAGTTTAAAAGCAATGGTTAGGTTTATATAAATTAATAAATTTTTTTTTGGCATATACCGATCGGTTCAATCAGCTTTATATATAGGATATATAATAATAGTCTTGGTTCGGACTTACCCACAGTTGAGGACACCCAATAACCTTTCATACCACACCACAAACGTGGCCGAGATTCATCCTTTCGAGGGCAGTTATTAACACACTTATTAAAACAGGATAATTAACACATTAGTAACAGTTGGGTGAACGGATGGAAAGCCGCTGCGGCGAGTCGCCTCTAATATAGCCCATATCCAATCACCCGAGTTCCTTGAACATTTTCTGGGGGCTGTCCAAGGCTTGCCAATAGAATAATAATGACATAATGGCGCTAGGACACAGATAGTGTCATACCAGAATTAAGAACAGTGTAAAATATGTTAAAATACAAAATTTTATTATATGTATACTAAAAATAATAAAAAAGGCGTACTCTTAATTATCATACATCTATCAAATGTTTTCTATTATTTTAAAGTAAGTTGCATTTTACACCCCCAAAGTAAAATAAATGTATACCATTTTATATTCTGCTAATAATATTCGTTTGATTTCTTAAAATTTTACTCAAGTACAAAATTAGTGAACATTAGAAAAATATATTAGAACACTCTAATCCATTGATTTGTTATTTTGTGCACGATTTCCTCATTTAATGGTAATTTTAGTAATAAATATACACATGCCTATAATGAGTTGGATCCTGTATCAGCTGAATTTACGTATTTTTTGTTTAATCAATTGTATAACTTTCGGGAGTACACATTGGGGATGTATTTTCCATAATACTCAATCCTGATTTTAAACAAAATTAAAGTATATAAAAGAAGATACTAAGGAAAGATAAATTTATGTGGTCTTCAAATCCTCAATGAATATAAAACTGACATTGGTATCAAATTGGAGTTTCTGATCAAAGTACCATCTTAACGCCAGCATATATTCGCCAGTCGGTAACGGGAGGTGTAGAAGTTCCGGCCGCAGAAAAAATCCCTTTATCATCTGCAGGCCCTATAAATAAAAATAAACTAATTAAGGACGTTCTTAATAAAAACAATACAACTTACCACATAGGGGCATGAGTGGTTGAAATTAGTAAAATCCTTAAAGAGATCGAAGACCAGTTTGGCGAAGGGGTCAAATTTGTTTTGCAAAAAACGGCAGACATCCAATTTGACGTCAAAAAGCCATGGCTTAAAGCCACTTGCCTTTTTAAAAACCTTAGCATGGACCCGAATATCATTAACTGCATGGAGGACTGTTCCGTTAAAATTCATGACCACCTTGTTTCGGCTTATAGCCTTCAGGCGACAGTGCTGAATTTGGAACCACGATTCGTTGTAAGTCTTACAGACCAAATTTGAAAAATTGAAAACCACAGAGTCCTAAGAATTGATTTATTCATCTGTTTTTAGAATCAATTGAAATTCGAACTTACGACAAAACATAAAACAAATACTGCCAAGAGAAAACACACGTAAGTAAACCGCATATTGTGAGCTTCGAAATAAAACTAATGTTTGTTCATAGAAAGTCGGAAATAGGAAGCTTATATATCGTGATCAAGAGTTCTAGATTTTGAATGAAATTTTAATAATTGCTATTTTATTGCTACATTGCTCGGTATAATAGATCAATTAAAAAATATATAATATTTGTTGGATTGTAAATTAAGTTTTAGGAGAAACCCTCCATAAACGTAGACTTGATTTTTCCTGCTTTTTAATTGTGTACAAAATATTTTGATTTTTGTATCCGTTGAGATTTTTAAGCACCAGGTCACTTAAGCATTTTTTATATTATTTTAATATAACATTCGCATTTATTTTTTTTTTGCGGAAAGTTTTGGAATGCTTAAGTATGAAGCTTAAATACAGGATATAGTTAGGTGGCCCTTATGTCCTCAACGAAAACATAACTGACATTGGTATCAAATTGGAGTTTCTTATCAAAGTACCATCTTAACGCTAGCAAATATTCGCCAGTTGGAATTGGTAAGAGTACTAATTCATGCCTCAGATAAAATCCATTTACAATCTGCGGACCCTAAAAAAAATATTTAAGTGGCATTCATATTTTCGTTAGTCAAATAAAGGCAACCTACCACATAGGGACACGTGTGGTTAAAATTGGAAAATTCCTTAAAAAGACTGAAAATGATTTTGGCGGCTGGGTCATAGTTGGATCTCACAAAACGGCAGACATCCAATTTAATGTCAACAAGCCATGGCTTGAATCCACTTGCCTTTTTAAATATTTTAATATGGAGTTGAATATCATTAACTGGATAGACGATTGTTCCGTTAAAATTCATGACCACCTTGTTTCGACTTATAGCCTTCAGGCGATAGTGCTGGATTTGGAACCACGATTCGTTATAAGTCTGACAGACAAAGTTTGTAAATTTGAAAACGACTGATCCCTAAGAATTGATTTAATAATCAGTTTATAGAACCAATTGTTTTTTTTTAGACTTACGCTAAAACATGAAACAAATACTGCCAAGAGAAAACACACGTAAGTAAACCGCATATTGTGAGCTTCGAAATAACACTAATGTTTGTTCATAGAAAGTCGGAAATAGGAAGCTAAAATATCGTGATCTAGAGTTCTAAATTTTGAATGAAATTTTAATAACTGCACAATATTTTTGCTACATTGCTCGGTATAATAGATCAATTAAAAAATATATAATTTTTGGTTCTATGGTTTCTAAATTTAGTATTAGGAGAAACTTTCTTAGACTTAGATTTGATTGTTACTGCTTTATTAAGAGAAGTACACAGTTTTTAACGGGATCAAGAACAAATTAAAATTAGCCATCTTAAACATTATTTAAATTGTATAACTTTTGCTTTTTTTTTTTTAGGTACGGAAAGTTTGTGAATAACTATGCAAGCCTTAAAATCGGTATATATTTAGGTTTTCTTCATGACCTCAATGAAAACATAACTAACTGAAGATTGTTTTGTTCCTAGGAGATCATAAACGCCGAACACTAACCACATTTTGAAGCCTCTAAACATAAAACTTATTCTATTCTAAAAAAATATTAAAAGCTCATTCAATTTAATCACATTGTTTGTTCACTCACCTATGCATTAAAAAAAATAGATGGCTTGAATTTCTTGATCTATTAGTGGTTAACCAAGTTATAAAGGGAATCAAGAAATTGTTTATACTGATTTGGAATTATTTATTTACAGAATCGATTTTTGCTTAACAAAGTACTCCGAGCAGTTGAGGTGTACAAACAGTACAGCTGCTGCCAGACGGGACTGCAGTTCCTGCTGACTAAGATCGTGGGCCCATTCCACGCGTCCCCAGAACTTGAGCTGGTACTCCTCCTCTAGACGTGCCAGCGCCACCGCCTTCTCCACTGGCAATATCCGCTCAATGACGGCGCAGGCCAGAATAATGGATTTGAGGGTGTCCACCGCGAAGATGAAGCCTAAAGGAAACGAGGATAAGCTTGAGAATATGCGTACATATATATGTAGATAACAGGATAAACGTTACCATGCAGCGTATCCAGGCTGTAGGAGTGCAAGTGCTTGGCGATCTTCATCTTGTCCTCCTCGCTGACTTGAGGTGGAGTGATGTTGAGGGTCTTCTGCAGGTTTGTCTCGTAGCGCTGGTTGAACCACGCTATCACCGGGTCCCACTCGTTCAGCTGCAGGTCCTGTAGGTCTTTCTCGTCCTGCAACGAATAAGGATAAGTGGACGGATGCCAGTTGGCTACTTATGTGCATTCACCCACGTCGTACTGGAAAAGCACCGTGTCGGTGGGGATGAAGTTCAACAGGTAGTTGACCATGTCCAGTTTTGTGAGATTGTTCGGGTTGTCGATGGCCGTAAAGCAGAGCGCCGAGAGGTGCATACGGGAACGCTCTATGTGCTCTTTCTGGGCGTCGAATTCGGTCGCCACGGCGATGGCCAGCGGCTCGCTCCGCACCACGAACGGTGTGCCTTTGGGCGTCTTTAGCTTCCGGTGGTCCAGCACCACCTCGTAGCCGCCGTCGCTGCTCAGCACAGAGGTCTTCTTGTAGAATCTCTTCGGCGGCGTGGCTGTGGAAGGAACCGCCGGGTTGTTATGAAATATTTGTGCCGGTGTGGGTTCTGCTTTTACCGTAGCCACGCACTCCAATCTGTGCGGCGGCCGCTTGCCACTGGCTGCAGCTGCCCAAACGCAAGGCGCGGATGGCACTCTGCATCAGTTTTCCATTCATTTTGGTCGGAAAATCTTTCTTTGAGCCGTTTTAGTTTAATTTCGTAAGTTGACTGAGCTACAAAAACATCGATGTTATCGATACTATCGATATTTAATTGCACATCAGATTAAGTATTGAAAGAAGTCGTAGGCGAATGGTATATCGGGAAAATACCAAAATGTACATGTATACATTTTCTTATACTGCTAGCTCAGAAAACTTAAACTTAATTTTAAAATTTATGTGAGAATAATACAAATTAAAGAGATATATACAAAAGATTTATTTTATTATATTTTTATTTGTAGTTTTGAAGCTGTCTGAATTAAGCTGTTCAGAAAAAAATTAGAACTGCCGCTTTTAAATATATTTTAATATACATTTTGTAAAATTTTACAATTTCAGTTTTAATATTTGTTTGAATCGAACGACTATATTATACAGCTGTCATAGAAATATCGGTAAATCCAGAGAAAAATCTATATAAAGCTGGATCGATTCCTAATGATCAAATTGCAAACTGTAAGGGTATAGAAACTTCGTGTTAGAACTTAACTTAAAAACACAGTTTTTTTTTTTTTTTCAATAATATTTTAGTTTATTTTCACAAGGGATGGCTTTATGTCATAGAAAGATGTAAAATTGATCTTAGTCTCGACGACGACAACTGCGTTCGCAGTGATCCTTGGAGCAATAGCGATTGCTGTTTCCGTGACAGCCGAGATAGGACATCCTTAGGCATTCCCTAGTGCGTCGGTTATAGTACCACATCACAGAATTGGGTTCGGGATCGCAATGACGAGCATGGGAAACTCCTTCGTTCCGGTCTCCATCGCAGTCCTGGTGACCTGTTTTTTAAGTCGTGAATATAATGAATTTTTTACGGATAAGGATTGGGGATAGAGTTAAGGTCCACTTACGAGGACGTCCTCTGCAATGTTCTTGAGCGCACGTAAGGGCCACGTACATGGCGAGGCAGGACAAAATCAAAAGGAATTTCATTTTAAATTGACTGTATTTCGAAAAATCGTGCTTAACTGATTTCTGGAGTCCACGGCATTGCTTTTATAGAGCTACAACGACAATACTAATAAGATTCGCACAATTGCCCCATCGCAAACATGGCTAAAAAAATGGAATGGCTTTTCTAGGCTATTCCTTTTTTTGCCTTGTATATGGACCCTACTTGGTGTTTTGTATATTCAAAAGCCAGGTGTCTATGACGTATGGATTAAACAATTTTTTTATGTATGTGGCCTGAAATTTTAAATACACCTGTTCACGTGCTTGGTTTTCACAGACCCCGGTGGACGAACAAATGTATTTAAGTATAGATAAGATAGTATAATATAAGTGATATCTAGATCAATTCGGCTGCTGACACTTTATCTTATCTGACCAACTGACCGCATCCTAAGGTATGTTCACTGAAGAAAAGATCCCTTTCTAAAAAAAAAATCTTAACACTTGTTAGTAATAGTGAGCCAACCTTTTTTCATATTATTTTGAATAATTGTCAAAAATTTATTTGTTTTGTCGTAATTGTCCTAATTTTTGTTTTGTTTTATTAAATGTGCAGTTGAACCAAAGCAATATAGCTATGGATCGGTCCAACATCCGGGATTCAATAAACTTCGAGGAAAATGAGGCAAATCTGCACACCATGAAAACAATCCACAGCTTAGATGAAATGTACAAAACCTATGTACCTCAAACAGTGGCTAAAGATCAAAAACCTTCCCCCAATTCAATTTTAAAAAACCAAAAGTCCGAGATTCGCAAAACTTCAAATTGCCTTAGGCCGCTGGCTCGCAATCCTGATCCACTGATCTCCTGGATTCCCTTCCAGAACTTTGAACTCGTACCGCCTGGAGTTCAGTTTTCCCCCATTCCCAATTTTAGCGACCATCGGCACAATGAACTACTCAACCATCCTGAGAGTTCTGCAGTCCGCATTGCTTCCGGACAAATGAATAAGAAAGGTGGAAATGGCTCATCGTTTGATAGCGCGGCAAGTGGAGGTAAGCAAATATTTCGAGTCTATGTCATAATTACCACTACTTCAAATGTTACTGCATTGGCACGCCGCACAATTTTAATCCATATATTAATTATGCACAACAAAAATTTTTTATTATTTATATATATAAGCTTAGTTCGAAATTTCTTAGTTTATCATAATAACCGTCTCACCATCTCTTCTAGGCTGTCATAGGTTAGGCTTACACACAAACAGTGTTAGCTTCGCCGAGCCGAATATGTTCAATGGATCGTTGAACTCGCAGAACCCATACTTTTTCGATCCAGGCTATTACATCTACCCCAACCTACCCTACTGCGAATGTAACGGATTACCGATCCAGTATCAACAGCAGTATGTATCCGATCCGGCAAGTAACTATTCCCGCTGTCCGAAGCCTTCTGGTGCCCCGGAAGCTCAAGTAGATGGTTGCTGTCGCTCGGTTTCCCAGCATTGTCGCAGGAAATGCAGCACCGGGAAATTGGGTAACGATAAGAATTTCGACGGCTGTTCTCAGGATGAAATTAAAAGCTGTGGCTCCGATAAGTCCATGTGCGTCAACGAGGAAAAGAATTGTGGCGATCCTCAAGTCTTCGAGGATGATGCAACAACATCAAGTGAAGGCTGTGCACCTCCTGCTTCCGGCGGTTTTCGGTTTTCCTCCATTTGCAACACAGGAAATAGTCCTATAGGCCCACTAGCTGGATTCCTTAAAGATACTGGCCCATGTCATTTCAATGGCATATCACATAATATGGGCAACAGAGCCTGCTCGCCGAAGTCGAGCTGCATGAGCTTCAAGCGAAGAAGCCGCAAGGTTCGCATAGCAAATGATGACTGCTCCACTTGCTCTTCTCGGGGGTCACTCAGAAGCGGGAGCTCAAAGATTTCCGTGTGCAGCTGTCTGACAACATCGACATCTGATCGGGGACTTATAATGCCAGATTTGGAATGCTGCGGGAGTTCTACGGGACCTCCAGATAATTGCTGCGAATCTGGTCCTAGGAGCTGCCAGCCACAACTGATTCACCCACCGTTGATTCTCTGGGACGGCTGCAATCCATGCAATCCATGCAATCCATGCAATCCATGCAATCAATGCAATCCATGCAATCAAGGCAATCCATGCAATCCATGCAATCAAGGCAATCCATGCAATCCATGCAATCCATGCAATTCCTGCGTGAACAATTCCTGCATAAGCAATTGCTGCATAAACGATGTACTCCAGGACTGCACCGTTTACAGGAGGGACTACCCGCCAATCACGACCGTGTGCAACCATTTTTATCAACGTTACGGCGGCTGTTGTTGGCAGGACTTGCCCCTGGGCGGCGGGTATGGGCCTTGCGGTGGCTGCCCGTCCTGCGGCGGTTACGGTCCCAACTCTAATTTACCGGACTGCTCCCCAATTGATGCCAACCGTTATTTCCCTCCATCTGCCACATTAAGAACCTGCAGCCGTCCATTTTGCGATCACTACCCGGAGGGATCTAATGGCTGCGATAGAGGATGTGCATGTGTGATTGCACCCTGTTATGCTACGAAGTAAGTTGGTTTGCTAGACTCGAGTCTAATAATTCGCTTAACGAGCTATTTTCTACAGTTGCGATACTTAAGGAAAAATTTCAAGAAGTAATTAATACTGGATAAGAAAATGCACATTTCGGGTTATTTTGATTTCACCTATAACCCATAGGAGCAATTAACGGGTAATAATTAATACATTCTTTCGAAATCATACGACAATTATTCAGATTAAATAAAATTCGAAATCGAATAATAAGAAAACTTGTCTCTTTTTTTTAAATAAATTGTTGGTATTACTAGACTATTTAATTTCTCTCATTAAGATATTGGGGGATAGGCCACCAAAAACCACATACAAAACCACAAAAAAGGGAGTAAAAGCAAATATATTTCCCTTACGAAATGTCGGATTTGTTGTTATACTTCTGAGCGCGGGAAAGAAAATCGATATGGGAATACTGAATCGATAATTGAAAGTCAAAAGTCAATATATAAAAAAGAAAAATGTTCAGATATTTCTCGATAATATTCACATTTTAAAATTAACTGCTATATTTTTCGGTATTCCAAAATTCGATATATCAAAGTTAACGATATTTTCAAAATCTTTTCGATATATTATCGGACTTTTCTTCTCGATATACATACACGATCAACCCTTCGCGCATATCATAGGTTTTACACCAACCAATCTGAAATGCATTTAGTTATTGATACAATATTGGGTTAACTTACATTTTATGGGGTTTCTGACAAAGTTCCATTTCTCTAAACAAAAATTAAATGTTTAAATTCATATTTTTTACATTTTTCGTATTTTTTATTACAAAATATTGCATTGACAATTTACGTTTAATTGTTGACCAATTTATTTCTTTTATATTTCAATAATTACATTTATTTAAAAGCAAACGATATTACCTATGTGGGATGAGTTTGGTGGCGAAATCAAACTTGTGACACAAGTAAAATTTTATAAGACTGAAACAGTTGTGTTTTTGTTTTCTATTTTGAGCACAATCTGGCTACTTAAGCAACTGGCTTAAGTAGTAGAATCTAGCCCTAAAACGCTGCAATTCATGAGTTTACAATATTTATTCTTGCTACGTAAATTATAAGATACTTTTGATTGATTTTGTGGATTGGTCTTAAATATTTGTGTGTCTGTGTGGCTTCTTCTTTATTTAACTATGGTACTCTGTATGTTGATATTTAGTTAGATCGATTTCTTTATTATATTAAACATTTAACTATTTTCAATTTAAGTTTAGGTTTACATTTACGGACAGCAGCGGGATTAGACAGGCGGCCAGGATCGATATGAACTGAGATCGTCGTCGGGAAAATTACAAAAAATTACACATGCGGTAAGGAATTAAATAAAAATGTTGAATGGCAAAATAGGATTAAAAATAAATAATAATTGTAGGTTAATTTAAAAAAATCACGATACTCCGCAGGATCACACATGACCTCCTGTCTTGTCAATTTAAGTATATGTTGTTGTCTCTCTTGGTCTCCCTTTCTGTAGTTTTATGTTTTTATTTTATTTGGAATTTCACGTCTTACAATCCTTTTGTTTTTGCTTTTCTGGTGGGGCAGGAAGAGCTTTACAGTTAACGTACTCACATATAGACATACATATATAACTATCTAGTTTATAAGCAAAAAATTATTCTCGGTAATTGTAATTATTTGTTTTCCTCACAAATGTTTTAAATCCTGTTGCAGGATTTGCTTCAGCTATTTAAGTAAGAGTTACACCATAAACGTAATGAATTAATGAAAAATTAATGCGAAACTAAAGTACATATCGAAAATGATTATAAATTTGATTTATGTATGTAGTTGTGTTTTTTATGCAACAAATTAGCATCACTGGAATAGTCTTGGCCAGCCAGGGAGCTGGCGATTTCGAGTGGTCTTTTTTTATATAGTTTTGCGGCCATATCTGGCTGTATATATATATAGTTATATGTAGACATGGGTGAAATTGCACTAAAAACTAAATGCTACAACATTTAAAAGTTGGATTTCACTATCCGGTTTCCATATTAATGTATAGATATATATGTATCGAAAATTCTAGCAGCTCCCCCTCATTTAATAAACCTTTAAATCGGTTTTGGCAATTCTTTAAAAAATAGTTTGAATTTATTCCCCTCTTACATATAAGTATGTATATGTATGTATGTATAAAAAGTCGCTAGCTGCTTTAACTAAATTTAATTTGATTTGCCTTTTGTGGTTGGTTCTCCTCTGCCTTTTCGTTAATTCGTCCTTCTCCCCCTCTGCTTAATGCCTAAAGTATTCTTTTAAATAAATTGTTTAGTCTTTTCATTTTCCATGTGTGCTTTAGTGTTTACTCTATACATAAGTCAAATATATGTATATGTGTATATATAGCAAAAACAATATATACTTTTCTTACTGGAAACTCTAGCCAACAACAACAGCAGCGATCGAGGGCCATACATATCTCAAAATATATAGTGGTGTGTAAAAAGTTTGGCAATCCTGCGCTTGCGCTTAGTTTCATCATCTTTGTCCTGATGCGACTGCTGCCGTGGCTTTGGTTTTTAGGCACATGTTTTCAGAGCTTATAGGTGTAGAGAACTTAACTCTAAACTATATATATATCTAATACTAAGTATGTAAATCTTGTTGTTGTGCCAGCGGAAGCATACTTCCACCGTTTTCGTCATCATCAATTGTCAATGTTCTCCGCGCAAGAGCTCCATTAGCAAGTTGAAATCGGCGCCATCGCGAGTCTTGATCGTCAGCATCTCCTTGCCCAACTAAACAAAATTGATATACATTATTTTCTTGATATTTCCCATGAATAGCAACACACTCACCTGGCACGTACGCTGCAGATCCGGAATGCGCAACAGAAGCTCCCCGAACTTTGACGGCGTGTCGGGATAGTGGGCCAAAGTGTAAGCCTGCAAGCTCTGCAACGCCTTCTCCTGGCACTCCCGAACCTTCACTGCCTCCTGAAGCTCCGTGGTATCTGAAGGGTTCAAAGTTTATTATCTGCCGAATATGTGTGGTATTCTCTATAGCTTACCTGACTGCAACAGCACAATCACCTTCATGGCAACATATTCGTAGCGGTCAACGCGTAGTCGGCGCAGGTGATCTGTCAGATTGAGCATCCGTTCAATGCAGGTCTGTAAGAATAATATTTTTAATATAATTAACTTTTGAGCATTATTTTTTAAAAGGAAGTTCAACGGTTTCATTAAAAATTTCAAGTCTATAATTGTTAATCCAAAGCTAAACTCACCTGCAAGCCATTTGATTTGGCCTGCGACAGCGTTATCTTTCTGCCTTGCGACATCTTTATTTCGCCGGGAGTGTCGATCGATCGAAAACAGCAGGAGAAGAGCAACAGTTCGCACCACGAATTGATGAGCAGGCAGATCTGATCATCAATCTGGAAGATAAATATCAACAATTAATTCAAAGGAACTACAATAAATTCATCCATCCGCCGGCACTAACCGAAATGTTTTTGAAGAGCGGCAAACTCTTGCACCATTTGACAATCTTGTAGAGGCGATGGTCGGCCACGTTGCAGAGATGGGCAATCAGGTCGGGATTGGCATTCTCGCCGTTGGACGAGAGACCGGCACTGGCCAGCAGTGGGTTGGTCAGCTGTGGCTGCTGTCCCTGGTTGGCGCCTGATGAAGTGGCTGACGAGGATGACGACGACGAAGAACTGCCGGAGGCAAATGCGGAAAGCGGTTGGTTAATGCGGGCCAGCTCGGCATCGGTGTACTGCCAGAGATGTTCAACATCCATGATTTCCTGCAGTAGCGGTGGCACGTTTCCAGTTCGCAGACTCTGCTTGCCCGCCTCCGTGGCCACGTCCTCCGTCTTGATGGAAGCCCCACCCAGATTCGGGCTGGCTGGCAGGGAGGTTGAGCCGGGAGTGGGTCCGCCGCCGAAGCCATTCAGCTGCTGGAGCCGCTGATGATGATGCTGCTGCTGATGTTGCTGTTGCTGTTGCTGCTGCTGCTGGCTGACCACCGCTGCGGCAGCGGCTGCGGCGGCCGCTTGATCGGGGCTTAGCAGCGGACTGAGCATCGAGTTGGGCAGCGTGTACGAACACTGGTAGGTGGAGCGACCGCCGCGCGTCCTGTCCTCGCGGATGGCCTCTAGTTTCATGCCCTTTTGCAGACACTTCTCAAACCGGCAGGCCGGGCACTTTTTGCGAGTGGAGATGCTCACCTGGCAGGGCCCGCCGCGCACGCACACATAGTTCTTGCGGTTCTGCACGGTGCGCTTGAAGAACCCCTTGCAGGACTCGCAGGAGAAGATGCCATAGTGGAAGCCGCTGATCTTGTCGCCGCAAATGGGACACGGTGAGTTGATGAGCTGCTGGCGCGAAATGCCGGCCGGCGAAGCGGGCAGCGATGAACCAGAGCCCGTAGCATCCAGACCGTTGGAAATTGAGTCCATGCTCAAATTTTGCGCCTCCTGGCTACCGGACGGCGGCCCCGTGGACGAGGCCTCCACCTTCAGCGGCCGATACAGCACACTGTGATGATGCACGCCGCCGTTGCCGTACAGCGAGCCCGCCGGGGGGGCATGTCGCGCCTGGATGGGTGAGTGGGTGGGGCTGAACTCGGAGCTGTAGCTGTAGCAGCTGCTGTGCGAGGCGTCGCTGTTGTTCCGACTCAGCGAGGGCGTGTAGGGGGCGTGGCGCGAGGTCAGCGGCGACTGCGATGGCGAACTGTGCGTGTAGACGGAATGTATGGCGGAGTCGGGACTGGGGTTCGCGGGCAGCGGCAGGTGGCCACCGCTGCTCGACTTGCTGCGGGCGGCCAGCAGCGGCGAGTTGTCACCCAGCGGCGGTTCAAACTTGAGATTAATGGGATCGCTTTGCGTGGGCGCCAGCTTAAGTTTGGGGTTCGCTGAGAGCGATTGGGAGGTCGTGGAGCTGCTGGTCAGGGGGAAGGCCTTTCCCTGCTGCTGGAGTTGCTGCTGCTGCTGCAGTTCGCCTGCAATGTTCTCCAGCTCGGTCTTGATGGGCTGCAGAGCACAAGCGGGCTGCAGGGGGGCTCCTGCGCTGGCCAGTACCTCGCTCTTAATCGTGGGCTCCGTCTCCATCAACTCCTCGTCGCCGCCGTTGGCCTCCGGTTCGCTCAACTCGCCCTCCCATGACATAGGCCTCGGGCCGTTCTTGTCCGCCGCTCGCCGTCGCACCTTCAGGTTCTCGATGTTCGCCAGCTCGGCCTCCGAATCGGACTCCTCCTCATGATTAGGTGGCGGACCGCCACTCAGCGGGATGCGCAGGCTGCCGTGGCCATAGTTGGCAATCACCGGCACCAGGTTGCCGTTGGGCGTGGGCAGCTCGTCCAACTCGCACTTGATATTAGTCACGGACACATTGTGCCTCGATCCGGTGGTTCCGCCGCTTACTCCTCCTCCTCCTCCCAGCGTTGTCGTCGTCGTGGACGCGGTGGTGGTGCACATATTGACCGGCAGCTGATAGCCACCGCCAGTTACTCCGAGGGAAGCGCTCTGCTGCTCCGTCTTGATGCTGGACATGTTCGGCATGCTGATCCTCTAGCGGTGGTAATGACAATGGCCTCCAGTAAGTCGATCTGCAGCTCTGGCAGATCGGTGTGCTCTCTTACTATTTATGTGCTTATCTCAGTTGTGCAATTTTGTAAAAGTTTGACAAATGTCGTTGATGAAGTTCCATTGTGTTGTAAAACTAAAAAGAGAGAAGGGGGGAAAAATTAATGATTGAATTTAATTTTATAGTAATTATATATTTATAAACTTTTCATACAAGTTAGTATCTCTTTTAACCAAGTATTAAGCTTCAGTTAACATAGGGTAATATCCTGAATAAAATCAAATTAAAATTGATAACAAAAAATCTCAAAAAGCAAGAAAAAACGATTCAAGAAAAAAAAGCATAAAGTCTACGAAAACTAGATGCAACATTATTAAAAATTTGACTTCTAACCTAGCTTAGTCTTTTTACTATATAGTAATACATATAATAATATCACAGATTTTTAGTAAACCTTCCAATAATTTTGGGCAGATTGTTTTTTCAGTTTAAATTTTAAAGTAAGAGTCTGCTTGAGATCCACTCCTCATGCTTCCATTTCAAAAGTGAGCAGCTCAATTTCATAGTTTTCGGTAAGAACAAGTTTTGGCCTAAACGCTGAAGAATTTCGCAGGTTTTTTAGCCACACTTGGGCTTCTCCCGCTGACTCAATCCGCTTCGCTGGCGGACTGCTGCTCAGCGACTCGACTCCGAGTGCTGCCTGCCTGGCAACACGAACAAAGGCCTATTAATGGCGGAGGGAAGTCCAACGACAATAGGGTCAATGCCACCCCACACAGCCACCCACCCCGGCGACCTTGGCCAGCACTTATGCTAATTGAGTTCGCCCGCAAGCCGGCTTCAAAGAACCGCTCACGAGCACATCGCGGAAAACGCCGCCTCGTTCTGTTCCGTTCTTGCTCACTCAATGCTTATCTCCTTCTCTCCGGTTTTGGGCAGTGCTCAGCCACTATAGGCAATGGCCAGCCACGAAAAATGTCATCGACCCACAGAATATGGCTCCGATGGATGGAACGAGCGGACCGCCGAACAGAATGGATGGTATTATAATAAATTTAAGGTACATTAACCCAGCGCCACGCAGCTGGGCTGGCCCTCCGTTCTTCTTTGAGCACATGTGATGCGGGATGGAGAAAGAATACGAGTACAGTGGAGCTTAGGAGTAACCAGGTCAGTTAGAGAATTTTGCAAAAAAAAATCTCGAATTCCTTTCTCTTAAAATATTGCTAATATTTGGAAAGTTATTTTACAAACTCACTGTTTTTTTTTTTAATTTCTTGTACATTGCAGGCAAAGCGTGATATATAGGAAACGCTTTGCGTGCATTGTGCAAGCAAAACAGGAAAACAGCTTCATAGTATAAAGAAATGTAAACATTCCAAATATTAAAAAAATAATAACTTTCCTTACGAGAGACCACTGTACAGTGACAAGGGCAGGGCGAGGTCACCTGGCAACTAAGGGGTGCCCGGGGTAGATGTACCCGATAGCGTGGGCGCTGCCGGGTGAGGGGTTTTCATCAATTCCAACCAGTGTTGCAATGCAATTAAAAGGAAACACAATTCAAAACGAACTCGCGCGACCCCTAAGAAAAACAGCAGAGGCGAAGAATCGTTGTTGTTTAGCGGAGACAACAACCCCACGCACTGCACGGCAAAAGCAACGGCCAAGTCAAAACAGAGACAGAGACACGGAGAACGAGAGCCGGGAACTGGGAACCGGGAGGAAGAAAAGAGATAGCGCGCACAAGAACGAGTAAGAAGCGACGCGCAGAACGCAGAACGGGCAAAGGACGACCTTCAAATAATGTTGAATTTTGTACGCAAACGACCTTGCATACAACAACAACAAGCCCGACGACGGCAGCGACGGCGAAGCACAGCCACGAAGAAGACGCAGCAACGAAGGCAGCTCCACACACACACACTTGAGCCAGAGTGCTCGGAGAAACTCACACAGACACAGTATAAGACGCAACACATGCGCCGCGGGGGAGACAAAAGAGCGGAGACAGAGAGCGAGAGAGAGCAAAGCATGCGTCAGTTTTTTCTCGTCTTTTGCTTTTGGGGTTAGAGAAAGAAGAACAGAAATATTCGTAGACAGGGTGATAGGCGGCATGGTGTGTGTGTGAATTAAACACAAAAGAAAATAAACAAAAATTGTTTTATATCAAAAACGCAAGAGCCACAATTCGAACGATGCCCTCTCACTCTGCTCCATCAAGAATCGTTCTCAGCTGAGCGTGTGTGGGTGTGCAGCCAACTAGAGAAAGAGAGAGAGAGAGCGTAAAAAGAGACGAGGAGTGAATGGTCAGCAGTTGGTTTTTGCTGATTTTCATGTTCTGGCTTTCAGGAAAATACTCATATCGCATACTCACATACTCATACATGGGATTGTATACGAATGAATGTATGTGTGCAAGTTCGTTATGGCCTATGGCGGCATGGGGGTTCTGAGAGGCTCTCAAGGCCCAACAAATGCAGCCAAGCGATTTTCGATGATGGCTTCCCTTTTTGGCCTCTCGGCTTCTGGCTTTTGCCTCCTTCGTTCTCTGCTGCTCTTTAGCCGTTGTTGTTGTATTTCGGATGGCACTGTACCCACACCAGCATAGACTACACATGTGATTGCCTTGTACTTTGTTGTTTTTGTGGGGAGTTGTGGGAGGCGGAAGTGAGTGTGCCTTCCTGGTTTGTGTGTGAGTGCTTGTGTGTCTGTACTTGTGGGGGTAACGGTTGATGGAATGCAAATTAAATGTACTTGAGATTTCAAAGCTTTGGCCTTGGATGGAAGATTTGTTCCAGAAAATGGAATGGAGATTTTCTCCACAAACGGCAACGGAAATCACTAGGGTATTGAAATTAAAAATGTCTAAAATGGGTCTAAAAGTATGCAATATTATATTTGAGGTGCCAAAAATATAATGTTGCATTGTTTTCTACATTTATTTTTTGAGGTTTTGACATCAAATCTCTTAAAAAGCTATCAGAAAGTATGCGATAAAGTAGTTTAGGTAGGATATGGTTCGATTCTTTACAATTTACCAATTTGTAGAAGTGTTGTAGATTATTGAGATTTCAAAAAACTAGTGATACCTATAGCTTCTCTTTAATTTTTTTTAGATTGTTTTTAAGCAACGAATTATTTATTATTACTGTGCAGCTTTAAAACTTGTTAAAATCTAAAATTAAATACATACATTTCTGAGCAATATCTAAGCCATTTATGTTTGCAGTTCGAAGTAGAGCAGTCCCCTCAGGCTGACACTCGGTGCTAGTCCAAGCTGTCAAGCTCACTGCTGGATTCAGCCATGATCTAATTACGCTTACTTAATATTACCGGGTCGGCTCGCTATGGCTTATGAAAAGTGCATGGCAATTAGCTCAGTTGCCACCCCTTCCTCCTCTGCATCGCTCAGAGTTCTTGTAGCGCCGCTATCGCATTACAGCCCCCAACAACAGTCGGGACACGACCTCAACTGCATACCGAGAGATTCTACAGTTCTTATACTCTACCTTAGAATGATATTTGTGGCTAGCCTTTCCGACAAGCTGAGTTTTTTGTTACATACAAAATATAATTAAGCTGAATTGCTTAGTTGATGTGCATGGTCACACTACGCTACTTTTAGGGTCACACTCAGAATATTTTGAATTTATTAAACATTTTTAGTTATAATTAAAAGTGTATTGAACTTAAATCAAGATAACATCTGAAGATATTGATTTCTACCATAACCTGGAAAATCTATAAAAAATAGTATTATTGTAAGGTTCTGGGAAATCTCCTTGATATCCAAGAGTATACCACATTCGAACAAATTTTTGCATTGTTGCTGCAATTCGACTAGCCCCTGAAACCAAGTCGGGTTCAGCTCAGTTCAGCCAGTCGAGTGGGTAATCTAATGGCACGACAAGTCCGCTGACCGAGACAATAAGCGGGTTGGGCTCTGGGCTCCACACCGCCCATTCGGAGTTCGGCGTTCCTTGTTCGCCGTCTGTCGTTTATCGATTTTTATCAGGCTCTGGCTTTGACAGGCCATCGAAGGCAACTTCAGTTACATGGGAAAACTCCCCTCCGGGCTTTGGCAAAGGGGTTGACCTTCACAGTTTTTTTCTCTCCTTTTTTTGTTCTTTTTGTTTTCGCGGAAATGCGCCCCCTAGAAAGAATATGGCGTACTCTGTCGCAAGGGAGGAGTGAGTAAGGGGTTTTTGTGTGGGTGGAAATCCATGTCAATAATATTCCTGACATTGACATGCTTTGTGGGGCACAAGCTCCGAGGGTTAGACTTCCCGACTCCTTCTCAACCGTCGGTCCCCGGCCTTCGCTTTGGGGGTGGTTGATATCTCTGTTGACGTCGGAGTTGCCCACTGAATAGGAAGTTGCTTTCAATTATGCGTGACATGAAAGCGGCAACCGCCCGTTTTTTTATTGCGGATCTGCACCCCCAAAGCGAAGCCAATGGGGGTTGGTAGGGTGCTCTAATTGGGGACAACGGCGTCCCCTTTCGGCGCTTGGGGGTTTCTGTGGGTGTGTAAAACCCCGAATAACGTTGTTGGCCTTGCGTTCCCCAGGGATTATTTCGTAAGTCCGTTGGGCCTGAGCTCCAGTTTGTTTTGAATAAAAGCTAAAGCCACAGAATAAAACCAAAATTTGCAGTTTTTCGCTAAAATATATAAATAACTCATATTTCTTACTGTCATTGGGAAGCCCTGTCTTTTTATTAAAATATAAATATTCATATATCCTATTCACATCACCATCTAATACTTGATAGTGAAATATATACTAAAACCACTTTTATTTGGTACTTTTGGAGCTTATCAAGACTTTTGCTTAAAATACACTTCCAAAAACAAACAAAGCACTCTCCGTAATTAGTATACAAAAGCACCAGTAATGTGGCACATTCCAACACCCATTCAAATCCTGAATGCTTGCATCATCATAGAGACCAAAGCGACCAATTTGAACTGCAGCAAATTTTTAACACGCTCCAGAGATAGACAAAGCAGCACCACATACAGATACGGACACACACCTCCGACACCTTTCGCCAACAGCAAACAAAGAGCCGGGGTTATGTCTATGGCCGTAGCACTAACTGGGATTGAAATCGCAGAGCGGTGGGGATCGGGGATCGGTCTGCGGGTCCAACAATTGCAAATTGCATTACCTGGCATCGGCAGCGTAGCAACATTTTTGCAGTGTGTCTCTGCCGGCGCTGCAAGCTTTTTGATTAATCACCTCGACCCGAAGAGGCGAACGGCTGGACGCGTGGCCGGGTGGGGGATGGGGGCGGCAACATAGGCATGTCATTAGCATAATGTGCAACAGAAGTTGGCTTATGGAAAATGGCAAACAAATTGCAAAACACCAACACAGCGCTGTCATGACTGCGAGGCGCAATGGGTTTCAGTCAGAATTGTAAGTTGGCATGCAGTCAGAAGTTGTAGCGCTAAATATTGAGTCGAAATATTTTGTCAAAGACGAAAAATACTTCTGGAAAACACCACACCCTGTTCTTGATTTAACCCCATGGAGATTGCAGGATTAGGTTTTACTATTTTGTCTTACTTTTGAAATTTCAACCCAAAATTGGTTATAAATTTATGAGTTCTTTGTGTTTTTTGAGGGTCGGATCAAGTCCCATTACTTGTAGGGTTTTCCCTGTTTTAAAAATGTCCCCGATCGCAACTTTATGTAGCTTTAGGTGATGTCCAATGCCCTGACTAAAAGGACTTGACCTCTGCGCACCTGTTCTGTTTCTTGTTGGCTAATTTGTGACTAAATTTAGTCACTTTTAAAGATCAATAACTATATTTAGTCAATGCTTTTTCTATATATTATATTAAACAAGTTACATATCTTTTACCGATATATTTCCCATTTGATTATATTATTTACTGACATAAATTAAATTGAATCAATTAATTTAACAACATTAAAATCTGTAGTAACTCTTTAATTTATTTCTTTAGTTCCTCAGACTATAATTTATTTAAGTTCGTTTCTTAAAAAGAAGTACCTATATAAACAATTTAATTTTGTCTTTTTTTTAGTATTTACATATATTATAAATTGGACAATTCCTTCAGTTACTAACAATAAAATTGATTTATTTAATGCTCTCCCTTGTCTCTTATCTATACCTGAAATGTTTTTTTTTCATTACTATTAATTATGTTTTCTAAAATTAAATCTCTTTTTTCTAAAATACTTAATTTATTTCTTATTTCTAAAATTAATTTATTGCCTGATAGTGTTAGCCTGAATGACCAGTACTTTCCCACTACATAAATTGACCAGTTGACCAGGCCTACGGTGATTGAGAAATGCGTGGTCGTGGCCAATGACGCTCTTAGTTAGGTTGCAGAGTTTCCTATTACCATTTGCGGACACATTGCATCGGAAAATTATAAATTAAAAGTTAATGTCTGCTAAAAAAAAAGAACTTCTATTCATACGATAGTACACATACATATATCTTTAACTATATATGTTTGCAGACAACTAAAAGAACTTGATTTTCAACAGGTGCGTCAGGTCTCGTCTCTTGTCTCGCATCGATATGGCCACCGTTGCCTTGTAATGGCACAAAAGATAGAAACGGCAAAAAACCGGTACTAATGGCAGAACCACACTGAGAAAAAAAAACATACATTAATAATGACAAAGAAGGTTAAGTGGTGTTAAGACTTCTCTAAAATGACCATTCCATTAGGCTTCACAATCTTCCCGAAAGCTTTTGGACTTTCTTGAACCTAGAAATCGTAGCCCGTCTCTGATTGATAAGATAAATCTTAATCAATCTTCGCAGTGCAAAAAAACAGAGTAAACAAAGCGAACTAGTTTGGTCGCACAGTCCACAAGAAACCAGAAGATGACTTTGTCAACATGGCCAACGAATCCAAGCCAGACGCACTCCGGGAGTCAGCCTGGAGCACCTTGGGGCCACCGTCCCGTCACCCGGTAGTTGGACCTGCCAGAACCAGGCATTTTCGGGGCGTTGCAATGCGGCAGGCCAGTCTTCGTCGTCTGCATAACAATTACGGTTTACCGTTGGACAAACAGGAAATGTTACGCTTGCGCATTTTCATTTTTATTATTTTTCCAGTCGGCTTTTCAGACTTTTCAGTCTTTTCAGTATTTTTTTTTTTTGCATTTTTATGACTGGCACTCCCTGTGTCAGTGCCATATGCAGAACCTCCTTCTGTGGGTTTGGTTTATCAGCTGCCGAGGCCTTCAACCTACCACCATCATCAGGCTTCGACGCACTATCAATATCAACAAACGATAACGGCCACCGGGAGAGCGGGAATCGCTTTGTCCACGAAAGTTTATTTATAACATTTGTAATTCATTTTGTTTTCTTTTCGTTCTTTTTTTAATTTCAATTTGTTTTTAACTTTTTGCAGCTGTTGACATGGCTCTGGCAGACTCAAGGTCGTTGCGAGTGTTGCTTATAAACACGGACAACAAAAAATGTAATACTAATCATCAGTTCCCGGACCTGCAGAGAGAAGTGCTCTGTACATGGTCACAAATCAAATGGTTGCTGTGAATTATGTTTGATCTATCCATTGCACAATAAACATTATTTTTATATTAAATTAGTATATATATTTAGCCTTTTTTAGCTCACTATTATCTTAGAAACCAAGGGGAAAAGGTAGACAAAGATCGTTGAGACGTTCCCATGACGAGGGATCCCTCTCCGACTGTCCGGTTGGTTACCCAGTGCCACCAGCAGCCACTTCACTGCGTTGCGCCTTGCATTTGCCACGGAAAGACCAGCACCAGAAGGCCTCTTAAACAGAGTCATTAAAAAGCTCGTAGCTCTGCCCAGCGGCGCATGCAAAGGAGCTCGATGGACCAGAGCCAGGGCTCACCTTAAACTGCAGTGGCAGAAAATAATATGCTGTACAAAATTCATAGAAGAAAAGATTTTGTAGAACACCTATTATACATATAGACAATTTTTGTCGATGAAACTTATTAAAGAAACAATTTTACTTTTAATTATTATCAAAGATAAACTTTTTACCAGACAATTTGAATTTTAAAAAGTAATTAATTTTATCTCAGAAATCTCATATTTTAATTATGATAAATATTTTCCGAACCTTTTTGTTAGTGCATCCAAAGACCGCCCACCAGCAATGCGCCTCACACATTGATATTTTTTCTAAAGAATATATACTAGTAACTAGTAGCAGAGTAAATGGTATAGTTAGTATGTGGACTTAATGTGTATTCCTGATCCTGAGTCTCAGAGACTCATATAGATTCTTTTACGAACCTTTAAGCAGAGATATATGTATGATCCTAAGTACCAACATCATATAAGAGAGCTGCCTTCTCATCTTTAGACTCATATTCCAGTATAAACAACATGAATTCATTAATATTAATAATACTTAAAAGAGTCTAATGCTATTTAGGCTCAGTTATTATTAGGACCGGGTATCTGATAGTCGGGGCACTCCACTTAATCGTTCTTTTTCAGCTTTTTTTATTGCTTCTAAGCCGCAACACCAGTTGGACCCGCTTTGTGTTCGTTTCTCTCAATTTTTTTAAGCTGGTCCCCTGGTTCTCTTGGAACTCGTTTCAGCATCTCTGCCATGCTGCTGGGTGGGCACATTGCAGGTCTCGTTGCCCCTGGCTATATGGCTCCAAATGCGACTTCGACTTCGACTCCGACTTCGTCCCAGGTCTGGTCTGGTCCGGCTGCGTGCGTTTAATTAATATCAAAAGCCAGCTCGCGACGCGTACGTGCAAACTACACATGCATACGACGTTAAAATAAGAAAAAAAAAAAAAACTGCAAGCTGCTGGCTAAAAACTGCACTGAAACACTGGCAAGTTGTTTTGGGACAAGGTTGTTGCGATCGCATTCAGCCAAATGCAGCTGAGCTGTTCTTTAGCCGTCGAACTGCAATTTACCCCGCATGCGTGTTGGCATTCGGCAGAGCTAGATGCAACCACTGGGTTTTGGCTGAGTTGATCAAACTGTTTTTGGCAGGTTGCAGTTTATTAAGTGTTATTGTGTAATCGATAAATGGCACGATTGTTTGCCATTGAGCCGAGCCATATCGATTATCGATTGGGAAGAGGGGCGGCGAAACTGTAAAACTTAGAAATACGCTTGGAATTTTAAAATATGTATATTTTTAGCTACTAAGAATATTATTTTTACTATGATTTTTATGTATCTAAATGAATAAAATAATATTTGGTGTAATATCAGATCAAACAAGGTTATCCATTAAATAAATTCAATTTAGAAAATCAGAAAATTGGTTTTAATAAATATTTATCTGTTTTTTTTTTTGGAATAGATCAATATGAAATATTAAAATATATTTTTCTTTTCATAATTACTTTTACATTGTATTCTAATATTAAAGAAAATAGTTTTATTGATTTTTAATTTGAAATTAGTTTTTGTAGTTAGATAAAGTAAATCTCTTTTTTTTTAAACAAACTAAACAATTTGTAATACATCTGTTAGATTATACTTTTTAAACCGTATTTCTCCAGTAAGTTGAAGGAAATATGTACATTTTTAGTTCTCGAACCAGATAACTTACTATTTAAATCAATTTAATTTACACTTACACTAGAAGATAGCCCCTTTAGGTTCAGATACATACAATGTACATATGTAGTATGTATGGAACCTCCCTCTAATCAGCCTCCCAATTGGCACAGGAGAAGAACCGTTGCTCCATTCGCCTTGGCCCTGTGCCCAAAAATGCAGTCTGCCGTCTTCTCTTGCTTCTCTCCTCCTGTCCGTTATCTATTTGGTCTCCTCTCTCATGCTCCCTCGCCGCGACTCGCTCGCACTCGAGGGCTCTGTTTGTCAACAGCTGCATGCGCACAACACACAGCTCCAGCTCCCCAATCTCCCGTGTTTTTTTGTGTGTGCGCCTTCTTTGTCGCTGCGAGTGCATTTCGAGTTTTTTCACTTTACTATTACATTTTTCGGGCAAGGTCATCAACGAGACAAAGTCAATGGCCGCCAATGACCCTTCTCTGGCTCTCACTCTGTCTTTGGCTCTTCTTTCTCGTTCTTCTGCCTCATTTACAACTTGTTCTTGGCACAGGCGAAAGAGCCAAAGCACCGGGAGTGCTGATGGAGGAGGGTGTGGATGGAAGGGTGAGGAGAGTGTGGGCAAAGGCAGTCAGCATGACGTGTTATTTTTGCTTTTCGTTCTTGTTGTTGGCTCTCTCGCATTTCTCTTTCGTGGCTTCCTCTTCTGAGCCGCATTTGCTTTTGTTTGAGTTCCAGCTTAGGTTTGAGTTTCTTTTTATTTCTTGGCAACAAGTCGTCGTTGCTTCTGCTGCTGCCTCTTCTTCTACCGCCTGGAATTGAACGTATTTGGCCTTTCTTTTGTCCGTTCCTCATCTTGTGCCACCACCGCCGCCCCACTTCCATTCTTCTCTCTCCGTGCTTTCTTGGTTCTTTGGTTCTTTATGTCTTCTTTTTCCCGCAAATGTGTCCAATGATCTCTTTGCTCTGTTCCTCGAGTTGATTTTATAGTCTTTTGTTTTCGTTGTTCTTCTTCTCGGAGTTCTCTGCCCGCGATGCCCCCTTAAAGTTCCTATCATGTTTTTTTCTTCGGTAGTTTTTAGTTGTTCTTGTAAATGGCGTCCTGTCAATTGTTTATTCGCTAATTTGTTGACAACTCTGTTGTGAAAATACAGGGTAGTCATCCATATAACTGTGGAGTCCTTGAATGGTATCGATGAAAATTAACGAAATCCGATTGATATAAAAACTAAGCTGATAGCGGTTTTAAACTAATTTACAACAATGCTGAAATACACGAAATAGTGTAGTTCTTCATATTATTTTATTAAAATAAGTATAATTTTTTCAATATCCGTTCATGGTTAATGATCACCTTAAATTCAATACTATCTAGTTTGACACTTGATCATTTATCGATACAAAAAACATAAATAGAGAACCTGAACTGCTAAATTAACGAAATCTCTGCTGCTCCTCTTCGAAATAATAACAATATATCCCAAGAATAAGGCGACGAGAGACGCCATAAGAAGCGACGCTTCGAAATATATGTTTTCTCAGGTCCTAAATTAAGCGAATGTCCTTCAAAGCGGGCCACTCCATCACATTAACATTCAGGCTCCGACAAAAGGCAGAGCAGACAAAGCCGGAGGAGCAGAGCCAGCAACAGGAGAATCATAAGGCTCGCCTTAATCAAAACAAATCAAGTTCGGGGAGGACGGTGTCTCAGAGTGTGGGGGCAGGGGGAGCGAAGGAGCAGCCGGCGAACAATGCCATAAAGCAGCAAAAAAAAAAGAACTCCAAAAGTGTGGCAAGGCGCGAAACAATAAAGAAGCATCAGGCTAGAGAAATCCGGCGCTTAGAACACCCTTTCAAGATAAAAATGTATCTTTGTTCTGATCAAGAGTAGGAAAAATAAATTAACGTTTTGCTGAACATTTTCAGCTTAAATTTACAATAGTCAGATTATTATTATGGCAGGCTATGGAATTTATATGAGGATTACAAGAGGTATCTTCAAAGTAAGTCTGCCAGCAGAAAGGGTATTAAAACACGGGGACAGACAGCAAAAAAGGGGGGATCGAACCCCAAGGAGCGGTTCAAACATAATTTCAAGGATTTATGTCTTATTCAGGCGCTTTAAGGCAACCGAGAACGGTCAAAGCAGGCTTAACAGACTGAGTAAAGTTCGAATAAAATTCGAAAAAGGAGGACAAGCCTGTTTCGAGCCGTTTTCAGCGGTTTGTTTTGATCTTCATTTTATAAACGAGTCGGTGATGGAGATGCGACTGAGGTCAAATTAAATGAAAATTAATATGCGTGTAAAATGGGATAATTGACAGGATTCACATGTAGTCATAGTAGCAAAATCGCAAGTCTTATAAACTCTCTTATCTACCATTTGATTGGTTACTCGATAAGCTTCGATTAAGTTCGTTATGTTATAAAAGTACTATTATATCAATAGATCGAAAGCAAAAGCATTATTTTTTGTATCGTTATAGGTCTATAAATTTCTTTGCTGGATATAAGACCCTTTAATTGGAGAACTTTACAATTATCCCAAAGCAATGATGCTGCAAATTTCACCATAAACATAATTAATAAGGTCACATTCATTAGGTTTCTATTACTATACAGAGTTGCAATCGTACGTTTGAACATGGCACAATTAAAGCCATTCAAAGTGGAACAGGTGTTTATCAAAATTTGTTTAGTTATCTATCAAATATTTGCTCGATTAATTTGATTTCGCGGTTTTTTCCTCGACCGCTACTAGACAGAGATATAGGGGGGATCGTCACGAGACCAAGATTTCGAGAGCAAACGAAAAATAAATCAGCCAGAATGTCTATCGGATTATATAATTGCGCTGCAATAGAACAGAATCGAATGATTCATTGGCCAAAACGCGGCGAGCGATTTGTTTTTCCTTTCGGTCTGAACACACTCATACCGCTCACATCAGAATTATATTTTATAGACGGCGTCCCAAGGTCGTTGCTTGACTTTCTGTAGAGGGGGAACGGAACGTTCGCAACGCTCTTCGCTTTCTGTGGTTCTCGATTATGTTCGTGTGAGTATTTCCTGTTTGAAATGTGATAATTTCTTTTGTATACGCGACTTTAATTCTCTTTTTATTTGCGATACTACTGTATTCCAGATCGGGAGATGGATATAATAAATAACCGGGCGTTGTCAACCTGTTCGTGTCTGCAATCGCATGATTTGTTTTCAAAGTTCAAGATTTCATTAGACTTACAGACATGGACAGCTGAAGAATTAAAGCTATTGAGACCTAAAGATATAGCAAACAATTTATTAGAATTTAAAAATATAAGATTTGCATCTCATTAATTTTTTAAAAACTACTTAGATTCATATATTTATTGTGCGAAGTTCCACTCAATCTTTTTTCAGGTTAAAACTAGGAACTAGCATGCGTCACAAGTTGGTAGGAGCTTTACTCCAACAGTTTGCCTCGCAGGCGAAACGATCTCTTGAAAGCGGAGAATCGAACCGAGCTGAGCCGAAGAAACCTGAAGCAGGAAGAACACGTTTCTTCTGGCGGGGGAGCAAAGGTGGAACGGGCAGAAAGAGTGGAACCAATCAAGCAAAGCAGTAAAGAGGACCAAACCAAAGGCGACACAAATGAGGGCAGGGTAAGACGTCAGCAAGGAAAAATATATTTATAGTTTTGAAAATTCTTTATGAGCCTAAGTGAACCTTTACCTTAAAACAGTTTCATTCAAAAGATAATATTTAAAATAAAGTTAAAAATAATCTTAAAAGTCAAATCCTAATTGAAAACCACTTTCAAAATCCTAAACATCACACCTTTCTGAAGAATTTTATATAGTTTTAAGCCCTACCGAAATTCACTGAATCTTTATCGGGTAAGCAAGGTATTCCCTTAATAAGTTAAACAACGATTCTTCTCTTTTAATTAAATAACTAAACCCAGAAAGTACAGATTTTTTTTATTGGTCATGGCACACAAATCAAATTATCCAAACAAACTGGAGCCACAGTCTCACCCCTCAGACCTCAGACGATGGCGGCAATTTTCGAGTGATTAGTCATCGGACGAAGGCAGTTCGCAGAGCAAAAACGGCAGAGGAATTGTGGAGCGGGAAGAGCCCCGGAGTTGGATCGCTGTCAGCCTTTGCGTCGCATTAGAATAGGTTTCTGAAGGCATTTTATTGGCTCCACAGCAGCTTTCGAGCTGTCTTCTCGATTGAGAAACCTAGGTCGTACCTCTCGATCGAATTGGAGATGAAGCTAACGATGAAGCCGCAGCAATAGGGGTCTGGTCTTGTAAGGCGTTTGTCTGGAGCCATGCGCCAATCAATTTTTATCGTTTTGCTTTAATTTGATGAGATTTTTATCGATTTCTCGTTGCCGAACCCAAGAAGAGCCGGGCCGAGAGTAAAGCAAGATCCCACCAGCCGCGAGCCGGCAGCTTCTTCTTATTCATCAAGTTATTCTTTCTTCTTTGCATAAATTAATGGCTAATGGTCATAAATTTCGACCGGCTCGGACCCTGATGGTTCGTGGTGCTCCTTTGGCAGTGCTCTGGGGGATTTATTAGCTGACCTTCAGTGTTATAAATAAATAAACATGGAAATTCATTTATTCTCCGCTTTCTGTTAACTCTGCGCTGGTTTTCTCGTTAATTGAGTGACTGACTGACACAAGGGCCGAGTCTGTTGATGGGTCGTTGGCATTCACTGAGAGTTATTATTAATGTGCTGATCTATAAAGTGTTGATAGCGATGAGAAATATCTATATTAAAAGATTAGACAGCGATATTACTGATCAAATTTAATATTTACTTCCTTTTTTCAATTAAAAACCAACTAAATACATTATATTTATCTGATATGTGTGACTTTAAGACCCATATTCAAGTAAATGAAGCCAGCTCTACATTTAATCTGATTTATCAATCATTTTAGGCCGACTACCGGGGCACACATTCATACGTTCCTTTTTTGTCTGCAACAAAAGTTCAACTGCAGACCAAAAATGCCTTCAATTGTTGCACAACCATCAGCAGCACAGCAGTGAGTTGCTGCAACTGCAACCAGCAACGAGCAGCAGCAGCAACAACATTTGGGTAACATGTTTTTCGTCTTTTACTGTGGCCCCGCGTCACCTACCAACGCCAACGGAAAAGTGCCGAGCCGAGCTTAGCCGAACCGAGCCAAGATATTGGCCAAAGCGATCATGTTTATATAGACACGTATAGACAAAACAAAAAGCGGCAACGGCAACTGGCAACTGGCAACATACAACGGCAACCGAACAACCAGCGGCTGCACAGTTATTGCAATTGGTAAAGTTGCCAGTTGCAAAAATCAAACAAAATGGCACAACAGCGAGACGGCAACGACAGCGACAGGCAACTGCAACTGTCCAAAAACAGGAAAGAATTAACAAATAGTTTCCAAGTTTTAAATACTCTTCAAGAGCGTTTGACTGAGCTTTAGATACGAATTTGATAATCAAAGATGAAATCTATAATGTTGGTTAGTTAAATTTATTATTAAAGATCTATATTTTAAATTGAGAAATATGAAAATAATATTTTTAGCAATTGTATATAAAACATCTTACATCCTGAGCCCCAGTTCAAAGACTTACAAGTTGTAGGTTGATCAGTAAACGTTGGAAATAGATTTCTAAGATTGCCTTTAGCAATCAATAAAAGCTATTTTTAAATTAAATATAAATATACATATAAATGTACATGTATACATATTAAATACATTTAATGGCTAGCTTTATAACTTCGAGAAAAGCATGCACCGAAATATGAATTTAGTAAATAGAAACTCTGGTATTATAGTTAAGAATCATGAAAAGGTAAGTAAAGATATTAAACGACTATTGTTTTATTTCTTTCCCTCGTTCTTGGAGAGAGCAGAAGATGGCTTCTTTTCTTGCTACACCATCAGCTTTTCCTTCTCCTCCTTCTGTTGTAGGTTTTAGGCGAGGTTACAACAAGGTAAACCTGCTGCCATGTTATTGTATCTTATAGTTTGATCTCCCGCCCCAGACAATGGGACAAAGCAGAAAGTCTCCTCCTCTGTGTGCGAGTCAGAATAAGCCAAGAATTATGGCGAGGAGGTCAATGTTGCAATTGTTAACTGCTAATTAGCAGTCAGAGTCAAAGCCAGCGGGGTTCTAGGGGGCAGCAGGCGGATGTCGAAGCTATTGAAGCTTGTAACGATTTATGTACTGTAAGTGGGGGCGGCGAGTGGGGCGATCGATGCCAGTTGGAACGCCCGAAGACATGTTCGAGAACCGGTTAACAGCTGGCATGGCACCCAACTGACGTACGAACGAAAGATAGTTGAGTCGTTGCTGCCACCGCCGTTGTGGCAGTTCAAGATCGACAAGAGATATGGCCAGACAAATTATAATCTCCATAGCGATGGGGTTTCAGCCTAGGAAGGAGTATTAAATATTAAAATAATAGTCTTCTTTGTTTTTCTATTTTTGTATCAGCGATGACATTTTGGAAATGATAAGGGAGAATAGATGTTTTTAGATTATTGTATTTGGGAAAAGTATAGTTGAAAAAATAACTTAATTATTGTAAATATTAAAATAATAATAGTCATGAAGCTCATATGGAATATTCAAAGGAGCTATAGAAATCAAAAGGGGTTTGAAATTTCTTCAAAGGATGTCTTAAAATTATGCTTATTAATGATTTCTTCTCTTAATTGCACCAAATTAAATAAAACACATTTTTTTCATATTTTTAGAGACATTTTTCAGGGATTTTAAAAAGATCAGCTTAATTTTAACAGCCTCTATATCTTAATAATAGATTTTTTGAGAATGAAAATGAAAATGAATGCATTCTTATGATGGCATTACTCTTGCTGTCGATTACAAATACGCATAATCATAAATTAGTTACACGCCTTGAAAACCGCATTACCGCCACATTAAAATCCCAATCCACCGATCCGTCCTCGGGGAGAACCGCATCCCCTGGGCTGACCCACCCCTCCACACCTGCCTTTAACCTGAGTTATGACAACAAAAGCTGTAAATTAACATTTGAGGCCGCAAACACTTAAAAAGAGTTCAAGAACATAAACAAGCCCAGACGCGATGGACCAACAACAGCCGCCGCAGCCAATCAACTTACAAAACTCGCGGTTAACCTTCAGAAAGAAGCGGGAAGAGGAACTCCAAAGTTGGCGAGGACCGCACATAAACCCAGTTTACAAAATGAAAAGAAGGTAAGACTGCAGCCAGCGGAAAAAAAGAACAGCCAATAAACACAAAAACCGTAAGCCGACGTAGTCAAAATAATAATGAGCCCAACATTTAAAATGCTTTATGAGACAACCGCTTCTGCAGCTCCTCGAAAGCCCGAACTTCGGTCCCAGTCCCAGGCCCAGTCCCAGACCAAGCTCAACCTCATCAGTAGAATTGGCAGCACCTACGGGGCAAGACTCTGTCTCTGGCGAGTCTTCGATTTTTCTGGGTCAAGCCACACGCGAAAGCAGAAAGAGCGGAGACTCGTCAGAAGAAATGTGTGGTAGAGTTCAAAACGTGCCTGGGCCATATTGTTAAGAGACTTGCCTCTGGCTCTGCCTCCGTCCTCCCCAGAAACACTCCCTGATCGAGCCCTGTTCTGCTCTCCTTTTTCTTGGGCCCGATTCATTGTAGCCAAAGTTGTTGTCGAAACGATTTCCGGTGGCATGCACTCAGGTAAAAAGGTCAAAATAAAATTCAAAATCTATCAAAAATTACATATATGAAAAGGGAATTATCGAGAACCTTAATTTTTAATAAATTCATAATTTGTTGAACAGGAATCTATGTCAAAGGTTTCAGCGATAATAGGGATTATATTTAAAAAATTATTATTTAATTTAATTATTATTAGTTTCACTTCTTAAAATAAATTTTAATTCCCATTTCTACATTTTGTTCTTAACTTGTATCTAGACTTTGTTTCAGTGCACTTTGGTTCTCTCCGATCAGTTTCTCTTCGAACCATTCGCTGCAATTGCACTCCAAGCGGGTGACTCAGCCCAAGTTGGGGCCCGAACTCGAGCCCCCGCCACATGAAAGTAGTTCAAGTGACCAGCGGCGCCGTTACATTTCACTGCTTATGAATTGAAGTGGCCCGGCCAGTCACTTCCCCCTGTCGTTCCCCTTCATAACTGCCTTCTCCCCCGTGTGCCACAGATTGGGGCGTTAATTAAATTGTTTTGATTTCAGGGGCTCGAAAGGCCTTTTTCGTGGTGAGTGCCGTGGGCTTTGGGGAGCAAGGCCTCAAGTGTGAACGCTGGTGGGAGATTTCCTTCTCTATTGCTACTGGCTGAGATACAAAATTAAATGGTAGATTCGTATATGGGACTATGATTGCTGGTAAATTTTCGGGAAAAGTGTTAGAACTTCTTTCCAATATTGATTAAGAAAAGTAAAATCTAGGAAGTAGAATATCCATTTTAGGGATATCCTTTTTTTAAACCTAATTTAAAAATCTTATTTATGATTTCAATCAATTAGTAAATAAAAATCCATCAACTCACCATTTCAAAATTAAATCACGGTAGTCCAATAGTCGTTACGTTCAGTCTAATAAGAGATTGATGGTTTTTCCCTAAATATGAGTTGCCGTCTTTGACAGAACTTTAGTGTGCAGTTCCAGTTGGGATTTTAGCAGTTGGTTTTTTTGTTATTTTTTCTAGTTTGTCACATTTTTATTGCGGGAATTTGTTGGCTTTGCACGTCCATCAGTTTTTGACTTTGACTCTCCTCAGCCTTTCGCTTGAGGACGATGGCAAATGGGGAAATTATTGCACTTGAATTTTTCACCTGTGAATTAATAACGGTAAATTACTCATCATCCCGAAACCGTGTGCAGGCGCACTTGTATGGGTTAAGAACGGCAACGGACGCGGCAGCGAGAATGGACAATAAAATAAAAAAACAAAGTGCAGCCGCGAAAGGAACGACGGCGAAACTTGTTGGAGCTGCAAACGCGGAAGCTGTTGTTGCAGGCAAAGCGAAACCAGAAAAACTCTTCTGCACATACAGTCCAATCAGAACCGACACTCTCGCACACCAGCACACACTCGACACACACACGCACCGTGTTCTGTTTTGCACTTGCCTTTCTGCTTTCTTCGAGAGCCGAGCCGCTTGGGTTTTATTTTACACGACAGCGGCGCTCTTGTTGCGTTTTTCCTCACCTTTTGCAGAGTTTATTGACATTTTCAGCGTCGCTTTGTGCTCTGCTTTCTTCGTGCGAGCGAGCGAGCCAGAAAACGAGCGTGCGCTCCCTCTCTCTAGCAAAGTGCGCTCTTCCGCTCTGCTCTCTCGCTCTCTCGTTCTCTCCCTCGCTCAACACTTGCTTTTTTGTTTACAATGGAGTACTCACACACCCGCACCCGCGCGTGCACACACGCACAGAATAACCTTCAATTTTATCTTATTGCGCGCTCTCGTCATTCGTTATTCTTTTGCCTTGCACGAGAATTAACATTGGCTTTGGTTCGGTTTTCACATGCAGCTTTCATTTAATTTATGCCCTTTATGCATTTATTTTGCGTATATTCTTCCATATTCCCCACCAAAAAGCACTCACTCACACACACATGCCCCCACACACCAACAGGCAGCAACGAACGACCTTTGCGGTGCGAGCGAGATGGCGTGACGCGAAAATTTTGACGTTGCTCTCCCGATTTTGCTGACTGAGAAAAGGTTTCGAAATTCGGATTTTGTTTTTATTATGCACAGCCTTAATTGCACCGAAATTGTCGGCGAATCCCCGCCTTTTGACCACTCTTTTAATTCATTAAACGCTCTTAGCGCATTATTTGCTTTGTTTTAATTGCGATTGATTGACCATAACAAACATTTGTTTACAAAATCAATCAGAAACTTCTGTTATTTTCCGAGACAATTGGTGGGCGATTTTTTCCTTTTATTTAATTCGCTTTAAGTTATTCTCATATTTTGAGATATCCCACGTTACACTGTTCAAAACTCACGCCACGAATAAATTGGAACGTAGATCTGTCGTGCACCGGTTTTACTCGGAGACCGCAGCACGTCCGTCTCCCACGACAGTTTTTTTAATTTTCAAATTTGGTTTTTGGTTTTTGTGAACCGTTTGAACTGTTTTTCTGTGAGGCTTGCACTCGTATTTATAGGTTTTTTCCAGATGATGTTGGCAGTTTAGCTTATTTCAAGCTATATCTAGCATATTTGAATATTGAAGCGTGAAGCCTATAAAATAGCTTATTATTATATTAATTTAGCTTATTATAGAATTATTTGTGTATGTTAACAATTTATTTTTTTTATATGAAAACAAATTTTGAAACTTTTTTTTAATTATTGGTTATTTTCTATTTTTATGGTAAGAACGATAAACACACTAGGAAAATACTTAAAAATTGTACATATCGTTTTGTTAAATGTTGTTGTTTGTCTTTTTTTTTAATTTGTAGAATATTCGAGGGCTCATTACCTGTCAACACCGAGAGGGACTGTCCGTGGTACGAAAAGAAACACAGTGAATGAAACCGTAATCTGGGCGATAAAGTACAGCAACGAATGATAAATGCATATTCATTAATTTATAATATTATGTTTGTTTTAAAGAGATGTTACGGCACATGAGGATAGTAATTTTAATGTATTTTAAAATCCTGTAAATAATGTTCTTTAATTTAGCTATTTTTCCACAAGATCAAGCATTTTTAATTGATAAATTGTGTTATTTTCGAAACGATTTTTATCTTTTTAAAAACCACTACTTCTTCGTAATCTGGCGGTGTTTTGTTAAGTTGTGTTTAGTTTTTAGTTGTTCTCACATGCTAGTATAGCTTTTTTAGAGCCAAAGGTGTTGGCAGCACTACTTCCAGAGCAGGCGCTGGGTCTCTCAGAGAGCTAAGGGTCGTATTCTCTCCAACACGACAGCTGGTCACACTCAGGGGAACAAGACGGAACCGTGGTCCCAGATGGCGCTTTTACCGCAACATCAACCATGGTTCCGAACTCGGCTGGAATCTTTCAGTGACCCGTTAAATTTAAAAACTAACCTTAGTTATTTTTAAAACATGTAGTAATTGTTGCAGTCTCAACTTATTATACATATTTTAAGATATGTTTTAAGAGGTCCATTTTAACCGGGCGTCTTACATGTATGTTTAATATTTTACATTCAACATATTACTGCAATTTAAATTTAAATCATCTCTTGACTATTTGAGTATCAATCTATTTCGGGACATGCTACTAATTTTTTTTAGTTTCCATTTTACACATAATTTAATTAGCCATATGTTCCGGAAATAGCCTTACTGGGTCAGGCTCTTTAAAGTCAATCATTTAGTTTTCATTGCTGCGAAATAGCGTAACAAATAAAGACATTAATAACTCGGCTTGGAAAAGCTCGCTTTAGATGGCCAAAAGCTTCGCCGTTTAAGCTTGAACACCGTTTGTGGTAAGCAAACCGACTGGCTAATTAAAGTCAAACATATTGGCTTGGCCGCCGGTTTTACATTATTTATTGGGAAACATTTCGGATGATAAATGGCGCATATATGCAAATGTGCAAAGCCTGCAATCCATATGTTAATTTTATCTTTTTAATCATCCTTAAGATTAACAAAAGCATTCTGGGCGTACAGCCATCGAAATTGGCTTACGTTTTAGTAGATACTTTGGTTTTGTTTTTGTTTCATTGAATATGGTTAGCTAATTGGTTAATTAAGTGAGACCTGGGGGCAAAAGGCATCCGAGAAAATACATTTTTATGCAAGCCAAGCTCATCTTTGTCGAATTCGATGCTGGTTGTTGCTGTGTGAACCTTTTAAATGGCATAATTAAAACGGATTACGCCTCTTGTGCCGGCCATCTGTGTGTCTGCTTTTTGCACAAAAATAAAAATAACTAAATATATATTTATATGTGAGTCTTTAGATGAGATTCGATACTCTTAAAGTAGGCTAAGCAAATTCGCGACACCTTATGAATTGATTTCGTTTAGAGTTTGATATGCTTTCAGCTGCTGCATTTATGCATTAAAAATTAACCAATATGCAGGGGATTCGATTAGCTTTAAACAACAATAAACGAAGCACAGACACTTTGTCGCTGCTGCTAGGGAAGGTCGAATACACAACAAAAAAATATATATACATATTATAAAGAAAATCGTATCTGTGACACATCAACATGATATTTCGAAAATCTGATAATCGATTTCTTAGCATAATAATCAGACTAATATTGTATTATTGTATTTTTATTAATTATCAATGATAAATGCTTCAATTCAATGGATACAATCGATTAATAAATATGCTAATTTGAGCCTTTTGTTTTATATTTTTTATATTGATTTTATTTATATATTTGTGAATGAAAATATATATATTTAATATCACAAAAAAAAACCAATCAATCTTCTTTTGTTAGTTTGCATTGCTTCTGATTTCTGATTAGGCTTAAAATATATTATTTAGTGAGTTTAAAATTCCTTTAGATGATTTTTTACTTCCTCTGACTTATTAAAATGTATAATTTATACTATTTTTTTCTCAGTTCATAGTGGCATCGATACAATACCTAAACAAGGTGTTGACGAGCGAGAAAAGTGCCACCTCATGATTGGGCAAAAAAAGTTGGCAAAAGCGGCCAGCGGCCCAGACAAAGCCCCACAACAATATATTGGTAGTTAATGTGGCCCTTCAGACCACAATTAAACGCTCAGCTTCGGGGGCTTTACACGGGGCCGGACCCTAAATAATATTCAAATTAATTAAGCCACCGCGGACGTCTCTCTGTTTGGCTTTTTCATTTCGTTTTCATTAGTTACAAGTTCACTGAGGCTAAGCCGAGCCGGGCATCCTTGAGCCGGACAAGCTGCGCTTGGCCGAGCGTGTAGTTTGGCCATTAGCACCGGCTAATAGTCAAACAAGACGAATTTCCTCAAGCCAGCCGAATAGGTATGTGAGAAGTGCCTCGATCAACTGACCCCTGACCTTAGCCGGCGGCCCTTAGAGCGGCGTGTGTGTGCGGTGTGTGTCCAGTGGCCGACCAGCAGCTGCCCCCGCATCCGAATGTAAATGCAAATGCGTGTTGGCGTGTCCCGTGCCCAACCGCTCGGCTGCCGTGCCGCTGCCCTATTGACATTGCAAAACCCATCCAAATCTTCCGATAGCGGCGATCGGTAAGCGGTAAGCGGCCACGCAGGCGCACACGCCAGGTGAGAAGGTAAGAGCGTCGGCTTTAACCCTGCGTTGGGCCAAAGGGGCTATCTAGCCACGGTTTATTCTGGGATTTAATCCGAATATCTAATAATTAGTATTAAATGATAGAATTATTAATGTTAATGTTACAAAAACCACAAAATAAGTGTATAATTTCAATATATTGCATTCTTTTTAACAGCTTTTCTATTGATTTAAAAAACAATTACGATTCTGTGGCAGCCCTGTATGTGTTTTTTTTAATGGAAATTCTTTTATAAAATTGCATAATTTGAATTCGTTTTTTTTTAATAACTAATATTTTAATTTGTTTATTTGTATTTTGTTTATTTTAATAATTAATAATGTTGAATGCTTGAATCTTGATGTTATAATTTCACAATTGTGTTTGAAATTAAGGTAATTTCTTCCTTAATTAAGGCCCAGACTAAGAAATGTTAATACCAGATTAATTGACATCAAAAAGGGGTTATCTAAGCTACTGTTATTTATCTAAAGAACAAAAAAATTACAGAGTGCTGGACAGAGTGTAAACAAACACTCAGCTTATCTAAAAGAAGCTGTTATTTTATTGAGCGGAACAAATGTTGACAGGAAGTCTAGGGTTCCTGTCAATGTTTGCTCTTGGCCCTTTAGACAAACCTATCAGTTTTAGGTAGAGTGCGTTGTGTCTGCTTGTTTTCAAAACAATAGGTTAATTAATTCATTAATATTTGGATACCTCAAAAAAGAAATTACTCTTATTTAATCGGACACTCCTTTAATTCGTTGCAAACTTAAACCCTACATTCTCCTTAAACAAAAATTGATTGTGCGTTGTGAGGCTTGGGGCTATCACCAAGTCCCCGTCCAATGCAGGGTTAATGGTCGGCGCTGTGCTCTTCTCATAACTGCCTGCCTTAACTTTGACAGGCAGAAGCAGAAGACCCTCGGCGAAGACCCAGCTGGCCGCAGACCAGACCGAACCGAACCCGGCTTTTGGTATAAAAGTGCCGGCCCATCTGCAGTTGGTCATCATTCAGCTTCAGCGTCTTGCGACCAGAGCTTGCCAAAGCAAATCCAACGAACTTCGTAGCCCAGCGCCAACAAATCAACAACAATGGTGAGTACCTGTGCCTGTGCCTGTGCCTGACCATCACCACTGGTAGCGGTTCTCAGCTCGACCCGGCGGCACATCGATCAAGATAGCCGCCGACCTCGACCGCCGGCTCACCTTCGCCTGTCTAGCATCCCGTTCCCATTCGCTAATCGACCTCCGTTCCTTTCAGAAACTCTTCGTCTTCGCTGTGTGCGCCATCGCCGTGGCCTCCGCCGATGTGTCCCACCTCAACCTGGGCGGCAGTGGCTACAACTACAACAAGCCCACGCCGACCTTCAACATCCCGTCGGCTCCAGCTCCGGTTTACTCCGCGCCAGCTCCGGCTCCTGTGTACTCTGCACCTGCCCCAGCTCCAGTCTACTCTGCTCCTGCCCCAGCTCCAGTCTACTCTGCACCTGCACCAGCTCCTGAGTACCTGCCGCCTGTCCAGGACATCCCAGCTCCTGCCCCAGCTCCAGTCTACTCTGCTCCTGCTCCTGCTCCAGTTTACTCTGCTCCTGCTCCTGCCCCAGCTCCAGTCTACTCTGCCCCTGCTCCGGCTCCAGTTTACTCTGCCCCTGCCCCAGCTCCCGAGTACCTGCCCCCTGTCCAGGACATCCCTGCCCCAGCACCAGCTCCAGTCTACTCTGCCCCAGCTCCTGCTCCAGTCTACTCTGCTCCTGCTCCTGCCCCAGCTCCAGTCTACTCTGCTCCTGCCCCCGCTCCAGTCTACTCTGCCCCTGCCCCAGCTCCAGCTAACGAGTACCTGCCCCCTGTCCAGGACATCCCTGCCCCAGCACCAGCTCCAGTCTACTCTGCTCCTGCTCCTGCACCAGCTCCAGTCTACTCTGCTCCTGCCCCCGCTCCAGTCTACTCTGCACCTGCTCCAGCTCCAGTCTACTCTGCCCCTGCCCCAGCTCCTGAGTACCTGCCCCCTGTCCACGACATCCCAGCCCCAGCACCAGCTCCAGTCTACTCTGCCCCTGCCCCCGCTCCGGTTTACTCCGCACCAGCTCCTGCTCCCGTGTACTCTGCCCCCGCACCAGCACCCGTGGAGTCCGGCTACCAGTACAACGTACCCGCCAAGCGCTTCCGCTTCTAAGTGGGCCAGGCCAGCAGGTGACCCCCAGTGAGAGCCACTGCCATTTGGCGCGAGGACGGCTTGTTAAATTAACAAGCGGACACCGCGCCCATTGTTGTTGAATATTTGTTGTTACGCAAAGTTCCCGTTGAGATTTTAGCTAATAAATAAACATAAAAAATTATTAAAATGTAAACACAAGAGGCTGTTAATTGCAAGTGGATCGCTCAAGTGTTGCGCGATCCCGGCGTCCGTCTGCCTTTAGATATTTAAATGCAGCGCCATAAAGACGAGTGAAAGAGCGACATTGGCGAATTCGCATAACAGTTGGCCAAAAATTGGTCCAACTCCGAAGCACATTATACAAAGGCGACCCCAGGTGTAGGCCATAATAAAGCGTTGGCCAACCTTTTGCCAAGAGGCTCCATTCAGATCACACTTAACGTATACATATGTATATGTATACCCGACTTTGCCAACTGAAGAGAGATCTTCAAGTCCTCAAGTTCAATGGGTGTTAAAAGTTTTCTGGGAATTTGGATAAAAAACAAGAAAAGCTGTCGAATATTGAATGCTCTAACAATTAAATAAGAATGGGTTTATCCGATTGTCTCTATATGAGCTAAAAAATAAACATTTATTATGTTTATATATAATTATTATTAATAAACTTTAAGACTCTGTTCAAATTGTTAGAACAGATTGTGCTTGAAACTTCTTAACAAAAAATGTTAAATTGAGTTGCAATTATAAGAAAAGACATTACTAGATATACTCCCAGTGAACCAAAGGACGATTACAAAATTGCAAAATCCTCTTAAACACATCGTTATAAATGGTCGCAAATGGACCTCCATTAATGGAGGTAAAACCATTAATGTTCAGTTTTCGCCTAATTTGGGCCAGCTTGCGATATTTTTTTAAATTGCTTGGTATAAAAAAAATTGCATAGTAAAAAAAATCAAAGGCTTTGCAATGAATCCATTCTAAATTTATTAAAAACCGTGCTGTTTTTTATCGTTTCTGAATCTCTATAGTCGTTACTTGTCTAGATCTAATCGACTGGTGATTTTGATAAAAAAAGGTGTTTCCTGACATGCCTTGCATACTTCTGATCAAAACTATTTTAAAAATGTATATTAAATATTTGCCAATTGTTAGATTGCAGTTGGGAATTTTTGTGGAGGTCACAGTTATATTTAGTTACTATCTACTACAATTTCGCAATGAATTGGAATTCATTTAGCACACGGAATTCGCTTATTGCATTTACTAGTTGGCAATGAATTGGGTATTATTTAGCACTTAGCGTTTACTGCACACTGGCTATTTGCTATCCTAGTTATCGATCATCACTAAAGTAAAGTTGTCAATGAACCAACAATTAAGTAAGGTTGAAATGGCAATCTGACTACTGAAGAATTTGACTCTTTCTGACTTATTTCCAAGAAAACAGTATCAGAAAATATATTGATTAACTATATTTATAGAACATTCGAAGTATGAATGAGTTAAATTAATTTAATTATTTTATATATTGCTATTTAGAATTCCAAGAAGCATTTATTGCTATAAATGAGTGTTTTGGGATTTAATTTATCGTTAAAATCACCTGAGCAGCGGATCTGAATAAACTTTATGCAAATGCCTATCATTAAATCATATGCAAATGAAACTATTTAAGCATAAGCATATTGCTAACTGCTGCTGCTGACATTTTCATAAGTAGTTTTCACTTTTTGTCAAACATTTGGTTTGCGAATTTTAGATTCAACTTTCTTATAACCTTCACCTGAAACACACACCAATGGCTTTTGCAGAGGCAATTTAATTTGTTGTTTGAATTTGTTGCATAAATTAGCTTCACCCTTTCTATGCTAAGCTTGAATATATTTTACTTCTTTTATTTATTTTTTATGTCGACAATTTAAAGGTTGTTTTGTAGGTGAATTAAAAATTTACAAATTTAAAATAAACAATTGATGAAAGCAATAATTTAAAAGGAATAATTTGCTTTCTCCTTCTGGTTTATTTTTGAGATTTTTGGTTGTTAAATGGAAATTGAAAATAGATGATATAATTAAAATAGAGTTTTCAGCAAACCATGATTTAACATATATTTAAATATGTACATACATGCATTTAAAATCAAAGTTAAAACTTAATCCTATATGATATATTGACAAAACAAAAAAATCCTTTTTTTGCCATTCGACTTATTTCGGTGCATACTTCCCTTGTGCCGACAAAGAATTGCTGTAAATAAATGTAATTAAAACACACTTAATTTGTAATATTTGCAACTAATGATAAATACTTTTATTATCAATATATATATATGCGTGTGTTTGCCCATCTTTGATCTTAGTATACCATTTGCATTATGTTATAATGGTTTTTAGGTAGGTTTAACTTGTAATATGCCCTGCATGTTCATATTCCGATTGCTTAGTTGGGTTTATTACTCGAACTATCGTTAGTGTACATTGCATTATGTTAGGGTATTATTATTCGTGTATTATAGTTTAGTACTCATTAATGGTATGTATCATAGATTACTTATGCGTCTTTCGCTACAACTCCCATAAAATATACATCTAAAATTAGAATACTAGACGTAGTTGATGTTTTGCTTTAGCTAATAAGAACTCTAAGAGCACAAAAAGTTATGGGATAGGTAAATAAATTAATTATTTAAAGTGGAGAGTGCGCTGGTCAAACAAAATTTCTATACAACATAAAACAATCAAATCAGCTCATAAGATTACCGTACAACGTGTATAATTCCACTTGCCTCGAACTAAACAAATTTCTCAAATAGATTTTCCTTCTAAATTGCTTTGCGGGAGTAAATTTCCGATAAGTGGCCTAAAGCAGGATATTAAGCAACAGAGAGCACGGCAATCTCCGAACATCGGTTTTCACCGATACTTGTTAATTGTCCAAAGACTGCCCTTTGCCCCTACACTTAAAGTACTCTTTAATCCCTACTTACAGATATCAGCTACTACATATATTTACACATTTCTCCCTCTAGGCGCCCGCCGGCGTTTGTTATGTGTCATAATCGTCCTGCTGCGAACTAAAGTAGCTCACCAAGCCACTAAACTCGCCCACGGCCGTGCCTCCCGTGGCAGCTGGCGGCGCTGCTGTGTCATGAGCCGATCCAGAATCGTCTTCGGCAATGGTTGCCGGTGAATTTGTGGCTCCTGCTGCCCTTGATCCCTCGCCTCCTACAGCTGGCGGGGATTTGCTGATGGTGTAAGCCCCCAAGGTGGTTAGCTTCTTGCTCGTTATCACGGAAGCCGCTGCAGCCGTTGGTTTGTCGGTGATTAAAGGTGCTGCGGGTGCTGGCGCAGCAGGTGGCATAGCCGGTGCACTCTGAGGCGGGGGTCCTGACGGCGGGGGAGCTTTGCCTGCACGCGTCAAAGCGGACACCGAGTGATTGGTGGGCGTCACCAGTGGCGGGACACTAACAATCACCGAATTGGGCGGTGCTTGGGAAGGCGGCGTGGTCAGTGGTGGCGGCGGGGGATAGTAGCCGTAAGGAGGATATCCGCCTGAAAGAGACAAGAAGCCGGGTTACTTATTGTAAAAGTTTAAATACTTAAAATATTAACAGATTATGTATATCGATATATAAAATTTATAAATTCGATATTGCTATTGAGAGCGATATATTTTCGATATATTACACAGATCGGACTATTAATATATGTATGTATGTCAAGGACCCTCCCAATAATTGTCACTTACGTGCTCCAGCCGCGAAGTCCACCGATCCCGGTCGCATATTACCAGGTCCTGGAGGTCCTCCTGGCGGTCCTCCTCCCACACGAGGCGGATAGTTGGGATTTCCGTAAATAGGCGGCGCTCTGCAAGATGATTTAAAGGTCAAACGAATTTTCATACTACACGAATCTTTGCTCTTTTACCTATAAGGATTCAAGTGGGGTGATGCATGACGTGCTGGTGGTGGTCCGGAGCCATAGGCACCTCCCATGGGTGGTCCGGAAGGTCCGCCGTGGTGCTCCGCACCATGCAGGTACGGTGGACGCGTATTCGGTGCTCCACCACCGCTGGCCGTCGATGCGGGCGGCCCGGATCCCCGCAGTGGCGGCGGCGGTCCGTAGGTGGGGCGGAGGGCTGAGTGTGGTGGCGGAAGACCAGGCGGTAGTTGTGGGCGCAGAAGGTGACGCGGCGGTCCAGGCGATGACGAGGGCGAGCGGGATCCAGCGGAGGCAGCGGAGACAGGTGGCGGCTGTCCAGCCACTTGGCTATAGAAGCGGGCCAACTCCGCGCTACTGGGATACATGCCGGCAGGCGGACCGTGTCCGTGTTGTCCGTGTCCCCGTCCGTGAGGCAGGGGTAGGTGGGCCGGCATCCGGGTGATCACAGAGGCCTGAGAGGCATTGGGAGTGCCGGGGGGAGCGTTAGTGGCATCCTCGTGCGGCTTAAAAAGCGCCTGAGGCTGTCCCTTTGACTTTTCCGCTGGAACTGTTGGCGCAGGAGCCCCTGATGAAGATGTGGCCGCAGTGACAGCTGCCGCCGTTTGTTGCTTTTGCAGCTGATCCCTGAGCGGTGTGACCTTTTTCCGTCTGCCACGTGGCTTGGTGTCGACTGTGGGATTTCCAGCCGCTCCACCATCTGGCGGACGCACTGCCGCTGAGGCGGCCGCAGATTGCATTAGGTGTGCTGCCGCCGCAGCTGAGGGCATGGACATAACCAACGGTAGATGCTGAGCCGTTGGGGGTCCGGGCGGATAGTTGGCTCGCCCCAATGGCTGTCCGAGCGGGGCGGACAAGGCGTTCTGCAGCAACTGCATGGCTTGAGGAGGCGGCACCGCCTGCGACAGATGACGCTGCAGCATGGGATGCATCCCGTGTGGCGGCGGCTGCGGTGGCAGGAGAGAGGCTGGCGGATGCCCTTGACTGACGGACAGCGGGAACTGGTGGCGGAGCAGCGGCGGATGCATGGTCGGCATGGGCAAACGCTTGCGATGCGGCTCTTGCAGGCCCGATGCACTTGGAGGTGGAACTGCTGCCTCGGGTGCCGCTCTGCCCGCTTGCTTGGACTTGGAGGGCGTGGTACGCAACACCTCTTCGGCTCCGGGCAGCTCCCGAGCTGCCACGGCGGCGCTAAACTGCTCTTCCTCCTCCACCATGCGTGCGATGGCATCCCCGATGTCCTCGGGTAAGTCGTCGGGTAGCTCCGCATCGTCCAGCTCCGACTCATCCACATCATCTAGATCGCCGATAGTCTCACCCTTGCGCTGCAGGTAGTCGATGTCCAGCACCTTTGCCTGCCGAATCACCGAGAGCGGCACAGTGGACAGCGAGTCGCCCCCAGCGCCAGTGGCCTTGCCGGGCGTGCGCTTCTCCGGGCCAGTTCCTCCAGCTCCTGACTTAATGGGCGTTAGCCGGGGAGTGGCAGCCAGTTTGGCTCCCTCGGCATTCTTCTCGGCCAGCATTCGCTTGATCTCCTCCTGTCGCTGGATGAACTTCTGCCGCTCCTCGGGCGGTGTGTCAGGGCGGTGGACACCGGGCTTAATGCCGCCATCGGAGCTGTCGTCGTCTGGAATGGTATAATTATGATAAATCATGTCAAGAAATCTTATTAAGTTATAACTCACCCTCCTCGATGTAGGCGTAGCGACGTCCACGCGTGCGGGTGCGATCATCGGAGGCAACACCCTCCTCCTCATCGGAGGAGGACGCTGCCTTCTTTTTCTTGGCTTTGCCTTTGCCTTTTCCCTTGCCCGACTGAGCCGTCGAGGAGCTGCTCGATTTGAGTGGTTGGGAGCGTGGCTGCTTGCCGGAGCCCTTGCCCGAAAGGGGTGCACCATCATCGTCCTCGTCGTCCTCCTCGTCCTCTTCCGGTTCGCTCTCGCTGATGTCGTCGTCGGAGTACTCCAACCGCTTGGCCTTCTTCGCTGGCTGGCTGGCGGGTTTCTTCAACTTGGGCGATTTCCTGGCTATTGCTGCCGAAGAACTCGATTTCTTAGCAGCTGCCGCCTTCTTCTTCTTTTTGGAGGGATGCCAGGCGCCGTCATCGCTTTCGGATGTTGTGTCGTCGCACAGATCGGCGCTGTCCACGTTCTCGGACAACTCTGATCCGTTTTCGTCATCATCCGTTTCCGTTTCCGTATAGTCAGAGTCCTCCTTCTTCTTCTTCTTGCTGGACTTGGTGCTCCGACGCTGCACCTCCTCCTCACTCTCGTCGCTCTCCTCCACGACGAACTTGCGATCCTTGCGTCTCTCGCGCGCCGCCCTTCTGGCCGCCTTACGCTGCTTCTTCCCTCTGCCGGGTCGCCTGTACACTTCCAGGCTGGAGTCGGAGTCCCCGGAACCGGACTGGGAGGTGTCCTCATCCGAGTAGCTAGATGTCTTAAAGTCCTCGTCGCTGCCGTGATCCTCCTCGCTGCTCACATCCAAGGTGGTCAGTTTGCGAGGCTTCTTTTTGGCCGGCGGCTGCTTGGTGGACTTGTTGCTGCGCTTGAGGAGCACCTCGTCGTCAGAGGACGAGCTGCCACTGCCACTGGATTTGGATTTCTCCTTCTGCTTCTTCTCCTTCTCATTTTCGTTGTTCGCTTCACTGGCCGCCGTTGCAGGCTCTGACGGTTCCTGATCTTCTCGACGCGCCTTCTCCTTGTCCGCCTCGATGATGGTGGAGATATCCTTGCCGCGTCCGAGATTCCCAGCACCGGCCACCTCGTCCATTTCCTTCTTCAGCGCCGAGTTGATGAGGTCGTCGTACTCGTTGAGGCGATAGCTCACGTTAATCTGGCGCCGTTTGCGCAGTTTGTAGATCGGCTCATCGTCCGAGTCGGAGAAGCTGCTGCTGCTGTCGCTGCTCGAGCCAGAACCAGATCCAGACCCGGACCCAGAGCCACTGCCTGCGGACTTGCCATTGCTGGAGGCGGACTCGTCACCGCGGCGGCGCCTTGTGCCTCGCTTAGCTGCACGCCGATTGCTGCGTCCGTCGCCCCGACGTCGCTTCACCTTGTCGGCCTTGTTGCACACTTCCTGTTCCTCCTCATCGTCGTCATCGTCATCGTCCTTGTCCCTTCTCTTGCCACTATTGTCATTCGCCGCCAGATTGGCGGCTGCCTCTCTATCCTGGCGATCTCGCTCCGCCTGCTCCTCGGCCAGGCGTCGCTCTTGCTGCTTCTGGGCCACCAAGGCATCGAACTTCTGCAGCTGGCTCTCGAGAGCGGTAATGAGCTGCTCCTGCTGGCAGGGCGGACAGTGCCAGTCGCCCTCGGGGATGTAGAAGAGCACGGGGGAGAGGCAGGAACAGTGGTAGCCCTTGTTGCAGGCGGGTGTGTCGCAGAGTAGTATCCATTCGGGATGATCAGACTTTCCGCACTCCTGGCACGCCTCCTCTGCATCGTCTTCCTCCTCCTCGGCATTTTCCTTGCGCACGGTGCGGGCCCGCTTCATGGGCACCACTTGCGACTCGTCCTCCAGCTCGGACTCGGGCGAAAATTCGTGATCTGAGCGGAAGAGTGGTGAGCCGGGGTCCGTGTCGTAGTGCGGTGGCTCCTCCTCCTCCTCCTCGCTCTCAGGCTGCTCCTCGGAGTCCGATGACCAGCCATCCTTGCCGGGACACTTCTTTTTCTTCTTATTGCGAGCCTCTTCTTCCGCCGCCTCACTGGCCTCCGACTCGGACTCCTCGCCAGAGGGCTCCAGCACTGTAGGATCAGCCTCCTTCTCGGCCTTCTTCTTTTTCTTGAGCTCCTGCTTCATGGAGCGAAGTGCAACCTCCTCAAGCTTGCGCCGTTCTGCCTCCTCCTTGATCTTCTGCTGCGCAATGCGACGGGATTGGCGTACCGGGGTCTCGGAGTCAGTGGCTTCGATAATGTTGGTGGTGTCCACTTCACGCTTCTTGCGCGGACCTCGTCCCCGGCCCACCTTGGGTTTGGGCTCCTCTTTGGGTTCCTCCTTGACGGGTTGCTCCTCATCCGATGACTTTTCCATTTCCGTTTTCGCCTTGGGCTCTTCCTTTTTCATTTCCGCCTTTGGTTTGACTGAAGTTTTAGTGGTTTCCTGCTCCTTCTCTTCCACCTCTTCATCTTCGGATTCCGGCTTTACCTCTGATTTCACATCTGGCTGTGACTTCTCCTTGGCTCCACCGCGCGTTCTTTTGGGCTGTGGCAGCTCGGAGTAAACAACAGCGGCACCACCACGACGGCCAGAGCGACGGGCTGCTGATCCCTCTGGAGTGGAGCCTTCTTCTTTGGCAGAAGGCGGCGACGAGTCCTTTGCGGGCAATGCCAGCGGATCCTCCTCTGCCGTTTCAACCTCCTCCTTGATGTCCTGCTCGTTGTTGCGTTTTAGCTTCTCGCAGACGGCAGAGGGAGAGGTTTCATTGGGCGAGGCTTCTTTGGAGCTGGTCTCCTTGGCCTCTTCACTACTGCGACGCTTCCGATGCTGCGATGCTTCTGGGACTCCGAGGGGAGCATTAGGATTTGTCGATTCTGGCTGGGCATTGTCGCTGTTCGTTCGCTTTCTGGGAATAGCCTCCTCCTCGCTGTCATCAGCCTGTCGCAGCTGCGTAAGCAGATTTTTCTTCAGGGGTTTCGTTACCGGCGACTTTTTGGATGAGGAGGCAGGTGGTGTGACTTCTCTGGCTGGCGGCGGCGGCGGAGGAGTCTTTTCCTTCGTCAGATTCTCGGAACTCTGCTCCACAGCTTCCTTCTCCGGCGGCCCCTTTTCCGGTGTCTTCTTCAGCTTCTTTTCAATAATTTCGGCCAGAGTGGGCTTCTGTTTGGTTATGGGAGGCGTCGTCTTTTCCAAGTGTCTTTTCGGGGCTATGATCTTGCGACGACTGCGCGGGTCGTCCTCTCCGCTGGAAGATGTGGTCTCCTCAATCTGTGTCTTTTGAGCCTCTACTTTGCGCCTGACTTCCACGTTGGATGTTTTTGGGCGCATCTTAATGCGCTTGCCGCCCACATCTAGATCGTCCAAGGCAGCATCGCCTTCGTCCTGCAATTGGTTTTGGGGCAAGTCCTCTTCCTGCACTTCGCTTTCGGAAGTAGAGTTTCTGGGAGCAGGCTGGCAGTCATTTAGACGACGTTTTCTATTCGGCGGTGCAGGTGCAGGAGGGATTTTAGCCTCAATGGGTTTCTCATCAGACCTTGGATTGGAGACACTTTTCTCCATTGCTTTAGTATTATCAATATTATCCTTAGAAATCAAGCCTTGGGAAGCACTGGGACCTTGGTGCTCTACATTTTGCTTTAGCTGTTCTTCCTCGGTGGAGGTCATAGTTTCAGTGCCGCTTGGAATTGATTTAATTTGATCTCTGGCAAGATCGGATGGCGGTGCCTCAGGGTTCACTAGATTTACTGGCACACTTTTAGTATAATTATCTGGAGACTCTGGCTTTAAGATCTCATGACTCTCTTCTTTGATACCGTCAGCAGATTTTTCTGGAGTTTCGGGCTTAGTACCATCATCGCTTGATTCCTTAACCAGTTTTGTATCTTGAGTCTTAATTTCAGATGTTGTGGAACCATCTTCAGTGCTGGTAAGTTCCGTTTCCGGTTTAGTTTGGGTTTCCGTTACATTTTGGTTTTCCTTAGCCATTTCTTTTGTAGTCGAAACTTTGTCATTGCTTAAGCTATTCCGGCACTCAGCTATCTCCTGATCGGTCTCCAAAGGTTTGTCCTTTTTGGCTAGTTCGCTTTCGTTTGGTACTGGGCCATTTTCTGTTTCGGTTGCTTGACTTAAAGATTCCTGGGGGTCAGCTTTTTCTGCAGAACTCTCAGCTTCTGGCTTTACCTGAAGAAAAGTAAACGAAAAGATGCAATTATTTAATTTAAAAAACCATATATCTTTAATAACATGTACGAACATGATTTGATGCGCAATTTTTCTTCTTAAAAACAACTTATAAAGACTTTTACGATCTCTGGTAAATGAAACTCTATACAAATAATTTTTACCTGCATAGGTGATGATTGTCCATCGATTTCTGATTTACTTTGCACAAATATGTCCTTCTTTTCCGTGACCAGCTCTTCATTAGCTTCGGTCGCATTAGAGATTTCCGCATTCTTATCAATAACATTGTTCTTTAATTTCTCTTGATCTGTATTTGCAGGAGATTTGAGTTCTTTGCTCGCTATTTCTTCTGAGATTGTCGCTTCGTTAGTCTCTTGATCGTCGGGCTTCTCTTCGCAAGATGCAGCCGCAGCGGCAGCAGTCGATGGGCTCTCCTTAAGCTCGCCTCCGTTGCGCGGCGGAGTCTCTTCCCTGGAGTTTTGACTGTCTCCATTGATCTTCTCTTCACCGCCGAGGCTGTCGAAAATGCTGCGCTTCGCCTCTGGCTTTGGGTTTTGCTTCATGGGGCTTAGCTTGAGGCATCCCGGCTCGCCGAAGAAGAATGTGGCCTTGGGCTCGGACTTAGTCGAGGTAGTTTCTTCCGCTGGAGCTTCGTGTTGACCATTGCCCACAAGGCAATCGGCACCACTTCCTTGACTGGAGACATAGAGAACAGGATCTTCTATGATTTCACTGAACTCGAGATTGTCCTCGTAGTTGAAGTTACTGGAGAGTAAATCGTAATCCGGAACAGCCTCATTCTCGCGTCCGGATCCCTCGCCGCGGACCACCTTAGTTGGTTCCTCGACAGCCTCGCCCACTTCATCGTCCTCATCGTCGTCATCCTCCTCAATATCAGCTGCCGCGCTGTCGATGTCCTCCTCGTCCTCCTCCTCTTCGCCCTCGTCCAACTCTGAGTCCTCTTCCTCGTCGCCTTCTTCCTCTTCCTCGCCGGATTCACCTTCGTTTTCATCCTTAGTGCTCTCGTAACGACTGGGCTTCTTGATACGTTTGGTGTCCAGCAGCGTGGGTCGGTGCTTTTTGAGCTCCTCCTGCGATGCGGCTGTGGGACTGCTGTCTACGTCCTCTATGGAACGCTTTTTGGCCGGGGCCGGCGAAGAACTGCTCCCCAGCTTGGCCTGACTGATGAGCAGTGGCTGCAAGGGAGAGGAAATGATATTATTTTTTCCATATTATAATAATGATATTCACCTTTACTCTCTTGGCCTTTTGCTCCTCCTGCTCGGGAGACCGAAGTTTAATCTTCAGATTGGGCACTGTTTTCACGACTTCCGGCACCTCCTCCTTTCGCTGTGGCTCTTCCTCCTCCTCCTCCTCTTCATCATCTTCTTCCTCCTCTCTTTCCACTGGAGGCGGTGGCTTGGCTGGACAGCTGTTGCTGCTACTGGTGTCCTCGTCGGCCTCACCAATGTCTTTGGAAGGCAGCACCACCTCGTTGCCACGCAGCCTGGCGATGAGGTTGACGAACTCGTCCCGATTGGTGGCCACCACCTGCCAGATCTCCTCGTCCAGGTGCTCCTGGTATATGCGCAGGTTGCAGTCTGCGTCCTGGGTCAGCCAGTAGGCGTGGCCCAGTCGATCCCGTCCAATGGGTTCCGATCGCAAAGTGTCAGCGTTTAGTGTAAGGATATGGGCACGAAACTTGGCATTGCGCTCGAACTGGCTCTCAAGGAGTTCCTAGAAGATTTGAGATCGGTGAGAAAATGTAAAATGAGCCGTTAAAAAGGCATTCTTACACGAAATATCCGCAGCTTGACCTTCAGACTGGAGTTCTTGTAGCCAAAGCGCTCGATCTCCCAGGCATCCTGGACCGAGTAACCGAAACAGAACTTGCTGAGGGCCGACTCCCAACTCTTCTCGTGGACAGTCTTACGGGTCTTTCGCAGGAGCTTTATGTGTAGGTCTCTCAGCTCGGGAACTGCAAGGGCGGAAATATAAATTATTAATTAATATAATTAATACAATTTTTGGAAACTATTGTAAGCACAAAATATGATACCAGTGAATATAAACGTTTGTTGGGTTAGCTTCAAAAACTGCTAAAAAGTATTTTCCTTTAAATAATTTACACCACTAAGAAATTACTTGAAAATTGAATTTATGCTTGTAACTTTAATTTCTTTGCTTTCAGGACTTCGATCTTGGATTTTGTAAATTTTTTTAAGAAAAGGAATGGTTTTTATTGACACAATTTCACTATTTGAGTAAGCTTTTTATTAAATTAATTGTTTAAATAAATATGTGATAAAACTAGGAAAGCTGTATAAAATTTTTTTAATTAAACAATAGACATTTAATTGGAAATCTCTTAATTATTTTAATTCAAATTCTTTTGAAACCAGGATTAATTTTTATGTATAAGAAAAATTATATTACTGCGACAAAATATCCAGGATAAAAAAATCTTAATTCTGATATTTGCAGGAAAAATAAATTATTTTTTATTTTACAAATAAAAGCCTACCTTTAATAAAGAAAAATGACTATATACTACTTTAAAAAGTATTACGCATTTAAAAAACAGCTAATGAGATTCCCAATATAAAATATTAATAATTTTAACAATTCAAAAAATTAAAAAACAATTTTCACGATTTGTTTGTGTTGTTGAAAATGCAACAAAAACATCCGCTCTTTGCGCTCTCTCTCACTATTACCACCACAAACAAACCGGAGAGAGCTCTCGGAGAGTTAAAAGAGAGCCCCTCCATCTCACTCTCTCACCTGGCAAGCCAATTGAAAACACTATTTTCCCAGATTTTCATCTTTAATATTTTTCTAATTAAACCCGATATAAGTACATTTTTTAACGCTTTTAATTGACTTGCCACTGTAGCGTAGTCGGTAATACCGGCCCACGCGACCCACCTTCATCGTTTTTGGTCAGCCACTCCTGCAAATGTTTGAAATTCGGCAAGTTCAGACCCAAGTCCTTGGCGAACTTCTGCAGGAAGGCACAAATCACCGCAAAGTCCGGATCGTTGGCGCACGTGTGGAGTGTGGAGCTGAGGGCGTCGTCGTCCTTGCACTCCTCCGATATTGCCTCCGTGGGCAGCGGGATTTGGATTGGGTTTGGAATCGGAACTGTGGTCGCCGCAGCCGCAGCTGAGGACGCCGCCATTTTTCATGCGTCCCCGAGAACGGGAGAAAATTTTCGTAGAGACACAAAAGTTGTATACTACACTGAAAACACCGCACAATTGGCACTGAAAATACGCGTCATTTGTCCGAATTCTATGCACTCTGCTTGCACAGCACTGCGGGCGATCGATTGTACATATTTGTGGATTATGGGCATGCGTTTTTACATTAAAAAATCGGAGTTTAAAACAAAAGAAAAAGGCTTTATTTTTCTATTGTGACCTTCAGTGTGGCTGTGTTAGCGTTGCCTGAAAATACTGGGGTTGTTGATAATATATCAAAACAACAATATATCGATATTCTTATCTTTATTTTTTGTTTCCCCAAATATATAAATTTCGATATTTTTATTTGATGTATTTCGATATTTTTTAGTCATTAGAAAGGTTTCCAGCGGAGCTAGAATTGAAATCTGTCCTAAAATCTATTAATCGATTTTGTATTAAGTTATATATATATTATATTAGTTTTCCAATTCCATATAAAAGATTAAGGGCACCAAAAAGTTTTTATTATTTAAACACAAATATCCATACCTAATATGAAAAAGTACAACCCCAAAGACATTACAACACCTTGGCAAGACCAAGCAGTTTCGAAACAACCTTAACAAATTCTATACTCACAAACTGAAGAGACTTAAAAACCAAACCATCCAATGGTACAAACAAATCTCACAAAACACCTGGGTCTTTGAGGTTCATTTACTTCTGGCAACTGTAGAAATATTTCAAATTTAAAGTATTTTAATTCTTATTCAGAAAGGGCGCGAAAATTGCCACTTTCGCGGCTTTTGGGCACATTAACATGCTCAAGACCTTCGCGACCGCACAGTCTGGCAGCGCTGGTCGCTTGAGAACGAAAACTCTGGCAACGCTAGTTGCATTCAATGCTGCCAGTACCGTGGTAAAACTAGTTCGGGGAGAGCGAGACAGTGTTCCCCGATCGGGGGTTTTCCCCCTAGATTTAGGGGTTTCTTGACGTCTTATGTTTTAAAGTTGAATATTTCTGAAATAACATTTGAGGTTTGAAATAAGCTAAATTCAAATTAAATGTGTTCATTTATATATGTGGTTTTTTTTAAGATTGGTTGAAACCATCGCTAGGCAACAACTTTACTTACTTTGTTAACTGCAAAACAGAAATTGTGCAGAAACATACAGCAACAAAAAACATTTGAAATGTGTTGGAGAAAAGAGAGCTCTTGCGAGCAATTCAGTTTTGGATTCATTTATTAAGCCAATATTTAAAAAATGTCGGAAGAGAGCAGAGTGTAAAATAGCTGCATTCATTGCGGAACACTGGAGTATTCTTGCAGTAGATCATTTGTGTGAGGTGATTAGTGATTTGGACAATAACTCTTGTTTACAATGCATATCGAAATTTTATTGTCATATATGCAGGTCTGATCATGAATGTTTCGTCGCCATGTCTTTTGGAAGAGCTCATGCAAGACATTGGAGATTCACGATTTTCTCTAATTGTGGATGAAACTGCGACACAAGAAAAATCATGTGCCTCATGGTCCGTAAAATATTTGTTCTAAATATATTTGAATTTAACTGATTTTTTTAATTTGGGGGAAAAATAGATTTTTCAGGGGGAAATTTCAACTGTTTTAGATTTTTAGGGGGAAAAATATGCATCTGGCAACACTGGAACGAGCACTAGTTCCGAAGAGACACAGATACGAGTGGGTTTGTGTGTGTGTAGGGGGAATTTGTTGATAGATAGAACGAGAGAAAACAGAAAACAGTCGCAGAAAAACAACAAAGACGACCGACGCAAACAAAACGAATTTAATTTATCAGAAATCGAATCGAACACTTCGCTTTGCTCATCCGCCTGCGTAGTACTGTGTTTTTTGTGTTACGGTTAAAGAGTGCAATAAGATACATCGAGAAAAAGATAGATTGAGACCAAAAACAAAGTCAAAGGCCAGTGAAAGTGTATCCGAGGTATAGAGATAAAAATCAGCAAAGGCGGAGAAGCCCAGCAACCATGGCCACATATCAGCTGAACTTCAACCAGGACTTTACGTAAGTAGCAACAAATGCTGGCATCCTTGGGGCTCCAAGGCAGGAAGGTCAACCGAGCGAAAAAAATAACAATTGAGATACAAAAAATCGACACAAACTAGACAAATAAACAAGGCGAAAACAGCTGCTGAGGATGAGATGGGGTGAAAGAAGGGGGTGGTGTCTTGTTAATAGCTCAACTGTAACTGCCTGACATGTTTGCGGGTGTGTGTGTGTGTGTAGGTGAGCGTGAATTGGCGTCATTTGTTGTCTGTGTGTATATAGTTTATTAGAACATGCAAACAAGCAGTTCCAATAACAATGACATGCCTACATACATCTATTATGAAATACAGTTTCGAGAAGTGGGGGGAGGGTGGGTGGTGGCAACCGCATACACTGTCCAACAGGAAGTCCAAGGGGTGAACAATTAACCAACACTGGCAGCACCAGCAAACAAACATTCGAGTGCGCTCTCTTTGTTGGCCAGTGTCTTGAAGGCACCCACACACGCACAACTGGCACACATTCGCGTGTATAATGCGCAACAGCTGACAGCGCGATTCGCCAATGCAAACAGCTTTATAAAGCTGCGGTGAGAATTATAGCATTTCATGCAAATAGAGTTTAATTGTTTTCCTTTCTTTCTCACATTTATAACGAAATTACTTTATTTCTCATAAAATCTTATTTATTTGTCTTTCAAAACAAGTACAAATGTAATTTTTTAGCGCTTTAATTTCCTGTTGTTGTTGCAAAAATTTAATCGGTAGTAAAGTTGTAAAAATTGGTTATTAAATATGAAACTTTAAATTAATTATTCCAAATTTTTTATGTAGTAATAATTATTTTTAATATTATTATACCTAAAATTCACGAGCCTCTTTGCATCAAAGAACAAAAACAATTTAATTTTGAGAACTTAAATATTTGAAGTCCCTAAAAATGTGACCCTTACTGTTTACACTCACAAACACAGCCTCAAATCTCAAGCTTAATTAACCAGTTTCGCTTATGCACTGTTCCGATTATTTTCGCTCAGCTGATGTCATTTCTTCGTATTAACAGTAACAAAAAAAACAAATCTTAGCGTACCGTTACTTCAGGGCAAGTGTCATCTCCACAGCTGCTATCTCCCTCGCTCTTAAAAGCCATAACAAAAAAAGCAGCAAATATAATCAATATTTCCACTTATGGCGAAAATGGGGAAAAAAGAACGCGATTGCAATAAAAACGGGCAGCTGATGTACTATGCGCGTCATGGAGCGAAAGAGAACAAAGAAGCTTCTGGCAGAAAGCGATAGGCAGAAAGAGAGGGAAGCGGACGCTCTCTAATCAGAATCGAATCAATTAGCCCGCGCAGGTGAATGCACGCCAGAACACCGAACATAACAAAAATAATCAAATCAAATATTATCAAACGGGGCATTTCCTTTGACTTTTGTCCTCGCCTCACCTCCCCGCACCCGAGGGGGCTGGACTTTCGATTGGACAGACCACAAGGCATCATTTGGGGAAACACGCGATGCAGCAGAGTTAAATGGGTTTCTTTGTTATGCTCTTAAAAACTGCATAATAAGAGTGATTATATAAATAATAAATATGCATTAACTTTTACAAAAAATGCAATCACGTGATACAGAAATTCAAAATCGTAGTCACCGGCAATTGGTAACAAAGGAAATACTATATAATTTTTATATTTTAAAATTGATAAAAAAATATTTTAAAATATACAAGATTTAACAAAAGACATGCAAATATAAAGACGTACACTTCTTTCATACAACTATCTTTATAATCCCAAATTTAAAGATACAAAGATACCAATTTGTATCTTAAGATCTCCGATACAAGATCTTAAGATCTTTAAGATACAAGATCTCAAGATCTTTAAGATACAAGTACATATGTATGTACGTATTTTTTTGTTTTTGTTGTTATTTGTGCTCGTCACCTGTTTTGACTTTGTTAAGTTGGAATTGCTCACTCAGCGCAGTGTTTTGCTGGGAACGAACTGGATTGCACTCTTGACTTTCGTGAAAATATATTGTTTTTGTTTTTTTATGCGTCATTTTTACAAAATTACTAAACAACTGCGATTGTTTACAAACAAAGTTAAGATTATATAACGGAAAAACAAACTGAAAACATTTTTGTTTACTTGGGTTAGCTTATCTAGGAGAATTTTTTAATAATTAATTTGATTTTATTTAATGAATATGTTTAATGTGCATGATCTATTTGCATCAAGTTTACAAATCTAATTGGTACTTATCACAAGTTTAAGAATCTGTTTTTAAAACTAGTGATTTATTAGCAGTATTTACGAAATTACATTTCATGAGGTCACATCTTTAATTATTAACCAGAATCGTTAACAAAAGACAGTCAATATTTTGTATGCGTCATACTATTATTATTTTTGCTAATCACTGCGTTTGTTTACTAACAAACCCGAAGACCACGAAAAAAATAAAGCCTCTAAACGGCAACAACAAAGCTGGCAGAGGAGACCTCAGAGCGCTATCGCATAACAAGGGGCCAAGTAACCTTGGGCCCCATTTTTGCGACGGCTACGTCTGCGGCGGCGGGAAACTAGTTTCGATTTCATGAGCAAAAAATATTCATTTAAAACTACAAAATATGTAGCTGTAGCCACACGTGTTGCGCTCTCAGAGCGCGATAATGCTGGCTAGGGCGTGCTTTGCAGGCCAATTATGTGCCAAAACAAAAAAATCCAAAAGCAATGATAATTGCGGGGAATCATAAAAACCGGTTTCAAATGTGGCGCTCAAGAGTGCCAATCAGATTCCAGACGTCTGGCAACGCTGCAGCTGCATTCCGAAAGTACGGCCACACTCGCGGAAAATACCAAAGCGACAAGAACAACAACAAAAGCGCTGACATTGAAAAATCGAGAATTAAAAAAAGGAAAATAGCAACTAATTTCTGCAATTAGAGCGAGGAATTGCATGGCGAAAAATCGATTTGCAGAGCAGCAGCGATGGAGCAGCGGGCTAACTTCCTGGCACTGACCCTGCTAGACGCCTTGGAGGACGAGAACGAAGCGGACATCATGTCCATGCTGGAGCGGAACACCATAAATGCTGGCATTGTGCCCTGCGAGCGGGGACTGGCCCCGCTGCACTACGTCTGTGGCATGCGGAACGCCGAGCTGGCCCGCCGCATCCTGGAACGCTTCCTGGAGTGCCCCGACCTGGACGTGGACTCATTATGCGACGGCAAGACTACGGCCCTGCACATCGCCAGCATCTATGGACGCGAGGAGCTGGTGAGGATGCTGCTGGAGCGTGGGGCCCGCGCCGACCTGGCCGACGAGGAGAACAAGATGCCCGTGCACTATGCTATCGAGGAGTGCCACTTTGAGGTGCTGCAGCTGCTGCGGGACCACATCTTCCGCGAGAAACAGCGCCTGAAGAGCCAGCGCCAGCGCCTGCAGCCCAGCGATGCAGTGACCCCCAATCAGCTAAAGTATAATCATGACACAACGTCGCCCTACTACATCAACATCACCCACAGGCGGCATCGGCCGCAGCCCAAGTTTCCCGATGTAGCTGGAATTCCCCCATTGCCGGATGAGGAGTCTGTTAACCTTTTCGCTCTGACCGAGGCCCATCTCACTCAGCTCATCCAGAGCCAGCGGGAGACGGCCCCGCACGATGATCCCGACTATCCCAAGCAACGATCGCTTATCGAAAGCTGGCGCGAGAAGGTGGAGCGCTCGCGTGCCCGCCAATCGCTGTTGCATCAGTACGACGAACATGTGGAGGCGCTTGTAGAGGAGGCCATGAGCCACGATGACTTTAACTATGAGCAGCACCTGCAGCAGAAGCTGCGTAGCGAGGAGAAGCCCAAGGATCAGCAGGAAGAGGCACCGGGCTCGGGCCGCCAAGTGTTGGAGCACCTTGTGGAGCAGGTCTCGCGGGCAGTAGTCGTTGCACCGGAGCCCGAGCACAGCTTCTTTACAGCCCAGGAGGAGGAGGAGGTGCAAGAGCAGACAGAAGAGGAACCTGTGATCTCTCCCCGCCAAGATGAGTATTTTCTGCAGATAAAGGAGGCCTATGTGCACACGGACGATGAGAACGGCCTCGTCTTTTACGAAGCCAAGTTTTTGCAGAATACCGAGAAGCGGGAGCAAGCCAAGCGGCCACTGGTCGAGAACACACCGGAACTGGACAGCACTGTAAGCACAAATCTTACCCTGCCGCTGGACTATGAAACGGATGCCCTGCGCCGGGAACTCACCCAGCTGGGTGCTCCGGTGGGGCCTATTACCAAGACCACTAAGCGGCTGTACATCAAGCAGCTGATCAAGTACAAGCGCAACACGGAGGCCCTCCTGGCTGCACAGAAGCATGCGCTGGAGGCGCAGATACGCTACTCTGTAGAACTGCATCGCACGCTCCGCTCGCCGGAGGATTTTGCCAGGATCAGCGAGTATCTCCCACACGAGGCTGCATCCGCGGAGCATTTTGCCAAGTCCGGTCTGCCGAAAAAGAACCTGCGCGAGGGCCACATCAAGCAGAGCTTCATCTACATGCTGATTGATCCAAGAATCTCGCGAAATCTGCCCGGTGAAAGTGCCTTCCTGGATAAGTTTGGTGTGTGGCAGCGGTTCCTTGACTCGATCTTCTACGTGGGCAAGGGCAAGTCCTCGCGTCCCTACGCACACCTTTACGACGCCATGAGGCAGCACACGCGGCTCCACCAGCAAAGGGACAAGGAGAGGACGAAGGCAAGTGCGGGTGCCCGCGGTGGCGGGTTTCGCACATTGCAGCCGGAAGTCTTTCGCTCTCCACCGCCGGTGTCCGGTAAAATGGGCAGCCGGAAGCTGGAGCGCATCCTGGAAATCTGGCAGCATGGCAGTGGAGTTGTCTGCCTGCATGTCTTCCACAATATCATGCCCATTGATGCGTACACCCGCGAGGCTTCCATCATAGATGCCATGGGCCTGGCGCACCTAACGAATCTCAAGCGTGGCGATTACTACGGACCCGCCCAGTCCTGGACGATGAAGCAAAAGAAGCAGCTGGGCATTGCCCTGCTCTTCAAGGCCATGCACATTTACCTGGCGGAGGGCGAGTCTCAGCTCTCGCCCAGCGACCTCCTATGAGGAGTGGAAAATATAGGCCGTAGGCACCGAGTACAAAGTGCAGTGGCGCAACTCGAAAATGTTCAAAGCTTGATCTCAAGATTGCTTTTAGTAGAAAATAAGACAGAATGTGGAGGCAATAGCGCCTCAATAGATAAATGAATTTCACTAATAAAATATATCACGCAAGATAGTTTTTCTTCTTTATTGAAAAAGTTGAGTTTTCTTTTAGTAAAAATGAAAATGGTATTTTGGGAAAATCACTTTTTGGGAGTGATTTATTAGTTGTAAAATTATTTTTCGTCTGAAAAAAGGATTTTTAATAGAATAATAGTAAAGGGGTTGTTTTTGGCGACCTTTCAACTTCTTATGACTCGAGCCGGCTTAACAACTCTTATAATAATATTTTTTGGAACTGTTTATGAATAATATTTATTTATTTATTTACATTCTGTTAGCTAAAAGTTATAAACTAAAGCTGAAGTTGGGGGCAGCCATAGCTATTTAGGCTTTAGGCTGCTATGAATAATAATAATATAACTAAGTAATAAATAAAGGGTTGAAATATGGTATGTTTGCATCTAGGATCGTATGGATTTTTGTTCCGATAGATTTCTTTTTTTATTGCATATAATTAGTGATAAGCGTTAAACGTTTTATTTATTTTTAAGGAAATTATTGAATTATTCTTTATGTTTAACAAATATAAAACACTATAAAATTCCAAAGGATACAGCGCTTGAAAGAATGTTAAGTCACAAAAATGTTCATATTTTATCGATTTTTTGGTGCCTGTTGCTCAACAAGTGGTTGTTTATCTATAAGTTAGATAAACAGAATAGAAATTTATATATTGAATGACCTTAAACTTCAGAAACATTCATATCCTTGTGTAAATCATCAACCAAAAGTCGATGTGAATCGATTCTCATACAAAACTCATAGAAAATCCTTTGAAATTCGGTGTGTTTTCAGTCGGAATGACCAAATGCAGCTGCCCGACTGCAACGGAATCAACCCTTAATAATCTCAAAACCCAAAATATCCTCCCTCCCTCCCCATCCCTTGTTGCTGCACTACAAGAACAACGCCTGCCTAAAAGCATGCAGCACCTTCTGACCGGCAGCCGAAAGTCGTTTGCTCGACTTGTTTTTGCCTGCGTGTGCGCATAAAATTCCCAACTGGTTCTGGCGCTGCCGACATGGAGTGGAGGTCGCCGGCGAAGTAGCGGTTATCTTTGCGCAGTGGCAATACCGTAACCGATGAAGTTCTACTGAGGTGCGGTTATTGCTAGTTGAAAACTTTAACCAATACCCCGCCATGGGGACGTGAAATACCGTCCGCTACGGCAATTTTTGGAAGCCCGAGAGGGCTAATTGAACGATAAATTTGAGATTGAGTTGAAACCAGTTGTTAGATGCTTGCCAATTTTCATGCTGTTTGCTTGGCCTTTCACTGCATTGTGAAATAGGTCAGGAGGACTTGCAGTGCTTCCGTCAGATTAGAAGCTGTGTATTAAAAGCAACCTATTTTATTTCTTTTAGTAAAATATCCTGTTGAAAAAAGGACAGTTGGTAGGTAAAATTGAACATTAATTGGGGAAAAATGCAGTATTTCACTATTTTAGTTTGTCTCTTCTAATAATTATAGTAAAACTTTGGCTGTTAAAATTTTAAAGACTTACCTTTTTTTAACAAGTAAAAAAAGTTTAAGCGTTGCACAGATAAGCAATATTATATTTTCCATGCTTTTGTTTTGTTAATTTAAAATAAATGTTAAACCTTGATTGTAACCTAGAAAAAATAGCAAATTATTACAATTTCAATAACTATGTAAATTTATGTTAGTCATTTTAATTCAATTTCAAGATTTATTTTTATTTTTATTGGGATGAAATTCGAAGCAAAGAATAAAGTATGTTTAAACTATTTAGTTACTTGTTAATTGTTTATAAAAACAAAAGATACAAAAAACCATCCTAATATCAAATTTTTTGGCATCGATTATAAAGATTTAACAACAAATAAAATAGATATGTAAACAAAGTAAATGCTTTCAAAGTAGTTCACCTTTCCTAAATTTCTTTTTATGAAAGTCATGCTAATTAAAAACAATATCTCAAACAAATCCGAATAAAATATAAAAGAAATAAAATCGTTGAATGGGAATTTTTTATAAGATATTTAAACTAAGAATTTTTGAAGAAAAATAAAAATTGGTACAATTTTTCTTTAGCTATATTTTTAATATTATAGTTAATTGCAGATCTAATTGCAATCTTAAAGAAAAGATTGGTAATATACTCTAATATAAGTTACATATATTTAAATTTCCTTGTTAATACCACTTTTATATGTTTTGTATTTATAGTTCCCTGTCCGTGTTGAGTCCCACGGGTCTACGCCTGTACTCGATAGCCGGCCAGGACAAGGTCGAGGAAATCTTTGCCAAGGACAATACGGAGCAGATCCGGATCGTGGAGCGCCTGTTCAACAGTTCGCTGGTGGTGCTGGTCACCGCCCAGAAGCCCAACTGCCTTAAGATGCTGCACTTCAAGAAGAAGCAGGACATTTGCAACTGCTTTTATCCTTCGGAGATCCTGTGTGTCCGCATGAATCGCCAGCGGCTGATCGTGTGTCTTGCGGAGAGCATACACATCCACGACATTCGCGACATGAAGATCCTGCACTCCATCGAGAACATTGCGCCCAACGAGCAGGGTCTCTGTGCCCTGTCCCTGAACTCGCACCTGGCCTTCCCCGTCTGCCAGAGCAGCGGCGAGCTGCGCATCTTCAACGCCAGCAAACTGCGTACGGGAATGACCATCAAGGCACATGACACGCCTCTCTCGGCCCTGGCCTTCTCGCCCAGCGGCGCCCTGCTGGCCACCGCCTCCGAGCGCGGCACCGTCATCCGAGTGTTCTGCGTCAAGAATGGCCAGCGAGTGCAGGAGTTCCGGCGGGGTGTTAGCTGCGTCCGCATAGCCTCTCTGGTATTCTCGGCCAGCGGTGACTTCCTGTGCGCTTCCTCCAACACGGAAACCGTCCACGTCTTCAAGATTGATGCCCGGGCCGTGGAGTCGGTCGAACTGAAGGCAATCGGTGAGTAGTTGGTTGCTTTCTGGACTAGGTATCAGAGTACTAATTTCTTGTATTGCAGCGGAAGTGGCTGCCAAGTCGGACAAAGCGGCCAAAGAATCTGCTAGTGTTCCTCCTGTTGCGGAGGAGGTCAGCAGTGCGCCCGCCACCGTTGCCAGTTGGGGCGGAATGTTCTCCAAGGCGGTGTCCTCGCTCCTACTGCCCTCGCATGTCAGCGAAGTGCTGTCGCAGGATCGATCCTTTGCCACAGTGCAGCTAGCTCAGGCGGGGCTGAAGCACATATGTGCCCTGACACGCGTCCAAAAGGAGCTGCGCCTGCTCATCGCCTGCGAGGATGGCTTCCTCTATGTGCACGAGTTCAATGCGGAGCGGGGAGGTGCCTGCAAACTGCTGTCTGTCCACGATCTGCGCGGAGCCCTGGAAGATGTGATCGAGCTGCAGTTGAGCGAAAGCGTTGTGAGGTCGCAGATCAAGTCCACAAATGCCACGGCCCAGCCCTCGCTCACCATGCTGAAGAGCTGTGCGGCCAGTGTGCTCATCGAGAATCCGGATCCCATGCCGGACAACAGCTATGCGAGCATCCTGCGCGGTGACCAGGCGGATGCCATGTCTGGTGAGTACTTCTCATATATATATATTGTATAAACAATAACTTATATTGTTAATCTACAGATTCTGCCAAATTTCGCAAACTCTGTGATGCCATCGACACTCCAACGAAGCTGTACGACGAGCGGCAATTTCCGCCAGTGGCCATTGCTGCCAAGGATTGACAACGCCGCCGTAGCCTTAGGGATATGGTCATTGTAGACAAACAGCAGGCGGGTTAGCAATAAACTAGGAAAATCCCCCAAGAACAATGAATATCTTATTTAAATCGCCCAAAAAAAGTATATTTAGTTTAAACAAGACAGCAAAAATACTCCACAAAAAAAAAATATAAAAAAAAGTATTAACTTATATTTAATTTTCATCTAATGCTGTATATACGTGTGTGAAAATATTTGGCAAAGTGTTCTTAGTTTTCTCATTCCGCTAATTTATCTTTGTCCAGTTCAGACAGATTCTCTCTTATGCACTTATTCTAGCTCTGTATTTTTGTATGATATATAGGATTAGCCATAGACATAATATATATATACCGAAGGTGATGACTAGAAAAATTGTGCGACAGAAGCTCAACAAAAATCCAAAAAGAAAGATAGAAAGTAAGAAAACCCTGTACCTTAATGTGAAGAGAAGTGTAACAAACGTATTCAATTAGCTTTGCGAGAACATGAATGTAACATATAAATATTTAAAATATTTAAAATGTGACAAGAGATCAGAATAATTTAAACTATTATCCTAAGTATTCAAGTGAAATGTGTAAAAATATCGAAGCAATACTTGCATACATATGATTTGTTAATATTAAATTAATAACTATGTATGTATGTCAATATATGCCCAAAATAAATTTATTTAATTAAACAAAACGAGAAGAAAAACGAAAAAAAAAACACAAAAAACAGAAAAACCAACAAAAAAATTACAAAAATCTAAAAGCAAATAAAAATGATAAAAACCCCAAAAAGCACAGTCATTCCTTTATTAAGCCTTTAATTGTCAGATATTTATCCTTTCCATTTCGATATACATATCTATGAGCGATAACAAACCATTTCGATATTTGAGTTGGTTTGTTGATTCATCAAACTTTTCGATATGGTATAGCCATATTTTTATTCCAGATTTGGTTATTGTTGGTGTTTCTTTCAAATATAAACAACTGTTTAATTGGTTAACATTTATTTATATTTTGGTCTTTTTGAAAAGGGATTTGTCTCTGCAGCTTAGCAACATTTTTAAAAATCAAATATTAAAAACTTCTATTAAATGCTTAATTCTTTACGCTTTATGGTCTTGAAATATATAGGAAATAGGAAATAGGATATAGGGTATTATTGTCCTCAAACTCCATTACTCAGTTTGCTGATCCGCTGGTTTGGCGATGAATCCTCCTCCGGCTGATGACGATGATGATGATGGTGGCGGTGGTGATGATGGTGATGATGACGGTGGTGTGGCTGCTCCGGTTCCGGCTCGGGTTCTGGCTCTGACCCTGGCATTTCTTCTGGTTCCTTTTCAGAAGCCCGATCCTCCTCATCCATCTGCGTGGACTTGTCCACTTTCCATCCAATTGGCGGCGCCTGCGGTGGCGGTGTGGTGGTCTTTTGCGATTTCAATGAGAACATGGAACCGATTTTCTTGAGTTTGTTGTGTACCGAGGCCTCTACATCGTGATCCGCTAAGCTCTTGAGGCTCTTCATAGACAGACCATGGGATTTCGAGGAATGCTTGGAGTGACTTGACCTGGACTTTTTGGATTTCGAGGAGGAGCTAGAGCCGGATGAAGAAGAGCTACCCGAACCGGAGCTGGTATGCACAGGCTTGGTGGTAATCCAAATACTGGCCGCAAAAAGAGCCTCGGACTTAAAGGCTTCTTTGAGGGAAATCTGAGAATAAGAGGTAAAATATTTTTATATTTATAATGCTTAATTTTCTTATTAAAAATCTATATATATACCTTCTCTTCAATAGCCACTGACTTGACATTCCACAGAAACTCGGTGCAACCGACAACCATGGCCGCCAGCAAACCGAGACCCAGCACCAGGAAGACGCCGCCCACATTCTCCAGTCCAAGCTCAGGAGTGTCCCCGCCCTCTTCGTCGCTCTTCTCACAGCTGCCTCCGCCGTGCATCTCCTTCCACCACTTCCGCTTGAGTTCCGCCAACTGGCCAAGTTCACCCAGTTTGAGCACAGCTCCACTGATCTGTTTGCGGTAAGGGGAATCTGAAAGGATTGGATTGTTTAGGATAAAAGATTAATTAATTAAGGTTGTCTTTTTTGTACTCACTGAAAGGCATGGCAATGCCATAACTCTTATAGTCCAGCCAACCGCCGATCTGCACCAGATCGCATTTGCGTTCCACATTATACTCCAGAGTGGTGGACTCCATCAGGAAGGCATACAGATTCTTGCCCTTCTGCACCCGCTCCACACCCTCGTCATTGGTCTTGGTAAACACCGAGGGACTGGCACTCTCCATGGCTGTCCACATCTTCTGATATGTACTGAAGTTCGAGTCCCTGAAGAAGCCCATGGTGGAGCCTCCGGCCATGGCTCCATATTTAATCTTGCTCTGAGCAGCCAGATCCTCGGCGTTGTTGATGGAGTTCGCCTGACGGGAATTGGTCAGAAAGGCGGCCAAATTGGCCGTGTAGGAGTTCAGCATCATCAGAGCGAAGAACCACCACATTCCAGTCACCAATCTTGTAGAGGCGGCCCTGAAGGGGAAATATAATTAACAAATAGTTTTTATTATCTTCCCAATTCCCACTCACTTGGGCAGTATGTCGCAGCCTTGTCCCATCAATGAGCCAATGGATAGCCAAGTGGTGTTCATTATCGACCATATGTTCTCCACCTCCTCAGGCTCCTTGCAGGGATGCGGATTCTCCCAGTCGTCGGGTGCCATTCGAGCCAGGGCAAAGAGAAGCAGGGATATAAACAAGTACGCCGATCCCATGTAGATCCACACATCCAGTGAAAAGGGGGACAGGAAGGAGAACAGATCCGTGGGTGGAGTGGGTGGCTTGGAGAACAGGATACTGATGCCCAGGGTCATGAACGGTGGTGTAAAGTCCACGGCTTGACGACGTGAAGATGTCATTGTCAAGTCACAGATGCCAAGGTCAGCATTCTAAAAAATAAAACATATAAATTTACAGAGTTCCGAATGTGTTTAAATTTAAGGACCCTCACCCCATCAATTAGTTGCCTCACAATGCCATCCCATGTCTGGGTCACCTTGTTCAAAGCACCGTACTTGCCATCCGGCGACATCCGGAACTCGTACTTAAAGTTCAGCATTTTGGCAATGGCATCGATGAGGTCTATGGAGTAGCCCTCATAACGTGAGTTGCCCGAAAGGACCTCTCCCTCCTCGGGCTCCCGCAAGGTGAGGAATGGTGCTCCCAGCCGGGAGGACACTATGAAGGTTTTATTCGACAGCTTCTGGCCCACTCTCTTCTCACTCTCCTCGTCGTCATTGAGCACATCCAGACCGTTCACCGGATCCCAGGTGGCCAGGTCCAGAAAGCCACCAGCATTTAGTTCCATGAAGCGTAAGGTGAAAAAGCTTCTTTGGCCGTTCTCGTTGAAGTCTATCCTTCCCGTGGCGGTCTCCTCAGAGCGCTGGAAAAAATTAAATTATTTAACTTGACTTTGAGCAAACTTAGAAGTTAATTTGATTGTTAATCTTATTGAATATACTTTAATATATAATCCTTTAAAAAAACTTCTAAATAACTCACAGCCTTCATGAACTCAATGATGCGTTTGCCAAAGGGCCAGGGCTTCTTCCTTCTGCATTCCAGTTCCGGGGCAGCGAGTTCCTCGAAAATTCCCAGCTCAGTCAGCCCCTTAGACAACAGCCAAACGGCATCGTTGATCAGTATCATCTGAGTTTTTACCCGCTCTGGCTCCACCTTAAAATAACGTCCTTCGCGTTTTTCCCGCTCCTCCCAGTCGTGAACCACATTCTTGATATGAAAGTCCGTGGGATCCATAAGACGAACTGTGGTTATGTTGGCATCAACGCCAGACAGATCACCAAACTCGATGGTATGGGTATCGAGAAGGGGTATGAAGACGCTCTAAATTCATTTTAAAAATTTAGTAATTTTCTTTTAATAAATTAAGAAATTCAAACCTGATATTCGCCCAACATCTTCAACTCGTTTGCTTGCTGCAAAATGGGCAAAAGGTTATCCGGGGAACAATGCAGGATCAGGCAGTTGTCCGTGGAGAGCTTAATTTCCTTCAAGAACGGTCTATGGTCGCCATCCGTACCAAGTTGTTTTACCGTCGTGGGATTGCTGCTAGGCTCGCCGATTTGCAAAATATCCTGCAGCTGTTGTAGCTCTGAAATTAATATAAAGTATATACAAATAAACAATGCATATCTAATTTAATATAATACTAACCCCTATCGCTCTCGTAGACAACCGTAAAACTTCGCCAGCCAAAGCTCTGCACTATTTCCGCAAATCCTTGAGACAATAAGAGGTTGTCAGGATGAACATTGAGCGTCATGGTGGAGTGTTCTCTATCCGGTATGGACTCATTGGGTATCCAATCGTATACGATGTGGGGTATATCCAAGGTATCGCATATCGAAGCTATTATGTCTGCAAACCAATAAATTTAAAATAATTAAAGATAAAGATATGTTAGCTTTAATCTAAGGATTTATTCAAAGACTTGCCTGAGCTGCTGCCTGTACTGGGTCCAAAAATAGCAATAACTCCTTGGGAAATTAGATTGCAAACTGAAATTAAAGTTTAAAAAAATATGAAAAATTGATTTGTTTATTTAACAAATTAAGCTTAGCATGGAATTTTGAATCTAATAGTAAATTATCGAGCACTGGCTGCGGGAGACATTGCGTCTAAGGATACTGTGAAAAATTATGTTAATATAACGATCTTAATTTATTCCACATAAATCGAGACTTTATTATTATACAAGATTTACCAATTAACATTTTTTCTCAGAAGACAACGGTTATATATATTTTTATTCTGTCACGAAATCTTCTTGTTCTTTAGTTTTATTTTTAAAATATATTAACATGCTATACATTTTAGTATTTTTAGGACACTCTTTGCAACAACTTTGGAACTAATTGGTTTTTTGGTGAATTGTATTATTCTTATTAACTATTTCATGATTTAAAGGAATATTTGTGAAACTTTATCAATTAACTTAAATAGATTTATTGTTCATAGGTATTACTACTGATTTTCATGTGAAAATAAAATGTTTATAAGATACATTTAGAACCATATTCTTTGAGATACTTGTGATGTTGTACACTTGTATGTGCCATATAAGGGAGACCAGAAAGCCTTTATACTTTCCCCAAAATTGCAATCAGTCACTTTTACCAATATCCCATACAATTTAGACTTCCACTATAAGTTCTCACCCATTTTTTCCATGATGAAACTGTCATCCGTGTTGGCGTACATCACAATGGGAACCAGCTCTATGCTGCGCTCCAATATGTTTGCCCGATCCACCGCCGTGCGGAATGCGATTTCCGATTCATCTTTGTCCGATGTAAAGATGCTGCCTAGAAAATGTGCGAGATTCGTATTCGAGTGGCAGCACTTTGAGGCAGTGACCTATTTCGAGATGAAACTTACCCACCATGAACTGATTTCGGTCTGCCACTGCGGGTATGGCCATCAGCAGGATGTGTGCGAATACCGTATACATTTTGTATACTACAGCCCGGAGATTTCCATTGAAGTGAGCCCTTCGATTCAGCTGATTTCTGCTGATTTTCACTGATGATGTAAATCGTGCAGACAATAAATTTTTGCGACAATTTGCAACTGCGATGTTCGGAGGTCTGCGATGCAATGAAACCAGAGCAGAAATCAGCAGCTATGCTAATTTTAAAAGCGCGAGCACAAGAGCCAGCGAGAAAGAGCATGAATTGGCGTTTGTTTTGCTCAGCGTATTCTAAACAATTTTAGAATCCAAACAATTTTCAGTACTCTGAGAGCGTTGCCGAGCGAAGATCCGTTTCCACTTGGACGGGTGCCAGAGAAATGTTGTCCTCCATTATGATTAATGGGATTTTTTTATGACGCGTGCTATAAACTTCAAATTAAAACGTTCATAAAATATTTCAACTTCTTCCGGTCAGTGGGAGGCTCTTTCTTAATAAATAAAACGGCACTGCCCACTTGAAAATATGAATTTTTCTTTAAATAAAAATATTAATATGGGAAACCCATTACATATTTTAATCATTTACAATTTTAGGAAGTTTTACCCACCGTAATCGTCTCGCCCGGAGATTACAGGGGGCTATCCCAATTCGCAGACTCAAAAGAAGACATTTTGGGCTGCTTCTAAGATATTAATATGAATACATTATTTACTTGAAACCTCACTTTTCGTAATTTGACCTATTCCTATATAATAAGATGAAAACAAATTATAATTTATAATTAAGAGATTATTTACTTAAGACAACATTTAGGTTAAAGGCTTTAATTAGATCTTTTCTTGAATAATATTAAATAAAGATGTTAATTAAAAAAAAAAAAAAAAAAAAGGAAGTTTTATGCTTGTTTAAAGTTCATTTATTATACTGTATATCCGTTATAAGAATGATTACTCAACTTGGTCAGCAGTTACCTATTTATCTTAACTAAATATAAGCTTAATTAATTGTTGTAATAATAATCATTGTTAATTAAACTGATGTCTGGCCCTCATTAGAGGCTCTAGAATGAGCCTCACCTTAATCATATAATTGCCCTACCATAACTATATTTTCAATGCATTTAGAATAGCCTTTCTCTTTGCTGTTAGTTTAAAGATTTATTAATTTATATTTATAAATTTTATATTTATATTTATTTTTATAATTATTTATTCTGTGGGCTTAAGAACTAAAGAGGATTTTATGTATATTACAAACATTCTACACCGCCTTCTTTTGGCATTTCTACAGTTCATCATAAACTATACCTTAACAAAAATAAAGCTAAATCCAACAGCTTACCCACATTTAAACTAATTAATCAAAGTACATTCACAATCTTTACTTTAATACACCGCACATCACACACATAATTTGGATGTTTCCACCGAATGGGAGTAACTAGACCTTCTTGCGAATAATGTGATCGTAAAAGACAACGTATCCGTACTTGGGCGAGTAGACCATCGATCGCTTGGCATTTCCCGTGTACTGGTTGGTTTGGCCACCCACCGAGATCATCTTGTGGTCGCCGCGGTGCATGAACATCAGTCCGTAGCGGTGGTGGTGCACCACCAGGAAGTTGTTGCTGTCGGAGTACCTGACCATGTTGTACCTGGGGTTCGAGTAGCTCAGGTTGTTTGGCATGGGCTTCAGACGGGAGCGACCCGCGAAGACGGCGCGCCAATCTGTGTGCCTTATAGTCTCCATGATGCAGTTCCGCCAGCTCATGTCCAGGTCGATATAGCCGGAGATCTCTGATCCTTCGGAGTCGATGTACGAGGTAAAGACGATTGTCTGCAGAGGAATATTAAACATAAATAAATTTGTATAGACAGCCAAAAGTATGCAGTATTTTTGAAATATTTTTTGGGTTCTTTTGCTCACCGAAATAATCTTGTTCCGGTTAGACATCTCGCGGGACTTGAAGCCTAGAAGTACTGGATCCGTGTTCGTCGGCGGCAAGCCGTCGCTGAACAAGCCAATTAGGGTTTTCGGCCTGATGGCCTCCAGAGCGATCTCCACCCGCTTGAGATACTCCTCCTGCGTGTAGGGGATCTTGGTGGTGCGGTAACCCAGCTTGACGATGGTCATTGTCGTATTCCGGTTCGCCAGGTACCGACTGTCCTTGACGGTGCCAAAAGAGTGGATGTACTCATTGTAGTTGTCGAACTCCAACACGCTGAAGTCCACGCTCTTGCCCTGATTTACGGCCATGTCTGTGAGAGGGGATGGACCTCAGCCCAAAGTGGTTGTGTGTCCTTGTGGTTTCCTGGGAAATTAGCCCAGAATGTGTGCCTGTGGAGAGTGTGAGTGTGAGTGTGTCGTGTAAATATTACTGACCAGAGGTATTTTTTTTAATATTGTATTTCACATTTTGCTGGGTTGTCACAATTTGTTTTCGTTCCACAAAACTATAGAAACACTAATATACTATTTTAACTATAAAAACAATTTGCAGTACTAGTTCCTCCTTCCCTTTTGACATCGTAGAGCAGACAATCATTGACAGTGACCATGCCGAAGGTAAGAAGTCCTTGCTGTGGGCTTTTATATAAACATTTGATCCAATTTTTTCCAATCTTATAACATTCCACGAATGAAGATTTTAAGTATAAGGGAACCCCACTGGAAACCGGAGGTAAAGAATAAACCTAAAATCATGGGAGTCGGGCGGAATAAGAAGGATGAAAATAAAATTACAAGAATGGCCTACTCTGAATATTTGAATACGTTCATTAAACCCAAGGACAAGCGCTACTTGCCCGTAACAGAGATTAGACAACGCCTGGTCCCACTAAGGACCGGACTCGGTGAATTGGTCCTCTCGCCCTCCAAGTTCAGGCTGAGCCTGAATCCCCAGAGCCCAAACTTCCGCTTGATCGAACAGGACCACATCGCCAACGATCCCTTGTCCATTGCTCTGGGCGAGCGCAGGCAACTGAATGAGACAAAAACTATTTCGGTGAGAGTTTTTATTTTTTATTTATTATTATAATTAAATTAACATTCAATCTCTCCTTTTAGACCATTGTTTTTATTAGCACTCGCGATTTGAAGGGCTTCGTTGTGTCTGGCTACATAGATTTTGAGCAAAGCCTACGCAGGTTCCAGAACGGTGACTGCACAACTCATCCATGGTCGGACATTATCACTGGCCATCGACGCCTCCGGCCGAATGGTCAGGATCTAAGCTTTATCGCCTGGAAGACTGGCAGGGTCTCCTACAACGAGTCCGATAACTTTAAGGTGATACCGGACCCCCTGAAGGGGCTGTGCTTCAAGTACAAGGGCGATGGGTCGATGATCTGTATTGAAAGAAAAATCACCGAGGAACATCCATCGTGCAGCTTTATAGAATCACCTAAGCATGGGTCTGCTGTCATCTACGATCACCGTATTCGACGAAAACTGTGATTGAAATATTATGTCGACAATTAAGAATTGTATTCTGGAGATCTCAGATTAAATATAAACATTTCTGAGGAATAAGGCTTGTTCAAAATAATTTAAAAAGGCATGAAGGTGATTCCCTCTAACTTTTCTCTTTATATGGTATTTTGCTAAGAATCTTGTACAAATTCTTATAAAGAACTTATTTTTATACTCCTTTGTATAGATATATATACTCTTAATACGTCCGTAATTCGTACAATTATATTTGTATTTTCCTTTTCATTTGAAATTCTTCCTTAAAAGTCACCTTTCATTCCTCTAAACGCACTTAGGCACATCAAAAAGCCTTTTGAGAGATCAAAAAGCTGGCCAAAACCAAACAATATTACGAACATCATAATATTTGGCACACAATCGCGAAGAGCTGCTGACAAGGAAAATAATCGCGCGGTGGCGGGCCAGACTGGCTGATGCCGACTACGTCACCGACAAGCGCCATAAAGCACAGTCTCTCTACAGAGCATCGCGTATACGCAGCGTGGGCTGGGCAACATGCTCTCCCGAGAACTGGAGAGAGAGTGAGCAATCCCGATCCCCCAGACCGACATGGCCACTGTCAGTTGGCGTGCGAAGCGCTCCAAGACTGGATGCTGCCGTCGCGAGAAAATAAATCGTGAAAAGTGCCTTACTTTTGGACTTGACGTGATTTTCAGTGCGTGTTCGTGTGCGTGGATATATAGATTTGTACATATGTAGATGGGAAGTGAAAACGAAATGGCTGCTGCATTTAGAAAATTCAATTAGTTTTGAGTGTCTTTTGGAGGAAATAGAAAAATGCATTTGTGTCCAGCTCACATTTATGCATTCACAATCGTATTTCTCAAAACGATTCTCGCCCTTGGCGGCGACGGTCGCAATGAAATCACCGTGGGTACGTCCTCACCCACCAGCCCTGGCTATATTGCTCAATAGTTTTCCCTTCTCTGCGTTAAGGTGCCATTTTCTATGAAAATGAAAAGGAAATCGAACTCAGCTTCGATCAGGCATTTCGCGAGGTCAACAACCTGAAGTTCGCCGAGCTGCGTTTCGTCACCATCAAGCGGTACATGCCCACCAACGACAGCTTCCTCCTGCAGCAGATTAGTGAGTGAGCGCGGGTCGGGGAGAACGTGTGTACATATAACATATTGATGAGAAATTCATCTTCCGTGTAGCTTGTGAACTGATTTCCAATGGCGTTGCGGCTATTTTCGGACCAAGTTCAAAGGCGGCTAGTGGTACGAGCGCACACAAGCACAGAGAGCGTAAGGCTACTGGCTACAGTCAGATATTCTTTTTATCGCAGATATTGTGGCGCAAATCGCCAACACGACCGGCATTCCACACATAGAGTACGATCTGAAGTTGGAGGCCACGCGGCAGGAGCAGCTCAACCACCAGATGTCCGTCAACGTGGCTCCCTCCCTGTCCGTCCTGTCGCGGGCCTACTTCGAGATCATCAAGACCAACTACGAGTGGCGCACCTTTACCCTGATCTATGAAACACCCGAGGGTGAGTGATGTAAGATAAGTGAATCGAAAGTTGAAAAGTATACCCAAAAAAAATGGGTTAAATTCGTAAAAATGGTTCCTTGATTTAACTAAGGATTAATCTTAATCTTAACCCTTAATCTTAAGTATTCAGAATTAACTTTTTCATTACCAGTTACTTAAATATTATCTAATGTTTTAGGTCTGGCACGCTTACAAGATCTTATGAATATTCAGGCTCTCAACAGTGACTATGTAAAGCTGAGAAATTTGGCAGACTATGCGGAGGATTACAGAGTTCTCTGGAAGGAAGCTGACGAGACCTTCCATGAGCAGCGCATAATTTTGGACTGTGAGCCAAGAACCTTAAAGGAGCTACTCAAAATATCCATGGACTTTAAGCTGCAGGGACCTTTTAGGGTAAGATCAACAGAAGGAGCTATCTTAAAATGATAACTAAACTTGCATTCACTTCAAGAATTGGTTTCTCACGCATCTGGATACGCACAGTTCGGGACTGAAGGACATTTATAACTCAGACTTCAAGGCAAATATTACCTCAGTGAGATTGAAATTAGTGGATCCGAATCCCTTTGAGAGAAAGAAGACCCGTATAAGCATGGTGGATGTAAGTGAAAATAATTAACTTACAATTTAAAGTCTTTTAATAACTTTAAATATCTTTAGCAAATTCTGAGAAACCAAACCATGCTCCCCATTCTCATCTACGATGCTGTAGTGCTCTTCGCCAGCTCGGCCAGAAATGTGATTGCAGCCATGCAACCGTATCATCCGCCCAATAGGCACTGCGGCAGTCCCAGTCCCTGGATGCTGGGACCCTTTATTGTCAATGAAATGAAGACCATCTCAGAGGATGACGTGGAGCCCCGCTTCAAGACAGAGAACATGAAGCTAAATGAGAATGGACAGCGCACCCACTTCAACCTGGAGATCTACAAGCCGACTGTTAATGAGCCCATGATGGTGTGGACACCCGACAATGGGATAAAGACAAGACGCATGAGCCTGGAACTGGAGAGCTCAGGCGGCACGCAGGACTTTTCAGAGCAACGCAAGGTTTACACGGTTGTCACGCATTTCGAGGAGCCCTATTTCATGATGAAGTTGGTTCTCTACAAACTAAGGAATACAGTTTAAACTTTAGTTTAACTTTTATTTGCTAGGGAGGACCATGAGAACTTCAGAGGCAGGGAAAAGTACGAGGGCTATGCCGTGGATCTTATAAGTAAGCTGTCGGAGTTGATGGAGTTCGACTACGAGTTCATGATCGTCAATGGCAATGGCAAATATAATCCGGAGACCAAGCAGTGGGACGGCATCATCCGCAAGCTGATTGATCATGTAGAGTGAATGTGCCCCTAAATAGCTCCCATAAATACTTAATTATTTATTCTTATTTATCCAGCATGCCCAGATAGGTGTCTGTGACCTGACCATCACCCAACTGCGAAGATCTGTGGTGGATTTCACGGTGCCCTTTATGCAGTTGGGCATTAGCATTCTGCACTACAAGAGCCCTCCCGAGCCAAAGAATCAGTTTGCCTTCTTGGAACCCTTTGCGTTGGAAGTATGGATCTATATGATCTTTGCCCAGCTTGTGATGACTCTGGCCTTTGTGTTCATTGCCAGGTAAATAATTTATTTAGATCCTTTAAGGGTTTCCTCTTTTTAAAAGATACTTTAAAGACTTTCCTATCGTGAGTGGCTGCCCCCAAACCCAGCTATACGAGATCCTGATGAACTGGAGAATATCTGGAATGTGAATAACTCGACTTGGCTGATGGTGGGTTCTATTATGCAACAGGGTTGCGATATACTTCCTAGGTGAGTATAACTTAAGAGAGTTTCCATAGGTATTTTTAATAAATTTAAGAAATTTTATTAGCTAGAAATAACACTTTTGTTCCCCCTCTCCAGAGGTCCTCATATGCGTATCCTTACGGGAATGTGGTGGTTCTTTGCCCTGATGATGCTCAGTACTTACACCGCCAACTTGGCCGCCTTTTTGACCAGCAACAAGTGGCAGAGCAGCATCAACAGCCTCCAGGACCTCATCGAACAGGACGAGGTTAGCTTTGGCAGTATGCGCGGCGGCAGTACCTCGCTCTTCTTCTCCGAGTCCAACGACACCGACTACCAGCGGGCTTGGAATCAAATGAAGGACTTTAACCCCTCCGCCTTCACCAGCACGAACAAGGAGGGCGTGGCCCGGGTGCGCAAGGAGAAGGGCGACTATGCCTTCCTAATGGAGACCACCAGTCTGACTTATAACGTTGAGAGGAACTGTGACCTTACCCAGATTGGCGAGCAGATCGGTGAGAAGCACTATGGCCTGGCCGTGCCATTGGGTGAGTCTTCTTGTAGCTTGAAAGATTAAACGAAGGCTAACTGGAGGTTTGTTTCTATTTCCTCCAGGTGCCGACTACCGCACCAATCTCAGTGTTTCCATCCTGCAGCTGAGCGAGAAGGGAGAGCTGTACAAGATGAAGAACAAGTGGTGGAAGAATCACAACGTCACCTGCGAATCCTTTCACGAGGTTGATGGCGACGAACTGTCCATCATTGAGCTGGGCGGCGTTTTTCTAGTCCTGGCAGGTGGAGTTCTCACTGGCGTCGTTCTGGGCATCTTTGAGTTCCTCTGGAACGTTCAGCACGTGGCTGTGGAGGAGCGAGTGACCCCGTGGCAGGCACTGAAAGCGGAGCTGGCCTTTGCCCTGAAGTTTTGGGTGCGCAAGAAGCCAATGAGGATCTCCAGCAGCAGTGACAAATCTTCGTCAAGACGATCCTCGGGATCCAGGCGTAGCTCCAAGGAGAAGACCCGCAGCAAGACGGCCAGCTAGGAGCTCTGGAAATATGGTTCTTTGCGCCTTTTGAAGCTGAATTCAAGCATTTGTGCAGCTATGTCACTGTGGAGTCTTCTAAACTAAAAGCCATGTTGCGTTTGATATATATAGGTTCAAATGGATATATATATATAGTTTGTGCTATATATAAAGAGTTTTTAGACCACTTACTTAGAGGGTGCATGACGGTAGATTGGACTACGCTTTAAGTTTGCATAAATTTTAATAAAGTATTCTTAATATTTTTTTGAAGGAATATAAAATAGAATTTGTTTTGTTTGCATTGCGTGCATGAGACTCTCTGGAGAAAGAGTATATTTAAGAGGTATAATTAAAAAAATAATAATAATGGAGGGGTAGGATAAAAATAACTCTTTTGACATTCAACCTAAATCGGTAAGGATGTTTTTTTATAATCGATAATTAGATCGTAAAGACAACCTGCTGCACTAGTCTTCTGGGAAAAAAGGCTTTTGTTTATGATCTGGCTGGACTGTGAGTGCTCTTATATAAAGTTAAACTTTTAAATATTTTATAGATTATGTAATTAATAGAAATTAAATAGACAAACTCTATATAACGACAAATAAATAAATAAATACAATATTAACGAATTTCTTCGATTCTAAAAAATATGAATTGAATCCAAAATAACAAAATGCGCTATTTAATACGAATGATGCTTATTAAAAACATTGTATTTTAGTATTAAGAAACTTATATTTTAGTTTAAAAAAAAACAGTAATCATTATGTGAAAGATGTTTTAAAATAAATTTAAATTAGATATAAATTTCCTTTGTGAGCCAGGGTATCCTTCCTTCTGTACACCCTGCTGGGGCCCTGGTGTACCCTACTTAGCCAGTTGTGGGGGCGTCCGGCTCGCCTAATTTTAGAGCGCATTTAGTTTTCATTTATTGGGCCATTTCCAGCGAGAGCTCATGCGCGTGTCTGCTTGGTCTAGACTCTGGTCATGTGCTGGCTGCTCCTCTCGGCGTGCGTGGTATGGGACTCCGCTGACGTAGTAAGCCAATCGGTCGGTCTCCCAGAGATCTGTCACGGCAGTGCTTCCAAAATTCTGTGAGTTTTGCTTTCTGTGGGGCCTGCTCAGTGCCTCGCGAGCAGTGCCCCCGTCCGGATCCGGTTGTGTTTGTTTTTTCGTCGACATTATTTTTTTTAAGCGATTGGCAAAAATTCGAATAAATTTTTGTATAGATGGATTGAGTGGTGCTGAAGTGAATTCGAAATCGAAGTATATATTGGGTTGAAATTATGTACAGATCTAGATGACACCATGTCCGCTCTACGACAGTTCCTGGTGCTTGTGGCTCTGATATTGTCCAGTCAAGCCAGCGAAGATGGCTTAGTTGTGAAAATTGGTTGGTCATGGGTTAATTTTTTAAATCTTCAGATATTTACATATTAAATTTATTTAGGGGCCATCTTCTTTGACACGGAAATGAAGTTGGCCGAGGCCTTTGATGCTGCTCTTCAGGAGGTGAATGCCGTGAATCCAGCCCTGAGACTGGAGCCCATCAAACACTATTTGACCATCGATGACAGCATCGTGCTGCAGGACCTCTGTGAGTCACTACTAATTAATTGCTAAATGAATACTGCTTTACTTATATAGACAATTTGATTTAGACTGCGACTTGATTGGAAATGGTGTGGCTGCTATTTTCGGACCAAGTTCAAAGACAAACAGCGGTAAGTTGGCCTCTTTTCTCCTTTGTCTGGCCGTAGTTAAATTATTTTTAAACAAATCATATGCTTTGGCGTCATAAAAGAATGCCGCCCTGCATATACATAGATATATGCATAAAAATCTGAATAGTGAGAGAGAGGGAGAGCAGCTCTCGGGAGATCTTCTAAAGGCTCGTCAACCTCGTTAATGATTCTTCAAAATAGCCAAACACACTTTCACACATGTTGGCCATTAAATTGGGCTAGCTGCTCGCTTGGTTCCTCCAAATTTTTGCAGTAAACGGACCGGTGGTTGGGGACTTTTTGAACCAGTGCCAAGAAAAAATCCCCAAAAACATTTGTTTTCTCTCGCGCTCTTCGTGTTTTGATCGCCACTTTCGTTGTGTGTTTTGTTAGTTCCCCGATTCATTCTAAACAAAAATATCCCGGCCCAATGATTTATCTCTCGCTCTCTCCAAATCTCACCGAATCTCACCCAATCTCCGATAGATATCGTAGAGGTACTGTGCAACATGACGGGCATACCCCACCTGCAGTTCGACTGGCATCCCCAGCAGTCGGCCAGGGTGCGGGTCAACCATCAGCTGACTGTGAATGTGGCCCCCATGGAACTGGTCCTCTCGAATGCCCTGTCAGACATACTGGGCAGCAAGAGCTTTGACTGGAAGTCCTTCACCATTGCCTATGAAAAAAATGCACGTATGTATTAAATTATATTAACTTATATAATATCTACTTTTGCTCAGTAATTTATTATCAAATTTCTCAGTTTCACTTATATTTATTAAAAATGTATAATTATTTTTATATGTTTACCTTTGCCTTCCTTTAATACTCCTTTACCTTTTCTAATTTCATCGAATTTTCACCATATAGACCTTGACCTTTAATTTAAATTTCTTGGATCCTTTTATTGGAACCTTTATCATTTAATCCCTACCAATCCTCCTGTCCAGATTTTAGTCGCCTGCAGCATATACTAGCCTGGAAGCAACTACATAAAACGGGGATCAAGATGCAGGAGTTCGAGCGTGGCGGTGACTACAGGATTCTCTGGAAGCGCATTAACAATGCTCGTGAGAAGTTTGTGATCCTTGATTGTCCATCTGACATATTGGTGGATGTGATCAACGCCTCAATAGCATTTAATATGACTGGATCATTTAATGTGAGTAAAATGAAATATCTTAGATTTAAATTGAAAAGTTTTATAGATATTTCGTGCCAAAAAATGAGAATTATTCCAAAAATTATCCAATTTCTATATTTCTGAGATGTCAGGGAAAAAAAGTGTAAATACTTAAAGTAAATTTAAATATGAATAGTATAAATGCAATGGCTGAAGAATAAGATAATTACTCTGTCTGGCCTCACTTGGTTATTTATAAATTGATAATAAATCTAGACACTTTAAATTTAGAATAACTAATTAAGTTATTTCTATGCAATATTTCTATAATTTTTTATTGTGTTTATGTATTGCCTGATCCAAATCATATATTAAATTAATTCTTTTCCACAGAACCTTTTTCTAACCAACCTGGATACACATGTCAGCGGCATCGATCGTTTCTATTCGCGGGAGTTCACTGTGTCCGTTGCAGCTGTGAGGATACGAACCTATATTCCGCCGCCGGTTCACGATGAGATTGATGTCTTCGACAATGAAGTGGATACTAGGGTAGGACTTGATATAAAAAATCCTATTACCTTAAGATCTTATTTTTCACATTTTAATATATTCCCCTAAAAGTTTGCCTCCCTGGGAACTCAGTTGGTTTACGACTCGGTTGTTCTGTTCTACAATGCCCTTCTTGAGATAAGTCGGCGACCAGGATTCTATACTCCTCAGTTCAGCTGCGGTCGGGGCTTTTGGCAGCCAGGACCTCGTCTGATAGAACAGATGAAAATGGCAAGTTGATTTCATAACAAAAATATACTCATTACTCATGTAATTTTAATCGCTTTTTCAGCTGTCCCCGAAGCAGGTGAAACCCCCCTTCAAGACCCAGAGGCTCCAAATAAATGCTGACGGCCAACGCGATGACTTTAACCTGGAAGTTTATAATCCTCTTATCGATCGGGTGACCCATATCTGGAACAAGGACTTTCAGCTTGTGGACTATGAGAAAATAAGGGAGAATTCAACTCAGGCTGTGAAGCAGAGGCGTCTTGAGAACAAAGAGGATTTCTCCCAAAAACCCGTGCGCTATACAGTGGCCACTCGTGTGGGTAAACCCTACTTCAGCTGGCGGTTAGTTCTATTTGGTTTTTTTATACAAAGGTTAAATCATGATTTTTATTGCAGAGAGGAACCCGAAGGAGTTCACTACGAGGGCAATGAACGTTTCGAGGGCTATGCCGTTGATTTAATCTATAAATTAGCCGAGGAATGCAAATTTGATTTCAACTTCGAACCAGTTAGGGATAATAAATACGGAAGTTACGATGCGGCCACCGATGAATGGGATGGAATTATTCGCCAGTTGATAGATAATGTGAGTTATTATAAGGTCCCTGGAAAGTAGCTTAAAAAAAAGGAAAAGCTTTTTTGGTTTGGTTACTAAAAGTTAAATGCAGAAGTAATGCGCACTCCATTCTAAAATCTCTCTTATAGATCTTTAAAGTTCATTAAATAAGCGGGGTAACAATGATATATGCATGTCTTATGTATAAATATTAAGCATAATTTGTAATAGTTGACCAGTATCATCTGTGGAAACTATTCTCCAGGAATCTATCTCAATCTTATTAACATTTATTTTTTTTAGAATGCACAAATCGGCATCTGTGACTTGACCATAACCCAGGCTCGGCGATCGGTGGTGGACTTTACTGTTCCCTTTATGCAACTTGGAATAAGCATCCTTTCGTATAAGCAGCCACCGCCGAAGCCAGATATGTATGCTTTCCTGAATCCATACGGGGTTGAGGTCTGGCTCTACGTTATGATTGCCATGATGATAACGGCTTGGGCACTGATTCTCACCGGTCGCATGGATCAATATGAATGGGAGCATCCGGTGGTGAATGAGAACCACGAAATGGAGCGGGAGAATACCTGGCATCTGCATAACACCATGTGGCTTGTGCTGGGCTCGATTCTCAATCAGGGCTGCGATCTATTGCCTAGGTAAGTGGGAATAATAACTAATTTTAATTGCTTAACGATCTCTTGTTTACTGTTAAGTGTTTAAGTTAACTCTAGGTGTACTAGGATCGATTTTATATATGTACAAGATTCAAAACTCGAATGTATTTCAAGATGACACAATCATAATAGCAAGGATTATATAATGTCCAGATGCGAAAACCCAACAGTAACCCAAAAGAACATCAAATTAATCCAAAATTAAGCCAAACCTTACCTAAATTTAGCCTTAAATTACTCAAATTATATTAAATTCAAACCAAAATGTAACAAAAGTTAACACAAAAGTAGCCTAAAATCAAACTATAATTTACCCAAATACAATTGACCCAAAAGTTACCTACAAATTTATCAAAAATACCTTCGAAATATATTCTAAATTTAAGTATATTTATACGATCAAAATATCTATAAAAGTTCCAAAATGAACCCATAATTAAGAAACACTTAACCCAAATATCAACCCAAATTTACTCAAAAAGTAAGCTAAAAATTAACCCAAATTGATTCTAAATACACTGAAAATACATTTAAAACACTCATCAAATATAGAAATTTGTATCGTAAGGTGTCACTGTCACTTTTATCTCTCCTCAATTAGATCTGTTTTTGTTTAATCATAATTTTTTGTATTAATGTTAAATTCTTTTCTTATATATTTTTTAGGGGTCTTCCCATGCGTTTACTGACTGCCTTCTGGTGGATCTTTGCCCTGCTTATCTCCCAGACATACATAGCCAAGTTAGCGGCCTTTATTACCTCTTCGAAAATCGCCGGCAACATAGGCTCTCTTCATGATCTCGTGGACCAAAACAAGGTGCAATTCGGGACAATCCGCGGAGGAGCCACATCGGTGTACTTCTCGGAGTCCAATGACACGGAGAATCGGATGGCCTGGAACAAAATGCTGTCCTTTAAGCCAGATGCATTTACCAAAAACAATGAGGAGGGTGTGGATCGCGTGAAGCTAAGCCAAGGCACCTATGCCTTCCTGATGGAAACCACCAATTTGCAGTACTATGTGCAGCGTCATTGCGATCTCACCCAGATTGGGGAAAGCTTTGGAGAAAAGCATTATGGCATAGCGGTCCCACTGAGTAAGGACACTTGTATTTAATTTAATTTAATAACTTTATACCTTTAAAATAATTGAAACTAGAATTGTTCATATTTAGTTCATAATTTCTTTCCTTACCTCTTCCAGATGCCAACTTTCGCTCCAATCTGAGTGTGGGCATCCTGAAGCTCAGCGAGACAGGCGTCCTGTACAATCTGCGCAACAAATGGTTCAACAGCAACGAGAGCACCTGCAACTTGGATGCCTCCACCGTCGACGATGGCCAGTTCGATATGGATTCGGTGGGCGGGCTGTTCGTGGTGCTCATTGTGGGCGTGATTATTGCATTTGTGATTGGCGTGGCGGAGTTCCTCTGGCATGTGCAGCGCATCGCAGTGAAGGAGAAGGTTACTCGGAGGCTACACCAGCAGGCGTGCACTTTAGTAATCGGCAAAATTGATTTCAGATACCAACCATGCTGGCCCTGAAAGCAGAGTTTCACTTTCTCATCCGTTTCTGGCTGACCAGGAAGCCTCTGCACACCTATCGCCAGAGCCGGGACTCGACCTCGACGGGCTACTCCTCCCTGGAGCAGGTATCGAGTGCATCCAGTGCCAAGAAGAGGAAAAAGACACATAGGAGATCGGACTAGGGGAGCGGACAGGCTTGCGAACATTCAATAACTTATGTTTAGTATAGATTAAGGATATTTGTATAGCGACGAAGATTACGAAATAAATTTGAAAGAGTTTTGTATAGGCTTAAAGTATTAATGGAAAGGAATTTCGAGTTGGGGAAAATCCTATTTAATACTTTGTGTAGGAAGTGAGATTTATTGTTAAGGCAGTCCTTTCGGACCTAAGAAAAATTGCCTCAGCGTATAAGATCGGAGATCCTCACGCTGGGCGAGATATTGGCTAAAGTTTTCAACTAGCAATAATCGCAGCTCAGTTGGGACTTCATTGCTTGCGATATTGCCACTGCACAAGGTTGGTGATGCAATCTGAGAAATTGCTAAGCCGCTAAGCCTGAATTATGTTAGAAATACTTGGGAATTATAGAGGCCCTGCTTAGGGGTAGTTTGATGAAGATTAAAAAAGCTAGCAAACCAGTTCCCGAGCTGTCACCCCTTAATTAAAAAACCAGCTTAAATCACCCGGTCCCGGTGAGTTTTTTTTTTGGAAAACTCCATCATCTGGCTTCCCTTAGCTATCGAATTTTACGACCTAACAGCAACTCCTCGACCGCTCCTGGTTCTATCTCTCAGGACGAGCTCTGCCCGCATCCGAATCACAGTTTTGAGACCAACATAAAATCAGTCGGAATTGAATTGGGATTCGGTGCAGCAGTGAAAGGGTCAAGTGTCTGGCGTTCTGCGTTCTGGCCAGTTACTTTGATTATGCGAGTTAAACCGCTTGCCCGCAGTGCGGCCAAATTGTAAGCGGCTTTAATTCGACCGTCGACCGAGTTCGCCTTAAAGTTAAGAGCCACTCAACACATCAGCCAGCATTCCACCTCAGACAGTCTCGCGTCCTCTACGCATTCCCTTTTGATATTTCCAGTAGCCAGGACTCAGCGGCCAGGAGCCAAGAGCCAGAACGCAACTGAAAACGGCCGATTAACAAAAAACTCCGTTGACCTGCCAAATGGCCATGGCTTGTATTGCGCTTTGTAATTTAAATGGCCCTTTTATGGTGGCGTCCATAAAATGTACAAATAAGGGTTAATTATGTCTCGGCAGTTGACGCCGGGCATGCCGACATAAGATGCCAAAATTTGTGGGCGGTAATTGGCTAGCAGGAATTTTAATGAGTGCGAATAAAAGGTTATTTACCACTTAAAATTAAACATTATGCAAAGTAGGGAAATCTGTAATAGTAAATTGGATTTTATTTCCTATTTTAATGTTTTGCCTGTATATATATATATGGTGTAAAACAAACCCCCACATCGTATTATCAAAGTTTTTAAAGATTTATGGTTATGAAAGCAATATTTTTATGCGATCAAACTAGTTCTAAGTTAGTTTGAAATAGTTCCAGAAGTAAAAGTGTTTTACAATCCTTTTAAAGGATTCTTAAAATCTGAAATAAATTTTTTATGGTGTCAAATTCAATGAAAATGAGTTTATTTGTTTAATTTCCTAGAATAGTTTTTTACATCTTTTTTGTGGTGTTTCAAATCTCTAGGGTTTTCTTAAGTACCCATGAATGTTTCTTTATGAGTTTAACAAATTCAATTAGGTACAAAACATAAATCATAATAATAAACTATCTTTAATTTTTTTTTCTTTAAATGAAACTTCCGTTTAATTAAAAAATTAGAAGATCAATTACTAAATTTGAAATTAGTTAGTTTTTATTCATATTCAAACTGTGTTCTGAATATCAAATAATTATACTATTACACTTTAAGCTCAAGTGAAGTTTATACTTCTAAAAAACCACTAAAAATATCCCAAATTAATAAGCTCCATTGTGTTAAGCTTATTCCAGAAACGGCCAACAAATCATTTAAAATCACACAACTTACTTAGCCCTGCGAAGGAGTGACAGGCCTACGGGCCTATTAACCCTTGTCAGCAACGCCCCCCGGCAACAATATCCTAAACGGATGTTGGCCATATCAACACCAAAAAACACAAACTTCGACACGGAAAACAAAGCTCCCTTTTACCAACAACAAAACAGGGAAAATAAAAACCAAAGCAAAAAAGGAAAAAAAAACCCATAAAGAACAGACTCACTCGATTGCCTCATCGACGAACCGGAAACAATTGACTCGATTACACGGCAAACAAAAACAACTTGCCAACATAAACATGACAGACCAATAAAGGCAAGAAAAAAGGGCAACAGGACAGAAAAAACCATTGCCACATAACAACATTGTGGCAAGTGCAAAGAGTGCGTGTGAATATATGTATATTCTGGCCGGGGCAGGGGGTCACGGATTGGGTTGAATCTGGGTCGAGTTCAGTTTAGTTTCCGGGATCTTCCCCCTAGTTCTACCCCCAGTTGCCTTTGTATCTTTTTTTGACAGGTTTTTCTGCTTGTTTTGATTTAAATAAATGCGTTTGACTCCTATTTGATTTCATTGGTCGAGTTGTTCCAGCTGCTGTGAACGCTTAAACCGCATTGTTCAGACTCTGTTATTGTTATTTATGCCACAATTCTCACTTTTTTGCTTTGTTTTTGTTTGTAAAGCGATTCTAAAAAACCACAAATTGTTTTATTGTCTGTAGGCTTATTATTTTTTTTGAAGAGAATAAAATTTTAATTGGTATTTATTGGGGCAACATGCATATTGCATCTGTCGATAACTCTACTTCGGGCTGTGTTTGTGATTGGTGGTGGCTCAGCTGAAGTGAGTTCGATTCAGTTGGGTTTTCAAGTTGACCATTCAAAGGCAATAAATGTAAGTGGTATTGTTCAATAATCTCACTTTAGGTAAATAATTGGTGATTTCAATTAACAATGTGACAGTTAAGGGTATTAATGAGCTTCAAATAAGATAAGCAAATACTATTCTTTATCATTTTGAAGGTTTATAAATTGATCGCAGTGAATAACCCTAAACATAAACTAAATTGTGTTATTTTCTTTGATGGAACTAAATGAAATACACAGACGTATTCGATCGAACAGTCATATAAGTAGAACAATAATATAATATCGCCAACATCGATAGTTTTTGATATTCGAAAATTCAACAAATCAAACTTTACACTGTTTTTTGCTATGATATTGAGCACGATATTTTGGTCAATGTTTTATCTATCAGACTTTTTGCTTTTAATTTTATAATAACTTAAGACTTAATATAATATAACCTTATATAATATATATATCAGCCTGAAGGCCTTAGTCGCTCTGGCTTCAACACAATGTAATTTATAAATTTAATTTGTTATTACAATAAATAATAATAATAATAATATATATCTTGCCTAAACGTAACTAGTAAATCGGTTGCAAATACAAATATCACGTATACGCAATGTGTTTTATACTGTAGTATGAATCAAGGCGTTACTTAGATCGCTTACAACAATGTCAAAAAAATTAGATAGTCAAACAAATTAAATTATTCCTTTGCCAGCTAAACGGAATTACAATGACGAAATTAAATAATTTATCCCATATGGTAAGTTAATTAATTAAAACCCATTTTATAAATAAACGGCAGCGTGTCATACACGCAACATATCCATTTAATATGAACAGCCTCCAACTGGCATGTGTGCCATTTTTGTTGAGATTTCATAACCAGCAATTTGCAAATGCAGTGCCGCAGAGTCGAGATCAATCCATACAGAATGCATTTTAAACAACAAGTTGCCGGGCCAGAACCACAACGCTCACGATAATTATTGCCCGGGGAATGGGGATGTGCAGCAGGAGCACCAGCACCAGGACGTGGATGTGGAGGCCGGGAAAAGGGAGCCAATATGTTTGCTTGTATTTTCGATGGCAACACGCGCGACGATGACGTCCAGGCCGGAGACTGCATGGTCTGCGAGCTGAAAATTTCGGGAAATTCAACCGGCTAACCAGCAGAAAGCAAGCTGGCAAATAAAAGCAGCACCAAAACATGAAGTTGGAGCAGCAGGAGGAGAGTCCGGGCTCCGGGCGGGTTTTTTGGAAAGCTAGGGCAAGAGGCATGGTACACATGCACCTAGAGAAACAAGGCTTAATAAAGAAGAATCTCTAAAGGATACAGCTTAGGATAACGTTAAAAAGCTTAAATAAATTGATAAACAAAATTTCAAAATTTTTAAATTGCTGAATTTATATTTTTAAATTAAAATTGAATTAAAATCTCTCTTGTATTATACTTTAACTACTCTGCAAAGCTAGAAGTTTCACAAAATTCCATTAAATTCATCCATTGAAATTCTCCCCGTGTGGGAAAGACGAAGCTGATGCAGCTGAGGCTTCCGACCAGAGGTTCAAATTCAATATGGCGGAACAGAGGAAGTGCAGCCGACGCAGAGGGGCATCAGGACGGGCAGGCGCCACCGGAGGGAGGGCGTCGTGCTCGCATTGAACCAACAGCTTGTGGCGTCAATTTGCGGACATTATTGTTTCAGGACTGCCAACTGCGTAGCGGGCAACGAAGCCTAAGCAAAGCCGGCCGAAAACTCACCGCAATCATGGGATAACAGCTTTCCGGGCATCGGCACCTATTGTTTTTCGATGCAGCTGCATTAAAAACAACAACAGCGGCCCCTCCGTGCGGCACGGTCAGCAGGTGTTGCCGCTGCTATCTAATTTTTGATTATTTTTGCGATTTGTGCGAAAAATTAATTGCGGCCGCTGGTATTGTTTGCATTTGCCGAGCTTTTGCTTTCATTTTTCATTTCACTCAAAGATCGCACATTTTGTGGCGTGAATTCCTGTTCGATTGGAAGCCGAAATAATTAAGCCGTAATGAGTGCTTCGTTTTTCGAACGCACAAGATTTGTGAGAGCATTTTGAGTTAGTAAAAATAGCCAAGTAAAAAGGTATATACTTTTGAATATGTATTTTAATTATGAAATAGCACGGACTAATAATAATAATAATAATAATAACATATCGAATTTAAAGCAGTAATTGACTTAGTTAAGTTTGTAAACAAATCTAAAAACAATTATGATATTCTGCAAAAACTATTTTCAGTAAAACTATTGATCATTGAGCATATATTAAAATTAAAACAATAGAATACTTTCATCCGGACAACTTTTTAGAATCTAGGAAATTTTTTAAATTAATTTCTCCTAGTTTTCTACACAAAAACAATACTTCTTTCCGACACTATTTTTCTAATAAAAATTTTAGGCATTCGTGCTCTGGTTTTGATGAAATTCGTACCCTTTACTTAGAATAACATAAACTAAATCTTAATTTTCAATAAGGTAATAATAATAAATATGTAATATTTATCTGAACTATAAAAATAAACATTAAACGCTTAAAGTGGCCTGACATATAATTTTACAATTTAAATTGAAAGGCTTCGTTATGTCGATCAAGAAAATACATATAAACACTTTTTTTTAACTTTCTTCTGCCTGCTACAAACATTTTCCGTAGGTCCTTTGTTATAAGACATCATGAGGCAATATATATATTATAAAGATTTATTGTTTCCTTTTAGTGTTTAAGTCCGTATTCCACAGCTCTGAGAATCCAGTCCACATAGTGGTGCACTCGGGTTTAGACTCCCGGACCAATGCACTCCGATAGCCCGTAGCTAACGATACCTAATTGAACGTACCGGTAGGTGCCATCCACGTCCACCCTGTGCACCAGCGGACCACCCGAATCCCCTAAGCAGGTGTCGCCAGTGGGATGGGATGCGCAGATCTGTCCAGGACCAAGGTGAACTCCCATGTGTTTGTAACACTTTTTGGGATCAACATCCTGCAACTCAAGCATTTGCAACACCGCGGCTATACGACTGTTAGACGTCTCGCCCCATCCTGTAGCTGTGTAGGTGCTAACGTGTGGTATGCATTGAAGAGGAGTCTGCTGTTAACCCACCGTTGTACTGCACCTCTCGATCAAGCCTTAGCATTCCGATGTCGTTGACATGATCAGTCTTCCTATGGAGTCGGTTTCTGAGGCCCATGGTCACTCTGTAGACTGTAGAGCTGTTTGCCCTATATTCCGTAGAGTACTCCCCCAGACGCACAGAGCTAAGGCAACAGGAGTTGTCCATGGGCAGAGAGAATAATATATATTACACACAACTAATACTTACAGATTATCCTGCTTAACGATGCAGTGAGCAGCAGTCAGGACAAATCCTGTTCAGGGAAAGAGTTAAAAGAAGACTATTTACATGTGCATGTCAACAAAAGTGGCTTGACGGCATATCTTACGTTTGTGAATGAGGGATCCACCGCAAACGAACTCATTTTTGTTTCGGTAGAGGTAGGCCATCCAAGGAAACGCTCCATGAACGGCATCATTACCGTTCTTTATTTTGTCCACCACGCCTGTGATGCCGCATTGTGGCTCCAGGAGCTGAGCCAGCGCCTCTTGTGGGATGAGCAATCCCATGAAAGACACAAAAATCAGAGATATGGAGCAGTTCATCTCTGCTCGCCACCAGACACGCAAAAACTGATAGCACCACGGTCGTATTTATTTTTTTATAACTCTCTGGGCGGCGGCTTATCGCTGCTTAATGCCATAATTTTCAATTATTTTGATTTTGTTGGTCAATTATATATTTCTTGGAATACTTGAGGTCGTTTAAAGAATAAACTTACTCTCGAACTCTAGGCCTGGCTTGATAATTAAATATTTTGTGTAAAACTCCACGAAAATCAGAAGCATTGAAGCACTCAACACGTAAGTCGCTAAATAAGTTCTCAGCCTAATATTCATGCACAGCAAAGGGTGTAAAAATCATAATAATAAGATTAAAATATAATTCCGTGTTTGATTTATGTCTTTTTTGGTTCTTGAAGCAGCTTTTGATTATGGCTTCAAATAACAATTGAGTTTCTTTGATTTAGTTGAAAAATCGCCACAAGGTCAATGCCAAGCTCGTTTCATTTAGCCTCGACAGCAAAGTTTTAAGATTCACAAGACGCTGGTAGGAGAGAAGGAAAGTTACACAAGGGTCATTCACCGAGATGACATTTCCGTGACACCAAATGAAAGCATCACTAATATTTTCAAAGAATCCAGGCAATATTCCGGTTCTCTTCTGTTCTGTTTTGATTGTATTTTGGACATTGAAAACATTGAACTTGGTTTGGGTATCTATTTTAATTTGGCATGCTATTCAATTCCTTCGATATTAATTTGTGTCCCTGATTCATTACGCCTTTGAAACTTAAAGCTAATATCAAAGTTTACATTGTAGTTTAAAGCTTAGTACCATAAGCTGATATCAGAGTTTCCATGAATTTTATGCTTTCATTTTGCTTTAATTAAAAGCCAAATATTTACAATTCAATTAAGCCTGAAACATGATTACAAACAGGGCAAAATCCAAATTAATTTCTGCATAACAAATTAATGCCATGCTTTGCATTGCCATAGACTTGCGTAGACTTTCAGTCGGTGCATGCTAAAGTTTTGGCCAACAGAGAACCACACATACATAGGTGACTATTAAATTTATTATTTTATTAAATTAAATTGTACCGTAACAGTTACTCCTAAGTGCCTAGCTCCTTAACAGCGTTCTCAGTTGCCAAAGTTTGGTTGAAAGGGATTTTTTTGTTGGCGGAAATTTCCCCGCTGTCAGCTGAATGAGAGCTGTGGTGAGTTAATCCAAACTAAGGTTGCTATGCAGCGATTGCCCATAAAAAATGAAGACTCTAAGAAACTTATTTTATAGATTTCAATTTTAAAGCTATAAGAATAGAAATATTTGTAAATTTGGGTATACCTGAAATTCTTTAATGACAAAAAAGCTAAGCCCTGGAATTTAAAATTTTATATTTAAATATACAATTTATTTTAAAATTTATTTTGTTGCTCATATAATGATAATAATTGAATGGTTTATATAACACTACAAGCACCTTGAAAAATTCTTTTGATTATTTTTATATATATTCTCTAACAGTTTCTTTTATTGTTATTTATGTAAGTTGTTTTAGTCGTTTAAATCAGATATACAAATTTACATACATTTGTTTAAATTGTTTCAGTTACACATAACTTTCGTATGGCTTAACAAAAGCTTACCAAAATATATTATAGTTAAATTTCGTATCGAACAAAGTATATAAGAAGGTTGGTAAGCTTTTTTTTTTTATAAAACAAATCTTCTAAACAATCTTAAAGACAAACTTTTATGAATAATAAAAGTTATTCTTCCAGCTGTGAAGCTTCCCGACCAATAGAAACAAATACGCAATAAGCGCAGTCAAATTATGAAAGTCCTCACAGGAAGTTCGACCATTTTCATTTTTAGATAGAGGAGAGGGAAAAACAGCCGAAGACATAATACGAACTTAAAAGAATATACATACGCCTTCGAGGACATGCGATAGGCTGTTTCCGTTAAATAATAAATAAGTATGCGAAACGCGCAGCAAAGTCGCCGATAAGTAGGCTGTGGAAAGTGTGGTGGGAAACACAAATGTTGGATAAGACTTCTTAACGAATCAGCCTGTGAGCAGGACTTGAGCTGGATGTACTCATAACGAGTTCTATATTTAAATTGCTATTTAATTTGATTTTTTTTTGGCTTTTATACTGTCATTTCTAAGCATTTTGGTTATTACAACTTTAAGAATGCTTACTTAGTAGTTTGTTTTACAACAGTAACTGTCTTTTTTCTGGTAATATGGTTTAACACCCTGTATGCCAAGTCATGTGGTTGTCTTAAAAAATTAATAATTCTTTTTTCAAATAACATTTTTCACTTGCCAGAATGGCAATTGTAACTAATTTTAATAGTTCTTCTGCTTGCAGGGTATTTTAAAATGCTCTTAAATTATGTCTAAAAATTAGCAAATGTTAGAAAAAAAGAAATTACACAACATTTTATACATTAGATATGTTATGGCAAACTTGGAAACCTTATTAAAGGGATCTTAAATTCAGAAAAATTTTGATGTTGAATAACAGCTCATTTATAAGAGGTTTAGATTTAAGTATCTTGTATAATTTCCATAAAACAGTTACTGTAAGATTTAAGGGAAATAGAAATAATGTGTAATTTTTTCTATTAAAACTATAAGGCATCTATTCTTTTCATTAAAAATAACTTAAATCAAAGTTGGTATCTTAAACATAAAATTGCATACTTTTATATATTTTATAAAAGAGTACAAATCATTGATGTGATTAATAAATAATTTAGAAACAACCCTTCTTCCTTTTACATCTCTTAATAATGTATACTGTAACATGTCAAAATTTTTATATATATATACATATGTATATTGTTTTTTCTTTATAAATGTCCTTCAATTACTCAAGGTATTTCAAGCCTAGAAAAAAAGAAAAGTGTTACCCTGCTCCGTTAGCTAATACGAAGTAACGCCTGTAGTAATGCGGGCTAAGTAAGTCCTCTCTGCGAATCAGGATCCCTCCCGTCACGCATATTGCGTTGCAGCTCACCATTATGCTCGCGTCTGTTATTAGCCTGGTTGTAATGCCCGCAAAGTGCATGCTTCTGACTTTGCTGCATTCGTTTCAAAGTCATTAGGCGGCCACCTCGCCCACAGATACCAGCCCCATGCAAATATGCATGCGGGACACGGGACACGGTAGCTGGGAGCTTGGAACTGGGAACTGGGAACTGGTAACTGGGAGCCGAGAGCGTGGTCATTATGCGGCTGGATATTTTCCACATTTCATGGCTCAAGTGCTTATTTGAACTCGGGCCAGGGGTCGCGACCGAGGGCGCCTCCAACTGGCAGTTTGAGTTTCCAGCTTCGAGTTTGTTTTCCGCCTTTCCGTTTTTTGCGCTGGCTCGAGCAATTCAGGAGAAGCACTTAAAAATCGACACGGTATGCAGTTATTTGTTATTTGCCGTTTGCGAAAATTGCTTACTTGGAGCGGCCAGCGCCTTGCCTCATTCACCCCCAGATGCATACATATCTCCGGTTTTCAATCAGCCTAATGACAGAGACGGTTGGAATTTGCTTTTTAATTAAAAGAAAATACCATTCAACATTGTCCAAGAGCCGGCACTCGAAAAACTCGAAAGCAGAACTACTCGCAACACAGAACTTGGGGCAAGGAAGACCTGGCGCTGATAAAAGGAGAGGCAGAGTCATAATAACAATAATAAACAAGTTTGCCACTTCATTTTGAATGGTCCGGCGATGTCCTGATAGCTACTTAGTGCCAATATTAAAATCCGACCACAAAGCCAAAGGCAGCTTCCTGTCCAAATAGATAAACAACAACATCAATAAAAACAACAGCAGTTGGAAAAAGCAACTGCAGCGCCAGCAGAAAGCAAGTTAATCAGCATTTATGGAAGATTTTCCAAACTTTTACTGCCCTACGCAGGAAGCCGAGAAGGAGTATTCCTAAAGTATGGAGTCGGTTTGGAATTTTAAAAAGTACGGTTTCAAGTCAACAAATATATGATTTATTTTATAACAAGTTTAGAAAGTAATACATTAGCATGAGTTTAAATTATAAATAGTTTCAATAGTAAGTAAATATATATATAAAAAATATATGGACTAAAAATATGAATATTACAATTAACATCGTATTCTTCTGCATAAATTAATTTCTTTATGTAAATTTGCACAAAACATATACATTAGTTCTTAAAGTTATACGAAAAATTCTCGGTTTCTATTTACTACAACAAAAAATTATAAATATTTTTATAAATTTATTTAGCGAAGATTACTGACTAGCTTTTGCAATGGAAGAGTTCTGAAATAAAACGATCTGTCTGTAGTCTGTATGCCAAACTATGATCTGGAAAACATTTCCTATAATCACTTTTTCAAAACTCTTTAGTAATTAGAAAACATTTAAAAAAAAAATATTTTGATTATTTCTTAAATCGTTTAAAAGTTGTGCAATCTTTTTTAACCTCTTTCAGAGTAACAAATATAAAACTGATAGGGATAAAATTAATCATTTTTCTTGTTCTGTTTTTATATATATTTTTCCACATTACTATTTTTAAAAATTTTTCTAAGAGTCTCCTAGTTTCGCCTTTGCAATTATTACTTTCTCAACTTTTCGTTGCCCTTCCGTTTTTTAGGAAGTAAATAATTTCATATTTTTATGCTGAAGCATTTATTTGCTTAGCTGGCTGGCTGGCAGTAATCTGCTAAAAGAATCTGCCAGTCGAATGTTGGTTTCGAGACCGTAGCAACCTCCTCTTCCACTCGAGGTAATGACACTTTATGTGGCCAACGCCGGAGTGGCTTTGGAGTCCACCAGTCGGCAGTCTGCCGAAATGCCAGTCTGCCAAAACACCAGCAAGCCGGCTTGTGTCCTGCTGCCTTAGTTGGTGTCTGTGTAATGTGCTTTATACCCCTTGGCTGTGGTTAGTTTTTCGAACCAAAGGCGTAAGCTCCAAGAGCGCTTACGTCTGAGATGGTCCTTCAGAGTTTGTGTTTTTTTCAACATTTCTCTATGGGTTTATAATGCGAACAAGCCTGTATCGGTCGAGAGGCGATTTGGTTTTGATTATATTGAGTACACCGGCTTAAGTGTCTTCTGCTTAAAACGATTTATCTTTAAATATTGATTTTTAAACACTGAAGTAATATTTGAAAAATTGTTGTTTTAAAATCTAGTTTTTCATTTAAGTTTCCCCCATTTCTTCTCCCTGTTTGTTCACCACTAACTCGTACTTCATTGGCCCGATGCTCAAGCCATTTGTGCCTATCATTTGCATCTAAGTAGCTCCCTCGAAGTGGGTGAGGCGTGTCCGGCCTTTACAATTTTAAACACTTCCGCCGCACAATGCTTGAGGAAAGTAAATTAAAAAATTTAACTCCAACCATTTGTTGTCCGCACGTGAAAGTTTCCCATTCGGTTGTCTGTCTGGGCAATAAACAGGAAAAAATTTACGCGCTGCTAACATGCAACTTGTGGCTTGTAACTGGCAACTTGAGTCAAGGTTTTCTTGGGTTGCCGGGTTAATGCAATTCCCTCCCCCCAGGGGAATGCATAAAACTTGCAGCTGGAATTTTCTGCTCGTGCTGGGGAGTCCCCTCGAGCGATTCCATATTATAGTTCCACTCGAGCAACTTTGTAATTGAAATCAAAGTGTGTAAAGTGAGCTCGAAATCAAAACCTAATGCCACACACATGAACACTTCCGAAGCCGAACCCTTCCATCTGCCATCTTGCCACTCTATTGAGAAATGAGACAAAGGCGCCGATATGCCAGCATTCGGAAAACTTGGTCATTTATTTTGATTAAAGTTGGCCAACAATTAAACAATCTGTAACTGAAACTGCTTCGAGAATTGCCGAGAACTGTTTGCCAACTGTTGGCCATTGACTATTCACCTCGTCTTGGTTCACATTTCACGTGATTGGGTTTCTTCTCTCTGTGAGAACAATGGCCGAAAGGGTAAAGGGTAGGGGTGACCTGGGTGGGTGACTTTTTGTCCAAGTTGTCTGTTGATTTACCAATTCTCAGCCCTCACTGATTTTGTCTATTGTGAAATATAACAAGGTAAGATTTTTAGGAAAATGTTTCTGGCAGAGAAATAAACAAATATAAATTGAATTCCTTTTATTAAATTCTTTTTATTTAACTTTTAAATAAATGGATTTGCAAACTATCACTCCTTAGCTAGACATAAATCTGATATCTTTTAAAGCAGCATTGAAAACCTTGAGCCTGTTACTTAATTAAGCCTGGAAATTGGCTCGCAGGATTCACAAAATGCCCCGACTGTTCATTTTGCATTTGGGGCATTAATTAATTTCATATTCATTACAAAATCTATAATTTATATGAAAATAATTTGGGCAACAACATGCAAAATTCATGGAAATCATCTTAATAGTAAATCTCAAATCAATTTGCCAAATCCCCCGCACACTCGGGCAGATGCCAAGGCCCACACACACATGTGCAGCCCACGCACGTGCAATTGAGCAGCTATAATCACAGGAATTTATCTAAAGTAGGCAGCTAGCGAGAATCAGGACGTCGTAATCGGGACAACAGCGACGGCGACGACGAGGACGAGGACGAGGACGACGACGACGGCATTTACATAAACTTGGTGGACATGCGAGCATTCGGGCATTGGGCTCTGAGTATCTGAGAATCTGCAACTGCAACAGTGCACTCAGAAAATAAAGTGTATTACTATGTAGAGTTTGCAGGAAAATATTTTAATCTTTAATCGGATTCTAAAATACATATATACAATTTGTTGCTTTGAAACTATAAATTCCGTTCAAGAACTTGGGAATGGTATAAGTCCTTTACAATGTTGCGTTGCGAGGAATATATCTTTCCTTTCTTATCCTTTCGAGAACTTGGGAATGATATAAGTTCCTTACTATTTTGAGTTTCCAGAAATATATCCTTAGTTGAATTTAATAATTTATTTACAGTGTAGCTAAAGATTCAGAAATACATTCCGATAACTTGAGAATATTATCATATAATTAGTTTATTCTCAAGTGTATAAAAGACTATATATTCAGCTATTTTGATTCTGCCTTGGAACGCTCTTCAATATAGATTTCCCCGAAGATCAGATTTCAATATTTGCAAGTTTTTATTATCATGTCACAAAATTCAAGCTAATTTCATCTATATCTTATAATTGCCTATGAAAGCTTTACAAAAATCTAAAAAATAAGTAATCTAAGTTCAAAATGTTATCAAACAATTTCTTAGCTTTCTAAATAAATCCCTTTTTTTTTGCTGTGTTTCACCCATCTGAGATTCATCCCACAGATAGGCAGGAACTGCAATTGAAGACATTTGTCATGCCCATGACGGGCCGAGGCTGATGACGGGCGGCCTAAGCAACTTGGTTAATTATAATGGGTGCGGCTTTTGGGGGAGTGCTGTGATTAAGGCCCGTGTGGGGAGCACAGGGGGCGTCTGGGGAGGAAGTTGCCAAATTGCAATTCCGAGAGAGAAGACGACCGGAAGGAAGTGTAAAATTCAAATATGACAAATGACATGAACTTAAGCGGCTCCTGGCCGAGACACAGGCGGAGTCACAGTCAGAGACAGCAGTCGGGAGCGAGTGAGGGTGGGAGATCAAAGCTCAAACTGCATAAGATTTATTGTGTGTGCCGGGTTATGGAAATTATTAATATCGTAATATCTTGCCATAATTTCGGGGGGGCGGAGAACGAACTGCCGCACAGCACCGCACGGAGTCTTAATTAGAAATTTTGTAATTTATCAATTTGCATGCTGGTCAGGCGCAAAAGCAAATATTTTGATGACCTTTCGAGCCGAGAGGGATTTGGTGGTGAATTGAAAAGAAGACTGCAGGTGGAGCCAAGTGGCGACATAAGACGATTTCACTGATTAATATTTGATAGTCAAGGACCTTGGTTGCATAACGTTAGGCGCCAGATTGACTTGTGTAAGCCCTTGGAGCCGTGTAAGCCCATTGTGGTAAAATAAGCATTTAATATGAGCAAACATAGCAAAAATTAAATGCTTGGCTTTCGGATTGAGACTTATACAAGTAAATTGATTTGTGATTTTTAGAAGGTTAAGCTGGCTTCAAAAAATAAACCGAAAACTGGGCTAGGAATAATTACTCCCAGAGCTGCTTAGAAGCCGCTGGACACCAGGTCGTCAGTGTTCCTTCCCAGCAAACCCTTAATCAACGCCTGAAGATGCTTCCAATCACATGCCACTGCTCGAACCGACCACAAGCACCGACAATTGAGATGCCAAATGCCGACAGAGGAGCTCGGTGGCGTTCTGTGCCTTTGAAGCCACACACCCGCACCCCTCCAATAACGTTTCGGGTTGCTTTGAGCATGTTGCGGTTCCACACACTCACATGACCGCCTGGCCACCGCTCGGTCTCCGATTGTAATCCCAGGCGCGTCTGGGAGCAGGCAGCACGGAACCAGGGCAGGGCAGATTACAGGGCACGGTGCGGACAAAAAACTCGGAAACACGATAACAATAAAAAGTGGCTGGCTGCTGACACAAAAAACAGGAACTCGGGAACAGCTCTAAAAACAATTTGACATTTGGCCAGCAAATGCTGGGGCCCACCCGAAACGAACTCTCCCGACAAGGGCCATAAAAAATTAGTGGGTCTGGCCCCGAAGAGAGAGCCAGCGAGGACTCACGTTATCAGCAAACGCCATCATCGGACGATGTCAACACCCAAACAAGGACTCCGGACGTCAGGAGTCACCACTCGAAGGGCCAAGGAGTAAAATGCACGGGAGCCTATACAAGCAGTGATGGACATTTGGAAGGTAGTTTGGCATAGGCTTTTGTACTCGAAGTCTTCAGTATTGGGTCAACGAACAATCATATTTAAGAATAATATTTCATTTATCTAAAAAATACACTACATTAATGCTTGTTTAATAACCTTTTAATTTAACAGTCTTTGTTGAATATTTTCCACAATTTGGTTGATAAAATAAGATCAGATAAATAAGGAAAAATCAGTACCATATGTAAAACAAAAGAAGTACCCAAACCTGTCACCACTGTCTATGAGTTGGCAAGCGAAATCAAATTCTGGCAGGACGAAAAACTTTGTGGCCATAATAAGACGTGACCTGTCTGTTTCTGGCTCGCTGGTCGCTCTGACTCTGGTTTCGGTTTCGGTTTCTTAAAGTCAGCGATTTGGTTAAGCAAAGAACAGACAGTCCCCGTAGTGTAAACTTGAACTGCGCTTGGCTAGTCCGTGTGGGTTGCTTACCAAATTGATGTGAATTTTTTCACATGTTGCCGAAAAACTACCGCACGCAAGCCATTCATCATCATCGTGGTGGAGAGGAAGCGAGGGCAGTGGCTGAATATTCTATTTTTCTGAGGATTCTTCCACTCCCCTTCACACGGCGCTCATATTTCGGGCTAAGAAGCAAATGGGATAAAAGATACATTCATAGGAGAGCGGCAGTGTGTGGGTTGCTGTGTGAAAATAAGTTTACAAGTTGCAGCCTATGGCTATTTGCCTTGGATAAACTTTTCGGCTGTCGGAAGGGAAATGCATGCCAGGACATTGGTTGGAAAACTATTTGAAAAGATTGGAAAAAAGTAATAGAAATTGAAATGATAAAAAGCATTATAGAAGCATAATATAACAATATAATCCTAGATCTAAATCAAACTAAATTTCCACTAAAGATAATAAGTTCTTTATATTTATAAATCCAAACCAATATCCATATATTTTTAAATTACAGAAAAGAATATTTCAGTCAAAAGCTAAGGTTCTCCCTTCCCGAACCAGTGTCCTTTAGGGCTCGGCATTCCAGGCCAGCTTCGACTTATGGCCATCGTAATACTTCCATGAATGGCAGCGCACAAATTTGCAGACTTAAAATATTGTCTAAGTGAAAAAGTTTTCACATATGATTTATTTACTTGATAAGTCCGAGCCTTCCGAGCTGGAACAGAGAGCAAATTATGAAGATGGTTATCGCTTCCTGGCGATTAGTTATTGGATCAGTTTCATTTGATTGATGGTGTGCCGTATACCTGGGACCTAATTGGGGGGATTGACAGGGGTGGTTGTGCTGAATAATGGATTCCATTACATAATGATCCAATTTGCAAGACCTGTTGGGACCGGAAAGGGCGCCTCTCGAGTGGTTTTCCAACTTTTCACAGCATTCGTAACTTGATTTAAAGTCCGGGCGGCACTCCCCACAAAGCTGACAAATTTTATTTCCGCCAAAGTCACGCACCAGGGAACTGAACCCCGCCGACCCATATACACAGACCGACATACATACATTCATACGGCAGAAAGGGCGGGTGTTGGGGGCTCGTTTCAGCAACATTTATGCGAATTGTCTTTTGCGCGCTTCATTTCGCATAAACAAATCTCGGCCGTTGTGTATTTATACCGGAAACGTGCAAATAACGCCCCAGGGACTAGGCGAAGTCGAGTTCCACAGAGCTCTGTGCTCCACAACGCGCTCCATATTGTCACCATTGTTGTGGCCACCACCACCACCAGGGCTGCCACCTGCGTCGCGTCGCTCAGATTTTTGTTCTGCAATGTTTTCCTTCCTCTCTGGTGTTTTTTTCTTCTGTATTCTGCTCGGCTTTTTCATCAACTAACTATACGTAGAGCTGAAAAAAATTTACTTGACGTTTCCGTTGCAGTAAAAACACATGGCCAAAATACAAATAAACAAGCATGAATGGCCACGAATGAGGAGGCTTCTAAAATTCGACCTAAGGATACACTTATGGGGGTATTAGAAATGGAAGTTGTGTAAAGTACTTGTTAAAAAATAAGTTGAAATACTACCAAGAATCTATTGAAAATAATACACCTTGCGAAAAACTTGTATAACAAAGCAGATATTGAAATTTCCTTTTGAAAATCTTGTCAAAAAATATCTGTTAAACTATATTCCTGACATTAGTAGTAGTGATCTCTCTTAATGCACTTTACCCTTCAGCTTTTTCCACAGACCTTTTCCAGGAAGTGTACTGGGAGTCTACTTTTGGGTCTCCGCGCTTTTGTGGGCCTCAGTTGTGGGTCTGTGCCGCCTGTTGGCGATGGGGACTCTGAACGGTGGCTTAGTGCGGTCGGATGGCTGGTTTGTTGCTCGGGCTGGCTTTTGTGTGCGCCTATTGTCAAATTGAATTGTAATAGACACGTTTTTGCAGAGCCAAGTGTGGTGTGTCCTGTGGTGTGGTGCCTTCCCTGACACTTTATATTTACAGCTGCGCTCGTCACGCTCGACCAGGAGCGGGACGTGGGTCCAGGCCGTAGTCAGTTGGTTGTCTTTCGGAGCCGAGGGCTTAATTTTATGCAAACGAAACGTATGCGGCGTCTTTCGAGCGCATAAAAAATATTATTGCATACATTTAGGCGGCCCAGCCGTCTGCGGCTGCCTTCGCGGGCGCCCTCGCATTTGCATTTTCTTATTTAAATGTCGACTTTTAAATGACGACAAATTGTTTTGACGTTGTGTCGCTTTTTGATTTTAAAAATGCTAAGAGACAACAAGTTGAAAAGCCTCGCCACACGTGTGTGTGTGTGTGTGTGTCCATGTCGGCCAGAGAATGTGTTGCGAGTGGAAAATGGTTTTTGTGTTCGCTTAAAGGCTTAAAAGCCTGCAGTCCTTGCCCTGGACAAAGAAGGAAATTTGAAGGAAAATACTTAGGCGAACAAAAGTTTGATGCACGAAACACGTTTGGAATTTGCCTCAAGGAGAGAGGCAATTTTTTAAATACATTTCGAAATATATCTAAATTAAAAAAGTGCCTTAGGTTTCATTAAAACTCACAGCATAAATGCCTGAAAAGCTCTGAAAATGTTGAGACTGTGAAATTTTATTAGAGTTTGCAATGATTTATTTACTTTTTACAAACGCTCTCTGCCTTCACATGTTTTTTTTATCAAATTATTTAATGAAAAGAATTCTACTTTATAAACCTTGAAAATCAAACAACCAAACAATTATAAAATATATTAAATTCTTTTTGTTAATTGTAAATACCAACACTTGGCATTCAAAGCTCTTGGCATAATGTATTTTGTATTCATTTTAAAGAGGCTAAACTAGAATTTATTGTAGTTGTAAAAGGATCAATTGCTAAATCCCCATTTAAAATATCTATGTAAAATGTGTTGACTCAAAGCCTGATAGACAGATACATATTTAATTATTTCTTGCCCAATTTAAGTTCAATATTTCGATACCGAAACAACTGTCCATTTCCACTCTTCCTAAGCTCATTTGCATGGCAATGTTAGCCCAATTAAAATGAAGCTAAAAACCGAAAAGCTTAAAAACAGTAAACAACATTGTCACTTAATTTAATCACATTTATAAAAACCACTAATTGACTTTTGAACGTTAATGCTCGAGCCCCATTGAAAATGCCAGCGCACACAGAGCCACATACACAGGGCCATGTACATGGCTAAAACTGAAGGGGAGGGCAAGGGGGATATGAGAGGAATTGGGGACGGGAAAATGTTGCCATAATTGGTTTTTTTGATATGCATACAAATTTTTGTTCAGAGGCCATAACCCTTTTACAGTGCCCTTTGCAGAGAGAGAAATTAAGTTAATATATTTCGAGTTTTATTTTAATGTTATAAAAGTCTTCACAGGTATTTTATTCGTAGTTATACACTTTAACTATAAATGTGTGATTAGTTTATAAAGCACTTATTATCTTTAATAGGAATTTACCTGCTTTTCTCTGTGTGTGTGCTAATTAAATTATTATTTCCCGCAGAGTGGCGATTCGTGGTAGGAATGCATGAATACATACATATATTTGAGCCACCATGTATGTCCACCAATATTGTGTGTTGGCCAAGCTATGGGAAATATTTTACTGAATATTTTGCAGCTGCCGCATGGCTATTTATTAACTTAAATTTTGTGATAAATTTCATATTTTTTATTGGTTCAATAAAGGAGATTGGCCATAATTATTAAATACAAATGTGTGTTCACTCTTATTTTCTTTATAATTTACAGCACGCTGAGAGCCTTGACTTGCATTACTCTAACAGTCATAATTTAATTCAAGTTGAAAAGATTACTTTTACAATTTATTTAAGTGTAATTCCGTATTAAAGTAGAAAATAAAATTACATATATTCAAAGCCCATACAACATGTTTACTTATTTCTTAATAGACTGTTAAAACTTATTTTTGGCGAGTACTCAAATTTCAAAATGTTCCCCGTGCCTTTTAGACAACATATTTTATTTTGTATATCATACTTTATTCAAGCCGTTTCCATTCATCTTCTGTTGACGGGATTGCAATTTATTTTAATTAATAGCGTATCCGCTTGTTATGGCTTGTAAAAATATCCGGGCCTCGGCTTTGGTTGCTAATTGCCACTGGAAAAGCACTATGCCACAGAGGCTTGACGGAAAGAAGTCTAGTAGTTGACATATTTACATGGGAAATCAAAATGGTATCACAGGATTAATGGGAAAACTATAGCCAGACTTTTAAATACCCTTTGTAAATATTTATAAGGGGTCTAATGTTAATTTTGAAATATTTTTGGGTGAGTATTATTGGAAAAGTAAATTCTGAAATTAAGTGATCAAACTGATTTGTTTCTTGCTTCTAAATTAATACTATTTTCATCACTTAAAAATACTGTTAAAAACTTATTTCAATTTTTCTTACATTTAACGAATCCCAGAGCATCGCTGCCATCGGATACGGATACCATTGACACTTCATTCTGCCAGCGACTATGCATTTCGTTTATTTTTCACACGCTATCAGTTTTCAATGAATTTTCATTTATAAAACAAGCCCCGCGCCGCCCACTTCACCTTTCACCTCTGGTGTTTTTCTTTTCCACTTTTTGCCAGCTCAGTGTTCGTCACACACTCGAGGAGCTTGCGTCGGCAGTGAATGCATCCCGACTTCAGGAGGTGAGGTGAGGTGAGGCGAGGTGAGCTGGGGGCGGTGTGCCAATTTACAGATGTCTGGGTGTGTGTTAACATGCAGTTGGCCAATTCAACCCTCACACCCACCCCCGACATCCCTCTCCCCCCACAGATTGCCAATCAATGTTTGCGCAAAAATATTTGCCCCTCGTGTTTTCCACACTCTTAGCTTTCATACCCACTGAATGCGTTCTCTTTGTTTGTGTTTTCGATAAATCTGTCTAGGCTTGAAATGCATGCCATGAAGCTCAATTGCAGTGGATTAAATTATTAAAAAATGGCCGGGCAGGCAAACAGGAAAATCGAAATACGAATATCCCTATACATCCAGAGAAAAATATTAATAAAAGTTGGGAAAAGGATTAAAGTGTTTATAGATTGGCTAAAGGAAATTATAGTTTAAAATATTGTAAAGGCAAACAGAGCGAATAAATGTTGTGAAAGAAGATTTATATTTTAAAGATAGTAAAGGAGTTAAGAACTAGACTCAAGTAAAGGGATAATTAGTTAAAATTTAATTCTAATATATGGCCTATAACCTTATAAGTTTTATGGATGATTACAGCAGTAAGTCCTTAGTAAGCGGATTTAAACGTTTCTCGCACTTTGAGTGTTTTTTGCTTATTCTTAAAATATATCTGCATCTATAGCTATACATACCATATATATTTTTGTATTTTATTGTTTATAGCATCCTCTTTATAATTAACCATTTCAAAGACGAAGTTTTACCAAATTACAGATTATTTGATGTGCAACTTCCATATTTATAGTCTCTTACAGTAATCTCATATTTTACCATTATTTTTCCAACTGCATGAAGTGTCCAGAAGCAGCCAGCCAGCTTCGGGTTAATAAGAGCAGGTAGATACTTTAATTTGATTAACATTTAAATTGGCTGCGAGCTGCTGTTGAGCGGCCTTACAATGAATAATTGTATCATCACTTGCGGTGAAACGTATAATGTTCTCCTCCTTTGAGCCGCGGCTGTCAATTTCCATCTCGAATCTCATCCAACTTGCAAGCCTGAAGTATATGTTGCCAAAAAAGAGAACGAAGAAACTAAATCGCTTAAGGCCAAGTGGCCCGGGGGCCAACCGAAGCACAAATAATAACACAATTTTTCCTGCACGCCATTTTCATATTAAATAACTTTGTATTTATTTCCTGTCTGTCCAGCTCTTCCCTCCCCGAGCCAGCCTGGCCCGTTTTTATTGTTTCACCTAAGCGACGACAGGTGGAGAAGTTCTCAGAGTTTTAGCTGCTCTTAAAAAATAAGAGCGGAGCAAGGACAACTTTGCCCATTTAATTAAACATAAATCAGCCAAGGCACAGTAGCGCCTCTCGAACAAAAGCCGTTGCAAAAATAGGAAAATTCATAATCGCAAAATCGATTTAAACTATACAAATTCGACAGAGAATTTCCCAAGGATTCCGAATATGTAACCAAATTAATTTTCAGATTTTTTTTGTGGAAGATATGAGCATTCAAAGTCGAAATTGTTTTCCGTGTATGCGTCATACAACAAAAAATAGGTAAATTAGTCGACTTTCAGGTAATATTACACAAAAACTACATAACCAATCGTTATGATTTTTTTTTAAATGACAGGTATATTCATTAACTTTTATAAAAATTGAAAAAAAGGGTAGTTTTGTGTGGGCTTGTGCAGGAAAATCGCTACCTGCCAGGTGTCCATTATTTTCACCTTTTTCTGGCTAAAGTAGTCTATAACTTCTGAAGCTGCCCAGAGCCGGTAACCACACTATGACTACTCATTGCGTGTATCTTTCCTGAATCAGAATCCGTTTAGATCGGCTGCGTCCAGCTGCGACTCTGGCATTGCGAAGCAAAAAACCGAAGCAACTCAGGGTAAAATATACCAAAATACCAAAAAAAAGTATGCGCTTACCTACAAATATACCAACTGTAGGGCGCAACCGATTAACAAAAACAAAAAAAAAATTTTTTTTCAGGGTTCAAAATATTTTTATTTGATCAAATAAACAAAAATAAAGCAAAAAAATTAACAAACTTTTGTTTTTAAAAATTCATTTTCATAGGAAAAAATTGATTTTTTCACTTTGATACCCTATAAAAAGGCGAATTTGTGGGCGTGGCACATTATACAGTACATATATATATTTTACAACAATTACCTGTCGAATGCCGTTTAAATTTTTCAATTATCTTATTTGGTTCAAAAGTTATGATTTTTGCAACGTAAAATGAGAAAAGGCGCTACTGTGCAAGGGCGCCAACATTTCAGTCCGGTGATTGCTTTATTAACTTGCTCAAGTTAAACCAATAAAATAGGTGACTTTGTAATTTAACTTAAATACGGATGAGGAAGTAAAGATCTAGAGAAGTTTAATTTGTCAAAAATGGCTTTGAGATGAATTTGAATTTATACCAGATAGATAAAGCTTAATAATATACCATATATTAATCGCGTACATTAAAAAAAAATATTTATGAAAGCTAGGTTGCTAAGGTCTTGTGTCGCTTATATAAAAAAACCTACTAATTTATATATTATTAAATTATTTTATTTTAAGATTTTTCTAGGCTTTTTAAAATTTATTACAATAATTTTCACTTAACCCGTGAAACGACACACAGTATCCAAAGCCACATCCCAACTCTGAAAGAGTTCAAACACTTCCGAGTAAAGTGGCAAAGCAAACACCCAGGAGGGTACTCCTCGTAGTCCTGTGAAAAGGATATCAATACTAGGCCACTGTGAATAGCTGCAAATGTTGTGATTTGAAGTGTTCGTGTGTATGGGAATTACTCAAGAGAAGCTGGTTCATCGGGGGTCGCACAAGTGATGTAATATCAAGTCTTCACCTACGGCTCCTTTGTGGGTCTGGCTTAGTGCCGCTCATTAACGGCATGTGGCGGATGGTTGCTGTTCATTTGAAATACCTTTGACCCAACTAAGTTTAGATTTCAGGTATCTGTAATGAGAACAGAATAGTCAGTAGGATTCAGCTGGTTTAAGTGAATGTGTTAAATATTTGTGGAAATTCTGCAATTCTCAAATCCCTTAATGCCTTAAAATCACCATTAAACAAATCCCCACAACGGCTTTTATAGGTTATTTAATAGTGTTAAATGGGTAAATATATAGGATTCACTTGGTTTAAACTTTGCCTCCGCAGCTCAGGAAACTAGGCTGCCAAACTCTCGCGCTTCGAGAGTTCCGTTGACCCCAATGCCAGCCTCAATTGACCCAGGAATTGGGGTTGATGTAGAGGGCGGAGATGGTGCCGCGCAGCGACTTGATTCCCTGGCTGCTGGGCACCGGCTTGGGCCGCTGGTCCACATGGCTCATCCACCGCTGGTAGGCATGATCCGCCTGCTTTTGGCGCTGCAGACTCTCCTGCTGCCTCCATCGCTCGGCGCTCCGCAGCTGAAGACGCCGCTGCTCGGCCAGCCTCAGTTTTTCCAGCTCCCATTGCTGCAGGCGGGAACTCTTGGTGGCGGCATTATTGGATTTACTGGGCGGGATTCGGGCAGACTCTACTTTCTTGGGGCTGGCTGCCAGGGATTGCTTCGCCTTCTGCCGGCACCACTGCTCGTACCGCTCCTGGGACAGTCGCTGGCGCACTTCCGCCCGCTGCAGCTGCTCCTCCCTGCTCTTTTCCTCCGCCTGGCGTCGATACTTGGCCTGCTGCTGCTTGGCCGACAGCCAGTTCTCGTAGGCCTCGTCTGCGGGCCGCTCCAAACGCTGCGGATGGAGGCGGCGGGTGTAGGTCAGCGCTCCCGAGCCACGATCTGATCCCAGTTGCAGCGATGGCATGCTGAAATTGCGAGTCTCCCCCTTGGAGCTAGGTTGGAGCATGCTCTCGCCCCGGGACATGGCCTCCTCCCAGCTGCACATGGAGGTGGTTGAGCTCTTTTCCTTGGCATCGGACTCGCGAGAGGAGCTTGATCTGCTAGTTGAGGAACTTCTGCTGGTACTTCCAGGACTTTCCCGTCCAAGGCAAATTGTCTCGGAGCCGGTGTCCAGCTCTTGATTGTCCGCATACTCCTCGTCTTCCGCCAACAGGGTGCGTTGGGACTCGAGCAAGCAGCGGTGCAGGATGGAGCCCTCCGCCTCGTCCAACGAGTTCACTTCGCTGGACGACTCGGAGCCGCCCACATAGCGCACCGTGCTGGGACTACCCATGGCTTGCAGCAGGCTTTCCTGGTCATAGGTCTTGATGTAAGTCCTAGAGCCCTCGACGGTCTCGATATCGTCCTGATTATTGGCTGCAGCGCCGCAGAAGAGCTCACGACTGACCATGGTTCCTTGACAGTCAATGTGACCCAGAAATGCCATTTTGTAGAGCTTTCGGTTTCTGGAAGGTGCTTCTGCTTAGCCCACTTAGTATATTTTTGGGTATGGTTTGCACTTACGTTCTTTTATACCCAATTATAACTTCAATACGTCGTCGAACGCAGACGATATATGGAACACCTTGCAGTCTTTTTGTCAACCCAAATCTGTAGTCTATGGGAAGTGTTTCAGCTTGTGTGTGCGATTAGCAAATAATAAACATTTTTTGTAATTTTGACATAAGGCACAAATGACCCCATTATAAGATCATTTGTTTTGGTATTTATTTTCTTATTTAATATTTATTGTATTTAAAGCGATAAATTAGATTCCTATTCAAGAATATCTCAGGATTCAAGCTTTAAAAATTAACGGTAACCAATACCAAACACTTAAAATATAAATTTTTTATCTTCCTGCTTTTATATATATATATAGTTTTTTAATCGTAAATTGTTTGCTTCCTGTAAAATTATATGCGCGTTACGCATCTTGTTAATTCATATTGTCTCTAGGTTAATTAATGAGACATCCAAGAAAACGACGAATAAAGAAAGGAAGACTAAGAAAGAGGATTACTTTATTTTAATAATTCCACATTCGTTTAAGACTTTACTTAAATATATAATGAAAAACTAACCCTTAATACTGTGTAGCTTTGAAATTAAATATCAAATATATTCCCCGTCTAAATGCCTTTTTAGCTTATTTAATAGGCATGTCCTTCTAATTTTACCAAAACCTTGCAAATCAATGTAATAAAGAGCTTGGCCGGAATAAATTCGGTAGCGTACGTTTTGCGCTGAATGCCATTTTAGATTTCATTTTCTATTAATATACAATTTAGCTTCGTTTTTTTTTTCGTCTAAGCCGCACCCACTGCCTCTTGCCCTCCGATCGGGCCTCGCACAATTTGATTGCCGTTGCCGTTGCCCCTGCAGTTGCAGTTGAAGTTGCACGGCCGGTTGTTGCTTTTACATTCTAATCGAAATTTTTATTGTTCGCAGTCACGAAATGTGTGCGACGCTGCAACGATGACGACAACGCGGCGTCGTCTGCGGTGGTGCAGCGGTTCATCAGAGCGACGGTGGCCGAGTTCGGGGGTTCCCGGGATCTAGGGGGTTCAGGTAATGTCAGTTATTTGACAGGCCCGACAGTCGAGTGCGATGGCGGTGCAGACATGCAAGCGGCCGTTCTGCCATTCAGCCGTTCCGCCATACAGCCAAAAGTCTCGCCACATTGGCTGCAAAGAACAGAGGCGGGATTTAAGGGGTTTAAACTTAGGACAATAAATTTTATAAGGTACAAAACATTTAAAAATAATAATAATTTAAACAACCTACAGCTTAGAAGTATATACTAATAGTTCGTATTCACGAGTTATTGTTACTTTAATTATCCCTGAAAATATTAGATGACTTTGCCACTGCCAGAGCTCAGTGTCCTCCAGTCGCGATGTCTAAAAGCTAAGCCAAAAATGTGCCACTTAGCCGAGCGGGGCATAAAAATTGCCACGCCGTGCCGCCACTTTTGCCCGTAACCACATGCAAAAACAAAAGGCGGAAAAGCGGCAGCCATATCAACAGCAAAAGCAACAGTAGCAGAAGTAAAAGCAAAAGCAAAGGCAGCAGACATCGTTGGCAATGCAACCGACATTATTTTATAATTTACAAACAAGTCGCACGACGTCTGCAACACGATTTGCCTTTATCGACAGCAGACTCAGATGGAGGTTCGCCGAGCAGAAAGCCCTCGAAACATGAAATTCCATTAGTTGCAGATGTATTACACAAATTTCCATTGATAGAAATCAAAATTATTGCCCTACGCTAAAAGTCCCTTGAACGCATAATTTTGTGAGAAAGCATTATGGATTGAAATGTGGGGAAAATGTGGGTAAATGTCAGTTATCCAAAATTAAAAGCTGCACTTAAGGGACTGGCCAAAAAAATAAAAACCCTAAGCATTAATAAAGTGAAAACTGGGTGATAAAAAACTATAAAATATATGAAATATTTTCAATTTGACTATAATGAAATCTCAATTAATTGATATTTAATTTTGGTAGCAAATTCAAAGGACCCTTAGCAAAGGTTAAATGCAAAATAAATGGCAGACAAAACAATCAAATCACTTATATGTATTTCATTACCGAATTAATGTGTATTATAAATCCTCAACAAAACATGTAAGTAGCCCAAGGCTAACCAATTAGGATAATGTATTGAAAATATCAGAATTATCCTCTAATAACAACTCAGTCGTCTTTATTTTATTTCACAATTAGATAAATCGAAATACCTTAAGCTAAGAGGTTCAAATCCCGCAAGCGTCTTGGCCACAGATTGGGCCAAACAAACTTTTGCGGCGCTCGGCTTTCACTTTCAGGCAAGTCCTGCAATTAATAGACGGGGATCCTGCTTCCTCCTGAAAGCCAAGACAAGAAGTCAGTCAGTGCGGTGGTGAGCCCGAAAGACGTCTAGAATATGACTTATTTAAGTCGGAGCCGCGTGTTAATAACTTTGCAAACCTTGCCAGGCATGCAAACTTCGCTCATGTGAGTGTCCTTCACAGGATTGTGCGGAAGAGAGCTCCGTGTGCCTTGCTGCGTGTGGCAGGCAGATTAAAGTGACAGACAGGGCTACGCAGGCAAAATAACAAAAGGTGGTTAAGTCCTTGTAAGTGTTTAAGTCGACATGGGGTCGGCCGGGCCGGGGCAAGGACGAGGCCCGATTCGTGTTTATTGCGCTGTGAAATGAACATTTTGCAGGTGATTTAACAGTTATTAGATTTTTCAACCCAAAGTAGCTAGGCAGGCTTACGGCCTACTCTCCTGCTCTCTGCTCAAGATTTCCTCTGGGAATTCCACACTTCCTGCCCTTTTTATAATCCCGGAAAGAAAGTTTTTATTTGATTGCGACAAATATTCGCATCTCATGTCCCAGCACAAGCGGCAGGGCTAAACAAAAACGTCAAAAGACATTTGTGCAAAACAATTGCCGGGCCAAAAGTTTTTGTTCTAGCAACTTTTAAACTATGCTTGATTAAATAAAGATTTTTCCTCTCCATGGAAAAGTTGGGCTGCCCGGGTAGATAGTCATGTTGCATAAGTAAATATGCAAAACTGTTATCTAAGAAGTGTTTATACCTCCTCGGCAATTGCTGCTGACTTAACATCTCAAAAGGCACTTTACGCCGAGAACTATGAACTACTTGTATAACTTCTGGACTTGTTCTGTAATGTAAGCAGAGTCACTCTTGAGAAAATTATGAATAGAAAGAACAGAGTACACATTTTTGTATTTGTTTTAAGATGATTTTAATTGAAAGAGAAAAACATACCATTTTTAACATTTTAATTAAAAAGAGAGTTACTCTTCAAGCAAGTTAGTTCAGCTTAGTAAAACATTTATTTAAAATATGAACAAGAAACCTTCGATATCTACCGAATATCGAATTTTACAACAATCGATGAGTATCACAGGTAACATTCCAATTTCGATATTACTGAACAAATAGCCGAAGAACGCGTTACAATTATTTTAACTTTGTCTTTAAAACTTAATATTTTAAATATGTTTTAAATATCGAACTGAATATCATCATATCGCAAATAAAACATAGATTTTTATATCGAAACTTCGCTCTAAATATTAGTTTTTATTTCAAACTTTGTGTCAAATATCAATACATTATAGATTCATTGATATCATCCCATACAGTACAGACTTTGGTATTTTAAAATGTTATAAAAATATCTCATAAATATTCTTTTCTTCATAAATGCTTATCTAAATATTTTTTGTAAGGTCTTGAGTATAAATTTTGATTTCCCAGGAATATAATAATAAATTCAGTTCCCGCTAATCCCATAAGCTGATCAAATGCCTTCATCAGACTTAACTCGGCGTTCGCATCAACGCAATTGCTCACCGAGAAGGCCTAATTATGAAAGTTCAAGTACTTGATTGAATTAAAACAAACTGGACAAGCAACCATAAATTTGCATTTTGTTGGCCGGATCTAAATAAGTTAACCTCGTTCTCAAGGATAGAGTTGGTCCGAAAGTAAGCTCCACCGTAGCCACTTTGGCATATTTCTTAATTAGCTTTATGAGTTTCCTGCGAAGCACCTGTCAAAATTCCCATGCGTGCGGTCAGCCGGGCGTCGGTCCAGGCCTAGTGGAAAACCACAAAGTTTTTCTTCACCCCGAGGAAATATTATGGGAAAAATTATATTAAAAGTTTGGCCGGCGATGCTTCTGCAGAACTTTTCGCAGCATGTGAGCGAGGACTGGTGCTTGGAATTCGGTAGGTGGCCGATGGCTGGTTTCTGGGCCAGCAGCTATCAATAGCAGTGGCAACAATGGCCAATTTGTAGCAAGGTTCTTGAGGCGCATAAATTACACCTCGCCCCCTAATTGGACCATGCCCTTGCATGGAAATGACGACGACGAGGATGACGACGTCAAACGAGGGCGACACTTGAAATCAAAATTCACGACTGGGGGCGGGGTGGAGGAGGTAGTGGAAAATCGCTGGGAAATGTCCGCAGCCTGTCGACATTGGGCGCATAAAGCGAAAAGGCAGCAAGGCGTAACATGCGATAAAATTGAGTTGGAGACGTGTCTCAAATCTAAAATTAACAAACTGCCGGAGTCATAGGGTCACGGCAACGGCTCTGAGTTAGCCGGATCCTCCCTCCGTCCCCCTCCTCCTGCTAAATGTCCTGCGACGCTGCCTAGCCTGCATGTAAATGACTTTTTAATGATGCCCTCAGTCGCTGGCTCCGTTCAAATCCAACGTGCCACTCGTCCTTCGTCCTTCGGACACTCACTCTCTGCTCCGCGCTGTGCGTCTCCGTCGAGTGTCATAGTTTGCCTAATTGCTGACATAATTTTCCTGTTTTTTCCTGCTGCACTCTAATAGTTTTTTCCTCGGACTCCGGCTATTGGTTTCATGTAAATGTGGGCCTGATTAGCGCCAGCCATGAATTTCAATTTGCTCCTAATTAATTGTTGATTTAAAATTCTACGCGTGCTAATGGAGCTAAGGTAGAACTTCCTTTTTCACAATTGATAATTGGTGGATAATTTCTTTTAAAAAACTGCAGTTTACCTGAATATGTTCATTAAAAGGGGATATCAATTAATTGAGTAAATTATGCGATTTTTAGCAGTAAGTTAAGTGAGTAAAGTAGTACAATAAAAATTTTAAGAAACTTAAATATCAAAAAGAGTTCCTTTGACTTTTCGCTCTCAGATATAAGAGCGCGGGCAAGTATTACCATTTATCAAAATATAATAATTATATTTTATCACTCTAGTAAACCTTAGTTTTTTTACTTAAGAAATTAACCCAGAGTGACCTTTAAGAACTCCTTAATCTTAAATGGATTGAGCTGCCCTCTGTGACCATTTTTGCATAAGAAAGCACAATCTTTCACAAGCTGTCTCAAAAAAAAAAAATTGCCAGCCCATAGATAAACCACAGTTCAGTGCAATACAAGAAAAAAGATATATCGCCACGTGTTTAGTGGTAAAACAATGAGTGTGCCCGCCTCCAGGCGGCTTGCTGTGCCCATAAATAATGCCATGGCCAAAGGGGAGCCAGGTCCGACCGACCATTGAGTCCTCGACAAAGGCAGGTGCAAAATAAAGGAATACTGGCGTTGTTTGGGGTCAGCGCAGTCGGTGGTGCCGGGGTTTTGTGCTTAGACAATGGTCCAGATATTTATCAAAGTGATGTCGTGTGATCAATAACTGGGCCCAGAGGAAGGGTTTTTGCGCTGCCCCCAACAACTGAGGTGATGATGAGTGATGTTCGAGGCTGTAAACAATTGCCAGTGAAAAACTAAAGGTATGAGAGAGCATAAGAAAAATAAACGAATTTAGTGTGAGGCTGGAGAGCAGGATTTTTATATTGAATTAAAAGCTTAGGAGAACATCCTCCTAAGGGACAAGGATTTATAGTATCTTGGCTTAAATTCGATTTCTGCTGGTGGAAAGTATTCTTTTCAAAGTGTACACTCTTCTGAGATACATGTCCAGGTTTTCCAATCAATGCCTCATCCGTGTCCACCCAGTGACTAGATGGGGCGAGTTACCTGCGGTCCTGCCTAGGTGGTTGCCCATCTGGCCATTACCCTGGTCATGTCACCAGGTCATCAAGCCGAAATGCACACTACAATAATATCAAAGCGAAAGTGCGTAAACAATGCAAACAACCTGGAAGCGACTTGACTCTGAGCTCGGGCTCGAGCTCTCTACCTCCTGGATTCTCCACTCACAGGACAGGTTGCCGTGCGATGGCAACAATATAGCTAGTTGCATCGACCAGCAGCAGCAGCAGCAGCAGCAGCAACAACACCAACTCGTAGACAAACAGCAGTCACAACAACAACAACAATATTAACAACAAAAGCAAAAGCAGCAGGAGCAACACAAACTAGTTAGTGCAAACTACATTGATGACGAATAACATGCTTCAATACCTTCCAAATTTAATCCTGCCAATGCTCGATATACAGCACTTACCCCCTGCCGACCACCTTCATTTCCCGCTCATTTCCCCGCATCCCGAGCACATACACATACGCAAGAGTAAGCATCGGCCAGGCACAATTTACACTGAGAAAACCAGACTTGAGTGAGGAATCAACAAGTACGTTTTAATGTATCAACCTTCCACATAAATCGAGACTCAACTAATGTGCAAGATCTCAGACAGATCGTTTTATACCAAGACAAGTCATTGAAAAATAAATTCAAACTATATTCATAGGTAAGAATTATTACACTTCGGTATTTTAAATCTGAGAAATAGGCTTTAAATGACTCTCTTGTAAATATTTTTTTACAATCTGTAAGACCTATGTTGATATGGAAAGTAAACATTTTCCATGAAAGACAACCTTTCAGTTTCCAAAACAAACTTTTAAGATGGATCAGGATTTTATTATTTCCTCATGGAAACCTTTAAACTTCTTATAGATACTTATTTCAAATTTTAACTTTATTCACAGTGCACTCTCCCTTTATGCGAATGCCGGCTCATGCGTGTGCGTATGCGAGTGTGTGAACAGGAAACCAGACCAACGTTGACCTCATCAAAAGGATTGCTAACGTCTTTTTGGTCTTTTTGTTTGCCCGGCCCGTGCGCTGGCCTTTGACTTTGCTGCAAGGGGAGCTCCGAGCTGGCCGAGAGCTGGGAAATTGTGCAAATGAACTTTAGGCCTTTGGGTTTGTTTGTTTGCATTTCGGTTACCCACGCCCCCAACCTCAAGGCTGCCTGCGACTCTGGCTTTCCACTCGAAGCTACCGAAAACATGCTTTATTTTATTTTGGAACAATATAATATTGTAACTTTACAGGCACGCACACATAGCACACACAGCACACAACAGTCGGCCGGTGTTGAAAATCTAATGAAAATGGGCAGAGCCCAGCTCTTACCCCAGCTCCCTCGATACTGCTTCGGCTTATTGCCAGCCGGAAAATGTATCTTGTCCAACAACAATTGAAATCTTATTGAGTGTCCTGTCCTGTCGTCCCCTTGCAGTTTTAGTTTCGATTTTTGCTTACCTCTTTTCTTTTGTGTTTTGGCTGCAAATTGTTATTTGCTATCGTTAGTGCCCCTTGGTCGCCGCCCTTGCCCTCTTATCGTATTGGTTTACAAAATTGGTTAAACTCTCTGTTGACGCAATTGTATAAATTGACTTTTGAATTGCTTAAAGATAATGTTGTACCATTTTATTAGGTAGCTAGCGAATTCGGGAAGATTGTTTTCAGAGCTGAAAATAAAGAAGAGAGTAAACAATACACAAAACGTTAGATAATGAAGTCCATAGACCATGATACTCATGTTTCATGAAATTCGGTAAAGGAAAGGATCTTATATTAACAAGATTTTTAACGATTTGAATTTTTTAAATTTGATTTTATTCAAATAGAATAATCTTCTCGTCGTTAATTTTCGTACAATTTTAATCCAAGATTTATCTTGAAAACGAGACACAAAATGTGAAAATGGCATGCCTCACTACATCTTCGAAGGCTTGGTGGCACCGACCCAGGAATTGGGGTTTATGTACATGGGCGAAATGGAGCCGCGCAGGGAGTCCAAGCCCTGGTTGAGGGGCACCGGCTTGGGCTTCTCGTGCACATTGCTCATCCATTGCTGCCAGGCCAGCTGGGCCAGCTCTTTGCGCCTCTCCTGCTCCAGGGCCTTGGAGACGAGAGCGCGTCGCTTCTCCTCGCGCTGGTTCTGATGCAGCTGTTGCTTCTTCAGCCACCAATCCTCCACGACCTGGCGGATCTTGTCCTGCGATACGTTGCGTAGAGCCTTATTCGCTGACGAGGAGGTGGCGGAGCCCGAGCCTGCTAAAGTTGACGAGCAGGATGCGCTAGCGGGAGTCAAGCCCGAGATCTTGGTCAGTGACTGCCTGGCCTTGAAGGCAGCGGCCTGCATGTGGTTCTCCACCCGCTGGGCAGCTGCCTGGCGATCCTTGTCCTTCAGCCACTGGTCGTAGCACATCTCGGCCAGCTGCTTCCGCTGTTTGGCCTGCTCCAGCTCGTAGTCCCGCTCCTGCTGCAGCACCTTTCGCTTCTCCAGGCTCTGGCGCCGCTTGGCCGAGTACCAGTTCTCATAGGCAGCTTCCGATTTGCGATAATCCTGTGGAAAGATTTAGTTAATATATTTTCAAGTAGTATATAAGTATCTGTCTATATATAAACACATTTAAAGTATTCAATACGTTATAAATAAAGTAAAGTGGTCGTTCGAAAGGGAATTGATCCTGAAACCGAAAGATCCTACCTTCATTGTATCTATATGTCTCATATAGTCAACGGAGCTCGCCCGGGAGTCGAGCAGCAAAGAGGGAACTCCCTGGTTCTTCTTGAGTTCGCTGTACATGAGCGACCAGCCGTCAGGCGAGCGGATGCGGGACGCCTCCGTGGTGGCATCGTCACTAACATCGGTGTCGTCCTTGGCTGAATTGCTCCGTGTGCGGTGCTGGGGCAGCGAGACTGGCGACGACAGCGACGAGAGCGAATTACTGGGTGACGGGGGTCGCCGGACCACGGTATCGCCCATGTAGATCTCGTCGCGCAGGACAATGTCTCCGGATGCGTTAACGTAGCCGCAGAATGCCATTCTTCGCGACGCGATATTTACTTTTTTTTTCGAAATTGTGTAAGCCTGTTAAATAGGATAGGTGAAGAGACACACTAGTGAACGAAATAATTTTTTTGTTTTTGAAGTTTTTAACCTGATTGACAAGGCTCCAACTTGTAACTGTGACTGGGGGCAGTTTGAAGTCCAGTTTTGACTGCTTTCTCCTCCATTGCTGGGCTTTCGTTGTTTGTTTGTTGTCACTGTCCACAGACCCGCGCAATTAAACCCGCCGCAGGACCAATCGCCCTTCCATATGCAGCCGGAAATTTTAATTACAATGCCCGGACCGAACACAACGGCCGACTGGCGGCATATAAAGAATACACCTGCCTTGGCGATGATGACGATGATGCCCGGTGTAAACCTCAGCTGCCGACACATCAGTAAATGGCGGCGGCCCATTGACATTTCCGCTGATTACTTTATGGCCGAACACATGTACATATATACGTACTTCATGACGCGCCGCTCCGACGCCTGTCGCAACATGACATGACATTTCGCCAGCCCACCCGCAGCCACCCAGGCCCACGCCCGGCCTCCGCCCACAGCCTACTACCTTTGGCGAAAGGGTATAATTACTATGCCATGATACGTACAGGTATTTCTCCTGCAATGTTTAAGGCAGGTTGTCCAGTCTGTAAAATGTAATTAAGTAACTATGAAGGAAATTCTGTATATGCATTTTCAACGCCCAAGCAGCAGGGAATACCAAAATTGTTTAGGTATTTAGCTGTAATTATTAGTGCTGGCATTGCCTTTAATTTTCCAAAAGATGGGTCTGAACCTGGAGGCCTTTGCAATGTAGGTTATGCAATTATCAAATATTTGTACGAATCAATAATCTGTCAGAGGACGAAAGGCTTTAGATTTTCAGAAAAGGTTTATAATATTATTTTGTTTATAACACATCTTTATATTAAAACTTAATATAAATTAATGTTTTATTTCCTCAGAATGCCAAAATTTTTCAATTGAAGTCTAGTACATCTTTAAAAAATTCTTACCCTATATGACCTGTATAAGCATACATCTCTGAATTTAAAATAAGAGTGTTGTTTAAGTATAATATAATGTTATGATCATATATAGAGAAGTAAGAAAGAACAATGAAAATATTACCATAAAATGGTAAATTATGCATTTTAGAGTTCTATACTTATTAGACTAATATTGCTTTTAAAATTTGTACAATCTGGCATTTTTCAATTAAGTTTCTTACTCTTCATGTCATATTATAGTAGGTAGGTTACTCTTCATGTCATATTATAGTAGGTTAATTAAGAATACTGCTACTGTTTTGTTCATTTACAATTTTTTAATTATATTTTGGTTTTTTTAAATACTAATCCGAAATACTTATTTTCTTGAAGTTAATTTAAAGAGTTTAATTATTAAACTACTTACGCATATTGTCATAAAAAGCTGTGAAAGTATAATCAGTAGTTTTATTATTATATTATTATTTTTATTAATTTTTAAGTATTTATTAATTGTGTTGTATAGTTTTAAGCTAATCAGAAATCGTTCCCTTTTCCAAGAAATATCTGTATAATTGAGTAAGAAGCTTAATTGTACTAAAATTATAATAAGATATATAGATATTTTTCGGGGTAAATATAATCCATTTAACAACTTTAAGTAATTTTTAATTAATTTAGTTTGCTGAGCAGTATTGAATATGAACCGTATTTTATTACGACCCAATTTTTGTCAAATTAAAGAAATACATTTTCAAGTAGCACTATTTTTCGGCAAAATGCAATATTAAAAATACAAACTCTAGTGTGCTAATTACTCAATATACCACAATTTTAACATAACAAAAAGGCTACCATATTCGATGATGACATTTTTTGGCAATTCAGTGTTGCGTGTTTTCTTTTCAGAGCATAACGAACGCGCCGCGTTCATAATTTTCGGTGGCCGACATGCACTGACATCAATATCATTTTAAGCGCACGGACACACACACTCGCGGGGTGTGTGTGTGCTGCACATTTAAGCCAACACCGACGCACACAGTGGCAGCGAACACCGAAACCGAAAATCTCAAAATTTAATGACAGGCTAATTATGCGTGCAAATGGTTTATAAATATTTTATAATGCCCGCGTGACCCTGACTTCGAGGTGGGCGCCTCGTGGGGCACATTCGGGAATGCAGCTGCACGGACGGATACCTGCACTCCCCGTGGCAGCTTCCACATCCTTTGTGTGTGCGATTCGGCTTGCGGACTGTTTGTTTGGGCGCCTGTGCGTGCTGTTGTGTGTTTTGCGCATCGCTGATTGCATTGCGGTTTTACGACTTCATTATTGTTAATTATACTGCCAGCAGCCTCCTCCGCAGCTCGGGACCGCGCCGCATTTTCCGCGAAACCGTGCCGAGGCCGTACCTCTCCGGGCGACTGTCAAAAAGGTTGTGCCACCAAATTCAAAAATATGACATTGCCAAAACCGCAAACTTAATTGGGCTTATGGCAGCGGACAGACACTGAGCTCACTAATTTCTCCCTGTGGCATGCAGATTATGAATTGAGTGTGGCAACGAAAATGAATTCGGTTAACGATCGACTGGTAATTTCTATGTTCACGATTTGTGTCTAGGGGAAATTGGAATAATAAACTACAAGTTTGGAAGTCCTGTCCCTAACAATAACAATGAGACAGGCAAGAATTAAGCCCGAGACCTCTATCTCGCAGATCTACATGAAGGAAATTCTCATTTCCGGGTCTTTTAGTAGGATGATAAGACCCTAGAAGACCCAGATTTTGCATAGATAGCTTTGATTTAATATACTTAAACTTGTTTCACAAAAATATAACTACTAAATAAACTGAAAACATAGGTTCGACTTTGCTTCCTTTTCTACCTGAGGCTTTGAATAATGCAGCTCTCAGCTAATACATTAATTTACAACACAGAATAAAGTTTGAACTCGCTTTTGTACACAAGTTCCGATTTGTTCGATTATAATTTAGTTTAGTTTTAATTCCGCTTAATTATTTGCAGCACAAAGTTAGCCCTGGTTGTGTATTTACACGAATATGCCAATAGGATTTCAATTAGATTACTTTCATTACTATTATTTTTCTGAATTTGCACGGAGTTGCAATCAATTTGGTTGATTGGAAAAAACTCATTATAATAATTAAGTTTAAATTAAAACCAGTTGGAGTGCAACCTAAAATGGGTTCCCATTTTGGTTAAATATTTTTTAAAGTAAACTGACATTCAAAGAATGTTTACCTAAAATGTACCAAATGCGATGCGGTGTTCAAGGACATTCCCCAGGTTGCCTTGACACATTCCCCACTCCCCCGAACGGCAGCTCAATCTATTGCTGGATGTCTCAGTTATCATTAAGTGTCGTAAGCCAAAATGATAATGCATAAATGTTAACAAATTTCACAGCACGGCAAGCAGACACAAGCCCCCTGACCCTCCCGGCTTTCGGCATTAAATTCATTTCACATGCATGGCATTAGACAGACAATGGAAGGATGCCTCCGCCTCTGGCTGCTAAGATTTGATTTGAAAATTGTAAATGCGGTCACGTATGTTATTATATCAAATATCTTTCATGGTTATGTTTATATGCTTACATTTGTTGCAGGCCTTCCCCTCACTCACTCACTCCCCGGCTTTGCTTTCAACAAATTGACTTTTGTATTCGCAATTTGAAATTGTCGCACATGGAATACATATATGATAAATACATATTTTGTCTATCGTTTGCGTTGTGCGAGAGAGTTGTAAAATTTGAATTTATATTGAATTTTTCATTCTACCCTGGGAATCCCATATAATTAAATCATTTTACGGCATTTGATTTCCTTTAAGGTTAATCATGGCAAGAAAGCTTGTTTGGGTTCGGACTTAAATCGATATTTATACCAGCATGGAGCCAATTAAATTAATTTGTCACTCACCAAATATGGTTTATGGATTTAATCTGTATAAATTGTCGTTAGGAATTATTTTTGCTCAGATTACATCCTAATTACATAAGTTTGATATAATAGTGACATGTTGATAATTTGAATAAGGTATTCTTTAGATTTGTGTTAGAAATTCTTTCTCTAAGTACAAGTTTTTATGTTAGTCGCAGACAAACATTGGTAAAAGCTTAAGTTTTATTTATCTTGAAACTTCAAGGAAAACGTAAGACAAAAATATATTTTGAATTTTGTAATGGAAATAAAACATCTTAGGATAAAATAAAGAATATTGATATAACTTAAACATGAAGAATGGTTTTGGATTTTCTTTAATTTTAAAACCTTTGGTAGATCTATTCTATTGTGAGACGTTTAAATAGCTATTTAAACAAGCTTAAATAAATAAATATTATTTTGTGTGATTATATTTTTACATCATTGTATTTATAGCAAAATTAACCTCAACAATCACATGTCTCACTATAAATTTAATGTTAAGAAAATGTTTTCCTTTTCAAGTGCAAGTAAGTTTTCCACTTGCTTAATATAACTTTCCTCCTCTCGAGCTAGTCCTTACACTTGCTGAAGTACTTCCCCGACTAGGAACAGGTTATTTTAAAGTCAAATAGGCAGAGCCAGGACCTCACAGCCTCTCACCTTGGCGATCCTCTCGAGAGTCGAGGCGAATGTGCCTATCATTGCAGCATGTCAATGCTGCCGGCGAAATGTATCTTTCACGCTCAATTTATTTGTAATGATGTCGACAGCAGGGCCTCGGTGGGAAAAGCCAACGTGGCGTGGAAATCTGTGGGAGGGGCTGGCGGCGTAAAGGAAATGCGAGCTACGGCACATTAGTGGCGCCACCGAAAATCCCCAATCATAAAGTGAGCGGACTCGTGGCAACTTTTCCTTTTTTCGCGAACGCATTTTTCATGTCGGAATCGTTGGGTCTAGGGCAAATGATGTCCCTGGAGGGCGGAGCCGGGATGAAATAGCCGCATGTGTAGCTCTAATGAAATAAACATGTTTATTAGATACGAATGCGAGTCAGCGAGGGCCTCGTTTTTTTACGGTTACCGTTACGATTCGCATTTTCTTCTCTTCTTTTTTTGTGTGGGTTCACGGTGCGTATGATTAATATTAAGTGTAGCTGCCTTGCACCTGTCCGCTTTGTAATTAATTGAATTATTTTTCTCAGGACGTGGCCAGCAGGAGCAGGAGCTGCGAAAGGCTAAGAAGCAGAGTCGGACAGAGAGCAGTAGTAGTCGCAGTCCTTCACGCCGGCATTATAAATTCAAAAGGCATCAGAAATGGCGGAAATGCAATTAAAATGCTCCTGGCTCCACGTCACCCCTCCGCCGAAGTGCTGGTCTGTGAGTGTGGCTAAGCACAAATTACCAGCAGCTACTTAGGAGGAGGCAGCGGGAAAAACTGCACAACTTGTCGGAATGCTGCAGGCGAAACGAGAGCCCTATTATGCTTAATTAAGCTGCTTTCTACTCCGCGCCTCTGCCGGCAAGAAAGTTGCCTCGAATGGCGAGGTGCGGAGGTGTAAAGTGCCACTGGATAAACTGTGGAATAGTGCGGAGTGGCCGTGGGTACAAGGAGAAGCTACAAGTGGAACTTGTTAGCCTGTAACGTGCAACGTTCATAAGGCACTGTTCGACCAGATCTGACTTCGCGGGGCACGCTATAGGGTCCGGCTCTAGCTCGTCGGCTTTGGGGGTGGAATCTTGCTAGGTCTGATCTGGCATTAGTTTATTATTTATTAAGCAAGAAATTGAGCGTGCTGCGACGGCATACGAAAAGATATCGGTAATCGGATAGAGAAACGTAAATTCATTCCAAGAGATATAGAGTGTAGATAGGAAAAGAGGAGAGAATTTCGGTGGTGAGACGTAGGTGTTGTTACGTCATCGGAGACCCGCCCAACCTATGATCACCATCTTCGAGCCTTACTCGGGTGATCCCTTTAAATACCCCTCACGACTGCACGATCATCTGCCGAGTTCAAGAAAAGGATTACTCCATGATTTCGATAATATGCGTTTTAATACAATAAATTAAACCTAACAACATGGTAACTCCTCCCTACACGCGATAACAATAATACATTCTAATACCTTCTGTGCAAGAAGAGAGAATTTCATGTAAAACCTACACTATTCCAAATAAGAAATTATAATATAATAATATAAAGTAACAAGTAGATGGTAAATTATTTAACTGGGAACGATGCAGGTTAAGTTGTAATCACTATTAAGTTATAGCATTGTATTTAAATCTATGTATATAATTTCATGATAAGTTCTTAGTCTAAGATTTTTAATTAATATTTTAAATTTTTGTTTTACTTCATTTTCTTTTCAATAGTTTTTGTAAAATTTTCTTTCAATGTATGGCACGAATTTTACTTTAGCGAGGTTTAGTTAAATTTTATATTCATTCATTTTGTTGTCTTTTAACTAGGATTATTCGGTTTGGTCTAATTCGATTTTAATTAAACATTAATGAGTTCATTCTGTTTTATTTAATTCTTAAGGATTTAGTTGGCGACTATGGGCGTTGCGAGGTGACTTTTATTTAATTAAAATGATCGGCACATATAATGCCCAATAATAATACTTGGGGTTATTGTAACTCACAGTGACATAATTTTCCAGCGACGAAAGATCGATCTCCCGAGCGATGGCTGTAAAAGAATGCGACTTAAGATCGCCATGGGTTAATTAAATAACTAGTGTTCGCAACTAAAAGTCAGCTAAACATGTTTCAAAATATCCAACTTAAAACCGTAATAAATTGTGGCTGCATAATTGACTATAATATTTTCGCTAAACCGCTAAATCACTTCTTTATAATATTTCGAAAACTTATTATTATTTTTTTTTTTTTTTTATATAACTTAATTTAAATTATAAAATTTCTGTTAGCTTGTATTTCATCTTATTCCATTTCATGTCTGAATTATTTTTTTTTTTTTTTTTTTAGATAATACTAATATAATTTTTAAATTTTTTGGTAATTAATCCAAAAAAAAAATTTCTCTCAGTGTAGCTAATGTAAACAAGCGTGGCAGCATGGCACTCGCCGAAGTTTGAAGATCTCGTGTCCGTCTAGAAATTAAGGCACGGCTTACACTCATTAAACATTCATCTCTAATATCGAGGAATCACTGTATGGGGCCGAAAAGCCAACCATTTCCAATCGGAGGTGCGCACTGAATTCACTCTGACCTCTATAACCAAATGTGCTCGGACACGAATTTAAAGTCTTACATCTACCTATTTGCCATTTTAATTGCCCTGGCCGGGTGCGCTGAAAACACTGGGGAACTACATCTGCACTATTTATTCACTTATTCTTCTGCCTAGGAGGTTGCTACAGATTGAGGTTAAATTCCCACGGTGCTCCGCTAGGCGAAGAGTTGCCGCCGGACGGCGGGTGCTGCTGGACGGACGACGCTTAGCGCTGCTTAAATAGCCGCCGAGCTTAGCTGCGCCTTCCTAGTCGATGTTGCTGCTCCGGAGTCTGCTCCCCTTCGCTGCCTGCGAGAGGGTGCTCCGCCGAACACAAAGGGTGCTCCGCCGGACGGAAAGGGTGCTCCGCCGGACGGACAAAATTTGGGCAACCGCTGCGCGGTTGGGTCGGCTGCAGCAGCTGGGTTGATAGTTCCTCTGCTGCTGGTCGTTGAAGAGGTGCTCCGCCGTCTTGTCCGCCGTGTCCGAAGAGGTGCTCCTCTGGGCACTCCCTAAAAAAGCCGCGAAACACCGATACTGTCAGAATTATGACAGAAAATATTGGCACTATATGGCTTACCTTGCCTTTCGCCAAGTTTCCAAAACAAAAATCAAGAAAAATTTTCCCTCGTGGGAAGAGGCACTATGTCGGTAAATTTGGTTAGGTTTGACTATATTTAACCGGCACTCGATTTTCGCGTGTGTTCACTTCAGAGTTTTTCCAAGAAAAGAACGAGACCGGAATTTGGATTCAGGTCCGTGAAGTTGGCCGTGGTACCAAAGCTAAGCTTTCAGGTTGCGACTCTGTTACAGCTGCTAACTATCGGTTGCTCCGATGCAGCTGCCGCTGGAGTGCAATAAATGGCAACGCACTATTTACATATTAATTAAAGTGCATACTTTCAGGCCAAAATACATATATGGGTTACAACGCTTCAGGCCCGTTACAAAGCCCCCCCGCTAAAATCCAACTAGGGTATTTGTACCAGGTACCCTAGATGGATACCGCCTGAAGCTAAGCTATTGACGGATGTCCTTAGCATGATACGTGCCGAGCAATCGCCCTTGCAGGTCTTCTAATTCATAATAGCAATTCCCCAGCTTCTTACGAATTCGGGCTTTGGCAAACGAAGGTCCAAACTTGGCATTATAACCTGATTGGAAACAACTTTGCCGAAAATTTCGTCGAAACACTTCTTGTCCGGCTGTGAAAGATACCGCATTAGATCGTAGATTGTACCGTTTTTCATTTTCGTCGTGCATCTTCTGCATACGTTTCTTAGCCTCAGAATGAATAATCTCGAAAGAATCCGGACGGTTGAACATGATGGACCGATCGTCGAGCAAATTAAGCTTCCTGAGGAGGGAGTAGGTTGAACCTGAGGTAATCATATGCTGACCGTAGACCATATAGTAAGGAGAGGTTCCAATACTAGAGTGCACAGATGAACGCAAAGAACAGCAAATCCTGCTTAAGCATTCATCCCAGTCCTTCTGGTCGGAACGTACGTAAGCCCTAATTGCTGAGATGACTGAACGATTAACACGCTCTGAAGCGTTAGCTTGAGGGGCATGCACAGCAGTCAATACGTGCGTCACATCGTACTGGCGCATCAATTTCTTAAAACCTTCTGCACGAAACTGGGAGCCGTTGTCCGAAACAATGGTTTCAGGCACCCCAAATGTCATAAAAAGTTCATTCTCGAGGTAATTAACAACTACATTGGTATTTATCTTCTTAACCGGCTTCAAAAAGACATATTTTGAAAAGTGATCGAGCACTATAAAAATTCCAATATTTCCACTTCGGGACCGCGGATATGGCCCGAGAAAATCTATAAAGACCCGCTGGAAAAACCGCTGAGTCTCCGGAGCTTTTCCTAACGGAGGTCGAAGAGAAGAATTCGGCGACTTGGTGGATTTGCACACCTCACAAGCGTTGACATACGCCTTAACGTCTTTTACGAGTCCTGGCCAATAATAATATCGCCTAATTCTCTCAATAGTTTTATGTATCCCGCCGTGCGAGCATAATGGACTGTCATGAGCATGTGCGAGGACTTCTGGGACCATTTCCCTGGGTATCCATAGCTTCCAAGCATATTCATCATGAAGGATTTGCCCTGTCAGATGCTCTGCTTTCCGATATACGTACCCACCATCGACTTTTAGGTCAGGAAAATTCGCCTCGTTAGTGCTGACGCTGTGGATTAATTCCTTGTATTCAATTGATTTAAAATGGCTCGAGTTCAAATCGACAAGCAGACCATCTTTTAGATCCACAGTTGCGAGTTCGTCCTCGTTGACCCGAGACAATGAATCAGGAACTATGTTCAATGATCCCTTGCGGTGATCGATTTGGAATTTAAAGGGCTGTAAAGCAATCGCCCATCGTCCCAACCGGGAATTTAAATCGCGATTAGCCATAAGCCACTTGAGAGACGCGTGGTCAGTGATAATTTGAAACTTGTGACCCTCAACGTATGCGCGGAAATGTTTAAGAGCAACTATGGCCGCCAAACACTCTTGTTCTGTGACAGTATAGTTGCGTCGAGCTTTGTTCAGCTTCTTCGACACGAAAGCAATCGGTCGTTCGTCACCTTCATCAGAAACCTGAACCAAAACTGCTCCTACCCCGGTCATGCTTGCATCACAGTGTATCGAGAAGGGCTTTGAAAAATCTGGGTTACACAATACCGGTGCTTCAGTGAGACATTTTTTTAGCTCATGAAAAGCCGTCATTGCTTCCGGAGTTAAACTGAACTTCCGCTTAGTAGTCATTAAATCGGTCAACGGGGCAGACAGAGCAGCAAAATTTGGAACAAACTTTCTATACCAACCGCAAAGGCCCATGAAGCTTCTAAGGCCTCGTAAGGTTTTCGGAACCGGAAAGTTAGAGATCGCTGCTACTTTCTCGGGATCTGTGCGTATTCCGCCGTCACCGATAATATGGCCCAAATATCGAACTCGCTTCATACAAAAATGGCTCTTGCCGACGTTAATTGTCAGACCTGCTCTTCTTATATGCAATGCCAGCTCTCTAAGGACCTCTAAATGCGTCTCAAAGTTAGAAGAAACTATCAATAAATCGTCTAAATAAACGAACACTTCATTTCTATAATGCGGCGGTACGACCTTGTCCATCAGTCTGGACATAGTGCTAGTCGCATTACAAAGGCCAAAAGGCATAACTTTGAATTGGTAGAGCGGTCTACCTGGGACCGTAAAGGCCGTCTTATCACGGGAGTTGATCTCTAAAGGCACCTGCCAATAGGCATCCTTTAAATCTAAACTGGTTATAAATTCTGCCTTAGGAAGTCGACTTAAAATCCCGCTAATCTGAGGCAAGGGATAGGCGTCTTTCTCGGTAAAACTATTGTAACGAATCGCCACACTGATAAAAAATATTTCAGGCAAGTTGTTAGCTCGAGACCTAAGCGCACGCAAGATACTGTCCCGGCTTCGGCTCGTCGGCTATGGGGGTGATGGTCTTGCTTAGATCTCGGGATGCCTTTACATAATTTTAAGTTCGATAATTGCGTGCTACAACAAGCTACAACCGGGATAGAGGTACACACAACACAAGTAAAATGTTAAAAAGGAAAAAAAAGGGTATTCTCTTTTCGGCCACTCGCCTTCATTAGCTCTCCTGGTGTTCTGGAGGCTCTAGTTCGCCCACCCTGCCTATGGTCGCTCCTACCCTCAGCGCTAAAAAAAGCCTGAGCGACCCCTCTCATAAGTGCTACCCTACATCCCAAGCAAATGCTAGCCGCGGCCACTTTCGCAATACTTTAGAACATTATAAAATTTTATTACCAGCTAAAGATAAAATCATTTCTTAGGATAAAATAGAAAACATAGAAAATAAATATGGGTAACATGCATTCGTAAATAAATAAGATAAATAAATAAGCTTATAATATAAAAATGGTAAGTAAATAAAATTGAGGATTTTTTTTTTTTTTTTATTTAGCAATACTTTCTGGCAAGCAAAAAAAATGGGCAAATACGATTAGGGATTTTTAATTCATGAGTTCTCGTTTGCTTTCGGAAATTAAATTTTGATATTAAGTGCTAAGCATAAACACCAGAAAATTAGCAGACACATAAAAGCTTTTGCTCGAAATGCAATTGCCTTCCCTCATTCCCTTTCTTGAACTTCCGTGTCCCCCTTTCGTTTAGGTTGTAATTTTTTTTTTTTTTTTTTACATGGGTTAGTTTTAGAGAATATATATTTTTTTTTTTTATTATTTTTTCGATTGGTTTATTTTGTATTTATTGACACCAATATGTGTGATCATATCACTCACCACCTTTTTCCCACATCCATCGACGAAAGCGCTTTCCTCGTTGAAGTGCTAGCTGCAAGGGGGGAAAAAAAAAGGAAAACGTATACGACAAAGACACCGAAAGGGAAACATAACTAAAGGCGAGGGGAAATTCAAAAGGCGACTGCGTCAGCCTGCAAATTTTCATTCCACTTTTTCTAATTAAATTCATGAAATAAAAAAAACCTTTTGCATTTGCCGCACAATGCATACATGTTTTCTCTTTGCTCTTCTTACTAATTTTTGTTGGTGCACGAACTTAACCTTACTAATTAATTCTAACTATTTAACTATCTTTTTTTTGCACCATTTTACCGCGAATATGGGGGCAAAAAGGACGCGAACCCTTTCTTCTTTGTTTGAGGCGGATCTATCCGACGAAATGGGGCCGAGAAACCCTACTAGGCATCAGCCTGGGCGTACCGCGGCGGCGACATCAAACGGGCGCATAAATGAAATCGGAACTGAGCCGAAATTTACGCCTGCGCCTGAGCTAACATAAAAGCTCGATCGCCAGATCTATGCTGCGGGAAGCTCGCTCGCGGTTTTTCGTTCTCCGCTTATGCCAATTTTCAAGGGGGGGACAAAGGTTAGTTTCGCCTACATGGACTTAATTTTTCACCGTGACGAATTAAAAGGCTACTCTTCCCTCCTGTAGCTGCTGCGCGGGGTGGTGGGGGTGCCCCGTCGTTTAGGAAAATCCGCCTGTTTTAGCCCCTTGCCGATTGTCGACGCTTGATGCGCTGCCGTCGCTCTGTGTTCCAGCCCTCCTCCTCCCTGGGGTCGTAGAGCGGTTCCAGCGCTGCTGCCTGTAAAACCCCCAAAAATATAACACTATCTGCCTGGGTATTTGCCCTCATCCCGCTCACCTTTAGATTGCGACTCGGTGGCTATTGATAATTCACTCTTTCCTTTGGCACTCGCGAGCAAATCTCTTTTTTTTTTCTCGAACTTAAGTTTTTTTTCTTTAATTTTTGTATACTGGTTCAGAAATTGAACTTGCTGCTTCGGCTACAAAAAATGGAAAGAGTGAGCCTGACGCCGGGAAAGTGGCGGTAACCCCTATGAGAAAGTGGGTGAAATGGAGACAGTTGACATTAGCCACTGTTGCTCTCTCATACCTATTCGGCTATGTCATCGCTACCCTGTCTTGCTGCTGTGGCAACGCAGCAATTACCTTTGAACGACCTACAGATGGCGCTATCAAAGTATCTGTAGTCGAGCAAGCGCTACAAAATACCCCCTAGCAAGATCAGGCTTGGGGATCAACACTCCAAGACTGATAAAACAGCTTGCGAGGCTACTGCTTTATATCCTTAGCATGGAATCTACCAATGTAACGCCCCTGCAAGTCCTCCAGATCATAATAAGCTTGTCCAATCTTTTTCTTTACCCTTGCCTTAATGAAAGACGGCCCTAATTTCGAATTGTACCCTGCTGCGAAATTGCTCTGTTTAAAATTTCTTCTGTAGACTTCTTGGCCTTCACTAAAAGATACTTCCTTTGTCCGCAAATTGTATCTTTTTGCATTCTTTTCAAAATGGTTTTTCATTACTTCTAATGCTTTACTGCGAACAAGTTCTAGTGAATCCTTCTTCGTGAATGCCAGTGATTTATCTTCGAGCAGATTGAGAGCTCTCAGCAATTTATATGTTGCGCCTGATGAGATGAAATGCTGCCCAAAGATCATGTAATAAGGTGAAGTGCCTAAGCTAGAGTGAACCGCTGATCTAAGAGCACAGCAGATGCTGCTTAGCTGCTCGTCCCAATCCTTCTGGTCACTGCGTACATACGATCGTATGGCAGCTATTACCGACCGATTCACCCGCTCGGACGCATTAGATTGTGGCGAGTAAACGGCCGTAAAAGTGTGTGAAATCTTGTATTCCCTCAACATCTTTTGGAATGATTCCGATTTGAACTGAGACCCATTATCTGAGATAATGGTCTCTGGGACCCCAAAGGTGTGGAATAGATCCTGCTGCATATATTTTACCACAACTTCCGCTGTCAGTTTCTTCACCGCCTTCAGGAAAACGAACTTGCTATAATGATCTAGGACGATAAATATAGCAACATTTCCACTTCTTGACCTAGGATACGGGCCCAAAAAGTCCACATAAAGTTTTTGGAAAGGCCTCGCGGACTCTGGAGCTACTCCCATGGGTGGTCTTAGGGTAGTATTGGGAGCCTTGGTCATTTTACAGGTTTCACACGCCTGAATATATTCTTTTACGTCCTTCACCAATCTCGGCCAGTAATAGTACCTTCTTATTCTCTCTAAAGTTTTATGAACCCCTCCATGAGAAGCTAAGGGGTCATCGTGAGCGTTCTTAAGAACTTCAGGTACCAAGCCTGTGGGAATCCATAGTTTCCAACAAAAATTGTCATGAATCGGGTCTCCTACTAGATGCTCTGTTTTTCTATATAAAAATCCGTCCGCTGTTTTTAAATCAGGAAGATTGCTGGCGTTAGCCTCAACTTTTCCGACTAACTCCACATAATCAGGATCGCGAAAATGTTTGGATTCCAGATCAACTAATAGCCCATGACTTGCTTCTACGGCCGCTATCTCTTCCTCATTGACCCGTGATAGCGCGTCAGGGACTACATTCAACTTTCCACTTCGATGCTCAATTTTGAAAGTAAATCCTTGAAGTTTCAATGCCCACCGAGCAAGCCTAGAATTCAAATCCGTTTGGGACATTAACCACTTGAGGGACGCATGATCGGTGATGACTGTGAAATCATGGCCCTCCACATAAGCTCGAAATCGTTTTATGCAAATAATTGCCGCTAAACACTCTTTCTCGCTAACGGTATATGACTTTTGAGCCTTGTTCAGCTTCTTTGAGACGAATGCTATCGGGCATTCCTCACCCGTTTCCGATTTCTGCACTAACACTCCTCCAACTCCTGAGTTGCTAGCATCGCAATGAATATAAAATGGCCTACTAAAATCCGGACTACGAAGAACTGGGGCAGAGCAAAGCATCGCCTTTAATTTCTTAAACGCTTCTTCTCCTTCCGGAGTCATTACGAATTTCTGTCTTGGCTTTAAAAGATCTGTCAAGGGTGCTGCTACTGCTGCGAAGTTGCTAATAAATTTTCTGTACCAACCGGCCATTCCGAGGAATCTTCTTAACGCCTTCAAAGACCTTGGCAATGGAAAATCCGTCATCGCCGATATTTTATCTGGGTCTGTTCGAACCACTCCTTCGCCGACAATATGACCTAAATACTTAACGTTTTTCATGCAAAATTTGCTCTTCTCCACGTTTAGTGTCAAACCAGCAGACCTTATATGACTGGCTACGGAACTTAAAACCTTTAAATGCCCCTCAAAACTGTCTGAAACAATCAAGAGATCGTCTAAATAAACGAAAACCTCATTTCTGAGCTCTGCCGGTATTACCTTGTCCATTAGCCTTGTCATCGTCTGCGACGCATTCGTAAGGCCGAAAGGCATAACCTTATATTGGTACAATGGTTTTCCCGGGATAGTAAATGCGGTCTTTTCGCGCGACTGTGGATCTAGCGGAATTTGCCAGTACGCATCTTTAAGATCGAGGCTAGATATGAAATTTGCTTTGGGTAACCGACTCAGTATGGCATCTATTTGTGGCAAAGGATACGCATCTTTCTTTGTCACGGCGTTCACCTTCCTGCTGTCGAGGCAAAGTCGCACCTTTCCTGGTTTCTGCACCAACACCACGGGCGAAGACCAAGGGCTATCTGATTCCTCGATTACGCCGAGCTGAATCATCCGATTGACTTCATCGAAGAGCAACTTCTCTACCGCTGGCGAAACGGGAAAATGTCTTTGCTTCACGGGCTTAGCTTCCCCAACATCTATAGAATGCGAAAGCATGCTCGTTTTCCCCAAACCCAAAACCGCAAAAGATGGAAATTGCCCAATTACTGCCTGCAATTTAGCTTGCTGGACCTCAGACAAAACATGCGCGTCACTAGACAATTCCTCTATACTCATTTCAGGAGGCAAAAGCTCGAAAGCGGTCCAAAAATCAATGCCCAAATATAAATCTTGGCTCAGCGAAGGAATAATATATAGATCTAGCTCTTGTATCTTTTCCTCATACTGAACAGGTGTTTGAAAACGACCTATCACTTTTTGCTGTTGGCCATCGGCTGTATTTACTGTTGTTGCCACTCTCTTAAACGGTATTCTCTGTTTAATAATTTGTTTAGCCAGATTCCCGCCTACAACACTCATGGATGCACCTGTGTCTAAAAGGCCAAGTACCAATCTGTCTAACAGTCGAACTTCAGCATACGGGCGTTTGTCCTGGCTTTTATACCTAATAGCGTCAATCGTTTTTGTTATTTGCCAAAAGTTCCTAATTCTATTTGCATTCCGAGAGCACGTTTTAGCTACTTTTGTCGATATTTCCGGTATTATTTTATTTTTTAAAGTCTGAGGCCAGAAAAGCGACGGATTGCCGACAGTATCTGCCTCTGAATCCTCAAAACAATCTGCTAATTGACATCTAGATTCGCTGCCTTTTCTCGAGGAACACACGGCTGTTGTCGGGGTCGTGTGTTCAGCTTCGCGTTTTTTTGACACTTGCGGCAGGATGGTTTATAGGAATTCGGGGCGCCACAACCGTAGCAAAATATCTTCCTCTTCTCTTCACAGTCATGATACCGATGCCCCTCTTTTCTACAGTTCCAACAAATCAAAGCAAGAGCGTCTACTTCTGCTACCTGATCCGCGTCAGAAAACTCCGAAGCGTCATCCGAAAAATATTCCTGCAATAGCTCAGATACCTGTTTTCGATAAGGAGCTGGCTTTTGGTATCCATAAGTACGCTTTACGTCCTCAAAGAACCCTTCTCTGCGCCGACAGATATCGCGAAGCTTCTGGACGGAATCTATGCTTACATTTAAAAGCTCATGTCGTATTTCCGGCCGTAAGTTTCTGCGAAGTGTTTCTATTAAATCTTTTTCTGGCATTGGAACTTCTAGACAGTCCGTTATCTGCACGATGGCATCGTAAAAAGAGTCAAAGCTTTCCTTATCTCTTTGCTTTCTATCTCGAATTGACTCTCTCAGATCCACATCCGTTCTCGTATCTCGAAACTGCTTGCGTAAAGCTTCTGTAAGCAAATCCCACCTTGAGCTATCTGAATCTTTGTGAAAGCGCCAATAGAATTCTCGCGCCTTTCCATCAAACAGTACACTGGCGTTGCCGCAGACCAAATCAAACCGCGAATTTAGTGTCTGCCGTGTTAACGCCTCAACTCGGTATAGGAATTTATCTACACTTAACCCGTCTTGAGCCCCATTGAATCGCAACTTCCAGCTACTGATGATTTGTCCGACCTTATCCGGACGACTGCTCAAATCAGAGCTTGTGAAGGCTGAGTTGGGTCGGTCCTGGACTTCGATATCACCTATATCGGACGTGGCCTCGAAGTTTTGTGCAAACCCGGCTGATCTTGGTGGCTCCTGACTCGGTGCCGCTAAATTCGCCTGCATTATCCGTCCCATCTGTTCAGTAAGTTTGGTCAGTAAGTCATTTTGCAAAGCTTGAATCTGCTGCGCAACAATGTTGCTAATTGCCTCTGCGTCTATGCTGCTGGTTGCTTGTTTTCCCGAAGCTGGAGTTTTCTGCTTGGCGCATTCTCCTTTGGACTTGCAACCCGGACAACTGCCCTTCGTCTTGACCAGAGTGTCAAAGCATTCTTTGTGAAACTCATGCCCACATCTCGCTCGGCTTACTGGATCTGATCCTAAAGACTTGTCACAAACCGTGCACTTCGGTGACCCGGAAGCTTCAGATTCCATGATTACAAAAAAAATAAATATTCCTGGCAAAAATGGAGTAATAAATACAGGACGCCTACCAGACACCCACAAGAAAACGATAAAATAAATAAAAAACGACAAAATACAACTCTTTAAAACTATAATTAAGGTTACAAATTAAAAAGAAATTAAGAAATAAAAATAAAAAGATGTAAAATAAATAAATAATGAATTTATCTAAGTTCCGAACCCCAAGATCGCTATGGAATCTATTTGGTTCTAACAAGTTCCACAACTAAACTCAGACTTCAGACTTAAATAACAAAATTTGAAGTTCTTTTATTAAGTGATTAAAAGGTAATTAAAAGATAAAGTACATAATACAAGAAATATATAAAAAAAATAAATAGATAAAATCAATCAGAAATTTGTTTTCGCAATTCAAATTAAATGCAAAAATAAATAATCAAAAATCAATAACACAAGTCTGGCCAGCAAGCATAGCAATGCTTGCAATTAAAATGCACTTATATACAACTAAAAGGTTTCGAACAGCACAAAAGAGAATTACAAAAACTGACGAGCGTTGCTTATCGCTGATCAGCAATAACAACATACAGAGCGCTGCTCATTGCTAATCAACAACAACAACACGGAGCGTTTTGCCGTGGTCAGACTAAAGCTTCGCTGTCTGCAGTCCAAGCGGCTGATGCTCCTACTCTTCCGTTCATGTTGGGTATATGACTTCCGCTATTATCCGTGGCCTGAGTTTCTCTTCTGAAAGATAAACGCTCAGTAAATCCTATGCGAATAATACCAGAAGGTATAAGTCCCATGAAATTTATTGTGCCCCTTTGTCCATGCCTATCATCCGTGGTCAGAGGCTCGCTTCTGAAAGCAAATCCGCCTGCTAGTCCTATGCGTCTGATGTGCACTGACTCGGGCTGCACTGTGTAGAGTATACACAAGTCAGTCTACTTCGGATTCCTATGTTATCGTCTGCGGCCAGCTAGACACTTCAAATCTGAGTCATCTTTCCGTATTCCTGCTTCCGACTAACTATAAGTGGAAATAGACTATGATTTCCTAACAGCTGGAGCAACCGTGGCTAAGTAACTACCTGTCAACACAAACTAGTCTTAGCCCACCCCTTGGCTGGAAGAAAAACTTAACAACTTTATTTGTGTGTGTGTGTGAGTCACATAAAAACATAAATGTGGCCAACACGTCAGGGCGCCAATCTTATTAAAATTATTAATGATAAATATATAAATTATAAATGTAACGAATCGCCACACTGATAAAAAATATTTCAGGCAAGTTGTTAGCTCGAGACCTAAGCGCACGCAAGATACTGTCCCGGCTTCGGCTCGTCGGCTATGGGGGTGATGGTCTTGCTTAGATCTCGGGATGCCTTTACATAATTTTAAGTTCGATAATTGCGTGCTACAACAAGCTACAACCGGGATAGAGGTACACACAACACAAGTAAAATGTTAAAAAGGAAAAAAAGGGTATTCTCTTTTCGGCCACTCGCCTTCATTAGCTCTCCTGGTGTTCTGGAGGCTCTAGTTCGCCCACCCTGCCTATGGTCGCTCCTACCCTCAGCGCTAAAAAAAGCCTGAGCGACCCCTCTCATAAGTGCTACCCTACATCCCAAGCAAATGCTAGCCGCGGCCACTTTCGCAATACTTTAGAACATTATAAAATTTTATTACCAGCTAAAGATAAAATCATTTCTTAGGATAAAATAGAAAACATAGAAAATAAATATGGGTAACATGCATTCGTAAATAAATAAGATAAATAAATAAGCTTATAATATAAAAATGGTAAGTAAATAAAATTGAGGATTTTTTTTTTTTTATTTAGCAATACTTTCTGGCAAGCAAAAAAAATGGGCAAATACGATTAGGGATTTTTAATTCATGAGTTCTCGTTTGCTTTCGGAAATTAAATTTTGATATTAAGTGCTAAGCATAAACACCAGAAAATTAGCAGACACATAAAAGCTTTTGCTCGAAATGCAATTGCCTTCCCTCATTCCCTTTCTTGAACTTCCGTGTCCCCCTTTCGTTTAGGTTGTAATTTTTTTTTTTTTTTTACATGGGTTAGTTTTAGAGAATATATATTTTTTTTTTTTATTATTTTTTCGATTGGTTTATTTTGTATTTATTGACACCAATATGTGTGATCATATCACTCACCACCTTTTTCCCACATCCATCGACGAAAGCGCTTTCCTCGTTGAAGTGCTAGCTGCAAGGGGGGAAAAAAAAAGGAAAACGTATACGACAAAGACACCGAAAGGGAAACATAACTAAAGGCGAGGGGAAATTCAAAAAGGCGACTGCGTCAGCCTGCAAATTTTCATTCCACTTTTTCTAATTAAATTCATGAAATAAAAAAAACCTTTTGCATTTGCCGCACAATGCATACATGTTTTCTCTTTGCTCTTCTTACTAATTTTTGTTGGTGCACGAACTTAACCTTACTAATTAATTCTAACTATTTAACTATCTTTTTTTTGCACCATTTTACCGCGAATATGGGGGCAAAAAGGACGCGAACCCTTTCTTCTTTGTTTGAGGCGGATCTATCCGACGAAATGGGGCCGAGAAACCCTACTAGGCATCAGCCTGGGCGTACCGCGGCGGCGACATCAAACGGGCGCATAAATGAAATCGGAACTGAGCCGAAATTTACGCCTGCGCCTGAGCTAACATAAAAGCTCGATCGCCAGATCTATGCTGCGGGAAGCTCGCTCGCGGTTTTTCGTTCTCCGCTTATGCCAATTTTCAAGGGGGGACAAAGGTTAGTTTCGCCTACATGGACTTAATTTTTCACCGTGACGAATTAAAAGGCTACTCTTCCCTCCTGTAGCTGCTGCGCGGGGTGGTGGGGGTGCCCCGTCGTTTAGGAAAATCCGCCTGTTTTAGCCCCTTGCCGATTGTCGACGCTTGATGCGCTGCCGTCGCTCTGTGTTCCAGCCCTCCTCCTCCCTGGGGTCGTAGAGCGGTTCCAGCGCTGCTGCCTGTAAAACCCCAAAAAATATAACACTATCTGCCTGGGTATTTGCCCTCATCCCGCTCACCTTTAGATTGCGACTCGGTGGCTATTGATAATTCACTCTTTCCTTTGGCACTCGCGAGCAAATCTCTTTTTTTTTTCTCGAACTTAAGTTTTTTTTTCTTTAATTTTTGTATAATGGTTCAGAAATTGAACTTGCTGCTTCGGCTACAAAAAATGGAAAGAGTGAGCCTGACGCCGGGAAAGTGGCGGTAACCCCTATGAGAAAGTGGGTGAAATGGAGACAGTTGACATTAGCCACTGTTGCTCTCTCATACCTATTCGGCTATGTCATCGCTACCCTGTCTTGCTGCTGTGGCAACGCAGCAATTACCTTTGAACGACCTACAGATGGCGCTATCAAAGTATCTGTAGTCGAGCAAGCGCTACACTATTAACTTTGCGGCAATCAAGACAAATCCGAATTTTGCCAGGCTTAGTTACCATTACTATAGGTGAAGACCAAGCACTTTGCGACTCTTCTATGACTCCCAACTTCAACATTCTATCAATTTCCGTATACATGGCTCTTTCCACGGCTGGTGAAACCGGGAAATGACGTTGTTTTATAGGTTTTGCATCACCCACGTCGATAGAATGCGTAATTAAGCTGGTTTTACCCAGCCCTTCTTGTGTGAAAGAGGGAAAACAATTGATCACGTTCGACAACTTTGCTCTCTGAACGTCGGATAACACATGCGTATCTTCTGAACGGATGTCGCTGGCCTTCTCATTGGAAACTACTACCTCCTCTATAGACAAACTTTTGGGAAGAAGGTCATACTGCCTCCAGAAGTCTATTCCCAAGTATAAATCGTGCTTTAGAGATGGCACTATATAAAAAGGTAAGTATTTCTTAACGTTTGCATAGTCTATCTCAACCTTGATCTGTCCTATTATTCGCTGAGGACTTCCGTCGGCTGTGACAACATTCCTATCCAAAGATTTGAAGTTCGAGTTGCCTCTTTCCAGTTCAGCGGCTAAACTGCCTCCTACACAGCTTATAGATGCTCCCGAATCGAGCAGGCCATAAACGGTGCGATCCATTAAGCGAACTGGTATAAACGGTCTTGGATCTCTGGCTATGTGAGGATTGGCACAAATGTAGTCTAGGCCGAACTTGCAACGCTTTACGCTTTGCCAAAAGGTTTTTATGCGCCTTGAACTACGAGTTTTGCGCTTCAGTAAATCCGATGAATAATTAATCTTATACACAGCAGGTGTTTCTTCTAATTTAGGTATCTTTTGATGGAGCAGAGAAATATTATGACTCGCTGCTGCATCTAAAGGAGTGCGGTTATCGACTTTGAGCGATATCCCATTTAATACGTCGTTATTGACTAATTTCTTACGGCACTCGAAGGCGTCGGTTTGTACGGAGACCTCGACGTGCCGGACTTGGAGTTTTTTGTACATTTTGCACAACTTGGTTTGTAGGTGTTGGGAGCTCCACAACCATAACAGAAAACTCTCCGTTCTGCTAAACAGTCCTGGTATCTGTGGCCTTCTTTCCGACAGTTCCAGCATACTAGGGAAAATGCTTCAATCCCTAACTCTGTTTCAGCTTCGAAGTCATCTTGCTCTTCTGAATCCTGAGCAATCTCTGAGATCTCACGCCTAAACGGACTGGACTTTGCATATCCATGAGTCTTCTTCACTTCCTCTAAAAAGACCTCGCGTCTTCTGCAAGTTTCTCTTAGCTCTGACACGGTTCGAACTTCAACGTTGAGTATCTCATGCCTAATCTCTGGACGTAAGTTATTCTTCAAGACACGAACGATATGCCGATATGCTATCGTAAAAGCTGTCGAAAGATTCATTGGTCTTCTGCTTTCTATTTCTGATTAGCTCTTCAATGTCCACATCGTCCCTTTCCTCACGAAATTGTATTCGCAAAGCGGAACACAACAAATCCCATTGGATTCTCCTCACGGACTTGTGGTACCGCCAATAAAACTCATAAGCCTTGCCTTCAAAAAGGACACTGGCATGTCGGCACAGTACAGTGAAGTTCCCCTCTAAGGTCTGGTGCGTGAGGGCCTCCACTCTGTAAATGAAGTTGTCCACTGACACTCCGACTCCTGAATACTTCACTTTCCACCCATTCAGGATCTGCACGACCTTATCAGGTCGATTATTCAAATCAGACACAAAGCTCCTGTGTGAATTGGGTGACTCCGCCTGGTTCAACCCTACGTTTTCGTTTCGGCTGTTTCCATTTCTTTCCTGAAGCCTGCGCTGACCTTCAGCCCGGTGAGAAGGCGAAATAGGTCTTACTTCTTCATTCGAATTCGTATTGGCTGGAGTAACGACCAATCGTTGTAAACTTTCTTCAACTGAACTTTGAACTAGTCCTACCAATCTCTCTGACAGAGACGTGAGCAACCTTCGCTCCATATGCAGCCAACTACTCGGGTCATCACCGTTGGGTTGGTTTGCATCAGTTCTGTCTTCCTGGCTGGTACTTTGACTACGACGGTTACGTCCGGATCCTGATGGCTCTATCGAAACATTGTCCAAAATCAAACCCTTAGAACGCGTTTGCGGACCAATCGGCCTGCAAGGCACTAGGCAAACGGGACATTTATCGTTCCCCTTCAAATGAGTTTCAATACACTTCTTGTGAAACTCGTGTTGGCATGACGTTACGTACATGTCCACACCACCTCTTATTTCGGTTTCACACATCGGGCACAACGGCGCCGAGGTACCGACTGGAGATCGCAGCATCTCGAAAAATATAAGTGAGTTAACGATAAACTGAATGTGTTAGATATTCGGTAACGCTTAGCTAAACCAAAAAGAAATAAACTAACTGCGGTAAAGATGTATCACTTAGCTATAGCGAAAATAAAGATAAAAGATAAAGATAAAAAAGATAAGATCGATACTCAAAAGATATTAATTGAACTCTAAGCTAGATGTCTGGCAAGTCGAAGGGTATTATTATAGTTTACCGAAATTTCCTTGTAGGGATTTAAAATTGAGAGGGTATAGAAAAATAGTAACATAGAGAATGAAGGTTATCTGCGGAATTGTCCGGACACAATGTCGTTCGGAAACAACGTTGCTGTTTTCCAAGGAATCTTCCTACAGAAAATGGTATGAAATCCGTTGAATTATTCGGACAGAGTGTCGTTCGAGGACAACGCTGGCTGTTTTCCAATAATAATTCTACAGAATATAATAAAATACTTCAACTTCGAATGGATATGACCTTCTCGTAAGATGTCTGATATTTTCCAAATCTTAGTCTTCGCATTGAATTTGAAAGTTGAAAGTCTGAACTAAGTGTATGGTAATTTTTCTTGGGCCAGAGGAACAACCGGAGTTACTTTCGCTTCTGTTTTCCTCAAACAAATACACATCAATCAATTAGTTCGAAAAGAACAAGTCTTTAACCGCGACATGTGTTTGGTCTGGTCTATATGTATCCATATGAGTTCCAGAACCTAAACAGTCTACACGGAATATGACTATTTCAGGATAAAAAGTGTGAAAGGGAAAAGTTAAAGATTTTTAACCTCTGGAATTTCTTTACCAGTGAGTCTTAATGAGTAAAACAGTTCTCACTAAGGCCAACACGTTCGGGCGCCACTTTCTTAATAAAATAATAATAATAATAATATATATAATATAATAATAACTGTAACGTGCAACGTTCATAAGGCACTGTTCGACCAGATCTGACTTCGCGGGGCACGCTATAGGGTCCGGCTCTAGCTCGTCGGCTTTGGGGGTGGAATCTTGCTAGGTCTGATCTGGCATTAGTTTATTATTTATTAAGCAAGAAATTGAGCGTGCTGCGACGGCATACGAAAAGATATCGGTAATCGGATAGAGAAACGTAAATTCATTCCAAGAGATATAGAGTGTAGATAGGAAAAGAGGAGAGAATTTCGGTGGTGAGACGTAGGTGTTGTTACGTCATCGGAGACCCGCCCAACCTATGATCACCATCTTCGAGCCTTACTCGGGTGATCCCTTTAAATACCCCTCACGACTGCACGATCATCTGCCGAGTTCAAGAAAAGGATTACTCCATGATTTCGATAATATGCGTTTTAATACAATAAATTAAACCTAACAACATGGTAACTCCTCCCTACACGCGATAACAATAATACATTCTAATACCTTCTGTGCAAGAAGAGAGAATTTCATGTAAAACCTACACTATTCCAAATAAGAAATTATAATATAATAATATAAAGTAACAAGTAGATGGTAAATTATTTAACTGGGAACGATGCAGGTTAAGTTGTAATCACTATTAAGTTATAGCATTGTATTTAAATCTATGTATATAATTTCATGATAAGTTCTTAGTCTAAGATTTTTAATTAATATTTTAAATTTTTGTTTTACTTCATTTTCTTTTCAATAGTTTTTGTAAAATTTTCTTTCAATGTATGGCACGAATTTTACTTTAGCGAGGTTTAGTTAAATTTTATATTCATTCATTTTGTTGTCTTTTAACTAGGATTATTCGGTTTGGTCTAATTCGATTTTAATTAAACATTAATGAGTTCATTCTGTTTTATTTAATTCTTAAGGATTTAGTTGGCGACTATGGGCGTTGCGAGGTGACTTTTATTTAATTAAAATGATCGGCACATATAATGCCCAATAATAATACTTGGGGTTATTGTAACTCACAGTGACATAATTTTCCAGCGACGAAAGATCGATCTCCCGAGCGATGGCTGTAAAAGAATGCGACTTAAGATCGCCATGGGTTAATTAAATAACTAGTGTTCGCAACTAAAAGTCAGCTAAACATGTTTCAAAATATCCAACTTAAAACCGTGATAAATTGTGGCTGCATAATTGACTATAATATTTTCGCTAAACCGCTAAATCACTTCTTTATAATATTTCGAAAACTTATTATTATTTTTTTTTTTTTTTTTATATAACTTAATTTAAATTATAAAATTTCTGTTAGCTTGTATTTCATCTTATTCCATTTCATGTCTGAATTATTTTTTTTTTTTTTTTTTTTAGATAATACTAATATAATTTTTAAATTTTTTGGTAATTAATCCAAAAAAAAAATTTCTCTCAGTGTAGCTAATGTAAACAAGCGTGGCAGCATGGCACTCGCCGAAGTTTGAAGATCTCGTGTCCGTCTAGAAATTAAGGCACGGCTTACACTCATTAAACATTCATCTCTAATATCGAGGAATCACTGTATGGGGCCGAAAAGCCAACCATTTCCAATCGGAGGTGCGCACTGAATTCACTCTGACCTCTATAACCAAATGTGCTCGGACACGAATTTAAAGTCTTACATCTACCTATTTGCCATTTTAATTGCCCTGGCCGGGTGCGCTGAAAACACTGGGGAACTACATCTGCACTATTTATTCACTTATTCTTCTGCCTAGGAGGTTGCTACAGATTGAGGTTAAATTCCCACGGTGCTCCGCTAGGCGAAGAGTTGCCGCCGGACGGCGGGTGCTGCTGGACGGACGACGCTTAGCGCTGCTTAAATAGCCGCCGAGCTTAGCTGCGCCTTCCTAGTCGATGTTGCTGCTCCGGAGTCTGCTCCCCTTCGCTGCCTGCGAGAGGGTGCTCCGCCGAACACAAAGGGTGCTCCGCCGGACGGAAAGGGTGCTCCGCCGGACGGACAAAATTTGGGCAACCGCTGCGCGGTTGGGTCGGCTGCAGCAGCTGGGTTGATAGTTCCTCTGCTGCTGGTCGTTGAAGAGGTGCTCCGCCGTCTTGTCCGCCGTGTCCGAAGAGGTGCTCCTCTGGGCACTCCCTAAAAAAGCCGCGAAACACCGATACTGTCAGAATTATGACAGAAAATATTGGCACTATATGGCTTACCTTGCCTTTCGCCAAGTTTCCAAAACAAAAATCAAGAAAAATTTTCCCTCGTGGGAAGAGGCACTATGTCGGTAAATTTGGTTAGGTTTGACTATATTTAACCGGCACTCGATTTTCGCGTGTGTTCACTTCAGAGTTTTTCCAAGAAAAGAACGAGACCGGAATTTGGATTCAGGTCCGTGAAGTTGGCCGTGGTACCAAAGCTAAGCTTTCAGGTTGCGACTCTGTTACAGCTGCTAACTATCGGTTGCTCCGATGCAGCTGCCGCTGGAGTGCAATAAATGGCAACGCACTATTTACATATTAATTAAAGTGCATACTTTCAGGCCAAAATACATATACACTGCGCGTCATCAGATTAGCGCCCCCCTTTTGGTTTTACTTTATTGCATCTATCTCTGTTTCTAATGCACGCAACTTCAAAATTTTTGTTGTTGCTTTTAAAATGCACAAATTGTCGCTCTCTGAAAGAAATACCGTTAGGTGAGAGATTCCGTTATCTATTTTTTCTTCTTTTGTTTTACTTTCGCTGCAAAAGCTTGCACTGATTTTGCGTCATCAGATTAGCGCCTGTAAATTAAAATTTAGTTATCTCGCGTAATTCTTGGCGTACAATTGTGAAATTTTTTGTGCTGATTAATTGAATAATTGTTTATAAACTGAGAATCAAAATGGGTAAAGGAACTGTCCTATCTTTAGAAGAAAAATCTAAGATCGAAGCCTTTAGTGAAAGTGGCTTATCTTTACATAAAATTGCTGAAAAAATGGGAAGGCATCGAAAAACTATAGCCAGTTTTCTTAAAAATAAACAAGGCTATGGTAAAAATATGAAAGGCGGTAACAACAGAGTTCTTTCCGAAGCAGACATTCGGTCTATAGTTAGACATGCGTCTAATTCACACGACTCTTCTACCAAAATTAAAGAAAAAAGCGGTGTGGAAGCTAGCAAGTCCACGGTATTACGAGTCATAAAAAAAGTAGAACACTTGAAAAGACTAAAACTAAAAAAAAAACCACAACTCAATAAGTTACGAAAGGAAATGCGCCTAAATTTTGCTCGCTCGCATATGACATGGTCGAAGGAGTGGCGCTTTGTAGTCTTTTCCGATGAAAAAAATTTAATTTAGAAGGCCCTGACGGCTATAATTATTATTTCCATGACATGCGTAAAGAAGAGCATATTTTAGATCGTTTACATAGCCGGGTAGGTGGCGTAATGGTATGGGGAGCCATATCCTATTATGGCACCTATGAGTTACAATTTCTCACCCCGAAAATGAACGCCGTGGCGTATAATAATCTTTTAAAAACGGCTTTTCCACATTTCCAAAACTGTTTTGGAAATCTTAAATGGCGTTTTCAACACGACAACGCTCCAATCCACACTGCCCGATCTGTAAAATCGTGGATACAGGGCCAAAACGTTGATGTCCTGGAGTGGCCGCCATACTCTCCGGACTTAAATATAATAGAGAACGTGTGGGGATGGCTCTCGAGAAAAGTATACGAGTCTGGAAAGCAGTATAGTACAAAATTGGAACTCATCGACGGGATTAAAGAAGCTTGGTCTTCAATATCATTACAATACATTGAGAAATTGTACGAGTCACTTCCCAGCAGGATCTGTGAGGTCCTGGAAAATGGGGGCAGGACCACCCACTATTAATTTGATTAGAAAATAAGTAAATAATAAGATAAAACATAAAACACTACTAGTTGTTAAGCATTAAGTGAAAATTCATTAAATTTAAGCAGGGGGCGCTAATCTGATGACGCAAAATTAAATTCATATTTTTGGTATACATTTTCTTTTCAAATAAATAAAATATTATTGTTATACTTATCATTATGTACCTTATCTTATTTTGAAGAATATTATTAAAAGTATCGTCAAAAAAAAGTTGTATGGCTTTAGCCTTGATAGTTTGGATAATATTGGACATTACCCGAGAATGCTCAGGGGGCGCTAATCTGATGACGCGCAGTGTATGGGTTACAACGCTTCAGGCCCGTTACAAGCCAGATATTGTTTTGATGTTCCCAGAAAGGCTTGAGGAGAGCGAGCTCCAAATGAGAATCAGTCCATAATTATAGTTATTTTTTACCTTGAATATTTCAGTTGGCTTCTTATTATTCAAAATTTAAATTTGTATTGATAATACCTATAATGATAATTCTAATTGCATTTTTGGACAAAGTTAAACGACTTCCTTGCTCGTAATTTATAAATTTAAGTATTTGTAAGATCAGGATTATTTTCAAATTTAAAGAAAATATTGCTCTCGATTACTTTCTTATTTTTAAAAAACTCTCATAGGTAGTAAGCCTTAAAATCCCTCTGAATTTGAGCATATTGAAATGTATTTCGTTACATTTTCCCAGTTCGTTTAAGCGGATTGCCAGAGCTGTGGTATTTACACACCCCTGAGCCACTTGATTTAATTAGCCAAAAAAAAAATAAAGGAAAAAATATCCTCTCGAATACCACTTACAGGCCAATTGAAAACAAGCAAATCGGTTTAAACTATTAAAATTAATCCATTAAAAATAAAAAGGGGCTGCGCGAGTGAAGCCGAGGCTGAGGTTAAGGTGGGTAGCATCCACCGGGCAAACGTATCCATTCAGAGCGGAATGCTAATGAGGTTAATGTTTGCATTGAACCCAAAAAACGGCGAATGCAAAACGGAGCTGGCGAAAAGCCCGGCCTCAGCAGCAGGTCCTGCCTGTCCCGTCCGCAAGCCTTGCCCTCGCCTCGTCCTGGCCCCTCCGTCATAAGCGCAGCGTGGGATTTCAAATGTGTATGCGGAAAAAGTCGAGCAAATAAACGGACAAACAGCTGGGGGAAGACTTGAAGAGACCAACTAATCAAGGTAATGAAATCAGTTTTATTTTAGCCTTTTTTCTTATTTTTTCACATCTCAAAGTTGTGGAAGGAGGCTGGCCGGAAAGGGGACTGCAGTTCAAAGTGTGCGCCAGGGGGTTAAGGTTTCAGCCCTCTCCGTTGTTGTCTGGCAGTGACTCTCTTTCGCTCGGCCTCCCAGTCAGCGTGTCTCTCTGAAGGTCTGTCTATATTAGAAATTTAAAATATTAAAAATTCTCCTCAGTCTGTGTAGGGGTAAGCCAGTTAGAAGATTAAAGGCCTGTGGCTAGACTGAGGTGCAGGAAAGGGCGATTCGATAACAAGGATATATAAGTTGGAAACCTAATCTTGGTCCAAAGAGTAACACATCAAGTTTAATTTTACAACTTTATTTCACCTGTAATCTAGATTAATTAAATAAATTTTGTTGACTCAATTGAAACAAATAGTTAAAGACCATTTAACATGTTAGGCATTTCTTTGATCGCTTAAATGTAAATAAATTTCAAATAATTATATAGAATGCCGTTAATATTTAAAATAGTTCACAGTTGAAAATATATACTTTTTAGATATATATTTATCTTATATAAAATATAAAAAGCTTATTTTTAATATATATAAAATGTGTAAGCCTTTCTTTTTGTGTTTTATATATCTACTTCGTTATATTGCTTAATCGAACAAATACAATTCTTAAATGTCAATTTATTACCCGGCTATTGTCATGAACGGCTATTTATAATACAAATAAAATATATTTATTTGCTTCTTATATTTGACGATTTAATTTAAAATGTTATGTTGCGAATTAAAATATATTTTGGATAAATAAAAACGATGCAAACGTGGATAAAAGCGTACGTACGGAAATTATAATGTTTATAATAACAAAATAAGCATAGAATTGTGTTTAGGCATTTCAGGTATTCAGGATAGATGCTTTTATATGTTTTTAATATATCACACACTTGTTTCAGCTAAGCTCATCCCCGAGTATTTGTCCGCTCATGAACTGCTAATGGCTCAACAAACTTTCAGCCACTAAAAACTTTCAACCACTGGAACACACAGTCCGAGTCTGAATCCGAGTCTGTGCTTTCGCTGCAGTTTGTCTGGCTACAATCTGATAGAGATAGTTGGGTAAACTTGCTCCTGGGCCTGCTCTGCTCCTGCCGATCCTGATGCGACGCTTCATGCTTGTTTCACATTTCCGCTTTCGTTAAGTTATTAATTACCGAAATTCCAGGAGACGACAACAATCTGCTCTGGCTCGTCTGGCTCTGTTTGTGGGTGCTTGGGAAATCTTGTCAGCAATTCAATTAGTGGGCGCTTGCGTTTATCTTATTTAAATGCAGCATACTTTCCAGCTGGTGCACACACAGTGTGTGTGTGTGTGCTGGGTTGCCAGGACAACAACAACGACAAGGACGGGGAGCCGAAGGGCTCAAGGCGGACTCGTGACTTATGCAGTGACGCAACCAATTATGGCTTGGGGGCAACAGTAGATGCAACGTCTCGCCGCCATCTTTCTGACACTTACACCTACACTTACACCCTGGCTCTTTGGCATCCTTTATTCGGTCCTGCGAGGTGCATGCGTGTCCTGCGGTTGACTGTGTCTGCCGTGTGTCTGCCCTCTAAGCCGATATTCACTCTCAACTATGTCAAGTGAGATTTTATGGCACGGTGGAAATTTTGATTGTCTGCCAGCGAGATGAGGAAAACCTTTTGCGGATCAGACACCACGCGTCGGCAATATTTCAACGGCAATTGTTTCAAAGTTTCTTAATTAAATATGACAAGTTACCTGCCAGCCATGGACGAGGCTAACTAAAAGTTGAAAACTTTCGGCGCTGCTGTTTTTGACATTGAGAGTGTCGGGATACAACAAATAAAATGCAATGGAAACATATACATACATCAGGTTTTAAATAAGCATCTAATGTTTATTTCATAATTACCCATAGAACTTGAGGAGGTTTTCTTTTAATAGAAGCCTTATGTTGCATAGAAAAAATAAATTTAAGATAAAGAATTAAATTTTATTGAATTAATTAAAAGAAAACCCTCATAATTATGTCTTTAAATGCTGTTTATTTGTAATTAACTCATTAAAAATTTTTTGGTTTAATTTCTAGGCTTTAAGGGTCTCCTGACCCAATAAGCAAAGTAAGCTTTAATTAAATTATTTTCCTGTCGATTTGCAACCGAATTTGGGGTAAGCAAAAGTCACATTCTGTCGAGTAGCTGAGTGAAGTATTTAACTCTCGAGACTTCTTTGCCGGGCAGCAGTCAATTACGTAAATTGGCTTCCCAAGTTGGTTCTCCAAAGGCTGTCGCGTTTTATTTTTCTACCTCTTCGATTTGTCTGTAGTTTGCTGGGAGTTACTTACTTATCTGATTTGGCTGTGGTTTTTCACGGGGAATGAAGTTTCTGGAGGTGCTGTGCGTGAGCTGCCAAGAAATTGATGTCGTCAAGGAGGGAGAACTGTCAATGACTTCGACTGTCTCCCAATTTAATTAGGTAAAAACATCAGAAATCTCAGTAAGCGTTAGCCCGCTTACACTGACATCATTCTCACATTTACATTTCCGACAATATCAACAACAAATTTTTATTTTCCATTCCCCTTGGACAAACCCACAAGGAAGTTGCTGAGCGGACAACCGGATTCTGAATTTGTCCCTGTTAGCCATTAGGATTGTTGGTAAGCGAACTATTTAATGGCCGTAATATTTAGTTACTTTCAAAACCCTTGTTTCCCTGAATGCATTTTGAGAAATCGTCTCAATTTGGCAAACAGGCAGAATTAATCAGTTCAATTTGACGCTCCATTGATTAAAAAACAATCCCCTGTGGCCTTGCCGGCCGCCCCGTCATATTCATTCAGTTAATTAAATTTGCGGCCGGCGAAAGTGAAATGTAACGGCATTCAATGGCGAAACAGGAAATGTTATGAATGTAAACAACGCTTTTTAAATATTTCCGAACGAAAGTGGCCCCGCGCGCGCTTCGGGGAGTCGGTCAGCGGTCACACATGGCGTATGAAATATACGCCGCATTGGCCACAGGTAAAATTGTCACGTTTTTAATTAAACCAAGACCAACGGCCAGCAAACACAATCGTCCAATAATCAATGTCCCTCCGCCCCGCGCCAATAATATGGCAACAAATATAATTATAATTAAAAAATAAAAGTTATTTAGCGCGTGACAGAAATTTGTAATTAAAACGCATCGCAGAGCAATTGCTCAACCACTTGTTGAGTTTTCCTTGGGTCATGGAAATGTTCAATCAAATGAATCTTTATGTATTTCTAAATTTAATATATTATTTATATAATTAAAAGATATAGTCACCAAAAAAGTTAAGCTCTGCCTTATTTTTGTTTTCAGAAAGTTTATTCGATTGATTTTTTAAATTTTTCTTTTAAAAGTCTTTTTATAGAACATTGTGTGAATACCCCAGGCTTTTATTATGTAGTTAAGAAACTTGACAGACACGCAATATTAAAGTTCCCAAAAGCAGCTGAGATTGTTCACAGAAATAAATAAATATATAGTAATTCACTCAACCATTTTTGGTTTTGCTAAATGGAAGCCATTGGCTGTCGTTTTCTTGTATGGTTTTGGAATAATGATATAATTGAACTATTTACATTTCTCTCCATTGTATTTTTAAGCACGCTTCAAGGAATTTTATATTATTTAACTGACCCGATTCCCGAATTAGAACACACAGCCGATAATAGCAGACACACGCGAACTACACACGCCCACTTTTTGACAAGTCATTTGGCAGCTCGTTTTTAAAAAAGGGCCAACTTAATTGTTTCTCGGTTTTATTTTGTTTTGGCTTTTAATTTGAGAGCCAGGCCGATGGCAGACGACGATACAGCAATTAACGACTCACAAAATCATTTCATTGTGTCTGTCAAACGTCGCGCCGTCAGCGCCTAAAAGCCAGCAACGATAAGTTTTTTATTACACCTGGGCCCCATATCAGGGAACGTGTGTGTGTGCGTGTGTGTGCCGAGGCTCATTAAAAACGAAAGCACCGCTCATTACCTGGCTGAGAGCAGAAATAGGAACACTCAACACTCCCACACATATACGAGACACGGGACTCGGGACACACAGGACACCGAAGGATTTCTGAGTCGGCAACTTTACGCCCGAACACCCGCACACCCAGGGCCGTGAGTATGTGTGTGTGTGGTGTAGTGTTTTAATTACCTTTGGCTCTGCCAGCGCCTCGTGTGAGCCCTTCTCGCTGTCGTTCGACTCGTTGTTTAAGTAATTGTTTGTCATTAGTTAAAATGTTTTCATTTTGCCACAAACTCGAGCTCGAGCTTGGGCTCTGAGGCAGCCGGTGCGGCGAGTTAACTGAGTAAAAATCTGATACACTTAAAAAAAATCAGGGAACTGAAACAAGTGTGTGAATGTGAGTGGGTTGTAATATTTCCTTATAATTTTTCAACTTATGCATATATAATATGTATTCCTAAAAAGGCAAAAGATTGGTCTGTCTTCAAAGATTTGATCCGCTCTCTTGATAATCATAAAACAAAATAAATGAATGGCAAATTAAGCGAATCTTAAAAGTTAAATTGTTAATTTAAGAACTCCTCTGAGTAAGATATTTTAAAACTTGGACAATGGTTGGTTTTTTGAGGTGGATACAAGAGAGCTTATTATCGAAATAGATACCAGATATTTATTAAATATAAATCATTGATCGAATTTTAATCTCACGAAATAAATGCAGATCGGCAATATTTTTACTGGCAAAGATTCAAACGATTCATATTAAATAAAAATCAAGCAATTATAAAAATGTGAAAAAAACGAATATCTGAAAAATAGGATGAGCTAACCATAATTTTTCCATTTATTTTGATGTGTTGGTTTTTAAATGTCAATTCAAATTTTTAAAACTAACTACAATTTTCTTCAATGGAATAAATACCTTTATAAAAGAATACATTTCAATACAAATTTTAAATAGTTAATGAATTAAAATAAACCAAAATAATATGCTAATATAATCTGCATAAAGTTAAAGAGGAGAAACCCTGGTGATTGCTGCTCTACCCTACATTCCAGCTTCAGTACCAATACATATGTTATTTTTAATTTTCCTCTCTAGATTTCCCTGCACTGAGCAGCCTTTGCTAGATCCCTCGACTCGGCCTGACTGAGAGTCTCCCCCATTCACTCCAGACAGGCGAACACAACATATCGTCTCGACTGCTCGAGAGAAACCCTTCCGAACTCATAGCCACATCTGATTACTCTCTTCCGTAGATCGCACGGGATGGCCTTCGTAGCGCGCCGGAGCAGCGATGGCAAGGTGGTGGATCGCCAGCAGGTGTCGGGCGGCGGTGTATCCCATCCCTTGGCACTGTCGGACATAAGCGACGAGGAGTCGCCGGACTCGGTGCTGGCCTACACAAGTCGCACGTATGGGGCACCCACCGTAAGATTCAGGGGTCAGGGTGATGGTGATGATGGTGAAGGTGACGTTGAGGGGGAACTCGAGGAGGACAATCTGGATATGGCTGCTCTGGACATTGGAGCCGATGATAGTGATAGTGATTCTATTACAAATTTCTGCAACCAACTGGACGAGGAGGAGGCCAACGAGGCCATGCACATGTTGAAGTTCGAAGAGCGATTAGGCGTCTCGGAGCACTCGGAGGAATTTGAGGATCTGTGCGATCTAGATGAGGACGATATGACGGATGAGCGAAGCGTGATGGACAAGCCGGAGGATGCAGCCGCCACGGACACTGAGACTGTGATGAATACCGACCCGGACTTGCGGAGCCTGTGCTCCTTTGAAAGCTTCACGCCAACCCTGACGCTGCGTGATGAGGACAATACTAATCTGGACAACATTAGCGATAAGACTTCCTTCAAAGAGGACGACCAGGACACCATGAGCGAGAAGAGCTTCACCATGGAGGACAAGCAGGACGAATTGAGCCCCACAACCGTTCTCAAAGAGGACAACCTGGACAATTTGAGCACCAGAACCTACAACAAGCAGCCGTTCACCCCAAAGCGTGGAAGGCAGCGGGAGCCGGACCTTGATCAGCTGTCCAGCCGCACCTATGACCTGAACACCTGCGACGGCAGCCTTCGTAGCAGTCTTCGTAGTGGTGGCCCAGGCCAGCACGATAACTCTTCGATATCCACCTGCAGCTGGACCGACATGTACCGCGGGGCCGTGCAGCCGTCCGACGGGCACAGCGCCATCGTGCCCTCGCTGAGCCTAGCCAGCTCCGCCTCGGACACGTCCACCTACTACAAGAGTCTGGCCGAGAACAAGGAGCGCCACAGCCAGGCGGCCTTCGATGACTGGAAGGCACGCAAGGCCCAGCAGAAGCAGAAGAGCCTCCTGGCAGCCAAACAGGAGCGGGAGAAGCGCGAGGCGGAGGCTGCCTTGCGCCAGCAGCTGGCCCAGGCCCGCTTTCAGGAGTGGTGTCGCCGCAAGGAGGAGCAGCAGCAGCAAGAGCGCAAGAAGCCGTTCAACCTACGCCCGTCAGTAAGTTCTGGCAACTCTTCGGGCTCGATCTCTAGCTCGGGATCGGGATCAGGATTGGGATCGGGATCGGGATCCGGTTCAGGATCAGTATCGGGACCTGTATCTGGGCCTGGTGCTGCTCGCAAGGCTGCATCTGAGGCCACGAAGAAGCGACTCAAGGAGTGGCATGTCGTAAAGACCAAGCAGCAGCAACGAGAGAAGGAGCAAAAGCGCCGACTGGAGGAGAACAAGCGAAAGCTGGAGGAGGAGCGCAAGCAGCGAGCGCAGGGGGCCTGGAAAAACTGGATGAAGCAGGTGGACAAGCGGGCCAAGCCGGTGCCCCTCAACCAGGGCTTCGACACGCTGCGCGGCACCATCTCCAACATCTACATCAATCCCGTGCAGTGGGTCTCGAACATCGAGCCCAAGGAGTCCGGACGCAGTCGCTAGCGTCGCATTATTGTTACACTTACATAGTTACTTGGAGGATGGGAGGACCTAAGGACACGTTTGGTTAAATAGGAAGAGATCCATTTAAGCTGCTGGGCCTCTTAAAAAAGTGTAAAAAAATAAGTTTTTAATTTGTTCAAAAGCGGCATTACCTAAATTGTTTTATCTTCACCAATAAAAACTAAACCGAGCAACAAGACCTTAATTGTTGTATTTTCAATAGATTTTCCTTTGTGTTATGCTATTTTATTATGTTGCTTTTTTTCCCTGTGTACTTTTTCCACAAACACAATAATGGCAATTATAATTGTCCGAATGGCACGACATGGGCAGCTCAAATGGGTGGATGGTTTCCCCAGTCCGTGTATCGTACCCAATCTCGGAACAATGCTAACAGCCTCACCTAATGCCTGCCCAGCAGGGAAACTTAAAACGATAACCTGGCTATAGTTTCGTTCCTCCTTATCCTCCACATCCCTTGCCCAGTATCCGACCCAGGACACTGCACTTCCTGGTTGCCTGTCCGCTGCCCTGTTTGTTTCATTACCCATCTCACCATTATTGTGTGCGTTTGTGTCAATTTGTGTTTTTATTATTTATTTGCCAAGTCCACGGGGAGTCGGCAAGTGGTGGAGCTGGCTTAATTAAGCTTTTTTTCCAACCACCCCGGCCATCAGACTTTTATTTATGCAATTAACCAAAGCCTCGTGTAATAAAGTCCCGTTTGGTAAAATCTTTGATTAATTGTAGTTTTGTTTACACGATGAGAGCGAGTCAGACACGATTATGTGGGTTATCTGACAGGGGCCCAGGGAGCGCTTGGGCTATTTGTGACTCTGTGTGTGCTGTGTGCGAGGAGGTGGGCAGGGTTTCTCAGGTGATTAGTGATATATATGTAGTTGGACGGCAATTTGTTGGGACACTGCGGGAAATTAACCACATGAAAAGGGTTTTGGGTTGAGTTGTTATTTCCGGGTATGAAATGTGTGAAGTCTTTCTTAAAAGCGATGATTTTTAGGTAATATATATTATAAATTTAAAAGAAGACTGTGATTGGCTGGGTAGATCCTAGGTTTGAATTAGCTTAAGGTTTATTATTTCAGCTTTTTCTATTCCAATACATTTGTAAGAACACAATAATACCTAACTTGTTGAGAAAATGGCAAAATTATCCAAAAGTATATTAAGCTATACGTGGCTTCATAAGTCCTTAGAAACTTTCAAGGAAATGTGTCGATATATGTAGCTGACTCGATTTAACCATAAATTCTCCTGAATATATTTCGTGCTAATGATTTCTTTATATGATTTTCTTGAACACCCAATTTCTTTTCCCAGTGCACACTTGCCAACTTGCCTAATCGGGCCTCTCGTCATTACCATTATCATTATCTTGTGGATGATGGTTTCAACTGAGTATATCATAGCTTCGTTTATATTTCTTGACTGAAACTTGCTCTAATTATATGTAAATTGATCAATAAATTGCACTCATTTATGGCTTGAAATTGCCGTGAGGGATTTAACTAGCGCTTTATCGAGCTGCTAATTGAAATAGCTCTGCGTTAGTGTTATTGTTTAATTTAGTGTGACTTACTTTTTTGAAATTTGCTTTCGGCTGCAAGGATGACTCATTCTGGTATGTCTGCCACTTTGTCTAGGTAACAAATTGTGGGCTATTTTCGAATGCCTTTTTTTCTTTGTTGTTGTTTGGGGCCATAAACTTTAATACCAAATCGTAAAATTTGGGGACAACAGCTAAACGGGACCCTTTTCATATGAGGAGGGCATAATCTCGGCTGGCAGAATGACAAAATGTTAATGCGGAAAGAGATTTTTACGAGTGGCCATAAATTAAGGAACCATTTTCGACAAATGCCTCCAGGAATCGCACTTTGCCGGCAAATATTTAAAACCATTTAGAAAGCATTTAAATAACAATCAAGGGCACGCAGCCACATACAAAATAAAACAATTACTGCAAAGCGAATTTCTGAATGCAGATTAGCATGTTTTGCGGCTTGGAGCGTTTTAAATGCAAATCGAAAGGCCGAAACGAAAATAGTTCAACGAAAGCGAAAGCGAATGCGAATGTGAAAGCGAAAGCTCGCCAATAATTATAATAAATAACCACGGAAAAATATTCGAAATGATTTTTCACCACAATGTAGAGGGCACAAAGGAAAATTAATAATAAATCTCAAAATGCTCATTAACTTAATTACTGTGTTTATTTTCATTGCCCTTCCTGTTCGGCATTGTGTCCTTCTCCCCGCTCTTCCCGGGTTCCTTTTTGTGTGTGGAAATGCTTTCCTTTCGGTGCGTCACGCAATTTTTAGGACCCTTCGGCGGCCTCACCACCCGCACCGAAGCTTTGATAAACAACTTGGCGCTGAAAAAATAGCCCCAGAACATGAAGAAATTGCGCGTCTTTAACCTTAATGTGTATTTAAGTAATGTTAATTGTGCTCAGACTTGCCAGATGCCATTTTCCGTCGACAGCTGGCGCCACTGCTTGGATTTCCGCTTGCTCCTTTGGCAAAATACTCGTAATTATGCTAATATACAAGTTCGGCCGCGGGAAGCGTATCTAAACTTGTGTTGTGTAATTGCTGGCTGTTAATTGAATTTCAGCGAAAAATGGTGACCAGGCTAGCAATTAGGCATAGGTGTCGAGGGGATGGCTCAGCGATATCAGGGGACTAATGACAAAATATCTTATTTAATGAAATCAAGCGAGCTTTAGCCAAGTTTGAAGCAAACTATGAAGGAAATATGTTTAAGAAATATTTGTAACTAGAAATTGAATTATTTTTTGTTCTTAGGATATGAATTCAAGACCTCTCTATAGACTCATTTGAATTACGCTGATATAAGAGCCTTGAAAATAAATTCTTTTAAAAAAGTGTTCCCTAGAAATGCCGCTCAAAGAGAGTATGCTAAGGAATATTTATAAACCTTTTAATTTACTGAATATTTTCCCTTCATCTTTCCGAATATAGTTACGATTTCAATATTAATATTTAATATGGCTTCCTTATTGAACATTTAAATCAACAAATATTAAAACAAATATCAAAAAATGACTTCATACTAAAAATATTTCACTGAAACTTCCTTTATGCTTTCAGTGGCTGTCATGCAGAAAAATCGATCCTATAAGCACGTTTTTTATTCCAGGAAGCAGGCAGTGTACGACGCAATCAGAACGCTTAATACCCCAAGAGCATTTTGACATTATTAAAATCGAAAATATTGGGGGCATTCGGGCCAGGTCAGCTCAGTCGGGCAATGGCTTTGGTTAACATTACCCAATGTCCGGCGAGGTAAATGCATATTTACAACACTTTAACCTTGAGATTTATATGCGTTATATGCAAAACGCCTGTCAGACATCCCCCTGGGTCATGGCACTCCGCCATTTGGGTTGAGGGGAAAAATGCGAGCGGGAGAAAAATCCATGAAAATGCACTAAAAAAGGAGCAAACAAGCAGCTCGCTCACGTAAGCCGGCGATGGTGCTGCGGTTGCACCTGTTTTGGCATGTCTGAAAATTCCTGGAAACAAATGTAATAAAAACTAGTCGTAATACACACGCTCTCATATACACACACACTACACACTACACACTACACTCCACTCAGACTTGGTCAAACTGGCTAGGGCTTTTTATTAGCCTGAGCTTTTTGAAGAGTTTCCCCGAGTTGTGTTTTCTAATTTTGGCTTTGCTTTGTTGGTTTGGTTTTGCGTGCTGGCCCGCACTTAAAGTTTCCTTAATGAAAGCAATTTTTTGTTTTATTTCAAATTTGTAGCCGCTTTTAATTTGATTTTTTAGTGTCCAGTTTTGGTATATATTTGTAATTTATGCGCTCTTTGGGGCTTTTTGATGGTTCCAAATCGTTCGAAAATTACAGACGTAAAAAGTGTGGGTTTCCTATGAGGACTTAAAGCTAAAATAAGTATAAAAAGATATAATAAATTTAAATAAATATATTATACATGTTGTATTATTTGCTTTATTTTATACAAATGAGAGACATTGATCGCATTAAAAATATAATGTCGTCTAGATCTTTTACTTCATTTATTTGAAATAGTTTTTCAAGAAAGTAAGAAATTGTACGTCTTTATCTAAAACTAAATATATTTATTTTTCATAAAACTATACGATCATTTTATTATTTCTTTATTTTCAATAATGGTTGGTTTACTAATGTTCAATTTATGTAAGTTAATCCTCTAGGTAATATTTATAAGGTAAGTATTATAATTAAATACAAATTTTAAAACGTATACTTACCCATTCTATTCAAAACTGTGAATCAAAGTTGGTATAAATAAAACCCATTGCCTTTTTAACGCTTTAATGTTAAATTTTATTTTATAAATATTCCTGTCCATTTGCCAAGTCGCTTACACTGAAATGTACATGAAATGCTTACAGATGTATGTATATATATATTAATAGATATTTTATATATTCTTGTTTGTATAGCATAATAATAGCGATATAAACATAACTATATAATTTGCGGTTTTAACAATTTTACTTCGTGTGGGAAATATACAATTTGCTAAATATATATTAAATGAAATTCCTTTCGCTCTTAATCACGAGATTAATTTGCGCTTTAAACTGGCTGCATATATGGCCTTCTGTTTTTTGTGTGCATTTATTAACTGGAATTCATTGGGTTTTTCTTTGGTTTATCAATGTTGATTGTTTATCAAACAAAAAGCCAGAAAAGATATTTGTTAATTGTATTTTAAATATTATTTAATGTGCTTAGTATGTTTAATAAATGATATGTATTTTTTGTAATGCGACTTAAGTATGGATTTAACTCTGGGAAAGGGTTGAGTAGATTTCAGGAGCCATAAAGCGCGGTAACGGAGAACAATTGAGCTTTGCTAGATTTTTCGCAGCAATTTCACTGAAACACAGACAGCTGCTAAGCTGATTTATATACGTAATTTATGTTTTATTTCTGCTGAGCATTTGGCGGATATTTAATTCTCTCTGTCAGGCTTGACTGTGCTCCACGACTTCTGCTCCCAATCTGTGTCCCTTCCCCTCCAGCCTCTGCTTACCGACTAGTTCTACATTCGTTTAACCCTGTTGACAACTATAACATTTAGCTTCGATTCAAATGGCAATTAAATGTTACTTTGCACACATACAGTCTCTTACATAACGCCCAAATCTGGTTTATACAAGTGTTATAATACATAACCGTCCGCCCCTAACCCGCTACAGAAATACAAAAACCTTGCGATACATTCTATGTACATGTGCCGTAATCGATTTGCGTATAGTGATATTTTACAGGGACACAAGGAACTTAGTCTCTAGAATCAACAGCTCAACATGCACGCGCTCAGGGGAATTACGAGGAAGGAAGCCTGGTTGACTTACTAGCTACAGATGCGGACCTCGCGCCGCACCATCGATTTGATATATGTGTATGTTGTGATTCCGCGCTGACAATCCTTAGCTAAAAGCAGCCGCAACGAGCCATAAATCAGCGCCAAGTAGCATTTGGCATTGACAAACTCAATCATCATCGCACAGTCACTGCCACAGCCACTGCCACTGCCACGGCCGCAGACTGCAGCTTTGGCTCCGGCTCCGGCTCCGGCTCCAGCTCCAAGATCAGATCAGACTCCAACTCCATGTCCATGCCGAGGTCCGTGTCAACTCCGCGTCTGTGTCAAACATGCGTCAGTGTCTGCGGCAGGCGTGTCATCTGGGTGCTCTGCATCCGCATCGTTCCCACTGCCAGTGCCGCTGCCAGGAGCAGAGGCAGGAGTCCGTCGAGGTCCTGCCGCCAAGTCCTGGCTGCCGAGGACCCGTACATGCTGTCAATGCTCTCCGCACTCAGGCTCAAATCGGCTGCGGGAAGGAAAGGAGAGAGGGAGACTCGTATGTTAATGGGACGGCTGGCTGGCAGCGGAAATTGGCTAAAGCTTTTGAGTGAAGTGATTAGCAGCCAGGCTCAGAGGTTCTGGTTTCGCCAGTCACCAAGCCATCTTGCCCTTGTGGTGGGTTAAGTTCAGATTGGGGGTCAATTTTTGCCAGCCGACTCTAGACCCTAGAGCGGGAGTATTAGCTATGATATATGAAATCAATCTTTATTTAAAAGCAAAACAAACACACTTAAAAGTGGTTTTCGTATCATTATTCTTACTGCTTTAAACACGTCTCAAATTATATTAAGATAGTAGTAAATATAATATATTTTGTATATTGTTTACTCCTATTTATTAAGCATCCATAAGTTAAAGCTTTCTACCAATAAAATAGTTCAAATAATAAATTCAATATTTCAAAGATAGTTTTAAGGTAAAGATTTAGGGAAATTCTAGAGCTTAAATATTTGTATTGCTTAATATGAACCTTTAAAATAAACATTTATTATTCCTAAACACTTAAAAATTTTTCACTTGAATATTCTCTCTTTTTGGCTTTAACACAATGCACACAATCAATTAGGCAATAAAAATAACCTGAAATGTCGGCTCTTCAACTTTCCGATCCTCTGCAAACCGCGAAAGAATTTATTTGATTGTGGCCAAGTATTTACAAATCATTAAATTGCCATAAAGCCAAGCCGAGCGTGTTTATTGATATACAATTATGCCCTAAGACCCTCGCGGGAGGTAAAAACTTTTACCTGCAGCTCCGGCCCGAAAAAGTATGCTACGCTTTGGCCTCCATCTCTTGGCACTCCCCGCTCCCTTTTTTGTGGGTTTTTCTGCTTGGCAAATTAGTGTGAAAATCTGTTAAACATTGACGACGGACTGCGCGGGGAACTGTGGGACCCTTTTTTATGGCATTCGCCCTGTCTCAAGTGGCCTGTTAAGCCGGACCCAAACCACGGGGCAAGTGCTTGAAATATGGCCCATAACCCTAATCGGCATGCCGCACACGGCGCTCCTCATCCCCGCTCTCATCCCCCTTATCCGGTTCGCTCTCTTACCTTTTCTTTTTCCAGGATTTTCCATGTCCTCGCCGCTGTGCTCCTGGGCCCTGGCCGGATGATGCGATTCCGAGCCTTTCGTTCGCTTCTTGCCTGTGCAACGAGAAATTATTGAATTGCGGTTAAGTTGCGGATGAAGAGAAGCGGAGTATCTGAGTATCTTTAAGTAACTACCGAAAAGCATTCGCATTCGCACTCGCTCTCGCAATGCATATTCATAATAAACTTGTCGCTGTTTGTTGCCTTTCAATTTTTCCTCCCGTATTTTTCACTTTGTCTGACCTCAACCGCAGCCTCATCCGGGGGAGTCCCAGCCCATTCCCATCCAGTTGGGTCTGCCAGCGTTCACCTGATCCGTGGCGTTGACGATTTGAAACGGATTTGCATGGCATATGAATTATTTATGTGCTTTTTTCTCGCCTTATACTTTTTCGCCCCGCTTTATATTTCCCAGGATTCCTGCCAGGCCAAGTTGAATATTTCCAGCTCATCTTAAATTTATGCCAAGTGGCTATTAAATTTTGCTTCTTGCACGCTTTGTCTCGCTTTACCCTGCGCCTGCTGGGTCACCCCCTTTTTAACAAGGTTTTTAAGGTAAGAGTTTAAAACTCTTAGGTAAAATAAATATATATATTTTCTACCTTAAATTCGGCTTGTATTTAAATGAGTTTTCATAGTTGAAAGGCTATTATATTACAATTTGATTAGTATTTATTTTATTTAGAAAAGCTGTTTGTTTTGGGGTTTTCACTAAGTAGAAATGCAATAAGTTTAGTTAGCTTTGATTCTAAAAAATATAATTCGTATTTATATATTTTACAACCCCCTAATAATTTTTAAATATTTTTATTTTTTATTATTCTTTTTGTAAACAACTATAGTTTTCAATTTTTGAAACATATGTTGTAAAAAAATATAAAATTTATGTACAATTTTTTTTTAATTAACCAGAAATATTAATGTATGTTTTTCGTATAAAAAATATGTGTAACTATCCATTACGATATATTTTATTTCCCCATATTTACCTTTATGCCGCGCCTCAAAGTTCTCCACGTAGTTGACTGCGTTCGGCGGTATTCCTGTGGATGATCAAAGGCTTTCGCTTACCGCAACCGAGCAATTGTGGGTGCTTAGGGTATACTTACTATATAGCTTAATGGTGCCATCGGTATCGCCCAGCGAGTTCTTCGCCACACACCGATAAGCCCCGAATTCCGACTGCGACAGGGGATTTATGTGGAGCCTCATCGAATTGCGATACCCGCCAATTTCGGTCACATTCGCCGAGTATTTGCCACCTGCAAGGGGTTGGGTTGGAGGGGTTGTGATATCCGAGTTAATATTTCATTAAAATAATAAACTAATTAATATTTAATTGAAATTTTGCGTTATTTAATAATTAAATGCATGTCACGCTCACATCGCCGGTAAGTACGGACGGGCAAAGTTTCAACAATGTTGCTGACAGGCATAAATTTATGCACGAACTCATGTCACACCGGAGGCCAGGCCAGGTCACGTGGGGAGGGGCTGGGATTGTGTTCTGTTTCGGTTTCGGTTTTTCTGTTGTCAATTAAAATCTGCCAGAAACAAAATTGTAAATTAATTTCATTTCCATTTATGACGGCGGCTGCGAAAGCAGTTATTCGCTTCGCTTCTTCGCATCGTTCACTTCTAAGCCGTCCCCCGCCCTCTTTTCCGGGATTTCCCGACGGGCGGGAAACCGCAGGACTGCGGTCCTGTCTGGCTAGGATCTCCGTGTGCGAGTGCCGCGACTAAATCAGCTAATTAACAACTTTTTTGGTGTTTGTCTGCGTCTGTCGCGTGGAGTTTTGCACTCAACGGTCATCAGTTCGTTAGCTAGTCGTGTGATCCGCTGGGAAAGTTGCGAACTTTTTTCCAGCATGGATGGAGGGATAGTAGTTCTGGGTTTTCGGGACTCTGACACCCCATTTATGACATTTTAAATGTAAGCTTGCAGTTGCTATATACTCAGCATTGTCTTGTTTTTACCCACAAGATATGTGAATACCTTTTATTTGTCTTAAATTACATATGCAGATATTGAGAGCACGCTAGTCTTTACTAAGTTTTTAATTGAATTTCATACTTAGTTCCAAGAAAGTCCTTGGAAGATTGTAGTAGTCTCACCTGGCGGCACAATCTCTCCACGTTCCCTTGTCCAGTAATTGATTGACTTGGGATAGGCCTCTGATTCACATTCCAATGTAACGCCCTTACCCTCTACGGCGCCGATCAACTGATTTTGTACAGTGATCATTGGAGGAACTAAAACAGGTTCAAAGGATTTAATATTGATTCTATAAGTTACCTTTTCATAAGAGAAATATGTTAAGATCTTTCAGTTTTGTTGGCTAACTTACAGTGTACGACTAGGGTTATCCTTTTGCTTACTGAAGGTGGAACTCCATTGGAAGCAATGCACAAGTAGGCGCCCATATGTTGTCGCTTGACATTCGGTATTATTAAATCGGTGCCCTCGACACTAGGAACTGTAAAAAGAAAGGTAGATCGAAAATAAAATAAAATATATAAATAACAAAAGTTTTTTATACTACGAAATTCGATTATGGATATAATCGGATTTAGCTAAAACTGATTTAAACTTAACTTAAAATGTAGGTCCTTTTAATAATAATAAAATATTGACCTTTGATCCTCCCAATATATCACATTCATATGCAAATTTTTTTTACTAAAACCTACCCAGGGTAAATATCTTTTTTTTTTGGCTAAAGAGTTCCCCCGAAGTGAATGAAGTCATAACAACAAAAGTATCAACACAACTCCCGGCATGTAATAGCAGTTATTACAATTTTCCAAACTCAGGACTCAATGGTATCCTTTCAACGTGGATTGTTTGCCAGACAACAAATTCAAATAGATGCTGGTGGCCTTTTTTTTGGCTCATGTTTTCATGGGCCGGGCGGCACACACATCCTGTCCTGATAGCCGAACTGGGCTTTGCATTATACAAATGGCACAGTGGCTGGTTTAAGCCGGCAGCGCCGCAGACGACGGTGCGGATGAGTGTGATTGTGTGTCCGGGGCACCGGAACCGGAAGTTCTGGCTAGTTTGCGCTTGATACTGTTAGGTAGAGCCGCGGTACATAATAATAAGCTGATTTTTCGTTTATTGATTTGGCCTTTCGACCCGTCCTCCGCTGTGACCTGACCCGAGTCGCTTATTAGCCGCTCTCTACCACCGCACGCTGCTTTTTTTCGGGGTTCACGGAGCGGCCATTAAACGTAATAGCCAGGAAAAACGTGTAATTTGGTTCGAGCCTCGCCATGGCATAAAACTTTACTTCTCTTCAGACGATTTCATTCCATTTCCATTCGGTGCAACAACAAACGCGAACCGAAATAATCAAATTTCAAATGAAACAAACTTTTGTCAGAAAAATAAAATGGGAGGGGCTTAAAACGACATTTTAAATGGGAAAATATGAAATAGAGTGAGGAATACTCTAGGTGAATTTATAAATATATGAAACTTGGAGTACAATTCAATTATTAACGAAACGAAAATTAAACATAAAAATTGTTACAAAATGTATTTAAATTTTTGAACAAATTAAAGCTAGACTTTGATATGGCTCTGAGTTCACACAGTCCATCTCCCACCAAGTTTATAATACCCTGCTATTTTCCATTTAGTCTAGCCCTCTGCCGTGCATTACTAGCACACACGAATGAAAACGGTGAAAACGGGAAAATTGGGCTGGGAAAATTTTGCTAGCCGGGAAGCAGACTTGTTTGGCAAGGACTGCACTGGGTGGCAGACATTTAAGCCCCGGCGAAAAGGTCATTTTACCAGCTTTTTTGTTCTCTTCATTCAGATTTTTTTTTTCATCCTCTCATTTAAGCATATGAGTTCTTTTTCTCCTTCATGTTTTTGGTTTTTCGTGGTCTTTTTACTGGAGTGCCTTTGATTTCCGTTTTTATTTGGCTTTTGATTCTTCGTGTTGACTGTGATGATGTTTTTTTATAATATATTAGGCCATGCATTAATATACACTGCAGGAGAACTCTGTACTCTAGGAAAGATTTCTTTAAGAAGTTTGGAAAATATTATCAATTTAATTATATATTATTTATTTATATATATATCACATTTAAGTCTGCAAATGTTTAATAATTACCTAATTAATATTAGAAATAGAACATGATTATTTTAGGGGAAAGACGTTTGCTCCAGAACCAATGCACATAAACGAATATCTTTAATTAAAAACGAACGCTCATGGACTGGCAAACCAAATTGAAAACTTGCTATTTTCCAACTCCACTCAACTGCCGGACACTTCAAGGCCAATTAGCAAATCTGGCCTGCCCCACTCTGTGGCCCCCACAACGCACCACTTGGCCACCACTGGCTTCACCTTCCACCGATCGGTCCCAAACCATTTGCTAATTCTGTCAGTCAGACGTCATCATCATCAACAGCCAAACAGCAGCTGGCGAAATTCTCTCATGCTGGCCACACTGCAGCAGGTGCCCTGGCCACACCCTCACCCGCACCCGCACCGTCACCCACCCGTCACCCATCAGCCATCAACCATCGAGAACCAGCCCTCGGCCCGGAGGTACTCCTGGTCCTCGATAGCCGTGGGACTCGTGGCCGTAGCCGACCTGTGGGCATAACTGCTGAGGGCCAACTCGGTTGCCGCTGCCTTTTTGTGTAAAAGTACTCGAAAATGTTGGATGGAAAGCCCCATGCAGGCGGCAGAGTCGACAACAACAGCAAAGGCACTCACAAATCAGAGCGGAGTGGTGGCCGAAAGGGCATGGCTTTTGCAGGGAATCGTACGGCTGTACTGAAAGAAAATGCATGCGGAAAATGCCAGAGCAAATATCTACTGATTATCGGTCGATTGTGATAAGCTGTCGATGATTTTTAGGATCCTTAAAATGAAGCTACGCCCAAAGGAGTCCTCAAAAGGGAAAATTGTTGTTTCAGAAAATCAGGAAATGAGTCATGAGCAGAATAAGCCACTTGGGTTTAAGGCTATCTTCTTAAAATTACTATTACCACTAAAAATTAAACAAAAATTATTGGAATAATCCTAATGATCCTGTCTAATTTAAATTTTTGCTGCAATGCCGTATAATATTTGCTCGTAGACTATTGCATTTGAATTGTTTTTAACACATTCTTAAAATTTAAATAAAGAAAAAATGAAGACTTCTTTTTCATATGTAATAAAAGAGCAAATTAAGTATGCCATCACAAAAGCGAAAAAAAATATAATAATCTTCTAACCTAATACTACCCTATACTTTTGAAGAAACTTTTGCAAAAAAAAGTGAGTTCTATAATACATTTTGTACGCATTAGAAATGTTTATAATTGTTAGAAATTAAATTCAGAAATACAGTATTAAATCCATTATTAAGAGCAATTTTTGAAGGCTGCAAATTTTGAATATTTACAAATGACAATTTTTGCTCCTAGAAAAAAAACCCTTTAATACCCAAGATCCCAGTGCTGCCCAGATCCATTTTTTTTTGTCAGTGTGCGAACTCGTGAAACCCAAATTCGAATCCGCCGGCTTACCTTCCTCGCCGCTGGCCAGCTCGATGGGCACTCCACTTTCACGTCGCCATGTAATTGTCGGCTCTGGTGAACCGGTAGCAGCGCATTTGAGCGTCACGTTACTGCCTTCGCGAACGACCATGTCCGTGCTTGTAGGATAATCTAGGATATCCGGCGGTACTGCAGCCCGGCAACGGAGTCGGCAGGAGCAGCAGCAACAACAGCCAGCCATCGGGTTGCCATCGAGGTCGCCGGCAGTCGTCGTCGTCGTCGTTGTTGGTAGATAATGTTTATAACAAACATTTAAAAAATATTGCATTCCACATGTAAAGAGAAAGAGAAAGAAAGAAGGGGAATGAGAAGGTGCACAATCGTTTTAAATAATTTAAATTTGTAATTTTTCATTTAAATAATTTGCTCGGACTGTCCATATGGCGTCCTCGGGTGGGCAGTGATTCATTTTGCGACCGCAATCACCCAAAGAAATTCCCGCCTGCATTTCGGCCACACCCGTCCCCCTGGAAGCGGGAAGTCTCGTCCTCGCATGTGCCTTTGTTTAAAGGACAAACTTTTCACATGTCCTGAAAACACAAATTATTACCACGGCGGCAGCGGTAAGGACACCCACGGCCGAAACCTATGAACCGTGAAAACGTAATAATGCCAGGCGAGGTGGTGGGTTCCGAGGGGGAATGGCTTTCGGTCTCCGGACTCCACTGGTCTCTGGTTTGTATGCATATAATATCCCGCAATTATGTGGTCGGTAAATGACCAAAAAATGTGCTGGTGTTGACAAACAGCTTGTTAAGCCCGGGAGAGCGAGTGAGTCAGTGTCTGTGTGCCGGCCACTGGCCAGTGGCCACTAGATGGTCATTAAGTGGCCAAGGTTAGCCGGGGAGCGGGAAAACTGTGCTCCATTGGTGGTGGGTCTGGACGTGGCACTTGGGGAATCGGGGATTCCATTCAGAACTGCTGAGAATCAAGGTGTGGCCAGTACAGCTTAATCCGTAGATAATAACCCCATCTAATCTGGCATACTTGATTGTCACCTAGCCGATTTTTATGAAAGCATCCAAACAATTCAATTGTCATGTCACTTGGCGTTTTGTTGTATAACACACAGCGAAATTGTGTGCAAAAATCTGAATTGGGAACTTTGCATATGAATATCTCATCAGCTTAAATGTCGGGAATGCCGGACAGGCCCGGGTGTGTGTGTGGGTGTCCGGCCATCGCACATATCCTGCCTGCGTGTACGTGGACTTTTCGAGTGCGGGCTTTGGGAGCACTGGAAGCCCGAAAAGGTGAAAGCGGTGCCGCTTCCTCTCCGGTTTGTCGTCGACTATTTAACTGCACTCGGTCACGAAAATCATCATCGCCGACCGACGTCCACAGCCCGCAGTCCACCCTCCTCCGCTTTGGACTCGAACTCGAACGTTTCCCGTGGCCGACTTCCGCCGTCTCCCCGCGATTTTTGCTGGCGCAAAACAGTGGTGTTAAATAGGAAATATCCGTAGTGAAAATACTAAATATTTCTTCTTAAGAGAGTTTTAAAGTTCTTATGAGAGAAGGAAAGATAAATCGTAGCATAATTTCTATATCATTTTCTTGATTCAAAATGTAAAAGTTCCTGTTAAAAGTGTCCTTTTCTTCAGTTATAAAAATCGCTTTCAGTCCACTGTCCACGACCCGCTGATTATCCAGTGCAAATACACACAGTTGATTATACTTTTTCGTGTTTGCCAGTGAATGCCGCTCCGACTGCAATGGTGGCTAAAATATTTAGCGCGTTGATTTAGATTTGCCAGCGAAAGGTATTTAGCCAGTTGAGTGGCACAGGGATGGCGGCCATGGGGAATAGGATGGGACAAACACGGCCACGGGCACAGCGAACCGCAAATGGACAACCCAAATGTGCCCGGTGACCACTTCCTAGGCAGGGGAGCATTTCTTACGCCGCCTCTCGTTCGCTGGTTGCCTCGTTGACTGGCTGCGCGTTGCGCGTTGCCGTTTTAATTCAAAATCAACAATTTCTGCGGTTCAGCGGACGGTTAAACATGTTTAAGCACTCGCAATGGAAAGTCGCCCATGGCGAACTCCATTCGCAGAGCCTCCCCGCGGGTCCTCCGGGGTTAGTGAGTCGGTATTAAATGAGCCACCGAGCTCCCAAACTGATCCCCTTGTAGCCACCGTACACTCCTGAATATGCTATTCTCATTTTCCGCCCAGGCACAACTCAACTCGACGTATTTCCTTTTTGTGCATTTCATTTTGTAGTTGGTTTTTTTTAATATTTGTTCCATAAAATGCGATTCGAACAATGGCTGAGCCAGGCCCGGCAACGAGGCGTATGATTGTTTGACAGCCGAAACGTAAAGGGCAGAATAGCATCCTTACTTACCGACAACGTCCAGGTAACCCATTTGGCTCTTCATCGGATCCGTGTTAATTTGGCACATGTACCTGAAATATTAATTATTTTTACGAATGATCGGAGGAATCTCTTTATCCTTTGCCTACCAGCCTTTGTCCGACTCCTTGATGTCCCTGATACGCATGGTCCAAGTCTTGTGCTCGGAGTTGGCGATGCCAATGCGCTGGTTTTTGGTAATAACATGATTTTGAATAGTTAGGATCGTTTGTGTGTCGACTCGAAGCCACGCCACCTGGGAATTAAATAATTAAATATAATTTTTAAAGATTTCTAATTGAACTGAGTTGAATTTCTCAAGGAAAATTGAGCTTTTCTGCTTGTTGGAATTATATTTCAATAACGTTTTAAGACGTAGTGCTAACTAGTGATTGTAAATCCTTTACAAAGGTCTAAGAGTATGCAATAAAAAGCTCGAAATACCAAATGCAGGGTAGATTTGTTTTGTTTTTACTATGTTATATTTTGTTTTATAATATAAGATACCGTTTTAAGAAAAGAATAGGTTTTTCTTTTAATATACAGAATAATAACTTCAGTATTCGGTTGGTTTTTTAAGTTCTTTAATGCTATTCATATCGACATAGTTCTCTTTTTTCGGTGTAATTGAAGCTATGCTCGCGGGACATAATTGATATTTTAATGGCAAGAGTAACTGGCTGTAGTCACATTCCTGGGTTATCCTTATCTGACATGCCAGAATCCCTTATAGCCGCGTGTCAGTTGTGAATCACGACGCCAAATTGAACATAACTAGCATGCAAAGCTGTTCAATTATACACAAAAAATCTATTCCCCGAACTGTTTAAGAATTTTCCACCGCCCGCGCACACCCAGGGAGGAGCTCGTAATTGTACAATTACCCAGGTAAATTATTATGCGATAAAGCACGCAGCTTGTAAGCTAAAAAGCTGAAAGTATTCTGTGAACGGGGGAGCGGGTAGGAGGCCAACCCTTTCGCCCGGTGCTCGCATGTGAACCTGCCGCCGTGTCAACACGTGAAGCTATTTGACTTATTTGTGAAACCGCATATTCCCGTGTGCGCATTAATAAATTAAATACAGGCTAATTTCCAGCCGTCTGCATCGAAGGCTAATGAATTATTTTCGGGGAAATTGAATTTGGGTTTGTTTGGGGTCCCTGCCTGCTGTCAGCATAAAGTAAGTAATTACACCCAAGTGCCTGCTCAATTATCTTTGAGCGGAACATCGCTTAATTGTGCATGGCACTGACTGCGGGGTGGCTTCCTCCGACCACCTCCGGCGCCCGGCGCTCCTCCCCTGTCAAAGTGCTCACAATGCCCGGATGCCAGCCCCGGCGGAGAGCGAGGACAAAGCTTTGCACTTCAATGGAGATCTACACTTTCTGTTACCTGCTGCGGATTCAGATACATTTGCTCCCCCAACGAGCCAAACGAATGCAAATGCAAACACAAACAAAACAAGAAATATCACCGCGGGAGAAGGTAACGACTTTTAGGTACTTATTACTTTTAAAGTTACAATAAAAATATAGTTCTAAAGTTGCAAATTTTATGTGAATAAATATTGGTAATTAAAATAAATGAATTGAAATAAGCTATATAGAAATTAGTCACAAAATCTATTCAGTTTCAAATGGACTTCTAGAGAATACACCCCATTCTATCTGAACTCTATATAATATAAACACAGACACTGGGGGAAAGGACTCTACTTCACTCCACTCCACTCAACTCCAGTCCAGTCCACAGTTCGCTTAACACGTCCTCATTCATATTTCAATTACTTTTTATGTGATTTTCGCTTTTGTCATCCGGTAAGCCCGGCATATCCCTATTTATGTTTTTATTTTCACTTTCAGACCCACTGCCATTCAACTCTTGTTGCCCGCTTTTGGGTGTCGAGATTTGGTCTTTGAGATTGCCCGGCCGGGACTGGGCTCCCGTCTGGGGGGATGATGATGGTGATGGTGAAATGTTAATGAATATTAATGCGCCCGGTTTCGGTTTTGTGGCTGCTTATTGAGTGTGTAATCGAGCGGGCTCCGGAGCCGGAGCAGGAACAGCTGCCGAGCTGATTTGCTGATTCGACTATCATCGGATTTGTGGCGCGGACTCACCTTGTACGGTCCGAGGTCCTGGACGACGCACGTTAGGAAGGCATCACGTCCCACGGGCGCTGTCATATTCACAATTGGAGAACTAAATTTGGGATCAACTGTAATAAAGTCAAGGGATATCCGGTCAGAGTGGTTGTGCTTGATGGCAGAATAATTGGAATATAATGGGAATCGTGGTGGCTTAAATAAATAGATAATTATGAGGCATATCTCTTTATATAATAATTGGTACCTACCTATTACTTCGGCTGGCACCTCCACCCTCTGAAGATGACATGGCCGACTCATCAGGATAACAGCCAGTGCAATCGTTACTTCAAGGTTCAGAGCACTGGCCAGACTGTGGCTTCGAGAGGATTTTGTAATCATTTTGAAAATGTTTTTTATTCAGAGTTTCTTATCGAGTTGGTTGTAAGCACACGAAACCATTGAGTTGTCTTTTTGCGGATGAGCTGTTACTGTGGATTAACTGAGGGATGCAACAGAGTTGTAATGGATAGTAAGCAGGGAAAAACTTGTTCCTCCAGAACCTCCCTCAAACCCAAGAACGACGACCCGTAACCACTCGAAAATATGGGCATAACCGCGCTTCGTAATTGGCAGTCATTAGCGCGCCTCTAATGGCAACAACTTCTGGTTCTGGCCATTGGTGGTGCTGGTGCTGTTGCTGTTTATGCGTGTAAACAGGCAACTGGGCAAAGTTCAACAAAAAGTACTCGAAAACAGAATCAAAACTACGAAACAATGGCAAACAATAATAGCGATGCCGGTCGAAAATACGCCAAATTAAAAAGTTTCAAGTTTAAAGCGGGCCGGAGTCCGCATCCGGATGTTCCCCGGCCTCAGCATATTTCTTCCGCCAGTTATGGCCCTTGCTCTTGGCTCTTATTTTGCGTGTCCTGGCTGTGTAAGTTGTGCAGGCGAACAGCTGGCAGGAATTAACTGCCGACCTGCAACTATCTCCCGGGCAAGGTGTTGCATGCGCTTCCGCCAGCCCATTTTATTTCATTTCATTTGGTTTTGTTTTGTTTCACTTCTGGCATTTAAGGGCGGCCCGAGGGTACAAACTGTTTACGGACCGGAAATGAAATGTTTCGTTGGCTGCCGCATCGTGTGTGGACTCGTAAATAAAGCATCAAATCGTGCATCGTTACGGGCCCCTCCGACGGCTCCCAAATAGTTGCGCTTTATGCCAAAGTTAAGTTGGCCCTGAGTTCTTTATTCGACCGGGCTAAGTGACATGTGCGACACAGCTTATGGGGCACTGCAGTTGTAATCAGACTTTGGGGAGAGCCCCCATAACATCACCAAAATTCGGCACTCAAATGGCTGTAAAATTAGTGACGGCGCAAAGTGGTTGATGGTCCTAGGGAACTTGACTTTAATTTGAAAAGGTATTTAAAAGTCTCAGGTATACTATTCAAAAAGGTGTTGTGTCCTATTTTTAAATTGGATTGTATATTATTTAATTATATTTATATAATAAATTATTTAATTATCGCCTTTACATTATGAAAGTTTAAATAAAAGTTTCTTTTCTCTGTGCAAACTCACTTTTTTTATGGACTTTAAGCTACAAATAAAATAATTATCGCAACAAGCACAACATTTTCCTTCATATAGCTTAATTGTTGGTAACAATTTAATATACATTTTGCCTTTGGACTTTCAAGAAATGTGTCTACTTCTATATTTTTAATAATATTAATGCCAACCATTAAAACTAGAGCTTTTTCGCACGAGTTTTATATTAACTTATGTCAAAATAAATATTTACCATATATTAAAAGTAAAATATAAAGAAAATCCTTTACTTTCAGACCTTTTTTAAAGAATGACCTTATTTTCTGCCATTAATTTAATACTTTTGTTTCTTAGGACTGCATTTTTTTAATAAAAGAATTTCCAAACATAAAAGAATGCTAGTAAATCATTGTTTTACAAAATCATACGAAAGTCTTCATTCCAGCTTTGTCTTCAACTGCAGACCGAGGCCTGTGCCAAGCCGAAATGAAAAACAACATCAACTTCATTTGAAATAGGGGTACGAATCACATATCAATGTAAGCTTCAAGTCTGTTGTCCGCCCCTACGATTGGAGAACCTTGATTAACTTTCCAGCTTACTCGGCCCTGAGCCTCGACATGCAAAGGGTTTCGGCTGGGAAATATTAAAAGCCTACTTCTGGCGCCCACAAACTGACAGGAACAATTTTAAAATGACATTTCATTAAAATTCTTTTCCCTCCCTGTGAGTTGTTGGGCCTATTGATTTTTTTTTATAATTTAGCGCAATTGAAAGCAAAGTTGCCGGCATGTGTGTTGTGTGTCCTTTGTCAGTCTGACACAGACACACAGAGTGAAATTCACATTGCATGCCCGGAAAAGTGGAGTACAAAAGACAGCAGGCAAGCGACAGGACTGCAAATGGTTACGGGAGGGGTAGGCACTAAAAATGTCTAGCAAATGGGCATGGCAATATTATTAATAATTTAGAGCATGCGGGCCACGTCAGGAGCCGTAGACAGGGCGAGCGACAGGGACAGAGCCATGGCCAGGTGATGGGCTGGGATGGCCTCGGCCCCCAGACCTTTGGTCTGACCACAAAATCCGAAGCCATATCGTGGCGAGTGCGCCGAGAGTCCCTGTTTGCATAGCTAATTGTGGCGGTTTCTTTGTAGTATTGACTCCGATCGGGAAACCAGGAATCGGTTTTATTCATATTTACAATCAGCCAAGACTTCAGGCAGTGTTTCGAATGTATAACGTATTTAAGAGAGTTTATACTGAGGTTTGTATTTAATTTTCTAAATACATTTCAGCATATTCAACTATTTGAACATATGTAGGTATAAGAAAATTCATGCATTATATAGTGTTCTTTTTTTATTTCCTAATTTTTTCTAAATTTTTATACGACAAACTTGGAAACCGTAACAAGCAGATTTATTAAAATAATGATAATTTATTTTATTTATTTTATTTATAATTTATTTTACCATTGAAATAATTTATTTGCTTTCAAAAATTAAAGAATAAGTATACTGACAAGTAAGAAAATATAATACAAAACTATTTATACCAAGGCAAGCATCTACCATTAAGTTTACTTTATTAGTTTGAGCAAAAATGTAAGTTAAATATGTACAAATTTATTAATATTTCAAAATATAATAATAATTATTAATCATAATAATAATTTTGTAAAGAACAAATTTTCTTATTTACATAAAATGGATTCTGCATTCATTTATTAATATGACATTTTTATTAAAGACTTTTTTACAAGTTATATTTTTGATTTGAAAAATCTATTTCCATTGTTTAAAATGTATAAGTATTTACTGGTAAAAAATACGTTAAGCTAGATTTTCTTAGACTTCAGGAGAACTGCCTAAAAGAAGTATCAGCCTCTCCTTTACCTTTCCAGTCCCATATTAAGCCTTATATCTTCGGCTCCAACTGACTACCTCTTCTTCAGCCGAGTTATTTCAAGTGCGGTCTCTACAAAATATTTATGGCACATAATAAGAGCTACTCATGGCAGCTTTGTGACGGCTCCGTCGTATATTATTTTTATGGTTTCGGACATGCAAAGTTGCCTACCATCCCGCGCTTCAATTTGTATAATCAGCTGCTAAATTATGTGCAAAATGTCAGCACCCCTTCTCCGGCAATCTTTCTGGCATTTGCTGGTGCGCCTCGTGAGATTGTTTCTTTAAAGAATCTTGATACGACCATAATGAGCTAAATATTCTGACCGCACTGGGCCAAGTTTCAATTTCCAACACAAACATTAATTAACACGTGATATATTTCGCTGCTATCGCGATGCGACTTCGACATTTTTCAAAATAAGTCTACGTCCAGCCTTTGTTTTTTAATCCAAGGCAGCCAAGGGCTAAGCCAGTTAACTGACCCTGCATAAAATTTGCATAACTCAGGCAGCTCTGTTGGCGGCGCCTTCAAGTATGCAAAGTTTTGCTCGAATTTTCAGAATTTTCCTCTCCGCTCACTTTCCAGCACGGAAGTTGATTATTATCGCTTGTTATTAACAACAGCAACAACAACTGCAGTGCAAGGCGAACTCCGCCCGGGCCCTCACATGTTGGCCATTATGTCAAGCTGACGAGGCGCCCGAGGACCATTACAATACCGCCTTGGCTCCCCCGCTCGGAGACGCCCCCCACAGAAATCGAGCCTGGGCAATTTGCATTCAAAATGCAACTGCAGAGGGTGTGAACCATTGTTTTGATTTCTGATTTGTGAATGGGCTTAGGGATGTTGCTCCTGGAGGAGTGGGCTCCCGTAACCGCTGGCTTTTCAATCTGTTTCAGTCAACATGTTTTCATTTCCCTAATATATCCCCACCCCCAGGCCGTCACCTGCCCCCGTCGATAAGCTGCAAATTCGGTTTTAGGACCAGCTGCAATCACAGCCCGGCAGATAAAAACAGAAACCGATCAGAAATTGTATGTAAAATGCAAATGATATCGAGAAATGACATAAATCGAAAACAGGCGTGAGCCGGGGAATCCCCTGGGTGTGGGAATCTATTATATCCGGGGCTGCCCCGAAATCGCAACATATTTGCAACAAATGGGCAACGGCGGACAGACAATGGATTTGCATTTACATGTCTGCGTGCTTGGCCTGCGCTTTATGGATATCAATGAACTTTAAATTACAGCCGCCAGCCGTGAAACATAAAATATGCAATTGTCGGCGGCCTAAAACCTGCAGCTAGGACAATCCAGACCGACTGGACACAGTGGCAATAAACAGCGTCGAGTGCCGGACCAGACACATTTGTAGGCAAATTTCAGGACACACCACACATCAGGAGCACGCATTGCAGCCGGCAAGCAGGCGACCAGCGAGGGTGGCTCGTTGCGATTGTTTTTGCCTCGTAAATAACTTGGCTTTTGTTTTTACTTTAAATATAATTACAATAAACACGCAGCTGACGGCAAATGTCGCCAAAGTCGGGGCAAAATTGCCAACAAGCGGCTAAGAACGCGCCCGCGACTTGGCACGCGAGCGGGTTCAACTTGTTGTTGATGTGCCCAGAAATCCGCTCAGATTATGATTATTTCGGGACTCAAGCCGGTCTTGAAATCACATGACGTTAAAAAAAAAAGAGATTTTCTGGGAATTTTTCATTAAGGTTTTGTCTGAATAAATATGTTTTTAGCCCCGGTCTTTAATTACAAAAATATAATTAGCTATATAAGAGATCAGGTTTCTATTAAATATTTTAATATCACGTTTAAATCTTTAATTTGAAGACATTAAAACCACAAAATTTAAATATTTAATAAAAACCTGATCTCTAATACACCTAAACTCATTTTTGTAATTAATGATCCTACTAAAAAGATCACCATGGAAGGTATAGAAAACAGCCATCAACTGGTTTCCTAGCTTACCGGCTCGAAGGACCAAAAATAATAAAAACTGTGACTTTAATGATTATAGATAGTATTCTCTTTTAGTTCTAAACAAGTTCAGTTATGCCCTTATACTACATTTTAGCTTACAATACATAAGCTTCTAGTTATAAAACTCAAGTTGTCATGATTTTCTCTACAATATTAGATTTTTTAGTCACACAGTAACCAACTCTTAAGGATGAAATTCGCTTAGCACGCTTCACTCATGGCTGTATTAGCATCATTTTAATTCACTTGCAGCACGAATGCAACACTTCGCGGCAAAAGCACTCGCGACTAAGCTTGGAATTGTATTCAGTACTCTGTGGCAGGATCGGCAGGACGACACAACCGCACGAAACGAGCGCTGACGAAGGACTGAGGCCTGAGAACCGAGGCCTTCGACGGCTGGAGCCTCACCAGCTGAGGCACGAGCAAATACGAGCCCCGCCGAAGATGCTCTTTGGGGCGAATCATCGTCGTTTTGGGGGTGAGTGTGTGGCACTGTGCTTGGGTGTGTGGGTGGCTCTTTTCCGTGGTATCAGTGGGGGCCAGGAGGCGGCGGGCGGCGGGCAGCTGCGTCGCGAACGAATCAGACAACTGTGATTTTTGTTGTTGCCGGGCCACATTTTATTTTGCTTTTTGTTGGCGGGCGCTTTCCACTTTGTTGTGCTTCTTTTTTTCTAAGCTGCGTGTGTGCCCCAGTGTGTGTGCGTGCTGCCCAATGGGGGGTGTGCTGTGGCAACTCACCACGGTTGAAGCGCTCTCTCGGCCCGGTTGAAAGCCCGGTTGAAAGCGCGCTCCGGCGGTTGAAGCTCGGGGAAATCCTCTCTGTATACTTTTGGGCGCGTGGAACTCGGTGCCCGATTTTATGAATGAATTCTGTGACGTAGCAAAGGGTTGACTCCGCCGCCGGAGGGGGGACGATAGTTGGGTGCGTGCGATGGAAAAATGGATTGTCATTGGTCATGGCATTGGACTCCGGAAAACAGGGTTTATTGTACGCTCTTATTTAGACGTGTGCCATTTGGGAAAGCTATTCAAGTAGCCTGTCTATAAAAATAATACATGTTGTCAATTCGATGGTTTAAAAATTAAAATTACAAATTTATTGCAAGTGTGACGATGGAAATATTGGCTTCTATTTGTCTATAAACGATAAGCATACATAGTTTGTCCATTCAAAGGAGGGTATTTACTCAAATTTATTTTAAAAAATGCAATGAATATCAATTGTTGTATTGTCATAAAAAATTTATTGTAAGATTAATTTATTGCAAATAATTAACTTTTCATATTGTTGTGAATTGTAATACATATAAAAATATGTATAATGAATTCTTAAAGGTCAGTTACTATATATTAATAACGTTTTTACAGTAATTATTTTCGGAGTGTCCAGTCATGAATAAAGTGTCAAGAAGAGAGTTTTTCACCTTTAATTAATCTTTGAATCGAATACACACTTTTTAATTAGTTTATTTACTCGAACCTGTTGGTTGTGAAAGTTTATTCAAATAACAGTTATTATTTATTATATATTTATTTAATTTCTCATGGTAGCGTATGAATATGCATTATATTGTTGTTAAATATTAAGATAAATTAATTGGTACTGTTGTTCAGAGAATAATATTGACCAATTTGTTTTCTTGAGCAAACTGTTAAAAATGTTCTTCTTTCCTTTTCAAACCCAATTTAATTTTAAAAATTAATAGATAACAAGAATGAAAGCCCTTGAAGTTTTAAATTGGATCAGGTGAGCAAATTTCATTAATGCAAATAGCATTAACTGCAATTCGGATATATTATCCTTACTAATTTGTTTAAGGTTAATAAATATGTATAATAAACTGTATATTTCAAATATTAAAATTATACATTTTTAACAATTATAAGTAAATGCTGTTAGATTTATATATTTTAATTTTAATCAAGAATCCTCAAATAAAAAACTTCCTGCCAGACTATGGTAAAACAGATATTTTAAGAAAATAACCTATATCTTTTTTCAATATAACCCAAATAACTTTAAACCTAAAAATATGTAGATCCTTTCTAGTAACTAAGCCTTCCGTCACCCTTACCCAGGATATAATAACTCGAAATTGCTGGCGTCGTTTCAAGTGCGCTTGCAACTTGTTCCGCAGCATTTATCATTTAATTGAATTTCACTGTCCCGTGAAACTTTTCCTCCGAGACATAAGCTGAGCGCGGCAAGGACTCCCAAAGGATACCCCGTGCACACGCACACAGGCACAGACACGGTTTTCAATAACCGTGCCAGATTGTGTTAGGCACCGATTTCGGTTGGGCCCCCTCCCGTTGCCTCCTAATTGCTCGCATATATCAGCTGCTTTTCGGGAGCTAATCAACCGGGAGGTCGGTCCCTCCCGCCACCCACTACCCTCCCCCCAAGTATCCGTGGCGGCCTATCATTTTCATTTTCACACAACACACGCACACGGCCAATAAATAATGGCGGCGGCAGACGACCAACAACACCAATAACAGATTTTACGCTACATAAAAAGATTGTTATAAAGCGAAAAATGTTGAAAAGGATATCCGCGTCCTCTATCTGCCCCGCCGCCTGCCTGGCCCTCCTTGCCCGCCATTACTTTGTCAGAAAGTTTGCATTGCGTGCCAATGCACTGGAGCCACAAATCATTTATACTGAAAGGGTTAGGACTACACCGGGGGAAGGAGTTGGTGGAGTTTCAAGGCAAAGATTGTAAAATTAACCATCAAATTAATGCTAATTCTGATTCAAGGAATTTTGGGTCATGATTAAGGTTTCAATAAAGTAATTTGCGGCATGTACAAGTTATCAAAGAGAAGGATTTATGATTTAGAAACTAAATTGTAATAATCCTAAGACATTTCTTTATTAAAATTAATAAAAAAGGAATTCTTTTAAAGTAGCAAAATTCAAGCAAAAAGAGCTTAAAAGTACTTTCTTATTTGTACAATAATTTTAACTGAACCTCCTTTAATTCACATTTGATCAAACGTTTTGACTACTACTCCCTTAATTAAAATATGATCAAACTAAAAGGTATAAAAAATTCTTTTAAAAATGTCTTCTGGTTGTCTAAAAATTGCACCCATAAATGAATATAAATATTTTGCTTAGTGCACAAGGACTGGCAGGACTGGCAAGTTATTTTCAAGTTCTTTCCTCGTTCCTTTTGGCACGGCTTCCTTGTTGGATTCCCCTATTTGGCCTGGGGGCACCCTAATATAAATTTTGACACCTGATAATTGCTTTTCACTCGCTTCCGCGTTCTGTGCTGGATGCGACGACGACAGCTGCAGTCCTTCCACCCGCTCGACTCACCTTCATCCCGGTGCCCACCCCCAAGGACACCGCACCAAATCCCCCTCTCCGCCCCCTGATAGTGGCTGAACATGCAAAGCTCCTGCGAAGGAAGCGGAGCTGGAACCAAAGGTGGTATCTGCAGGATAGTTTGTTAGCTGCTTAACTGCCATAAATTATGACTACATTTTCGGCGCCATTTAATAGACAAAAGTTCTGGGTGAGTTATAGACGAAGAAGCGTAAAGGTTGCCAGCCGGCTTAGGAAATTGCCAATTAAAAGTCTATAAAAGCGTATGATTACAGGGGAATCGATGCAGGTCTCTGTTATATGCATAAATGAAGACATTAACACAGAGCAGGCCAACATAAAGGTCTTATGTATACTTTTAATTGAACACTAGCTAAGTTTCTCTGTCGCGGATTTGGATGAGTATTCTCTTTAGAGAAGGGGTAAAGGGAAAAGATGAAATGGCTTTATTTAGGAAATTAAATTTTGCTAATTTTCTAAGGACTTATGATGGGTCTTAAGCTCTATCAAAATGTGTTGAAAATAATAAGTAAAGCATATTATTTTAGTGTCTTATAAACCATAAACTTCCTATTATAAAGGGTATAGCTTATGCGTACTCAAGAATCATGAAATATTTCTCAAAAATAAACAATTGGAGTTCTCAGCTCTGCCTTCCAGTCTTCAAGTCTCTCTCTTAGTTCTCTTTCTTGATTCTCTTGTGATTATTTCCAATAGATTACGCAACACGCACTTGAAAGCCCGATCGAGCTCTGGAAATTGCCAGGCTTGGATCAGTTGAAGTTGCCACCTCCAGTTATCCAGTCGTTCTTCGCAAATAATAAAATTTCAGTGACAAAGTTTTTCTTCTGTGATTGTTATGGTGAAATAATTAAAGTCAAGATCCTAAGAAGATCCCAAGTGTGACCCAAGCGAGGCTTGAATTCAACAAAGGCAGGTGAGCTAATACTTCTACTTAAATGTTGCTTCAACACATGCGGCTTTGGGCTTTCTCAGTTCATTGTTTTCGTCTCAAAACTCTCCTCTTGGCTGCCTTCGGCATAAATCTGTCAGGCCACTTCCGCTCCTGTTGCATTTATTGATTAATATCGCTCATTATGCCGGCAGTGGACGCCTTTGCTTGCCCACAACTAATCACCGAAATGGCCAAAATGTTGAGACTGTCCCAGTGTCCACTCGTGCCACTTGTCACAGTGGCTCCTTGCCTACCGATTGTGTGCGCAGCTCTGGCCATAAATTTAATATGACACCTACAGGATGCAGACACACGGGCCGCCCCGCCCCAAAGTCACATGCATTATTCACACATATTTTGCTAATTAGCAAAATATTGTAAATGTTTGGATTTGTGCGAGCAACTCTCGGCCGGAGCCGGGGCAGGGGACGGGCGCCCAAGTGGGCAACCTGGGGTGTTGGCCAAAGGAGCAGGAGTGCATCAAGCTGAACCGCAATGGCTTTCGGTCAGCTCACATGGCCAGGTTCCCTGCTCGACGCCCCCGTCAGTGTGTTGATTTAATGCCCGGGGTGTCAGCTTCTGGGATAACTGAGCTGTTGCCTCGGGAAATGGAGGGGAACGATGGTGGGGCTTTGCGGCGGCTATAAATTTCGGTTAGGCTTTCAATCGACCGCAGAACGGGCGAATTTAATTGAATTTCTGCTGACGAACAGCAGCCAGGCTTGTTTATTCTCGACTGGTGTGTTTACATTAGGCGCGACACTGCTCCGTCTCCCTCCCTCCTCTACTCCGCCAGCCGATCGACTTGCAACCGTACACCCTCGTCGGGCATGAGTATCATGGTGCGCCGTGTGACGGCCAGCTTGTCGGGCGATCCAGGCGGCAGGCGGAAGCGGAAGCGCAGCAGCAACGTGATCAGGCCCACCTTCACCTGCATCCGCCCGAAGCGCAGCCCGATGCAGTTGCGCGGCCCGTCGCCGAAGCCCAGGAAGGCGGTCGCCGGCCGCTCCTGGCAGGCAGCCGGCTCGAAGCGCTCTGGCCGGAACTCGTTGGGCTCCGGGTAGATGTCCGGGTCGTAGTGGATGGCCCGCACGGGTATGTGTATGTTGGTGCCCTTCTCCAGGACAACGGGCTCGCCACCGTTGCGAGCCGGAATCTCATAGTCCTCAGAGGCAACGCGAGTTAGGGAGGCCAAGGCAGGGTACTTACGGAGGGTTTCTGAAATGGGGTGGATTTTTTTTAATCAGTGAATCAGTTTTCAGTATTAAGACATTTTTTTTATGAGTAATGATAGAGGTGACTGTTAGAATAAGTGAGTTTCTATAGATAGATTTACAGCTCGAAATTAATCATATTTGCCATTTAGGTATATAAAATTCCTATAAAGATAACATATGTGCACACTTGAAGCAGTGTTACGCTATTTCTTTATAAAATGAGATAATATAATTTGTCTTTAAAAGCATACTAATCCGAATGACTTTCGGTTTTTACTTCACTTTCCCTCTCACTGCTCGTGTTCATTGACGGTTCTAGTCGGGAATAATTCTTATCTTCTTCAAATGAGTCACCAAACCCAGTGACTGGCATCTCAATCTTATCTCATACTGAAATCCATCGTACCTGTGATAGTCTGGTCCAAGTAGGGCATCTCCATCATGGCCTCGTAGGTCAGTTGTCCATGTCTGGCGATCACCTCGCGTATCTCCCGCCGCAGCTTCTCCTGCACCGCCTCGTTCTTGGCCAACTCGAAAAGGGCGTAGCTCATGTTGCTCGAGCTGGTCTCAAATCCGGCAACAAAGAACACAAAAGCCTGGGCTGCCATCTGCTCCACGGTGAATCCCTTGCCGTTCTCCTGGCGCCGGAGACCGAGCAGCAGATCCACGAAGTCGTTCCGTCGGATCTTCTCGCGCTCCCTCAGCTCGACAGTTTCTCGAACGATGCGCATAAAGAACTCGGTGACCTCCGGGGCAAAGATCCGCACCGGCAGCCCCAGCTTGGACAGTGAGCTGAGGTATGTGAACTTGAAGATGCGCCAACGGATGCTTCTGCCGCTATTCTGGAATAGTCTTCGACCCACCTTCCGGAACTCCGCCTGCGGATCCTTTAGGCTGTTGCACTTGGTGCCGAAGGCACAGTTTCCAATGACATCGGTGGTGTAGCGACCCAGCAGGTCGTGCAGCTCCAAAATGGAGCCCTGTGATCCCACCAACTCCTCAAAGGTCTCGCCCAGCTGCTGGGCCACCTCAATGATAGTTCCAAACATGTACTTCATCTTCCCGCTGGTGAAAGTGGGCGTGAGCTTGGTGCGGAGGGAACGCCACTCCTCGCCCTGCAGATTGAACAGATTTGCGGTGAGGGGATCGCCGTGGAAGCTGCGTCGATCCGCAAACTTGCCAAAGTCCCTGATGAGCACCGACTTGACCAGCTCCAAGTCCAGGATCACTGCCACGGGCTGCAGGTAGATATAGGTGCCAGCCACAAGGGCGCTTCTTCGGAAGGCATCGTAGGTTTCCTGCAGGAGCTCGCCCAGGTGCACGGATCGCAGCTTGGCCACATGCCCAACGAGGAAGTGCGTCTTAAGCTGTGGAACTCCGCGATGCTCCCAGTACCCAAAGCGATACCGGAGATAGCCCAGCAGGAAGCTGAGCAGCGATGTGAGCACCAGGAGAACGTAGTCCATCGGAAGGCGGGTTGCGACTGAGACAGCCACCGATCCGCGAAGTGCTTATAGATGGCACTCAATCTCTGGGAAATCTGCTTTCCACTATCTCTTTGTATCTTTTATGTGGCTCTTGCAGTTAGTAAATACGAGCTCTGCAAACACTTCTGCTGGCTTGCTCTGTGAAGAGATTGCCTCATTGTGCGTGTCATTGTTTTTGGATGTCAGAAATCATAATTCTGACAATAAAGTGGGGAAAATTAACAATCTTAAGCTAGGTGCACAGATAAATTTTTGAGGAGCGAAGTACCAAAGCTCCATAGAGCTTTGAATAATTTTATTTCTTTTGGAGATATAAAATACTTATGACTCATTTTTTAATGATTTAAACTGTGTTCAGCTTGTGTTTTTGTTTATAAATCACTCTCTTACTAATGTACCCTACAATCCTAAATTCTATATTTATTTTCTGTGGGTGTTGGTCTTTTTTATATTAGTTCTTTAACTTTAAGAAACTCTTTGCTTGTTTATTTCAGAGTTTATTTAACTAAACTGGTTATTATAATTTTAATCACAAGTTTGCAAAGCTGTAAAGGGATTATTTCAGATTAACCTAAAAGCATCATTAGCATATTTAATCTAGACATTTCCGCTAGAGAAGGCAAATGTAAATAGTTTATTTCTTTATTTTGGATATTCTTAAATTTAAAAAAGTTTCAATTAAAAAAACTATAATTTTAAACAATTTTACCTTTTTTTTTTTAATTTTAAATTCAGAACGCTAAGTTATTAATGTAATGAATGAAATCATTTTTGCATAGTTTTGTTTTTTAAACTTTGATTTAAGCAACTATTTATCATATAAATATATATAAATACTAAAGGTTCTATTTGAGCCTTAACATGCTGAAACGCCAGTGATTGCAAAATGTCATAAATGTTCTGATTTAAATTGGAAATCCTAAAAAATTAACAATATTAAAATGTTGAGAATATATTTCCAAACATTTACCCCTTTTATGTTATTATACATTAAAATAAAAATGATAAAAATAGTCAATAATTTTAATTTAAAAATATTTAAAGTTAAGTATACAGATTTATAAACCTCTTAAAACTACGAACGACAAGTTGTTTAATAGAAATAAATAATCTTTTGGCTTACTTATGATCCTTTCAATATAAAAGATACAACAAAATAATATATAATTATTTTGTTTTCGGAAAATTTTACCCTCATTTTACATTTTGCTTTTACCTACATTCATTAATTTGACACATTTTCCTACAACACATTCTCCTCCCTCATTTTAACTTCGAAAAAGCTTTCCTGGTGCCAAGCCTCGCTGTTCGAAAAGGTGCTGCGGTTGGGGTCTCAGCTAAGGGAAAGTACTTCTATTTAAAAAAGAAATGGAAAAAGGAAATTCCGCCAAGAGACGGAAGACGGAAGAGACGGAAAATTAAGTCCGTATTAGGAAACGCTTTCCATTTCAGCGTTGGGCAAATAAGAATTATTTGATTGGCCAATATTTGCCTAGTCCCGCGGCCACTCATAATTACGGCTCTTTAGCTGCGCCAAGGAAGAGTCCTGGAATAAAAATAAAGTCAAGGCTGCCGCGGAGAAGGTGGGAAAAAGGACGAGGAGAACGCACTGCATACGGAAGAGGGCCGGACAAAAAGCATAGCATATCAAAGCGAAAAAAGTGAGTCCTGTGCTGGTCTCACAAAGGAAGCCGTCGGACCGAGCGAAACAAAAACTTACCGATGAATATTCTTCAAGAGGAAAAGGCTTTAACTTCTGTTGCTAGGAGTTTGCACTTTTGGGCCATTCAATATGCCGTCAAATATTAATGCTGAAACATTTATTGCGGTTTTGCATCATTAAACCGATCAATGTCAAGCGTGCCAAAAAAAATATAAATGTATACAAAAAATGCCGCCGACAATAGATACAATTTCAGCAGCAACAACAAACTCCAAACGATGAATCTCTGCGGCCATATTTGATTACAGCGCAAATTGACATTATCAATTATATTGATAAAATAATATACATTTGTCATATCCCATGAAATATTCAAAAGCTTTAAATATGCAAAGCGAAACACAATTTTAAATTTTCCCCTGCCCAAAGTGTGAAGTGCTAAACGGGAATCATTGTAATAATTTAGTAATACCTTAAAAGGGTGAAAAAGAGATGCTTTACTATTTTTGAAAATCTTTATATATGTGACAATGACAATTGTTTAAAAAATGTTTTGATATAAAAAAAATTACATTTTTCGCATAAAAACAATTGACGAATTAACTTATCGCCTTCCTAACTTGATAATGAATAGCTTAAGGTTTGGTCTATATGTCAAAAGAAATTGTTAAAACGGGTAAAGTAATCTTAATTTATTTGAAAGTTGTCCTTATTTAAGAATGGGAAATAAAAGAATATCGAATTGTTAAAATACAAAAAACTAATGGCAACCAAAAAGTGATAGTATAACCCCTTAACAATTCAAAAACAAAAATACCGGAGTTTCCCTGATGTTGTATCTTCTACTGCAAATCTTCTACTCATTTTTATGGCTGCTATTATATAGCATCCATATCCTTAGATTTTTATATAATTAAAACCAACATTTTAGAATCATAAAACATTATAGAATTTCAGAATAGGTGAAAACATGTTGAAAAAGCTGAAAGTTATATTTTTCTTACAAATTCGTCGATTGTTTTTATTGAAATATGAAATTGTCTTCTGATCAGGTCCATTCGAAATATGTACCACCTATTATATTATAAATACTAATTAAATTAACCTACTAGTTTTTCTACAGATGGGCATGACTAGATCAAGGCAGCTGTTGATGCTGTTCAAAAATTGAGATACCTTATAAGGTCGCATATAGATTCTTCACTGCCTCTGAAAATGGTTTCTAAAATAATGTATAAACAGGACAAAATGACATCACATTCCCCACCGGAGATGCATTTACAATTAAAAGCCTTATTTTTGGCTAAAATAAATAGAAATGAAATGAAAAAGATATTATAATTAACATCAAAAAGAGAAAAGACCATCGAAGACGTGGCTCTGAATAGACTCCACCGTGAGGCAGCCCTTTCCAATCATTTTCTTTTGGTCAGCGTTTTTCCCATTGTGGTCTCATTCTGTCTCCAGAAAAATTCTTTCTTCTCTCCTCTCACCATGCCGGCGAATATATACGTTTATATCCTCTTTTTTTTTGACATACAGCACATGCCCTGTTGGCTTTATTAACTGGCCCCTTTATGGTGGCAATGGGCTGGAGGGAGGTCCTGCAGCAGCGGGCGGAGGTTCTGCAATCGTTTCACATGCCAATTTTTTGCCATTTGCCATGGCGTTGTGTGAAACTCGAGTCAAAATGCCATGGCAGCAATTTGATTTTTTTCCCCTGCATTTTTTTTGTGACTCGTCCGCTTAACTCTTCACCTCCTGAGGAAAAAACTAGCCACGTCCCGGGCTCGGGCCCCGCCGCTCACACGCCGACTCCTTTAATTGCCCACTCGGTGAAGTTTATGAGGGCAGCGGCAGACATTTAATTTATTTTAATAATTATTTTTTGTGTTTCTGCGCTCTACTCTGCTGCCGCTCTGCTTTCGGCCAGTCCTGCGCTTTTCAAATTAAATTATAAAGTCGCGCGAGTTTTTTGTTGCGCTCACTTTTTTAATGAAAATGAAAAATGTTTCCATGTGGGCCGACGATGGCGCACAAATTCGCCTGCAAAGTAAACAATGGCAGCGGGTGGTGGGTCGGGTATAGTACATTTTGCGGTTCAGTAAATATTCGCTTCGGGGCAGTTGCAAAACAAAACTCAAAAAGGAGAAAAACACCGACAAGGAAAGGTTTACTTTACTCCGAGTACCGGAGTTTTGGGGATGCATTTCCTCAGAATCATCGTAAGCGAAAAATTTTTACTTACCTACTTATATAATTTGTTAAAAAAAAGTAACCATTAATTGGGGATTTAATTTAGATGCATTTCTATATTCTATTTGTTAGAATATATGCTCATTTATTTTCTCACCTTAAATCCTTTGCAATCCCTCTCAAAATCATGTAATAAAACTTCATTATGTACCTCGAGTTTACATGTTTTAAGACGGCATTTTTATTTCATTTCTGTTAAATCAAGATGACATTGTTTATGTAATATTTATCATACAGCTTGCAGTGCTTGGGAACTAAGCTAGAACGGGGCTAAAAGTAAGAGTGATGGCATCGGCTGACCCCGGTGGCTTAGATCTAACCTCGGCCCGAGTCTCAGTTGGTAGGCTTAAGAACTTTTTATTTTATTATTATTATTTTTAAACCCTTATGTTTTACATTCTAATACTTTGTATTTCCGTTGCGTTTACAGAACCCACAATATTTAATCCTCCAGCTGCCACTTAAATGCTAGATTACCTTAAACATCAACAACTTTTTACAGTAAGCAACTTTCCTTCCGCTCAGCACAAAAATAAAAGTTTGTTTTTGACCAACACGATTTATAGGGGTATTGCTTACGAATTAGTGTATCCTTAGTTAGACTAACTTTGGTTTTTTTTTCTGTCGCCGTGCGGATGTCCCTTCACTTTTATTTTGTACAATTCTACACCAACCATCTACTCCTGCCACGCCCCCAGGTAGCCGACGAACAGAATGAACGGTAGGGCAAACATCGGTGCATAGGGAGCCAGGGGCTGGGCCCAGCCCTTGAGATCCTGCATGCGATCCAGGTCGTCCGTCAAGGACTTGGCATCGTGCTTCGTGAGGTGCGGGCTCTTGCCGTCCGAGCGGTAGGTGGCACTGTGATCGGATCCTGGAAAAACACAAAGGGAAAATGTTAAGAAATTATAGCCTCAGATAGCCTGAAATCGAGTAATGTTAAAGTCAAAAGAATTCTAGAATAAAACAAGTGCATGTCCATTTGAAAATGAACATCCTTTCGTTGGTTTACCATGAAGAGAAACAGAGAGCTATCAATGATTGATTGAAATATTTACGGTTCCTTTGTGGGTTCTTTGTTTTTATTCGCTGACTTAATCAACTGCCACATGCCACTTTATGATGTGCCCTTCATATGGCCGGGACTTGACTGTCATCAGCCGAATGTCCTTTTTCAATTATGCGCTTGCCACACGCCAACGAGCATAAACAATAGACACAGGATGCGTTTATGGCCAGCCATTTGTAGCAGGCGACAATGCGAAAGAGATAAAACGGGCAAGGACAGTGGGCCCAAGATACAGGATACACAAACCCGAACTGTTTGTCAACTGGCAGAGCAGAAAGTATTGCATATAAAAGGGACACAACTTTGCCTGCCCCACTTATTTATAACATTCTCACTTATACAGTTTCCCCAAGCTCGGCCACTCGCCTGCGCCCGGCGGGAAAAGCGAGAGTATCCTGGCTCATCCTCGTCCTTGCTGGTATTTTGTTTCAATTTCACTTGGCAGCATCGAAAATTGTTTCGATTTTTATTGCTTAAGTGCGTTAAACCCTTGCGCCATGCATTCCAAACAGCGGGCAGGACTTGTGGGAGGTTCATATATGTATCCGAGCGCAAGGACACACGGGGATCGAGGAGTGGGGACTTCGGACCGGGGTTCAGAGAGTGCGGAGGTGGTGCAAAGGCTCTGTATTGTTTTTGCCATCAATTTATCGTGCAGTTTGTATTTTTTGCCGAGTCGTCTTCCTTTTTCGGCTGTTTGTTTGCCCGGCAATCTGTTTCATTGGACATTTGTTTGCGTGCCTGGGTTCGGTTCGGCTCGGTTCGGAATGGATCTGGTCGATTCCTCTCCTTCCGCCACCCCTCCTTGTTTTGGCCCTGTTTGACTTTGACGTGGCCGGGCCATTGGTCATTAGGTGGATTGCAAACAATTGTTTGCGGGACTATTTCGGTTGCAGCCTTCGGACCGCCCAGAAAATAAACACTCAAAGGATTCTAGTTAGTTGAGGTATTCGAATTGATTCGATAGTGGCTTCAGCCTGAGAACAAATTCAATACAATTTTGAAAGGAAATACAATTAAATGCAAGCCTTGCTTCGGTCTTTGATTTGTAAAGGTTAAGGAGCACATGGAAATGTATTTTAATTAAGATGGTTTTATATTAGTTGAACAGGCAAAATGTATAATGAAAGAACGTAGTTTATTTGCTTTTAAATAAATTTAGTTGCTAGGAAATATTTTTTTAACTCTATGTTTTAAAATGCACGTGTTTATTAAGATAATTTTACTAATAATAAATATAAATTGATTTCAAGATAATTAAGTGTTATGTTTAAGAGCAACAATTTTGAAGTCAAGGTACGAATCAGCGTGATTATTAAATATTGTTTTTCACAAAAGAAAATTCATTGTTCAATCATAAATGTAAAGACCCCTGTTGGGCTTTATCTCTGCTTTTTTTGCAACAAATTTTAATTGAAAAATAAGACCTTTTTGTATTATTGATCGAGTGGAGACTCAATACAAACTACTTCGAATCAAGCCACTCTAATGAGTAATCTAAAGTAAATCCTTTTGTGTCAGATGCGAGCAAACAATATCCTTAAATTAACAGACTGTTCGATTTCCTCCTTACATATGCCATGCCACCGCCAGGGACACAAATGGGATCGAGAAAAAAACAAGCTTGACCCCATAAACCGTAATCGCCGCAGTCGAACTTCATTGCATTGAACGAACTTTGTCATAACTATGAAATATGGCCCGGCGGTCGGTCCTTCACTTTCGGTCCATCCAGGGACCTTTTCGTTTTGTTTTTAACGAGAACCCTTTTATTTTTACAACGGAAATGCGCAAATTGCTTTGCACCGGGTTCAAAATTTATTTGTCTGTCTCTGTGTGTGTGTGTGTCTGGGTGTGAGGGTGTATGATTGTGTGTCTTTTAGTTATTTTTTTCTGTTTGCCTGCTTTTTTTTGTGCTTTTCCATAAGCAGCTTTTCCACAAAACTCCTTTGCGCTGCCATTCCTGGCTGGCGCTGCCCGTTGCCTTGGTTGTTTTGCTGGCGTCTGCAAACATTTCCATGTGTGAAAGCCGGCAACACCAACAGAAACACCAACAGGAACCCCGACACCAGGAGTAACACCCTCTTCAGGGTCCCGTTTGTCCTGTCTGTCCGTCTGTGTGTATGTGTGGCTGATTTTTATTGACGTTTGAGCATGTGTTTATGCGTGCGTCTGTGTGAGGGCGGGAAAGTCCCAACGGTGTCTTTAAAGCGCTTAGGCGTAAACAGAGAACGAGGGAATCGGGGGAGCGGAGGAAAAGCGGCTGCCGGGAAAGCTGGGAAAGCAAAGAAAGTCCTGTTTGCCAAAGCAAAACGCTTTGGCTGAAACACTGGGCCTGTGCGAAGACCCGAAGGCGAACTACTTGAAACTTTAAGTAATTTCTGCATAATTCCCCCACCCGATCCCCGGGGTGCTGTTGACCTAATAGAAATAAATTGCATCTGTTTAAGATACTCATATATCTGAGTCTGGATCTGGCATAAGAAGATGGAGGTGCACAGTGAAAAAATATATATTAAAAAAGGTTTTAAGCTATGAATGTAAAAGGTATCCTATTTTTAAAGTTATTAATCAGAATACCCAGTGTTTAATTATAAGTATTCTCTAAATACTTCATACTTCCGTAGGGTTCTAATATCTTCAACTAGTATTCTTAAAATATAATTTATTTAAATGGGAACGTGAACTAAGCACCTCATTTATCTACAGAAAATCAGTTCTTATTAAATTCTTTAAGCTAGAAAATATTATGAATAATTCACACTTTTTTAAATAACAAATTTTCCCTGTGTGTCCTGGTAAAGTCGCCAAGTGTAGGCCCGTTTAAAGTTCCAGGGGCTCAACTTCAACTCCATTTGGGTGCTGCTTTCACACCTCGATTTCCGGGGCCTGTTCACATACTCGAAATGAAAGGAAAAGCGCAGCTTGCACTCAGCACTTGAGGCTCACTTTGGACCCGCCATGCGTTACATTTATGGAGGCGCTTTCCCCGGGTTTTCCCCGCTCCTTTCCGCCACCCTTTCGGCGGAAAAAGGGTGCTGCCTACTTGGCGGCACTGCATCCATAAAGTGCCCGCGGCACGCGATGGCAATTCGGTTGCTGTCTGTTGCATTTCATTTACTTTATCATTTTTCACTCGTCGCACTGGGGGCAGGGAGCCACTGGGCCGGCAGGCTGTACGGCCGGCTTGTGCAAATTATGGGCAAATTATTACCAGACACTGAATGCTGAAGTAATCATCGGCCCGAGGTCGGACTCTGGAGGTAGACATACCCGCTGCGAGTGCGAGTCCGCATGTGAAGTCCCGGATCCGGGAACTGGTGCAATTTCTTTTTATTGCATTTCCTTGTAATTTGTGCCATATTGTTTGCCCGTTGGCCGAACAAATTAAATATGGCAGAGACAGCTTGGCCCGGCCAGCTTCTGTGGTTGATTGCAACAATTTAATGACAGTTTAAGTGGCGAGCCAAATGCATCTGCAGCACTTAATGCCGACACCAGTTCTGTGGCCCCGGGCGGACTAAGCGCAGAGGAGCCATCGCACGGCGCCACTCCACTCCGGGATCCGAGTCCGAATCCGGTGATAATTGGAAATTGAATTTAATTGGCATGTGTATAAGTGCTGGCACATCTGGGCACAAGGCGAACACTCGTTCGTTTGGCACGACCATTAGTTATACCTGTTGTTGTTAAGAGAGCGGAATCGTAGTGCAATTTTGATTTGGAATATAGTCGCTATCAAATATTGATTAATTTCTGCAAATTGGAAACCAACCTATCAAATGTAAGTGCAAATTTAAATGAAATAACTGGCAAATTAATATGCAAATAATAAATATCAAGAGTATGGACTATTAACTTGATTGGAACCAAACTTAATGAAACGTAAATATAAATAACAAGGCTTAGGATAGAGAGAAATGTAAATGGTTTCCACTGGGAAATTCAAATTGAAATTATTAATATATATTCGGTTTTTTTACATTATAAAATATGAAATTAATAAATACAATTCATTTATACAGAGCTTCCTTGAATAAAGGATCTGAAATTAAATTAAATTAAAATTCCCTAAAAGTAGATATCAGTAGGGATTCGAAAACCCTTTAAAAATTGTATAAAAGTAACCAATAAAAGTGTTGAAGTAGAAATTTCAGGATAATTTGCTTAATATTTGACGGTGTGATACTTTATTGTTTTGAGTATCCTTAAAGGGATCTAATGCCTTCATAAATATGTTTTATATATATTTAATTTTTTGATTATTCTTAAAGGGATTTTAAGCCTTCAGAAATATGTTTAATATATTGTTATGCCCCTATGGCATATCTTTGGACAATGTTTTAAATGATTTTAAGTCTCCTGTAATTTGTATTACGTTGTACTCGTAGTTTCCCCTCAGGAACTAAAACCTCTGAAACCCTACCTAATAAAGTACTCGTCAAAAATGAAGTTCATAAAATCGGGAGATTCCCCTATGATAGCATCGGTTTCGCTTAACCCAATTTCAAGTGCCCGCAAAGCGATGACGTCGTAGAGGAAGACACAATGCCACTCCATACGCGTCCCTTGCTAACTGGGAAACTGGGCTTTGGTCATGAAACTTCGCTTGTCGCTGGCTTGTTCCGCCTTAAAGTGTCAGCGGCCGGGGCAAAAACAGTCGCGACATATGCAAAACCCGGCAACGATAAGCGAACAAGCCACACCCACGCCTAGTGGCAGCTCCCCCTCAGGGAGGAGGAAGGGGAGCAAGCACACACACACACACACGCGGTGCCTGGCACGATATGTGCAACATCTAGCAGGTAATAAATCTAACTGTAAACGCAGCGCTTACGACGTTGCATGCAACGCTTGAAAGTTGTCGTCATTGTAGCACCCGCAGCCAAGAGCCCCATTTACTACCCTGCCGCCTTCAGCCGCCACCCCCCGCACTGCTCACGGATGGCCATCCTGCGGGGGATGCCACATTTCGCTTGCGTTGCCAAAAAATTGCTTCAGATGGCGGGATAAGTCGGGGCTGGGGCAGCTCTATCGCCCTGACGCCTCGTGTGCAATTTGTCTGCTATTTTTATATTGCGCTTTCCCGAGCACGCTGCCTCTGCCGCCCTGCCCCTCATATTCAATTTGTTCGATTTGATTTTGTCGAGTGCATTTTATTTTTAGTCAAGCGCGTATGCAGAAAATTTCCACTTGGCAGCAAAGGGCCTGTAAAGTTTTATGCATTCGTCCTTGCCGAAGGAGCAAGGAGAGCAAACTAACGACAGAGGAAAATAGGGAACAGGGGAAAGGAAACCGGGAGCATTGTCGCCAATTGTGTGATCCGAGACATGCGGGAAATCGGGAGGATGTGCAGACTTTGTGCTCATCGATTGCCAGCTGCTCCAGGGGAGACTTGGTCCTGTGCTTTAACCTTCAAGTTCGATAGTTTCATTGGCACCTCCAGCCACGATTGCTTCTCTCCTCCAAGCAAAAACAAATGGCAAAAGCCCTTTATTACTTATGATGATTGTACATTACGATGGTCCGCATTAGCAGCACATTACGGCGGACACATTGTCAACTCAGCAACTGGCCGAAGGAGTGGTTCCCTGAAACCCAAGCCTTGCATGCCAGAGAGCCGTATTATGACTGGCAATGCGACAAAAAGAGGCGGACTCACAGACAGACGGACGAGGGATACTTTCATATGTTTTTGGCCAAATATTTATATACTCCCGGAGGGTGAGGAAGGGTATGCTAGGCTATCTTCAATCGAATTAAAAGTTACCTTGTGGCTGTATTAAAATAGTACAGTACATTAAGTAAATGTCTTTAGCACAAGTTTTACGTTCCTTTTCTGCATTCACCAAGTTTCTTAGTAAGTTCTACTAAGACTTCTTATTTTCCTAGGTAACTAGTCAGCCAGTCAATCCTCTCCGCAATACCAAAAGTTGCTTTCCTCGCAGCTTGAGCCAAAAGTATCTATATCTAACAAGTGCCGACAACGACATGCCAAAGACCCTTAAGCCAAGCAGCTAAAGTCGTTATGATTTGTCATAAACATAAAATAAATGGCGAAATATTTATGGCATGCTACAACGCCGCCGGAGGGAAGGATTCCCCATCAATCGGCTGGCCGGGTTGGAGCGGCTTTAGGGGCCAGCAATCCAGGAAATCCCCCAGAGAATTCCCCACTCACCGTGGTGCTGCTGCTGCTGCTGGTGTTGCTGCTGCTGCTGCTGGTGGTGATCCCTGCCCCGCGAGGAGGAGGACGAGTAGTGATCCTGCGAGTTCCACAGACTCGAGGTGGCTCCCACATAGACATTGTTCAGTCCGGACGAGGCCTGGTCGGAGCCCTTGCTATTGGCCTTGTTGCGTTGCGTCTTCGAGTTCTGCTGGCTGTTGCCGGGATTGAAGTTGTAGGGATTTCCGTTGGAGTTCTGGTTCTGGTTGCTGCCGCTGTTGTAGCGTTGTTCTAAGAGGCGAGAATGCAGATGTGAGAGATTTCTATGGCTATTGTGGGTGAGAGGCCAGGCCTCACCTTTGTTGTACTTCACCAGGACCACGGGCACTGTGTTGATAGATACCGTAGGAGCCATTGTTGTCATCGTGGTGGTCTGGGGAATGTCTGGAGAGGAAAGGGGTTGGTTTATCAGTGTTAAACAGATAGTGGAGTGTCCAGTAACTATAATGAAATAGGCACTGTCCATAAGCGAAGTCCTCTTAAACCGCAATACACAGAGAATGTAATTAGCTAAGCCTTGATACTGATATTGTGTTAAGAAACTTCAAGGAAACCTTTACTATTGCTTTTACCAAACTAATATTAAATATTACCCCAATTTAGAACAATAAAACATTAAACCAACTTCTCACATATGCTCAAATTTCTCCCAGCATGTGAACTAAAGCCATAGACTGGGCCTAGGCCTGGCATTAACCTGCTCTTGCTCCTCGTAAATCAATCACTGACAGTGGACTCGGTCTGGCCGCCTTCGACCCCCGACTGACCCTTTGTTTGGGTATTTATCGAGGCAAACACACACACAGACGCACCACACTCGACATTGCTGTCGGCCCACGCAGAGTCATTGACTTAAATTAATTAAAAGCCCGAGTCGGGCAAATAGTTTGCGCCTAATTGCCAGGGGCTGCCTGACTTATGGCCATTGTTTCTCGGGCTTATGGCTACAGCTACGGTTATTGCCATCGAATGGAACTGTTATGGCATTCAGGCGGCCATTGTTACTTACGCCAATACTTACGATACAGTTTGATCGCGCCATCGGTGTCGCCCAGGGAGTTCTTGGCCACACAGCGATAGGCTCCGAAGTCCTGCAGGTCGACGTCGCATATGGTCAGGCGCATGGTTATTTTGTAGCCCGACTCAAAGGTTTCCGGCACAAAGCGCTCACCTGAAAAGAGAAAAGGCTCCATTATCCCGGCCACAGCTTCGAACTTTAACCCCTTTCCGGACTGAACTCGGCCCCGCCCCGGCTCCCTCCCATTTTCTGGAGCTTCTTGTCAAAGTAATTTAACTGAGAAAGAACTTTTGCATTCGCCCAAGTCAGCTCAGCTCAACTCGGCTCTCGGATCGGATGAATCCAACTGGAGCCGACCCAAGTTTGTCCTGACTGAGGGGGGCAGGATTTTCTAACCCGGCTGCCCCCTGTCAAATGGTTCGTTTTAATTTATACAAAAACAAGTCTGTTCTCCGTCTGTGTCCTGTGGGGGCGAGGGCCCTGTTTTTGTTTGTCATGCAGGTTTTGATTTACGTTTGATGTCGGTTAGATTTAGTAGCACTAAGCCGAGCATTACATTTCGTCCAGGTTCGGTAATTGTTATGCATGCCGGTTAAGCGACTGATTACCCCAGCAGAATGCCATTGTGATGGCCCGAACGGAGATGGAGATCTGGGCCCGGTCTTGATTAGAAATAATTGAGTTTCGGGGGCGAAACAGAGGGGCGCACTTGCTGGCTTAGCTCTGTCGTAGGCCGGACTCGCTTCCGTAGTCCTCCTCCCAATAGAGAGTCCTTTGGATGGACTGTAACGTTTTTGTGGTTATGGGAAATCCTTGGACTCGCTCAAAACTAAAGCAGAAAACTCCATTAAAATCCAGCGGCTGTCGGACAGATCCCGGCAACTGCTACTGACTTGAGGTCATTTTCAATCAGTTTTTCCCATTTTCTCCGCCTGGCAAAAAACAACTTGAAAATAACTGGAAAAAAGCAGCGCCGGCATACCGACCGACTGCATGTCTGTGACTTTTTTCCGCCGCTGACCCCTATGCCGATGACGATGCCGCTTCCCGTCCATCGCGGCGGCAGGGGGTTAAGTGGAGTGGAGTGAAGTGAAGAGCCCTGCCGCCGCAGTTATTCTGCCACCGCGGATTCGAGTGTTCGGCTGAATGTTTATTCTTTTTTTGAACGCTTTTCCCCCTGCAGCACTTTTTGTCATCGCGTTCAGTCCATTTCTCAGTGAAGATGAGTGGGAGATTGAAGGGCTTGAGGGAGGCGATGGACCCATCCATCTTTAAAGGCCTTTCGAAAATAAGTTGGCAAAGGACACCGGACACTAATGAAATTGAACTAAGAAAATTAAGAGGCAGCTCAAGCGGAAAGTAACAAGTGCTTCATAAAGTTCGTTTCTAGGTTTAAAATCAGCAAGGAAAACCCACATGATGATGATTTTAAAAGTATGCATCACACCCCCATAGATATGACATACTTAGAGGTATATTTCCGATTGACCTAAAGCCCTTTTCGGGATTCCCCACACTCACCTGGCACTATAATCGTGTCGTTCTTCATCCAGTAGTTGATGGACTTAGGATACGCCTCCGACTGGCATTCCAGGGTTATGTTCTGCGAGAGGGCGGCGCCAACTAATTGATTCTGTATCCAAATCATGGGTGGAACTGTAAAACAGCAGTAAATGCCACAGCCAGGCGTCAGTAGCAGCCATGAAAAATGGGGTGTGGGCAGGCGATATAGGATGTGGCTAGAATGTGTTGTGTCAGGTGCGGAATGTTCAGGTGATCCAGGGGAATGCAGGCGAGCGAGTGGGAAACAAAGAATTCCCATTTATCGAGAGAAATTCCGTCCGATATCGTTATTATTGTTTTTCTAGTGCTTTATGCTGCCGCTCGGCAATTCGCTGCGGTTGCCATTTATTGTTTCGAATTAATTGCTTTTTAATTTTATATATGAAAGCCACAAAAAATGCTTTGCCAGTGGAGCTGAAACCGATCCGAACCAAATTGCGGTTGGAATCGAAGGCGAAACTTTGGCTCAAACATGTGCCATGAAGTTACCCAACAAATTGTTGAGCCATTCTCATTTTTATTTAATTAGGAAGGGAGGCAGAGTGGGAGCCAGAGCCAGGGCAAAGTGCTCTAAAAATGCTAACTAGCTGCCGGGGGTCGGGTGCTGAGCACACACTTAATTATTTGCTTTATGCATGGCACCTAAAAGTGTACAGCATTTTCCGGCACCCCACTCTCCAGGGGTCTCCCTGGGAAAATTAAAATGCAGGGCATATTTAGCCTGGCAAGATTTCGAGTGGCGCTTTGTGTGCGTCGCAATGGCAGTCTGTGACTCTGTCTGTGGTCTCGTCTGGAGCGGAGCGTCCTGCTCCTGCTCCTGCTCCTGCTCCTGCTCCTGCTCCTGGCTCCCTGCACCATGCGGTGCTCTGGCGCAGAACTATAAATATTTAAATATGCTAAAATTGATGGGACCCGCCCAGCCCCGAATACTCACAGTGCACAATGAGCATCACACGCTTGCTGACTGTTGGCGGGATGCCATTGGAGGCGATGCAGAGATAGGCGCCCATGTTCAGCCGGTTCACTTTGGCGATGGTCAGGAAGGATCCGTTGTAGGCGACGGCTGCGAGAAAGGAATGGAGGACGATTAATATCGGAGGCACCGATGGGTTAAATCTATGGCAGCAATCGCTTCTCGCGCTGCCGAATTCGCACATCCTGCTTATAAGCCAGAATGTCGCCGCATCCGGCTTCATTTTCACATTCACATTCAGATTTGGATTCAGATTCAGATTCAGATTCAAGTGACTCTTTCTCAGCTCTTGCACACACACTGCCAAGTCAAGTTGCTCCTGCAGCTAATCATCTCGCTCTCATTGCATATGCAACTTGGAAAATCTCTGTTCAAGCACCGAGAGAAATAAGGCTGAGTGAGTTCAGAGAAATAAAAGTAATAACCGGGGAAAAACTCTTTGGAAAATAAAAGGAACTCTTGTGATGCTAGGAGTTACAAAATATATCACTCATACGTAGTGTTGACATTGTATGCTTACTGAACTACAAAGTTTAATTAAACAAGGTATTCTTTACAAAAAGCTGAGGAAGATCTGTATAACTATATCAGATTTTATACTCTATCTTAACTACGATAGCTCCATTAATTTTTATTTTTTTTTAGGTAAGTGTAAAAAATTATACGTGGAAATAAATCCTTGATAAACTTCTTACAATTTGATTAAATTAAATAGTAAAGCAATCTTGAATAACGTATTGTAATGACAAACTATATAAACATTTTCCATCTACATCTCCTATCCCTTCATAGACTCCACTGCACAGATTTTTCCCCCAGTGCACTGGCTGCCTTCATCGGAGGCAGCTACTCCCCTGACAATGCCTGTGCAGCGCTGGTAATTTCGAATCTCACATATTCCGCATGTCTGCCCTCCTTTGCCGTACTCATATTGCATGCAACTCGTTTGCCATTCCATCCACGGCACCGGCTCTATCGCATATATATGTATATAGTATTCTGCCGAAAATAAATTTCGCAGTCCAATACCTCTGTTGGGCGAATCAAACCCGTGTGATTTTCAGGTGATGTTCTTTTTATCTCATCCTGATTACAGGATGCAGTCAGTATAACCCACTTTGGGTCGATTAGACCAACACACATTCCACTCAAAAACCGTTCAGCCATTTGCACGCCAGAGTAACCCTAATAAGGCAAATTGCAGGGCTTGGATTTGTTATTAGTCGAGCGCACACACACTCGGGCGGGACTTAATTGCGGCCGAGTGGAAGTGGAAGTAACTTTAAAATGTTTTGTAATGAAATTTAATGCTCGGCGGGCACGCACTCACCCTCGGCTCCGTTGGGCAGCGGTATCAGTTCGCCTCCTTCGCGGCGCCAGGTTATCGTCGGGGTCGGGGAGCCCGTCGCGGCGCACTTGAGGGTTACGTTGGAGCCCTCACGTATTACCATATCGGTGCTGGTCGGGTAGTCCAGTATGTCGGGGGGCACTGTGGGTTCCGAACACGTGCGCCAACGTGTGCGGAGACACCGATACCGAGTTCCAGTTTCAGTTCCAGGCAACATATTATTCATACGCCGTGTGGGCCGGCGAACAAATTGTTTGCGCGAACCGTTGGCCAGGTGTCAGACAGGTGGGAGTTTCCGTGGCAGGTACAGGTCCAGCAGCAGTTATTGTTGTTGATGATGAAGTGAGTTGCATGAAAAAGACGAATTTAATTGAGACAATTTTCATTAAGCTCTTCAAGACTGTTGTGTTGTGCTCAGAGAGTGTTGTCAAGGACCCAGGACCAATTTTTAGGAGCCCAAATTAAGGCTGCAATTTCTCTGGAAACTTGTATTCCCATTCAGAAAGAAGCCACAATTAAATAAAAGCTTATCCCCTTCCCCTTCCCATTCCCCTTGCCTGCCATGGCAGACGGACAGGTAGCTCAACGAATTCTGAAAATTTGGCATTTGGCCACAGGAAGCTGAAGCGCTTTGTGTCTGTGTGCGTCTCTTGGCTGTCTTTACACTTAATTATAATTTTACGCCTGGCAAATCGCTCGTTGCCAAAAAATAAAACGAGAGTGCGGGATAAAACTAGTGTCACATTATGAATGAGGGCGTGCTGATGGAGCCAGCATGTTGCGGGCAAAAACATAGCATTTAATTACGGAAAACATTTAGTTTTTATGTCCTTACATAGTTAATGCCAAAGGATAAAGCTGACTGTAAATGGCGTTGAGTAATTATTCAGGTACTTTTCGTAAAAGAGTATATATTTTATTTAAGGTAACAAACTGAGATTGAAAATATCAATAAGGATAAGAGTATTTAAATTAATAAGACATGAGGTCTAGGAAGAGTGGTTTTCGTAAGTTTATCTAAGTACAGATTAAATATTATCTGTACGTTGTTTTAATTAATTTCTTTATGTAATTTAGCTAACATTATTCTTCACTAAATTAAGTCTACTGTCTAAGTAAACAGAAATAATTACGTGAATTCAAAACATGAAGAATACTTAAGGTAAAGTTTAAGCGAATAATAAAAAGAACAAACAACTTATAAGCCAGACAGTAATATTTCGTCTGCTTATATCTTTGCTGAAAATATAAAATTATTTTTAGCAAAGAAGAAATCGAAAACTCTGTTTCAATCGAATCATTCTTCTCGGCACCTTTTCAAGAAATCCAATTAGTTCCGGGAATGTTTCCCTCTATTAGAAGCAGTCGATTTTCCTTTTATTGCCTTTGATTGCCTTGGCTGCCTTGGCTGCTTGGCTGCTCGTTCCATTTTACAGGACAGCTGCCCAAAAGCCAAGTTATGACTCACACACAATGCGACTTCAAAGTCTTCATGCCAACAATGATGTGCATGTTTTACAAAATGTACTTTGACTTCTCACCCGGCCCCCGCACAGCCGTGTCCCCCAAATTGAACGTGGAAAGTAGGCTCCGCTCCAGCCGCTTTTCCCGTGTTGACTTTTCCCTTAATGGGCCGACTCATGTCGCAACCAGGGGCCGGGGGGCGGGCGCACTGAGTGGGCGTGGGCGTGGCTGGCAATTTCTTTTCTCGGCCGCCGTCATTGTGCGCAGCGGGAGCTGATAAGTTATGAAATCAGGTGAAATGATGTGTGATTAAATTGGCAACGCAGAAATTAATTTCAATTGGATTGAGATGGCGGCAATGGCTGATAGGATTTTGACTGATTTCGGGATTATCGGTGCCAGATTGGACGGCCACCGAAACTTAAAGCGTCAAAGCAGTGAATCAATTTGAAATTTAAAGTATTTTTGAGAACAAAATCCCTCCTAAAGCTGGCGCTATTCATCCTCAATAGCATTTCAAATATTCCCCAAAAATTATATATTTTGTCAGTTGTTATTTTTCTCTTTCCTCATTTTTATTTGTATATTTTTGAAAGCTCTTTTCAAAACAATCCAGATCACGGGACTGGCTGCAAACCCCACGGCTTAGGTCAGCCTAGGCCCATTTAACCATGGGCAAAACGCCACTGAGAAACATATTGCTCTATATAAATTATTCAATGCCTGGCTGGCTTCCCCACGCAGCCACATGTATATATACTTTCGGTTAAATAAAAACAATCATCGCCCCCAGGAACAGCAAACCGACGGACAAACAAGGCAAAACGAGCCCACAAAACTTCAGCGATGAAAATTCGAGGGAAATTCGGCAATGTCAACCGAAAATATGCTCACAATTTATTTCGGTTGGGTCCGTATTTTTCGGAAGCTCTTCTTTCTCTTTTTTCAAAAAGCATTTTAGTCGGATTTTACTCTCCGGGCCTAAGAGCCAAAGTGTCAAAATTGCATTCACCTGACGAAGGATTTGCTGATTGATTTTGTTGGTGAGTGCAGCTCAAGGAATTAGACGAAAGTATATTCAGGGGCTAGGATTTGTTACATATTTAAGAGTAAAATAAATGTATAAAAATATTTTTGTGAATTATTTTTTCTGCTGATTTATTTTAACTATTTATTCAAAAAGCTTAAGAAATGTAAGTCTTTGATAAATTATTGATTTCTAGTTATAATTAAAAAGGGATAATATCAATTGAGTTATTCCAAAGAATTTAAAATTATATTTATTTTCTATTGCAAATGACAAATTTAAGGACTCTGCACTACTTTCCAGCTTACTAACTGCTGCTAATTGCTATGTACATACATTATTTTTATCTGATAAAATATTGCCATTGGATAAGAAACTAGTCCCCTAAAGCTGATTAGGACTTTGCCTCTTCTCGGTTTCCCTAACCTATGTCAACGTCCCCTTCTCAGTTTACCCTTTCGAATGGAATCCTTACAGGCTTACCTTTCCATTCCTAGACTAGAGATGAGCAAGTCACGAAGAGCCTAGTTATGTGATTCTATTATTAGAATTTTTATAAGTACAACTAAATAAATTATGAATTTAAGTGCACTTAAATAAAATTTGTAACCGTTTTCTTTAGCATAATTACAGTTGGCTCTTGTGCCGTATGCGTAATGTTTATCTTGAATAATATTCATACAGTAATTTATTTTTTAAGCTTTAATAAAATACCTTACAAAATGTCGTGAAAATATGTTAAAGTTCGTGATGAAAATTCTATCACGCGCACATTTCTAGCATAAACGTTTCCGCGTTGCCGACTATTTGCTTATTTCGCGGTGTGGCAAATACAACTACAGCGACGACAACAATAATAGTTGGTTGCCATCGCGCGGGCTGAAGGACGGCGGGCTGTGGGCGGTGGGCGTTGGGCGGTGGTTTGGCAGGGTGGCGCTGAAAAGTATACACCACGAAATCGCGCACTTTGTCAGCGGCAGCTGGAAAAGCCGCGCTGATTTAAAGCGGCTTGCCATTTTGCTTATGGGACTTAGTGCGGTTGGGTGTGAAGCATTTACAGGGCTGAGCGAAAGCAATCAACAGGCAACCGTCTCGCCCCGTTTCGCCCAGTGCATAATCGGGGCGGACGGCCCGGGGGTCCTTAATGAATTTCAACATCAATGAAAACACAATCAACCAGAGTGGTTACTTATGCGGATGGTGCGGGGCAACCGGAAACGAGACCCGAAACCTCAGCTCCGAAACGGGGCGGCATATTCATTTTAAATTCGCTTGCGGAAGGGGAAGGCCCTGCCGCACCCCTGTGTCCTGTCTGCTCTGAGGTTTTTCGGTGCCGCTCCGAAGTCTACGCCGTCTGAATAATTAACGCCAGGACATGGACGAGACCAGGACATGGACACGGGCTAGCTGGGACAGGTGCACGTAGCATGTAAATTGTTTCATTACCTTTCGCTCTCCGCTGTTCTGTGGGCCCCCAACTAATGTGTTGGCTAAGTGAAAAATTCCCAGCGAATGCCCGTCGCCATGGAGCCCGCCTTAAGCCGAATATCCTGCTCGCCGCCTCCTCGCAATTAGACCCAATCGAGAGCAGTTAGAAGTTGTGCGCCAGTTTCTGGTCGGCAGCCTAACCCAGTTTTCTGCATTCCAATCGCCACTTGGCCGAGCAATTAGTGCAGTTTGAAAAACTATCAACAGCAACTTTGTTCTGGCTCCCAGTTCGGATGGTGTTCGGGGAGCCACTCAAGACAAATTACAATTCATTTGAGCTTCCCCCTCGAGTAACATACATCAATTTTATTGCGTAAGCCTGCAGTGGGAGAAATACTTTGGCACTATTTTGAATTATTATTCGATTTTCCTTAAAGTATTTTTTAAGCTCTGAAAGTCTTACTCCTTCCTGGCTTAGCTTTTATACAGCAACGGATATTTAAATTATCATTAATTAATGCTTCTGTTTCTAATGAACAGTTCTTAAATATGTTTAAGTACTCCTTGAGTTAAGTTACTCTTAAAAAAATGGGTTAATATTTACTTATAAAATAATATCGTTAAGCAAATGAATAAAACAAATGGCACACCTGCGACTTTGATATTTTTACGAGTGTTTTCCCCGTGTGTGTGGGGGCAGTGAGTGGTTCACCGTGTTGAGTTTGTGGGCATTACGCAATCGTAAAGTGGATTCGAATACTCACCGACGACGTCCAGGTAACCGACTTGACTCTTCATGGGATCCGTGTTTATTTGGCACATGTACCTGACAACGATGCGAAAGAGATATGTATATTAGACAGGTTTGAGCCCTATGACTGGGGACTGGGGCTGCATAGGCAGGACATAAATATTTGTTAGCCCCGAGAAGCGAACGGAGAGGCAATTAAAGGACACTCAATCCTTCGACAGCCGACAGGCAGATAAGCTGGAAGGAAAATGTGAATATGCAGCTGGATAGTGGGTACATACCAGCCTTTGTCCGACTCCTTTACATCACGTATACGCAATATCCAGGCACGTTTCTCGGCGTGAGTTATGCTCATGCGATGATTTTTGGTTATGACGTGATTTTGTATCGTTAAAATGGTCTGTGTATCGACACGTAGCCACGCAATCTAGCCGAACGAGAGGTGTACAGTGGAGTAAACGGAGCAGTTTATATTTGGCTAGATTTGAGTTGTAAAACTAAAACGTTCAGCGATTTCCTCTTCCCCATGCTAATGCCCCAGTGGCGTGGCCGGAGCTCATTTAATACGCCCAGGAGAGCTCGCGAGCGGGAAACTGTCGCCGCGGAGGTGAAGAGCACTCGGATAATGCGCCTAACCGGTGGAAAATAGTGGGAAATGGTGAAAAACGGTAGAAAAAAGCTGGAAACTGGGCCAGCCCCGGGGGCTCAGGTTAAATTGATTTCCATTTTGTTCCATATTCTTAATACTCGGGTTGGCAAAGACCTTTCCTGGAGGCGCCTTTGTCATCGGGGGTATTATGAAATATAGTCCAAAGCAACTGCAGGTGCCAGTGCAACTTTTGTGCCAGGTTCTGAGTATTCCTGATTGCATAGCCCTGAGTTCGACTTGCTATACGGTCTGGGACACTTGTAACATGGCGGCAAAGCAAAGTCAACTGTGGAACACCGTGCACCGCTGAAGGCCTCCGAGGAGTTGGCTTTGATCACCGGTAACTGAGGTCGTCACACCCAATCGACTTCGTTTTCTGGCGATCAAACAAACTCGTCTCGGAACTGCAACCAACTTCCCGCAACTCCCGCCGAGGCACTCAAGCTATAAGGTAGAGAAATGGTTGTCTTGACTCTGAGCTCGGACATCAATTTCACTAGCTTTCAATTTGTCTGCCTCCACGCAACAGTGATAATGATAACATCGACATTCGCCCGCACTGGACACAATGGATCGTATTAACCGGACCAGATACCATCGGCCATAGGGCTATAAGTGCCTTGTGCCATGTGCCGCTTTCGTTTCGGCAATTCACCGTTTTGTTTGCCTTTTACAGTGTCACGAAATCAAAGTAGCGTCCTGGGGCCCAGGACGTGCCCAAAAAAGGGTCATCTAGACATGCGGCACGCGAAGGTTCAGAACTAGTAGGCCCGAACTCAACCACGTCCCGGTCGATGAAGTGCAAACGGTCTCTACTGAAAGCCGTACGTTCCCCTGCTCCCGGCTCCTGGTGGACAGTGAGGAGGAAGATCGCTTTAGGTGTCCCATACTCACCTTGTACGTCTGCAGGTTGTCGACTACGCACTGGAGCACTGCCTCCCGGCTCACGGGCACCGTCACATTCTGCAGGAGCTCACCGAACTTGGGCAGATCTGGAACAAAAAAAAAAGAAAGTGGGCCATCAGTTTAGTCTAAAACAAGGTACATATCAGGTGTTTCCTGCATTGGATAATGGAAACATCTGTATCTACCTTAGTTTCGAATGGACTCAAGGGCAACATGAACCCACAACTTGGATTGTTTAAAAAATGGAAAATTGCCAAGGTCAGGCTTGTCTTAGAATAGGGGAGCTTAACTTATGTCGCAAATATTTAAGTTAAGAGCCTTAATTCTAAGACAAAGCGACTAGTAAACACAGCGTTTTAAGTAAAGTGAATTTTAAGGGAAACACAAGGGAAGGTTAAGGTAATGAAAACTATGGTTTGTGCTGAATGGAAACGTTTCAATAATTTCTAAATTTTCTATTTGGATATTTACAAAAGAAATCGTTAAACTATTTTCATAATTTTATGTTAGGCGTTTCGCAAAGCTGAATATTCTCTTAAACAACGAGGAACTGATCAATTTAATTGGTTGCATGGTAATTAAACATACTGGAAACTTGCTTAATTCCACTCCTTTGAATAAATACTAATTGTTTATTTATTTAGATAATTGTTCTTATAAGTCCTTATTTATAGATTCAATAATTTGATAGAATAAGTATTTTAATTTAAAGTTATCATTTAATATGTGGAGTTTTCCAGCTGTTCCACCGAGTACTTTTAGTTAAGTCAACCCTGAAAGTCATATAAATTTATAAATCTTTTTTAGCATATTTTCTAAATTAAACATATACCTAAAAATGTTTTCATTAGTTTGCATTTTAAATGTGGATCGATAATTGCTTGCCACGCACTTAAATATTTCAGTTTGCCACCAGACAGCTTTCAATACACAAATGCGAGGTAATGAAAGTAAATTGCATTTAATTTAATTTAATTTGTGCGCACCGATTTAAATCAGATACTGAGACCGTTCGGCTGTGTTTAGCATAACCCACGTCAACATCAACAGTCGCGGGCTAGACTCCCCTGTCAGCCAGTGCTCAGCCAGTCAATCAAAGTCCTTCCACCCTCAGATCACCCGTACAACCGCCCTCCGGAGATTGCTCAGCGAAGCGTTGGAGAGGCGCGTTGACTTTAAAGGCGCGCCCGCAAGTATGCAACAGATTCGTGGTTATCCTTGGCAGGAGGCGGCAAAAGGGGAGCCAGGCGGGCTTAAAACTTGCTCCCCCTTTGTGTTTGTGTTTGCACTTGTTTGTCGCCGACAAGCGCGGAGACCCCGACGAAGTTTGCGTTACGCATACGCCACGGAATAATATAATAAAATAAAATAAAATAAAAACAAAACACAAAAAGCCCGTCAGACGGCGGCTTTTTCTCATATGCGGGGCACGCATCGGTTAAGGCAAATCAACACATAACAATCTTGTACTTAAAATGCGTAAACAAGGCGATAAGCAAGGGTGATGGCCAAGCCCAGGACGCGGATCCGGGCGGGGCGAATGTTTTTTGATGTTTATTGATGCGGCCGTAAATCTCAATTGCGGCGGGAAAATGCTCAGAGCCTCATGAGCTGGGCAACTTCCCGCCAGTCGTTTGTGTTTGTGTGTCCATGATTGTCGCCAAATCTCTGCCTAAACATCACGTTTTGAGTTGTCGACGATACCCTTGCTTTTGGCGGGTAATTGCCAACTGGGGATGCTTACAATTGGGGATTAAAGAATATGTTATGGAGTTGCATATTGGATTTAGTTAAGTTAAGGATTCATTTAAACAGAAAAAATTGCTAGACAATTAGGCTATGCTAAGAAAGTTCCAAATTTATTGGGTATTAACATAGAAATATTGATATTTTATGTTAAATATTATGTCATTTATTAGTTTACGATATTATTTATATTGGAAAATAGAATATAGAATATTTTAGATATAGAATATGTGCTTATAATGAGTAAATTGTAAAGTATTTATCTAAAACCAATTAATTTTACTAGCTACCATGCCACTATTCGGTAAGCAGAATTACTTAGTAGGGGTTTTTGAGGTAAAGTTAACCAACTAATTATATTAATAAGGCCAATTCTGAATTCAATTTTACTAGCCATGTGATCTAACATTCGAAGAACAGTTACCGAAAGGACCTTTCAGCCTAAGGTATCGAGTTATATTCCACTAGAGGCTCCTAATAGAAGAGAGGCCCAAGTAGGTTTGGCAGAAGACACCCCCGAAGGATTCCCCCATTAATAAGCTCGATTACACAGTCCTGGGCTGCTCCAATGCCGAAATAGGCCGTCCTTACTCTGCCTCAGCAAACTGTTTCGTCATCGTCTGCCGCCTTTTGCCAACTCATTTGATTTGCCTTCGCTTATTGATACATCCATACAATAAGGACGAGGACAAGGACCTGGGTGGTGCGTGTGTGCGAGTGCTTTTATGGCATACTTTCGGCGAGGCGGTCGTGTGTGAATATGTGGATATGTGAAAATTTGTTACACATTTTTCGCTTCGTCTTCGGGATTGAAAGTGTGATTGTTTAGTGGATTTATGGGCATATGAAATTAGGATTTAATGTGCATATGCTTTGTGTCTGAAGTGGATATATGCCGCAGGCCTTGTGGGAGAGCCGGGTGCTTAACATAATGTTTATGATGTAACGAAAGAAATTGCAAATCGCCGTTTAGCGCCTGTACTTGGAGGGGCTTAGTGGTTGAGAAGAAAATCCCAGCCACAGGGAAACTCCGCAACTGAACCTGAGATACTGTCTGCACAGAGAAAAAATTGTATTAATTTCTATATGGAAAATGTTGATGAAATTATTAGTCTAAGGTTATGAGCTTACTCGAATATCAAAGTATATCTACGAGTGTTTTCTAATTAAGCTATATCATTTAAAATTTTTAGTTTGTGAATAAATATGTCGTTCCAAATATGAGCCTTTACTCTGTACTCTTAGTATATGTTTTAAAACCTTTTGATAGAGGGAAATATAATATTATTAACCCCTGTTTCATATTATTGCTTTTAAATATGTGTTTCTTAATTTAAACATAGCTTTTGTGTTCATCAATGTATATTCTAGAGGACCTATAGAAACAATTTAGATACAAGAACAATTTTACCTAGTCTTCCTTTTCTTGTTAATATTTAATTTAAGCATTTAAATATTATTTATTTTTCTGTTTGTGTACCGTGGTGTTCACTTGGGACTACTTGGAGTGCCCGGGACCAGATGCAATTCGAATGCTCCTCTCTCATGCATAGGCAAGTCCCCATTTGATATTATAAACCACTTTGACTTAGCCCAGTCGGCAGTGCCTAATGGGCCACTTTCTCAAGCTCACTAGGCGCAATGTCGCCGTCTCCTTCCGCTGCTTTAAGCCAACTTTATTAAGTCGAGTCGACTTGACTGGCATTCCAACTTAATAAGCGCAACGGCAACATCCAGAGGCAGCAACAACAGGCAAATGGCGCTATTTAAATGCTAAACAACTCTATTAAGTTGCACGACACACTCAGAGATACGCACACACACACTCGCGTGCAGGCTTGCCTCACTTTCTCCCATATCCTGCTGCCATATACAGTTTCCAGTACCCAGTACCCAGTCCCAGTATCCAGTATCCAGTGTGTTGTATCCCGTATCCATGCCAAGGGCAAGCTTAGCATTTGTCTGCAGAGGGAACTGAACCTCAGCACGTTTCAAATACAATTTACAATAAATAAAATTTAAAAGCGAGAAAAAAGACTGCGACAAGAGCTAAAGCAACTCGCATTCAGAGACACTCGGGCCCGGGAAAGTGGGTAAGGCTGGGGGAAAACTGAGTTAATGGGGCCGTTTGGGGGCAGGGACAAGGGCGGGGCGGCTGCCAGACAAGAAATGAGCACGTGACGACACTGGGGATAAGTAAAACGATATAAAAACGATGCCACTGCAAACTCAGGTGGACTCGGATGGCTGACAATTAAATACTCTTAATAGTCATAATTAAGAAATCAATGAGCAGGTCTTTTTGATTAAATTCAAGTCTTGTTTAGATTAAGGAATTAATATCATAGATTGAAAGTGGATGAATACCTAATCGATGTTGGTCCAAGTTGGCTAATGAAATTGTAATAATTTCGAGAGTGACTAGCTTTGACAAAACACAATCATTATTAAATCATTCCGCATATGAATAATTATTATTCCGACTATTAGGTCGCTTGTTTGCTATTAATTTAGCCATTTTAAATATTGAAACGTGGCTGAAATATTCCCTTCCGAGCCTCTAATAATTTTCATTCGCTTTAATTGGCTAAAATTGATGAATTACTGCTAAGCAAACATGAAAGTGAGGGAAAATAATAATGCTGTTGGCCATTAACTGGCTGTTATGTGATAATTTCAGAATAAATGTGCCGGGTAATAAGTTGTGCTTTCCCTCTAGAACTACATTCAATAGCCAATACTATGGCATTCCGAATTCAGAACAAAGTAAAGTCTTTATCAATGCTCTTGTAACAAATGAGGCATCCAAAAGCCCCACTTTATCCTCTTAGTTTTCACTCGAAGCTAATCGCACGCTGCATGTACCCCGTCGGAGGAGTTTAAAAACTTTCTGCAGACGCTCTCGCCTCACGTGTATATATAACATATATGGAAATTCAAGCTGTGGGGGATGAGGTGGAATAACAGCGACTTACCTTTCTCGGGTATCGCATTGACGACCGTATCCTCGCGTATGTCCTCAAGTAGCTCATCCTTATTTTGCATTTCCGCTGCGAGATTTCATTCCGAGTGCCGTCGAGCCGTGAAAAGTGTTGATCCAGTGCCAGCGTCGCAGAGATGGAGGAGTCGCCGGAGGACCGAGAAAGTGAACATTTAGAGAGGCAGTTAATATTGGCTTGGTTATCCTCAGTGCAAATTCAATTTGTGGCAAGGAGTGGGCGAGGAATATAAACAGATACCCCGACTCGTTCTCGTTCCCCCTGAATTTGGCAAGAGCAGAAACCCCAAAAACCACACCCAACACGCCCAGAAAGCTGCCATCCTTCCTTCGTGCATTTTTCCAATATTCTGGGGTCGCTTCCCCAACGCCTTTCGGGGTGGTTGCGAGCAGCTTGTAATTTTCGCAGCCACAAAATGAAGTTGCAATTTGACTTTTGTGCAGCAGCCGGAATCGATTATTCGGGGTTGAGGTACGGAGAGAGAGGGAAACGGTCTCAGTTCCCCCGGGTAACAGGTAAAATGCATTTCCAGGCACGCATCATAAAATATTTAGCAAATGCTGCCAAATGGGTAAATAGATTTACGTTTATGAGCTCGCGCTTAGTGTGTGCATGGAAGCCAGCACCGCGTGGCAGCCGGAGGGAAATTTGGCTAATGTAAATATAGCCGGTAAATCGAAAGCGAATAACTTAATTAACAGAGAATTTCGTTTGCAATTTGTATGACAATTTTGCAGAAATAATACGCATTTCCCAAATATGTACACACTACACCAAAGCTCTAGCCTTAAATTGATTAAAGAGGTTTCAGGCTTCGCAGCAGAATATTTCCTATTTCCCTGAACCGAACCACTATTTCGTTATCGATTTTCATTTCCATTTGGCCCGGCACCTTGGCACACTTAGCCGTACTTATGGTACTCCGCCAGCCGCATAAAATAATGTCATCTATAACCGGGGAGACCTTGAACGCCTGTCTCCGTGCGTGCAGACAGACGAGTCAATAAAGCAAATGGATTCCCGTTCGGCGAGGCGACTTGAGCAAGAACGGGCTGCGAATTTTCAATTAATTTTCGTGCTGCGACTGCTCCAAGTCGAAGTCGGAGCCGTTTGCATTTTAATAAACGCCGGGCCGGCCGGTCAGGCCACATGCTAACCGGGCTGGCAGGAGGAAGGAGACTCTCCTTCGATCGACTTTCCCCACAACTGTCGCAGCTGGCTGGCAATGCAAATACATTTTGTGGCTGCCGCAAACGCACAAAAGTGTGCAATAAATTCGATTTCTCCTATGTAGATTGGGAGAATTGTTCGGAGGACGGAGGAGGCGGCGGGGAGTCAGGAGGGCGGGGAGCCAGCAAACATCAACTGCTGGGGAACAAATTTCTCGGTCTGTCTGCTGTTTGTAATATTTTGTGTTGCATACTTGCAGGCGCCTGTCACTTCCCATTTCCCCCCAGTCCCTATCCTTGCGGCTTCTGGCCCATGTGCAGACATGGAAAACGCATCGAGCGGGCCAACAAATGTTGCCAGGACTGCTACGTGCCTCCGCTCGAGACGGCGCGCACACAAAAACCGAACCGAGGCAAAGAGTTGTGAAAGTTGCCCCAAAAGTTTCGCCTTTTTGGCCCGTCGCTGTTGCTCTTTTTGTGCTTAGCATGACGTGATTTGCAGGCAATAGGACGTGACCGTGAAAGATTCGCAGCGCGACTTAATGAAGGATGGAGCAGGTCGGCCCGGATGCCGGGGATTGTGATGAACATTTCGAGATTGCCAGCAACTCTGTGGCAATTGAGTTGCACGAGACTGGGGCAGCAGCAGCCCCAGTTGGATCCCGATAAGGATTCACCACTAGAACCGACTTCGTGTCTGCCACTTTTAGTTACACCACCGAAGCCCAGCAGAGAAAGGTTTCTAGTTAATTGTTTTCAGATGTGTGCATTGTCGTTTAGATTCTTTTTAAAGTAACACAGCTAATGTGGGAGAAAATGTGTAATGTATTCAGGACTTGCTTTGATAACAGAATATGTTTCACTATTTACTTAGGGAGTTTTGAAAGTGGAATATAAAGTTATCTTTTAAATTTAATAAGTTTCTGGTTTGAAAATGGTTGCAGAGGTACAAAAAAATTATTTCTTACTATTTTATAAATATCTTTTTCAATTCAAGTTTAATTTATTTAATTTTACAATTTACTTTTTCAATAAGTGTCTTCTTTTATGACTCAAACATTAAATGTTTTCGTTCAATAATAAAGTCCCCATTCGTATCCTGATTATTTAACTACGAGTATATTTAATTTGAAGTATTGTTTCTTTTACTTTTTATTATAATGCACAATTGCCGTTAGCCTATCCTTAAAATATTTATATATTTAGGGTAAGTTTGTTCTTCAGTCGTCTAAAAATATTTGTATCACATATTTGATTATTTAGTACTCCTTACATACATGACCCACATTGTAACTCACTTTCGCCTGGATCGATCTTACTAAATTATCTGTCAAATTAAAGATATATCTAACATACCATCCAATAAGTAATCTAATGAATAAATAAAAATAAAAACGTATGTCCTTGTCCTGTGCTATTTACCTAAGCCATAAATAAGAAGTATAAATCTTCGAAATGAACTCATAATACACAGTAGAACACACTTCAAAATAACTTATGTATATGAGTATTCAAAGCTTTTATGTATTTCTTAAATTCAATTTTAAAGCGACCCCCATTTTGTGTCCACTTAGCTGCACACCTAGAGGGCAGCTCCCATTTTCCTGCCGCCTAACCTCAAAACTTCATTAGCCAAAAAGCACGCGCCGCCAAATTGAAACGACAGAAACAACAAACGCTCGGAAATCTTTAAGCAAAAAAAGAAACGGGCGAAGAAGGCCGGGGAAGAGTACGTTGAGCGCTATAAATTGCACGGCGGCGGAGAATAAATGTAAAGTAAATGGCGCTAATTCAAAGTAGATTTATTTATTATGCCATTTTTCCTGCGGCACAGCGCCAAGAAATATGCCTTAAATTTCCCATCCGAACATTGTCGCTGGCAGACAATGAGACAGCTACAAGCTACCAGGAGCAGGCAGCGGAACCGGAAGGGGACCACGCAGTTACAGGAAGCAGGAGCAGTACCAGTGGCGGTAACAGGAGATGGAGGTGGAGAAGGAGACGGAGATGGAGATGGAGACGGAGCTGGAGGAGCAGCCCAAACACGGCGAAGGCGTAGCCAAAACAAAACGGCAAAAACAAGGGCAAACAAATGAAAATATATTTTGCCAGAGCGCCGAAAAATTATGCAACAAAAACGCGGGCCAAGCTCAAACATCCTTACGCACAGCCGCAGGACTCTCCGCCGAAGGCTTACGGAATTCCAATACAAAGACGCTGCCATCGCTGGGAAGAGGAGCACCTGCTGCCACAGACAGACGGGGCTGTTGATTTTCTTAACGCATCTAAGCCAAGGCCTGGCCGCCGGCCCAGATGATTTATTGGCCTGCCAGACGACTGGCAGGAAGCGGAGAGAGAATCGCCGGATTATCATTTGGGGAGGTGTCAACAACTGCCCCAAATTTGCGCAAATTTGTCTATGATCTCTAAGTGTTTGTAAGTGTTTGCTTTGCCCGGCTAATGATTCCAATTAGGCGAATTTACACAGGCCTCGAGGGTTGCATTCTGAGTTAGCCTGAGTCGAAAAAATCTTTAATAATAATTTGTCACCTCAGGAATTTATTTATATTGAAAAATCACAGCTGTGAGTTGTAATCCTGATTGACTTCTTTAGTTAAAAAATTGGTTTTACTGTCTGTTTTGATATATCTAAGTATTTTTCTATTTTGAAGGATAATCTGAGATTTCTAATCGATTTTGATATATCAATCTTGCTGCCATCTCTAACTTGTCTTTGTCTAAGTCTCAGATGTGCCGTATCTGAAAGCAACACCTTCGAGGGCCGGCCATCAATCTCTCGCTGGCCAAGTTTCTAAGCCAACTTTGGCGGCGCATCACATCGCTTTAAAGTGATGATAAAACTTGGCGAAGCTGCGAACGTGATATGGCTTCCATTCCCGACAGCGGAAAAGCAGATCTCTTACTTTGTTGCAACTTTCATGCATTTCCTCTGGCCTCAATGGAAAGATGAACACCAAGGAGAGAGGAAGACCTCAAAATGGCACACTGTGGAAAATGGTGCAAAGTATTTTTGATTTGTAATTAAATATAATAACAAATTATAAGACAGTTTATTTTGGTTAATATTATTAAGGTTTGAGGTAAAAGAAATATATTAACATGTTTGTATTTTCTTGGAAATACCTAAGCACTCTATACTAGCAATTCCTATGCATATCATTTAGGGTTTCAAAATCTTTTTTAGTTTTCACTTGCAATAGGTTTCATATATATCTGGCGCTTTGTTTACAAAACTTATGCAGACTTATGCTATATGTTTTGATTCACCGGAATAAATTAAAGTCTTAATGAAATCTCTCTCACTCTCTGTGCATTTTCGCGCAGGTGTTGCTCTTTGTTCTTCCGCCTCTATTTGCGTATTCATTTCGGGCCGCGGAAACTTTTGGCTAATTGAGTTGTGCGGCATATTTGATATCCGGCAAGACAGGCTGCTGCGCCTCTAAACTCCCGCGGGAGTTGGCCCAGTCCCCAGTCCTGTTCCAGGATCAACATTTGGCAAATTAAATTTGACTGGGCACTCGCAGGAGATCAGGTGGGACCTGGACGGCTACCTATACTACAAAGGCAACTTCAAACGCTGCCAGCAGCGAAACATGAAAAATGAAGCTTAAACAAGCACTCGCCAGGAGGCAACAGCGGAAAAGCGCAACAGCAAATGGCGAGCGGCAAAGGAAAACAAGAGTGGGCCCAAATAAAATACAAATTACAAAAGCTAAGGAAAATAAACACACACCCACCCACACGGCCTCAAAGGCCAGCAGCCCCCGTGATTGTTGTGCTGCCCCTGCCTGCACCACCGCCCACACCCACGCCCACGCCCACACCTCCGCCCCTGCCCCGTTTTGATCATAGCTCCACTTCGCTGCCAGCAAGCCACGCTCGGCGTAAAATGTCCTGCATACTTTTAGATGCAGCGCGAAAGCGTGTGAAAAAAGCTAACACACAAACACACACCGGCATTAAAAAACGAGAAACAGAAAAAATGTACAACAAGGAAATGGCTGCGAATAAAAGGGAATTGACAAAGAAGGGCGGCGGTTTTTTTTTAGTTGCCGTCCACGGGGAAATTGTTGAAAAATTGTCAAACAATTGCCGGCACATCAGCAGCAACGGCAGCTACAAAAAATGCCAGCGGATATACGAGGGGAAAACGTGGAAATGCAGCGAGCCACTGGAAAAACTATTGCGCAAAGCCATACAGGGAAATTAAATTTGACAAAAGCGGAATCAAAACTGACTGTAGTCCCTCGACTAACCCAGATATCGCAGGCGAATAAGAGAAACAGGTGTGAATAGCAACGTTATAGAGATACTTTCCTACTGGATGAGTTAATTAGAGCTGGAATTAATAGATGTTTTATCTAGCTTGAATCGAATGGAATTAGAAACTAGCATTCTCTCTCTCTATTTTTATACTGTCAATGTTAAACTTTGTACTAAACAACGCTGGTTATTCAAGCGAATTAAATCAAAAGCACCAGCACTTAAAGCCAGCAAGGATGTGTTAAAAGTAAATGTGTGTTGTGTCCCCCGAAATCCGTATAAATCCCCCTGAAAAGAGTCCTTTCCCAATTATAAAGCTGCAGTTGCAAACCAAAATTCTCATGCAAATCCCCGTCAGCACGAGAAAACATTTCACTTGAAACCCCTTTTCGGAAAAATTCATGGGTCACAACGGAATAGTTGGTCATCGTGTCAAGTCATAAACCCAGGAACTGACGACCCAAAGTGCCATCAATCACAATGTCAATCACTTTTTGTCATAAGTAGATACCCTCACAGCCGGTCAGGGCGCACACATGCGAGGAGAATATATTTTCAGGGGCCCAACATTGTGTGCAATGTCAACGTTTGTCCACTTGTTGAGCCGCCGGAGCAGAAGGAGCCGCAGGACGAGGCAGGCCGTGCCACAGGAGGCAGCTTGTTGCCCACAAGTCATAGACAAAGAAAACTTAAGTGGTCACTTGTGTGTGTGTGTCTGTGTGTGGGCGTGCGTGGGCGGCACAGGAAGAGCCAGAGACAGCGACGGCGAGAGGAAGCAGGCCTGTGTCAGGGCAGGAGTAAGCCACAATACGCATACGCCATGTGCGGCCCTTAATTATGCTGTGGGCTCTGTGCGGACAATGACAACTTAAACAGCCACTAAAGCTAACCAAGCACGTGCTGCCGGCCACCGTGTCCCGTTTCCCGCTACCCGTTCCTCCCCTATCCCATCGCCATGTGTGCCCAATGAGCCAAGCTGTTTTTTGGACCCGGTCAGACTGCCAGTCACATAATTCACTTGAAATGACATCCAGATAGCCCCGGCGAGGGTGCAGAGTTTAAGCCACTCAAAACTTTTTGTTAGCACTTGGCAGAGGCGCCAAACTCGACCTTGTGACCGGCACACAGGCACCCAAAGCAAATAGAGCGTGTTAAAGCCCAGTTCGATTACACTGCCCGATCCGGGACACTGGAGGAAAGAGCGAAGATGATAAATCTGTTTGCCAGTGCCTGGATAAGTCACTTAACCCTTGAGGTTCCACGCAGAAAAATAGCTGTCGAAATTATAGTTTAAGGTCAGGCATAACGTCTAGAAATTTAAAGTGAACCAAAGTCTATAAACACTTTTCTTGTGCAAAAAGAACCTTTTAAAAGTAAGATAGGAAGATACAACCCATATTGAAAGGATAGCTTCAGGACTAAACTCACCCAAATGATGTGCAATGTGATCGCGCTCCTCGGACTCGCCAATTATGAAGTCCGGGTGCTGGTCGAGGTGGTGCATCTGCTCCAGGTGGTGCAGGTCGCCCTCGTCGTCGCTCTCCTGGGCGGCGCACACGGAGATCGAGAGCGAGCGGGAGAGGCAGAGGAGCGAGGCGACGGCTGCGGCGGCAACAATTAGCCGCGAGGATATTTCCGGCATTCGGCGCTTCCGCTGCATCTGGCCAGCGCCGCGGCTCGTCGCTGCTTCCGCTGCCAGCGGAAATATTTTAATTTTAATTTTCATTTTTTATTTGCTAACGCCGGTCTACGCCGGTTTTGACTGGGCTGGGCTATTCCTGTTTGGCGCTGTCCGTTCTCGTAATTGTTTACACTCCGGTTGCTCCGGCACTTGTCTGCTCTTATCGGGATCTCACCCGGAGTCCTTCTTCACTTCACTTTCGATTCGCAGTGACGCTCAAACTCAAATATTTATGCGCTTCAATTTGCTCGGCTCTCTGCCGGGAAATTGAAGAAGTTTTCCATTGCATCGCTGGAGGCGCAGGGCCCGAACTCGACTCTACTGCGGATGTGGCCCACTGTAAAAGGAAAAGAATATTCAGTATATGTAAAATATATATCAGAAGTGAATGGCATGCTTTTAATTTTTTAACGCATTTATTATTGCCGGTTCCTGACTATGCAGTCCTACCCCCAACCCCCTGGCACTGCAGTAAGTTTTCATCATTGCATTATTAAATATCATCCCATTATTTATGCACATGCAGCCCCTTGAACTCCCCTGTTGCCACAATCTATGCGTTGATGCATTATGCACGATTGCATATTAAGCAGGATGCAAAAAACTGTTAACAGTTTGCAAATTGTGCTGAATAACGACCGTAAACCTTAACGATCGCGGGGAAATATGTATTTAAATGGGAGTAAAGTTTTAAAGAGGAAAGTAATTTAATAAGTTGGAACAGTAAATACTCAGTTTTTAAATTATCCTAGAAAACTTGAAGCACAACATTTAAATTAACCACACGTTATGTTTCCACTCTCGACTCAGGGTCACAGGAATTTAAGAGCCACTCGGAGCCGGCAAGCGCTCCTTCAGATCCAATTGAGGCGGGCCAACGAGGCGTATGGGTAACTTGACATGCTTCATTTGCCCCGTAAGCAGCATGCAACATTTTGTGTGGCCGCAAGTCGCTTTCAGTTACACATTCTGCTCTCCACTCCGCATATATATAAAATATAAACTATATGTATCATTTCATACATTCTGTATGCGCAGACCGGAGCTTTCTTTAATTGCTGGGAGCGGGCAAATTAGAAAACTCTAGCCCGGTGGGTGGCAGCATCTAGGAGGGAGACCAGGACTCGGTCAGGCCAACGGGGAATCCGAGGAAACTTGAAAACAAAAGTCAAGCGCAGCGCAACGGAAAGCGGCAGAAAGGCATTTAAACTTTTGGACAAGTTTAATTTCCCGTCGAGTGTGGCTTATAGTGAGTGCCCGAGATAGCCAGGGACAGATACCGAGTTCCTGGGGAGGGCCTCGCACTCGAGTCGCTTATGAAATTGAAAGCACTTTCCATCTTTGAAGGAATTGAGTGCTGGCAATCAACTAATTGCGGTCAGATCCCGGGCAATGATTTCGACGGAATCGCGCCCGACCCTCCCGCTCCTGCCATCGAAATGTCCGAAAAGGGTCGCCCATTTCTGTTATTAATATTGCCGCGAGTATTATCTGTGCATTATTGCCGCCGCGGATCATCGCGGTCTGCTGTCCGCTTGCCCGTTTTATTATCAGTTGACCAGGTGGAAATTAATGGAGAATAATCCCAGACTGACTTCTGTCGCTGTTGTTCCTTTGTCGGGGCTCTGTCACCTTTGTGTGGCCTCTGGCCATTTGTGGCATTTTTCGGCGGGATTCTGTCCTGGCCCAATCGTAAAGATAGCGGCCACAAAGCCGAGCAGGGGGAACGGCCCGCATAAACGCGATAGCGGCGCTGTGCTGAAAACTTGAATGAAATGTGACAAATGGTTTTGTATTTAATAAATTGGCTTAACCGGCTGGCGTGTAGCGGAACAACCGAGAACGGGTCAGAGGTGGCGGGATGACAGGTGGCGTGGCCAGCAGCGGGTTGACCTGACATTTATGGGCGTAATTGACTAAAAAACGGAACGAGTGGGGGGCGTGGCCCACATACCGACAGTCTGTTCGCTGAATTCATGTTCGTAACATATATAAATGATTGAATTTGTGACATATTCCATTGAGCGGGATATGTTTTCCTTGGAATTTGTATCGTTTAAGTTGATTACAAAGTTGAGTCGTAGAAAAATCGAAATAAATATAAAAGAAGTCCTTTTCTTGAGTTCAAATATATATTTCATCCTGTAATTAACCAAACGAGGAATTAAAATGAAGGAAACTATATAAATGCTTTTATCCAGACAATTAAAGAGGAAAATGCACTCGTTTACCGACCAAATTATGAGTGATTTTCCCCCAACCGAGAGCCAGTCCCAAGTGAATGCACTCAAGGCGAGATTTGGCATCGCATTACGTCCCATTGTTCCAGCCATCGGTGCGCTATCTTTGATTAACAGCTTAGAGACCCGGAGACCCATCTGCCGCTCCCAGGGCAAATCAGTCCGGCCAAGTCAAACAACGTCATAATGATAAATAGCCGGAGAAGTGCGGAGAAAATGGAGAAGGACACGAAAAGCCCATGCCGACGGCTGCCTGCTGGCTGGCTAACTTGGCAATCTTGGCCGAAACCCATGCCGGAGAAGGTTGACACCTTCCCGGCTGCGTCATTAACATTTCTATTGGATGGCTGGGAGGTGTCTTGGCTCCGTCTGTTTTTATTTCGCTTATTGTGTTTGCCATTGTCTTGGCCGGGCTTCCGTGCCTTTTCCTGTCTTTCCATTTTGGCCCGCTCGCTCGGTTTATCGCCAGCTGTCAATCGTTAAATGACAAACAACGAAATGCGGCCAGCGATTTGCAGCCAGCTAAATGGCGTCTATGATTTCCAACTGTCAATGACAGTTGCTAATCCCCGGCATTCCTGCATTCTCCGGCTTTTTGCTCTGGCGTGTCTCGGAAATGAAATAACAAATGATATCTCCCTCGGGACCCAGTATTATTTTACCTATATAAGTATGTATATACATGGCCTTATCCCCCCGTTCTGTCTGCCTTCATATTTCTCACGCGATTTCTCTCTATACCCGGCACTCGGCGAGGATATTGTATTCCTGGAAAGGTAGGAGAAGTGAGACGAAAACTATATATATAACCACGTTCCATGTATTTTTAGAAAGGGGTTCCTTTATTTTTGGGGAGAAACTCCTTATCCCATGCCAGGTAACTCATAGTCGGGTTATTCTAATATGACATTCCTCCTCGGTTTCTGTGTACTTTGCTCCTATCCGCATTCCTAGCCGTTTTCATTCGTTATTCCTTTTGAGCAAGCGTTTTGCTACTTTCGCGTGTCAGAAACTGCAGCAGAATGCCAAATAAAGGGCTTGTTTATGTCACCTGGACTGTCTGGCATCCCAGGAACTCCCTGGAGCTCGGTAGCTGTCGCTGATAATATGCAGGACGAGGCATTTAATTGAACGAGCAGTTCCTCTATTGCCGGGAATATATATTTTTTTTGGCAATCTAAATAAGCTTAGCTGCATGCAGTTTTAAGTTACTTATCCCATTACCACCTTATTGTCTAGCAGCTTGAGAATGAAAGGATTAAGCAATTTATTGATTTATTTTGCGGTTCATATTGTATTGAAGTCATTCAGATTTCAGACTAGCTTTTAAATTTATTGCAATTATAGGGTTTGCTAGATATTGTTTTTTAATTGTGTCTTAATTAATTATTAAATTCCTTATTTGCTCATATAGTTCTGATTAGAAAATCTTTATCGTTTTACCCTATCAAGGTATTATAACTTCAGTCAGAAGTTTGTAAGTTTGAAGGAAACATTTCCTATCCTATAAATAATATATTTTCTTGATCAGTTATATAATCTGCCCATGTCCACATGCAATTTCTTATCCCAGCCCTGCTTAAATATTAAAAACAAAACATAATATCTTCCAGAGAAAATGAGAACATGTTATTAACCAAGTGCCAAATGCCACGACCACACTCCCACTTATGTTTGAAATTAATTTTTGGTACCATGTTTAAGCAGTCTTGCATTTGTCTCCATCTCTGGCCAATCTAATTAATTTGAGTCCCGGCCACAACGTGCATTTACAGCTCTCGCCATAACTCATCTGTCCAGTGCTGCTGTGCATCGCCCGGAATAAAAATCAAATCACAGCCCCGTCCATCTCGGCTGTCAGTTGCCAGGGGCTGCTCCTCGTTTTTCGCCGCCTTGTCTCTGGCCGGTGCGGGGAGGGGGTTGCTTTTTCTTTTAATATAACAAGCCATGCGAAATGCGTATATAAAAAGATGGGAAAATGTTTGCTCCAACGCCCGCTCGCACTAACTAGCCGGCGGAAGGAGCGCAGCAGCCACCGCAGGAGCAGCAGCAGCAGTTGCATTTCCCTCACAGTGTGTATTTTTTTCGCCTTGCATTTGATTAACCTACAAAAAGGCGTTCGGGCATGGGCAGCAGCTTGGGCTGGGGGCGTGGCCGATTGTTGCGGCGTTCCTCCGCCTTTCTTAACGGCAAACTTTAATAAAAAGCGGGCAGTGGACGGGGGACGCGAGGAGCTGCTGCAGCGCGGATGAAAATGCATAAATGCATAAAAAATTGGCCAGCTTACAAGCAGCTTTACATATGCAATGCAGGCTTGCCACAAGTGTGTGTGTGTGTGTGTGTGGGGGTCTGTTTGTGTGTGTGTCAACATTGTTGCAAGCAGCCATTTTTCCGACACGTGTTTGCTTTCCCCCACTTCCGTTTCCTGGCCATTGATGTGACTCTCGGTGGGTCAAAGAGAACCCCAGCAGAATTGCAGATTTTCAGATCGGGTCTTTAAAGAGCCTTTTGAAAATGCAATTAATATTTGCAAAATCTAGAGGCTGGCTCGCTCCCTGCCCTCTGGAAGCTCCAAATTGAGGAAAAACTAACCAAATCACCTCTATGGCACTCGTGTGTTTTGATTCTACACCCTCTTGGAGGGTAAGTTTATGGTGTCCTGAAGCTTGTGAGTCCTAAAAACACATGAGCCAGATAATATGGGCAGGGATGCTGATATATTAATAATATATTTTTGAAAAGAATTTATATTAGAGTTAAAATAAATTCAATATAATATTTTTAGCTCCGATTAAAGTGTAAATTTGTGAACTTTAATATGTGTAAATGTCAGTGATCTGAGTAACTTATTTTAAAATAAATCTGCAGTTGATTTATAGTAATTTTGGAAGATTAAATCTAAATAAAATTAAAGATATATCGATGTTAATTAATCAAATATTGTCTGGATGTCAAGCATTTATTTCAGAAGCTTAAGCTGCGTAACTGCATCTTCTTTATATATCTTTATTTTTAAACTATTTGCATAACTGCAGTCCAAGGGTATTGCAAACTTCGTGGCTCAAACCTAGCCTTTGCACCTCATTGTGGGATAGAAATGCAAAACTCTGTTGAAATATTTTTCGCCTGGTCGGAGACTATGCCGAGAAATGTACGCTGCCAGCTGACAGCATGCATATGCACGAGCTTGTAGCCGTGTGCGGGAGCTCCCTCGTTTGTGTTGTATGGGTTGGCCATGCATTTCCGGTTTTAATGATTATAACACAATCAAGTGCATATTGCCTAATTAGCGATACCCGGCAGCAAGCAGCGTCCAAGCCGCATAAAGTGCATAAAATATTTCCCACACACTCACACTGTGGCCGCTGCACCGCGGTGCACCGTGTGTGTGTGTTAGCTACCGTGTGTGCGAGTGTGTTTGAAAGCCCGCGCATATTTTATGTCGCTTATTGGAAGGCATGCCACTACACTCGAAATAAATGTAAGTACTTATGGGAAAACTAAATTAACAGGTAAATTGTAAATTGTTGAAAACCAGAATACTTGGTGAAACTATTAACTTAAATAAGGTTAAGAGTTTAACGTTTGTTCAGCTACTTTTAATCATTAACAAGGGCTGGTTGAAAGCATAATAATAAATATATATTCATAAACAATGTTTCTATTTTTTCCCAGTGTGCCTTTTCTATCGTATATTTTCCATACGTTAGTGGAAAAATTTCGTGTTGCCGTTGTTTATACGAAATTCGTTTGGTGTGTGCATGTGCGAAAATATTGCGTGTAATTGTGTGGTCGGCTACCCGTTTTATTTGATAGTTTTGCACCAAGCCCCCACCTATTCATTAGGACCGGCCAACAGCGCTTCAGGAATTGGTAGTAACAACGGAGCCAAATTTTATTTCATTCTCCCCGCTTGTCTGACACTTGATGTGGGTACGAATAATTCAGTTATACGCGGCTCTGGCTCTATTTTCCACCCAGAAAGCCATAAACAAAAGGTAACAAACTAAATATTGTCAGAAAGTGTGCTGTTGCAAAAAAAATGCTCGATTATTCCCGCAAGCTGCATCGTTAGTATATAATTACAGCGAATCTGTACAAAGGAGACTCTAACAACTGGAAATAATGCGAGGCAAATTAAGGGAATTTTTCAGTTAGATAAATTCCTTTATAAAGGGTTCTCTGCCTTGACGTAATAGTCAAATTTAATGTGACGCACTCTAACCGATTGATCCAAAGTTTTAAAGCCAACTGAATCGATTTTCTGACCAAATCTACTAACCCAAAACAGTGGGAATACTAAAGGAATACAAAATAATTTAAACATCTTAAATATTTGTAAATGAAAGTGTATGTAAATGATTAATTTCTAAAGTTTGAGCAAAGTGCTGACAAATTATGATTCTCTTTACTTCAGAACCACGACGTGCACATTAAAAGTAATTTAATATAAACCTGGACAAGATCTTGCAATAGAAAAAACATTTCTATTACCAATTTACAATCCTTGACATGGAATCAAAATTAAATACTACAATCTTAATTTCATGGAGGCCCCAAACTATGCAAGTTATAGATATAAACATTGTGCATCTCAAAACAATCCCATAGTTGAGAAGTACATACTATCTGTTCATAATTATTTTGCTAGTGTTAGCTTTAATCTCGCTTATATGGCATTGTGCTGTTTTTAATCGTTTTAATTATAACGATAATTATCGTTGTTGGCACAAAGAAAATGTAATGTCAAATTTCCCTTTGTTGTCAAGAACTTGTGAAAGTAATTTCGCTTTTTTCCACCGTTTTCCATAATTCCATTTCATCCTGCGTGGCTCTAATCCTGGTCGTTTTATCTGCTCTGTTCGGTTGTTGTTTTTCGTGTTGCGGCTGCTCTCTGCAGGCCACTTTTAATTGCAATAATTAAATGTCAAATTAAATCCTAAATTCCGCGGTTTAATTAATTCAATTGGCGTGACAGTCAAAGTGAAATTCCAGAATAAAACACCGCAGCTGCACAATGCCGCCAGGGCTCTTCCATAAATGCCAATGCCTGGCTTCGCAGCCCGGCAAATATGCTGTGATTGTGCTATCCGTCCGTCAGTAGGTCCTTTGCTACCCACATACACACATATAGAATATATTTTTTTGGCCATTTAATGAGCCACGCTCGACTGGGCCTCCCAAAATGCAATCTGCCAGAGGGAGCAGGGGCAACCGGAATGCAAGGACCCAGTGGCTTCCAGGCTCCCGGCTGTAAGTTCCCAGCAAGGAGCCAGGACCGGCGCAATTTGCGTTAAGCGGGCTGTGAAAAATGAAGTACCAAATTGAAGTTGGCATCCAGCGTCTCCAGTTGTGTCTTGCACTTATTTATTTATTTAGTTTCTGCCGTTTCCCCTGCTTACGTACGCTGCTGGGCGCTGGATCTCGGCATCTCGGAGACACTGTCTGGGGAAGTGGAAACCTGGGTGCTTGGGAACTTCACTCGTCTCGAGGGCGAATCGCGAACGCGTCAACTGTCGGCACTGGCGGGTTAAGAGCTGCAGGCTGGCGCGTCCATCAGCGTTGCGCACTAAAACCATACTAAACTAATTTGCTTAGCAGCACGCACTGATTACACAAAGTCCTCGCCGCCTGGCCATCGGCAGCCGAGGGCCGAGCGGCCTTCGGCTCGGAGTTCGTGGAGTTAGGCAAGGACTCGCCGAACGGCCGAGCTCACCCGAGGCCCGAAGGCGAAGAGAGCCAGGTCCCGAAAGAGCGCAACAGGAGTCTGGCTCTGTTAGCCACGTTAACAGCGCCTGGCTGCGAGTTAAGAAATCAGAGGGTTAGGTAAACAAGTCAAACTAATAGCTTCGTATCGGAGCTAGCATCTGACCCCGAACGGGAATCTGATCAGCGGCTGCTCGTGTGATTTATCGATTTACTAATTTATCGATTTATATGCACAAATTGAACCGAAATTCCGTGCCGACAGGCCAGCTCTCAATCACGGAAAAAGCCCCAGACACACACCGAACCGGCCTTTCATCAATGCAAAAATCAAACATTATTTATGCAAATTACAAACCATTATTATTAAAGCCAGCAGCAACCACAAAGGCTGTAATAGTTGCAAGTGGCGCGGGGCAGGGGAGCCGGACAACCGGGAGCAGCGACCAACAATCATATCCGTCATAGTCAGGGGCCGTGGCAGGGAGGGAGGGAGCTGCCAATGCTTTGGGGAACCAATTTGGCAGCCGGCATAAATAAATTTTTACTTAATGTAGGTCAGTAATGCGGACTGGCGTCTCTTCTCGCCGCTCTTCGCTTTCGCCGAGCGCTGCTCTTGGACGCTCGCTCTCTCTCTTAAGCCGCGACGCCATGAAGTATGCTACTAAAGTTGCTTCTTTGCCTCGTCCTCGGCTGCGTCAGTGTGTTAGTTTGTGTGTGTGTGTGTGTGGGTGTCCGGATAATGCCATCAAACCTCAAAGGACCGGCAATGCTTGCATAATGCAAACAGCCAATGATATCGCCATGAATCGTTGAGTAATTCAACAAGGATTTCATTATTAATTCAGTTCCTGTAACGACTAGGATTCAGCCAAGAAATCGATGTTTTCATGAAAACCTAAATTGATTTGTCGAGGCAGATTATGTTAATGACTTAAGTAAGTAGAAATTAAAACAAAATTAAACCATTTTTAATCACCTAAAATATAAGAATATTATTTTAGACTTAAAAGAAATGCTAAGCAGTTTTGAGTTCTATTTTGTTGAAATCAGTGAGTTTGTTTTTTAATTTAAATGAAATTTTAATATGACTTTGAGTTAAATAAAGTCCAGATTAAAAATTGATACTCAAATGTCAGAAGCAAATAAAGATTTTAGTAAAGATTTAAAGATCTGCACAATGTAAATTACGAAACAGAATCCTCTTATACATTGACTATTTTCATTAAAAACCGTTAAGAAATCGTTGATGATTTCAAATTTATTTTAATTCCTATATCTTTTAGTTGTTTATTCGCTTGATCATTAACAATTTCCTTGACCAGGACCAACAATCAGGCAACCACTAGATCGAAAGTATAGAAGCAGGCAGTTGAAGGACATACAGTTTAGTTTGCATTTGCCTGCGGCTACATAAATAAAAGAAAAACCCGACACAGAGTCAGCCATCTAGCACCCGAACTCACTCAGTCCATGGATTTTTGAATAACTTCCCCCACAATTCGGGACAACCTCGGAGCCATTCACCAATGGCTCCTTGTAACGCATCCTGCAACGCAAGTTGGGCCAAAATTTATGTACAAACTCACTTAGGCAAGAATGTTTATACGTTTCGTACGTGTTTGTTGCTGTCGCTCATGTGGAGAGCATCCTGGGAGCCGAAGCTCCAACCTTCTAGTCCCACACCCACAGACCCACTCGTTTATTTTGTCATTTTCTACGCATTTTTTGGGGAACATTTTTGAATACCGTTCTGTATTGCGTCCCTTGGGGGCACGAGGACCGGAGGGAATGGCGTTCTCACGAACTCAGCAAAGTGTAATGAAATTTTTCCTCACTAATGACTTAAATGCACAGGAATTTATACAGCGTTTGAGCTAATTGCCATTGCATTTGATACAATTTAGGTGTCAGGAGGGAAGCCGAAGCGTGCTGCTGGAAAATATCCACATACCCAGTTCAATTCGGGGCACAAATTATCCTGGCAAAGGGTTTCAAATTGCCTTAATTTAAATTTAAATTCGGGGAGCAAAAACAGAAACAGAAGCAAACCGAATTGCTTTCTTTGACACCAGACTCGCCTGTATCGTTAGCATTTCTGCAGTCTTAACGCAGTATTCGGAAATATTTGCTCTTATTCGAGAGTCTTTAAATTCCGAGAATGCCAGGGAAGCTGAGCGAAGTTGGGGAGGCGCCAAAGTGAAATGTGTCACGTGCTGACAATTTCGCAGTTTCCTTTTGCAGCCAGTCTGCCGATCGCTCCAACTGCCAGCTGTCTCTGCAGCGGCATGAGGGCCAATTATCTGGCACCTTGAGCAGCGGTTCTGTTTCAGCTATTTACATATAATTAGCGCCCAACTGGCAGGCCGCAGCCTCGGCGTGCACCACTGTCGTTCTCAGTATTTGCACCACGCAATTTTTGAGCATTTCTTTGCAGTTTTCCACTTCCCCAGCCACCCCTACTTTTCGCCTTGCTGCTCGCTCTCGGGCCCTCCGTTCGCGCTTTTCGTCTTGGCCAACTTTGACAATGAAGTTGCAATGATGACGATGCCAAAAAAATAGGAGCAAGCGAAAAGAAATAAGAAAGCCATGATAAAGACCACGACCATAAAATACCCACTGAATTTTGCTGAGATTTGAAACTATTCTTACATGGAATAAAAAATATTATTTTCAGTGTGTACAACTTGTTAAGGACACTTTTGTTATATTGTAAATTGATTTTAAAGTCTAAAAAAGTCAGACCTATTTCAATTTCAAAGTTTGCAATGATCTCAGAACTTGAGTGTTGCAAATAATCAGAGCTCTTTCAATCTAGGCTGTGATTTGGTCGACATTAAGACGGTTTGTCTTCAAGGGCTCGAAAAAGTGTTTTGTAATAAAAAACCATGTATTCCCTAATTAAACCTAACAATCTAAGCCGCAAAAATATAAAATCCATGCCCGATTAACTAGTTAAACTTGCATATATTAACCTTGAATTCAATATCCCCCTAAACTACTCCTACTGCCGGGTATAGAAAACGGTATGAGATTCTGGTTGGCATACTAAAAAGTTTGCCCGGCCGTAGCAGGTTTCGGTTGCCAGCGAGGCGCCAACTTAATAAGGACACCAAGGCGCTCGGTGGGTGGCGGAATGCAAAGCAGCGGGCTGAATAGAGGCATTCACACTGCCACAAAGGAAAGCGGAGCCCCGCTTTAAGGCAACACTTTCCGCAAAGCTGGCGACTTGGAGCGCGAAATATTCCGTCTGATTGCACAGAGCGATGCTGGGGTCCGGCGGGTAAACAGGAGCCTCACTCTCGCCGGGCCCAGGCATTCGACATCCGTCAATGGCGAGACCCTTTTGGCAGATAGACAGAGTCGCTGGGCTTCGTTTGTCTGATCAGCTGTAAGTGAAACCCACCCGGCGTATGAGTGATGGGGCTCATTTCCGAGCCCAAGTAGGGCTCGTTCGTTTTTCACTTCTGATTCGCCTCTTTCAGGCCCGGCCATAATTAGCCAGTCAGCTGTGGTAGTCATTTTCATTAGCTCGCATCACGGCCACAACAACATCAGCATTATGCCAGCCATCGAGGGGGTCCTTGTGGGGGAGTGCGCACCTGTCTATGGTTGATTTAGCCCTGCTGACTCGGATACTACTGACTCAGCTGCTGTTTTTGGCGTTCGGCTGCAGCTGAAACGCATTATGTGGGGACTGGGCCTATGCAAAGGACCTGGACATGAGCCTGCCCCAGGAAATCCCATGAAGCCCGATATTGTGAGTGAAACAAAAAGGTACAGGCCTCGGGGCCTCAACACTAAATTTCGAAGCTAATAGAAATTAGCTTTGTATTAGTTTAGGTGCTTGCTTTAAAATAAATTCGATAGATGATTGAAATGCATTAGCATTCCACCATCAAATAACTTTAAAGAATACTCAAATCAATTTTAATTTAAAAATAATTTTGTTTTTATAACTACAAGAAGTTAACTACACTTGAAAATAAAAAAGGCAGGGAAAGTTAATAAGCTTTGGTTGAAAAAGCCGTTTTTAATTAAATCAAAAGCAGAAGAAAAATTAAATTAGATTTCTTTAACCATAAAATTCAATGCATTAAAATTCTATCTTTTAAAATACAATATATAAAAAATTAATCTTGTATTTTTTATTTACTTAAAAAATTTCTTTCTTTTTGTGCTCGTTGATATCCGCTGGCTTAAATAACTTTTTATATTTTTTTGTGGAGCGGTTGACAAATCGAATTTCACGCCGCACCGCTTACCAATTGCATCCATCGTCCACTCTAAGTGCTCGTATTTGTATGACCTCTTCATTCTAGTTTTTGAATGATATACAAATATTTGCGTTATGTCATTTAATATAGTCGTACGACCATACATCAACATTCGCAGATCCATGCCAGAATATCCCCTTGTGCTCCGTTTCACGGCTTTATCACCTCACACATGGCTGACAGTTTATATTTACATTTTGTCATATGTGAGTGTCAATTAGTGCATTAAGCCGTAAAGCGAAATAAGCTTATACACACTCGTGGCAAAAATAAACCCGCAATCACCTGGATAATTTGTATGAGAGATTGTTTAAATTAAGGACAAAGAGATTGATAACACAAGTTAAAATGAGCTGTATCGGGTCAGAAATCTGTGGTAAATTTTCCCTTAATTTACAAGGAGAAATATGTTTCGGAAACTATGGAAAATAATTAACAAAACTCCCTTAAACAATACAATTTTCCTCCTTTCTTTCCAATACAATAGTATAGCTTCTTTCCTCACCCCTGGCCCACAATGTCTCGCCAAGTTAGGTAAATATGTTTTTGTTTTTCCCCTTATTTATATTTATTTTACGATTAAACGTGAACAGATTTGTTGACGCCATCAGAGGCCGCCTTCTTCACACCCAAACCCTCCGAAATCACCAACAATAAATGAAAATTAATTGTAATGACATGGGTAAGAATTCGTTTATTGCGATACCGTCATAAAAGCCACATAAAAGGCATGGAAGCACTTGTAACGAGAAATTTGAGGAGTTTCTGGCGAAAATCGATCAATCAATCAATGCGATTCTATTGCCAGGTTAATGTGTTCGAATTCCATAAAAGTAATACGGGTAAAATCATTCAAATGCTATCGTGGAAAATTATATTTTTTGCGAGCCCAGCTTTCGGATATTAACAGAGTGCGAAAAAAGCATGTGTGTGTTGGTCCGTAAAAATAATAAAAACTATGATATTATTGCCACAATTTCCATCAAGCTATTTTTTAAATGGAAGCAATTAAATGGAAACCCATGCCCGGCGGGGATATATACTATCTGGAAAAATGCCTGCTCAACAACGCATTCCGTTCAAATCCAAATAGTAAAAATGAGCCCGATAAACGTGTACAAAATGTCTGTCTACATGCGGAACGTGCTGTCAATAAGAGATTTGCATCGACTTCCAAAGGATGCCAGAAGGGTTGCGAACGGAATGGAAATAAGGACCCGTTTTTGTTGTAGCATTTCGCAAGCATTTACTGAACGTGATTTGAGTTATTTATCGAGCATACATGTTCCCCTGCCCAGCATCATCTTTGCAGAATTTTTTATAATTTATGCCATAGGTGGGGAACATCCTTTGAGGTGAGACTAGATTTTGAGGCTCTGCCTGCAGACCATTGAGTTCTCTATTGGATGGATTTGACTTCTTCAAAATTATCCAACAAAACTTATAATTCGTAGGCAAGGCTAACAATAAGTTCCTTGAATTTACCACACAAATTTCAAGAGACCACAAATAATTTATATTACCACCAGCAATACACGTCAAATTTCCCATTTGGTGCGAATAATTCTGTTGCCACTTTTAATATTTTTGTTGCCCAGCAAGCTTCGCCTCAAATACCAAGTAATAATTCAATCGTCAAGAAAACTTATTGTGACAACTACTCGTAGTGTGATTCGGTCTGTGGTGAACAGTTTTAAATTGGTGATTCTGCGGCAGACGAAAGCTACTTCTGAAGATCAATCAAAGGTAATTATGTAAGTCTGAGTCTGATTTAAATCGAAAGGAATTATTCCAGCTGCTCTTACACTCTCGGTTAGTCTTTAAGTAAACAGCCATGGAAACATTTGGTCTTCTCGTTGCCCCCCACGGCGAATATCGACACATTGATTGAAGCCTCGACATTTGCAATTGCTGTGCATTTTATTGACTTCCACTCGCACAGCTCCTTCCCAATCCCCAGTCCCGCAAAATCCTTCCATCAATGTTAATTGCACCAGCGCCAGCTGTGTGTGTGTGTGGGTGCGATTTAAATTGCCCTCGAAAATTGTTGTTCCCGAAATCATTCAATGCAAAAATTTACTGCAATTGAATCAACACCCACAGACTATTTTTCACTGCAGCTTTTGTTGGTCCTGCTTCTGCTGATCCTTTTTCATTTAATGGCAGCCAAAAGTCAAATTGAATTTCGTTCGGCTATTTCCACACCCATACTCGGTCCCGAAATAGGTCCCCGGCTCTCAGCCATCCATCAATTCGAGCTGACCCGCCAGTTTCTGGAATTGCCAGCCTTCAATTAGCTCCATAAAGTTCAAGTTTCATTTTCAATTTATGCATTTTTATATTGCGCCAGCAACAAAAACTAGCGGAAAATACTATATAAAAATGGCAATTCGGCGCGAGCGAGCAGGAGGGCCGCAGAAAATTATTCATAATCGCTGGAATGGCTTCCGAGTTGCCAACTGTTTGGCAGCCAGCCAATGGATTATTGAATAGGAAGAACACTGAGAAGGCTTAGGCGCTGGGGACTAGAGAGGAGCCGGGACTTGTTGCCAGTTGTCTGATGTCCGACTGCTTACACAAGGGGAAATTTAGGGGGAATCTATTCTGGTTCCAAAAATTACTTCATAAAACATACTTCTTGTTCCCAAACGAATGTAATAATCAAGATGTCAAGAAGGGCTGAGGTTCAGGAGAAGACTAGGCTAGACTATGTTGTAGCTTTTTCTATATTCTATATTCATTTTCTATATTCAGTTACAATTTTAAAATATTCGATTGATTTTTTTACCTATTATTTAGAAATAATAACTATTCAAGGCGCTATAATTATATACTATTATTTCTCACAATGAAGGTTTCCCTCCTCAAGTATCTTGCAGTTGTTTTTGCCTCATTCCCCAGACCCTGCTGCCTGGGGCTTTCCCCACACTCTCTCGGGGGCAAACAATACTGAAAAGCTTCAGTGTACTTCATAATTATCAGCCTCGCTGGCAGGGAATGGCATTTCATGCCTGCCTCCCTCTCCGACAAAGAAAAGAATGCAATGCCGAGGCGAGGCGAGGCGAGAAAGAAGTGCGGAAAGGCGGCAACAATTGCAATTGTTTCAATTATGTCTGACAACTTCTCGACTTCATACGCCCGTTCCGAGCACATTGCCTTAAAGCGCACACACAGAGGCGAGCATCCTGCACTCGTGCAGTTCTCGCAATTATGTCAGGATGGAAGGACTCCCGGCCCGGGCCCAAGCAACCGCTAGGTGCAGGCCGGGCTGAGCCTGGCCGAGTTAATGCCGGCGCTCTCCTCTTTGTTTCGCACCCGGCATGGCACACAGACCTTGTTTATTGTGTCTCCGAATATAACTTGTGTATTTGCGTATTATAATTTGCATAAATTTCTTACGCCAGCCCAGAGTCAGCCAGAAGCTGTCGAAAGAAGTGGCGAGGCGGCGGGGCAAAGGGCAAACGGCAGGCGGTAAGAGGTGGCTCGCAAAACAATTTAATAACGAGCAGATACAAGTGACAAAATGAATTATGTTGTTATTGTCCCGGCACACACACACACATAAGCGCGAACAACTGTTCTGAGGAGACAATTGCAAAGAGATTTTTTATCTGCATAAAGTGGGGGAAGGGGAAGTACTTTGTGGTTGTATGTGTGTTTTATGTGGGTAAGAATAACGCAAGGGAAGTATTTACTCCAGAGTGGCTGATGGTTGGTTAGTTGTTTGATTTTCGTGTAACTTAATTTATTTTTCCAGCCTTAAAATTTCTTTTTGACAATTTGTAATCTGTAATTGTGCAGTATACAATTTTTCATCCCTTCATTTGCATTTCATCTTTGCTAGTTTGTAACTTCTCTTTAATATATGACTTTACTTTGAGTATTGAAAAACTTATTTCCAACAAAATAAGGATATTTAGTGTGTATTTTATGCATCCTACCTTTGCTTTTATTTTCCTGGTTCGCGCTTTAAACATAATTGGTTACCTCGCTCAGAAGTATGCAACACATTCCTCTCGAAACGTGCATTACGTATACGCCCCGTGGCAAGGGAACCTCGATGATGCTTGCAATTGTGCAAAAATTGAAGGGTTGCCAGGCGAATAGAAAGGGTTTCGGTATTGAGTGCACTTTTTATCATAACCCCTCACACAGCCACATGTGGATATCGTGTTCCTCCAGCTCTCCGCTCCCCTGCTAGCCCACTTCGTTGCTGTCGCTGACGGATATGTTAAAGCTCCGATTATTCCATCGCCTCAATGGGAGCGTGTGCATGTGTGGGAGAGAGGGCAGCCAGGCAGACAACAAATTGTTAGACGCTACAATGAACACTGATGCGATTGATTGAAAGTCACTGGGAGAGATAAAATGCCATTGGTTTATGCTGTCATCTGGCAGGAGGGAATCCTTTGGCCATGCCGGCATCGCTCGGCATGCCAGCGCCCCGACTTGGTTAGGCATCCCTCTGTCGTGTCAACAAGTTGGGGACAAACAATTTAAATTACAAAGCAAACTCAATAAAAATGTTAAAAACTTTTGGCCATGAAGAAGACATTCTAGCTGATCCGAGATTTGTTTAGTTCCGAGGTCCTTGACATGCATAAGTTATGGCCCGCTCCAGGGGCCGATATGGCAGGAGGAAGCAAAAGTTTTATAAGAAAAACAAATCGCATCGCTTATTTATAAGCCCGTAAACAGATTTTATGAGCCTGCCCAAACAATGTCGGCCAGGAAGGAGCAAAAGTTGCAATCGTCCGCCGGGTGGTGGCCCTATCGATTTTGGACCACGACCAGGAGCAGGACTAGGGCCCCTGTCTTATCCCTTCCGCCGGTTTTCAATTTATTAAAATGACCGTCAAAAATCGTTTGTGTGCGAAAGTTTGCGCTTAACCTAAAACACTTTTTGGACAGTTCCCACTTCGTTTTCCCCCAACAGTTTTTTCGCCATTTGGCGGCAAGCGATGACTGGGTTAAGACGAAACTTTTCGCCCGGACAAAAGTTTCGGGGATGTGTCTTGCCGGGCTTATGATTGCCACGCAACGCACTGCATCTCGGAGTCCGAACTTGTTTTTCATTCGCCCAGACAGCATAATTTTTGATTGGGTAACTTTTCCCCCATTCTCCCCGCCTGCCGAAGGGAATAAAGTGTAAAGTTGGAGTCCAGAACCTCTCTCCAGTTCATTTCTTATGCCGAAAGCCGACACACACGCGAGGCTTTAGCCGGCTGCGAGTGTGACCTTTTCCGCCTGACCTCCCCGAATTCGCCGAACTATAAATACCAAGCAAGGCCCGGTTCGAGCGACCTAACCTAAATACCGGAAATGCCCTTTATAATGCGCTTCCGGCACATGTGAGCGGGCCCAGACAGCGGGCGGCGTGTTCGACTGCCATGAGTGCTCCGCGTGTCTCGCAGCGCGGCAATTGTTAAAGACCCCTCGAAACGCCAAACCATAGCCGAGCCTCCGGCTAATCAAAATGTGCAGCCAACTGCAAAAAGCCACGAGTGAGCAGGGATGTGTTGACCACGTTTACAGCCATAAACTGCAGGCCGCCTTTATGGGCCTGAGCTGGAAATACCTCGATTCTTGCAACGAGTACCGAGTCCATGTAGGTGACGACGAGCACTAAAGGTTTCCCTTTGTAAATAATTGCTTTAAAGGAATAATTTGAGAGGATCATTCTTCAACATATGCACATAGATAGCCTATAATTATCTTCCAACTGCGTTGCCATAAAGCTAAATAATACTTCCTGAAATGCTCAAAATCACCCATTAGTTTAAGGTTAATCTCTATTGCAAGTACTTAAATCATTTTACGTTTTGAAAGTCTACGAAAATATTTAATTTTAAATTTGAAACCGCATAATTAATACCCCTTTCCTAATAATTATCCGTAGTTTCTTTGCCTTTTAACAGGGCTCCTTTCAAAGCCATATCTATAAATAATAATTTACCCTTTTTTCCGACCAATCAACTAATCAACCTTCTGAGAAAATCCGCTTACAATTTTCCTTTCAACTTTGGCAAGATTTTGGCTCGCACTTTAAGTTAACAAAGCCGGGCGGCCGCCGCACGTATTTTTAATTAAACTTTGTGCCATGCCATTAACCCCTTTATGCTTAGGCTCGGTGCCCCTCTCCGATTTTGCCAGTTTTCCCGTCCCTTTTTCCGTTTTCCTGTTGCGTGCCAAGTTTTTGCGGTTAATTATCGATGAGAAAGGGGGAAACCACGCCTGGGAACGTCCTTGGACGTCGGAATCCTGGGAAAGCCAAGTCGAGAAGTTAAATGAAGTGCAAAGCCTTTTTGGGCGAACATTGTTCGAGGGAGTTAATACAAAAGACGAGCCTCAATGGGTTAATAAGCGGCCAGCTGCTCCATCACAATTGTGCCCTGACTTATTGTTCCATTACAGGGCCGCCCTCAATATAATTATCACCAAAGTGCGGGCTGGAACTTGAACTGATTTATTTGTCTGTGTCATATATATGTATATATGTTTGTCGGGAATGAAACTAATGATTACCGTTTGCCTAATTTATTGGATTTCTTCGCGAACCTCGCACGCAAACGGCCGGACAGAGGCTCCTTCCTGGCCCCCGTCCTGGCCTGTCCTGTCCTTTTGCCGGGTCATTTATTAATTGCGCCCCGTATGCGTGTGCTAATCTCTTCATTATGCGATTTCATAATGGATTACATTCAAATAAATGCGCCTCATTTGCCATCTCCAGTCAGCTGCTAATTTCCTTTAATTTCGTTGCCATTTCCCTAATGATGCGTGGGCGCTCCCTAGTCCTTAGCCCTAAGTCGATCCTTAACCGGAGGCCTTCTCTCCCACAGGCCCCCGATGCCGCGTTAATAGATCAGCGTTCTGTTGTAATATTAATGCCGGCTCATTTTCGGTGGCTCTTGTAATTGAATCAGATGCATCAGCTTGGGCTTTGGAGAGGCGGATTATTTTATTTATTCCAAGGCGATAGGGTTTCGGATCAATCATTCCTGTCTTGGTTCTTGAAATAAGAGAGAGCTCCACCCTTCCAGGGGCTAGTTTAATCACCTGCAAATGTACATCCTTATAATTTTATGGAAATATTCCCTCAAATGTTACAACTAAGAAAGGCGTAAAGTAATGCCAAGATGGCCACGTCTTGAAGTTATTGGCCAGCGTCATCTGCTGTCACAGGTTGGCAGCAAATTTGCACTCTACTCCAAGCTCAGCCGGAGACTGTCGTGACACTTTTCCAGGTAATTAAAACACAAATATTAGCAAACGGGGCGAGTGCTTTGCCAACGCCCACCCATTTGAGCCCATTTTGCAATTTAAATTTTCATGAACAAGCGCCGCCATTTGTCGACGTCCTCGATGTCCTCGATGTCTAGTGTCCTGGTCGCCTCGCCTTACGTTGCCTTAACAGTTTTCAATTTGCCCGCGTGCTTGTAAGCGCAGCTGACAGCGACTGGCGAACGATACCCCGGCGAAGAGCTTATGTTTCTCGGGAGAAAAGGCGGTGGAAAGCGGGGAAATGAGGGGAAAAGCGGGCAACTGCGGGGAGCAGCGGCTGCGAAAAGGGGTGGAAAAGCCATTCCACTTTGGCTTTTATTGTATTTCGGTCGCTGTCGTCGCACATTTTTACGACTATTTAAATGGTTTTCACTTTTCGGTTACAAATTGTCGCCCAGGTAAATGGTCGCGGGATTGGGATTGGGATTGGGGGTTTAGTTCCTCGGGAAGTTTGCCTTGTCTCCGATTGCTGATTTCGATTGCGAAAGGGCTAGAAGGTGTCTATTTGAGTATATCTCCCCCTACCTTTGATTTCGGCTTTCAACTGACAGCAAATTTGCTGTAATGGAACATCAAAGAAACAATATTGGATTTAATTTGTATTTCCTGACTTTGCGCTGACACTCACTTGACTTTTCTGTAAATTTATAAAATATTAATATTAATATTAAAAGGTGGGCTCTATCAAACCTTTTATTGTTCCTCTTGAAGCCCTTTAAAGGGGTGCAGCATCGAGTGGCGTACGCACAAGGGTAGAATTTAAAAATTATGCTGTGGGGTTTCCTATTTATTTTATTTCAATAATAAAGTTGAATTGATAAAACATTTTTTAAGTATAATATTCAAAAAAAGATATATTACTTTGCTTAACCAATTATAAACCTATCTCCCCCATTAAAAAACGAAGTAGGCGTTGCCTAAAACATCCAAGACTTCAAGAACCTCTGACTCTCTGAGACTTTTCATTAGTTAACTTTTGACTTCGGGAGTTTTAACAGTGCCTACGAATTTTTCCTAAAAAGAAAATTTAAAGGTGAGTTGACGGTATGGCATGTGTATCCCAAAATTCTAACCTCCCATCCTCAGATCATTATGATTCGCATTCTTTCCAACAAATACACGTCCAGTCTGCGGCGCACTGCCCGGATCAGCACCCACTTGTGGCAGGCTCGCCGCTATGCCAAGGACGTGAAGTTCGGTCCCGAGGTGCGAGCGATGATGCTCCAGGGCGTCGACGTCCTGGCCGACGCCGTGGCCGTCACCATGGGCCCCAAGGGCCGCAACGTGATCATCGAGCAGAGCTGGGGCTCGCCGAAGATCACCAAGGACGGCGTGACGGTGGCCAAGTCCATTGCTCTGAAGGACAAATTCCAAAATATCGGGGCCAAGCTGGTCCAGGACGTGGCCAACAACACGAACGAGGAAGCTGGCGATGGCACCACCACGGCCACTGTCCTGGCACGCGCCATCGCCAAGGAGGGCTTCGAGAAGATCTCGCGCGGCGCCAATCCCGTGGAAATCCGCCGCGGCGTTATGTTGGCCATCGAGACGGTCAAGGATAATCTGCGGAAAATGTCGCGTCCCGTGAGCACGCCCCAGGAGATCCACCAGGTGGCCACCATCTCGGCGAACGGGGACCAGTCCGTTGGCAACCTGATCAGTGAGGCCATCGAGAAGGTGGGCCGCGACGGCGTCATCACCGTCAAGGACGGCAAGACGCTCTGCGACGAGCTGGAGGTGATCGAGGGCATGAAGTTCGAACGCGGCTACATCTCTCCCTACTTCATCAACGTGGCCAAGGGGGCCAAGGTCGAGTTCCAGGACGCCCTCCTGCTCTTCTCCCAGAAGAAGATCAAGTCGGCGACGAGCATCGTGCCCGCCTTGGAACTGGCCAACGCCCAGCGGAAGCCGCTGGTCATCATTGCCGAGGACGTAGAGGGCGAAGCACTGAGCACCATGGTGGTGAATCGCCTGAAGGTCGGTCTGCAGGTGTGCGCCGTGAAGGCGCCCGGTTTCGGGGACAATCGCAACGATACCCTGTCGGACATGGCCATAGCCACGGGCGGCATCGTGTTCGGCGACGAGGCCAACCTGGTGCGCCTGGAGGACGTCAAGTTGAGTGACTTTGGCCGCGTAGGCGAAGTGGTGGTCACCAAGGACGACACAATGCTGCTTAAGGGCGACGGACAGAAGGAAGATGTGGACAGGCGCGTAGAGCACCTGCGCGACTCCATCAAGGAGTCGACCAACAACTACGAAAAGGAGAAGATGCAGGAGCGGCTGGCGCGTCTCTCCTCGGGCGTGGCCCTGCTCCGTGTGGGCGGCTCCAGCGACGTGGAGGTGAGCGAGAAAAAGGACCGCGTAAACGATGCCCTCAATGCCACCCGGGCGGCCGTGGAGGAGGGCATCGTGCCCGGCGGCGGCACCGCTCTGCTGCGTTGCATCCAGAAGCTGAACGACATTAGAGGCACCAATGAGGACCAAAACATGGGCGTCGAGATCATAAAGCGTGCCCTGCGCATGCCCTGTCTCACCATAGCCAAGAACGCGGGCGTTGACGGAGCCATGGTCGTGGCCAAGGTGGAGATTCTGGACGGCGACTACGGCTACGATGCGCTGAAGGGCGAGTTCGGCAACATGATCGAGCGCGGCATCATCGATCCCACCAAGGTGGTGCGCACCGCCATCACAGATGCCGCCGGTGTTGCCTCGCTCCTGACCACCGCCGAGGCCGTGGTCACCGAGATGCCGCTGGAGGATGCCGCCGCCGCAGGAGCGGCTCTGGGCGGACTGGGCGGAATGGGAGGCATGGGCGGAATGGGTGGGCTCGGCATGTAGACCAGTCTGCCATTTTAACACGAAAACTTTTGACCAAATTTAAAACGCAGGACCCCACTGTCTGAGATATTTGTTTCGTCAAAATATTTGTTTCGTCACAATTGTACATTGAAAATTCCGAGTCGACAGAGTTCCGAACATAAGTTACATTCGAATGCTTTTTCAATAGGCTCGAATTTTAAATAAATAAGCATTAATAGAAGGGTTCCATTTTCTTGATCCTGATATCCTCTAACCTGATCCTTCATAAAATACTTGAAAGCAATGACCAAATACTGCTGCTTGATTTAATATTGGGCCCATTTCCTCAGAAATTAACCCCACGTCCGGAGGAACATCGCCGGTGACGGCCTCGACATGACTTGTTGTTAATGTTTCCTCTCCCTTGAGTGTCGTCCTTCCTGCTTCAGTTCCAGTTTCCGTATCCCCCTGGCCACACTGACAGTCTGCCTGTCCCGAATGCGCTCCTTTACACATGTCCTTTTGCTGTGTTTTGTCACAGTTCCACTGTTGCTGGCTTGCTAACCACTTGTAGTAGTTTTTACAGCGATCCCCGCCGTCCCTCCGTTTCCGTTTTTGCATTTCGCTATGAAATATGAAGCAGTCAGGGACAGCACAGAGCAGAGCGTCCTTTTGGGCGCTTCTAATTGTGCCGAAGAGCGGCAAAAAGGACGAGGGAAATAACAAACCGCCACTTGACTTTCATGCATTTGCTGCTTAACTTTCCGACATTTATAATGGCATTCGTTGTGGGCTTCGGGCGCAAAGAAATCTGCTTGGTTAGTTTCTAGGTGGCCTTGTGCCTAAGCGTATGCAGGCCCTTCAGTTGGCTCCGGCCTCGCATCCTCGAGCTCTCATCCTCGGCAAACGGCTGAGAAAACCGGGCTGGGACCCGCGGGCCCAGTGGGTAACAGAGCGTGTTCGGAAACCTCGTTGCTTCTCGTCTCAGCATTCTCTATGCATGTTGAGCATCATCCCCGCGGCTTATCCTTGGCGATGCACGCTAAGGAAAAATTTACTGAAATTATCCTGTGACCCAATAAGCATTTTAAATATTAAAAATATATATTTTTTGTTGTATAAACTTTAATTTTCCAGGCTTACAGTTAAGGCTTAGCTTATACAAATTATACAAAACACTACAAGAACTCTTTCTCCAAGAGGTAACCTTGGTCTCTATGCTTTCTTTTTGTTTATTGTATATTATAATGTTTAATAATATTTATTATTTGTATTAGTTAAACAGCTTGTTTATTACAATTTTTTCACCATGCACTTGCACTCGAGTCACTGGCGTTTCAAAGCGAGACAATCCCCTGCTCCCCTTAACCCACGGCTGTTTATGTTGTCAACGCAAATTGCACTTTCAGCTCGCCGTGTGATGTTCAAGTGCCTGTTAAGAAGATGATCCACCCACGTGTCTTAATGATGCTACAAGGAAGCTGTCCCCTTCCCACGGCTGCAACAATGCGCCACTTAATTATGAAAAAGGCCGCCTCGAGTGTCGACTGCCGGTCGTTGGTCGTCGGTTGTCGCCTGTCGGTTGTCGGTTGTCCGGGGATGAGATGCCGTGCCATGCCAGCACGCTTGCCACCATAACGGCCCATCTAACTGCAGATTTACGAGCCAGGCTAATCCCGTTCGCTTAGCGCATTAAATCAGCTCCGAAATGGCCATAAAATTGCCCTCGCCTACATGGCAAACATTTCAAAAATTGACAATTTATTGCTGGAGTTGCGTGGGGCGACGAAGGGCGGGGGAAAGTTTTTTACAAAAATAAAAGAAAAAAAAAATGGCAAAAAGGGTGTTGCTTCCACAAATTGTAAGGGAAAATTAAATGTGTGTTTTTGGATAACAGATATTGAGATACTCTTTGTTTCGGAATTATAGAAAGTTTAGGTTAATATCTTTGTAAAATATGTATCTAAATATATTATAAATATATTAAATATGTGATGTATTATGTGATACATGCATTAATTCATGTTACCATAAGTATACTTTGCACAGTATGTGGAATTGCTATTGATATAAGTTTACTTATGCTGAAATCATTTCGATTCCTCTGACATGGAGTTATAAATAATAAAAGCTTATACAGATTTATAGAAAATACATTCGACCTAGGTAATTTTCTTGACAATTAAGTTATTTGGGAAGCTCTTCTTTTCCAGCATTTTTTACCACAGCTAAAAGCCCTCGGAAATCAGAGATCGTCATTCCCTCGCCATGGGTCATTCGGAGCTATCTCTGAACGACAAAAATACTGGTGTGTGCCCGCAGCATCTGGCGCGAATTCTCCGAGTGCTTGGGCCAGATTTATATTGCATTTGATTTTGATTTTTGTTTGCTTGTGGTGGGGCAATGCACACACACCCGCACACACCCGTTCGGGGCGACATGCAGCTGCAGTTGCCGTTGTTACATGCAGTTTTACATATACAATATGGCCATTGTTATGATTTATGTGGCTGAAATATTTCGGGCGCGCTTCCTGCAAATGTTTGCCTTTTATGTGAGAGCGTTAAGCGGAGGCGGAGGAGGAGTAACACGAGGAGGAGGAGTGTGGAAGGAGGCACTATTGAAGGGGCGATTTTTGTGTTTAACCCGGCCAAATTCAATTTCAATTTGCACCCCATCAAAAGACAAACAAAAGTCTTTGAACTTTGGCCATAAACATATTGGGGATTTCGTTTTTCCATGTTTTTGGCAGTCCCCCAGTCTGCGAAAGCGGGACACATGTGGAGAGCCGCCGCTGTCGGCTGCAGTTGTCGGTCTGGGGCGTTACTCCTTGTCGCTAAGTCCTGCGCCCTTTGCCCTTTGCCTTTCGCCGGGCGGGGCCATAAACAAATTCGTTTTATGCACTTACACGAGTGCCAGCGCGACACCCTCCGTCGAAGTCTATGGCGTAATTGAATTCCATCTTCTGCGCCTTCAACTCTTTGGCCGCGCTGCAAAGTGCTCTTTAAAAGCCAGATCCAGCTTCCACATTTCGAAAAAAGAAGAAAGAATCCAGTGAGACCCCAAACGGTTCATCTCTGGGCCGACCAGATGGCAGATCTGGAAGTGCCCCTTGGGCGGGGCAATTCATAAACGGAAATGGCAGTCAAACGTGTTGGCCAACACAGACAACGCCGCTGCGTTGGATCCCGCTCAGAGTCCTCCTCCGGGAAATGCAACTGTTGCCCTTGCATTTGAGTTTTGGATTTCATTGTTGCACTCCCTCCGGGTCCCGGCATCCAGGCATATATGTCCTGGTCACCAAGTGGCATGCGTTTCTAATTTCCTGGCTGCCGGCAAGCCCTAACCGGGGCCGGCAGTGCCCCCTTTCGAAATTGCAGAGCACACAAATTTATAAAACGATTGTGGGTCCTGTGCAGCAGCTTTTAATGTGTGCCCGGGCCGTCTGCATTTCGATTAATTGAATTTGCAATGGCATTGCGAACTGACAGCCCGACTGACAGACAGATACGAGAGCCTGGTGATGATGATGTATTAACACCGAGCCTGATGGCCAGCAGCATCTGGAGCTTAAGTAAGGAGAAGAAACTGTAAGTGATTCCTGAATTGCTGCCGAACGAGTTTAATGAGAGGACAAGCTTGAGCTTAAATATCTATCCAACAAGAACAACTGACCACGCATACACAAACTGAACCGATTTACAAACAGGACAATCAACTGCATTGATTGCACTGACAGCATTCACCGCATGTTTTTTCGCGCCTTTTTATTAATTGCAAGCTACTGGCAGGCCTCGGCTTCTGTGGACTCTCTCGGCTGGCCAAAATGCCAGCCAGCGGACAATTAATCAATTTGCAGCTTAATTATCAGGCTGGGTCAGGCGAAATCAGAGTAAGACAAACATTTCGCATTCAGTCACCCCAAAGGAATGGGGTCTGCCTGCACTCAGGGTAATTATATCACAGTATGTATGGTGGGATCTGCTTTAAGGATATTTATTTTATCAAATTGAGGTGATTTACTATCACACTCACTAGGTTATTTCACTTTCCATAGAAAGTATGTAAAAGGACTAAGCTGAAGTGTAAAACTTTCCTGTCTTCCCCAAGTCCCCTTAAATATTTTTGACTCTAACGAAGAGCTCTGTATCGGGCAGATTAAAAGGGCATCAATTTTAAAGTGGATAGCTGGAAAAACAGTTTTTCATCTCGAGTGCTAGCCAGAGGGCTGTGGAATTATGCGACACGACCTAAGCTGTCGCCGGCTTCGTGTTGCATTTTGCCGGCGGCGTCAGCTGGCGCTGTGGCGTTGTTGGCCCATTTCACGCCCTCTCAGCCTTTTCAGCCATTTGGGCTCATTCCGTATGCACTCAACGCATTAAGTGGCGACATGTGTTACACTGAAGACAGCGGCTCAAAAAAAAAAAAATAAGGAGGGCCTCGGGTGGGTGGATGTGATGCCTGGGGCTCTGCCTTTCATCTGTCGGGTTGTTAGTGGGGTGTTAATAGAATCCAGTGGGCACTGAGCTGCATTCTAATAGGCATTACTGGATGCAACACGACCCCAGTCAGGCCCGGGTGACACTCATTAATCAAATGTTAGAGCCGGAGTGATGGTTTTTTATTTCGAGGAAACCAAAGTCGAATTCGGAAAACAAGGAAACTGCCGCGGGATTTCTCCAATTAGCCAATTCCGACACTTTTCTCGGTTTTCAGTTTGCGCATATTTTCTGCTAATTAGGTGGCGTCGTCATGCCAACTGCATGAGCCTGGCCCATGCTCCGCTTTAAGCCCTGCCAGAAAGTGGCTAAAACCAGTGAGGGGAAAAATTCTGCGGCCCACAAAACCTGGCCAAAATGGAATGATGTCAAATCACAAATAGCTAAATGTAAAGTAATATTATTAAATGAATTATTAATAATTATCAGAATTGACTATGGATTATCCTCTGCCCTAGGTACGAGTTCATACTTTCAGTTACTAAATACTTTAGTCTTCTAATACAATTAATATTTTTTTTTTCGGAGCAATGCAATCACTTGGGAATGTGAAACTTTTATCTCACCTACGCTCCAAATAGTAAAAGTATCCCCAAGAAGCTTTCTCGCCCTTTGTAATTTATTTATTAAACGCTTGGCCAGGGAAAAGGCAAACAATTTGCGATGCCCCGGGGAGAGTCACGTAGTAAATGCATAAAAATTCGGCAGCAGAAGGAAAGTAAAGTCGAGTCCCCCATGCATTTATGCAAACTGCGAGACATTGTTGCGGGACCCGCATCTTCCAGCATTAAGCTGTGGTGCGTGTCCCACTAATTTGGTTCAAAAAGGTCTCGCCACCCAGCACGCACCACATATAAAAGTTTCAGGCAGCGGCGGGATCAGCCGAGATGGAATTGCATGTCCAGAATAGTTGCCCAAGTCGTTGCTAACACTTTGCATAATTCACGAGCTAAGCAACTTAAAGATGAGAAGTCGGATCTCTGAGCTGAGTCTGTCCTTACCACAGATGAGGGCTCCAGAAATGGCAAAATCGGGCTCATTGTATGCATCGAAGAAACCGCAAACTGGCGGCAAACATATCAGCAACTAATTAATATCAAATTCAATTTTCGCATCAAATTCCTAGAACGGCACCAGGAAGCCAAGGAATACCGCAACCTGGAAAACTATTTACGATGCATTTCAAATAAGGTTTTCCCACAAGCAGGAGGGCTTACAAGTAATTTTGGTAGTCTTAAGATAAGGCTTTAAATTAAGACAACCTACTTGAGGCAGCCTGCTTTTCGTCATATCAATAACTCTAAAAAATATTTTTTAACTTAAAAATCGAATTAAAAGAAATACTATAAAATTTCAAAGGTAGATCCTACAGAAAAACAGTAAAATATCAATAGATGTATAGAAATATTACAACAGATTTATGGTTTAAATTTAAAACTATTGATTTGCAAAAAAACTATTTATTACTTTCACGAATTCAGGTATTTCTATCCCCTCCATACATCTCTCATTTTTATATTAAATGGCTTTTTCGCTGGCATTTCTCCGAAGGACTCCACATCAGCCGCAGCCAGCAGCATCCAAATGAATGTTCCAAAACAGACAAACCATTTAACTCGCCCACCTCCTGCTCCTTGCCGGGCAGCTGCAACCACAGAACTGCGTTCATCTGCTAACAACGCAACTAACAACGTTGCCAATCCCCGACACCGCCCGGCAACAACACCACCAGCCCAACCAGCCAAGCCAGCCGAGCCAGCCAAGCCAGCCAGCAGCAGTCCGCTAGCTCACCACAGTTAATTTGTTGTACAAGCCCGCACACAAATAAAGCGGCCAACAGGCGGCCGGGAGGAGCGAATCGTTTGCTTTGAGCCAACAGGCCACTCTTTATCCAGTGGATGACTGTTTTCAAATTTACAGCATGTCAACAAGCACCAGCACCCAATGCTGCTGCTAGGTCCGGTGGTACCAAGTGGTCCCCCATCGCATTAACCATATGGAATGGACGGGGCGAGGACACTGCAGTTGGCTTCTAAATTGTGTAAATACGTATTACGCATACGCACTGTTGCGCCTGCCTCCCCAGCTCCTCCTGCTGCTGGCGCTGCTCGTTCTTTGTGTTTGCTGAGCCAAGGAAAACTCAATTTTCCTGCATGCAATGATGGAAAACTTTACGTGCAATTGACTCGCAAAAGCGAACAACTCCAGACTACAGTTGCCGTTGCAGTTCAAAGGTCCAATTTGTCTTGTTCCTGAATATTCGCAGCGAGCGGAGTTCTTGCTTGCCATACCAGTTACAGCTACAGTTGCATTTTTAATAGGGTCTTATGAGGGTTCTTTCAGGCGTAATTTTCACCAAGTATTTATGGGAATTTATTTCAGATTGTGGTATAGGGATATTTGCCTTGAAAATATTATTGATTTTAGAAGAATTCGGAATTTATAATGGAAGTTATTTGAGGCCTTATCAAACCTTATTTTTACTTATTCTGATATCGCTTTAAAAATAACATTTTGTCTTATTCTTTGCCTTGAAATTTTTATGAATTTATTTTATATTGTAGTAAAACATCAGAATTGTAAATATTATTTCCCTGTCAATAAATTGCTTATATCGACCCGACTTTAAAGTAAAGTATTCCCCATAAAACGCACGTGTTGCAAAAATCACCTATTTCGGACATGAAATCTGAGAAAAACAAAGGAGCAGACGAAGAAAATCAAGATTTTTCCCAACTCCCAGACCAGTGAGAGAATTCGCCGCATGGCAAACACGTTTCGCATTGATGTTGAAATTGTTACTCGGTTACTCCCTCCGTGTGGCTCTTTTTTCGCCCAGTTGAGCTCACATTTTATGGTCAAGTTGCATTCTGTTTCATTTATATTTCATGTGTGGCTCTGCCCCCCTCCCGGTCCTCGCTGGGCCCAAGACAGTCTTACATTTTACTTTTCCTATTAATGTCAATTTAAATGTTCAAACACTTTAGTTGTTTCTGTGGCAGCGCCAGGGGGTCTGGTCTGGCCGTTGTCTGACTGAGATATTGTTTGCACAAAAGCACTTAAAGACTGCATTACTCCTCCTAGATTATCGCTCGGCAAATGGTTGGTTGGCTGGCCCAGTCCACTGTCCTCCCGAGGCCGGAGTCCGCAGGAGGAACCCCTGCGTTCCCGCAGTCATTTGTGGCAATTTGCGTGCTCATTGTTAATTTGATTTTCAGTTTGTGATAAGCGAAAAACACCTCGACGGCTCCTGGAGGCTCTGTTCTTGCAGCTGGGCGTGGCTGGCGCATAATTGAACGATAAATTAAAAAAGAGCAATGAAAGCACCAAAAACCAAAATGCATTCAAACGTGAACCGGCTATTTTGGAGCCATTTTCGAAGGCAATTGAACTGTTAACGTGAACTCTTCCTTCCTGATACCTAAGGCTGTGGCTACGTAATTTATGAACATTTAGAAGCAGCAGGAAAAAAACACACAACCCGATTTAAAACTATCTAAAGAGTTTTCCATTGTTTCCTATTAAATATACATTTTCCACATTTTTTAAACAATGCCTTTTTACCATTCCATATTTATGTGGTAAATGCAAGCAAGATGTCTCATAAATAATAAAATTGCATTTTAAAATACTTGCGAGGGTGAGTCGCAGGTTTTCCCTTTGTTATTTAATATTATTATAGGTTTAATTGAATTATTCAAGCTTTTTAATTAACCCAACTTTACATTAAACAGAGAATTAATTGAAATGGCAGCCAACGCATTCGAAATGCCAAAAACTCAGTTGCCTAATTGATGAGTGTTGAATTCCTTTCATTGGAAACATAACTATTTAAATTCTTCGGATACTTGCCCATAATTTCTGGCTAATGACTGCTTAAATACTTGCCACATTAAAGCACATTGAATGCGAAGGACTTTTGTCCGGACTCGGCCGAACTTTGATGTTTTTGTCGGCTTAGACATTCCACGGTCTGGCAGTCACTGGACCCGTTCGAGCACAGCTGGGCAGTGTGAGGAGCGGCAGGCTTTGAGCTGGCCTTCACAAAAGGCCAACCAAATTATTTGCGGCATAATATTTCCCAGCTTCCAGACAGGGGAAGCACCCAAAATGAGTAATGAGTTCCCAGTGACGAAGGAAAGTATGTAGAAGTAGCTCAGATTAGCGCTCAGCCACTGTTTCCAACTACCACCTCAGCGATGAACAGTCTCAGCAAGCGATCGCCGTACATCCAGATCGGGATGGGAGCGGCCGGCGGCTTCCTCACCGGCTTTGTGTTCCTGAAGGCCAGCAAGCTGGTGGCCATTGCCGCCGGGGGCACGGTCCTGGCCATCGAGCTGGCTGTGCAAGCGGGCGTGATCCAGCTGGACACCTTCGAGGTGATCTACGAGCCGGGCTCCGACCAGGCAGCAGGGCAGCTGCGGATCGCCGGACAGACCCACCACCTTGAGGCTCCAAATCTGGCCAGTATCGAGCAGCTGGGCGAGAAGGCCAGGAAAGCGTGTGCATCCAGCCGACGGCTATGCGTGGCCTTTCTGGGCGGCTTTCTGCTCGGCTTCGGCTGGGCTTAACCATGGCAAATTACCCTGCTCTACTCTTGTGCGAGAAATATATACATTTAAACTGTACACGAAAGTTTCCACCTCTAATGCTCTCCGCAAGCGTTTTTCGCTCGGCTCGCAGGGAAAGTTTCCATAACAAAAGCCTTGAAAATTTTATAGAAATGCTCTTAACAAATAGCCGAGCCGCCCTGTACGCACACACTCGAGCCGGCATTTAAAGTTTTTGCACCGCATAAAAAGCGTTCCTGCAAAAACTCCAAAGTTGTAACAACATTTTCATGCGCTTTTAAACATTTCAATTTGCAGCGCGGGCGAGTGAAAATTTATGCATAAGCAAAGTTTTTCATAACCCAGGCAATGGCTTGCCATGTGCCAGTTGCAGAGGATGCCGACGGGAAAAGGACACGATTATCCCGAGAATTGTGTGCTGGCTTTGCGCCACTGGGAGTTCCAGGCCAAGGAGCCGATTCAAATCACTTGCACATATTTATTGGATTAGCTTCTGGCGAGTGCAATATGGGAACCTGACCATGACTGTCACGTCGCAACTACTATTTGACATGTGGCCGAGACGCTTTTATCTGTTTCCTTGCATTTCCCAGGCAGCTCCCGCCGGCAGCGAACCGAAAATAAATATGGCAGACCAGGCCAGGAGCAGTGCCGAAAAATGAAAACCAATTTAAATCGAAACCGAGACCCAGTCCGGGCCAGGCCCCACGATTCGCACGCATCACGTACGGAAACGGGCGCACATGTCGTATGAGCAATGAAATTTGCATTTGCAAAAGCCAAAAATTGTTTTCTTTTGCGGCCAGCCTCCCGCCCCGACCCAAATAAAAAGTCCCAGCGAGTCCAATCTGACGTTTTAATTATGCAAATCCTCCGATTTCCAAATAATAGATAATCCCAATTAGCAAGGTAAGGTCCGTGGGGGAGGCGTCGGGAATTAATTGAAAGAGTGCGGCGACCAGAGGACGTCCCCAGGACGAATGAAGTTGAAAGTTTGCCCTGTGATTAGCATTGCAATCAGCACTGGCACTGGCACTGAAAAAGTGAATGTCGCCACGGAAGGACTGGCGATTGGAGGTCCTCGAGTCAATTAATTAGAGGTGATAATGGCCGGCTTAACTGGCCAAGATTGAACAAATTGTCGTGACAAGAGAGAGTCCTGGCTGTGAGGGATTACACTCGGTTTACGCTTGGCCGAAAGTATGTATTTGCCAAAACATTTACTTGGCCGGCACCACAAACCGTGTAAGCTCGGCTAATTCCATATGCTCTGAGCACACACAGCACAAAATCAAATTTCCATGGCCCGAACAACAAATGGCCTGTTATTGTTGCTGCTAACCAAACCAACCCGAAACGAATCCGAAACCGTCTAAGCACTGGGCCTGTAATTGTGCAATATGTCTAGCAATTTGACCAAAACTGAATTTGCACAAAACCACAAATAGCCAAATTGAAAATAGACGGTGTGGTCCTGGGCCCCGGAAATTATTAAATTTGAATTTAAATTAATTTTCGGGCAATTATTCTGTGTGAATTTGTAAACAGTGGGAGCCGAGCATTTAATTGCAGATATCCTGCGCCTGCCCGCCTGCCAATAACTCGATTAAAACTTAAACAGCTTCTAGAGGAGATCCAGATGCAGCTCCTGCTCCAGCTCCAGCTCCAGCTGCAGCTCCTAGCTCCAACTTCAAAGCTCCTGCAGAGGCTGCTCATTAAATTCTCATGCTTGCCTGCAGTCCCAGGTAAAATACGAGCATCGGCATCGGCACTGCGATTGCAATTGCGATGGCAAACGTCTCGCATCGCACAATGCCCTCCTCGGGTTGCTTGGCTCTGTGTTTTCCTTTCTTCTCGGCCCGCAGCCTCTTCATTTGCCGCTGCCGCTGCCTTTGTTGTTAACATAAAAGCGGAAAAACGTGGCAAGAACACGGCGGGGCTGACCTACGGCGGGAAAAATGCGGAAAAAGCGTGGAACTATTACAGCGGAAATGCACTTAGATCAAAATTATAAATTATAAAAGACCTTCTTGGCAAGGACATGCTGTCGAAGCATTTAGGAAGTTCAAGGGAATGTCTTGAAAATATAAAATTAAGCTACAATTGGTAAATCTAGCACAATTAACTAAACAAAATATTATTATAATTTATTTCAATGACTAAACTGCTGTGTTATTTAATTGTTCAACTCTCGATTACTTTTGCCTGACAGCTTGATTTCGGATAAAATAAATACAACAGCCAGTCTGATTTCATGTTTGGGCAATTACAGCAAACAGGGCTAACCACATGAGTTCCGTGTGGATTTACACCAAGCCAAATGCGAATGGAAACCGCTGCTCACTCCCATTAAAATCAGAAACAATTGCTGCCGGGAAAACTGATTGATAGTTTAGATATTGAACTGGACGAATCGTGTGGCTGAGCCACAGGAACCGAACAAAAGCCAGGCTGCAACTGAAACGAAGCATTTCTAGTAGTTGTCATGGCAACGAATTTTACAAATCATTGTGAAGAGAAGGTGCGTTCGAGCGGATCAATTTAATGAAGTTATTAAAATCAGCAGCAGCAGCGGATGTGTTCTCCAATTGCCTATTAGGGCTGGTTTAACTCCTTTAAAGTCCTGCAAAGTCCGTGCCAGGCGCAGGCGGATGTAATTTCCAGCTCAAATTGCCTTGGCCGTGTCCAGGCCCGGCGAGGCCTTCAATAAATCCACGCCAGTGGGCGTGGATGAACCCGCTATCTGGCTCCCACATCTGCCAGCTGCCCTTCCCGGCTGTCTGGCCACCCGGCTGCCTGGCATTACGTGCAAATAGCTACGTGAAATTATTTCCGGAATCGGTAACTAATATCACTTCGTTTGAGTGTCTCTGCCAGACTGGCAATGAAGTTGCCGTAAAGTTCTCCATCTCCATCGGCTCAGCGTCAAAGTCAAACAGTGCAGCTGAACTCAAAGTGAATAGAAAGGCATTTAAACGGGTGAAACTTTTGTTGAACTTACGATTTTTAACTCTTTGTTAATGGAATTTCTTGAAGAGACTGTGTTAAGCTACCAAATCTTCCAATGATAATACATCTGGGGAATTAATACCCTCGGAACCTCAGACATTTTTGCCTGCACTCAAGTTGGCTAGAAACCCTTTCAGCAATCGTTGCAGCAAACTTCCTATAAATACACTTAGATACTTCTCTGACAGCCGCCTGAAACTGTCGCCATAAATGTTAATTAAATTAAAACGCTAATAGGCGTGAAATATGATAACACACAGGTACGGCTACACACCGGCGGAGGGAGCCGGAGAGGAGCTCCCAGGAGAAGACAGCAGGTGGCGAAATCGGGGAGGAAGGAGCGAAAAACCGTAACAGCTGCCGCCTGGTATCCTGCCGCCCGCGGGTTGAGGAGCGACGGGGTGGGTGTGGCATGGGAATTGCCAAAGTTGCCGCTCACTTGATTTTCAGAATAATACTCGTAATAATTAAAATGGAAATTAGAAATGGGCCGAAGGCATCGGGCCCTGCTGCCAGTCGAAGCATCTGCCAAAGGAAAGGCAGAGGCAAAAAACAGACAGATAGAAAGGTGGAAACGGGAGGGAGCAGGCCAGGAGAGTTACCACTTGGCTGCCTCCTTGGGCCCAGGAAAATTTGCCTTTTGGTGGCGCCTAATTAAAAGGGATAAGTGCCGGGGCAGGTGTGAACCGAGTGGGTGAGGTGGCAGTATGGGACGGAGCGGTCGCAGTTTGCGTAATTACTAATTGCTGTGATTATGAGGGTCAGGTGGGTAGCTCTGCGAATCTGCGACAGACAGACACAGGGGTTCCTAGGTCCCTTTTTTTGGGGTGTTCCGTCTTGTTAGCAAAGATTATTGTATCGTTAAAACGTCCTAAGAACATAATTTAGGAGGGGAGCTTTTTTTATTAAATTTATTTATTATTATTCGTGAAATGGTTATCTTGTGTTATATCCATGGATTTCAATAAAGAAGAAATTCAATACAGGTCTGAGGTTTTTCTACTCCCTGTTAATAAAATAAATATCTAGTTTTTCAAGGAAACCAATAAAGCTAAAGTAGTTTTTGTTCCTCTAACTTAACTTTCATCTTGCAGTAAAACAGATTTACTTATTGAAAACTAATTTTTTAAGACCGCAGTATTTGTTTCGCTTTTCTTCATCTGACTTTTACCATCTAATAGTTTCAAGGTCTTCCCAAAGTTTTCAATCAACCCGCTTTGAGAACTCCATGGACTGTTGCTCGGCGGTCTCAATCACTATCCACAAAATACACACGTAAACCTTGTGACTAGACTCCGTCAAAAGCCAGCGCCTGAGGCCGGATTTTCCCTCCGATCGCCGCTCCTGACCACTTCCTTATGTGTCTGCTTAAGTGCCATTGACAGTCCACGCCGCAATGACAGGTGCCAAGGGGGGCGGGCAAGCCGCTTACTCGAAGGACGTTTCCAGTAGCAAGGACCAGCCCCAAACCCAGCTCAAGAGCTCTCTAATTTGAGTGTCGCTGTCAGGGCTGGGCGCCGGTATTGTCACAGATTTGCTCTCGGCCCCCAAAACTCCCCACCATTAAGATGATGAAATGTCCCTGAAGGTCACTAGGCAACACTCGACCCCATTCACTTGTTGCCTATTAATTGTTATTAATATTTCACCATGCGGTTGTGTCTTTGTACACTAAACGAAAAAGTGTCTCGCAGACACTGCTTATAAATCATAAAGCACTTATAAATGAGAACGTACAACATTCAGTCATTTCAGACATTTTCACACTTTGATTCCCCAATAAGCACACTAGCTCTTTCCCAGTGTAGCCTGGATCTGGGTCCTGCTTGATAATGCTTAATTTGCTGTTTAATTATACATGGGACATTCTTTGTGGGCGTTCCGAAGTCTCTTCTAATTACACAGTTGTTTGTTATCTGGCAGAAAACACTGTTTTGGGTCGCCGGCTTCTGTTTAAAGCGGCTTAGGATTGTCCATTTCCATTTCCCTTGCCATCCTTTGCTCCAACCTCAATCGTCCATCCTCCCACCCGTACCCAGGTTCACACATAATTTTCCACATCCTTTTCCGGTACACATGCAAACAGCAGAATGACAATTTACCATAGGCAACAACTTAATTTGAGCACATTCCACACACGCCGGCTTGGGGCGGGGGATTACAAATGGACAGGCTGCGTGGAAGTGTAGCTGGATGTCAGGGATCCGAACACGTTCGAAAAACATAAACAGCTTGGGTCCCATTTGTATGTCTCCATTTGCCCCTCCCCCGGCACCGAGTTTAGTGAGCTGGCCTCATAAATTTTAAATTTACTCCAGCCGTTGGCCCGGGGCAAGACAAAAGTTTTTGAGGGTGTTGAAAGTGGAAGCGGAACAGACCATAAGCCGGGCCAAACAGAAAATGGTCAATTAATTGTTTTTCATTATAAAAAGAATTATATGATAAATGGAAAAATGTGTAGGTGACATGAAATGTATTAAGAGAGGTTTGCTTAGAATTTAAATATAAGTAAAGCTTATAAGTAAAGCTTTTCAACTTGGAATTAGACATAAATGGCGTAGAAAAATTATTTAGAATTCTGTTAGTAGAATCTCATACAGTACTTAAAATTCCGCTTAACAATTGAATTATTTAATAACTTCTAGAATCTGTACTTACCCATTAATTTCCCATATATAAACATAAATTTAAACCTTAGTGAATCCTTGCTGTTTCCCTAAGACATAATAACATTGTGGTTAAGCGATGGCATAGAAGGGGTGAATATGGATGAACGGCTACTGATTCAGCACTTTCTGACCTCTGGCTTCACAATATGCGGCTTCCCTATTTATCTCTCCCCATTCAACCCGATACTGAAAATGCCGCATCATTTGCAAAACACAACCGCAGAACTTATTTGGGCGCACACATAAATCTCGGCGGTCTATAGAAAATATTCTCCTGGCATAATAGTGATGTTCCGAGCTGGCGGCTAAAAGCCGTTTAATAAGTCTGGCCACAACAGACCCGTGACAAATGTATGCGACTGCATTGTGGAGACTCCGAAGGAGCAGGGGCACGGAGGCTGCTTGCCACTGGATCCGGTCGGGACTGGCGATTGGGGCCGCTGCATCGGCCATAAATTTTATTGGCCGCCTATTGAAACGTTGACATGGCACAGATATTTTGTCGCATAATTTTAAAGGGGACTGCAGGCAGTTAAAAGATTGAAAGCAAGGGGAACATTTTTAAATTCCGGCTTTGCAATAATATATACTTGAACTTAATACAGGATCTGTGAAGTTCTGTTTGTAGCAAATAGTTGACCTAATTTGTGGAAAGTTTCAAGAGAAAAGAGACATCAAATTAAGCCATAACCAATTTTAAACAAATATTTATATATCCTATTAGGGTTTACTACTTCAACAAAACTTTAATTACAAAAAATGCAAACGCAAAGCGCAATCAATCGATTGAAAGTCTCACCCTTAACACCATTAATACATAATACTTAAACTTTTGCCACAAGCCCATTGAGCTCTTTCACCTCTCATCCGTGTCTCTGGCATGCCCAATGGAGTCCATGGAGCCACAAGTTTATTTGCTCATTCAGCTCAATCACAGATCAAATAGCTGGGAAAAAGTGCTGCACTGAAAATACCTGGCAAACAATTTGAACTACGCTCAACCTTTAAACTGCCGGCAACGAGGAGCAGATTGCCAGCTGTAGCTGGGAGTGGAGCTCCGGCACAGAGTCAGACAATTGCCCCGAGGAGTCGGGCGGGCAGCATAAATTGCTCTGACACGAAGAAGTTGGATTGCCGGGCTAAGGCTAAGCAGCCTCCTCAACCTCTGATCGTCCTCCTCAGCTCCTTCTCAGCCTGTGTCTTCTTTGTTTTCCCTGCAAACAATTTGCCAAATCCGGGCCAGAGATTGAACAAAAGAAATGCATATGCATAACTTTGGAACGCGTTCCTTGGGCAGCCCAACCAGAGATGTCACAGTCGCAGGGTTTTTTCAGACAATGAAAATATAAAAAGTTATTGTAGAAGATTTAAAAGTGCTATGAAGTATAGATTTACTTTTTTTAGGTCAATTCGAAAAATTTTAACGTAACATTTAAGCATAATAAGAACGAATTTGCACAAAATTCGATTCCTCAAAAAGTACCTTGCATAAGTTTAGAGGTTTAAAGTTTAAAAACCCCTAGTGCCCTGTGGAACCTTAGATAATAAGGTAATTGTATGTGTTTACTTTTAATATATTAAAATAATATTGCTAGAAAATTTTTAATTTTGTTTATGAGCTCAGAAACTTATATTAAAGGTGAAATTATTAGCTTACAAAGAACGCAACTTTTCATACAGAAATAAAAATGTATTTCATATCCTATCAAAACCATCTGCAAAGTTATTCAAATTCAATTTTTTTCTTAATTCCATCAGTTATTTTCGTAGATTTCATGTTATGTAGCTGTGAAGAATTCCCAAAGTTTCACATTTTTAATAATATCACGTTCGCAGTGCAATTTGATTGCTGCTCCTCTGGCAGTCCCAGCACTGGCACCGTCTAAGGCCAGGCTAATGCAGTTTTATGGGCTCCTTTGATTTCCCAATTGGATTCGCCAAATAACTCACATGCCTGCGAGGCACGCAAGGATGGCGGCAGACATGGTTCGAACGGAAGTGCAAATGTGGCGCCCGCATTTAGATAATTTCGGAAATGACTTCGAATCGGTGTATTAACTCTCGAACTACAATCAATCTATTTATGCCGCCGAGAAGCCCAGGCGAATAAATGATTAAAACAACTGTCAGAGTGATTGACAGGAAACAAAGGCGTTCGGAGTCAGGCTACGAGCATAAATTACAAAATAAATAACATAAATTTTATTTATTTTCGACATTGTCGTTGCCTGGCACAGGCAACACACAGACACAGCACCCCCGAAAATTATGCAGCGATAACTCGTCGAGGTGTCGTCCTGACAGCCCGCAAATTACAATGAGCAGACTTTGGCATGTCCTAGTGCCGGGCTAGAATCCTGCCGCCTCACTTCATTCCACTTTTCAATATCGACTAAGAGCGCCACAAAAAGTGTGGCAAAAATGGCAGAACATTTGACTGACGGCCACCCAAAATAATAAGGCGAATGAACTTTAACTTATCGTTTTTGAAGGATTTTTTGGAGGGAAGCTTTTTACCCATGGTCAAAAATTTAAATTACATAAATTGGAAAACTTTGGAGAGAATCCTTATGTTCTAGGTAGGATAACTACATAACAATTAAGTAATTAAAATATAAGTATATGTTTCTAAGCTTTAATGAAATTTAACCTTTTAAGAAAGCAATATAATTTCAATTTAAAATTTTATTAAGAATCCCAAAAGTCCCTACACAATATTTTAATATTTCTGCTAGACAAATTCAATCAATTTATTAATGAACATTGGATATGCATACACAAAACAAGTAACAAATCATATTTATTTAAATTTAATGGGGACTTTTGGCTAATGCCGTATCGAATTAAATACTAGCAAAGCAACTGCCGTCTTGATTCCTGAATAAATAACCCATAACAAAGCCATTAGCCATTCTCTGTTTAATTTGATTTTGTCCACAAACTATAGAAACCGTATCGCAGCCTAGCCCATAAATACGTAAATATATTGCAATCATTGTGTGCCCAGCAAAAACAATGAACACACCTATGGGTTTGCCCACAGGCAGGCGATATGGCCTCCTCCGTCCCCATCCCCGGAACCGAAGGCTCTTCCGTTGGCATAAACAAGTTAAATCCAATAAAAACATTTTGCTTAGTGAATTTATTTTGTAAACGACCTTGTCAACAGGATGATGAACACGTTTTCCAAATATTTGTAGACGACTTATATCTGTGTGAGCAAACACGTGCGTGTGTTCGAGGGGTATTGTTGATTTTGGCTGTTGTTCATGGCATGTTCTCTAGGTCAGTGCCAAGAGAGAGCTTGTCTCGATACAAATTAAATTAAATTGAGATATTTTTGCACCGAGAATCGGATGAATAGCAATTGCCCCCGCATAACTCTCTGCTAATTGAATTTATGGCATAATGGGAACCTCAAAGCACAAAATCAGCAACCAAAAACGGTGAGCTAAATGCAATTAGCACTTGACGCGACAGGGGCCAAAAGGACTAGATTGTGAATAGGGCCGGAAAAGTGCGGGAAAGTTGGCAAAGTGGCAGCCCAGGAGAATGAAGACCATGACAATGACTCCGGCGAACGGAGACGTCAGAAAAATGTATAGCAGCAAGGGCTAATTAAAAGAAATTACGGAAATACAATTCATTTACAAAGTCCTCCTTAGAGCGGTGGCACTCGCAAATTGCCAGAGCTCCCTTTTCAACTCGGAAATGAACAATTTGTAATGCAATAATTTGATAGTCGGGCGACCGCAGTAGAAAACAAAAACATTTAAAACATAAAATACATGTAGAAGGGAAAGCAATTTCAATTTGAATGGTCTGCAAGGAAAGTAGATTTAAGTAGCAGTTTAAAATATTTTTTAAACTAAGAGTAGAAAAACTTATTAAAGGTTTTAAGGAGGTAAAACGAAGACGTAAATAATAAATTATTCAAATATTTTAATGTTGTTCTAGGTTTCTTATTCTTCTGATCAAAATCTCATTAATTTCGCTCATAATTATATTAATGCCAAATTAATGACAGCATAACGTATTGAATTTTAAGTATTTCACTATTCATAATGGAATAATATTTATGGCATGACGCCGCACAATTAAGTGGCACTGGAAGTGCCACCCGACAGGACATTCCACCAACTGTTGCCACGTGCCGAAAACAATAAATGTATCGAGTCCAAACAACGTGTAAATTACGCATATTAATTGCATGTTGAATGCTCTGCGGCTCTGTTTGTAATTCGCCGATGATAAATAAATAGGGAAAATGAAAAACTGTTTGCGTAGGGCCCTCGCCCGGCACTCGGCAGCACTGTCCGGCAATAAATATATTTGTTTTATTTTACCATATTTAATTAGTTGACACCAAACGGGGGGAAAATGGCCGAAAGCGTTGACACAGTCGATTATATAAATAAAGTCAAGATGGGGCCGGGGCTGGTTGACCGGCACGTTAAATGCTACTTGACATGGCCGCAACTCCATTTGCAGCTTTACATTTAATTGTTCATTGATGTTTATCGTGGCGTGTAAATGTGCCAGCTCATTGGCTCCGCCTCCCCCTGCCAGCCCGCGACCTTGTTTGTCGGCGAACCTCTTTCATCTTTCAGCTGTCAAGCGGCTTTATGCCATGCACACCAGTGCATACGTGTACTTACCCCCTTCGCGTCTGTATGCATTTCATTGGTTTAAGTGCATTTATTTAATTGCAGGACATTTGCGCTGCGTTTAATTCGCATTAATGGGACATGACATTTTAATTGGATTAATTGAGTTTATTAAGTGCATTCGCCCCTCCCCCGCCTTTCGGTTGGGTGAAAGTGAAAAGCTGATTGAGTTTCTCCGCTCAACCGGTCATCAGCAGTCACAGATTGGCTTCCAAAGGTTGTCCCATTAATCAACACAACGGCGGTCCTTAAGAGTGTATAGAAACTAAAGGTGAAGAGATAGATCCCATTTAAGCCTAAAAACAACCTCAGATATATCTCAAAAGCTACATAGTTTTCAAGATATCATATCAAAGACCCATAACAGGGGAAAGCATTATCTCCGTAGCAGATAATTTCATATTTTGGACCATGAAACCTAACCAAATTCCTAAACAACTTGTTCATTATATTCCCCTGCTGGACATAATTCAAACAAGGGCTCACCCTCCTCCTGCTCCCTCCAAGGCAGTTAAGTAAATAAAATATAAATAAGCATAAATCACGCACACAAGCAAACAGGAACATGATTAACAAGGTCATTTAACGGCACTTGTTTTTCCATCCGCCCCCTTGTAACTCTGGCCCCCGGCTCAGTGGCCATGTTCTGGCCAGGCCAAAAGGCTTAACCAAGGGCCATAAAACCACGGTTGTCCATACACAAAATTCGATTAGTGTGTTAAGCGCCTGCCACGCCCACTAGCCCCCAGACAAAAGCATTCCATTCCAGGCGTCCACTCCCCCTGAAGAAGGGAAAACGAATGCGTATTCCTAGATATATATTACTCTGGGGAGACATTTGATAATAACTTGCGGCCAATGCGGACTATAATCAGCATAAGTTAGACAACTTGTAGTCTGTTGTGTTGTTTTCACTAGCAGTTAACAGATGTACCCGGTCGTTGATGTATGTGCAGAGAGAGAAATAAGAGGTCTACGGGAAGAATATAAGTCTCATTAAGTTATGCCACATTAGATCTAAGGGGAAAAAAGTTAAACAAACCATCTTATATTATAGGAAATAATATATTCTGCTAAAAGCATCTATACAACGTATCAATTATAATAATTAAATATTATCTCAAGTTATGATACCTAATAATTGCTTAAATCCAATCCCTTTAAAAGCATATTTTTTAGAAAATTTAGTATAAACTTGTTCAGAGTCTGTTTAGGTAAACATTTTTTAGTAAATTCCTTTAAGTGCAGCATTGTATTCGAAGTCGGTTGGAAAAACCTTTACAACATCGTCTCTGCCTCTGGCCATGAAAAAGTCATCTATCTGCGAGAGGGCACAGACAGGCAGCATATATTTTTCGGCTGACACAGCGTACATTAATCATTTGTATTCGTTTATTCTTATTTTTGTTCCTTTTTTCTGGGGCAAACAAGTCAATTCCTGGATTGTTATTGAGGTGGAGTTTGGCACATTTGAGTAGTTCTTAACCAGATTTAACTAAACTCAAATATTCCGGAAGAAATATATGCCTAAAGTCTCCTTAAATAATTGAAAGAGTCCATCTTAAATAACTATCAGAACCCAAGACATAAATGACCAATAATTCGTACAATCCTGATATTTTTGAGTACACACTTTTTTGTTAAATGAAAATTGGACAGGATATTTTTCTTTTATTGTCTGTGTTCATCCCAATCCATAGATGAAAAGGATGCAGAAAAAGGCAAATGAATTTCGAAAAAGAAATGATGGCTGCAAGTAGAAAAAGGACAAGTTAGCCAAACGTTTGGCCATTTGTAGATATGGTCTAAAGCGAGTCAATTGTTCATGGATTTTGTGTGGATGTCTGTCGTCGAAATCCCTCTATTTGCCTTTCCGTATTCCCTCTAAGCAGCCATTTTGATTTCTTGATGAGAGAATGACGGCGCTTTTCCACTTGAAAATGCATTGACAAGCTTTTCGGGCGTTTCCCCACTAGCAAAACATGCTTAAAGTCTCAGTAAACCGCCGGCAGCTCCATCGTCCTGTATTTTGAGCAAAGAGAATGGTTACCACCCGCTGGGAAGCTGCCTGGGTGAATAAAAAATTATGTTGCATGCCACATGGCGTCTAATGTCTTGGCATATGCAGCAAATAATTTAATTTGGAAAAACAACGGGCTACAAAGTGTGGAAAACAACGAACTTTGAATGGTCTCACGGGCATTGTGGTCTTTATAGAATAAAATAAGCAAGAAGTATTTTTTTAAAAGTTCTACAAGCCTGTATTATTAGGGGGAAAAATTAGATTATTTTTTGTATACAATTCCCTACCAAAACCATTGCATAGCTTGAATACCCTTTCACTTTTAATAGAACAAAAGAACACAATTTATGAGCGCTGCCAACAGTCAACGCTTCGCACCTGATTTTTATCTGGCTGCCACAAAACCCGATTAGGGCCAACCCCAGACACTCCCTGCTCCCTGAGCCTTCGCCAAGAAAATTTTAATATATCAAGAAAGATATAAAATTTATTAAGCGCACTTTGTGTCGGCATAAAAAATTGATGCAACTTTATTGCGCCGCTGCCTAAGAGTAGGCAATGGGAAATTTAAAGCTCCTCTGCAAGCGGCAGGAATGCGAGTGTGTTTGTTCCACTGCGAAAGTGTGTGTGTGTGTGTGTGCTCGCTGGCTGCTGTTAGCTGAGCAAATAAACAGCGCTTTGCCATTTTTCATTTCAGGCGCCGCCACACACGCACACACACTGGGCCAAATGGAAAAGTGAAAGCAGTTAAAACAAACAAAATCAAACACGGGATAAGCGACTGCAAATACGTGTGTATTTGCACCAGATGCAGGCAGTGATGGCAAAGGTACTATCTTAATCTAGCAAGGACCTTTTATCCTTTTCTATATAGCTAAAATATTGCACAGATTCTTTGATTTCCAAACAACTTTTCATTGTACTTTTATATAAATAATTCTAATTAGAAGACCTAAGAGCTTGATTAACAATATTATATTTAGCAGAAATAAATTGTTGTTATAGATTAATTTGCTTGCATTTTTATATTGTTTACTGCGGTCTTTAAATATTCTATTAATTGCACTTAAGCACTACAAGAAATCTTCTACATAAGATGTCCCTAAAGGTACAACTATCAAGGTACTACCCATCACTGCCTTTCCATGTGGAGGCGCATCCATGTGTGGCAGGTTGGCGTCGGCTTGTTGCACTTGTTGCAATCGGTGCCGCAAAACGCTGGGCGTAAAAATGTTTCCAGCAAATAAAATCCCCAGCCAGGACGATGGAGAGCTGCGGAGGATATACCCTGGTGCTCATCTGTCCTGCTCCCGCCCAGCTTCCTCCCTCTCGCTCTGCCTCCCTCTCCGTGCAGCCAGCAAATGAATTAACAAATTAAAAGCGTAACAAATTGGCCAAGGGCTCCGGGGAAGTTGCATGCCGGCTGCGCTGGCAGCTTTAAGTTGGTTTTAATTAAATTAGAAAGGGCGCAACACATGTCAACGATATGGGCCACGGGAGGAGGCAGGGCTTCCGGGGCTGAAGCTGGGCTGAGTAAGCTGTCCTAGATGAGAGGCCCGCTGTTACACTGATTATTTAACAGAAATAGAGAGTGAGTAGCAAGCTAGTTACGCTAGTTCCTCCCAGCTATTGTGCTCTCAGATTTTCTGGAGCATTCCAGACACACTAGACTGCAACTAGAAGCGAGAATTGTGGGGCAATCCATCCCAGTCGAAGCTGAGTGCCTGGCAAGTTTGACTTTAGCTGACTCCACTTGCGCTGCATCAACACCTCATCAGAGGCATCGATGTCGCATCCGCAGAGAGCTAGCCAGCCAGTTCAGGCCAATCCTGGTGCGATCCGTTCCGTCAACGCCGCGGGTATCTGTAGCTGCGGGCCGCCGACACGGCCGTTAAATTGCAGCGCCGAAAATTGACGACACCAACGGCGGAGCAACTCCATCCAGCCAGCAAGCCAGGCAGCCAGACAGCATTCAACGATGTCCGGCCGGATCGAGTGGCGCCGGGAAATTGCAATGTTGACCCCGAGGCCCCCGCACTGCGGACTCCCCTGACTTGCCGATGTCCTGACATCCTGGCTGACTGACTGCTTGCTGTCCAGGACGGCCAGACGGACTGGGCGGATGGAAGGATGGCCTGCCTGGGTGCCTTGTGCGTCCACATCCGGCTGATGTGCAAATCAAATAACAAATGATTGTCTCTGCCAAACCGGGCGACTCGGGACTGTGATTAAGCCCAGGGAAGTGGACTTCATGGAGATGGGACCTGTCCTTCTGCCAAATGAATATTCTATATTTCCTGGTATCCTGCTCCTCGTCCTGCACTCGCATATTTTTCTGAGCGCAATCAAAACAGATTGTATATTGCCTTTTGTCAAGCCAAATTGAATCAAGCTTAGCTGGCGTTTGGTTTTTGTGGAATAAAAATTGTGAGCCAGGTGTGATGCGATAAGCCCGGCTTTCTTTTGTAATTGTTGGCTTTAAGCCGAGGAATCCCTCAAATGGAAATTTCTCAAAAATAAATGCCCGACAGCATTCTCTTGGCCAGCTCAAAAAATCCACATTCAAACAAAGAGCTAAGCCACAAAAAAAGAAATAACAAAAGCTCCACTGAAAACCACCCAGTCACACGTATATATATTTCGTGCAGGAAGATAAAAATGCAATAAAATGCCGACGGCGTCTGGGCCAAGTAACAAATGTTCCCGTTGTGTATTGTAATCACTCAGCTGACTTGCCTTTCCCCATTCTGGCCGGGACTGCCTTTATCTGAAGGGGGTTCCCCCACGGCGGCTGGCTCTAGACAACCGCGCAAGGAAACAAATTCTCAGGAAAGCCACGGCTATGAAAACGAGTTTATTAAATCAAGAGGGCTTTAAAATATAAATGTTTTATGCAGTTTAACAACGTGGCAGCTCTTAAATGTGGATTTCAGGATTACAGTTTCAATGTTTGTGACCAGAAAAGTAAAGTAAAGAGGTAAATAAGAAACACATAAGCTGCTATTTGTGCTAAATTGAAATATATAGATTTTGTAGTTAATGTGATATTAATACTAAATGCTTAATATATTTCCTTCTTTTCAGCTTATTTATTATTATTATTCAAAATGTTTTAAATTTTTTATTGACTTTGCCCAGCAAAGTATAATAAGAAAATGATAATTTCTATTTCTATTTATAGAATAATACAATAGACATATTTATAATTAGTGTTTAATTTATTTCCCACTTCTTGAGCTCTTTAAAGTTCGCAATTTCTATTTTCAAATTTATCTTGACTTCCTTTGTCTGTTTCTTTCAATTTGCACTGTTGCAATCTATGCAAAATGTCCTTCTCCTTGAGAAATTGTCCCGGCATTAGATTTTCATTCGCTTTCGCTTTCAGACCCTAGTTCTTGGCCCTACAATCTCCATTCAGTTTCGCCGAGCAAAAACTTTTGTTTAATTTTAATTTTTTCCTCCCTCCCCGGCTCTCGGGGTACCAAAAATCGCAAGTAAATGTCTTTTACAAGTTGAATTTAAGCTGAAAACTTTTCTAATTAAAATTAAATAGAAACTTCGCCTTCAGTGAAGTTTTGATTATTATTTGGACTTGTTTTTCATATACTGATTCGCTGCATTCTCTTATATTTCCCCGGCTACCCAGTTAATACTGTCATTGAGGTCATGCATCGAATGGCTAAGGGGCGGCGATGAATGGGAAATGGGGAAAATACTGAACAAGGAAAGTTTACCCAAAAAAACTTGAACGAGTCGGTTGAAGTCGAGCTGTGAAGGTCAGGAGGCGGTTGGGAATTTACCAAAAAGTTGGAAACTGCATTCTCCCAACTGGGCGAAGTGACGTCTTGGCCAAAGTTAAAAGAAGCCGTTTAGGAAAATCACCAAGAGTCCAAGTGGATCTCATTAGTAGGAATGCTTGGCATATTTTTCAGCCAAGTGCCAGAGTCAAACCAATTGAAACCTTTGGAAATAGGATGGAAAAAACTAACATTCCTTGGCACAAAATGTAAGAGATACTGTTGCTAATTAGAGGGCAGCATATTTGTCAAAGTAATTAGGTAATGTTTGGGGAATTCATACAAATAAATATGTAAAAAACATTGTACCTTTATCTAGTCATAAATAAATAAGAGCTTAAGGTAAAAATCTCCCAAAAAATCTGCAGTTTCTTCGAAAACATCCGCATTTTCCCATCAAGCTCTGCATTCTATTTTGAGCCCTCATAGCATTCATTAGCCATGCTAATTTTCATTTAATTTAATAAAAATACGACCTCTCCTCTCATAAATTGTTGACTTCCGCTTTGGCTCAAGACACTTTCCCTGCCTGCCAGGCAGTGCCTTTAATGAAGGCCATGGATAAATTTCCATTTGCCTCAGACGGAGAGGGATTTTTGCGCCTACAATTTACATAATTTATTAACGAGAGTTTGAGCGTCAACTTCCGAGCGGCGAACTGAGCCCGACCAGCCGGAGTGAGAGATCTCATGCATAATTAAACACGTAATTAACCATTATTATCAGCGTCTGATTTCAGTTAGATCCTGGTGAGCCCTTGTCCGACCTGTAATGAGTTTCAAAGAACTCTGTGGCAAAGTTTCCCCTCGTTCTCGGGCAATCAGACGGTCCGCACGCATTTTGATTTGTGCGAATAGCCAGGGCGAGGAAGCTCCGACTGCCAAATTACACCGGCTAATGAACATTAATTAATTAGGGGCGTCTCGAGTGGCCCCGAGGTACGTGTTCCCCTGGCAGGTGCGAGTGAAAGTGAAACTGAAGCTGAAGGACAGGCCAACAGGTCAATTATGTCAGCTCGACTGGCATCCCCCGGGGCTCATCCTCCGCTTTCGGGGCCAAAAGGGTTTCCGCCTAATACCTCTGGACGGGCTTAGTAATGGATGCCTGCAGTTAAAAACGATTTAATTGACCACCCACGTGATTCGGTGCTGACCATGGCAGTAAATGCGAATGGGAATGCCAAAAATTAAGCTTTCCTATTGAATTGTGAATACTTTGAAATTATTCAGAACCCATTTATTGAATCGTTTTGTGCCGCTCAGTTAATTTTTGTTTTTGTGGTGCCCGGTGACTGCTAATTGGCGTATGTAAAATCTCATTTCCGTGGCTATTTGTGTGGCCAGCACAGCACCAATATTAACTGACCAAAATCCAGGACCAATAATTGCGGCTGTTTCGCGTAGCGCCAGTAATTAAATGCGAGTCAGAAATGGAAAGCGCTTTAAACGGCATAGAGCACACTCGCCCATAAATTAGGCAATGTTTTACCTGCCTTAAACAATTAAATGTATTTTTCCGCTCGAGCATATAGCCCTGCCGCACTGGCGCTCTTTGTTAATTTGCTCACATTTCAGCCGCATTTTTCACGGCTCCTGTTTCCAGCTCCTGCTCCCTGGGTTCCCCGTGGCGGCGCACATCAAAGCAGCAAAGGCTCACCTTTTCCAGCCCCACCGCGAATAGACGCCCACGTCCTTCAGCCAACTGGCTCATAATTTCCACAATTAGCAGACGACAAGCTGGCTTGGAATTTACATTTGGTGTGAACAGCGGGAAAGCCAGGAAAAAAATTTAATTTAAAACAATTTCTGAGCAAATAAATCTCCATGACGGGTTGCTTACCTCAAGAGTTAAGCAGTCAGAGGGTGTTCTTTCTTCAAAACTATAGTTATAAATTTAACAAAAATATTTCAGTTATTAAGCAGAGTGTTTAGTTTTCTCTTATGATTAGTCAAAGTTTAGTTCATAATTTGAAGAAAACATTTACTTGCTAAAGGGCCTTGGAACTATAACTAACTCGTCAAAATTTTTATATTTATAATTATCCTTTGTCTTTGTAAATATTAATAATGCAAATTTAATGATTAACAATGATATTTGTATTTATAAATAATAATTATATGCTTTACGTTACTTTTACTTTTGTCAATTTACTTAAACAAATTTGTTACGTTAAAGAGATATCTTTATCAATCTGTGGGCTTTAGCTTAACTCCTAAAACTAACACCAGGGAATGCCACCTGCGCTGGTGGTAACGTTTCACAATAGCCCCATAAATTCTCCACAATTTATAATTTCACACCTTCAAGGGGGGCGGCCATAACGAGGCGAAAAAGAAATGGGCTAACTATTTGCCAATGTGCATGGGTCGGCTTGTCAGTGGCAGAAAATGACAAATGTTCGCTAGACAGGCAGGCAGGCCGGCAGGAAAGCCGGGAAAGAGGCTCCTCCGACAGGACTTACCCAGCCCGCAGGACCATTTCTAGGGGGTGTCCTTTCTAATGACAAGCCGCCGTTTACAACGGGCTTTGCATGTTTGCTCAGTGTTAATCATAAATGGCCGGAACGCGGTTGGGGTTGCAGGACGGAGCTCGGAAAATGCCTAATAGGTTATGCCGAAATTCCGCTTGCCGCGGTTTTCCTGAATTTATGCTGACATCCTCGCATTGATCTCATTAGAAGGACTCCTCCTCCTCCTCATCCCCTTGAATGCAGCGGCAAGGAATGCCCGATGGCTGCTGGCCAGGACGATATTAAAATCACCGTGGAACGGCAATTACCCGCGCACTTTTTCCACTCTCGCACAACGAGCTGGAAATAAATTGTGGCAGCTATTTAGGCGTTCGAGCGGCGGCAACGCTAATGGAAAGCTTGTGAGCGCTTGATTTATGGCCAGGATGATGACAAAGCGGCATGCAACTATGCCGAGCTCGGCGAAACGCTTTCCACGGAGTGTGTGCGGAAAAGAATTTCATTAAATTGCCACAGGTTGTGCGCGAGAGCGGTAACGATGGGTTAAGAGTGAGTACTGACAGATAGTTTAACTCTATGTAAGTGATGTTTCCCTGGATAGTTGAGTCTCTATAACCATTAGGTGACTAGGGTAATTAGATACTGGCACTACTAGGTATGGCAATTAATAGTACTAAATGCAGTTGCATGTCTGGCGATACAACAATATTTATAAACAACAAAGTCGCTCGAAATGACAATTTCTCACCTATAAGTTTATAGCAATGAGGTGCTTTCTTAGTACCTCACTTGCAGTACCGATCTCTTACCTTAACTTGCTAAAGGACAGAGAGTTTTGGTTAAATGGTGCTTCAAAGAGATGGTATTCCTCCCAGTAAAGAATTTCCATTAAAATTGCATGGCTCACGTGGAACTTAATGCCAAAGAGGAGCCCTTAGGGTCAGATATCCAGCTATTGATTACAACAGCTCCTAGGTAAAAGTGCTATATATTCCATCATCAGCATCCTACTTTTTTTAAATATCTGAAATATATTACTAATTTCTTATATTTCTTCTAAGCTACAAGTTCTAGCTGGTCTAGACTACGACTTACTGATCCATCGACTTCCAAGAGCTAAGGGACCCATAAGAAAAAAGCCTTAGCACCAAATAAACCCCATCAATTCTCGACTTAATCAAGCTAAACTCATTGGCGATGAAGTGATATTCCGGGGTTAATTCCGGGTTGTTTTAGGACCGAATAAAACCGAGTCCGAATACAACTGTCGCTGTCTGCTTTCTGGCACTTAATCAAATTGTGTTCCATGTCTCTCTCGCCCTTGGCTGCTGTTCTTTCACTTTTTATAATACCATTAGTTGGACCGAGTTTTAGTTTTCACCCGGCGTCATTTTTCATTTTCTCCACTCGTTTTCCTTCTTGGTTTCCTCGTTTTCCCTTTGCGGCCTGCCGAAGACGCTCCAGAGATAAGCGGTCGGTTTTCCTTGTGGCCGCACGTTTGTGGCCGGCGAAAAGGAAACCTGAGGAGGCATCCCAAGAAGCCTGCCTTGACTACGGCTGCTGCGGGTAATAGATCCCAGGACGGGGCCTTTTTTTGCAGATTGAAAGAAACGAGTTAATTGGCAAATGGACGGGAAATAATGTGACTGCAACGGGAGTTTAAAGTAACGCGAATTGAGGGATTTCGAGGTGACCGCTGTGGCAATCCAATTACCCAATGGTCCAGCCACAAAGCCATAATGGCCATGAATGGGTGACGCTTTCGCAACCCGTTCGAAAGACAACAGAAACCAATTTCAATTAGCAAGCTAACCGAATTGTCATAATTTTGACACCGAAATGCCGAAATGAACATAATCAGCTTAAATTGTTTTCCCGCTGTTTCCCGACTGAACATTGGCTGTTTTAAATTTTATTCAACATTATTGAAGCGAGCTTCAGCGCTCCATAATAATTTCTGCTGGTTTGTTACAGTTCATAACTAATAATTTAATATTTTATGCATGACTGGCAAAATAAACAGAAATTTTTATTATGCCCGCCCCGTTTTGTTATCTTTTTGCCAGGGCTTGTTGTTCTGGGGCGGCAAGCCTAACTTTGGTGGAAAAGTTTGCAACGGAAAAAGGGAAAGAAACTGAGCAGAAAAGTTAATATTAACGAAAGGCGACGCATTTGGACTTAATATTTTTCCTCCTTTTGCTTTTCCACACGCGGCCATTTTGACGCCGAACACGTAGACAGCTTTTCCTGCTTCGCTTTGTCCGGGAAAATCTTGTTAGGGGTACTTTCTGCTTTATTTGCATGCCGCCATCGCCGCCCGCCCCCACTTTCTGAAATCGTTTAGCCCTTAAGTATATTTTGTTGTGTAAATTTTCAATGCGCCCTGTCTGGCATACAAAAGCAGACAATTCCCAAGGAGGACAAAAGTATATCAAACAATTAGTTGTCAGCTGCAATTTAAGTGTCTTTGTCGGGGATTCAATACGAGAAATCATGTTTACTCCGAATTATGCCTCTGGCTCCGTTGGCAGCAAATAAATTTGGAGATATTTATTGAGCCTCGAAGTGTTTTCCGTTTGCATTGGCAACTTCTGTAAAACTTTATAATTACTTGAACAAATATCGTTAGAGATTGTTTTGATGTCCGGCGGCTAATTGGCCTGGCAGGACGACTCCGAGGTCAGCTTGCAGAGCAGCGAGGACAATGAATGGAGCAGCTACAGGGTATTACAACTCTGGCTCCTTTTTGGTTAATAATGAAATTAAATATTATTTCGGCAAACATGTCAACCAACTCATTAAGAGGGAGACACGCCGCCACGGATGATGGGGCTTAATGAGAAATGCAAATGATGAAATGATGGGAAAAGGATATTCAGCTACAAAGAAAGCCCCTGGGGGAGCGGGTGAAAGAAAGAAAGCAGGCATTAAGATAAAAAGTACAAAGTTGAGGATATTTTTACTCGTAAACAAAGTGCAGCTCAAGGATATGTGTGCTCCTCTCGAAACTTCTCCTCCGCTGCGCACTGTCTGCGTGAAGATTTAATTATTCATCCGCCCTGTCTGCCCGCAAAGTGCAGTCAAGGAAGACGAGCACGAAGACACAGACCTCGACGCAGGCGCAGGCAAAGGGAAAACTTTTCCACGGGCTTTTCCATGGTCTGAAGTTGTTGTAAACAAAATATGGGGGCGTGACCGAGGTAGGCGGCAAGTGAAATGCATAAAAGTTGGCCCAAGTGAAATTGGAAAGTGCAAGCACAACGAATATGAAATTTCAAGTTGTAATAAAATTAACTTTTGTTTTGGCATTCGCAAGCAAGAAGTGTCAACAGTTAATTGAAAAGCCGAAATTTGCTTCATTGCGGCACAAATTTGATTTAAGTGGAAATTCATAAGCAGGGGAATGCATAACGTATACCAAGTCATTACCTTTGGGAATAAAAATAAATACTTCATTGAAAAGTACAGATAGTTTGTTGTAATAATAATTGTACTTATTTACTATCGTATCTTAAATATTGCTTTAAATTTAAGTCCTCTTTAAAGCTATCAACATTTACTTTAAATAAATATATAAATAAAGCGAGTGAATTTCCACCTCGTTCAGTTTCATCTCTGCTGCCTCGTAAGCCACATTCTCCGCAACTTTGGAGCTAATCCCACAAGATCCCATTGTCAGCTTTAAAGTGTCAACGAGAATCGGCATCGCCTTTGCATTATCAGCTATCAGCACGTTCATCAAGCTGAGTATTTTCCGCTCCCAGTTGTCTACTTTCCCAGCTTATGCACGGGCGTGTAGCCGGCACCCCAACACGCGCCACTCGCTGCTGCATTTTTATGTCCTTCACACATCATTCAGCAACAAATTGCTGCAGGCGAGGAATGCTCACATTGCTGCCGGGGCTGCTTGAAATCTATTTGAGGGACAAAAAACACAAATGCGAACGGAACGGGGCGAGGGAGGGAGTGGAATGTCAACAGCCAGCAAAAAGTGTCTCGGGACCAGGGAATCGTGACCAGGCTGCGTGTCCGTTGGAGTCAGCACGTGCCACCCGTTTTATTATCATGAGCTGCAAGCCCCGGCAACTTTTTATTATCCTTTGGCTCCTTGCGAGGCGACTTCAACACTTTCTGCCCACGACTGCCCGGGGTCCGGCCAGGGCCATCCCGTCGCAGCTGAACTTGTGCCGTAAATATGACCTAATGGAGTTTAAAGTAGTCGCCACGGCCTTGCCGGGCTGTCCGGTTTTAACGATCTGACCCACGGCCAGTCTCTTCATCTACATTATCATAAAAATCAGCTTTCGATATCTCTTCGCCCAGAGCAAGAGCCATAAAAGGCAACTGCTCTTAGCACAAATTGGTAACGTGCTCCAAGTGCAGCTCTTCAGTTTCAGCCTGCAACAAGGCTGCCTCTCCTGATGAGTTAGTGGGGTGAATATTAAGTGTTAATTCATTTAAGATGGCTTAATAAAGTTTTATTTTATTGCCTAAATGCAGCAATATCTTCTAATATCTTTGAAAGCCCATTTCGCAGCTCTTCTCTTGTTTCAAATTTTTAACAGACCAAAAACCTTAAAAGAGTTGTAGAACATAAAAGGTTGTCTCAAAAAATCAATATAAATAAAGTGCTTGCATTTATACTATAATTCTCTGATTTGTTAAACCTTAAGTACCTAGCAACTCATCATATTTCAAGAATAAAAACCATTTTCTGGCTAAGAAAACAAACTTATGAGTCTATATTTTGCATCGGTCTGTATTGGCATGCGCATAACCAGAAATAAATTGCAAAACAAAATTCAATTACTAAATGCAAATCCAAGGCGTCCTCCGTGCTCCCCCCGCCACGAAAATACCCCAGCAACCCTTCATATCTGTGTCAAAAAGCCGGAGCCAAAAGGCATTTGCCGTTTATTCAACATATTTTGTTTCGCATTTCTCTCGTATCGGGCCAAGTGCTGGGCGTGTCGCCGTCGCCTTATTTATATGTTTATATATACACTTTTGGAAATTATTGAAAAGAGTTCAAGAGGCCTTTGTGTGTGCTGGGAGTGTATGTAGGAACTTGGCACAGTCTGGCGGAAGCCCGTTCCTTGGCATCCTCTTCCATTCGATGCTCTTTTTGGGAACAGGAAAAAAACAATTGGGCGCTCAGAGTTGGCAATGCGAAAGTCCACATCGTGAAAGGCTCTTCTATTATAAATAATTCATTCATTCAATTTTTCCTTTAATTGCTCTGCAAAGTCCTGTGAAATCTAACTCTCGACATAAATCAATTTTAATGCATTTTTTCGACCGCAAAATCCCATAAAATACCGAAATTGAAGCAGAAAAAAATTAAAAACTTTAAGCTCAGATTCCATGCATAGTTTATGGAAAAAAATTCCGCCTAAGTGAAAAAATGCAAAACATTCCCGAACTGTGCATCGAGTTCAAGAAAAAAAATAGCTAATAAAAAAACAGAAAAACAATAAAATAAATTGTGCAAATGAATAAAAACAGTTATACTGAAATCGACGTTTATATTCACTTTTTGAATAATTATTATTCTTATTTACCTTACAAAGTGTTTTATAAAAAACAAAATTTCCGTTAAAAAATACATTTTTTTATAATTTAAAACGAAGGATTTATTTTTTATTAAAAGCACTTCAACAATATTTTTAAAATTCTGAAATATTATATTACGTTAAACTGTTTTCTGTTAAATCAATTTAGCAATTCAATACAAAATTACTCTGTTATGTTATACACATAAACCTTCTTAAGAAACCTTCCTCTCCAGCTCGATTTCCCACAATCTCAATCAACTTTTTCGCGCTGGAAAAAACTTTTCCACTCTATCTTCAACACTTTCCGGGGGCTTTTTTTTTGTTTTGTTGTTTCGCAAATGCAAGGCTCACTCCTGGCAAAGCGTAAGCGTTTCCTTAACTCAAAACCAAACATGGCCCGCCCTCGATGACGCTGAAGCTGGTTGTTGACCGCAAATAAACAACACCCACAACAAAACTAACAGCAAACAACAGGCACCAAACACCAGTGCTGTTTAAAAAACTTTACCCAGCCAGTTAAAAAGCCGGTCGGAAAAAACTAAATAAACGAAGGGAACTTCAGTTCGCAGTTGAGTTTTTCCGACAGCCGCTGGCCTCAATGCGCATTTAAATTGCTTTCGGACTCCTCTCATGCACCACTCGGTCGAAAAGTTTAAGTTAATCAAGTGCTAAATTAACTAAATTGCACCTATAGACAAAGGCAAAAAAAAGGAAACTAAACGAAAGAATAAACACTGCAAATTGTATGCCTGTCAGTGGTTGCGTATACGCGATGCATTCAGCACATATTAAGTATACGCCATGTGGAACATCCGCTAGGTGGGTTTGAAAGAAGCTTTTTCTAATGGCTCTTGAGTTTAACATTAAAAAATTATTAAAAAAAAGAAGCAGTAAATTGAATGCCTGTTCATGGTGGCGTATACGCAATGCATTCGTCATATATTAAGTATACGACATGGGAAACATTCGCTATGCAGGTAAGAGACGCTTCTTTTAATGGGTCCTGAATATAGATATATAAACTATGTAACCTAAGAAACTCAAATAGAAAATATAAATTGCTCTTAAAAACGTCATAAAAATACCCCATAATATATATTGTTTGAATTCTTACAAAAACACCGATAATATAACTGTCCCTAGGGTAATCGACCTCTCCGAGTCGCCCAATATCATTAGGACGAATGAATTTCCGCCCCGTTAACACCTCAGAGGTCAACAAAGCGTAACGGGGACCGACAATTGCGATAATTACTCGCCTGACCAGTTCCGGCTGCGAATGAGCAGCCATAACAACCGACTAAGAGCATAAACACCCAAGGAAAACCGTGCCATCCCCCCGACCGAAAAGTTGTTTGCATTATTAGCTTGTCGAGATTGTGCTCGTTTTCGCCTCGGAAAAGCGAAGAAGCTGAGGGAGCCGCTCGCTTGCCAGCCATGTCTTATCTAACGCAGAGGATTACCCTCCCTTTCCGCCGGGGCTTAGTGCGTGCCACTAATTATTACATAATGATTATGTTTCATTAGCCAATTCCGGCGCTAAAATGGGAAAACTTTGGCCATGTATATTTCATGGCGATTTTCCTAGCTGCCAGCTAACGCGAAAAAGAGGAGAGAACTTTAAGAAAACACTTTACGCGCTCCGGGGAGAGCAAAAAGTGCAAGTAATAGTTGGCCGAATCACCGATCCTGCCACAGCGCACTTCGCCCTCGGTCGCATTTTAATAACAACCTGTAAAATTTTATGAAACTCCGTAACAAAACGAGCCCCGGCAATCGCATAAAAAATCACAGACGGACAGAAACCTAGAGCAAGTAATAAGAGAATACGCGATGAAGATGAAGCAAAGTGCAGAAGCTCAACAGGGAAAAAAAAAACTATGCACAAAATAGATATAAAGGATTGACTTTGATAGAAAAAGCATCATGGATGGCAGTTAACTTTATGGATTACAGCACTTGAAAAGACTTAAGAATGATATAAATATTTTTATCCCTTTGGGTGTATTTTTATGGGAGTATTTTTACATTTGAGAAAAACTCTGGTAAGACTAGTTTGACAGCTTTCCTTATATTTATTGAATTTAAAAATATAATTTTGATTAGAAAAATTGTATTATTTTTAAGCAAGATTTACTTAGCTTTGTAATAAAACTATGACATGCAGCAAATGAGTATGTTCCCTTATTTCATTAAGGATTCAACCTCTCAGACTTTTCTGAACTACGGTTTACTACCAAGAAAAGTCCCATTAAAAAAGTCGTATCCTTTGTTCCCAGTGCAGACGCAAGTGCAAGTCATGGTACACTTCGTGAGCAATTTTCGCTGTGCATTGAACTGCAAATAAAATGGCGAGCTGCACATAAATGTCACTAAATGCACACTCACTCACACCCACTCGCCCACTAACAGACACATGCACGCCCCATAGAGAGCCTGACAAAATGGCGGACAAAAACAGGTGTCACATTGTTGTCGCTGACTGTTGCGCCGTTTCCTTGTTCTGGTTTTTATGTCATTTTAACATTTCCTAATGCACGTGGCATATTACGCGGCCACAAAAATAACAATGGCAGGGAGCCAGTCAGCCGTATCCTGTGAGAGAGACAAAACTTGCGAGCGGTGACAAAAACTAGGGAGAAGCCACAGTTATGACAACTCGGAGCGGGGCTGCGGCATTACGGAGCACTTGCATCACACACGAGGTCTTAACTAAGTTCCCCGGTTTTTATGGCCCGAGAGTGAGTGGCTGCTGGATGGATATTATTGAGCTGTTTGAAGATGACTAAGCACTAGGGCTAGGACGGAAGGAAGAAGATTGAATTGAGCTGCGAGTGGCTGTAAAAATAGAAAACTTTCTGCCACAAGCTCGTGAATTATTGGGCGACGGAATATTAGAGCACTGAAACAAGGCCGCACAGAATGTAAACTTCTGGCTGTTCAGGCCACTCAATTAGGCCAATAAATATTCTCCGAATGTCAACAAGTGGCATGGAGAGCAGTCTGGATGCCTAACAGAATCCAATTTCGGGCCATAAGAATTGCACAAGCGCCTAAATCGATGCCACACTCCGGCTCCCACACACACACATGCCTGCGTAATGCAATTTAAGTCAAATTTAATCAATGCGCAACACAAGCGCTCCGCCAAGGAACCCTTGACTCGAACCGCCTCCCAAACTTTCGCCATGTTTCCGAAACTACTATCGAATTGCAGTGGAGGACGCAGTGAAGGATTCGGAGCCAGGGGGAGTCAATAGAGTCAAAAGTTATGCTTCACTGCCGGTGCAACCAATGAGTGAGTGAGCGAGCGGGGCTTCATTGTACTTGCAGCAGTAATCAAAAGTAGTTTGGCCCCCTTTTCGAGGGCGGAAACTAAACCCCAAAGCGTAGTTTAGCCTTGCCTTTGCAGACTATTGAAACTTTCAGGCAAATATGTATTCGGCTAAATTTTTGATACGCCCTTTCCTCTGCCCCTCTTTTGAATGCATTTGGAAATTGTTCGAAATGGGAAATCGAAGAGTTATTACAAAGTATTGCAGAGGGCTGACTGTAAAGTGTTCAAGTAGTCGTAAAATTATCAAATTTAATGCGGGTCTAGTTGGTTAATAGGCTTATTTACACATTTAGAGGATATTGGCACGTTGCCACCTGACTGAGTTAATTGGTGGCCACAGTCTTAGGCTTTGTGGGGATGTTTAGTTATTTTCCCTACTAAACCTAAGCCCGGGACTATCTGCCAGGAGTCAAAATATTCTCTTTAGAAATTTCAGCCGAGTGTTTGGTTGGCTCTGCACATTTCACACTTATCCATCAACAGTTTCGGCCAGTAATAACATCGATTCGGGCACATAAACCATAACGTCATAACAAGCACTTGTAGCCCATCCACAAGCCGAAGCAATTAAAGCGAAATTCCGTCCTCGCTCAAGGCTCCTCTATGTTAGACCCTACCATGGATCCACTTAACCCCAGTTCGCAGCATTTCGGGTGGTCACTGCCTAGAGGTGAGACATATAATCGGAACTTGACTGCATAGGTCATATTCCTAACGTACTCGTGAAATGACTTAGAGTAAAAAAAAATAATATAAAACAGTTTATAAAAATAATTTAGTAATGAAATCCCTGTTAATTAGTAATAAACATAATTTTGCTTTAAGTAGCAAATCCTAGTAAAGAGTACATCCTTTTAATTTCTGAATATATTTATTTATCTATTAATTATTTTATATTTGAGAGAAATTTTTAACAAATATATATCGAATCCCATCACTAAAATCGCATCGATATATGTTACTATAAGCATATCAGCATTTGCTCGCTCTTTCTTTCAACCTTAAATTATTCATAAATCATTCATATTATTCATAAAATATACATATGTATTTATGAAGTAAACGTATAAATATCTAAAAAATTGTGGACATTTTGAAAACTGGCAAACTAAAAATAGTGCACATACATACATCAGCCAAGGCTTTAATATGTTATTTAATAAAATGAAGTTAATTTCTTTACCAATTCATAAAAAATAGTATTTAAAATATTGCCACAAGCAAAAATAAATGCAAATTTATTCTAGTTAGGTCTAACGTTTTAGAGTAAGAAATATGACAAAGCTGTGGATTTAATTAGTTAAAAATTATACCTAAGAATAAATGCTTTGAAACTAAGAATTACCAAATTATATTAGTGCACTAATTAATTATTATTGATAAATACAATAAAATTTACATAATTAATCTGTCAGTGTCTGAAGAACTCCTACGAATAATTTCTTTATAACTTTTTGTTGCTCTAGAGATATGGATTGTCAAAAATATTATGTTTGCTTGCATGATAGACTTGAATTATAGAGAGATTTCTGAGGTTCTTTGCTGGATTATGTGGCATAACTCACGCTCCCATCTCTAGGTCCTGGCAGCCTCCAGGTCTGCGGACCTTCCCCCTGTGTTCCGTTGTGCTGTGCACGATATTGGTATGCACATTGACCGCAGACATTTGCATAGGCACAGGGCTCAAAACAGCAGTCAACTGGCGCTTATGTTTTGATAGCCATGTAATTTCCGCCCATAAACATGAGTGCTGCGAGGGAGTGGCGGGCAGGAGGGCGGGGACAGATTTGGATCCAGTTAAGGGCAAATGGTCAAGTGCAAAGTGTGTATAATGAAGCCTGGTCAGGGCCCCTAGGCCCCGAAACACTGATAGTTTAATGGGCTAAGGAGGTTGTTGTTACCAATTTCGGTAGTTGGAGTTTCAGATTAGATTAAGGGATTTAATTGAGAGAGAAAATAAGGTAGTTCGTACCTTTATTAATATAATTTTAAATATTTTACATGCTAAATGAGCTTTGGTCTCCTGGCAACCCTAAAGTTGTAACTACAACCAATAAAGCTGTGTTTAGTAAACAGTTCCCAAACCTCTTACCAATTCGTAAGCTTCAATTTGGTATAAAGCTCCCGACAAGTGTGTACCCACCCAATAAAGGGACTCACTTTATTTATGCCGCCGAAAGGCAACCAAGAACAGACATACCCCTCGCAGGACTTAATACGCAGTTGAGAGCGAAAAGTTGGAGGCGGCTGGTAAAGTCAAAACACCCATATATACAATATTTACAGCGCTATCAATGCCATTATCAGGCAACATAACTTTACACAAGCCAACACACTTAAGCGAAAAGTTATTAACATAAATTCTTGTACAAACACCGAGGAGGCGGTCTCGAACTCTGGCCCGGGCTCAAACTCTTGCCCAGGTACAAAGAAAAAACTTTGCCACCGCAAAAGTCAAAAGTGTTGGGCAACAAGAGCCACCTTAGCCCCGTCGCCATCATCGCCCTCATCATCATCATCATCTTCATCATCATCGTGGAAAAAGTGGAGCATTTCTTTCCAGCCATTTAAACTTTGCCACGTTTGCCTGCGATCGTCTCGAGGCGAGTGCGAGAAAGCGCAGCTCGAGTATTTAGAAATTTATTTAAAAGTTCCTCCAAGGGAGTTCCCCAGTCCATCCCTTCTCCCTATTTTCCCCCTCTTGCCCGCCCTGCCATCAGTTTTCCTTTCACTACGCCCAGTTACGCGCATAAATTGTGTTATGGAACTTTTCGCAGGGCTGTTGTTGCCTCCGGAATGTGTGAAAGAGCTGGAGAAATGGAGGAGCGGAGCCACGGAGAATGCCAGTGAAAGTTTCTTGCAGCAGGATCCGCTTGCCTTACTTCAAGTTTTATTTCAACAATAAGAATGTGTGTTAGGCGACCGCGATTGTGCCACAAAATGGCCAAGTAAATAATCTCGAGAAGGGTCAACAAGAGATGAGAAAGTAAATAGAACTTCAATTAAAGTTGTGAAAAATGTGAATGAAAAATGATAGAATAATACATGAATAAATAAAATATATATTCCGACATTTGTTTTATTTTTTTCGGCGACTCTAGTACATTATATACTTTAAATCCAATTAAATAAATAAGCTGACTTGTTGTCTAGACAATTTATAATGAAAGTAAAATAGCTGAATTAAGTTCATTAAACACATATGCAATAATAAATAAAATAATCTCTTAATTATTAATATTCCTTAGCTGTATTCCTAATACTATGCCTAAACTATGCATCGCTATTAGAAGTGTTTCGCTTAAGTCCTTGAACCCCTTAAATCCGAGATGTTTAGATAACCTAGTACTAAGCCCAGTGTTAGTCTCTCTCCATCTTGTGTCGCCTCAGAAAATCCCCTCTTTTAGGGAAAGTGTCAGCTCAGGACAATGCCAAAAAAACACCCCGCTTCATCCCAGCTTAGTTGCATAAATTCCCCGGATATCGTTAACTTTCCATTTTTGCACGGGTCCTTGCATATTAGGATGCCAACCTCCTAATGCAAACGAAATGCGGCCGGGGAAGCCGGCTCCGCTGCACTTTCCTTTTCACATTATCTGGGCGAGCCGTAACTCTCCATTAAGTCGCCGCTGGCGAAATTCCGGAGCGTGAGCCCGGGAAATGAGGGCCAAAACTAGCTCATAACTTGGACCAATGCACGGAATTTGCGCACGCAAAAAGCTTGTAAACAAATACAATAAATTCGGGGCTTGGCGCCGCACACAAAACAGGTGTTAATCCTGCTCTTCTGGAGCTTTTCTTCTACTACTACTGCCTCCGGGTTTCCGCAGAATTTCACAGAACAACAACTTAAAGCTGCCGGCGAAGGATTCTTTTGGCCACAAAAAAAGAAGCAGGATAATCATAAAAAATTTGTTGCACATGGAAAACAATTGCACTCATTTGTAACACGTGGGAGAAAGCGAGAGAGAGCAGCAGAGAGTGAGTGAGAGAGCCAACCGCAATTTGCATTTGTTTTTGGCTTCAAGTTGCCAGTTGCCGTTTGTCAGTTGTCCTGGCAACCAAGTTGCCAGAGTGAAGCAAGCGCTGCTCAAGGACTCTGTCGACTATGAGATACCCAGCAGCGAACTTCTCTTAAAGGATAGATATTTGCTCAAGAAAACTAGAGAGATGAACCACTTTGGTAAAGAGATGCTGGTAACTGGTAGATGATATATATATGCCTCCTATTCAATTATCATTGTAATAATAGATAAATAAAATAAAGATCCTTAGGTACTTGGTGCCTCTTGATCCTATTAAGAAATCCTTGTTCTGATATATAAATAATCTGATAATCATTAGGTACTTAGCTCCTTCCTATCTACATTTAAAATAATTCAAATAAAAGAACATATTTCCTAATAATAAAGTTTCTCCTTTCTCTCCAGATAATATACCCTTCTTTCCACAAAAACTAAAGGATACTGTGAGCCCGAGAGAGAGCAGCTAAGGAACCCCAGGGTAGAAGGGGCCTGCAGTTATTGTACTCCAAACAACTAGCATTGCTATCCTCTCACACACAAGGTCTTGCAGTCGGTCTACCTCTGCGTCCTGGTTGCCATTTGGCTCTAATGCCGTTATTTAGTTTTAGCATACGAGCAGCTTTTAGAGGTTATCTCATTTCGGCCATTCTTTTGTGTTGTCCTGTGTTGCCGCTGGAAAAGTGAAATCGCATAGAAACAAAAACGAATCCCCGAAAAGGGGGAGAATAAAACTGGAGCCGTAAAGGACGAAAGGACGAGTAAAAGCTTAAAATGCAAAGCGCATTCAACGCAGAAAACTAAATGTATGTGTAAGCACACAAGTGCAAATGCCTCGGTGTACCGTGTGCCCTGTGTGACTGTGTCCGTGTGTTTTGAGCTCCTGCACATATGTGTGCTGGCCGGCTTTTGGTTGCCGTGAGCCTGTGTAGGTGCCGGTGAATTTGCCGTTACTTTGGCAACCGGCAAATGCCCAAGGCATTGCCAGGCTTAAAGTGGCCAGGTGAAAGCTTTCGCGGCTCTGATTGAGCCGTTGCCGATGCCGTTGCTGTTGCTGTTGCCGTTGCCCGTGGTGGATTTCCAATAAACTCTGATTGCAGCCCGCAGAACAGCTAAGCTTACCGGTATTGTTTTGATGGAGGAAAGCTTGGCGAACACTACTAAGACAGAGCTGATTTTGGGAAAATTTTACCATAAATTAATAGACAATATTATATTTTATATAGTATATATCATATGTATTAATGGTGCTTGCAGAGATGCAGTCGTGGCACCTGCAGTTCTGTTTCTCTTCTTAAGATATTATGACTATTTTTTAAACAAATTATTAATACACTGAATTAATGTGTTAAAATAGGAAATACAGAATTTTAATTAGTAGTCTGATTTGTAGGCCAAAATATATATGAAAGGAAAATATCAAGATCAGATCTGCAAGGCATATCTCTAACCGAAAACGACCATAAATATTTCTTCAAGATCATAAACTATTTTAAAAAAACTTTGATATTTTCATATCCTTATCCTTCCAGGACTTCAACATATGTATGTACCCTCCCCTCACTACTTCTATGCAAATATATCATCAATCAGCTAATAGCAATTAATGATTATTTGACCCTAATGACTCCCAAGCCCGACAATAGTTCCTAAGTTTAGCCGCACACGTGGGTCCTTGGTAATTGCTTTCTAAACGTTTTCCCATGACCGATTCACGCAATTGCCCCATTCCAACCCTCAGATATTTTCGCTCGAAATCAAAGCGTAAACTTTTGCTCAAATTCGCTGTTTGTTTTTAATGACAACAGATTGACAACGCGCAACACAAACAACAAACTACAAACAACGGCAACAGCTATAACAACACTATTAATAACTAAAGTACAACGGAACCAACCCCGGGACGGATTCGGACTCGGATTCGTATACGGATTTCCCTCCTCGAAAGCGTTGCCAATGTCAACCGTCGCCAACACCCCAACAATCCCCACTCCCCGCGATGACGCCGACCCATTGTCTTCGGCGTTTTCAATGCCGGCGCACGTAAAAATTCCGGCTAAATTTACGGCGGGAATCGGGCTTATAAACAAACTACGTTAATATTTTCCAGCCGACGGACGCGAAATTATCGCCTCGCATAGCGCGTGTGAAAGTAAATTCAGTTTGGTTTGGTGTGAAAATGTGGAAACCCCTTTCAAAAGTAGGCCCAAAATAGGGCGTTTTCCAAACAATTTTCCTGAACAATTAGTGAGTGCTCGTCTATGGACAAATGGTTCGGAGAGAAGCGTCTGTGGCTGTTTGGTAACCACCTTCCACTTCTGCCCAGGAGGTAAGTCGAACGGGAGGTGACAACTGACAACTATTCTCTAGAAAGTCTCAGTTTAATTCTCCAGAGATTTGAAATCATTTGAAAAGATTATTAAAAGTATTTTAGATTATTTCTAAATGAATGAACTATTCAGATTAAAGTTCTTATTAATAATTTACTTTTATCTAAAGGATTTAAAAATCTCTATTAATATATTATTAGAGATATTCAAAATGTTAACTAAGCCTAAAAATTTTCTTTTTTAAATGAATTCAAATCCCTTGGAATATTCTTGATATTAACATACCTTTAAAGTAAAAGTAAAACTTTGCATTGCTTTGCTTGGCGCGTAGAAGTTCTTTGAAACATTTTTGCATTGTTTTGGACTGAACTTGAACTTGAAGATTCTTTTTTTTGATAAAAGTATTTCGCCAGGGTAAACGCTATTAACCCTGATATTGTTTTCAGTTAACCTCCAGACTTCCTGCTAACCTTATGACATAATTCTTGCACCAGTCCTTCGAATATTAGCATTATAAAATTGACTTAATTTCTCGGTTTTCTGCCTTTACTTTTGCTTTTTATAAATAATCCCCATCTAAACAAGGAAAAGTAATGAAAATACCAACCAAAGTCTACTCGACTAACACAAAACTTCAGCAACAAACCAAGGAGACCGGGGGCAGACAAAAACTCCAATCAAATTGAAATTCAATCAAAAGGAATATGTGCTCGGGAGCAGGGAGAAAAAGAACAAAAGCCAGAAGAAAAGGAATCAAGTACACAGACATCAAATTGCATTGAAATGCGTTCGTCGCTTTGTTTGCCTTTTTTGTTTGGTTTCCCAGCCCCAAAACCCCACCGAAACCACCATGCCGCCCAGTGTCAGACAGTCCAGACGAGCAACTCAAAAGGAATATTGCATACTTATTGGCAGCAGTAGCGGTGGCGCAGTGGCAGCGGATGATTTAGCGGTTTTTAATGCTTTTCCTCCATGCAGACGGAGTGGAAACCCTTTTGGGCACATGTCAACGCCATTTGCGCTTCTGCTTTGGCGAAAGCGAACTGGAAATATGGAAAAAAAAGATGTATAAAATATACACAGAGACACTTTTTTCTGTTGCCGCACTATTTGTGCTTGATTGAAATCATTTTGAGGGGTCTGCTTAACGAGCAAATGTGAGCAGAGATGAGAGATCGATGGGAGAAGGATAGTTGTTAAACAGACCGAGAAACATATTGCTGGGATGTTTATTTATCGAGTAATACCCAAATTAATGCTGGATTAAGTGACATTCAAAAGAAAAACAAACATAAAGTGTAACAAAATGCTTTGTACAAACAATTTAGTATTTCATTTTCATTTGAAATCAATTCAAAGTGGTTAAATATGAACTCATTCCTAGATCTCTGCACTCTATCGTAACTATCAACAAACCTCTGCAATTTCAAGTTAAATTCTTATTTTTAGCTCCGCTGTTTGATTTCTTAAGAAAATTCTATAGGAAAATTTAATCTTTTGCACGTTTTACCAACTTTTAAGGCATATAACTCAACCCCAGAGCTTGCTTAGACAGAACATATACAGAAACAATCCTTAGAAATCCAGAAACATCTAGAAGAATACCGGCGAGACACTCCTCCAAAACAGGATTTCAATTCCGAGAAATCACTTTTTCTGGTGTTTCTCGCCCACCTGCGGGCTCCTGGCATTTGACAGCCGCTCTCATTCCCACAGTAAATCTCACCTTTCCCGGGTCCCTCCCTCCTCCTCCGATTCCCTTGCATGATGATTGAGCCCCTGCCTCGAGTCGGTTTCCTTCCCCCCTGGTCTTGGGCCCCTGATTTCGTGTGCCTCATTTTTGCATGTGGCGAATTCTGTTTTAGCCAGGTCCTAGAATCTGTTTGCCTTCCGTCGCAACTCTCACTTCGCGCATAATGCTGCTCAGAACATTTGCATGGGCCCCCACCATGTTTGTTGACCCAAAAAAAAGGCAAAAACAAAATGAAAAAGTGCTGCCGGCACGAGACACGTCAGAAACGGAGCTGTTTCTTGCACCTGTCTGCGGTGCTGGGAATAATGGCGACTCATGCATCAAATATTCATGATGTCCGATGCATTTTAAAGCCGGGTATCGATAAAATAAATAGACAGGTCCCGGGCGGGCCGAGACTTAGTCATCCTGGGACCCTGAAGCCGCGCGAACCTACGGAGGAAATGATTCCCTGAGATGTTCCAGGGCTACTCGTCCTACCTGCCGCAGTCACTCCAGAACTCGTTCCTCTACCGCCTCATCCAGAAGATCCAGGTGTGCCATGAGCCCCACCTAGTCGAGGCCCGGGAGTACAGGTGGGTGCATTCGTCGGTCGATTAGTTTCGCTCTTCGTGGGCCTAATTAGCTTCGCCAACTTTTTCTGCGGAACGAAAGTGAAACATTGTGCTGGCCCCGGCCGCGGAGGATAAAGTTTTCCGCAATGACATTTGCGGCCTGGTGTTGCAGCGGCCTTGGCCTTTGTTTGCACACGCACACACGTATGGCCGCCGCGCCCGTAAGTGTGCTGCGATTTTTGCACATCCTTCGCAGGAAGCCCCGCCTCGCCCCGGTTCGGTTCAGCTCGGTGCGTGTGCGAGCATTTGGCATTAATGGCTTGTTATTTATTGCATTTTACGCTTGTTTTCCCACAAGGCCACGTCAACACAACACCAACTAACTATTCTTGGTTGCCCCTGCCACCTTGTCTTTCCCTTTCGGGGCAGGCAAAAAGGTTGCCGCTCTGCTCGGAGCCCCGTTTGCCATAAAACTTTTCATTGCCTGGCATATTTATTTCTATATTTCACCGACCTCCCGATACACACACATACCTACTTTTGGCCAAAACTCTCTCATTGCACTGCTTATTTTTAAACCACGTTTCGTTGTTTTTAGACCACTTTATGAATTGTGAGCTAAAGGGCAGTTCCAGCTAAAGTTCAGATATTTCAAGCTTACCTCGGTTTTGGGACTGTAAATGTATGCAATTTCAAGGGCTGATATATTAGTAATTTGCAAATATAATTAGAATCATAAATAACAAGGGATATTGCATTTTTTTTAATAATATTATGTAATTTTATTACATTATTGCATATTGAATTATAAACAAACCATCCGAAATCCTTATTAAAATAATGTGAAAGAGAACATATACATTTTTCTGGTTTTAAAAGCCTAAAGGTTTACAAAAATTAAATCAATAATACAAAAAATTAATTAAATTGCATTACAAAAGGAGTTACTTATATAAAATAGGAATTAAATAATCAATCGATTTGTGTTACCTAAGCAAACAGTAAATTCTTTAAAAATAAACTACATTTTCCAAACCTTTACAAATATTAAACAAATAATAATTGAAATAAATTAAAATGTATTTTACAAAGGAATATCAACCCAAAAAGAGGTAATGATTACACAATTAATCGATTTTTCTTACATTTACATTTAATGCTCTCATAATTACATATAAAATAAATAGAAGTTAGCTTTTTTTTGCCAGTTGTTCCCTCCATTCCCAGACATAGTCCACCTCTCGCGAAACTTTTATATATTTCGCACTTGTGGTGCTGCTGCCCCCACAAGCCCCTTGGCGAGGGGTCAATAGCAGAGGGCTTTCGAACAATAGTTCCGCCTACGGAAAGTTAAATGGTTGAATAGCCAATGAGCTGGGAAGCATTGACCCCAAAATCAAAAGCAAACATCAGCCTAAGGAGTACAATAAATTACTATGGTGGGCAAATAGCAAGAACAATAAACACAACAACGCAAAAAAATATAATTAAAAGCCACAAGGACCTGGAATGAACTCGAGAACTCGAGCGGGGGAAGCTAAAGTGTTTACGCGGAAAACAAAAGCTGTCAAATGTATAAATAGGCAGGCGGCAGGGTGGTAGAGAGTGGGCGGCGGTCGAGGGGGCTTCACTGTAATTATGCAAATTGAATTGCAGAAACCACTTGAGTAACGTACTGTGGCTGTGTGGCCGTCAGTCAAAAAGGTCAAAGGCTGAGAAAACCGCAGCCAAGAAAGAGATATTTGACCAGCTATTCTGGACTGACTCTTCCGCCTCCACGACCCCGTGGCGTATGCGTGATACTCCTTCATAATTCATATTAGACGCTCACTTTCGTGTTACTCGATTGCATTTTAATGCATACTTAATGCCGCACGCGAGCCCCGAGCAAACAAAAACACGGGAATCAAAGTCGCCAGAGGCCAACACGGCGTATGTGCAATGTCCGTTGCTGCAATCGAGCCGCTACAACTCCGTTTTGGCCCGCCCAAACCGGTTCTAGCCAAAAAAGGCTCAGTCGTTTGCCGGCTCTTAGCGTCTTCACATCGTGTCGTTCTACCAACTCGCTTTCGCGCAGGTCTCCTGGCCCAATTGGAGTGTACACGGAAAAGCCTCAAAGGCAGGCTACAAATATAAACAAAGAGTTCGCTTCTGAAAATTTGGGTTAGCAATGAAAATGTTCGAGATTTCCAAGTTGTTTTCCCTGCGAAGGTAAGACAGCATGCTGCTAATTATGCCAAAAACTGAAAATGTAATTATAAGAACCAAGAAGTCACAAGCAAACTCAAACTAAAGCATGAAAGTGTCATTAATAATAATCATTAAAAGGCAATTACTAGCCAAGTCACATGTCTCTAAAGTGTGTGGAAGGTCTGCGTAATCTGATGTGAAAGTAAAGAGCAAAATATCTGCTAAATTATGCAAGCGAAAGTTTAAAGCAGCTTGTTAGCAACTAAAATACAAACGCGTAAGAGTTAACTTTTAAGTGGCCTTTGAGCAATCAAATTAGCTCTGCCCAGGACTGTTTACCATTATGCAACCGAGTTGAACTACCCTTAATAACGATATAATTGCCGGTGATTCAAGCATTAATAAGTAATATGAAACCCGAATGAAAGTCACCCCCTGGGGGCACTCGTTGCACTGCTGCACCAGTTTGCTGGGAACTTCTCCGATATTCCACGGCAAAGGTACCCAGTTTGCAGAGCACTCCAGGCGCCGAACTCCTGCAGGTAACCTCAAAAGAAAGGGATACAAAAAAACGTAAGGAACCGAGCTAAGAATGCCAAAGAAGCACGCCTCAAATACTTTCCGGTCGACGGTGGAAAAATAAAACAAACAGGGGGGAAACTTCTTGAAGAACTTTGGGGGCAACTGCGCATGGTTTTGGTTTTGTTGTGGTTTTTCGCTTTGTTAACTCCGGTCGCATTGCTATGACATTGGCCAACCCGGGACAGAGCCCGTCCGGCGATAGATTCCCCCGTTTCAGTGCTTGGTTGTCAGTCAAAACAAACGTCTGTTCTAGCGGCCTGGCCGCCGAAATACATTATTGATCGACGGCGACGGGCGAGGGCCGTGGAAGAGTACTGGGCGCATGGTGTGTATCGTAGAATAACCCCGATTCCATTGAAATATCTTGTATAAACCAGAGATTCATCCACAATTTAATACGAAACTCTAGTGGCAAATACGTCAGATCTTAGCCAGATGGGTGCCTAGGTAAGTCGTCTGCTTGCCACACTTTCGGTGTCCTCTGTTGTTGCTCACCACACCTGTGTGGCCATCAATCCACCTGCACATGAATACTTAATTGCATGTTATGCTTATGACCTACACACACACACATGTTGGCCAGGCTTCCTTCGTTCGGCAAGGCTCAAGTGAAGTTCAATTACCTCGGCTTTGAGTTGGCATTGAACTGCCAGGCCGTATCACTCATAAAAACCCCGAGCAGCCAAAGAAACATGCTCTCGATGCTAGGAGTTTCGGCCAAAAAATCGATATGGCTTTCGTGCTCGGGGGAGAGACTGGGTGGGGAGGAAGTTAATTGGTCTGGGCTCTGGATCTAATGAAGGCTTCACATTAACAATATCGATTTATTTTTAAAGGATACAAAGTGGTTTTAGAAGGGATCGCTAATGTTTACTTAAATCCAAAATAAAGACAAATTTAAAAAGATCCATTGAATCTGGACTGGACTTAGTATCCAGTTCTCTTCTAACATATCGATATATTTGGTTAATCAAAAGAAAGTACTAAAATTCCGTGATTTCAAATAGTTTACAGTTCCAAAGACTTTGAAGGTTAATTGACAAGGTTTCTAATATTATCAATATTGTTTTCTATACCTGGAGTAGTTCGTCAAACTCAAAATATATGTTTTTAGTTACAATTTAGAATAGTTCAAAGGCCTCTTACTAGTTCAGTTTAAAATTTAAAATGCAAATAAATGTTATTTTAGTGCCGACAAGACTGAAAGTATGTAAATAACATAAAATACACAGTCCAACCAAAATATTCAATATAAAATAAATTGAATATTAATAAATCTCTCGAAGACTCATATATATTCACACACTTCACAATTTTATTTTACCACCTCAAGTTTCCAAAAATAAATTAACTCATTCTAAACGATTTCTCATTTGTTATTCGTTTCATTTCATCGAAAGCAACTAACCCAAAACGCAAATCATAACAAATTCGTAAACCCAAGACTCTCGACAACGTTCTGGACAACCCAAAAATGAAACAAACCCAATGTTTTCAAACTTAAAAACCCTGTAAATATACACATCAAATTCATCGAACTGCCCACAAAGCAAATACCAGAACGAAAATCACTCCATTCCCGTACTCGTACTCGATCCCATATGTGTTCGTGTCTGAGCTATCAAACAGAAAAACTCTTAAACATTTTATGTGCTCAATGCAAAGCAATGCGACGTGCAAACATCAAACGTGGTCAGTGTTTGAGCTTAAGGTAAAATCCACTCTCAACCCAGCCTGAATGTTAACCGCACTCGAGTGGGGATTCCGGGAATAACTCGTCCTTGTGCCCTTCCTTACAGACCACAAGGTAGCAGCAAGATGGATCGCTACGAGAAGCTCAGTCGGCTGGGCGAGGGCTCCTATGGAGTGGTCTACAAGTGCCGGGATCGGGAGACAGGAGCTCTGGTGGCGGTCAAGAGGTTCGTGGAGTCCGAGGATGATCCGGCCATCCGGAAAATAGCACTGCGAGAGATAAGGCTACTCAAGGTAAGAAATATATATAAATTAGTCTGACTATTTGCTTAATTCCTCTTCGTTTGACAGAACCTCAAGCATCCGAACCTGGTCTCCCTGCTGGAGGTGTTCCGGCGCAAGCGGCGCCTGCACCTGGTCTTCGAGTTCTGCGAGCTTACGGTACTCCACGAGCTGGAGCGCCATCCACAGGGCTGTCCGGAGAACCTGACCAAACAGATCTGCTACCAGACGCTGCTGGGCGTGGCCTACTGCCACAAGCAGGGCTGCCTGCACCGCGACATCAAGCCGGAGAACATCCTGCTAACAGCCCAGGGACAGGTGAAGCTCTGCGACTTCGGCTTTGCCCGGATGCTCAGTCCGGGGGAGAACTACACGGACTATGTGGCCACCAGGTGGTACCGGGCGCCGGAGCTGCTGGTGGGCGACACACAGTATGGCACGCCCGTGGATGTGTGGGCCATCGGCTGCCTCTTTGCGGAACTGGTGCGCGGCGAGGCCCTGTGGCCGGGACGCAGCGACGTGGACCAGCTGTACCTGATCCGCAAGACACTCGGCGACCTCCTGCCGAGGCACATCCAGATCTTCGGGCAGAATGAGTACTTCAAGGGCATCACGCTGCCAGTGCCGCCCACGCTGGAGCCGCTGGAGGACAAGATGCCGCCCAAGTCACTGCAGAACCCGCTGACCATTGACTTTCTGCGGAAGTGCCTGGACAAGGACCCGGCCAAGCGCTGGTCCTGCGACAAGCTGATCAAGCACTCCTACTTCGAGGACTACATAGCCAAGCAGCGGGAGCAGGAGCATGTCACCAGCCTGGAGGCGGCCAATCATCGCCAGCAGCAGCTCGCCTCCCAGCAGTTCATGCTGGCCACGGCGGCCCAGCAGCTGGCGACGGGGCCGGCCCAGGCGGCGGCCATTGCAGCGGCCCGTGATAAATCAAAGGTTGGTTGAACAATTCCATTTATTCTCTAAAAACTTGATTGAAATCCCTTTGTTGCAGACTTCAAACACCTCATTGCCGTTGCTTCCGAGCACACAGCATCATCACCATCCCCATCAGGACTACGTGAAGCTGCAGCCGCTGAACAAGAACGCTAACCTCCTCCATCGCACCGAGCATCATCTGCCCACAATCTGAGCGGAAATTGTAATTAAGAACTGTCATTGAGTTGCAAAGTGTTTTGTGCAGAGAGTTGCACAGAATTTATATTATTTATTGCTGGTAATAAATGTGTAAAATGTGTAAGAGTAATCCCTAAATAAATCACTGGGCGGAGTCAGGAGCGTAACATGCAAAATACAAGCTGTCACTACAGGATATCTCAGCCTGGAAGTTCGTTTTTCTATAAAATGTTCAATTGTAAAACCGTTCTCATGGAAGATTCGCAAATCACTCTCGATTGGAGCAACTAAGTCAAGCTGATATTTAATTCACTTTCGAGCTGGGACCCGGGGCGAAATCCTTTTCAGCTTTGCACATACACGCACATTGAATTAAAAATCCCAGCATCCATTTATAAGGCGTGTCTCTGGCAGTGAAGCAGTTACTTTCCACCTGCAGCTCTCTGCCCCAGTGTCCCATCCACTTGTTGGAAGGGCCGGAGCAGGTAATCACCTTCGCCTCCCATCGAATCGCCCAGGAGCGGAGTTCCGATTAGCTGTAATACCGTGAAGCTTCAGCAAAAAGCCGAAAGGGTGAAATGTCCGCACCTGGAGGAACGCTTTGTCGACGACAAGTTCTCGTCTTTTGGCAGCCCTGCCACGTTTTTTGGCAACTTAATTCAGTGCTAAGCACACGGCAGATAATCAGCGACACGTAGCGGCTTACGTGTGTCCTATCCGTGTCCCGAAGAGTTTGCCGAGGGTTACACAAATGTTAGTATAATGTTAGCCTTGATTAAGGCGATAATGTCATGAAATGATTAGCGAAATTAGCTGAGCAGTATGAATATTATAAATGAATGCAGTATTTTTTAATAATTTATTATTAGCAACTTAAAATGACTTAAAAATTAGAGTCTATTTGTTTATAAATTCCTGAATGTGAGGTATATATTTTAAACTTAAAACCTATCATAAATTCATGATATACTTTCATACCTAGAAAAAAAGAATTCAAAGAGAAGTGTTTTATACCATATGGTACTCTAATAAGAACTTATATATTGGTATTATAAATAAGCATATTTCTATATAACACAAACTATTTGGTTTTATTTTAAAGAACAGATAACTGTTAATCTTAAATTTGCGATTTTAAATATTTTACTCTGGCAGCATAGACAGCTGACTGCTCTTATTATGCGGCCCAGTTGAAACTCTCTAGAGACCAAGAGGATCAGCTCTGATTGACTTAACTGTGCCACTTTTTCCATCCTTTTTTTTATGAAAACTTTTAATTAAATTAGAGCAAAAGTTGTGCCGCCAACACCAGCTTCAACAGCAGCAGGAGCCGGAGCTGGAAAATAGTCAGCAGTCAACAAAACTGTCAGCACATAACGCAGAAATCTCCTGAGGACAAGCCGTGTCCATGTGGCCGGGATTTTTCCTGCCGGAGGAGAGCGGCGAATCGGAGAAACAAGAGGAGATTGCATAGAGAGGGAAATTGAGTGTATCGCTGGATGCCAGAGCCAGATTCCTGGCCCGACTCATGCTCCATTGGAGAACCGTCACCAATTGTTAGACACTTTGATTTTTGTCGTGTGGCCAACACACAACAATGGTCCGCCGAGGTCGGTTTTTTTTGGTCCTTTTCCCCCCGCTCTCTGTTGCTTTTCCGGTCGCTGTGCATTTTGTTGGGAATGTAAAATGGGCAAAAGCATTTGTAAGTCGAGCCGGCCATCGAAGCATCCCGCTTCCTGGTCCAGGATATGCAAAGTGTCTCCCAGACAGTTGCATAATCTGCAGTGCCGTTTATGCAAAGTGCTCACCGAAAAACCAAAACCAAAGAGCGCAAGCGAGGCAGATAGAAAGTTTCGTCCTGGCGGGCAGCTAAGGATATTGTCGAGGAGGTGTCCCTGAATTGCTAAGCTCGCCAAAGTGCAGAAAAGAGGAATCGAAGTTTTATTGAATAAGTTGATAAGGCTGTTTTCCCGAACCACTTGGGGATTGAGTCAGTTATGTGGAAGAGAGGAGAATTATTTTTGCTTTATTATATTTAAATATTTATGAATTTAAAGAGGGAGTCAACGCTTTAATTGAACTTTCTTTTAAGAGTATACATTTTGTGTTAAGTTTGTTGAGTTTATTAGGTAACGGACAAACAATTTGAGAACATTTTAGGAATATTTTGTTTTTAAATATATGTATATTAAAGTTTATGAAATTGTCCTCAATTTTTTAATTTTCAATTGTTATGTTTTACAATCAGTGAAAATGGCAACCAAATAATATAATATTCTTGTGATATTTGATGATATTGGTAAATTAACATATTTGCAATATTTTTCGATTTTGAAAACTTTGATAAATTAGAATATAGTATGTTATAATTAAGATATTATTTATGTATATTATATATACGAATTTTCCTCTCGATATAAATCCCAAATCAGTACCATCGATGCATCTGGCTTTCTGCGTATCGCCTATTAAGGTCATTCTTGCGCTGCACCTCGCCACCTACTCCGTTTAGCAGCTCCCTCGGCTGCCAGTTGCGGTAGACGGAAGGATCCTGCACCTTGTCCTCGCCGGTGTCCAACGCCTGCTGCTGCCACCACTTCAGCTGGGGCGGCGGAAACTGCGTCTGCACGGGCAGGACGGAGACCACCGGCGGATGTCGCCGTGGCCACAGGCCCAGCTTGCTCAGGCGCTTCTGCTCGTCGATGTCCGTGTCGTGCATGTCGTGCATGTGAAGCACCGGCAGTGGCTTCTGGGACTCGCTGTTCCGACTGGGCTTCATGGCCAGTGGATGGAAGGGATCGTCTCCATAGAGCTCACGGTAGCGAGAGCTCTTCACTAGCCTAATGATCTGGAACATGGCCACGCAGGTGAAGGCGTTGTAGCCCACAAATACTAAGTTGAACAAGAAAATTGTAATGGTAATATATTTGAAGGGTGTATAAGTATTCTCACGGATATAAAAGCAGCCCACCAATGTCAGAATTATGAGAAAGCCCAGGTTTATTTGTTTCTTCAGCATAATCATTAGGACAATGTGCAGTATGGTGATATTTATGAAGTAAACAAACTCAAAGAAGGCCAGGGGCAGCAAAAACCACTTCTGCAACTAATCGGGGGATAAAAAACTACTTTAAAATCCGAAGAAGTAAGGAAATACCTTTAAAGCACCCCAGATACTCATTATTGCAACTGCCATGTGCGAAAAGGACAAGATCTGAAAAAGCGCAGAGAAGCTCTCGGGAGCTGCAAGAAAGTCAATTTTACATGAAGTCTCCAAAAATGACCTTGAAAACTCACAGTTCTCCATCCAGTTTATGTACTTCCTCACCCACTTCCGGTCCTTGTACTCCGCATCGTGCTCAAACAAATCGATTAGCGGGTCGAAAAACTTCACGCCCATCGTAAAAAGGACAATGCTTTGGGCCATGCTCCGTATCTGGGGAGAGGGAGTTCATTAAATTCGGTAATGGAGAGAGTGCAGTTTCACCTACGATGACCATAACTGCCACGATGATGACACCGAGCCGCACCGAGCAGTAGCACATATAGGATTCCATAAATAACATATTGAATTCGGTATTTCTCGTAATTTCGGTCCATAAATCAGAACGCAACTACCTCGATCCATGGAGAGTCACAAAGCAACTGTGGTGAATCAACCTCCAATGGGACCAAACAAAGGGGAGCAATTACCGCCCGGGCAAATGACAAAAGCATGTTCGAGATGCCAATCTCTGGCCGGCATGGTAATGGAGCCCAGAGAGCCGAAAAGCCTCAAACGCAGACCGGAATGGCCATCATCTATCATTCACTGGCCGGGCCCCATGGAGGTAGCCACGATGTCGCGCATTGCAGTTAGTCCTGCAACGACATGGTTCTCATGGAGAGCTACTTCTTCTGCGCCTCGGTTCGACTGGGTGTCCTGGTCATCTGCTTCGCGGCCGCTGTGAGTCTCCCTAGTGAGCCTCCTTGTTGAGTCTCCTTAGTGAGTCTCCTTAGTGAGTCATCTTAGTGTGTCACTGTGTGATTTTCCTTAGATGAAGAGCACCATCATCATGTGGCTGATCTTCACCGATGGAACCGCCTTTCTCTATGCCATCATCCGCATTTTTGAGTCCCATTACAAGACGAGCACCATAGTCCATGAATCGGCCAACTGGATAGAGCAGTGTAAGTTAGGGAGAAGTTCAAAGATAAAGGATAGAAAAGTTTTCTTAAAACAAATTGTTTGCAACTGATTACATTTATATAAAATAAACATTTATTGCATACGGAAAATTATTAAAGATTTTCTTGAAAACATTCCGCTTACTGCTCTGAATTTTCCAATTCAAATACTAATAATAAAAAGGAAATTGTTGGCTGTGAGGTTTATGATAATCAATAGCATCAATGTTTAACTAAATTGACCGTAAGCCTTTTTTATACCTGAAGTTAAAAAAATAATCATGGATTGTTTGACTGGATCTTCAGGTTATCATGTTAATGATTTTTTAACGATTTCACAAAAACTGCCTATTTTTCGGCCATCTAGTTGGATAATCTGGGAGCATGTATAAATGGTTTTAAAATCGCTCAAGTGGAAAATAAGTGTATAAGATACGTATTATGAGATACGTGTTTTAAATACAGGTCTTAGTTTTCAGTTTTACGCTCATAATAAATATAAGTTTGATTTTAAGATGCGGACTAAAATATTTTATGAGTCCCTACTCTTGCTCTTTATTATATTAAATTCTACTGTAAGTTTACATAATATTTCTAAGCTATATAATAAAACAACTTATTTAGTTGGCGGTCGTTTTTAAGTTTACAAACTATGTCTGCCAGACCTACAACCAATCCTGGTTTCAATTTCAAGAGTGTCGCCTGAAGGCTGTATTTCAAAACAAGATAATACTGAATATGAACGCAAAAATTCTGTATCCTGTGAATAAAGCCTATGTTCAGGGCATGTTATTCAAAAGGGCAAGTGGTTACAAGCCATGGCTCCTCAACATCCAGGTGGATGTCTGCCGGTTTATGCGAAAGAATTATAACCAAGCCGCCAAACTTATTTTCAACATTTTTAAAGAGTACAGCGATATGAACCACTCGTGCCCCTACCTGGTAAGATATTCTTAATCAATTAAAAATAAATTAACAGCTTAATTTTCATTTAATTTTCAGGGTCCAGTGAATCTTAGAGGTTTTTATCTCAAACCTGAACTATTACGACTCCCCTTCCCTTCTGGCAAATATATGTTATCACTGAGGTGGTTCTTTGATAGCAAACTTTCATTGAGGACTTGAAGGATTCCCAAACAAACAGATATTTAAAGTTATAATATTCTTATGAAGCTGCCGAAAATATCTCTCAAAATAAATGTTGAAATATCCTTCAGTTTAATTTACATTTAGGAGGTTTAGGTTCTCATTCTGTAGTTTCAGTTATGATTAATATTTATTATTGATTTATTTGACATATCTTATATATAAGCAACTGTTTATTTTTCTTATTATTATTGTATAAATATTTTCGTAGATCCCAAGGAGCTCATGATGTTTTTCCAACTCTACAGTTTCTGTCATATTGTGGCTTGTATAGTGGCAGCATATGGAGCGTACAAGGTGAACTACTTAAGTATACATAATTATATAAATATTATTAAGGAAAACAATTGATTTTTCGTAGCTCAAGAAGTACCACGTCATACCGCTGGCCATTTTCGAATTCTTTTACACAGTCCAAGTTGTGGTTTTAGCTATCCTTGCCCTTCGGATTGTAAGGCACATAGTGCCGCTGGCCACCTTGATACTACTAACCCTTGGCTTAACCTTTTACGCAAGTTGGATTTCTATGCTATTGATGATATAAACGTTGGCTTAAAATCTTCTATTTTCAGTGTTGGTTGCCTACGATACCCTGCTGCTGATCGCTTTCATACAAATTATGTTTCTGGTATGGAGCGAACGATACCAACGAATTTATGGAACCGATCCTTTAAATCCCGTGCGCAAGGGAATGACTGTCGAGGACATCCCGGACAATTCTCCTCCTGCCTTGCAGCAACCAATAATAATTTATGTAATGCCAAAGGTTGGTCAAAAACTATGGGACATGCAACCACAAAAATGGTGGAAGGACGAAATTATTCAGGAGGAGTTGGTGGAAAAAGGACACACCCCAGGAGACTCATCTGATTATTTTCAGAGAGAGGAACTTCTATCGAAAGTTCTGCTACGCAATGCCATAAATGGAAGTCATTAAAGAAAATAAATTAAATTATTTAATTTCATACTTTTATTTAATTATTTTAAAAGTAAGATAAATATAAATAAAATTGAACTTTACATGTTGTTAAAATATAAATTAATATTTAATTACATTATTTTAAACTTTAAAATTTAAAATTGATCAGAAAGTTTGTCCCAAAATACAATGACGATCAATAAAAAATAATTTAGTTTATTATAAAAAAAAGAATACAATTATCTAATTTATAATTCTATCCAGTTAACTTCATAAATCATTATACCATAAACGAAATGGGGAGTGATTATAATTAAAAGAAACCACAACCGTATAATTTAAATTGGATATTGTGCTCTTAAAAATTGATTAATCTTAAATATTTTTCTTCAGTTGCCCTAAGCATGCAATCATTGTCCCGAATATCGCTTTTCTCATTCTCAAAAGGACGTCAGCCACCAAGACTAAAAACTAAACTCTGATTTACTGCTTAATTTGTGCACGTAACATAATTTTTACACTAAGGTCATTAGGTAACTACTAGCCTCAGAGCTTAGAGCTAGCCGAAATCCAGCAGAACTGGTTCTCAAGACCCCGGAATAAACAAAATAAATATTTCTGATAACAATTATAAAGCTACGTAAGAAGTTTGGTATTTTACAATTTGTAATACTAAAAATATCACTTGTTATTGGGGTAAAACCTATACCTATTGTCACGTCCTGCAGGCTGCATTCTGTCCGTAAAGCACTTGGTATTCGGGCTCGATCTTGGCCTTGATGAACTTGGTCATCTCCTTAGCATATTTAAGGCGGGTCGCCGAGGCCTTGGTTAGTTTCTTGATGCCGGGGCTGTGCACCAGAAAAGCCGGATGCAAGACGTGATATTCGTAGCCCAACAGGCACATGGCATAGTTCTAAAAAGGGCATGAGGATAAGTATTGCTGTTTCGAAATCGGGAATATAACTATTGTTCACCTGAATACGCTTATTGGACTGTCCCTCCCAGGACACGCGCTCATCGAACAGCGGCTCTGTGTTGTCGCTCACATAGAAGGGCTCCCAGGCTCGGAACTGCTTCTCCCGTCGCCCCGTGCTGAACACCTGGAGATGATCCTTGACGCTGGGCGCCCGATTAAGCCATTCCTGCTGACCGGGGATCTTGTGGCAGCTGGGACAGAGCTTCAAGTGAAAGATCTGCGCCTGTTGCTTCCGATAGAGAGCCAGCAACTCAGCCTTGTTGCCGGGCACTTCGGCTTCTGCCTCGACCTCAAAGACTGCCAGGGGGTACACCCGTCGCGGCTGGCTGGAATCCAGGGCCAGGACACTATGATTCTGAGCCACCATGTCCAGGAATTGATCCACAAAACCCAGGCTGGGGTACAGCTCAATGTCGCAGACGAAGATGAAGTGGGTATTGACCGCCTGCCTCGCAATATTCCTGCCCACGTTGATTGGATAGGTGAGGTTAGCCTTAACCTTATAGCTATCGCTGCGATCGATGAGAGTATACGGAGGGGGAATCAGGGAGCCGTCTGCCAAAGTGCAGAAGTACGGCCTTGTCAGGACCTCGTCCTCGTCATACGGCACGTTCTCCGGCATGTGCTCGTTGGAGAAGTACACATGGAAGCTGACCCAGTCGCTGATGGCCTCACTGCCCGGCAAACAGTTCCGGACATACTGAATGGCATCCAAGGTGGCATTTAGATCGTAGCCAGGTGCATGAATGGCAAAGCTGACGGGACCACCCCAGCTGGAAGGGGAGAGATTGAAAAGCGAGATTTTTATTGAGATTTCTGAAGACTTATATAGAAATTAATAAAGCTTACTTAAGGCTCTTTATTCCATTTACACTACTTAACATCCCTTCCTAGAAAAGCTTTAAAAACCCTTAAGTTTTACTTTTACTAACACCTCTTGAAATATTAAGAAATTATTACTAATCTAGTCCCCTAATTATCTTGGAACACATATTTCATAGTAAAATGCGGAGAAACCCCCACTCTGCAAGATAAGCTAGATTTATGACGGAATACTCACCGTTCTACCACCGTTTCCAGGTTATCGAAGAACGTATAATCTCCATTGGTTGTATAAGTTATGGACTCTGTGCAGCCAACCTGACGACTCTTTCGTCCGATCACCAAATTCTGGAGCAGCCAGAACTCGCCGTGCTGGAGTCTCTCGAAGCGGAGCGGACGGTTCCGGCACTTAACCAGACGCTGCAGTTCCCTAGTGCGGGGGGAGTCCTGTCTCTGTGTTGTCCTTATTGGTTCGACGCAGTCCAGGTAATCATCTGCGGATAAACCCTCCGACAGTGACCAGTTCTGCTGCAATAACTCCCGCTTAATCTGGCGATTCTGTGTTAGTTGATGAGCCTGCTGCAGATTTCTCCAGACTAGCAGCAGGGCGACACTGAGGAGTATGAGGATCGGCCAGACGCGGGCATATCTCCGGTTGCCAAAGCTTACCGCCGCCATGGTGAGCAACTCCTAATTGAGAACCCGACCTTACCAAGCACTCCACTCCGCTGCCAAACAATGATTAACCTGCAAGCAAAACGAGAAGCCAATAAACACCGAAACTCTTATACACCTAGGGCGCTGCACTTATGTACGTGCCGCCCCATCTACGTGCCGAATGGGGTTTATAAAGAGAAGCTCGCTAGAGCGGGTCTAATTCAATGCCCTGACCTATTATATCATCCGTAATTACTGTTAGACTCGTCCGATAAGATCCCCACATAATGTAGTGGGAGTGCTAAGGTACAAGCCTTTGATTTGGCGTGTTCCGACAACGAAAATAAGTTGGGTTCATCCTTAAACTACACAAAAAGCTAACATGATATTTAATCATGGAGAAACTGCGTAATAAATGTGTTTCTATAATTGGGGAAAAAGCGAACTTGTCAGGGGCTTTAACTTATCAGAATCAGCAATGGGTTTTCTCACGATTTTTAATGATTTGTGTTTTGCACTCATGGCTAAACTGGTTCATCGGCGACAGATAAAGCAGACTTATTTATATAAATATTTCTTTAATTTGATAAAAACACACTTGTTATAGCCTTTAACTAATCCCAATCACCAATGGATTTTCTAAGGTTTATAGCTTCACAAAATTGAATTCAAAATGATAATCAATTAAAGCAAATATACCTTTGCAGGATATTATAATTTTAGTCTGTTCAGTTTAGTAATCATTGTTCAACGTATAAAACATATAGCATTCGAAATAATATAAATTCTTGATCAATATAAACAAGTCTATCTAGCTATGTCCAATTCGATTTAAAATACCAATTGAAAACTGCAAGGGTATACAAATTTCGGTTTCCTGAAGTAAGATTTATTTTTTGTTTGTATTAATAATGTCCGATTCCAGCAACCTCTTTATTTATTTTTATGATGATTTCTTTGTTTAACTCTAGGACTAATCAGCCTGATTTAATCTAAAAATGCCTAATTGCACTCAGATAATTTTTGTAACAAGACAAGCGCAGAAGTGCAAAAGCTTTTCAGGAAACTTCGCACCTGATTGGACTTCAAACATTTGCTTTTTTATAAAACAGCTAACCTTGGATTAGGCCACCTGGGCTAATAAACTTTGAAAGATAATGCAATCTGTTTACTAGTTGGCTATTAAGGGCATCCGCTAGAAAAATATTTTTCATTTGTCTATGCCTATTCTATGCCAATTCAACAATTAATTTATATATTTTTTTATATACCTTTTGTTGACGATATGTCCTATGTCAATGTTAACATATTTGTATTGATAAGGGAGATAATATTTATGACGAGTTTCTCACAAATCTAATCTATAATAGTATATTGCTTTCCCAGAACTACTACAACAAATAAGAGGTCCAACATTTCTGTCGTAGGTTCTTCCACTTGAAACACAATCGCAAAAAAAACTGACCAGTCCTGATGATATTCACGCAATTGGTTAATCTTTTGGATTTACCAAGTCTGAAGACGAGCACTCCTTCGATAACGCGGATAACGATTTTACAATTTCCAAATCCAATTTCGATTTGAAAACAAGGTGCGAGAGCACCATAAACTATACAAAACCGAGGGCGAGTTTCCACACCTGTCGAGGTGGAGCGATGAAATGTAACTAAAGTATTGGGACTTGCAAGAAAACACGATCCGAGGGAAATGCTTATCAGTTATCAGGCGAGAGAATCGGCCTTATCACAGCCATTAATATGGCCAATCAATAGATAACCCAGTTAGATCAACAAAGGGGTCTGCAAATACTTATTACCTGGATATTTGACTCGAGTTACCAGAAGCACGTTTTCGTGATAGCTCCTTATCCTTATCTGAATTTGGAAATTCATAGTAATGCCTTAATAAGTATTTTGTTGTTTTAATCTTTTGGTATGCAAAGATTGTACAGGAACAAAACAATTCATACTGAAAATACTAATAAATATATAGATATAAATAAAAATTAATTTGTAGCTATCGTTTTAAAATGTTTATCTTAATTATGGATCACATCATAATTGCTTAAATATAAACAAGTTTTTGGACTTTTTAAAGACTCTATCTTAATTAAATAAATCAATCAGAGTTTCTTTCTTAGTTCCCTTAAAGAATACCCGTTTGTGAGCGCTCCAGGAGCTGGTTAAGTCCCACCGGCTGCCAGTTGCTGAAGCTTCCATCGCTGAGCATGCACACGTTGCGATCGATGTAGCAAAAAAGCTTGCCGACGCGATAAATCTGCAAATAAAGCGAGCCACGTTAAGATAAGTAAATACGATAAAAGACCATTCGCTCTCACCTGCTTGCCCATCTCCCGTCGGCCGGGAAGGGGAGCAAATATGATGCCCAGCTCGGCACAGCGCTGGGAGACAAGTTCCTTGAACTCCAGCTGGGCGGGCTGATGCACCAGGTCCACCATCATGACGGGCGGCAGGAGACCCGCCGGAACAGGGCCCGGCGGCATTGGAGGCGGAGGTGTTGGCGTAATAGTGGGCTGAAGGAGCGCGTCGCTGGCGCGGTGCATCATTTCCAGGGCGCGTCGCAGGTGCTCTTTGACGCTTGGCTCGCGTATAACCTGCTCACTCAGCATGCTCTTCCAGCCGGTGTACCAACGCGATATCTCGGTGTAGTCGGGCGACTGATTTAGCCACAGCACAAGAACCTGCATCCAACGCGGGAAGAAGTGCCTGTCCAGCAGCTGAGCCATGTACATTGGGTCGATGAGCTCGTGCCACTCCCAAACCTGATGCCACAATTCCAGGTCCTGGTGCAGCGGATTGATGGCAAACTCGGCGAGTGTCACCTGCAACTTCGGTACTATGTGACGCTGCAGGAACTCCTGCATCTCCTCTTCGGGGAAGGCCTGCTGCCAGGGCGTGAGCATGGCCCTGGCCGAGCGATCCTGCGGCGACCAGGCGCGTAGGGCCTCGCCGAGCTTGCTGCGGATCTGCGGATAGACGGCCTCCTCCAGCTTGCTACCCAGGATAGCGTGCCAAGGCAGTACCCAGCTATCTATGGGCACAGTGTCGGTGAGGGGATCCCACTCTTGGACACCGGTTACCAGGCGCGGCAGCACCAGTTGTTCCAACACAGAGTCCAGCACCCAGGTGGGCAGCAAGGGAGCCCAGGCATCGAGCAGAGCTGCCATAGGTGGATGCTCCTTAGGCTGCCAGGCACTGGCGCAGGTCCGGAACGATGGCATCACCCCGGCCCAAATCAGTGAGGAGTACGGGTCGAAGACATTGCGCGGCTGCTGCTCTGCCGGTTCTCCGCGCTGCAACATTGCTCGCCAAGTCTTCACCATCTGCAGCGGCTCCGTAGGGTGTTCCAACGGCTGCCAGTGGAGCAGTTCCCGCTTCAGGAGCGGCGCTATTACGCCAGCCGCCAGGTCAGCCAAGCCGAACTCCTGGAACTCGGCCGCATAGTCCACGAGCAGCTCCCGAAAGATGCGCTCCGCCTGCGGCAGTTCCAGCTCGGGATTCTCGCTCAGACGCTCCACCCGGTCCAGAGCCTCCTCTAGAGTGCGAATATGGTTGCGTTCCAGCTGTACGATCTCCTCCAGTTTGCGGTGCTCGCTCTCCAGTGCCGCCTGCTGGCTGGAGCACTCCCGCTCCTGCTTGTCGATGGCGATGATCTGCTGCTCGGCCTGGCTCACCAAGAGCTGCAGGTTGTGCGTCAGCTCGGGCATCGCAAACACGGAGACGGCAGTGGCAGCTCCTTTCTCCGTCGGGTCGGCGTCATACAACGTCTCCTCTGGCGTGATTTTGGCCTGGCCCAGGGCGTGATAGCCGCTAAGCACTCTCTTCTCCGGACCCGTCATGTCTATCACTGGGACGTTGCCCAGCTTCTTGCTCAGCTTCTCCGAAAGCAGGTGGCTGGACTTGTTCCCCTTGGCGATCACCTCCTCCACGGACTTGTAGTAGTATCGTTTGCCCTGACGCTCCTGCGAATCGGCACCAGCGGCGCCTCCCTTGCGCCACTTGTTCAGTTGCTCCTTAAACTCCTTGGCCTCGCGCACATCCTCGTCCACCTTGATGGCCTTGGCTGTTTGTCCGCCAATACTGGCTGCTGTTTCCGGCCCATAGGCTCCGATGGCTCCTCTGCCCTTGCGCACATGAGCCTGTACTGGCTGCGAGATGCCCTGCAGGTCCTTGCCCAATCCTTTGCCGGGCTCGTAGCCCATTTGAAGGAGAAGCTTGGCGCCGATTCCGCGCGTATGCTGCTCCCATGCGCCCACGTTCCGCTCACTGGCGATGTGCGAGCGGTGTTGAAAGGCGGTGCCGCTGATGCCGGGCTTGCCCTTTCCCCTGCTCAACGATGGGCGCTCCTCTTCCTCCGCGGAACTGTTTGAGCTGTCCTGATCGCTCTGGTCGCCGAAGGCTGGACGTGCACTGGCCGAGGAGCCGTCGCTCTGGTCGCCGCGATCCGCCTCACCGCCGTCCTCCCTAGCCGCACCGTCGTCGTCCTCGGCTTTGAGCGCCTTTTTCTTCTTTTTACCCGCCTGCTGGATGCCGCCGGCCACGAAGTTCACCGGCATGGTGTAGTCCTTGGGCTGCCTGGCAGACCGGCCCCTTCGCTTGCCTCCCTCGCCGCCACTCTCCTCCTCGCTGTCGTCCGCCCAAATGCCTGCAAAATATTCAATTAACACAATTTATTGAAATTTATTATAAACGGTGCTGAAGCCACTTCTTACCGTAGATCTGCTGGTGCCGACTCTGGCGTCCACGGGGCCTGTTGATATTGAACTCATTGTCCAGGTCGTAGTCCGTGATTTCGAAGCGCTCGTACTCGTTGTCCGACATGGCTAAAAATTGTATTTATGCTTTATAATCCTTAAAAGCCGATTTCGCAAAATCTGTAAACAAAAAACGCGATTTATAGTAGAGATGGGAGTTGCACAGTGTGACCGTCGTTTGCTTTTTAAAAAATCTCTGAGAGCACAATTAAAACGAGTGGTGAGAAACTTTGATGAGCTTGGAGGTGTTGGCTCTGGGTGGACAACTTGACTATACACTAACGAACAAAACTGCAGCCCCAGTTAAAGAAAAGGATTAAAAATAAAAAACTATATTACGCAGAGCTAGCGATTGAACCTATTTTATGGAAATGTAAATCGACCAAACAAAATTTTCTGATAATCCGAACCGAACTTTGGCTTGTGTAAATAATGTAAATATTATATTATAAACTATAGTTATAAGTTATTAGGTAACACTCGATATTGTGCGATAACTACCTTGAGGGAACCAAAGAAAATATGTCGATAATCCATAAATTTAACTTTTACTATTCTTTTAGCTTTTTTTTCTGTAGAATTTTATATAGCATTTTATCTGTAGAATTAGAATTAAAGAACTTATTTTTCCAAAACGATTGGTCCTGCAGATTTTGAGTTATCGTGTACACCGACTTTTAAAATTACACTGTTCAGGAGAGCGCTTTTTGCCCTCCGTTCCAATGCCCATAACTTTCTCCATTTTGGTATGATCGATGTTAAACTTTTACACAATATAAGATATTGGGCTTTTATAATAAATAATATTTAAAAATTATTAAAAAAACAATAAATATTACAATTGTATCGCACTGTTGCGATGTTCATATTCCGTGCATGCTGTACATGTGCCCTCAGAGAAATGTTCCGACTTGTATCCAAGTTTATCTTTCACATTTTGAGCACTTAAACATTGTTTTTGTAGGAGAGAAGCCGTTCGGTCTTGGATTGTGTAACCGCTGAGAATGCTCAGCTTATCTCCTGCCATGACCAGGCCCATACGCCGGAGAGATATCAATTTGGCCAAACAAACTTATCCGACGGCAAATACCCGCCGAGCAGTGGGTTACCAATTATACAAAATTGGCAGTGCCGAGGAGCCGCAACTTGGGCAAACAGCGATGACTCGGCGGATCGCAGGCGAGTGTGTGTGGCACCGGGAACCCACCAGCCGAGCCGGGGCACCGCTAAGTTCTTGGGCAAACACCACAAGGCGCTCCAGTTCGATCCGAGCCGACGCACTGATAAGCGGGGAGGAGCGGCGCGATCGAGAGCGAGGCGGGGAAAGCTTCTCTGGGAGCGGAGCCACCTTGATACGAACCAGCTAGCGAGCACGGCTCGGCGGCGGGCGATCGAGATTCAGTTTCGGTTTCAGTTTTAGGCGAAGCGTCGTTGCTCGTTGAACTCGCGGAATTCGGATCGGGCAGAAATATAAAAAATAAGCAGCTGAAACCGTATACTTAATACGCACGCGTGTGTGTAGCTCAAAAACAAAACAACAAAAAACAAGAAAATATAAACAAAACTACATGCTACGTCAGAAGACTACAAACAAAAGATATGAACGCAGTGCTGACGTCGCCGCCAAGGTTCGAATCAGATATTAAATTTTTTGCTGCCTTCCGTTTCTGTTTTCCATAAACTTACAACTTTACAACTTTTTTGTGATTTCGTTTTTTATGTGTGACTTTTTCGCGTAGTGATTTGCGTGCACCCCAAGGGGAGGAGAACTGCATCCGAGGCCCTCTCTCTTTCGGATCAGCAGTGCCTTGAGATTGCCGTTCTCAAAGTGAACGTTCCTATGTGTCTAATTACACTAGCTTTCGGAAAATCAACCCAATGATTTCATTTTAGTGGAGATAGAGGAAAAGCGACTTGATTACCGACCTGAAACATCAACACAATGAGCTCTCAAAGAACTGGCTTCGTCCTGGACGCCAAGTCCATGGGTCTCAACCGGGTATCGACGCCTCCATCGCCCTCCTCAAGTTGCTTGTGTGAGCCCACCCCGAACCAAGAGGAGGACCGCCAAAATGTAGTGAGAGACATTGCCTGCAGTTCCGCCTCCACGCATATCCTGGCGCAGGAAGAAAGATCAGAGCTTGAATCCTGTGGAAGCAGTCCCCAATGTAATTCCAGCTCGGAGACCCTGCCCACGGCTTACTACCGCGGCCTGCTCCAAAAACTAACCCAAGAGAACGGCGACGCTGGCCAGATGAACTTCGAACTGAACAGCATATTCCTCAAGCGGCTGGGCGAGATCGATGGCCTGAATGGACCAGATTGTGATACCACGGTGAGCTAATACATCTCTTTTTAAATTAATATTTTCCCTTTAGTAAACCATTTAATAATCTTTCAAATATACCTAGAGCAGAGATCTATATAAAAGTTGCTAACTTTTTTGTCAGATATTAGTAAAAGTTCTCATATACGTATATAGTTTTTCTCACAGCTAATATTATTCACCAAGTTGAATCAAAAGGAATGTAAAGATCATATTGTGTGTTCTGTAATAAGTAGATTCTTTGTGAAAAAAAACTTCTATAATAGTTTCTGTTATTATTAATATACTTAATAAGTCTATTTGTTCTTCTTTCTTTTTTGTCAAGTAGTTCAGCACCCAACTGCGACTGGTCACTTTCCAGGAGTGGGTAGACTTCCTGCTCCACGTTAACAGCGTGATCCTGGGCAACATGTCCGAGTTGGAGAATGAAGCCTATAGCAAAATAGTCTCCTATTTTAACTCCATGCAAGGGCAACAGCAGCAGGCCCTGGACGAGAATCGAAAGCTGCGAAGAGATCTTTGCACTCTGATCAAATTCGTCCAGACTGGCTACCACCGGAGCAGCTGGGAGGGCATCAAGGAGGTCTCGCTGGAGACCCTGACTGTGAACCAGCTGCTGGGCATGAAACCGGATCAGGTCCTGCCGGAAAGTGAAAGCGAGAAGGTAGGGAAAATGGGATCTGGCGATTTCAAAATCAAGAAACAAACCTCCCAAAAAAAAACCCATTGATATTATTTTATTTCTCATTTCTTGTTCAATAAATTCTTGATTTAATTTCTTTGATCTGAAGCCAGCTTTTCATTGAAATTTTTAATTTTTATTCTCTTTCTTAGATGGCCGAGTGCATGAAGTCGCTGGTCAACGAAATGGCGGAAAAGCATGATGAGATCTGCCGCCTGAAGACACAGCTTGCCACTTTGGATGAGGTTGTCCTTACGGCCAGGCAGAAGCTGCTTCTCAAGGATCAGTGCATAGCCCAGCTCAACCAGCAGGTGAGAAATCAGCTTTTTGTACTTAAAGATAATTATTTGGATATGTGATTGAATTCATTTTTGCTATATCAAGGAATTTAAAGAGAGATTTTATAGTGCAGAATGATTAATAAATTAATTAATGGATTTAGTCATTATTAAATAAATAGAAGCAGTAGCAATAATAGATCATCAAAGAGAGAGCAGATGCATTTCTTTTGTTTTAATTTTAAATTTATATTAAAACTAACTTAAAAGTGCATTAAATAACTGGACAGACTCTCAAGTTTCATAATAACTGACGTTTGTTTATGTTTTCTTTTAAGAAATCCAGCTCACAACCCCATCGGATGAGGGTAGTGACGTTAGAGATATTTCTGATTCCCAGCCCAGTTTATTATTAGATTAATTGGAAATTTTTTCGATTACTCAAACTGAGCTTATCTCGTGCATGATCGCGTAGTCGCCTTTCGTAGCGTCAAATCGGAAACCCGATCAGCTAACGTCTGAGTTTTCTGTCATTAGGAAATGTCAGTGTATCACTACACACAGTCACAGTTACACTAGTTATTCGTGCCGCTCTAAACAATATATTTATTTTACTGAACACAGCTGCTGGAAGCCAACCAGAGCTTAACCAGTATGTCGCAACATACGATGACCGACAAAGTATCCTCCTCGAATGTTACCGAGGACCTGGAACAGGACTCGAGCGAGAGCAAGGTGGACGCAACCACCAGCTGCATGCTGCAGAATCTAACGATCCAAGAGTTTAAGGAGGGCGAGATGCTCCGGATACTGGACAATGAGCTGAACGAGTTCCTACTCATGCACAACATTCATGAGCACCAGACCATGGAGTCCTGGCGTAGACGACTCTCAGACTTGTACCAGAAGTTGGTAAGGGTTGAAAATATTATTAGACACCATAAGTTTTCTGGAATATATATTGATTGAATCAAATATCGTCCAGGTCTTCAAAGATTAATTTATATCTATTGGACTTTTGCAGTGTTCTGAACGTGACGACACTGTGAAGAAACTGGAAAACATTCGCAGCCAGCTGAGTCTTCTCCAATCTGATGTTGACCGATCCGGCCTGGTCTTCGGCCATTCCTCACCCGCTACTGATGATGTAGACTCCAGAATGGTGGAATGCCTCAGGGAGCGACTGGACACCCTCAGCCATTGCAACCGGGAGCAGCAAGACAAATATCTAAGCCTAGTTACCGACTTTGAAAGTGAGTACATAAACTGATCTTCAAACTGTTCCTTATCCATCATATACGCCAAAATCAATCAACATTCTAGTGCTGCAGACAAAACTCAATTTCCAAGTCGACTTAAATGAGCGGAATTCGCAAGTTTTGAGGGAGGTCGCCGATCTCATTTGTAAACTGGTGGGTAAAGATACTTTTTGATAAAATATTCGCATAAAATAAATTATTATTATTATTTATCTCAGAGCTCCGAGAATTTTTCATATAATGATATATACTCGGAGTCGGCGACCGAAAACCCTTTCTGCGAAGCCATCAAGGAGATAGTCAACAAGGCATCCGAGCACAAAGCCGAGGAGGAGCTCAGGCAAAAGACATGTGCGGTGAGTATCGTATTTGATTCGGTTTCGATTACACCCGCAATTAGGCGATTCCAATAACCTTGGCTGTCATATCAAATACAGAAAGGCGACACGAAAACACCTACCCAAACAAGGAAAGATTCCACCAAAGCCAAGCCCGCAGCCATGGCAAAGGCAAAGTCAACAACTAGGCCCGCCTCTAAGCCAACAACAAAGCCTGCAACTAAGCCAACAACTACAAAGCCCAGGAGCAGCAAGTAACTATGTCACTTGTTGACCCTCCCACACATTTAGCCTAAGCTAAGCCAAGTTAACTACTTAAGTATAGCTTAAAGTTTGCCCTCGTTGTCTAAGTTGAAAAGTTATTTATCATCGAAATAGTTCCCGCCAAAAAGCTGATGGCGGAAGGAACTGGTATCCTTGCGAATATATGTCTTGTTTATATACAAAAATCAACTGATATCTAGCGTGTAGAGAACATATCCACAGTGAGTGAAGCCAGGAGCTCAGTCAGATGGGGGTAAATAGTATAGTTTTCAAACTTCTCAAGTTAAGAGATAGTCAATATATGTAATTAAGCAACAGCACAGATGAATTTGTAGTTAAATTCATGAAAACTAGCTTTTTAATTTAAAATTTCCTATATGGTGGGCTATGCCTCTGACCTGACTATACAAATATATATTTCTTTGCCCCCGCACACACCGAATATTCTCTTATGAGGTAAATGACATTCGCCTTCGGGGAAGAAGGCCCATATATAGCTTTCTGGGCGGGAATGACAACAAATATTGTTGCCATTCGAGTCGGCTGATTTATTTACCCATATATTTCGTATGGTCCCGAAAGTAAGTCCCTGCGAACTCCCTGTCTACCTTCGACAAATACAAATCGGTCGCGAATGTGTTTATTGTGGAGGAAAGTCGCGGCCGTGGGTTCAACTGCAATTGAAGGGAGAGGTGGAGTGCCTCCACCCGCCAGGCTCACCTGCCCTCCAGGAGTTGGCGAATCGGAAATAGGTTTCGTGTTATTTATTTACCCACAATCGACACGCGAGGCAGGCCAGCGAGTGATATGCATATCGATGAGAGCCCACGGGACTTGGGCGGGGATTTGAGTGGCGAGAGCTGCTCGTGATCCTCGTGACTTGGAGTCCCTAGTAATCGAATCCTGGAAAGAGTGCATCTGGGGGATGAAGATATTTTTAGGGACTTTAAATTGTAAATATAAATAAGGGATCTTTGTAAATATTTATATTTTGCATACTATATTCAGATGCATGTTATCTGATGGGGTTTTTAAAATAATTAATTTGTTCCTAAGCATTTAGATTTAAAAAAAATTAATCAATAATATATATAATAAAAGAACAATAATTATAAATACAATTCATTCATATTGCCTTCGATTAAAATACATTTAAAAAGATTCTGTGAATTTTGGGTTACATCGAGTTAGGAACCTTAAAAAGGTAGGTTTTTCAAAATTGATAACTGAGAAAACGGCTGAAATTGTTAAAATTATTTTTAACATTGGTAAATCATATTATTGGTGATTTTCAATTGAATATTAAATAAGCTATTTAAAAAAATAATAGTGTTGCTACAGCATATTTCCAGGAACCCCTCGCAAAGATAGGCTTCTTAAATCTTAAATCAATTCTTAATTTCAAATCTTTCTAAAACCAAATATTTTGTATCGAAATAATAGCAGCTTTTAAAAAAAATATTTTACATTTATAATTTTTTTAAGTAATTTGTAATTAATATAACCTCTTGAACATATAAAAAATATAAGAACAGATACACATATTTTTTAAAGTTTCACCTTATAAAAATCTGGGAATCAAAAACCCTTGTCTTGGTAGAATATACTTTTATAAATAGAAAATTCCCATCTCGAGCCGTCAGAACCGCTCACGCGATCAGCTCAGCGGCCAACTGCTGGGCGGAAAATCAAACACAGCTCGGCTTTAAGCCGTTGCTGCAGCCGTGGCGGGGTCGTCAGCGCTGGGAACCGGAGTAGTTCGCTTCAGAATCCTGTCATCCGTCGTCGGTTGCTGTTTAGTCGCGTGAAACAAATCAAGGAAGCGCCAGGAGTCGGCACCGGGAATAAAGCGCGCGCGCTCGCAAATGTCCTCGGTGAACCCACACATAAAGCGTAGACGTGAATTTACGAGCCCTAATTAGCCGCCCGCGAAATTCGGAATTTTCCCAACACGACTAGGACGCGTCGCGCGTGAAAATCGGAAAGGAAAGGCGGCGTGCAATTAGCCTGAAAGTTTTCCGCTCCGTCCAAGGATCGGGCGGAGGCGGCGGGAAAAGTTTTCCAAAAAGTGCAAATTGTTTTCGAGTGTTTCGAGCGGAGGCTTTGGGGGCGAACTGTAAATGTGCAAATTGCGCCAGGTGAAAGGTGTGGAAAACTGGCAGCGAAAAGGAGGCACTCTTAATGGGTTTAATGACAGCCAGACGACAGCCCTTTGGTCGCAGGAAATCATAACAATTCATTGCCCCCGGGCGTAGGTATTTGTCTTAATCGATTTTCACAATTCCCACCTCCCCCCACGGAGGCTATCAATTTCGTACTCCACCCCGAGTATAATAATATGCCTTTAAAAGTGTTTTAAGTGCGCGGAGCCACGCTCTCCCCAGCCCCCAAAGTGCGGGGAAATACTATTGCCAATCGGAGGCACAGACAGACGATATTATTCGCTGCCACCCGCCCGGCAACTTTATTTTCAAATCGTGTCAAACATTTGAGTCTTGCCGAGGGGGTGCATAGTGGAATAATATAATATCTATAAAACCCGGGGCAGTCTTAGGCCCAGTCCCCCTCCATATCGTTTTTCTTGTGTTGCCAAAGTGCCAAAGAAACGGAACTTCGAAACCCGAAACCCAAAGCCTTGCCACCTACGTAGGTATACGTGGAGTTCGAATTGGTTTTATTTTCGTGACAAACTTTTAATAGCAATATTATTGAAATGAAATGAAACGGTAATGAAGTCAAAATTCGTCTGGGCTGTGAGAGATATACCTAAATTTGCAACCCGAGCACGAAGGCAAGCATTCGACATAGAAAGCGATTTTAAGTAAACGTGCAGCGCTTCAGATACGGCTACAGAATAAATGATATATCCAATCGACGGACAATTGACAGGCTGACTGACAGGCCATACCGTTATTCCGTGATTCCGTGATTCCCCGGATTTACGGCAATTAGTTGCAAATATCCGACTCCTCATGGTAAGCTTCGGAACTCGGTCTTGTTCAGGATTCAGGAGCTGTCTCTTCCATTCAAAATTCGCAGAACGAAAAGGCTGCCGTCGACTGCCCCCATCGGCAGCAGTTGGAGCACACGCTTCTCCACTGCCAGACCCAGTCGGAGATCCTGCAGGCCACCAGGGACAATTATCTCAGCATTATCGATGAGTTCAAGCGGGATCTCGAGGAGCTGACCGAGCAGGTCGAACAGCAGCAGCAGCAGCAGACCAACCAATCCTGCCCAGAGCCAGAGCTCCACCTTGAGGAGCCGCCGCGAATCAACTGCGAACTGGAGATACAAGTTGGCAACATCCCACCTGTCCCTTCGAGATTCACTAAACGCTTTTCCTTTTCTCTGATTTCTCTACGATGTTTCCACCTTAGAACGAACGCCTTGCCTGCCAAGTCCAGGGACTACAGGACACGGTAAAGGATCGCGACGGCCAGATTGCGGATCTGCAGTCCATGATCCAGAGCTATTCCGATGTCAGCGAGAATAACCGACTCAAGGAGCAGATACACGAGCTCAAGCTGAAGAACAGTAAGTGATTTCAAAATGTAGGCAGGATATACATAATTTATATACTTCAATGTCTTCCCTTACCAGGTGATCAGAGCCGCCAGATCCGCGAGCTTGCCGGTGAGGTCAAGAGCAACCAGCAGGAGCGAACGGAGCTCGCCACCAAATACCAAAACCTAATGCGTAGTTTTGAGGAAAAGTGCCAGGTACTCAAGGGAGCCGAGCGACAGGTGGAGAGCCTCCAGACGCGTTTGAGTCACTTGGAACACCTACAGGAACAGCTCAAGATGGAGGTGGGTATCCGGTATCTTCTTCCCTCAAAACCAAGTCCGGTTTTTTTGTTCAATTACAGCGCAACATGTTGCGCGAGGAGGTGGTCGCCCTGAAGGAGAAGGAGGCCGTTTCAGCGGGTCACCAACGGGCTCTCCTTGACCAACAGCGACTGGGTCAAAAGGAGCTAGAAAAGATGCGACACCTTAACCGTGACATGCAGGGACAGCTGCAGCAGGAGGAGTCCAAGCATCGGGAAAACGTTCGGAAGCTGGAGCAGGTCGAAGCTTCCATACGGGAACAGATGCGTGGTCTCGCCGCCGACTGCCAGGAAATGCAGGCACGACTAAAGTAGGTAGTCCGGGCTGGATGGAGTGCATCCATCTAAGAGCAGATGCCATCTTAAATTTCTCTAGGAAACAGGTCGAGATCAACCAACAGCAACAGCAGATCCTCGATTCGTTCCGTCAGTGGAGGGAGGCCCAGATTAGGTCCGACAAGGTGATGCGAAAGATAGCCAAGCAGAATGAGGATTGCATTACCATCTTGCGGGACGAGAATTATTCGCTAGTTGAGGACTACCGTTGCGTCTACAGAGACTACCAAATTTTGGAGCAGGAAATGCAGCGTGTTAAGGAGGCGGTCCACTACGCTCCCAGCCCCTCGATGGGTTATCCTTCGCCGTCGGGTGGCGTCCAAATGGACCCCGGGGCGGGCAATGAAGTGAGTAAAAAAATCAACAAATTTTCTACGTCTTATACATTTTAGTTTTTAGAAAACAATTTAGATTAGTTAGGTAAAATTAATTTATGAAAATTTATACAAAATTTAAGCCGTATAAAACTTGATTTAAACCCTTAAAATTCTTCGCTTCTATTCTACATGTCTCTTCGAAATTATTACAAATTGGATTAGTATTGAACTTTCCGACAGTTGGAATAGGCCCAGATTTCGTTTATAATTTTTAACTTATCCTCTGTGAATCCCCCAGATGGCAAGGCGCCTGCAGAACATGGCCACCACCTCCCAGCGCATCTCCCACCAGTACCGAACACTTAACCATGTCCAAGTGAAGTACCAGAACCAGAGCCCCAGGGACCGGGGAAGACATCTGAGACCCACCAAATCCTCAGATGATTTGTCTTAGGACCTCCTTCCAATAATTTTAACATGGTTTATACCCACCCCTTTCGCCAACTACTTAATCGAGTCGCGCATATTGTAAATTCCTTGTAAATTATAGTTAAAAACAACGAAAAATAATAAACATTTGCATATGCAGATGTTACAAAACATTAGTTTATATTAACTGTGCTTTTAACAGACGGAGAACTGGATCAACTTTCAAAAATCGCAAAGCGAGCTTTTCTTGTTTTTAATATTCTCGTGTCTCTTCTTTCTGAGTTATTATTATCTTTTAGTTAACGTAAGTACCCCATTCACCATTTTTCCATAATTCTAGTCGCATCCTTGTCTATTACCCATCGTCCTGCTGGATGAGCTTGGCCCTTTCGCTGATTGCAATCAAGGCCATTTTGATTTGGACCCGCTTCTTAACGCTCTCCTCGCGCAGTACTTCGGATTGCTTCGTCAGTATCTTGACGCGAACGTCGCTGAACTGCTCCGCCTCCGGCAGGGTCATCTCCAGGTAAACATCCTTGCCCACGTTGACAAGGATACGGTCCATCTGGCGAACCCTGGCCTGCATGAACACGTTGCCGCCGATGTTCACCTGCGTCTTGTAGCCCTCGGGCAAATGTGTGTCGAAGGTTTGGAGCGTGTTCTTCAGCTGCATGTACTCCATTATCTCCTCATTGTACTTCCCAATGCATTCTTCAAGCTGCCGCAGGTCCTCTTTCAGAACTTCGTTGATAAACTCCTCAATCTGCGTAATGCGAGCTTCATTGGCAGCCTGTCTGTGTAAGTTGGATTTTAGCAGTTTAGAGGTTACTTTCTTTCCTTCTTGGTATCTCATTACTTACTCCGGCCTCTGTGGGGACTCCTTACTGCCTTTGGACTTGCTGTGCATTTTTATATCCTGAATAATAAGCCGGTAAAATCGAGCAAGTTTTGATTTGTTTACCTTTATAAGAGCGTTGCCAATTTAGCTATTTCCCGCTGGATTTGGCGGTTTAAAAAGCACGAGGCGAAATAAATTGGAATCTAGCGGCTAGCAAAATTGGCGGATTTTAGCTTTTTAAAAGCACTTTATTTTATATCACATTTAATTATTTAATTTAAATTCAACCATTAAAAATGTACGCAAAATTGACTACGTTTTAAAATGATTTACAAGAACGACTAATTCAATTTATTCCGATTTGACCTATTCTGTTGCTCTCATTATTTCCAATAAAAACTGGCCAGGCCGGTTGCTTATAAATGAAACCTCTGGCAACGCTAGTTGCTCATGAACGAAAACTCTGTCAGCGCTGGTTCTTCAAACCTGAAAACTCGAAGTCTGGCAACGCATCTCGGCCGATTAAGTTTCTGTGGCCACAATCGGCGTTAATTTAGCTATTTTCCCACTAGATCTAGCGTTTTTCGGTTGCCAAACTGTGCACTTTGCGGAACGAATATGGCGTACATTAAGCTTAAATTAATTTAAAATATTTTGGGTTAAAGCTTGTTTTTCAGCATTTTCTTTTTTATAATAAGGGTTTTATATTTTATTTTGACTCAGAATCTAGCTTGTACAGTGGTTATAGCTTGACAACGCTAATCGGATTGTAAGTTAACAGGAGCTTTCGATTAGGCCGTTACAATTCAAATATTCATTATAAACGGAAAAGCGTCAGATAAATAAAATGACTGATTTACTTTTGTGAGCTTTCGTTCTAACCTTGGTCATCCGCTACTATAAATATCCTGTTTTCCGTTTGAAACAAATGCAGATCTTTGTCATTTAAAGTTTTTCAGTCTGATACGATTCGACGAAGATATAAAAACTGAAACCCCAATTAAATTGCCTATCCGAGTCGTCTAATCTTTCCTAATGAAGAAATGGAACAGAGCGCTAGTCGATCAAGTCCCAATTTCCGAGTTGCGATCACACCTTGGGGTTCGTCACCTACAAGTATTATATTTTATTATATTATTTATAGATCTTCATGTTTAATATATATGAAAATATGTTAACAATTTTTTTTTAATATTTTTTTTGAAAACGCCTACCCTTGCTTGTTACATCAGCAGAAAATCGTTAAGTTGTACCAAGTTCAATTAATCCCATACATTGCAGATTTTCGCACTAATCCGTTGTGATTCCCAGTTCAACACACTTTATATAATCCAAAAGCAAAGTATCAAAGCCACAATACATAGGCGAAAAATTAAAGTCAATTGTCTGCACAGGCAATTCCAAATTAAAATTTTCACATCTCTCTACGAGTGACTTATCTGCAAGTCCGAAGCGAATTGAAATCACACCCGAGGCGTGACTCATTAGCATTTTTAATGCCTTTTTAGCCTTTGTATTTGAACTCTGTCGTATGTGGTGTTATTGTTTCCTGTTACATTTTTTCTTCGAATTTTAAGCCGGCCCACGAAGCTACAGTTTGGTGCAAAATTATTAAAACAGACCACTTAGGTTACCAAATCGTCTTAAAATTAAAAAATTCCAAGAAAAACTCTCATCCCAGTTAATCCATTTACACATTAAAAGCATTTGGGTAATAAATTTCTAATTAAATTTATAATAAATGATAAATTTTTTAAATCCCAAAAAGTGATCTTTAGGCAGGATGGAGATTCTATTAAAACTCAAGTCCAGCCAACTAAGATTCTTCAGCGTATTAAAAACACTCGAGTAAAGAGTGCTAGTGGAAAGTTTCATTGGACAATTTTTCCCTGGGGTTTCCGGTCAGTTCGAGATCATCCAATTTGCTATTTTCGTAATTCGGGGCAGTATATGATAATCTTATTGAGTTCGGAGGAAAGTGTCCATTTGGAAGTCAGTTCTACAGTTGAATACCCATAAATATTCAAGGTTTGCTACAATTTAAAGAAACTCCTGTTCTAACAATGCTTCAAGGAAAGTTCCCTGAAGGATACTCATCCCAACACTTGTTTAACGTACAAACTCAAGTGACTACTGATTTTTCTTGTGTCTCTCGGAGGATCATAAAATGCCTTCACGTCACACCTGAGGCATCCTCCTCATCGATGGTGAAAGTGCTCGCTGTTCAAATAGCGACTTGATTTACTTTGCACCCCACAAAAATAGATCCGCTTTGGTGTCTGGGTACCAATTAAGGATGCGCTCCACCTCCGCCGCTAACAATATCCGAGCAATCCATTGTCCACATCCAATTAGCTGGTCTCCAACACCTCTGCTCCTGCTGCAGGCACCATTTTCCACGGCTGCCTGCTGCCTGCTGCCTGCCACAAATCAAAAGGCTGGAAAACCAAACAAACAGAAAAACAAAACGACGAAATATCCGAAAACCAAAACAAGCCGAGGAAACCCAAAAAGCAAAGTGCCAACTTTCATTAAAAGTATTTTTGCGCTCATTGCCAATGCATTCAATTGTGGTCTCGGCGAGCACGGGTCCCATGCCTAGTTTAAGCCAGCGACTTGACTTTGACCACCTCCTGTTGTCTCTGGGCCTTGTTTCGCATCCAATCCTCATGATCTACAACACACCGTGACCTTCTTTGCCTTCTCTGCCCATGAGAAGCCTTGTCTTGCACAGGAAACAATTTCGATATATATATATTTGTTAATAATATTTAAGGACGTCCAGAGCTGGAATATTATTTGCAATGTTCAAACTTATATTTTACTATCACATATATATTAAAAATTTAAATTTCGTTGCGTAATTTTGGTTTTAAATAATTGATTTTTAATATGCAAGGAATATTTAGTCATATTCTTAGAAGACAAGCTATATTTAAGAATGAAAACGTTTATTTTATCTTAATTCTAAGATTTAATAATTATAAAGGTTTCATTACTTATATATATTTTAAATTAAATTGAAATTAATTCATATTTGATTTATACTTAAATATAATATTTGGTTTCCGTGTAGAGAAAGACTTGCCCCAAACCAAACCGACAAACATTCGCACACAAAATTTGAAAAAGTAAAAACCGTCGAAGGAAAGTGAATTTCTTTTTAAGCAAATCAACTTGCCACGCCCCTCCGCCGGGGGGACCCCCTCTCTCGGAGATTCACAGATCTTTTGGGTGAAATTTCATGTGCCATTAAACTGGTTCTGTCAGGCGCAGTCGCTGGACTGTCGATCGTCTGTGCTTTTGGCTTGGGATACGGATTGGTTCGACGATTGGGCCTTTGGCTTAGGTTCGGCGGCTTTGCAGCACTCCTTGCCACCGATTTTCTACGATTTCAATGGGTATCGACGGGGACTCTACCCAGTTTTTCGAAATACATCGAAATCCACTAAGGTGGCAAGGAATTGGTGTGTATGGGATGAACAGATACTTAAACATCCCTAAGATGTAGTCCTTATTTCTGACTTGTATTGTGGACTTATATTTTTGTAAGGGAAATATTTATTTTAGTAAAAACCGCTTTCTTATCATATTTAAATTAAGTAAGATTTGATTAAAGTGTCCTAAGTTTAAGCCAAGATATTGACTGGAATTTTTATACCTACAGGTTTTATTTATCTCTATACATAAATAAAATTAAGGATTAATCATACCCCATTCGAAGTGCCATTACAGGGCGTCACAGCCATCTGCAGCGTGTAAATGAGGCATGTGCTCCTGCACAGACTCTTCCCTTTTCGCATCGCCCACATGGCCACAGCACCGCAGCCATAAACATGCTTAATTTCCATTTGTGGCAGCTTTGGGCTGCAAAGGAAGCTGACTCCTCGTGGGCGTTGCAAGATCGACTTTTGGGGGAAGGCAGGCCGCACTTGCCGCACTTGCCACACGCTGCGTTGCGTCAGTTTAGTGTGTCAGAAGCCGCCAGAAGAAGAAAGTTGCTCCGGGTCCGAGCCCCATTGATCCGGTTTAGTGGAGTCGCTACAGGTTCGTTGTTCCTTCGAATGGCGATCACTTTTTTCTCTGTCTTAGCGTTTTCCTCTTTTTTATATTTGTTTGCTTACTTTCTGCCGCCACGAAAAATCGTCGTCCACTTTCGGTCGCAATTAATTATGCGGCGGGCAGCTGAAAATGAAAGTGCGCCCAGGTTGCAAGTCCAGATCTTGGGTTCTCACTCTCTCTTTCTCCGGCCTCGACTCCTGCAGCGTCCTCGCCTCCGTCTCCAAAGCTGTGTGGTCGCTTTTTTTTAATAGCGATGCCTTTTCCCCATTATTAGACATCAGGAGACTTTATTTCTGGCAGGAGAGGAGCTCAGTAGGAGGTTTGAATTGTATCTGGGGGCGCATTAGTCTTAAGTACAATTTTAATTATATTTATTGAAGTAAGGCTTAAATGCAATTTATATACTAATTATATACCTTTGGCTTACATACAGAAATATTGTAATAGATATTGATTTTCTTAATTTATGGTTAATAGCAACCAGAAGGTACTTTAGAAACTATATCCTAGAATTGGATTAGTTAATTCTAAAAATTAAAACATTTTCAAGTAGTTAAGAAAACTTGGCTTATAAATACATCATTATATTAACAATGACTATACGTTATAATCAAATTAATCTTCAATTTAAAACTTTTGGACCAATTCCCTTATTATTTCTTGCTGTGTACCTTAAAAAGTGAGAACATTCTCTGCCGAGATCTTCATTATCTTCAAACGAGAACGCCGTTCTGCAGTCTCCCATCCTGTCGCCGTTTTCTGCCCATCGAGATGTCGTTGTCATCCTCGCCCGTCGGCCCATAAAGAGTTTGCTTTATGCCGCCCGACGGAACTCGCAGGTGGTCACTTAGTTTATGGATGGGCAACCGCAAGATCGCGCACCGATCCGTGCTGATTTGTTGTCGCCATTCCCAGGCCGAAGATTGGTGGCTAAAGTGTTCTCCGAACGCTGCCACTAAGATATTAAGCAGCCTCGATTACTCAGGCAGATTCAATATCAAGGAAGATACTTTAGAGATACTAGTAAAATAAATTATTTGCATAAAGGAAAATTAAAAAGAACACTTCTTATAGTTATAGAACTTTATTAATATTGCTATCTTAAAAAGATCGTTTAATGTAATACTTGTACTATGTATTATAATAATTTTGTTGTCAAAGAGTTCCCAGCTTTACTTAAATAAAATAATGGGCAAAATGACAAAATTCTTTTATTATAGTATTCATATCAACAATTTATTATTCTTAAACCCAAGAATGTCCTTAAAAGCTTTCTAGTTATAGTTTTCAGTCTACTAAACTGTCCAATATCATTTAGCAAAGATGTTAGAACCTTTGTCAACATGAATTTACAATCGTTTTAATATAACATCTTTTTACAAGATTATTGATTAAGGGTAGCTTAGAAACTCTTATAATTTTCCCAAAATAAATACAAATTCTCGTCTTTAGAGCCCGATTGAATCATCACATCAAGCCAATCGATTTTATTACCCCAATTATGTCCACCCACGATGACTGGCCACCACAATGGCCACTTCCAGCTGTCCGCAGATCCGCTGAAGAAAGGAAACCTTCGGCGTCTAACTCAAATTTATCGGGTCTGTCAACATGCCAGCCCCGCAGGCTACCGATCATCGATTTGTTCCCATGAAAAGCCCATTTCGGTTGAGCGTCAATAAAACTTAAGCGCCATCCAATAAAAGTTGTAGACAATTCTGTACAATAAATAAGGGGAAAAGCCCACACAGAATGGCAATCGATCGACGGCGGCGACACGATCAGCGGTCTTATTTGATCTATATGGGAGTGAGACTTGCAGACTGTGACCCCGTCAGCCAAAAAATAATAATAATAATAACAATAAACAGAGGGAAAACAATGCGATATGGAAAAACTGTGGCATGTTTTCCCAACATCAAGTTGCCTCCGAGTTGGAGCTCATAATCGTTTAGGACGAGGAGGCTTGGTGTGCTCGCAGACAGCGGGTCTCAGTGGAAATAGCTCTAGACACAAATTATATTAATGGGCTTTTGTTGGGCTCCAGTGGAGATCGGATGAGGAGGGAGTCTGCGGCAGGATCGGTGAAGGAGGAGGAGGGCCTGGCATTATTTGTCTCTGCACGAATCACGTTTTAGAAATTGCATTGCATATAGAAGGCAGCCGAAATGATCAACGAAAAATGTACTAAATGTGCCCCAGTCACAGCTCGAATAAAACACTGAAAAATTAGAAATTTAATAAATAAAATTATAAATATAAAACTAAAAATTTATAAAAATTAACAATTACATAATTACTTATACTTGTAACACTATTATATCTTATTTGAACTTAAAAGGTTTTCTGTAATTCTTCTCCCTGTGTACTCCCAGTTAGGTTCGGAATTAGAAAGACAATCTCTTCGGCTGTCAGGGTTTTTTGCGCAAGTTCTGGATGCGAGGAGCTCTCGGGCAAGCGGGCCTTAAGTGGCACTTAGCTTTAATATGTTGCCCTACCGTTTAAATGGGCCTCTTGGCTCGCAGGCAAATCGGAGAGTTACCTGAAATAATTGCATGAACACAAATTGGAGCGCTGTGGCGTAGGAATCGTTCTGCGACTTCTGCGATTTCGGTGATTACACGGCTCTTCCGCCAAAGATTCCGCTTTCTCCAAATCAAATGATCGGCGGAGAAGAGTGCCGGTGCTCTTCTGCAGGTCTCTTGTCACGTCTACTTGAGCACGATCGCTATAGCGATTCTTCCGCCGCCCCGATTATGGCTTCTCTGATGCTTTAAGCCCCCGAAGAATGTCATATAGCCGGCGAAAATAATGCGTATTGTGATGATTGAAGTTGGAGTTCATAAAGAAAATAGAAAATATTACTTACTGCCAGAGGAGAGAGGGGGAAGGAAAAACAAGATACATTCTTATTGTCGCCCGGCATTTTCTGGGTCACCTGATGGGGGCCTGGTATTTGGCACTTGGGTCAATGAGCCACATGTGGCACAACCTACGAATGCGATGAGTAATGGGTGTCAAGAGGCTGGAGGTTCCCAGACAGATCTCAATTACAGGCTAATAAGCGGGGTGGCATTATTACACTAAGCGAAATTTGGGCTATATATTAGTATTAAGGTATTACGGAGTATCTAGGGTATGTTTAAGAATCTTTAAGTTGCTGATGAGCTTGAAAAACAATGATTCTGAACGCTTCTTGGTAAGAATATACTATAAAAACAAAACCTCCACAATCTCTGGGATTTGGTCAATCACAACTATTTTAAATTTTTACTCAGCTTTGATTGATTCTATTTAAATATCTTATCGAATATATTTCTACAAACAAAACGCTTTTATTTGCTGTGCAGAGAAGCTTAAATTACTAACCCAGAAGTGATAGAAAGTAAGCCAGATTACTGGGTTTACATTTGCAAATTAGTTTGGATGCCATGAAACAATTAGGGAAATGTATTCTAGATTTTCTCAGGCCTCCCGTGAATATTCCATATACGTAGTACATATGACTGCCCATTAAATCGTGCACAAAATTCTCACACTCGAAAATAAAAGATCGTAATGAAGACATGTAAAAAATTGATTACCCGAGAAGGAACACGTACGATAATCATAACTCTGGGCTCCCTTTTTATACTTTTTCCCCCCTTATTTTTTGTATTCTTCATTCTTTGGACCAACTGCAGTGTTGCCCTGCTGCAAAGGCCTAATTGCATCACGTTTTTAGAGCAACAACAAAAGGCCGACAGAATATTACACAATTGTGAAATGGCCAGGAGACAGGGCCGAGGAAAGGCAGTGCCATTAGTTTCCATGATTTCCACACGTGAGTCGAGATCTACGCTTTGAGCACCGACTGACTCTCGGTTTCCGACACTCTAAATCGGTTTTTTTTTTTTGTATCTTAGGCTTTGTTTGGATCCGTATCTGACGGGTTGACGGAACGCCTGACTGGCAGGTTTTGTCTTTGTTCATTTACCTTAATGAACGCCAAGACGTTGACTGTGACAATAATAACAATTTCCGAGCATATCAAAAGATAGCAGAGATTTAATTTTCCTCGCCCAGATGGAAACGGGTTCTAGGAGGAAAATAAAAAATACAAAATGGTGTTCGGATGTTAGTACGAAAAACTATTAATAAAGGAAATAAGCAGATCCGGGAAAGTTAAATCAATATATAGAATTCAAGGCACAGAATTTTATAATTTCTAAATTTCAATATTTTTCCCTTTGATATTATTTCAAATTATCAAAAAAAAGTAAAAACAGTAAATATGCGAAGTTATACAAAGTCACATTGTAATTGTTCTTAAGATAGATATAAAGTCTGCAAAATTGTATGTTCTCGTTAGGTATTTTTAAAGAAATCTTCATGTAAAATAAACCTATTTCTTCTCTTCTATTAAATTATTTATAATATTTTAACTTTAATCCTTAGCAATTAAAATCCAATTATATATCAGGTAATTTTTCCAAAGTCAAACCAAGATATGATCCTACTTAGGAACCCTTTCAGTCTACCAATTTCTCAGGTAAAGCCCGTGTTTAAAGCCCCCTACTTAGTTTTCTTGATGAGAAGTGCAACTGTGTTTCGGCAATTTACCTGCCGGCTGTGGGGACTTATGCAACTTCTTGGCAAAAGTGTCAGGCGCATCGAAGCGTTGCATCCTCCGCTGTTGCAGCAGCAACATGTGGCAACAGTCGCGGCACGCAATCTGCAGCAGCCAGATTTGGCCAAAAAGAGCGACTCGACTTGGCCGCGTTTGACACACATTTCCCAACTCCCTTTTCCAACTAAATGCCGGCATTTAGACGCCGAAAAACGGATGCACACTTCCGGTGCTACTCGCATTTCGTGACAAAGCAACAGACTCAGAATCCACGCCCACCACGCTGACCAAGTCAGCCGAAGCTATAAATCTATGTATATAATAGTATATAGCTGCAGTTGGCAATTGAATCCGGAGCTAGGTCCAGCTTGGAGCCTCGGCTTGGAACTTGGCCAAGTGCCGCCCGCGCGACAAACGTAATTGACCAAAAATGCAACGCTTGGCTGAACCCTCCCCATAGAACAGTCAGCGAGCAGAATTGGGATGATTCCGAAGGGATTCGACTAAGAAATCTCCTGTAAAATTGAATAAAAACAATGAAATCGTAATTTGGTTTTTGTTATTGAGCATATAGAGTACATTTTAATAATTAAAAGTTACTATGTGACAGCGCATTATTAACACTCTGATCATACTATCTGTGTGCCAGACAGAGAAATAGTTAATTATATACCCTTGATCATACCAAAGAGTGTATAATGTTCTATGGTCTTTGATCATACCCTATTTTCCCAGCACATCCATAATACATATTCCCCACTTTACTGGGCATCATAACTACACCTTTTCCCATTTGTTACTGGCTTTGTTTTTCGCATGCACATTTATTTGGCTTTGGCCCGTCGAGTCTCTGGTGGGTGATGTCGGGTTATGGCTATAGTTAAAGTGGGTGATTCATGCGAGTCAGGTTCTATGGCCATTACCATTCCTATTCCCATTTCCATTCCCATTGCCATATTGTGCGGAGAACAAAGAGCGATCCGATCTGATCCAGCTGCAGCTTGCGACGATTGTGGGTTGAAGTTCGCCGGCGGCTGTTGAACCCGCCAAAGCCAGAGTCGAAGTCGAAGCCGAATCCGAGCCAAGATCTGTCTGCCTATTTGGCAAATAATTATTTTTTATCGGGTGTTAAGCCAACGCAGTGTAGCTAATTAATTCATTAGCGATTGGCTCATAAAACGAGACAATTGCCACATCTGGATGGGATGACTGGCTGCTGCAGCAGCCTTAGTGTCGTCCAGCAGCTGCTTTGGGCCATCTCCCTCTAGGAGGACACACTTTTATGGCTATCCAATGATTACGTGGGCAGACGACCCGACTCCTCTGGCTCCTCTTGCAATTAATAAAGCGCACGTACGTATAGAGAGATGTCTTCTGTTTTCCCGCTTATTTACTTTTTATTATTATTTCTTATACGATTCGGACAAAAACAAGTCGTTAAGGCTTACCGCAGATGCCGATGCTGTAATAATATCGTATGCAAATCCCTCCCCTGCTCCTGCTCCCTTCCCCTAGCCCATCGTCGGCATTGATATAAAGTTTCAATTTACGGCTCATATATCATAACTTGGCCAGCAAGCGGGCGGGGCACCTCAGTGGTACTTATGGGGCTTATTAACTCGTAAAAATGCGCCTGTCACCGATCTTTCAGTTGCAAATGTTGTCGGGATGCTGCTGGCTGAACCTTGAATATTCGCCGGCGATCGGTTGAAATGCTGTATAGATAAGGCATCTTCCTCTGCTGAATTCCGATTTAATTAGTTGGGGTTTTCCAAAGGGTTTGCTAGTAAAAAAATGATATCTCAAGCTGCTAACGTTTTCAAATAGCTTGTAGGAGACTTACTGGATTCCTTGTATTGAAAGAAAAGCGGTCTAATAATAAAAATTTGGGCTTTTACACCCTTGCAGATTATTACAATGTAGATTTGACCATCATCTGCAGCCGATTCGATTTAGTTATGTCCTTTTGTCCGTTTCTATGCAAACTAGTTAATGAGTTATAGAACTTTCTAAAAAAAACTTTTACAAACAGTCCTTTTCAGATGCAAATATTATACAATTTAGAACGAGGCAGATCGGACGACTATATCTGATAGATGTAATTAAATCGAAGGACCCTGTAAATAAAAATAGTGGACTGTGACATAGCTGATATAGTACATTTTGAGTGAAATTGTTACCTGCAAGGGTATACAAAATTCGCCTTCCCAATGTCAGCTTTCTGTCTTTTAATGTACACACTTGATAAGATATTCGCTGAAGTCTCAATGTCTCTTGCTCCCTAAAAAGAATCGCAATACAATCTTTGTGCCGGTACGTTAGGCGCAACTCCAAATTGCAATTTTTGACGCTTTATTTTAATTTTTAACCATTTCCGGCGACGCACTGGTTTTTATGCGCCACCTGGCGGCCCACACTGACTCTGACTCCCGCTTTTGACCTTAACACGAATCACTCTCCGAAATTGGCAGCAGCTAAACCAAATTTACTGAACAAAAACAAAAAACCATAAAATTAAACCGAAGAAAAAGCAAAAGCCAAGCCAAAGTCAAAAGCAAAGGCAAAGTTTCTTATCAATCGAGGGAAACACACAGCGAAAACCGGAATCAAAATAAAAAGCCGAAGAGAGAGAGAGAGCGAGAGAGCGCAGCAAGCAGCAATCGAGAGAGAGCGAGCGCAGCAAAACAGCTGAGCTTCGTGAACGGTTTCCAAGGCAGAGCAAAATTTTTTGTCGGCGCGAACGGACGTGAAAGCGGAAAACGCGAAGCTAACAAGTGAATATAGCAAGAAATATAATAAGTGTGATTGCAAGAGACGTACAGAGATTTAACAAATAATGAAATTAATTTTAAAAAATACACACATATATCGATACCAAGAAGTGCGCGTGATTTAAGCGATCTTAATCAGTGTTGTGAAATCCCATGGAGAAGCTAAGCCGCAAAGCAGAGTCCCCGAAAACCTAACGGCGAATGCGAAAAGCGCAGGAAAACGTGACCACCAATAATAATTCTCGAGCATAATTTTCCGTCTATTTTTCGTGTTTCGTGTGTTCTTTTTGTTTCGTTACCCCTCCGACGCGCGTTGCCTTGTGTTTTGTGTTAAATGTAGTTAGCCGACAAACAAATATTCGATAATTCTGTGCGGCAATATTAATGCCTTTATTTCAATTTACATTCCGATTGTGTTTCGTTCAAAAACTAAAACCAGAGAAAACGTAAACCAAAAAAAAAAAAAAAATATAAGCAAATACTGAAAAGCAAGAATTGTAATTTCGTAGGTTACAACGAAGGGCGCCTCGAGTGCAAATCAATTATATGTGGGCCAGTGCTAAGACCAGCTAAGACGCCAGCCAAGATGACGGAGCACCAGGCCTCCGAGCCGGAGTCCGCGCCCGTGCCCCCGTCCAAGTTCAAGGACTCGGAGGAGGGCTTCCTCTCCACCTCGCCGGACAGCGCCAACGGCGATGCCCCCAAGGTGGCACCCAAGAATGCAGCCTCCCTTGGCCAGCACCATAGCAATTCGGAGAAGCTGCCGGGCCACCAGCTCGTCCGCTTGGCCTTCCACCAGTGCTCCTGCCCGGAGCAGTGCGTCACCCTGAACAACATCCTGGACTCGTTCAAGGCCCCACTCTCCGAGGACCAGGCCTGGGCCCTCATCCATCAGTTTACCACGCTCTACTACAAAGTGGCCATCCAGGCGCACAGCTGCCGTCCGGCGGACTACGAGTCCGGACTGCCCGCCAGCTTCGAGCTCCACTTCCATCGCGACGGCAGCGTCCACTTCTCTGGCAAGGAGCGCCTGCCGCCGCCGGGGGATCAGCAGAGCGCGGAGCAGACCAAGGAGCACAATCCGGAGTTGGACATTTCCTCCCGGGACCAGCTGGACCACAGCGCCAGCAGCAGCACCACCACGAGCAACAGTACCAACGGCGGTGACGGCAGCGCCATTGTCATCAATAGAGGTAAGCCAACTATGGAATATTATCTTATTTATGGAGCCTACAAATCGAATTTTGATATTCTTAAAATTATCCTATTTCAAGGGGGTTTTTATCATTAACAAGTTAATCTAAATTTTTAAAATTTGCTAAAGAATAGAATAGAATAAATGATTTCACAATTTGAAAATTAAAATTAGCAATTTTTAAGTATATTTTAAAAATTTATTTTCGTTTTAGGAGGTGAACAGGTTAGTCTTTGACATCATATTATTGGATTACATTATACTAATTTACGTCTAGAATTGCTTTATTTTAATGTAATTTAGAAATAATATATCAAAGACTAATCTGACATTACAAAACTATCAATTTTAAAGTAAAATAAGTTGAATAGTATATTTGGAATTGTAAGAAATTAAATATTTATAATAATTATTGATAAATCATTAAAACGGGCGATTTTATACACTTGATTTGAATAAGGGAGAATTTTTTTAATGACCTTGTATCGTTGTATTCAAAATCGTTGGCTTATGCTTCAGTTCGATTGTATATTGTTTTAACCTTAAACATTATGTATTATTTTCTTAAAAAAGAAATACAAAGTAAGAGTTTGGTTAATTTTTTCATTCTATAAACACAATTCCTTATCAAGGCAATTGCCCTTGTACATACCCCTTAATCTATTGGATCTGTATGTAAAGCGAAACGTTAATTAGAACCACATAGAACGTATATAGAGTAATTTGATTTTTGATAACGTGACGAACTACCAACCTTAAATGACATTTTTATGTGATTTTTGTGACGCTGACATTTCAGCTCTTTCGAGCGCTATTTTATTTAGTTGAATGAGTTTGAACTTTGGTAGCTTCAAAAAACTGTATCTTATTTTAGTTTTATTTTTATTTCGGCCTGTCAGAGGTCAGTTGGGTGTCGACTGCAGATGCGGAACTGTGGCAGTGTGATGAAAACTGGGGCTGTGATTAGCTGGGCCGGAAAACCGGTTAAAGTGATGCCTTTCCGGATGGGGACGCGGCTCTTTGTCTTTTCGGCAAACGCTTTCATTTTCAGTTAATAAGCCACAGTTAACTTCTTTCTTTTCTTTCTTTCTTGACTGGCCTCTTATTTTCGGCCGGCCATTTGTGCCGTGATGTGCGTTTCCGTGTGCCATCCATCTGACTATTGGCATCGGAATCCCCTCGCTTTCCAAACAAACAACCCACACTATCCAACTATCCAACTATCCAGCACGGCGGACTGATGATGACCTCTGCATTTAAGTTATGCAGCCAGCTTTGATTGAGGTTTTTCTCCTTCTCACTTCTGTCTGATTGCGTGCTGGCTTTGGGAAAGTGTAAACGGCGACTCCCATGAAGAAGGTCCCATCCCATCTCAGCACCCATCGTACCCAGTATTTTTCACTTTCTTTTGTGGCTTGGAGTGCACAGCAAGAAAATGCAGATCATTTTCTTAATGTTGAGTGGATGTCAAGCTAAAAATAGAGAGTTGCAAAATGAAATTACGTGACAAGTTATATAAGAAAGTTAAATAGAATAGATTGTAATAATTATTTTCTTTCAAATTTTCATGAAGATTAAGCTATTTTGCTGGTACTAATTAATGGGGGATTCTGTTCCCTTTCATATTTTTATTTTAGATTAACTATTCAGAAAATGACAGAATTTTTTCCCTGTGTTCTACAGAGCCTATAGAGCGTGTTTCCTAGACTCACTCCCCCTCCTTCATTTTTTGTAATTGATGGGGGATATTTTGTCTTCAGATCTACGGATCTACAGAACGTGTCTGAGGTTGTCTGCCAGCTAATTGTTTAATCATTCGTCCGCGGGACTGTCAAAATACAGGTCGGTAATCTATCGGCTTTTAGATAAGCCACGTTAATTGGAAAATGCGTTTTGTGAGTGGGCTGTGCGATGGGATCTTGGTTCTCCTAGGTGGCCCTTCATGTGACTCAGAGCTCTTGGGCTGCAGAGCATTAACTGCATTCTACTGCATTTTTATACAGACATTCTGAGCTATGATCTTTGTATGGGCCAAGAGTGTCTCAGAGAGGTCTCTCTATTTGGCCAGGCCAACTCTGTTTATAGCCAGGCTTTATGTATCGGCGAGGCCAATTAGCTGCTTCTTATAAGCAATTAGCCGGGTACACAAGTAGTACTCTTAAGGGCACGCAGATACAGGAAGTTGCTTGGAGATATTAATTAAATTGTGTATCTCGGAGGTGAAGGAACTAGAGAATGTGCCATGAAATATTTCTATAAAACTTAGATTTTAAAGCCCTTTGGGTTGTTTATGGCATTTTTTAAATGTTTTACAATTCGCTAGGCATTCACTTTTGGAATCAAACTTAATTTAACAACTTTATAATTTATACTCTCAAGGTTACATTTAAATGTTAGAAACTTATTGAAATGCAAATTGTAGATTATTAAATACAATTATTTTGGTGGTAATGAACCATATTTGTAAGTTCTAGGTTTAAAGACCTCCTGGCACTTTTATTTAAAGCTAGCCAAGCATAACTTTGGACTAACCTTTGTTTATATTTATCATCGAGGCTTTCTTCGGGGCAAACAGAGATCACCTTGTAACACCTTAATTGCCGCTAATTCAGCAGCTAAAATCAAAGCCATTAGGTGAGAGATATCAAAGGGTTTGCCCCGGGAATCTCGTAGTCCCAGACGAGAACAGAACCGCCGTCAGCGGCAATTAGTCTGCTCAAACAAGTTATTACCACCGGGAGATGCCATCATCAGAACCTAGCACCTTCTAATGGCTTTCGTTCGGCTGCTTCTGTTTTATCCGAAATAAAATCAATGGGAGAAATATAGTATATTATTCGCAGGTTACATTTTCTGGCAGTGGGGGCTTTGAACTTGCCGCCGCCTCTTGATTTCGATTTCGGTCATGATTTCCGCCGGTCTCGGACTGAAAATCGCGCTCCATCGCCTCCTGACAACCGCATCGCCGGGCGCAGCGAATCATTGATTGTGTCGGACCCCAAGTCAAGTGAAGAGCGCGGTCGGAGCCCCTTGGAGCTCTCGGCAACCCTCGGGACCCCCAATGAACTGCAGACCATGAAAATCGGAGGCGTGGGAGATGGCAGCATTTGATGGGAAAACGTCGACGGCGCCGTCGGGTCGCCGCGCCCTCTGGCGCCTCGATTAGGCGCGCAGCAAACTCGACCAGAGTTTTCCACATTTTCACGGACTCTCGGATGAAAATTGGCGCTTGAATCTGTCAACACACAAACTCGCCATTACGTTTTTCACCAGGCGCCCAGAAAAAGGTGGAGGGGTGGAGCACTGAAGCGCCAGCAGGTGTTTTTTGGGTGGTGAAAATTTCCGCTGGAAAATCCGCCCACATAGGGGAGCCCTTTCACTTCAAGGTCATGGGTCATGCGCAGTTCTAAGGAATCGGAAATCGGAAAATGGTGGAAAGTGTTGTGGTAGGTTCTCTCTCTGTCTGTTTTCTCGGCCAGCTGTTGATTGTCTTTGACTAATGTTTCTTTGAGTTTGTTTTCGTTGAGTTTTCTTTGCCCCACGAAACCATCATCGTCTTTAATTTTGTTCTTCCGTTTTCGAACAAATTTCACCCGGATTAATCAAAGAGATCTTTCTCTCCCTCCCCCCGGGTGGATATCCCTTTGCCCCGTCACTTTGAGACTCGCCCGGATGGGTGATGATATTTCATTTTCATGTCTCTATGACTTTCTTGTTTTCACTGCCATGAAAAAAGGCAGACACAAAATTACAGACAAAACAAACAACTGACCGCTCAACTGGTTTAATGTTTAAATAATTACACTAAAAATTACACAAACAAATGCCCCGAAACTATGAAAACCCAAACAAAAATTATAACGAAACTAAAGCTCAGCAGCAGCAAATTGGTTCACTTTTTGCTGTCCGTTTTTTCTTTTCTAAAAAAGAAAGGAAAGAAAAACGGTCTGGCAGTTGGAAGTATCTTTAATTGGTCGGGGCCAATTGTGGCTAATTTCTGGTTAGCCGATGCTTATCTCTAGTAAGAGCTTTTGGGTGGAGTCTAAATGAAGAGTTACCAAATGATAATTGTAATGGGCCGCCTATTTATTAGCCAGCTGAATCGGCTCAATTAGCCGGTTGCTACGGGAGCGTTTTTTTAAAGCGAACATTAAAGAGGTTTTTGGAAATAAGTGCAATTTATTTTAAGGTCAACGATTTCAAGCCTGAAGTAAATGTAATTAGGAGAGGGAAAAATTAGCTATATTTATAGTATTATTTATAAGATTTCCTCCAAATAGCAACATTATATAGACATTTTCTATCTGGTATTATAATTGCTCTAAACTTTCCCAAAACTAATCTTCAATTTAGTACACTTAGTTTAAGGTCAACGGTTTCTAATTTAAGAAAGGAAAAAGTATAGTAAATTTACAATTTACAATATTTCCTTAAAATAAAAATCTTAAATTACCAGTTCCTATGTATTATTATAATCTTTATAAGACCTCCCTAAACTCATCTTTAATTTAGTTAATCTGTAAACTTAAGCCTCTTCCCTCGAATTTCACAAGTCCCCAAATATTTTGATTTAGCAACTCGTGTTAGCTCTGTATCCCACTCGAATTTTCTTGGAATCTGGGACCATATATTATGTTTATTTCAGATTAGGTAGCCCTCCGAAATGCATTTATTATGGGCTATATGCTGCAATAGTTTATGTTGTTAAGGGGACCCCACCTGAAGCTTTTGCCACGTGTTTTTCGTTTGCCCGAGACACATATATATTTTTTTTTTGACACATCATAGACCCAAATTTAATTGCCGGCTATTGTTGTTGACGCTCCAGTTTTTTTTTTTCTGTTTTGTACAAAATTAATATAATAATTTTTTCATAATGACAGCAAATGACATAAGAGCACGACGAACCTGAACCAAATTTGAGTGTTCCACATACAAGAAACAGACCCAAATGCGGTCTGCTATTTGTTTGTGTTTTGTGTTAAATGTATATTTTTTCGGGCCTCTCCTAAACTTGTCCACCTGTGCAGTTTGCATTCGAGTTACGAAATCCGCTGCATTTTGAAATGGAAATACTTTGTCGCCTTGACAACTCGAGGGACGGGACTCAATGCAAGTCTGGGCTGGGATTTTGAAAGTGCGTCGTCTCTGTGGTTCAATAAATCACACGATAATCCAAATTGTGGCCGTTTTTCATCCGTTGTTTGGATGACACTTGTGTCCGAGTGTGTGGGGTCCATTGAGCTGACATATCGGGGCCCCAGCGCTCCGAGTGACCCTGAATCGTCAGCTGTTATTTTTTGTTGATCACGCTCCGAATTATAAATACATTTTGATGCAATTAAACGCAATCGAAAATGGCAAAAGCCGCAGAGTAAATGCGTTCCCCGATAGAGCTACTTTTCGTACGCCTATCTTATCGTTTTGTAAGGGTATATATGTCAGGCGGTAATGCATGTGTCGGGGGTACATATGCGGTGAATATATAGTCCAAATGTGTGTCGAGTGGTAACCACATAAAACAGCTTTACTCAGAAGGTACACGAGTAGACAGCGAAACTTGCTAAAAGGTTTGTTAACCCTGGTGGTTCCACCAAATGTGACTAGTGGTTTTCCATGGGAACCCGAACCCGGCTCACGGATATGCGAAAGAAAGTGTGGTACGATAAGCCATTTTATATATTTGATAAGGTTCTATATTTGGAGAATTATTTCAGGGCAGAACGACCTTGCTTTAAGGGGTTAGTCGAGGATATATTTATTATTAGCGGTATTAAATTCTTAAGAATAATTTATAAGTTTTCTTTCAAGATAAAACAACAAGTTCAACGTGGCTTTCAGTATATGAAGTGATTTCTATTTATGGAAAAAGGTTCCACTTGTTGGGTCACTTGAAACAAGTGTTCTAGATGATTACAAATTTACTTTTTATACATATAGGCGACTGAGTTTTCAGACAGATTAGATTGTTAGATTATGGCTTTATTTACGGAGCATTAGTAAAGCCAAAGGCTTAGTTGGGATTGGTCAGGTTAATGAAATGAAATTAAATTTATATACATCTTTACAATCCTTACAATTACATTACATTTCGTGACCTTCAAGAACTATTTCTTATAATTTAAACTTTCATCCAGCGATAAGCTTGCTTAATTGTTTACAAGTCTACCCAATATATACTATCATACTTATTTTTATTTTTGCCACTCCTATCGCAATCTCTCAAGTGTTTAATGGCGGTATTCATGAGACACATTCATCTTCGGCCAGAGATCCAATTTCGATTGACACATTTACCCAGGGGGGATGGCGGGCGCGTGGGCGTCTTCGCTGGGGTAATTCACCTTGATGGAGATTTTCCACGGGGCCGCGATGACTGCGCAGGCGCAACTAAACTGTAATCGAGACTCTCGCTTTCTACTCGGCTTGAGTCCCGCTCCAGTCAGCGGATGACTATGAAATTAGACGCTGGACTGCAGATCGGGGTACACGGTAGACCGGAGAGTGTAGACACCTTGGCGGACCCGTAGAGCGGGTGCTGTCGTATCTCTGTTATCATAACCGACTAACCGAGCGACTGATTGACTGACTGAGTCTCAACGGCTCTCCAGTGGCTCTTTCACTTTGCATACTGCCGGCGCGGCGACTGCTGAAATTACAATATAAATTCATATGGAAGAAACGATCTTTAATCAGCATTTACGCTTTCATCTTTCACATTTCTCAAAGAGTGGAAAACAACACCAGCAACATGGCCATAAACAACAATTGTTGTTGCCGATCTGGGGTTTCAACCTGTTGACGAGTTGTCTGCGCCGGCGCACGTTGAAATACACTGGAAAATATGCTTCATTATTCAGGATTTTGGTATTTTTTTAAATGAATTTTGACTTTTATAGAGATGCTTTAATTCTAGAAACAATTTAAACAGAAAATAAATACTATTCTATAAAGAAATTAGCAGTCAGAACAATACTTAGCTTTCTAATAGCCAGGAATAAGACCTTTTCAAATTAAAAAAGAACCTTTAAATGACATAAACTTCTTTAAAAATTAACAATTTGATTTCATATATAAATATAAATTTTCTCTGTGTGAAGATACCCAGATATCCAGCCCGGCTATCTTCAGTGGGTTTTTGGCCTGGCTTCAGTTGGAAACTATTTTAATTTGGTGGCAAATTTGCATAGTCCGCATATTTTATGAATTTGTTCGTCTATTTGTCGAGTTTAATTCGGAATCGGAGGTCATAAACATTTATAATTTCGCTCTTTCACTCGGTCACAAAAGATGAAAGCAAGAGTGACATTTAAAGCGGTCCAGGCCATGGGCTTTTATGGCATTTAGGAGCCTTTTGTGTCCACCCTTTGTCTGGAACTATATTCCAGAGAGACCTTACGCAACCCGCGATAATTGAAGAATGGGGATCATGGATATAGTATGTGTGTGTATTGTGGTTTCTGGCTGATTTCGGAATGCCATTCAGTTGATTGGGATTTTCTTGGCCTTTTTGTGCCGCAGGAATTGTTACTGAACTGCGGTCACAATTCGAGTCTTTCTCGGGCTTATGATGCCTTATTGTGGATTGTTTTATGATGTAAAATAGCCGCAATCAATGAGCTCCCAAAAAATAGCCTGGGAACTTCAGGGGAAATATGTAAGGGTTTTGACTTAATGATGGATGAAGTAATTTTTAAAATAACGTAATGGGCATAAGTTGTGGGAATGTATTAAACGCTTACAAGAAATGCAGATTTATACAAATATTAAAGAAATATTTTAAAAGCAATCATCCGCCTTTCATTACACTTAAATAGAAGCATTCAAGGTCACTCTAAACTTTAATTTATATTAATGCTTACAGTTTGATTCTGTAAAACTTACAAAATCGTTGTTCCGCTCGATTATTAGCTAACCACTCCAAAATCCAACGCCCCTAATTAAGTTAATTACCAACTATCTATCATTTCCTGATTCATTTTTCATCCGCGCTTATTAATTATTAATTAATTAATAATTTGAATGAGGAGACGCGGCATGCACTTAATTGTAGCAAAAACGAAACCCAAATAAATCGTTGGAGGGAGCGAGGAGAGGAAAACTCATCAACAGCTCATTGCCCGCCTTTGATTGATATATATTTTAGCTAATACCTTAAAGATGTTGTAAGGCAAATTAGCAGCGAGCCTCCATGCCCAAAACATTCCACTCTCCCAAAAAATGCTGTAAATTATTAGTTGGAAACCAAGATGAAAAGGCAAAGCGCAAAAATATGGTTTTTAAAGAGCCGACGATTTTTACATTTTGACGCCTCAACGAATCGCTTGAGATTTCTGTTTTGGCGCTGCTTCATTAATTTCGCGAAAAGGGTAAACCCTGATAGAAGCAAAAGAAATCTGCATAGATATCGTGCTTTTCTCCCTAGATTATTTATCAATTTCTATAAAACATCCATGGTATACTTTAGCATAAAAAAGCACAAAAAGTGCAAACGCCGAAGAGAGCAACTCAGTCTGGGGCTGCCGTTGACTTGCACATGACTTTCATGACATTAGAAAGTAAATTGCCATGAGGCCACTTGGTCAACCATCAAAGCCATGCACCCCAGCACCACCACAAACTACACAAAATAGGAAAAAAGAAACATAAATAAAAAACACCTAGCACCACAGCAACATTTATTAAACTTTATTATATACTGGCAGTTTTCTATTGAACCTGATGAAATGCAAGCGGAGGAGGACTGCGATGATGGGATTTCTGAGGTTGTGGAAGGCAAACAATTGAAAGTCAGCCAGGCAAAGTGCCTTGGCTTTGGCTTGGCTTCAGGTTTATTATTATTAATTGGATTCGATGAGAGGAAAGTCCATTGTCTGACCCTGGGCCTGGGGAACCTCCTTTTCTTTTCGCAGTTCCCCGATCGGAAATGCAATTTTCTCTGATGAAATTCGCCTTTTGCTGAATGTCCACGCTTTTGAGCGGCTCGCCGGTTGGCAATCTAATCTTATCGAAATGGGTTCGTTAATTTCTGTTTTCAGTGCGAGCAAAGTGCACGGAACCCATATAAATATATAGGAAAGTAGAATCCCATTCTCTTTGGTTACGGGTCGGGCCTGATTGTTGGATCGCCAATTAAGCGACTCAAAACTTGAGGTATGGTGACTCACTCTCAGATAACGCAAAGTGATTTTATTCTCTGTGGTTTATTGATTGCTCAGAAACATGTGAGGCGCGGACAAAATAAACAAAAATGGATACATTTTGGCGAAAATCTTGATGGGGGAAATACAATTATTGGGAGCTTTGCTTAATTTCCTGTTTCAACAAAGAAAGCATTTATTAGAAGTTGATGAACCTACAGGAAAGCCTATGGAATTACTCATTGTTTCATATAATAATCTATTCAATTTGTTATTTGGTTATTTTGTTTTTTCGTTGACCTGTTCCCACTTGGCCACTTTGCATTGGTAATCACCCCAGATTAGTGGTGACCTGTGATCGTTAATCTCAACATATGGCTTATAAATTTCAGCAGCTTCGAACCCTAATTATTCACAGCTGCCGGCTTAAATCTCTCAAATCGCCGGCTGATCCGCTGTGAATTTCAAATTGTAACGTTCGCCAACTTATTCAATAGCGATCAATCAGCTGCACATGTTGTTCCCAGACCCCAAGGAGAGGAAAAAAACGTTACGGCCTGTGCCATAAATCAAGCATTAATAAAACCCAAATTTGCGCAAATTTTCGACAGCAAAGGAAGCTGCCTCCTCTTTTGCCATTCATTTGAAATTCTTTGCTAAATGTCAATTAATTATTAACTGGAACCGCCTGGCTGCCTGCCTCGGAGCATGAAATTTATTATTTAATTATTGAGTCGCGGCATGTCTCTGCCAAACTGGCATTCTTCGGGCCTAAAACTCCTCGTCGCACTCTCCTGTCTTCCTCGAAAAGCTGCCTGTGCCTCTGTTTGCCTCATTTCCTGCGAAAGTGATGGACAGCCCAGCCACATCATAATGATATCATGCTGGGCATTCGGGCTCATCTCATATTTTCATGTGAGCTCTGGCTTTTTTGACTCTTTTTTGTACTATTTTTTCGGTTTATTTCCTAAAAAAAGCTGTGTTCTGGTTGCCTGACCCGCAAACTCCACTAACCTGCGGTTAGGTCAAGAGTTTAATGCGGAACCAACACAATGGCCGGACCGTAATTCATGGGATGTGTGGCGGCATGATTCACCTCGCTTCGGAATTGTATAATTTTTTAGTCTTTTTGCGGGTACAAGGCAGAAAAAGAACAGGTGGGGTAGCGTTAATTAAAATAGAGGGGAGGCAACAAAAAAAAGGAATTTATTTATATATAGTTGGGTTGTGTACAAGATGGATAAATAGATAATTATTATACAACACTTATGTACGTCTTGATTTAGTCGAAAATGTATAAAGTTTTAAGTAAAGTGAGCTTGGGACACTAGTTGAGGTAACTAAAATAAATACTTGTTGAGTTTAAGTTACTTCTTGATTTGTTAAAGTACATATACGCTTTGGGACTCAATTGAGAAAATCTTTTATAAAAGTTTTGATTAAAAAGCTAATTTTTAAATGCAAATTAGAGCATTAAATATATCCTATATACTAAACAGATGTAAATAAATGTGTAACCATCTTTTAAGTATAGATCCTTTCCCCTGCTTATACCTTTGTTCCTATCAACTTATATTTTTTTAAATGTTCTCTTATTGTTAAAATGTGACTCTTTTTGAGAAGTGAATTTTCTTGGAAAACAACAAAAATTTCTATTAAGGTATTCTAATGCATCTTAGATCAAGTTAATTCAAGGCAGACAGCATAGTAAAGGAATAACTTTGGATTTGCAAGCTAAAGGTCAATAGTTGAATCCCTCTCTAGTCACTTAGTCTTAGCTTATATAAAAATAAGTACAAATCGTTCCTAAAGGATGCTATCTTAAACCTAAAATCTTTTAATTTTATTTTTGTGTTATTGAGAAGGTCGATAAATTTACTTTCCGAATAATACTTATATGCATACATACTAAAACCCCAATCAACATTAGCATATCGTGTGTTGTTATCCTCAGCCAAATCAAGTTGATTGCAATAACAAACTCTCCATCCTGAGGTATTTATTGGTTGTATTTAAAGTTGGTGCAAATTTTGGGTGTACCAACCGGTCGGTCAGTCAGTCAGTCACGCTTAATAAATCGCAAAGTGGAATTGCTGGGCCATGGCAGGCCCCAGCCCCTGCTCCCCGCGCCATTTGTCGCAGTTTGTAATCAAAAGCCGGCCGGTCAGCAAATCAAACTGAAAAGCAAACCGAAGCCAAACCGGGCACCTTGACGGTGCCAGGGGCTGAGTCAACTATTTTTTATTTAGTTGAAAATTGCATTTAATTGTTTAACAAAATGCCAAGCGCGTTATGGATACTACTCCGGGCTGTGTGTGTGCATGTTGGGTCGGTTATAGAGATATAAGTTATAATACAATTGCTCGAGTTATTCATTGACAATTTTCCGCTGAACAGTTGTTGGTCATGTGCGGACCGCCCCCCGTGCTGTCACCTGCTCGCCCCTTACCTCATCGGTCCGTCTGCACAACAAGTTTATGATTGCTGAACCCGTTTCCAAGTCTTGCTGTTTGTTATTTCTGTTACAATTTCTGCTGCTGTCTTTCTGCTCTTTTTCCAGCCAGACTTTGGGCTTGGCCATCAAGTGCGGAAGTTGCAGAGCCGAGAAAATAGAGCCGAGAAATGTTTGCATATTTTAAAATGCAATTGGAAAGGTGAACAATTTCTGCTGTTGTTTGGCTTTCTGCTTAATTGCAATTGACTCGTTTATGGCCGCTCGAGTGGTTTCCCGCTAACTGTAACCGAATTTATTTACTGTATTTACAGACTTTTATTAATATACGATCACTAATTGTTGTCTTTATTTTGTTTATTCAACAGCCTTCGACAACAACAATCATCATCATCATAACCATCATCACACGCCGCTTGTGGTTTCGCATAGAAAGGTGAGTTTTTGGTAGTAAACTAAACAAAGAAATTATTATTTCCAAATTATAAATATTTTCTTATAAATTATAAACTTCAATCCAATTTCTGCTAATTTGTATACTTTAAAGTTTAAGTATTGTTCGAACAGAAATCTAAACACTTTTAAAGACAGGTCCTAATATTATTTTATTTGTTTATCTTGTTTCTATAGATTTGGTTTGTCTATTTCCCTTTTTTTAGAGCGTAATACCTGGCCTTTATGGCTCGTAAAGCGCTCGAAAATCTCTCACGTGTCTCGATACTTAAGTGCCCACAGATTACAGATTAGAATTATGGCCCGTAAAGTTCACTCAAATGAGTTCATTGCGGCCCAGCCAGTGTCCGTGGTCATGTTTCTGTCTTGTTACGGTTCCGGCTTGGAGTTTAATTAGGCTTTAATGATTTATGATAAAAGAAATGGGTTCTTACCCCGTGGGATCAAGAGGCGGGAGAGTTGAAACGAGAACGGATAAATATCGAGAGTCGTTAAACTCTTTGAGTGTCGCATCGGACTTTAATTGCATTGCGCCAATTCAAGTTTAGCTCTCAATCAAGCTCTCAGCGTGGTGTCCGTAATGTTCCCATCAAATGGCTTGGCTTTATTTATAGGCTTGGTAAATTACTTAAAAAGAAAGGCAATTATTTAAGGCTCTCTTTCAGTAGTTATTAAATATTTCATTTACTTTTCCCTCCTTTAAAAGTTACCAGTATTATCCGTTAAGTCTTTAAAGTGCTCTTGTTAATGTGCTGAATAATTGGTAACACTCAGTCCAGCGTTTCTCTGCTCCCAAAACTCCCCTCGTTTTTTCAATCAGCCCAGGACAATCCCTCCCATGAACACCTACATACCTCGACGGCCCCAGGCTGACATCAAATTGAACAGGCCATAAAACAAAATGAGCCACAACAAGTGAGACAGTCAGCTCCCTAGCATAATGTGTGAAAGTGTTGGCGGCCCAACAGCAAAGCCTCTGCGATTTTATGGCAATTTCAGCAGATGTTCAACACATACCCAGTTACCTGATGCGAAAGTGTTTTCCGAAAAGCCCACGAAGAATGCACTTTAGGGTTTCTTTCGCCTCGCTCGGCTCGGTTCCCAGCGGACAGAAAAAGACTGAAAAGCTGGAAACTGAAAAACTGAAAAGCTGAAAAACTTTAGAGCTGAGGAAATGCGCAGGCGCATCGTTGGAGAATTCACAAGCTGATCGTTAGTAACCCTGTTTGGGGGCAGGCATGAATCGCTGGCAAGGTAATTAAAACACCGAGCAACTGCACCTACATGACACAGAAAGAAAAGGGGATCACCGAAAAAATATATACATTAAAAAGGGTTTTTTAAAATAATTCTTAGCTTCATAATTAGCTCATAATATTTGAAAAACAAAGCTTAAATGTCATGTATCTCAGGCCTAAAGGGAAAGTAATTTTACTTGTCTCTCAATGAGTCTTCAAGCATTGATTTAAATACGTAATCAATATTTCTCTCAGTGCATTAACCACTAGAGGGCACACTGCATTTAGGCCCAAGAAGATCGTAACATGGAAGCGCCAAGTTTCTCCACGCCTGAAAATTTTTTAATGTATCTTTTAGTTCGCCTCGTCTGAGATGCAAGTTGTTGGTGTTACTTCCCCAGCTTAGATGCCGTTTTCAATTAAGCACTGTTGCTGTAATGGGTGTGTGTTCGAGAGTGTGTTCCTGTTGTGTGTGAGAAATATGCATGTTTCACCGCTCGATGGAGGTCGCTCCTTAGATATTCTCCTCGCCGTAGCGCGCACAAGGCAATTCCATTGTCTCCATCGGTTCATGGGAAATTTTGAATGCATTCTTATTGCCGCACTGGGGTTACCTTAATATTCTTATAATTTACGGTCATGGAGGGGCTTATTAAAGTTGGATAGCATACATTCTTTGGTAAACATGAATGGGTAGGTGGTTGTGCCGGGAAATTCCAACGAGAAGAGGTCATTGTTTTTTTTTAAAGAAAAATTTATATTTCCTTGGTTGTGTCGAACTAAATTTATAAGTGCTTCTGGGAAGTAGGAACTTTGTAAATATTTATTCTTAGGAAGTCTTGAATTTATTAATAAATATTATGAAATTTAACTTATTATAATAATTCGCGTTTGAATATGAACTATGTGTGCTTTATTTGAAGTCAAATGGTATAGTAAAGGAAATTGAAAACCAAGGTTTAAAATAGTATTTACAAAAATCTAAAATATTTATTTATCAAAACTTCAAATATTGAAAAATATTTTATTTAAGTCTTAAATCTTAATATCGAAAAATATGGAAAAAATTTTATTGAAAAAATTGTTAAACTACATTTTGTTCTATATAAAAAACATTATATTGATTTATCGCAAATGTAACTCAAAGTTAAAATATCTATTTATATATCGGCCTTCGCATCAAGTACCAATACTATATGGATATATGTATTTATTTTACTATCCCTAATCTAAAGACATTTAATTAAAACGAGTTCACCGGGTTCCAAATTATTCAATTTTAAAGTAGTTATTTCGACTGCGTGCTGATTTCTGGATTAATTAGATTAATTAGATAGATTAGAAAAATATATAATTGTTTCATAACTCTTGAATGAACATATATCAGATAATAACGAACACTATTTTAATGCGCACCCATTTAGGGAAGTATTTGCAAAGATTCCCCGTGACATCCAAAAAATACCATTTATAAATATTTACCAATTAACTCTCGACGGCCCCCCAATTGCGATCCACTAAATCAAGCGGCCCGTCGCCCTCCGAAACGAGCTGAAATTGGACATTATTATACAACAATTGCAAAAATTACCCAAGGGGTAGATTTTCGCTGGTAAGGTCAGTCCTCCCCCTCGAAAAACAACTGGGCGTCAAAAGTGCGACTGCAATGCGCAAAAATGTTCATTTGTTTGTTTAAAATGGAACCCCAAAACCTGCCCGCCAGAAAAGCCCCGTCGAACCGCTTACAACAATTGAAATTGAGTGGAAAAAACAATTGCCCAGAGACCAAAGACTTGAGAGTTAAGAGTGACAGCGCGTGCAGTGACATTTTCCGCTCGAAACTGCACTTTAAACATGTCTGACCTTTGTGTTTCGGGGCCCGACTTGGCCTCCGTAGTCGTCTCTTTCCCAGAGCCCATATAGCCGGGCTTATGCAACTGCCCAAAGGAGCCAAGAGCGATGCGGAACCCATGGCGCCTATATCATATGACAAAAGCAGACATCATCATTGGTATATTATGCAAAATGCAAAATCGATGATCATATGCTGGATGGCTGGATGGCTGGATGGCTGCATGGCGGGAGGTAGAGAGATATACATGCTTATGGATACAAATTACAGCTGGCAGCAGCCCACTAACCGCAGAAGACTTCATCGCTTTTCCGGACTCGTGGCTCGTGATCTCAAACTAACTAACAAACTAGCTAACTGACTGACTAACTGACTAACTGACTAGATGACTGGCTGGCTGGCTGACAGGCTGTCTGCCTTTCGGGGATGCGGACTAGGAAGTCTGTGGCAAATATTTCTGCGGTTTAGTCAGTCAGCCCACTAAGGTCGCTTAGAAATTTGTAATCTATATGCCCGATAGTGAGTCAATTTGTGATGCGCTTCGCCACACTCCACTGCGTGGGGAAAAACTGGAAAATAACCAAATACAAAACCTTCAAAAGTTCCCCCCTCATCGATTTTAAATAAGGGCTTGGCCCCAGCTCCATTTGTTGCGCTTGCATTGCCATAAATAGCATTTCGTAGAGTTGACTGGAGACCGAAACTTACAATGCAGGCAGAAATGTAATTGGTTTATGGGTTTCCGATATGATATTAGGGTGCGGAATCGTTGGATTTGTTTGACAGCCGCCGAGGCATGTCTCTGGGGTCCGCCAAATAGGATTACTTCTCTTGACGGCTTCGTTTACTTTTGTTTCGTGGCTCTCTAATTTCCTTTAATTGGGTTATACGGGCGAATTGCAAAATACTCGAAATAGGGCAGGGCATAATTAAGCTGGATCGCGACTGTCAGCGAATATGGAAAGAAGTTAATGATGGGGGAAGAAGGTATAGGGATAAAGCCATAAAAGAAGGTATAAATCAATGTCAAATTATAGAGGTATTTCGTTTTGAGGAAACTAATTTGATCATACATTTTCATTGCTAACTGATCCAGCAAATAAATAAAAATATTCCAAATAGAAATTCCCTTCTATAATGTATCATTACCTAAACCTTAGTTAATTAATTCCGTACTGATTCTTCAGGTATATTTTTTACTAGAATTTAATTAATTTAATTATGCCTTCTGTAATTGTAATTGTTATTCTCTTAGAAGTATTACCCTAACATGAAACAATTATAGCTAGTTATACTTGATACTTTTATATGAACCAAGGTTCCTCTAGTTACCAATTAAAAATCAAATAATTAAGTTCCCTTTAATTGCGGCACTGTGGTGTAATTTTTTATAATATCTAGTTTGTACCCGCAGATTAGATTTGTATCTCTGAGCTGTAGCTTTTTTAATTTTCATAAATGTCTTCTCTTCTAATGCTTCTTTGCTCTACACTCGGCAAACAATAGTTTCGTCACAAAATTAAAACCCTTTTGGTTGTCAGGGTCTCGAGAGGTCTCGTGCATAGACTTTTCATATCTAAAAAAAAATAGATAACTGCGTTTGAAGCCGTGGCCTAAATTTACTTAGATATCGGGTGACACACTCTAGGCCACTTTGAGGTATTGTTGGAGTTTGTGGCAGACTTGGAAATAAATGTAAATTGGGCGGAAAATAAGGCAGCATCTGGAATATATATGGCATATTTCATCAGTGAAGTCAGAGCTTTGCGATGAGCAATTAACCAATGCAAACATGGTTCTCTCTCGCCTTATGTGAGCTGTTATTTATTATTTACCCGGGCAAATAACAACTCAGATATCCAATTATTTACAGTAAATGTTTTGCATGAAATCCAGCTCGGGTTCCCTTCTTTTTCCATCTTCAAAAAACTCTGTTATATTATATTGCATTCTTTAAAAAAAAAAGATCTGAAAAAAGGCGAAATAAGTCATTGCTTTTTTAGAGCGTGAACAGCTGGCCTACCTGTTCCATTTAACTGGCCCGCCCGTACTTTTATGGGTTCACCTCGTCCCGGAGTACAATACCTTATGCTCCAGTAGCAACAACTGTTGCTGCTACTGATGTTGCTGCCACTTGCAAACTTTTGTAGCTCCAAAAACAATGAGAGTCGCCTCTGGATGGCGACTTGGTTGAGTGCCTCGCCTCGCCGTTTGTTTTATGCTTCGCCTGGTTCTCTCTGCCTTTGGCTCAGGTTCCTCCGACTCTGGATCTGGCTGGCTGCCATGGCTACGCATTTATAATAGGCCAAACATGGCACAGTTGGACCAGGGAGCTCCAAAAATTCATATATCTAACTTTATAGTCCAAAAATTTAATGGTTAGGTGATTTAATGATGCTACTTAAAAGCATTTAAAAAATATTAAAAAAAATATTTTAGTCTGGTCAGCAAATGTCATCAAACCACTGTGCCACTCGACGCCTGTCTTAGTGACGCTCCACCGTGGCCCATTGTTCTAGGGAATCAATCAATGGATGGCAGGCACAGCACCAGAACTGCCAAGGAGAAGACGACGATCGTCCAGGATGGGTTCTGAGAGATGGTCTAGGGGGGGATGATGACCACGATGATGACGATGACAACGCGCGCACGACGTCAACATAAAAGTGTCGATCAACTAAACGTTCTCGGGCCTGCAGATGGATGATGATGGGGATCGTAGAAAAGGGAGTGGAAATGGGATTGGGAATGGGATATGTGGGGAAAGGCTTGAGAGGCAGTCAAGAGGCAAACTTCATGGCTGGCTGGAGCTGGAGCTATGTGGATTGCCCCTTGGCTGGCTGGCTCTTGGTGCTGATTCTCTGGAGCAATTGTATGTTCGAGCCTCTGTAATTGCATGCACCGCCGTGCTTTTACCCAATCCACCAGCATAATTACACTGAGCGAAAGAAACAAAGCCAGGAAAACCAAGAATTATTAAAATGAGGATTCCTTTGTGTACTTCCGAAGATATTTCAAGCCTGAGAAGTGCTGTCTTACAACCCATAGAATTTTAAACTTTCTTACTGTAGTAATAATGTTTTTATTTCCCAGTGCACTTCCTTCACTTCAAATCGCTGTGTGCGGTGTTCGAGGAAAACTTTTTTGGGCGCCTAAACAAACATTCGTTCAATATTTGAATTGAATGCACGTCAATATTTGACGCCTGCCCGACGCACTGCCCGTTAGGCAAACAATGGAAAGTTCGAGAACCCAACGAAAAAAAATCCATGTAGAGATCCTAGGAACTCAAGTGCTGCCACACTCGAAATTAGAATAAATGCAAACGACTTGGACTAGCCCGCGGGTCGGTCCGAGGTCTGTGGGAATCGCTTTCCTCCGCTAGACCACAATGAAGCCATAATTCGTGGCTCCAAGTCCAGCCCAGAGCCCGGCCCATTCAGGCCCATTTCTTGGTCTGCCAGTCCATGCCACATGGACGTGATAAAGGACTCATTAAAACATCACTTCAATGGGCTGGCCCAGCAGCCTCCAAAAGCGAACTGCAGCTAGGTCTCACACGGCCAAGACACTCACTTACTTGTTCAATTGCTTTGCCACTTTAAGGCCCCCAAACAACACTCCAAAGGCGAACCAGTCTTTGTTTGATACCCTTTTTCTATTTGGAGGGTTGGAATGGTTGCACTGGAGAATTCGAATGTGAATTTGAATATAAAATATCTTTTTAAACTTGTTTTGTGTTTTGAAACTAGATCCTAGGTTTAGTAATTTCCAATTTTCTGATAATATTCTCCCTGGAAAATACTGAGTATCCGGAGTTCGCTAGGTCTCCTGCTCCTGATCTCCTCCTTAGCTTAGCGTATTTTGAGCAAAATGGAAAGAAGACGCCAAACAAGTTGCTGGCTCACTTGGGAGAGTAACAGTTACTTTTTCTACATACATATATACACGGATATGTACATCCAGCATCGTCCGTATATATATATAGTATATCTAATTTTTTTTTTGGGGCCTGCCTGCACATAGAAAAGGAGTTACTGCTGGCGTCCAGTTTGGAGCCCGTCATGGGAAACCGCTGGCAACTGGTTGCCAGTCACGAGTTGGTCCCGCCACCAGCTCTTCAGATTCAGCTTCAGCTTCAGCTTGAGCCATTCTATTCTATTTGCCAGTCCCGACTTTTCCTCCTCCACCTCTCTCTTGGCCAGCTCAGCTTCGATTCATAAGCGCTTGGCTTACACACTTGCAATTTTGTGGCATAAGAGCTGTACAGGATGATGCTGCAGAGAAATAAAAATAGTAATAGTAATATTAAGTAAAAAAGAAAGCAAGGAGCGTTAAATGAAATAAATCTCAGACTATACATATTTTTTTATAAAATTTTCATAGATGGTAGATAGTAAATAGAGCAGTAGTATATAGCATCTTAGATGAATCAATATTTTATCCTTGACTTTATCTTTGAAGTATGTTCTTGAGATCACAAATCATACCTTGTAAATTCCCAATTTGGTTTCTATTTTTTCTCAATGTGTTCTTTTTCGCGGTCTTTTGATTTCGAGGGGCCATTTCAGTTCAGTTGAGTTGAGTTCTGTTCTTTTCTGCAGTCATGTGCGAGCATTTCAATTTCTGGTGCTGGTCCGCCGGTGGTAATACGTACGGTACTTGAGCCAATTACCCAATTAAACGCCAGCGTTTTGTGCTATCTCATCGTCGCGATCATCAGGCCAATGTTCGGTTCGGTTTGGACCCCTTTCGATGGTCACCACCAGCACCCCCTCTGCAGATGCCCAAATATTGATATATAGCCAAGGCCCCGTGGCAATTTCTTTGATTTGAGTCATGTTCTAGAGGCGTGTACAATTAGCGTTTTGTTTCGGGTTCCGTTATAATGCTGTTAGGGATTACGCTTGGACACTGCTCAGCATCAGTACCTCCAGTACTCTCCCCCAGTAACCGAAAACTCGTTTATCGATTATTATCGATGCGTTGTCTGTGGGTCTCCGTGTTTTTTGACGCCTCGATCTTGAGCTGGAGCTGGAGTCTTGAGTTTGATATTGATGCCCGATGCTCAGTGATTGCTGTAGGGCTTTGATCGCAATCTCCGATCTCTCCTTCTAAGCCTGTCTTTATGCCGTGCTGTGTGTGTGTGTTTGTGTGTGAGCCAAGTGCTAGAGAGGGGCTTTTCCAGGTGGCCTCGTCCGATCCCGGAGCCCGAGAACCTACCGGAACTGCATTAAGCGTTTTGATCGAGGCATTTGATATTGATGGATGGGTTGGGTAGACTGGCAATTGGCAAAATAAGTTCCCATGGATCCATGAGAACGTTCAAAAAGGGGGAGAAAATGAATCTTAGGGATTAGAGAAACTAAGCTCTTGGGGAGTTCACTAACAAAAATAGAAGAACAAATTTATGTTAGGAATATGAGTGTGATTTTTATAGTACATTTCCCTTTTGAATTACCTAAGATCCTTTTTATAAAACCCACTATTTTTACTTGATTGTTGGTTTAATATCCCTGCTCATTTAGACTCACAAATAGACGACTCTCGGAGGGGGTTCACTAACAAAAATATAACAATTTTATGTTAGGAATATTAGTGTGATTTTTATAGTTCATTTTTCATTGTTATCCCTTTTTATAACACCAACTATTTATTTTTGATTGTTTGATTAATATTCCTGCCTATAATGACTCAGAAATACACACTCGTCTGGGGGGCTTACTCGTATCACTCTTCGCGTCCCACATTTCCAACATTGTCTTATCAGTTCTGAACAGATCGCAGATTTATATATTTTTTTTTATTTATGGTATCAACAGAAAAAGAAAATAATGGGAAATTATTATTATTCACAATTTGAGCTTGTTTGTTGCTTCTTTGGCAAGAGTGTTGCGAATCGTGTGAATGGCCGTTTTCTACATGAACACCAACTACAAGGCATAAACAATAATTGTAGCGCCGGCAGATAGTACATACAAACCCGTATTTTATATATATAAGTATCTATATCTATATAGGTATAGAAAATTAACCCAGTTCGCACGTCTGTGCCGAAACAAACAAAAGTTTCCGAGGCAAACGTCGAGGCGCAGGCAACAAATGACAAGAAAACGACGAAAGCAGCAACACAACAAAAAATACGCCAGCGGGGGTGAAGATGACTGTGGGGAAAAGGTGACAGGTGAGAGGATGGTGGAAGCACCACCTGCCCGATAATCATGTCTCGGGCTAATTGCAGGCGGTCGCTTGGCAAAATGTGCAAATATTATCTCAAGACAGCCACAAATACCGAACCGTCGCACTCGTTCGCACTTTGTATCTACACTCATATTCATGGAAGCATTCGCATTCAGATTCATATTCAGATTCACACTCAGATTCTCTCATTCCCATTCACTTTCACGGTGTTTTTTAAGTGGTGGGACGACACCTTTCCTGATAAGCTGAGAACGTAATTATTAGATGACATACGGGGTACACTGAGGGAAATCAACAGGGGAATATTCAGAGACAAAAGTATGTTTTGGAGAGATTTTAAAAAGTTTCTTCAGTTGAAAAATTATAGTATAAAATAAAGGAATTTCCTGATAAATAACTTATACTTATTAGAACCTATTTGTGTTCTGCAAAAAACTCTATAAAGAATATTAAACTATTTTTTCAATTAATATCAAATTTTAATACAATATTAAAATAGATGATTATCAGAATTATATTTATAAATAATTCCAAGTAGTTGGAAAATTAAACAAATTGCTATAAATAAGTATAAAATTTAACCAACGTTTTCGTAAATATAACTTTAGGCTTAAAAATGTTATACTTTACTTTTTAGGCTCATCTTCAACTTCAAGTTTTAGCTTATCTTAAATCCAATAATTTTGTAGTTTCCTTTTTCCTATATTTTTTAACTACATTAATATATAATATTTACCTGGTTATTATTTTTTAACATAATTTTCCCTCGTGCACTTCTCATAATATTCATAATTCTCTCGGTTGTTCGACTCTTGTCTTGAATTTGGGTCAAACATGCATACTCATTGGCGTCCCCTGGCATCTCCTTTATCACATCAGCTCCTCCTACCCTTCCCCCGTCTGCCACCTGAGCCACCTCTCGTCGGGTCTATGTCGGTGGTGCTGGTGGTGGTGGATACCTGGCGAAAAGAAACTGGAAAATCTAAAATTGTATAACCTGCTCTCCGGCCGGCAAATGTGGTTTCCTTCAACCCACTGGCCTGTGGGCCAGGTTGTGGAGTTGGTCTCCTCGGCGGTCGGGCCAGCACAGGCCGTGTACGAGTATCTCCGTATCTGCGGCCATAAATTTCAGCCACTTTGATCTCGCCACATTGAATGTAAAGTGCTTAATGGGCCCAACGGTTGACCAAACCGAGCAAACAAAAATAGGAACAAGAAGCAAAAACCGAACCGATCCGCGCCGCACTGAACCGAACCTTTTGTGTGGCATAAAATTGCATTGTAATTTACAAAAATATTTCCAGTTCTCATTGTACCTGGTCTTGGTCTTGCTCTTTTTCTTTTTCTAGTTTTTGTTTGTTGATTTTTTGTTGTACTTTTCTGTTTATTTCGTTTTTGTTTGCTGGTCCCCAGAGATTTTAATCGTTGTCGCCAGCGTCGCCTTGTCAACGTGGTCGGGGCCCTCGTCCTCGTCTCCCCCTTGGCTAGAAAAAGAGTTCCGAGCGTTTTCTGCTGCTTTACATTGGCGTCGCATTTTTTGTGCCGCGATGTTGCAGTTGCAGTTGCTGTTGCTCCTGCTGCCAACATTGATCACGACTGACCAGATAGCCAAGTCGAGAGAGCTACTTGTACGCCGGCTGTTCGCCCATTTATATATATGTGTACCTTTTATACGTATTTATACACGGCATTCTTTCTATGGAAACAATTGCATAAAATGTGAATCCTGATAGCAACAGCAAAAGAAAAAGAAGCCAAGGCAGCCAACTGGGCAAATGGCCAAGTCAAGTGGGCAGGAACAGTAGGAGATCGCAGATCGCCAACCAGGAGAAGGCTGGAAAGACAACAAGTTTATGATTCCCCACAGATGCTCATGGGACAATGGGCACTCATAATGTGGAGGCTTCGAGAATAAATATTGGAAAGCCAAAAATTCGTGGCTCTAAAAAGCAGGAAACAAATACGAAACAAAGGCAGTTTTATTAGCATTTTTGGTAGTAAGATAAATTCTAACAAGGAAACTTCATGGGATACTAAGTTTTGGGTACTGTAATTTATCTAATTCTTATTAATTTCCAGCTAGAGTTCCTTGCACTTGAATGGACACACCTTAGCCCAAGGTTCATTGAAATATTCACACCTCAGCGGACAATCCTCCGGCGGCTCGATTAAATGCACCTTGGCTATAAAATAATTTCCCAACTGTGGAAAAACAAAGGCGGTAGCTGATGAGAACCAGCAACCCGTAATCCCAGGTCAGGCGAAAGGTTAAAATGACAAGATTGACAAGTTCGGTGGGGGAGCGGTTCGAGACCCTTTGTTGGCCAAAATACAGGAATGGAACTTTGGCAACAGTCTTATAATTGCCGCATTGCATGTCCGTAGTTTCAACTTTGATATTAGCCAGTTCAGGCCACGGGGAGTAGTTTCTTTTTTTTCGGTGAGAATTGGCGGATTGGGAACAGGCGCACCCTCGCCAAATACAGTCTCATTTGCTTCTGCTGGATATGCAAAGTGGAGGCAAAAAAAAACTAAATATATAGCTTCGAAGGTGGTTCCCCTTTGGCATATTACACTCTTGCCTCAGTCTCGTTCCCTCCACAATGCACATTCCGAATCGAAAGAGGTAGTACCTCTGCCTTTTTGTTCCCAGTTCTGTTCCCTTTGCTAATTGCATGGGAAAGTTCACAAGATGGGACTAAATGTGAGGGTAATGATGATGGTTCCTGCTTAGAAGTCGCCTGATATCCACCTATATGCTCTGTAATTAGGCTCCTAAGTGTGGGGTATACTTATAAGAAGGTGGATTATTTAGCTTGAAGCTTAATGAGAATTACTTTTAATTATTTCTGAAAGAAAAAGAGTGTTTTTAAAGTTGCATCTTACTGTGAAAATATAAGTATAAAATGCTGACCTCCTACACCTCATTTTGAAATTTAAAATACTTTTATAGCATTGCATAAAGGTTGAATTGGTTTTTTTAAGCATAAAAATACCGCTTTTAAATTCAAATTATATCATTAATGTTTAACGACTGGAATTATAATTTTGAAGAGGAAAAATATTTAAGCTGCTTTAAAATGTAACGATTATTATCATTTCGAAAGATATCCTCTTGATTTGGTTTCTTAAAATGCTGTTAAATTCTTTAAAAATTAAGTACTTTTGTAACCACTTTAGTCCTTAAAAAATGAAAATATTTAAGCTACCTTTAAATATAACGATTATTATCGCTTTGAAAGAACTGCATCTGCGTTTGATTTGTTTTTTTGACAATTACTTTAAATGTCCTCTTCTTGTTAATAAAAAATATATCTTATTAGTTTAATAAATTCAAACGTGAAGTTAGATTTTAACTTGTAAAACTTAAGGAGACAACTTCTAATAATTATTAAATAACTTGATCTCAATGACCTCAATCTTTTGGTATTAGCAAAAGTCAATGTAAACTTGTAAATAAACTCCATAAAACTTAACAAACTTACATAAAGCCTATCGTAGATCTGAGTTGTATATATCTTAAATTAAATCTATAAAATGTAGTAAATCAGGTTCTTGAATTGCTTTCATTCAAAAGATACATAAGAATATCTATTTCTCCTAAATTACATCTTAAAGTTATAGTTCCAACCGGCTTAAATTCTCATTTACCAATACATAGTGTATTTCTATCTCCCACTTGGCCACACTTGACATCCACCTCTTCCATAATTTTCCCATTAATTATGTCTCTCAACCTTCAACGCCTGCAACTACGGCAACAGCGATTGCAAGTTTGCCACTGCAACAAGCAACGCAGCTGCAATTCTTCGGCAAATGATGTAAGGGCCCAGGCAAAAACGCTGGGAGCATTTAACTGACATTTGTTGTCAACCTCTTCAGTCATCAGACTCCAGTCTTCGCCGGTTAAAAGCCCCTGGTGGAAATGCCACTCGGCACCACTGCACAGCTGTCACAATGTTTTATCATTTAATTTCCAGCATAAAAACAAATCCATGTGAACCGGAGGCAGCAGCGAGACATATAGAAACTATATAGAGTGTCTGCGGGGGCGAGATCAACCCACGCGGGGATTTGGACTTCGATTTCGATCAAGAGGTGGCTCCCAGAGCCCGGGTTCAGTGGCTGAGGCTAAAAATAAAGCAACTGATGGCAGCCGGCTGCGAATTATTATTTAACCTGTTGGCTGCTGCTGCTGCTGCTGCTTCTTCGGCTTTGATGTTTTAACACCTTGTCGTCGCTTTTTCGGCAAGTGTTTTTTCGCCAACGCCAAAGTGAAAGTGAAACAGCAGCAGCTGACACTGCACTTGGGTGTTTAAAGTTGTCGCTGCCTGTTGTCTCTCGTGTTTCTGTTGTTGCACCTGAACTCTACAACTTCCCAGATCTCAGATACACGTATCTGTAGCTGTGTGCATTTGTAGCTGCTTTTCTACGAAGCTCCCCGTCAACTTCAAACTCCAATTAGAGTGTCAGTTTAATGAACTGCCTCAGCGAACAGAGCTTGTCGACCAGGCTGTCCTCCAGTACTTCGGGGGGTTAACTGCATTACAAGTTGCACATTTTTATTATGACTTAAGCGCCGGCCTTAACCTTTGCTCCCACGCAGCTCTTTGAGCCTAACTTCAAGTGCATTTTATTTTCACAAGGCTTGAATATTATATTTATCTTGCGTTTCGTGCTCTTTTTATTGTTGCAGATAATCAGCGAATTGGCGGAAATCGTCTACACCGCCTTGGATTACAATCTGCCGGAGGACGAAGAGTGCCAAATGTCACAGGAGCTGGAGAATCTTTTCAACTTTATGACGGCAGATGGTGAGTATTAGTACTAAATTTATTAATAATATTTAGAAATACTTTTCCTATTCATAATCAATAATCCCCTTTCAATTCGTTTTGTGGTGTAATTGTTCTAAACTCACTTTTATTTATTACTCACTCACATCTTGAGAGCTAAAATTGACTCACTTGAGCTTGGAGGGGACTTTGTAATAAGTTCCCCGTCAATCTGCGCTTAATTCCCCCTTCTATCAAGCTTGGGGACAGACTTCCCCAAACGAAAACCCATTTTATCACCCAACCTCAAGCGAAAACAAGATGAAGGTTAAACTTGGAGCGACTGTCATGATTCACGTAGACTTTTGATAAATTTTAATACAAAGCCCTGAAAAGGTACCGGGGGATCACGGGAACTCGCGTTTCCTTTTCTTATTTCAAGACTCGATTAAGCAACTTTGAATTCGATTCATTGCAGAAACCGACGATGATTGCATTGACGAGGGCATCGACGAGGGCGACAAGCGCTGGGACGACGATTCCGAGGAGGAGCGCAACGACACCAAAGAACTAGAGCACATTATCGAGGTAGGTCTCGGGTTCACGCCGATCGTATCTGACATTTGCAATCGAGTCGTGTCATGATGTGCCAAAAAATAACACCGAAACCGAACCAAGCCAATGCAAATTCGAACTTCAATCGGCGAAGAGTGACTCAGAGTTGCGACGTGGATTTATTTATATTTATTTTTCTTGTGGGGGGTGCGCCGAGATCTGACCTTTTGACCAGGCTCCAAGGCGCCCCAATTGCCAGGCACATCTGACATATATAAAAAAATACACATAGAGACAATAAGGCATTAAATTTTAACTATTATATATTTTTAATGCTTCTATCATAAAAAATGTGAAGAAAGGAAAAATCTTAAAAAATTCGTAACCATTATATAAATGTGCATTAAGAAAGTTTTTGATATACAAAAGTCAAGGTATCGCTTTAACGCCGCTGCAGGAATATTTTGTATTTAGTTAAATGTGTCCTCTGATAAAAACATAAACTTTTACTAACATTAAACTAAAAAAATCACCATCTTACCATTGTTTTCCGTGCACTTGCTTCTCCATGTATATCTGTATCGATATTCATTGGTGGGAATAACTTGTTTGGCGCACGTTACAGTTAACCAAAGCGGGCAGAAATAAAAGTATCTGGCAGATACTCGCACTCGCACCGCACTCGGTATCTGTATCGCGACTAACCGCAAACAAGCTCCAGTACCCAGTCCCCAGTGCACGGGTTCTAATATTTAGATTGCGATGCCCGGTCGAGCAACCGATCGACCGACTGGAAAACAATTTCGATTCGATGCCGGCTCGATTGCACTGGCCGCCGCGATGGTATTAAATAACCGAAATAACCATAAAACCAAACGCTTTCGTAATCGTAGGAAATCAGCAGCAGATCTGTAAATCAGAAATCTGAATCCGCCTCACCGCTGCTGCACTTGATTTCACAGTCAACTGCGCGCCAGGTATTTTCCGCGTTTCCCGACAGCCACCACAGCAGCGTTCCTCTCGAAGATCAGAGGATCCCCGAACCCGATTCCAATCCCGATTTGGCATTGGGGCGTGTGATAAACCTCACACCGTTGCTGATTGAGCTGGTTTCCAAGGAAGGGGCAGAAGGGTAGCCGCGGATGGGAGGTTCGCCTCTAATGAGCCAATTTATAGAATTGACACATTGCTGTCAGGCAACAGTGAGCAGGCACCTGATTTTTTCCACTTGCCTGATTTTTCTAGCACGCCAACGAAAAGTGGAAAAGTATCTGCAGCTAATATGGATACATTTGCATTTTTTCCCCACGTCTGTCTGTCTGTCTGTTGGCCTGGCTAACAGTGGCCAGCATGGCGGCCGTCCACGGTTAGATAAGATTTCGTTTTGGCGGAATAAATTGAGTTGGTCTATATATTCGAAGATATGATTTACGATAATCATGAGAAGTGAAAGGAAATTGCCAACGGCCAGAAACGTAATTAGCTCTTTCGGTACGAAGAATATTTTTGTATCTTATGCGGGTATTCCCAGAATTTCTCAAGGCGAAAATGTTCACAACAAAACTAAAGTTGAGACCGCAGAAAAAATAAAGGTACGAAAACATTTGTTTGAGGTTTTTCGCAGGAAAAATGTAATAGATACTCGTATTTTCTTGCATAAACAAGTATCTGTGGTCAGAATAGAATAGATAGTGATAACTAGAAAATATTCTATTTTTAGTTGCTTTCTTAACTAAAGTGTTTAATTTTCAAATTTTGCATTTGCTTGGCTTGGTTTAAGATAATTTAAGGAAGTAATTCTGTTGCTACCAAAGAGATCTTTCTGGATTGAATGAATTTAAAAGATAAAAACAAAGATTTCAATTATAATATTTCCGATCTAAATAGATTTAAAATCCTTAACAATTTCTGAGACTTTTCCTGCTCCTTTCCTACTTAATAATCCATGATTTCTATTCCCTTGTAGACCTGCAGAAATCATATAAAAGCCACCCTGCCAGAGAATCACTATAGAGCCGTCTGCAGAGCCCTCGTGACGGAGACCATAGAGCTCCGTGTGTTTCTGCAGCAGGTCCTGAACAACGGTAAGTGATCGATGAGTGAGAATGTTGCTTAATTAATTAATAACATTAACGTTTAGCAGGTGCCGAGAAGCTGATCAAGGCCTCGGAATCGTCGGCCACCACGCAACAAGAACTGGCGAAGCTGGGCTTCAACGACTGGGTAAGATTCTTCGAGACCCTCCCCTCGATTCTCCCGTTCTGCCCATCTCCGAGACATGTGGTTATGTAATGGACCATCTCGTGTGTGTATTTTGTGTGTGCCCCACTAATGGCCTATGGAGTGGCCAAACAGTGGCTGAGGCGACTCACGATTTGCTTGGCGCACCTCTTGGAGCGGCGCTTTTTGGCCAAATGCCATCATCATCATCATAATCATTATCGAAGGCAGATCACGAGCATTTCTGGTGGGCTTTTCCGCCACGGACAACTGGGGAGTTGCTCGAGTTGGAGTCGGAGCATATAAAGTATAAAAAGTGAACTATTTCATGCATTGCCAAATGAAATTCACTTTTAATTTCAATAATTGGCCCGCGGTGGTCGCCTCCATTTCGGCCATCATCCTAATGAGTTCAACGCTATTTTAATGGGCGCATATATCATCTATATATTTGTGGGTTTTCGGTCTGACCTCTGGCGAATATGTCGAGGCCGTTCGCGGGCAGGAGCTTGCCATCAGCACATCGGTCGTCATCCAACCTCCGAAACTCATTGAGACACACACGCAAATTGGCCAGACACGCAAGCCAAAATTCGCTCTTGTTTTTGTTTCTGCTTTTCAATATTTATTATTCGCGTGGAAACGTATACTAGACTTGCTTTTACCGTTCGAGGTGTGTTTGTGCTTTAATCAGATCGGAACCCAGAACTGTCAAAGAACAGTTTGCCAATTTGGCTTCAGGAAATAGTTGATAAGGCGTTGGGTTCCTCAAAAACTCTGACGTTTTTGCCATTTATTTGCATAATTGGTTTTGCCTTACCCTAAGGAATATTAATATTGAGTCATGCGATGAGGAGGCTAGTAATTTTTATAATTGTTGAAAATTTAACAGCTTTAAATTATGCAAAATAGTTGATTGTAAAACAGCTTTTGCTCTGTAAACTGATCGCTTATAAAGAACTTTGTTTAATAGTTGATAAAATAGCAGATTTTTATTGTAACTGAAAATTGTGCAATATTATTTAATTAAATACAATTAAATTCCTAATTAAAATCCATACGCTTTATTCCAGCTGGTATTTTGTTTGCTTAAAAAATACATTTGCGGTTATTAATTTCACATATATCTTTATTTATATGAACTGCTAATTGCCTAAATTCAATCAACTCTTTCTTTGTAGCGGCAGGTTTCTTAATGAAATAAAAGGTGTCTATAAAGGCGTTGTTAAACAAACTTTATTCAAGGGCCATATAATAAAAAGATGAGTAACGGCGTACTAGAGCTTCAGGCTCTTACAATTTTATTCAAAAAATCAGAGAAAAAGAGACTGATCATAAACATTCTTAAAAATTCTAGATCCATTCGATTGATATGTATCTAATTATTATAGGGTCTTTGGTTTATTACTACAATAACAGTATTAAATAGTCTGAAACTATTATTTGTTTACAAGACAATTGAATTGTGCAAAGTAGCTTTATTTTAAACCATTAAAAGGTACCTGGCTATAACTTTTCTTTAGCTGGGCTTGGCATTTCTTCGCTTCAACTGACAGTGTTTGCATGTCCGATGGTGTAAAAAACAACCACAGAAACAAAGACAAATAAGAGACCTTTGCGTGTGGAATAGACGACACATCATATGCCATAATATTTGCTCATACGGGACCGAGACCTGTACTCTTCACGCCACATTCGCAATTAAATAGACCATAAATATACTTTTTGTTTTACTTTTTTTTGTACACCCCTTATTTTTTTGTTTCGCGATAAATTTGAATGTGCTGAAAGCCAGGGATTAAAGAAGGTGCAGCCCTCGAATTGGCCAATTAATTGGCCAGACAGGTGACTGAACAATAGGTACATATATGCAGTAGTATATCGTACAAAGAAGAGCGATTGAAGTGTTTATTTTGTGTTTGTGTTTATACCTACTGCAGAACGTAATTTGAGGCAATTGTGTTGGGCCTTGATTAAATGGTCTTATCATTTTGTAGTTCTTCGATAAGCATTCTCTCTTCCTTCTCTTTGTCTATTCTTTCAGTTTTTCAGTTTTCTTGTGACGCTTTTCTTTATTTTATTTTCGACTACTGCCGAAGTGTGTCTTTAGTCAGCGTTTTATCGAGTCTTCTTGGAAGCCAACAGCCTTCAGAATGTCACACAGCCAACGGGTTGTTGTGAATAAAACATTACAGACTCAGAAGCAGACTTCAAGAGGTTATTATGCTGGAATGGCGGAAATTCAGCTGGTTCGTTCTGTTTTTCTTGTGTTTTGCTGTGTACTTTTTGCGTTGTTTGAACGTGTTTCTGCTGCTGCAGTGGGAAAAGGTTTTCTCTGGAAAATCAGCTGGAGTTTCTTGTAGGAATTTCTTACTTCTTATTTTTTGTTAGGCAATCGCATCCGCAGACTTCGAGTCTGTGTGTTTCGCTTAGCTGCCTGCCAAGATGATAATGCTTTCGTATGCTAATTTTCCGATCCAGACGATCCGAATGTTGTACGCACATGTGCAAGGTAGCACAACAGCAACATCGAAACTCTTCCGGAAGCTGCTGCCACACAAAGGTGTGTCGGTGTAGCGATGTTGCCATGATGTTGCTGCGGTAATTGAAGCGTGGCGCGGCATCTTCAGCGCTTTGCTTGTCTATGCAACATTTGCGGCTTGTTGGCGATGAAACGATTGTGTCAAAACACATGTGCTGCCATCGATGCCTCCAGCTTGGGGCTGTAATCGGACTCCCTACTCCCTTTGCCGTTTTGCATGTTTAATGAGGCGTCTCAAAATGCATCGCCGCCGAATTGGGGTTCGACTTGGAGGCTGACAGGAACAGGAAAGAGTAGTGAAAGTGAAATTGCGGATCACTGTTACATATGGCATATGATGGATATAATGTGTGCTCCATTGTGTGCTAAATAGTCTTCCTGCTGCGCCAGAGCGCAGCATTCAACACACATTACTCATACGCACAGTTAACTTGTCATGCGGCAAGTGGCATGTCTCGCATTAATCAGACGATGGCGATGGCCTGGCCCGCCGCAGCGGGAGTCTAAATTATTTGCTAATTAAATGAAAATAATTGCCAAAGTGAAATGCGCCTCTCACTTGACTTATCGGCCCGTTTGTGGCTTTTTATATCTTTGTATTTCTTCCTGTTTCAAGCACGAGCTGCAGCTGTGGAGGGCATTGCAAGTAGGTTCAGCATGCTGCATGTTCTTTCCACTCCGTGTCCCTGCCCCTGTCTCCATACGTATCTCTTTACTAACTACACCTTTCTCGACTTCCAAACAGGCGCGCTTCTGGGTGCAGGTGATCGACGAACTGCGGCGGGGCGTTCGCCTGAAGAAGAGCAACTATGAGCGCACACCCATCGAGTTCGAGCTGACGCCCTACGAGATCCTCATGGGGGACATAAGAGCCAAGTGAGTATGGGGTCGGTGGTTGTATTCCTTAATTAAAAGCTAATGGAGCTGCCAATTAATAATAATGAATATTTAATAAAAGGGATTATAAAAGTTTAACTTCTTATGACCATAATATCCGTTGTTGCTGTTGTCTTCAGGAAACAATGGTTAATTGGAAGATAACCCTTTTTAGTTAAGACATAATAAGTAATTCATTATATCTCCCCACAGAAAATATCAGCTCCGCAAAGTGATGGTGAACGGGGATATTCCGCCGCGCGTCAAGAAGGATGCCCATGCCATGATCTTGGAGTTCATCAGGTCACGGCCGCCGCTCAAGAAGGTGTGTAAAGCTCCCAATTCCCCCGCTGTCTCCACAAATTCCAAGTTAAACTATATTCTCAATATGAAACTCAAATTGAAGTCCAATCCCCAATCAAAATCCCTATTTGGCGGTTGCAATGTGTGATATTTTTAAAGTTCTGCCAATTCTCGTCACCGAAACAATTTGATTTGCCTTGGCTTCCCTCTTGCTTTCAAATAAAAATTGTTAGTTTTTCATTGAACCCAGTCTCACCGAGAGTACTTTGTTCTCCGTATCCGTATCGTTTTTTTTCATTTTTGCCAGGCCTCTGAGCGCCAGTTGGGACCGCCGCGCATGTGCACGCCCTCGCCCCGCGAACAGCTGATGGAGTCCATACGGAAGGGCAAGGAGCTCAAGCAGATCACTCCGCCAGAAGCACCTACACTGAGGCAGAGATGTAAGTACAAGAACATTTTATATATTTTAAAATTTTCGAAGCAGTCACTGATACTGTAAAAAAAGGACTGACCATTTAATGGCCGGTCATTAGCTATAAAAATCGTTGCATACTTATAAAAGGTTTGCCAAACTCAATTCGGTCGTAAGACCTTGGCTTCCGATTTATATATTTAAATTTAATCAAGTTTAGGAATAGAAAACATATAGTTTTTGAACCTATGGGATTCCCCTTCCTTTGAACCACGCAAAAACCAAGCTTATTGCTCATACTTGGGACACAGTGACTGCCCAAAATAGATGCCGCCTCTAATCTTTCGCGGGTGTCCATTGCTTGGATCCTGCTCTTGGGCTTGGCGGTTGTGTCGTCGTCGTCATCGGTTCCTAAATTTTAAACGCCAAACAACTATAAATTGTTGTCACCCGAGTGTGTGTGTGTGTGTGCGCTTATATAGACAGCCGATGTCTCCTGCCGCCAGGCCAGAGAAAGAGGAAGAAAAAAGAGAGAATGCCGAGGAAAACTCGTTGCCCGCCGCAAGACTTTTCACTGCACTTGTCGCCGGGGGAGCTCCATTGTGTTTGTTTGTTTGTTTCTTTCTCTCTTGCTTTGCTGACATGCTTGTGTGTGTTTGCCGGGTGCAGCGCGCATGCCAACATAGATCAAAAACGGCAAAACATTTTCCAATTCACACACAGAAAAGAAAATATTTCACTTGAAAATGAGGGCTTAAAATGGGTTTCTTTTTTGTGGAATTTATTAAAATTAAAGTGATTTCCTGAGGTATTTTATAAAGCTTTTTAATATTATTTTACCACTTTTAGAATGACTCTCACTTAATTAAGTGGTTTTTACAAATCTCTTAAAATAGTATCTAAAAGTATCCAATATTTCTTTATAAAGAGAATCCTTAAAAAACTTTTACAAAGCTTAGCTTAAAATATCATTTAAGTGAATTTAAACCAATACTTGTCTGTTTAAACAGTTTCTTTTATTATTTTAACAAACATTTTTGATTTGATAAGATCAAGTTTTAAATGACAAAAATCAAAAAGATATTTATTTTTATAAAATATTAAACTCCTTTTTCCCCTGTGCATTCACCATCCCGAATCGCCTATCCTCAATCGCAATCCCCCCAAATCCCTGCACCTCCTCGGAGCTCTACCAGAGGAAGCGTGCAAAATTGTGACACACAAAGATAGCGACAACGCGACAACAAAAACAACAACAACACGTCCATGATAGCAACAACAATTTAAGCCAAGAAAAGCCAAGGCACGACAACCTCACCTCAGACTATGTTAGCTATTGTTGGATGTTGGATGTTTTTCTTTCTTCTTTTCGGGGCCTCCATCTCCATCTCCGTCTCCGGCTGGGAATCTGGTTTTCCTCAGACTTTGGTTTTATTTCCAATATTGCAACTATAGACCGAAAATTAAGTTTTATTTTAACTGAGGTTACATTATTTTAAAGCTATGTAATATTGGACAAAAATATTTATTCCAAAAATATTTATTAGTCAGATGATTTTTACAAGAAAAATTCGATATGAAAAATAAAACAATTATTCTACATAGCTCTTAAACAGATAAAAATTAATCAGGTAATTTTTACAAGAAAAGTTCGATATGAAAGATAAAACAATTATTCTTCAAAGATAAATGTTCCCACCGAACTTAGTTTGTTAAAAAAAATTATTAAAATATTAAACTTAAAAGCCTATCTAGGTATTTTAAGAAACCAATATATTTTAAAATATCTAAAAGGGAAGTTTAAGTAGATTTTTAAATGGAGAAAAAGTAAATGGGTTATTTATTTTTATCTAATTTATTTTGCTATAAATTTTTAAATTAATTTATTTTCCTCTGTTTTGTCTAAGCAAAACTTTATTGTACTTACATTTATTTTATGATGTGTAGGTTTATATCTTATTTTCTTGTTTGTCTTCGTTCAAATTTTAGTGCTTTCACACACTTTCTTTACTATTTTTTAAAGTAAAGTAATATTTCCTTTACTTTGTTTTTACATTGACTTGCTACATTTGACTTTAAAAATTATTGAAGCCTAACCCACAGGCGAAGACCTAAGCTTTTTCGGAAAAGTAAAAAAATAGATACAAAGCATACTTAGGGGAGATGTATAATTAATGCAATTTAAAAAGTTTTTAAAAGGAAATCCCCCATGAAGTGCAATTGAATTATCCTGTAACTTGACCCCTAAGGTGACCTCGACTTCCTTCCATTTTTCTTTCTCTCATGAAACTTTAATTGCAATGTCCTCGCGAGGAAACTTCAGGCGCTTAGTCATCCGCATGTGTGTTTATTGCGCGTCCTTGTCACTGTGCCGTCGACGTCATCACCTCAAGAGTGACGTATAAATCACCCACGCAACAACAAACCCCAGCAACAAATAAAAACAACAACTTTTTATAGAGTTAAATGTCAAAACAAAACATTCAAGCTCTCTCTGGCCCTCTCAGAGCAGGTAAGAGCGGTCCCAAGCGCAGGCGCGAAACGAGGTTGAGTTGACAGCTGCCACATTTCTTGGCTCTCAGTTCCGAACTGAGCTTCACTCGAGACGCCTCGCTTTTCTTAGCCATTACCATTCTTGGCCAAGTGAAATTAAAAACGAAAGCGGACAGGCATTGAATAAATAGAACAAACAAAGGCAGAAACAAGTTAAAATCGAGTTAATACCGAGTTAAAATCAAGTGAGAAACAGTGTTTAAGCGATGACAAAGTCGGCCTGCCAGGCCACCGTTATCATCAACCCTCTGTGAATTTTGAGAGACGAGGGTGGCTTCCCTTTTTTCCACTGCCTTCCGTTTTCCTTTCTCCGGACTTCAGCCACCGGATCGATAGCCCCAAATGCAACTGCTGTGAGCTTAAAGTGTGCGTGTGTGCGGAAAAGTGCGGAGTGGAAATGGATGCCCGGCCAGAGAAGCGCTCCACGGCGGCCTCCGTCTTCCGGTCGCATCATGTCCTCCGGGAAGCCGACCTGGTGGACATTGGCAGCGATGCCTCTCTCTACTGCGGCTCCGATGGCGAGTCGGCACCAGCAGCAGGGAATACCAGCCACATATCCGGCTCCACTTCCCATTCGAAGAGCAATCCCTGCCAGAATGCGGAGGAGCCTCAGCCACAGCCAACGCCTCGGGCGGCGCCCAGAGCAACAGCCAATAATCCGCCAACTCCCAAGCCTCGTCAGGCCATCAAGTCATCAAAAGGTAGTCAACCCAAAAAGCCTCCCAAAACGCCGTAACACACATATATATATATATAGTAAAAGGGAAAAACAATATATCGCTTTTCCCATTGTTGAATGTGCGCGCTTGCTCCACTTTGACCTGGTTTCGATTTCAGGCCGCCCCGAAAAGTGGGAGGCCCTGCCATTTCGGGCTTTAAGGAGGGGAAGGCTGAAGCCGACTTCCCCAAAGGCAGTGCTCTTTGTGCTCAAGGAGCCACTCGGTGAGGCAACTGCAGTGGCTGCGGTAATTGCCGTCAAGATATGACTTTGGCTTTAAGTCGGAGTCATTAGAGCCACGAAGGGAAACAAAAGCCCAGGAAAATATGTGCAAGTTGTGAAGAAGATTGATTACTCTGCTTTGCAAATAACCATATGGCATAATATGAACTATGTTTTGACAAAGATTTCACATCTTTTTGTTGCTTAAAGTTTGGGTTATTTGTTTATTTAAATGAATTACCAGCATTATGTTATTTATTATTATTTAGAAACATACACAAATAGGCCAGTAATGCATGGTTACTATGTGGAATAGAGCAAGGTTTTTGTTTTATTTTTTATCTCGAATAGCAAACTATTTAAAAAGATGACTAGGCAAAGATTTTTTAAGTCTTAAGCTGTCTTAAAAGTATTTTAGGAAAAACCTTGAAGTTAGATTAAACTCTTTTGGCTTCAAATTGGGTATTTATTTTGCATTATTATTTATAAAGGCTAAAAAACTAGATTGCTCCCTAGAAATCATCAAGTTTATAAGTTATTTCCTTGTAATATTTAAAAATATTCTTTTATATATAGTCCAATTACCTGTAAGTTTACACCAAATATCAAAAAAACATGAAATCAAATTGAAAAAACTACAAACACTCGAATAATTACTGATCTTACCTCAACAAAACCCCACTTTAAGTCTCTCAAAATCATTTTAAAAGCCTTCAAAATACATTTCCCCATCTTGATTCCATTCCTGACTTTCTTAAGACAAGCTAAATCGATAAAAACTTTCGTGTTTCGCCCCGGGGCAAAAGGTTATAGTTAGACTCAGTGGATATTGTGTAGCCCCCGGTGGTCATCCGCCAGCTGGATCACGTAGCAGCAGTTATTATGGAGCAGAGCTTCGACTTGCATAAAAGCGAAGCGAACTCTGGCACTGCAAATACAAGTTTCCCAGGCGGCATTGCACAAGCGCCGGACGGGGTTTCATAAGTAGAACCATTAAGTGCGTCGGATTTAACGGTCTTGGTGGAGTATTAGCCCCTGGACACAAAAACTTAAAAAAACAATGAACCGAAGCGCCGACAACTTGAAACTTCAGGAGAAGCAAGAACCAAGACAAGTCACCTCTAATGGCGCAATGACACGGCACAGAAATGGGCTGGAAAAGCCGGTTTTATGGGTTGAATGGGATGCCTGCCCCATTACCCAATGATATTCATTAGATAATCTAATCAAGCGTCTTTTTCCCAGCCCTCTTACTTATTGTCTTCCTGGATTCATTTCTCTTGCAGTGCTTCCAAGTGCAAACTCCACGCTGTCGCGATCCCGACAGCGGCTCATCAAAGTGGATTTCTCCAAGTTTCAGGTGAGTTTGAAGATCGTACTGCCTATTATGAATTTGTATTAATTTAAATTATTTCCAGGACGACGAGCTCTTCTTCGATGAGTCCAGCATCAGCAGCTCCCATTCCACAGCGGCCACCCACCACCATAATCAGTATCCTCACCTGACCGAGCTGCACCGCTGCTCGCAGCCCAAGATGCCGCCATATCCGATCGGTGGCTACATGGTGGCCAGCCAGGCGCGACAAGATTCTCGGGAGACGGCGTCGCTGATGCGGCCCCGACGCACAAGTGAGTATCCGATTCTAACCGGCGATTGGGCAACCTCTATACTCTATGACTATAACCCGCACTGGGGACAACTGGGGCAGCACGCGCTAAGGCAACAAAGCACAAAGTACACAGGCGATGTGGGTGTCGAATCGATTGTAATTCGAGAAGATTTCGGTTGAGAAATATGCACATATTTTAGCTAAGAACTTTGGCTTGGAGTAGGCTTACGGTTATGGTCGAGTTCTCTTTTATAATATTGTTTTTATTGAAATTATTAAGAGAACATTAAAACAAGTGTAAGAAATATAACTTAAATAAGCAGGAAAGTCTTAGTAATTTTCTTAAAAAGAAGGCCGAACTTTAAGGCATAATATTTTTAAACTAAATGAAAATATATTACTAAACATTTACCTTTTAAAAAGCTTTCTTCACCGCAAAAAATTTTACCAACTGTCCTCTAATTAATTACCAAAGTTACTTAGCTGTCATAACATATTATTTGTCATTTTAATACCGAAGAAAGCCGGTTTACTTTGTGCTTTAGTTCAAATGAGTTATAGCCAAGCCATTGTTATAGTCTTGCACTAATATATATATTTTTTATGGGTTTTAATTGCTGACAGAAAGTTGTTTAAAGCTCTTAAGACAAAACATCCATGGTTAAGTTTTAAAAATATTTTAAAACTAAACTAAAAAACTGTCTCGAAGTAATTACAACTGACTGTCTGCGATTTGGTTTAAGTTTTTATGATTTTAATTTATTTTATCTTTATTTCTTACTTTTCCTTTCCTTTCCACAACAACAAAAAAACCAAAATAAAAAACAAAACACAAACTTAATTTCGCAAAAAAGGTATTTGATCGTATTTCTCTGTGAACACAATGCTAACTTATATTGATTAATTAACTTTTATGATTTTGTAAGACGCAAGCAAAGCCCCTGCAAAATCGAGTGTAATATACTTAACTTCAAAAAAAAAAAAAAAAACACCAGTCAAAAAATAAGTAGTAGCCAAAAAGGAATGTTTGGTGTGGGCAAAAATGTTAACAATTAACAACAAATTGGCGATCGGTTGAGGAGCCACTCACGCACACACACACTATGAGCCGCCACCCACACACACAAATATACACCACAAATAATCTCGAAATATATTTTGTAAAAGAAAAAATATAAAGCCTAAACAAAAACATAAAAATAAAAAACAAAGTCTTCTGCAATTCGCCTCTTAGTATTCTTTTATATTACGCACCCGAGTAGCTTTCTCTTCTTTTTTGTTTTGCCAAGAACGTAATAACGTATTTTCAACTTTCGACTTCAAAATGCCAACAAATTACGCTTAAAAAAAATCTAAAAATAAATATGAACCAAAACGAACAAAATTAAATGCTGCCGATAACCAGTGGAGCCAGCGAAGCAGGCGCCTCCGGAAGACCCATCCTTCACGGAGGACGAGTACCACAGGTTCTACGACACGGCCCTGGAATGTAAATATTTGCCAAGATAAAGATATATGCATTGCCATCTTGCATGAAACTGTCCCCCACATAAATTGGAACTCGAACTTGCATCTCGAAGTCAGCTCAGTCATGACAGCATTATCTCACAGCTCGCTTAAAATACACATTTGACCCTGGCAGTCGACACATTTAACATTTAGCATTTACCACCGCCACACCACCACACCTCCTCCTTGTCCGTTCTCGTTCTTTCGTACTTGCACTTGGATGTACATAGCTCATCCGCAGTGTCCTGACCCTGACTTATGGCTCTGGCCTCCTCTGCTCCCTCTCGTTGACAGCTTACGACCTGGCCACTCAGTGCGAGTCCAGACGCGCCTCCCTGCGCCGTCACACCATTGTGGGCTGTCAGAGCAATCTGGACGAGACGCACTCCATGCCGCCAACGCGGCCAGAGTCGCGTCAATCGGATGACGTCAATAAGGAGGTAAGTCGGGACCATGAAGGGATTGTAATTGTATTGTAATACTTTCCTTAATCCACCCTTGATTCCTTGCAGACGCCCAAGCGCAGTCCTGTGGATCGTACAAATCCCACAGACGAGGCGGCCAGTTCAACATCCTCGCTTGGCCCATGGAACAAGTCCTTCATGGACAAGCAGACCTGGATGGAACGGGGGGACGATCGCCTGTCCGTCACCCTGGCGGAGATCGTTCACATCCGTTCCGTCATGACCAAGGCGGAGCTGGAGGGCCTGCCGATGGACGTGCGCGTCAAGGAGGATGTTGAAAAGCGTCGCGTCTGCTTCTTGTGCCTGCGCACCCGCTTCTCCTTCTTCGGACCCTGGGGCATACAGTGCAAGCTGTGCCAGCGCACAGTCTGCGCCAAGTGCTACACCAAGGTGAGTCTCTCTGCGCTTCCCTGCATTTCCTAGCTGACATTGATTAATGCTTTTCCAGATGCGCATTCCCTCGGAGCACTTTAGGAACGTGCCCCTAGTGCTGATCTCACCATCGCTGCTGTCCAGTCCGGCCAGCTCGAGCACACCCTCCCCATCCCATCACGCCCAGCAGGCGCACTCGTCCTCGACGGGGAACATCATGGATGACCAGTTCCCCAAGTCGCTGATCGAGCGTCTCCTGCGCTCCGAGTCAGATCGTAAGGTGAGTGTTAAGTTTGCTCCTTCAAAATAAAAACCACTCTTAAATCTTATGTTGCTTTTATTTCCAGACTCGCAGCACTGTGGGCAGTGCCCCATCTTCACCCAAGCACCAAAGATCAAACATGAGCACGCCGGGTATTAGCGTGGGTCCCGGCGCATCATCGTCAGCAGCCGCCGCCCCAGGACAGGCTGTGGAGGCGCTGCATGACCAGGCGGCCATGTCGGCCTCCTACTCAGCGGCCATGCGACCCTCCGGAGTTCATCAGCATCAGAGGCAGCAGTACAACAATGCCATGTCCCGGAGCATGGAGGGACCACGGAGCCTGCCCGTGCACAGCCCAGCATATCGACCGCTCTCCAACAACAGCACGCTGGAGAGGAAGTATGATAGCTTTGAACATCGCACAAAATATGATATTAATGTTTACCTTCTGCCGTTTTCAGATCCCGTTTCTCGAGGGGCTTCAACCTGTTCTCCTCGGGCAGCCACCTGGCCCAGACGCCGGAGCAAAAGGAGAACCTGCGGGGCGAGCAGGTGACCGTGTGCAACGACTGCCAGGGCTTGGTCAACGAGATAACCAGCTCTGTGAAGCAGAAGCGCAGCTCTGCCCGCAACCGCACCATTCAGAATCTCACCCTGGATCTGACGCCCGTCTGGAAATAGGCGACAGAGGATCCACATGGCAGTGCGTTTCGAGACCATAAGAGAGTTTCAAAGGAGTTCTAACGACTGACAATTGACTTGATGACTTATAATTACCTACAACTGACATTATTTCGACTGCGACTGATCTTATGGCCTCCGGAGTGCACTTGAATCGTTTGCTATATAGATATGGCTTAGAAGGACTGTTGTACACTTAAAAAGCATAATAGAGACTCGAGGGGGAGACTCGTTTGTAAATCGTGTTAGTCTAGTGAATAAGCAAAGGATAATAACGAAATTCCTGGAAGCTAAAGTTTTGTACATTTTCTGCCGGCTACAGAGAGAGATCCGCTTGAGCGCACCCCACCACATACCACATATGCTACATATATAGATACATATAAAGGAGATAACTATACCACACTTCGCTATTATATATTATCGCAATACAAAGCCGTTGTTTATAACTGTTTAATTTATGCATAAATGTTAAATAAGTGTACTCATCATTACTCCAACGTACAACTTCGTATTATACGGCCCGAGTTTATATATATTCTGGTTTGTGCTCTCGATTCAGCACTATCCCCGATCATATAGAACCCCCAGTAATTTGAAGATAACTCCCAGCTCGGAGATACATAATTTCGCTTAGGAAAATGATGTTGTGCTTGCGCAGATCCTTTGTTCACTTGTGAAGTTTTCGTTTCGTTTTGTTCCCCCATTAATAACGCAAGGGCAATACTTAGTTAATAACCTTATTTAATTTTAGTCGGCGTTGCAATGCAACCACACTATTTAGTTAATTCGTACATAGTTTTAAATCTCCCTAAGTGCGTCTAATTTGTAAGTGACCTCTTCGTAAATTGTACAAGCTGATGATGCATAGCAAACACTTAACAGAAGAAACTCTAATTAATTATTATAAATACGTACTCGTATCCTGCTTACCCTAATTATAGTTTTTGTAAAGAATTTTTGAATGTTTTTGTTTATTTTCTCCGTAATTGTAAATGCATTTAAATACTTGTAATTACTCTGAGTTTATATATTAAATTTTTATGCTTTTAAGATACATTAATTTTGAAATCATTTAACACAAACACCGAAAAACAGAAAGAAAATACACAAGAAATCAGCAATAAAAAATACAAACCAATGACGAAAGTAATTATTTATTTGTGAAACATTAACAAGTCCGCTTTGCTGGGTTTTACAAATTGGTCTTTATTATTTGTAGCTCTCTCCGTTCAAGGAAACTGAATTCGTAGTCTTCTATATAAAATAAATTAGAATTCATCTCGGTATCTATGTAATAGACTATACATATTTTTGGAGACTTCTGCATCTCTTACGATTACTTCTGCCAACTACAGGAAAGCAAATTTGCTGTTATATACGAAGTAAATTCTTAAAGCTATGATAACTAGATCTACCGAGTAACAGTTTAGCACGATCTACTGCATGGGAAAGGGGACTCGGGATGGAAGGATGAGGTTAATCCGAACGCGCCTTCTTATTGCGATGTTTGTGGTCATGACCGCCGCCGTGACGCTTGCGATTGAAGCGCTTGCCCTTGCCCCGGGCGTAGTCACGTCGCTTCTTCATAAACTCAATGGCCTTGTCCAAGAACTCCTTCTCCTCCTCATCGGTGGCCTTGCGGAGCGTCAGGGAGACCTCATCGTTGAACTTGAGCTGTAAAAGATGCGAAAAATAGATTGAAATGGATTAAAGAAGCTATTTCGGAAAATGCCAATCTCACCTTTCCCTCCTCCACCTTTGCGATGTACTTCTCGGCTGTGTCCGCTTCGGTCAGGCGCACCGAGCCCTTGGTTTCGCCCTTGCTGAACTCAATGTAGGCAATCTCAAAATCCTCAACCTTCTCGAAGGCCTCGCGGATCTCCTCGCGCGACGACGTTTCCGGAGCCCCCTCGAAGACTACAATGGCGTTCTTGGGCAGCTCAAAGGCCGGCTCGGGCTTGGCTTCCTTCTTGTTCTTGCGCTTCTCGTTCTTTTTGGCGAACTCCTCCTGCTTCTCCTTCAGGTAGTCCACCTGCCACTTGCGCACCAGCTCACGGTCCATGTAGGTGATTTTCTCCTGGTCAAGGAAGCTCTGTGCCTGCTCCTTCGTCTCGAAGGTCAGGAAGATGCTGCCCTTGAATTTGTACGACTTGGTCGGCTTGTCAAAATGCTTGCGCATGGTCAAGTTTACCACCTTGTCGAAGGCGCTGGCAAAGTCCAGCAGCGCGCTCATCTCGGAGTCGAGCGGGAAACCTTTGGCGTAGGCTGTGCGGCCCTGGATCTCCTTGCGTCGCTCCTCGTTGTGCTCGGGAAGGGGACGCTCTGGGTGGCGGCGCAAGCTTTGCTTGTCCTCGCTTATCTGGATCAGACCCTCCTCCGACTTGTTCAACGCAGCCAAGATTTCCTCGAGGTCCGTGGACAGCGCGGCCAGGCGCTTGAAGGTGATCAGCACCGTCAGCGGCACCCAGCCTTCCTCGTTCTTGGCGATCTGCTCGCCCAGAAACTTATCCCGGTTGAGGTTGGCGTCGCCAAAGTAGTACTCCACTTGCCGGATAATGGCGCGCTCCTGCTTTGAGAGCTCGCCGCCTTCCTCGGCCGCCGGGGCCGGTTCTGCTTTGGCGGCGCCGTTCTTGGCCTCCGGCTCCTCGGCTGGCACCTCGACCTTCTTCACCTCTTCCTGGACCTCAGCACTCGTGGTCAAAGCAACATCAGCCATTGTAGTTATTGATATTTCGCGCAGAAGTGAAATAAATGTGCAGAGTCAAACACGTGTGCGGTGGTAGGAATGAGATGTTTGAATTTGCCAACACTGGCTCAATATATCGATATTTTTTCCAAAAAATATATATAGTGATTTTTTGTTTGCCCAAATATTGTTATTGTGACATGGCAGATGCCATTTAAAATAAAGATCAGATTTTTGAGAGACTTTTATGGCCAAGTCTCGGCATGAAAAACTTTATTAAAACTATCGAATGTGGATTACAAAAAATATCTTAAGTATACCGGTGTGGCCAGCCGGCTGTGGACGCGTTTTGGTGCCGAAGGCCTAACAAGCTGCGGGCACACCTCAGTCACTTTTCTATTTTGGTCGTTCCCTGTTTTATTTATGTTTGCGATGGGAAAATTGTGTTGTTAATAGTACTTAAATAGGTACATAATACACCTAAAGGGCGTTTCGGGCGGTACTAAATGCACCACACACAAGTGCAGACAAAGTAAACGAGTATTGCGAGAGTTTCGGGATTGCCGTTGCATCGACCAGAAATAGAAAATCGGGCAGTTTTTACCTGCAATACACTTATGTATATAGTGAAAAGCGTGCTTTTCTTGGTGTATAACTAATTGTGTATATAATTATAAGGGTGCTCGGGCCGGGGAAAAAGTGACAAAAGCAACGAACGGCAGGGAGAGGAGCGGAGGACGGAAAAGTCTACTATTACCCAGTGGGACTTTCGAACTTCCAAACTATACTCCTTTCATGCCGAATCGCTCACTCGGCGAACCTTACCGTGTATGGAAACGGCTCATTCGCTTTTATTAATGCGTGGCCGGGGTAATTCATGATGCCTCAGTCCCTTCTCGACTTACCATGAAACGCACTCTTACCGGTAAGAGGGCCATTCAGAGTGACACCGTCGCTTCTCGACTGACCATGAAGTGCACTCTTACCGGTATGGAAAAAAATCAGAAAATTATTTTGCTAAAAAAAAAAAAAAACACATGAACCCCGAGATTTTTCATTTTTGTTATTGACTTTACATATTTAAACTTATATTTGTTATTGTTTATAAATCTTACAATTTTTTCTGGAATACTAAAGGACCAAGTAGGGATCGAACCTGTGTCTGAAGTGTTTAACGGACCGGCCGCTTACGCAATACGCCACGTAGGCAAACTGATTTGCGTCGGCGATATACACATATGACCCTTAAGCGTGTGAGAGTGACAGAAGATTGCAACCCCTTAGCAAATGTTTTTATTTTGCTCGGTTGATCTTTGACTGTGCTGTCGCGAGCCGATCGTGACACGTGGCTCAGTGGTTAGAACATCCGTCTACGAAGCAAGTGGGCGCGAGTTCAAATCCCGCTCGAAACTACCTATTTTATATCTTAATTTCTTTCAATTTCCTTTTTTTTATTATTTTATTAGAGCAATGATTGATAAACTTTTTTAAAAGTTAAAGTTAAAGTTTTAAATAGTTTAATAAACAAATATGTAGCTTGTGGTGGTGAAGTAATTGCGTCGTAATAAGATAAAATCCCAAAAGGGAAATATCGCCCTGAGCGAAAGCAGTGATTTGTATCCTTACCGCAGCAGCGATGGATTCAGGTACCTGAGTCTCCCGCTTGCCACTTTGCTGAACTGGGGCATCATACAAAAAAACATTACCGTTCAACATGGATATCCAACTCGAGTCGCTCAGGGCATGACGCAAAGTCCGACTGGGTACTCACTCTTCTATTTTCTGCTCGACGAACGACCACCACCACGACGCGAACAACAACAAACGGAGCAACAAATGTTTGTTAAAACGGAACGAAGCTGAAGGTGAGTTTAAACTGTAAGGCAAAAAACCGCGATGCGGCGGCTCCAGACAGCTTGGCTGGGACATGACTCAGGTTTTTCCCACAACTATCTCAGTCTAGCCAAAGGTTCACTGGCACCGGAGGAGAGCACCCTCCCTCATGAGCAACTTTTCGCCTGCTGCCGCCCTTCCCATGATGCGTCATCCAAATAGAGCAAATCTTGAACACACAGTACAACTTCCTTAAAGGGAAACTTCTTCCCTGAAAGTGTTTTGCAGCAATTTTTCTTGTATCTTTAAGATTCTTAAAGATATGCTGATTTCTAAAGAGTGTTATTTTTTGTATCTACAAAAAATGTTGCCAAACTAAGTAAATAAATAATTTAAACTCTTGAGAATGTTTTATGTGAATGCAGTCGACGTTCTTCTGTATTTTAACTTCCGCCTTGTTGCCGGGTCTACTTATTTTATTTTTTAAGGAAACTCCCAAATGCGCCGTCTCCACGAGGTCGTTGAGGTTGTAGTACCCGGCTGCATAATCCATTGGGTCAATAGCGGTGGCCCCTGCTGCATAGCATTCATCCCAGGCCCAGGCCCAGGCCGGGCAAGTGTTTGTTTGCTGTCGCCTTCTGCTGCTCCTCCTCCAGTGCCATTTCGTTTGGGAAAATAAACTGAACTGCCGGGCGTCGAAAGAGAAGCGAGCATTCAGCACGTTTCGGGCCCTGCCTGCCCTCGGTTCCACATCCCCTCGTGGATCCCAGACCCAGACCAACAAGCATCATTACCCGAACAAATTTTGAACGGCTGCCAACAGAAAAATTCTATGAAAAGCGATGGCAAGGCTCATGCAGTCTCATTTGTCTGTGCTTATCTTGGACTCTTGGATTCGAGCTTGGAAAAATGTTCTTTATATTAGTAGGAGTTTGGTTTCTGTTTACAAAACAAATAATTTACATATTGATAAGGCTTTTGATATTATTTTGAAGACATTTTTGCCTTAAATAATAGTATTTCTAGGATAACCCAAAAGTCGCTTCTACCTACTACCTACCCTACTATTCTCATTCTGCCTTCTTATTGTTATTTTTGCGCTTTAATGAAAGCGTTTCGGGAATATCTGTTGGTATTTGTGTTTTCACAGAAAACCACAAAACGGCTGCCCGTCAGTCAAGTCATGCGCCGAGATTTTCATTCGAGGATGCTAAAGAACAGCATTTCTTCATATTTCCGCCGGTGACCTCGTTCTCGGCAATGCGATACTCACCACAGAAAGGGAACTTCAAAGTGGAATAGACCAATATCATAGCCAATCAAATTATGAACTCCCACTCGCTCACCTCTTTTGTCTGCCCACACAAACTCAGACACAAACATCCTCATGACTTCCTCCCCGAAGAAGTGTCTATAAATACTGCGGGAGCAATTAAATTATATTATGTCCATAGATCTTTTGGGGCACATGGAATGGACTCGGGAAATGCATCTCGAGTGGTTGTGACTGGTGGCTGCAGCCTGTAAATCTCAGTATTGACACATTGAAGGGGCAGTCGAGTGGTACCAGAGGAGGTTTCGGGCCAAGAAGGGAGCCGATCCGGCCGTGACAAGATCCCACCGGCTAGGGAACTGCATTAATTTGGTTTGTCTTTGCCTGACTTTGTTATTCTTTCACTGACTTTGGCCAAGAGCAGGGAACAGAGAACAAAGCCAAACAAAAACACAGCAGCGACTTTTTGTTTACATTCTCTTGTCGCCCCACCGAAAATAAACAGTCCGCGACTTGAGGTTTTCCCCCTGAGACGTTTCTCTTCGTCAAATTGCGCATTTCCGGAAGCCGTAGGACATTTCATTTGATTTCTGCCTTCAGTGACAGATCGTTAATATCCGAGAGATCCGAGATCGTATATTTAGAGAGCGTGGGCAAATGTATCTCTGTGTTGGAGCGTTTGTATCTGCGAGGTTGCACTTCTGCCGTCGCTGCCATTCAGCGCCATGTGCAAGTTTAATGAATTAATTAAAATTTCGTGCTGTGGCAGCTTTCGGTTCTGAGAGCTTCATGGGGTGTGTCGTGAGTGTGTGTGTTGATGTATGTATCTTTGTATCTGGGCATCTCTGCAGCTGTGACCTCTGCCGGCATCGTTCCGAGCAGTGCATCCATCCATCCACCTACGGAAATTTGATTGTTGCTGGCCATGGACTTAAGCGGCTTCAGGGTTACGCAAAATCCCATAGAAATGGGTTTGCCTTTGAATTGCAATTGATGAGCAGAGACAAGCAGATGGGTCACCGTGGAAATTTATGCAAATTTATAAAGGTTTTTATTTCGGGTTTGTGAAGCGATTTTACATATTTACAAATTGTAAATTTAAAAGATAGCTTATGATCCAATTACGTTTATAGAATCCCTTTAAATTATACAGAACTACAGATAGATACAAATATAAACAGATTAATCCGAATAAAGCTTCTTTAACTTTAAATCTTTACAACCATTTTGTTTATGTTGTTACTAATGTCATAATCGCATCAAAAACCACAATGCCAAATGATTGTTCATATGGCAACATGTGTATCTCGGGATTCTAGGTTATTTATTTGCCTAACCTGTGACAGAAACCACATTCCATGGACATGTCGCTGAAAAAGACGAGGATGATTCAGACGCACACATATCGTTTAGAGCGTATATCGGGGAAACTGAACGGAACAGGTGAAATTTCTTCGTAAATAATTCACAAAGTGGTCTGACCAAGAACTACTTATATGCAGAGGTTCCCAATTGATGGAGGATTTCGCATCCCAACAAGAACTCAACATATATGTATGTATCTATACCTTGACACAAATATTTTTATGGAACTTTTGAAAACACAAAACAAAAGCAGAACGAAGCAGCGTCGCTGTCGCCTATTTCTCAATGAAATAACATTCAGATGCGATCCCCCGAAATCCCCATTTTGGAAGCTCAAGATGGAAAGGTTGTCCGATTCCCCGGATCCATAATTTTTGTCACATTTCTCTGTTGGTTTTTCGTGAAAATACGCGATGTATCCGCTCGGATATGTCGTATATCTACGTATGCTATGTACGAGATTCTCTCACGATCCCGGACGGAGAGACAGCGGGAGAGTGGCACTTTCGGTGTTGCCGTGGAAAATTCGGTTGCCATTTGTCGCCACGGTTTTTCTCTATTTTCTGTATTTTCCGTTCTGTTTCTGTCTCTGTATTTCGTTTTCTGTCGTCTGGTCGGCAGTTTCGCTGAAGCAATGAACGCGTGCGGTGCAACGTCTGAGAGCAACAGAAACGGCGAAAAACGGCAACATTTCGTACAACAATTTATTGTTGAAAAAGTATATATCGGTTTTTATATATTGTAGCGGGTACTATGCATATACATTTATACAAACTGTTCAAGTGGCCAAATGGTGAAAAAAGCGACAATCTTAAGGCATTTTCATGCGTGTGTGCAGCCCAAAACGTGACCTTGCCTCAGGGAAATATTGTCGGTCTGAATTCTTGGGAAAATTCTCTAATTAATCTAGACATCTTGGCGTGTCTCTCTCTCGCGGGAGCTGTAAAATAATGGAACAAACTACTCGGAAGAGCCTCTAAATGGACCATCCAGATATACAGCCAGGTTCCTGTTGGCCATATGGGACTCTCTAGTAGCCACGATTTATATTTTTGTCGGTTTTTTATTTTTAGTAACCCAGCAGACGGCAAAAATCATTTTTTTTGGGCCGAAATAAAAAAATGTTATTCATATTTTTGCGTTTACTCATTGCGGCAATAGCGCAAAAATGTGATTAATCTGTTTATATGTATATGAACGGATATGGGTTCTTCAAAGTATATAGAAAGTATATCAATTTATATGGGATTTTAAGGGAACAATCGGTTAACCTTATTACCTATTAATAGCTGGTTAATCAATCATTTGTTAGATACAAACATTTCTTATCAAATATTTATTTTATTTATCAGCCTTAGAAATGAATGATAACGGGTTTTGCAATTATAACTTTGTATCAACTAAAGCTATCACCAAAATGAAAACTACATTATGTACTTTGTACATTTTGCCATATTAAATTTATACTGTTTGGACTTTTGTGCTTTCTTTTAATGACTCAACCTGCTGTTAAAGACGACAATTTACTTTCTCTGTATTTTTAGTTACAACTTGTTCTCGGATATACAATAGATAAGTTCAGTGGGCCATGGAACATTGAAAATTTATTAGTGTGTTTTTATTTTGACAATGTCTCTGTGAACGTCGGAATTATTTTGAAAATAATTCTGTGATATTATTGTGTAGTTTGGCAATAACATGGCATCCTTTGCTGAAATTCCGCAATATGATTTTTGAACAAAACACCTTGATTTGCTCTATAACGCCCAAAAAACTACACTGAATCCTAAGTCTCAGTCATTAAATGAATACTGATGACTGCAGAAACCCTGCTGTGTTTTTGTCACAAAGTCACATTTTGATTTACTTTTTAGAACCTCGAATCCGCAAAAAGCTTTTCCCTCTTTTTGCTAGACCTATTTTTATAGATGACAGATCTCATGGATGGAATGCACTTGCTCTGGCCTTGGCTGGCGTAAAAGATCTCAGTGACCGCACCCGTCAGCTTCCGCCAGGGAAAGTGTTGTCATACATTTAACATTTTACGATAACCATAAACATTCATCGATTTGCACTGTTTTTGGCCCGCTCAATTATTGCGATCGCTGTTGATCTCTTAAAGTATTGTTCGAACAAGCCCATAAAAAACTGGCTCGTAAATATCTTCGTACACGACATGGTCGTTGTTTATGATTTATATGTTGCCTGTCCAGATCTTTCAGATTGTTTTTTTAACGGCCCTAAGCGAAATATGTTTTTATTTCGAAATTTCGGAGTGATTTTTGTGTTTGTTGATTTTCCACCCAATTTTCCGAATGGCTTTTGCGCCGCTTAGGTGACCTTGGCCATCGTCGTGTAGCGCGCACGAGTTTTCCAGACACTTGCAGCCGGTTAGAGAGGAAAATCCGAAGCGGAGGGTAGGGAGGCTGCCGGAAAAGTGTCAAGAAACTTGCGCACGCGTCTCTCGACAGACCACGCCAGATGTTTTCAAAATGTTTTCTATGTTTTTAATTCTTTTTTTTTCGGGGGCCAATATATTGCTTGGCTAATAGAGAACGGAATTCCGAGCGCTCATCATTGCAACAGTGCGTAGGTGCGCCATTATATAGGGGAGGTATTGGAATATGTTCACATATGCTGCTCAATGGGGGATCGTTCCATTGAACAAATTGCCTGGCCGCTGATATTTCAAGTTCAACACCCATCGCATTGACTCGTTTCAGTTGAAGAAATCTAGAGCGGACCCGCAGCAGCAGCAGCCTTGAAGAGCCGACAATGGAGCAGCCACTGGTGGTGCAGGCGGAGTACTCCTTCATGGGCAGCAACAACGACGAGCTGTGCTTCCAGAAGGGCGACATTATCACCGTTACTCAGCGGGAGGATGGCGGCTGGTGGGAGGGTACGCTGAACGACAAGACTGGCTGGTTTCCCAGCAACTATGTCAACGAATGCAAGGTGCAGCTGCCACTGACGGAGACTATCAGGCCTCCGGAGGAGATCCAGGAGTACCGGTCTGTGGTGCTCAAAGATCTGCTGGACTCGGAGCGAGCGCATGTGGCTGAGCTGCAGGGTCTGCTCGAGAATTTCCTGGAGCCCATGCAACAGACGCAGATGTGAGTTTAGTTTTTGCTCTTCCCTACTAGAATTCCTTTTCAAAATCTTATTGTTTTCACAGACTCAGCCAGGATGAGTATGCCCAGCTGATGTGCAACTTTGTGGAGATTGTGCGCACTCACGAGGATCTGCTCATCCAGATTGAAGAGTGCAACGATCGTGTGGGCAAGCTCTTTCTTACCAGTGCTCCGTTGATGAAGAAGGTCCACCAGGCCTACTGTGCAGCCCATCCCAAGGCGATTGTCATATTGGACAAATACAAGTGAGTGCCCATCCACAAAAAATGAAATCAATAGGAGAATGCTGCCTGAAATCTATAATTTATGTGGATTATAAATTTAGAAAGATCTTGATTTATGTTCGCTTATATCAGGAAAAATTCCTTCAAAGAATGTTTTAATATTCTCGGCGATGGTTTTATTGATCAATTCGGATTATGCTTATTTATAGATCAGTTCTCCATTGTTAAATATAGAGCTCAAGCTATTTATTTGTTTCTTCATCGATTTCTTCATTTATTTCTTTATTGATTTAATCGAAATGTATGTTAGCATATGATTTTAATGATTATTTTCCCTTTTCCCCCAGGGATGATCTGGAAAAGTACATGGAACGTCAGGGTGCTGCTACGCCTGGCTTACTAGTGCTCACCACGGGTCTCTCGAAGCCCTTCCGCCGCCTGGACAAATACTCAGCCATGCTGCAGGAGCTGGAAAGGCATATGGAGAGCAGCCATCCCGATCGAGGGGATACCCAGCGGAGCGTGGCAGTCTACAAGGATATAGCGGCCACCTGTTCGGCGACGCGGCGACAGAAGGAGCTGGAGCTGCAGGTGCTGACGGGACCGGTGCGTGGATGGCAGGGCCAGGAGCTGAGCACGCTGGGCGACATCATACACATGGGCAGCGTAGCTGTGGGAGCTGATCATCGCGATCGCTACTTTGTGCTCTTCCCCCAAACGTTGCTCTTCCTGAGTGTGAGTCAGAGGATGAGTGCTTTTATCTACGAGGTGCGAATGATCATTTGTTTAGCTTCAAGAGCTCCATTAATTAAGAAACTCTCTCATCTTCAGGGTAAACTGCCTCTAACTGGGATCATTGTAAATAGGTTGGAGGACACGGATGCCATCAAGAATGCCTTTGAGATCAGCAGTCCGCTGATTGATCGCATAGTGGCTGTGTGCCAGGGTCCGAACGAGGCCAACAAGTGGGTGGAGCTGCTCAATGCCAACAATCCCAGCCTGCCGATGGGCATCAAGCGGCAGCTGAGCAACCTGAGCAACTCCTCGGTGGGACACCTGAACGCCGCTCATGTAAGTACTGATAACCCTTCGATCTCGCATCATTTTGAATATTTTTGCGTGGGCAGCTGAGTCAGCACCTGGATTCGCGAGGCTACTGCACACGGTTCTCGCTGTGTGCCTACTACTCGAGTCCACCTGGTCAGCAGCGTCCCCGTTTAACCCTTCCGCCCAGCAATTATCCGCCCACAGCGCCATATGCGAACCTCAGCGCCCACTTTGCGAGGCTCGTTAAGGCGGGGGGCTTGAGGAGCGCCATCGTGAAGATGCTGCTCTATCCGCAGGCTCGCCAGAGCATCGATCTCAAGCGGATAGCGTTGCGTAAGAAGCGTTGTCATAAGGCGGCCGCTAAGCTGAAGGATCTGAATGCCAATCAGGACTCGGGGCAGTCGGAGCTGGAGCGGCAGGATGCCATTGAGCTGCCCACGGACTCGGAGAGCTTTGAAGATGATCTAGAGGATGAATTCTTGCATTCCTGCGACTCGGATCCGTTTGAGTACGTGCAGTTCTACCAGAACAAGCGCAACGATTCGATGTGCAACTCGGCGGGCACATTTGTGGACCATGGCACCGGCGGCCGTAGGCACTGTTCCTCCATAAATCTCATTAAGTTGGATTCCGTGGATACGGATGAGGTTTTGGCCCAAAACGAGCTGAAAAAGGAGTCGCTCATAATTGGATCCAGGGCTCTAAGAGCCCTGGCTCGAAAGTCTACCAATAGGAATTCCAGTGTTCACACTTCCACGGCCACCTTGGAGCTGGGCCTGGGTGGCAGCATCACGAACTGTGTAGAGGAGGAGCCTGAGCCGGAGAAGGTTTTCAGGCCCCTGCAGCAACAAAGTTCCGATGCCAGTTCCATGTATATGGCTCGACTGGGCGGAGCATTCACCGCCTGCGAGAACCTGGCCAGCATGCCCGATGATCTCAGCCGGGAGGCGAGTGTCCCAGAGCCGCCGACTCCGCTCCCAGCCTCTCCCACCGAACGGCACAGCATGCCCACCATCTTTGTGGGCAATCGCTTCAATGCCAGCAAAAATACAGAGGTCTATGTGCCCACGTGGCGCGATCGCCAGGACATGCAGAAGCAGAGTGTGGATGCCGAGCAGGATGGAGAGTTGCACTCGAGTTCCATGGATCTGCCAGCGGCCTGTCGCACGGCTCCGGACAAGCTGCAGGCAGAGCTGCTATACAACTACGAAGAAGCCCTGGCGAATCCCCTAAAGCTGAAGCGAGAGGATACACCCTTTCAGGGGCATAATTTGAGCTCGGACAAACGGGTCTCCCACAAGAGTGACAGTCCCTCGACTGGAAATCCCAAAACAGATCCAAATCCCACTGCTAGAAGTAGTTCCACGACGGAGCTCTGCATAGAAACAACCTCCAAGAAGCGGAATCAACCGCCAGAGAGGAGCAGAGACTCTATAAGACGCTGCATCAGCTACCAATTCATGCAAATGTCCAATCGCCCACCGCCGCCACCACCACCGTCACATCGCCGGGATCCTGATCTCCACTTGGACACCAAGTGTCGATGCTGCGAGAGCTCGCAGTGTCCCAGCCCAAGGTCTAGCGATAGCGGAATGGCTGGAAGTTGCACCATAACCTCTCCTGATCCTCCCAACCCAGAGTCGTATTTTCCCATGGAAGCTGCTGGTCAGGATATGCTCGATAACGTGGAGCCGGAGAGGTTCGATGTGTGCGGCATGTTCAGGGAAAAGTTTCTCACGCCGGAGGCCACACAAGAGGAAGTGGATCCCACGGAGGAAGAGCAGCAGCAACAGCAGCCACTCCCCGATGAACCCACCACGCCCACCAATCGCAAAGAGGAATCTTCTTCATCTTCTTGCATCAGTTCTGCCCAGGTGCAGGTCAACACCAGGAGTATTTTCCTGCCCTCCAGCTCCAGCTTGGATGATAACAACAGGAATCCACCGTCCAACGATCTCCTATTCAGCTCGAGTTCCACGGATCGATTGGGACCGCAGGCCACCTTCCGGTCGGGGATGTATGCGCACTGGTGGAAGAAGGAGCGCTTGCCGCCGGAGGTTGTGCGAGGCATAGCTCACGCCTACAACAAAAGCCTGCCCTCCAAGGACTCGAAGGACTCGGGCTCCGTATGCTCCAGCTGCTTCTGTTCGATGATGGGGGCCAGCGGCTACAGCGAGGGTGCCCTGTACTGCTCGGTGTGCCAGAACTGTGCAGATGGCTACAATGGCAGCACCACCAGCACCACCAACACTGCGACCACCACCTCCAGCTGTCCGCTGTGCAGCGAGGACGAGGGCATGATCGCCTCGATCCACGACTCCTCCTCGCTGGACTGCCCCATTTGCCAGGGCTTCCGTACCTCCGGCGCCGAAGAAGGCAAGCAAACCGAAATGAATCGCCGGCCAGGTGGCCTGGAGTGGCTCTCCGTTCGGATCCAGGTGGCCTGGTCGGCGGGCGTTTGTTCCGTGCACGTGTTCCGTTTGATTGTTTTGTAAATTCGTTTTGCTCTCTCATATGTTCCTCACACATTCCAAACAAACTACAAATCTCCTAATGCTCAAAGACCAAAAGCAGCAAACCATTTGGCCAAAAAGCAGCACGTCCAAAAGAGATACCAATTGCAACCACACACAATGCTTCCTCATCATCAGTACATCCTTGACTAACCCTTAGTGCGAGTTCATTTAAATCTAGAGGGGAATTCGATGAAAAAATCTAGTATATTAAAAAAATTAATTAGTTTTTTTTAAGGGATTTAACGCATTCAAAACTAAAAGCAAATACAAGTTATGAAATTGTCAGAATTTCCTTTTAAAACCCACAGATTTGCTCCTTATCTTTGTCTTATTCGCATTAATATAAATATTTAAAAGATAAAAGAGTAGAGTTCAGTTTTAAATAGGCAAACAACGACTTAAAATAATTCTAGAGATCAGAGTTTTGATCTTTAGACATCTCTCGCAGGGCAATTCAAAAACCTTTCTGATATCTATAACGAATTTAATCGAAACAACCTTGCGACCTCAGACTTGACTTGAATACCTCCCCCGACTGCATCTGTTGATGTTGTGTTTCAGAATTGAGATTCCCATTCCCATTTAAAAGCTAAACGAATTACAAAACATTTATCTAACGCTCAAGCAACACACAAAATTCAAACCGAGACTGAAGATCAAACCAAAATCAATAGAAAAACCAAACAAACAAACGCATTCGATTCGATTTGCTTGCTGCGCTTTGCTCGCTGCAGGATTTGCCTGAAGGACTTGTGCCTGCCGTTGTACGTTACTCTTATTTTGTTATTGCGGTTTCTCGCAGAGAGATTCTCTCTCTCTGATCATAAGACTAACTTTAAACTATTTTATTTGATTCTAACTTGATATTAATTAATGATTTCTTATTACCCATTGCAGATGTCGCCGCCATCGAACCACAGCCTGTTGCTGCTGCCGCCAGGCGGCCGTCTGCCGGCCACGCCCAGCAGCAACATCCCTCAGGCCAGCAGCGGCGGGAGCAGCAGCCATCAGGGATCGCCGGCCACCAACTCGATGTCACAACACAAACGGAGCCAGTCGTTCAACCATCACCTCAGCTACAATCAGTACACGCACACTCAGCCTCCACCACATCATCTGCATCCACCACAACCACCAAGTCTGCCAAGTCATCTGGGGGCAGCCGGCCCCAGATCAAGTTCAGTCCAGACACCAAACAGCAAGACAGCAGCACCGGCCCTGGGGCCAGCCATGGACGCCAGTCCAGCGGCAGCAGCAGCGGTGGCAGCGGCAGCGGGGGGGCCAAACGCAAGGAAAGGAAGCACAAAGGGTAAGTTCTCTGTCTTCTAAAAGGTTCGTCTCGGCTCATAATAACTTGTATCATTCCTCAGCTAACTGGACCATCAGTTGCCTGCGTCCTACGCCGCCTTTGCGGCCCAGTTTGTTGAATGCCACCAGCGGCTCCGGGAGCGGAAGTGGGAGCGGCAGCGGCGGTGGTGGTAGCAGCTCCAGCAACGCACTGGCCAGCTACTGCAGCGGCAGAAAGAACCAGCAGCCCACCTACGAGGAGGACGCCCTGGTACTGCGGGTCTTTGAAGCGTACTGTGCCGCCTACCAAAACAGTGCCAGGAACACCATCCACTCGGGTAAGTGGCGCCGGCCATCCGAGATGTGCTTCATCTAGCTGTAAGGACTGTCCATGTGCTACCGAATCAAGTTCTTTTATCATTTGCTGAACGAACCAAAACAAAAGCTGAAAAATGTTGGCAACAATTGCTTATTACCATACACTCACACACCACACACACAGCTGTACAATCCTCACACACACACAACCACAGTCCCAGAGCTGTGCAAAGCCAAAAGCTAAACGAACCATTTATCATTTGTTGGTTGTTTGGTTACTCTTACTCCTTATTTCATGGTTTTTATTCATTTTTAACACCAAGCGCTTAACGTTGCACTAAACCAGACAGAGAAGAATCTTCCAAATTTAACCAGGATTATAATGTATTAGGCTTAGTCCAACCACGTAACTGTAAGCTTAAAATTGTTAACAGCTGTTACCGAATCATATTTATAAGAGAAAAGATATTAATTTTTAGTTGTGCAATTGGCAAATTAATTTTATTTTAAGATCCACAAAACTCTCGAAAACTCTGCAAAGCAAAGGAAGTCAACGGTTTATTTCTACCAAAACATAATGTTCACTAATTTATATTACAATTGGAAAATAATTCGTTTCTTATGTTAAATAAATATATTAATTTGTTACCCTATTAAAACCTATGTAAACTTTTAGTTTAACTTATTACTTTTTACCAACTTCTATTTTCATTTTCGTTCCCATTCCTGTCCTCTTTTCCATTTTCATTTCCATTGGCATCCGTATTGAAAAATATATAGTTATCGATACCTTAATTGAAGAGAAAATAGATTCAAATAAAGTTATTTTAACCTTCCGAAATATTTTTGATAAATTAATTTCGATAAATACGATATTTTCAATACGATAATGAGTGCGAAATTTTTGTTGATATATTATACCAGTTTTTTCCTCTCGATCTATGTATATAAATCCCTTATTTAAAATTCCTATTCATACTCCTCACTATGCCTCCCATTCTGTTGCTTTTTTATGTTAGTTGTATTTCGAGGGTCCTTGGTTAACCACTTTGTAACTCATCCATTCCGCTGTCCTGATTTGATCCACACTAACTGGTAACTGGTAGCTAGTAATTGATTGGTTTGGAGACTCATATATGTATATTTGTATTGTGATCCTGTGATCCTGTGCTATTGGTTTTGGGTTATTTGTATTTTTGGTTCTCTCGCTGTCGTCGTTCTCCCTCCATTCCACCTCTCCCTGTTCCTGCTTACTTAATCCTTTGTAACCATTTTGTGATCTTGTATTTTGAGCCCGCTAGGCTTTGGTTCTCCCTTCTCTGTATTCCCGCATCTGTGGTTGTCGTTGTTGGTATTTCGTTTTTCCGTTTCTTCAAATCTCTTCATTTTTCTCTCTCTTTCCAACCTCACCTGACCTGAACTGAAACGATATATATGATCCAACTCCGATCTGTATAGCCTTGCAACCCTGGACTCCGTGTCTGCCCATCCGCGGTGGCAAGCTGAAAACGAGCAAAACCTTCTCGACCTCCAACCCCCAGCTGCCTTTTATAGCCAACGCGGCAGGCACCTCACCCTACCTCAGTCAGCAGCAGCAGCAGCAGCAGCATCTCCAGCATCAGCATCTTCACCAGCATCCACAGGGCCGCCAACAGTCAGCCGGCAGTCTGAATTCCTCCTTCATTTGGCGCGAGGCCAGTCCCAACAACTTTAACTTGTACTCCAGTTCGGTGTCTTCCTCACTAAATGCCTCGCCGGCCCAGAGGTACTCTCTGACCGGGGCAGGCGGCGGATCGCCCTCTATCAAGGATTACCAGAGAGCTCTGTCGGAGGAGAGGGCCACGAGGAAATCTCTGAACCGCCTTAAGAGCGGCTTTGGATCGGGCTACGACAATGTCTGCACCTCACCGCTGCTGCCCAGGAAGAACAAGCCCGCCCCCAAGCTGGTGGCCACCCAGCAGCAGTCGTACCAGCGATCCCCGGGCAACAACCAGGTGACCACCATTGTGAAACCGAATCCCGGTGGCCATCCCGGACTCTACGATCGCCGGCTAAATCGTTCCTTTGAGACCTCCACCTCGCATCGTTATGCGGGCTATGGAGCTGGTTATCTGATGAACTGCGGCGGAGCCTTGAGAACCAGCACGCTGCAGAGGAGCACACCCCAGTTGGCGGGCGGAGAGCGATCGGATGACAGTGATGTGGAGCGAGAGCTGATCCGGGGCAATGGAGCGGGTGCGTCGGCGACATTGGAGCTCAATGCTGACGGCAGCAAACGGCAGTCCGGGAGCTGGTGTTGCGGTAATTTTGTGATGAAACAGTGGCGCAAGATCAACCATCTTTGAGTCGGGGTCGTGGCACATCCAGCCTTCATCAGTCATACCCATACGCATCCTCAGTATCAGTCTCAGTGTCAGCATAATCAGCATACTCAGCATACCGCATACCGCCGCATCGCCGCCTGCTGCTCCTGCTCCAGATTCAGATACAAAATGCAGATGCTTTGCTTTGAATGCGCTCAGTGTGCAAAATGTTTATTAATTTTTAGTTGATTTCTTGGCTGCGCAAAGCTTTCAATGCCACAAGCCTTAGATTCTAGACCAACGATCGATTTATACAAACTTGTAAGCGAATGGACAAATAATTTGTATTGACTATGATTGTACAAACTGTCTTAAGCTTAAGCGCCTTGATGTTGTTGCAGTTGAATTCGCTGAGCCTGTCCTGGGTAGAAATTACATAGAGGAAGATATCCTTGTATTCCGGACAGTGTTAGGCGAATTTCCCTGCATTTAGACTGTACCTAGCTACGTTTGTGCTTAGCTTGTATTGTTTTATATATCGTAACTTTAATTTAATAACCTTAAAATGTAATCTAGTTGTGGTTGCCTCTGTGAAAAGACAGAAGGAGGTGTATTTCCTTAGAGATGCTATTTAATGTTTTTTTGAACCGAAGAAGCTTGCCAGTTACTGGTTACTTTATTTTTTTAATTTTTATAGACCTCTGTTTAGCAAGCCAACACGAAAGGGCTTTAACTTTCCGTCCACGGCCTTAGACTTTATTGTTTTTTTTAACACGGCCAAAACGAGAGTGGATCACAATTTTGCCATGCAAGAAAGCTTAATTGCCATAGCCTAAACCTAAACTGTTTACTAGAAATACTCGTAACTCTAAGCAAAGATGTTATAATAACAAGATGCATATCGCCTTAAGTCATATGAGTTTGTGTTCGTATTGATCTAGAATTCTGTCTCCTTCTGGCTTTTAAGAAGTATTTTAAGAGAGCCTGGAGTCACCATAATTCATGTCGCGTGGCGTTACTCATCTTGTCATATGAGGTCTTTGCTCTAACCGTATCTGTGTTTTTGTGCGTACTAGACCAAATTGAAGAGGACATCGCCTAGTGAGTTGTACTAAATATGTATTTAAGTGTCCGTTACCTGCCTGGAAAGCAACTAAATCAAAGATTGTGCTACGAAGCGGAGTTAGTCGCTTCAAGTGGTTAGGCTTAGCTAGTTCCACCAACTAAAATCAAAGTAAAACAAACTATTGTTGTGCATTATTATTGAACGAAGGGATAATCCGAGCTATTTTGTAAGTGTTTTGTGAAAGCAACGTTGTCTAACCAAATGAACTACTACTATAATCTACTATTAACCAGTTTATACGTTTGTACTGTAATTTAATTGAAATCGAGGGAGGTAGAGAGTTAACTCAACGAAAGCAAAAACAAAAAAAAAATGAATAAAATCCTTTACACGACGAATCTCTTTTTGGTTGTCTCTGTGTGTGTGTTTTATTGTTAATTAATATAGTAATACCTAGAGAGTAGCCTCGAAATATTTTTGCACTTCAAGCTCCCATAGATTATCCTACAATACTTCTTTTTAAGTTTTCTATTTACCCGCACACTTTCAACATTATTACATGATCATTAAGTCACAAGCCCCCTCACATAAGCTCACACACAACACTAACATGTATTCTGTTCTCTGTTCGATCTCCTTTTATCCACCGCAACATACATATTGAAATGCAGGCCTAGAGAACGAGGACATGACCCCCACGCTGCGCCAGCTGTGGACGGCCATTCGGCAGATGCAGCAGGACATGTCGCAGATCAAGCTGCAGATCAACGAGGAGCGCGCCCTGCGAGCGGATCTCCAGCAGCTGCTCATGCAGCACCTGGAGACGAGCAGCGTGAGCAGCGGGGCCAACACGCCCAAGTGCTGACTATGCAAGTGAACGGGTCTCGAGGGGATTCCCCAGCACTGCAACGAAACGATACCCGCCGCCGCTGCTTTTAGCTTTAACGTTTTCCTTTTTTTAGATACTTTACTTTGCATCTCTTCGGGGGGAGGTCAATTACCAAAAAGAAAAATTATCTACAAATGGACTTTATTCATACGAGTCGTATATGGATTGTATTTAGTTAAGTATATATAAAGTATATGTGTATGTTATATTTGTGAGCGGACAATATGCCAATAGTGTGTGTAAAATGATTTGGCTGCTAATTTTCTTATTAGCAATTAAGAGGTATATTGTTTTCGATTTTAACAGGGGTGTGCTGAAATCTATACAAGTTTTAAAATAATTATGTCCGAAAATGTATAAACAGTTTATTCTAAAGTTATACTTTGTTTTAATTAAGTAAATATTTAATGTAACAAAATTTGCTATCAAATATTAAGTTCCTAAAATTGTTCTTTCCGCTCTATTCTGGTAAAAAAATTACTTTCGACACACTAGTCCCCAATTAAGCTATAAATTCACGAAAGCATAAGAAGGTTGATCACATAAGATATTAAGAGTACCACGAATTCATTTTACTTTCAAATTTTTATATTTGTATGTGTTATTTTAAAAGCTTGCCAGAATATTGTTTTAAATCTTAAAAGGTTTCAGCAGCACACCTAAAAATATAATTATTTATAACAATTTCTAGACTTAATTAGCGCACAACATGCACTTTGCATCAGCCTAGATCTTACTTAGTTTAGTTTGAACCTAGTTTCAACACTTAAGAGCTGCTTGTGTAAGTTACGAGAATAGTTAGTCCCAGTTTTTGATCTAAACAAATTCGATTCAAGTGGCAGCTGGACTCTTGTCTTGGTTTTTTGATAATTTTAAATGGATGTATGACGGAATTATGAACAAAATGTGCCAATACTTTAGTGAAGGAAACATCGCTCAAAAAAGTTGTATTTACGTATTACACCTAGAACATTTAATGGATAATATACATGTACACAAATGTAAATGACTTAATTGTTTTTTATGGAGCTGAGATGGCTATCGAAGCAGAACAGAAAGCACCCACTCCGGCTAACGATTTAACTGGCGTTAAACAATGTATAACCGCTACCGCTTCTCTGACAATTTTTTTGCTAAATAATTCGGAGTGCCTCGGGATTTTTCTGCTCTGCTTCTTGCGACCAGACTATGCGAGGCTCGTAAAGAGGAAACCCATGTCGGACTGCCGGCGAACATAATGAGATTGCAATCAGTCAGCGCGCAACGGCAACAGCAACGGCGTGGCAGTGGCAGTGGCAGTGGTAGTGGCAACGGCGGCAGATGGCGACAAATGAGCAACAAGCCACGTCAAGAGCAAGCCAACATTGTTGGCTAAACAATTTCAGTGTGTCAGTAAGGATTTGGGAACAATGCAGGCTTGTCTATGTGTCACTTCCACTTCCTGGGCACTCTCTGGGACCGTGGAAACCCGGGTGCGAACAAACTTGGGGACCCACTCGCCGGATGCGAAGGCTTGCGGAAGTTTTCGCGTGCAATCCCCATGCAACTTGGCCCAACCTGGCTTGTTGGCAAAATTTATTGCAGCTGCTTAACTAAACGGTTAGATACTGCGGCACCTCAGCCCTCCAGCACCAGCACTAGCACCATCTCCCGCTGGGTTCCAGACTTAATGACAATCATTAGCGGTGCTACTATGCCTGGCCTGTCTCTATCATATTTTCCAACTATTAAATTATTAATAATTAGTAATTACCGGCTGCCTGGCAATTATCAAGGCCTACACGCAGCGAAGAGGATGCTGGTTGGGGCAATTCTCATCAAATGAATGCCATAATAAGATAATTGTCGTGCAAATTTATGCAGACAGGTAGGTGTTTTAATATGTAATTCGAGAATGTAACTTTCACAGACAAGAGGTAATAAATAATATATTTAAAACTTCCTTTCTTTAGACAAAATAATAAATTAACAATAAATTTTATTGCTAGTCATTATAAGCACGTTTTATTTGAAAGGAATTAAGTTCTTATTGGTGCTATAGTAATTAAATAATGTGATAAAATTAATACTAGTTTAGTCTGGTAGACAAAATTTATTTTATATTCATACAACCCAATTTAATAGCAGTTTTTATTAGTGCAATAAGTGAGCTTCTGCCTGCCACAAGCCCATCAATCCAATCCTGCGGCTTCTCCGTCCTCAGCTAACCAAAATAATAGGCTTGGTTAGCAGCCCGCAAGGTAGGGAAGATAAAACTGGATCGGCACCGGAATTAACTTTCTTGGATGCAGCCTCCTAACGTCTTAATGGACCCACGGCCGCCCCACATAATCCACCTGGTCCCGCGGACAGTTAACCCATTTTCAACGCCGCTAACCCGTGGATGTCAGCGCCAAGTTCCATCTACTGCTGCCAACTTTGGCCCGTAATTGAAATTATAACTCGCAACCGCAATCACTGCTCTTGTCTAATTTGGTATAACCATGGTTATTTGCAGCTGGCACGTAAAGAGAAAGAAAACATATTATTATATATTAAAATATCTCCATACTTGATACTGGATATGAACACAATTGACAATTAACTGTGGCTTTTGTGAAATTTTGCAGTTTGCGTGGCTTTTACTTTTACTGCAGAAGAAAAAGTTGGCCCTTGGGGGAAATCCGTTAAGGTTCCCCGAAGATCTACTCCTATATGGTCGGTAAACGTTTATTAATCGCTGTAAATTATGGCTTACAACAAGCCTTTCCTTCTGGCATCCGTCCTAAACTAGACTGAATAAATTACTGGAGGGCGGAGACACAGAGTTACAGCTAGATCATTAATCATGCTCACTTAACCTGGTTTTAGTACATTGCGGTTAATCCAAGTAAAGTACTAATTATTACCAATTAAAATTAGATAGGCCCTTTGTTAGGGTTTAGGCTGAGTTCTCAGACCTATAAGAAAGCCAAACTATTAAAGTTTATGAATTGAAATTAATATTTAGTTGCAGATTAACTTTTAGTAAACCGGTAAGTAAATTATAGTCTGCTTTGATCTGATTTTATCTTTACTTTGTTAATTAATTAGGTTTGGCCAAGAACACTGAGAGAATACGTCTGGAGTGATTAATGATATATGATTATAATATGATATAATGATTAATAGTTAGGACCTATAAGGTTTTCAGAGAAACAAATAATTTTGTTTAAAGTCTGTATTACTTAAAATTTTTTAAGTTTTTTGGATTAGTTTAAGCCCCCTTATGTTGCCCAGAAAATGTAAAGCAAAGTCCAAAGCTCACAAGGGGCTGTCTTCTACAAGAATTATGTTATTATTTGTTTCAGCATCGTGTCTGCTTTAAATTTTGTATTATAATTCTGCACTTACTCTTCATTCTCAGTGTAGTGATCATATTGTTATTATAGTTTTTATTAACCAGGCATTGTATTTATCTGGAGCTGTTGTAAGAAAGCCTCCTCCTCATCATCTACATTACGCTCCTGGCAGTTGCTTGTGATTTGTGGCCGAGATTGAATTTGAATATCAAAATGATCTTGTAAATTGCGCCCAGACTCTCACCGCATCTCCCATCCATCGCACTTGGAGTCGCATAATGGCATTAGCAATAGGAGCAGCCTAGAAACACTTTTTCCATGCCGCATCAGGCGACCCACATTGGCGCAGCCATCGACGGCTCATCATCTCGGTAATCGTGAGTAGCGGCACAGCACAAAATCGGGCAAAGACAGAACGACCCATCATCGATACTTGTGCCCGATACTCTCGTTTGCATCTGCTCGGTTTCTGCCCATACGCATGTGGCACTGGCATAAGGCATATGGCATATGGCATATGGCATCGATAGCTCAATTCGATCGGTGCCAATGCAATGCGATGCTTCTAACCCAATTCGCGCAGACAGACCGAGAGTTTTTCAACGTCTGATGGAGTCATTTGATGAGTGGATACACGCCTAAAATAAATTATGATCTTTTAAAATTATTATTAATATAATTTAAAGAGAAATTACTATACTCTTTTAAAATTGGTATTACTATAATTCTTAAAATTTAAAGATTGTAAGATTGCATTGCAAAGTTTTATGTGGAATTAATATATAACATATAAGGGAACTATTTGTTATTTTACAATAGTTATTTGGTATTCAATTTGTATTTATATATTCAAAATGTATTGGATTTAATAAATCTATTGATCTGTTTGAATAATGTTTCGGTTTCTACTTTCAGTGGGTTACCATAAAAAAACGTTCTCATGAATGTTTATGGTAATACTAACGATAATTATAAAACTTTAAGAATTTCTTTACCTTTCATACTTATAGTCCAGTGTATTTCAGTAACGTTATTAATAGGGCAAGACTATTAAAGAAAGGTTTAACCAGCCTTCCCTCCCAGTGCTCTGGCATTTGTCAGCGTCCATTTGGCGCGTCTTTTTGGCCCGCAGTCAAGCCACCAGTGTGGCGGTGGCGCGGTGGCTGAGCTCTAATGGTCCATGGTCCATCTCCATCTTCATCTCCAGATCCGTCTTCGGCTCCATCGCAGGTGACCCTAATTACATTCAAAGCGAGCGTGCCAGCTTCGGGACACATTGGGTATTATTGACTGGTGTTATTAATGCCCAACGAAAGCCAGGTTGACACCAACTTTCAGCACTCCAAAATTGAACACTGTGTAGCAGGGTGAATATATTTTTAAATTATGAAATTCTCATCAAAATGTATATATGCGTTTTAAGGAAATAAATTTAATCTGAGCTTACGCTAGGTGGCTACTTATATGTAGTAAGTATAAGCATCGCAATTTTAGTTAATTAAGTTCTTTACATATATATGTGTCTTCTTGCACTATTAATTAGATGTATATTAATAATTTGCAACATTTTCAATACCGTTCGATTCGAATTAATTTCGGGAGCACAGTGTCCGCAAAGTGCGTGCTTTCCAGCCGCTATCCGAGTGATCGCAATGCAATTTGCCGCGCGTTTAATTGCACCTCAGGCTGCACTCGCACGTCGAAAATTAAAAGCAAACAATGGAAACTTCAGAGGCACCGAGATCGGGGAGATCCGGAGGTTACCATAACGCCGCCTCGGTAACGGAACCATCATGTTGCGCCGTGTAAGAGGCAAATTCGAAAAGTGCAACGGCAAATTGCGATCCGCATGCTCGGCGATCATCGCTAAGTAATGCCCGTCCCCGCCCCAACTCCCCTCTAAATAATACCATTCCTCCGTCCATCGACAGCACTTTCATTTTCACGCTCACCCAACGAACACTCACTCGGGCACAATGGGGCTTATTAATCATATAATTATGTCGGTTGGGGCTTGATTAATGCGAGAGCTAGAATTAAGTTAGTAAAGCTTTGGCATTGTCTGCCGTCCGTTGGTGTCTCTGTGTGCCCTGGGCCTATATCATTTCTCTTTATGGGTTTTACGAGGTGTGGGGTTAGCCCTAAAATCGGGCCCAGCGGGATACGGCTCAAAGATTTGATAGTGAAATGAGCATTCTTTGTGAATCGTAGGGCAGTGGGAGACCCGGATTCTCCCTTTTGAGAATTTCGAACTGAAGATTCCGGGAAAAGCGCAGCTTGGGAAAAGTTCAAATTAGTCTGATTTAAATGGTGAGATTTTTGAGTAGAACTCTGGGAGTTAACTAGAAAGGTTCGAAGGGAAAGATGCACCAGGGACCAGTAATTAAATATAAACATTAAATTTTTAAACTGGTTTTGATTCTTGATTAAGTTTTTATGAAATTTCTAAGTAAATTTATATGTTAAATCTCTAGCTTAACTGTGTTAAATTGCTAAGTATTTAATGGTTTTGTATTAAATTTTTATGTAAGTTAAATTACAACAAAAATTGTATAGGAAAAATGGATCTTCGCTTACAAATTCGAAGTTCTCCCGTGAATTAAGCTAATTGAAGTTCCTCAAAGATAACTCACAAAAATACGAAAAAGATAATACAAGAAACATTGCAGTTTAAAAAGTTAATTAAATATTTATAACATAATTTCTTCCATATTACTCAGTATCTGTCATCTACTTTAAACTGTAGTAATTTAAATCGAAACCCTCCAGAAACGACTTTAGGCATTTGCATAATTTGGCTATAAAGACATTAACCAAATGAAGGTAATTAAACGTTTAAAGAGAAATTCTAATGCTTCAAATTTAAACATTAAAAACCATTTAAAAATTGTTTGTTTTGGGAAACCCACTCAGGTTTCAAGCTCTCTGGCTTTTAGTGAATCGAAATCATCTCTCGGAGATCTACTCAGCTTGGGCAATGTTAATTGAGCAGCTTTCGGCGATTATCTTTCAATGGCTCTCACGGAGCCCCCATTTGGCTACACTAGATACATTTACCTCGTGCTGCATAGAAATCTGGCCAGAAAGCAACAAAGCAGCCCAAATGAGTTTCATCTGACGGCGGATTTAATGGCCCAAACCCATTTAAGGTGGCAGCAGCGGCGGCGGCACACTACACTTTCGCCCTGCGCCCAATTCCGTTTATTTTCTTAGCTTTTCGCGCAATTATTTTGTACTGCTTGGCCGCGGCGAAAGAGTTGAAAATTGTGAGCAAATAAAAATTAGTAAGAGCTTGGCCAAAATAAATAAATCAAGGAGGAGAGCTACAGCAAAAGGGAGGCCCAGTTACCCTCCGCGTTGGCACAGCAATTGTGAGGGAATCTGGAGCAGATTCAATGAGAAAATTACTTAATGCGGGATAGAGTCGGGAACGGAGTTCGCGAAATGGCACAGAAGTCTCCCACAATTTGCACAACTCGGGGCCATGGACCCGCCATAACCAGGCGTCGGGAATAGGAATAGGAATACTCGTAATAAGCCGAAACTAACGGGTGTCGCATAAAAATTGGAATTAACTTGAGTACCCCCGCGGAAAATCTCAACTTAGTCATTACACCTAGGTTGTTTAGTCACTTTCCGTTGGCAAGACACTGGAAGAATGGGTTTAAAATTAAGTCTGGCTTTGGTATATCTATAAAAAGTATCTTGATTTACATTGATCATCATTGGATTAAAGAAATGTATTGTAATAAATATTACATATAAAATAAATGTAATGTCCATGAAATAAATGTCTTTATAAAAAGTATCTTAAGTACCTAGCTCATCATTGATTTCTAGATTTTAGTTAAAGAAATCTCATTTATGGTAATAAATCTTACTTTAATAATAAATCTTCTCTTTTCTACTCATCTGTATGTTAACTTAATTTATGAAACCTTTTCTAATTTTATTCTCATCTTTTAATTTTTATTTAAATTTTCCCGCAGTGAAACATTTCCCTATTTCTATTCTTGTTTCCTTTTTACATTTTTTTTGGCAACGGTAAATTGAAATACGCAGTTGATTAGCAGGGGCGGGCCAAGGGGCGTGCCTAGTTAGTTTCTTTGGACCATGCTCACCGCCGTTGTCACTCATCTTGGCCCAAAACGCACGCCGGAATTGGCCGGGTCCAGCTAATTTCAAAGGTAAGCGCGTCAAGAACAGTTATGAGCTTCGAGCAGAAATGGAATGGCCAGGCCGGGGAATGGCTTTCGATGGGAGTGGGCCGCGTTGGGTCGCCGGTCGGTCGGTATTGGATGGTGAGGCTTGGGATGGAATGGGATGGCCTGACTTGGCTTGCGATGGGATGGCACCAACTCGCCTTGGGATGCGGTAAAGCTACTCAAAGAAAAACGAGACAAGCACAACAAAAAGACTTTAAAATGTGCTTAAAAATGTGCGAGATGGCCAAGAGCGAAGCTTGAAAAAGACCCGCAATGAGCATGAAACTGGTATTTAAACTGATGGCCTCAAAAATATTATCACTCCAGGTACTTACTTGTTGCATAAGAAGGTTTTTTATTCATTCCTATTTGAGATTATGATATAGAGGAAATACTTTTAATATTGGTTTAATAATTGTAGCTTAAAAGAGCTGGATACATTTTTTAGATTTCAAATAATTAGATGACAATGGGGAACTACCTTCAATGTAGATTTGTAATACCCTTGCAAAATATTTCTTAAAGGACTAGGGAGAAATACATTGAATATATGCATTAACTTGTAGGAGCTAGTATAATATTTTTTATAAATAATATTTTACCAGAGAGAATAATTTGAAAGTTCAAAAAAGTAAAGTCATTTTTAGAGTACCTACGTATGTACATATTTCCCTAATTAAATAATAAAGTAATCTAATGATTACATACAAATTAAAAGAGCATAATAAGATCGACTTTTTCTAAGTTGTTACAAAGTTACAACGCATTGCGACACCGAGAACGATTCGGATTCGGATTGGGATTGGGAATGGGCTGGTTACGGTTACAATACCGGCTGCCACAGTTGCTGTTGCAAGTTGGTGTGGCAAATGTTGCTGCTGCTGTTTGCTGTTTGCTGTTTCAGCTGCACTTGTACTTGTACTTGTACTTGGACTGGCTGCGGCAACCGTTGCGCTTCAACCGCGTCCATACATCAAGCGAGCTGCGAATTCTGCACGCCGCGGCGTCAGATACAAATTCTAAACTTGATAGAGACATAACTTGCATGCAGCGATGCAGGAAATCGCCATGGAAACAACAACAGCAATGGCCACAGCAGGTGCATACATCAAAGTACACACAAAAAAAAGGTATCTGAACATATTAAGATCAAATTATGATTAGAATTTACCATTTAAAATCTATTCATTTCTTATAATTTACATTTATTAAGCATGGAAAGATGCGTAACTCTTAACTACAATCAGTTATAGTCCTATTTTCTGTTATTTTTCATTTTCTTTAGTGCATTAGAGCCATAACCGGGCACAAGCCTTGAAGCTTGTGGTTTTAGCCTAGGCTTTTTGATCTGGGCCTGGTAGTGCCACTTGTTATTCTACTTCGCTCCTCCTTGGCGGTGCGTGAGGGGAATTGCCAAGAAGTTGGAAAGAAAATTAACCAAACAGCAGGTTTTCTTTTTATTTACGCTAAATTATGTTCCAAGCATCCAGCAGGCGGACAGAACTGCTGTAGTTACACTTTATATAGTCGCTGCATAATGGTTATAGTCATGCCAATCCACAAGTACTGTGATTGTGCTCTGTCTGCTTGTCTCTCTCGAATTAAAAGGGTATTTTGCCGGTGATGTCATCAGAGGCAAAGACCCGTTTCGGAAGAGTAGCTTCTGCATAAACCCATAACCATTTCAGGGCTTAATCGTTTGAACTCTGGTGAACTTGTCAAAGAGGTTGTAGGATTTCTCCTTTCAGTTAAGAATTTAAGGAGTTACCAGCAGTTTAAGTGCTTTAAAAACTATCTTTACTTCGCTTTCAAAAATATTTAGGTATTTTATATTTAATGCATTATTTAATATAATTTACCTTATTTATAGTCCCTTCAACGCAAATTCCCCAACATCATGCTTATAAATCAAAAGCTCTCAACAAATTCTGGCCAAAATGGTGTTTAACCCCTTTACCACATCAATTTCCCCATTTCGAGCCGCAAACAATTCCCCAATTTGACACCAATTCTTCGTTCGCTGCCCCCCGCGACCGAAAAAACCACACATAATTCATAATAATAATCATTAAAAAGTGCGACTGTCATTAGCCCAGAATCTGAGTTCGGAAACAAAACAGAAACCAAAACAGAACGTCCGCTGATGATGGCTAAAAACAATGAGCCGCCGCTGCTGCTCGGCTGTTCCATTTTTGTGGTTCTGCCAGATCACGATTATTGCCCAAAGATAACCCAGATGTTGAGTTTGGGGCCATGGTTGTGTTTGGGCCCAGCATTTGGTTGCAATTTGCCGCCAGAACTCTCTTCCACCTCGAGCAGATGCACCCTGGATGCCACAGATCTCTGCCAGATCTGACACGAATCCAAATCTCGAGTTCAGATCGCAAATAATTAGATGTAAAACGGAGGTGGAGGAGGAGGTCTAGGGGTTTGGGTAATTACCCCTAGGAAACGCTTTCCAGCTGCGTTTGATCATCGCTGATGAACGTTAATTATCCCAGTGAGAAGGAAGAAAAGTGATCTCGATATGCATACACGTTGGGAAAATGTAGTGAAACTTTACTTTAAAACTTAAAATTAATTAATTTAAATTGTAGCAGGAAAGTAAAATAAATTCCTATATTTTAGAAGTTTTAAGATATATGATTAATGCCAAATTAGAAGAATAATGCGGGTAGTATTTAATTTTGTTCTTTAAAAAAGTCTTACCTTAGTCCCTAAAAATATATTTTATTTTTCCAAAGAAAACAAATAAGTTTTTTAATTCTAACCCTTTTCTTACTGTTTACCTAGAAAGAAAAATGATCTCGATACACATACATCTCCCCTGCCTTTTTGGCAAGAAGAAATGGAAACTTTCACGACTCGGTTTTACTTTCGTCTTCGTCAGCTGCTGCTCGCATTCTAATCCCCAACAGCGGTGGCGGTGGCGGCGGCTCATTAAGTTGTTCGCCCGGCTTCTTGGCCAAGATCGTTGGCCCCATTATGCACAGGTCCACGACTATGGTGTATACTCACTGTGAGTGACTCCCCGTCGTCTGTCGAGGGGCTAGAAACTGCAGCGTTATGCTCTCCTAAGCAATCTGTCGGCTGCCATCTGGAGAGTGCGTTCCAGAAGGGAAACGGAAGCCGAATCTCAGAGATTTATGTGTGCCACATGCTAATCAACGTCAAAACGCGAGGCTAGCAGTGGGTGAAACTGGAAATCTGAGCACCCGCCGGTGGTGGCGGTGGTGCAGTGGTGCGGTATTGCCCATTCAAATGGGTGAAGGTGAAGGCAAAGGCTTGGACTTGGTCGCGGATTCTTAAAGATCAAAGATGCACAAAGAAAAATATAAAAAAATAGGTATTGCTTAATCAATTAATTATTTTATATACTGTTTATTTTTTTTTTATTTTAAAGAGAAGGTAAAGGTAAAAATTAACAAAGAGTTTAGCGTGGCTTTGGGGTGAGAAAGTTATCTCTTTTTTCGTCATCTTAAACCTTATTTGCATAATAATAGATTGGATTCTTAACAAATCTGTTCCGCTTTTAACACTTTGAAATGTCAATAAAATATCAAAAGAATATATACCTTTGAGAGATAATCTTAATTTAGAAAATATTTCTGTTCGTGTATTTTTCTTTATATATTTATTATTTTGAAGTCTTCTTTTTTTGAAGTTAAGTTAAACTTTTAATGTTTTGGTATCACGTTTTCCTGAGTGTGGTCTGTGGCTTGCAGATGAGAAAGTTTATTTATTTAGTATTTTGTTTTCTATTTCTTTTCTTTTTTTTTTGTTTTTAGCAAGCGCGATCTTAACGCTCACTTGGTTTTTGTGTTCTAATAATACTCGTAGCCCGGCAAACGGGGCAAACAAAAGGCCAGACAAACCTTTTGTATCTGATGACGACGATGATGATGAAAATCCCAACCTAATGGCTTTTCTATGCAAAATCCAGCCAGCCCCAAGTCCAGGCACTTCAATCAGAAAGTTTCCAGAACGCCTTTCGCTGTGCCTCCAAAGTGGGCACGTCCCAGCCGCATGGAGTCTCGGTTTTGGTTTTGGTTTTGGTTTCAGTACTGCAACTGCGACTGGGACTTGGTCTGGGGACTCGTGGAGTTCCCATGTTGGGCAACCGGCAGCGGTAACAAGGCCTACCCCCTTGTCCCAACTGCAGTTTTATGCCTCTCGGTCGGTTCTTCTGTTTCATGTTTTATTTTTTATCTGCCGGCTTCCGTTCGTGGGGCAGAACCTGGGCCCTAAAACACTGTGTGTGCCGTGTGCCACTTTCATGCAAATCGCTGTCTGGCGACGAGCCGACGTCTTAACATAATTTCGTAATTTCGGTGGCGACACATTCAACATTCGTTTGTACTTCTCATGGAATCGTTAAGAACCTATTTCCCAAATATTTGTAATCGTCAGCCAAAGAGCTCTGATGATGATGATGATGATGATGACGGGAGTTTGGAGTTTACATTTTCGCAAGCTTCTGCGGCGGAAGTGAGAATTTGTCGGAGGCGGACTTCTATTTTTGGCAATTGACCTATTGGCAGACTTTTCTTTACCAAGAAGTTAGCGGAAATTATACTTTTTTTAATGCTTTGCGAACTTTGGAGCACAAAAATTATTACCTACAAAATTAATAATAAAATGTATATTAGCATTAAATGGTACTCAATGACAACAACTTTGTGTAATGATTAATAAATCAAACTGATACTCCTGTACTGACTTTTATTGCAATGCCCTTTGAGTATTTTAACCAGCAATTAATCTGAAATCTTTCTTCGCAAAGTTTTTATTAATTTTTATTACTATTTTATTCATATTTTATTCATTGATTTCTTTACTATTTATTTATTGCTTAGTCACCAGATTTCCTGTTTCCAACTTCCCCAGCCCTGTAAAGTATAAAACATCCTCATTTAAGTAGCTATAAATATATATATATTTCTCTTCTGGGCATAAATAATTTATACAAAATTCGTACATCTAGGAGTCTACGGGCTAATCTCGCTCTATGAGAAGTGGCTCTGTCCGCATGTGCGCTTCCTCGTGATTGCACAGTTAAAGCTCGGCCAGAGCCCAAGTCGAGTTCACAATTATGTAAATTCGGGGATGCTGATCCCGCTGGTACCGTTGGAGCTGCCTGGTTAAGATGGGGGCGGCGGTGGAGTGGCTATGCGCAGTCATCTTCAGCTAAATGCTGAGGTCCCATCTCGCTCTGGCATTCAGCAAGACAAGTGGGCATAGCAGGAAGTCGGAGGAGTGGGCTTGGAGGAGTGGAACGGAACGGAGAAGCACCTACAAGGTGCACTGATACTGCTGCTGCTGCTGCAGAGCACGCGGCAGCGTCTTGTGCGGCAGGTGGGCGACGATCGGGGGGCTGCGGCATCGGCGGGCGGAGGAACGGATCCGCTGGCGCTGCAGCAGTACGATGCAAATGCTGATGATTATCACAGATAGCGAGACGGTTACCAGCACGCTGCTCAGATGGGAGCTAATATAACGCAAAACAGCTGCACGAAACGAAAAAAAGGCAGGAAAAAGTATTAAGAACCAAGAAAAATGAATTATAGTTCTAACATAATTCAAAAATAATACGTTGGTTAACTAACAGGTTTAGAAAAAATATTTGTAAACTTGATGCGTTTTAAAACTAAAGATCATTCTATTGTATACACAAGTAATAATAAATTAATATTATCAATTAGAAATCTCTTTTTCCAATTAAATTATGATTTATATAAAACTCGAAGGCTGTCAAAAATAATGATAAAAGATTTAAGGAACTTTAAATCATACAAATTATTTTATTCTCTCACTGTAAATACTGGACAATAAAGAATCACGTCTGTCGTTGACATGCCACTTACCTTTATCCTCATCATTCCCACTGGGTGGCGAACCCACCTCCAGGGGCATCCAGGAGCTGTGGGCCTGGTCTACAACCAGTTTGGCGTACTTTGTGCCCACCACGGGCTCCAGGTGACGTCCTGCCGCTGGCTCCTCTACCAAGTTGTTCACCTCGTTGAAGTCCAGAGACCTGCCCTGTCCTCCTCTGAGAGGAGAAGCCTGCTCCGTGGAGGGAGAAGGTGGTTGGGTCTCCTCCACAACTGTGGCTTGTTCTCCGGAGTCGGATTCTGGATCGGTTTGAGACTCCGACTCTGGCTCTCTTAGCACCAGCTCGGTTTTGTTGACATACCGCATCTGGCGGAGCTCCCTGCCCAACCGCTGGTCCTCGTCCGGCTCGAAGGGATCGTTGGGCTCGTAGGCAGCGGCCACGCCGTTCTTGCCGGGTACAGTGAAGCTTGCGCGGACCGTCTGCATGCCGGACTGATAGCTGCAAACCACCACGAAGCTAAGATGGGAGAGGAATTATAAAAGAAGTTTAAGTAAAAGTTTAAGAAAGAATTACTTTTTTAGTATAGAATTCTAATTGCCCTTTATTTTTAAGTTAGTTTTGAGTTATACAATTAATAATTTATTATTCTTTAAGTTGTTAAATTAATTATTTAATATTTACCGTCTTGTGCTGTGTGTGAAGATGCCCAGGTTCTCCTGAACTGTAATGAAGGTCTCCACCGTGTTGGTCTCCGGCTTTACCAAGCTGCCACACTCCTTGTGGTCTATCCTCATAGTGTACTTGTCCGCGGAATCACTGGCATCGCCTTTGACGCCACAGTTGCCGCCATCCACGACAATGCGACCACCGAAATATGGACCAGTTTCTACCTCAATCTCTGAGGCATGAGGCAAGCACTGGGTGGCATGGGCGGAGACTGGTAAAATGTATTACAAAATATTGTGAAAACGTTTCTTAATAAAATAATCCAAATTTAAGTTTACTTTATAACAAATAGACAAATTTAAATTAAGAAAATAATTACATGCTTCTTTCGTTATTTAAATTTTATCTCTTCTTTAAATTAAAGAAAATAGTTCACACATTTTCCATGCCTAAAAACGATATGCATACAAATTATATGCTCTCATTTCTATTTAAATTTCAAATTAATACGCTTTCACTTTTCAAAACAAAATTTTACTTCAAGTGTAAATGGAAAGAATTAAACATTTTAGATACAGCTATGATAAATTTTCGGGAAATGATATATTTAATGAACTGCCTTTTCCGCTCAAAAAGAAAACAGGAAGTGGCGGAGAAGATGATTTAGCTTGCACTAAAATTTATAAATGATTCCAATTTACTCACAGCCCTTGGTGGGTATGATGATGCTCTGGCCGGGCAGGTGTCCGGATCCACTTTCGATCTCATTCTCGTCATGAAACTCGGCCCGAGCGTTGGAGCTGCGGGTTCCGCTCGCCTGGAGGCGTCTCTGGGCGGCTGGGCGAATGTGGAAACTGTATCTGGTGGCCATTCGTAAGTTGTCCACTGCAGCAGCAAAGTGCTGGATTTGGTGACTAGAAAAGCAAACAAGAGAAATTAATTCAAAATCGTTTTTTTATGCTTAGAATGATTTTAAAGAATAAATCCAGTTAAATTGAAAGTTGAATTAAGACTCCTTCTTAGGAAAAGCACAGGCAAATCTCTTGACACTCGCTTGCCGCATATGGCAATACCACTTACCCTAAGGGAGCAGGCTCCTCCTGGTCTTGCTCCTGCTGTTCCTTATCCTCCAGGGACACCTCGGCGGCAGTGCCGTTGACCAATTTGACACGACACCGCTGTGGGCCGTAGTTCTGCATCTCGCAGTAGAAGATCTGGAATGCCAATGCTCGGGGCGGTTCCACATCGCCGCTCATATTTGTCGCTGAGCCCGAGCTGGAGTTGGTGCCGGAGCTGGAGCTGGAGCTGTTGCTGCCGCTCGAATCTGTGTCATGGGCCGACGGCACGAATTCAACTTCCCAGGTCAGATTCACCGATTTGTAATTTGGTTCACCGGCGACGCCGCGTATCTCTATCGAAGGTTACAAAAGCATGAGCATGGGCACAAACGGGAAAACGGGGTTACAGCCAAGATTCGTGGCAATGGCAGTGGCACTGGGAGTTGGAGTTGCAGCTAAAGAGTTGGAGTCTAAGGCGCTGCTTGCATGCAAATCAGCTACCATGGTTACTTAGTTACCAGCAGTTCAGTGCAGTGCAGTGAGTTTGGGGGCAAAGAACTCGTTTCCCGCCGCAGTCAGACACGCTTTTGGATTAGTTCTGTTTCATTTGGTCGTTTTTGTGGCCACCTCTAAGTGGTTGTTCCCACTGTCAGCTAAGATCTGCACTAAGAGAAATGCAGACCCAAAAAATCACCAAAATTCTTGGCAGGAAGTCTTCTCCTAAGAATTGTGAATACTATTTGGGTTTCATTGCAAGGAATATTGAGGAATGAAGTCAATGGTTGTCTCACTATAACATATTTAATGTTCATAGAACAAGATATATTATCTATTACAAAACCCGTAAAACCTTTTCTTCCCCTGTACGATCGGCTGAAGTGTGCTGGCAGTTGGAGCCCAAGTCGCTCTCCACTTTTTCAAACTACGAGTGATGGAGGATCTGACTCAAAGTGTGACGTGAATTAGCCAAGGGGAGCTGGCAGTTAAGGCGGAATAAAAACTAGACCTGGGCGATGATGCTGGGCGGGTAATGGGATGGGAAATGGGGGTTGGGAGCAACTCAAGTAGACGTGGCTAAAACTGAAGTGAACACGGTACTCAGGAATGATTTCAAGTGCTGCAGATGAAGGAGCAAGAATGTTGCATAAAATGGCAGCATGAAGGCTCTTAACTCTGATTTATTTCGGTCATTGGTGCAAAATCTCTTAAGAACTCGTGAGGAACTGTTATTTTTTAAAGCACTCCAGTTAACCATTCAGCACTTTTCTTAAGTACTTTAATACATAATATTACGTTAAGTACTTGACATTAAAATTAAAGTTGGAGTTTTATACCCATTAATTTAGATCACAAACAATCAATCCCTGGGCAATTACCCATTCATCTCGGCATCGAAACTTCGTTAATTTACAATTTTCCGAAGCCACTTAGCCCCGATTTCCAGGCGATTTCCCAAGCCAACTTTGGTGACTTCTTCTGAGCCAGAAGAACCTTGCATAATCCGCAATTAGAAATGCCATTTGCCGATTCCTGGCATCGCTCGCTCTCGGCGGTGGTTTATGTGGCCAATGTTGCCCATGTTGCACATGCGGCCAGGCTGCCATTGCTGATGTTGCAGCTTCGTGTTGCCGGCTGCTTTTCCCATGTTGAAATCATTGACACCGATTTTGTGTGTGCACGGCGGCAGGCAGCCACATTTTTAGGCGAATTTCACACAGAGAACATGGAAAAGTGAAAATTCTGCCATGGCACAAATTCTGACATCGGGGCTATGTGGAGATGCCATTGCATTTGAGCCAAAAAAAAAAAAAAGAAAACTGATTAGAAAATGCCACGGATGATGACAGGTCTTCCTACAGCGACTTCACTGCAGTGCAGTTGCAGCATCGCGTTGATTAATGGACATTTCACCTGAAGCTGTGGTCTTGGGAAGTCCAGCGATGACGAGGCACTAAAATTTGGATATGCCATATCACTGCACGTTATGTAAGACGGGAAGGAAGCGGAGGAGAGCTCACACCAGGTCTGGGATCCATTAGTTTCCCATCTTTGCCTCCCCAAGAATCGCCGACTCTTTAATTGCAAGCCGCCCCGGGAAGTGGCATAATATCTGTTCGATCTGACAAATTGCCGCCAATCTGGCCAGATCCCGATCTTGATCTGTCACCGCCCGTGATGTAATTGCTGTGCTTTAACTAATTCGATTAAGGCCGGAGAGAAAGAGAGTTTTTTGTGCTGTGTGTGTGTGTGCCTAACAATTACTGGCATTTTGCCGCGCTCTAATGACACTTTTGCTCTCCATCAAAGATCTCCGGGCAATTTCCGCTCTGCGGTTCTGGGCGTGCCAGCGCCCTCTTTTAGCAGCCCGAAGGAAATGTCGGCACATTTCCCACTTGATTGGCACACAGAGCGGAGGAAAAAACAACAAAAAGTCACCCGCCGGACAAGTTCGCTGCCTAAGTCTTTTGTTTTTGCAGCTGAAACAATTTTCGCTACCAAGGGCAGACATAGGGAAAATACCTCAAGGAACATAACTAGGTTCAGGGAAAAAAGCGATCCGATCGTGACCAAATGCAATTAGCCAGGCTGGGACAAGCAGGGAAGGATGCACTGGGAAAAATTCTATATGTTTTTTAATTAACTTTGAGGGCAACTCAAAGCCCATTACTTTATTTTCTATTCCTTCCTATTTCATCATAAATTTGATGAAAATGTTTGCTTTTATTTTGTATAAATTAAATTTTCTTTTAGTGCAGACGTTCTGCTTGCCTCTGAAGACTTTAGGTTGCTGCAACTCCAACTGGCCCTGCAACTTGAAGGCTTGGAGGTATCTCCTCGGCTCGTAGGACTCACCGTATTTGCTGCCAGCCTTGGCATTGGCATTGGCCATGGCATTGTTACCGCCAGCAGATGTGGTTGTTGCTGCCGTTGCTGTTGCGGTTGTCGATGTCGCCGCATTGTTGATGCTGTTGCTGTTCTTGGGGATCGCCAGCATTGCTGCCGGCAGCAAGAGCAACAGGCACAGCAGCGGCAGCAACATGTTGCAGCTGCCGTGGCCCGCCATTGATTTCGTTGACATTATTTTCGGTTGATTTATTTAAGTTTGCTATTTGTTCTCATCAAATGTGTGTCAGTCGGGAGCTATTGGGCGATGGAACGTGAGGGAAAATGCAAGTGTTGCTGTTGGTACAAAGCACAGGGTTTACTTTTAGTAGATTGATCGGAAGAACACGAATATATGAAGGGATATTTATTTATTTATTCTTGAGCCTTTGTTTAATTAAGTTATCAAATATCTAATGAAAAATAGAATAGTATTTAACAAGTAGTTCGATTTTTAGAATATTTTATTTTAATGGGAATTGAGTTTAATTTAAATTAATTGAAATGAAAATACAAATAAGGTGATAATCAATATTTACACAAAAAAGAAGTTTTTAAAATGAAAAAATTAGATATTACAAATATGACTTCAAATATTTATAAGACTGGAAAATATCCTTCGATAAGAACCGGATTTTTGGGATCTGATTTTATAAATAAATTTAAAAACTTATATAAATAATTTGCATTTATCACGATTTTTATAAAATATGTATATTATTCATATAAATTATTTTTCTAATGATATATTAAAGAATGATTATTTTAGGGCTCGAATTTATTGTCTTCCAAAATGTTTTAAGTATTACTGTATTATTTGATATTTTTAATATAGTCATATGGCTTTTCTTTATATATATTCTATTTAACATTGTTTTATTTATTTATTTATTGTAAATTCCGTTGAGCAATGCTAACCAGTATTTACGGGTTTTCGCTTTGAAAGAGCAATTTTCGCTGGCTAAATTTCACTATTGTCCACAAAAATAAATCGCATTGGTCACAGCACACAAATCGGTTAACTGCCGCTAGAATTCGATTTAATTTAAGATTTTCCGAACCGCTTCCGATGACGAACCGCTCGCCTTTGCCTGTGCCGCACAACTGAGGCTTCTGCCTGGTTGGGGCTTGCGATTTCGAGCCAACATCTGGCCAAGTCGGATCAGCTGTGGCCAACAGCGAACCCGAACCCGAGTGGAAACGCGAACCAATGCCAAGGCCGAGCGGGGGAAAAGCTTTCTTCGGAGAGCTTTTCTCTCTCTCTATCTCTTGTGGAATTAGGAAAATGCTTTTCGGTCTTATCAGCGGCCGGTTATCAGTTGACAAACAGCTAGAAGTTGCCGCCGTGTGTTTTATTTTCGTTTCCAAAGGCTAAATTAAAAATCCATATCGGTCCAAGCTCTTTCCATAATTAAGGAGTGCTGATGCTCGCTGGCCAGCCTTAACTTAACCATAAATTTTGCATTGTTGATTCGATCGGATCACTTTCCCTTTTCTCCGGCTGCTTATTGCCCATTGTCTTGTGTTTTTCTATCCAATTTTTCTGTTTTCTTGTTGTTTATGCTCTGAGTTGTGGCTCAGTGTTGTTGCTCTCTGCAGCTGGCTTTGATTAATGCTTAATCAGCAATATTATTGTTATTAGGTTTCTATAGCGGGTCGGCATTTTCATAAATAATTTGCTGGCCGCTTTTGTCGAACTCCGTCAATTATAAAGCCGAACAAAAAGTTTCTCTGCGACAAAAGCTGACAAAAAATAAATGCTGTGGAGTACGCAATGAGTGGCATAATGAGTGTCTGTAATTAATTGTTAGCACTCGTTGCATAATCGGGCCCTTTGTTGGCCAGAATGATATAAAACGGCAGCGGAAATTCAAAGTTATTATTATGTTATTGACTTTGATATGCTATTTATAGGATTGTTGATTGATTAATTATTTTTCACGAATTGAAAATGTCCCATAAATTATAGGTGACCTATGAAAATATGATTATTTAGTTCAAGTTCATTGTTTTTATTGATCAATATAGGATTTATTTAAATACTCCGATTTGCTTTAAAAACAGCATTCCTTGTTCACTATATTAAATATATTATATTTAATTTAATATTTAAAAATCTGTTCTACTATTAAAATATATACTTTATATAATTACAACTTATCACATTGTTTTACGCACTCTAAAAAATATATATTTTGTATTTCTAATTGCAAAACTAGGTCCCATTAAGAAACTTTTGTTATTAAACTTTATAGTTAGGTTTTTAAACCCCAATTTTCTTCTTTTTATTAACATCATAGAAATATAAGCAATCATAGGGGAATCATAAAAATAATTTAAAAAACCTGTGCCCCTGGAAAATTAGCATTATTTCGCACTACAAATATAACATTGGGAAGGGTCCAGCAATTAACAGCTTTATTAGAGGTAATTTGCTTCCGTCCAGCTCGCCTGCTTATCGCAGGCTTTGGCTCCTTGATTAACTTAACCACTTTATATCGCCTAATTTCCATCGCTTCCGTTCCGAAAAAAATGAAATGTATTAACCCTGCGACACGCATGGTAATTTCCGGTTATATATTAAGCTCCCGGTCCCTGGCCACCCATTTATATGATAATTAGACAGGTTAATAAATGTGATGTGACATAAAGCCGCGGGCTACGGTTATTTTTAGGATGTCAAGGCCAGGCCGGGTTCTGTTAACTATTTCGACCCCGAAACATTGTCCTGCCGCTACCTGTAACGTCATGTTCCCGGAGGGACAGGAACTAGAAACATTTCTGCGCCGCCGAAAGTACACTTACCGGACATATATAATGGAATGAAACTGGCTCGGATCCATGAAGGGTCCCCCGACATCCGTGAGCAACACATTCCCCTAATTTCGCTAATTAAAAATTTAATGAGCCTTTCAAACTAAAAATACCTCCGACACGAAGGCCCAGGAGCTCGAAACAATTGGAACACCTGTTGGCCGAGTAAAACTCTTTGACGAGTTTCCCATGGGCCGAAGAGGTCGCCAGGGCGCCTCACCCGAAAAAGGGGATTCCATGGGCACAAATTGAAATGTGTTTCCCATCGAATCAGTTAGTCTCCCAAGCCCCCGGGGAAAAATGGGAAACTTTGGGCCCTGACAGCAGCTGCTAGTCGGGTAAATCGAAAAGCGTTTTCCCCATTCCTTTATTTTTCGTGTGCGCCTGAAAGTAGGCAACGAACGCCATTCCTGAGAGGCGCATAATTGAGTGGCGGCCATCATTGTCGTCGCCACAGCCAACTGATTTGCATACCGCTGCCTAGTTCCGTCCAAGCTCTCCGCCTGGGTCTCGGTTTCACTCTGGCTTTGCCTTGGTCCCGGGCTCATGTCATTAGCAGCCCTCCAGAGCAGCCGGCAGGACACAGGGGGCGTTGCAGGGCGGCGAAATTTACATGCCAACGCGTGACACACGCGGCGTATGCGCAACGTTCCTGGTCGGTGGCGAACAGAGGTGGTCTTTTGGGTTTTTTTAAGCTGATTGTTTTTATTTACTTAGATGATGTTAGAACCTAAAATGTCTTTTATTTACATACTTAATTGTTTTATATGATTTTATAAAAAAAAATCCCTAGAATTTACCTCTTGCTACATTATATTCCTTTTTGGGATCTATTACTAGTTAAATGAAATTATTTTCTTTCCAGTTAAATAAAATTACTTATTGTCTTTCCGCATAAATAACTATTTAATACACCTATATAATTTTTTCATTATCAAACTTATTCTTTGGTTAATTTATGGTGGTTAGCACTGGTGTCGCCTGTCGACCGCCTCCTTTTTGGCTGCGTTTGTTTGACTTCCCATACCCCATCCTGCCGTTCCTCGCCAGGATTACATGTCTAGGGCACATCAAACAAGCTTACTTACCAATGACCTCGTTAATGACGCACATACACAATCGCACACTCAAACATTTACGCACACACACAGAACCCAAAAGGCAACTTTGTGTGCGTCCGCCATGCTGTTGAGTTTACTTTGTAATTTTCGCTTATCAGATTTATTTTTATTTTCATTTTTGATTTTTTGTCAGCTGCCACACAATACAATACAAGCAGAGTGTTGGGAAAATCAGGAGACTTACGGATGCCCTGTAATAACGAGAGTTTTATTAAGTTAACTGAATTGTCGATGTGGTTTTGAAATCAACTGAAATGCTGCTTAAAAGTAAAACTATTTTAATTATTATTTTTTATTTATTATTTTATGGTACCCATATAAGAGCTATTAGCAGTCTCTTTTTGTATAATTATTTCCACAAATACAGAATTATCCACTAACCTTTTCTGTAGCTTACCCCTCTTAGGATCAACCTTCTAGAGAAGGGTATCGGCGGCATTACAACATCATGGGCTCCTGCTGACGTCGTCGAATTCCCGACTCTGGAACTGCGAGCACTGTTAAAGTAATTGCCTAGCCACTGTCGCAATCGCAATAAAAAAAGCGCCTGATTGCCGCCGGCTTCCTTCTGCGTTCCCTCGTATCACTGGTATCATTCGAATGATCAGCCTGTCCTTTAATGAACACCCCGCTAATAACTCTGACAATATGTTTGCTCATCCGCCGTGATGGTAATTACCGTTGACATCATTGCAGTGCCAACTCCCGGGCCCTTCCCCAGTGAAGCGAAAGTTAAACAAGTGCACAGACGCACATAGTATGTGGCATTCTGATACTGTATTTATGTCATCGTCATATAACCATTAACACATGCTCTAGGTAATTACAGTACGCTAAGTTTAGTTAACTATTAATTAATTGGTCGAGCGCTGGCCACGTTCCTTGCTTGGCTTATGGCTTCGGGAAACTCATTCGCCTCCGGTTGAGGGTTTTCTCTCGCTCCGATTCAACGAAGTCTGCCCAAAAGTATGCTAGTCAGCGTGTACATTAAATTTAAATAATACTTGTGTGTGTGTTTTGTGGGTGTGGGTGTGGGCGTGGTTGAGGTAACTACACATACATAACGAGGAGTATTTGTAAAAGAAAAAAAATAGTTACAAAACTTGTTTGTGTTTGTGTTTTGTGGAATCAACGCAAATCAGATTTACATATCAAAGGAATTGTTTTTGTTACACAACTTAACAGTGAACTACGTGCTAAAGGTGGTCACTAGACTGGTGCCTTAAAGCTGTGATTATGTATGTAGTTTCATAGAAATGTCCCCTTGAGTATTATCGATTTTGATGCAAAAAACACCCCAAGTCACTGCATTATCCATTTACATTACTGCAGAGTTGAACAATGCGAAAGATATTAATTGATACTGTTTTTGTGAATTTTGTTTTTCCAATATTATCTTAAATTTTTCATATCTCTATTTGCTTTTAACAGTATTTATATTTTTCAGTGGATTAAAGTGCAGCTCAATTAGTTATTTCTACTACAAATAATACCATAATTAAGATATTCCCCAAACGAATTTATTCTAAACAATCAAATTGATTAAAATTGAGGCCGAATCATTGAAACATTTTGCATGAAAGCCTACACACAAGCCTTTAGTTTTCAAGTCGATTTAATTTCGCTTTCAGATGGAATGATATTATTCAATTGTTCAACCAATAAACTAAAAATCAACTTAAAACATTGAATTCCCTCACTGAACTCGCCGTTTCTCTAATATGTTTTTTGCCAACCAATAAAGCGAATAAATTTATAACCAAAATGTGTTGGCTTTGTACATTTCACGTTAATTTTAGCACCAGCCTAATGAATTTGATTTGCTACATTTCCGTTTCGGTGTGGGAGGAATTTCTTTTTGTTCGCCGAGGCCTGCCGTTGGCCTCGCTGTTGTTTAAGGTGTAAACTGGAATTTGCTTGCTATCAACTAAAACATTGACTATATTTAAAATGTAAGCGCACCTACTGCAGCGGCTCCTAGCTGTGCTCCTTGCGCAGCCGCAGGAGCAGCGGGTAGTGCAGGTCCTCGTCGTAGAGGGCGGAGTCCGCCTTCAGCTGGAGATGCCGCTGCCAGATGGTCTCGTTGTACCGCGTGGCCAGCTCCACGCGGAAGCCCCTGGCCACGCACTCGTCCTGGAACACGCTCAGGGTGCGTCCGCGGCGCGGGGCCATGATCAGGGCCGATCCCTGCGGCGCCAGGTAATACCAGATGGTGTCCACCAGCGCCGAGCGGGCCTCGTCGAAGAACAGGCAGTCGGCGCAGAGGATGGAGTCGAACTTGGCCTGCTCAGCCTGCGACCGGGCTCCCTTCTCCTGCCACTTGAGCACCGAGCACTTGGTGTAGCAGCTCAGCTCGTTGAGGCAGACGGTCTTCCTCACGTTCTCCACGGAGATCTCGTTGCCGTCGGTCAGGTGCACGGCATAGGGAGTGGCGTACTTGGCCAGCATCAGGCCCGCCAGCGAGGTGAATCCCCCGCCCAGCTCAAGGATCCACTTGCCGCGGTACGACGACACCTCGGACAGGACCAGGGCGGTCAGGGCCTCCTCCGACGGCCACACGCAGATGTTGCCCGTGTTGTTGAAGCCCATCAGATCGCTGGCCGTCAGCTGGCGCTCCATGTGGTGGATGTTCACCGAGTACTCCAGGTCGTTCTCCAGCGCCATGCGGTACTTGTACCAGTTCTCCGTCTTGCCCAAGCACTTGAGGCTCACGTGATCCTCGAAGCTGTCCTGGCGCAGCAGGTCGAAGCTCTTGAAGCGGCGCACGGAGGCGGTCTGCTCCTCGGCGAACTCGTCGCTGGACGATGAGACCGTCTCCTCGGAGTCCTTTCGCAGCACCTTGGCCAGGATCTTCCAGCGCTTCTGGGCGGTATTCTGCAGGTTGGGCGTGGCCGGCGGAGTGGGCGGCATGAAGGGATTCGATGCCACCTTGCCGTCCAGCTCCTCCAGCTCCGTGCTGGGACTGCCGGGCATGTTCCGGTTGATGTCTTTGTCCTTGTTGGCGGCGGCGGCGGCGTCCTGGTTGTTGTTGAGGACTACGGGCATTTCGGGCATGCCCAGGCGAGCGTCGAGGGTCATCTTCTGGTGCTCCTTGAGAGCATTCAGCGTGTTGTCGATATCGTATTGCAGCAGCAGCGATATGGTTGCCAACTGTGCCACGTCCACTTCCGGCGATTGCTCCTCCAAATTGTTGAGTTGAGTTTCGGGCGACGCTTTCTGCACTAACGCAGCTGACATTTTACTCCGGGCCGACTTTGTTTTGGGTTTCCCGTTCTCGGTTTCGAGTTCTCCGCTTTCAGTTTTCCATTTTCCGCCCTGTACAACGAGAGAGATAGAGAGGGAGAGGGGAGAGTCAGAGTTAGTCAGAGTTTCTCCAAAGTTTTCCCCCTTCGAACGCCGAATTTTCCACTCGCCCTATTTTAGGCCCATTATTTTCCAATTATGAATTTTTAATGGCATTAAAAATGCAAATTATCCGACCATAAAAATAAAGCAAATTATACCGAGCAGAAAAATCCAACGGAATACCAGGAGAAATCTTTGCCCACACTTTTGTCGACAAGATGTCTATGGATATACGTAGGCAGACGTTTTAGGTATACATTTTATGAGCAACACATTTTGCAGATGGCAAATTGATCGACTTTTGTTCATGGTGTAAATAAGTTAAACATATAATTAATAATTCGAATTAATGTCGTTATTTTTATAACTTTCTGTGAAAATCAAAGCATAAGTAATGCTTATTTCAAAAGAATTATGATTTTATGATAAGAACCCACATACTATATTTTATAATAATTATAAACACATGTTCTTTCAAGACAACTACAAGGTGCAGGCATAAATTGATGACTTCAATTAAAAATTATTATCCGGTATCATAAATCGCTAAACTAAACTCGTATATCTCTCCATAAATTATATCATAAATCTGCCATTAAATCTATCGTCTGCAGTCCCAAAATTATTCAAGCTCTGCGAAAATAGAAACTGTCTGTACAGACAGGAGAGAGTACATTTACGGACGTGTATGTGTTACCTTGGCCTTTATTATTTTGATTGTTGCACATTCTCACTCTGTATATTTTGAATTCTGCTGCTGGACGCATAAATTCATCAAATTTGAGAAATTTTACAGCTCATAAAAAATGTTAATTGTGCTGACGGCAGATGGGAGTTTTTCCAGCAGAAGAGTGCCAGCGCATTTCCCATTTCCCAGCATTGCCCACCCAGCATATGGTGAAAACACGGGCAGTCTGCCGATGATAACAGAGGGCGTTCAGTTCCGATTAAAGGTTTGTTTTTCTCTTTTTGTGTCCGGACACCTGGGAATGTGGCTGTGGGTGTTGTTGCCTTCGCCTGACCATTGACACCTGCTCCGGATTTGCTGGACCTCGAGTGCGTAATCACTGTCTGAGTAATTGAAATTCAAGGGAATTTATGTGTTTGTCTCACGGAGATTTGTTGTGGGGCCATGAATTTGCATAAACCGTGTTCTTGTGGGGCGAAAGCCCGTAAACAAACGGAGTTTGCGGGAAATATCCGCCTAATTCTGACAGATTTATGATGCATTGCCAGGAATACGAGGAACACATGTCTGTAGATCCAATTAAAATTGACAATAATTGTCAAATAATCCCGAGTGCAATTATTTCGCTTATTTTGGTATTATATTAATCCTGTTTTGACCACAAAGTGCGTTCTGAATTGCTTATCCAATCATTGACAGTTTTGATAATTTGATACGCAGCTTGCGGCATGCCAACGGCAAATAATTTGGCGTAAATATTTTCATTTTATTCCGCCCAATTATAAAATAAATTATTAAAGACAAAGAGGAAGTAGCTCAAACAATTTAATTAATAAATATATTAAATGTCGCTATGGTTGAGCTGAAGCACACTTTAAATCTAAAGCCTGTACTTATTTGTAATTATTTTCAAATTTAATAATTTATGTAACCTTCAAAACTAATCACAGCCTCAACCAATAAAGCCTTAAACTGCAATTCAAATTTTAAGTGAAATTAAAATTAAAATTACAATTGAAATTACAATTCAAATAACCAATTCCCTGCTTTCCCACTCAGTACTCTCCATCACTGCCTTATCAAACATTAACAAGTTTGAAGAAGTTGGCCGGACCTCGAACTACTTTTTAAGGACTCCCCGCCAGAATCCTGATTGCTGGCCCAATAAAAGTTTTGTGAGAGCTTAAAGAATGTTGATTTGCATTTGCCGAACGAGGAGAACATGAATATTGAGCAGCATCCTTCCAGGTCGTCCCAAAACCCGCAGCTTAGCTTAAGTCCAAAAGTTGTACAGCGAAAACTTCCACCGAACTTTAAAGTCTGTCAATAAAAACCGACAATGTTTGCAACATGCCCTGGAAAATCCAACTTTAGCCGCTGGAAAACTCGAGAGATTACGCGACCACTGATTAGCTTCACCTGGATGGATGGGTGAAGTGGGTTGATGGATAGGTGTAGTATTGAGAAAATCAAAATGTATTAATTGTATTTCAAGCTTTGATTCCTCGAACTTTTCTCCTTAAAGTACAAACATCTCCAGTTTGTTAGTTCATTTGCAAGTACAAAATCGACAGGCGGGCGGCAGAGCCTTCAATCATTGTAAATTTAAAGTTTTTCACGCTGGCAAATTTATCCAATCCAATTCAATTCAATCACTTGAGAAACTAACTTCCCTCTGTTGTCGCGGCACAAAAAAGTTGCCAGCAGGAACACAGAAGAAAGGTTTTTCACTTCAAAAACAAAAAAGAAATCGGGGGGTTGGTAGTGGAAAAAAAATGTCGGAAAACTCAGAAGTAAGCAGAATGACTGGCGTGCGTGTTGGCAACGCAATGTGCCAGAAAGTTGCCAGGGGTTTCCCCGTTTTCCACGCTTTCCGCCACCGAATTTCCACAACGATGGCGCATCACGCGAGACTTTATAAAACCCATATATATCCTCACATCCGTGTGATGAATCCCCGTCGCTCTCCGCGCTCATTGCCCGCCTTAACTCTTATAATTTATTATTTATTGCAATCTACTGTCACCGAAATTTGCTCAGCTTTTCGTTTTTTTTATGTTCTTGTGCGGCTTTTTTTATGATTATTATTTCGGCAGTGACCTTGGGGGCCAGAAGTGTCAACAGACACATGACTTCTGGGTGTAAATATGTACATACGCACACGTTAAAGAGCCAACTGTGAAAAAGAGTTATTCCAGACGCCGCCACGATAATACAGCCAAATTTAATTATGACTGACAGCCGCACGGGGGAGGGATCTTATCCATCAGCGAATATATATATATATATATATAGTTCTTTATCACGATAAGAGTGGAGCAGGTGGCAGGTGGAGACCAGGTGGCAGGTTTTAAAATAAATGAGATTACTTTTCATCATGTCAAAGAATTTAATTACTAAGAGATGCTACGAATTTTATATGAGTTTTGTGTGTGTAAAAAATAATATAATAATAATATAAAATCAATTTCAACTAAAACAAAGAGGTTCCATGATTTGTCACTCATAGAATTGTTTCTCTTAATGTTTCTTAAATAATATTATAATTAATTACTGTATCTCTTGAACGTTTTATAAATAAAGATGTCTGGCCATTAAACCTATTAGCGAAAATCACTGATGAAAAGTCAAGAGCGAGCTGCCTTTCTCTCGGCTCAGCCCAACCATTAATCATCATCATTCGGTGCTGTACGCAGTAATTACCTCCTGCACACAGGGCGTATGCGTAATAGTCGAGAACTTTAAAGCGCTTCCTCCTCGCGCTCTCTCTCTGTATATTTTTCTCGAGCGTCTTAAACTTTTATTAGCGCACATAATCCCCACCGATTTACGAGCAACTAACTGTCTGAGCTATCTCTGCAGATATATGCAGATATATATTTTTCCCGCCGATTTGTTTACTGTTTACTGTTTACAGGCGTAAGTTGATTTCCCCCGAAACTTTTTTCGTGTTCTCACAGTTTTGACTGCAGGCCAATGCCAACGCATCTGTCTGTGTGTGGGGATATTCGTACAGTCGTGAATGCTGCGATTTAATTTACGCTCACATCTGTTTTCATTGTGCATTTCTCTTCCTCCAATTCAATGACCATTCCCGCCCTCGGACCCGGACCCATTCACAAGCCTCGGGCGGGTTCAAGTAAGTGCAAAAATGTAAATAAAAATCCAATTTTCTTCCGACTCGCCGGCCGAGGGTGTCCGAAATAAAATATTAATTAAATTATTTGCATAGCACACGGCTTCGGCCTTCGGTTTGCCTGGGGCACCACCCCTTCCGAACCCCCACCGCCAGCGCGTCCAGAAACATTTCCGGCTTTCCCGGAAGTGGCTGTGGCAGTGTCACCTCCCATTTTTATTGCCTGTCACTCACTCGCCTCCCCCGTCTCCCGCTTCCCCTGCCTATAGTTCTTTGGCTCTTTGGTTCTCTGGCTCTTTGGCTCTTTGGGGCTTGGCTAAGATAATATTTGACGCTGGGGGAAGTGGGCTCACTCAAAGAAACGTACTTAGTACACACAATTTTATTACAAGGAAATTTGAAAATGAATTGGGAACGTACTTTCTTGGAAGGATCTTCTACTGAGCTGGGAAATTATTCTGTGGAAGTGTAATATTATCAGCACGTGCAAGCTAATTATTTTGTCCAATTTTCTCTAACGTAATCGATGAAAATATTCGTTTAAAAAATATTATGTTTTATGTCAAAGATCCCTGTGAATTATTTCAATAATCCACACAGCAAAATATTTTACACATTCATAACATAGATTTTTCTCTATGTGTCTTCAGTGTGTGTCGCACCGGCGAGTGGGAATTGGGAATTGAGGTGAGCGAACTGCCAGCTCATGACATTCACGAAAAGTTCAAGGGGAATTCCCCGATCTACTGCACGGCGCTGCACAAATAATGTGATTACGCCGGACAATAATGACGAGCTAACCACCTAGGATGAGTTGCCAGAACGTGGATTGTGCCACAGCGAATCAGGTTTTCCGAAAAATTTTCGGTTTCTAGTGGTTTATTGATTCGATTTAGAAGGCCATGGGGACCGTGTTTCATCGGTGAGCACAGAAAATCGAAAAGCCAAGGCTTCTAAGAAGTTAATCCATGCTCTTTAAAGCAATTTGTGCACTTCCTTTGAAAGACAGGTTGGCAAAACTAACTTTAAGAAAGTCGGGAAACTTGCTAAAAGTTGGAATTAAGAATTGAAGAAATAGAAATAGTAATTCCTTAAGCGAATTACAAACAATAGTAATGAAGCTTAACCCCTTTTTCTAGCCCCATTTCCAATATTTCCATAAAACTTTTAAGATATGCTTAATATTTCCATGTGTGGCCTTTAAAAAAATCTTGAAAATCCCCAAAGTCTCGGTACATTCTTGAAATATATTAGCACATCTGCAATGATGTTTTCAGCACCCAGGCTCACTCAGCATTTTGATCCTTCTTGGTTTTTGGCATCTTGCGAGTTATTTGGAAATTGTGATAACAATTTAAGCCACGTACAGCTGGAAAATTTACATATTATGCCAAGACCGTATGCTAACTTCTTCCGCTTGCCCCTTCCCCTTCGACATTTCCCCGAGACGACACAATTTTCCTGTGTGCACATGGAGATGGAGAATGCAAAAAGCGCAAATATGTAAAACATTTTGTAGGAATAACTGTAAGTCGCCAAGTTGCCAAATGCTGCTCGGAGGTTGTGCTGGTGCTGGGGAGGTGTGTTATGTTACTTAGGGCGGAACCTTGGGGCGCTTCCAGGGATCCAGGGAGCTGGAAAAAATTGTATTATCTACTCAAGATATTGACCTCACTGGGGGGTCTGTCTTAGGATCCTTCTCCTCCCCCCCCGGAGCATAGATGGAATATTTTGCCAGCATCATTGCTGGGCTCTTAATCATCGCAGCCAACGACAGACATTTTTGGCAGGCGCCATAATTTAAAAATAACAGGCCAGCCCCTGGATAACATGCCCGGGAACAGGACAGCCTTGATAAGGATAAACACCAAGGACACAGCACATCGTTAGCATCTGACATTAAGATAACAAATACAAAAAGTTACGAGAAGGAAAGGAGAAGGAATGGGAAAAGGAAACTCAGTTTCCAGCTAATCCACTTTGGTGTCTTCAGCTCAAAAAGGGACACAAGGACCTCGCTCGGGCAATTAGGGAGCACTATTTAATAACGAAATGCGCCAAATCATATTTAGCAAAGACCCAAAAACTGGAAAATTAAATTTCCCCCACACAACAACCCCCCCTCCTGCGGCATCTTGTTCCCTGCCCCCCGTTTCATTCACAAACAAAAATAAATAGACGCATCAATAAATAAACAGGCAAATAGTTTGCGCCATAAACATGCACACAAACATCGCAGACACAAGCTGGCAAACACACATGTGTGCAAATAGAGCGTGTACGACTATATATCGGTATGTACACACTATAATGCCCATCTGGGTATATGGCGCATTGTCATGGAGACAACTCTCGCTCCAACTGGCAACTCAGTCAGATGTCTGGAGCGACTCTCATCTAAGCGGGACAGGGACGGGGAAGGAGATGGAGATGGGACTGGGACGGGGACCTGGACCTGTGCTGCCGGGTTTCCAGAAGGATGAATCTGGCCTCTAGCGGAAGGGAAAACTATAGCTAAATTGGTTTATTAAATTAAAATAAATACCGGGAAAATCAGAAGGAATTCTCTGTATTTATTTATGAAATATTGCTACGGTTTTTACTTTTATTTCTAGGAAATAAAAAGTAATGCTCAATTAGCACGACATAGCTGGGGTATATATGTATGCTATATTTTTCAAGGTCTCTTGTTTTGATTTTGTTAGTTTAATTTCAGCTATAACACATTTTGTTGTTTATTTAAAAAAATATCTTAAAATCATCATGCAATTCAGTGGCATTTTTGAGAAGCTCTAAATGCTATATTTTTAAAGTAATAATTTATTTATTTACATTTGATCTATGCAAATGTATATTAGAAGAAGTTGACAGTACAATGATTTATTAACAATTACTGGTATTTAAATAATTACATTACAATAAGAAATAAAATCTTGCTAAACATACAAAATTTACATAACAAATTACTAATTATTCAAATGCCACTTAGCCTGAAGGCCTTAGTTGCTCTGGCTTTAACGCATTGTAATAGAAATTGAATTTGTTATTACAATAAAAATAATAATATTAATTATATTAATAAAATTATGTTACAAAGAATGCCAAATAAAAATGTTTTGATGATTGATTCGTTTCTCCCAAAAATAATACACATTTTCTTCCTGACGGAAAAAGGCCAACACGCCAGCATTAGCGAGAAGGCAGGGACACTCAGGCATGGAATATGCTAACATCGTACATGGACACTCTACCAGCTCTATAAATAGTCAGCTGAAGGGGGGCGGCGGTGAAAGTGGTTAGTTACAGGAGGAGAACGAGAAGGAGAATGGGGAGCCTGCCGGAGGCAACTTGCCTCAGGTGCATCACACGCCGGCAGCAGGCAGGAGGCAGAATTGTGACGTGTGTCAATGCTCTGCCGGCACCGGGTTCCTGGTGGCAACTCTTACCTGACACACGGAGGAATATTAGAGGGGATGTTCAGTTTGTGCTGGAAATGTTGGTCAGCGGTAAATATACTAATTTGTTTCGGCTCCGAGGAAAGAGAATTTGTGGGAATCAAGCTAATGACACATTTTGTGTTGACCTCAAAATGTATGTTTGTTTGAATAACATGAAGCCTTGGGGTTGATTGTTTCACAATGGTAAAGAGTTTCTGGGGTTTTAAATTCAGTGGATTAGAGCCCTAAAATTTAAACGAATTTACAAAATGTGAATAATTCAAATGAATATCTTTATGAAATATGCATATACCAAGCAATCAGGGTTATTCTGTTTTATCCTTTTCCATTTGAATTAAATTATTCTTTGGTTGTTTGTTTTATTTAATATTTAAAAGTGTTCACGCCAAAAGGGCGTTTAATTCCCAGAGGCAGTGTAATCCCGTACACCCTCGCTCTCTCTCCCTCTTCCTTTGGACTTTCGGTCCATAGAGCTTCCAATCCGCTCTCCGAAGCTAGTTTTAAGTCTTCTTGTATGTTAGTTCTAATTCCTACTTCTAACAATAAAGACCGCACGTCGCGCAATATCCCGAAATAGTTTCTTCCGTGTTTTTATTTATCGAGTGCTTTAGGTTGAAGCCACCCCCCTCCATTTCATGGTCCATCAGAGCCGGATAATTCTATCCCCAGCAGCTTCGGTGGCTTTAACACCGCACAAGATAAGTAATATTTACATTTGCTGCCGGTCATACAGTTTAGTTTTGCGAAACTCCGTTCGCCTAACTTCTCTATATGATTATTGTCTAAAATCCTAGTCCGATTGATCCGACACTACGGCAGCTTCCTATTCCAAAGAAAATTAATGTCCGCATATTTATCCGTGTGTTTAAATATATGCCATAAGCCACAGTGAAACTTCCATTTCCGAATTTCTTTTCGTTCACTGTGTTCCGCTTGCATTTATTTCCACCTACATACATACATATATGCTCCTACATATTTCCAATACAGTCCACTCCACTAATCTATAATTGCCACCAGCAATTTACACAAAATTAATTAAATATATTAAATCCCAAATATACCGGCAAGGTATTTAAATAATTTACACAGCAAAAATAAATCCAAATTGTTCTTATTGAATATATTATATATTATATAGTTAATAATTCCAGAACATAAAACTTAAATATTCTACAATTACAGTCCACAGCTACTACGAATAAATATATCCAAAATCCACGGCACAGAAACGCCGACTTAATTTGTTTTTTATTTATGCATTCCTCCTTGCTCTATCCTGAGCTGAACTGCATTCGACTAAACATATACACATTGCAATTGCATATATAATCGTCGGCAAGTCGACGCTCCGATTTTTGGCAATTTTTTCCGCCTGTCTCCGCTATTCTGCATTGGCATACGGTTGATGCACAAACATATTCACATGCACTTCTTATCCACGAAAACAGTACAGCCGCAAATACAGCAACGATCAACTGAATAAGTCCATCCACACAAAATAATTTTTAAATTATTTTTGGTTAATAAAATTCAAACTAACTAATTCAGTTAGAAATTTCAGTACGCTTCCATAGTGACATTAGTGTGCCCGTATCTGTTTTCCTGCATAGTGAATATTGTTGACTTAAATTCGAACTTTCCATATATATTAAAAATATTCTACAATTAAATATTGATATATATTTCCTAAGTTCCGAATTCAGCTTCGACCTTTAGAAAAGGGCGTTTCAAAATCAGTATTAGTGTGACCGTATATGTTTCCGACTGAGTTAATATTATTCAGTTAAATCTCACATTTCCGCAACCACAAATAATAAAAATATATTATTTAAATTATTCCGCTTGGTTCCTAAATTCCAAACCCAGCTTCGACCTTAAAAATAATTCGACAAACATTCATTGTTCCAATTTCAAATAAAAATTTCTCCAATATGACTCCAATTCTAAATAAATTTACTATGACCTGTGACCGTCTGAGTCACTTCGAGTCTAGAGTCTGCAATCCAGCAGCACCCAGTCCATCCAAGTACACCTGCCAAATTCACCTCGACCAAGTCCGGGCTCTATGGGACAAGGTCGAGAAAGAGTACGAAGCTTGTTCCGAGCTAATTTCAGTTGGCATAGAGGGCGCGGCGGACACCGTTCCTACTCTTAAGGCAAAATATGAGTATGCCTATTTCATTTACGAGAGGTGTGCCGCCCAGCTCATGGAACAGATCGATGCGATCTCTTCCAAAGCAGCTCAAGTCCAATCCCCTGCGCCCCAAAATTCCTTTCCGTCTGGCTGTCGCCTTCCTCCTTGCGATACGGAAGTTTTCTCAGGCGATTATATTCGCTGGCCGACTTTCCGAGACCTTTTCACAGCGGTCTATATTGACAATCCTGCGCTGACCCCTGTTGAAAAGTTGTTCTATTTAAAGGCCAAGACAAGTGGTGAAGCTAATTCCATAGTTTCCAATTCGCCACTCACCAACGATGGTTTCCGCTCAGCCTGGGAAAACCTTTCTGAGCGTTTCGAAAATAAACGTGCGTTGGTGAACAGCCAACTGAAGAAATTGCTTAACATGCAGTCCATCGTACACGAATCTTCGGCAGCCTTGAAGGAGCTGCAAAGTACAATTCAAAATTGTCTCACGTCCCTTAATAATTCCGGCCTTCCTACGGATAATTGGGACTGTCTATTGGTTTATTTGTGTTCAACGAAGCTTCCAAAGCTGACGCTCTCATTATGGGAGCAATCCTTACCGAACAAAACCGAAATTCCTACGTGGTTAGAACTTGATTCTTTTCTGACTGAGCGCTATAGAACTCTAGAAACTATAGATTCTATCAAACCTTCTTCGGTGCGCCTCCATCCGTCCAAACCGGCACCCTCCAATGTGTCACCACGAGTACTGAAATCCTTCAGTACTAGAATCGTTCCAATATCCAAAAGATGCGATTTATGTTCAAAAGAGAGCCATCCAGTGCGTAAATGTCCACGCTTTCTCCAGATGACGACAGAGGATCGTACCTCCTTCATCAAAAAGAAGCAGTTGTGCTTAAATTGCTTTGCAAATGGGCATCTACTCCATAAATGCACAAGTGTCCACAAGTGTTTCACGTGTCACGGTCGGCATCACACTTTGTTGCATCCCAGCAACTGTTCCTCCAGTGATCCGATTTCGCCTGATACTGCCAAACAATTATCCGCACCGATCCAAAGGGTTTCCTCGTTCTCCACACGAGTTTCCACTTCTCCCGATTCCGTCAATTACTGGGTTCCATTTGGCGAGTACAAATGCAGACGTTCCCGAGGTATTTTGTCCTACCCATGCCGAGTCTGCCAAGGGAACCATCCTCTTCGGAAGTGCCACCGTTTTCTTCGTCTTAGCACTGAGAAACGGCTCCAGGCTGTTATCGAGAAGAAGTACTGCGTCAATTGCTTGGCCCACCACCATTCCACGGGATCTTGTCGCAGTGACGACCGATGCCAGTCGTGTGGTCAGGATCACCACACTCTTCTACATATCGACGAGCGCTCAGCGTATCCAACGCTTTCCCGAGCTTCCTGATATTCTTGCTGCGTATCCTCGCAAGGGGGGGAGAATGTTCACGCCAAAAGGGCGTTTAATTCCCAGAGGCAGTGTAATCCCGTACACCCTCGCTCTCTCTCCCTCTTCCTTTGGACTTTCGGTCCATAGAGCTTCCAATCCGCTCTCCGAAGCTAGTTTTAAGTCTTCTTGTATGTTAGTTCTAATTCCTACTTCTAACAATAAAGACCGCACGTCGCGCAATATCCCGAAATAGTTTCTTCCGTGTTTTTATTTATCGAGTGCTTTAGGTTGAAGCCACCCCCCTCCATTTCAAAAAGCTTTAATATATTCACAAATAAAATATGTAATAATTGGATTACATTCTGCTATGTTAAGCGGTAGCAAGCAGTTGCTAGTCTCGACCCTTCGCCTCCATTTAAGTACTACTTTGTCGCAAAGGATGCCAATGCCGGAGCTTCCTCTGCGTGCCACATAAGTGGTCCTTTGCCGAATAAAGCTGTGCAGGATGGGCCAGGGTCGTGGGACGTCCTGGTGGGAATGTGTTCAAGTTGGTAAGGGGATGACTCGGAGCCGGAGTCTGCCTAAATGCTTTCATCACTCAGCTGGAAAGGCACGCACGCTCCACTGCCCCCACGCACGCCGCCCGACCAGGACGCAGCTTCCATGGACTCGTGCTCGTGCCGGCTCTCGGGCTGTGTAAACATCAGTCAAACGGACGGGGCTGAAGGGTCACATCCAGATCCCCAATTGACCACTGGAGTGGCACAAACTGTTACTTTAACTGCGAATATGTTTGGCCAGCAAACCCGCTGCTTATATGTGGAAGGTACGTCTTCATTGACAGATGATTGACTGCCAGTAGCTTATCGTAATTTTGAGTGACAGTCAACTGGGTCTTATTTAGTAAAAAGCCGTGTCTTATGAATGAGTCTTCAACCCGGCACAGTTTTGACTCTAACGCTGACAATGTAATAGGCATGGTAATAAAAATAATTGGTTTATTAGGCAAGTGGTTTATTTATAGAAAATCACTTCGTACTATGTCAGCGATAATTTGAAGGTAATCGGTTGATTCGAATGCGATAATTCCGATTGAAATATTACTGCCAGGGACAGTTCTTTTAAATGCAAACATTTTATTTATAGCTTTGTTAACAACGAAATAAATTAGAAGTAGAAGCATCTGCAACAGTTCATAAACTTACAATTTATTGGCTAAAGTTAAGGCTTTCCATTGAACTATTTTAAATATTTACTGAACTGCATCATAACATGTCAAATTTTTGTAAATAAAATCCAGAAAAGTAAGCCATTGAGAAAGTATTTCCAGCTATTCAGTTCCTTTCAGAAATAAATCATAGTCTTGGCAATCATCTTTCGCATCTATAACAGTTCAAACAGCCATCCATCCGTGGGGCCATTACACATTCCAGCAGACAAACAACCAATATTGTCCTTATAACCATAAATCTCTCGATTGGAAAATGTTTTTCAGCTAAAAAACAAAGCCTTTCCATAAATCAAATCACTCTGGAGAGATCCTTGCCCATTGAGGTTTGCCTCTGAGCCTTTTCATTGCACATTTGCATTCGGTTAGAGTAAAATTCAATTTATATTTTTCCCTCCTGTTTTATTGTCAATATACGAGCAGGGCATTGTTTGTGGAATAAAATGAAATGTATAAAAAAAAAAAATGCATGTACAGGGCACAGAGGCTATTTTCTAATGAACTTTGACACATGAAAGCCGGGTGTCCAATGTGACCGCCCACTGGATCCTCGCGTGTCCGTGTCACAAGTCAAGAGGAAAGGCAGCGGGAAAAACTGCAGCACCAACAATGCAATGCCCTAAGCTGCAATGAATGAAAAATCAGCTTGACGCATGCAGCTTTTTCCCCATTTTTTCCCCTGTACTTATTGTGTTGCCCTGCGAAGTGCCCTAAGGGCAAGTAAAACGAACTAAACTGACTGATGGATTGACTAACTGACTGGCAGACTGACAGACTAGCAGACTGCCGTGGAGCCGGAGTCACAACAAAGGCTAAAAATCGGACCGGCTCGAAGCCATAACTACTACTCAATACGCTTTCGCATCCCAGTCTCTGGAGAGGCAAGGAAATTTATTTATTTTGCGATTATCGTCAGATATGTTGACGGCACCCTCTTGAGTATGCAAACACAAGTAGCTCCCACACAAACACTCACAGAAGCACTTATAATGCAGCTGAACAATAGAGGAATATATTCAAGGATTAGCACACTTTCATGCAGAAAGAAGATATATAATCTCAGTGGTTATTGGTGGCAATCAATGGGTTGAAGTTTGTTTGTCTTTCAACTTATGGGAGGTAAAAATCCATTTTATAAAGTACAATTTTCTTCACAAAATAACCTTCTAGCTAACTAACTAAGTATATTTATTTATTTTTATTAGTTTATACTTGTGGTTCGACCAGAAGAATGATATGTCTTTAAAACATTTAGCGATGTATTAAAAAATATATATGTTTTAATAGAGTATTACAAATGTAACGATGCCCAATAACCCACGAATGCAATTGTAAATAAATATTTCAGTGCCCCAGAAGAGAGCTTTACCAATTAAATTTACACAGAAATTTGGCTATATGAAATTTTAATGAAAATTAATTAACAAAAATCAATTTCCATGGAATTAGACTATCAAAATATTTAACAAAGCCTTTACAAAGTCTGTTTTAAAACAAAACTACTCAGAATATTCCAACGAAATGTATGTGAAAAATGATAAAACCATGATAAATTGCCCTTCACACTTGCAGGCCACATCTGAGGCTCCCTGGGATGCCCTTCTCCTGCCCAACATGCCCGGCACTTCCAAAAGGGTAGCCGCAGGAAAGCGAGCTAATCGCGAAATCTCGGCCAACTGCAGCGAAAATAGTTAGTTAGTTCGTTAGTTGATTATTACATGTCCTGCCACAGTAACCTACCCCCTGGAAACCCCTCCCTCTTTCCCAAGTTCTTTTATTTTTTACTTTATTTTTTATTTGTGGTCGCTGCTGCTGCAGCTATTATTACGGCTGCTTATCGCAGCTTAATGGGTCACTGCATTTCAGCAAAATTTTTCGAGCTGACGCGGCGTGTGCGTAATTCGCAGGGATTACGTATACGCCGCGTTGGACCGAACGATGACGAAGGGGCAGCGGCAGATCCTTCGCTCTTTGGCACAGGCTCACATTATGCAAACTTGGCAATAAAAATTCAATTAAGCCACAAGGACACGCTGTCAAGTGCGGGGCTGAGTGCTGCTCGAAGGGGAAGGTTGGGCTTTGCCGATAAATCACAAAATTTTGTGATGTGCCCGTCGGCTGCAACAATAACAAATTATGACATGCTGTGCTGCCGCTTACGACTTTGATGCACGTTTTAATTATAATTTTGACGCCAACTGTTTAAACACAGTTGCACAAACACGCACACACGCACACACCCACCCACGATAACGAAACAACAACAACCTGCACTAATTGTTTGCCTCCAGTAAGTGAATGAGGGGATGAGAGGGGGATGATGGGAAAGCGAGTGCAAAGCCTCACATGTGCGGAGGAGGAGGAGGAGGTGGTGGCAGCATAAAGGAACCAGGACCAGCAGGACAATGGCTAGCTCACATGCACAGACGACGCACCCATTCCATGCGAAGCACACAAGTCACGAAATCACCAACCGAGACTGCGAACAGAGAGAAATTCCAGGAAAAACCAACGTCAGATGATATTCTAGCTTAGCTGGAAATGTAAATTTAATTAGGTCCAGCTTGCTTTAGTATACGAGTTAATACACACGTACCTGTGCTCTCTACCAAGAACATGTAAATGGAGAGGTCCCCGGGCAAGCCACAAACCTGTGCGAAACCTATTCAATTTCCTTTTCAGATGTAGAATATTATGATCAGCAAACTATAGCCCACAGACCACAGTCATTGAATGTTATCAAGTTCAATAGATAGCTTCATTCAAGTACTTTGTAGCGCATAGAATTATATTATCGTAATTGATTTGGCTTCCATAATCACAAATTCTGTTTGCCCAACAGCAAAATGTATCAAAATATATAATCTGTTTAATCAACAAAGTTGGGAAAATGTGCCGAAATGAAAATGCTCAGTGGGCATGATGAAACCCTTTTTCAATTGCTCATGATTCACCAAGTGATTAAAGATAAAACAAATAAGAAATTAAAACGACACGACGTAAGACAGGAAAAAGATTAGTTATAAATAATTAAAAAAATAAATATATAAAAAATGTGTAAAAATTATGGCAGATACCTTTTAAATGGCTTAGAAATTTAAGTGTTATCTAGAGCCTCATGGTTGGATATTCTCTAATTATCAAACACTTACTCTTTATATATTTCATTAATATACATCTATCAAGAAAAATTATAAATGAACAAGTCATAAAACATCTATCGGAAAATTAGGTAAATTAGGTAAAATGTTTATTTTGTACTTCAAACTTTTTAAATTATTTTATTACATTTATTTTTGGTTTTAGGTCAAAGTCGTGTCTCAGCAACATTAAAAAACGTTTCTAAAAATGTCCTAAGTACTGGAGAATAAAGTTTGCAAAGTATACTCTTTTTAAAACCTTTTTTAACCACTGATCCTTAGGTTCCAATTCTTCTGATATTTTCTCTAGTTATTTTTCTGTTTCACTTGTGTTTTAATCCCATCGTATATTTTTCTCTCAGTGCATTAGGCAGAAGAAAGGCGCAACTTTTCGGCATGTGACCGTGTGCCTCCCCACTGGACAAATGCTGGAGGTTTGGCGAAGGCGACGACTGTGCCATGTGCCCCAATCGATGAGTGATGCAGGGGCCGCAGGGGTGTGTGTGTGTTAGATTTATAGCCCCAAAGCCATGGATACGTGGGTGTGTGAGTGTGTGGGCCTGAGAGTAGGCTGTACTCAATTAAGAATCATCAGCGTGACATTAGTGCCATTTGCAGATGAGAATCGCCACGGAGGCGGGAAAGTGCAGGAAAGCCAAAGATACAAGGACGCGACAGGCGAGCACGTGCAGTGTGGCTATTGTCTGGCATTCTGGGTGGGTTGGGGACACAACAGGCCCGCCTCCACCTCCATTTCCGCCGTGCCGCCATCATTCTATTCAGCTCTCAATCAAGGCTCATTTGCCAAACGTCTTTTTCGGCTCATCAATAAATCGGGGCCATAAATCTCTTTCAAGTGTTCGCCTCATCATCAGCAGACATTTTTTACGCCCGGCCCGAAGTTTAAACTAAATAAATAGAAAATGATTTCGCTGCTTGGTTCGGCTTTTACGACTGAAGAAAATTTAATGCGACAGTCGACTTTAATTAGGTAATAAAACGGGGAGCTACGTTGGGCAGTAAAAGGACATCAAGCGGTGGCCGAGCTGAAGCTCGAGGAGTAAATAAACCACAACCACAAGTTTCCCGGAGGCAGTGGGGCAAACTGAAGAAATGTTGACCAAATGGGAAATGCCTGCAAATCACTGGGCGTAAATGAAATGTAATTGAAAGCGATTGACAAATAGAACCGGGATTGACAGGGCAAATGGGAATTGCAATTGGCTTTGGTCTAAGCTCAATTGAACTCTGAACCTGTTGGAGATGTTTGCAGTAAATTGGAAGCGAATTAATTATTAATGAACGGTTGAAAACTTGGTGAAAAGCCAAAAACTCAGCTTCATCCAAGTGGAACCAAAACGAGGAGGGTAATGAGAACGTCAGAGAATAAAACAATGGCAAAATAAATTAATTGTAATTAGTTATTCCAAAGGCCATGCTGTTTGCCCTTTCTGTAACAGTCTGTGCTAACTCTATGCATATCTTTGTTCCGCTAATTTGGATTGTAAAATTCTCTGAAAATTTGCATTTCTCCAAGAAACTGATAAATAAATTAATACATTACAAATTCGAAGGAACTTCTTGGTATCTTACTCAGGAAAGCAAATTATTTTTCTTTCCTTTCTAGTTTTGTTAATTATTTTAATCTGCTCACCGAAACTAATACCAATTCTGGGATAAATACACTATCCCAACAGCAGTGTTTCTTTGCCAAATTCGACTAGCTTAATATCTCTCTAAAATTTTCATTTGACTTGCAAACTTTGATGAGAGCAACTTTCCGATGCAACCTTTAGCAAAAGTATTAACCCGTCGCCAGAGTTGGAAAGTCCGGGTTGACCTTTTCGAGGACTTTGGCAGCACAAAAGCTGGCTAGTTTCCATTTCCGGCAGCTCAAAATTTTGCAGAGAAATAATATTTATTTTTACTCCAACGAGCCACAACGAAAACTGTGACCTTCTGTTCAGCTTAGTCAAAAGTCAACCGGAGTTAGATAAGTTATACATATTAGTTTGGTGTGCTATTGATATCAGGGCGGCCTTTGTGCGTTTAAGATAAGTTCGAACTTATCGTTGGAAATATTCAAAAATCAAATACTTTCCGAGCACCGAACGCAACCTTTCACAAACAAATCAGAAAGCAGCTCATAAAAATTTCAAAAACTTGATGAACAGCGAAACGCACAGGTTTACAACGGCCAGACAGTTTCTTTACAAAACGTAAACAAGGGGGATTTCAAAAGCCATTTACCAGTCAAAAATGTTGTTGGCGAGGCAATTAAATCGCAGCAAACTCCAAAGTGCTTGGGATATGTTTCTTCTCGATCTGACTGTTGATAAATCTATTCAATACACAGCATTTAACGCACATTTAATCATTTTAGTGTAACTTTTCATTCACGAAATGCTTGGCATTTCACAAATTTCCCTTTGATGATTTTTCTTTTTGATAATTTTTCAAACCACGCACAATCTTTGCCGCAGCACACGCGTCGGGAGCAACAACAAATAGTTCAACAAATACCGCGGCCGTTGCCAGTTCAGGTTTTCCGCCCGGCCAACGTTGCGTATGAGCGACGACGACAAACTGAAATGGAATTTGAAATCGGAAAGAGCGAGCGCGCCAGCCGCATCGAACATGTTGCCTCGCATGACGAATCCCCTCGAACGCGTTGCCAGTGTGGGTGGACCTTGAGGGGGCGGTGCTGGGACACCCTTTTCGGCTTATCACTGGAAATTAAGACAAAGCTTCGACTCGAAGACGTCGTGGAGTCCTGAATGGCCAACGTTAAATGAATAAGACAACAAAGAAGGCCGCACAATGGGGGAAAATTGTTAGGTAGTGTTTTTTTAGTGGAAGTTTGGGATACAGTCGTACAATATCTACACAAATAAGAATTGTTAAAAATTATTAAGCAACTAGACAGCATATTTATACAACTTATTCACCAAAATATATAAGACTCAGAAAAAGGAACTTTGACTTAAATATTGGTCAATTAATAAAACTTAGAATTTGTTTAAAGAATTTTATATTGTAGTTACTAAGTATTACTTTTGGAAATGTTAAAAATATACTAAAATACCAAGCCAAATATATGAAATATTTTATGTCTTTAGCGTAAAATATTATTACAATCGGCAGTTACAAGTTAAAGGTATTCAAAGTCTTATTATTAAAATGTTATATATAAGATATGAGTATATTGATAATGCCTTAAGAACTAAAATAATGCACTGGACTTTAATATTTATTCAATATTTTTATTCAAAAAACCAAGCACTTCCCCCACTGTCACCCGCTGAGTTGTGGTTCGGCCTGAATGGTTCGCTGTTGGCAGCGTGGGTTAAGTGGTTAAAATGGTAAGAGCGGTTGCAGGCTATTACAACGGCTTGGAAAACTATTTAAGCCACAATCGCGGTTGGGCTCAGATTTTTGTTTACTTTTCGTCAAGTACACAGACGGAATAAACTTTTCAAACCCAATCATTTTGGGCAAACATAACTTATTTGCCAAATCCGTAAGAGAATAATTTAATTAATTGGTAAATAATTAATATAAAGATTCTAATTGGGGGTAGATACCTTCTCTTGGCGAAAATTTCCCAGAAGCTATGAAAGGGTTTTTGATTTAACAACAATTTAATTGCCTTTTAAAAGATATGCAAGTTTGAGGAGGAAATTGATGGAACAAATAAGGGTAATTAAAAATAGATTAAGGATTTTAAAAGGGGTTAAAATGTGGATTCAAAGTCTGAAATGAAGTCTAATTAATAATATTTTTATATAAATTATAATTACATAGTTAAAAGCTATTTTAAATTCATTTATTTCGCTTAATTAGGCTACGATTCAGACAGTTACTTTATACATACACTACAAGAGTATGTTTATTAGTTTAAGAACATGTATATTTGCTTAAAGGCAACTTAACTTATTGCAAAATTTAAATAGTTTCATCTTATTGTTGATATTAAATACAAAGAAAACATACAGTTGAGAAATCTGCATCAGCTGCAGCTGAAACTGCAGTTCCTGTCTCGAATGCCAGCTTATTCATTAGCCTAATAGCTGCTTGGAACTTGGAAATGTAAGAGGGCAGTGGGCGTTATGACCAGGTTCTTATGCTCGCGTTACTTGCCTTTTGTTGCCTTTAAATGATTTTCCATTTGCACATTTCACGCGTCCGACTGCCAGCTTTGTGCCTGTTGTTGTTCCTGCCGCTGGCTAGAAACTCGCGTTCATTCATAAAAAAGAAGGTGAGCACGCTTGTGGGCGTCGGGAAAGCGTCGGAAAAGCGTCGAGCGATGAGCGTGGAAAACGGAAAACAATAAAACGCGACTGTGGGTGCGAGTGCGAGTGCGACGGCAGCGAAGCGACTGCGCCGTCGACGTCGACAGCGCCAGACAAGCAGGCGTGCTAAGTGAAAAGCGAGGGGGTGTAGGGGGGCCCAAGTTTTTTGGTCGTTCGCAATTTTTTCACTTTTCTTCTTTTACTTTTCGCTTTATTTATATTAATACACATCGCATTCGTATCAATGAGTGTGCCTGTGTCTGTCTGCCGCGGTGCCTGTGTGCGTGTGTCTTATTTTTATTTATTTTCTTTTTATTCAACGCGTCTGAAAACAAAACACAAAAGCGAACAAAAAAATTAATGCCACATATTTGTTACTTTTTACTACAAACACAACACAAGGAACAAAAGGAAATGTTCAAACAACAGGACCGAAAAATAACGAAAAAGAAAAACTTCTGAGCTCTGCGGGAAAACTGTTATCTACATGAGAAGAAAATGTATTGAAAAAAAACAACGAGTTTAAGGTAAATAAATAATATAAATTCTATTTATCTTATTTTTTTTTTGGGTAATAAGTTTTAAATATAAATAAAGTGTCTCCATAAAAATTACCTTAAATATTTATTTGCTTTAAGCCGGCTTATATTATTATTTCTAAAAATAAAGTTTCTATCTTTTAAATATTCTTAAATATTTAATAGATTTAAAAAGTAATTAGTTGCATGAACAACTATTCTTTATTTCGTTTTCAAAAACTACAATTGGAAAACCTTTAATACCACTTCGAATCAAAGTTTAAGAAAATAATGATGCGAAGTATTAAGATGCAAAATTAAAAGACATTTTCACTGATAAGGCTTCTGTAATTAAATTTTATTTTTAAACCTCTTCATATTTATATAATAAATAAGAGATATTTTTTTTTACAAAATTAATAACTGTAGCCTATAAAGTGCCTTAAGTGAATTGGCCCTTCTGCACAGTGTAGAAAAATCAAAAGTGAATCATAATTATAAAATATATAATAATTTGACCATAAAAAAATTAAATTATCTTCATGAGCTGAGCTCAGATAACCTTAAAGATATAAAGCAAAAATTTCTCTAAGTGCTTTTTTATATAAAAAAAGGGAAACCTTCCCAAGTTCTCTTATTCTCGCTTTTGTTTTTTTTTTACTTGTCCTGGCAGCAGGAAGAGAGGCAGTAAAAAAATAACGAAAAATGTCAACCTAAAGAAGAGGAAAAAACGAGCTGGTAGTCGATAAGGTCGTCCAAATCAAAACACACACAGCATCGGGTTAGAATTGCCAGACATTGTGTCAGGTCGGGCCAGAAAAAGACATGAAATTGATGGGAAAGTGGGACAGTAGGCTTACCCCGAGAGCCAAAATGAGCTCTAATTCCTGGTGGAAGTTTGAGATGCTTTAAGGTCTTCATTGCCCCGAAATACCATGATTTATTTACGTCATTAGCGGTTGAGAGGGGGACAAACAGATTTGAATATTCCCCGAGGACCAGAAACCGAACTGGAAAGCCATTGATAAGGGTCGGATTAGCGTCATTGCGGTATGGTATGGTATACCGCAAAATATTAGCATTCGGTGGCTTACATAAACCATCTTTTCCCCTGTTTATTTCATGCCAAAAATTTGGGTCTATTTTTAAACCGAAAAGAAACCCGCAATTACAATTATCTATGTGCAGCGCAAATAATTCATGGCTCATTTGCAGCTGCACCTGAAGGCTTATTAAAGCACAGAAAGAACCCGAGACTCGAGACCCGAGAGCCGAGAGCGAACCCATATAAATATAGCCAAAAAGTCGTACTATGTTGTATCTGTCGACACCAGGGGCACAAGTGAAATAATGATACCGAGCGCACAGTTGGCATTTTCGATTTGCGTCAACGTCGTCGGTCGCTGTCAGTGTCCGGAACATGGACCGAGCCGAACCCAACCACATCCCATTCCCATTCCCATTCCCATCCCCAACCGCATCCCGCCACATGACAACCCATCCAAAGGAGGCTCCCTGCTCATGTAAAATTGATGTACAAGCGGTCCCGTCTGGTCTGCATGTGAAATAATTATTAATAAAAATAATGTGCCATGAAATGTTTTCGTTGTCGTCCTCGACGATGCACTTCCGCCCGCCATTCCCGGTGCCAACCTCCTCGGCATCTTTGTCGTGAAAGCGGATGGGTCTTAGGTAATTAACACTCAGCGGGAAAGCTTCGGCCAAGTTCAGCGAGCTGAAAGGCAGCCACGGGAGTCATTACGGAAGCCAAGTCACGCAGCTCACAGCTCCTTTTACGATGCCCAAGAAGTCGGGGTTTAACGCTAAATGGGTGTCTTTAAAGAGTTAAATGTGTCTCTGTATCTTCTGAAGTCAAGCTAACCTTATTAGGATAATGATTCATGGAAATCTTTTTATGCTGGCAGCATTTTCTACATTGCTTACTAAATTATATAATTAAAATACCTAAAATAAGTCATTTTGTACCCCCTCTATACTTTTATATAATCAGGTTTTCAACTTTAAGCTGGCTTTGCTTCGCTCTTTGTTCGTCCTTCTTTTATACCACTTTCCTTGGCGCTAATTATGACATTTTTCTTGCGAACAATTACTGCCAAATGCTTGAGAGCACATGGGCAAATGGGCATTAAGTAGCTGATTACCCAACACGGCCAGACGCCTTCCTTCGACGCCAGTGTTTGGGCTTTTCAATTAGCTCTGAATGCAATTTTAAATTTAATTAAATCGATTATTTTTAAACGGGCAGTATAATTACATTTTATTTTGCATTAATTGCTGCCGCCTTCTGTCGCCTGCCGTCTGCCTCCTGCGACCGACAGAGCTCAGCTAGCATTCGCATATAACTTTTATTTATATTTGAAAACTTGGCACAATCTGTGCCACACAATGTGCAGTGCATGACGCAATTGACGCGGCAGCGAAAGCCAGAGATATACGAGTGTTTTATTTTCGCCGCCTTTCGCCTTTTGGCAGACGAATGGCGAACTAAGCGAAATTGGGCTGCATTCAGCATAAGATACTCGCGGTTTGCTTTTGTTTGTATTTGGATTGCAGTAATTTGAAGGCATTTTAATTACTTGCAAATTAATGGCACATATGTTCGCCTCAGTCAAAGTCCGCGTTGCGCATACGCCGCGTTGCCCGCCATCGAAATGGCCAAAGATTAAAAGAGTATAAGTCATAATTATGCGAATGCGGTTCATAAATATTTCGGACAGCCAGCAGCCAGAGAGGGGAAAAGTCGGGACAGTCGGCATCATTATCGTCGGTTGTCGTGTGTGTGTGCTCATTGAAAAATATCACGAGGGATCTTAGCCGTGAACGGACGCTAAACATAGATACCTGTATAAACAGAGACAGAGAGGCGATTGCCGTGTGTATTAAATGGTCTTCTTGTCTCATAAAAGTAAATAAAATGACAAAGTATTTGCTGTATAAATATTTGGGAGTTTTTTATGGGGTGAAGGAATCTTAAATTAGTTTAAGGAAAAGCATATAAAGTTGATTGTGACCAATAATCTAGAACCTAAGCTAAGCATAGTGAATATAATTCAGAACTGCTTGTCCTTAAGTCGCACCTCTCAAAAGGACTTATTTTGTATAAGGAGGTTTAATCTAGAGGGTTCAAAAAAATATAAAAGAACTTAAAGACTGCCAAAAACGGCTTCCTTTGGATAATACTTGAAATTTCCCACCATTTTTTTGAATTCACTGAAGGCAACTCAAAGATATTGAAAATTTAGGCGTTTCAAATACAAACTGCATAAAAATCAAAATACCTATCCAAAATATCCGGAAACCAGTTCTCAAAATAATTGTCCTCTAGCCAGAACCAGTTTATGCCATATTTCCTCACCTAGAACCATAAAATAAATAATATAAATTCCCACGAATGGGCAGGGAATCAGCAGATATGTAAAATGTTGAAAGCGACAAACGACGGCTGCAAATCAGTGAGCCAGGGGCTCTCGTTCTCGTACTCGTAGTCGGTGCCATCGCTTCGCTGCCCAGAAAGTTGGCAACAAATTCGCGGGCCGATTCTTAAGTGCCCTGCCACGCCCCCGACCTTTTGCCGCCCCATTGCCAGGCGAAGTGCTTGAATGCGGCTCGCACTCGAAAAAACATTTTTTCTCTTTTTTTTTTGGCGCTGGGCGGCGCCCCATTGAAAATGTTCGTGCCATAAACTTTGGCTGTGCGATTTTTCGTACACATTTATTCTCCTTTATATTCCCATCTCGGTGAGAACCGCTGTATGCTGGCGAGCTGGCCAATGCATTATAAAATATTCAATAATAATAATCTTCGCCTTGACCACGGCGCATATGCTGGGTGCCAAAAGAATTCTATTTGTCTGGCTTCCCCTTGAAATATTTTCAAAGGACACAAATGTTTGTTTTGGCTGAGGAAGATGTATGGGTTCTGTTACAATTATAGAAGCCATAGAGCTGCTGTTTTTAAGCACAGTATACATCAATTCTTAATTATTTATATCTTCATTTTTATATCTTTATTTTATATCTTAATTTTTCAATCTCCATTTGTAATTTGTAAGTTTATTAGAGTTGTTAAATAAAAAGGGCTTCAGATAAACATCAAAGTTGAAGGTCAAATTATTGGTCAAAATTCTTTGAAATTTGGGTTTCTGAAATATTATTAAATTAAATCATTTAAACAATAAAATATTTCATATATTTGGTTCAGGTTCTGTTGCTTAGATTTTTATAAATCATAAAAGATAAATTTTTGTACCAAAATTATACATTTGATTTATGCTCAATCTATTATTCTGATATTTTATTTTAAAAAGCACTAAAGCACTTTATATTAAATACAGATTTGTTCATTTGCTCCCTAATGAATCATTATTATTATAAATATAGAAATTATGCATTTTATTTTACAAATTTGTGTGAATGCTCTTTATATTTGCTGTTTTTTTATTTCGGTTTATTTCAGATCAAAAATTTCCTTTTTATGAGTAATCACCTATCGCCGGAACTTAAAACATTAAATTAACCGAAAGAAACACGTCAAGTTCAATGGCTGTCTCCGAGAAAGTTTCACAATAAAACGCATTCTTTTGGCTTTTGTTGTCTACATGAAATTGATTAATTTATTTTTATGTTCATATGTTTGTGTTTGGATAACAAGCGGGACGGTAGGGGTTATCCATTTGCTTTTAGCGCCTTTGTCAGAGCACTTGAAATGCTTTTGTGATATATTTTATATCGGCCAGACAGCATCTAGCCGTGGATTTATGTATTCTCTATTTTGTATACAGTATTCTGTGTACTGCGTGGCGAGCGGACAGTTGGCCATTCCATTAAATGGATTGCCCCTGCTCATCGTATTTCATTTTTCTCAGTTTACATTCAATTTGCTTTCGACATTCGGCCGCAATGCTGTTTGAGCCAAAACATTTGGTTTCACTTTGCGCATAATTAACTTTTGCAGTTGCCGTCTTTACAAGCACTCGCTCCGCATTCGTATTTGTTCGGTTCGTTTATTTATGTATATATATCCAATGGTTATGAATTCACAAATTTGTGCTCTCAATTTGGCAATTTTTGGGGATTATCGTGAATGCCCGGGATAATTGTGCATAAATTTTGTTCATAATATGTGTTTACGCAATTTGAATTATACAATTTGGGGGAAAATTACGCGTTACATTGTAGGCGTCAGAACAAGAAATGCAGAGCAAGTTGTAATCAAAACATATTATCATAATTTTATTATTTGAAAAATTTTGTAAAAGGTAAAATTGAACTATGAATATTGAACATAGTTTTCTAGATGCTGCCAAGATGATTTGTTTGCTGGCAGGACAGAATGTCTTTAAGAGTTTTTCTTTTCAGTCGTGGGATAAGATTGCTAGCTTGAATTTTAGTTTAACCCTCATTTTAAAAGCTAAGTTCTTTTTGATATGATTTCTACTCAATTGAGACTAAAAACAACATTAACAGAATTATTCTCAAAAGAAATTGGTATTTATTACAATTTAATAAAATATAATGGCTTTAATTCTTACTTCCGTTCTGAGTGCTAATTAGTAGTTAAAAAGCTGAAATCATTGCCAACATTTTTCGTATAACTTAGCAATTATTTCATGACCCGATTGAAAGTTTTATTTTTCCTTGCCGCGTTCGCTTTCCCGCTACGTACCACGTTGCGTATGAGTAATGAGCACAAGCATTCGATTTCGCGCTCTTGAAACGATGCCAAGCGTGCTCAGACAATGGACCATTGCCGTTGTAGGGGCGAGGAAAATCGGTTAAGTGGAAAACGGGGAGCACAGCTAGACGCAGACACAGACGCAGCGACGGCGAACGGGCAAAGCCATTGCCAAAATAGCAGAGTAATTGCAAATCGCCAAAACTCGTGTGCAGTCAGGGCGAAGGAATGTATGTACGTGTATAAATAATTCGGGACCTCCTGCCCGAGTCGTATTTATAGTGATATATATGCGCAGATTGATGTAGTTTCGCACTCTCTCCTCGTGCAGATTTTCGGCTAGGTTCTTATTGTTTGCCTGACGCTTGCCAGCGCCCCGTGATGGCGTTCACTTGCTGATTACGCATACGCCCTGGTGTGCAGCCGTACCTAATTAAAACGGGCAGGTCGTCGGCCCCCGCCTCCGCCCCCCTCATTTGCCGACGCGTGTGCGCCTAATTGTCAGCAGAGTGCACTTCCCCCTTCAGTCGAGTCGCTCAGTTACTTAAATGTAATTGCACACAAGTGCAATTAAACAGCTTGACACACGCGGCGCAAATTTCCACGCCGGGAAAGTCGGGTCGGAAAGCTGCCAGCGAGCGAGAGCTGTCAGGTCGCAAGGAGCAGCAGTGCTGTCTACTTGGCCATTAATTCCATTAGGGAATATGCATTTTCCCAGTCACAGTTTACTCCTCACAGAGGCTCTTGTTCAAGGACACAACAACCAGAGCAACGTGGAATTAACTTAAAAGTTTCCCTTTCTTAATTATCCTGCCGAAATGTATTTAAAGTTTTAATTCTTAATTTAATTCCTACTTTATTCGAACGAAGGTTTTAAAGCTCCTTAAGTGTCGTGGTAGCTTTCTCTTTATATTAAACTCAGTGTTATTCGTAGATACTCTCTTCTAAGGCTGTTTCCCATTTAATGCCCCTCAAGCGTCAGCACTCTGCACATTTTATTTGCTATATACACTTACAATCATTTGATGGTTTTATCTCTTTGTTCTTCGGTTAGGCATCACTGGCGTCGACCACCTCCTTGGCCATTTCTGCAGTTTGTCTTCATTCATCTCCGGCCAGAATCGCCTCCTAGTCGTAAATTTTAAATGGTTTTGTAGGTCATTGCTGCCGAGATGGAAAACGGAGCGAAAGGCGCAAGAACAAGACCAAACTTTGATCTGAACTTTTGCCAAGCGAGTCTTTTGAACTGCAGCCTCGCGCCCCTCCTTTCATCTTCGAAAGAAAGACGAAGCAAAATTTATGCGGCCGGCTGCGTCGGTCAGCGAAATGGCGCCAAGGTTCAAAGCACCGAACAAAGGTTGCGCCGAACTGGAGGGGTGGCCACTAAGTGGCCCACTCCCCTGGCCACATGATTGAGTTTGGGACGCTCTCTCCCCCCAGCCATGTTGCAGTTTTTCCTGGCCTTCGCCAGGGCTGCCTGGTTGGGCATTCAATTTTATTGCAAATTGTTTGCAACAGTGTTTGAACTTTGCTTCGGAGCCCCGTATTTTTGTTTTTCGGCCATGCAAAACATGTCGCAACGTACAAGGCACCGGAGCCATAAAAAAATGTTGCTGCACTGCAGCCTACTAAAAGGGAAGGGTGGTGTGCGTACACGGAAAGTGTTTGCCCATCACGTATACGAAATGTGTAACGTTGAAGGAACAACAACGAGGGTTGCGAGGAAACTGCTGCAAGGTGCTGCAATTGGTTCACAATATCTAAAGGTAACTTAATGGAAAGTGAAGATTACGACTTTACATTTTATAAATTTAAATAATTTCCAATTAAATTTTCGGCTTAATTTGTTAGGAAGTTATAAAATTTACTTAAAGTTGAGTAATTTTTTAATACATTATGATATGTACCTATTTAAAATATAAATAAATATCATAGAAAAGTCGTATAAGAGAAGCATAAAGAAATACTTATATATTCCTCTACCCCTCAACTCTATTAAACCATTTTAAAATAATTTAAAATGTATTATTGCAAATTTATTTTTATAATCTTTTTGTTTTTTAACCTTTAGTTCATCGCTATTAACCATCCTTACCCCTTTTAATCATTGCCGTATATTACACTTCAAGTGAAAGCTAAATCTCATGTTATTCACACTTGAAAATCCCCATTCATTATGCTGATTTCCTGAATGATTGCCACCGAAATCCTCAATCGCATGTGCAGCTCATTCAAAATTCGAATTACTTCACAGCCCTCGAGGAGCGGACACAGACATGAAGTCACTTATTGCATGCATTTGCCAAAAACAATGCACATTCGCACACTCGCTCACAGTCACACACAACCGACGAGCCATGGCAAATTTACAGACAATTCGCAGTGCTCCAAAGTGCAAAGCGGCGAAAATGTTCAGTTTGGATTTATTGTTATGCGAATCTCTCTTCTATATATATAAATATATATGTATAAATATGTATATATAAATATATGTTTGATATATGTATAAAGAGAGTGCCGCGAGTGTGTGCGAGTTGGCAATGCGGCGCAATGCATTACAATTAATTTGGCACACACGGCGTATGCTGAATATTATTTGGTTCAGCGTCGCTTTCGGCTCTGCAATCGAGTAAATCCGTGGCAATTGGCAATTATACAAATTCTCTTCATAGACAATTGCCAGTGCAAATGCGAAATGGACCCGGAGCAGGGCCCGAGGAGCATGCAAGCAAACACATATGCATATGTGGGTGGATGCGGAGAACCCATCCCTGGCATTCGGTGATTGATGATTCGACCTCCGATGATGTGACAAAGTGGCAGCTTCGTAAGTGATTCAACCCACTGGCGGAGAGGTGCTCCGAGGTCAGGTCAAAGGTCTGTTGAACTTTAAATGCCGCTGCGACATTTACATTTGAGCTTTAAATTCCGCAAGCGGAGAGATGGATGGATGCATATGAATTACTGTCAGCTTGCCACACACTGAGCGATAAGCTTGGAAAATGTAAATACAATTTATTATACGGGGTATCTGGCAACGTATTATGAATATTGCAATATTATGGAAAGATAATGTGTTAATGCAGTGTATGATGAGAACAATATGAAAGTGGCGAAGATATTAAAAAAATATCTACATGTTGTAAAACTGGATTAAAAAAACTACTAATAAGATATTATACCCTAAAAAGAACAATATTTAGCTGTGCTTAGTGTGCATTTTTCGGCAGAGGTTGGTCAGAGAAATTTGTGACACGCGAGTCAGTACGAAAAACCAAACATTTCTTCAAATAAAAATAAAATATGCACAAGAATAGGAAAACCATTTAATCCGTTTTTTTTTTTAAGGTTTTAATATAAATTTCTTTTAAATATAAACATTAGCAAAATTTATTTGGAACCTAATAAAGATTTTAATTTAAAATGGAACCTTTTTTATACATTGCAAAATAAATAACGTCTAGCGATTATCTTCAAGTGTACTCACCCTTGTGTATGTCACCTAAAAGGAGACGGCATGGGAGTGGTACGATGGCTATGGTTATGGCAGCACAAGGAACCACTGGCAACCGGTGCCACCTCCAATGCCGATGATTGAGCTAATGGCACCTCTGACAGCCACAAGCACGTGGAAAGGCGTTACGCGGGGGGTCAGGTGGGAGGAAAGCGGGCCAACCTGCAGGTGTCACAACAATGGGGCGCACGCTTTTCATGTATCAACTCGCTCCGCACATTCCACCGGGGGAATCCGGATCCCATCCAGAACTTCAAACGCTTGGCGGGCGCTTCGTTTATTTACACAAAATTAGTTTATGGCCGAGAGAAGAACGGGAAAACAGAAGCCATTCGCAGGCACTTAAAAAGCGCTCCCCGTTTATTATTTCAATAATTCTTTGACGCACAACCGAGGATTCCAATTGGGGTTCGGATTCGGATCCGTATCTGTATCTGGGCAACTGCACCGTGTGAGTCGGAGGCGGCAACTAACCGAATTGAAATCTTCTGGCTCTCGCACATCCCAGTGCCAAGTGCACGCCGTTCGATTTGTTTATCCATCTGCTGCTGCGTGTGCGTGGACCCGTAGGTGAGCGTTATTAATTGCAATAAATTGTGCCGGCGTAGGCGTGATTTTATTCCTTGGATCCGTCTTGTTTTTTGACTTCTGCTCTTGTCTGTAACCGATTACAATTTCAAATAATTTGCGCCGTGTTGGCGCCTGTCGATTGCTTATCGATGAACGATTGTTGTCCACTGGGATATATCCGAGCTGTGCAACACTGGTGGCTTAAAACTGATTTATATCGATAAAATTTTATAAATAAAATAAAATATATATTGGTAACAAGGAGCACATAAATTTGTATAAAATTACTATATATAAATAAATCCCTTTTAATTCGAAATGTTAAGAAGAATTCATATTTCCTATTTGCTTAGTCTGAATGAACAATATTTTCAGCTTATACTATGTACTATTAAGTTATTATTCGATTTACTCACAATTAACTAATAGGAAACCCAACCATTAGAGCACTTCTTCAGCTGAACAGCTGACAAGGAGCCACATCCTCGATTTCCTCCCCATCCAGAGCCTTGATCTGGCACTGGCACAGGAACTGCACTATCTTGCGCTCTGCATTCGAGCGCTCCAAGGGACTCAGGCCGTCCAGCAGCATCTGAGCCTTGGCCAGAAGGCTGTTGTCCGGCGGAGCATTGCGCTGCTCCTTCTCCTGGTCCAGCTGCTCCTGTTGGATCTGAGCCTGCAGCTCCCTCGATTGCTGCAGCACTGTCTCCATGTTGGCTATCACAGTAGTCAGTAGCTTGTCGGAGGTGGCAATTGGTGGGGAGTCATCGACGACGGAGGACAGCTCCTCCGCAGCGGGATGGCTTCTATCAAGTGTGTGAACCGTCTCCTCACTCATCGCTGGCGTCGTGGTGGTCACCTGCAGCTGCTGCGGTGGCTCCAATACCTGCGATTGCGTGGCCTCGGTAAGGATGAAGTCGTAGGGCGTAGTCTGCTCTGCCTCGGAAATGATCTCGATTTCCTCGCTATCGTCATAGGGCAGCTCCAGCTCATCCTCTAGGTCATCGTTATCCGTGCTGTAGGGATAATCGGCGCCCCAGATTTGCTCGCCACTCGAGATTCCAATGACCGTCGGCTGCTTCGAGGGATTGCAAGGAGAGGTGGTGGACTTGGGCGGTCGCCCACGCTTCTTGATATTCTCCAGGACCAGCGGCACTCCCTTGCGAAAGTGGCGGCCCAAGAAAAGCAGTTCTTTGAAGTAACGCCAGGTAATGGGCGTGGCCTGGTTGATCTGCTGGTTCCGATACTCCCGCGCAAAGCGATCCCGCAACTTCTTCCAGCGGTTGTAGCACAGCTCCTCTGTGGAAGTGGGGAAGGTAGAAACATTGCGGATCGTGGCCATTACCATGGCTTACTTACCCGATACATTAAGGTTCTCCGAAATCTTTCGCCAAGCCTCGTTCTTGGCCGCTAGGTTCTTGGAGACCCGGATCTTGTGGCGGTCGTACAGCACCGGGTGCATCTTCACCAGCTCGATGAGCTGCTCGTTGAGCAGGTCGTCTTGACAGTCCTCCTCCTCCTCCTCGCCCCTGCGCCGCTTCTCCTGCTCTGCATCTGCCTTGGGCCGTCGTCGCTGCTCCCGCGTCGCGAATCGCATCCCGTCCAGACTCTCGTTCTTGACCAGGCCTTGCTTGTAGTGGTCCTTGAGGAAGAGCAGGCGCGGAAACATGTCCCAGTAGGTAGGCTCGTCGGGTCGTTCCTGGAAGCGTCGGAACTCCTTGCCGAAGCGGTCCCGGATGCTCTTCCATCGCGTGATGCAGGCCCTTTCGGAGGCGCCCATCTTCAGGGAGATTGCCTTCCAGGCCGCGTCCTTCAGCGCCGCATTCTTCACGCTGCGGGCGCTGTCTTTGTCGTACAGGATCTTGTGGCTCTCAATCAGCTTGACCAGCTCGCCGTCGTCCATTTGTGGCCAGTAGTATTTTAATATGTATTTATTTCCATTAATTATTATTTATTCTTTTATCAATATTAGCACTAAATAGCAACAAATGGTTAGAGGTGCAAAAACATCGATAAAAAGATGCATCGATGTTTTTCGAATTTTCTAAAACATCGTTGTTTTTGCACCTCTACTACGAACTAAATAAACGCCTAGCCGAAAGCCACAGCAGCTATGTTTGATATCCAAACTGTAGCTTACTTTAGAGTTAAGCATACAGCGTAAAAATAAATAAATAAATAAACGCCAAGTGTGACCAGCTGGCTTTTAAAAGTATATTATTTTTTGGTATATTTACGTATTTATTTCGGGAATTCTTGCACTGCTTGCTGATTTTTGTGCACTGCTTTGTTAACGAAATTTTTAATTTAAAAAAATTTATTTTTCAAGAAATCACAGAAAATAAAAAGCTTTTTTTTTCAAGAAAGCACAGAAAATAAAAAACTTTTATTTTTAAGAATTGAAAATATAAGAAATAACAAGGTTTTAAAATAAATTAATTACATATGATATGATGAATATCTCAACGACATTTGACATTTCAATTTTTAATATTAACCCTGGTAAACAAATAATTTAATTTAGTTTTCTGACAATAACTAAAGTACTTAATTCCTCTTTTCCCCTTTGTAAAGACGATCTCCTTTTAAAAGACCCTTTAGAGCAAATATCAGCTCTTGTTAATATAGTAATTAGCACAAAACTGCATTGTTAAGTCTGAATTAACCGGTTAATGATCTCGTCTCCAACAGATGTTGCAACCGCCAGAAATCTTTTTCTTTTCTTTTCAAAGTAAAACAAGAATATTTTAGAGATAATGAACGCCTGGAAAGAGACTCCGGATTTCTGACGAATTGTTTGCACTGGAAATTCCTACTATGGTATGAAACAATTAAATTTTACAATAGGAACAAAAAAATGTAATCACATTTACCATCAGTGACGTAAATAATAAATTCTGCTCTAGCAGTCGGTCGACCGTTCGTGCCGATCCATCAGAGAGCAAATGTTCATTTCAGAAAATTCCCCTAAATAATGAGGAGAGCAGCATGGAGACACTTCTCTGAGAGCCCGATCCCAGAACGTACTTAAAGCGTGGCCGCATCAAGTCGGGCTCATTGTGGATCGTCGCTAGCTGGCGATCATTTTCGAGGTCTGTTTTTTAGAGTGCCATAAAAAAACAATGTGAAATAATCAAGATATTTTTAATATTCTATAAATAAGCTAATAATTAAAAGTATATTTCAGTTCCGTGATAGATTGCTCCAAAATGGAGAAGATATTTTTGTGTGCATTTCTTTTTCAATTCGCCCTGCTAATCAGTGCCACCGGGTAAGTTGTCTTTTACAAAAGAACAGATTGATTTCTTATCAGTCAGAAATAAAAAAAGGCTATTAAAGTCATAAAGCATTCTATATTCTTTAATTGTACCGCAGCATATAGCCACGTATTCAAGTTTCTGATTTCAATAAATTAATATTTGTATAACTCGTTGAAAGGTTACCAATGTTTTTTTTATTATATTAATGGTACAGTTAAGAAGCTTCAGCTTATTATAATTAATCTGTAAACAAATATATAGATGCGAATGTTGTGAGATAAGTGCCACAAAAGTGGGAATTTCCTTAGTGTGCAATAAAAATGTGATGTTTTATGATGTTTTGAATAACACTGTTTATTAGTATACTATTATATTTCGTAGTTAGATACCTTGTGTAATTACGGGACTGTCTCTTAAAGTCCCCGTCAGTCCACATTCTTTCAACATCAAAAACATATTAGGAAAAATTTACATGAAAAAACATTCAAACGTTTGAAATCTGCTCTTTCTCAACAAATACGTAATACATCTATTCCAGGTTCTATTCGGTGGTTGGGCCTGGCACCATCCGCTCCAACTCAAAGTACAATGTCGCCGTCTCTGTCCACAAGGCAGATGGTCCGAGCCAGATTAAGGTCAGTCTGAACGGACCCTCCTTCAACGAGACCAAGCAAATCGAAGTCTCGCCCATGTCCACTCAGAATGTGGAGTTTGAGGTGCCGAAACTGGCCAGCGGTGACTACAACCTGACCGCCGAGGGGGTATCTGGAGTGGTGTTCAGGAACACCTCTAAGCTGAATTATGCCGACGAGAAACCCTCGACCTTCGTGCAGACCGACAAGGCCACCTACAAGCCCGCTGACCTGGTTCAGTTCCGCGTCCTGTTCCTGGATGAGAACACCCGACCCGCCAAGATCGAGAAGCCCATATCGATTGTGATTACTGACGGGTCTCAGAACAGGATCAAACAGTTTACGGACGTCAAGTTGACCAAGGGAGTCTACTCCGGGGAGCTCCAACTGTCTGAGCAACCCGTCCTGGGAACTTGGAAGATCTCGGTCAGTGTGGATGGCGAAAATAGGGAAAGCAAGTCCTTCGAAGTGGACAAGTACGTACTCCCAAAGTTCGAGGTGACCATAGACACCGCCAAGGACGTGGTGATAGCCGACCAAGTGATCAAGGCCACAATCAGGGCCAAGTACACCTATGGGAAGCCTGTTAAGGGAAAGGCAACCGTTTCAATGGAGCAAAGCCAGGGGTACTTCTTCGATTCTTCTGGACGGGAAAAACAGGAGACGACTGTCGATGTGGATGGAAAGGGCCACGTGGAGTTTAACTTAGTGGCAATACCTCATGTGCGTCCTATAAAGTTATTTGCCGTTGTCACCGAGGAACTCACTGGAAACAAACAGAATGCCACCGTCACCGTAAACCTGCATCGGGATCGATATAAGATCGAAAGTTTCGAGAAGCCAGATCACTACCATCCCAACAAGTCGTTTGTCTACCAAGTTGCGGTGAAGAATGTGGACGGGTCTCCGGTCACTGGTTCTGCGAAGAAGGTCATCCTGTCATTCGAGATTCCCTTTTATTCGGAACACATCCCGAGATCTGCAACTACTTTTGAAGCCCCGGTGAACGAGAACGGCATTGCCACATTTAATGTAACTCTGCCAGAAAACAGTGATAGATTATACCGCGTAGTCGCCGCTTTTGATGGGACCCAAAGCAACATAGGAGTCCTGGGAAATTTTCAGCCAGACAGAGACAACAGAGAGCCGCTAAGGATTCAAATGAACACAAAAACGTAAGTATTTAAAATCAAAAATCCAAACTTAAAAATGTACTTCATTTTTAAATATAAATGGATATTATGGACGACTTTCATGCTTTACATTTAACATCTCATTTCTCTTTCAGTCCTCGATTAGGCGAGCGAGTTTCCTTCGATGTTAAATCGACGGAGGATATCCCCTACTTCGTGTACACTATTGTGGCCAGAGGTAACATTGTGCTCAGCGAACACGTGGATGTTCCCGAGGGCCTCAAAACGTACACTGTTAAGTTCACTGCCACCTTTGACATGGTGCCCAAGGCTACGATCTACATTCATTATATCATCAACGACGATCTGCACTTTGAGGAGAAAGGCATCGAGTTCGAGAAGGAGTTTAGTAACTCGGTAGGTTTTCTACTAATAATCCCGTTTAAAGGCGAAAATAAACTAGCTTCTCCTTCAAATAGATTGATATCTCAGCTCCTCTGAGTGCGAAGCCCAGCGAAGAAGTTAAGTTGCAAGTGAAAACCGATCCAGACTCCTTTGTGGGTCTTCTGGGAGTGGATCAGAGCGTTCTGCTCCTCAAGTCTGGCAACGATCTCAGTCGAGATGATATCTTCAATAGTCTCAATAATTACAAGACATCTACACCCTATCAGGGGGGCTACGGACGGTATCCTGGCGAAACCTCGGGCTTGGTGACTCTAACCAATGCACATTATCCTTACAACCAAGGTAAGCAGCTGGTCCTCCAGACCAAAATCTAAAAGCGATTTATATGGGGATACACATATCCCAAAACACTTGGTATTTAAGCTAGATTTTGATCATCATCAGTTATATCGTTTTACGTATTAAGGCTTACAAAACAAGGATCTTACTTTTATTTCACCACAGAATATTATGAATTCGATGATATCCTGGAACTTCGTGGCATAATGGCTCCCAGATATGATCATTCATTTGCAGTAGCTTCCCAGGTTCGAAAAGAATTCCCCGAAAGTTGGATTTTCCATACGAAACAGTACGATACATTATTTCTTGATTCATTTTTGTGGTGTTAGTTGCTCTTAACAGGAAGCATTCATTACATTATAACATATTAAAGGTGGTGAAGGATAGATAGCTCCTAAAACGAACAACGAGTTTCTGTGAGTTCAAATAATTAGAAACAAATATTTATGTTATATAAAAGGGAGTATCTATTTCAGCTCCCAAGTTATTGGATTTATATAAACTTGCCATGAGCTGCATATAGGAAAGGGCATTCTCCCTCCTGTTAATGTGCATTCCATTTTATCCTTCAAAAACTTACTACCCCTCCATCTTTACATTCTTTAATGTAATAGTTGTCTGAACAAAGGGAATAGGAACTTGGACTTTGGTTGATCTAATATTTGTGGGAAAATAAGAACTTTTTATAAAATAATTTTACGTTCTTTGGAGCTTCTATAACATCATATTTATATAAACGTACATCACAGCGAAAGAGATATTATACGAAGAGATACTTGCTGAACCAGACTTTTCGTTTGACGAGTTTATGACAGAAGGTCTATTGGCAAATTCCATCATGTCTGAAATTCCACAGATTCGAAAGGAGTTTCCCGAGAACTGGATATTTTACAACACTGAAAAGTATGTCTGAGCTAAGGTGTTCATGTGGCTTTGTGCTGGGGTTATTCGCTTTCCGAACTCATCTTGCTACTAAGTACGCTTCTCACCCTTTAACCCATGCTCATGTTTTGTAGGAAGGCGGGTCTTCTCTAGACCCCTGCAGCGCTTTCCCGGCCCCCCTTCTGAAATCGAACTGGTAATGTTCAATCGCTCGCCAGCGGCGAGTGGAGTTGCAACCCACAGTGGGGTCACTGAGCCCCAGATTCGAAAAGACTTTCCCGAGAACTGGATTTTTTACAATGCTGAAAAGTATGACAACCCATAACCTTATAAAATTTCCAAGTTTCGAGGTGTGGTTTATGTTTGTGACTAATGCAACACTTTTTCTGTAACTTTACTTTTAAACTACTTTACTTTTTTTAACTTTTTACTTTAAAAATATTTCCCACCTATCATAAGATTTTAAATTTTAGTACAACTTACAAATGAACAATGTTTCTGACATAAATGAGGAATTTAGTTAGATAGCTCGTTGAATCTTGTTTCTGGTTCAGCCTTGAACTAATTGAATTTGTGTCATAAGGACTTTTGTATCCTCGGAGCCACTACTTTCGCGACGGACCTTGGATGCGATATCCAATTGTTGGAATGGGTGGTAGAGTGGCATTCCGTGCATCCGTTGCCGAACCTGATTTCGTTGCTTTGCCTATACCCGCACCCCATATGTATGCAAGACGAGGACCGTCAGGATCTGCATCACCACCAGCAGTCATTCGCAAGGAGTTCCCAGAAACTTGGATATTCGCCGAGTAAAAATCAATCCTTAAAGTCCTGTTTCAACAAGATCACAGAAGTCATTGTACATATGCTCGTTACCATTATATTGTGACAGATGCGAAGAACAATATATTACCTCCTCCTAACCTAACTCCTTGAAACAAAAATATACTAATTATCATAACATTCTGTCTTAGCTGAAAAACGGCAAGGAAAAGAGAGACTTCCAAGGACAGTATCACTTAATGTCTGCATACTTCCCAGGTTTCTTACATCCCCATATCCGATTGCATGGGTGGAGGAGGGATAATCCTTCGTACGGGGGACGAATCCGGTATAGGTCACGTGCTAGATACTCTTCTCGTTCGTCTGCATTGCATTATAGTGCATCGCATTATAATGCACTGTCTTACCATGTAGCAGATTTTAATATTCCCACGAGAACCATATCGCCACCACCTGCACCTTCTCCAGTTCCAGTTCGTCAAGAGTTCCCCGACACTTGGGTGTTCGCGAATGGCGTCAAGTAAATTATTTAATGTTACCCAGATATTTTTAGGAATCATTATTCATTTACTCATGACCTACAACGACTGATCGCTTTAGCCAGTTTTTCTAGGAATTCAATCTTAATTGTCCTGGAAGATAAGAAGATTTTCTACTTAAAAATTTAAAATATAAAAAATGCGTAAAGGAGTTCGTCTTATTTCAAATACTTCAAGTGAATGACCCAAGGAGAGGCAACTGGACTGCTGTTCCCATCATGAAGGCCAGTGCTGACCGAAAGAGTTCTAACAAAACGCGAAAGACTACGAGAAAGCCCACACAATCGAATAATAGTCCATCTTCCAATGAGGAAATAGCTCGAAACGATTCTGGCGTTCGTTCTAAATTTTCAGAGACTTGGATATATGCATTAGCTGAAGATTTTCCAAAAGAGTAATTAGTCACCCAACGCTTTTTAACTTGTTTCTCACGCATGCTTGACTAATACTACAAATACCATTCACCCCCACTTAATCCATTGCGTGTCTCGTCCGACGTGTTTATGTCCCCTCTTAGTAGTAGCTCGAGAATCTAATCCAATTCGCTCTATGCCGCAGTGTGGATGGTGAGGGCTTCTCCTTGACCAAGAAGATCCCGGACACGATTACCTCGTGGGTGGTTACTGGCTTCTCCCTGAACCCCACCTCTGGCATTGCCCTGACCAAGAACCCCAGCAAGATCCGAGTGTTCCAGCCGTTCTTCGTGTCCACCAACCTTCCTTACTCCGTCAAGAGGGGTGAGTACATTCTCTATAGATTAAAGTCTCAATGAACTTTGTTAAATAATACAATTTTAAAAATAATTACAGGCGAAGTGATTGCCATTCCCGTGGTGATATTCAACTACCTGGACAAGACCGTCGATGCGGAGGTCGTGATGGACAACTCCGACAAGGAATACGAGTTCACCGAGGCCACAAATGAGGTCTTGGAGAAGGCCATCGACGAGGTGCGCCGAGTCAAACGGGTCACCATCCCGGCGAACAGTGGCAAGAGTGTTTCCTTCATGATCCGACCGAAGAACGTGGGATCAACCACCCTCAAAATCACGGCCACTTCCCCCTTAGCGGGCGATACCATCCACCAGAAACTGAAAGTAGAGCCAGAGGGAGTTACACAGTTCGAGAACCGAGCGGTCTTCATCAACCTGAAGGATCAGCCGGAGGTGTCGCAGAGCCTGGAGGCGGAGATACCCACGGAAGCAGTACCTCAGTCCGAGTTTATAGAGTTTTCCGTGGTGGGCGATCTATTAGGCCCCACTCTTCAGAATCTGGACAACCTGGTCCGCATGCCCTACGGTTGTGGAGAGCAGAACATGGTCAACTTTGTGCCCAATATCCTGGTGCTCAAGTACTTGGAGGTCACTGGCCCACGGATGCCTGCTGTAGAGACCAAGGCCAAGAAGTTCCTGGAGATCGGCTACCAGAGGGAGCTGACCTATAAGCATGATGACGGGTCGTACAGCGCTTTCGGCAAGTCGGATCCCGCTGGAAGCACCTGGCTCACCGCCTACGTGATGCGCTCCTTCCACCAGGCAGGAAAGTACACCGATGTGGATCCCAAGGTTGTGACCGCGGGTCTCGACTTCCTCTCCTCGAAACAGAAGGAAAGCGGCGAGTTCCCAGAGGTGGGAAAGCTTTTCGACAACGCCAACCAGAATGCCCTGGCCCTCACCTCGTTCGTCCTGCTGGCGTTCTTTGAGAATGATGTAAGTTACTTCGCACATGCAAAAATTCCAATAAATAACATCACTTCCTTCCCCTAGGAACTCATTCCGAAGTACCAGAGTGCGATCGAGAAGGCGGTTCGCTACGTGGCCGAGGAGGTGGACAAGACTGAGGACCAGTATTCCCTGGCCATTGCAGCCGTTGCCCTTCAGCTGGCCAAGCACCCGCAGGCGGAGAAGGTGTTGGCTAAGTTGGAGGGAGTGGCGCGGAGCGAGAACGAGAGGAAGTGGTGGTCCAAGGCACAGGAGGCGACTGGCGGGGAGGGCCGCCTCTTCCATTGGAAGCCCCGCAGCAATGACGTGGAGATCACCTCCTACGTGCTGCTCGCTCTCCTCGAGAAGGAACCCGCGGAGAAGGCCCTGCCCATCATCAAGTGGCTGATCTCGCAGCGCAACAGCAACGGTGGATTCTCCTCCACCCAGGACACTGTGATTGGACTGCAGGCCCTGACCAAGTTCGCCTACAAGACGGGGTCTGGATCCGGCACCATGGACATCGAGTTTGTGTCATCGCCCGATGGCGGATCCAAGGACACGATCGCTGTGAACCCCGAGAACTCCCTCGTTCTGCAGACCCACGTGCTGCCCAAAACCACTCGCAAGGTGGACTTCACGGCCAAGGGCTCGGGATCTGCGATGGTGCAGTTCTCGTACCGCTACAACCTGGCCGAGAAGGAGAAGAAGCCCAGCTTCAAGGTGACGCCCACGGTCAAGGACTCGCCTAGCCAGCTCCTGGTGGTGGACATCTGCGCCGAGTACATTCCGCTGGAGGAAGGCGACAAGGACAAGGACTCCAACATGGCTGTCATGGAGATCGCTCTGCCCTCCGGCTATGTGGGAGATGCCGACAGCCTGGGCAAGATCGAGGCCGTGGACCGCGTGAAGCGGGTGGAGACCAAGAACTCCGACTCCACGGTGGTCGTCTACTTCGACAGCCTGACTCCCGGGGACGTGAAGTGCCTGCCGGTGGAGGCCTCCAAGGCTCACGCGGTGGCCAAGCAGAAGCCGGCCTCCGTCTCCCTCTACGACTACTACGACACGGAGCGCAAGGCCACCGAGTACTACCAGGTGAAGTCCTCGCTCTGCGACATTTGCGAGGGCTCCGACTGCGGAGAGGGCTGCCAGAGGGCCTAAGATTTAGTTGCTAGAAAAAGAAAAATTAATTTGCTTAACAGAATAAATGTAAAAGTTCTGTTGCTTGATAACACTGAAACACAAAAAAATGATGAATAAATGATTAAATAATTAAATCGTTTTGGAATTACTAAATACATACTAGAGGGTAATTATTTACAACAATTATCAGCTCTTGCCAGAAAATTAAGAAGCATTGAAAGATAAAGTTTTGGTGAATTAACCATGGCTATTTCGAGCAAAGAATAACAAAATACAAATGAAGAAACTTTGGAAATTGTTTGTTTACTGTGAATGGTTTATTTTTTTATTTTAAATTATATGCCAACATTGGAACAAATTATTTAAGATGCTATATTTACTTCTTTAATCTAAAAGAGTCAAGATTAATTTATATTTTTTTACCAAAGAGTACCCTTTGAGTTATCTATTATTGTTTACCAAGGAATACACTTCGAGGGTAAGTTATATGAATTGAAGAGCTATAAAAAAATATTGACTATCTAGTATAGATAACACATATTTTATGTATAAAATTATTGCACCCATTGGTTTCTCAAGATCCAGATTATTATGTATTTAAGTGTTGAAATCGAAAAGAATTAATACTCGTCAAAACGTATCTAAAAAATCATAATAATAAATAATCAAATTTCCCACTGTCCACTCTTATCAGTGATTTAAAACGCTAAGTAGCCATTCCCAATTAGCGGCCAACAAAAGAGACCCAATGAGAGTATAAACAAATGTATCATCAGTGGCGTAAACAAGAGATTGTGTTTGTACCGGTCGGTCGCAGGTTGTTTTACTTCTGAAAATTCCCCGAAACAATAAAGAGAGACAGGGAGAGAGAGAAAGAAAGAGAGAGCAGCAGCAAGAGATATCTCTCGTGAGAAACCCAATTCCGATCGTATTTAAAGCCGGTCTCGCACCAAGCCCAGCTCATTGTGGATCGTCTCAGCTCGCGATCGCTCGATTCCCGAGGTCAGTGTTTTCGGATTACTCGAGGCCCATAGAAACCCATGTGCGAAACAATAATCAAATTATTCAAGCCACACAGTCGTATGCGGCGATCATAATTAAAATACTTTTATTTTCAGTTCGCGTGTGAAAGCCCCAAAATGCTGAGGATCTTTCTGTGCGGATTTCTGCTGCAATTCGCCCTGCTTATCAATGCCACCGGGTGAGTGTATTATATACAATATATAAGGTGGACACCTATCAGTTCGACACAGACGCGGGGTCAGCAGACAGGTATTCTAAGTAAATGCACTTATATACAGCCATCAAGGGAATTGCTAATGCCCAATGTGCCGCCACGTATCAGAATGTTCAGGTGTCTGCCCTGCTGGGATGCTGATTCCCTTGGGAACCGGTTGGAAAACCCGGTTGGCGTTCCAGACCAATGCCAGGTCTAAAGATACTTTTCTTTATTCTCTTAACTCTGGAAAGGCGTTTCACTGATTAGCACAAACTGTGTCAGAGAAGGGGAAGCACGGGCTTAAAACACAGAATATATTTAAATGTAGTTGCAACGTTTTAGTGGGTAAGTGTCATAAAAAAATAGATTGAACGTTTTTTATGAGCAATAAAAAGGGAATCTATTTGTGAAATGAAAAAATGGGAAAATCCGCTTCGTTTAGGTAATTATTTGTTGATATTTGTTTAGTATTACGATCTGAGAGATAGTGTAAGGTCAACAATAATAGTTTTAACAGAAAAAAATATGATTGGAATATTGTGAAAAGTTATAACCATAATTGTTTGAACAAATTATATGAACAAAAGCGTATTTATACGAATAGTCCACACAAAAAGTAAACACTCCCTGGCTTTCACAAAAGAACATTAAAGAGAATCAATCACTAAAACAGAATACTGTCAGATCATTAATTAGCCAAATAAACATGAAATTGCAATTAAGCGTTTCGAGTCCGCTTGCGTTTATATCTCATTACTCAATCATCATTTCTCAATTAAAAACTAATACATCTATTCCAGGTTCTATTCGGTGGTCGGGCCTGGCACCATCCGCTCCAACTCAAAGTACAATGTCGCCGTCTCTGTCCACAAGGCAGATGGTCCGAGCCAGATTAAGGTCAGTCTGAACGGACCCTCCTTCAACGAGACCAAGCAAATCGAAGTCTCGCCCATGTCCACTCTGAATGTGGAGTTTGAGGTGCCGAAACTGGCCAGCGGTGACTACAACCTGACCGCCGAGGGGGTATCTGGAGTGGTGTTCAGGAACACCTCCAAGCTGAATTATGCCGACGAGAAACCCTCGACCTTCGTGCAGACCGACAAGGCCACCTACAAGCCCGCTGACCTGGTTCAGTTCCGCGTCCTGTTCCTGGATGAGAACACCCGACCCGCCAAGATCGAGAAGCCCATATCGATTGTGATTACTGACGGGTCTCAGAACAGGATCAAACAGTTTACGGACGTCAAGTTGACCAAGGGAGTCTACTCCGGGGAGCTCCAACTGTCCGAGCAACCCGTCCTGGGAACTTGGAAGATCTCGGTCAGTGTGGATGGCGAAAATAGGGAAAGCAAGTCCTTCGAAGTGGACAAGTACGTGCTCCCAAAGTTCGAGGTGACCATAGACACCGCCAAGAACGTGGTGATAGCCGACCAAGCGATCAAGGCCACAATCAGGGCCAAGTACACCTATGGGAAGCCTGTGAAGGGAAAGGCAACCGTTTCAATCGAAAAGAACTATAGCTACGACTTTAGTGCCCAGGAAAAGCAACTGAAGACTATCGATGTGGATGGCAAGGGTCATGTGGAGTTCGACATCAAATACCTCCAAAACAGCTCCTGGACCCCGCCCATGCGAATCTTTGCCATTGTCACAGAGGAATTGACGGGCAACAAGCAGAATGCGTCAACTATTGTGAACCTCCATGCGAACCGTTTCCTCGTACAAAATTTCGAAAGGCCTGATCACTACCATCCCAACAAGTCGTTCGTCTATCAGGTTGCAGTGAAGAACGTGGATTCGTCTCCGGTGACGGCTTCCTCGAAGAAGGTTAAGCTGCGGTTTGAAAACGCCCAGAACTATTTCTCGGAACCCACCACGGAGCAGGGCATAGAGTTTGAGGCACCCCTGAACGAGAATGGCATTGCGAGCTTTAATATTACTTTGCCCGACGGCGTTAATTACTACCGTGTGGTAGCCACTTTTGACGACTTCCAAGAGACTATTGGAACTATCAGTAAGTTCCAAAACGCCTTGGATGCGCTAGTTCCTCTGAAAATAAAGCTCAACACAAAAAAGTAAGTAAATGTTCATATGAAGCAAATGACTGTCTTGTTTTTCATAACCGAACACAATTACTTAAGGCCACGATTGGGCGAGCGAGTTTCCTTCGATGTTAAATCGATGGAGGATATCCCCTACTTCGTGTACACTATTGTGGCCAGAGGTAACATTGTGCTGAGCGAACACGTGGATGTCCCCGAGGGCCTCAAAACGTACACTGTTAAGTTTACTCCCACTTTTGACATGGTGCCCGAGGCTACGATCTACATCCATTATATCATCAACGACAATCTGCACTTTGAAGAGATCGGCATCGAGTTCGAGAAGGAGTTTAGTAACTCGGTAGGTTTTCTACTAATAATCCCGTTCAAAGACGCAAATAAACTAGCTTCCCCTTCAAATAGATTGATATCTCAGCTCCTCTGAGTGCGAAGCCCAGCGAAGAAGTTAAGTTGCAAGTGAAAACCGATCCAGACTCCTTTGTGGGTCTTCTGGGAGTGGATCAGAGCGTTCTGCTCCTCAAGTCTGGCAACGATCTCAGTCGAGATGATATCTTCAATAGCCTCAATAAGTACAAGACATCCACACCCTGGCAGCGGGGCTACGGACGGTATCCTGGCGAAACCTCTGGCTTAGTGACCCTAACGAATGCCAACTATCCTTACAACACCGGTAAGATTCTATAATTCTTCCCTTATTTTCAGATTTTCCTCATCTAGATTTGAATCTGAAACAGAGCTGTAAAAAGGCTGTTGTTAGGAACTTAGCATTAAAATACAAATAGGAAATCCGAATTGGATTTAGTAAATTCAAAGAAATTTTCCTTTAGATATTCCTGATTATGTCGAAGACGACCCAGGAATATACTTGGAAAGAGAAGATAATATTGGCGACAGGGGGCCTTTTCCTCTTCCTGCTGTTCAAGGTAATCCCGGTAGAACCGAGATTCCTGATGCACCGGCGATGCCGCGTAAAAACTTTGCCGAAGTTTGGATTTGGCAATCGATTGGCCCAAGGTGGGTTCCCTGAAGCTGATGCCTCACGATCTGCACCTTAACGCACTGCTATCTCTGCTTCCTAATCACGATCTTTTGCGCAAACGCACTTCACTCTTAAGAATCGGGCTGTCAACGCAAATTTATTACTAATACTCCGGAATGAAGCTATTCTTGGGGAACTTCTATTAAGTGCAACGTAAAGATTCCTAGGGCTTACAGAAATATATTTCGAATCGTGTTCATTTCATCCTAAACACCTCGGTGGAATACAAATTATAGGTAGAGCATCAGACGACTACGAATATGCGGAAAATATAGAGGTTCGGTTGGAAGAATCTACATACGAAGAAGACGAGACAGACTCTTCAAACTCCGAAGATTGGGCACAAAAAGTCCCAGTAGTGCGAAAAAACTTTGCCGAAGTCTGGATATGGCAATCCTCAGGCAATGGGAGGTTTGTTCTTAGTTTTCTCCTGCACGATACCATAACATCTAACCTGACTAAGTAGTAGGACACTCAGGTTGGGGCTAACCTCAGTCATAACCTTTTCATCCCAGCTAAAGATACTTGCGGTACAGGGGAAAAGAATAATTAACTCGTTTCTTGAGGCAACTATGAAATGTAGACAAAAATATTTATACCAGCCCTAACGTTACACGATGTACTGTATTACGAGATGAACATTGAATATGAAGAAAACGACGAAGTAGATTCACTTGTCTCAGAAAGTATCCCCAAATTGGTCGATGTCCGCAAAAACTTTGCCGAAGTCTGGATTTGGGTGGCCTTCTTCAATGGAAGGTTGGTGGTTATATGTTTGTTAATGCATGACCAGCCTGTTGCATCCAGTGCTTTAGTTTGTGCAATGGGAAGCAATTGTGATCTTGCTCTACAGACTTACTTCATTACGCTTTGTACACGGAAACCTTAACTTTTGACCTCACAGAAACTAAAAATCAAAATGAGAAACTGTATCTTGGTAGGAGTATCTTAGGGAGAAAAGAAACTGCGACCAAATAGACTTCTAACTAATTCTCCCATAAATCCACGCTGCAGATCCCATATTATATCGTCCCCTGATACTCAATGGAGCCTTTCCGATGCCGATCGCATTTTCACTTGCGGCTCCTGCGGGTGTGGGAATAGCTGGACCGCCCACATTACCACCAAGCTCGACACAGGTTCCACAGGTCCGGAAAGAGTTTCCGGAGAACTGGATGTTTTACAATGCCGACAAGTATGACGGACATAAACTTATCCCTTGGGTGCTTCGAAAGTATCTCATCTGCTGGGGTATCCTTAATTTTAACATCCTGCGCTCTAACATCTTACTACTTAACGCTTCACATAGTCATATCCACAATTAGTTTGGTGAGTAGGTAAAAGAGTTATTTCTAAATCCCGAATAGTATCCCCTGGTTCCCCTTCCAAATTCCCTATTATCATGATTTACTTTCAAAGTTTACTAACAATAAATATTTTGAATAGAACGTCGATATTATTTGTTGGACTTCGACGACAGAACGAACATTGCTTCAAGAAAGGGTAAAGTTAGTCGTATAATTGACGATCTTGTGCATTCACGAAACGAGTTTCCAGAGACGTGGATATTCGCACAGTAAATGTTTATTTTATGATGATATTTCTATGCAACGCATGTATTTTAGATATCTGTGAATATACAAAATTATCTTAAAATCTATAGCATTTTATGTTCGATTCCTTTAGGTAGGTTGGTTCTCCAAACTTCTAAAATGTAAAGTAATTTTTTCATTAATTTTCATCTATAATTTACTAAGGTGTGGAAAAATAACTAGACTAGAAGTTATCCCGAGCTCAGAGGCCTTATGTTAAATATTTCCTGAAACTTCATTATTTTTGATTATTGCAAAGTAATCCCCACTACATAATGCCCTCTAATGCTATTTGCATGGAAGCCATTCTCGGAAATTATTATCTTAGGACCTTTAGAGGAATTGTATTCCTAAATTTAGTAATTAGTGACCACTATTTCTTCTTTAATTTATTTCCTGTGCATGTTTTGCTTGCTTACTAACCAATTACACACTTTATTTGTTTTGCTTGTAACGTTTATTCTATTTGTTTTTAGCAAAATACTAATTATTTTATTGACTTCCAAAGTGTGGATGGTGAGGGCTTCTCCTTGACCAAGAAGATCCCGGACACGATTACCTCGTGGGTGGTTACTGGCTTCTCTCTGAACCCCACCTCTGGCATTGCCCTGACCAAGAACCCCAGCAAGATCCGAGTGTTCCAGCCGTTCTTCGTGTCCACCAACCTTCCTTACTCCGTCAAGAGGGGTGAGTACACTCTCTATAGATTAAAGTCTCAATGAACTTTGTTAAATAATACAATTTTAAAAATAATTACAGGCGAAGTGATTGCCATTCCCGTGGTGATATTCAACTACCTGGACAAGACCGTCGATGCGGAGGTCGTGATGGACAACTCCGACAAGGAATACGAGTTCACCGAGGCCACAAATGAGGTCTTGGAGAAGGCCATCGACGAGGTGCGCCGAGTCAAACGGGTCACCATCCCGGCGAACAGTGGCAAGAGTGTTTCCTTCATGATCCGACCGAAGAACGTGGGATCAACCACCCTCAAAATCACGGCCACTTCCCCCTTAGCGGGCGATACCATCCACCAGAAACTGAAAGTAGACCCAGAGGGAGTTACACAGTTCGAGAACCGAGCGGTCTTCATCAACCTGAAGGATCAGCCGGAGGTGTCGCAGAGCCTGGAGGCGGAGATACCCACGGAAGCAGTACCTCAGTCCGAGTTTATAGAGTTTTCCGTGGTGGGCGATCTATTAGGCCCCACTCTTCAGAATCTGGACAACCTTGTCCGCATGCCCTACGGTTGTGGAGAGCAGAACATGGTCAACTTCGTGCCCAACATCCTGGTGCTGAAGTATCTGGAGGTCACTGGCCGACGGATGCCGGCCATTGAAGCCAAGGCCAAGAAGTTCCTGGAGATCGGCTACCAGAGAGAGCTGACCTATAAGCACGATGACGGGTCGTACAGTGCTTTTGGCAAGTCGGATCCCGCTGGAAGCACCTGGCTCACCGCCTACGTGATGCGCTCCTTCCACCAGGCAGGAAAGTACACCGATGTGGATCCCAAGGTTGTGACCGCGGGTCTCGACTTCCTCTCCTCGAAACAGAAGGAAAGCGGCGAGTTCCCAGAGGTGGGAAAGCTTTTCGACAACGCAAACCAGAATGCCCTGGCCCTCACCTCGTTCGTCCTGCTGGCGTTCTTTGAGAATGATGTAAGTTACTTCGCACATGCAAAAATTCCAATAAATAACATCACTTCCTTCCCCTAGGAACTCATTCCGAAGTACCAGAGTGCGATCGAGATGGCGGTTCGCTACGTGGCCGAGGAGGTGGACAAGACTGAGGACCAGTATTCCCTGGCCATTGCAGCCGTTGCCCTTCAGCTGGCCAAGCACCCGCAGGCGGAGAAGGTGTTGGCTAAGTTGGAGGGAGTGGCTCGGAGCGAAAACGATAGGAAGTGGTGGTCCAAGGCACAGGAGGCGACTGGCGGGGAGGGCCGCCTCTTCCATTGGAAGCCACGCAGCAACGACGTGGAGATCACCTCCTACGTGCTGCTCGCTCTCCTCGAGAAGGAACCCGCGGAGAAGGCCCTGCCCATCATCAAGTGGCTGATCTCGCAGCGCAACAGCAACGGTGGATTCTCCTCCACCCAGGACACTGTGATTGGACTGCAGGCCCTGACCAAGTTCGCCTACAAGACGGGGTCTGGATCCGGCACCATGGACATCGAGTTTGTGTCATCGCCCGATGGCGGATCCAAGGACACGATCGCTGTGAACCCCGAGAACTCCCTCGTTCTGCAGACCCACGTGCTGCCCAAAACCACTCGCAAGGTGGACTTCACGGCCAAGGGCTCGGGATCTGCGATGGTGCAGTTCTCGTACCGCTACAACCTGGCCGAGAAGGAGAAGAAGCCCAGCTTCAAGGTCACTCCCACGGTCAAGGACTCGCCTAGCCAGCTCCTGGTGGTGGACATCTGCGCCGAGTACATTCCGCTGGAGGAAGGCGACAAGGACAAGGACTCCAACATGGCTGTCATGGAGATCGCTCTGCCCTCCGGCTATGTGGGAGATGCCGACAGCCTGGGCAAGATCGAGGCCGTGGACCGCGTGAAGCGGGTGGAGACCAAGAACTCCGACTCCACGGTGGTCGTCTACTTCGACAGCCTGACTCCCGGGGACGTGAAGTGCCTGCCGGTGGAGGCCTCCAAGGCTCACGCGGTGGCCAAGCAGAAGCCGGCCTCCGTCTCCCTCTACGACTACTACGACACGGAGCGCAAGGCCACCGAGTACTACCAGGTGAAGTCCTCGCTCTGCGACATTTGCGAGGGCTCCGACTGCGGAGAGGGCTGCCCTAAGGCTTAAGGGCTGGAATGGAACAGTGTCCAGTTGCTGGAAAGTCAAACAAATAAATATTTTGGAATTTTACATTGACTTGTTTATTTTGAAATGATTTTTGATTACTATTATGGCAGTCATACTAATAGTGTTTATACAAAAAAAAAAAATGTGGTGTCCGCACTTTCCTTATTTCAAATTTCAATTTAAACTGCAATGCTTTCTGATGGGGAGTCTGTTTATTCAAGCGTAATTATTCCTTCTTTGCAGGTTGCCCGTCAATAAGTCTGATTGTGAATAAAATGACTATTAAGTTAGATCTTAAAGTGGGTTAAATAACTTACATTTGCACATTCGGTATCATTAGTTCCACAACAATATTGGCATCCAGCAATGTTTTGCGAAAACTCCTCTGTGCCCTTGGATGTACCATTATGTGGACCTCATGTCTCGACCGGTGCCAAAGGTTATACTAAATGAAATCAGTTTGAACTGCATCCAAAAAGGGGGATTAGGAGTCACTCACCCTGTCGTGTTGCTCCAGCAGTTGATCAATAATCCGGTTCTGACTTGGGGTTGCAGTACGGACCCTGTACACCGAATAGCCTTCATAGGAACGAGAAGGAGGAACTGAAAAGGACCACACCTGAGCCACTATAAGAAGCAACAATACAATTAGTGGACGCATTTCGACTAAGCTGAGTGACCTATATCAGGGGATTTAATACCCCAGTTCTGAGGCTGACTCAATTGTAACAGCTGCTTTCAGAATTGAAAAGATAAAAGTGTGAATAAGGCTTTAGAAAACGAAGCAACTGTCCGACATGCGGCTGATTGTATATGCTTTTGGAGAATTGAGTCTTACAATTATGTATATTATTTAATGATTCCTACTGAAAATAAATACATGTGTCTGGGAAGACAAGGAAAGCTAATCTAACTTAATGATTTTATAGATAAGGCACCTGGGAAAACTTATATGGCTTCTCAGTAAGTGGGGCTATTGCCGCCATAAAAGCCATACATTAAATTGGTTAACGATTGGGCAGATATCTTTACAGCCCGAATAAGATTTTGATAGAAATGTGCCATTTACTTATAGGCTGATTTTGTTGTCTGGAGAAGTAACAGTCGCTAGCCGCCTGCCTGAGAAGAAGGATGGCGTTGAGGGAATTCCTAATAGCTTTCGCACTAGTTGGCTTGGTCCAAGCAGCGAGTGTGAGCCAGGATGGCAGGATACGCTACGACAACTACTCAGTGTTTAAGGTCAGGTACGAGACCCACGAGCAGCGAAGCCGCCTTCGAAGCCTAGTGGAGGATCAGGACAATGTCAGTATTCAGAAGCCTATTTGGTATTGTGTAAAGTCTAACAGCTCTACTTAAGTTTAAGCATTGGGGTGCGATCAAGGATGAGATGCATTTGATGGTGAGTCCCGGGGCTCTGTCCCAGTTCAAGACTGAAATCCAGAGAGCCAACCTGAGTGCGGAGGTGTTGATAAGCAATGTACAGGAGTAAGTAACAACTCTATTAGGTGGGTTTGTTCTAAAAAAAACCCTTTACAGACTGATTGACTCTGAAAAAGAGGCCGACCCCAGGGCCAGAGCAGATGGATCCTTTGGCTGGAGAAAGTACAACACACTTGCTGAAATCTATGCCTGGCTGGATGGTATCCTGGCGGCTTACCCAACGGTAACCGAAGAGTTTATCGTGGGCCAATCCTACGAAGGTCGCACCATCCGTGGCATAAAGATCTCATACAAATCCGACAATCCTGGAGTACTTATTGAGTCAAATATCCATGCCAACGAGTGGATAGCCTCGGCCACAGCCACGTGGCTGATCAACGAGTTCCTCACCTCGGAAGACATACTGGTCAGGCAGATGGTGGAGAACCACGACTGGTACATAGTCCCTGTGCTCAATGTGGATGGCTTTGTCTACTCCCACGAGAAGGTAATCCCAGCTTCACTCTTAAAATATAATAATTCATACATAATACCAAAGCTAATCCCCTAGGATGGAATGTGGCGCAAGACCCGCCAGCCGTCGGCAGACTCATCCTGCATTGGCGTTGATCCCAACCGGAACTTCGATGTCCGTTGGATGGAGAGTGACGGAGCCTCGTCGAATCCCTGTGACTGGAACTACGGCGGCCCGCATGCTCTCTCCGAGCCCGAAGTCCAGGCGATGTCTGATTTGGTGATCAGCCTGAAGGAAAAGGTCAATGTGATGCTGGCCTTCCACAGCTATAGCCAGGTCCTGCTCTCGCCATATGGCCACAGCTGCGTGGAGTTTCCCCCCAATTACGATGACCTGATGGCCGTGGCCAAGGCGTATGCGGATGCGGTGGGTGAACTGCCATATGGCACCGTCTTTCAATATGGCTCGGTGGGCGGACTCCTTTGTAGGTTTTCCGAAATAACCTGAAGAGAAAAGAAACTAATCTGTCGAGGTAAATCTTCCAGATCCCGCCACTGGAGCCACCATTGATCTGAGCTACCAGGAGGGCATCGAGATAACCTACACCGTTGAGTTTAGGGACACAGGACATTATGGCTTCATCCTTCCCCCGGCACACATTATTCCGAATTCCGAGGAGGCTTTGGCGGGCATTATGGCGCTTTTGGAGAAGACCCAGGAGTTGGGCTACATGAATTCCAAGGGCTAACTGTAACTATCATTAATAAAAATTCCCAAGGGAATAGTGCTTTGAGAATTAAAAGGAGCTACAAACATATTTATCGTACTTATTCGTCCCAAATTCAGTTTGGACAATCCAATTGAGGCATCTCCGGGCAGCTTGATCGTATTGATAAGCTGCACGAGAACAAGTTATGCCAATCGTTTAATAGTTAGCTCTTAAGTGACTATCTTTACAACCCAATTATGACTAACAGAAGTCGAGCGATATGGCGATCGTCTGGCGTGGATTTGTGAAAAAGTAACAGTCGCTGATCGCATTCGCAGCTCCAAGCATGGCGCTTAATATTTTCCTTGTAGCTCTGGCGGTAACTGGCTTGGTCCAAGGCATGAGCTTGGGTCAGGACGAAAGGATTCGCTATGACAACTACTCAGTGTATAAGGTCAAGTTGGAGACTCAGGGACAGAGGAGCCTATTCAAAAGGCTGTCAGAGGATCGGGACAACGTAAGCTCGCTTATGCAATATTTTTTAAGGAATATATGCTGATTTGCCATTTTATAGTTCAGACTTTGGGGTGAAGCGAAAGATGAGTTGCACCTGATGGTCAGTCCTGGTGCCCTTAGTGAACTTGAGGCTGAAGTCCAGAGGACCAACACCAGTTCACAGCTCTTCATCAGCAATGTACAGGAGTGAGTATGAGTCGGAAAAGAGATTTCTGATCGAATTATAGGAAATATTCCATTCAAGGCTCATTGATTCTGAGGAAACTGCCAATCGTATGGCCGCCAGGGATGGCTCATTCGGTTGGACCAAGTACCACACTCTGGCTGAAATTTATGCCTGGCTGGACGACATACTGGCTGCATATCCCGTAATCACCGAGGGCTTCGTCCTGGGTCAATCCTACGAGGGACGTACTATTCGGGGCATCAAGATCTCCTACAAGTCGGGCAACCCCGGGGTCTTCATTGAGTCCAACATTCATGCCAGGGAGTGGGTCACCTCCGCCACCGCCACTTGGTTGATCAATCAGTTCCTAACCTCCAGCGATGTGTTGGTCAGGCAGCTAGCCGAGAGTCACGACTGGTACATTGTGCCCGTGCTGAATGTGGACGGATTCGTATATAGTCACGAGAAGGTGGAGTTTGCTTGAAATAATCTTCAATTTTACTCAGTTATTCCGTTCTGCAGGATCGCATGTGGCGCAAGACCCGCCAGCCCTCGGATATTTCCACTTGCATTGGCGTCGATCCCAACCGCAACTTTGACTCCCATTGGATGGAGAATGATGGTGCCTCTTCGAACCCCTGCGCCGAAGACTACGGCGGACCGAAGCCCTTCTCAGAGCCAGAGATTCAGGCCATGGCCGACTTTGTGAGCAGCCTCCAGGGCAAGATCAACGTATTGCTGGCCTTCCACTCGTACAGTCAGCTTCTGCTCTCCCCCTACGGACACACTGCGGAGGAGCAGCCGCCCAACATTGATGACTTGATGGACGTGGCTAAGGCCTACGCAGATGCGGTTGAGGGTCTGCCATACGGCACTGTCTACAGATACGGCACATCTGCGGGTATTCTGTGTAAGTTGTATTACTTATACTTAAGAGGTCATCTGTACCTTTTGATTCTCCCATAGATCCCGCCTCGGGAGCCACCATTGAGTGGGCCTACAACGAACAGGACATTGAGATAGCCTACACCATTGAGTTCAGGGACACTGGTCGCTATGGGTTTATCCTGCCGCCGGTCCACATAATTCCCAACGCTGAGGAGGCTCTGGTCGGCCTTGTGGCCCTCTTAGATAAGTGTGAAGAGTTGGGTTATTGGACCCTCAAGAACTAGCTGGGGAATTCAGGGTGCAATAAATGAATAAAGATTAACTGCAGATAATCAGGCAGCTAAGTTTCTTTGCCATTACTCCGGGTTACTTCAGTTCAGTCGTTGATCGAAATGCGTCTGCTATGGTTGCTTGCCGCCCTGGTGGCTCTTACAAGTGCTGGAGTCCTCAAGGACTCGGCGAAGGAGCGCTTTGACAACTTTCAGGTGTACAAGCTAACCATAAAGAATAAAATCCAGTTGGCAGTGATTGAAAAAATCGGTGAACTGACGAACAAGGTAAGTGAGTAAGTGGATTTAAGGCCTTAAGTCATTCCATGATTTGGTTTTCAGTACAATATCTGGAAGGAGTATGATGAGCGCAGCCAGCAGGTGGATATAATGGTGAGTCCTGCGGAGCTGAAGCACTTCAAGGAGCTGCTTAAGTTCAATAATATCACCAGCGAACTGATGATCGAGAATGTCCAAGAGTGAGTTGAGGAACGGGACACACCCTAATGGTTAAACCCCTTGAGCTGGGCGATAAGATCGCTCGATTAGCCAACCATTAGTGCGTGCTCATTTGAGGTCATAAAGATTCTAATCGAACCCCATTCAGGCTTATCGACCAAGAGCAAGTCACCGCTACTGCCGATAGCGCCACCTTTGGCTGGACGAAGTACTACGAGCTGGAGGAGATCGAGGCCTGGCTGGACGAAGTCCTGGCCACATACCGCTCGGTGACCGAGGAGTTCATTGTGGGCCAGTCCTACGAGGGCCGCACCATTCGGGGCATCAAGATCTCGCACAAGGAAGGCAACCCTGGCATTTTCATCGAGTCCAACATCCACGCCAGGGAGTGGATCACCTCGGCCAGTGCCACCTGGTTCATTAACCAGCTGCTGACCTCCGAGGAGCCCGAGGTGCGGAATCTGGCCGACAACTACGACTGGCACATCGTACCCGTCTTCAATGTGGATGGCTTCGAGTACTCGCACAAGAAGGTGCTAATGAGGAGTTCGAAAATACTTCGCTTGACTTCATTAACCAAGGTTTCTTGCAGAATCGTATGTGGCGCAAGACCCGCCAGCCACATGCCACTAATGAATGCGTCGGAGCCGACGCCAATCGCAACTTCGACTCCCATTGGCTGGAAAACAATGGAGCCTCCGCAAATCCCTGCAGCGAGACCTTCGCTGGAGACACGCCAGGATCCGAGCCAGAGGCCAAGGCCCTGGTCGAGTATCTGACCAAGATCAAGGATCAGTTCAGCGTGTACATCTCCTTCCACTCCTACGGACAGTACCTTCTGTCCCCCTACGGACACACAAAGGAGGAGTTCCCCGAAAATTACGACGACATCCTGGACATTGGCAAGGCCTTTGCTGATGCCATCGAGGCACTGCCCTACGGCACTGTCTACCAATACGGATCCACTGCTGATGTGCTCTGTGAGTTTTTAGCTATCCATCTTGGATACATCTTTCCTGGAAATCGTTTGCTAATCTTCTCCCTTTGCAGATGTGGCCACTGGAACCTCCGTGGACTGGGTGTTCAACGAGCTGGACAAGCAGATCGGCTACACCATTGAGTACCGTGACAAGGGCCGCTATGGCTTCATCCTGCCCCCCGTGCAGATTATTCCCAACTGCGAGGAGCTGATGGCCGGCATGGTGGCCTTGGTGGCGAGGACCAAGGAGCTGGGCTACTTGTAAGAGTGCGCTTTATTGGTAATGGGTAAACCGGCTTACTCCTCTTCATTAAAGTACCTCACATAGGAGGCCAGCAAGTCGTCCATTTTGTAGCCTTGGGTGGTGCTGCACAGCAGCTTGGAGGCCCCGATCATGTTGCCGAACCTGATGTGGAAGTGGTTCTTGCCCGAGCTCCAAATGCCCAGCTGGGAGTACTCGTAGCTGCGAAGGATCTCCTTGGTTTGAGGGTCCAACAGATGGAAGCCGGAGCTGTTGATGGCAATCAGGAGAGTTTCGGGAAGGGTGTCCTCGTTTTGTTGCTTCACCACGAAGAATGTGGAGCCAAAGCAGCAGAAGCGGGAGAGTTCCTGGAGAAATAGAAGCTTGGCCTGGTCCTCCGTCAAATGGTCGCGGTTGAGCCTGGGCAGGATCTGTTGCCTCCACTCCGCCACCGTTTGCAGGGGAATCAGATCCTCCGGCACCAGGCGAGGCAGCACTTCCGGCAGTCTCTGCAAGCTGACCTCATGGTCCGCACTGTACACGAGTCCTGCCAAGAGCGAGGCCTGCTCGCAATCGATAGGATAGTAGCCCTTCAAGTACTTGTGCAGCTCCTGCGGATAGCTGAAGATCACGTCGCCATTCGGATCCTCGCCTGGCAGATTGTTGAGCCACAGCTTGCGCATGAAGTGCAGCTGGTAGTGGCCATCGGACATGGAACGAATAGTCTTCTGTTGCCGCAGCCAGAAGAGCAGTTGGGTGATGAAGTCGAACACAAAGTCCTCCTCGGGCATGGCGTACACCTTGTCGCCTGTCTTCAAAAAGATACTGTAGCCCAAGGGCGACTTGAGCTCCAAGCGCTGGGCAATATCCGCGATGAGCTCGGCTCCGCGGGTATGCGACTCGATCTCGAAGGCCTCGACCGTATCGTCGGGGAAGTATATCTTGTGATAGATGTGCAGGCAACGCTGCTGTATGCCCTCGACCTCGATGAGGTGCGGAGCCTGTTTCCGCTGACCCTGGGCCAGGGAGCGCTTCAATCGCTTGAGGCAGGCATCGGCCAAGGCATCGGCACGCATGCGCAGCAGGATGATCAGCTCCCGCATGACCAGGACACTGGGAGCCACCAGACCGGTGGCCAGGTAGAGCAGGTCCCAGCCCCGCTTCTCGCTCTCGCTGGATGGATTGTCGCTGAGCTGCTTCATCAGCTGGCAGTAGAGCTCGTCGCAGAGCAGCGGATGCTGCAAGGCCGGCTGGAAGATGAGGTCGGTGTTCACCGGCAGATTGCTCCTGGCAATGTCGCCCATGTACTGGATGAGAGAGAAATATGGGTTAACTGAGACCTATGTACTTCTCTCCATTTTTACCTTGAGAATGTGATGGTGTATAACCAGGGCCTGCTGGAACAGTGGAGGCACCTTGACCACGGCTTTGAGCAGAGGAGCCTTCAGTGGTTCCGGGGAGTACTTCAAGAGGGATGCCTTATCGGATCTGGAAGGAATTAAGTTTTAGTTTTAGCAGAATAATCGGGATCAACCTTTCCGCGACTCACTCTAATGGCTCCCTGAATTGAGTCTCAGCCAGCTGAGAGATATTGTGCTGGCGGCGTCGAGAGTTATTAGCTCTGGGCATTGGCTTCGGAGGCTCTTCGAGTCTACCATCCTTGAAGATGTCCTGCAACTTCTCGCTCGGCTTGGTGAGCGTGGCCACAATTCGAACGTTTCCAGCGGCAAACTGACCCCACTGTCCGTTGACACAGCCCCTGTAGAGGTCTTGGGCATTGCCAGCCATTAGTTGGGCACCCGTAACCCCGGCCTCGAACTCGACGAGGTCACCGGGGGAGAGCACGAGGCAGTCCTCTTGACCACCTTCCTTGGACACATTGTCGAGGGCTATTCCATAGCTCGAACGCTGGATCAGATTGTCCAGCATATAGTTTATCACCTCGTTGGCATCCTGGGCCGTGCTGCACTGGAGCACAAAGTTCACCTGCTGGAAGGTGAGCACGTGCAGCTCATCGTTGGCCTCCAAGTGCACCTTGAGTAGCTCAGCGAAACTGCAGGAGGCCAGCACCTGCTCCGTTTCGTCGATGAGGAAGAGACCGGTGGAATTGATGCCCAGCATCAGTTCGTCGCTCGGAAGTTTGGGTCCCGCCTTTCGGCTCACTTCGAAGAGCCGGGAGTGCCGCATCGGCCAGGAAATATGGGCAAACAGGCAGATATCCTCCTTGGCCCTCCGCTGGGCCTCCAGCTGCAGCTCCTTCTGCTCCTGCCGCACATACGAGCTCTTCTCGTAGGTGGCTGCTATCAGGCGACTCCAGTTCTCAATGGCGCGTTGGCCTGGCGCCAGGAGATCGCTGGGCACGAAGGCCGTGATCTCAGAGGGTTTCAAGCGAGTGATCTCGCCCGGGCCGTGCTCTATAAAGATGGCCAGGGCACACACCATGGCTATATCCTTCTCGGAGCGACAGCGATACTCCCCGCACCTTAGGCCATTCAGGATCTGCTTGTAGACTAGATGCGTGGCCTTGGGGTCCAGGGATGGATCATACCAGGTGGCAAACATTTCCTTCCGCAGATAGATTTTCCAAGGAGCATCCAGCTGACGGCGTTCGCACTCCGAAATCGCATCTAGGATGTGCTCCTGACCAGCTCCTAGAGGTATCAGCTTCCCGTGCAGCGACATCACCAATCCGAAGCCAAATATGTCACTCAGTCCCAATCCCTGGCAGAGCTGCTCCACTGCCTCCCGAGCAGTGCTGGCCGCGTCCACCTGCAATCTCCTCTGCTGTCCGTCCATCAGGTGAATGTCCAGCTTGAGGGGCTGGCGACCCCGAATGGCTTGGAGTTCGAACATGGACGGTGGCTGGCAGCGAGGTCCATTCACCAGGGTTCGCTCCAGGCGCTGAAGTGAGGGAGCAGCCTGCAACTGGGCGGTTCCCTGCTTCATGAAGCTGCGCAAATGCGGCTCGAAGTCATTGCTGGGCGGAAAGCAGCTCAGGCAGAAGGAAAGGAGTAGCCATCCGCGGGAATAGGAGCTCCGGCTGGGGTTCAAGTACAACTGCTTGCAGATTTGGGCCAGAATTTCATCTCTGGGAGGGGAAAATCGTTAATGGTGATTGCTTAAAAAGTGGGTTAACTTGGACAACTTACCTCAAGCTCTCCCTGAGTATGCCATGACCGATGATGAAGTGCAGCTTATCCAGATGACTGCTGGGAATATTGAGCCACTGCTGGTAGAACTCCTCGGCCTCCCTTTCACCACTGCCCACCAGTTTGGCGGGACGTTTGAGGGTTTGACGCACAAACAAGCGGGGCTTGGCGGAACCGGAAGTATTCAGGAAGCGTGACAAATCAATCATGAGGTTCTCGTTGTCGTGGGAGTGGAACGTAGGAGATGAAGCTACATCCGGCAGGTCTCCCATGAAGCGGAGGATGGTAAGCCAAATGGCCTAAAAGTGGCATATATTGAGAGATTATTTTAATTTTAGGATTGAAAAACTCACCTTGGAAGCCATTTCATCCACAGGGAGCTCATGCTTCAGCAGGGACTGCTTCAGGGGCTTCCTCTCGTGTTGGGCTGTGGCGCCACCGCCAAAGTAAGTTGCGGCATATTTCAAATAGCTAAAGTCGGAGGTGTCGATGTTATTGGGAACCTGCTTGGGCAGGCGGATGGTGTCGCCAGAGGAAATGTTATTGAGTTTCCTCAAAGCAGCCTGAAAAAGCAAAGTAAAGGGACTTGTTAGAGGGTAAATTCTCTTCGAGGCCCCGTATCAACCGCTCTCCCACTCAACTTGACTCTCTTATACCGAGTCCACAGCACTCAGCCTATAATTCAGGGGTATTAATTATTTCGACAGCTGTAATCTGAGTGCCACTTATCGAGAGGTGGCGCGGTCGTAAGCTTTTATAAATACAGTATACGAGTGGGCAAGAGTACTAGACTCCGGACGGGTATGCTGCACCCGAAGATATGCCGTCGCGATAAGGACTGCGGCTATTATTTACGATCGCGTTTTATTCCATTTATCATTGGGTATTTGTTTTAAACTTCTGCCGCCACCTGATAGGCCGTGGTGCTGGCCACGCTTTTGAAAGTCTTGGTTCTCGGTCCCTGGGTCTGCTTCCCCCAACTCAGTTGCTGACTAAAGACGACACGGTATGGATCTGCGTTCTGAGAAATGGCTGTCGAACGGGGAACTTCTTAAAATTTGGACCAATAAACCTCGATTATTTTGGTGCTGCGCTGCTGTTGTTTTATTTAAGTGGAGAAAATATTTTTGGAATGGTCACTGCAGTGATCAGGTGCAAAGGATAATTATAGACGTTCTATTTTCGAGTCGGTAATGATTTATTGAAGGAACTTAAACCGACAAAGGTAAGGAAATTGGCTCATAAATTGCTTTTTTCTGATAATCTCCTTTAGTGAACCCATAAAGGCGTCAAATATTAAATAAATAAACAAAGGGGTTATCGCTTTACTAAATGGGAAGAGCGATAACCTTGGAATCTTTTAAGCCAATAAAAAGTGCTCCAGTTTTTCAGTCAGAATTTAACAAAGGTTAAACGGACATTAGCTTAAAGAGCCTTGGAGAAAGTAATATTTATGGTTTGTTCTCGGGAACTTGGGGTTCATAAATCAAAAGGTAAGATCTAGGAACTGGAAAATTAATATAGAAATATTTTATTTTGTGCTTTGAAGTACTTTTTATACCCTTGCAGATTATTTTAATTTAAGTCAAATGATAACAAGGCAGTGAAGGAGTCATTTCCATTCCTAATCATAAATATATATTCTTGATAAGCATCAGTCATCATTTAATGCAAAAAAAAATGTATAGAAATTTGCTAACTTTTATAAGGTTATATTATTAAAGTTCTCGAAAATTTAAATGCAATTTTTAAGCCAATGGAAACTAGCACATAAAAGCTTTACGAATTTGAAATCATAAATTTTTCGCTTAGTTATAATCAATTTTTTGATCCAATTGCACGTTGCAAGGGCATACAAACTTCGGTTTCCCGAATTTAGCGTGCTCTCTTGCTAAACTTTAAACTAGTAAAGGTTATATTTATGGTGGACATTTTAAGCAGGTAAGCCATATATGGAAAAATTTGTCAAGTTGTTTTGAACGTCTCTTATCTATTGAAAACAAATCAGTTATTTTTAAAAGATTGCACGAAAACTTTGGAAAGACACTAAGCAGGTAAGATTTGTATGGAAATATTAAGTCCCCCTGGCAGTCCCTTATCTATGGAATAAAATAAAGTAAATTTTTTAAAAGATAACACAATAATACCCTAGTAACAATGGGCATTAAGTCACTTGGGCAACTCATTCCCATGGTCCAAATTTCAAGAAGTCCGTGCTGATGACTCAGGTTTTCGGTTTTCTGGATTTTAATGGTGAAATGCAATCCCAGAGGGCGAATCTGATGCGGGACGCTCACTGGACACTGGACACAAAGCACAAAAGCTGGATCGGCTAGGCCACACGACCTCTGAGCCATAGAACCACAACCAACGCAGACGAGTAAACACACGAATGAATTGCGCATTTATATCTATAGATGCCTTAGAGGGTTTTATTTACAGAGTATAATAAATATGATACAATTAGAGGTAGGGAAACTGTAACAAAAAGCAATCACAAGCCAAGATATATGGGTATATACAAGCTGACATTTACCATATGCGTAATATTTGTACAATAACTAATAGGACTGGTCCATCTAGCCAATGAAAAGCCTCCTGATTCAATCCTTTTGGTTTCCTTAATTACTTTTAAGCCATGTTCCCTTAATGTTAATAATAAAAGTATTAGAGTCAATAATTTTGTACAAGTATGGTCACTTTTAAAGCCCACAAATGGGAATAAGAAACAGATTAATATATCTACATTTTCCATTAAGAATCCTTCTGTTTAAACTTATATTCAAAATGTAAAGATTTTAAAAACGAAGGCCAAAATATTATTGATATTGGAGTTTAAGTATAAAATGTTAAAGAGCAAATAAATATTTATTATTTAAAAGTTGTAATATATATATTTTGTTAGTTTAATAACTTTTCCCTTGAAATGATGCTTGGTTAACCGAAATATGAGTGTTGTATATAAAACCAGATAGGATTGTTCGAGGATTGACTTTGTACTGCTTGGGCGTTGTGGCACGCATGAACCAATCCTACTGATCAGGATCTTGAGCTGGGCACACCCCGGAGCACCCGGGGGCACCAGCTCCCCTAATATCTCAGCCACACCAGCTAGACGCGTCTAGTTTGTTCGGGGCCAGTTCCAGTCCCAGCCCGGTCAGTCACTAGAGGCGGGTCTGGTTGACAATCTTCCGAGGCGCCGCCTCGTAGTAGTTGACCGGGCGGGAGAGGAGCTTCGTGGGCACATCTCGGCGCATGAGCAGCGCCTGCTCGAACATCAGAGACTTCTCTTTGACATTCGGCCCCAGGGGACCACTCACGTCGGGCTCGTCGTTGAGGAAGCGGAACATCTCGTCCACCATCTGCTTGGAGGACTCCACGTCGATGGTGCCAGGGCTCTCGGGAATGGTGTTCACCCTCGGGGTGCCATTGGTGGTGGCACTGGCGGGTCTGTTGGCCAAGGGAGCAGCGGCTATCACGTTGGTGGGCGGTGGCGGCAGGGACATGCGAGCCTGAAGTGTGGGCGCCTTGGGAGCCTCTTGCTTCAGGGATCTGGCTCTCTTGGGCTGCTGCACTGCAGCCATGGCCAAGGCATTACGCGTGGCTGCCTCGGCCTTGAGGCGCTGTTCCTCCTTAAGTCGCTTCTCCTCCAGTTCCCGCTGCTCACGCTCCTTCTGCTCCTTTTGCTCCTTGAGCTGCTTCAGTCTCAGCAGCTCCTCGGCTTCGCGTTGCTTGGCCAGTTTCTGCAGCTCCTCCTTCTTGAGCTGCTGCTGCTTTCGTCGCTCCAGCAACTTTTCCTTAAAGTCACGGCGCACCAGATAACCCCGGCTCAGAGCCTGGAGCTTGATGGTCCTGCACCGGACCATGGTGAACTTGGTGGTCAGCTGCTGGGCCGCTATGCAGGCTCCCAGTCGGTGGAAGCCCTGCCGCATTACCTGGTACTTACGACGCTGCAGGCGACCCCGCCAGTATCTCTGGACCGTGATGATGGCCTCGCGATACCTCTTCAGGTATCGCCTGAACAGGACTCTCCGAATGCCCCGCTGTATGGTCACAATCGACTTGAGCATCAGCTGGGAGCGCTGTAGCTCCAGACTGGCATCGTCCTCGTCCCGCAGGAACAGCTTGGTCTTGCCATATTGGCGATCGGAGTCGGCGGCCAGGGCAACGTCGCAGATCTGACGAGCCACCTGCCGGCAGTCGCATTTCTCCAGAGGCCCCACTGGCGGCACCAGCAGCCTGTATCGCTCCACGAAGGCACGGTAGGCATGGCGAATGGGATAGCCTGCCCTCCGGATGCGGGCTGTCTCCATCATTCCCGAGTAGCGCAACTGCCTCACACACAGCTCCTTGTCAAAGTTCTGCAAGGGAAACGGGTGTTATGAGTATCAGTTAAATAATTCTGTTAATTATTTATCTTGCTAATTAATTAATTATTTTTTAATTTCTTCCAGCTCTTCTTACCTTTGGCTCCTTGTATTCATTGGGCTTAATGCAACGAATGAAGTAGGGATGAGCCTGTGACAAGGTGCGCATCAGCATGTCCAGGGAGTTCCTGAACTTCACACACAACGTCGGCTGCTTCTTGGCCGTATCCATGGGCATTTCATTCGGAAAGATATCCACAAGATACTTATTTGCAGAGCGTTGCACCAGACTTCTCAGGTCTCCGCTGAACGAGTCTCGATTCTTTTCGAGGAAACCCAATGGATTGTACATGACAACGCCGGCATAGTGTCGAATGCCAAAAAGTGAGGTCTGAGTGGTTTTTCCCTTAACGTAGATGGATCGATTGCCATGCTGGACATGCAGCTTCTCGAGCAGGGTTTGGTCCGTGCCCTTCGGAAACTTGGACTCCTCGTCGATCAGGGACATCAGGTTCATGGGCTTTAGGCCAATGAGGTCAAGGATTTGCTGATTGTCCTGGAACTCGATGTGCTGCCAGTTGATGTGCTCGTTCTGGTACTCATCCTGCTCCATCTATAGAACATCTTTAATTAGTAATTAAATACTTGATAGACTTTATAGTTTTCCTACCTTGAAGATGTGTCCCACGAAGAACTGCTGCAGATTCTCATTCGCATAGTTGATGCACAGCTGCTCGAAGCTGTTGTTGTCAAAGTTCTCAAAGCCAAAGATGTCCAGGACCCCGATGCTGTTCATGGGCTGATCCACTTGCTTGTTTATCGTCTCGTTGATTCTCCGCACGATGCGCACAAAAATGCCATCGTACAGGGACTTCACGAAGGCATCTCGTCCCTCCAGGGCGGCCTCCTTGGACAGGCTGGTGGTCACATGCTCTCCGTGCACAAAAATGGTTCTCTGGGTGAGGGCGGCATTGAGAGGAGCTAGGGGTACGCCCAGCAACTGGGCCACTCTCTGCAAATTTGGGGTGTCATCGATCTCGGCAGCCTCCAGGTTGGCCACCTCAGTGGCCTTGAATCTCAGGTTGCCCAGGTGCAAAATGGCGGCCAACAGACTGAGAATGCTCCACACCTCCTCCGGCTTGAAGGACAGCACCTTCATGGCCGCCCGTATGTCGGCAAAGTCCTTGGCATCACCCCTGCCCGGCAGGGTGAAGCAGCCGCCCTGGGCCAGGTAATGATACTGACTTGGAGATTGCTCCTGCAGCTTCAATCGCTCCCGTTCTGGGGCAGAGAGTCCCGCCAGCATGCAGTAGAAGATGTGATAGTTGCGCTCATCGCGACTCTGGAAGACGATGCGGGATTTCTCCAGAAGATACTGCTGGATCCTAGCTCCCTGGATGGCACCCGCGGGCGTGAACCTGATCTCGATGTACTTCCCAAAACGAGAAGAGTTGTCATTGCGCACAGTCTTGGCATTGCCGAAGGCCTCCATTATGGGATTGGCTTCGATGATCTGCTGCTCGATCCACGAGTGCTTGCCGCTAATTGCGGCCAGGTACTGCAGTATCAACTTGGTGCTCTCCGTCTTGCCGGCACCCGACTCCCCGCTGATCACCACGCACTGGTTCTCCTTGAGCCTCTGAAGCCTCTGGAAGGCATTGTCGCTGATGGCGAAAATGTGAGGAGGCAGCTCGGACAGCGCCTTGTTCCTGTACAACTGAATCTCGCGATTAGTGTAGATGGGCAGGATCTGGTAGGGGTTGATGGCCACCAGCATGGAGCCTGTGTAGGTCTGAAGGGGATAATATTATTTAAATGTAAATCTTGGCACTTTCCTTAAGACTACTCACATAAATCAACTGCTTGGCATAGCGATTCTGTAGGTTCCTTAGTATAGTGTACTCCTGTAGGTCTCCCAGGGTGATCATGTCCTCCACATCCTCCTGCGAGGTAATGTGCATGGCCTTCAGGACATCCCCTGCAGGCACCCAGAACTGCTTGTTCCGATCATCGCACACCAGGGTCTGGGTCTTTTCCGTTCTCACAATACGTGCGCCGAAAGGCACCGCAAACTCACAGGTGGTATTTTGCGGCTTCACCCACACATATTCACCCTGCGATTAAAGCAAGAAAATAAATAAATCAGAGATTAAGGCCAAGGCATCAATGGGATTATCACCACAACCTGGTCTGGTGTATTGGTAACAAGTTGACATTATCTCTCTTTGAAGTACTACAAGCACTGATATCAACATAATAGAATTGTTTTAGTTCATAAATCTCGTCGACGTGAGTCTATAAACAGCACCCACAAAAGGTCTTAAAACTTTACAAAACCTTATCGGTTTGGCTGCATTCATTACCTCCGAGAGCAATGACCTTTTGGGGTAATTAACTGAATTTTTTATATAATTATTCTTGAACTTGGACCTATTTTATACCATTCCACTTCATCTATGGCCAATCGATCATAGAAAATCGATAACAAGCTAACAAAGAACTCCAAAACCATTAAGCAATGGGACACCTTTAAATTTCCCAAGATATCTATAGGTTTTTATGGCCCTGCCCCACCCAAAGCCATATCGAAGTGCAAAGATATTATTTAATGGCTTCCAGTTGCGTTCGTTTTCTTTCTATTTTACGTAAATCTCACCGAAGTAGGTGATTTAAATAAGGGTAATAATGAAAACAAACAGTAGCCGACTGTGGCAAATAATTGTAGTTGTTGCCAGGCATTATCTAATCGGCGGAATGCCGATACACAAAAAGGTCTTATCGGCATTTCGGGAATCGAAGTGTACAAAGGAACACTACACGACACGGCAACCGAACAGGTGATAATTGCAAAATAAAAGTGAAAGGTCATCCCAGGTGAGGGAGGGTATTTAAGGCTGCATAAAGCCTGGCTAAATCAAACGGCTCAACTCTTTCCTTTTTGGCAGTACCGATCTTCAACGACCTTGGTTATCTAAGACAAGATAAGATTAAGCCCCGGCTGATGTCATCCAGAACCAATTACCAATTCGAAAATAGCGCCGACACCACGCCATAAAAATCCAGACTAAATTATATTTTAAAACTTTCCTTTGGCCATAAATTCTGATCGGCAATCAGACATTTCTGCTAATCGAAGTGTCCCACTATGAGATCACCCCCATAAACTATGACTCACGCGTGTCACTAATCTATAAATATTTCTGCAATTAGTCGACTAATTGTTTGTTCAGCACTAATTCAGGGAAGTATTAATGAAAAGAACACTCTGATAAAGCGACTTCAAGGAAGGACAATAGATTCCATTTAGGGTTTTACGATATTTTAGACCAAATCCCCCAAGTTATCAGTATCTCTTTTCCTGTGCCTTAATTGGCTTTGGCTTTCGATAAGGCACTCGGGCCAAGGGCTCTTGTCTGAGGGAAGTATCCGGTATTTATTGCAAACTATATTTGGCTTCTCTTGAGACTTCTGAGAGCTCGTGACGGACACAATCGGACGTTAAGCTTCCTGCCTGTAAATACTTCGGGACCATAATCACGGGTATTAACACATTCCAATTAGCACACGTGTAGGCCAGTGTAGTTGATAAGGAGGCAAGTTTAAAATTAAAATGAGACCCATGATGGGCATAAAGCGGAGCATTGCCGAAGGAATGTGATAAAACGATTCGGTTATCAGGGCAATTTTCTGATAACCAGAGCGAATCAAATGGGAAAAACTGCCACGACAACCAGGAAGTCTTTCCACCGTCTCTCCACCCAGACACTTACATGTTGCCGCACAAACTCGGACATGGCTGGTTTTTTTCGGTCTGGCCAATTTCACTTCACTCCACTTCACAGACACACGCGCGCCGTCAATGTGTCTTAATTGGCAAATATTTGCCCAAAGATTTCGGTTCTGTTGCCACAGCCGTTTCCCGTATCTCGCACGATCCAAGTTTCCCGTAGTTCTGCTCGGTCCGGAGTCTCGCAAACGTCTGAGCTCCGCTCAATGGGGCCCTCGAATGTGGCGGAGCGAGTATTGCCAACTCTTATCTTGGCTGATAATAAATATTGAACGCTTTTTGGCAGCCCTTCTTATCGGCCCCGTCTCCATATGGCGGCGCTCTCAGCTCAGAAATCCGACTGGCGGGGGTCTGCTCACCCCATGCATTTTGCATACGTCATGATTATAATGTATCGATAGACTTATCTGGCGATGAGCCGGGATTCTATATACACTATAGTATATGCATATACCACCGTAACTGACCCTGCCCATGAGTCATGTGATTGGTCATATGTCTGCAGTGCTAACGTATAACGCAAGTTAATGGCGATGTAGTGCAATCTGGAGTACCTTTGGCTGTAAGGGGTCGTGACTAAAGAGTGGTAAAGCGATGGCGAATTGGGGAAAGAACCTTTAGCAAATCACTCGTTTGATTGCTTTTACATATATAATATATATATGCTCTTATCGCTTAAATTCAAAGAAGTGAACATCTGTTGGGCGGGCGATAATTTAACAATTTTAGCTAAGATTACAGTGCTAATAAGTTTAAATATCAAGTGAGTGTTTAAATTAAGCTCAGGACAGATACCTTTCCAATTCAAACTACTCATGAACTATAGCCTTCATATATTTAAGTTTAAACTAATTGCAAATAAATTTTAGTTTTCTATAATCATTTATTTGATTTGATTACTATTATTTAAATAATTTATTTTATAACCGGAGGCCTTAACCATTGTAAAAAGAAATTGTATTTGTTAGTACTTTAAAAAGAATACTTATAATAATAATTTATTCTATAACAATTAATTACTATTCCTTATCGAAATGCCGTGATAATTAAATGAATATAAATTTTACAATCTCTTTCTTTTTGTTTCTATATTTGGTTCTTATTTATTTCTTTTATTGGCAAATCAATTTTATTGCAGAATTTCGAATTTGTCAATAATATAAATTATCTATAATATAATATATTATATTTAATTATCAATAATTGGCAAACTCCTTACTACGCAGTTTTTATTAACCAATAAATACCACAATTGGACGTAATTTCTGGGAAAATGAATTCCCTGAACTACGAATAAGAATGAGAAGTTCAGGGTAAATTGGCTTTAGCCCCTTCACCCCACACATTGTTTTTAAACCCCATTCGAATCGATTTCAATAAAGATTACAAAGTCCAACAGTTGAACATTTGTTGACTATTCGTCATTCGCAGCGGCGTTTGGCTATCGGTCGCTTCGACAGCGCTTGTCATCAACTTCGGTAATTTGTTAAGCATTTTAATCATAATTGAATGGGTTTGTTTATACATCGGACAGGGGAAGAGATAAAAACAGAAGCGAGTAAACAAAACTTATTATAGTGCTGAGTGCAACGGCTTTTGTGTGTTTAAGTCTTACTTAATCCCTTAACATATTAATATTATTTAAGGTATTACAAGGTGTTAGAACGGGGCATCCCATATTGCTCATACGACATGTGGGACATTGGTAATATGCATTAGGTTGTATGGTAAGTTATATCTTATAGTTACTATAATAAATATGTAGAATAAACCTAAAAACTAATATAAAATATTTATGTAAGTCCCACTTCTTCTTTCCCCATTTTGCCAGTAAGGTTTAAGCATTACTCATACGCCACGTTGTACACATTTAAATACTGTCCTAGCAGATTATCATGCTGTGAGCTCTCGGAATGACTTCAGTTCACCTTTATCTGGCTGACACTCAATTTTGTTTTGGCTTTTCTCCCCCTGACTCTGCAGTTGCCTGCGACGTCATCGCTGGCAGTAGATTATTGTGGCCAACAGCAAATTGTTTGGCGATAAGCGCGGGAGCAGCTCCAAGTGGCTGTAATAAATTTCAGGTGCCCAGGGGGACGCGAAATGGCACGTGCCGATGGAAACGCGGCTGGGTATCTGCGGTATCTGGGGTGTGACTTTCCCGAGTGGAGAACGATGTTCCTGCCAATCCCGCCAGCTGCACGTATTAATTCCCAACGCCCCAAGTCCTGCTGCCTCTCCCCCTAGCAGCGGCGCGTCCTTGGCGGAATGCAACGAACCCGTGCGGAAAGCTCCGCAAAGCGGACAAAAGTCGCGTATAAAAAGCGCAATTAGGATTATTCTGGGAGTGAGGTTAGCAGGGGACGAGCAGCCGGGGCATCTCAGCAGCTGGGCTAGCTCAGCTTTTGACCCAATTTCGGACCACACAAGGAAAGGAGTCGCTACATGGCAAGAAATAAATTTTAAGGGTACTTTTATAACATATCCTCATAGTTATAGAACAATTTAAGATATATTGGTAAGGCATCGAGTTACTTTTATTTCATTTTTCTACCTCTTTAAATGAAAACAATTGCTAAAAAATAAACGTTATTTAAATTCTGCATTGTAAGTTACTTGAGTTTTGAGGAATTTAGACTTCTATAATTTATTTTCTTAATGTTCTTTAAACAGGTCTGGTGAAACCCCTTACCATATATTTCTTTTCTCTGCTAAGAAAATGGCAAAAGAAAACGCCGCTAGATGACAGCAAAGACTTTTCACTTTCCTATGGGGCTTGCCGTCTGCTGGCGGCGCATAAAAATTCCATTAAAGACGGCGGCGGCAGCCAAAGGACACGGACACGGATACGGACATGGACGCGGACATGGACAGCAGGCGAGTGTGCCGTCATAAATTCCACGCCGATAACGCGGCGTATGCGCAATGTCGAGCAATTTGTTTCGAGTTGTGAGACGCGAGATGCTAGCTGCGAGGTGAGCCCAAGCAATCATCGTCAGGCGAACAATTTACAATGTTTTGCATGTTCCGTAGATAGCAGCGGCATCGCTTTCAGGCGCTGCACTCGCTCGCTGACACTGATAATTCACTTGGCGATATACACCGTCGTAGGGAACCCCACACCCCGCTGGTGCAGCCCCTCGAACACATCGTTGACCTATATTTGGGCATCAATGAAACGCGAGCAGATGTGGCCCACAAAGCAGCGCCTTTTCAATGCTGCCGAGTTGAGTAAAAGCTCCAAGTAGCCGCTTCGCTGGAGAAAAGCTACGGTCATGTCGCTCTCTCTCATTGAGCTTTGGGACTGGAAGTGAAAGCTGCTATCCTCTATGAGGTGACTCTTCGAGAGATAAGATTATATCGGGTCGAGGGACTATCTACACCAGGCGATGGGGAAAAATAATAACAAAAGATAGATAATTTGAATTTTAAGATTACATTTTTCATATTCCTCATATGTAAAATACAGCATAGGTATTTACCTCTTTTATAGAGAAATTTTAAATACAATATATACATAATATTAACAAAATATTTATATATAATAATAACAAAAACAAATAAATTTACAAGATTAAAAATGTGTAGGACCTTGCAAAAATCAGCTTAGATAGTTCGCTCTTTTATGGGGTATAAAAATATAACCTACCAATAAAACAATTAATAATAACAACAGTTTTTTAAATAAATGTATAATGTTACCATGGAGTTACATTCCATTATAAAGTACAAGAAAATATAACATATAAAATTAGAAATATGAAACAATATTATAAAATGACGTTCACAAATATGCTTGATGTTTAAACATAAACTTTTCGTATAAATGTATTAAAATTATTAATTGTGTAAATTATAAGTAAACAAAAAAATACCTAAATAATACGAATAAATGAAAACTATCAGAAAAGGAGGTATATATTCCCCCCGAAATTTATAACAGCTGACTTTCTAACGACAGAGATATAGAAGCCACAATCCCAAACTGATGGGACTCGCGGCGCCTGGAAAGGGGAATCAGCTGGAGGAGTCCAGAGAGAGAGAGAGAGCAAGAGCGAGTTGGGCAGTGTGATGGGCAGAAAGGGTGTCAATGGAAGTGCTCGGAATGGAATCTTATAGATACACTCGCTCTCCGCGAGTTTTCCGCTCTCTTTTCTCGGAGAGATGGCGATGGCGGCTAGCGGCTGGCAAACTTTTCAATTTTCAATCCAATTCGAGTCAGCCAGCGGAGTGGACGTCCTGCTTCTCAGTGGGTTTCTCTCTCTCTCGAGATTCTCTCGCGCGACGCGAAGTTAACAGTGAAATTCGGTTTTAAAATTTTTCAAAAATATATAAATTTCGATTGGACCCAGAACAAAAAGTGTAGAAAATCGGAAAAATTGAGAAAATTCCAGTCAATTTTCTTCGGCACGCATTCGGCTGGCATTTAAAATGCCATAAATTATTTAAGGCATTTATTTTGATTCAGTTGCGTTCGCCGTTGTTGTTGTTGCTGCTGCTTGTCCCACAAAAACAGAAATTGTTTGCCCTCCAGGAGCGACAAAAACAACGACCAGCAGTGAGAACGCCGAGAACCGACGGACACCGAAAAGCCCGAACGGCAAACATACGGAGCTCGGGACACAAATCGACGCCGGAACCCATTCAGTCGCGGGAGAGCAACGCATCTGACCGCACCGCATCGCATCGCATCCTCGAGATACATCCGCATCTGTGAGGCACATCCGGATCCTAGAGACTCAATCGCGAGTGCAAATTGCAGCGACCGCCTGTCAATTAATTGGATCCCGAACATAAGACCATCATTAGATCCCCAAAAAGTTGACGGAAGAAAAAAAGGGAAAAGGAACGAAGAATTCCCTAGATTCAGCACAAAGCTCTTCTCACCTTTTCCTGGTTACAGGTGAGTGCCGTGACTCCTCGGTGGAATGCCGAAGGGAAGGTGGTGCTGGGCCCTTTATGACCTATTTGGAAGTGAAGGGCTTTAAATGCAATTATTCGGCAACCACAATGGATTTTCCTAAACCTAAAGTAATTAAGAATTCGCAGAATTTACCCAGTTGAGTTTGTTTCAAATGAAAACTGGCTGTTTTTGCAAAACCTATTTCCCGAATCTAATTATAATCAAAAGATTAAACAAAGTCAAATGCCAATTTAAATTACAGAAACAATATGTGTATCATTATTAAAAGTTATTATTGTAATTCATTTGTAAAGTAATACAAAAACTAAAGTAAATAATACTATCATAATAGCAGTATTTTGTACTAGTCCCATTTAAGTATTACTCAAAAAGGTAAATAAGTAATATTCCTATTAATATCTTAAGACTTGTTTAATTACATCAACACACAAATTCCCAAGAAAGCAACTACTCTAAACTTCAGTTATAAAGAAACTGAATCAAAAATTCATAGAAGACGCAAACTTATTTTTCTTCAAATATTAACAAACTATAGAAACTTGAAAAGGAAACTTAAATTCAGAAAAAACTTTAATGGATTTTGAAGACAGATTCAAGACTTTTCTCTAGTTTCTTTGTTGATTTTCACTTGAGAGCTGAACCCCCTCTCCACCCGCCTGGGAGTTCAACAACTTTTTGTAAGAGCTTTCCACAACTTTGGCTCAATTCCGATTGCAATTTGCCAGCAATTCAGAGTAAATTTCTCGTTCGTACAGCATCCAGATTGCATGCGGGAATGATTATGAGCGCATATTACGCATACGCCCCGTCGGACAAAAGCGAGTTGTGCTGCTCGTAACAGCGATGAAGATGGCGAGCAGTCAATGGTCTCTGCTTGACTATATCCTCTCCCGTTTACCCTTTCGGTAATTGCAGGAATTGTCCCTAATGAGACAGTTAAAAGGCAATCGTCAGTGCAGTCCTGCGACCATTTATCCTTATTCATCCATTGAACGGAACCCTTGAGGCACTCGCTTGGCTAGCTCTGAATGCCTTTTCGTTGTGCTCGCCATCTCAATTGGAATGCATTGCGCTGAAGGACATCTGCGAAAGCAGAAGGACGAACCGCCGTCCGAGAGGAGGCCTTTTGCCTTAGCGGTACATTACTCAGTTTATGGCCGGATTATAGCCGTAAACCATTTGGAAGTTGGCAAAAACCGAGCCGGCAGACAGCTAATGCCTGCTCCTCCTCACCATTTTATGCATTTGCCCAAAGGGCGACATCACTAAAGCAAAAACAAAAGCTGGTATTCCCCAAAAATAGACCCTTGCCTCTTTTTTACCAGTTCCTATACACTTGAGAAAAAGGGGAATCTGCACATCCTATCCCACGAATTATTGAATTATTGAACTCTTGTTAGTATACATAAGAGTTCTACAGAGTTTCTTTAAGCCCTCATAGAAAGCATCGTTATCCGAAAATAATACTTAAATTTCTTAATCATTATCATTAATGGTGGAAATAAATGAAATAACCTAAAGACTTTCCCTTTGTGGATGTCACTCTCCTTTAAAAAACCCAAACTTCTTCACACTGTTAGATGGGAAAATAAAATAAGGAAAAGATACAAAAATTGTAGGCGGCATTGAGGGGAAATTCAATTTGTTTGACCTATAAGGATTTCCTTTAGTCCTTAAAGTCTTCCCGTTTACCTTTCGCTCCTGGGTCCTGCTTTCCTTCAGTGCATGCCGATTCCCTTAGTTAACCCAACACAAAGCGATTTGTCCTGCGAGTGTTTTTCGTTTTCGTCGCTTCCTAGTTTATTGTGTTTGTGCAAACATTTTTATGCGATTGCCTTTCGCTCCTCTCATTTGCTGATTTGATTCTCATGTTAATTTTGATCGCTCCGCCGGATCGATACTTTTACGGGCGGAGATAACATTTAAGTGCGCCCAAGTGTCGCCTACCATATTTCCGAAATTTATGCTAATTATGCAAACGCCTCTGCTGAAGCGTAGGGCGGCAATCGCTGCGTATGCGTAATATTTTCAGCAATATTTCCCTTTGTTTTGACAAAGACAACAAAGGTCGTGTGCGTTGCCGAGATTTCCTAGGCAGTGCGTCCAAAAATAGACAACTGAGCTTATGGATTGAAGGAAGGTGGAGGCGTGGGTTGCTGAAGGATGGAGGAAGGAGTACTCCCTTTCCATATTGGCAGGGAATCCGAGAAGTAAGTTGCCCGGTCGAGGGGAAGTCTTGATTTCCGAGCGTTTGATTTGACAGGACGCCCATTACTCATGACAATGGACCATCTTAACCCGCTCCTGGCCGTCGCTTAACCCCCTTGTGTATCGACAATATATCCCAAATATTGTCTGCGCTGATTTATGCGTAGTATTCCATCCGAAATGTTTATTTTGAGGCCCTTTTTGGAGAGCCAGGGAATTAGTTCATCCTGCCATGTTGCTGGCCACGCCCCGTCGCTCAGTCCGCCCCCATTTGGCGCTGGGCTTGTTTTGTGTGTTGCTTTCAATTTGTTTGTTTATTTCACTTTTCGAAAAAGGTCAAAGTTGGCCACATTTCCCTTCGCATTCGCTCTCGGCCTCTCGCCCATGCGTGTTCGCTAGTGTCGGATTTTGTGTGTTTTTGCGAGGCGGCTTTTGTGGGTGGGCGTGGCTCTCGAAATTTTGTTTATGTGCTTCTCTGGCATTCATTAAAAGTCCGGCCAGCGCCTGGAAACTTTGAAGAGATTATCGACTCGGGCAGTCATAATATTTATGGGGCGGCCTGTGAAAAGGTCAGGGTTTGACCTTTGCCTACCCCAAAACACGAAGCAAAGAAAAGTGGCCCCAATTTCACAAATGACAATAACACATGATCTGCGATAAGAAAATTGAAATCAAAGACAACACCCCCCACACGAAAGGCAGGCTCAAGAAAATATTTTCTTATCGAGGGGCGGGGCCTGACATTTTACAAATGCCAGCAATAAAATTAACTTAAATAACGTTTATTCTGCGCATCGAATTTCACTCGCAAGGCGGTTGTTAAAGCCAGGCGGTGGAAAGTGGGAAATGGAGGCAGCCTTGTGATGGTAAATGACTTTGACAAGCAGCGGAAAACTCGAGAAGAGGGCAAAGGAAAATTCTGGGTGAAGAGGCGAAGGCAGCTGGTGAATACTCTTTCCTGTTGAAAGTGTATTCTGCACTTGATAATGTGATTGTAAATCTACTTCCTTTATATAACTTTTACATTGACTATAGATAAATAATAATATCAAGGCTCAAAAGTCTAGGGCAGCCTTGAATAAGTATCCCTTCATCTAGGTTTAGTGTTTTCTTTATTCCCGTGTGTTTATCGTAATAGTAAACTATTTTTTATGGAGTTATTTTCATATCCACACTTAAGGTTGCTCCCCTCGGCACTTGCATTATAGGGAATGGAACTCATCATGTGTGCTCTCATCGATATGACAGCCACCCCTTGGGTGAGTTATTATGACCTCAAGGCAAGCCCCCTTCCGTCGTAAATCGTGGAATATGCAAATGTTTCTTGTGTCAACTCATTGACAGCACACGGCAATATAATTCTAATTTATGTGAACCTGAAATCGTTGTGGATGTGCAGCGTCAGCGAAAATGGCGGGGAGGCTGCTCATTTGCATCCCTTCTGCAGGAAAACTAATTATAAAGTTTTCCAGGGAGCATTGTTTCGAGGAAGGGCAGAACTTTAAACTAACCTCAGAGTTGAGCTAGAAAGTAGCTCTCATAATATATATCCCCGATAAGTAGGCCACTCTTTAACTCGATTCTTGCTATTTAAATCGATCGGAATAAGGTAATTAATGTACAGGGAATTCAACTGTTCAGGAATGCCTCTCCTTCTTCCCTCTAACGAACAATTACGAATTCAATTAACAATAAATTTGCATAACAAACGAGAGGCAAACAATTAGGAGTATACATATTTGTGTGCGCAAATATGTTTATTTATTTAATTGTACGACCTGACCACACATACACACACACGTGCTCAGTAATCCTTCTCGCAGGGCTGGTGTGTGTATGTGTGGATATTGGTTCGACATGCGAGCAACTTCCGTTTCCGCTGCTCGAAACTGAAACACAAATCATATTTCCGCTTCGCATTGGCGGCCCCTAAATACAAAAAGGCGAGACCGAAGCGGTTATGTCAGGTAAATGGCACAAATTTGCTGCCAATTTGCGACTAATTGCGAACGGCACATACCTGCATGCATAAATACAAACACACTCGTTTAATTGCAAAATGAAACATGGCGCTCGCATTTGAAATGCGCATTTCCGGCCCGGTCAGGTTCGTTCGCTCCGCTTCGCTGTTGCACGGGGACAGTTTCATTTATTCATTAGCTGGCCGGGGCCAACTTCCCCGGGGTGAGAGTCCTCTTTTGTCCTACTTTACCCCAATCCGCAAAAAACAAAACGAAAAACAAGGAAGGGCAGGGGAGTGATGGGAAAAGCAAACAGAAAACCTCAGCATGGAGCTTTCAACAGTTGCCGCTGCAGGTGGCAACTTTTCAGGCTGTGCCCGGTGGGTGGGTGGTTTGAGGTAGTACACAGCCATCGGTACATACAGGATGTGCAGGATCTTCCACCGAGCAGCACATATTTCAACTTTAATGAACAGCCCTGATTAATTGGAACAAGTATTGCCAGTAGGTAAAGTTTGGTGAAGTTGTTAGTTCTAGTAATAAACTTTTTCGCTTTCTATTTATAAAGATGTATACGAATATTATACAGATTTATCTCTATATGTGTCCTTCACCGATTTCTCTGCGTGTAGCGTTTTGTGGCAACAGCTGAGTTTAGCAGGTGAGCCGCATTTTGACGACATTATTACGATGTGCTGCGGCCGCTGTTGCTTTTGTTGGTCCTGGCCATGTTGTCCTGTCATTGGCTTAACAGCTAATGGACTCAAATGACTCTTGTGGTGTCCTCTTTGGCTAGTCCTCCGGTTCTCATTCTCCTGCTCGATAGCCCTGCCTTCTTGGCCTCTTTTGGTCAATCATCGTTTGTCGTTCGTTTTCGGCTTAACTGGTATTCGCACGCTGGCAATCATAATTAAAATGGTCAACTGGGCCTGCTCTCAGAGGACACTTCACTCTTTCGGTTGAACCCAGTTTGCAATGAAATCATAAAGGCAGAACGTCCGACAAAGGGAACTGGATACATCACACAAAGCCTATGCCAAAGGGGCCTTTTACTAGTGAACCCGTTCGAATAAAGGACGGCAAACCGCAGGACAAGACTACACCTACTTCTAGGAGTATTCAGGTCACACCCACATGCACTTGAAAAAAATACTTAATTCTTTTTGTCACAGCTTCTCATATTTCCCTTGATTTCCCCCCAGTGCCACAGTGCTGTCTCAATAAGCAAAATGTCAAATTGTGGTCGCATGTTATGACCAAACGACCCTCCCAGGGGGCGTATGCAAATGAATTTGTGTGCGAATGCAAGTTTATTGTAATTTCTGGCATAATTACTTATCCAGCAGAGATAATGGAAACTGGAACACAGCTCGGGGACGACTCGAGTCAACGAGAGAGAGGACATCCATTTGCATAATCCTCGAGCTAGCAGAGCGAAAGGGGACCGGAATTGGCCTCTGAGCTGCATTGGATTAGCAGGTGTTCCTCTGACAAATATCCTACGAAAAGTGTCCGATTTCTCTGCTAACTGATTGAGGTTTGAGCTGTTCGCTCCTTAAGTGCTTTCATTAAAGCTCTCTGGCACTCCAGATACATTTCGTATGCAAGAGCTCGACGGTTTAATCGATTGAGAATGAGAAGTTTACTCAGCCAGCCAGCTGAGACTATATAAACAGCGGCTGCCCGATAGGAATTCAGCAGCCGATTTCCGATGGGATCGAGTGACGCTCTCTCCCAGGACTTCCCGCACAGTTGACTTAACATTTCAGCTTCGCATCGAGGATAAACCGACTTGCCTTCATTGAGTCATTGCGGAATCTCAAATAGCCACTAAGTTGCTGTTATTGAAAAGTGATAGCCTGGCAGGAGTGAAAAAAGAAGAAGGAAAACCGCAGCCAAAAAAAGGACCAAGTACCGGGGGTCAGGATAATTCCTGTGGACAAGCAAAGCGACCGAACTGAGTGACAGCCATCGTGGCTAGACAAAGAGTAATGGGGGGAAAATGTCGGGGAAATCGAGGATAATTTAATTATGCAAAAGCAGCGTGGACAGCAGTCCGGCGTCCGCCGTAAACGGTCCTTTGCGCATCGTTTGCCAATAGAAAGGACAGAGGACCAGGACCAATCATTAATCATTTATGCACAGACGTGTACCTGCGTGTGTGCGCCTGGCTGGTCTCCTTATTAATTGGATACGTTTCAGGCACGCAAATCACTTGCACTTGGAAAAAATAAACACAAGAAAGCATGAGCCCCTTTTAAAAATATCTTAAGCTGAGTCAAAGGGTACAGAAACCATTTTTTAAAGTATTGTTCGTCTCCTTAAAAAAGTTAAAAACTTCTTAAGATTAATTGATATAAATTTGTTGTTTACAAAACCTGTTTAATTACTTCGGATTTCAAAGAACCTAGTTGGTTCTTTAATTTTTTCTCAGTGCCTTCTGCCATAAGAGGGGGATAAACACACACTGCACGTGTGACCATTGTGAAGCGATTTATGCACAGGGCTTCCAGCGCTTATCCCACCACAAATTGAATGCATAATACATGAATAGATTTTAATCAGATGTCAATCAAAGTAATTGACAACACTTGCGCCCAGCAGTAATTAACTGGCGGCAAACAGTGCTAAGTAGTTAACAGTAGTTCAGGGCATTAAGGCCTCATAATTGTTGACTATCCGCAAGGCAATCTGTAAAGTTTTCCTGCTTCCTGGCAGCCTTTTAAGGGATTATAAAAGTGTGTGGCAGTTGCACGTGGTAAGCTGGTTTTTATGTGGGTCACTGGGCTAAAACTGGCTGAATCAGATTTACAAGTTTTTATTGACTATTAATGTTATGGCTAATTTAAAATACGTGGTCTTGGTTATCAATGAATGCCAAATTGGTAAGGCAAACATAAATTATAGATCGTAAAATCAACACACATGCAATATAGTACAATAGTTTCTATGCCAAGAATTATAGCATTTTAACGAGTAAATAAAAGCGTTTAGTTTGGTCAGCTTTTATTGTTTACAGAACCAATTTTAAAATGGAATTTAATTTCTTTTGTATTCAGGCTGAGACTTAAATCTATTCTTTTGTATTCTGTACAAGTTTAAATATAAATTAAAGTTTGTAGCATCAGAATAATAGATATCCCAGAAAACTCTTTTAAATCAGTGTCCTATATATATTTTTGTATCCTTCAGCTTTCGGGTCAATCTTGAAATCACACTGTTGATTTATGCCAGCTCAGACGTTGATTCCAGCCCATTTGCATATCATCAGGCAGCGGTCTGCAGCAGCTAACAATTATCCCATTGCCAGTCATAATTCTCCGCAGTGTTCCAGAGCAATTTGTTCGGCGGATTGCCGCGAAAACAAAGGACTCTGACAACTGTCAACATCTTTTCACTGACTGACTGAAGGACTGACGTTGTCGGCCGAATGATCAAAGTTGGTTCGCGTTCGCCGTTCGCTGTTCGCTGCGGTTTTCGACCATTATGGGGATTAATTGAGGCATTGTCTGCTGGCTTGCTGGCCGGGCTCCCTTTCGCTATCTTGGGGACTTGGGGCATATGTCAATGACGTCAGCACTTAGTGCGATGATTTCCCTGGGAAATGACACCCATTTCCCGCCCCCTCGAGTATGCGCTAATTAACTGCGAGAGAAGAGGAAATGTGCCGACTGGCAGCCGGAATTGGTTAATTAATCTCTTTACCGGCAGCGAAACCGAAACTGGAACCGAAAGCGTTTCAGCCGCATTTTGGTGGCACTTCCGTTCTTTCTTGGCCAAAATGTGTGTCAGGGCTGGAATGTTGCTGAGGGAGAAGGGTGGGGTTTTGGCCACCAAGCAGATGTCCTTGGACAGTATTTGCATGCAAATCGGAGTGGTGAAAACATTTTCCAGAAACGCCAGACGACAGGCAAGCAAACAGAACCACAAATCGCAGAAATCCTTCTTGGCACTATAAACTTATTTCTTACTTTTTACGTCGCAGCCGACGACGTTTCCGCCAAAACTTTTCAATTTTGACAGAAAATAACAGCGAGCACAGAAGGCGTAGTAGGAGAAGCCTTCTCGGGGGGAGTGGGGCTCTCTGTTTGTCCCATAAAATAATAAAAACGTGTGAGCAACTCAAAGAGATTTCTGCTGAATTCAATTTTCCTGGGCACAAAAAACCAAACGGAAAAAAATTACCGAAGGAGCAAACGCAGGCGGCGGCGTGAAGGAAACAAACAGAGCGCCAACAAGGACATGGCAGCCAACAGGCAACTGCCAGGATTCACATTCACTGTCCCGATTGTTTGGGGATTTTGGGGGTTTTTCGGGGCCTGCTAGGCGGTGTCTGCTGGGATGACATTTTAATAAAAATAAATTCGATCAACACTTTTGTTTGCTCGGTTTCGTTGCCACGTTCGACGCCTGTGGCTGACGATTTTCGCATGTGAATAATATTTGTTTAAGCCAGCAGCCAGCGAGATAACGTCGGACAATGAAAATAAATATTTCTAATAAATTCGGTTGTGGACAGTAAATAAAAAGGAATTATCAGGTTTCATTTGAAATTGCACTATAAACCTAAAATTCAAAGAATTTCCTACAATTATGTATTATTTTTTTGATATTTGATTATCTGATGGTGGTAAACTATGTTTCCACAGAAAAGTCTGAAATTGTTTGTTTGGTATTTAACAATATGTTTAAGGTGTTCCTCTCCCGTTAAAGTGTTCACCAACCGCTGTGACCTTTAACCCCTTCCAAATCACATTTAAAAATCCTTTTTTTTAGATAGAAATCGCGATTTATGGTTAGTCCCTTGAACAGCAACCTCCAACTGTGCAGTTTTAGCCACCGTCGTCAACGTTAATTATGGCTCTGTCCGACTGTCGTCGGGCTTGACTCGCCGGCTTCCTCGGGCTCCTTGGCAATTACAAATGTCACCTTCCACATAAACACATTGTTGTGCAATCAAACGGACCGTAAATAACAGAAACCATCCGAATTTACGAGGCATCCGATTCGGACGAGGGCACTGGGCGGTGGCGGCGGCGGTTCTGCACTTCCGTTGCATGTCCGTCTTCGTTCGCTTTTATTACATCCGGTTTCGTGGGGGGGTGAAGAAAGGTGAAAGTTGGAGCCGAGGAGTTCGGCCAGTCCGCAGATGGTGACTCTTTGTCATTACCACGTAGCTGGAACATTAAAAACGCATTTCAAGCCAGACGAGTGGTCAATTTTGCGGTACGGACCACCTGCTCAAAGTCAAATTCTTTAAGATGGACACTTAAAAAAATTAATGATAAAATAAAATATCCTTTAAATTAAGTCATTAATGTTTGCCAAATTATCACGTAGTTTAAAACACTTTAAAAGGTTAAAGTTTTTAAGGCAGATTTTAACACAAAAAAAGTACTTAATATTTGCTTTTAACTCCTATATAAAGTTTTAAATTATATTTTGAACGTTTTCGAGTCATAGAAGGGACACATAATATTATTATTTATAAACAAACATCATTAAAATTTTCTTATTGTGTACAGCAAGAGCTTTTTGCCCCCACTCGCATTTTCCTGACTTTTCCTTTATTTTCGCTCTTCCCCATGCTTTCTGGCCTGCAATCAATTTTATTGATTTGAATTCGCGTTTGATTGCATTGCAATTCGCTCAAGTTTCACTCTCTTTAATTACGCTCTGCGGAATTTAATTTGCCAACTCATGGACACACTCCCGCAGATGAACTCTCTCGCACACACCCGCAGATAAATACTAGGAAAATTCACACGTACTTTTCGGGGCGAATAGCCGGCGTCCATTTTCCACGCCGAGTTGTGCGGAACTGACGGCGAATAAGTATGCTATACTATATGGCGACGGGCCACAGGCCGATTTGTTTATTTCTTTGCTTGCCACATTATCTAGTTTCCCCCGATGCGTTGCGTTTGTTTTTCCTGCCTGCCGCTTGGTCGCTTTTCTTGGCCATTACCATGGCCATTGCCGTTCGCCTGATCTGCGGAAATGGGAAAATGCGAGAGATGAGCCGTAAGAAATGGCTAATGCGAGAGAACTAAATGCGAGGAAGGCATTTCACACCCCATCTGAGCTGCACCTAAACGCTCAATGAAATGCTGGCCAGAGGCAGAGTCTCAGTGATTATTTTGGCGAAATCATATAGATATGATATCTTTGTTAAATTGAGTGCAAAACTGGGAAGAAAAGATCAATAGAAGAGCTCTTCAGAATACCTACTCCTTAAAACTGAAATTGATTTAAGAGTCAGACCTTTAAAGCTAGGAAACTACCTAGTATTCAGCACTAAAAATCTAGCACAGGAAGCACTTTACTTTGGGAAAAACCCAGAACAAATTCAACTAATATACACCCCTTAAGACCAAGTTCCCTTAATTACCCCCACCAAAAACTAGCAACTTCCTCTCTCCAGAGTCGCATTATAGTTTGCACCAATTACGATTCCTAACGCCGCTCCATTGACACTCAGCCGAACAACACTGGAGGTAGAACGTAATGGCTTAATTAATATTATTAACCCAATGACCTTCTAATTAATGTTTTCGCAAGCGATAATCGTGATACTAGCAGCATGGCGAGCCACGCCCCACGCTCAACGCCCATTTGCACGCATCAAATTGAGCGACAACGAATTTCTAAGCGAAACTTTCGCCGTGCCGCCAAATTATGAGTTTACACGCAACAGCGAGGAGCTGTGAGTGTGGGGCCTTGAAAGTTTTCACTTGGCACTTGCCTAGCCCACACTTTTACCCCTTGAGAAATGGGTGCGGTTTTCCGATACACGGGAAGAAAATTCCATAGAGGAAACAAGTGTGACATGTAATTTATATTATTTTTTAGAGACTTTAAAACAGTTAAATTAGGATTTATAAATATATTAAGCTTCAGTTTGCTACAAAAAATTACAAGGCTAATAACTTATTTCTAGTTTAAATAAAATAAGTTTAAGTACGTTTTTTCACGCAGTGTTAGCTCCCCAAAGGGGCACATCTCGAAGGGAAAAAGTTGATTTGACTGGCGTCGAGACAAATCACGTTGACTGGCTCAATATGACAGCTGGCCCAGGACCTAGGACCTCCACCCTATTCCTGTCCTGTCTGCTGCCAAGGCAAAGCGATGATAAATGAACCCGCTGAAAGTGACACTGATTTTTGGTCAGCTGCAGTTGATTTCCACGCAAAGCGTGCACACGTTGCGTATGAGTAATGTCCTTGTCGTCACCCAAGCGAATTCCATGCCCGTGCCCTTATTTGATTTCCGCTTCGTGTGTGGCTGTCGCATTATTGACAATTTTATTAGGCCATTTTTGTTTGCCTGTTTATAATGCCGCCCGCATAAAGTAAACTCGTTAATTTCATAACATATGCCAACACATTTGGATTCAGGGGGAGTTGGGGCCGAGGGCCGTGGGCCTTGGCAGTCGTGTGTTTGACGATGTGTTTGTTGATGGGACGTTGACAGTATTCATGTGCGGCATAAAAACGACATCAGAGCCTGGGGAATAAGAGGCAAGTGTGGGACTGCAGTCGTTGATCGTTTGTCATCAAGCCTGATTACCTTGATTTGCGGCTCCCGGATTTCTAATTGCTAATTTCGTTTTATTGAAATGGAAAAACAGTCTTAACGACTTTTTTTCCGGCAAGTGGATATTAAATATTTTATTGGGAAATTCACTATTATTAAGAAATTTAAATGCATGCATACGGTTTTGAGAAAGTTTATGGTGATATATTTATAAACTTATAGTCAAAATATTTTCAGTTTCTAAATTCAGATGCAAATGTATTATTTCTCTTTAACATTTTCTCCATTCACTTTCTGATACATCCTATTAAATCTTATCACCTATAAACCAATTGCAATCCAAGGCAAATCGGCTTTTCTCTTTATCAATTTCGAACAGAAATGGCCTCCATTCGAACATTTGTACGCATTACACTCAAAACCAATGCTCCCTTCCCTAGCTGTGCCTCTTAAACTACATTTCTTTTACTATTTCTGCATAATTTTGCCGTTTTCGGTTTTTGGAGAGTGGAAAATCCATTTATGCAATGCACGCAAGTGCCACTATGCAAATTCAACGCCACTAGAGCCTTGCAGAGAAATACGGGGAAAAAAACAGAAAACATTGATTACACTTCAAGAGTCAGTGGGGAGAATTTGCATATTTTTTTGAACAGGAAATACACAGAATCGGTAAATCAGGTCAAGTGGAAGGGGAGCTGGAGTTATTGAGTGGAGGAATGGGAATCTATATATCAAGATCAATACTGGATCGAAAGCGGACTCATTCATTATAGATTTATCTTTAGGTTTTACTTTAAAATCATATACATATTGTAAAAATTTAAGTAGGTTAAAGTAAAAGGCGTTTTTTGCTTTTGTCTTGTTAGTTTTCTTTTATAGTTTAAGGTCAAAAGTTTCTTGGCAAAATATACAGAAAACTTCTTTCGTTTCGACCATTTATTTCGACTAAAATTTGGGTAAACAAATAAATGTCAGGGAGTCACCAAATATATGTGAAACTGAACTTTGGTAAAAATTATAGTTTTAAAAACACATTAACATAAATTAAGTTAGGTTTCTCGAAAAAATATGACCTTAAACTTGTATTTTATTACCCAAGACGTTGTCAAATCTCTTACCTCCAGTACACCTACTTCATTGCCAAAAATAAATATATTTTAAATTCCGAAAGTTTTTGCCTTGTCTTGCATAAATTGGGAGCCACAGCAGGTTATTTAAGTCAATTTGAATCGGTTAGAATAAAGAAAAAACTTTAGCCTGATGTTCCAAGTATTTATTTTCAGTTTTTCCTTAAAAGTTTCTTGGTAAAAATGTAGTAAAGGCCGACCTGGCTGTTCCGTTCACCTCGCTCCTACACTTTTCCTACATAAATTAATGTCAACCAGTGTGCCATATGCCCATAAAAGTGTGCTTGGAGCCAGCGTTTGCTTTTGCCAAAAAGTTCAAAGTTCAGACGCGTGCCCGTGGAACATGACTGACTGACAATTCTCCGGGGAGGAGAACGGGAGAAATCAACAGTTTGCCATTCGCCATTACCCTACGTCCTGCGGAAATGCCAAAAGTAAGCAAAAGCATTTAAGCCGAAGATGTCTTCCTTTCGCTCCTCATATTTTCGGAGCCTCCGTTGACGATAATTGCGAGGGCGGCGCGGCGTCCACTAAGACATTGAGAACGCTCCATTGAACAAGTCCTCGTAAATCAAACGCAATGAGCTCCGAATCTCGGGTGGAAACTTTCCAGGACATCCGCCCACGGACAAAGCCCAGCATCCAGCAACCCGCAATCCTGCTCCAATCTGGACAAAGTGCCCTTAAAATTCGATGAGCTGAGCTAATCGCGTTCGCTGTTGGCTCAGCTGGGCTCACTCAATCAACGGGTGGGCGTTATTGTTGGCTATTTTGGCAATTATATTCGGGCCAAGAACAAATCAATAAATGTGTAATTACAGGAACAGGACTTTGGGAAATGGCCGATTATCGGGCATCAAAACAGTCAGAAGTGGCCAGTAAGATTTGGCGAAGCAAAGTGATGGCGTGTCTCTGCTGTTCAGGTTGCCTCGAGGGATTTATTTATCTTCTTTACTTTAACAAACTTTGCTAAACACTTGAATAAAATACATATATAAAACCCTCATTGGGAAATAGAAACATTAGGTCTTGATATAATGATATATGTTTCATTAATATATCTGCATATCCTAAATCAATTTCAACGATCCTTTTAGTTTTCAAGCAGTAAAGCAATCTTGTAGATATTTCCCTCTGTGTACCTACATTTTACCGTCTTCTGTAATCCAATCCGGTCTTGCAACTAACTCTGAGAGGGATAAACTTTGAGCTACGAGTATGCAAACAATATTTCCGCTTGGGGCTCTGCAGAAACTTGCCAAGCCGATACTTTGTTAGACTCATCGCCCGCCTTAATTCAACTCAGTCTCTTATTTCTCCCTTGCAGCAAACCAACTGTGACGTGCTCTTAGATGAAAGGAACGTGCGATGCAATTGAATCCAAGCAGACATACTGAAACGCACTACTGGATTGTGAGTATCTTGCCCTTGAACTCTCTTGTATTTTATTATAATTTCCACAACTTGACAACTCCTTGCGGTTGCAATTATCGGGGCATAAAAATGTTAGGCCAAAATGTCGAAGTCGTTGCCAAAATGAATAGAGTGGAGCCGGGAAAAGTGCTCGAAAATGGTGCTGATGTGGCATTGTCTCTGAGCTGGCAGGATGCCAGGCGGGCAGGAAGTTCCATCGGAGGCAGGATGAGCCCGAGAGCCGGAGACAATGGCTGCCTTTGAGTGTGTGTCCTGGCAATAGAATTTTATTGCTCCAAAATTGTTCGGAAAATTACACAGTTGTCGGGGACTGTGGGCCAACAGCAGCCTCCTTCTCTCAATTTTCCAGCCAAGAGAAAATTGAAAAGGGTTAAAGCTAAGGCCGATGGTAATTTATTTAATTGACCAACTAAGGGACTTTTGTTATCACATATCTAGACACAACATCAGAAAGTCTTAGTCAGAAATATATAGATGTAATATAAATTTTAAAATATTTTATCAAACAAAAAATCATTCAAAGCCTCAGTTCAACCTGTTCGAAACGTATTTTACGACAATTTCAATAGAAAGAGTTAAAACTCAATTCTCAAGCAATTCACTTAATTGACCAACTTAGATAAAGATGTCCTGTCGCAGGCTCCTTCCTTCCGTCCGCTGGGTTCCTGTTGATGCATATTTCATGACCCATCCAGACATATAGTCAATAAATCATTCGTGGGCCCCTCCCGTCGCCACAACGAATCGACAGATTCCCACACGAGGAATCTGATTTCTATCGCCTTGTCTCCGGATTGACATTCTTTGGCCTCGTCTCTGACCCGAAATGCCAACTGCAATTGACATTTCTGGCTGCAAAATTGATGATCCGCCTCCGGATCTGATTCCGAATCTGGGTCTGACTTGTCCGTCTGGCCATAAAATTGAAAAGATTCCCTCGCAAATGATTTGTAACCTCCTTCGCCGCGAAGCGTGAAAACAGAAATACACAATTTGATTAAAAAGTCCAGGCGGGCGTGGCCTTGTCCGTGGGGAAAGCTGATTGAAAAGTTGGGTGGCAAAATCTAATGAACCTTTAACGTGGCTGAAAAGAGGCCAGCGAAGATGTCAAGTTGCTCAGTGAACTTTTTGCTTAGTGAAAGTCAAATTAGGGAAGTTTCCAGGAGATGGGGTAAAGGCCTCTTAAAACCAGCAATGAGAAACGATTATCAAAAGGTCAGCTGATAACAAATAATTTATTACTTTCGGGTTGGGTAAATATAAATCAAGATAGGTATTTGAATTTAAGAATATAACTACAAGCTTTAAAGAGATTTAAACTTTGTCAATGCATAAATTTAACTAAATTATTTAGTGAATTTAAAAATAAACCTTATTCATGTTTTTTCCAATTTCCCTAGTTAATTATTTAAATTTTCCCCCTTTTCAGACCCTATTTTGGTGTGCCTTAGGAGGTTTGATATTGGGTGGAATTGTTGTCATCTCATACTGGATAAGACGATGCAGGTATGTATTGCAACCAAGGCTTTTCTGTACCGAATTTTCCCCTCTACGAATTCTTGAAATATTTCTTCTATATATACCAAATATGTCAGCTGCAAAAGCGCAGCAGGAAAACTATTCAATCCAATTAGTTCGGCGAGAACACACCGCGAATTCGAATGGCTGGGCATGGGTTTCTATCTGAATCTCACCGTTTTGTTTTTGAAAATTTGTTGTAAATTGTCGGGGGAATAAGCCCCGTGACACGTGACGTTTCTTAAAAAAGAAAATAGCAGAGACAACGTGAACGGGCCAACGACCACAGCGAATGCACGTGGGGATTTTCACCAGCACCAGCGGAAAAACTGGGCTGTGTGGGGTGACATTTCCAGTGCAGCTCTATGAGCCTGTGGTGACATTAGAGAAGACGCAAAATTGCCAGTTGGCCGAGCAGAACAACTGAATAATTCAGCCCGGCAATTGGACGGACCGACGACTGTTTGAGCAATTAACTTAATGATGCAAGGTCACTGGAAATGGGCCTGGCCAGAGCCCGGAAAGTGGCGAAAATGGGGCTGCCTTTCCACCCCCAACAGTGACGCAGTTGACTTTCAGCCTTTCAAAGGGCGGTGACCAGAGGGGCTATCCTTAGCCCACTCCCAGCCCGGGGATCCATTACGATTGTTGGCGCCAGCCCGTCCGGACAGACAGTGAAAAATATATACCATAAACATACAGTAGAAGGTCCTTGGAACTAACATTAATTTGCAGAGGGGGAAAGAATAGTAAATATATTATACTAATATTAAATTTACATATACATATAAGGAGCTATTTAATTATTAAAGCTTAAAGCTTGAACTCGAATCTTAATGCAAGATTGTATGTTTAGACCAAAATATATATTAAGAGCAAATTGAAATAGTTTTCTCAATTATTTAATTATGATTTAACTTAAAACTGTGTATTGTAATCGAATTTTGAAATCTTATATGTATTAAGAGATATATATGTCAGTTGTGAAGCATTAATTTCCTCAAATTAACCACTAAAGTTTCCAATTTATAGAAGCTTAACCGTTTGGTATAATATGTATTTATTAAAGGACACACGCACCAAAAGGACAACTGACCGCGCCGAACGGCTTCCATTTCCAATTTCATTCCATCGCTCCTCGCTTTTCCTCTATTTTCATTTTGGCTTCACGCGAGGCCAGCGCGTAAAAAGTTTTCCAATTTCCATATGGAGCGATCAAAGGCAAACCCGCAAGCAAACAAACTGTAATATTTGCATACAGTCGAATGTCCTGGGAGTAATGGAAACCGGAGTGGGAGTGTGCCGGAGTGGGTGTGGGTGTAGAATTGTGGGTGTGGGTGTGGAGGCGGAGCTGGTGCTGGTCAGAGCGAAGGTAAACAGTCGTTGAGCGGGTCATGATTAATGTGTCACGAAGTGCCGCAAACACACACCACACACACCGTTTTAATGGCGGACATGGCACAGTGGGGAAAAGCTGATCACTAAAGGGTTAATTTGATTAACAAGTCGGGGAAAAGATTCATTTATTTTATTAGATTTTATTTTAGATAAAGAAACATCTTAATTAATGGTTAAATGATAAAGAAAGTATAGCAGGCTTAAGGAACTGAAAGATCTAGAGTTCCTAATCTTAGTTAAGGTCTAAGGCTTTCTTACGAATCAGGAGGGTCTTATCTTATGATTCATTCCATTAATTGGTATTCTGAAAGTTATAATAATAAGTTAGTTGTAATATTTTATATATTTTTTATTACCAACTAACTAATTGGTAATATCATTAATTTGTTGACACCCCTCAACCCTACTTACTTTACCAGAAACCAACTGAACTTGACCTTGTCCCCCTGGGACCTGAACCCCTAATTTCAGCCCACGGTAAATTATCCATACATTGTTAGCCAAACAGACTGGCATGCCAAGTTCAGGCGGGGATTGGTTAGCAGGCCTGGTTGGCCAAGGAAGAGCAAATAGTAGTGGAATGAATACATAGTCGACATTCCTGGCGAATGCCAAGCGAACGACGAACGTCGAGCGTCGAGCGGCGAGCGGCTCTCGTCGTGAGTCAGTTGGAAATTGTCATAAAAATTAAAAATCAATTTTTATAATCCAGTTAGAAGGGGAAAACGCACAGACCAAAGCGGGACAGACAACGTTAGGGGACGGCAGCCGACGGGGCGACCACAAATACAACCACAAACTAGAGCCGGCGATATGGGCACGCAAACATTGTGGCCCACCGCCATACATACCGACGTGGCCTTATATACGAGTAATACCTGAAAACACACCTCGGTCCGACTGGAATGAAGAATTTCATAGTTTTCGCCCCAAACGAAACGATATTCGAATCGCACCTTCATTAACGGACGACCCGTGAACCGTGTTGGCCGCGTTTTCATGGCTTAAATATTCTAGTAATTTATACCGCAGAGTTCGTCGCGTCAGCGGGTGTAGAACTTTGAGAACTTGTTGTAACTTGTTGTAACTTGCTAAAGTTAATTTGGGCGCTCCGAAATTTTCTAATCCATTACATGGCACGCGGCGCCCTGACACCGGAAAGTCAACTCTTTGCCAACTTTGTGACGACGTCCCCGAAACTATTTAATTATTTATTAAAATCCGTCTGACCCAATCAACAATGAGTGCATCCATGGTGGAGCCAAGCAGGTCGTGGAAAGTGCTGGTCTAGTGCTAGTTGGGGCGGAAAACTCCCCTTCGAATCGTCAAAAGCAGGTGCCACTCGCTTCGGAGCGCTGTCCGCCCTTCATCTCTTCACCACCATCATCATCATCGCCATCATTTTTAATGTGCAATTCTATTTCGGTCGCAACAATTTGCGGTGGAAGATTAAAGGAGCTGGGTGGCATGTAACGATGAAAATTATGCTCTTGTTCTGAGAGATAAGTCGTGAAAAATGAAGATTAAGTCGTTGCTTAAGAAAGATGAATATAAGAGATGTATTTCAAAGATACATTTCTTTTTACTGAGCTTCTGAAAAATGAAACAAAAGTTAGAGTGAATTTCATCAGGTTACAAAATGTAATTAAATTATTTTAAGCTTTCAAAAACAAAAGTATAAACAACATAAAAGTTATCCATAAGAATGAATGATCATTTTCCCGGATGTTTTTTCCAAAACTTCCTAATCAATTTTTTACGAAAACCCTCTTAATACCCGCCAAAACAATTAGTAATTCACTTAAGGGCACGGAGACATTTCCCACCTATTTTTAACTCTCAGCATGAGTAATATCTTGCCACTGGGCTCCCACCCAAAGCGATTCAATTAAAGTGCCGATAATGAATGTCCGGAGCAGGGAACTAAGCCCCGGCTAAGTAGTACAATATTGATTAATGACATCTGTTTCCAGTCGAACACGTTGCAAACAATGTCGGTTCCACATCGCGTTCTCCCTGGCCATTTACCGAAATTGACAATTTAATTTGCACCGAACAAGCCAGTGACGGACAGGATAATGCAATAATCAAAGTGGGGAATAAGCCAGAGCTCGACTCGCATATCGTGATTGTGAATGTGAATATGAATATGAATTTGACACCCGGACAGGTGAAGGGGCATCGGGTTGCCTTCTTTGCTGCACACCTGAAAGCCAAAGGAAAATAAAAAGCGAACCACTTACACCGCTCCCAAAAGGAAAATCAATAAAGTGTCTTGAAAGTAAAAGGCAGAAACGAACTTTGAGCATTTGTGTGCTGTCCCTGATTAGATAAATGGCCCGGGGGCGGCGGTTGTGGGGTGCTGGAAAAGAGAACAAATACGATTAAATCAACCTACAAGGCGCATGCAACAACAGCAACTAAAAACACAATTTAAAATTAGAATTAGACAATTAGACAAATGGGACGCGGGCAGCGGGGCAGGGGAATGTGCGGCGAACACGTGCAAAAAATGTTGCCTGGTTTATACACTCTATATAGAGCTCAATGTCACGCAGCTCTTACACACACACTCGCACCACTCGAGGGGAGATGTGCGCGGCACACGGGGCGTATGATTTATTTAAGCGTCTATTAAAGTCCTTTCCATTGTTCTTCCGCCGCGCAGCGAGTGTGTGTAGTGGTTGTTTTTGTTGTGCCCGCCATGCCTGCGGTTTACTTTTCACCGTGTGAAGGACATTCGTTGAACTGCAACGCATTTGCTTTCTGTAAAATAACTTCAAAAGTTTCGCATGTTGAAGGGGCGTGTACTTTTTAATTAACGAACCAGCAGTAGTAGCAGCCAAGTGTGGCGGCATTTCAAATGGAAATCTGATCTAGCATGCCTATGTTATATGGTTTAATTGCTGTTCCGGCTAAAAACAGAATAGTCAGTTGAAAAATACCGAGAGACTTCACTTATAATAAATGTCAAAGGGTTTCATCGCATATGCAACAAGGTTGCCACTTGGAAAAATGTCAGCTTACTGTTGGACATTAATTGAACACTTCACTAATTAATTGTTTTTTTTTATTATGCTCTAAAATTTTCAGGCTAGAAAAAGTCGGTTTACAATTAAAAGAGAAATAGATACAGGGTTATGAAGTACATTTCAGGGTGTCTGATCTCTTTTTAATATGATTTATTGAACAAAAGGTAATAAATATAAACTAAAGAGTTTTTCGTTAAATAGAATTAAATATATTATAGGAGAGGTAAATTACATAATAAAATATAACAAATATGGCAGTTATTAAAAAAGTAAGTCAAAAGTCGTTGTTCAAATAAAATATTTTGATTGATACCTCTTATCAACTAAGAAATTTAGTAAGTTCTATAATAATATCTCCAAAAAGTTCTTTATATTTTACATTTATTAATAGATTCTTTGTATTTGTTAGTGATATATGAAAAGCCCAAAAGAAATATAGCAGAGACAATTGGGAATGGGAATTGTGTTCCGAAAAATGTATTTCAATTGGTAAAAATGTTCACTGTGAAAACCAAACAAATATCAGGCACTAATCAATTGACCATCTGGCTGATTTTTGATTTCAATTAAATGCCGGAAAATGAAATAAATTATGTAGAACTGCGAACTGAAATCAAACTGGGGTCAAGCATCACAATTCATCAACCGTCTCAGCCCCAACTCCAACATTAACCCCCGCAAAAACTGAAGAATCGAATTGTGTAACTAAATTTCTGTAACCATCGAACCTCGGATTTAGGTGTCGTGCAATTTCGGACTGTAGCGAACTTTGCCTAGGCGATCGCGATCGGTAGGTAAATTTGCTTTCGTTGCATCTGCAAGTCAAGTTACCGAGCGGAGCAAATTAGTCAGCAAATTGAGAGCAAATCAAATCACCTGAGCAAAGCTAAAGAAACCCCACAACTGTACCAAAAGCAATACGATTTATGATTTCCAAAACCCCAATTGGCTGCAAAATTTAAACACTCCAGACACGCTCAAATTAGTTGAATTTTACGTTTGAACATCACACGATTTTATTATGCAAATTTCCTAGATTACGCTTCTATACAAATTGGCTGCAAATTAGTTTAGTTGAATTGAACAATTGGCGTATGACGAAAGCATGCTTTACCCTTCATTTGGTTATCCTTTTCCTTAACATTTCCGCTTCCGTTTCACAGAACCACAAGCCACAATCCACAATGAAAATCAACCAAGGAGCTTGGCAAAGTTCCCCATCAAAATGCTTTTGTGATTGTCCTTTACAGCAATATAATTAAGCCTCAGTTGATTTACACTCCCTGAACGATTGTTGAGCAAGTGCAACTGCCGGGGTGATAGACATAGCTTATATGGCTTATGATTTACCCATTTTACTATCCACGAAGCGCTTCTGTCAGTTCTCGTTTTCGTTTCGTTGCTGCGCTAATACCTCGTTTCTGGATTAATATATTTCCTAAACGTCTTTACCGCATATTTCTTTCCATTTCCTTGTGGCCACTACTCAACTTTTGTTCGAAAATAAAACCCAAAAACAAAACAAACAACAAATACACTCCCACAGGACACATCCAGCGAGGTCTGCGATCCGGCAGCGCCGCATCCGGAGCCGGAGCTCATCATCAGCTGCCACCGGGATCAGCGGGATCAGCGCGAACGGAATCATCTCCCGAGGGATAGTAAAGTCATCGCCCGATCACAATCCTCGGCGTCGGCGGCGCCGCATGCTCCAGTGCATCAACTGAAGCAGCAACAGTCCCTGCCGAACCCCCCGCCCTCGCAGCACCACAGCAGCCACAACCCGCACGCCTCCAAGTCCGTCTCGATCCTCGTCTACAAGACCCTGAACACGGTCTTCAAGAGCAGCCGGAAGATCATTGTGCGCGTGTGCGAGGTGGCCAGCGCCAAGAAGTCCTTCACCATGTTCAAGTTCAACAAGGCCGCCCAGCAGCAGCGGATCGACAACCGGGCCAGTGCCGTCACAGGACACGACCCCTTTGTCCGGCCGCCAGTGCCCGAAAAGTGAGTGATCCCTTGGCTAAGAGGAGTCTGGAAAGAGCGTGGGAAAAAGGTTGGAAAAGCAATGTGACTGACTAAGAGGAATATTGTACTCATATTTTAAAGGGAGTTACAAATGAATTGTATTCAATTTTATAATTTCTTAATTAAAAAAAATATCTAAACATATAAGGAACCTCCGGGGGAATTTATTTTTTAAACATAAAAATCCTTATAACAGAAATGAACCCTAAATTCTAAAAGCTTCTTTATTTTTTCAACTCCTAAACATATTTTTAAATTCCAAATTATTTTTAGAATAATTCTTAAATATTCCTTTAATTTTTCGTATGTTTACTAACAATATGAATGCATTACTAACATATACTTCTATTTTAAAAAAATATTATAGTAAAGTACAAAAACCTAAAGTTATCTATAGATTACATAGATTACATCCAAGAAACGATATATTATCGATCATTTCAAAATACTTAATTTTCAAAATCGATTATTAAAAGCCAATGCTTTTCCAACACTTTAACATATAGAATCATATATTTAAGCCGTTAGTTTGTATGCCAATGTGTGCGTGTGTTTGTTTCTCACTTCGAAATGCAACCGATTTGATGTCGATAACCGATAACCAATCCGATAGGAAAGTGAAGCACATTATGAAGAAGCTGCACAAGGCGAACGGCCTGAAACGCTCCAACTCGGCGATCGAGTTCGATGTCTCGGCCCTGACGGCCGCCAATCGGCGCCAGATCTACAGTAGGTGAGTACCCGGATCCGATCGGATCCGACATATATATATATAAATATATATACGCCCGTCCGTGTGTGTATATAGGACTTTTGCAATGTGTGGGCTAACAACACCTAGCACAGTGCACAGGTTCCTCGAGTTATCCTTTAGTTTGTGACACGTTTTCGGTTCGATTCAGTGAAGCTTCTTTCGACAGACCGACAATGGAAGAGAACACACACTTACCGCTGATTTCGTTCGTTTATTTCCATGTTTTCTTTTTGCCAAATCAAAACCAAAACCAAAACCAATACCAAAACCCACCGAAAAACACCCACCAACCACGCAACCCCATTGTGTACCCTTCTATTTGCAGCAATCGGTCGGCGAGCTCGGAGCAAGATAACTCAGATCAATCCGAGCACTCGGAGAAATCGCCGCTGGTTAGCGCGAGGTTAGACAATCTAGCTAGGCTCTTCTTTAGCAAGTCGATGCCAGCGGAAACCGGAAGTAGAGATACCATAGATTCAGTACTGAATACAAGGTTGCATTTACTACTCTACTCTATACTATACTAAATATTTGTATTTCTATTTCGTAATTAGCTTGTACTAATACTCGAGATATCCAGCATCAGCCCCACTAGTGTACAGATCTCGATGCCGTATTCTCAAGTGCCATTTCTTCATTTTGCTTGCCCAAGTTCACATCGTTTCGCTTTGTTTCGTTTCGGTTCAGTTGATTTTTTATTCCAGCTCGACAGCACTTTGCATGCCAAAAACGAATAGAAATAAAAACCGAAAATGCTTTTAATGTTTGCCACACGTAGATTTTTCCGTACCACACTGAACTATTCTTTTTGTTCGAATAAACTAAGACACATGCACCCGTACATAGAGATAACACAAGTAATCCAGAAGAAAACCCATCTGATTTTCAAGAGGCTTGAGCCGCAGCAACCAGAAAAATAATTAACTTGAAAGCTTTTGTGGGCAATGGTATTGAAACAGCAAAAAATAATGTATGTCTGTACATATATATAATAGAAATTTCCCCTATTTCCCTTGACTTTCAGCGAATATCTCTGGCTTTGACTCTCCGCCTCTGTAGCGAAATATTTTCCGCAACTTTAGACTCGAAAGTTTTCTCATTTCGAATGAAAAGCCAACGGCAGTGCCAAAGTCAAAGTATTAAATGCGATGATAGAATGCATTTTCCGCCGCACCCAATTCCCCCTTTCTTTTGTTCCAAAAGGCAGGTGAAAGTTTGCCAAGGTGAAAATTCCTCAAATTAGATGCCCTGGCATACAAATACACGGGCAGAAAATGTGTGTTGAAATTGGGTTCGATGTGATTTTATGAATGAGTTTTTGAATGCGGAAATTAATATAAAATGTAGAAAAAGAACATGGATGTATTTGATATTATTTTAATATATATTTATAAATTTATAAATTTTATAGACTGATGTATACCTATATTCTATCTTATTGGCTTTTCTATTAGGTAACTGAAATTCTTTTCAGTGTTCAAAAATTGCAAATTAAATTATCAACTCAGCAAAAGTTCGCTCGAAAAAGGCGAAAAATTGATTCGCGCTTGTGTGCGGCTGTATCTGTGTGTGCCCGACGTGTGTGTGTGGGTGAGTGTCCGCCCATTTCCCGCCCCTTTCAGCTCCCTTTCAGCTCCCTTTGCCACCCCCCTCGGCCACGTGCTGAGCCGTATGATGAATGTGCAAGCGAGCGTGAGCATCTGTTCGTGTGTGTAAGTGTCTGTCGATGTGGAGGTGTGCGATAGGTGTGTGTGCGAGTGTGCGTGCCCCTAACGAGCAGAGGAGTGTGCATGTGTGAGTGCTGCAAAGTATGCAATAAAAAATTTCACACACGAGCACGTTAATTACGAGCGGCATCCGAACATTTTCGAAGAACTTCAGGCCCCCGCCGATAGAGGTGGTATCTCCTGGGCCCAGGTATCTATGTATCTGGCAAATTCTCTCTCCCCTTCGGTTCGTTTACTTCCCTGAGTCGCAGATGCTGGGTATTTATATTAATGAACGCGCAACCTGATGCTTGAAAGGGGTTTATTCTAAATTAATAATTTTAATTGAAGGTTATTGGTGTGGCTTTCTAAATTGAGCGGGTAAATGCTAAATATATTTTCTCAATATGAGAAGGAGTGCCCTAAAATGTAGAGTGTATTTAATAAATCTCCCGAAAATCCTTTAAGGTTTCCCCGAACATTCGCTTTAAGGAAGGCAAGGGAGTATCCACAGAGAATCTAATTTATTTCTTACTACATCCGAGAGCTCAAATCTGCCGGCCTTAGCTCGTTTTCCTCATTTTATCCTTACCTCTTCACCGCCCACGTTCCAGAGTTCGGCAAACAACAAGTGTGTCGAGTGTTTTGCAAATATTTAAACTGCAATATCACGAGGAAGATAAACGAAAGAAAGTCACCTCTCCGTTTTTGCAACAAAAATTAGCTTAAATCAACAAACAAACAAGCTGGTGAAACACCCTTGAACATACGTACAAACAAACACGGGGATGTGAGTGCGCTGTTACAGCTGCAATCGGAGTCAAGGCCTTGAACAGCAGGGAAATGAGAAATATTTCACATACGCACCGTTGGCCAAAAGCGCAAGCCATGCGCTTAAAGAGACAGGCAACGGGCAAAGAGTTTTCCCAGCTTTTGGTTGTTCTGGTCTAGCTAACGCACACACGAATACACAGAGGGAAAATGCCACTACAATTGGTCATCTACGGGAAATTGTGTTACACTCTTAAAAATGATTGGCTGATTGGGAGAGTGAATTAAATTATTATGTTATGTTTATTATAAAATTGAAGATTTTAAATCGATTTTAATTGAGTCTAAGAAAAGATAAATTAACAACAATAAATTCAGTTTCAAAATTGGATAGTTTACATTTTTTTCTTAGTCCAGATTTTAATATATATTAATTATAATTTTATTTTAATAGCTTAAAAAACATTTAATCAAGGATACTTATAGTTTTTAAATTATTATAGGATTATATTTAACAATCTCTAACTTGGAATAGGGAACTTTATTACTGTGATTTTTCTCTACGTGTGTTTGTGTTTATTTTCATTTCATTTTCGTTTCTGCAAGTTCTTGTGACGCAATGAAAGTGAAATGGATTGTGGGGAAGAGGGACAGGGAGCTGGAGAGGAAAGAAGCCTCTTGGCCAACATTTTATGCCGCACACGAACACACTTTCACTCTCCCTCGGTCCTCCTCTCTCCCCTCCCATCTCCCCCTGGCGCCTCCCTTTCGTTTTGTGCCTTATTAAATTTTCAAACACATGCTAAACTTAACCCGAGGATGTGCTTAACCTTCGCTCTGTTTTGATTGAGTGGCCGTAAGTGTTTGTTTATGAGCCTGTCCCGCTCCCACCCTCCCCTCTCTCTCTCTCTCTCACTCTCTCTATCTCTTTCTATTTGTTCCTCTTTTGTTATTTTCTCTCTCTATTGCTCTTCCTAATCTCAGTTTCTATCTCTGTTTCTGTCTCGTTTTAAGCCTCCCAGTGAGTGCAGTTTGTTTGGCTTTTCTTCCTTCTTTCATTTCGTTTGACACCGTTTCCATTTTCTGTTGCTTTTTTTGCACACTTCACTTGCAACAAATAAATAAAATAAAAAACAGTTTCTTAAACCCAAAACACGAAAAAAAAACAGGTCAGGAAAAAAGACACCATGTTAAACGAAATGAAATGATAAACTCTTGCTTCCGTTTCCGCTGCGCCATTGTGCAGGCAGTTACTTCCTCTTCCTCTGTCCCGTCCCTTGTCTTCCGCTCCCTCATTGAGTTGCAAATTCCTTCGTCCTGCGGCACCTTTCAACTTCCTGCCAACGAGAAAAAATGTTGCTGTGCAAATTATTTTGTGTCTCCCTTTTTTTTGGCAATTGTCCTGTGGCCTGTGCAGATGGTGATGAGGTTTTTTCGGGGTCTCTCTAGGGCACTGTTTTCTGGTCAATTTTGAATTGTTAAATATTTCGGTCACCGGTTGAGCTCTAGCTGAATTTTATACACTCGACAAAATTCGTACTCTGGAAATTTATATTGGAATTAAATTGGAAACATTTAAACTATAATTGGTATTAGGGTTTATGATCTATACTGTCAATTTTTAAAAATAACCATTAGGAAAAGGCAATAATAATAACAAAGAACTAAACTTCAAAAAATAAAATAATTACAAATAGTACCAATACTTAATATTGATAGGTTTCCCTTTTCAATAATTCCATTAAAGTCATTGAATGTTTATTCATAAATCTATAAATAAATCGAATGCATAAAATTCCATTATCAAAACACCGTGGAATCTCCATTAATTATGAATCTGTGAAATTTATCTGCCCCCCAAATTCCTGCATATATATCTAACCAGACACTGAGGAATCAGTAAACAAAATCCCTGTAAATAAATTATTCAACATGAGACCACATAATTGAAATGGAAGGACGAAAATGCTTTTGACGCTGGTCAAGTGCGGTCGCTTATGCAAATTGTGGGAAAATTTATGTTAATTGTCCCCTCCTCGATGGTCGTTGTAAATAATACCTTGCCAAAGTGTAATGCGATGAATGTCGTTTCCTACAAAGCCAACTCATGATTAGTTCTAGTTTTAGTTGTAACATACAAAACAAGTTTCCTTAGTTAGCAATTCTTTACCTACGTATGCTCTCTATCAACAATATTATTTGTGAGCTCAGACAGACACGAGAGTTAAAATACAATGGACACTTTTCAGGCCCAACATCAAGTATCAGTATTCCGCCTTGGACAGCGGCAATGGGATCGTGGAGCGGAGTCCCAGGGAGCGGGCCCAGCGGGAGAAGGCCCTGAACGCCACCCAGGAATGGATTCAGAGTGCCAACGGACGCTACGAGGTGATCGCTCATCTGGATGAGATCGGCTCGAGGCACGGCAAGAACTGGTTTCTGGTCACAGATGCTTCGGTAGGGTATTTTGTTGAGGTCTGTTAGTGTATAGATTTAATTGGGAGTTCTGTAGGTCCGCACAGATCGTCTGCTGACCCTGCTACCTCTGCCCCCCGACTGCGTGGCCTTCGAGGATCTGCCGCCCAACGAGTGTGCCCGGGAGATCCTGATGGAGCTCCTCGGCTCGCTGCATCATCCGTACATATATCCCGTGCTGGACCTGGGCTTCTTGCGCAACAGCTCGCATAACTATGCCTGCCTGGTGACGCCCTTCAACTCGCGCGGCAGCCTCAAGGATCTCATATACAAAGTGAGTTAACAGCAACTTAAATCTGAATTTAATAAAAAGCCAATCCCCCTTCAGGCACAGTGGAACGAGCCGTGGGCCAAAAAGTACACGCGCAAGCCAAATGGCTTGCCGGTGAGCCAAGTGCAGCGCCTGGGGCGCCAGATCCTGGAGGCTCTGCTCTTCCTGAAGGAGCGCGGCTTTCCGCTTCACGGTCACCTGCACAGCGGCAATGTCATCCTGCAGAACGGGGCAGCCAGGTGAGTCCATCGTCCGTTGAGCCGTGAACTAATTTAATAATGACTGAAATATTTGATATCGGAGCGGTGGCCATCGGGCGGGCCTCTGTCCTGAAATTTCAGTCATGCAAAATTCAGCGAAATAGAAGGGAGAACGATTTCGGCCTAAATGGCAAATTAAAAGCAATTCAACGGAATCGTTGGCCATTTCGTGGCACTTTAAATGCATGTCCCTGTTTGTAGAAGCCTCGCTCCCCGATTCCGATCCATGTCCTTCCCATCCCGATCCTTGTAACTACTGTGCGACAACGCGTAAAGCGCCGCCCAGGGCCACCCACTCGGAAACATCGAATGGGTGTAACAAAAATAAAGCTTTAGCTTTTTGCCATTTTAAAAATAAATGTTCGTCGCAAAAATGCTTATACTGCAGCTTGGCGAAGTGAGGGGCACACCAGAAATTCCTATAGGTAAAAGTCAATGAAAGAGCGGATTTCTTTTTTCCTTATTTTTTATTTTCTTTGTTTAAGTTTCCGCCAAGTGCATGACCCAATTTAGTTGCCCCCGTCGCCGGGGATTCGCTGCAAATGGAGGGAGGACATTGAAAAAGCTGATTTTCATATAAATTGCTTATACATATGTACAGCCATCGATAGGGGCACAGGATTGCAAAAGTCCATTGCCAGAGCAATGGAGAGTGGTAAGCTGAAAAGCTGATTGATGGAGTGGCAAAGCAAAGTACTTGTTCGAGTGGGATTGCCTTAGGAATCTCTCGTCTTCCCTGGCACTCACTCTGTGCTTGAAATAGTAATCAGAAAAAGGATGTAAAAATAAATCAGAGCTATAAAATCTAGAAAAGAATAACACGACTCCAATTAAAAGGACAATTTATTCAATTTACAAGTTGGAAAGGATTTTCCATAAACATTAAATAAACTAAAGATAGCTAAATTCACTTAAAAATTCACCTAAAGTCTTAACACAAAAAGTAATTAAAATTTCTGTGGCCTAATTAACATACCTTTGGCAAACACAATCCATCAACTATCCGGCACCGAGAGCCAGCATCTTCAGAACGCCTTTTGTCAGCCAATTTGGGTGGCCTTTCCTGGCCAGTCAGCAATACTGCGCTCTAATGAATACTGACAGGACTCTCGAGCCGAAAGCCCCGGCCAATCTGCAATATACGGCACTGTGTAGTGTCATAATATTGTCATATCAGGTCTGACATACGCTCTTTGTCATAAAGGCACATCGGGATGGAGTCTCCACCTCTCGCTCGCACAGAAATCCATAAAAGTAGGCACTTTGTGGCCGTCGTAGCCACGTGTTGGCCATCAATACATGGCTGTGGCACTGGCGGAGCCGCCATCGAATGTGCTGCATAATTAAGATCAAGAACCGAGGAGCGGGGATATGGACGGGTTCGCCGTTTAATTATGCATTCTCCGTGACCTGTGTTTTCGCTGGTTTTCGTCCATCAGGTTGTCTGGGTTGGAGAACGGTCTACTGGGGCTCAGTTCGCGGAATAACGCCGTCATGTGGTCCCGCTCGGTCACCGAGATCGAGAACGTGGACATCGTCTGCTTCGGCCACCTGCTGTACGAGATGTGCACGGGCCAGGAGCTGACCACACCCAAGCCGTCCATGCGGGTGCTCGAGATGGAGATGCAGCACTACCCACAAATTGGCCAGGTACAAGCAAATTATTTATGACTAAAGCATATATAATAATATTATCATTTTCATTACAGATTCTGGAGATATTAGGTCTAATCTTTGAGCCGCCTAGCGGTGTCTGCCCCTCCGTCGAGGACCTAGTCCTGTGCGATCTCTTTCGCAGCATCGATTTGCGCGAGCTGCGTGGCCCCTGTTTCAGTGTAAGTACTAAGATAATTCTCCCCTTCTCAGGATGTTTATATTTATATCCCCTTATTTCGGCAGACAATTAAGCCGAGCCTCAGCAGGTCCACCCTAAATCTGCTGCATGCGGTTAAGAAGCGCCAATGCGCCTCTCTGGGCCACTCCCTCAGCGAGGCGAACTCACCCTGCACGCCGCCCTCGACGCCGCACGATCGACGCACTGGGTGAGTTGCTCCTCCGACGGCTTAGTTGTTTCTTAGCTTTCCACCTAGAAGCAAACTCTGCCAACTTTTCACTCTCTCAGTCATCGGCATAACTCACATAAGTCCCTCACCAAAGACACTCTCACACACACAGTCCGTACACTGGTCATCGTCGTGTCATGTATCTTGGTGTGATAGGAGCAGGAAGTAAAATAAATCCGGTTTTTTAGTCTTAGATGAGTTCTACAAATAGAAATTAGTCTATGAGGAGAACTCTAATGGGAAATAACATGGGCTGAATTGAATTCTAAAACTATATTTAGATAGTTATACAGATAATGGGAACCTTTTTAAATATTAAATTTCATTTTATATTCAATAGCAAAATTTGCCTTTACTTTAACCAAGTTATAAGTAACTTTAAGACCCTTGGATGCTTTTTGATGTTATGTTTCCAGAGTAGTTTTATTTAATATTTGTGTTAATAATAATCAACCTGTTAACCTTTCTTTAAACTCTAGAACCAACAGTCCTCTCTCGATTGGAATCAATTAAAGCATATTAGTAGACCTCGCAGCATAAGTCTACATATTGTTGTTATATTGAACTAGGATTTTAGGGTTCACACCTACCGTTCAATTCTGTGTAAAAACCCAATTAGTTTTATTGAAAAAACTTTATTTAGAAAGAAATTAATTAGCTCTTAAAAACGTTAAAGGTTATTTAAGAAACTTATGCTTAGGTCAGTAACATATGGTCTGAGATATAGAAAAACAGACTTAAAGTCCGACTAAATCCGGATTTCCGAAACTCCATTCCAGGAAAACGTTACGGCTTTGTATTCTCACAAAGAACTCCATTTGACCAAAATGCAAAACACTTTTCCAAATTTTAGTAGAGTCATAGCTCCGCCCCACGTTGGGCGCCTATTTAAGCCACGCTCTGGGCCTGTTAATCCAGTATTTCCTGTGCACTCGCATTTCGGGCTAATAAAGAGAGACTCACACTCATACACACACACACACACCCATGGAGAGGTTAAACAAAAAGACACCACAAAGAAAAGACGGACAAAAAGCGAGGAAAACTAACACACGGACAGATGGCAGAGCGAAAAATGTGGCCAAAAGCCCGATGATGTGCGTGTGGCTCCTGGCGTGTGTCTGTGTGCGAGTGTTAGTGCGTGCCTAAAGGTAATTATGGTAATGCCCTGGACTCTGCTCAGGCTCTGACCCATTCCATTCCCATCGCATTCACCAGGGCCGTAGGCAGAATTTAAAATTATGCATACAAGACAGGGATATAATTGAGTGATAAAGGACGAGGACGGAAGCTAGCGCGAGAGAAAAAGTCCCAAAAAGTGTCCTCATTTTGTTGCTGCCTCATGTATATTTAAGCATCCCAATGACCCCGTGTAAATTTACTCAGCTGCCCCAGAAAAATATTAATTAAATACTCAAACGCATGTTTTTTACTTACATTAATTAACCAAACAATTTTACGTAGTGGAGGATTTTTCAACTAAAGTATTTTTTCCGTATGCAATGTTTTACTCTCTCTTTCTCTCCTACTACTACTACTACTACCGCCTACTACTACTACTACTACTACTCAACTCTGTTGTGTGTGTGTGTATCTGTGTGTTCAATCTATCTTAGTGTTGCGAAAGCGCCCAGAATCCCGTTACCGTTGCAGTTACCGTTACAGTTGCCGCTACACCAAACCCATCATCTTCTACACACATACCGATCCGCCCTCGAATGTCTATCAACGTTTACTTTTGTTTACATCACCTATGTGTGTGTTTTGTTTTTGATTTACAAACTCTTGCATTTCTGCATTTGTTTATTTACATAACCCGTTCGACTAACTAAAAAACCAACAACAACAACAACAACAACAACTACTCCAACAACTACTCCAACAACTATAACAACAGTGTTCTGCCTGCGCCCTATGAAGTCTTTCGTATGTACTAATCCGAAACCAAACCCAACTGAACCGTACCAAAAAAAGAAAAAAGAAAAAGAAAGCCCATCCCCAAACCGAACCTGAAACTACGAACAACTCACAAAAAATTATATCTCACAATTAAATTTTACAAAACGAATATCGTGTGAAACAAAATGAATACCTGAATAAATGAATACCTGAAAATAAAATCATGAACTGCAGAGTACAGCAAACAAGCCATTTTTTGTACGAACATGTAATTTTTTTATACCAAACGGAAAATGAAATCAAACTGCAAAAAACAAAAAGCTAAAAAAAAACAATATTTGTTGTAGGTAATTGTGGTAAGTGGCAATTTTTTTGTATGAACCACTGCACCACCAGCCAGAAGCAAGCCACGCAAGAGCAAGCAACACCACTTGCACCACCTCAAAGTAAACCAAATCGAATCTCCATTGACGCCAGGGGCCAGCAGAGAGTGCAGAAAACATATATGTTTATTTATTCATTTAACGAGTGCCAACCACATGTCCAAAGCCTTTTGTTTGCACTATATTTTAGAGTTTATAGTTTGCCCAATCTATTTTTCTATATATCTGTGTGTGTTTTCTCTGTTGTAGCTTATTTGCTTAAATCTCACCATAAATCCCGTGAACCCACGTTTGTGATTATGTTGCTGATTGCATGACGCATAGAATATATTATATATATTATGCACAAAGGCAATATTTGTTTTCGATTAAGCACTGAATGCCCTTTTCCTAGCTGGTTAAATGTTTTTGATACTAGTTTGTATTTTAGAGTAACTAGAAGGTAATTTTAATGGGCTGGTATTTTGCAATTTGTGCGGGAATTAAAGCTACTACCTGTTATATGTAATTGTTGAATAAATCTCTCGTTTATTCCTTCTGATTGTAAGCATATTAAAAGCTAAAATTCCAATATATAAGCTCCATTATGAAGTCTTAACTGAGTTCCCTCTCAGCTGAAATACTTCCACACTTATTTCCCACCTCTTAAACAAAGCTAAGCTCTCCTTTGCAAAATCCTTGCATCATGGCTAGCCTATTTGTGCCTCGGAAAACTCTGGAATATTAATAGAACCACAGTTTTTATGGGTCCCTAATTGAGTTTCTAGAGATCAGGCGCCTCGGGCTCGATTGGAAACCCGCACGTATTGCCGCTTCTATTGCAGCCGCACACTCACCAAGACACAACACTCATCGCATCCAGTGACATGCCATGGCTTCTATGCATATCCGAACACAAAAGAAATCCCAGCCAGGTGCCGCAGTCGGATCGGGATTGAAAATTCCGAATTCTGAATTTCTGATTGTTATTCTCTGGCCTTTTTCCCACTTTTCCCCCAATCTCTATTGGTACGCCGCCCGCCCATACAGTATCAGCCGAACAATGGACTCATTTGACATATCAAGCGACTCGGAGGAGGGTCTGCTGGAGGAGATTGTGGTCGGTGGGAGCTGCCACCGGCAGCACTTGCTGCGCCTGCAGCAGTGGCACTCCGCCCACTCGTACGCCCACTCGTACGACCCGCCCTCGGAGTCGCCCATCCACTACTGTGACCCGGCGGCCCTCTACTCGGATGACAATGGCCACGAGCCGGAGCCGGGGCAGGAGCACCAGCCACCGACCATTCGGTGCAGCACCAGCAGCCAGAGCAACCTGAATGTGCTGCTGGCCGAGGGAGTGGCCCCAGCCGAGGATGGCTACGAGGGCCAGGAGGTGGAGGTGGAGGAGTTCGAGGTTCTCGAGGAGGAGGAGGCCAGCGGCTCGTCGGGCTCGCAGAGGCTGCAGGCCCCGGCCTGCACTTCGTCGGCCGCAGGAGCCTCCTTCAATCACCAGCTCACCGCCGATATGTGCAACTACAAGAACTCGAAGAGCCGCCGGCTGGAGTACTCGCTGAAGTGCCTCAAGTACGGCCGCAGCAATCCCTCCCAGGACTCGGCCTTCGGCTCGCTGACCGACAACGACCTCTCCATCGGCTCCTCCAGCATTCGGCTGAGCAGCTTCCAGTCCATCTCCTCGCCCATCGACGAGGGCGTCGAGGATATCATCATAGCCACCACCACGGGCGGCAATGAGACCTGCCTGGAGCTGGCCACCATTCCGCGGAGCATGGTGTCCCAGGACTCGGCCATTTCCTCGCCGTGCCGCGAGAGTTCGCCCAACAACTTTCTCCACATTGACGATGCCATGTCAGGCACGGGCTCCACTTCCTCCGGTTCCAATTGCGGCTCCTACGGGAACATACGTCCCCAGCAGTTTCCAGTTTCGCTGTCACCGAAGATCCTGGTAACGGCCACCAGCAACTCGAGCAGCTCCTCGCTGGCCTCCAACAGCAATGCGGGTCAAGGTCAGGCCCAGGGCCAGGCTCAGGCGCCGGGACAGGGCCATCCCCAGCAGCAGTTCGATCCGCCCAAGATCCTGGTCAACGATCAGAACTCCATCTACACCACATCGCCCTCGAAGCGATCGGGAATGATAGAGGTCTTCTCGCAGAAATATCGGGTGAGTAAGCCTCTAAAGATGTCTCTGGATTAAAGATAGATTAGAAATCTAACAAGTTTTTTGTCCTTTGCTGAAGAGGTGGAGAGGAGCTTTGATTACTTAATTAATATATTTTTGATTGCAGTTTTTCTGTAACTTTGTATAACTTTACCTTAGTCTGTATATGAAAGCTTAATCAGTTTCCCTTCCAGGTGAGCTCCTTCGAGGACATGTCCCCGAAGCGTACCTCCGACAAGCAGCACCTGAAGCACGTGAACCGCCTGGCCTTCCGCTCCTTGGAGGAGGAGCGACGGATCGACAACGCCTTTCTCCCCATGGCGGATCGCACCCACTCGGACAATCGCGTGAACATGCAGAGCGAGAAGTACAAGAAGCTCACCCACGCCTCCTTCCGCATCAGCAAGGGCCAGGGCCAGGACTCGCCCACGGCCACGCCCACCAGCCAGACGCCGCCCAGTCACCCGAGCAACAGCATCGAGATGCAGCGCACCGGCAGGCAGACCCTCTGGCGGGACAGCAAGTTCTACAGGAAGAACCGCATTGCCAAGAGCAACGACTCCCTGATGGAGAACAATCCGTCGCCGAGGATCTCGCCCTGCTCGCTGCGGGACAATCAGTACGAGAGCAGCCGGAGCAGCTCCCAGGCCAGCCGGCGGTCGCTGAGCGGAAGCCAGCAGATGCTCAGCGTGACCACCAGCTTCTGTGGCAACGGCAGCGGCGGGTCGCGCAACGCGGCTAGGTACTGCAGCTCCAAGAGCGAGGACCTGGGCGAGTCCTCCGACTACCTGAGGGTGATGGACGCCCGCAAGTCGTACTCGGAGCGGCATCTGGTGCGGCTCAAGCAGACGGCCATTAACAACACGCACAGCGAGGACGAGATGAGCTTCAACGATAACGACAATAATACCATGGCATCATCGCAGCAGGGCCAGGGGCTCCACTACAATCAGCCCCACTACAATCAGAAGAAGCAGCACCCCCAGGGCGGTAGGTGGAGCAGCAGCTGCTCCATCGGCAGCCACCTGAAGACGACCAATATTAAGACCACCTCGCTGTCCGCTCAGTCCAGCCAATCGAATTTAGTGGCCACCTCAGCAACTGCCAGCTATCGCACGCCCTCCAAGTCCCTCGATCAGAGCACCGCCATACCGAGCACCACAGCCCAGGGCAACCAGAGTAGCCACAGTAACACGATCAACCAGGACACCACCAGTAGCAACAGCAACAGCAGCAGCACCAGCAGCTCGGTGGACGAGTCGCCGTCCAGATTGACCCTCAGCGGCGCCGATCTCTCGAGGATCTTCGTGATGGACATGGACGATGCACCCGGCAGCAGCTGCAGCGAGGAGAAGACCCCGCTCCTGGATAGTGTGGAGATGTCGCCGATCAGTCCAACCGAGCCAGAGCAGCCGGACCTGGACAAGCTCTAAGGGGATCCCCGTCCGGGACAACACTATATACACGCACATACAGACACGTTTTGAGCAGCCGAAATGCAAAGCATGTGATAAAGAAACCAAATACAGCAGAAATCGAAAGGGGAACCATCAAGTTATAGAACTATTAGGCTAGGTATGAGATGGCAGGCCAGGAGGGGTTTTCAAAAGAGGGTTTTCGGGATGATGCATCGTTGCAATAAGCTTAGTAATTACTACCAATCAATATATTAACGAAGTTACAAAGTTAAGATCCGCAGGAAGAAGAAACCAATTGACATCATGTCAGCTGACAAAGTTTAATGATTTCCCCAACTTCAGTAATATTCCCGAAAACTCCTTTTTCGAAAGCCTCCTGCACAGCCAGTGTCGGTTAAGGTAGGCAATTCTAATCTTGGTATCACACAACACACTCTCACCCACTTTCTATACACTCCGGAGAATATAAATGTTAACTTGGGCTGCCTTCGCCTCTGCTAGATCCACACAAACACACACCCAAAGCTTTCTTCTGGTAACAATAATATTTTTGTCTTTATATTGAACTTTAGCCGGTTGCTTTTACAGCAGCGCGTAATTAACTAGAATATCTCTCCACTGACGCTAATCTCTAGACTGCTAAGCCACAAGACAACACGGAGAAACCAAAGGAAGCCAGTATCCTGCTGATGAGTTGTTGTTTTTTTTTAACAAAGTAAACGGAGATAACAATTTTCGAATTATACGGAATTATACACTTTACTTGGTAGTTGATTGAATAGTTAAGACTTGAAAGCTTCGCAGCTTGGCGCATTGAAAATGTTTTACTGTAGCCTAAAATCGTTTTAAGCCCCCCGACAGGGGGTGTCGTATTTTAAATATATATGCATACATTTTAGGGAACTAAAACCAGCAAACAGGACGAGAGGGAGGAGCAAAGCCGAGGGCACCATTAAATGGAATTTGGTGGGAGTCCGAGGGTGAGCTCACAAGTTATAGAGCGAGCGAGTTACACTTTCTTTGTTACGTATCCTCAGTTCGAAGACGTCACATAAGCAGCACTCAATATCGCAACGGAATCAGAAAGTATACCCCGTAAGAGTTAAACGTAATCGTACGAAACCGCAAATACAATACAGAAATGCAATCAAGTTTACTAAGATATCGCAAGCGAAATATCACAATGGCCACACACAATCGAACACGAGATAAATATATACACCCTTACGATCATATATATAGTCATATATAGAAGGTAATATTAGAAGCACGCACTTAGCGAGTCGCACTCAACCAGGACGATCCAGACCCGAATCCAAATCAGAATGCAGATCCACAACTCAACCCCACCCAATCCATTCAAAGAACGCAGATGGTCTGCTTCAGAGTCGCCCCTCCTTGTATTATTCGTAGTTAATGGACGCGTAGGACATTGTTTACGGGACCCCTAGTTCGTACATATATGTATTTACCCCACAATCGTGTGAAAGTTCATTTTGCTTGGAATTATTTTACGGTTTACTTGTGTATATGTACCCCCAAATAATCCCAGAAATGGAATAAGCCCCGAGAGAAATAAATATTAAACGAGAAACCAAATAAAATTATTTCAAACACTTTTATTCAAGGGAAGTGGAAATAAATATTTCAGGGTCCTCTCATTTTCAAATAGTAGATAATTCGTAATATTTTATTTTACGTATTGAAATATTGAAACGTTTATTTAAAAGTATAAAAATTTTGCTCCTTTGTTTGACCTAATCTAGCATTATTTGAATTTACGAATAGTAATATTCAGGTAAACGATTTTATCAATCCTTTTCTAATCTTATCTTAATTCTAAAAATTATTATATATATTATATATAAATATATATTTCTTTAAATAAGGATTCCTAATAAATATCCAATTAGTTTAAGGTAGAACTAAAAAATATTAATCTAACAAATTCTATATAAGCTCAATCGTCACATGCCTTATTAATCGTTATTAGGTCTTTGTTATTGGGTCAGTATATGAAATATATACCATTAATCTCTCCACCAGTAGCCATTACTGTGAATGCCCGCTGCAAAATCTTAAATTTCTCCACCGTTTAACGGTGGATTTTACGTCCAAATTCAAAAAGTGCACCGAAGCTGCCAGACGTCCGCATTTTGTTCCAGTATCCAGTGCTGCCGAGGTAACCAAAAAAGCTAGAAATAGCTAATTTAAAGCCGACTGGCAGCACTGGTCGCTCATGAACAAAAGGTCTGGCAACGCTAGTCTCTCAACCAGTGCTGCCCATGCTTTCGCTCATGAGCCACCAGTTGTGCCAAGCCAGCTGTAAGAATCGATAAAAGGCTGTTTATCGGGATTCAAATATTTCTGAAAATGTATTTTAAATTTTGCATTTGTTAAATAATAGAAGAGAGTGAAAATATATATTGTAAATTTAAACTTAATATTTCTTAATTAACGTTGCTCCAAAAGCTTAACTTTTTAATTTTCAATTTAATTTAAGTTTTAGTCCAAAGTGTGATAAGTAGTAAAGGAATCATTTCCGACCCTACGAATCATATATATTCTTGATCAAAATCAACAGCCGAGTTAATTTAGTCATGTCAGTGAGAAAATAAAAATGTATTCATTTTAAAAAATTTTGTTAGGCGTTAAAATTATAAAAATTGTAATTAATAAATTTTTAATTGAATATTTTGATTTTTGGCTTATAAAAACTAACCGAAACTGTTTGCGAATTAAAAATAAATTGCAAACTGCAATGGTATACAAACTTTGGATTCCAGAAGTTTACTTCCTTCTTTAACTCTTTTTAAACGTTTAAAAAATATTAAATAATTATTTAAATATTTTCATGGTAATAGAGAAGAATGGAATTAATTTAAGGACATGCATTTTTTTCTCTTCTGCACTTTAATATTTTTAAGGTAAAGAATACGTTTGAAATATCTACCTAATTAAACAATCTATTATTTTATGTTATATTTGCTCTATAAAAAAAAAACAAACAACTGAGATCGAGCGTGACGAATCGGCCTCGGAGAACTGTGAAAAATGCGCCTCCCATCGATTTCATAATTTAGTTGCCATATTTATGATTATGTCCTGTCATGTCCTGTGCGTGTTTCCTCGTTGCTCCAGCCGACTGCAGCAGCAGCAGCATCCTAAGCAAACAATCGATGAGCATATGACAGCAAACTAATAAAATTTACCACCCCTCCAGGGGCCTCTGACAAGGGTTCCATCATTCGTCCGCCTGTCCGCTCTATTTTTCCCCCGGCAGGCTGCCCATTGTTTCAGGAGCTGCAATTATGGGAATTTGGCAATTTTACGGGCACCGAGGACGAAACTGGACGGCGGTCAGCTTGACCGGCTAACAATATAATTTACAGCGCTTTTGTGTAGCGAGGCGTGAATTTAGTACTCAAAACTGAACCCCCTTCCTTTCGCATGTTTGCCGAGTCCGGGGACTGGTCCAGTTAATCGCATTTGTTGGTTTTGTAATTATAATTCCGGCCCATGGAAATGATTTTGGCATTTCAATTTGTACCGCCGACCGCAGGCGCAGGCGCAGGCGCAGGCGGCATTTTTCGACCCCTTTTCGTAGGACTTTCCCCCTTGGTCACTTTCGATTTTCGAATAATATCCTTGGCGCTGGCGCAGGCGCAGCTGCTACCCGGCTATCCTCCCTTTCCGCAGTCGCGTGCCGCTTCGCAGCAGGACATTGTGTCCATTCGAATCTGGGCAATGTTTTCCCTCAGTTTTTCACCTTTTGAGTGGCAATTTCGCCGTCGAAAGTTTGCCCAGCTAAAAGGATTAAAAGGACTTCTCGCGGTCGCCTTTTGTGCTCAGTCAATTTACCGTAAAATTCACTTCGCTCCTTATTGTCTCTCGGCTTTATTTTTATTTTTTGTCTCCTTTGTTGTGGCGGGACTTTGTCGCTGCATCCTGTATCCTTTTTCCGGAGTTTTTCCGTAAATTTCCCTGCTATTTTTTGCGCCCATTTGTCAATTGTTTTTTTTTTTGCCGCTGGTGAAAGTGACAAATTTCGGGATGTCCCGTCTGAAGATTTATGTGTCGATTTCGCCATTGAAGTGGTTCAGTGGTTGAGTGGTTCAGCGGTGGCAGGACAATTGCCTGCAACTCTCAAGGGTTGAGGGGCGTGGCCGGTGTGCGATCGAAAGTCAGTTGGCAAGATTTATGAGATGAAACTGTAGCTATTGGATCGAGATGATCGTCAAGGGAATTTACCTTTTGTAGGAGATCCAAAGAGTTATAGTCGAGGGATATGTCAGTGTCAGGAAATGAATAAGGTCTACTTTATAGAGCTAGATAATTCATGTTAGCCCTAGGGAATCTTCAATAAAAAAGATACATACCCAATAGACACCCTATAACCTTACAAGTTATGCTAGTATCAATCAATTTACTTTAACCTAAACACTTTGAGGTACAAAACAAATTATTCCAGGCTTCTAAAATTTAGTTTCATTTCTCTAGTAATTTCCTAATTTATCACACATTTAGAGCTGCATCGCAAACCGTTTAAAAGAAAATTAAAAACAACAAAGGCTCAAACGAAACCAAGTTGATTTTGTGTGCTGTTCAGCGACCCGGTCTCGGACATGGTCAATGCCATGTGTGTTAGCTGTCCGTGCGGCCACCGGCCAGTGTCCGATTTCCACTTGGCCAATGGCCATTTTCACAGCTTGGCGAGCAAGTGTTTTTTGTGTCATTTGGCCAAGCTCCGCGCTTTCCGCACATTTGCAATTATTCTGGCATGAAAATTGAAAAACATGTTCTCGTCCCGCGCGCGACACTCAATACGCGTGTGCGCGCCAACATTGTCATTCATTCATTCATTCAGTCGGCTACCCGTTCGTTCATTCACTCACTCGCTCGCTCATTCGATATGCCAAAAGAATGCATGTCGATTTTTTTAATTAAAAAATATATTTGCAATCGGCGGGACAACTGCTGGGAAATTAGCCTCAAGTGCCTCGGATTGTCAAGCTGTGCGCCGGCGCGCAATTGAAAACTGTAGAGTCCTTCGGCCTGTCCAGCTGTCCATAAATCATGCATCTATTCCGGAGTTGTGTAACGCCGATTTCCCTATTTTTTACGGCCTTTTCACGACTGACCTCCCCGCGTTGACCTCCTACGTTCGAGGGATGCGAGGATACTTTTTTACGTGGTGGTTAATCGGCCCTAGTCAAAGTTTTGTCAACGTTTATTTATGATTTCTTGCTGATTTTCGGTGGATGATTCAGTTTTTTTGGGCACTTATACATGGCGAATGGACGGACTGAAGTGTTGCCATTGTGCGAAATGATTTTTTGCTGTTTTGCTATTTTAAGAGATGTTAAACTGTATTTACATGTTTTCGGAGGGTGGGTTATGAAAATATCAAGGTTATTTTGGCAGTGGATGGAATATTAATGAACTTGATTATTTGTTAATATATATTTTAGTTTAAATGGAGTATGTTATGAATTGCAGGTTAATAGGTTTTTAGTTTCACTAACCATTACAAAGTTGTAAAGGGAATACTTTAATCTACCTACCTCCTACTTTAATTCAATTTAACTTTGTATTATTATTTCCCGAATTCGTGTATATTTTTGATCCATTTAATTTAACGACAGCAGCTCAGCAGCACGCCCATTACGATCGAACATTATGACATAATTAAGTGCATGTAGTTCCATTACCAAATTGTTTGTTTAGCTCATTCGCTGCTATTTTAATGGCCCATTGCCAAAGGTATATAAAAAACTTTCTTTTATTTTCGTCGCCGCACGAGAAGCAATTATTGTACAATATATTATTGATAGACATGTCAAGTATGCCCATCATCGTGCTGGTAATCAACATCGACATCTTCGTGATTATCATCTTCAGTGACGGACCGGAATCTTCGATTTCATTTTCAAGTATGCTGCGATTGATTTGATTTTGTGCCTCGAATTTCGGTTTCATCGCACGTGCGAGCGATTAATTTTGTACACATTTTCTTTTTTTCAGACCTCCTCTCCGTTGTAATCCCCTTCTTTGAAATGTCCTGCGGTGCCCGATGATTTCGCCTGTCTCCCTTAATGCGCATTTTCTTCGCATTTAATTTCCACCTTTTTTTTTTCATTGGCCGTTGCGGTTTTTGATATTCAATATAGGCCGCGCCTGCAATTGTCACCCGTGGAGAATCGAAAGTGTGGAGGATACGGCCAAAGGCAGGCGGAAATCTCCGGCAGTCTGTTGTGCGAAATTAAATACCCGATAATTGTCAGTCGATTGCGGTAGGAAGTGGTGAGCGTTCGGGTCTTTAATATGTATAAACAATTGGGAGAAAAGTGTACTTGGAAGAGTTTAACCCTCTTGGAAGATGATGTCATTGTTTCAGGTGTCAGTTATTGAAATAATTTAGGGAATATTTTAAAATTGCATCATTGAAATATTTTGCTTTTAAATGTGCCTTGCTAGGATTACTCTTAAGTAAAGAGATTTTTTTACGTGAAAATTACCAATCTGCCTTAAAGAAATGTGAAAAAGGAGCCTCCCATTGATTTCATAACTTAGTTGTTATATTTAACGACTATGCCAAGATTGTCATTTACTTTAGAGAAATAATTTGGATCTGCTTATTAATAAATAATGCCAAGTTTTTAAAGGTCACATATTTTCTCCTTAACTGAAATCTACTCTTGGGGAGTAAAAACAACAGGGAATGATAATCTAAAAGGAATTTAGTCAGAATCCTTGTTAATGCCCATCACATTTTAAGTGTTTTTAAGCACTCTACATAAAGAATAGATTAAGGCATAAATTTAGGCATAAACAACAAGTAGAAAAAAGGATTTGAATAAATATTGATTGATTTCCTTGACATCATTTAAAAACCATTTAAATATTTTAATTCACACTAAAGTGTTCACAGAAAATGTCCTAAAATAAACACATTTAAATATCAGAATTTAAAAAATCATTATAAAACCCATACTTAAAGTGTAGCCCCCTTAAAATCGCTTTTAAAATGTAATGCTGTTTAGTACAGTTGTCATTTTGCGTAAGGGGACCCGTCAATTAACGCCAATTTATATGGCCACGAGTTCCTGGCACGAGTCCCTTCTACCCTTCCTCCGCTGTCTGGTGCTTTCAATATTTCCGCTTCCTTTCGAAAATAACGACTAAAGCGAAACAATTAACAATTGTTTGAAGCTGCGCCTGCGCCCAGCGGACAACAGCAAAACAAACAACAAATCAAAGTATGGAATATTTCATTTTTGTGCCTCGTATTTTTGTTTTCCCTAGTTTTGTGTTTCTGTTCCTTCTTTTTTTTTTTTTGTTTCGTATGTGATGGCGCGAAATGGAGTGCGCTTTAATTTGCATAAATTACCAGTAAAGGGTTAAAAACGCTGAAAGGGGCGGGCGCAGGGGGAGGATTGTCCGGAGCTGAAGTGGTCGCCTGCACTTGAAAAAATCTGTTGCAAATGCACAGACACCACACGAGCCACTCCTCCCAGCTCCATCCGCTTCTCCCGGCAGGCACTGTCTTTGTTCTTGGATGCTGGAGTGGTTGATTGCATTTATGGACCTCGGATACAGTTGCCCCGAGGCGATCGGCGACGAGGTGTGTCCGCTCAGCTCAGCCGTGAAAATTGTAATGTACATGGCAATTCCATTTAATACAGACAGCATCCAGATGCCGGAGAGTTACGCAAATAGCCGAGGGCCACCGGCAGGAGCTTTGGGTTAGCAATCATTTTAAAACCCGCATAATTGTCGGGATTTGCACGCCAAGTTCGAGTGAGAAAAAAAAGGGGTTAAATCGGTTTGGAGGAGTGGCCGGGTGGACGGGGTGGGTGTTCCAGGGGGACGAACTCTAAATAGATCGAGTTGCTATATAGCTGTTAGGCATACGAAATGTAGTCATTAAAACTGATATTCAGTGGTCAGTAAAAAGCAAAGGGAGTTCTCTCAAGTTTCAGAAAACTTTCAAATCAGTTAAAGTATTTTATTTCACATTTCTCAGTTTTTAGAAAATATAAAATCAGTTCGGTAAGTCGCCTGTTGTATTATCCCTAATACTTATCCTGTTCACCGCTCTTGGAGCTGTCAAAATATGACAACAATAGTAAACTCATAGGCTTCAAATATGTTTTCTTATCTAGCCCGAATCTCTGCCTCAAATCCTGCTCACTTTCTGCCCCGAAAACATTGTTTTGGGTGTGTCAAAATATAGGAATCGAGATGGAGATTGTCCAGGTTTGTATGTCCAGGTCCAGATCATGATTTCTGTTGGTTTTTAATCTCCGATATGCAGCGCCCACTTCAACGGCTCGAAGTTCGTCCCGAAAGGTCCTGGGTCAAAATGTTTCAATTCTGAGCGGAGATTTTAACGCGAATGCTGTTGCCCGGAAATCATCCCTCGGCATCTAAATCTGCATGTTTGTTGTTTTTTAAAACGTTTTTAATATGAAAAATGTCACAAAAAATATCAGGAGCCGTCGGCTGACGGGAAACGGGTTCATTTGAATGACAATCGAGGGAGGGACCGAAGGGGGACGAAAAGGGATCGGGTGGCGGTGGTGATGATGATGACGCTGATGAGCTGAGGCTGTGCTCGAGTTTTTGATGAGCTTGTAATGCCCTCGATGAGCTTGGATTCGGCAGGAGGGAGCCTGATGTTGCAGCTGTCCGAGGACTGACAATGTTTTGTCTGACTGAGGTTTTCAGATCGCCGATCTGCCCAACTCCAGGGGGCGTGTCCGCTGCTCTTTTTTATTTCCTTTGGTAATCTGACGTTTTCTAGCTGCAATTATGCATGCCGCATTTAACAATTTTCCAAGCGCCTTTTCACTCCGCCCAGCAGGTCACCACGGCCCGAAGATTAAGCTGTCTTTTGCGGGAGGCTTAATTTGATGTTTTATTTAAAAAATATCATATAACATTTTAGTAATAAATGCATTTCAGAATTCGTTAACGATATACTAAAAAAAAGAATGATTTAGTTAATGCAAAAAGAAGAAAATTAAAAGCTTAACAGTACTCTTATTTAATTTTCTTTGTCATTGCCATTTAATTGGCTTTCTCATAACTAAAATCGATTCTCTTATTTATTAAAAATTAATATCGCATTTTCAATACGTTAAGTACATCAGATTATCACTATCTGAGGATTAAGTCATCAAGTGCGCGGCTTAAATCAATTCCTGACAGCTTCGTTCAGGTATCCCTTTCACCGGCCTTTGTCCTTGCTCAAGTGCCGCCTTTAAACGCTTTGTTGTCAGGTTCTCAAGAGCTTTGTGTCCTTTTTATTTCTCTCCCTCCTCCGACGGGGTTCGCTTTTATCTTAATTACAAAAAATGTCATGGAATAAAAGGAGTAATTTGCAATGCGGAAATGCGACAGTTGCGCCGTCTATGAAGTTCACTCGTTTTTCTACTTCACAAGGAAGTTTGACGTAGGAAGAGCGTTGTAATTTTTATTAAAAATATCACAGATATATGTAAAAATACTTAGTAATAATTATAAACAGGTGACATATAAGAAATATATATTAAATACAAATAAGAGTAACATACACCTTAATATCCAATATGTTTAATCTTTTTCAATATTCAATTAATTTAAACTCCAATGGAAGGATACTCATTTATTCAAACTAATTTGTAACCTTGTTTTTTAAGTTACATAAATATAAAATTCAAGTTTGGGATACTAATAATCTTAACACAACTGTATAAACATAGGTGCCCACACATATATCCCCTTTAGCCGGGTTCGTTTTAATCGTTAAATGCAATTGCAGCGGCTTTGCTTGCTCATGGCTTCCAGGTGAAGTGTCGCTGAGCAACGAAAAGGATACTTCCACCTCCTGTTTTCTGTCTTTGGCGTTATGTGGCCCTGTCACTTGACTATTTTATGCTGTGGACTCCACTCATGCCTGGTGTTAACTACCAGAATCCTGCAGAGAAACAGTGGAACCAGCTTTAAGAATTTATAATTCATAAAAAGTATATATCAAAGGTAAAGCATTAAGCTCTTAAAAGCAGACACAAAAATAGTACAAGGAATATTAGAAGTCAACAATATTTAAATTGTATTAAAAATTGAAAAGTAAACAATACTTAAAATGGATTAAATGGGGATTTTATTAATATTTTATAGAGCAAGCAATTAGTTTTAGACAGTATAAATAAATTCCTATGAACACTTCTGTTTAAATAAAATGTGTTAAAGGTATTAATAAATTCTGAAGCTGATATTATTATATTATAATATATTTATTAATTGTAATTCAAGGCTTTATAAGTTACATTCCACAGTAATCCCTGAGCAGGTTAACCATTCCTTTTAAAATTTTAATTCTCATATTTCGCGCGGAGTTCACGGCTGGGCCTTTGGCTCTCTGCTCCTCCGGCTGCCAAGTGTAATTACACTAAACAGCAAACAAAATGATAATTATTATTGCATGTCCTTGTTGTACTGCGGCTTAAGCACCCGAAGTTGGTGTTGCGGAGATGAAACTCTTGATTCCATTGTTTGTCTGGACTAATTCCTTGCCCGAAACGAAAATAGAAAAACAGTCGCTGTATTTAATCAAAAATAAATACGCAACCGAGGACAAATGAACGCACACCCAAAAATAAATACGAGAGAAAAAAAAACAACAAACGACGTACAACGCTTAAATAAACAAAGTTGCAATTTCTGTGCAACAAAAGAAAATAGAGCGCAAATGGGAAATGCGTATGAAGAGGGAGCTCCTGGAAAAATCGAAAATGCATCAGAAATTCAAATGCCACGAGCCAAGCGAAAACCTTCTGTTCCCTCACTTCTGGGTATATATGCACTGGAAGAAAAAGAGTGATTTTTAATTTTTAAAATCTTGTTTTTGATTACAAACTGCGAGAACTATTTAACTAGTATGTGAACTTATAGTTTTTAACTTTAAGCTGGTTAAGCCTTTGTTAGTTTGTTATTTTTTGCTGAATATTTTTATAAGATAGTTTTAATCAGTAATTGTTCATTATATTACACTTTAAATTATGTCTTATTAAAACAATAATCTTCTTTGGTTTCTAAAAATAATAACCTTTGAATTTTATTTATTTTTCAAATATTAACTAAAGTTTATTCCTGATTTTACACAACTCCCTCCAACTCTAACATCAAATTTCCTTTACATTTCTCCCAGTGTCTTTATATTTACCAACCAGGTCCTAGCTAGGAATTTTCTCGGTTTGGGTGAGGGTAAGGTTAGTTCTAGGGACGATGTTGAGTCCTGATTCTGGTCGTGAGTCTCTGTTTGTCCGCCTCCGGCTGCCTTGGGTTGCTCTTGCGTGTTGCTTTCTGGTTAAGTGAACTGTTTTCTCTTTGTGTTGTCAGAGTTAGGGGATTTCAGGGGATGGGGGAAGGTGGAAAATGGTGGAAGGGGGGTGGTGATGGGGGCTGGGTGGTGGGTGGGTGGGTCATGTTGCCACATACTTCTGCGGCGTAGTGCGTTCAATTAAAGTTTCCGTGACTGCATCCCGAGACGGAAGCAGTCGACGTAATCTCTATCTAAGCTGATTGAAAAATCACAATTGCTGGAATTTCAATCTGTGTTATTATTTCCTACTTGTCTGGAATTTTATATTGAGCGGAAAAGAATATAAACAATAGATATTGCTGTACATATTTTGGAATTGATTATGGCTTGATTACTTATACCCATATAATTCTCAACTTCCTTAACTTAACTTTGTGGAAATATTGATTAAAATTCCTTTAATAAATAAAAGCACATTGATAGCTACAAAAATATCTTCTGCTAGAATTTATTTCTATGCTATCTTGTCTGTCTGAAATATGTTTTCAATTTGCCATCCTCATTGTATCCAGCTTATCTCAATTCATGCAAATATCCTGCGGTAAGGCTGCTCCTACCCACTTCACTCACTAACCTTTATGCTTCCATCTCCATTGCATTCCCAATCTCAGTTTGTTGGGGGCTTTTGTCAGAGCCTGATTGGCCGTTTCCCAACACCTTGGCATTTGTTTGGGCCAAAACACAGGACCGTATCCCATATACCGCATTGCACATCCCCATATCACGTATCGATTGCACACTCGATGCAATTGTGTGAGCTTTGTCTGGGCTTAATCGACAGTTAAGAGCGGAAGGATAATGCGGGGGAGAGACATCCTTGTTTGCCTAGCTGAGTGCCGTGTTTAGCATATTGCCACAGAGATCGTTCAACAAATTGCTTTACAGCCGAGAATTAATCTCGATTTGCCAATGGGGCAGAAACAATATGAAAATGCTCTAGCATTATTAGTATGTAGAATGGAAATTATTATAAAACATTTGGAAAGAGTCTTATTCTTAAAGACTATTTAACAATTTCCTAGTTTTCTAACTTGGTAATTTTTAAACAATTTTATATTTTGCAAAACTAATATCATACTAAAATCATGAATGTTAAGTTCAGCTATGAAAATATAATATAAATTATAATAGATGAATATTCCCATTCAGCATTAATTATTTATTAATATATCTTCAATATTTCCCAAATTATTTTATAATTACCATTATTGTGTATTTGCTCCTCATTTCTCTTCACAAAAAGTTCATTCCTCATTCTGCTACACATTACATTTCCATTCGTCGTATTTGATTTTTGATTGGTACTCACATTAGTTGGTCTTTATGGCTTGACCAATTGTTAATTTATTCGGGCGACATCTGCCAGGAGACAAAATGGAAATGCAGATCTCTGGCCATGCCCAGTGATTTATGCGAACAAATCCGGCTAGGACTTCCCTAGTATCCTGTTTGCAGCTTCCACTGCTCCGTATGCAAATGACAAATGACCCCCTCCAACCCTCAGGTAAATCCCCTTAACCCTTTCATTACATAGCCACATGTACCTAGGTTTATTCGGTGCAACCCTTTTTATATTTTTTGTGGGACTGCGACAATTTTTCCGCCGCTAATCAATGGCACAATTTTCCCTCGATTTTTTCACTTAATTTTTATTTGTTTTTTCTCGTGCGATAACGAAGAGAGAACCAAATAAAAACCCAAATGCAATCGTAAGCGTTTCAGCTCATTAAATATGCAAATTATGCAAAAACCACTTGAATGTGTAAACATTGACAATCCCATTGCAGGCAACGATAAGGATAACAAACGAAAAACTGTACTTGAGTTTGATAAGGAAAAGAGCAGATTATTTTCATTATCCATAAAAAGTGTTAAATATTTTGTTGCCTCTAAAGATTCCAGCTGTTTATCAAAGTTTAACAAGCTATAATTTATGTTGAAGAAAGTTTCAAACTATTTATTTAGTTTCGATTTAGTTCGCATTATTTTAAAGTTATCTAAAATCCCTAAGTATTTTTGTATCTTTTCTATACAATTTTATTTTATTTAATGTAAAATTCCACCCTCCTTCAAAACTATTTCGTCCCTGTCTAATTGCGCTTAGCACGTAAATCCCATTAAAGGCGGACACGCAACTTGACCAGAGCCATCATCGTCATTATCATCATCCAATGGAACCCTCGACGGTCCTTTGTTCTAATTCAATTTCCTTCCTGGTCACTCCATTCCGGCTGACCGCTGGTCACACGTCACTCAGGAAAAAACCAGTTAACCTTTCCAGGTAGCTGTCCGGTTGTAATTCACCTTTCCTATTTCTCCGCTCTGCCTTCCGCTCCTCTCTTATCGCAGGCTGGACATCGACTGCGTGTTTCTCTCGTGTAATTGAGACAAATGTTAATTGAAACTGTATTAGATCTAGAGTCTAAAGTCTAGACACTATAGCGACAGGAGGATACTCAGTACTTAGATTCTGATAATAAAGATACATCCCTTTATTATCAGATTTGTTCGTAGTATATATCCAAACCTCTTATATATTGCGAACAAATCCCTAAAACTTTAAAGAAATTTTTAACTATTTCTAGATGAACTACTATATTTAAGAAGCTAGTTCTTATGCACCACTTAAGATTAAATTTATTGTTTATATTTAGCAAAGAGACTGAATTATTTACTTTACCTAAAAACATTAAACAGAAAATTGGAAATACTTTTAAGGATCGCTAGACCTTTTTCAAACAATGTTTTAATGTTTATATTAAAAATGAAATTTAATTAATAACATCGATTTAGCATCCAATAATCCAACAATCTTAATAGTAACTATAAGAATAAGAAATACAAACATTTCCTTACTCCCAAATATACATAAAGTTTCAATATACCCTTATTAAATCCAAGTACTGGGTATTTTCGACACAGGAATGTGGATTACTAGGGAGTGTGTCCAGCGTGCAATATTGAACAGTTTTTTGATTGACATTATCGCGTGGGTGCGATAGTTAAAAGAGCTCCAGATAGTTGAACCGATCTGATGGATAGATCGCAGACAGTTGTTGGGTTCTGGAAATTCTAGGAACTTACACACATGTCGGCACAAAGCCGACCAACCCCTAACCCAACCCAATCGAAGCCGTACCGAAGCTCTCTGTTCTCTGGAAAATTTGCCTGCGAAACCCCTTTGCCTTTGTCTGGCTTTAAAATTTTTCAATATGCATGCAATTTGAAAAATTTTGCATGCTCCCGGCAAAAAATGAAAATCATAATTAAATTATTAGGCGCGTTCCAACCCGATCTGATATTTTTTCGCACATTGGCCATTGTTTACCTTTCTCCACACTCTCGGTGTAGAAATGTTTTGTCATAAATTTGCATTGCACAATGCGGGGCTGGCCCCGAAATCGGAGTCTATAAATTTGTCACGGAACAAAGAGTTCAGAATTTTCCTTCTTCGCGCTTTGGGAAAATTATAGATTTCGATTCCTTGACATTTTCAGGGGAGCAGTGGAAATAGATTTGTCGGCTGGCAGAGCTGTCATAATCATAATTTTTGGTATTTTAGTGCTGGGCGTGGTAGTCAGTTTTTGCAGGGGGTAAATGAACAGCTGCTGACCTTGCAAAATTTTTGCAGATATGCTTAATTATGAGGGGTTATCCAAGGGGAAAAGTCAGTCAGAAAAAATGACTTCAAATTTTAGAATGATTTATGTACATATTTAATAACATTTAAAGCAAGATGAAAAATTCGTTTAAATTTGTATAGAAAGTCAGTTTTGCTGCCTTAGTTTGTTTACTATTTCTGGGTTTAATTTTAATGGAGAATCATTAGGAGAAATTAGTTAAAACGTTTCAATAACAAGTAAAGTAGTCAAATAAATTAAATAAAAAGCAAATTCACCTGTCCATGTTACCTCTTCATTAGCTTCAGTCTTTCTCCACATTTCAAATTATCTCAGATCAAACTTACCTTATGCTAATTTGTAACCCAATAAGCGTATTCGAATGCGGTCACCACACTTTACTTAACTGATAATCGGAAGGGGTAAAAGAAAATAAAATTGAAAACACTTCATTAGCTGGCCACTAAAAACTACAAAACCGAAACGCCGCCAAAAGACATTTGTTACAGCTCTTTATTATTATATAAAGACGGAGAAACCCCTCACAAATTGGTTGACCGAACTCCGAAAATGGGATCCCGAGATGATGTGGGTGGGAAAAGTGTAGCGAGGGGGTTTCGACCAATAAATTTTCAATTTAGTTCAAAGCTCTGTTGACACTTTTATGTGACATTTGTGGCTCCGATTTCAATTCCAGCTTGAGGTAGCTCCGCTTTTGATTTAGCCCCTCATAAATATTCCCCCATCTCTGGCCAGCCGCTGATTATGCTCCGGCTTGTATCGTCGTATATAACCATAATACCATAATAATCAAATTAAAAACACTCACCGAATGCAATCAAAAGTGCATAAATTACATTCGACTCGCTCACTATCAAAATAACCCAAATAAGAGTTATGATTTTGGCTTATAAACAGTGGTACCCTAGTATTAAGAGGCGAGATTAATTGATTGGACTTATTGGAACTAAATATATTTATGCGGTATGTTAAGTTAAAAAGATTAATTTATGGAATATTAAAAAACGGTGTTAAGTTGTGTTAAAATGATCAAGAAAAAAGTTTGACTTGGATTAGTCTTAGCGGTGTTTATTGATTTGAAAGAGGTTGGTTTGTGTTTAAACTTAAGATATCTCAAATTTAATCATAGTAAATAGAAGATTCGTTAAAACAAATATATAAAATATCCAATGTTTTTTTAGAAAATTTATTTAAAAAAAATATAAAAAATAAATATCTAAAATATGAATATTTTTTTTTTGTTTATAGCATTTGACCTGCTTTTAAATTTACATTTTTAAAGGTAATTTTTTCTTCGTTTTTCATCCAATTTTTTTGTAACATTTCCTTTAAAAAAAAACTCATATTTTTATGACGCGTGCTGGCAATTTGATGACGATGCTGGCGGTGCAGCTCGCAATGTGATGTCGGCAACTGAAACTCTGAGCCACATCGCAACGTGGAAACAACATTGGCAACATTGCCGTCCAACTTGGCCGGCGACAACATCTGCGGCCCACGCACAACAGGAAGCCTTTTGGCCATCCAAACAGACACGCAAATATATATGGCCCATTTACAGCTAAGGTTCAAATAATAGTAATGTATTTACAAAATAAATTATATATTTTAAATAATTTAAATCATAAAATCAGTCAAGAATATGATTAATCAAATTAAACCCTTGGTTTCCTGTAAAACAATTATTTTGTAATAAAAAATCAAACGTAAGAGGAAGATAAATGACATTATTTTTATTTTATAACTAACTCTGAAAAAATTTAATATTCTTAAAACATTATATTATCTTTATACTATTTATTATATTTTTATAAAAATCTTACTCATAGTTCAACAAACTTAGCGGAAGTGCTATTATTTCAACATTAGTCCAATCTCTGTCTCCGTTCAGGTGGACTAGAAAATAATGTTCACAAAACATTCAAAGCAGCCACAACTGTATGCCGACTTTCGGTGTTAGTTGTTTGTTGTTGCCTGCTTTAGTTTATTTATTTATTTATTTCTCTGTTTCTTTTTATTTTTGTTTCTTTTTTTGCTGCTTACAAGTGCTTGTTGTGTTCGTTGTTTGTTGTTGGGTCAGCAAACACAGATCGGCGGTGGTGTTGCTGTGTTTTGGCAGCAATTAATCGACATTAAAATTTATAACACCGGCATAATTAATGGTCCGCTAATATGCCATAAAATTAGTTACTTAGCAGCCAAGCGGCGTGTTCAATTAAGGAATTGCTTGTGTACACTGAGCACTGCTTCCCCGAAGGCATAAATCAAAATGCTTATCACGCGCTCTCCACACTCGAGGGTCCAGACTCCCCGCCGCAAAACTCGCCCGCCTCCAAAGATATTTCCCAGCCCGATCCTAATTGCGAGGAAAATTCGCCTTGATTGGCGCGTAATTGTATAACTTGTGCGACTTTAACCGGCTAACCCCAAGACACAGTATTCCTGTTCACCTTCCCATCCTCTGGGCCCGGCAAAGGTCAACAGGAAGTGCCATAATTTGCCATATTGTTGTTGACTTGCCACGGTCCAAGAAAAGACCAGCCGCAGGGTGACTGTAAAGAAAAGGTAATCGAGACGCAGACACCCTTTAAATCTGTAGGAAACTGTTTGGAAATAATACCTGGAAATAATAAATATTGGGTTCAACTTCCTGAAATCAATCGGGGCTGCTTTATGTGGCATTTGCCTTAGAAATCCATTTTCCATCAGAATTTCCTCTGAAATATAGATATTTAGTATAAGATATTTGAAGTATTAAACCCTTTTACTAATGTTAAAGTTTAAGCAATTTTCAAGATCTTACACGTCGAATTTTCATTCCAACCTACCCGTGTCAATATATTTCTTGAAAAATCTCTCGGGCAGTCGTGTTTTCCGCTTCGCCTTTGCTTTCAAATGTCATGCATTTGGGAAATGCGGTGCGGGATTTGGCTCGGAGGCCACTCAGGAGTCAATAAGGAGTCTCCCTGGCTCAGGAGGAAGTCGGCAGGAGCAACTGGTTTCGCTGCCTTTGTTGCCTGTCTTCGTGCTCCAAAGGCTGCCATCTATTTGATGTTTATTGTAGTCGATCCCTGGACGGCATCGCTTCATCTCCATCGCCCATCGCCCATCGACCATCTCAAATCTCACATCTTCCAGCTGGCATCTGCCATCTACTTTTGAACTGACCTTTTGGCTCTGCGAAAATTGCATGGAAAATGCGAAAAGTCGTTGCTGGAGATGATGGGTGAGGAGTGTGCGGGTGAATCGCTGTTGAAAATGCCTTCATCATCATCGTCATCATCATGATCTGCCACATTTCCCCACCGCCCGTTTCGGTTTTTTGTTATTTGACTTTTTGAATTGTTAGAGCCAATATGATTTATGTTAATGCTAATGGCAAAATGTCAAGTGTTGCCCACGGAACTTCATCGTCTTCTGCTTCTGCCTCTCTGGTGTTTCTTGTTTTTTAGAGCCTCGACTTTCTAAATAACAACATTTAATTGGGCTTTAATGTTATCAGGGGACAAGCCATGTCTCAACAGGCAATTGCTTTACGGCTAAATAATAACAAACGTTACAAAGCCATTAAAATAAACAAATGAAGGAAGTCGTAAAAATATAGAAACGAAATAAAAAAGTGGTTATTGGGGGTTAGGTAACTTGTAAGTGCTGAAAGCTGAAAGATTTTATCTATTCAACCTTAAATCTGTTTTAAATCTTTGACAAATTTAAATTGTTTCCTTTCGTTCTACTGCGAGTAATGAAGCTCCGAACGAGTAGCTTCCTTTAATATTCTTCAATTACCCTTTCCCATTCCTTGTGACCTCAAAGAGTTTCCACATTGCACCCGTACTCACACAACCTGCTGAGGAACCACGTTCCCTTGGAGGCCACTCCATTCCGGCGGGGTTACCGAGGTGCCAGGCAATTATTTATTTATATTTGCAGACTTCAGACCTCAAGGCTGGCTCCGACCGTGTGTGTTCTATGTAATGGCCTGATAAATTTGTTTATTTGCTACCAAAAATAAACCAAGGCGCACATGTGTTTGGCCTGCTCCCTTTCATATTTTGAGCGCTTTGCGACTGCATTTTGATTAAGTAGAAAATTTAATTTGTTAGCATTTGAACCGGAGCAGTACTCCCAGTTACTTTTCGGACAGAACTCGGACGGCAGCGCATAAATCAAAACGGCATTGACAGCACTTATTTGTGTTTGGTCTCGACTCGGGATTTGTTTTTCTCCATTTTTCAGTGATAAGTCCGATCTGGGGGCGGCCCGCAGGCAGTTTATCAAAATAGTTGTCAGTTGGTTACTTAGTTGCCTATCCGCAGAATGCGTGCGCTTTTTGTGCGTATCTGTGTTGCAATTAAGAGAAATTGCCTGGCAAGAGACATAAATAGAAATTAAAAGCGCAATGCGAATGATATTACACCATTAAATGCGCCATTTAAGTGCAAGACGAGCCGGGGTCCGGGCTGCGATTTAATTACAGCAAATTGCCAAGATGTTTCGACATGGCCCGATGTTCAGGGGAGTCGGCAATGTGTTAATCCAATTTGTGTGCCATTAGATGACCCACATTGGAACTGGGCAAATGGGCAACCGGACAAGTGGCCGGCGAATGGGAAGCGGAGATGCACAGATGGATGCCTGGTTGGATGGATGGCCAAGGTAATTGCACTGAGCGTGGACCATTGGCAATGTCAAGGTAACCAGTTTTGATTACAACCTGGAACACGTCTTCGCCTCCATATCGCTGACATAATTGGTAATGACTTTCTGTCGTGGTTAAGTGAAGTGCACCAAGAAACCAAGAGAATATTAGTTAATATGGGTTGACAAGTTGAGGAATCATTTATTTATATTATATTTTGGAGTATCTTAAAGTTTTATAAACAAAATGGAACTGTGAGAAATCATTTTAATAGTTCTTTGAGTAATTATACATAGGTTCCTTAAGTAATAACAGACTCACAAGCAATTTAAGTAAGCTTGCCATATTTTCCCCTTGTGCATTAGAGGTCTTTCTCCTTGCAGGATGTCCGTTCTTTTCCCCCAGAATTTCATAATTTCAAGTAAATGCTCCCTTCTCCGGGCCTGGCACTTGACTTGATTGATTGCCAACTCACTGACTGCCAGTCGAAAGCAATTTCCACTCGAGCTGAGCTCACGGGAGAGATGGCAGTGACTCCTAGGCAATCCGTAAGTACGTGTATCTGTCTCTAAGCCCGTTGTTCCATATGTGGGTCGTTGATTCGCCGACGAAGCCAGGGCAAATTTACAGAGATATATGTGTATATATTTGCATGTGTCTGGCATATTACACTGCGAGACTTCGGTGGGGGGTATGACAGCATGGGGATGGGCTGTGTCAGGCAGATGATCGATTGGGTTTCAAAGCGATTACGAGGCCCTGGGAACTGGTAGCTGGTCACTCAACAGAGCTAGGAATTTACAACTACATTACAGGGAGTTAATGAGGGAAATGTTAACTGGATAACCTATTTTTCTTAACTATTTTAATTATTTAAATAAATTGATATATATTTTTGTAAGCAAAGTTCTTAGCTGAGGTGCCCGACATGACTCTTTCAGGGTATCGACAACTTCTTTCGTGTTTAGGCTTTGTTTTTTCCATTGCTTGTCTGGAGCAGATGTCGTTGGCATATAAGTCTGACTTCCCCCGGGCCCCGAGTTTCAAGCCCCCCTCAGCCCAGCCATCTCACCCCCCCCTTACCTCCAACTTTTGGGCCTCTAGAAGTGGCGACGGGTAAATGACTCCAATTTGATTTGTTTGGGTTGCCGGGTCCCTGCCATTGATGCTTGTTTGTGTTGAATTAAATCGCTTTTTCGACTCGAAGCTGTCTAGTCAGTGAGCTGGCATATATACATTCACATATACACAGATAGGCCCGGTTGCATTGTATAAATTGTAAATTGTCTTTATCAATTTGAAGTGCTAGGCGGATTATTTATGCAACTTGCCATGAATATTTTCATAGATAAAGTGCGTGCCTCAGACCCTGGCTAAATTCGCTGTTCTCATGTGCCTCAGCTGCGGTTTCAGTTTCGAATCTCAAGTTTTTTGGGTCACTTTGGGCTTAAATTACGCACCAACACAGACCATGGGCAGAGATTGGCGGCCGTTGAAATATTTAAATGCCGGCCCGTTGACAACTTCATTTGGGTGGAAGTTGGGGTACTGTGAGTGTTGTGGGGCAGGAAATCGAGAGTTGAATTAATATGGGATTAGCCTCATTAATATTATAGCGCTTTTTAATATTGTACATTTATTATAAAATGAATTTAATATACATGAGATACAGTTCTTACTCTATGCATATTTATCATTATTGGCTTACTTACTTTATTTACCATTTAAATATCTTTAGTTTATGCTTCACTAACATTTAAATATTATTCCTAACTCCCAAGCTATTTCTATATTCTATTCACCATTAAAACATCTCAATATCGACCAGGGTCCAGCTAGGAAATAACAAAATTAGGGCAAACAAAGCAGGGGGATTAAAGGAGGAAGCTGCCCACACAATGCGCAATCAGCGAGGACCTCCCTCGTCCCTCGACCTTGTCCTCCTCCTACTCTGCCTCCCCCTCTCACTGCTCTAATTGCACTTCCTTTGTGCGTGCTGGCTCTTTATTGTTGCAGGGGCGTGAGTTTTTGGACAGTAAACAGGATTCTGCCATCCGTCCAGCGGTCACCTCTCTAGCCACACAAGAATTCAATTCTGTTCCAAATGAGAATCGAACTCGGAGTAATCGCTTTATAATGCCGAGTTGGCTGCCGCAAAAATGTTGTGCAAAAATATCGACAGCTGGCCGAGGGACATCCCTCATTCCAGGATCAAAGCAAATGAAGCGCATCTAAGCCTTTCCGCTACTGTCCCATAAAAATATCCACGTGGATCTTTTTTTCACGCTCTGTAATTTGGCACTCACTGGAATTGCTTCATTTTGAACTTTCACTTTGTTTACGACTCGATTTTAATTAATTTTTGTTATTTTTTGTCCCAAAAAAAGAGATGCGGCTGAGGTTGGGTATCGGTTTTTACCCCTTTGTCCCCTGCTTTCGCTAAACATTTTTGACATATTTATGGTTGAGACTTCTGCGGGTTTCGTTTTGGGGTTAAAAAGGGTTGATTTCGGGATAACTCCCAATGTAGTTTGCACTTGATAACTCACAAACGGCGAATGTGTTGAAGGCACAAAGGGAAAGGTAGCCTAAATCGGAGGTAATAGCCTCCCTGATCAATTTATTTTCTGCATTGAAAGTAGCAGACTTTTTCGTCTAATTTTTTTGTTAGAGGGGTCAGAGGCAATCATAATTTCATATTTGCTTTGCGAAATTATGTTTGTTTTACTTTTGGGCGTTACCTCTGTGTGTGTCTCTGCGTTTGTGTGTGATTTTGGGTGTAAAAAATAAGGAATTTTGGCTTGATGAGCAATTTTTGGTATGAGGGTAAATTCTTCTTTGATAAGTGTGCTCAAGTCAGCTTAATATTGTAGATTGTAGAACTGGAAAAAACCTGGTAAAAATCTAGGTAAAAAAATATTTGACATTTAAAGAAAATCGATATAATTCCAGAGAGGAAAGTATGTCTTTGTTGAATGTATATTTAATTTTCTGAATGTTTTCTTAACGGTCTTTAAACTTAATTAAAATATTACTTTTACCTTTTGTTAAGGTTTTGATGGTTACTATAGTGATATCATGTTAAATTCAATACCAAGATCTAAATAGCAACAAGAATTAACTAACTAACTAAACTAAGTAACTAAATTAACTAAACTTAACTAAATTAAGGTTTTATTGGATACTAAATGTATTTAATGTTAAATTAAATACTAAAATCTAAATACAAATATTTTTTGTGCAACGTTATCTATTATTTTAGAATTATTAGAAGTGTACAAATTACTTTAGCTATTATATTTTTCAGATATATTAGATACAAACTATAATATTTAATAAGTCTCTCTGCATTTTTGTGACCTGAAAATAGTACAAGAATTGTAGTAGTGACACTTGGGCGCTGTCCTTTGTCACCTCCTCGCTGTCCTTCCACTTGAGAGCCTGTCAAAAGTGTAACAACAGTGGCAACCTGTTTGGTCTGCCCCTCGAGTGTCCGTTGCCACCGTGTTTTGACTGTACCTCGGTGGCAGCTGCCGCGCCCAGATCGCTTCACTGGGCACTTTACCTCGATGACAACGTAAAAACTATGTTAAAATTGCAGCGGCTACTTGAAAATGGGGACGGGGCGTGAAATTTGGTGCCTCTATCCCGGCGTCTATCTGTCTTTTTACTCAACCGTCCTACGTTTGCGACTGTCGAGATAATGACGTTTGACATATTTGAGCCACGCGTTCCCTGTGTGAATCGCTTACGAATGACGAATGTGTTGTTGTGCCATCGCAGCGACACTCTCAAGTACAGAGGCTCCTGCGGCAGGATGGCATGGAGAACTGCTGGCAGGATTTTCACTTCGCGCAGGCGCAACTGTCACGGGCAATTTGTCACAAATCAAAACGAAGGCAGACTTGCGTCCGGAAGTGAGCCCAAAAGGGGTGACTGACTATCCATCCGGGGGCTGTGCAGGCGCGCAAGCGCAGCTACAGATACAGATACTGTATCTCTTGATGGGCGTTGTGTAATCCATCAAATGGCATTCGGCACGCTACGCTTTCCGCAGACGAAGCGTGTCAGAGAAACGCCTACCAGCTGGATCGGTTCGTACAGAAATCATCCTTGATACACCAAGAAAAAAATAGGTATCGGTATAATCTCAAGATTTTTTAAACATTTTTTAGGGTGCAAGAAAAAAATGTTGGGGAATTTGAATGAAATGTATATTTAATACTTATTTTCTGTAATTTTTAGATATATTTTTAGGAAGACGTTATGCTTAAAAATAAATATAAAACATGGAGCGGGAAGGACCGCCACTGATTCTAATTTTTTATGAAGAACTTTTTAAACAAAAATTTATTAACTATTGCTTGTTTTACTAAATTATAGATTCTATACCAATTATAAACATTTTAAAAGTAGTTCTTAATCCAAAAATATAAATTAGTGTCGTTCCTTCTCCAAGTTTTATAAATATTTATTTCCTTCTAAATTCTCAAATTATGAATTATATGCTTCACTAAATAATTCCCATTTATTTCTCTCTGTGCACGCCATCCATCCTGAGTTCCAGTTCAAATTGCTCGTAAAATTTCGTAGCTCGTGCCATAAAAATCATCGACCTGAAGACTCCTTCCTGATTTTGTTGTGACACAATGCAAGAGGCACAGGAGTGGGTTTTATGCCCTCGTAACTTGCCCTAATTAAATGCAATTAGTCGGGTCGAGCGACCAGCTGGCTGGCAGGACATTTTCTCAATTAGCCAGAAAAATGCATAAAAAAAGTATATATATTTCGTAAGTGTCACAAAAAAAAACAAAAACGAGAAGGAAAAATCGTAAAACTGAAATTTCAGTTACTTTATGTGATTTTATATTTGATGCCCTAGAGCGGATCAGAAGGGTTTTTCCTACCACCACTCTGCCCTTATTTTTTCCCCTTCAATGCATTTTCCATGCAAAACAACAAAGAATTTTCCTCTACACATTTTTAATGCATTTTTTATGAATATTTTGGTACGTTACACGCCTAATGACAGTTGATGTTTAATGGGGAACACACCCCGGGGCCAAGCACATAAATCAAGCAATGCCATTGCCCAGATCTCCATGTGTGCCCATGTACATACACTATTCGAAGTCGAAGACGCATTTTTGCCGCCTCATTGCAGACCTTGACTTGCCCCAAGCTGAAAGAAGAGAACCCACCTTGTCGTCACCTGAGGTGAGCCTCACCTTTTAATTAATTAGCAGCTACCTTCGGCGGCGGCTGGGGGGAGAGCTTAGTCATTTGTTTACTCCTACAGCCAGCTCCCACCTCAGATTTTGGCCCTAATTCCTCTGCATAATTAGGCGGAGGATGCGCCCCGAAATAATGACTCACGTGCAACGGAATAATGCGTCCGCCCACGTGCTATTCTCTGGCTCAAGGTTGCTCGCCAAATGAACCCGAGTAACCTGTGGACTCTGGACCAGATTGGGTTAGAAGAAAACCACCTAGTTGGGGAAGGGGAGAGAATGGCAAACTACTACTTCTACTTTGTAAAAGTCTTCTCTAGCATTCCAGTGGAACTGGTTTCGTTTTGATGAATAAAAGAATTTCAGCACAAGTCTAAGGAAACTGAAAGCAAACCAGATTGATGTAGTGTTGGGAGCACTTAACTGGCTTATAATGATGGTAATCAAATTAAATGGTGAGGTTAAAAGATGTGCTTAAAATAAAACTAAGCTTGAAAAAATGTAACTCAAATTGGATTGCAATGAAATTAAATTCTCAGATTAAAATAATATGGGAAATTTTTATTGTAGCATAAATATTTATTATCTTTTATGCCTTTAAATTATATACCCACCTTTAAAGACCATCTCCTCTTCAATATAAAACTTTATTTTGCCCCAAAAACATACATGTACGTAGTTATTGAGCCCAATCAATCTCCAAGCACTTTGCATCTCCATTAAAGTCCACTTCCCTCGCAGCTCCCAAAATATTTGCCAAGAGGAAAACCCAACCAACTTGCTCTGGGCAAACACACAACTTGAGACTTTTCTATCAGAGTGGAAATGGGAAATTCGTATGGAAGGCACGTTCAGGAGATATGTATGTACATATGGACTCGGGCATGTGCAGCCATCACCATATAGAAGTTCATGGTGCCGGGCATATTTACTTGCGGCTGCCAGGTCATAATTGGGCGCAAATTTCCATTTGGCATTGCACGAGGAATTTCCAATTAATGAAGCATTAAAAATTCGCAGCACAAAAGATTGCTGTGCGGTGATAGAGCCACCGCGGAGATAATAAAGAGACTTGCCGCAACGGGGGAAAGTTGATTGCAATCGGGAAACTGTCCCCTGATTAAGGATCATCCAGCTGATGAGGCTGCCGGGATGCCATTCTATTGCGAATACATATGTATATATATAGAGCACTCTCCTTCCCTGCCCGGCGGGGGGTTGCAAATGTGTTTTGCGAAAAAACCAAAAATTCGGTTGCAGATTTTCGATTTGTGGAGTGAGATACCGTTCACGCTCGAAGGAATTCTCGACAAGCTGCATAATGAACTAGAACGGGTGCGAGTAGGCGAATGTCTGCACAGGGGGAAAAAAACGTGAAAATTGCTTAATAACTAGGTAGTTTTGCATAGCAAAATAATTCCTAAAATGACCTTGAAATAGTAAGAAGTATAAACTTAAATTCTACTTGATACTAGCAATAAAATTTGAACATGTAACTTGGTTTTAAAATTGTATATAAACTAATATTAAATTAATTAAGATATGCCTTAAAAGTTTATACTTTTTCCCTGTGTGTTTTCATTTTCTATAAACGAATATATCAATTTATACAAAAACTCTTTAAACGATCCATTCTCCCCTGTCAGAGAACGCCGATTCAATCCCATATCTCTCTCCAATCATTAGAGGCCGTAAACGTGGGAGCCTCGGCTGCCGGCCATATATCAATCTTGGATCTCGATCTCAATCTCCGTAGGAATATCAATCCAATCCCAAAAAAAAGCAAAAAAATCCACAAAGTCCAAGCCCAAAACCGAAGCGTGCCACTGCACTGGCGGCGAAAAACAAAACCGAATCGGCTTAAATGAAATTGGTGCAATTTTGATTGATTTATAATTGAATGTGAATTGTTGATAAGATTATGATAAACGACATTCACATCCACGGCTATGGGGGACTGGGCAGCTATAGGGGAGCGCGAAAATAAGAAAAAATTATGTGAAAATCGAAAACAGGTTAACCCACTGCAGCCCCCAAAGGGGGCCGCGTCCACTCCATCGATCGTCCATCGCTGGCGTCGGCGGCATTGCCAATTTGATGGCATTCGCTTCTCGTTTGTCGCCAGTCGAAAATAAAAAATATCGAAAAATTCAGCAAGAGGAAATTGAGCTGGGACTGAAATGTAAGAAGAAAATTAGATACTCTAACTTATAAGAAACTCTTGAGATTAAAACGTGAGAAATTTGAATATTTTGTGTATAGATTTATATTTAATTTGAATCAAAATGAGTTGCTTTAGTTACTGAAAACATTCTTTAATATTTCTGTTAAACTTTATCCGTTGGAAAATCTGTTATAACTTTATTTCAATATTTTATGATCAAAAATAAATACATCTAAAAATAATAATAATATTAATTGCTTAAATAATATTAAATAAAATTCTTGGAAAAATTCTTAAAATTACTACTACTTACTAATTACGATCTTGGCAAGATGCTGCAAGTCTGTGACACTTTAGAACTTCTTTCATAAAAATTCAAATCTAAATGAGTTAAAAAACTATAAACTAATTATTATAAAAAGCAATGGTTTAATATAGTTAAATTTTAGTAAGATATATTTATTTCTTTTCATAAGCAATATATTTAGTTTTTAAATATTAGCAAAGATATCTTTAAAGTTCCAACTAATTCAACACAAGAACTCCTTCCACATTTACTGCCAAAGCCAAAACACCACCTTCAAATTCGTAGAGTATTGTCGTAAAATAAGTATCGTCGTCGAATTGGTCTCAAATGCATAATTTTCGTTTCATATCGATGGCGATTTGCATTTTTGTCGCTTTTGTGGCTGGCTTTATGCATAATAAAATCAATAAACGCACATTGGAAACTGCATATCAATGCGGAGTTCGATTCGTATCGCCTTTGCTTCAATTTTCAAATTTCAATCGCTGGCACAGTGCTCGACAAAAGTCTTGTTTTTGAAGGCGAAATTTAATTGCCAGCGATTGGCTGGGCCTGGGGAGGAGGAAGGGCAGTGGCGGAAGGGGTCTCTTTTGGCGGATTTAGTGCGTGGAGCTGTAATTTTTTTTGTCACTAGGAAATGCACGCTGATGTGAGTTAAGAGCCGAAATGCGGGCCGAGCTTAATTTAAACAGGAAATTATGAATGTTGACTGCAATTTGTTTATGCAGCTGCTGATTCGAGGCGCCCCCCTGCCCCCTCTTCTTCCTCCCCTGACTGAGCAAGATTGGCCGAAAAGTATTGGCCGATAAAGTTAATTTACTTGGCCGTTTGCCATGCGCCGCGCCGTTTGTCGTTGGCCATTTGCCGTCTTGTGTGTCTTGTGTGTCTCTTGTGTGTGTGCTGTTTGCCCGTTGTTTTGATGGCGAATATTTCACGCTACTTGTGAGCAGCAGTCGGTGAGTCGAAAGGTGCCTCCCATCAACGTCTGTCATGCATCATTAGCAACCGCTCGGGTTCCCAACCTCCTACTTATTGTCTACAAGCTGCACTCTCTATGATTAGTCATGTGCGTCGCCTGCGGCTGTGCCGACAGATGTCCTGATCCATTCTTGGCCACATAATAATGTATCGGGACAATGGGAGAACAGAGCATTCGCTGGCAGGGGGCCAGGGCGAAGGTTATTAGTCATTGATATGCGCTTTTGTGGACCGCACCTCCAAGCTGCCTGCTGGTAGTGGGTCTTTATGTGGGATCTGGGGATCTGGGCCCGGCTATCTCTTTGTGTGGACTCAATTTCGCAGTTGTCAGTCAATTAACAAAGGTGTTGGCAAGAGGTAGGCGTTCCTTCGGGACACATTTTAAGGGTTACTAGGGGAGGAAGAGGTTTTTAGTATGAGACCAATCAACATATCATCTATAGATTTTCCTGCTTTCATTATGAACTTCTCTAAGCTTAGGTTTGCAATTTAAAAACTTTAAAGTAAAAATACATTTCTTATTTGCTTTATGTTTTAATATTTATGTACTTTTTACTAACAAGTAACTGAATGTTTTCACCATTATCTATGCTTTTTTTTTCCTACAATTCCCCTCTAATCATCTCTGAATTTTTCGTATAATTCGCTTTGCCACTTTGGCATCCATCGTTATACTGGATAATTCCATTTCTTTTTCCAACCAAACGACGCCACAGTGAACACTCATTAGGCACACGCCAAACAAGCTGCGAACCATTCACCCCAGTCACTTTTCCTCCCATTTCCCCAGGATGGCCATGCAGCGCACTTTGTTCAACTATCGCCGGGCGGCCGGCTAATGCCTGGTCCACAGTCCAACAATCTCATAGCCAATTAATTACCCCGAGAAACAAAAAGTCTGTAAATCATTTTGAACTTGACATTCGGTGCGAGGCGAATGCAAATGCAAGTCCACACGGAGTCCAGCGGACTCCAGGTGAGGCAATTAACGGGGGGCCCGAGTCCACAAATAAAAAAATAGGAGAGGTGTCGCCTGGTCTTCGTAAATTTATGCCTACAAAACTGGACACTCGTAGAAGTCAGAAAACTTTATTGGCCGGCAACATGATTTAATGAGCATTTATGCAAATGATCTCGGGTCGGACTCTGTCCTCCTCCTGCTCCACTGTTACACTCGGTGTTATCCTTTAAGCATCCTGTATGTGTCCGCACAGCTCGTAAATCATTCACGATGTGTGTTTGCATATGTCCACCGAGGGGTGAGTGGGCCCTCCTGAGTTCGATTCAATGGGGAACAAAAAATAACAGCCAGAGACCAGAGACGAGAGCCGAAAGGCAAACCCAAAAACCTACAAAACCTACAAAATCGAGGGAGGGCCGATGACACTTTCAGCTGCAATCAGGCGTAAAAAGATGCTGCCCAAAAGCAATTTTCACTTTTGGTTTTTCGGTTTTTGTTTGCGATTTTCCTTTGGCAACCGATGGGCATTGATACGGACAGAGGAGACGGGCAGACAGGAGGGTCTGAGGTGGGTCTCCCTTCGTCAATACTGCAACAATGCGACACAATTTCGGCATTTCGGTTGATTTAGGTGAAAGCCAGGGGGCAATAACGACTGTGGAGTTTCCATTAAATGGTTTTCAAAGCTTTTATTGGAAAATTTCTCTATAGAAAATTGTGTGGAAATTTAACTAATTTAAGTCACTTAAAAAGATTTCAAACCAAGCTAGAATGAGGTGGATTATCACCTTCCGTGAGTCTTTAAATACTTATTACTAAATGGATACTTGCAAAATATATTTATTTAATTAAAGCATTGAGGTAACAACAAACTCAATACTGATTTAAGATCCTAATATATCATTCTCAATTGAAAACCTTCACCACTCTCCGAGTATACTCCACCTGCTCCCCATTTAATCGGTAAACTGTCTGGTCCGATCCATGGATGAATGGACAGACACCCAGGCCGCAGTGACAATCCACAGAGGCCCTTCCCTTAGGCATCCCATACCGAGCCCGTCCCTCGTCTTTGGCCTGTCCCTGTGTTTATGCGGTTGCCTTTTGGCTGCTTATTGATTTTGGTCAAGTTTTGCCTTCGTGCCTGCGGTCAGCCCGAGGAGTGAAATCAATTGGAAAATGCGCTTAATGATTTTCCAAGATTTGTGCTCTTGCTCTAATGGCTCGAGCTAAACTGTACCTTGGGCGAGGGACTGCACAGGAATCTGCGACAATGCCGCACCCATTTCCTGTGAAACTATAGCAACTGTCGGGGAGGGAGAGTTGGAGAAGGGCGTAGTAATGGGCAGATGGGCGCCTTGGTGCAGCCAAGGGTTAACTTCTTGCAGCGAGGGGTGTGCAGCCTGATAGAGGATATTGTTGCTGCTGGCACAATTATGTCAACTTCTTGAACTGCTCCTTGAAGTGCCGATAAAGTTCACTTTCCGGGGCGGAAGTGTGCGCCGCTTGCAATTCGAAAACGATCAAGCGCAACGCGTCTGCGATGAGCCCCGTAATTATGGGTGCTCATGAAGGACGACGGTTCACCGCGGGACATTCGAAGGGGTGACCAGTGCTCCTTGGGTAGGTTAGGGGGATCTACTTAGGTCAGTCTTCTGCCAGGATCTTCAAGGATACGGGCAGATAAGTATCAGGGGAATGCAACTGTACACAAAGAGCTGCACTCGGGGTGTATCGTTGCAGCACAAATGCTATTGCAATATTTTATTGTATTATTTGTTACAAACCTTTGTGAGCTGTGAGCTCCCACTGTGATCTTCTTTAATACCAAGATGTTGTAAGAAAGGATGTACGAGATATTTGTAAACAAGATTTGGAAAAAGATTCCTTTAAAGATTTACTATTTCTAATTTCTAAGGTTATAAGGCTTAGTGTTCTTGGGAGGTTTAAGTATTTGTTACTTCTTTATCTAATTCATATTTCTGTGATGTAAAGTGTTAGTAATTTATCGAAGAAACTTAGTTAAGTTTATACTCTATAGTTATTGCTTACCTATTTTAATTTGAAATTTAAAAGTACCTAAACCTTAAATTCTTAACACACCTCCATTAAGTCAACTCCATTGCCTACTCACCCAAATGTAACCCATTTTAAGTACTTTAACTCCCCTCACAGCCTGTTTTCCATTAACCCCAAAGAGCCTAAAATTCAATTGGAAAATTTTCAATTAATATGATGGCCATCCGCCCCGTCGGGCAGAGATAACACGACATTCTAATGCTCGCATATGGTCCAAAGACCAAAGCTGCCATGGCCCTGGGCCACTGGCCCACTCCGAATGGGCCATTTCCATTGAGTACATTAACAATATTGCCAGTAGTGACCCAACTCAAGGAGAGCAAAGGGTCCACAGACCCCCTAAAAGGGCCCCTAAACATGGAAATTATGCGTGTCCATTCGAGTTTTTGGCTCCTATTCGAATCACCACCCGTTCTCCCATTTTTGGGAAGCCAAGGTGAAAAAGCTTTTAATGCCCGTTAAGCGAATGAGTTTTTCTGGTTTTAAATTTCCGCTTAACTATTTTTCCGGGGCGTTTTTCGGGCACGCGCCCCAGAAGAAGGCTTCGCACCTTTTTTCCCCCGAAAAAATAACCGTTTTGCGATGAAAGTTGCAGATTGGCAAAGACGATTAATATCACTTAATTAAGGTGAAAATGTAGATGCCTGACAGCTGTCAAATGTGTATGAAACGTATCAAATGGCACAGAAAATAAGTAGTAAAATACAGGAAATCAAATATCATTTTTTTATCCCTATTTTTTCGGGTGGTTTTCCGTCTTCGCCCAATTGCCCAACGCCGGGATTAGGGATTGTGCCGAAAACATACATTAATAGTCGCTCCGTCCGGAACAATGACAGCAATCAAATCGCATTTGCCGTTATGCCAAAAGCGGATTTTTGATGGCAATCAATCAGAAAAGTGCCCCGCAAAAAAAAGAGGAAGCGATTCGCTTTTCGAATTGTTTTCCCTTGTTTTCTGGGGTGAAATCAAAGCGCATTTAACTTTTGTGGTTGTGCAGATATTCTGGCAGACAGATTTTTCGCAATCTGCCATCGTCGCAGCCCCTAAGCGAGCATTTTCCACTGCAATGGCCTGTCATCGGATGTGCGAGCTGGTGGAGTTGGGTTTGAAGTTGCGATTTCTCGGATTTCGGATTTCGGGGAGAACTGATGGAGAGACCACTCCTCAGGCCGAATGCAATTCAATTCCGCCTCGACAAGTGCGATGGCCTCCTCTGCATTTCAGGGGAAACATTTGGGAGGCGGAAGTAGAGGAATTGTGTGTTAAACAGGCAGCTGGGATTAGGCTATGCACTAGGGAATAATCATATGGTTTTGGGAGACATCTAGATATTTCTTGGACTAATTTGTTCACTTTTACTGATTTATTAAATGTTTTTTATTATTATTTTATTTTATTGTAAAGAAAATTGGAGAAATATAGACGAAAAGTGTAAAGATTGAAATTAGTTACTACATTCAGCAATGGTTCTTTCTCTTTTATAATTAAGCCAAAGCAAGTTCCTAACAGAATTTATAAAGTTAAAATACAGAAGTTTATAGTATTTTTGAATTCTAACATAATTATTAAATATTTAAAGGAATTTCTGTTAAAATACTTTGTAGTTATAAAGATTTAAATAATATAATGATATTGATGAATACATTTTTTAGCCTTTATAATCAAGACATTTTAGGCAAAACAAGTTTCATATAGAATTATAGAATTAAAGAGTAAAAGTACAAAATTTAGTTGTATTTTTTTTTTATCCTTAAATAATGATTATATATTTTAAGTAATTTCTGTTGGAATACTTGTAGAAATCAAAATTAAAAAAACTGTAATGATTGAAATTGGTAAATACATTCAAGAATAATTCTCAGAATTTATAGAGTTAAAATAAAGAATTAAGTTGTATTTTTATAACCCTAAAAGGTTATTTAATTTAAAGTAAAAAGTGATGTAACCATTCCGACCGTATAAATTCTGAAACTCTATTTATTTGTGTTCAGTATCGAAAGCTGAGTTAAATTAGCCTTGAGACAAATTAACTTATTTTACTTTTTTTATATGCTATATATTTAAAATTGTCAAAAATTAAGAAACAAGTTTTATTTATTACAATGCAATATGCTGATTTATTACCCTAATAAAATCTATAAAAAAAAACCATTCCAAATTAAAAGTTAGGCATTTTTTGCCCACCTATGATTGATTTAAAATTCGATCTTTTGGTTTTGAAAGGGCATACAAACTTCGGCTTCCTGAATTCAGCTTCCCTTCTTGTTTTAAAGTGCCTTGCAGTCCGCTGGGCCTTTGAGATAACGCACCCGAAGCCACATTCGCTGCAGTTGACCAATAACAATGGCCCGGTTAATTGAATTGCCTAAGCCAAAGCGGTCTCGGCTCTTTTGAATGCGTGGGCTGTCTACTGACCAGATCGGACCAAGGTTGCTAGGCTAGGGAATAATGTCCCGACTTTAATTGTATCGATTTCATTTGAATTTCGTTGCCGCATTGTTCCAATCCCAAGCCATAAACGACTTTCAAAAGTACACAGGGAAAAGATCTTTTTGTTGACCGCATGTTTATTTCTGGATTGCCTTTGTGCCGCTGACAAGGTTAGAAGAGATTGATAGCTCAGTTACGACAGATTACGACACTTACCACAACTTCACTGAAATTTGTTTTTTTTTTTTTTATAAACTACTCACATCTTAAACTTTATTCATTGCTAAAAATACAATTTACACGCACGTAAAAATAGTCAAACAACTCTAAACAACTAAGCGACTTAGCCACTAACGAAGATTTACATACGCATCGCACATATATATCATACATGTGGCCAGCGAGGGAAATACAAGTGCTGGGAAGTAAGATAGAGATATAAATAAACATAAGATACAAGATACATCACTCTAAGACTTGGGCTTTCGACTGCGGCTGGGCGTGGTCCTCAGTGGACGCCTTGTACTGGTCACCGGATTACTAGTCGATGTTGTTTTTGTCGTTGTTGTTGTTGATGTTGGTGTTGTTGTTATAGGGGTTATTGGTGTGGTTGGTGTAGTGGTTGTTGTTGTGGTTCGCCTGGCACTCGGACGCTCCCGATAGACACACATAAGCTCGTCAGCAGCATCGGGACAATCAATTTGCTGAGGGAAGGGAAGGAATTTAAACAGAGAATTTAAAGTTTATCAAGGAAATATTATAATATTAGTAAGGAAATATTTTGTAATTTAATTTTTAAGATTTAAAATTGTAATTTCTTCAAAGGTTTTGATATTTCATTGTAAAGTTCTTATAAAAAACTTCACGAAATGTAAAAACATCATAATATTTCCCTTTAACTGAAACACTTTATTTTAATACCATATTCTATATATTTCTTAAATAAGATTTGGCTTAATATAAATATTAAATCAACGTTAATCTCACCTTATCGCACAATTGACTGACAGTGATGCACTTGCCGCTCAAACACCTGAGTTCATGGGGAGGGCATCCACCGGGGGCAGTGACCACCTCCGTTGGGCTGGCCACTGTGGTGGGTGGCTTACGAGTGGTGGTACTAGTCGTGGTGCTACTAGTGGTGCTAGTAACTCTCTCCCTCTCCCGCTGCTGGGCCAAGGCGGAGCCAGGAATGGCACTGGCCGTACGAGCTGCTGGAGTTGTGGCTGTTCCCACGCTAAACTTGACCGAAGTGCGATTCGATCTCTGAGAATATTTGAATTTGTTCTCCGAATCGCTGGTCATCATGATCTCCTTGCTGTCGCGAAAGTTAACTGGGAAAATTATACAAAACAGGGATCGCTTATTGATATTTTGAGGAATTATAAAGAAATACTTAGAACTCGATCACTTACCAAACCCCTTGGGTCCACCCGACGATTCCTCAGCACTGGTATTCACCGCCGGAGCTGGTGCCGCCACCTGATGTATCTGAAACTTGGTCTCCGTGCCCGCATCCTCATCTGTGTTGGCTGTGATATAGGTATATAGCTTATCATTGGTCTCATTCGGCGACAGGAAACTGGCATAGGAAAACACTCGAGGAAAGGCATTCAGTTCGGCCTCATCGAAGGGCGCCGCATCCCCCGAACCATAGTCATCGCAATCCTCCTCATCGCTGCCATCGAAGCAATCCAAGTTTAGATCGCAGCGAAGATTCTCGGGAATACACTTCTCGTTGGAACGACAGCGGAACTCCTCCTCCTCGCAAACCAAACACTGCTCATCCTCGTCCTCGCCGCCCAAGCAATCCTTGATCTTGTCGCACTGCCAGTTCTGGGGAATGCAGGTGCCATCGTGGCATTGGAACTCATTGTTGTAGCAGTGATCCCGCCTTCTGGTGGGATCCTCACACTTGTGACTCTCATGGGCATCGGGATACAAACTGCAGTCGAAGAGTTCACTCAAGACGTCCGAGTTGGCAATGGGAACAGAACAGGCTTCAAAGATGGCTAAGGAATCATAAAGAAAATAGTAAATAAAATAAAATTTATTAAGAATCATTTCTAAAATGTTTTTCTATAATTTTCCTGTCAAATTTGCTCTCCACTCACCCTTGCATATGCGACGGCATGGTGGCAGCTGTCCTATGTGCGAGGGTCGGCACTCTGGCTCCAGGGCGGCGCACACAAACTCCGCCGCTCGTGCCGAGCAGTTGGACCGGATGAGCTCCTCGTAGACCACCAGGGCCACTGCATCCCGCGGCGTGGCTCCCGCTCGATTGTAGGTCAGGTCGTAGTCCAGAACGCCCTGGCACATGGGCAGCATGGTCGACTGACAGCCGCTGTCCGTGGTGGAGGGTGTCGTAGTGAAGGTCATGGCCTGGGTGGGGCGTCCACTGGCCGGAGAAGGGGGCGGCAGGGTAGGTGACACCCGGGTCAGAGGCTGCTCGTGGTCAGCGGGGGTAGCCTGGGGTTTGGGCAGTAACTGGAAAGGCAGAGGGAAAACGAAAGGTGATATTGGGTAAAGGGAGTTTAGAAACCCCTACTTACATCTTTCAGCAACTGCAGCATTCTCTTGTCCTGCTCGATGGGCACCCCGAAGCTGTTCTGGTGACCGGAGGTGAAGCGAATGCTATCCGCCGGCAACAAGGTGTCGTCGTAGTCGCCGTCACCCTCCTCCGGAAAACCCTGCTCCTCCTCATCGAATGTCATTTCAGGCAAGTCAGTGCCTTGCTCCTCATCCACTGCCTTGAGTCGTGTTGTCTCCTGGGGCTCTCGCTCCGTGGTGCTGGTGGCTTCCTCATCCCACACTTCGTGGCTGTTGGGACTCGTGGATGTAAGAGTTGCCTCATAGCGGCGCTGCAGGAACTTGGCCCGGGCCACGCTCACATCGTGCAGCCAGAGACAGTAGGTGATCAGACCGAAGAAGAGCAGGACACTGGCCACAAAGATAATGGGCCATCGCAGATATTTCCAGCGGCAGGCACGCTGGGCATAGCCCAGGAGCATCCAGGGCGTGGGCTTCTCGGGATTATCCATCTTCCCGTTCAGATAGTAATTGGCAGTCAGGGGATACTTGTAGCGGCGAACTTGGAGTTCGGCCAGGGTCTCGGGACTGCCCAGCATTCCGATGCGATATTTCTGGGTCTCACTCCAGCACGACTCGCCGGAGGTGCGGGAGTAGTCATCTCCGTGTTCCCTCACCGATCCACCGCCATTCGCGTCATCGTCGCCGCCGATGGTCTGCACCGTGATGTTGAGACCGTGGGGATATTTGGTCGGCTGACGCCTCAATCCGGTGACTGATGGGGTTTCGTTTGCAATTACCTCCAGCTGCTTCTGTTCATCCATTATAGTTTCCTCCAAATGTCAATTGCCAAAAGCTACAGAGAGAAAAATTCAGTTACACAAAAGCCAGGGGTAGTAAATAATCAAAGTCTGGGAAGTTTCTTATTAAAGAAGCTATATAAGAAATAAATTACTTGTTTCCACATACATTTAATTGCAGAAGTTTTAAAGAGTGTGCGGTTATTTTATTTTATTTCTTTACATAAATTATTTTTTATCATTTGAGGATATAAAGTACTACATAAACACCTTTTTATAACATTGTTTTTAATGATTTTTAGGGGTTTTGCATCTGAAAAATACGTTTTATCCTTAATTATTACGAAAGAATAGTAGTATTGATGTAACCCCATCATTTTTTTATCTTCTTTAAAGTTTAATATGAAATCAAATTCAACAAAATGTTAATAAAATATTGCCTTATGGTTAGGAACTAATTTTGTTCTTCTTTTTCCCTCAGTGTTCCCCTTTTTGCATTTGCCACCGTTATATAACCGCAAGTAATTGCTGTTGTCTAACCGATTTCCGAGACTCTTCAGCAGATTAGGGCTCTGCTCCTCTCTCCAACTTCGGGAAAATTCAGATTCGCGAAAGGCAATCGAATTGCAAATGAAAATGAAAGTGCCCCTGTCAATATGCATCTCGGCATTTCCACAATCTTAGTGGAAAGTTGTCACCCAACCTCCGCGATCTTCAATCTGCCGCTGCTTCAATTGAGCTTCATTAAGTCCTCTCTAAAATTAAATTACAAGACTAACAAAAAAGACCGCAAAAACCGCGTTCATCTTCGGCGAATTAAGAAGCAGCTGCTGCAATTTACTTTGGATTTTCCCAAGCCATCAGCGGTGATAAATAATCTCGCATACGGTACGTTCACGAGAAGCCCCAAAAGTATTGGCCAATAGTTTAGAAAAATTGAAATGCGAATTGTGCATTGGCCAAGAGATGGCCAGCAAACAAGCCGGCAAAGTGGCTTCTGCTTCAGCCAACTTCGCATAAGGTTGCAAGTATATGTATGTACTACATGTGCATATGGCAGCCTCAGCACAAAAGCCAAGAAAAGCAAACTTGTTAGCCGGAAAAACGAAGAGCAGGCGAAACAAGCGAAACAACGGCAATAATAGCTGGAAGTCAGCTGCTAAAACTGGCCAAAAACGAAGAATAGATGCCCTGGGAGAGGTTATTATAAATGGCCGATTGGCTAAGGCAACGAGGGAGATTGGCCACGTAGGAAAATGGCAAGCCATATCCAATAACTAGATCTCTTGTGAGGCAACGTTTAATATTTTATTAAGTCGTTCATTTAAGTGAGCGGAGAACGAATTAAATAATGAAGTATAATATTATAGGCTTTGCTATATTTTAATAATATTATTTACAGCCACTTTTGGTTATGTTATTACCAGACTACCTTAGTAGCCCCAAAACTTAGTAAAGATCTTCAAGTAGTGCATTTTCCCCCAAATCTCCTCGTGAGCTCACCGTATCCCCATCGAAGCCAACTTGCTTAAGATGTTATGCATTCGTGTTACTACGACTTTGTACCCTTTTCACCTGGACCTGGATTGGCATTACGAGTGCGATGAGCTAAAGTCGCTTGAGCTTGGCGGCCACAGTTGGCTGAGTGTCGAGTGCCGAAGTGTTTTGTTTTTATTTGTATTTTCTTGGATTTTCTTCTCAGTTTCGGCTCAGACACAACTCCAGCTGGGATTGCTCCTCGTGCTCCAACTGACTGCTCCAACTGCTGCCCAACTGGTGCTAGTGACCTTTTCACTTTTGTTTTCGTTGCTGGCTGACTGCCGCCGCCTGGCTATGGCCAAGTTGCAAGTAACCAAGTTTTTGAAGTTTCCATGCTACCTCAAGTGTTGCGGCTTCTTTTCGTGGAAGCTGAAGAGGCGGAGATTGCGGCCTATTAATGGGTAGCAAACTCAAGTGCACAGCGAGAAAATAAGGGAGAAGAAAATGGAACAGGATTGTGGCTATCAGCGGTTGGGATATCTCTTCTAAGAGCTCTTTCGAGAGTTAGGGAAATATTTGTAGCATTTTTCTAAGCGAAAAATTTTTCTACTATATAGCAAAAATATTTAATTATTTACTACAATTTTCCTATTATTTTTTCCTGTACATCTCAACGTCTGCTTAGACGTTCGTTGCTCGCTTAATGAGCTGCAGTCCGGCGGCACTCAACTCTCGCCTCTTCAACTCCTCTCAGGTGTGCAAAATCTGTGGCTCATGTTTTTCCTTTTTTTGGCCGGGTTATTAAGAGTTTTGCTGGCGGCTTTAAAGATTTCGCTAAGGTCAGTTGAACGGCGGAAAATGCCGGCCAAGTGAGCAATCGACAGAAAGGTCATAACAGCAATTGACGGAGTGCTGTGAAGAACCTTGCTTTAGGGTCGGCTCCCAGGCACCGAATGGGTGTAACCAAACAGCACGATTGCAAGCTGAGGTTAGTCTTAAATGTCTGCGGTTGATTTGGAGCAGGGAACCGGAGGGGGTCTTAACGACAGATGAGCATGTCAGTCGGTTTGTGAGTGGGAAATGAGGTGATCTAAGAAGTAAGCGGTTACCGGAGGTCCCAGCTCCAAGATCGCCCTGCCATTACAGCCTCCGTCACGCACCTATCTAGATCTTTGGCAACCTGTCTAATTAGTAACTGTAACTGCATTGGATATCTGAGCGGCAGTATCTGCCAGTCCGGCCACTTCCAGGCATTGTTCAATAGCTGGTTTGGCCAGCCATTAGAACACCTTTGAGCAACGCCATGCCTCAATGCCCGGCACTGTACTTGAAAGGCCCTCTGTCTCAGTAGTGCAATCTTCAAGCGGCTGAGCATACATATTTTTCGGGTTGCCCAACTCGATTTCATTTAGTTTTAAGTCGATTCGATAGTGGTTATTATTGCACGAAAACGAGAATGAGACTAACTTTAATTATAATGTATAATAATTGTAATTATATGATATAGTTATGTTAATAAATTTAATTGGGTTTCATCATAAATTATTAAGCCCATTCAAATGTTTACATTTAGCATGTTCTGCTTTTGTAACAGATGGCTTATCTAATCACTGTACTTAATATTTAACTTATTTTATTTATAATAAATACTTTTCGGAAAAGAACTCTTCATTTTGTTTAAAATTTATATCAAAATGAAATTGTGACCTGAATAAAATGTTATCTCATTTTATCTCTAATTTGCAGGCTGCTGATTGATTATCTTTCTTTTTAAATTTTTAAATTAACTAAAACATAATTAATTTGTAGCTTCCTAATGAGTTAAACCCTGTCCATGGAAAGCAGAACTTATGATTGATAACTTTAAAATTTACTTTTCAAAGAAACAAATCTGTATAGAAAGATGTTAATTTGTAAACATTTAACTTTATAAGGAAATAATTCAAGAGAATTTAATTTTCAAGCTTATAAAATTTAATTTAATGAGTTTATAAACCTTAAAAATACTCTCAACCCTACAAATTTTATTCTAAAACAAAATTCTCCTTTATTTTAATCAATATTATCAATTTTTCCGAGTGTTTGCCCCGCATTCCTGGTCAGTTAAATTGCATTGAAACATTGCAGCATCCACTGGCAAATGCCAGCTTATAAGTTAAGTCATTTTGTGGCTACGAGCTCCAATGGAACGGCAAACTGCAACTGCAACTGCTGCTCAAAGTTATTTTGTACAAATAAATTGTTTATGCTTTTCGATTTTATTTTGCCCGGCACTCTGGGTACGTGCCGTGCGATGTTATTCTGTGCGAGGTGAGCCGGCGACTCTGGCCAGTCGTCGGGGCCTGCATCTCAAGCTGAAACTGAAGCTGAAGTTGAATCTGGATCCGAATCGGACTCCAAAGTCTATATAGAAACGCGGAGGCCAGCTGCTGCAGTTAGCGGGTGGATTATGGCAGTTAGACACGGCGATTATGGCCTTACATGATCATGCCAACCTGCTACAGTTTGGCCAACAGAGTTCTGAGTCACAATGATCAGTGCACATACGTATACGGGCAGAACTGAAGATCAAGAGGAGCTGAGTTATGATCGTGCCCGGGTCGAGGTGGACTGGGCTGATTAGATGGCAATCCAGCAGATTCAGTCCGATTAAGCGATCGATCATTGCTGACATTTGAGCAGATCGTGGGTGGACAAAAGCCCCTTTTGCTCGCCAACTCAATTGACTTTTGATCATTGGACAGAGCTCTTTACTTCTTAACAAACTTTAATTACTTTTAACTTGTGCCTGGCATTCTTTGCTCCTTTTGTTTGGCTAAAACTGATCAGTCATGGTTTCGCGAATTCTCTTTTCCAATTTATTTATTGCCACTGATTGATCGCTCTGCCAGCTCGGTGTTTATTGAGTTTAAGTTCGATTCGAAGAACTTTTATGGCGAATAATTACGGTCTGTATTGTGTTTCTGGTGTGGTCATCACAATCCTTGGAACTGGTGTAATTATTTGGTGTTGAAATCATCAAAACCGTTTACTTCTACTTTTATAACATAATTATTTGTTGATTTATTTGGCTTTGAGTGTATTTTATTACTTTAGGCTTTAATGCCTAAGAATTACAGATTTGTTAAGCTCAATTATTGTTGAGACAACTGAATAAATCTAGGGAATTAAAGCTACCTTCTGGCTTTATATAGTATTTATTACTATTTTGTGACCTTCACGAGCTCTCAATTTATTGTGAAAAAATATATTTTAAGAACTGATTTTATTACCTAAATTTAAAGTACTTATTCTCTTGGAGTTTATTTTTTTTTTAAACTTTACTCAAGTGGATTGAGCCATGAAACACACAATTTATTTCACACATTATAGTCAGAGATTCACTTAAATATCTTCAACCGTAAAAACTACTTTAAAATCACATTAGAACTTCCAATAATCAGACAGCGCATAGATGATGTCAGAGAACTTCTTCGTCTACTGAGATTATTATATAATCTTCGGATTTCTTGCCATCACTCAACTCTGAAATGATCTCAGAGAGTTGATGATGTTCGAGACACCTTAAAAGGGGAACCGAGAAGCATTTTTTCCACTCATAACCCGTTGATATTTACGCACATTTAAAGATCAACCAGGAATCGGATTTACACCCTCCCGCTGCATTTAAATCTTAAAACTTTAAACTAAATCTGCTTGTCATCGCAGCAATTATTCCATCAATCAGGCCTTCGAGCATCTGCACAGTCATTGGTAAATTCTGGTTTGCACCTTGTCTGAGTTCCACACCTGAGTGTGTTCTGTGTGTTTGCCCATTTGAATAAATTTGTAATTAAAGCAGCTACCAGATTTTCCGATCTCTGTTTCACACCACACAAATTCGATGATCATCGTAACTCACACGAGAACCGCACTTTTGTCACTTTTCCACGCTTTTCGGATTCACTCTGCGGTCGAGATTTGTTTTAATATTATTATTATTATTTTTGTTTTTGCAGGGGAACCGCGAATGTTTATGGAGATGTGAGAACGCGAGAGTGCTCGACATTCGCGTTATGTTAATCAATGTTGATTGCAACTTGTTCATTTTTTTCCCTCTTCATTAAAAGTGCAAACTTCAAAATTAATTAAAGTGACTTTGGCTGGGTTTGTACATTGCAATTTGGACTTGTTGCACTATAATTACGTGCCTCATAATTTGCATAAAAATTTCGTTTGGCAAGCATTTGTCGAGCGTTATGTGTGGGAGGTTTCTTTGTTTTATAACTTCTTCCTTTCTGTTTTTTTTTTTGTCTTCCACTTTTAAAGTTTGGTCACACACGGCACTAAATCAATCAATCCATCACTCAGTCACTCACGCTCAAGGAGGGATAATTTAACGCTTTGGCAATAATTGCATACCGTTTTCCATAATTTCCCCCCAGGTAAAAGATGAAAAACTCACATTGTACACACTTGTTGTGGTGCCTTGGGGTTTTGAGGACTTTTTTAGGAACGCGCAACCGTTTGTTGTGTGCCGCATCCGCGCGATCGGCTGCCAAAAAACCGACTGAAAGACCCAGGCGCCGCTGAAGAAGCCGAAAAGCTTCTCTTTTGGATTCTTCTAAGACTCGGACGAAGCTCACCTCACCTCAGCTCGGCTGGGCTCTCGGTTTCGATTTGATTTCGCTTTCAAGCTCAGCCCACGGATCGAGTCTCCGGCGCCGGCACCTCGAGTTTCCTCGCTCTTAAATCCGGTTTCAAAACTCTCTTAGAGTCTCTTTTTTTTTGGTCTCCGATCGTTTGGAGTCATTGGTTCACTGTGTCGCCAGTTGGGTTTTCTTTTTAGCCATGTTTTTATCTATTCTTTGGCTGCGAAGCCAATATTTTAATGCCTCTTGCAACGTGACGTTTAAGTTATGATGAGATCGTTTTGCCTGACTTTAATGCTGTCAGTCGCCGAGTGTGTGTGCGGCATGAAGCGTGCCCAGGGGCTGTAAAGAATGCCTCAACGTTGGAGTTGTGGCAACAAAAAAACTGTCATTACTGGAGTTTTCCTGCTGGGGCTCGTTTTGGGCTGAGGTTTCTGCAATTGGCTTATGGAAATTTCGCTCATGTGGGTGACAACTGGCTCTGAAGTGGGTTAAGTGGAAGCAGCAGATGAGTCATGGGATTCCAAAAGAGGCAACAGCCAAGCAACAAGTCCATAATGGGTGAGGTTAATGCACTGGGAATGCGTTTTCTTGGGTTGATTGGAATAAAAATTAACTAAAGTTACATAATTGTAATTATTTTTGAGAATAAAAATATATTTTAAATATTTTTAAACAGTTTAAATAAAGTTGAAATTCAATGCAGAATAAATTCTTAAAATAAATTTGTTGATCTTAGAATGTTCATTTCATTAAGGAAATCATGTCAACAATGAAAATTAAATATTAAAAATATATATACATTTTACTATTTAAAGAATCTAGAATTTTAAAAGGAATTCTCTTCTTTTTCACATTTATTTCTTGGCTTAAAAAATACTTAAATAATCATAAAACCACAGCACACTCTTTATATATAACACATACTCCAATTAACTTTTATTTTGTCTATCTGTTTCCCACATCTTAGCTCTAATTATAGCTATCCACTTCCCTCCAGGTAAGAAAAACGTAACCTTCGAGTGGCGCCAATTAAAAGGCAGCTATTAATTAGTATTCTGATTACACTCACACCAACTATTGACCTTCTTTGCTAATCCAATCCCCAAAAACCCCTCGAGCTATTAGATCATTTAGTGGTCTCCGTGTGTACAATGGCTTAGAGCTCACAACATGACGCAGGAAAACACAAAATAAGCTAAGAAAAAGAGAAGAAAAAATAAAACAGATCATTGCCCAATGCATTTTGCGGCATCTACATGTGGCAGGCACAAAAATAAAAAACAAATCCTGGCAACTCACTCCCACCAAGTCAGCTGTTTTGAGCCATGGCTTTTTGGCCCGCACTCGATGTCCGCGGACAAGTGCGCTGTAATTGGCCTGGCCGAAACGACTCCGTTGCCAATTGCAATTCCTGCGGCGAGGCAACGACGGTGAACACTGGGAAAAAATATCAGAAAAATATTAGGTATAGCTACAACTTAATTTAAATTTTGAAAATATTGAATACATAATTCAAAATTATGAGTTTGCAATCACAAAGCGTGTTCTTAAATACCTTTTAATTTATATTAATTTATTTATTTTAAATTAAATGTTTTCATCACCCCATTTGCTTATAATTTATATAATTAATCATGTCTTGGAATATGTAAATAAAAAAAAAAAAAACATTTAAGATATGATTATGATTTTTTATTATAAACGAAAGAGAAAACATTAAAACTTTAAAGAGCTTTCTGAATAAATGCTCTAAATACGTATACACTATTTGCAGCATTTATAAAGATATTAATATTAACTCAAATTTATTTTATTGTATTTATATTATATTAACATAAATTTAACATATTTTATTAAATATCAATATTAGAGCAAAAGCCTTAACTAAGTCTTAGACTTAAACAATCGAATGACTCAGTTCCATTTAAATTTTATGGCATTCAAATGATACCCCGATCGTTTTTATGATTTTATGATAACAAATATTTGAATGACAATTTAGACCTAATAATGTATTTTAATAATATATATTAATGGTTTTTTCACCATGCAACGAAATCAATACGCAGTTTTTATGGCCCAACCGGGGCACAAGGTTAGTGGATTCGTGGACTTTCGGTGCGTTGGATTTCAATTTCGATTTTCGTTTGGCAGTTTCTGTGTCGCGACTTGGTTTTGTTTTTGGCTTTAAGTCTTGTGCTATGGATTCGGATTTGGTTTCGCATTCGGTTGGGGTTTTCTCGCCGCTCTTTATGGCATTTTTGCGATTATGAATGGCCTGGGTCTCGGCCCGCATTCTAAATGTCAATGTTATTGCACCCGAGCAGCTCGGATGTCTTTTGGTCCCGTGCATCTATGCAGGGGCGTCAGCTGTGGGGTGCTTTTTGGGGGCTAAAAATACGTTAAGTTATTATTTTTATATAAGAAATAGATTTGGTTTTATCGACAAAGAATCAGTGATGATTTCATTCCTAAAAAGCCACAAAATTAGCTGTTATATTAATGTTATACACATTAAGTCTTGCATTAGTAAAGAACTTGTTACTTTATTGAAGACATGCATATTTCTCATGCTCTTGTCTAATATAAAAGAAATATAATGCCTAATTTATTACACTAGCATTTGGTGCCTTTTGATAATAAACCTACTAATTATTTGCTTCCTGTTCCTGAAAATATTTGAGGGTGTATATTTCCCCAAATTATTTTTGGGTTTTTAATCTGTAATACAAAATGTTCAACACAATTACTCTGAGTTTTCCCTGGTTCTGTACTTTACATTATTCTTTATTGTTTCTAGATATTGCCCTGAACAGCTCCGATTTGTTAGCACTCACTACTCATTCTACCTGCTTTGAGCTAACTGAAATGAAAAATACCTAGGATTAACAGGCTAATCAGGAATCCTGGTTATGTTCTATATATATTAACCTCATATAAAAAATCATCAAATCTCTTCACTTAATGGTTGTGAAACACCTTTTACCAAGTGGGTTTCCAAGGAACCCAACCATTTGGATGATGCCGAGAACTGCGTTAACCTTCACAAAAAAGAAAATGTATGATAATAACTGCCAGGAAAAGTATTATTTTATGTCGGGAGGATTGTGATTATGTTATATAAAATAAGCTTTTTAAATTAAGCAGAAAAATATGCCAATTACTTTCCTATTTACCATTTTTAAAATGGAACTTCTTCCATTAATAAATCAAATAATAATGTAACATTCTTGATCATATTTGAAATACCCCTTGGGAGTTTCCGTGCACACCACTGCTTCTGCTGATGGCTTTATGCTATGTTATAAATGTGCGATTTTGCTTCGATTTCCATTTCCAAATGGCGGTATCCATGGCTATATGGCCAAAAAGGCGGTGGTTGGCTCTTATGTGGAATTTCCGCTATTCACAACGACCCACCTTAAAAGTCACAGACTCCGACTTCAATTCAACTTTGAGTTTGATTCGGAATCAGAGAATATTTCAACTGCCATGCACTGCTGAGGGGGTATTATTGTCACTAAGAGAAGTTTGTTTATATTTAATTTGAATATAATTAATAGAGTTAAAGATGTTTTAGCAATTTCCAATATCTTCTATTGGGTAAACTGAGTCATACTTATTAATGTTTCAGCCTTTTTAATATCCCAAAAAAGAGTATAACCACCTTCGGGTTCATACCTCCTCGCTAGTGAATAAAAATTTCATGCACTTTTGTGTTGGGGGCCATAAATTTGAGCCTGACTTTGCCCATTGTGCGTTGGCTGCCACTGAGAAATCGAATCAATCATTTTGCGGCACACACGAAAACGGAACAAGTTCGCAGAGGAAAAATGCAATTGTTTTCACAGGCATTGGACTGGCCGAGACGGTATTATGACAGCGTTAACAAAGCGCGGCCAAATTAAAGTGTTTAATTAACACAGAAAGAGTTCAACAAACACAGAAAGAGAGGCTCGACAGCTCGTCAGCGGAAAAATCGCTCATACGCTCCGGTGAACCTCGAGCGCCTAAACACGCACAGGGAAACCGAGTGCTGCACAAAGTGAATACTTTGTGCGATGGCGAATGAATGCGAGTACTCAGATCCAAGGTGTACCAAGCTCTCGGTTAATTGTGTAATTGAAATTGAATTAAAAGCGTGCAAATAAGTCGAAATCAAGAGAAATGTTCAAGGGAAGGAGGCTGCTGCTGATGGGCAAAGAAAAAGGCCGAGAAACTTGGCTTAAATTGAAATTATGGTAAATGCAAATGACCGGGAAGCTGAGGGAAAAAACTCAACACTGAATTGATTGAGGCAAGAGCGTAATATGCAAAAAAGGAACATCAACAGCAAGATACAGATACCATACAGTATGCCATATATAAACCCTGCTAGCATTGTGCACACGAGCGAGCTGCTCTCCCTCCATTACGATTAAGCACGCCTGTAAATACTGGATCACAAGACAGGGAAAAATAAAAAGTAAAAACAAAAAAACAACATAACAAGAAAAAGTGAAAAATACACACAAGTCAAGCTGCTACTGCATCGAGGTCGAAACGCCAGCGACCCAGGAAAATCTTAGCCAACTTCCACAGCCAGGGGATAAAATGCAAAAAGGAAGAGGAAAGCGCGATGGAAAAACGATAATGAAAATGGTAATGGAAAGATTTGATGGGACTGCTCAATAAAAAATTTCAATCAAACTTCCGATGACTTTACGAGCATCGATTAAGGAAGTGGAGGAAAGATTTTAGTTCAATTAAAGTCTCACGATTGAGAGTCATTTAAATGAACTAGTTTTCTAATTATTAATTATTTTCTTAATCACTTGAATAGATGTGGGAAATTCTTTTCAAATTAAAGGGTATCAATGTCGTGCATTGAGTGTTTTCATATTCAATTCGATTTGCTAACTGTTCAGCCGAGTGAGTAATGTCTAACGTTGACAGCAGCCACCGCGTGAGGAGGGGGCGGTTAGAGTTGTAGCTACAGCATAGCTTAGCCCGATCTCCTATATAAATATATATACTATACATATAGTATATATATATAGTATGTCTGTATAGCTAAAGGCAGGCAATCATCCGTATCCGAGGTACACACTCGGCACTCCACAGCCCACGACAATATTGAAGCGAACGCACTTAAGTGCCCGACTCCGTGCCCGTGCCGGTGCCGGTGCCCTCGTCGCTGGTTCCGCCTCCAACTCTCCGGACTTGGATTCCGATTACGAATCCGTGGCTTGTATTGAAGCACTGGAAAAAATTTTATATATTAAGTATATAAAAATGCCAAGTGGACTTCATATTGGAGCTTCTGAGACTAATATAAAGTAAACATCAAGCTTGGTTGAAAAACAATTAAAAGTCTGTTGCTTCTGTGTAACAATAAATTCTGTTATGTATAAATAAAATATAATTTACATAATTTACATATTTTATTAATAAATCCTAAGCAGATATTATGTTTAATGTTTATGTTATACATTTAATAAGTTAATTTGCAAATAAACATTTTGAGAATTAAAACAAGAAGGCTTTGAAAGGCCCTCGTTTTCTCTGTGGCAAATAAATTCATTATGTATAATTTAAAGATAATTTACAGTTTTAAAATATTTAATATTAATAGCCCTGTAATTATCTTTATTTAAAAACAATAATGTTATAACTATAAACTATATATATTATATACATTTAATGAGTTAATTTTAAAATAAACATTTTGAGAAATATAAAAAACCTTGAAAAATGCTGCATCTTGACGAATAATTCATTAAATATAAATATTAAATATAAATTTAATTACAAAAATAACTTTATTAATAAGCAGTTTCTTAAATTTTTATATAGTTTATACTTTACATTTAACGTGCTAATTTTTAACAAATAAAATGTGCAGACTTTGTGGATATAATTCTTAAGAAGAGTAGCCAGCTTTATCCATCCAAACTTCTACATAATCTTACTTGAAAATCTCGTTTAAAATTCTTTTCATTTTAACAACATACTCCTTAATAATTTTCCAATAAATTAAATTTTTTTCCCTTGTGTAAACCCAACTCCCCAGCGATTCGCATTAAGCGCTGCACGTTTCTTACATGCCAATCCCGGCTTTTCTATATGTAGATATAAGTTCATGTACGCTTGTGTGTTCGCTCGGCTTTAGTTTGTGGTCAAACGGGTTTAAATTTATTTATGATTGGATTTGATTTTATTTAATAAAACGAGCGGCACAAAAAACAGCGAGGCAAAGTCAGCGGGCGGTAATCGTAATTGCTCCTAGAGCGCTGATCAATTGATGCGGGTGTTGAGCAGGCGCCGGCGATGTTGGCTGGGATGCTGGCTAATACAGTTGTTAGCCAAAAACAACAAACAAAAAAAAACACAATTATTTCGAGTTAACTTCCGCATTCGGCAAACACCAACAAATTACAGAAAATATACGTAAACAAAGCAGTGGAGCAAAAAAAAAAAAAAGTTACACACGAAAACACGAACATCTTGGAGGTCTCTCCACTCCAAGAGATCTTGGAGGAGAGGAGAAAATGATGACGGGGTCTTCTCCATGCGAAAGTGCTCCATCGTTTTCGGAACTCGATTCAAATGTCGATTGCTTCGACTCTTAGTTTCATTTGTTTTTGATTCAGTGAGCTATTTGCTGTCGCAATGCCTGTGCCGTGTGACTCTGGGACTGCCCGCCCATCTATAGAAATTTGCACTAGAGGTGACAGTGGGTCTGAGCTGGATAATGGAAAATATATTTAAGGAAAAATATATAAAAAATAAAAATAATATAATTCAAAGATTATTAATTTCTTTAAAGAATTCTAAAGCTTTTCAGACAGCAAAAGATACTAGTTATACCTCTCTTAATATGTTAAAAGACTTACAATTATTTTTTACAAGACAACTCTTTACTGTTTCTTATAGAATTAAATCATTAGCAACTTCTTTTATTCAAAACTAATTAAAATGGAGAAACTTTCTTGCAAGTTCCAGATTTAATGTTAATGATAAAGAATTAATAGTACAAAAAATGTTAATGTTAAAGAAAATATAATAATAAATTCACGTTCTTGGAACAACCATTATCACCTGACTTCTGCATTCCTTACTGTACTACAAATTACCTCAAAGAACAGTATGTATCTTCTAAGGCAAATTAAAAATTCCAAAGGCTTAAAGGCAATAAAAAATCTTTAAAAAAATCCCCCCTACTGATCCGAGATAGCCTCACGCTGCCAGCACAATTTGCGATCAGCACTCGAAGTGGCTTCGCATTTTGTCAGCGATTTGCACAACCTGCGCATGCCTCTTGCCTGCGACATGAGCTCGTATCTACTATAATTTAGCTCCGAGTGAGCCTTCTTGGCAATACCGGCATTGTGTGCGGCTCCGGCTGGAGTCTCAGCCCAGAGTCCCAGTTTTAAAGACTCCTCCTCTGCCATCAGCAACTTTTATTTTTTTCCCCCTTATTTTTTTTATTTTGGTTTTGGCTTCTGCGCTTTGTTTGGCAATTACAAAATTTGTAATTTCAGGTGCGATGCGCCGCGGGAATCTTAAAAACGAAGTTGTGGCTGTCAGGGAGCTTGCGCAAAACAGCACAAAAGTAAAAAAAAAAAATAGTAAGAAACTCGTTAGAGACCGATCTTGGCTATATGGTAATCCATGTAATCTTAAAAAGAATGCCGCCAAGACTCCGAAATGCTTAGCTGCGAGGCAAGAATGTCAAACTCTCCGCCTAAAAATGATTGCCCTCCAAAATTGGACTGTCTGGGTAAGATAAGTGTGCAAAATTGTGTTCAACTACAATTTTTTTTATTTTTTTCCTTCACCTGGCACTCCCCAAATAGAAATACTCCAGGTAGTTCAATGCGGTAGCCATGTCACTTGAGGCCCTTTTGTTATATCCACTATATAGCGATCTGCATACAATGCCCATTGAGATAGTCAGGTATTTGCTGTTTGGCTCACTTTAAATGGGGGTATAATGACACAGAAATCCCAAAAAAAAACATGATTTTGCAGTTTTCAAAATCATCTTTCTCTCTCAGCCATTATTGGGTAGCATTTTGGTAGCATTGGATGGCTTGAATTGCGGCTTTTTAGACGATGATGAGCGCTGTTTTGGTAGCCATGAAATTTGCATAGTAAATCCTCCTCCTACTCCTCCAGCTGCTCCTCAATTGAAATCCAACTCGAAAGGTTAAACTTAAATGGCATTTGGATAATGCGATGATGATGCCACAGAAAAAAATACAAGTCAAACAATTGAAATCATTCAGATACAGATACAGATACAAGAAGTGGAATTGATTTCGTCGCTGTCTCTGCTTATTTTTTTTTGGTTTAACATTTAGCCCTGATTGATGGGGGCGTGTTAAACTATTTTGCATTTAAAGGTGAGGTCTGTCTTGATTCGGTTTCTTGATTTTTGTTTATGGGAAGCGCTGAAAGGTGAAGCTCAGGTTGTAATTTTTGGCTAAGGTTGGGACCTAAGATGGCATGGCTTCTGGGATGATTTCTATAAGCTTAAAATGTAAATAATTCACTTTACTTATCCATTAATCAAATAAAACAAAACTCAAGTTAATAAATATATATTATTTTCAATGTTATTCGAATATTTTTAAAGCTTAACTCTTATTTCTAGCAATCTCTTAAGATTTCTTACCCTGAATACATATTAAAAACAATTAATTCAACTCTTGAACAATAATTAATTATGGTCTCCTTACCTTTCACTCGACTCCTCCCAGATCGTAAATATCCAACCAAACCCACACAGTCGACAAATCAACTCAACTCTTTGACCTTGCTGCAAATTTGGCACATGCCACCCCGGACAATGATTACCCTTATATCTTCATAAACAATCAGGCAGGTTGCTGGGCACACACTCACGCCCCTGCAGATCCAAATGGGCCTATCTATCGGATCCCCACCTATATTTCCCCCTCCATCCGAGTAAGATTAATGAAAACACATGCGAAACAAATGCAAATGTGCGAAGGGGTTTTCGGGGAGGAGGGAAAATCGAGAGGAAGGGGCACTTCAGCCAAAGCCAAGTGACACAAATCGAAAGTGCAGGGAGAGAAAATTTATTTTAAAATATTTTACTTAACTAAAAATTATCAAAAATGTTGCCTGAATGTAGTAAAAGAAATTGTTTAAATATTTATAAAATACTTATGAACTACTGTTAGGTTTTCAGATTAATTTGATGGGCGTCGTAATATCTTTAACATTTATAAGTATATATTTTTTTAGTTCAAATTTCATTAAAGTTTCCAATACTTTCTCTCTGTGTATAGCTGCAGCCCGTAATTGAACAAGCTCGATTGTCGCTGGAGTCTTGAGACTTGCTGGTGATTACTCCAAGTCAAAGTCAAGATACAGTCAAGGGGGAGCGGTCTCTGAGGAGTGTGTTTGCATTCAGATTAGCATAAATTCAAGCGTGTCTCGGTGTGAATGTGTGAGGCAGACGCCGGCACAAACTAATGAATACATTTCCATGGGCATGACGGTATCCCGATGTAGTTTGTGACCCCACTTGTCTCAGCCCCAGGGGGCTCAATGGGAAAGTAAACTGGGAAATATATTTAACTAAATATATATTTACATATTTAAATTTAAAAATACTTTATTATATTACTTCCCAGTTTACCTTAAGCTTTTGTTTAAGAAATACTGTGTAAATGTGTCAATAAACTCCATTTACAAATGTTTTGAGGAGGTGGAAAAGGTGTCCCAGGAAAGCCCTCGACGCCAGTGTGCCCAGCCGAGCGTTCTTATCGCTTTGGTGTAAACATCGTCACTGCAATGTGGCAGCACTTGCATAACTCCCAGCTCCAGCAGCTAATTGTTTCGCATTCGTCTCGCTCAGCAAGTCACGAACCGCCTGCATTCCGACGAGCAGAGCAGATCGGATCAGACTGGAGCGGGGCAATTATAAGCAAATCAACGCAATGCACAGAAAAATTGTTTTTTTGGTCGTTGCACCCGAAAACGGAGACTCGAACAGCACTTCCGCGTTGGTAAGGAGCTCTGGTTTATATATGCAACATATAGCAAACCGCGCATCCTTTGGCGCCATTAAGCTGACAAATTGTTATCGTGGTCGTCGCCGGGTCCCCAAAGTCGTAAATTAAGAGTTACTTGTGCTCGGTACAGATAGCGGAGGCAATTCCAATACCACATCCAGCCCCACAAGCCAAAACCAAGAGCCTTTCACCCACTTTCGGGCACCACCAGGCAATGCATCATGCACTTGTCAGAAAGTAAAAAAAATAACAAACATCCGAGAAGAATTTGGGGTAAATGTGTGGATACTCTTAATTAAATTAAATAATTTTTTTTAGTGTTATATAATCTCAAGCTATTTATCATTTAAATCATATTTTTATGGTAATAATTTAAATGAAATATGAGATTTAAATATTTGTACAACGTTTTTCATTACATTTATTTATAATAAACCTTTAAACAGACTTTTCTAAAAATGTTATAAAATTCATTATTTTTACATAGTTTTTCTTTACATTTACACTTTCAAGTCTTTGAACAATCTGTCTTAATTATTCTTATACATCACAAATATAACCAGAGTTACAAAATCCAAAAAAAGAGAATGCGTTGTTGGGGGCGGAGAAAGCTCCACGAATCTCTGCTCCACTTTTGGCTGCGTTACGCAATCACCGAAGTCGCCGTCTTTCTACTCCGTCGCCTGTCTGCATCGCTGTTACATTTACAACGACGCTCGAACAATGCGCACAAGAAAGATATCCGAAAAAAAAAAACACCAAAATAATAATAAAGAAAGAAACAAATGTCTGGGACGAAATCCCGGTCCCAGCCAGAGCAGCTCCAGCTCTCCCCTCCGGCCGGCGGCAATGGTAATCCAGCGAGTGACCCACGAGTGGACATCCCACGTTGTTGATTGGAGTTTCATTACCAACTCGGCGCTGGGAGAAATGCGTCCGAGTGATATAAATCAAATGGCCTCAGACAATACATCAAGTGGAGTAGCTACACGGTGGGAAAATTACAAGGAGATTAGAATGGAGTTAGCAATGGGATTGGGAATTTATATATTTCAGGGATACTTGTTAATAGTTTATAGATTTTTGTAAGGGTTTCAGTTAAAGTCATTTCATATCTGAATAGTATTGTATCCAAAAATGTAAGCTGATTAATAAACTTTTAAAATTTTACAAACTAATCTAAAAGGTTAGTAGTTTCTGAATAAAAAATTCAACGCTACCAAAAATGTATAGAGTTTTTCTATCTAATTTGGATATTTTCTAGGTTCAGGTTAAAATCTATTTATATTTTAATAGTATTAAAGCAAACCAATTTCCTTCACAATCAATTTGGCATTAAAATATTTGGCTAACCATATTTTGAGCCATTTTTAATTGATTTCAAAAGTATATTAAATTCGCTTACACTTTATATTAACAATTCAACTCTGTTAAAAATATATAACAAGTTTTATACACAAATTGATTTCAATTTTGTTAATTTATATTTTAATAGTATAAAAACCAATAAGTCTTTCACATTAAATTAGGCATTATAATATTTGGCTACCCATATTTTGAGCCATTTTTAATTGATTTCAAATTAATATTAAATTCGCTGAAACGATTGCTGTAGGTTTGTCTGTTTTTTTTTTTTTTACCCTTTAATAGATTTCAAATAAATATTGAATTCGCTGACAATGAATAATAAAAATTTTCAAAATTGTTATTCAATTCTTTCAAATCTGAAAAATTCTTCATTATTTTATATTCCCTCGTATTACAATTGTTGGTCTTATTTAAAGTAGTTACCACAGGATCTCCGACATTTAATTTGATTCTCTAGTATTTTAATTAAAATTTTATTTATGGGAACGTTCTGTGTTCGCAATGCTGTTAACTCGTATTTCTAATGAAAAATAGACAAATTTATTATGATAAACACTTAATTTCTGATTATAATTGTTGGTCTTTTACTTTTAAACAATTCAATTTAGTATCTTTTTATTTCACTCACCAATTTAAGTTGTTTCCGGTATACTTTTTCTCCCAGTATTATGTCAGTTTCCCCTCTCTTGCTGGCAGCGTCTTAAGTGCATCTCGCTCTAATATTTCTCTTTTGGCTTTTGGGCCAAATGCCACTGATATTGACATTTCCCCACTTTCAGTTCGCTTGTTGTTGTTTTGAACTGATTTCAAGTCTCCAAATTGACATGGGAAACTCAGGGTAGAAGGAGCCAGTCTTTCCATCTCTCCCCCTTGGACTTTGCATGACTTGGCTTCATGCAAAGTCAGTCTACCCCGTTTACTCGAAGTAAAAACAAACATTCCAATCCAAATAGTTATAAGAAAAGTATTGAATTCAAAGTTTCTTTGAAATCCAAAATGACAAAATCGTATTCTCTATGTATGTCTTACGGTAGTATATTATGTGCTACTCTTAGTCCGATTAATGCCACAACTGGATTATCACCAGCGGTGCCGGAGCAGCATGGGGAGCCAAAGCAGCCCAACGACCATCAACAGTAGACCGAGGAGGGCGGCCCAGGACTGTGGTTCGTCAAAAAAATTTCTTAGAAGTAGACGAAATAAAAATCTTTAGAAATAGATTTTTTCCGTTGCTCACGGGTCTGTCATACCGGCGAGGAGCCACAGTCCTGGGCCAACCTCCTCGGTTGATGGTCATCATGCTGATCTGGTTCACCATGCTACACCGGCCGCGACGATGATAATCCAGAAGTAAGCCGTTCAGCAGAACTCGGAAATCCAAAATAACAGTCGTATTCTCTATGTATGTCTTACGGTAGTATATTATGTGCTACTCTTAGCCCGATTAATGCCAGACTAGACTAAATGGCCACAACTGGATTATCACCAGCAGTGCCGGAGCAGCATGGGGAGCCAAAGCAGCCCAACGACCATCAACAGTAGATCGAGGAGGGCGGCCCAGGACTGTGGTTCGTCAAAAAAATCGTCCAAAAAATTCTTAGTAGTAGACGAAATAAAAATTGTTTTTTTTCTGTTCCTCACGGGTCTGTCATACCGGCGAGGAACCACAGTCCTGGGCCAACCTCCTCGGTTGATGGTCATCATACTGATCTGGTTCACCATGCTACACCGGCCGCGACGATGATAATCCAGAAGTAAGCCGTTCAGCAAATCTCGGAAATGCACGCACTGCAGTTAACACCGAAAATAAAATCGAAAAAAATACAAAAGAATACAATTTTGTCACTTTTGAAAAAAAAAGAAAATTTAAATAAAGAACTTTTTGTATCACTTTTTAGACCGGACTATGTGTTTTCACTTCGAGGCAACGAGCCAGACTGACTTCCTGACCGACTGATGTTGGCATATTACATTTTCAGGTTTGACATATCACATTTTCAGGCTACTTTGATGATTTTTTTTTCTGATTTCGAATCTCCAAATTGACAACCCTGGAAACTCTGGGGAGAAGGGCGACAATCTCTTTACCTCTTACTACCAATTTCTTCCTCTTACCAACCTGTCTTCACCTTTTCTTTCTTTGACATTTTGTAAACACTTCCGCGTGCTCTGGTTTGTTGTTGTTGTAACATTTTTTCGTTGTTACCATTATTGTAATTGATGGTTTCGTTTTGTGAATTGGCTTTGATTCGTGAGCTTGTGTGAGGGGCTTTGTGTGTGAGCCATGTGTGTTTTGTGGCTGCATTTAATGACGGTTATTTGTGGGTGATTGTGTTTAGATGACAATCGCGTGAGTCGATTTTTATTCAGTTTTTATTTTTTTTTTTACTATTTCCTGAGGCGTGCAGATTTCATTGGATAAAAATATTCACACGAATCTATCAAAAGCTAATGGAGCGTGGCAATTATAGACTGCGATGCCATTAGGAGTTCATATTGTAATATAATTGGGGTCACCTCGATACAATCTGGCTTTTAGGTGAGACCAACTGGCCAACTTGATGGGTTTGCCCTTCAAAACTAGAGGTTTTTTCTTTGATTACAAATTTAACTATAACGTAAATTTAAAGAAAATATTAAAGAGTGTAAAATAAATACTAAGGAATTTATTAATTACTTATAATTAATTAAATTCATATTAGATTTATACATCATTAAATTTATATAATATTATATTTATACAATTATCTTTATGCTAATATAATATTATTAAAATATATTATAAAAATTTTAAGAACCTACTCTTTGTTAACAATTTCTTAAAGAAAACAATACTGAAATTTCTTGCTTCAATGAACAACTTTTAAGCCTTTGAATTGTTATAAATTTATAAGTTAATGATACAAATTCTAAGTTAGTTATTTTATTATTAAGTTTCCATTAAAATCCTTATAATAAATATGAATACCTTCTATTTAATAATCCATAAACTTACCTCAACAAATCCTAAGGGCACCCTTTGGCATTTGGCGCTCTTCTGGGGATTTCCCTGATTCCACCCCCGGTTGCCTTTATCCTTCATCCAGTTCCCGAGGCATCGAGTTACCTTCGCAGCCTGTTGAGATACTCAGCCATTCATCCATCTCATTATCCATCATCCATCTTAACAACCTACGACAAGAGTAATTACATTAATCCAACGGCACGCGCCGTTTCCTCGATTTCCGACATCGTCATCGGCGGGCTTCTTCTTTTCCTTGGCACCTTCGAGTCGCTCTGAATTTTATTTCTATTTTATTTTTTTGCGGACCCACCTCCCGCAGTGTCATGAATATCAAATAACCAATCAACGTATAACAAAGTTTTTTTTATTTTCTGTGGAACACTAATCCAAATGCAAATCAATCAATGGGATGAGGACAAGGACGAACCCAAATCAATCAAACTTTTGTGTGTGTTCTGCGCCGAACAATATTCGTTTACATACCCACATGAAAATGTGTAAAACTTTTTGCAAAACTCAAGCCACGTGCGAAAAACTCTGAGGCGACAAAAGAGGTGACAAAAGTATTCATAACCCATCCAAAGGGGATGTTTATATTTCACCCCTCTCCTCAGGATGTTTGGCGGATAAAATATCCTGCAAATCGGATGTCTGAGAATTGATTATCCTAAATGCAAATTGCAGGCAAATTTAGTTCGGCGAAAGTCATTTGTCAAAGTGACAAAGCACAATTTTTGTTCTGCACTGGAAAAAAATTGAAGGAAATTAAGTTGGAGAGAATTTTTAAGTAGAAGTTATACTGCAGAAAGTTATAAATTTGTTTAGAAAATATTTTACAATTTATGAAAATGTATATATTTAATAAAGAAAATTAATTTATAAGCTTATCTGTAAACGAATTTAATTGTTAAAATAATTTTAATAAATCTTCTAATAAATATTCGAAAAAAACACTTGTTAAAATTTATTTTACAAATTCTACCCTTAATTTTTCGCCGTGTACAACATTTTTAAGTGAAATTGATCATACTAAAAGGTAGAAAGTTGTTAAATATATATACTAAAATTTATTCAAAGAAAAGAAAATATTCTATATTGATTAATTTCTAATCAAATCAATTACTTTTAAATATTTCCCAGAAAATCTTTATAGGGTTAATATAAAAATATAAAAAGGTCACGACAAATAAATTAAGAAAATTAAGAAAAAAATATTGTTAGAGGTAATTGATAATACAGAAACTAAACAATTTTTTAAGATTTTTATTACATATTACAGAAATTAAAGAAAATTTATTTCATGAAGAAACTATCAAATTTTAAAGCGTTTCATTCGTATATAAATATCTATTAGAAATATTTTTAAAAAATATTTGTAAATTAAAATCAATGCATTAATTTTTTTCCGTGTTCATTTTTCGGGTTCATCTCTTGCAAAATTGTTTGCTGGCACTTTGTTCTTTTTTAGGCAAATGATTAATTTCAGCGTGATTTTACCGAGAGTCCAGGGGATTAGAGGCTGGACATCGGACTGGACTCCCTGTTTGCGCAAATGTTTAAGTTGTTGTGTCAACAGGAGGCGGCGGAGAGGAGAAGTCCAGGTGACAAGAGGGTAGAGACGCCGCCGTGTGCTGATAATTAATGATGGCACACGGCACACGGCACACGGACATGTGGCACCCGAACTGCCGCTGACCAAAAGGTATTAGCATGATAAATGAGCTGCACTCCTTTCCCGGCAGGCTGTAACCCACTCGCCAATATAGCGTCTGGAATCTCCGGGAATTATGTAATTGCCAACGCATTTCGCAGCGATTATTCAGTGCCTTCAGTCTGTCAGGTGGTTGCGTTTGCCAAAAATGATTTATGCCCGAATTTAATCTGACCCAGTTCAACACCTCTCTGGACGAGCGAGTTTTACTGCATTATTGAGCAGATGTCCTGTCGAGGTGAGAATATGTCCTGGGGGTGTCAGCTCTTTTCCTGTCTTGGGTCTTCTTTTCCACTGACTCTTATTGGCTTCATTCCCACCTTAATGTGGTCGCATTTGTGCTGATGGCTCCTGCTGAGTAGATGATGCGGTTCCAGCAGTCCCTCGAGTTTGCAGAAGCCAATTTTGCGGACGAGTCACTGTGGATAGGTGACCTAAGGGATGAAAGCGTGACTCACGGAGGTTATAAAATAGGAGGAATGAAAATCTGAAGGGTTTAAAAAAAATTTGGTAGTATTTAGAAACAGTTTGTAGGTTTAATTTAACAATTTAAATTGTTAAAAATATTTATACCATATTAAATACACTTCTTGTAATGACAATTATTAGTTTAAGTTGTTATTAAAAGGTAAAGCATGTTAAAGATACTTTTATCAAATTGAAATAATTTTAAAAATATAATTTTTTTAAGGGATAAATAAAGAATTGATGCGATTTCAGTTTAATATTTAAATATCAAACATAATAGACTTCAATAAGCTTAAGAAAGTCTTAAAATTCCATTTTCTTGTAAAGGTTTTAAGACTTTCTTTCCATTAAATCATAGCTAAGCGTAGTAAATTATTTATATTATTGTTTATTTTGAGAAACAAAATACCTTTTTATCTATGCTTTTTTTCCTGGCTTAATAGGCTTTTCTGATATGTCTTGCCTTTTAAACATTCTTAAAAAGTTGCATAAACAACAGAAACAAATTGAATGTGAAGCAAGCTCGCATGTTTTTCTGTTTTAAAGTTACATATGTTACAAATTTGTAAGCCTGATCCTTTGTTCAACAACATAATAATCCTTAAAATCATCTCATATTAATAATATACAAAAACCTGAGGCACAATCTCACACTGTCATCACTAAACGCAGCTAATCGACTAAACCAGAGCGAGAGCTCTTCAAACATTCCGTAAACAGCGCACGTGTGGCAATGCCTCCATCACTGATTGAATTACGGACAAGTTGGAATGTGGCACACAAAGTTTGGATCCACCTATCCGAGAGGGCCAACCCATCTGTCTAACAATAAAAAAAAAGAGAAGATGCACACCGTGCCCACCCCCAAACATTCGATAACTTTTGAAACATGGCCACTTTTTAAAAGTGGCTGACAGACAGAAGGACACAAAGTCCCAGCAAATTGGCTGGCTCTCGGGGGAAATGCTTTCGGGTGGCTCAATGGGTGGCTCTGAAGCCTTTTAGCCCGCCGCCGCCGCCACTCAATGGGATCTTTATTGATGGGGTCATTTGTGGGGGAGCCAGGCGAGTGCCCCTTCTGCCACCTGTTGGTCCAATGATAACTGCGGCTGCAAAAAGGCTCAACTTGCGAAGGACCCTTCAGCCCGCCTGCGGGTTTGAGTAATGGCTCACGTACGCGCTTTGGCGTTTAACTTTTAATTGAATTTGATCGAATGCATGTGATAAAATTAATTGGGGTCTGAGTTTCATATCCCAGCCGCTTTTCCGCGAAGTTTTCTATGCTTTTTAGGGGTACAATTGCACAGGGAGTCCTTGGGAGCAGCAAAAAGGGTGTATTTTACAGAAGAAGTTAAATGGGAACTGCGGTGAGGGTTGGACTTATGTACTAATTTACGATTCAGTTCAGTAAGTTTTAGAAGAACCTTAAAAATAAATTGAAAAAGATTAAGTAATCAAATTAAACTTCTAAGACAATGTATTTAATAGAAACTTATTCTCTAAGTCATTTGTAGACTTCAAGAGTACATTTCCTTTAAATACATTTTCTTGTGGCTTTAATTCTACACAATATATGAATTTGATAGAAAATGTTATCATTGAATCTAAAATTCATTCAATTATTGTGAGAAAATATATTAAAATATTATTGAAAATCAAAACTACATCATATTTTAACAAATATAGATGTGAGATCCTTATAAAAGTGTTTTTCTTATTTATTTATTTTCAAAATGTGATCATCGTATTGATAAACATTAATTCCTCAACAAATATTCGATTTAGTTTCTTTAAACATAATTTGTTGAAATATTGTATACTATTTTAGAGTTAAATTTAAAGAGACAGATATATTTTCTACCAAATCCACTGCATTTCATCCTATTTCCCGGCAGTTGTCAAGCGTCTGCCACTTGACCAAAACTTTTTAATTGACTTTGAGCGAAATTTTCGGCGCCTGCGAAAGTCGGCTAAAACCGAAACTGAAACCAACTAAACCAACTAACCGGGTAACTAGTTTGCATATGTGTTTTCCCCCGCTCTTTCAGCCACTCTAATTGATGTTGCCAATTTGCGATGCGTTTGGGTTTGCGTTTGGCCCGCAGAAACTTTGCCAGTTTCATTAGCGGCCTCGCCGAAAAGTGCCTAACGAGTGTGAGTGTGAGTGCGAGGACGGGGAAAAGCCTTTCAGCGGCCTTAAATTTATGAAAACCTTTCAGGCTCGCTTTGTTTGAGCCATAATTTGCTTATGCTCTCGCATGATAAATTGCCAGGCACACGGGCAGCACTCAAAGCCGCAACAGCCGCAAAGTATGCCACGGAAATGGCTGCCCAGAAACGGAAAGACTTCCTCCCAAGAAAATGCGGATGAGAGCGAAGAAAGGGCCTGCGACAGGACAGGTAGCCCAGGAAAACTCCCTGGGCAGGATGTGGGCAATTTGAGTATTTTCATAATTTCCGCACAGCAGCAAGGAACATCCTGGCAGGCTAACCTGCTTATTTATGGTTTAATAAGCCGCCGACGAAAACAAATAAAAATCAAAATAAATATAAATACAAATAAGGGGGAATAAGGGGAAGCCAACAAAAATAATAATGCCAGATAAGGGCGAGTGGCCTTCCTGCATTGACATCATTATAATAAATTTAATACGTCGGGGATTGGAGCAGATTTCGGGCCTGAGCCGGAGCCTTGCTAATTTCATCAAACATCAAAGGACCAGCATAAGTTGTAATTTATGCAAATGCCAGGGCCAAAAACCTCGCTCAGCTCTGATTATGTTGTACGAATATTATCCTTTCTGGATAAATTTCCAGGAGCCTCGCCCTCCTCCCTCCCTCTATCTGTTTGTGTAACTTTACACGAGTCGAGGCCGAAACACGGTTCAAAAAAATTTGCATAGTCCGGGGGTGTGAGCGGAACTTGTAGGGACGCATGTTAATGATTTTTCCAGCGACAAATGATTTCCTGGGCCCTTGCCATCAGTTGATTAATTATTGATTTCGAAATTTGATTAAGTGAATCTAGAAAGATACGAAGACCCAAGGCCGAGCTGACAAAATGAGTTCAACTGGAAAAATTTTGACTTATCTGGAAATGATCAGATGAGTGATGGAAAAAGGATTTCGATCGGTGATTTAATGTGAGAAAAATGTGGAGAAAATTTTTCAAACACTTCTAAAGCATATTATAATAACTTTACTACTTTTTCTTTTTTTTATACATATTTAAAATATATCTAAAAATGTATAAGAGTATAAAAATCACTTTGAATGTAACTTAAGAAACAGGATTCCATTCGGTGATTTAATATACATACATAAAAGGTAAAGTAAATACTTAAAACTCCTTAAGAGCATTCAATATTAATTGTAACTTTTTTTAATAGTATATAATTTATATTAGTCTAAAATGTTATGAAAGTATGAAAATGTTTTTAAATATAAATAATGAAAGAGGATTCCGATATGCGATTAAATATATAAATAAAATGTAAAGAAAATACTTATAACAAGCCTCTCAGAATATCATCAAATATGTTCAGAATATTCATCTTTATCTTAATAATAATTTATATTACTTTTTGCCGGACTCAGAAATACTTTTATTTAAGCTTTTTATTAGATAAAAGTATTCTGCAAGCAATAAAGTATAGTATATTTTATTCAAATGAAATAAAACCAGTTATAAATATTCCTAAAAGGTATTTGGTTTCATAAAAATCCGATCTCCACTATCAAGTAGGCGTGTCCAAAGAGCGGTCAACCTGGTCAGCCTCAACCACATAAAAACAAGCCTCTATGGAGTATAAAAAGGCGTGTGGGTCGCCGGTAGAGAACAAACTGAACCCGAGCTCCCAAACAATAGGCAAATGAGTAAAAAATTGCGCGCAGGCGCAGAAAATTTAATTAAATCGAGCAGAGAGCAGCAGGAGCAACCCCGAAAAGCAGGATCATAATGAATGGACGGACTCTGGGCTGACAGACGTGCATATATCCTGACGCGAGTCCATCAATCCTCACTCCACACTCCACACACACAATCCACGCAATTAGACACAGTGCGAGCATTACCAGAAGCTGCACACACATCATCTTTGTTCTTTTTTCAAAAATTCCATTTCAAAATATGCAAAATGTGGGCAGGAGAAAAATGGTAATTCGTTCGACCTGTCAGAGTGACGGAGAGGGATAAATGTAAGCCTCAGCCGAGATTCAATTGAACAGATAAAACCCTCCCAGAGCACCAAAAACCCATAGATAATATCTGAAAATTATTCGAAAATATCAATCAGACACTTGAGCCCGTTCATGTGTAAAAGAAAACCCTATTTGCATTACTTTCTATAAAAAGTATAAGTACAAGTCAATGCCCTAACTGTGATGGGATTGTCCCAAGGCTCACATTGGGTCAGGCCAACTCAGTTGGAAGGAATCGAAAGAAGTTGAAACTCAATTTGAAGTTGAAGTGTTTCCAGTTGAATGCCGCAACCTGGGGAAACTTAAGAAAATTATTAGGAAAATGGGTCAGCAAATTGCTGCTCGAGGGGTGAAGAAAATGCAAATGTCTGGCAAACAGATTTTTCCCTCGACCTTTGCCGCAAAATGAAATCAAGTGAAAGGAAAATGCATAAATAAACACAAAGAAAGAGTCTGTAGCAGAAGCTCAATGGAAGCTGTCAGTTGTTGGTTTTCCTAATTGTTCGTCTCACTAAAAAAGAAAAACTAGTTTTTTTAGGAAATTCTTGTGGTTCGTCTGGTATCTTACCAAAAACAAACAACCCTTGAAGTAGTTTAGCGAAAGGCCAACATGTTTGATGCGGTTTTAGGAGTTACACATGTGTTGGGTTTGAGGGTTGATCCTTAAAACATGTTGGGTTTGAGTTGAAGGTCGGGGTTGGTTCTTGATGACATTCCTAGGGATATAAAACAGATCGAACTTGGTTGTATTTCAAACTTGTTGTAGGTGATATTTTGGTAAAAGGAACTTTAAAAATTAATATCTTGGTTCAAATGTATTTTAAAATATTTAAAAGAAATATTTCTGATTAGTTCTTAAAAAAAATCCTAAATAGGTAAGTTTAACGCCAAATTCAATAGTTTAAACAATCTTATAATACATTTATAACATTTTAAAATAATAATAGTCACAAAGGTCCTCCGAAATACCAGTTCATATTCTCTATAATCACCCCTAACCCTTTTCTGCCCTTCCCCTTAGACAACCCACGATTTGTCCAATTGTCAGCTCATAAAATATAGATCAGGCCGAGAGCAAAATCAATATTGCCAGCTAGTTTATGGGACTGTGCAAAAATATGAGAGGCCCATTAAAAATAAATCAAAAGGCAGGCAGCGAAGGATAGCACAACCCCTAAAATGCCGATCCTGTTCGGGACTAACCCAGAGCGTAACCCTTTGCCTTTTGGGGTGAGAGCCAGTCAGCCAGTCAGTCAGTCAAGTGTGCAAAAATGCATTAAAACAAGCGCACGCGACTTTCGAAATATTTTTTAAAAAATATTTGCACTTCACTGGAGGAGGGCGGGGAATCATTGGGTTCGGGATGGGTTCAGGTTTTTTTTTTTCCTTTTAGGATTGTTGGATTTTGTGATGTAGTGTGGCTTTTGTTTTTGTTTAAAACCCTTTTATTACCTCATATCGATGTCAGAGGAGAACCAAAGTCAGGGTCTACGACTTTTTCTGTTTGCATTTCCGGTCTGCACACACAAAAGGCGTCCCAATCAATGGCCAGGCGAGGGAGGTTGCTCCGAAGAGATCTGCAGATCTGGAAATCTTTATTGCAGCTGACCAAATACGCCAGACATTGATTGCAGATTACGTCTAATTGGCAGTCGATTAGGCCCGAGACTCTCGGCTGAGACTGGAACTGGTCACATAAATTTCAAAGTAGCCACCGGCTTGTTGGGGGCGATTCCTGAACTCGAATCGAAGCGGTGGTGATTCTAATTTAATGGTGGGCGTCGTCTGGGCTACTCGTTCTACGCGTATCTCTAGTCAGGAACCTGCTGTATTTTTAGAGATGTCAACGTGAAGAAGCAGGTATATATTTATATAGGGGTACAGGTAAAAAAATAAATAGTAATAAATAATATTTTGAATTTGTATACGCAAAACCTTTTTTAAGACATGAGAGCCAATGTTCTTGGTGTATTATTAAGTATAAGTTTAAGAATGATGTACTCAATTTCCCTTTATAAAACATCTACCCTTATTTATATTTTATTTATATTTAAAGATACACCTCTGTTAATAACCAATCACACTACCATCTCTCACAAAAAAAAACGTATAAATTGTATTAACAAGTGTGCCAGGTTCTAAGTAATGAGATATTGGCGACACTTACTATATATAAGAAAGATACACCCGATCTAGAAAGGTTTTCTACAGAGAGCCAATCAATCAATCGCTGGAACTGTCTCCGTCTGAGTCTGGGTTTTCTCTAATTAACATGTGACCATCAAAGACAGAGCTGTGGCAGACTTGGCAAAAACTTTGCTAGCGTTTCACGGCCTCACTTCGAGTATCTGCCAGATACTCGTATTTGCATATCTCGTCTCGAGTTGATCGCCACTTGATTTGCAGCTGCGATTAGCGTCTGCGATTGCATTTAAATGCTTGCCACCGGCTGCCGCAGATTCAATCGTGATTGATTGATCGTCTGTAAGAGATGGCTAAGATCGGTTTGGGATGTGGCAGTTGGTATTTGCCAAATGTGGGCTGTGAGAGGAGTAAGGCAGTGGAGCAGGTTAACCGGATTATTAGAGGAGAACTTTAATAAATATATATAATATATTTTAAAATGTATTATGTACGATCTATAAATATTATTAATTTTTATGAACTTCATTACAATTCCTTCAATAAGAATGTTCAACTTTGACTTCATTTATTAACAAATTTAGGTATTGCCAAATTTCAAATATCTTAGGCTGTCAAAAATTTCCAACCCCTCCCTTGCACCTCATTAAATATCCCACAAAATCATTGACTTTTCTTCCCCTTCTCCTTCAGAAGCAGCAGAGAAAACCTCAAGTATCTCAGCATTTCCTCTTTCTTTCAACTTTCTCCGAGAAGTATAAAATAGGACCACTCGCCTCGCCCTAATTGTGCGAATTCCCACAAAAAGTATTCCTTGGTTATTTCCTTTCATTTTTCTTCTTGTTCGTTGCAGTTTTCCTTGGACAAAGGGATTTGGGCTGCCGGCTCAGCGGAGTTTTTCCCAGCTTCCCGGCCAAAGGGTTGCACACACACATTCTCTCCGTCTAGGCCAGACAATGAATGAAAGGGAAAATCTATTTTTTATTTTTCTTTTACCGAAGAAAAGCTAAGCAAACAAACATATAACACAAGAAAAAACAAATAGTAAGGAAGAGCGAACAGGAGGAAAAGTTTTCCCCCTTGTTTCTCGTGCACTTTCCTCCTGCGGTGCTGCATTGTTCTGTCCTGGATTTTTGCAGCGGACTTAGGACTTTGTCCTGGTCTTCATTTTTTTTTTTTGATATATTTTTTATTTCCAAAGTGGAGCACTGAAACAGCGTGAAATCAATTTGCGGCAGCTACTTAAGTGCAACAAGGAAGCATTCGACCCACTCCGTTTTTCATTTCCATTTCCAGTGCCCACCACTCCGCGATCGGAAATCGTTTGGCATTAATCGAACACGATTTGCCTATTAGCAGGCCAGCAAAAAAAATTACAGAAAAAATTGAATGGGAATGAAGATGAATTTTGTATACCCTATTCCAATAACTATATAATTTTAAGGGAATTTAAATAGGTATTTAGAGTTTATGTCATTAATAGTTTAAAAGTAAAATTAGGAATACCAGTAGTAAATTAATAGATTTTAAGGAAGTAGTCACAAATTTATTGATTGTTATATTTAATACCTTGACGATAAGGTATCATAAACTATAAAAAATATTTAAATTTAAATAATAATGATGTCATTCCTTACCTAATTTTAAGTTTTAAAAAATATATAAGGAATAGTTTTAGTGGGGTAATATATTTTAAGAAAGTGGTAGAATATCCATTTAATACCTTAAAAATTCGATGTTATGAACTAAACCTATTTTTGGTGACTATCCAAATGTTTCTAAATATTTATATCATTCTAAAAAAAAATAAAATAAAATACCCATTTTAAAATTAAGCATACATATTTAAAATTAATATTTAATATATTGTAAATTATATTTAATCATTATTTTCTTTATTGTTCTATTTATTGTCTTTTAATAGGATATCATAGACTAAAAAAATGTTTTCGGGAACTGTAAAATTATTTATAAAAGATTTAATAATTTCTTGTTTAAATTTTAAATGGTCTTATTTTTAAATTTAAAAATTAGGTATATACGTTCTAATTTATTATATGTTAAGGCTGTGGTGAATTATATTACACATTTCATCTTAAAATATTATCTTCAATACGTCATAAACTATAAACTAGCCTTTAAGTTGCAAAGAAATCCTCAAACTTAATCAAACTATGTTCAGGAAAAATCTAATAAAAAATCCCATTTTCCTCAATAACTAATACACCCTCAGTTTAGAGTATATAAAAAGGAAATGACACAACAAATTCCGAAAAAAAAACGTGGTGCGCTCGTACAATTTAATTACCTCATCAGGGGCGGCAGCGAAAATTTGCATGCCACCCCCCGAGGTGCAGTCACCCCATCGGGGTGATGCTCTCTTTCCTCCCCCCCTTCATTTCTGCACACAATTCTGCACTTTGGCACACATTTCTGGCCTTCAGCCCCTTTGTTTCAAATATATTTTCGCCCAGCTCCCCGAGGCCCATAAATTTTAATGGCAAAAAGCGCATTTGCCGATCCGATCGGAGAGAGAGCGCGGCTTGATGTTTGTCACTTTAACGAGTGGGCATGCATAATTCGATTCCTAAATGGCTTCAAGGACGTTTCCCTCATAAATTGCACTCTCCGATCGATTTTTGTCCTCTTTTTAAATTGCAATTTGCATTTTCCGGGGAGGGGAGTGCATTTGGACGTGGGGATGGATAAATTTCGATGGGCTAATACTTTGCTTTCCCTCGCAATGTTTGCCAAATTGGAGGCTTGGTAATAACACTGTGGGGTATAAATATATGTGGCACTGAGTTAATTACACTGAAAAATAAAATGCTATGCAATAGACACTTAATTTGATATTTAAAAAATATAATATTTTACTTTTGCTTATGTATTTAGGGGTTTTATGGTGTAAATTTTGGTTTAAAAATGCTTACAAGTCTTAGGTGTGCATTTTTTTGAATACAGCTTAACTTAAGTTCCTGAAATAACAGTAGCTTATAATATTTAAAGTTATCAATTTACTTACTTAAACATTTAAATAATGTTTTTATTTTGTATTAACATTTTAATTCTAATAAAACCATTCTCAAACAACTACTAGTTTACTTTTAAACCAACGAAATACAATATGTCTTACCTCACATCATTATTCAGAGTCTTTTTTCTTTTTATTACCTTTTAAATAAAAATTGTCTTCATAAATATTTATTGCACGACACTTCTTATTAAATTAAATGCAGTTAAAAATTGAATTATGGCATATTAAAAAACTCCTGCTACAACTTGTCCACACTTAAACTTTATAACTTTCTCAAAACCCCTCTATTCGAATTCCTGTTTATTTCTTCTTATTTTAAAGCCTCGTAAAAACTCGACACAAATTGAGTTGTTTTGGCAAAAGTTTTCCTTAAATTATGGCCCCCATCAAGTGCTCAACTATGGCAAATTTCCCTCTACAAAAACTGAGAAAATCTCGTTTCCTTTTGTACGCGACAAGCGCTTATGGAGGAAACAATCAATACGCTTTCCGCAGTTTTTCCCAGAATTGTTCTTCGCTGCACTTGCAGAGCTAGGAAAATAACAATAACAAAAGGAGAGCGGGGGAGTGGCGGAAAACCCGCAACTAGTTGCTCTTTGTAGCCGCGAACTAAAAGCCAGACAAATGTTTCAGTTAGAAAATCGATATTCGGCGGAGTTGGGTCAGCAAAAAGGAAAAAGGGAAAACAGCGAGAGCGATTCCCTGGCAAGTGAAGCCAATGAATATCAATTGGGGGGGGGGGCAGGGGGAAAATGCTCAGGGTGCCTGGGAAGCCCGGGGAAAGTAAGGAAAAACCCAAGGAGGAAAAACGCACCCGCTACAGAAATTGAGGCGACGCGTCATTTTGTCGCGCGTTGGCGCCACTTTGTTTTATTTATGAATCCCGGGCAGACAGTCGGGCAGGGACACTCTGCTGTCCCCATTTGACCCCCAAGCCTCCGATTTTCCTCACTCGCCGACCCCTCAGAACTGGCTCTATTTGCCCAACTGATTTGGAGCATCGAGGACTCTTTTTAGTGAGAAAAATTAGGGCTAAAAATTAAGAATATCACAGATATGTTCCTAAAAGAAATACAACATTTTACAAAAATTTTAAGTTATTATTATTTTTCAGTATTATTTTTAGGTTTAATTAGATCTCCAAGTTAGCTAGAAGTTTGTTTAAATTATACTCATTATTATATATTTATTTATATATTTAAATGGTTCCTTATATTCCATTTTAAAAATGAAATCTATTATTAGTCTTACTTAAAATTTACTAAAGCAAAAGACCATTTGAAAAATTATTTTCTTACAATTTTAGCCTATTCTTATATTAACTTTAATTCTATTTAAGGTCCAGAAAGTTGTCTTATACCCTGAAAATAAAATACAATTGGTGTAAGACATAAATTCGTTAATGAAATGTATATAATAAATAAATTCTTTTCTGAAATACAATAAGATTAGGAATACTCAAAAATCCTATAAATAAGGTTTTAAAAAATTGTACATGAGTATACACACATATATATAAAAATGTTAGTAAAATTTCCTATTTTTGCCTTAAAAAATCTACTAAAATGTCCTCTGTGCATTCTCCTTTCTCACTGTAATAGCTGGACTTTTATGGCTGCTCCTAGTTTTATTCTTTGCATTTTTATTTGATATTCTCCATTTCCGCTGGCTGCGGATTTGGGTCACCCCATCTCCGCCCACGACGCATGCCATTCCCCGTCGAAGACATCCGCAGATATGTAGTATGTGCTCTGGTTTTTCCACGGAAAATTGAATTGTTTTCCTTCAGCGCAGAATTCAGTTCGTCTCGAGAACTTTGTCTTGTAAACAAGTTGTTCTGCGGGGGTTTGAGGTGACACAATTCACTCGATGAAGTATTAATAAGATGAAACTTTTGTGTAACAATTGTCACACAAGGCAGGAATTTGCTTTTTTTATTTTATTAGTCACATTTGACTTTTAACAGGCTGAGGAAAAGTTACGCCGTGAATTCATTTGTTATTCACTTTATTGGGTTAAAGGACGACTGGCTGGCGTTGAATTACAAATGGGTTACTACAGATTTAAAGCTTCCTTTATTGTTAGCATTAAAGTTACCAACTTGAACTTTTGGTTTGTGTTTCCATAAGCTTTATGATCCCTTAACCCATTTCGGGGCCGTATAAACCCTTCCTAAGCCCCTTTTAACCCCTTCAGAAACGAGTTCAGCACGTGACAATGGCCAGGAAACTTGACTTCCTCGTTCGGTCTCCCAGCTATTTTTCGAACGGGGTCAACTATTCGGCTGTGCTCTGGTTCCCTTTCCCCCCTTTGTATTTATTCTGTGAAAAGCGGAATTCCCCCCATTCAGGTATGTGCATCCATTTGGCAGGTGTCTCACAGCTAATTGCCGTCATTTCGTGTGCAAATTGTGCGCAAATAATTGATGCCCCTTGGGTATTTCCCATCCCCTGCACCCCCATGGTCAAGGTACTCAGGTCCAGTCATTGCATTAGTCGGGTTTTTGCAATACTATTACTTTATTTTTTATTTTTCGTAGTTTCGTATTGATTTTCAATGTGTTTTGAATTGACAAGCCATGAATGGGAAATGTCAGCAGACGGCCAAGGTCGCGGATTACGTTGTGAGGCGTCCTAATCGATTAATTGGTTGGGAATAAATTTCAGCAAACAATCTAGATAGCATGTAGTTTCCTGTGGCAAGTTTAAGCTTAAGGGTAGCAAAAAAATAAAACATTAAAATATTTAATACAATAATTTTTGTCAGCATGAGGATGCGATATTTTGCGGGAGAAATAACTTGTGTAGAGTTGAACTTATTATAAATTAATAATCTTTATTATATTTTTTTAATTTTCAGGTTAATATACATATTTAAAAATTTATTTTTTTAGTGAAACTTCACAAGTTTTCAATACAGTTTAGATTATTTTCGATTATATTATATATTTTTATTTATTTGACTTCTTAAAAATATTGAAAAAGTGCTCCAGTTCTTGGAATTTAATATTGCTCCCCTGCAATTAAGTTATCATCCCGTCAAAACTCAATATCCTGGGCTTCCTGACACGCTTCAACTGCCAGGATACCACGTGTGCCAGGATCTCTATTCAAATGTTCAGCTTAAGTGTCGAAAAGTGTGTTCTTTTTGTACACTTCCGTGCCGACAACTCAATTAAGGATAAGATAGGTTCATCCTGGCGATCCTAGGCTAAAACAACAAATTGGAAAATTCAGAAATCTCACCGAGAGGGCAGGTAGAAAGGACTCGAGAAAAGGATCTCCAAAAGCAGGGGTGAAAGTGTGCCCTTAAGGCCGCACTTAGTTACGCAACATTTGCGACGATCCAAAGATAAGGATAACCCAGGAAGGGATCGTAGGCGTTGGGCAGGCGTTTGACAATTTTTTATTATTTGTAAATTTAAATGCACTTCGCTGGAACACAGCTGCAGTTTGTTAATTATTTCACCCACAATTCGAGTGCACTTCCTTAATTTCCCCATGTTTAAATTAAGTTGTTGCCACATTTGTCTCGCCTTCCCAGTTCTCCTTTTCCTTTTCATTTTCATTTTTATTTCTTGCCTTGTTTTTGGCGTTGAAAGTGCTTCAAGTGGCAGCTCATTAATCCTCGAGGCAGCTCCTTCTAGCCGGGCCACTTGTGGCACGTGTGCGGGGAGTGTCCTTGCGTCAGCGCAGCGCAGCTCATGTGTCCCTCCACATTCTTAATTAGTTGCGCACTTGTAAGAAAATCGCTTAGCAAAGCAATTTGTTAACTGCCTGGAAACGCCTCGAATTTCCATCTCCTACGAATTATTTTGCCACTCATAAATTATTGGGGCGGCAAAGTTTTGCTTTTCCTTTTATTGGTTTATCGCAAACTTTGAATAATCGACAGGGCATCATCTTTCCTCCAACAATTTCAACCTTTTCACCTTATCCTTTGCTGGAGATACATGTATCCTAGATAGGAGCTGGGTTCGGGGGTCAGAAACTCAAGCAGCCTGAAGTCAAATGCAAAAAGCGAAGCCCAAAGGAATATTTGGGTTTGTGAGGGTAGAATAAAGTTTGGATACTAAGGATATACTGGTTTATACTTTACCCCAAAGGAACAAAGGAAGTAGTACACATAATATAAAATATAAATATATTTTAATGTAAATATGTAGTAGTTTTTACAGTATATATTTATAATAAAATTTCAATTCAAGGATATATTCATAATTCAACTTAAAACACCCCTTGTTTCCCCTTCCAAAATCAAAAGTTCCTTCTGAAATTCCTCTCCAAAAGCCGAGCAAGGAGTTTGCTAAGCAAAGTTTCCATGGCCTGAAGCAGTTCTAAGCGCTTGCGTTAAGCCAAGGACTAAAGCAAACAGCTCCTGGCTTCACTTCCGGTATCCTTCCTCATCCTCTCACAGAATACCAAAGGGACAGCGCAAAAATTAAATTTAAGCTGATTTTAGATTCCACGGAGGAGAGGCAATACAACGAAAGCTACAGGAATGCCAGGCGGAAAGGGGGAAAGCTGAAGAAAATCCAACTGACAGACATGTCCTGTCTTATTTGTCGCATGTCCAGCGAAAAAATTGCCGCATTTTCACTGAGTTTCTCCGCATTTGTTGTATTTGTCTTGCCACATCAAAGTTTACAATTTTTTTAATTAAAACTTTTTTCCGCAGGACCAAAACGATGACGTTGCCTTTTGCAACTTTTTCTAGTCTCTTATTTCCTTCGCTGACTCAACGTCTTATTTTTTTATTGCCCAAATATTGGCCATAATTAGGACGATACAAAAAAAAAAAGGCAGTACAGAGCGATAATTATGGCCCTCTTCTCAAACCTCACAACCTATTTACGGCACTATTAGGCAATTGTCTCTTCGTCTGGTTGCCTTTAATTTGCATTTTAATTTATGGGCGCCTATAACTTTTATCGGCGTCGTTGGCTTGTGCCGCTTTCTTCCCACCCCGAAAGGGTCGAAAGGTCAAACAGCTGTGGTTGTTCCTCTTCTCGGACGTCATTCGGTTGGACGTCGTCGAAGGCCAATTAGTAGGGAGGTCAAATGTAGGATAAGGATAAGCTAGGATTAAGTAGAACATCTGGTAAAAGAGTGGGAACTATCAACACATGGCACTAGGATCCGAAGGAAGAGTCTGCTGATATCTAGGTGTCGGGGTAAGAGTCTTCGCTCTGATAATTAACATTTCTTTATTTATAATCTCTCCATTAACTTTTTACTTTCGAAAGGTAAAAACTCTAAAGAGATATTGTTATTTAATTTTTATATGTGTTTTGAATAATTATAAGATTTACAAAGCACATTACTCCCAATAGGTGTGGAGGTTACTAATTTCTGCTTCGATCTGTGATGTGCTCCTACCACCTTGAGGAGCCTTATGTCTTCAGAAAACTCAAATCCCTTAAGTATTTTCAGCTAAAGTATTAAAACTTGAGCCTGGTGGGATACATAGTATATAAGGTATATCTTCAATAGAATCTTGTTTGCATTATCCCTACACTCAATTTTGAACTTTAAAAGTTTCACAGTCACATTCAGTCCCTCCAATGAACTGCTAGTCACAATGTAAAGTACAGTTTTTGACATTTGATCCAACTGCCTGAGATAATCGACTCTGTTGGGAAGTCAAATCAAATTCGCAAAAATTGAGTTCGAAAAAAAAGAAAGGGTATTATCCATTAACACGATTTCGATGTTAACAATTTAGGGGAATTTAAAATTGTTAGTTTCTAATACATCCTGTTGGATTACGCTTTTCACAGCTCTAACCTCAACAGATACTACGATACCCTTGCCAATCCAATCCACTCCCCCTGTTGCTTCTAATGTACACATGTCAATTAAGGCCGCAGTCTCGTGTCTCATGTCCATGGAATGAAATATGTTCGCCAGGTCCAGTCTTCGGATCAGTCTCAGACTCCTTCTCCAATTTTAACATCAACTTCAAAGCACAAGGACACTGAACAAAGTCTTGTGATAAATCGAAGAACTTGTTAAGAAAAGTTACTTACTAAATAAATAATATAAGGCATACAGTACAAATAAAAAAACAATAAAAAAATAAATAAACAAATAAATAAATAAATAAATGAATAAATAAATGAATAAATGAATATATAAATAAATAAATAAATAACTTGTTTAGTAAAAACCTTTATTGACATAACAAAATAACTCATAATAAGCATACAGTGTACATACAAAATTATTAAAAAATAAAAATAAATACAAATATTAATAATAAAAGTAATGAATAATATTTTAATATAATTATATCCTTCTTCTATTGAAATTTATATAAATTTTTAAGGACTAATAAGAGTTTTCCCCACTGTAATTGAGACTCTTGCGTGCTGCGCCTGCTGCCTGTGTTACGTTTTCCTCAGCTACTACGCACTTTTTCGCCAAGGGGTAAAGAGGGGTAGACAGTTCGGACATGTTAGCCTCAAACCCCTCAAAAAAACGCCAAGCCGAAAGGCTAGTGTCTCGCCTTACAGTCGCCCCCAAACTGAGCCTGATTTATGTCGTCGAGTGTCGCGGGTGTTGCGAGCTAAGCACACCCTCTTCCCTCTTTACACGGCAAAAAAATTAAGATCATATTCGAGTAGATTCTTAAAAGTAGGTAAACCTTTAATTAAGACATGATCAGTATTTATTGTGTTATTTATAATTTGAAAAATTTTCAGAAATAACATTAAAAATAATGAATATAATTTTTACTTAGGTAATTTTGACTTGGAAAAATTCTGTGTTACCTTCTGCCTAGAAATATTGACAACATTTTATCAACTCAACTAATTCAATGCAAACTTTAAAACATAATTTTAATTTCTTTATAAAATTAATTTTATTTTTCCTTTCCAATTTTTTTTCAGTGTAGTCATCTGAGACTGCAGCTAGTGCAGTTTGAGTTTTTTTTCTTTTTTCCCTCCATCTCTATGGTCAGTTGGCTGTCTTCGTTCGATTGGCACTGAAGCGTTGCAGGCGATTTCCGCTTTAATGTAATTTTGACAACGCACACACACAGTTGGTGGGGCTAAAAAGTGGGCAGGGGGGCAAGGGGTTGCAGTATCGTCATCAAGGAAATGTCATGATAAATCTTACTCGGCTTTCGCATGGCCGAAAGCCGTTACAGTAGCAACAGCGAATTCGATTTCTATTTGCGTTTTCAATTTCACAAGGCAGGGTATTGGTGCTCTACACAAAAATGATTTATAACAAAAACTTATAAAAAAATATATATTTTATTAAAATTAAAGCAAAGTAAAGGAATTCAAAGAAAATATTTAAAAATGTTTAGACAAAACATCATATCAAAAAAATCTATCCATAATCCAAATTTATGTTCGTTTTGATTTGCACTTTATTATTGCAGTAATTTAAATTTAATATAAACTAATTTGAACTGTACCCTTAAAAATAATAAAAACACTTTTTTTAAATTTTATTTCATAAACCCATTTTAATAAAAAATCCAAACCCCAACAACGTAGGGTATCCGGCAAGTCAACTAATTGAGTTATCAGATTATGACTTTGTATTTTCTTGCTTTCCATCTCGCTTATCGTGCGATTTGTTTTGCATGTTATGACTTATCTGATTAGCTGGATATTCGATTACCCGATAACTCGATTGCCGGAGCTAAATGCTGTTGTCGGAACCCGCTTTTCCAAACAGTCCTCTATCAGTTTTCATTCCCCTTCTCTGTACCATATGCCACATTGCGACGCCCTCAAGTCTGTTTTCTTATCACCCAGATTTTTTAAGAGCCATTAAAGTTCTCGGGCTGTGACCCGTGGAATCGTAACCCAGCTTGACTCATCGATGCATTTAAAAACCCAAATTGTCCCATCTTTCCTCTCATCGGAAAATAGGAAAATCACCATGAAATCTGTTCTTAAAAGAGGCATTTTATTTGCTCCCGCACCTGGGAGTCAACTTGAGCCTCCGCAGAGATAAGGAAAAAGATTGATGGATTGTTTAATTGAGTATCTAAAGTTGTCTTGGTGATTGATTTACTCCCTAAACTAGACAATGGATCCTATTCAGGGGGCGTGTTAAAGGGGCGTCTTAAAAGGGGGCCTAAGATAGCGAAAAATACATAAAAATTAATGTCTATATACGGTTTACGCTTAATTTATATATCGACAGCAATAAAATAGAAAAGAGCTGAGTTGGCGGAATTATGGCTCAGTTGTTTATCGCCGGAAAAAGAAAGAAAAACTGAAATGCAAAACAGAACAAGCAAAAATGATTCAGTTTAATTTATAAACCTAAGAAGTACCCTAAGCCTAATGACAGTTAATTATTTTCAACAAAAAACATGAAATTATGTTGTAAGCCCAAGGGAATATTTAGTAATTTATGTATTTACTCCTTACTTTTATCAATAAATATGTATAGCCGCTATACAAAATTAAAATGTTCTTATACTTTCAAATTTGTTTTATCCCCACACATATACCCCATATTATACCACCTACCTATCATAATTAAAATAATGCAATTGCAAGAAATATAAGTAATTTCAGAACAAAAAATATTGCCATAAAACGTGCAAAGTAATAAAAACAAAGGGAATCGAAAATTTAATGATGGAGAGCAAAAAATAAAAAGAAGAGCGAGGGGAATGCTCCAGATAATATTTATTTAATGCTCGATTCTATAGAGCTCGTTCTGACTACTGAGTTGTGGGTTGTGGGTTCTGGGGGCTCTGTTCCGATTCTTTGTTGCTGGTCAGTCGGAAAATCGGTGTCGACGCGATGCGACGCGACTTTTAAACAAACCCAAAACGATCTGCTATTCAAGAAATAAACGAACTTTAAGTTGCGAAAGTAAATAAAACAAGATATCAAAGTTACTACGAAAAAATATTTATATTAATATTTTAAAGGAGAATGATATTATAAAGCTAAATAAATTAGTTTAAATATAGTAAGCGCAAAATTTAAAGATATGTATAAGAGCCTTGGCTCAAAAGTGATAAGAAAATAGCATCAAATATCACAATAATTGTGACTCTTAAGTCTTATCAGTGACTTGTGAGAAATAAATATGGGAAAATATGTTTTAAACTTAGTTTAATAGAGAAATGTTACATAATATGATTATATGAATAATATTATAAAAATATAAAAATAACTCAAAGCCATATCCCCTTAAAAATCACCTACTTATCAAAGCAAAACCTACGAAATATTCAATATAAAACTTACGACATAGTCAATATAAAACTATTTTAAATAAATGTAAGTAAAATTTGACAACATTAAAAAAAATTATCTTTAAAAAATCATATTTTCATTACTGAAATATTTTCAGAAACAAAATATGACTTCCTACAGGACGTTGGTCGATCATGGCCAACCGACAATTGTGGTTGGCAGTGAAGTATCACTTGCCTCGTCCTCTTCCGCTAATTCCCCTAAAGCCCTGCACCGGATTATCAAATACTGCCGTAATAGTTCCGGTAAAATCCCGGGTCTTCGAAAGAGTGAAAGTTTCGCCGAGTATCGTCGTCATTCATCGAACTCTGTGACAATTGGCGGTGGCTCGGGGGGCAGATTGAGCACTTCGAGTGCCAGGCAATTGCAATATCAACGCCTCGAGATGGAGAGCTGCGAAAACATTGATTTGCTGACAGCAACTACAAGGTGAGTGGATACTCTAATGTTAGATATTTCGGGATCTATGTGGAATTTCTTTGTTAAATTTGGGATAGGGATTTATTTCGAACTAAAGAATGTGTTTGCGAATTTTTGAGTTCTTATGCTTCTTATTTCGTAACATTTTAATGGGTAATACCTCTTGTCTTGCACTAAAATTACCAACTGGAATCACGGTGAATGTTTAGTTCTATCAGCAAAAGGATTACTACAGATAAACTAATTACTTAACTTAACCTTTACTAAAAAAGATTAAAGAAAAATTACCCCCAAATGTTAAAGGTTGTTTCATAGATTCTTTTTTCCCTTATCGTTGCACCTCAGAAAATAGAAAAAGAAATTAAATTTTCATGCTAATCAAAGGTTTGTGAGGTGCCAACCTTTTGTTTAATATGCAAATATATGCACACATTCCACAACTTACACATTTACCTAGGGTCCCAGCACACACAACCCAATAAGTGGCTGCATTGTCTAGCGGTATCTTTTGAAGCGCAACCCCAAATATGTGGGGCATGCAACAGTTGGCTATCTGTCTGTGTGTTTTTGTTTCTGTTTACCAAAACGCCCCCCGCGCAGCTGCGTCGCTTATCGTGCGGTTGCTGCTGCTGCCCGCTTATCAGCTGCGCAGCGTTATCACACAACACCAACAGCAACAACAACAACCTCAGCTACCACAAACATGTGGATGCTAAAGAGAGCCGAACAAGTGCAATACGCCGCCGCAAAAGCCGAAGACTGTTGTGGATTCCAATTGGTAGGAGAGGTGTGGATGGTATGCTTATGGAGAGAGCGTTTACTTATGTTGGGGACCCCAACTTGGGGCTCTCATTCGACTAGTGCTGTCCCGTTCAGCGTTCCAGGGCCCACACATGCAATCCACAGCGCGTGGTGGAGCTTGGAATATGTTTAACACGGAAAAACAAAAGTGATAAGAAGCTATAAATGCAGTCAGGAGATAAATGGAAATAAACTTAAAATCAGCTTAAATACGCCAAGTTCTTGACCTTTAAGGAAAAAAATAATCCAAATTACGACTCATATGTCAGCGGGTGTTTTTTTCAAAAAAATCTCATAGTAACATTATGCATAAATATTAAAATTATTATATCATATACTTTGTGTAAAATGTATTATCCTTAGAAATTACTCACACGCCACGTGAGTCAGATATAATATTGCTAAGAAAAAATACATATATATGCATAGATATTATAATGTTCGATTATGTGTAAAACTTGTTTTTAGTATTTAATACATTAATCATACGCCTCGTATGCCAGCATCGGTTTGGTTCAACAAATATTCAAATTTGGGTAAAATTTCCTAGATGTTCTATAAGTATATCAAACACTTTTTCGCCCAGTGGACGAAGCAAGTGTTTATGTTTTTATTCCAATGATAGAGAGAGACATACTGTGGGAGCATAACTGTTTAGACTCTCTTAGGCGCCAAAAAAATAAAGAAAACATATGGAATTCCGACTCGTGCCTCTGTTTACATGTGTATTTGTGCGTCATGCCGGCTGTGTTCAGTTTGCTTTCGTTATCTCTCTGTGGGAATTAAATCCGTTGCCTCTGCATACTTTTGGGGTACACTGTGCAAATATCCAACTTGCAACTGCAACGCCGGCTCTTTTGAGTTGCATTGTTTTTTTAATTGTTTACTTTAGCTAATGCGGGCTCTCTCGCTTTCCAATGCCACCCTCTTCGGCTGGTCTCCCTCTTCTGCTGTTTGCTTAAACTGCGCGCATTTGGAATGTAAATAAATGTAAATAAACAAGAATTTCGCCCCCATGAAAGCAACAAAAGTAAGCACAACAAAACAACAACAAAGTGCAGTCCTCCCACTCTCTCCATGTCGCACTTTCTGTCTCTCTCTGACATTCTCCTGCAAAATGCATTCACAGTGGCGGTCAAATTGGAAGCACCAGAAATTTTCGTATGTATATTAATTTTTTTTTAAATGCTCTATTAAATAATATTATTTACAATTATATTCATGTATTTTTATACACATATGCTAATTGGAAGATAGCTTTAATTGAAACTGTAAATAACAAATTGTCTGAAAAATAGATAGTGGCTTATTATCACATTAAAATACTTAAAAAGTTACGGGATAATAAACATTGATATGGACTTGTGTTAGTTCATGTTAGAATTCTAGGAAAAGTATTTATCCTTGGAATAGCGAAATATGTCGCTTTGCTTTTAATCTGAAATGTTCACTCAATCCAGCTTCCTATTCTTTATTGTTTATACTCCAAATAATATAGACACTCTTAATGATTTGTTTTAGTATAGTATTTTGTTTTATTTCACCATTTGTTAGCGCTGCACTTGGTTTTCTATATTATCTTTAAGGTTAACGAAAACACGCCCACACAGTTTGGTTGTTTAGGAAGAAGAGAAGCGGAAACGAGCGAAACACAAAAGGAACAGTGTTGACTAAAATGAATTTATTTTTTTGCTTAATATCGATAACGTTCATACCATATTACTATCGATATTTTATCAGTTCAAAAATCTTAGATTAATTTTGCATTTAAATTCAATTTTACGGCACAGTTGAGAACTTGTCTTCTATTCGATCCAACACTATTATTCTCGCCGCGCTCGTGCTGTCGACTCTTTCAATGCGAGCGACAGAGATGCCGATAGAGCTGGAACACCAGAGAGCCCCCATGTGGATCGCATTTCGTGTGGACTCTGAAATCCGAGTCTGTTTGGGGAAAGACACAGCTTTTTCTGTTTTGGCTTCAGTTTTCTTTTGAAAACCGACTCGTGTGGGTGTGCGAGCCATAGAGTGCCCGATAGCCGAGTGTGTGTGTGTGCGTCGTCACGCGTCTGCGTCGGAAAATCTGAAAATCGGAAATCGGAACCAGGAATCGTGAATATATTTCGGTTTTCCGGTGCTGCTTCTTCTTCCTTGCCGAGCCAGTCGAATAGTAACGGTAAAACGCACGGCAGTTGCCAATTGGCAGCAACAGTTGCAGGAAAGAAGAGCACCAGAGAAAAGGAGCGGAAATCTTGAATCAAAAATCAAAACAAAATAACATAAAATTCAAATTAAAACCTGACAAATATAAAACAAAAGAATTTGTAAACATGTGGATGGAGTTTTGAGGTAATTTATTGAAAGATAAACATGAATTAAAAGTGCATTGTTATTAAAAACATAGACCAAAACCATTTAAAGTTCATATGATTTTGGAATTTTAATTGTTTAACTTAAAATAACATGAATTATTCGTTTCTATAATTAATAAACCAAAAGCAATTACCTGTAACTTGTGTTAAAAATTTTAAAAACACATTTGAGAAACTGCGGAGCAAAATGACAACAAAGAAATCACAAACAATAAAAACCAAGCCATACAACGAATGAACGAATTTGTGAACTAGTGTGCGTGTTGAGGTAATTTCTTTAAACAGCAACAAAAATCAAAATCGCATTTGTTGGCCTTATCAAAAAAATTAGAAGCGAAAGTGGCGGAGGTGTCAAGTGAGCACAAAAAGAAACGAAAAAAAATAAAGACAACAAAAAAAAAAGCAGCCAAAAACGAACGCATAAATAAACGCACGTACCTAAAAGTGAAATTTTTTAAACAAATATAGTCGATGGAAATTGAAATTTAACGAGCAAAGAATTCAAAAATGAGCAGTGAAGAAAGTGTTGAAAATAAGTGAAAACTAAGTGTGTGTGAATGCAATGTTTTGTGCAATTAAAAAACAAACGCAATTCAATTACGAAAATTTCATTAAATGGCAAGGAAAAATATATGAAGTGAATGAGACATAATCACCGCGAACAAATGTCAAAGCACTAAAAAGAAACAACAAATGAGAAATATTTATAAAAAGAAATAACCAAATAACCACAAAAAGTGCCGTTTTTGGCGGTTGTGTTTGTGTCTCTCTCTTTCTCCATCTCGTTTTTGCCGGTTCCTGAGTTTTTTGAACGTTTTTTTTTGTTTGTTTTGGGAGTTCGATTAAAATGCGTCACGCATGATTATTACGTGTGTTTTTTGTTCCTATTGTTTCTGGTCGCATATAGCCATTTTATCTCCCCGCGATCCGGCTTACATTTTTGTGTCTCTTTGTCTCTTATATTTTTTGTGATTTATGTGCAAGTTATGTGAGGTGATTGAAGTTATAAAGTTGCCTCAACAAGTGGAAGTGGTTTTTTTAAATCTCTTTTTTTATATTTTTATTGGGGGTTAAAAACACTTTAAAATTATGAACCCAAAACAGGTTAATTTTACATGTAATACGAAGGGAATTAAGAATTGTATGCCAATATTCTGATATTTTTTCCTGGTTTTAAAGTGGCAAATAAAAATGAAAGCAAATTGGGTATAAATAAAAAAAAAACCCTTTCTTAAAATAGATCGCAGGATTAATAAACACTAATAGTTTTTTAATATTTTATTTATTTAAAATTTTATCTCTATTACGTTTTCTTTAGCAATTCGCAATATTATTAAAACGGACTGCTTTTAAAATATAGGTTTTATTAAAGACCAAAAACCCGTAAATTTTATGAATGGAGAAACCCTCTGTTTTATTTATAATAATATTCTGAATCATCTGATTTGGCGAACATAAAACTTACCTGCTCTTTTGGATTTTTCTCGTTTTTGTGTTGCAAAAATGCAAATTAAAGTTTACGCATTTTTTCCCTGCAATTTTTCCCCCTGTTCGCTTGTCCCGTTAAACGACAATGTTGCTTCTGCTTTTGCGTCTTCTACTGCCTGTTATCAAGCTTGTTGTTGTTATTGCTGCGTTGTTAATATGCATTGCTAGCGGCCAATGCAAAAACAAAAACGAAAAAAACGACAAAATCTGCAGAGCACGTGAATTTCTTTTTGAAACGGGTTTGGCCTGCAATGATTTCAGTCAGTTGTTCGCTCTGGGTTGCCGTGTTTTCTGCTGTTGACTTTTCATTTTCGTTAAATTTTTTCTCGATTTTTGTCTCGCTGCAACTTGCAAAAATATTTATTGGCAAGTGTGTGCGTGTGTGTTTGTGTGGGGCTGCTGTTTCGGTTGTTGTTTTCACTGGCCTGCCAGCTGCAGTTTCTGGAATTTCTGTTGCTCTTTCCAAAAAAGCAGGGTAATGCGAGATATCTGTATGTGTAGCTGTTACAGTAACTTATTTTTAAATAGAATAATAAACTTCCATGGAAGTCCACCATTTATAAATAATGTTTAAAGTATAAATAGATAAGCTGTATTATTTAAAATGTTATAATGTAATGATTATGGACATTATTTATCAATGAAATGTTCTTTTTTAAATTACTTTTCCATAAAAAAGATTTCTTTAATTATGTTTGCATATCTTAGGGTATCCAAACCTCATACAGTCTTCTCGCGACTTGTCATTTTGGCAATATGTTCCCATTCTCATCTCCACTGGAATACCCTTTTCCAGCAGTTTTTTTGTTATTACCTTGTTTGTTTTTTTTTGCCTGTTGCATTTTTTGGGCGTGCAACTTTTTTATTGCATTTCGCTTTTTATTTTTACCTTTGGAGAGGGGTCCAAAAAGGTAAACGACAGCTCATCAAATATTCATGGCATTTGTGAAGAGATTCTCGCTGGCCCGAATCGGATGTTTGCATTTTGACAGATTTGTTTCCTTTTTTGATTTGGACAAAGTACGTCTGGTGCTGGCCCATTGAGTTTCTTTTTGAATGTAAAGTAAACCTCAGCGAAGCGGAATGTAAATGAACTCGAGACGCAAATTGGCCTTGTCTCGGTGTGAAAATACGGACAATACAGAAAGCTGGGGGAAAAAACAATACCCAGAAAACAGCTGCTTTTTGGCCGCATCTCTTGCTATCGGCTTCTCGGATTCTCCTCCTTCTCAGATTCTCCACCGCACCGCATCTCGCCCGTCCGTCCATTCATCGTTCTGCGTCTGTCTGGCCCCATCAATTGTCTTGTCATCTCCCTCACTTTTCATCGCCCCTCTCTGTCGCGCCTCCCCTTCACTCGAGAGTTCAAGTTGAAGTGCAGCCAGCACAAAAGCTTGGCTCAGAAAGAGACGGCGCTACGAAGGGTGTGAAGGAGAAGGCCCATGTCATTCGCCTGCATTGATTTTGGATTCTGTAAGATAAGGGTATGATGAGCTTAAGTAAGCTTGGAGACTTTCTTTAAATACCTAAAAAATTAGGTGGTTTTAATTGTACAATTTGCTTTTTTGTTTAATTATTAATTTTCACAGAATAGCGGTGGTTTTCTTGGGTATAAAAAGGAAATTTTACTCGTGCGATGCGCATGGTTGTTTCGATTAGAAAAAATTGTTGAATGCTTTGGCTATATAAAAATTAATACAAAAAATTAAGGTATTTGATTATTTGAATATGTTTATTCTATATTCAATTTTTTTTTGTATTTGAATAAAAAATGTTACTCGTTAGTTCTAGATTTTTCGTTCCTATATTAAGATTTTAACTAGATTAAAACTTGAAACTAGTACATTTATTAGTACATTTTAACACTTTCTAAAATCATAATCAACCAACCCTTATCAGTGAAAAAAGTTAATTTAAAAATATTCTGAATCCATAATTATAAGGAAAATTGAAAAATAAAGTTGTTCAATACATTTATGAAATGTGCAAAAGTTCACAATTTTTAACAAACTTCAATAATTTATACGCAATTACTGGGTATCCTTGATTCGCTTTTGTTAGTCCCTTTGGGCTGTTGCAGAATTTACAGTTTCTGCCAATGCGTTCTGTGTTTGCCCCTCTCTTATCTTCCCAGCCTCACAGATCCCCTCTGTCTTAACCATTTCTTTTATATTTTTCTTTATTTTTTTTTTTGGAGGGAAAACACACGCGAATTTAATTTATGGGGCGTGTGCCGACGCTTTTCCCCATGCATGGCCCAGTGCCAAATGGCTGGTATCGGAATTGGGAATGGAAAATTCAGGGGACTGGCGGGGGAGTGTCTGCTTCTATGTTTAGTGTTTAGTTTAATTGCCTGTGCTTCGAATTTTATATATATTTTCTCCCGCTTTGTTTACGACCTGTTTGCACCTGTGCCGAAAAATAATAAAAAAAAGCAAGTTTAGTGTCTGAAATTTTCCCGAAACGATGATGAAACTAATGTTTCTTTAATAATTTTATTAGAAAATTATGGCCACCGAAGGTCTTGGCTGAAATTCGACTTTGAAGTCATTCTTGTTTACTGGGAGTCAAGGGTTAAGGGGTGGTAAATCAAAACTTTGTGGCAAGTTGGCAGCGAGATTCGTCGAAGGTCGTGTGGGCAGAAATATTCTAAAAATATCGCCAGAGTAACCAGATATGAATTAGGGGGAGGTCTTGTAAAATGCTAAAAAGGAAATTGAGATTGCGTATCTTGGATGTTTCCTCAAGGAAACATCGTTTAAAAGTTTCTCACTTTTAATTGCATTTACAACTTCCTTGGCAGTGAAATGAAACTTGACAGAAGTTTGTGTAATTTAAACGATTTTCAAATGCGATTTTAGTCTTTTAAGTGAGGGTATAAAGGGGCAAATTGGCAGCTCTTAAAGTTTTTTGTTGCTAATTATTGTTGAATGTGAGAGTAGAGACAATCGATTTGTTTCCTGAATATTGTCATGAGCAAACATATTTTTGTGTTTGCCCAAAGCCGAAACAAAGTTGTTCACCGAAAATGTTAGCATCTGCTTAAGCTGCCGGCTCGTATCTCTCGAACTAGTAAGTAACTACATCAGTTTCCCATTAGAGTTCACTTACAAAGAGGAATATCTCGACCATTTTTCGTGTACAACATAAAGTAACTCCCCCAAACGAACAGGGAAAAGGAGGTTGAGTTGGGAGTTGTCAAGGTTGCGCCCATCCAAATACCGATTATTCAGCCAAATTGGCAGACGATAAGATAAGATAGACCTGGCCCACAACCGATACTAAACCAGAAACAAAAAACGGAACAGAAGTCACACAATCAACTAGAACTCCTCTCTCTTTCGCCCAGAAGTTGTTGCCCCACAAAACAAATAAAACACAAAACCGGGGCAACTCGAGCTGCTGCTGCTGCTGCTGCTGCCAACAGCTGCTGATGTTTGTTGGCCGGGCTAAAAAAATATAACACCAAACCCAAAAACGAAACCAAGCCGTCGCTGAGGAGAAGAAAAATTTGTTTACAGAATTTGTCAAGGCATAAATATTTGAACACGTGTAACTGCGTAACAAGCAACAAATTTTTCAGTCCTCTGTAGGCAGAGCGTAAAATTCCTCCCACTTAACAGGAAAATAGGGAAATGTACACAAAGTGTACACTTTGTACACACGGAAGGAAGAAAACCAAACTTTAAACTTGCCAAAAATGTTGGAGTGAGAAAAAAAATTGTGACTACAACCGGATGTTGCTAGGGAGTCACTTTTCCTGTGTTTCCTGCGGCTTAGAAAATATTCCAAAAACCCACCAAATTTGCCCATGGCGTATCATATATTCAGAGTTTGATAGCAACTCGCCCGGCCCACTTTTCGATAAGGAAATCACAAATTTCTTCTACTGGGTGACTCAATTGATTGTTTACTTAAGGTCCCCGCGGCTCAAATATTGTGTTTATGACGTATCGATACAAAGTTATAACCATTAAGTACAAACTGAATTCTGATTGCGAAACGTTGACGCAATAATTTTGTGGGGGAGTTTAAGAAAATGTATATATGTACGTTCAAGAAAAAATGGGGCTTAGCGAATGTTTGGGCATGTCGGGCACTTGACATACTTATCATTGACTAATTGCACTGCGATAATGCGATAATGAAAGTGAAACGAGGGACAAGAGTAAGCCAGTAGAAAAGAAACGAGGTTGAATAAGGGAAATTGTTGAGACAGTACTTACCAGAAACAGATTAACACATTTTTAAAGTCTTAAAAAAGGTTTAAAATTCATTAGCTTATCCTGAAATTTATTTGAACATATTAACTAACCTTTAAAAGGAAAAGTATATTCGAAACCACAATTTAACCAACTAAATCATCTTTAAACATAAACATTTCTAACATTAAAACCCAAAACTAGAAGGCCAACTCACATATTTTCAAAAGAAAACCCAAATTACCAAAATGAATAAAAAGAAATGAGAAACAAATTGTGTGTTTAGAAAAACGCTTTCGACTATAAATTGTAAATTGTATTTTCCAATTGTGTGGAAATTATTCGATAAACTTCACATGAAATCATCTTCAAACTCGTATCATCTTCAAAGTATCTGCGTAAACAACTTCTCCACCGTCTCTGGCTTCATTAACCCAATCAAAATATGAAGGAGAAAAACAAAAATACGAATTGAGACTGAAATCCGCACAATTTCATTTGCAACTCGGATCACAACACATCAATAAAAATGCCAAATTGAATGAGCAACAAAGTGACACTGAGAGAGGGAACAATACAAAAATTATCATTGTTTTGGTGACACACTTCTCCTAACCCCAGGCTTCCCTCCTTATTTCTGTCTATTTATTCCATATTTTCTCCTTGTAAAAAGGCCACCCACAGGGTGGATTTTTTATAGATTTATTTGGAGAGGATAAAATATCTGGTTTTCAATAGAATATCGATGTGTTTATGTGCAAAAAAGTTTAATAAATTGATTTTTATAAGCTTGATTATTGAGTTTAGTATCGGATATCGAAAAGAGGTGATTTATTTGTAAATAATAATGCTGATTGCTAGACTAAACAATTTTACTATTACTATGTGTTTATATTTGTAAGATTACAATGTTTATAAATTTTATTGCAACACTATATACTTCAAATGATATTTCTTTCGATATTTCATATCATCCCTAGCTCGTATCAACTATTAGCCCAGCGGTTGAGCATCAACCCACACGATTCCAATCTCATTGACATTAATTTGTCCAACCACAACAACAAATGAGTGAATAAAATTTTTATAGATTTTTCTTTTTTATTTATTTTCTTGTACGCTTTTTGGCATGACACCATAAAAGGTTGTCGTCGCCGACTTGGGGGCGGCCGCCGAGCCTGATTTAAATAAATTATTCTATATGCGTTTTGCAATGCAGCCCCGCTCCCCATTTAGCCCAAGAATTATTTTGCACTCGCGCTCGCAAATTGTTTTCTATGCCACGTAATTCAATTTTACTTCGAGTTGAGTTTATTATGATTTTCGTTGAGCCATTATTATTGTTATTATTATTATTGTTTTTTTTTTTTTTTATCATTCTCACCTGAGTGCCTGTTGGTATTTTTGCGGAAATGACGAATTTGCAACACACAACGGCGGAAGTTGCGTGTTGAGGCTGAAAGAGATGGCTGGCCGCGTAAATTTTGATTGCTCTTAATGCGATTCGAGTTGGAATCGTGTAGATACATATATACATTCGCATATTATATTTTACATTGGGTAATTGCATTACCAGCGATGTATCTCCATCTGGGCAAGTGATTTGCCAAATGCCGTTGAGAAGATTTAGCGATTTGCCAATTTGGGTCACCGGCATTGAAGGCGCATTAGGGCTGAAGTGAAGTAATCAAATCTGTGGGGTAATTTCGCTCGGATATTGCTTGGATCGAATCAATTATGTGGGGCTAAAGATTAAACATGCCCATGCACAAGAAATTAAATATTCCTTTGGGAATTACGTGGGGTTGTTAAAAGGATTAGGGCTGAGTGCTTAAAATGGCTCTTTCCTAAAGATTTCTTTAGCATTTATATATATATTATAATATACTAAAGCATATTTAACAACTTGTTAAAGCTTGGCTTGGCTTGAAGGTGTCATTTTAATATTAAGATTTTATTTCCATTTAAATTTTTACCAGAACAAGCTTCCTTTTGCTGGAAACAATTTAGTTTTCTGCTTTAAAGCGAAGTTCAAAAGTTTCCTATTATCCTGAGCTAGTTAATAGGGTTTCCCCAGCTTATTCTGTTAATTTCCGCTGACAGTTAACCATCTCAGAGTGGCTTAATGCAAGTGCCTGGCTCATCTCCTCTCTTGGCTATAACCGGCTCACTTACCCTGCAATTTCAGCTTGTCTACCTTTAACTAAACCTCTTATCGCCACCCACAACCCACATAACCTGGCATAATACCATTCACAGCTCTCGTTATGTACGCACATTACCACTTAGGCGATGTTCTCGGCCTTGGGACTGGTGGAAATCGAGGGAAATCCGGGGAAAATTCAGGAATCGGAGGAGTAACTCAGTGGGTTTTGATGGCCAGATGCCTTCAGTCAATGCCGTAAATCATAAATCATCTCTCTGCCTTTCTTGGCGTTGTAGCGCGGCGGCACTTGGACACGTGCGTCAGTACATTACCTTTTTTTGGGGCGAAGTGTTTATACCTCCCGGCCAGAAAATTTCCACATTTTCCTTGCCTCCACCCACACTGAGAGACCTAAGCCAATTGTCAGTGGGGCAGGTTCGAGGCGAAGTTTTCTTTTGCCGCTTTATGAGGGTTTATTGAAGGTTCCCCAAAAAGGGAGACGAAGAATGGGGCTTAAGTGACTGGCCTGGCAAGTGGCTTTCCTTTCCTCGGCTACCCCCGGGGCTTTCCCCCCTCCCGCCATTGTGGAAAGCATATGCGGGTTGTTTGTTGTCTCCTCTACGTTTTGCACGCATTTTCACGCGCTTTTCCTCGCCTCGCTGGGCAGACTTTTCAGCTCCGGCATTACTTTTTAATAATGTGCACTCAGAAAACCCCATCCCCCTCCGCCCAGAATCCACATTTATTTGGCTTTGAGTGATTTTCTTTGTTTCGGCGAAGACAAGATTTTTGTACAGAGTTTTACGACCATAAAGTCGGCCAGCATAAACTTATTAAATTTCCATTCTTTTATTGCTGTTGGCCACCTTGATGGCGGGGGCATTAAATTCGGTTTCACAACGGTTGTAAAAAAAAAGAACAAACGCCAAGGAAAATTCATTATGGAAAATGCGGCTCAAGTGACCGCAACCCGAAATTTAATTAATAATCGGGAAAAACCAACAAACCGAGAAAGAGAGTGAGAGAGAGAAAAACACATGCTGGATAAGCGATTGCCTTTAATTTAACTTCTACTTAATTTTCCTTATTCCCTTCAGCAGCAAAAATGAAAAAAGTGAAGTGAATCCATGTGAAAAACAAAAAACAAACATTATCTAAAAGGGGTAAAAACCAAAACAAAACAAACACAAAACCAAAAAATACTTCAAAACCAAAAATACGAAACCAAAATCAAAACAAACGTCACTCAATCAAATCCATCAATCATGCTGAAGATACACATGCTGGAGCAGGTCGTCAACACAGAGAATGTCTGCGAGAATGCCCAGGAGCTGTCGCCGAAGCGCAAAGTGCCCGCCGCCGCCCATGGCCACGGCGGAGGCAGTTCCTCCTCCAACGGGGGCACGCCCATCGTCTCGGCCACCTCCTCGCCCCACCACCAGCCCACGCCCCCGCAGCGCCACATTCACACCGCCGCCGGTGGCAAGAGCGTCAGCCAGGGATCATCGCCAGCTGGGTAGGTGAAATTAATTAATAGTTAAAATAATAGTTAGCAGAGGAAATGTACCAAATATAATTTAGATTAAATAAGAATTTAATGGATTCGAAGAATTTATTTTGGTTTTAAATAAACACAAATTTGCGATCTTAGTTTACCTAGAAAGTGTGCAAAATTAGCTAATGATATATGAAGTACAGAATATATTTATAATATGATACAGAATATATATTTGTAATATAATATAAATATATATTCTATGTCTTATGTTATGAAAATATAAATACTTATATCAGAAAGAATCATTAGCAGTCTGGTAGCTAAAATTATTTAGAAATAAAAAAGTAGGAGACTATTATTTAGGGATTGTTGGAAATTCATTAGTTAGTAGTTTGAGGGGGAATTTTATTTAATTTAATTTATCACCTATCTAAAATTAAATTCCTCATATGAAATGGTATACAAATTAAATGAGAACTAAATATTATGAAAATAAAGCAATTAATTAGCGAGTTAGATATATTAGGCTTATTTTTCTGTAAGCCTTTGGAGTTATTTATGCCACATACGATGTATTTAATAACAATTTATATGTGTTTATTAGAAATATAATAATCCTGAATAATAGAGAAACTATGATTTTAATTAACGTCGCACAAAGATAAATCAATTTTGCTAAATTGAAAAAATTATGCCTAAATGAATACGGTGTATAAGTATAGTAATTAAATGAATATTAAATCATTGTGGATTTTGTTTATACCACAGTGCGCCGTAATTAAGAGGAGTTTTATTTGTTGCTTTGGAACTTGAAAAACAGAAGAAATAAAAGTTACAATTGAACAGATATATTTACTTCGTTTACTTATATATTAAACTCTAATAAATATTAGGAATTAGGTAGTTAGGTTTTTAACTATTCCATATTCCAACAATCATATATTCCAAAACACTTCCTCTTAGTTTTCCCCACCAAATCGAAGCTCTTTAAATGAGCTTTTTCATTTTCCGGTTTCACTTCTACTAAATTTTGGCTAATTGAGGTTGGTGGATGGATCAGACCCTGTAGTATGTCTCTGTTTCATTTGTGCAATATGACGAATGATAAATGCGTTTTTGATGAGCCCCCTGCTTACCCCCCCCCTGGCTAGTTTTCCCCTCGGAGCGAGAGCACTCTCTTTTTTTATTTTATGCAATTTTCACGTTGTCACATTCCTTTGGTCGCTGCGGTTGACTGACGTTGTCATAATGGGTGCATCGTCCGGCGGTTTTCCCTTTTCCAGTTTTCCCCCCCTCCCGCCAACCCCCCTATTTTGGCCAGCTACTGTAGTTGGCCAGTTAACAAATTTCACCGCAAATTCAGTTATTTTCTTTGTGTTTGCCTTGATGAGTTGCAGGTTTGCATTGAGGTGTGGCTAAATGGAAAATGGTTAATGCCAAGGCAAAGCGTGAATTGGGTGGCAAATGGGGTGGGGAAAATGGGGAACTGTTGCCAAGTAAATATAGTGTGTAATTGGGTTTTTCACAGAAAGAAAAAGAACGAAAAATATAAGGGGATTCGTCATGGTGAGGTATATAAAGTGAAGAAATAGTTTTAACTTGGCAACAGCTATCAATAAGTTTTGATACCTTTAGTCTTTATCATGATCTTTTTGTGTTAAGAAATATTGACACCCAAAAGTAAGATCTTCAAGTTCAACTTGACACGTTCTTTGTCAGTGTCATAAAACAGTTTTTTTCTTCTTATCTGCAACTTAAAATTTCACAGAGAGTATTTTCCCATAACCATCACTTGGCAGTTTGATAAGTTTGAACAAATAATAGCTGCTTTGATTGACAATATGCCATTGAATTCATTGAATTGTTGTGTTCTATCTATCTAGTCGCTCTTTTTCTATTTTTATTTTTCCTCTCCATTTTTATATCTTTCAATTTTGTCACCCACTGCACTTCATTTCACGCTATCGTTGCAGTTGTTTCCCTGGCTCCATTGTTGGTCAGCTTCTCGCTGAAGCTGGCACCCAGTTTTCCACCGATTTTCCCCCATTTCTCTCTGCCCTTATCTGGCATTTTCTTGGCCATTCTTTTGTGGCTGGTTATTTTCGCATTAGAGCCTGGTAATTGATACCTTGCGGACGGTTATGGCTTTATGGCTGTGAGAGCGACACATCAAGGCAACGGAGGGGAGGCGGTGGAAAAGGGGGTTTTTGCTATGGGGAAAATCTGAAAATATCTTGGCAAACAATGGACTTGAGGTCTCGCTTTGGGGCGTGGCCGTGGGCACAGTTTTGTAAATAATTATTATCCGCAAGCTGCATTGTCACATTGTCGGTAGATGGAGTGAAAGATGAAGAAAAAAAAAAAAATAACAACAAAAAAAAACAAAACTGAAAGCACAGAAACAATTTTAATTTTCATTTCTCTTGTCTCCTGAACTTGACAATCAAAAGGGATTTTCATTTCTTTTGTTTTCCCCTGCACTTCGCCCACAAAGAGAAAAAACAAAAACTGTTTGCTTCTTTTTACTTTGGGATTTTCTTCTGTTAAAAACATAATATTCAAAACATAAACACTTCCGTTGGCGCCCTTCATTACCCCAACAATCCTTCTTGTTTTTCCCCCTACTTTGTACACACAAAGAAAAAAATATATGTTTAACAGAGGGGAATAATAGTGGTTTAAAACTAATCATAAGAAATATGAGATAGAAAGGTTTATGTTTTAAAAAGAAGTATGAAACATAGAGTGAAGCTTGTTTAATAATTTCTACATTAAAAGAAAATAATGTTTTATAATTGTGAACTAATTTTCTTTTAAATTTAGCTCTTTATCTATATTATCCATCATTTTCCTCCGTGCAGTCCCTTTGACTTCTGGCTATTTTTGACTTAATTACTTGAGGGCTTATGGGCTTGCCATCGTTTCTTCGCCGTCCCTTGTTGCATTATTTATGCCCAACATTAGTCGGTATTTTTCTCAGCCTCCCAACCCAACCCATCATCCATCCCCCTTCCCTCGGCTGGCTTTCCTACAATTTTTGATTTATCTCAACGATGTCTGAAGACTCGGGTGTCTTGTGGCGCTGCTCCCATTATGCCACCATAGAGCTCCCATTTTCATTTCCATATCCATGCTCAGCGGCAACTCCGTGTCCGTGTTCATCTCCATTTCGTTGGGGAGCTACGACAGCTAGTTGACCCCGAAACGCTTATTCTTCTGCCGCGAAAAGGGGGCCAACGCAGTTAGCCCAGTTAAAAATCAACTTGGCCGTCTGTCTGTCAGTCAAATTGGAGTTCTGGCTCCGTTTTTCTGTTTCGAGTTCGAGTTCCGATTCGGATTCGGGTTCTGTTCTATACGGTTTCGGGTTCGCGCTCTCGTCTCCCATTTCAAAAGGCATTTTCTGGCTAATTTATATGCAAAGATTGCGCCAAATAACTGGACAAAAGCGGCAGCAAACCAAACAACAACAACAGCAATTATGTGTGGCCAGCTGACCAGGCCAAACCATTTATCACTTTCCAATTTTTCAACTCAGTTTTGTGGCTGTTTTATATTTCTGTGGGTATTTTTTGTTTCGTTTCGCTGGGGTTGTGTTGTTTGTCTTTAATTTGGAAAGATAATTTGGCATGTCAGCAGCTTTAATATCGTGGCACGAGATCTAGCCAGTCTCTGTCTAGCATTATTTCGCTGTGTTTTTGGTAGGGATTTGTGGGTGGTTCTTGGCCAAGAAGAGGTGGAGTATGGAAAGAGGAGATGTGAGTTGTTTTCACTCTTTAAAAATTCCCTTAAATGATTAAATAAAACCCTTTAAACAGAATAAACTGCATAAAACTGCTTAGAAGTAGGTCGCAGTTTTAAAGGACCTGCAGTGACATCCATCACCTTAAGACAGGGTTGAGCTGCAGCACGAAAAAAGGACAGCAAAAGCGAAGGACCTGCACGTGACTTTTTCGCGACTTCACTTTACTTCTTTTCACTTGAGGCCTACCCCGATTGGGCTTCGGTTTTAACTTCGTTATGCCAGAACATTCCTCCACCTCCACGTACGTGATTTTTCGCCCAAAAGCGGACAATTGGCTGTCGAAAAAATAAAATGAAATCCAGGGATCTTGATAAAGCCCCAAAAAGCCTCGAGGAAATGCCTAACGGGCCGCTAAGACATTAAAAAAAAAAAGAAACTTGTCATTGGGCCAAGTGCCTTTCGACAATGCCAAGTTCACGATTGCCGATTTCATTGTGATTTCTTCAGTTACGAAGTTCGAACAGGAAACTAGTTTCGGTCGGCTGAGATCAATGGGGGATTGCTGGATTGCTGTTCGGGCCCATAATCGCTCTAAATTTTTTAATTTATTACCGCGCTCTGACAGCTGACACATGAGTGGGAGGAGAGTTCAAAAGATGCTGACAACAATTAAATTAATGTCAAGGCAGCGAGCGCCCCAGGGAAAATCAATAAAAAAAAGAGAACACGAAACAAAAGTGAGGCGAAAAGAAAGAACAACCTGAGGAAAGGTGCACTTGGAGAGATTTTTCTTAGGACATTTGAAAAATGAAAAGCTGAAATTTGTGTTTATTTATTTGTATTAATATTTTATAAACTATTTAGAGTTGAAATTTGTAAATTACCTATATAGCAATATTCTTGTTAACTCACTACAAAAAGGGTTTAATTTTAAAGTGCCAAATTATCATCCAAAAGAGTATTTCAAATAACTTAATCAAGTATATTCCTTTCATAATGATATTTTATATTCATTGCAGTTTATTCCTATCCAAACAATATAAAATATTTAGTATATTATATTGAAGTGCCAAATTAATAACCAAAAGAGTATTTCAAATAACTTAATCAAGTAGATTTCTTTCTTAATGATATTTTTATATTAATTTTATTTTGATTCTTCCCAAACAATATAAAATATTTAGTAAATTTAAAACACTCCTTCCCAGATAAGTCTGAATTTTCAATGTGTCATCTTTAAGCATCCAAAATCTCTTTATAGTTTTTCTTTCAAGTGTAGGAGAAATAAAAAATAGGAACCATAGCATAGGCCTCTGGTGATTTTCCGTGCCAGTGAACCTGGCTGACTGACTTCGTCTGGGGTGTTTGCTTTGATGCCTCGACTAATTGGGCAAAACTTCTGGGCAACGTTCCATTTGGGTTCGGCCCAGAAAGGTGAGATGTGTCCCCCCTTTCACACCCACTATTATCCACCCCGCCACTGTCTTCACAGTTTGACGCTAATTTATGCCCACGAAACCTAGACAAACTGATGTAACTTTTGTTTTCTATTTACCATTTTTGCTCTCCAACAAAAGTCACCTTTGTTGGTTATGCAAAAAAAAAAAGAAAAATGAAAGAAAAGATAGAAAAGAGTACATAAAATCAAACAGAAACCGCTTCTGTCTTTGTCTGGAAGTTTTGGACATGAAGCTGTCTTACTTATGACTTATGCATGAGGGTTTTATGGTGAAGTTCGCTGGGTTTTTGGACCAGCCCATCATCCAAACCAAGATTTATGTAAAGATCTATGCCATTTTGCTACCGTATAGCAGTTTTTTGGGAAATTAGTCAAATGGAAAATGGGTTTTTGGAATGAATTAGTTGGAATGGAATGGGTATCCATATTAGGAGGTGCGAAATTTGCTAGAAGATAAGTCAATAAGAAAATAAGGTCAAAATTCTATTATGGATTTCGTAGATAAACTGAAATTTGTAACAAAATCAAATCAAATTTCTTTAACTTAATTACCTTTAAACTTTATTATGATATTCCGGAAACTAAAACATTAAAGTTTACAACAAACAATAACCTTATTAAATCAATTTCCTACTCTCACTCTGACTTATGACAAATTCAGGTCACCCATCATCAGGCAAAGTGGATATGTCGTTAGGAATCTCGAAAATCTGCCAACAAACTCGATTTTAAACACAAAATATTCATGGCCATTAAAAACGTAATCATGCGAATAAATCAAATAGTGTCTCGTAAAAGAGCAAACATAAAAAATGTGTGAGAAATCCGAGTTAAGTCTGCTGCTCATCCAATTTCTCCTAATGAAGTGGGATGAGCCTGGGGAAAAGAGCCCAGTTGCCAAAGGCAATTCACTGCACTTGCTGAATTTTGTATCTTGTATCTTGTGGATGTGCGATGCTGCTGCTGCTGCTGCATCTGACGGATGCAATCGACGTCATCGGGCTGGCTCCTTCACTGCTAACCCAATTACGAGACAGCATAAACAAATTTCCCCCACTTCGCGTATCTTCTTCCCGATTCCATGAAGCTCGCAGACAAATTGCCATGAAAAACACTTTGGACAGCAAGTGCCTGGCAATTCACTGGAAGAAGTGTGAACCGAAGGGCTGGAAACAACGTAGAAGAAGCTGGGAATTCTCTATGAATTATTAATTGGAAATTGTAAACGCAGACAAAGTCTCGGGGGCGAGACAATGACAAAGTTGTAAAAGTTAAAATCACTTGCACAAACTTTTACATTTTGCGGTGCCTTGTTGTTGATGGATGCAAATATCAAATTGATGTGACAGACAATTTTCATAAATGGGTGAAGCAGCGGCCCGAGGAAAAGCCAAGGGAAATAATAAACGACAGCGAAAACTTTGACGGGCTTCCCAAAAAACTCAAGTGGGAGTTGTCATTGAACCGCTTCATGTTGTTATTTCTTTTCTTACACAACTGAATAATGGAAAAGTTCTGGGGGGGAGTGAAAAGTTTGTTCCTCGAAAAGGGTATGTAAGATGTGACGTAGAGGAAAATTGGAAGTATGTTTTGTATAATATAATATAATAAATATTTCTTTAATATTTCATTGAGACAAATTTGCAACTATGTCTTCTTAGTAACTTTAAAATCACTTAAGGGTTGAGTAAACTGTGAAAGTATCTTTAAATTAATTTTAATAATACATAAGCAAATTATAGAGTATCTTTTTAGTCCCCCTTCAAGCTTAACAATTTTTAAAATGCGACTGAGCCTCGACAACAGTTGAGAAACGAAGTTAAAAAGATGTAAACCATTTCGGTGGCTAAAATTGATACTCGCAACTGAAAAATTGTATTCCCCGGACAAGTTAATTACATTTGGCCACAAAAAGTGGCAAACTTTTCTGTGCCTCCTCCGAGCTTACACATATATCCGTACATACATTTGTAGATACTTGTTGAGATAGACAATGCACACATATCTCAGTCAGTGGGTCAACAAAGCAGCCGCCGCCGCCGCCGACGCCGACGCCACTTGGAGCGTTTTTGGCATGCGGCCTGGCCGCGTGTGGTTGTTTTTGCTGCCGCCGCCTGGCAGCGGACCAAAAATAGTTGGCTCTCATCTGTTGGCAGTTGATTGAGCCACCTCCAAGATAGATAGATCCAGCGGGCTAAGCTCCGGCTACCGTGGAAACACCAGCGGACAGGCATTTAGGAACGAGCAACCGGTTTTTATCTTAGCTCCATGTGTGTGGCTACACGGGGAAAAAAGCTATGTTGTATCTATGTTAATTTTTTGATTTTTGTATACTTTTTTTTTATACATTTTTTATTTTTTCAGTTTGCCAATTTAATAGTAAAATACATATAAAAAATATGTGAAGTTAGCGTAATTATTTAAAAATACTTAGATTGCATTTGAACACGAGTTATGGCCGAGTTAGGATAAATCGCTTAAATTATTCTGTACTAGGTTAAATAAAACCAATATTTTCAAAAAAATATATTTCAAGTTCCCCCATTTCTCCCCAGTGCATCGAATGAGCGACAGTTAAATTGATTAACTAGCATTAGTTCAGGAATTAAATAGAGGGGGTAAAGAGGGGCGTCAAAATCGAACAAAAGAAAGTCTGTGGCGGCCAAGTTCATTGTCCAGGTGGGTAACAAATAGTTGCCGAGGTTGGGTGGCATTTGGACCAGACGAAGGTCATCACATCACATCAAACCGCATCGTATCGCATCAATGGAAAATTATGCAAGTTATTGGATGCGATAATGTGAGCTTGCCAAAGAAAGAAGAAGCCTTTCTATTGACCATTTTGGAGTTGGTCAATAGATAATGCTCATACGTAACACGGCGATTCGATCATAATTTGTCAAAGATATCAGTGGGAAATCAAATTATTGTTAATGATTTGATAGGGTATTTATTGATTATTATTCGAGATATAATGACCTGGGAGAAGGGAATGTGCTTGGAAGTGAGTCAAGTAATTATAACACTTTGTAATTAAATAATAATAATTACATAAATTAATAAAAGCTAAGGTTGGCATATATGGTAATTAAATCCTAATAAGTTGAAATAAGTTGAACAAGAAAATATTTTCATTGTAAAAGAAGACCACCTAATGTATTTTATCTACCAAATAATTCTCATATTTTATTTTAAAATGTTGTATAAATTGTGTTTGATATTTATAATCATTCTTATATTTATTCGTCCTCGTGCTCCTTTCAGCACATTTTAATGGCAAGAATACCTCCATATCGATTCCGTTTAAATCGTTTTGTAACCTGACCAATTACCAATTCGTGCACAACCACAATTTACACCTTTTTTATAGTCCGAAGACGCCTCCCCCTCTCAGAGAGAAGGCGAAGGTGTTTTTTGTTGATTTCTTGGCGTGCCACATGCAATCGCCGATAAAATAGGAAACTTTCGTTTTCAAAACACCGAGTCAAGTAAAAAGCGAGAAATCAGCTCAAGCTCAAGATTCTTTTTGTGGGCACAATTAAAAGCTCCTGTTTTCGAGCTCGAGAGGCTTTTAATTGGAGAGACTAATTAACGCGCAATTAAAATCGAAAAGTAATTCTGAATTCGATTTGGCTGCCGCCGGTGTTTGTAATTAAACGAAATATAAATGGGCTTTCAAATTCACTTTCGATTAAGGCAGTCAGTACCCCCTAGGCCCCCTCGATCCACGGGGTCAGGTTTGTTGGCTAATTACGTGTCTGTTGCTGTCTCCTTCAATTTTCGTCTGGGGCGATTTTTGTGCTGCATTCATTTGTCGGCCATAAAAGTCGCCGTCAAACACCAAAAAGTCTCGCGCGTTTCAAAGCTGTTTTACCATAATTTCAATTTTTATTTTCTGCTCAACGTAAAGCCACCATTTTGCACTACCTTCTCTACCCTCTCAATCTGCTCGCTTTTGGCTTTACTCTAGAGACATTCCACTTGAGCAACCATTGCAGTTGAAATTCTTTAAAGTGAATTTTTATTTAGTTTAAACTCAGAGGAAATATCAAATATTTGGGTTTTACAAATCGAAATTCCTTTACTGGGAATTCTTAAATTCTTTTATGACTGCATTTCTATGAAAGCAAACACATTGAAAATATATTTCTAAGGAAAATGTCATGAAGAACATTTCTATATTTATTTTTGAACCATAGTTAACATGAAATGTTAAAGAAATCTATTAAATAATTCAAGAACACTTAATCAAATTGTAGGAATAATTATTAATTAAAGTAAACCCCCACAATCTCTTCTTTTAGCGAGTAATTACTGTACTTCATCCCAGACTCAGTTGCAGTCTTTATTACCCGATGTGGTCAGTTGGGCGGAAAGGCGGAGTGGGCGTGCCCGGCGATTGTTGAAAGCAACAAGTAAATCGTATGCGCATTACAGATGACGTCAATCTAAATAAATATAAATAAATACATGAAGATATTGAAAATTCAAATTGAACGAGTGCCGAGGGAGCTTTTCTAGATTACCAACCGAGCCAAACGAGGAAGTGTGAAGGATTTAGGAGAGAAAAACCCGGGAAACTCGGGACTGAGCCTCATTTGGGAGATCGGAGCATCATTTCGTATGCTATTATTGTACCGCCTGCGGCTGCATTTCAAATTCAAACGAGTCGCAGGAGGCGCCGAAAGCTCATCAGCAATTCAATTGCCTCGAATCGAGGGGCGGCACCACGCCCCTCCCTCGCACATATATTTCGTATGCGTCCAAAGTGCGATTATCGACCTGAGAGCCCCATCCTCACTCTTATTTACCTCGGGGACTTGGTCTCATCTTCCGTTCAGTTTCATTATGTTTTTAAAGCGTTCGATCTCTTTCGGAGCAGATGCCGTGAAGTTATCTGCCATCAGGCCATCGAAGACTCTCCCGGGGTCTTCGCCTAATTGGGGGCCTGTCGTACCCCCATCAGTATTCCGGCACCATTGTGATGATGTGAGAAATGTGTTTAAAGTTGTGCAATGACAACAATGTGGTTGAAGCCGAGACACTGGAGCAACTCCCAGCTTTTTTTTCTTGGGCTATCTACTTTCCTATTCACCAGGAGTGGAGGGTGAGGAAAAAGTCTAGAGCATTTTGGGAACAGTGGAACCTGTTAATGGAATATAAGTTTTACATATTAGATTTTAAATATAAACTTATTTTAAAAAGACTCAATGAGCGTCAGGAAACTTATAGCTTGCGTTTGAAATGTGGTTTTATAGCTACAGTATCGATAATTCCCAAGAGAATCGATATAAATTGATATCTTAACTCTGCAATAAATGTGCTATAAATTAGGTATATTGAACCATACATCGTATACGGTACAATGTTGGTAAAAAGAAGGTATAATTTCAATAACATTTTTCTGATTTTATAATAATATCAATATTTTAATGCCAAATGCGATATTTTGAAATTTGAAGTTAAGATATTTTAATATATCGATAATATAAATTTCGATCATTTAAAATTTCGATAATTTAAAATTTACTATCATTTAAAATGTACGTTATTTTCGATATTATTTTGAGGTAGCTATATTTATTTATTTCTCAAACCGAACTTCTCATGTCGATTAATTCTAAAACCGGATCAATAATACTTTTTTTTAACAAACTAAAGCTCATTAAAACAAAACAATTAAAAACTATTTCATTTCAACAAATTTTAAATGCCTTAAAATGTAATTCGCTTATTCAATGCTTCCCGTAATTAAAACTTACTAACCTTGTGTTTCGATCATTAAAACTATTTATAGACTTAGTCACTGCAATAATATTTATCAGTTTCAGCGCGTGCCTCGTTAAACAACCAAATGAAGCTTAAAAAATGTTCAATAATGTTTATATTCAGACACACATTCTACTTGAAGGTCACCGAACAAAGTGAGGAGCTCATAAAAAGGTTTCATTAGTAAACATAAAAATTGTGCATAAATTATTACTCTTGCCCCAATGTGCCACAAAGTGCCAAGTTCCCTTTTTATTTTCCTTGGCAAACTGTGGCTGCTGCACCCTCTCCTCCATATTCGGCCACAAAAATTTGTTGAGCTTTCTGCCGGTGCCGAAGTTATTACATAGATTTTGTAGCATTTTGTGCCCAAAATGTATGGCATCCACAGAGATACATGATATAGACTTTTCTCGACGACATATTTATGACTTTCGACTTGACTCGCTCTCACCCCTTGCATTTTTCCCTTTCCTCGATTTTCCAGAACGCTTTCCGAGCAAAGTTTTCGGTGGCAGGAACCCCATGAAAATGTGGGGGGACAACTCCAAAAGTGCAACTATGAAATATTTTTTGGCAGAGCGCATAAAAAAGAAGGAAAACGGAGATTATTACATGATGGCAGAAATATAATTTCCACACTAGGAAAAACTTTGCAGTTGTCTGGCGGCGGCGGCGGTGGTTGTGAAAATGCCTCAAGAATTATGAAAAATGTGTTGCAAAAAATATATATATGTACCTTATGGAGAGAGCAAAGTTTTTCGGGGGGCGCAGGGGTGGCCCCATGAAAATGGCGTGCGGCACGAAAATGTGAAAAACAAAAACGACTAAAATGGAAAGCAAAAATGCGAACAAAAAAAAATAGCGAACAAAAAATTGAAAAAATGAAGCTGCTGCTGCCCCGGGTTAAATTTGGCAGGCGAGACAACACTGCAAATTGTCTGACCAATGTGGGAAAGGGGGGAATTTTCGAGAGTGCAATAAACGGAGAAGTGTCTGAATGCTTTTGCCAGCCACTGTTTTGTGTGCTCCATTCCGCATTGTTTGCCGGACGCTGCTGTGTCCCCCCTTACGTTTTATTTTATATTTTCCCTGCACACATTCCCCTGGAACACATTCACATTTTAGGCTTTCTATGTTTTATTTTAAAGAAACCCATAAATAGCTTTAATATTAAAACATTTTAATAGAATTCTGTACAACTTAAATTAATTTGCTGGCATAGCTGAAACATTTTATACAACATTCCCCTGACCTTTTAGTGTTAATTTAATTTTCTGTTTTCATTGTTTTAAACGGAATATCTTTAATTGCTTCCACTCGCTGTCGGCTATTGGGAATTTAAATTAAAACAATATTTTATTGTGCATTTTTTCAGATATTTTTTGCTGCTGCCTATTAGAGGCTATTAAGCGACAGGCCAGAACAGAACGAACAGCAGGCCCCAATTTGGTTTCAAAGAATTATTTATGTGCATTTTTATGCGAATTTCGGTTTCGAATTTGTCAACTGCACACGCATCAAATGCGTGCGTGCAACAGAGAACCGAGACAATTGCAAATTGCATATTCCAATTGCATTTGCAATGCAATTTGTGTGCCACAAAAAGAAAACTAGAAAAAAAAGACGGACACAGAGAAACTCAATCGGATAAAGAACGCATGAATGAAAACAATGCCGAGGCAATTAAAAACCATTTTTCCAAACAAACTCCCCATGGGGCTTTTAAGGCCACTCTGTGTTGGCCAGCAAGGAGTGCTCAGCGGATGGATATATGGTGCAGTTCCTCGGGGAAACTGGTCTGGTTTAATACAAGTTCCCAGGAGTCTGTTTCGGTCTGATAGCCATGAATTAGCTTGCTAAAATGGTGTTCGGCTTGGGTTATTTTAAATTAAGAATATGCTTGGAACTTTATTTAGAAATACCTATTTGGGTCAAAAATATATTTGCTTTGTATGACTTTAATTTATGTTTATAATAAATAGTGCGAGCCGAAGGTCCTAGCTACTATGGCTCTTAACTTTAAGTTAGCTCTTAGTTTACAAAAATAAATGAATTATAATAAATAGTAAAGGTTATATTTAATATATTCAACTAAAACTACAGTATTTATTTTGATAAAAATAAACACTTAAGCAGTCAAGTATTCCAAAAACCCCAAAACATGTTAATTTCATGCAATTTCTTTCTTAAAATATACAATTTTATTTATTTGCTGCATTAATTCTTCTTAATGGTTGGAAAATTCATTTTCGTAGGCCTCAAAAAGCATTATATATTACTTAAATTACTTGGAATAGCAGAATGATAATATACTTTTACCTCCTCTTATGACTTTAGCCCATTTGTAGTGTTTTAAATTTATTATTTTGATTGACTTTAATTTGACATTTAATATTTATGCTTCATAAATAAAATTACTGATCTCAGCCTAAAAAACCATACAAACCAGCAACAGCTTAAAATGCTTATTTAAATGTCTTTTTTCAGTTATTTTCTATATAATTTCTTCCAAATTAATAGTTATAATTAATCCAAACTTCCACTAAACTACATAATTTCCCATTTAATTTCCACAAATTATTTTCCCAGCTATTTTCAAATATTTCCATCTATTAAAATGCAATTCTGCATGTCCCGAAATCTGGGTGACTTATGGCTAATTTGCATTTACATTTGCCCCCGTTTGACAACTTGGCTGTCAGCTCCCAGCGGATTTCAGCCACCTCCAAAAACCCCCAGCTCCAGTAACAGCTCGAACCCCTCACCCTCAATGAGCTCTTAATGTGACAGACGGCCAATTTTTGTCGGCTTATTTATTTCCAAAGTGGGTCCGAATGGGCCAGCGGCGATTTTCGCACTGATTAATGGGCACGTGTTTCACATGGCATCGCGACTCTGTTGCACAGTGTACAGTGAGCCGATGCAGATTGGGGCAATGTGGCTTCAGCTGTAGGTTTAGCTTTAGTTAATAACCAACCATAAATATCGCTGGCAGTGCAAGTGTTTGCCAATTAGCGAGCAAATTGCATTGCGGTGGCCAAGTCTGACGAAAATCTCGCTGTCCAGGCCCCGATCTGCGATACATAAATTAGAGGGTGCATGCGAATGAAACGAGGCCTAATGAAATGTTTAGAGGCACCATTAGTGGTCATTTTCAATTGAGTTTTTATCGGGTGCTAAGTGGGGGTCTCGATGGGAAGTCATAAAGAAAAGAGGGTCTTCGTAGGCATGTTGTAACCTTTATCCTGCACTTGGAGTAAAAAATTAAAAGTTTGGAAAGTAGACAAAAGTGTTGATGTATTTATTGTTTTACTAAGCAGCATGTACCATTTTATTTTAAAATTTTAATGACATTTTAATAATGAAATTAAGATTGCACCTTCAAAATTCCAGGAACGTATTTGGTAACACGCTAAATTAAGTCTCAATTTATGTGGATTAAATCAGCCAACTATACCTTGATTCAAGCATATTTCAAAAATATATAAATTGATAAATTTAATATATTAAATTCCATACATTTTTAGACAAACAACTTCCTATTAAAAACAAATCGTTCTAACAATACAAAAAATATAAATAGTTCTGTTTCGCCAATACATCCTCAATCCCTCTTCAATGAAATTGTTAAGGAATTTCCTGAAATTCCCAGAAACGCCTATAAAATCGAGTATTTCCGAAAACAATTGCAAATTCTAAAATAGTTTACAAACAATTCCAAAGTGTGCCCTAAAAGCTTCCATATATTTATTCAACCGTGTAAATTATTTGTGCCAAAATGAGCTAGAAATTTATTTTGCCCCCACATCGGGAATAAACTCAATGACCCCCACTCAGACTCTCAGTGTTCACGAGCACACAAAATTTAGACGATTTATCTGTTAATTATATAAGCAATCTGGCACATACATAAACAAACTCATGGATAAATAAACAAGCGAAAATATTTGGACAAAATGAAAAATGTCATTTATGGCTGAGTAAATAAAATACAAAATTATTTTCGGGGCAGGCAAAAACTGAATGGTTATTTTTGCTGTTTCTGTCCGTCGGTCGTGCGGTTGGTCAGAAAGTTGAATAAATAAATTTAATTATATGCAAACTACGAACACGGCAATCGGTCGGTACCGTCATAAAACTAATGAAAACAAAAACGATTTGCTGGCCGCAACTTTTTAATAATTCAAGCGATAAATCTTTAAGCCCAGAACTTTGAGCATCGATCAGTTGGGAGGAGTTGGTGGTGTTGGTAGTTCTTCTCCTCCGAGTCAGCCAGAAATTGAATTATGCCCAGACACACGCCTTGGAGAGCGGACCAGAACTTGACTCGAGGTCCGAGGGGAAATTACGTGGACAAAGTGGACTAGACCACAGGAGGAGTGGGGACGGGGCGAAGGCAATAAAAGTGACAGGAGAAACCTGCATAATATCGGAGGAGAAATAAGAAAGACACAGCCTGAAGGTGGGGCTGTGGGAGGTTGGCCAAATAAGCCAGAAGTTGCATGCAACTTGGGAAAAGTTAAGCCTGCTTTGGATTTAAAAAGCTTCAATATTTATACAAAATATATTTAAAATGTATTTAAGAAGCAGGAATGATTCTTTTGTAATTTAAGAGTAATTAAGCCATTGAACAAATTTACTTATTTACTTATGTTTAAGCTTTTTGTAAGTAAGCCAGAAGTTGCATACAACTTAGGAAAAGTTAAGCCTGCTTTGGACTTAAAATGCTTCAATATTTATATAAAAAATATTTAAAATGTATTTTAAAAGGTTTAGTATTTTTTTTTTATAATTTAAGCGTAATTAAGCCATTGAATAAGTTTACATAAAATGTGTATTAATTACTTATTTTAAGCTTTCTGCAAACTAAATAAGCCAGAAGTTGCATACAACTCGGAAATACTAAAAACGGATTTTCATTAAAGAAGTTTCAATATTTATATAAGAAATATTTAAGAGCAGAAATATTTCTATTATAATTTAAGAGCAATTAAGCTAAAGTATATCCCTTCAATAGGTTTAATTAATATGTACATTATTTGCCTCTGTTAAGCTTTTTGCAAAGTAAATAAGCTCAAAGTTGCATACAACTTGGGAAAAGTTAAGCCTGCTTCTGATTTGTATTACAAAATTTTAAAATGTGTTTAAAATGTATTTAAGAACCAGTAATAATTCCTTTAAAAATTAAGAGTATTTAAGCCGGAGTATACTCCTTAAATATCTTTATCTAAAACCTAAATTGATTGCCAATATTAAGTTTTTTGCCAGAAGATGATTAAAACTTGAGAAAAATTAAGCCTCCTCATAAAGACTTCGAAATATTTATGTAAACATTTAAAAATGAATTAAAGAAACAGTAATATTTATATTATAATTTAAGAGTTATTAAACCAGATTATATCCCTTTAAAAAATTTATATAAAATGTACACAATTTGCCTATGCTAACCTTTTTGCTAACTAAGTAGGCCAAAAGTTGTATACAACTTGGAAAAAGTTAAGCCTTCTTAATAAGACTTCGAAACATTTATTTTATAATTTAAAAATGAATTAAAAAATCATCAATATTTAATGTATAATCTAAAGGTACTTAAGCCAGAGTATATCCCTTAAATAGGTTTATAAAAATATGTATATTAATTGCCTTGTTTTTAGCTGTTTGTACTAAGCTATGCATTAAACCATAAGCCCTTTTAAAATTTAATTTTAATTTAGCAATAAACATAACTCCATTAGTTCCACATTATTTCAGTACACACACTTTCCGTTTGGGGAAAACTAAAACAATCTGTATTAGCCGTTTGCCTTGCTCCTTCTCCCATTGCAAACACTCGTTATTTGGTTTCACAGTCATCAAATTTTAATTCGCATTATATAATTGTTTAAATGGGAAACGGGAAAGGTCATAAAACCGACGCCGAAAAGAAGATTACATGGCTGCGAAGCAAAAAGTATAAAAATGTAAAATGTAATTTGGCTAATTTCGGTTAATACGAAAAGTACAACCGAAATGCAGCCAGCCGCGCTGGCAAAAGGGAAAAGACCTTAAAAGCGTGTAATTTAATTTAATGCAGTGGTAGACAAAACAACAGCAACAATTACAGAAAACAGAAACAAGCCAGCCCCAAAAAGCAACAACTAAGTGTGGCGCGTGAATAAATGTGGAAAATGTTGCAACATTTCGACCATTTTGGCTTATATGCGATATATATGTGGATACATATATGCGATGCAATCGGCGCCAAATCGCTCAACCATTCAGCCGGGCCGAGGGTGTGGGGAGGGGAGGCACTACATTTAACTTATATCACCGACAACAAAACAAAATTTGTTGCTGCTAATAAAGTTGTTGGTAACAGCAACAAAAGTGGCTCCACAAAAATTTTGTTGTTGCCAAAAATCAACTGCAAAGGCCAACAACAATAAAACATTGCTCAACGAAAAACACACAACTAACTCCTGGCAAATAAAAGAAAATTAATAGGCGTCTTTGACTGTTTCGTTGTTTGCCTTTTGTTTTCTTGGCCAACAATCGGAAGTGCAAAATTAAAGCGCAGACGATGAGCGGCTAAGAAGTGGCCGAAAGGCAGACAAAAACCGGAAGTTGGAAGTTGGCGGGGCATGGGATAAGAGGGGACTGATGAGCAGAGAGAGTGAGAGAGGAAGTGTGTCTGAAGTCTGACCCCTAGCCTGAACCCGTAGAAGTTCACTTGGTAATTAGTTGAGTTCGCCGAAATCCGCTTTAAATGAAGCGTCCCAAACATCAACTAACCCTATCGAGTAACCCATAAACTAGAGGGAGGACGCAGGACTTTAAAGAATACGGTTGCTTAACAATTTCTAATCATCAAATTTCTAGGTTTCATATAACCTTTAACCTCAAATATTCTCATAATATCCATTAATAGTTCATTAGTTTCTATTTTAAGCAACCCCAACTAATTATTTCTGTCTTATTTTCCCTTTTCAGGTAAGCACAATAGTTCAGACTTCTTGGAATCCCAATTTGACTCCCACTCCTTGATTGGATGCAGTTGTGAGTACATTGCCTCAAGCCAGTTTCCAGGGAAAACCAATAATTTCCCATGGAGCCAATAATAACGAGGTTGTAACAACTTGTTTTCCGTCATTTCATACCATTGCCACCCACAAAACTATGTGTATCGAACTTGCCAAGACGTTGGCAGGGAAAACACTCTCGAATCACGGCGAACAGCTTCCGTAATTCAATAAATATTTTATTGTATTCAATATTTTGTCGTTGATATGCAGTGTTCAGTCAGCAGTAACGCTTTGGTTTGGGGTAAGTCAGCTATTAGTGGGAGTTTGTCTATAAACTTTGATGTTAATATTTTAAAATTATAAAGCATACTAAACTTAATAAGAACTAGGGAAATAATGAATAAAAATGAAACAAGTAAATGCACCTTATTTGAAAGAGTCATAGTTATTAGGTAGACGAATTGAGAATCGCAGAGAAGGGCATATTTTAAAATTATTTATGCCCTTACTACCTATTTATTCATTCATTCCTAACAAATCCTACAATTCTAACAAACGAATATTTAAAACAAAATGTAAAGGGACTTAAACGGAGATGATAGCCAATTAGAAATAAATAATATATGAAACAAGAATAAATCGAAAATGAAATTAATTGAAACAATAATGAATAGAAAACAAAACGAGGTTGAAAGAAAAATAAAACGAAAATGAAAGATCCTTAGATATTAGGTAATTATGCATTCCATTCTTGAAATTTAAATTGTATTAATTTATTCACTTCGCCTCATAAATAATGAGTTAATCCTAACTGAAACAAACAGAGCAATAAATTCAAATGTAATATAGAAAACTTAATAATAAAAAGAAAGTAAAACATAACATAACAAAATGAAATGAAAATGAACCTAAAATAAATAAAGAAAATGGAATAAGAACGAAACGAAAATTAAAGAGCCTTACGTTTAGGGTAATTTAATTGAGAATCGCAGAGAAGGACGCATTCTTTTAATAATCTTGCATTTGAAATATATTAAAAATAAATATAAAAACAAATTTATTAGGTACACAAATTGAGAATCGCAGAGAACGGCACGTTTCGTTTTGCATTAATTTATTAACTAAACTTTCCTTTAATATTAAAACTCAATCCATTTTTTTTAACATTGACTATAGTCATATGATTATATAATAACTACAGATTAAATATATATTTTTATAAATACCCATATATTAAAATACAAAAAAGGGTATTTACTATTCGCCTTTGAAACCCATCGCAAAACCATCGCATTTTTGCCTGCTGGCAGTTGGCGCTGTCTCGCATTCCTTCACACTTCTTCGAATATTATTTATGTTGTTGACAGGCGGCAAACGATGAAGCTGGGACCCGAAACCGAAACATAAAACCGCCCACTGTCAAACGCCAGCGACATTGGCGGCAGTCAGATAACGGGACATTGTGCGAATTGCGAGTTGCAAGCTGCAAAACTGCCAGCGGCATTGCTGCCACATCTCCACCTCAGCCGCTCTATGGGAGATCCATCCGAAAAAGTTGGAATATGGCGCGCACACTTTATTGATAAATGTGGTAATGTGGCAAAGATGCTGCCACAGATATATATGTACATATTTATGGAAAGAGAGATGCCAAGGCAGAGAGTGTTGGTTGGGAGGAGTTTTCCAGAGGTACCACAGATATAAAGTAATATCAACTTGTTCGCACAAGTGTTGGGCGTAGCTTTTTGTGGGTTTGTCGCCTGTCAAACGACAGCGACAACAAATAGTACAAGAAATATAAATGCAGCAAACTTTGGCTGCTCAAAAACAAAAAGAAAAGAAAAGAGTTTCCTTGATAAAACGTGAGAAACTTGTCACCATCCAGGCGTTCTGATAAGGACCTACATATGTACGTGGGACTGGGAAAGTGGAATTGCAATGTGCTGCATCGTCGTATGTTTTATCGCTTCCAGTGAACCTTTGCATGGTCGGTCATGCATTTCTTACCCTGACAAAGGGCGATGTTTCATGGCCTCCTGGGAGGAGATCTCAGGCTTGGAGGCTGAGCCAGAATTTCACTCCGGGTGGAGTTCAGAGAACTGCCTACTCAAAATAAGGCTCTTTGGCAAGTAAATAACTTTTTGAGTACAACGACTTGCAAATAATTCAAGGCCTTACTTCATAGGAAAATATAATTCTTCTAAAATGAAGCTGAAGTAAATGAATTTTAAATCCTTAAACGATTCTCCTTTCCATTTATTCTCTGCTTTTTTTTGCAACCTTTCCCTTTTTCTAATTACCTGAAATGACCTGTTCCATATGCCCAGGAGGCGATAAATATTGCAATAAAATAAATTGGAGTTTAATTAAAATGGGCTGACCAGTGTCAATGTGTGTGTTTTCCACCCACACGGGGTCCAGGATGTTTCTGCCAGGAATAAAGAATGCGTAATAGCCGAAATGAGAAATGACCAGTCAAAGTGGAATGACAGGGCAGAAAGTCCGCCGAGAAAAGCGTAGAGGGAGGAGATGACCCCCAGGGGCCAACAAATGAAGGAAAAGTGTGTAGGAAGAAAAAATTGCGAGCTCCTGGATCTCCTTCTTCTTCTGCAGCCTCTTCTTCTTAGCCACAGGTGTGCCCAAGGCGAAAGCTTTTCATGGCAAAAACATTTCCATAAATTTGGCACACAAATTGAAGTCTATTTTTGGATGTCAGAGGGAAGGAAAAAAAAACAAGAAAATGTGAAAAATAAGGTGAAATCTGTGTGTGAGTGTCTCTTTTTTCGGCTGAGCAAATGTTATGAATAATTCCTGCCCAGGAAACATGGCAATCAAATTATGACTCCGCCAGCCTACTTAAAAACTCATTAATATTCAAAGCAATTTGCGGATAATTCAATCAATTTGCGAGTTTGAAATGCAGGTCTTAAGCCCAAGTCCCGTGCATGTATGGCAAAAGCAATTTTAATTAGTAGCGGCCAAGTGGCACTCGAGTTGACACCTGAGGAGCGTCTCCTAATGGCACGCTCCCATTTCTCGGACACCTTTTCAGGCCACCCAACTGGAAGAGCCATAAAATCAGCCACAAAAGGTGGCTTTAATAATGAGCCAAGGAGCCGGGCCATAAAACACACACACACACAGAATGGCTTCTACTATGCAAAAAAAAAAAAAAAGATATATAACAAAAATAAAAGAATTCACCACGGGAGTAGAAACGAGAGCAGGAGGCCTTTATCTCGCTCGTCCGTTCATTGAAATTAATTAAAATATTTTTGTTTGCCATCAATTATTGCAATTTTCCTGCCGCTAACGAGCCGAAATGTCAGGCAATTAAAATAGGGCCAAAATAAATTAATGGGGGCGGGCTAGCGTGTGTGGTCGCCATGTGGAATCCGCCAACACAAAAAAAAACAAAAACACAAAGAATGGAAACAGGAGAGTGAATTTTTACACCTGACACCCCTGCATGAGACGAACAAATTAAAAACACATTTTGTGACACGTTCCTATAACTGTTTCTGTTGCTGTTCCCGTTTCGGTTTCAGTTTTTTATTGGAAAATGGTTAGCACATGTCGTTTCCGATGGTGTCAAGGATACCACGTCCTGTCACGACTCATTAAACAAAGGGAAAAATTCATTATCATAAAACTCGCAGGGATATTAACATAATAGGATATTCATGTCTTGAGAAATATAGAAATGTTTTGAATAGCAGGATTATATGTTAACAGAGAAATTTCAGTGTAAACAATGAAACAAGGAAGGTCTACAGTTTAATTTAAAATTTAGGTAAAGAAACTAGGAAAGATTGTCACTTAAACTTAAGTTGGTAATACCTGAAAACAAAGAGGATAAGATTAATTTGAAGTTTAACAAGAAAATATCAGAGGCATTTTCAAGGAAATGTTCATCAGGACTTCAAAAGATTTGAACTTGAACTCTTCCTGGAAACAAAAAGAAACAGATAAATATCCTTATCCTTAGAAATTAATTTATATTTAGATATATTTACATTTAATTCTTTAACTTTGTTGAATTGCGTGTAAATTATTTAGGTAATATATATACAAATTTAACTTTAATAAATATTTTTGTACTCTAAAATTAAGCATAATCTCCCTGCTAATCATTCCCCACGAACTATATTTCTTAAAGATAATTCTTGAGCAGAAATGCATTTTTCTTAATCAAACTTTTCCATTTTGCTCTTGGGTGAGCCAATTTTCCTCATCGCCCCGCTTTTCTTCCAAGTATATTGCTAATATAATTTCATTATTAGCTTTCCTGGCCGCCTGAGAAAAAGTCCAAGAGAAAATTCGTTAGCATTTCGAGGCAACATTTCGCCAGCAGCCGAATACAATTTGAAGGAGCTTATCCACTTGTGACTTTTGACTGTTGGACGGATGACTTCTTGGCTGGGGCCAGGGGAGGGGATTGGAAAACTGCAGGAGACTCTCAGTCAGTTCTATAAATAGCTTAAGCCTCGAAACTTTCCGGGGGAACCAACTTTTTGTGCCATTTTGCATATGCCGAATGGCAGCATGGGGCGAATCCGAGGCAATTAAATTGGAAAAGTCAATGGTTAGAGGGCAGGACACGGGACGGGAGCTGGCTTAATTGAAAAAATTAACCTCGGCCAACGGACAAACACAAATAGGAGAGAGAGCTGGCAGCAGATATATATAGAGAGGTGCCTGGAAAATTGACTTTAAAGGCGTGTGGCAGCAAATTTGCCTGCAAATATACACAGGTAGGTGTGTGTGTGTGTGTGTGTGTGTGTGTGTGTGTCAGGACATTTGCACAGGACACACGAAACAGCCAGGACAACTAAAAGCGTCCGACTCTGCTGCATGATGAGATTGTCAACGCTGATGAAATAATGTACCGCCACCGAATAGCTGTCTGCCATGAAATACTCTATGGTTTTTGAGGGAATTCTATTAATTTGAGTAGTAAAAATAATTATAAATAATATAATAAATATTTATAAAATTCCAATGAATATTTTATTAGTAAAATATTTATTTTTATAGCCTTACAAATAAAGATTTCCTTCTCCAGATTACTCAAAGGAAACTCAACTACAAAGCTTGCTAGAGTAATTATAAACTTTAATTCATTAAGTATAGTACTTAAACCACCAGCTTAGTTAAGTTTCCTCGAAATTTTTATGAGGTTTATCTGAACTCATCACAACTCAGAGTATCTCAACTTCGTCCAAGTTAAAGAAAACTTTATCTTACCCTTTAATGCAGCCTGTCTGCGTACTTGTAAGGACTCTCTGCCGGCTCCTTTCAGCTCGCTTCTCACTCTTCGCCTCGGTACATTGTAGGGACACTGCACTGTGTGTATCTGTGTGTTCACTGTCTGCTACTTGCTCCGGGGCCCGCATGTTGGATTTACACTCCTCTTTGGCCCAGGCTCTTTAACCCCTAACCTCGACCCCGCGCCGCTTTTATTGGATTCTCATTTTTCAATCCTATCTGCGAGATGCGATCGAAACCAGTTTTTGCCGAACATTCAATTCCCAATATATGTAAATTAAGTTCACAAATTAGTTAACTCGAAAACTGTGGAAATTCGCTCAACGATTGCCCGAACTTCCTGACGAGTGTTCAAAACAAAAAAAAAAAAAGAAAACATTCGAGCAGCCTTCTCATTATGCAGGAACTCGGATGGATCCTTGTGAATTGTTGAGCCAACAGGATGCTCCCACACTCTGTTTTCTTTGCACAAAAATAAAAAAGTTGCCAAGTCTGCAGTGCACTGAGAGAAAATGAACTCTCAACGGGGAAAAGAGCTTGTGAACTGTCAGGGGGCAGTGTGGGCTTAAATTTCATTAAATGAGAAAATTCTAGGGGTGAATTATAGGGGCGACAAAGGGAGTGGTAAATGGGGAAAGCTGTGAACCTGTTCAAGTGCTTTGCCTCTGGTTAAGGTAGCTGTATCGAAGGATAATTTCTTATTAACGAAAAGGAAATACTCTACTCATCAAAGATTTTATCAAAAGACAAATTTAAAAATTAGTAATAGAGTTATATTTGTACTTAAGAGGCATTAAGTGATATTTATTTATCAAAGCAAATATGTATATATACCCTAATTATCTAGCTTTTCCTAGTAGAAATATGTTTCAATAACCATAGTATCTTGAATTTATTGAGACCAAATAATATTTTCAAGCATTAAGTAAACTGCAATTTTTATCTCACACGTAAAATATGCAAATATATATTTTAATTTAATCATAAATCTCCCTTATAAGTAGCACAAATCTTCGTCAACTTGTAACTCTTCGTCTTTGTCATACTGAAAGCCAAGCACCTACCCCAATATGGCATTTCCCTTCACATTTCCCTCGCAGAGAAACGCATTTATAACCTCCTGACGGGACATGGAGCTCCTCCGCGCCGGCAAAGTTGATATAATATCCCCGTTTTTCCCCCGAGGAGCGGCGAACAAAAAGCGCTGACTATTATACCAACAACAGCAGCAACAAATACGACAGCAGCGATGACGTTTTAATTATGTGTGCCTAGAGGAAAAGCGGAGGTTGATTTAGGGGACGGGCGGAGCCGAGACACTCGCGAGACAGTTTCAGCGGCATTTTGCATTTCGCATTTCGCAATTCGCAATTCGCAGCTCCTGCTCCGGCTGAACCCGGCCAGGACGAGGCTCAACTCGGTTTGTTAATTTGCAGAAAGGCTGGGGGTGGGGAAAAGCGGGCGGGAAAATAGGGTGCGGGCAGAGTGGGTGGCAGGGGAATGAAAAGTGAATTCAAAACGGAAACATTGCAAAAATGCGCCAATGCAGCAAATGCTTAAACTCGAGAAGGAGCTGTGGAAAAACCCCGAAGGGGGGGTTGAAAGTTAGGCTTCTGTCTAGGATCCATGTTTTCCATACACTAAGCTAAATACCCGGGAAAGTATAATACCGGAAAAATTATTCAAAATGCGTAATACAACGTGACGCTTTCACTTTAATGGAGGGAATTCTGGGAAATCAGTTTCCACTAGCTTAAACCCTCTTGGCACTCTATATGTTTTCTTTTCTTTTCTGCTCTCTTTTTTTCCGAGCATTTGGAGCAAATTAACAAGCGTAACAAAAACATGCAAATCTACATAACTAACTCCCTGAATATATCTGCATATAGCTTCACATTAACGCATAGTCGGGCAAAAAAATATATTCTATAAATGTATGAAGATACAGTAGAGGTCAAGAGAAATAAGCAAAAAGGGTGCAGATTTTCATTTAAATGTGTCTCGAAATGAATAAGACTAAATTTACTAATTTTTGTAATAATTTAATTTGTTATATCTTAATGATTTATACTTTCTAAACCTAAGAGTTTTAAAGTACAAAAGAGATCTGCACCTTACACATTAAAGATTCAGCTTGCAATCTGGCTTTATTTTCTTCAAGAAAAAACACTTTTAATATTAAAGGATATATCATAAAATACATAAATAATGTCTAGCAAAAATGGATTCTATTATAGTATTTCTATTTATAATTCAATTAGTGTCTTGTTATATTTTTACTTCATAATGTACTTAGGATATTGTAAGTTCTACTTTCAATCTTAACAAGTATTCTTCAAGAAAAAAACTTTTTAATATTAAAAAATATATCTCAAAATGCACAAATAAAATATAGAAAAACTATATTTTTATTATAGTAATTTTATTAATAATTTAATTAGTTTCTCGTTGTATTTCAATGATATTTTATGACTACAAAAAAAAAACATAATTAAGATGTTGTAAAGTCTATGTTACTTGCAATCTGACTTTATTTTGTTCAAGAAAACATTTTTTAATATTAAAAGATAAAAGTTAAATTAAACAAATAATCTCTAGCAAAACAGGATTCTATTTTAGTATTTCTTCTGATCATTTCATAAGTTTCTTGTTATATTTTTACCTATTAGTTACTAAAAATATGTTGTTATCTTCAAAATATTTAAATATTAAAAAAAAATATTAAAATACACATAATCTCTTGCAAAAAAATATATTTTTTTTACTCCTTATTTAGTCCTTTTTTAGAGTTTGTATTACCCTAACTATTATTATTCTGACCTTGACTGTTGACGCACGCATATACAATCAGCAGTAGAAATGTTTCCAAAGGGTGTCGTTGTCGCTCTCGTTTTGTGGCTGCCACTTCTTCTCGTTCCCACCGTTTCCCCGCCCCCGCCCCCGCCCCACCTTGAGTGGCCTTTGGGGGTAGAAGAGGTGGCAAATGGGGGTGGTGGTAAAGTGCGAACGAGAGGGGGTTAGACGACAGCCTTCCCCAAGCAATTCCCACTCGAGTGAGGCCTCCACACAACATGGGTTAATGTACTTTGCTGCAGCGGCGTCTGCTTGACTGACAGCCTCCCTTAACAGCCGCCCCGCCCCTCCGTCGCCGCCCCCTTTGTAAAGCCTAACTGGATGGGATACAAAAAAAAGTTTATGTACAGAACCGCTGAACATTTCTAACATTTAATTTGGTTCTGTAATTGAGGAAATTTTCATTGAAACGAATTAGCTTTTTCAGCTTTTTGCCTGGGAATTTGACTGCCTTTTGGGGGGGCGAATTTAGTTAGTCATGGGTTAATGTCTGCTATCAATGTCAGGGTCACATGGGAACCGGGGGCTACCCAAGAGCAATGAATATATGATGAGACAAAGGGTGACTTTTAAGGGAAAGGTCATGAATTTGTAAAGGAAAGTTTGTTTTGAATGGAAATTAAGTATGAAAGGTCAGGAAAATACTAGATAACTACTTAAAAATTCTTCAAAAACTAAATTCTATGAGGAACAAAAAAGGTTATTAAATTGTATAATTAAACAATAAAGCAATATCAGAGTTATTTTCCTATTTCCATTATAACATAAATTCTATTATAATTTATACTTTCAAAAACAAGTCCATAATCATACCATTAACCCATATCTGGCCCACATAAAACCACCTTTAAAAACCCCCAGCCATTGTTATCGAAAACCAGGGTTACCACCTTCTTCACAACCGTAAAATGTATCTCATAATTGTATGCACAGTATCGGCGTGTACCCTGACAAATTTATAGTTTATTTTGTTAAATTCTCTATGGTTTGTTTCTGGCAATTGAGGAACATAAAAATTCATAAAATTATGTTAATTTTTTGAATACAAATTCACATTTTCTGCCAGAAAAAAAAAATTATTACAAATCAAACTCTGCCAATTGGGCGAACAAATCATAAAGAACCAGAGAGAGAGGTGGAAAATATTAGGCCAGAAATTATAAATTCAAACTGAATTTCAAGCAAAAAAAAAAAGGATTTTTAGGGTACTCACCCCTAAAGGAAATAAAAAATGTGAGTGCTTTTTTCAGAGGGTTGAAGGGTGAGGTCTGTCCCTTCTTTTTTTTCGGGGTGAGAAACGCGTGCGCAGGCGCCTTTGACACCTGAGATGACAATTAGAATAAAAAGGGGAATATCACGGGAGAAAGAGTGCCCAGAGGAACCTCATTTTCAAGTGAGCTGCAAATTAAAAAATCATAAAAAAGCTAGAAAGAAAAAAAACTCACTCTGAGAGCAGAAAAAATCTGGGTGGAGTGCGTCGTCAACTGGCGACACATAAACAGAGAGCCTCAGACGCAGACAAATTTGCATAATTTGAACCAAAATAAAAAAACAGAGAAGATATATAAAGAAATAAAAAGAAATAAGAAGAAATAGGAAGAAATATGAAGAAGAAACTAGCAGAAAGTGAAGTTAACGAGGGGAGAAGGCGAACCCGAGAAGCTAACCCAAGAAGCTGATTATCGTGATTATGTATGCAAACTCACACACGGCACAAGAAACAGACCCCGGGACAGGTCGAGAGACAATAGAATTATGAGGTGTTGAGCGTTGAGTGACTAGCGGAACGACCATAAAAACCTCGCTCGGGGAAGAGCAATACGCGTCCCATAGGCCCTTCAAAACAATGGATAGAAAGTTATGGCCGGCATTGGAAATGGGAGAAGAAGAGTTGCACTCCAGAAGAAAAAAAAAAACAGACAGACAACAGAAAGGAAAACTAAACGCAACACGGTTAATAAAGCGTTGCAAATGGGAGCAAAGATCCCAGAGAAGTTCAGGTACCTCAAGATAAAGGGTACAAGTAGCGCCAGAGGAAGTGAAAATAGGAAGGGAAGTGATGCGAGGGTTTCCTCATCTTTAAGAAATCGAATTGAATTTTAATGATAAGGTTGAGGAGCTGCTAGGCATTAGGTCAGCTGTTGTTTATAGCAAATGGGTGTCTACTGTTGAGACAACAGATGAACAGGTCTTCGGTGCAAGAAGAAGCTATAAAGTTCAGGTTAATTAGGGCTTTAAGGGATGGGTCAATAAGGGTTCTTAAGGAATTCAGAACTTAGTGGGAGATATTTAATATCAAAATAACTATAAGGAAGGTCTTATGTAGGGAAACAGTTAAAAGATAGATACCCTAATAATAATGTAGTAAAAATTTTAACTGACGATCTTTGTTTAGATTCTAAACCCTGCCAGTCTTTAAATTTTATAACCATTCAATTGGTTTCTTAATGTTTAAATATAATACATATATATATAATACATGTCTGAAAATATTCTACAACCATAATTGGAGTAAACACTCTTTTTGTTTGTAAATATTAAGATAAAATAACTTAATATGATATATATAATCCGATTTGCAGAGTAACTTCATTGATTTCCCGTCTGGACATTGCACCCTTTCCCTTGTCATCTCTCTCAATCCATTCAGTTGATACTTCCACCCTCCATGCCACCCATTATCTGCCTACTTTGATATCTGATCTGTCAGTTCAGTGAGCCTGCGTCCAGTTCAGGTGTTAATGACTTATTCTCCTGTGCGCATGGACTGTGCCATTGTCTTGCGTGTGTTTTGCATGTGCGACCAAGTTGGGTATGAAATTATAGATGGGAGAACCCATGGGCCTATTGTTCCTAGCCTGCAAATGGACAGGGGCCAAAACCCAACCCCAAAAATGAGAGAATAAAACATAAAGCCTGGCCGGGCCTTTTGTGACACGCTCGTATCCGGTATACCGGTGCCGGTATCAAATAATGGCTTGATAAAGTCGAACTGAAAAAAATACCTCAGCAAGTTCAAGTTCGCCTCGAACATGGCATCGATCGGGGGTTAAAGGCAGACCAACTTGCAACTCCAACTTCGTTGCGATCGAACATTATGAGCGAGTTCGAAGATCGAGGTTAAAAACTAGCTTGGGTTGCAACTCAAACTTCGGAGTGATCGAACGTGCACTCAGGGAAATACTAACCTTTGAAATAATAACTAAAATTTGTGGAGAAAAATGCTTGAAAACTTTATTAAAAATATTTAAAATTTTTAATTTTTGTTTAATTGTTAGTATAAATTTTACAAGATCTTTAAGGTACCTAAATAATAGCAGAATGTATTTACATGAAATTCATGTCTTAATTTATCTTTACTTTTTTAAAGAGTCTAACTATTTTCCAATTGAGGTTATTTTCCAAGTTATGGAAAGTGATCGCACCACCACTGCTTCATTTTTCTCAGTGCACTTCGAAGCGAGGGTTGAAACCATAACTCCGAACCTCTATAACAACTTCTGCCAACGCCAACAGAATTCAGTTTAAAAACATTCGTCGTTCGGTTAGGTTGTACATATAATTGGGTTCCGACTTTATTTGTGGGTCAAGTTCGGCACAAAAAAAATACGAAATAAAGAACAAGAACTCGCGAAACGAGCCGGGCGAATGTATCTCGAATAAGTATCGTACAACATGAGGGGAATTTTACAAGTGTAGTTACTCGTACGTAGTGTTAACCTCCCAGTGCAATATCTAAGGACAAGTCCTAACCTATCCTAACTCTAAAAGAACATCGAAAACGAAACTACCTGTGAATCACGGCGACTGTTTGGTCTCTTGACCTAAGCAAACAAAAGGGAAAAAGTGAAAAATTATACCTGGACAAAGGAAGAGAGCATCTCTACCTGTTGGAAAATCTCAAACTGAAAACAGATCTCACACAAAATGAAATATCTATCGCATACACACAAGGAGTCCTACACTCTGGTGGCGCGCAAGCGCTACATGAAGAATCTGCTGTACGTATAAATTGGATAAATTAATTAAATTAGTATAAACAATTAAATTAAATAAAAAGTTTCAGCAAGTGACTTAATATTGATCTACTTTTCAAGTTATCTATTTTCCTCATTTACCCAATCGAATCCCATTCCATTATCCTTCATTATAGATGGGCATAAATGTCATGTAAGCAAATATTGACAGAGTTTCATGTATCTCTCCCATTGTTCCCCTTTATGTCCCTCTGTGACATATGCAAAAATTATGCAAATTATTTGATTTGCCATTTGAATCCGAAATGGGCCTTAATTAGCCCTGTCTGCCTGCCAATAATGCACTCCACAGGCTTCCAATTGCAATTGGTAGGGAGTTTTTGGGAGTGCGCATTAGGCATAAAATATGCAAATTTTCCATTTTCCATTTTGCCAACCCCAAGCAGATTTCCTCTCCTTTTTGCGAAAACTGTCAAATGTCATTTGTTGTTCGGGGGTTTGTTTGTTCGGCGTGAAGAAAAACAAACCGCAAAAATCGCAAATGAATTATGGATTATTGGGATTCAAGAAAGGGATATCAAGGGATTTCTTGCAAGAGCCAAAAGGAAAACCCTTTTGTCACTTTTGTCACTCGTCTTTGGCTTCCTTGAGCTGTTTTGTTAATTAAATTTATGATTAATGAATGATGCCACTGATGACGATGATGACGATGATGATGATGATTTTCCCATTTCCTTACCCTTACAGCTGGGCCAGGGATAAAATGCAGGGAAAATACTGTGTAAGGTGATATGGCTTAACCCTTTTTTGCTGCCGGCAGAGTTTGCACCCTCGTTAGGTGTTGTTTTTTGCGGATTTAGTTTTTTTTTCCTTTTTCTATTTTTGCAAATCAGCAAAGTCAACACAGAGGAAATTCTTCGATTCTGGCTGCTGGCTCTTATCAATTAGCTGGGATCAAACAAAAAATTAGAAATATACAGAAAACCGTTAAGCCGAACGGTGGTAAATCACTTAGCCAAGCCCACACATGCATATCCGCATGGCCAAAATGGGAATCTCCCTCAGGGGCCGAGTCACCTCCGACTCCTCCTCCTCCGTCTACTCTGAGTTCAAAAAGTGCGCAGACGTGCAATCATAATTTGCCCAACTCCGAAAAACTCCAACGCGACCGAGAGAGCCCGCACCCAAGCAAATGGCGGGGCAAGGGGTTACTGCCAGCCAACTGGCGGTAAAATGGTCAGAAGACATGCAACAGCAGCACCAACATAATTAGAAGTCTGCAGTTGCGGAGGAAGTTGCATTAGCAGCCAATCAAAGTAATTTGAGGCGTTTTATTAGCGACTGAAAGCGGATGAAAAACGCGCGCGGAAAACGCTAGCGATTGCTGTGGCAAGCGGGAAAAAACGCAGGCAGGGTTTGATATGAAATATTTGGAGATTTAATGATGTGTTTTTATTGGATTTCAGGGTTTAAGTAATACATTAAATATACAACAAATTTAAAGGAAAATTATTTAAGAATTTATTGATGATTTCTTAATATTATATATTACTTTTTTGTCCGGAAAGGAGTTTTAAAAATAAATATTTTAATATTCATAAATGGGACTTTATAAAATTGGAGTAATTAAATTAATAGAAAATTATATAAATACTTTTTAATCGAGAACAGGGTTTAAAAATAAATATTTTTAGGTTTATAAATTGAATTTTATAAAATTTGAGGATTAAATTAATAGATCAATTTTAAAAATAATTTATAGTATTATTCTTTAAGAAATTATTTACCTGTTTTGTGCTATTAAAGGGATTGTTTGCTTATAAGTGTTCTATTTTTTTTGAATAACTAATTTAAATTTAAAATTAAATTAAAAAATTTCGATTTAAAATACATTTTCTTATTAATTTCTTATTTATAAAAAATAAAATATAAAAATTGTCTTACACTCTTTCAATAATTCCCACTAATATAAACTCTACTTAAACCGCACTCAAAGCACTAGCTAAGAAAAACCCACTCAATATTAATAACTTTTGGAAAACTCAAACTAGTTTTCCAGCGTCTTGACTCCATAAAAATTGGGCCACACAAAACGCGTGCAAGTCGCATGGAAAACGCTAGGAACTTGCCGTGGCATGCGAAACTCGTTAGTTTGTTGTATTAAAGCCGCCCAGTTAATTAGCTCGTTAAAAGTGATATAAATATGAGGCTAGGAAAAGTACCATAATAAAGTGTTAGGAAAACTGTTAATAAAAATATATATACATATATTGCCACCAGGGAGTCGCGCGAAAACTGCCAGCTGTTTTAAACGCGCGCACTCTGGCCGCGTCGTGATCCCCCGAGTGCGGTAATAATAATCAGCCCGGCAACGTTTAACCCACTAACACCATATCACACCAGTGGGCAATTAAGTATTTAATTTAATCAGCCCATACGGCCATCCATCAATCGCCTCAATCCGGCCAGCCGCCAATCCCTCAATGTCGCATCTTTGTTGGATTTTCAGATTTTCGGCTGTGGCGGAAATGCGTTGCGAATTTTCAACCGGCAAGCGATTCACAATGGGCCGACGTTCGGCGGATAATGTTTATTTTTAAAGTCGGTTCAACGTGGGGCAATACCGCTATGACAACCCACATCACTCCACTTCGTTCAGAAATAATTGGAAATTAACGAGACCCCGAGGCGAAGATTTGACACCAAAGATTGCAAGTCGCGACCTTGTGGCTTTTCGCCCACATAATATATCTGTATCTGTATATATATATATATGGAAAATAAAGGAAGGGAAGAGTGAGGGGGGAGCTGTAAGCAAACCTATTAGCCAAAGCCATAAAGCCATGACTAAGATGTGCGAACACGACACCTGGCCAACCAGGAAAAGCGCGCCAAATATTTTTGGTCAACGATTTTTCGGCAAGGTGACAAAACGGGAATATGGGGAAGTAAAGTATCCGCATCTTCTTCCAGAGTGCCTTTAGCCAGGCACGTGGGGCATGAAGAAGCGCGTGCCTTGTCCACATTAATTTCAAGACAAGGAACTTGGTTGCACTGGAAGAAAATGTTGTGAGAAGTTGCTATTAAAGGGCGCTAAAAAATTAACAAATATTTATTTGCTATTCATCAAAAATTTGAATATGATAAGTGGCTTAAAATATAGTTTATAAGAAAATCTTTTTATATTCTAGAATTTTATATATTCAAAAACCGGAATTGGTATTATTTTGTTACTTGTTTGTTAATGTTCTAAAAATATATAAAATAAATTAATAATTTAAAAAGGAGTTTAACTAACTCATTATTATGTAGAGCCCATTATAGAAATTGTTGTAAATATATTTGTATAAAATATTACGACATTTAAATGATCAACTTAAATATAGAAAGTATATATTATTATATGTAATAAATATTAATTTATAAACAATATTAATTAAATATTATTAATAAGATGCAGAACTCATTTAGTTTGAAAACAAACCTTGCAAATTTTTAACTTTTATTAAAAAGTACAATTAAAATGTTGATAAAAAACTTTCAACCTAAAGAATTTCATAAAAAATTAAAATTAATTAAACAAATTGTAACAACTACTCCCTTAAATATTCCCTATAAAAAATATCTTTCCGAATTCAATGATACATTTTAGTAACAATTAATAGTAACAGTGTAACTAAAGGGAATACCTCGAACAAAAACACCAAACGGAGCCTTCCGTGGCCTTATAAATAGCCACGTTAACTGACTGACTGACGCGCTTCATTAATATGCAAAGTGGCTTGGCTCGCGTCTCCGTGGCCCCTCGGAGCGGGCCGCTTACTATCGAGTGAGCCACCTGTAAGTGGCATCAGAAGTATCAACGTCTAAACGCTTATTACCAGCATTTTCATGCTGCATTTGCACTGCCCGAATCGGGGAGGAAAACATGGCCAACAACAGGTTGTTCTGGGCCCCCTTTTTGGCCACGTTGGCAGCGATTGCGTGTCAAATTGAACTTGGCCAAGGAACGTGTGGAGGCAAGGGGTCTGGTTTCGGGGGCTTAAGGTGGCCAGAATAAATGGGCTGTTGAAGTCGAATATTTTACATACATATGTCCTATATGTATGTGCTCTGCATATTTATCGAGACTTCGGAGGTAATTATGCAATGACTTGTTGCTCGAAAAGGGGAAATATAAATGGTTCTTTTTAATTAAAATAATTCGTTATGGGTAATTGGAATAAATTAAAGAGGAGAAGCACTTAAAATGTTATGCAGCTTAAAAGAAAATATATGAAAATAGTAAACCAACAATAACACAGTTAATATAATAAGTTATTTTATTATAGGAATTAATTACAAGATTTTCCTGACTCATTTGACCTTATGATCTGATCCATCCCACCTTAAGATATCCCCATAAAAAGGATACAGAGGTTGCAGCCACAACTGAACTCTCTGCTAATTCCTTCGTAGGTCAGTGTTCTGTCCCATTTGAAACTCATCCCGAAACTAGCAGCGAAGGATCTTTTCTCTTGGCCTCGAAACCCTTTTCCCACATCTCCCCTTCCCGGCCTTAATTTGGGTCTACTTAGTCACTTAATCTCAATTTCAAATTTTCTGAGGGATTCTGGGAAAAAATCCTTTTCCACTGACCGCACACAGCAGCTGCTGGCTATAATTTCTTTTTATCCTTGGCTACACTTTCACCTTTCGGCCATCAGAACTTTCTTTTCCCGGCGATCGTGCGGCCATAAATTTCCTAATGCTGTCAGCAAATAAAGTGGAAAACACGTTTTCCCAAGAAGAAGTGTCCACGAAATTGTGTAATTTTTACCCCAAAAAAAGGTGAATAAAACGCAGGACGATTAAAAATATGTAAATCAGGAAAGGAACTTTTTTTTTTATGCGAGGAAACTTTTCCGGCAAATTTGTGGCTAATTTATGAGACCAGCTCAGGTAGGGAATGGGAAGGAGCTGCTTGCCAAAGGGTCTGGCTGTACCTTAAGAAAGGATATCGCATCCTTATAGGACTTCGAGTGTCTGGAACGTGTTGCATTTATGAGGTTGAACGAAAGCGGAAACGAGTTTTCTTTATGCACGCAACCCCCTTGCAAGGATTTTTCTCGCTCTCTCTCAGACAAAAGGAAACTGGGCAGAGACAAGTTTTCCGAAAACGGAAATGAGAAAAACTTGTGCGCGAATCCTGTGCGCTTGCATCGCGCGACGGCTGTCCTGGAACTAATTTTAATGACAATTCACGAGGCGCGGAAGTCGTGACATTCGGGATAATGTGAAAATGAGCTGGAGGAGAATAAGAAACCACTGGCCATCGCCAGAGGGGAATCCATGGGGTGTGGCCATCCCTGAAAATGCAGATTTCCATTTCTTTTCATTTCCCTAAACCGCCTCCTTACCCCTTTTCCATTTCCGCGGCCAGCTTACTTTCTCAGCGGTTACTTTGCAATGTTCGGCAGCCATTAATCATAAATGCAAAAAGGAATTAACTGCAGAGGATTTTCCTGGCTGTCGGGGAAATTGGAGAAAAAGTGAATTGAGAAACGGCAAGGACATCTTTCAGTTCAGGAAATTGTTTGCTGTAAAATGTCACATGCTGGTTAATTTATTTTATATTATTGATTATAGACTATAGAGTTTGAAAATTAAATAAAAATATGAAAATGTTTTTACTTTAAAACAAATATCCTTGCTGCTTTTTTCTCTTTTTTAATAGGCTCAAAATTAGTTGACTTCGCCTGGACTTTCTCCTGAAATCAAACTGATATTAATTGAGTCATTTTCACTTGCTTTTTTCAAAGGGAATTCCCCGAGACAGTATTAATTACAGGGTGTCAGGGCATTTCCCGCTCGACTGCCACCCCGTTCAGTGCAACGACCCTTCAGTGGTCCCAACTTTCGACTCTCCGGGACTCTGGGACTCTGGTAGTCTGACTTTTTGGTGCCATGCGAGTATCCTTTGACATGTCGCCTGTCCGCTTATCGGAGCGAGTGCATCGCCCCTGTCCACTATCCCGCTCACCCCTCGCCCACGGAACTCTCCTTTTCTCTCAGGGCATTTCCCCGCTTTCCTCCTCGATGCTATCTGTGAGTGCTCTAGTTTCCAGTTTGCCTGACCCATTATTAGCTGTGAAATGCATGAATGTCTCTCTGGCTCTGTCACTTTACATTAACGACGCTCTGGGTGTGTGTGTCCTTTGTCCTTTGGGACTTGATTTCCTTTCGCGTTGGACATTTCCTGTAATTTTTCACTGGGAAATATGGCACACACACTCACAGGGGCTAGATCTTTGGTAAAACGTTCCAAATTAGCGCCTAGGGAAATGCCAAAAAGGAAAAGAACTTGACTTGGAGCCACAGAATGGCATTTCCCACTGCGGCTGCAAGGTGTTCGTAGTTCTTGGTTCCCTTCCTGTGTGTTTTTCCCACGTGACTCTGGGGGAATATACACTTGTATATATATTAACCCAAAACTTATACTCGGTTAGAAGACCCTCGGAGGCTTCTTACCTAGACTTTTTTCGGAGCCATCTATCTTTGGCTTGTCAACACCACATTGCTTTGTTCTCCTTAAGGTCTGGGCTGTTGCTGGTTTTCTCGTTTTTCTCCAAACCACTCCCCATTTTCCCTGGCTTTTCTCCCTCCCAACTTGCTACATTTTGCGGCTAAACTTTAAACACGCGCAATGCGCTGCGCATGCCAAATGAGTTAGGAACCAGAAAGTACTGAAAACAGGGGGCAGTGAGGCGGCCATAAATTTGCATTTAATGAACATTTCGGAAAAAAGCCCTAGAAGCTGCCGCCCCTCCCGGAATTAACGCTTTTTGTTTGTCCGTAATGGCTTTTAATTATGTGGGCGGTTGGATATAACGAGGCGAGCGAGGCGGAGGCCAAATGAAAAGGTTCTTTGCCGGCGCAGGCGTAACCGCAGCACACACACAGGAAGCGAACTGTTTGGTGGGTGTTTTTCGCAAAGAAAGGGCAGCACAAGAAAAACCTCCATTGAAACCCAAATCTGATGCATCAGATTTCAGCATAACTGTTGGTGTTGAAACCCTGTTCGCATCACATCGTCGCCGTTCCATTGTTTGGTCATTTTTGCAGTTGACTTTTGCACAATCTTCCCCTGCCTCGGCTCGCATTTATTGCCGCTTTGATTTCATTGCCATTTGTCGAGCAATTCATGTGAAAAATTGTCATAAAAATGCAATAAAATTGTTTTGGCTCCGTAATTCGATCGAGCAGCAGTGAAAATAGTTGTAAAATCTATGAAATGCATGTTGCACAGATTGTTACGAACTCTAGAAAAACAAATCGTTTGATTTATGAATTTATGTATAAAGTAACCGAGAGATGTAGAGAAATGCATTGAAGAACCATTGATTGATTGGATTTTATTGCCTTGAAAAAATGGTTTAAGTTTAGTGGGAAAAAAGGGTGAAGGTTAAGGGGTTGCCTTATATAAAATGTAAAGTATTTTTATGGCTTTAATTTTAAGTATTTCTGAGCCAATAAAACTGGGAATAAATCTATATAAATTTATCCCCTATCACATATAAATTCTCTACCAAATAACTCATCAGTAACCACCTCCAAAATGTCCATATAATCACCATCTGTTAGTAGTTCCGCCTCCTTTCCCTATGTCTTATCCAATTACACAGCTCCAGAACGGGGTATTGCCTCAAAAAAATGTACACTTTCACCGCCACTTTACCCAAAACAGGCACTCGAAAACTATCAACACAGGGGATACATTTCACGGAGGCATTCGGAGAAGTTTGGCTCATCAGAGAGGACGTGTTTTTGATATCCTTTTCCCATAACTGTCATCATTTCATATGCCAGGGCTCCACTCGGATGGGAAAGGGAATGGTAATGGGACTCGGAATGGGTAGGTGTTAATTTACGAGTGTCAGGCAGCGAGAGCTCCTCCTTCTGTTAAAAATAAACAGGGATTGAGTGAGCGGCGGATTGGAGGACTCGCTCGGTCTGTGCTATTTTGGAAAATTTAGAGCATGGCAGCAGCTGCAATAGCAACGTCAAAGGACATTGCACAACGCAGAGTAAACATCCTCCTTTGTCTCCCCACTCTCCCTCACTGCTCTGTGTTCATTTCGAGGCGTTCGTCGTTTGTATGTCAACATAAACTTCACAAAAAGCCAGAACACTGAGTTTCACACAAGGCTCACAAAAAAAAAGTACGCACTAGTGACAATAAAAACTCGAAAAAGAAATACGAACTCAACGGGAAATATGTTCGAGAGGCCACTCATAATTCCTTGAGAGAGCAGCTTCAAAAATGTTCGAAGAGCCAAGAAAAAAGGCTTCAGGATATGTTTAAAGTGCTCTTGACTTTGAGACCGAAAAAAACTGGAAAGAGGGAAAGGAAAATGGGTAATGTTAGTGGGAAAATTTAAGGAGGTAACTTATTAAGAGGAAGTTTTAAAAGGAAGTGAAAGAAGCTCTCTGTGAAGGATGAAAACATGTGATTTTATGTATCAGCTTTTGTAAATTAGTTAATTTGAGTTATAAAATATATTTCTAAACTAAAAAAACCTAAAATAATAATGAAATAAAATTTGTAAATTAACTTTCATTAGCTATGAACCTAGCTTAATTCACAGAAGTCAGTTATCTAACTTTCTAAGTAATTATCCTTCTTACAACTCTCCTCTTAAACCCTCTTACTTAGTTCCTGGAGTTCCTGGAGTACCTAATACATTTAATTTATAATTTTCCTTGAAACCCTTCGATTTCCATTCATAAAGTAAACGCTGTCCTTAGAAAACCATCGACCATTCCTTCAGGATACCTCAACGAGACGCTCTCGAAGTCAGGAAGTCTTGAGCTTTGTAGTGGCCCTTTGATCGTGTTCACATTCCCAGACCGCTCCGAATCTTAACCCCTGCTCAAGTCGGAGGTTAACCCTCTGGTGGCACTTGAGCTCTGCTCAGTCAATTGAAGTTTTCTACATTATTTTCTACATTTTTTTTGCTCTCTGGCTGTCTCCGAAGCATGAAGAGATGGCGTGCCTGCGAATCTGAAGCTCAGCTGTCCGCATTCGCGATTGCCTCCTCGCGTGCCCAGTTATTAACCCGCTTCCTGTCTTCCTTTAATTTTCTTTCAGACGTCAGCACGCCTTCATGGCCAACACACAGAAGCAGCCGGCCGGCAGCGGCGGCGGAGGGAGCGGCGGGGGCAGCGTCACCCACAGTCCGGAACGCCTGCGCGGAGGAGCCACCCAGGATCTGTTTGAGCTACTGGAGCGTGTGCAGTGCTCGCGACTCGACGACCAGCGCTGCGTCCTGCCCGCGTACTTCTCTCAGGTGTGTAACCGCATAAGAAAGACCATTTCAAAAATCCAGCCAAGGGGAACCACATGTCGTAGGAAATAGGGCTATTGCATGTCTTGTGGGATTTAAGGCGAAGATTCGCAGAAAAAAGGGGTTATTCGGGGGCATTGAAAAGTAAAGAAAACTAGAAAAGTTTGCAAAGAAAATATGGAAAATACTTAAAAAAATAGTAAACCTATTAAACATTTAAATTTAAAAAATTTAAAATAATTTAATTATTGAGAAATTCTTAACAGCTTCATGTTTTAAAGTTTTAAAGTCAGTTTAAAGTAGATTTTCTAACATAAAAAGAATTCAAAACCTATGTTAGTTGTCTGCTTGATGTGACCTTAGCTTTTTTTAGATTAAATGTGACCCTAGCTGTGTTAGGTTAAGTGTGAACTTAGCTCATTTAATTTTTAGATATAAAGTCAAATTTCTTTATAATGTTTTTTATATATTTTTTATTTATGTCCGAAGGTCAAATTCACCTCTTCGGACAGGAAGTAAAAAAATATGTTGATAAATATAAAAAATATAAATGTGGCCTTAGCTTAGTGTGACCTTGGCTCATTTAATTCTTAGCTATATGACCAAATCTTCGGGTATCTTCTTGCTTTCTGTAGAGAGAAATGTAGTAAAGATAAGAGTGACCTTAGCTGTTCTTTGGTTAAGTGTAACCTTAGCTTTTTTAAGGCCAAGTGTGACATTGGCTAATAAATATCCTTAGCTATAAGGCCACACTCTATCCTTGTCCCTTATTTATTGATAAATTTGCCAAAAAAAAAAAAAAAACGAGGCAATGCAACCCAGTTAACCCATTTCTTCCCCTCAAAACCAAAACCAAACATGACAGCTCGATAAAGCACGGCGTGACCAACCACAATAGGGCTGGCAATTGTCCAGCCTGGCAGGGGGGTCATTGTCCCATTTGGAGTCGAGTCGCCTTGTCCCCGAGCATATGCTCCACTAATCCTAGTGTGTGATGGACTGACCCATAAAAGTCCGACTTGCAGTTGCAATATATACATATATGTGCATATATACCTCATCTCGGCCAAGGGAAGGGAGAGTTGTAAAAATTTCATTTAACTGCTGACTGGCTGGCTGGCCATAAAAATTGCCAATGGGACAATGAATGGGGAATGTGGAAGTGGAAGGGAGGTGGAGGTGGAGGGAGGACAGGCCGGGATCGAAACAAAGAGCACACAATACCTCATCCGAGGAGGAGTCGAAAAACCTAACAGCGCGACTTGTACCTTTTCGAAAACATCTGTATAATTTGACATAATCTGCGCTTTGTTGTGGTCTTTCTGCCGGGTTCCGGGTGTACCTCCCGGTTTAATAGGCAAATTGTTTGGCTGTCATGGGTTAATTCTTATGGGTGCGGGTGTGTGGTGTGTGTTGCCTAGGATTAAGTGGTTGCTTGAGTCGTTTTGGGCACGGTTTGATGTCGATTTTTACGATTATTCAGCTGCGGTCTTTTGAAGTTTTTGGCAGCTGTCAGGTGTGGCAGCGGCCTGTCCTTCTCTTTAGCGTTAAGTTTATTAGCGGAATTTTAAAGAATTTTTTACTTATGTTTTATTGGAGTTTCCTTAGGGGTTTAGCTAAGCTGAAAGTGGGATTTTATATGGGGTTTCCCTTGAAAATTTAAAGTTTTTTCTGTAGAAAGAGAAAAACTACTGAATTTTCTCAGTGGCGCCACTAGCGGACTTATTTGTCTGTTTTATTGTGAACTAGCATTTTTAGGGTTCCCTAAACAGCCGCTAGAGGTCTCCTTAGCTGAGCCACCTAGCGGATTTTTTAGAAGATTAAGGCCTATGGTGGCGCCTTCAGGTGTTTGTTTGACGAACTAACGAATGGCAGTGCAGATATTACTCCACAGGTGGCGCCTCCAAATGATTTAATTCAATAAAAAATTTAATTTATTTTATAAAAAAAAAGGCATTTTTATGAAATTAAGCTGAAGAAAATATAGAACACAATTTAAGAAATTAAATTTTATTAAAAATAATATATAATATAGAGTAAAAATGTATAAAATTTAAGCAAATCCCCTTAAGTCTGTAAATAAAAGGAAGTCATAATTCTTAAATGTCAAAAGTCCTGGAGTAGAGCCAATTAAAAAAGTTAAAGATTTAAAAAATCATTTAAAATATCAGAGTACAGAGTATTATCTAGATAGTGAGCTTTATTATTTTATTAATTATTTCCTTCCTTATTTGTATAAATCTAAAATAAATTCATAAGAAACCAAAGAACTATAAATATTATTTCATATATATAATTTCCTTTAAAGGCTAACCTGAATTTTCTTGACCCAATAAATCCCTTCCCCCTTAAAAACCCCCGCTTAAGACTCGCACCCTTTAAAAAAACACAAGCTAAAAAGTCCCCGTTTAATCCCTTGTCAAATTTCTGGAGCATAATCCACTTGGCCTTCCTCGAGAATTATAACGTTTCCTGTTTGGCCTTTTCTCAATCTTCTTGTGCCCAACCCTCCCTCGACCCTTGCTAGTGCAGCCAAGCAAGTTCCATAGCCCTTTTCAGATTTTAATTTAGTTTTCGCAACAATTTCGGAGGCAAACTTTTCTATATCAAAAGGCAGGGCAGCAGCCGCGCCGCCCTCGGCTTTCCCTTTATCCACAAGTGGTTGGTGCAGCCAGAGTGCAACCCGCATCCCTGAAGCCTTCATGTATGCCACATTTTCTCAAGACTCGAGGCTCGAGACTCGAGACCCAAGACTCAGCCTCTCCTCATCCGCATTCGAGTGCCTCTTTTTGTGCCAGGAAACTTTTATGCAGGCTTTCTCCTGGCAGGGCCAGCGGGGCGAGGACGAAGTCTGGCTAAAAGTCTCGCCTCGGATCTTGAGGCAAAACTGGGTTGACGCTCAGACGCAGGCTGTGTTCTTTTGAGAATGAAAATTATGTTTGCTCGAGTTACGAAAATTGAATTTGGTTTCAGGTCCAGTGGCTGTCAAACTGCGGGGCAGGACCACGTGCCACCGAGGGGAAAAGGCATTCCTGTGTGTGTGAGACTTTTCCTCACTGAGCATATTTTCATGGGCCACGGCATGCCTGGGGGCATGGTTTTCCCTCTGCTTTTCTCATTTTACTCCATTTCGGTTCACTATTTTATTTGCCTGCGTATCTATGCTCCCCATTGCATAGTTTCTCGCACGTTTTTTCCCCAACATACTTTGGGGCTAATAAAGGTTTGCTTGGGCATGTTTAAATTTCCAACGCCACCTTTTTTCCACACCCTAATGGCGTCGTCCTTGGCGGCTAATTAAGCTGCCCAAATACCAGTTGTTTTGGGTTGGCATTTTTATGCACAGAAAAGAAATATTAGAATGTTACATACTAAAATAATGAATAAATGTAATTCAATTTTATTTAATTTAATTAATTATTTAGTGCTTCAAGGTGATATATATTACAACTATATTATTCTTTTATTGAGTGTTTAATTTAATTATTTAATAAAAGGTCCCAAAACAAGTTGGAGATTTCAATTAAATTTAAAAATGGTGTCTAAAAGTATGCTACAAAATCTTAATTTCAGAAAAGCAATCAGCTTTTGCTAAAAATATACCATAGCCTACTTTTTGGACAAAATTAAATAAACTTAACTAAATAATAAAAAATAAAAAAAAAATTTTATTAATATTTAAAACGTTAGTTTAATTATGTTAAACTTAAATATATAAAAATATGTTTTTTTCCTAACAAAATGTTAACCATTTCATGAAATTTATACCTTTTGGTCAAAACTAAAAATTCCCTAATTAATTGCTTTGCTTTTTTTAAACTCTAAATATATGCATACAATTTCCCCTGCACTATATTTTTTTAGCCAGCTTTTTGTTGGCTGCTTTTTCCACCTTTTGTTACTTTCGTTCCCATGAAGCCGGAAATCTGGGGCCTTTTGTTTTATGGAGGAGAACCCTCCGCCATCTAAGATTCGCTGGAAATTTATGCCCGGCTCCCTGCACCGCCTCCAACTTGTTGGCTCTTTCTCCCCTAATTCTCCCTTCCTTTCCCATTATAAAAATATACTTTGGCCATTTCATTTCGGTTGCCTTGGACCGCTCCGCCTGTTTCTTGCATATTTTTCACGGGCTCATGCCCCCCGTCCTCCCGCAGACACTCACACACATTAGAAGTCTCTTATGTCTTTGTCTCAGTTTGTGCAATTTGTCTCACTCGCTTCCTCCAGCCACTACCCCCGGATTCTCCGAGTCTCTCGTAGCCTCCGAGTCTCCGAGTCCCCGGTTCTCCGCTTCCCTTGGCAGCTCAGAGTTGCTTTGGACTTGACTCGGCAGCGAATGCAACGAACGTTGAAGTTGTTAATTGCAATGGTCGTCAGCCGCAACGACAACGTCGGCGTTGTCTATCGCCGGCCTCCGTCTCTGTCTCTTTCTCCGCCTCGGTTGCTGTCTCTTTCTAGTGCAGACCCTGGTCGAAAGCGGCAGAAAAGACCGGAGATCCGAGGCCGGAGCGGAGCGGCCTACTCCCACAGTCAGCGCCAGCGAAGTGAGCTGCATAATCACAGGCGGAGGAACGCCGATAGAAAGAGCAGGTGCACTGAGAAAAAATATTATTAAAAGCGGGAGTAATTGCTATTTAATAAAAAAAAATTTTTTAATGTGCCTAAAAGTAGGCAATCAAATATTTTGAGTACTTTTATTGGCTGTATAACTTTTAAAAGCCTTTTTTGAATTTATTTTACTTGCATTTGAAGGTAAATTATTTTTTAATATTAAAAAAAAAACATTAAAGTCTTAACATATATTTAAAACCGCAGAAATATGGCATTAATTTAAGCAGCACCTAAAAGTATGCAATACAATATTTACAGTACCTTTCTTGGTCGTATAATATTATGTATGCCTACTTTTTGGCACAAAGTTAATTGATTTTGGTGATAAATTATTGGATAATTATTATAAGCGATCATATTAAAGTCTTTACATAAACTAAAATAAACTGAAATATAAATCAATTGATTACTCAGGTAAATTATAAAGTAAACAATACTGGTGGCTTTTAATGGTGGTATAATCTTTTTTATTTTATTTATCGACACGATTTAAATTGATTTCAAAAGTAAATTACTTTTAAATAATTATTAACAATGATATATAAGTCTTCTATAAATATTAAAAGGCTGCAAACAGTAACCTTAGAAAAAATAAATAAACTACTTAGCTACGTCAATTTTTAAATATTAATAAAATGATGTTCTTTTTATTTAAATTGAATTGCATTTCTCTCAGTGCAGAGAGGGCGACACACTCACTCACGTATGAATTCTAAGTCGGAGAAGTGCGATGTTTATCGCCATCATCTACCTACACGTATCCGTACCGCAGGCCTGTAAATTATCCCAAAAAAAACCAAGCAAACCGAAAAAGATACTCATAGTTCGGAACCGTCCCTATCGCTCCTGCACCGGGGCACTTAAAATTTATAATTATTTTCCGCTTGTTGCATGCGGCCTGCCCCGTCCCTCTCTCTGGCTCTGTCTAACTCTGCAGCTCAACTTTGCCATGTGGAAATCTTTCCGTTACTCATTCGTGGCTTTTTAATTTCCTCTTCTTTTCTCCTGGCTCGAACAATGCAGCTTTAAAATATTTTCCTTTCGCCCGGCTTCTTTTTTTTTTTGGCGGATCTCTGACATTAACCTAGGGCTGTGTCATCCTCCCACCCCTCGGAGTTTCCTCCCCCGATTTTCCACCATTTTCCCCTTTGCCAGTGATGTTTACCTTGTCTCTGCCTCGCTGACTTCGTTGTTGATTGCCAGCTGACAGCGGCAACACAGGCCCAGGCGCAGGCACAGGCACAGACACTGACACAACCGACGGCCACAAAAAATAAAGCAAAGTAAAAAATACGAGTAATAATAAAGGCAAAGCAAACCGCAACTTAAAACTCTTTCACATGGAATTTAAAGCTCTGCGGCGGATCGCAGATGCGGGCTCGGCATAACCAATTAACCATGAGAAGAGAAGCACTCTGGAAGCCAGCGATCCATCTATCTGTCCGTCTATCTTTCAGACTTAATATCCATCAAATTGGGAAGATTAAACGAGACATCTAACTGCACTACAAATTATTAGGAGTTATTTGGGCGACAAAAAGTATCTGTGAAGTAGGATCTACTAAGTTCTTGGAGTGTCTCTAAAAATTGGGAAGATTCAGCGAGACATCTGCACTATATATTTTTAAGGAGTCTATTGGCATAGGTATCTTTGAAGTAGTATTTAATAAGCTCTGAAATAATATATTAAAGAATCAATTCAAAACTACATATATGCCATATTCATCTTTAGCAAATGTTAAAATCTTTTCCTTTAGCTCTTCTATGTTTTGTTTCAAACCTAATGAGATAATTCATCCACATTTCTGTGGTATATCTTTACTACAAATTATAAGGAGTTATTCTGATAACAAGAAGTACTTATGGAGTAATATTTTAACATAATAATATTAATAAAATTTGATTATTAAAATTGGGAAAGATTCAACGAGACATTTACGAGTATTTCTGTTGACTAAGAGTATCTAAAAAGAAGTATTTGTAAAACTCTAAAAGTATCTATCAAAGTATATTAAAATCTATTTGCAGGATATATCCTTAGCAAATGTTTCTATCTTTTCCCTGAACTTCTTTATCTCTTGTTCTTTCCCAAAATCAAAGTAATCCATTCACCTTTCTTGGTATCTGCATCTCTTTGTTGCACTTCAAACCAACTAACCAAAAATAGTTTGTATTCTTCTTTCACTTCTTTTCTGGTCACATTTTGTTTATAAACGAACGTGTTGATTGCTCCGCTCCAAAGACTATGCCATATCACACTATATATAGTTTGTAGTTCGTAGCACGATAGATTTAAAGTCTCGAATGCCAAGGTCAGGCTAGAAGGAATCATAAATTCGGTTAGTTTATAAACTATAGGAGCGGGTGTGGAAAGAACAATAAGCAAATGGAGGGGTTCTTGTCCACTGACGCGGATAAATTATATGTAATTTTTGTGTTATGAGTAGAGCTTATCTCGATAACATTTTTTCTTTTTCCCTTGCGATTTAGTTTAATCTTTGCCTGTGTCAAAAATAAATTATTTTAAATATGCCAGGATGTTTATTGTTCTTCTGGTTAATATTTCTTTTGCTGCGATTAACTTTAAAAATTTTAAAGTTATAAATCGGTTCAACTTACAATTGTTTACACAATTGTTTAAAAGAAAACAAGTAAAATATAAGCTTTAAAGTAATATAAAAAAAATAATTTATATATTACAAATTTCATTTTCAGTGAAATTACACTTTGTTTTTCAACAAGCAAAAATATATAAATACTCGATTCAAAGTTGGCGCCCTCTCAGCTCCCACGCATGCTCTCTTTTCTCTAGCGGCGACTCTCTCTTTCTCTGCTTGCTAGAGTTGTCCCGCTCTGGCATATGCTGCTCCAATTGAACGCCGGGCTTGGATATTTATACCCAGTAACCAAGGAGTAGAAGGGTATAATAGCTGAGTGCCAACCAAAAATGTAATTAATAAGCGGAATGAGGCATATCAACAAAATATTTGAGTCTGGTTACTTGATTTAAACATGTCTGTATTTTTTCTTTTTTTTTTATTGTTTAATTCATTATCATTTTTATTTAACAAAGTAACTATTTTTCTACTATTTGGTAAAAAAAAATCCCAGACTTTTCACATTAATGAAAAATCATACTTAAAATTAAAAAAAGTTTTTCGGGACGCATTTCCCTATATTAATCCTTTTTATTTTTTGAAATTGAATTATTCTGTGGGCAGTGAGGTATTTTTTTAGAGGCTTCAGTAGCTAACTTCTTCACCCGTAAAATTATTTTTAAAAAACAACAACAACAATTTGTGTGCTAATTTAATGCACAAAGTCCTTGGTAACGGGTACTCCACAGTCGAGCACACTCGACTGTAGCTTTCTTACTTGCAACGACGACAGCGGCGAAGGCAGAGCGACAAGCATCGAACATGTTTCAGTTGCCGTTTCTCCGTTGCCGCAACCAGACGTGTTGGACTCGCATTTCGAAAATCTTCCCGCGCCCTCGTGCTTCTGTTCGTTACGAATTCAAAACAAAAACAGCGGCCGACGAGCGCACGCATTTCGAGTTATTTTTAAAAGGAAGGATCCGCTCTTTTTCTCGGTTTCTCCATGGAACCGAAATAAAACCGAAAACGAAAGCCGAAAAACCGATTTTGTGAGTGCAATAAACCAAACTGCAGCGGTGTGTAAATCTGTATTATGTGCGTGCGTTCTGTGTGTGTTTGTGCGGTGCATTTACAAAAATAACACGCATAAAAAATATATATATACTGTCATCTCGATATACATATATGCATCAGCGCGGATCCCAGTGAAATTATTTGCCTAGAAATTCGGTTGGCCGAAAATTTGAAAGCCCCCGATATTTGCATATAAGCCGCGGTTTGACAGTCACTTGAAAACCGCGCACCAAAAACCCGTCAAACGGGTAAGGCAAGCGCAAAAAACAGGCAAAATATCGCGTCAAAAACTCGTAAAAAAAGAGAGATATTTCTACAAAAAAAAATCATTATTTTTGTTGTGTGAGCGAATCAGTCGAAAGCCAAGTCAGCTAACAAATTATAACAATTACCAAGGGGGAAAAATATATATATAAAATATCTATCTTGGAGCACGCCTACCCAAAGGAAACCCCTAGAAGACCTTCTTAGCCAGGTTGCAGCAACACTGCAATTGCAACATCAGCAACGGCAGCAACATCTAGAAAAAATAGTAATTTGATCTAAGAACGCCCACAATAGCGAAAAAAGAAACCCTTGGAAGAGGTAACAAAGGCAGTTCTAAGAACTAGTGGCCACACCAGCAATTGCAACATCGAAAACAGCTGCAACACCTGAGGAAAAACAGCACTTTAAAGGCTAAAAAAAAAGAACTTTGGAAATAGTTCAAATACCCAGATAATTAAAGCTTGAATTAGCTAAATCAGCTGTATTAAGAAATTATCTGAAATATTTAGCAAGCACAGAAAGCACATAACTATCACAATAATCTTTAAAAATTCTTAGAAAAAAATGCACTGATAAGCTGCATTAAATAAACAGCAACTGCTATTTAAAAAACATCACAAACAAATTCTTAAAATAAAAGTTAAATAAATGCTGCGATAAATTGGAAAATATATATTTATCACACTCCAGTTCGGTGACTTCTTGACTTGACAAAGGGCTTAAATGCAGTCCTAAGCCGAATTTTTAATAACCAGCAACAGCAGCAGCCGCAACAGTTGCAGTAACTACTGCAGCAGCAGCAACAGCAACAACAGTGGCATTGTACAGCGAAGGCGCCGAACGACGTTGGGTGCGTCAGGCCGTCATGGGGGTATTGAGATGGCGCGATTCACCCGGATCGCGTATATCGGGTTCTATATCCAGCAGTACTGGCAACACCAATAACAACCATCATCACAGCAGCAGCAGCAACTCGCATCAGCAGCAGCAGCACAGCAGCAACAACAATCACATCAACAATAATAACAACAACAACAATCGAGAGGTACAGATAGAATATTTTACAGATGTTTAAAGATATATATATCATTATATTCTTTATAGCAATTTCATTAAGTAAAATTACTATAGAAGATTTTTATTTGAGAAAAACTAAGTGTAAATTTGATATTTATAAATATTTTATTTTACTTATATTACAATACTTTGTTTATAATCGTTTTTTCCCCGTGCCTGTGTGGGTTGTAAATTCACCAGATCCCCGATCCCCTAACCTTTCCGATCTCATTTCAAATTCCAATACCAATTTCGATTCCTATACTCGGTGTTGTGACAACAAAAACATCACGTTACGTTGCGGATACATTTCCATTAATTAAATGCAATTTGGGCGTTTGTAATTGATGTTGTTCGTTGTCGCTGTTGTTTCTCTCTTTATTTTTTAGCATTATTTGTGGTTAGTCACAAACGTGTTGCTGCACTTTTTGTGGGTGTTAAAAATGCAGCCTGCAGGGGGAGGAGAGCTTTACAATTCCCCTTTTTGGGCCGAAAATAAATCATTTTAATTTGCGGTTTAATTAGCAGAATGGGCAGCTAATTATTGAACAGGAATTGAGCCAATTAAACCCTAAATTACGGAATCGATTTCATGGTATATGTTTCTGAATAATAAATTAAGCTTAACGAAAGGAGAATACAGAAGTTTTTAATTTAAAACTATACATTTGATAATATTTATTAAATGTTGTTTGAACTTATATATTCTCTGTAATTTAATATAATATTTTTGCTACATAAAAACTCGTATTTATGGTGAATTTAAGTAAGGCGAATATAAAGTATCAAGAGAAACTTAAATATTATAAATCTGAAATTAGAATATTTCCCAGTTTCAAAGCCACTGAACTACGTCCCCTTTGTGATTTTCAAAGCTTAAGTTTGAGAGTAGCTGGTTGCACTTTAATTCCCCCTTTTAATGCCCCTGATAATGGCTCTTTCAACTGTCCCATCAAATTCATTGTGGGCTCTGTTCTCGGTCCATTCTCGTTGGGGATCGGCGGCGGCTTATCAACATCAACCGCCACCGAATATGGCTCTTTTTTTAATACCAAAAAACATAAAGCTGAATGAAAAACGCTCTCGTTTTATTGTAATTTCCATAAAAACGCGGCTCTTTCACACATGAGTTGTTCCTGGCTCTCTCGTTGTTTGCTTTTAAGTTGCTTAATTTAAATAAAGTCAACTCCGAACGCCTCGCTGATAGCACATGTTGAGCGATGCTTTTGTAATTTTGTGTAATTTCCATGTCGCAAGACAGTGCCTACAAATTGTCTGGCTACCTAGAAAGTTGAGAACCGTTTTGGTTTTCGATTGGAAAAGCAACTATGTTAGTGGGGGGAAAATATGGAGAGACACAGAAGAAGGCTGAAGTTGACACATTTCGTATAAATCACTCAGCAAAGGCAGCAGCCTCTGCCTCTGCTTCTACAGCGAAAGCGGATTCAAGTTTTGGTCTCGAGTCTAGGGAACCGATGATGATTGGGCTGTTGATTGTGATTGAGTCTAAGATTGTGATTGTGTGCTGGTGATTGCATTCATCATCATTATGGCCATTAGCCGCATTCTCCGCTCGGAGCTGCGAGCTTTTACCTACGCACTCTTACTTCTGCCCGAGCTTCTTTCTCCCGGTATCTCGCAGATACTTGGAGTGTATCTTGCACAACTTTCGCCAACCTCGCAGATAGATCGCACGCTCCAATTGAGGTTTTCAGCCGCGTTCTCCGCTCGGATTCCCCAATTCCCAAAATTGTTATCGCCACCTTGAATTGAATTGTACATTCCTTTATCTCTCGAGCTATTTTATCCGCATTTAATTCATTTTATTTGCGGCACACACACACACTCGGGTGTTATCATTTTGGGGCCCCGTTCAGTCTGCTCAGATGATGATGATGATGGGGACGCCGAAAACAAAAAGCAACAAACTTTCGCTGCTTGCTTAGCAGATACTTTTGTATCTCCAACTCGCGCCGCCCTCTCTGGCTGGTTCGATTTCGTAAGCATTCCACACACATGTGCTGGCTCTGTCCCTTTGTGCGCGAGTGTATCTGCCAGATACTTTCGATGCCTACACATCAGCTGGGGAAATTTCTCGCTGCGTTTGATGTCAAGGTTTCCCCCGGCTCTGAATTAGCTGGGAACCACTTGAAACGGTTTGAGAACTGTGTATCTGCGTACCGAAAACCTCCTGCGGTGAGTGCACTTTGAGATACTGAAAGAAGTAACTTGTAATACAAAAAAGTACATCTAAAGGTATATGAAATGTGGTTCTATTTAAAATAAATATTAATATCTTATTTATAACAATCCAAGTATTTCTCTCTGTGCTTTGAAAGAGGGTGGAGAATTCTGAAACCGAGAACGAGTTGAAGAAACCGCCTCAAGGTCTCTCGGAAACGCTTTCGCTTTTTGTCGCCACTCGAAGACTGCCTGCCCTTAAATGGCCGTCTTGTAACTAACGATCAGTGCAGAGGTGTAGGTAACTCCCATGCCTGGTACTATATACGTATATACCCCCTTTCCTGTACATATATCCCCCTGAAATAATGCATATGGATTGCAGTTGAGCTGGAGGCGCGTGTCTTGCATAATGGCCCACGATTAATGGGTATAAAAAAAGGAGAAAAATAATGGAGGCGAGGAGCAGAGAAGAGAACTGCTAATGAAAAGACTCCTTTTCTGTCTGTCTGCCACTCTTGTATTTTTTAGTGATTCATGGCCCGTGGTTCTGCGTCATTTAGTCAATCGTTCAGTTAGTCAATTGTTAAAGCCACCGCGAGCACTTCCTTCTTGGAACGACCAGCACCGGATATCCATTTTGCATTTTGCAAAAATGAGAAGAGAAAAAAGTATGGAGAGAGAAGAATATGTGTGTGTACAAAATATATTTATGTTGCTCTTTGACAAAAGCCACATGACCATGATGATGTTGAGGCTGATGACGATTATGCCAGGCCTCAGACTGATTAAAAGCCAACGACAATGCCCACACAAGAGGCATGGAGAGAGTGAGGAAAGTCTGTAGAATTGGGAGGGGAAAACTCCAGACAGAGGAAAACCCACACGCGAGACAACTGGAAATGCTCTGCCGAAGGAGGCAAATATGGTGAAACATATACAGATAAGAGCAGGTAGTGCCTGAGATCCTATATGAGCGATAAGTCTGGAACTGATAGATCAATGAAGTCGGTAAACAAGGGAACAAGAAAGTAGCCTTCGATAGGGATTTCCAAGAAGTGATTTTCAGAGTAGCTATCACCCAGAGATCTAGATAAGGTAGGTTAGGTAGGAAAAGAAAAACAAGACACCATTCAATGCTAACTGAAAAATTACCCTAAAGTGTGATAACACAAAGAAAGAAGTGTTTTTGAATTAAAAAATAATAAGGATAATAAAATTAAATTTAAAGAAATGCATGACTAAATGTAACCTACTTATATTTATGATTTTACAAGGTTTAGCATGAAATATTATATTCAAATAATAAATTATGTGCTCTAATTATTCACTCAAATCATTTTCCTTATCTTTTCTTCTTCATGGTATTATATATTATTATTTTCTTCAAGATTTTCCATACTTTCTTTGAATTTATCTTTAGTAAAAGTACTTCCCCGTAGTTCTTGTGATTCTTACATTTTATTTTCCATTTACCATATCGTATTCCAAAGTGCTTCGTGTACTTCTGCCATTTCTTAGCCCCACCGCACACGTCTTTCTCCATTTTTAGCACCACCACCTCCCCCTTTTAACCCGTTCACATTCACACTCACATTGGCCACAATTGTGGGGTCTGTACATACAAATCCATACATAGAGATGGCACATACATATGCATATGTGTATATATCAAAGTAATGGCAACAAATGCGATGACAATGCGGCATTAAAAAGCATGAAGAGCCAAGCAGCAATGGTTGTTGCTGCTATTATTTAGCTTTTTGTTGCTGCTTTATTGTGTAATGTCAAAAGTGGTTGTGTGGACGACATTGACTTGCCAGGCACAGCGGTAAATAATAAAAATGAAAATATGAAAAACAATGCTCGCTTTTTGTGGAAGCTTTGGCCAAACATTGACACTGTCTCATTAACTACCTTAACATGGTTTTCCGTGAGCCCCCAATCGCCCCCAATCTTTCGCTCTGTGTATATACATTTCTCGCAGTGATAAGATAAGATTTTGGAGGTCTCCTCGTCCGTCTTTATTTGCCTCAAAAGATACAACTTCTTTGTTGATGTATACAAATTTAGACTGCAGATAAGGTGGCGTATTATTTTTATTTCTTGTCCTTTCTTTAATGATTAAACAATTTTCGTGTTTGGTTGAGGAAAACACTTTTTGGCAGCTGCCTAGGAAAAATCTAGACAAATTGAGAGCTGACAAAATTGCGACAGTCGATGTCAACTGTTGACAAATAAAGTGGTTATATGGCGAAATCGGTTCTGGGCGGGGGATATATGTGCATATATGCATGCCAACCCACACACCTTTCTGTTTGGAATTATGAAATGCTTCCACGGAAATTTACAGTTTCCCAAAGATTCAAAATACAAAACAGAAAAGTTTCACTCAAAAGAATCTGTCGCTCTTTGTGCGGCTATATCTTTTGTTTGAAGAGACCGGGCAAAAGTAAAAGTTGTTTCACTTCTCATTATGTTGGGCCATAAATAAGCCCAGATATTCCAACTTAATATTCTGTTAATACTTTTATTATGTCGCCTGAGATTTTCACTTTGTCTCTATGTATATGCAAACCATCTCGATCGATTTATGAATATATATGCTGCGATTTTAATCGCTTTCGCTTTATTTGTTTCCCCCAACAAATCGTTTCTGGCGTTGCGGCTCGGCTCAAACGAAAAAAGATTGTTTAGTTTTTTTTTTTTTTAATGGCAAATTTGTGAAAATTACTCGCGCTCATTTCAATTTGTAATTAACGAAAAATAGTTGCCATTGTTGCTATTTTATTGCAATTAACTTTGGCAGCCATTGTTCGCTCGCTCGCGGATTTGGCCTCCGATCGGCGAACTTGGCGCCTTTTGGCTTCGCAGGTTTTTCGTTTTTTTTTTTTTTTTTTTTTTTTAATTTTTTTCCTTTTCTTGTTGGCGACGCATTGAAGTTGCCAAATGTTATTGACCCAAATTGAAAACATATAAAAAAAGAGAATAATACGCGAGGCAGCCATTCGAAATAGAACCGAGCAAACAGAAAACAGTGAAAAACCGAGGGGAAAAAAGTACAAAACTGGTGGAGCTAAGTTTCGGCTTCGACAGACGGGCTAGATGGCCCGATTTATGGCCACATGCTAGTTTATACACTACACACACTGGAGGCCGACATCGGGCCATTTATATTGCCTGACATTCTGACACGACTCGGCCAGAGAGTGAAAAATGCCAGTGGAGCGAGCACAGAACGAGGCAGATCAATTTTACTGGCCAACAGATGCGGTTCTTGTGGCTGACAAATGGCCAACGAAAATAAATACAATTTAATTGAACTCAAGAAGAGATATGTTTATGTCGGGGACGTTAATTTTCGGAGGCTACAAAAATATTTACGCACAATTTTATAACTAAGAAAATGTAAGCAAACAAGGCCAACGAACTTTACCAAAACCATTTGTAATTAGCCCCCTTACCTTTGTAATATTGTCTGATCTAAGCCATCACACAATGTTATCTTATCTTTTTTCCAGCAATTGATTACCATATACCCCTGGTTTCATCATTATTTCATTATTTCCGTTGCCAACTTTCCATGATGTTTGCACTTCCCTTGTTCGCCTTCGTTTATTTCATTTTATTTGCATTCGCGTTATCCGCCTCTAAGTTTTGTTTAAACATTGGCAAATTTAGCACATACCTGGCCCAAATAGCAGCAGCTGAGCCAACAGAAGCCAGTAGGCTCGGATTTTCCAAAAGGCATTGAATAATGGCAACAGAAGTAAGATAAGATAAATAAATAAATTCCTCGGGCCCGAAGTGGAAACCTTGTCGCGTCTGTTTGTTGACAAACTAATTGCAACATTTTGCATTTCGAGATCGCGCTCTTAATTAGCAAGACGCGACGCGACGCTTGGGAGCCAAAAATAGCGATACCCAGATAGCCAAACTCCAGCCGAGACTTGACTTTTACTATCAATTAACATAATTGGCGGCGTCTCCCGATTCGATTATTTGCACAATATAATTTGTCATGATTAGATACATTTGGCTAACTGCAACTGTTTCGTTAATTGGCCTCTTGGCTGTGAAAAGCAATTTGGGTCACACACTCGCACACACCGTTGAGGAATTTTCAATTTTCACAGCAACGGCAATTCGCTGAGAACTCTGTGGAGAAATCTATTAGCCAACTGGCGGTCTTTGAACCCGCCACTGCCACTCGTTCTCCATTTCTCCATGCATCTCTCTATGAGCCGGAGATTTATGTATATCATAATCATGGCAGGCACAGCTCCAGAGGAGGCCCAAAGCCATTGAGAGCTCAAGTTTGCCAAGTTTGATACCTGGGGTTTAGTTTTTAGAGAGCTTACTGAGGCTTAGATATAAAATTACAAGAATCAAATCAGAAATTTACCTATTAATACGAAATTTAATGATTAAAAATACCTTAAAAATATTTGTGATACCTTTTACTATCCCTTAACTTCTCCACCTTTACTTATGTCATAATTTTTCTCCTACAGGGTATCTCCCTCTCGTTTTCCTTGCCACATTTTTCTTTTACTTGCCCGCCACATTGCGCATACGCCACGTTCGCCGGGCCTAGATGGCAGGCCAAGATAGTTGCATAGGCAGGCTCCGGCTGCAGTTTTGATGCCAAAAGCAAAGGCAAAAACAGAGACAGAGCCACAGATGAGATGCTTATCCCCAACTGGCCGAGATGAGATGGCTTGGGGAATCATTTTGCGGCTGTTGTCTTCTGGCCACGCTTTGTTGTCTTTGTTTGGCCAGGCCAGGCCCGGTCCCGGGCCCGGGCCCGGGAGAAGTGAAAAGTTGCCATAAGCAGCCGCCGTCGCGTTTGTTTGTTTGCTTCCAATGCGTTGCTGACCCAGAAAAACTTTCATACCGCCAGCTGCCAGTTGATGGTACGGTTCCCTGGGTTCTCGCTCTGCTTCTGGTGGTGCTGGTTCTGTTCCTGCTGCCGATACTGGAACAGCAGAATGCCACTGCAGTGGATGTGGAACAGCTGCAAGTGTTTTTGCCTCCCGCACAAAGGGACTCTCCCCGGCTCGCCCCTCGAATCTTTGTCTGTCATCGCAGCTGAAGTGCAATTGGGTATCGGAATCGATATGGCATATGGTCATGACGTTTGCTGTACAATGGCTACTTGGGTCAGGCTGATTTATGAGAGAAACAAATGCCATAAGCATTGAATGAAGCATTTTTGAAATGATTTAAATACATAGTTGTAACAAATATTTACTATCTTATAACTAATAAATAACTTTCTTATGTATATGCATATATTTCACTTTCTTTTTACCCATTAAAATATCTTAAAATATGATAAGCTACTCATATATGCCAGTCTTTGTAACTCTTTTGCTGTTAACAAACTAGTTTGCACTTAAATTCCTACTTTTTCCTTGCGCAATTTGCATTAACTTGTTCAATATTCCACCTCTAACTTCTACGCATGCCATGTTATTAATTTTTGCTCTTTTATTACTGCCACATTTCGAGTGGTGGGCATGTGTTTAATGAAAAACTTGTGCCATTAAAAATTTACATGTACAAAAACCACTCTAAGTACAGGTTTCCGTTTGCCTATTTTGTTGCCTCGCGAGTGTTAAACGAGTTTTATTTACAAACAATTTTTACTCGTAGTTGATTTCACAGTTCTCGTGTTAAGCGAACAAGTTTATTTGGCTTAGCCGCTCAAACGAAGCCCAGCTTATGTAATCATAAGTTAACCAGTGGCTGTCAAACTGCAGACAGCTGAGATGGGACTGAGCAAATATCTAGTTAAAATACCCAAGAAATGGTTAAACAAATTGAGAGAGTAAGGGAATAATTACAAACAATGTTTGTGATTAGTATATACACAAATTAAATTATTCATTAGTGAGGTATTATTCGCTATTTAATTATAGAATTATAGAAAAAAAACCTGAATAAAGCAAATTGTTGCTTAATTGGAATTGAGGCTTTTTCATTGAGGTTTCGCTTGAAAAATAGCAGTGACATCATTAAGAATCGAACTTAGTTTAAAGGTTGAGGCAATCATTAGCTGACTTCTCTTCAGATGAGAGAATTTTCTCAGATTTTCTTCTCCAGAACAATTCAAGACACTTTCTTTGACCGACTTGCTTCACTTTCGAATTCTCGAACCAATTAGTTCTCAGCTAGATTTCCTTGGCTTTGGACATTTGCATATTTATTTTTTCAGATTCGCTCTGGAACACTTTGCTTACTCTCTGGCTTGGCAATTATTCCAATTTGCCCGTCGACTCGATTGCTTTCTATGACATTTGAAATTGCTGGAATTGAAATTGGAATTGCAAGTGCAATTGGCTTGCATTTTTCTCTCTGCTCGCGTTCTGCATTCACAATCACAGTCACTCGAACGTACCCCCTCGGGCTCTGGCGTTTTCACTTTGCCGGGGTAAAAACTTTCATTTTAATTAGCCGCGGCGGAGGCAAAAGCATAACAAAATCAAAATCAATTTCAGTTAACTAGCCAAGAGATTGGATTGGAAACCCGACCGCAGATTCAATTTTCAGAGGTCAATTAGCAAAGCTCTTGATGGACATGTGGCAAAATGGAAGGCGGCGGAAAACCAGTTTCGGTTCGATTTTACAATATTTCTCTGTTCACTTGCCATTCGAAAGGCAGCATAGAAAATGTATATTTATTTATTTCTCCGCCGCTTTAGTTTGCATTGTTTGTTGCCCAACGAAAAGTCAAACGTGGCTAATTACGAGGCATTGCGATTGCGATTGCCAGCGTCATTGTTCGCGGTTATTTCGTGTGCAAGGTGTGTCTGAGCAACAGTATTTGGCGGACGGACCCCACACCACATCACAACACATCGCACCACCACAGCACACCACCACACACCACAGTTAGCTCACAAAACAGTCGCAGAGTCACCCGATCGCAATGGAAGCCACCCACCCAAGTGGCCTTTGGTTGCAATAAGGTTTTCTAGCATTGAAAGGCACTGAAAAAGAAATGTTTAAATAAAAAATTAAATGATTAAAAAAGGGGGAATTGAAATATTAATAAATTAAATGAAAGACTAGGAAAATATATTAAGAAGTCTAGACAGTTAAGAGGTATTTAAATGAAGTTCAACATACATATGTTTATTTTTATTTTTAGACTTTACTTTAAACTTGTAATACTTCTTCTCAATTCCCTTAAACAATTTCATGTTTAGAATAAAATAAGCTTGTTTTCTCCCAATGATTCATTTCCAATTGTTTAGAAATCGAGACCCTACTGATACAGCTTGTACATTGAAACCTTAGCTATCCTTCATGCTCGGTCTGGCTGTCTAGACTCTGTATTTCTCCTAATTGATACAGGCACTCGTGAGTTGAGTCACTCTAAAATATATCCAAAATACACACTCCTACAGAACCAAAAATCAAAAGACCAAGAGCCGCTTCTTGACTCATAAATTCCAAATGGATAACATTCTATAAAACTGCCCGGCAGTGTCCCATAAATACCGAATCCTATAGATTCGAACTATCTATTCATGCTAACATTCCCATTCTTCGGCCCGCTTTGGTATTCAATAAATCTCTTGCCTCTATTCACACACTCTTTGGTCTATTTCAATCAGAGACGGCCAAGTTCAAATGTCAATGGCAAGTAAATTGAGTAAAATAACACAAAATCAACGTTTTGCTAATGGACAGGCAATTTCGCACTCGCAGACACACACGCAGATACACAAATACGAATGTATCTTTAATTGCCACAAATTGCCTTTGCTCTACGATTTTTACTCTTTCCATGTTATTTTTATTTATACATTTTTTTTGCGCCGCTTTCACATCGAGTCAAGTCAATTTACATCCTGCCGAGCAGGACGCGTGGGCGCGTAGGTGGCACTAATTCAGTTTCCTGTCCCTGGCGCCTGCTCCTTAATGACAGGCGTCTCGTCGCCCTGCCTCCTTCCACCCAAATAAGTATTTCTGTAGGCAGCCAGCGTGTATTTCCACGAATCCCGGCACTGAGTTTTAGGCTTTATTCCACTCCTACCTGGATTTCTAGGGGCATGTGTTGATGTCACGTTCGGGACCCTACGGAGTAACCACTGGCAGGGCCGTGCCTGTAAATCCTCATTACAACATGTCACACCACCCTTACACTTTTTGTTTATTTTTAGTTAATTGTTTATCGTTGACTTTTTCTCAGCTTGGCTCGTAAAAAATAAATATATATCTTTGTGAAATGTTTATGGGTGGAGACATTTGAAAACCAGCGCCAGGTACCACAGAATTGCCTTATTTACGATCATACTTTAAATAGTCACGTCGAATTCGCTGTTTTGCAAATTAATGAGCTTTGAGAGGCTAAGTCATTCGTTGAGAGATTCTACAGTTTCAGTTAAGCACTTCTATTGATAAACTATTTACACGTACCGAGTGCACCACTATTCGATCAATAAATATTACCCATTTAAATTCGTAAAGTTGTTTTCGTTTCTGCCCTATCTTCCACAAACATTCAGTCACATATTTACGACTGTTGGCTTAGGACTCGGTGTGAATGCATTCGAACCCCTGGCTGGGGTATTATCAATGCAGCCGGAAATTTTCCACTTCCCCCCGTGAATAAATATCAACAAATCGGATACTAGATAGGCGATAAGCCGGGACAAATTGCCTTTGTCCGGGTATTTGCATGCGATAAAGAATTCATTATTGATTTTCGCCGCCGCCAAATGGGACACACCTCCCGAAACTAGATTATTTTTAGGGGGCAACAAGCTTATTATCAGCCCCAAAAAAGAATACAGAACAAGGCCTTTCGACCGTAAAAGCGTTATATGTTTTTGTTTGCTCGCCGGAATACAACTTAAGAGCCAACAGACAGCGACAAGAACTAAAGGTCGAATGGGCTGTAAACATAAAACAAATGAGGCAGTCGTAAAAAGTAACAAAAAACCAAGAAATTCGCTTTGGCTTAAGCAGCTTCCTCGGCAGATTGCGCAATTCCCTGGACCACAGCAATGCCATACTTGGTCTCCAGGTGAAAGCCTTCGCTTCCTGCGCCTCCTTGGCCACTCTGTCAGCTGTCAATTGACATTTATTATAAAACATTTAAATGTCAGCTCCGATCGTTTTGCGGCCAATTGTTTTCGCTGTCGCTGCCTATAAATTTCCAGCAGCTGATGATGATTTGTTGTGGCGGAGGAAACGCTGGACTCCTTGGCTCCGAACTCAAACGGACCGTCAAATGGTCAGTCCTCTGTTGTTTTGGTCATTTTTATTTATTTATTTTGTCTTGTCTTTGTCTCGTTTCATTTGGCCTAACAGATGATGTCATATTGGGCTAGACAAAGGCCGGATCAGATCGGTTGCCAACTTGGTTCTGTCTCTGTCCGGGGTCTTGAGCCCTAACGGAAATGTTAAGAGCTCCTCAGAAAATGAGTAACCCTCTTGGGGTAGGGTAAATGTTTGCCTCTACTTCTTAGGAGATACATATGGTCTGTTTTACGGGTGATTTATGGGCAGTCTTTAGCTGGTCAAGAAGCTATTGTTCTTAGGGGTATTAAAGCCACTTAATAAACTCAATGAATAAAATGTAAGAAAGGTTTTATAGTCAATAAAATTTATTTTCTAGAAAGAGATGTATAGTTATAGATACTAAGTATAGTTTATTGATTAAAGGGCATCCAAAGTGTGCTAAGCTCTTACCAATTTCATAACAAAACCACTCTTTGGTGTCTCCTGCTCCCCTGACATGGCTAATTCTGGTCGTTGTCGCTGCCATTTCTGCATTTGGGCGTTCCGACATATGCTTATTGTAATTTTCAGCCGGCGCCCCTGTGCCCAAACGGGGACCGTAAGTTATGGGGGTCTGCGACTGCCCACCGGCTCAACCCTTTTGCTGTTCTCCATGTTTTTGCCATGGCTCTATGATGATTTAATATGTAGGCAACTCGCTTATGACATGGCACCGGGCCGCAAGCCGCAAAACGAAACGAAAAACAAGAACTGTGTGAATGGCATAAATGGCCGGGGAGGTGGGCTTTCGGGTTGGGGCACACAGCGAAAAAGAGGTGCGCCTCTGGGGCTCCAGGGGGAAAAAAGCGGCACTATGGCGAATATTTCTCGTTCGCCTGACTCGCCAACGTTTTTGGCCAAAGTTCAGAGAGCGGTTAGCGGAGGGACGAGGAGGAGACATGGCTGAAAAGGAGGCTGACTCCTCCGGCTCCGGTTGACTCATGGAAGTCACGTATGGCCCGCAAAAACTCGGCAGGAAAAACAGAAAAACAAAATATAAGAAGAAAAAAGCTGTGCTCGCATTCGGAACGCGGTATTCGGCGCTTTTTGCCCCGGCACGCCATGTTTATTAATATTTAAATGCAACGAGCCATTCGCCATGCGAACAATTTCAGGCTTGAGTGCGGTCGGTTACTGGGGGGTTAAGAGGGGAACTCCCCAAAAGGGGGTACCAGGGGGCAGAGAGGTGCCTTTTGCGTAATCCTTTGGCAATGCTCTAAATGCAGTGTCGCGTGGGTAGCGGGAGGGGGAGAGGAGATCCATTTCCATTCCCATTTCCACGGGTGCTACACATGTTACATTCTAATGAAGCATGTTGTCCAAGCACGAACCTTGCCAAGACTGCTCTAACTCGCATGTTCCTAGCTACTCGCACTCCCAGGACCCCCCCAGCAACTCACACTCCCAGGACCCCATCGACTTATAGCCCTTACTTCCCTTCTCCCAAAGCTCATCGGGCATTTTGGCAGTGTTTGCAAATGATCATCATCATTTGTTCAAAGGGGATTTTCAATGGTTTACTTGGATTCCAGCTTGGGTTAGGTCATGGGTTGGCTTAGGTCATCTTTTGGGTGGCAAATGGATTTGATACTTTGCTTAGACAATAAGAAAATAAAGGGATTGGTCTGGAAAAAAATTCAAGTAAATACAGGAATTATATCAAGGATGTTTTAGATATATTGAAGAAGTAAAGAAGAAACAATTTTATTTGGAAGTAGTTGATTGGATAGTTGATGGTCAAGTACACTTATTTTAGTTTCATTTTAACTTGGTTAACCAATTTTAAATAATTTCCATAGGACCTCCTAATATCCTTCTAAAATAATTATCTTAAAGTACATTTTTCACAGTACATTTTCCTTGAAATCCACCTTGTTCGCTATCCTTGCTGTAGAGTTCATTTTGTGGGCTTGGCCACCTCATTAGCTGCACTTCCTGGGCGTTCGGAGTTCGGTTCCGCTGCGGTTCCCACTTTGGTCTCCTCCCCTTGAAATGTAACTCCTTTGTAAGGGAAGCCCGTTAGCTGACCAGATACGAAACCCAGAGCCCAGTTATATATCTTCTGCCACTCCTGAGTCCTGCACGCATCCCACATCCGATGGCAATTTGTTATGCTGTGTTTTTCCCGTATTTTATAAATACATTTTTTGGGACGAGCACTCCGCCACTTGAGTTTGTCTGCAGTATCCTCAAACCCTGCGCACAGCTGTCTGCTTATTATTTTGCTTCCCCTTCGGCCTTTGTGTACCGACGGGCTCCTTGTTCTCTGTGGCACCTGCTCCGCTCCTCTTCACTGGGCAATTGTTTCCCATGAAGTGCACTCCGAGTGTGTGTGTGTATCTCCTCGGGTTTCCTGCTCTGTTTTTGCCTGCACAAGGATGTTTATCCTCTGCTGCACTAGTTACCCGCCACGTTTGCCTCATTTGCATTACAAATCAGTTGGGCAAGTGAAAAATCCTTGCGGCGACCTAGTTTCCCACTCGCTCGTCCTCTGTTAAACAGTGCCTGCCAGCAATTTGCGCATCAAAGATTCATTTCGCATAAATCGCTGACCGTTTTTAACCCCGATTTTCAGTGGACTCTATTCCCACGTTGTAATAAAAACCCTCAACGAGTGGAATTTATTTTTTGGGAGGGGGAAAAAAAAACAAATAATATATATAACTTAGGGATGGGCGTTTCCAGCTGCCCTTTTGAAATGTATTTTTTATTTTTGCTCACTTCCTTAAATAACAAAAAAACTAAAGCAAAAAATCTCCCCTCTTCTTTCTTTGCAGGTTAGTACCAAAAAAACAGAAACTCCAGATGATGAATGGCCCGCAGAAGGAGATGGTTCCGAAAAAATAAAACGGCGGACTCAAACATTTTTATGCTCATGAATTATGAGCCAAAGCCGATTAGTAAGGGAATGATAAAGCAATAGACCGTCTGCTTGGGGTTTTATAATTTCCCGGCAGATTTTTAATTTGCCAAATGTAATTGGTGAGGCATTTATGGCATGTTCCCTTGCCCCGCAAAGGATTTAGTTGGGAGCTAAGCTGCTCCTCTGATGCCCAGGCAGGTTTCACTATGCACAGGGAGAAATAGAAATAAGTTAGGAGATACCAATAAGAACTTATAAATCTATTAAAATTCCATTCATAAATACATTTTGTTTAAGGGAAAAATAACACTCATTAAGGCTGATAGGTGATATGTATCACTTAGAGAACGATACCTTTTTTCTACCTGTGCACACAAAAGAAATCTCTTAAGCGGCTTAGGCTATCAGCTTGCTCAGAGGAACCAAAGGCAGCGACTAATCGTTCACCTGGCGGCTTTGGCCTGGGACAGGTGTAGTGCTCAATTAGCCATAAGTCGCTCTCTGTCTTCTTTGCGTTTACATTTCGCTCTTTTTTTTGGGTTCCTTGGAAAGCCAAACTTGGGTTTACTTTCACTGTCGCAGTAGAGGAACTTTTTTGCCAAAAGACAGAATCGATTTCTGTCACAGCTGACAAGTTTTCCATTTAATTTCCCCAGATGATTGGACCGAACTATAGGAAAATGCAGAGGGATAACCAATAACCCTGGGGTATCCGCATCCGCATTGACATCCGCATCGCGTGGGAAAGAAAGACTCAGAGCTCGACTCTTGTGACAAGTTTTAATTACATGCGACATCCGTTGACATTTTCATGGAGCTGGCCCAAACGGAAATTACTTTTGGGCCAACCATCCATTCAGCCCGTGTTTGGGCCATTTCGAGAATGTTTGCCCACACATTAGGGCCACTGTTTGCTCTCAGCTTCAAACTCATGCTCTCCAGTCTCGGTTTCGTCTTCTCCCCCAGCGTTTAGTGCTCGCAATTAAGCAATCAAGCCAATGTTGATTAATTGGCCAGCGAGTTAATCGCTTGATTTACATGTCAAGTGATTATGTTTTAATATCGCCATCAATGGATGGACTGAACACTACAAGGTCATCTTGGAGACTGAGATTTATGGCGCTGGGAAATCAAATTTGGTTTATTTCCTGCGAATGATGGATGACTTGTTTGGTTTTTCTTTAAGCAAATATTGCCTTTCCCTGCACATGATATCATGCATTATTTATTGGAATATTTATGTTATTTTTTCGAGACAAAAACCACGTTGCCTGACACCAGCGTAATGTCTTCATCGCACGCAGCTTTCCTAGGCCATCATCATCATCAGGGTATCATCACCATGATCGCTTTATGAGACAAGTTTAATGAACTCCCCGCCTAAGTTGCTGGCAAAATGTTTCATTAGCTTGCAGAGCGCTCCGGCTTCAGGGGGTTAAGACAAAAAAAAAAAACTCGCACTCCAATGTGGAGGTAATTAAGCCATGTGGCAACCCTGTCCGCCGCCATGGGTTCCCATAATTTATGGCCTGGCAAATAATTATAATGGTAACACAATGCCCACGAGAGGAGATCCGAGAGGGGATTATGCATCCAGCACTGCTGTATATCTGCGCCCATATTCTCTGCCATTGTACAAAAGAGTCTTAAATTTTATTGCATTAGACGACGCAACTTTGTTACTCTTTGATTATGGGAAAATGTCGGAAAAGCCTGGCTTTGGCTTGCCTCTCCTAACGGTAACCCCGGCTAACTGCAACGGCCGCTTTTTGTCTTGGTCTTTGTGGATTTCCTCGACTCTGTGTCTGTCTCTCTGGGCCTGCCTTGGCAATTATGCAAGTTGGGTTCTAGAGGCTGCAATTGAGATTGAGACGGCGACTGCCACCAGACAAGGCAGCAAATTCAGTCGGAAGGAGAGGTGGAGCAGGTGCACAGAGCGAAAAGGGGGTGGAGTTTAAAGGTTCAAAAGTGATTGAGAAGGTTTAAAGAATGTCTTGTTGAAAAGGGTTTTAGAAGGACTTCTTTTAGAAAGACTTCTTTAAGGTCTCCTTGCCAAAACTATATCTTGTTTATTTACAGAAATTTTTATATTATTTACAAGCCAGAATTTCCTTCATGTGTACGAAAGAAATCAAGTCTTGGTAGTCTCTGGTCACTTGCCACTTGTTTGCATAAGACTGGAATTCTTCGTTGCGTTGCGTCATTAATAAAAATGTCTGGCAATGGCTTAAAATTTATGGCAAGCTCTCTCCCTCTCTCTTCTTCTCTTGGCCTGGCCAGCGGGTTTTCCTCTTAGTTACCTGTTCTTGTACCTGGAAAACTGTATGCCCCCAGCGTGTGTGTGTCCCTGCCAAACTGTAATGAATTTTAAATTTCCTCAAGTGGAGATTTATGATGGCTGGCACGCAATTTGTTTGCTCCACTTTGCGATCCAACTGTCCTGGAAATTGTGACACGTGTCCCTAGCACGCCCCTTTGGTCATAATTTCCACCATTTTCCAAGCTTATTTTCCACTCATTCTCCTGGCTTAGTTCCTTTTGACTTTGCCCCGTCATTGTCATAAAATAATAAATGCCGCTTATAAACACACATTGTCATGTTGGGGGTGGGTGGCAGAGAGTGAGAGGGGGTAGTGGGTGGGGGGGGGATATAACCAATCATTAATTCGATTGTGGGACAACTCTGTATTTAGGGTTGCCATCCATTAAATGGAGCTAAAATGTCAATAAAACTAGTGTTGCCCGTGTCGGGGAGTGACCCAGAAAATGGGTTTGTTGACGTCATGCCAAGAGCCAGTGTGACTGTCGAATTTTGACACTGAAAGAAATATTTTTAAAAATATAAAATATAAAATTTCAAAGAGCTAAGATGTGCCAGAAAGTATGCAATGATTTTTGGGCACTAAAATTAAATTTAAAAATTTATTTTTCATTTTTATATTGATTTAAATTAAAATGTTTAAATTTTTATTTCCTGTGCAAAGGAAGCTAGCCGCGTTCAATCATCCCTGACAGCCGGACAGGAAGAGGAGCCGGAGGAAGGGGGGGGGCAGAAGAGAGACCGCTAAAGGAAGTCAAGACGGAAGGATGCATTATGCTCGCCTTTTGGCTTCTCTGCGGTTTCGCTTTCGCTTCCAGTTTCGCCGGCACTTCCGGCCCAAATGGATTTATTTGTCTTCTGCTGCTTCCGCTTCTCCTCCATTGGCTTTGCTTTTATTTCTTGTGTATTTCTTCTGATTTCTTTTTATATTTCGATTTTATTAATTATGGCCTTTTTCGGTGGCCCAAATTCAGGTGTCAGCTGCTGGCGGCAGCTGCCAATTTGAAATTGTATATCTTGCGGTCAAACCTCTTCTCCGGCTTCATGGCTCTTTCCCTCCCTTTCACTTGGCACGCGTTGGCTCAAAACAGGTGCAAACTCAGGTGAATAAGCCAAAGAAGAAAGCAAAAAAAAAAAGTATATACCTCTCATATATGTATATAAAAGCCGTTTTAATGAGTTTTCCATTACACGTTGAGGTCATCGCTGCACTCGCGGTAATCAAATTATTTCCAGAGGGGGAAACCCACAAGGCCCTCGAGCTTAACCCAACTCTGCTAATTGTGATGACCTAAGCGTGAATTCCATTTCCATTTCGGCCACTAATGGGTTAATAATGTGCCAAAGCAAATAAAAACCTTCTTAGTCTAATTAAATGTCGTTTCTAGCTGTTGATAATTGTAATTGCCACCGAAAAGGAGAGAAGCACAGTTTACCATTTCCCACAGCCGATTTTGGCCATTATCGAAAATGCTTCTGGCCAAAAAAAAAGAAGCGGGACAATCATCGAAATGGGAGTTAAGCGAATTAGGGTCAAGTTGATAGAGGGAGAGAGAGAGGGGAATATAGGGGTTTTGGGGATACATATAAGGAGAGAAAAGAGATCTCTATAATGTAAATATTTAAATAAATATTGATTACTTTTTAAATTGATTTTTATTACTATTTTTTATCTCTTTTAAAACTATAAAGTTAATTTAAAATTATGTTTGGTTTACAGTATTTTAATTAAATTTAAATTTTTCAGATTTTCAATGCATATTAAAAGATCTTTCGGTTATAATGTTGAGTATTTACTTTTCTTTGAATTTTAAACATTATTTAATATGTGATTATATAAAAATATGTCTTTAAAGCCCTTAAAAATAACTTGTAATGATTTAAAAATAAATTTAAAATAGTTTTTATTATACTTTTCAACATTACTTGTACGTTTTAACCTGACTTCGTCACTATTTTCTGTACAAGCTCGGATTACATTTATTTTTCTTCTGCTTAAAGCTCGTCGCCTTGGCTTAGTTTTCAGCATAGTTTCTGATCATTTGATACCCTGACTGGCAGAATTTTCCGCAGAACCCGTCGACAGACCTTCTACAGTTGCATTAAGTGAGGGAGCTTGGATTTAGACAAAGATTTCAGCTAAGCCTGATCCCCGCAAGCCTGAGCTTCGAGAGTCAGTAGGCAGCGGATCCACTTACTCGAAAGAGCGGGAGGAGGTAACTGGCTCGGAACAAACGTCAAGCTTTGTTTAGCCAGTTTTTGTATATTTTTTTTTCGATTTGAAACCAAACCAGTTAACTTGTTTGGCCAGCTCAACTTTCAGTTTTCTGTGCCCCTCAAAACAACGGCTTTGAGGGAAAAATGACAAGCGGAAAACATTGTTTACATTGATTGAGCCGCAGAGGGGAGTTGGTTAAATTACCAGCCAAGAAAAATTATTAAAATTAGCAGCAAATTATTTATGAATGGGGAGTGTTCAAGTAAAGTGACTTGGGATCGAAGATCATTAGCATGCCAGCGAGAATGGAGGAAGAACTGATCAGAAGAGTGGTAACTGGGAACAGGTAACTCTGTGATATAAGCCTTTGTTTCCCACTTCCAGGCATCGATGTGTCTGGCTTTTATTGCCCTCCGAGGAGATCTACTGCCGATTAAGTCTTATGTGCGATGTGTAAATTATGTGTTGGCATTGTGTTCTTAACTGCTTTTGTGCCGTTCCTCTGTCTCTAACTGTTGTTTGCCAGCAGGCCAAGCAACGACCTTAGGCTTAATTTATGCCCAAACACTATGAAAACACTACCAGCAACCTTGTAATAGTTCCTACCGATGGAAACTCTTTTTTTACACACACAGAAATAAAGGAAATAAATTGGTAAAGTAATTAATTAGACAAGTGTGAGGTGTTTTAATGCTAAATGTATTTAAAAAACCCTCTTATCTGTGCTACTTTTGTGGTCTAAAATATATTAATGATATTATAATTTCACCATCTTTTTTCTGCCTGTATCCATCTCTCTTCTCGCTGGCAGCTGCCAATCTCCAGGCATCTCTTTTCCTACCGGCATGCCGGAAAAGCATTGTTATTGCCAACTTTCGCTGGCAAGAAAAGCTGAAAAATCTGACTGTGTGTGAAAAGCGTTTGCTCAGTGTGTGCCCCATGTAAATGTTATTTGTTGTTTGTTATTTGTTATTTGTTATTTGTTATTGCAGCAGCAACAATGCCATGGAAATTAGCTGACACAGAAAAAAAATACAGAAATACAGAAATATGCAGAGAGCCGGCAGCTGATAAAGCTCACTCGAGCATTGCAGATACAGATACAAAGATTCAGCAGATAGACTCATAACCAAGGCTTTCGCATAAGCCGATCAGTCAGTTGACATTTAAAGGCGGCTCAGAAAACAGAAAAACACGTTTTAGCACACACAGAGATCGAGGGCTTTGGGCCATTAGCCTTATTGGAACGTTGGCAATACTTTTAAGAGCCACAAAAGGCGGTGTGAGTACACGCCTCACTTCTTGGGTCACGCCAAGCCAAAATCCATGTCAGAGTTCACAACAGTTACAACAGTAAAAGAAGCAGCCAGATGAACCCAAAGCACGCCACAGAAAAATACAAAAAAATAATAAATAAAAACCAACACTCACATAAGAAATTAATGGCCATCAAGTGCGAAAAAGTTCATTTCTCCTCGCTATTCGCTGTTCTTGTTTTTTTTTTTTGTTGTGTTTTTTATGACGCCTTGTAAACTGTCACAGAAGACGCTGCAAGGTGGGGTTTATCTGGCAGATTTCTGGGCGACCTGGTCACCAGTTTTACCCCAGAGACAACCGACAGCCGCAGAGATGACAAATGGGATTGTCGCATCGTCGTGGGTTTTGCTTTATTTGGTTCAATGAACCGGCAACAGAAATGGCCAAAAGACTGTAGGTGTTTCTTTGGGAAATTAAATTAAATTGCGTGAATTTACAACTAATACCACCACTAAAAAATACCGATTAAATAAACACTAATAGAAATCTAAAATGCCTCATCAAAACTTGAATAGAGATACATTTCCCATTATCAGACTTTAATTATTAGATAGACAGCCAGCGTATTAATTACTTAACAGTTGAGTGATATATCATGGTCTTCTTCAGTTTTGAAATCTTCAAAACCACATACCCAACCTTGTTCTTGTGTTTACACAGCTCTTGAGAGGAATTCCCCTGCGGTTCTCCTCGCCAAATATATCACCATCTGCCATCAGACACCCGCACTTCCACTGGCCACACGCCTCAGATTGATTTGCTGCCAAAAATTATGATCATCTGACGAATCCGATCAACCCACTTGACCTCATTCGCCATTCAGATGAACAAGAGACAGAAAAGATATATACCTAGCTCGTATCTCGATGCCACATATTTCTATTCGTAGCTGTATGTAAATTACTTTGGCGGAGAGAAACCTTGACTCTGGTTCAATTAATAATTAAATCTCATTTGTTTTTCCGTCACTTTTTTATGGCTTTTGTTAATTGAATTTCAGCTCTAGAGATTTGTTATTTTCTGGTTCTTTTTGCGCTGCCAAATCAATTCAAATGCGGCTAAGACGGGCCAGAAACAAATACCCAAAGACTTAGCCAAGGTTTTGGGTAGCGTCGCCGCGTCGTTGTTCGCGTGCGTGTCAAACTCGGGAAAAACTTAAAAAGAAATAATAATAAAATAATAATAATGATGATAATAATAAAGAGAGACCGTCAGACAGACAGACAGACATGATATGCCCTCAAGATAATTCCCGAGATTTTGTTCCGGTTTTTTGTTCATCTATCTGTCTGCTGCTGCTGCTGCTGCTGGGAAAGAAAGTTTCTAAATGAAATTGCTCGCAATGTTGTGTGTTAGGAAATACAGAGAAAAAGATAAATTCATTAGGCAAAGACCGAAATCCCGTTGCCCCGGGCAAATGAGCTGGGAAAGGGCTGTGAAAATGGTTAACACGCCCACAACGAGCAGTTAACCCGCGCAACGAAACTCTTTAACGGGTACAGTGAAGACTGGTGAGATTTCCTGGATATATAAGCTATTTTTAAAGAGATTTTTAATTATGGAGGATGTTTAATTACCTCTTTAATTAACTAGGTGGGCTTTAACAATTTTAATTTTCAATTAGTTCTAACTAGAAAGCTTAATTTCACACTCTCGAAGAGAGTAAGATATAAAACCTTAAGCTACATCTTTATCCCATTTTATTTTCAATTATTAAACGCTACAGAAAATTAAATTAGTTCTTATTTTCAAGTATTTAACTCTACCAAAAATATTATAGATTTTATTTCCAAGCATTTAACTCCTCTTTAAATATTTTAAAAGTATCTAAATTTAATATATTTTATTTGTTACCAGTGTTTACTGTATTTATTTATCTTTTGCGCTGTGTGAATTTCTTCATAAATATTTTGTAAAAAGAAAGTTTCACAGTGGCTGACAAACTGTAACGCACCCAAAAACCAAAACCAACAAAAAACCAAAAAAAGAAGTAAATAAATAAACAAAGCACAAACGAAAACCCGACGCCAGATGAATCACCAAAGCGATTGTTGGCCGTGTTGAAAGTGTTAAATGCATTGCATTCGGGGTAAGGTGGGCATGGGGATTTGGCCAACTCGAATCTGCTGACCAATGGTCACTGCTACCAGCCGGTGTTGTTGTTCGATCATTGCTCAACTCTGGGCTTCAGGCCTGGCTTTTATTTTCATTTTGCATTTCACTTTGCCGCTTGCCTGACTCCCCATTGTGGTTGTTATTGTTTATCCCGTGTTTTAGTGTGTGTTTTTTAGTGCTTTTCTAGCTGCTGCTGGCTATTTGGGAATTTTTTAATTGGCAGCCAACATGCAACTGGCCAACGATGTTCCAACTCCGCAATGCACTCCGCAGGATGTCAATGATTGATTACAAAAGTGGAGTGTCTCTCCTTCGCCTTGCTCAATTTTGACTGCATTGCGTGCCAGTGGCTATGCTTTTGTTATTTATCTGGCTTATTAAGTTTATGGACTGCTAATTTATTGATTTATAAGCCAGAGTCTGTTTTCGATTTGTTGAGAGTTATGCCAGACACGTTGTAAAGCCGAACAAAAAGTGAGCAATTTCAAGTGGTAATTGAATTGGCAATGAGCTGAAAAAAGGAATCAAGGGAGTTCAAATAAGTCGGGGAATGTAAATAATCATAAGAGGTATATAATATTTAATACATAAATTAATATATATTTATATTTAAACTTATTTTTTATAAGGTGCAGTCGGGCTAATCTTGAAATTGCAGCTATTGCAGGTTTTAGGATATGTTCTCCTTATGAATTCCCATCACAAAAAGACCATTTTCCTGACTTACTTAATAGTAATTAATTTAATTTATATTTTCCTGTAACTCTCACTTTTTTTCTCACTAGTATGTTTATGAATTTAATTAAATTGTCTTTTTGTTTACTGCCTGAAAACACAATCACCTAAATGGACAAAACACCATCAACAGTAGCTCTCCAGACATTACATTTTTATATTTTTCGACTGCAATGGCTAGACACCATTTATATTTTATATATCTACATATTCATGGGACTTCTGCACATCGTTATTCAGATGATTCAGGATTTTCCACTACTCCTTAGTCAGCCATTAAGCCGCTTCGACTCTTTCAATGTAAACAATCAGCGGAGTCGCAGTACTGAGAATAGTTTTACGAGCCTTTCGCTGATTTCCATCTGGCGTTTGCTGCTCAATTTTCCCCTCAAAAAAATCAAGAGAAAAACCAGAGACAGCCAGAGCCAGCCGGAGTCTCGTGTGCGATCATAAATAAGTCAACGGAAAAGGGACCCCGAAGGGGTTGCAGTTGCAGCGAAGAAGTGCACTTGTGGCCACTCACTTGGCGTCAAAAGATTTGCTATAAATAAGCGAACTTCGGGCCGAGGAAGCAATTTGCGGCAATTGCCACTTATGCGATGCATTTACAGTTTGGGAGCCAGCCGTGAATAATGAATAATGAATACCGAATGCAACATATGCGGCAGCACAGGCAAATAAATGAAGATTAACGATGGGCGAGTGTTAAATCGGGCGGGAAGCGTCACTCACTATACTGTACACAAGTAAATGGGTTTTATTTTTTCTCTTTATTTGGCTGGCGACATGCGTTGACCCACTTTTTGGGCCGGGAGAGAGATACATATGCACATCAGTAAAAAGTGAATGTTGCCAATGCCGCAGAAACGCAAAAGAAAAACGCCAACGCATCTGCGGGTGGTCAGGCAACTTTTGTCGGGCAAAAATCAAGCAGAGAAATGTCAGATCCCCTACAGTTTCTGCCCACCAGTCACTCCCCCCTGGTAACCAGTCGAAAAAATCATAAATCATTCAGCAAAATTCGCTGACAAATAGCCTGAAGTGAGCCGAGAGTGGCTCAACCTAGAGTGCGGATTACAGCAATCTGAACACTGGGGAAAAAGTTGGGTTTTAATAGAGATAAAAAAGTCATTAAGACTTAAAGAGTTAGAGATTATAAGTATATTTATTTGCTGAAATTGAAAAGATTATTTATAGATTTATTAATAGATCTCCTCGAATTACAAAGCAGATTTCTTATTTATATTTTTGTATCAATGAACTGAGATATTTAACTTCAATTAGATCTATGTGTATCTATAACTATATTTTATTTTCCCAAACTTAATTGTATTTCAACAATATTAATTATAACCTTTCCTGTGCAGTCTCCTCCCTCTTCTGTCTGTCCCTCAGCCCTCTCTGGGCCAGAGAATTCCCTTAACTTGGCCAGCCTTTCCCTCACTCACAACTGCAGTTGACATTTTGAACCACCGGCAATCGAAACTGCCTTCAATAATTCAATATGCACGTCCAATTTGTTAGCCTCGTTCGATTGGTGCCTTGTTTTGGCCAAGTAAACAATGCGTTGGTTGCCCATATGGACGAGAGAGTGTGTGTTGTGTTCGAGGAGTTATGTTCCAGTTAGGCCTGTTTAATCAATATTTGACTTGCGAATGGGAATCGGGTTTGCCTACGGCTTGGCTAGCTTGGCTTTTCCGACTAATTGCGGACAGGAAGTGTAGTATATATCTTGTTCCCTGTTGACAACTGCTTTTGGAAAAACGCAAAAAAACCAAAGAGTTTCCTAGGAAGCCGCCGCAAAGTTTTACATGTTTGGGGCCTGGCAATTTAGCATTCGAGAGAAGATTCTAGGAAGGGTTCGCGTTCTTCCAGAAGAACATTCTTCCATGTTTCACGCTTGGCTGCCGAAATTCTCGTGAGACAAAAGAACTTCGCCAGCTCACTTCACAAGTCTCCACGGGGCGGAGCTGGTAACTCCACTGGAAGGCCAGAGCCTCTCGATCACACGAGCAATTATTTTATGAGAAAAGCAAGCCGAGCGAAGGAAAATAATGAAAAGCCACGGGGGGAGAAGAAGTCTTCAAGTTGTTGGTTGGGCAACCACCACCACTTTGGACTTGGTCTGGCGGCAAAACTTTTGTCAGCTGTTTGTAATTTAAATGTGCAAAGTTACACAAAGTCTTAACCCATCGCACACCCCTCGGAGGGCCAGTGGAGCGGAAACGGAGCAGCTTCAATGCCCATGCGCAGAAGGGTTAAGCGGGAGACTAGAGAAGGTTGGTCAATCTCTCACGAAAGCCAAAGAAAGCTAAAGATACAGTCTGGGTTGAGTTTATAAAGCCAAGCTATTGTAGATATAATTTATATAAATTATATATTATTATATAAAATATCTAATGATTTCGCAGACTGATTGTGCATAGTTCTTGACAGTAACAAAAGGAGGAGTGAGACACAGTTTCTTCAACCTTCTCTCTGGCAGATTTCCATGAGATACTTGTCGCTGGTTATTAATTCCCCCAAAAACCCTTGATGACACTGCTATTATTTCCAGCTCAGCCTCAGCTGGTTGCAGAATATCTTGTTACGGGGCTGCCCTCGTCGACGTGCCCCGGTGTGGTGCTGCTCATAAAGGCGTGACATGAAGTCATGCTCCTCATACCTTTCGGGCTGTGCACCTCCGAGGGTGATCGGGGGGAAATTGCTTCCCGTGGGCGTGTGGGAATGGAATCGAGTGCTCGGTGGAGTGGCTTCTCGGTCCTCTTGATTCTTGCCTTGGAATTGTCGCAGCTAATTTTATGCAGCAACTCCGGTTGTTGGGTTCACTGCGCACAAATTGGGTCACACAGTCAGACTTCACATGCAACTCTAAGCCCGTCTCCGTTTTGGAAACTCCACTGCAATTAAATCTATTTTGAGGCACAAATAATGTATGATTTTTTATTAATTAGGGGATCTTAAAAATCAATCAGGTAGCTTGCATAATTTATGGCAATCTTGAAACCATTTTCGGCTGCCTTTCGCTTTCAGCCATATAATCTTTTACGTTATTTGTGTGGCTTTGTTCCGCTAATGAAATTGTCGCCAAACTGTAGCAACTTCAACAAATGATTGCCATATTTAGGCCGTGTTTGGTGTTCAATAAATACCGAACGAACCAGTTGCCAAAGAGATTTTGGCCAAACACAAATAACGCCCCCAAAAAGCCGGCTCTCTGGGTGTGTGAGCTCACTCAGAGACACTCATTTGCACACACCCGAGACATGATCTCATTCCGATTGCAGTGGCCAAAGCTTCTAGGAATTTTATTTGTTAATATACAATAAACGATATGAGGAGTTCTTTTTTTTGCTTATTTTAACACTTATTTCGTTCTGCTCTGTGGAAAGCGATAAGACACTCATGAGTGTATGTTAATTAAGCCTGTGAAAGCGTTTCAAACATAACATTCGTGCTCAGTTGGACTCACTCAGACGTGCCACGAATTCTGAGTTGAGAGATCGGCTTTCCGTAGGTTCTAAAGTGCGTAGCAGCTGGGGCTTAGACCATTAAGAGAGTAGCGGTTTTAATAGAGTTCTGCTTAATGATCTTTGGGTTAATAACTCTGGCCAAAAATAGGTATCTGAACGCTTCTGGGCCAGCTTAATTTACAACTAGCAAGGATCAGTATCTTCAACATTTTAATTCTTTTGAAATGCTTCGTAAATTTGTAAATCCTGTCAAGGACACCCTTTTGCTAATTCCATCCTCAGCTTGACACTTACTCTCGACTCTCGACTTGACATTTGTGATTTATGCGTTTTTGATTTAAGCACTTCAATCTCGAGCCTGACTTCTGTGTTTGTGTTTGTTTTTGTGTTTCGCCCTCGGAGACACGAATAAATCATGTGCTCTGGGGACTGTGGATTTGTCGCCATAACATATATCCACATTTGCAGCTCCTTTTTTTCTGTCTCACGTGCGTAGGACCCAGCACACACATTTATCAATCACTCGGCGAACTCGCATGTGTCACACTCTGCGAGTTGAGCAATGCGAACTGCATAAAATATTCACAAAGGCGAAACAGGGAATAATATTAATAATATCAAAAGTTTCCAAGGCGTTGCAGTGGCTGCCAAACCCTCTGGCGATGACTGACATCCTCCTTTCTTTTCATTTTTTTTCCCCTCCTTTAGGGGCCCGGGCTTCCTGTGCTCTTGTTGTATATGTACTTTGTTTTCATTTTGTGAAGAGGCGAGGGCGTTGGATGCAAAATGCACATTTTTAATGACGCCCGCCTGTACTTGAGGCCGAAACAATAACAAAAAAAATAGCAGGGAAAAACAAAAAACAACAAGGAAACGTTGTTGACTTTGGCAACGTCGCAGGACTTTGCACACATGGGGGTGTCTGTACAGGGGAGATATAGGACCAGACAGGGGACAGGGACAAGGATTGAGTATGGTGAGGAGAGATCGGTGCCCTTCGGTGTATGCAAATCGGTTGTTCAATGCAGGAGATGACTTTGCCCTAGGGGACTGCCCTTCCCGCTCTTCACTTTACCCCACTAACCTCGAAATGATGCCACTAATACAGAGAGAGAAAAGGAAGATAATAAAAAGTACCTTAAATATATTTAAAAAGAAGAAATCTAAGTTTTCTTAATACCAGAAAATCTTCTACCTTGCATTTAAATCAATTCTACAAAATATATTATAAAAGGGTAAAAATCTTCACTACTTCTGACATCAGAAATCCCTTGGACTTCAATCCCCTATAACTAAGTGATACTTAAAAAGAAAAGAAACCAGAGTTTTTATTAATACCAGAAAACCTTCTAACTTGTATTTAAATTAATTATACAAAATATATTATAGAAGTGTAAAAACTACCTTTACTAGTTTTGGCATCACAAATCCCTTCATTTGAAATTCCCTTTAACAAAGGAAAGAAGACCTCTTAACTTGTATTTAAATCAATTCTACAAAATATATTATAAAAGAGTACAAATCTTCACTACTTTCAGGCATCAGAAATCCCTCAGAATTCTTTTAAATCCCCAATATTTTTCCCTGTGCATTCGATGCCCCCATCTTCAAGTTGCCATATGGCTGTAGTTCCGCTTTCGGTTCTCCTCACTTTTGGTTCCATTTCTGCGCCGTGTTCTGTGTGCTCTGAGCTCTGGGCTTTGTCTGTTGTATGTTCTTTTAGATCTCAGCTCGTAACACTTTTCCCCATCTCGTGGCTCGTGTGTGTACCCGCTGACTGTAATCCGCTTAAGTTCCTTGGAATCGGCACATAAACATCATCATCGTCGGCATTATGATTGTCAGCGTTGAGTTTCTGGTTCTGTGTGCAAGTTCTACATTCGTCATGCTTTCCACTTTATTACATTTAACTTTGGCATTTTCCGGTTTGCTCAGTTGTCCGGCTGTGCCTAATACAGCCTCCGAACAAATGCTTTCCTAATTAGATCTAAGAAAACGGAAAACGGAAAACCGAAAACCGAAAACCAATTGCCAAAGTGGAAATCTTGACAAATTAACTAAGGGGGAAATTAGAGCTAGAGTTTTCCCTATCAGATGACTCACTCTGTTGACCCAACTCGGGTGAGCTTAGCTTATCCTAACGAACTATCTATGTATTTTCGGGGCTGGGTTCCCCCTTGTCCATTTCCCAATTTTCCCATTTCCCATTTCCCGCGTCCCATCTACCATTTGCCATTTAAGCAAACATTAAAAGGGCAACCGCCCTCGGCCAATGAAGCCAACTAAGCGTGTGACGTGACCGCCTCTATGAGCAGTTTCTGCAACAGGCCCACTCCAGTTCCATAGTTCCACAGTGCCATAGCTACGTAGCTCTAGTTTCCATTTAATTCCCCGTCCAACCATCCATCTAGTGACTGTCTAGAGTTACAACAAAATTTATTAATTTTCCTCAATTGCCACATTCGTTTTGTTTGTCTGCCGAAGGGAGTTGCAGTAGGAAATATGCATTTGCATATTGTTTTGGTTCACACGATACGGATACAGATACAGAGCGGTGCCTAGATACACAGATACACAATGCCCGGCGAGTGCCTGAGCGATGGATGTCAAAATCCATTGGATATGCACCCAAATGACTGACAATGCAATTCATTAGCGGTGCAGTCAGCTAACTGGAAACCACTCGGCTTGAATAATCGACAGAGTGGGCTAACCTTGCAATCGATGGTGGAAGTGAGTGGAACCTCCAGGGGTGTCCCACCTCCTCCTCCTTAGGTCTGTGTCAAACCTATTTCTTTTCCAATTCCTTTTCTGCATTCCCCCGAACTTCCTGGCGTCTCATTACTTCCAGCCATCAGCTGCAGTTGCAATTGGCAGCCGGCAGACCATTAAATCAAGGCACGAACTATCGATGGACCTCAACACACACTCCCTTTAACCCCTTGGAGCACACTTTAACCCCGTTTGGCTGCTGGCCAGCGCCTGAAAATGCAACAAAAGACTCGTGGAAATGGAAAAACTGTTATGTGCAAATAAAGGAAGGGAACTTTTTAATATGCCCGCTTGTTTAGGGACTAGACAAAGGCTTCGAGTGGCGCCAGGAATTGAAAAGGAAATGCTTTGGAAAATGCAGGGGGAAAGGCAGCCGGAGCTCCACTGCTCCGCTCATGTCAAATGAAAATTGTTGGCTTAATGTTATCAAAAATTCAGCCCAGCCCGAGTTTCCCTCTGCGCAAATCCATCACGTAATCCACGCCCCCGGCCCCCGGCCCCTGCCCCCACACACCCACTGCCATATTTGTTTGGCGCTTTTGCAAATAGTTTGTGCCAACAAAATTGCAAAGGCATCGACAGTCGCTGGCTGCACCACTTGGAGCCGTGGAGCTCTCCACGGAGCTCCCTTGCACTGCCATTATCCAATCCATCCACATGGCCCCGGGGCCCGGGACATTTGCATGCGGAGCAGGGGCAGGGGTGGGGCTTCGTCGACGATAATTGCATGAAATTATAATGCAGCCGTGTGCTGCCGAGCCGCTCTTTGTCCGTTGCCATGTGGGAGGCTCCACTGTGGCACCCACACACATAATCAGGCCCCCAGTTGTCGAGAGCTTGGCATAGGGACTGGGTAGAGCCGTCGCCACACATGGTCCTCTGACACACTGTGCCGGCTGAATAATCAGAGCCAGGGAATGGGTATACAAAATTATATTTATTTGCACTCAGGATCAGGCAGCCATAACTATGTGTTTGGGTTATTGAAAGTGTCCAGTAATCAGCAGAGAATGGATACTTTAGTTACCTAATTTAAGAGCAGGAAAAATAAAAACTCTTCCCAAAAAAACCCCTTACTAATTACGATTTATAATTTTGCCCCTTACAGAACCACCATCGCGGCAGCAACGCCAGCGAGGAGCGCGTGCCACAGCCCCACTCCCCACACGACAGCCACGCCCATCCGCACAACGGGGGCCTGCAGCACTCGGGCTCTCGGGCGACGCTCCGCCACTCGATGAACCACTCGAGCACCTCGACAGTGTCCGGCTCCGCCTGCAGCTCCACGCCCGCCTCCCCACAGCTGAGTGGCGTGGTGAGCGCCTCCGGGTGCCAGATGCTGTCCAACGGACACCACTACCAGTCCCAGTCGTCGGTGAGCTCCAACTCCTCCATCGTCTCGGCCATTCCCGCCTCGCAGAGACTGCTGGAGGAGGCGCTGGCCAAGCCGGCTCCCTATCCCATGATCCTTCTGCCCCAGCTCGGCGGCTACTGGCTGGATGGGACCGAGCACGAGTGCGGCTACGATGCCCGGGGCAATCCCCTGCTACCACAGACCACCTGGATGGCCAAGTTCGAGACGGACGACACGGCCAAGTGCTATCGGAGATTCTACGCCGCCAGGGAGCACTCGAATCTGGTGGGGCAGGACGAGCAGCTGGGCCCCGTGTTGATATCCATCAAGACGGAGAACGTGGCCAACCAGGAGCACATGCGCATCCTGCTCCGGCTGAGGACTGGGACGATGCACGAGCTGATCCCGGTCTCGTGCCTGGGCGCCCAGCCCAGCCCGCTGAAGATGGTGCGGCTGCTGAACGAGCAGATCCAGGTGGACCACTTCATGCCGGTGGTGTGCCCCAAGGCCTCGCAGCTGATCAGCGTCTACGACGAACATGTCCTCGTTTCGCACTTCAAGTTCGGAGTGCTCTACCAAAGATATGGACAGACCACCGAGGAGGAGCTGTTCGGCAACCAGATGACCTCGCCGGCCTTCGACGAGTTCTTGGACGTCCTGGGCCAGCGGATCCGCCTCAAGGACCACAAGGGCTACAGGGGCGGCTTGGACATCCAGAATGGACACACTGGCGACACGGCCGTGTACGAGGTCTTCAAGGAGCGGGAGGTCATGTTCCATGTCTCCACCCTGCTGCCCCACACCGAGGGCGATCCGCAGCAGCTGCAGCGTAAGCGGCACATTGGCAACGACATCGTGGCCATCGTTTTCCAGGAGACCAACACTCCCTTCTCGCCGGACATGATTGCCAGCCACTTCCTGCACGCCTTCATCGTGGTGCAGCCCATCGAGCCGAATACTCCCCACACGCGCTACAAGGTCAGCGTGACGGCCCGCGACGATGTGCCCTTCTTCGGACCCACGCTCCCCAACCCGGCCGTCTTCCGGAAGGGTCAGGAGTTCAAGGAGTTCATACTCACCAAGCTGATCAACGCGGAGAACGCCTGCTACAAGGCCGAGAAGTTCGCCAAGCTGGAGCAGCGCACCAGGACCTCGCTACTCCAAAACTTGGTGGAGGAGCTGCGCGAGAAGACCCGCGACTTTCTGGGTGCCGATCTCTCCCAGACATCCGCCGGCAGTCCCACCCCCGAGACCCCGAAGGCGGAGAGCGGCGGCGGAGGCAATGCCGGCTCCCGATTCATAGACACGGTGAAGAAAGCCCTGATCATGCGGGTGCGATCCCAGAGCGTGGACACCGGAAATGGCCATGGACCCGGGCAGACGGATAAGTTCAGTGTGAACACCAAGCTGGGCACTCTGAATGCCAAGAAGGAGGCGCATCCCGAAATGCAGACACCCAATTTGAATGTAAGTTTGTAGAGAGAGATTTTATGATTCAGTTTCTTAATCCAATATCTTCTTTGATTCTACCAAAACAGACCTGCAGTCGTACGGCCTCCAAGTCCTCGTCCAAATCCAAGTCCTCGAACGAGTCCACCTCCTCCTCGCCGGACATCACCTCTCGCCAGGCGAACAACAACAACATCAACAGCAACTCCAACTCCAACGGAGGACTTCTGCCCCAAAACGGTTCCGGAGGCGTGGCCGCAGCGGTAGCGAGCGCCGCCCAAAATGGAGTCGTGGCCGTGGCCACCATGTCCGAGGCGAGCGATGATTCCAGCCTGAACAGCGTGGATCTGGACCCAATGATGGCCCATTTGGATGGCGGTGCCACCTACATTGACAGTGACACGGGACTGGAGAGCATGAGTTCCGCGGAGGCCACCACCAAGGCGTGCTCCCTGTGCCTGGACGGCGTTCAGTCCACCATGATGGGCAGCTCGCCCAGCAATGAGACGATCATGAAGATCGAGAATCTGCGCCAGGAGGTCACGCGGTTGAAGTGCGACAAGCTGGACCTGCTCAGGCAGAATGTAGTGCGTAATTGCTTTGAACTCTAATGAGATTTTAGAAGATATATTAATCGAAATCCTTTCGGTATATTGCAGACCTGTCAGCGCGACATCAAGCGGCTAAGAGAGCGGGAGCTGTCCCTGCAGGGCGATCTTTCGGCAGCTGGGAGGGAGATCCTGCGGCTGCGGGATCTACTCAAGGAATACATGCCGGATACCGCCGCAGCTCCGCTCTCCATATCGCCTATCTAAGCGTCAAACGCAGTCCTTGGACGAGGCAGGAGGCGGAGGAGTCAGCCGGGAAGGGAGTAACCACTGTGCCGTGTATAACACTTTGGAGGAGTCGTTCGTTTGGCGAGTTGATTAGCAGACAGTGGCGTAGCCCCGAGGAGAGAAACCCCCAAACAAAATGGAAAACAAACAAAACTGTATTATATTTAGTTTACGTAGCCGTAGATGTGGAGATCTATAGAGATCGGACAGGTGGCAGCAGGCATGCGCATATTGACAAGTTATTGCATATAAACAACATACAAACAGTTACAAACTAAACTAAAGCAAACAAAAACAAATCGAAAACAAGGCGATAAATCAGCTAAAGCAAAACAGAACACAAAACTCAAAAAAGTACACCAAATATATAATATAAGTCTTTAAGCATATTTAACGCAAGAATAACACCCTAAAGAACTATTCCAGATCCCATCCTAAGTAGAAAGCGATCATTCGCAAAGCATCACACGCAGAGATCGATATCGATAGCATACATATTATGATTGTAATCGCAACACACTTAACACACACACACACAAATCAAACACTTGTAGCAAAGTTTTGAGGTTTACAAAACCGTTACTCGTTCGTTAGTCGCACCCGTAAAGTGTTACTGTTGCCGTGACTGTTATCGTGACTCTCGTTTCACACTTCATCACCCCATAATCGACGATAACTAAATTATAATCGACTTGATATGATTTTCTCTTAAATTAATACAAATCACCAGAGGAACAGAGCAGGAGGGAACTGTTAACCTTAAGTTTAAGTTGCTTTAAATAATTTTACCTAAACCGTATGTTAATTAATTATTCTCTAAGTTTAACCAAATGCAGAGACCGCATAATCGAAGAGCCGATGACTCACGAGAATAAATCAATAATTTGCATGGCGCGCATTCGTTGTACATATGTGTAGGAGCGCGCCTTATAGTTCTCGATCCGCATTCGGATCCATCGAAATTAACTATGACTATCTTTATTTTCTAATCGATTAACGATAACGATACCAATAACCAACGTAAGAGAGAGCCACGCAAAAATGAAATCAAGCATGTAGTACATGTAGTAGGTTGGAAAGGCAATTCCAAGAGCAAAAGTTACGAATCACGCAAGCATGAATTTTGTCTAAGTACCGCGAATAATTGTTTTTGTTGAGATGCATTATCATTTTTATTGTGTAAAGAATAGAGACACCAACAAATATATGCAAAATATATGGAATATATAAAGAATCGATGATTGACTTTTTATTGGTGGGGCGATAAAACGATAATTACCAAAATTACGCTGCTATGCGCTTTACTTTAAGATATTTTTTTATTTTTTAATTTTACTTCTAAGAATTGGTATAAATTTATTTATAAATTAGTTTCTTTGCCATTTTTACCAGTACAGTTTAGGAATTATTGTCTGTTATTAGCAGAGTGTTTAACAGAGGGTCACAGTTTTATGAGAACTGAAAGAAAGGTAACACTTGAAAATGTTAAGAGAAGTTTTCATAAACGTTAAAAGACCTGAAGGCCTCATTTAATATAAACCATTTAACAATTCTTTTTTCCTAAGAACATTTCTTGTATTTGTTGTATCATTTATTTAACACAAATTTAATCTAACTCCTCGCAAATGAATCCATTCTTTTCATGGCAATAACTGTCGTAGATATAATAATTAATTTCGAAAACGCAGTGTTCGTTGAAGTTATAGTTGTCGGGTTGTCCCTGCCTCCAGTTCAGGAAGGGTGCTGGCTGGCCGGAAGTTAAAGAAACGAAATTGCCCTCTCGAGCCAAATCGTTGAGAGACAGCCAATATTTGGAGTTCCATTCCAGTTTGGGTACTATAAGTCGCAGCTCCTGTTGGCTTTGGATGGTCGCCAGTTGGCCGCCCATCCGAATGCATGTCCTTGCAGCTTCGAACCAATCCAGGGTTGCGTTCTTTTCAATGTAAAAGGACCTCGATCCGATCAGCTCGAACTTATGTGAAGGACCGGCAGCGTGAAGTGCTGGTAATGCCAGGAGCAATATTATTGTTGCCGAATAACCGAACATTGTGAATTTCTTTAAACACTGTCGGGGTATGCTTTTAATACGGTGTTTTTATAGGCCAATATAGCTATTCAATGGAACTGATAAGAAACATTTATATATGTAGAAACATTTCACAAAAAAGAATTTCGCAGTTTCCTGAATTCTTTAATGATAATTTTTTCCATGAATTCAAGAATTTTATAACAGTTAGTGAGAAGAATTGAGATTGAGCTTTTTAATTTATTTTAATCCACAACATGAAATATTTTACAATCGTTGTGATTCATGGTTTTCTTAGAATAAGTTATATTAATAAATAATAAATCAAGCTAAGATTGGGAAGTCAAGGGTTGTATCAGTTTGCAATTTATCCATATGATCGAGACCCTTTTATCATCTTGGCGTCTATTAATTCCGCCCAGTAACCCAGAAAACATTTTGTAGGTGTCTTAGTATATTACCGCCCCCACCTGTAGCTTTAGTTTATGACTTTAAGCAAACAATATGTAAATAAAAAAATAAATATTAGTACGGAAAAATCGGGGCCTTTGGGATTTTTCTTCTTATTTCTATTTAAATAATTAAGCAAAAAAAAAAACAAATAAGTACTTAAAAAGAACTTTAAGTTAAAAGTTTTATAGACTCTTATAAATTATTATTTTTGGCAATTTACTATTTGTTCTTAAATATTTTAAATACTTTAATTCGTATTACCCTGTGCGTATACGTAACTTTTCGGAACTCAGCTATTTACGCCTGAAATACATTTAAACAAGACAGTTAGCTAGCTTCGACACGCCGAAGCTTGTGTTTGATTTTTTAAAAACAATAAAAAAATCACTTAGTTTAAGAGTTATTAATTTATACCATTAAAATGGGAAAATTCCCCATAGTATAATGACGTCAGTGCCCAGGTCGTTGCCCGAAAAGTATGCTAGAATTCTTTACACCGTAAAAGCAGGCAATTAAGATCAATACGCAAGAGTTTCCGAATTGTCTGAAAATGTAATAGTGCATTTTTCTGGCTGAGTTATCGTTAAAATATTGATGTTGTATATTTGTTATTATTGTTCTTGTGTAGGCAAAAGAAATTACTGCAAATGGTGTTATTTCCAATAGAAGGCAAACAATATTAATTATTGTTTTTTATAATTTTCGAATCTATGTCTCTTTTAGGTAAATGTCGTCTGAACAATGTTATATCATCACATTTAGCCGAGACTCGCACTTCTATCTGATTTAAAGCGATGCCGTTAAGAAAATTTTAAAATTCGATATATTCGATGTTTTTGCAGCCCTATTCGATAGTTTGAGTCAGGGAGAGTCAAAACAAAAATATCGCTTAGTTCAGAAATTTAAGCGTTTTTATTGCTATATCTGAATTCGTTGCGTTGCAATTACTAAGATACTTTTAGCTGGAATTATAAATATTAAATGCATCTAGTTTCTTTTAGCATCTAGTTTCTGTCTAATAGAGAGAAATAAATGGATGGACAACTCCTATACCACAATGATATCTGAAACCATGGAATACACACATTTTTATGAAAAGAAAGTTGTTATTTTTCAGGTAGCAATACTTTTTAATATTTTTTTTTTCATTTACTAGTTTTGCTACAAACTTAAACGTTCAATTATGTTCAAGTGAATAAACTATCGATGCTGAAAGTGGAATAATCGATAATATTGAGTGTCAACCATAGTTTGGAACTTCTAGTTCATAAAATCCAGTTCAAAATTGCATTCAACGAGGGAGAAAAAGATGAACACAATCTGTCGCGTCGGATGCAATGTAAATCTCAGCTAGATTTTTAGCTATTTCCCCACAAGATCTGGCGTTTTCAAAAGCAAAATGCGGGATAAATTGCATTTTATTTTAGCTTTTTAAAAACACTTAAATACTTTATAGTATTATTTCCATTGAATCATGAAAAACATCGACACGCCAAAAGAGGAACACTGATCTAGGTTACTCTGTATTTAAGGATATTGATATGGATGTTTTAAATATTCTCTAGATATTAACGAGTTTATTAATTTATTCAAATTTATTTTTTATGGTTAATAATATATGCCTGTAATGATAAATAATATACACATAATTATTTTATAAAAATTAGCTGTTTTCTAACCTTTTTTTTTATTTTAGCTTTTTTACAATTTGTTTATTGAAAATCGAGTTTTTTTTATAAGAAAAAAATGACATCACTGGCAGCGAGCAAACCTATAAATACGACTGCAGCGAGCCATTCAAAGTAATATCGCGCGGCAAAAAACATTCGAAAAAATTAGTTTGCAAGAGATTCGGGGGCGGCATATAGAAAACATATATACGAACGATTCGCCGATACAATTTGCTTCAACCAACCGCCGTTCCGAAACACGAAATTTAAAGAAATATTTCACCAAGTCAGCAGTGCCAATAAAACTGTGTAAACAGCTGTGTTTAGTTCATTAAAGAATTTATTGTTTATGATTTCTAAGGGGATGCTTCGACCCTGCCGTGTATCTGTGTTGTTTTCGCAAAAAAGCAACGCACCTCCTTGCCTTCGACAAAAAAGGGGCGTGGAAATTTTCACGTGCTTGTGCTAGTGTTTTTGTGTATAACATGAATAAAATTAAATTTTCCTGAATCCTTCATCCAGAAATTGTCATGTAACTTCTTTGGAGAATTGTGAATATTTCAAGGGAAAATTGCCGGAAAGTCGGAAAAAAAAGGCAAGAGGAAAAAAGGATAACGAATTAGTCATCGCTGGCAGCGACGTTGGCTGCGCAGTCGGCAGCGTATCCTGCCCACTTGTGCTTGTGTGCGTGCGTGCGTTTAACTGCGTGCGTGTATGTGTGCTTGTGTGTGTCTCTCTATTTTTGAATCGCCGCCGGTTTTGCAAAACAACAACAACTTGTTTGTTTCAACTCTTTTGATCCCTAAAGAACGAGAGAGACGGCGATAGAGAGAGGGCAGAATGGAGCGAAAATTTACGCGGGGCTTGAATAAGCTCGGCTCGGCGGTACAGATGAGAGAGAATGTCTCGCAGCTGGTCCGAGAGAGCGCCGTTTTGGTAAGTTCTACTACTAAGCACTGTGTTTATTTCCGTCTATGCCCCTCTCGCTCACACTTCCTATGTTTTCACTATTTTATTTTCGTTTTCAGAACTGCAGTTCTTGTCTGTATGTGTGTGTTTGTTTTTTGTTTTTGTGTGGGTGTGTCTCCAGCAATGCATGTCACCTTTGTTTTGTTTACCTTATTTTTTGTGTTTTTTTTTCGAAACGCTTGGGGAGGTGCTTATACGTGAAACTAAAATTAAATTATATAGAATTTGTCTGAATGCAAAATTGGTCTTTGTGTTTTTTGGTTTATTCAACAGAATTTCCCACTCTTAAACGCACACATTTTCTATATTGCAACACAAATACTGAAAAATATACAGTTGTGGCCAAGATATTGACTTTAATAAAATAATATCATTTAAGGGTCTTAAAAACAATATTTTATAAAATAGAAAACTCACTTTAGTCAACAAAAACCAAATAGATATTTGAAGCTTTTTGAAAATCAAACCTTAAATTTTCAATGGATTTTTATTTTATGAACTCAGGAGTTCACGTTAAAGTACAAAAAATAAAAAAATTCGTTTATTCGTTCTGAAGGTTTTAAATGTGTTTATAGAAATATATATTCTTATAAAGTCAAATTAGGTACTTTTTTACCCTCAATATTTGAAGAATAATTATATGTAAAATAATTATTTATATAAAAAAATTATTTATTATTATAAGAAAAGAGAAAACAAATTGTCAATTGTTTTTTTTTAAGCCTCACTATTTTGTTAACCTCAACTGTGCTTTTGGCTCACATCCAATATGTTTTGAATTTTAATAATATTTGCTTTTCACTTAGCACATAGCATAGAGATCATAATTTTTTATAAGGGAAATTATTTCATCCATCAGACGTTGCATAAGGAAAATAAACATTGAAGATATAGTGCGAAGGAAAGGGAAAACAAGTTTTTTTATCTTGTAGATGCAGGTTCTTCGCTCGGTAGGCCAGACCCGAAGAGAGCTCCCAAGAGAATCCGCCAAGGCCGTGAGATTTGAAATTCCACAGCTTTACAGCTTCCACTTTTGTTTATATTCATGTTGAACGATAATGAGGTTCGTTGTAGAACCGAATACAGTGTTAATTCCCCCGAGAGATATTTTCGGTGTTATCTGACTTGAAATAGTATGACAGCTCATTTTTGCTCATAAATTTAAATTTTCCATATAGTTTAAATACAATTCCAGTGGAATTTAAGTTTCTTATCACAAAGTTTGGTGCTTTACATTCAGATTCAGATTCACTTGTTGAGTGCCAGTAATACAAAATTTGATAAGACAAATACAAATAAATTAAGCATGATTTTCAGAACTTATAGTTTAAATTTGTTCATAAACCTCAATTTTTCTCTTCTTGTAAATGATGGTAATTATCTAAATATTTTAAAGACATTATTTACAGACGTTTCCCTGTAAATACGTAAACATTCCAGACCAGTTTTGAACTTGGGGTGTGACTTCATTTTTCGAGGGCTTCGCCCACGTGTTGACACCCACCGACGAAGGCAGGGATGTGGGGTCTGAGTGCCCCATCTCCTCCCTCTATTGATAGTACCCACTAATTGCATTATTACAGACCAACGAAAATCATATTAGAGCGACATTAGCCACGCTTCCAATGTCAATTAACATTGTGTTGGTGTGGTTCCAGTTCCTCCTTCTCCATTCTGCTATTCTCTTCTCTTCTATCCTCTGCTCCCTCCTCGCCCACCTTTATCCGTAATTCAATTAGTGCGTAAAGTGAGAGTCGAAGCCAAAATGATAAGCAATTGTTGACTTACAGCAGCAATCAACCATCCGACAGGCAATCAAACCATAATAAGCATGGCTTATGTGTATCCAGCACAAGTTGTCGATAGGTACACTTAAAGAACAAATGTTATTAAAGGAAATGTTAAATTTTAAATATATTTTTATTTTGTCAAGAACTAAAAGAGCTACGAAAACTGTGGGAAGAGAATCTTAAAAGTACCTTTCAGGCAATAGATACTGATAAAGTAAAAGAATCTTCAGAATTAAAAAAAATGTCAAAGATACCATTTCTATTGCTATATATTTATTATATTTCTATTTTAAATATTTTAATATTTACAACTCATTAAAAAATAACGCATTTTTCCCAGTGCACAGATAAATTCATCGGCAATAAAAAGAAGAGTGGTTAGGTGGTTGAGTGGGTCGTCAGCTCTTCTCTTCAAACTCTTCCATGCCTGTCATGGGGATTTGCACATCCCAAATGACAGTATTTTTTATTTTAGGAAAATTTCTCCCGCTCTCCTACCACACTAATTAAATATTTCGTTGTAGCCCCAACAATTTGTTGGTTTAATGTAGTTCAGCGGGTCAACATAATGAACTTAACAAATTTAACAAACATTTATATATCCGAAAATATGAAGAGCTAATGTGTCAGGGCATTACTTAACCCCAACTTACATGCAGTGTTTCATCGTTAATTTTCATGGCTCCCTTCAATTTATTTATACACCATTTTGTTTATGTGTTTTCGGCCTGTTTGTTAAAATACTTGCTAACTTATTGCCCCGCACATGTGCCCCACAGTCTGTTATCCGATATCAAAGTAAATATCGTCTGTGCGGTTGGCATTAAAAATTAAAGGGGCTCTGGAGAGGGAGGCCTGGAGAAGCTGGAAATATTTTAACGTCAGCGAATTGCGACTTTATAACGATGAAAAATATTTAAGGAAACAGTATGCTTAAGGAATTTATAAGAAAATGAGTTTCGGCAAACCTAAAGGTGTTTTAGCTGTTGACTAATTCAAACTCAAGGTTATTGAAATATTTTTTAACTTGTGAATAACCAATTAAAGTTGGCTATTAGAAAGCATTTAAGAAAAGGTGCAAACCTTGATTCACTATTACAAGTAACCGAGTTTGCGAGTTTTATGGGTTATACAATATATAAAATTCCAAAACTGTATTTTCACACATTTAAATCCCTAAGAAGCTGAATGATTTATGAGAATGAAATAGCTTTGTGTATTCCAATTTCTAAGAATTTCAAGGCAGAGTCTACCTTTTATGTAATGACCTCATCTCCCAATTATGCTGAGCACCTCTACATACAAAAATATACAATGTATATATGTACAAATATATATGGTAAATGAAAACCAACCCAAAACACGACTCAGACAACAAAATTCACTGTGGCTGAGATTTTGCTTACCTCCCAAGCTGAAATGGAATTTTTTGCTTTATTTGATCGATAAATCTGTTTGATTATATTACAAATTATCAGCTAGCACACGTAATGAACATCTAATTTGTTTAACTGCTTACAATCTTAATTTTTAGTTTTATTTAAAGTGTCGCAACCCTGAAAACTTTCTGGGGATTTCCTCTTTTTAATGTCATTTTTATTGCTTTTGAAAGCTAAATACATATATGTTTAAAGTGGCCAAAAATACAAAGGGGTGAAGGGTGAGAGGGGAATGTGAAGTAGGAAATAGAGTAGGTAAAATGGTCATGGCCCAAGTGCTTTTCTACGGCCAATACCCTATATGTTTTCTGATAAATGGGGTATATACGATTTATGCTAACTAAACATACTTATGTTATTATCTTAGTCGGGTAGTTTTTATTTTATTAATTCATTTAATCTCTTTAGAAACACAAATCATTTTGAAAAATGGTAGTATAGTACTCTTAAAGTTGATTTAAGTTTTGTAAAAATATACTTAAATTGTTTGTTGAAGTATTTAAACCACATTGGCACCTATAAATCCTTAAACTCATATTTTAATTTACAAATATGACTGTAAACTTGTAAATTGCTTTACTTATATTGTAATAATGTCACCTAGAACGTTCCATACCATTTCATCAATTTCATCGTCATCTAGGTCATACAATATTCTGTACCCTTATATTATTCTATCCAATTTAATTTATTTTGATGTGCTTTTATTGTTGCTAGCTGTCTCTCTTTTTTCGCGTCTGCTCTTTATTGTTTATTTTATTTTTTCCGTGATTCTATTCTGTGTCTCGGTCATCGTGTTTTCCCCCAAACCCCCCAACGGAAATATCGTTTCCCAACTTTTATTTTTTGTTTGAGCATTTCCCCGAGTTGACGTGCGATGTCTGCGCTTTAATGAGCTCCACTCAGTTTCGATTCTGTTTGTTCCTATCACAGTTGCTATATAGTATCATGGTCATCCAACTATATCTTTCATCATCTGATCAACCTTTGGCTATTAATAAAAGAGCTTGTAATACTGACCCAAACATTTCCCTTGTCTCTTTCTGTATCATTTTAGATGAACTGCACTGGCCGCTCTCAGCGCAGTCTCTCCATTGTGGTAAAAATATATTTTATGATAAAATATATGCACTGAGATTGTAATGTTTGAATAAGAATTGATAGCAGTATTATTATTTTATTAGGAATTAAAATTAGAAATTTGAATTCATATTAAAAATTTGATTTATTTTGAAACTGATTTCTTGAATTTGTTTAAGGAAAACAATTTTTTGAATCTATTAATTCTAGGTATAAGCCTCACTGACTCCTTAAACCAGAATCCTTACCTAATGGCAACCTGAAAATAAATATTACAATTTAGGAAATCAAATTAAATAATTTAATGATATGATTTAGTCCTCGTTGTATTATTTATATATAGAGCAATGTCAGTTACTTGATATGCTTATCGACCCCGAGCAATAACAATAATAACCGGTGACCTCAATGTGTCCTCCTTCGTTTTCCATTTTCATTTTCCGAGCCAGGCGGCGACAAACTTTTATCGATTCCCCAATCTGACCTTGGCTCGCTTTTCCAGCTTTTCTCATCTCGACGGTGCTCCACTCTTCGCTCTCTCGTTATTTTTGATGGCGCTCCTTTTTTGCGAGCGACCCGGCCGGCTGGCGTGATTAATTTTAATATGTCATGAGCATTTTAATTTGATTTTTCTCAAGCGATAAACTTTCTTTATGCATATTTCACCGACTGGACAAACTAGGAAGAAGCCGCCGCCGAGCAATTAAAACAGCAGCGAACGACGACGATGATGCTGGCTTTTTATGTTTCATGTTTATTGGTGCGACTGTCGTGTAAATATTGACATTGAAATCGTGCTTCGCAGCAGAACCCAACCAGCACCTGAGGCTGTACCTGTAGCTGTACCTGTAGCTTGTACCTGAAAGCCGAGCTCCGAACACGATCCCCTACGTCAAAAAATAAAGTATCGCCATCAAACTGGTCTCGGTCTCGAGTGAGAATGAGTCGCATTTTCCAGTTTTCCCCTTCGCATCGGCAGGTGCAATCATCCGAACGGTTGAATGCGTTCTATGGCTTGACTCATGGATTGACTCCCCATTGAGTTTTAAGAATATAACGTGCCAGGCTATTAGGATGTTAAAAAAATATAATAACTACATCATTATCACGAGCTAAAATATATTGACTCACTAATTCCATAAACTATGCTGTTCAATGAAGGAAATTAAATAAATAGAAGCACTTGTCACTTGGAACTTATTTCGAAGGAAAGCAAGCTCTCCATTATTATAAACTTGTACTGAAAGATAAACATTTTTCGAGTAGTCTAGTGTTCTATAATATATGTACTTCCTTTGCAATGAATAAACCTTCAATTTGCTTTGCTTAAATTAAATTGTTTAAAATTCGCTCTCGTTTGTCGGGCAAAGCCAAGAACCCTCCAAATAAATAAATAAATGAAAGCTTCACGGTTTAAATCATTGTTCTGGTTGCTTGCTTTAAATTTATTTTTGTCTATTTTATTGCTCACAGTTAATTATGGTATACCAAGAATTTCGCGGCTGCTGACCAAAATAAACAATATTTTTATTTACCGAGAACTCGCACTCCTCGGTTCTCACCTCACATGGCATATTAATTCACTTTTTGCTGCAGATTTTTATGCACTGATAAATTACAAGCAGACAAAGGCGTACTTTGTTGCAAAAACAAACTTGGCGGAGAACTGTGAATGAAAAAAATGTGAAAGAACCGAGACAGGTGCCAAATGGCGAGTGCTGATCATCGATGGGTTGTAAGTCCGTAGGAGAAACTCTCGTCGCTGGAAGTGAAAGGTGTAAACTATTGTGGAGATTTTCGTTGGATGCGGTGTAAAGCTTAACAAAAAATAAAAAAAAGGGAACTTGGAATATTGTCAACTGGGTTTTTGAAGGGCCTTTTATCTATGTGCCCAAGATGGTTTCTCTTTCTACAAACAACGAAAGTTTTTCAATAGGTTTAAGGGAGTATTCTTTCTGGCAATATAATTACTATTTCGTAGTGTATTTTGGAAGGAAAATTAGGTTTACCTGCATTCTAGGCCTCTGCAGATAAGTATCTTTTTATCACTAATCATATAGATTCAAGTGATAATCTCGTACTTATCTGACTATAGTTGTCTTGTGGTTAATGTTTATCAGCTTGACCTAACACATCAGATTATAAACTCGTTTATTATGCTTTCTTTATATAAACCTACCAACATGAAGTCAAAATTTCTCGTAAATTCATTATTAACATGTTTAAATTCTTTAAGTATTCACTGAATTTTGGGGTGTTCTTCTTTTTGAATTAAAAAAACCCAACCCCAAAGTTACTTAACATCCGAAGTGATCATGAATTCAATGAAATCATCAATTAATTGGGAGTCTATATTTAACCAACTCGGAAACACCCACGCCAGTACACCCACATGGAAGTCATAGCCAAGGCTTAGAAACAAAATAACAGCTTCTCCTTTTTGTGTTCCACTAGAGACATGTTTTGTATTTTTTGTATTTTTTTTGTCACATTTATTGTCGACAATTGTTTCTGTTACTGCCGGAGTTGGTGCTGATGCACTTTGCTCTATTGCATAATGGAAACAAACCAATTGTTGGAGAGCTCTTTTCAGTCCGCCCATTCAACTTCATTCAGAGTTTAACTTGTTTAAAGCAAAATCATTTGCACATCGACTACACCCTAGACATTCCCTCCGGCCATCACTTATGGAACCCCTCATCTTTATAGAGAAACTACATTTGCATAAATAGAAACTTGCATGGTGTACAGACAAAAAATTAACATAAAATTAATATGGTTAAATAGTGAAATGTGAAAATAGATAAATATATTCAAAGCTTTGTCTAAATATTTGCAATAATTTATTAAATTAATTATATGATTAATTGATTAAGGAAAGTAGAAAACTCTACTAAAATTCATTTTCTTTTCTTTGATGTCATATTTTTATTCATTTCTTATTTTTACTGAAATATTATTTAGATATATACAATAGTTAGCAATATTTCGTCTACTTTATAAATAAAGTTGGCTACAATCATAGAAATCATCAATTCTAGTGCCTTAGTTCCCTTATCCGTTTCGTGCTGCAAATATTTTGTGCAAATTTCATTCACTTTTGGCCAGAAGCGCTAAATAGGTGGGCGTGAAGGGGGTGTGAGTATGTTGTTAGCACTTGCTACAGCTGACACACTTACTAACTTACTGGCAAAATAAAACAAAACAGGAACACTGCGAAGTACCAACTAAACCCGCTTCCGTTTGGCAATCACAATGTGCCAGCTTTGTGCCTGGAGTTCTGAGCAAATACGGCTCTGACAGCTTCACTGTTCTTCTCATTCCCATTCGGTAAATGGGTAAAAAGGCTACTGGCATATAGACACAACATTCATTTGACATGTCAGTAACCTTTATTTTTTTTTTCTGCATGTCTGATTTATTCTTTGTTCTGCGCAACTTTTGTAAGCCGAGGCTTTTGTTTTTCCGCAGAATGAAAGTTGGGTTTGGGCATCGTCTCCACTGCCCTTAAATGGAGAGACAGCACGAACTGATATTCCCCGGACTTTAGTTGGTAATAAACAATGTTTTGACATATTTTTGTGGCAGAAGATCGTAGACGAAGTGTTCTTTGAAAATACCTCAAAGGAGTGACGTATGAATAGAATAGAGATTTAACAATGAATTTCAGTAGCTTTATGGGCATTATTATTTTCATGCGTTCACTAAGAAAATTAAGACGTGATAAATCACATAAGATTCAACTTTGTGCGAGTATATTTTTCTTATACTTGAATAATCACTGTTTCTAGCGAGTCTTTACTTCATTTAATTACTTAAACAGGACTTTTAATTGGGATTATAAGTAAAGTAAAAGAACTGCTTAAACGTCGCTGAAAAAACAGGTGTACATTGTTAAATAATGTCCAGGGAAAATAATGTAAGACAAGAGTAGCTCTGTAAATATACATTAAAATAACAAATTGTGTATGAAAACAAGGCATTATTTTCTACATATAAGTTCTTAACTAAATGTTGTTTCAGCTGCTAACTTTGTTAACGTTTTTATGATCACTTCGTGATGGCCAGCACGATTGCTGCAATGTTGATTTGAAATAACATTTAAGGCAAAACTGTTTGAAGCCCACACCAACTTTAATTCCGCAATCGGTGCATTCAGCCCACAGCCTTCGATTTCGTTCTTTGAAAACTCGTTTTCCAGCTTGGGCCACAAAATGTCAAGCCGAAGATTATGAAATGGGTGTGTCGAGTGGCACTTGGACTTTTGGCCAAATAGAAGTTTGTCGACCCCGGGGAGATTTCGTTGGGATCTCCGATCCGCCCGACAATTGAGCAATTAATGAGAGACACTTGAAGTTTTACGATGGCCATTCGCCGCCGTGTAATTAACACATATTTCACACTCTCCCAGTGCACACACAATGGAAAACCGTCTTGGCTACCATAAACGCAATTAGCTTGCCAGATTCTGCTGCTATTGTGGCGGATGATGGCTGCCCGGCCACTGGATGCTGCCAGAGACATTGTACAATTGTAATTGAAAGTGCTAAGTACTTTTTAGAAAGTTGCCCCAGCCACACATGGCAGAATCCCCACATCCATCCACATCGTCTCTCGGACACCCAATTTTCCACTGAAAACTGCACTGAAACTGTCAACTTTCCAAGGCATCTGTAAATGAGAAGATATCGGGGCTACTGTCGGCAATTAAAGCATCTTCCACAATCTACAATATTCTTTCAGCAAATGTTTGTCATTGGCGTGGACTCTCGTTCGATTGTTTGCTCTATGGATACTCTTTCAGGGGGTAATACTCTTGGTTGAAGAACTATGACTCCTTGAGGTAGACACATTTAAGTTTAATGTATAAATACTTTGTAGAATTCAACTTTCCTTAAATCTTATATATAAATAATAATATATAACCAATACACTTAAATATGAATTGAGAAATATTATAGTTCTTTTTATTATACATTTTCTAAGACCTTCAAAGATTTTTCTTTTCAACAGCTGCTTCCAGTGTTAGCTTCCTTTCACGTTTCTCCAAAAATGTGTGTGCGCTTTTCTCGGTTTTTCTTTTACTTTCTTCCAACGCACTTCGATGGGTAATTATTCGCTGAACAACGAGACATGACCAAGAACTGGATAAGTTTCCTATGTGATTATATCTCTGTCTCTTTTTACTGCGTGGGAACTTTTTGTGCCTTTGTCTTGTATTTTTTTCCACTTTTCCACATTTTTCCTCGTTTGGTTTTTGCTGCACTTGCTTTTCCTGCTTTTAGGGCAATTATTTTTATGCCGGCTCAGGCTTTGTTTTTTGTTTCATATTGTCCTCAAGGTTGTTTCTGGTTATTCTTGTACTTCTGGTTGAGTTGGCCAACACAAGTTACCAGTATTGTGGAAACCAGATGGCTTTTGACCTTCATAGGTTAAAACCCTCAAGGGTCAGAACCTGCTTCATTGTGGAAACAAGCGTTTTCTGTGCCAGGGCAGGTGTTTTCAGTAATTGCAATTTATTTTGTAGTTATGCAAGATTCAAAAAAGGGGAAATATATATATATATTTTTTAGCTTTTAAAATTCCCTTTAAAATATGAAATGTATATCTAAATAATATATTTTTTATAATATTTTTCTTTTGTAACTTCCCTTCAAACCCAAAAGTTGTGCAACAAATGAAAGTGTTTGCGGAACTTTTACCCACCCTGAACTAAGACTGATTTAAACGGGTCTAAAACAGTCATCATCTTCGTCTGCTGTGTGGCTTACATAACGCCGATCGGCAGCGATTAGTGCATTATAAATATGGCATAGTTATTCTATAGTTGTGTCGCTGGTATTATGGGGCGTATGATTTAAATGCTGCTTATGCAGCAGGCAGACAGACGGTCGACATTTCTCTCATTGTGCGGACAACAAAAAGGCGTCTAATGAATGCCGCTGCCAAAGTATTTGTATTTACTTTGAATTGAACGGAGCTCACTAATGATAAGCTTCCTCATTTGTCCCCGGCATGTAAATTTGCCTACGAATCGGACTTCAAACTGGGTGAAATTCGTTGCCCATATTGAATAGAATATCTTGCTTAGAAAGTTCAACTTTTGCCCGGGCCATAAATTATTTAGTTGTATAACTAAATGCGAGAAATTTGTTGATTTGTTAAAAAAAAAAGTGATATTTTCCGTTGATTTATATATAATTTTTTGTGTTTTTTTTGCAACATGTTTGGTGCGGTGGAATGCCTGGAATGGGTGAGGAAAACTGCTGACTTGTCGCCACCTTTATGGGTGGGCCAGTTACATATCTCACTTGCACTTGGCTTAACTTTTTTTTTAAATTTATTTACACATGTCTTGGGTTCGATGAACCGAGTGTCACAGTAAAACCCGCTGAAGATGGCCAAAACAAATGCCTTGCTGGGCCGAAACCAGTTCCCAAGTCGCAAATCCCATGACTGGACAAACCTCTCCGCCAAACCCATCCATCCATCCAGTTGAGAAACTGATAAAGAAATAATAAATAAATAAATAAAATACTTGTATATGCATTTTATCATTGCAATTCAAACAGAGGGTCCGAGTGGAGCAGGAAATCCCTGCATGGGCATAAATTTATGGAATTTACATGCCGGATTCCTATGCCAGAACGGATGCCAGCTGCCTTTTTCCTCGTTCCCCATATTCTGCAAATGAGCAGCAAATCATAAAACTTGTATACGTTTTGTTCCATTTATTTGTTTATGTGAGGAAGCGAATACTATACATTGAATTTAAATGGTATCAGCTCGAAAAATGGGGGCATTGCTAGCAGGCTAAGAGAAAATGTTTGCAAAAAATGCTACGGAAATAGTTGAGATACACTTTTATCTAAATATTATTATACTTTTTTGTATCTGCCAAAAATATCAAGTATTGCTACATACAAATGACTTAAATATTTAAATATATTCCAAAGAAACCTTTGTTTTTTATGTGTAGTCAACTTTATGGTTATGTCTTAACTTTTAACTTCTTGGAGTAATTGCTTTTCAATAAATCTCTTAAAATTGAAGACTTAAATTAATAGGTTGGTTTAAATTAAAACCTATAATTAAGTAAACTTAAATGCATTTTCCCCCAAGCTTCTTGTATTGTTACTACCGCACTTTCAAAGCTTTTAAAATCTCCAGAAAATGTCCATTAAAACACCACTTGAATTGTTTTAACTTCTGCTACCACTTACCCAATCGAAATATAAAAACTATATGTGTTTAGGTCAAAAGTTCACCAGAAGCAGACACAACAACAAAGCCAAACCATATGCAATATAAGACTTGAGGCTAAATTTAGTCACAATTTTTCCATGCCCACAAAATGCAAATCAGGAAGGGAGGAGCGCCTCGACCACTTCAATGGTTTCCACTTCAAAGTGAAATCTAAATGAGCCGAGCTAACATTCCGTGACCCTTTTCTGTAAGATCTTTATACTGTTTCGAGTCTATATAGCAGATATATAAGCGAATATATATATTATTTTACATATAGGAAGGCATCTTCTGCCGCATTGTTGCAATTTCAATTGATAAGCGGAAAAATAGAAGGGACACCGCCGCCGCTTCAAGTGACATTCAAGACATGCCAGGGCCAATTGCTCTGGCAAAATCAATGAAAGTCAGGCCTTCTTCATTTTTTTGCAGTAGGGGAATGTGACGATGAGGGGTTTTATTTATAGGGAGGAGGTGTGATTGCCATAGCCACTTGAGGCCCGGCCAATGTTTCACTCAAATATGCATAAATCGTCACGTTTTGCCTGCCGTGGCGCCTCAAACCGCTAACTTCAAATTGAAACTGGCTGGTGGCTATTAATGATCAGTGATGGGGGAATTTAGAGGCCAACTTTGGCTGCAGAAAAATAGCCGAAAGGGAGTTAGGTAAAAGCTATAGTAAAAGTATAATAATTTAAACAGAACTTTTAATTATAATGTGAAAAAATGTTTAAAATCAAAGCCTAATAAATATAAACAGAACTCCTTACTTTGTTGTGAAATATTATCTAAAATCATAGCTTAATATTGCAATTTTTCATGATTTTTTTTTAGATTCCTATCATTTTCCACACTTTATAAGTTATACCATTTAAAACCCATTAACACGAGACACGAAGCTGCTGGTCACTGATCGCCAGAGGAATCTCCCGTGAATCTCTGGGGTCTTCACGCCTTGCTAGACCAGTTCAGCTTGATGGGATCCTCCACCGCGAATTTGCGTGTCCAGCGAACGACCACCGTGGCGTTGCACTTTTCAGTTTTTTAAATTTGGCTTTTCATTTAGCATTTAGCCACTAAAAAAACCCACAAAATATTTATATTGTTTGGGCAACTTTCTCGGCAAATTGATTTGGTAATTGGCCGGCCGATCGCTGATGAAGTTTACCCTTTTGCGTAATGCCCCTGCACTTGTCGTGCTCAGTAGTTGCCGTAGGTGTAGTTTGTACCTGTAGTTAGGTTTTTGTATTTTGTGTTGAAGCTTGTCGCCGGTTTTGGGTTTTAATTACATAACTAAAAAGCGGCGTCGTCGTCGTCGTCGTCTGCCAATTTGCATGCGTGCGTGCCAAGAGGCAAAATGGAGGAGCCGCAGGAAAAGGCCCGGGCCTGAGCTCACAATGGAAAATGGGAAATGCTTTCCACCGAACCCAAACCCAAACCGAAAAGCTGGCCAAGTGGGCGAGTGCATTGACATTGCCGCTTTTACTTGAAGGGGCAGGTACTTATGTGGGCGTGGCTGGGCACGAAGTGCCTTTGAGTGGGATCAGGGCCAAAGCCAAGGCTTGCCAAGGCACCAGCTGTCAGTGAATATGAATTGATTGTCTTTGATTTGTTTTTGATTTTGAGATCAATAATTGTACAGAAAAAATTCGAGCTTCAAGCTTACTAAAAATGTATAACAAAAATTAGAAAGATAGCATTCTTTTTGCGCCATGATACTCCTTAATATTTATTTCCCTTGTGGGGAAATTAATTAATGAGAACCTTTAAATTTTCAAAAAGAACTTCATATTTGCCATTCTTATTAATTAAGAAAGGAAAAGCTGACACCTTTCCCCAAACTCTTTTGCTTTGGTTTTGATTTTGAGATCAATACTTCTAAGAAAAGCTTCAAATAATTACTAAAAATGTCTAGAAAAGGCAGAATGAAACTTTTTTGTAACCATAAAACCTTTAAATTTTCAAAAAGAACTTTATCTTTGACATTCTTATTAATTAAGAAAGGAAAAGCTGACACCTTTCCCCAAACTCTTTTCCTACCTATGACAATCCTTTTACCAATGTCCCCACATGTGCGCAGTTAACCTTAGTTAACCCAAGTTTTTAGGGCCTTTCCCATGGCCTACATTGACCTGTCGCTTCCTGGCCAGAACCAAGCCCTGAAAAAGAAAAGAGAAAACCAGAACCCACACACCTTGAGTTTCAGGAAAGCAATAAAATGACAGCACAAGTCCCCTGAAATGGATATGGCTAAGCGGAAGTGGCACTCTCAACCACTAAGGGGTTGGGCTGGGTCACCCACCAAGTCGCTGTATCTTGATCATCTTGTGGCGAAAACTAAGACGCAAAAGCTGAAAATATCCACAAATGACTGCAAAATGCTAAAATGTTTAGAATGTTTAAACGAAATGAATTTGTTTATGCCGAGTGGCAGACATGGAAGATATCGTTACAAGGAAAGGGGAAAGCAGAAGGCGATGGCATCCGCTCTTTGTAATGCGGTCAAGGTCTCTCCGCTGTGGGGGAGAAAAATATCCAAAGAGAGGGGGAAAACTCACACACCACCCATCACAAAGTGGAAATAAATTTATGGCGTGCGTAGTACCTATAAATATCTCAAAATCGGCCTGCATATTCGGGGGCATCGGGAATGGATAACACATTGGTGGGGCATTACTTTTTGGATTGTCTATTTATAGCGGCGCTCTGCTTTTACAAGTGGCGCGCATAAATTAGCAAACAGAAATTAAGAAAACTGAATATTTATACAATTTTCCTCTCCGATCTCTCAATTCCAGAACAAGCCCATGGTGGTGGAGCCCATTGACTTCGAAGCCTTTATAGCCAAAAATAAAACAGTTATCCAGAATGATCCCCAGAGGGAGCTGCTCATCTATCCCGCTGACGATGTCTCCGTGAGTACAGAAATATTCTTAAAGGTGTTTTGTGGAAGCCAAAGAAACTAAGAACTTTAATATAAATTCATAAAATGAAAGAATTTTAAATTGTTCTTGATTTCAAGAGGGTTTATTTAAATGTTAACTTTTATGTTGTTTTTTAAATGTTTCTGCATAAATTTATGTATATAATAACTCTATATTTGAACGATTTCTTTGATATAAATCCTTCCACAATTGACCTTTTGTTAATATTCCATTGAACATAATATAAATATTTATTATGTTATTGCCTCTCCAGGAGATCATCATGCCCCGCAAGCAGCGCACCAATGCCAAGTCCGTGGCCGATCGCTTCGATCCCCCCAACGAGGCCATAGTGTGTCCCCTGCATGGTCCCTCAATAATTGGCAACGGAAATGGCCACAGCCAGGTGAGCCGACAGGGCAGCATCCAGTCGAATGGCAGTCTCCACAATGGCACCTCCAATGGGAATGGACACAGCAGCAGTAGCAGCAGTCTGTCCAACTCCAATGGACATGGCCAGCTCTCTAGGAAGAGCTCACAGTGCTCAAATGGTTCCTCCAGTCACAAGGAATCCTCCTATGAGTCGGCCCTGTCCTCGATCACGCTGCGTTCCCATCTGGCCCAGCCGGAGGAGGTGGATGAGTATGCGGATGACGGCCATGGAGATGATATAGTAGATGGCCAGGCGATTCATGGATCCAGAGCGGAGTGCACGCGCTTCACACGACAGGCTCTCTACACCTACAGGGCCAAGAATCATTTGATTCATTATAAATATAATGCCTACGGTGGGAACTGTCACGATCTGCCGAGGTAAATATTTATTAAATGAATTTTCTGAAGAAATATTTCTTATTTAAATAAATTATCCTTAGCGTTTCACCCGCGGAGGAACTTCTTGAGGAGGTATATGAGATCGATGCCGATCAGGATCGCATTGATGAGCAGATGACACGCTCTCAGGCGGACACCATCACCAAGCAGGGATATCTCCTCAAGGGACCCGATTCGGCCTCGGATCGTATGTTTGCCAATATTGGCAACAAGTCCTTTAAGCGTCGCTATTGCTATCTGCGCCAGGAGATTGACGGCACATACATCCTAGAGCTGCACAAAGATGAGAAACAAGGCGAGGCTAAGGCCACCATAGTCATGGACTTTTGCACCGAGGTGGTGCAGGTGAGTGACTCTAAAAATATCTTCAAGAAACCTAATTCACGTTAACATTTCCAGAATCCCAAACGTGGCCGCTTTTGCTTTGAGCTTCGCATGACAGCCGGCCACAAATCCTTTACCCTGGCCGCCGAGAACGAGCAGGACTTCAAGGACTGGCTGAGCAAGCTTTCCTCGGTGTTGGCTCAGAATCGTGCTCAGGAAGAGAAGCGGAATGCCTCGCTGGAGCGCCAGCCTTCGGTTAATTCGAATCCTGGTCCCCAGCTCCAGGCACCGACCGTTGAACCTCAAACCTTTGGCACCCTGAAGGGCTTGGATCAATCGCTGCATCCGCAGCTCATGAAGTACGGCAGGGAAACAGATCACTCGATCGCCTTGGCTAGGAGGGAGCAGCGTCGCCGGTTATTTGCCTGCTACCAGTCGCCAGCCAAGTCCAGTGGCAGTGACAATGTGGAGCAGTATCGAGAGCACTTTGGCACACGTCTCCTGCTGACATGCCACAATCTGCGCTTTCGCCTGCAGTGCGTGCCCCAGGAGGAGGCGGCTTCCGCGGGTGGCAGCGAACACCAAGTGGAGCCCTACATCACCAGTTTGGCTTTGTACGATGCCAAGGCAAACCGGAAGCTGAGCGAGAATTTTTACTTCAATGTGAATGAGCCATGGGCTGCCCAACTACTGCCGAATACCCCGGTTCCTTCTTCTGTTGCCGGCTGTGGAGTTCCTAGAAAGTCAGCGGATGGTGATGAGAAGAGCACTGGTTCTCAGGCACCTCACTCTTTATTCGATGGGGTATCCGCGGAGCTGCTACGATCGAATCGCCAGCAATTCCAGCAGCTGAAGCAGTGCCTGCTTTCAGTTACGACCCCACATGCGGATATATATTTGGTAAATATATCTTAAAACTTCGAATCAATATTTTCTACTATCCCTAATACTCTATTCATATTTACAGGTGGTGCGAGTGGAGAAAATTCTGCAATGCGGAATTGCCCAGGCGGCTGAACCCTATTTAAAGGCTGGCAAGGATCCCAAGTTGGGCCAGAAGGTTTACAAAGCCGCCAAGAGCTGTGCTCAGCACATTGGACATTATAGGCAGCCCTTTGCCTGGGCAGCCCGACCGCTGTTTAAGCAGTACAGCCATGAACTAGATGTGGATCCGCACAAGGAGTTTGAATTTAGTCCCATTTACCGTCAGGAGTTACCCAAGCTAAAGGACGATGAGCTGCTAAAGCTGCTGGTGGACTACCGCAAGCCTGAGAAGCTGAGCAAACTCACTGTTATACCGGGTAGCCTGAAGATGCAGATGCAGTTCTTGGACCAAACTACGCCCAACTGTGGCCTAAGTAAATCTCTGGCTCCACTGTCCACCTTCAGCCCCAATTCCAAGCACTCGCCCACCATTGAGGTGGCCGAATTCCAGAGCCTGAGCGAACGGGAGGCGCATCCGTACACGAGTTTCTGCAATCACCTCTATGTGTATCCTCTAAGCTTGCAGTTCGACAGCCAGAAGCTGTTCTCGAGGGCCAGGAACATCACCGTGGTGGTGGAGCTGCGGGACAGCGATGGGGAGTACAGCAAGCCTCTGAAGTGCATCTATGGTCGTCCTGGCCAGGATCTTCTGGTATCTCAGATTGCCTGCCCGGTGCTGCATCACAATGTGACGCCCACCTGGTATGAGGAGATCAAGCTGCGTCTTCCCCTGGGACTATTCCCGGAGCACCACCTGCTCTTCTCCTTCTACCATGTGTCGTGTAATCTGAGCAAGAAGCGGGATGCACATGCCGCGTTCGAGACACCCATTGGGTATGCCTGGCTGCCGCTGCTCCAGAAGAATCGGATCTGCCTGGAGGAGCAGCAGCTGCCGGTGGCAGCCACCTTGCCGGTGGGATACCTCTCCATCCAGCCCCTGGGATGGGGCAAGGGGGTAAGTCATAGACGTTGTGTGCTTCGCCATGGCCGTTCGTTCATCAACTCATGCCAATGATGTTTATTGTTTTGTCTCTTACCCAACACTCACCCCATACCCATTCGACCCTCCTCCATTGGCTTGCCAACTAACCTGTGTGCTCTCTCTTTCCGTGTTCTCTTCTCTCCGCACTGATCCGCATGCTTACTGCACCCACCATCCTCCCCTGGCTACGCCTACAAACCCTTCCAATTTCTCAGCAGAACTGCGGTCCGGACATCCAGTGGATCGATAACCAGAGGAACCTCTATACGGTGGGTCTGCGTCTGGACTCCACGGTACTCACGGCGGACCAGCACTTGCACAACTTTTTCGGGCACTGTGAGAGGCTCCTGGAGGGTGGCAAGACGGGAGCTGTGCCGGCGGAAACGGAAACGTGCAAAATCCTGAAGGCAGCCCATGCTATAGACATGCGATCGCTGATTAACTACTTGCCCACTGTCTTGAATGAGCTCTTTACTCTCTTGGTTCATACCCAGTCCGAGGAGATTGGCCTGAATGTCATTCGCTTGATAACGAACATTATCCACTTGATAAGCGACCAGGCCAAGAGGCCGGATCTCTTGGGCGCCTATGTAAAGTATGTATTCCATGCACCTTACTACAGCCAGCAAACGGCTAGGCAGAGGACTGTCCATGGAGAACTATGCCGGCACTTGCCCTTCCTCCTGAATCCCAGCAATCCCGACTTCCTCATCGTCAACAAGTTCATGCGCTACTCCTCGATATTCTTCGATCTGATCGTGAAGAGTATGGCTCAGCACTTGCTGGCCACCGGCAGGATTCGGATGCTGCGGAACGAACGGTTTCCCAAGGAGTATGCCGATCGGGTGGAGCAGCTGATCAAGGTCCTGATGCCGTATATCACCACACGGTATGAGGATCTGGGCGAGGAAACGCATCTGCTAAACCGCTCTTTGGCGAGGTTCGTGCGCCAGTGCCTGAGCTACATGGACAGGGGATTCGTCTATCGTCTGATTCGCTGCTATATGGGGGAGTTCGCGCCTGGCAACGCCCGGATACTTCACGAATACAAGTTCAACTTCCTGCAGGAGATCTGCCAGCATGAGCATTATGTGCCACTCAACCTGCCGTTTGTACTGAATCCCAAGAACAGGCCGCCGGAGATGATGCAGCACTTCACATTGTCCGAGCAGTTCTGCCGACAGCACTTTCTGTCGGGACTGTTGCTCCAGGAGCTGAAGAGCAGCCTCAACGAGGTGGGTCACGTGCGACGCCATGCCCTGGGCATCTTCAAGGATCTGCTGGCGAAGCACGAGCTGGATAACCGGTATCAGCAGAAAGGACAGCTGTCACGGATCGCTTTGCTCTACGTGCCCTGGCTGGGTGTTGTAATGGACAACTTACACCGCATCGATGACATGTCCGAGTCCGGAGCCTGCACTCCCAATGGCCATGTGTATGCGGACTCGGCTTCCTATACTAAGCGACTGAGCTGCTCCAGCAGCTATGTGTTCAGCAAGGACTCGTCTACCTTTGGATCCCTGACCTCCACGCCGAGGTCAAAGAATCGCCTCACCCTGCACTGCGATCAGCCGAGTCCCTACCGCACTTCGGTTCACATGAAGGAGCACAACTACCTGGCCGCCATAGCCGGACAGCCCATAAGCAATGGAATCTCCAATCTTTCGCTTAATTCCAACACGGATTCGGGGGTAAGTTCAGCACATTTTCCGTTGTGTTTTCTCTGCTAATGTAAAGTATTAACAGCACTCCCAGGACACCACCACCATTGGTGCTTATACCAACGGAGATGCAGATGTGGCTCTCCGTAACGGGCACAATCGCTCCGTGAGCGTTACTCACGCACAGATACTCTCGCGCTGCGACAAGTTCAGCTCGGCTGAGAGCAAGGATCTGCTGCTAGGCTTCCTCTTCATCATTAAGCACCTGTCGCAGGACCAAATGGTGGCCTGGTGGCAGAACTGCAACGAGTCGGAGACCCTGCAGTTCCTTTCCATTCTGGATCTCTGCCTGCTGCAATTCCGCTATGTGGGAAAGAAGAATGTGGTTCTCAATTCGCCAGACTCCCGTACAGGTCGTTCGGCCAAGGCTAACACCTTGCCGGCGAGGACACAACCACCCACGGGCTTGGAGAATGGAAACAGCCAGGAGCAGCAGCAGCTAAACAGTGGAACCCTGAACCAGACCCGGGAGCATCTCTTGGAAGATATGGAAACTCTGGCTAAAAGTCAGTTGGCGCTCTACGAATCAAATTTGGCCACTGAGGTGGGCATGATAATCCTGGACTGCCTGGGCATGTATGTCCTTCAGTTCCGACAGCTTCTAGCCGACAGTACTATCCTGCCCAAGTTGGCCCGAGTATATCTGCGATTCCTGCAGCTGGGCCAGTCGGAGAGGCTCTCGAAGCACGTCTTCGCCGCCCTGAGAGCGTTTATCAACAACTATGCCGTCGCCCTGTTCAAGGGCAATGCCATGCTGTGCGGTCAGATGGTCTACGAGCTACTGAAAGCCTGCGATAGCCGCCTGGTGGATATTCGCCATGAGTCCTGTGCCGTACTCTATCTCCTCATGCGAAGCAATTTCGAGTTCAGTGGCAGGAAGGCCCTCACGCGAGTGCACCTTCAGGTTATCATATCCGTCTCCCAGATGATTGGCAATGTGATTGGGCTGAACAACGCCCGGTTCCAGGAGAGCCTGTCCATCATCAACAGCTATGCGAACAGCGACAAGGCCATGAGGGGCACTGGCTTTCCCATGGAGGTCAAGGACTTGACGCGTCGCGTGCGCACCGTCCTAATGGCCACGGCTCAGATGCAGGCCCATCACATGGACCCGGAACGATTGCTCGAGCTACAGTATTCCCTGGCTAACTCGTATGCCTCCACGCCGGAGCTGCGGCACACTTGGCTGGTGACCATGGCCAGGAACCACGAGCAGAACGGAAATCTCTCGGAGGCCGCCTGCTGTCATCTCCACATAGCCGCTCTGATGTGCGAATACCTGCGCTTGAGGGGTGGCTGCAGTCTCAGTTGGTCGTCAACGGCCTTTGGCAAGATCTCCAGAAATATTCCCCTGGATGAGCAGGGTCTGAAGCTGGATGCCGGCGCCCAGGACTCCCAGTACACAGAGCAAATGCTCCTGGAGCAGCTGAAGCAGTGTGCCGACTTCTTGGACCGCGCCGAAAGATTCGAGTGCCTCGGAGAACTCTACAAGCTGATTCTGCCGATGTACGAGAGGGATCGCAGCTACTTGGAACTGGCCCACTGCTGCGAGCACCTGACCCAGGCCTACAACAAGATTGTGGAGGTGAACCGTTCGGGCAAGAGGATGTTGGGTCGCTTCTACCGGGTTGTATTCTACGGAATGGTGAGGAGCTCCTTTCGAGGAGGGGACTTTAGCTTTAACTAACTTCATGTTTGTTTTGTAGATGTACTTCGAGGAGGACCATGCCATCGAGTATGTGTACAAGGAGCCAAAGCTGACCTCGCTGAGCGAGATATCCGAGAGACTAGGCAAGCAGTACAGGGAGAAGTTTGGAGCCGATGTGGTCAAGATGATCATGGATTCATCACCGGTAAGACAAGTTTGATTTGAAATAATTTTAACTACAGGAAAACCATTTATCTTTGGGTATCCTAGGTACATACGTGTCCCCTTTGCGTAGGCCCTTTAAAATTATTTTATTATATTTTTTGTACGTCTGAATACTTTAATTCTTTTTTTTTCAATATTAAAATTTTTTATTTAAATTTTTTACACTATACAGTTACGATGAACACTATTTTTGTAAGGGCACTAATGAAAAATCATTCAACCCATCTGCAGTGATGAATCACTTAAAGAGATATTCGTTGAAGAGCATGTCAGAGTCGCTTTCGCCGCGCAACAGGCTCATACGCTAATGAGAAATATAGAGTATTATTATAGATCAGGATCATTATCGTTCGTTTGCGTCCACCTACTCGCTTAACCTCCGATTGACGCATCAGGGACGTGGTGGTGCTCCTCGGTATCATACGTAGGGCTGGGCCATGTTGCTGCTTGGAATTTTGTCCTTGGGCCGCAGCCTTGCACCTGAGAAGGAAGTCTTTTCGAAATTGGTGAACATTAAATCCCTGGGAGCTTACTCACACACGATTCGACTGCGGTTTCGGTACTGTGCACGGTTGTCTTCCCTGTCTCGGCTGGCGTCCTGCCAGACTGGCTTTCATGGCGGCCGCCTGCTGGCCCCCCAAATCTGTCTTCTGTGCCATTGGCCGCTGGTAGTTCTGTTTACGTGTCGGTGTGGAGAGGCAGGTCTCCGCATGGAGTTTTTGAACAGCGCCTACGGCTGCCGCGGCCTGGAACTGGCCACCGCCCGCCGTGAGGCGGCATCTCTGCGTGCCAGTGAGTGTGGATTGGGACGTCTGCGCCGTCGCCCGACTGTAAGGGGTTGCCCGGCGAGCCTGTGCTCCGCTCTGGAGGCTGGTGCCCGCTCCACGCACAGAGCATCTGGCCTTGGCCGACTTGTAGACCCGCGGAAAGGTGGTCTGCTTACTGTGGCCAACCATAGGATTGGTCGGTGTAGATGAGTTGGCATTGTCATCGTCGCCCGTCATGGGTTCAGAGCGTTGGGAAGCCATATCGCTCATCTGGTTCACCAAAGTGGAGCCCTCAGAATTTTCATATCTGAGAAGATTAATGGTTAGCTTAAGGTACTATAAAATATTAAGTAAAAGTCTTCAGTATAGCGCAATTATAATATATATCTTTAAGGCAGTTAATATTAAATATTTCCCTTAAGCTTCACAACTTACCTGTATAGCTTTCCCCTTACATATTCTGTGGACGTCTGCGGAGTCTGCGAATAGGAACTTTGTCCCTTTGGTGTCACGTCATGTCCAATGGAGTGCGATTCATCGTCCCCGGCATACGCCTCCACATCCGTTTCCATTTCGTTGATGGCCTGGTCAATGGAAACTGTGGCCGCCGAGGGCTGTGCCGATGGTGGCGGCGGCGAGACAGCCAAAGAAGACTGTCCACTGCTGGCCCTGTTGATGTGGATCTGATCCCGGCTCACGATCAGGCCCAGCTTGCGACACAACTCCTTGAAGGCTTTGTCCGACACCAGATCCTGGTAGCGAGTGGATTCGGTGAAGGTGAAGTTCTCGAAAGCCTTAATGCCCTCGATCTGGTGCTCGATCTCCAGCTCCGTGTAGCTGCGCTTCGAGCATAGGGTGCACTTGGGGCAGATGGAGACATCTCCGCCGTCCTCGTACTTCTCCCTGAGCAAGTCGTTAACGCGGAAGAGGAACTGAGCCACCAGGACGCTCTCTGGGCGGTTGTCCAACTTCTTGGGATCGCCGAGGTCCAGCTGAAGGCTGTGGCCCCTGTAGAAGATCGGTTCGTTGGGATCCGGCAGCTGGCCCGGCTTCTGCTTGGTGGTGAATCTCATGCAGAGGCCTCGACCGCCGGGCAACAAGGCAACCCCGACCTCCTCCAATGGCATCTGTTCGTCTCCCAGCTGGCTGAGGCACTCGAAGATCTGGCGTTTGACTGAATAACCATTCTCCATGTGGCTTACGGCATCCCCAACGACCTCCGGTCGAACCAATGTGGTTGTCGAAGTGGCCTCTGTTTTAGTCTTTACGTCGTTGGCGGCGACTTCCGGGATCTGGCGATGCGATGGCACGAACTCCATGGCATTCGGGTTGAGGGGAGAGTACTCCACCGCAGGTTGGGTTGGATTTGGAATCGGGCTTTCCATATGGATCATTCCTATTGACATCCGAGGAACCGGAAAAGAAAATATGTGCTCCATAACGGACACTCAGCTGTGTCTATGTCGAATGTGATGAGCAGCCAGTGGTTTCTGCCGAAACTGGGAAGAACCCCGAAATGTATATGAAATTTTGAAGCTTTTGAGCGGTCTGTGGTATTGTGGTATTGTAAAAAAGTAACAAACAATTTACTAGAAGCTAGTTGGTTTAATTGTTAAAACTACATCAGTCGAGGGTAGGAAGTGAGCAAGTATTCGGAAAACGAGCTGCTGTATTTGAACGGTGCTGGAAAGGTGACTGGATGGGAGAGCGTTCTAAATCGATTCTATTAACACTCAGGTTGCTATAATTATTTTTGAGCTACAAACAACTATCTTAATTTATAAATGATCTATATTCTGTTAAGCAACTTGAAAATCTATCAAAACTTTATAACTAATCATCTCTCATTGATTTTTATTTTAGGTTAAAGTTGACGAATTGGATGCCAAGCTGGCCTACATACAGGTCACCCATGTAATTCCCTTTTTCTCCAAGGATGAACTCGATCAGAGGCTAAACGAATTCGAGCAGAATCACGATGTGGACACGTTTATGTATGAAACACCATTCACCAAATCGGGAGCAGCACGCGGCAGCGTGGAGGAGCAATGGAAACGCAAGACGGTCATTAAGAGTGAGTTCTCATTAGGTCTTGTATAAAATATGATTTGATAATATATCCCTTTATTCCCCCAGCTCAATACTCATTTCCCTATGTCCTCAAACGTATACCAGTGAAAGCGCGCGAGATCATAGAACTGAGTCCCATCGAGGTGGCCATCGATGAGATGCAATCAAAGGTTTCAGAGCTGGAGGAGATCATTCTCCCGCCAGCCGATGTGAAGAAGCTGCAGTTGCGCCTGCAGGGAAGTGTGGCAGTGACCGTGAACGCGGGTCCCTTGGCCTACGCCCATGCCTTCCTGGATGCCAAGGTGGTCAATAACTTCTCAGTGGATCGTGTCAGCGATCTCAAGGATGTCTTTCGGTACATATTTACATATTTAACTTCATTTGTAGCAGTTTTATAAAGGGTTAAGTGAGGAAGTCAGAGGAAATTAGAATATATTCAAAGAAATACGAAGACGTTAGTAGATAGACGATAGTCGGAAGATGTTATTTGAAGAATAACCTTGTGGGCTCCGGATTTTATTAGTAGATACTTATACTTTGTACTAAGTTATTTAATGGGACCGAAAATGAACTGAACCATATTTTAATTCGTTATTGGTATGGTTCCCGGTTCCTACGTTAATTTTAAGATATAAACTAACTACAATGTGCCATAGTTATAAATTGCAGCGGTATTAGCGTGTATTCTTCGCTATAAACTTACCTGAGTCAAACAGCCCACAAACAGAAAAGCTCCGTATAAAAAGAATGTATAATATATATGGGGTGAAACAATTTGTTATAAGAAAGATTCTTGTTTCGTGGCCTATTCGATTTCATAAAAGTTGCTTTGAAGTTTCTATATTTGTTTGTTTTTTAATACAATCATTAATAATCCTTCTCCTCTTTCAGCGACTTCATTGTGGTGTGTCAGAAGGCCCTGTTCCTCAACGAGCAGATCATTAGTGCCGACCAGAAGGAGTACCATCATGTGCTGAAGGAGAACTACGAGAAGCTGTGCCAGGCGCTCAGTGAGTTGCTCGACGACGAGTCCTTCCAGCCGCTGGGCGACGATGCCGACAGCATAAATCAGCGCAACAGCATGGCTTTGTTCAACGCGATCAGCGGCGCATCCCATAACTCAAGTACTGCTTAAGTTCAGCAAAACCAAGATACCGAGGCTCAGATATCAGATATCAGATACTCAGATACAGATACACGCACACCTAACCAGCAACCAAGCGAATACCAAGTGCACACTGTATTTGAGAATAACACCAGCAGAGTAACCACAACGTATTTAGTCGTAACCTAGACGTGTTTGGTGTTTCCTTGTTTGATGTTGAAGTTGAAATTGAAATTGAAATTGAAGTTGAAATTGAATTTGAACTTGTCTGGCGGCAGGTAAAGCGCAACTTTTGGGCTTTACGGTTCGAGACTTGGCTAAGGGGGCTCGCATGTGACTAACCCCGCATGAAAATCCAAAAAGCAAACCCTGCATCATTGTGGTGGCAATTAATCCGACCCAAAAACAAACTAACCGTAAGCCTCAATGCAAAATTCTAACCAAAAACTATGTGTTTTCTGAGCTTTTTTCCCCCAAATGCTTTTGACATTCTGTATTAACGACAGTTTTGTAATTCTCCCATTTTTTAGGACCGTATTTTGTTGATCGAAATACCAGCAACAACACCCACCACCACCACAACCACAGCTCCCACATAAACACACAGAACTCCACACAACATGCATAACCGATAACCGAACTATAAGTTCCCTAAGTTCCAGTTAACCGAGAAATCACTTGTTAATTTCTACGACTAAGCTTAAGCTTAGCCCTCTAGGGCCAAGGGAATGGTCTTAGCGGGTTAACACCCCCTGATTGTTGTTAGATTTTTATGTTGAACGATTGGATTTTAAATTTCCTTAAATTGTATTTGTATATTTTTAGAAACAGCAACCCGAAATTAGTTGTAAATTTAGCCTGTAAACTGTATATTATTACTATTATTTGGACTATAAATCGCCAGACTATTATGTGAACCAGTTACTTTATTAGATCGAATCTGCTAACCTTGTGTCTTCTTCAAAACTCGAAACGGCTAAACCATATTTAAATAATTTAAATTTATTCCTAAACGAAGTTAGTTTTAATGTTGTAACAAAACTAGACGAATAAGTTCCAGCAAGCAAACAGAACTTACCAAAGTATTCAGATAATGGAAATACCTATTAAACAGATCTGCGGATATATACAATATATATATATATTTACATACATGCATTTTCTAGTGAAATCGTACTAAATACAAATATACGCATTGAATGTTTAAAACAAACGCAGGGGAATCTTTCACTGTTGGGTTCAATTTTCGTATTTATTAACAATTTGTTTAAAATTATTTAACAATTTTGTTTATCATGCGCGGATCGACACAGAAATGTTATTCAAATTTGGATTTTAGAACTAAACCGAACAAACGAATGTTAGGCGCTTTGGAAGCCATCAATGTTGGATTGAACAGTCACTGAATCAAGCAATCAATCGTCAAATCAATCAATCAATCATCAACCAATCAATGTTCCCTTTAAGGCTACATAAATATGTAAATTTTATCATCTCCATTAGGCTTAGGCTCTAGTTAAGAATTACAAGCGGACGTTGGGGTTCCGGGAGCGGACGAAGTTCAGCAGCTCGTCGGAGTCCTCGCACACGAACGGCTTGATGTGATGGCAGGCCACGTCGTGCCACTTGATGCCGTCGTTGTAGAAGTTGTTCAGGATGGACAGGCAGCTCTCGTCGTTGCCCTGGGCAGCCTCCCTGTTGTCCGGCTGCGGCTGCTGGTAACCGCCCGTGGCGGACCAGTCGCCGGTGTTCCTTTGCGAGGTGGGTCCAATCTTGGCCCCCGATCCCGACCAGAACCAGCCGTTCTCATTTGGTGGCTGCAGATCGGGCCTGTCGCATCCAGCGAAGTTGCACTTCCTGCCCGAGGTCCAGATATAGCGCACATTGCCCCTGGCGATCCGCTGCTTCACAAAGTCATTCTCCTGCGGAGTCTCCAGCGAGACGGCGTCCATGCAATGCCTGCGGCAGATGTTCCTAGCATCCAGCCAGTCCACCTCCAGGCTGCGGGTGGGTGCATGCTCCCAGCTGAAGAAGTACGAGTGGGAGACACCCCTGGCATCCCGGTAGCTGGCATGGCGCACTCGGTTCGCACAGCTCCTCGGATCGGGCAGGGCCAGGCGACGCTGGGCCAGGGCCATGGTGGCGCTCAGTGCCAGCAGCAGCAGGGCACGCAACACAGACATATTTGGAAAGCTAAAAAATAAAGATTTAAATACAAAACCAATTAAATAATGTACAAAAATAATTATTTGAAGACTAGTACAATTATTTTACAATTCAAAATGGATAAATTAATATATATTTAATTACTTTAAATTATTTCAGCTTCAGAAACCAAGAAATATTTTTATTTATTAGGTACTTCTAACCAATTACTCTGCCGCCACAAATCCAGAGTGACTTAACCCGCTAAGCTCGGCCTAAAACTGTTTAGAAAATTCGATTTTGACTCGAAATCGATCTGATTTGCTTTGGCCCCACCCAAAAGCCATTTCCGCTTCGATGAGTCGCGTTTGGGTTTTATGCAAAATCAGTGATTGGAAATGCTTTGCTTCGATTTTGATCAATTTTGAGTGTGTTTTGTATATGGAATTTGTCGCTTACAATTGTCATTTTGCACAATTTGATTTCATTTCGGCTAATTAAGTAGTTTTCCATTTCGAAGAGAGGGGCCTTCAACCTGGTTTCTATTTCGTAACGTGAGAATTGTTCCCCTCACAACGGAGACTCGGCTCGGCAACAGTCTATGCGATGATGTCGCGGCTTCATAGTTAGTACCTATGCAAATGGCTTTATTGTTTTATATTTGTACATAAAAAAAATTAAACATGAAAATTGTATGCAAATTTTTATGGGTCCATTGATGGACGACGACTGCTTGTTCTGGCAGCTAATCAAAATTACATCTTATATAAATTATCGACTTGCAATCAGGTCCGGATTTAAATTGGCTGATCTCAGCTGGGGAATGACTAAAGCGCGTGCTGAACCCTGACAAATAGAGTTAATTATGTCTAACTAACCAAGCAAATCGTTTAAATTAAATTACTGATGATTGGAATTGAACTGAACCATTGAAAAGAAAATTGGATTACTATTATTTCAGCGGGAAAATGAATTAACTAAAATTATGAACATGAATTTAACAAGAAATTTTGTAATCTAATTTTTGACTTAGGATATTTCTTTAAATTTAGTCTGTTTTTAACTTACAAATTATCGATAATTGCAACTTATGAAGTTTATATTAGTTGGCTTAATAATTTGATTGAATTTATTAACACAACTAACATAAATTCAATAAATTAATAATAATTTTAATCATTTTATTAAGCCGAATATCATAATCTTATTAATATGATTGAATTATTAAACCAACTAGCATAAGCTTCATTAGTCTAATTTTTCGGTAACTTGTTTAAATAAAAATACATACTAAATTTAGAGTATAATATAAAAAATCTTTAAATATTTCTGTTTGCTTTATTTTAAATAAAGAGTTACTTATCTACAGTAACAGCAAACAATATAACCACACAATAATAAATTCAAACTCCCAAGAGGATTACTTGAATTTGTTTAAAAACGTAATGAATTTAGTGATCACTTAATTATTAAAATATAAAGTATAAAAAAACTGCAAATGTTAGATAAAAAATTGAATTGATTTCATGATTAGTGTCATAAAACATCAGTTTCTAGGATAGTGACTGGATATAACTATTAAAATTTAAAAATTAAATGGTAAATTTGTTTCTAAATTTATTGCAATTGTTAAAAAGAGAACCTATATTTAAGGTGCTTATAATAATAATTCAAAATCCTTGTATCTAGTATGTAATTTATGTAAAGTGTTTAAGGTATGTATTTTAATTCCAATCTAAAACTAATTTCTGTGAAATCAATCAACCTAAAAATTGTATTGACCGACTTAACTTTATTTCCCCCCCCCCAGGATCAATAGCATTTTATAGCTGACCTTAAAAAAAGTTACCAAACCGTAACTGACCTAGCCCAAAAACAAAAACAAAAGAAAAAACCTGACCTAGCCAAAGCCAAGGAACTCCCACTCCCCGCTCGCCAGCTGGGAACCGTTCCATGTGCTCTGCCCACCAGTCGGAGGCATTCCAGTACGCAGGCGTTTCTGGCTCAGCCGGAGCCCAGAGTTTGTCTTGCGCATACCAAGCGGAGAAATACTCGCAGTTAATGGAGAAAGTTGCCCGAGGCCCCGTTGCCGTCGTCCATGGTCATGCATTACACATATTGCCGGATCGGTCGCCCTGGCCAATATTCGAAACTCTTCCGCCTGATAACAGGCCGAAACCGAAAACCGACAAAATTTGGTCGTCTTCGGTTTGGGCCTTTGTTTTGGCCACGCGCAATTGCATGTGCTTTTATTTATGTTGTTTTGTTCCTTTTTTTCACGGCTTGTAAATTTTGTAATTTGAATTTCCGTTGCCTCATTTGCTCTTCCTATTAAAGGTGTACAGGTTTTTAGCTCTGCTAATTGCCGTGGGTAAGGGCATTAACAACTGCCGAAATATTTCCGAACCAATTGTCTTCACCATCGGGCACTTGCCTGCTCCCAAGTAGCTCTCATTTTTCTCTCATTTTGTTTTGTTTTTTTGGGATTTTTGGGTTTTTGTATTGTAGAGAGTCTCGTTTTCTTGTGTTACGCAATGTTTGCTTTTATTGAACTGCTCAATGGACGCACTTGTAAATATAAATTGTGGGAGAAAGGCATTTGCTTTGATGGCTAAATGACTAACGATGATTTTAGGCTCTTTAAATGGTTATCTCCTTTATATAATTCACCTGTGTGCGGCGTGCAAAAAGCAACCTTCAAAACGTGCTCAATAGCCAAATAAATATTACAAAATAGCAAAGGCAAAAAAATAATAATAAAAAGAGCAGTCGAAATCTTTGGCGGATGATGTTTTTCCAAGCACACATCTGTGCAGCATTCCGACTCCGAAACCTGTGTTAGATAATTAATTCCAAGCCACTTGTACGTACTTGGGCTGGCTTCGTGGTTGCATCTGCCAAACATTATTTTCTTGTTGTTTTTTGTTTATTTTTATTTTTAACCCCTCCCACCAGCCCATACATGGCAATTAATCTCCGGCTTATACATTACATTTTACAGAGATCCGCGCTTGGCTTGAAGCAACTGGTTTTTTTTACCAGATTTTTCCTCGTTGATTGCAGGCAAATTTTATTTATGTATCACGCGCCTCCTCGAGCACATTTTGAGGTGAAGTAAATGGGTAAAAAATTGTCATTAGCTGCTCAGAGCGGAACAGGTGTCTAAATCTTGCGAAGAAGTGGTATGTGTTCGAAAAGAGTCACTAAGATATTTGCCAATCGACGATTTTGAGGGGAATTCCGCCCAAGGCAAATGGTATTCGATTAATTAAAATGGGTTTTAAAATGTATATAAATATTCTAATTTATTTACTTTACTCTTTATAATATTTTAAGATAGCTTTGTGCTTTTTTCTAAACATTATATTGAAGAATATTATGACCAAAAAGTGCCTTTGAGTCTGCATAAAATTTCAAAGCACATTTCAGTTAAAAAAAAAGTTCGGTAGCATTTTTAATTAATATTCCTTATAAATATAGGAAATTTTATAAATATCGCCGTTAACTCGATATTTCTTTTTGATTATGGTTAACATACTATTATTGTAATTTCGCATTGGTAATTTTTTTTGTGACTTCAAGAACATTATTTTTACAATAAAAAAATGTAACCATAACTCATAGCCTGACCCGTTCTCCTACTAGTTATTTTACCATAAAACTTCTTTAGTTTAAAAACGTAAAAAATTCATTTAAAAACATGTAAAAACTTGTAAAACCTTGTCTAACCCTTATTAATTTTATGTTAGAAACCTATATATATTTTTCTTTAAATAGATTAACTCTACCTTAAATATTATCTATATATTATTTTTTCTGTATAACTATATTATCTATATATTATTTTATCTGTATAACTATATTATTTTATCTGTCCTTTAGCATAAATTCTTTATAAATTAATACACTTGTAAAATGATAAGAAATGTGAACTTAAAAACTTTTCCAGCTAATCATTAATAACTCTGAATCATTTTATGTTAGAAAATATATCTGTTTTTTTCAATAGATTAACTTTACCCTAAGTATTTCTTTTCCTGTCCCCTCTTAGCTACCATAATTCTTTTAGTAATTCTTCTGTAACATAACAAAAATTCCACATATTGCAATAAATGCTTTTAAAAACTCTTGGGAATCTTTTCTAGCTTCTCTTTAATAAACCTCCTCAATAATTTAATGGTTGCTACCTAGATCGGCTTCTGCCATTTCCTGTTAATTAGAAATCAATCGATAAGCAGGCATTTCTCCAGAGAAACCACCGAGAAACTTGCACTTGCAGCTCGTTTCTAGAACGAAGACCAAGACGGGTTTCTGGTTTTTTTTATTGGAAGCAACGCCTTGCCGTGAAGCGATGACAGTAATTATTAAGAAGACGGATTTGCCAGCTGCTGCTGATGCTGCTGCTGCTTCTGGCCAAGTTGATGGCAAGCCACAAACCCACCTTGATGCATCAAGATATAGCCCGCATTTAAGGCAGTCTCTGTCTTAATGCTAATTAGAATGGATTGCGACATCCGGGCATTGGGTCAAGCGACTTGACCTCTTTCGGGCGGAATAAAAGGGAGCAGGATGCTGCCGTCGTTATGAAAGTTTCACGCGGATGCGAAACGGAGGCGACGCTTTAATTGCCACGGCCTGGGTCTGGTCTTGGCCAGATCTGGTCTGGTCTTGGCGTCTTGGCCCGAAGAAGAAGCCGCTGGCCGCCGAGAGCAGAGTAAACAATATGCAGAAAAACTGGACAGACGGTAGAAGAAAGTCTGTCAACGGCGCGGCGGCGGCCAGTTTGCGGAGCAGACAGGCCGAAGGAGCATTACTTTTACTGGTCACCAGCTCCAGCAGCAGCACCTGCGAGTTACTGGTTTTCTCGGATGAGCAAAACACAAAAATGCCACAGACAGTGCACTGTCAGCGCTGGAAACAATAACAATGAAGCGAAATGATAGTGAAAATGCTCATGTTTCTTCGTTCGTTTTGGTCATCGCATAAATATGTATTTATATGTATGTGCAGGCCATATCAATAAATATTGACAGCGCGTCAGGTGAAAAAAGGAGGAGGAGATGGTCGAGGAGGAGGCAGAGGAGGTAGACAAGGGGTGGAAGTGAGCTGCTGGAGGGGGCAGTGACAGGTCCCCACTTGGAATCTTCTCAGGTGTCTGGGCATCTTCACTTTCATCTGGCTAGTCAGGTGCTAATGAGTTGCCCAAATTGATGGTTGGCCAAATAAACAAGCCAGTGACAGAAGGGAAAACATTAAAAAAAAAATACGGAGAAATAGACAAAGTTATAGTGCGGTTATAGAATTTGAAAGAAAAACAAAATATGTACTTTGCATGTCTTGAGGCCTTTTAAATAAATATTTAAATGTTACATATTTCTGCTCAGTTTTTCCAAATTATTCCTTATATTTTACTAATATATCATAATAAATGACTATTATATTAAATAACATTAAAGAGAATTGAATGCTTGTAAATTTATACTTTTAAATTTGTTTTTTAAGCTTAAACAGCTCGAAAAGTATTTATTAAGAATTTTCAAGAATTACTATTTTGAGAAAATAGTACAAATTAACCCAAATATTTTATCGAAATATTTGATTTCCTAAAATATGTATAAATATTTATATATATTAAAGAGATAAGATAACGATAAAATATATTTTAAGTGCTATTAAGACCTTTAATTTAATGGAAAGGGGAATAGCTACAAAGAAATTATAATATATAAATTTTAATAAATTATATTCATAATAAATAAAATAAAATAATAATATTAACTTTATAAAAATAATACGACAAACTATTAATATTACAAATATTTATTCCTGTTTTTATTGAGAAACCCAAATGCTTTATTTATTTAATAGCTAAACTTTTATTTTGAATTTAAGAATGCATTGAAGGAAACCTTTTCTAAATTTTTCTGAATTGCTCAACTTCTAAATATATTTTTGGGTCCTCAAAATTATAGTTTACCAAAATTTACTCCACTTAAATTACATCAAAAAGAAATCATATATCCCCTTTATTATTTCCGTATTTCCCACCCATAATCATAACAGCAAATGGAAGCTGCAATAAATCCAGAACTGAAAATTGTCAATCATCTTGAAGAGCTACAAAATTGGCATATGTAAAACCAGAAATTCACTGGCAAAAAAAAAATGGGGGGCGGAGGAGACACGCCCATGGGGCAATACTAACTTTCCTTTAAAGAGAATCCATCCAACAGAGTGACAGGAGAAGCCCAGAGAGATTTGGTTTTCTTTATTTTTGCTGCTGCCTGTAAAGACTTTCCCGCATTCCGCGGAGATAAATTATTTTGTTGTCAATTGGAGACGGAATCGTGACTGGTGATTTCTACTTTGGAATTTTCAGAGATTGCAGACTCTGCTGCTGCTGCTGCAAGTCCTCCTCCGCAATTGCGATGGGAAGTGGCATTGAAATTGTTTAACTGGTGACCTGTCACCGAGCCGAGATTTTAAATAACCATTCAAGTGAGGTCAGCTCAAATTTGAGCTGTAAAAATGTCAAAGGCCGCTATTCTTATCAAGTTGCCTTTATTGCCAGTCATAAAATATTATTGACTTTACGACCCCAAAGCAGTCTGCAGCCACAGTAGCAGTAGCAGCTGCCTGACATTTTGGTAATTACTGCCCGAATATTTGCATGCAGCTACTGCTGCTGCCGCTGGAAAATTAGATTTTCCACTCATTTGCACTGCCACATATTGCGTAATCTTCTGCTTCAATGCATGGCCCTGGGGGTGGCAAGTGGGCGAGAAAAACAGGCCAAAACGAGGGCATGCTTGGTAATAAAAAAAAAGTAAATGACGAAAAAAGAACTCCATCATTGTTGAGTTTACTAACAACATTTTTCACACTGTTTGCCTTGCTCTTCAAACTGACAGAATGCATTGTGACGGTATTATTTTAGAACAAAATATTTATCACTGTCAGTCAACAAACTATTCTAAGTCACTCTTAAGTTGGCAATAAGTACAAATTTGGTGCCAGCTGTTATTGAAATATTATGCTTACTTTATGTTTTGAAACCTAGTTTTATAGTTAATGACTTGCTTTTGTGTTTTATTTTTAGGGGAATATAGAGTGAATATTCTAGTATATTGCTGACGTTTTTAAAAAATGTTCAAATGGAAATTTCAAGCCTTTTACATTCATTTACAAATCTTTAAAAAAAAATATAATAACAAGAATAGTTTGATTTATATTATGTTTTGTTATTTTTTAAATTCTATTTTAATGTGTTTAATATACGTTTTTATAGGCCTGACTCATAATATTTACTGGGTTCCTATTAAATTTCGCATTTTTCTTTATAAATATATTGTTAAACCGTTGCAGAATTTTATAATATCAGTCAGGAGCTTACACACAGTGAAGGAGTCATTTCCGACCCTATAAATCATAAATATCAAGCAGAAACAAAATTTGTATTAAAATTTAAACAATTTTAAAGGGGTTATACGATGAAAATTCTAAAAAATTCAAATACAACTTCAATTTTTCATGTCAATTTTTCATGTTCAACTAAAATTTAATATGCTGATTTATTAACCTAATGAAAACTAGCACAAAAACGATATCCAATTTGAAATTATTACATTTTTGTTTTAGTTATAATCGATTTTCATGCACCAATTTTAAGCTGCAAGGGAATACAAAATTTGGTTTCCCAAAGATAACTTCCTTTCTTTTTAAATATAATATCTCCTGCAACATTTCGATAAAGTTTCAGACAATCTACACTTTTTAACAAATACCTTATTTTAAAATTTAATAAAACACTTCAAAAGGTAAATAATTCAAAAACCACTTTTTCTAAAATGTATCTACCTTTTTCTTGAAAAATACTTTTAACTTTTTTAAGATTTAAGAGTCCTGTACCAAATATAATAAGCAATTATCAAATACAAGTCACAGAGATTGGAGAGACAAAATCTTAAATAACAAAATCAAAACCATCGAATTATTAAATTATTAAATAAACTAAAACTGCAACTCTACATCTGACCCACTTAGCAAGTACACAATTTACAATAACTATTCAGATAGAAAAATACCAAACAATCGCAATCGATGAAATAATTCTTCTCAATTTCTTAATGAAAACTTTACACTCTCTTTTTGCAGTCACTTGTCCTTAAAGGATATTGAGCTTGTGATGTGTGATAATCACCTTTTAGATCGGCGCAAAACGACACGAACGGGGCTGAAAGAACTCGAAATCCAACTGAGGTTGTGGTTTTTTGGCCTGGGAAACAACCGCACGCAACGCTTCACTTTTACCAACTGAACGCACTGACGATCTTGCCACGGTTTATAGCCTGTCCCCAAAAGGCAAAACAAACCAAAACGAGCAAAAAGCCATCATCGCTGGCTGATGTTCGATGTTCGATGTTCGTGGTGGCTCAAACCCGGGGGGCTTGGAGGCTTGGCTAAAACGAGCGAAGAGTTGGGGCTCGGTTTTTGGTGTTTAGCTTTAAGTTTTTTTTTTTTTTTTATTTCAACTGGAGATGCGTTGTGTTCGGTATGCATTCGATGGCTAATTGAGTTTGGGGGCCGTAAATCGACAGTTGCGGCTACTGCCGCCATAAATGTGTCACTGGGCTACTGGTTTTTGGCTTTGCAGCTTGAGTGCATCTTCTGCAGCTTCGAACATGTTCGCTCGCCGAGTTCGCTGCCTGAGTCTTTTGTTTTGCTTTGCGATCTCTTTGTTGTTGTTGTTGTTGTTGTTGTTGTTGTTGTTGTTGTTGTTGCAACGGCAATAAATAAGTGTGAAAAGGCAAAAAGCCATCGATAACCGTTACAAGCTTTGTTTAAAGAAATGATTATGCATTTGTGTTTGATTTTATTTTAATTGCCTTGAGTTAAGACGAACCCCCCGCGGGCTTAAATTTAATTATTGTCATAATTTGTTGTTGTTGTATTTTTTTTATTATATTTTGTGATTTTGTACAATACACTTATGTAACAATTGAATATTTTTCGGCTTCTCCGGTACAAAGCAAAACGGTGTCAATAAAATCAATAGAGGTTCAAATTGCTTCCGGCACAATTTGCTCATCATTAGCCAAAAGGTGTTGAAGAAGCGAGCAAAAAGGGCAGCAAAGAAACAGTCAAAATAAACAAATAAATAAATACTCGTGCTTAAATGATTTAAATGTAGTTTCTTTTTTTGTGGGCCTACACTCGGCGTGATTAATGTTATTTTTCTGATTTGCCTAATGAGAGCACAGCAACGAACGGCAGCAATAATACTCATTAATTTTCATTGTGCTCGGCCCAAAATATTGCCTAATAACGTCGTCTGTTTAGTGCTGAAAACTCCAATGCTCCAATGCTTCGCGGCTCAAGTTCACCCCTACAAGGCGATTCAGCTTCTGATCTGTCCCAAGTGTCCTCTCACGCACCTCGAGCGCATCTTCAAATTGCATTTCGAGCATACATAAAACATGAAAATATGGCAGCATCCGATGGGAGGTCGTTTAGTAAATTAAATTTAATTGCATTTTCCACATGTGCCAAGTGCGGTGGAGTGCCTGGCAGCCAACAACTTCAAATCGATTCGCAATCACTTCACAATTTGCCGGTACATCTGCTGTGCATCTTTTTCTATAGTTTACACTATATTTTGGGGTCTGTCAGTTGCTTTAAAATAATTATAAATAAATGTAGATCGACCGGCTTACGGATTAAATTAAATGTTTATTGTTAAAATTCTCCTCTAGGTAGTTTCAGAATTTTTCCAATTTATTTTCATGCAGATTAGGCCATATAAATCATAGATCTACAACCTAAAGGTCTCAAAAATTGCATAATCTCGAATTATTTCTCTCTAACTTCATGGCAATATAATTATAAATAATTATTTGATTAAACAATTAAATATTAAAGCTTAATTATGAACACAAGCTCTATTTTCTGCACATTGAAGCATACGATACATTTTACTAATTGAATTATGTCTACCTTAGTGTATTTTGGAGTTCGTGCCTCCAAATGATGCCTGCATTTCTTGTTTTCGTTTGTGACTTTGAACGCATTTGCCTAAGTGATTTATGCATCCGAGTATCCGAAACAGCCGATCTCGAAACTGGAGTCGGAGCAGCAGATGTGTGAAATCATTAAGTGCGAACAGCGCCAAATGATGGAGCCCCGAACTTGAACTTGAAGAACGCTGACTGGCAAAAGGCCGCCGCGCAAACAAATAACACCCGAAAACGAACGAAATAAATGGACAGACAATCCAAAAGGCATATCCATGGCTGCGGCTGCAATTAGATCTGCACTCCATGCTCCGTGCTCCGTGCTTCATGCGAATGGGTTACCCAGAGGCGAGCAACAATTAAAAATGGGTCTCGCCGCCGGAGCAACAATAAAAATTAAAACTCCGCTTACCGCTTACCATGAAGTTAAGTACGAGAGACCTTAGGCGTCATGGATATAGCGTTCGTAAAAGCAATACAGTGGGCACTCGGAGTAGCAAACTATTTGTAATAATTATTAATAAGAAATATTTCTTGAAAAATATAAATATTTTAGGTTACTGTTAACCATTCCTTAAAATGCAGCTAAATTTCTTGTTAACAGAAAATCATGAACTAAAATCAATCTAAAATCAAGTTAGATCTTTAGTTTGTTTTTCCAAAATTGGAAATAAGAAAGAAAGTTAACATCGGAATGCAAATGTTTCTATACCCTTACAGTTTGTAATTCAATCAGGAGTCGAATCGTAAATCGTTCATAACTAAGCCAAAAAAGCATTAATTTCTATACAGAAAGGTTTTCTGGGATAGTTTTCAATAGGTTAATAGTATCTGCAGACTGACTTAAAAAAAGTCTGAAATTACAAAACAATATATATAGATATATATAAAACATTTGTGTTAATTTTCGACACTTTTAATGATCTAACCTTTAATCCAATTTTGAAAAAAAAATAGAAAAAAAGACTTTGTTTGTTGGACATGTTTAGATCAACCAATCTTGTTGATGCTGATCATGAATAATAATTTATAGGGTCTGAAATGACTACTTTACTGCGTTTTAAGTATCTAACTAAAATGATTAAGCCAAAGACCATAGAACATAGAACTCCTTATACACTCTTTAATTAAGCCCTGGAAGGGTATACAAATGTTCAATAATTATAAGAAAAAATAATACAAGTTGTATATTATTATTTTAATTCCCGAAAATTATCTTTCATTCAAGATAAATTTAATAGACATGTTTCAAAATTGCCAAAAAGATATAAAACCCAAGTGTCATTATAAAAATTGGACTATAATATAATATGTTAAATATATGTAAGCAAGATATTGAAAAATATTATTATCAGTATAAAGGTTTTATACATTTTAACACTCTTAAATACGATTTAAAAATATCGTATTTAAAAATGTATTTTTTATAATTACTGTAAAACTAAGTTTTTGGTTTTTTTGAAGCAAAGTTCAATATATCAAATTTAATATCGACATCTCATGGTACTCAGATCGATTTATTTATAACTATATAGAATTGATATACAGAAATTTCTTTTCATGCCTAGTTTGTGTTTAGACTTATTTTTAGCTCACTACTTCTCAATAATTTATCTTGAATAAATCTTAATTAGACGGTTTTGCAATTTTTTCAGAATATCCTTTGTTTTCATAAGTTCACTCTACCGAGTTTAAATGGTAACATAAATACTGATATTTTATGGCCCTCAGCTATGGCTCACGACTGGTGTGGGACTGTGATTTTCCATTGCCTGCAATTTCACTTTCCTTTGCCACATATCTCACGAAATTGGCAACAACAGCCATCCGCCTGCCGAAATCCCACGCAGCCTCAGTGCCACATACTCATAATTGGGTCGCTTAATCTATCACTTGACATCTCCCATCCCAAACTTTTTAATTACAATTGGGCTCATTGTTTGAGTAGCGATTTCTTACGCAACATTCGCATTGCGTGGCGATTGCCAAAGGAAAGTCAGTCATCATTAGATTGACATAAAAAAAACTTAAAAACTTTTTATCGTTTTAAAGAAATGTTTGTAAGTTGTAACAAAATGAGGGTTTTTATTTTGATTTTGATTGAGTGGCATTCACAGAGCTTAAGTATGTGGTTACCTTTTCAAGTACAGGTGGCTTAGCATTAAATAAAACAGAAATTAGCGTGATACAAAATGTAATTCAGAGCAGCTTTCTAATTGAACTATTTTAGATGTAGAAATTAGTATGTTTGTTGAAGGTATTTTTTTTTAACTAATCAACAAATCAAGAAGAGGAATAATAAGATTATTAGGTACCATTGTAATAATAAATATTATTAATAGTACAAATGTTACAATTTCAAAAGGAAAAACATTCTTTAAAAAATGTTTGAAACTTTTATTTCATAATTATACATTTAAGAGGCACTTCCATTAACTTACTTTGCTTCACTTTAAATGACTTATTCTGAACAATACATAAACATATATGTATATATTTTTGATATCAGGGACAGGTGAAGTCTTGGGAAAATTGGCTGTTTGGTTGAAAAGAAGTGCGGGCACAAAGCGTAAACAATGATAAATTACAATAACATAACATAATTAACTTTGGGCTGAGCCTCGGATGCTAATTAACTTCTTCTTTTCCTCTCGGCGAATGTAGATGTCGATGGCTTTTTGGGTTTCATATATATATACATATACTACATATATACATGGATTTTTTTGAGGTTACCATAACCCAGTGACTGACTTTGACTGCTTACCGCATCACGTGGCGTCGGCACCTTGGGTTCTGTAAAAGACGAAAAACCAAAAAACTATTTCGCCACTCTTCGATGGCCAAAATGTCAGAGGTTCGCTTTTTTGGTCAGCCGACGATTATCCAAAGCATTTTCCACCATCAACCACCATTTAATTCATTTATGTGTGGTTATAAGTATATTTTGTAGTCTCTTTTTTTTTGTCAATTGAGGAAAGCCTTCATCGTTTTTGGCCCTGAAATAAATTCGCATCAAATCGCTTGGAATCCAAAATTGTTCAAATAATTGTTTGGTTTATTTCAGTTTTGGTCAAGGGAAAAAGTTTGCTTTGTTTTGTTTGTTATATTAATTTTTGGCATAATATTTATTTAGGTAAGCCGATATGGTCGTTGTTTTTATTAAGTTGAATAAATAGACGGAATTTGTTTAATGTCCATAAGCGGATACTTGAGATATATATTTTATGATTCAATCAAGTGGCTTAGGTGGAAAGTTATTTAATTTATAATAAATTTTAATTTTAAGTTTATGAGAGGGTGTTTTATTTTTTACAATTTAATTATAATTATAATTATAATTTAAAAAATACCAATTATTTTGTGAAAATAATGCACACATGAATTATAATATCAAGAATATTTGAATCTATATTCATTCACTATTTATTTACTATAGTACGTGATTTTTTTGTCACTCTAGCTTTATTTTCATTAATTTAATTCCAATATTTATGATTTCTTTGTTTGAATTTAATTCCATTAATTAATTCTTTTCACTCTATGTAAAAAAATCGCTGAAAAAGAATCTAAAATGACCTTCTAGAGTGATTTCACCTTTTAAATGTAATTTAAATTCTTATAATTTTTAAATCATTTTTTAAATATATAATAGACAAAGTTTAAGGTTTAAATTTAACTCCCAGCTCAAAGCTCACAAATCTAAAAAAATATATATCTACTAATTCTATCGTCTTTGTTTCTGCAAACATTTTGCATTTCTTTTCCCTTAAAAGCTCTAATATTTATTCACTTTACTTGCAAATTTTCCATTTTTACATAAACAAAGTGTTAGCATTGCGTAGCACGTGTGAAAAAATAAGCAAAAAAGTTGAATCAAATCTCTGAATGCGTATTATTTAATGCCGGCGCCATTGTCAGAGAACTGAGCTTGCTGCCAGAATTTTTGGCTGGAGAGGGAAACGAAACCGAAGCAGACCCTCTGCCACTCTGTTATTGTTTTGACTGGCATTTGCTGAAGTGTTGTTAGCCAAATTGTGCGACAAAAATTCTGAGCCAGACACATGATTTAATGCACCAAAGCACGATGCTGCAGCTGGGAGCTGGGAGCTCATTAAACCGGAGGGGAATCCGTTGTGCAACCTCGTTTGCATTGTTAACTTCGCCGACAGCTGAAGATGATGGTCTCCGGCTTGTTGTCTCTTGGGGATTTGTTTTTGCCAAGATTTGGTAATGTGGATTTTTGTGTTGCGTCCGCTGCTACTGAGCTTTCGTTTGGCTTTTGCAATAATTAAACCCGTAACGGAATTAAATAAGTTCTGGTTTGATTCCCTGGAAGTTTTTTTTAATTTTTGAGGTGGTTTAGTTGCTGAACTATTAGGGTTTTCTAAATATTGTTTGTCTTAGATTAAAAGATTATTAAAGATTAGTTAAGTTTGTTACATATTAATACATATAATGATTGGTATTGTTTTCTATTTTAAATCATCTATAAATCTCTCCCTGGAACAAAGGATTTATAATGAATGAATGAATAATATAATTCATTAATTATAATAATAATAATAAATACATTTAATACATTTATATTAAACTTAAAAATTGGATTTATTTTATACACTATCTACAACATTTTTATTACAAGTTATTTTTATAATAAAAATATTATATTAATGTAATAAATTTATATTACGCTTTTAAATTAGATTTTTTTTTATACACTATTTACAATATATTTTTATTACAAATTATTTTGGTTAATACCTATTAAACCCGTAATTAATAGATCGAATGTAGATTACTGCTTGTGGGTGAAGATGCCGTCAACCCTTTGGCAGATACCAATTTTCGATTAAAGCAAATTAAACCCCTAGCCTTTACTGTCGAACAAACAAAGGTTATTACACAGAAAAAAAAAAAAAATATATATATAAAAATTAATTAATTAATTAAATATTTAAAACATTAAATTTGGTCTATTTGTATTTTGTTCTTAAATATTTTTGTAAAGTCCAAGTGAAAAAGTTACATAAACCATTTTGATATTATGAGGATACATCTTAAAAAAAAATATTTACAACTATAAAATTTCAAATAAATATCTACAATTATTATTTAGAGTTAATATTATAGATAATTGTAAAATTTTTAAATTTATTTCTTACATAATATAACCTAATTGACAATAGTTTGGATTTTTCTTTTCAATTTTAAATATTTAACCATAAAATAATAAAGATTATTTTTAGAAACATTTATTTTCTGTGTTCGATATCATTTTGTTAATATCTCCGATAAGCAGGGCACTCCACTGAAATGACTCAACCTCAATTAGGCGTTGACAGCGAATTTATTCGGAGTGCAACGATGATCCGCAACGGTCTGGATACGGTTTGTAGTTTCCGGAACCAGCTTCGCTACTGGATGAGTGTCCGGGACTGCTACGGTTCCATCAACCTGATGGTGGCCATCGCCTTTGGCCTAGGCATCACCCCGTTCCTCGTGCGACGAAACGCCCAGGGCGAGAGCTCCCTGGAGCAGTCCTGGTATGGTTTCCTCAATGCCATCTCCCGGTGGCTGCTGCTCGCCTACTGCTACGTCCACATCAACCTGAACGACGAGAGTTTGATTGGGTATTTCATGAGCAATCATGTGTCCCAGGTCAGCACTCGGATGCACGATATCGGAGGGATTATAGTGGCCATATTTACCTTCATTGTGCCTTTGTTGCTGCGAAAGTACTTCCTGAGATCGGTTCGCACCATGAACGAGGTGGACCAGCGATTGGAGCGGCTCAGGTGCCCGGTGAACTTCAACTCGGTCCTGGGACTGGTGATCCTAGTCATAGTATCAGTAGTCCTGGTGGATAGTTTTCTGCTTACCACCTGTCTGGTGTGCCTTTCCAAAATGGATGTCCATGCCTCCTGGCAGCTGACCTTTATACTGGTTTTCGAACTCATGGTGACCTCCATTACCATTTGCATGTTCTGCCTGATGACGAGGTCGGTTCAGAGGAGATTGAGGTGTCTGCATAGGGTAAGTGATGTTATGATGTTATATAATTTAAAGTAGAAACCCTATACTCTATATCCTTAATTTTAAATTATATAAACAAAAATGAATTACTCTATCTTACCTAACTCATAACTTTAAGCTCACTTCTCCCAATGGAACTTCCCCATCCAATCATCATCTATCTCACCTGTCAATCAAAGTAATCCCTGTGCACAAGCAGCAAGAAGCTGAATGGGGAAATCCGATCAGCTTATGGCGCAACCAATGGCCAGGAACACATCCCCCCAGTCCCCCACTTGCATCCTCCATCTTCGTTTCCATATATCCCAGACATTAGTCGAGTGTGACCAGATATGCGATTACCCGAGACTCGAGACTCAAGAGTCCCTCGATAATGAAGATAATGAATTGCCCGTCACGGAGCACACAGAAGCACACACACAGATTATCTTTATGGTCTGACAACTGAATTAAATCGAAGCATCTTTTACAAGGACACAAGAACAGTGATGCTGATTTGGGGATTTTTGTTCAAAAAGTGTACATAAATATATATATATCCTATAAAGAAGGTTTGCTTTGTTCTTAGTCTAAAATCCCAAAGAGATAGCTCTGAGTTTTGTTGAAGTAATTTTAATAAAATGGAATTAAAATATATGCATTTGCTATAAAAGTTTATCTTATTTTTGAAAACTCTTTCAAAAAATATGGCATACCTAATGTTAAATTTAATTCCATCTCAACTTTTCATCTCAATTTGGTTGGTAGTAATTTTTCATTACTTATATTTTATTGGTGAACACTGGAATTTACCTAACCATTTATAAATATATTTTAATTACAAATAATAACTTTTATTGAACAGAATTAAATAATGGAAATTCAAAGTCTGAAGATGAAATTACAAATTAAAATTTAGTGTTATGGTAAAAACTTTCTCTATTAAGCACCTAGCACTTTGAGCTATTAGTTTCTATACATAACATTATTTTACCCAAATAAATATTAAATATATAAATTTTTTTTTATATATTTTGCCATCACTGACATTAAGCTGGAGTGAGAGAATGAAAACACTTGTTGCTATCGAATGCCACTTGTTGTTGGGAATCCTAGACAACGTGATAATGAGCTTTTCACCGGATACAACTTCCACAAACGGCATTTCTTCTCTATAATTTTTTTTTATATCCGCTTTGCACCACTTCACCATACCTTCCCCCTGCTCCCCTTACCCTGTCGTTTATGGCCTCCTCACTTCGTTTGCATCCCTCGCTCGGCATTTGCTATTTTCCCTTTTTGTTGCCATTTGTCAGTCAGTTCGCGTTGACTCCTTCGCCCGAACGGTCGTGCTTTGCGCTGCGCTTTTTTTTCATTTCCGGTTTCCGGTATATTGGTTCGAGCTCGGTACTATGTCCGCTTTGCGAAGAGTGCGGAAATACTTTATATCCTCGCAGGTGTACGAGGCTCTGCGTCCTCTGTTCTTCCTGACTTTCCTCTACGGTCTAACGCCCTTCCATGTGGTGAAGAAAAAGATGGGTGAATCCTACCTGAAGATGTCCTGTTTTGGGGTCTTCAACATCTTCATCTACATATGTTTGTGTGGCTTTTGCTATATCTCCTCCCTGCGCCAGGGAGAGTCCATTGTGGGCTACTTCTTTCGCACCGAAATCTCCACCATCGGCGATCGCCTGCAGATCTTCAATGGCCTGATAGCCGGAGCCGTGATCTACACCTCGGCCATATTGAAGCGCTGCAAGCTGCTGGGAACGCTGACCATACTGCACAGCTTGGATACGAATTTCTCAAATATCGGCATAAGGGTCAAGTACTCGCGGATCTTCCGGTACTCCATATTGGTGCTGGTCTTCAAGCTCTTAATTCTGGGAGTGTATTTCGTGGGAGTTTTCCGGCTGCTGGTCTCCCTGAATGTCACGCCATCCTTTTGCGTCTGCATGACATTCTTCCTGCAGCATACGGTTGTTTCCATTGCGATTTGTTTGTTCTGCGTGATTGCATTTAGTTTCGAGCGACGCCTCAGTATCATCAATCAGGTGAGTGTACAGGTAAATGTTTACCTTTGCCGGCGGCAGACAGCATGTCGGTACCATCAGTACCATCAGCTATATATGTCAATCACAAATCAAATCAAGTGCGAAAATTAATTTATATAAAGCCTTGGCAACACTCACAGATCGTTGGCTCTGACTCACTTAGTAATTAAGTCTGCCTCGTTTTGGGTGGGGAAAAGGCAAATAACTAGGCCTAGACTATTGGGTCAACAAGAGTGGTCAGTTTTGTTGAGGGAAAAGTGGATTAAATTTCTCGTTTGTCAAAGTAAATTAATATTTTGGAAGCTTTAACTAGTAGAAGGAAAAAATTGCTTTAAAAAGGTATTGCCTACTTAGAGGCTTAAGTTAAATAATTTATAGGAAAATAATTATTTACTAGATATTTTATTTAAGGTTTTGAATCTATCTTCAAATAATTTTCTTTACTGGTTTAACCTTTATATATTTTTTCAAAGAAATATTTTATATCATTTTGCAGTCTTTTAAAAGTTTATAGAAACTGAATATTTAACTTTAACATTTTATTCAAAGCTGTGAATAAATATTTAAATAGTTAGTTAGTTGAGATTTTGTATATTTGATCTATTAAAAGATACTAAAAAAAAGAATATTGCATTTGTTAATATATTTCTTTAATAAAATATAAAATATATACCAGTAAATTATTCTTAGAAATGCATAGTTGCAAGAAAATATTTGTACACATTCAATATTTCGTTTTTAGTCTGTTTTTTTATTGATTTATAGAAAATAAATAATTTACTTTAACATCGTATTTAAAACTGTAAATAAATATTTAAGTATAAATCTAAATTTAATAAGTTTGCTTTACTAGTTCATAATTTACTTTAACATTGCATTCAAATCTCTAAATAAATCTATTAATTGTTGCCTTTCTGTTTAATATTTTAATTACTTTTACGAATAATTTACAGAAAGGCGGCTTCCCATTAAAATATTTTTACTTACCAATATTTCTTTAACTCTCCTTAAGTCCAGTTTTCAAATGCTTAAAGAAAATTATTACAACTCTTACACTTTTATTTTAAAGCTCTGAATAAATCTCTCTAAGGTTTGCCTTAGTAGTAAATATTTTATTAAATTTTACAATTTATTTTTAGACAGAAAGGCTGCTTTTACATATTCAGTTTTCCCTTTACTCCCCTTTATCTCAAGCTCTTTTTTAAGACAAAAATATTCAAATTACTCAGCTTTCCATGAATTTCACTCTGCATAAATTCCCCAAACATATTATGTCCTTTCTGCGCCTCAAATCAACTGACGAACCCGTTTGACCCCTCGTAACTAATAAAACGAATGAGTTATTTTCGATGTTGAATTTATGGGGGCAGTAACTCATGGTTAACTAACCAAATCTCATCTGACAAAAGGATATACTACTACATACATAATAATAACCATAATGTCCTGCTGAACAATTGACATAAATTCATTTTGTGCGTTTCATGGAAACCATGAAATTAATTAGGCTTATGGGAGGGATGAACCCTCTTCAATAAAAGTGGGCCAAAAAAAGGACAAGCCATTCATTGATCCAAAAAAAAAAAAAAACTTCCCTGTATATGTTAGGGGGAAATCGTTGGTTTACCCTGGGGAATTATTTCCCCTGGCGGTAAGAGCCATTAATTAAAATGCAACAGCTTAAGCTAATAGGTTAATGGTCGCAACATGACAGCGGACAACGGACAGCGGACAGCGGACAACGGACAACGGAGAGCGTCTTGTCTAGACCCGGACTATGCGTATAAAAATGGGAAAATTATTTACTTTCGTTGGCCCCACCTCGGGGGGAGTTCCTTTCCGGGAGGCGTCCTTCTAGTAAAATGCAAATCATTTGCGGTCCCCGGCGTCAGTCGCCGGCTGGAGCTCAAACGAAGCGGACATGGATATAGAAAGGGCAAAGGATATGACGACGACGTCATCCGTGGGTCCTGTGGATACGGTGGAGATAGAAGTGGCCACCGGACTGTGTCAGCCCTTGCGTCGCAGATTTAAGAGATTTGTGAGCGCCAAGCAGCTCTACGAGTGCCTCCGGCCGCTCTTCCATGTGACCTACCTGCATGGACTCACCTCGTTCTACCTGAGCTGTGACAGCAAGACGGGACGCAGGAGCATCAAGAGGACTGTCTTTGGATATCTGAATGGACTGATGCACATTGTACTCTACACTGTCTGCTATAGTCTCACAATATACAACAACTGCGAGTCGGTAGCTAGTTACTTCTTTCGTTCACGGATCACCTACTTCGGTGACATGATGCAGATTGTGAGTGGTTTTATCGGAGTCACTGTCATCTATCTGACTGCCATCATACCTAACCATCGACTGGAGCGCTGCCTCCAGAAGTTCCACACCATGGACGTCCAGCTGCAGACAATGGGCATCAAGATCATGTACAGCAAGGTGCTTCGCTTCAGCTATATGATCCTGATCTCCATGTTCCTGGTCAACTTTCTGTTCACCTGTGGGACCTTCTCCGTGCTGTACTCCTCGCAGGTCAGGCCCACCCTGGCCCTGCACTTTACCTTCCTCATCCAGCATACGGTCATAGCCATGTCCATTACGGTGTTTACTTGTTTTACCTACCTGGTGGAGATGCGTCTGGTGATGGTCAATAAGGTAAGACTAGAAATATTACAAGTGAGGAAATTAATTCACTTTATTGAGGAATCGAGTGTATATCGTTATTTGAAAGTCGGTATTAAAAATTATATTTTAACATTTCAATAAGTGTGTGAAAAAATATCCTGTTTGTTACTAAACCAACATAATCGAAATACTTTAAAATACATTTTCCTATTATTTCGAAATAAGATTAATAACAAAGATATTTTAACTTGAAGTGAGATATTATACGATATTTAAAATGTTGATATATAGCTTATAAAATGTGCAATATGGACCTTAGCTCAGTTATTTTGTAGATAAATGTATTACTTAAATGTTCAAATATTTTTTAATGGTAACGAACAAATAATTATTTCAAAGTTAAATATGATATTTCATATACTTTTAAAATTTTAGATATGGTACCTAGCTCAGTTATTGTATAGATAAATTAATTTATTACATTTTCCAATATTTTTTAATGATACCGTACGTACAAATGTTTATTGTAAAGTTAAATATGATAATTTATATATATTTAATATTTATATTTAATCCCGTTTTGGTTATTTTCGATAAGACATTAAGCGCATTATTTTTGTTGATACATATTTATATATATTACTTTTGATATTTTTTTTTATATTTGAAATTTAGATGTCCAAAGTTTTCGACACTTATGATTTCATATTAAGACAATATATTTGTGGATAAATTAAAATATTTAAAAACATTATTCGCACATTGTTTGATAATAACGATAACATTGACATTTAAACATTAAATTCAAATTGTTTCACAATAGGTATATCAAACCTTCCAATAATTTACGATATTATGTTGACGTAATATATTCTCCAATGTATCATATGGTACTTTTAATCTCGATATACCTAGGTTAATAAATATTAATCACTGGGCATTTAGCCATAGGTGCTTAAATCCCCACTTAAGTTGTCCTTCATATTTATTAAACATTCCAAAATAGTGCAGGAATTTTAATATATATATTCTAGAGAATATTACTACAAAACTACTCCCAAAGGACTCTCACAATAACAACTGAAACTACATACCCTCCCAAGCCCCCTTAACCAAGTCTTTAAAGTGTTTTCAATTAAACTCAGTTGATTCAATTAAATTAATTAGCCCGCACTAACACCGACCGTGACCGAACCCGCTAACTGAGACAAAAACAACTCCCGAACCAGACCGACTTTTATATTATTTCATAAACTGTCATTAAATGGGAACTTTGTCGGTGGGTGATGGACGGGTTTCCATTACCGAGCTGTCAGCGCTGCAAAACGGATAATATTTAACCAGCCATGACGACAGCCACCAAGGTGTGGGTCATAAATACTTAAAAGACTAATCAGTGAAGGAAGTTGCAGGGTTAAGCTATAAAAGGATATGTGGGGGAATCAGAAGGATTAGTAGCATTGAGAAATAGATTTATTTCGGAGCAAAAGTATTAACAGAAATGTTGAATTTCTATCGGGAATTGTTCAGTCCGCGGGATGCCTTTGGAGCAGAGCAAACCTTACTATTTTGTACCTATCTGCTGGGCCTGACCCCCTTTCGTCTGAGGGGTCAGGCAGGTGAGAGACAATTTCAGTTGAGTAAATTTGGCTACCTCAATGCCCTCATCCAGCTGAGTTTCTTCAGCTACTGTTTCCTGTCGGCTCTTATTGAACAGCAGAGTATTGTTGGATATTTCTTTAAGTCGGAAATCTCCCAGGTGGGAGACTCCCTGCAAAAGTTCATCGGAATGACGGGCATGTCCATCCTGTTCCTCTGCAGCAGCATTCGGGTTCGGTTACTGATTCGCATTTGGGACCGAATATCCTTTATCGACGAGCGTTTCCTGAACTTGGGTGCCTGTTTCAATTACTCGGCCATCATGAGAATGAGACACTTGAAAATCTTTCTCATAACGAGTGTCCAGTTGGCCTACTTGATCAGCTCCACGTGGATGTTGTTAAGAAACGATGTCAGACCCATTTACACGGCGGCAGTGGCCTTCTATGTGCCACAAATATTTTTACTGAGCATTGTGATGCTTTTTGGAGCCAATTTACATCGTCTGTGGCAGCACTTTGATGTGCTCAATCAGGTTGGTAAATGTTATGTTACATTTTTAAAAGTATTTATTCATGGTTATTATTAGTCAATTAAGAAAATTTCATGGTCTGAAATAAAAGAAACGAACAGCGGAGATATTTATTTTATTGACACGATGAAGAATTCAAGTTCTAGTGTTCATTTTACCAGTATAACATTTACGAAGTGTAAAACTTTAACTTACTAATTATTAAATTTTAATTTTAAAATATATGTTATGTTAAAAGGTTTGTATTATAATTTTTTTGAGGCTGCAAATAGAATTTGAATTGAATATTCGCAATGTTTATGTTAAGAATTAATATTACTTAACCCATATTCATATTATTGTGACCAGAATAAATATTTCTTATTTCCATTTGTATCCAGATCTAACAATTTCTAAGAAATATCCCCATGAATGTGTCAGTGATTTTTATTTTTTATACAAAAATCCTTTTCGTGTAATTTAAATTAATATTTATCGATCAATGTACCCATTTTTGTTGCCTTAATTAATATTTCTTAACCAATATTCCAATTTCCGTGGACAGAATAAATATTTTTTTACCAATACAACCATTTCATTCTTTCCCAAAAATTAACATTATTAAAAAAAAATTGTTCTAGCCATAATAAATATTTCCCAACCATATTTGTGCCCAAAATAAGTATTTACTAACCAACATAACCAATAATTTTTTGTACAAAATAATATTTTCTAACAAATGTACTCATTTGTGAATTAAAATACAGTATTTTTCAATACCATATTCCAATTTCTGTGGTCAAAATAAATATTGTTTAATAAATATTAAATATTAAATTATTTTAAACAAATTAAAATTTCTTAACCAATACACCCATATGTATTTATATATAGTTACTCTTAATTAATATTTCCATTTTTGTGGCCAGAATAAATATTTTTCAAGCAATACTCAACCTTAATACGAAAGTAACTATTAATTCTTAACCAATAAACCCATTGCTTTGACTGAAATGAATACATCCTTTTTCAACTTATGTTAACTCACTCCAACCTGGTTTTTTATACACCTCTAGCTGTCTGTTTAATTAACTGCACTGAAGATTATTGGCCCGAGCTTTCTAATTCATTAGGGGAGATTCCTATCCTACTTCTGTGCGCCGAGCGCCCATGGACTGCAATAATACTCATACGCCATGTGGCTCTTCAGGCGATTGGTTGAGAAGTGTCGTCCACACGACGTCTACACCTGTTACCGCATAACCCTGTTCATGGCCGTCTGGTTAGGGATTGTGCCCTACTACGTGACCAGCTCAGAGGGAAGGGGCCAGCTAACTGCCTCCTATTTCTGCTATGGGAACATCCTCTTCCGAATGGTCATCTATATGGGAAATTTCCTCTACAGCATCATAGATCGCGAGTCCCTAATGTCTAACTTCTTCCTGACCGACGTATCAAATGCCATAGATGGTCTGCAGAGGATAAACGGAATGCTGGGCATCTTTACCATACTTTTGATATCACTGTTGAAGCGTAAAAAACTTGTGGAAGTGTTGAAAATTTTCGAACGTCTCGAACGGGAAGACTTTCCGCGGGTGGGCGTGGCAATGCGTCAAATACCGGCAGCCAGGAAAATGAATCGATTGCTCATGTTTTTAGTGGGCACCACGAGTGCCTATATATTGGGTAGTTTTCTGATGATCAGCTTAAGGGATGCGGCTACATTTTCCATATCCTCGGTGATCAGTTATTTTTCTCCGCATGTGGTAGTGTGTGCAGTTTGCTTTCTCTCGGGAAATTTACTCATCAAACTGCGCATTTATTTAACAGCTCTGAATAAGGTTAACATAAGTTAAGATCTTACAGACTTTTAACTAATGTTCTTCCTGATTTAATCTTGTTACAGGTCCTTAAAAACCTCGCCCATCAATGGGACTCACGATCCATTAAAGCGGTCACCCAAAAGCAGCGCTCCCTTCAGTGTCTGGACTCCTTCTCGATGTACACCATTGTGACCAAAGATCCCGCTGAGATTATCCAGGAGTCCATGGAGATACATCACCTGATCTGCGAGGCAGCTGCCACGGCCAACAAATATTTCACCTACCAACTGCTGACCATTATTTCCATAGCCTTTCTCATCATCGTTTTCGATGCCTACTATGTCCTGGAAACTCTGTTGGGCAAATCGAAGCGAGAAAGTAAATTCAAGACCGTGGAATTTGTAACATTTTTCTCGTGTCAAATGATATTGTATCTGATAGCCATAGTTTCGATTGTCGAGGGCAGCAATCGGGCTATAAAGAAAAGCGAGAAAACTGGTGGCATAGTGCACTCGCTTTTGAATAAAACCAAAAGTGCAGAGGTCAAGGAAAAGCTACAGCAATTTTCCATGCAGCTGATGCACCTGAAAATTAACTTTACAGCAGCGGGATTATTTAATATTGATCGAACTTTGTATTTTACGGTGAGTTAATATATACTTTTATATCTTGAAGAAGGTAGTAAAAACAAATTAATAGGGGAATTAATTATGAGTGGTTTGGAAAAAATAGACCGCATATGCACATTGTTGGGTCCCTTAATTATATTCCCAATACTTTTTTTGTAATTCATCAAATGCCTCTTTATCCTTTACCACAGATCAGCGGGGCCTTGACCACCTATCTCATCATCTTGCTGCAGTTCACCTCCAATTCCCCAAGCAATGGCTATGGGAATGGCTCCTCCTGCTGCGACACCTTCAATAATATGACGAATCATACGCTGTAGATGGGTTTTTCTAGTGGAAAAAATAAGCGTTATAGATTTGATGGAGCGGGTGAAATGATATAAAATACGTCCAGCAGAATGTGTATTTTTTGTAAATGTTATTATTGTTGTTGCTTTAAAAAAGTACCTAATATTTGTCTATGTAAGCCAACGATTGGAAATAAATGGAAATAATCGTTAAATGTGTTTGAGTTTTTGTATAACAAGATAAACTATAAGGGAAATAGTTAATTAAACATGGAATGTAGTCTTGAAATAAATATTTATATAAAATAATGTTTTGCCTGCATAATTGTATTATTTATTTATCCTTTGATATTTTATTAAGACTGTAAAATGATTAAAAAAATATTTTGTTCTCCCCTCTTTGCTCAATAACCATTATTCTTTATTTTATTTACAGCGTAGAATGATTAAAAACATAAATAATATTGTTTTTCCAACCCCTTTAGCTCAATTACCATCAACAAATTACTTAATACTAAGTACCCAAAAACGAACTTCTGCAAACTGGCAACTTTTGGCCACTTAATGCCTGCCATAAATTGTTTGCCAATTGTAATTAATAGCCAGTACAGTGGAGTACAGTACTAATGTTCACGAAAAAAAAGACTGGCCATGTCACGAATTCCTTTGAACTCGTTGAACTTGTTTGTTAAACGACCTTGTCCACCCTAGAGATACCACCCCTCCTCGTTTAAGGTTAATTAAATATTTGTTGCTATCGGTATTAGCTTATTACGTGTGCGAAGGTGTGTGACAGCCCTTTAACGATTTTGATATATGATATATCAGCCGTGTCTCCAGTTGGCACAAAGGCAATCATCATCATGGTCACAAGACCAGCGAGGACTTCCGCTGTCAGTTGGCGAAAAAGAAGCGAATCGAGTGGACGTGGCCCCGTGGACCTCTAGATATATTTATAAATATATATCCCAAGTGACTATATAATATTTCAAACAAGTGATTTAACGAAACATTATTTATATTCTTAAAGAATTTGAAATCAAAAATGGCGTTAAAATTGTGGGAGCGAATTTCGCAGGCGGATAATGTGTTTCAGGCCCTTCGACCCTTGACCTATATCTCCCTCTTGGGCCTGGCTCCTTTCCGTTTAAACTTGAATCCACGCAAGGAGGTGCAGACATCGACGTATTCCTTTATTGCCGGCATAGTGCACTTCCTGTTCTTTGTCCTGTGTTTTGGCATATCCGTTAGGGAAGGTGACTCCATTATAGGATACTTCTTTCAAACGAATATCACACGGCTGGGCGATGGAACTCTACGCCTGACCGGCATCCTGGCCATGTCCACCATCTTTGGCTTCGCCATGTTCAAAAGGCAGCGCCTGGTGAGCATCATCCAGAACAACATCGTGGTGGATGAGATATTCGTGAGGCTGGGCATGAAGCTGGACTATCGGCGGATCCTGCTGTCCAGCTTTCTGATCTCCCTGGGCATGCTCCTGTTCAACGTCATCTATCTGTGCGTGAGCTATGGCCTGCTGGTCAGTGCCACCATCTCGCCCTCGTTTGTGACCTTCACGACCTTCGCCCTGCCGCACATCAATATCAGTCTGATGGTCTTCAAGTTTCTCTGCACAACGGACCTGGCCCGGAGTCGGTTTAGTATGTTGAACGAAGTGAGTTGTCCGTAAAGGGAACTTGAGTTAATATATATTTTTTTTAAATTATATTAAAAACATTTTGTCCATACGATATACTTAACAAGACCAACGTAGATAAGTATTTTATTGATCGAGATTCTTTGAATCATTTAATAAAGAAATTTAATACGTTAAAATAAAATTAAAGGGACTTCCGAGTATTCAGTTGCTAGAATATAGGGCGGTCATCATAGCAATACCTTTCTTAGAAAAAAGCGGTGATTGCAAAGAAACCACCTGCAACTTAAAAACATTTTTGTTGTGCCTATTTGAACTTTTTATGGTAATTTTCTGGTCACTATGATATTTTTTCCCCCATTTTATAGTCATTGAGAATTTTCATTAGGATTTTTTGTGATCTTTTTGTGGTCTTTTGAATTTTTGGAGGTCACTAGAATTTTGTATTGGTGTTGTATCGATTTTATCAGGCCTTTGATATTTTTTGTGACTGTTTTGATTTTTTGAGGTAATTTTGAAGAAGCTAGGATTTTTTATGGTCACATTGTCACTTTTTTGTGATCTTCTAATGGTTATTATCATTTGTTGTGGCCATTATCTTATCATTGGTATTTTTGTAGTCGCACGGATTTTTTTGCGATAATTAGGTTTTTCGTAATTTGCGATACTTAGGAGTTTTTAGACACCAGGATTTTTTGTGGACATCGGGACTTTCTGTGGTCATTATGTGGACACTAGGATATTTATTATTTATTAATTTTTGTATCATTAAAATTTGTTGTGGTCATCAATAAAGCCTAAATTAATCAATTATTATTATTTGCAATATATATTTTTTTCCCACCAGATCCTTCAGGACATCTTAGACGCACACATTGAGCAGAACAGTGCCTTGGAGCTCTCGCCCATGCATTCGGTGGTGAATCATAGGCGATACTCGCATCGCCTGCGAAATTTGATTAGCACTCCGATGAAGCGGTACAGTGTTACCTCGATAATACGCCTCAACCCGGAGTATGCCATCAAGCAGGTCTCCAACATTCACAACCTCCTGTGCGACATTTGCCAAACCATCGAGGAGTATTTCACATATCCGCTGCTTGGCATCATTGCCATATCTTTTCTATTCATTCTCTTCGATGACTTTTACATCCTGGAAGCCATTTTGAATCCCAAGAGATTGGATGTCTTCGAGACGGATGAATTTTTCGCCTTCTTCCTCATGCAACTGATCTGGTATATAGTAATTATAGTGCTGATCGTGGAGGCCAGCAGTCGCACGATTGTAAATAGCAATCATACGGCGGCCATAGTTCACAAGATCCTAAATATCACCGATGATCCGGAACTAAGGGATCGTCTCTTTCGGCTCTCCTTGCAACTATCCCACCGGAAGGTCCTGTTCACAGCCGCTGGTCTGTTTCGTTTGGATCGTACTCTGATTTTTACCGTGAGTTGGGTTTCCTTATACTTGTAAATTTAATATAATTAAAATAAAAAATTATATTTATTCACAGATTAGTGGCGCTGCCACTTGCTACCTCATCATTCTCATTCAATTTCGATTTACACATCACCTGGAGGAGACGGCAGTCAATTCCACAAATCACTCGCATCCCATACACGTTGGGGAATAATAAAACATTTAATTATTTCATATTATTTATATATAAAATGTATGCAAGTATGCGGACAAAAAGTACAAAGAAAATATAAATTAAATGTTTGAAAACCGAAGTGTGTTGAATATACTCAATAGTATTTTATTTATGATATATTGGAAAAAGTGTGGCTCTATATAATACTTAATACTTTTAATAATTTTAATTTCAATTAAATTATATATATTTTTATATTTTAATATTTAATATAGAATAGCCTGCAGTTAAATATGGTAGGTTCTTATTTAATTTAATAAGTATTTTTAATATAACATTATTTTGGACTTAATTGTTTTAATAAGGAAATAAATTTATAACTATATTTTTTACATTTTATATAATTTTTTTACTATTATTATTGTTTTTATATATTCAATAAGTTCTTGAAATGGTTGAACATTCTCTTGTAATCTGAGAACAAGAATTAAATTACATTTTTTACTTCACAAAAAAAAAATATATCTAATTTTATTATTATTATTTATTATTTTTTACTCTTAAGAATTTTTAAATTTTTATAAATATTTTTGTATTAAACAGAATGCTATAATACTAGTTATAAAAATCAAAACATTTAGAAAATGAAAAATAATTTATAATTTAAATCTTAAAATTCGAAGAAGAATCAAATTCTGCAATATAAAAATATGTACAAATATATAAATTAATCCTCAAAATTTTTATAGTTCTAAAAATATTTTATTCAATTTTTAAAGATTTAATAGATCCAAAAACTTTGAGAACCTTGAAAATAAAATTTTAATTCCCAAAATGTTTACTACTGATAATATGACTGAATATTAAAAAAAAAAAAGAACTATGTAGATTTGCTCACATTTTAACTAAGTAACATTTAAAGAAATGAAAAATATTTCAACCAAATTTAAAATTCAAAAAAGTTCAGTTTGCCTTACGTTACGTATTACGTATTAAAGAAAGCAACCATCGAAAAGCTGCCTGCTCCAACACTCGAACGCTACCTGACAAACTCTGCTTGAATCGAGGAAAATCGTTTCCTTCGAACACTAAACATTTAACAAAGCCCTGTCCCAGACCCAAATTCGAAATAGAGAAACGACCTGACCCAATTCAAGACTCACCACCGTAGTCGTCAGAATATATGCTCCACTTTTGCAACATTGCAACATAATCGCCGGCCGGCGTTAAGTGACTTTTGGCCCCAACTAAACACTAATCCGCATACGCACGAGACACCGGAGGCGAGGAGAACGAATAATCCAATAAGGAAACTCGGCTGAAACAACGACATCTGATTGCTTTATTGCCTCAGTGGTTCGATTTTCGAGCCGGGAGAGTTGTGGCCCAGCAATATGCGAAGTGGAAAAGTCGAAAACTTTGATCAGCTTATTACATGTGTTTGGGGCCGTTGGTGTGCTGCCCGGTGTTCGCTCAGTGCTAATCATCACGATTAGCCGCCTTGATAAGGCTTCGACAATTTGTTATCAATTTTGGTTTATACTTTATGATTTGTTTACTTTTCCATTCGCCAACCAATGGATTTTGCGAAAATCCGTTCGATTCTAGGAACAATCAAGTGCATCTGTAAAGTGTGACCCAGTTTTAAGTCGTACTTTAGGTCGATAAGATCTTAAAATGGTAATTTTTGTAAATTTAAAACAAAATTAAATAAACAATAATAGGTATGTATTTATAAGTACATAAATATTAAAGTTAAAGTGTCTATTTGTGCTGCACTTTGATATAATTTAAATTAAAAATTGTGGCTTCAATTTGCATAAATTTACAATTATTTAACATTGATTTACATAATGTTTTTTTATTTTAGCTATTATGTTAATTGAAAAATTTGTTTAAGAATAAAATAAAATTTTATCACAGTAAATATCTTTATCTCTTAATGAATAATAATTTTATTATATCTTTTCATTTAAATGCAGTTTGAAAGTCACGCTTGCTTTTCAGTTTTTCCGCTCAGGATTTTATAATTTTAACCATTGACCTTTCTCGTAATTCTTGCATTTCTTTGTAAATTTGTAAAGTCACTCTTAACATGCAGTTTTCAGTTCAGGATTTTCGATTTAAATATTTATAGAGTTTTTTAACATTGTTTTTATCTCGCAATTCCTGCATTTGAATGCAGTTTGAAAGTCATGCTTGCGCTTCAGATTTCATATAGTTTAATTTAAAATTCAATGGCAAAACTATGGAAGTCCAAGCGTAAATTAACCCAAACACCCTCACACACATGCACACACAAACACACGAACACATAAGACTTTCGCGCTCTTCTCAGGTCCATTTTCATTTTTACACTTAGAGAAAGGGGATGCTTATGATATTATTTAAGATTTACAGACAAAAGTTTTTTTTTACTCAAATATGTGGGTTTTTATTTTAAAGCTTATATTTTATTAATGTAATTATAAATGTTTAACGTTTAAATATTATTATAAAAGCTTAAGAAAAAAGTAAAATAAGCAAAAAAAACATGTTGTTAAGTATGATTAATGGCAAAGTTTTTGAAGGGATCTTTTCCAAGTAAAAGAAAATGTAGCACCTAAAAAAAAATTAGTTGAAATTAGTATTAATTTAAACCTTAAGGTTTCTATAAACTAAAAACTTTTTAGACTATGATAACAAAAATGTGTACAAAATTATTGTTACCTTTGAAATTAGCATTAATTAATTCCTTAAAGTTTTGGAAAATTAAAAACTTTTTAAAAATATGTTTAAAATTGATTAAAAAAAATATATAAACAAATATTGTTAACTTTGCTAAACAGAAAAGATTTGAAAGGACTCTTTCACAAATAGAAAAAAATACATTAGCACTCCTAAATATAAATATGATTTAAAAATACCATTAAATAAAAACAATATTTTAAAATTATAAAAAAATAAATAACAAAATATGGTTAACTTTGCTAAATAGAAAAGTTCTTAAAGGATTCCAGTACCAAAAAATTTAAAATTTTTTGCAGATAGAAATTGATTTTAAAAATCGCATTAATTAAATCCTTAGAATTTTTATAAATTTGAAAATTTTTTTAAAATATTTTCTAAACTGATCAAAAATTGATTTCAATTTGTTATCCAGTTGTAGTTAAAATTTTTCTGAGTGCACTTCCATGTGCCGCACTTGACTGTCATTCATGAGCCGCCAAGTATACGGTGACCGCTCCGCTCTACTCTGCTCCGCCGCCTACCGCTCCCTAGTCTCTCGCCAAACGCCACCGCCGCTGGCGCCGACTGTGCTGCTCCGCGGCTCCCGAGCGGATAGGGTCCGTTGGCCGAGAGTCCGCCGCACAGTCGATGTCGCGTCGCCGGGCTTAACGGTGCCATTGAACGGGAATTTGTACGGACTTTCACGCATTTTCCCCACCAGCCGCGTCTAGCTTTTCCGGCAGAAAAGAAAAATAATCCTCCACGTGCTCAAGCGTTGTGTCCACAAAGCGTCCTTATCGAATTTCAATTTGCTTGCCAGGATAAGGGATATAAGATATTGGAAATAGAAAACTGTGATTTGTTTCTATTTAGCAAATAAAAGTCAAGTGAGTGCGAACAAAAATAATAATGGAGATACAGGGAAAGACCCAGCAGGAAGCTAAACGCCTTCCTAACCCATATCGCGAAATTCTTTCCTTTTTAACGAATTTGGCATTGGCTTGATTTGGTTTAATCGCCGGCGGACTTATTAAGATTACAGGCCATTAAATGAAATCAACTCGACAAGAAAGAAAAACAGTCGCCAGACATAAGTATTTATGTACATATGTACCCATAGTATACAGCACTCTCATTGTGTTTATTTATACTTTCCTTGTTTGGGGGGAGAAAATGAAAGCCAGGGAATGTAAGACAAAGGGCTGCCAACAACAACCTGTTGATGCTTTTGATAAATATTCGAAATATTGGAAATGTACTCTACACACAGCGGCTCAGAAACAAAGTGCGCATACGACCCGTGAGCCGGGTCAAGTTCAAACTAAGTGATTGCAGTTCTAAAATGCGTTTTCAAGTACCTCTAATATTTCCTTTATTTGTATTAATTCTTATGCAACAGGGAAACATACTCATAGTTCTATTCTACTTTGTATCTAAAAGATACTTGGGTTCGCTCACGAAATGTAGCTGCTGAAAATCGGGTTACGCATACGACCTGTTGACCATCTTAAATTCAAGTTAATTGAACATTAATTCGTGTCTGTTAATTGCAGTTGCGTGTGCTCTTCTTAGAAAAGAAAAACTATTATTAAAACTTTAAACTTTATTAGGGAATTTCATTGTTTAATTAAAAAAAAAGTCTATGAACAAAGCCCCTGAACAAACACGAGATTTTTGGTTTATTAATTGCCATTGCGTGTGCTTCTAAGAGGTTGAAATTTAATGTGAAAAATATTAAGCAAATAGAAAAAAATGTATTCAATAATTAAAATAAATATTTTATATTGGTTGGTGTGCTAAAGGTACGACAAAACCTGTTTATTTTAATATACTACATATTATTCCCTTAAAAAGAAATTATGTATACGACCCGTTAAACTGCATAAACTCAAGTCTGAAGCTTTATTTAAGTTAAAGAATGTTTTTACAAATACATTTTGTATTTTCTTTGTGTTTTTGCAAAACAAAGCTACTCAGCAGCACGTTTTGTTTATTGTTTGTTTACGAACCCTTTAAGTTAATAAAAGTGGCAAGCTAATTAGGCATAAATAAGCAAAATCCTCAATGAAAACAGCTGTAAGCCTGGAAATTACTCATACGCTCCGTTAGAATGCGATTCGAGTTTATCGAATGAATTGCATTACTTGCATGCTTACTTAAACACCGATACCTTAATAGGGCTAGCGACTCTGCTGATCAATTAAGCTGTCGTCGGTTAATTATACTTTTCCACACTTAATTTAGTTAGAATGTTTAATGTGAGTCATCTGTAAGCGAGGGATGACTTACAAATACAATAGGTTCCACTCCATTTGAACTAATGTTGTAATTGGCGTTGCGTGTACCTGCTAAAATACCAAATTTATTTTCGAATTCGCACGCCCATTGGGACAATAGTACTCTGTGTTTGCAAATGGACCAAAACCAATAATTTATTTATAGTTTTATTTTGTTTTTGTTTTTATTTCCGCCATTGAAGGTTGCGAGAACTCAATTGCAGGCGCATAGCTCATTATCAAAGAACTCGTTCAAACTAAAAACAAATGCATCCGAGATTCTCTCTTTACACAAACTGCGTCGAATCTGCGATTTGTGGTGGGGTCTCAATGCCAGAGTTTGTGGTCAAGTGTTAGGGATTGCGAAATACCTAGAAAATCCGAGTAGGTGTTATGAGATGAGATCTCTGAGTATCAGGTTTCCAGCACAGATAGCTCCAACTAAGGCGGATGTTTCAGTTAATTGTTATAGTAATCATAAATAAGTGCTGGCTTCCTTTTCCTAATTTATTTTCCCAGTTACTTGCACTTTTTAGCTGAACTTCGTATTGTAGTTAAATCGCATTCATTGCTCACTTTCCCTGCGGTTTTATTAACCAGTTCAGTGTTCTGTCTGCATTTGCATAGAATATTCATAAAGCGTTCACTGCTTTCGGGCAAAATGTTAATAAGAAAGATCAACAGACCCACACGCACGCTAAATTCAATAATGAATGAAATATCTCGGTCTGCCGGAATTTCTTAAAACTTAATTGAAGGCAATTATTATTCAGTGATGAATCTCTTGTGCTGCTCTTGATCTAATTGAATCAGCTTAGAATTGTGGGGGATGAACTCTGCGAGATGCACCTGTGTCCAATGTCCACTCCAATTAAAACTCACTGTGGCCACAATTGTCAAGACAATAAAAAGGCGCCGACAAAATGCCCGACGACAGTCATTCATCATTCAAAAGACATAATCATATCAATTTACCCGACACAAGGACTGAGCTGACACGCTCCCGAATCAGCATTATATATGATGGAGATATATACGTATATATAGAATCGTATTCGTATTCATGTGCAATAACGGAGAGTGTCAAAGACCCAACCATAGCTCACAGCGGGGTCAATTGATAGACTCAATTATGACGATATATCGCAGAGATGCGAGCGCGCCCCTTGGGACACACGTACCCTAACTTGTATCACAAATTTGTATATTTTTATGCTGATATGCCGATGTATATAGGAGGTGATGGGAACTCTGGGCAGATCGTTCCCATAATTGTCTGGCGATGGGTTTTTGACAAGCGATAAGTGCAGTGCAGTTCAATTTCCTCAATTATCTACGATGTCTTCCTCATGGGTCTGTTCACCTAGGGGAATCAACGGTTCAGCTTATCGGTCTACAGTCAGGATTAGCAAGGAACGATTTTAATATGTAAATTTAATATATAAACTACAGTTAATACTTAATGATATTCAAGAAGAAATAGAGAGAAATTACCTTTTATCTTGGGGAAATAAACTATCAAGCCTTACTATATACCTTAAAAATCGACTTACATTGACTTTGTGGACCTTAAAAATATCCCCACATTGACTTTGTGGACTTGTTATCCATGCAGAAAAATTACTTAAGGCTTTAATTTATAGCACAATATATATTTTTCACAAATAATCATTACAACTTTCACAACTATTCTTTGCTTATTCCTCGCCACATTTAAACTTAAGAAAAACTTGAACTCAAATTTGATTTTCTTTAAATATCTCATAAAATAAACTCGTAATCACTGACTATATATATGTATATATTATTTGGTATCATATCTCACTTTATTTCAAAGTCACGTGTTCATTGTTCTTTTTCCTGATCTTATAATAAATCGTCCTAGATACTTTCCCTATCTATGACAATTACTCAGCTTCTGTATACACCATGTGAAAGCATTATACAATTACGAATTGATGTCCAGACCCACTCACGACTAATTAAAAAAAAAACACCAACTCAGAGAGTGTTACGGGAATCGTTGTAATTATCACCATTGAAATGGAATCCGATTATATTTATTTTATATATGTATATGACGCTCTTACTGGCGCATTATTCTCGCATTCTACATTGGTGTAAACAGCAATTTAGAGTCACGCTTTGCTTAAATTGATTCAATTATATTGATAAAAATAGAAGGTAAAGAAAATTTGTCACTAACTAACGTGACTGCACATTGTGCATTCTATATTTCTTATTATTTTTCACATATTGTTGGGCACTTTCTTTGTTCTCGTTACTTGTGTCAATATAAATTTTAATATAAATTATAAATATATGTGTACATGGGGTAAATAAATATCTGAAGGGTGATTTTACATTTTAAAATATTTGTTTGCACTTTATTTGTTGAGCCCCAAAAGTAGGCTACGTCTTAAGTTGTTGAATTAAAATTGGAGAATGTTAAGTGTTTGATTTAGTATTAAAGAAACCATTTTTTGTACATTTTTCTAGGAAATATTTTAATTTAAAAATGGGCTTATTAAAGTTAATACAGTTTTGAATTTTAAAGACTTTATTAAAAGCCAACTAATATGTCTTACAAATGTTTGCAGCGACGAAAAATTACCCCTTTCTCCTTAACAATCAATAAACTTACTTTAGTTTAAAAAAAAATAAATAATAATAAATATAATAATAATAATAAACAAATCAAGCAACATGTTATTAAATCCCTCAGCTTATAGACCCTATCATAGATAATAAAATAATATTTACTGTTTGTTTATTCATTTGCCTGTCACTGAACTGGATTTTTGCCACTCTCTAAACAATATCTCAACAATATCTAAACAATATCCATATCGTGTATTTACGTATTCCCTTCTTCTTTTTTTTTGTCAATTCTATATTAGTCACTAGAGCTCGTGCCTATGTGTGGTGTTATTATTAACTTGCATATCATTACAGAGACCATTACACACACCGTGAGCCATGCCAACGCAAAACAGCGCCATGTGGGGCCAGAAGAGCAATCGCAAATTAATTACCGGCATTTTTGGCTTCTGCCTGGGACTTTTTGGCATATTGTGCGGAATGTTCTGGGTGGACCTCTTCGATTGGATTATGAAAAAGGTAATTGGATCGAGGATAAGAGAAATAATCATTATTTAAGAGTTTTAGATACTTGAAATGCAATTAAACTTCAATTGAGAGGTATAAGTTTAGCTTTCATATAGTCAAAATGTAACTAATAAATTATTAAGCTAATCAGCAACCTAGAAAGATTCTTGTCATAACAAATATTGCCTGAGACTTGAAGGTTTTTAGAAAAGATTAAAAAATATATCCCTTCAAGTACTTCTTTAATTTAATTCCCCCCGCTTCCCTTTAAGAAATTCCATGTATGTCACAATCTAGTCCAGGTTCAAGATCATCTTCAGGTTCAGCCATGTGTTAGTCCACTTTGGTTGATGGCACAGCTGCATTCGATTAGCGGGTAATCAAAAAGAAAAGCAGCCGCCTCAATTGGTGCCAGTCCAGAGATCGAGGAAAACTCGTTGAGATTTTCAATTAATTCCAATTGCAATCTGTATTCTTTTGGCAGGAAATGGCCCTGGCACCCGACACACGTGTCTACGACAACTGGAAGAGTCCGCCGCTGGACCTCAGTCTGGATATTTACCTCTATAACTGGACGAATCCCGAGGATTATGGCAACTTCTCCACGAAACCCATCATGCAGCAGGTGGGTCCATATCGATTTACCGAGCGACCAGACAAAGTGGACATCGCATGGCATCCGGAAAATGCCTCAGTGAGCTATCGCCGGCTCAGCTTTTTCTATTTCGATGCGGAGGGCAGCAATGGAAGTTTGGATGATGAGATAATTACCCTCAATGCGGTGGCTTTGGTTAGTAAATACTATGATTCTTTTTTAAACACGATTTTATTAATATTTTTTATTTTCAGTCTGCAGCTGCCACGGCCAAGCACTGGCCGCCAGTCAAGCGAACCATGGTCGATGTGGGACTCAGGATGTATGGCGCCGAGATGTCCGTCCAGAAGACGGTCGACGAACTTTTGTTTACTGGTTACAGCGATGCCATGATTGATGTGGCCATGGCCATGCCCATTTTTGGGGACGAAGTTAAGGTGCCCTTCGACAAGTTTGGCTGGTTTTATACGCGAAATGGAAGTGCAGATCTCACGGGCGTTTTCAATGTCTTCACTGGCGCCGATCATTTAGCCAAGTTGGGTCAAATGAGCTCTTGGAATTATGTGAATCACACCGGATTCTTTTCCTCGTACTGTGGCATGACCAACGGATCCGCCGGAGAGTTCCAGCCACAGCATCTGAGGCCAGGCGACAGTGTCGGACTCTTTACCCCGGACATGTGCCGCACGATTCCATTGGATTATGTGGAAACGGTCGAAGTCGAGGGACTAGAGGGACTTAAGTTCTCTGGGGGACCACGTTCCGTGGACAATGGTGAGTTGTGATGGGATAACGTTTGAAGCTTTTAACAAATCTGACAGAGAGTCATCTACTTTTATACTTTTTAAGATCCCTTTTAATTTATCTAAATTCCACATTAATCAGTGTCACTTGTGATTAACTTAAAACTGATTGACGTAGGTCGAAATCTAAATCCTGTTAAACGTTTATAATTAAATTTGGCACTTAATCGTTAAGTTGCTGTTTACGTAGGTACACTGTACATACATTGGGTAAACATGTTTAATTGCTAATTAATTGGGCAATTAAAGAATTAACTTGTTGCCCAAATAAAAGCAGCATCTGTATGAACCAGAGTTCTGCTTGTAAGAAACGAGTAAACAACTTTTAACTCTGGATTTTTATCTTATATTATCATAGATAATGTCAATAGTGTAAGATCTTGTAAATAATTTGATTTATTAATCTTATTAAAATAATAAAACATCAAAAATAAGAAGGTATATCAAAAAGGAAAAGGCAAAAAAAATGTATTATTATATATAACTTGTATATAGGAAATTTTAAGTATCTAAAATATCGCATTTATCCTCAAACATCGATATTACTTGAAAATATCAAAAAAATATAATAATAGGATTTATGTCTTTTTCTTTATATTGAATAGATATATGAAGCCGAATATCAATTTATAGCATATATGTACATTGCAACTTTAGTATATTGATCCCCACATAATCCTTGGTATTAAAACAAAATCAATTTATCGACATTATCCTCTATTCCTAGTTCACAACAAAAGTGCATTTTGAAATGACTCTTTTCAAATTACTCAATTCATACACTACATTTCCAACTATTAGCCATACAAAACTATTATCAAATAAATAATACATAATTCTGAGCGCATTTATAGTATAAAAATGTTTATAAATTAAACCAATCTAATTTATAAAATCAAGATTTTACTTGATTACTAGTATTAAATAAGTAACCATAAATTTATCTACTCTGTTTTAGATTTAATATGATATTTATTTGATCTGAATGCAATTTTAGGTTGTAAGGTTCTGCTACTAAAATAAATAATAATTATAATAATTTAAATAACCCAATAACCCTTTAAAATTAAGTAATTAAGAAATATTATTCATTATAAAATTATGAAAATAATAACTTAATATTTTAATAATTATTCCAGGCACTCAATATCCCGAAAACCTCTGCTATTGCGGTGGCGAGTGCGTTCCCTCGGGCGTGATGAACATCAGTTCCTGTCGCTTCGGATCCCCAGTGTTCATGTCCTATCCGCACTTCTTCAACGGAGATCAGTACTATGTGGACCAGGTGGAGGGCATGGACCCCAGGCAGGAGGATCACGAATTCTACATGGTGGTGGAGCCCAGCACGGGTATTCCCCTGGAGGTGGCAGCCCGGTTCCAGGTGAACATGCTGGTGGAGCCCATCGATGGAATCAGTTTGTACTCAGACATTCCGAAGATATTCTTTCCGCTCATCTGGTTCGAGCAGAAGGTGAGGATCAACCCGGAAATGGCCGATCAGCTGAAGGTCCTCCCGATTGTCCTGATGTCGGGCCAGATATTTGCCGGCATCTGCCTGGCCGCCGGACTTGTCCTGCTCTGCTGGGCCCCGGCGATGCACCTGATGTCCTGGTGCAGGGGTCATCGGTACGAGCTGAAGACCCAGGGCAAGAGCAATGGCCAGTTCAAGAGCCGCTCCCAGTTCTCCAGTGCCGAAGAGCTCAAGGCCAAGGCCTCCGCTGCCGAGAAGGGTGCCAGAGGATCGCCGGATAGTTCTCCGCTCCTCGAAAAAGGACGAAAGCCGGTCATCATTAAATCGCAGACAGGCGAAAGTGTGGCCACTGCGTCCACAGCGATCAGCGATAATAGACAGGATTAAACGGTGGATAATCTCTGGGATTAGATTATCCCGGCCATCTATCTAGCTAGTTAAGCCGTCCTAGTGCTTTAGTCTTAGTACCTAGTTTAGTGACACTCCAAAAACAAACATCCAACGAAATTCCAACCATTCCCCGTGCCTATGCCAAAGATTAGATAGCCCCGAAGTTCATCTTCGTTTAGCTAACGAATACTCTTTTATACATTCCCTAGTTGTTAAAAATGTTTTGTATTTAAAGTGTGTTTTCTTGACCCATACAGTGTGTCGAATTAAATATTTTATATAAAGTTAATGGATTTTCTTTCGGGATTTAAAATGATTCATAACAAATCTTTTTACGTGGTTGATATAAATTATATAATTAAAAACAAAAACACTTAAAGATTTTTTTGGTGAGTTGAATTTATACTACAAATTCCTGAAAATATTTATATATCGATTTTGTGTCGATATTTAACCAAAGGCTAATATATATATCGATATTTTAAATGTTTCTATATTTTGACAAGGAATATCGTTAGATTCGATATTTTTCGTTTTTTATTTATAAAAATCTTTAATATTTTCGATACCATATTGAGGTAAATCATTTTCTCGACCTGAATCGAATATCTTTCGGTGATTCTCCCCTTTTTTGAGATTTCTATTGCTACGCCTTAATTCTTTTAATTCTAATTACAAAAGATCATCTTAACTTTCTTGTTCAACAAATGTTTACATCTCTTTATTATCTCAATAACAATTATAGAAAATATATAGTAAAAATATAGTATCAAATGTAATGCTTTGAAACCCCTAATCAAAATCTTAGCTTTGATTATGAATTTGCCAATTTATGTTTTAACATTTTACGGAATCTTAAATTTAGAGGCAAAGAGACTAAGACTTAAAGTACGACAATATTTGCAATATCACAAATGACCCAACTTAAGTGACTAAAATACGAATCGAATAGGGAAAGGACTTGGGCTTGGATTTGGATTTGAGGGAGGGACAGTAAATAGTAATACTTGTACTATTACTTCTTCATTTTATAGCCCTCGGTGTAGCCATAGCTGTCAGCCACTAAAAAGGAGAAATGATAAAATATAATTAGTAAGGAAATAATGTTTAATAAATCATTAAAATAACTTACTTTCATAGTCCTTGGAATAGCACTCAAAGAATTCGCCAAGAACTTTGCCAGGCGGCAGCTCCCAGGTGGCAGAGCCACCATATTTGGGTGGCAAGGCGCTGGCCTCAATGTGCGAGATCAGGGACTTGAAGTCCTTGCCATGGAAGAAGATCTAACAAATGAAAAACAAAAGAAATTAATAAAGTGTAAATAAATAAATCTTAGCTAAAAACTCACCCTCTTGCGCAGCTTTTCACGAATGAATGGCTTGAATATGGCAAAGAGCATATTGAATATATACGAGTTATTCACAATGTGAACCGCCTTCAGTCGCATGCAAATGCATTCCTGAATATAATCCAGCAGCATGGCGGCAAACGATGGTGTAAATTGTGTAATGTGGCTTAGTGGCAGACCTGCAAGATAATAATAAGCCAACTCCATAAACATTTACGAACGTTGTTTAATTTTTTTTATAGAGCATTACCCTCCATATCGATGATAACCACAGCCCCGCAGATTTGTGAATAAGGTTCCACCATGGAACCCAAGACGGTCAGCTGAATGCCACGGAACAGATCCACCAAAGGCACCTGGGAAGGCTTCCATTTTTCTGAGATTAAATTGAGTCATTAGGATTTATTTTTGTTAATAATAAAGTCTAAACTTACTGCCTGCTTCTAGCACCAAAAGTCGGCGACCGTGTTGATCTCTTTGGGGCAGCAAATTCAGAATATTTGCCTCGAAAACATTACGCAATTTGCCGGGAATTATATTCTCGCAGGCAATTCCGTACTTAAGCTTCATGTGATAAAAGTTCTTGAGCTGGAAGTGAAAGGGTTTAAGGGGTTAAATTAGTAATCAAAAGATTTATGAAAGAACTTAGTTAGCACTTTAAAAAGAAGATTCATTAAATTAGTAATTAAGAGAAACTAAGCATAATAAAAGAAGATTCATTATACTTTTTGAGAGTGAAACACATTTAGCCATTTATAATAAAGCCTAAGACACTGAATTATTCTTTTCCAAAGGCTAATGACACTTCAGTTAACTTTTAAAAAATATAGTCTTTGTTATTTTTACAGTGTTTTTTATTTTAAATTAAAATTAAAGAAACCACAAGGTTTTTCAATCTAAGTACTCACCCTTTTCAAGGCACTCTCTGGATAATAATGGCAAGGACGCAGGAACATCATCATGTACTCATCATCCAGCGGCAGGTTCAGGTACTTTTCATCTATAAAAATATAATATTTATACAAATTAATTATATATATAATTATATTATATTAATTAAAGTCACAAATAAGCTCAGTTTCTAACAATTCTCCTCCACTCACTTTGAATAAGTTCCCTCAGCTCCTTGATGGCCTGCTCCTTGACGCCGGGCACCTCACGCAGTTCGTCCTGTGCCTTCTTCAGAGCCCACTCTGGGGCCTGATCCTTGTCCATGCGGATCTGAGCCGAGCCAAGATCAATGTAGGGCACCTTCTGCTCATCGTAGCTAATGCAATCCGCCTTGCCCATGGTGATAATAGTTCTGTCTGGGATGTAGCTACTGCGTTCTGCAATCCGTGATCTCCGCTAGGTGTTCACCGGCTCAAGCTGCAAACGAGAATAAAATTGTTTAGCTCTCGACTCGAACATTTTGAGTGGTTTGGCAAGCGTTTCCTCAAAGCGATTGGCACAACTGGGTTACTTCCGCAGCTTGGCCGAAAGCAAGAGTCAAAGCAAAGGCGGCAACAGTTCAATGCCTTGCTCCAATGGAAACTGTCCAAAGTATATATATATAAGTATAGATGCTACACCCGACAAAAAATATTGACTTAGAATGAGGGTCAACTTTATCTTATTTCCTAGCTAAATAAAGTTGAAGATAGATATTTATCTATTTGATATTTTTGGGGTTGAAATTTGAGCTTTTCTTATATATTAATTTGATATTATTAAACTAGAACCAAGAAGGATATGGGATTAAGTTCAATATAATTAAGTATTAACAGGTATATAATAATAAATATAGTATTTCAAATGATTATATGATTATTTATTGCATTTTAAACCATAAAATTGATTCAATCAAAATTTCTTGTCGTGTGTAGACCTTATGTATGACTCAATGCTGATCTTCATTAGCAAAAGTCGCCGCAAAATCGCCACAACGGAAGAGAAGAAGTCGCCTGACAAACAGGTAAACTTATATATAGAAACTATACTCGGAGATAGACTGATAGATAGCCTAGACAATAGTGCCCAAAACTGGTCGTACAACGTGCGTTCGATGGTTAAATTCGATGGTTGGGGAGGTGGATGTGGTTGTGAGTGTGGATACCCTCACCGCAAAGGTTACCGCAATTCGGTCAGGGTGCATGAACACTTCTCAGGTCATTTGTCAAAACCATCAGAACGAGGGTGTTCGGGTCATGGTATTTATTTATTTTTAAATTTAATAATTTAATGCAAATTAAGAGTCACGAAGACGAAAGCACTTTAATTCAGTTTTAAAAAACTTTGAATGACATTTTAAGTTAAAACTGCAAAATGCAGTATTATTTTGAATATGAATATAAATATTTAAATATTCATAGGTTAAAAATACTTGTATCTCATAATTAAAATTAATTCCCAAAATTTAATTAAACTGCAAATATTGAAATACCGTCACTTCATCGATATTTGACGTAAAAGTCGATGTTTAAATCGATACGCAGGGAAACTTATAAGCGCGATAAATAAATAATCTTTTAGATATATCAGAAAATAGTCAAATACATTTATTAACTTCATGAATATTTATAAAATTTATATTTATTAAAATAAATTAATATTAATATATAGAATTGATTGATTTTTATAAATGTATTCTATAAAAGTTTTGCAATATTTTTATTTTTATAATATTTTGATATATCATTTCATTTTATTATTCAATGAAAAATATCATGCTTTTCCTCTCGATAAACATCCCTAACTGGTACTCAAAGCTGTGCTCATTAAATTATAATGTTTCTTAAATCACATTGCCTTATCATTATTTAACTTTAAGCAAACCTAAGACTAAAACTTCAATCTAACAAGGCAAAAAAATTAATCAAGAAAATGTTTGTAGAAAATGTATTGGATTTATTTACCTGTAAATGGTTTTATTTAAACCAATCCTGATACTAAAACTTCAATCTAACAAGGCAAAAAAAATTAACAAGAAAATGTACAAATGTTGCTAGAAAATGTACCTATGCAAGTGTTGCTAAGAACATGTTGAGCAACACTCAATGATGCTAGCAACATATTGATGTTGCACAGGTTCATCAGAAGCAACTTTATTGGATATACCCACCTTTAAATGTTTATATTTAAATGAAATCAATATATTTTTCAAAGAAATTTAATCTATTTTTCCTTTATTTCTTGTAAGGGTCTCCGCTGTTCAGTATGTCAACTCACACACTTCCTGTCCATTTTATTTAAGTTTTGAGGTTTTTTTGTCTGCCTAAGCCGAAACGTGCGCGCCGCCCCTTTGGCTCGCAGACGACTTGGCAACACCTTGGCTAGCAAAACAAAATCGAAAAATCATAATAAAAAAGAAACGAAAAATCGGTTTAAAAAATCAGCTCGATGACGTAGCAACTGTGAGCCGGCGGTGATCTATGCCCTGTCATGAAGGACTTGACAATGGCAATAAACACAGAAAAAAACTCAAATCGAGATCGAGAAGTTACAGAATTTGGTTGAGCTGAGTTGAGTACATGTCGCTGACCATTAAATCTGATTTACGGCCGCTCTTATGATCCGAAGCAATTAGTAAGTTTTTATTTTTTGATAGTTGCTTTTTTCGTGCGACGAATGAAGGTAAAAGTCAAGGCCAAGTGCAGAGATTGGTGGATAAATTAAATTGGAGCTGAAAGGAAAACGTTGGACTTTGCTGTTTTGTCATTCTGGTGGCGGCTTTGTGTGGCATTATGATTTCTCGCTGGCTTCCAGAAATTTCGTCAATGAATCTGGGTAATTTATGCCTCTTATTTACTTTGGGCTTTTGTGCTTCGCCGTGGAGTTCAACAGCCCATAAAGTTATGCGCATACTAATTTCTTGGTCAATTCTCTCTTCGGGTGTTGTAAAATCCAATTAAATAAGACAACTCAAAAAAAGTGACAGAAGATTTGGGTGTGACATGCGAAAAAAAAGTAAAACAACTAGGCGTAATCTTAGTTTTGAGACAGTTTTTCTCGACACAGGTTTCGTGAGTCACGTAATGGCCACTTATCCGCATGCAAATTGTCAAGTAAATTGCTCTAAAAAAAAGGGTTAATATCAAGTTGTAATGCGCTAAAATTACTTAAATAAAAAGATCATCAACTTGGGCAATTTAGTTTAGCTTTTCTCCTCCATTCCAGTTAATTTGTTTATCACAGGCAATCCAAAGACTAGAGTTAGCTTGACAAAACACATTGTTTTCTGTTTTAGTATCGAATAGGTGCTAATTACCAGGAACTGATCTTTGATCAGTGAGCTTAAATTATTCTCCTGGCGTTTCTCCACTTAGGTTAAATACACTATTTAACTTTAGTCTTTCTTGGAATGAAGCCAACTCACGGTGATTCAGCATTCATCGACTCAGGTTATTGTCTTTAAACAAGGTTTTTTATGTAGGTTGAACTTGAAGAGGACTTTAAGTTGATTGCAGCTGCGATTCCTTTTGATCTTGAACTTTTTTAAACGAGTTTAATGGTGGAAATATTTCCAGCGAAAACGAAAGGGAAGAAGGCTATAATTCCATTGAAAGCGAAAGAGGGAAGAAGGCTATTTATTCTTGCAATTCATGAAAGGAAAATTACTTGACAAGAATCAGGTTTATAAATGTTGCAAGGTTTTATAATTGATCTATAAAATAAGGGTATTGTTGTAAAGTCAGAATTATTTTCTTGGAATTTATGGAAGGAAAGTTACTTGAAAAGAATCGAGTCTCTAAACATTGCAAGGCCCAATAAACTATTTATAAAATAAGGGTACTATTGTAAATTAATTTCTTTTTAACTGATATATAAATCGAGGTTGTATATTGGATAGACTTATTATTAGATTAAAAAAGAAATATGTAAATACATCAATTTTAGCATTTTCAAAAATCATAAAAAATATCATAAAAATTTTATTTCTTTTAGTGCTTCGATATTTAAACAGAAATTTTTTTATTGCACATTGATTATGGCCTTAAAATATTTACATGCGATACATTATCGATGAATCCATATTTTCAGCCAAATCTAATATCAAGATTTCTAAAATTTTGTTGTTATTTTATTTCTTTGAAGATGAAAAGGATGTGCTTGATAAACAAAGCTTTGGTTCCCTGGTATTTCAAAATCGAAAACACTTATTTGTATCCATCACCCTTTTCCTTCTTTGGTGTTTTTCCCAGTGTAATCATAAAATTCCACTAAAAATCGGGAAAGTCTTAAGACCTTTGAACAACTATTCAATTACCAATATTTTTTGCAATATTAGCTTGCAAACTTTAGTCGGCAATTTGTTTATTTGGTCAAATTCCGTCGATGACTGCTTGTGTTTACACTTGAACAGAAAAATTTGTAGTTGCACAATTTCAATTAAAATCAGGAAAGTCTCAGAAACACCTTAACAAGTATTCAATCAATAAACCGGCGTTGAAAAGCTCAGTTGTAAGCCCTGTTTACTTGTTGTGACCCCAACAAAGTACTGAGAGATGTGTATCTGCCGGATGTTGTTACAGGCAGATTCAGAAGTTTCCACAAGGGGGAAAACTTCCAGTCGCCGATCAAAGCCTGACGTAAGTAGATAATTACCTACTATATCCAGAGATACACAATTATTAGCTGGCATTATGTGGCGCAATTTCACCTACCTCAATAATTGTATTGTACTCGTATTTCACTGAATTCCACTGAACTTTTGTGGCCTTTCGCTGGTGGCAACCAAATTGAAATGGAACTGCCTTTTGTATCCGGAAATTGTGGAGCCACAAAGCGAAGTGCAATTAGTCTCAGCTATACATACATACATTTAGCTATCAATCTGAGGGCGAGTGTAATAATGCCAGTGGGGAGAAGCTGATAACTGGTATCGGCAAACAAAAGAGTAGAGAACAAAGGAACTGGATTCAAAATTCAGTCTTCGAAAGTCTAATCGGGTTATGTCCACCCATATAAGCGGGCGATTATTGTATATAGATTAGCTCACATAACACAGATATAATCCCGAAAATAAACTGCGGCTGTCTAATCACTTTCAAGTTAACTGCTGCAAAAAAAAAAACAAATAAAAATCAAGCGAAACAAAGCGACCATTAAATTTGAAATGCACTTAGAAATAAAGCCAACATGATATGCATAAATAAACAAGTCATATGAAAAATGATCAAGACCAGCAACGAGCTCTGGCTATTAAATGCAAATTACAGTTTTTTTCTGCATATTTTTTGCTCTTTCACTGTTTACAACAGATGACAAAGCAAGTCTTGGCGGAACTAAATGAAAACCGAAGCCTTAAATACCATAGAAATTAATTAAAAACCCCTTAATAGTTACTTGTTTTTATGTGCCAGATGTAAGTTGAAATTATTTATTACTATATTTTTAAGACATCACAAAGCTTACGACAAACCCATTTAGAAAATAAATATACCCCATATAAGGGAAGTTAATTACTATAAAAATTAATCACCTTTAATGTTTGAATAGCTAATTGAAACTGGAACATTTAAACAATGAACTGGATGATTAGGCTAATATATATTTACAACTCGTATTCGCCCCTGACTCCTAAATGGGTCAATCCTGTTTATTTATAATGATTATATTCAGCATGTGCAATGCCAGCTCAGAACTAAAGTCTAACAAACGTGTTTTGAATATACATTTTATTCTCTCAAAGTCTACTTTGATACTTGCAATCCCATAGCAATTAGCCGGGTAGAAGGCAATCAATGGAAGTGCTTAAAAAAAGAAAATGCAAATTTGCAAAGAATTTACTTGAAGGCTAGGGAAAATCCAGAATTTCTAGTTAAGGTAATAAATAACCCTTTAACCCTACACTAGTGATAATACCCTACACTAGTTAATAACCTACAGTAACAGAAACAATAGTTTTTTACTCAATATAAAATTCAAATTCCTATAAAAAGTTTTAACTTGTCCAAAACATATACACTTTAATTTTTTGTAATCAAAAATAATTGAAACATCTTTATAATTCGCTGTCAACCATTAAATTCGATAGCATAATTTCAAAATGATATGGTGAGTCATATACAAAATCTATAAAAATAATGTTTACATTTATGGGAATAATTTTTAAAATTGCAGTCATTGAACATGTCCAAATTGCAGTCATAGAAAGAGAGTAAATTTTCTTATTGCTATAATTTTGTGTTGTTATTTAATAAAGTCAAGCTTAGCTGATTATGTGAAAATGTAGTGTAGATTTACTAAGCTATTATCATTTACTTTCTACACAAGCTATACTTAAAATTAAGACTGTTTAAGAATGTTTAATTTAATGCCAAAACTACAATGTCAAGCTATTTATTAATTGCTTGAAAAATGTAAGGGATATAAAATGTAATTAAAATGTTATTTATTTATTTAAATGCTAATTATTCGGATGCTAATTGTTAGAAGCAATTAAAAATGGTTACATATTAAATTTAATTGTGCAAAAACAGGTTTAAGGCTATGACAAGGTAAGGCTTTAATTTGTATAATATGAAAAATAAAATAAAAATGTGACTATATATAAAAAAGCAGTATAAAAAAAAAAAATCTAATTAAATGTTAATCTATATTTTATTCAAAGTAAATTAAGAGAAATATATAAAACAAACATTAAATAGGGATCCAGAGATGTTCTTTAAAATCGATCAAATTTTTAAAAATCAAAATGTTTATTGAATAAAAATCTATACATTTTGTAAAGAACCTTTTAAAAAGCTTATAATTTTACTAAAGGAAAATCAAATCAATTATCTAGTATATATTATTATTATATATCACCCCCCAGTTCTTAGTAATTTTAAAAACTTGATCTAGGACAACACCTGGCAATAACTCATTACAGTGCCAAAACTGTCTGTAAAGTCACACCTCTATTATTACAAACACCCGAAAATTCTTGGACTCACCCACTGAACCGGCTCGTCAGAGCAAAAAATAAATATATATATATATATACATATATCAATATAAATCGTACTCATTTCATTCTAGAGAAGCAGGAATAGCCGGTTTCAGTTTCTTTCACAATGCCAAAATCAAGCGACTCGGAGCGATCGGCGGCCATAAAAATTCGCCTTCAGTTCCAAGTACAATCCAAGCCGACTTCTGCTGCTTGTGCTTCTGTTGTATTCAGAAAAATATGTAAATTTCCAGATTCAATAACGGCTTTTTGTATTTTTCGCAAGTCTCTCTGGGTATCCTTCACTTGACAAAATGTTAACAATTTGGGTAAATTTCGTGCCCACACACACACTCGCTTGCCCCAAAAAAAAAAGAAGTTTAACTGGTTTTGAGTTCACTTATTTCTCGGTGACTCTTCGTTGCGATCGGCAAGGTCACTTGCCACTGCTATATATACTATTTGTATGTGGAAATAGAATTCTCGGCTGTAGGGCCTAATTAGTTACCCAAACACCGAATAGAATTGTAGATAAAGTGAGCTGCGGCAAAAATATTCAATTAAAATTAAAACAAAACAGAAATGTTTTCGGCGCCAATAGAGCATACGTTTTCATTGCCCAGTGACTCGGCTGATTGGTGTCTGAAATATTTATGAACCGCGATCGGCGACCGTCGATCCCGTGAATCGATCGAAATTAAAATCAGACGAAGCAACTGCAGGGTGCGAATGGGACGGCTCTATGATGCCTCAATTTGCATTTCAATTGTGTGTTACATTTGCATGCATTAAAGGTGGAGGTGACAGACGGGGCCCAATAAATGAAACTGCAAGGACAAGCCCCTTTCCAGAGCTCCTGAAAGTTTCAGGTCGATAGGGATAATAATGAACTAGAATGGTTAATAAAAATAATTTAAGTTACTTTAACTAAATGTACAAAAAAAAAAATATATAGAAAATATATATCTTGGTAATATTGTAATTAATTAAGAGTCGAAAAAAATATGTAAATTAGTTGCAAGTACATGCCCCTCTTCAGAGCTCCCGAAAGTTTCAGATCGATGGGATAAATAATTAATTAAACTAATCCTTAAAAATAAGGTTTATATAAATAACTTTTGGACTTAAAGTTCTTTTAATGCAATTAAAAATGAATTTTCACCTAATGGGGTATAAGAAATATTAATCTTGCCAATTTTGTATTTAATTACCAATCTAAAATCGATCAATTGTGTTGCAAATTCAAACTTATTTCAGAACTCCCAAAAGGTTCAAAAAGATTGGTTCAGTAATTGTCTTAAATCGGGATTCCTAAAGATACTCTTTGAATATATATGTATATTTTCTTTTCTTTTTTATATACATTTTAAAGAAATGAAATATTAAACTTATATAGTGTAGAAAATAGTATTCTTAGTTATTTTGTATTTATTTAAGAACAAGTTCCAGAGCTGCCCAAAATTTCAGAACAATCTGTTAAAAATTAATCAAAACATATGATTTTTAAATTCAAATTAATAGTTATTGAAATTTCTGAATTGGAAATAATATTCCTGTTAATTTTATAATGAATTTAATCGGTTGAATATTATTATAGCATTATTTAAAATAGTTCTAACAATTAGGAAACCTATTTAAAATTCTGTTTCTCCCACCAAATCCTAATATTTTATAAATGACTCTAAATTATAAACCATTACATTATTTCTTCTAAATTAAAAATGAAAATACAAATTATTTTTGTAATTCCCCTCAAAACCTACATTATTCATTTATTTAATAATTTCTTAGATGGTTTGTAAGCTCAACTTTGTTAAATTATTTAATTCACTATTGCAGCTCTCAGCCACTTCATTTTGTTTCAGTTATTTCACCTAAAACCCCTTTACCCCAAAAATTAACTTGAATGTGCAATTATTTAAAATATATCATGATATCTCCTTCAAATAACAAATAATCACTTTCTTTTATTAAATGTCACCTCAGGTATTCAAGATGACACCTCCATTTAACTAAGCATCCCACCTGAACGCCCTTTCGACACTTCAAAGCTCACTTTTCTGTCAAAATGCAATACAATTTAGTGTCATTATTTTGGCTCATGGAAATGACTCATTTAACACAACATAACACCCGAAGCGAGCGCACATTTTCACACTCCCAAACGGTGGTGTAATTTCCCAGCCGCCCGCATCTGCCTCCAGCGATTTCCCACTTAACTTAACCCCGAAAGATATGATCAGCTACCGAAGATCACAGAGTTATGGATATTATGATACCTCCTCTGGTAGGAGGGGTTTTCTTTCGGCTATTACGGAGGCACACGCGCTGACGAAATGCAGCAAACGTCAGCAGGCAAAGCAAGTGGTAATTGTTTTTATGGCCAAAAGCTAGAGCGCCGTAAGTTGCCTTGTGGCAGGTAAGCTCAGCGGCCAGGTGGAGTCAGAAAGTGTGTCAACGTAGCTGCGCATGCGCACTGCCCAAAGGTACAAATAAAAAGTAGGAAATAATATATAATAATAAAGGAAGCGAAATAGAAAAAAATAGAAAAAAAAGGGGAAAAAATATATGTAATCTTCAAATACAATGCCCAAAATCTGCTTTCCATGGAGCATAATGTAAACGCAACTTACCGCGCACAAAAAAATTGAAAGAAATATACGCCTCGAACGGAGCACAGAGATATTTAATTTTTCGTTGTTGTTCGGCAAAGTTAAAATAAGAGATTTCACGTTTCACTGTAGACCAACTTTTTGCAATTGGCCAAAAACGAAGCGAGGCGGCAGGGGGGAGTTGGTCGGTGGTGGATTAGCGGTGGAGGAGGAGGCAAAGCAGGAGGGGTGTTTACGTTATGTTGCGGCTTTTTTCGGTTGCGGGCAGGACGCGATAATGCTGGCAAGGTGAGCGAAAAGTGCGGCGACGTCCAAATGGCAACGCGGCTAAAACAACTCTGAGATCCAAAATCGCTCCGGAGCTCTTGTTATTAATTAACTGGCCAACTCAAGCTTGACAAAACAACAATGGCAACGGCAACGGACGGAAAACAAAAATACCGAGAGCGAGAGAGAGAGACTGCTCACGAAAAGCTCACTCCGAAGGCCTTATACAGCACTGTGAAAAGCCCAAAAACTTTTATGAAATCAAAAGCGAAAAGCTTTTGGATTAATCAAACTTTGAGGAATTTTATTAAACCGTTTTCTTGAATTTTGAGATTTAATTTAAGTTAATCTAGAATTAAAATATAGATTTAACAACAAAAGAAGACAACAGAAAACAATGAACACATTTTTAATACATTTTTAAACTAAGAAGAAGAAATTTTTCAAACAAAATCTAATAATAAAACGGTTTCAGTATTTATTTAATCTTAATATATTTATTTCAGGGAGATTTAAATTATTGAACCGAAGTTAATAATAATATATTTAATAATCATAAATTTATGTGCATATACATATATTTGGGGTTCACTTTGAGTCATTAAAGGGGCACTTTCATTTTATTTGCTCAAAAGCTGTAAAAATTGAATTAAAGAGGGAAATAAAATAATAATAAGAATAAGTGGAAAATAGTAATATAAAATAGCCATATAACATAAAGATATAAATGCGATAAATCGATAATATATGTTTTAGATCGGACTAACAAACTCGAAATAATAGACAAATTATTAAGATAGCATTTTGTTTTATGTAATTAAGCTTTACATACACATTAAATAAAAACAGTAACTTCACATTAAATACTGTTCCAACAATACAAATTTCTTCTCAACAAAATTTACGATATTTCTGTCGATATATTTATATATGCCCAATATCAAGTCACATTTCTTAGTTAATTAAAACTTAATAAATAAACAGAATATGTTAGAAATTTGTATATAAAAAATATATATATTATGCGACAAATACTAAATTTATTTTTCTTGTACAATTTTCAATAATACATAAAATATGCCTTACATAATTATATACAAGAAATATTACAAGATATATTGTAAATATCAAGCCCCATTTACTTATTCAAATATTCAATTCTAATCCACCATAAGTATTTTCTTTTACTCCTTCAAAAAATCAATAAAAAATGGGCGGAAAAGAGTATATATTCCTTTTTAACACTGGCTGATCGCCCAAAGCTCAACTGTGAAACCCAATTACCAAACCCTTGAACAAACTTTAAAAAGCTTTAACTAATCGCCTGGTTTATTATTGATTTTATTGCCTGGTAGAGAAACAATAAACTGGTTTTAATCGGCCTGCAGATATCAGCGCGTGTTAATCTATCAATTAGCCATTTTGGCAGAACCCCATGGGGGCCGAACTTTAACCACGCTCGAATAATTCCAATTATTTTGCCTCTTTTTCGCGCTTTTCAAATTTTGCTGATTGCAGCAGTACCACCACTTGAAACCGAAATTCTCAACTTTCTTTAGCCATTTTTGAAGGCCACCGCCGGGTGAAGTTCATCGCATTTGTTCTTGGCCAATTCGTTGGTTTCACTTGGCCATGATCGCAGTTTTTGTCTTTCTCTTTTTTTTGTTTCTACTTAAACACCTTTTTTCGTTATCAACTCTTTGGGTGTTGGTGCTGCCTGATAAATTTAACATTTTTCACCATTTAAGTTATCTAAATTATGGCAGTCGTATACATTTCTACACGCGGACTGCTATAAAGATAATGACCACGTATTGAGAGCCAAATAGCCCTCGTTGATTAATTACTTAACATTATTATGTAAACATGGTGAGACTAAATGGAAATTAGCCAAAAACACGAAATAGCTAATATTACGTATACGCAGTGGTTAGATATGACAATTAAATGATAAAGAATCGAAAGAGGGTTTATTTTACTTTTATAGATTTTTTAATGTATTTTTTTAATTTATTAAGGATATATATATTTAAGAATGTTTTTGAGAAAGAATTGAAAGGGGGTTTATTTTACTTTTATAGATTTTTTAATGTATTTTTTTAATTTATTAAGGATAAGTTCTGTAATTATTAAGTTTTTTATTTATTAAGTATAACCAGGTAAATCCAATTTATTACAATTTATTTCAAGTTTTATTTTAAAACAATTAAATATGTGAGTAATTTTCTAATTTTGAAAATATTGTTAATCTAATTTATTTATGTTTTTTTTTTTTCTTTGTTTAAGGTAATGTAAAGAATTTTTACCAAATATTAAATTTAATTAAATTTCTTATTTTTATTAAATATTCACTGGTAAATAAAGTATAAAGTACATTCTTTTTTAAGTATTAAAAGTTAAATGATTTAAAAATAAATAAATATATTCTTAATTGCTTAGAACTATTGATATTTATTCATTATAGATTTCATTTAAAATTCTCCAAATAACATTTTTTATATTAATAGCAACATTATCAATATTAAAAACCATTTAGAATGTCTTTTGTTTAGTATTTCCTGAACAAATTTTAAATACATAAACTATATATTTAAAAGTCTAGTATTTAATTATAAGCAAGTACCAGGCATAGTTTAAATAAATAAAAATTTAATTTTCTAAAAACTTTGACGTGAACTCACTATGTATGTATAATATTACCAAATTTTTTCTAGGAACCGTATAAAAAATCTATAAAAAGCTTTTAGGCACACTTAAAACCTATTGTCTATTACCTTAAATTATATACCTTACAAAAAAATATACCTAGACGGTAACTGACCTCACCTGACAGGCTATAAAATTTTTAAACTTTTCCACCACTATGATAGTTCAACAAAGCCTGGTCTATAGTCCAAACCCAAATAAATTTTTGAGGGTTCATCATCACAGCTCAGCTTTATTTTTTACAACATTTTCCCTGTTTCTTTAAGCCAACTTAGGGATTATTCATGCTTGGATTTCCCAAGTAAATATTTTCTCAAATCCAATATTTCCTCACAGATGACACACATTTATTGACTTGGCTGCACATTGTTGCCCTAAGCACTTCCGACGTCAGTGATTGCTGGAGGATCAAAGTCGAACCGGGGAACCAGCTCGACATATGCCAAGAAAGTGGGTAAACTTTGGCCACTTGAGTGAGTAGATTTCTGGAAGAATCAATCGATTAAGGTTTATATATTATATATTCTGTATATTGTGCACTTTGTGCAGGTGTTGCTCTCAATCAATTAAATATACCGGGTTACAGTTACTCACCTGACAAAGTTCTCCGCTGGCAACAGATGTCCAAAGATCACTGTGACGACTAAGGTTTCTCCCTGTTCTTTATCTAAATTGAAACATTTCGATATGATTCTTATCGTCCGAGAGCTATGGAAAATGCCATAAGAAAAAGGAATTCAACAAATAAACTTCTCCGCTGGGGATTTTCGAATTATCAACGGAAGCCATGAAAACTCAATGCGATTTAGAGGTTGCGATTAGCTTTAAGGGGGTTATATATAAGTATATTTAGACCGTAAGCCGGTTAGAATGTCTATCGGCCATGCTTTAAATTGCGAGTAGTTTTTTTGCGATAAGTTCAAGTCATGTTATATATAGCCAAGATATTGCTGGAATAACACTGATTCTTATGGATTTAAATCATGAGTTTAGGTCATGATATTTCAAGTTGATTTGAATGATTTTATAGGCATTTATAGACCCAATAAATCCTTGATTTATTTCTTGTAAAATCTTTATAGTTCTTTTAGTTAATTTTATTAATTTTTACTGAGAAAATTACAGCTCATAACTCAACATAATTAAATTATTATTTAATATTCTGTTATAATGCAAAAGACAGGAAATTTACAGCTCTTAACTCAACAGGATTCATGATTGAAATATTATTTAATATTCAATGTTATAATGTAAAAACAATGATAATGTTTCTTTTTTAATTAATATTTAATAGTAAAAAAAATTATATATACTGAGTTAATTTTAATATTTAATATCTAATTTATTACCTACATTTTGAATGCATACAATCTCCTAAATATTACTCTTGTAATCATTTTCCCCACACCTTTCCCACTAACCATTTCCTTAATTTGTTTATCGCATATTTAGCATAGTTTTGAGCACACAAATATAATGCAAAAAATAACCTGTATAGTGTACACTCCCCCAAGTTATCGGTAAACAAATTATCTATCTCAGAGAGTGCTATCTCCTCAACAATATTTTTTTTTAAATCCCCCACCAACTGTATGAAAACAGAAGCTCAATAAACCAGCTGATGCAGCACCGATTGGCAAGAATCAACAACAGGCCAAAGAATGAATTAATACCCCCGGCAACTTGGCAACAAATAAGTGAAAACAATAACAATAGCAACAAAGAACAAGTTAAATACTTGAGCAAAATCGAAATAACAGAAACAACAACAAAAGTAGGTGGGTTGACGACGCCTCAACGCTGGAGCCTCGACAACAAATACGAATCGTATCAAGAATGAAGACTTTGCCCTATGACTACACTATATAGTATCAGTTGTGCAAAACAGTAATTCGCAGTTTCAACTACAGAACTATGTCGAAGGGATGAACGGATCACTACTAAATAGTTTTAAGAAAATATTCACGGAATTTCCGCCCTTAAACTGCAACGGAAATTGTGATAAATAAATAAAGATGTGGCTGTAGTACATTATAATATTTATGTAATATTTTGACATTTACTTATATATTTTTGCTCTAGTAAAATGATTATTTTAGTGCCAAGTGAGGGATTTAGACTAGGTTTGTGTCAGGAAAGAGATACAATTATTTCTAGACATTCTTATTTACACTACTTTACTACTTACTTACTCAATTTCAGATTTAGTACACATTAATCTTATTAACACTACTTTACTACTAACTTATTCAATTTCAGAATTAGTGCACATTATTTATGGTTTATTGTTTTTTATTTTTATATATGTAAGCAAAATATATTCATTAATTAAAATATTTTTAGCCAATATAAATTTGTTTTGTTCCCTTTCTTTCTGAATTTAATTTTGTTAATAGTTGATTTAGGCGGTACACTATCATTTTTATATGTTTTTAAATTGTCTATTTCTACCTTTTAAATATTTGAAGTCTTGGTAAATAATTGTTATTGTACTGAGTATAAAATTTATTTATATTTATATGTAGTAAACATTAATATTATAAGCCAATAAAAATCATTTTAAACTTCTGAATTTCATTTTTTAAATGAGATTTTTTAGATAACTCATCAAAATATTGACAAACTTTATATTTTCTATTATCTAGGAAAATAATCCATCAATATAATAGTAGTAATTTTACGCTTTTTGGTTTAACATATTTTAAATATTTTATAAAATTACTAATGAAGTAATTAACTAGTGAATTCGGTACATTAACCAATTTAAGAAGTCTCTATAACATCCATTAAATGTATATTATTATTTATTTCATTTTCCCCCCATTAGAGAACTCACTGTATTCGAATATGTACACGTATAAGTCGATATTAGCAAAGTCGGTAACAAAGTGATTTTTCTGTGTTTGTTGGGACATGAATTTCAAAACAAAGAGCCGATCACGTCCCAATAATAACAATATGAAATGCAGCAACAAAAGCGGGTAACAATGATAACGGGCTACGATCGACGGATCCACGATCGGAATCAATGCCCCGAAAGGTGTGAAAAAAAATATCCGAGGATCCACCGCCCCCTTTTCACCCCCACCCATTATTTAATCGTACAACGAAAACAATAACAAAACACCTTGCAGTCAGCGTCTCTGCCACTGATTGGCGAAGGAACAAAAACAATAAAACAAAAAAATAATAATAATAGAAGAAAATAAAACTCCCGACTGCGCTGCTGCTGCCGCTGCTGATAAGGATTATGAGCTGCGATTAGAATTCCAACACAACATGAAACATTCGATAATAGGCCCTAGAGGAGTACAATATTTTTGGGAGCTGTTATCACCCAAGAATGCCATGTTGGACTTTACTCGAGAGTAGTTTTGATACCCTGTAAGAAGTTGGGGCTTGGGAAGGTTATATTGTTATGAAGAGAGTAAAGAGAAATAATTATAAAGAAAATTTTTTATCAAATTATGAATTAAAAATTAGTTAATGCCTTCCTATTTCTTGAGGTATTACAAAAATAAGTAAATTATGTACAGAAAATGTTATACAGTAAATTGTAAAACGGAAATCACTGTGGTTTTGAACTCGCCCATTTTAGGTGCCTAAAAGTGCGCAATAAAATAGTTAATCTAAAAGAATTCAAAGTATATTTACTTTGTAACTTTTCGAATAAATTGTCATAAATAAATAAATGAAAATCCGTTGCCCTTGATTTGAAAAATTTAAACAATGAAAAATCATAAAGAAAATGGGTTCGAAATCGTCTTGAGCTTCAAAATATGCAATATGTAAAATATTTTAACTAAATTTGTTTCTTTGTTCACATTTGAAACGAATTAACAAAAATAAAATCATAAATATAAACATATCTCCCTAAATTTCAGAATTAGAAACTAAGAAAACAAAAAAAATGGGTTTGAAATCGCCTGGAACCATGTAAAAGTCTGCAATAAAATAGAGTATATAAAATAATTAAATCTTATATCGTTGTTCTTCACATTTTAAGGATTGTCAAATATATAAAACATAAATAAAATCCCCTCCCCTACATTTAGGATATTAAAAAAAATAATACAAAAATAATATATAGAAGTGCCACAGAAATCACTATAAATTTGAAACCACCATAAAATGTGTCTAAAAGTATGCTATAATATAAGTTACTCAAAACAATTCATTTAAGATTTCCAAACTGTTGAGTTTTTTATAAAAATCGTACTTCTGGCTGGTTTCTATAAACGTCATACCCTAAATTAAGTGCTCTAAAATGTACAGGGTACTTTGAGATCGTTCCTTCGAGCCTTATCTTAATGCTTTATTGGCATTATGAGTGGCTTCATAAACAGTACTCTGTTTCCGCTGTCAATAGGCTGGCTTTAACCTTTTTCTCGCGTTAATTGATATTTATATTTTGTCTTTTTCATTACGTGATGGAGATGTAGTCGGGCTATGAGCTACTGCTACGGCTAAGGCTAAAGGTAAGGCTGAGTTGAGCCTGGGTTCAAGATTCCCCCGGCTGCGTGTAAGCATCACGATCAATGACGAAATAACCCCAAAAACTCGGAACTGAGTCGAAAGTCGGACTTTTGAGGCCTAGTAGGGGTTCAATGGAGATGCCCGAGGGTTAAAGGCGTAAGGTGATTGACAGCCGCAATTGTGACCTTTTTTTTGACGAGTATTTTTCGGTTTTTTGTTGTTTATTTGTTTTTGTTTTTAGTTGCTCTGCCCCGTGTGCGGTTCTGTGTGTGTGCTGTCAAGCTCAGCGCCATTAGTCTAAGAGATAAGGAGGAATGGAAATGGAAGTGGAAGTCGAGTCAAGACGGCTGCGATCGCCTCTGCCAGCGGCGCTGCTTTTATCGCCGACGCCTCAGCCGTCGATATATAATATAGAAGTTAACTCACAAGGGTTTCCAAATGCAAACCGAATTTCAGTTGACTCGAACCGCACGAGTCGCGAGGAAGCACAACCCGAAGAAGCCGCCAACTGAAAAACCCTCGAGACAGTGAAAATCGTTAGACTTCGCCGTAGGTAAATTAGCCAAACAAATAGTACCGAGTGCTATCTCACCCGTAGCCCCAATTATGGATGATTGATCCCCCAAACGAATCAACTCAAAAGTGCTTGCAATTTTCGGTTGGCAATCAGTGTGATCAGGAACCAAAAAACAAACTAACGCAAAACGCATTTCTCGCCATCCCAAAACACGCAGGCCCCGACATATAAACGCATATAGCAAAAAATGGCAACCGTCGACATCAGCGAGGAGGCCTTCAACCTGCGTCTGGGCTACCTGAAGCCCGAGACTTTGGAGATTGCCCGCGTGGAGCTCCGGGAGACGGAGGAGGTCAAGGCGGAGTCCCTCAAGAAGCTGAGGGAGCTCCTCAAGGCCACGCCCGAGCTCAACTACAGGGATGACGATGCCTTCCTCACAGTCTTCCTGCGTGCCTGCCATTGGTATCCAGATGGAGCCCTCGAAAAGGTTCGTATCTAAAAATAAAGCTTACTATTGTTTGGGAAAAAATTCTATTAAAGAATACTACATAACTTACATTAAAAGTTAAAAAATAGTTAACAAAATACAGTGAGTGTAATTTGTTGTAGCTAATATTTATGGCTAAAGTTTTTTACTATAAAATTGTGGCAGGCTAATTACTCAGACAGTAATATATTTTTTAAAACGTTTCATAATCCTAGGAGAAAAATGTAATACAAACAATCGTGATATCAAACTGTTCATTTTAGAAGTTATTCTTTTTTAATTATAAAAAATTATCAATCACCATTTTGTTCTTTCAATATTTTATTTTTTTCGTTTGATGAAAATGATTTAAACTCTTTAACTTTTTCCAAGTTCCTAGATAATGGTCCCTTCTAAATGATACTTCTCGCATTAATTTTATGGGGAATTAATTATAGTTCATATATCGATAATAAAGAATTATGTCTTATACTTGCCAAAACGATTTCATGCGCAAAACCAATTTTTTAATATTATAAAATGATTTTATTAAGCTTAGGAACAAATTATATACAAAAAAGTGTTTAAAGAAGAATGGCTTTCTCATTAAAAATGGTTTTTTGAAAATTAATAAATAAAAAAAAACAATGAAATAACAAATCAAAACATATAAATAATTTACTTGTACAAAGAAGTTATTAGTTTTGTATTCTATTCCTATTCTATTTTTTGAATAATTGGGAAACTCAAGTTTTTAAAAAGAAAACTAATTATTGACCCATTAAATTCCTATATAATTTATTATGATTTCTTACTAGTAAACATTTTAGTTCAGTTTCAATCGAAATCTTCATTCAGTTCACTGTATTCCTGTACTATATATAGTACAATCAAATCTTTGTTTTGCTTACGTTCCACAAGAGTTCATCTGGCACGCTAATCGAAAAAGTCTGAAGCATTATATACATATTGAATGACCGCCCTAGAAACAAGATCCATTGACTTGAGCTTATCAACGCCGGCAGTCATGGAGACTTGATTTTTGTTGGAATGAGATTATTATATGTTTTAAACGATTTCTCGATTTCTGTTATCAGCCTACAAACATAAGGCATTTAAATAGTATTGAAATGGGGTCTATAACCTAAGTTCAAACAAGAGCATAAGACAAATAAATTGAAGGGTAATTAAGTACAGAAAGATATTTAAAATTATAAAAAGTAATAGTAATAATATAGAAAAAATTTGTTTAAGGTTCTTAAAGTATTATTAGAAAATATATGTATATAAATATTTAAAATTCTATATTTTATGACACAAATTTCATGAATTTAATTTCTCCCACGTTTGACATTCCATTTTTTAACGTAATAAATAATAATCTTTAGTTTATAGCACTCCATCACGTATAGCCAGCTCATTTCTAGTTTCGGTTAAATGATATATGGGATATTATAAACGAAAAAATGAACATACGATCAGCTCTCTTTGAGACATTCTGTAAAGAAAAGCAACAGCACAGAACTGGATTGCTGATAACTTTTGCTTTTGAACTCGCTGACCAGGCAGAGAAGCCCCCGATAAGCCCCATTTCGATCCGATTCGATCGGATTCCTCTATATGCATGTACAATGTACAATTCTCTGTCGGATGACTGAGCTGAATCAGGCCATAAATCGAACGAATTCGTTCGCCATTTTGTATTTATCATCATAGGAAGCCGCATAACTTATATGGTTGTAGTTTATGGATGTGGTCAATGGTCAAAAACCTTATCGTTTATGGATTGTAATCTAATAAATGTTCGCACCTGCAGAAAGATGTGAACTTCCGCAAGAAAATGAGTCAACTAGGAGGAGAGTTTCTATATGAGAGTTATGCAATTTTAGGACCTAAGGAGTTTGACTAGCATTTATTTTATGAAATAATAGTAACCCCTATTTTTAATAACTTTCAGATGAAAACCACTGCCACCTTTCGCAAGGAGTATGCCGCCCTGGTCCGAGGACTCTTGGTGGAGCAGGTCAAGGAGAAATTCGTCAAGGGCAGTGTCATCAATGTCCTGAAGAATTGCGATCAGAAGGGTCGCCGTGTCCTCATCGTTAACTGTGGCAAGCTCTGGGATCCCAGCGAGATCAGCAGCGATGACATGTTCCGCATGCTGTACATGGTCCACATTGCCGCCCAGCGTGAGGAGGAGACCCAGGTCCGGGGTGTTGTCTGCGTCATGGACTTTGATGGTCTGGCCATGAAGCAGGTCAAGGCCCTGTCGCCGAGCTTCTCCAAGCGCCTGCTCACCTTCATCCAGGAGGCCATGCCGCTGCGCATGAAGGAAGTGCACTTTGTGAAGCAGCCATTCATCTTCAACATGGTCTGGTCGCTCTTCAAGCCCTTCGTCAAGGAGAAGCTCAACAAGAGGGTGAGTACTACAAACTTTTGCCATTTCATAAAATATATTATTAATTAAAAAATGTGTCCTACAGATGCACTTCCACGGCAGCGATATGAAGTCGCTGCACAAGTTCCTCGATCCCTCCGTCCTGCCCGCCAACTACAAGGGCACCCTGCCCGCCATCGATTATGGCGGCACCGAGTGGATCGGCGCCCTGGAGAAGCAGGCCGACTATGTGGCTGAGTGGAGCCAACTGGGCCCCGCCCAGTGGTAATAGCCTAGACCATTCCACATCCCACTGACATTAGCTTAACTTTATGCTTGTAAATACTTGCAACTTGTGTTTGCTTAGTTTGTAACATTTTGGCAATAAACTAGTTCCATAATTCTATAAACCAAAGAACAATAAATGGTGAGTTTTGGATTGTTAATACCTTATAAGTAACTACGAAGAATTTAATACTGTTTTAACTGGGCTTATGACTGAATTTGTTTACTTAAATCAAGTTGATTAGTAAGTGATCTAAGATCATATTAATCAGCAGTTGAATTAGAGACCCCAACTGCTTCTAGTGGCAACCTGGCTAAAGTCAACAAATTAATACTAATGACGGGGGGATTGACATTGCCTAGAAACACCTGTAAATCTAAGCCTGCTGATTGGTGTTGACATAAGCTGTTACAACCGACTCAACCCGTATAATCATTATGTTAGGGCCTAACATCACACCACATTAAAAATAAATCAAAATAAATAAAAATAAATAAAAACCTCTCTTTAGAGACAGGTTCTTTAATGAGATTTTTGAGTGGCTTTTAAGAACGATTTTTGAGGGATTTTTTTAAGAAAAGATTTTTAGATTTATTAGAGACGTTTTTAAGATAGAGGTTATTATGAGAGGTTCTCTTGCTTTTCCGCTTAATTGTACTCGGAGAGAGAAAATGAGAAACTCTCTCAGAGAGCATCTACAACGAAACACTCGTTCGCTATTGGTTGCACATTGCAGGCAAAGCGTGGAACAGAGAGCTAGACATTCACAAAATCTTTCTGCAAAGTTAACAAGGTCAAGAGAAGGACAACCTACTTCTACACTTAAAGTGAAACGCAATGGAAAAAAGGCGAATTGATCGTTATATCAATTGATATGCGAGAATATTTCAAGAAATCTTTCTTTTCAAATGGAATTAGCTAATTACATTCAAACGCTGCCAAAACACAAATCCGTTAAGTATAAATATTTACTCAAATCCAAGTATTGCAATCACCAATTTCAACAATAAAAATAACTGTTTAAAATTAATATAACATTTAATCAATCAAAATTAATTCCCACTCTGAAAACTTACAAATAAAACTGCAGTAATTATTTTTTTATGAATTGGCTAGTTTCATGTGAGTGTTTTTTAGGTTTATTCAACGCGTCTTTGGACTTTCAACTACTTTTTTCTTTCTTCTCGTACTCGATCATGATCAACAGATGCGAACAAAGCATACACTATAATATTATATGGATGTATATCGGTTGATGTAGCGGCATATCAATCGGAAATTTACAGCTCTTTGAGTGTGAGTTCATTCGAATATCATTCATTTACTACATCAAATATTACACAATTTAATTTCTACAAGTATCTGTATATATGCAAGTGCCTACATGGGATGAGTGCCAATGTTTAAAATTTCACATATATAACGAATATATATAGATAACACCAATTAGAATCCACACACATCCAATAATTGTTATGTCCGACTCGCTTAGAGAAAGCCGCTTAACTGTGATTTCCTTTTGTTTCTATTTCTTTTCGTTGGAGTCTCTCTCTAAATGTGAAGGTTCGTGCCGGGTGGGGTTGGTTTACAATATCATATTGGCAGGGTCCTCCATGTATTTCTGGAAGTGTTGCAGCCACCTGGCAGCCACAGCTCCGTCCACCACACGATGATCGGCACTCAGGGTGACGGTCAGTAGATTAACTTCTTTGAAACTGCAAAAGGAAATAGAGATACAGAATTAAGTATACGTTTTTAAATTAAATACTTTTAATTTTAAATTAAAATACTTAGTATTTAATGTTATTTTATAAAAATCTTACCCCTTGGGGCTGTCAGGATCCGCAACCAGCTGTTTCGTTGTGGTGCCAATGGCCAGGATGCACGATTGCGGGGGATTGATAACGGCGGCGAACTGAGTTACACCTATAAAAAAAACAGATAATTACAATCTATTTCATTTACATCAAAGATCTTCCCTACCGAACATGCCCAGGTTGGACACCGAGATGGTGCCACCCTGGAATTCGTGGGGCTGCAGCTTGTTGTCACGCGCCTTGGCCGCCAGCGCCTTGACATCCTTGGAAATCTCCAGGACACCCTTGCGATCGGCATTGAAAACAATTGGCGTGATCAGACCCTTGTCCGTGGACACAGCCACCGATACATCGACATCATCGTATTGCCGGATAACGGTGTCCATCCAGGCGGAGTTCGCCTCGGGCACCTTCAGACTAGCTATGGCCACAGCCTTGATAATAAAGTCGTTGACAGAAACGCGGGCGCCCTCCTTCTCGTGCTTCTTGTTTATCGCGGCACGGAACTTGAGGAGCTAAAGGAATAAATTGGAAGGATTAAATTTATATTTTTTAAGGATTTATTGGGCAAATAGTAGTAATAGTCCATGTAGAAACTTTTAAACTTTTATATACCCCTAAAAATCATCCATGATCCCTCACCTTATCCACTTGACATTGCACGGTGACATAGTAGTGAGGCAGCTGGGTCTTGGACTCCAGCAGACGCTTGGCAATCACCGCTCGCATATTGGTCACCGGGATGTCCTGGAAACGGGCACCGGCTGCCCTTGCAGCCTTGGCGGGGGCAGCGGCTGCTGGCTTGGCCGCCGCTTGCTGGGCTGCAAGATCACCAGATTTAATTGAGCCATGGACTCCACTGCCCTTGCCTGCGCACACAAAAGCCGCGGATTAGTAACAGAACAATTGGACACGGTAGGGGAAAGGGCTATAAATGTATGATTCAAATGGTATTTGGGACTAGCTATATATGGTAAAGGATGTATTTTTAGTCAAGCGAATTGCACGCACAACGAAATGCAAGGGAATGAATGAATGAAAGGGAATGCAAGGACACTTGGCATTAGTTAGGATTGAACAACCTTGTAGTCGCAGCTGTTGTGCCTCGGCTAGTCGCTTGGCCATTGGACTGGCATAGACGCGGCCCTGCGTACCTGCTGCAGCTGGAGCAGCTGGAGCTGGTGCTGGAGGCGCAGCGGCAGCTGGTGCTGGAGCCGGAGCAGATGGCGGTGGTGGTGCTGGAGCTGCTGCCGCCGGGGCTGGCGCTGGAGCAGCTGCAGGTGCAGCAGGCGCTGGGCCATCATCCTTAAAATCCTTAAACGCAGCTACGCTCTCCTGATCCGGGACAATGATGCACAGCAGCTGACCAACGGGCACATCCTTGGTGCCGCCCTGAATGAGAATCTTGGCCAGATAACCCTCCTCGGGTGTCTCGAAGCCCATGGTTGCCTTGTCCGTCTCGATCTCGCACAGCAGATCACCTGAAATTTCAGATTTTGTTAAAATATATTTTGGGTTTTGGATTGTGGATAGTTTGTTGGCTCACCCACCTTCGTTTAGTTTGTCTCCCTCCTTCTTCTCCCAGCTGACAATTGAGCCGCGCTCCATGGTGGGCGAGAGGGCGGGCAGCGGCACTCTAATGTGGTCGGGCAGGCTGGCATAGGCACGGGCGAAGTTGCAGCTCCATCCGGTCAAGCTTTGCGGCTGCCTATTGGCTAATTTGGACCTGTTGATAGAAGATAATGGAAGTTTACATATATTTTGAATAAAATATTTTAAACTAGAGCTTAATGGGGCAAGCATATCAACATAAGCTTCAAGTTGGCTTTACTGGGAATAATTTTTATTCTATTTTTTATAATAAACTCGAGGAACCTTCGTCTAGGAAAAAAATTATTTTTATTGGTTGGTATAACAAGGACCTAAGGCAATAAACACTCTATTAGCCACAGCTAATTTATATTTTTATTGACAACTAAAAAAGGCATGTCTCTTAATCATTTAAAAATATATTTCAAAACTAAGTAAATTTAAGATCCTAGTTTTCTACAAAAATAATAATATTCTCCTATATTTAATTAGTTAATTTAATAATAATAATATAAATTGTTTTAAAGTAATTTAGTTTTTACTTGACCTAGCTTAATTTTAAAAATAACAGCCACTTCATCCTACTTGACTCCAAATGGTTTTAATTAAAAGTTTGAACAATTTCGTTGGGTTAATTTATGGCCGCTATCGTCAGCTGATCGTTTGTTGTTGTTTACGCACACACAGCTGCACTTATTCTGCGTTCAATCACTCACACGCACACGATGTAAACAAATGACCGATTTGGTAATTCGCATGAAGACGAAAATTTTCCAGCTTATCAGGCGAGACCGAAACCGAAACAGAAATCAGCTGAAAGCACTATCACGCATCATGCGATATGTGGAAGCGTGTATTCGACCTTGGCCATAAAACAAATCAGCGGTGGAGCACGCACTATGCATGCAAACATGTACACATGCATATAAATACATATATATATATGTGCCTGATTGATGCTAAATACTTGGGACACGGCTCTGTCAATCATCCGCCCCCTGCGCCACCGCCGAATCTTGTCGCAGTGCAGCGCGTACGCATTTTGCAATATTACACAACCATTTCTAACCTCAACGAAACGCAGCGCGAAGAGATTTGTTTTGCGGGGGATTTTACCTAATATTCTGGAGATTCCGGGCATTGATCAGCTGGCTGCTGAGGGCGCGCACTCCCAAATTTCCGGCGGATCGGCGGACATAGGTGGCGTTGTTATTCGATCGCAGGAGCACCGAACGAAGGGCCCCAATTTCGTTTCGTGTTGTTGCAAGGGAGCGCAGCATTTTTGTATCCTTTCTCGTGACTCGCCGGGGTATTGATGATCGTGATCCTAGTCCAGCAGGTGGCAATGGGCGAGGGTGTGCGCGGCGTTTAAAATTTGGACAAATTAAATCGAGTCGAAAGACGGCAAAGTCGAGAATTTACAAAAATTGTTATGCCGATAACCTTAAGGAGGTCAGTGTGGACGCACTGGGAACGCCAAAAAATGGCACACTTCGCGGGCTAAAGATACTAAAAAGAATACGAAGACGGCATTCTTATAAATGTTGAAAAGCTATTTACTTGTTGGACATAGCCTTTATCCACAATTTTAGTTGAAAATTAAAAAATGTTTTAAAGGATGTCGTCCTGATATAATTTTTACGCAATAACATTGTGCTAATAAATGACAGTAGACGGTTTTTTTATTTGGTCACACTTTTTCGTGATAACAGGTTATAACTTATCGATAGTTTTATTGTAGGAACAATTTACACTGTCGAAAAAAGCTTTCCTTTATTTATATATCTTTGGTGAGATAAAAAAATTTAATATTCATGTATTAATGACTTATATATTGTATTTATAGGATGTTTAATTTGGAAGAGTATACTTTTTAATGACACCTAAATCAGAATGGCAGTGCTTAAGTTATGAATTATTCTACACAAAAACATTTAAACGAAATCCAAGTTTAAAATATCATAGACATTAACCTGAAATACATAATACAACCTTTAAGCATAATTATTTTCTGACCTACGCCTATACGTACAACGCTTGTATGTACATTTACATCGGTGCAAAGCAAAGCTTACAAATTTTGAATTTTAAAATCAGATTAGTTTTATTTCCAAAACAGTTTGAAATATAAATGAATTGGCCCCATTAAATGTCATATGTTAATTACCAATGCTTTTAATATGATCGAATTTAAATCTGTTTCAATATCCATTACTAAAAAAATAAAGAATATTTAATATGTATTATGAAAAATCGTGAACAAATTTAAATTATCGTATTTTTAAGGTTTTAATATCTGTTATGTCCCTTCGACTAGACTATATGATTGAAGTTTACATTTAAAAGGATCCAACTTTCTAAGCCCCTAAAACAAATAAAACAATTTGTAATTTAAATACTGTCAAGAATAAAACACAGGTTTATTGATAATCTCATCACTCTTGAACACTTAAAAATATAATAAATTCCTATACCTATAATCTATGTATTTAAATTATGTTAATAGAAAAGCACTTTTGACACTGAAACTTTAATTTGAAAATCACCTCATATTGAGTGTACTTCAACATGTGCCGGGTTACAAGCCACACCAGAGCACCTGATGAAGTACAATAGACATGGGAGACATACATGCGGGATTCTTCCCGAGGACTCGAAATTCGCGATTCACGAGGTATGTGTTGTTGGCGTTGATATATGTCTGGCACCACGCGCGCTACTTCAGGTACCTGACTGTATATAGAAACCAGCCCCGGTCACTGATTAGCGCGCAAGGTAAGAGACTTTTTCAGCTGGGAAGGAACGCATCCCGTCCCGCATAAGCCTAGTTGGAGTTGGAGACGAAGTTAAAGATGTAGATGTATAAAGCCAAGCCCAGTCAGCAGGTTTTCAGGCTTCTTGCGAGACAGATGTTCAGCCGCCTGGCAACAAAACTGCAGCAAATGGCGACGACGCCTCACCGCGCCTCGCTGCCCAGACGCCTCACCCTCCCCGTCCTCCTGGCGAGAAGGTGAGGGGGAAACAACGACCTTGTGCCTTGTGTTGTGTGTTCCAGCTTTAAGGTTAACGATCTCCGCGGGCTCTGGTAGTTGTGCTCGATGACTTCATGCGACGCCACATCGGATTTTATGCAATAACAATGCCAAAATTAGTCATATAAGCATACAGAGTTGCCAGAAGGTATTTTTCATTAAATAAGAAATTAAAGCGACACAAATTTAATTGTAAGTTTAAAAACGTGTGGGGCTACCAAATAAAATGGTTGCACATTAAAATCGTTCAATATTTTCAAATAAAATTTAAAATGGGAAAACATTTTATCGCTTTTGGTTGAAACAAGAAAAATAAATTATAAATAATATAAACAAATAAAGAAAACATTAAAAAAATAATAATTAAATAAATACCCGCCTTGCTATATCAAGTTCACTGTAAAAACATACAAATAAAAAATAGTTACTCATCAACCACTGTCAAGGTAAAATGGGATACTTTCTTGATTTATGCTTTATAAACAATTTCGTTTACCTCTTTCCTGGCTTATTTCCGCTGGAATTCTGGTAACACCGGCCAAAAAACAATTCCAAAATTAGTCATATGAGAGATGAGAGAACATGAAACGTCGGATACTCTTTAGTGCTAATGACCACATAGGACATGACGTCATCGGGCGGCGAATTATTACATTTTCATTCAGCAAATTGTCTGCTTTTCTTTTTTTTGCAATTCGTCTGGCAGACCCTTGATATTCTATATTTGAAACGCTGTAAAGAAACAAGCAGAAGAAATGAAAGCTAAGAAGAGGAGGCAAAAAAAAGACGGCAAAAAATGAGCATAAAAACGACGAGAGCGGGCGAAAAAAAAAAGAACCGGCGTTTTAAGCTCTCTCTGGCTCTCTTCTCTCGCGCTCTCTGTTACTAACCGAAGCTACATACGTGCGTGATCACCACACATACACTGGCAGAAATCGCACAAGCACCGCTGAGACACACACGTGCCTTCAACACATTTGCGAATTCTCTTGCTGTCTGTGTGAGCGTATTAAAATTTTGCAAAAGTATTTTTTTAACTGCCTTTTCGGTTTTCTTTTCCTCTTCCATTTTTTTTTTACAACGCCTCATAAACCTGCGATCGCGAACAGCTTTGGACTGTGAATAATTGCGAATTTCTGCGCGACAGCCGCATATATATAACCCCCCGTGTATATATACATACATATGTATATTTGCAGTATATAAATGAGCGGCCATTGCTTGGGTGGGGCATTCCTAACCTCAAAAACTGCATGTCTGCTGTCTGCTTGTGTCTGTGTGGGTGTTGCGCTCCACTCCTCTCTTTCTCTTCTCGCTGCACATGCTTTTTTCTAGCCAAGCCGCTGTTTTAGTTGTTCTTGTCCTTAACCCTGAGCGATAAAAATTTAAAGCCCCTGCGAAAAATTTGATCACTCGCACACACATGCCTGGGCCATTTGGCAAATGAAGAAGAGCGTGTCTGTGTGTGAGCTTTGTCTGGGTTAAAAAAAGTCTATCTAAAATTAATATTTGAGCGACAAAAAGTTCCCCAATCTGTGCGTTTGTGTGGGTTATGTGGAAATATGTAGAATCATGTGGTCGGGTCGCCGACACACACATGGGAAACATTTGCGTCATTTTTCTGCGGCTCTCTTTTTTCTCGTAGTGTAGCGAAAAAAACTGCCTTGTGATATCAAAATGCTAAAAATAAACCGCTCTTCTTTCGCCGTTTCTTTTGTGTTCGTTTTAATTCCTTTTGGTAGAAAAACCCAGAAGCTCCAGAAACCACGTTGATGTGTCGCATTCGCCTCCTCTCTTTTTTTTCTGGAGTCTCTCGCAATTTCACAATATGTTTGCAGTTCCGTTTTAAACTTTTCATTTGCGAGCGTTTTCGTTGAATTTTGCGCTGACAACTTCCGTTGCATTTTTCTTTAGTTTCGCTTCACACACGCACCAACACACGCACTCGGACACAACACGCGTATTTCGTGAATATTTTCTGTTGCTTGTTGCTCATTGCTTATTGCCCATTGCTCTTTGCTCTTCGCTCTCCTCTCCACGTTGTTGTCTCCCATTTGGTGCGGAATGAACGACTGTGCCAAAGCCCAGAAACTGTCTGGCCTTTTATTTTATATGGCCCGGCCGATTTTCCTGCCCACAGAGATAAACCGAAAAGCGGCAAGGCAATGTGAGAGAAGAACGAAGACGAAAAGAGAACCGCGAACGCCGGCTGTTGCCGATCAAATGCTCAACGCTTTCAGTCTCCGGCGAATCAAGAGCCCAAATGCGCGAATTTTATTCGCAGACGTCGGCAGAGGCAGCGGCCCCCCTTGCGACGCCTCCTTTCGTGGCGGCGCCGCTGTGCGAAAGAAATGGCAACACACAGGGGCAAAAGAGAGCGACGTCGTCGTCCCGGCGCCGCAGCTTTGCTGCTGTCGCTGCCGACGTTTGCGTTTGCTGCTGCTTCCTGCTTCCTCTTCCTCTCGCACATGCACATGCACTCACACAGACGGAAAATGCATATGTTGGTACAGTGGGGTTTCATAGTGGAGAAATTAAATAATGTTTATATTTTCCAGAAAGCAATAAGCTTCAAAATTCAAGCTTTCCGAATTAGCATTTGAATAGAGAGATATTCACAGAAACTACAGCATTTTAACATTACAGTAAGCAAACTTTTTTAAGCTTTAGAACTGTTGAGTTCTGGTTAAAAACAAAGTTCGACTTCTGATAGAGATCTATGCAAAGTCAAAGCAAAAAGATCACGCCTCCAATTTCAGGCTAAATATTAATTTAATTGACCCTTATTAAGGTTAATTATTTATTTTTAAGCAATCCCTACTGTATATACCACTTCCCCAGGGCTCATTCGAGTTCCTTTGTTATAAAGCTACACCACCATCAGACGACTGCAACAAAAAGCTTGCTACAGTGGGATACAATAATACATAAAGCGCTGATTTCGACAAAACGCCCATTCAATTGGAACTATTAGCAAAAGACACATAATCCTGGAAATTTGTAGGTAATTATTAATAGGAGCAACTAAAAGTGTTTGAATTCTGAATACCCTATTGGAATGTAGACTTTTTGTTTTCACAGATTGAGCTTTTTCAAAATAACTAAAGTCCTGCAAAACATCTGTTCAACTGGAGCAAGTGTAATAAATGGAAAAGTTTTCTAAAGACACAGCTTAGTCATTGGGACTGAACAATTCCGTTAGGTAGCTTAAAATGTTAATAGGTAAAAAAAATACCTTTCTATCAACGTATTTATTTGTTGCATTTAAAGAAACATAATCTAAAACTTGTTAATAACTTCTTTATTTATTAAGAGCTAAGAAGTTATTTAAAATTAAGAGCTAGCCAGGGAATTCGTGATATGGCAGCAGTGGCCTTCAATTCAGTTTGTACACTGTATTTATTATTTATGTATTATTTATACTGGCTAATGTAGTTACAATAAAGTTGAATTTTATATATCTATATTGACATTTTTATTTGATCGCTTCGTGAGATCGCATTTTTATAAAATTATTTTTAACGGATATAAGTATGTATGCAAGTTTTTTTTTAAATATGGACCACTTATCTATAACTGCTTTCCGGTTCGTATTCTATAGAGTTTAGAGCTAAAAAGACTATAACGCTCTACAATAGTTTACAGTTAATTAAATTTTAAAACCATTTCAGTTAGTTATTTACCACTGTGCTCTCTCTCTCTTTGCGTGCAATTCGGCAGTCGTTGCTCTCTGCTGCTGGCACTCTCGCTCGGGAGCTCTGTCCCCGGTGCATATGTATGCTTTTTGGTTAGCCCCCACTGCCCCTGCTCTGGCACATCCTGTCTGGTGTGCCCACCACCACCTTACCTTCCCCCTTGACGACCGTCTACCTGTCTCTCTCTTCGGGGCAAGCGACAATGTCAATGCGCTCGTCTCTCTGTCTGCGTCTCCACTCCACTCCTTCGTGTTTGTATGTGCACTTTTTGCACTGCTGCCGCACACACACATAAATCTCCTTTACTCACCTCTCACCGTCTTTTGGTATTTGGTTTCTCCATGATTCATATCCCAGATGACGGAGCATCTTCATCATAATCATAATACAATCTCGAGACAGTGCTTTTGATCGTAACCGAGTATATTTTCCTTATATTTTATACAATTTTTTGTTTCTAATTTAACTATTGCCCTATGTTATTAATATTACTTTTAAACTACTAACAAGCAGAGACACCGACACATACAAGTACTTTGAATCTTACCATCTATAAACACAAAGTAAAAAAATATTAATAAAGCTTCTAATAACTGAGCTATACCTCCAATATGTAGTGAAACAAGGTCTATCGGTGTATAATGCTTTGAAATAAATATTTGCAAAAGTTATTGTACAATCTGGCATAATCAGATTATTTTGGTCCGTTTTAAGGCATTCTTTACCTTTTAGAAGTACAGAAATACACCAAGTTTCACTAGGATTAGAGGAAGAAGACTACAAAAAAATAAAATAAAATCTCTAAAGTCAGGAAGTCAGGAATTCGGGACCAAGGATTCGTCATCGTCATCGGCGTCCGCAAAGCATGCTCTAGCATGCTTCCAACCACGTTGTTATGGAGATGCACTCGGTTGAACGGGGATAAAGGGTTGCCATCTCAGGCAGGAGTCATCGATCTTGGGAAAGGTTCCTCTCCTTTTCACTCTCTCCTCGTACTCATCGAGGACGTCCTAGAAACATATATGGATTAGTTGGAGAGTCCATCTTGAAACCATTATCAGGACTAACCTGCTTTTTGAGAACTATATGTTTGCCTTTCCAGTACTTCATCATGCCCAGCGCCTGCAGCGTGCTTACAATATCATACGAATAGATGGCCATTTCCTAGAATTAAATTGGTTGATAAAATTCAGATAAGTTGTCAGATTTAAAAGTTTTATTTTGAATTTAAAACGCTTACCTGCGACACATCCTTGATGCAAAGCGTGTTGCCCGACCGATTGCACAGATAATCCAGCAGAACATCCTTCCAGTAAGAACGGTACGATATCAACCCGAGATCGGATAAAGGTTTCTCAGGCGAACCAATTTTGCCCTCCACGCGGGTCAGCAAGTAGCCTGCAAATAGTAAGGCGGAAAAAGGATACGAGTTAAAATTAGACCCCAAGAAGTATGCTACGGATGGAGGTGAGTTCGGAGTTCCGCCGAGTTCCGGCGTATTATTTATGGTGACCAACTTTGGGCCCGCCCTCTGATTCGCCTGTGTGTGAGTTTGTGTGACTGTGAAGCTTTAAGTGTGTGCGTGTTGTGTCTAGACAGGATTCCACAAAGTATTCAAGGGGATCGGGGCGTCCACATTTAAACAACGTTCTGGCGTACATTCAACCCAACGCCAGTGTCACCCCAGAAGGACCCACCCCAAAAGACTGATATTCTGGATTCTAGAGCCGTCTGGCAGCAACAATTCCCGTCTCTAGATAACAACAACAGCAACCCAGAAAGCAGCAGGGGAAGAGAGCAGAGGAGCCGAAATAACAACAACAACGACAATATTGCAAGCTAAGTAAATTGACGAGGACGAGAGAGTACGAGGACACAACACGAAATCCACTGAGGCAGGCTCGGAAAAAACCGTTAGACGCAGAAGTAGAAGCAGCGAAGAAGCCGCAGAAGAAAAAGGGACTACATTGTCGTAGCAAGGTTCTTTAAAGGATGCTGCAAATCAGAAAAACTATAATTTAAGAAAACGCCTTTTTGTGATGGGATTTCAAAGTTGATTTTGAAATTTTTCAATAAGTGAAATTAAAATATTTAATCTTAATTAAGATAAGTAACCCCATAGTTCCGTGCATGGAAGCAGTTGTGGGGAAAAGAGAGAGAGAGAGGACAGGGAGAGCCGGCAAAGAGCAGGACACACTCAATGGCAGACACAGCTGAGGAGGCTTTGTCAAAGAGCGGGAGTGGAGAAGAGCGGCGAGAATTAGCGAAGTGGCAAGGGGCTAGGGGGAAGAATCCTGCTGACTGGCTAGACGAGTGCAGGGTTGAACGCACACAAGCACACAAGAGACGACGGCAAAAGCTTCCACGGGCGAAACGCAGCGCTTTTATTTTGCACGACTGAGCACAGTGGTCCAAAATCAATATATTTTGAATAAAATTGTAAGTTAATAAGAAATATAAGGGAACAAAATAATTTTAGTTTAAAGGCTTTCAAAAAAGTTGTATTCATTTATATTCTTCAAACACCTACTATATTTTTCTTATCCATGTTAATTCATTGAATAATGTGATTTGTGATTTTAATGTTGACATTGAAAAACTTTGTTACACACATCAAAAATATATCGCAATAGAAGCAGCAGGTAATAATTAAAAAACAATTACAATTAGTTTCTAGCTAGACTGCCTTTGATTCTTCCCACTATGCACTGTTTAATGCATTCCAAGGGGGATGCCCCTGCCCGTGATTCTGCTGCGACTTCTGGCCGCAAGAGGGCGTTTTCGGGTGGCACTTTGATTTCTTTGTGCCGCACTTCGCAGAGTCTCGTTCCTTCTCCTCTCAACTCTACCCCTTTTCGCCAGGATAAATCCACGAGCGGCGAGACGCTACAAGAGCGGTGCGTCATGGTAGCGGGTGAGAGCCAAAAGGGGAGTGTGGGTGGAAACGTCGAGACGACTTTATCGATCCATTTTGATTCGCACATTCGCATTTGCAGTCTCGCTCACACACTAGCACTCGCACATTCGCCGCTGACGCAGCAACATTGTTGTTGCATAGCCACAGGCGCTGCGAACGAACAGTAATGAGTTAAAGAATGAAAATCCACGCCAAATGCGGAAAGGAGAACGGGGATTGCAACTTTAACTCAAATTAGCAAGGCTCTAATTATTATTTCTATGAATGTGTTTTTTTTTGTTTTGTATTTTTGCGACTATGAGAGTGCGGAAAGCACTGAGTAATGAGTAGCGAGCGAGACTGAGCGACAAATAGAGAAGAGAGTAACCGTAACTCGCTCTTTTGTACTCGCCAAAGAGGACGACGCCCTTTCATTGTGACCTGTCCTGACCTTTGTTGTCTGCCGCCAACGGTTGTTGTTTTTGTTGCTCTACAGCTGTGGTTGTGTCTGGTGAATTTTTACCTACAGTCTAACTTCCATAAATTGAACATTTTGTTGTCGATTGGTACAATCGATTTATCATGTATGTATGTGGATTTGTCAGGTTCATGGAAGTTAAGGTGTATTAGCCTTAAAATAAAATTTTATAGGAAATATTATAAATTTATAGAATATATTATAAAAAAACTAAAAATTGATTTGACAATATTATATGTCAAAGCCTTCATAATGGGAAGAATGTACAAAATATAAAAATAAAAACAAATGTAGTACTAAATTTATCAAGGTACAATTTGTCTCATTTTTAATTGCGTTAAACTATTAAATTCGAGCACATTATTCTAAAAATTTGTAAGCTTTCTGATGTCTTTTAAAAATATTACGAAAAACGATTTTAAGTTTTCGTTTCAGAATAACTACTGTATACTTTTTGTGGGTATTTGTTCCGAATGCGGGAGTCGCACAAGATAAAAACAGAAACTTTAAGCAGCACGTTTGGTATTTTTGGCAACGTTTGGGTAAATTTACTTTGTGGGTTTTTAGAAAGTTGCATTAATTAATGTAGTAGGGTGGCCCGGCCACCCTTGTTCGCCCCCTTTAAATTTTCGCCCCTCATTTGCATTTTGCGTGCTGCACTTATTACACCTGGACGTAAATGCTCTATGGCCATCCTGCTCCCTCTGACAGCAAAGGGTGTGAGGTTAGGTTTGGTTGATTTTCGGGGGGAGTGGTGGGTTGAGTTAACCCCCGTCGTTTGTCTGTAAAGTGTTCCTTCCACCTGCCATGTGCAAAATAACCAATTCCAGTTAATGATGACGAAAATGATTTGCACGCTGGCTCGTTCTCTCACACAGAGAAAAAGATCATTTACAAAATTAACTATTACAATTGTCAATTATTTTCAGTTCTATAGCGCACGGCCTGATCTTTCCTTGGGCTCAGGTTGAAACTAGCCTAAATAACGTTTTTTTTGTATTATGCAGAGCTATAAATTTAAATAGGTTAAATAAACATTCTTCAAACATTAAAATAACCTTGATTTTTGAATAAAACAAATAATTGATTCAATTAACCAATTATTTTCTGTGCACCCCGTTCGCTCTCTCTCCCTTTTGGAGACCCTCTCTCTTTGTCTTACTTTGACCATCACTCTTTTTGCCGGCCGGCACTTGGTTCTGTGTCTGGCTATGTGTGTGGCTGTGTAAGGTCAATGTCGTTTCGCTCGCTCTTTCGTTCGCTCGTTCGTTCAGCACCTCCCAAGCGCCCCCCTTTGGCGCTGCATGTATTGACTTTACATAGAAAACGCCGCTGCTGCCGTCGCGCCGTCGGCGTCGACGCATTTCAAGCGGCCGAATGTATGACTCAAGACTCAAGTGCCGCTCTCTTTGTCTCTCTGCCCCTATTCCTCACCCACTCCCTCTCTCTTTGTCTGCAGGGTAATTCCTTCTTTTTTTCATAATTTTTTTCTTAGCCATTTTTTTTTGGGGAAACTTGCTTATGTGAGAGTGACTGTTTTTTTATTGTCTTGTCTCGTGTGGGCCTGGATTAATTTTAAACAATTTTCATTGCAGCAACTAAAAATTACTTATGCACCTGCATCGATGTGTGTGTGTGTCTACGTTTAATTGATGCAGAAATTGCATGTTCTGCACCTGAAGAAGAAGACGAAGAAGGAAAAGCAGGAGGTGCAGGGAGATATGGGGAAAAACTGCAATTGGAAAGCTGAGCCAAAAGTCTCTTTCATGTTTGGTTTTTCTCATGCAATGATGATTATATTCCACACACACCTGGACACCACACACATGCACTCGTATGAGTCAGGAGCAGAAGATGAGAAATAAGAAGCCGGAAAAAGTGGGAATCAATAAAAGCCAGAAATCTTTAGTGGCTAATTATTTAAAAGGGGCCAATATACTATTACTAACAGGCCTCATTTAGGTGCAATTTCATTGGAATTTCAGATGCTCCATTCAAAGTGATATAATTTAGGGTTCAATCCGGCGTTCCAGATAAAGCATTGCACTAAAAAATACTTTAGGATGTGTTTTTGTTATCAGAAATCAAATATATGTTTTTAGGAAAGATAGATTTTAGAATCAGATCAATAAAATTTGTAGGTTGTAAAGAAAGAGATATGAGAGAGGGAAGAGTCAAGCTTCCGACCTTAGCGAAGTACAGAGAGTGCACCTAAAATTCTCAAGTACAAATTCAGTCACACTAGCAAATGGTGACAATCATAAGAAAATAGATTTGAAGTGTCCCCTTGGCAAAGCTAAAACTATTGTATCCTATAGTCTATAGCTTATAAAATATGTATTTTATTATTTGAGAAGTTAATTTTTAAAATAGTTCAAGTATTTTGAAATATGATCACTATTCTATGGAATCCCTAAACATAATTGCCATTATAAATCTAATTCCAGATAAATGTAACTAATTTAATAAAACAGGGGGATTATATTTTATTGGATTTAAAATAGATAGACCATATATCTAATTAAATTTCTTTAGCAATATTTAATGTTTTTTAGCTGTCCCTCACAAAGGTCTAAGAACACGACATGATATCTCAAATGCTTGCTCTTATTTGGATTTTAGATCAAATTGAAATGTGAATACTACCAATTTCTATAAATTAAGGAATTAAAACTTACTGAAATCGATGAGTAATCTCCCATAGCCTTTCCTCTGATATGGCGGTAAAGTCAAAATACACGAAACGTTGTAGAACGAATTTTTCTCTTGCAAAAAGGGAATATGCTGCAAAGACAGGAAACCCAAATGTAAAGTTATTATAATTAACTAAAACTATGTATTTAATCCATCTTGCACTTAAAAATACCACTAATCCACACAAAAGTAACCAAAGGTTAAGGCTTACATTTTACTCAAATTAAATTAATAAAAATAAAATTCTTCAGAACAATGGCAGACGGCAAAGTCCCTTTGGAGTAGGGGTAAAAATGCGGCTGGGGTACGAGGAAAATCGGGGAGCTGGGGGATCAGACAGACAGACATTTTCCCCAGACAAAGGAAGTGGGGAAAACTGGTGGCTTTCGGAAGTGGAAGTGGAGAGATGATGGCAACATTCATCTGTCGCTTTTGGCTTTTTTCGGCAGTTCAATGACCAGCTAAATGAAATGAATCGATAGAGACAGGGAGCAGCGCCAGAGACCAGAGACAGTTCGAAAGAGAAGGCAGCACTGTCGAGCGACAGGGATGGCCACAATGGCGGAGAGGACTGTGCGTAAATATATAAACATACGCATATAGCTGGAGTTGGAGTCGCAGCTACAACAGGAACAGGATGGGGGATCGGGATATATATGCACATCGCAGACGAACTGACTCGTACATGGATATGGCCGTCCCAAGCCCTGTCCGCATCTCACGGTCATTGTCAAATGATAAAAAAAAATAATAGATAATTCCATGGAATTAACTTAATATAAGTATCTGAGCGATACTTATATAACTTATTAAACTTATAAATAACTTATAAAATTATTCCATTTTCTTAGTTGTCAAACAATTTAAAAGCAAAGATAACCCATTTGTTAAAAACTAATTGATATAATTTATAGTGACTTAAGATCTGTATTTTATATGCCTAAAAGAAGACAATGAATCCTTTCAATTTGACACAATTTAAATAAAAGTAAGTTCAACAAAGAAAGAATGAATTTGCAACAGGAATGAAACGAAATCCAGCTAAATGGCGCCTAAAAATAATCTACAAAATAAATAAAGGATTTGGATTGGTAAATACTTCATTGTATACTTTTGGGTGCCTTCTTAAAAAAATAAATTCCGAGTTAATTTCGATTCAATAAAAATTAATTTTATGTATTTTAGTGAATTTTCTCATTTAAATCAGAAACTTTAGTAAGAGCACAGCAATAATATAATAATAATAAACTTAAGACAAGGGTTTCAAAATAAAAAGGTTCTATTGGAATCTCCAGAGGTTCTAGAAAAGCATCCGGTCTGATATTTGGTTAAAAATTCAGAAATACATCTATGTACACTGTGGGTTTTCTTTCTTTTTGATTTTTCCCTTTGTAGTAAGCCTGGTTTTTTTTGCTATGTTCCTTTTTCCTTTGTCTGCCTTGATGTCTGGGAACGCAGCCACCAGCCACATAGCAGAGGAGTCCCTGTGTTCCCCAATCCGATCCCCCTGCACTGCCCGATCCCGCTCGCTTTACCCCCACACGGGGTTTTCTTGTCCCGGGCAATCGCTCTTTTGTGGAGCAGGCGCAGTCGCAACAATTCCCGGACCCGGCCCAGAGGTGCACGACCTCAATCGTGTCTCGTCCACAGCATCCGAACATCGGCATTGAGTGCTGCCCTGGCTGCCAATCTGGCTCCCTACTCCAGACCTCGATGTCTGGCTGCTGTCTGGTCCCCGGGTTCTGGAGTCGGAGATTTGGAGGTTAACTGCGGGACAAAGGATTGCCGAAAATTATCACTGCCATACAAATGCGGCGGCTGGGGCTATTACTGCAGTTTATACGGAGTTTTTGGAAACCTAAACTTTGTGAATTTTGTGAACAGGAGTTAGGATTTTGAAGGATATGGAAATAAATAGAAATGTTTAAGACAAATCAAGTGAAATTGGAAACTGATTGTACAGGAATGTTTTGGAAAGGGCAGTCTATTTGAAATCTATTTAAATGGCTGTTGAAAAGTATACTACAAAATGTTATACATGAATTTTGATCCTTGAAAAATGCATTGCATACATTTAGGGATAATTTTTAAAATTTTTACAAATGTGCAGAGATTGCTAAGGCAGAAAATAAACAAGGAATCTGGGAATCTCTATAGTTACTTAATACGTAACATTTGCTTAAAGTATTTAATTGCTTAGCAATCAGGACTCTAAAAGTGTATAAATTCATGAATGTCCTAGCATGAACGTAGTAAATGTATATATGTAAAAACCCTCTAGTATGTGTAGTATGTGTAGAAACTACCAAATTCTGACTGACTGACTGGGGATGCTGCTGCTTCTGCCGCTGCAGTCGCAAGGTTTTTTGGAGGGGCCTCCACAAAAGGAGACGCCAAAAGCTATGTGTAGCAGGAAGAGGAACAACAGACCAGAGCCCAGGAGATGGAGGAGCTGCTGCTGCTGCCGCTGCAGCCTCGGAATCAGAATCAGCCAACGACATGCGCAATTTGTAACACAAACCCAGTCTCTGCCAGCGCCCAACAAACTTTCTGCATTCTGCAGTAAAACTGCAAAACGGGGGGAGGTGAACGGGGGATTTGGGGATCCCGAAACCCGTGACTGTGTATCCGGGACCCGTATATTCCCGTGTATTCCGGGGGAGGTCAAGAAACCGTGGCTGCTTTTTAAAGCCAGGGGAAATGCGACTCTCTCTCGCCCGGAGAGAGCTCTGTTTCTCTCTGTCTCGGTTGCTTATTTACCCAAAATCGTTGACAAAAGAAAAAAAATATAAAACAAGAAAAAAGAAAATGCAAAAAGAAAAGAGGAAAAATCATCTGGTTTCTGGTGGGCATGGTCAAGGCAGGTCGGGGCGGCGACTGTCTGGATCTGAATGCAAGCATATAGCTTCTGGTTAGACCGTACATATGTATGGACCGTACATGGGCTGTGGCTGGAACTCCTGTTCCTGGCTTCTATGCTATATTCCTTCGCCCAGACATAAAGGAATCATAAAACTGTAAAATGGTATTATTCAATTTTACGCCAAGAAATAACCATGAACATTTACTTGTTTTTTTTTTTCTGCGCCTGATGATGGGGGCGTAACTAGCCAAAATTAGAAGCAATTAGGAAATAAAAAGTTTTAGCTGCTGAAGAGTTTGTTTTAGTAATTTAAGAAAGTTCAAAGGAATTTAAAAAGAAAAGTTAATAATAATTAGTTTTATTAGAACTTTAAGGAAATTTCATTGAATTATAGGTACTTAAAACCATCAAAACCAATGGGTTCATAAAAATTCCCGGAATTTTGATTCTCAACTTAATTCTCAAATATTTTTGCATACTTTTGGTCATATTTCTAAGAGATTGGAAAATAGCTGCGATTTTAGTATAGATATTTTTAAAGACCATTAAATTACTTAAAATTATAGTATGATTTAAGCCTGCTAAGTTAAATGTGGATTTATTTAAAATTTTCAATAATTATTATTTAAAATCATTTCAATATTAGCTTATTTATGCAATTAGCAGTTAAATAATTAACTACGTTTTTAGCAGATAATTGCTAAAAATAAATCAATAATTATACCACTATTTGTTTATTTCAAATGTAACAAAATTAATAAAATTAATAAGTTTACCTTAGTAATAATTAAACACAAACAATTAAAAATCAAAAATAAAATAGTAGTAAATTAAAAGTTTTTGTTTTTATTTATCACCAAAGAGAAGATATAGCAAATAAAGAAATATAACAAATAAAAAATCTGAAAACATGACTTTCAACCAATTAAAAAATATGTTATATTTAAAATAATAATATATATAGATCCCCCTCACTTACCTTGCTAAAATAACCAACAATATGGCAACCATCCACATCGGCCAATGTCATGATGTAGAACAGAAACGGCTCCACGTCGTAGTAAAGGGTCTTGTGGTCCAAAAAGAACTTGGCCAGAAGGCATAGATGCTGGCAGTATTGCTTGTACCGCTTCCCATCCACCTGCCACACCTGCAGCTTACCCTTCCGGTATATCTCATCCCCCGGCGGATGCCGCCAGACGCACTTCTCCGCATGCCGCTTGATGCCCGTCTCAGATTTCTGGTAGCGCAGGCAAAACTCGCAGATATACATCTTTGGCAGGCGGGCGGCATCGTCCGGATAGGGGGATTGATACCACACCTTCATCTTGTACTTGCCCATGCTGATATATCTAAAATTATGGTTTGAGGAGTCATGTAATTAATATTCAAAGCTTGTGTATTTTCGAGAGCTTTACTCACTTGATACCCTTGCCCACAGGCAAATCCTTGAGCTCATCTTCTATTCTTTCAGAGGCCTGGGCTTGGGCCTCCCGAAACAACTGCAGGTCGTAGTCGGGCACCAGACCGGACAGATTCGGTTCACGGTCCTCGTCCGTGCAGTCTTTTTCAAGTTTAACCTAAAGATAGGAATTAATTATGAAGTTAGTGGGACTTTCCTGGATTTAAATGTTTCTCACCTTCGAGTCCAGAAAATTATTATTGGCCGGCCTAAAGTTTGCCCTTGATTCGCGAATCTTGGCCAGAAATTCGCGTTGTTCGGGCGTCAGAGTTTTGAGATGATTGGGCTGCTGATTTCCCGGCGCCGTCACAATGTTCACGGGCATTTTCAGCCTCTGCTCATTGCGAAGCTTTCGCTCATTAGCCCGCTCCTTGCACTCGGAGGCGGACATATTGTGATAAATGGGACAGGCTTCGGGCAAAAAATGCCTATCCAAATTGCCGCTCAGGTGTCCGGACGAGTCACAGCCCTCGATGGGGCACTTCTTCTCCGTCTGTGTAATGGGTGAAACGGGTCGGGACTTGATGGAGCTAAGCACTCCACTGCTAATCCCTATGGACTCTTTCTTCACCTTGCTTTTGCTGGCGGCGGAATTCAAATTCGAGGGTGTAGCCACGGGCTTTTTGGTGGGACTCTTCGAGATCAGCACCTTATCATCGTCCAGATCGCCATCGGACTCAGAATCAGTCTCCTGTTTTGGCTGCTGCTTGGATCTTCGCATGCTGAGAGATCGGGTGAGTTTCCTCATGGGATTTGCTTTATCTTTACGCTCCTCTTCGCTGTCGGAGTTTTGAATCTTGGCTGCTCCTCCGGCTCTTTTACCTGTTAATACATAAAATATATAAAATCAGCTTATCTTTGAGCTCAAAATATTTACCCTTGGCCCCTCCTCCTTTTGCTGGCTGCGAGCTGTAGGAATTGCTGGAATCGCTGCCCTCCGAATCGCTTACTGAACTGGAGTCATCTCCCGAGTTTGAACCGCTCTCGGAGCCCGAACTTCCGTCACTGCTAATTGCTGGTCCATTTCCTCCTCCACCGTTTTTCTTGGCCGGAGGCAGTTTCCCTCGAATCTGTTTCGGCCTTACCGTACTGGCCATCTTCACGGGAATCTTGCGGCCATTCTTCACAATCTTCATGGAGTCATCCGTGCTGTTTGAGGAGGAGGAAAGCGAGGGTCGCTTGCCCTCGCCGTTCTCACGTGTTCGGTTGTTGGCGTTTCCGGTGTTTCCCGCTCGCTGAGGTGGATTGCTAGGTTTGTTTACTGGATTGCTGGTTTTGTTGACGGACGCGGGCGGTTTCCTTCGGACCGTAGTAGCCGCAGCTGTCGCCGTCACCGTGGAGCTACCCAGCGAACGTGCGTTCTTCTTGGCCGGCGGTGCTTCCTCATCGTCATCATCATCGCTGGATAATCTGTTGGTGGGGGGATTGGGCACTTTCCGGCTGTTATTTGCTTTGGGTTTATCTTCCGCCGCCGAAGCTGCCGGAGGAGGGGCCTTTCTTCGCGGCGCATTCCCGGAATTCGCCTGTTGTTGCTGCGCCTGTGTCTGAGATTTCGAGGAAGTGGAATTCGTGGAAGGCTTCGTCTCCTCCGGCGTCGCACTGCTGGAATCCGTGTCCGAGCTGCTGCCCGTGTCGGAGCAACTGGTAGAACCGCTGCTGGTGGAGCTGCCCGATTCGGAGCTGCTGCTGCCGGACTCCAAGGCCATTTCTTAAGCGCAACAAAAACCTATAAATTTTCGTGCACAAAATTCCTTGTTTTTTTTATTGTTTTGATTAGAGTGACCAGAGGTGGTTGGGATATATCGATTGTTGTCGTCTTTGCCAACACTGATGACAAACAGTAAGAGATGGAAATGGGACTTTATGGTATTTAATTGTTTAACTATGATTGTAGTTTGCAATTCTGAATTTTTAGGTAAGATGCTACTTCCTGTGTAAAGAGCATGTATCCTTAAAATGACCAAGCGTTGTATTAAGAGATTTAAATTTTTGCTGGTTTGCTTTGGTATTTTTCAAATTTATTTGTAGGTTCCTGCAGGCTCTGGTATTTGTTGGTATATTTGTGTGCTCAACATTTCTTCAACATTTACGGTCCCACTGGAAAGACAATTTTCTTTCACTTTTGAAAAAACATCAACTTAAATAAACATTTATTATGTACAACGTGGACTGTATTGCCATTAAGGACATCAAGCCGGGCCTGAAGAACATCAATGTCATCTTCATTGTGCTGGAGGTGGGCGTGGCGACAGTGACGAAGGAAAATCGCGAAGTGAGAAACTTCAAAGTGGGCGATCCCACAGCCTGCATAAATGTCTCTATTTGGGACGAACCGGGAAAGCTCATTGCACCCGGCGACATTATAAGACTAACGAAGGGCTACGCCTCCATTTGGAGGCACTGCCTGACCCTGTATTCCGGCAAGAACGGAGAGGTCTTCAAGATTGGCGAATTCTGCATGATTTTCAACGAGGGCCTTAACATGAGCGAGCCGAAGAGACCGGAACAGCAGGCTGTGGCCAATACAGGGGGACCAGTCGCAGTTGGACTGCCGGCAGGAGGTGGAGCACCTGTGGTGGCAGCCGGATCTGGAGTACCCACTCCCCAGAGTCCAGTCCCAACTGCACCAGTTTCTTCTGCTCCCAACACGCCACAGACGGCGGGAAAACAGGGCGCACGCGGTGGCAGAGGGGGCGGAGGACGTGGCGGCCTCAAGGGCGATCGGCGATAACGGGATTTTCATAAGTTTAATAGGGTATTAGACGTAGAGATATTAAGAAGTTGGATCAACTAACAAATGTTTATTTTACTAGATCAAAAATGTTTCCTTTTTCAATTGATTTAATTAATTTGATTATGTTTCAAACCGTTTAAAGGGTTTTTCCAGGCTTATTGTTCAATTAAAGGTTTCAAAAAAGCTGCTATTGACCAAATGTAAGACCCTGCTACTATTAGGAGCTATAAATTGTATAAAATTACCGTTTAAGGATTTGCATTTGTAGTGGCAATACAATTTCTTAAAATTAATTAAACATTTTTAAACATAAATGCACAATTATATGCAGAGAAAATTAATTGTCCCGACGTTATTCTAAATTTAATACAGGTAAAATTTTGTACCAATGATTTATAATAATGACTCAGTAAAGGTGCTCTGAAAGTATAATAAATGTAAACTGGTTCTAAATATTTTAAGATATTGTCAAGCTATATTTAAACCTACAAAATAGTATATTTTTATAAGAAAAATATGTACAGATGCCAGTAAAAATCCCATAAATTGTATAAATAATTTATAAATTATGAAAAAACCAATGATTCAAAACCCAACTTATGTAAAATGTTGTATTTATGTTTTATTTGGCAAAATCAAAGACACAAATTCCAGAGAGCTGTCGAGCATTTTTCGGATGCGACATTTACAAAGCGATAATTATTGTATTTTTTTTGTGTGTATGTGTGCGTGTGTGGGTGGGTTTTTGGTGTGAGTGTGCGTGGAATTTAGCTTAAGCTTAATATCCTCTGGCGATCCGCTTAGGCCTTCTTCTTCTTCTCGTAGTAGGCCTGCACGGCTTTCAGCAGCCATCCAACCTCCTCAACGGTCTTGATCTGATAGTTGGCATAGGTCTTCAGTGTGGGCAGCTCAGAGACGCGGAAGGTCTTGCCGATGCCGTGCAACACCTTGATGGCATCCTCGTCTGTGGTGTCATCGCCAACATAGATGATCTTCAGGTTCTTGGCCCAGTCGGCTTCGAATTGCTTCTCCAGGATCATCTTGGCGCCCTCACCTAAAAAATGAAAAGATGGAAAAATATTATATTTTTTGTTACAAATAAGATTAGTGGGTAGCAGATTGAAAAATTAAACAAAATGGGGATTAAAGAAAATCGCTCTAAAAACTATTTGATACAAATTACCCATTGTAATGTATGATTTTATTTAGTTATAAAAAAGCTTTAAGTCCGTTTAAATCTTCTTGAGATTGATAAAACTTTTGATATTTTAAATTAAAATAAATTTAGAAATAGGGGTTATTAAAATATTTCTGATACTTTTTAAATTAGATTATAAATTCAATATTGTATATATTTACTATTAAAAACTAAATATATCAAAGTTCATGATATGATTGTAAGGCAATATGTTTGGAGTTCTATCAAATCGTAATTTAGCAGTCGAAATACAACAACCAATATGCATTGATGTTTATTGTTTAAAAATAAATATATATATCTTGAGAAACCTTGTTAATTAATCTTGAATATGAGTTGACTTATGTGGCACATAAGCATATATTTTTTTTAAATCAAACTCATGGAATATACCACATGGAGATCATTATCTAAATTTATGGTTAATTTACTTCATCACGTCGCCATAAATGCCAAATTTCGCTAAAATGTTACCAATTCTAAAATTCATTATCATAAATAAGTTAAGCAAATGTTAAAATGTTAAATTAGACTGATGCTCAACAAGTGTTTACAAATATATTTTCGGCAAATCGAGTGTTTTGTGTACCTTATTTTCAAGTTTTCGCATAAGAAATACTTTTAATTAAAAGTTTATGGCTTAATTTATGTTTATTTTTTTATGATTTTAATTTTTTGTGTTACCAAAGAAGGAAATATTCGAATTTTAGCCAATATAACATATTATTTAACTCAGAAATTTATGTACGAACATTATTTATTTATAAAGAATGCAACCTGCTGCTAAGCAATGCTCCAATTAATGTGGAAGCCATGTGGATTGTATAAAAAAACAACTTTGCACTGCTGGAACTCATCCAAAATCGCTCAATAAACAAGCGAGAAGAAGCCAGGCAGGCAAACAATATTTTCAAATGTCTAGAATTCCGCTCGGCACACATATTAGATCATATAAACCGCTCCGCTTGCAACCGGACCGAATTTTTCCTAGCCAACTGTTCGCCCAGCCTCCTCCTCCGGATCCCCGAATTATTTTTAGGTGTCTACGTGGGCGGATCTTCTCTAGTGTTCGGTTCGGATTTTGGTTTGGCCAAGTAAATGAACTGAATGTTTGGCTAGGAATGAATTTCAAATCATTTAGGCTCTCGGTACGCAGTAAAAGTCAGTACATAGAACATTCGTCTACCTCATCTCTTGATTATTTTTATAATTATGTTATTTGTGTTTGGCTTCGCTCAGCGATTAACGCCACATTTTCATTTAATTGGTGACGCAGTCTATGAGTAGCAGACTACTACCCTCTAACCCCTTAGAGTCCCCGAAGACCGCACTGCACTTTTCACTCTTCTTTTTCAGACGGCACCAACAATTCTGCGTTTGCTTTGCATGCGCCGGTCGCGAGTTTAATTTTTCAAAAAACCAAAATCACAAAAAATATTTTGAATTTCTTTTGGTTTTTCTTTTTGCAATAATTTTGTTCTGGCTGCTACAAATTTATTGCCTTTGGAGGCGTACACAATCATAATTAATTTTTGATTTTCACACGAGAAGATATAAATGTATCTGTATCTGTATCTGTATCTGTTCCTTGTATTTTGTCGCCACGGCTCATTGGCCTGAACGACAATTTTGATGTGAATGGGCTGGGAGAGCATTTCTAGAGGACAGAGGCGACAAGTGGCTGCCATAAATCTCAGCTGGAGGGAATACGAACATTACTTATAGAGAGGTTTCTATTCGGGAATGCTTAAATATTTATGATATATCTTGGGGATTTTAGTGTGATTTGAAATTTAAGGTTCTATAAAAATACATAGATATTTCACAGGATGTCATAATTTTATACAAATTTTAAATGAATTTTTACGCTTTTAAAAGAGTTGTATGCGAAAAATAAATATCCATAAGCCTGCAAGTACTCTTTATAAAATTTTCTTAGGACATTTTCCAGTTGAATTTTGAGAAATATTAATAAATATAACCCAATATATCTTTGAAGCCATGCATCGTTAGTTAAAAACGTCATCAAATTAAATTCGTCTCGCTTCAGTTTGGCTTCATTCATCTCTAGAAAAATTATAGATTCTAAAATTACCAAAAACAAAAAATAAAAAAAAAATACCTTCAAATACGAAAACTCTCCTACAAAATATTTTGACAAGAGATGCGATTTTTGGTGAAACGAAAGCGAAAACTGGTGTCGTTTTGAGAAATTACAAAGATTTGTTAATTTATCATAAGGAAAATCGGGCGAGTGACTGACTATACATATATATATAAGCGACTACAAAAATATATAGTTTTAGGCGCGCTTTTGACATCAGTTTGGCCTGCGGGTTGTTTTGTCTACCGAAACATTTTTTAAATATATATCTCTACATATATCTTAGAGATTTTAATTTTGTCAGATATTTGTGAGAGCTGCAGCAGTGTGTGTGTGAAATTTTTCCCAGAAGATATATTTATTTTTTTTTTTTGGGAAAGACGCCCACGTCTAAATTCCCATCAGGGGTATGCATATAGAGAAAATAAAAAGAAATTTTGCAATAATTAAATCATCGAAGCGTCGAGTCGAAAATCGAATTGTTTCGAACAGGTGCCGAAGTGCGGAAAAGCTGAAAGCTGAAAGGAATGGTTTGCAATGGGATGCCTTTGGGGACAGAGCGACAGCTCGCCAAACGGATGGCAACAGTTGGCAAATTGTTTAACGATGACGGCTATATTAATAGTCCGGAACGTATCTCTTGGTTCGCTAAAGTTCCCCACTAACCTTTGTCCCAGTTGACGCGGGGCTTGCCCTCCAGAGCGTAGGGGGTCTCGATCAGCTGGAAGCCATGAGCCTGGATCAGGGCCTTGGCCTCGCCAATCAGCTTGGTCTTCAGTTTGTCGGTGACGCCCTTGTAGTGATAGGTCACAGAGATTTTCTTGTCCTCCACCCAGGCACCGGAGCACACGACCTAGGAAGTAATAAATCAAGGGAATTATTACATTGGAAGGAAGTATTCTATAGCTTTAATAGTGTTCTTACAGGATAAACTCTCCGGGTAGAAATATTTTTATTAAATTTAATTCATTTCAAAGGCTCTTTTATAGATCTCTTATAAATTAATTTATAGCTAATAAATATCGAAATTATTATTTTTAATATGAACATTTAATTTATATCCTAAAGAACCTATAAAAGTATATATTCTAATTCATATTATTTCTAAGGAAAGGAAAAGTCTACAATACTGAGAATACTCTTGAATAAACCACAGAGTTTTATTTTTGCCAAAAAACTAGGGTTTCCAGTTAATCTTCTTTTAATTTTCTTAATATTACCTTACAAATGATTTACCATTTATGGTATTTTAGGATTAAAATGGTTGAAATCATTGAAAATAATAATTATTCATTTAAATTATTAATGTGAATATCACTATTAAAATATAAGATAAAACATTATATGAATAAATATAATATTTTTTATAAAAAACCTTTAAGAACTTTTTTTAATTGATCAAGCTTGCCTTCTTTTTTTTATTTTTTGTGTGACTTTTGAACTTAAAAAGTTTGTTTTTTTGTAACAAAAAATTACGTTAAGTTCTTAACTATTTTGTAAGCTGAACCCTTGATTAAACACAATTTTTTCTAACTTCTTGAGGATCCTTTTATTTTTTAACCCTATTCTAAATTGTTTATATCCAAATAAAACCCCACGTAAACCCTCAAAAAAAAATCACTTCTCTCACCTTCTCCTTGAGCTCGGCCACCAGTTTGTTGTGCTTCTCGAGCAGCTCCTCGGGCATCTCGATCTTGAACTTCTTGCCGGAAGGATACTCTACCTCCAGGCCATGGTTGCCGGCATAGGTGACATTGGGGAACTTCAGGTGGTTCTTGATCTCGCTCAGTTCGCGGCCGGAGAAGACGACCATGAAGATCTTATCGTTGGCAGCCAGTTTCTTGATGTTGATCTCCGTATCCTTGGGCATGACGGACAGCTCCTCGGTGAGGGGAGCCAGGGTGCCATCGTAATCCAGGAGCAGGGCAACCTTATCCGTTTCGGGGTTGATGAAGCTGCAATCGCAGGAAGTTTAGATCCTGGAAGTTGGCCACTATCCTGAGGTCCTGCGAAACTCACCCCTCGAGGGCCTTGACATAGTCCTCCTCCTTCTTAAGCAGCGGGGCCTTCTTCTGCTCAGCCATATTTTTCTCTATATATATGTATCTGACGGATTCAAATTGTATCTACCGGATATTGCGCGCCGTGCTGGACGTTCCTCGACCGATTTAATACTAATGACCAGCGATCCTCAGCAGCCGCACATCGCCTGTGATCTATAAGTATCCGCGATCCGATCTTGCTCTCATTGTGGTCCACTCTCTTCACTTTTTCTCTCTCTGTAGGTGGCAACTCTGGCCCCGTACGTTGGCCAAGTAATTCCCACAATATTTATGAGGCATATGCGCATAAAAAAACACATTCTATAATGGATCTCTGCCTGTATTTAGAGGGATGTATATATGTTTTAAAAGCATACACACACGGGGTCTATCTATGTATATACCCACAATTTTTGGTCTTCTGGGGGTTGGGGGAACATATAGTCTAGAGTATATATGGTGACGATGTCTTTGATGCACCTTTGTTTGAGGTCGTTTTTGTTTTGGAAATGCCTCAGCCTCCTACCAACATGACACACTTTGTGGCTACCAAATTAGTCGTCTTTCCTTTAGTTTATATTTTAGAGTCATCAAAACAACTATGTTTTTAATTAGTTGAATTTTTAGCTTAAATATATTCGATATTTGTGCGGAAAATCTCTTTATTGGTTGGATGTTCTTTGCAAAAAAACATTTCCTTTAAATTATCTATTTATTTCCTTTTGATCTTCAAACGAAGAGCGATTGCTGGATGTGTCTGCGGAAAGATTAATGAACAATTTTGTATCGGACACTCTTGGAATAAACAGCAATATTTATTTACCGGATTATCCGTGTTGTGTTAACCAAATTAATCTTGACCTGGTTCTCTGATATAAAGAATATGTTAGCTGTATTTGATGATATATTCATTTTTAGATAGTTTTAAGCTTAAAATGTGATTCTAAATCAGCTAAAAAATAATGTTTATGAATATTTTGTTATATAATATCTAATCATTTATTAGTTGCATCTTTTATTTATAATAAATGAGACTAATTAAACATATATATTCTTGTTTTTATATCTCTTAATATAATACAACACTTGAAATTCTAATTTTTTTTTAATATAAAGTTTAAATCAAGCATAAAAAATTCTTAAATCTAGGAGACATAAACCCCAGCTATCCATTTGAGTAGATCAGTCATCACAGCCTGTTTGGGCAATCGGAAATCAGCAAAAGTCTGGATCTGAGCGTCTGCAGCAATTCTAAAAGAGCGACCCAAGCCTCTGAGAACCTTTAAAAATAAAGAACAATAAATAAAAAAATAGTTTAAGTATATATAAGAATATAAGAAATGTATAAATTGTATAAAATATATAAAAATGTATAAAAACATACAAAAATATTTAAAAATTATAAAATTATATAAAATATGAATACAAATATTTGAAATGATATAAAAATATATATGAATTTATTAATATATATAAAAAATAAAATAAAAATAATAAATTATATATAAAAATAAACAACACATAAATATAATCTTCTGTGTAATAACAAATAAACCTACCCTCATGGCATCTTCATCGGTGGTGTCATCTCCAGCGAAAACCACGCTCACTTCCTGTGCCCAATTATCCCCAAACTTCTGCTTCAGGATATACAGGGCTGCCTCTCCCTTGTTCCAGTTTACCGGGGGCTTAGCCTCTATAGCTTCATGGGCTTGGTTTGGTCTAAAGCCATACTTCTTGCATATTTCCGCTGCCAACAGCTTCTGTTCGTCTTTTAGTTCTACAGGAGTGTCCCTGTAGTGATAGGTGAGGGAGACCCGCTTATCCTCCACCCAAGCTCCATTCTTCTCCACCTTTTCCTTGAGCTCCCTGACCATATTCGTGTAATTCTTCTGAATCTCTATGGGTAGCTCGTAGTCGTGCCTGGAGCCATCGGGATACTCAATCTCCAGACCATGATTGCCGGCATATGTAATGCCATCGATGTTCACCTGTTTCTGGACATCTTTCAGGCCACGACCCGAGATCACAGCTAGAAAGACCTCGGGATGCTTGGCTATTTTGCGGAGAATGGCTTCCAGTTCAACGGGCATTTTGGTCTTGGAAGGATTATCAGCAATGGGAGCCAGGGTGCCATCGTAATCCAGGAGTACAGCCACCTTGTTGATTTTGCTGAGATAACTGGAAAGGGAATATTTTATTTTAATTGAAGATATCTTGGAAGTTTTTATTAGGAGTTATAGTATTTAATAAATAAGCAATAGGTATTGGATCATTACGAATTTCGACAGGAAAAGATCTGTGTTATATATCTGCAAACGTCTCGCTCTTAATATAATATATAAAAATATGAAATTACTTCATTTATCGAAATATTAATTATCGAAAAATATCGGTATCAAAATTAAAATATAAGTATTATCTAAAAACTTATTTCATTAATTTGTTTGCTTTTCATTTGATATTGCTTCGATATATCATTCTGTTTGATCGATTACTAGAATATATTTATACCGCAATGTTAAAATATAGATTTATAAGAATGTATATCGATATTTGCGTTAATAATCGGAACACTAATTGATTAATAGATATTTTCTGCCATCTCTAGCACAATTAATAGTTTACATAAAACTCAATTTTAAAGGGGCAAATAAATATAATTATGTTGAAAGGACTTTACAACTCTAAAATAAACTTTAATTCTCAAATAAATGCCAGAAAAATTATATTTTAATTTAAGATGGAATAACATAATGACAATCTCTTAAATAAGCTGGCAGTGAGAGCAATTTAGATGCTGAGTGTTTGGCTTATCAGCTGTTTGCTCATTACATGACACAGCCACAAGGTCAGACATCCGTTTAATAATTTCGACTTACCCGGGCAGATTCTGCTCAAAGTCCTCCAGGTTGTTAATAACAGGTGCCACTCGCTTTTCCGGCATTTTCTCTAGTTCTTGGTTACTCCTTGTTCCGCTCAGAAGGCAAATCCAAATAAATACAAAAGATTTCACTGGAAATTCAATGAGGAAGAGGATTAGTTCCGCGTTTGGAATTTCTTATCAGCGTGTTGTTGATGTCTCAGAGTCTCGGTTCAAACTGTGCGATTTCTCTAACTGAGACTCGCTTTTAAGGCGCTCCGAGAGATAGTGATAGTTGTCAGATAAGAAATCTAACTCTACGGAGAATATGCTCTCCCAATCTCTCCGGGTAATTATCACTTCGCCACGATTATCTCTGAAGATCAATTCACCTTGTGCGGGTCTCTCTAGGAGGGTCTACCTCGAAACCTATCCCTGATGGATCTGACTTGCTGCTCCTCCAGTGGCTGCAGTTTTATAATGTTCCGTTGGGCGGTGATTTCCTCAAACATTGTCGGCGCCAGGTTTTTGTTTGGGGAACAAAGGCAGCGCCGTCCAGATGCTCTGATTCAGTGCATCATGCGTTGCCTTCGTGGACGGTGCGTGCATTGCCTCCACCTCCGTCCCCACATCCCCCATCGATCGTTAAGTTCAAATTCGAGGGTCATAAAACAAAAACCGAAATCCATAAATTCCACCCACAAGGCAGAGACATTTCCCCCTTCCTTCATTAATTGGCAATGAGAATGCAAATCTGGTTATGTCCTCGCGTCCTCGTCCTCGTCCTCGTCCTCGCCAAATCCCTTTGACGTGACGATAAGCGTGTCCCAGTGGGTGGCATCCCACTCTTAACCCCTGTCCCCCCCAGACTAAATCTCAGTGCGCTGTCAACGCGATTTCGGGGCACAAATATTTGCTACATGCAGCGGAATTGATTAGGCGACGGCACAGAGAGTGCCTAAAAATAGTCGCAGCATGAGCGCGACACGCGAAAGCCACGAAAATGGCGGGGGTGTGGGGGAAAATTAGTGGGGGAGTTCCAGACTATGGTTAGGCAGTTAGGGTATACAATTTGAGGGGTTAATAAACATTAGGATTAAGAATAATGCATTAATAATGTATGTTATCAAGGGTAGAAATAGTTATTAAATAAATAAATACGCAAATAAATATAGGGGAAAAATCTACGAAAAAAAAGTTTAGGCACCTTAAATTACATTTAATTTAAATGTTTTAAAATATTTTATAAAATTATTTTATAAGATAACCATATGAAAACTTATAAAAAACTGCATAAGATATATTTATATTTTTAAACAAATAACTTTCATTTAAATAAGTCATAATAAATGTATATGCATTTAAAATCCGTGTTGAAATATGTGTAAAAATATATATTAATACATTTAATTAATTATTAGAATAAATAAATAATGTTATTAATTTAATTGCCTTTAGTAAATCAGTTTATGCAATTGATATTTTTTACCCATTTTGCTGATATTGCTTTTAAGATTCATTTTATATAAATATTTATCCAACTCCTTATCAAATTTGTATTACAAAATCTTCCATTGACAAACACATTTTCCTATAATAAAAATTTTCCAATAGCAAAATTTCCTACAACTCTGCAAGAACATATCTTTGATGTTTACACTTCATATTTTCCGAAAAACAGGTAACCCTCCACTATATCGTCATTGGCAATTGGCCAAGATAATTCCTAGGTTAGTGCCACTTGTAGAGGTTGACTGCCAAAGTGAATCACGCTGTCTGGGAACCGGAGAGCATGCTCCAAAAGCATGCTCAAACACAGACACTGGGCAGACCCAAAACAAATCCAGACCTGACCAGGCCAAACTGTTTACACACGATATAATATATATATACAGTCGATACTCCTTAATTGAAACAATAAAGAACATATTGAAAAAAATAAACAAAGTTTACCGGATTTTCCTAACTATTTAATACTGTCTTTTAAATCAAAGATTGATTGCGAGCAACTCTTTATTGTGCTGTTGTTAAATATTTTCTAAAAACATTATCTTATTTAACATTATCTTATAATGTTATAATCTTATTACAAAAATAAATATTGTTTAATAAATAAATAAATTTAAATGTACAAAAATGTAGTACAAACATATTTTTCAAAGTAAATACATAAATACTGAATGAAACATAATTTTAATAAATGAAATTGTTATATCTTAAACTATATATATTACTTATATATTACAGTCCATGGTTTTTCTTTTAGGAAAATCTATTAAAATTGTTTTCTAATTGTATTTTGAATATAAAAAAATAAATAAACCTTGATTTCATGTAGTCAAAACTTCATTACTTCATTATTTATGCTTTTTAATTGTGTACTTAACGATAATATAATATTTAACGAACTTTTTAATATAATAAAACCATTTTATATTAGCAGTAACTTCAAAAGAGTTTGCTTTTATTTCAAAAATTGTCTTTATAATTCTCTCATTTACTTCTTAGGTAGTTCTAAAATGTAAACTATTTTTTTTGTAAACTTTGTGAATTCTTGTTAAAGAAGTCCGACTGTTCTAATATCGAATTGCCATCGAGACACGCTTAAAAAAAGAGTAAAAAAGAGGCCAGACAGCTTGCCCATATCTAAAGGTAAACAAATCAGCCGGAGTTGGAGTCCCCTTAATCGAATCTTTTGGTGGGCACGAGCACAGCTGTCGCCGGGCTATATCTGAGCTGCTAATTTCGATCTAATTGGGGGACAGCTAATTTTCGCATTGATAAACAGGTGTCTGGGCAACCCTTTCCCCCTTTTTCCGCTCAGTGTACTCAGTGTATGAGAAACAGCATCCATGTTTCAATGTTTCCAATTATCTCACTCACTTTTTCTTCCAACGAATTGCACTGATTGGCCTGTCACAGATCTTAATTCGCTTAATTTGTCAACTGAAAAACTGTCAATTAATCCAAATAAATCCCGAAGCGAACGCTTTGATTCCGATTTTTTGGTAAATATTTTCGCAATTGATCGAACGAATTTTGTTTTCATTTCTTCTAATTTTTGTTTTGCTTAGCCAGAAAAGCTTTTCCCCGAAGCTCTGGGATCAAGCTCGCTGACTCAGGTAATAATGAGGGTCAAAATGACGAGGCGAGGTAAGATTTATTGGCGGCCATAAATAGAATTTTCAAAACACTTGGCGAAAGAGGCGTCCAAAGGAAATGGCTAAGAGTAGCACAGTGTGTTGGGAAATGTGTGTCTCGGAAAATGCTAATTGAAAATAATGAGTGATTAGGAAAAGTGCTATAATAGGTAGTAGTATCTTTTTTTAATCTTGCGAACGGTGATGAGGGTTTTTGTATTTTATAGGTATTAATAATGTACATAAAAAATTGATAAAAAAAAGCATAAATGTTGTTTTAAAATTTTATAACTATATATAAACTTTTCCGGTCTTAGGGTATAGTTGGTGGAATTTTAATCCACTTCAATCAAGCTGCGATTATTAAGACTTGAAAGGTTTTTTTTCGCAGCAAAAAAAAAAAATATTTATAGTATACAAAATCATACCTTTTCTTATAATGAAAACTCAAGAATTTGTAGTGATTTTTGGGAAGATTTGGCAATCAAATAATAAAATAATATTATTACTATTTAAAATTATATGATATAAAGCGATCAAAAACCAATTACTTCCCACCGATTCCTCAAACTTTTTTAATTACTGAAATTTATTCAACATTATTTGCTTAAATCTTTAAAGAATATATTCTAAAATAAACAAGTTTAAATATTAATTCTTAAAGTGTTAAAAAAGGATTTAAATAAAATATTTCTTGGTATAATACTTTTTTAAAAAATTCCGAAAACTTAAGATACTAAAGATAAATTATTTAATATCTAAGTTTTAGGATTATATTTTTTTTTATAAATAAAAATATTATTTTTTTTTTAATTATATATTTAATATTTAATAATATTAATATTTTAAGTTCTGTAAATAAAATTTGTAATATTATAATAAGTTCTTTCCAAAACATGAATGATCATTTTATTTTGTATGAACTTTCAGGTAAAAATTCTATGCCAAATTCATATGGTGACTAATTAAAATTAAATATTAAAATAATAATATTAATAACTTATACATTAATTGTATTCGTAAATAATATAATATAAATGAAATATGTACAAATACATTTTTTAATATAATAATTGCCATTTATTTTCTCCCAACTTTTAGGATAGTATTTTCTCTTAAATTCAAATGGTGACAAATTAAAAATATTTGTTTTTTCGCTAAGCTCCAATTAACATAAACAAGCTGCTTTGCTCGAAAACATGTTCCTCCCTCGCTTTTCTTGGCTTATTCTTTTGCCTACGTAAGTTCAGGAAAATTTTAAGGGAAAAACAAAAGGAGAAGGGGCTGTTGATGTTTTTCACACCTTTCGTTCGCTTGTACCGTAAACAACAAGAATGCAAAGTGACAGAGGAGAGTGACGGGGGCATGGGAGTGGGAAGTCGGGGTGGAAAGGTTGCTTGAGGGGAACCAGGGCTTAAGGTGGACATTAATCAACCGAATATCGGTAGGACCCGTGGGTCAAAGGGCAGTCGAGCGAAAGGCGTTAACGCTAACGCTGGCCGAAATTAATGTTCAGCTCGGCTGACAAAATCCAACCTGTTGCCACTGTCGGGAGCAATTAGTGGACGTGCCACGAGCCGTTTCGATGTCAACAGGTTGCCACATGGCCTGTTTGTCTTCGATGCACACCGCCAAGGGGCGGGGAGTGGGTGGGCTTTCCCCCCTTAGTGCTGGAGGGTGGAAAACTTAGGGGGTCTCCAACGCGTGCAAAGCCGTGTAAACATTTCTCTCAGTGTCCGCGTGTGTGTGGGCGGTGTGTGTTTGGCGTGGCATTAGGGCATGGCTTATTGCCAATTACATGGAAAATGTTTGCATACCCCTCCCTCTCGCTCTGGAATATTTTTTTGTGTTTTTATTAGGTTTGTGTTTGTTTGTTTTGTTTTTGCGGGTCTCTAATGTTAAGTGAAGGTCAGCTTGGCCGAAAATTCAATTGCCCCCCCACTGTGGCAGCGTGTTTGTAATGGAGCCTAGGAATATGGGGAATAAAATGCGTTAAATTGTTGGCAACATTGAAGCTGACTTGGATTACAAATTGTGGGCCAATAGTTAGCTGAAAATTTTGGGAGTAAAATTTACACTTCAGAGCTTTTGGGAAATGTTAATAAATAAATAAATTACTAAGTTCTGAAATGACACAATATAGAAGTTATTCTAAGCATAATTGTAAAATCAAAGAATTTATTAATATTTTTATTTAACTTTGATAAGTTTTTATACCCAACAACCTATGTAACTTGTATTCAATAATATAATTTATTTTGTATTTAATAATCAATCTCTAAAAAAAATAAAACAGTTTCAGAAAGTCTTCATATCCATTAAGTATATTTATTTCTGATTTAGATATTAAACAAAAAATATTTTACTAATAAAATAAACTGAATTTACCCTTAAAAATATTGTTTAATATTTTATGAACTTTGTACATATTATTAAAAATTACTTCGAAGTTAAGATATTCAACTTAATAGTGTATAGAAAAATGCATAATATATATATAATCAAAATAATAATATAAATATATAAAAAATATTAAAAATTACTTCGAAGTTAACATATTTAACTTAATATTGTAAAGTAAAATATATATTTAATTTATTGAGTGAATCTTTAAAACTGGATGCACAATTATGCGAATATTCTACATATTTAAATTATTTAAAGATTTATTATAATTCTTAGTCATTATGGTTACTTATACTACATAAAATTATGGGTTCTCCAACTGAGTTTCACGTAAAAGTAAAACCCATTTGCTGAGTCTTTCTTTTTTGTCTTTTTTTTTTTGAGACAACAAAAGTTTATAAATAATAAAACAGCTTAGGGAGTGAAAACATGTTGAACACGTTATAAATAAAAACTTAGATAAACTCCCCTGTTCTTACCTAATTTATGCAATGTAGGAAATACATTTCCTATTTTCTGTAGAAACAAGTACACAATTTTTTAACACAATTTAAAGACTAACTTTGGACTAACAAAATGCTGATTCCCAACAATATTTATAAGTATAAATATTATTATGATTTGTATTTCATTATATAATTTATAATTTTGTATATTTTTAGACAAATTGTAAATAAAAAACATCGAACAAATTAATTAAAAGAGCCAGAACAAATATTAAAGATGTCTATAAATACAAATTTAAATTAAGCCTGCAAATTGTTACTTATTTTATATTCATTATATTTTTTTAAACCTTAAGGAATATTTTTTTCCAGATTAAGCGTATAATTTAGTATATTTTTTATGGATGAATTATTTTAAGTGAAGTCCCAATACGTGCTAAGTATTCCTTAAAGGTTTTCCTCCTTCTTATTTCCCAATTTCCCCCATTGGCAACATGGCACTTGGAAACATATGTTTCCCTCAATGGGAGATGTTGCCGGCTTCATGTTTGCTATTGCCAGCGAATATTGGCGCGCTTTTACAATGTTTATAAACTTTTGTGGCGAACTGTTGCTGTGTGCGTAGCTTCATTCCGCCACAGGCAGCGCAGCAGATGCGACGCGTCGCGGTCGCAGAGGGAAACTTCACACGAGTTATTGTTGCTTTTGACTCTGCCGACGACTCTGTTCCCGGTTTCGTGTTATCCCTGCATATATATATATATACATATATATATATATAATATATATGTGTGTCTAGCGTGGTGCAGGACCTCCTTGCCGAACTCTTTTGCATTTTACATCTGTCCACACATCGCAGGACTTTGTTGACACCGCCGCCTGCGAAAGGTGCGGAAAAGTGCGGAAAAGTGCGGAAAAGTGTGGGAAAGTGGGTGGCGACCAGACCGGACTCCGTGTGTTTTTTATTATTGTTTTACAATGGCAACGCATCGGCTGGCGCTGCGTCGCAATAAAACCACTTCGATGGCATTGGCAGCGGCACTAGTTGGATATATAAAAGCATAATTGCTATGAGCCAGCGGCTTAATACGCAACAGGAAGCTGGAGTGTCAACAAGACATGAAATTCGGAAAAGCTATTACAAATTTCGAGGAACAATAAATAATAAAAAAACGTAAACAGTCATAAAATATTGCGAATAAAAGAGCATACAAAATAATCAAGTAAAAAGAGAGAAACTATTAAGAACAACCATAAAAACCAATTAAATCATTTATGAAAAGTAAACCCAATCGAATTCTAAACAATTATGAAAATTATTCAATAAAAAATAATCAAATAAAAGAAACCAAACAACAGGAAACCAAAGCCAAATAAAAACTATATATAAAAATCACATAAAACCAGTACAAGGAAAAAAACTAATAATAATTTGCCAAAAATATACATTAAATGTTCTCTGTTTATAAGAAATGTACAAATTAAAAAATTAAAAACAAAAAGTATTAGTACTCAATATTTGTTTAAGCGGTGTGTAAACTTAATAAATACAAAAATTAAAAACTATTATAAAGACATATAATTAATAGTGAAAGAACAAGTGTAACGTAATATTGTAACTATTTTTTGTACAACACCGATTGTATTTTATTTACAAACAAAAGACAAAACAAGAGTAAAAAAATTTAAAAACTTTTTAAAGTAAAATTTGAACTTTTTTTGTACAAAAACAATTTAATTTAACCAGTGCGTATAATTAATATTTATAAACAAAAGACACAACAAGATTAAAAAAAGTGTTACCATTGATGAAACAAAAGCTGTTAAATTTTTAAAAACAAAATAGCTTATACTCGAGGAGAATAACAATCCTTCTTTGATCCAACGGTGCGTATACTTAATTTTTGTTACAACTAAATAAAAAACTTGAATTTATGGCAAATTAAATTGCAAAAAAAAGTTTTGTTTTATTATAATAGTCAAAAGCAACATGAACACATAATAAATTAAATCAAAAACTTTGGCCTTTGTGCGATAGACTCTAGTTCTTGGGAATTTTGTAAACAATTTTAGCAGAGCGAGCAGTGGCGTGGGTAAAGGGTAATTCTAGGGGTATTTACCATAAAAGTCCTAGGTAAATAGAATTAAAATATAAACCCAAGTCAAAGGAAAACCCCTGTTTTATATTCGTAAATATTAATGTTTGCTTTTAACCCCCTCTGCGAGCCGTTAATGCGATATTATTATTCTGGTTCTCCAGCCGACCTTGACTCGTGTCTCGCCAATGGTCCATAACTTACTCACCTGATGGCCCTCTGCATATATTTCTCGATTCTCTCGATTTGTAAATCATTATAATTGGCTCTGATTGTGGCCACTTCCGCCAAAAACAGTCTTGTGCAAAACTGTTTGACTTTGAAATCGTTTTTAGAAATAAAACAAATTGCGGTGAACGCTCGTCCATCTCGCTCTGTCTGTTTTTGATTTGTTTCTTTGATATGTTTTAAATTTGGCAAGGTCGCCCCAGCATGTCTGTGCGAAAAGTGAAATGCAAATTTATATTATTCGCTGCCCCTCGTCCATCTAATCTCGCCTTGGATTGGCGAAAGTGTTTACGGCGCAGCGGCAAGATTTATTATATCAACACAACATAATCAGGGATCGCAACACCTACCTTCCGGCTCGCACCTCTGCCAAAGTGACTAGTTAATAGCACCCGATACCCAAACTGTAGTCTGGCGGCCGGCTTTTACTTTGTGGCCGTTGCTAGTTATAAAGCCACAAACAAAAGCGTTTTATTGCCTGCCGACCGCAGACAAGACCAGAGACAGTAGCAAACGTTGACAAACGCCATAGTCGCAGAAAAAAATTGGAATCGGTGAGGGGGATGTCTGCAGGATCGACTAAGGTCATACCCTGTATAGGAAAAAGTCAAATAAATTAATTATAAATATTTGTATAATTGAATTCATTAACATTTTGTTGGTAATTTGGTGTATTTTAAATTAATTATATTAATTAGCTAAGATATACTTGACACATTTACCAACGTTAAGCATAAAGTTGTTGCAAGGAAGGAGCCTAAAATTTACAAGTACAATTTTAGCCACACACTTAAAGAATGTTGAGATTGATTAATTAAATTTATTAATACTTTGTTGGTAATTAAATGTATTATAAATTAGTTACTAAGTTAGTGCAAAAATCCTTGAGGCATTTACCAACATTAACCACAAAGTTGATGCAAAGACTGCCTTGAAATTTCCAAGTACTAATTCAGTTACTAACTATAACAAATGTTGAGATCAATCAAAAACCCAAAAATTTAGTACTGAGGAAACTGAAAAAAATAGTACTGTGGTAACTAGGACCTCTAAGAGTAGGAAACTAAATCAAATAGATTAAATCAGTCAATCGACAAGAATTCTATATGAAATTTAATACTCCTTGTGGTATCATTTCCAAGAGGTTCAGATTTCGATCTATTTTATTTTTTTGAAATATTATTTATTTATAAAAAAATTAATAAAATAAAACTGCTCAAATTTCATTTTCATTTAATGATGTTTTCTAATTTCTTGACCTAAATCTAAACCCAAACAAACCCACCCTCCGGTCTTATATACCCTTATTCAATTCAGGGTATCAAAAATAATTCATCGTTCCCAGCAACTGACACAACGAGTGGGTACGGGTACGACAAGTGCATGGGAATTTTATGAGGATGGAGGGATCATAAAGAGCAGAAAGCTGGAAGCCCGTTAAGGGTTCAGAGGGAGGGTAATAACATGTTATGTGGCGCCCTGAGTTATTGATATTTTGCATCCACAGCCTACGACAAGTGGCGAAATGTCGGAGGCTAAAGAGATTTCATTCAATTTGTGGGTTCCCTCTTTTTCTCTGATGCGGAAATGTTGTTCTTACCCATAAATTCCATTGATATTTATGAGAAGACCCAATTTTTATTGGAATCAAAGAGGAATGAAAATAAGCAGATAAAAGCCAAACAATATTTAATAATAATTAAAGATAGGGGGTTGGAAATAATACATACTTTGATTGAGAAAAGAAGGAAAAGGGGAAAGTATTAATTTAATATTTCTTAAACATTGAAGTATTTAAGCAAACATTGTAAACTTCAAGAGAAAGTCAAGTTCAAGGGTTTTCTGAGGCTTCAGTTACTTTCCTTAAATTTATTAAAATTTTTCCTTGTTCCTTACCAATAAAATGTTACCTCTTTCAACCCTTTTACCATATCGTATAACAAACCGCTTAAAACTTTTTAAAGAGTTTGTTGTGTCCTTCAACTTGCCTTGCTTTTAATCCTTTCGCTTCATATTTCTCCTGGTTTTCTATTCCTTGACCGTGACTCGGTGCTTTTTTTTTATTCTGGGCCCCGTGTCTATGTTTATTTAAATGGTGCTTAGTAAACAAAAAGGAATCACCCATGTGAGCCTAACTAAAAAAACATTTATGACGCTTGACTTGTATTTATGAGGCTGATTTGGCAATGTCTGCCGACGTCTAACAAAAGAAGAAAGAAATTTCATTTCTTCCATTTATTTTTATATATATAAATAAATTTATATATATATATTTAAACCCCACTCAAGGTGAATGCTTATGTGGAGGAATTTGACCGCCAACTCCAACCATTTTTACGCATTTTCAATTTCATGGCCGCTCAGCAAAACAAACTGAGTGAGTGAGTGAGAGAAAATCCAATGGCAACATTTATTGCTATTTCACAGGGAACAAAAATTAGGAAAAAATATATATTTTGAAAATTAAATAAAATTATTATTATATAATTATTATAAATATAGTGTTTGTATGCAGGGATATATATAAACAATAATAAATATTTATACAAATCAAAGTAATAGAAATACTCAAAGATTTAATTGCCATTAATACAAATCATTAAATCATATTTGTATTTAATAATAATATCATAGATAAAATAAAATATTAAGAACAATTAAATGCTTTAAATATATTTGTTAAATAAAATAAGTTTAAGGCTGGTTTTACAACCTCAAAGCACAAAGAGTGAGGCAAACTTTTTAGGGTTCCTTGTGTCATTAGACTTTTTTTAAATTTAATAAACACAATTTTATTTTAAATATATATTTAATATTTTAAGCACACTATATTCTTTTTGTTTAAAATTTTTATAAATGATTCCTTAGTCATTGCTGACAATCTACTCTTTAGAAAGCTCCTTCTTATACCCATTTTTTCCCTCTGTGCATTTATTGTTAATGCTAACTCTCTGCTCGATACTGAAATAAAATGACAGGCAAAAAAAGAGAAACAACAAAAAAACGTAGTAAAAGTGGAAGTGCGAGCGGCAGCCAGCGAGACTCCATGGAGTGGGCAACTCCAATCATCAACAATGGTTCGCTCGGCAAGTGGCGCACTTCCCATGACCTTAGCCGAAAGTGGAATTGGTTGGCACCATGACAACCCACATGGCACCTCCACCAACTGCCCCTGCTCCTCCCACTCCTCCACCCCCGAAACAATCCTCCATTTCCTGAACAACCACTTGTTGGCTGGGCAGTTTGATTTGTTTTCCGTGGAACTCCGAGCCCTGGCATAATCATCCTCATCAACCCAATCAACGTCAACTTTTTGGGCGATGACAACCACAACTGCCTGGACACGTGTTCAGGAAGGGGAGGGGATACTGAAAGAAATTCATTAAGATGGGTGTAATATTTGTTTATTATTTTTTATATTAACAATAAATTATTATTTACATAGCCTAGTAGATAGCTTTTTACGATGATAATATTATTTAAAAAACAAAGAAACCAATAAACATTTTTCAAAGGTATTTATAATTTCTTTGTCCCATCTATATGAAAATAATATTTTTATAAGTTATTGTACATCTTAGTTTCATAAATTTAAAAATAATATAACCATCCCTAAAGAGAGCTTACAAATGTTCTATTATTTTAATTTCTTGGACATTTTTATAGTACTTCAATAATCTTTAGCAAGTATACATTTACTTTATTAACTTTTATATGTTCCCCATCACTTATATGTTTTCCTGTGTAAAAAAAATTCTAAAAACTGGAGGGGGGCGGAAACTATAGAGTGCGGTAACTCAATCTTCGTCTGAGGCCCCGAATTATATTTTTGGTGCGCAATAGACCGGCGTGTGTGTTGGTAAACATAAAGAGGGAGAGCAGGTCAACAACCCAAATGGGGGTCCAACTCATCACCGTGCCTCCCTTCGGGGCTGTTCACTTTCAATGCCTATGTCAAGGTCCGGTCGACGAGGTCCTGATAATTCAGACATGCGAGTGTCCTGTCATTACCTGGCACAAGGGGTACTCCTTTTGTGGCAGGGCTTAGTTGGGCGATTAAAGATAAGCCGACAAATAAACTAAGGATACAAGTTTCTGCCAAGTATTTGGGTTAGTTCTTGGTAATTAGAAAACGGACAATAGAGTGGGAAAATTAATTAATTAACACAGGGTGAAATTCAGGGTATTTTTAGACCTTAAAGGGTTTTGTGTAATATTTATGGCATCATTTATATTTAATTTTTAATATATAAAATATTTTTAGCATTACAGAGGTCGTTATATAAGAGTCCTTTTTTTCTTAAAGTTACGAAAATGTTGTTCGACTTATTGGTTATAATTATATTTATATTATCTCTAAAAGTTATAATAACAATTATATTATTTTGTTTGACTTTTTGATACAAATCCTCTTTAAAATCCAACCTTGCTTCCATGTTTCAGTTAATCCTTAGGCCAGACTGCCTGCAGTTATTCTGAATTTGTGCCCACAACATGTATTTTTCAAATTGTAAGCATGCCAATCCCCCCCTGATTATGCAATTTCACACCTAATTAAATTCCTAGAAAAAAATTCTATTTATGTCCGGGGACCCAGACACTTGATAATTTCAAATGCCAGCTTGTTTTCTTTTTTTTTTTGTATATTACACAATAACCAACCTTTTGAAAACATTGCCTGGGAAACCAATCGTTTCCATTTGATTTAGTTTCTGATTTCATTTATTAGGCAAGAGTGCGAGTGCCCTTAACCATTTTCTTGTGAAAATTCTCGGAAACTCATTAGTGTGCGACCGAACAGGTGCTTACACCTTGCTCCAAAGCAGCCTGATTTTCTTTACAAAAAAAAAAAACTGAGAGAAACACCTTCAAAACAGCTCGTGTTCCCTCAACCTTAGCAGTTTCACAATAAAAAAACCTAAAATAAAAAGGAAACTGGACTGGGTTAGTGAATGCAATGGCGAGGCAACATAATAAAATATAAATTTAGCAGTCTCGCAGCGTGTGAAAACCAAAACATGTCGGCAGATTAGCAGGCGGAAGGAGACTTTCCCCGGAACTTACCCGTATTGTATAATTAAATACAAATTAGCAGGGAAACAGTAAAGTTTTTCCCGTCCGCCTGGGAATCAAAAGCGTCTGGCTACGCAGACGAAACTTTTCGGATTAGTCTTAAAGCCCACCCCCGAAAAACCACTTGATGCAGGGCATTACGTATACGCCATGTTAGGCCGCAGCTGGCAGCAAGAGGATCTAGGCTAGAGGGGACTTGAGAGCCAGGAAAATGGGAAAACGCCGGATACTTAGGGGGGGGAGAACGGGAAAACGCTTCATTAAGCACGCACAGTGTTGTCATGGACCGTTCGAGAGTGTTTGAGTTTCAAATCCAACTAATTAAAATCTACGCAGCAAAACTTGGAGAAAACGTAGAGAACATAGAAATTTTCTGCAATGCTCTTGCTTGGGATTTTAAATGAGTTGAGTTGAGGTGAGGTGAGACAAGGTGAGAGGTCCTGTCTTAGTTCGGTTGGCTTTCAAGGCCATTTGTTTCACTTTTTCCTAGGATTTCGCTACAATTTCAACCTGCGAAACCTTAAAAGACGTGCAATTATTTCTCAACCGAAAAATTCGTTATAATTACTGATGATTATGTTTACCGATGAGCATTTCCAAGAACTGTAATTGAACTGGCAACGTCGTTTGAATGTTAAAATCAAAGACATCGTTAAGCAGCTTTAAGGAGAAGCAATTACAAACTTAATGGTTTAATTTGTGAAATTAAATGCTTATGGTATTATTTGGAATCAGATTAATTTGTTAAAGTAATAAAAATATATTTGGATGCTTGAAGGTTCCTAAATAGTTAAATTGTTATTAGATTATTGTAGGGGTTTCATATGAAAATAATAAATAATTTATTCTGCGATCTAAAAATATTTTTAAAACATTTATAAATATAAATAAATATAATAAAATTTTGATTCACTTAAATCTCCAGTTGTTGTGAAAATAATTCCCTTTTCCACACAATTCCTATGTAAACTACAAATATCCCATATAACTCATCTGCTGGCACGTGTGTTTTCACTGAGTCAGTAGCCTCGGCACACACTTGTTGGCCATTATCGAGGACTTACCCATATCCTTAACTGAAGGACACTGGCAAGGAGTGAGAGCAATGGAAATAATTGATATTTGATTGTTGTCACTTGTTGCTCCTTCTGCTGCAACTGTGGTCTTTTTATTAATTTTTTATTTTGCTATTTGTGCCATACTTGTGAAGTGCTTTGACATCCTGCGCTAATCGGCTGCCAGGGGAGTGTCCTTATAATTTATAGTAATGACCGTGACAATGCTCAAGGACTGAGCCTCGAATATTTCCTCATTTCTTACTTTTTTCTGTTTCTGTCTGCGTCTGCGGCTGTTTCTGGAGGACAACGCAGAAAGTGTCCAATAAATGTTTCATAGTTGTCGGTGGCTGCTGACATTGTTGACCTTATCAAAAGAGCAAATACACTTTCTCCCACACAGGCACACATAAACAATCCACAGCCCACCCACATCCACATGTGTGTGAGCCAATGTCCATGGGTGGCTATAAAAAACACAGAAGCCGAGCATATTTTGTGGAGTGTTCCTGCTGCGTTTGGAAACAGGAATGCACAAGGGAAAACGTTTAATTTAAGTATAATCTTTATTTAATTTGGGATAGGAGTTACACTATTTATAAGGTTTAAGACAAGACATAGCAGGTATATGAAATATTACAATAAAGGTCTTTAAGAATTCAACAAAAATGTAATTTATTAAAAATTGCTTTGTTAACATTTCTAAAAGGAATCATACGGTATCATTATTATTTTTTAAGAGGATATAGTCCTGTAGAGTCTAAATCGACGGTGATTAAACAAATTGTATCTAATTACAGTTCATATTTAATTTTATATCCTTCATTATGTATATTTTATGTGTTATATTAATATTTTTAATGATTTTAAAAGATTTTGCTGAAGCGTAAAAATATTGTTAATAATTTGTTTAGTATTTAAATAGACTCTTTTAATTGTTTAAGTATTATCCAACTAGTTAAAAATAGGTATTTGGTTACCCCTTTTTTTAATATTTAATAGATATTATATTAACATAAATCTGTGTTATAATTTATTCTCCCAGTGTCACTTCCCATTTCCCTTGTCTCTTGTCACTTATCTCTTTGTTTCGTCTAAAAATTTGCAATAATGCTTGGGAGTCTTTGGCCGAAGGAAAAATGCGACTTGGTCTAGTCGGAGAGTCTTTGACTTGATGTGGGTTATGGGGGCAAAAGCCAGTCACAACAGAATCAGGAATTCGGGGAGAATAAAGGTTATGTCAGTCACTCTTGGCCGACATATTGTCTCGGAAATAGGAGACCCTAAAAACCAGATCTAAAGCTTCTTTAGTACATTTTGGGACCTGGAATTGAGTTGGAAGTGTGGGCGTATTGTTTTCGTTTTTTTCTTTCTTTTGAATTAAAAATAATATTTGATTTTTCTAGGGATTTAAAATCAATTTTGCACACCTGTTTAAATTTCTAAATTTAATGTGAAGGCTAAATAGATTTTAATTGTATATTTAGGAATGTATTTTGAATGGTTGTTTATGATAGAAGTATATAATTAAATATTCTTCAAAAATATAAGAAATGCATAAAGCATGATTTATGATATTATAAGAATAGCCAGAAAACGAATCTGAATAGTATATAATTTTCAAGAAGTTATATCATAAATAAATGTGCATATTATAATTAACATTTATTATATTTTTGTGAGAAATATTGGCTTAATATTTTTAAATCAATAACATTCTTAACCTTCAAATAATTTATGTAAATCATATTAGAGGTATCATTTAGCATTCTAAAAACTTATAAAATTAAATAACGTATTAAAAGTAAGACTTTATGGTATTCCATAGTCCTTATCCCATCTATTTATATCTCTTCCCTTGCTAAAAAGTTATTATACTTTGCAGACAATTGTTCCTGGGCTCCACAATGAATGCCACCTCGCCAAAGTCATCGCTGGTCAAGTTGGGCCTGCACACGAACAAACAAAAGACGCTCAAGGTTATGGTCCTGGGTCAAAGTGGCGTGGGAAAAACGGGTGAGTCTCCACCACCCTCAGACAAGAAACCCAAACTCAATGGACTTAACTCCCTAACTTAGCCATGGTGGTGCGTTTTATAACCCGTCGCTTCATCGGCGAATATGATCCCAATTTGGAGAAGATTTACACCTGCCAAACCACGCTGGACAAGGAGCAGATTCAGTTTGACATTCTGGATGCCACCGGTCAGCTGCAAGTGAGTGAAATGACTTTATAAATATGTTGAAAATATATTTTATGGGTTTTATCCTTCACAGGAACTTGATGGCGTCAGCCTGGAGTCCAACATACGCTGGGCGGATGCCTTTATCCTTATGTATTCCATCACGGACAAGTGTTCCTTTGACGAGTGCAGTCGCCTAAAGTTCCTGATTAATTATAACAAAAGAAGACGCAAGCTGGGATCGGCCAGTAAAGTTAGTAACACTTAATTATAAATCAAGAGCTTAATAATAACATTTCTTAATTTTTCAAGGACTATACTTTGGATATTCCTGTCATCTTGGTGGGCAACAAGACAGATCAGCCTGGGGATCGCATGGTCAGTTTGGAGGAGGGTCAACGACGGTTTAGGGAGTTATCCTGCGCCTGCTTTCATGAGATTTCGGTTAGAGAAAGCGTTGAGCAGGTGGGTTTAATCAGTAATTAAATTTAAGATAAATTATAATTAATTTATTAATTCTTTGATTAAGGTCCAGAATGTTTTCCGCGATGTCTTCCGCTTCTGGCGAGTCTTCAGCAAATTCCCCAAGCTCAAGCGTTCCACCAGCGATGTGGCCAACACGGACGGCATTCTCACACCCGATTCGGGCTCCTGTTCCTTCTACGACGCCTCTTCCCTGGGCGCCGGTCGTCGTTCGTTCCTGGTCATTGGCAGTGCCTGTTTGGAGGAGAGCAGTGGCGATCACACCGAGTCCACGGATGAGATAACCAGCAGTAGTTTGAGCAGCTCACGCAGTGACATCGATGCCCCCTTCCGGAGTCGAGCCTCGACGGATGGTACCCTGTTGTCGCGACCCAGGAGGTGGCGATATCCACCGCCGGGTTGCTTGTTGCCACACACGAATCGCGTGGAGCGACGGATGAGCATTTCCACCAGGGGCAGCAATGCCAGTTATTAAGGAGCTGGGGAGGGGTCATGATTAGTCCAGGGAGTAGGCTGAGCTTAGTTAGTCTAAATATAGCGACAAATATATAGCTAGATGTTATCATAGAAACCAAAGCTTGTTACTTTTTGGGAAAAGGAACGTTCTTAAATTACATATTTATATTAATTTTAAATTGCTGCTTTGGATAAATATATTTATTTACGCGAACATTAACTATATAACACAAACAATCGGGAAACGGAGCACCCAGGCCTGGGATAAAATTTCAATCTAATCATCGTCAATTTTAAGCAGATACTCTTCGGCTCGCAGGGCCAGCTCTCGGATGTTCCGCAGACAGCCGGCGGCGGCCAACTGGAGTTCCTTATTGGTGGAGCCAATGCACTCCAGCAGGAAGGGAACCACGCCGCTCTGAAATAAGACAATGATTTTATAAATTTGTATATAAACCAAACATAAAATTTTCAGATATGTAAATTAAGGATAAATATAGGCAAGTCTTTCTTCTATACCAAACACTCACCTGGTGCATGGTAATGCAGTTCTGCGGATCCATCGACAGCTTCTCCAGGGCCATGGCCGTGCTGCGGTGCACCAAAGGATTGTCGCTGGTCATGTAGGTGACAATCGGTGTCACAGTGCGCAGGCGTCCCAGCTCCTCGGTGTTGTTACCAAAGCTGGCACAGGCGGCGACAGCAGCTGCCAGATTCATTCGCAGCAGGTCATCCGTGGTCTGGACGAGATCTGCCAGCTTGTAGATCACCCTGAGATCGCTTAGAATGGCCAGGTTAGTGTGATCCTGGGCAATTGTGGCTATGGCTGCACACACAGCCGAGAGAACCATGATATCCTTGGACTTGAGCAAGCCCACCACCAGTTCCATGGCTCCAACTAGACTCCTGACCAGTTCAGCGGAATCAGTGGCATTGCGGACACAGGGACATATGGCATAGGCGGCGTGAGCCTGAACCCTGGTGCTGTTGTTCTTCAAGAGAGACCAAATCAGCCGAACGGCATCGAGATCTTCCAGTATCCTCATGCTCTGCGGATCCTCAGCGCACTCCTTTAAGGCCTTGGCCAAATTCTCCAAGAGCGGGGCATGGGAACTGTTCAGTAGGGACACCATCGATGGCAATCCTCCGGCCAGTCGGAGCTGCTCGCGGTTGCTCTGGAACCTCACGCACTCAGACAAGGCCCCCGTCACATTGGTCAGCACCTCATCACATTCATCATTCAGCAAGGCCACCAGATGGTTGACTGTTCTGAGCTGATCCAAGACCTTGACATTGGCATCGGTCACGGCACTCATCCAAATGGCTCCGGTGGCACCTCTCAAGAGCGGCTTGTTTTCCCTCATATTTTTATCCTTTATAATGGTCACCAGAGGCTCCAATCCACCAGCTTCCCTCACCAACTCCCTGGTGTTGGCATCGAAGGCACATTTGTAGATGGCCGTACTGCCCTCCATCTTGAGTTCCGTATTCTCCGAGCTCAAATGGGTGACAATATCGGGGATCATGCCCTCCGTGGTTATGGCCAACTGGAATTTCGGTTCCGAGGAGCACTTTCTTACGGTGCCCATAATAGGGATGACCACATCAATGTGACAGGACTTAAGGAGTTGTGCCATAAGGGGGACAATACCACTCTTCCGCATCTGCTCCATATTGTGCTTGGAATCAGCCAAAGTGAACAGCGCCCGGGCCCCTGCTCGGGTCATGTCCAGGGACTCCAGATCATCGGCATTCAATTGATCACGCGGAGTCTTCAGAATGCTGGATATATAAATCATTATAATTTGCTTTTTATTTTTTTAACTGGTCAAGAACTAATGGAAATCCCTTGAACTCATAGTTAACTCACCTCAATTTAATGTCGATGAGGTCCACCAGCTTGGGGATTCCACCGCAGGTTCTTACATATTTCCTTGCCAGTCGCACCTTGCACACATTCGCCAGCGTTTCGGCGGCCATGGTCTTTAGATCCTTCATCGAGGAGTTCAGAATGTCCACTATCAACGGAATCCCATCGAGATCCACTATTGTCTTTCGTATATCAATGTTCAGGGTGATGTCGGAGAGGACCGTGAGGGCGCCCAAACAGCACTTGGTGTCGCTGCACTCCAGTATATTGACCAGGACATCGAGTCCACCGATGTCCGAGATGGCGAACTGATTGATCTGAGTGCTCAGATCGTAGTCCTTCAAGCAGCACAGCGATACTATAGTGGCTGTCTGATTGCCCGCCTTGATGTACTTCACCAGCTTCTGGATGTTGTAATAGTCCGCCGGAATTTCAGCGGCCCGTGCCACCTCCTTCCAGCGATCCTCCTCGTCCGTGTCGGACTCCACCTCGGTGGTATCCGAATCCTCGGCCACCACCTGGCGCTTGTCCTTTGAGAATCGGTTCGGACAGGAGCCGCACTGCTCCCGCACCTTCCGCACGCGCTGATGCGACCCATCGCTGCTCTTGGCAATCATCTCGAGGTGCTAAGTAAACCGGACTTGGTTCCTAAATTACCTGTAGTCGTTGTCGGTATGCCAGGTTCTTTGGTTTATGTATGGGAATTTTCCTGTGTTTTTGTATGGGAGATTTTGTGGGTTACTCAATTGATTTAACACGACGTGTTGCTGGGGTAACGAAACGGAAGTTTCAAAGGTAGGAAGCCTCTTTAAGGGGATGCAACAAAAAAAATATTCTTAAACAGATAATACCATTTAAAAAAATGAATAACATTTATAACGTATATTTTTTGGTCTTTCAAAAACGTTTCTATATTTATTAACTTATTTACAGACTTCATTTATCCTTTTAAACATGGTTTCTCTGCATTTCAATAACAAGTTGTCCTTCTTAATAATAATAATTAATTCCTTATAAAAGTAAATGAAAGTAATACTCCTTAATCCAGAATTTCTTTTCAAATATTTTTTGGTCCTTCAAAAACGTTTTTATATTTACAAACTTATTTAGAGACTTCATTTATCGTTTTAAACATGGTTTCTCTGCATTTCAATAACTAGTTGTCATTCGTAATAATAATAGTTAATACCTTATAAAAGTAAATGAAAGTAATACTCCTCAATCCAGAATTTCTTTTCATATATTTTTTGGTCTTTCAAAAACGTTTTTATATTTACAAACTTATTTACAGACTTCATTTATCGTTTTAAATATGGTTTCTCTGCATTTCAATAACTAGTTGTCATTCGTAATAATAATAGTTAATACCTTATAAAAGTAAATGAAAGTAATACTTCTCAATCCAGAATTTCTTTTCAAATATTTTTTGGTCCTTCAAAAACGTTTTTATATTTACAAACTTGTTTAGAGACTTCATTTATCGTTTTAAACATGGTTTCCTTGCATTTCAATATCAATTTGTCCTTAAATAATATTTAATTCCTTATAAAAGTAAATGGAAGTAATACTCCTCAATCCAGAAATTCTTTTCAAATTATTAAATAAATTCAATATTTACAGAATTCCCTTTCCTGATTTCTTAATGTCCCTCCTTAAGACCTATCTGGTCTTGGGCTTCTTTGGTATGTATTTTAGAGTGCCTCTGCAAGTAAGATCGTTCTGGGAAGGACTGCGGACACTCGGGGCACTGGTAAGACCGTTTCCCAACATGCGTGCGAAGATGTTTCTGAAGATGAGCTTGCTGGTGATAAGACCTCGGGCATAGGGCGCACTCATACGGTCGTTCGCCCGTGTGAATTCGGGTGTGGGCTTGCTGGGTGGATTTCTGGGCGAAAGACTTTGGGCAGTGGGAACACTTGAATGGCCGCTCCCCCGTGTGCGTGTGGCGGTGTATCTTTAGAATATGTTTCTGTGTAAAGGACTTTGGGCAATGCTCGCACTGGAATGGCCGATCTCCAGTGTGAATTCGAATGTGTGCGGCTAGTTGATGTTTACGGATAAAAGTTTTCTGGCAATGGGAACACTTGAATGGACGATCCGCATAACAAGAGGTGGCGTTGTCGTCTTTGTCGTCAGTGCCTGAGGAGGGATTTACTTCGGATGTGTCCGAAACATGAATTTGGTCTTCCGGAAGGTTTCCTTCTGTTGGTTTGTTCTTCATTTGATCTGTTAACGAGCCCTCTTTGGGTTCTTCTTCCTCCAGGAAACGTATTTCAAATTCGCCCATCCTTTGGTCAGTTCCTGTGCCTTCGTCTGGTATTATGCACACCTCTTCCTTAATCTGACTGAAATACTGGTGACTCCTCTCGAATGTCTGCTTGAACTCGTATGCACTTTGCGCATCCAGCATGCAAGGTCGGCAGATTGTCTTAGGATAGGCTTGCCTTTTGGAAATAAAAATTCCAGTGCATTGGGAAATCATATCCGCAATCGATGTGCTTGATCCTGGCGGTATTTCAAATATATTGACCATTACCCTTTCTTTTGCCATGCAAACTCGACAGATTGCTCTGTAAATAATAAGCAAAACTGATGTTTTTACAGGTGCATTAATTGCATTTACTTACGTATCCATATTATTGGTTTCGGTATTGGAGTGGATCCGTAGTTGGTTGGGATCCAAGGCAGGTGGTGCTAAAACCTCCATATTTCTCAATTTTTGCAATAGATTTGGTTAAGTGACATGGAATTGCTCTTTAATTTTGTTTTGTTTACGTTTTTGGAAATGCTGGCCAGTGTGACTGCATGGCGGCAGGTGATTTACACCATTCATTTTTACAGAGGTTATTCCCCATTTTTAGAATTTTAACAGCCTTTTGCCAAATTGTAGAATTTTTTAAAATTAATCATCTTTACCATAAATAAGGAAAATATTAAATTATTCAACTATGCTATTGCTATTTTTTAATGTATAGTATAAATATATAATTTTCTAATGTATAAGTTGGAAAAAATTCTATAGACTCCATAAATGTAACTAACTCCTGTTTTCCTGGTAATTCCTGTTTAATATTTATTATTTTAACAAATACGTTTGCCGTTGAAATAAGAATTTTTAGGAATGCAGTTAGTGTTACCGAAGGTTGAACTGTTAGAAATACCAATGGCAGGTCTGTAACAGTGGTGGTGCAACAGATTACAAAATGTTAAGATGTAAACCAATTAATGAATTATAAAAGTCATAATGTTTTACTTAGTGTCATGTGTTATTATATTTTAAAAACTCCAATAGCACAAAATAAAACAAAACAAATAATTCTATCAAAAACCTGCTTAATTAACACTTTTGAATGCGCGCTGACACATTGGTACATTTATTTGGTATTTTTCTTTCAGCTCGATGGCATATTCTGACGGCTTATCCACGGTCACTCTGGTTGTTTGTTTTCTATTTTCAATCGCAGTTCCGAAGTTTGTTTTTTATTTTCAATTAAAATTCGCCTGCTGCAAGAGGCAGCACTGAGCGCATTGTTTACGGAAATCAATTAATATTAATAAATACACCAACGAGTGAGAGAGCAAAAGGGAGATGGGAAATGCCAGTGGCAAGCGGGAGACGGATAATCTCTACACGTCGGATGAGCTACGTATGCTAGAATACGCCTACAGGAATGCGTCCGGCGGAGTTCTGGATAAACTGACCCAGGACAGGCTAATTGTAAGTCGAAGGATTCCAACTTGAACTCCGCGTGTGTGCGTGCTAAAATCAATGTGGAAGACAGTGGAGGGTGCCTCTGCGGCAAAGGGTCAGGGTCGCTAGTTCAAGGCCGTGCAGAGTGAACTTCCCCGAAGAAAAAGAGAAATCACAAGGTCCACCATACGCTGCCTGACAAATGGCACTTCACATGCTGGGCCGGAATACCCTCTATCAAGTGGGGTGTCTTGGTTTTATCAGTCGCTTGGCAAGCATTCAGTTACATAAATTATAAGTGAACTTTTGTTGTTTGTTTATGGTAAGCAATACATAAAGTTATGTTATCAAGAAAAACAGGTTATTTTAAAATTAAAAATCAATTTACCTGAAATAACAACGAAAACGTTTAAAAAGTTATAACCATAATATTAATCCTAGAAATTTGTTAAATAGTCGACAATCTTAGTGGGATTTGTGTAGTGTTTTTCACTAGTATTAAAAATATATTAAAATCCGACTAATATATGATCTCAATAAGAGAACAATGTTTGGTTCAAGAGGTCCCCAGACCTTTCTGTCTTATAAAATTACGTATCACCGCGAAAAATATCTATTTTTAACCCATCACATTCGTAGGAAATGCAACAATTAAACGAAATATATTTGTTTCTAACCAGATAAAGTCTGAGAGCTGTTATTTATAGCTCAGATTTCCTCAAAACCTTATCCACTAGGGTATTCAGAAACTCCACACCTAGATAGGTATAACTTTCCCGTCCACTTTCCTTGTTATCAGTTATGAATTGATAATACCGGGCTCTGTGTGCGAGAACGTGTCCCACAAATTGTCTAATTTGTTTGCGGTCGCCTTTCGTTTTGTTTGTCTTTTGCTTTGTTGAATTTGCTTGCTAACGAATTAGTCGTGATTCTGATGACTGGGGTCGTCAATTAGGGCCGGTCCAATTGAATTCAAATTTAACCCATTTGGGGCCAAACTATGTTTATTGTCGAGTTTATTAATCAGTGCACAGGAAGAAACTAGTTTTACAGAAATAGATAATATGCATTTACATTGTTGTAAAAATAATTAAATTAAATAAGTAATACTTTAAAGGGTACGTTGTAGGTTTACAAATATACGGGATCATAAAATTCAGCTCTTAATGGGTTAATCTGTGTCAGCGCTTCCCAGACCTTCGATGTTCCCTGCAAGAATTTGCTGACAGCAGCGGGAAAAATTATGTTTACGTATCCGGTGGTGCGCAGTTTGTTTATTGTTCTCTTTGTTGTTGTTGCTGTTTTGAAAACAGGAAACGTGGTCGCAAACCATCGAAAGATCGCTGGCCGAAAGTACGGCTCAATTTCTGTTTACACCGACAAAGCCGGGTCAGCAAAGTATCAACATACCTCTGAAGAAATTCGGAGAGCCATACTATATCATGGAGCGTGGAACCATCGAGCAAAAGATGCAAATGCTTTTGGGTTCACTGGAGAAGGGTGGAAATGATACCTTCAATAGCAAGCAATTGGAGCAGGTGAGTCTTCTTTTGGTCAGTTAAGTTAACCTTTTACTAATGTCTTTGTAATCCCTTTTTCAGTACATTTACTCGGTCATCATGACCTACGTTCATTTAGAGAGCACTTCCAAGTCCTCTGGTATCAAGGACTGGCAGGATCTGGGCTTCAATACCACAGAGCGATCCGCTTGCACTTTTGCCAAGGGACTGATGCGGAATCTGGGCAAGGAACTGGAGCACACTATGCCCAGTGAAGCCCTCGAACGTTGGCTGCACCTTACTCCACAGTTTTTGCAGATCTGGCGAGAGGTCTTCAATCAATTGTATTCCCGCCATGGCGGCAGCAAACGCAACATAATCAAGGAAGTGCAGATACCTATTCTGCCAGAACTGTGTGGTAAGGATTTCTTCCAGGTTAAAGTTAGCCAAATTGCTGAATTATTTTATTTAATTTTTTTTAGATGCCCCGCAGAACAGTCACTATCGCCCAATCATCGAACTGCCGCATGTCCTGTACATCAATGCTCAATTGCCTCGTGAGCAACGTCACAAGTGGCGCTTTCTGTTCTCCTCGAAAATCAATGGGGAAAGCTTCTCGACGATGCTGGGTAAAGTATTGGACAAGGGCCCCACGTTGTTCTTCATTGAGGACGAGGATCAGTACATATTTGGCGGTTATGCGTCCGAATCCTGGTCACTGAAGCCACAATTTGGCGGCGATGACAACTCATTGCTCTACACCTTAAGCCCGGCCATGCGGTGCTTCACGGCATCTGGCTATAACGATCACTATCAGTATTTGAATTTGAATCAGCAGACAATGCCGAATGGTCTGGTGAGTAATAATGTTTATAAATAAGTGATTGATTGCTAATTGTTTATATGTATTTTCCATTTCGTGTATTTCCAGGGCATGGGCGGACAATTTGAGTTCTGGGGTCTGTGGATTGACTGCATGTTTGGCGATGGACAAAGCGTTGAGAGCTGTACCACATATCGAGATTATGTGCAGTTGAGGTGAGTTCCTAACTTTATACCTGGAGTTTAAATTTGGATAATAAAATTGTAATTTCTTTTTAATTATAGCAAACGCAAGCAATTCAAAATCCGAAACATGGAAGTGTGGGCCGTGGGAGACTTGCCCGTGAAAGATGAAGACGAAGAAGGTGGCGGCGAGGGTCAGGTATTTATTTCCATTATTATTATTCATACAATATGTTTTATATACCCCCAATTCTCTCACAGAAACGCTCAGTGCTCGATAGCAATTTGGAAGATCGTGCCATGCTGGAAATAGCCGGCAAGAAAATGCATTCAGATGGTTTACGCGAACCCGGCATGGACGATTGATATTATATGAAAATAATCAGAGAAATAACATGGTTCTATCATGTTCAAGAATTTACAATACCATGCCCGTTTTGGGTGTGCAGTTAAAATTATTCAATTTTTATTATTTTCATTTAGTCCCTATCAGGAAACACACACAAATCAAATCAACAAGTCCTGCGAACAAACGAAAATGAGTATTTGTTCAATCCATTCCTATAAACGTTTTTGTTTAGCTATTAATATTTCTTAAATATTATATATACAATGTATAATGGATATAGTTTATGTGTAATACTGAGAGTATTGTTGTTGCGTTTTTAAAAAGATCGAAAAGTGTGAAAATGAAATCATTTAAAAGATGGTAACAAATAAGCAATGTTAAATCGTCGAATTTTCCCCTTTTTATTCCTGCGTCAATAAAATGCAAAATATTTGCTGAATTCTAATTTATTTGAAAGGCTTTTAAAATATTTATAACAATGTGACGACCAAATGGGAATGTACTTTGGGTAAAATAATTGAAGTTCTCTATAATGTAATTATCTAAAAATTCTCCTTTTATTACAGTGCGTTCCTAAATATTAAGACAGTATACATTTGAAGTTAATTTATATATTTAATAATAATTGATTGTGCTTTTTAAAGCAATAAAAAATATATATATTTGGGGTACCACAGAAATTGGTATGGCTTAGGAATGATAGTTATTATCAATATATCGACAATGTTTCGAATATTGCATTCATGTTTTGTAAATGCGATACATTTTCGATTTTATATATTTTACATTTTACGATATACTATTGAGCTGGATATTTTTTTCAATATGCCTTCCTTATATAGCTTCAAATATATTGAACAAGTGTTTAAAAGTATGCCACAAAATCCAGGTGTTTTCCTCAATTCATAATTACGTAGTCTATTTTTGGACACCCTTTTAAGTAAATTTCCTAAACCTAGCAACTTCTACGGTCTCCCCTTTAGAAATAAAACTCAAATAGTTAAATCGTTTTGGTGGGTATTTTTCTTCACAACTGTCTTTATAGTTCGAAACGCACTGCACTATTTCTCGTATAACATCTAATATTTGTCTTTAAATTGATATCCATATAGGTTCTAAATATCCACGGCATATCCAGATAGTGTGACTCCCGGCGCAATCTCCTCCTCCACATAGGATCCAGCCTCCTCAAAAGATCGGGCATTGTTGTTATCCTCAAAGCTGCGACCCACACTCGCTGGTGATTGTCTCAGGGTTGGCGCCCTGTTCTGTTGTCCAAAGTTCCTGGCGATGCCATAGTTGCCCGATGATGAATTATATCCCTCATCTTCCTGGAATCGACGACCAGTCGATCGCAGTTTGGGCGCCTGGAATGTGTGCTGCTGATCGGTGTCCGATCCCCGACGATTGTTAAAGTCATAGGTGCTTGTCTCCGAACCCCTGGGATAGTTGGTCTTGCGCAGCATGGCCTTGAAATTGAATGGTGGGTCCTCGGAGTTCTGTTTAAATAAATTAATATTGTTCATTATTATTAATAATTATTTTTATTGGCAGGACTCTCTTACATCTCCATCGTTGCGTGCCATATTCTGGAGTTCCCTCACTGGATCCGAGGCATACGAGGATCTCTGCTGATAGTTGCGCTGTTGCTGCTGGCTGGGATTATTGCGATTATAGTAATTAGACGAAGGCATGGGTGGTGGTGGCGGTGGCGCCGCATAGCCCTTCAAGGAGTTGCGTCTCGATCCGGAACGATGGATACCCCAGTTCTGGTTGCCGCTGCTGCTTTGATTGTAGTTGCTGCTGTAGCTGTTGTAGGCATTGTTGTAAGCATTCATGTTCCTTTGCATTTGGTTTCTGCCAATAGAATCATGTCCTTATTATGTTCCAATTTTATATTTAAAAGGTACTTACCTCCTTAGCTGCTGTGGATCCCGGAAGTAACTCTGATTGTAAATATTATCGCTTTCGCCCATACGATCCCAGTTGGTCTGACAAGCCTGCTCTTTTTTGTAAGCATTATAGGTCAAGGCACATGAAGTCATTGAGGGATTGCGCTGCAGCGGACTATCCCAGGGCTCGTCCTCCTCCTGCTGCTGCATCAGCAGCTGATTGGGAAACGTTTGACGGGAAATGGAGTTGGCTGGATCCACCATGTACTGGGTATCATAGAAGGGTATCTGGTCGAGGCGGAAGGGCATCTTCTTAATGGGTACAGGCAGGGGTCCTAACTGCGAAGAGTTCACCTCACGCATGTTAATCCTTTCGAAGGGCACTGCCCGGGTGCATTTATTGAGACCAGCCACCATTCTTTGATTGTAGATGTGGACCTGAAAGAGGAAATTAAGATAAAAGTATTATAGTTTTCAAGAAATATATAAATTACTTGGGATACTTGAAAGGTTACGTCTAAGAGATATTTAAAGCAAATTTAGTTAATTGTAGAATTGTTAAATATAAAAAATCAATTATTGTATAATTTAAAACATATTTTTAATAATTTGTTTAAGTTATATCCTTTATATTTAAAGAGGTATTTATGACTTGATCCATTTTCCCACTCACCTGTTGTGAGAGATTGACAAAGTCCTGGAAACGTGCGGCCCTGTAATGCAGCAGAACCTGAAAGATGGACTTCTCGCGCCACTTCTTCGCAAATGGCCTAAGGAACTCGGCAGTGTTCTCGTTCAGCTTTCCGGTCTTCTCGTTGACCAACGGCGGGAGGCGGACCCGGTCGCGGAATCCCCGGAAGGCTGTGTGGGAAAAAATAAATGCAAGAGAGAATCCGTTAGAGTAACCCATTAAAAAGGCGGTCAGTGGGGTGGGTGGACGGATGAGGGAATGGGAGGGAAGTCACCTTAATTTAATTAAATTTTCATTTCTTTTCTACGCAGCACTTATAACTCATCTCTCGCCCAGCAGGTGCCGTCGATGTCAAGTGTTATGTCTTAGACTGCTATAAGCCGATTGGTTGCATCAGATACGGGAGGAGGTGCAGGGTGGGAGCCACACTTGACACCACTAAGCGGCTTAAGTGGTTGCCGAGACCCTAGACTAGTTAGTTGGTTACTTTGTTGTTTTCATTTTCTAGATTTTATTGGTAGAATTAGTAGTAGTAGTAGTAGTAGTACTATAGTTCGAGTAGTAGTAGTATCGATCGATATAGTGATATAGTGTGTGTATTAATGGTATATAGAGCGCGGTGCCTATTCATCGGCTGAGGCCTGTTCGATCTTGGAAATTCGCACCGCCGCCAGAGCCTCGTCCATTCTGGCCTCAAGGAACGTCTCCTCGGCCTCCGAGGGCGTCTCACTTATGTCGATGTGCTCCTCATCGTACTCTTTAAGCCTATCCACCTGGGTTTTTTTACCTTTTTGTATTTTGCAAGCGGCCACATCATGATCCTGTCCCTTTTTGCCCACTACAAAATAGGGAATTACAAATTAATTTCTCAAGTTATTTGTAAATTAAATAAATTAATTATTTAAACTTACATTTGAAGACCTTGCCTCCTTTGACGCGTTTGCGAGCTAGTAGAGCTCGCATCATGGATTGCACCTTGATAACCTTCTTCACCTGAAGCTCGTACGATCTGGAGGAGTTTTTAATTATATTTTTTATAGGAAGTTATATTTTTTAAATATTTATTATTAAATATTCACCTAGCCAAGTACTCGTCATTGTAGTAACGCAAAAACACCTTGGTCTTTCCTAGAGACCAACCTTCCATCTTGAGACGCAAAAAGAGAAGGCGGCAATTGTCCTTGGTCATTTCCACGGGCTCATCAAAGTCAAAGGCCAGGAATTGATAGCTGAAAGTGTAAATTTATCAAAATTATAATCTTTTTTTACAAAATATACTTGATAAAAGGTTTTTGAAATCTCTTGAAAATGTATTTAAGAAAATGGAATCAAATGTGTAATAAAGAATACTTTGTAGTACATTTTTAGATACCATTTTAATTGATTTAAACCCTTAGCATTTTTTATTATTATTATATTTTAAATCAAATATTTTAAATAATGGATTGCTTTCAGATAATAATAAAGCCATTAAGTCTAAGAGCTACAGAAATCCCTAAAGGCTTAAAAGCCCCTCAATAATTATCAAAAAGTACCAAATAAAATTGTATAGGTACCAAATTCAGTGTAAGTATTCTGAAATCTAAAATTGTGTACCATTTTTTTCCATTAATTTTTAATATTTTCTGTTTTATTTAATTTTAAGGAATTAAAAAATATAATTCCCACTCACCGTCTCAAAAACTCATCGAAGGGCAGCCTTGAGCTGAAGCCCTTCTGGCGGGCAATGACAGTGTCCAGGACACCCAGAGCCTTCATCTGTTGCTGCACCACGTCCGAGTGGAAGGCCCTCGGCCTGTACTCCAGATCAGCGCGAATGCAGCGGACAAAGTGGACGCCTAGATTGGCATTCTGGCTGAGCATTTTGAGCAGAGTCAGGCAGGTGAAGCGGAAGTTGGCCGCCAGAGTCCGTAGATTATTCACCTGGGATATGCAGCCGGCACTCAGGGTATTGAGAGCCTAAAAAACAATAATAAAAATATAAGTATATAAATTTAAAAACTTTAAAATTAGTAATTAATAGTTGTAGTTATATTTTCAACTCACATATGACCGCCTTTCGGTCTCATCCTTATGCTGTACCGCCTCGAAGGGCATGGTCAGATTGCCAGCCTTGGTCAGTTGATTGGTGAACATGAGCATGATGCTCTCGTCCAGCGAGGAGCGGAACGTCTCGATCATTTCCGGCGGCACAAAGTCCCGGTTGATGTCGGTGAAGGCGCGCGTATCGTAAATGATGCGGCCCGTATAATGAGCCACGGATATCTCAGTGGCAGTGTGCTTCTTCACAAACTGGCTGTGTTTCTCCGAAACGCGATCTATCAATTACAAAGCTTTATAAAAAATTGTTTAAAATATTTGTTTAAGATTTAAGCCCACCCATAATTAAGTCCTGATCCTGGCAAGAGCGTGAAGCATCGTCAATGATGTAGAACAGACCATCCGGCTTGGTGAGCAAGTTATCCAAAGCGGTCTTGTTGTCATAGAAATTCAGGTTGACAGTATCTATATCCTCGGCCTCCATTTCCAGCATTTCGCTGATAAAAATACGCTGGTTATAATGGTATTGCATTTGCTCGTTCAAGGTGTTGATCATTAGCTGCTCCAAGCCATTTCGGCTGAAACACTCGAAGCCGAACATGTCATGGATAATAATGGCATTGGTGTCTCCACTGGAAAGTGTATATTAGAAAATATTTGTTTATATTTTTATCTTTGTAATTTTTACTTACAAAACAGCCCTGGGAAAGGACATGTTCATGTTAATTCTGTTGATAATAAAGTCCACCAGGCGGGAGTAAATGGTGCTGGCCACTGCATCGCGTGCATCCCTTGCCTCCTCCGTGGTATATTGTCGCCGCTCGGCAATGCCACCCTTGACCATTATGAAATTGGTCAAGGACCACATGAACTTCTTCTCATCCACGCGCAAAAGCTCTGCAATCCTTGACACAATATCCGTATTCTCCACTTCCGCAAACTTGCCATTCTGACGGAAACGGATGTTTCCAATATTCAAGATGGCCGACAGCACCTTCCGAACGGTCTCCAACTGCTTGTGATTGAAGTCCAAGTCCCGCAGAATGTCCTCGAACTCCCGGAAGCGCTCCACATTTCCCTCGGGATCATCGCGACGATATTTCAGCTTCGATGGCGGAGCTTCTGGTGGAACGCGCAAGTAACGATAGTTGCGATCAGCCTTGAGATTATACTCTTTGAGCTGATTCTGCTGGTTGATGAAGTCATAGAAATAGTAGAAAATGTGGAAGTTGTGCTGGTTGCCATCGGTGGTGGCCACCCGCAGCTTTTCCAGCATGTACATATTGAAAACAGCTCCGCTCATCTTGCCAGTTTTTCCGAAGGTCAAACAGTATTGCAGGACACAACGAGTGGAGTCGTTGTTCACCGGTGTGCCGGCATTCACCAACATCAGGATGGCCTTGATGGAGCTCTCCACGCGTCCTGTGGCTCCTCGGTTGCCATCGCCCAGGTAGCACAGGTGCTTGATCAGCAGCCGGGCATTGGTGGACTTGCCCGAGTAGCTCTCGCCCGAAAGCACAATATGCTGTGGCTCCTTGTGATGCAGCATGTCCTGGTAGGCAATGTCGGCCACCGAGAAAATATGTGGCTGGTTCTCGGAACGTGATTTGAAACGGTACTTAGCATGGAACTATAGAATAAAAAATGTAGAATTTCAGCATAATTATTTAATATTTTTAATAATTAGGAAGTGCTACATATTTTATGTATATTTATCAACTCACCTCCTGTGGAAACTCCTGCTTGATCTCATTCGAATTTAAGGACAACAATATATCGCCAATAAAACTGTAGGATTCCCCCATCATAATACGATGACGCAGTGATTCAATGATGCTATCATCCACTGGGTTTTCCAGAGCAGCCAAATCCTCTGGATACATTCTCTCCGGCTTCTCATCGAATCTCTTGACATAGCCACGATCCACAAATAACTCCGGCTCCTTGTACAGACTCTTCACATCCCGGGAGAGTTCCAGCATCTCGGATATATCCGAGCGCATCTCGTCCTCGTTCTCAATCAGCTCGGTGAGAAAGGGATGCTCCACCATCTCCACCATCATGGGTCGATTCTCGGCATTCTTCTCCAGACACTCGGAGATGAAATCGTTGATCTGCTGCGACCAGTTGGTGGGTCGCATTAAGGTCGGCGGCGGATTCCTTATGATCTGGAACATGGCCCTAGTGGGATGCATATCGGCAAATGGAGGCTTTCCATCCGCCAGCTCAATGGTGGTGATGCCCAGAGCCCACACATCGGCACGGACAGTGATGTCCGGCTCACGAGATTCCATGGCGGCCACCACTTCGGGAGCCATCCAACAGGGGGAACCGATGCAGGTGCCCCGCTTACCCATCGTGGAGTCCACCTGACGGGATAATCCAAAGTCGCACAGCTTCACGCGTCCATTTTTGGTCAGCAAAATGTTATCGCCCCTTATGTCCCGATGCAGGACATGATTGCGATTGAGTTCGATGGCCGCCCGGCAAGTCTCCCGGATGATATAGGCAATGTGCTCCTCTCGCATTCGGCGATCCAGTTTCAGGAGTTTATTCACCATATCCACGGCGGTTCCGCCAGAGCAGTACTGGAAGGTAATATTTTTACAATAATAATTTTTTCATAAATTCTATAAATTATATAGAGCTTTGTAAATTAAATTAAGACCATAGATAAGAACATTTCAGTTCCCGATCAAATAGAATTCGAATAGAAAATAAACAGAGAACCTCCGGGAGTTGTTATACAGGGATGAAATGATTTTTTAAATACGTAAAGATATATCTACAACTATGAAGTGCCCTTTAAAAGGTATCAAAATCATTGGATAATATTTTTTTTATGCTGTATAATTTTGTATTATAATATTAAATATCTTTTAAGAGGTTTTAAAAACCCTAATAATTTCTTTCGACGTTTTATTGGATATGTATTGACACCTTTTAGGAATTACTGGGAACATCCTCATAGAAATATAACTCTTTTACTTATGGCAATATAATTTTAACAAGTCATAGTTTAAGAAGTTTATGAATTATTTAAAAAATCTTTAATAAATTTTTAAACTATTAAATTTTTTTCTTCTCATATCAAACTTACCTCCATAACAAACCAGATCTCATCAGGACCATTTGGCTTCGATAGCTTATACACTCCATAGAACTCCGGTAGATTAGGATGGGTGCAGTAATCCCGGAGAGTGCGATATTCCTCTTCGATGGATATTTGATGTTCCTCGTCATAATGCTGGATTTTCAGGGCCACAACGCGATCGTTGTCCAGCTCCTTGGCCCGAAATACCTTGGCATTCACTCCCTGGGCTATCTCCTCATAGATCTCAAACTTATCCGTAGGATCCGGCAGTTGGGAGTACGGCAAATATCCTGACATCCTGACACTCAATTGATATTCTTGAATGTTCGAAATATATAATCCTGGGGTGATTTAAGTGGGTCAATGTGGTATGTTAGATATTTTTCTTTTAGTTTTATTTTCTATATGCAAATTGCATTATGTTGGCTCATGCCAAAGACAATTTGCATAACCCATTTGGTAAATGCACTTAAAGGGTTTCACTTATGGTCTTGGTTACGAAAGAGACCAAAGAGGGTTTAGGTTTTTAAGAGATTTTGAGGAAAATGTTTGGTAGTTCAGGAAAAAGCTAAATATTTACTGTATATTTATTAAAAGTTTTCAAAAATCCGTTCTTGAGGAGCAGGACACATTTGAAATTATTTTATTTTCGTATCATTTGTTGTCACCAGAGTTTATTTTAATTACATTTTATAAGCAATCCAATACACAGATCTTTGACCACTTAATTCCTAATCCTTAAGGACACACCTGTGATTTTTCAGAATGGCACTCTTGTATCTTGATTTTCTAAGAGATGATTTTTAATTTTTGAAGAATTTTCCGAACCGACCGTACGCATGCAGCACGTACCGCTGCCGTTAGCCAACTAAATGATGGCCCAATGCAGTTGACGGCTTTTCACTGGCAAGGAAGGAAGCCCCTCAATGGGCAGTACCTGGGCGCACACCTTGGGCAACAATTTAGCCGGCTAATTCAATTAGCGGCTGCGACATTCACGTGCCAGGTGAGCAGACAAATAAATTGCAACATTGCAAACGCAAACCGATTGAAAGTCAGCTGATTGACAGACTAATTATGCATCTTATTGTTCGTATTTACAAAATATATTTATACGTATTGGAGATTGCTAAACTAGGCATTGCATTTACACACTTTTAATGTTATTATTGATGGCTGCCCTATTGCATATGTTATGTAATGGTTTCGTTTGTTTTTTAATACTGATTTCTGTGTGTGTGTGTCTTTTGGGTGTGTGTTTGTGTTTGTGTTAAGATTGAAGAAAAGTCTTTTCTTATGCGCCACTCGGTCCACTCGCTCAATTGCATATACTAATCCACTCCTCCACGTGGCACTCCTCGCACTCCACGCTACAGCACCATTGAAATTTACAGTGACACCGCTCCGCCCGCCGCTCGATCACCTGGCTGTGGCCACGCCCACAGCAGAGGGAGGCGCATCCGTCGCTGGTCGTCGTATTGCGATTGCACTTTCGACCCACGGTGCCTGGAAAGAGAGAAATTTGAAGATTTTAGCTAATTAAATTTATTGTAAAAAAGAGTCCCTGAACTGGTTTGGTAAAGCTTTTATTAATATTGAAGAAAGTAGGATAAATAAATAAGGAATTTTTATATAAGATATACTTTCAATATATTTATAAACTTTATTTTTATTTAGTGTTATTTATGTAAATTTTCCTTTAAGTTATTGCTTTAATTCCATTTTAATATAGCCCACGGGACGTATACTTAATATTGAATTATTTAGATACAATAAAAATATTACCATTACGGGAAATGCTGTTAATAAGATTATTTTTAAAAAATATAAGAAATATAAACTTATTCTGAAGAGTTTAAGTGAATTTTTACTTAAGTCAATGTGTTAATTCTATTTTTAAGTTTTCCCACAGGTCGTATACATAACGTTTAATTATTTAAATATAATAAAAATATTACCATTACGAGAAGAGAACGATAATAAAGTTAACTAAAAAAATTAAAAAAATATACACCTTAATTTTTAAAGAGTTTATAAGTATTTTCCCTTTACTTATTGCTTTACTTCCATATATAATGTGGCCTACGGGTCGTATACTCAACATTGAATTATTTATATATATTAAAAATACTACCAATACAATAAGAGCTTATACAAATATGAATTAAAAATATGAAATTTAAATACTTAAACCTCATTTCAATCTTCTTGCTTTCCTATGAATATATAAAAATAGTCCTAAAACGTCTAGTCTAGTCTTTCCTACCATAAATGGCATTTAATCTCACCCCCTTCGAGGACACACGTGGCCTGTCGGCTATTAAAAGACCATAAATAAACTATTAAACTAAAGCATAAACAAAGTATCATAATTGTTAGGCCAACGATAATTGCCGGCGTTAATTGCCATCATTTGCCTAGACACGACACCGGACACGGGCACATGAATCAAAACGCCCGATGGGCTGGTCCCCAGTTGGAGCTGAAGCGCTGTGGCTGGAGCTACCGGGCTAAGCTCCGGCGATTAATTATAAATTTGCGTCGTAATTAACACTTTTAAACTGCTGCCAGTCGCCGGCTCAGCAGCAGCAGCAGCGGCTCTTGATAATTTGCAAATGTGTCAACAGCAAAATGGCTAACGAAAATTGCAAGTGGCAGTTAGACAGCGATGTCGATGTGGACGTGCCGCGGTTCAGGCCGATCCCAAAAAAACAGGGGCGGGTGTCAAAGGGGGGTGCTTAACTGGACAAGTTTTAATAACTTAAAATAATATGTTTATTTAAGAGATTATTTTGAGATAATTTAGAGTTCTATTATAAGATCTAAAGACTTTACAGACTTTTTAAATGTATAAAACTATTATAATATTATTATATCTATTATTATTATAATTTATAGTATAATGCTTATATAATAATATCTATATATTTTATTTATACTGATGGTATTAAAGTCCCTTTTGAGAATTTAAAAAACCTTTTATTAATTAGTAACAGCGGAAAACAAATTAACAATAAATTTAATACAACTAACATTTATATTGCAATACTTTAGACAAATTTGTAATGACTTTTAAAACTCTAATGACTTCTTTTTTTTTTTGAGTGTCAAAAAATAAATATTTTTATTTATCAAAAATTGTACGTCGCTGCAATTTATTTCTTGTTGTAAAGAATTATTTAGGTATATAACATTTAACACCACTAATATTAATATTTAATTCTTTGAGACGAATTTTGAATGAATTTTAAAGCTTTAATGACTTTTGCCATACCCCAAAAATGCTAAAATGTATACTTGTTTAATGTTTTTTCGTGGCAGTACTTTTTATCAAAAGAAATAAGATCTTTGAAGCATTTTTAACTTATATAAATTAACTCTTAGGCAATAATTATCCTCAAATAATTTTATTTATTCATATTTGTTTAGAAAATAAGATTACCTTTTTAGTCACAGGTTGTAAACTTTTATTTTAATTACATCAATACTTTAAAAGCTAATAACAATAAAATTAAAAATTTTTTAAAAACAAAGACTCAAAATAACTAGAATTAATAATAATTTTTTTTAATAATATATGTTCATTAAAACCCCCTTATTACATTTTTTATGCGTTTGCCTCTGCCTAAAAAAAATAAAAAATAAAACCTCGGATTAAAGCTGATCCGTCTGAATCCAATCCATTCCGATCCGATCCGAGCTGAGCTGAGCTGAGCTGCTGTGCGCATGCGTCGCTATCGCCTTTTTTCGTGAATTATGTGGCATGTTTGGTAGCCCGTTTAAAAAACGTTTTTATATTTTTTTCTGCTAACCCGTTGTTGCATTTTTCGTTGGCTGCTGCTGCTTTTGCTGTTAATTTGCATTTGTGATTTATTTATTAGAGGCAAATCAAATTTATCGCTGTGATCCAATCAGTAAATCATTTTTAATTAGTTGCACTGAATTTCTTAATGACACTATTGTAAATTAAGTTATGGGGTAATATTTGGAAGTTTCAAGTGGTGTTGTATTTATTTTTAAAGATATCAAGTAGGGGCATTATTTTTTGTAAAAAAAAGTGATCAGAAAGTCATTGAAAGCTTAGAACAATTTTAATAGAAAATATTAAATAATTTAAATGAAGAATATAAGAATGAATGAATATAATTTGTTGTACTAAAAAACTTAATGAAATTTAGCAGAACTTAAAAATAAAATTAAATTTGTGTCTATTTTATACAAAATATGTACTTATTTTCTAGGATTTGCTTAAATTTTAGCTTAAGAAAGTACAGTTTTAAAACAAACTAAGTTATTAAAAAGGTTTTGGTTCTAGTGAAGTAAATGGTTTTACTTATTATGTTATGAATTTAGAATTCCCCCACAAAAAATAATTAATAAACCAATGCTCCTCTTAAATAAGTTTGTTCTTAGTTGATAATTAATTATTTAAAAAAAAAATAAATAAATCAGTTTTAATTTAATTATTCAATTCAATTCTTCAACTATTTGTTAGAAATATGTAACAAAATAAATCTATAAATAATAAAATACCCTTACTCACCCTGTATATCAGCTCCCAGATCCCGTTCACAAAAATTTGGCGATCTTTGGTAATAGAACAGGGAGGTCTCCAGCTTCCGGGCCATCCTGGCCGCATTTTTATCGGCATTTGGTTGCCGATTTCCCCGCTCCACGCCGACACCTTCATGCCGCCGCGCCAACTCCGAGTCATCAGTTCCACCTCCATCCAGCGAACCCGAAGCATCAATGGCATCCAGATCGGGGGACAAAGATCCCGAGCTGCTGCCTCCATTTGACTTCTTGTTCCGCGCTCTTTTCAAGACAACCACCGGCTCTCCATTGCCCAGATTGGATTGATCCACGAGAATGGCCTTGCGGAACTGATGCTTCAGCACCTTGCCCACAATGTGGAAGTCGGGGGCGGATTTCCAGCAGGTCTTTAGCTGACAGCTGCCGGACATGCCGTGGCATTTGCAGCGGAACTCCATGTTGTTGGAAACGGACTGGGGAAAAGGATAATGGAATTAGTTAATTCATTTCTAAATAATTCAAAGGATAACCCACAATCCTGCCAGCATGATTGTTGTGCAGATTGATCTTGGACTGTATGTCGCCGGCCTTCTCGCGGCAGTCGAGGAACAGCTTGGAGTACTCCACACCAAAGTCCATGTTGTGGGAGCAGCCGCCCCACTTCCAGCGACTGGCTATCTTGGACCGCTCGTACTTCTTCTCCTCCTCGGGCGTGAGGATCTGGTTGGTCTCCAAGTACTGCAGAAACTGTTTCTTCTCCTTGTCGAGCGACTGGCGCAGGTTCTTGTTCAGCGTCTTGCGGTTGATGGTGGGATCGCAGCCGCAGGACATCAAACGGCCTTGACTGCAGGCCCGGGCCACGCTGTGGGCCACACCGGCGGCTGAGATGGCGAAGGCAAAAGCGCTCTCCCGGTAGCCTGAAATGTAGAGAAGATGAGACAACTGGGGGGTTATGGTATACCGGAATGGCAGAGGAATCAGAATCCAGCCCCTGGGAATCATTGGCAACTACTACTTGAAATTTATGCGGTGTTATTTTTAACGCTGCATTCGAAGCAGGCCGGCGACTGCCGCCCTGGGAATTCAGCGGCATTTCAGCTTTGACAACAACTCAAAGCCCAGAGACTGTGGCAAAACCATTTTTAATGATGCAGTGTCCACACCCACCCAAGGCTGAGGGGCACTGACAAAAAATTTAAGGGGTTTTTGAGTTGTAAAAAAATGTAATTCATTTTATTTTTTTAATTATTTTGAAAATTTGGCCTTTTTCGATGTATTGAATTTATAAATAGGGATGAACATAAATCACAAGAACCAAATAATATATTTTGATGATATAGCCCACTCAATGGTTTTTAAAAATTGAAGTAAGCTTTGTATATACAAATTTTAAGTATATAAGAAATCGCATTAAATGTTAAAATAATCGAAATAATCGATAATCAAGTAGCTCTTTTTATATTTTAAGTATCGAGAATCTAAAGTATTTTAACTTTGAAATATCGATTTTATATCCTATATATCTAATTATATCTTTAATTAGTTGTTCCTTTTCTTTATACATCAAACAAAAAATAGATTTATTGCGAATATATATTTATATATTGCATATAGATATCGATAAATTGAGTCTCCTCCTTTCTTAACTATAAGCCAAATCAAATATACAAGTTAATTAGTTCGTTTATAGGTTAGTACTTTTTTCCACGAAAATTTTTAAAAACATTGCTGCCGTTTCTAAAATATATCTAAACAGAGAACCCTAATAATATCTTCCAGAACCTATTTAAATACAGCCCATATTGAGCCCCCAAAAACCCCTTTAGAAGTCTTCTAGTGCATTATTTGAAAAGCCTTATGCAGCAGCTGTCAAATGGCTGTCAAAAATGCTGACGTTAATCATAGCCGACGTGGCCGTGAGTGGCCCAAAGTTGGCAACATTTGTCAAGCGATTGACATGCAAATGACCAGCGCCACTTTGCATAAAAGCCAAAAGCGCTGAGAGAGATCTCCGCGGCGGCGACAGTACATATGTCAATGTGACAGGCTTGCATCATTCTGCCGCTGGGGTCGGTCATCGGGAGTCCCTCCTGTCAAACAATCAGTCAGTCCGTCAAGCTGGCCAGTCCCTGTCACTCAGGATGCGCACGAATGCAAATGTCAATGTTGTGACAAGTTGTCCAGCGATCCGATCCGGTGATCCATCGATCCGTGGATCGTTTGTTCCCAGTGCAAGTGCAATGGAAAATTGTGTGTGTAGCGCGCATTTGATTGACGATTAAGACGCCATCAATCAAGGCATCAGTAGCGAACGACCAACCGAACGAACGAACAGTAGTGCCAGCCCCACCCCATGTCCACTCCCCCTTTTTCCGGTGATCACTGATCACAGATCGGTGATTGCTGATCGCTGATCGCCGATCGGGGACTTGATTTATGCACGCTTTGTTCGTCTGGCTGTCCGATCGCGGCCCATTTGCAAATCCAAATCACATCATTGCCAACAGTTACATTTGACAATGCCTTGGGGTACCTTCGGATCTCGCGGTTCCGCGATCCCGCGATCTCTCTCGCCGCCTTGCGCATAAATTGGCCCCAAGCCAGCTTGGCGACCTGTCTCGGATCTCAGTGGAGAGATCCCAGCTTTCAGCTTCCAGCTCCCAGTCCCGATCTCCTGTCCTCCCCCCTGGCCCTCCTGTCTTGTGTGTGTTGCAATCCCAAGTAATTGTTTGCGACATACGTCGCTCGCTTGTTGTCACATGCGGAGAGAGAGCAAGAGAGGTTCGGCGATAAAGGTCGATCTTCAATGGCACACACGAGGAAAATGTATATAAATTTAAATTATATTATTTTTAACAAAAAAAAGCTATATTTCAAACACATAAATCTACTTAAAACTATTGCAAGTAAGGCTAAGATCATGTCATAATATCATACAATATCATGTCCTATAATTTCGTATCACATCATACCATTTTATATCAATAATAAAAACAATTTTAACATAAAGAAAAGTATACCTTTTGTATCAGGAACTGGTGGAAATTGTACTTATTTTTATTTAGGTTTTTAATCATTTTAAATATTTTTTAATATATTCTTCCTAGCTGAAACTCCCATCTAAAGAAACATATTAACAACATATTTTCTTTAAATGAAGATGTACGACTTTCAGTGATTAGTTTTGTAAAATAAATTATAATAATAAAAATAAGAAGTTTTACTCATAATACGAATAATTCCAGCAATTTAACGTAACTTAATTTAGTTGTTTATTAAGTTTAAGTACTTTTCATTCTTTATTTTCTAGTTGAAACTTCCAAACATAGAAATATAATATTTAACAACTTATTTACCTTTAAATTAAGAAATCATATTACGAATTTCAGTTAATCTTTGTAAAGGAAATTACATATATAATTTTGAAATATACATATTTATGATTATGAATCAGTATCAATAATTTGAATAATACATTTGAAAAGAAATTTGTTAGTTATGTTAAAAGTATCTTAAGTCCTCAAGAAGTTATTTTTGTTGAAAATAAAAAAGATCCCTTACGCTCTTGTCAGCTTAGTGGAAACTTAGTTACATATTTCCTTAATTTCATTCCATGTCTAGTTAAGATTAATTTATTTTTTAAGCAGAAATTATTGTTTTATTAATCTGTTTTCCCTGCATTTTCCCTGTGTAGGTAATCCTTTAGGAAAGATCTCCTCTCGCGCTCCACTTGATTGACAATAATGCATGGTAGCAGCAGCACCGGCAGCAGCAATCGCAGGAGGAGCTGCGGGACAGGCAAACCCAGGCCAAGATCAGCGATCTGCAACGACGATCGACGATCGACGATCGACGAGTTCCATAAGTTATAGTAGATGTATGCAAAATAGTTGACCTGTCCGTGCGCCGTTTCGATTGTCAGTCATTGTGCGACTCTCGGCGGCCGGGCGACTTGATTTGTTTCGTTTCACTTGGTCGCTCGGATCGCCGGATCGCTTGGCCCCCGATCTTCAAGTCCCACATGTCCCATGTCCCGTGTCCACTGTCCACTGTCCAGTGTCCAGTGTCTCTGTGTCTCTGTGTCTCAGTGTCCATCGAATCGATCCCTGACTTTGTGGCTGCCTTTCTGCCCTTATAAGTCGTCCTCGTCTTGGCCCCGTCGCGCACTCGCTGCACGCGTTGCTGTTGGCCTGTCAATATTGACTCTCGTTATGTGCAGTTCCTTCCTTATTTAATGGACGCACGAACGGAGCGGGTTGACAAACGGACAGGGGACGCCGAGACGGACGGACGATCCTCGGACATGTCAGTGACATAAGCTTGGGTTTACCATATTGGCTGAAGGCTAGTCGAGAGTTACTTGGAAGTGCTGAGCGCTGCTGCTGCTGCTGCTGCCGCTGCTGGTGTGGCATGCAACCGGAGATTTATGGCTCGGCATTGTCTTTTCGGCAATGTTGTTAACTTTAACCCGCCGTTTTGGCATTTGCCTCTGATCCGCTGCCCTGCCGCCCCCAGCGAATGCAAATAATATGCACAGAATTTGGTGTAATGGAATGATTTTGCCTCAGATTCATGGATTTCTCGAAAATAAGGGAACTGGTCTTGTTTTTGAAATAAAATTTATGGGACTAGTAATTACTAAGCTGAGTTTCAAAATATTTGTATATTTTTTAACAATATAAAAAACAAAAAATAACTTTTAATAATTGCTTTCAAAAATACTACATGAACTTTGTAATTTCGAATTTGCCTAAAAACTTAATAATAAAAGTTAACAATGACATTTACTATAAAATATGACTGATTTTCTTTATATTTGATATATATTATATTTTATTTTATATATTTTTATATTTTATTATTAATTTCATTAAAAATTTTTTTGACTTTTTTCATACCAAAAATATAACAAAAGCTTTCGAAAACATGGCACATTTTTTAATTTCAAATATTTTAAAATAAGGCACATTTAATTGCATGTCTTTAGAATGTAGACATTTAATTTAAGGGCAGAAAAACAAATTTTGTTTTAGGAAAATCTAAAAGAAAAGTGAAAGCATTTTTTAAATCCCTTAATCCGAATATTTTCAGATAGTTTTGAAAAACGGAAACATGGCTGATAATCACATCATTTAATCAATGACAATGACAATGTTTGAACTCTGTTCCAGTGTCCAGCACAAAGACCAATTCCAAGTCCCAGACTAAACCCAAGTCCCAGCCTAAACCCAAGTCCCAGCTTTAGCCCAAGTCCCATCTTAAGTCCAAGTTCCATCTTAAGTCCAAGTCCAAGACCAATTCCAAGTCGCAGCATCCCACAGCCATTCCCAGGACTGTCCCGTCCTGTCGTCTCCTCTCGAAAAAGCATTCGTTTGTCTGGCCTGTTCGTTGTCAGCGGCTGCGGCAGCATCCGTCAACGGAGATAACAATTTTTTAAATTGAAATTGAATGAAGTGGTTTGCTTACAATATAATTTATACGATGAATGCAAATAAATTACGCCGTTCGAGAGAGAGACGAAACGAGATGAGACCAGGCCTGGCCTTTCCCTTTTTTTCGCTACTGTTTTCTGGCTTGTCGCTTGTCGCATTGAAATTTGTGAGAAATCTCCCTGGCCGAGCATCTCCCGGCTATATATCGTTTGCATCTGGATTGCAATGCCGCCATTTTGCGCATTTCCATTGTTTCCATTGCTCCAGGGTCCCCCTTTCCCGGTCTCCTCCACTCCATCGGTTTTGGCATTTTTACAGCAATCGTATGATGCATAATTTAACTAATGAAGCATTCTGGTTAAAGTCTCGCTTTTATTCCCACAAGACGGCGACTGTGCGAGTGTTTGACCAAATTAGTGGGTAATTGAGTGCGGATTTATATCTTTGAATGACGGATTTTGCATTTTAATGGGGTGAAAGATTTACTGTGAACTGGGAGTTGGAGGATAGAGTTTCGAACTAGGTTCGGATTTATAGAATTTAAATAAAATAGAAATTAAGATGTAACTAAATAAGAAGTGTTTGAAAACTTAGTTAAGTTTAAGATATATTTTGATATGATTATTTTTAGTTTAACAAGTATTTAATACCTACTAATTAAGACATATTCTTTTATTTAAACAAATTAAAGGTCGAAAATTGATAGAATTTAAATATAATTTGATTAAAGGTGTAATTAAATGGTAAGTGAATATTAAATGCTTTGAAAGCAATACATTTTATTTAAATATTTAGCTAAACCAATACTATATTTCTGATATTTAAGGCATATTCTTTTAATTCAACAAATTATTGGTCGAGAACTAATAGAATTTAAATGTAAATAAAAGGTTTGATTAAATGGGAAGTGTTTGAATATTAATTTAATTGCAAGCAGTATTTTGTTAATTAAATAATTACCTTAGCAATTATTAAACCTCTAATAATTGAGTTATATTCTTTCAAACAAACATCTAATTGGTCGAGAATTTATAGAATTTAAATGTAATATAAATAAATGATATAACAGAATAGGAAGTGCTTGAGTATTAATTGCATTGCAAGCCATGATTTTATTTATATACTTCGTATAAAAATTATTAAATTCCTGATAACTAAGTCATATTCTTTCAATTAAACAAATTAATTAAAAGTTATTTCTGATTCAAGACAGCTATCTTATCTTAAAAGTGTAATATTTTCGTAATTCTGACTCTAAAAATACATTTAATAATTTACTCTAGTTCAGAAATCATTGCAAATTAAGCACTTTATCAATCCTGCATTAAATTTCACTCTTAACAATCCCTATTAAATCCATGACTCATACTATGCCTTAGACAACGGGAAAATAGTAAGCTTTTCATTTCAGTGGAAAACCCCAGATCGGCGCCTGTGATCACAGTTACCGCTACTTGTTGGCCGCCACAAAAGAGGCTTTAGAATGCGGCTCCTCTTTGTGGGATATTATATACACTACTTAGAAGGAACAGTGTTTAGAGGGAAGTGTGTGCGATCTATCCATCATAAGGCACACGCCGCGTGGGCTTACAAACGGCGAATCGGGTAACACAATGCCCCGCGGACAGATTAAGATATCAAAGTCAAAGTTCGCATAGCCGCCGTTTTTATAATTTTTTTTTTTGAGATGCGATGCACCGGGCTGTGACAAAACGGTGGGTCCCACATCTCAGAACAAGGTCCGCTCAACACTCTTACTCGAGCACATAGAAATTTGATCTAGTCCAGGGATCGGTGAGGGAACACAGGGAGAAAAACTAATCAGATTTTATTTAATAAAAATAAATAGAAAGAACATTGTTAAGTTAATGAATTAATAATTTAACTTTTCTATAACTTCGTGTAACTATTTCTTTTTATTTTTGAGTAGATAAATATTTGTTGTTGAATTAGAAAATTTATTATGAGTAAGAAGGCTACGCAAGAAACATATATAAATTTGACTTGACCTTTAACTCTTTTTAGTAATTTTCTTACTCTCTATCTACCTAACAAAATATTTTCAAAATATTTTTTCCATAGTAAATACTTGAGAAAAAATATTTCTCTCTCTGTCAAGCATTAGAAACTGGGATTGTGTTGCTGCTGCTGTGGCTTTTGTGCCATGTCGTGTCTAATAATGCGACAGTTAATAGCATCGGACATTGTCTGCTTGACCAAACGTCTCCGCTATGGGCAATTTTAATTAGACTCTTTTGCCTAGCGGTTTGCGTGTGGGCCGTCACTGGGGCTTTTCCATCTGCACCTCGGACTAGCGATTTTCCCTTACTCCTCGATTTTCTGGACCGCAAAACTCGTTGACAGTTGTGTGCGGAGTTGGGTCCCGGGGCTCTGGTCATAAAGCGATTTTGTGTTGTGTGTGAAAGCTGAGCCACGCTTACTGCACATTTTAGTGTCAGCTTAATGGCTTTGGGCCACCTGAAGCTGAACCTGGGAAACTCTCTTGACCAAACTCACCTTTCTTCAGCAAACTGGAGGCATGCGGATTGCGGCTCTTTGTGCTCAGCGACGAACAGTTCCAGCGGTGCCATTGAAACTGTTGGTAAAAATGCCCCCGAATTAGGAGAATTTTAATGGTATTTCGTTTGGCAGTTCATTTAGATATGGAAAACAAAAAGATATACTACCAAAGGTGCTATCGTTACAGGTTACACTTTTTACTTTCACTAAAAAATTAAGTGATTTAACTTACTTAAGAAAAACTTAAGAAAATATGTAAAAAAAGCACTTTTGATTGCTTAAAAGAATAACTATTCAGAGAACTATTTTCCCACCTGAATTTGACATTCACGTATGGCCATATCGAGTCCTTCGAGAGCCGCTGCCGTCACATCACTGGCCTTGTAGCAGAGCTCCACTTGGTCCTTGGTCAATCCAGGCACTGAACGGCAGGTGGCACGGCCATCCGGCAAGCCATAGAGCCTGGAAAAATACAACACAAAAATTAGCGAGGAATCTTATTAAAATGGTAAACCATGTATAATGCTCTGGGAATTTTAATTCTAATTAAATTTTGATTACCGCTACCAACCGCAGTGGGCAATAAAAATAAAACTCCCGAAAAAATCTCAGCCCAAAACCGTAATTAACCTTGAGTGGCTGGCACAAAACCGCAGACGAAACCCGAAAAAAAACAAGACTTAACTAATTTAATTTCATTTCGTTTTCGTTTCTGCCAGATGTGAAATTAAATTTGCTTTTATTTGTGTTCAGATTTTATCGAGATACCCACAGCGAAGTGGGCTCAGACGGTAGCTAAATATAATTTTTGTTACCAAGTTTGTGATAAATCTTTTTCGTCAAATTTTTAAACGGTGAATCAGTGGGGTTAGCAGCAGCCAAAAAGAGTTCTAGCCAAGATCTTCTTAACCCAAAAAAAATTAAATAAATAATTTAAAGCAATTTTTGACATTACATTTATGTATTTAATTATGTCTGTACACAAATGTGCATTTTGGCAGATTACTAAAATCAATAATACATATTAAACTACAAATAGACCATTTCTAAGTATTATTAAATGCTATAAGATTTCAATACAATTTAGGAATAATTCAACACATATCTAAATCGTACCCTTTTTTGGAGGTAAGAACTTAGATACTTATTCTTATTAAAGGAACAATTTTCAAGACCTAATAATGTTGATCTATAAATTACATTTTGAATTTATTAAATTCCCTAAAAATTTGCCCTGCTACACTTATGTCACAGTTACTCAAGTAGGGTTAAACAATTGCCCAGAACTCTGACTCGCTTCGTTCCAGAGTGAACCCATTTAAGAGCAGGCGGTGGCATTCAAGGTCAGCTGAGTTGAATTAAGTTGAGCTGAGGTGTTCAGATCTTGAGCCAGAGATACAGATACGAGTTTTTCTTCTGGAGCTTATTTACGCTAGCAGAGGGTAGATTAATTTTTATCAGCAGTTGGGGGTTTAAATATAGAATTTATCTATTATTCTATTTAATTTAGTAATTAAATTAAGATAAATAATATTCTTAGAAAAGATATGTTTGTAATTGTTCTAAGAAATATAGCTTAAAGCTTTTTGTTTACGATATTTTTTATATACATATATTTGTACAATTTATCCAAAAAAGACTTCTATTAATTAGATAATATAGAAATCTCTTTGATTTATAAGTTTAGATTATCAAATTTTACATTAACAAAGTCTTTAAAATAAATATGTCACAGCCTTAAGAGTATTAAAAAATTCGACTTTCTGCTATAATTTTATATTTCTCTTCTTTTTCCGTGATACTATGTGAGTGAGTGCCAGTTGACGTTGAACAACTTCATCTGTTTTTAGCTGAACTGAAGTTGGGCTAAAGTTGTTGCCACATCGCCACTTGCATCGCTTTGGAATCGAAATCGCGTTGATCTACGACACGCAGCGTGGAATACCGGGCGTATACGTGATGCGCGTCTGGCGTCTGCAGCTCGCAATCGTTGGTAAATATATATTTTCTTAATGCCCAGACTCACGATGCGCTTCTTCTTGCTCGCGGGGTTAATTGTGGCACGTCGCGTGTAGGAAAAACGAAGGAAAAAAAAAAACAAAAAAGCAACAAAAAATGCCTCAAATGTAGAAACGTGCCATTTTCACACACGTCTCTTTTGGCTGCAAAGAGCGAAGATTTCGAGATTCTCATCGGTATTGCGCATCATTTTGTATGCTAGTCGCGCGCCGGCGTAACTGCAGTCGTTGATTTAGCCAGCAGATCGGCAGATGGCGCAGATCCGAACAGCAGGTTCATATTATTTACGAAATTTGTCGCTTAAAATGCTGAATTTGCAAATAAAAGTCCTGCGGTGCTGCCAACTTGCTTGGAAGTTGGGAGAAGGGATGGCTTAAAGCTGGCTGCTATGGCACTCCAGATCTTTTTGATTTCGTTTCTGTTAATATTCAGTTTTTTATTTCTTATTCTTCTTTTTTCTTGTTTTAAAATATATTTTACTATTATGGTTAAATGTTCATAAATTATAAATTTAAATATAAAACATTTAAAATGTAAAAAAACGTTTAATTGTATATTATTTATGACTAAAAAGTACAATAAGATATACCATATCATCAAACTCACATTAAACTTCAAGAATAATATTAAGTTAAGAGTTCCCAATAAAATATTAAGATCATACTCTATTGCTAACAAACAAGAACTTAAAATCTAATAAAAAATCCACTGAGCACTTTCTTATATCTCTCAAACAACTCCCCTTATTTTTATCATTTTCCCATCAAAGCAACAAAACTGCTATTCAAAAGAGTAAAGGAAATATCCAGCCAGGGGAAAAAAGGAGGATAAGGAGAGAACCTGAACAACTTCTTGGCAAAATGCATTTTAATTGGCTGACGTTTCTGCGATACGAATGCGAATATGCAATGCGGCCAGACATCTCGCCAGATAAAGAATTTAAACTGATGCACATTTTGTTAACAGCTTTATAAAGCATATGGCTTTTAGTTACCATTGCCGATGCCATTTGCCGACTTCAATAAAACTGATAAGCGGATGCAGAGAGCGAAAGAGTTAAGCACTGAGAGAAAATACTGTTAAACTAATAATAATATAATGGATCTTGAATACAATATTATTTTTAAAGTTATAATCAGAGAAAGAAAGCTTTCATAAGTTATATATTTTCTAACAAAAAACAAAGAAATAATTGAGCATTTGGTAACTCAAAATTAGTATTGAGTTCAAGTAATTATTATAAGCTGGCTTATTATTATTTAAATAAAAGAAGACCATTTCTTTTATTGAAATACTTTTTATATTTTAAGCCAAGTGGTATTTTATTTGTTTATATTTTATTTAAGGATTCAGCTTCAAATTATTTTAATAATTTCCTATCCATCATCTGTAATAAGCCTCAAAGGTGTAGATTTATTTCTTGATGGTTATGTATTCCGATTTTTTATTTCAATAAATTCCCTAATTTGACCATTCTTTTTTTTTCTGTGCCTTCGAAGTGAGTGAACCGCCGGTTTCAGGACTCTGAGTCATGACTTTCAAGCCAGTTCAGTTCCCAGATTCCTCGTTAGCGTATTTCACGCGATGCGATAGCAATGCAATTGATTCGCTTATAAAATTTATCGATCGCTGTTCCCTCGAAAAGGAGCGAAGACATTCGCTTATCAGGCCAAAGGAGTGTTGGGACCAAGATAAAAGCCGGCAACTGGCCAGCTCTAAATTTAATTTCGATTTTGATTTTCATAACCGCTCTGCAGTGGCCTTTCTCACGCTCGCTTGGGTTCTATTGAAATGCCATAAAAAAAGATTGAGGCTTTAATAGGCGCCGCCACAGTCCGACTTTTTCGCCCTTCTACGTATATATTTTTTTGTTGTATTTTTTCTTTCATTTTTTGTCTGGTCTGTCAAACGGTAGCCCATGCATAAATCAAGGATTTCTGCTGTTTTCGGCTTATGCCTTCACCGAACCGTATATATATATACATATTTATGTATAACAATCTTGGTTATTCAGTCTAGCCTAAGCCAGTTAGGCAAAACAATGTTTCCCACATACAAACAGAGATAGCCGGGAGATTGAAGCATTTCAGACGGGGCAGATAACTCCCCTGGTGGAGACATTCCTGAACAACAACAGAGTCGGCTTTTGGGGGGAAAAACGGTCCAAGGGGGAGCTGGGATTGAATTCGGGCGACCACAGCAACAGCTAGGAATGTCTTTGATCTGATCCGTTCGTACAGAATGATCCGGCAGAAAAATATTTCATTTCCATACCACAGCGAGAGAGCGTTTTGGTAATTAAATCGAATTATCGCATATTTTAAAATGCTTTAGAGGTTACTTCAGCATAACTTGGGAGTTTGGCATTGAAGAACTTCGTAATATAAGAGGTTTTGGTTTACAAAACTAGAGATTAATGTTTAATTATATTAATTGAAAAATAAAATGACTAAAATTCTTACTTTGTATGCTTCTAGATGGAGGTTATATTAAGACTTAACTTCAAGTTATGGTCAATATATTTTCTTTAAAAAAATATTACATTATTAAGGATCTCAAAAATCAATAGCGGTCTATTTGGAGCTGCCAACTTGTTTATTTTAATTTCATTTCATGTAAATTTAAATCGATCCTTAAAAGAAATTATCGAAGTTTCATGTATTAGTTTATTTATTTTCTTTAAATATACAATTTTTCCAGTAAATCCCTAAAATCCTTTATTTATAAGCACATAGTAAATGTTTATACATAGATCACGTATATTAATAGCAGTCTATTTGGAGCTGCCAACTTGTTTTTTGTTTTATGTTAAATAAATTTTTAAGAAGAAATGATCGAAGATCCAATATATTTGTAAAAGTTTCATCTTTAGTTGGTTTGAAAATTTGTAAATTTTTTATTATTCCTTAAATATATATTTAAATCACAAAATCCCTACAACCCAGAGCATTGATTTTGCTCATAATAAAATTATGCTGGCTGGCAAATAAGCATCGTGTGGCTCATAAATAAATGCACTCCTGGCTGCAGCTTAAAGAACCCTTGAACGTGTGAAATCCGCTGCAGTGCTCTCTCCTGCTACACCTGCATGCGCAGGTGTGCGTTGTGGGTGTGCACCCAATTAAGCTGCAAACTGCAGAATTTGCGACCCGGAGGCGTGGCACTCTGACAATTCATTTGCATTTCAAACGGGCGAAATTGTGGCGCACCAAGGCACGACCACATCCACATGGAAATGTGCAGTAGGTGCATCCTTCATCGGTGTGTGTGTGTGTGCCTCATTATGCGTTGCAATTATGACGTTGCAACTACAAGGGTGACGACAACAACAACAACAAGAGCAACGAGAATGCCAGCGAATTGCAGGCTGCACTTCAGTTGCAAGTTGCAACATCGCTGCAACGCTGCTGCAGTCTCAACAAGCTGAGCTAAAAAAGTATGTTGACAACCCCGTGAAAAAGAAAAGAAAATAATGTATTGGAATTTAAATCGATAGACGAAGTGGGAAATACCCTAACAAGCTGGTCTTTTAATCGTATTAATTATATTGAAATGTTATTTTTTTTTTTGGGATAGAAGGAATCATAGGTCACATAAATAATATTTATCGGAGTTCAAGGATATGTAGCTTGGTTTAAAATATAAGTTATTTTAGGTTTAAATAATAAAAGTTGGTTTAAAATATTAAATCTTTTAGGTTTTAATAGTAATAGTTATTTTAACATATTAGATCTTTTAAGTTTAAATAGTAATAGTATATCCTATATTGTAATTGAACTCATTTACATGTGACAAAGATCTTAAACCTGTCAATATTTATTTTAGGAAAATATTTTATTATAAAATATATGTAGTATTAGAAAGAATTTTTCAAATAAATAATTAATTAATTAATACAAAAAATATTTGAAAGTATTCTGAAAATTTTTATTTCGAATGCCGGAATGTGTGCATAAGGAATATTTATCCCCTCTGCTTATTTTGCGTATTTATTCAATTGTTTAAAAAATATTCCTTATTTGTTAAATTAAATAGAGTTCCTTCTGAATATTAAAAAAAAAAGACCCCATAAATCTGTTAATAGCTTAACTACCCCCACCGAGGGCATGACAACAACGAGAGTAACGAGATTAACAAGCTGCAACTACGAGGCGAGGCAACCAGTCAGGCAAGGCGAAGTAATGCAACTAGCATCCAGCCCTGCTCCTTGTTCCCTGCTCCCTGCTTCCAGCTCCCTGTTCCCTGCTCCTTGCTCCCTGCACCCTGCTCCAACGCTCCCAATTCCCCAGCTCCGCCTCAGTGAGCACACACCATGCAAATCCAGAGCCGGACCAGAAGACGCGGATTGACAAGCGACCCAGGCGCATTATAAAACTTGAGGACCGGGGACCACCCTGCAATTGGAATCAGCACAATTGTGTGTGCAGGCCCCCATGGTTCGGTCACTGCGGAAACAAGAGACTCCGACTCCAATCCCAGCTCCAATCATCCACTGCGGATGATAATGATGAGGAGCGGCCACGGGAGCCGTTGGCAATTTTATCTGCGCCAAGCTGGGGCTGGCCTTTCATAAAATGGCGTTCGTTGTGTGGCCAGGTCTAACATGTAAGTTGCCATTTTTATTTTATTTGTATTTGATTGGGTACTCCAAAAAAAGAAGAAAAAAATTGTAAAAAATTTGAAAATTGGTAAAAATCCTTCTGCTTTTTTAAGGGAAACGTTTAAATTGATTATCACATTTGTTTTAAATGTAAGCAGTGGATTTGAAAACATTTTAGAGGATGCTTGGCTAGCTTGTAAGTAAGATGTCAGTAAACTTTTAATTTTTATATAATAGTAATCTAAAGAATTGTTGCAATTGTTGAATTGGTGAAAATCTTCCCGCTTCTTAATCATTTGAAATTAAACTGTTAAAATGTAAGCAGTCGAATTTAAGAAATTTAAATGTTTGCCAGTGAGATATAATCATGTAGTCTAATTTTTCTTTATTCTTATTCTTATTATTCATGTTCTTATTTTTCAGTTTTTCAAAGAATTGTTACAGTTGTTGAATTGGTGAAAGTCCTTCCCATTTTTTAGGAAATTTATAATTATGGTTATTTTTGAATTATTTGTTCGACTTAATTATATTTCAAGACCAGTTAATAACCTTATTGTAAATAATATGTACATAGGTATACATTTACTTGAATTTGATCTTCAAAGTCTATTAAAATCGTTGAATTAGTGAAAAGGTAAAGTTTTTTCAGTTAATTTAAAGTTAATTTCAATTTTTTACGATTCTTTGAGAATTGTATTACAGGTATTTATTTAATAATTGTTATTTAATTGGTTGAATTTTAATATTAAAATATTGTTTATAGAAAATGGGTTGCATTTTAGAAAGGTTTGTACATATAGTTGAATTAGAGATAAAAATATTGTTTTCAACAATTCAACAAGTTCAACAATTATAAAAACATTCCAGATTTTAAGGATATCAAATAATTTTTTTTTAAGAAACCTATGATTCTAACCACATTCTAAGGCTATATAAATTTAATTAGTTCTTTAAACTAATTTAGTTTTCAAAATAAAATGTTTACCTCCCAACAACCATGCGTGAAGCTGAAAATGGGCAACCGCAACAATCTCTGGTTAATCGGACACAATTAGGTTAGCTTAATTTCCTCCCAGCCCTATCGCTAGATCAATATTAATTATGCCAACACCTCAGACTGGCAGCTGCGTTTCTCTCCGCTCAGCCTACCGGCGATTGATTAATCTGTTGTCGCTGCACCACCGGCAGCACCACCAACAGCAGCCATATTAACCCAAGCCGCTGTTGTTGCTTGTCGTTTAATTAATTAAGTCGCCAGCAGCAACAACAAGCGGCGTATACAACGGGGTAATGAGCCCGTCCCGGGTCTTGGAGTTAATTTGTTGACAGGCTATTTACGCCGCCGAGTGTTTTGCTTTACATACTCGCAAATGGTGATGGATTCGGTCTTAGGACTGAATAGACGACGTGTGGGACTCACCAGCGTGTGCAGCAGGCCAAGATAATCACAACAATTAAATGCAAATTGCAATGGCTCGAAGTTGTTGCTGGTGTGGCGGCAACCAGGTTGCCGTTGCTGCCGCTTCCTGCTTCTTGTGGCTGCTGCTGCTGCTGCTGTGGCTGTTGCTTGTGGCCTTTTGATGTTGCTTGCCACGCAGTCATCGCTCGGCTTTGATTTGCATAAATTTTCATACAATTGGAGCCAAATGTTTAATTGCACAGCATTTTCGTTAATCGATTTATCACTCGGCACTGGCACTGTGGTTATGGTCGTTGCAGCGGCTGTTGAATTCGTTCGCAGAGGCCACTCATCAGGAAACATTTTGTAGGGCACATTTGAAATATCGTTAGCAGCTGTTTCTAGCCCGGTTTTTGTTTTGCTTTCACATTTCGATATTGAGTGTTTTTATCTACATTTTTTAATTTAATTCAAATATATAAATATCTTTAAAATGAGTTTATTCAGTAAGCATTTGAGTTCCTGAATGTCTTTTAGGGTTGCTAAAAGTTATGTAAATGAATTATCCTTTTAATGCACTTAACATATAAGCTGTTATTTTAAAATTCGGGTTGTTTAATATGTTACGCAAAGCACTAATCTATTTTCACACACATTTTTATATTTCTTATATTTTTATCATATTATATTTAATATTATATATTTCATTTATAGCTCTGTGTTGTTTAATTAATTTCTCTTAATTTTATTATGGATATACTTTATGAATGGAAAAATTGTATTAGCTTTTCAGTTCGCTTTGCTTGTATTTACTATTTTCAATTACACAATTTTCCACAACTTAATTTTATTTCTCATATAACAAAGGCTTATAACTGACTGACCATTCGACGATCTGCAATGGCTCTGGCTTTCAACTTTAGAGCTCAACTCCTTGGCTACTGGCTGGCCAGCAAAAATCGTTTTCTCGTAATGTTTGTCGTTATATTCGTTATTTTTCTTTATTTTTCTTTATTTTTCTATATTTTTTTTTTTATTTTTTCCATTTACAATCGTTTTTTGCCCTGGCAGCTAGAGGAGACGGGAGACTGGGCTTGTCCAATTGGTCTGTAATACAAGTTTCGGATTCTTGTAGGTTTTTTGCCTGAACTCTCCTCGTTTTCCGCTCTTTGCTTCTGTTTCTGGGTGGCTTTTGCATACTTTGAATCGATTCGATTTGCGGTTTTTGTTAGGAAGGTTATTGGTCTGTGGCAATCGGTTTCAGAATGGCGATCATAAATTTAAGAAATTAAATTAAAAAAGAGTTTCGTATTTAAAATGTTAAATAAATTAATATGTTAACTAAAGGCATACCGAATGTATTGAAAAGTGTAAATAACGTTAGGAGAAAAGTGAAAAGGCTTAACAAAACAAACGGAAAACTAGCCAAGCTTGTTCTATATCATTTACAAAATATTTAAATGCTTTATAAAATGATTAAAATTTAATATTAGGACATTATATATTTTGAATTAAATCCAGTTTCTTAATTAAATAGTTTTTTGTTGTTTGTTTACTTTTACGTTAATGTAAATATAACCGTATTTTTATTTCTTGTAAAATAAATAAATGTCTTCCGAATATTTCCGTCACATTTATTTTAAATTTAATTGTAATTTTCGTTTAATAGTTTGTATTGATATTTTGTATTGTTTCCGTGTTCCTTTCGATTATTTTAGTTATTTTAGAAAGAAAGGAGAAATAGCGAAGCTTGTTCTATATAATTTTTAAACTATTTAAACGCCATTTTTAATTACTCAAATTAAACATATATTAAGCTTATATTTTTCTTAATGAAATTTAGGTCATTAATTGAATTGTTTGAATATTTAAAAATGATTGGTTAAATTGTTTTTATTAACAACTTTTTAATGTAATGTAAATGTTTTCCTTTTTTCAATTCTGCAAAACGAATAAACGTGTTATAAGTTCATACGATAAATTTATTTTAAAATTAAACTTTTTTTAATTTCCATTGATCTTTTCTATTATTTTCGTAGTATCTTTTATTTAGAAGTCAATAAATCTTGGTTTATGATTACTTAGTTTTAATTATTATTGTAAATTCATCGAATAATTTATTTGAATTTTCGTTATTTTTAAGACTTTATTAACACTTTTATTTATATATTTTTATTATGACAATATATTGGCATTTTATTTTATTTTGTATTTTTCTAGCACGGAAGACACAGGACACGAACGTCCTGCCAGCAAAGCGAGCCGCGCGACTATGAGGCGAAAGCCGAGCTCGCCAGCCTCTAAATGCAAATTAAAATTGAAATATTTGAAACAGAGACTGGGCTTCGTTGTTGTTATCGACATCATCATCATCATCATCACCATCGTCGTCCTCGTCGTCGGTTGTACTCGTTGTCCTCGCATCGCATCGTCCTCGTCCTCGTCCTCGTCGTAGTCGTCGTCATCATCCTCGTTGTCCTGTGCGTGTTATCCTGGGAATTACGCTTTCATGAGAGTGGGGTCTCTTTCGCAAGGAGGTGGATGTGGAATGTGCGCGTGCCTTTCCCGTTGGAGGGTGAATCCCAGAGCCGATTTCTGGCTCAGCGACTGGCTGGCTGGCGAAAGTACAAAATACATCAAAGGATGCAAGCACCAACAAACACACAGGACATGCGAGTATATTGAGGCAGGGCTGCTCATTCTGGTTGCAGCGGTAGCAGTAGAATTTATCGCATGCGAGAGAATGCCATTGTTATCCTTTCGATTTACGGTCCAATTAACGCATTAAGCTAATCATAAGGGAATAATTAAATGAATATTTTGTTAATTTAAATACTCATTGAAATCTTATTAAATTAATACATTCTCGGTAATAAAATTCCTTTAATTATCCCTGACAATTTTAAGGTTAAGTTTAAAGTACACATATTTTTCTGGCACTTTAATTGATTTAAGACTTAAACCCTTGCAACCTCTCTTGACACCTGACTGCCTGTTGTCTGGCCGTCTTTAAGGACTGATTAGGCTCTCCCTGCTTGTGTTGTTGTTGTTCGTGGCAAGGACACACGACCGAGTGCCACTTCTGCTGAACATCAAAGGGTTAACAACAAAAGTGAAACTGGTGCAGTGTCGCCATCCTCACTCGGTCTTCCTCATTCTCTTGGCATTGTTGTCCTGTCAAGGACTCCAATTATTGCAATTTCAGTCCTTTGTTGTTGTTGGCTGCCTTTGAAATATGCTAATTTATATACTCGAGGCGGCAAAAAACAAAGGACCCGTCAATTGATTCACGTCTGCTTCCTTAGTTAGTTCAAGGGGTTAAATGTGGGGTTTGTTTTAGGCGCGGCGTTGCAGGAAGCAGTGGAAAATATGGGTCGTTTAGCCGGGCGGCTTTTCTTTTATTTTCATTTCGACATGTGTGTGTGTTTGTGTGTATGTTTGTGTGTGAACTTAACCCTCTTTGACTTTTCACTCGCTACTTGTTACACTTCAAAGAGATTTCCTGCCCGAGCTGAAGGAACACTTGTTGCCAGCTGTCCTTCAAGGCAATATGGTCTCGGTTTTGTTATACGGAAGCTTTAAGGAGCATTTAATTAAAGGAATTTATTAGCTTTCTTTGTACATCAACCATTTTAATCGATTAATTGAAGGTCACGTCCCATAACAAGTTATTAAGGAATTTATTGATCTGAACGATCATAAATCGTCTGTCAAATTAAGTGCAATTATGTCAATTGTGAAAATTGTCACAATCAAATAAGGTTATTTATTGACTGGGTTCTGTCAATTAGCTGGGTTTTTTTTTACTTTCATAAATTGTTTTGTACATATAGAAAGATGTGTATGGTGAACTAGCTTTCAGCCTAAATTGCATTTTGTATATGTTTACATTTATAAGACAGTATTTAGATTAGGGTTTGTAATTTTATTGTTATGTTGCTTTTATCATTATAATGAAGAATCGATATATAAACGATGCTATATATGTGTTGTAAAAATATTTGATCTTTAAAATTATTCATATCCGTTCTTTTTCTATATTTAAAATTTCGATCTAGCAATGTGAAAAATATTTTGTATATTAATAGCTCCTGTAAATTATTTTATATTTATAAGAGAAATATACTTTTAAAGACATATAATTTATCAAAGAAAAAAATCCTTTTGAAATTCATCCCTCTTGTAAATAATTTTTAATATATTAATTAGTCTAATAACTCAGGAACTTATTAATTTATAAAGGTTTATAATGTATTTAAATATATAAGTCATTATAGCAACGCAAATAGTTGCGTATTTGAGTTTTAAGTACTTAAAAAATTTTTTAATTATTAAACTTTGTTCGGTAATAGTGGCAAAAGTCGAAAAAGTCTTAAAAATACATTTATCTATACTTACTCTTTCTAATTCTTAACTTTTCATCAACTTTAATAATATAATATTTTGTTAATTAATATTTTTTTAACCTATCCCTGACAAAGACATGTAGTTATTTTTACCTACTCTTTGCACCTCTTCAATGGAAATTCCTGTGCCGACTACTTGTGCACAATGTTAATGTTAAAGCTCATTAAAAATTATCCGTTAACAGCTCCATGCAATGCATCTTTCATGCAGCTCCCTGACCCTTCCTCTTACCCAAACCACAACGAAACCACAAAATAAACAAAAAAAAAAAAGGAAACAACGGCAGAAGCGGGCATTTGACCATCACATTTACCGCATACAATTGCCATGAATCACCATCACCTGGCGGTGGCTTCCACTCGCTGCTCAGCCTTCTTCGCCTCCGGGCAGGCGGAGAGGAACATCCATCAATGTGCCGTTGACATTTGCTTGGACCGCTGACAAGAATTGTCACAATAAACAATACAACCACGACGACAGCAAGAACAATGTTGGTGGAAACGAGGAGGACACGTGACGTGATCAGGAACGGACTCGGACCCGGACCCGAAATCGGGAGCAGGAGTTGGAATCAGCCTGATGATTAGTTCGGTAAGTGGCAGCTTTTTTGGTATGATGAGGGGCGCATAAATTACCGAAAGGATTAACCAACCAGACTCAGACAGCTGAGGGACCAGAGGGTAGGTAGGAATCATTGTTTTTGCCCGTGTTCAGTGAACTGTAAGGGATTCCGCAGGAACAAGGAGGAATCTGTGTCCGGGAGTCGGGGGTTCAGATACCGAGGGAAGCGGAGCATTATGTTAAAATTACAATCAGATCAATTTCACAGATATCAACATGAGTATTTGGGCCAAGGGGCAAGTGTTGATGGGATGCCAAATGTCAGGCACCGAGGGGTGGCTTTATAAATGAAATTTTTAAATTTAACTAATGAGTGCAGGAAAAGAGTGCAAGGGTTTTCTATAAACTAATGTGCTTGCTAATTACGAGCTTTAAAATGTTTAAAAAAGTATTTAATTGGTTTCTGACTTATATTTTATTTCAAAGACTAATTAATTCACTTAATTACAAAGCCTATGTAAGGTTAACTATTTACTAATAACTCCTTTAAATTGTAAACCTCACGACAAAGTAACATAACCCTCGGTCTGAATGCCTTAATACGACCAATCCCCCAACAATACCAAGATTTTCCATTGATTGGATTTCTTGAGAGTGCAGGTGTGCCCTCGCCAAAGTTCAAAACAATTTGTGCTCATTAAAAAGGAAAAATTCATGAAAAAATTCATGAAAAATTCATCATAATGATGTAGCCCAGGGTTACCAAAAACAACGAAAACACAAGCTACCATAATTTAGTTAATTTTCGGTTTCGGTTGCTGCCATTTTGTGGCCGATTTTTTCTTTTAATTAACTCGAAATGATGGCGCGTTCATAAATCCTGACAAAAATCTGACAAAATGACGCAAATTTTCGCCTCGAAGAAATATGCGTGTGTGTGTGCATCTCCACGTTCGGAGTAAGAAATAAAAATAAAAATTAAGCGAAAATTAATCGAAGTAATTTCGAGAGGCAGGCAGCAGCTTCTTCGGGCGACATTGCGGACATAACTTGTGGAATTCTTGGGGCCAAAGTGGCACAAGGTAAAAAGGGTTTGGGGTCCGGGCTTTGGGTCTCCGGTCTCCGGTCGCCGTCCGGTTGCTCGTATGGGAAAAATTCCGCTGGCCTCCAATCAGTGCACACACAGTTTGCATTGCCCTGACATGAAAAAGAAATCAGTGCAGGTCCCCGGCCTCTGCCTCTGCCTGAGCCTGCTTTCCTGTTTTTCTCCTCCCTCCTTTTTTTACTTTTATTTTTTTTTATTCACAATTTTCGGTTGTGTGGGAAAATTTTTCAATTTTAATTGCACGTTGTGCTGCGTTGTCGTCCCAAAATTGAAACAGTCGATATGCGAGTGGGCCCACCTACAAATCCCGCCCTGGCTGTAAGGGTGTAAGGGGTGGTGGTGGTGGTGTTGGTGGTGGTGGAACTCACAAAGTTCGTATAGCTCGCGTCTGCATACCGGGAGCGCCTTTCTATGAAAATTCCTGGCAGCATCTCGTCGCAGCCGCGACTGGCATCCCAGCAATGTTTTGGCTCTCAACTATGCAAGCGGAGCTCCCGAAGTCTCCCCATCTCTACCGGGGAATCCCCTCCCCGGCCCATTTAGTGGTCATGGCAAGTTTGGCAACCAAGAAGCCATGAAGGATTGGAAGGAAGGCGTTGCTTTGCGCAAATTACAATTAAAAATTGTTTCAAGTGGTTTACAAACCGCAGCACGCACACAACTCCGCAACGAGCTGGTGGAAGCAGTCCTCTACAGCCAGGGTTGGATTGGGGTATCTTAAAGATATATTTTAGCTTTGGGAATATCGTTTTTTTGGGGATATGAATATATGTTACATATATTTTTTGGAGGTAAAGGGCTTTGCTTAGAAAAAATATATAAATTATGGCTGAGGGAGGAGTTAAGATTAAGGATTAGATTGGGACATCTGAAAATATATTTTTGCTATAGAAATAGGGTTTACTTGGGATATAAATAAGTTTAAATATATGTTTATATATATCATTTAAATAAAAATATTTAAATAAGTTTCAAGGTAGCTTTTTTCTTAAGGAAAATTGTTGCCATTTTTGTAACAAAATTATTTTCAGGTCAGTGAAAAAGTCAGGATTGATTCAGGTTTATAAATTCAACTATATTCTGATACATTTGTTATTAAAAAAAAGCCTTTAGAAATAGAATTAACCCCTTTAAACTTAACTATAGCCTATAATTTAAATATTTCTAAAATTGTAAGTACTTTTAATCTCACTGAAACCCCCTTCAAAATCTCGGTCACATTTTTTACTGCAACCCTTCTGCCACTTCGACTTCGACTTCAACTCATTCACATCATCGTCGGCGCTGTGGTCATCATCGTCATCATCATCAAAATGAAAGTTCAAGTGCATAGCACTCCACTCGTTGGCCCAAGCGGCCATCTTGGCTTTTTAGTGACTGCCAACCAACCAGAAGAAGTGCCTGGGCCCAGCGGAATGGAGATGAAGATGAAGATGGATGGATATGGATGATATGGGGGGCACCTATACGGGGAGATGAAGATGAGGAATCGGAATGGACAGCGGCCGGGCACCATTGTTGCTGCGGTTTATGACGTTGATGTGGCGCTGACCGTTGACTGCATTCGTCATCCAACAAGTTGCAACAGCAACAGTTGGCCAAAAACAACAGAAAAAGAATGAGGGAAAAACCTGCTAAAGGAAAAATAAATAAAACTCAAAGGCAATGGAATTCGCAGATGCATTCTCATTGGAGGCCTCGCTGGAAGGAAACCAAAAACATGTGACTTTGATTTGCTGCTGTCATTTTCCCATCTCCTGATCATCCTTTTTTTTTTTGTTTGCTGCAACTGCCATCCTGGCAACTTCATTTTGTTTGCCGGCTGGCGAACGGAGTGCATCCGCGGCACATCCAACCCCCTGGACGCCACTGCGCATGTCGGCGTTTCCCGCCGACAAAATGAACGCCCTGTGTGTGGGTGGAGCCAAAAGAGCGGAATGAACTTCGAAACCGGAAGCTTTGGGAGCTTTAAGTTTCGGGGATTCACCGGGAAGAACTTTGGAGCTTTGGTCGCAGGATGCCCACACAGCGTTGCCAGATGGCAGCGTAAATTATGGAGAGTGAAGCTGGGATTTTAAGAATTTCCTGGCTTATATTCGTGCTTAGTTATTTAAGGGTCAGGAAGAGTATATTTATTTTAAGACATTTATAAAAGATGTACAAGTTGTTAGTTATTATTTTATATTTTTTATTAGGATATTAAATTTGTTAAGGAATATTTTGTTTGTTATTATTTTTTGTTCTCTCTCGAGGTATTTAGTTTTGAGGTCATAACTCTACATAAGTCAAGATGCTAAATTCTTGCCAAGACCTGCACAAGATTTTGTCCAAAGACTAGCAAACTTGTTGCAGAATTCGTACTTGGGAATTTTAAAGTGCAATCTAAGCTTGTTGCCAAATCTTGACTTGAGAATTTTAAGTCTGAATCCCACAACAACAACAGCAACAAAATTCACTCGATGTTTCTAGAAAAATATTTAGAAAAAATTCAAATGAATGGTAAAAAATACCAACCTATATCTATATACTAGTATATCAACCTTTGCATACCTAAATATCTATTTCAATACAAAAAATATTTTAATATAAAATAAATTAAAATTATAACTTCACCAGGTATCCTTTATTCGTAGTACCCTACACCTCTCGGAGTATTTCTTCTTCCCCTTTTTGTTCAGGCATCGCGCACGCGCACAGCTTATGAAAATTATGAAAGATTTACATTAATAATTCTTACAAAAGCCACACATAAATAGCCGACTGGGCAATCTGCAGAGAGCCTCCTCTTTCTCCCCTCCTCACTGCCAACAGATGGGGAGAAGAGAAGAGACAAAAAAAAAAAGAAACTAAAACACAATAACCATTTTTATTAAGCGACAATCAGCGCGCGCTGCGCGAAGTCCAGCTCAGTGAATCCCCAACTCCGGGCTGAAGTCCAGATCCCCAAGCTTCCCAGCCAGCAACTCCATCTGCCAAGTCTTAGCTCCAGGCTGGGCTGTACACGTAGAAAAATTCAAGGAATTACTGGAAAGAAATTTAGAAATTTAAAATGACAAATGTGGCAATAAAGCATTATTTGTTATTAGTTAAATAATTAATTTTAAAGATTTTCTTTCTAAATTCTATAACATTTTCTTATTTATATTTCCCTTTATATTTTATATTACATTTAAAATATTATTTTTATTTATTTTTAGTTTAAGTTTTCCCTCTGCACTGAGTAAGTTGTCGAAGCCGGGGTCCAGTTCGACCTGGAGTTCCAGATCGGTACTTCGGACTGGGGGGACAACCCGCTGCGCATGCGTGCGGGGCTCTTGCATGCAAATGGAATCACTTTATTAAACAGCTTACATAATTCATGTGCTGCACATTTAATTTAAGGTCATCAGGCCCGGGCAATGGGCAGGCCGCATCATGGGGTCCCGCCACATCCCGGGCATAATGAAAAAGACTGTGTAATAATTTTTAAATGTTTGTAAAAATAGGTGTAGACAAGTTGAAATTTATTATGGCGACGTTGAAGCGGTGGAAATGTTGGCAGCGAGAGAGAGAGGTGGAGAGTGATGGGAATGTGGAGCGGACGGAAGTATTTTTTTTTTGGTTTATTATAGGTTTTAAATTAATTTAGGTTTAAAATAGGAGAATGTCTAGGGAAATATATAATTAAATGGAGTGATTTTTTTTTAAATAATGATGGTAAATTGAATTGATTGTGTATTAAAGGATAACATATATTATTTAAAAGAACAGGAAATTATTTAAATTAATATTGTTCTTTGTTGAAGTATTAGTTATGTCTTATCTTAACTAACTAGGAGTTGTAGGTCTCTTTTTAATGTATTTTTTAGAGGTTAATAATAAAGGATCTCAAAATAATTGTGGAAACAAGAGCTTAAAAATGCAATGAATATAAAAAGAGTGCCACAAAAACATAAAAAAGGAGTCTAATTCATCAACAAAGCACGTCAAATATAATACTATTTTATATTTTTATAATAATACAATGAATCCTATTTTTAATCAACCCCTTAAAGCTTTTTTTTCAGAATTTAGTCTGCAAAAAACTACTAAAACTACATAAGTCTCCCATACTTTTACCAAGCCTCGATGTAAGTCCAAAAAAGAGAGAGATGGAAGCTTAAAAAACAGAGAGAGACGGACAGAGACCCACCTGGCTTGGCTACCCACCATGACTGCATTAAAAATCAACTTAATTTCACTGCCCATGGGGTCAGTTTTATGGAAACACAAAAACCAAGATCAACACAAACACGGCAACTGGGCAAACTGGCAACTGTGGCAACCAGCAACTGGCAACTGGCAACTGGCAACATACAACATGCAGCAGCAACAATAACAATAACCGAGAGCAACGATGAAAAAATGATGAAGACCTCCAAAGTGGCAAAACACGAAATGGCAACAAAAATCATATTTTCACAGGCGCTTGGCGTTTGCGCAGAACTTCGCACTTGATCGGGGGCCGTTGGCGGATGGCGGCGGGATCTCCGCTGGGAGAGACCCCAAAAACATACGCAATTATGTGTGTTTTTTTTTTATTAACTCCTGAGATCCATGCCTTTGGGTAAAGGAGAGTTCAGTGTTGTTCAGCTGAGCTCCATTCGCCATTAGGGGGGTCCACTCGTACGGTCCACACACGCACTCTCTATATAATTTTAACACATGCTGCGTTTTGGGCCTTTCGTTTCTTGGTCTTTCCTCTGTGTCCCTTTCGCCTTTCCCCCCTGTTTTCTTTTATTTTTTGGCACTGCAACATTTTCCTCTTGGCTTAATAACTTTATTTAGCTTAGATGGAGTCAGAGTCAGAGTCGAAGTCGGAGTCGGAGTCGAAGTCGGAGTCGGAGTCCGAGATGGAGATGAAGATGAAGATGGCGTTGGGGAGCCGTGTGTGGCTTTAGCTGGGGCTGGAGGATCGGCACGAACGGTTGGGGTTGTGGCTTTGGGCTTGGTATTAATTAGTGCGATAGGTCCTTTGTGAACCCGGGCACCATAAACCGCAACAAAGGGCTGGACAAAAGGCTCACCTTTGGTGTTGTATTATTTAGACATCAGGACTTTGATTGATGATGCCTTTGCCTTTTGAGTTGCATGACCCCGGGTCTTAATGGGTAAGTAATAGCATTTAAAAGGGGAAGATAAAATCTAAAAAATTATTAAATAATAGGTAATAAAATCTTAAAAAAAAAAATATATAACAGAAAATTCAAAATATTTAAAAATATAATATTCAAATATTTAGTAGTCGATAAAAATTTATTAATACGTAATAAATCTTGAAAAAAATATATAACAGAAAATTTAAAAATATTTAGTAATCGGTAAATATTTATTAATACTTAAATAAAACATAAATATATGAAAATAATAAATTAATTAGTGCAATATATATGTAACATTAAATAAATAAAATAAAAAATAAATATAATGAGTAAAATTAAATATTAAGTATTTTTGCCAGCTAAAAAATTCTAACAAATATATAATTAAGCTCACTTTGTGCTCGATAATTTTATATATAAAAACCACTATTAAATAATTACTAAAAATACAAATAATTGAATGTAAAAATGTGTAATGAACAGAAAAGAAATAAACATGTTTTTTTCGCCAGCTAACCAATTTCTAAAAATAATAAATAAGGTACGTTATGTGTTTTAAAATTTTATTTATTAACTTAATAAAGAAAACACACAGTTTATTGACCTTCAACAATGTTTCATAACTTGAATTTCATTCTATGTTATGTGTTTTAAAATTTTATTTATTAACTTAATAAAGAAAACACACAGTTCATTGATCTCCAACAAAGTTTCATAATTTGAATTCCTTTCTTTCCTTTATTTTCCACTTAAAACCTTATATTACACCCGTTTCTACCATAAGTTTAAAGTTAAACTCATTGTTCACATTACAAGTCAAATTAGCAGAGGGCCCAGAACCACACAAAAATCTTTGCGCCACATGGAACAATTAAACAATTCATTTATCTTAATTTGTCTGCAATTTCCTTGGATCACCTTGGGATCCCGCTGCCTCAAAAAAATATCAAGAAAAAATTTGAAATTAATTGCTGCCTGCGACTTTTTCATTTTCGTTTTGTTTCCTTTTTTTCCTTAGCCATTTCTGCTGTGTCATAATCTTCACACCCGAAAAAAGGATTCACGATCGCTGAGAGATCTCACTGTGGCCCAGAGGTTGGAGGTTGTAATCTTTAAATAATTTAAGCCAATTCGCCGTAAACCGTTAAAGGTCGGCTGGGAGTCGAGGCCAGGACCAGGGCGTTGCCCATCCATCTGCGAACCGATCTTCCCGAACCGATCTGTGTTAATATTTGCTCACGATCATCGGCTTTTAAGGATCTCCAGAGGCAGCGGCAGTGCGGGTAAAAAAAACCCTAATTACCGCATTAAGGTGTCAAAATGATGAGCATCATCTGCTTTGTCTGGCGTTCCCTTTGCCGGCAACAATGTGGCAAATTTAATGAATATGTCAAGTAGTCAGCGCTCCAGAGTGTCCAGTGATAAATCTGCCTTAACGTCTTAGAACGATGGGAACGCGTCCGCCGACATGGACCATGGAATCTTCACAAGGAGGAGTCCGCTTTTGCTTATGGAGCGTGTCTGATCACCAGATGGCAACATTTTGTCTTTTTGCGCCTGGGAACTTTGGGGAAGAACTACGGGGATTCTTCTTCATAGTTGCCTGTAACTTTGTGGTCAGTCGATTATGAGGGACTCTTATGGTGTAAAATGTGGTTAAACATATTTCATAAATGTGTAATATATTATACTTAAGACCACAGAGCATTGAATCATTTTTAAGCTAAATGTTTAACAACTTATTGTTAGTAATAATGTGCATTTTAAGCATTAACTTTTTAAGAAACACATACTTTATATGAAAAGCCATTGCTTTTAAGGGATTTTTGACTTAAATAAATAAAGGTTTGTTAGGTTAAATAAGGTTTTAACAGAGTCTATATAGTAAGTAATTAATTTTGTTTTATAACTAAATTTTCATTTGAAAATATATATCTAAAATATAATTTGTAAAATGAAAAATGGAATGTTCGTTTTCCAAAATTATTTATATTTTTGAGAATTGTTTTTAATGCAGTTTTTTTCAAAAGGTAACTGGGCATACATTTAATTACGTTACTTTAAATAATTTTAGTTTAGTTTAAAATAATAAAATACATTTGTGAAAAATAAATAGGTGGAATCATTCCACAACATATTTCAAAATAGATTTGTTTCTAAGAATAACTTTAAGAAAATAACCCTAATAAAATGTATAAACTAATTTCATTTTGTTGTAAAAGTTTTAAAATAATATTTTTCTATTTCCCAACTTAAGGAAAATCCTTTTAATTATAAATTATAAGGTATTCAATATTTCCGAAAACTTCAAGATGTACTTTCCTAATTTTTTTAACACTGAAATACTGATTCATTATTTTCTGAAATTGATTTGTTTCTCATAATAACTTTAAAGAAGTCACCTAAATAAAATGTATTTAATAATTTCATAATTTGTTAAAGTTTAAAAATAATACATTTTTAGTTCTCAACTTTCAGAAAGTCATTTTAATAATAAGTTTTAAGTAATTTAAGTTAAGGTGTTTTTTCCTATTTTTTTTTAAACTGAAATTCTGATTCATAAAAGTCTGAAATTGTTTTGTTTCTCCTAATAACTATAAGGAATTCATTTAAATAAAATGTATTAAATAATTTCATAATTTTTAAAAGCATAACAAATTGTATTTTTCTATTCTAAATAACTCAAAAATTTAATTTAACTATAGTCTCAACCCCAAACACGAACCAGGGATTGTCCATGGACCCTTTTAGCTCTTCCCTTTATTCCCTTCCCCCATTTGCCACATTCTTTTACGCTTGCCTTCTTCTCTTCCACTTCTTCGGGTTGTCTTCTTTTTTGTGGATATTCGTGGCTATAAACACACATACAGGCATATGTAGGTCTCGCTGGACCCTGGCTGAGGTCCAGGCTGCAGGTTCTCCGGGCTCCCTGTTCCCGGTTCCCGGTTCCCGGTTGCAGGTCCATCGGCTGGTCGGTCGTTCGTTCGTTCCATTTTAATAACATTAATTAAGGTGTTGCCTTCGTTGGTGTTCTTCACGCCTTTCCTTACAAATTACGCAGGAATTTCATGTTTCAGGTTTTGTTTCTGTAGTTTTTCGTTGCCGTTTGCCGTTGTTCTTGTTGTTGCTCGGGTCCCGGACAGGCGTTCAAGCGGTCTTAATAGTTGTTCTCCTTTATTGTTGTAGCGCCCCGTCTGCCGTTTGTTTGTTGTTGTGGCAGCTTCTTCTCCTTTCAGGAAAACTGGCCAAGAACTGCAATTTGGCTAAAATGGTGTTCCTGCAGTTTGATCTTCGAGGATCGTCCGATCGCCTTTCGATATGTACACCTCCAAATTAAGCCATTAGCTGGGCTCTATATATGCACATTTATATATTCCCTATATATCAGATTGGTAAGATGGGGCGCCATTTTAGGCGCCAGTTGAAAGGAAATTAGCCGCTTTTACTTATATAAATAATGTTTTTAATTTTAAAAATAATTATACTATATTTTATTAAATACTGAAGGATATTTAATATATGAATACGTACAGGAATTTTTAGAATATTATTTTGTGTCTGTTAGAAGGGTACCTAATACATGTAGGGTAATATTTTCATTAAAGTGTTTATTTTTGGGAGTTTCCACATTTTTACATTAATAAAAATCATTTTATATTAATACAAAATATAAAGATTAGATATACATTAATTTAAAATCCTCTAAGACTTAGGCCAGAAATTTTTAGAATATTTTTTGTCTGTTAGAAGGGCACTAACAAAATATGAGATAATTATTTTCTTCAGGTAATAATATTTGTGAGATTCCTGCTAAATTTCGAAATTGATGCATTCATTAAAATCATTATTAAATGATAAAAAATATATATATATAATAATATACATTACGTATAAATGAATTTTAAATCTTATAAGAATTATTACAGTATTATTTAATGTCCCTTCTAAGAGTCTTTATTGAATATAAGGTAATTATTTTCTTAATGTGAATTAACACATTTTCGCATGCATTATAATCATTTTAAAATAATAAAAAAATAAATAAATTATGTATAAAATATTTTAAAATCTTATAAGACTTAAGTCAGGAATATTTAGGATGTACTTTGCCTTTCAGAAGATTCTTAAATTAATTTAATTTTCATAAAGTTAAATATTCATATTTATATTTCAGAGATTCCTATTAAATTTCCAAATTTTTTCAAATATTAATATCGTTATTCATTATAAAATAATATAAATATATATAGCATAAGTTTAAATTGATTTAAAATCAAAAACCAAATGAATTGATTTAAATAACCCATTTTAATTGGTGTATTAATATGCAATTTTCCCCCCTAAATTTCCCACAACTTACAGAGCAGCATAAATATGCACATTTAATTACCAAACTTTTACCACAAATAAGAGCCAAATGAGGCGCGGACCCCTTCGGCGGCCAAGGTCAGTCCGAGGTCAATGGCACTCTCTATAAAGGTAAAATAATGGTGGCGTCGCCAGAGGCTGAAGGTAGCGCCATCCTCGTGCTTAGTTTGTTAGATGGATGACTAATAAGCGTCGCCACAATTAATTGAAATCCACTGATACGCATCTACCGAATGGCTTCAGATACAAGCAAATCTCATTAACGCGCCCAAGATAAAGCCACTGGAATCTGGAAGAACAGCGCTCGGGCGGAGGAGATGGAGCGCTGCGATGCACACTCGCTTGTATATGTGTGTCTCGGCGTACATTTTGTTCAGTCAAGTGAACCAAAGCCAGGCCAGAGCGGCCAAGAAGATTCCGATTCCAATTCCAATCCCAATCCCAATCCCGATCTCGGGCCCAATCCCGTATCCCACAACGTCGGGGGCTTTATAAATGCACGCAGATACAGTTTTTGTCTTTTGTTTCTTATTTTGTTGTTGTTGCCTTTTGGAAGTCAAGCGGTTTGCATTTGTACGATAAATAAAATGAATGCGATTGTTAATTAGTTGTTGCTGTTGCCGCCGATCTTGCTGGGGGTATCTTATCGCTCCGGCATGGGCTTGTCTCCTCCGGCTGCAGCCCCAAAATAATAAACCACAGAGGAGACACACACGCGGACCATCAGTTGTCCAAGTAGGCAAATGGATTGGAAACTTGGCCTTTGGGTTGGATAATTCTTGGGGTTCGTTCTCTGGTGAGATGGATAGGTTAAGCTCAGCATTAGGTTCTCGTGGGTTGAAGGTTTTATGAGAATGAATTAGGAATTAATGGAAACTTTTATTAAAATAAGGTATATTATATAATATATTATATATTATATATAAATATTTTGGATATTTTTGCACAGCTTTAAGAACTGTATAGTCTTAAGCTTGAAATAATTAATTAGTTTTTGATGTTACATAATTGAAACTAAGGCAATTTTCCAATGCTATTAATGTTTAACAGGCACGGAAACATAAATAACAAAATGCATTTATAAAAAAAATATATAGGCAATTAACCTGTAGATATAGGAAAACAGTTTAAAGGATTATACTAATTTTTAAAATATTGTAAACAAAATTTCCATCAAACTAAAACAATTTTTGATTAATTCCTTTTATTATCTCTAAAATATATGAATATTGAACAGAAAGGAAAGCCAAATTAAAAAATACGATTGAGATAAGCTTATAACTTTCTTACAGTTTTATAAACTAAATAGAATGAAGAATATATTCCTTTAGATTAATAGGAATTCTCTAACAATTAATACAGTTTTTAATTACTACTGTAAAGGATAAATATATATGCATTAAATATTCATATGAATTTTAGAAAAAAGGTTGCCCCAATTGTCGAAATTCTATTAAGATATTATATTATCTTTTTTCACAGTTTCAAACACTAAACAGAACGCACTAAACACAAACACTAAATATAAATAAAATTCTTAATAAAATAAGTAATACAGTAATAGTTTAAAATACTAATACTCTTCTAAAAAATTAAATATATATAAAAGAAACAAAAACCTAAAAATAAATACCTATATTTTGGTTTTGAATTACGAAACTATCAAATACCCTTTGGTTTTATTTGTAATTTCTGTATTAATAATATTTTGCAAAGATTTAGAACTCTTTTCTCCATGGAAAATTTCTCTTACATCCCACCCACTCTTATGAAATCAATAAAAAACACACAAAACCTCTTAACCCATTAATCACCAGCTTTAGGCCATCTCTCCTCCATTTAAGCCCGCACAAAATTAAAAATTCCCGTGATAATAAACCTCCATAAGGCTTCTGCTTCTGTTGCTCATGAACTCACATCACAATATATGATATTCATTTAATTACATGCATTTAGCGACATCGATTTGATTTCTTAATTTATGCAGCCAAAGATCGATGGCGCTCGATCGATCGATCTGTCTGCCTGTCTGGGAATCGTAATTTATGCACAATGGGCAAATCAATTTTCATTCTGTTCAAAATGCGTTTTGCATTTGTTTTTTTTTTAATCTATTGTTGTCGTTGCTGAACTTTTGTTTGCTGTTTAGGCAAATTTCTATAGATTTTTATCTCGTGTCGACAACAATAAAATTGTGTTAATTTATGGGAAAGTCAACGGAATGACTATGTCCACAGATAGATACAGATACACTTGAATGAAACTGGGAACTTGTTTTTCTGTTCAATCGATCTGTGTGTTGTTGTGGTTTGTCTTCATTAATTTACGTTTAATCATTTATGCAGATTTCAATCAATGGGCGAATCGATTTGAAATACATTTCCGTTTAGCATATAATTTTGTTGTAGACACAATCTGCTTATTTGAATTTCAATTTGTTTGCAATTAATTGGATGACAAGCCGCAGGTTTTGTTGTAACTGAAAAGGGTTGAGATTTGTTGAATGAACTTGAAGAGGGTTTCGGAAAAGACAAGAAAATTTATACCATTTTTAAGACATTTTTAATTATGCAATTTTACAAATAATAAGTCTGTAGGGAAGAGTAGCTGAAATATTTAAATATTTATATTTAACTTACCAAATTTGCTGGCTAATTCAGGGAAAACAATTTTCAATATGATCTATAAATATTTTGAAAAAAGTAAACTATGATTTATAGTTTATATCTTTTCTGACCTCCAACAGTTTATAGCTTAATTCGTATATAGTTACCTTTTAAATATATGAAAAATAATTGTAAACTTTTGGATCTTAAGTTTTTTTCTATTTGTTTTTATTACAACTATTTACAAAGCTTACATGAATTGCATATGAATATGATGTAACGTAGGCATGTTTATGTGGTTTTTGTGTGTGTTCTTTTAATTTGTATTTACAACTAGCTAAAAGATTAGAGATACTCGTGTTTACTTGTTAGTTAATACTTAAAACGTTTTCTCTGTAAGTGTGTGTTTGTGTGTGGTGTTTTTCTATCACGCGAAATGGAAAGCTTTCAAAATTCTAAGTTCCTGACTAAACCGAAGAAATTAAATACAAATAATAATGTTGTTGATCGGATCAATCAAAGGCACGTGTTGACCGCTCGGTGCTCCAGGCACTTTTCGCAGGTCACCTCGCAGCACCACTTGAAGACGCACTTGCAGTTGGTCTGCTCCTCGACGATCCGCCGGGTGTGTCCCCGATTGCAGCACAATCGATCGCACCGATCGGAGCCCGGACTGGTCACATTGCACTCCCTGCCCTGGGTGCCCAGGGCTCCCGTTTTGGGATTTGCCGCACAGAAATCGGGCGATTCATCCGCAAATACTAGTTGGTACTTATTCGCCGGTCTGGCACGTGGGTTTTCCGGCATAAAACTGTTGCCGTCGTTGCGTAACGCCACCTTCCGGGCGCTGTCATAGCGATCGCGCAGGCGTGCGGCCACCTCCCGGAAGGGAGGCATCTTCAGCCAGCAGGTCTTCACGGTGCAGGAGCCCGAGAGGCCATGACACTTGCACTCCAGCCGCATGGCATCCCGAATGGCCTGGAAATAGTATTAAGACCACAATTGAGGTATTAAACTTAGCAAGAATTTGTTTAAATTTAAGTTAAGGCAAGGCTATAAATATTTTAAATTACATTTTATAAATTTAATATATATATTTTACAACTCACCAATCTCCCCGCATTATTGTTGTGCAACTTCACCAAAGTCCCCAGATCACTCCGCCTCTGCCTCTGCTTGGCATCGAGGAAAACCCTCGAGTGTCGAAGGCCAAAGTTCACATTGTCACTGCACCCACCCCACTCCCACTGACCGTCGGGGAACTTGATATTGTCCCAGAACTTGCGACGACCCCTCCTACCACCGGGCTTCCGATTCCTTCCGTTTCTGTGCTCCAGCGGAGATATATCCGTCATGTTGTTGTGGCGATTCAGGCGCTGCTGCTGTTGCTGGTTGAGATGTGGCTGATCCTGCAGGGGCAACTGTTGGCGCAGCATTGCCGCCTGCTGCTGCCGCTCCAAGGTGGCCTCAGCCGTGGCAGCGGTGACCATCACCGGTTGTCCTCCGTTCCGACGCATATGAGCCTTGTCGCAGGAGCACTCCACCAGCTGGCCCATTGTACAGGCCTTGGTCACTGCATAGGTCACGCCGGCGGCTGTGATGGCGTTCACGAAACCTGTCTCTCGGGAGTCTGTGAAGGAAAGAAATAATTTTAATTAAAATAATGTTAATGATTAAAGCCTTAAAATTATATAGTATAATATAATTCTTAATTTAGTTTTAATGAAGGATTCTAAATCATAAGGTTGAAATTAATAGTTGGAATATGTAAAAAACGTTTCATATAAGTTAGGTACAAAAACTCCTATAGTTTTTCCTTCTAAACCTCCAATTCATTTGCCATTTGGAAATTTGTTGATATTATTCTTATTATTAAAAAAAATTTTTTGCTTGGAAATTCCAAGTACATTATTTGCTAAAATTTTAAATTAAGAAGAAGATCAACAAATAGACACTCAAGACAAGCATTTGCCTTGCTTTGAATCATCCTTGAATTGGATTATTACAAATAAAAAAATATTAAATTATACCATACATAATTTTTCATAATCTCTCATCACTTAACTTATTATCAAATCTTCCTAAAAATAAACACCATTTGCTTTCCCTCGAATTCATATTCCAAATTTCACCCTGCCTAAAAGCATAACTCTGTCCATCACATTCCATAAATTAGCCCCACGTTCGATCAATCCTCAATCATTAGTGTTGTCAGCACGTGTCGCCTGATGGATTCTAATTTGTCAGGCAGGGCGACAAAATGATTTATTGCTTGTTCGATTAGTGATCACCAATCACCGATCAGCGATCAACGATCGAGGCAGCGAACGCTGCTCTATGCAAATCACAAATCGCACAGGGACTCGCGGACCCGTGTTGACAGTGTCACGTTTAATGAAAGCGAAAACGAACTCGAAGTCAGATTCCGAATCTGAATCCGATTCGCAAATTTAATTTGCATACGAGCTTGTAATGCGCTCTGGATGGTGAAGTGGAGGTTCTTTTTCCAGCGAGACAGGTGATACATCTTGAGCCATTCCCAAATGGAGTGTTACAAGAGGGACTTTATTTTTTATATTTATTTTCGCTGACAGGTTGACAGGGCAAGGCTTTAATCCGAGCAAAGGTGGGGATTTTCGGTGGTTACGCCTGCGGAATTTATGGCACACACAGCAACACCATTTGGTATGTGTTTTGTTTGCGCATTGTTGTCATTAAGTGCAGGGATTGAGGAGGAGTATCTCCTCCTTGTGCCTGCCACTTTTCCTGTGCAATAATTTATTAAAATTGACAGCTTTGTAGGCTCATTTCAGGCGCTATTCATCAGCGCGGGTCGCTGCATTTTTATTATGCAACTTGATGGATGGTGCCTGCGGTCTGGTCTGCAAGGCCCCTTGTCCATGACAACCCAAAAATAAGATAAAATAAAATAAAATAAAACTTAAATAAAAGTAAACGGGGCGTGCAACGATGAGTTGTAATTAGGCGGCTTGGCCCCGCGATAGCATCTCCACCTGGCTTTCCCCCTTGTGACTCACTCATGAAGAGAGCGTTGACAGACACTGCATAATAAAGTGATTTCCCCAGTCTAAGGTCTAGTTTGTCCTTCTGGAAAACCACTTACCGCGCATTAAGATTTTCCTCATGCTCTTGCGGAGCACAGTGCAGTTCCAGCGGCGATTGCGGAATTGGAACTCGCATTCGCGGAAGCCCAGGTTGATGCCATTGATGATGATCTCTTTGAGCAGGGCCGAGTCGTGCCGGCAGATTTCGGCCAACTTGCCGCGCAGGCGACGTGTCTTTTTGCACATTAGATTGGGATCGAGAAGGATGTTGGTGCCCTCAGCCCTGGAATAAAAAAAAAACAAGAGTACAAGGAATTTTAGATAATTTATTTCATCTAAGTTGTAAGGAATTTGCTTATTCAAAGCACGAATAATTCCATCTTAGTTCACATAATACAATTAAAACCAAGATTCAACATATCTTTAAGATTTAAGTCAAGCTAAATAGAACCAAATAATTTGTAAAATAATATTTCTACTCACTAAAAATATTCCCTTCTCTGACTAATCTCCCTTCCGAAGTGCATTGCCAATCACTTCCACCTGAGACACACCTTAACCCGTACAAGAGACCCATAATGACATCACAATACCCGATAAGCCATCACGTTTTCGACTATCTATGACTTATTATTATTTTCCCTGAAGGGTTTGTTTCTGGCCCAAAGGCATTTTATCAAACCAAACACTTTGTCATCGATGAATAATCCTCGAGTATTTCTCAGATTTTGAAGTTTGCCGAAACTTGGCCTTAGATTTCTAGTATTTTTAGACTGACTCAGTTGTGGTGAGCCCCTCACTTTTATGGCTCCGTATGCCAAGTATCAATTGGAATTCGCAATGATGGACAAATCGATCAATCAGTGCTGGAGGGTAAAGTAGCTAAGGCTACAGCAGAAGGCCCTATTAAATGCTTTATTTACTTCGAATCTTCAGCCGGGCAGAGCATAAACCAACTGAAACACACTTTCCACACAACTGGAAATCGGCGCAAAGTTCAGTAAATTTCACGCGAATGTGCAATGTGAAAAAAAGCGAAGAGCCGAGCGATTGAGCTATTAAAAAGTCATAAATCTGAAATGGAAAAACATAAATCAGCGGCAAAGGCTGCGAGCGAGGCGAGCAGAAACAGTTTTTCCAGTGGCCGCTTCCGAGAGCTGCTGACACATACCCCAGAGAAGTCAATCTCCATATAGGAATATATAGTGTATATATATGTGTGTATATGTATGCTCAACTGCACCCACATTGTTGGGTAATTATTAATTTTCCACCTAAATTAAATTTTAACGCCGCCGCCAGCAGCCGGCAAATGGCATTCAAAATGAAAACGAAAATTGCATCGATTGGGAAAATTGCAAAAAAAAAAAAGAAGGAAAAACAACACAGAAAACTGGGTGCGGGTATTAGGGTTGATACTTTATTGATTGACTTTTGCCAACGCTTGGCTCTTTTACAAAAATAAACAAATGTCTAAGGAGGACCTCTTCATTGCCGACATTACGTATACGCCACTTATGACAGCAAACCAAAAAATTGAGTTCAACTTTTCGAAAATGTTGTGTTTTTCTTTTGGCATTTTGGGGAAATAAGCGTCTATAAATTTCAGCTAAGCAGCATAAATAAATAAATAAATCTATATTTAATAAACGCCTTGGTTGGCGCCACATTAATAATTAAGTGCAAGCCAAGACAACAAATATGCTAATTACAGGATGATATGTGGCTTTTTGGTTTTGTTGTCTCTGAAATATATTAAGAATTTTACTGGATCGAACCGAAAGATGAAGGAAAATTTTTTTGAGGCTGTGGAAGTGATTTTTGGAATGTTTCTTACAGCTTTAAATATTTTTAATAACAGCAAACCATGACTCTGTGGATTTTAATACATTAATATTATGTAAGAGTTAATTTTTAAATGAAAATAAATTTAAATTTATTTTGCACAAAAGCTATCCTTTTTATAGAAAATTTTTTATTTCAAAAGTATTTTTAAAATATAATTTTTATGTGTTTCTAATGTTACTTAAATTTATTTTCGGTTGAAACCAAAATCTGCAACTCTATTTTCGATTTAGTACATTTCCAGCACTCTCCCCCATAATTATCCTCTGATAACCCAATTGTGTTGCTCCCAATTTTCCCAGAGAACACACTGGCACCCGGTTGCAAGTAGATAAACCACTTGAACCGCTTCAGAATCCCATTATCGATGCCCACCTGGGTTGCTCCACTTGCCACCTGGCCTGTTGCAGCAGTTCCCTTGCCTGCCTGTGGCAATAGCCCAGAAAATACACACACACACTCGGTGAGATTATGACAACTTAATAGCCGCAAAATGAAAAAAAAAAAAAATCCAAATAACAAATAGAGCAAACACACGCACGAGTACTTAACGAAAATATTAACTCCAAAGGCAACAAAAGCCATCGCCAAACACAAACTACAAACTTCAAATGATAGACGGCGCTGGTAAACAAAGTGAAACAATTGAAGTTCAAATCACAATGATCATCTCCATCGATCGGCGATCTTCATCTGGATGCTGCTACTCTGGCCGTGTTGTTGCTGCTTTGATGATGATGACGTCTCTTCTGCGTTGCGTTGATGACTGGAGAGATCTAAAGAACTCAAACACCTTTCAACCGCACAAGTTGCCACCACCACCAGGCACACACCAACACACACACACTCTCAAATAGCAACACAACACGAGAAAGGAAAAAAACATCGAGGAGATTTTTGTTAAGCGGAAAATAGCCGCACAGAGAGTGGAGCAACCGATCGTTCGACACTTTTTGGTTTTTGAAGTTGAACTGAAGTTTACTTGGCAGCGAACTCGGCAGCAGCGGAGTTGTCGGCAAACATGAAAAGGAGCCAGCACAACTTCAGGTCTCTCAGGTCCCTCTACCCATCCCCAATCCCATTCCCAGTTCCTCGCATCCCATGCCATGCACAGGGAGAAAGTTGTGGGTAACATATTTTGAACAATAAATAAACATTTTAAGGGTAGTAAAGGTTTCGATATGAAAAGATGCTGAACATGAGAGCTATTTATGTTTTAATAACCTTTAAAATAAGTAGTTTAAGGAATAATAAATACTATAAATGTAAAACCAACATATATCTAGTAAATATAATTTCGATTCTACAGTGTTGTGTTCAAACCCAAAAGTTGCATTTAGAAAACGACTCAAATCTAAATGCATTTTGATGATATTAACTTAGTTATGGCTCGTGTAGAATATTTAAGATGGAATCCAAAGAATATTACATTTTAATTATATAATTTTTACTTTTTTTTTATCTTTCTATATATTTTATATAATTTTCTTTCTCTGCATCATATACCCCACCATATACCGACCAGTCTAAAACAACACTTGGCAACGTATCTTTATTTTGCTTTCAGTATCTGTGTGTGCGCCTGGCTTTCCTTGGTATGGGTGTCGTTATAGGCCTCAATGGACTTTCAGTGACTCCTTTCCCTCTCTCTTTGCCTTTTCCCGGACTCTTTGACATTGATCAAAGTGCCCGGTTTGGTTTTGGTAGCCCCTAAACGGACAAGTGGTTAAAATTTCCCATACTAACATGAACTTAATAGCTGGTAAATGTGGAAAATTGGGGGTATTTTTGAAACTCGATTAAGTAAAGTAAAAAAATATATGAAGTATAATTTGTGATGTAGGATTGCAACTGAAATTTAAGGACTTTTTTAGTAAGAAACATATATATATAAATATTTATTAAAATTATTATCTTTAATAAAGTAAAAATGTACTGCCTCCAGAGCATTCCCTCTTCGTTGCTGTTCACCTCTCTGGCTTTATCTGAATGTCTCTAAAAGTAAATATGTAGAATCGTTTGATTGACTCATTTTGGTGAGTTCCTTGTCCACGTTGCAACTCCCTCCGCTCCCCCGAAATACCCCCGGAATCGACGGTGTAAACAAATCAACGACTTAAACCACTTGTCAACATGCGAGTGGCAAAGTATTTAAACAAAGCGTTGACAAGTGAATGAATGGCCATTGGATTGGTCGACCGGCTGCCTTTCTGCTTGCTTTTATTTTTGTTGTTGTATTTTTATTTATTTTTTATTTTTATTCCGACTCCTCGGACTGCCCGTCTCTGAGCCTGGTCAAGTCGAGTGCTGTTGCGGCTGGTCAGTTTCATTTGCGCGCTCAAATATTTGCCTACGGAATGCCTCGGCGCAAGTGCTGATCTCTTGTGCATACGAGAGTTCCGGGGGAGAGGAGCGTTTGATGTGGGCGGCAGCATTGACAATCGATTAGGTTACCCCAGCCACAGCTACTGGCAAAGATACAACAAAAAAAAAGTAAGAAAAACAAAAATAAATAAATAAGAAACACCGAAAAGGTGTTGACATGACGGGGAGTCGGGAACTTGGGAAGCGATCTCAGTGAGATCTGGTGGGTGCGGCTTCGTGTGTGGGCGTCGCACGCTGCTTTTTGGCACCTTTTTTTTTACTCAGATGTTTGTGATTTAGCCAATTAGCATATTAGGCGCCGTCACTGTGGATATATACTCCATATATATCCTGAAAATCTAAGCACAGGAAAGTACTCAAAAATATAAGTCTGCTCTATGAAACTTCACTGACTTAGAATTCATTACTCATAATACCTTGGTGATCTATCTCTCTTTAATTTCTTTTTGTTTCCAATTAAATAAAATTCTTTTATAAATATCCCTTTATTTAGAAACCCATTTTCCTCATTGGTGCTTGGAATTTAAAACATTAGTTTCCCTGCTCGTGGTTTCCCAGGCATGTCCATGTCCAATTGGCGCAACAAAAACGCTGGCTAATAATTCAGACATATTTACTATAAGTATTTGAGTATCTGAGCCCCGGCTTTGTCATTCCTTTAACAAGCCTCCTTACTCCTTCCACCAGTGGGCAGGGCACGACTTCAACTTTAGCCTTAAGTGCCTTTACTTGGCTTAACTCTTAGCTCTTGGCTGTTAACTCCCTTGGCCAACAAAGGCGACATCAATCTCGGTGACTTGGTGACTTTGAGGTGCGCAAATTGCGACAACGTTTAACTTAATTATGGCTCAAATAGGCGTAGCTGGGCTTAAGGGAATGATCATGGACATGGTCATGTTCATGTCAAGGATGCCTAAACTGTACTTAATCACAGTGATTGAGGCTGTGAGAAAGGCTTTTAGGGTTTTAGTTTAGTTAAGAGTTTAGAATGCTAACGATATAAGATATGATGTGAGATAAAAAATGGAGTAATTGTCTTTCCTGAGTTATGAAAAAGTAAAGAAAAGTCCTTAAGAAACCAGTAAAACCTCTCAGAAAATCCCTAACTCTTACTAATCAGCTTCTGTACTTTCCCAAAAAATCCTCTAGCCCCCTTGGCTGCTCTTCTTCCTAAAATGATGATGACAAGAACATATTCTTGGGGGCACTCTCGTCACAATTTGTTTGACAGACATCATGGCCTGTCCCTGGCCCTGGCCCTGGTGCTCCTCCTCCGCCTCTACCTGTTCGCTGTCCTCCAACTTGACCCTTGTCTGGTCTGGTTCTTTTGTTTCGTCATCCAATTTAATTATGATGCAGTCGACAGACAGAGCGAAGACAGACACATTCGTCAATGTGTCACGAGAGAGCGAGGGGAAAGCGACAAATTAACAGAACAAACAAATGGCATGGCACTTAATTAAAAGATTTGCAGAGCGTCTATGTAGAGTGGGATTTGGTAACTAGCTACTTTTCGGGGTTGAGGTTGCGGAAAGAAACTTGAACGTGAAACTTTCTCTGAAGACGAGACTCTCGTTGATGTCGAGCGAATTGTGTCAGAGACTGTTATTTTATTTATTTTGCGTGTTGCTCATTTGGCGCTGCTCATAATCAACTCATCTGCATTGGCTTTTGGCAATTGGCCGAGTTTTGGCTGCTCGTTAGTTGAACATAATTATTGGGTTGTTTTCTAGCCATTCGTTGGGGGTGCTTGTTGCCGCTGGCTCATAAAGTGTGCCAAATTCGCTCGAGGAGATGATCTCGTGGTTGCACGGGGCGTATGAGCAATGCTGTTGATGCAACCACCGGCTGTGGAGCCAGCACAGCTTGAGACTAAGTGGCCCAGCCGGGCGGCCATCCCACCCACCCCCTTTTCGCCTTAACCCATAAATACCCCGCATGGCATTAATTACCATTTCACATGCTGTGAGTGCCAAAAAGAAAATCGAAAGAAAATGGGAAAAGATCAGGAGATCTGTGGGCCACTGAATGAAAACGATTTTCAATGAATGAAAATGTGTGCAAACGCAAATCGAATGAAAAGCAGGAAGTCGCCAGCGAATGTCAAATGATTTTCCAACGGAAATGAGCTCATTTAGGGCTTCAAGGGGCCACAGAAAAATCAAACTGCAGCTGATCGCATTAATTGCGAGGCGAAAGAGAGATCTTCATCATCATTGCCTGGCGGGCACGCCGGTTTTAATTAAATTCCAGACACATCAGCACTAAATTTTTTGCGCTGATCAACGCATCGGCAATTTGTTGTAAGTTTCTCTGTAATTGGTTGCTGCACCACCCCCCTGTTGGGTGTCTGGAATTTCCATTCATTTAACGGAACATCTACCCACGATTGCCAGTACGCTCGTCCAGCTCCTCCTCCTCTGGCCCCCATCGATTATGATCTCAATCGCTCACACAATGAGCATTTGATTTAGTGCAATTCGCCAGCAAAATTCGCAAAAATACACACAAACAAAATGAGATGTGCTTTGGGGGGCTGTGAACCCCCGAAGACTTGCAAATCTATCTAATTCCGGAACCATTGTAAAGTGCAAATTGCGCAGATCCGCATTTGAGTGCCAATAGTGATGGATTTTGTGCTTTTAGGCAGCTGAGAGATTTATGGGGTTTTAATTATGTTAATTTTAAGATGGAGAATGTTGTTAAGGTTAAGGCTAAAGTATGTAAACTTACTTTTGAAATATTTGCGTTGTTTCTTAAGTTGTAAACTTTTATTTGAAACTGAGAATAAATTGTCATGTTTTTAGACTTTTTTTTAAATGTGTAAAAAAAACAATTATGATATTAAGATGGAGAATGTTGTTAAGGTTAAGGCTTAAAATTTTATTACTTTTAAAATATTTGCGTTGTTGCTTAGACTATATTGTATATGTGTAAAAATTATCAAAATGGATATTTATGAGAAAACTGCTACTGAAACTTGGGTTTTTTCAAAAAAATTACTTAAACTCAACCAAAAATAATATTATTTTAGTTAGGGTATATATTTTTCTTGTGCCAGCAGGGGAAGAACAGAGAAATTTAATAACTTGTAAGACTCTATTTCGATATTGTTATATATTATGTATTAATTTAACAAACAAATTATTGTTTATTAGTTTGATTATCATGAAAACCTTCTTAAAAGCAGGCAAACAAATGATTTGTAATAGATTTTAGTTTTTGATCAATAATTTAAACTTGAAAGTTACATTTATACACTTCAGAAAGTCTGAATATAAATTCGATTATATTTCAAATAATAATACAAATATTTATTATGATTTAATAAAGGATCCTTAACCCACTTTCTTCCCTGTATATCCCCCATAGACTATAAGTTATCCTGAGTATCTTTCCCATACACCTTGTTCGTCAGTCAGTAGGTGTGTCACTCTTCATGGCCTGCTGGTTGTCATCAGTTTGGTTTTCGTTGTATTTCTTTTTATTTCATAACTTTTGGTTACATCTCTCTGGCAGTCCCATCGCCCTTGGTCGGCACAGATGAAGCGCAGAAAGTGGCACAACCAAAGGCAGTTTTTTCGTATATTTTATTTTATTTTTCTCGGTGCATCTTTTGGGTGGTGGCGACATCGTCGTCCGATGCAGCGTTCGACATCAAAAGGCGGCGGGAAAAGAACTGACAGCTCTGAACTTGAGCTTTAATTATTTAATTAATTTATTGTGCAAAAAGTGGCAATTGAATTGGCTGCAGCATGGAAACACCCAGCCACTCTGCCCCCTTTTAAGCTTTTTGTGCAGGTGTCCACCTTCGTTTGCTGACGCGCCCAGTTGCACACAGCTCAGATTAAATTAATGTTGGGGCAGGAAAATATATATAGAATATGTATATTATGGCGAAATGTTAGCCAAGACATCGTCATGCAGTCTACGCCACGCGACGCCCACGCCTCCTCAGCCGCCCTGCGAAATTTCACCTTTCGCTGCCGTTGACAGCCACAATATTTCTACCTTTTGGCAAATAGAATAGAAATAAAATAAATGCCAAAGCAGAATTCATTGATGCCACTTTGCTGGCAAATATTTTGGCAAAGTGCATTTCTTGTGTGCTGACGACTTTTCCTTCTATTTGATGTTTGTCCTCCTCGGTTTGTTTATTTATTTATTCATCTCGTTGGACGCCTTTTCGCCTGTAATTTCGCGCATAAATTGCTCCAAGTGTCATTTGGGCCTTTCGGCTTCATCCACCAGCCACGTTATTTATTTTGGCCACAAAAAGAGGCACACAGGGGGAGAGTGGCAAAGTTGCCATGTAATTAAATCTAAGCCAAACGTCACATTTTGAAGGTCCATCCGCCGATTCGGTCGCCACGCTCGATTGGCTCTGATTTGGTTTTGCATTTGCATTTTGACCATTTAGATTCCCAGCAGCGTCAGCAATGGGTAGTTTTTTTCTATAGTTTATTTTGGGGAATGCACTTTTTTATTTTCGACCTGCCTGCTCTACCGGAAGCTGTTACGCCAATCTCTATCTCGTAAATTGATGCGATTTGACATGGGCACAGATGGTCTGGTTGGGTCTGGTCTGGTCTGGGCCAAAAGCGACAAAGACCTCAAAGCGGGTGGTAATGGGTTTTTTGGCATTGAAACAGAATATAAATTGCAGGCTGAGGGAACCAAATCAAAGCAACTTTGTTGGCTAAGTTGCACTAGATTAAACAAGAGCATTTCAAATGGGGATTTAATTTATATGCTTTATTTGCAGCACTAAAACATTTTTGGGATAAGAGATCATGAAGAAAACTTTGAAGGAAAATGGTTTAAATAAAGATTTAGTTATTTTATAAGAAATTAAAAAACCAATGAAAAATTTAAGCATTTCTTTCTTTGACTTTTCAGCTTATATTTCATAAGTGAATATGAATTAAAGGAAATATTTAAATAATACATTTAGTAAATGTATTTAGTAATAAAATAAATGAAAGTTATGTTAAGTAAATGACTTTTCAATTAAATAAAATTTAAGAAATATTTGGTGAATACCTTTAGCAAAAGACTTTTCACTTAGTGATTGTGTCTACAATGTCTGAATATACAAAGTTGAGTGCCAAAACTAAACCTAATTACTATTTCCAATGGTTTTTTAGAAGTATAAACAAATAGTAGTCTGTATATAGTTTCCCCATAAAATCATATACACAAAAAACGTATTTAAAGTATTAATTTTAATAATTGATTTACTTTTCTTAATTATCAAGTATAAATTAAATTAAATTTCGGTCAAGAGATTGCACATAAACAAGCAAAACTTTAAAATTGAATTAAAAATAAACAATTAATTAATAAATCTAATTAAAACGAATTTCATTGCTTGCGATAATTAGCAGTAACTCTTTTGAACATTTATCATAATTTTCATCTGATTAATTAGCTTTTAACATCATTGTTTGGATTATCCCAATAAGTTATACAATTACACAGGCAACCCACTGCCCCACACTTTCCTCTCCTTAATCTCCAACTAATTAATATCTCATAAAATTAATCTCAACTTTACTTACCAGCCGAATCCAGTCATTGGCATTGCGAATATTAAAATTGCAATTACCATGAGCAAACGCATATCGATTGAAGCCGCCAAATGCAGCGGCAACAAACCAAATTCTGGCCCGTTGAGCTGCTCGAATGTGGTGTGCCTGGTGGTTTTTTATATATTTCCCGGACAGTGAGTGTTGTGTGTGTATATTGTTTTTGTAGATTGTTTTTTTTGTTTTGTTTTGTTTTGCTTTTTTTTTGGCAGGTAGTTAAAGTTAAAGCCTTTTTTATTGCGTCCACGATGAGTACACGAGATGCTTATTTGAATATCGTTGACGTGTGTGCGAATTAATCAAGCGGCTCGAGTTGAGTGGATTTTTTGTTGTGTTCTGATATGTATTTCGTCAGCAGGGAAGTTGGCAGAATCCCCGGCGACATGATCACCTGCCTGAACCAAGCCGAACCTGAGGTGATCTTCCTGAACTCTCCCTGTACTGATCTGCCCTGATTCTTGCACTTTTTTGTTTTTGCTCAGATGAGGAGGCTGCGTGGTGTTCGTACGCACACGGAGAAAGCTGCCGGCGTACTGAGCGGCGTTTAAAGGGAATGTGGCCCAGGAGTAGTCGCCGTCGTCGTCGTCTCGGCCAGGTCTCAGGCGAGGCAAACAAAAAGTTCCAGGCCAAAAAGTTGAACAGCGAATCAAAAGCCCGGCCAAGGGTGGAGTCCAACTGGGGAATTGTTTTTTGGTTTTCTTTTTTGCGTTCAAGAGGGGAGGATATAGGGGGTATATATATATTTATATATATATATTGGAGGATATCCAGGGAGTAGCGTAAAAAATGAAATTAAACGCGCGCTTTAATCAGAATCCCAGACCGAAGACCCGAGAAGCGCGCGACTCTGCTTTTGTCCGCACTTTTTATTTAGCTTTTTGGTGTTGCCTTCTGGCTGGATCTCCTGTTTTTTACGTTTTGTTGTGCCCTTTGGTACTCCTTTTGCTCTGTGTTTTTTCCTTTTTTTTGTTCATATGTTGGTTAATTTTGTTCTTTCTGGAGGCTGTGGCGCATCCTTTGCGCCCGTTTTTCCCATGCTCCCAACATTATCGGGGGCCAGAGAGTTCTTCTCGCGATCGAAACACTCGCGCTGACTGACCGCTCGCACGGATCTGAGGGATCGCCAGCCGATCGCCACGAGAACGTAAACTCGGTGAGCGCTACGAGTGTATGGCGGTGGCTATAACAACCGTGGGATTTTCCACCTCCTCCTCCGCTCCGGCTCACTCGCGAAAAACTCACTCGCGAAAAGTATAGCGAACGCCGATCGGGCGGGCTCTGGCTCTTGACTGATTCTGCGGATCGCCGTGGATCGGGAACGGAACGGAACGGATCGGATCGGATCGGATCGGGGAGAGATCGCTCCGCCGACCCCAACGAAATGCACAAAAAACACACTATGAATGGACGTCGGTTGTCGGCCGGTTGTCGGATCGTTTCTGATTGTGATACGTCGCCGTCGAGAAGTCTCTTCCTCCGCTGACGCTCTGTTTGGAAGCGTGAAAATTTATTTCACTCATGCGCGTTCCGGCCGCTCAAAAAATCTGTGGGGTTCGGGTCGGTTCCGCTCTGCTCCGCTCTGCCCTGCTCTGCCGGGTTCTGATCTTCTTCTAACGCCTCCGTCGCAGTCGCTGCCGCAGTCACAGTCGCCGCCGACGTTGACGTCTCAGCTGGCAGTTTTACGTGTTGATTTTTGAGATATTTTCTAATGTATCTGTAAGATTGTGTTGGATGTGCCTGTGCCTTACTTTCAATGGTCCGAGGGGGGCTATGGGCTGGCACAGTGCCCGCCATTTGTATGCGAACTGAGGGAAATGTGGAGGGATAAAGCGGTTTTAAGGGGAGAACATAAGGCAGCATATATTTTTTCGCTATATTTATTCGTAGTATTATTTCAGATAAATATTATTTACTTTTGAGCAAAATTTAACATTTTGTATGACTTTAGTTTAAAATAAAAGAAAAAAAACTTTAGAAACCCTTGTAACTTGATATATTTTTCTTCTTTTGATAATGTTTTAAAATCTTGAAGGAGTCAGTAAAGACCAAAGGCTAAGCAAGTAAAAACAATCTGCTCAAGAAAAATATTACCATTTTAAAACCCTTAAAAGGGGTCTAAAATTATACTACTAAACATAGTGTTATAAAAATGTTGTAAGCTTTAGTTTCGATACCTTTTTAGTTTTTAAGAATTCAAGAGATTTCTCGAGCATGTATGAACATGTTATACATGCTTTTAAAAAATATTTAAAATATGTACTAATATTATGGATTTGTTAATTTTATTTTAGCTATTTAATTTATTATCATCATGATCAAATTAATTAACAAAAATTTCTTTTCTGTTTTCCCCATTTATTCATCTACTTTACATTATTATCAGCTACTTTTTGTTCTCAGTGTTAAGGTTCATTTTTTAAGCTTTAGCTTCAATACGTTTTATAAAGTTTTACAAATTTCCTGAGATTGAAATAATGTATTTATAATATTAAAAATATTATTTTTTTGTTCTTATAATAATTTTTACAATATTAAAAATATTCTTTTATTTACACTATTTAATTAATTTGAATTAAATTAAATATTAATCCTTGTTTTCTTATTTTCCACATATATATTAATAATTTATATAAATATAATATATAAATAATTTTTCTACATTTTGATCTCCTACTTTTCACCCTCACTGTTGACTCCACCACTCTGTTACGGTTACCTACTCGACATTACTCCTCCGGGTTTCCGTTTCGGTGACATTGCTCTCCTGTCCCACACCGCCGCTCCTCTGGATCTCCGATCGCCCCCTGCTCCACACATCCCGCCCTGAAATTTCACTCCTCCGCCCCCGCGCTCTGTTTTGGCCGCCGCGAATTGTTTACACGCGACAAACTTGTCATCGTTTTTTTTTCGTGTACATCTCGGATGATAAAAAAAGGTTAGCGACTTTGTCTTTGGCATGTTGTGGCCCCTTGTTGGGCTAGGCCACGAGCTCAGGTACCAACAAATATGGGAAATATATAACATATATGAGAGAAGACCTGGCAGTTAGCTGATGGTCAAAAAAGAGAAAGAAATCAAGTCGCATGATCATTAAAATTGTGCCACTTTTGTACTCGCTCGGAACTCGGGTTCTTGTGCTCCACTGTCCAGGCGTCAGAGTTTGCATATCATCTCTGGATCCGTCTCCAGACACGTAATAACTCTTTGGCTTCGTATCTGGGCGGCTAATCATTCTCAAATACCATAAAAACACATCTCGCAGGGCTCTCAGCTGATGGCCAAGAGGCTGAAAAGCAGCTAAAAACCGAAACGGGAGCAGCTACCAAAAGCTTAGTCAACAGTCAGCAGAAATCTTGACTAATGGCGTGCTAATCTCGTGCTGCCGGTTTTGAAAAGCTAATCAGTGGTTCTACTTAAATAATTTAAATTTAAATCTTAGTTATTCATTTGGAATATATAATTAATATTCTAAGTAATTGCCACATAAATATGTATTATATTCAAAGTAGAAATTAAAATTAATTACTTTAAACTTACTCTACACTTTGTTTTAATTTTGATACTCTTCTAGGTTGTTATAATTTTAGTCAGAAGGTATAATAAAGGCTTAATATTTTGACAAACCCTGTTCATTTCTTTCAAATTAATTTATTCTTCTTCTGGGGTCTTTCTAAGGTGTTTCCAGTGCAGGTCAAAGATGAAAATTTTTTGGAAGTAACCAAACATTACCTGAACGTTCCCTGTGGCCTTCGAAAATTTCCTCCAACGTTGCCGGAAAAAACGGAAAGACAAGAACGAAAATGTCTCCTCCCTAGGTGATCAATTAAAAAAGTGAAAAGGCGAATGAAAAGTGAAGTGCAAAACAGTGGTAAGTGCCAAGGGTGTGCATAATGTGCAAGACTAGAGTTAAGTGTTAATTACTTTCTTTCCTTTTTTAATTAGAACCTAAGAGCGAGAGAGCCACTTAAATAATAAGAATCAACTCTTGTGGTTGTCAATTTTAACAATTTTAATCTGCAGCCTTTGTTTAAATTTTTTTCCTTGGCAACTTGCAATTTTGTTAGTCTGAAAAAAAAGAACAGAAAGCGAAACTTAACTCAACTTGTTTCTTTTTATTATTATTTATTTTTTAAGCACTTCACTTGCCACAAATTACTTTTTTAGCTTCTGTATGTATGAGATTAATCATCTTCTCCACGATATTTTGTTTTCTTAAATATTTGCTAACCTGTCCAATTAAAACCACTTAGTTTGCTCTGAAACTTTCCACGTATTCCACTTCCTCTTTTTGATTTTATCAGTCAGTTGGTTTGTTCCTCCTAATCTATTAATTTAACACAAATGTTTGTAAATTATTTTGACAAGGGTTATAAAAAGAGAAAAATTATGTTGTCTTCTTTGGGATAATAATTACAATTTAAATTTGATTATTAAAGGATATTATTTATGATTTTTAATGTAAGAATATTTTAAAGCACTAATAAAAAAAATTAAATTAAATAAATTTAAAAGAAATGGAACAATGGAACAATGGAAATAAACAACAATTGTAACCCAAATTATTTGCCATGTCCAGTAGAACAAAAATTTGACTCCTTACATTTGTCGAAAATGTATAAGAAATTTTATTTAAAACATTTTAATTTTATTATTTTTAAAGCTAATAAAATATATATCTGAAAAGCTTTCCGATATCAAATTAATGAATCTTTGGCAAAATTAGAAACGATTTTAATAATAAATAGCAAACTGCCTTCCTGCTTCCTTCCGTTAATATAAAATATTATGTCAGTACCATACCACATTTTTAGACATAAGTTTATTATTTCTTCCTCCTATTTATTTTTATTAAAAAATACAAATTTCTAATATTTCCCCCAAAACATCTCAATCCACCCTCCCCAAGTTAAGTCGTCAACTCCCAGCTCGATGATCTCGATTTGTCTGGACAGCTGTACAACTCTGCTCAAATATGGGCTAATCGCTGTAGATGCCCCTCATGATGATGCTTCTGGCTGCTTGGCGCTTTTTTGTTTGTTTATACATCTGAAAGTTATTTTTCTCTTTGGGCAACTCGAAGATTTCGGCAGCATTTTGTGATTGCTGCGCCACTTAATTGCCGCTGGAATCTTGTGGTTTTATGGTTTATGATACAACTGCGTTGTGCCCACTGTGCAGGAGACTGGGGGCCGTGGCGGGTTGTCAGTCTAAAGTTCACAAGTTGTCAAAATGTTTGCTCTGAAGTCTCAGACCCGGAGCATTTTGTGGCCCGGACTTATCTGACTGTGTTAACACATAACCAACACTGATGGGCCAGCTCGAGATCTATTTTCTTTTGAGTTTGACGGAGGTTGATTCAACAAATAAACAAAAGGTGTGCACCACACAGGGCGAAAAATCTTAAGGAAATTTAGAATTTATGGATTTCTAATGGGTCTATAAGGATACGAAATTGTTGATTAGAAATAGGGTTAACTGTAGAAAATAATATATTAAATATAGAAAACTTTAGGTAAAAATATTATAAAATATTTATTATTATATTTTTATTATATTTTTCCCTGTGCAGTCGTGGGCAAAATATGTCTATTAAATGAAAATAGACACTGACGAAGCTGCTGAAAGGCTACCCCACACAATATTCCAATACACTTGCTTAAAAAACAATAAAAAAAAATTCGAATGAGAAGAAAAGTCAGACGTAGTTCTACACCAATGATTAATGGATGCCAAACGATTGTGAAATCCTATAAACAAATTCGAGCCAGAGACAAAGGCTTTGGTTAAGAGAGACCTGCCCCCAAGAAGAAAAGTGCATTTGGCTTCGATCAGCTCGCCATTCACCTTTCCGACTGTCAAATCTCTGTGATGTTCACCTGAGATCACAGGTCTCCCTAGGGAGCGGGAGAGAGACCCAGGGAAAGGCGCTTCTCTCGCACTATCAATGGAAGGTCATAAAAACTTTATGGTTTTCCCGGCAAAAAAAAAGAAGCTGCCTCAGCAGCAGCTACAATTCTTTTAAGTGCCCTCCATAGTAATTACTCTTAAGCCCAAAGTCAGCTGAAAAATATGCCACTACAGAACCACAAACATCGCTTTGTATATATAGTTCTTCGGCCGATAACCAAACACTTTTTGTGGGGGAGGGCGCTACACGGACTGTTTGTGGTATTGTTCAACCGAATGACCGATTCGGAGAAGCGTTTCTGCCACAAAAAGATGAAAAAAGCTCACTCAAAACGGCTTTAGAGACTCCGAGGCGAAGAACAACAAACAAAAACGTCGTGTTATGAGCTATTAACGTAATTGGAAAACGGCATTGGGGGAATTAGAGCGCTCTTTGATGCACTACAATGAAAAGTCGGGCTACTTTGGATTAAGGAAAATAAACAGACGGGCCGAAACAAAAAATTGAATTTTATGGAAAAATCACTAATTAAGCTTAAGCTGAAAAAGGGAGGGGGAAGTGAGTCATTCTATGGATAGCAAGTAGTGGGGGTATTTTAAGGAAGAGGGGAATATTTCTTTTCAAAAGATATTGTTTTATCTTTAGTAACATAAATTTTAATGACAATTAATTGACACAATAAAAAATATTCATTTGTAGAGTTAACTATTTTTCTAGATTTTAATTAGATTTTTTTTTATCTCTTTGAATTAGTAGTTAGTTTTATATTCTTCCTTTTTACCTATAATTATGCAACAAACTCTGCTAGTTTCCCAAGAAATCTGATCAAGTTTGGAACCCAATACTATATTACCTCATATTCCTAATAATTAATCTCAAACCACTCTCTATTTTCCCATTTTATTGATCTGTTTTTTCCTCGCAATTCCTCTCATTTTGAGGTATCTGTGTCTGCGTCTGCATTTTTTTTGGCTTGTAATTAAAAACGCATAAAATCGAAACAACAAAGTAGCCCCACAACAACAGCAAGCACAAACAGAGAAAAATGTTAATACTCTGGCTGGCATTCATTTTTACGCAATGTTCTCTTCATAATTCAATTGTTTTTATTGTGTGCGCCGACACACACGGCGGTCATAAAATTTTATTAATTTAATTGGATTTTTTTCTTGTGCCTCAGTCGTAATTAACGTAGAAAGTGCTGAGTGTGCGCGGCCACAGGAAATGCTTCTTCCCTCTTTCAAAAGAATAAAAAAAAGCGAAACCGCAACAGAAAACAGATTTAGTTTATAAATTATTTCGAGCTTTTATTATTATTTATTTACCACTTTTACCACCCATTGTTGCTTAAACAATTAAAAAATACACACCGAAAAGAGCCACAAAAAAAAATAATATATTTCGAGTCAACTGCTTGGCTTTTTTACGAGCGATTCAGTTGATTTACTAGCCAGCCCCCGAAGAAGTATCCAAGTATCCAAGTATCCACGCACATCCGAGTATCTGTGAGATATTTGAGTATCTGTGCGAGACGGGCGTGTTGAAATGGACAGTCAGCATCAGAAGCGGCCGAGTACTAAAAGAGATTTATGCCCATTTTGTCAGCTGCTCGCTCACTGTAGACATTCCGCCACTCCGTTCCCAAGTTCAAACTCTATGAAAATGGATTTCAACATGATTTTTACTGGCCGACATAAATAAGCCGCCCCTATTTTTGGCCATTTCCATTCGCGGCCATTCCTGGTCACCTACCGAAAAATAAGTGCCGGGGCTTAATTAAGCCACATCCCCGAGGTTCGAGGTCCGGGGTTCGAGGTCCGGGGCTCGGGCTCATCATAAATTGGTCTTAGTGTGGCCGGGCTGATGCCGAGCGGTCCGATCAAAAACAAAGAGCAGCCTTGCCGAAGGACCACCGGAGATCTCTGGGATCTTGGCCCTGCATAATTTTCAGAAAACAGGTTTCCGGCTCTCCTACCGCGTCCGGACTCCGTTGCGGATTAAGCGATTAAACAAATTAAAACAAATTACGTTTTTGCACCCACCACAGCGACGATGAGCATAAAATTAATAAAAATTTACCTGTCACGGAAAGCGGTTGGCTTTAAAATGTCCCGATTGGTGTGGGATATTAAAGGGTTTTTTAAATGAGCCACCTACAGGGTGTTACTTAAGTGGGACAGGTCTTATTTTGAAAGACAAAATTTATTTGGAACTGCAAAATGCAGAATTTTATATTTGATTTCAAAAAGAAAGTTAGATGGGTGTAAGTTTGCTGGAGAATTAATTTTAAATATAGTTTTTTGTTTAAATATATCATTTCGTTTATTCAAAAATTATTTAAAAATATTTTAAGCAACTTAAAATAACTTCAAAAGGTCAAATGAGCCACTTACAGATTGTTACTTAAGGGGAACAGGCTTTAATTTAGATACTCTGAGCCATAAACAATTTATTTTGGGTTTCAAAACAAAGCAATTTATATTTGATTTCAAAAAGAAAGCTAGAAGGGTATAAGTTTGCTGCATAATAAATTTTATATGTAGTTTTCTGTTTAAATATATCATTCTGTTTATTCATAAATTATTTAAACATATTTTAAGCAACTTAAAATAACTTCAAAAGCATCGAAAAAATGATGATGATGATGATTTCTTCTACAGGGTGTTCTGACTCAAATCTATTTCCTGATTGTTTTATTCGGCGCCAATTGTTTGCAGCTCGGTTTGTGCTTTGCCAGCCCATTAATTTTCTTTGGTCTCGACCAGATATCCCAGAGCTCTTCCTGCCCCCGACGCGCCCACAAATTATGATCGACAAAATGGGCAATTATAATTATTGTTAACGGTTTGTTTAGGCAGCATTAGTTTGTGCGGTTTAGTTAGTTTGGGTTAGGCCAATGCCGAAATTTATTTTAATATTTATGCACCGCAGTTCATTAAAATGCAAATTTATTGGCCCTCGTGGTCTCAGCCTTCTTGGCCAATTGGCCAATTGGATTTCAATTGAAATACACACAATTCACCGACACAAACACAAACACCACCAAGCGGAAAAAACTTGTAGAAATTTATAGCAACTTTGGCGCTTGGCAATTGTTAACAAATCTACTGTATATATACATCTATCTATCTGCATATAATTGAGTGCGTTTGTCTGTATGTTTTTCAAATTTTCCAATGATATTGCGTATGCGCCATGTGAGTTTATGGCGGACGCGTGTGTTTCGCGCAAGTGAAATACATATGCAAATATTGCTCATACGCCGCGTTGAACGCATGAAGTGAGCGTGATTCAGGCATACACTAATTGAGAATTCCCAAGAAATATGCTCGTTCCAGGAGAAAGTCAGGGTTAACAGAAGGTTTCTTGTTTTATGATTTACCGGAATTTATTGTTTGGGTTATATTGTATCTTTGTTCTTCTGGATAAACTTCAACTGACAGTTGTTTTCTTTTGATTACTTCTTACTAATTGAGCTTGTGAAATTGTGTTCTTTCTGGCTAATTGAGCTTCTAAAGGCAGGGTTTTTATTGGTTTTCACAGAGAAAATAAAATAATTTCTTCTTAATTTATGATGAAGTATATTATATAAAATATGTTAATATAAAATTAGAGGTTAATTTTAATCATTAGGTCAGGCATATTGTATTATTTTCTCTTTGTGCTCTTCTTATTATATTTTCTAAAAATAATTAAGTCTGCAATCTTCTCGAAGCTTCCATTAAATTCTTTAAGACCTAATCTCAGCTTACTTGCCTATTAAAAAAAAATTGTTTTCAAGGATCGCGTTTCACATGTCAACCCTTCGTTTACTATGTTTTAGAGATTTTGTTACATCGGTAATTACTCAACAATTTTTAACCTGATTAAGCAGAAGCAGCAGAAAATGCCTCACCTGGGCAGAGGCAAAAACAACTGCCTGGGGGCAGCGACATTAACTTGTCGCCGTTGTTGCTTTTATTTTTATTTATTTATTTTCCCTTATATTGATGTCATTTTGCTGTTGTTTTTGCTTTTTGTTGGCTGTCAATGGCACTCAGTGCTGAATGCAGGGCATGTGCTGCATGCATTTAACTTTAACATGACAAACCGCAAACTCATAATACACAACATCGGCGACAACAGGTTTCCACAACAACCACAAGATAAAAGGGGGTTCAAGTACCTCCGACTCCATGCCAAGTATATCGCCGGCTCTGCAGCTCCCACTCCTTCAACCTCAACCTCAGCTGGACGACGGGCCGCGTCTAGAGAGAAGGAGCGGAGTACAAAAAAACTGTCCCAACTGTCTGAGCGGGCGATTCATAATATCATATTTCACTTCCTTCAGGATATCATAAAACTTGGCGCATTGCGTTGTGGCTCGCTGTGTTGTCAACATTTATTGAAAAGTCGTGCCGATTTTATAGCCATTTTCACTGTACACTGGACACAGGAATATCCCAATCCCAATCCCATCCCAATCCCAATTCCAATCCCAAGACCCGAAGCCAGCCCGAAACCCATCCCAAACGCTGCACTGCTCTATGGCGCTCCATCGCACTGACTTAGTTTATTTTGCAGCTATTTATCTCGCTTAGCTGGTACTTTTGGCGTAGATTAAGTGCACTAAATACCACAAAACCCGGCTAGAAGAGCCAGAAACGATTTGACTCCCGCCGATCGCCAGACGCGAGGCCCAGACGGAGCTGCAGACAACCCACTGGACGGCGAGGACAAGGAGTTTGGGCTCGAGGTTGGGCCCCAGTTCGGGCTGAACTGTGGCATGAAGTTGCATTCGCTTATTTATGAGTTAATATACATGAATTATGACATCAAAGGCCCCACAGCCAGGCGAAGTTGCTCTCTAGCCAGTCCAGGGACTGAAATCGAAAATGAAATGGAAATGAAAATGGACGCCGCCTCATAGGCAAAGATCGTACACCAAGAATAATAATTGTTAGGTTTTATAATAAGGTGGGGTTAAGGTATTACTGAAATATTATATATATATATATAAATATATATATATTGAGTTCCAATTATTTAATTCATATTTTAAGTTCAAGCAATTTTATTTATTCATTTATCTTTGGGAAATTCAATGACTTAGAAATTAATTGCTTTGACCTGTTCCTAATTAGCATATTTTATTAGCTTATACATATTTAAAAATAATATATATTTATTTTATATTTAATGTTTGTTATATTCAATTATGAAAAGAATTGATTGATAACATTTCTTCTTTTTTGTTGACATAATTTATGTGAAAAATACATTTTTAAATAAATTAAAAGGCAAAGAAAATAAGTAATTTGATCTGTTCTTCTTTACTTTAATTTATTTACTTTTAAATATATAGTTTATAACCACACAGTACCTATTAAATAAAGTGAAATCAGTCATTTAGTTTTATATATTTTAAGTCACTGATCCTTATTTAATTTAAGAAAAACAAGTGTTTATAAAAATTAATTAAATATATATTAAAAAGGTCTGAGAACTAAACAGTGCTCTTTAAACACATATAATTTCTATTTCACTTGAATTTTGATATTTTCCTTATTTAATATTTACTTCAACATATTTTTTTAAGTGCACCGATCTGCTGGGTTATCTCAGGCAAAAGGTTGCCTCTCAACGTTTGTTTTGACACGCGGCGTTTTGTCTAACGGAGGCGGCTTAATTGAGTTTCATTTGATTCACCGATTCGGCTCTCGGGACTCGATCGCCGGGGCATCGCGGCAAATTAAGAGACCACACGCAAGGTGTGCTCCGGAAACAAAATATCCGTGCCCCAGCGCTCAGCAAATTGAAGGTTGTGTGAAAAATTGTTCCACATACAAGGAGAAGCACAGCAAAAACAGATACAAGATACGAAATAAAATGGAATATTTTATGACTAAACGTCAGCCAGTAGAGAGCCCCGGCAACAATAGCAGAAACCCAGCCAAAAACAACAACCAACTATTACCGAAAAAAAAAAAGATATATATATACACAATATATATATATTTGTTCGAGCTTCTGTTGCGGCTTTGCGGTCTGAGTTCGGTTCATCGTTTGTCGGTCTTTTGCCTTTTTTGGCAGCGCTCCTCCGCCTCTCCGAAATGTCGAGATCCCCAGATCCTCATTCCAAGTCCAACTTCATCGCTTGTGGTGCGTGTGGCATGTTGCCATTTGAGTTTTACATGTGTTTGCGGCCTTTTTGAATGCCGCTTTGGAAGCGTGCGCAGCCCGCTCTATATTACCTGAGAGAAATATTCCCAATTTGGGTGATCCCCCGCCTCCTGGACGCCAATTAGTTACAGCCGGAGCTGAGCTCCCTTGCGACGCGCGGCGGAAGGAAGTATTAGTCAGACTCTGAGAAGTTCAAGGGCACGTGGAGGGAGGAGGCTGGCAGGGAGAAACTATAATTCGAATTTCATGAATTCTTGCAAGGGAATCGAAGTGAGTCATCTGAGTCTGATAGTGTGACGCATCAGACGAGAAATCATTGGAGAAGAGATCAATCTGTCTGTGAAATCGATAACAATTAGGAAACATCAGTACTGATAGCATCACTAGTTCGTTGACATGTTGATATACATTTAGATCGAAACTAGATAAGAATTGTCTAGAATTTCAGTTGAAATTAGTATCATTTCCCTTACGAAATATTGTATAGTATTTAAGGTATGAAGTCTTTATTTTCAAAAGCAGTTGAATCATAAGTATGATGTGTAGGTTCTAGATGAATCTGCTTCAGGTAGATACTGTTCTAAAAATTTCTTAAACTACTTTGTTTGCTTTTTCTATAAAGAAAAGCCTAGTAAACTATAAGGAAATAAAGTAAAGTCAAGGAAATACCCCCATTTGAATCAATCGAAAGCTGTGATTCCTCCCAAGAAAATCTCTGTCCTGTCCTGATACCTTCCTCTCCGATCGCCATGCCCAATGCATTTGTCAGTGCCAATTTGGTTTGATGGAAGCGAATTCGAGGGCAATGCTGACCGCAAGATGTCAACGTTAGGACAAAATGCAATGCGAGGTTTCTGTGGTGCGTCCAGACCGGATTGGGTTACAATAATTTCCCCATAAAAATGTCGAAAACTGTGCGCGCGCCGGAACCCTCCGCTTATTTTTTTGTGTATAATTTTTGGACAAAGATTAGATCTGCCATGCGCAAAAATATTATGATGCGGCCCAGCCAAACCAAACCGCAAACAAAACAAAAATAAAATGCCAGACAAAAAGCCGAAATCGCTGCGATAAAAGGGGATGGCCGAAAATAAAGCACAACTGAATGCTTGAATGGCTGCCTGGATGGATGGACGGATGGCTACCAATCTGGCTGCTGAATCATAGAAACATAAGCGCGATCATAAGCGATCGCACAGAGATAGCCCATCAGAGTTCCCGAAAATATAAACAGAAAAAAAAGAAGTCGGGAAATGTGATAACCAAAGGTCGAAGTAGGAGATACCCTAGAAGGCAGTATTATCTGCAAAAAACAAATAGAGAAATAAATTACGATATCTAATATTACATTATTAAACATATCTAAAATTTAGAATTTAAATTGTGAATACATTTTTAATTGAAAAATAGCCTCTAATTCCCAATTAACTTTAGAATTTCTTAGAGGATCCTTCAGACACTTGAAATTATAACTATAATAAGATTTCTCTTGCCAGTCTTGAGCTCTATTCATAGACTGAATACTTAACTCTCTCTTAAATATTTAATACCTTTTCTAAGGGTATAAAGTTCAAGCCAAACCGGCAGTTCGACATTTTTGCTAATTTGTTCAGGGCGACTGCCAGGATGTATTAATGTCGCTCAGCTGTCCGCGGCGGTGTGAGCGACAGAAAAATTAAGGGCCTGGGCCTGGACCTGGACCTGGACCTGGAACTGAACCTGGGTGTACAGATCGGCATCAGGCATCGAGGGACCCTAAAACTGGGTTCCCGGCTAGGGCGATCCACTGTCAGCTTAGGCCTCGAACTACACGCGAAATCGGTTGACAAAGCGACTTTGGCGAGATGACTTCATTCGCGTTTTGTGTGCGTTTTGTCTGGAGTCTGGAGTCTCGAGGATCGCAGCGATCGTGGCTCCAATCTGTGCCAATTTATCGATCAACACGCTTAAGCGCATTTCGCATTTCTTGAGACTTTTGAGGGCATTTCATTATTTGCCTGCTCCTGCCTCCTGCTTCTGGTGAGCCTGATAAGCTTTATTGATGCGATTAGCGAAATGAGCTTTAGCCTGACAGCCATCAGCCTCGACTGGGAGCCAACCCGAAACCGACAACCGACATTTCTCATTAACAGAATCTTAACTTCTTTTTTTCGGCTATCGACTCCCCGGTCTTGTTGCATTTTGTCAATCGGTGGTTCGAATGAAGTCATTCCGAGCACCGACCTTGACATGAAAGTCGCGCTGAGATATGGCTTTTGCCACAGGAAGTTGGTGACGGGGCGATAATGTGTCCATGTTGGTTTAAAGTGATTTGTCTTGTCATTTTTAATTACGGGGCTTTGGAGAGGACTCTTTGTGGTGTGAGTCTTTAAAGATTTGTGTATTTTTAAAGTTTATTAATATTTTTTAAATGTTTCTTAAGCCAAATACAATTTAGTATAAATATATGATATTTTAACTGAGATGTTTACAATTACCTTACATATATTTATATAAAGAACATGTTGTTTCAGATTCTTTAGTTCTTGTTCAGAAGGATTAGCTCCATGTCTAGATAATCCCTATATATCTTTAAAATAAATTCGACTGAGGCATTTTTTTCAGAATAATCTAAGTTATCTTTTCCTTAAAGTAACCACAATTTAACTAACTTAAATCCGTTTAAACATATTTAATAAATATGAAATAAGCAAGTTCCCTTGTAAAGTTGTTTAATAAATACCAGTTTCAGGTGGGACTTACCCACAATGCAGTATATATACCCGCAATCTGCAAAGTGTCACTAATAAACTTTAGGGGCCAGCTCATCACGCAACCGAAAGCCAGATTACTTAATTCCCAAATTGGCCTTAATTCACGCGCCAAAGTGTGTTAAATTGCCATGGCGAGGGAGCCTCGATCGGAGGATCTGAAAGGCCGAGGCGCTGAGCTTTTGCATATGCGCCCACCCGTGACTGGCCGTGACTACCTGGGAGTTAAATCCGTCCAGGCCAGTCCCAGTCCGAGTCCGATTCAGATCCAGATCCAGAGAGCCATCGCATCGCATCCCATCCCATCCCATCCCTTTGGCCGCAGGGCACTTTGGATATCTGCTGCTTCGACTGTCTGTCTGTGTATTTTTGATGACTACTATCGGGTGCAGTCGCTTAGGCTATAAGAAAAGTGCCAGGCGCATCCGGAGGTCTCTACTCCATGCTTTGAGTATACTGAGAGAAACAGTACCATAGTTTATTTATGAATTCATTTTTAGTAAAAGAAAACTAACAGAAAAATTACAAAAAAATTTAAATATGCCTTTAAGTCTTATGAAGTCTTATGCTGAGCTAAAACCAGAGACTTTTGTTTGGATAATCGATTTTTTAAATTAGATTTGAAATGAATATTGATATAAAGAAATCAATTTAATTGTTATATTCTAATTTTACTATAAAAAGTGAGTACGGAATTACTCTACGTATCTTTTAAAATTCTTCTTCTTTATTTGACAAAAACAAAGAATCTTATTATCATACAAATAAGCAGAAAAATATAATAAAAGACCAACATAAAATATAAAAAAGTTTGAAACTATCCAAGCAATTTCTTTAAAATAATTTATTAAATGCATTTTACCTAGATAGTATACCATTGTACACCTAATTTTGAGCTATATTCCTAAATAAAAATATCAAAACTTTACCAGAAATATTCCCTTTGGTAAATTTAATATTAGAAAAATGTGTATTAATTATAATAAAATAATGTTGGACTTAGATTTCCCCTTAGTACACTCCTTGCTTTCCCTTTCTCCCAACCAAGGCGAATGAATATTCCCTTTGGTAAATTTAAGATTTAAAAAATATTTATTAAATATAATAAAATATTGTAGAACTTAGTTTTCCCCTTAGTGCACTCCTTGCTATCCCTTTCTCCCAACCAAGGCGAATGAAGACGTTTCGTGACGATGACTGAGGTCCAGTCTTGTACCTGGCTTCATGCTTATTATTGAACTCAATTTGGCCGGCGCGTGTAATTTGACTTTGCCTTGAATTTGGCATACGGATTCGCTGCGCCTCCAATATTTGCAGAGGCAGGAGGAGCAGCCCTGTCTTCCTGCTCCTCCTGGTGCTTCCCTAGAGAAAACCAGATCGAGCAACATTGCTGCATGTCGCCGGCCACTTCCTTCCTCCCATCGACAACGATCGACATGTGAGATCGAATAACCGAGCCATCGGGGCTGCCAGCAAACACACAGGCCCACAACATAATTAATAAATACCATCAACATTGATTAACTCAACTAAGCTAATAAAATCATTTGTCATCTGACTGGAGCTCGACTAGTTAACCTGCCAGTCTTGCTGCTGCTGCTGCTGCTGCTCCTCCTCCAATGACTCTGCTCCTCCAGCTTGGCGAGTACATAAAAATCGCGTGACTAATTTTGCAAAATTAAAGCTGCAGCTAAAAAGCAACTGCAGCAACTGCTGCACTCCAGCACAACGGGCCAACGAGCGTGTAAATAGCGAAAAAATTAATCAGCGTTGTGGGTTGGCCAAGGAGTGGGGAGCGATATGAGGAGTTGCAGCAGGTTCTCCTAGGGATCCAAGGAAGAAGCCGTGACACGAAATGAAAATGGAAATAATATAGGATTTCTAGCATGACTTCAAGTCTGTCAAAAAATAATAGTTCAATTCAAGATACTATTTTTTAGTATTTAATATGCTTAGTCCTTGAAGAATTCAAAAGTATCTGAAGCTTCTAAGTTTTTCAAAATATATTCTTTGATTTTTCAGGCCACATATGAACTATCCATGAACTTAGACTCACATTCTCCCTTCAAAAAATCTATTTTCTTTTATTTTCCGTGACAAAACCCATCACGCTCTCATCGTTATCCCAGAATCGACGACAAAGCCAACGTTGAGATGAAAAATCTCAGAACACGCACTAACAAAGCAACAAATTGAAACTAAATACTTTCGGTGCGAGGCCATGGAAATGGAGATCGGGGCCGCAGGATGAGATCCAGATTCGGATGCAGCCCCGGGCCCAGGCCTCAGGTGCTCTTCAGGAGCTCTAGCTTAGAGATATGGCTGTTGTCAAACGCTGTTCGTTCCATTTATTTAACCAGAAATTGTTGCAATCAGTGCGGAGCAGCTTTTAATTGCCTCCCCGAGGGGGGGAAATGTGGAGAGGTGTAGCGAGGGGGAGCAGCTCGAGGATAGCGATAAAGCGATGTCCAAATGCCAAAGATTCCTGCCGTAGACGTTCCATCGGAGACAAGGAGACGACTTTTGTCTCATGCGGAAATCGCATGCTGGCCGACCGTATAGTATCTCCGCCATCCGTCCGCACAGCTCTCCCCCTGTTTTCCACGGAGACAGACGAAGAGAGAGGAAATGCCTTAAATCAATTAGTTGAGCACTAATTGCCCCAATACCTTGTGGCATAGTTTGCCATTTGCTCAGCACCTGTTCGAGGACTCCCCTGCCGCTGCCCAGCCTCTCTTAATCTCTGTTGAGGAATTCCTGCGGCCTTCTCATTGTTTGGGTTGTGCACTGGGGAAAAAATAAAAATGATATATGGGTATATTTAAATTGGATAATTTTTTGTTTATTTAAATTTAATTTTAGAAAAGAAATTATAATAAAAATTATAATAAATTCTAAGAAACTTTAAATAAATAATACATCTTCACAAATATTGACCGAATATTCGTACTGACTTTTTAATTTCGAAACAATCGATAAGTTTCAAATAAATACAATATGTTCTTATCGATAAAATCATCAAAAATATCCCTATTTAATTGGACATATTTTAAATATTTATTATAAAATAATTTAAAATGTATGATTGACATTATATGTCAAGATTGATGTCTGGATTTTTGTATGTTCTAAATTGCTAATAAATATTCAGAATCATTTGTTTTTTATATAAATTTTATTTTATTTTACTTTATTTTATTTTTTATATACATATGTACTTTTTCCCAGTGTCCTTTTTTGTCCATACCCACTGCTATCTTTCTCACAATCAAGGTGCACTGAGAAGATGCCGCCAAGTTTCAACGTCTTCGCGAAAACAGCAAGTGCAAGACAAAAAAAAAGTGTCTCAAGTGCTGGGGCCAAAAGGAAGTCGCGAGATGGATCGTATTTATATATACTACACACATTTCGATATGGCTGGTATGGTTTTGGTCAAGCCAAAGATCTTTTGTGGCAGCAGATATGTGAAACTTCCTGTAGTCAAGTTGTTGTGAGAGATACGTTGAGTTGAGCTGAGAGGGTGTGTCTCCGGCGTAAAAGAGTTCCTTTCATCTTGGGATAATTGGTGGTAAGGATGTCCAGCCTTGCGCTTTATAAGTATTATCAAATCGCACCCACCGAAATGGGTCTGGTTTTTGGGGGAAATAACGATAAGCGGATGCTCTTTCTTAAAGATATTTTTGAGATTTATTTATATTACTTTATAGGTACTAGGTACAGTTTGAAGAGGTATCTCGAATAGTGGAGTTTGAGTAATAAATAAAATAAATAAATTTATTTCTACATAAATTTTTTATCTAAAATTTTATTTAATTAAATAATTTAACCTTTTATACAGACCAGTAGCTTGTTTAGACTAGTCTTGCTGCTTTAGAGTAAATGCATTAAAATCGAACTAAAATTTTGAGTTCAAGGACTCTTTCTCATCTCAATTGCGCAATTTCTGATGGTAAGTCCTGGCGTCACCAAAGCCACCACGAAATCAAAATGCCCGGGGGCTTCCTCCTTCATTTTCGGCAAGGGCATCCACACAAAAACCAACAGGAACAACCGAGGGCTGGCAATGAGGAAAAAGAACAGCAAACAATAAGCCGGGGCAAAGTTAAACAAAGTTGGCGCACCAACTCACTCTCTTTTCGGATCTCGGATCGGATCGGATGGGATCGGATGGGATCGGATGGGATCGGTTGGGATCGGGTGGGCACAAGGGTCTGGGCTAAGGGGTCCGGGCAAACAAAGGAGTGCGTTGATGTCGATGAAGACGGCCACAAAAGCGCCCCGATGCGATGATCGCTTCAGTCGGTGATTCTCCTCCTCGGGCTTCCTCTTGCCACGATCCTCAGTCTAAAAGTGCACTCAAAGAAATTTTGAACAAATTTTTGAAGCTTTAAATAAAACTGATTTACGTCAAAATATATTCAGATAAAATAGACTTGAAAAATATTATTAGAGATCTATAAGTAAACCTTACCTATGAACTACTTTATATTTTAAAGCTTGTCTTTTTGTTTGTTTCACTCTTGCCATGAGATATTTAAATTAATTATTTAAAATATATATAAATTCCTTATTTTATATTTTTTATAAATAATTTTTAGATAATTATTTTCCCAAGTGCTGGCCTTTAGCCTGAATGAGCGTTGGCCCGGGAGGAGGTCGGCGGAAAGCTCGCATCCGTTGACTGGGAATTGTAGTGGGCACCCAGGCGCACCCCGCCACCTCGCCTCTCCTCTCACCTGGCCGTCCCCCTTTGTTCGGGCTTTATTTTCTTATGGACACATACGTGTATAGTGTGTGTATAGTGTGTGTGCGTGTGTGTTTGTGCAAACCTGACGCCCATTCGCGCGCACCTTTGGAATTCGGTGGCCGCGAACGCTGCATAATGGAAGCCAAATGATGGGAAACTTTTTTGTGGCCCCGATCCGGCAGACAGGCATCCCTCTGGGAGACGGGGGAAGTCGCAGAAAAACAGAAGAAAAAAAATATAAAAACAAAACTAATTAGGCATAAAGTGCGTGTAATTATAAAATAAATTAAAGTCGAGCACTGACACTCCACAGCGCTTGACCTTTTTGTAACTCAATTACGATCGTTCGATCGTTTTTGCCAACTTGGCCACCCAACTTGGGAATGGAAGTGAGAGCACTGAAAAAAAATATATATACAAGGAATATTAATATATTTAAGCTTAGTATAGATATTAAAATCTAAGAATTTCGTGCAAAAAAATAACTCAAAGTCTTCTTCGGAAATAAACGAGAGAAATATATAATTATTTTTATAGGTAGGTATGGGAATATTTATTATGCAATATTTTATAAGAGAAACATAAGAATTTATCCATAATCGTTAGTTTCCTTTAATTAACAATATTGTAAAGAGCTTTAAAAATTATGTTAATTAGCTTTGTCAATCTTTTTTCATTCTTGTCTCATTGATTTCATGTCCTCAAAGACAAAAGTAGTAATATTTTCCCGTGTACAACAACGTAAAATGGATGAGAGCCAAAGTCCCAGTCCCGATGTCCAGAGCAGCTGTCGCGTCTTTAGCCAAAAATGGCAATGTTTACATGCGTGTCGCCTCCAGCGAATGGGACACCCATATCCCATATCCAATAGCTGCATCCAGCGGCATCCCAACGCGAACCCATTCCATAAACGCTTCGCAAACACTTTTTGCGTGCTGTTAATTACATGGTCGGGAGTCGGGTCTAGTCGGTCTCTGAGGGCATTTCCAGTTGCCGGTTTGCTCCTCTGGTGGTCCCATCTCGACACTCGGTGCTTGGTCATTGCTTCCTGGTAGAGGCGATCGCAGAACTTGTCGCCCATGTTAACAGGCCGCGGCCCGATGATTGATAGCCATAGGCACTAGGCCAATGCATTTGTTCTGGTAAGGGCATTGAAATTATAAGGAAAATCTGATCAGGTGCGGGGTTTTAAATTACCAAAAATATTTAGGGAAAAGCTGCTATGAAAATATAAAAATTAAGTTATGGAAGTGCCTAGTTTCAGGACAGTTTCCTTTGAAGCTAAGCGATTTAAGTTAATTGGGTAAAGTTAGCTTACAATTGTTGAAAATTTGTATGTATTTATCTAAAATTATTTATTAAATAATTTCTGCACCGTCTAGTCTAATTTTAAGCTTTAAAAGTACTTAAAAATCTGATTCAGGTAAACAAAAAAATCTACAAAATCCAGCAATCGCCTTAAGCTCCATTCAATGTCATAGAAATCATCCAAGATGTTACTCCTTTTTAAGAGATTTTCCCCCTAAAAAAGGTGGGAAATCACCAAGAACCCCCTGAAGTCTGGCTTGGGTCACCATTACATTTCTTTACCTAATCCGCCAAATTCTCACGCCTCACCAACAATTGCCACTTAATTAACGCGTACACTCACTTTGCCGCGACTTGTGTCGAAAATTTTCATTGTGAGCGAAGGGCCAAAACGGTGGAAATGCCTGGGAAAGGGGCGCCGAAGGGGAGGCTTGGAAGTCTTGTCATGCCAAGAAGTACGCGTGCCGGGAATGCCAAGTCAATGAGATGCCCCCAGCGCGATATATTGCCCATTCCGAGCCGATCTGTTGCAATTTCCAAATCAAACAGCGCGCGAAACGTGTGGCGTCTGCAATTACAACACAAAAGAGGAGCACGGCAGCTGTGTGGCCAACGGAGGGGCGGCAGCGGGCAGGCAGGCAGGCAGTACATGCCCCAAACATGACGAACAACAACTGTCATTGTCACATCCATCGATCCATCGAACCGGAGAGCCAGAGAGCCGGCGAACGCTCATGCGCAACAGCAAGCCCATCGATCGATCCGCTGATCGAACCAGCGACCGATTGACGACCGAGCGGAGGAAGATGACCAACATGGGGATCCCGATCCGCTTTTTGTGCCCTGTTTTTGTATATTTTTTATCTCCTTTTTTTGCTTACTTTATTTCTTTTTGTTGTGCCCTTTCAGAGGGGTATAATCTTTATTCCTAAGAGGTAGGATATGGTCTTATAAAATTTGAAATTTATATGAAGCTTAAAAGGTAACTTTTTGGGATTTGAAAGCAATTGTAAAGGTGACTAAAAGTATTAAATGAATTATTTTGGTTTCTAAATTAATTGAAATTGGTTTATACATTTGATTTTAAAACTGTTATTGTATTTTAACATGTTTTTGTTTTAAATACAAATTAAAAACAAGCGGAACTTCTTGGTAAACAACACACAAGCTTCAAATAAATAATTTAAAAGGAGTAATTTACTCATTAGACATATAAAGCTCATAATTTTTCAATTACTGAATTTAAATTCAAAGAAAATATTTTATAATTTGATTTTAGACATTGGTTATCCTATGAAAACCACCTGAAGATATGGAATAGTTTGAAAGTCGCTTATCTTTCTCAAGAATTTTTACATAAATTCTAAGATTTTAAATAATTTTTCTATCCTAGGGTATTTTAGATCTCGTTCTCTCATCCTCAACTTTCTTTCCACTTCTTTATTTTATTTATTTAATTTTTTTTGTGATTTCGTATGCTGGACAGGCTGTTTATAGTGGACAACGCTGGCGACTTGCAATTCATTAGGCCGCCTGACCATTTTTGGGATGAGCGTGCGCCGCTTTTGGTCTCTCGCCTCGGTGGACGCGGCAAAGGCAGCTCCAACTGGCAAAGCCAAGAGCGGCGACTACCATGCCAACATAATCTTAATCCGCTCGTTAGTTTTATTGATTAGGAGCAGTGTCTCTTTGGGCCAGACAGCGACATCAGACCAAGACAACGACTCATTGGAGACGACAATTGTCGCCTCGGCGTGCCAACTAAATAACAACAATGGCACGTCACTCTCCAACTAGGCGTACTATGTGCCCCTCGGGGTTATGAGATGCGATGCCCAATAATGCCAATAGACCCAATAGACCCAGTAGACCCAATAGTTTGGCCAAAGTCCAGAGACACTCAGGGGAAAAGTGAGAAATGTAAAAAAACACTTTCTTAAAATAAATTGATTTTATTTTAAAACTAAGAAGCAAGATATAGTAAACTTAAAATATATTTACACAAATTCTTGACTTCTTTAATTTAAATATTTTTATATAGGTCTGATTTTTCCAAGTGATATTTTACTGTCAGCTTTGTTATGAGTCTCCGATGAGTCTTTGAGGCCAATAGATTGTGAATCATTTACCAAGCATTTGGAGGCTTTTCTCTAATTACAAATGACATAATGGGTAAATCAGGATGAGTTAGAGGGTATGTAACCTGAAGAGGAGGATGTGGAGTGTAGTCTCTGAGGTGATATTTAATTGTTGATAGTCATTGAAGCTTTTAAGTGAATAATTTATGGGATGACTTGCCCATTTTCCAGGTTAAAGTGTTTCTAAGAATCTATTAAAGTGCCATTTGTTGTTTATGAATTAAATAAATTCAAATTAAATGCAGTTTACAAAATTAAAGTATTTGGTTTTATGAGTAAATGAGTTATAAATGAGATTCCAACCCTACATCTTAGATATCCTTCAGTCTTTCCCTTCATTCAAGGTCCCCAAATAAGTCAACAGATAATCAAACATCTCTCTGGAATTCTGGAACTCCGTTTCCTGAACGAAAAATTGTTTTCCCACCCGTAATTAAACACAAAAAAAAGAAAAACCTTAAGCAAAGGCGAAACAAAACTGTCAAGCACTGTGGACACATGTAGCACGATCACTTTTTGTTGTGCCTAGCTCAGGCTCCGGCTCTCCATCTTCATCTGCAGATCAGTAGCTGAAATCAGGATCAATGTAAGCCTCATCCAGGCCGTGGCTGTGGTTTATCTTGCCCTCCGGCTCTCGTCTAGATCTGTCGGATGTCAGGTTGCATAGTTGGTCCGGCAATTGCATGTCGCGATCGTCCAGTCCAGCGCCGAAGATCTACCTCAGCCTCGGCCACAGTCACATCCTCAATCCTGAGTCGCTAAAACTTGAAAGCCACATTCGATGGCTCGCCGCTGACAGCGCGGAATTGTCGTTCGCATTGTCAGCTGGACGGGGCCGAGCGGGGCTCTGGATACAAGAGGGATCTTGTGGGGTTTATCCACCGACTTTTGCCGACGATATACAAAAGATGCAACTGTCGCCGCTTGTTGCAGCAGTTGTTTCTGCTCGCTGGCTCTCGCTCCCCGGCTGACAGTTGCTGCAAGAGCAAAAAATGCGCTTGGGAAACTGCCACTGGGAGCTGCCTTAAATCAAATATTGAAATGCCTCAGAGCAGATCGCCGGATCGACCCTGACCTGCAGGTACTCGCTGCATACGGCGCCCCTCCTGCCCCGGCTAATTGCAGCACACACATGGGCCGAATAATTGCCCCACCGCCATACACACAAATGAATTCCACTTGCTTTTATTTTTTGTAATTTTTTTCTCATTGTCGTTCTCTGTTTTTTATTGATTTGTTTTCGACAGCACTCGCATTTTTCTGCTCGCTTTTTTCATTTGTTGTTCTCCTTCGCATTAATACTTTACAAAATTGAATGTCTATGAGCTAGTATAAATTAATTAAATATTATATTCATATCGAGCTATATGTATAAACTTAGTTCTAGACGTATCGTTTAACTAGCCAGCTAAGTGCATCTAATTGATTAGTAATACCTACATGGGGGGAGAACGCACAACCGAGGGGCGAAAGTAAATGCGTTTTCAAAAAAATAATATTTCATATGATTTTTCTCTTCTTCTTCTGTATGTGCAAAATTTCATAAATTCCAAGCAACAAATATGTTTCGCGGTAGTTAATGACTTAAGCCTACAACTAATAGTAAGTGTTAGCTTATTTATGTACACAAAGTTAAGGTTTTTTATTTATTCAGCTTGGAAAACATTTAGTGGAATTTTCTCAACCGCATTCCAATTGTTTTCGGGGTTTTCTTTATTCTCAAAGGCCGGCTTCACATACGTTTTGGTCCTGGCCAAAGCATTATGGAAGCAGCTCAAGGATTATTCGCAAAGGACAGAGAAGGAGCTGCGCGCTATTTGAATTTGTTCAGTCTTGTTTTCGATTATTAAAAATGGGTTAATATAAAACGACAGAGAGGACGAGGAGAAGGCAGGGGACGCGCTACGAAATCTTTAAGCTAAACTATAGTTAAAACTAAACTAGGGGATACAAAAAACGGAGGAGGGGCTTTGTAATTTACAAAATATTTTGCATCGACGAGAGGGGGACTTACTTGACTAAAAACTGGGCAAACACGAGTTGTATTCTTCTTCACTTTTTCTCAAATCCTATCATGAAATCTATTCATTAATATTCCTCCTGTAATACTGCTAAAAAAAGTGAGAGTTAGGGGGGACTCAGAGGGGATCTCGGGCAGATCGGAGGGGCGGCTGGCAGACGTATCTTTAACTAGGCTATAGTCTAGGCTCTTAAGGTGCTAATAACAAAGGCTAAGCGTAGACAAAATACATAACACATACAGGGAGTGCGGGGCGGGGAAAGGCAATACATAGGCGGAGGGTCTCCTTAGAGACACGTGTAGATGACCTTCTTGGTCCGACACAGCTTGCACTTGACCTCGCAGCACCAGTGGAAGGTGCAGGCGCACCGCTCCACCACCACGACCTCGTCCCGCCGGTAGCCACGCCCGCAGCACATCAGGCCGCAGCCGTCGACGCCCAGGGAGGTCTCGTTGCACTGCCGGCCATGGGTGCCCAGGATGCCGTGTCGCAGATTCTTCTCGCAGAAGCTGGGCGAGGGCTCCAGGTACACGAGGTCCTTGGAGCCGGGCGGCTTGTGTTCAGGGTTGTGGGGGTTGAGTTGAAAGTGATATCTGGGGGGAAAAAGAAAATAATAAAAAATATATTAATAAATTGTTGACAAAGTCCTTGAAATTCTCTTCAAGATATATCCTTCGATTCGGAACAAGTGTATTGTCCCTCTGATCCTTACCTATTGTGCTTGCGACCCTGTCGTCGTCCATTCCTGGCCCTCTGGCCGCCCTGCGGCAGACTGTTTGGCGATGGCATGTTGGGATGGTGCAGCTTGTTGTTCGGATGACTGTTCTCCAGCAGGATGTCCGGCATGTGATCGTTGAGCATGCGCTCCTCCTCCTCGCCATAGACCACCGACTGGGGTATGATCAGGCCATTGGAGCCCACGGAACTGGAACCGGCGGCATTCGGACTGATCCCGGGCAGGACGTTGCTGGCTCGCAGGCTGTTGCTCACTTGGACGCGGGTGGCACCGTCGAAGCGGGCCTTGAGATTGTCGCCGATCACCCGGAAGTTGGCCAGTCGCATCCAGCAGGTCTTCACCGTGCACGAGCCGGACATGCCGTGGCATTTGCACTCCTGACGCATCTCGGCCTGGACGTGCTGCAGATGGCGAAAAGGAGAAGAGGAGATTGTTCATTAGTATGACTTTATTAGGCTCCTTGCGAATCGACTCGCCTCGCAATATGTTTTTCACTTAATTATTTTGCTGTTTTTTGCTGTCTTTTCCCCCCTCCCCTGCCTGGTGGTTTTTGCCGGCTGGGAGATTGGCGGCCCGCCTGCCACGTTGTTGCAGTTATTAAAAATCAATAAATGTTGTTGCAACTTGCTGTGCGCTTGTTGCAAGTCCCCCAGCCCCCCTTGTAATTGTTGTGCGCCGGACCAAAAGTAAGAAATCAACGCAGTTGGGGGGCCTTCGGCCGGAGCAGCCACAGCAGCCGATGATCATCATCAGGCCGCAATGATGGCAATGATTATGGAGCTGCGGCCCATAACAAGTAATAAAATAATAACACAGATGGTGGGCCCTGCGCTCCGAAGGTGGTGGAAGGAGGCCGCGAGGACTAGGCCCCGGATCCGGTGGGATCGATGGATCGATCGAGAGGATCGGCTCTAGCTGGATGCTGGCGCAGTGTGCTACTTTCTACGCCCCACTAAAGCGGACAGCAGGAGTGGAGCGGCACAGTGGTATCAGAATTATGGATTTAAAGCAAGTTAACCTGAGAAATCGATAACAAAATCGATTAAGTGTCATCACTAACATATAGAACCAAGCATGATGAGGTTGTGCCCTCAAAACCAACTCAAATAGATATCTAAAATGAAAACAATTTACCTTAAAATCAATGATTACATATCAATTTAAAATATATATTTTTCATTTATCGATTTCCTTCGATTTCTTCGATATCCCAACCACTGTACTGTTGCCCCCAAAAACCAAACTAAAATCCTACTATTTTCTTGCATGTGGAGGGGAACTGGAAGCTGTCAACGGGTTAATATACGAGCGACACAAGCGCAAACGAGTGCAGAAAAGTCCCCCCCACATTCTCGGGAGAAAGAGAGGCGGCCATGGGAGGAGAGCTTATCTCCCAACTAGCTGGGCCAATTGGCGTTCGCTGGCAATTAATTGCGGGGACGGAAATTGTCGTCGCTGGTTTTTATTAGCCCCCAAGTCGTAAATCGCCCAGCCAGGCTTAAACCGAACATTAGGACTACTTATTATGAGGTGCCCTAGGAGGTGGAGAATTTAAAATCCCACAAAATCTATAAAGCACTATTTATTAAAGAACTAGAAGATCAACTTACCGCTCGACCCGCCTCGTTGTTGTGCAGATTCATCTTCTCGCGCAGATTGCGACCCCGCTCGCCGGTATCGACGAACTCCCGGGAGAACTTGAACCCGAATCCGATGTTGTCCGAGCAGCCGCCCCACTCCCAGTCCCGCACCCCGGCCACACTGCCCGCCTGATGGTTGGCCTGTGGGGATCGGGACTGGTGACTATAGTCGCAGGTGCAGGACTCGATGGTACCCTCGCTGCAGGCCCTGGCAATAGAGTGGGTCACCGCCGCACTGGTGATGGCATAGATGAAGCTGGTCTCGCGGCAGCCTAAAAGGAAAGCAAATAAAATGGGTTTTAAATAAATTTGTATAGAGAAAAATATTTATTTATAAATATTCCGAAACATTTTCAAACATTTTTAATGGTTTTATTCCATTCCTTATCATTACAAAGCTTATTCGCTGTGCAGTCATTATTTCTCGCCTTCTGGGTGTTCCACTTGGCACCGCCGGCTGGACCAAGACAAGATCTCAATCTCGGCCAAGTCAAGTGATGGCCGGAGAGACGTGGGCAAGAGTTGAAATTTTTTTTCGTTATGAGTAATGGCACTTGTCTTCCAAAGTCTGGTCAATTATGACACTTCAAGTTATCAATGCCACAGGGCCACCAAGGAAAAGAGATGAGCGCACCAAAACCTGACACAGATTAAACGCTCAACTATAAATTCCAACTTAACACTTTGAGGCCAGCGCGGCCAGGTCCATTCGAGTGGACAGTTTCCTCCTTGTCCGCTTCACTCTTATTATTATTTTTATTTTCTGTGTATTTTTAGTAACTGCCTCCGTTTGACTCCGTTCCCGGTTCTGTTCCGAGAGCGAGACCATCGCAGATAAAGAACAATGAAAATTGAATTTACATGTTGCAGATAATTTTTCAAGTGGTTTCGCTTCAGTTCATAGCTCACAAGATATGATATATATGTATAGGGATGGTCATGTCTCCGGTCAGGTAGCTGGAAATTCTTGGGTATTTCGAATGAGTAAGCGACTCACTGGCAATGGATGGACTGTCAACTTTGTTTGGTACTTTCGGGCTGAGTTTCAAAGAGTGTAAGGTACTTGAGATCTGGGGAAATCATATTTATAATAAAGATTTAACAATCTCAAGGAGAACTCTATTAAATCTGGTATCTTGGAGTATTATATTCTTGCTATATGCTAAAAATATTTAATTATTCTCACAAATGATGATGATATTTTTAGAAAACTTCCCTCTATAGCTCTATTTTTTATTTTCGTACGAGTGCTGATTGATGTATCTATGATTGACTAGTCCCCACTTGACGATTGACACATTCTCGCTTGCCCTAATATCAACGAATCAACAACTTCCGCTTGGTGTTAAAAAATTTTGCCGCTTTTGATTTCGATTTCCTGGAATTCGACCAAGAAATGATTTGTTTCTTTCGGTTTTTTTTCTCATCTACTTTTTTTTTGGAAACTATGGCAGAGTGAGCCTTCAATTCCCGGTTAATGTTTGTTTGTTTGCTGTTGGTGGTTTCGTTTTTCCTTAAATAATTTCACGTATGTAACGAAATTTAAGGCGCACACACAGGTAGATTGTGTGTAAATATGTGCAAGATGTTTGGGCCGCGATAAGGCGGCGGCGCATGCGCAAACGCTTTGGGAATTTACTTTTTTTCCCCATTTTTCGTCAGAGGCGTGACACAGTCATCATATATTGGTGACTTTGTTGTGTTTTTTTTCTGTTTTTCTGTTCTTCTGGTGATTAGCTTAGCAAGAATTCGCGTTACCTTTTTGGGGGCAATTTGGTGTTTGCATTTCGTACGCTCCCTTTGTGGTTTCACCGGGTAAATAGCGAACAAAGGCAATAAATAAGAGCGAGCTGGGCTGGTGCACCCTGAGCAATTAAGCAAAGAAATGCCAAATGAGCGGGGAGTGGCCAAAATGGAGCAACGAGGAAAGTAAAATAAAATTTCCGCATGTAATGCGATACCTTCCTTTTTTATGTGGCTCGAATAATTGCCCAAAAACGGATTTCCGTTGTGTGTGGGCGTGGCTCGGACTGATTGAAATTGAGATCAGGGGAGGAGAATCAGAAGCAGGATCAGTGCAGGATCAGGATCCTGAAAAAGGGACTAAGCTGCTTAGTGACAGCACAGCAGCAGCAGCAGCAGCACAGCACAGGACAGCAGTTCCCGGAATAGTTTAGACCTCTTGATATAAAACCCACAGGGACAGCCACCCGGAGCGGCTTCGTCACGAACCGATGATTGCCAAAAAAAAAAAGGAGAAGAGGATCCCTGGCAGAAACCCAACGAGAATTCACTAATAGAGACAGCCTGTTAAAGCGTGTGGCGTGGCGAATTGACAAGGTGTCACCAATTAGAAAACAAGTTAGGGAAGCCTAAGCCGGCCCGAGGAAATTCAAATAAAAGGCAGCCCGGACAGGCGATGAATTATGCCCCGCTGGCAGGGTTCCTTGGGCAGTTTTAGAGCCACTGGCAAGCCCCGAACCCCAAGTGTTAATGGTGCGCTCTAGGTGTTAATTAGGGCCAAGGGCGAAAAAGGGAGAAAAAAAGCATTAAAAATTCGATTGTGGAAAGCGATGAAAGTGCTGCGATAAAAAGCTGTCACCGGGGCAGTAATTTCCCTTTTCTTTTAAGTAATCCATAAAATGTCAAGAGCTCATAAAAAGGACGTTGGCGGCGCAGAGTCAAAATAACTTGATAAGGTCAAGAGCCTGGCTATAAAACTCAGCTGCCGTTGACAGACGGTCGCAGGAATCGAAGCCACGCGACGCCGGCCACGCCCCCTATCAGAGACCAAAGACCCTAGGATATATGTACATATATACAAGTAAACGAGATATATAGCGACTACCTGGCAGGATCTCAGGAAGCAGGACAAAAACGGTAGCTAATAAAACGGCAGGCGAGGGCGGGAGTCGAATAGATGGCATGGATTTCCAGCTAAAAACGCGCCAGGACAAAAACTGCGCATGCGCGACTTTTGTTTACATTTATATAAGAGAGAAGCTGCTGGTTCCGATCCGTTCTCCTGGGATTTCGCTGGCGCAGCAGGCGAACGAACGAGCGAACGGTCCCAGAAGACAGACAACTGGGCTTGATTGATTTGAATGGCTGAGTGAGTGACAACAGTCGGTCGGTCGTCGGTCCTGTCCCGGACAGAGTCACTCCTGGTGCTGGTACTGGAGCTGGTGCTGGTGCTGCCAACCTGTGCTCATTAGCATAAACACGCTGAAACGCAAGTGGAGCAAGTGCAGCGCGCACAGAGCCAGCTCTTTGTTCGCCGGAGCGGGGAAAGTGGCCCCTTCGAAAGGGTAGCCAGCCTGCATATACACACATATATAAAATATATATACATATTACCAAGTGCTCAGATCGTATTACAATAACAAACAAGCGCCACACACATATTGCAGTCCGAAAGAGGTCCAGGGGAGTGACATTTCATAACATAAATAAAGTGGAAGCCGAGGGGAAAAGAAACTGGATTCATGTCGGTTGGGCCTGGGTTGGTTATGCAAGCAATTTGTGTCGTCAGATTGTAGTTTCTAGTAGTTAGTAAATGGAAAAACGAAGGCGTCGACAACCATTGATGGGCAGATCATATTTCCCCACAGTAAAGAGAGTTTTAAGTGGGCTGCAAGCATCGCAGCAAGAGCTAATGAATCCCTAACCCCTAATGAATTTAATTTAATTTTCAAATCTCTTGTTAAAAATTTATCTTGCACTCACCTCGATCCACAATTTTGCCGAAAAGATTTTTGCCTCGCGAAAAGTTTCTCGTGGAGCAGTTCCAGCGACGATTCCGGAACTGATGCTGGCACTCGCTTATGGCCAAGTTGGCGCCCTTAACCAAGGCTCCCAATACACCCGGATTATCCCGGACCAGGCGACGCTGTTTTCTCCTCAGCGTGGAGTGGATGGCCGGATCCATGTACATGATGGGCGTAATATTGTTGGGTTCGCCGACCTTGGCAATGCCCCTGAAAGAAAACGAACCAGAAAAACCGAAAGTTAATAGGGCAATCTTCGATGGTGTGTCATAGCTATTTAATGCCCGACTGATTTTTTGCGCCTAATTATGAGAACAGCTGAAACATTTTCATTACATCCCTAGCACTTTGTTTTCTCATTTTTTTGTCATATTTTCCAGGGTTTTGTGTGTCTTTCCACTTGACTTGAGACCGAGTTGTTTTTCTTTCGGCTTTCTGTGTGTGTATTATATTTTGTAGGTTTTCCATTTTGCGGCTTTTCTGTGTCGTCCATAATAATATTTTCCAACATATTTGTTGTTGCTGTTGTTGCTGGGCGGTACACGTCAATTGCCGGCGTTACTCAGGCATAAACCACATACACTTATTAAGTACGCTCACATGGAGATAGACAAATATTTGCAGACACCTGTCGGCTAACGCTTTGCTCCGCTCTGACCTGTCAGAATTTATTTTCTTGTTTCAACTGTTGATATTTATAACATCTTCTCCACGCTTCATTAGCCGATATATTTATTTAAGCATATAACAAACAATAAATAAACACAAGCAAATGTTTATTGACAGCCCTCGGAGAATGCAAATTAATTGCCAATTCAATTGAATGCTGATTGCGGTGGGAACAGAACGTTCCCCCGAGACAATTGCGCAATGCAACACAAAATTAATAAGAGGTACGTTAATAAGGCAGAAACAACAAAAAACTTGATCGAATGTGTAACATCTGCCAAAATCAAGAGGCGGGGGAACACGCGGGGAGGCGATTGCCAATCGATTTTAATTCCCAGGCGGATTAAATCGATGCCCCAACCGAGATTTATGCGACGGCAATCCGGAGTCGCGGCAGCAATTTGTGTCGATCGGTATGCTCGTGTGTGCCTGCCTTTGTGTTTTTATGTATTTGCGTTGATTTTTTATTGTTGCGACGGAAATTTATGCCGTTATAAAAAGTTATTAAGGCTTAGCTGGAGTTTTGCACATGATAAAAGTCAAACAAACAACTCATCAAAGCTAAAGAATCTCTGGGAGCACGACGTAATAATAGTAATAACAAATACCAGTTAGTTGCTCAAAATTTGGCCTTAAACTTTTATGTTTATGTTTGAAGTTTGATTTAAGTTGGATGAAAAAAAACTTAAGAAATCAAAATGTGAATAGGGAATAAAAGTGTTACTAAAATTGTTTGTTTAATAAAAATAACGCTTTTAAAATATATTAATTTTTTAGGTACTTTTAAAATCATATCTTAATTATTTTATTTTTTATATTTTAGTTTTTTATAATAAAATAAAATATATTTTTTTCTTTTTAAAATTTTAAAGATAACCAATAAAATATTTTAATAAACTTAATTTGAACTATTTTAGTGAAATATTTTTTATTATTTCATAGTTTAGGATTATTTAACTTATTTTTAAAAATATTTCAAATTTTATTTGTATTTAAATATATTATTTCTTAATTTTCAATCAATAAACTTTAATTTGCGCAAACAAAAGACTTAGGCAACGAACTCGATTTGCCTGCAATAGCTACTATTTTATTTTTTTCTCCCCCAGATCTGCGGTTGATCCCACAAACTGGACTTCCCTATCGTTGGAGCCCCCTCTCCACCTTTCTGTAGTGCCCCCCTTATGTCCGTTCACCCAAAACTCCATTCATATCTCAAAGTGTGTCACACACACCGACAAAGTTTTTATCCCAAGTAAAAGTTGAATGCGCGCTTAGAATTTTTAATTGCTTTCATCAGGCGAAGCGAAAGAAGATGCGAAGAAGTTCAAGAGTAGTCCGAGGCTTTATTCTGAGTTGTTTTTTATTTCCATGCTTTTTTTATTTTTTAGTGTGTGCATTTTGTGTGGCTTCCGCATTTGGTGCGTGACGCACAAGACCTTTAACTTATTCTGTGTTTGCTTTTATTATGTGTTTGCGGCTGTGGGAAATGTTTCCCGAAAACTTTCGGCGCGTGCCTTGTTGTTGTTCTTTGGCTTCTGGCCAAATGTTGTCTGGCTTTAATACACCTTTTTTTTTTGCTGCTGTTTACTGTTTTTATTGTCGCCCTGCCGCTAATTGGCCACTGCAATTGAGCGTTTAATGGAAAATATCGGGTATGGGAGACTTACCACCACATGGAGCCCCGGCCCCGTCCGGATTTCTGTTTGCCCTCGACGGGGCTGAAGCCGCTGCCGCCGCTGCACAGGGCCATCAGGCAGATCACGAAGATATAGCTGATATCCATTATGAATCGACACACACTCTCACACTAACACTGGGGTTTGATTGCTTCTGCTTTTGGATTTTGCTTTTTGAGTTGTTTGTTTGCAAATGGTTAGGGAATATTGATTTCGCGTTCAATTAGCGCACTATAAATGAGGCATAATCATCATTAGCATGCGTTTGCCGACATAGCTGCTCATATTTGTGCGATTTATTTCGATGGCTCGATCGATCGGATCACACGGCAATCATGGGACACAGGAACTTGTGAGTTTTCCGCCAAACAGTATAATTTTACAGAGTCGAAAGAACACCGAACGGCTCGCTCTAGTTGCGGATAGATGGAGATCGGTGATCGGTGGATCGGTATAGATCGGTATAGATCGGTGTAGATCGGTGTAGATCGGCAGATCGCGACGGAGTGGAAGATTGTTGCCGGGTTCAGTGCCAACGCTTAACTGAAACACACGGTGCGTTCTTTCGTCCGACTCTGCGTTTGTCAGCAGCGACCCGAGACACCCGAGATCCCCGATTCCCCGATCCGATCGCCTCGTCAGCCTTCGGTTGACACACGATCGCCGCCGCTGCGTGCGTGTGTGCGCTAGAGTGGGGCGGAGCTATGCCGGAGCTAGCATTGCCCGCCGTGCGCCAGAAGAGTGCCGCTATCTGGCCGCGCTTCTCTCGCAGCGATCGATCGTGTCTCTTCTCCGTCTTCGTGCTCTCTTTCGCTCGTATATGTACGGCGCTTCTATTTTGATGTGCTTGTGTTTGTGCGGTATATATAGCCAGCGTCGCCCAATAAGAAATGGCGGAAATGGAAAAACTCTGCTCGGCATTTTCGGTGTAATAATCGATGATTGTATTGCCGGATTATTTGCGCAATCGGGCGAAATTTCGTAATAGCGCGCTGTTGGTCTGTTGACTTCACTTAATTATATTTATTTGTGGCAATTTTTATGCTATTTTTAGGGTACTTGTGGGCTTGGTTTCATGGGGTTTATGACACGCTTACTGTTGGGGTTTTGTAAAGGTTTTCAAGCATTATTTTCGGTTGTCGGGAATGGTTTTTAAACTGTAACTTTAAAATTTTATTAGTGTACGTTTTGAACTTGAAAATGAATGTTAAAAGCACAATTTATTAGCTTGTTTAATAGAAAAAACATTGACATTAATTAGCAATTTTGTTTTAATAATATATTAGTAGATTTCAAACTATATACATATATGAGATTCTATAGAAATTTTAGATATTTCATGAAACGATGAATATATAATATTTAAATTTTGTATCTGGTTTGTTTTTTAATCATAGGCCATATCATGTATTATCATTTGATAATAAATTGATAATAAAACATTTATTATATTAATGTTTAATTTAATAAAACATTTAACATTTTATTTAACCATTTTGTTAATAAATATATAATGTAAAGATTAAGTTTATCTAGAAATTACTGAATTTTCCAGTAAATGTTATTTCATTCCCTTGGCATTCCTGCACTATATGCCTCTAGTGAGAACAAGTTTTCTGCTGCCTTTTCGGAGTAGATTTTTCGGAGTAGTCTGCTGCTTATGTACTTGGCTCGAATGCAGTCAGCTCACTCACACTCCCTTGAATGCGCGCACACACACTACGGCACTGGGAGCTGACTTTATGTCTTACCTTTTCTTCCACTAATTGGACATCGTGTGTGCGCCTCGAAAAGAGCAGGTATGGCATCCCCCACCCTCCCGGCCACCCTGGTTCCGCAGCTTGGGAAGACTCCTCTTTTCCGACCGAACTTTCGGCCATTTTCAATTAATTACACATTTATTCGCTGCTTAGATTATGTCAAAGTTTAAATTTTATTATATTCTGCTAATAGATATTTGTAATATTAAATTAAAGTGTAATCATTGGAGTTTTCTGTTTTTTATATATACAGCTTGAAATAAATAAAAACAGGAAGCTAAAGATCCTGTTTAATTTAGAATAAAACTATCAAGTGTTTTTAATTAAATATACGTAGTACTAGTATGTTTCTCTCTAGCTAAAATTTATTAAACAAAAAACAGGAAGAACGCTTTGTGAGCCAACAAAATGGCGAACGGCGGAACTCTTTCCGTTTCGTTTTTGGTTAAGGCCAAGAATCCCTTGGCAAATATTAGCACAGTCTGGGCTCTGGAAAAGAGTTGGGCTAGGGAAGGGTGGTGCTGGCGGAGGAGGAGTTGCAAGAAACTACTGTCCCTGTCCCAGTTCCTGTCCCTGGGCCTGCGTCTGTGTGTGCTTGTTTGCTTAGGCCCCGGGGCCTGAAAAATTAGCGCGTTCTTATTAATTTTATTACCGCGGAAAATCCAAATGATGAGACACACACACGCACTCCCAGACATTCACGGCGAGTGAGTAAGAACAGAAGGCTGGAGTGTAAATAAATCATAAAATCGAAATCTCTCTCTCGCCGCTGTAGGTAGAGCGCTCCTCTCCTCCGGTCCCGAGGCTGTAAAAATAACCCGAATATCGGCAGACCTACTAAAGTCTGATGGGTCTATTCATTAACTAATGGCTGATAGCGAGAGTGGTGGTAATTTCTTTATGATTAGTAATCATCGGTCGCCATTGAGGATGAAGATCAGTCTGAAGTTGAGGGAAAGAGTTTTCGAAATGTAATCATTTTTCATGGTAAAATATATAGAAATTTTGTAATGAAATATGATTTTAGTTTAAAAATATTACATTTATTTATTGAGTTATTTAGGTAAACATTTGTATATTATATATTATGTATACTAAAGTAAATTTCTATAGTTTCTCATAATCAACTCATTGAAACTGTATTGAGTTAATTAGGCATACATTTAAGTATAAGAAAACATGTCTACTAAGGTAAATTTCTATAGTTTCTCACAATAAACTACTTGCAGGAAGAATTTTTGGTTCTTATGTAATCCTTCTCAAATAGTTAGCACTTTTATTACAATAAATGATCCTGATTACCCACGTATTATATATTCCAAATCCAACTATTTCTCTACAACTCAAAGCAATTGTTGCTCTCGCTGTTAGTGTTAGGTCCGTATTTTGGGTTAGCCACCACAAAACAGATCGTAACAAATTCGAGGCTAACCGAGGACCGACCTTCGATGCGATATGGCTAATCCATCAAAATAATACTCGTATCTATGCGTAAAACAACGCCACAACAATTCTAAACAAACCGAAACCCAACCAAGTCCACAAAACCCCCGACAGACTCGACCTTGAAGAAAGACCAGAATATTGTCCTTGGAACTGCTACCAAGGCCAACGGCTTGGTCAACCAACAAGGAGCCGGGGTTTCTCGAGGAGTTTCCCAGACTCAGGTGATTAGAAGACAAGTCGAAAAGTCAAACTTTTGTTGGGAGGAGGCACTGTTCGTGGACTCTTTGCACCCCTTTTTCTCGCCCGAGGGGGAGTTGTGCCACTAAAAGTGTAAAATCTCGGCTCATAATTGCAAATAATCGCCGGGCAACGAAGCGCATCTAAAGCGCTGGAGGCGGAAGGCGTTTTCCCGTACCTGGCAGGGTCCTGACGTGATCCCGACTTCCCTGCTAATCGCTCACAATCGGAATTTATATGGTCGGCAATCATTTGGCATCATTTGCAACTTTGCGTCTGGGCCGGGACTCCCCTGGCCCTCTCCGGCTATGTAGTTGTCAAGCGTTTCCGAATTAGCCACGCTGTGTCCTGTCAGCAGAATTGGTAGAATCAGCAGCAGCAGCAGCAGTGGCAGGACGACCACTGGCCAGGGGTCATAGGTCGGCGGCGATCGCCGCATGACTTTTCCGTGCCCGTTTTTGTCCCTCGCAGGGTGTGAAAATTGCTTCCAAATAAAAATTTGCAACACTGTCCGTTTATGGGCCTCCTGTTTTTCAAACAGCTAATGTGCCGTGCAAAAATGCTACGCTTCGATCGGGACTCGGGACTCGGGACTCGGGACTAGGAATTTGGGATACGGAATACAGGGGTCCAGTTCCCGTGATCATCGCAGCGATCATGGGCAGCTCGCGATCGCATCCTCTCCTGATCCTCAGCTGAGCGTGTCGTGTCTTTGTTGATCGCAAACAGTCGGGGCACTTGCTGTGTGTGAGTCTCTTCTGCATGTTTTATTGCACTCGATTTTACGCTTAAATCCTCTGCAAAGATCAGGCCAGATGATCGGCCAGAGATCGATATTGATCGAGACATAATGGGCATGACGCGAGACGCTTAACCCGGCGCAAAAGGTTGCAAGTGTTTTTGTAAGGGATCAACTCGAAGATCTTTGGTTACTTTTGGGAGTGATCACTATTGGTGCTCTCCTTTTTTTTATTTGGCCAGGATCACAATAATCTATTATTTTAGTAGTTTATGTAGTTTAAGAGTGGAAGAATCAACACCATTAGGGGATGGTTTAGGAGGTTTTGATAAACTTAGGTTGTTTGTCTGGGGATAAATGTTAAAGATCTTTGGAGTAATTTCTGTAATAAATTTTCTCTCCTTATTTATTTTAAAATCAAGTATTTTTCACACTACTTGATAACAAAAATAAATAATAAATCTAAGAACATTTAATGCTTCCTTTCTCTGAGCATGAATTATGGCGAAAATCTTCTGAACTAATTCAAGATCAGCCCGCAGATCACACGATCTTCCATCTAAACCACAGATAATTCACGCTTCCCAGCTGCAGCCTGGAAATTGCCCAACACTCTTGGCCATAACAACCACCAATGGCCAGCTCCAGACCCAACTTCAGCCCGAGATCTAGAGTTTGCGTGCCTTCCACTCCCACTCTGCTGATGCTACGATTCTGATGCCTTGGCCTGCCATTGATGACTCCACATAATTTGCTCTTGCCCACTTTTTTCACTTCCAAGAAGTGGCAAGGAAAGGCAAGAGATCTTGGGCATGGGTGAGATTTGAAAATAAGCCATAATCAACGCCATCATCATCATCATCGGCAGCCGGAGAGGGGCAGCCAGCCATCGATGATGGTGGTCGGTCTTTGGACGTCAGCCAATAAGGTAAGAGGTTCAGTTCCTCTCACCTGGCAACAAAAACAACAGTTACCACTAACCAACTGTTGGTTCTCTTACCGCTCGAGGCGTTAATATATATATATACACTTTTTTCTGGCCAGGCTGGGTCCGCTTTAAGTTCCCACTCCACGGCAACTCCATTCCAGCGTCTCGTTGCGTGTCTTTCTCTTTCGCTGGGAGGTCCATTTTGTTGTTAACTTCACTCCACTACTAAACAATAAATTTTGTTGCCTGTGTGTTGGCTGTTCGACATGGTTCACGCACTTTAGGCCAAAATATGCCACTAATAACTACCGAAAATGGTCGTCGGGCCACGAAAGAAACTCGAAAAAGTTGAGAAAAATGGGCGTTTAGTTACGCTTTGATGACAGTGTAGAATTTCGGGGTCCGACAATTTATATTTCCCGTTTCCCCTTGCCAGCGTGAAAGAAAAAGGGCAGCGGTTTTTGAGTGTGAGTTTGTGTTACCAACAAAAAATTTTATTCACAGAGAAAAAATATTAAAATTAAGGTTAAACTAAACCAGGTGTTCTTAAGGATATTGAAAAGAGAAAAAGAACTAGTAAGCTTAAATATACTTGCTAAAAAAATATTCTAAAAATGTTCAAATTACAATAAATTAGAAAGCAAGAAATCGTTTTGGAATCCATAATTGAAAGTATATTTAATAGCATTATTTTTTGAAAATATATTTTAAATAAATCTAGAGCAATAAAGCTTGTAAAGCAATATTTATTTACCATTTCAATAATTGGCAGTAATTACTTATTAATTTTTAAAATTCCCTTCCTTACCCATTCTCTTATTTCAGTGTATTTCCAAACCGCTTTTATTTTTTGGCTCTTAAGTGCTTATAAAAATGTTTTAAAATTATACGTTAGCCTGGTCGGGCTCCCTTTTTTTTTGGCCCGGTCTAAACATAGGTGTTAAAGTTCTGCTTATCGCGAGTTAATAACAATTAAAACCCAGCCGGTGGAATGCATAATGCATTATCATCTCCGTCCACGCCGGAGGTCTGCGAGTTACCAAGTCTGTAGCCGGGTGTCCGGAGTCCGGAAGTGCGATCCGACGAACAGCCATCGAGGAAATATGGCGCGGCAAGGGCCTGAAGAGGGGAAGGAGGAACCGCTGGAGCGTATGGTGGTGGCATGTGCAAAACATGCCCAGCTATGGTGGTGCCACTCTAAAATTGCTGCTTTTTTTTTTATTCGGTGGTGGAGGAAGCCATTTTAGTGCTGACATTTTGGTAACAAGATCGGTAATGGGGTCGGAATTGGTAATGGAATGGTAATTGTTAATACCGGGGAAAGGGATTATTACAGGTTTTTTTTTGGTGAGAAAAAATGGGGAACTATAAAGTCAGGTTCTGAAAAATTATTTAATCAAGAATTTATAAGCTTGGAATTTACGGAATTATTAGCAATCAATAAAATAAGTATTCGCTTATAGTTTTTAAAATGGAAATTTGGAATGGAAATGATTATCGAAAAAATTTATCATTTTAAAGTTAATAAGGAAGGAAAGTACTTTGTTTTCTAAACATCAATAAGCTTAATTTAACCGATAAAATAATAATAATAAAGTAATTTAAGGTGCATATTTAGATAGAGACCTATTTCATGTTAAACTATTTACCGTGTTTTGCAATTAAAAAATCTTAAACTCTTTTAAAAAATTTAATCAACTATTCAATAAATTACTTTTACAATAATGTAAGTTACATTATAAATATGTATAAACATATATCAAATTATTTTCAAATAGTCTTTTTTTATAATTCAAATACCCCCCCCCCTTGTTAAACCCCACTTATTCTCTATTACAACCTCTTTTCCAGCTTCCAAGCTGCCTCTTCAAGCCTTTTGTAAATTCTCTACACATTTGTTAGCAACAAATTAATTGAGAATACCCCCACCCAAAATGTCACCTGGCAACACTTTGGTTAACACACACGCCCAACTCATTTATTTGCCACTCGTTTGATGGCCACATCTCTTGGGCGTGTCGGGGAGCCATCAACAATCAGCGATGGCTTTTTATTTCGCCAGCCTTACCGGGTATTGGCGCCATTTTGGTGGCAATTAATTTGAATTTTTCCCGGCGTTAATTGCACAATGACAAAGCTGTCGTCGCCTGAAGCCGTCAGTAGCCACCGCCTCGTCTTCATTATTTGCCGTTTAAACAGCAGTCGAAGACGACAAGTTGCTACCACTTCGCCTTCTGCTTTTTCTACTTCTTTTTTATTTTTTTTTATTTTGTGACGCGCCACAAAAGCACACACAAAAAAGCCGAGTGATCTTAGTAGCAGCATCCGAAACACAATCCAAAAAAGGAGAAAAAAACACAAAGTGAAGACAAAAAACACTAAATAGCAAACAACAACAACAAAAAAAAAACAAGTTGGCCAAAAGCCACTCAGCCACTTGGCTTGAGTTGGTCGCAGTGACTAGCGACCGTGTTTGCCTATTTGTTTATGGCCTTAAGCCGCCTCGACTGCCGCCTGTCAATAGCTGTGGGAAAAGCCAACAAAACTTGATGCGCACCGCCGCCGATGAAGGCACAAGGTATGGAGGGAAATCGAGATCACTGAAGATCGGTGGCGTTAAATGGTAGCCCCGACTGGGATCGTTCACTTATGGTAATTGCGGAAAAAATTACAAGAGATCCTTGGTTATGGGGTTTTGAGGGGGATATCAAGCGGATGTCTATGGAGATTGAAGAAAATAAAATTTAGAAGAGAAAAATTATAAAGAAGAAAATGTATTTTAGATGGTTGAAGGTAGAATATGACAGCTTCATAAATATACTAATAACTAATACTAATTTCAACCATGTTAAAATAAATTTAGTTTAGACAATGCTTTTTAATCTGTTGGATTTATACAAATGGTAAAGGAAATCCTCTCTCAAATTTTCTAAATATATTTTAAATATTATTTAAATAGCTTTGGAAGAAAGAAGTTACATAATACTTTTCATAATCACTCCAAGAACTTGCTAAAATTTGAAAAGAATCCTCTTTCCCACCTCTAAATCCGCGTTATATTCACACGATCCATTGGTAAGACCACCCAAAATGCCATACTTCGCTTCCTGGAAATTTATACTTTGTTCGCCCCACATGACTAATTAATATGTGGCCTCTTTGGCACAATTGTTTGGCTACCGATCGCTTGGAGGTGGATTTCCAGGAAGATTACACACACAAATAATTAAGTTGTTTAAGGGTTCATTATTTTTCACGGCTTTTGTCGGCGCTGACTGACCTTTTGTTGCCGCGGCACAAGTCACACGCAGATGGATGCCCGGGCTGAAAAGGATACGCACAGGATCCGGAGGGTAGCGGCCGGCAGATGGCCACTTAAAATCGATTTCGAGGATCCGACTTTATCACTCGGCCATGGCGAATGGGGGCTGGGATTGGGTGAGATGAGATTCCTATACAATTGCTCTCTGGAAGACAGAGCGATGTCGTACGTGGGCCGGAGATCGGCGGCATTGGGTCAAAGGGCAGCTGGAGGCGTCACCGGGTCGCGACGCTGCGTTGGCGCCAAAAGGAATGCCCGGAATTGGATTCGCACTTCATAAAATGCATAACCTAATTGCGGCCCCACACGGAATTCGGGTTAAGTCGGGGGAAATTCGGGAAGTTCAATTATTAAGTAGTGGCAGGAAATCCAGCGACATCAAGGCGGCGGCGCCAGGCCCACACTTGATGCTCCTCCACTGATCTCCACAGTCTGACGCAATAATTAAGTCATTTTAATTATTAGATGACAGCCACCGAAGGCAGAACCAAAACACAGGCAGTCAGCCAGCCCCACGGGTACAACAAATATCGAAATAAAAGAAGAAACTCAGCCGCCGCCGACTACTATTTTTGGTACGAGTATTTTCTTCTGTCTCGCCAAATCCTCGAGAGAGTCGGTTTTTTTTTTTTTTGTTTATTTTGACTTGATTCAGGTTTTTCACACATCCACTGGCGTTTTTTCCGATTCCGATGATCGCTGCCAACGGCGGCGGCGCGACATCTCGGAACGAATTTTGGTCAGCAGTTAATAAGTTTCCACATTTTATGCAAGTGTCCCTCGCCCGCTCTCTATTTGTGTTTTCCCTTTGCCGTCATTGAGTAGTTTGGGAAATTTACACGCTTAAGTGCGGGTCGGAACGAAATTGGGAGAATAACAGCCGACTTACTCACGTACACGTGCCGCCGCTGATCAAGGACTTGCTTTTCGATTGTTTTTCTAGGGTGCATTGACTTTTGCCTGCTAAACACGTCCCTATGTCCCAAAACTCTCTAAGTAGGTCTCTCGGCTCGTCACTAAGCCGCTGTTTGGTTATTTAGTCCCTGTTTTTCCCCACTCGGATTGGCCCTTTAAGTGGCCGTGTCGGGTCGGTCGTGTCCAGGTCCAGGGAAACTCTACTTGGAAACTATCAATGGAAATTAACTAAGATTTCGGTTTCATATGACAGGAAGGCAATTAGGGAGAGTAAGGGGAAGAAACATCTGTTTGTGGTTAAGTAAACAATACTTGTAAATTTAGGGAATTTATTTTTAAGTTTAATATTGAATATTTATTGAAGAATACGTATTTTTACCTATTTAAACATTAACTAAATAAGCAGAGCAAATATTTTTGTAAGTGGTTTAAAATGTCTGAAATTGTTGTGTGTATTTTATGTTGTAAATATTTCATTTTCCTCCAGAATTACTCTTTAATTGTATTTTTTATTTTATGTTTTTAATTTTGAATTACTTCTACACAGACAAAAGCCTAAGCCTAGTTCAATTCCTAGGTCTTCCCATTGAGCATTCATTGCAAATAAATACCCAACCTGCCAATACTGATCACTAAGTGATCTCCAATTGATGGCAGATCCTGTTCAGCTAATGATAATCTTTCTCGAGCGGAGAGTTTCGTTTCCCATGACAAGAGTCAACACAAAGTGCAGCCATAACCGAAAACATTCCCAGGCCCGGGGAAGATTGTGTGTGTTGGAAATTCCCCAGGACAATCTCTGGCGCATTTCCTCCTTTCTTTGTCCAACAAATAGTAACTCTCTGCTCAATGAAAGTTGCATTCGCTTATGGGTTTTCCCCCCGATTGTCGGCACTTTCTCCCTGTGAGGGCAATCGAGGCAACTTACTGTTCATATAAAGATTAAATTTTGGGTGGCATTCTTCGTAGGAAAGATAAGGCCAAAAGGGAATCGGAATCGGAGTCGGACTCAGAGCCCCTTTTTAGCCACGACGACCTCACCCATTGACCAAAACTCGCTCCCCGAAAATGGTAAGAAATACAGATGAAGACATAAAGCGTGGCTAATCGAACATTTCGGGCACAGGCGGTTTGAGTCAAGTCCAAGGCAGATTCACACCGGCGATAAGCGGCCTAACCAATATCTACAGGTGATAATTATATAATTTGTGACGGATGGACAAGCACATAAAAATGTTTCACTACAGAATATTTTTTTATAGTCACTCTTCGCCTTCTCTGTTTGCCGACGAGTGCCTTTTGTCTTTTCGCCTCTATTTCTTTGTTTGCTGACGATGGCATGAGTTAGGAGGTGTGGCGGCACATACACCCAGAAATAAAGGGGACCAGAGTGTAGGAATTTGGGTTCAAGGAGGGCCACCTACTAAATAAAATTACATTGAAATGTATTTACATTATTAGAGAAAGTTTTGTAATAAAAAAGAGTACAATAATAGTTTCCATTCCCTTTGAAATCCTTAAAAACTTTATAAACTTGTTCATTTAAGTAATGTTTTGAACTTTATACACTTTTATTTATTATAGAATTCTTTCCTCTGACGAAACCAGTTTTCCCCAGTGCATCACAGCCGAGTATGGCCTCTGGGAAAGTGCCGGCAAAGGAGTGAAAACTGTAGCACTGGGTGGGCCGTGGGAGTTTCTGCCAAGAGCTCACACATAGAGAGGGATACACTTTGGGGTATCATGTCCGGGGAGCAAGAATTCCCTGGGCTTTTCAGCGATCTTTCCGCCGTGGCTCGCCTTTTGTTCGTGCTTAATTGTCGTTGCGGGGAATTGTTTGAGAATTGGCGGTTTGGGTCTTGGCGGATTCCGTAAATTTCGCATTCGTTCCGAGCCGCAGAGCTATGGGGCTATTCGTCATTCGCTTGTCCGTCATCGTCATCGTCATAATGATCATCGGACAGAGGGATCATGATCTTGTTTGATTTTTTTGCGATTTAGCAAAAGTGACTTTTTGCCGCAGACGCAGACGCAGACGCAGACGTTTGGTCCTCTTCTGGCTGGCTGCGTTCTTTTCACAGCATTTCACAGTTTTTGCTGCCAATATTAATTTCGCAAACGTTTTAAATGGCTAAGACGGAGGCCCATAACTTTAAATATGCCATGTGAAGCACCGAAGAATCGAGGAGGAAAAAGTCCAATCTCGGAACAAAAATCCTTTTTCCAGTGACAGTTTCGTAGCAGCAGCAAAAAAAGATACAGAAATGCTGAGTAAAAAATGCTGTCCGTTTTTGTGGCAACTCCGGCTTTTTGGCATTTTTGTGTACGCATTTCATTTGCAGTGGATTTTTTGTGCCCACTTTTTTCGACATTTCCAGCTCCGGGAGCGTGCAATTCTCCGGAGACATTTTTGTTGTCGAGGGCAAAAAACTAGATCGAAGCTCGGATCGGAGATTTATCTCTTTCGTTAAGGATTTCTGCGGCAGTTTTGCATTGCAGATCCCTAGTCCGCAGCGGATTCGTCATTATCTTCATGCCCAGATCCCGAACTGTCAGTCAGTCGGAGAGTCGATCGGTGTCCATTCGAAGATCTCTGCTCCTTCGATCCTTTTGGGCAGTCAACTCTCGTCATGGCATCGTGGCAAATGTTTAACATTTGTACGCCTGTTTTTTATTTATTAATTTCTTCCTGAATTTTTTTTTTCAGATTTTTTGTTTGTTTCTCTTTTTCACTTTAAGCCGGGGGCCAAAAAAACGTTTCTTTTGTTTCTCGCTCGGCCATTTTTTGTGCAATAATAAAGAAATATTTTTAATAAGCTTTCATTCATTTTTAACGAGGGTTAAACATTCTGTAGCGACATTCACCTTTTCCCTCGTCTTGCGATTCGAGATTTGATTCATCTAATGGATTTTTGGTAGCTGCTCGAAATGGACCCATGGGACCCGGTCGAGTGATGTGTACAAAATCTGTAAATTCAATCAAATTGCAATTAGAGGGATGAGTAAGATGTGCCGAGAAGCTGGGGAGATGAAATCTTGCGGTTGCCTCGGGGTATTTGTGGAGTTTTGTGCAAAGGAATTTTAGAATTCCAAGGAAAACAGAAATTGTACTTCTACAGTTTTGTGAAGGAAATAAAATCATTGATTACATATTTTCTATATTCATTTGAAGTATATATAAGTATAGTAAATATTTACAATATTTTAAAGAGATACTTTATACTTGATTACACTTGTTTCTAATTCACTCAGTATTTCTAAGGAATCAATTATATATGTTTCAATATTTAGAATACAATTTTAAAGTGCAAATAAAATATAAATACGTTACAGTTTCTATAAATAAAAACATACAAAAAATATATGAAACTTTGTTGGAATAAACCCTTTTAAAAATAGATTTTATTCAATATATTTATTCAAATTGAGTTTGTATTTTATATTCCCTTGAAGTGTATGAAATATAAGTTCTTAAGTACTTATACCTTGTTTTACATTTCCTTGTATTTAAACAAGAATCATAATCTATATCATACTAATATATATATATATATATATATACATATATAATTCAACATTTTGTATCTTACCTAAGAACACAAAACTCCCCGTCTTCGCTCTTATTCCCTTTGATTCCACCACCCAAATTTTATTTCTTTTAATTCGATTACCTAATCTTTTGGCACAGCCAATGATTTTATTTTCCGCGCATCTGCAACTCCGGGTTGAGTCAACAACCGACCTCCATTTCATTTGCCGAGAGTGTATCGCACAGGTGGAAGATCTAAAGGATGGGCTGGGGGAAATGATGCCCAAGAAGTGGGGGCTTCTGGGCAATCGGAAAATTGCAGACTTCGAGGCAGACACACACGCCCCCTTAGGCCCGACATTATCGTTCCCATTGCCAGGCATTTCGCCAAGCGTTTGAGCTCGGAGAATGGGAAAACGAAAATGAAAATTGACATTGAAATGGGAATGGAAATGGAAATGGAAGTGGAGTTGGCCATGTGGCTGCTCGGTCACCCATCTGGCTTCGCCTCGTAATGGACCACTCGATATGCAAAACAATTAATGAGGAAGCCAGTTGGGTGAGGTTATGGATGATAAGACAACTGAATGGGCACTGCCTCTGGAGGGTGCACGTGATTGGCAGACCACTTGTGGCGCAAAACGATTAAAAAACATTTGCAATTGTTGCGATCGGTAGCTCGGTTTTTTGGCTCTTGTTCCCTCGTTCTTCGTTCGGGCCACCCTGAAGGTCCTGGAGGATGTGCCGACAAAAGGAACTAACTGTTCATCGCACACGTTGAAGATGAAGAGGAAAGGACCGACGGACAGAGGCGTTTGTGTGCCAGCAACTGACAGCCAAAGAATGGGCCAAAATCCTAGTCGATAAGGAGGCTGGGTCCTCCTCACCCTCTGTGAAAGTAAATGCTTGTCAGCTGCGGCAGGAAACACACAACACACACCCGACAACAACAACATCCCGGCAATAGAGAAGAAGATGAGAAATACAAGTTAATAATGTCTTCATTATTGTTGAAGCGTAGCTAACGTGGTTTACACATATTAGCCGGGCCAGCTAGCTGGGAAAGGTGAAAGACAGCGTTGAAAATTGCCATCTAGGTGGGCCCAAGTCCGATCAATGAGACCTCAACCGATCCACAAATGTGCCCGATTCTCCCTCTTTCCCTGTCCCCCCTACCACACTCTCCCTGCACCCATATCGGCTGTGATAAGGCGCAAGGCCCCTGCCGGTTGACATGACACAATTTTTATTCAAATGGCCAGCAACATGAGGCAGCATTATCGCCGGTGGGAATGTCGCACAAGACGCGAGCGAAGATGCTGAGGCTGGGCACAGTGGGGCAAGGTTTTGGGTATATATTTCAAAATTGTAATATGTATAAAAATTATCATGTATTAATGCATTACTATGCAGAATAATTATTATATATTACAATCTCTGCATGGGTAGGAATATTCAGTAGGAGAGGCATATCACTTTAAGTTAAGTATTTTAACACAAAGTGGGTTCTTGAAATTAATTTAGAAATATTTGTAAAGGCTTTAACATATCATCCTTTCAGATAAATTATTAAATTTTTTTCATATAGTTCTGAATGAGTATAAATATTTACTAGAAGAGGCATATCAGTTTAAATTGAGTATTTTAACACAAAGTAAGTTCGTATATTTATTTTAAGAATATTTTTAGAGCACTTAAAATATATCCCTTTCAGTTATCATGACACTTAATATATTTCCTAACAATTAAAATTATTTAAATGTTTTTTTTTAATAGCTCAAAATGAGTAAAAGTATTCATATCACATTGAGTTGAGAATTTTAACAAAAGATATGTTTCTAAGATAATTTAATAATGTTTTCTAAGATATTCCTTGAAATTTTTATTAAATATAATATAAACTATAATTTATTTGCAACTATAATGAATATTTTAATTTTTATTTACTATCCAACAATATAAAACGATTTATTATGATTTAATTTCAAACATAATTTATTCCCTAACTATTATTAATTTTTATAAAATTATACAATTTTGTGTAATGTTTTTTCATAACATAAATGGTTCTTTTTATTTATCTTGTAAAAACCGTTATACAAAATTTTATAATTTAAATTTTAAAAAATTTATCCAGTTTTATAATTTCAATTAATTTTACAACCCATTTTCAACTGCTTCTGTATCACTGTGCCAATGATGGGGTCCGGATCCCCTGGCGAGCATAACTTTATCACTTCATTTGCTGCCACCGCTGCTGCAGTTTGACCATCACTTCGGTTCACTGCTTCCACTTCTTTGATTTCGCCTCCCTTCCGCCGCCGCTCCTCGATTCCCTGTCCCCGGACCACTCGGCTCTCCGACTTCATCGACCGCATGCCGCGTGTGGCGGTAGCCAAGACTGAGCCAAGACCAGGAGAGAGAGCCGGGACTGCCGGGCCGCTCGTCATCATCAACATATGCAACTCTATGTCGGACCAACCGCACAGCAGCCCAACAAAACAGGCGACGACGACGACCACCCAGCTTAGCCCAACCTGAGATCTCGCAGAGAGTGAGGCTGGGATGGGAACCGGAGCCGGAGTGGAACTGAGAGGGACTGCCCGTTGCGTTTGGCATTCTTTGAGCTGTCGTCGCCCCTGACTAGGAACGGAGATAAATGGTAACAGACTCTGGGATATCTCTCTCCATTCCATATAGAGTCGCAAATTGGCAGCTGGTCGTCAAGTGCTTCCGTTTGCCTTCCCCTGTCCCTGCCCATTCCCATTACCATTGCCGTTGCGGGGTCCAGAGCCTCTGCCTTTCTCCTTTGGTCAGTTCCGGCGCCGCATATGCCACAAAGATAAAAATAAATAAGGGATAAAAATAGGAAATTAAAGGTACCCCCTGCCCCAAACTAAACCCCTGATATTACCAACTAAATGCCCTTAACTGATAGGTGTCTCGGGCGATGAAAATATACAGTGTGACTTTGATAGGTTGGACTTTGTCTTGAGTATAATAAACATATGATCAAATGTTGGATAATTATTTTTGAAAGGGTAAAAGATGTTAAAAAAAATGTTCTAGAATTAGAAAAAAAAATATACAAAAAATATTAAGATGTAATTTATAGTAGTAAAAAATTGCTTATTTTTAGCTACCTTATTATGATGGGTTCTACCATTACTAAAATATGTTTGGTTCTCAAAGATCACCTTCTAGTTTTACATTTCAAATTTTAATTCATTCCCTTACAAGCAGTTTCCAAGTATTTATAAATTATAAAAAATATAGCAAATATATAATATTTCTAAATGGTTTCTATATTTTATCCAAATAACTAAAATTCCATTCTCCTTAGTCAAGTCCCACTGTGTTCATATATCTTTGAGCAATGCGGAACAGTTGGGCAGCTGGTTAAAGTCCAGATATCTGGATGTGGGACATAGTAATGCGGCATAAGTCGGGCATATTTAGTGGGTTTTATATGTTGGTCCCAGGGGATGCCGAGGGAGGGCGAGATCGAGGAGGGGGGAGAGCATAAAACGAGAGCAAACGACTAAAAACGACTAAAAGGCTCTGGCTGTCGTCGAGGCCAGATAAGATTAAAAACAATTTTATTGCAGCTCTTTAGTTGGACTCGCTCGGCTTGGCTGGCTCTGGGATCCCAAAACCCAAGTTGAGGCTCGAACCGAAACTGAAACCGAAACCCAAGAGCCTGTAATTTAATTAATTTAATTTTTATTCAAAAAAATGCCTTTTGATAAGCGCAGACAAAGTTGAGGCCCCACAGCGGACAGGCTCCCACATTCCTTAACGAAAAGCGAGGGAAAAGGAGGCCGAATGATTGTGGCTTAAATCGATTAATGCCCCTAATCTGAGCCAAGAATCTCCTCCGATGCCGGGCTGGGATACGCGAAGATCTTCTGGCTCTTCATTCAGGCCACTCACTCGGCACTCACTCGCCTCTCGCTCGCTCATTGATTCATTAAAGATTTTTATTAAAAGGTTTTAATACTCCCATTAACTCCACACGATCTCACACACACGATCGAGCCATTGCCATTGGTCAAGTTTTAATGCTGGTTCCCCGGATCCCCGGGGCTGGCGCTTCTTTTTGCGCTGTCATCCATCGTGTCATGTTTTGTGCTTTTTCATGCCGCCTCTTTTTCATTTTCTCCTCGAGCCCATCGGTGTTTTTTGTTGTGTTTTCTTTCTTTCTTTTTTTTTAGTGGAAAGTGTGAGAAAGGAAATATCTCCATTGTGCGATCAGCCGAGCGATCAGCGATCAGCGATCAGCGATCGACAATCCACAACAAAGTGCAGCCCTATGCAGCATTAATTGTGCCACAAAAGATCAACAAGTCAGGGCGTTGATGATTGGCTTCATCTTCATTAAGATCGGATCGGATCGGGTCGGGACGGATTGGATCGGTTGGGTTTTGGATCGCACGGGTTCTTCGGATGGAGATTGCTGACCGTGGATTCACCTCGCCGCAGGAATGTTCAAAAGGCAAAACGCACACTTAATTTCCCTTTTTTTTGGGCGCTACAAAATATGGTTTTGTTCCTTAATGTTTCACAATTTGTTATTGGCTCGGGCCTAAGAGGTTCTAATTGAGACGGAGTCGTGTCGGCCGGAGTCTAGGCATTAATTGAATTGACAACCCCCAAGTCCCAAAAACGGAGCCTGAAAACGGCAGCTGGCGCTATGCCAGTAACAGTACACTGAGGGAAATGTATTGAAAATTTGGTAATTTAATACAGATAAATATATATTTTTATAGAGAGGTAAATGCATATATTTATTATGATGAAAATATATTCCCTGGATCAAGAATTATTTTCCTGCATTTGTTCAGATTTTAAAGATTTTATAAATGTAATCCAAATATTTATAAATATATTTATTGCCTCTGTTCTGTTCTCTATTAATTATTAGTCTTTATATCTTTTCCTTGTACTACAATTTTTATTTATATTTATGTTTATATTTTCTATTATATTTATTGTTTTTTCTATTCTCTATTGATTATTAATATATATTCTTTATTCCTTGATGCATTATACTTATGTAAATTTTTAGACTCTAGTGTAAAGATCTCGTAGATCTTGAAGATCTCTTGATTTTGTAGATCTTGTAAATCTCTTTCTTTAATTTTTTGGAACAATTCCTTATAGTTTTTGTCACAAAAAAAAAAAAACATACAATTTATGCATGCTCTGCATGGGTTTTTAAATTCTGTTTCTTTTAAAAATTGGTTTGTATTTTATTTGTCTATTTATGTTTACAAACTTTACTCTCTTAAGATTTTTGATAAAGATTATAATAATTTTAAATATTAATTATATAATACTTTTTCTCCGTGTTCCAACTGCGATCTGATCAAGGAGTGCTCCCTTCTGACTTCGACTCCAACTCCATTGCCAACACCGTGTTGGACCATTAAGCGACCAAAGCGGGCCAAACCTGAACACGGAAAAAGGTTAAAAGGTTCAACATTTCATTGTTGCTGTTGCCTTTGAATTAATTTTTATTGTTATTGTCTTTTCTCGTTGTTGTTGTTGTTGCCCGCTCTGGGGCTGTGAACTCAATTAAATGAAACGCCAGGCGATCTCCGATCGGAGATGTCATCGGTTTTACAGTATGGAAAGCAGCGACAGCAGCTGGTGGCGCCTCCAAAACCGGAGCCTTAATTTTGTTTCCCCTTTTTTTTTGGTGTGACATGTGGCGACAAATTGGGGTTACGTATGGTGCACATATATATATATATGGAAGAGGGATCAGATGGGGCTATCCCAAGATCTCCAGCTGGGGTGTTGATGTGTTGCCAACTGAGAGGGATTTTGGGAACTAAGCTGAGGGGAATTAATCAAGGTTATTAGTTGCGATGGGTTAAGGCAGGTCAGTAGGAGATTTTGGGGTTTATTAATGTAGAAATGATTTTAAATAATTAAATAATTAATGAAGTAACTTTTAAGTGACTAAAAATAAACATAATGCATAATTTGATATTGTAAATATCATGAACTATTAGGGCTTACTGGATAAATCCTTATAGGAATTTATAAAATCAGTTTAATTTATCAAATTAATACTCTTTCTTTTGCTTACTCCTATTTTGTAAACATTTTTAGACCCGTAAATATATGCTTTTTCACAAGTTAATACAAATAAACCCAGACATTCCTCACCTTCCATCAATGAATCCCCGAATTTATTTGATCAGAGATGCATTTCCTCCATCTCTGCTGCCGGCTGACCATCATTATTGCCGTGGTAATTATCATGATCACGGATGATGGGCTCCGGCTAAGTGCTGTGCGCTCCACTAGCACAGCTCAATCTCAATCTGCACCCAAGCCTGGCCAGAGATCGCCCCTGGGTCAACATGGCAGAAGCAGAAGTGGAAGATGCGGCAAACCGAACCCAGGCAAACCCCCGGTCCCGGTCCCGGTCCCGGTCCCAGCCGGACCAACCCAACCAACCCAACCAACCGAACCAATCAAGCGATAAAACATCCAAAACTATGCAAACAGAGAGAGACAAACAGCAGGCCTGCAGATCGTGTGGATGTCTATATGGATTCGGATTCGGATGACTGGCCCGGGGGCGATCAGTGAACGGGTAGAGATCTCGGCGATCGGTAAATTTGAAAGAAAATTAAATCCGTAAATGAGGAAATCAAATATCGTAAAGTGCGCAGTCTTGGTGGCAAGTGGATTTCATGGATGAGGCGGCGGCCGGCGGCCGACCAGGAGGACGGGATGACGGTCCCGGAGGTGGGGCCAGGCACTTGCTATGCCCATCTTCCCATGAATGTGAGCAAACAGAGAGCGAGAGGCCGGGGCGGGGAAAAGAGATTTTTAGCGTTTTGCCGCCTAGACCTGAGCACAGGCACTGGAAAAAATAATATCTACAAATATTTTGAATACTTTTAAAATAAAAAAAAAAATTCTTGAACGGCTTTAGTTATTTATTTAGAATTTTTTGCTTAAATTATGATATATTCAATCTTAGAAACTTATAAATAATATTTTAAATTACTTGGGATACCTTTAAAATTACAACAATATATTTCTACCTCTCTGATTATTTAGTTATCATTTTTTACTTAAATTATAATATATATTCTATCTTAACCCCGGAAAAATAAGGTACTTAGTATACTTTTAAAATTAAAAAATATATATTTGAACCACCCTGATTATTTATTTATGATTTTTAACTTAAATTATAATCAATCTGAAGAACTCAAGAAATATGCTAAATATACTTTTAAATTTAAAGAAATATATTTAAACCTCTCTGATTATTTACGTATAATTTTTTACTAACCTTATATATACCATATTTTACATTCAACCTCAAAAAGTTATTAATATTGATTTAACAAAATGAAAGGTACTTAGATACAGTAAAATATAAATGTATGTACCTTTCTTTGCTTTAAGAACTGTATATTAAAAGTTAAATTTAAATCAGCTTTTTATACTATAAATTGAGAGTACATATCAATTATATATTAAATAAAAATAATAATAATATAGAATAATTTTATCTGTAAGAATTACTATTTTAAAACTTAAAATTCTTTACGAGTTCTTAATTTAAGTTATACTTAAAAGGTTCTATATGTTTCAAGAGTATGTTCAAATTTTTCTCTCAGTGCTTCTTTGCCCACTCCTTCCCCTCCACCACCTTGCTTCCCTCCTTCCTCCTCCTCCTCCTCCTCCTCCTCCTCCTGCGCCGCCACCTCCCACTCCTCTTCCGATTTGTTTGCCCAAAACATTTCTCAATTCGCTGATGCATTTTATGAACGCGTGCAAGGCGCTGTACAAACAAAGGGCTAAATGCGTTCTTAACCTTTTTCGCCGCCCTGGCCCTTTTCCCTACCTGTATTGGCCACATAGCACGGATATACATATGGCCCGGTATATGGGGTTAAGTCGTGGCGCGTGAGTTCCTCAAATTGACATAACAAACAGAATTGGGAGGGAATTTGAGAATTTGTTAAGACAACAGAAATCAGAATGCACTTTTCTTTTGGGCCACGAAGAAGGGAAAATGAAAATGGCTTAATTAGTCGCCGGCATTCTTGAAGAACTCAACTTTTCCCGCTCCTCGACTGACAAAATATTTGCCAAACTCTTTTGACAGCTGTCAAGTGGTGAGCCGGAAAATGGAAACATAGCATTTAATTCTCGTTTCGGTTTTAGTTTTTGGGGATCTGTTTTTCCCCGGCTATGCAAATTTGCCGAGGCACTTTGTGTGTGGTTGGGATCGGGATCGGGATTGGGATATTTTCCCTGTCAAACTCCATTTTCCAGCTCTTTCCTTGTGCCTGAGAGAGCACTCGAAAAAGAAACAGTTGTTCGTTTTTCTTCTTTATTTTTTTTGCAAATGAAATTTTCGCGTTAATCTTGCACATGTGAGGAGCGAGCAGCTGAGCAGGAAGTGATTTTCCAATGATTAACTCAGCTGAAAGGAGATTTCTTTCGGCTGCACACGATCGACGCACAGATAGTTAGATACATAGATACGCAGATACTTCGAGGCAGGGGATTCATGGGCGGAAAACAAGGCCCTCATCGTGCTTTACCTTTTCGCTTATCATCAAGCAAACATCGCCGATCGGTGCCCATTCATAAATGCTCACAAAGTTGACAATCTTACTCAACTCCTGCCGATCCATAAAGATAACTGAGATATATGCGATTTAATGAGTCGGGGTCCCCGCCTCCTGCCTGGCCGCTTTTCCTTTCTCACCGGACAAAAGTATCGATTGCACTTGGCCAAACGCGGCTAAATGAAAAACTGGTACATCGCTGATGATCTGGGGCGGCGTTTTCTTTTTTCTCACAGCCGGAGCTAGAGATGGGTGCGTGAGGAAGGCATTAAAAATTGAAAAAAATTGATACTCTGGGAAATCGAGATAAATATTGTACATTTTGAAGCTCAATGGAAGCTTAGAAACAATACATATACATACATTCATATGTACAGACAAATTTTAGCTTCAAAAGAGAATACAATTTTTAAAACCTAAAAATTATACAGATTTATAAAGAAATGCAGAATGCATATTGAAATAATATTAAATGGAAACAATTAAATTTCCAGTTTTTTTGACAATGTATCTTAAACTAGCATCCTAAATATCACGTCTTAATAAAATATCTCCCTTAAAAAATCACTCCTGCGTGTCTGAAAACCCATTCACGTGCCCATCGCTGATACAGGTACAATTTGTCGGCTCAAGAGGAAGCAGGGCGATGTGGCAAGGAGCAGCAGCAACTTTGGCGGTCCTTTTCCAGGAAGTTGCGCCTGGCGTGCGCGCTCATCGCAGCTGCCAGCCAGCCATCCAGCATTCAAGCAATCCCAGTCCCAGTCCCGATCCCAAGCATCCTGAGCTGAACTCTCATTCACGCGAGCCTCTGGCCGTCCCACTCGGCCCCTGCCTACCTGTCTCCCTCGGTCGTATCTTAAGTTTTATGCAAATTAAGCAACGGCAGCGGCATCAGCAGCTCCGTGAGTTTTTAGCCTACTTTATGGGCATTGCTCAGTGTCGGCGTATTTTTGATACAGAGATGTTTAGCTGTTTAAATCAAATATTCAAAGATAATTTTATAGGAAATATATAGTAAATAAATATATATAAATAAATATTTACAATATAAATAAATAACAGCCTACATACAGTACATTAAAATATGTAGTTATGGTATGGAACTATAAGTCTATAAAGTAAAAAAAGCTTTCACTAATACCAGATTCTTAAAAATTATCAAACAATAATTTATTATCCCCGGAAAGATGCCAAGAATTTAAGGTAAGGTAAAGTAAAGGCTAAGTAGTTTCGAGTTCAAATATAAAAATATAAATATTTGTTAGTAATATATGTCCACTGAAATCTGGAATTAAAATTGGAATTACAAACTAATATATTTATTAGACTCTTTCCGAAAATGGTATATTTAATATCTCTCCTTAATTCATAATAAATTTACATTTGGTATAAGTTTATACAAATAAACTTCGTCTTACAACATTTACTACATTTTCCAAAGTGAGCCAAGATTTCTAGACAGCATGGCATTCAACATTTTAATTATTATTTTTTAAAAATTAAAAAAATATACACGGAAATAATATTTTTTGTATTATTTAAACACTATACTATGGTAAGTTGTAAACTGTGAAGGTTGTATTTAAACTTTTTAAAAATATTCCCGTAAATAATATTTTATATTAAAAAAAAACTATAAAAATAGTTCGTTATAAAATGGAAAGCTTTTACTTGAACTAGTTACAAATATTCCCCTAAATAATATTTATTGTATTATTAAAATTCTATAAAAAATAGCTATATTCGCTTCTCTGTTGCTATGTTGCAGCTGGGAAGCTGGTGTTGCTGTAGAGCCTCAATGTTGTTGGTGTTGCTGCTGCTGCCGCTGCTGTGGCACTTGTTGTCGAGCTGTCCAACTGTCGCGGCATGTAGGTACTCGGCACTTAAGCACTGCCAGTTTCCTGAGCTCCCCTCGGTATCTGTATCTGCAAGATTGTCGTGTACCTTTTTGTTGTCTATTAGCGAACAGCGTTTTCGCTCGGATATGAAACTCGCACTCGCACTCGCAGTCGTACTTCCATTCCAGTTCGCATGCGCTTGAGCGGATTTAGCTTAATTTAAATCCAAATCTCTGTGTACGCACCGATCTCTCGTCGGCAGTTCATTGTTTTGCATCCCATCGCCCCATTGTGTGCATCAAGTGTAGGTATAGTTGGGCTCGGTAATATCCCTGTCCTAAGCAGGGCCTCGGGGCAGGGCGTTCAAAGAGGCAGTGGTAGGGGCGTTAGGGTAATGCCTGGAAATTGGACTAAATTTCGTAAGCATTAAGCCTCCTCGGGTGATTTCTCGAAGAGGGCCCTCTCGGCTCGCTATTTTCTATTTCACAACAGCCTTTGACATTCGCAAATCCACAGATGAATTTCAAGAGGAAATGAAGGAACGTTGCAGGATCTTGACATTTTCTCAATCGCCTAAGCAAACATTTTATGAATTGCCATTGTGACAAGGAATTGCTAAGGGGAAATGGATCTAAATGGTGCTCTTATGGTGGGATAGGTAAATATAAACGTACTGAAGAAGGGATGTGATATTGAGAAAGGATGTTTATTGAAGAAACTTAAATAATTATTTTACTATATATTTACTAGAGTAATTCAACGGATTTAATTAATAAATATACTAAAAATAAATAGATACCATAACTCATTTACACCACTCGCATATCTCAAGCAACATCCTCGCACTTTACTGGGAAGAACAACAAACGCAGCCAACAATCAATAATGGTTATTAATGAAGACATGTGTACTCAGTCATAAAAGAAGGTGACTTTAAAATGCAAGCCAAACTGTAGAGGGCCCTGATAGCGCATACGCCTGGGAGATATTGTATCTGCCAGATAACTTTGACTCGACATACACAAAGGTAATTTGTGGCAGATATACCAAAGTTGTAAAGAATGCGCCATTGCCGCAGGACCACACCCACTTTCACAACAAAGCCCATGGCTGTCCCCGTCCCCGTCCCCCCAGGAAAACATGTGCTCCACCAGGAAAAAACGAGCAAAGATATATAACCAGAAAGACAGACGTTGCGGGCCCAACCTCAAGAGTCAGTCAGCCGGCCAGCCAGCCAGGCAGTCTGTCAGTATCAGTGCGAGTATCACAATTCAATTAAGATTTATTTTTTGTTGTTAAACAATTTGTTGTTATTGTTTGCCCCGGCCGAGAGCGCTTTATATTAGGTATTTTCTATATTTATTTCCCATCCCCATTGATGGGAACGTGGAAATTTGTTTGACTTGTGTCGAGAGGAAATTCCTGGAAATCGCATTTGCGGCAAAGATCGTTTCCTTTCAACTTCGTACTCCAACCTGTCCGAGGGAGATATGTTTAATGACAATATCTCTTTTTGGCGTGGGAGAATGGAATGGAGGGACTGGCTGTGTCTTATCTGCAGCGTGGGAGTATCATTACTTGCTTAACCCGGGTAATATTCCCCTTCCTTAAACAAACAATCTTGGGGTATTTATGGCAGAGCGATTAATTAATTAGCGCAATGCTAATTATAAATTTAACGAAAGCCATTCGATTGAATGTGCGAAAAGAGAGAGAAATATTTAAAAATTAGTAATCGACGACTAATTGAACAAAGTTTTTACATTAAACAAAAGATAAGAGCGGCTAAAGGGAGTCTCTGTTGTGCAATAAAAATTCATTTCAATTCGTTTACGCGTAATGAAATGGAAGTCATATAAACGTTGCCGGGACAGTTATTGAATGAGTATCTGTATGCACTGAAAGAAATTTCGAAATAATAATAATAATATTTATGCAAAATATGTAGCGATCTTTAAATGATTAATTTAAGTTATTCTTAGAGAAGTAACTATTTAAATAAGGCACAATATTTATAGTTATCTATCCTCAATTAAACATCTCAAGTACCATTATTTGTTTGATAAATTCAAGTATAGTAATTTATAAATTCAATAGCATTCATATACCATTATTTATTTGATAATTTCGAGTAAAGTAATTTAGAAATTTTACAGCTTTGACTTATTTCTCTTACTGCATCTGTATCTTTGCATCTGTATCTGGCAGCCAGACAAAGTTGTTACCCAGCTGCCTCCGTTCGTACTTCTCGAAGGGGGCCCAGGGATGGGATATCCCCCATCAAATCACATTATTACGAGTGTTTTGCCATTCAGCCTGGTCTCAACTGCTGTTGGTCTTCATCTTTTTGGTCGCTTTTTGTTTTAGCCCGCTGTCTTCGCTGTTAGCCCCCAAAGTCATACCCCTGGTCTTGTCCTTTTCGCTCTCACGTTTTGTTTATCTCACACCAGGCAAATATTGGGTCGCCCCTGTGTGTGTGAGTGCTGTGAAGAAGCTTTAATGGAATCTCGTCATAAATTCAAATTTTATTACTGCTCATATTACCGCTGTGCTTGCAGAGAGAGAGAGAGAGACTCGGGGCACAAAAAATCCAGACACCGGGTACTGGGGCCAAGCCAACTTATATGGCAATACGATGTGGGGTATATATACCAGCAAACACATGCCAATTTGGTCAAGAGAGAAAGAGAGTGCGTGAGAAGGAGGGGTAGAGTCAGTTCACAGTGGTAGAATCATTGTTTTATTAAACAAGGCAGTATTTTGGTTTCTAACATTAGAACCCTCAATCTAAACATAATTTAACAAAAACCAAGACTATCATTTGAATTTTTATAAATTTCGAGCATAACGAAATGTAATCACTTTTAAATTCTTTTTTTGTTTTGATCCATTTAAACAGAATATAAGTAAGCTCTCAACAAAACCCCATTCATGTCGAGACTTGATTCAAAAGACAGCCTTCCTCCGCACTTCTCATTTCCGCTTTAACCTTCCACCGCCCGCCGCCAGGTGTCTTCCCTTTCCTGCAACTTCCTTTTCGCTTGTTTTTCAACCAGTGTGCCTCATGAAATGACGGCACACAAAACAGCGAGCTTCAATCACGCGCAATTAATCTGCTCGAAAATCCTTTTATAGATAATCGCGCACACAAGCTCAGACACGCACACACACTGTCGCGAGTATCCTGTGCAGTTTTACGACAATTGTTATTGTTATTGAGGCATTTTCGAAATGAACAATTTCAACGCTGACGACCGAGTTGAATGACAACAGCAGAAAAGAGGAAAAAAGGGGAAAAACGGGGCGAAGGGAGCTGGAGCTGGCGGAGCAGCCGGAGGAGCCTGTCAATGATGATGACGACAACGACGGCTCCTGCCAAGCGTCTCCTCCTGCATGCATCATAATAATAAAACACACAGACACAGACAGTCGGATCGCATCGGAGCTGGGGCTGGAGCTGGGGACCGAGTTCGGGGACTGCGAGATACTTCTTGACGGACAAGGACAATCTCGTGGAATGCGCCGTGGCGGGGAAAGTCGGGGGATAGCGCCCCGGGCGGTTCTAAAAGCGTCAACGCAAATTAGCAGCAAAGTGTAAATTGGAAATGCTTTTTTTGGTGCACCCCACACACACACACAGACACTAAGATTGGATGGAGTTGCAGGTGAGGATTGGGATTGGGATTGGCACTGGGACTCGGTCTGGGCATGTTCATGGGTTCCATGGGGAGCTGCCTTTTAGGGTCTTTAATTAAGTTGTTATTTGGCCTGCTGATTAGAGGCAACATTTTTTTGTAGCCTACACTTGAGGAATTTTTGAAATATTTCTGAAATTATAGTAAAATAAATTTGATATTTAAATTCGAAATTAAAATATGAACATTAGTTTCCGTTTAAATCAGTAGCTACCTTTTAAAGTCTTAATTTTTTAAGAGCATTGAAATATGAAATCTCTTTATAATTATTTGTTTCCTTGGTGTATCTGTTCCACTCGCACTTTTTGCTTGATTTCATTAGACTGCGGATCCATTTGCGGTTTGATCAATGGCCACTACTGATAGACATATAGCCAAGGGCCGTAAAAATGTCAAATTTGCGTAAGTTACGATCGTGTAAGTAGGGAAAATTTTATGATCTACAAATTGATCGTGCGTTTTTTCTCCCCTTGAGATCAGCCTCGATAAATTCTCAAGTTGCCAATAATAAATTAATTGCCCGTAGCCAACAAAAACTTGCCCATCTGCTTAGGCATCCGATTGGATCCATAGATGATCAGACGATCCCAGAGTTGCCTCAACTCGGCTCCAAGTGTGTGGTCTCCATCTCCATTTCCATTTTTGCCCCTGTGCGAGCTGGGGTCTGGCTTTCGGGCCTCCGGTCTTCAGCATTTGCGTCGCATACGAAACTATGACAAATTTATTTCAAGTTGTGCTGGAGATTCCACTTATTTCTATTTCTTCATTAAGTTTTCATCAGTGAAATTAATTATTCATGTCCGAATATCTTCAAATCGTTGTTTCCATTTCGATTTGTTTGGTTTTCGTTTTGTTTTCATTTTTTGTTGGTTTCTATGTCGTTTAATATTTATAATTTAATCTTTTTGGGGGACTGCTCGTATGTGTTGATATTTCACGAGTTAATAACTTGATTAAACATACGTTTTGTGTGGATTCAATATTTGTTGGTTGTATTTTTCTCTCAAGATCTCCCCGTTCTTTTTCGAGTCCCATCGGATCGCCGTGTGTGGGAAATGCCAAGTCGAAAATGTCTTCAGACATAATCTCCATAAATTTAATTAAGTCGAAAAATGGTTGAGTTGCTATTGATTTTATGCTAGGCTTGGACTTAAATATGTTGACAAGGGTAGGGTCATGCCCTATTTTCCCGTGATTATAAAACTACGGCTTAAATAATACAGTTTTTTGTATTTAAAATGCATTACATTTCCGGTGGCTTGCAAATATAATTTGATTAATTTTCTTACCCTTAAAAATACAATACAATTATTTATATATCTACTGATTAAGTTACTTTTTATATATGATCTGTAAAAATATTTAATAACTTGTTAAAGGATATTTAAACTATATAAAAATATCCATGTTTCTGACCCTTAAAATTATTCTCGAATCTATATAAACAAAGAAAAACTCCCATTAAGTTTTATAATTCAATCTCTCGCTATCCAAATTAAGTCATCAGTTCTTATTAAAAATACATAAGCAATAGCCATAAAAACCGAGAGTGCGATCTCAAATAAAGTAATTAAGCCATAAAACACACAAAATTGATTCATTTTGATCACTAAAAATACCTGAGACAAGGGAAACCGAAAATACCTGAGGGCCCTAAAGGCACAAAGACTCTCAAAAAACGAATCGCAATAATGAAATGCATACAACTTAATAATCAAAATCGAAATCAAATAAAATGCCAAATGTTTTTATTTCCACAGCTACGCTCATTTGGTGGCCATCTCGGCCTGCAGGCCAGCCTCCGCCAGAGAGCCAAATTGAATGTAAGCCAAATGTTTCTATTAACACACACCGATGACCAGTGGGTACACGGTTTCCGAATTTCTGAGCCCAGCTCCTGATTGCATATTCATCAGATGCAAATCGCGAAACCTTCCAGTCGCATTAATCGTTATTCGTTGGTGGGCCAAAGCATTTATTTCATATTAATAAGCAATTTTTCAGCCCGTGCTCGACATCTTATGGTCGCTGACGAGTTGCCCTTTTGTAAAATCGTATCATCATCATTCGGTAGTATCTGTAAGATATGCTAAATGATAGTTTTGGGATTAAGATGGTTTAGTTATATGGATGCCCTGTAGGGTTAGAAGAAATATATATAGATTTTAATGAGATTTTAAACTTTTTATATTATCTATCAGTAATAAGAGCAGAAAGAACTTAGTGCTAATATACAAATAATACTGAGCTTATGGTATTTAAGAAATATATTTTTTTCAATGAATATGTAATATGGGAAAAAATACTTATAGAAATAAGTTGGATATGATAATAATTGTCTTTTTGGAAATACAGAAGTAGAAGTGTGTATATTCAGTAAAAAAGTATTAAATACTTTCATTTTCACATTCTGTTCAAAGCTTTTTCAGGAAATAAATAAATAAAATCTTCAATATAAAAAAAGATTGTTGAATAAATAAACCTAAGACATTAAAAAAACTATTATTTCAATTATAGAATTTTATCTAAGCATCTTTTAATGCATATCTAAAAAGATATAGTGGTTTCATTTGTATTTTATTTAAAAAAATAGCCTATTTTAAAGTCTGGAAAAATAATCAGTTGGACTTAAAAATAATTATTAAAACCCTGAATATATTATTGAGCAAAACAAGTACAAATAAATTACTGAAAAATTGCTTTCTGTAAAAACATTTGATTCTCAATACAGATAAATTCCCCAGTTTGGCATCTGCTATAACATTTTTCATCGGCTCAAATTGAGCAATCAACGCATTCTTTAAAGTCTTTTTTTTTAGCCTCACCCTTGCCAGTTGTTTATTTATTTTAGTGGCATATATTAATGTATATTAATACGGGTTCGAATATTTTTCACATAGTAATAGGGGCCCTGCGAATATGCCGAACGTTAGTCAGCCGGTCGACAGCCAGTCTTCGATGAGGGGGTTTTGCTAATTAAAAAATGTTCGTTGACAGTTATTGTTATTTGGCCATATATCAGGGCATTTCATTGGGAATTCCGCAACCAAATTGGTGCCGAAGAGTGCCCACCAGTTGCGTTTTATGCTTAATTGAGTTATTTAAATATTTTATTTGGCCAGAAGACAAAAAATACGACTGAGATAAAGGTGGGTAGGCCAAAGGCAATCGGTTCGGTTCGGTTCGGATCGGCGCTCTGAATCTGAATTAATATCGCGTTGTCACACAAAAGTCAAACGTCATTTAACAAATGTTGATATGTTAATACCCTTGCCACCGGCGAGAATGCAAATCCACGAGATACAGATACACTTTTGTCGAGATGGACACAATTTGTTGTCGCTGCTAACTGCATTTTTGGTATCAGTCTCTCTGCCGGCCATTGGCTGTGTTTCAATTTTAAAGCGATTATGTTAATGTTCAATTCGAAAACGAAAACGAAAACTAGTTTCCAATCAGCCATTATCAATTAACCGTTTTGCCTTCTTGCCGAATTTATGGCCACCTGCAAGAGTTTATTTCTCTACTCACTCCTTTCGCTCCCTGCAAAGTCAAACTCAGTTGTTGCTGTTTTTTTTCTTTTCAATTACCACCTTTCGAACTTTCAAATTCAAATTAATTTTCCGTTTTCCCCAGCTTAATTGGCAATATGTGCGCCCAATTAATGGAGGTGAGGAGGAGCGGGAAAATAGGGGAAAATGGAGAAATAGAAAACATTTCGCCCGAGGCCATTCCTGAAGTGAACGAGCAAACACTGTTTCAATTCCAGTGGAAAAGTTTTCCCAGTTTGCAGTTGGGGTTTCCCTTTAACCCTATAATTTTGGTTTTGTAATATGAATAAGGAATGGATTTTAAAGAAAATTATTTCTTGTATTCAAATTTATTTATAATAATTCAGTGATTAATAATTATCTACTAAAATTTTTCTACAAAATTTAAATTTCCTCATAACTGCTTTATTATTTTTTGGTATTAGAAATTGATTTTAATTTAGTTAATATTAATTGAAGTTGAGCAAAGGGTTAACTCTACTTCTCTTCACCTGCACCACATGTCGTATACGCAATGCCCAGGCCTAGGAATTGTTCTTCGCATCGCCTCGCTTTTCTCATTTTGTCAAAACATCACGTAAACAATTGAGCAGCTTCTGGGGAAAGTGGCAGAGCATTGAGTTGGGCCTGTTATGATTTTGAAGCAGTGTGGCAGAGGCCGAGGGGCTGGATGGGCGAAATTGTTAGGATGGTGGGGAAAAAAAGGCGGCCTAGCCAATTCATCAGCAACGGCCTTGGGGGCAAATAGCCAGCCAAGCAGCCAACCAGCCAGCATTGCATTCAGAGCAGAGTTCATGTTGCAAAATGCACTCACCAGGCAGAGCAGGAATGCTCACCTCCACTTGCAGGGTTCTTCTGGATTCAGTTCATGGTGGGGAAATATATTTTGGGAATATTAAATACTCTTACTAAGGTAATAAGAAGAAATAAAGGTAATAAATCTATAATTCTTACTAAGATAAATGAGTATATTAATAATTTATTTATACCACTGAGCTATCTCTTAAAAAGTTACCATGTTTGATCCATAAATCCTCAATCCTTATGTGTTATTTATGAATTCTTATGATTTCTCGGTTTTAAGGTTTAGGTAATTTACCTTTTTTTTTTCTTCTTTGATTCACTTCCTAGTCTTGATACCCTTCTTGGCACATCCCCCGCACTGAAAGCTAATTGTTTTGATATGTAAACCAAAAGCAGAACCAAAAATCAACACGCAACATGGGGCCGTGGCAGGGCAAGCTCAAGTGCAGAGGGTGAAAAATGGAGGGGGATGCAGCAGGAGATATGTATGGGGGAGAAATCTCTTAGAGTTGAGGGGGGAACGGTGAAGCGGGGCAGGCATCCCTGCCCTCGGCTCGTTGAGCATACGACGCGTGTTGCACGACGCCGCCGCCCCCGTTGCTGCAATCGTTATTGTTATTGCTGCTGCTGCTGCTGCTGCTGCGCGTCGCTTGCCTCACTGTACATGCTGCTGCATTCTCCATTCTGGCTGGTGTTCCCTGTGCCTCATTGAGCATGGTTATTGCCAAGCTTTTTGTGCTAATTAGCCACGCTGCTTCATGGTTATTAAGATTGCGTCAAGTGTACCCTGCACCACTGCAGCCACTCCCTCTCCAGATTCCATATTCCTGACCCCAGCCACTTTCGAATGGGGTACTGGGAAAAATAATATTAAATAGGGTTCTAAGATTGGTGTTCTATAATAATATAAATGCTGAAATATCTCTTAAAGTATTTATTTGATAAGTGCTAAATAAAATTCTTACTTTTTCCATTAAATGATAAATCAAATGAGCTTTTTGTATTTAAAATTAGAGGAAACATAAAACGAACTTAAATATGGTTACTTCTTCTACTCTATAATTCCCTAATCCTAATCTTAAATCTTAATAAATTATTCCCTTAAATTATCCCAAATTTCTCTTTGTGCAAATTCTATGCTGGCTGCTGCAGGCGCTTTCGCATTTTGGAGCTGCCACAAGGACGCTGCACCAGAGCCAGGGCGCTGCACACATCATATAGCATATAGGATAGATGATAGGCCTTATTATATGGCGCACGCATCCTTCAACTTCAACGGTCGTCGGTGCAGCGAAGAGCGCTTGAAGTGAAGAAAAACCGAGACCCGAACCATGTACAACATTTCCTTCTGCGAAAATGAAAAAAATGCATGGAGGTAGCCGGGTGCAGGTTAAATAGAATTCAACTAAATGAAAATGAGACTGAAATAAGAAGGAAATAAAAGTTGAAGAGAAATAAAACTTACCAACTTTAAGATTTAATAAATATGTAAATTTTTTTAAATTTAAAATAAATGCAATAAATAAAGTTAAATAATAAAAACTCAGCTACAGGATGAGTATCAGACGTAAATGCTAAGACTTTTGGCTATTCAATAGTTATTTATAGAAATATTCATAGTATAACAACTATATTAACAATATAATAATAATATTAATATATTATACTTAATTAAGCTTTGCTTTTGGCAAACTTGTCAGCTTTCTAAAAAAGGAAACTTTTTTGGGAACGATTTATGATGTATGTTATTTTTCAAAAGGAGGAAGAAGATGGAAGGCTAAGCATGTTATCAAAAAACGATTTCTTTTAATACGGACAGCTTTCCTTTGCTAGTTTTTATAAGTATAAGAAATCTGCATTTCTAATTTAAATTATTAAATTTTATTTTTAATCATGTAAGCACTTAAAGAAAATCACAAAATTACATATTATTTTATTTGTATATTTATATGATCAAAGTTACTGAGCAAAATTGTTTGTAGGATCAGAAATGACTTATTCACTGCGTTGAAACTTCTGTATTAAATTATAGTATTATTCCCACTCATGCATATTTTTGGCATACAAAATATTTGACAATTTAAAAATTTTTTTAACTGGCTTAATAAATAATCTAAACTTAATTACAAATTAATAAAAGAATACCAAACAATTAAGAATAACAAATATTGTTTTCAAAGTAAATCTTTTCAGCCTTAGGTTTTTTACATATTTTCTACATCCACATCTTACGTTTGCTTAGAATTGGTTTGTTTCTTGGCTGAAAACCGTTCTGGCGAATTCGCCGTGATACACATTGCTTAGTGGAGTGGGAATGCAACAGATGGCGCCACGGAAGCAATGAAGAAATTATTTAAACTAAATTTTTTATTATTGCATTAAAAATATTATTAGACTAAAATATAAACATTTTAAATTAAAGTAAATGTATGAGGTATTTAAAAATTTTCGTATCATTTTATTTTTTTTTGGATATTTATGAAGGTAAAATATTGCATGCTTTGGAATTTTTTCTTTGCCGAATTTCTTTTATATTTAAATTATTGGGCTTTAATTTTATCCTGCTTTTAAATGTAACCGATCTTTACATATTTTAAGCCTTTAGGAATCAAATTACATAATTATTTGTGGAGCACCTTAAGGACTTCCCTTACAACTGCTTACCATCGTATAAAACTTTTACAAATATTGCTTTTAATTACTTTTCAATAAATCAATGTTCTCGCAACTTAATTTCTTGTTCAAGCTGAAAATTGAGAGCACGAGCAGTGCCCCTGCATCCGCTGCTACCCCTTTAAAGTTTTGAATCCTGCATCGCCATTTGAATGGCCTGCACTTGATAATTGATTGCGGCCTGTCTATAGAAATAAATCCCCACCGCCGCCGCGTGTTCGCAACCCAAATCGGAAACCAGCACGCGCCACTTCTTCAGCGCCCCAATTGGTTTGGGGCAACATGTTGCTGGGATCCGTACCGTTCGGCAGGTTGGCGAGATTGGATTTATTATTTTTTTGTTCACCTCTCCTTGTTTGCAACCGTTCGGCCAGGAACCGGCGTTGCCATCGACCCTTTTTTCAGGGGCCCCGCGGGCACTTGACTTGTGCTAATTAACTGTAAGCAAAATAACGCAAAATGCGCTTTAATTGAATCGAGGCGAAGACTGAATGGCATTTAAACAATATTACGAATTCCGGCGGTGCAGAGGGAAGCCGGAGCAGCTGGGGCAGAGGCAAATGAGGCAAGAGGGTATCTTCGCGCTGCTCCCTTCTGGGTTTTCTGCGCCACATTAAGCACACACTGCCGGGGTTGGGATAAAAGTAACCATTTGACAACATCATCGCCATGCTCCCCTTTCGAGCTGATTAAATTGCTACTTACTTCGGGCGATGAGGAGGATGATGGTGACGACCGTCTTGGCTGCCTTTGTTCCCGGCCACCTTTTCAATAGCTGGCGATATATATACTTCTCTCCGCTTCTTATTTTTTTCTCTCCTTATTTTTCTATATTTTTTTTTTTTTTGGGGCAAATGTGTCTAGAGCTCTAGACCCTCCCCCCAGTTGGTTACCTTAAGTGGTGGCAGGCCTCGCCTATCGTCGAGTCCCTTCGCCGCTCGAGTACTCGAACCCTTAAGAGCGTAAAACTATTTATGGATATTTGTCGCATAAACAAGTTGACCCGAAGGGCTGAGGTTGAGGCTGCTGCGGTGAAAGCTTTAAGAAACAATTTTCCTGATTCAAGGAGAACAGAAATTACTTAGAAAAAATCTTGATAGCTGTAAGGTAAGTTCCAAAAATATTAAGAAATATGAGGTCTATAATAATTGTTAAATAAATATAAAGTCCTTACTGGGTTCTTCAATTTTATGATTATTAGGTATACCTTTTACCGCTTAAGTATATAAATTGCACCTACATATTCCCATTCATTTTCTCATAGTGAACTTCTAGTTGTTTGGCATAAATCCTGGCCTTATCCTTTAAGCAGCTTAAAGAGGTTACACCAACTTATCGCATGTTTAGCAGCCGCCGTGCCGAGGCAATGAAAAAGTTTTAGTTTCGATTTCCGTCTGGGCCCCTGCCAGATCGCTTTCCATTTTAATGATGATGGGTTTATTGTATGATTTCTTTACGCTTTTGTTTATGCTGCTGCCGCTCATAACTTGTCATAAATTTGACAGGCCAACTCGCATGCGGGTCCATTATAATCACATATATCCATCCGTCCATCCGAATGCGGGGACGGATCTCTCTTGACGATTCCCACATAGTTTTTTGAATTGCGAATAATAATGACGCACTAATTGCAGCGAGTTAAATAATTCCCCGGCCGCACTGAGCTTCCTTCAATTGAAGAGCCATAAAAACCGAGCCGAAAACAGAAGCCGCCGAAGTAAAAGAATATTTTACGACGAGGCAATTGGCTATGAAATTAATTTTCCTAGGGGACAGAGGCTGTTAGTTGCAGTCCCCGCAGGCAGGAACTGAAATTAATGTCGCGTGCAGCCGCAAAACCGAAAGGAAGGAAGGTCCGCCTTTGCCTTTCTATATATATTTTTCTTTTTAGCCAACCTGTGTGAGGTATACCCAGTGCTGTCATTTAATTATTAGTCAGACAAGACAGATAACCAAGAGTAGGAAAAAAAGCCAAAGAAAAGGCTTAAGAAATATTAACACAGAAACTATTAAGGATTTCCTTTAATATTGAATGTAATATTCTAGTTACTTAAAATTGAAATATAAATTAATAATCGGATTTCTTGTACTGAATTTTTAATGCTAATTAAATAACGATTCAAAAAAGCTGCAACTAGCTAAAAGAAGTATTTTTAAACCATTTATATCTCTGATCTTTTAATCTCAAACAACCAGATCTGTCCAGAAAAAGGACACATTGGCTGCACTGCTGCTGATAGTGTCGTTTACCTGGCGCTCTCCTTTGAAGTTCCTCTCTACTTTGAAGTGCTCAAAGTCATAATCTTAATAACTGCATCTGGGTGGCGCCCATTGGCCAATTAGGCCTTTCGGGGGGAAGTTCTCAGAGAAAGATGCTTCGCCCTGCATCCCGAATTAAAGATCGCTGCTGACCACTTGAGATGAGTGAGCGATTTGGGCCAACAAACGAAAAACAAGACGTCATTTTGTGGCAGGTGTCTGTAAAAATGTTTAGACTTGCTGCCCAAAAGCTTGGCAAGTGTTTGATTTACGTGCGCATGTTTTCTGCCTCCTCCAGACGAAAATTTGTTTTCCATAAACATAAACTTCGGGAGAAGTGAAATTTTCTGTGGCAGTTAGAAAAACACAGGAAATGGCTTACAACAGTTTTCAAAGTGGAGTTGCCACTTCAAAGGGCGTCTTTTTCGGCGACAATTAGCCGAAAGCCCAAACGGACCTCGGTCATGCCATTGTCACATTAGACGGGGCGTCGTTTTCACGGGGCGGGTCTTAGATTTGCACTGAAATTGTTGTGACATTGCAATTTTACGCTACATTAAACATTCCCAATGGCCTAGAAGTCACTGAACCTTTTTTTGGTTGCATTAAAGGGTTCATATTTGGCGTGCATAATTACTTTGCAATCAATGGGAAAGGTCCTGCAAGCCTTAAGTAAAATATGCTAGATCAATTAATTATATTTGCAACCCTAATTTATATTTCAAAAATTTAAATACAATAAATATTAAACGTGGGGAAAGCGCCATTGAATTGACTCGATTGGATATATCACATTTGATCTATAGATTTCATATATCAAATATAAGAAATAGTTTTACAAGGACAAATATTCAGAGTATCATCTAAATTATTGAGGGTTTGAATTACCTAAGGGGTTTAATAATCTAAAAATAAAAGTGACTATCTCTAATTTAGATATTTCAAAACTAATATCTAAACAAATCATTAAATAATACTACAAGCTTTATGAAGGGGTTGAAATTTATTTAGTAAAGAAATGCCAAGAAAAGATGCTTTGAAATTATTAATAAATAAAATATATTATGATAAAATGTTTTTAAATATATACAATATAATAATTAAATTGTTTCAGCTAATTAACTAATACTTTCATTATTGTCAAAACCCCTAACCCCTGACTCATTCCACGCTTAAACCCTCAGGGGATGGCCAGTATTTCAGATCTATATCTGAGTGTATTGACAGCACTTCGGCGATGAGATTACCAGATCATCATGCCCCCGCCGAATCATCGTCAATCGCATCCCTATCAGCGGCTTAAGTAGTTCATTAGAAACCATTAGAATGAAGACCCGGGGCAGAGATTATAGACGCCATCTCCTCTGCCCTTTTCCTCCTCCAGAGGTACGATGCCCGGTTCCAAGTTCCCAAAGTGCCGCAATGAAAAGGCACTTGAGCAGCGATTCCCTCACCTTCTCTCTCTCGGGCTCCGAAAGACACGGGCCCATTGTCAAGCCAATAAAACTGGTCAGCTCCGATTCTCCGACATTGTGGGTCCCAGTCTCGGGCCGATTCCCATTCCAATTCTTTTTCCCAGTCGGACAGATACTTATCTTTTTTGGGGACCGGGGGGCGCTTGTACTTGGGAGTGTAAGTGTAAGTAAAAGTAAATTAGATAAACGCCGGGACCGAACAATCATGCCACACAGTACACACATATATCCCGCCTTCTTGGAGCGTTAAAATGAATCTTAATTGAACCAAAAAAAAAATAAAATAAAAAACAGTCCACGGCGATGAACGATCAAAGTGGGACCGCCGCCCTCCGATCGATGGAGGAAATATGCCTGGTCAGAGCTCAATGAAATTGACAAATGTTTGGACAAATAGGCAAACTAAACGATAGATTTTCTTTCCGCTGTTGTTTTTGTAATTAGCTTGTGCAAATATTGGAAGGCCGGTCAGGTAGGAGGGAGATATCTGGTATCTTAAGGGTTTTGGGTCAAAAGTTGTAGCTAAAAAATGTTTTTGCCTCATAGCGAGAGGAGTGCCTTGCCCTTTCGGGAATGTGTGTGACTTGAGCCTGGGAGAGTAAGAGAAAAAAAAGGTAAATAACAAACAGCTAGAGTTGAACACAAGTGGAAAGGTGAGTTGCCTACACTGAGGAAATAAAAAAGGAACTTATTTTTAGGTACACAATATCCTTTGCCTTAACACTAATTTAGTTTTTTTTTTTGAAAGAGATCTTCCAAGATTAAATTAGGAATTTTTCTTAAGACATTTTCTTAAGCTTCAGATTAGAATTCCCAACACATAATTCAGGATAATTTTTGCAACACATTTTTAAAACTAAACTCTACAAATTCATGTTGTTCATAATTGAGAACTTGGGAAACGTTTAATAGAACTAATTTAAAATTGTACTTGCATGAAGAGCAATTTTTTATTGATTAATTTTAAGTGAATAAAAACAACTTGCAGAATTTATTAGTTGTCAGTTTCTTAGTCAAAATGTAACATTAAAATAAAATTTATGATATAATTATTTTATTACCCTCCAGACTCTAACGCTGTTCATTCTCTATTTCCCCTTAGAACCCACCCATATTTGCTCGCTCTGTACCCGGAATGGATAAGCCGAAGAGAAAAAAGTGTCTGCGAGATTGAAAGACTGACTGATGGATGGACCGAGCGAGCAAACAAGGAAAAACCTCGGCAAACCAAACCGTGGTTTATCTGGGGGCAAAAAGATAAACTAAGTGCCCGGCGAGTGCGCGGTAGCTGGAACAAGTGGCTGGCCCAGCGAGATACCTGCCTCCCTGCCACCAATTAGCCAGGGAGCACGTATATGAGGGACCGGATCACGGATCAGGGAGCAATGCCAGCTGACAAGTTGTCGCCATAATTAATGAAGTGTTGTCTCTATGTTGTGACGGCGATCAATTGGCGACAAATCGCCCTTCGAGCCAGCGAAATGTTGCAAGCCTGCCACTGGCTGCGCACGCATTTCGGGCCTTCCCCTTCGACCACGACCGCGTTTGCCTATCAGAACGGCCACCAAAGAGGCAGCCAGCAGCAGCAGCAGCAGCAGCAACAGCAGCAGCCACAGCAACAGCAGCAGCAGCAACACCATCGGCTGTGGCAGCACACGAAGTCTCGCCTGTCGATGATTCAGTCGAGTGCCGAACGAGCTGATGGACGCACGTGTGGCGCGGAGCAAACGGATTCGAATTTGAGATTTGAGAAAACACTGCCGCAGAGCAGAGTTGGGAAAGTGTGAAAAACTGTTGGCATCCGGAAAGGGCTTTCGAGAAAAATCAAAGGAGAGAGAGAATTTATTTACCCAAAGTGTGATCCCGTCCGCGATCTGTGCTCAGTGCTTATGGCGAGTGGCCGGCCGGCCGGCCCACGGGAAATTAACTAAATGCGTGGCGGCTCTCTTTCATGTGCATCGGAAACATCGGAAAACCCCCAAAGTTAAGCTGCCCAGATGGATGGATCGGCGGTGTGAAGAGGCACTGGCGACGGCGTCGCTGGCGGTGAATGCAACACGGCAACACCACGGCCATTGCAACTGCAACTCCAGCAGCAGCATCGAAACTAGTTTCGTTACCTTTTGATACGCTCGATCGTCGGTGGGGCAGGGAACAAAAGGAAAAACAGTGCCCGGGATCGATCGCCTTTTGATCTAGCGCTCATCGATCGGTGTTCTGTGGTTTTCCCAGGAAAAAGGCGAGGGAAAACACATCTCTAGAACGCACATCGCCAAGGCAAATAAATCATCTTCGGCTTCGGCGTTGAAATAACACCTGAGAAAAACGTTTGAAGTGCCAATGTGAAAATACAAAGTTTTAATCAATCCAATCCACCAACAAGCTAGAAAAACAAAAGATGTAGAGTCCCAGAAAAGCGAGTGGAAATCAAACGAAAAGTATTAAGCAGTCCAAAATAAGTTACAAAAAACAAAACAAAATTCATGCAACTATCAAATACATAATCTCAAAGCAAATAAATAAAAACCAGCGTAGAATAGAATTTTAAACAATTTTTATACGGCAACTTAACAATTTTCTATTAACCGAAACAATTTTGACAAGCATACAAATCGTATAATTAATTTTAACTCTAAAGGTAGAACTCTAGCATATAGTAATTTATTAACTACACCAGTACTTACCACCAAGCATCCACAATATATCACGCCAAAAAGTAGACTATAGAAAACGCATTTAGAAAAATCAACAATTCAACAACAGCAAATAAATTCAGTGAAAATGCCATCGACAATGGGAGTATTCGTGCTAATGTTCCTCATTCACCTGAGTCTCGGCCAGGTGCGGAACGAGGATCAGCTGTTGATGGTGGGCCAGAATGGCGACCTGGACAGCAGCAATCCTGCCATGCATCACCAGCAGCATCAGCTGCACCAGAGCAGTCACAATTTGAACAATGGGAACATGAACAGCACCCTACTGAACACCCTGATGGGGAGCAACGGTGCTGGCCAGGTGGTGAACAGCTCCCCCGGTGGCGGATCCATGATCAATCAGTTAGGAGGCAGCACCTCGAGTGCTCCATCGGTCATCGGCGGTGGAGTGGCTTCGGTGGGTGGTCCCTGGCATCCGGGAGTAGGACTCGGCGGCGGAGTTCCTGGCAACGGAATGGGCTTGCCGTCGTCCCACAATCACGGCGGAAATCTGGGCTCACATCCCCATGGACACGCCCTGGCCGGCCTGGCAAACTTGGGCATCATAGTGCCCGGCGGCAAGGGATTACCTGGAAATCTAGGATATGGCGGAACCATGCTAACCGGAGGAGGACTCGGAGTCGGAGCTGCAGGCATGGGATTGGGACTCCCGTCCGGCACCAGCAACATGGATATGCAGCAGGGCCATTACAAGTGAGTCAGTCAACAGTCTACAGCTATTTTCCCCATCTGCGAAAAACCATCTTAATTGAACTGAAATCTTATCAATTGATGGAGATCTTTCAGTCAAGCCATCAAATTGTTTTGTCCTACGAACATGCCTGCAGTCGCGGCATTTTATGGGTGCTTTTATATGGCTTTCCGTGGCCCCAACTCCAGTTGAGCGAACAATCAGCGTTTACAATTAATATCTGTGTCTGCAATTATTAAAACATGCCTTCGTGCGCGTGTTTAACCCACCAAGTGAACTCTGATTCGGTTGATTCTGATTTTCTCGAGCGAGCAGCCCAACCTCCGTGAACTTTGATTACATAAAAATCAAGAGCCTATGGCTAGAGTAGGTCCGATGTTGGTAATTAGGCAAATTGAAGGGCCTTGCCTTGAAAAACCAGACATGCGGAAGGGGGTTTTAATTAAGAATTAATTAGATTCGAAATATGGCAAAGATTATTTGGAAGATGAGTGTGAAATTCATGGCGTAGTAAAGTCCAAGTTTTTATTTTCTCACTTATAAAGTAAGGGAAAGTAAAAAGATACATCTATAGGACTAACTTATATGTTCTTTAGATGTATCTTTTTACATTGCCATATTTAATCTGTCTGTTCCTTCTTTCTCTTCAATTTTAACCTCTTCGTTCTGCCGCTTTCCTTTTAACTCTTTAGCTTAATTTTTATTTGGAATTTTACATTACAATTCGAATTTGCAAAAATTCCTTATTAAAAGAAAATGTATACAACGTTTTCTCTTTAATAGTGGCTAAGCAGCCACTTTATGATCTCCTCTGATTCCCAGACTTTATGAAGTAGGCACTTCCTGATCGTTCTCGAATCCGCTTTTGATCTGGGCAAGTGAGTTGCCGAATAAATAAATAAATCGCCATCGAAATGTGCAACAGTCGGCACCAAGAAGAAACCCTTTTCCTCGAGCCCCGAACTGCTAATCAGCTGCAATGCAACATAAATATAAATCCAAAGCAGACGCTGTGGTGGGGGCCCAGCCCGGGTTTAAACAATAAAGTAAAATTATTTATATTGGCTTTGTTTGCGGCCGGCGATGGTGCTGCTCCTTTCGGCTTTCAGCCTGCGTTTGCTTTATTCTGCGGCTGTCAGCCAAAACATTCTGACATTCATGGGGGTGCTGCAACCGTGGGGGTTTGTCGGTTGTCAAAATGCTGCTAGCCGCCTTTTTTTATGATTATTAGCAGATGCGAACGGCGGCGGTGGCAGAGCGTAAATTTTACTTACACTTCACCATTAATTTGCCCACTGACAGGGGAGCAGCAGCAGGGACGGGGTGAAAAAGAAAAAACAAGGGACGGGGGGCTAACCGGCTGGGCCACCAGTTATTATTTGTCATTACAAAACCACCCAACCAAAGGGGAAAACCCCATAATATCCATGCCACAGGAGGGATGAGATTTTACACTGGGAAACTGTTTGAAACTCAAGATTGTTTTTACTAAATTCTGAACATTTGCAAAAAGGTTTAAAATTATAATAAATCATTTTTGAATAGTTAGAATATAGAAAATAATATTTAACACCTTTTTAAATATTTATATTAAAGCATAATGAAACACTCATCTATCTGTTCTGGTAGATTCATGTTTCTATTATGGAACCAATTTATACATCCTTGAAACTAACTTGAAAATTTCAGTTATTTTATTTACAAACGTTGTCAATCTTGTTAACAAAAATCAGCTGTTATTAATGATAAATAATTAAGAAAAAATGTTACTTTTTTTACAAAGAAGTCACTTTACAAACAAGCTTTAATCTTATCTTAAAACGTATTTAAAATGAGGTAAAATCTTCAAAACAATATAGTAAAGATTTAATTTCACAAAACTTTATTTACAAGTTACTCTATATGTATATGTTCTTAAACCTACAACCGTTTCCCTCTCATTTTCGTTTAGTGTACGTTTGAAGCCTTCTCCGCAATTGGCAATTCTTTTTATTAAACAAAACTCCGGAGCTCCGGCCCCACTTGGAGCCCTTTGCCGGGGTAGAAAGTGTTTCACTTATTTTGCCTCTGCCTCCGCCCGTTGTATTTATTTCTTTGCGAGGCACATGCACTGACCCAACCGACTAGACGACAGAAATCGATAGACAGGGGATCCCATCCGGACTCGCCACTCAGCTCTCCAGTTCCTCCTGGTTCCGGGACTGGGAATGAGAATAGGAATACCCAGCCGGTGTCCATTTGGACGCGCTGCTTGATTACAATTAATCGGCTTATTTGAGGAAGACGTCGTTTGCTGTTTGCCATTAAACTGGATTGGATGGTAATGCGTATGTGTGTGGTGTGTGTCTTCCCAATTACCCCGAGTCCCCCTCTGAAAGTATCGGCGAGCAGGTGCCGGGAGGTGTGCAAAGTGCGACTTTATTGATTCGAAATGTCAGCACGAATCGCAAAAGTCAAGTCAAAACAATCCAAGTTGCACAAGACCCACAGAGTTATTTGCCAGGTATTAATTTCGAAGACAATAAATTGGAAAATTGCATTTGCGGTCTAATGAAGTTGCTTTGAAGAAGCTTTATGTGGTTATGCAAATTATGCAGGGAAGGCATTAGGAGGTGCCTAATAAAAACAGAATTTTAGTTGAAAATTGTTTAGTTTCGGTTGTTTGAATAAAACAAATAATCAATGGTGAATTCCCATTAGAAAGTAGGAAATAATCGGATTTTTTTGATGCATTTCGTATTAAACTAGAAGTATTACAAAGGAGTATTAAATTTGTATTAAATAATTCTATAAAATAAACAAAGAAAAAAGATTTAAAAAGCTTCAACAAAGTCACAAATTATTGTAAGTCTTAAATAATCTTAATTTTCTTACACCTTCAAATTCTTATTGATTTATTATTACCGCTGCCAACTTAATTATTTAAAAACCAATGTTAATGCAAAGACTTAAATTTTTGACTATAAAAATAAATAATTATAACTCTTTAAAAATTGTATTTAGGCCCCTGAAAAATGTATTCCAAGTGCTTGCTTTTATTTTCTGAGTAAATCTTTTAAAAAGTTTCACTTATCTGGTGTACATGTTTTTTTGTTCTGATGAAATTGTTTAAAACCCATCAAAGAGTCGAATTGTAACCGATTTAATTATTATGTAAATTAATTCCTTAAACCCATTGAAGAGCCTGTTCAACACCTGCCTAAATCGTTTTGCTAATATGGCAATTCGCATGGCTAACCCTTTGCAAAAATCTCAACCCGACGCTACTCTCAACTCGATTTGCCCGATCCAGGGCGAAATCAAGATGTGAAGACCAAAGGGAACACAATCAATATACAAAATAATGCAAAACGCTGATTAGGGGATGTAATGAAAATTTAATAATTGCCGTCAGGGGGCACTCGATGATGAAGTTCCCTCCGACTCAAAGAGGCAAAAGGCTGGCGCAATTAATCTCCCATGTCAGGGTTGATCCGGCGATGAGAGTAATACAAGAACCAGAAATCCCCGAGTGAGGAAGCCACGGGGTTGGTTTCAATTTCAGCATTTTGACAGAGCCCCGAAAGCAAAAGGCAAATAATGTAATAATGTTTGACAGTCTGCGTCTCCGTTCTCCGTCGCTGTCGTTGTTGTTTTGTTTAACAGACATTTATGACATTATACGGCGCAGAATTATGTTGTTACAACCCCACCGAGTCCGAGTCCGAATCCGAGTTCGAGTCTGAAAGCGAATCCGGAACCCAGACTGCCTTTGTCCTTCTGTGATTTCATTTGCCTGGCAAGCGGCAAAAATCTGGTTAATTGTGCGTAAGACAAAGTCCCTCCCTTTGCTCCCGCTGCTCCCTTTGGCAACTCCCAAAGTTAAATATTTGTCAAGGAGTAATTAAAACTTACTTACCGTTTCCTTGGATGCCCCAGCCCCACCTCAGCCGCCTCCCTTTGTGTGCCGGCTTTCATGTCCTTACTTCATTGGGCAACTTCATGTTAACAACTCCGAGTGCAAGTTTCCATTGTTGCGGATGGATGGAAAACTTTCCGGCTATATCATCTCTGTGGAAAGGAGGCGAGTTGAGAGCAGAGTGCTTCCCCTGGCGGAAGCATAAAAATGTTAATTTCCAAGACACAGAAGAAAAGCCTTTGTTTTGGCCACAAATTATGGTCAAGTCCTTGTGTTTTTCTTTCGGGGGCTTCCCCTGACAACAGCACTGGCGATGATGATGACGATAACGATAACGATTATGGCCAAAGTTTTGTTTTTTATTCTCGCCGCAAAATTAAAAATATCCAGGGAAAATCTGCGACGACTACTGCAGTTGGCATCGCCATGTGGCACCACCCGAAATTTATTTGTCTCAATACGACGACAATGGACGGGTCTGGAGCTTGAGATTTGGTAATGACAGGGGGATTGGAGGTCGTAGATTTTTGGGGATAAGGGCCAACAGCTGGAGAATTTCTGGATATTTGTACTTCTGTCCGCAAAATGAAATTTTGGGCATTAACTTCTCACTCTACTGCAATTCTTTACAAATTTTTGTAAGGTCAATAAGTGTCGTATATATTAAAATTTCTGCAATATTCTGGATGAACTTTTCAAAGACTTTTATATATATGTATTTTATGTAAAATAATTATTAATCTATTTATTAACCTAAATTTTAAATCAATAGAAAGATTATTGAACCCAAGAAACAATGTTTGTCGTTACTTAAACATTTTACTGCTGCCACATTCCGGATGCATTCCTTGAGGTTATATTTCATCGGTAGAAATTTTTATATCCAAAAATTCCATTGTCTGATGAGGCTATATATCAGCAATTCGATAGAGAATTCCCCAGGCGAATAATTTTTCAATGATTACCCCAATAAATAACTCTAGAAACAACTGTGGAATATTCCCCAAATGAAAATAGATCGCATTTCGATCTGCTTTTCCTTCTCTGGCATCAGTTAAAGCATTTCCAGTTCGTTCTTCGTTCGTTTTCAATATTTCCCGTGGAGTTTTTCGTAGTAATTTTACTGCTCACAATTTGCCTGCCATTTGCCATTTGAACTTTTTAATTTTGTCGTTTTTGATGGCTGCGTTTTATGAGGCCGTTGTCTCTCAACTTGGACTTGTCGACATCTTTTTATTCCTCCGACTCCTGATGGCATTTCCGTTTCTGTGGTTTTTGTCTCTTAATGATAAACTGGGGTTCAGTTTTGGTCTTCTTTTTTATTTTTTGCTGTGAATAAGTTTTCCCCCGTTTTGGGTAAATTTTTTTATTCCGAATGTCCTTTTGTTGAGATGAAAAGCGGGCAAAAGGAGAAGCTAAAGCTGCGCCATAAAAGTTTAAACAAAAAGCAGCTGCCAGACGAGGGCGAGCACAAAAGCGGAGATCGACTCATAAATTGGCTATGATGGAACCGAAACTGAAACTGAAACTCAAGCTGTAACCTGGAACCTGGAACCTGGAACCCAATAAAAGTCCCAATGATGAACAGCTCGCTGGAGGGCCGAGTGGAAACTGCATTTCCGAGGGTTGCAACTGCGGCAACAATAGGTTGCTGCGGATAGGCCAACGTTCCCATGACATAAAAACGCATTTTCATGTATGTAATCATCGGAAAGTGCGTAAAGAAAATCATCCAAATGACTTAAACAAATCAGGCAGCCCGAAGATCCCAAATACAAAAAGCAATTCAAGCGTGAAGCCTAAAATCAAACAACAAAACACATTTTTAAAGGTGTAAAAAGTAAGACAAACTCCCGAAGAGCAGATGCAGATACAGATACAAATGCAGATGAACACTGGGAGAAAATATTGGGAGGAGTTTTGAAATGATTTTCTTGAGAAGAGATATTCGAAGATGCTGTTCTTTAGTGAGGGTTAGAAATTAATATATGTAGTTTTTTTTACATCTTTTTCACAACCTCTATTTTTAGAAGTATTTAAACCATCTTAAATATTAATTTGTATTCAGTTTTTATGGATTTTCCCTCAGTGCATTTACAAAGGCTGCTTTAGATGGCAGCCAAGTGCAATATGCGGTTGATTCTGCTCTCCGCTGCCATGCTTTTATTTCATTTCTTGGAGTTTCGCCGTGTTTTCGTCGTGTGTCTAAAAGCGTGATGGCTTTTCGAGTTGCCTTTGATCTCCGTGTGTGCCCCCGCCTGCCCGAGCAACGTTTTGGCCATCTTTTTAACTGTCTCTGCTTCTGTCTCTGGACCAAAGTTTTCCCCATTTTCCTCCCCGCTTTCGGCAGCGCATTGAGGAAGTTGCATCAAAGACAAACAACGAATTTCCACACACACAGAGAGAGATGCGGAAACAGCATAGATGTAGACCCGCAGTTGGGACCTTGAAGTTTTGTGGACCTTGAGGCACGCACCGCACATCAAAGCACTCAGGGGGGAGGAGAGATCAAAGGGGGGACCAGAGCGTTTAGCGTTTTGCCACACGCAGTTTGCGACTCGCCTCCCAATTGCAGTCACATATCGTAATCCTCGACAGCAGCCCACTCCACTCGCGAACACACATCCTGCTTAAACGGTTTAACCTACAAAGCGTTGACGTTTCTGTTTACTTAACCCTTTGGCCCAGGTTATGATTACTTTCGCAAGCGATTTGACAGAGAGCTGTGGGGATTTTTGTTTTCCTAGGAAAATATTTGTAATAGAATGTATGGGGGAGTTGGAGCTGCAAGGCCTAAACCGGATGGGAGAAATGCTTATGAAAGCAATCGTTAATTAAGGGGATAATTTAATTAAAGGAAGTTAGGGTTTCCTTCTTTAAAACTGGAAAGCATTTAATTGTAAAATAAATTGATTATATTTCAAAATACTTATAAACTCCGGATATGAAACCTATATTCTGTGTGAGACTAATGCCACAGACTTTGCTGACTGAATATTGAAATGAAGACCATTAAATGATCTTAAAACAAATTATGCTTGGGTTTTCAATTTAAAAGAGATTAAAATAGACAATTATTTTCTTAAATTTGCATTATTAAGAGGACCAAATATAGTCTCCGTCAAAAATATATGTTGAACAATTCATAAGTATCCTTATTATCTAAAAACAACTGGTAGAGTGACATTAATGTCAATACCCTTTGAAAATTTAATGTAAAATGTATTTAAATGTATTTAAAAAGTTCCAACTGTCTGTCAGGTATTTTAGTTTATAATTTTTAAATACTTTTATTCAAACAAAATATCTAATTTTAAAGGGTATCCCCAATGCATTACCTCCACTCAGCTATAGATCTTCTCTCCCTCGGATTGTCACCGAAAAAATGTTGCTGCAACCTGTCCCCGCGGCAACATGTTGCCCGCGTGCGGCATCCGTTGCACTTTTCCCCGCTTTCCCGGCTTTCTGCTTTTCTCAGCCGGGCAAGGTGAGGAGGTGCAATAAGACAAGACGGCTGGCTGGGCTTTGATGTTGCGCCCGCCGTGTGGTTGCTGTTGACATAATTGGAGTTTTGGATGGTTGGTTCCTGGCCGGGATTGCGCCGGGTTGCCGTGTTGCTGGGCTGCTGGCCCGGCACTCATTCACTTTGCGGTACTTTAAGAGGCCCGGCACATAATTTGCGCAAATTAGCGACGAGAGTCATGGCATGCCGTCAAACGTCGTTGGCGGGGTCTTTAAACCTAATTGATGCTCCTCCTTAGCTTGGGCCAACTCCAGGCCACGTACTCGTGGCTCAAGTCAGTGCCGCCGCCCCGGGTCTGTTTGCTTTCATCTCGGATGGGTGCTCCAGAGGTGTGACCAAGTGGGAACCGCTTGACGGTGCACTTGCGTCGCCGAGTGGAGCAGTCGTAGGTGTTAATGGGCATTTCCCTCTCCCCCTCGCCCAGATCGATATAAATTGGCAATCTGACCCTGAACGGGTATATAAAGCCACTGCTGTGTACCGACAAAAGCGGCGGCGGCAACATGAAAACAAAACAAAAGCCAGAAAAATCAGACAACCGAAAACAGTTATGGAAATGAGGAGTATCTGGCGAGGAGAGAGAGGAAAAGCAGGAGCTGTGCAAAGAAGCCGCCGACATCAGTGACATCTTCATTGGAAGCCTCCCCGGAAAATAAACATGTTTGGTATTTTAATTCAATTTTTTTGTTGAGGGATTGAGGGGAAAATTGAAATTGATATGCTTGACTTCGAGGCAGGGATGAGGGCTGAATCTAGACAGAGAAGTTGGTTAGTCAGCGGAAAAAGAGGCTGGGCCCAGGGAAAATGAGTAATCAGTGAGAAAATCTGTAAAATTAACTAACGAATTTAAAACAGTCAAAGGGACTTTAATAAATTAAAATCTGATGAAATATATTATATGGTAAAATTTGATTAATTTATCAATCTAAATTATTACTTTTACAAAGATTTTAACCCAATTTCCCAAACAACCTGACATTGCAGTTACATCCATCAACAGCCTCTATATCTACACCCACTCAGACCCCAAGAGCTTTTCTATTAGCTGGTATCACTCTTAAGCCCATCCACAAATCATTTAACCACACCACCCACTTGACATCGCGGGTTTTCCAGATCTCAGAGAGGAGATGTGGAAACATAAATATCCACTTGACAAAGCGATCTCTCCTCTCTCAGACACGCACACAAACTATATTTGGGGTTCCCCCCCGAAAAGTCTCACTTTGCACAGGCGAAATTCAAGAGCAAAATAGCAGATGATGGACCTTGAATGTCAGTCCGAGTAGAGGCGCGGAAAAATAGGGAAAATACCGCAGACCGAGAGGGAAAACTCTGCCCAGCTACGCTGATTGACAAATGCAGTTGGCGGGGGAAAATCCAGAGCGAACCGAGCGAGCTGAGCGATCGGGGCGTTGATGGATGGACAGAAACACGGACGGGTCGTTTACCGTAAATGTCTGAACCGAGTTCGCCCCCTGCCAGGCGCTCCTCCTCCTCCTCCTCCTCTGAACCACGGGCCAAATTAAATGAAATTAACACGCGTTTAATGTCAAACTGGGAAAACTCACCTGCCTGCCACCCGCACACACGCACGCATCCCACATTTCCCCAGCACAATTGTTTACTTAATGACGTTCATGTGTCTTTTGTGACTGTCTGTGTGTGTCATTTGTCGGCTTTCCAGCCTTTTCCGCTTTTCTGCGCTGTCATAAAACGATTTGATTAAAGCGATTTTACCGCCGCCTTCGAGGTTCCAAATAAAACAAGAAAAAAAAATGGGAACTGAAGATACGAACTCCAACAGCTGGAGTTGCTTGCGAGCTGGGAACTCCACTTGGCTCTCTGTGTTTTCCAATTAAAACGCAGTCCTGTGCCACAGGCGATGCGCTAACATTTATTTTCGGAAATCGAAAAAATCCAAGGGGGAATGGAGACTCTCGGAGCCGGGAACGAGAGCTGAGCCACGAGCTGGAACAGGATTGCAGAGTATCTTTACCTGCGATGGCCTAGAAAGCGAGAGTGAACTGTGGCGGAAGTCTAGTAAATCGAAGAATAGTTTATGCACTTTTTGGAACTACTTAGGATCATACGATAATGTTTAATACCAGTAAATAATTAAAGCATGATTTCTAAATCAATTATAATACAGTTCAGAATGCTTTCATGCCTTGGCATCTTAGTTTAAATTGCTACCTTCATCTTGTATATAAATTTATTAATTTAAAACCATCTCATAACGAAGTAAGTCCCACATTCCTGGGTTAGGGTATCTTTTGCACAAAAAGAGAATAAAAACAGGGGCAAAAAGTAAAAGTGGCTGAACGGCGGCGGCACAAATTCTTTGTAATTAGTATTAAAATGTTTTCCGCTACATTTTCACTTGACTCCCTGCTGGCAGTCGCAGTTTCCCTCGCAGGCTGGGCATGGGCAGAGCCAGTCGGATGCAGTCAAGCAGCCAAGCAGCCAGCCAGTTAGTCAGTTATTCACTTACTCAGTCAGTCAGTCAGTCAATTTGTCTATGTGCCCTCGGGGCGCTTCACCAAGTCCCCCATGCCTGCTCCCCATCGCCCTTCGAGTGCCCGTGCAGTATCCCTTTCTCCCCATTGAAGCTGCTGCCTTTTCTCGCATGATTGAAGGCAACATGTGTTTCGGAAATTATGCAAAATTGCCTTTCTGGCCAACAGAGCTGCATATAGCTGCCATACGGCAGATGCCAATGGATGTGACTGGCCGATCTCCGCCAGCTTCCCTCGCATCCATCGGTGCATCAAACTCTCCTCGGCCTTTTTTGCTGCCATTTGTGTTGCATATTTCGCTGCTCATTATCATGGCGCACAGTTCATTTCGAAAACAATTAATAATGCTTAAGCGCATCTTGGCGTTGACAGGCGACTGGCAAAAAATGCCAAGAAAACCAGCGAATTTTGTGTGGTCACCATAGTTTTTCAGGCTAACTGGGAAAAAAAATAAAAAAAGAAGCCTCTATTTGAAAGCCAAATACACATAAAATAGTTCCATGAAACATTTGAAGTTTGTAACATCTTGCAACTCTTTTATCTGTACATTATTATAAATGACTAAAATATTTATCATTTTACAAATATTATTATTTTATATTGTAATATCAAATACAATTCCTTATTGGAGTGATCTAAGTAGGAGCATTGAAGGCCTTCACTGATTATTCATTTATTACAAGTAAGAGCCTTATTAATAATTCTTAAAAAGGAGTATATAATGTTTATTTAAAATAAGCCTGATTTAAGAGCAAAGATTTTGTTTAAAGACTAATAACTTGCTTGGCGTTTTTATATGATTTAGATTTAACCAAGAGGTAGTCTTAAAAATCGTGTTTTCCTAACAGATTGCAGTTAAACTCATAGTTGGTAATTTTAATGCAATTCGGGCCACGAAATTAAATAATTCTTTAATTACTTTAGACCTTAAAATGCGATTTAAGTTAACTATTATCAAGTCTCACTTTCAAAATAAATTCCACAATTTGATCATTGCCACAAAATAAGATGCTTCAAGTCTGCTTTAGCATTTAAACAAATATAAAATTCTACTTAAATATTTTCCAAATTAAACATACACATCACCCTCTTAATTTTCTCTCTGTGTATCTCTGCATTAGACTTTTTTCGGCTGTGTTTGGTCATTTATTTGGCTTAGATCTGTGCTGAGAGTGCTAAGTGGAAACAACGAACGGAAGTGGCCAACAAATTGGTCTGCCAGCCGAATATGTTGTGGCAGATATGAACCTAGGGAAAATATCTTTCCCAACAGTATTTTTAGATAACTTTTCACTTTGTAAAAAGAGTGCGACATTCCATAGTAGCAGCTAAAACGACTCCCTGAAGATATTTTCCATTTTCCACTTATGTTTAAAAATGCATTTGATTTGTGGCTTCTAGTTTGTATTCCCATTGTTTATGCTACTAATTTTTCTTGTGTTTTCTGGAATCAATATTCATTAACTGGAATGATACACCTCAAACCGAAACTCCTCCAGTTTCCCAGCTAATTGGCCAATAATCATGGGCCTTGTAAAGTTTACAAAACATCGGCAGAAGCCGAGGGATCCATCCGTGCAACATGAACTTGTTTTATCACCTCATAACAACAACACTGGCAGCGAGTGAACTGGACTGATTGAATGCCTTCGTGGCAGCATTTGATTTGTTTAGAGAATAAAGCACAGACCTGTATCTGTAGCTATACTTGTATCTAGCTGAATTTGTATCTGAATCTGTGCGTGGTTGGTTGTGGCATCTTTCTTGTGTACATGGCGCCAACTTGGCCTCGTTTGTGGGGCGGGATTTTTGCTTAATTAGCTCTCAATGAGCAACTTGGAGAGCTGGAAAAGAGTCGAGGAATGTGTGTAGAGTACTTCAGTGCCCCGTATATTTATGTACAACACATATAAGCGATATGTGGACTCCATGGACTCCACCTCCAAGGCCATTTCCCTGCGAGCCGGCTGACTGGCGAGGGTTGCTTGTAAAAGTCTTATGAGCTTTACGTGACCGTCCATTAATACATCATTGCGGCAATGTTGGCCACGCTTTCACCCCCTCGCAGAAATGCCAAAGTTTTCCCAGGGAAAACGAGCTGATGATGGCGATGATGGGAAAGCGAAGCCGAGTTTTCCCCGCCTGTTTGGGGTGTGATATCAGGATCGCTTTTTTCGTCACGGCCATAAAAACGCATTTTATGCGAAACGCATTTGAGTGGATCCCGGCGAGAGAAAAGCGGAGTCTGGAGCCGGGACCACTTCCCAGTTTCCCAGTTTCCCAGTTTCCCAGCTTGAGTCCGAGTTTTTGGGCTGCGAGGCGGGTTCTTATCGGTTTATTCCCGTGCGTTTCTCTTTTATGGGAAAGTAAATAAAATGTAAGCTAAGAGCTCCCTCGCAAACTTTTAATGTTGATTGCGTTTCGCGTTGATGTTTAATTTTTATGCGAGTCTTTTATTCAAACCTTAAGGCCCACCTCCTCTTCTATGGGTAGGACACTGCGAAAAAATGATACAAATTAATTTAAAATTAAAGTTACCTAGAGTTTTAAGCTTCAAAAATTTTGGTGGTGTTTTATAATATAGAGATAATACTTTGGTACATCGTAAGCCACTTAAATTCTTTTAAATAAATCTCATATTATATTATTTTATAAATTTTCTTTTAATATTTCCCCTTAGTGTCCCAAAGCCAGTCAAGCCAAGTCGCAAAATTAATCATTAATAGCTAAGCTTAAGCTTTGTTTTCCTGCTGTGTTCGTCGTTGCCTTGGAGTTGAAAGAAAATTGCCAGGAAAATTAATTTAAATCTATTCGCTGGCAATTTTTATGGGAGAAGTTCAGAGGGCGGCAGAAGAAGACCAAAATTCCAGCAATTAATTTTAATTGCCCAGCGCCGAGGAGATAATGTTATGACAATTCCATAAATAAGTCTCCATTCAGTGGGAATCGGGAAGTTCATTGCTTGGAATGAAGGAGGCTATCTCGTAAATTAGTCACAGAATCTCTATATTTGGTGGAATATGTTTTTTTTTTTTTTGTTTTACCTGATGAAAATTCTTGAACACCCGAAGAGCGGAAAAAAGCACTGTCTGTAGGGAAAATGCTGGAGAAAATGCTACAAGAAAAAATTAAAAGAAATGCAGACAAATTGCTGGAATGCCGTTGAAGCATAAACGGGGGAAATGCCAGCCACACCAACAAAAACACCAGCAGCAGCAACAACAATACATCTAATATTAGCTGAAAAATAGTTTGGCAATGTATTCAATGAAAGGGAGAGCAGCAGGCAATGGATGTTGCACCAGCACCAGTGGCAGCAACAGCAACAAGCGGAAGCAGCATCGCCAGGCAGTCGAAGATTGAGTGCCAGGAAGGTGGAGTTTCTGGGCTGGCCGCTACTGTAGCTGATTCTGCCTTCCTGAAGGATGATAAATGTCAAATGGAACGCCTGAGGTAGCATACTGAACGTGCACCAAGGCGTGGCCACAACGGGAGTTCAGCTGCAATCTCTGGAAGGAGTTGCCACTGGTCTAAATTAAGCTCACACCCATGTGGCTCAAATTGGCGTGTCAAAAACGCTTTTTAAGTGAATTCAGCTGGCAGAGCATCAACCCAACTCAGAAGTCTTATCAGACAGCAAGCGAAAAAATATCTAATAAAATGATTGCTCCATTTTTTAAGCTCTAAGTTGTGATATGCCTGGATGCTTGGAATAATTTATTGAGCTCAGCTTAACATCTTGAAGATAACATAGAAAAATCTTGAAGATACCACAGATACCATATCGTAGTCATTTTTAAGTCAAATTTTAAACCATTCTTGTTTAAAATAGATTCACTACAGCTCTTATTTGAAATCATAAGTTAACCTATAGATGCATCTTCTCTCTTAAATAAACCACTCAAAGAACAAAAAGCTACACAAAATTGTGCAGAATTGTATCTCCAATAAAGCAAAGACATAGAAAAAATCAAGTACAGCCAAAATAACAATAAAAATTTACAAAATCACTAATAGAACAAGCTCTTACATTTATGTTTACAGCTACACACCATATGAAAATTGCTCAAAGCAATATAGAAACCAATAAGAAGCCAATCAGAGGCTGCTGCTAATGATGTTGCAGGCTGGCTGCTGGACAAATTGCAACTGGCCATTACAATTCAATTTTTATGCCGCACAATGAAGCTGTCAAATGCAAAGGAAGCTCGATAAAAAGCAGGGACCAAGCCGGGCATTGCTGATGACACAAACAGCAGGCGGCAGCAACAGTGGCACTCTCCCAGCTGCAACATTGCGAGGGGGCCGTGACGTGGGCGTGGCCAAGGTAATGGCGTTAACTGCTTGGGCATAAAAATGGCTCGCTGAGGCAGCAGTAGCAGCAGCAGCCGTGGCTCTCAGGTGGCAACAATTGCTGCAAGGCGCAACATGGAGCTGCAGGAAGGAAGCTAGGTGTGAAGTGTGGCCAGCGTACATCTAATTCTATATATACCCCGGCGTATCTACGGCGCAGTGTGTGCGCCGTTGCCCTAATGTGAGGGTTGCAAGCGAAATGTGTCGTAAAGATTTTTATTGCATTTTTATGGCGCGCACACGCAGCAGCAGTAGCAGCATCGGTGGCAGCATCAGCTTCCGCTAGTGGCAAGCAGCGGCTACATGGCATTTTCGGTCGGCTTCAGCTGCTTAATGATAAACTTTAACGTTGCTTTTGCATTTTCCGATGCCGTTGTTTGCCACAGAAACGATTTTTGAGTAAATAAACCGCAGCAGCAGCAGCAGCAGCATTAGCAGCATCCCTCGCAATCCGAGCGGAGTAAGCCGTAAAAATGCTTTCAAAACTAAAATAGAGCTCCAGTGCGGAAGAGAGCAAGTGGACGAGCGACCCTCGCTTTCTGGGTGGGCAAATAAATTGATTGCTGCTGCTGCTGCTGCTACTGCGCAGTTGCTGGCCTTTTGTTTTTAATCATTTGCCGCAACGTTTTATTAAAAATCCAAAAAAGTAGCGACGTCATTTTATTGTCTACTTACTGCTCAAGTCCAAAATCCCATGCACAAATTTTATGAGCCAGCCCATAAAAATGCCTTTTACCGTTCTCCGGTTTTTGTTTTCGGACTTTGCCTTTTTGTATTTCTTTTTTTTTTTTAATTTTGTGCCAAACTCTCGGGGGGCACATTTGTTGCTGTTGTTGCCGAAGCTGCTGCTGCTGCTGCTGCTGCTGCTGATGCTGCTGATGCTGCTGCTGAGGGGGAGCGACATTGTTTACGGTTACAACTGTTTGCTGCTGCTGCTGGATGATGCCAAAATTGATGACCATAATCTTCGGCGCAGGGAGCTGGATGGGCAAAAGGATGCGCTTTTTATGATGAAGCGCCGAGTTGCAGCCGAAAAACAACCACCGACTGTTGCTGCCCCACACTAACAACCACCCACAAAAGTACAGAGAGAAATTAATTGAGAAATAGTGGGGATTTTGAACAATATAAAATTATGATAAAATTATTATTGAGGCCATTTTTGAACAGAAAATATTTTATAAAATAATTTTCAAATATCTAAAAAACTTTGGGGTTTTCATTAAAATAATTACATTTTGGTTCCTTTTCTGGTGCCTTTTATTTTGTATTTTTAAAGATGTGTTTCATTACATTTAAATAAAGTGTCATTTGAAAATTAAATACAAGACATAATTATTTCTCTAACTGAAATAATTTATTGGATACTTTTGGCTACCTTTTAAATTGATTAAAAATATTCTTTAAATTTTAAATAGGCAGCTCACGTTTTTTTATAAGAAACAATCAGTTTATAAAAGAAATTTACACAATTTCTACAAATTATCATTAATTAATTAATAACATGAAATTTGTTAGCTTAAAAATTCCCATTATTATTATATGATGAAATTAAATAAATAGGAATCTAACTATAAATTTTTTCTCAGTGCACCAACTTTCCGCTTCCCCCTGTTGCAGCCACATTATTCATTGGGGGGTTTGAATGAAGCAGGAACGGAAGCATATTTTATGTTTTAACGCTGCCGAAATTGGGCAGCAACAACAACATCTCATACATCAGCATTTAGGGACCCCTCATCCTCATCCTCGTCCTGGCGAAAATAAAACGGAAAAGGGGATTTTCCCAAAGGGACGGACGTTTGTCTTGCGGTTTTCGCGCTTGCAATTTTGCTCGCTTCTTATTTTTTTTGTACGTTTCTTGCGTTTGGCTGAAAGCAATTGTTGCTGGCACTGTCGTTGTCGCTGCTGCTCTTACCGCCTTTACCGCCTGCAATTTAGCGGCTTAAGCGCAATATTTACAACGCATTTTGAAGTGTGCGTCTCCATGAGCCATAAAGCGAATGAATAAATAAGCTGACAGGTGCAGGAAGCGGACTCAGCGAATGATTTCGAAAGATCCAAGAGGAGACGACACTGTTAAGCTCTTAAGCCAAACAAATGGGGTCCATATGAATTATTGAAAAAGAGTTATGGCAATTAATGGGACGGCAACCGAAATTAAACCTTCTTTAAGAGTTTCAGAGTTTTGGTACACGAAGAAAAATATCTAGTTGACTATGAAAAATGATAAAAACAGTGCTTAAATAATTTGTCCAGAAAAAACATTCAAGTTGAAGCTGTTGAAAAATATTGCAGAGAATTTATTTGAAGTATAAGATACCAAAGTCAGCTTTAATAAAATTTTCAGCTTTTAGTTTCTGCACCGAAACATTAGAAAATATTTATTTAAAGAAATTAGTTTATTAGTATAATTTGTGTTGTGAAAGCATCATTTGATGCTCTTATAATTTAAAACAAAAAAATCTACAAAATCTCTGTGACACCCCCTTTGTCTTATTTTTGTTTTGCCGTTTTTTATTGTGTACATCGGCAGATATTTCTTGAAAATTCACGAGGCGAATCGACTTAATGATCTCCACTATTAACGATTATTTGTGCACATATAGTATCTGGAGGAACTGCTCGCCTCCCAGCAAATTGCCCGTAGAAATGACGCCTCATTGGCCCCATTCTTGCTAAGCAAGCAAGCTGGAAAGCAGGGAAGCAAAAAGCACATAGCACAAAGCACAAAAACCACAAACATATCGAAGCAGAAGAGCCAGCGCCTTCTGCTTCATTTGCCGGCCATCAATTAAAGCCAACCGAGCGCGTCGCCTTTCGCCTAAGTTCATCAATTTTCCCCGGCGATTTCCCCACTCGATCCGTTTCGATCCAATCCGATCCGATTGGGTTACAGTATTTGCACTTGCGTTTTAATTGAACGTTTCGGGCCTTGGTAAGTTATGCGACAGCAACGCCAAAAGCAAACAGAGGAAACGCAAACAGAGCGACCAGCGAACAAACAAACAAGCCACCCAGGAAAGAAATCGAAGGAAATCGAAAATCGACTGGAGAGTTGGTAGCCCAATGCAAGTCAAATGTTTTAAAAATAAGCAAATGCACTCGGGATGAGGGCCAGGAGGCCACGGCGAGGGGAACCTGCCAGTGCGTGGCTGGCAGCTGCATTTATGTTTTGGCAATAAAATGCAAATGGTAAAAAGGTCCATAAAAAAGTTCAAGTCGAAAGAGCATTTTTCAGCTTTCGATATGCTTATGCTACTTTAAAAAAGATTTTATGTCCGACTGCCAGTGTTGATTTCAGTTTTTATCCTCAGCTACACAGGGGGAAAAAGTGGGTGGTGGAGAGGTGATGGATTTGTTACAATTTTTCTGATGAAACAAGGGTATTTTAATTATTATTTGATATTTAGGAAATAAAATATACATTAAAAGGCATAGTGTATATATTTTTTAATTGTTTAATTAAGGGGTTTATATATATTTATAATAGAATAATAATTATGAATATTATCGGAGCTGAAATTCCATACTACCATAGTTACACCTTCCTTGACAGCTCTTAATCTTAATTATTTATCAGCTCCTTATAAATAATTAAATGAATGATACAAATTATTAGATGAAGTTCATCTCTTCAAATGCTTATAAATTTAAAAAATATCTTACTTTTCAGGAGGATTTTAAAAATACTATAGTCACGATTTTTTTTATTATTTAAAAAATATCACTATTATACAGATTTATATATTCTTTTGAGTATTAAAAATATTTAAACGGTTTCTTTGTTAGCTTCAATAAAATATCTAGAAAAATATATACATATTTACTATTTATTTTATTACTTTATTCAATCAAAAATTATAGATCTAAAATTTGGTTTTAATTTATCAATTGAACAAAAAACCAAGTACTTAAAAAAGTGTTCATACAATGAACTAACTATTTATTATTATATTTTTAAAGGCTCTTTCTTCTACCTTTTTTCTCTGTGTATTTTGCTTGTGCTTTTCGAACAGCTTCCAATCGCTGGATACTGCTGCTGCAGTGGCTTCCTTTGCCTCCTGTTGCTGTTGCACATTTGCTATGCTGTTTGGGGCCGCATCAGCAGCAGCAGCAACTAAAAACTGTAAAGTCCATAAAATGCTTTTGCCGCAGCACAAAGGGATTTATATATTTGTGAGCCATGGTACCTGTGTGTGTGTGTGTGCGTGTTGAATATTTTACGTTTCTGAAAATTTGATGAATCTCCACAAATGCACGGGAAAAACGAGGAAAAGCCAAGGAAAGGCGGAGAGAGAGAGAGAGCGCACTCAGAGGCACCCAACTTCAGCGTCATCATCGCACAAGGAAAATATCCATCAACACTTTTGTTTTACGGCGCTCTCTCACACCACAACATATACATATGTGTATAAATATATATATATATTAAGTACATATGTTTGCTGGCACACATCCGTCCGTCCATCAATTTGTTGTGTTGTTGTTTGGCCTAACCGCCAACTCTCTACTCTCAACCGTTCGGTTTGTTTTGCTCTGCGGCCATTTTAATAGCCCTCGACTAGTTTGTATCTGAAAGATACAAATCTATCTCTCTCTTCGACTTTGCCTGGCGGCTGAGATTTGTGAAATTAAAGTGCAAGCAAGAGCAGTGATGGCAGAAGACTGTCAGGAAAAATATAAATATGTGATAAACAGCAAACTTTTCTTTTAGAAATTTTAATAAATTATATAAGCTCATATATCAAATCTAAATTGATTTAAAAAACGTTTTTAAAGACTCAAATTCCTTTATAAAATATAAAACATCTCTTTAAAATAATCAAAAAACTGCCAACACTAACTAGACTTAAAAGGAAACACTATCTCCTTTGTCTGGCTAATTGTTTTAGCCATTTGCCCAGCCAATTGCCTTTCCATTTTGGCCCGTAAACGTTTTGTCAAAAGGATTAACTCCGATTCGGCTCCCAGCTCTCGCCATCTCTCTTTATTGAGCTTCTATCTATCTCTCTCAGAGCTTAAGGCTTGTAATTCCTCAATGTTTTCGATGGCCGAGGCGACACACATTATCCAAACTTGAAATGGGTAAAAGGGGAGTTGTTTGTGAGTTGGAGGCTTTGCCTTAATGCGCTTTGCATTGCACTTGCAACAACACATCCCAATCGGATGTGATAACAATGCAAAGCATACACGACGACTTACACGGGCTTTGAGCCGTAATTGAAGACCCCAAGGGTTTTGGCCGGGGGTATTACAAAGTCACAAAAGAGCCACAGGGAACAGAGATCAACAGATCGACATCTGTACATCTGTCACTTTGGGCTAATAATAGTTTCTTTAGATATTCAATGATTAATAACAAATGAGTTTGTATGAGCTGAGGGGGATTTATTACTAATCTTTGGGGGAATTTATAGGAAACTCTTTCCCAAAACAATATTTAAGCTTCTGGTAAATGTGCAAAAATATTTGGAAACAAAGCAATAATAATTTGATAGTCAGGGAAAGTATTTATTTATATTTATTACTATTTTCCCTATTCAATTAGACATGAATGACTGCTTAATAAAATTCTGTTTAAAACTATAATCAAGAACCTTAAATGGAATGTAGGGGTTTTGTTCCAAATCATAATCCTTAGGTCCTAAAAAATACTTTTATTAATTCCACATTCGTCCTAATATTCCAAACATTTTAAAATTAAACTTATATAATAGCAAATCCCATAAATTACTTCTAAAAGCTTTCCAAAATTTTCCCAGACGCTTCATTGAGAACCTCTCGTTGGCGCGACCACCCAATGAAATTCCAATCCAGACTAGTTTTCCGTCAATCGACAAATGATATTTTAATCAAGCGGGAAAACTACGTCAAATAACGAAATAAAGCAGCGGGAGATAAATAGATAAAAATTGGCCAGCCGCAGCCGCGGATTTGTGTATCCAAACAAATGCCGCAAAGTGTAGCCGCCGAGCCTAAGCAAACAACTTGTAAACAATTCAAACATTCAATTAATTAATTAATGGCGAAATGTGGCAAATTAATTTCACATAAAAAAAAGTGGGCACGCGGGAAAATGTGGAACAAATCCCAATGGAATATTATTAACAGACTCTCTGTGAGTGGCGAAAGTTGAGATCGAAGTGGAGGAGAATCCACAAGAACGATGAACCGGAGAAATCGGAGGAACACACTCATACACAGAGAAGAATTCTTAGGCAAATAAGAAATATTAAAAAGGGTTTAAAATATAATATATAAATTTAAATTTTTTTTTTATAGATCTTATATTTTATTTCAATTTTACAAGAAGTCAATAGAAATTATATTTCTTAAACCTAAAAGTATATAGAAAATTAAGACTTCATGGCTTGTCTTGTTCTTTTCTCCAATTTTTTTCTGGGTGTTGAGGAAAATCTGTGCCTCAAGGCGAGGACGGAGACGGAAATAGTCAGATAGTCAGATAGTGCGATAGCCGCAGATATGCTGAGCTCGTTACTCATACGCCAATTTACGATGCACTTAAGTTTTATGGGAATTTAAGATTTCCTGCAAATCAGCATACTCTAAAACGAAGCATCCCCTCAGGCGGGAGTGCAGAGTGCCACAAAATGATAACCGATGCGCTGGGGGCTGGACAGGAAGCAGCGGGTGAGGTGAGCTTAACTGGCGGCATCTTTTTGAAATAATAAAAAATGAAAGACTCGCACTCGTTGGTTCCCATAAGAAGAGACCGAAATAACTGGAAATTGATGGAGCGGGACGACCAATTAAAACGAAATTCCTTCCGTCGATTCTTAGAACCTGAAATCTGATAAGAAAAAGCATACTCCAAGATATATTGTAACTTTGTAAATCAAATAAAAGTTTAGAGTTCTGGGTGTGACTGATGTTTTATCACCAGCCATAAAAGTTTAATATTTTGGAACCACTTTTTGGTAATCTCTGAAGGTTGCCCATGGTAATCATTAAACTTTATAAGCATTTTTCGTGGGAATTATGGCTCAAAAACCCTTAAAAGCATTTCAAATATGATTTTGAACTCTATTGCAAGTTTGTGTGGCGCCATCTGTGTTGTTGAACTAACTGACTACAAACGCTAGGTGGCGCCAAAGAGCCATTGGTGTATTGTGCAGTCATTGTAGAAAAGGCGGGTTCGGTTAACTTCCGCAGAATGTCGCTCACAATGCTGGGTAAATTGATGTAAGATCCCTATAAAATCTCAAAATCTAGCTTATTTTTATATTTTTAAATGTAAAATAATTTAAAAATATCTCAATACACCACATAATACTTACCCATTTCATTCTTTTCTCCCCCCTTCAGCGAGCACTTCATCTCGGAGCACACGGTGATGGCGGTGTTCACATCCCAGGGTCAGGTGGGCGGACCCTGCCGTTATATGCCCGCCACCCGGCGGCAGAATCATCAGTGTCGCAAGGAGACGGGGCTGCCGGGCACCTTGAGCGAGGCCCGTCGCCTGGCCACCAGCCATTGTGAGGAGCAGTTCCGCTACGATCGCTGGAATTGCTCGATTGAGACGCGTGGCAAGCGGAATATCTTCAAGAAGCTCTACAAGGAGACGGCCTTCGTGCACGCTCTCACAGCGGCCGCCATGACACATTCGATAGCCAGGGCCTGTGCCGAGGGCAGGATGACCAAGTGCAGTTGCGGTCCCAAGAAGCATAACCGGGAGGCGCAGGACTTCCAGTGGGGCGGATGCAACGACAACCTGAAGCATGGCAAGCGGGTGACGCGCAGCTTTTTGGATTTGCGCGGCGGCGATGGGGACGAGGTCAGCGAGATTTTGCGACATGACTCTGAGGTGAGAATAAAAACAATCCTATGAATAAGGGATTGAAACAGAGGGATAATTTTATAAATTCATGCAATTAATCTCTTATTATATTTAATCTTCAGGTCGGCATTGAGGCTGTCTCCTCGCTGATGATGGACAAGTGCAAGTGCCATGGCGTTTCCGGCTCCTGTTCGATGAAGACCTGCTGGAAGAAGATGGCCGACTTCAATGCCACGGCCACGCTTTTGAGGAAAAAGTACAACGAGGCCATTCGCAAGGCGCCCAACCAGCGCTCCATGCGACAGGCCTCGTCGAGTCGCATGAAAAAGCCAAAGCAGCGACGCAAGAAAGTGAGTTTAAGATTGGATTTTACTTGGATAACATCCTTACTCTTCCTTGTAAGCTCTTTAATTAAATCTTATCCCTTTACAGCCCCAACAATCGCAATACACGACACTGTACTATCTGGAGACCTCGCCCTCCTACTGCGGGGTCACCAAGGATCGCCAATGCCTGCATCCGGACAACTGTGGCACCCTGTGCTGTGGGCGTGGCTACACCACCAAGGAGTTCAAGCACGTGGAGAAGTGCCGCTGCCGCTTCAACAATGGAAGGTGCTGCCAGCTGATCTGCGACTACTGTCAGCGTTACGAGGATAAATACTTTTGTAAATAGACGGGGCGACCTCTGTCTTTCCTTTCTTCCTTCCCCCCGTCTCTGTCGCTGTCACTCTCTTCCCCCGAGCTCTCTTGGAAAATGTAATTTGTAAAGTTTTTTTCTACCATCTTTTATGGCTTGTAATTTTTTTCCATTCCTAACTAAGCAACAAAAGCAAACGAAATATTATTGAAATGATATAAGCAAAATGAACGAAATGATACGCAAAACGATAGAAAACTCTATGAAAACTCTCTGAAAACTCTCACCCACACAATACATACTCATTCACACACACACACGAGCGCATACATGCATCTTTCTATATATGTAATTACTATATAGTGAACATTAGCTACCGTCGCAAAGGAAAAAAAAATCTAAAAAAATCGCAAAACATTATTTAGCAAAAAAAGAAAACCACAAAAAAACACAAACACACACACACACACAAAGAACAACAGAAAAAAGCAGACGCTAACAACACACAGCAACAAAAACGAAAAATAAAAAACAAAAACAATTTTAATAAGTATTTAAACATACAAAACAAACCAAAAAAAAAAATACAAAACTGAAATGAAATAAAAAGTTTCACATAAAAATAAAAGCTTCCGTTTTTTATTAATATTAAAGGGTTTATAAAAATAAATTTAAATTATTTTTATTGCTTTTCTAGCGGCTAAAATCGCCTGCGTTTTTGGGGCGTTTATAAACGCAGCATATAAAACGCTTGCAAAAGATTTAGCCGAGACTCGAACCTTTTATGGAACTCGCCATAAACTTTGGTAAAGTATCTGTAAAAACTCGTATTTGTGTCAAATTTTAAGGAACCCAGATTTCTGGACGGACCTTTTAGCGTCTTATACATAAACTTATTAATAAAATGTGTAAAATAAAAACAATATGGTGAACTAACTAAAGAATTTCGAAGATTTTGTACCTTTGCAGGTTGTGATTGGATCCTTGAGAATGGATCCATTTCGGTCACATGAAAATCATTTATATGTTAAACATAGGTTCTTACTGATTCCCCTAGACTTTCATATATAAATTCACCGGTAATAAAGTGATTTTTCGCACTTAGAAACGGAAGTCTGTGACCGATTTTTGCTATATAGATGTTATTGAACGAATGTTTTGGTTGTCAAATTGTTGTTGCACAGCTGATATTGTTTTTGTAGCTAAAAACAAGGCTTGAGTCTTGGAATGTTCATTTTTAATTTTTATATTTGCGGTTTATATATTATTTAAAGCTTAAAATATAAAAATTTTTGAAAGTGTTTGTAATTTAAACAACTTGGAATATGTTTAGTGTATTATTTATGGTATATCTTTAGATAATACAAAACAAAATCAAGTAATTTCAGAAATAGCCGGATGTATTCACTTTGAAAGTAAGATGTGGACACGGATTTCGGGAAATGAATTTTTCGGTTTTATTCGGTTATATTCACTTTCAAAATAGCTCTCTTAAAAACACTAAAATAACAAAAGTCATCCGCACTAAATGAGAGCATTAAATAAATCAAAATAAATAGAAAGCAAAGAACAAAGATTAATATATTGAATTTATATAAAATTTAGTGTTAAAAATGAATTCTCAAGATAACATTATTTTTAATTGTCAAAACAGTCTGAAACATGTGCAATAAAACCACTCATGGTTCCTAAATAAATTAAAAAATTTGTTAGTTAAAACAGTTATCGAATTATAAATTTAAATAAATCATTAATTAGCAGGTATTTTTTAGTGAGCTAAATTAAATATATTTATTCGATTAGTTAGTTTCCTGTAAAATTAAATAAATCATTAATTAGCAGGCATTTTTTAGTGAGCCAAAATTAATTTATTTAGTTAATTAGTGAGTTTCCTGAAGACTTATCTCTGTGCCCTTGCAATATAATTCTTCATCGAGACACTTGAAAGTTCAGTAAACATAAGGTCTATGCACGCATGCAAACATTTGAGCAATTAACGTACTGCCGCTATAAAATACTCCGACTTCATCATGGCCAATGGCAAAATGGCAAACTCTTATCAACTTTCGGCCGGTTACATTGATCGCTCCGGTATCAGTGTCAGTGTCCCACCTGAGGCCGTTTCAACAGCTTCAAACCCGACAGAACCGAAGTAAGCAAAAACAACCTCAAGTGTTAGATAACTGGTTTTATCAATTGTTAAATTGACGGCTCACGATGTCCACGCGACATTGCTTAGCACGAGACAGAGACTGAGACACAAGCCCAAGCCGAAACCGAAACCCCGGGACAGAGACCCCTAAAGCTACCTAACCTAACCCCGCAGAAAACCCAGAAAAGCCCTCTGCTCTGGAGCAGACTTTAACAAATTGAGTTGTGGGTACAGGGAGACCTCAATAGGAGAAACAAATGCCTCTTGAGTTTCCTGTTTAATATTTCTTAAGACTCAAAAAAGATAAAAGAAAGCTCCACCACCTTTATCTAGGATAATTAACCCTGACCCTACACTTTATTATAAAAAATTACTTCCTTAAGTGCAATATTTATTTAAAATTTTAACATTTTCTCTTGTAAAAAAATATGCAATAAATCCCATGTTCGTTTTAGTATACGAAGGATTACTGTTCTTTCTTTGCTATATTATTCTGTCGCCTTTAAGCCATTTGAGCCATCTGTCATGTCTCATGTCATGCCCTATACCGTAACCTCTTCCCTGCGACTTTGATACGCCTCTGTCAACATTATTTAACTGGTGTTGCGTGCCGAGTCCTGAAAAACTGTTGCATGTTCTGAATAACTAGGATAACGAAGATAACTAGTGGAAAAAAGGGCAAACCTTTCTGGGATATCAGCCACGCGGTAATATGCGCTCTTGAAAAACAATATTTACCATGTAAACTTCAGACTTTGCGGTCTTTATTTGATTGGAAATTGTTTTGCTTGTGGGCAAATATTGATTGAGAACAAACGCCCCGAGTGCGTACAGATTTTTCCATAAAGCAGCTGGAAAATCGTGAAGATTCCTTCAGAAAGACAAGACAAATTACACGCGAATGCCATTTGGTAATGACAAGCCCCAAAAGTCGCCCCCAAGCTCATTCCCCAAACACGTATTGCTGACATTTTGGAATGTGACGGAAACAAGGTCGAAAAGTTAAGGAGGAAGGGACGATTTTGTTGGGCGTTTTATTTCAAGTGTTCCCCAAAGGAAATGTTTGCCAGTTGCAAATATTTCGTATATGTAGCTAACATAATACATTAAATAATGTATAAGGCCTGTGTATTGGTTGACTTTCTGCTTCATGAAGTTTGTGTGATTTAAATTTGCAAAGAAAAAAGTTTCTTATATTAATTTAAAGAGGAAAGTTCGTAAAATGAAATCAGAAACAATTACTTCCTCTTTAGAATGCTATTACATCACCCAGAGAAAGTTTTATTTTTTACTTTATCTGCCATTTCTCAAGCACACTTTCCCCCAGCAATTGTCACGAACTGTTCAAACAAATGGTAACTTAATAGCCACAATTCAATATCAAATCTGATAAGTTCGACACTTAATTATATAAACTGCATACTTAATCTATGTTATTCCATCGCCTTAATTGCAGACAGTTGGCAACTGCTTTTCTAATTGCACAGATGTTTTTCGAGTGCCAGAACAAGCGGAGTATGGCAGAAAATTCTAAGAGTTTCGGCAGAAACCACAAGCATTTGATGGGTATTAATTACTTGGTAGCCAGACCCCATGGTGCCATGGATTCCCTCCCCTTCTGGCCGCAATTCTGGTCGCAATTTTATTTTTACGCCCCCACGAAAGCGACAATAAAAGTAATTAGCATAAAAACGGAAACAAGACGAGCGAGACGTTGGATCAAATAGAAACAATAATATATTAAATAAATTAGGTAAATAAAAAATACGAATCAAGAACGAAAGCAAATTAATTAGTAGGGAGTTGACTGAAGGATACCCATTAAAAAACATACCACAGGAGACTTTTTTAAGGTGTTTTGAGATATGTTGCGGTTTGATGAAATCCTTGACATGGGAACTATTACACATTTTGATCTAATATTTTCTTTTGTTGAAATAATAATAATGCATTATGGTAATATATATTTTATCTCCCTTCCAATCTAACTTATATCCCCTCCCATTTACAGGGTATCCCCTACGACAACACCGAAGTATGAACGAAATGGTAAATAAAAGCAAAAATAATGACAAACTCAGCACAGGTCACGTAGTGAACGAAAGTGAAAACAAAAGCAGAGAGACCAAGACGCCGCCCAGACGGATGGCAAAAGTCTAATGAGAAAGCTGACCACAGAGCTATGGAACTACGATTTAATTTCGGGGGAGGGGTGGCTGGGTGGGTGGCTTACAGATCTGAAAGAACGATGTCTCAATTGGCAGAAGGTGAGAGCGCAGCGTTCTGCATCCGACAGATACGTGAACTCAACAAAAGCCAAATGTCGAACGGGTTGGGGCAACATTTCCATGGAAACCATCGGCCCAAACACTCGACCCATTATGATGTTGCTGCTGCTCTGGTTGTGGGTGCTACATTTCGGACCTTCGGTTTATGGGTGAGTTGCTGGAGCTTTTGGGTCGGAACTAATGAACTAATCCCAATCTAGTTCTCCCTTGGAGCTTCAAATGCTGGAAATGATGCTGAGGGAGGCCGAAAGCTATCCTAGCAATGGCCGGGATCAGAGGGATATATCATTTTTGCCACCGCCTCCTATTCACTGCGATGACAAAGACGATTCCCTTATGCAAGCTGCTTCAATTGAATGTGATGAGAGTGGATCCCAGGAGCGATTCAGTCACATTTTCGATGGCGAGAGCGAGGAGTGTTTGGATTTCCTGGAACCCTATGAGCCATCTTTTGAACAAGGTCTACCCGTGGAGCATCCATGTTTTGTGAGATTACTGCTGCTGAGGACACCGATCCTGAAAGAGGATCCATGCGCCAATTTCTCTATAGCAGCTGAGACAACAAAAACCACAAAAAAACCTAAAAGGAAGTGCAATCCAAAGGGGAATCGAGCGGAAGTTTTGTCTACAAAAAATCATGTTCAAAAGAACTCAACAGAATGTGCCCCCGTAGAGTCAAAAGCATGTTCACCAATGCTTTTGGCGGACTCACCAAATAATGCAACAACTAGTTCACCAATACCAGAAACCACCCCAAAGCGAATAAAACTCAGGAAACTAGTTCCAAAAAATAGGAAGCTGAAGTCAAATTCCACATCAACCACGACACCTCCAACATTTACAACAACGATGGACACAGCAGAAGTGAAACCCGATTCGAAAATCATATATATCAGAAAAAACGTTCCCAAAAGAAGGAGGCCCAAGCCAAGTTCCACAACACCAACAACATCAACAACATCAACGACATCGACGACATCTTCGACAACAGAAGAAACCACAACTGAAGAAGAGACTACGAATTTAGAAGAAACCTACTCGACGACGACACAAGACCCTACGACAACAACAGAGCAGGACACAACTACATCAGAATATTCAACAACACCATATCCAACAACAAGCAAAACAACACCAAAAACAACAATCTACACAACAACCACTGTAATGCCACATACAGAAAATCAATTAAAACGATTGAAAGCCGCACAGATCCGGAGGAGGAATCGCAAGGGCTACGGAAACGGGACTTCGAAAGTTCCCGATGCACCGAAGATCAAGATCGATGGCGCCACCCAGCCCAGCGAAGTAATTCATGTAATTCTTCCCACTCACGCCGCCGAAATGAGGCTTACACCGGAAAAAGACAGCATTACGACGGACATGCCTACTACTCCGCCAACTACAAGCACTTCCGAACCGGAAACCACCACCGAAGACAGTTGCGAAGACGAAGTGGAGACCACCAAGCTGCCGGAATTCCCAGAAACTGAAGATGCTGAAGGTGAAGGTAAGTGGGGGAGAGCTTTCCAATATTTTAAAAATTTAATACATAACTCTTGAACTACAAATTCTTAGCTTCTGATCGGTCTGAAAGTAAGGAAGTTAACTCGATGGAAGAACCATGTGAAGACACCGAGGAACAAGACACGAATTTGTGTCCTCAATTTATGCCAGCACAAAGACAATCGAATGGTAAGTATATACTTCAATTCTATAAATTTATTTATTGAAGAAAACATTTTATCCCGCCATATCCTGCAGCTCCAAGAAGGCCTCCAATACCATTTCGCCACCGGAAGCCGGTGAAAAACTATGTGGAGCCCATATTGTATGAGGGTAACATTGCTAAGCCACTTCATCGAACAACACGGATCCGACCTCCGCAGAAGGATTATTTTATATCCAATAGGCAAATAGTTCCCAGGCCGAGACCCAAGTACAGGAAACGTCTTCCCCACTCGGTCTACATGAACAATATAGTGCGGGGACTGGATTGCGTCGATGAAGTTGATCGTCATCCATTGCGGAATCCTACTCAACCACAGGCATTTTGGGACATGAGGCGAGTGGGTCCAAGTCAAGGGATCCCAAATCCCGAGAGAAGTTTTACTCCAGTTCCAGCTAGGAGACTGCTTTCTCGCCCCGGAATTACCGATGAGTCGGATGAGAGCCCATATCTAAGGGAAAGGGATTCAGAGCCCCACTCAGAACAGCTTCGATATCCGGAGGATGAGGAGACAGTTTTGCATGAAGAAAGGCCAATGCCACTGCAGGCAATGCCCACTCCCAGCATGGATCCCTGTCAGGTGGAGCACGATCATGCCCTCTTCGGAGAGAGAAGGGAGCATCCCGGGGATTACCCACAAACACCCGCTTCCTCGCACTTTTTCACTTAATTAACCTAAATCATAAGTTAGTCAAGTAGCACCACAAGCACCCAGTAACCAGTTAACCACCAAATAAACGAGTGCACCACAAAGCAAAGGCGGAAAGCCAAAAGCCAGACCATCAATCAACTGAAGCACAGCTGGATAATTAGGGAACCTCTTTGATCTTGGAGCAGGGACGACGTCAGCAGTTGAATTATAAAGCAATTGCCTTTCGGTTGGGGCAGTCAACACAGTTTGGGGGGCATTGCCTGGCCAATAGCCACTTATCAGTCATAGCCGTGGCTCAATTTGCGGGCCAAAAGGCACGCGCCCGTAATGACAAACCCATGAGCAGGCCAGGGCCACCTGATGTCCCGCTGAAGGGTGTATTGTGGCGGCCACCCACTCAGACCCATCGTGATGGCAAGTTGGTTTTGTATTGGAATCCTATTTAACTTGAATGGGTTTATGGGTGTCCTATAACACTGAGCGATGTATCTTCATGTAATGAGTTAATAATATGAGAATAAGAATGTCTAACGCAATAGAATAATAGAATTGCAATTAATAAATATTGAATATTTTAAGAAAGATTTACCTTTACTTAAGATACATATATTTATATTGAGATAAAATAATTCTTTGCATTGTATTCTTATTTTCTAATTTCGATTTTTTTCTCTAAGTATTAAAATCGTATTACGCTTTCCACAAAATCACAGCTCACATAGGAACGGATTGAGAAATATAAGCTTTTAATTGTTTCAGGCTAAAAGGCAACAGCTGAAAAGCTACCCAAAAAAACAGAGGAAAACTATAGCTGTAGGTATTGCAGGAAAAGTGCTGGAACTTCAATGGAAATTTTTGAATAAGAAAAATCGATTATTTACATGCGTGGTCATTATTTAACTTCGTTATTACTAAACTAAGAATTTATAATGAAATACAATTAGAGAAGATTAATTGTGGTCTTTAAAAGTAAAGCTACTTACAAATAGGTTTTTTATAAAAATAGTTCTTTAATATATTTGTAAATCCTAATAAAAATTAAATGTAAAATTATGCTGTCATTTAAGCACGTTTTTTTTAACAAAAACTCTTTATTTAAATATTAATTTTGAAAAGTTATTCTAATTTTGAAATTTTTATATAAATATTTTTACTATTACTTTAACTACAACTAAAAAAAAAACTATTATAAAACTATAGAAAGTCTGAAAATAAAAATCCTCCACTTTTCATATAATTGTTAATTTTGAAAAATTATTTTAATTTTGAAATTGTTCCTGAATATTTTTACTATTACTTTACCTACAATTAAAAAAAACATCATTAAATTATAGAAAGTCAAAAAACACCAATAATAAGTAAATGAATATTAAGAATTTGTTTAAAATGTCTCCTAAGATATTTATTTATTTATTTATTTCCCAATGGAAACCCACATGCCCTTCCCTTCCCACTGTAGGTGAGTGGCTAACATATGACTGCCGGAATGGCACAACACAAAAACACGCATAGCAGCGCCTCGCTTAAAAATCAAAAGAGCGCTTCTGGGCCCAAAGGAGTTTTCCGGCGAATAAAAAACGCCGAAAAACAAATTAGTTGGGGCCCCAAGCCATAATTTTCCCGCTCTCCGGCTCTCGCTCTCGCCGCGGCGAATTGGTGTCCCGACTCTGGAGGCTGACATTGTAAATGTCACAGGCAGGATAAGCATAGGGATACGTTGGCGACGGCGCCCAGAGAGCGGCAAAGAGCGCGGGGGCTGGAAGAGAGCCGGAAAGCACGGCAGAGGGAAAGCTCCACTCGCGGTGGGGGTGGGTGGGCAGAGGCGAAGCCGAGAGAGGCAGAGTGAGAGAGAGGGTGATGGAGCGCAAGCCGAATTCGCCCCGCTCGTTGGATACTGATTTTCAGGTTCTCCTGGCTCTTCGCCCAGTGCGGACGTGCTTTTCTCGCTTTTCCTTTGCTTTCCTCGCGTTGTGTGGCCAAAAACTGCAAACGGAAAATAAGAAAAAATAACCAAAATAGATATAATAAAATTAGTAAAATAAAAGTAAAACCTCGAAGCCAATTAGCCAGCAAACCGACATCAATTGTTCAAACCACCTGGGAAATATGTTAAAGTGAAGAGTAGTTGAATTTCCCCCAAATGTGCATTTAAGTCATAAAACCCAACAAGAAATACCCAAGTTTGTGAGCCAAAAATTAGCAAATGCTCGTTAAAAGATAAATAAATAGTAAACGCTGGATTCTTACCTGGCGCTAATGAGCTCTGCAAACCGCCAAGGTGTAAATCGATAAAGAATTTAAAAATAACCCAATCAATCAATCTCCGAGGACTCCACAACCAAACACTGCCAAAAAGAGCCCATCTATATAAAATAATAAAAGTAATAAAAATATTAACTAGAAAGGAAAGCAGTCCAAACTGAATATAACGAGCATTTAAGAGGTCGCAACGGTATTGGCCCTACAGTAAGCCAAAACTGTAACAGTAACTAACTGTAACGGTAACTGGGTCAGTAGGCAGCGCCAGCCTCATCGAGGGCTTCCTCCGCCCCCTGCCGCGCCGTTGTCCTTCCCCGCCCGCACCCCCTCGCGGCGGTAAGTAACTTATTCCCTGCATCCATCCCCTTAGATGTTAGGTTAAAACCAGCCTCAATTTCTCTGTGGAAATCCTCCTCCGAACTTTCCTTTCCAAGTTGGATTTTTAGCCAGATTTGAATGTCGATCATAGGTTCCTGCGGGTGGGAAATGGGACTTATTTGTTAGCTGTGATTAGCTTTTGACCGACTTAAGAGCTTGCGTTGTGATTGTGCCGAGTGCCAAGGAATACAAAGCGGGTCAGTTGTCACTTAACCAAAGCGACTTTTGTTGGCAGCTATGCCAATATTTTTTGGAGGATATAAGCCAAGAAACCAGAGGAAACACATTTATTTTTGGATAGAAAAAAAGAAGTCAAGTTTTATAACATAATACACCCACACTTGGAGGTATATTTGCCTTAAATATAATAGTTTTTATTCTGCATCTGTATCTAAAAATTTGCAGATGTAATCCTAATATTTATTACAAATTTCTATAACATTAATATAATCAAAATATTATTCTTATTAAAAATGTATATATTATATAATGCAGATGTAAATTGAATATGTATTACAATTAAATAATTATTATTACTATTTCGATTCAATCAAGGAATTTGTTGAACTTATTTATCATATTTATTAAATTTGTTAATAATTTTGCCTCAATTAATCAAGCTAAACCCTTGAGTACATAGGAAGAAGTGTCCAAATTTATGATTTGTTTTCTGTTTAATGTTCTGAAAATATTTTTATTTTATATATTAGACCAGCAGAGGGGTTCTCATTCATAGCATAAAATTAATCAAAACTATTAAAGAGCTTAACAAATACCAAGAAAAATTGTACAATGTTATTCAAGTAATTTATTTACAAGACATATAAGACCTTTACTTCCATGTTAAATTCAAACCATCTTTCAAACTTTTCAAATAAATGCCTGACCTTCATTCAAATTACAACAAATTCTTGGCTCAAGCAAAGCCCAACATATTTCCATATTTAGTTTTCCAAATAATGTATTTATTTAAATACTAAGGAAAACATTTGCTCAACATTCCTTGGCTTCTTCAGATTGCACTGAACATGTGTTCGAGCAAATAGAAGCCCCTTCCCCTACAGGAAAAATGATGGATCTATACCCCAACAGTGTTATCTGCAAATATTGATCAGCAAATAAAGAACACTCGCCTTACATTCCAACGAAAACAAGTAGGCAACTTTGCTGGTGACTCAAGGCTTATTCCAGACAATCGAAAGTCATTAAACAAGCCAATATACTAACCTTGGATTTTCGTGGAACACACCTCCGATATTATATAGCTTCCCGTTAAGCACTCTTGCCGCCCAACTAGGCAAACAAGTCACAGTCAAAGTTTAATCGCCGCCACCGACTGGCAAACCAAACATGTGAGCTGATGACCATTTGCTGGGCCTCCCACCTGTCCCCCACCTCGCTGTTCCGCCCATTCAACTATTTTACATAATAGCAAAAACGAACGAACAAAAAAATAGCGAGAAATGTTCAATAGATTACACACACAAAGGGAACCCGAAGGGCAAAGGAAAGCCCAGAGAACATTGCCGCTAAATAAAAGCCCCCAAATGTTGTCACATAATCGATGAATATTTCCATGACTGTACCCACATCAAGCCGCTTCGCCTATCTAGCCGCATTTCTCGGCATTTCGATATCGATAACGCACCCTTGGCTGAAATCGATTCGAAAACAAGACCCCGAATAGAAGCTGGCGGCTAATCCCATTCATTTAAGATGTAAGCCCACCTTAAGCCAACGAACCCCAGGTATTATAATTAGCAAGGATGGTTGGCCCTCGGGTGGCAATGGAGACCGAGCACTCGACCCGAATTCCGAGTGCAGGAATGAGTGTAATTACACTCGCGACAGGTAGAACGTCAAGTGACAGCGCGTGTCCTTTAAGTACATCCTGATGGCTGATGGCTAATGGGATATGGAAATCCCAGTGAAAGAGGAGGAGACGAGGACAGGCTACGTCTTGTTCGACATGTTTTCAACGTAAGAAGGAAAAGTAAATATCATTTTTGACACAACCCAAGCAATTTTTGTGGCATACCTACCATAAGTGCTGTCATCTGTTTGGATTTAGTAAAACCTCGAAGGTTACCTGTTTAATGGATTAAATGTGTGCTTACTTACACATATGACCAAATGTTATAACAACGAAATTCATGTACTTTTATAACCACTGCGCGCCAGGAAACTTTGGCAGGATAACTTGCTTAACTTTTATTCTGGACGAATGTTAGGGTAATCAACCCAACCTAATTTCAGCCCTCTTGTTTGATGTATTTTCAATAAGGACAAGTTAGCCCCAGGGTACCCCTGGCTTTTATGTGTTTTTTATGATGCAATATATATATTCGTAAGGTAGCTTGTTCCCATGTCAGCAGGCATAACGAGTTTCACTGATGTATTTAAGATGTACATACATTTTATTCAAGTGGAACTTAAATAATAGGTTGTACTAAGAAACAGCCTTCAAACAGGGTTTGTTCACTTAGCTTTAAAGGGATTATATTACCAATAGAAAACCCTGGTTTGCAAGTAAACATATAAATATATTTCCATTTATTTCATAGAAAAAAGCTTTAAGAATGTTATACCTTCTCCACCTGCTCTACCTATATCAATTTCCAGCATATCGAGTTCAGCTGAAAGAGCACTCGACTGTACTTTTTTTTCTGCCATATGCCAACGCATATTTACATTTGTTTGCCTGCCGTTATGAATATGTAAATAAGGTTCAATTGAATTGTCGAATGTCAGAGAGGATTTCCGAGTTTGTAGATCCAAATTATATTTGCATTTCTCCTTTCGGGCACACCTGTCCTGTCTGTCAGTTGAAACTCAATCAAAATGTTGAATTCATCACTCAATATGTTGCAACGGATTGAATTTCGGGGCGAATGGCATATGTGTGTGTACCAGGTGGTCAGTGTTGCAAAGGGCCATGAAAAGCACGCATCGATGGGAAGATATCAGCCATGCTTAATTGGCTTCCTTGCACCGCTCCAGCCAAACTGATGCTCGTGCAAGGACTATCAGGCCTTGGCTATATTTAGAAGGTGTCTGCTTTAATAGCTCAGTGTTGCTGGAGAGCTTTTACGAGATGTGCGTTTCTGCATGAGTGTAAGAGGGTGTCTTAAAAGCAAATACAGTGGAGGTCATATAGATAGGATCTTCAAGGAATATTTTTCATAAACGTGATAATTTTCTAAGATATTTTCTTTAAACTAAATTCTTTAAAAGGTTCTCAAACAATAAATTTCCCTTAAGAACTTTGATGACACCCAGTTTCTTGGTCTGTTGTCAGCCCTTTCGCAACGCGACCTTACACACCACAGAACCCCCTCACAGAACCCCTCACAGAGCCTCTCTGCGTAGCCGCACTCTGCCTCCAACCCCCTTCGAAACCATCCCTCCTCATGTGGCACTATTTAACCACATAAGCGGGGAAAACAAAAAATCAATAGCAACAACAGCAGCATTTTGCTTTCGTTCGCTGATTTTTGCCTACACAGCAAAATTGAAAATTTCATTTACACTTGACACGAGTCGCCTCTTCCCCTGTCACCTGCCCATTTCCTCGACCCCTCGACCCCACATACCGCATTCCCTATTTAATGTCATTTTCCTCCCATAAGTAGAATGCACGTGGTCGGTTACAAAACAGTTACCATTTTCCCACATCAGCTGGGCGTGAGAGAATTTCCATTGAAATGGGTTCTAATTTAAATTTGAAAAATAAATTACAAAGGATGGGAAAATTGAAAAGACCAAGGATTTTCGCAGAAAAAAGTGTGGGTAAAGGACAAAGGTTTAATATGTGGGTGAAAAGGAAAAAATGGTTTTAAAATGCTTCATAAATTCGTGATGGCCTGTAAAAAATTGGGTAACTTTCTGCTGAAATGAATTACTTTTGTATCTGAGCGGAAAAAAATATAATAAAAAATTACTGGGCAATAAGAGAGATATTAATTTCTTGGTTAAAATAAATGAACTCACAGGGATTTTGTCACTGTCAAAGTTAATTTGCAAAGTAATAAACTTTAATCACAACCCAAAATGACAGCCAGTTTATTTAAGTTAAAGCCTTGTACAAGCCGATATTTTTTCGGACTACAAAATAAATTGAAATTTCTAAATCTTCCTTTTATAAAATTCAACCAAAATCCTTGCTCAAACCAAAAATAAATAACAAAAAAGAACTTTTATAAGTCATCCCATCTCATCCCATCTCAGCTTTTTGCATCCCAAAAATTCTTTATAAATCCATGTTGGCATTAGGGTAATTGAATCCAATGTCAAAGGGCCATTCGGGGCAGGACATGCATCGTTCAAAATTAATTGAATTGCATTCTGGCGAAAACCAGGAGTAAAATCGCAGCTTCCCCTTGCCGGCTGGCTGCTACCGGAAGACCTTCACACATTAACTTGATTCAGTGCGTCGGAAGCGAATTTCCACAAAATTAAATTGACATGGCCAAGCCCCGATGCCGCCCCAATTTTCCGCCCCACCGCAGCATTCAGCCTGGCTTTCAGTCTTAGCCCGCCATCATCAAATATGCAACGTGCCCATAATGGAATAATAACGGCGAAAGCCGCAAATGCAAACGTGTTTAACAACTGCCGGAGAAGAGCGTATCAGGGCCCGAAGAGAGCGAGTTGCACTCTTCAGGGAAAATCAAGTGCAGCGAAAAGAGAGAAAAATCGAGAGAGAGAGCGAGTGGAAATGCCGAAGAGGATGCAGCGGAAAAACCTCGAGCTCAGAGCTCTCAACTTCTCGAAAGCCAGCCGGCCGGATTAGTCTGCCGCGCGACTCAAACGGCAGCGGATATCTTTAATTAGTCCGGGAAAATATTCAACTAAAATTTGAATACACCCAAAATACATTCCTGAAAATCTATACATATCAAGCGACAGTGCTGCCCCCCATATAAAATATATTCTCAATTATTTTTCGCACAAACAAATCAGTAAATCGCGTAGATCCCTCATCAATTTCAGTTTCCTGCTGTGACTTTCGGTGTCATTAACCCCTTTCCCGCTGCGCGGTCTAAATGTGCCTTTGTTTTTCCATATCCTTGCCCCAAAAGTTGCAAAAACAAAGGACTTTGACGGCATTTTCGGGCGTACTATAGTTTCCGGCGAAAAGCGAGGCAGGGATCAAGGATGCCGCAGCAGGCGCAGCTAAAACACATCCACGGACATGGCCGATTGCCCAGAGTGATAGCCACTGATGGGAGCAGGTAAATGGAGAAATAAAATTGGGCGGCGCATCCTGTTTCTGAATAATCTGCCGCCATTACCCGGAACAAGGGAAATTGAATATTCGAAGGGGTTGACGGCAGCCAACAGGGCGTATGTGTAATGGCAGTAAGGAGTAGGGATCAAAGGAAACAAAGAGCCTTTGTTGGCGGTTGCTAGGTAGCAGTGAGTGAAACTAAACCTAATTGCAGAGTTCTTGAAATTAATTAGGTTGTGGGATTATCTGGAACGCCTACTATAATATTTTGAAGCTTATAAAAATTTGTTTAAATTTTACCTATGTGTTACCCTTTCAAAAGAACTTCCTAGTTGTTGTTCTTAAAAATCGCACAATGCAATTTAAGCCCTCTTATAGAGAAGTCACAAGTGAAATGACAATACAAGTCATAATAAAGATTGTAATCGCTAGGAAAATCAACTTAAAGACAGTATTACTGCCCCCAATTAAGTGACAATGGGGAACGGGCACTGCCGCATCTCATTTCCATTCCACCAGCAATTTTCATTTCAATATAATCTCAACGCACGCACATCTCAGAGCTATAGATAGAATCTACTATCTAAATCGAGCTGTTTACTTAGACACAGTGTCTAGAGAGATTTATAGAGATTTATTAAAGATGTATAGCGATTTACTCTGGGGTACAAATATTTTTACTGATAAATCTAAGAGTATTTCTTAGCTATAGTATATCTATAGACAAGATTCTTAGTTTAAAATCTTTTGTCTGCGGTTTAATAATGCCTTGGGTGTCTGTTTCCTATCGAAGTATTTAAGTGGCTCACAATTACAAAAGTATCGTTTGGATACCATATTTTACAGGTGATTTATGGATATTTATATTTAAAAAGATTTGACTTATTAATTTCTAGTATATATTTTCTGTAAATTTATAGCTAAAGTAATTATTTTTTATAGCAAATGAGTAATATCTCTTCCCTGACAAAAGTCTCAGGTCAACGTCTGATGATCTACGCTACCTGAAAGATATAGATACTTTCTATTTTGTTTGTTGCGGTTTGCTAGATGATGTCTTGTCTGACTTTTGCCAGAGACTGGGTCAACAACATGTCAAGTGCACGGCCTGGGGATGACCGAGAGGGGATGGAATGGACAAGCAGCCAGAGAAGGGGTGTTGTATCTAGTAGATACTTCGCTACCAGAGTCTTTGTGTTTGTGTCTTGTGGGTTTCCTTTGTCTGTTGTGATAAGCGAGGGAGGCGTTCGATAAGCAAACAATATACACACAACAAACAACAAAGAGCGGAGACAGGAGACAGGGCGGGGGAAACGGAGAATCTGGAAGAGAGTTTTGGGGAGTTGCGACTCTGCGACTCTCTTGCTGGCTCTCTTGCATTTCCCGCTCGGAATTCTCTGTTTTGCTTGCCTCATTCTCGCTTCATTGGGGGACATTGATCCCATTTCCCCAGCCCCCATTTGCCGCATTTTCCTCGGCCCCATAAACCCTTTCGCCGCACCTGACGCCGCCCCCTGTTATGTGTGTCACTTCCGCGTGCAGCGGATGTCTCTCAAAACGGCACACGCCATGTTGCCCCGGGTCCCAAATCGCACCTGTACCCCACCACCCTGTTTTTGTTACACCTTTTTGCAGCATTTAACATTTTCCCAACTAATTGCAAATTTCTTGGGCAAATATCACAGCTCGAATTTTGTCAGAGAAAAATGTTCTACACGAAGAATAATAAAAAATTTCAAGTGGGCTTGATTTTACACACCTCTAACTTTGTATTTATTTACCACTATATTTTTAAAGAAATTTTTAACTGAAAATCTTAAATACTTAAAGCTAACAACTATATCTCACTTAGCAGCTAGCTCCCTTCCCTTTTTTCCAAACTTGACCCTGAAAGACAATAAAAACGGAATCAAATTGCCAGAATGACATCAGACGTCAGCCAAAGCCAAAGCATTTTCACACGACTCATGGCCATCCTAGAACCCTATTCTTGGCTCTAATTGGACGGGTAGTAAAACAAGATACGACACTAAAAGCAGCCATGACACTGCCAAAGATAGGAAGCTACTCTTTCTACTCTTTCCAGAGCCATGTGTGAACTGTGAGATGTTTTAGCCCTAAGGAATTTATAACTCGGCTGACCTTGATTTTTGTTTGCGGTTCTTCCGGGGTGAGCTCATAGAGGGTCGAATGGGTGTGGGTCAGATTTTGGGACAAAAAAGGCAAAAGGTTTGGTGGCAAAATAGGAAAATTCCAACAGAAAGGCTTAAGCTTAGGATTAGGCAGGAATCATGGTTGGGAATAAATGAAATATTCAAGCCAAATATGTTGTGGAATTCATACAATTGTTGTCATAAACCAGAAAGTAAAAGTAAAAATAAAATGCAAAATATATACACTGATAAAGAACCTTTAAATAATAAATATGTAATTTTTAAGGTAAAGAAAATACTTGTAATAAAACAATTTAAAACTTGATTAAGAAGAAGTATAAAATTATTACTTTTTATGGCCAAAACCAACTGACAATATACCCATAAACTTTGCTCAACTCATCGTGAATGCTGGATTTCTCAGATATTTAACTTTTGGCAATTCAAAGATCATAAAAAATATCAAGAACCCCACTATAAACTTGGCTAACGAAGAAAGCAAACAATGTGCCACAAAAATATCCACGCAAAACAAACTCTAGACATTTAGAGTCACACTTATTTCCAAAGAAGAATCTTGTGATTAATACATATTTAAGCTAACATTTGAGTGATCATAAAAATCTTGGCGGAAGGGTGTCAAACGAAATTCGTCTGATCATAAAGCCATCAAGTAAATAGGACTCGGCCAGTATATTACTATATGTGACACGAATCCGGAGCAGGCGATAAGGCTTTTTGCCAATTAAAAAGGGAACCGAAAATAAAGTGGAGTGGGCACTCGAGTGGCTAAAGTGACGCTTTGACTGGCTGCGAACGTCGATAAGAATCGAAATTTATCAACAAGAGTTACGTTTATTAAACAATTTAGTTGTCAGGGCGGCTCAAGTGGGTGTGCGATAAGAGCGGACCCTGAAAAATAAGACCAAATCTTGCCCATGACGTTCCTTTGACGATGATTAATTCGGTTTTCGTTTTTCAAGTGCAGTCATAGGCGAAAAAACAAGATTAAATTGAAAACGTGTCCGCAAAATTGACGTCAAAATTGGTAGCAGGAGATCGGAAGAAATCGTGATTTTTGGGCTATGTCTGATCCGAATCTTGGCTGATTGAACTGATTCTTGGCCTTGTCAATGGGACCGACGTAAGCCCGCCTTACCTCAAATCATCTCTCGATTCATTCAGAGTTAGGCTGGATAATATCGTGCTAATTGTTATTAATTGCGGCTAAGGCAGGAAAATAGATTTATTAACAATGAAATCCGAATCGAATCGGCCAGACTCGGTTTGCGTCAACTCGATTCAGCGGAATTCGCTTTCGGATCTTAACAAACAGGCAAATAAAAAGCAGCAAAATAATTATTTCGGATGTATTTTGATGCCACTTTCAGTGTTTTTTGTTTTTTGCTGCCACTTGTTTTTTGGCAGACTTAATCACTGCACAGGAGATTATATCAAAATTAGGAAAAGAGAATATTAAGGCAAAGAAATTCCCCTTTATCACGGAATAACAAACATCTCGCACCCAGAGTCGCCGCGAAACCTGAACCTGTACCGATTGCCTCCTACCGGTTCTAACCGGTACGATTCGCCTTGCAGTCACTGTTGTAGACGTTTTGTTACCACATTTCCACTACCAACAAACCTGGCCAACAGCATCAGAAACATTAGCATCCACAACAAGTCACTTGTAAATGGAATTAAAATAATTTCTTGTTTTACAGACACGCAAAAGTCTTTTTCTCCATTTATCTTTTTTGTTGGTTGTAGTGTTTTTGTCCCGTTTTGTTTTGATTTTGGGTTTTGCTGAAAACAACAGTTTAGTTTGCTCGGCCACTGCATAAATTTGAATACATAATTATGAATTTTATGGGTCTGGGGAGTGGGAGGCGTCTTCAACGGCGCCACAAACATTTTGAGGCCAAACACGTTTTAAAGTCGTACCTGAAAAGCGAGCAAGACGCTTCGGTAATGTTAAATAAAATAAATGCAACTGATTATGGGGAGTTTAACCCATTTAAACCAATCAAAAATTGCTTATAAAAAAATATTTCAGAATTTATAAATTAATTAGAATAGTAATAATAATAAAACCTAATTCTCTGGGTAGTATAGAACACATAATAAATATAAAACCATTTCAAAGTGCACTATAAAATATAATGTTTATTAATTACATTTTATTTATAGGCAATTTAGGGTGTATATATTAAAAATAATATAAACTGACTTATTAAGATAGGATTTTTTTAATTAGATACTATAAATAGTTTATTTAAAACCCCTTTTCTTAGCCAGAAAAATATATAAATCAGAAAACGCTTTCAGACATTTTAATTTTATTTGAAGAGCTGTTAAATTGATATAAAAAAATTCACAAGAAACCCCATTAAAAAAAAACATTTTAATAATATATTTATCTATTTATTAATAACCCAATTTTTAGAGCAATAATCATATCATATCAATTCACTTCTTACCAACCATAACCTGAGACAAATAAAAAAGTGGCTCGACTGCCTTTCAAATAAATTTCCGCCACTTCCTACTTTTTGACCACAACAAAAAATTTGTTTATTTTTTTGTTTTGTTTGACATCCAGTGCCCTGCATTCATTTTTCAAGGGCTCCCCCACCAAATATTTTGTACTTCTGTTGTTGTTTATTTTCGTCATCGAGAAAAGCGTGGACAAAGCAAAAAAAAATTATAGTATCATAAAAAAGCTAACACATATGTATGTACATATATCACACTCATATAAGCACGAGGCGGAATGTGCTTTGATAAAAAAATGAGGTTTGTGGATATTCATTAGTCAACAAAACAATAGACCAGGCACACCGCCAAAAGTCGAAAACAAAAAAAAAATCAAAAAAGCCAGCAAAATATGATTAACCAAAAGTGGCAAAGAGAACACTTGTTTGATTTGACTTAATGCCAGTTAAATGTCTGTCAAAACGCCGTGATCGAATATATGACTTTGGCATCGAGTGATTCTAACCGGATTTGTCTTTATAAATATATAGCTTGCTATCGCCCGATCTTGTAACGGACCATTAAAATGCACTTTCGGTTAGGTAAACACTTTTTGTACCCCACTACCCTTTTTATTTTTGATAACAGACCCCGGCGATAAGGAAGCCCATTTGGAGGCGAAGCCATCGATAAGTTAAGTAGGCAAAAATTGGCATTTAAAAACACATTTTGTAAAGTTGACGCTCTCGGACTCTCTGGCGATGGCTCTCTAGAATTTTTACCCCAATGTTAGTAGTACAGAGAAACAAAAATATATCCATTTGAAATTAGGTTTAATTCGATATTTAAATTATTAAATATTTATTTAAAATTTGTTTCATCTTATGAATATTAACAGTATATCAAAGTATATCAAAATCCAATAAAAGCGCTGTCGAAAAATATACACATTGTACATTTTTTAGGCTTTCTTTCTTAGGACTACATTTGCTATTTTATTTTAAGATTATATATTTAAAAAAATATTGTATTTAAAGAATATATTACAAATGGTTTATTTTAAAGATTAAATTATACAACGAGACTTTCTTGATAAATACAAAATTTGCTTACTTATTTTGGTTAATTTAACAGGAACAAAATTTAGCAATAAATAAAAAAAAACAACATTTAGGGATGAATCAATATTGTTCATGTTAAGTAAGGCACTTAGTTTTGAAATTGATTTAATTCGAGCTTTATAATAATACATATTTAAAAATATTTCTTTATCAAAGTGGCCTTTTATAAAATACAATAAAAATGTTGTTTACACATTGTACATTTTTTATAATCAAAATAGACTTTTTTAGAGACACATTTGCTATTTTATCTTAAGATTATATATTTTACAAAATATTATTTTCAAGAATATATAATAAAGATATTATTTTAAGGATTAAAATTCTATTATAGGACTTTCTTTAAAAATACAAAATTCTGACAACTTTTATTGGTTTAACAGGAACAAAATGTTGCAATAAATAAAAAACAAACCAAAATTTAGTAATGAATAAATTTTATTCCTGTTAAATAAGGCACTTAGTCTAAGTATATTAAAAAATCTAAGAATAATTTTTCAATATAAACCTACGTATTTAATATTTATTAAAATTAATTCAGGCTTTTTTAGTACTGATTTAATTTTTTATATTTTAAATAAAATACATTAATAAAAGATTAAAGTTCTATACAAATAATGTTATAAAAGAAACAAAGCCTTTTAATCGTTTTCATCTTTACTCAATTTTTTCCTTATCAAAAAAGACGCAGTATTTCTCTCAGTGCCACTGCTGGCGATTAACGCCGACAGCGACGTCGGCAGAATCGGCAGCAGAGGGTTAAGCGAGCGCAGCTGCTTCAGTTTGAAGATCGGCAGAGTTTAGTTAGTCTGCAATCGCCGGGGCTCGCAGTCGAGTCGTCGGGTCGCGCTGATCAAATATTGAACAGACAAATAAAAAATACGGAAAAAAACCCCAAAACCGAAAAATAACTCTACGGAATCCGAGATCCGAGCAGATTAAAATCAAATAATAAAACGGAACAGCACAACGTTCACTTTTTATTGTTTCCCCAATATTCGTCGGCTATCGCAGAACTCGCCTTTCGGTTGATAATCTCGGGGTGCGTGTGTGAATTTTCGGCACAAACAGAGGGAAAAAAGTGAAGCTCCCGTTCTTTCCGATCGCTGTTCTCGGCGATAAGGTGATGGCCAAAAATAATGAGCACATAGAATTGTAAGTAGCCGCCGCACAGTGATTCATCAACGTCGGTCGCTGGAAAGTGTCACAGGAAAAAACAGCTCAGGAGTTATCGGGGTCCAAAGTTTAAGTCGCACTTTTCAGCCAGGCTTATCACAAGAGTGTCTCTGAAAATGGTTATTATTCAGGGTTTATCAGAACAGGACAAGGGCAGGAGGAAAATCGGGGAGTGCAGGGGTATAGCAGAATATTTGAATACTCTTCTGAAAATATTTGCTAACAGGAATTTATGGAACTAATATTGAATTTGTTTCAACAGAGACTTGTACAAAATTAAAAATGGTTTAAAATATAGTTCTAAAAAATATTTGTATGTTTCACTAAAATATATATATTATATGTGATATTTAAAAAATTATTATGCTTAAATTCGGGACGAAACGACTTCTAAACCTTTTGTTTATTTCCAAAGAAACTAAACAAATTTAGGATTTAAAAAATATTATTAGAAACACTATTAAATTTAAATTAAATTAATTAAAAATAAGTATACATTATTTTAACATTATAAAATTTCCAAGCAACCAAGGAAAAATATAAATTAATAAGTTAATTCTTGAATAAAGCCTTTAAAAATTAAGTCTAATTCTTAGCAAATATTTTAATAACAAATTTAAGCTCACATTTCTAAAATGGATAATACTTTGATATAAAATACTATTATTAAATGTTATATAGGCAAAAGCAAAATTATAAATTCATATTGAAATTTTCAATTTGAAAATCCTAGAGCTCTTGCAAAATAAATACCAAATGGCATATAATAAAATATCCTTTTCGTTCATATTATTTAATTTATTCAAATAATCTTCCTCAGTAAATCATCTAACCCTTCTCCATGAAGAAGAGTACTTCAACAATAGCCATAAATAAATTATAAAAAAATATATAAAAGAGAGCCTACCCATAAATGTTAGCCAGATAAGCCGCAGAATCAGCGAGATTCGTTGGTACTGGGCCCAACCCAACTCACTTTCTTTGCTTGAACACCGACAGACGAGCGTTTAATTAAACAAAAACAAAGCCAAGTGCAAATTGTCTAGGAATTTGTTGGACTGTTGACACAGTATCTAACATTGGTCATTAAGTTAATATCGGCCCCAAATTATGTTTGTTGTTGTGACTCAGGTGTTGATAAGGCAATCAAAATGCAGGCAGGTGGCAAGATAGGGAGAAGGAGGGGCGTCTTATTATTATTTACAGTGAGAAAACCCTGGCTAGACCCAGTTTAGACCGGCATTTGGCAGACAGTCTGGAGTGTCCGTCTGACCATCCGACAGTCGGTTTGTCTTGTCTATATGTTCAAGCACCGCCATAAAGATTAATCACTTCTCGGCCTGATAAGGCGCCGCGCAACGACAACAACTCGAGATGATAGGCTATATAGAAATAAACCTTTATGCAATGCAAATTTTTCCACCATAATGCTGTCTGATCTTGGAAATAACTAAAATTAGCCGGTTCGTGTAAACAATAAAGATGACAACAAAGAAGTTTGTCTTTGTTTATGGGAGTGTCTATATTAATATACTATTTTAATTGATCCATTTGAGGCTTGACTCAAAGATTCAAGTAAGAGATTTATTTTTATCTCTTTTGAAAGTTTAAATACATTTTTGTTTTCACAAAAATAAGAAAATTAAACTAAGCTTGCGAGGGCTATAAATTAACTTGATTTATTTTCATTGCCTAAACAAATAAATTACTTGTGACTAAGGCATAAGTTAAAAATTATAATAAATTTATAACATGCCCTATATACACATACAATATATAATTTGTTTGTTCAGCTTTAAGTGTCTAAAAATTTAATATAAATGTTTGGTAAATATTCTTTAAGAAAGTCAATATCTCTAACAAGTTTACTCATTGGTTTATTTTTTCTTTTATAACAAAAACTGAACTTCTAAAAATGAAGAATCGCACTTTTAATATTTAGTTCTTAAATATTTTAGTTCTCAAAAATATAGTGCTAATGAAATTATTATGCCTTCTACATCCCATAAAATACAACAAATTAAACCATTACCACACCCGAGATTATATCCCAATTATATACATACGAACCTCTTATCAAAACACGTCGCACAAATTAAACAGCAATTCCATTACAAAGCAGCAAAAAAAAACTAAATCCAAATGCAAACAGAGAATAACAATAAATACTAATGAATTCATTTGCAATAAACGCTGGCCAAATAGTCGTAAATATATACCCATATTCATATGGCAATTGAGAACCTGCAGCACGTGTTTGGAGCCTAGCAGCGCTTCAGTGACTTTGTTCATATGAAAACCGAAATAATTTCACTGTTGGAAGGCCCATGAAAAATTAATAATTTGCATGAATTGAAAACGAAAATTGAAACGCTTTAGCAGATGAATAATTTCCAGACTCGGGAAATGCAGCTTAAACATTCTCCGCTTGTGGGTGAATATTTTTCTATGGGCATGACAAGTGTTTCGAATGGGCGTAATGACTACGACAATCCCTGTCACTACCCCTGCCCCTGTCACTGTCCCTGTCTCTGCCACTGCCCCTACCCCTGCCACAACCCCTGCCCCTGTCACTGCCCCTGTCCCTGAAACTGTGACAATGAGTCTGGTAATGACACTCGATGCGAAATCATTGACGTTTTGCCAGCATTTTCTTTTATTTGTGCTCTTTGTTGGGGCTTAGCGGGAATTTTATTCCCAAATTTTTAATAAATAATAAAATAGGATTGAGAGTTTAATTTATAACAGGTTAATTTGAACCTTTAATGATTTTAATTAAAGTTAAGGTTCTGGTTACTGAATGTCAATACTTAATTTATTTACAATTCCAATTTCTTTGGCTTCAAAAAACCCTAAAAAAGGTTAAATAAATAAAATAATACCAATGAGTATAAAACAACATTCACACTCTTTGATAATACCCTTGGAAAATAAATTAAGATTATAAAAAAATGTTTATTCAACTTAAACCATTTAAATTTATTTTATGAACGAAAATTGTATTTTCATTTCATTTTGAAAATATTTCAAACTAATTTCCTTTTAAAATCCTATTAAATATAATTCTAAGCCAGTAGGATTCTGATCTATACTTTTTTTATTTTGTACATTTTAAAAGCTTACAATTAAGTTTTTAATTAGAAACATTAACATGTTAATAATTTTTAAATAATTGTAGATTATAGAGTATTTTTCCTTCTCATTTAAGCCTGCAACTTGGCTTAATTTATGGCGATTTTTATACTCATCGATGAGTGGACTTGTGTCTGTTTCAGTTTATATCGCAAATGTGCATTTCAATTAGGCGATTGACAAAGCATTTGCATAGACACAGGTCCCAGCTATACTCGCTAGGCCAGACAGTGTCTCTGAATCGGGCTTAAGTAACTGAGGTTCAAATTTGCAGACACTTGGCCCTGTTAAGACAAAAATAAACAGCGTAATGAAGAATGCTGTAATACAATTTAATTAGAGCTCTGTAATCAGACTGCCCTTTTCTGTTTTTCTATTTCCTCCCCTAGTTCGAACCCTTTTCCAATACTCCTCCCCTAGTTCGAACCCTTTTCCAATACTCAATTACCCGTTAACAAAATATTAAATTTCGCCCTTCGTCTTATCCTTTGCAGACCCTGGACCATGAACTCCTCAAGTGGTGACGATGAGGCGCCAAAGGATCCGCGCACTGGCGGCGAGGACTTTACGCAGCAATTTACAGAAAACGATTTCGAGGGTGAGTTGAGAGCTCCCCTTCGCCACTGAATTGGAATATACTATTTTTAATTGCTCGCTGAATATTGATAAGTATAAAACCTGAATGAAAACCGAACCAAAAAAAATAAGGTCCAAAATTAAAGCGGACTTGTAAAACCAGCCAAGTGACAAGTTGATAGACCCAACAAACAAGAAATTTGCGTCGTGCTAATTGCAAGTTGGCTGCGATTTTGACACGCGGCCAAACTAAAGCCAAGATGAACTATAAATTCTTTGGGGGAAATCAAATTTGAGGGAAGAAAAACCCGATAAAACTGGAAATTTAGAGTCAAGAAGAAGGTCGTACTAATTAGTTAATCTGTGCTTTCAATTGTTCCAGTTTAAATTACTACTACTAAGCCTCATTTTACATCTGTTCCGGTGACGGTTATTCATACGCTTTATTTCATTGCTTAATTAATTAATTCAAATATTTGTAATATATATATAAATAAAATAACACCTTGCTCCGGCTTCCCCTTCAAGTGATCTCTACTGTACTAAGGAAAAATGCATTTAACAACAAAATGCATTTGCAACGCCCACCACTTTACTTATACTTACAAGACCTAATCGCGTGACTTGGCGAAAAGTGGAAACATTTCAGCCATAAGATGTGCTCCGTATAATTAATTTAAATTTATGAAAAACTACTGATGCAAGCAAGTAGCAGATGATATCACAATTAGTCAACTGGCAGAGCGCAAGTTGAACAAAGCCTTTTGAAAATTGAAACTACAAAAGTGCTCAGAAGCGGATATTCAATTCAGGGAAATAAGTAATTAACATAAATTTATTTGTAGTCAAAGAACATGGTCGGGAATTGAAACGAGACTTGATATTGGGTTTGCTCTTGATTTGTAGATGATTCAACGCGGCGTATACGTAATTTATATAGGCTTAGGGTTGGAACTCAGTATATTGGCTTACATATGAGTTATATATAGCTCTTATCACCAAAGTAGGCGCAATTTAATGTGAACTTTAAACCTTGATTATAAACGAAAGTGTTGTCAAAGGGAAAATACGTTTTGAAATATTTAAAACCAAGTGTGTTCCTGGAATCTTTGGAAGAGCCATGTGTATTTATTACAACTTTCTATTCAAATCATTTTTGTTGACATAAATACAAATTGTAAAATTTCAGAAGAGTAAAGATGTATAATTAGGCTTTTAAAACTACAATTAATTCTCATAACAAAGCTGTAAATATTTAAATACTTCGAAACCACACTACACTTATTTTGTGTTTACCTTTTCCATAAAATAGCCATCTGTATTGTGAAGCAATTGGAGCTTAAAATAGGAAAAATAAGTCATAGTTTATGAGCCACAAAAGTTAATTAACTAAGACGTCATGCATAAATCTACTATTTTAATAGGTAAGGCTAATAAATTGTAATTTTAAACAGCGCAGGGCATTATTTAGATACATTTTAGACATAAAATGTAACAACTAGACAACGAAGCACACAAATTTTATAAAATTAGGCCTTAAAATAAAAGGTTCCTTGAAATGTAATAACTTTCTTAAAGAAAACTTTTGAGAGAATTACTAGAAATTCCAGGAACACTCTGAAAGCCGTAATAAATAGAACAAATCAAGGCGCAGAGAAAACATTTTAAGCTAACAAAATTAGGTAACTCAATTGCAATTAATAAACAACCTCGCACTCAAGTTGGTCCCCTGCCTCACTCCGCCTCGGTGTCCCTCTGACCTTTTTCCCTATTTTTCCTGCAGGACATCGGGCGCACACCGTTTACGTGGGTGTCCATGTGCCAGGAGGACGTCGCCACTCGCAACGCCGGCGTAAGCACCATCACAGTGGTCCTGGCGGTGGTGGAGGAGGTGGTGGCTCCATCGGCGGATCCGGAAGTGTGGGCGGTGGTGCCGGCAAGGACAACACCAGCGAGAAGCAACAGGAAGTGGAGCGACCAGGTGGGTCCAGGTGTCCCTCTACCCTCGACTCTCCCCCTCCCAAGTGTGTGTAACGATGGCGATATGGAGGCTAAAGGCCCGCTGTTCTGGCCAGTAAATGTGGCCTAATGGCAGGGGGGAAACTTTTACAAATTACAGTCCTCACTCACTCGGCAGGATAATGAAAATGACAGCTGATTGGCTTAGAATTTCCCCTCAAGAAGTTCTGATTGTAATGAGGGAAAGCAGCCTTAATGTGTGACATTGAATCGGAATGATGCAATTATCCTGAGACAAAATTATAGCTAATTTCAAGGGAAAAGGAAGCTTAGTTAATACTTGCTAAAAATAAGGCTTTTATTTATGCCGGCTTGTGTCATTTTTATTGCAAACTAAAAACACCAAACTCATATTAAAGCCCACATATGTTTAATATTTATTTTATACTACTAACCTAATATAATTTATTGGTAACCTGTATTACTAAAATCTTGCTTGACTGCTTTTCATATGTGCATCATCTTATCCAACCTTTCCCAACATTTATTTACATATTTAACACTTTATAACTAACCTTTTCATTTGCATGACGCTCAAGTAATCTTATTTCATTTTGATTTTAGTTTATATTCTGTTTTTTAATTTAGAAGTAAAATTACTTACAAATATCTCCGAATTGCACATTTTCAACCTTTTCACCAATCCATCTTCAGCCTAAACCCATCGTAATTAATTTAAGCCTTTGTAATTTGTTTTCATTATAAAAGCTAAGCTAAAACGTAGCTCAACATCCGCATTATAAATTGAAATTTATCACCTCACTTAGCCAAACATTGTTTGGACAGTTTTCACACATTTCAAACGCTTTAGCTCACTTAAATATGTGTGCATGCATCCACTAAACATCCTTTGGTAGTACATATAGGACACTAGAACGTCACGCAATCCTGCCATGAACCACAAACACACTCAGAGAGGTCTAAGCAGGACATATGGTGGCGGTCAATGGTCAGTAGCAAATTCCCAGCACAGATCAGGGCCAAATTATTACGCCAATTAACTTTAGCACGCATTCGCCAGAGACCAAGGATACAGATGATTGTTATGAACGGGGCGGCACTGGCAGGAAGATGTTGCTGCCGGGATCCGCTCATAAATGTTGATTAAGCTAATGAAGGTCTGACCACTGAGGGAAATTACCTGGGTACCACGAAATCTTTTTATTCCAGTTTATTTAAGAAAATATGTTTTAGTTTTGTTTAGGTTTATGTTTAAAAACTATCTAGTATGCATTTTTAATTAATATATATCTTGACTGAAGCATGTATTTATATTTTCTTTAACATTATCCTGGGGTATATTAATTATCCTACATATCTAAGTGTATTTTTAATTTGAAAACATTAATTTTTGTTGCTGAAAAATAGAGTTCCTTAACAATTCCCTATTTTACCAAACCTTAATTTGAATATATTTTTTTGGTAAAGATTTTCCAGTGTACAAACAATTTAAGGACATCCCTAAACCCTTTTTAAATACAAATATTTTCAGTAAAAATTCCACTTTAAAACCACATTTTTCTAACAATGAATCCCTCACCTTACAGTGACTCCTCCTGCCCAGCGAGTACAGTTTATACTCGGCGAAGATGTCAACGATGGCACACATGTCTCGCATCCCCTGTTCTCCGAAATGGGGATGCTGGTCAAGGAGGGCGACGAGATCGAGTGGAAGGAGACAGCCCGATGGATCAAGTTCGAGGAGGATGTGGAGGAGGGTGGCAATCGGTGGTCGAAGCCCCACGTGGCCACGCTCTCGCTGCACTCGCTGTTCGAGCTGCGCCGCCTGCTGGTCAACGGAAGCGTGATGCTGGACATGGAGGCCGACAACCTGGAGGTGATGGCCGATTTGGTCTGCGACCAGATGGTCAGTGCGGGAACCCTCCCACCAGGGGTCAAGGACCGGGTGAAGGAGGCCCTCCTGCGACGCCATCGGCACCAGCACGAGTACGCCAAGAAGACGCGACTGCCGATCATCAGATCCTTGGCCGACATGCGCAACCAGTCGTCGTCGAAAAGTGAGTATGGGAGTGTAGTCATGTCACCCAAGTTAGGTTACTCTAAGCTCATCTCGTTCGTTTGGTGTGAGTCTGTGAATCATCTGCGAGTCTGCTGCCGCCACATCACTCAACTCAGCTCAGCTCAGATCAGATCAAATCAGATCAGCTCATTTAGGATCATTGTCAGTGTCAAAAGTGTCTAAAACTCTCATCCGATCCGAACTAATACTAATAACTCAGACCTGGGCAAGAGCAGTCCACTGCACTCACTGCATGGCTCGTCGACTGGCCTGGATCCCACTGGAGGTCACCACCAGACACCATCCCTCTACGTGTCGAGTAAGGATCAGCGTGGTTGTTATCTCGCTGTTCCCACAGGTATAGCCTTAGAACTATATCCCCAGAGAACTCTGTAAAGCTGAAGACCAAAGTCGTATACCTTTTCAGTTGCCTTGCACCCAACAACAAATGCACCCAGAACCAATGCAGGGAGCTAACTAGAGTTTATAATATTGAGAAGTCAAATCCCTTCCAAGGATAATAGATAAAAACCCAACATTTTTATTAATCGATGGGCTATTTTAAAGATTTTAAATAATTAAAACTCTGAAACAAGTAGATATTAACTTAAGCCAAAGCTTATGTTGATTTTTGTTATTTAACAACACTTTTAGGATGGTCCAACGTTTAATTAAAATTCCACAAAACATCAGCCTAAAAACTTCCTCATTGCGATAAAGAATCATCCCTTAGAGAACCGCCTCTGATCACTCATTTATCATCCATAAAATCACTCACATTTATTAGTAAGTAAAAAGGGATTGAAACTGGGTTTTTAAAAAATCAGTCCTGAGCAACTCTAACCCTTGAATAAACTCGCTCTTGCGTTCTTCGTTCCCTCAAAAAAAAGCTGATGCATCTTCGCACCTAGGGGCCATCGGGGTCACCACCTGGTTCCATGCCGGGGCCTCGCCCCAGCACCAGAGCCACCAAGGACGTTCGCAGTCACAGGCAATGTCAAGTAATAGCACATCTATGGTTTCTACTGTACTTTGCCGTTCCTTTCAAGAGCACGCTGTGTTTATCGATGATTATCTCTTGTCTCTCGTCTCTGACTCTTTTATATTTACTCTAATCCTTCAACTTTTTTAAATTAACTATATCACTATATAACCAACTCTTACCTAAGGCAATATACCTCCTTCAAAAGCTCGCTAGACCCTTTCTAAACTGATATACCCAATTAAGTGTGTTGTCTATCTAAGCGATATATATTTAACAGTACAATTTTACGGGACCTTAAGTTTATTTAAATTATGATAAGATAACCTACGTATCTTACTGCTTTCAAGTCTGTCACTATTTTCCCGTTTCGTATTTTCTATTAAAACTTGTCTTCCCTTCTTAAAGGACCCCTTTTTAATTATAATTTTGTATTACCAGAGCTCACTTCTTCAACTTCTAAGCCTTAAAACTTAATACGTTAACTAAATCCTTGCTTATGATTTTAAATTCTTTAGAAATCTGTATACCAAAAGAACCATAAGCTTAAAAAATATTTCAACGAGTTTAGGATAGGTCAGTAGGTTTCAGGTTTTCTTCAGGAAGGAACTCTTAATTATTTTAGGATGATTTCCCGAGGCATCAATGAGAAAGTATAAAATAAATGATGACCTTTAGTGAAAGATGAACCAGAAACCCATTCGAGAAACTTAGATATCCTACAGCAGAGCTGCTCACAGAGGTCCCTGAGGTAACCGAAGTGCCAACTTTGACGTTTACGACCCTCGGGAGCACTGAGTGGGCAGCTCTGTCTTACAGCTCACCCCCAAACCCATGAAATCTATGAAGAACAGAAAAACCAAAACGAAAAACCCCACCAAACATTTTCCAGTTGAAGAGCACACATTGGGGGCCACCACGCCGATTTCACTGACGGCCAGCGAACCTGGACCGCCCGGAACCAATGGAAATCCGAACCTGAGCACCGCTGCCGGCGGCATGGGGCGCTTCCTAACGGTGCCCAGTGGAAAACCTAGCAACAGAGCGCTCGGTAAAGAACCCAAGTCAAAAGTCGAAATCCAACCAACTCAAGAACTGACCGTGTTCGTTATCGTTAACCGTTTGATTTTGCGTGTCTGTTAATCGTTTAAATAGTCCTGATAAATATATATACGTTGAATATACGTTTGGTAGTTTTGTAAATAGAATTGGAAGGACCTAAAAAGGTGGCGAAATTTGCATGAAGGTTGAAACTATTATCCGAATTCGAAGAGCAGGGATTGGTTCTAAAGAAGAAATGGAAAAAATCCTTAAAAGAAAGTACAATCCACACACATTTGCACGCTTGTCACCTAACAACCACACTTTTCAGAACTAACTTTAAAACTTTATCTTCATTTGTTTGCATGCTTCATTATCTCAGTATCTGAATCCGAATTTGAACAATCTATTGCAGCATCTCTTAGCCGAATCCGAATTTAATCCAATATCTCTCTTTTGCACTCTTTTTTCGTATGTTTTTTGTTGTATCGTTGTAACGTGTTGAACTACATGTTGTTGTTCTTATTATTGTTGTAATACCTATCAACGCACGTACCCTAAAAAATATATACAAAAAATACAAACACGATACCAAAACCTGCACCCCGTGAAACCAAAAACCTGCAAACCGAAACCGAAAACCCGACTAATGCAGAGAAAAAATCTAATTCTAAAAAATCACGACCTGCACAAAACCTGCCGGTGATCACAGAGGACATGGTCAAGAGCCCCAGCAACCAGTCGATGGCCAGGCCAGGAAGCGGCACCGAGCTGAACGAGCAGCAGCACAAGGGCAACACCCACTTTATGCGCAAGATACCTCCAGGGGCGGAGGCCAGCAACATCCTTGTGGGCGAGGTGGACTTCCTGGAGCGAACGCTCTCCTGCTTCATCCGCCTGAGCTCTGCGGCGGTCATGGGCGACCTCACCGAGGTGCCAGTGCCCACCAGGTGAGCTCAACTCCCTCTCATCATCACTCATCTTGATTATAACTCAAAATCTCATTGCAGATTCATCTTCATCCTGCTTGGCCCTCCAGGCAGCCAGAGCAACTTCCATGAGATTGGCCGGGCCATGGCCACCCTGATGTCCGATGAGATCTTCCACGAGGTGGCCTACCGTGCGCGGAAGCGGGATCACCTGCTGGCTGGAGTGGATGAGTTCCTGGATGCTGTCACCGTGCTGCCGCCCGGCGAATGGGATCCCACCATTCGTATTGAGCCACCGGCGGCCATTCCCTCGCAGGAGGTGCGAAAGCGACCTCCAGAGCTGCCCAAAGAGGAGGTGGACGAGGAGGAGGAGGAGCAGCGATTGAGGGAGGAGTCCGGTTTATCCCGGACAGGCCGTCTCTTTGGCGGTCTCATCAATGACGTGAAGCGGAAGGTACCCTGGTATATCAGTGACTACAAGGACGCTTTGTCCATGCAGTGCGTCGCCTCCTGGATCTTCCTGTACTTTGCCTGCCTCTCCCCGATCATCACGTTTGGCGGTCTCCTGGCGGAGGCCACCGGCAAGCACATGGCCGCGATGGAGTCTCTGGTGTCCGGGTTCGTCTGTGGCATGGGGTATGGCTTCTTTTCGGGTCAGCCGCTGACAATTCTCGGGTCCACCGGTCCAGTCCTGGTCTTTGAGTCAATTATCTATGAGTTCTGCCTGAAGATGGGCTGGGAATACATGACCTTCCGGTTCTGGATCGGCATGTGGGTCGCCGGCATTTGCATCGTCCTGACCGCGATTGATGCCAGTGCCCTCGTCTGCTACATAACCCGCTTCACCGAGGAGAACTTTGCCACCCTGATCGCCTTCATCTTCATCTACAAGGCCATCGAGAATGTGGTCGTTATTGGAAAAAACTTCCCGGTCAATCAGGGGATATACGACTGTGTCTGTACCCCGCCAATTGGGAGCAATGCCAGCGTGGTCGATTATGCCAAGTATAATTGGGATTATTGTGAGGTAAATAGCGAAGAATATATTTTATAAATGATTGATTACTCCTATAATTATTCAAAGACATCCATCTTGCAATTTCATATATTATAAATAATTTATTTTTCTTTAGTCCTACAACGGCACCCTTGTTGGCGGAGATTGTGGAACGCCACCCACCGAGAACGTCTTCCTGATGTCGGTGGTGCTCTGCTCTGGCACCTTTATCATCTCCACCATCCTAAAGGACTTCAAGAACGCCCTTTTCTTCCCCTCGATTGTCCGGCAGTACATTAGCGACTTCTCCGTGCTGATCGCGATCTTTGCCATGAGCTTCTTTGACTATTCGCTGGGAGTGCCCACCCAGAAGCTGGAGGTTCCCAACGAGCTGAAGCCCACGCTGAGCACCCGCGGCTGGCTGATCCCACCGTTCTCGGAGAAGAATCCCTGGTGGTCGCCCATCATTGCCGTATTTCCTGCCCTGCTTGGAACGATCCTGATCTTTATGGACCAGCAGATCACCGCTGTTATTGTGAATCGCAAGGAGAACAAGCTGAAGAAGGGTTGCGGCTACCATCTGGATCTGTTCATCCTCTCCATTCTGATTGCCATTTGCAGCTTGATGGGTCTGCCTTGGTGAGTTGGAGATTGGAAACTAAGGAAACGCTTTGTGTTTAATGGTTTTCTAATTAATCTCTCATATCCTATCCTAGGTTCGTGGCTGCCACCGTGCTGAGCATCAATCACGTGAACTCGCTGAAGCTGGAATCTGAGTGCTCGGCCCCTGGCGAGAAGCCACAGTTCCTGGGTGTGCGCGAGCAGCGGGTAACCCACATTCTGATCTTCCTGACCATCGGCGGTTCGGTGCTGTTGACCCCGCTGCTCGGCCACATCCCCATGCCGGTCCTGTTCGGTGTCTTTCTGTACATGGGAGTGGCCTCGCTCAAGGGTCTGCAGTTCTTCGATCGCATACTGATCATGTTCATGCCGGCCAAGTACCAGCCGGATTATATGTTCCTGCGACAGGTGAGTGGGGGATAAGGGATCTAGGGGTTCAAGCCTTTTATAGAAACTTTAATACATAATGTTCTAAACCTTCTTCCGGATTACTTTAACATTGTTGTGTGTTTTCATTACAGGTTCCCATCAAGCGTGTCCACTTGTTCACCATCATTCAGCTGGCCTGTCTCATTATTCTCTGGCTGATCAAATCCTTCTCCCAGACCTCCATCCTGTTCCCCCTGATGTTGGTGGTGATGATTGGCATTCGCAAGGCCCTGGATCTGGTGTTTACGCGTCGCGAGCTTAAGATCCTGGATGACATTATGCCGGAGATGACGAAGAGGGCGGCCGCAGATGATCTGCACAAACTGGACGCTGAGGTGGGCTTATTGGCGAGAATTTTCCCTTGGGGAAAGGGTCGCAACGGCCGGGTGGTCACCAAACCACCGGTCGAAGGTGGCCTCGGTGGTGCTGGCGGTGCGGGCAGTGCCGTTGGCCTTGGGCTCATCAGCTGCTCAACCTCAAATGCAAATGAGAAGGAGTTCGAGGCACAGAGCAGTCTGCTCAAGAAATAGAGATTCCGAGAACACCAACACCCATCCCAAGCACATAGACAGACATGCACAATGCCACCCACTAGCACACAACCACCAAAACACCAAAAGAAAAGCCCACGGACCAGTGCTGCCCATTTCATTTGCGTTTGCAGTGCTGCCCAGTCCACCGCACAAAGCCAGCGATAAGCGATAAGCCGCTGCTTCCGATACCGATAAACTCAATTATTCATAGATTTTTGTATTGATTTAATTGCATTTTGTCGGTCTTGAAACATTTCTTCAACTACCAACTATGTAGCTATATAACCATGTATATGCATAATTCTCTGTTATATATACTATACGTTTTTATCATGTCTTTAACAGTATTTTGTAAATGTTTTTCCCCCTGTGTCCCTTTTTAATTTAAACTTATATGGCATGCCGCTATTTTTGCATTTTGTTTATATATTTTTTGATGAACGTTTTTAAAATATTTTTTGATCATAAGCTTTTTAGACCACCTGTAAATGCCAAAACCCACAAAAAAACAAAACAAAAACAAATGGAAATTATGTGTTTTTCGTAGTGCAAACCAAAATGTGTTACCTACCCGAACCTACTCTAAAAAACTACTCTTACCCTATATATATACATATTTCTATGATATTTATAATGTAAATGAAATTCTAGATTAAGCCATAATTAGTCAAGCGTTTACACTGTACAACAAGTACCTAAATGTATTAAATGGAACCTGTTATGTTATTTTATAGTCATCGGGTCGAAAGTTCAAGTAACTAACCAGCGACATAATAACACAACTAATTGTAGCGAAAATTGATGTATAAAATTCATAGGCAAAATTCAAAAATTGCAAAACACAAAGCAAAAAGAAAGCAAACAAAAAACAAATAAAAAATTATAGAACAAAAAATTGGCATAAATCGAAAATTTAAACACACTCTCACCAAAATTGGCATTTTTTACACTTACACACACTTAACTTAACACCTATTTTTGATACACTTCCATCTATTTAGCGAGCTCTTTCTACCTCTTCGCCTCTCTGTCACCTATGCAACATTAGACCTTTAGATATGCTATATCTATCCCCCCTTGATCCCCCTCTTCCCAGAGCTAATTTTTGTCCCAAAAACTATGCAACTATGTGCCAATTTTTACATTGAAGGACAATCATCATCAGCATCCCCCGGGAGCTGGTACTGGGCCCAACTACAATGCCAACCAGTCGGGTCCAACCACCATTCACATTCCCCTTTCGGGAAATAAGCCCAGCAGCGGCAGCAGCAACAATGGACCCACAGTGAACATTCCCCAGGATCGCACTACAGTCTGGCAGCAGATCAGCAAGGATGGGAACGGCATCTCGGACCAACTGATCATTCCGGTCACCGTCAAAGTTCGTCAAATCAATGGCAACCAGTAAGTGTTTCCAGTAGAGAGCGAGACTACCCTTCTCCTGGCATCCATTCAAGAACCCTAAAACAGATCTATCTTCTCATAAGCTGCTAGAATCTATACTCGCTCTTGTACATAAAGCTCTATATCCTTTCTCAACAATATGGTCATAATTCGCAGCCAAAATTGGGTATTTTTTAATGAAATTAATAAGCTTGTCGAGTTATTGTTGATTGTAATATCAGCCTATAAAATTCCTTAGAATGAATATATTAAACAAAAAAATAAAATATCCCAAGGATAATTATTTCATGTAGCTAATTTCATCTAAATTATAAAGACACTGCTCTACTTGATATGATAATTATAAATAAAAACTTGTATAAAAAATTAAGATAAAGGTATATTTAGCTAAAAGAAGATTTTAAAATTATTTAAGAGGTCACTTATGTATATATACATAATCATTGAGACACTGAACCACTGACTAGCATTTTCAATTTTATCTTTTCAACTCAAAAACAAATTCATGTAATTTATTTTTTTTTCATGGAATTTATTTCGAGTATATCGACTATTAAATCATTCACGCTCGTCTTTGCATTCCCCTCATGCCTCCAACTCTCTACAGTGCGCCCTCGAACGCCACTCTCTCGCCACGCCTCTCGCCCATGCACGAGGCGGATGAGTACAGTGAAGCCATAACAAATCCGGCGGGAGCCCAGCAGCCGCAGCAGCAGCCCCAACAGATCAGCAATTGCAAGGAGGCGGCTGCCAGGCTGGAAGGATCCTCCGCCTCCATGGTCAACAGCCAGGTGCCGGGTCCAGCCAACATAACGCCCGTCTAAGAAGGATCCGGATCCAGATCCAAGTCCAGGCCGAACAAAAGCACAAAGAACCCACGCACAGACACAAACATCTATATGTATTTGTAGTTGGTCATTCACAGCCGCCGTATCATAATCTCTATTTACTATATCGCTAATATCGTAGTAGTTTTCCAGAGGACCTTTTGGGTAACGATTTTTAGCTGTGCCAGTAGAGGGTTGATTGCATTTGAGTTTTTTGGGGCTCAGGTACCAGTTATATACAAGTATTACCTATTTAATAAAATACTGAAAACCAAAACCATTCCAAATATACACTTTTGAAACGAATTTTATAGAGTCAATTCCAAAGACAAGAAGCCACAGAACGGAGTCTCCATCGGTACTCCGATGTTTTTCCAACTACACTTTTCCTATTCCCCGACTTTGACTTGGTTAGCTATATGTGGGGTTTTATTGAACTGTGATCTGATGGGTTATATCTTGGGGGCGCGGGTTGTATAAGAAGGGGAGTATCATTTAGCCTAGCCAAGACAAAGCTGTAAACAATTTGTATTATATTTTATGCCTTACACTAAGTTCGAATCCACAAACAAACACAAACATCCTAACACAAACAAGCAAATCTATATAAATAAATATATATACAAGTATAACAAATATTGAATAAAGAGGCGTGCAATTAAACTGCTAAACAAAAATAAGAAAAAAACCGAATCCCTGTATCTTTCATTATGTTACTTTTGGTATTTGCATCGTTCCTTTTCAGTGTATTTTGTGAATAGTTGTGAGTGTTGAGTGTGGCACCTAATGATCCCAAATCTATATTTCTAAACGTTCATATGTATAGCACCAAAATCGAGTTCTGCCTGTCTTCCATAAAAAAATCAGAATCATTATGATTGCGAATCAGAGTTTGTTGATCAACAATTTTTAATCAATCTGCATAAGATTTTAAGATGTATATATCAACTTTCGATACTCTTCAAACTCTGTTTTCTAAAATCAAATTCTTCATAGCTTCATAGCTCTATTAGCATAGTGTTAGACGTCTGTATGTGCATCTTTACCATATATCCCTGATTTAAGCTGTGCGTACATAAATAGATAAGAGTCAGTCTAGATTACTGTCTAGCATTCCAAAGCCATAGATCAAAGTTATTAATTTTGTATTTCACTATTGCAGAACCCAAAATTTAATACGTCGAAGCAATTGTGGCGTGGATATCTTACACCAACAGAAACATCCGTTTGAGTCAATGATTTAACCACATTTTTAGCATAAATTTGTGTACCTGTATAACAATTATATGTGCGTGTCTATAATCCATATGAAAACCTATGATGTCTGTATGTACCACCAACCGTCCCAATTTGCTTATATAAAATATCCCGAATGTGCTATTTGGCACAAAAACCAATTGCCTGTCAACATATCAAGAGATAACTCCGAAAACCAATCTTGTAATCGTATTACCTCCGTACTAAAGGAATTTGTTGAAATATAAATGTAAAATAAAATAAAGTTTAATTATTTTGAGAGGGGAAACTATGGTCTTTAATTGTTTTCTTTAAGGTGAGTGGTGGAAATGTAAAAAATGTTTTAACCATAAATGGCTTAAATAAATAGTAAATATTATACTCCATGAACAAGTTGCTTAAATTTCATTAATTTACAAATCATGAAACAATAATGTATAAAAATAAAGTCAATTAAAAATTAAAAATCATTAAATAGAAGTTCTTGTTTAAGTTTCACAATAAAAACTATATTTTGCAAAATATTTTGACTATTAAAGATAACTTTTAAATAACAAGTTTATTTATTTTCATTTTTTTTAATTTTGTAAAAAAAAAAATAATCCGAAAAGTATCTTCTAATTACTTCCATAACCTCTTTTAAATTTAACTGACTTGAAATTAACGGAAAGGCATTCACAGATTTTAATCCGATTTTAGTATATTTTAATCAGTTTCAGTATATTTTAAGCTACTTTCTAGTATTTTTAGGCGGTTCTCGTCCTGGTCACACTGGTTTGGTGGTTGTGTCCCTCGTGCGCGTGTTTTTTATTTAAATCCAGATTTATTAATTAAAAACTAACCAGGATGTCGCTAATTACTCGACTGCTGACCGGAAACAACGCACTGCGCGTAAGGGCATTGGAAACTATGGGCAAAGTAAGTTGGATAAATTAAAACGAGCCAAAAACCAATGGCTCGTTATGTAATTGTAGGAAAAGCAAATTATATTCATATAAATATTACCTTGCAGGCCGGCTACAGTTCCCATGCCAAGTTCTCGGAGCACAAGCCGATTGAGAAGATCCGGAATATAGGCATCTCGGCGCACATCGACAGTGGAAAGACGACACTGACGGAGAGGATTCTCTTCTACACGGGAAGGATTGCTGAGATGCACGAGGTGCGAGGAAAGGACAATGTCGGAGCCACCATGGACAGCATGGAACTGGAGAGACAGCGCGGCATCACCATCCAGTCGGCGGCCACATACACCCTATGGAAGGACACCAATATCAATATCATTGATACACCGGGACATGTGGACTTCACCGTGGAAGTGGAGCGTGCTCTTCGCGTTCTGGACGGCGCCGTGCTGGTTCTTTGCGCCGTCGGTGGAGTTCAGAGTCAAACCCTGACCGTCAACAGGCAGATGAAGCGATACAATGTCCCGTGTCTGGCCTTCATCAACAAACTGGATCGCCTAGGCTCGAATCCCTACAGAGTCCTGTCGCAAATGAGGTCCAAAATGAACCACAACGCCGCTTTCATCCAGCTGCCCATTGGTGTGGAGAGCAATTGTAAGGGAATTGTGGATTTAGTTCGGGAACGTGCAATATATTTCGACGGCGAGCATGGCATGAATGTAAGGCTGGACGAAATACCACAGGACATGCGAGTGGAGAGCCAGGAAAGGAGGCAGGAGCTCATTGAACATCTCTCTAATGCCGACGACACGTTTGGTGAGTTCTTCCTGGAGGAGAAACCCTTCACGGAGGATGACATGAAGGCGGCCTTGCGGCGAACCTGCATCAAGAGGACCTTTACGCCTGTGTTGGTGGGAACTGCCCTTAAAAACAAGGGCGTTCAGCCTCTGCTAGACGCTGTACTCGATTACTTGCCCCATCCCGGTGAAGTAGAGAATCTGGGCTTCATCGAAAAGGAGGGACAAGAAGCTGAAAAAATAGTCCTGAATCCGGCTCGCGATGGCAAGGATTCGTTTGTGGGCCTGGCCTTCAAACTGGAAGCAGGACGATTTGGCCAACTGACCTACCTCAGGTGCTATCAGGGTGTGCTCCGGAAGGGCGACAACATCTTCAATGCGCGCACCAACAAGAAGGTGCGTATCGCTCGCCTCGTTCGCCTTCACTCTAACCAAATGGAGGATGTCAACGAGGTGTACGCCGGCGATATTTTCGCATTATTCGGTGTGGATTGCGCCTCCGGCGACACCTTCACCACCAATCCGAAGGACAACCTGGCTATGGAATCTATTTTCGTGCCAGAACCTGTGGTTTCAATGGCCATAAAACCGAATAACTCCAAGGATAGGGATAACTTCTCAAAGGCCATCGCGAGATTCACCAAAGAGGATCCCACCTTCCATTTCTTCTTCGACAACGATGTCAAGGAAACACTCGTCTCAGGAATGGGTGAATTGCACTTGGAGATCTATGCCCAGCGTATGGAGAGGGAATATGGTTGCCCAGTGACGCTGGGTAAGCCTAAAGTAGCATTTAGGGAGACGCTGGTCGGACCCTGCGAATTTGATTATCTACATAAGAAGCAGTCTGGAGGATCGGGTCAATATGCCAGGATTATTGGAGTCATGGAACCGCTGCCGCCCAATCAAAATACCCTCCTGGAATTCGTGGATGAAACTGTGGGCACAAATGTGCCAAAACAGTTTGTTCCTGGTGTCGAAAAGGGTGAGAACAAATTTACAATTTGATTAATTAGTAAACTTAACTAATTATATTTGTTTATTAGGTTACCGGGAAATGGCTGAGAAGGGTATGCTGTCGGGTCACAAGCTATCCGGCATTCGGTTCCGCCTCCAGGATGGTGGTCACCACATCGTGGACTCCAGTGAGCTGGCCTTCATGTTGGCCGCCCACGGGGCCATCAAGGATGTCTTCCAAAATGGCAATTGGCAGATCTTGGAACCCATTATGCTGGTGGAAGTCACTGCTCCCGAGGAGTTCCAGGGCGCTGTGATGGGTCACCTGAGCAAGAGGCATGGTATTATCACCGGAACGGAGGGAACCGAAGGTTGGTTCACGGTCTATGCTGAAGTTCCTCTCAATGATATGTTTGGCTATGCCGGAGAGCTGAGGTAAGAGGAAAACTTAATATTCTTATTCTAACTATATTAAATACTATTTGTTTCTAATTTAAGATCGAGTACCCAGGGCAAGGGTGAGTTCACCATGGAGTACTCTCGGTACTCGCCCTGCCTTCCCGATATCCAGGAACAGATCGTGCGCCAATACCAGGAATCCCAGGGATTGTCTCAGCCCGACAAGAAGAAAAAGAAAAACTAAATCATTATTGTATAGCTGTAGTTTTAAGCAACATCCCCCAGTTACCATCTCTATTTTTGCTTAGTTAAATTTTATTTCATTTAAAAAATCTTCAGTTTTCACTGTGATAAATGCGACTTGTACAGTTTTTGTATAATAAAAGGAGACGAAACAAGATTTAAAGCTACTTAAGAATATATTTGCTGATTTGTTAAAAAAAGAACTTATTTTATTTAAGCAGTTTCTAAGCAATAAGAGGGAACCAGAGAAAAATAGTTTAGAACGACTATTCGTGAGCGCCGTTTTAAAGGTCGGTATACAGTTGAATTTCTAAAATACTAGAAAGTTGCTTGGCGTTAGGAGATTATGTGAGGGCGCACTTTTAGTATTTCCAGAGCGGGAAACGAAAAAGAATACAAAAATTAATGAATCTGGGTGCCGAAAACTGTCTGCCCTTTTCATATTTTAATGTACGAATCCCAATATTGTGCGGAAAAGTCGAATCCAGGAGTTAAAAAAGCAACTGCTGTCCTTCTAATTGATTTGATAGAGGCACATAGAATATTAGGGAATTGGGCAATCGCATTAATTTGCATTAAAGATACCGGGAACGAAAAAGTAAAATTAAAAATAAGTCTTGCCGAACTCGTCATGCAAATGGCCATTCTCTGTCAATTTCTGTACCTCTCTCAAAATCTAGCTCTATTTCTGGATTCATCTCTCCCTCTTTCTTCCTCTTCGTTTTTGTCTCTCGATCATTCTCTCTCTCTATCTAAGGCTCTGCCTATCTATCTCTATAGGGACAAATTGAGAGAGAGGGGGAATTCCATAGAGAGAGATAGAGAGACAGAGAGATTGAGAGAGACATAGGGATAGAAATCAATTTGTCCCTCTCCGCCTATGTCTCTTTCTATCCCTATCTCTTTCTCTATCTCTCTCTCAATGTTTCTCTCTGTCGATCTATCTCTCTCTCTCTCTTTCTCTATGTTTCTCTCTCTATCTTACCTATAAATAGAGGAGTCCCGCCGCAACTGCCTCAGTCTGTTCGAGGCTTTCCACTCGTTCACCCAATAACTGATCATCGCCCATTTCGCTGGAACTGTGTTTAAACCTGTGTTAATAAGCTCTGCTCTCGAAAGGATTTAATCATTGATGAATCTCAGCCAAGTCTACGGTGTGGCGATAAAGGGTAAATGAGTGTCCTCTACTGCAGGTAAGTCCAAACCACGACTATTATCCTATATCCTATATATGAAACTGATAACACTGATCGGTATGCGCAAAAAAGTTTATTTATTTATTCAAAAGAAAACATTTTTCCGCTGCGAAACAGATTTAAGAACTGGATACCGGCTCAAAGTATTGTTACGTTGCAAGATTACGTTTTTGGCATTTTTGAAATTTTTGCTTACGTCGTTTGCTTACGTCGTTTGCTCATGTGCCCGCTCATGTAAGTGTGACCGGCTGTCGCGTAGGAGAAAAACGCCGCTTTTTAGAAAAATGTGAAAACTGTCAACAGTCACACTCCGAGTAAAAACAAATTTCAATAACAAACACTGCTTTTGATTTTCCTTGCGTGCGGTTGATCCGCGGACGGTTTTCCTCAAAACTAGCAAAAATATGCAAGCGCAGACGAGATAAAAGGAAAACGCTCATCAGGGACAAGGCGCCGGAGACGGGCGGAAAGCAGACGCAGATAGCGCGGCGAACGAAAACAAATTAGCGACCGAATTATAGTATTTCGTAAATTTTCCGGATCCGACCACAACAATAAATTTAACTCAATTAAAAGGCAGCGAGGAAAATGCAGAGAACACATATAAAGTGCAAGTGATGTTGTTGTGTTTGCGTGGAAATGGAGCGAATTGTGATAGCACCGTTTTTCTTGTTCCGAGTTTTCCGCTGCCAGAAAAGTGTGCGCAGGAAAATTGCTGACAATTCATAGAAAGGCAACAAAAAGGAAAATACGAGGGGCGCGCGCGTTTTTCGGGGAAAATTCAATACAAAACGCGAAAAGCCAAAAGAAAAACAAAAAATAGCAAATCGCAAAACACACGAAAAATAAAAGAAAAAGAGAGAGAAAAATAAATATCTAACGCACGTCGTCTACCTGTGCCTGTGTGTGATTGTGGGTGTGCGGCTTTCAAGTGTGTGTGCGTGTGCAAAAGAAAAAGATCAACGCGAGCCAAGAGCAACAACAATAACAACACACAGCTGACTTCCTCTTCTTTACCTTCCTGCTTACACTGTTCGCAAAAATAATACAAAACAACGACAACTTCCAAAACGCCGGCTTCTTAACAAACATCACTAGTCAAGAATAAAAACGTAATTAAATATTAATTAAATAAATAAACAAACATATCCGTCAGCACAACTTTAAATAATAAATAATTATTAAAAACACCGTTTGACAGAAAAATACATAAACAAAATTATACAGTAAGCCGAACGGGTTCAAATAAATAAATCAACATGGATTGGATCATCAACGATGAAATGGGCCTCACCGTGGGGCATGTGGTCGGCTGGGCCGCCGCCTCCGCCATGGTAATCGGGGGCGTCATCCCCTACGTGCCGCAGTATATCGAGATCAAGAAGACGCAGGATGCGGACGGATTCTCGCTATATGTGTGTCTCGCCCTGCTGGTCGCCAACTCGCTGAGAATACTTTTCTGGTAAGTCAACGTCTCCTTGATTTAAAATAATTACAAAAAACATTAGAAGGCTAAAGCAGAGATTGACTAGATTTTATTTCAAGCAAAAATCTCCTAAGAAAATTAAGTATTGATGTTACAAAATTTACGAAAAATATCATAGAAAAAGTATAGAAATATTTAAGAGATTCTTGAATATAATATTAGAATATTTCTTATATAAATTACATTAATACTATTTGATTTGTATAAATTTACTACTGAAATCCCCTTATTATTTATTTATTCTAACACTTTTATAGTTTAAATCGGAACAGCACTGATTTAAGCAAATTTTCTTTGATGTGTTGGCTATTCCAATATGCAATTCAGCCAAAAATAACACAGTTTCGCTTCAAGTTCTTTAAACAAATAAATCAATCATTAAAGACAATAAACCATATTGTAGACATTTCGTTCTTTTTGATTTTAAAGATCACAGGAAATAGTGGCTCATGAATAAAAGATGTTTTTCATCAACCAAATTTCCCCATTGCAAAGCGATATAAGATTTTAAACTATCGATTTTCTTAATTAAATACATAAATTATATATATTAAAGGACATTTTAGACTAATAATTAAGTTACAAAATATAAATCTATTCTTTCTGTAGATTTTATCTTGAAAATAACTAAAAACTTTTCAAATAAAAACTATTACTTTGCCAACGTAAAAAGTATATATAAACATATAAATACGTACAAATGTACCTCCACCGACAGATTTCTAGGTACCTGAAAATACCTGCAAACTCTCGTTTGCACATTCTTACCTGGCGAGATGACTAAACCCCTCTCTCTGCAAACACCTCGTATCTCGGCTTATCTGGGGGGTTATACAAACGGGGCTTATCGCCCGGAATTCTCTCGTGGCCTGTCGCGACTTTTTTACGGCTGCCACCTCTTGAGACCACCCCCTGTCTGGGTATAGCTTTGTCATGATTTCTGGCCGATTTCGCAGACCATAGATCGCGCCTGGAAATCGTCCAAGGACTATTGAACTGCCATTTTATCTTTATTGCGTGGCCTGCGATATGATATTTGGGCACAATGTCATCGATAATCGCTATTTTCGCTTGGGTTTTATGACTATTAATGGGAAGATTTATCAGCTCTCATGCTGATTGGGGAAAATGATTCCGGGGGAACTGATGTTTTCAGTGGGATGTATGATTGATAAGGAATATATGCCATATAACGCCATCTGAATGTTATTTACAACCGAAGCCAATAGTGTTAGTTACTAGCAGTCATGATGCTAATTTTATAAACAACGCCTGATTTGTCATGGTGCTTTGTGCAATTTTTCAAGGTTTGTTTTTAGATATTTTTAAAGTTTTAGTTGTTCGTTGGGAGTTGTTTTTAATTTCATAGTAAATAAAGAAAAACTATGTTGAGTTATATGAATTTAAACAGTAATTCCATGACATGTTTGCCAGTCATAAAAAGTTGATTCATCATTTAGAGGGAGGGCGTCTGATATGAATCAAATTTAATGAAATAAATTTTTAATTCAATTTGAGTGAATGTGCAAAATAGCTTTCAAAATGTCACAATGCCATTGAAACCAGCTGAAACTGCTTTAGCAGGCAAGTAAACAAATATTAAATTGAATGTATGCCTCCGAAAATGATTGAAATTTTATTATTGTTTATTGGGAACACACTTTGATATTTCAAAAGAAGCAAAAACCTACGGAATCTGACCCACCTGATTCCGCTTTATTTTAGTTTTGAGGCTAGCCACTCCAGGGTCAACTTCTTTTGCCCAGCTGGTTTCTGTATGCTTACGTTTTGTTGTGTTTACCCCTTCTGTTATGAGTTGTTTGAATGGCAACGCTTACGCTTCCTATAAATAAAATATTAACAAGTCGAGTGAAATGTGAACGCATAAAAAATATACAAGGAGCAACTGGTGGCCCTCGTCGTCTCTAGCGACAGCGTCAAATAGTCTGGCCAATCAATAAATTAATTATTTAGTTTGAAACTGTTGCCGGTGAGTAAAGTGAATCAGCTGGGTGCAACGCGGCCCAATAATCCCGATACACCATATATAATTTTTTTTTTTGTATATATAGATGTTTATGGCTTCATGGGGAATTCATTGCGGGGAGGCGTTTACATCGACACGCGATGAGTTTCAATGGGTTTTTGTGAAGTAAAAAACAGCCCGGGGGGCCTTTTAGTGCACGGAAAAGCCCGATTTAAGGGCTAGAACAATGAAAGGAAGTCGTAATTAATTTATTCATGCCATTAGTTATTTTCTTGGAGCATGATAATTATTATTATTCCAACTTATCATACTTTATACATATAGTTTCCCTCACACACCCACTCGCAAGTTCCTTCCTGTAGTTAATTACAACTGCAATTTGAGGAAAACAAAATGCACGAAGCACTTACACTATTTCAGTGTTTTTTGTAGCTAGACAAGCGAATTTGCCTCGCACAGCAATTGCAATTAATTATTAAATGTTCTAGAAATATAAACTCGTATATACACACAAGTTACACACTCAAACACGAGTTTACTCTCGAGGGAAAAACTTTCCGAACAAAGAGAGCAAGATAGTGGAATGACACATCCCTCAGTCTTCATTATAAATAATTGTCAGTGTGCCTGCCTTTGTTGCTGATCGTGAATATAAATATATGCATATTTAACAAAGATTAAATCATGAATCGTTTTCACTTGTCACGCCCATATAACGTCAATAACATCCAAAATTTATATTCATAAAACTGAGAGAACCCAAAACTGAACCTAAAGCGTTCTGTGTGATCTCATTGCTTAAAATTACAGATTATTAAATATTTTAATTGCTAAAAAGTTGTACTTATATTTTGGTTTATAGTTCACTTTTATGATTAGATTTTTGGAATTTATTTTCAAGAGCTCTTGAGTATCGCAGAATGGTTGTAACATTTGTTTTTTGGGTATTTATTTATTAATTATCTTATCTAAAGTTAATTTTGAGTTCTTAATGACTGAAATCTGTGCAAATTATAATTTAGAAATGGTTCTGAGAATTGATATTATATATTTAAAGAATTTAAAAGCTGTTATTGAACCAGACCGTATAAAATATTATAAAAAATAATTTTAGAAAATATTCTCTATAAAGCCTAGACATTTTTACCCAACTTTCAATCAATTCAACCAATAAAAAGGAACTCAACGGAGGCATTATATCTAGTTTATATATAGATATATATATTCACCGAACTGAAGTTTATTTATTTGACCAGAGTCAACAAAGCGGAGTCAGGTTTCCCTAAAATGGTTTTCTCGCATAAGAAATGGCAAAAATTATGACTCAATCGAGAGTTGGTCAGGTCAGTGGGGCGTGACTACACAAGTCTGCGGCCTGGACTAGAAAATGAATTATAATTTACACTTTCATTCGCCGCATATAACAATAGATTGTTCATGTATAGTATACAAGCTGTTAGCTCGACTCAGACACTGGCCAGTCACAGTCATTTCTATATTTGTAATTTTCATGCCAACATTTGCTCAAATATTTACACAATTTGTCAGTGCGACTAGGAGGCGTTCACACTTAACAAAATTAACTAAATTGAGGCAACGTTTCACAGTAATTAAAACTATAAATATTCAAATTTGTTAAATATTCATATTTAAGCTTAGGAACGCAATTACTTAAATTGTTGCAAAACTTGTGCCGGACAAATGGCATTAAAAATATTTAGCAAACTTTTCAAATTACAACACAACACGATCCGAGGCCAAGGAGGGGAAAAGTGAAGGGTTAAGTTTGAGAACTTGGGGGTTCATTGAACTTGTACATTTCAACACTCACATGGCAATCAAGTTTCCGAGGGAGGGAGAGCTTCAAAAGTAAAGCAATTCCGAAAAGTAATAATGTGGAAAATGGCTGACTAATTGGATTCTTCTGTTTGGAAGTTAATGAGGAAATATGGCAAAAGCCTATTATTAAAGTTCACACTTGAAGAAACATTTAATTTAATAAATAAGTAATAATAAGATGATAAAACTAATACTTAAAGTCAAGATCTATTCGAATTACTCGCCTGTTCTTTGTATTTTCCAGCGAAACAATCAATTTTCTTCATTATTTCGAGTCGGAATTCTTTACACAATCACTTCCCGTTGTGATAAGCGATCTGAACAGCCAACACAATATACAGAATAGAGGCGGTCGGTTCCCTCTGGCTATCTGTAATGACACTTCCCAAGCAATCTAGTTGCTAGTATCGCCTTATTCCCCAGTCCCAGTTGACTTCTATCCGGACTTGTTATTCCTCCAAGAGCTGTCGTTCTTATCGGTGCTATTGCACCAGGGAACGCGTGTGTGGGTGTCTGCCAAGATAACCCCAAGTCTCGCCATCAGGCGACTGACTATATGTCTACTCCAACCAATTAATTTGTTTACGTAAAACTTATCAAAAGTAGTCGCTACTCTATACGTAATCCCCTGAGATATGCCAGCAAAGATAATACGTTTTTAATAGATATGATTGTGGGTATATATCTACACATGACATTATTCCGTAATTTAAAATTTGCTTATCACTAAATGGCCAAAAAAAGAGAATGAAGGCACTTTCTAATCTAATCAAGCATTTTTCAATAATTTATTAAGCAAGTTTTCAACTTTCATTCACATTTATTTATACAAAATTGACCCACTTTCCTTGGGTATACATTATTAATACCTACTTGCCCGAAAAAAAGGAAGAATAAAAAGGGAAATAATTTCCAAAAGCAAACAACTTTGTTGGACAGTTTCTCACCGAAGGTCAAGGTTTTGCGGGTGGGAAGCAGGCGGCTTTGTGGGAGGGAATATTCCAATTAATTTTTTGGGGCTTTCGAAGGGGAAGGTCTTCCTCATATTCTCCTTATATATATGTATATATATATATTCGCTGACCAACAAACCTGGCTTGCGTATGGGTCCATAAATGTTTACGGTTTTTTTTTTGGTCGGCTGTTGTGGCTTATTTTCGCATCGCATGCAAATTAGATTTTTAGAAACTGGTTACGACCAGTGGCCTGAAGTCGATGTGGTTTCTGATGATGATGTTTTGCCCTGTTCCCGGCGTTCTGGTTTTTTATAGTTGATTTTTTTGTTTTTCCCAGTTCGGTGCTTTTGTTTATAGCAACGACATTGCACTTGATTCGTCGATGTTGATGTTGAAATGTTGTCCGGGTGGCAGGCAACTTAATTGTGACGGAGGCGGATTTATAATTTCGATGTATGAAAACTTGTCTGGGCACAAGTTTGCTTGTTAACTTTTAAGAGCACTCGAAATACAAGTTGGATTTGTTTAAGCAAAGTTTATGGATTTAATTTCAGAAGGAAAAGGGTGCTGTGATAAGAAAGTAAGTTTATATATTGTATAACCTTCTAGCGGAAAGTTGCGATATTAAAAGAAACATACAAAGTTAGAAAAGGGTACGTAAATTATCGCTAACAAAGTTTAATTAAAGACATAAAATGTAAAAGTCAAAACACGTATTTAAAACACAATGTTTAAAGACTGTATAACACCTTATTATGAGCACATTAAGAGGGGCCAGGCATTAATCGTTTTTGACGAGATTTTCCATATAAACAATATAAAAGTTTGTATAAGAATTAGCTGATTGCCAAGTCATTTATTAGCTTAAACGCTTAAATTTTAGCAGTAACTAAGTGGAGATAGTGGGCCTGTGGAAATGCGTCTTCCAAGTAACAATAAACCACTATTTTCTACAATCACTCCCACAATTAATCGCCCTAATTGTGAGCTCATCCAAGCACCCGAAACTCTCTATTTAATTGAGCCAATTATCAGTTTCCGTTTCTCTTTGGCATTAATACTGGGATTGGGTGACCCCAAGAGGTTATCTGGCGCATTACATAGAGTAGTTTTCGAGCAGCCATTATGGATGCCTAAGCCGATTGGGAGGCATTATCTCAATAGCGAAAAAGTTTTGCTCTTAATGTCAGAGCCAGGCTGATAACCTGGGTGCGGTTAGAGACCAAAAGGTCGGACAACCTGCGTCTTATCTGCTAAATAAATGATTTTGTGCTTAAAGATTTTTGCGTAATTAAAAGGAGAGTGAGAGAGAGCCATCCACGCCATATTCCGTGCTGTGGGACAATCCCTAAAATGTCGGTCACAGGTGCGGAAAGGACAGACAATTAAAGCACTCTCCGAAAACGTTAATCTTTCGCCTTTGTTGAGCTTTTATGCCGGAGACGTTGCCCTAATTGAATTTTAATGCCCAGCCAAAGCCAGGTTCCGTTTCCAAAGAGGTTACTTGCCCTTTTCCAACGGCCCTGGGGACTCTTAACAGATTTGTTATTTGCTGGCGTTGGCATAAAATTCGCCTTATGCATCGCACACAGTCTGTGTACAACTAATCGAAAAGTCTAAACAGCGCCGTCAATCGGTGTCCATGTCCGTCTCCGTCTCCGTGTCCGTGTCCGTGTCCGTTCAATGTTTACGGCTTTGGCCTGCTGAATGAACAATCGCAATCACTCGGTCTCGCCTCCATGATGTGGCTTCTTTGCATGCGAAAAATGTGCGACGTCGACGTTGAGTGACGCAAATGTTTGCACGAAGCCAACAGACATAGATTTCAATTTCTCAATTAGAATATAGTCTCTGTGGCCGCACGGAGATAATCTGCGTGTGGTCAACTTAAAGAATATTAAATTTCATAAGTTGGGGCATTGGTTTAATATTTTAAAAGCCCAAAAAAGCAGAGTTCATTGATTTTCTGGTTTTGCCTTTTGGGTATAAGAGGCTTTATATAACTTTTGAGAGGCTTATTTTTAAGCCTCTCGGGGGTGCCCTTAAGTGGTATTAAAAGTTGGTGAACTTGTTTGTGTTTGATTTGAAGGGGAATAAGAAAAATAAATCAGTTTTAGTGAGGTTATCGAGCTTTTTTTTGTATAACAGTTAAAGCGAAGGTGTTATAAATTCCTATACAATTTTCGGTATTTAAAGAAATCATGCTATGTATAAATTCATAATTTTTAAGAAATTATAACAGTTTGTATACCAGTTTATTAAAGTATAACATATAGTATAACAGTTTTTTCTTTTGATTTTTTTGTTTTGTTTTCCAATTCATAAAGCCACCACACGCCTCTGCCATAAATCTAATCCATATGTGACATAATCCCAAGCTATAGACATAATCTTTTCATTCAACCCAAACCCTCCTATGGAAGTTTATCGCCACATATCGATTATTTTTCACGCATAAGTTGCGCTAGAGAAGCGCTCAAGCTTTGTCCATTCCACCATTTAATCTCAGGCTCCGTTAGAAAAGCGCGAAATGAAAATGAAAAGTTGAAAACAGCAGTATCACGCTTGGTTGCTTGGCTTCGAGAAGCAGCTGTGTGGCATTGACACATTTTCCGGCAACCCTTTAAGGCGCATGACTTTCAATCACTTTTGATAACCAGCTCGATGGATATGTGCACCCAGGCCACCGCTGGCAATAAAATTGCAGTAGGCCTTCGGCAAGAAAGTAAAAATTAAATGCAAATCGGAAAAAGGCTAACTTAGTCAGCTTAAAATGTTGTGTGCTCCCCTTATCTGCAGAAACATAAATAATTCGATATTGTACTATATGTATGTATATCTGGCATCGAGTCGGCTACAAATTTCCAGCTCTTATGCAAATCAGCAAATTGTTTTCCTTTGCCTGGAGGATGGAGGATGCCTTTAATATACATATATTGTATTCCCTGGCCTCGCTCACTCGCTTTGTCTTTTCAATTGTGGCATTTCCTGTGTCCTGTTCTTTTTTTCCCCCATCTTTTCGCTTATGACTTTGTGTGCTCTTGACTTCTACGCTGGCTTTTCCGGGGAGGCGTAGATTGGAATGAAGTGTTGTTTTCCCCCGGTTAAAGTCACCCACAGCGTTTCTGGTGGATTGGCATCTTTTGTTTGTGTTTACGGTTTTGGGTTTTATGTTCTTAGAACGCCATGTGGGACCACTCAGCTCGCATTAATTTTCATTCAGCAAATCAAATGATATAATAAAATATTTTATGACATATTTTATGGGGATTTTTTGATTGTATGTTGTATTCATTTGTATATATTTATGTTTCTATAAGCCAGAAATATATTTAATCTTTCTGGAACCTAAGGAAATATTTATTATAACTACTTTCTAGTTACAACATCTAATATTGACCAATTATGACAATTTAATGACAAAAACGCACACTTAAATGTGATAATTTGTAGCGATAAATTCAGATAATAGATTATTTAGTAGTTGTTAAAATTCCCACCAACTTAACACACTTTGTGTGTGCTCACTTCATTGGCAATTACCAGTTAACTATGCCGTTGTAGTTCACTGTATCCTTTATCCCCCGACAAGGTCATTCCGAACAGCCGCAGCGACAGCTTAGCAAAAAATCCATCTAGATTTAAGATCGACCCAGTTATGGGTATTCATCATCATCAGGGGGCCAGGCAGAGGCAATCCATTCCATTCACTCAATGGGGCAATGGAAAAAATTATGCTTCGCTTTGTCGGTCCTTTTTTTTCCTGGCCATGCTCATCAGGCGCCAACTTGTGTTTACACAATTCTCGAGGCGGACTCACACTGCACACAGGAGGCGCACATCCACACACAGCGTAGTTCCGAAATAACCGGAATATACGGACTTAAGTGCTTTTGGTTCCGTTAGTTAGGAGCCCTTCAGAGTGAGACTAGAGTGAGACAATGATGAGGACTTGTGTCCGCACCGAGTTTAGCCTACTTACCAGGCCTCCACGGCACGTTAAGCCAAATGAAATTTGTGTTAAGCGCAATGTGTTAACCTTGGCTCATACACCAACCTATACAGCTATGGTCGGAAAAGTAGAAAAAGCTCTATGGGCAACCTTTAAATTATGATTTCATCTAAAATGGTTTCCGTATCTAAAACTTAATAACATCTTTTTTATTACCAAAATCTCAAACAATATTTTATTAAAATACAATCCCAACTTTCAAGTTCTATAAGTCTGAGAGAGTCTGTTCATTATGTAGAGAAAAAAAAACCCATCTACACTTGAGTAAACAAGACGCTGAAGGCTTTGCTGAATTTTAATTATTCCTAGGAACACAGGCACAATAGGCCAGAGCCGAACAAAGCCCTCACACGTGTATAACAGTTTACGAATTGCCTGGCTTCCCTCCGGTGACTTAATTTGCCAGACTAAAAACAGACCCTCCCCGGACAAATTCTATCAATAAAACTTTCATCAAGCCAAAGTGACATTTTTGGAGCTCACCTGTTTAGTTAAATTGTTGTGGCTATTTGTACAAATTGCCGTTGAAAGTGAGCCCCGAATATGCAGGTGGGAAAATGTGACTGGGCTGGGGACAGGTGTTTCTGTTGGGAAATTGTTTACATTACAGGCTCAGGCTCGAAAGCGAGTGACTCTGGGCACTGCACGTATACAATTTTATCGATTTTTTACGACATATTTTACACGTTGAAGCGTGCAAAATGTTATGCCAGTGGGTGGAAAGGGGGTGTTGGTGTGTGTTTTTTGCCAATTTAAAAGGTAAAGCCAACCATTCCGGACTAGTGACTAAGGGAAGTGTGCTGGCTGAGGGGTTAGTTTTCTTTCTTTTTATTATTTTTTATTTTTTGCCTTTGCTACGAAGTCAAGTGATGACTACAAATTGAAATTGTTTGCAATGAAAATGTTAACATTGCAGAAAATTGCAGTTGTTATACAAACACAAAAAGCATTAAGCATGGCAAGTGGATTTTGAGCAAGATGAGGAAAAGCCAACCCATTTTATAACTGAGCTTTAAATTTTGTAATTTCTCTGCAATTGTGGGAAATTGCTATAAAAGGAATCAAGTTTGGTAATTCATTTTTGTTAATTTGGAGAGAACGTTGGGTGAAACTCTTTAGAAAATTATATTTACCCATTTAATAAACTTAACATCCTGGAGAAAAAATTCTTGTCGATTTCAGATCAAGAGAATTGTAGTTTAAAAATGTGCCATAACGGATTATTTATATATTTATGTATGTTTTTTATTAATTGATTAGTGTAGCAACTTAATCTTATCTGTGTTTAATAATAGATTTATATCGAAAGCAAAAAATTGTACTATGATTTCCATTTCTTTTGTACCCTGAAAATTTAAGTTTACATTAAATATCAGAATAAATGCAAATACTTTGATTAATAATATATATAAACTCAAACTTGTAAATATTCATCATTATATCCGTACAAATCCTACTGCGTAGTATCCAACTCTTAATCCACTTCTCCCATAAACCTGCCTCAAACTATAGCACTCTTTTGAGTCCGCTAACGAAATCGAAATGTAAATGTGTTTTGCATGCCATTTAAAGGCGATTTATGTGGTGATTCGTTTACAGCCATGCACTATGGGGAATTTGCCCATTTTCATGGTATTAATTAATAACTTTTAAACTAAGTAAGATTTTTTGGAACGGTTTTTTTTATTATGATTATAGACACCGTTAGAAATATTTTTTGGAAAAATGGGCGTGGTTCTGCCCTCCCTTAAAAAAAAAAATTTAATTAAAAATTTTAATTAAAAAAAATTTTTTTTTTTGTTTTAAGTGAGGGCAGAACCACGCCCATTTTTCCAAAAAATATTTCTAACGGTGTCTATAAACATAATAAAAAAAACCGTTCCAAAAAATCTTACTTAGCTTAAAAGTTATTAATTAATACCATTTCTAACGGTGACTATAACCACAATAATTTTTTTGTGAACACTCTAAGAAAAAAACAATTAAAAATTATAAATTTTCTTCATTTTCAAGATCTTCGTCGGGCAAAACTGGAATGTCCTCTTCGATTTCCTCAAAAGAACCACCAACACCTTCAAATTCGCATGATAAAAGACTGATAACCTCTTTAGGAAGGGCCAGACTTTTATGTTTTTGAATTCGCTTCAAAAGGTTTGCTGAAGAAATTATTGGATCTTCTCCTTTTGCCGAAAAATTCAATTTGGGTCGTCCAATTAGTTGTTTTTCTATGGTATTTATTTCGCCAATTTCAAGTTTTAGTGCGCTTTGAACCCAATTTTTATGCTTATTTTCAAAATATTGCTTATTTCTATTGCATTTTTTCCACTTAGTATTTAAATTTAGGCAAAAAAATCGGCTTTTGCTTTTCAAATAGGTCTTATGCTTTAAAACATCTAAGTTATTATTTATTTTCATAGAAAAGAAATCAAGAATTTGTTGTTCTTGTTTCGCGTTGTCTGGCTCTTTGCGCCACACTTCAAAGAGCTCAGCGTTCGAGAACTCATAGGTACCTGTCAAAAAAACGAAATTACGCAGGTAGTGCGCATTTGTGCACATTGAGGCAAATTGCATTTTATTCACAATTAATGGGTCTACAACATACACTTGGACGTACACCTAAACACTGATATATATTTTTGTAAGTCTATGTAAAGTTTATTTTTTTTCCCAAAAAATAACCTTAAAGACCATTTCGGAAAATCACACAAATATTAGTAAAACACGCACAGATCAAAATATTAGTACACAGAACACATAATACATACCTGTATGAGTGGTATCCATCACAAATTTGTTTACAAATTGCGTTTATATTTACGTTTTTTAATTTGCAAAGTCGAGCACCAAACAAAGCCTTTTTTACCACCACGTGCTTTTTGACAGCAACAGCTGTCTTTAACAGTCGATAGGCTTAACAGTGCGCTGTTAATTAACATTTCTGGTATGGAACTTTACAGACCCATATGTTTTTAAGATGTTAGCATAAAAAAAACACAAATATTTAGAGATCGATAAAATGACTAAATACCACGAAATCGGGCAAATTCCCCATAGTGCCATGGAATGGCATTGACTTGGCACAACTTGTAATTCAATTTTCATGCCATGCGCCCTACCGACATGCCAAAGGAGGAGCGTAAATAACCCGCAATTGGCCCCCCAAGAGCCCTCCCCCATGTTCCCATCTGATAATCGGAAGTAACGCGGAAATGTATGCTATCTGCTGGTCGTGATTGGCAACGACAACTGTGGCTTTCAGTGTAACACTTGGGCACACAAATCTGGAAATGGGGAGAACCAGCGGAATGCCAACAAATTGTCGCATTTTTTTTTTAATAACACTTGGGAATGACTTTTTTGCCGGTCAGGGCAGAATGCGGACTTACACACAGCCGACAAACAACAAACAAATCCCCAGCAAATCTCTGGTTTGTTTAGGCCTTTGTCTGGTGGCTTGCCAAATGCTCAACACGTTTCATTCATTGTTCGGGGAGGAGACCCCCATTTCACCCACTTGGCATCTGTCAGATTTATGACAGTGGCGCTTGACACAGTCCTGGGATTTTGTCGCCCCTTCTCTGGGTTAAAAATATATATAGATTACACACATATTTCTTCCATTAAGCCCTGCTGCAGGCCCCATAATCGATTTGGTTCGTGAGTGAATTATGCTGTTGGGCGCACACATCAATCACTTGTTGGGTCTGCCTTCAAGCACCTGTCAATTAGTAGTACTTACATTTTGGGCCGGGAAGTTGTCAGCCAGAGGGTGATAAATAATAATACCTTTTTATGCTTTCATGCCCCTTGAAATGCCAATCGAAACGGAGTGTGTGGCTATTAAGTATTATAAATGACTAAGGACATTCCCTACTTATGTGTACCTACAAACAAAAGGATTTTAATTGAAGTATACAAAATACAATATATTCTGATAATTCCATAAAATAAGAAATGCCTAGAATGTTATGTTTAAGTATAGATTTATTTAGCAAATACTTAAATTTAATCTGTCCTTAATTAAGTCCACCACAGTATACTGTCCAGCCGAACGTCAATTATAATGTCATTTTATGTTAACCTTTCTGACTGACCTTTACCCCATTTCCAATGTTCCTTGCTGCAGGTTCTCCAGCCGCTACGAGCTTCCACTGCTGGTGCAGAGTGTCGTGATGAACGTGACCATGTTCCTGATGATCCATCTGTGCGTGAAGGTGAAGCGGGTTAATGCCAACAACCGCGAGCATGCCCTGCGCGGTGAGTCCCACATTGCCCGTTTAAACTATCCTGACAGTGGATAAACATGCCAACCTATCCCTCTATTCCACAGGCGATGAACTGCATTTGCCCAAGGTGATGACCGACACGGATACGGGTGCCTCTGTGTCCACGGAGGCGGGTGGCAGCGTCCTGAAGCGAGTTCGCTCCAGGCATTATCTCAACGGTGAGACAACTGCAGCGATTCTTAGGGGGTTAGCGTTTAAGCCCCGACTATGAGATACCTCATATTGCCTACTCTTATGGGCTTAAATAAGTAGATTATGCAACATTTTGGGATTCATTAAATCTTTGAATTAAATTTTAATATATTTTGTAGAAAACTTTTGCATTAGATGACATAAAATATACATAAATCGATATTAAAGAAAAGGCTGATTGTATAAAACGATATCTTATCGTTGTGATATATGTCCGATAATTCGATAATCTGTGAAATATGTTGAACTGTGCCAATGAAAAGTCTAAACTGAGAGCTAAATAATAATAAATTAGGTTTATGTTAATATATGTTTGATTATATCGATAAACTTCAAGAAATTTAAATCTACGCTATATTCGATATTAAATTGGGCAGGATATATTTTCGATTTATCGTATCCCTCCCTCAACATCATAGTTAAAAACCGTCACTCTTTCTTTTAATGTCAACGATACACCCATTTTGAATTGCGATTACAAGGTAGAAAAAATTTCCACTTAATTGACGGAAAATTTCCTGTGTTAGTCTGTAGAATAGATAGAAATAAAATATAAAAAAAAGGTGGAAAAGGTCGGTGTGTAAGGGCAGTGCAATTCCACTAAACATTAGAGAAATACAGGGAGCTCCACCTTCTGCTATTTTTATCATACTTTATCTTTATGAGGCGCTCGCTCGCTCCTCGCCGGCAGTCCGCTTTTATTTCTTCTCCTTCATTACTCCTTATCAGTAAATAGAAGGCCCAGCAACTGGGTTAGAAGGAGGGTGTCGCGGTTAAATTGATCAATGAACAATACATATATATGTGCATTTATATACAGCACCCACGTCGATGGCAAGCTAATTATATTGGCACGCCTTGGGCTTCTCTTTGTACATTGCTTGTCGTAAATTGTGCAGCGCCTAAAAGCAGGCAAAGATAATGAAAATTGATTTCCAACTGGTTGTTCTGCCGCCATCTGCAGTCCCAGCCTGGTGCCGGTGCCTTCTGTTTGTGGCTTCTGGCTTTGAACAATTTATAGAGCTCTAAATTGTGAGGTCACGACCTTTGGCCCCCGCAAAACTGGCTGGGAATAATATTTATGCAGCGCCTGTTTAAGAAAATTGGGGGAAATAAGAAGATGATTTACATTGCTTTTTATATGTATATCCTTAAGATGTTTAACAGTTTGCAGAATCATTTTTTTATTATTTAAGAAATTTGTTTACATTTTTGCCTTGTTTAACAGCTGGTTAAACACTTTTTTAACATAACTAGGGGTGTCACAGAAACCGCTATATTTTAAATTAATTAAAAATTGTGTCTTAACGTAGGCAATACAATTTGGGACACAAATTTTAAGTAAATATTTTCTAAGCTTCTTTTTTAAAGTAACTTAAATTGCAATGCTTTATCTATGGCAACCCTAAATATATTATAATTATATAGACAGTGTCAAAAGAAATATACATCTGCATATTTTTAATCTCAATCTCATCTCTTAAATTCTTCCTTTTCAGACCTTGACTTCAAATACTTTTGGAGCTGGTCAGATTTCCAATCGTATCTGGACTTTATGCTCGTCGTCTGGGCCGTGGGCGCCGCTATAACATATCTAATGCTGTCCGTTCATTGGTTCATGGAGTCCATGGGCTTTGTGGCCGTCTTTACGGAGGCCATGTTGGGTAAGACATAACTGTGGAAACACTCCATCAATCTCTCTTCACTCACTAAATTTATTTTTAAACATTCTTCATCTAGGGGCGCCGCAATTTCTGCGCAATTTTAAGAATAAATCAACATATGGAATGAGCATACACATGGTGATCATGTGGACGCTCGGTGATATGTTTAAGACTGGTTACTTTATTGTTAGGAAAGCACCATCGCAGTTCTGGATCTGTGGCACGCTGCAGGTAAATATATCATAGGATTCTTCTTTAAAACTATATTTAAACTTAAAATATCCCTATTAATTTCGTTTTTACTTCCAGGTCAGCTTGGACATTGCGATCCTCTCACAGGTGTGGTTCTACCGTAAGAATTCCAAGCCGCGCGACCTGCGACGCGGCGATTAGCAGTTTGCCCCCGAAGAACAGCCACAGCACGCCCCCCCCCATGATCTACATATTTCCCATTCCGAGGAGCATCAGCTATCGCTGCCCGTCACCGTGAGCAGCAGTGGGGATGACCATCTGCTCACGGCGCGGGCGGATGACGAGCACTTCAAGGTGCTGGACTTTGGTCAGTGCCACGATAACCGAGCGTTCCAGTATCACAATAATAACAAGATGTTGCCCAGACCAGGCGGCAGTGGCAAGAGTAAGGATGACAGCAGCATGGCCGCAGCCCTGGAGGTGGTCATTGTGCACTCACCGGCCTCCAAGGAGCAGCGACTGATCGGTGCCGGTGCTCAGGATGCAGGCAGCAGCTGCTGTCGAAGGAAGCAGCGCAACAATGCCACCCAAACCAGATCAGACGGCGGCGGTGGCAGTTGCTGCTGTGTGATTACCACCCACCACCATCACTGCCATTGTCACAGGCACCATCATCACCATCATCATCATTGTCACTACAGAAGCACAAAGAGAAGAGCTCTGCTGCACCAGAAGAGGGGTCACAGCCACCATCGTCATAATCACAATCAGCATCTCCCCATTAAGCAAACGAATCCCAACCAAATGCTTCCAATGAACAACAACAACAACAAGTCTTCCTTGGACTCCAGCGAGGAGGGAATGCACCATCATCATCAGGCCATAGCCATAGAGATCGATGCGGCGACGATGAGCGAGGATTGTGAGGAGAACAACAGCAGCACGGCCACATCCAATTTTCCGTACAAGGTGGCCAGTGAGGGTGTGAAACCGATAATAATGGCACCTCTGCGAGAACAACATCGTCACAGGCGGGGCTCTCTGAACTCCAACACGACCATCGAAACCGATGAGCTCTCCCACGATGATGACGATGACGATGTGCGTATGGGCTCTCACCATTTGCCCGAGGATGAGACCCAACTAACTCAGCCGCCGAATACAAGTTCGAGCAGCTCCACGAAGCGGGGAAATCCGGCCTCGGCGCCGGCGCGGAACGAATGTGTGCGGATCAAGAGGAAGAGGTTCATGGCCGAAGCCGGTCAGGATTACTGCAGCAGCTGCTCGAGTTCCTGTTCCTGCAGCAGCTTGGATGAAGATCATCTGGAGGGCCAGGTCCATGAAATGACCGTTTCTGCAGAGTGTCATGAGTGTAGGCGAGGCAGCTTCTGTTCGTGTCACAATTCCAGCTGCTGTTGCGGCTCTGGCTCCCAGGAAGAGGAGGATGAGGAGCAGGAGGCCGACGATGAGGATGATGATGAAACCACGGGTCAAAGGGAAAGTTTTTGTACCGCTGCTGATCACACGATAACTCCCTCTCAGGAGGGTGAGGATATGCACAGCAGTACCCTGACACCCCTCAGCACCCATAGGTCTTCCTTCATGGATCACGCAGATCACACAATGAGGAGCGATGATAATGGTGGCGGCAACCTAACCGATGCCGACGCCTCCTCTCTGAGCCAGTCCGCCGAATACTTCTCGTTGTCGTCCACGGCCGGGGGAGCCACCACCTCTTATCCCATCCACGAAGAGAAGCCAAAGGATTCAAAGGAAAGGGAAGTGGATATACAGCCGTCCTGCAAACACTTGAATCCTCGCAATCCCCACAGCAAACACAAACGGGCCGCTTCTCCCGTGGATAGCTCCTTATGACGAAGTGTCTCGCTGGTCGCCTGGCCAGCCATCGATGTGAATGCTCTGCTGCAGCAGACCATAAGGAAGTCGGCCGTGCTGCAGGAGACGCCGGTGCGCAGGAAATCCACTGCCAAAAAGGGAGGTCCAGCCAAGAGCGCGGAGAGTAATGATTCCTCCACGGCCACATTAACGCCCAGTGTGGTTACCGTGGCCAAGTATCCGGGACCGGGAGCGGGACTAATGAGCACTGTGACCAGTCTGAATGGTTGCGGAACCACCTATAGCTACACCACCACCACGTCTGCCACTCCAAGCTCCAACTCGGCAGCCAGCGGCAAGAGGAACTCCAAGTATTCGCCCGTGCCCAGCTCGGAGGCCTATCAGTGCGATCCACTGCAGCAAAGTTCGACGGAAATCATCTTATAACTCATACAAGCATACCTCTACAACCATGACTCCTATACAAGCTGTATAAGTCAGGGGTTAAGATCGTTAATTAATGGAATGGAATATGTAGGAGACTCGTGCGGAAAGATGGAAATACCAAAATTCATAAAGCTGTTCATTTTGCTGTTACTCGGGGGTAACAATTATTACCAAGAAGATAAGATAAAGCAGGTCTAGTTTATATACATGTATGTACATTGTTTTTTATGTGAGATCATGCATCAACAGATTAGCCTTTAAATTGTAAACTAGTTTATCAACTTTAGTTTCGGACTATGTGAATTCAACGGAGAAAGAAGGGTTTCAGCTGGGGAAGGGACCAAGCCAGAAAGTTGTCACAGCCTTTAAGTTTTCCAACAAATAAAATCCACACAAAAGAACATATCCACTTTGTGAGCAACCTTCCCTCAGCTCAGGCCTCGAACCTTGTTTAGAATTTAAAAACAAATAACAAATTGATAGTAAAATGTCATTGTTTTTCGTACCTTAGTGAAAATTCATTTCGTAGTCTTGTAAGTTCGGTTTGTATAAAACGAAGAAGAAAAACACCAACAAAAATCAATCTTTAATCTCGATATTATTCTTTAAAGAATTTTTAACATTATAATTTTCCTAGCAGAATTTATTAGCTAAGTTCCATAAGAATATTGATTCGAAAATAAACGAAAACCCAAGCAAAACTTATAATTTCCTTTTGTTTTTCTTATACCTTATTTAATTTTCAGTTCTTTAGTATGTAAAGCACAATTCCTAATCCCTTAGCTACATATATAATTCTAGAGATTAACTTAAAAAAAAAACTAAAATGAAAACGAAGCCAAATATCTTCCTTGCAATTTTGAGATTCCGTTGAAAACGTACACACACAATTTAAATATGATATTTATTTTTAAGCCACGTCAAATTGTATTCAAAGTGCTTGAGAATATTTAAGAAATATTTAAAAATCATAAATAACCAATGGGATGTAATGAGAGGAGAACATTTGTTGATTAGTACGTAGCGGCTATTTTTGATTGTTTGCCTATTGTGTATGGGTTATATATACTATATAAAGTATCCCTAAAATAACCGATCTGTTGCAGGACGAAGCGCAGTATTGTATCCTTTGTGGGAATCCAATTATCCAAGTTTCCACTCCAACTGTAAAACGAATTACTTACTTAAACAAATACTCATAATCAACTACAACAACTGTTATAATAACAACGGCATTTGGAATGTAGATTCTTTTTTCATAACTAAAGTGGTTAAATATACTCATATTACTCGTATATAGAGACATATTCGTAAGTCAAGACACAAGCCAGAAAAGCAATAAACTGCAAACGGACTTGTTTGCCACTGAATTTACTTTATCGGTGTTCTAGACATTTATTAAACAAAAATAAACATAAAATATACAAATAAAGGGGAGTGTTTTATTTGAATGTTTTAAATTTAGAAGTTTTAAGAGTAGGCTGATTTAAATATTCTATAAGTGTATTAATCGTATTTTTTATCTCCAACAAAAAATTACATATCTATATAATTCCTTATTTTACCTAGGCCTGTTTTTTAACACAGCAGACGTTATAAGTAGTATATATTTATAATGTATTAAAATATATTTTAAATGTAATAATTTAATTCAATTAATGATATATAGTAGAAAATTTTGAATTTTCCTTACCTTGCAGGCCGATTTATTATTGATCTGGCCATTGTCACGAAGTCTGGCACCCTGCCACGAGTTTCTAGCGATCTGGCATTTAGCCTGCTGAACCTTTCTGGCAGCGTTTTTGCTCGTTATCCATTACAGGTGCAAAAACATCGATGTATGGAGGCATCGATGTTTTTCGATGTTTTTTCCCAATCGATGTTTCATCGATGTTTAAAAAAAAACTTATTTTTTAAATTGATGAAATACACACTTACGGTTGTCTTAAAAATTATAAAACAAATAATTATTCTATTGGTCTTAACTTAAAAATATAATAAAAATGAAGTAAGCATTTTTAAGAAATTTGTGATTTTTATTGATAAACATTTGTTTATCAGCAATTTCTGGGTTTAGGCGCGTCCTGCGGTCAGAAATTATTTCCCAAGAATTGCTAAAAGCTCTCTCTGACTCGCAGGTCGTTGCAGGCACACACAACATTTTTTTAATAGTTCTTTGAACGCCGCCATACTGTTCGAAAACTCCTGAAAGTATAATTAATTGATAAAAAATAATGACAAAACAATTTTAAAACTTACCTTCCAATACTGCAATGGTTCGCAGACTTCAGGTTTGGCATAAGCATGACAATAGCTTCTGACGAGCTGTACTAGTTTTTGCATGCAATTTCGCTTGCAAATTCTGAAAATAGTCCGAAGACTTTGACGGATTTGGTGATGCAGTCTTTCCTGGTGCAGACTTCCCAATTGGAAAAATGAGCTCCTTCTTCAAGCCACGGCACGCCTGCTCCGCATTGCTCGGGGTGCTAAAACCCAGTTTTTGAAACCTGGGGTCAATCGTCGTGGCAATCTAACAGAAAAAACATCGATGGTAAAAAAAACATCAATCTTTTAGAAAATTCATAAGATTTCGATGCATCGATGTTTTCATCGATGTTTTTGCACCTCTACCTGCCACTAGTTTTTAGCGATCTGGCATTTTGCCCTGCTGAACCTTTCTGGCAGTGTTTTTGCTCGTTATCCATTCTCTCAGATTTCTCTCCGCTTTCCGCGGATTCGCAGCGAAAAAAAGTGCACCTCCATGTAGTGGAAGTTCGGAAGTTAAATCGAAAAACAAACTGCAGCGAAGTTTTGTTAGCGCGCAATAAAAGAGATATAATTCGCGGAAGTCTCGTTAAATAGCTAAATTGCATTTGATTGATTTTCGCGTTGGTTTTATTTGTTTGCTGCGCGAATTGCAAGCCCAACTGCATAAACAAATAAAGAAAACCAAACTAATAGAAAAACGCTGATAAGCACGATTCGTGGGAAAACAACAACAAAGGCGTATTGCATTTTGCGGTGAGTGTGTCCCTCTGCGAGTGTGTGTGTGTGTGTTTGTCTGTGAGTTGCGTCTTACGGCTATCGCTCTTTCTCTATCTTCCCCTGTCTCCTCTTACATGTATCCCTTTTGGGTTTTTGGCGTCTCACAACAATTTGCCAATTAAAAGCTTTTGACCTCTCGCTCTTGCAAGTAGAACTTTTGTGTTGTTCCAGCTCCTCTTTCGCTCGCTCTGCCGCTGCCTGTCCCCTCTTTCTATCCGCTTGTTCCCCTTCGATTTTCAATTGAAGCATGACAATAACCGAGAAGCCTGTCAAACAATACCGCGCGTGTACGCGTGTGTGTTTTTGTCAATTTGTTTGTGCTTGTCCTATTCATTGCACTTTAGCTTTTGACATTGGTTTGGATTTATTTTTGTCCTCAAGAGGGCCAGGGATGCTACCTCTGTCTCTTTTGCTCTTTCAATGCCAGCTTTTCATTGAACTTGATACTGAAATTTTCAAGTGTTCTTTTCTTGGCTTGTGTTTTTTTTTTGTTTATATGTACACACATACATACATAGTAGTTTTTTTCAGGGCTACTGTCATGGTCAAATATCTAGGTTTTAATATCACGTTTGAAATTCCCAGCTTCAAATTGCATTTGTATAAAACATTTGCAAGTCATGGATTCAGCTTCCCTTTCTCTAGATTTTTGTTTTTAATTTGGGCTTTTAATTATCAAAGTTAGCAAAGTATTTCTTTGAAGTAAAGATGCATTAGTGTCGGGCCTTAAAACTCGTTTTGGTGGTCTCATAAAACCCTAAACTTTTTATTGCTTTAATGAGCAAACTTTTAAATTTTTATGATTCTAGCTTTTCACCAAGTTCACTTAAATCTCTAATTCAGCGCAATAGAGAACGAAAAGCAAATGAAAAATCGCAGCTAAAAATAACAAGCTGAAAATGAAATATGAGAAAAAGGGCCTCCAAATAAAATGCAAAAACTGAACTTTTCCAGTTCGTTTTTTGTTGGTTATTCAATTTCCATTCATGTTTATTCTTGTTGTGGCTGCCTTTGCGCTTTCGCCTCTTATTGCCCGTGACAGTTGAGAAGCAAGGATAAAAAGGAATTCCTAAAGCGGTAGATTGTGGAATATAAATCTAAGCAAATGAATAGAAGCTCAGCACAACTGAAAATGCTCAAATTTTATTTACTGCTGACATTTTCACGCCCACCGATACGCACATACCACCAGCCTAGGACACAACAGGCATATGTATGTATTTATGTATATGTATGTACAAGTATATAAGGAGTAGGAAAGGCTTCTCCGCGCTATTTGGTATTCATGAATGAAATCAGAGCTCCACTTCAGCGCGAACGAAAGGGAGCGAGGCAGAGGAGCTTCAGCGCTAGAGAATCTGCTCATCCCCACTTCTCCTTTTATATCCCAGACTTTCCCGCTGCGTCAACACAATAAGACAGGCGCCAAAGCAAAGCATTTTATCCTCTTCCTTCTACAGTGAAAACTTCGAATTTGTAGACATTTTGTGATTGAAATATACGACGATTTTATTTGTACCTTTCTCCAACAGATAAACTGTAAATAAATTATATTTTAATATGTGTTGCATAGGATTTTGTTTCTTATTAAAAATAATAATGTGGTTTATGGCATATTATTAATAAGAAAATAAAAAAACAGAACTCTCAGCAGAAGCCGCAGTAGAAAAGAGTCGAGAAACCGGCGGCTGATGTTTTAAATCGGAACAGATATCGTACAGGATAAAACTGACAGTTCTCCAAAGTGGACGCTTCCTCCTATCTGTCTATCTAGTCTTCACATTGACTTCTTTTCTGCTTCTGCAATTAAATATTTATTTATTCAATTATAAGAATTTTGCTGATTGTTCCTTTATAAAGAATTTTCCCCATTCTTTACAAAACTAAGTTTTCAATTAAAAAATCTTATTCTAAATATATGACATTATCCTAATTCCATCCCATTAGGCAAGTGTCCACTGTATTTGCCATCCTGGTCCCGACCTCTGGACATGCTGTGCATTTAAATCGCACTTGATCAGTGAAGCTTAGCGGGCGAATGTGGGACGGTGGTAGGATATGGATGTGGGTGCATCCAACTTTTTATGGACCAGCCGAGTAGGCATTTTATTTTTACGGCTGAATTAATTTATAGATTTAACCCGGCACACACACCAATTGATTATGCATAGCCATGGAAATAAGAGTCCCAGTCAGGAAGAAGTAACCTAACCCCATATCCCCGGGGGGACTCTATAAATAGAAGAAAAGAGCAAAGGGTCGCCCGCAATTAGATGAACTTTCTCGCCATCGCATGAATTTATGCATTTTACATGAGAGTGGGAGTGTTTTGTGGCAGGTGATAAACAATTTCCACCGAGCATAAACAATATATGGCAGGTGGTTGTGGGACCAAGTGCGTGTGGCCTTGTGTGTCCTTGTTTTTATTTTGCCCCCAGGTCAGCCATTGACGTCAGCAGTGTTAATTTCCTTGAGGTGTGAAGGGGTATGTCATATCATGGGAGTTTGCCGATTAAGGCTTAGACTGCATATAAATTAAGAAACAAATGTGTATAATTACTTGTTAGAAGTATAGAGATCAGCTTGTTGTGAGTAAGTTTCAGTATACCATTTACAATGTTGTTGAGGACTGCACTAAAATAAACAAAAAAAAGTATTCTTATTACAATCATCCTTAAGGTGTATATTTAAAATATTTCATGGATTGCAACGTTAGTTTGTGGTTTATCGAAATAGAGCTTTTAAAGTGGATAATTTTTTTAGTGAAGTTAACCAAACTTTTTCCATATTAGGCCTTCATTTTAGTATAGCATACTTTTCGAGTGTTTAATGAGGAACTGTCGAAAATTCAATAACCAATCCCAAACCACATAACGTAACGTTTAGAACGCAACAACAGGCACTTGAAGCTTATCTCATGTGTAATAACCGGCTATCCCAAAGTGCTTAACTCTGACACCCGACAAAAGCCAAATTGACAGGTCGTTTCACACACGGGCTATAAGATATGGATGGAAGTAGATACACGGAAAGAATTCAAATAAAAAGAGTGTCTTTTCTGTGAAATTTTTTGAAAATACCACCTTCAAAATAACGAAACAAATTTTCTGTACTTCTCTGCAAATATTTAAACTGCGTTTTCAAAATATTTCATAACTTCCTCGCATATGTAAATTTTTTGTTGTGTACTAACTTGGACAACGACCAGACTGAGCCGCAATTCCACCGCCAACGTCATCAAATGACGCGTATGTATGACCATATCCCTCGTCTGATGTCCATGTCAAAGTCCACTTTTAACCCAGGACCGCCGTTGAGTGTTGCTGCTTCTGTTGTTTTTGCCCTCTCTCTCTTGTCGAAAGCAATTTCATAAATGGCTTCCGTTTGAATGAAACACGCGCCATCAGTGAACGAGGGGCCATAGTAGCTACCAAGGAGTGGAAAGAGGTCCTAAATCCTGGCTGGGCTTTTCATCTTTTAGCCCGCGCCCATTCCCACTCGAAGAGTGTTGTCTAGGCGCTTGCTCTGTCTTTATCTTTATATCTATATCTGCGTGCTGGAAATGCCTTCTGTGGTCTTAATAAAAACATATACTAAGATATGGTGCAAACGGGGGAAAGGAAATGTTGTATCGAGGAGAGTACTTTAACTATAAGGAGCAGTTTGCAGTCTCTTGAAAAAATATAAAATTCTTTCCACCTTAAAATAGTTTTAAATCTGTAAATATTCCTATAAGAGAAACTTGTCCTCAACTTAATTATTCACCTACCTTATCAGACCATCAAAAGTCCTTATTAGACGGTTATATTTTATTTATTTGCTACTATTTCATCAAAAACATATTTAGGATCTTGCAGTGTATCTCGAGCTTCGTTGGGCTTCCCTACTTCAACCCACATTTTCTAGGTTCATGTTTCTACATATACTTATATACTTTTGCGTTGTGCGCCATGTGTTATGGCGCCACATCAAAATGATAAACAGACTCTAACTGAGACATATTCAAGGTCAGATGAGAGGGTGCAAGACCACATCCCTTCCTTATACTGGTCGCATATTTTTGGAGGACCCTAATGGGGTTAAAGTATCACAATCAGTCACAGACTGTTAGTCAGTTATCGGGAATAATTGGGTATATAGTATGTAGTATCTGAAGAGACAGTCAACGAACCTTGTCGAGAGACAAAGCACTTAGCTTTGGTCAGCACCGAACCAAGAAATAAAGGAAGCTGAATCTGATGGCTGGCCTTGATTAATGTTGAATGCACATTTAAAAGCTTTGCCATATATAGGGGTAGTCCCAGTCCCCAGCTTAATTCAATTTGCATGTGCACGAGGGTCCGAGGCGGAGCGGAGAATTGTTTATAAATAAATTAACAAAGCCGTAACAAGCGATGGTGACCCTCGGATTTCCAACTAGAACAATGCCAATGCAGCCAGAGCAGCAGCAACAACTGTGAGAGAGTGCGGTAACGCTTTGACCGGTTATTGATATCCATTTGGCTTTTTTCGATTACAAAATATATATTAATACAAAAAAGAAAAATAACAACAGTAACATTTACAAATTTGTGGAAGAATCTTGATGATGAAGAATATTTATATTATTTAATATAAATAATTTAATAATAATTAAAAATTCTGATGATAAAACGGGATTTCAACGGGATTTTATTATTCAATTTTAGCTTTATTTGACAAGTTAACCATCGATATTGGGCATCACTGATGAGAGGACAAGTGCAAGTGCAAGGGCTGGTGTGTGAGTGTGAATCTGATGAGAGGATGACCAGCGACAGGCGCGTGGCAGGAAGTGGAAAGGGACCCCGAGTGCCACCGTAAGCAATCTGTGTGGGTGCGAGGTTGATGATGCAAAAAGGGGGGATTAATTGTCTGTGGGAGTGAGTGTGCGTCTGTGTGGTGTTCGCTAATGGAGGAGAACAAAGAACCGTTGCAGGGGCCATTAGTCAGCCGGCCTCTCTCTCTCCCGTTCTTTCTTCAGCTTCCTCCTTTCCCCTTGGCAATATTTCCGCATTTTTTCAACTACTCACCAAACAGTTGATTAACGAGCGATCTCTCTCTCACACGGTCAGTACACTTAACAAAATTATTTCATTTCGAAAGCGTTCGAAATTGCAAAATAAACCTACGTTATTTTTATTGCAAAAGAAGATACAAATTGTCTAAATATTTAAAACCATGAATATAGCTGAATAAAATTTTCCTTAGTCATTTATTATAGAACCAGTTTGAAAATATCATCGAAAACTTCAAAATTATAAATCCCCTTCATAGGGAAATCTACAAAAATGCAATAATAATACATTTTCCAAGAATTTGTTGCATAAGGATTTATTGAATGTTATTAATTGGTCATCAAATAATTTTAAAAGTGTATTTCCTGGCTTTACTTTCTGATTTTCATTCCGAATGCAATTAAAAAGTCAGTCAGCAGGAACAGAAATCAATAAATAAAATGCGTAAGGAGAGCATGGAACTTTAGCAGCTCCGCTCGCCTGTCTGCATTTCTCGCAAACTGACACAGTTCTCATTTCTTTTCTTAATTTCAACAATTTTGCATCTTTTTCCAGTTCGAGTTATTGTTTTCTTTCCCCCCTTGCTTTCGTGTTTGCGTTCAAAAATTTGCATGCGACAGGCGAGGAAATTTGCATGCCATGAAACAACAATAAACATGAGCCCAGTTGTTTATAGTCCGAATATGTACATATTATATACTTATGTTTTTACGTACATTCTGAATAAATTGTGTGCATTTTCAGAAAGTTCTGCTAGTATTGTTAACTTTTCCGTTGTGTAGGTTTTCTCACGATTTTAACTGTGCTTTTAATGATTGAAATACAGTATTGCTTCTCTTTAATCTACCTCACTTAAATTGGTATCATTAGTATTTATAGTGTATTAGGTTTTTTTAACTATCAATTTCTAAATTAAAATTCTGCCTCCAGTATGCAAACGTCATTAAATATCCATCAACCCACTTGGATTCCATTTAGTAGGTTCATAAAACGTGCCCACCGCCTGATTTAACGACTTTTTCGCTCTTATCTATATTGGGAATGGCAAATAACACTGATTTAGCCAGGCAACAGCTCGTAGGCTATTATTAAATAAGTCCTAAATACATATCTGCTGGGCGGGATAGGTCAGTTATAGAGTAGGTAAAATGCAGAAAAGGGGGTAAGGTGGGGATATGATGAGGGCCATTCTCTGTATCGATTTTCATGGCGCCAGATAAGATATATATAGTTTTTGTGAGAGCTGTAATTTCAACCCGCACAGTCAATTTGTCGCCCAAGCTATAGATACAAGTACGTGGTATTAGGGTGGACTAAATTTTGAAAATGATAAATATCCATATTGCATAGAATTTTAATTTCGATAATTATAATAAAATAATGTATACAAATTAGCTCACTTTAAAGAATTATATTGAATTTAATCTTTATTACAGTTTCTTCTTTTGGGTGGCTTTTTCAGCTCCGAATGTTTACCTCAGAATGAAGGCTCCTCCAAGCTAGACACCTAATGCCGAAATCTTCTATACATTTCTAACCATTCTTTACATTTCTTATTATATTTTCATTGCAAACTGATTCGATGCACCCTACTGCCTGGTATACAGACATTTCAAGAGTCTCTGGGCGCGTTTGTGGAGGGAAAAAATATGTCAACTATTGTTGACATTTATTTGGTTAAATAAATGGTGAAAGAACTGTAGAAATGTGTTGCGCTGCGCTGAGCGCCAGAAAACATTTCCCTCCACATGACTTCGACATACATCTCTCCCTTTGCTCACCCCCCCTTTGGGTCTGCATTATTTGTGGAACCTGCTTGGCTTGGATTTTATTTTCTGAGGAGGATGCCTGTGGCGCCTTTGTTTTGGCCTCGGTCAGCTTTTATTTTTCCTTTTAGTGCCCCTGGCTGAAAGCAAAAGTGCAAAAAGTTTCTCTAAAAATACTTTTAGTTGGGCACAAACACAGACACGAGAGCTGAGCTGCAGGAAGGAAATAGCCCATAGCTAGCCGGAAAGCGGGAAGGAAGGAAGGGAAACTAGGAAAAGAGGCCTAGGGATAGTTCGAACCTTGATGAACTCCTAATGAGTCAGTCTTTGTGGAGGTCAGTTTCAGGGAGTGGATTCCACTCCTCCAACCCGGTTCATTAATCCATCAATCATTCATAATTTGCAAGATTACGGGAGAAGTTCTAAGGCCTAGAGCAATGTGTTATATTTAGGAAACAGGAGAAACTTCCACTGGACTAAAAATGAATAAAAGATGAGCAAGGAAAGGAGCCAACGTTGTGGTGATAAATTATGAATAATATGAAATTGTTGGGAATGTGTGAAGGTATTTAGAAAACAGGAGTCATAGGTTAAATGTTAAGTTCGCCTTCACGAAAATAACTGAAGGACTTAAAATATATCTACAATTTAGGGAAACGAAATAAGTTTCCACTCAAATTTAATACATTATTTTATTATGTGCCTTCTCGTATTTGGCAAAATTCCTTAGGTTCCCCCAAAACTCGATTTATCTCATCTCTCTGCTCTCAACTTGGCTCACACTTATCCGACCTCTTATTATAATAATAATAATGGTCCCTTAGCCATCCCACCCACGGCTATAAAAACTGAACGCCCACCAGTGTTGTCCTTGGTCACCAAGTTCCAGGTCTTGGCTTGTGTCCAGAAGCCCGGGAATGACCCCAGAAATAATCCCCCCTTTGAGGGCTCGTGCACGGGGGCCAAAGCTAATTATGCGCAAGGCAAACACTTTGGCGAGACCGCCACGGTCAACACCTCGTCGTCCATATCACGGGTTGGGCGGGACTGGTCAAAGTCAGAGACTGAGGTGGTCTCTGTCTCGCTGGCAACACTGAAAATGGGAAGGGCCAAAGGCAAGCAAAGACTGAGCCACTCCAGAGGCTGTGCAAACTTTTGCGATGAAGTTTGGACGCCTCGAGAGTTTTGGCTCTTCTATTCTGAAGCAATTTGTTAAAAATATATGAACTGGAAACAAGAGTGCATAATATTATATTACCCTTCTTAAATTTGTAAATTAAAAATAAAACCTTTGACTAGTACTTTAGTTTCGTCCTTGATTCCAAATTAATTAAGAATTCCCTTAAGTGTAACCATAACATATTTATGTTTTTGTTTTATTACTTCTTATCCTTGGCGGACAATCTTTATCCCATGTGTACCATGGTGGGTTATCACTTAAAGCTTCCTCAGAAATTTACTGGCTGCGACGAAATAAGTTTTTATGTCATCCCTTTTCCTGCACCCACATTAATGAGTTGTTTTGTTTTTTCTTTTTTGTGGTAAAGCGGGTGTATTTAACATATTTCGTTGGCTGCTCCTCGTTATTTACTTGAAAAGTTCGCCAAGGATGATGTGTTTGTGCTCATGACTGCGAGACATGGTAGAGTAACCCCCCCTGGTTATTGTTGTGGGGGGCGCCTAGTTCAAGGTCACAAAATTGTACGGGGAAGAAGGACTACTAAAATATGAAAATTGCTTGAGGGGAATCAAGTTCCAAGCAAAATTGCATCCTTAACATGCACAAGTATGTTAATTTTATAAAGTCAGCCCCAAGAATATGCTAATGTGGTCATTTTGTTGACGATACATATGTATATGCATGTCATATATAGAGAAGACAAGGAAAGGTTGCTAACTAAGGGTTTGATGTTTATTACAAAGGTGTTTAAAAGCGGTTTGAAACTTTTTAATTTGATACAAAAATGTTTTAGTTCATAATTGTAAATGAAAAATATTATCCATCATTTTTTTAAGTCTTTTAAGGAATATCATTTAAAAATAAGTATTAAAGCATTTCTAACAGTCTTGATAAAATAATGATTTTATTGCCTTCCTTTTTCAGGCTTAAGTCATAACCGAAAACCACAAACAATTTAATGAACAAGACTGAACAACCACGACACCCCACACAATAACTTGTAAACTATAGGAATTCAAAAGCCACCACCGCTCAAAACTAATCTTTAAACCACAAAAAACGAAGCACAAGAAATTTAATAATAACAATTGACAAGGAGACCAAGCCCAAAGCCAAAAAGCTAACAAAGATGTCATCGCGTTCCAAGGAGAGAGTTGTCACGGCATTCCGCAAAATCTTCCACAAGTCCAGTAACAACAACAATAATAATAATAATAATAACAACCATAATAATAATAATAATAACAATAATAACAATGACAAAATTGATGGTGCTACTGGCAGCAATCCGAATATAACCAATAACAACCACGAGGCTGCAGCGGCAGCTCCTTCGGGCGGTGCCGGAGGAGCAATGGGCGGCGGTGCGATGGGCGGAGGATCGGGATCCGGAGCTGCTGCCTCCAAGAATGCTGTGGTGCGAATGGCAGCTGAACAGGCCGTTTGGGACTCACCAGGCAAGCGGCGACGACAAGATCACAAGTAAATATTAAAAAATAAATAAATAAAAAGAGACACATTTCAAACTGCTTTGTTGTTTATAACCTCATATTTGCAATCCTTCCTGGCAGGGTGGCGCCGACAACGGGACGTCATCTGGTGGCCGCGCCGGATCAAACGATCCGTTCGCGGCGCCTCATGAAGGAGTACCGCGAAATGGAAAGGCTGCAATGCAAGAACGATGCCGTCTTCACAGTGAGTTCAAGGATGTGTGTAAGATGAGAGTCCGTTTATTTACCTTCCCATCTTCGCAGGTGGAACTCGTCAGTGACAACCTGTTTGAATGGCATGTCCGCCTTCACGTGATAGATCCCGACTCACCACTTGCCCGGGATATGGTTGAGATGGGCGTTCCGGCCATCCTGCTGCATTTGAGCTTCCCCGACAACTTTCCGTTTGCCCCGCCATTCATGCGTGTCGTGGAGCCGCGCATCGAGAAGGGCTATGTGATGGAGGGCGGGGCTATTTGCATGGAGCTTCTAACGCCCCGTGGTTGGGCGAGCGCCTACACGGTGGAGGCCGTCATCATGCAGTTCGCTGCCAGCGTTGTCAAGGGTCAGGGACGGATTACGCGCAAGCCAAAAAATGCAAAGGAGTTTACTCGGTGAGTCGAGGCGCCTTTAAATAAATAAACTAATTAAACTAATCTGAATACAATATTCCTTTTTAGTCGCCAGGCCGAGGAGTCATTCCGTTCGCTGGTTAAGACACACGAGAAGTACGGATGGGTGACACCCGCTTTGGCCGATGGCTAAGGCCAAGCCTACCCGAGATTCCAAATACCCAAACCGCGATGAAACTCCGCTCAGATGCTCTGCGTTTGCCAAGTCAAAACAACAACAACCAATGCAATTTAATATTCAGTCGTCGCTCATAGAAAGGCTTCAACCATCATTTTATATTATCCATCATAGGTTGCGATAGAACCTCTCTGCCCTACCCCGTGGGACAAACTTCTTAGACAAGTAACGAACGATTTCAATTGCTAAACCATCCAAAAAAGGAAGCCCAAAGGAGAGGAGGAGCATCTTATAAAGAAGCAAAACACAAAAACGCATCAAGCAACAAATTAGCTTAATATGTACTTTTAGCTCGTAGACAACAAAGCAAAATGAAAAACTTTCGTCGAATACAGAAAAAGAAAAGAAAACGTTATTTAAGTCTTAAGTATTATGTTAGTTGAGAATGGAAATCCAACTAAATAGTATAATAGGAAACTCGATTTCCCATATACTTTCAATCGCCCAGCGTTACAAAGTTACGTTTACAGATTTCAATTAGTCTGATATCTTGGTTCCGACTGTGTTACTTTTTTAATTTGATGTGATTTCTGTTAACATTTAACAAACCATGGAGAAAAACCAAAATTACAACTGATGCTTGTAAAACACGACTTTGTTTTCTTAAGTTTCGCATAATGAATAAATATAACATGTGTCTATAATCAGGTTTTTAATTGTGTCTTTAAATAGATGTTAATTTTATTGGGGATTCCTATATATGTAGGTAATTTCAAATTTATAGTCCGAAATTCAACGATTTTAATTGTAAAAATTATAAGTGGAATATGATTTTATTAAGTAAATATTTTAAATTAAAATTTTTGCGTTATTCATTTGGAACGATTGCTTTAATTTATTTCTATACTTTCGAAATTGAACCTGGTACAATATTCATATATACAAAGACATACTTGTTTAATTAATTTTGGACTCTTTTTTGTTGTTAAAGAGACCTAAAAACGATATAACCTTAGGTTTAAAAATATCTGTTTTACCCTTTTAGCGATTAATTTTGAATTGCGCGCGCAGAGTGTTGGGCAACGCTCACGGACAGAGCTGCATGACGAGTGCCCCATCAGGTAGAAAAATGGCTTGTTCATCAGACCAGCTCATTAAAGCTAAATAATCATTTATTAGGCACCAAAAAAATTGCAATTCAACAAAAATTAAATTATGCATTTTACGATTATACAAAGCGCCCAACTTTTTCGTGAAAATATAAAGTTTTTGTATATTTTTCATCCGATTACTGGCTTGTCAGTCCGTTTGCTCGTGCCTCGTGAGCACGCGTACCAATCGCTTGCCAACACTAGAAAAAAACTAAACGGGTAGCTGAAAAATTACAATCGCAGGACACAATTTTGTAAGTATTTTAAGGCATATGCACGTGTCTTGTGTACATTTAAGGTAGTGCCAAGTGTCCTTCACGGTTTGCCGTAGCTAAATCAGCAGTTATTTGCCGCGGCTAACTGTATTTAGTTCGTGAAAATTGCCTTGCAAAAGTTGCCTCGCTGGGCACGCAGTTTGTGGGGAAGCGAGAAAAAAAACTAGACAGTCTCTCTGCCCCTAGGCGGCAGCGACGCCGGCAGCGCAGTAACTGCGCCCCGAAGTCCTGGCGGAAAATCGGGGATATATTTCCCGTGCTGCTGCTCAAGGACAGAAGGTAACAACGGGTATGGAGGTGGCTGCCGAAGGGAACGGGAGCTGGCAAAGCCGACTGGCTCGTGGCTATTGTGATTATTGTCTTTATTTTTGGAAATATCTACGGAATTCTGTTAACCGAGCTATCATAGAACTAAGATTAAATATTAATCACGTTTTTTATCTTTTTAAATGATACTTGCTTATGAAGTATTCCGATAGTGGTTATATCTTCTTGATTTATCAATAATCTTATGATAAAATCTATGTTCTTTAAAGACAACTAAGTTCTTGTTGAATGTAAATCTTATTTGTAATTCCACATTACATTTCAATAGTGTTTTTACTTGGTATTTTAAAACAATAAGAAAATTACTAAAACTTTAGACCTAAAATGCGAAAGCTGACTGTTAAGTTAGTGAATATCTTGTCAAATGGGGTTCTTGTTTTAATTATTTAATAAATCACAACAGAGTCTTTGGTACGTTGAAATAATCTTAAGAAACTCCCAAGGTGAGGTCAAACTACCCTCTCTCCAAGGCTATAAAAATAAACCCTAGAAACCAAGAAGAAATATAAACACTTTCTATTTTTAGATAGACGGCAATGGAATCGGAGACGAAAGCCAGCGGCGATGAGGAGAAGCAGCAGGAAAAACCCTGCATGGCTGTGCCCATGGACACTCTGGACCCACCGCCACCTAACAGCGCTTGCGGTGGCAACAATAGTAACTCGAAGACCCTTAAACGCTGCCTGAGTGTTCCTATAATCCGAACACCGTCAACGGGCAAAACTCCGTGTGCAAAAACTCCAATGACTACCCGGGCCGCTGCAGCGGCTGCTCTGGCTGCCAGAGAGCACGAGCAGACGCCGAAGAAGAGCCAGCATCAACCCGTGCTGGATATCCAAATGCCGACTATTGCTTCCGTTGAATGCTTCGCCAAGAACATACACATACGCTCGCAGCCCAACTCGAGGGAGGTGTCCCCGGCTCCAGTATTCAATATATTCACCCCGCGAGCCCGGCGCTATTCGGCTAGCTATAGTCCCCTGACCACAGCTGCCAATGGAGCCACTCTCTGCCTAACTCCCAGGGTCTCCCAGTTGAGGCAGGAGGAATGCGCAGATCTAAACAGTCGCGAGGTGAACCATGAGCGAGAAGTGCATCGGGAAATACAGATTTCGCAGAGCTGGGAGGATCTCACGCTAGTGGCTGAGAACTGGTCCTGTAAATCCGATGATTTTTCCAATCCCCTGCAGGTCAACCTGCCGCCCACCGGCAGCACCAGCTGCTCTAGTCCCAGTCCGACAAACAATCGGGCAGGGATGCGCCTACCATATTCGCCTTCGCCCACTAGACGGACATTCGCCACCCGGAGATCGATGTCGCCGATTGCGATGAGGCCATCGCAACTGGGACCGGTCAAGCGGAAGTTCGAGCTGGACGATGCTCCCACGCAGGGGAGTAACTGGAGTGTGTACTCCCCACCGCCGCTCAAGAAGATATTTACGGAAAGGTGAGCTTCATATAGTAAAAACATAAGCTATTCAACTCATAATCAAGGGAAAGTTGTTCTCTATTCGATTTACATCCGATATAATATATTGTGATATTTTTGTCTATATAGCATAGCGGACTCGATGTGCGTTTTTAAACCATCAAAGTAATTATTTTTCTTGCTTATATCTGCCTATGTATTCTTTCTGGGGCAAAAGTTAATTTTAAATAAAATCTAGCTACTCTCAGGATTATTTACATTATTTTCGGATTGGGTTAGACATCGAAACATTTTTTTGAAAGCTAAAAATAAATGTAGAATTTGCTGGTACTGATTAAAACGATATGTGAAAATGCACAAATGCAATAAAATGTATAAGATCAGCACGTTGCAAAATGTAAAGCAATATATCCAACAATGTATGTTAAAAAAAATATCTATTTTCTGATTAAATCAATGTACTTTTTCTCTCTCTCCCTCCCAGTCGTGGCTCCTCGCCTGTGTGCCAATCACCCTCGTCGGTGTGTCCCAGTCCGGATTCCGGAACGTACGACGGTCGGATTACGCCCAAGTTGTTCATCTCAAAGCTGTGCACAAACAATGCGGTAAGCGGATCTGGGAGCGGGACAAATAACAGCAGCAGCTCGGGCTGCCCATCGCCGGTGTCGGCTTCACCGGGCGGCCTGGGCAGTGGCCCCAATCTGGAGACAGCCATGTGCCTCGTGTCAGGCGGGAGCCAGAGTCAAAGCATCGACGAGGGCATCTCCATCCCGCTTGAATCAGAGATAAACTCCTCATCCTGCCGCAGTCGCACCTCCTCCATACTGTCAACGGCCTCGTCCAGCACTCAGGTGTTAGTCAACGATCTGAACGACGATGCCACGCTGATGGACGATGCCAAGAGTGAAACATCGTCGATCGGTGGCTGCTCCACCATCAGCATAGAGTCTTCATCCTGCGACAGTGGCGCCCGAACGGCAGCCACCTTCCTCAATCGCCTGGTTGTGGATTCGGATGGCAGCGGCGGGGGCTCGCCGCTGGCGCAGAAGAGCTTCTACATCAACAAGCAGGGATTGTCGGGCGCCAAGAAGTTCATTGTCAACCATGAGAGAACGGCGAGTGTCGCCAGCAAGGATGTGCCGCAAAAGCTTTAAGAATCAGAGTCGATTTTGGGAATGCAAATAAGATAACAAGAGAATAGATGTTGGTTATATTATTGGGTATTTGCTTTGGAAGCTTCAGGTAAAAAAACAGGCTTGTCTTCCAGGGAAATTTGTAACACAAAAAAAAATCTATATTCTGCCTTAAATTTAAAGAATTTTTAAAGATAAAGTTTGAGGACAGTGAGAAGACAGGGTAAAAAAATCAGATCCGTATTATACATTTAATACGGATCTTGAACACTCAAAAATAAGGAAAAGCTAATATAACTTGAGTTCATTTCAAATAGGTAGAGCTGTCCAAAGCAAAGTCTCTTGCATTCGACCCAGAATAACTCGCTTTAGTCGGGGGATTTACCGTTGATCCCACTGATTCGCTAAATAATTAGTTCGTAGCTTTGTTGTACATAGTTAAGTTGTTTTTTCTAAAGGTCTAAACAACTATATTGCATATCATCTTTCACAAAAACACACAACACAACACACACTCGCTCGCTTTTTAATCCCTAGTAAACATTCGTTTTTAATGTGTTAGCCTAAGTTTAATTATTATATAGCCAGATTTATTATCCCCGATCTTTTGTGTTATGATACGTTCTTCATTTACAAATGTTTCGATTTATAAATAATATTCTATTTGTTTACCTTTGCATATATATAGAAATAATATGATTAATTTAGATTCGTTAGATGTTAGCTACCAAACAAGGTCCCAATTTTGCCAAATATGTTTCCTGTACGTAATATGTAATCCAACATTATATTGCCTATAATGTGATCGAAATATTCGCGGCGATATATGTGCATATCCCCAAAAAGAAACTGATCGATATATATATGTATTTACCCCTATATTACATAGGTTTACGGTTCTATTCTAATTATCGTAAGCGAATTTACATAGCTTCAGGAAATGTTATACCTAGAAATGATTCAAGATCGAAAGAAATGCCTATTAAACATTTTTTCAAATAGATCATTGGTTTGTGTTTGCTTCTTTGCATAAGTATGGCGATGTGTAGAGGAAAATTATATAAAGCTATAATCGAAAATATCATTGGAAAATCGAGACTATATTGAGCTTCGTGTGAAGAGCTGATGTCATATCTCTAAGACATGACATAAAATCGAATTTCGGTAAGAATATTATTATTATATGTTTACATTTCATTGTTATATATTTTTCAGATCAAAGAAAAGGAGTTGTTAATGGTAGGTACATATGTAAATAATTTCATAAATCATTAAAAATATTTATCGTAATACTTTTGGAACCTAATTTTGTAATTATACTATATAATTTATTTATATCTAGCTCGTTTTAAACATCCCATCAAAAAATTTTTTTTATTGACCCTTTATTTAATTTATAAAAATATTGCTTATTGTCAGATACTAGTAAAAATTGGGAGTCTAAGTTAAAAAAATATTTGTTAGTTTAGACTTCAAAAGGTAAAAGAAATGTACCTAAAAAAGCTTTTAATTGTTTTAGAAAGGACTTGCTTTTTCACACTATAATCATTAAATAACAAAATTCTATGCTGACTTATATGTAGACACATTTATATTTGTAACTAATTTGTAAAAATAATGCCAACAATCTGTATATTTTCACCGAGCACGACATCTCCCCACCGTCACCACCAAGCCTTATAAAGCACCTGCATGATGAGCCCGGTCCGAGTGTGTGTAAGTTGTGCACCCAGAGACAGTGGGACTGAAAAAGTTCGAACACCTGGGGGGAGAGAGGCAGAAGCCGAGGTGCCGAGCATTGCTCCCCATTAGCTCGCTCGCTCGCTAACACCGAGATACTGGTTCCCCACACAGATAGGACATGATACACATGGCCAGGCAGTCGCTGAGACATCGCACACGGATGCCAATCCCCCAGGCTAACATCGCCAAAGCAAAAGCCAGAGAGACCGACCGGGCCCGAGTCACCGAGACCGATAAACCGATTCCACACGGACCACGGAGTGGGCGTTGTGTGTTGACTTCCAGAGACTGGATCTCCGATATAAACGAGTTTTATAGCGAAAATAAGAGAAAAAACGAGTACGAAAATGAATGTGCGCTGCTGCTGCAGTCACGATCGTCAATATTCCCGAGACCGAGAGACCGGGCGGAAGCCTAGAGCCAAGCACTCGAAGCGGATCTTTGGGACCATAGTGACAGGCTTGAAACCAGAACTTGGCTACTCACGCAAATGGCATACAAATTAGAAGAAAACACGCTATACTATCTCCCGAAAGTGATTGAATCGACACCTGACAGCGGTCGAGGGCTTAATATTTGGAACACTATACACAGTTCAACAAATTTAGAAATGTGAGTATCCTTAACACAATTATTATAATTTGTAGAATATTTAGTAAATCTGGAGTGCAACAGAAATTACTAGAAATTTAAAAACACTAGTGGTTTATAGCAACACCTCTATATATTAATTCATTGCTGGGTACTATAGTAAATGGCAAAGAAAGGATAATATCCTTAAATGTAAAGAGTTATAAAATAAGCATCAATATCATTCCTATTATATTTTTTTTAAATTAATTTAAAGACTATTTTAACTAGCAGAATGTTTGTTTCCCAAAAGTGGGCCACAAGTTATACGAACTAAGTCTTGGGGAATACATATTGGTGGCAATCTGACATATTTTAAAAATTTATATGCATTCTAAAATTTATTGTTTATATAAAGGACTTAAATATACTATAAAACTCACTTCATATACCATCTAATGCCTAGATAAATTTATTTCAAGGAGTATATACTTATATGGCTAAAAAGTATGCAATGACTTATATGAGTTGAGGCAGGAATGTCTACGGTCGGTAACTTTCCAAGAGGTTTTTAATAGTACTATATATATAAAGCCTAGTTACTAAAGGACTTTTTCAGTATTTATTTACTCGAAAAGACGAAAATATTTTAAAATGTATAAAAAAATAAAATAAAGGACCTTCACACTCTGTTCAACACCAGAAAATAATATAAAGGACCTTCAGACGATGTTTAACACCACATATTAAAGTTAAAGCGCTGAAAGTCCTGATGAACATTAAATCAGAATATTATATAAAGAATCCAATCAGAAAAACGTACAACCCTTTTTACCCAAGTTTTTCCCACCGATCAATAAACTACGATCGCAAGACTTTTTCTAAAGAAAATTTGTCTGAAAATGGACATCATCAAAAGCCGTATTCAACAATTAAATCAATTACTGCAAAATTAAAAAACAACAACTGAAAGGAAAGCGACAGCAACAAAAGACGAGCGAGAAAGAGGAAGAAAAGCATCGGGGAGTACAAAAAATACAAAAATTAAGGCGCACGGTTTTACTTTTGCGTTGCTGCTCGGACGTCAATAAAAAAAGTCGACGTCGACGCTGACGCCGGCGTCGCTGCTCCCCAGATGTTTGTTGTTGTTCTTGTGGTTGATGTTTTAAGTGTAGTTGTTGTGGCTACTGGTACCCTCGTTGTTGTTATTGTTACTGTTTTTTCCGTCACGCTGCTCCCTTTTTCAGTTCTCCTCCCCCACGCATCCCCTCTCGCTCTGGCACACACATGGCTCCATACACCCCCAACTGCCCATTCTGCTCCCTCTCTTTCTCTCTCTTTGGCTCTCTGAGTAATCTTGAAAATCGTGAGTTGTTGTTGTAGTAGTTGTTGCGCCTGTTGCTCTTGCCTGTAATTGTTTTTTTTTTTGTTGTGTTGCCTTTTCTTTGGGGCTTGCCCTGTGCGCATTTTCTTTGTTTTTGCCGTTTCTCGCTTTTGCGTGGCCCGAAGAAAAATCAAGTTAACACGCAAAGGGGCCGAGGGGGCGGTGGGTTTGGGGATAAGGCTCACGTTCGTGTTTCGAAAAAAGCCTGCAGCGCCCATTGTTGTTGTTATTGTTATTGCCTCTCTGCTCGCTTCGCTGATTCACAGACCAAGCAGCGCTGCCGACGTCGACTGAAACTCGACTTTTGCGGCGTTTTGTTGCTTTTGTCGAGAGGTTGCTGCTCGGCAAGCCGCAAATCGCGAATCGCGAATCCAGTTTCTTCTTCACTTCTTCGCACGGCAGTCGCAGCTCATCGCCGAGCACAGAAATCGCGGATAAAAAAGAGCAAAGGAAAGCAGAGCGCCAAAGGAGGGGAGTATAAAGAAAGGGCAAAGATCGGGCATTGAAGATCGGCGGCGGAGCTTTCTTCCTTGCAGATCACATGGTTAGTAAACGATTAAATCTGACAGGATCTCCTACGAGTCGTTAAGAGTGTCTTTGTTTTAAACATTTTTCGTTCGAAACATGCGAGTAAGTAGCACTGGACATCGATCACTCTCTGATTCAAGGACACGATCATCCAAAAGACAGTTGTAACTAAAGGACTTTATAATTAAACAGTTTACTTAGGATTTCGGGATTTCAATATAATAGTTCATGATAGTGATCCTAAGCTAATATTTATTAATTAAATTTAATTAATGAGAAACTGTATCTGAATTTGAGAAAACGTCCAAATTTTAGATAACAAAGCTTATATAAATACCAAGTGCATTAAATTATTTATTTTATTATTTGATAATAATTCTCAAGTACATTTAAATAGATTATATTAGAGGGGAATAGAAATGATTTGTTTCAAAACGCCAGCTTATTATTGTAAGAAAGTGTAACAAACTTTTAAATTCCAATATATTAGGTTTAAGATACATTCTAGATTCTATAATAAATTAGCTAAGGTATATATAGCAATTACTCAACAATTTCTAAAGTTCTCAGAATCAGTATACAAATAATAATTTTTATTTTTAAATCAGACCTTAATTAATTAATTTATAAAACCTACAGCGTTAAACCTTTAAATGGAGTTGACCCTGAATAAGTCATCGTCCTGCCTGGACTGCTGTACCGACTGTACAGCTCTGGCCTGCTGTTCGGCTGCCACCTGCTGTGATGCCAGCTGTGGAGCCAGCTGTGGATTAATTCCCCCCGATCCGGTCAGATATGAGTACCAGGAGCCCGAGGAGAATTTTGTTTCCATAGATGATGCCAAAATCAAGGGTTTTCTGTTGCGAATAGCACAGCAACAGCAGGAGCAGGAGTTGGAAATGAAGAGACTCAAGGATATCGAAAAGTTGCGCCGGGAGGCAGAGAGGCGAAAAAGGGAACAGGAGGTCATTGAATTGGATGAGGAGGACGCTTCCCAGGCCAACGGGTTAATAATTAGCGCCGCCCGAAGTCTGGCCTCTTGGAATTCTTCCATTAAAAGGATATCGCCAGATATTGAATTGATTCCCAAACAGGCACACAGGATTGTGGCGGAAATCGAACTTAGCGATAGCGAACAGGATGCCAATAGCGACGCAGACGAGGATGTCGATCTTCCTTCAAATGCTGTTCATTGTGTCCTGGAAAATGAGAAAAGGACTTCTCACAATTCCCAAGAGCAGCAGGTGATCGTCCTGCCCTCCGACGAAGAGGAAGAGGAGCAGCAGCCCCCACGGACAGTAAGGAAGAAGCCTTCTTCGTCCAGGAGGAAACGTTCGTATGTCAACAGGAGGGGACGCCACCTGTACGAGTGTCCTGACTGCGGTAAGAAAGTGCAGTCAAACTATAATCTAAGACGCCACATGATGATACATACAGGTATTATTCCTACAATTCATTTCTATAACTCCCTTGCTAACAAATTACCCACTTTGTCATCTTAGGGGAGCGACCTTTTCCTTGTGATCTCTGCGAACGTCGCTTTCGGGAATTTAGCGATCTAAAAAAGCACCGCCGCAGGCACTCACATGATCCCAGATTCATTTGCATGATCTGCCATTTGGGGCAACCGCTGGATCAGGATGCCACCAGGTGTGCGGAATGTGAAAGCAAAAATCTAATGGTGAAACCACAGCCAGACGAGATGGAGGAAAAGCCAGGGGAGGATCAGGCAGAAGAGGAGATGGAAGAGGAAGATGAGGATATAGAGGAGGAAATAGAAGAGGAGATTGAAGAACCAGAGGAAGAGGAACAGCCACAGCCTATGGTTTCACTACCCACGCTGATGGTAACCTTGATACCGACTAATCTTCAATCTTTGCCGGAAAAGATTCCTCCTTCCAATCAACCAAGTCGTCCGCCACTTCCGCGTAGTTGCAGTAGCGCCAACTCTTCGTCTTCCTTGAGCAACGATGGCAATACTTTGGGAAAGACTAGAAGTCGTACTCGCCGGTCCTACCCATGTCCCTTGTGTCATCGCCCCTTTGGAACTCGTCACAACCTAAAGCGTCACTATATGATCCACACTGGCGAAAAGCCTTTCAGCTGTTCCAAGTGCCGGAAACCCTTTAGGGAATGTTCAACGCTAAAGAAGCACATGGCCACGCATATCCGAGATCGCTGGTACAAGTGCCTTCGGTGTCCAGCAAAATACAGGGACTATCTGGAGTATGCCGATCATAAGTCCAATCATCTGGATCAGCTGAGGGACAGGAAATCCTCTAACTACGAGAGTGATGATGAGAGCTCTGTGGAAGACTGGCTCGAGTGCTGTGAATGTCAGCAAAGATTTACAGAATTGGAAGCCTATACGTCGCATCTCAAGCAGCATGACTTGGAATTGTACGGAATGAGTGTGGATGATGTGGGTGATGAGGATCACGATGTGGATGTGGCATAAGATTAAAAAATAGTGCGATAAAACATATAAATCGGATAAATTTGTTTAATATATCAGATAAATTTCTAGATTTTAGAATTCTGTGTGTCAAACTTCACGATATTGGGCGCAGTATTTTTGTAGCCTACATTTAATGGCAGGTTATTAAAATGATTTTTTTACTTTATAAAGAAGGATTAAAGAATATATTTTTATAAAAGATTATGAATCCTTAACTAAGATTGTATGACCGTTCATATTAGTTTTATATTCACAATTACTAATGTGAAATACAACTGAAGATAAGATAGATATAAATTCTGCTGAGCAAAGCAATTCCCTAAGTCTTTAACGCTTTAAGGATCTTTCTATGTAGTCCTTATCGTACATAGAACTTATTTACAACACATTCCCTAATATATTAAAGCTCACTATGTGATTCACGAACGATCCATCGGAAAAGAGCCATTCCGAACTCTGATCTGAACTTATAAAACATTGCACAAATGTATTACTAAAAAAAAACCTTTCTTTGCAATGCCATAAGTTCTTTGTAAGAATGATGTGGCAATTTGAACTGAATCGAAGCGATAATTTTCAATAAAATAGGACCTTATCAATTTGTTGTATTTATTTATAAATATTATGATATAATTTTGTATTAAAAAATAAACGTATTAAGTGCACAAGAGTCGGTGAAATATACAAGTGTAAATTATCATTTTCGAAGAACTTGCTTGGGTTTAAGAGATTGAGCTAAAATCGATTTAAGTAAGATTTAACTACAAAATAAATAGTAAAAAGCGTGTAAGCGTAGGAAAAATGACTAAGATTGAGGCGCGCTTGGAGCGGGAGAATCCACAATGGAGTAGTAACTATGCTTAGATGTCCAACAGCACGGGCTTGGTTTCCTTGGCGCACTTGAACACAGATCGCATCATTTTAAGGAAGCCAGTGTCCTTGGGCTTTTCCAAACCACGTTGCACGCGATTCTTCATGACCGAAATAAATTCTTTGTTGCTCAGTTGGTTATCATCTGAATAAATATAACTTAAGTATGGTAATAACAAGTTATTCAAAACTTACTGTTCTCATCGAAAATGGTAAAGACAACATCTACCACATGATCCGATAGATTGACCATAGCCACTGTCTTGGCCACATGCTGCAATGTCTGCTGATCAATCGAGGCTCCCGCAATGTGGTAAAATGTCAGGGCAGTGTCCACATCGTTGATGTTGTTCAGGAAGTGGAAGAAATCAAGATAATCCTGTTTGGAAATGCCTGTGCCGTGATCCCTGAACCGCCGCTTTACTCTCTTCAACTTCTTTTGCTTCTTCTTCAGAGGATACCCGGCATAGGCCAACAATAGTTCAGCGAAATCGGCTTCGGTTATGTTTCCGTCATCGTTCGGTTCTTTCCTTTCAAACTCAAGCGATAGAATTTCCCGCTGAAGTTGCTCTTGAAAGTCCAAGAACTTTTCAATGGTTAGCTTTTCGTCCATGTTGGGGCCAAAGAAATACGTGATCAAGGCCGAATTTACGCCCTAAAGGAAGGATTTAAAAGGATTAAATTACTATTATTTTGAAGGGAAATCGGCGTTAACATCAATGGGCAGTAACTTGTGTGCGTGGGAGCTGGTGCATCTGTGGATTTTCTAGCGTGATTTAGTCTTAGTTAAGTGCGAATGTGACTGATGTTCAAAAAGAAGTTCGAAAGGGGCAAAATATAAGCCAGTAAGCATTATCACACAAAGTACCTTCAAGGACTGTGAGTACGTCAAAAACAGAGGGAAGTTAAGAGTTTTTTTTATGTACACAGTTTAGACACGCGTTCAATATACATATACAGGAGATCAAAGCCAAAAGACAGAGAATATACAAGTATACAAAAGAAGGAATGGTTTTTTTTAGTACGTCTCGATGTACTGTCTTTTCTCTAAGAAAATGTTCCTATATTACCTTAAAGGTGTTCCCCGTATTGGCGTGATCACGATGCCGTGTCCCCATGCTCGTCTGCTGTCTCACCAGTGTGGCAACCATTTCAAATTCCTCACAATCCACATCACCATCTCCATTCAGGTCGAACATGCGAAAGGCAATCTCAAAGTGGCGACGGGAGACTTGAAGGGACAAACACAATTTGGTTATTTTATGCACAAATTTATATTAGTTTAAATCACTTACTGGAGAGTACTGTCAGCAGGAAAATGTAATCAGAGAAGGTGATCAAGCCAAAGGAGCCCAACTTGTAAAAAATGCTGTTCTTTTCCAGGTGCAGATTTAGTTGTTCGCCAACGGACTGAAAAGGAAATTAGGTTTAATAAACAATTTACTGAGCACCAGAAATGTGCTTAAACAAATTTCACAACATTTAAATAACAAGCTCACCTTGGGATCATAACGTCGATATTGGTCCAGACCCAATCCTAAAAAAGTACAACATGCATACTGTTAGACAAAGATTCTCCTTCTAAATATAATCGTATTAGTTTTCTACAACTTTACAGTCTTCTATTTCCCTGTTACAATGTTTTGCTAGCACATACCATCTGGTTGCTTCATGCCCGGTGTCATGCTGGTAAGAAAATCAGTCGGTGTCATATAGACCTCGTGACGATCATCGGCCACGGGCACCTGGATAGTGGCAAAATAGCGAAACACTTTGTCCGGAGTCGAGAACTGACGGATACGGTTCTCGTACTCTATAATCTAAGGCAAACGACATTACTTTAGCTAAGAGCAACAACGACGTTGAATATGAAGAGCCACAATAATTTCAAAAGAAATGAAGACTAAACAAACCAAACGAGAGTTTTTTTAAACTAAACTAAAATCAAGTTAAGAACTAAATGTTAGTTGATGTGTTTTGAGTTTCCGTCGGGGTGATTTACCATCTGGCTGTTTGATTCCCGGGTAAATGGAGCGCAGGAAATCCTCGGGCGTCATGCAAACTATTGTTTGGGTCGCGTCCTGCAATCGTACGGTGGCAAAGTAACGGAATATCTTGTCCGGCGTGGAAAATTGCCGTATACGGTTCTCATACTCAATGATCTTCATGGGTAGGTGTTTGTGTGTAACATGGCGAAAATCAAGACGTCACAAACATAAAAATAAAGAAAACAAAAGATTTTGCGGTAAAACGTAATTAAAGAAACTTTAAAATATATTGCAGAATAATATAAATTGGGTTTACTCGGGTTTTCACATAGTCTTTTTGATTTGTCAATTATAATAAAGTTTTAATTTTATGATTTGCAAAATGCTTTCCAATACAAGCTAAAAAGAAATATAACTTATCGACAGAAATTAATAAAAAGTATAAAAACAATTATTCATTATCTCAAAAACCTGATATATATCTTTGACGTATTTTTAAATCAAAAAATTTTGGCAAATCATAGAAATTAGGCTGTGAAAACCGGATTAAACCTGATATATAATAATGGCATTTAAAACAGAGTTAACAAGGCGTAGTTTTATATAGCGTTCCAGAGCTAAAAGCTGCTATGTATGTACCTTCCTCTCGCGGAATCCGACCTTCTCGCGGATCTTCTTGCCCCCGTGCAGATGTAAGTCCGATCCTGCTTCCTCATCCTCGCTGTCCTCCGCTTCCGTATCGGACGACTTCTCCTCACCATTCACTCCGGCGGCTGAGGACGGTCGTTGTCCAGCATCCGCATCCACTTTGGGCACCAGCAGACGCTTCACTCTAAAAATAGATGTGTCGTGTGAGAACAAAATTAATATTTTATTGGTTATTTTACTCACTTGCCCCAATCCAAAACAGAAATTAGGAATAGGCTAAGGATGAACATGTGAAAGTACTTTGTCACATTCGGCGTCTTCTCCTCTTGATGTCCGAAGCGTTTGTGGTTCCTCACTTGCATTAAATTTGGACTTCCATTTGATTTTGTTAAATCCTTAACGATTTGATTGCTATTTTGGTTGCACAAAGTGGAGGCCAATGCGATTTGTGCTGGTTTTTGGAGTATATTGAAGGTCCTGGGCCTTGCCAAGGCAGCCAAGGCCTGGCGCGTTACCAGGAATCGCAGCACTGACATTATTATTGTCCTGTTTCGGTTGTTTTAACGTTTTTTAAATCCAATTTATCGTTTTTATGCGCATTTTTTTGGCAAAATGGGTTAGTATGACCAGATATCTTACGGCCAAAGAACACCACGTTTTTCAGGTGGGCTCCGGCTTTGTTTATGTTTTCTTTTCTTAGTGTTCTTGAGCTATAACAGTCAGCTTTTGTTCGATTAACACAAAATGTAAGATTAAAAGTCAGTCAGTTTTAGGAATTTCAGGAATTTTAAATATTCTAAGACTAAGAGTTGAATATTTTTCCATGATATTTAAATTATATGTTTCAAATCAGAAAAAATAACATTTGTTTGTGTCATTAGAAACACCCTGTGGGGCACAATCAGCTGATCTGTGAAGCAGGACAATAGCTGACTGCTGTGTGCTGAATGCATTTTAAAATAAAATTCAAATAAATTAAATAATTTTGTTTTTCAGAAAAATAAGGTAATTATGAAATATTGTTTTATATTTTATTTGTTTATATTTTTTGGTAATATAAATGAAGAATTCGAAAAAAGTATACACCAAAATATGCCAAAAGACGGCTATATGCTCCCCCAAAAATGATTTTTAATATTGCTATGGAGAGTAATTGGATATATCACTGCCCGAGTAGCATATCCTCCTCGTCCAAGACTTCCTCACTCCCCATGGGCCCCTTGAGGGTCGGCGAGTGTGAGCGCATATGCCTTGTCAGATTCTCCCTCACGGTAAACGACCTGGAGCAGTGGGGACAGCGGTGTGCTTTCTCCGTAGAGTGGGTAAGAACGTGCCGCCTGAGTCCAATGGCACTCGAAAACGTTTTCGAACATTGGGTACACTGAAAGGGCCGTTCGCCGGTGTGAGTGCGGATGTGGTCCTCCAGATTGTTTCGGGAAATAAAGGACTTCGGGCATAGGGAACACTTGTGCGCCTTCTCGCTGCTATAGTTGCGAATGTGTTTCTTGAGCCAGGTTTCTTTTAAGAAAGTCTTCGGGCAATGGGAACACTTGAAGACCTCCATTCCCGCGAGGCTCTCACTGTCTTTTATCGCATCAGTGTGAACGCTGTAATGGTTGTCCAGGTAGGATCGCCTCAGAAAAGTCTTCGGGCATAGAGTACACTGGTAGGGCCTTTCTCCGGTGTGACTTCGTACGTGCACTTTGAGACTAGGTGACGTTAGGAACGACTTCGGGCAGTGAGGGCACTTGTGCGGCCTTTCTCCGGTGTGGCTGAGGTAGTGTGTATTGAGAGCAGATAGTTGGGCGTACGACTTTGGGCACTGGGAGCACTTATGTGGCCTTTCTCCAGTATGTGTGCGGACGTGGTTCTCAAGGTTAGATGGAGAAAGAAAGGACTTTGGACATTGGGAGCACTGGTACGTCTTTTTACTGTTGTGATACAGGACGTGCTTTTTCAGCTTGCGTTGGTCTGGGAAGGACTTCGAGCAGTGGGAACACCTAAAGGGTAGCTCCTCCGCCGTACGTCCTTCTTTGCTGAGAACCTCACCTTCGTCGATATAATCCTTATCGTTATTATCCTCTACTTCATCATATTCCACTTCTTCGCTTTTAACTTGCCATTCCGTTTGGTCCACTTCGCAGTCCCCTTCTTCGACCGAGTTTTCTTCAAGTGGCTCATTCTTCACCTGGAAGTCGGTATAGTCTTCATATTGCTCCAAATTCTGTCTTAAGTCACCGTCGACGCCTTCGTTATGATTTTCTGGATTAGAATTTTGGATTTCCTCCTCGTCGTCTTCACATTTGAATTCAGTTATGGTAAAAAATTCAATCTGCGTGGGGTCCACTTCCTTTAAATGGTTCTGGTGCTCCAGGGTCTCCTCAAACGATTGATTTATCTGATACGCACTTCGAGCATCCTCCAGGCAAGGGGAGCAGATGGTTTCTGGCAGGGAATCCCCCTTAGATACAGAAGAGCCAGTATATTTGGAAATCATATCAGCAATGGAAACTTCCGATGGAGGAGGCGTTCCATCAAATATATTAATCAAAGTCTCCGGCTTTCCCCTGCAAATTCGACACGTGTCCTCCATTGTCCTGTGATCTAAAAACTAGATTTGTATATTTTTTTATTGAATATAAAATATATTTACCTTAATATTTGTAAATATCCTACAAATTACAAAAAGACGAATTGTTTTGTTTATGACAATCTGGACAGTAAACACCCTGTGAGGCACAATCAGCTGATATGTGAAGTAGGACAAAAGCAGCCTGCTGTGGTACTAGTCAGTTTAAGTAGTATATAAAAACATACGTTATTATTATTCATTTGTAATATTATAATTTTTTATGGAAAACATTTATTATTAATATTGAATTTAAATTAATTTTTTTTATATATTTAAATTTTTTTATTTCTTTGTTAATTTTGTTCAGTAACACTTGGTGTAACTTGTATTATCAATAATTAAACATTCCATAAATATATTAATTGTTTTTCTTGGAATTTAAGAGCCATTAAAATTGACCAACCACCTTTTTGAATTGAAGTGTAATATTTGGACAGCTTTCTATGAAAAAAGTGCCACTAATAAATGCATCAACCGAATGGCGGGGAGTATTTTTCGAGGAAGCCTATTTTTTTTAGAGATTAAATTTGTTATCTACTATTCCAAAATGTTCTTTATTTAAAACAGCTTCATAAAAGCATTAGCAGTCAGTGATCAGAAGAACACACAATGTTCAGCCGCGCACCATTAGTTTTTGTCTTTTTATTTATTGCTTGGAATCTGTATCCTGTGTCCTGGGCGCAAATAAAAAATGCCGGAGATAGTATTCTGAATTCAACGGAGTATTACGTTGACGTACAAGAGCCATCGGATCAGCTAGGGGTCGAGGGGAAACCTGATAATATATCTGTTTCAGAGGACTTCAAACTGATCGGTTCGAGACAGTTCTACATCGAAAAGGATATAGCCCTTGATTGGTTCGCTGCAGCAAACATGTGCTATCAATTGGGTGGCCGACTGGCTACCATCCGGAACGAAGAGGAGCTAAATCTTATTGTACCCAAATTGAACTGGGACTCTGGCTACTGGCTGGATATTAACGATATGTCCGAAGAGGGCAGGTTCGTTTCAACGGCTACGGATGAGCCAGCAGCCTTTTTGAACTGGAGAAAGGGGCAACCGGACAACTACAACAGGAATGAACATTGCGTTCAATTAATTAATTATTACATGTACGATTCGTCTTGCAGAGACAAACGATATTTTCTATGTGAGGCGCAAGTTTAATTGAAGAAAATTATAATTAAAAATATATAATACCTTAGATGAATAAGCGGAATAAAGGATGATAACCACATAAGGCGGCAATATTATAATACTTAAAAAATTGTGTTATATATATATATCTGATAATGTTCAAAGTTCAACCATATAATAAGTCTGCTTTTGTACCTAAAATTATATTATATATATTCAAGGCCTACGGGTAATATTTTGAGTGTATGCAGAGGCCTATGACCGCAGCAAGCCCCACGTTTGACCGTTAACGATTAACCTTAATACCCTAGCTACAGTGGGGAAAAATATATATTACATATATTATTATAGAAATTTAATTAAAAAAAGAGAAATTTTATAAAAGAAATTGCAATTAATTATAAATATTAAATCTTAATTTTTTTTTTATTTGTGTAATACCTCTTAGTATCATATTTCTGGGTATGTTCATTTGATTTTATTTCACCATATGAAGACTCAATCGATTCTAAATTTTTCTCTTAGTGAAGAAGCCCTTTAGCTGCATTTGAGGGTTTGTGTGCCGAGCTTTCACTTTTCATTCATTCATCAATCGCAATGGAGCGGTGGCACAACAAGCTGGCCGTGGTCACTGGTGCCAGCGGTGGCATAGGAGCAGCCTGCGCCCGGGCCATGATCGGAGCAGGATTGCGGGTGGTGGGCCTCGCTCGACGGGAGGCAAAGCTGAAGGAACTTAAGGACAGCCTGCCGGCGCACCTGCAGGCTAACTTTATTCCACGACGATGTGATGTCTCCAAGGAGGACCAGGTGCTCAGCTCGTTCGACTGGATCGAACGGGAACTGGAGGGCCCCGATGTTCTGCTCAATAATGCGGGAATCACGCGTGAAACGGAACTAGTTACTCCGGGAAACACACAGAAACTTCGAGAGGTCCTGGACACGAATGTGATGGGCGTGATCTGGTGCACACGGGAGGCCTTCAACAACATGAAGAAAAGGGGCAACGAGGGCCATGTACTCATCATCAACAGCATTGCCGGACACCAGGTGCTGAACTTTATCGATGTACTGCCCTCCTTCAACATTTATCCGGCGACGAAGTTTGCCATTACGGCCATCACTGAGACCTATCGTCAAGAGTTCCAGCTGCACACGAAAAAGATTCGAGTGACCGGGATTTGTCCTGGGGCTGTGAACACCAATATCTTTCCCGAAGAGATTCACTTTTATGTGAAGGACATGGCCCGTTTGGATCCCGCAAACATTGCCGATGCTGTGATGTACGCCTTGAGGACGCCACCTCATGTCCAGGTGAGGGAAGATCAAGTTGAATTTATAGAAAATTATTTATAACACAATTTCTTTGTTTTTAGATTCATGAAATTACCATCAAGCCTATGGGCGAAATGTTTTAGATATGATTGAACTATATGAATGTCATGTTTTAAACCTGGATTTTTTTCCTATTCAATAAAAGACAAAAATGGTTCTTTATCAAATAGTTTTCCTCTTTTACTAAAATTTGAATATAAGGGCTGCAGAGTGTAGTGATGTAAGTCTTAGCTTTTGTTCAGCTGCAACCACTGATTCGTCGTTGAGGAGTGAAACAAATGACGTCAGTAGGATCAACTGTTTTCCGTTTTATTTAAATTTGTAATATTACAGAAAAGGTAAGTTCATTTATTTATTTTTCAGAGAAAGTAAGTAAGAGTAACAAAAATGTAATAGTGTAAGTCTATTAATCTGAAATGAAAGAAAAAATGCCATTATTTATGTTAAATTTTAGGACAACGGAAAGCCCTTAACGATTTTGCATGAAAAGGCATAAAACCATGTTTAATATTTTTAATGACATTTTAATGCCGGATATGTGAATGGACTGGATCTCGCGTTTCTAAACAGGATTCCCTGCCTGAAACTATTTGTTCATCTTGTCGGCCAGCTGGTCCGTTCCTCAAAGAGGAGACATAGCAGAGAGAGGGTCTGTTGGTCCTTAATCAACTATTGAAAAATGAGGCTATTGATGACGACCAAGGGGATTTGTAAGGAGAAACTACAGCCGAATTCGGAAAGAGTTTAATAAGGAAAAGGACTACCACGTAATACCAAATCAGGATGTAATTCAAGTAAAGATTGAAGTTCTTGAGGATAACATCCATGGCAGTGAGAAGCTAAGCAAAGGCAGACGGTTCCACCGATGGACCGTCTTCCATTGTATGTACTGCCCTAAGACTGTCCAATCTTTAAAGACATATTATCAATTATAGTATTAAGAAACCACACCAATGTTCCAACTGGGCTATATACGGTTCTGCATGAAGTCCTGTTCGCAAACGGGCATCTACAAGGCGTTGCTTTCCTTATCCCCGATGTTCGAAATCTTTTGCGATGCAATATAATCTTGACATTCACCTGACTCTGTGTCCGAAAATTTGCTCCGAGCAGTCTGCCATGTAGGTAACCAGGATACGGCACACCGGAGAAAAGCCTTTTAAGTGTCCCCAATGATGGAAGGACTTTTCGCAGAAATCCAATCTTAGAACGCAGTGTTTGAAGAACTTTTCGCAAAACTCCAGGATCAGGACTATAGATTAAAATCCTTTTTTTTGCGATAATAAAATGCAGTTAACAATGAAATTTTGGTGCTGCCTTGTCACTTCTTCGTTTACTGACAAATTCGGAAGTAATGATTTTCCAATTTGGCACTTTTCGCGCAACCCAAGGGAAATGTTTACCTCATACATTCGCAACTTGAAGTATTTTTCATCAGGTAAATAGCAGCTGATTGCCGGCACGCACGCACTTTAAAGGCCATTAATCAATCAGAATTAATCAATCGGCACATGCAATTACACCCACACACCCATAATGTACCGTTGCACTGGCCACACCATGGACCATGGTGTGAAAAAATTGAAATTCTGATTGTATCTGGAAAAAAAAAGGCGAAAGAGTTGAATGTGGCGAGAGGGAGGAGGACAGCGTACAGGTGAGATTTTATTTACCTGAAGTTTTGATTAATGTTGCCTCACGCCCCAGTTGTCTTTAGCGCTGATGTATTTATTGAGCGATGCTTGTATTTATGGCGTGTTTTTCCTCCTACTGCTAATAACAATGTTTGAGTCAACATGTTGCAACTTGCAAGCCACTTCCGTCGTGATATCCTGGAAATTTTAGGGTATGATGACTTCTAAGTGAAATTTTTACTAAGTTAATAGAACATAATTTAATCTCTGGAATATAATTTAATCTTTAGGGTTTTTGGTTTGAATTTTAAATCATATAAGGATAAATTGCATAAGTATTACATAAAAAGGCACATACTTTTGATATTGGCATTAAATAAACTATTTTATTTGTGTTTGCATGCATTTTTTAGTTGATTTTACAAACCTAAATAATAAAAAAAATATATTGTTTGCAAGCCATTCCTAATAAATATTAATTAATTAAGAATTCATTGACTTTTTCATGTGAATTAAAAAGGAAATTTTAAAATTAAGTTTCAACATATAAAATAAAATCTCATTATCCTTTTCGTGAAATTTTCTTCAATTCAAGGGTATTAAGAGCTTCTTAATCCTTTCACCCCTCTAAAATGCAATGTTGCCAAGGTCTGCTCAATGCTGCTCCAATTAAAGATCGATTTTTTTGATGCTTCGTCGTTTGAATTGAAACAATTAAATCCGCATTAGAGTCACAACCGACTCTCGCTGTTGAAATACCGAAACTCGGTGCGACTGGCCAGTCTTAATTAAATCACTTCGATCCGTTCGTTCGCATTGCTCATTTGCAATTTGCTGGAATTAGAATGGAGATCTGACCGACGACCAACTGGCACCGCTTGATTAGCATTTTGCAAATTAATTTCTCATTAGCAACAATTTCAAATAATTGGAAGTGCATACGCAATGAGTGCGTAATGGCTCTTTCCCTGAAAATGGTCGACTTATTTTCATTCTCATTCAGTTTTCAATGCCTCCCCTTCGGGAAATTGTTTGTCGATAGGAGTAGGCCTACGGAGAGGCATACCAGTAATGGAGCCAGACATGGTAAACTTTTATCAGTTAGCCGGGGCTGTAGGGCCTGCTAAATCAATGCAATTAATGTCACTTCCTCTGCATTTAATGTCTATGTTTTCAGTAATCGTCGTTGGCGCCATTAGGCCTCGATATCTGCCTGTCTTCCCGGCCTTCTAACCGGTTTTGCACTTCCACGGCTCCAAAACGGACACTCAGGCAAAATGATACAAGAATTTTGCTGGGAAAAAATACATCCGAAGTAAATTTTAATAATAATATTATTTGATTTATTATTATTTTAAGTTGTTTATATTGTGGACTTTTTTTAATATATTAATAAACTTAATTTAGCCATAATGGGCGTCCTTAAAAATTTCATGTATTCCTTGGGTAGAATTCTTAATCTTAAAACCTAATCCTATTCATTTATAATATTATATTGGTTATGACTATTTTAATTGTATGTTAAAATAAATAAGATATATTTGCTAATATTTAATTTCAATATTAACATAATTTCTCGTACTGTATTTCAAGGGGACAACAGGTCTTTATATACATATAAATAATCTGGTCGTCTGCTTTGCTCATGTTAATGATGGCCAGGACTGTGTGTGGATGCTTTTGTTTTGGTTGGGGAATGTCTTGAATTGATAGGAGCGAAAATGAGTTGGCCATTTCAAGCATCTGGCCGGGATTGAGAGTGAGTTGGGTAAGGGGATGTGACGATTGGTTAATGACATTAATCAGAGGTATTAACTAGACAAACTGGAAGTATTTAAAGTCTTTTACTGTATTTAATACAACTAAATAATAAAGGTCTCCTTATTATACACATATAATTTATTATATTTAGTATAGAGTTCCACACATTTGCGGGCACAAAAGTGATTAAACTAAAGATATAAACACTGTCGTGGTCATGTTTCATGATTTCACCCCGTTAGCTCCATGTTTAATGCTCGAATGCAACCCACTTTGGTTCCCATTCATGTTCGTGTTTTGTCGATTCTCATGCAATATCTGGTCACGCCATCTTAATGCTATATTTACTTGTAGCTCCTTTTTTTATTGCTTTATTAGACACTTTTGGTCAAGTTTTTGTGGTCAATTTCTGGTTGATTCGATTATCTCATGTCTATATATGGTTAGGCATGAGTTGCTTGAATTTCCTAGAGAATCTCCAGCTAACACGACCTTAAAGCAATTAGCTTTAGTTGTTCTTCAGCCCCAAAAATTGAACCTTTTGGCTGCATCCTTTGCTCCTTTGGCAAGCAATTGATTTACGCTTTGCTACGCTTTGCAAATTGTAGAGAGAAGAGCCAAAGGGGGAGAAGAAGGAGACTACGGAGCAGCCAAACCATTAGCAAAGGACTCAAAATACAAACACACAAATTGGCACACATTTTGCATAGGACTTAGAGGACACTTTTCGGTGTTCCTTTCGCAGTTGATACATAGCTATTCCGTTCTTGAATGGTTTACAGATGATGGCGAAATAATAGTAACCTATGCTTTAAGGCATAGATTTGGGACAATATTTTACCTTTCATAGGGTTATTATTTATATATTTAATTTTTAATTCAGATTAGTATGATAGAAACTGTATTGAATTAAATTCGAAGAGATTATTTATGTATAGAAACCATGATCATGATCTATTAACTAATCTTAGCAGGTTTTAATTTATATAATTTTTTTAAATAGACATTTGTATAATTACTCCTAACCTGTTGAATCTAATTATTCGTAGAAATATTATATTAAGCCCAGTTGTACAGCTTCCTTAACCCTTGGCTTAACCTTTTCAGGATGTGAATGTGCAGCTCGATGGCGTCCTTGACAGCTACCAAAGACTTTTGTCAATACCTTTCCCGAACTATGGGCCATGGACCAGAGCTGAAGTTGAATTAGACGAATATAGAAGGTGGAAAAATAGAAGGAAATACAGGTTCAAAAAGGTGAAAACACACGCACACACACACAGAGCAGGAGCAGGAGCATCAAAGAGCTTTTAATTAATCAAGAGGCAATCCACTTTGGCGTTGGAAAACTTTGGCCAATATGCCAATACCAATTGGAGTAAGTCAACTTACCATTCCATAGCTTCTGGCTCCATCCTGGCCCTCTTCCTCTCTCTCTCTTTGGGTTAGTACCTCTTTCTTTGTGCCTGGGAGCCTGCACTCTGTCGGTCATAGCCCCTACCTGGTTGGGGCTTAAATTGTTTTCTTTGTGCTGTTTTGCCATATCTGCCCAACACATGCATTTATCGATTGGTTATATTTTCCTTCCCCTAACCACTTTTTCCCATTTTCCACTGGCATACTTGAGTAGTTTGCTTCGATTTGTAGATGTCACTAGGTTTATTTAATATTTACTAGTCCTACTTCATTTGAATGAAATATTTATAATATTATTTATTAATAATGCTAGCTGTGTCTTTAGTTAAATTTTAGTTAAAGAAATGCTAATGGTTTTTGGAAGCATTTTTGATTTAATTTATTTATTCCCATTTAGACTTGGCAGAACTATAAGTGCTTTCCCACCTAAATATAGCCTTTTTAAACACTTTCAATAAAGTTCAATCATTAAGAAATCTTTAAAAAAATCCACACAAGTTAAGTAAACGATAATAAGCAGCCGTAAAGCCGTGTAACAAATTATCCAAAAGATTTGTTAGCCAAGTAACCCCGAAATCCCATAGGGATCAGTTGCATTGTAACGGATATGGCAACTCAAAAACAAGTTAAACTTTTCAGTGCTTGTATAAACATAATTTCCATGGGTCTCCACCGCTCAACTGCCAAAAACAAAGTCTTTAAACATTAAACACGCGCCACAAAAAAACCGCTTAAATGTTGAACCCGAAATAAAATAAAAAAAGAAAGAAAGTTATACACGCGAAAGGGAGGCGAAAAGTGAGCTCGTTTTAATTTTTATTTACACGACATAAAATGAAAATCCCCCAAGAGCACAAGGGCTAAGCATTTTAAGAGCGTTTAAAAAGGCAAACGTTAAGAAATGCGAAATGTGTGTGGGGCTGAGGCGGCACGTGGGTAAATATTTTTACTTAATTAGGCCACACGACAGCCAAAAACGCGAAAAAGAGCCTCAAAATTTGCTTAAAAGCGCGTGAAAAGTGCGAAGCACACTTTCTAAAATAAACAAACTCATTTAATTACGTTTAAGCGACATGCGAGTGTCCTTTTTCCTTGCGATAAAAGAGATAAAAGTGTGACTGCAAAAAAAAAAAAACTGTAAGCCAGAGGGAAAAGATTCCTACATGACATCCTCTGTTACCCTTTAAAATTTCATTTCGTTCCGATGCAGATATATATTTTTAATTTCATCAATTCGATTAACAACAAAAAGTCAACCCACACACAGACACACAAAGGCAGGGAATCAAAAGAGAGCAAAATGCAATCATGTCGAAAATATTTGCATATGCCAATACCCTCGAAACTCTGCTCTGCCTCCTTTTGCCGACCGGAAACGGAAGTAAACAATGGCCAGGAACCCGTCACAAAAGCCAAAGGGAAAAAGTGCCCCCTTCGTCGATTTTACCCCTTCACCCCGCAAAAACAGCCAAAAGCGTTCCAATAAAAATGCACCGAACAATATCGAAAAAAGCTGCGAAAAAGGGAAAAATTCAACGGCAAAGAAATAAGTCAAGCCAGAAAGGAAGAAGGGCCCGCCATTGATGATGAAAAATCGAAAATGGATGTTCGTTTTTGGATTGCCCATCCATTGTTGGTTCGTTCAGCGAACGGAACTCAAAAAAGGCACAAAAAACCAAATAAAACTCGAATAAAAACGCTGAAAACAAAAAAAAAAAAGAAAAACGGTTTGCACACACGGAAAATGGCTAACTACATACATGGGACGAGGCGGTACTGAAAATAATATGATGACTAAAGGCAAGGAAAGCGGCATTGTTCCTGTCAAACAAAAAATAAAAAAAGGGAAAATTAAAAAAAATAAATAATAATAAAATCGGGAACCCAAGGGGTGATTGTGCTTTTATTTTTCATGCCCCGGAAAATATGTGCGACTCCTTGTTGATCGATGGCAAGCGAAAACTGAGATAGGGAAAATATTTTTAAAGAAAAAAGGGATTTTATAAAAATAAGCCAGATGGAATAATGGAAAACCTAAAAATAAGGAAATTTATAGGGGAAAAAAATAATAATCAAAAAAATTTTAAGGAAATAATAGGAGAAATATGGTTCATAAATATGGAAAACAAGATAGTTGGGGAAAAATAATTCTTAATAAAATACATTGTATTAAGTTGCTTTAATCCTGTTAGATATGCTTCTAGTTTTATTCAGTTTCTTTTAATATTGTAAAAAAATTTTAAATAGAAATAAATCACACTTTTACAATGTACAAATGCTGTTCAAATAAAGTACACTAATCAATAAAGCGTGGAATAATGTCTGTTCCTGATCAAAGGTACATCCAAAGGTGACATATTTTTTAATTTGTGGCACCATGTCATTGATAAGCCTCTATACAAAAAAAATCACTTGAAAACGTCAAAAACAGAACCAAAAAAATTTAATTAAAAATATCATGAATGGATAAAACTTGCAATGTCATTCTTTGTGTGCCAATCAATTTAATTAAGTAAAGATTATATATTTTTAGAGTGAGAAATTTCAGATAACTTATGAAATTGCTAGGGCTTGCATTCATGCCTTTATTGTTTGAAATATTAATTAATTATTTTACGCATTTAATTATCTCTGCCTTTAATGTTTTAGGTTTTAATAATTTAATTACTCATTACATGATTCTCCTTGCTTTATTGTTAAATTACAATGAATAAATTACATATTAATTTTACTTCAAAAGTGTAATTCTTTCAAGATGAGTCACTTAGCATTTAAACATTATTATCATTAATAGCTGTTAAGCATTACAACATGTCGCTTGTCTGGCTAAATAAAATTAACAAGAATTCGTAAGGTGACAATAATTTGCATACATGCAACACCAGATTGTGCATATTTTGACACTTTGGCCTGCAGCTGTTTTGGCCAGGGAATGGCAGGCTAGCAGCCGCCGCCGACGACATAGATACAGAATCAGATACGAACTGAGAGATACGAACTGAGAGATACGGAGTGCTTGTGCCCTGGACAATATTTACCCAGCCTGCTACCGTCACAGATAAATACGGGCAGATAAGCGTCGGTTTCGTTTACGTTTTGCAATTCAAATTGCCAACCTCAATGGAAACTTTAGTGCGGCAATGCAAAACTGCGAACAAGATATGGCCAATGAGATAAGCGGGAATCACAAATTGAGCCTAATGTCACGGCTTGACAACGAAACTTTAGAAATGATTGGCTGCTTTGGGTATTATTAAAAAAAAGTACAAACTATTAACTTTTAAGAGGTAGCTTTTGGTTTTCTTTACATTCATCAATGAAATTGAATGGATTTCATCAGTGGTTATCAACAGAAGCGTGTGTTTCCTTATCTTTAAGTACCTTAAAGTACTGCACAGAGTACTGTAATTAACGGTTGATTAGGCTAGCATCACTATCAAATAATATATATAAATATATTAATTGATATATAAATTCACACCATTTAATACAAATACTTTTGTAAATCCCTAAACAGGTAACAATTTATATTTATCTAGCAAAAAACTAACCACAATTTAATCAGTTTCTAAATAATTTAAGGGTTTAATGATGTTAAAAAGGCAGTGGGATAAATTTAAAAGGCTAACCACAATTTAATCAGTTTCTAAATAATTTTATGGTTAGAAAGGCAGTAGGATCAATATATGAAATTTTAATAAAAACCCCAACTGTTGATGCTGACAGAAGGGTAAAAATGATAAGTACTCCTCACTTAGACAAGTTCATAGCCCCGAAAATATGAACTTGAGTGTCCTTTTGGCTTTCGGACATCGCTGGCCCTACTCCATTGTTAGCCAAAAACAGCTGCCTGCAACGCATCCATCAAAAGGCGAGTCCGGCAACAGGGGCTTTCGACTGGCCAAAAAACAATGGATGGGAACATCAGTCAAGTAGACGTAAGGGGCTCCACGAACTGATGAGGTAAACAATGTCAAAAGCCAGTTGCCAAGGGCCCTTTGTTGTGATTTATATTGATGAGGGCAGGGCAAGTTCCCCGAAGGAAATTGAACGCACTTGACTCGCAATGAATTGGAGCTGGGAGGATTGAAGGAGGCCCGGGGCCTCGGCCCTTGAATCCGATTACTGGCCGCCGGTGAACAGGGTCCACAGAATTCTCATCTCCTCGGCTTCGATTTTGTGCCAGGAAACCAGGAAGTCCATCGCTGATACTGGAATTACGCCGGTCATCAGCATCCTCTTCGTCCTTCCGGGATACAGGACAAAGGGTCTAAGGTCAGTGATCGAGATATTCGCACGTTTCGACATTATTCCCGTGATGTAGACGTCGTCCAGCCGAAAGTAGGGTGACTTTTGGACCTCCTCGTAGAGCCTCTTGGCCACATCTGGACTATATATTACCGTGAAGCCAGGACAAAAGTCCGGGTAATGACTGTCGGGATATTCGTTGTAACTGACGCGCCATTTGGATTTATAGGATCGTATCACTCGAGGATTCCGGTTCCTTGAACAGAACAATACGTTCTCTCTTCGATGCAGAATATTATCTAAGGTTTTATTGGAGGCTTCCGCGGGCTCCACTAGGTTATCCAAGAGTAACCTGGTATTCACAAATATGTCGTCATCGATTTTCATGAGCAACTTGGCATGATTACAGTGCGAATTGAACCACTTGAGAACCATCACGTGCTTGTACGTTATATTCACGTAAGTGTCCACAAAGTTCCCCTGAAGTAGATCCCCGTAGAGGGCCTGTTCCTCAATCAGCGATGTTTGCATTGAATTGTTTTGAACGCCTCCCAGAGCAAATATCAATCGCAGGGGAGAGTCTGGGACGGAACTGACGCCACCCCAGGTCTCTCTGATCACTGAACGCTTTTCAAAGTGATCTGGTGCCGTGTGGATCAGGATTAATCCTTGGGTCTCCACTCCGCAGGATGGTTGTTCTAGGATATATGAGAAATTTTCAAAGTCCATAAGGTGCTCCCTGTTCGTGGAGTTTTCGTAATATTTTTCCTCCCTTATGTCAGGATTTTCAATAAACTCCGTTTCCGTGGGAGTTATAAGGTAGATCATAAGGAGCACTTTTAGCAAAATAATAAAAACGATTACGGCTCGCAAGGCGGCCATTGTTCCCGGAATGTTTTTACGATCCGTACCAGGCGGTGCCCCGTAGCCAACTAGGCGGAGTCTCTCAAGTCAATTGGCTCTACTTGTCAAATATATGTATTTACTGATACCGCAACGCGGCAATGTTTGATTAATTGGTGGTAGGGCGAGAGTGCCCATATGACACATGATTTCAAATTTGAAATGTTGAAGGGAACACTTACATATCTTGGGTTAATTAATAGGATTTTAAGCGAATTTTATTCATTATAATTTGATGTTTAATTTATTCAACACTCTTTGTACTGCATTTATATTGCATATTTTATGCTAGTGTCATACTATTTAGAGGGGCCCAGAATTTGATAACAGTTTACCTGAATTGGTTGATAAGCCCAGTGATAATAATACCAGATTTACTGTTTGTAAAGGTCCGGGAAAGAATATAATAAGAACTTACACATAGGATGGCAACAAAGAAGTCTGGCATCAGATATTTTAATAAATTTATTTTAATAAATTGTTGATTAATTTTAAGGGTCGTACGAAATGTGTTGAAAGATGTTTATTGAACTAACTCCAAAAGTTATCAATATGCAGGGTGAAGAATACCTTAAGAGGTAAAAAAAAGTTATCCCTTACATAGAAATCCTAAATTTATCAATGTATAAATGTTTTGTAAAGGGAATTTGTAAATAAGTAATCACTTATTAATAATCAATGGATAAATGTTTTGTAAAGGGAATTTGTAAACTACTAATTACTTATAAGTTAAAAGAAAATTTTATGGAAGTGTTAGCCTCTTAAAGTAAATAAATTTTTAAGGCTGCTCTGTCTTTGAATTCCTCTTCCGATATTTAAATATCCAGGAGTGATTTCCTTCGTCACACTGACAACTTTCGATTTCGCTTTTAGAAAGTAGCTGAACGTCTGTTTTTTTCTTACTTTTTCATGGCCTTTCGCCTGCAAATTAAATGCCCGTTACGTCAATTTCTGTGCAAGTAAAGTTTTCATTTTCATTTTACTTTACTTGTTTTTATTTTCGAGTTTTTCTTTTGTTCCATCGGCGGAATCGGCTTTTTCCCCGCCTGTTGAGCATAATTTGCATGGCCATGCAAATTGTTGAGGATTTTCATTTAATTGATGGCAATTGCAACATTGTTGCAGATTGCACACAATGCGTGCACGCTTTTAACAATATTATGGCAATTAATGCCTTTACTTCTCTTTTTTTAATTCATCTGCATTTTATTTATTTTAATATTTATTAAAGTGACAGGATTTTGTGGGAATTATGTGCGGCGGAAAAGGGAAAGTGTTGCAGTATGCATGAACATTTTTTTAATGGAATATGTCCTTTATGCACACTCTGGGACCTAAAAACAATCAACAATTATAATTGTTTAGGACAATGAAAAACAAAAGGATACATAAATAACCCTCATAATGGCCTAAAAACATTGAATTTTAAATGCAGCAAAAGGTCTGTTAACCTTATAGGGCCCATGTGCTTCATTTCCGCATTGTGTTTAAGTGGCTCCCAAAAAAAAACCTCCATGTAGGCGACTGACAATGGTAAGATGCTTCGATCGAATGTAAAGTCACCAATTTGTTTCTCTTACTCCAAATATTTAAATTAACTCAATTTGTCAGATCGTGAGCTGCTCCGACTTGGCCTTGACCATTAAAAGTGGGAATCATAATAAAGACTGACTCATCGAGATGCAGGGGCCTTTGACACCTACTACGCCCCTCACAGCTGCCCGATTTTCCAGATGGTCTCGAAACCAGTTTTGCGTTAATCGATCGCCCTTGAAGTAGCTGCTGCTTCTGTTGAGCTCTCATTCACAAGATGCACAACAAGTTTTGGTTTTGCTTTTTTCGTATTCCTCACAGTTTTTTCTGATTTTGATTATGCATATACGGCTTTAATTGGGCTTGTCTGAGTACCGGGGGCAACCTTTGCAGGCCTGTAATTTGTACCTACCGAAGACCTTATCAATTTATCAAAAAAACGCGTTCCCCATTCGTCTTGCATCTCATTAAGGGCCCATGATTATTTCAGACATGACAGCAAGATGTCAAAATATTGTGACATGATGTACGTACATCTTTATAAGGCGAGTGTGGGAATGGTGATGGCACTTTAATTGGGGTACTTGTATTTTTTATGAGCCTAAAAAGGCTGTAATTTATTATGAAGGCTTTCGGAGGAAGACTCAGGTACTTTGAGTTTCAAATAATGTTTATATGGCAATATGAAATCACGAAATCATGACTTCTAAAAGTAAAATAAATACAAATTTATATATCTTAAAAAGTAGAGAGTATTAAATAGTTATCCATGTCTTTAAGCCACAAGAAACACAAATGTAATCCATTAAATTCCCTGTTTTGTTGCGAATAAAAGCCAATGAAAGCCACTTTCATTTAAACTGATAAATATACAGAAACAAGAGGCATTAGGAAGAAAGCTCAATGAGGAAATAGATTGCCATAAAATTCTGTACAGAGCAAAACTCTAACAGCTGCCATTGGCCATTTATCAGAATCAATTTGACCCACTTATGGCCACTTTTTCCATTTCGTTGAGCCAATTTTTCAGGCCATAACGACACAGCCAAGCTGAAATCGACTTTGACTTCACCTTCCGCACATATGGGAAACTTCAAACACATTTATATCGGCCGCACTTATCGCATTTCGTTGCGAATTTCCTTTAATTGCTGCTAATTTTTGCCATTGCCTAAAAGGCGAAAAAGAAACCTCACAGAAATCTGTGCTGCCGAGTGGCAACAATTGGCCAATTGCAATCTTCATTAGGCTTATCTTTTGCACTCAGTTCAGGCGGCCTTTCGGTTTTCGACGCCGATTTGAGCAAGTTTTTCACATAGTTTCATTAGTCCGGCGATTTCCGCAGTCTCTCTGCATACTTTGTTTGGTTTTTAATTGTCCTAAGTGCTCTGGGTGTAATTTGTTTATATTGCAGGCGAAAGGTTGGGATGCGGGTGATTGTCACAGTTCTCTTTGAAAATCAAAATATCCCAGCAACTACTGTCAAACAAATCGAAAGTCCACGTAAATAATAACCAAATTCAACGCATCAGGAAGTAAAATGGAAGAAGAAATTCTAGGTGGAGACATTTATGCCCACTTACTCCGTCGCCATCAGTACAATTATCCAATAGATGGCAGCTACAAGAAGTGGGTGAAGCCCCAAATAATGATCCTATTTGCCAGCGGAGATGTGAGCAAGGCTTTGGAGATCATTGTCAAGGACCTGAGGCACCCCATCGGAAGTGGTTTGGTGGCCACCTTCCTCGTGGAGGAATGCATCCGGGATGAGGTGATCAAGATGCTACGTGCTAACTTACAACCCATGGATGAGCGCATACAACGCCATCCGAATTACCTAAGATCTGTGAAGATTATCGATCGCCTGCACTGCCAAACCATACACATGGAGGAGTTTGATGGGGAAGACCCAAAAGGGCGAACTGGCCGCCGGATAAACGGATCGCCCATCGTCGTCTTGGACTTCCCCCAGTACTATTTCGGAGATACGCCCACGGCTGTGATGACCATGAGTACCTTTCGGAGCCTCAGCGAGGCGGTGGGACTTTATAGGCGAGAACGCATCAGCTTCGAGGCAACCTCCGTGTGGTCCGCGAAGTTGGCCCAGTGCTTCGATTTGGTAACCAGAATCCCAGAAGCCACGAACTGGACTTTTAACAGCAGCAGTCACAACATCCGGAAGCCCTCCAAAACCGATTGTGTGGTTTTAGTCGAGAAAAACATTCACTACGAGTTTCATGACATTGGTGGCAAGATCAGCACCATTGCGTTTCCCATTGTCTCTGTGTTGCAGGCCATTGGTCCATCCGAGAGTATAATTTCATTCCAAAAAGGCTGATCTGTACAAATTTCAAATGGAAGCTAGTATTCCGGATAAACCAAGTAAAGTGTGTAATAAATGTATAACATCTTCGAAAGAAAGTCAAGGAAGTTTATATACCCGATTCGCCTTGGGTTTTTGTCATCTGTTTGCACTTCCTTGATTCCTGCGGCAGCTTTGCGCTATTTGTCCTGATCCCCTCCTCATCCTCATCTCGCCATCTCGAATCGAATCTTTATGCAAATACTGAGAGCTTCAAGCCAAGCGACTGACAATAAGCGAACAGCTGCTTTGGCACACACGGCCAAGTGCTTTTGGCCAACTCCAAGTAGCTGCAATGTTTGCCCTCAGTCTCGGTTTGTCTGCGTGTTGGGTGCCTGTCTTGGCCAAAATTGTCACGTTTTGGTCAGTGGGCTAAAATGTTTGCCAGCTGTTGCAAGTGCATTTGCCAGCAGGTCAAACATGCACCAAATTTCAGTAAACTTGGCAATATTGGATAATAGTAAGGTAGATGAAATAATGGAAATATTGATTTAGAAATCAACTTTAAAGGTATCTATCTTGCTGGTTGAAGTTTAAACTGGGGATTTGTTTATATTTGGTAATATGGTAATTTTCTGTCTTGAAGAATAGACATTGAAGTTTCATAAATATTTATTAAATATATCATTAAAATAAAAATCACCACCAATTTAGTTTGAAATTTACGTTTAAGTTTATGCCTTTTCAATCTAAACTTTAAAGCTGTCTTGCTCAGGATTAATAGAAAATCTGAAATCTATTAATAACAAATTAATTGTATTTAAAAACCACACAAAAACACTAACCAATGCCTTAAGCTAGTTACTCGAAATGCCAGCTTTAAATTACCCATAAACACATAATTTAATCAATACAACAAAGCTTGCACATATGCTCTTTGAATTAAAATTCAAAGCCAATCGTCCGCAAAACATTTAATATTTATGACCAAAATAATTCCCCGCCCCGGGTGCAATGACATGTAAATATTTGATAGCCAATATTATGCAATAAATGCAAATATTTAACAGCAAATGCTTTGGCACACTTCATGCGAGTGTCAAACGGAAAATCCATACCTATGCCAATTGAAAAGTAATTAAGATTTTTTTACGCAATTGCTGCGAGGGAAATTCAATTGGATAGAACCCCGCCGGCACTTAAATTTACACGTCATAATCAAAATATAAACAAAATAAAATTAATAATAAATAAATGCGTTTTGGTATTTAAAAACCGCAAACTAGGATTTAACTGACAAAACAAATTTAAGCATAGCTGTCGCTTAATGCAATATTTAAATGTGTGAATAAAACTAAAGAGACTTGGTGGAAAAAATACAGGCATTGGCAGGCGCTGTCCCGAATCTGACTGTCAAATCTGGCCAACTGACAATGACAGGAGGTGGAGCAGCCGGCATTCAGCAGCAGTGAAACGTCAAGTTCTACAGCAAAATAAATTGTTTTCGTTACACAATTTTTTGGTGTTATGCGCGCCACTTGACTTGTAAACGGGCGATGGCCCCGACAATGGCAAAGCAGCCAGCCAGGATAACCACAAAGGAAAAGGAGGAGGAGGAGGAGGCGTTAGGCGGACAAGGAGACGTCTGCCGGAATGGGGAAAAGGACCTCAAAGAGCTCCCATTGTTGACCCAGTTATGGGCCACAAAACAGTCAACTCACACAAATAAGATCCAGGAGATGCACCTGAAATAAATAGGTAACATCTTGGTTAATAAATAAGTTGAAGAGTATACTACAGGATAATTTCTGTAGTCATTCTTCCCAAATTTTTATACAACCTGAAGTTATTATAATAAAATAAAAATACGAGGTAATTAATTTGTGGTATTTTTAAAAGCTAAGACTCCATATTAAAGTCTCAGTAAATATCCAAAAGAAACAAAAGTAATATATTAAAAATATAATTAAATTCTAAAAGCTTAAGTTCCTAATTTCCCTTCTCTTTTTATAAGCTACTTAATAATGCTTGAAATTTTTCTTAATTCAAATAAATTAAAATAATTCGAGTTATTCACAAATATTTTGATACATCTTTAGTTGCAAGGCTATAAAGATTTAATGAACAACAACATACTTAACTTAGAGACAACAAAGTTTTTTTTAGAGTGCACTCTTGGCCATTCTTCTTCGTGAGAATCTTTCCCGCTAATGACAGCAACTCAAGTTTTGTGGCTGCTGAAAAGTATGCTATGGCAAATGTGCTGACATAACGGGGAGCATAAAAAATTAAAGATATATGAACCAAGGAGCATAACAGGAGAGCCGGGAGAGAACCAGGAGTGAGAAGTGGGTGTGGGAAAATGTTGACCATAAAACTGGTAGCGAAAAGCCACAAGCACAGACAGCATGACGCCCAGGGGAAAGTTTTCCGAGACAGGCGAGGAAATGCGGCGCGGGATGAGCGGGAAAAGCCAGAGGACACCAAGAGCCCGAAACCAGAACAACAAAGTTTCCTTGGGGCGGCGGAGTTCTGGCCAAGATATATGCTTCTGCTGGCCAAGTTGAACACATTAAATAGCCGGATTAGTTTTGGGAATGAATAAACAAATATAATTGAGTTTTGGAAGCGGCAGGAGCTCGTCGCAGAAGGAGATTAAACTGATAAGGCCAATGAATAATGGAAAATAAATTTAAACTACCACAGAATTTATGTAGAAAAGTGTTTAAAGCTTTAAGTTCAATGACCTCCAGGGTAATTTTTAATTGCAGAAAGTATGAGTAGGAATTAATGGGATTTCAGTTATTGTTGGACTTTAATGGGATGCATATAAAATTTAAATAAATCGTTCAACGAATAATTTCTGTGGATGAATTTCAGCACAATTTTCCCTTGAAAATACATTCAGCATTTTCCATTAACTTGATACCCGGGGACCACATAATAAACTCAACAACAACAACTATTTGCACAAAACTCCCATTGACAGCAAATTGAGTGACCTCTGCCGCACAAAATCATCAAGCCCCAAAACAATTCAATTCAATCTGCGAACATTGCGGGCCAAAAGTCAACTTAGTCTATAACTACAAATGATTAGTTTTTCTGGTCGGTCGACAGCAGATACCCCAGCTGCCCGCCAGTGCCCCGCTTTTAAAATATTTTCAACTAAGTGAGTGAAACTAAAAATCTATTATAACTTTTCCGCACACAAAAACGTCAAAGTTGTGCTCCCCTCGCCCCTTTTCAGGGCTCATCCTCGGGCAGGCTGGGGTGGAAAAGTTTTTCCATGGGCCAACGCGGCGTATGCGGAATGTGCTGCCAATTAGAAGTTTATGTGCGAGTTAGAGCGTCGGGCAAAAGGGCGCCAAATTAATTTTCCATCCCTCCCGCCCTCGCACACTTAACCCCCCTCGGCTGGTGCCGCAGCCAAAAAAAGTTTTAACTCAATTTTTTGGCATGTCTGAGTGTGCGTGTTAATTAAATGGAGAGGCCGAAGGGGTTTTTCCAGCCTGAGCTTCAACATTTGTTACCTTAGCAGTTTTGTCAGTTTATAATAATTGACTGCGTGACCTGTTGTTTTGGTTGTTGCCTCAGGGCGAGAGGCCGTAATGGGTTAAAGGTAAATCTCAGACACGACCGCAGTAATCCTCAACAAATGTTGCATACTTTACGGCGGCTTAGGGGCAAGTAATTCCAACGTTGGAATTAGTAAGGAAAAGAGCCTTTTAAAAAGAAGGTGCTTATAAAAAGACTTTAAGCTTTTTATTTAAAAGAGAAAAATAGGTTCTATTTAATTATTTATTTTATGCCATTTGTTTCTGTGAAGAATTCTAAATATTTACACTACTGTCATTTTAAGTTCAAAATAGATGTCATCAATTGATTATATTTAAGAGTTGGATTACAGAAATAATTCCCCTACAGAATGTGGTATTTGTAGAAATTTATTTACAAAAACTTTCTCTACTTTATCCTATCTAAGTTGTCCAGATTTGTAGCCTTCTCTGGGGAGCTTCCTTTTCCCCTAAGCTTAAACAGTTCTCGTGCGCAGCCAAAGTTGGCAATGAAATATGCGATTGCACTTCCCATCCACGAGTAAACCCCATTAAATGCCACTTACTGTCCTTAATAGTTTGCTTAGGCAACAATATGTTGCCCGCTGTGGGTAACAGTGGTAGCTCCTCCTGTTAGCCCCTTTTAACACCCCTCAGTACCCAGTGCCATGAATCAGATGTCTAGCCAGCTTTTACCACATTAACCTCGTGTTTTACGACATGCCAGGCCGCATGAGAAATTTATTTACATTTCATGGCACTGGCAACATGTTGCACTGACTCGTTATATATAGCCACAGCTATATGTGTTGGGCCCTGTGTGGGTCTATATATGTTTGACACGAGTCCAAAAACGCCGGAGCGGTCCCAGAATGCATAACTCAAAGTGCAGGCAAACAGCTGGCCAATGGGGGTATTAGGAGGATGAGCAGGAAGTTGGGAGATGGGAGCTGGAGAGTGGAGAGTCGAGTTCCAAGATGGAGGAGCAGCCTAAGTCAGGTTGACACTGGCTGGGAGCAAGGGTAGCTGCGGTAGTTCTTAAGGCAGAAATAAGTACTTACCATAGAAAATATTCAGAAAATTATTAAAACTAGATTTGGAACTCATATAATAAGTATCTTAAATATTAAACACAATTTCTAAGATTTATTTGAAGCTTTATGTATTTAATTTTATATTTTAAAACTTTCCCTTTGGTACCACCCTTGGCCAACTCTTCTCCTAAACACTTTGCGGTGTAGCTTAGGTGGATTTACCATCTCACTTTGGCTCTTTTACGCCTTTCTAGACCCGTTTGTCACTCTAAAGCAAGCGAAAATTCTATTTAAATTTTCTTGTTTCCTTTTTTTTCGCCGTTCCTCCTGACGCCACTTTTTGCCAATAAATTTGTTGCCATAAATTTGGCTTCGCTCCGATGCTGCCCCGTTGGCGCGAAGAAGCGAAAAGCATCCGTGGATCGTGTGAGCTGGCCAGACCTTAAATGTGAACTGCTGCCCAGCCCGCCCTATATCCTCTCCCGCAATTCATCTGGGGCAGTTTTTAATTGCGCCATAAATCAAATCTACGATAAATGGCAAGCAGTTAAAGGGCTGCTAACCAAATGGGAGCCATAAGCTGATAACAGACTGTGGCGCGAAAGGGTTGCCGAGCTGTGGCTGTGGGTAGGTGCCTGCGATAAGCGACACGCCGTCTGGTGCGGCGGCTGCTTTAAAATGTCAAAGTGCCGCCATCGCATCCGGATCCTGTCTCCGGAATCCTGTTCCATATCCGGCGACCGGAACCTCGCCGCAGCCTCCTTAGCCATTCTCGTCGCGTTTAATTTTAATGCCCATGGAGACGGACGACAGTCGGCGTAATCAAGCCTCTAATTAAGTTGATAAACTCTGTGCCGCCCTCGACAGTTTGCAAAAAAGAATAAAGAAACATAGTGGGCGTGAAAGGGAGTGTTCTGGTTTTCAAATATTTGTTTTCAGTTGGAAAGAAGGATAATTAAATTAATTTGATTAAAAGAAATTCGAGTAACGAGTGTATTTGCATATCATACAATTTGATTTGCTAAAATGTTTCAAATTATTAATATGGTTTTAGCGAACAAAATTGTATGATAATTCAATATTTCAGTAAAAATTGATAAAAAAGAATGATTATCAACTTATCAAATATGAGAAATATTATGTATTTTAATTCCACACAACTCTAACAGGTAAACAATTCTGTTTTTATGCTACCTTTAAATAACCAAATATTAAAAAAATCTTAAACCTAAAATAAAAAATCCAATTTTATTATTGAAATCCAAACAAATTTTTCAACAAAATCCCATCAAATTATCTCTAAAAGCCCAGAATCACCGGAAGTGAAAACCGGAACGGGGCGGCAAACTAAATTCCGCCTGGCAGATGAAAGTTGTCGGCCATTTCACGGCGCTGTGAGTTCGGTGACGGGCCACGCCCCCTCGAATTACACGACCACCGAAGGCAGCTGTCACCCACCACCCACTGCCTACTTCCTTGGCCTCCCACTGGTCCCTCCTCCTCTCACTTCCAACCTTTCCCCGCTTCCGCAGAAAAAATAACTTTCAGCATTAGTTTTGCTGATTTCCCGCGACTGTCGCCGTCTGTTTGGCCAACATTTTGCTCAATTTTTCTCTTGTTTCCTCGTTTGTTATTGTTGACTTTTCGCATCGTTTTGGTGCCACTGTGCGGCGGTGTGGGAAAACTCCTTTTAATTTAATTAAGTGCGGCGTCGCGACGCCTGCTGGTTTACTTTTTATCCCTCTCCCTGTACTTGGCGCAAAAAGTTTGCCAAAGCTGCGGAAGCTGAAAAAAATTGTAGCTGAAAATAGAATTTGGAAAAAAATAAGGAGAAAAAAACTTGGTCCAACAGTTGGCGCATTTAATTTGCTGGTTTTATACTTTTTTAATTGCTAGACAAATAGATGAGAGGAGTCAAAGCCGAAGTTTAGTCCACAAAAATTCTGTCTGCTCTCTGCTTTTTCTCGTTTTTTTTTTCTAATTAAATTGTTTGTCGATTGTGGCAAGTACTTGGACCACAAACGGGCTCAGATAAGGCTTTGGTGATAATGAAAGGGCTAAGAACAGGAAAATTAAAAATGATTGGGGTTAGCTTGAAGAAAATAATAGGCAGGGATTTAACTGATTTTGTAGACGGTTTGTAGGGTACTATTTGGGTATTACAAAATATATATTTAATATTTGGATTTATATAGTAATGTTATATTTACAATTCTTTGTCACCTATTTAGAAACACCCAGAAATTTAATGTTTGTATCTGTAGAAAAAATTTCCAATCTGTTTTCCTGTTTTGAAATTGAAGTTAAGCAATTTCGGATTGCAACTCGTGGACCCATATCTCTCAGAGTCCATCACTGGCAATTGGCCCTTCTTCTGGCCCTTTTCCCCCTTTTTATACACCTATTGAAATTACACCTCTATCGACAAACAGCATTTGAAGTTTTTACGATGGGAAATTAGTGAGTTTTCCCAGGGGCTGCCAGGGTCATCCTGGGTGTACGCCCCCTCATGAAATGAGGTTGCTGCAAACGAGAGACGAGAATTTCTATTCGATTTGTGTAACGAGTTTTCTATAAACATTTTTAGCTTTTAAAGTTAGCAGCTGACAGTTTGCTGCAGTTGTTGGCAATTTCAAACAAACACACTTGTTACTGCAGAGAGGAAAAAACCTTGGAAATGAATTTTAAAATTAATTTTAAAGCAGAAAATATAATATAAATACTAAAACTACTTAAAAAGGTATGTATTAATATAAAATTGTATTAAATTACCTTTAAAATAAATGGATTAATTACCAAAATTAAAATGGATATTGAAAGGATACTAATATTTTTCCATTTAAGCATTTGTGGAGTCAATGGCTATTTACGGACTACATTTTCGTATTTATATTTCGTATTAAATTTATTTTATTTACTAAGTATTTGTATTATTTTAACCTTATTTCATATTATAATAATTTTCTAAGTATTTCCCTTTAGTTAAACTTTTCTTTTCTCTGCTTAAAAATATATATTTAGGTGCGCACAGAGACACTTGCACATGTTCCATTTACTTTTATGGCATGGCAGGTCCAGGAAAGTTCCCTCCATCTGGCTCCTAGTAGGTTGGCCTTTCTTTCTGGCTGTTTTCTTGTGCTCTTTTGTATTTTTTTTTTTGGTTTTTCCTTCGTGCTTTGGACATGTCGAAATGCATTTCACAGTTGTTTGTCTGCCGGCTTGGTCTTGGCCTGGCGAAATCGGTTTGGGCCGCCATGTGTCGTGACCCTGCCCGCAATCCTGCCAGTTCATTCCGACAAATGGCCAACCGGATGTGTGTGCCTCTCTGTCCATCCGTCGCTCAGCCCCTGGGTGTGTGTGTGTGTGTGTGTCTGGGAAAGTGCATTTTCCCTTTTGCTATTTTGCCCTCGCCACAAGTTGACGTTTAGCGACTTTAAAGGCCTGCTTAAAGTCAAGCTGAGATGTCCTTCGCACTGGAGGTTCTTGTTGAGATTTTCCAAGGAAGTGAGCACAAAATAAAGAATTTTCGTAGTACATTTTATGGGAGGTGGTAGAATTTTAAAGTTGTAACCTTAGTTATATTTTCAAAATGTATTTAATGGTTTTATTTTCATAGACTCTAAAAAATATTGTTTAAATGTAATAAATTTTATTGGTGAGTAGCACATTATTTAGAATATATTTCTAAGAATTAAGAAATAATGCTGATTTTGGTATAGTTATAATTTCGAAATCTTATCGGCTTTGAATATATTTTTTTTTGTATTTTTATTTTAATATGCAAAATTATTTATTTATTTATTTGAGTAGCACATTATTTTGAAAATATATTTCTAAGAATTTATATATAATGCTGATTTTGGTATAATTATAATTTCGAAATCGTATCGGTTACGAATATATATTTTTTTTAATTTTTATTTTACTACGAAAAATTATTTAAATCTTCTAAAACCTTTTAATAATGTCCTAAAACTTACTAAAATACAAATTACATTTTTTTTAAGGGAAAGAAATATAATTAACTTTAAGAACTTGAAATTCACAGTTTTTACTTCTTTTCATAAGTATATATATTTTAGAAGAGTCCAAAGTTAGATTGCCTTATGCCACCAAGTCACGTAGCTTGAAAAAAAGTAAAGAAGAAAAAAAAGTTGTGCCGATGTCTATTTTGTTAAGGAAATTGTTTATTATTATTCTGCCGGAATTGATTGAGTTAGTGTTGATTCGGTCAGCTTTTGGCTGCCCCATTGACACTTTCATTGAATTATGGCCCCGGCATGTGTGCGTAAGCATGTGGCATCAGTCTTGGCCAGAAATCGGCTCTTGGCCACACATTTCAGTTGGGGTCAAGAGTGGCTGACCGCGCATAAATCAACCGAAAAAGAGAACCGAACCGATTTCGAGGCACATTGATATGCCCTCACCCCCAGACCAGGCGACTCAAATATTTACAGGCAATTTTCAAGCAAATATTTTCCTTTTTTACTAGACACTGTCGATGTCCATTTGCACCTCCCTCCCGGCTGGCCCATACAGTGTGCACTCTGCGGACAGACGGAGCCACGGAAGCGTGACCCAAATATTTGCTTGATTTATTAGCTTCGTTCTTTTATTTTCTGTGTGCTGAGTATGAAGGGAAATCTGGGAGTTGTAGGAGTTGGTTTTCCGCTGGGGTATCGTGAATTGATGATTTGGTTTGTTTAGTTTAGGGTCAAGAGTGAGGTTTGCGTAAGTTATAGTGTCATTAAAATATTATTGGGTATTCATTAGCAGTTTTTAAGAAGAGCATTTCAAGGCTTACAAATTTGAAAATATATTAAAAATAAGAGTATTAAAACTTCCACTCTAAACCCTAGACATACTTCTCCTAAAAATTATGTGCGACAGTTCGCACAAGTTTCAAAGATGCAACCGGCAGATAGAAAGCAAAGTTTCGACTTGGAGCCATTATCTGTGTGGCTAAACGAAATTCTCACCTAATTTTTGGCAGGCAGTCGGGAGAATATTTAAAGTTACCTTAGGTAAGCAAACAAGTGGAAGTGCCGGCCGATGAGGAAGCGAATTGTATCTCGGCGATGCGCTTCTGCTGCATCCACGAAATACTTGTGGATTGTTTGCTTAGCATCTGCCTGCCGCTTGTTTATTTTCCCAGTTAGGGCTGCCGTGAAAATCTTCTATCGCAAGTGCCACAGAAACTTTTCACCAAGAAGCTGAAAGGAAAAAACTTGCGTAAGTGTCTGCCTCCAACTTAGATTCAATTTCCAATCGGAATTTTTATATGTTTGCCGACTTTTTGTTGGTCAATTGGATTTGTCTGAGGCCGAGGGATGGAATCAATTGGCCAAGCTGAGCCTGATAAATTTCTTTGCCCAGAAATTTATGACTCCTGCTGAGTTGCGGTCTGATCCTTCCTCTACTCCTCCCCCGAAAGGAAAACACACAACAATTTGTCACGCTTTTCTTGGCCTGCCAATGTCAAAGCCATTGACAATTGGCAATTTTCCAACCAGCCAAAAAAAAAAAGAAGAAAATAAAAGGAAGCGGGAAGCAGAACTTGTTGACTATCTGGAAATGTATCTTAGCATCTTGGGAGGGCCCTTTGTGCCATGCCCAACACTTCAATTATTCAGATGCCTACCGATTTCGATAGGCCACCAGGCTACCAGTTGTAGAATCTCAATCGCACCGCAACTGCCTTTCGATTTTATTTTTCCAGTTTCATTTCCATTTTCAATTTCATCTTCGTTTTTATATTCGTTTTTCCCTTGTGGTTTCATTTGCATTTTACTTGAGTGCAGCATTGGGGCAGGTTCAGGTCGGTTTTCCTCTCTCTCTGCGAATGAAAATGCTTTTAGCTTCCAACTGGTAACATAAAACTCTTTTCTAATGGTGGCTAATGGGGTTGCCGCTGGAAGGAGGCCTCTGTGATTCCTTTTGTTCGATGAGTCAATCGGTTGACCCTGCGATAGGTCTGAGAAAGGTTATGATAAATGGGTTTAATATATCAGCATTTACCTACAAGTATTCAGGTTTATTTCCAGCATTTAAATAAATATCTTCAAATTAAAGGTTTGTCGTACAAGTCAAAATTTAATCATGATTCAAAATACATATGTACTGAATATTCACATGATTTACCAGGGTTTCCTTGAGCATTTTTAATTGACAAGTTTTGAATCACACAAAGTGAAATTCATTAGATTTTCAGACCAGAATCTGCATACAAGCTCCGTGACGAGTTTCCCAGAATTGAGATGCAATAACCAGCCAGCTGTCCACTCCTTTGGCTAATAGAAAAGGAGGAAAAGTGACTGACAGTTGGACATTTCAATCAAGTGGCCGGTGCTCTTACCAGACTTACCTGTTGGCCGATGATGATTGCTAATCACCTGACTGCTCCATTTGCCAAGCTTCTGGACTGAGGCTGCAAGCCGACAGGCGACGGCCGACAGATTCGGAGCCAAGTGAAAACAGTTGGCCAATGAATTTGATTTATGCAACGGCATTCGATTGCCGCAACTCTCTCGGCTCTCGACTGCTTCTAATAACTGGAACCCAATCGCAGGCCATAAATCTTGTCCACGTTGGCGGTCTGTATCTGCAGTTTCCAGGGGAACGTGTCTCGGGTCTAATCACAGGCATCAGTTGCCCCTCAGGGCCACCTTACTCCGATACCTTTTTTATCCACGGTACTCGTGGAAAACAAGGGTATATGGTCTTGGCAAATGTGTGGAAAATTTAACTCTAAAATCGATTGAAGTGTTAAAATTAAAAAAAATTTTAGAGGCTCTACTTAAGGTGAATATATAATTTAATTAATTTTAAAAATGTTTATTCAATTTAAATTTGACCTCATTAGATCTTTAGTATTTTCTGCAACCCTAAAAAGTATGCACTAATTTTATTAGAACTAAGTACCGGGTACTTTAAGGTCCTTACAATTTAATATATTTCCTTGCCACATACCATCATGTCGCCTCTCTGAACTTCGCTTATCAGCCGCTCCTCCTTTTCGGACATCAAACTTTTTCAATTTTCAGGCAAAAAGTTAAAAAGTTCTTGCCCTCAAAATTTAAGCCAGCATTTTCTAGGGGAACAAGATGTATGGCGTTGCCATCTACATAATGCCGGCTCTATATGTATCTGTAACTGTATCGCAATGTGGACACGAAAAAGGGATGCATCTGAAACTGCATCTTTTGCCGCAGCATCTACGACCGCTTCCTGTTTCCTCCGGCGCTGTTGCATGCAAATTTCATGCAAAAATATGTGAAATTTTCGATTTTAAATGACGCCGGTGCAGCAATCCCATACTCTTCCCTCATGGCTACACTGTAAAAAAATTTACTATATGTGTAAAAAAGGGTTTACCGAAAGAATCGCATTGGTTTGGTTTACAAATCACTTGAAAGATGGATTCATGTTTCTTTCTAAACATTTTATTTTAGTTTTTCTGGCAATTAACAAACCCTAATGAATTGTTATCTTTTTAAGAAATTATTTAATGTATCTAATTCAATTTTTAAATTTATAAATTTCAGTTTCCGTGTGCTCCTGCTACTGTGTTGGCTCTGCTCCTGTGCCGCTCGCCTCACAAGAATTTATGGCGTTTGCATGTCTGAATTTATCTGCTTGTTTCACATGCAAATGCAGTCAAAGGGAGGGTGGTGTTGTGAGACGTGTGAAGGGGTGAGGGTTGGGGAAAAGATCAAGCTGGGAAAGGGGCTGCTGGGGGTATTTTCCATCTCGTAATGGTGATAAAAATAGAAACATTTTACTGGCAAAACGCGAGCACCGAGAGAACATGCCAACTTGTACAAGTATTTGCTATAGCCTTTTTTGCCTTTTTCACTTTTTTTTTCACTTTGTTTCGTCCCTCTGTTTTCCGAAACCCCCGCCCTTCCCCCGTTCGTTACTGGCCCCCTTTCGTTTAACTGGGGTTCAGTTTCAGTTTCGGCTTGGTTTGGTTTTGGCTGCTACCTTTAACAGATTTTCCGTTCTGGCCTGGTTAAACGAAACCATGTCAGTACTGAGGTGGCCTCCAGGGATGTAGTTGGGCAGCGAAAGGGGGGAATGCGGCAGGTTATATTCGTGGAAACAGGATCACGCACTGTGGGCGAAACCAAAGAAGGGTTCAATAGGTCAGAAGACCGAAATTAATATGAAATAATAGCACTGGAATTTAAATGTAGAAAATAAATGATTTATACATGGGTTGAATAAATTTTAGAACAATAAAAAAGTACTGTATAATGACCCTAACTTTTCTTTTTGAATTCTTTTCTATCCAATATTTTTTTAGGTATATTTTACTAGACAATATTATAAAAGTCATAATTCAATCTGATAATTAAATTAATTCTACCTATATAGATAACCATATATTTCAAATATTCATTTAATAAGAAGATCAGTTTTTATTATGTAAATAAACATCAACTTATTAACAGTGAAAATATGATTCCCATAGCCTCCATTTTCTGTTTTAGCTCTTCAATATTTGTCTGAAGTATTCCTCTGATTCTATAAATATAATTTCCCAGCCAACGGTTGCCGCCAGTGCTTTTTTATTCCCATTGTAGGTCGAGTGTGCCGGGTCCACGGGCTCCGCTCGCTGCTCTTTCATCATACGTGTTCATTCATAAAAATTGTATATTTATTTGCATGCACAACCAGGCGAAAAGGCACCGAAAAGCCGAACCAGCTTGCCGCTGCTATCCGACTGTTTTTTGCCCACCTCGTGCCCATTTCCCGCCACCGGATTTCCCATTCTGACCTTGAGCTACGGCGCACACAGCTGGGCCTGCTCAGCTATCTTGGCTTTTCCGAGCTCCTTGCGACTGTTTTAATATTCCTTCAAGATACGGGAACTCTTGGATTCTGTGTGTGGCCATTTGAGCGATTCCTTCGCTTTTTATTATGTTTTTCTCTTTTTTTTTCGGGTCGTTTATGGCTGGCGGTTATTTGTAGCCACCTACGTGACTAGGCCCTCTCCTAGACGAGGCAGCTCCAGTCTTTGACTACGGCAACAAGTGTGTCCAAGACCAACTTCAAAGTTGCCATGGGAACTCTCCGGAGCATTCGCTTTAAGGCTCAGTTTTCCGCCCTAGCAAAGTTTTCGGCTTAAGACTTCACAAAGTCTGATTTAAGCGAAATTTTTCGTTGCCATTTATGATGGGCTTCTTTAGTTGGCCGAAGTTCTTCGTTGACTCCTTAAGTTGTGCCTCTCAATGTGGCATTTTATGTGTGCCACAACCAGGAAAATGTTAGCTTTAAATGCTTGTCTTCAAGGCTCAGAGGATTTATTGTGTTAGGAAATCATTTTTCCTATGTCTTTAATCGGTCTATAAGGCTCTTCGGTCGTTGAAGGCCTTAGAATCAATAAGTTCATCTGTTAAAGAGACTATTAAAAATGTAATAAAAGACATTCTCCAGGTAAAAATTAATTGTCATTTACCTTGACGGGTTACATTGAGACTTAAATCTTTATACTTACATTTCTTAAAAATATTTAACATATTAAATAAATATATTTTATATTACGAAACTATTTTGTTAATATTAATTGTTAATAGATCCGTGTATGCCGCTTTATAAATATTTCTTTTAGCTGATTTTTAATTAAAAAACGATAAATTATTTGCAAATCTAAAATAAATAAATCAGAAGGCAACTTCTTAAGTCAAATAATGTGTTTCAGAATATTCAGTACTCTTTTTTCACACTCCAAGTTCTTAACTGTCTAATAAGAATATGTTTCTATTTTTCCCAGGACTTTGACACTTGTTGATAATCTTTTTTATGACGCTTTTCCCCAGTGACTCATCCTGGTTAAGTCGACTTAACTTCTACTGATAATACTTGAGCTGTTTTCCTGACTTTCCCAGGCCCGTTACTTGCCCCTTTTGGACTCTCCTAAAGAGTGCAGAATTATTTGCCTCGGTGGCCAGAACTTCCGTTTAGTATGGGACACCTTCCTAGGGTCCATTCATCTCCTCCATCATCATCATCAATGGCAGCATATTGTATGGTCTATTCCCTACTCCATGCGCCTCCACTGGCGTTAAACATTTCAACTTAAGCTTGGGGGGGAAAACGAGGAAAACACTCTAGTAGACACAAAGCGGCGCCTTCTTTTCTGGCCAAACAAAGGGGGCCTATAACCCAGAAAGCAACGAGCAAAAAAAGAATGGTAATAGTATCCGTGAGGGTGGGAGGAGGATGAGGCCAAAACACGCGACAAGAGCTGAGGATGCCCAAGACAATGCAGAAAAGAAAAAAGTGTAAAAAATACACTGCAAAAAATGGAGTAAGTAAGTAAATTTATATATTTTTGAAAAAGTTCAGCTATTTTAATTCAGAAGAAACCTTTCTTTGAAGTACAGGAATTATTACTATGATTGTAATTATGGTAAGTATTAATTTACCATTTTAATTTTTGTGCTCACATAGTCTGAATAAAACATTGTAAATCATCAATTCTTACCTTAAAAATGTAAATTGTTATTAATTACTATAAATAATTTTTCTCTGTATTTTCAAAAGATGCTGCGGAAGCCGAAGGAAGTGTCTGCCTCCTGGTGTTGTTAACAAGCCAGCAACAATCTACAACACAGACACACCAGCAACGGCGGCACTAAAAAAAAAGATGGAAGAAAACTGTAACCCTACAGATATCGTCCTGTATAACGGAAAGCCAGACATATTTTTTCACAGATTTTAACGAGGCAAAGGAGACAGGAGATGATGGCAACTCGTCTTCAATGGCAACGGCATTTGTCTCTCTGGCCATCTCTAGCTCCTGGCAGGAATACCATATCCATACACATATGTATACATATATGTAAGTATGCACATGGATCCGAGTTCCTTGTGGCATGTGGGCGGTGTAAAGTGGGCGTGGCAAAGTGCGAGCTGGCAACTTTGTGCGCTTTGGTATTCTTTTGGGGTTATATTTGTCATAAAAGTGGCTACAAAGTGTGCCAGGTGAAGACTGATAGGCAACTAAATGCGGTTGGGGAAGTTGAGACAATGGCTACCGCCATAAATTGTGGTATCGTATATTAATTCAAGGGAAAAACTCCTTTGTTGCAGGATGATTGACAGCCATTGAAGTGGCGAGTTGTATTTAAAAGAAGTTCGGGATAATAATATAATTTTCAAAACAGGTTTTTAGTTTTTGAGGGAGCATTGATTTAATTGAGGTATACATTACTGATCACCATTATTTATTTATGATCTTACGATGTCTTATTGTATAATTTCTCTATTTGGCAAGGGGTTTTAGGGGTATTTCTATTTTATGTGTTGTAATTTAGATTACATTAGTTCGTGAACGACTTATATTTTTAATCTCGGTTTTAAGGCAAATAAAGTAAAATAAAATATATTTTGTGTCTCAACTATACCCTAGAAATATGTCAGAAAATATAAAATTTGTCCAAGAAGAGATTGTTCTACATAATAAATTTAATTTCTTAAATTAAGGCATCAAATACCATTTTTAGCTCACCTCTAAACATCACTTCTTACAATAGAGGTATTATTGAAGCCACTTCAAGTTACAAATTCCTTTTTAGTTTACCCTGTTAGCTGTGGAGCACAGAGTACTTCCTTGGCCCCTTCACCTTGTTTTAGCCCAATTTAGTTGCTTGGCCATTTTATTCCCCTGGCAATCGCTTACTTAGTCTGTTTGTTCAGAATTCCTGCACAAACACACACACACACAGTTAACTGGCTCGACTGGTAAAGATATCAAGTTGAAAATTGCTGGGGACACGCCCCCAAAACACGACGCCCCCCGGAAAATAGCTTCATGCTCGCATCGCAGTTTTGTATCTGTATCTTATAGATGGCCCCGGCAGCTAAGCCAAAAGAAATTCATCCATTACAATCACAGGAACAACGGGGGAAAACAATTTGAGCCAAAAAGTTGCCACACCCATCAACTGCCGCCCACTTTTCCTCGCCGTTCCCCGCTACCCCCTGCGTTGCTCTACTTTGTTTATCGCTCTTGACTTTGCTGCGCTGCCTGCCTGCCTTTTTTTCTATTTTCCTCTGTTATTGTTTTTCCTGGAAGTTTATTGGCATTTAACCTGCAGCCCCGCCCACTTTTCCGCCCCCGCTGCCTGATTGATTAGGTCGATCGGGAAATGCTAATTACTGTCTGCCCCCAAGGGCCATGGATTTTCCCCCTTTGGGCAAATGCAATTAAATTTGTGTAATTTTGTCGCTTAGGAAAACTGACAATTAAAAGTTTGTCTAATTGAATTTAAATTTAAATTTTAATTAAATAGCAGGGTGTGCCTGGGAGCCATTTATTTTTTTTTTCTAACTGATATTGTATCATATGTTAATTTTATAAACTTAAATATTTAAATAAGAGAATGTTGTATTTTAATGACTGAAATATAACCAATCAACCCGTAACACCGATTAACAATTCCCCTAAAAGTTCCATTATAATTACAGTTTTTAAGTAGATTTATTTATTAACTTTTTGATGTTGGCCAAATTAATTTAAAAGATGCTTTTGTTTTATTCTCTTTGCCGTTGGAAAAACTTTACGGGCAACAATTAAAAGAAAAAGGGAATACGAAAACATGGAAAAGTTTTGCATGGGTTAAGAGGGTAGAAAGAGTTTTTTGCTGCTGGGTGGCTTTTAATGCCCTTAACCCATGATTGCCCCACCATGAAGTTTGTGTCGCGTCCGCAGCAAAGTCAAGTGAAGCATTTTAGTCAACCTAATTAGCAACTTGATGATTTTTTAACGCTCTATCGAGCCCTGGCAATGATTTCATTAGCTCGGGGAAAAGGGAGGGAAAATGAACCAGGTAACTTGGGTGAAAATTGTGGGTGAACCGATGTGTAGTGCAGTGCAAATTGCCTCATGATTATTAAATTGCCTCCTGCTACGGCGGGGATTTAGTTTTTGGGGAGTCGCTCCCGAAAACTTGTTGAGAAGTTGAGAATGTTGCAAATTAGTTGGCTTAACTTGGCTTAGGGGTTTAACTTAAGGATAGAGGGGTCGGGGGGTGGGGGTGTTTTAGGTGTTACATGAGAACATTCTGGGGAATGTTGTGCATAATTGGATATGAGTTTTATTAGGCAACCTAATTGCGGCGGGAAAAGTGCATTGTAATTGAGCATGCAAGCGAAATAAGAGTTTTTAAAATGTAGAAAAAAAGTAGTAACCTTTAAATATCTAAAAACATTACTTCCAGCATCAGTTAAGGTAACACAAAATTGAGGAAATAAAATTTGGGCCTTCAAAAAGGTATTTACATATGTAGTAAAAATACTATATATTATATATTTTTGTTTATTACTTCGAAAGTTGGAACTGGTATGGCCTTTATTTCCATAATATTTTTACCAATTTCGAACTACCTTCTTCCTATTTTCCCCAGAAAATGTTCTCCATCCATTAAACACAACTGATATTGTTTTTTACCATATGAAAACTTAAATGAAGCGTAAAATTCAACACCTAATATACGTTTTATGAGCGAAGCGCAGCCAGCTTTATAGCTTATCACCTACCGTAGCTCACCCCGAAAACACACACACAAACCAAATGCCCAACAATGATATAACAATCTTTACAATCTCCAAACGAAAGAAAACGAAACTTGTTTGCCTTGGAGCTTACAGCAATCAAACAAGAAAGGCCACAGGCAACAGCATATAAAGATCAAAAGATGAGGGAACAGAATTGAGGGAGAGGGGGACTTTAAGGGGACTTCAAAGAAGTTAAGGAACAAGTTACCCTACACGACTATCTATCAACCATAATTCGTTATAATCAGGCATCTAAGCATCTCTGATTTAGTGGGAAACGCACAAATCTCTTATTGATCGCCTGACAAATCCTATTTGCACGCCCAGCCAGGAAGAATCAATTTTCCACAAAGAAAAATACATATACATATATGAGAGAATCGTAAAATGTTCGTAAGTCTTCATTTGCGGCCTCAACCCTTCTGTAGTCTCCTTCTTTTATCATCGATCAGTCTTAGGCTGAGCCACTTTTTTATGATCATGCTAAGAAGTTAGCTTCCTTCCAAATCGGTGACTCACCAGGTGGAACCTTTTTCCATTTTTATTTCTGTGCGTTTCGTTTAATGGCAATTAGTTGGAAAATTTGTTCTTGATTGCTACTTCTGGCTCATTCGGTGGCCTCCACCGAAGGATATTAAATTCTGGTCTTCCTGGAAATCACACGTTTTGTGGTTCCAAAAAATAAACGAGGGAAATAAGTATAAACGCACTGAAGATGTGTGTTTGAGGTGGAAATAATACACAATCTCATTATTATTATTATGTAATGAATGTCTGTGCAACTGCCCACACGAAAAGCGGAAAATCAGCAGCCAACGCACAGCAATCATGAGCGGTTCAGAACCCGAGAAGAAGTTCTCCGGCGACAGGGGAAAACTTACGAGACATGGGCGTAAGGCCGAAGCTGTTGATGTGGTTTCAGATGAAGATGATTGCTACACTGACAGAAATAACTATGCTGGAATGCGTAATTAAAGGGGGAGTTAAATAGTTTATAGTTCTAAAATGTGCAACTTTAAAGATGCTTTTATATGGCATTTTATTCTTTTAAGGGGATTTTCCTTTGATAGCATATACATCTGTTTTTAATTCGTTGTTTTAATTATATTTTCTGAAATATTTACTTTCTTCAACACTTTTTTCCTTAGTGCTCAGCTTTCTTTAAGGTTGCAGCCTCCGTAGATTGTGTGGGAGATTGCTGACATTTTATTTTATGAGGCTACATGCACAATGTCCAACTGAAATTACGTTTTCCCCGGTGAACTGGTTAAACTAACGATTTTCTAGGCTGATCGGGATTTACTACTAAGATGTGTTTTTAATTTTCAAGACTTCTCCTAAAAGAGGCTGGCAACATGTTGCCAAAGCGAATGCGCTCTCTTGTGGATTCCAGCTTATGTTGCTAGTGTACCTTGTTGCTTGCAGTTGCGGAGTTTTTAACCTTTTTTCTGTGCTGTTTTTTCATATAACAAAACTATATGCAAACTAAAATAAAATTATTTTTTTTTTCCTTAAACTAGAATGCTAAAATGTTTTTTTCAGGCCTATTGGTTGAATTTAGTAGATAATGTTAGAAGATGCATCATTTCCCCTATTGCCATCTGACGCTGGCAACATGTTGCTCAAAAGCACATGCTCTCGCTCTCTTGTGGATCGCAACATGTGTTGATAGTGTAAATTGTTGCTCGCTGTGGCGTCGTTGTCAACATTTTCCACCGGGCGCGCATCTGCTCAGAATCCAATCCATCGAGATCCCGTGTGTCAGTCGTTATCTGTAAGTCGTCGGGAATTGTCCGCAAATCTTTGCATTTACCTAAAGAAGCATCAAAGCGATACCGCCATCTGGCCAAGTGATTCAAAACAAATAAACCGTTGCACAAACAGCACGCCGTGTACCAGAAATATATATGCATATGTATAACGGAGAATATATGCTGGAAAGTGCGTGAGTGGCTTTGTGGGTGTGTGTTTTCCTCGCCTTTGGCATCGCGTTTAAAGTCGCGTGGATTTGGCGGAAGATTTACGTTCGCATAAATTTGGTGAAGTAAAAATCTAATTTAAATTAATCAAAGAAACTAATTGAAGTTCTTAAAGAAATATCTTTCGAATGAATTAGTGTCATTAATATAAAATTATATTAATCTATGACGTGTGAGAGTTAAAACAAAAACAAATAAACAAATACAAAAAATAAGAAGTGTGCTGAAAACAAAATATTAAAAACAAAAATACCTAAATATCTTTAATCAAAACTATAAAAATCTTAACATATTATAATAACGAAATAAAGTAATCTCTTTGATTTCAAGAATACAAATAAATGTATTTCACAATCTGTGTAATTAGTGAACCCTTAAAATTCCGCGCGGTGATTCAGTGTCCGTTAAAAAGCAATAAAAGAATATGAAAATATAATAAATATATAATAATCATTCATTAAATATACGCTTAAGTGAACAATTAAAATTCCTTTTAAAAAATATATAAAAGGATTTCTAGAATTGTCAACAAGTGTCAAAATATGATGAGCATAATTTATTGCTAATTGGCAGACAAAAGGAAAGGCAATACGACAAAGAAAAGTGCACAATAAACGCGTGTGAAAACGCGGGAAACAAAGAACAGAGAAAATATCTCAAACGACGAAATAAAAAACGCAAAAAACAGCTATGAGCTTCCCGAGGGGAAAGCTAATATTGCCCAAAATGATTGGGCTGCTTCTGCTGTTATTGGTGCCCCTAGGTGGGGCCATCTCGAGTGATCCGAAAGGAGCAGCCATAATGACCACCACGGCTCCGGCTTCGGGTCACCGCAGCTCCCATCAGCAGCTGAGATTGCAGCAACTGCAGGAGGCGCAGCAATTGGAGGCCCATCAGCAGCACCATCATCATTTGCGGCACGAGCAGCACGTGCGTGCCGAACTGGAGGGCAATCATCAGCCGCCCGAGATCGGAGGAGCCCAGAAGTCCTTGGATCCCCATTTGCCCATGCAGCAGCACCACTTGCGCCACCACAATCGCCACCACATGAGCTGGGAGCAGAGGGTTTTCCCCTCCCTGCGCCATCAGCAGCACCGCCTATCTATTGCCACCAGCACCCCCAGGAATATAGTGACCTCCGAGGCCCCCACAACCAGTCACCATGGCCTGGTCTCGAATCACACCCGCTACTTCGACCGGGATGGCATATACCCCTCGTGGGCCGAGCCCCGATCCACCCGCGGTCCCAACTGGCGACAGGAGCTGGATTCGAGTAGCTCGGACGAGGACAGCGATGAGGATGACGACGACGACGACGACTACGAGTACGAAGATGAGGCCAATTCCAATGCCGTCGATGAGGAACTGGCGCGGCAAATGCCACGATACTCGCTGTTTACCCAAAAGCGACCTCTCATCGAATCGAAGGATCTGGATTACGAGGGCTACGATCAGACGGATGAACTGGACATAGATCTGAACAAGAATCGCAATAGTAACAAGCATCCCAGTGTGGCCAATCCGCATGACAAGGCAGCAGGAAAGCGGAATATCTTCGACTGGCTGTTCAAACAGGACAAGGAAAAAGATGTGATTAAGAAGCCACACACCACCAGGGCCCCAACAACAACCACAACCACCACATCAACCACGACCATCAAGCCCATAGTTCGCACCGAAAAGCCCAAGCTGCAACTGATAGATGCCAATCTGCAGATTAATCCGAGGAACAACGACGACGAGGAGGACTACTCCAACGAAGACTCCGACTCCGAGTCGGAGGAGGGCTTCTCCAACGAGCAGTGGAACAAGATCGAGCACGAGCACCATCTCAAGCAGCAGCGGCACCAGAAGGAGCTAATGGCGCTGCGGGAGAAGAGCAGGAATACGCCGCTCATCAGAAACGTTGAGAATGAGGTGAGTCCGGCATTGGGCCCATTGTTCTGAACCAGCTGATAAGGTCCCCGCATCCGTAGCATTCCGTCGATTTCATTATGATGTCATTTGCCATTAGCTATTGTTGTTGCTCTGACATTGCTCCACTGGGGAGACAGGAGAGGTTTCGAGGGGCTGGCCCTGATAAGAGATTCCGCTTATAAACCGAACGCAGTGTTTATTCACTGGCAAACTGCAGCCACAAATGACCAACAGAATATTGGTTCCAATTCGCATTTCGGGTTTTGGTTTCACGTTTGATTTTCATTTGATGTCGGCGGTTAGTCACGCAGTAAATCCCACGGTAAACATATATATATATATAAAGCTGTCAAAGAGCACTGAAATATGAGAGAAATCACTTGAAAATATACTGCATAAGAGAATCTATGATCTTGACAGACCAATATTCAATTTACAAAATGATTGATTAGGGCAATTTCGTAGGAAATTACCTTCACGAAATGTATCTGCTATAAATATTAATTTTAAAAATATTCTTAGTTGAAATTTCTCGCTGTGCAGTGCCGCTATTCACCTCGACATAACGCACTGACCATGGCTAATGCCGTTTGCATTTTGGCTTACAACAAAAGCAGATATGTTTTGCTTTACTCTGGTGTTTTGGTGCTCATGTCAAATATTTACACACGGTTGGAAAAGGCCAGGGGGGTGGCTTTGTAAAGGCGGGGGCTCTGCCATGGTCAGTGAAGGGGAGAGCCCAGTCGGACTTTGCGTCATGCCCTGAGCGACTCGAGTTGGATATCCATGTTGAACGGTAATGTTTTTTTGTATGATGCCCCAGTTCAGCAAAGTGGCAAGCGGGAGACTCAGGTACCTGAATCCATCGCTGCTGCGGTAAGGGTACAAATCACTGCTTTCGCTCAGGGCGATATTTCCCTTTTGGGATTTTATCTTATTACGACGCAATTACTTCACCACCACCAGCTACTTATTTGTTTATTAAACTATTTAAAACTTTAACTTTAACTATTAAAATAGTTTATCAATCATTGCTCTAATAAAATAATAAAAAAAAAGAAATTGAAAGGAAATAAGATATAAAATAGGTAGTTTCGACCGGGATTTGAACTCGCGCCCACTTGCTTCGGAGACTTATGTTCTAACCACTGAGCCACGTGTCGCGATCGGCTCGCGACAGCACAGTCAAAGATCAACCGAGCAAAATAAAAACATTTGCTAAGGGGTTGCAAGCTTCTGTCACTCTTACACGCATAAGGGTCATACGTGTATATCGCCGACGCAAATCAGTTTGGCTACGTGGCGTATTGCGTAAGCGGCCGGTCCGTTAAACACTTGAGACACAGGTTCGATCCCTACTTGGTCCTTTAGTATTCCAGAAAAAATGGTAAGATTTATAAACAATAACAAATATAAGTTTAAATATGTAAAGTCAATAACAAAAATGAAAAATCTCGGGGTTCATGTGTTTTTTTTTTTTTTTTTAGCAAAATAATTTTCTGATGTTTTTCCATACCGGTAAGAGTGCATTTCATGGTCAGTCGAGAAGCGACGGTGGCACTCTGAATCGCCCTCTTACCGGTAAGAGTCCATTTCATGGTAAGTCGAGAAGGGACTGAGGCATCATGAATTACCCCGGCCACGCATTAATAAAAGCGAATGAGCCGTTTCCATACACGGTAAGGTTCGCCGAGTGAGCGATTCGGCATGAAAGGAGTATAGTTTGGAAGTTCGAAAGTCCCACTGGGAGGGCACAGGACATAGCAGCTGCTTTTGGCAAAGTTTGCAGTTTTGCGCTGACCATTCGCCAGTCACCATTGCGGCTTTGGCTAATTGAAACCAGCGAGCACAACAACAAATTACACCAACAAAAGTCAACACAAAAAGAACACCAACAACTACACCAGCAACTACAATTAATTTGTTGCATTCGATTTGCACTTTTTGGCTGGCATTTCATTTTGTTTGCTTTGAGCTGTCTGTTGACAGAGGTTTCACATTTTATTTTTGCTCATTTCTGTCCCTGGTAATTGCATTTTCATGCGTTTCTTTGAACCGCTGGCCCTGAGGCTTTCACCCCCACTGCCCCGCCTCGGTGTAATTACCTTAAAAAAGGACCAATTAAATGGGCCCCAAGGCAAATAATGTTGGCTGGCTTCGGCGGGTAAATTAAACTTTCCGGTCTTGTTCTATTTCCCCTTGTTTTTAGTGCTCTTTGTTTATTTTTATTGGCCCAGCATTTGGATTTTAGTGCAGGTAAATGGAGTTTAGTGTTTAAGTTGTCATTGAAATGGGATTAGAGCCTTTGTGTCCTTGAGCTATCGATTGTCCTTAAGTTTATTCGAAATGACCGATCAGGACAAAGTAATAAATTTAAAAATAAACATTTTAGGTGAAAAAGTACATAATTTAATCAGAAGTGAGCATGATTATTTATATCAACAAATTATAATCCTTATCTTCATATAAAGCCATTTATCTTTTGCACTTTTACAAAGCATCAAAAATTTGCACAAGTAAATCCATGTTAAATATTTAAAAAAAATGCATTCAACATAAATTCCCCTGGTCAACAAAAGAACACAGAATACGTTATTGTAAAAAACGAAATTCAAATTATAATCCCAAATTTAAATTTGAATTAACTGAGAAACAAGCATTGACAATTATGTATGTGTGCTGGAAATGTGAATGAGAAATGCACTCGAAATATTGTTAACAGCTAAATAAACACTCGGCTAAAACAACCGACTTAATAAGAGCAACAATAATTACAAGGTGCAAAAACAACAACAACCAGCAGCTGTGTGTAAAACAACACAAAACAAAAGTTGAACAGCAACAAAAAAAAGGGGGAGTTTTCCGAGGGGTGGGGCTAAGAGGTGAGGTGAAAGGTGGGTCGCCAGGTGAAATTGGCGCTGAGCCATCAAAATAACATGGCGCTTGGCCCGCCCATTTTTCCGACCCACTTTCCCGCCCCTCCTTACCCACCCTCCCAGCATTTTCAGAACAATACAATTAACACATGTCTGCGGATGACGACGGCTACTCGGCAGGATGTGTGTTCCTTTCACCTCTCGTCCGCTTTGCAGCACATCCTTCCTTCCTTCCGTTGGTCCTTCCGCCCTTTTTCCCGCCTCCCAAAGCCCAAATGCCCAATGACATGCTAAATGGGAGTTCTCGGCCACATTCCAAATGGATGTCCATCGCATATAGCCATGTTAACACGCCACCGACTCCCTGATACTTACTCGGCTTGCCTTCCATTTAATTGGCAGCTTTTTAAGTTTTTTACTTATTTCGTTTCGTTTCGTTTTGGTTTGGGAGTATATTTTATTTCTGGTTTGCCTGTTAATTAACAACCTCTTCAACGACATCGTTGTGAAGGCTTTTTAATTAACATTTGAGCCTCACTGGGCAGAACAGGATGGTTTTTGTTGGTTGAATGAAACTTTCCTTATTCAAGTAAAATTGAAAAATTATTATTTTTTATTACATTGCTTGGTAAATAGAATAAATCCCTCGCAATTTCCAGATTGCAAATGTAATAACTTTATGGCAATATTGTACATTTCACTCCCCGAATTCTTAGGCATAAAATATTGGTTTAGTCATAATCCCGAATTTCACAAAATAATCCTCTCCAAGTGCAGAAACACATCGCTTTAATGCCTTTCCGCACTTGTCCAAATAAAATTAAATATTTAAGGGATCACCAGAGAATCAAATCCCATTTCTGCGTGTTTGTTGGAAAATGTTTAACATGAAAGCCGCTTAATCCCTTAAACCAGTTCCGTTTCATTCGAGTTCGTTTGAGTGCAGCAAACCGAAAACAGAGAAAAAGTTATTTCCAAATCAAATACAATTTTGTATTTTTATTTTCTGGCTAGTAGCTTACGCCTTTCGGGTTTGATACAGGTGTTGGGCAAATGTTTGGCCCGAACCGATTTTTTGCTGGCCATTTACAATGCAATTGGTTCAGGCTTTTTTGGCCGTAACTGTAGTTGAAGGTTGGTGAGTGAGCTGCTGAGACCTTGAAAGGTTTTCCTTCGGAACTTTCCACAAACTCTAGTGCACATCCCTCATTTGCACGTACACTGGCATTCCAGGATATCAGGATACCCCCTACCCAGCAGCTGTCATGCACACAAATGCTGTCACTTTCCTCCCAGCTTTTCCAGTTTTTCCATCTACTGTTGTTGCACTTTATGTTGTTTTTTTTTTGCTGTTAGCAAGCTTTTAGTCAGCCTTTTGTGAATGTCTTTTTCTATACTGCCTACTTGCTTGTTTTTCTTCCTGTTTCGGTTGCTTCCTTCCTTTATTTTAGCACTTTTTTGCGCCATACGCCAGATCTTCGGAAAAGTGAAAAAGACCCCACAGCGAGCTTAGCCTTTGTACGACGAAATGTCAGAGGCGGTTAAGGAATGACAACTGAAGCCACGCACACACAAGCTTGAGAGTTCATCGCTTACCACCCGCCGGGGGGCCTGAAGGTTGTCGCTGCGGTTGCAACGACCTTGTGGCAAGCTCAAGCAGCGGGAGCTATCATGGCCCACAAGAGTGGTAACAATTATGGAGGCTCGTTGACAAAACCAGGCGGGGGAATTTGAATACCACTCAAAGTGGATGGATGGAAAAGCAAAATAATTATAGTCAAGCTTGATATGAAACACAGTTTCATGAGCATAAGTAAAATCTTAACAGAAGAGTGGAATTAAACCATTGTAAGGCTAAGAAAAATATTTAGATTTTAAATATTTATCCTAGAAAGTGATGTAATAATTTGTTAGGTCTGCAAATCAATATTAAAACCTCAATATTGAAAGTGGAATTTGCGAACTTATTTCAAAACAAAACCAACTCCAGCTCTTAAACATTTTCAGCAAGTAACTACTATATTTACTTTTACAATGATTGCGAAATTCCAAACCCTTTCGCCTGCTAGTTACAATGGTGAAACACTGTCAGCAGTTAGTATGGGCATATGCAACCCAAAATCAGCAGCAAACTGACATAACAATTTCAGGTCTCAACAGCAATAATATTTACAGGAGTGCAGCATCTACAAGTAAACAAAAATGTGAGGAGACATCACATAAATTTTAGGTGCTGACTAACAATGGTTACCAATAATCAAGCCTTGCTGGCGTTGGTTACCTTTAAAATTGAAAGATATTTACCCTTGTTATGGCCAGCAATTCTGGAGCTTGCTATTGTTTATTACCCTTTCTCCCACAAGTTGATGATGCCTCCATCAAAATATTTTTCCTTCTTTTTCTGACAGCTTTTCCTGCCTTCAGTTGATGCTTTTCTCTCAGTAATTACTCCCGCAGACGTATCAGAAATTTCTCGATTATTTATTTTTTTTTAGATTTTTCCTTCTGGCCGTTTGCTGTGGATGACATTTTGCAGCTAATTTCCACTCACATTTCATACATTTTCCGCTTTGGCCTGTTATTGGCAGTGCAATTTCTGTCCACTTCTCTCCATTTTCCCATGTTTATATTTTTCTCCTGTTTCGGTTGCTGTTTTTTCTCTTGCCAGCGGCATTCATTAGTTGCTTTCGCCCCCCCGAGGAACTGTGAGTATATCATTTGGAAAGAATTTTCCGCATTTCCCATAGAAAAATACTTGACTGCCTGCGCTCTCTCGCTCGTTGAGTCCCATTCAGTAGCCGCTGCTTTCCTTGGACATTTTCCATTGCACAACTTGTGCTTATTGTCTCCAGATTGCTTGGCACTCGCCTGTTTTTTCGACGATTTTTATTTTTTGCTGTGTCGTTTTGTATCTGGTTTTTGGGTGACTTTTTAAGCCGTCGCGGGTCTTGACTTGTGCTTCTGCCGCTGCTGTGCTCCCCATAATTTATAGCAGCTTCTAATATAAATTTCAAGAAATTATTTTCCCACTCTCTTCGGAAACCGAAAAAAGCAATATAAATTCTCGCAACTAATTGGCAATGTTTCTGTCGTCTTTTTTTCCGTGGCTCACTCGGGTGGGTTATGTGGAGCGGGGAGTTTCAATGACTTTATTTTATTACACTGGTAAGATTACACACGAGCAGGGCTCACTCGTTTCCCCTTATCCCTGCTATCTCTCGCTTTAAATGTTTCTTTTGTGCCACACATGCTGCTGTGGAAATTCTTGGAATGCCGCAAAATCTGTTAGCGGCTTCGTCACTTTATAAATCATACCAAACATACATACAGCGGGGGGTAAAATGGAAGTAAATATTTAAAATTAAAGCGATTAATTAATTTAAAATATTAATACACATTTTGGGCCTAAAGAGGTTATTATGAATAGTATTACTAATGCTGTGGCATGAATAATGACAAATCTATTTTTTAAGAAGAGTCTTCAAGGTACTCCTAGTAAATATTTAAATATAATGAAAGCGGTTGATTAATTAAAAATATTTATGAATTTTTTTGGATCGTAAAGAGCACTTTTTCAGAATGTTAAGAATGCTGTTGCATGTGTATACTGACACATATTCTTAGAAAAGACTTCAAGAGGCTCCTAATAAATATTTAAATATAAGGAAAGCTATCAATGAATTGGAAATATTTATATTTTTCTTCGCCTAAAGAGCGTATTTTAGGTGATCTTACAAATGCTGTGGCACTAATGCTGTCACATATATTCTTTAAACAGAGACTTCAACAACTCCTAGTATTGCGACCGCAACTGTGCACATTCATGCATAGAAAAGGGCGAGAATGGGGGGAATTTAGGGAGCGACGAGAGCAGTTTGTTAGTTAATCTGACAGAAAACGGTTTGTCAGTGGCAGAATGATATGTATCTTTGTATCTTTGTATCTGTTGAATGCATTCGCAGTTCGCTTTGTTTGCTCCACGAAACCGAAATCATTCACAGCGTCCCTCTTTCACTGCACGTCTACCCATCTCTCTCTGCGGGCATCTACCCATCTCTCTCTTCCTCATCGTGCGTGTGTGTGTGTCAGTGGGCATTTTAGTAACTAACCCAAGACACATGTGATGAGATGCCGACTTTGTGATTGATTTCGATGATGAGCTTGACGAAGAATTCATTGTAATTCATTGAAATGCAAGGCTGATCCGCCGGCTTAGCCCATGGCTTCGGTTTGGGGTCAAGGTGGGACGGATGGATGGGTTGTCTTGGTGCGTCGTCAGTACAGTTAGAACTCTATTACGATCTGCGATCACGTTTGGCATGATTCAAAGCTGCGAACGAAGGCATAAATATTTTATTACGTGACGGGGAAAACCTAAATGTTCTGGCCGGAATGGAAGAGAGCGAGACTTTTAGTTTATGGTTAATGTCAATCGCCAGTGTGGATGGAGTTGTGCCAGCTGCACTTGCCATATAACTTTATAAGTTTGACCCAAATCGGTGTGTCAGAGAATAACTTTATTGAAGTGGTGAATTGTTGGAGTCAAAGAACTTTACTTTGTGGGTATTATGCAAGAATTTATTATGGACAATAAGTCAATAAGTTAATTAAGTCGGATTGTTTAAGGGTGTGAATTATTAATTTTAAAAATTTGTAACTATTTTGGACCCAAAGAAAGTATTATGAATAGTATTACTAATCCTGTGGCATGAATAATTTCATTTCATTATATGTTTTAAGAAGAGACTTCAAGAGACTCCTAGTAAATATTTAAATATAATGAAAGCTTTTAATTAATTGAAATGTAATGCATTATCTGTGAGGCGTTGTAGTAGAATTCTCAAGTGGAAAGTCGATAAATAAATTTATAAACTAATTAAATTAAGGAAATTAATATTAGTTAACCCTTTTTAACTCATTCAATTTTCATAAACAATTAAGGCAGTTCTTAAAAGACTGTGATTTATGTTATTGCTTCATTTTCACGAGAGGGTCAAATCATTTAAATAGTTTAAATAGGCAATTCGATTTAAAATCGCCCTCATGAAACCTAATGGAAATTCATTACCATTATAGTACAATTTATGACCCAAACTAATTAACCCTAAATGTTTTCAATGAATCAGTGCTTAGCTTACCATAAATACAATCTGTTTCCATAAATCTCAATGTAAAGTGTTACCATAATTTCGTATGTTGTGCAGTCACAAACATTTAATAAATTTCCGGTGTCAAGGCCACTCCTTCCCATACCTACATATGTATATACCCTTCATAATTCGTACTTTATCGGTAGTAAAACCTATAAATCGAGCGGAAATACTGGTGTAGTAACCTAATATCCACCGAAAACCCCGCCCAAATGGGAAATTAGATTTTATTTCACGCAACACTTGCGAGTGACAAAATAGCAACGGAAACACATGCAAGAGGCTGAAAATAACACGCTTGTCAAAGAGTCGCGTTGACGATAAATCATGACCGGCAAACGAAAATATTTTTGTTGACGCGTTTGTTGCAGGTCCATTGCGAAATGCTTGCCCTACAATTTCCGCCTACACGTAACCCCAGCTTTTCCTCCCCTTTCCCCCTTGGGTGGACCAACAAAAAAACAATCCAAGCCGCAAAAGACAAATTGAAAGTCGTGTTAGCCCGTTCATGGGTAGGGGTTAAAATGCAAAGAGAAAAAGAGTCACGGTCATGCCGGTTATTCAAAGCGCCAGAAAAAAAAATAAATAAAAAACTGTAACTGAACTGAACTATTGAACTGTAAACAGAAAACTAAAGCACTCGCAGCTGGAAAACCTATCCAACTAAACTAAGCCGAAAATAAAAGAAACGAATGGAAGAACAGTATGACTTCTTTCAAGTGAACTAAAGTTAAATGATTTAATTAACTTCTGTTACCAAAAGTCATTTTTTAAATATATAAATTCCTTTTCCCTCTAACAATACTATTAGGTAATTGAAAATGAAATTAAGAATTTAGTAGTTTTAATAAAATTAGTTATATGCATATTTAAATGTATATTTTTGTGAATAGGATTACTCTGGAAATTTGTAATCGATTACTCACAAGGCAAGTGTAGTTTTAACTTTTTTTAAATTCAAAATAATAGGTTCGACTGTACTTTTGGTACGCACAGATACACAGATACAAATGTATCTAGACCCCATTTGTGCCTGCGTGAGTTGTGCATTCTAATTCATCAAAGGCCAGCAAATAAATCAAACAGTACCCAGAGAGGGGAATAAAATTTGGTTTTTGATGATCTGGAACCGCCTCGCTGACACCTGCTGCGCCGCATTGTCCCACCTGTACCTGTATCCGTACCTTCAGGTGCTCCTCAATCTCTCCCACGCACTCGCAACTGTCGTAAATCCAGGCAACAAAAGGTCAAAGGTGGCCTGGCAAATGTCTTCATTCAGAGTATAAGTATATTGAAGTTGATGCATTGCCCGGCTGGTCATTAAAAATTTAACATAAATCTCTTGAGTCAGTCATGCCACTCCGGGAAAGCGCCCCGAACTGAGTTGGGATCTGCCTGAGTATCTGTGTGAGCCACTGTGATGGCGTCTGTGTGAGTGTTGTGCCTGGTATGTGTGTCAAAAAGTCGCTGCAAATTGCAAACCCATTACATACATGTATAAAGTATAAGAGCCGCGATTAGAGAGCCAAGGAAATACTCCGGTGAACGAGAACACACCCAGCCTAAGTGTGTGCTTGAGGTGTGTGTTTGTGTCCCTCGCAAGTGTCACACAATTTCGGTTGGATGCACAGTGGAACTGGAATTGGAATGTCTTTAAAACTGCTCAAAATAATGACCTTTAATCAGTTTAAATATGCTGCATTTTATGCCTTAGTTGTGACTATTTTGTAGTACAATTCAGCTTTTGAATAGCAAACAGTTATCACTCTATAAATTCCCTATTAAATTTATGCAAAGACCTATCCATCGACTTGATTAATAACCCAGCATTGTATTCAAAGGCGATTTGCGACCACTGTGGAGCCCAGCCAGCTCATTTGGCATTACAAAAGTTGTCTGTGAGTGGCACATGAAAAATAACCGAAACTTATGGGAACCGAAAATTGTCATGCATTTTTTGACAGCTAAATCAATGAGCATATTTTTGGGGCCACGACAAGAGTGGAATCCAATGCACTCAGAGTCGCACGGAATATGGAATTTCGAATGCTGAATAATGCAGCTAAAAATTCATAATGGGGGGTCCATTCCTGTGGCAGCTGGCAGGTTGACAACAATCTGCATTTGAATGCGTTTTAATTAATGTCCGCGGCCGGCGATACGATGATGATAATGATGATGACTCAATTTCTGGTCGACTGCGGCTTTCGATAGATCGCCGGAGTCGGGTTCCAATTTGCGGCCAAAAACATTAACCCATTGTGCGCCATTGTTTGACACAACGTAAATCTCTTTTGCAGGCGCGTCACAATTTATGACATTCGAAATTGTTGGCAGCGAAGACGGCAAATTGAATGCCAATGCCAGTTGGCCGTTGTCAATAAATCGCCTAATTGATTCGATTGGCATATTGAAAGCCCAGTAGCCGACCCCCTGATGTCTCTGCCATATGATTAATTTCTACTCTTTCACTTCGCCGTCAAGTTTGTGCCTTTTTTCTGTTGTTTCTCTGGTAAATTGTTAGAAATTTCCAGCGTCTCCGGTTGCACTCGGCTTGCATTATGCATGAGGAGCGAGATTCAAGTTCGGTCTCCTCGGTTTGTTCAATTGACATGCGGACAAAGCCCCAGTGCGTTTCATCAATATTTCATTTCGGCATTTCGATTGGGCATTTATAAGCGATTTCCTTTTATTACACAATTTTATTTCAATTTTATTGGATTCCGATTGGGAACAATGCACTCGTGAGGTCTTAAAACGAGACTCACGAACCCAAAGGTGTTTTATTTATACCCAGTTTTATAGAGGGCTCTGGGTGGGGCCCTCGGCTGACTGACTGACACCTTAACACTTTCGCTTTTCAACAAACTCAACTCGATTTAAGGGGGCTTTCGCGGTAGTGTGATTTTCAGGCAGAACATTTGAGTATTTTTAAAGAGCTTTTCTTCAGCTAATCGGAAGAGACTTTATTGTCTGTATTTTCTTTTAAAACTTCTCAAGTTTTATTTTTGGAGGAAAAGCTAATCAAGGCAACAAAGTCAAGGTTGCGGTGATGTCCAAAAATAATTAAACGCATTTTTAGTCGGCGGCAAAGGGAGGCTCGTGAGTGTGTTGTGCAAGTCAATAAATTTGATCACATTTTTCTTTGATTTTAATGAATCATAAATCAAATTGTGTAACTTGAATATTAGTATGAATATTTATTATATTGTTTTATGTTAACAAATGAAGAGCTTTGCAGGAAAATATTTTTTTAACATGATGAAGAATGAATAAATGTTTGTAGTAGTAAGAAAAATTATACTGGTATTTCTTCTTTATAATTTGTAAAATGTATTTATTTTTAATACAGAAATTATAATTATTATTCTTATTATTCATCCTATAAATCAAAATCCTTATATTTACTCAATTATATATTATTCAATATCAGAATCAGAAGCCTTAGCTTCCCATAATCCCCAAGCTGTGGCAGTTCCTGCAAGTGCTGCCAATAAATCGTGTAGTCTTTCATCGCCCATTAGAGCAACCATAATTTGCATACTCCATACTCAACTGCATCCATATCCATATCTGACCAGCTACCATTGTTACCCCATGGCCACCCCCCGGCTGACCATCTTACCTGCGGTGCTCTGCACCTGCTGTTCATCGCTGTGCGCTTCATCGACCACAAATCGCAGATCGCAAATAGCTGGAACATCGAGCAGAGGCCCTCGAGGTCGGCTCATAAACTAAACGCTATCAAAAAGCCAAATGCTTGCTGGCTTGGTTAATCACTTCATCAACGTCCAAATAGTCGGCAAATCAACCAGAAATGGGAGGAGGCAAATTGGATTCTATAGTCGATGGCAAACAAATCTCAGAGTCGTCGAAATCCTTTTTAATACTCTGACGGGAATTATTTTAAATTGAACAAAGAAAATATATTTTTTGTGTTTTTTTATACTTGAAGTTAAGGGTTTCTTACTTTATTTTTTCATTCATTTTTAAGTAATAATAAAATAAAATTATAGTACATATTATAAAAGGCTAAGTGCCTGTATAAACTTTCTAAATACAAATTAAGTGCTTTTGACTTGCACTAGAATGGGAAATCTCTTGGAAATATGCCTTGATAATGCCTTATAATATTTAAATAATTAACTGATTTTTATTCTGAGCATATAGTAAATTAGATTATTTTTTTCGGAGAGAGTATTAACTCTTTGCTTCCCAATTTTTTGTATCACTTAGTCGTGGCCTTCGTGTCCACCGCAGGGCAGTTGCAACAGTCTGCCAGTCCGCACTTCATAGCCTGTAGTCTCGGTCTTCACTGGGTGCACTGGAAGAAAAATATGATTAATCAGCAGCTTCCTATTATTATTTTCCTAAAAGAGTACAGTTTTTTTTACATTTGTTTTGAGTCATTCCTTTTTTCTTAAAATCTGATGTCATATCTCTCTGAATTTAGAATGCTCACAATATTTACAATAATGAATCAGTTGACGAAAGACATTTTTAAATATTCCAGAATGAATATTTTTTATTATATCTTGTAATCAAATTAGTAAAGTATAAAGAATTTATAATATTTTTATCTAAAACCGCATATCTCCCTGTGTAGTCCGTCATCTTGTGGTGGAAAATCTCTGCTCTACGTGGCTCGAGTTCGGTTTGCGGCTGCCAGACAGACGGCGACTGCCAACTAATAATTGCCAAAGGCAGGGGAAAATGACGGGGAAGACTGGCAAATGAATTTGCACAAAGTTGCAAATCATTTGACAGGCGGCGGTGGCTGCTACAAGATTTTTGCTCTCCGGCTGCGCTCTTGTTGGTTTTTGCATTCCGCTGGCGCGTCTGTGTGCTTTGCACAAAACTTCGGCTGCTGTTGCCACTTTGATGATGTCATATGCAAATGCCCAAGACCGAATGCGAAAGATAGGGGCAAACTACGGACAGATGCCAAATTTTCATAGCCAATCTCGGCCGGGGCATGTGGAAATGACAAAGGTGATGCTAATGGTGATGGATATCGTCGTTGATTATGTCTCCCGCCTCGATCGGAATGCTGTTGCGATTTGTTTGTTACTCAAAGTGTTTTGCCAGTGATTTATGCCGAATATTTGACTAATTCTTATCGCATTCTTTGCATCTCTTTGCAGGTGAGTGTTCTGGCAGTGACAATTTCGAGATTGAATTTTGGGGAAATATTAGCAGATGGAAGTGGTAAGCTGAAGTGAGGAGGGAAGCTTTAATAAGTTAAATGAGTTATTTCTTTACTTAAGATATAAAAGCAATTTAGGTTAGTTAATTCAGAAAATATTTAAAATACTAAAGAATGCCTCCTATGGCTGTAGTTTCCCTTTCACTTTAAGGTTTTATGGTCAAGCCTTGTTAGGGCCTTGTTGTTTTCTGTGACTTCTACTCCTTGTAGCTATCCCCCTTCGTAGCGTGAACGCTGTAAACACTAAATTGTAGCATTTTATGGATCCTTTTCCTTCATCCTTGACCTCCCTCAAGGTTCGCATTGTAATCAACTCGAGTCTTGCACCATTGCCACTTGGCAGGCGAACTGGCAGCCAAGCGAGCCACGCAATTTGTAACTTGTTAAGAGAGCGGGAAAGGAGGAAGAGAAGACCCTGTCCGGGCGTGACTCTGCTCCCTGGCTCCCTCCGTCCACCTGTTTGCTCCTGCGGCCGAGTGGACATATGCCTAACGACCCATTAGTCACGTCAAATCGGCAACACGAACTGCCGCAAGTGTGAAAACAAAGGAGCGACGTCGCCCGGAAAGAAGGAAAACAAATAAAAACAGACGGGGGCCCGGAAAAATAGAAACGAAAACAATAAAGCCAAAGTGATCGTGACCAATTGTTGGCTTTTGGTCACTGGACCAACAATCAACAATCAACACCCAGCTTGCACAGGCAGTAGCTGCAGCAACAGCAACATGCAACACCGAGAGCAGCCCAACCAATGTGCGACATCGTTTGGATATCTGCAAATATTTGCCCCTGTTGACGAACTTGCGGCCATTTTCGCCCCTTTTTCCCACTTGGCTCTCACCCACTTAACCCTACACTGCCGTCACTCATTGCGGACACTCTCCAGCAGCGGCCCCGAATGTGCATAGACTGTCCATCAAGTGACCGCAAAATGTTGCCAACACTATGCGACGGACCAGAAATGCGACCAGACCAGAAATATCCGTCCGGCTATCCGGTTCTTCACTCTCACTAACGGAAATATGTGGCAGCAGTAGTTTCGGGGCATTAAATAGGTTTTGAAAACGATTTTAAAATAAGGACAAAGCAGAGTCAACTATAAAGATCCTATAGTTACTTTAATTTCCTCTAAAAACAAACTCTCTTTAATGGCCTTTAAGTATAAACCAATTCCTCTTAATAGAAATCTCTTAAAGTAAATCAATTTCCATACCAGGTAGATGCTAATTTTTCCCCATTAACCTACTCCCCTTGGCTTTCAGTGCACCAACATTCGTGCTTGTGGCCACTTGCAGGCCATTCCGAAGGCATTCTGTCTCCGTTGAGACACCTTAAATGAAATATGTATATATTGTAATGGGACGTGACAGGTCGCACTTTATGCGGCTCTGATTCATCATCAGGCGGTTCTTCATTGTCAGCTGCGGCATTAAGAGAATTAAATTTATTTGCCATCTGCCAATGATTTGACAATTGAATTTGCGAATTAACATCGGTATTGGCGGGAGCCTTTTTATTGCATTTCAGGGACACATGTGGCCCATGCAAATGAACACATATCCCATTTTCTGTTGGCAAAATAAACCAGCTAGGACAACAGCGTGGGAAACAAGCTAAATCCATTTAGGGCGCGCAACCAGAGAATCCAACCCAAAAACTGGCACCCCCAATCGCTCGTTCCTTTAATACCCGGCACCTATCCCCATGCAGGAAAGTGTGTGCAGAGTGCAGAAAAACGAATTTTCAGCAAATATTCCGGAAGCGGCATCAAAAAAAGAAAAAAGGAAATGCAGAGCAAGAGATTTTGGGAGCGAAATTCACCCCTTTTTCGGTAGGGAATAATCACCCCAAGCTCTTAGAAATTCAGAATCGCAGCTTCCTCACGTAGTGTGCGTTATTTTTTGTGGCCTTGTCGGACAAGGGTATGATGACTTTATCAAGGGGATTGAGTTCTGACAGATCCTGGACGAAGCGAAGTATATTTTGGGCTGCTCTTTGGCAGGCAGCTATAAAGTTTGATGACTCTTTAAGTTTGTGCAGGCGATTAACCTGTTGAAAATCGTGTCTATCAGCATTGGTTTTGATGGTTATGATGGTGGTTACCTGAATTAAAGAGTTTAGCTGATGACTTAAATACAAAGTTTATATACTTAAATTAAAATGTATGTAATACAAGTCCTTTTAATTCTATGCTCTTTATTCATATTAACTTATTTACACATTTTTTCGCCTCCTCTCAGGATGTTGGAATTGCATTCAGTTTAGTTCAAGCGTATCTCCATTTTCGTCTTGCCTTCTAAAGTGCTATTTTCATGGCTAGGATTTTGTTTCTGGCCAAGTGCAATTCAGCTCATGTACTGGCCGGGCCGGCTTCCCGTCCCCATACTGAATTCCGTGCTGCCATAGTGCCGTAGTGCCGTAGTGCTATTCAAAAGCATCCACGAAATGGGTCTAGTGCATGCTCCGCAGCCTTCGTCCTTCGCCTCCTTTGTCCTTGGCGTTGGGGCTTCGGTTTCCCTCTGTGCCGTTTGCGAGCAAACAAATAGAAAACGTTGCCCGCTGTTTGTCGCCATATGTTCTGCTTGGCGGGGGATTCACACACCCAAACTGTACGGGGGAGGGGGCTTCTATGGCAGGAAAGGGGTCTGGGGTCGGGCTCGGGTTGGAGTCCTGGAGCAGCAGCAGCAGCAGCAGCTGTCCTGCTGCACTGGCTGCCCGAAATTGAGTTTTTGGCCACGACTTGGATTTATTTGCATAGTCGACACGAAAGCATTTTAAGGCTTCCACAGGAATGTTATTCGGAGTAGGGTCAGTTCAGTGAGTCCGTGTGCGTACACTGTGGAATACAGTGGCATTTGGATAGATATTTTAGGATTAATTAACCAAGATACATAGATGCATTTTTGAACCTAATTCCATACCTTTAAATAAATATTTCATAGGACTAAAAACATCGTGTTAAGAAATACTTTAAAGCTGCCATTCAGCCTTAAAAAATGTCAAATACATTATTTATTTTATTCATTTTTTAGTAACGCTCTATAAAACTTTATTGAAAGCAATTTTAAATATTCTATTCATTTTTTATTCTCTGTTTTTCGTGTTTGTTTATTTGTTTAAGTAAGGATTTTTGATGTAGTGTTTCATTCGTTTTGTTATTACTAATTTTTTGTAGAGCTCCCAAGTGATTTGAAAGCCTTTTGAGTCGGCTTATAGGCTCAGGAGTCCTGAGACCTGAAGCCTTGCGCCTAGGCCCTGGTCCTTGGTGCCTCTCCTAATCCTCGTATCCTGTCCAAGCCGAGGCTGAAGCTGATGTGTAAATGCCGTCATAATGCTTGTACCGACGTCAGCTTGACAGCCTTGCCCACCAGTCCAAATTGAGGGCGTGGCACGCGGCTGACCGAAAGGAACGGAAGGCTGAGCAACCGTTAGGGATGAGGACGAGGGACAGCACGTTCACACACGGGTCCTCTTGGCAGCTTATTAGTATGCAGCTGTGCTCGCTTTTCGGGTCCAAAAAGTAGGGGGGCTTTTCGTACCTCTCCTAAACACACACACACACACACACACACTCTGAGCGCATTTCCCTGCGTGGAAATTCGTGCTCGTGTCATGATTCAGTTTGCTTTAATTAATTTTGTACTCCATTTGCCGGGGAATCCCCCAGCAGTGGCTTAAATTAACCGTTACACGACAGCTGCCCTCGATAAATGTTCATCTTCGATTGTCGGCGTGAGCTGGGAAAATCACTTAATTTAGAAGAGTCTAGATAGTTAGGGATAATTGGTCTAGATTGTTCTAACTAGCAGCAAGAACTTTAAATTAAGGATAAATTTACCATTTACAAGTTGTAGAATTATTTTTTAAATGTCGATAATAATACTATGAAACATGCATTTGTTTATAATCAGTAAAAAACTGCTTAAGAACAAATTAATTTTTCTTTTTATATCCTTTCATTTATGCCCCAATTTAAAGCACTCATTCCCTGTTCCGAACTCAAAAATGTAATAAAATCCGAGTCCAGAAAAACCCTCAGATTAATTTGTTAGCCCATCATATGCACTTGGCACACTTTCGTTGAACCAAAAAAAAAAAAATCAAGAACGCACAGGGAAACCCACAGGACGCACTTTCAGTTCAGTTTTCGCAGATTTCGCAATTTTTGATTACATTTCAATCTCTTCCAGCTACGAAAATCGCAGAGAAATATCCGTAAAACATAGGAAAAATCTGCAAAAAAACAAAAGGAAATTCCAGCGAATGCTACGAAAATGCAATTGGCGCGAAAAGCGTTTTCCAATGTGGGCGGCGGTGGGCGTGGCCCGAGGTCGCGCAGAAAATGCAGCTAGAAAATATGTATCAAAATTAAATTTCAATCGAATCGCAATTGCAAACCCAATGGGAATGGAAAATCGTGGCGAAATGTTGTTATTTCGCCAGTGACTCCAATGCAGTGACTGCGACTGCAGTTGTGATTGCGAGTTGATTTGTAACTTAATTTATGCCATTTTCTGTCCAAGCGTGGCAAAACATTCCCCATTCCTCGTTTTCGGTATTATTCGGTTATCATTTCAATTTGTAAATCAGTCGAGAGCAGCTTAGTTTCGCATCGGGATACATGTACGTTGGGAAAAGGGGGGAAAACGGGAAAACTCCCACACCCAGAGACACACGCACTTGGCAACTTTTGGGGGAAACTGAATTTCCCAACTTGATTAGCTTGCCATGGGATTGAAGGGTGCCATCTGATATCGGATGCGTGATTGATGCCTGTGGGAGCCCTGTTTGCTTTCAAAATTTTGCCAGTTTCAAGTCTCGAATAATCGGTAGTTAACTTTTATTTTGTCCAAATATCTTGGGGATATTATTACTTCAAGTTAAATGGAAAACATTATTTTAGTTTTATTGTAATATCCTTGCAACACAGAAATATTTATTTATTTAAAATCTTAACCGTAAGTACATTAAAATACCGGTTGTGCAAGGAGGATTGAAAAATATTAAAACAATCAAACGCCTTCAGATCGCAAACACACAGATAATTTTGTCGAATTCATTCTTCCTTTGACTGCTTCCGCAGTGGCTCCTTACCTTAATTCTTTTGTCCATCTACACCTTTTTGTGTTTGGTAATACCAAATACAAATTCTAATTAAAGTACCAATTTTTCTGGAAATATGCGCCATATAAAGTAAGCCTGGATTTGATATCTCGGTTTGGAATGCGATGTCCCGTATACGCTTACGCCCTTGAATCCTTCTTTTTCGTGTTGGAACCGTCGTTGAAGAATTGTATTTCGCCGGAGGCCCAGATGCAGTAGACTATCGCCGTGATGACCAGTACAGCGAAGGCGACCCAGAAGACCAAGCGCCACTCCTGCATAGAAGTGTTCGGCGTCATTACGCCGACGAGGTAGGGAGTGATCACGCCCGTGATCGAACCGATGCCGTTACTGATGGCCATTAGGACGCCGGCATAGTTGGGACTCATGTCCAGAGGGGTGAGCTTCATTCCGGCGTAGTAGGTGCCCATCACACCCATGCAGAGGGTGAAGAGGATCACGACCAGGATGCGGTTGCAGCCGGCATAGGAAGCGCCAACCATGAGTATGGCGGGTCCAAAGGCCGCTATGGAAGTCATGACCTTCCGCGTGTTGGTTATGTTCATGCAGTTCCGATTGATCATGCAGTCGCCCACCACGCCGCTGAGCAGGGAAACGATCCACATCATCACGTAGGGCAGCGACGAGTACAGCCCGTTGTCCTTCACTGAGAAGCGCATGACGTCGGCCATGTACTTGGGCAGGCAGGAGACCATGATGTAGAAGCCCCAGTCGTGACCGATCTGGGCGCTGATCAGCGCCCACATGGGTACGGAGGTGAAGATCCCCCTCCAGGGCGTGCTCGGCAAATCCTTCCTTCTCGGCGGTATCTCCCGTATTAGGAACTCCCTCTCCTTCGCATGGATACACGGATGTGCCTCGGGAGTACTGTAGCAGAGCACCGTGAAGATCACAAACCAGAGAATAGCCAATAGGCCGAAGAAGTAGAACACCCACGGCCAATCGAACTTGTCCAGAAGTAGCCCAGAGAGATAGTTGCCCATAATGCTGCCCACCTGTCCGCCGCCAAGCACCAGGGCGCCCAACTTGCCGCGCTCGCTCTTTGGCACCCAGGCCGCAAGCAGGCAGCTGAGAGCGGGAAACGTTGTGCCCTCCCCAAGTCCCATTAGCACACGGAGCACGATGAGGCCAGTGGCACCGGTGTAAATGATGGTCACCGGTGTTATGAGCGTGAATATGGCGGTGGCAAGTATGCCCAAGCTCAGTGTCCACTTTCCGCCGAACTTGTCCGCTAGAACGCCGCCGGGCACATGCGTAATGATGTATCCAATGTAGAAGGAGGCCAGAATCAGGCCTTGCTGCTGCTGATTCCAATCGTAGGTGCCGGCAGCGCTTACGGGTCGATGCAATACAGTCTCATCTGCTTCGCAGAAGGCTTCCGTGGGCGTATTCGAATAGTTTCTCGGGAGCACTAGCATCGTGATGGCCTGGGAGAGGCAGACCCTCATGGTATAGGCATTCACTATGGCAAAGAAACCCATGATGGCCAGGATCCAGCGTTGTGGCATAAGGAATGCCTTGGAGAACTTGCTAGCCCATTCGGGCTGAGGCGGTGCATCCGCCATTCAGTTCCTTTTTTTTTTTTCGTCGATTATTACTGTAAATTTAAGATTAATTTTAAACACTGTATTCAATGCCAACTTCAAGAAAACTATTGTTGATACATTCATCATATATTTTCCTTTCAATATTGTTATTCCTTCAAAGGGTAAACTATCTAAGGGGTTGGGCATGGAATAAGGAATTTGGAAAGATAAGAAATTACATTTTAATAAGGAACAATCTATTTAATATTATGTTGAAAATAATATAATTTCCAAGTTTTTCACATTTTCTTCATATCTTTAAAGGCCCTTAAAAATTGTCATAAATCATATTTATTTTTGATCTCCGCAGGCCACCTAAAACCATTTCCATTAGCCGAGATCCCCTGGTGTTCTTCATCCGTTACTACCCCCCTTAGAGCAAATCCTGTGGATGCGCTTTTTCTGCTTTTTCCCGGGCTTCTTGTCCCATTTCCCAGCTCAGCTGAGCTCACGTAATCAAGCCGCTCATTTCCCCAGTCACCAGTAACAAATCCTTCAGCTGACATTTCCCTTTTTAAAACTGCTTAACTTACTGCTTCGGTTACTGGGTGTAGTTGCACTGCCCCCCTGTCCGTTTTCCGTCCGCTTTTCCTCCCTTTTCCCCCTGGCAGAAGGTCTCCCAGCATCACAGCTCATTAATCAACTGGGAAAGCGTTGAGCTCGCCGCTGTTTTTGCAGCATCGCCCCGCCGTGTTGACGTTCACCTCGAGAATGTCACTTTCTTGGGCGTGAAATTTTCCAACATTCCGCCCACCTAGTGAAATTTTGGTTTTCGGTTGATTAATTGTTTAGTTAGTGATTAGGGAGAAAGAGTGACCGCAAGCCGGGCAAACTAAGGACACTTTAAGCTCGCTTCCAATTAAAGGCGCTCACGAAACGCGGCTAAAAACGCGCGCTCGCCAGATAAGGCACACGCGATTTTAACAGCGTGGCTGCGGTTTCAATAAAAAAAACCCTCAAGAAGCATTATTGCCACTCCACTGATGAGTTTTTTATTTCACTACATCTTAGACAGTGCACTCTGCACAAAAAGTAGCTATTTTAAGGGTAAGCCATTTTTCCTTAATTAGGATTAAAGATGAAAGATGAAGAATTTAGGTAATTTTAAAATCGTTTTGTGGGATAATAAAGTCTAACATTATGTTGTCCCAAAAATAAAATAAAATAATAAATAATAAAATGTTTTTTTTTTCTAATTTATAAATATATATAAATATACATAATACATTTTATATTAAGGGCTCTTCATGCATTTTTGTTTTTTGTAAAGCAAATCAATACATTTGTTTTGTTTCTTAATTAGAATGTTGATGGTACATTTTGAATACTTGAATACCTATAGTTTAGCTTCCTGTTTTCCATATCGTGCGGCGACTGTAGCTCTAAATTTTTTTCCTTATCCTCTAGGACCCACTTGAACACACACATCCTTCGTCCTCTTGTCTAAAATGCAGCTCGCAGTTTATGTCTTGGCTTGCATTTTATCCCCTCTGCGCTGGCTTTCGCGCCATTGAGTCCTGTTTCAAGAACAATTCCTTTCACGTTCGAGTGTGTGCGTGTTATTATTTTTTTTTTTTGAGTGCATTTTTCTGCATGTGACTGCACTGCAAGTTTTCATCATCATCATCGTCAAATGGGAAGCGAAAAAATTGTTGTCGTCATCATAAACGTCTTGTTCGCCTTGTGGGTGACTCAACCCCCTAAAATCACCCGCTTTGAGCCCCTCCCGGTATCCCCATGTTCGCCCCAGAAAATTCTATTGTCAAAGTTTGTTTTGCTTCGTGTGTTTTCCCTCGGTTTTACTTACTTTTCAAATGAGTTTTCCCGCTTAACTTTAAATACAACGACGAAAAAGTGTGTTTGGAGAAGCTACAGGAGATATGCAAGAGATTTAATTAATTTTATTGTACATATTACTCTAGGAAGTAATTCATTACCAGTGCATTTGTTTTTTTTAAGAAAACATAGTTTAAACTGGCTATAATTTGTTTTGACGAATTAACCTACTTTCAGTTATTTGCCTTTGCCTAAGCGTCCTTGCAAAACTTAATTTTAAACTTACTTCGCCCTGAGTCCCAGTTTCTGTCAGCTTTATTTGTATATTTCTCACACTTTCGTCTTGGGCCAAACTTTGTTTTTATTGTTCTCTTAACTCCCATCATATTAAATAATTTTTTCTTCCCCCCACAGCAGGAAAATAAAAAGAAAACACTTAGCTGCCATTCATGTTTGTTCATGTTGAGCGTAAGAAAAGTTTTTCACACAATTAAGTTGAGCAAAATGCTGCGGCAGACCCGAAATTGAAAGAAGTCCTTGCCAGGACCTCGAAATGCTGCTGCAGCAGCTGCTGCTCCTGACGTTGGCTGTTCCGCATCAGCAACGAAAATAAAAATGAAAAATTTCAATTAAATAAAACTCGTCTGCCAAAAATGCATGTAGTATATATAAAATTTTTGCACAAGTTTTCATTGAAGTTTCCAGAGGTGACTTGGAAAAAAAACTATTAGGTGGAGGTTAATTTCTAAGGAAATTATGGAATTTAGTTTAATATCGAATTAATATTCTTTTATTTAATTAAAATCGTCGTGCTAAAATTTTATAAAATCCTATCAAATCCTATCCTCTATCCAGCAAGTTGATAAGACAACAAACTTGTGAGTTTCACTCCACATTTAAAACACAAAAGAATACATTTTCCAAGAAATCAAAACACCCAGCTAACTATTATAAAAGATAGTCTCAAGTACTTTTTCAAACCTGCCCGATGGTTAACAATTTCCATTCTTCATTTAACGAGCGGAATCGGAGTGGAAATAATTTTCATTTAATTTCATTTTAAATGCACTCAAAGCGATAAGGACGGGAATCGACCTTCCTTTGCGCACTCGAGTGTTTTGTTCTGCTATCGCCGACATGAAATCGTCGAAAAAGTACAAAATGGTAACCAAAAGGTACCGAGAGGCCTGCGGAAGGCCAAAATGACTTGGCCGAAATGCCATTGTTGGCTGTGGCTGTGGGCTCGTCTGTTTACATTGATTGCCGGCCGAGATACAAAGGCGAGAACGAACGAGTTTTGAGTACTAAATACTGCTTATATACGTATGTATAAATTTTCCGACTGTCTTGCTGTTGTGAATCCTGTTTGTTCAACGCCGGGCCGAGGGGCTGCGGATCCTACCTGAAACGGACCCCGACGAGTGGTCCATTGTGTCAGGTCGGGCATCAAATTTAATCCAATTAGTTAGACAATGCCCGCGGGGCTTCGGTTTTAGGGTCTCGGGATCTGAGGTCTCGTGCGGATCGAATTTGGTGAATACGCCCACGTCAGCCCTCTAATCTCGTCCGCCATTTGTTGCTGCACTTAATTAGGAGGGGTCAGGAACTGAGAAGCCAACTGCCAGCACTCGCATTTGATTTTGAGACCCTAACCCGAATGAAGCCATTTCAATGGCCTGCGATTTGGCACGTCTGCGGCCCCGATGATTATAGAAATATGTTGAGAATATTCTCGCAAATGCTTTGACTAACAAGGCGCACGCTGGCGTCGTTAGGTCGGCCATTAACTGGAATTGGCTCGAATTGTTTATGACCAATAGCCACGTAAGCACACAAAGGATTCTGGCTCCTTCTGCGCCACACAAACGCATATCAATTGCCCGAGCAGATTATAATGCTTATGGCCAGCACAGATAGTGGAAGCTGCAGCATTGTTTGCTCTCTGGAGGAAATCGGAAGATTGCACTGCCAGCTGGTGTAAAGTCTGGAAAATGCTTTGTTTTTGGTGTCTGCATTCAGTAGAAGACGGCAGTCTTATGACTTAATAGAGTTCGATTAAATATACACTCAAAAAATTTACAGCTTGAACTGTTTACCCCTGAAAACATTTGACTTTAAGGCTTAAAAATTATATAACAAATTAATGATATCATGGAGAAAGTACAAAAGCTCAAAAGAAGTTTCAAAATCTGTGAAACTCTATTTTTCCTAACCTCTTACGGCAACTGAAAACTTTTGCTTCTCATTCAGAGTAAAGCACCTTAATCTTCTGATTCTTTAAGGAGTAAAAACTGCATTATTAAAAATATTTTGTTAATGCAGTACATTTTTAGAGCTGCTGTTTTTATGACTGTTGAAGTAATAGGAAGAGTTCCCAAGCTTAAAACGAGATGCTCCAAGTTACCTCATTTCGCCTCATCAATGTCAGTTACTTTCAATGCCAACTTCTTATGTCAGGGTCATAAAATCCCGGGGGCTCTTACTGCATCCCCTGCTCAGTCAAATTACCTGGCACACAACATTAAAATACTTCTTACTTTGGCTTCGTTTTGCTTTCCCAAAGATAGATGCATTTCTATTTTTATTCTCCAAACGCAACCTGCTGTTCGGTGACTTGTTTTCCCTCTCTCTGTTCACTGGAAAACTCCTCGGCTAATTGCAGCTTCAACGCCTTTCAGCACTGTGGAAATGCCGCCTTAATAGCCTCCGCCAGCCCCCTGGGATTTTCCCTCTCCTCATTGGTATTTCGCCTTAAATGCTTCCTGCTTCTTCGGAGTATGCAAACTATGTCATTGGGACTTTTGGTATTTTTCCATTTTTTATATTTTGTGGGGAATTGGGGAATCTCTCTCAATCTCTCTCCCTCGAAATGCAGCTGAGTTTGCAGCTTGCTTTTATTGTATTTTCTTGTTAGCTATTTACATTTTCCGCCGCTGCATTTTCCATTGAAAACTGTTGCAGCTTCTTGGGAACCTGGGCAACTCGTTAAAAATACCTCCCCATTTCCCATTTTATCTGCTCGCACCTTTCACCTTTCTAACTTGCGTTCCTTTCAGTTTTTTTGGTCTTTCAAAATGGGAGAAAGGGGCGTGGCAGTTCAACTGTGAGATTTATGCAAATACTTGGCTGTGCTGACAATCGATTGACTTGACTTGTATTGTTAATGCCAGAATGATCAATGTATTGCGATTTTGACTTGACTGCAAGTCAGTCCATTGTTCCATATTAGGATGTATTTTTCAAGACAAAAACTCCAAATTTGATATTTATTTCCCTAATATTTTCTAGTAGCTTCTTTATCTTGGGGTCCATGACATTCTGAGGTGAATATTTACCATCCTTACTCTGCCGAAACGCACTGTCTCCGTATGTCAAGCACTGACCTTTGACTAGACGAACTTTTGGCCGGCCTTCAAAACAAAAAACAACGGCAAACAGATGTCATTTGATGATGACAAATATTTGAATGCTGGCGGGATGTCGTCTCCCCTGTCTAGCAATCTGTCTCACTCTGTGGCTATCTCTCTTGCCCCGCGGGGGAAGCCGGAAATTGCGTTGCTCTTTAACTGGGGTTAGGCACCCTTTTTGTCTATTTTTTTTTTTGTTTGGGTTAGGCGAGGGTTTCTGTACGAGTATTGTCGTCGTTTTGGCCTTGGGCCTTGGCAGTTTTATCTTAAGTCAATTTGCTTTTCCCCTCATCATCATTCCGGGGGACTAAGCGGTTTAGGGCATTGAAAAGTTTAACCCCCGGAAAAAGAACTGAGGTCAAAGTGTCATAGATCAGCATTGTTGTCGCGGAAACTATTTGGGATAATTACCAGGATGTGCCTGTCAGAAGAAATTGAACCTATGCCACACACAACGCGAGGGGTTCATCTCAATTAGGGGATGGCTTTGTTCTCGATTCGAATTCGATTCTAAATTGAGTTAAGTCTGCACTGTGACCCCAAAAAAAATATAGCTGGAACATAATACTATTCCTGAAATATAGAATAATAGTTATCTTTTCATAGATGTAACAGAAGTCAGTTGACATTATTTAATTCTCCAGTGAACTACAAGGGACTTAGGATATCTTTCTATGATATTTAAATATCAAAAAGTCTGTTTTACATATCCATTTATCCTGAAAAATCTTTGAAGATAATACCACTTTTTATTCGTGTAGCTATCCTTCCCTCCCCTGACGTCTCCCTATCAATTTCGAATTTGATTTTTATGATTTCGGTGGCATCTCATTTCTCATTCCATCGCTCGTTTGCGGTTCCATCTCGCAGGCTCATTTGCATTTTGTATTGAATTCCATTTCATTTCCTTCGGCAGCTGCTGCCCCTGCAGTCTCCCCCGTGTCCCTCGCCATCCGAGTGGCAACTTAGGCAAATTGAATGCGGCAAATGCGAGTTGGTGGAAAAAGTGCGCGAAAGTGAGACAAAAGCTAATGCCAAGGGCAATGTGGCAAAGCCACGGAATAAAAGTATGATTCGCGTTCGATGGAGAATGATTTTGCCAACGATTTCAGTTGGATATAAATAAGGCCCCGATCCATTACACAATAGAATTCCCGGGCTAATGGACCAGACTCCCCCGGCCTTTTGCCTTTTGCCTGGGCTTTCTTTTTCCGCCAGCCTGTCTACGTGGATTCATTTTAATTAGCGGCTACAGCAAACATTAAATGAAAATGCAGTTGGCGCCTCGTCGTGAGAAAAGCGGCAACAGAGCCAGACAAAAATAATATAAAAAACAAGGAACATACATGGGGAAGTCCCGGTTTTGTTATGGCACCTTAAAATACTCTTTTGGGATATTTCTAAAATGTATTAGGAGCTTTATATATATCTTTATAGATAGCTTTTTCAATTTTGCCTAATACACTTAACTAACTTTAGATAGTATCCTAATTTATCATTACTTGTTTTCCATATGCTACTCTAAACATCCATTCAAAGGTATAATTAAATGTAGTTTTTTTACCTTACCTTTTCTAATTTCCAACTAAATTAAAACATATTTCGTAAGGGTATTTAATATAAGGCAAATATAAATTCCTTGCCTGCTTTCACCAGCTTCAGGAACACAACAAAAAACACCACACGAGGTGTACCAAAGGGGGCTGGAGTGGGTTGTGGTATTGGGGCATCTTCGCCTGGGTGGCCTCCACGGTGCTGCTGTTGCCGGCACTGCGCTGTATGTGCAACATAATAATTTGTAAACATTTATCAATTATGCAGCAACAGCAGGAGCGGCGGCAATAACAGCATCGCCACCGCGTATTCCGCTGGCCCCAAGAAGCCTTTCTAGCCGTGGCCAACTGGCCACATAAATTTCCAAGTTGGCCGCCATCGCCACTCAGTGGGGGTTCCCCTCCGTCGAAGAGATAACACTGAGGGAAAATGGTTCAACAAATTCGTTGATCTTTGATGGATATTGTGCATCAAAATGGGTAAAATAATACATCAAAAAAGGAATTTATTCATCTTAAAATTGCTTCATAATATTTATTAAAAAAATGTCAATCTATTTAACTGATCTTTATTTGAGTATAACTTAATTTTCTTAACATTTTTCGCTCAGTGTAAAGTGTAGCAGTCCAGCTGAAGAGGGGAACAGTGCGCTGAGCATTCCATGGGCGTTTTTCGGCTTTGACTTTGGCGGTTTTCTGGCCTGGGCGTTGATTCGCCTGACCAAACATGCAATTAAGTGCAAGTGGGCAACACCTCATCCTCATACCCGGCCACAGCAGAGCATCATCATCATTTGAGATATTCCCGGGAAAATGCGGGGGACAATGGGCAGGTGCATTCTGGGGACTCTGATGTGTGTGCCAGCAGCTCGCCCTGCTGGAATGCCCTTGTGGGGTCAGTCCATCAATCATCCAGCAGGCCCACTTGTTGACAACAACAACAGCGGCAGACCAGACAGTGCAGCAAACAGTGGGGGGGGAGGCACGAGAAGGCAGGCTTCATCAACGTGACCGAGACCTAATCCCAGGCATCTGCCACAGCGGCAGGTGCCAAAATCCTAAAGTGCCAAGGTGCCAAGGGAGCCGCGTCCTAGAATGCCAGGATTCCCTGGTTCAAAGGTGCCAACGAGCGAAGTACGATCACACTGGGAGACAAAGGAATGTCTGATCCAATTCCTGTGAAATATAAAGGTTGAAACTTGGGGTTAATTTAAGCCTACATTATAACCTCTATAAAACATTAGAGTTTTTTTTTACTTTATCAACAAAGTTAAGGCCGATATTCCAAGCCCATTTTGTAATAATCAGAAATAAAAATACCTTCAACAAACTGAAGAAGTTCCTCCGAAAATGTGTTAGACCATAACTATTGCATTTATGTTAAGCTGATTGCATTTTAATGGCTGCACCTGCCTGGCTGAGGCATTAACTTTTTCCCAACTGGATCAAAGAGCCACTAAAATCCATTAGAAATGTTACGTTTTGACTTCCCGCTGCTCAAGAATTTTAATTCTTTAAGGCGAAACTAGTGCAGGGCAATAGAATTAGTTGAACAAACAATCAAAATGCAATTGGCAGGCGGCGATTGCAATGAGTGCACAAAAAAAGGCGTCGGAAAATATTTTCACCCGCACTGGCAGCATGTTGCTGTTGAGTGCAGTGAGAAACATGTTGCTTGGCAACATGCCTTAGCTACAGAGAGACCCAACATGTTGCTCTCACGTGCGCAGGCTCTCTGCTGCGCTCTCTCAACATTTAGCGGCTACTTTTGTTTATGTTGCTGCGCGTCAGTCAGCTGTTTTCTGTTTACCTTCCACACGCGTGTTGGAAAAGGGGAACTGTTGCCAGTGTAAGTCCGGCCAGAGCAACATATGTTGCCGGCGGTGTTGCGCGACCCGCCGATGTTGCCAGCTGTCAGTTGTTGCCGTTATCTCGAGTTGCGTGTATCTGTGGCCAGCTGTAGCTGAATCTGTGTGTGTCAGTGCGTGTTGCGTACTTGTATCTTTGTATCTTTGTGTCTCGCTGGATTGCAAAATAGCCGCGTGTGTTTTTAGTTTCTCCCCCAAAACAATTTTCTGAACTTGCCCCGAAAGACAGACGGACGGACAGGCAGACAGACTACTTGGCATTTGGCAATCAATTGTTTGTCTGGCCGATTTCCTCTCCACAAGAATACAGCTCTTGGCCTCCAATTAAAGCCAAATGATTCACAAGGCGGCGTTTTTTCATTCACAAACAAAAAACTACAGCACACTGAGTGCGGTGTGCGGTGCGTGCGTGACACAGTTTTCGGTTAGCTTATGATTTATGCCGCGCTTGTCACATTAACAACAACCGCAAAATGTTTAAAAAATCTACGAAAATCTAAGAGATTCTGTGGAAATTTTTCAAACGCCAGATGTTGAGCTTTGTTAAGTGTAAAATATTACAAAGAAAAAGGGGGAACACGAAGAAATACCAAAGTGACCAACAATTAATTGGAAAAGTCACAATTAATTTTGAAGTCTTTCAAAAATAGTGATTCATCAAGAATTGGTTTAATCATTGTCACAATAACAAAAGCAGCCACATGTTCTTAAAAAGTAATAAAAATATTTGTGACATTTGTGCTAAGGAAGTACAAACAGTGAACAAATTGAAAATTGATTAAGAAGCTATGAACAATTCTGGAAAATACTATTTCTCAGAATTAGTCTCTGTAACATAAACACCAATTAGTAACCTATTAAAATTCTGTGGCTATTTTTCAACCAGAACTTGAGATTTGTTAAGCCTGAACTCTTAAAAAAAGGAGAAAGCAAAAGGAAATTGAAAAAGTGCCCAACAATTAATTAAAAGTGCAACAATTAATTAGAAAACCACCAATTAATTAGAAAACTAAAAGAAAACTCGGGCAAACAAAATGCATCTGAGGAGTTTGTGGCCTGCACTGACTCTTTTTAATTTTCTGTGGCTGGTGGCGGGCAACGCTGATGTCCATCAGAATAATGGCCGTCAGAAGGTGTTGCCGGGGAAACGCCTGCCCGATGACTTGGGAACAGAACGTGATAAAAGTTCAGCCAAGATGCGAAAGATTTTCCCGCAGGCCGCTGACGAGGAAAATGGGGAGTTGCGCTTCAGACACGAGCAACATCATCTGCGGCAGCAGCAGCATCTGATGGCGTGGGAGCAGCAGTTGCAACTGCAACTGCAACAGCATCTCCGCGAGCAGCAAGAGTCGCCAGAGCCAGAGCCAGAACCGGAGCCGGAGCCCGAGCCAGTGTCAGTGCCAGTGCTAGTGCGTCATCATCAGCATAAATCTCTGGCAAATCCAAAGCCGGGAACCGCAAAGAAACCCATTAGACAGGCTCCGAGTCTGGCCGATGACAAGGCCAAGATTTTGGTTAAGCACAGACTCCACTACAACGAGTACGATAACGACGATCTCGAGTTGCACTCCATGGACTCTGCCGAGGAGGAGGGACGCCTCTCCCCTCGGGAATGGCGGCGAATCGAAATTGCACATCGGCGGCAGAAGGAGCAACATCAATTGCAGCTGCTGGCGGAGCGACAACAGCAGCGACAACTGCTGACAACAACAACGACAACGACAACGACGACCACGACAACAACGGAACCCAATAATGCCCAATCGGAGGATAATGATGTGAGTGCATCCAAGGGGACTCGATTTAATGGGTTAAAGCCAAAGCAAGCTGTTTGTTTAAGCAGCCAATAAATAGTATAATTGCGGGAGATATGCTTACCATAACAGGAATATATTTATTTGCGCAGGGTAATTGAAATGTTGGTCATCAGATTATACAGAATATTTTATTCTATTTTTATGCATAATAGCTTCACTGATCTCCTCATTCGAGTATTGTTCTTCAGGAATCTGGAACTATGCAGAAATATACTATAATTAATCGTTAAACACATCTAAGAACATGATTGCATAACTTGCTAATTGATAGCTACAAGCATTTCATTTTAGATAATATGTAAACTCAATCAACAACATATATTCACCACTAATTAGACAATGGAAAACCATTGGTTTATTCATCTAATCTTATATTCTATGCCATGTGCCTGCACTTGTAAAACAACTATTTCTGTATAATTTGATTGATTCCAATGGCAATAAATCGCTTTTCTGACAGTTCACGACAGGTTGTCACTATAATAAAGCTTCGCCCAGAATTTTCATCAACTTCCAGTGGCGGTTCTTTATTATTTACCATTCTGTTTCGCGAAGAGATTTGCACTTTTTCACTTTCTGTTTCCATTTCAATTAGAGAACCTCCATTCAGATTCCGATTCCCATTCCTCACCCTCATTTCTCTTTTTTACACAGTGCCCGCAGAATTTGCCACTTGGCATACAAATTAATTTGTTTTAATTGTGACTGCTCGGCACGTTCCTTTCAGATCTCTTCGAGCTGATTAGGCTGAACTTTTTGTGCTGCCTTCTTTTTTTCGTGATCATTAATTGGCCTGGGTAATTGTTCAGATTCAATGGAGATTTATGCGATCGAACGTTGTTGCAATGCAAAATGTTTACCAATTAAATGCGTATTAATGGCGAAATGCTTAATTGATTGCCCCTGTTCTGAGTATCTGAGTATCATCCTTCCCCTCCATCTCGGACTGTTTCCCTCGGCTTATTCTGCACTTGGCAACCGAATCGAATCGATGAATAATCAAAAGGTGGCGAAATGATCGTCGGAATTGGATTCGTTTAGGTGACTCTTGCGGGGAATTGAGGTCAAATATATATTGAGTCAACTTGTGTGGCTCTGGAAAATATTTTTAATTGCCGTAGAAGATTCTTGAAGCTTCTAGAACGTATGTTCATGTCTTTTTTAATTCATTTTATACATATACAGATTAATTGGAGTAAAAGTTATTTATGCTCATATAAAAACTGAAGAGATTTCTTTCAGAATTTCGTTTTGTTAATAACTTAATCAATTCTATTAAACTAAAGATTTATTTTCAGAATTGGAGTAATAAATTTCTCTTAATTCCTTTGCCTTATTGAAGCCCTAATTCATGAGTAATCTTCTATCTGAATAAGCAGCACACAGATTCATAATTTCAAAAGAGTTTAAGTGAGATTAACAATGGAAACAATTTACATAGAAAATTGTTTTGTGGATTAATTCAGATTTATTATGAAAATAATTGGCATATTATATACGATTTATGCATTTTCCCTCTCAATTTGTAATATATTTTTCCAGTTTGTTTTCCCGTGCTCTTTTCCATTTTCCCGCTGCCCCTTAACGAGCTGCTAACTCACATTTGGGGCATTCAAATGAATGCATCTTATTATGAGGGCGAGAGTGGGATTGCTTTTATCTCGAATCAAATTTTCCAATTATTAACAGTGGATTTCTGGATTTCCCACTCTAATGTACTTCTACTTATTGCTCGTTCCCGCTTCTAGCCATATCGAGTCTATTTTCTCAGTTTTCCTGTGTTTTTCCCACCCACTTTTATTTGGCGCCTTCGGCTAAGCAGTCAATTTTATTTGCTTTCCGAATCGATTCCCAACACTTTCACTTCGTTCCTTGGCTGTCTCTACAACTTGTTCTCCATTTCCCTGCCTCATATTTCCCCAGCCTTTTCCCAGTGCTCCTCTTTTCCACCGTCCCGCCTTTCCACGCTTTTCCTGTGTGGTGGCTGCAACTTTTGCAATCAGTCTATTAGCTCGAATTCGTTCTGCTTCAGTGGCGCACACAGAGAGACTTCACCCACAGCCCCTTGGATTTTCCACCAGCCGCATCCCCCAACCCCATGGGTTTTTAAAACCCCCTTCCGCCCTCCGGCGCGGATTTTCTAACACCCCCCACGCCCCGCTCCTGGGGAGCCACTTCAAACATTTTGGCGGGCGTAAACAAACGCAGCTGCAGCTTCTGTGGGGGAAAATTGGAGGCACTGGCTCTTGCACATTCAATTAATTCAAAGCATTAAAACAATTAAACGTTTGTGGCTTCATTGACTTGGCACACGCCCCCAGTGCCCCCCTGCCACGCCCCGTTTTCGCCAAATGCAGGCGGCAATCAAACATCCCCGCTGCCTCAGCGCACTTTGTGACCCAATTTTCACACAAATTAGTGCAGCTAATTTTTAATGATGATTTTTCCTTCTTTTTTTTGGGTTCTGCCACTTTACTAGGCATTTTTCATAATTTCCACTGGCAGTAAGTTGAGTTTTTCTTTTTTATGTTGCTCGAGAATATTTTATTTTTAGGCAATTTATGATGTGGCCTCGCCTCTTCTGAAAACACTTTTTTAGGCGTTGGGTGAGCCGACAAATGCAATTGAAATAAACATGAAAAAAGTCGGAGGAATCTCGTCTATTTTTTGAGAAAAGCAGGAACATTTTCTGAGAGTTTCTCTTGGGGGTTGGGAGAGGCGAGGAGATTACCTTCCCAGAGGAATCTTCTCTTTTATATTTTGTTTGAGTGGAAGTGGCATGCTTTTCTACAGGTTCCCCTGCGCCATGCGTTTTAACTCATTTGCACCTAATTGTCATGCAAACGGGGGCAAGAAGCAAAGGAAAACAAGAAAAATTGTGGAAAGTGGAGACTAAAAAAGCCAACTGAGAATGAAAAGTAGGAGAGAGAATTCTTTCCAAACCAATTTAAAATTGTACAGCTTTTATCCTTCGCCCGGCACAGCTGCGGTTACTGTCTTAGGTCCATTGTGTCTCAAACGCCCCCCGAAAAAATACGATCCCAGGAAAATCCTCCTATTTAACCATCCCCAAACTCCCCAAGTTGTTGACTTAATCTGCATTTTGTTAGCATTGCATGCTTTTCACATTTTCATTCAGTTGGTCAGCGAAAAAGCGTTGCAAAAGAAACATAGTAAAATGGGGAGCGGTTGAAAATTTGCATGGCTCAACTCCTGGCTAAGGTTTTTAGCCCTAGGGGAGGGAAAAATTGCAGAAGATAAAAAAGTAGAGCGAAATGTGAATAGTAAAAAATTTAAATAATATAAATTCTTGAAATTTTTCCAACAATTTGTGGGTTTCATACTAGGATTGTAACCAGATATTTATTTAGTTTTTTATTGAAGAGAAGTCGTGGAGAAATGTTTGTTTGAAAAGTAAAATAAATATTTTTACCAGATGTGGCTTTACTTGTATCATCAAGAATATAAATATTTGTTTAACTACCCAACTTTTAAAGTAATTTCCTTGAGATAAATTAAAATGTATATACAAAAGCCCTTAGTTATAGAAACTCGTTTAGATCGTCCATCATCTTTTCAGTGCAAAAGTTTTGTTGCCCCCCACTGTGCCCTTCCTCTCCCGCTCTCCTTTGTACCCGGCATCCTTTTGTAGCCCTGCTAATTCTTTGTCACCTTAAACACAACAAAGGACACCCCTCATCCTGGGTGTGGCCCCCTTTCGGCCTGCATTCTGTCCTTTGTTAAATAGTCGGCTTGTTTTTGCGGCGCCTCATTTCTCCCGTTTAACCCGCTTTTTCCCCATTTTCCCAGACATTTTGTTGTGCCCAGCTGTCCAGCTTTTCAGCAGCTAAACAATTTTCCACCACCCCTTTATATATACGCATTTTCCCATCGCTCTCATTCCTTTCTGCCGGGCCATGACATTATTTTCCATGCGTTAGTTTTCGCACAGGTTTTTCGCCTGCAGCTTCTTCATTCTCATTTATGCAGCCTTTTTTGCAGTCCAAAATATATTTTTGTTCTTATTTTCAGAAGCTTTTTGGGCTATTTTTTTGTATCTGTGGCTCTTCACCCAATTTTTGTGTTAGCATTGTAAATTGCATTTGTTTTTCTTCTCTTTCTTTTCTCCAATTTTTTGTGTCTTTCCCTAGTGCGTCCACTGCCGCCTGCATATTTTGCTATTTATTTCACTAGATTTCGCTACTCTTTCACACTGTCAAAAAAAGAAATTTTCTTAGTTTCCAAAGCTTAATTTTTTATTTAGGAAACTAATATTTTCGGAGTATAATATTTTATAACACATGCAAACATTTTAATTGAAATAAAACAGGCAATGCTAAGCAATACTTATAGTTTCCGAAATTATTCCTGCTAAGTTACCGAGCTCTGATTACTCTAATTAAAATATATTTTCTAGTATTATTTTAGGAAAGAAATTGTAAATTTTTAATTTTTCTACAGTGCCTATTCCTCTTTTCTATTTTGCTTTCAGTTGTATATCGCTATTTGCATTTTGTCATCGCCGTTTTGTTTTTTCCCTTCTACTCGCCTCTCCTTTTTTTATCCTCTTGTGTCCCTTGTGTAGCTTTAAGCGTTTTTATTACCCGCAATTTGCGCATTTTCACTTTTAGTTTTAATTAACTAAAAATTTGTGCGACAGCCACGCCCACCGGCCCCTCGGTTTACCCCACAAAAATTCGCCCGAGGCCTTAGCAACTTACACACGCCCCCCGCTTTTCAGCACGTTCTGGCTCCGCTTTTCCTTATTTTCCTTTCTGATTTTCCATTTTTCTTATTTTGAGCTTGGCTCGAGCAGAATATAATTTTTTTCGCCTTTTATTTCTTTTCTATTTTATTTGGCGTCCTCGTTTTTTATTTTCCCTACTTCTGCCATTGCGCTTGCTTTGCATTTAATTTGTGTTTATGTTTTCTGCACAATTTTAATGCCATATTCTGCTGGTTTATTTTCTGCCTGGCTTTTTGTGTATTTTTTAGGTTTGCCTACAATTTTAATTATTTGCCAGTTGAAGCCTTTGTTTATGAGGGATGGCAGAAAAACAGAGGGGAAGTCCTGTTCAGCTGAGTTGTTTGTATTTATTGTGCAAAGGCTTCAAACAGTCTGGGCCCGAAGGAGTCTGCTCCCATGGCCCACTCAGCCGCACCTACCAATTTGTTTTATGCCAACTTGTAGAAGCCAATGATGGCCAAAATGCTTGCACTGGTTTTTCGACAGGCTAAAAATAATAAATGAATTTATTTCTATTTACAAACAAAGGTGAAACCTCACGTAAATGGAAATTCAGCAAATAAAGATATGAAAAATATGTTTAAAACTATATGAAAAATGTTTAAAAAAATGTATAAATGAATTGTATAAATTAGCTAAAGAAGCAATGAAACCTTACATTACTTTTTATGTGAAGAATAAATTATATCTTATATTATTTAAATTATTTAAGCAGTGATTACTGTATCTTCCCGACACTTCCTCACTCTGTACCATATACGCACACCATGTATCTTGTACTGTGTGTTGGCTTGTGGCTTTAATTAAACTGAACTTTCAGACACTTTTCAAAGACAACAACAATGGGGAGCTACATATATTGTATCTGCGCCCCCCTTTGGCTTTTGTTCTGCAAACTAATTAAACATTGGAACTGCCCTGACCCCATGGCCCCATCCTTGGGTTCTTACCACTATTAATTTGTTTTAAATCGTTTTTTGTTGTTCTCGTTTCTTGTGTTTTTTCCTGGGCTTTCTTCTACTCCAATTTCTGGGTGCCCGTCTCCGGTCTCCGCCGAGTTTTGGTGATTAATGGCCTCCCTGAATCGGAGGTAACTTCATTTTGATTGCCTTGTCGAATTCGACCGGCACCACTGGCACATCATTTGTTTTGAGCTGTTTTGTTTTGCCGGCAATATCAATACAAACCCGAGGAAATAATACAAAATTCCCTCAATGCGATTGGCTTTTCAATTTTCCCAAAAATAAAAACAACACAACAAAAAAACCAACGAAATAATATACACTTTTCCTTACTCTCCTTTACCGGATTGGGCCATTAATCACGTTGAAGTTGCCTCAAATTTTCGGCTTTTCAGCTGTGTGGTCTTGACGTTTGCAACTCGCCTTGTAGGCCTTTCTTTGCTTTCTTTCTTTGGCAACAAGCACACGCACACAAATTTGTTATGGACCCCGCACCAATTGATTTGTGTTTACACATCGAACATCATCAAAATGTTGTCCAACATCGGAGGAAAGGGTGCAATTAATTGTTGGAATTTTTGTTTAAATACTGTCATTGTGCGGTGACATCAGATAATGGAATTCAAAACTGAAGAAGATTAATTTGGGTTGCTTCGTTAGAAAACATGAAAAATAATTTGATTTCGAAAGAGGGTCCTATAATTGTGTACTCAGGGTAGATTGGAAATAAAGTCTTCTCAAATTGAATGCCATACTTTGGTACAAATTGTTGTTAAATTGATTAATCCATGAAAATAATCCAATGGAATATCACTTAATTCATTCTTGTTAACATAAATTGCAGCATTTATTTACCCATCAAAATTGAATAAACGTCTGCACTGAATTAAACTGTATTAATTTTTCAATTTTTGCATTAATCATGCGGTCGAATAAATATGTTGTGTGGCTTATGGTTCATTAATAATTTAAGAATTTGCATTAATGATTACAATTTATTTAATCTCAACTGCAATTAACATTTTGAAACTGCAGCTTTTCCCCCAAGTAATGTTTTTAAATTTACTAAAGAGTATGTTTTCCCAAGGCTTTGTTTAGATAGCCCAACCAGAGAATATTAATATTGGATTTCTGTTGTTTACTTTTGCCTGGAGCTTCCACCTTGAATTTTGTTTTGTTCGAATGGAGTTCAATGCCCCAAGGACCATATTTTACCCCACCTTTCTTCCCCTTCTGAATGCACTCTCGTTACTGCAGCTGTTGCCAGTGCAAGTGGCACTTTTTACTTGCAATAAACACTCGAGGTGGCAGACCAATTGTGCTCCTCTAAAAAGTTTAAACAAAGCAATTTACCTTTTGAATAAACAACAGAATCGAGAGAGAAGCGAACATGTAATCGAAAATCCCCACACAAGAATCACTGATTTTTCGCCCACACACCAGTGAGAAAAACAAAAAGAAAAAGTTTAGCCAAGCATAAGGGAAAACTTCACCCAGAACACGAAGAAGAAAAAAATCTTTTGGCAATCCATTAAATATGCCTAGCTGACGATTGCTGTTCAAATGTTCCAATCGAGTGCAAATGTCTCAATCGCCGGGCAAAAGTTAATGAAGCCCAACAATGCGCATGTTGAGCAACCAAATACAGCCAATCGAGAATCGAAACATCATCCATCGCTGAGGGATTTTCTCCTACAGATTCCTTTGGTTGGGGGGACAAATTCCAGAAGAAAAATCCAAAGAATTCCCATGCAAATTGGGAAAAGGTAGCTGCTGGGTTGGAAAATAATAATATTATTAATGAGATTAGGAATGCAAATTGCTGAATATGCGAAGAGGGATAAGTGAGGAATTCCTGGGACAGAAAAGATTGGCTTAGATTTAAAAGAAAACAGCGTATGAAAGCCTTTATTATTTTCATATTACAAGATAAATATATAAAACTTATGGAAAGTAAGCTCCCCAAGTAGCACATTACTTTCGAAATTAGCATCAGAAATTCCTAGAATTTCAATACTGCTGCCATTAGGTACCTCTCCCCACCTCCCCGACTTAGCCTTAGCACTGACAAGTTGCCCTTTTCCCAAAAGTCATTGGTCTTGGTTATTGAAATTCTGTGGAAATTTAATTGACTACCGAAGAGCGACAAATCGAAAAATGAAATGAAAATTGAAGCCCTCGTCAAATCTTTCTACTGACATGAACTGATTGAATATGCGGGCGGTCGGATGGGAAATGCCGGGGAACTCGCAAAGGGAGAGAGTGAGAAGCAGCGCTCGAGTTGCCAGGGGCGATTTACAGATTGCATCCGAGAGATACCGATAGACAGAGATACTCGCAGACACCCAGATACCCGGTCCCCCCACAGTGGCCAAGTGCACACGCATTGAGTCATTCAGTCAGTCGCTCCGGCATTCGGTCGGGCATTTAGTCAACCGAGCACAATGTTGCCTTCTAACGAATCGGCTGGGAAGACACTGTATCTGCCAGATACAGATACTTTCGCATGCAGCGCAGCTAACTGAATTTGTGCCAGAGCTTTATGTGAAGCACGACCAGAAACAGATAGCGATGATGACCAAGATGACGACCGACTGACAGCCCGCTGATGGGTGGCCCGGGCTGAACTCTCCGCCGGGTGCTCGTCTTGTGTCTGTCAGATAAACTTGTTATTTCGCTTCTTGCTGGATTTTTCTCCACTTTAGCTCTTGGCGCCTAGGTAGTGTTTTTAATTTTCAGCTTAATTAAATCATTTGGCCGTGGCTTTTCTCCCCCCTCTCTCGCTCTGCCACTCCCCCAGTAAATTATTACGGCCCGCAGCAATTTGTGGGTCATATTTTGGCCAAAATTTATGACAGCTGCGCTTCTGACTGGTGCTAAGTAAAATCAGTCATAAATTCCGAGCAGACTTTAGAGTGCCACGAGCAGGTTGAGTTCAAGTTGGAGTTTCCAGCCAGAATCGCCAAAGTGCTTGAGTGGCTTTCCTTGAGGGGGTAAGGTATCCCATAAATGTCAGTAGAAGACCGTAAAATGTTGAATATGTGGAGTGCAAATTAAATTCTAAAAACATATGGGAAAGATTTCGTGTTAAATCGCATTTCCCAAGGGAACACATTCTTAAAATGAAGTCAAAGTATATCAAAAAAAAACCTTTTATCTAAAAGTTATACAGAACAAATCTTACTGCAAACTCAAATTAAAATCCGATCTCATTATTATTTCCCTTAACTTTCCCCTCTTTCGAGGCCAGCCCAATTTATTAACCCTATTCCATCAATTATGATTTCCACTCCCAATCGGTTTACAGCTCTATCAAATTCCATATCTCTCGAGATCTGAAACCTCTGACCCATTTCCCCCTGCCCGGGCATAATAAGCCCCATAAAACCCAATTTTATCCGCAACTATTACTTATCTAATAAACGGCAATAAAAACCTTCACTTTCATGCTTAAGCACAGAAGTCAAACGATCCCATAAAAACTGAAATTATGGAAAATGTCAACTTGTGCTGTGACCCAAAGTGAAAATTGTTTTTATTGTCGCTAGTAAAATTCGAATATAATATTTTCTGGCCATTAAAACAAGCTGGCCAAGATTGGTGGCTTTTTTGTCTCTTGAATGCCAATGTCCAGTGTCCAGTGTGCGTGTTTCGTGCTATGGTCGACCACAAATTGCTTAATTGGTTAAGAAAAGGGGGGAAACTCGTAGGGGCCGGGGGACAGGGGAGTGGCTCGGAGTGGCCACCGTGAGCCATCAAATGCTGACAGCTTGAAGTGTGTCACACACAGTGTCTTCAAACAAATTATAGACGGCGCCCGTAACTCTTCTCTCTATCTCTCTCTCTGGCTGTGCGCTGGCAAAGAGTTTTCCGCTTTTCCCCCGTTGCGTGTCTCTAATGGAAATCCTCTGCGACCCCCTCCTTAGTAGCGCTGCTCCCTGCTTTTCAGGCGCCACGTTAGTGAGCACTCAGAAAAATTATAAGAGAATTATAATTAAAATAAAGATATAATAAATAGTTCTCAAAATAATAATAGAAGAAAGTCTTTGCTACCTTTTTTATTTATTTGAATTTTATAAAGTTCAAAATACAAGCAACATTTTTTCTAATAACAATTAAAGATTTAGTAGATCAGTTTTCAAAGTGTAGAAGTGCATTTGACATAAGCCAAGAGCAGGTCTCAAGCCCTCTAATTGATCAAAGGAGCGATGTGAAACAGGGGGAACCAGAGTTCAGAGTTCGTGCTTCGGTTTATGGTGATGAGATGAGTGTTGTCGATATGTGGAGGTCAGCTCCAGCTCCGGCTCCAGCTTCAGCTTCCACGATGATGAATTCCATGGACTAAGTGGCTGTGGGACATGAACCTCGTTCGAGTGGAAAATCATTGACTTTTGATATGATAATAATAGGGTAGGAAAAGAACCAAAAAACGAGATCAGGGCCCATGGCGTGTCGGTGTCACTCAAGTAATCTATTTGGAAGAGTTCAGGGAATTTATTGAATTAGGGAAGACTGATTATTGAAATTAATCAGTTAATTTTTGAATAAGAATATCTGTTGAATATTTCCTAAAGTAGAAAATTTGTGGTTAATTAATTATTTTTTCTAAATTTATTAAATTAGCTTTACATATAAATTCCAAACAACACCATTTCAATGACTATAATCAACCTTAACTGATTTCTTAGCCCACTGTCTGCGATTTTGTATTGTTACTGCTGTAACACTCGGAAATTTCACGACATTGAAGGGGATTTCCTCTCGAAGGGTCTCCACGATGAATGTATGTACAAACAAAGGCAAAAAGTGGAAATAAAAGTGCCACATACAGCACTTGTCACAAGCCCGAGCTGAGCACAAGTATTTACAATCAATAAACGTGAAAACGAAATCGAAATCGAACTTCGAGTGGGCACTGGAAAAGTTATGCACTCGTCAGATACATTTTGAAACGGATCCAATACGATTTCCATCCAATCGAAACCGAAAGTGGGCGTTGCTAATTAGTGTTTGTCCGTTTGACCTTCCGAAACGAGATTTATTGTCCCCCCATTGGGAATATTCAATAAATTATGCGGCTGTTTACCAAGGCAAAAATACATTTGATGTTTGGGGCTTTTACTGGCTTTGGCCACGGTTTCCCCTTATTTATAGTTCGTTACGGTTTGTTAATAGGTATTTAAATTGAATCGATTAGAGCCAGGAAAAGCCAGGGGGATAGGCAAATGATTATGATTTGCATTTCAAAAGGAAGTTTGCCAAAGCCAACGCCAGCACAATTATTGATTTCAACTGGATGAACCTCTATAAAAAATGGAAAATAAATTCTCTTTATTGTATATACAAAATTGTGAGAGAACTCAGACAATTTTCAACTCATTCCTCTCCGAATTGATTCAGATTTCAGCATTGATTTAGTTGGATTTCCGCCCAACTGCCATCCTGATTCACTTTTCCCTTTGCGAGCGAGTATCTCGAGTGCATCGCAATTCCCGGCATGCTCCTTGTTTGTAGTACAGTTGTGTACACAACGACTAAGTCAAGTTCAGAAAAAAGGAACAAATCGAATGAATTGATACAACAACAAAAAGCTGAAGGAAGAAAAAACTTGTCTGCCATTGACGAGCAGAGAAGGCAGTGTGCAAAGTGCAATGACAACCAGAACATAAAAAGTATCAAGTGCTCTGTCCAAACGTTGAACTTCTGCCACGCCCTCCACTCGAACGCCTACCAAATGGTGAAACAGCAAGCTAAAATAGAGGGGGACAGCACCATAGAGAGACAGAAAGAGACAGCAGCCACAGACCGAATACCATTAAAGTGATCTATGAGCTTGCCGAAGTTGCCAATATTGAGAGCGTAAATAAACTCTGCTGGCCAGGCCAGCACAATATAAATTATGTGCTCATGCTTAATAATAAATACAAGTGCGTGACAAAGGAATTCAACAGTTGAAGGTTCTTAGTTGCAGCTATAAATATATTTTAAATTTGCATTTGAAGTTTCCGACACATCTGATGTATTTATTGGTGAAATATTTAGGAGGAATCAAATATAAAATATATTTCCTTTACTTAATCTATTACAAGACCTTTTAAGATTGTTTTCAATAATAAAACAAGCTCAGTAAACATTATAATTTAAGATTCAAATATATTTCCTCTACCTTAACGAATATAAGCTATTTTAAGATTGTAACTTATAATGAAAATAAGTTCAGAAATGGATATTATTTTATTTTAAAATATATTTCCTTTAATTAAACGATTCCTAAACTTGTATGTAATAATAAAAACAAGTTCAGTAAACAATATAATTTAAGATTAAAATATATTTTTGTCATTTAAACGACTTCTTAAAGCTGCATTTAATAATAAAACAAGTTCAGTAAACATTTTAATTTCAAATAATTTCCATTTACTGCCCTTGTACATGCACTTAAATTACTGTCATTGCACAAAATTCAATTTACACCACACAGATCTTGGCTGACATTTAAAAATTACCGCTATCACTTCCACTTTCATCCGACAAACGTTCGTAATTAGCTGAGAGCTCATTTGCATCGACTCCCCCGGAAAAGCACACTTCCCCCGCGCTTATCAACATCGATTATAAAATTGTCACGCTTCTGACGCCGCACAAAAATAATAATAAAAGAAAAAAAACATACACACAGAGCCACAGACAGACAGGAAAGGAACTCACTCACCCATTGGCGACGCCTTCAAAAATGATGCCATAAATTCACAAAATTATGACATGAAATAATAAAAAACACACCAAACACAAAAAAAAGCGAGGCGAACGGCGAAGGAAAAAAGTCATTATCAATTACGCCACTTAATTATTTTTATTGGAGCATAAAATGCTCCATTTCTCGGTAATGCGACACGCACACACTCAGTGGGCTTTTCTCGCTGTCTCTTTTTCTCTGGTTCTCCCCCTTATTCTCCTCTCTTTCTCTCGCCCCTTTCTCCATTTCCCTGCTTTTGTCGCACATGTGTCAATGGAGTGCTAATTGTCGCGTGCCCACATCTCAGTGGGAGAAATGGAGTCGTGGACGGGGGCACTTCCTTGTCCGGGATTTGAATCCTGTTCTGGTTTCTCTAGAGAAACAGGGAGAGAAAAAAAGGGGGGGAATGAGGGAGAACTTGGGTGCTCACTTGACTGCCTCTAATCGCTGTGCCACTTTTGCATAAATCACTTGGCGTGAAGGGAATAATTGAATGTGATATGTCTTGTTCGGGGCTTGGCACCCAGCTTTAAAAAATAATAGTAGGCGTTACCCTGAACGCACTTTCTAACCAAATTTTGTATATTTTATAAAGGCATTATTCAACCGCAGTTGACACCAATGACTCCTAAATTGAAGGAATAATTTGCTCAATGGAAACCCACTAGGAAACCGCGTTGGAGTCGCTCAATTCAAAGCGATTAAGACGACGCGTTTAAAAATGTTAAATAAGAAATGCAGCCACAACAACTATTAAAAATTGAATAAGCAATTGACACCAATTGTCTAAAAATACATTTGAAAATTATGCAGTGACTCATAGTTGGGTTTATGGAATACAGAAAATCAAAACATTTACTACCATTTTAGGCTTTGTAAAAAAAGGAAATACAACTGCGACCAAGGCAAGAAGTTATAAAGGTCTTACCTACAGAAATTACTAAATTTAAATTTAATTTAAAATAAAATTAACAAGAGTTGTAAAAGCTAGCTCTACATACTGTGATTTATATTTCTTATTCGTGAATCACTCCACTCCTCTCAAACTCATTTAAAAATCGCTTCGAACTAAAACTCAATCCAAACTCAAATAAATCAAGTTAACAAAAATCTGCACTGCAATTAGCCAATTGCAACTATTTCTCTACATTCGGTTGTTGGCCAATTGTCTAGGATTTTTTTTTAGCCAGCTGCTACGCGATTGTCTGAGCAATTAAAAAGCATTTAGCTGACCAGAAAAACGAAGGAAAAACCCAGGCACAATGGGAGAGAGAGACATGTGTTGCTGGCGTTTATAGCGTATTAATTGACTTTTTGTTGATTGAAAACTATTTCATGATTGCACACTGTGGCAATCTTTTCTCTGCACTAATTTAATTAAGGCAGACGACCACCCACGGCAAAATTGAAGTTTTTGTTTGGCGCCGCGGCAATTTTCGCGGGAAGACAGCAGATTAAATGCAACAATTTGTTGTCTTGTCGGCGAAATTGTTTGCGGGAAAGTTGCCATGGGACAAGCATTAAAAAATATAATAAACTGCAGTTCAAGTCAAGAAAATATTGCTTTTAAAAATAATTAAGCAGTTTGGTACTTTATTTATTCAAGGCTTTCTATGTTACATTTTAAAATATTAATTCATAGTTTAAAAAAATAATATAAATTCTTTGTAATGAAACTGTTTCCTGCAATTTATTCTTTTATGAAATCATACTTATTAAATTTTTTTTTTTTTATTACAAAACTAAAAATATCGATGACCTCTCAATGATAAGCTTTAAAGTCGGCAACACTTATTGAACATAAGTCTTTTTTATAATTTCTTGTAAGTACTATTATTTTGCCCACTCCTGTATGTTGCAGGAGGCACCTACTGTTCAGCCTTTTTGCTGATTTAATATTATACATTACATTAACTTTAACTTGCCGATGGGAATGCCATTTCACTTGTCATAAGGCCAAAATCCATACATCATCATCATGATCACCCCGGCAACAATGTTGCTGCTGTCCAGCGGCGGCAACATGTTGCTGCCGGGACTGGATTTCGTTAGTTGGAGATTTCTTACCTCGGGAGTTGGTAGTTCGATGATTGATGGCTCGTTATCCATTGGAGGCCGACACTTGAATACTAAACGCCCGAGTGACTCAACAAGTTGCAGGTTGCTGCACACGCACCAGTAGAGGAAAGAGATGGCTGTGACGACTGGAAAAGAGACGAGACGAGACACACCCACGCGGGATTTGTGTCTCGGTTTCTGCAATGTTTGCATATGAGCTGATTATGATTATGACCGGATTGGCAAAGAATAAAGAACTATATACGAGGAGAAGAGAAAACTTGTAGTCGCAGAGAAGTTTGCTTCCAAGTTTCGTGGTACAAAAGATTATCCGGACAAATTGTGCAAGATTTGAACTGTAATGCAAATAAATGATATGTGAATGCGTTTTGCAGTGAATTTTGATTGCAAATTCCAAAGAATTCACCAAGTAAACGGAGGGAGCGGCTCAAGGGATTGTTTTTCAGCAGGTTTTGATATGAAAACAAAATGTTTATTTAGTATTCTTGGGAAAATGAGTTAATATGCCAGACAGTCTTGTTATACAGGGTTTAACTTTGCTTAAAAAGTCTTAATTTGTTTATTGGACCCAAAAACTTCTGATTTAAAAGCTTTAATAAGCAATTAATATGTCCTCATTCTACGAAATTAGTTTTTAATTTAATAAAACATTTTATGATGCCCTTATATAGCTTCCTTTTAATTAATTATCCTTAGATTCTTTTAATTTCGTAGCGTTCTCCTCTGCAACTGACTTCCCTTATAATTAATGCAACCCCCATCCGATTCTCCATTAAATTCAAATCCCTTTTAATGATCACTAAAATATCCCTTAGCTCTAGTAGAGTTTTCCAAGTATTTTCCGCTTCCGCTTCAAAGGCATCTGCTACCAAGTAAATAAGAGAAATACTTGAACTCCCATCTCGCAGAGCTAGTTGGGCAACAGTGTTTTGTCTGCGGGTTTAACTACTGGCAGTAACTATTTTTATACCCTCCTATAAAAGAGCGGAAACTTAGCCCAGCCTGAAAGCCCGAATGCCTGAATGGTTGCCTCACATTAGCAAGTGGCAGAAATGTTACAGAACTCTTCGACTTAGACAATTGCAACTTTGTTTCGATCCGCCCACGGACGAAACTCCTGAGTTCCAAACTCGAGTTCAACTGCAATAATTCTCCCTCCTCTTTTTCGTTGCAGGTAAGTGCTGCAAAGACATTAGAAGACAGCGATGGCCATGTAAGTACCGCCGCCAACATGGAACCCACCCACATGGCAACATGGTTTTGGTGGGAGCAACAGTTGCGGTTAGAATATTAGGAGATTAACCAGGGGGTTCTTAAAAAATGTCCTCAAGTTCACAGAGATATTTTGGAATTTAATTCAAAGAAATATAAATATTTCTAGCTAATACATATCTTCCCAAAAACCAAAGCCTAGTTCAAGGCAGATTATCTTAACTGCTTCTATAGCAATTAATGTGTATCTATCTATTTTACATCAATTAATCAAGACTTATAGTTGGTTTAAGTATAGCTTACAGTCACAAAACTCTCTTGAAACCACTATTATTTTGTATAATTTAGTATGAACGTTTACTTGCCTTGTCTCTGTCGATCTGTCTATATGTGTCAAGTAAAATGTAGTCAACTTGAAACTACAACAAAACCACAGACTATAGAGAAACCACTCCTGACAATTGCCGGCACTTCCGTTGCATTGAACTTGCCATATACGCCCCCATCATCATCGTTGTGATCATAAATGCACACATATATACTGAGTGCATCTGTTGTGCCCCGGGTGGATGACCTGCAAACGACTGCGATTCCGATTCCAAACCCAACTCGAACAATTACAATAGGCGTCTTGCTTAACGATCGTGACCAATTTGTTGGTCAACCATCAACAACGGCGATCGGCGATCGGCGAGCAACGAGATCTCCGCCTGCATCTGCAATCGTTTCGCAAATATTTACACACTGGAAAGAGCGGGAGAATGGATCCCCTTCTGTCCCATCTATTTATTGTGTGGAAACCCCTTGGCCCCCGGCTGTCATCACTAGTGTCGCACCCACAGAGACCTGTCCATCAATTCGATATGCGATTTGCTGTGAGCACTATATGCGCTATATGCGCCATGCCGATGCAAAGTCTGCGGCTGTGCATTGAATATTCAATTAAAATGCGGCGTCGACTGCCGCCGACTGCCATGAAAAGCATCAGAAAATGGTATGGGAAAACTATACAGAAGATTTGAATGCCCTAGGTGGAAGAAGGAACTGGGTTTCGGGAATTTTAGTTAAATTTTTGAACAACTATACTTGGTACTCTTACAAGATCAACATGTTTTTATATACTTAATAAGTCATTACAAAATTTTAACATTTCGTTAATGAAAGAACCTTGAAGTCTATGATTATTTGGAACCCTAAATTGTATCAAGATTTTTTCTGGATGATTTCTTCTACAAAATACCTTTATAGTTATTATTTTGTAGATATTTAAAGCATTAAAACCTGCTTGTTTGTTTCTTTAACCCTTACTTATATGCCAAAAGCATAAACATTTATATTCTTTATAATATATTCAGCAGGATGTAATAAATATAATATCACCATTAACTCTTTATAGTTTTCCGCCGATAGCTTCCTAAAGAATATATCTAATAAACCACACACGGTTTCAATTACTTAACGATCGAAATCATTGGAAAACCCACGTGCCAGCGCCTCCGTGTAGGGTATAGATGGATCCCCAGCCGATTCATTACCATATATAGCTCTTGGCGCTGGAAAAGTGGAAAAGAAAACGTGACTTGTCTGGCTCCCGTCTGCCGGCAGTCTAGTGGTCTGAAATTCGTTGCGAACTCGGTTTAATTGAAACGTTGGCCCGCGAACTTGACGCTGATTTGACTGGCGAATGTCGTTGGGCCTCTATGGCCATGCCCATATCCATATCCGTATCCTGCGATTACTAACATTACTTACCCTGTGACCTACATCTATTTTGGGCCGGGATAATGGCCAGAGGGACTGGGGAAAAGGGTCTGGATAGAGACAAGCCCCGGCCATGTTGCGCGGAAATTTATGACTTTCATTTGTGTTTTTCTCGCACAAATCACGAATGCGCCACAACGACACCCGCAGCAAATAAAATAAATTGAAATGTGGGTCAATGTTTGCGTTGTTGTGGCTGTGTGTTCCTCCCAGAAGGGAGTGACCCAAATGACCCATCAACAGACCACACCGAAACCTAAATGTGCATAGATGGCCATTTATTTGGCACGGAAGAAACCAAAGCCCTCGAAAACAATCGGCTTTTATTGGTTATGTGTGTATGCAAATGTGGGCGACAATAAATGTCGCCGAAAAAATATGTAAATATCAGCGAAATATATTTAAAACCAATATTTAACTGTGTTCCGAATATCCAAACATCGGATGGACAATTGCCAAATTCAATTTCCTATCCGCAGAAGCCAGGCAACGCCTTTCCATTGTTCGTGTTTTGGCCGAATTGGCGATTTGGATTCTGTATAAATTTTGTGCTGTCGTTTGCCATTTTAATTTAATGCAAACATTTGTGCAACAAAGATTAATTATTAAGTGTATGTGGATGTATGGCAGATTTTATTGCTGCCAGCACTGAGTTTTAATTGCTCTGCTTTATTTTCGGGAATGTTTGTTATTGTTCTCGGCTGAGGTGAGCAGCTGCTACGGCCGGCGATTGTATGTTTTGTTTATAAATATGTAAAGCTTTAAATGGCCGCCTGCTTGCTCTTTTCGGAGTGCTCTTAAACTCCATTAATAGTGTTTACACAGGAAATATTATTTTAGTTTGTATATTTTGTGACTGGCCATGATGGGGGTTTACTTGAGCAATTAAGCAGAATAATGAAGAGATTTTAAATATATTCAAAGTATATTTCACTGTTTGTTGGGATGTGAGTAATATTTTTAAATTAATTTTTATTAGAAGTCCCAAGTTTTGAATTAAAATCATTATATAAACACCTCTAAATCCCTTCATTTCTCTAAGGATCATCAAATGGGATGTATCATCATCACTTCACTAAATAGATTTGTGTTTCCACAAAATCTACCTGCTCGGGATTTTCCCCCTCCCCCTAGAATTTCCACACGCCCTGCACAAACACGACCGCAGTTCATTAGCCTCCATTAGAGCAGGAAAAGCGGCAACTACAATGAGGAAAATGGGGGAAAAGTAAGAGCGGGGGAGGCCGCATCGGGTGAGGTGCTAAGAGGGGGAATGGAAATTGCATTCACCGAGGAGCAGATAATTGTAAGACTGCGGCACCATTCAATTACGAGCCCCAAACATCTCTGAATAGAAGGAAAAAAAGGGTAACAGCAGCATCTCCCTCCGACTCAAAGAAGATTTTCCAGAGCAAACCTCAGACGGAGTTCAAAGTGCTGGCGCTGGGAAAAAAGAGATACGGGAAAAGTGTGGTTTGATTAACAGACATTGCACTTGTTCACGGGGTTTAATGCCCGATAAACAGGGAATCCATCTTCCCCCTAAAACATATTTACATATCCATATAACCCCTTGAGAAAAAATATCCCACAAACTGATAAGGAGCTGCAGCAGAAGCTTGAAACCCGGAAAATGTTGACAATCATTAGGGGGAAAAGTATAAAAGAGGGTTGGGTTTAAGTTGAAAATTTCAAGCTGTCAGCATGCATCCCTTTATCGGGCATCAATTGAAAGTTTTTCGTTGTTAATGAAATTACTTAAGCGAGAAAAATCCCTAAAGCCAAAAAGAGATAATAGCAGAAAGTCAAGAAGACTCCCGAAAAATTAAAGTTTAAATGGACGGCCATAAAGCCAATGAACCCGTAATATAAAATCAAAGTCAATCGATTTTGACTTAAGCTTACGAAATTCTTGGCAAACTTTTACAGCAAACCGCTTTCAAAATTTTAATGCTGCTCCCTCAATCGTGAATTTTAAGCCCTTCAACATCGGCGGCATCATCATTTATTCAGGCACCCTCTCTCCTCTGTGTCTTGGCCGAGAGCCTGTCACGGCCCGATAAAATTATGAGAAAGTAAGAAATTAAATAAAGCACGAACGAAATCAATAAATTGCAACGTCTGAAAGGCGCCAAAAACCCACAGGAAACTGCCATAAACTGGCATTAAATATACATGCCAAACACTTACGGGTCCGATATGTGAGTGATATTTACATCATTTAAGCGGGGACAAGCTCAAAAAGCGAGCATGAAAATGAAAAACGAGATGAAAAAGTTCCCTTTTGAAAGAGAAAGGAGGCGAGCAGAGAGATGCTCGCGTGCGAGGACATCGTTTTCCAGGAATTACACAAAATGAAAAATGATATAATTTAATCTTTGAAATTGAAACAAACGCTGAACAAGAATATTTCACATGAAATATTTAGCACATCAAAATGAGAGAGGAGCGAGTAATTAATAATAAAGACATGTTAAATGGTTTAATGAAATTCTGGGAAATATTTCAGCCAAAAAGCCTGAGTTGATATGTGAGGTAAGGAACTCAAATTCAGTAAGTTATGCCAGCAGCAGATTATCTCTACACTATTTCTGAGTTTGGTATCCAACTTATACTATTTAATATCATGAAGAAGACTTTCGGAATTCTATGGCATAATTCCACAAAGAACTTCTACTTAATTTCATTCACAGTATTCCATTCATTTTGATTCCTCAGTTGTAAATACAAACAAACCATTGAGAACGCTTGCTTTGAATTCTCCGTTCCTCTGGCATTCTTTTTACTTCTGAGGGCCCTCTGGAACTTGCTCTGAAGATTTTATTATTTTCTTTTTTTTTCACCAACGAATTTATTTATTTTCAATCAATGCTGCAGCTTCTGCAATTGTGCAGGCATCTCCCTACATTGCGGGGAAACCCCTCGCTGCGAGCCAACGTATCAAAGCGGAGCAAGTTTTGTCGTCTCGCCTTGCCACTTTTCAAGGGGGTGCGATTTCAAGGGGGGCATGCTCAACCGAGCAGGGGAAGGATGGCTGGGGGGAGGTGGTTTGGCGAGGAGCGCGTGCCGCTTGGAATATTTATGAGCTGCGTCCATTGCCGGGACAGGCGTCTTTGGCCATCAACTGACGGAAATCAATGTTGACCCACTTGGGGTCCAGGAAAGAAACTGAGGAAAAAGTAAGACAGACTTGGAAATGGGATCGGGAAACTGAAGGCGGCACTCCGCACTCCGCTCTCCCCACTCCCTCGGGCGAAAGTCAAGTGAAGAAATTAATTTCCCAGCAAGTCATTAATATTAAGTTTTCGCTGGCAAACCCAAAAAAGGTCATAATGAGGCTGGGACTCGCAATTTAAATTGGACACAACTGTCGCACCTTCAATGATTTCCTTTTTTACTTTTACTTTGGTATTTCCACTGGAATTTAATTGCTGCTGGCACATTTATTTTGAGCGCACTCCTTCCTTTCACCATCTATCCCTTTATCTTTATCAAATGGCACACTGATTTCCGGTTCCGCTTGGATTTATGCTTTCTGTGCAGCTTGTTGTGGCTGTGTGGGCTTTTTTGTTGCGATGTTCTTTCGGACAAAACGTGCAAAAAACCTTTTTGGCCATGCTCAATTGGCAGCCAAAACATAAATCTGATTTATCGAACGAAATTACAGCAACAGAAGGGTAGAGAGAGTATAGGAGTTAGGTGGTAAATTGTAATACGACTTGGGGGAATTTTAGATACTCTTCAAAATCAGTTTTAGAATATTTACAAATAATAAAGAAAATATTTGTAATTCTAATTCTGTAATGTTTCCATTGTTTTTAAATTTTATGAGCATATTTCATTAAATATTCATGTAGGCTTTTAAATGCTTGTTTTTATAAGCACTTTACATTAGATATTAATTTTTATTCCCCAGCATCTTAATTATTTTCCATCTATAAATAATTTTAAGATATATTTTTAACTAAGCTTTCTAGATTTATTTATTATCCAAGTATTTTTGGCAACTTTTCATATTTTCTTGCAGTCCTAAAAGCCCCACGAACTTCCCTACGCAAAATATAAGCAGCGAGCATAAACTATTTTATCGCCTTCGGCATTTGGCTTTGCAGTTAGTGTTTTTTGTTTTTATTTTTGTGCCAACACCACCCCACTTCTTGCACCCCCTCGATGCTAGGATTTCCGCTGCAATCGATTGCTGGAAAATTTATGGCCAGTGTTGCCTTACTAAATGAATTTATGGCCAGCGTTTAGCGCCAACGTTTCGGTTTACGAGCTCCAGTTGCGCTGCACAAATAATATGCGTTGCGTAGCCGTAGCCCTTTTCCCCATTTTCCACATTTCCCCCACACTTGGCAACTGCAAGAACAACAAGAACCAGACCGCAGAAAGTTGGCAACACTGAAAATTCATTTTCGGTTTCTGGCTGCACTCTTTTTCGTTGCCGTTTGTGGTTTCTATTTTTTTTGGGGTGTTCTGCTGACCAGGCCGAAACTTTTTGCGGCCACTGTTGTGCGCCTGAAAGCAGGCTTTAAACTTTGCCCCCGATCTGAGTCCCGCTTCTAACTCCTGCTCGCATCCTTGGCGTTGCAGTTTTAAATTTGTTTTGCAAGCCGTTCATAAATTTGACACTTTTTGGCCGCCGCTCTGCGTCGGGCATGTGAGTGTCCTGAAAACGCCTCAGGTCCGGGCGGAAAGCTCGCTGGAACAGGAGGGGCTCAGGCAGATTGCAGGCCAGTTGGCAAGTATTTCTGTGGTTTTATCTCCATGCAAAGTAAACTTTTGGCGCTCGCTGTGGCTTTTCTGCAGCGCTTTGAATTGCAAAATAGTTGGTGGGGTTAAAAAGGAGGAGGGCAGCAGGGGGTTAAGAGCGAGCAGTGGTTCTGGCATTAATGTTGTCCTGGATTGTTGCGGTTTTCTTTGGCAAAAGGAATGCCGGCTAATTAATGAGAGTTTCAAGTAGGCTGGAGTTTTTGAGGTTTTTTTATGATCACTTTAAACTTTGGTAATATAAAAGAACTTATGAGTATTTTCTTTGTTTGTTACATCGAATTAAAATTTTATTTAAACTTTTTAATATATTTTTATACCCTTGCAGGATATTATAATTTCAGTCAAAAGCTTACAACTCAGTAAAGGAATCATTTCCGACCCTATAAGTCATATATATTCTTGATCAGCATCGACAGCCGAATCCATCTAGCCAAGTCCGGCAAGAAAAAAAATGTGACCCATTTTTTGAAAAAAATGTAAGGGGTTACATCGTTAAAATTCTCAAAAATTGACAAAAAATTGAATTTTTCAAAAGATAAAATTCAGTATGCAGATTTATTAACCTTATAAAAACTAATATAAGAACGTTTTCCGATTTAAAATTAATGCATTTTTGGCTAAGTTATGACAATTTCAAACATGGGTCTTTCCAAAACTGCCTAAAAGCATGCTACACTACATCCCAAAAGTATACTATACAATCAATTCGCTGGCGCAGTTTTCTTTAACAGTTTATAGCAGTTTTCAGTCAGCTCCTGCTGCTTTCTGTTCGCCTGTTACCCCAAATCGATAAATGGACAATTTTAGCAGCTCCTGGCGGCGGGTGGCATTCCGCATTGTTCCGGAGCAGCCGCAGCCGCCGCCGCTCTTCACGTGCAGTCCACTCCCGGAGCAGCGTCTGCAGGCGGATGCGTCGGCTGGATCCGCAGGGGAGTAGCATTATCTCTTGGATATATAGTACTTGTGAAAAACCATTTACATATATTGAAATAAAATCACTTTTGAACAAAGTTTCTCGGTTTTCTTCGTTTTTTGATGATTTTGCTAATTTTGGAAGGGTATTACAGGCAAAGTAGTCATTTGCGACCCTATAAACCATGTATATTCTTGATCAGCATCGATAGCTGAATCGATCTAGCCATGTCCGGCAAGAAAAAAAATGTGACCCATTTTTTGAAAAAAATGTAAGGGGTTACATCGTTAAAATTCTCAAAAATTGACAAAAAATTGAATTTTTCAAAAGATAAAATTTAGTATGCAGATTTATTAACCTTATAAAAACTAATATAAGAACGTTTTCCGATTTAAAATTAATGCATTTTTGGCTAAGTTATGACAATTTCAAACATGGGTCTTTCCAAAACTGCCTAAAAGCATGCTACACTACATCCCAAAAGTATACTATAAAATCAATTCGCTGGCGCAGTTTTTATAACAGTTTATAACAGTTTTCGGTCGCCTCCTGCTGCTTTCTGTTCGCCTGTTACCCCAAATCGATAAATAGACAATTTTAGCAGCTCCTGGCGGCGGCTGGCATTCCGCATTGTTCCGGAGCAGCCGCAGCCGCCGCCGCTCTTCACGTGCAGTCCACTCCCGGAGCAGTGTCTGCAGGCGGATGCGTCGGTGCCTCAGCAGCTTTCCACTTGGCTTTCATTGTGGGGACACTCCGGCTGGATCCGCAGGGGAGTAGCATTATCTCTTGGATAAATAGTACTTGTGAAAAACCATTTATATTGACATAAAATCACTTTTGAACAAAGTTTCTCGGTTTTCTTCGTTTTTTGATGATTTTGCTAATTTTGGAAGGGTATTACAGGCAAAGTAGTCATTTGCGACCCTATAAACCATGTATATTCTTGATCAGCATCGATAGCTGAATCGATCTAGCCATGTCCGGCAAGAAAAAAATGTGACCCATTTTTTGAAAAAATGTAAGGGGTTACATCGTTAAAATTCTCAAAAATTGACAAAAAATTGAATTTTTCAAAAGATAAAATTTAGTATGCAGATTTATTAACCTTATAAAAACTAATATAAGAACGTTTTCCGATTTAAAATTAATGCATTTTTGGCTAAGTTATGACAATTTCAAACATGGGTCTTTCCAAAACTGCCTAAAAGCATGCTACACTACATCCCAAAAGTATACTATAAAATCAATTCGCTGGCGCAGTTTTTATAACAGTTTATAACAGTTTTCGGTCGCCTCCTGCTGCTTTCTGTTCGCCTGTTACCCCAAATCGATAAATGGACAATTTTAGCAGCTCCTGGCGGCGGCTGGCATTCCGCATTGTTCCGGAGCAGCCGCAGCCGCCGCCGCTCTTCACGTGCAGTCCACTCCCGGAGCAGTGTCTGCAGGCGGATGCGTCGGTGCCTCAGCAGCTTTCCACTTGGCTTTCATTGTGGGGACACTCCGGCTGGATCCGCAGGGGAGTAGCATTATCTCTTGGATATATAGTACTTGTGAAAAACCATTTACATATATTGAAATAAAATCACTTTTGAACAAAGTTTCTCGGTTTTCTTCGTTTTTTGATGATTTTGCTAATTTTGGAAGGGTATTACAGGCAAAGTAGTCATTTGCGACCCTATAAACCATGTATATTCTTGATCAGCATCGATAGCTGAATCGATCTAGCCATGTCCGGCAAGAAAAAAAATGTGACCCATTTTTTGAAAAAAATGTAAGGGGTTACATCGTTAAAATTCTCAAAAATTGACAAAAAATTGAATTTTTCAAAAGATAAAATTTAGTATGCAGATTTATTAACCTTATAAAAACTAATATAAAAACGTTTTCCGATTTAAAATTAATGCATTTTTGGCTAAGTTATGACAATTTCAAACATGGGTCTTTCCAAAACTGCCTAAAAGCATGCTACACTACATCCCAAAAGTATACTATAAAATCAATTCGCTGGCGCAGTTTTTATAACAGTTTATAGCAGTTTTCGGTCGCCTCCTGCTGCTTTCTGTTCGCCTGTTACCCCAAATCGATAAATGGACAATTTTAGCAGCTCCTGGCGGCGGCTGGCATTCCGCATTGTTCCGGAGCAGCCGCAGCCGCCGCCGCTCTTCACGTGCAGTCCACTCCCGGAGCAGTGTCTGCAGGCGGATGCGTCGGTGCCTCAGCAGCTTTCCACTTGGCTTTCATTGTGGGGACACTCCGGCTGGATCCGCAGGAGAGTAGCATTATCTCTTGGATATATAGTACTTGTGAAAAACCATTTACATATATTGAAATAAAATCACTTTTGAACAAAGTTTCTCGGTTTTCTTCGTTTTTTGATGATTTTGCTAATTTTGGAAGGGTATTACAGGCAAAGTAGTCATTTGCGACCCTATAAACCATGTATATTCTTGATCAGCATCGATAGCTGAATCGATCTAGCCATGTCCGGCAAGAAAAAAAATGTGACCCATTTTTTGAAAAAAATGTAAGGGGTTACATCGTCAAAATTGCCAAAAATTGAAAAAAATTTGATATTTTTTAAAGTTAAAATTCAGTATGCAGATTTATTAACCTTATAAAAACTAATATAAGAACGTTTTCCGATTTAAAATTAATGCATTTTTGGCTAAGTTATGACAATTTCAAACATGGGTCTTTCCAAAACTGCCTAAAAGCATGCTACACTACATCCCAAAAGTATACTATACAATCAATTCGCTGGCGCAGTTTTCTTTAACAGTTTATAGCAGTTTTCAGTCAGCTCCTGCTGCTTTCTGTTCGCCTGTTACCCCAAATCGATAAATGGACAATTTTAGCAGCTCCTGGCGGCGGGTGGCATTCCGCATTGTTCCGGAGCAGCCGCAGCCGCCGCCGCTCTTCACGTGCAGTCCACTCCCGGAGCAGCGTCTGCAGGCGGATGCGTCGGCTGGATCCGCAGGGGAGTAGCATTATCTCTTGGATATATAGTACTTGTGAAAAACCATTTACATATATTGAAATAAAATCACTTTTGAACAAAGTTTCTCGGTTTTCTTCGTTTTTTGATGATTTTGCTAATTTTGGAAGGGTATTACAGGCAAAGTAGTCATTTGCGACCCTATAAACCATGTATATTCTTGATCAGCATCGATAGCTGAATCGATCTAGCCATGTCCGGCAAGAAAAAAAAAGTGACCCATTTTTTGAAAAAATGTAAGGGGTTACATCGTTAAAATTCTCAAAAATTGACAAAAAATTGAATTTTTCAAAAGATAAAATTTAGTATGCAGATTTATTAACCTTATAAAAACTAATATAAGAACGTTTTCCGATTTAAAATTAATGCGTTTTTGGCTAAGTTATGACAATTTCAAACATGGGTCTTTCCAAAACTGCCTAAAAGCATGCTACACTACATCCCAAAAGTATACTATACAATCAATTCGCTGGCGCAGTTTTTTTTAACAGTTTATAGCAGTTTTCAGTCAGCTCCTGCTGCTTTCTGTTCGTCTGTTACCCCAAATCGATAAATGGACAATTTTAGCAGCTCCTGGCGGCGGGTGGCATTCCGCATTGTTCCGGAGCAGCCGCAGCCGCCGCCGCTCTTCACGTGCAGTCCACTCCCGGAGCAGCGTCTGCAGGCGGATGCGTCGGCTGGATCCGCAGGGGAGTAGCATTATCTCTTGGATAAATAGTACTTGTGAAAAACCATTTATATTGACATAAAATCACTTTTGAACAAAGTTTCTCGGTTTTCTTCGTTTTTTGATGATTTTGCTAATTTTGGAAGGGTATTACAGGCAAAGTAGTCATTTGCGACCCTATAAACCATGTATATTCTTGATCAGCATCGATAGCTGAATCGATCTAGCCATGTCCGGCAAGAAAAAAAATGTGACCCATTTTTTGAAAAAAATGTAAGGGGTTACATCGTTAAAATTCTCAAAAATTGACAAAAAATTGAATTTTTCAAAAGATAAAATTTAGTATGCAGATTTATTAACCTTATAAAAACTAATATAAGAACGTTTTCCGATTTAAAATTAATGCGTTTTTGGCTAAGTTATGACAATTTCAAACATAGGTCTTTCCAAAACTGCCTAAAAGCATGCTACACTACATCCCAAAAGTATACTATAAAATCAATTCGCTGGCGCAGTTTTTATAACAGTTTATAACAGTTTTCGGTCGCCTCCTGCTGCTTTCTGTTCGCCTGTTACCCCAAATCGATAAATGGACAATTTTAGCAGCTCCTGGCGGCGGGTGGCATTCCGCATTGTTCCGGAGCAGCCGCAGCCGCCGCCGCTCTTCACGTGCAGTCCACTCCCGGAGCAGCGTCTGCAGGCGGATGCGTCGGCTGGATCCGCAGGGGAGTAGCATTATCTCTTGGATATATAGTACTTGTGAAAAACCATTTACATATATTGAAATAAAATCACTTTTGAACAAAGTTTCTCGGTTTTCTTCGTTTTTTGATGATTTTGCTAATTTTGGAAGGGTATTACAGGCAAAGTAGTCATTTGCGACCCTATAAACCATGTATATTCTTGATCAGCATCGATAGCTGAATCGATCTAGCCATGTCCGGCAAAAATGTGACCCATTTTTTGAAAAAAATGTAAGGGGTTACATCGTCAAAATTGCCAAAAATTGAAAAAAATTTGATATTTTTTAAAGTTAAAATTCAGTATGCAGATTTATTAACCTTATAAAAACTAATATAAGAACGTTTTCCGATTTAAAATTAATGCATTTTTGGCTAAATTATGACAATTTCAAACATGGGTCTTTCCAAAACTGCCTAAAAGCATGCTACACTACATCCCAAAAGTATACTATACAATCAATTCGCTGGCGCATTTTTTTTTAACAGTTTATAGCAGTTTTCAGTCAGCTCCTGCTGCTTTCTGTTCGCCTGTTACCCCAAATCGATAAATGGACAATTTTAGCAGCTCCTGGCGGCGGGTGGCATTCCGCATTGTTCCGGAGCAGCCGCAGCCGCCGCCGCTCTTCACGTGCAGTCCACTCCCGGAGCAGCGTCTGCAGGCGGATGCGTCGGCTGGATCCGCAGGGGAGTAGCATTATCTCTTGGATATATAGTACTTGTGAAAAACCATTTACATATATTGAAATAAAATCACTTTTGAACAAAGTTTCTCGGATTTCTTCGTTTTTTTAATGATTTTGCTAATTTTGGAAGGGTATTACAGGCAAAGTAGTCATTTGCGACCCTATAAACCATGTATATTCTTGATCAGCATCGATAGCTGAATCGATCTAGCCATGTCCGGCAAGAAAAAAAATGTGACCCATTTTTTGAAAAAAATGTAATGTTACATCGTTAAAATTCTCAAAAATTGACAAAAAATTGAATTTTTCAAAAGATAAAATTTAGTATGCAGATTTATTAACCTTATAAAAACTAATATAAGAACGTTTTCCGATTTAAAATTAATGCGTTTTTGGCTAAGTTATGACAATTTCAAACATAGGTCTTTCCAAAACTGCCTAAAAGCATGCTACACTACATCCCAAAAGTATACTATAAAATCAATTCGCTGGCGCAGTTTTTATAACAGTTTATAACAGTTTTCGGTCGCCTCCTGCTGCTTTCTGTTCGCCTGTTACCCCAAATCGATAAATGGACAATTTTAGCAGCTCCTGGCGGCGGGTGGCATTCCGCATTGTTCCGGAGCAGCCGCAGCCGCCGCCGCTCTTCACGTGCAGTCCACTCCCGGAGCAGCGTCTGCAGGCGGATGCGTCGGCTGGATCCGCAGGGGAGTAGCATTATCTCTTGGATATATAGTACTTGTGAAAAACCATTTACATATATTGAAATAAAATCACTTTTGAACAAAGTTTCTCGGTTTTCTTCGTTTTTTGATGATTTTGCTAATTTTGGAAGGGTATTACAGGCAAAGTAGTCATTTGCGACCCTATAAACCATGTATATTCTTGATCAGCATCGATAGCTGAATCGATCTAGCCATGTCCGGCAAGAAAAAAAAAGTGACCCATTTTTTGAAAAAAATGTAAGGGGTTACATCGTTAAAATTCTCAAAAATTGACAAAAAATTGAATTTTTCAAAAGATAAAATTTAGTATGCAGATTTATTAACCTTATAAAAACTAATATAAGAACGTTTTCCGATTTAAAATTAATGCGTTTTTGGCTAAGTTATGACAATTTCAAACATGGGTCTTTCCAAAACTGCCTAAAAGCATGCTACACTACATCCCAAAAGTATACTATACAATCAATTCGCTGGCGCAGTTTTTTTTAACAGTTTATAGCAGTTTTCAGTCAGCTCCTGCTGCTTTCTGTTCGCCTGTTACCCCAAATCGATAAATGGACAATTTTAGCAGCTCCTGGCGGCGGGTGGCATTCCGCATTGTTCCGGAGCAGCCGCAGCCGCCGCCGCTCTTCACGTGCAGTCCACTCCCGGAGCAGCGTCTGCAGGCGGATGCGTCGGCTGGATCCGCAGGGGAGTAGCATTATCTCTTGGATAAATAGTACTTGTGAAAAACCATTTATATTGACATAAAATCACTTTTGAACAAAGTTTCTCGGTTTTCTTCGTTTTTTGATGATTTTGCTAATTTTGGAAGGGTATTACAGGCAAAGTAGTCATTTGCGACCCTATAAACCATGTATATTCTTGATCAGCATCGATAGCTGAATCGATCTAGCCATGTCCGGCAAGAAAAAAAATGTGACCCATTTTTTGAAAAAAATGTAAGGGGTTACATCGTTAAAATTCTCAAAAATTGACAAAAAATTGAATTTTTCAAAAGATAAAATTTAGTATGCAGATTTATTAACCTTATAAAAACTAATATAAGAACGTTTTCCGATTTAAAATTAATGCGTTTTTGGCTAAGTTATGACAATTTCAAACATAGGTCTTTCCAAAACTGCCTAAAAGCATGCTACACTACATCCCAAAAGTATACTATAAAATCAATTCGCTGGCGCAGTTTTTATAACAGTTTATAACAGTTTTCGGTCGCCTCCTGCTGCTTTCTGTTCGCCTGTTACCCCAAATCGATAAATGGACAATTTTAGCAGCTCCTGGCGGCGGCTGGCATTCCGCATTGTTCCGGAGCAGCCGCAGCCGCCGCCGCTCTTCACGTGCAGTCCACTCCCGGAGCAGTGTCTGCAGGCGGATGCGTCGGTGCCTCAGCAGCTTTCCACTTGGCTTTCATTGTGGGGACACTCCGGCTGGATCCGCAGGGGAGTAGCATTATCTCTTGGATAAATAGTACTTGTGAAAAACCATTTATATTGACATAAAATCACTTTTGAACAAAGTTTCTCGGTTTTCTTCGTTTTTTGATGATTTTGCTAATTTTGGAAGGGTATTACAGGCAAAGTAGTCATTTGCGACCATATGCGACTGTTATAAAAACGTTGACTATTAATGGTAGTACATCCCAAAAGTATGCTATTACTCAAATGCCTACGTCGTTTATGCCACCCCAAAAGTATACTATATACAATTCAAAAGCGCAAAGTTTTTATAACAGTTTATAACAGTTTTCAGTCACCTCCTGCTGCTTTCTGTTCGCCTGTTACCCCAAATCAGAAAACGGGCAATTTGCATGCAGATTTTGGGCAAATTGGATGGGAAGTAGTTGTTGTTGTGGAGAACTTGCCGTATAATTGTTTTTGTTGTAGACAAGAAATTGTTATAAGTCCTATTAATAAATTTGAGCAGTTTAGCACGTCCGCAGGCGGATGCGTCGGTGCCTCAGCAGCGTTCCGCCTTGGGTTTCATTGTGGGGGCACTCCGTCTGGATCCGCAGGGGAGTAGCTTTATCTCTTGGATATAAAGTACTTTTAAAAACCACTTAAACTGAAATAAAATCATTTTTGAACAAAGTTTTCTCGTTTTTCTTCGTTTTTCAATGATTTTGCTCATTTTGCGGGTATTACAGGCAAAGGAGGCATTTCCGACCCTATAAACCGAAATTAGCTTCCTTTCTTGTTTAAACTTGTTTAAATTCAATTTTAATAAAGGAATTCTTTTGGACATCCTTTTCAATGCTAATGAAGTCATGTGTTGGGCTTTTCTGACATCTCTTTATCTCATTTCAAGCGGATCCATCGACTGACAGCTGTCAGAAGCCAGAACGTATATTTCTCCATCTCTTTGTCTCGCTCTAGTGATATCTCTGTCTCTGTTTCCTATCAGTTTTCTGTTTGAAACCCGCCTCCGAACTGCCCATCCCAGAACAAACATTCTCGACAGAAGGACATGCAAACCGACATATAGACATTCGTAGCAAGTGAAAGTCCGCAAACTGACAGACACTATCCCCCCCAAAAGAAGGGGGTCCATTTAATTGGGGGCGTGGCTGTCCATTGTTGGATGAGGTGAGGTCAGCATGCGGATCCCTGTCAAAGGGTCACTCAGAAACCAATGGCAGCGAGGTGCGCCAAACTTAATTCGAACACGGTTACAAGGCACTGTGGGTAAACTTAAATAATAATAGTAAGTAATGATACTAGTGAAAAATAATTAAATATCTTAAAAGATATTTTTAGAGATTCCTATATTTGAAACGGTTTTTTAATGCATTTTCAAATAGATTAGTTTTTTGTTATAAATTCTTTATAATTAATTAAGAAGGAGAAAATATATGTGGTATATCTATTTTATAAAATACCTTGAAGTTTATATATATTTAATGTTATCTTGACACTTTAACCCACTGTTCAACATGGGTTGGCTTAAGGGGAGGGCTGCCAAAAGTGAGCGCCACACGCAGGTTGCCCACCAGCTGCATTGTGATGCAGGTTCATGTCCAGCAAAGGGGCCAACTTGTTGTTGCCTTCCGTTGCTGCAGATGACAGGGCCGGAAACTGATGGAAGGAGTGCTGTGTCGAACAAACCCCAGGCACACCCCCACACTTCCTCTACTCACCACCTTCCCTCCCATACTCCCTCCCTCCCAGCCGCATATGTGTGTGTTTGGGCGTGGTCAGCATTAACTCGCTTAATGATGGCAAGTCAGCAAAATAAAGAAGAAAAAAAGTCACTCAAAATTATAGGACACCACACTGAGCTTCAATTTAAAAAAAAAATACAAGTTTTTATAAGCGAATTAAATCGAGGTAAATTTAGAATTATAATCAGAGCTATTGGGAAATATCAAAGGTACTAATTTTGTTTTAAACCGTATACAAAATAAGTTTTATCTGCAAATTAATTAAAATATTTATTCTCTGAACTTTAACTTCAAAAATTTTAATTCAATGAGCAAATGTTCTCTTAAATTCCAAAGACTTCCTGGCAGGGTATAAGAGACCAGCTAAAATGACCAAACGAATAAACGCATGCGATTCGGAATATACATATGTGAAACAATATATATCTCCCTTACGGGTCATATTCCCGACCAGCGATTCAAGGACCCCGCAGGATCCGAGGTGGAACTGCTAAAGGTTGCCACCGTTCAGTCGGCTTAACATTTATAATTCATTCGCTGTTGGTCTTAAAGGACTTTAAGCTGCCTTTTTCGCAGCGCAGTCGGCTTGTTGGATTTTACGAGTACTGCTGCTGTTCCTGTTGCTGGTGAATGAAAAATAAGGCACCTGGGAAATTTGCGTAAATGCTGAGGCTGGCAGAATGTACATAAATAACGTTAAATTCATTCAAAGAGCAAATTACACGTGTGTTAACGCGAGCGGGCGAGGTGTTTTAATTAAATTATAATTGCCAGCCGGGGCCGCAAATAATTATTAAAGTGAGCAGCCGGTCAGGCATATTTGAAATATTCTATCGAATTATTTTATATTTTGATGGATTGTTTTATAATTTAGTTGCTTCAAATATTCGCCACACAAGTTTCCATTTTCGGGAGCAATATTTATGGTGAAAAGCCCCAAAGCATGCTTCCGAACAGCTGCCAAATGCACATTAACCGCATCAACCGGCCACCAACTGAGCCACACATTTGCACCGCAGACGCCACAGCGAGAAAGAGACAAGAACAGCGAGAGAGATAGAGAGAGAGACATTGCAACTGAAGCCAGGAAAAATATGTGCATTCATAATAAAAATTTATGAGACCAGCCTTAAAAGAAAAGTTGGCAAAACTTTTGGTCGAGGAAGAAAAACTAGAAAGAGAAAGAGAATAGGAGATAAAAAGATTCAGAGACAGACAGAGATAGAGAGAGCAAGCTAGAGAAAGTGCGAGAAAGAGACAGACATATAGAAGTTGTAGCAAATTGCTTCGTAAAAACATCAACTTCATTGCCATTATAAAGTTCAACAAATACAATTTATATGCAACAAAACGCATCGAGGCAAAACAGGTAAAGGTTCACAGGGATAGAAAAAGAGATAGAAAAAGAGAAAGAGACAGAGACAGAGACAGAGAAAGAGAAAGAAAGGTAGCTACTGCACATGATGAGTAAACAACAATTACCCCAGCAAACCAAAATATTTTCCTCTGCATTGTTGTGGGTGCATATGAGTGTGTGTGTGTCTCTCTGTTATTTTGCGTTTGAATATTTTTCACTTTTCTCCTAGCGGCCACAAAAAAAAAACTTTTGCATGCAAAACTTTTCTTTCCGCTTTTCAGTTCGAAGCATTTTTTATCTGGCCAACTTTTGTTCGGTTGTTCTATGCAAATAAATTTTAAAAATAATTCCCCGCGTCACATGCGGCGTATGCGCAATTTGACACGAACACCCCGAAAGTATGCAGCACGAAATGGGGGGAAAACTCATTTCAAACATTTTTCAAATCACTTCAAACGCGAGTTTTCAGTTTGCCAGCACGCTCCTTTCCACCTATCCACAGAGTCCATTTCTCATGCAGCTAATAAATAAAAGCATTCGACTTTGATATGATATCAAGAGCACTGCTTCTACTCAAATTTCTCCAGCTGCACTGGGAGAAATTTAGGTGGAGAGCCCTACTGCTTAAGATCTGAAGATATGTTAGTGCAAATATAGATTTATATTTGGAACTATGGATTATTGAGAACTTTATATAAGTTTTAAAATAGTTCGAAGGTTTTTGCTTATGGCATCTCAAGAAATATCATATCCTTCCATTAACCTTTAGCCTTGCGGTTACCTGAGATTCAAATTTAATTATACATTTTAATCAGTAAAATCCCAGTTAGCCAGGATCCTTGGATTTTCACTGTGCACCCTTCCGTCCCATCGAAAGACCACTCGACTGGGAAATGGAATATGACAAACAGCAGCAGACGGAGCAGAGCGAACCAGACAGGAATGGCCCGGGCAAAGTAGTAGAGGGAATCCCCCGAAGAGAGGCTGCAATATTTCAGCACTCAACTCGACAGCCAAGTGTCTAATGGCAGGGAATAGCGGGGCGAAGGAAGAGTAGCAGCTCTCCTCGAGGGGCGTTTGAGTTTTTAATAAGCAGCAGCCAGCGCGGCGTCAAATGCCAGAAGTTTGATGAAAGTGAAGGCAGCTTGGCAAGGGGAATCCCCTTTGCACCCCCTTTCTCCGCTTTTCCTGCGTTGCAGTTTTCAAAATTGAATAAACTTGACAAACGAGCGAGGCAGACAGCCCCGTCGCGAGAGAAGCAGAGAGTGGGGGAGAAGCGGCAATATCAGAAAGGTGATAAATTCTCAGCGAACGTCACAGACGGAAGTGTCGTCAACAGTTGGGCGGAAAAGCAGGGAAATCGAGTCAAAAAGGAGCCCAGAAAAAACACAAATTTAATTGCAAGCCGTCAGGGCTTTGATGGGGGCGAAAAAACAGGAGTCCGCGGGTCAGGTGAAATTATTTTTGCAAATGCAATTTCCCAAACGAGATAAAAACCCAGAAGCTGGACGGGTGTCAGATACTTTATCTGTTTCACCCAGATTCTGGTAGAGATTAGAATTTGAAAGTAGAAAACTAGAGACAGTTTTTAAACTCTAAAACTCGGTCAAAGAATTGTAATAGTATGCTGACCCTTATTTTTCTTTAGATTTATTATTCTCCCCAAGTTATCTTCATACAAATCTTGAATTTATCACCAATTCCCCCGAGTGCCTAACCATTACCTTCAAGTGATTTTCTCCTCGCAGAAAATCACCCAGAGCATTTCAATCAAATTGCATTAGCTTTTAATGCTGGCCAATGGGCAGATGAGGATCTACCTGGCCGTAAAGCCATTGCCTTGGCATTAACGCCACATTCTTGTCAGGCTTTTCCCCAACCCCGCCACCCCGTAAAGCCTAAGCCTAGCCATCACAAAACAACAACAACAATGGGGGCCCCATTCATAAGCCTCAAGGTTAAACCGCTAAAAATCATTGACCAACATCAAAGAGCCATTGTTTTCGGCCAAAAGCAAATGGACCTGAAATGCTAAGCCCCCAAATGAAAATGGGAATCGGAATGGGAATTCGAATCGAAGTGGGAATGGGAAGGCGAATGAGAATGGACACAATGCCGAAGACGAAGATTTATGCCAATTGCTCTTGAGCACCTTATAGCACACCAAACATGTAGTATATATATCCTCAATGTGTGACTAATGAACAGGCCTCCAGCTCCGTTCCAGGGAGGTTCCGTCCGCTGGCCTTTTATTTAGCCATTTGGCCCACCCACATTTGCACAATTTACGAACACTGCACGTACATACGTATATTTTTCTGTATTTTTATATATATTTCTGTATGTGCAAGAGCTATGGACGCGGCCAGCTCATTAATTTCGCTTAACTTCACAAATTGCCAATTGTGCGCATTGGTCAACATTTTTACTTCATTCCGTCTCGCTTCCAATTCGTGGTTGACTGGGCCTGGTTTTTTGGTTCTCGTTCTGGTCCAAACCAGACCCGACCAGGTTGATTTCCTTTTTCCCAGAGCACTGCTATATGTCCATGTCCGTGTCCGACAATTTCTTCTCTATTGTTCTCGCTGTCGTATTTATTGCCCTGAATGCCAATTTGTTTCATGTGGCCATTGTTCTGCACTTATGGGTCAAGGGTACCACGATTTGGCTACAGAGTTTGTCAGTTTCAAGTGGAGATGAAAGATATGAAGTTAGCCAAAGCCAAGAGATTAAAGTTTGGTACTACAAAACAAGTTAATTAAGTTTGACAGAGAAAAGTATGAAGTTTGTTACACAAAAAATATATACACCAAACTGTATGCAAAAAAATGATTTGGTAAGCAAAGTTCAGTAAATAATAGACTCTGAAATGAAACTTTAAAAAATGTACAACAAAATATTACTAACAAAAGATATATACAATATGTTCATTTAATAACCATTTAATTTCTCTATAATTTCCTTTATAGTTAGGGTATTTAAGTCCTCTTTAAACAATTCCCTGTAATATTTCTTCATTCCTGTTGCTGCTGCTGTTAATGTTGCTGTTGCTTGTGTTGCCTTTGTTGCTCTTGGTGCCTTCTGCGAGCACATGAATTCTTAGTTTATGAACTTCTGCTGGGCCCCACATTTCGTGCGGTACCAACTTCTCGTTAATGTTCCACTGGCATGTTACCTCAATCTGTGCTCGGCCCCCGCTCCACTATTCCCAGCCGTCTTTGGACAATAAAAATGGTGACAAATTGTCATCACACGGCCCAAATGGAGGCTTTATTAATGCGAGCGACTTTTATGGTTGCAGCCCCGGTGGCGTATGCGTAATGTGAGTGATGATATGGGCAGAATGGTTGTTGGGGGAATCATGAACATGAACATGAACGTCTCTTCACCTAAACAAAACGAACATAATACGAAGCCATCAATTAGCATAACTAAAGTTTGGCCAACCTTATTTTCATTTGCAGGATGTTGAGAGCATTTACTCACGCAACTACATAACCGGAAAGCTAACCCAGAAGAAGGAGGAGCAGCTGGGAACCCCCGAGGCGGCGCTTCGAGCGAGACGGCTGCAGGCCCAGAAGCAGAAGAGAGAGAGAGGTAAGTCAATCCTTGGGGTGCCTAGGAGAGAGGAGATTCAGAGCTAACCCGGGGACATTCCCTCTGTTCAGCCCTCGCCCATGCCCACATGAACCAGGTGCTGAAGGAGGCCACCTGTCGAGTGCCCCAGAAGCGGTGCCAGCTCGTTCAGCAGGATCCCTCCAAGATCTACACGCCCCACTGCACCATCCTGCACCGCTGCAGCGAGGACAGCGGCTGTTGTCCCAGCAGAACCCAAATTTGTGCCGCCAAGAGTACCCACAACGTTGAGCTGCATTTCTTTGTGAGTATTAATGGAATATTTATGGGTTTTACAAAAATTTGGAGACATAAATAATATATTGGGAAATCAAATTAATTTATAATATTAAAAAAAAGACAAGCGTGAATTGAAGATACAATCTTTGAAAAAAAAATGGATACATTTATTCTTGAACTTTTATGACTAACTATTTTTTAATGGCTTAGAATCTTTATTGCTGAATTCTTCATAGCTGAGTTAACATCATGAATTAAATAAAATAAAATATCATTGGATGCAATTCAAGTGATAAATATGAATTTAATCATAAAATTTTAATAAAGAATGGACAATCTAAGGTATTGTGTGCAGATTTCTAAATTTAATAATTATTTTTAGAAACATATTCTTTCTTCAAGAAAATTCTAGATTAACTTTGTAAATGATGAAATCAATAATCATTTTTTTGCAATTAAACTTAAACAATATTTTTCTTCCATTTTACAAGTTTCCAATTTGGTCCAAAATTTTCCTATGCGAGCCTCTTAGTTTAGATTAATTTTCTATTAACTCCTGGGGTTTGGCCACGCCCTTGCCCCTCTCGGAAAATGTTTTTCATTCAATGTTTCGCCTGGGTGCAGCAGCCACAAAACGAAAAACAACACTGGCAAATAAAAAGCAATTTTCAATCTGACATGAGCGCATTCATTGTGTTTAGGTTTTGGTGTTTTTGAAAGCGAACGTGCGCGCTTCCAAGTGCCCGATGTCTCCGTCTCTCTCGCCTCGAGTCTGTCTGTCTCTCTCGACGGTAATTGTCGTTGTTGCTTTTATTATTCTCGTTTTTGGGGTTGTGGGCGTAGGTCATGCTTGAGGGCGCCATATTGCAACATAATTATATCGTTTCACCTTTATTTTCGTTTCAATTTTTTTGTTTGTTTTTTTTATATATATTTTTTTGTATTTCGGGTACTTCTTTTTCCACCATGGGCTCTCGGCTGAAATGACTTTTTAATGACGCAATGATAATTCAATTTGTTTGGTGATTTATGCTCCATGATATGATTATTGCTGCCGTTGCCATCGTCGTCATTGTTCTGGCTGTCTTTTTGTTATATAACGAGCTTTCAATATATGTTGAAATCGAGAATGTAATTAAGCAATTGTGTCTGGCTCTGAGGGAGGAAACTCGTTTTGTTTAAGTTTAATGTGTTACAGATTGGGCCGTTGACGGGGTGATGGATGGTTGATAATTAAATCGAAAAAGAGTTGGGTTAAGCTAAGAAAATATTTATGCCTTAAGTTAAACTAAAGATTAGGTACGAATGGCAGCCCAAGAAAACTCTTTATTTGAATAAAAGGACCTACAGATATTACTAGGAATTAAAAAGAAACCCAAATACTGTTGACCTATCAATGTCACTCCCTTTTATAAATAAATAGATAGTAACTAATGACTTAATTATCCTTTAAATGCATTTCTGCACCTTGAATTATTCCTTAAATTTTTAACTTTTTCGTTTAATTTCTTTCGTTTGTCCTTCGCCCTGCCTTATATATCTTGTTCTGGTTCTCAGAAAAACTAATATATTTTTAGAGCCATTAACTATCCCTTTGGAGAGCACCTAGACATAAGCTCCTTCTGACCCATTCCCCGCTCTTTGTAATTTGTTCTTGCGCATCCTATTACTGGCGAAGCCTGCATTTGCTTAGTTTTCCATTATGAGTGACTTCATAAGGGGCTGATTTTCCTCTTTCGTTTTTCTCTTGGCTCAACTTTCATAAATTTCCTTTCTGCGGCGCCGTTTTTGTGGCTGCAACTTTTTTATTGGGGGCCTTCGAGGCAGAGGGAAGTCAGGACTCGGAGCTCATAACTCTGGGCACCGAGGATGGCTTTTAATTTTCAAATATTTATGCTGCGCTTGCCGCAAAAAGTTTCCACTTGCAAGATTTATGCACACACACAAAATTCCGAGGCAAACAAAACCGCAAAATGCTTAAGAACAAGACAAACACGCCCACACATGGGCCATTATATGGGACGCGGGCATGAGGGGGTTAAGTTAACTCTCCTCCCCAGCTTAATTATCCAATAAAACTTGGGGGCAAAACCACACAAATTATTGTTGGGCAATTTAACATTTTCGGCACTGGAGCAAAAACCTGTGAGATAAACTTGATAGATAAGTGGAAGGGAGCGGTTTTGGGCCCTTGAAATTAATGGCAAAGTTACGAGGGCCAAGATTAACCATCGGAAAATCTTGTGGAAGCTCCAGCCAATAGGGCAACATAAAATATTAAGTTGAATATATGTGCAACAGATTAAAGAGTTCGTAATAAAGTTAAGGGCAAATTTAATATGCGGTTGCTTGAGCTAAAGTTTCACTGGGAATTTCAACATCGCTCTGTTTGCAGATGTGTGAAAATTCGTAAAGTTATAAAGACTTATAAACTCGAGAAGGGTAAGGAAAATAAATACAAAGAATATAGATATAGGATTTGTGATAAAGTTCGACTTAAGGGACTTGGTTTAATAAATGGTTACCATAAAATGCTGAAGAATAGTAATTTATACAACATATAAAGCGGCTGCTTAAGATTTGTTATGAAGAAGTAAATAAATAAAAATAAAATATATAGAAATCATTTAAATAAAATTAAGTAATCACATCCTTGATTATTTTATTAGATATTAAATATATAATATATTTATTATAATATAAAAAACCCTGAAATATTCTGTTCTTTTCCATACTTTCAAAGACCCAAAACTTGGTAAAGAAGAACCCAAAGTAGTGGCCTTCACGGAAACATTTACATTCTAAAATCTTGGCTTACTACAGTTTCACTTTAAGGCCGAATTTAATATGCAAATAGTTTCTCTCTTCCTCTTTCTCTGTCGCTTTCTGGGAAATCCCCAAAATAAACTTATTCGTTTTGGGCTAGAGCAAGAGCAAACTCCATGACAAGCTCCGTGGAATCCGCTGGCAGCAAAGTGTATGGCCCCCCGAAACTTTTGTGTCCATCATCCTGGCTCTCCTTTCTGTCTCTCTCTCCTCTTCTCCCTTTTCATCCAAATTTCCTCTATTTTCCACACACTTTCCGCCCCGTGTTGCCCCTGTATCCCATTAGCCAGACTTAGGACACAAAAAATATTTGTGGCCAGGAAACTGAAGCTGAAGCTATATGTCCAAAACTGTTGGCAGTCTGAGGCTTAAGCGCACATATGTATGGAAAAAATACAAGCCACTAAAGAGCAAGGAGAAGAAGATGCTGTAGAAGATGAGGCAAAAGGAGAATCTGAAAAGGAAGAGGAGTAAGAAGGAGAAGAATATGAAGGAGCAGCTTTTGCCAGGAGGAAGCAACTCAGCGGTTTGTCATTGAGAGGTGTCAAGTGGCAGGCAAACACAAGCCAACACACACACTCAGCTGGAGATGCACTGGAAAATAATTCAATAAAATATATGATCTCATTTGCATTTCGGAGGGAATTATTAAAAAAAATTATCTCATTTTAATTAGGAAGGAATTAAATAGTTTATATTATGATTTTAGCTAAAGAAGCTAAGCCTGCCATATCACTGTCAACTCTCGTACTCTTTTATTTTATATGCTTTTCTTCGTAGTTCTGTAGTTTTTCCTCAGTGTAAGAGTGCTCTTGCACTAGCGGGGGTGTAGGAACCTTAAGGAGCCATAACCAGGCTGAGGATGCAACCAGCAAGAGCAGCAAAAGCAAAAGCAACGCAACACCATACAAAAAAAGCGTAAACATTTTAACAAAACATAATTTATGTTGCGCAAATTTTGCATTTGGTGTAAGGTTTTTATTTATTTCTTTTTTTTTTTTTTGAGGGCGTTGAGCACCAGGAACGGGACACGGAAGACGGGTTCGTTCTGCATTGTGCAAGTCTGGGAAAAGGACATTGAACTCCCTGCAAACTCCAGCACATGTTGTAAGCGCTGCGAGATTTATGAGTCGGTCTCCTCTCCTTTCTTCGCCTCCTGGATTCTCTTTCCTGGGTTCACTGTCCTCCACTTTCACCCGAGAGTCAAAGAGGAGCAGGCAGGAGGTAAGACTGAGGAGGGGGCGGCAGCTAGAAAAAGCTGAAATCAAAGGCCTCCTAAACGTGAAAGCCAACGCCCACGAGCGGCAATAATAAAAACATACACACACAGCCAGCTAAAGTTTTGCTTGTTTAGCAAACCGAAGCCAAAGTAAAAGTCAATTGGCTGACAGGCAAATGGCCAACTCCTCATCTCATATAGCCACATTTCTACATATAACCTCCATATATATGCAGGGAAAACATTGCTAGAGATATAATAAGAAAGTTTTCCTGAACAAAAGGAGTTTAGTTTAAAAACCAACAACGTTTGCTAAGATAAAGAAACATATTTTAAATATGTGTGGTTTAATTTGTTCAGAAATGTATTAGACCTTATATAAATTAATAAATATATTATATCTTAAAGCTTTGAATTTCTTTCTGTGCATCCCCATCTGGAGACCAAAGCGAACCAAACTTCGGTGATTTAATTAATTTGCCACAAAATGTGGCCAGCTCGAGGCGTGTGCATAATAAGCTTGGGATGAGTTAAACAAAGCAGGGAAAGCCTGGGCGGTAAATGTGGGGAAAGTCCGGAAAGGAGGAGTAGTAGTTTAAGGACCCCCACCTCCCCCTTTCGTGACACATCCGCCGCCAGTTTTGGAGCTGCGTAATGCAATTTTCCCAAGCTCAAATCCCCGGGCCAGTCTGCGGGACATCCACACGTGTGTCGAAGGGACAAGGATCCCTGGTTGGGATGGGTGGAAAAGGCGAGGAAAATGCAAATTGTGAGCACGTAAACAGGTGGAAACAGGTGCAGGAGGTAAGCAGCAGTATTCCACACAGCAGTTTAGGGAAAGCTTCCCTAATGCAACGCTGATGTGGGCGCCATGAAATGGATGAGAAACGGTCCAAAAAAATCCCACCACCTCCTGTAAAATCCCCCACCGAAGCTGTACAAATATGTGAAATCCTTTTGCAATGCAACTTTCCAATTTTAAATTTGCATATATTATAAAATAATAAGGTATATCAGTTGGAAATCTTATTATCATGGCGTTTCTGTTGGTGATAACAGCATTTTAACAGTATGTATGTATTCCCACAACCATCCTTTATTACCCTTCTATCTCAAAACACATTCTTCTTAGGGATTCAACTAAACTATCTGTCTTTCCAAATATCCCTGCTTGCTGAAACTTTATCAGCCTTGTTAATGACAGTTGCCAGTTGTGCATTCTTTGGATTTATGCAGAACTTACATGTTGGGTAGTAGTGTGGCCCAAATAAAGGAAACTGGATGTAGCAAGGCAGCTGGTGGAAATCTGAGGACGAAACTACATAAACTCTTTACTAATTTGCTAAAGTTCATAACTTCCCTAGAATGTATTTGCCACAGTTGAAAGTTCGCTAAGAAAATACTTCAATTTAGTCAGGTGAAATGGAAATTGTTGGGGAAGTAGGAAAATTTTCATTGTATAGAAATAATTTTAAGGCCATATTAATCAGTAAGTGAACTGTGTTAAAGAGGAAGCTTTAAAAACGTACTAAATAAAATAAAACATCAAAGTTATATTTTATACAAGAATGCAAGTTATGCAAGATTGTAGTTTATACAATTTTATGGACAGCTAACAACGTTTCCTAGTCCGGATGAATACATTTTTCAAAACAACATTTGTTGCATTTTTGGGACAATAACTCATTGAAAATTCCTACCCAAGAGTTGCTTAAAATCTTCTTGTTTACAAATACTCAAACTACTACTTTTATTTTCGTCTCAATTAAGCTCTCGACCCGGGCCATTGTTTTTGTCAAAACAAAACCACTTGGGAGGCCTGTGGAAAATGCATGAAATTTTAGGAAAAACATTTTATGCTTACACACCACTGAGCTGACTTAATCGCACCTCTTCTCCTTGGGAAAAACCCCTGGCAAGCCGAGCAATAACTGACTAATTGCTCGGTTGGCACACACACCGGACACACACGCACCTTCCCCCACCCAGAGAAACGGGGGCAAAAATGGGTTTTACGAATGCATTTGCATGCGAAAAACCCCAACCTCAATTAGAGAGAGGCCATCTTGGAAAGTAAACCACCCGACGTACAGCCCCCTCTCAAAACACTCATAAACAATATGGTTATATATCAGGATACACTGTAGTTCTTACAACTGGGACATTTTTTTGAAATCTTAAATTATATTTAGAGCAGCGGAAAACCTTTTAAATTTGAACTTGAAGTTTGAGATGTGTTAAATACAAATAACTAAAAACAACTTTAATGTTTCTGAGCTTAAAAACGAAAATACAACTTTTATTCAATCTCACTTCTCCATTCAGAATTTCTTAAATCTATTTCTGATAAACTAAATAGTTTTCAAGTAACCCAATTAGTAAATCCTATTATTTCGTAGTGTATAGGCTGTGGGATTTGCATATTTACTGAGCAGCAGGAACAGGAGAAGCACTTTAGTGCAATTTTTTTGCACAAATGCGGTTTGGGTAACGTGAGGAGAGGGTTCTGGTACAGTAAAGTAACAACGGCAGCACTTGGCACTTCCGTTTCCGGCAATTATTGTTGCTCTTAGTGAAGAAAAGCCCCGTCCTGGTTCTCAAGGAATTTCGCTTGGGCCCTCATCATGCAAACAGGAACCCCTGAAACTTTCAGGTGAGGGAGGTTAGCAAACTTTTTCAATTCACAGCAGTTGCATTTGCATTAGCATTGGCCAAAAACCAGACCACAGACCGCAAGAACCACACAACACGAACCGTTGGGAAGCGAAGTAAAAACTCAATTTGCTGAATTTTCATAAATACCTGAAACACGGGGTTTTCCTCAACCAATTTTACCCTTTTTAGTGCTTTGTCAACTTATTGGGTTTGCTCGTTGTTTCTGCTTTGATGCGTCCAATCAAAATTCAAATGCTTCACAGAACATTTGCAATTTGTCAAGATTTTTTTGGCACTTTTCTGCCAGACTGCTCTGCTGTTTGTTTATTCTCACTTTCTCACATTTTCCCATTTTCCGATTTTCGGATTTACCACACTCCTTGTGAAGCCAAGATCTCTCAGCTGGATGGATGAGTGGCCAGGGCTTGATTAATAACAAACTTGTTATTTTAATTAAACGAATTCAACTTAATTTATGCAATTCATACGCATTTCATCATTTTGCACTTGTCATGCAGCAAAACCCACAAATTCCAAGAGGGGCACCGGGGGAATCGGAGTAAAATGTGGACCACAGAGCTGCCACCGGAGAGTGGCGACATGCGGGAAACTTCGGGGAGGCAGGCAAAGACCATGGGACCAATCCAATCCATTCCCAAGCATAAGCAGCTGTAGAAGTTTTGTGGTCTGTTGATGGCTGCGGTCAGTGGCGTCAAAAAAGAGGGGTTCAACATGGAAAATATTAGATTAAGCTTTTCCGGTTGATTTAATATATTCTTAAACTTTTACAATATTATTTATACCCTTGCAAGTTATTGTAAATTTAGTCAAAAGTTGGCAATGCACTGATGGTGTCATTTCCGTTCCATTAAAGTTTTTACAGTACTTATTATATATAATTATAAAGCTGTAAATGTAAAACTGCAAATATAAAAAAATATATAGGTAAATGTAAATAAATCTGATAGTACTTGGTTGATTTGACATATATAAAATACTTATTACACCAGTGCGTATACGTATTTTCTTGGGCTCATCAGCTTACTCCTCCTTCCTGTTCTCCTATTACCTGAAATCGGAATTTGCTAGAAGATTTCCGGGAAATTGGATGGGAAAAGTATTTTTATTGTAGATATGTTTGTCCAAAAAATGTATTTGCTGTAATAATATGGCGGTTGTAGGCAACATATGGATATACATAATTTTTAAACTGAATTGTTTTTGATATTTTGTTAATTCAACTTCTTATATTAAAGCTGGATCTATTTGGTTTTACATATGTTTCTAGGCTGCAAATATTTAGTATTAAGAAATAGATCCAATCAAGAAAGGCAGCTTTCTTTTGTATACCCTTAAAACATGTAATTGGATATGTTTTTGAATTTAAAATCTTCAATAACTAAGCCAAAAATGCAATAAATTTCATTTTGAAAGGTTTTCTGTGCTAGTTTTTGCTATGTAAACAAACCTGCATACCTAATTAAATAAAAGGAAAAAATAAAATTTTTGTCCGTTTTTGACAATTTTAACGATGTAACCCCTTATAAAATTTTGAAAAAATGTGTAAATTTTTTTTCTCTTCCGGACATAGCTATATCGATACGCCTGTTGATGCTGATCAAGAATATATATGATTTATGGGGTCGGAAATGACTTTTTCGGTGTGTTTTATGCCATTGACTGAAATTAAAATAATTGTTGATACCCATATTTTGACTAAAATAACATTTTTGGGGCAAAATATCTGCAACAAAAATACTTTTCCCATCTAGTTAGCAAATTCCACTTTTCCCGATCTCGGGTAACAGGGAATAGAAGGCAGTAATGAGCGAAGTAGATCTCTTATAAAAACTCTTCCAATGAAGTCCCAAAAAATTACGTATACGCACTGGTGTAGTTAGTGTCCCAAGTTTAAAAGTTAATTAGATTTTACTGCTAAAAAGAATTATTAATAAGAAGCTCTATAACAATTAACTTCAAGTTTTTAAAGCTTTACTAGACTGACTTAAAAGACACAAATGAGAAAAAACCGTCTCGATCGTTTGATCCAAGTGCAAACTGCTAGGGTGTAAAAACTTGTATATCTTGTTTAAACCAATTGGCTTCCACATATTTGTCGATCGATAAATAATCCTAACTTAGATGCTTTAATTAACTTTAGATGGTTTAAAATCGCTTTTAGGTTTCACTGAAAAGGAATAGAAATGTATTTTAATCCCCCTTTGAAAACTCACTAAGTCCCACCTAAGCCCCTGTCTGCTGACGACTGACAACTCATTTAAGAATTACAAGAGCTATAGCTATGTATAACCGACCGACAACGAGCCATGGCAACAATGACAACAAGTTTGATGAGCCGTCAGCTTAGGAAACTGTCAACTCCCTTGCTGCCAGATACGAAGACATATATATTCTATATGCAAACGAGCCAGGGGGCTAGGGGGCTGGGTTTCAAATTATGCAAGCTCGACATGCAAATAGTTGGCCGGCATAATTAAGCTGTGGGGGATGTGTGCGATGATATCGCTGGCAATTAACTAAGTATGGCATTTCATTTACGGATTTCCCATTTTCCGGGCACCCGAATTACCCGCAGGTGAAGAGCACCAAGCACCGCAGCGTCATCGAGAAGCGGACATTTGTGAACCACACGGAGTGCCACTGCATCGAGCGGTCGAGCTACAACGAGGACACGGCCATGGCCAACTATGGCCCATCGGCGGTGCGGGCCACCATATTAAGCTGCACCTGTCCGCGCAGCTTCGAGAAGATCCTGCAGGACGACGGGCAGTGCAGATGCGACTGCAGCTCCGGCAACTACGACTGCGACTGGCTGAAGCGGGGCAACGAGCACTTCGACATGAACAATCGCAAGTGAGTGGCAAATAAATCGAGTGCTTATTCCTGACTCCCACTGAATCCGATACGCTTCCCCTCTGAAAAACAGGTGCATCCAGCAAGGTCGCTGCAAGCCGCCCACATGTGAGTACGGCCTCTACATGGAGAAGCACGGCCGATGTCCCAAGCAGCACGAGCAACCCGTCTACAATGCCATGTCGTAAGCGACGAGTCCCAGGAGTCTGAGGAGTCTGAGGAGTCTGAAGAGCGAGCGGAACCAGGAAAAGTATTATTCAGTCAAGTGGCTAACTCAAGGCCAGACGAGTGGGAAAACGGGGAAAACTCTCCCCGCCTGACGACTAGAGTAAAAGCAAGAGGAGAGACGTGAATTTAGTTGCATATCCTATACAAAACAATACGAAAATAAAACGAAAACAAATCTATTTATACACAAGGTTGGGTCGATCAGTAAAATGCAAACAAAAGTCAAGAATTCAACGGACAGACTTTGAAGAGGAACTTTAAATCATTCAAAAAGTGTCAAAAAGTATGCAAATAAACCAAGCAACAAGCTCCTGTGCTTATCAATGTGTATAATTTAAAAGTAAATGGAAATATTTTCTACTTATAATGCTAAAAAATTTATTTAAGCCTCTAAGCTATACAACTTGATAAAAAAAGCGATTACTTGGAAAAACTTTAGCAAACTATCTAAAGATTTAATATCTTTCGCATATTTATTTTGCTATACAAAAAGATCGACCCTTCCTCATATACAATTACGAATTAAATGTATATCAGCTGATTGTGTATTAGATGTTTTAAGACCTCAATTCGAAAAGTTTTTTCCAAATAGCTCTAGAACACACATACACAAAACGAGAATCTATTACCTTTAGCAACAAGAAATAAGACTTTTTTGTGCATGTTTTACCCCGAAAAGGAAACCCACATAAAACAATAACAAAACAGTAGCATTGTTCATGAATGTTTCAATAACGAAAATCCACAAGTAAGCCACATTTATTATGCATAAATGGAAATAAACCCAAAAGAGTTATGTGTATTTTATGCGTATGCAAAATGAAATTCCAAATATATAAATTGACTGCGTTTTTAGTTTTAATTAACTAATGTTATGTTATTTAATTATAATAAACACTCGAAAACGAAAACAAATCATTACAATTACAAATTAAATATATTAATTACATATACACGTATGAGCATATATTATTCATGTTATTTAAGCTAAGTTTTAACACAAAACAAACAAAACGAACCCTCGAAAGATCACACAACAAGAACAAAATTAAATTTTCATATTTAATTTCTAGTCAAATTTTAATTTTATTTTCCACTGGCCAATGTAGCTTCGTGTGTGCGTTTTTTAACGCATATTTCGACATTCAACTCATAAAGCAAACGGCATTTAACGCGGATACCAGAAAATATATAGAAACTAACACGTAAATATAGCGAGATAATTAATGTATAAACCATATGAATGTGAACTAGCCCACACAGACTCTCTTGCTTATTTCCTGCATTTTGATAGTGACAACAAAACTAAACTAAGGATATCTCAAATTTTACGACTCACGAGGAAGCGTGGAGAGAAAACGATTTTAAACGCTACTTTCAATTTTCATTCGCTTCGTGCACCACTTTTAGTTTAAGATTATCGACATAGTTCCGACACCAAGCACTGTATATATATATTTTACTATAGATAAAACCTAAATTTAAGCGGCACTCAAAATGAAACCATTTGGCACGAATTATGGCGAAAATTATTTGGGCCACCGAGAAATAATTCCCGGATTGCATAACGCGCATTTGCATATTAATGACATTTGCCTGCCGGCAATCGACGAGCTCAATTATTAATTTCGAACGGAATTTGGGAGTTTAATGATTGTGAATTTATTTACCATTTAGCCAGATACCGTAAGCCGTTTAATGTCCTGCCTCCCACTCCTTTCCGTGCGTAATTATTTACCCTACTGTATCGATTGTTTGCCATAATTTACGGGCAATCTATTTGCTCAAATTAAAATATTTATTAAAATTCGCACCGCACGCGTCTATAGAATACACAGTCTCAATGCGGCGTTGAATATTTCAATAAATCTGCGTAATTGTTTATGGAAGCTACCACAACTTACCAAGCGAATATATAAATTTACGGAGCGTAAAACATTTCAAAATGATTTTATTTACAATTTTTAGCATAAATTTTAATGTATAATAAAGCGAATAAGCGAACGTTAAGCAGAAAAACAAACCAATACTAATAAAAATGAACATATTATTACTATGCAAAAATCCAAATAAATACGACAGTGAAAAAATAATAGCCGAACAATGGATGTTTAATGATTTTTACTATCGAAGGTGGTTTTGTTGGGATGGGTATGGTAAGTGGGCTTAATTAGCAGGCCGGCGCTAAAGGAGTCCGTCCTAATGATTTCCAGCCAGCGAAAGTCCAACAGGGAAAGCGAGATGTACTGCTAATTAATGGCAGAGAAAATCGCTGTTACAGAGGAGGTTTGAGGCGTCCTATCCATCTTAAAGATTTATTAATTAGTGAACCAAGCTTAACATTAATTAAAAAATTCCCCTTTAAGTTACGCTGATGATTGGACTTTACAAAACTTCCCGATTACAGCCTGTGCGGACCTATTTCAGCAACCAATTTCGTGCTAATGACAGTGTCTAAGCCGGGGAGTTGGTACTAATGAAAATGCATAACAAATAGTAGCTGTGGCTCGACCTTTGACCCATTTGCCACCCACCGGTCGCCGCCCACCTGCACCGCCGTACACAGATGTAGCAGATGTAACACGCGCACAGCAGGATGGGTGCCGGCCACATTATGATCTAAAATTTATAGAATTTATAAGCAGAGTGCACCCAGAAGGGTTAACGACGATGATAGCGCCACCTGGCGGCTCATGAGGCAAGCGCAACGGAGATAAGCTCATTCAGTGGTGTCATCTTGGCTTTCTTCCAGCTAGATCTAGCTATTCTACGTAAGTAAGAAAGTTAAATTAAATTATTCTACCCTTCCGAAGTACTATAATTTTAGTATGAGTTCTGCCACTCTGTGAAGGAGTCATATCCAAAGGGGTTACTCATTTAAGTTTTCAAAATTAAAACAAAAATATGTATTTCACAATTTGTAATTTAATATGATGATTTTTTAACATAAATATCCTTAAACAGAAGTAATTTCAGAATTGGACTAATACCTTTTGAGCTTAACTATGATGTTTGAAAAACGTCGATTCGATCAACAAATTTGTAAATAAAATATTACTTTTTCTTGATGTGATATAAAGGTCTAAATACTAGATTTTTTATTAGTCATTATATTCTTAAATAATTTTGAATAAAGTATTGAAAACCTTTAAAATAAATTTCTACTGAAGATTTTAAAATTATTTTGGTGTCAAAGTAAAATAAAATTGTCAATATATTAAAAATTTGTACCCAGTCTCTACAAATAATTTCTATTTGCCAATATTTTAGCTACTTTCTGTCTATCAGATCATCATCCCTGGCAAGTGAGTGGAAAGTGTGGGCTGATGCAAGTAGCAGCTAAATGCAATCAATTAAAACTGCAATAAAACAGACGCTGCCAGATAATTCCCGAATCGAGGCTTTAAAAGAGAGGACTCCTCGAAGGATCTGCTACCTCCTGCTTTTCACCTTTCATCGATTTCTGCCGACCAAGTGAAATCACATGGAAAGGCAAACAAAGCAGCAGCCGCAAAAGCAAAATAAAAAAAAAATTTGAAATTTTCCCAGACAGCAACAAGCGAGAGCCGGCAAAGTGGGCGTGGTTGGGGAAAACATGCAGCGGCCAAAAGCGGAAAGGAAAAGGATCATGCGAAAAGCACGGGCACAGGCTCACAAATTAAACAGCACACGGAAAAAGGATGCAAGTGTTTGGGGGTGTGTCTGTGTGTGTGTGTGTGGCGAGAGTAGAGTGCAGAGTGCAGATAGATGAGAGAGAGAAAGGAGATGCCATGATATGCCTGCATAATTAATTTCCGCCACACACACACAGATACAGACAGAGAGACACACTTTCATGCAGACGGGGGAATTTTCAAGTGGGCGACATATCTCCTTTTTGCAGCAGGAATTGCCAACAAACGGCAAATGCCGCAGCGCTTAAATGGAAACACACTCCCTCCCACACCCACTGCCACACCCGCAGATGCAGATGCACTCACCCACACACAGATACGCACAACGGACAGGTGAAGTTTACATTACGCGCCGTCCCGGGGTCGGAGCTCCCGCTAAATTGCATTTAATTTCCTGCTGAAAACATTCAAAGCGATATAATCGCGCGAAACGATTATATGTCCCGCAGGAGGAGGGAAATTGCAACCGAAATATGTTTGTATATGCAAAATAAATAAATCAGATGAACAAACTAAAGCCAGAGAAGACTAATTAAGCTGAGGCTTAAGCAATTTAAAAAAATATTTAGTAATTACAATATATGCAAATTAACCTTAAAATTATATGATAAATAGTATATATAGAATATATACAATTTTATAAATGTTTTGTACTCAAATTTCAAATCTAACAAGGTTTTTGAGCCAATATTTACCGCAGCTTTAATGGATTATTTATAAATTCTTCAATAATTCATACAGCCTCCATTTTAATTATTATTAGTTTGAACTTGACTAACGAGCATTTTAAAATAATAAGCTATATTACATATTTCCTTAGAATCAAGTCGATTCAAGAAATAAGGATTGCTAATTCTAATTTCAATTTTAATGTTGTATCCATAATTCATAGCTAAAAACATTTTTCGAACCAATTTTTACTATAAATACATGCACCACTGCAGTATGGGATTATTTATGAATATTTACATTGAATGCTTCAATATTTCATAGAGCTTCCGTTTTTATTGGTCTGTTTTTAACTTGGCTGACGAAAATGTGCAAAAATTTACGCAGAATTAAACATTAATGCAATCTACAATTTTTGCATGTACGAGCCGATTTTAATTGGATGGAAAAATATCTATGCAAAAATTGTGCAACAAACAGAAACTAATTTGAGAATTATATTCCAGCAAGTTTCAGCCAGCAGCAGTTTTAATGGCCATTAATTATTGTTGCGGTCGACACTGATGGCCGAAGCTTCTGTTTTATTAATTTTTTTTTTTTGGGTAATTTAACCATAGCTATAGAAAATTAATTATGTGCGTTTTCCGGAATCTAAATTAATATGTTTATGAGGCAGACGGTTAAATTTCCAGTCACAAAATACCCTGGCCTATTTTAATTAGTAAAATCCAAACAGAATGGAGCTAGCCACGTTTTCTTGTTTTCTATAAAGTCTAAAAGGATTTATTTAATAAAAAAGCTTCTGGCAATTAGTTTAATTACGCCATCTCACACATGCCTAAACTGGCAGCAACCTTTCACTCGGAAAAATCACTCCCCGCACTTTCGCATTCAAGCGCGAAACTCTTGCACGCCACACCTCGAACTCGACCTTGGCTGGAGTAAGTCCCAAATGGGTAGTGCGTGTGTGTGAGTGAGTGGGTGAGTGAGTGTGGAGCTCTAGATCGTGCCGGGTTATTCAAGATTGACCTTTAGGCCCATAAATACCATCGACCCCAATGCCCAGGCACGCTCCACACATCAAAAGGCGCACGCTCTCAGCCATTTAAAATATATACTTATATGCAAGTAAGGGAAAAAGGAGCCTGCGAGGCAAGGACCCGCGATTATCCTCCCAACTCCTCGAAAGCCATTGATGTCAAAGGCGGGGCAAAGGCGGCGGATGGGTCGTAAAAAATATTTACACATGCACCAGTGCTCCGCAGATACAAATGTATCTTGATAGGAGGCATTATGAACGGAACGGAAACCGAGAACGAGGTAAATTTCTTGGGATTTCCCGGAGTGGGAACGCAACGAGTCGGAGATAAAAAAAAACACCCAAAGAACCCTGAACGCATTTCATTTAAAATAAGCAGTGAACTACAGCCATGGAAAAAGGAGAGTATGCAAACAACACTGGCATCCCAAACATCTGACATTCCTCCGACTCATTTTATAAACAACTCCCAATGGCTGGAGATGTACCAACATTTTGGCTGCCGTGTGGAATCCGAAAACAAAGCAATCGAAGTCCAAGACCATCCCAACAGCAGCTGCGAACGTTGCGAATCGTGTGCTAATCTTATCTTTATGGTCCCGAAGCTCTTGGACTTGTACTCTGTTTTTTCTCTTTGACTTTTAATACCCTTACAAGGATTATAATGCACTTTCCGGTACGTTGTGAATGATAAATATAAAGGGTCCTTACAAAATATACTTATTTTTTGTTCCTGACTATCAATAAACTATAAATTATGCTGCATTTTCTGGTAGGTTATAAATATTTAATGATAAATATGGATTATTTCTCTCTGACTTTTCATAAACTAAATATCGATTACACTTCACATTTCCGTTGCGTTGTCTATGAATATTTAGAGGTCCTTAAAAATAAATATTCTTTCTCTTTGATTTTAATAAAATATATATCGACTACTCTGCACTTTTCCTTTGCGTTTTAAAGGAATATTTAATGGCCCTTAAAACATATTTATTTTTTAAATATTTACAAATTCGGATTCATCAGGCAATAATTGGACGTATTCGTTAAGCGTTTCCTTACACATAAAGAGTAAATATTTACGAATGCTCAATGGTCAACAATTAACATTTATGTAAATATTTACAAACAAGAGTCGTTCATAAATCTGTCTTGCTTGCTACTTATAATTAAAAACCATAAGGATAAGCAAAGAATTTCATTGACTTTTATAAACAGATTTCTTATTTTATTTTATTTATTTTTTCTTTATTTAAAGGTTTCAATCAAATGGCTGCTTACATTTTTAACTATATCAATTAACACAATCAATCAACAATTTAAAAATATAGATATTAAAAAACAATTAAATTTTCTTCTTTATCAAAGAGTATTCAAACATTCGCCTCACCAAGCAATACTTTGTTACATTTTTTGTGCTTTTATTTCTCCTCCTCTGGGCGGGTGCGTAAATGTTGCCCCAGTCTGCTTTTGACACGAGTGAGTGTGTGAATAGGAGGGGCTCGGGGCGCGGGGGCATGTGGCAGGAGGCAACAGCATTTGAGCCAAGTTAAGTTATTGGCCAAGTTGGCGCTGCTGCTGATGCCTGATGCTGCTGTTGTTGTTCCTTCGCTCGCTTGTTTGCATATTAGTCACAGAACAGAAACGCAAACAACTTGACGCCTTGTAACTGAGAGTGCGAGAAAGATGGCAATAGCAGGCCAGAAAAAGACGGCAGCAGGATGGTGCGAGAGAGAAAGGGGAACGATGGGGAAGAAAACAACACCAAATTGAGTATTAAGCGAAAGAAATGATGTCGAGCCTGAACATCTGAGGCTATTAGAATTAATCAAAGGGATTTGTTGGCACCGCAGGCGATAAAGAGGGAGACAGGGCAGCCCAGAAAGAGAGAGAAGGAAGAACCAACCAGAAAGAGATGGCAAGAATGATGAAGTTCCTTGGCAGAAGAGGCGCACAGAAGCCTTTGCAAATTCTGCGGTTAGTTGGTAATAAATTTTTGGCTTATTGATATTTATTATTAGCCCCGGAAATTGTGCGCAGCTCCTTTTTGGCTCCATATATTGCCACGATAATGTTCCACTTGGGAATCGATGCAGCAGCCTCTTCCGCCCCATCTCCCTCATGTTCTCCTTCCTCGCTGGGCATTGCGAGGGGCGTGGCAGCAGTTATGTTTTGGCCCTTGGCTTTTGGCCTGATCATAATTGATTAGCTACTCGGGGAGTTTGGTCATGTTCAATGTTTGTTTGCCTCAATTACACTTAAGCGGAGATTAACTGCGTTGACCAAATACTTGAAGTATCGATAAATATCGAGTTATGTCGATTGCGAAGGGGTTGGGAAAGTGATTTCCGAAATTGGGAGATTTTTTAGGGGATTTTAAAGGGAAAACGAATGCATTACAAATTTTAATGGATTCCCTTTCACAGTTTAAGTGCCAGTGTTATGTCAGTGAATGATTACCGATTATTTCGATTAATTCGATAAAAGGGACTTAGACAAATTGTTCATAATGGCTTAGAAAAATTGTAAATGTTATCTTTTTAGATATATTTATAATAATTATAGCCTAATCAGATCTTATAGAATTTCCTTAAATATGCTTTTAATACATTTCATTTAAACTTAAAATAAAAGTATTATACTATTAATTTTCTGCACAAATTCCTTAACCTTCTTTCTTCTACTTACCAAAGTCACCCAAGAACTCTTCTTCCTCCTAATACTTTCCACACTTTAATAGTCAATTTCCCCCAACGAACCAAGCCCACATTTTCCCCGAGTTCATGAGAGTCTACACCCACGCCCACATAGAACTTGTGGAAATAAAAGTTTTTGGTTCTTCTAGCGAAATGGTTCAAGATTTTCCACCTTTTCTCAACGCGCTTTTCACAGTTGACATAACCAAAACTGGAAAATGCCGAAGGAAATGGGCGAGGGAATGGCAGGCAGGGCAAAGTTGAGGAAAGAAAAGTGGAAAAGGGTGGTGAAATGCAGGGGAATTGCCATTGACGCATTGCTTCAATTAACATAAAATGTGCAAATGCCAAACATGCAAAAAGACACAGGTAAAAGAAATGGTAAATTTAATGAATTGTCTTAATATATAAATCGAAGGAATATAATTATATTAAGTCTATAAAGATTTCGCTAAGCTTAGAGTATGGAGAAAAAATTTTTTTTTTTAATTTTAATTTGATTAAAAAATTTCTCCAACCAAACTTATGATAAAAAATGCTTTAATTATTCATTGAAAAAATTTAAATTGAATGAAATTTACTATTATAAAAAGTCCTCAAAGCTTAAATAAACCAGAATTAGGAAATATTTTGATCAAACGTTGTAAAAATATAAAAGCCTATAAAAATGTAGAATAATTTGAAGTAGTTTAAAAGGCTTTCAATAAATTTATAAAAATAATGCAAATAAAATATAAATAATAATAAAAATGGGCAACATACCCTTTGTTTTCTCTCAGTGCTTTGTCTGCCAGTCTCCGCGTCAGTGTGTTAGTATGTATATTAGCGCTTTTCATTACCACCTCTTAAGTTTTGCATATGTGCACGGGTGTTTGGCTTACTTCCTTTATGAAAAGCATTTCACACTGACTGCGAAAAGTTTTTGCCAGACCCAGTCTACTTCTGCAGCGCACCCCTTTTCCCTCTAATACCTCCATTTCTCCCCTGATTTTCCTACCATTTTTCCTCCTTTTTTCCCTCATCTTGAAAAGACTTCCCACGGACTTTCTAATGCACCGCCAGACTTCGTTGCCGTCTGCCTGAGAGTCAAGAAAAAGGAGGAGGAAAATCGGGGGGCTTAAGGATTGTGGCTAATGCAACGCCTCTTAATCATTTAACAACCTTTCGCCCCATTTTCAGTTTCATGACACCCACACATAGCGGGTGAAATGGCGAGGGCCGAGGGGCAGGAGGATCTGGGGGTCATTGAACGATCATGGCTCAATATTATGGACAGATTTAGTTAGTTTTATGGCCAGACGGGAAAGCCAATGGCCAATTATTAAGATCTACCCACAGCATCGAAACCGAAGTCGAACGACCCAATCGCCCCCGCGAAAGCGTCAAAAGTCGGCTCAATTAACATGATATCCTTGGCTCTCCTTGGGATACCCTCGTTAAAGGTATTTTTTATATGGTAAGGATATTGAGTTTAAAAAAAGGAGCAGTTTTGTAAATAAATACCAGGTCTTTGAGAGGTTTTTATAAATTTTAAAGTAAATACAAAGCAAATATGTTCCGCATTTCTAATTCCCAAGGAAACATATGCTTTAGGAATTTGTTAAAAAATTTAGAAGAAATTTCTCTACACTTCTAATTTATACTTTTTTAATTCATTATAAAATATTACAGCAAAATTCTAAAATGTTTGTGGTTTTCGAATTTCACTTTAGTTTATAGACATCGTTGCATCTCAACAATAGGTATCTATAGACTCGCATCCCCGATGCTCTTATCCGTTTCATTGCTATTGATTTCCATTTCATTTGAGGCCACAGACCGATTCACAGATGGGGACTCTTCCACAGCGATCGTCGGCTGCGGCGTCGTCAAGTTGGTAATAAAAATTATTATTTTGCAATTTAATTGCCAGCCGCACACAACGCCCCAAAGGCCGAGACCAGCGACTCGCTCCGGCCAGACTTCGACATCGATTTGGTCTTGAATGCGACTACGAATGCCCATAATCTTGGGGCCCCGACTTCTGCCATCCATCCCCCGATTTTTCCCCCCCATCGCTCAGGTGATCTGCGGCTGTCTGATGCAATCTCTTGGCCATTGGCACTCGTTTCTGGCTCTGCCAGATCTGTGTGCTCCGTGCGCTGTGCTCTGTGCTTTTTGGCCCCTTGTCATTTATCGCATTTGAATTGAAAGCTGGTAAATAACACGACGAAAAATCGAAAATCGAAATTGAAATTCAACATCGTTGCAGATTTAATTGAATTTCATCGCATATATGAGCCTTTAGCTATGGATTTTGGTATGTTTTGTGAATGAGCCTCGATAACGTGGGTCACAGCCTTTAGTCTGGCCCAAACATTTTGGTTAATTGCCCAGGAAAATATTGATAAAAAAGAAGGGAGTGGGTGATTGCCAAAAGAAGGGAATATTTGTACAAAAAGTAATACGGTAATTGTACCGAAAGAAATAAGTATATACCTATTTAATTTATTATTTTCTACAGAACTTGGAAAGTGTTCCCAAAAATGGAATTTTTAAATCAGCCACTCACAATGTTTCAAATTCTAGAAAATAAACATTTCAAAATAAAACTCATAAGAACATTTCGGAGAACTCGATGAGTGTCCCCGGCAAGTTCAAATCCTCATCAGCTACATTTCGGAATACTAATAACCATTTAATTATTCGGCAGGCAAACACAAACCTGTAATTGCAGTGAGAAACACTAGGGCCTTTCCACAACAGAACTGAATCACAAAGATATCAATATCGAGTATGCAAATCGAAATATTGGGTACTTTCTTGGTAAATGTGACTCACCTCTCATGCAATGACCGCAGCACTTGGCAGACCTGCCAGAAAGGAGTCCAATGAGATGACTCAGCACGCGGAAGCCATAAACGAAAGTGTTGCCCTTTCAAGAGATGGAACCGTCCTTTGCTCCTGTCACAGAATCATCATCACAGTGCAGGTCATCGAACTAGGAGCAGAATGTCTGAAAATAATTACAATAAAAGCAAATAAATAAAGCATAAACAGCGCGGACTTCGGACTATTTGTAAAGTTAATATTCTTAAAATGGCTGGGACCTTTTTGATTAGTATTTCCAATTATAATTTTTACCTTTACTGTACCACCTGAAAACCGCAAAAACCCCAACAGGAAAGACAGAAGAAGAGGTAAAATTTCCCCCCTGTTCTGTCAAATGTCAGGGTATGTACCTAACACCTTCCTACAGGCAACACATCACGCTGTGGCCATTAGCCACCTCACGCCCCGGTCCCTGTTCCAACCCCCTCCCCATTTTCCCGGCATTTCCACAAGTCCACACCCCAAAGGGGTAATAAAGACTGAGAGAGACAGGAGACGGGGGGAAAAACCTTCTGTGGAAAAGACAAATCACATAAGCAAATTGGTTTACAATAACCGCAAACACAAAAATACAGGCAGAGGCGTCTGGCAAAGGAAGAGGATTAAGGGGGGCCTCGAGGGGAGGAGAAAATAGGTGGAGTGTGTAGGATAGGGACAAAGGAAAAACCGCTCGCAGACACAAATATCACAAATTTACAAAGCAATTTGCATAAAACTCATATTTTGTTGCAGCTACTTCCAGTTATTTTTTTCTTCTGTCTAGTTCCCCATTTTTTCTACAAATTTTCCTTGCATATTTTTTAGTGGCGCTTTGGGCCACGAACAAAAAAAAAATTAAACAATTTGTATGCAGAAAAAAAAGGAGACAAAACTTTGATAAACTATATGCAAAACAAAAAGGAAAAACCGTTGGCTGAGATTTCGTAATCGAGAGAGCGGTACCACATATGCAGATGAGGTAACCGAATGTTAACAGCCGAGGTCAACCGGCAATAGTACCAACACCTAACCAATAAGCACACTGAAAGAAAAATTATTTATTAAAAAAATATTTCTATCCAAAGCGTAAATAGAACATTGATGATCATGGGTCATTGAGGATGATTACGCACGAAGCTTGCCGTAGATCTCTTCACTGTCAGTTGAAGGTCCTTTATTTAATTTATATAAAATCCTTAAAAATTATTTAGTTTTAAAAAAATATATTAGTGTACTATTAGTAGTTCAAATAAGCTACTAAATTTGTCTAAAATAATTCACTTTTTAAATTAAATAAGAAACAAGAATCAAAAAGTATGTTTTTCCTTAATTTCCTTGGTGTATCACCTCATGTTGGCCTTTTGCAATTAAGCTACAAAAATTGGACACATTTGGGGACACACAAATCTCTGGTTGGGAAATCGGAAAATCGTTGTTATTTTGTTGTTGTTTTCGATCTACCAACAAGTCGCACTAATTAGTGGAAGGTAGTAAAGGTCACCCACTGTCGTGTGTCTGTTTAATCAATCAAAATGCAGTTCGTCTCGGTTTTCGGTTTGGTTTCGGTTTCCCTAAGTCAATCGGCGAGCGGAATTATTTTTGAACGTGACGAGCGACACGTTTGTCGCTAAACAAACTACCTGTCCGAGCCCACCTGAATTTCCCCCAGTCTACCCGGGAAAACATGTCCACGTGCTCGACAACATGGTCGGCAAACAAGGGGCGGAACAGATTGAAGAAGCTGAAAAATCTGATGGGCTGAGTCACAAATGGAAAACGGGCAGCGGGGAAAAACTGATGGACGGAAATGGGGGCATCAGAAATTTCGAAGAGCCGGCGACCATGAGATCATTGTTTGACACACGTGCACGGCTTTACGGATTTCAATTTTAAGCTAAACATTACGTTTTACGGATGTTAGTTGGGAAAGGAAACTCCTCAAACGTGAATAATAGATACGCTTTTGAAATAAGGTTTAATTTAAAGACAGTCAAACACTTTCTTTCTTTATAAACACCATTATAAAATTAAATAAAATAATTTAAAGACAGTCAAATACTTTCTTTATAAACACCATTATAAAATTAAATAAAATAACGAAACTTTATATATGTTTTATTTTATATATATTAGTCAATAAAGTCTATTAAATTGAGGTTGCTTTTTTTTCCTAATTCATTATATATTTACAAATGGTTCAAATAAATCAAATTATAAGTATACCCCATAAAATTCAGGGTATTTCCCGCACAAGACCTCACGCAACGTTGCCATGAACTTGAACTCTGCCGACAAGAAAAATATATGGGGAAACAACAGATTTTCCTCCTGAGATAAGCAAAAGGGCAAGAAAGCCGGCAACCGACAAAAATCAAAGCATATCCTAAGGCGTCCGTCGGCTAAAAAAAAAAGACAATTACTGGATCCCACTCCTGCAGAGAACTTAACCCAAGGCATGTTGGGCAAGCAAACAAACAATAACAAACATAACAGAGCAAACAAAACCACAGAGACAACAGCAAGTCATTGTGCGACTGAGAAAACTGAGAAAATATACAGAGATAAATGCAATTGCGATGCGAGAGAAGAGATACCAACTAAGAAATACATTGGGAAAAATAAAAACGACTTTGGACAAGCGATTTTATTTTACTTTTTTGCTTAAAAAATAAATCTTTAGTATATTGTTTTTCCTAAATTTTATGCAGTCAGTACTTTTATATGTATTATAAATTAAAATCAATTAAAATTGCACTATATAAAGTATTGAGAGAAAGAAAACCAACATGGGAAGAGACATAAAGCCACAGAAATTCAAGGAAAAAGAAAAGCCAGCGAAAAGGCGTGCTTCTGATCTAAATCTCTTTTAGAGTCTGGGTCGAGAGTTCGCCAAACATACGTATAAAATATATTATCCTATTTATATATTACTACACTTTCATCTGAAGAACTTTGAACTTGCCATCGGTGAATGGAGAGCAAGAAATCTAGAGACATCGTGATCCCAGCAAATTTGACCCAAATTTCCCACAGCCGATTCTCTTGGCCAAGTGACCAAAAATAAACCCGCATTAATCATCAAATGCATAGCAGCCAAGAAAAAAAGAAGTCTAACGAAAATCAGAAGCCAATTGCAGACACTTGTTGCTGCCAGGAAAATTGCCAAGGGGCGGAAAACGAAGAAAACTGACATCAGGCAACTGTCGCCAAATTGGCTTTGGCTTGGCGCCCCAGAAGAAAACGAAATACGAGAATATATATGCAGATGTGCATATGGGAAAATAAAAACATTAGCACAGTTTGGGTTTTATGTCTCCGGCATATGCCACACAGCCAAAAGAGACCAAAGTGGTGCCGAAATGCGACAGAAAATATCTAGTTTGTGTGGGTTAAGTTTCTGATTTGAGATACAACTTTGGGTGTCCTTTAAAATGGGTTAAATACAAATATTTAAAAAGGTATCACCAAGGAGAATATAGGTTTTAGGGAAATAAATTTATAAAAATAAAGCTTATAAAAATATATATATATATTTTTCAACACCAATGAGCTAACATAGAGAGCTCTACAAAACCCACAAAAATCCATTGCAAACCAAATCTCGCTGCTCTCTCTTTTCGGCCGGAAGACATAAGCCAAATAAACACTTGCGCTGGCTGCCAAAAGGAAACCGAGCAATTAATATCAATGAGAGCCCACGCACAGAAAGCCGCAGAAAATGTCATAAAAAATAGCCACAAGAACCGCTGGCAAATAATATAGTCGTAAAAAATAAGCCACAAAGTGGAGTCTCGGCCGCCTTGCATCATCGCCAATTGCCAGACGCAATAAAAAAAAAATAACTTGGCAACTTGCGGCACGTCGTCTGCCACGCCCCCTAGACGATACATGTAATACACTGAACAAAAAGTGTCGCAGAAAAATAAAAACAAGATATTTCACTTAGGTGATATACAAATTAAGGGAGACTTTCATAAAAGAAATTTTCTATTTGGAATCAAATTAATATAATAAAATAATACAAAATAGTTCAAAAGAAATGTATGTATTATAATTGAACTTAATTAATTAGATATCAAGAAGGATTGTAATTATAAATAAGACAGTTTTCCAGTAATAAATAATTTAAATACTTCTTAAGAAGTGTCAGTTGACTTTTGTCCTTTGTCTTATCCCTAAATAAAGAACTTTTAAAATTTGTGTATTGTTGTAGAAGATTTTTGTTTTAATTTTGCATTATATTTTCCAAATAAATAAGTACCATATTAAACGATTAATTTTGCTTTGTGTAAATATAATATACACACATGTATCATCATCGCGTCTTGTTTCTCTTTTTCAACTCCGTCATGGCATTTATTTTTAGGTTGCTAGTTGCCGCCGTCGTGTCTCGTTTTTCGATTGGTTTCGCTGCCAAATTATTTGTACATTTCGTTTGATTTACTTGCAAATTCGCTGGCACAGTTTCGAGCCAGTAGGCCAGCTGGCCGAGACTGTAACGATTTTCCCTCCTTTGTGACTTTTATCGCTACCTTTTCAAACGCATAAAACCAGCAGGCAATTTGCCGGGACCACAATCTATTAAGTCCGCCCGCGGCCATAAATCTCAGGGCTCTGTGGAACCCTTATAATTTGTTTATTGTTTGCACCATTGACAATTTCTAAGGATATCAGGATTGCCAAATGTTTACGCATTCTCAGTCAGTTAAATGGAATCAAGTTTTTAAATGTATTTACCTAGAGTAAAGCTGTTCCTTTTTGAAACTTTTTAAGAATAGATAGAAATTAATGAATAATTAAACTTGAATTCGAAATCAAAAAGCGAAATTAAATGTATAAAACAATTTCAATATTTTCTGGTTTATAATTTCTAAATCACATTTTTTGGAGTGCCTCCACTGAGTGTGTCTCTGCGAGCAAAGTGCAAATCACGGGGATTAGTTTTCTCAAATATTCACACGTCCCGCGGCCAGAGATCTTGCTGGAACCATAAAAGGCATTAACAGATATTTGGCCCAAGCAAACAACGAGCACTAAGCCCAGAGCCACATTCATATACATACATATACAGACCAGACACATTTTCCACTTTCACTAATTGTCAATTCTGTGGCTCGATCGGAAGAAAATAAAAACCGCACACTGAGAAACTGGAACACTCAACTGAACAGAAAGAGAAAAAAATTTAAAAAGGAGAAAATAGAGGGGACTGCGATAAGTAAACGATCGCTCTTCTTAACGCCTGCGCATGATAGGGAAGAGATTAAATACATTATAATCCATTGTTCCTCCCTGAGGAGGAATCAGATCTGGAATTCTGACTGCAGATAGCCTGGGCTACAAATGAGTCACTCATTTCAGTTGGAGAAGAGAGAGAGATCTCGTCACAAAAAACATTATGGTACAACTTTGCTAAATATTGTTGTAGCATACTTTGAATTTCATATATTTGCCTAACAACTAATCAACTTTGAACTACTTAAATATGCATTAAAAGTAAGTAATTTGTTAATTTTTTACTCAATCATTTTTATCTTACATATTTTTACAACTAAAAATAACTTATAAAGCATTGACATTGAACCAAATTACACAGGAATCGTATTGTCTCTCCCTAGGAAAATTAATATTACGACTTACATAGTTAGTTATTCATGCAATCTGCTGAAATTCTATACCCAACACATCGAATGTTTTCCCAGATCCTAATTGATTTTCATCCACCCAAATTACTCTACAATGAGTGAGTGATGAATCATTTATTTCGTTAGAATTCGTAAATTGGCTAAGTACTGTATTATTTATGCCACCAAAAATAAAAAAAAGTATTTCAGGGTCAAGCGTCTGATTTTCGATTTCTCTATTTGGGTTCAAGTTTTCTGAATACAAGAAATATGTTTATAGGCATGGAAATTCATACATATTTCAAAAAGTGTTTGCACAAATGACAGATAGCCACAGAGGCTACATGAGATGTGAAATATAAAATTCAGATCAGGCGACACATATGCAAATTTCATATTGTGGGTGTAGGCTGAAAAATACACTGGTGAAAAGTTGCATACTGAAAAAAATTTTTGGTGAAATGTTTACTTTTAAAAAATTCACTGTTGTGATAAAAGTTAACTGTTAGGAATTCAATGGAGAAAAGTTCACCAGTAAAAATTTATTGGTGAAAAAATTCAATGGGGACAATTCATTAATGAAAAATTCATTGATGAAAATTTTCATTTGTAGAAAATGTACATAGCTACATTACGTGAAATATTCATTTGCTAAAATATTTATTTGTGAAAAATTCATTGATAAAAAATTCATTGATGAAAAATTCATTGATGAAAAATTCATTGATGAAAAATTCATTGATAAAAAATTCATTGGTAGAAACTGTAGCTGTTTAAAAAAATTCATAGTTAAAAATGTTCACTACTGAAAAATGTTGTACAAATATAATAAGAAAATTTTACTGGCGAAAAATTCTCTGGTAATAAATTCACTGTCGACTTTCAAAGGGCATTTTCCGGAAGGGGTGAGTGGGTGTGCCTGGGGTCTGGAACTCTGTCACATATTTGCCCATGGTGTTGCCTGAAAAGAGAGTAGACAGCTGAGGGAAAAACAGAATTCTACAAACCTATTAAAGATTATTGGCCTGGTGCGAAGTCAGCTACGCCCACGGACCATGCCCCCTGTGCGGCGAAAGGCGGGAGCTCTCAATGTGTTGCACAACAAAGTGTGATTGGTAAGCCATAAAAACGAATTAAAAATACTCTAACAAAATAATAGATAAAAATGTTATTCGTAGTTGTTATTTGTAATAAATATATATATTTAAATTAAAGTTTTGACTTAAAGATATATAAATTATTTCCCATTTTGGTTTCAATAAATTTCAATTACACTTCAAGAAACCTTTTTGTGATCGAATAATTTATTTAATCAATCAATCAGCAGATAAGAAAATGGAAAGAAAATATTGAATAACGTACTAATTTAGTTTTGGGAATGAAGTTCCCAGTTATTTAGATTTTAAGTGCAAAATGTAGTTTGAACTCAATTTAAGTTAACAAAGTTGTTATTTTTAAATTTATCGGAATGCTTAACGCACAAAATAAAATCATATTTTCTTGAAAAGGGTAACAACTTTTTGTCAGTTCCGCTGATTGACGGTAGCGTTGAAAGCCGTTGTCCATCATCAGCACCAAAGAATTGAGAACTGAGAACTGGGAACTCAGAGCTAGGAAGGGGAGAAGTCTCCACCGAGAAGTCCCGACTTAGAAGCGAGAAATGAAATGCAAATGCATGGATGCAGATCTGGCTTTTTTGGTTTTCCTCGCTCACTTGACAGAGATCATTAATAAGATTTATGCGCTATTAGCAGAACCAGCCACAGGCCATAAATAAGACGAAACCGCCGAGGATTTGAGCACATCTCCAAGTGGAAACCTGTTGACAGGCGAACCGAACCGAACCGACATCTGGAGCTGAATCACCTCGTTCGCACATTGCGTTCTCAAATAAAAAATAAAATAAAACAAAATAAGGAAGCCCAAGAGAGATAAGCATATTTGTAATTGGCCTGTAAATGAGGCTTTAATTTGTCGCCACATCAGTATGCAGTTGATAAATCATAGAGACTCCTATTATCGGAACTTATTTTGTTGGGCCACATTAAAAGATTCTACTCAAGATCAGGCAACCAACTAAAATTAATCATTTGTTAAATTTATGAAGCTGTAAAAAATTATGAAAATGGGAGGCTCAGCTAAAATAATCTTGAAAAAAATAACTAACACTAGGATTCTTTTAGTTTAATTCTATGATTTCAGTGGTTTAAGTGCTTTTCGAGATGTTAGGCGTTTTATAAGACACTTTATTACACACTTAATAATTATTTCTTTTAATTATATGCAAATAGAAATCAGGGGAATTTCCACAAAACTTTACTTGTCTCATCCCCCGTTACGAAATGTGATAAAAAATTGACAATTCACTTAAAACTTTTTAAGTATGAAGATTTGGGATAACGTTTGATACATTAAGTTAATTATAGTTATAATTAATAATTACTAAACATAAGGAACTAATTTTGTATCTAGAGACATATGAAAGCTGTCTTAAATCATTCATTTACAAAGTTCTTCTTAGTTAGAAGTAAAGTAATTCATTAATTATTATAAATGTGCTTTATATTAATATATATGTATATGTTAGCTTCTGTACTCTTGACTTTTGTTTTGACAAATCTAAGAATATTTTTGATTGAACGAAATTAATTTAAAATATTTCCAAGAACTCCTGATTATGAATCACGCACTCAAGAGAGGCGACAAAAGGAAAGAGTGCAGTTCGCTTTTAAAGAGAAAGCCCAATTCAATGCACCCAGAAAAATATCCCATCATATTTGTTTAAGTTGCAGTAAAAAGTAATCTTTTCTGACCATATATATCATATATGTTCCTGATCACCATCAACAGCCGAATCGATTTAGCCTTGCTCAATGGAAAATAAAAACATTATAACTAAATTTTATAAGGACTTTTTTTCATCACTAAAATTGTCAAATTTAAGAAAATTAAAGGATGTATTTTTTAATTTTTCCATTCAATTATTTATATAACTTATTATATCAACGCAATGTAGGCTTTCTTATAATCGTTTGAAAATGACGAACTGAAAAGGTATACAAAATAAGACTTCACGAAGTAAGCTTCCTGTCTTGCTTGTCTGTTACTTCTGTTATAAAATAATTTATTGAGACAAATATATTTTCAAATTATGAAACGAATTATTAGTAAAATCCTGGTTAAATGTAAATATTTTTTCAGAGTGTACAAAGTGCGATCGACTGAGAGAGCAAAGAGATCGGAGAGGGAGCTTTTCACGGCATAATAGCTGCTGCGAGTCGGCGATTCCCTTCAGATAGCCGGCAGACTCCATCGTGTGAACATCGTTTCGTTCGTTCGGTCAGATACAGATACAGATTCAAGTTCGGTTCTGAAAATTCAAATAAATCGAAATATAATTAAATGTGAAAGTACATGGAAAAAGGAGAAATTAAAAGAAAGCCTCTTAGTGAAACTGTGCAAAAAGGTGCTTAATTAAGTCTACAATTTGCGGAAAAATAAAAATGTCAATCTAAATTGTACAATTTACAAAAGGCTGGAAAATAATGTTGTACATTTAAAATAAATCAAATATTTTTAACAACCCTCAATGAAACACCGGTCAATATTTATTTTTAAAATATTTCATTCAATTGATAACAAATTCTAAAAATATGATAGGAAATCCAAAGTAATATCTTTTCTTTTGGAACATGTTGTGTAAAATATTTGCAAAGTTTCAAAAATTCACTGTGGTTCTTTTTCGTATATTTGGGTTCACCAAACACGAACACGTTTTTTAACGTGTTGCCGGCTGTGCGACGATTATTTATTTTATGCGTGACGACCAGACAACAGCAAACAAATTTATTATAAATAAAAAAAAAAGTTTTATATTTTTTTGTGGTCTTTCGCTACCATTTGCAATACTTGTATCGCATCCGACAAATTCGCCGATTCTGTGCAGCTGTGCGTTAAAAGCGAAGGCGTGTGCCAAAAAATAAACATTAAGCTGCCAAAAATATTTAGCAACTTGTTAGACACGGAAAATACTGTGACAAGTTTGGTGGGGGAGGGAAATTATCGTCAGCCCACGAAAAATTCAATTAGCAAAACCAAAATAAATGTCTCATTTGTCTGGTTAAATATATTTGTCTGCTTAAAAAAACGGATGGATAAAAATAAGATAAATATGTGGAGAGTGACAAATAATTGCCAGCTTGAAAAGCAATTTGCAAATTAATAAAATGGGACAAATGACTCAATTAATTAAAATACAAGAAAATAATTATACTATAATATATATTTCAAATGCAGTAACTTTAGACAGTTATTAAAAAGTTACTATCAAATGAAATATAAACCAAACTCTGCTTAAAAATAAAATTTTTACATTATTAAAAGCAGTGACATAAATTCTTTAACAGAAATAAATACAGATAAATTTCTTTAATTTCAGAAAAGTGCTTAGTGAAGTGTTTTTGCGAAAATGCCAAACAGAAGTTGAAGTGATCAAAGTGCTGCCTAAAATTAAAATCGAATCTTCAAAGAATACAAATTCTCGAATAAAAATACTCAACTCAAAATGAATTTCCGCGTACTACTCCTCCTCGGCCTGATCTTGGTGAACCCGATCCTCGCATATTACGCCTTGTGGCATGGCACAAATAATAATTATCTTGACGTGAGGAATTCGACCTTGTTCGTGCCCAGGTCCACCTCCCATCCACCCACCCAGGAGGATGAGGAGGATGACTATGACTACGGGGAGGATCAAGAGGATCGCCCGGCGACCAATGTGGCCACGCTGTTTCACAAGCGGGTGCCACGTCACCCGGGCAACCAGGCGGCAGCGTCGCGCCTCCAGTCCCCCTCCCGCAGGCTGAGCTTCAACGTCAACGCCCCCTGGCAGCAGAGTGATAACGACAATCACCTCAATTGGCACAGTGCCGCCGACGTGGAGGTAAGTCTTTCATCTCGAGACTCTAATCTCGCATCTGAGGCAAACACTTCGGTGAAACCATAAAAGTGCACCATGTTGTCGTCCTGTTGACACGCTCTATTCTTTGCACTTTACGAGTATTTAAAGTTGGTTAAATACAACTATCTCGGCATGTTTTCTACTATATATTTTCTTGGTAAATTTAATTTCTGCAAAGGGAGTAAAAATTGCAAGGAAACTTTACTGCCGACTAACTTATATAAAGAGATTTTAGATATTTTGTATGACTATTATGAAAAGAGATGTATACTTTTTATTCTACATTCCAATTAAACGTTCAAGTACTGAATATTTTTGTAATCACCTATTAGGCATATTTTTTCTCACTTGCTCATGCAAATAAATTCCGAAAGTCGTCTCTTCGGCATCTGCAGCGACTTGTGTTGCGCATTAGAATCGTAAAATCGGAATGGAAATCATAATCGACATCGGAACGAGATGGCTCACCTTGAACCCCGGCCCGTGAGTGACTTGATACCGGGTGACTAACCCTGGCACTCGCAATCGCTCCGATCTTCGAGCCTCTCGCCGAATGCAAATCTGAGGCAGGAGATCTCCAATCGCCGATCGCAGATCACACAGATCGCAAAGGCCCACCCAAATGGCTGAGGAGTATTGAAAAGAAGGAGTTACACAACGGCGGCAATTATGAAACGTGTTGCAGGCAGGTAGGAGCCAACAATTTGGTTAACAAGGCAATTTGGCGGTGCTTTTAACTCGATCCAGAAGAGAGAGAGATAGAGGAAGATCCCTGCCCAACAATCGGTTTCACTTTCCGGCCTGCACTGGCCTGTAATTGTGCCGCCCGAGAAGGGGGATCTTCGGCAGAACCTGTCCCTGCTGTTATTTTACGTTTTTTTTTTTTTTTTTTCATATATATTGTTTTATTTCTCCTGGTTCCATGGTCGACAGCTGGTCGACAACAATCGCAGAATAAGAGTGAGGGATAATAACAGACGGCTTGTTAAGGGGACCCTAAAGAGATCACTTTCCGTTATGGTGGTCCCCTCGTTAATTGCCCTAATTGACTTGACAACTTGTAACTGTTTGCCGCCCTTAAAGTGAAATCAATCGTGACCAAAGGAGTGAGATTTGCTGGGGGCCAGTATCTTTGATTTACATTGATTACTCATAATTGAGACGGAACATATGATTTGAAGGGTACTTTACATATTTCACTCAAGAAGAGTAATCAACTCATGATATCTGCTAGATTTCTTCTCAATTAAAAACAATTTACAGGGATTTTAACAAGTTCTTGCTAAAGATTATTATAATTAAAGAAGATCTAAACATGACTTGAAATCCATAGAAGTAGAGACACAACTTAGTTGTCGTTAAATAGTTTTAAAATATTCTGAGAAGAGAAACAATCACACACCAAATGTTATTGTAATATTTTTTGTTCTAAAATTAACAAAGTATTTCGCATTTTATTTTGAGCTAATTTAAAGACACACACATCCGAATCTGGAATTCCCCGAACAAACACACACAATCAGTCGAAGCTGATTTCTAGATGGCGACAAACGTACTCGGTTTGATTCTGGATTGATTCCACTCAGAGTCCCCCAGACATATTCTCCCTTATCTCGGTGCATAAAAATACAAATACATATATATATGTATATACAACTTTATACAAGCATGATCCAATGCCACAGCTGCTTAAATAAGCTCTCACGATATGCTGAGGGGCATGAGGAAAATGGGGTGGGAATGGGGCTGGAGTGGGGTTTCCGATGCACTCAGGCGGCATAAAAAGCTTATGGTCTGTGGTCATGATTTTACCTGAATAACCAACCTACCTCACCTGGCCCCTGCTTCCCTTTGACCTCTCGAAAGAGGAATTTAATATCTGCTCGTTTGAGCTGAATTTTCTGCACTTCGCTTTCCCCATCCACACAGTTCTCCGCCCACCTTGGGAAATGGCTGCAGTTTCTGGTAAACTCCGCACATATCATTCCATCATTTCTCCCGTGTGTTTACTCTTTCCCTGTTTATTTGCAACCACATTCCGTACGCATAACTGCACTGAGATTAAGAGCTAAGAATGGGTCGCCTTCGGCCCAGGAGCTTACACATTCCAGGACACGGAAACATTTCTCCGAAATTTCACATTAATATACAATTCAGACAGCATTTCGTAGCCAGAATATTTAGGAAGCATTGCAAGTTTCCATTTTTATTTCTTAGATTTTAATAACTAAACAAAGTAAGCAAGCCACAAATGGGTCAGAATATAGTAAGTACAAACTATAATAATCGATTAATCAAGAATTTTGTTGCTCTATCTTAAGGTCTATAAAATGTAAATTTTTATATTTATAGCCCAATGTGCGATTAATATAACTTGATCCAGTCGTTAGCATCGCTAGGCATATAATTGCATAATCACATTGATTGAGTCACTAGAAAATGCCTTCATCTTTGAGGGAATAGGAATGAAAATAGGTTATTTTAGGCAAATAAACAATATAAATAAAAATGTAAGGTAAGGGGTGAATTCTTTGGTGGGAATAAAAAGAAAACAGAGCTGTGTAAACCTAAACCAAATGAGGCTAAAATCAACATGTGCCCTTGAACTCAAAAGATAAGCGCTGGCGATTAAGAAAAAAAAAATACAAAACACAGACTAATCTTTCTAAGAATTAAAGCTAATTATAGTAATTAGTGTATATTTTTATTTGAGAAATGCTTCCGATTTCTCAGATAGAGAACTAGATGACATGTGACCTACTATATTTTTTAAAGGTTTACTTATGGTAAAAAACAATGAAAGCCACTAGTTAATGATTTTGTAGTGAGAAAATATAGTAAATGAAAAGTCTTAAAATTATTTCATGTAAAGATAATCATACTTATATTTCTAAATTTAAAGAAAACACCTCATATAGCTGAAAAACTAGGCTATGATATCTGTTAATAAACATTATTTCTAGCCTCCAAGTCCCTACAATATGCAAATTTTTTGTAGTATTCCAAAAACGTCTCTAAAATGCAAATATTAAAAAAAAAAAACTTGCACATCACTTCGCAACTGAAACATTTTCACTTTCGTTTCGTCGGCGAATCGAGGAATAAACACAAAGTTCTCCTCTGCGCCCCATAAAATTGCCTTTCCCCATTCCCCATTAAATTTGTTGACCCCATCTATTGCCACACAGAGTTGAACGATGAAATCTGTTGCCACGCACCGCTATATAGCAGGGGGATAGTGTAAATATCTGGGGGAATTCATGATTTATTGGCAATCTTAATGTGACGCTTTTTTCCATAAAAAAAAATAGAAGAAAAAAAAGAGCTAATGACAGGCAAATCGGCTTATGACATAATGGCAAACCACTTTCGGGCGGTCTACATAGCACACACTTACATATATACACAACAACGATCTGGCCATGATTTATAGTCCTACCGAAATAAAGTATATAATGCGGAAGCTCTAAATTTATATGGCAAATCTATAAAGTTTTATATTATTAATTCCGATGGCATCGCATCGCGCGGTCTAATGAACGTGGAAAACCAGCGGCGGGAAAAGAGAGTGAGGAATGTGTGGGGAAACTGGTCGGTCGCCGGGCCAATAAATTAAGACCGAAAAGTTCACGCTTTTGGCAAACGGACATAATTTAGTGGCCCCGACTGTGCGAACTGGCTGATTGATCGCCGGCGACTTGTTGGCCATTAAACGGGCCGTGCGCCAAGAGTCACGCAATTAAGACCCACCAGCAAATATAAATCACGGCCAAGACGAGGCTTTAATACACTCCACGGGGGCATAAATCATATAAATTCCTTTGTTCTAAATTTAAGGGCAATTTTTCCCCTTTGTGATCTATGTTTTTCAGGAAATCAAAGGAGCTTAGGGATAAACATGAAAAGAGCTCGGAAAATAATTGAGAAATAGTTTGCATTCTTGGGAATTTATGCTTTCACGATTATTTATTAGCTGTGACAGCTGGGAGATCATTTGATTTTGAGGGAATATACCTATATATCTAGTAAAATTAATTATATATATATATATATTTTTTTTAATATTTAAATTTTACCTATATCCATCATTTTTTTACTCACATATCTCTCCAGAAAGTCAATATTTCCTCTAAGTCAGCCAGTGTATCGCCTTTTGATAAATTCAAACAAATTGCAGATTGAAAAGTCAATCTAGAGCAGGCCAGACAAGTCGGGAGATCGGTGGATCGATCGATGCATTGGTGGAGCAGCAACGTTTCAATCTCTTGGGCAATCTAGCGGCAATCTATCGGTGCGTGTGGGCGTTGCAATTAGAAGAGTCAGACATCCCCGACACTCCCATGCCCCGTGCCTCACCTCCCTCCGGGTCCCCAGATCCCCTGCCATTTGCCCAGACATGTTCTTCGATTCGACGTCTCGACTGGCAATCAGTCTCCCGATCGATCCCTCTGCGACTTGGAGGCCTCCAATGTGGATGTGGATGATGATGATGATGATGCATCAGTTCACATTTCCGGCATTCGCTGAGACTTGCAACATGTTGCAGCAACTATTGTTGTGACTGGGTCGACTTAATTGGGAGGCGCCTCCTTCGTGATCCGGGATCGATTGCTGATTCATCTTCTGGCAGGGATGCAGCCGATCACCCAGATGGAGTTCTATTCGATTAATCAGGGAATTCGATAAACCAATGGAAGTTTTTTGATATTTAGGGGATTGGAAAAACTTTTTAAAAATTGGTAAATAAAAATCTGGTATTTCAAAAGTGAAATTGGGCTTAGAAATTTCTTATCTAAAAATTGGCCGGCTATTATTACTTCATTCCAGGAATGTTAGAACCAGTTGGGAATTGTATGTGCATTGTGCAGGATTTCTGGGTACAGGGCAATTAGCGATAGATTTACGAAAAATAGCCTTTTAAAGCAGGTGCAATTTGCTTTTCAATTAAGAACAAAAAATTCAGAAAAAAGGTCCTACATTTGAGAGAAATACAAACATGAACATGAAATGTAATGTTAATGTAAAATGAAAATTGTATTAAAGGTAACTTGCCTTAATTTTATTATGATGACTTGTCTAAACCTCATGAAAACTTTTTCCTAATTCTATAAAATGTTCTTAGTTTTCGGGCGATTTTGATCTAGTGCAAATTTTTCTTACATATAGGAAAATATGTTAATCAGTGCAGAAAAGGCAAAGTTATTGATAAACTAACTATATAAAACTTTTACATACACATGTAATCAATAAAACTAATTTAATTTACCAATAAATAAAGACATAAACAATCCTCCTTAATTAAAAATAACATCAAGAGTTCTCAATTCAAAGGTTAAGAGATCGATCCTTTTCCCTCACTAAAAATAAGATGCTCAATTTCTCTTTGATTTAACGACGTTAGCCCTGATTTCTGGTGGCCTGTTCTCTGGCCAAAAACCAGCTAGGAGGCTCTGTCATTGACATTGGATGGATATTATGGCCATTTACGGTCCCAAAGGCGGCGGCATCTTTGCTTTCTGATTTTAGCTTTTTGCGCTCATGCTTTCCGTTTGGCTGCTTTCGTTTTCGCAGTCGGCCGAAAGCAAACAAATATAAAATTGTCATAATAAACGGAGACGGCGGTCGCGGCACATTTCGCGGCTACATTCGCTCGTTAAAAATTAAAAAGCATTTTATACTTACGGCCGGTCCTTTTCTCTCATTTCTTTGGGTGTCTCTTTTTTGGTAAAAAGACTTGCCCCGCTAAAAAGTATAAAATTGTATGGGCTTTTAATGCGAGTAGTTTCAATTGAGATATAAAAAAAATGGGAAAACGCCGAGTAAATATGCAAAGCGTTGCTTATTTTTAATTACTTAAGTTTATGGCCAAATTGTGTGGAGGGAGGGGCGCCGAGTGCCTGCCTAATTGGTACTTTTATGTCAAAAAAAGAAAAAGAGAGCACAATGAGAAGCTGAAATGAAACTGAAATTAAGCATACGCCATGTGGTCCAGCCTATTTGCCACTTTTGCAGGGGCGTGTGCGTGTCTGGGCCATGTTTACAATTCTAAAAAAGACGGAAAAAAAGGAACACAGAATAAGAGAATCGAGGCGGACAATTTCCAACACGCTGCTCGCTGCGCTTTTTCGTACATTTTCAGTGCTTAGCTTTTAGCGAAATTGCAATTGCTACATTTTTGCATTTCGCGGCAGCTAGCATTCAACACAAATTAAGAAAACACTGACGGAAAGGCCTTTAAAAACGGGAATCAGTGAGTTTTTACGATGACAACGAACTGGGAATCCCCTAGAAAAACAAAGTTGTATATGCAAATGCAAGTGAAAGGAAACATCAATGAATCTTTATTCATTTCAATGAAGAAGAATGCAAAGTATTCATTCAATATTATAGATGCCAGTGAACTTTGTAGCAATTAATTTTATTATTTATATATTTTTTGTTTGTTTTTTGTTTTCTTTATTAAATTGGAGCAATAATAATAATGGATAGTATTTATATTATTATTATCTAAAAATTATGTATAATCTTGTTATTTAAATAACTAATCAAGTTGTTTAATAGATTCCCTGAAATACCCATAGATCCACTGGACTCTAATCTATATTTCTGAATAGAGAATATTTTCCACTACAGTCTGTTGCTTTCTCTCATTGACTTATCACGAATATCGCCATACCCCGCGGGGTAAAATTCTAATTTAGCAAAAGCAATTCATTGTGAAGCTGCCTGAATCTGCTTTCCCATTTATAGTTCTGTCTTCAGAGGGGTAAAAGTGCACAAAGGGGGGCATATTAGTGATAGAGAGCAACGAAGACGGCGCACATTTAGTTGGCCCTGTTTGTTGTACTCTCTTTGGCATAAACAAATATTGGATTGCACTATATGAAGGCCCTGTCCCTCGCGCCCCCTCTTTCCTGCCTTCTGACAATCATTCATCCCCCTCACAGCCCAACGCCCCTGGTTTGTTTGCACAGTTGTCGGCGGCGAATTTGTTGTTGGCCAGACTCTGCTGATGAAGTTTCTCCCAGTTCTTCTCCTATCATTTTTTTTTTTCATCTTTTGTCCATTCACGCATTTTACAATGCCTCAAAGGGGGTAGAGAGGGAGGGAGTGGGGTATTTAATCTTGACCAGGAACAACCAAAGGGGGAACACCTTAAGCCCTGAAACCCAGCTGTCAGAGGTCCTACTGCCGGAACTCCAAGGGAGTACACTGAACTTATGCTATTCTTTACTATTTATTAGATTTAGTATTAGTTTTTGATCTTCTCTTATTTTAATTTTTGTTTGAAATGATTCATATTTTATTATCTTACTTATGCTTTGAGTAAAATCAAAGAACGACACACAGCAAGCCAGTTTTATGGATATTTCATCATAAAGTGTGACAAAGCCACTTAAATGAGCTAATTATGGCAAGCTTCCGGAGCTTCTTATCTTTTCTTTATTCTTATTGTGAAATTATTTCACAAATTAATAAAAGGCAATAAAGAACTCTCGTTAGTTAATCTTAAAGATATTATTTAGTTATTCGGGAAATATCAAGCATCCTTTTAAGGATATTGATTTTTATATTTTTATTCTTCATAAAATTAGAGGTTCTTCGATCTCCGCCCCAATTTCCATTTAGCTGAGTGTAAGGTATAGGGCATCGTAAAAAAGTGTACTGGGTGCGCTATTTGCATTTGGCTCATAACTCTTTTGATTGCAAATAAACCCACGACAGGCTCTTTATTATTGTTGTCGCTGCTGCTGCTGTTGTTGTTACCTTCTGGCTCGTAAAATACCAAACACAAGTCACACCCACGCCAGGAATCCCAATTGAGGCTAAACAAAAAAGGTGAGGAAAAAAAGCAAGAGTGAGAAATAATAAAGAAACTGCTCCTCCGTCCAAAAGCATCCTTCAAACGCTCCAAACAGAACAACAGGCAAATGCAAATGAAGTTTGCTCTTGTTGTTGTTGTTTTTATTTTTTTTTTGTATATATATATTTTTTATTTAATGGTCATGGAGGTGCGTCGGGGGCAGCGGGCCTAACAGAGCACCAACTGTTTTCGAATACTGTCAACCCGGCAGACACTTAATGGCTTTTTTTGTGTTCATTCATGTGTCCCTGCCCCAACTTCTCTTTCACGGTGAGAAAATAGGAACAAATTCTAATTGTAAATAAATGTAAAATATTTATTTAAGTAATTTCTATATTGGTATATTATGTATTTAAATTTGGAGGATGTTTGGGAATCCATTTCCATATTTAACTAAGGTGTTTGTAGAGATTTAAAAGAATATTAAGGTAACTTGACTCTTTTCAAAGTAAAATATCTTATTTAACTATTAAGACTTTAAGTTATTATTTTAATAACATAATTAACAGAACCTTAAAATCTTAAGAAACAGAACTTAAGAAATATAAACCTCCCTTTAAAAACATTTTACTTAGAAATATATATTCAAATTGTTTAAATCTCTTTAAGCACATTTCCCTCTGGCTTCCAAGCACAGTTCCCCCTTATTTACCTAAATTTTCTTTCCGTGCCTCTGTAGCTCCGGTTCCTGCTCCTGGGATTGGCACTGCAGATTGATGGTAATTCCAGGGGGCAGTGGCGGAGAGCCCCAGGAGAAGCGGCGGGAGTCGCCAACTGCCAACCTGGATGAAATGGCCGTGTCATGGCTGAGCATGCGTAATGAAGCTTAAGTAGAACTGGTTATACAAAAAAAAAAAAAGGGAAATAATATATAAAACAGGGTCGAGGTGTTGCCTCCAATAAGATGAGAAAAGATGAGAAAGGGGCCTGAAACGGGGCAGACATTGAGAGGAAGGAGGAGAGATTCCGCAGCGGATTCGGTTGACTTTGATTCATCTAAGCAAAGCGATCGCTGTAAGCCAAAACGAGCAAACTGTGAGGCATTAAAAGCATATCAAATGATAGAGGATGCAGGCCATCACGATGACTCACAAGATAAACAAAGAAATTAAATGGAAATAGTTCAAGGAAAACATATAAAAATAGGTTTTAGAAACATCTTAGGAGTGATAATAACATTTGAGGAGATTAAATATTGAAGAAGAATTTTATAAGCTTAAAAAATAAATTGGTTTATCACTTTAAGAGGTTGAGTAGATCATGATTACTTACAATTTATTTAAGAGCAACATCATTAATATATAAAATACAATAACTTCAATATTTATTTTAAGCTGATTTTATTAATGAAGGTAATAATGAAATGATGAGGCAGAATTGTATGATTTTAAGTTTCAACATACATTTAAAATTTCCTTAAAATTGAATTCTGCATTTCTTTTAATGACTTTAAATAATGAAGGATCTATACAAAATATTCATTCATCAGAATATATTTTTGTTGTCTAGTAGACAATGTCTACCCAAGAAAACATGTAGCAAAGTCCTTTGCTCCTTTGCATCCCCGACTTGGCCTTCGATTTTCGAGATTCGATCTACCAACTCCCTGCAATTGAAAGCCATTCGCCCCCATTTCGCTGGCCATTTCACTTAACGCTTTAGTGACTCTGTTGGGAATGCTGCGAATGGAGTTGTATCCTGGCCGTCTTTCCTCACATTTCCCTTTATCCTTGGGCCATGGCTCCTGCTCCTTCCTCTGCTCCTGCTCCTGCTCCTGCTGGTGTCATTTTTCTTACATGCACACTTCATTTATTACCCCCAGAAGGCAGTCGGCCCCACTGCTTGTCGCATTATGTATCACTTATATGCATGTCGTTAGTTTTCATGACATTCGGGTGTTCTTTTCGGCAGTGTTGGTAGGGTTGGGGAATACGTGGGAAAAGCAAGTGCATCCTTTTGTTGAAAATCGATACTAGGGTCTGGGTGTGAGGGTGTGTGTGCGTGTGGCAATGCAAATTGCAAAAGTTTCCCAATGCCGCTTCCTCGACGCTCTTGCTCTTTGAGCTGTAAGTGATAGCTTTTCAGGTGCTCTCAGGTGTGGCACGCAGTTTTCCCACTGTGCACTCCTGGCACTTGTTATATTCTGTTTTCTGTTTTCCTGCGGCTTTTGTTTGGAACGTGTTAAAAATCTGTTAAATAAATCACAATTGCTGCGTGAGCACATGCCAGCATAAATCAAAAAGCATAAATTCAATTTAATTTTTCTCGTTCGTTCTTTGCAAACATCATCACATTTTATGCTTCTGAAAGTTGTATTAAAAATGAAAAAAAAAAGTGGGCTTGTACAGAAATATATATGGGTTTTTTATAATCAATATTCTTATGGGTTTTGTAAAAACAATTTGTTTCAATAAAATTTGAGGTAAAGATTTTCAGTTGTATTCTTTTTTTTACAAAATTATGCTTGGGAATAACAGTTTAAAAATATTGAATTCATACATGAAAAATTCTTCCAAGGTTTGCTAATATTTAGTATTTCATCAGAGCATTTATTTACGTGTGAACCTTTTGTAATTACGCAATATATTAGAAAGCTTTTAAAAAAGTAACAGAAGCTGCTTATTGTCAACTTCCGTGCTACCATAACATACATTTTTTATATTTTGTTTTAAAGGTGAGCAAAGCCATATAAATACTTTATAATAAAAAACAATAAGGTGACAATGAATGCTATTATGTTTATACAGACATATTAAAATTAAGCTACTCGTACATTTTTTATAAGTAAAATGAATCATTTTAAAGACTTAAAGGTGACTCCATTAAACTTAAGCCTTTATAAAAATATTTCCCTCAGAGTTTCCATTGCACAATCCAATTTATTAGCCGTTCCATATTATTTGCAAGCCTATTTTTGTGTTCAAACAAAAAATGTTAAATATTTCATGGTTGAAAAAATGTGTGGAGAGAGGTTCCAGCACATTGTGCCGCAAAAAATAGAGTGCCGCGAATGGGAAATAGAGTTACGTGGTCGTCGTGCAACCAAAAAAAAAAAGAAGTACAAAATAAGCCAACTCTAACTATAAATAAGCAGAATTTTCGCATATGTTGCGGCATTTCGGCTGTGCCACATGCATATGTATCTGTTTTCAATAACAATGTTTTTTTCGTGCCTTTTTCATGGCTTTCATAGGACGATGGCTATCAATCGGATCAGGCGCAGCCGGGCGAGCTGACGGCCAGGAAACTGCAGCAAGTGGGTACCCAAGAAGGCGTCCTGGAGTACAGAAAATATCACACCAGTGAGTATGCTGCCTTTATCTTCCCTCTTTTTTTCTTCCCCTCCTCCTCCTGGGTTCATTGGGGCCATTAAAGATGTCCCTGCCCCGTTCCGGTCCGGTCGAACAGCCCTGCCCCCCGGTAATTGTGCCTCAAATAGATGTCCGAGGCGCCCGCCCATGATCATCACGTTCTGGCCATAAAAAATGTGCTAAGCAAATGTGCAATGCTCTATGCGAAAGGGCAAAACAAGCCAAACAAAACGCCAGCAAATGGCCTTTGATGTCGAGAAGGAAGGGCTAGGAGCACAGTGGCAGTCAATAGGTTAGGGATTCTTAAATAAATTAATACCTTTTTCATAGATCTTCCGGAAAGTAACTAAATTTGTCTAGAGTTTTCTCAGGGCAAGCTCTTCAACTTAAATAAATTATTTGAAAAATAATAAGTGAATAATAAATATATATACACATAACTCAGAATCAGCTTAGATTAAAATATACATCTTAGTAATTTTTAAGAACTTAAGGAAGTAACTCAATACTTCTTAAAAATGATAAACTTTAAGTAGTTTTAACATTTTGATCTCAACTGTAATAGCAACTAGCTATAGTCCCTGGCAATCCCAGTTGTTTTTCCTGTTATTTATGACAATGGAAATGAAAATGACTGTTTTATCCTTTGGCACGTGACTCTCCTTGTGAATGATGGAAAACCAGAGCACAAACGTCAACAACAAGATGGCTGAAAAGTCTGGCATGAGTTTAACTTACGCACTTCACTTTCTAACTGTGGAAAAGTTAGTGAGTGAAATTTTCGCCTTAAGAAGGAGTTGACAAATTACACACCAAGATGTTTTCCCACCGAGTTTTTCCCTAATTTTTTTTTCTCTCTTTCGGGTCTCTGGGGTGATGCATCTGCGCTTTCATTGCAATTAAAAGGAGAGTTGTCTTGTTAAACAAACAAACGCACACACACAGTCCTCGTCTCTCTTAATTTAAGTAGTTTGGTTGCTGATATTTCTTTTATTTTTTGGCAAGCGGGAATTTGAGGCTTGCATAGATCTTCCCAATTATTCCATTACAAGCTTAGAGCCACGAGGATTGAAAAAAATCAACAAACAACTTGGGTACATTGGAAAAAATTAAATGTGTTTTTGAGATTTGAATTTTTTTATCATCAAATTTAGTCGTTTAGTCATTAGTATTCCTTAAATTAAAAAAAGAGTTAAAAAGAGAAATTTAGTTAAAAATGAATTCAATTTGTTTTCAGAGCGAAAAAAATACTTGAAAATTATATGCTTATTAAGCAAAAGGAAAAGTAAAAAAAATATTCTTGAGAATTTTAAACAAAGCTGTTTATTATTGTGTTTAATATTTATTTTGCTTTTGTTATTTAATTTTACTTATTTGTCGACTAATTAATTAAATTAAATTTACTAAATTTCTTGTGTTAGAGCCAAATAAGCACTTGAGAATTATATGTAAAAATCAAAAGGAAACGTACCAAAAACCGCAAGCATTATTATAAAAAAAAGTAAAGTAATAGTCAATAGTCTTTTTAAGATTCAATTAGCTAAACAATAAATATTAAAAAAAAAAAATCAAAAATAATAGATTAAGTAAATCATTTTGTTGTATTTTTTGATTCTACTTTATGACATGCCTTTTCTCTTTGTGTATCAACAATTACAATTAGGGGACAAACACAGGCTTAACCCAGACCCCTGACAATGAAATGTGAGCTCGCACTGTCTCAATATCTTTTTTTCCCTCTTCCACTGCGTTTTTCTTTCTGTCTCGTTTGCATTTGAGTGGAAAATTGCTGTCGCTTAATGGGCGCGAAAATTGTTTTTGGGGGAAAACCGTTAAGAGCGTGTGGACAACAGCCGCGAGAGCCAATGAAAGTGTGTCACTAAGCCTGGGAAATTGTCAATGAAGTGTATCCAGTCCATAAATGCATAATGATGCAACAATTTTCTTATCTCATTCGATTTGTCCAGTGCGGTGGCTGTTGTTTTGTTTTTCGCTGTTTGTTGGTTTAAGTTGTCCAGTGGCTTCCATGGATGCCAAGTTTATTTATTTACCGCCGTCGAATATTTGCACATCGTCGACGATTGTTTGACTTGTGATTGCCGATTTCGGTTGCTCATTCTGTTTAATTTTCCTGAACGTGTGACAATTTCATGATCTTGTTTACGAGTGTTTGCAGATTAAGCGGAAAGGCAAATATTGATCAATTAGTTTGTAAAAATATGTAAGTGCAGATATAGTTATCATTTATGCATTTTTTATACTGTACTTTTTTTTGATTATGTTTTATAAATTGGTGAAGAATTTTCTTTGGTTTTATGCATAAACTTTTCTTTCTATCAAATGATGTATAACACTTGGCATCACTTCGAGAGGAATTTATTAGCTCAACGACTGGCCATGAGTAAACTATGGCAATTTGCGGAAAAGGGCCAAGTCAAGTCATCCCGTGGAGGCCCGAGCATTGCCCCACATTTTCATGGGCAAATCTGTCAAGTTCAAAGGCGGCCCAGCCAGACTTTCCTCAACTAGCCCATCAGCACAACTGCAATTTCCACCTCCCCCCGGAAGGGGGTCTTCATGCCCCGTTTTTCCACCTCACCGCGTTCCTTCCATGGCTCTGTGCTCTCTGTCCTCAGTCCATGGAGCTTGTTGAGCTAGAGCCCCTTGAATTATTCATGTGGCTGCTGTGGCTGAAGCACCCGCTCCACATGTTCTGAGGCAGTCGAGACATCATCTCCTCTAGTCTGAGCCACCAGGAACTATAGCTACAATAGCTACCTGAAGTACACCAAGGGAAATTGGGGAGAAATAATGGAATATAGTTAAAGAACTTGGTATAAATACAGGGGGACTTAACTCTTAAAGGAGTTAAGGATATAGGTAATAGTAATTTAATAGTTAATTAAATAAATAAAGAATTTAGTTTAAATGGGGAGTAATAATGAAATATAAATAAATAACTTGGTATAAATACAGAGGGGACTTCACTCTTTAAGGAGTTAAAGATATAGGTAATAGTAATTTAATAGTAAATTTGATTAATAAAGAACTTTATATAAATGCAGAGAGGACTTAACACTTAAAGGAGTTAAAGATATAGGTAGTAGTAATTTAATAGTTAATTAAATAAATAAAGAATTTATTTTAAATCGGGAGTAATAATGAAATATAAATAAAGAACTTGGTATAAATACAGAGGGGAATTAACTTTTTAAGAAGTTAAAGATATAGTTAATCGTATTTAATAGTACATTTAATAAATAATGAACTTGGTTTAAATTGGGGACTTAACTCAAATAGTTAAAGATGTACTTAATAGTAATTTAATGATTGAATTTTAATAATTTAATAGTTCACAGTCATTTAAGTCTATGGAAAGTCTCAAAGTGATTTGTATTTCAAATACAGAGGGAACTTATCACCTCAAAGAATTTAAGTTAAATAATTTATTAATAGTGACTTAAGGATTGATTTTGAATAATTTAATAGTGTATAGTGATTTTAATCAAATTAAAATCTCAATTATTTATAAAGTAATATTATATATTCTTTGTTCTCCAATAAATATGTTTAAAGGTCCCCTTTTAAATTCAACTTACTTTTTTCTCTCTGTGCAACTGAGCACACTGCACACCACCCCGTTCCTGGGCGCTCGTTAAGTTGATGATTCAATCATGAAGCGTTTATGAAAATTACATATGGATCCAACAGTTGGATCTCCCTTTGAGGTTCTTACAGAAACTAGGTAAGGAAATGGGACCCAGAACTAGGACTAGGACCTGGAATTAGCTCGCTTAACAGCACATTGGGAGGTCTTTGAAACCATACTGTGCCCACCAGTTCCACCTCCTCCTCCTCCTCGTCGATCTCCTTGTGCCTCCTGCCACTTTACGACTTTCCGACCAGACGAACGAGAAGAAAATTAATTTCGCATGCAAAGATCTTCTCTTCTGAGCGCTTTTTACAGTCGCAAGTCGCGACTCGCGACAAAAGGCAAACAACGGTAAACTTAAGTCCGCCAAAGGCCATAAAGGTGCAATCTCCAGCCGACGATCAATAAAAAAAAAATAAGAAAAATAAGGAACATCGCACAAATGATCTTAAGCCGCTGCTGGCATGCCAGAAAGCCAGTCAGTGGGCGATCGAATCGAAAAATCGCTACCGAAAGGCATTGAAAACTCTGCTGCTGGCTGGAAAAAATATCCGGGAGTTTACTGAACTTTAGTAGGCTATTAAGTAATGAACCTGGTAACCGGTTGCGCCAATGACACACATTCGCACACAGTTTGAATAAAAGTTAACATAAAACTTATTAAAATTGCCACATTCAAGGGGATTATTTCGAACAGCCAGTAGATTATACATAAAATATTTAAGTGCAAATATTTTTACAGAGGATTTGAAGCGAACTCCGCTGCAAAGCTTATAAGATATGGAAGTTGTTATAAATTTTTAACGTTTTTTTTTACGAAGTAAAAATTAATAGTCAAGCATGCTTCTGGCTTTTAATTGTAAAACAGATTCGTACCCAATGGAGTTTCATTAACTGGTTCAGGGATTAAGAGATAATAATGACCTTGACTGGAAAAATATCATTAAAAAACACCAAAAATATATGATTTTTAAGACATCTGAAATATTATTAAAGTATGTAACCATTAAGGCCTTACTTTAAATTTTTCCCCGAAAAAGATTACATTATTTTGAAACGTTTTAAGCTGAAAAGCTCAATGCTCAATGTTATTTTTAAGTTTCCTCATTTTAATCCCTTTTAAACTTAACTTTTAACTATAACATTTCTTCTTTTTTATGAAGCTAAATATAATAGTCTAAGCAGCTGGTTTTGATTTGTATAAAATATTCGTACAATGAAGTTTTGTTAGCCGGAAATTAAGGTCAAAGACAATAATGACTTTGACCTTAAAAAATTCAGTAAACATATTTATTTTCTAAGGTACTCATATATTTTTAAAGCATATAATCGTCAAGATTTTTCTATATGTTCCCCGAAAAAGATTATAATTTTTTGAAACGATTTAAAAATCATCAGCTGCTCATTGTTATTTACAAGTATCTTCATTTTAATCTCTTCATGACCTCTTTAACATAACTCTTAACTAAAATAGTACAAATCTAAATCTCTGTATCTATTAATTAATTAATAATAATTAATTTCCCTTACAAGTAACCCATTTATCTTTATCTCCAACAGACCTCCAGGAGCTCAATCAAATGGCAAGGGAACACCGTGCCTTTGTGCAACGGGAGGGCCGCTGTCGTGTGCCCAAGCCTCAGGTGATCTACATGACCAAGGAGACCAACACGGTCTACTCCCCGCGTGCCACAATCCTGCATCAGTGCAGCGACACCGTGGGCTGTTGCGATCCGGGATTCACCTGCAAGATGAAGCGTAATGAGACCGTGAACCTGGTGTTCTCCGTCCACGTCAACAACAAGTCAATGGCCCGCATTGTGCCAATGCTGAACCACACCGAGTGTGGATGCGTGAAGGTGGAGATACGTCGCAAGCGGAGCACAGCCTGCAGGTGTCCCAAGCACTTCATTGACTTTAGCTGGCCGGTAATTCAATCGAGGGAGGCGGAAGAGCAGCAGCAGCATCAGGAGGCGGAGCAGCGTTGCCGGTGCGACTGCCATCTCAGCGATGACACCTGCAAGCGGCTGAAGAACGGCGAGGAGGGATTCTCTGTGATGGAGCGACGGTGGGTCCAGCTAACACAAATATTTAAGTTATTTTTTCAATTATTAAAATTCTAAATTTCCCCTTACAGCCGCATTCAAAACGGAGACAGCAGTCCACCATTTTGCAATTATGGCCCCTACGATATGAGGAATGGACGGTGTCCGCGCCCGGGTTACCAAAATCAAAATCAAAATCAGAATCAGTATAAGAATACGCAAACGAAGCCGAATCTGAGCTATTATCCGCCAGGACATTTCCAGTCGAAGCGCCTGCATGGCAAGAGCTAAACCAAAATCCACCATCCCCAGAACTGTGCATAATACTACTTATACACTACCACTACTTACTCTACCTACTACTTACTACTACTATTTAGATTCGAAAGCCATTTAAAAACCATAGCAGTGACGCTGGATCTTCCAATGAGAACAACTTCAATAAAATACATCTAGTGGAACACCTTCCATATGTTAAGTCGTTAGTATTAAGAGCTATATTATTGAAAGATTGCCTTGCTCTAATGACCCGTCGTCATCCTTCAGATCTGTGCAGATTATTTATAATTTAAAAAAGCAACCAATCACACAGCATTTTCTATTAAAATTCATTCAGTGAAACCAGCCCAAGTCCCATGTTCCGGTCAGAAGAAGAAGTATTGTCAACCAACAACATTCGAGTGTACTTAAGTAAACGTCGATTAAGTTCCATCTCTTAAGCTACTTTATGTTATATATATATATTTGTATACAATTAAACGATACTTCTAGTCACAGCAAGCGATTTATTTTTTGGAGTATAATAATAACCAAAACTAAGCCCCCATAGAAGGTCACATAAACATCGAGGGATAGATATTTGATCCAATTTAATTGCCTCGACGGACTGTATAAGTTTCTAGCACCATTATGGCGAATGATGTACTCCACCCAATATGTAGCCAGGTCACTGGAGTTCATGGGACGATCGCGATATAGTTGGGAAGCCTTCGAAATAGCTTTGGCATATTCCGATTCACCGAGTATTCTGTCCATGGCCTGGTGCAGTTCAATGTGGGTTAGATTTTGAGTGGTCAAGGTCAAGCCCCACTTCTTTGACTGCATCTTCTGGAGATTGGCTCGTTGATCCCCTAGCAAAGGTAACCCCAGCATGGGAACTCCATAGTAAAGAGCCTCCGAGACACTGCATTTGCCCCCGTGAGTGATAAACAATCGAACTTTGCCACTGGCCAATAGCTCACATTGTGGCCACCATTTGGATATTTTTATATGGGGATAATCCAGACTGATGGCACTGTGATGTAAGTCCAGTAGATATCATAATCGGAAAATTGAGAGAAGGCTTTTGTGAAAATATGGACTAAGCTCAGGGGAGATTTCCGCCAAGTAAAGCGAGTGCCTAAACTAAATACGATTATAGATCTATTTGTAGCTGGTATTTCCGGGAAGTTCTTATATGTTTGTTGCTCCAAAAGTATACCTCCAATGTCCACCATATTGGGTAATACAGGAGCTATGGGTCCTTCGCTGATGGCATGATGATTACTTAAGGTCAAGGCAACCGAACGACGCATGGTTTCAAAGCCGGGGTATCGGGGTTCGGGAAAGTGTAAACTATAATTTATGAATTATATTTTTTATATATTTATGAAGAAACTTAATTTGTAAAAATCTACCTGTAGATTTTCTGCATAACTCTCCTGGCCATAATTTCCATAAGTTTCTCCCAAATGCCAAAGATCCAAGCTGACATTCCGCTCCTTTGCTGACTGTCATAGGGCTGTGGGACATACCAACGCTCTTCGGGGTTGCCCATGAGACTGTTCACGAATCCTGTGGGCTGTTGGGTAGATATTATGGCCACGGGACACTTGAAATGTGCAGCCACTCCCAGCAGATGATCATTGAAGTGATAGCCCAAAAGCATGAGATCAAAATGGGGATTGGGAGTACTAAGCAGAAAAGCTTTCCATTCCGGCTGATTGAGCAAGTCACCCGATTTCTCTAGACGATTAAACATTCTCTCCAGGCGGAGAAAGAAGTCCGGGGAAGAGCGGTGATCAGACTCATCCTTCGGCTGCTCCCAGGGTATTAAAATGTGTGTCATATTTGCCTGTAAGTTTTGATTCTCCAGTGGCAAAGTGGTTACCAGAGTCAACTGATGACCCTTCTGGGCCAGAGCTTGACATACTGCCAGATGTACCATCAACTGGGAACGATGGACGTTGACAAAGAGACCCAAAATGTGATGGGACTCCACCGAAGTAAAAAAAGCGGCGTTAAAGAGCCACAAAAGTGACCACCAACTGGCCAGCGATCGGTTCATGACTGAGGCCCACAATTTAAATTCACATTAACAGGTAATTAGCAGGGCAACTGGCACACACAATCAATCAAAATGATATCTTATTGACAACAAGCTACACATTTCGTTACCCAACAAAATCGAGTAAAAAATCATGACGTCAGGGGTAATAAGATATGACATCACAGAAAGTAAAACAAAAGTAAGTTAAGGCAATCAAAATTGAAATAAAAATAATATTTTTGTTAGTTATACTATAAGAAATAAACCCTATGATTAGGATACAAAATCCGTATTTCCTATATCCAATTTCGCACCACAATTGACACCCACAAAGGCGTTGGAGCACAGCGATTAATTACCCCAAACCGCACACATCAATGTCCAATGAATAAACCAACTTAATTACACTGGGATTTAAGCTTATTTGCGGTTTTTTACTTTAACAGCTTTTCCTTTCTAATTAAAAATGACAAGAGAAAAAAACGGCGCAGTCGTGTGGAAGCATCAATTACAAATCTAATTTGCATTTTCTAAATGGGATGGGATAAAATAGGCTTAAAGCAAACACAAGTGAGAGGTTGCATTCCTTTTACGGACTTTCAGAATTTAATTTGTATAAATTGCCTCATTTCTTGGGTAATTTAGAGTAAAAATCTTCGAGGAATTCCTTCAAAATCAACTTAAACTTTTCGGCATGTTTAGCCAACTCTGCATGGATTTCGCTCTCCTCGTTGTCCAGCATTTCATCGGCTTCGCCCAAGACTTGGAGATAATGCAGCCATGAGGATTCCAAGCCAATCACCTGCTGGTGAGTCTTTTCCGACAGCTGAACCCTATATTTGTGGAGGAGCACAAAGAGTTCCAGCATTGGAGTGAAGGCGGTTTGCCATAAGGGAACTTCCTTCAGGAGTTTTTCGAGCAATTGCTTGGCAGCCGCAGTTTCCCGAAGGGTGCGTGGGACCTTCATTACATTCCGCTCATTGCGTTGCATATAACGATAAGTAGCTTAAAAAAAAGGTCTATAAGGATAAGCGGAAATAGGACAAAAGACAACCCACCTCTCATCCAATTGCTGGCTTGATCCAGCAGCATTTTGATATTGAGCGCCTGCCACTTTTCGATCCAATCGAGGATGGTGCTCTTCAGGGCATTCTGATTAACTAGAACAAAGTTCACATTGGTGATGGCATCCTCGAAGGATACGTCATCCGCCAAAGCGCTATAGTGCTCGATGCCACCCTCAAACACTTCAGCTGTGCGGGAACTGGACGTCAGGCGCTGCCGGAATGCCTCCTCGGTGGTCTCCCAAAGAATACGATGTTTGTTCCAATGCTCCTCATATTTCGAAATTTCCTCCCGCTGCCTTACGGTCTCCGCTTGAATGCTTCTCATTAACTCCGAGCACTCCTGATCCTCGCGGAAAACAGCAGCGAATCCCTGATGCTGCTTCTCCTTGGGTAGCTTTAGTTTATAGCCCAATCGCGGGAACTGGTCCAGCATGCTGCGAATGCTGTCGATGATGCCATTTATCATCTCACCGATGGCATTCATGTCGGGAGTGAAGATGATGCCGCCATCTTTAACATCCGATTCCAGGACTATTATGGGAACTGGTGCCATATCCTCGTCGCAGTGCAGAGCTTCATACAGCTTGGTTAAGGAACCCCGAGCACTGGTCATCAGAGAACTGGCCAGCATGTCGTCTAGATCATTCACATAAGCTATCCACTCCGGAGATATCTAGAAAACAGTACATTGTAATCACAGAATGTAGAAACCGTGCTAACGTACCTCATCATTCACCGACTGAAACTGCCTACTAAAGGCACACAGAAGCTCCACTATGTTGCTGTAGTATCTCCTCAAGATGTCACCGGATGAGCTCAGTCTGCTGGACAACTTCTCCTGGAATACGGATATATCCACGGCTCCAACAAAGGCAAAATGGAGCAGACAGGTGTCACAGATCTTTTCACAACTCCTGGCCACTCCTCGATTGGCCCGCTTAAATATGTGAACGAGCTCCTGGAACTTATCCAGGAACTCGTTTCCATCCTCGAAGAAGTCCTCACTCAGATCGGAGCCATAGGTTATCTTGAATATGCCAGGGGCCAGCTGGCGATCGCAGGCTTGAATCAGAGGTCGGAATAATTTTCGTTCCCTATCAGTCAGAACAGTCAAAATGCGATTGTGGCTAAGGCAAAGTTGGATTACCCGGTTGAACAGGGATCTGGTTATATCATGTCTTTCGTAGAGTTTTGCCAGGGCTTTAGGAACGGCAAAACCAAGTCTCTCGAAGTGCTGAGCCTGCTCGCCCAGCTCCAGGACAGATAGATCTATATTGCACTCAAGGAGACCCTTAGGTTTCTTACTTTTTACTATCAGATAGCGATCCAAACGCTGGCCGAGATCGCCGGACCAACCACAGCACTTGGCCACCCAATCCTCGTAGGCCTGTCGTGTTTCCTTGTCAAACTCATGACGCAGTGAATCGAATTTGGCCAAGGCTGGAGCGGATTCCTTAACAGCAGGCAGCCACTCGGCGCTTCTTAGACGATCCTTCAGCCAGCATAAACGCTCCAAATTAATTCGATAGTTCAGGGCTTTGGACACGTACTTGGGCAACCACGACTCCTGCCGTGGCTCCTCCAGCAATTTTCTCGATGTGGAATCCATTTCCTGGGAGAACATCCTCCACAATTTGCTCACCTGTCGCATATAGGTCTTCCTTAGAGTGCCCCTTTGGCGGTAGGAGTAGAAGAGCAGAGCTTGCAGAGCCTCCAGGGTCTCCTCCACATTAGACACGTGCTGGAACGCATTGAAGATAAGCCGCTGGACAGTCTCCTCTAGTTTCTTCATACTGTGGCGGAAATTGGCCACCTGCTCGTACCAATCCGAGCGATGTACATTCAGGATGTATGCCTGGGAGCTACTCTGCAGTTGCTTCAACGTGGCCAGAAACTGTTGCTCCACATTTGCGGATATCTTCTCTAACTCCTCGCCACAAGCGCCGCCAAAAGCGGGCTGAGGTATGCTACCGTTTTCATCCAAACGGCCAAACACAATCATTGATTCACAAATGTCAATCACATCGTTCAGGCGCTCCACAAAGGCATCGATATGGTTGAAAATGATGCCCTCATCCAGCTCCCAGGCCAGCTCATTTGCCTTGGACATTTCACCGTAGATTCCCTTATAAACCAGACAGCTTTCGATGGCCATGTTACAGATTTTGATGCCAAACCGGGACTTCCCCTCGAAAATCTCCTCAACTTTGGTTTGTTCGGTGCAAAATCTGTTGGGAATCAAAGGAAGTTAAATTGTTAAATTGTTAAATTGTTATTTGTATATAGGTTTTTTATACCTTATGATCTGATTACTCAAGTTCCGAAATAATCCCGCTATTAGCTTTGGTGTATTATAGTACTCCGAGTTTAACCAAATGAAACGTATAAGGTGGATAATCCTGGGTAGAAGCTTCGGTAAATCATCAGGGCTAGGGGCCAAATCAATTTTGGAGCAGGGTTCAATCAGTAGTCTAAGGTACTTAATATTGGACAACGACTGAAGCAGCTCCTTTTTGGCCCTTTCGATTAGCTCATCCATTTGGGGCATGTGAACGGAATGGGCATGATGGAGAACCTTTAATACCTTTTGCACATCCGACTGGGCCAGTTGGTCATTAATTCCCTGGAGAACTTCATCTGGAAAAATATTAAAGGTTTATTAATTACACATTACAGATGCAACCTAGTAAAATTAATGTGTTGAACTTACACCGATATTCCCAGAACTCAAACTCATCCCGCACCGTGGCTAGATCATGAGGAACCATAAGAGTACGATCCTGGAGCAAAGTACGAATTTGGGTGGTCCAGTACAAGGCAATCCCCTCCAGACTCATGACCAGCTGTCTCTCCACAGGTCCTGCACCCAGTTCCTTGATCACATAGGGAACATACAAGACGGCCACTCCCGAGATCTGATGATGCGTCCCCGTTAGAAATGCCAGGAATCTGTCCAAGCTGGAGCAGAAACGATGCCGCACCGTTCCATTCCAATCACGATAGTTCCGGAAGAAGGGAACGTATAGGCGTTCCAGCAAGTCCACCATGCAACCATCCACATCGCTGGTCAGGGTGCCAAATTTGACCTCATCATGGAATCCCTCCACGCTGAAAATCTCGTTCAGCTCCCGCCGAAAGTAGCTCAAATCCGAGACGCAGGTGGCAGGGATACCCAGGCAAGCGGACAACACATCCTGATCGTAGTATACGGTCAGCAGGGGTTCATTCACCTCCAAAAGCCAGCGCCGAATAATGTCCAAGGTTTCCTCATGCCAGTCCCGATGATCCAAGCCACTCAGGACACTCATGCGCTGTATATAGCCCACCAGCTGGTGTAATTCCTCGTCGGTATAGGATGGCTTCGGAGTCTCGGGACGTAGTTCCTCCTGACGCGGTTCAACGCTGCGCTCTAGGATTTATCAAGCTTAGATTACTTTGGGGAGTACTTATAGAGTTTTTTACCCTCATCATCGGTCAAATCCGAGTCCGTAAGGTGTTCGTCTTCTACGGCGCTGGAGGAAGCCATTTTATATAGTTTTTACGGGAAAAGGAAAAAATAAACTCGGGAAAATCAAACAAATCCATGGCAACGCAAACGCAAACCGCGCTCTTACTGCACTTAAGTGATTTCTTATATTAAGAATAATTATAAATATATAATAATGTATGTTTAAAACTTGTAATAATAATTAGTTTCCACTTAATCCTAATTAAAATATAGACTTTTCCTAATGCTTATAAATTTTAAAAATGTAACCGAAAAAAATAAGTGTTGGAAAAGGACGTCGAAAGTATGTCATGCAGGATTTTACGGGTTATGCATCTTTGGTCACACTGAGCCAAGCTAAACAATTTTGGGCAGCGAATTTTGAACATAGGAAACGTAAAACAAATACACATTTTATAATGGCGGTGTCACTGGATATCGAAGACATATTGTCCCAGGGCAAACACTTTATACCCGACCTGAGCCTCAGCCACAGCGATTTGGTAAGGCCGAGTACGGCGATACTCACCAGGATCTTTGTTCATTATCTGCGATGCTTCGGGTTTCGAGTGGAGCCACCGTTTAAGCTGGGCAGCGAGACTATTGATCAGTCGCGAGAGACGCGGGTGTTCCTTATCCGCCTCTGCCGCCAAATAGAGAGCATTGTGAAGATTTCATATCCCAACAAGACGTACCTCTACATGGACTTGATCAAGCCAGGTTTGCAGTTTCATATCCACATTAAATGCTAACTTTTTAAACCTTTTTACACTTAATTGTTAGCCAACAAAAAGACGCTAAGCACCTTGGGACACCTGTTTAACTATCTTGCCTACTACAAACTGTTCAAGAAGAATGTCCTGGGACCAGTTGAACAGGGTATCAAGGTGCGGGACGCATTACTGGCCGAGGTCAAAGTCAAGCAGAACGAGCTGGACCAGAATAGGAAGGCGGTAGCCACCATAACAGAGGATATGGAAGCATGTAAGCTAGAGATCAGCCAGTTGAAGGCGGAACTGCAGGAGTCCAAGACGAAGCTAGTCCAGCAAAAGAAAAGCACCAGCGAGCAGGAACACGCCTTGGAAAGCCATGAGCAGCAGGAGAATGAGCAGAGCAACCGCATCAAGCACTGGGAGCAGTTGGTGGTGGAGGAACACCAAGTGATGGAACTGAAGAAGTAAGTTATTCCAAGGCAAAATTATTTAATTACTTATTCCCCATCCCCTTGGTCGACAGGCAAATCCAGAGCACCTCGTCGCACGTCGAGAGTTGCAAAAAGGAGCTGGCCAGCAAGGAGCAGATAATTAATAGCCAACGCAGCATGATCGAGGCCACCCAGCAGATCATCAAGGCACTCGAAAAGGCAACGCCCTTGCTGCCATTTTCCCAGTTGGACGAGTATAAGGAGAACACCAAACAACTGGAGGCAATGCGTAAGCAGTTACCCGCTCTGGAGGCTCGCAATCAAAAGACCCTCCAGGAAGCTGAGGCAAAGAAGAAACTGCTTTGCGACGAGAAGCAGCATATTCAACAACTAAGGAAAAAACACAATGCCGACTCCAAAAACGCCCAGGAGCAGATCGAAAAGCAGGAGATCGATATAGAAGGCCGGGATAAAGCGGTAAAGCAACTGCAGAACGAGAATGAGGATCTGGCAGAGCAGATCGAAAAACAGGAATATGTGCGCGGCATTTTGTGTGAGAATATTGAAATCATACTCGGCGAAAACAGCAATTGGCATTAGGTTAGCACTAAGTATATGGATTTTATTCTAAAACTGCAAACAGCTCAGCTCGTTTTTTTATTGGTTAGGACTGAACGGAGGGCGCCGGGTAACTACTACGTCTCCATCTTCTTGCTCTCGAGATGCGCCTTCAACTGCTGGCTGAAGTCGTCCTCAACGTTGTCGTCGTCCCAGTTGTCCTCCCACACATTCAGCTCCTCCTCATCGTCCCCGACTTTGAAATCTGCAACAAAAACACCTTGGCGTGAGGCTCCGCAAGTCGCCAATGAAACAGCAATGCTCACCTTCAGCCGGAAACTCTTCGAATTCATCGTCCTCTTCCAGGAGACCAAGGTCCTCGCTCTTGTTGTTGGTCTCTTCCTTTTCCTTCTCCTTTTCTTTCTCCGGTCCAGACATTTTTCAGATAAATTTAAGGAGAATTTATGTTTGACGCTGTTTTTTTTTATTCCAAAATGATGCCTAGTCACTTGTAGTGCGGCTGTCACAACACCGAATGAAAAATCCACATATCAATTCCAAGGAAAAACCTGGTCACACTGCTGCGGCTATAAACTAGCCAGATGTTCTTAGATGCGTTATCATATGGCTATAAACGTAGGATTTGGATGTGTTCTTGGACTATGTAAACATTATACATATATATATATATTTTTTATATATATATATATATAAAAAGTGAAACCATTTATAAAAAAAAGTTAACAAAAATTTGTAAAACAAGTTAAGGTCTGATCCAAATTAAATTTATATTTAAATTTGAAATAAACGATTTTTTTAAACAAGAAATTTTTAAGAAATTTTACGAATCTAATCAAATTAAATTAGAATTCTGTCACAATAAATTTTTTATCAAAATGCACATTTTCTTACTTATTTTTAAACAAATTTAAAATACGCATTTATTTTAAAACCCAAAAAAACAGTAATTTTGTACTCGTTACCCAAATTAGTTAAATAATGTTTATGTTTATAAAGGACTTACACATTTGTTTTTTTTAAGCATTTAATGATTTTTTAACATTTTTACTGTCGGCTATTACTTGACTTTTGAAGCTAAAAGGATTATTTTGAGCATTTGGATTTTAGGCTACATTCAATATATAACTGTTGTTGCTGCTGGTTGGCTATTTTAAACAATTAGAGCAAAAATGGTAGTTTACTTTAACATTAATAAATATATATATATGTTATGTGTTAAATGTTTATAGGTTTTGCATATTGTTGCTGTTGTTGCGTTGCCTTTTGATTTATTGCATAGCGAACTTTCAGTTTTATTTATTGGATTTCGTGCTGTCCAAAAGTGTAATGAAAATAAAAAATCTTTCTTAATACTTCATCTCTCACTTAATGTTAAAAATTTTGTATGCCAAAATATATATATCTTCCTTTGTTGTTGTTGTTCTTGTTGTTGCTTGTTTAAGTTATCTAGAGTTTATATTTATGTTTATACATATATAACTGTAGTTCAACGTTTAACATATTTAGTTGTTGCGGCTTGCAAATCTACATAATTAAATAGTTGGTTTTTGATTTTTTGTTTTGTTTGTTTTTAAGTCTGCTAATGTTATATATGAGGAATAAAACACCATATACACTTGATTAGTAATATTTCAGATTTGTGTGTTGTCTCGGGCTTAAAACCTTCTCTCCTCATTTCTCTTCGCTTCTATACATTATTATTCATCACAGTTGCTCTCTCTCTCTGTCTTCGCACAAATCAAATTAAATTCAATGCAATTATTATCATCATTTAACAATTTGTTACAAGCTCCGAGTTTGTTCATAATTGCTGTAGCTACATAAATGGGGTGACAAGTTATGGGTCATGTAAGTCATTTACTGACTGGCTTAGAGATAAACAAGGGCCTTTTGTCAAATTAAAGACCTTATAATAACAAGATGTGTATCGGTATACTATTTTTTCACTTGAATGTTTTGATCACCTTGTTATTATAAGGTCTTTGGCCAGATGTTATACGCCCGTTCCATCGCTTACAGATTGTGTGTGGAGAGTGGATAATTCTATTTAGTTTTTATAAGATATAATATGAAAGCTTTTCTAGAAAAAGTGTTGTATCACATATATAGAGGAAGTGTTAAATATGTATTTCTTTTGTTTACCATTCGGGTTGTTGTTTGTGTTTAACTGTAAGTCAAAGTAGTAACAAAGTTTTGCCTTTTCTTAAATATTTCAGGATATACATAGGTGTAAATAGAGTAAATCAAACAGCTTAGCCTCAATAAAATGCTTTAAAGTAAATACATAAATATACCAAGTTCTGTTTCTATTTTCGATATCGATTAAATCTGTTCATTTCCGATCTGACCGGATTTCTTTCTATTTTTTCGTTTTCGAAGAAGGAGCACCAATAAAGTTTCGCTTAAACGATAATTAAAAAAAAAGGTTTGGAGGGTAAGAGACATACATTGTTGTAGCAGCAATAAATACGAAAAGATAAAAGATATAACAGCTAAAAATACGTTATATAAATACTTAGTGTAACTTATCATTTCGTGTGTTTGTTGGGATGTGATATACTTATTTTTTGTTTTCTTTTTAAAACGCTAGGCGTTCTCTAACGTTCATTTGGACTTACGAACTACATAAATACACACCGAACATCAAAAATATGGATAGCATATATATCTATACTATAAATATACACTTGGTTACTTTTGGGGGTGGCTTGATTATTTAGAGCGGAAAATAAATTTTCTTACATTTTAAATTAGTTTTTTTAAGATAATGTCGCAAATTCACTCTCGATTATATCTCCTTAAAATTGTAGTTGGAGTGGTTTTCAACAATAAAAAATGTTTAAAACATCAATAAACCCTTAGCCAAAACTAATTTGTGCTTCTGAATGTTTTCTTATCAATTGAAATCGAGCCACCCCCTTGATTAATAAGGAATTTTTCCCAACAACAAGATTTACTCGCGACGCGTTCGCTTAGGCCGTGAAGCGGCTATTGAATCACCTCCTGGCGACGATGATCTGCCAGTGGCGCTTGCTCCACTCACCCCGCCTCCACCGCCGGCGCCACCAACGCCACTCAGGAGACTGTCACCGCCGGAACTCGAAGAAATTGCTGTTATGGTGGCGGAAATCGTGGCCGAGTGCTTCTCCACTCCACGAACTTTCTTTGAGGCTACCGACTGGGCGGTAACTTGAAGCGAAATGGCGTGTGTATTGAGCTTCTCGGCCAGCAACAGGTCCTTCAGGCCCTTCATCTTCTGGCTGTACAATGTGATCACGGGTTTCTTGAGCATTATCTCGAATGGATCGTAGTCGTCGCTGGTGTTCTCAGGTTTAGCTTCTCGATGCTGTGGCGGTTTTTCTTGTACTTGAGCTTGATGTTGGACTGTGCGAGTTTCGCTGGAAACTGGTAACTGGGCAGAGTTTCCACTTCCATTGCTTGTCGTTTTTATTGTAGCCTCCTTTTTTTCCGTATTATGATTGTTGTTGTTATTGCTCTTGCTATTATTGTTATTGTTGTTGTGGGACTCTGATGCGTCGGCATCGCCTCCTCCAGAAGATTGTTGTTGGTGTTGTTTCTGATCAGCAAAGGGCTGACCGCCACCTTGAAGCAGAAAGTCAGGATTAAGAATCTTCTCGCCACAAGCGGCTGTTAAATCGGCCAGAGTGGTGGGCAACTCCGAGTTCTTCGTTTTCTGAAACGAATAAGAAGCACGATTTGGTTTTGGTTTGAGCAATTAAAAATGCATTGAAGTCTTACCTCTTCCTTTTTAACCACCGAATTATTATTGGTAATTCCCTCCGTCGTTTCCGAAGAGCCCACAGATCCCACACCTGCTTCCCTAGACTCCTTAGCCTCCTGTTCGGCCTTGGCCTGTTCCGCTTCAAGGTCCTCGGGCAACTTAATAACCACCTGGGACCTGATGTCATAGTCAAACTTGGTGATGTTATTCACGAGCGGCTTGGCCCAACCGATATGCAGGATGGGCGTTAAGCTGTCCTCTTCCCACTGACAAATCCCGTCATAGAAGCGCAGGAGATTGGCAAACACCTCGGCATCTCGCAAGATACTCCTTGCCGAATGGCCCGAACTCTCGGTTTTCATCACATACGGTATCAGCTCGTTGGCGATGTCCAGCAACTCCTTGTAGATCTCCTCATCATCCCGACACTGGTACGTATACAAGCGGATAACATCCGCCGCATTGGCCCACGCGGCGAAGGCATCCCTGTACTTTAGCAAACGATTGTAGTAGTTTCCCTGGTACGTATACGGATAGACGTGATGATTGCGATAGTGGGTCCTCGCTGAATCGATTGCTTCGCGGTATAGCTGCTCACAACCGATGCTCGGATGGGTGCGATGGATCTCCTCCAGCTCCCCTAGTGTGCCCAGGGCCATGGGATAGCGCTTGAGATGGCCCAGGTCGTAAAGCAGCCACAAAAGCTGCTGCTGCAACTCGGCCACCTCCACGCAGTCACTGTTCGAGGTCAGAGAGATGTTTAAGGCTGCACAAATGGCCGCCACTTCCATTCCTCGCTCACAGATCACCGCCAGTCCGCCCAAATAGAGCCATGATCCAGATTCGATACCGGGCCGTATATCCTGGCCGCGTTTATCCTCACTTCCTTTGCCGTGCCACGTTACCTCGATGGTCTCCACCCGCTTCTGGCCGAACACCACCCAGGCGTGATCCTCCGAAATGGCCAGGCGCACATCCTTGTAGCCAAGTAACTGGCAGCCAGCAACCACAGCCAGGGCAACGCCGAAGCAGTCCAGTTTGTTGCCGGACAGGTAACTGTAGAGGTTCTGCAGGTGAGCCCGATCCTTGTAGCTGCTCCGGATTAGCGAGTTCCAGATCACGTCCGACACCTTCTTGATCACCTCGCGGGTGGCCTGGCGATGCGGCTTTGGCTTTTCCACCACGGACAGTATAGTTTGGAACTTCTTATAAAGACCGGCGATCAGTTCGTGTGTCACTACAGGAAAGGGAACGCTGTTGCCCATGATGATATCATTTCCACCTGTATTTTTTGGGTAATTGGGAAATTGAGAGAAAGTTATATAATATTAGGTTCAACACAGATTACTTGTAATTGGGCGAATGTACTCAGTATATGGAGGAAAAACAAGTATCCACAGAAATTTAAAGATAATCGAAATTATTTAACAAAGATTATTAAAACTATACTTAGGCTTTTCTTTGACACAATGATATATATGAAACAGACTATCAATTAAATTTTTGTTATATATATTGCGTTTCTGATCCATTGACACAGTAATCATACAAATACATGTATTGTATGTCATCCCTAATAGGAAACAAAAAACTGCACTTTTTAAATGTTCAGAAATTAAAAAAAATAAATAAATGAGTAAGGGAATCCCCTTTAAAAGGAAGGGGCTTTAGCCTTTTAGCCCAAACAAGGGCCCTTAAAACGCGTTTTCCCAATTTGTCTGTTATTTCGCTTCCGTTTTAACTGGTTTCCCCCTTTAATAAATGGTTAACGGTAACAGCGACCGGTAAATGATGATTGGTTAAACACACACCTGTCGCCGCCTGACTGATGTCACCTGCTGCCGCTGTAGCGGCGGCGGCAGCGGCAGCCTGAGCGGCCTGTGCAGCAGCCTCTCCCGTAGTCAGCGATAGCTCAATGTAGCCAACCACAATGGAGAGCAGAGTGAGATCGGGCTCGATTCCGGAGGTTAAAGCGCGACGAAAGAGATTTACCACATCGGATGTGGACTTTAGCGGGAACAAGCTGGCATCGATAATGCCATTTAGGGCCATGGGACTCGCACTGGCACTTCTAGTAATCGTCGACATGGTTTTCGTGGGACGGTGATAAACTGTAGCCGGTATGTTTAAGTGTGCTCAGTGTCCTTCCGGGTAAATTGGAAGAGTGGTTTTCTTTGACTACCAAGCTTCAAATGCCTGAAAAAATTACGGAAAATTGTTATAGAGATTTTTCTATTTATAATAAGTATAATACATTTACTTTAATATCTGCGAATTGCTATGTTATTCCTTAAATGCTTTCTTTGTATTGTTTTTAGATCTTTAAGCCCGATATCTTCTCCTCTTAGTTCTTTTTTCTTCTATCCTAAATCGGCATTATTTGTGTACCTGAAAATATTTAAAAAATAAATTAAATCAAGGCAAAAAATTTAAAAAATAAATAAAGGAAGTGTAAACTAACCTAAATTTGTAGCTTAAAAGCCTTGCTACTCCGTTCGTCCTGTTTTTAGCCTCTTTATGAGATGTTCTTGAAATGTAATATACAAAAAAAAAACAAGCAGCTTCTTTATAACTCTGGATTTCTTTACTGTCTAAAGGGGTTTAAAGGGTCTCCAGAGGAATGTTGAGCTACTTACCCGAGCAGCTCTTGGGAATCCTGTTCAGCCACCTGTTACTAGCCTGTTTAAGAGCTTAGCCTTAATATTTTGGTAATAGAAAAAACTGCAATTAATAAAAATTCAAGCAACCAAGATATTCCAGAGCTTACGCCTTTTTCCACCTGTTCCTAGCCCGTTAGCGAGCTCGTGATTATCCTGCTGCTGCTGCTGGCCTTTCGCCTGGATTTGTCGGATGCACAATGGCCACTGGCGATTGGCTGTTGGTACTGTTGCTGCTGCTGCCGTTTGTACAGCCAGGCACTTTGTGGCTGCAACATTGGCAACAAGTTGACAAACAACTTTTTGTCGTTGTCGCGCACCTTCGGCCCTTTTTGCTTATTTTTTCGCCTTTTTCGTTTGTACTTAAGAGCAGGATTTTTTCTGCTGCGCTTCACTTGCACTTCTTATTTGCAACAACAACAGCAAAACGACAACAACTGGTTTTCTGCATGTGCTTGCATGTGTGTGTGTGCGCGCGAGTGTATGCGTGCACATACATGTGCAGTTGTGCAGTTGCTGCGAAAAATAATTGTATATATCCTGTGTCCTTCGCCATCCACGTCATCAGTAATCGGGCTCACGGGGGCAGGTGAGTTTCTCGCACCTTTCAATCGTCACTTGTTTTTGTTTTTGCTCTTGTCTCTGCTGCCGCTGCTGCTGGTGCCAGCCCACCACCCCCTTCAGCGGATTTCCACTTGACACGCAGTTGCACTTGTCGACCCGAAATCCCAAGGTATCTCAGTGCATTCGATTCGATTTAGTTTGAGCATTATTTCCGCTGTAATTTGGGCGCTAATTGAGTGGGTTTGATGCGCGGCGGGCCAGGTGAAAACAAGTTAAAATTCCGACGATATAATTGCGTTGTTGTGTTTACGTTATCCAATGGGGGGTGGGGGTTAGGATCGTTGATAATATATCGATATTTATATCGTGAGTTTTTGTCTGCCCAAATACTGAAAGTGCGGTATTTTTAATTTATAGATGTTGATATTTTTTTACTAAGCTGCAATGGGGGTTGCTTGCAGATTTCTAGCAAATGGCATTTGAAAAAAAAAATAGATTTGACGGGAAAAAGGCGAATCTATTGTTGCGCAGGAAAGTCTTAGTTCGGCCTGGTCACGGCATAAGAAAACTGTATGAGACTATCGAATGGATTTGTGTTTCTGAAAATGAATGTCACATCTTAGCTATGACATTACTACAGAACTAGAAATTTTCCCATTTTTTAAATAAGTTTTTCCAATTGCAATTACTTTACAGTGCGTACACACCCAACTGCCTAAAGGTTAGAATATTTTTTCAAATTACTTTATAAAAGATAAACTATAATAATAAAACTTCCCTTATTAAAATCATTTAATATTTTATTTGTTATATATTTTATCAATGATTGAACATATCATTGCATAATTTTCTGTTTTCCCACCAAGCCCAAAGTAAAAAAATAGCACAATTTAGTTCGGCCCCGTGAAAGTTTATACACCTATTTCGTAAGAATTTCCAAAGTTTTCAGAAGTGTTTAATTATGTTTAAAAATGCCGCATTCAAGAAAGTCCACACTTGACCAAAGGTAAACTGTCCTCTTGATACCAAGACCAACCCGTAGAAGCTCACGAAGGCGTGTGTCGATATTCATTCCACTAATCGAATTTAAAAACGACATTAATGCAATTAACATATGAACATCAGGATATAAGCTCACCTAAACAGGATACAAGTACGAGCTCCGTAGTCTTAGGTCTCAGAAGGTCAGCGAGGATTGCTAACAAAAATGAAAATCAAACAAACTTTCTTAAGATATTCAGAAAAATTCTTACGTGAAGAGGTTTACAATAATGAAAACTCTCTGACGGTTTATTCCATTATCCGAGGTAGCAATAATTGTGCGACTCTAAAAAGTTTTATCCAGCTTTTATGCGAGTTTTGGCGACATTTAGTTAACTTAGTTTCGTTAATCTGTTTGAGAACAAAAATTTATAAAAAAAAAAGACAAAATAAATGTTGAAAAATAATCACACAAAAAAAGAACTGGTTAGTTGGTTGTGGTTGGTTTCATCTGTACTAATATAGTGTGGAAACGTACATAGTTTCCTATGGCTACTTTGATTAGGAATTTTAATAAATTCAAAATAAATAAACGCCTCCTTCGATTGATTTTAAATCGTGTTTGGCGCAATTACCATGCGCTGTCGATATAAAAAGAACTGCCTATCGGTATGTAAAAAAAATAAAAAATTGGTCACACAGTTTTATTGTTTACATTTTGTATTTATTTATTATTAAAAAATGCCGGTTTTTGCCAATTTTAACGTAAAAACCACAATTGACTGCAAACAAGGAGCAGTTCGAGCTGTGCGCTACAATGGTGAGTGAATCATAAATAATGAAATGCCGAAAAATAAATGAAGTAAAAATGTAGTTTTCATGTAATAAACTTCTGATTTATTATAATAATATTAATTGCAATTTTCTTAGTTGACGGCACCTATTGCTTGAGCTGTGGCTCTGACAAGAAGATTAAACTGTGGAATCCGGTCTCTGGGCTACTCCTCAAAACCTACGGTGGACATGCGGACGAGGTGACGGATGCAGCGGGTAGCTGTGACAGCAGCTACATCGTTTCGGCCAGCCTGGACAAGAGCATCATTTACTGGGACGTGTCCACAGGTGAGAGGCAACCAGCTCCGACCAGAACAATAATGCTCTATGAATAAGTTATTTAGGAACCCCTGTGAGACGCCTGCGTGGCCATGCCGGTGGTGTGCGCTGCGTCTGCTTCAATGAGGACTCTTCGGTGGCCATTTCCGGGGGTCGGGACAATGCTGTCATGTGCTGGGACATACGAACACGACGCCTAGATCCTATCCAGGTGATGAAAGAGGCACGCGACTGCATCACCACTGTGCTGACCAACGAAAACAAGATCTATGCTGCCTCCCTGGATGGCTGTGTGCGGACCTACGATATCCGTGTGGGAGAACTCACCTGCGACAAGGTGGGCGAACCCATCACCTATCTGAGTCAGACGCGTGACGAACAGTGCCTGCTGGCTGGCTGTCAGGACAGTGTGGTGCGACTGCTCGACTGCGAGACGGGAGGTTTGCTCTCCGAGTACAAGGGCCACCGGGGCGATGACTATCACATCGAATGCGGAATACTGGCCAACGATGCCCACATTGTGTCAGGATCTAGTGATGGAGATGCTCTGATTTGGGACCTGCTCGAGGGCAAAGTTCTGCAACGTATTAGAATCAGTACGAAGGTAGTGTTTTACATGTGATCTTTTTGGAATTAATGAATTGTTTTTCCTTTCAGGTGATAATGGCGGTGTTGTTCACTCTCTGGCCTCTCATCCCAAAAGACAGGAACTGCTCTTTGCCCGGCGCCGGGACATGTACGTCTTTTCCGCGGATTTGCAAATCGAAGAGGAGCAATTGTAGTCTATATTTCTTTATCTTATAATGTAGAAACAGGCTAGTGATAGAGTCTAAAGGGGAGATTGTAAATATAAGTAAGTTCGCGTAAGCTCGCTTTTAAAATTCTGAAGCATAAATTCAGCAACAATCTGATCAAAATATGTTGAGGCAAAAAGTTGTACTGATTACCCATCTTTTTATGATTTTAATCAGAAGGTTGCAAAGCAGAAGAGGCCACGATGCTTTTTAATACCCGGCAAAGGTATCAAAATCAAGAAAACCTATAAAATAAGTTCATATTCCCGTTCAGATTTCTGTGTATACTATCGGCAAACAATTAGCAAAACGAATAAATAAATATATGAACTATATAGAAATAAAGACCCCATTAAAATGTATTTTCACAATTTAAAAACCTGTAATAAAAAATTTAAGACCCAATGCTGGAGCCAATCCCACGACAATTAAAACCAACTTGTTAGTCATTTTCTTGTTGAGGGAAAAAGGAAAAACCATTTATTTGACATAATGTTTTGTAATTTTTTTTTTGTTTTTTCTTTGTAGTTTTTGTTTTTGTTTTCATATAGAGCATGAATGTATGTAGTAATATGTGGTTGTATGTATGGATCTGGCTTATATATGCTTCATGTAGTATTTCATGTTTCGATTTCGTACATAATTTCCTTGTTTAACTATTAAACGGCCTGCATAAAGTTGTTGTTTTTGTTTCCTTAATCATAATTCGAATGCAGGACACGTGAGCGTGCGATAAAGTGCGTGTGTGCGTGCTGCCGGCTCTCTGCGTGCAACTGCCGAACTCTCTTCATCATTCTCATATCTCTCTCCTTGTGGGGGAAATAATGCGGGACGCCAAGCCGCGGCAATGCTGCGCGAAACGCTTTCAAAAGTCGAGCTCGAATTCGAATTTCGAATAGGACTGCTCCATGCTATACACTTGGTGTCACAGCTGGCAGCTACGAAACGCACAGCATCGGCACGGCTTGGCGAAGAGTGTCGGCTCTGCAGAGCGCACGCGCGCACACACAGCCACCTAACGCCCTCTCGCTCAGGCATGCGCATTCCTAAATGGGGAGAAGGATTGGGGATTTGGGAAGGAGAAGGAGGATCGGGAAAGGTCGTACATACTTATGTCACTAAAGCATATTAAATATGTATGCAAAGTATCCTTTTGTTTTATTTTATAGTAGTTTAGTAGTAATATTATGTAATGTTCCGTTACTTATGTGTTTATGTACTCTGCTTGTGTATTATTTATATATGTTTATGTTTATGTTTATGGTAGGTATGAATAATTTGTATATAATTTATATTTATATATATTTATGTATTTTATAATAGTTTATATAATAAACGATTTCCACTTGTTTTAATGTTTTTTTTTTAGTTCTCTGTTTTTTCCTTTAGATTGTTTTAATTTTTTACTTGTGGTTCTATTTCGAATTAATTTTTTTACGGTTTTTTAGGGTTTTTTCTCTCATTTGCTCGCTTACATAATTAGACTTAAAATTTTTTTACACAAATATATCAACAAAAACTCAATAAGTTGCATTCAAAGTATATATATATATATAGTATATATGTATTAAAATTAAGAATACAAATAATAATTTAAAAAAAATATAAAAATTAATGCGATGGTGTTTATAGAGTTCAAAAAATGATAAACAGAAAAATTCATAAATTTTATGTCTATTTTCTTTTCTTCTTCCTTCTTTGTACTCTCTGTTTTGTTGTTTTGTTTTGTTTTTTCGTTCAATTTATCTTGTTTCGTTATGCTGTTCGTTTTCTGTTCTATTTTGTGTTTGTTTGTTATCGTAAATCAACTGCTCTGTTTTTCTTTAGTTCTTTTTTGTTTAATGTTTGTTTTTAATTCTAGTATTTTCTTAAACAATAAATGAACAAATGTTACGACGTGTATTTTTTCTTTGCATTTAGTTACAGTGGCTATGAGTTGTTGAATTGTTGGTTGTTGGATTGTTGTAGGTTGTTGAATTGTTGTTGGATTGTTGTTGTTGAATTGTTGTTGTATTGTTGGCGTTCTAAGCTTGGAAATAGGTTTGGTTGAGTTCTAATTTAAATCATATATATATATTTATTATCCCAAAAATACAAAAAATTGTTTAGGTCTGCGCTTGGTATCTCTCGTTTTTTTTTACGTTTTTTGATTTTGTTTCTTATTTCTTTCTTATTTTTTCGTTTAAGTTTTACTAATTTACATACTTTTGCCTCGACCTGGGTTGTTTAATAGCAATCTCCTTGCTGCTACTGCCACTACTCTTACGTTGTTGCCGCGAGGCTGCAAATGGAGGATTCTGCTTAGTAAATTTTTGAGTGGTTGTGGTTGTTGTTGACGTTGCTGCTGCTGTCTGGCGAGCGCCTTTAATACTAGCTCGCGAGTTAGAAACAGCTCCTGCACCACCACATCTGCCAGCTGCCTTAGCAGCCACTACTTCCGCTCCCGCTCCTGCTCCTGCTGCTGCGACTCCAGTTGCCGATCCCAATCCCGTTCCCATCTTGGGGCCATTGAATCAGGACGACGGCAACTGCTTGGCCACTATGACGCCCGGCCGGCACTGCTTCAGGGCGGTCGTAGTGATGGTCACCTGCTGGGTATTGCTGCCGCTAATCACCGCCTGCGAGTGGCCGGTGCTGGAACCTCCGCCTGTCGTCTGCACCTTGAAGATTGCCGTGGGCGTGACTGTACTACTGCTGGAGGAGGAGACAAGGCCACCGGCATCCTTTGCCGTCTTGGCCGTGATGATCACCTGCTTGTTGCCGCCGCTCTTAAGCTGAAGGAAGGGTCTCAGCTCGGCCAGTGCCGCATGCTGCTTGCCCGTGGTTGTGAGGGCCAGCGGAGCATCTTGCGCCAGTCTGTGATGCTGATTGTGGTGATGCACGCCGCTTAGCTGATGGTGCTGGTGATGATGCTGCTGACCACGCTGCTGCTGCTCGTCCGCAAAAAGATGATCGCCCTCCAAATGGCGGATGGCCTGGACTATGGTCTCCAGGTTCTGGCGATGCGGATGCTGATAATGGGTGGCGGCCTGGATCGATTGCTGCTCGTGCTTCTCCGTCTTGACCTTGACGATCTTCTCGTGGATGCGCTCCACCTCCACCTTGGGCGTGGCCTTGATGGCCGCCTGTAGGATGGGCTGCAGCATGGCCGCACTTGACGTACAGCCCTCGGCATAGGCTTTGGCAATGGCATTCACGTTCACCTCGTTCTCGGACTCCGTGGAGCTGTTTGACGATAGGATGACCTCCTCGTGCACCTGATCCTCGGTTATGATCTCGGCTGCGGCATCCGCTTCCAGCTCCTCGATGCTGGAGCAGACAACGACCTGCTGCTGGCCCGTCATCTCGTCAATCTCTACGTACGAAACGGTGCCGCCCAACTCCTCCAGATCTTCGCTGCGCACAAAGTTATCGGTGTGCTCGATGACCTCGCGTGGAATGTAGGCGCTGCTGCCGCCTGATGCGGCAGCCACTGCAGTTCCGGGTGGCGCGGTAGCCACGCTATACAGCTGCCGCTTGATCATCTGCAGTTCGTCCTCCAACAATCGCCGCAAACTGCGCTCTTTCTCCAGCTGCTTCTTCGTCTCAAGTACCTCCTTGGCGGCTAGAATGCTAGCGCTGCTCAGCTTGGTGGCGGCCGCTCCGCCTGCCGTCAGAAGAGTCATCGGTTCCGGGGACATGGATCCCAGGCCTTCGTCGGAGCTATCGCTAATAGCCTGGATGTTGATCACGTTGTCGGTCAGCTTGCGCTTCTTGATGGCCACCGCCGTCGTGGAGTTGTTGCCTCCGTTGTTGGCGCTGGAATCGTTGTAGTTGCCGCCAGAGTTAGCTCCGCCACCACCTTCGCCGGATCCACCGCCGCCGCCGGCCTCATGCTCGCCCACCTGTCGCTTCAGTTCGCTGTTTTGCGTCAGCAACTGCGTCTTCTGGTTCTCCAGATCTACGATGTACTGGAAGGTCTGTTGCAGGATGGCAGCCTGAAAGTAGGGAAATAAAGTTTGGGTTAGAAGCGATTTTTAAAATAAAATAAATAAATTTATGAATCATTGTTGTTGAACAATTCCTGGGTTAAATCAGTATGGCAAAGAGTGGCAATCTTTATGAAAGCCTAGTACTTTAGTGGGTTTCTAGGAAGAAGTTAACTTAAATTCCTGTGGTCCTCTTGTGTTAAAAACATCGCTTTTAAAATCAAAGTTATGTAATTGTAATGTCTTCATTGTAATCCTTATATTAATATCTGTATTTGCCCCTGTACTTTTGTATTGGTCTAATTATCATTAGGGGAATTATCAGCCCTTTAATAATGAGATTCTCGCGGATTCCTTCTCTTTCTCTCCACAATAAAAGTCATTCACATAGGGGAATCTTCAAGAAAAGGGGTAGCTAAAAGGCAATATGGAAAGAAGGAGAAGGAGGATGAGGACGAAGCATAATTGCCGAGAGCCGACTTAATTGCAACAACATATATATATATACATATGTACATAAACGGCATGGCTTGTTGCTTTAGCATTTTGCCTTTTTGCCTTTGCTGTTTTTGTTTGCATTTTTTGTTGTTATTGCCTTGACTGCGGCTGCGACTGCCAGCGACAGCGACTGCGGCTTTGATGTTTATAGTAAATACTGTAGTAAGCGATGATTTTTGCTTGCTGTTTTTGATGTTGTTTGCTTCTTGCGGAAAGGTGAAGGAACTTGTGTCCTTCAAATTGCGCGCGCTCTTTACCCCAATGCATTGTCCAACACTGGCAGGCGTCGTGGGAAGAAATGGACAGAGAAAGGTGTTGAGATTGTCGGAGAGCATGCAATAACGGTGCAAAATCTGGCATAGAAAGCAGCCTGCTCCAGGCAAAATATGTAAATATGCGTGCTGCGTGGGCGACATGTTGTGGTTGAGCCACATAATTTTTAAGAGAGAGCAGCTGACGGGAAAATGGAGCTGCATCCAAAGAAAAAATAGGAATTCTTTCATCCAGTCCACCATTAGAATCGAGTTAATTGCATTTAAGTAGACCAATTAATTTAATATGTTTTTAAGATGCAATTACATTTAAAACTTAAGCACAATTGCCTAAAAAAAAATGTCAAATTTGCAAAGAAAGGTCTCAATGTGGCGAAAAACATAAACATGTATTGCCAAATATTCCTGGATGCTTTTTCTTGGGATGCCATTGCACACTTACCCCACTGGAATGTGTAAGCCTGCATTCTTGGGGCTTTGATTAAAAAGCAATAAATCTTTGGCTACTTTTGTGCAATTGTGTGTGGCTCTTGTTCTTGTTTTTGTTGCAAAAACTTGTTTCGATTTCAGTTTTGTTGTCGGAGGTCACTACTGCAAGAGCAACAAGAACAACAACAAGAAAAGAGAACCAGGCAATGCCAGACAGACGCCGGCACCGCACAGCTGCTGTTCGGTCTCTCAGTCTCCCAATCTCTCTCTCTCACTGGATACTCTCCACCTCTGCCTCTCTCTGCCTTTCTCCCACTCACAATTGCACACACCAGCTGTAGGCCCCCCAAATCACTGTTTTTGTAAGTGAGCTAGAGAGAGAGAGCGCCAATGAGAGGGGGAGACGATGTTGTGTACAGTTTTCTCAGTTCTATTATTGTTGTTGCACCTCTGTATCTATTTCCATAACAGACGACGGCGTTGCAATGCCGTGGAAACGTGTGCATTTTTTACAAGCGATCAAATCTAGCATAGCATATTTAAGTTTTCTAGCCGCTCAGCAAATATATAGTGTTGATTGCTCACACAAAGGTCGTTCATTGACACCGCTGCTGAGGAATTGCCTATTGGAAGCCGTTCTCTGGCATTGGAATGGAATGATAAGAAGCAGCTTGCGAGGGAGTTGCCGCTTTGTCTGATAAAACTTAAGTTATTTTACTGCTTAAATTAGGCAAAGGGGAATCAACTAACAATAAGGAGTTCCATTGGACCTATAAAAAGCTTAGAGCTTGCAAAAAAAAAAATTAGTTACTTTCTTGTTCATTTAATTTACATAATTGGTTTGTTTGCTTAATTTCTTTTAAAAACTTTTAAAAGCAACCCCGAAAAATGTAGCTTATTAGTTTCCTGAATGCATTTCCTTCCCAGTCTAGTTGGAATAATCATATGTCCTTATATATTCTCATTCCAATATCATATGGTAGTAAGAGCTATGCCCCTCTCCCTCGCTCTCTCGAGCTTACTAGCCGGCAAGTTCAGGCCTTGGCTAATAAGAAAATGTCGTTGCCTTCGCAGACGCGACGCTGCTGTCCGGTGTTGTTTTTGTGGCTTGGGAAATGCCGGCAAGTGAAACGAGAGGAAAAAGAAAAACAAATAAAGTCTATGCACTGCCACACGATATGTGTATACATATTCCTTGGCTAGTGTGAGTGTGTAAACAAAAGGCAAAGCCAAAAACCAAAATCATAAACAAAGCGAGGCAAAAATAAAAAGACGATCAAACTCGCGCGCGAGTCCAACAAGAATCCAATTCAGACGCAACCCAAACCCAACCGACCAACAACAAAGGCAAAAGGAAAAACAACAACGATAGCAGCAGCAGCAGCCAACAGACGGCAGACAGCGTCGGCAGCAGCAGAGACAGCGACAGCGGCAGAGCGAGCGTTGGCCGTTTTTGCGGTGACTGTACTTTTTTCCAACACCACCACCACCGTTCAGAAGCCAGCAACAGTTCCAATACGAAAAGTTTTTCAATATTCGCCGGCGTCGCCGTCGTCGTCACAAATGTTGCTAGAGAGAGCGAGCGAGTGGCTCTCTCAACATGTTAAGGTAGGGGTAATGACAGCGCGCGCCAGAGCGAGACAGCCATCAGCATTTCGTTCCGTTGCCGTTTGTTCCTGTGAAACGGAAACCAGACGTAGCGAAAAAACATGTGGGCCCAAGCTTTTTCGCTGGCTCTCCCTCTGTCTCTCTTTGTACCTATCTGGTAAACACGTGCTCTCTCAAGCTTTCCAGTTGGAAGTGGCGGCGCGGCTAATGCTGTCCCTTTCTGGCAACAGCAGCTGACTTCTATAAATGGCGCGTCTGTTTTTCTGCCTCTGCTGCTGTTGTTATTTTTGTTGTTGCTACACTATTGCTGTTGTTGTCGGTTACACTACAATTTTGTTGATTGAATAAAATGAAATGCATAAAAATAGCAAATACGCCGCCGCCGCCGGTGCGAGAGAATTCGTCATCAGCTGAGCTGGCAGTCGCTCAACAGCAACAAAAAGTGCGATTGATGGATTTGTGCTTGTGTTTAGCTGAGGGTTTATCTGTATCTGCAAGTGGGGCCGTATCGTTATAGCGGTAAAATTAATATTTGAAGTAGATTAATATTTCGATTCGATTTTTAATACAACGCAGACACCACCAAAAATGCAGCCCACCCACCGCCCCACAACACACACAGTTCTCTCCCCTCATTCATTGGTTTTTCTTTGTTGTTTTATTTTCCACTTTTCTATCATTTTTTTTTCTTTTCGGTTTCGTTTTTGTTTTTGTTTTACTTTTTTTGGTCTACGTGCGTGCACGCATGCCTCTAAGCGTGGCGCGCTTTCCTCTTGGCGAAATGTGGTAAAAATGAAAAACAGCCAGGGAAAATCAATTTATTTTTACAACTTTTGGTGGTTGGCCCGCCCAAAAAACAAACAAATGACGAAACGGAACCTTAGAGGTTTATCTCTCTGGCCTATATACTATATATTTATAAGCAATAAAACGAGATATTCTCTTGGAAAACTAACTGGGGATAGTCGTTTAGCGGAAGCCGAATTTCCTCTTTGCATCAATAAAAAACGCACGAAATGTTATCTTTTATGAACAAACAAACCACCTTCCCTATAAACAAAGGTAATTAAAATTATCGTCTTTGTTTTATTCAAGTTGATTTCGATTTCGGTAATACAAATTTTTTAATGAATACTACTCCTACTATCCTTAGAAAGAAGTATTTTCTTAATAATTTCTATGTTTCTGTTTAGTTTTCGACAGTTTTTTAAAAAAAGCGATATTTTTACAGAAATATCTTTAAAAATTATAAATGGATAGGTTTTCTTTAGAATTAAAGTATAATATATGTTAAAACATAAGGTAATAAGTAATATTTAAGAACCTGGCTCGCTTTCTTCTTCTGACGAAAAAACTCTTTTAAGATCGAATCTCACCTGGTTCTCCTTTTTTTATACCGATATGCGAATTGTTTACTTTCTGCTTATCTACCATCTGCCGGTTTATATTTTTTTCCTTTACCTCTACTCTCTGCTATATTGCGCCGCACGTCAGTGGAGTAAAAAAAAGAAAACAATTAACGCAACGTTCTCGGCTTATCTCTCGGCTCTTCACCTGCAGATGACGGCAGTGTGACAGGTGTGCCTGCAAAGTCCCTCGAAAAAAAGAAGAGGGTGCAAAACGAAACGAGTCAGCTGATTTTCATTTTTGTGCAACTTTTTTTGGCCTTTCCCTAACATTGTTGGTCAAAAGCGGTGATCGAAGAGGCACAGCAAAAATAAAAATATACTGGATGGTAGTATAAAACATTTAAATATTACTACACCTAAATTGTTTAATTTCAGTTTAAAAAACTTTCGTTTGAAAAATTTAGAAACTATAGATAAAGGAATGCCACAGAAATCGCTGTAGAATTTAAAATCTTTTTTAAAGCTGTCTTAAAGTATGCTTCATGAAGTTACACCTCGAATATTTGTTAAAAACATTTGCATTGCATACTTTCGGCTATATCTGTGGCACCTCTGACAGGTAGAATTCATGATATAACCCATTTTTAACCTTTAGTTTTGAATTCCTGCCTATTACTTGTAGAAATTAATATCTACTTGCTTTTATGGCAAAACATTGGGCACGGTTTTGGCATTTCTTTCGTCTTCGTTAGCTTTGCGTAGCGTTCAGCGCTTTTGTCGGATGTTAATATCGAAAACCTGCTAAAATTAGCTTCGAGACATTTGAATATTTGGCCATAACGGATAACGGAACCCGAGACGAGTTGCACAGACCATAAGTAACATCAAGAATTCACCCACGCAAATGCAAAAAAAAAAATAATAAATAAAAATAAGCAAAAACAGCTGCGATTCCTACCGGCTTACTTACACGCGCACAGCCCAAACACGCACATATGGACACGTACGTGGGAGAGATAGAGAGAGAGATACACATCACACCCACTGGGCGCTGTTCTTCGGTTCACTCGCACTCGCTCTCTAGGTCTCCCTCTCTCCCACTCCCACTCAGCTGCTTCTGCTGGGCGCCAAACATGTGTTGTCGCACACACGCGCGTAGGAGAAGATAGGAGAGGAGTGTGTGTGTGTGTGCGTGGATCCCAGGAGAGAATTTTTGGGTGACAACATCGCGCGTCAAAGCTAAAAGCCGAAAGCTAAAAAACTCAAAATGCAACGAAAACCGTTGCTATTTTTAACTCAGAGTCATATGTACACACCTCCTCCCTCGCTTTTGTATTTTCGAGAAAACTGTGAAAACTAGAGAACACGAGGAAATGCCGTCATCGAGAAAAGAACAGCAAAAACGAGGGAGAAATTATGAGGAGAGACTGGGGCGAGGTCACTCTTGGCGAGAAGAAAAAAAAAACAGCTGTGTGGTGGTACAATCTATAAGCTTAGCCACACACACAACACATCTTTTTTATTTTCGCAAATTTATCTCGCATTTTTTGCTAATTTTGCGGCGAGCGGCTGCTGACTCAATTCAAATGTGTACAAAAGAAATAAAAAATAAAAGCATTATTATTTGCTTTTTACGCTAACCTAATTAAATTCAAACACGTGCGGTAGATGAGCTCAGAGCTATGTACATACATTATATTTAATGGCCAGTCATATCTATGTATATATACATACGTACTTATTTACCACCAAAAGCTAAGCCAAGGCAATAGTCATAAAAAAGCGGCAATTAAAGAAAGCCTAAGAAGCGTGGCAATTGAAAAGGTAACGGGCACAGGGATACGGTAACAATAAATACAAGTATTTACACAGATTATTAACTTAGGTTAAGAAATTATTGGACTTGGTGAACTTTTTCATCTGAGGACAGTGAAGTGGAGATTGAAGGTTGCAAATTTAACTAATAACTCCAATACATTTCGATAACTTAATTTTGTATCTTTTGATTGTAAATAAACTTTATCTACGCATAAAACCAGAGTTTTGTCAACTAATTTTGGTAAAAAAATACACTTATAGCCCTTAAGATCTATTTTTTATACGGACAGACAGACGGACATGGCCTGTAATGCTGATCAAGGATAGATTTATAGGGGTTTATGGGGTTGAAGATGCTTCCTCTGTATGCCTTTTACATGCATTTTCGGTTAGCACCTTTTAATAATAACTGTACTCTAAGGTTACCGCTCTTTAATCTTCAACAAAAATAGATTAAGTACTAAAACTTCACAAGTTATTTTAAGGCTAAAGAAGACCCGGTGCATTTGTCCAACAAGTTTTTTATTACAAAATACAGCTGTGTCACTTGCACTTTTGTGGCTTCCACTCCCAACACTCCATTAAAAAAAAACGTGTGAGAGGCGCCGGCAAAGGTCAATAAAACTTTTAACCCAAAGAGTGCCAATGGGGTTAGGCCACGACATGCCATGTGCTGTGAGGTTTATAGTTTTTGGGATTTTTCTTCTTTGTCGCTGCTGCCGGCTAAACAAAGCTCATGGTCAATGAAAGCATTTAATTAACATAAAACAACAACAACAATGTAGCACGCGAAAATGGTTGAAAGTGTGTTGAAAGCCATTTGAATTTGAATGAAAGACGGTGAGCGAAAGAGAAAGGGAGAGCTAGTAGCACGAAGCTTGGTCTTTGTGTTGCCGGTTGTGGGTTGTTGTTAAAAAAAAAAAAACAAAAAAAAACACAGAGGCAGCTGACCCTCACATAGAGCGCATGTGAGATCAGCTGATCGAATTTCACGTCCATCAAATTAAAGTAAACGCGACGGCGCTGGCGGCATTGTATTTATTTTTATCAACGTGTGCGCTCGTGTTGTTTACCCAAGACAGCTGTTTTAATTAACCCAAATAGCAACAGCAGACGCGCACAGCTAGCTAGTAAAAATATTTCATTTAATTTAATTTGCAATGCTGAATGATGACAAAGTCGCTTTTGGGTGTGGCTTCAAGAATGCTTTGTGAAACGTAACTTGTTAGATTTATTTTAAAGTAGGATATAAAAATCACTAGTGTAAAATTCACTTAAAAATCTTTTTTACAACTTCAGTTGACATAGATTTATGCTACAAAATGCTTAAGTAGTAACATCATCGCATACTTTTCGACAGTTTTCAATTGAAATCAAAGGATATGTACAATATGCAATTATTACTAAAAGACTAATTGTTTTAGACCATCAAACAATGTTTTATTTTATTCCTTTTTTTTATCTATAATTTGGCTTGTATATTTACTTTTTTCGCCTTTGTGACGAGCTTGCGGCGCAATTGGGAAAGCTGAGACTGGAAGCCGAGCTTTTCTGCCGGTCAGCGACGCTCTAACCTTGTTTTCTTCATCATCGTCGTTGTTGTTGCTGTTGCTTGACCAGCTGAGTCTCGCTTACACGTACAAAAGAGCATTTTGTGACTAAGTGTGTGTGCAATTGCGCAGCAAAAATGCCGGCTGGCTTTTGTTTTTGTTTTGTGTTGTTGTATTTTTTCGGGTAAATTTATTATTTCGCAATTTCTATGGACATTTATCGAATGCTGACCAGATTTCACAGCTGTTAGCCGACTCATTTGGCTATGGAAATTCTATTTGAAGGAAAATCAACAACAAAGATCCATAACTTTAAATATAAGTTGGTTGAAGTTTCAGCAAAAGATGAGACTCTTCTATTATCCAAATCCTTTGGATAATATCAGAGCCTTAATAGTTAATAATATTACAAAATTCCTCATAAAGAAGCTTGACTGTACCTGACTTGCAATAAATCAAAACAAAACGGAACTAACAGAAACATTCATATACTGGCAGAAATAGAGGCTTAAAGAGGACTAAGATGAAGAAATGGCACGGAGCGGCGATCTTGGCTTGGTCATTGATGAAAAAAAAGAAGAAAAAAAAAACCGTTACGATGCAACAATGTCATTAAATCCGGCGAGACGGCATTCCATATAATCAACAACAGCAACAAAACTGCAACTACAACAACTGAAGCGCTCTCGAGCGCCAGACGGCGGCTTGCAGCGATCAAGACCGAGAGCGAGCGAGATGGAAAGCGACCAACGACCGACCGACATTTTTGCAAATTCACACAAACACCGGCAGACTACCTCCGTCTCGCTCTGTCTGCCCACAAAGTAATTGATCCATTGCACTTATGCTTTTTTTCTTCCTCTTATTGCTTTTGGCTAGGCCATTGCTTTTCTCTGCTTTCTCTTTGCTGATGCATTCTTCTGCGAAAGTCTCCAAGTGGTGCCTATCGATAAGTAATCGCCCTGACCTAATATGCAATTTCTCATTTCTAATCTTAATATTTTAAGTTATGTATAAGTTAAATAAATTTCCTTTTATCAAGTGAAAATTTATTATAATGTAGTGCAAGTGCAAATCTTAAGTGCAGGAGTATAATTCCGATCGTTTTTCATATAATATGCCCTTGGGGGCCATAGCAACGTAACCCGGATCTAAATTCCTTTTCATTTAACGACGCTGAACACCACGAAATACATTAAGTAATTAGGCAAAAGTGCGGTTTTTAATTAAATTTACCTACTGAAGCATAAAAATAATTCAAATTACAAACAGCAGGGCTCCATTAATTGCATTTTGTGGCTGCTGCTCTACATACTCTACATACTACGATATACTTACACCTGCTCTTTATTTTTAGGCATTTAGTGGGGGTAGTAGTGCAAGCGTTTTTTACTACGAAATGCAATTGAAAGTACAGGCTACACACAATGTGCTTTATGTAGATGCACATATGTATGTACGGTAAATGGCTGTTATATAACCCTATTTATGCTGGGCATGTACTGTGTTGTTCCAAACTGGGTGTTGGCATGGCCCAGAAGTCGTCGCATTGCATCGCTGTCTCTTCTTCAGCTGCAATCCCGCTTTTTGCTCTGCTCCATCTGCAAAAAGGTTGCCAGATGCCAATGGCCTAGTGCACTGCAACGCCACCCAGCGACCTCCGCCCGCCCAGTGCCACGCCCCTGTCCAGCAGAGTCCGGACTTTAAGGTGGAAGGAAAATCAGAAAAAAAAAAATCGGATTTTGCCGGGCCAACAACCGTAGTGCGCAGCTGCCGAGCTGAATGCCCATTTTCCGTAAAGGAAAATTGGGGGAGGACCGGCCGCCACCCGTCGTTCCATTCGGAATCGTCATCGGCTGTGAAACAGCTGCCTACCAGGCGCCAGACAGACGCCAAAAACGCTGGAAATGAAATGGCAATGAAACACTCCCGGATACCACCCACAAGAAGCCCCCAACGAACCACCCACCACCCACCGACAACTTTCCACAGCTGTGCGAGTGGTGTGGGCTCCCATCAGCACAGCAGGCGAACTAAATGTTGGCGCCATTGTCCTATCCATCCCATCCTCCCACGCCCATCCCACATCTTCTATCCCATCTTTTCTCGGAGGTAGAAGCTTCAGCTTTGCGTTTGGCGCGCGCTTTTCCTCGACAGCCACTGGAAAGGAATCGATATTGTATTGTATATAGAAAATTTTCCAGCTTTCCGTCAGTCCCGCGCCTTTTCTCGCTCTCTCTCTCTCTCTGTCTGGGCAAGGTGTGTACTGTGTGGAGTGCACTGTGTACAGTGAACACCTCCCCACCCACTTTAATGTAGGTTAGTTCAGCTGGGGCGCGCCTAAATCTTAGCACAGAGAGAAAAAATATCGAAAACAGGTGCAGTATGTGGTGGCAGCTGTTTCGGAAGATGGCAGGTAGCCTTCATCAACATTCATTTACGATCTTTCTGATCACGTAAGGATAATTTATTAAGTATTTAACCACTACTTAGCTAAACCTGGCTTTGCTTCTGTCAGCTTCATTTTTTGTAAGCCAGATTTAAAAATGTAAACTTTTTAGGTTGCCATATAATTCCCCAAAAACCATTTATATTTTGCAGTGTAATTTTCGAGTAGTCACAATAACAACAATGGGGGCAACTGTACGCAATTGCACATTTGCACTTTAGCGCCACCTAGCGCGCAAGTTCAATGACCTGCCGTCAAACTGTGGTCGGCGAGAGAGGAAGATTGTAGAGTGCGAAAAGAGAGAGGAGAGCAGAGAGTATAAATCACAGGCTTGCATTTGCTATAGGCCCCCCTCCCATTCCGCCCACCTTAGGGCGTGGCTGTATGTGTGCTGCTCGAGTGTCTCTGCCATGTACCGTTATATGCGTGTGCCTAACCTGTGAATGGTTTCAGTCGTTGCAGCTTTCTGTCAGCCAGCATTGCAATTTTTTTTCGCACTTTTGTCGGGAAATGTGTATGTGTGCTTAGGAATGTTGGTTGTACTTAATCTGCATATGTACAAATGTACTAATTGTACGTGAAGGAATTATGTTGTGCGATCTACTTTCGTTCTGTTATAGAGTTTAGGTTCCAGTTGATCAAAAAGGTTAGAAATTATCCCATTTCTCAGATATATATATTTTACGCAGACCGTATTTAATAGCTTCGAATTTTAACACTTTACATGACTGGCGTAAAGTTGGTCAAGTAATTTCCTCCCTCTCCCACGCCCTTTTTCTCCCACTGCACTATTCCCTTCTCTATCGCATTGCGTTCAGCCTTCCCTTTCACACGTATTTACTACAATGTTTACTATGTGTGACAGGCGAGAGGAGGGCAGGCATCGTTTGTAATCGTCGCCGTTGACGAAGTGCATAGAACAAAAATCCATAAACTACTTGCACTAGTCCGCCCTCTTTCTCACTCTTCCTATCTTTCTCTCTCACTCTCATCCGCTATGCATCTCTGTCTACGCCCATTATGTCATTCATCAGGCGCTGTCGTCTCCTGGCTTTTGCTGTTGCTGTTGCTCCTACCCCTTTCCTTTTCGCCTGTCGTAGTATTTTTAATATTTACGCGCCTGCCTTTCTTCCTGTTTGCATTTTTCCCTCCTTGCCTTGTTTATACTGCTGCTGCTGGTGCGTCTTATTACATTGTTTCTCTTTTGTTTGCCTGTTATCGCCTTTCTTTTTTGGGGCCCAGAGACTGATTTACGAGTATTGCCAAGTATCAGTTGACACTTTTCAATTTGCAATAAATAAGAGCCAGCACTGGCTAAGAGCTGAGAAGGAATCTACTAAACAGGCAGTGTTGGAAAGCGATTTGCGAAAACAAGGGTTCTGTGTTGAACAAGAGAGTTTGTTTCAAACTTCAGTTTCTTTTTTGTGTCCAAGTTCCGTTTTATGTTTGTATTTATGTATGCATGTTTTTGGATTTTTGATCATATGAAGTACTATAATATTTTTGGTAATAATCTTATAAGCAAGGAGAAAAAAGTATATAGAATTCATGTATGTCAGTGAATTTAAGCTGTAATTCATAATTCTTACTGCTCCATAATTCAATATTATTATCTCTTTATTATATTACTTTCTTAATAATTTGTGAGGTCTTGGCTGTATTTTGGCCATTGTTTTTCTTAACGACCCCAGACATAAACAATCATAAATAAGAAAAGAAAGAACACTCATGTTTCTTTTTGTAATCTGACAATTGCGTTGATTTACAGCCGTCTGCTAACTAAATGGCGGTAAAATGAGAGGCAGACATGTTGGGAAGAAATATCTTCCCAGGACCTTTGAGCAATTGAAAGCATGTCAGTCCAGCGCACTTAGTGCTTAAGCCAGGCCAACACCCCACTAGCAAGGCCGTTCGTTGTTTCACCGGCCAGCTTCAGCTTCTTCTTGGCCGTTTACTACACACGCGTCACAACAAATCGATGTCGTCTCAAGGTGAAAATCCCATAAATATGAGAGCATGTGTATGCAAAAATAAAGCTGAACGAAATATGTGCGGCGTAAAAGGAAAAAGCGAAATGCCTCCAACAACAAACAATTGAGACGACGACGACTACGACGCCGCCGACACGGTTGCCCTGACGACTAAATGTCAAAAAGGGACCTTCAAAGCTTCAGCACCTTCGTCGTTCCCACATTTTATCCACCCCCAACAACCGTCATTCACTTTTTTCCTCAGCTGGAAGCTTTTAGCCAAGTTGCGTGTGTGCTGGTTTTGCCTTTGCCTCTTTTTGTTTTTTACCAGGAGTCCCCGTCGTCATCGTCGTCGGCAATTTGTCAACATGTGTTTGTGGACGGCCCTGTAATTGAGGCCCAAGACCGAAAAACCCAAGCTCTCAGTCTCCATTGCGGCTTCGGCGTCTGGTTAAATGTAATTGGAGTTGCGTGCCACGAGTTAAAAAAAGGGTAAGAATACAAAAGGAGGCAGCTGAGATACCGACAGACTCGAATCTCTGGCCGAAAATGGTGTTGATATGTTCATGTTGATGGGCTGCCAACAACCCAGAAAAACTGGCTGACCGATCGGAAACTGACCAGGGGTAATAATTTTCACACGTCGATAATACAGATCTTTAAATTTGAATTTATATAAAAGCCCCAATTTTTAAAATTATTCTAATTATTATAAATTATTGTTCGGATATTTGATTAGGAAAGCCCCTTTAGATACTTTTTTGATACTCCACAAAAGTTCCCTACTTTTGTCAAACTTTTGTATGTAACTTACCTTGCTCAACTTTTCGCCCTCGTGTCTGGGTAGCAGGGATCGCAGACTCTGGAAGCCGGCATTGATGCTCTGCATTCGTCTCCTTTCGTTGCTGTTGGCGATTTCCCGTCGCATTCGCTTTTCGCTGTCCTGCATTGGTTTTCCAGAGCAGTCGCCATCGCTGATCGCTCCGCCTCCTCCGCCGCCACCACCTCCTCCACCCTTTGAGGTGTTGGTACCGCTCATGCTAGATTGACGTCGCTGAGAACCGGAGATCTGATGGGCCGGCTCGCTAGTATACTCAATATGATACGTGTTCTCGCCCCCTGAATCCTCTAGTTGTAATCTGCAAGAAAATATTTAAAATATGATGAAGCAATTAGTCACAATTTGCTAATAGTCATATCCTCTTCGGAGAAAATTATGATTCACAATAGGACACCGTTTATCGATAAAAAAAAAAGGTTTAGAAATAGCTCTGAGTTTAAAATATATAAACTATTAAAAATCTGAACTAATATACATCAAATTCCATGGTAATTCTTACATATGAATTATAATAGGTTACTGTTTATCGATCAAAGAAATTCATAGAAATAGCTCCAAGTTTAAAATATATAAGCTATTAAATAGCTTTAATATCATACACCAAATTCAATGGGATTCTTAGCTTAAAAAAAACCTTTTTCCCATCATTTTTACCATAGTGTTCTCTTTGATATATCTACTGTATTATTTATAGCGTTTTGCTTATCGGTCGCCCATACATAAAACCAATTAACTTTTACATTTATAACAATAATCCACGACGACCACACAAACGCACACAGAGACACATGCTCACTCTGCTCACAAAAGCGCTGAAAAATTCATTCATTCATAAATTTACAATTCCATTCAATTCAATTTTAGTTTAACCCGCCGACGCTACACAGCAACGGAGCAACAGCATAACAACAACAGAGAGCCAGCACACACACATAGGCCCAACTCTGTTGTTGTCACGTTAGCAGCAGCATCTGACTAAAGCACAAGTTGGTTCATTAGAGCACCTTAATACCCTATAATACCTAAATGTAACATGAAATGATTTGAGATTTTCATTAAGAAATCTTTTCATTATATATCATGTAGGTGTATTTAATATAGATTTTAAATATATAAAAATGTATGTATAAAAAATAATATTCATTCCGTTTTTCAACATAAAATACCAGTCATTAAATCACAATTTAAACCTTAAAAACCTAACATAAGCAAAAATAAGACAAACTTAATGGAAGTGCAGATATGCCCTAACAGTCTTGTGAGGGTATCAACTACTGCACTACACACACATGGCATCAGCAACATGTAAGAGAGGAACGAGTGCGAGAGAGACGGGTTGGATAGCTGGAGAAAGAGAGCTAGCACAGCTGTCAATAGTATGGGCATTCCTCTTTTTGTTATTGTTGCCACCATCGCCGGTAGTTGTCGTGATTGTTGTTTTCTGTTTTCCGTTTTCGGTTTTCTGCTTTCTGTTTTGTCGGTTTGTTGTTCGTTCGATTTGGTTCGCTTAGGTTTGCTTTGGGTTTTTGATTCGTATTATTTCGCAGCATATCTTCCTCTTCTTCGTTGTCCGGGGTTTTCAAACTATGTACATACATATGTATATGTATGCTGCAGCCGATATGTTAGGTTATGTACGATCATCCATTCCAGCGTCTCGAAGACGCGAGGTCTCACAAGAATTCCAAACCGGTTTTACCCCCACGAAACACGTTTTCCACAGTCTTTGCTGCCGTTGCTCTGTTGCCTGCAGGCTAATGAAAACAATTTTCACAATGGTATGCTCCGCCAGCAAGAACAACAATAACAATAACATCGCTGGAGAGTTAAAAGTTGCAACACTGCATTCCGAGGCAAGAACCAAGCGGCGCTATGCTCCTCCAAGACGATGCTAGAAAAATCACAGTCCGACTCGCTTAGAGCGAACTTAAACAACAGAATTTTTGTAAATCTCTAATCTAAATATTATTATTTTAGTAAGAATATTGTAAGACTCTAATATACTTAAAAAAAAAGTTTGTCTGAAATATTAAAGAATACTGATTGATGTTGATTCACTTCTGAAAATCCCGACGCAGAATTTTTAAATATTAAAATTTTTAAAATTTCTTTTACATAGAAATTTGGAGTATCTTAGGACCAGAACTAATTTTAATAAAGTTTTCGTTACAAATATAAAATTGTACAAGTTTAATAATTTAAGTAAAATATAATATATCATTTTGTTATAAAAATATATTCTAACAAAATAGAAGTAAGCTTATAAAAGTCGGAGCAAAACAGTAAATTTGTTATAATGAAAGTACAAGTTACTGGAGTTAGACTGTATTAGAGACACCGTCTCGCTAGTTGGGTTTATTTTTAGCAACATCAACCAAAGGTCGTTCTTCTCCGGCAGCATTTTTGCGGCAAGTGCGCGATAGAGACGGAAAACGACGCCGAATGCCACACTGCTGCAGCCAAAGTTGGTCAATAGCGGCGGCGGTAGGCGGATGTTGTGGATGTTGCGGCAAGAGACAGCAGCAGCAGCAGCAGAGTAAAGCTGCAAGGGGCCAATGGAATGTGGCTCGGATCTCGGATCTCGGCACTTGTGCCACCAGCTTTTTGGCATCTCGTTTGTTTTTGTTTGCACAATATAAAAGCCGAAAAACGCTGAATGAAAACCGCGCGGAGAATGTTGCATGCTGCATATGGTAGCAACATCTGTTCGTGCTTTCGTTGGGCGGGGCGGCCCACATACATACATATGTATGTACATATGTGCATACGTTTATTTTGGTAATTTATGAGGCCCAACAAATTAAGTCCATCAATGCAAGAAGTTTAAAGTGAGGCAAAGTTATACAAAACAATAGAGAATGGATGTCTGCATAGGTTTGGGTTACTGTTCTGAGTTAGCTCATTGGGATTGCATAAATTTTTAAACCATCTTTTAAAATAAAAAAAATATACATTTAAAACTATAATTCCCGGTTCGAAAATCTTTTGTTTTTAAAAATTTCTCGTAACATCTAAAGATGACTACAAATGCAGTTGGTATCTGTATAATTCTATTGTATTACTCATTGATTAAGTTCTGATGGACCTTTAGTTGGAAAACTATTGGGGTCTACATTTTTTGGGCGCTTCAATGAATCTATTTTAGCAATTCCTCTGTTTCCCATTAGAGGCGGTGCAACAGCTGTTTACCGAAATTCAAATTTAATTATAGAAGCTGCTAGAAATGAGCTTGTATAGGAACTTCTCTTTGAAATTAACTTTTTTAAGGTGTTTGATATATAATATGACTGTACACAGGGAATAATAATACATATAATAATAAATAATAATAATAACATATGACCGAGCAAACAACGACAGCTGACGGAGCGCTGCTGCAGCGCTGCTCATAGCCCCAGAGTTCAATGTAGTTCATTGGCCACTTTTTCGCCCGAGCGAATACATAGAGAAGATACGAGTGATAAACCGGGGGGCAGGGGAGAGATACAAAAGCCGAAGTCACGAGCACCATCGAGAGTAGTGCCCACCTCATGCTGCCCACCGAGCGAGCACTGGGAAGTGCCACCCACCCACTCACCATCACACCCGACACAACTGCTGTTGCACTTTGCACATAAATTGTACATACTGTTATTGGGTCACCGCTTACGTCATCATTTCACTGGAATTTCGTGAGGGAGTTGCAGCAGGCAGCGGCACATTCGATTCATAAAAGATAAACATGCAATTATATAACCCAAGAATAACGTAAACAAAATGATAAGGTAATCTAACGATTATCATACTTTTGCACCTTTTCCTTGTCAGAAAATGCAACATACTCTGCGGAAATTTCTAGTCCAATTTGGTGGGCTCTTCCCCAAGCGGGAATGTGGGACATGGGATATAAGTAGAATCATAGGAGACAAACAAGATCAAAGAAATGGAATAAAGCTCAGACAGGTCTAGAAGACATCCATGTCTTGAAAATGTATATTTATAATTACATATTTTTTCGAACTATTTTACATTAATTTAATTTTACTTTAATTAATTTTAATTTGTGATTTTTAATTTGAAAGAAAAATTTCTTATTGGGTGCATTAAAACATAGTAATATTAATTATACGACAAGAATCTTTGGTGCTAATAAAAATATTCATATCCATGCTTAACTTTATGTCAATGCTATATATTTGGAATCCACCGAGTGAGTACGCAATAAAAACTCGGGGAAATCCCCCTGCAATTCGCATTTGTTAGTGCGAAACGGTGGGTATAAAATTACGGCGCAGACTGTGTACTGTGCCAAGCAAGAGAGAAATGAAATGCAACGCAATAAACCTTACCACTTGCGTAACTGTGCAACCCATAAACTAATGATCAAATTAGAATTCCCCCCTTTCTCCCCACACCTCACATTTCTCGTTTTACAGTTGCGTCTGTCAGTTGGCGCCACATTTTGCAATAAAAAGTATAAACAAAGCCAAGGGAAAAGATTAAGCAGAAATTGTATATGGGAGACGTAAAAAAAGGCTTAAAGAGAAAAAAAAAGAAGTGGTTTCATGTGTATATTTTTGCGGAAAATGCTAAGCAAATTCTAAAAATAAAAAATCATTTAATAAAAAAAAAAATGAAGAAAAAATTATTCAAGTAACTAAACGTTAAATTATATATAATTATATTTCAGAAAAAACAGTTAGCACAAAAGTCCCATCGTCAACGCAACTCAAGTTGTGTATTTTTCTAGGAAATAAACATAAATATTATAGCACCTCTATAAACTTTTGGAGTTTGTAATTGGAGAGACTCAAGAGTATGCAGTGAGAAAGGAAAGAAAGAAAGAGGGAGTACGGAATTGGATACTATTTTGTAGTAGTGCAGTAGTAGTAGTTGTGCTATCCTTTTCTCTCATACTCTTGTTCTTTGCCTCTGCTCCCAAAAAAGTGTTGTACACAAAAATCATGTGTTTTTCATAAACAAGAGCCACGGCACGCTCTCCATCTCGTTTGCACGCCGTTCCTCCGTCTCGGTCGCTCGCAGGTTGCCAATATAAAATGCCGCATGCAAAAAATATGTGGAAAGGAAACGAAATGAAACGTTTTGGCATGTGAAACACACACGGAGCCATCGCCCAAAAATTTGCGCAGCAGATTTTTAGCCATGTGTTGGTATTAGTTTTCAGTTTGCTTGGGTTTCTTTCTGTCTTTCAGGTTTTTTTTTTCAGATTCGCAAATTTGCAGTGGCTTTTGGGTTTAGCTTTTGTGTATATGTTTTTTCAATGAAACGTGTGTGGTAGTAAAAACAGAAAGCATTCAAATGTGTGTGGCGGCATCTGTACTTTTGCGAATCCAGCGCTCTCTGCTCTCTGCTGCCTTCTCTCTCGCTCTATCAAGCTTTTTTGAGTGCAACTCAATAGCGCGCTCTCTGTCGCTCGCTCTCGCTTATATACTTGGGGCCGCTGGGGAGCGGCTCTTATAAAACTGCAGGCGAGAGCGATAGAGAAAGGGAAGTTGTGGATGCTAAAATATCCAAGACTTCCAAGCGGCTGGCGGTCGCCCGCTCTTTCTCTCTGTCTGTCATTGCTCCTCATTTCCAGTCGAGTGGGGTAAAAACGGAAATGACGCCACAGCGTCAGCCGCTACATTGGGTATCGTAGTATTTTTGCCAATGTGCAACGTGTGGAGTAGTGCTTTTATTTTAGCACCAGCAGAAGCAACAACAGTATCAAAACTGCGAACAGCAGCTGCGAAAACGCAGTTGTGTTATACCGCCCACACTAGCGGCCGAAATAACGAGGCCACCTCCTATAGATCGTGATGCTTTTCAACAGTTATTTCCGGCACCATGCGTTTTAATTTTTTCTGAGTTTATGATTTAATTGTTCCTATTTTACGATTTTAGTAGTCCAATTTTTCCAACTTTTTGCATTCGCATTTTTATCCTATAGCACAAACTTCTGAATTATTTACATTTTTAAATGAGCACTTAAATATTATTTGAAAACTAAATGTCTCGGAAATTGTTGTTAACGTACAAATAATAATAATAATAAATAATATATCTAATTAATTTTTTTTAATTTAACTAAAATTTTATCCTTTAATATTAATATTATTTTTGTCATATATTTTTATATTGGAAAAGGTTAAAATATAAATTAAGTAATCTATTTAAAAGAAATGATCAGATATCTACAACTAATTCGTTTATTACATTTGAGAATTGAATTAAAATTTAAACATATTGTGCAATATTAAATTTGCAAGTAAATATGTAAATATGTACTACTTTTGTGAAATTGTATGAAACTGTAAGCAAAACTATTTCATAGTTTTTCATGTAAACAATTATTATTTTTTACGAATTGTAACCCACAAGTTTACACTAAAATCAGCCAAATCGGATTTAATATAAAATCCCCGGCCTATAAGCAAACAACTAAAATTAAAAAACAAAAGCCTTGAAAAGAGCCAACAGCTGAATGCGCGATTAGGGATTGAGTGTGCCAGTGTGGGTGCCTTTCCCCCCGGTGTAAGTGTGTGTTTGTGTGTATGTGTATTCGCAATTCAGAGTGTGGTTGTGCGAATAAAAAACATATGCTTGTGGCGATAAGAAAAGGCGCCGCCACTGCTTGTGACGTGTGCGAAAAAAGCAACCATATGATTCTGATAAGCGCCGGCACCAGCAGCTAGCGAGTATAAACTTTCGCTGCGGTAAATCAGGGTAAAATATAAAAAAGTATGTACATTTGCAAACCGATCGGAGAAATAAGAAAAGAAAGTGAGACAATCTAGTATAATATTTGTTCTCATTTCCACGTTTCGCAATTACTACCATACTAAATAAATTGCAACGAATATCTAAAGTCTCAATACTTATAAAAGGTACAGCTGTTGGATTTTATACCTCTAAAACTGTACATTTTGCTGCTATCCTCGACTTTTCCTACACTTTTCCTTGTTTTCCACATTTCTCACACTTGTTTTTGTGTGCAAGTCTCAGGTAGAAATAAATAGAAAGAAATAATAAAAGAAGAGAGAAGAGAAGCGTGTAAATAGAAGCAAAACCAAAACCATCTGATGATACGAATATACCGGTACAGCTGATTTCATTTCAACTATGAACACGAAAAATGTTGATTAGGCAACCTAGCGATAAGCAAATAGGTGAGGGAGGCAAAGAGGAGGACAGTGCGCAGCTGTTTTTTCTTCGTTTCTCCGTTCATTTCGAACATGTGAGCTAGCGCAAATTGGCAGCTGAGAGGGCAATAGGCGGAGAGAGAAAGGTTGGGCAGAGGAAGAGAGCACCGATCGCAGCTGTAACAATTAGACCAAATATAGGAGTCAAAAGGAAAATGGCGAAAATAAAAACATTAAATTAATAATTTTTAAATTGCGTAATTCTTCTCAAACTATATTTATAATTTTTAGAGTAAACATAAAACCATACAAAAGCGTTGAAATAAAATTAAATAATTAATATACTTCTTTATGGCGTAATCAAAATTATATAAAAATAAACAAAAATGTATTTATTATTTCATACATAAAAATGCTTATTAAAATTGTTTAACAAATATTCTTCCCCTTTTTTATAGCAGCTGGTGCTCAATATTATTGCCGCCACTGTTTGCCGCCTGACAATTTGAGAAAACAGCAGTTTTACAATATGGACGGGATGAAAGGCAGAGTAAGAAAACAACAACTAGCGGCGGCAGAAAGAGAGCAAGAGGAAGCGACAGAGGCGTGAGAGAGAGTGAAAGAGCGAGACCCGACACGAAAGACAGAAGTGAAAAAAAGTAGCGTCACATTTGTTCCAGCAACAAGAAACGCCATGGAAGTGGAATGCGATATCTGTGTGTGCGTGTCTCTGTTCGGTGGTGGTGGTTGTGTTTTTGTGCCGTATTTGTTTTGTCGGCAAAACGGCGGGAGAGAGAGCGAGAGGGAGCGAGCGCCCAAAGCAAGGAGAGAGAGCCCGCCGTAGTAGTAAAAAATAATCAATAATTTGCGTGATAAAAATGCAAGCCAAGCTGTTGATGTTGTTTTTGTTTCTCCTGCTACTGCTACTTCTCCCTTATCTTGTAAACATTTATATTTGTATAAATTCCTCTATTTATTTGGTAACGTGATAGGCGTGGCATTAAAATGTAAAAAACTCACTGCAACTCTTCATCCAATTCCTCGGCGCTGTTGTATTCGGCGTGTTCTAGAATAACTTCCTCCGTTTTGATGGCAACCGGTACGCCGGACATATTGTATCGTGTTTGTGTATTTGGTTATTATCGTGGCCAAAAATTCGGTGTTTGAAGAACCACGTGCACTCTGTTGTTGTTGCTGTTGCCGCAGCCGGTGGACTACATAAACAATAGCGCTATTTTGCGATTTGCGCTCTGCGATTTTTATTTATAGCGCCTGTGGCCTTTTTTATTTTCTTTTGTAGGTTTTCGCACAAGCACACACACACTCGCGCTCGAGTCGGCGGATCGCTGATGTGTCAGCTGGTTTTTGCCGCTGCCTTCAGCTGCTTTTTGTATTTAGCGGCAAATTGTTTGCCCGTTTGCTTTGCTCACACACGCACACAACAGACAAGCACCAACACTCACACAAACGGGCACTGGGAGAGCGAGAGAGGCAGGCGAGGCGCCGAAATATAATTTAGCGCGTCTTCGTCGAGAAGTTTGCCCCTTTTTCGCTATTTTCTGTGTTTCGCAGCTGTTTTTTAATTTTGCCACCACACTAAACTCACACGCGCGCGTCTAGTACATATGGTATGTATATAGGTTGCACTGTGCGATTTTCGATCCGCGTTTCGTCCGCTGCGTTGTTCGTTTCGTCCCGTTGTTCGTTAAGAATGAGCACAAAAAGGAACGAGACCGATGCCGAAATCGATGTTATCGAAACATCGCCAACATCGATAGCACAATAGCACAAAACTGGCGGGGAAATAGCTAAAGTGACAACGCTGCCACTCGTTCGCGCTGTTCGAAATGTATCATCTCTAGGAAAAAATGTCATCTTTAGCAAAAAAAATGTCCCAGGAACAGATTTAGTTGTTTTTTGACGACAAGGGGGAATTTTAGGGGGGAAAAATTAGAGTTTTTTTTAAACCTGTATTAGTTAAATCTTTTGAAGAAACACCACAAAATTTATGATTTACTAAAATATGCCAAAAACACCTGGAATAGAAAACCACCTAATAATGGCAAAACTGAAAAAATACTGTTTCCTATCAAACAAAAGTTTTGTGGTCTGATACTGGCTTTTCCTTTATTTCGTCGAATTTTGTTATTATCAATGCGCGTGTGCTTAATATTTGATTTTTGCATCTATCATGCCTCCAGTATTGCCAAAAATAAAATATGTACATTAATATAAAAAGGAGTGGGAGACCGAAGCATATTTTAAAGGTGAATATTTTTGAAATAACATTGGAGGTTTGAAATTAGCTAAATTCGAATTGAATGTGTATTTATTTATATATATTCTCGAGGCCATTAACTAAAATTATATCCCTTAACATTCATCTTATAAACATTTTTCAAAATCCAAATAAGATATTTCTTCTGTATATATTTGAATTTAACGGCTTGTTTTAATTTAGGGGGACACTGGATTTTTTAGGGGTAAAGTCAAATTTTCATCTGGCAACACTGGGCAACAACCCAAGTTTTTTCATAATATTTGGAACCGACCGTCGCAATATCCGCTTAAAGTGAATAATTACCTAGATTTAACTGCAAAACGAGGCACAATTGACAGCGCAAGAGACGTTTGGGAGCCAGCCAAAGCCGAAGAATGTAAAGATGCTAAAGTACATCAAGAGGCAAGCCAGTAAGTTGAAAGTTTTCACCACTTTCCCCCTCCTCTTGCTGGTGACACCAATTCCAAATTTGTTTTCATTTTTGTTAGGCCGCCGTCGCAGCAGCCAAGATGCCACGGATGGCCCCGCCGCACCCAACGCAAGCGATGATGTGGATGGGACCGACAGTGCCGTGGCGCAGAAACGTCACTCGCTGCGCTCCACAACCAGTTTCTGTGATGAGGTGTTCCTCGAGGTGGATGAGGAGGGCGGCGTGGGAGGAGGAGCCCTATCCGATGGCATCAGTCTGTGCAGCAATGATGGTAATTACCTGCCCGTACAATTGTTTGTCACGTTCACACTTCAAATCAGGGGTAGGGGTGGGAATGCCAATACATTTGATACCCAACTTGAGGCAGAGTTTATCCAGATCCTGGATATATCCCTGGGTTTAAGTGTACGAATACTAATTCAATGTACAAATACTAATTCAGTTATACATTAATGCTATTTTATAGACATTTTTACCTACCACTCACGTTTGTCTATGAACCTCGCCTCCATTGTCAGCGATCCCAACTGCCTGAGCTATTTTGTGCAGTATTTGGACACTCGACAGGCCCTGCCATTGATCAAATTCTACCTGGATATTGAGAACTTCAAGCGGGCGGCCGCGCTTACACAGGAAACTGAGCGTCAGGATGTAGATGAAGAGGAGAACTCGCCGCCTGCACCCTGCACTGATCCGACTTCTCCGCTGAACGACAAAAACAACAAAAGTGACAACGATGTACCTGAACTGAAGACGCTGTGCGATCTGTCCATGCGAAAACCCCTGACAGACGATGAGAAGAGCCAGATTTATGCCGAAACCAACAAGCAGATCATTGATAGACAAAAGTCGGAATCGGGACCAACATCTCTGCCCAATTCCTCCGAACTTTCCAGGGCCAGCATCAGCGATGCCATAGCCATCTACCAAAAGTATCTGATAGTTAATGCCAGCCTCCAGGTGGAGCTGCCGATTGTCATACTGGCCCACATATCGTTACTCCTTTGCGGGCGAGACAAAGCCGAGTGTTCTAAACCTATACCGGCCAGTTGCTTTGACGAGGCCAGAGAGTTTGTCTTGGAGCAATTGGAACGCGATCATGTCCTGGGATTCCTGCAGAGCGGCTACTATTCCACCTACTGTCTGGAGTTGGTGGAAGGTGGTTCCATAAATATCTACGATGTGTTGTACAGCGAATTGGCTTTATTTTACTTTACCGAGTACCTGGAGCAGCGTCAGGAGCGGGAATGTCTCGAGTTCTGGATTACTGGCATTAATTTTCGAAAGAGTTTCGCTTCTGGAGAGGATGATGAGGCGGCACAGAGCGATGCCATGATAATATATGACAGATACTTTTCGCTGCAATCGGATTGCCGCCTGTGGATGTCGCAGAAGCTCCGATTAAGGGTTGAACAGGCCATCTGTGCTCCTGGCGAGCAGTGGCAAGCCTTCGACTTGGCATTATTGGTTACGGCCAAGTATCTTGAGCAGAAGTACTTTGCCGATTTTCTAAGATCCCACATCTTTGATAACTACGTCAACGAACTGAAGATTAAACGAGGTGGGTTCTGCATGTTACCTTTTAAAGGGTGCAATATATTTTTGATTGTTTTTTTACAGATAACTCTGCCTCCTCTCACTTAAATCTCCTTCAACACAAGCCAAGTCAGCGTAGAACTGGCAAATCAACCAATATCCAGCGGCATCGGAAGGCTCTATCCATGTCGGATTGCACGCACATCTCTCAGCACAACACTCTGCTGGCTTCCATGGACACACTGCCGTCGAAGACAACGATAAATCAGCAGCAGTCGGGAAATCTCAACATCGATGCCCGGCAGCTGACGAATCCCCAACTCTTATGGCAGCGTCCTGTTGTGGGGGCGCTAAAATTTGGTTTTGTTAATTCTTTGGGTCGCTACGAGCGAGACTTCGAGGCCGTGGATGCAGTGGCTCTCAAATCGCAGCCATGGTCACTGAGTGTCAGCGGTAGCAAAATCAAAAATGCTATGCGAAAGCTGGTGAATCTCCCGGAGGATAATGTGCAGGAAGAGATTGCCTGGCAGGTGGCCGAAATGATTGTCAAGGATGTAACGAGCGTGACGCTTAGTGGATCAACTTCAGCACCTCCCTTGGCCTAAGGCGTGTGCTACAGGAACTTAAGTTCTCATTTTATTCTCCTTTTATGTATTTATTATTTTTACGCTCAAATCAAAGCAAGAATCTCCCCCAAAAAGTGCACAAAGAAGAAGTCGCAACAGAAGCTCTCTAACTCTACTCTCTCCTATGTACAAACCATGTTGAACAAACAAGAATCAAACTAATTAACATATTAACTTATTTTCGTTAATTTTGTGAGCTTTGAAAGCCGCACAATTACCTTGACTATTGCTCGCTCATTTGTTATTTAATGCAACAAATTCAACCCAAATCTCAAATATACATATATGTAAAGAGATGAAGTTTTCTTGAGTCTTGTTTACTTTACTTCATTCCGTTTTATTATTATACAAATAATCATTTGTAATATATATATATAATGTATATGAATATTTTTGCATACTAAAGAAAGGAAAATTTATTGTTAATAATAACATTTTTCTATAATCAAACGCTGTGATGAATATTTCTTTCTACTTGGTTACTTAAAGGGGTCTTAAATAAGCTATAATTAGTTTAAACTATTTTATAAATAAATTTCAGGGATTACATTAAATTCTCAAGTAAGAAGTCAGCAAAATATTAAGTCAAAATAAGTACTTAAGAAGTTTCTTAGCTGGGAGCTGAATTTATACATACATACATCATATTTGTGGAATCTTCATGGTAATACGAAGGATAACATATTTAATACATTTTTTTTTAACCTTTTTCCAGACTATTCCTACAATGTTTCCTTCATTTTCTTTTTTCTCAAAACGTGATTTTTGATGAAGCTTTTGTTGTTTTAATTTTACATATTTATGTTAAAAGGAAAAATGTAAATGACAAATACGCCACGTATACGTCTTGTTAAAAAATAAGCAACAAATATTTATACTTCCTCACTTTCACTCTCTCTCCTTGAAATTTATTGAAGCCAAACTCCTATATCTACTTAATCTACTTCCTCGATGGGAACCTGATCCGTTTCACTAAACCATCGCAGGATCCTCAACATAGTTTTGGCGGAATACAGGCAAAAGGGATACTCGTTGAAGCACAGCTCCGTGGAACCTCTCAAAGCCAGTCCGCGACTAAACGCTCGTCCGATCTTCACCGGAGCCATCTCTAACGATGATTCCAGATAATCCATAAGCAGCTCCGCTTCGGGAACTTTGGCCTCGGCTCCAGACATTAGTTGACAGATGAGGGATTGTAGGCACTCGAAGGGATCTCGAGAAAGGATCCGTTTCCAATCGATGGCTGGTGGTGGAGGTCTTTGAACTCTTCCATTTGATACCCTTCCTCCTGCTGCTGCTGCTGCTCCTCCTCCTGAATCCTGAGTCCTTCGCACCCAACCAAGATCATGAACTTGACTTGAACTAGCTTCTCTTCTGCTTCGAATCAAATTCAACGAGGCACTGGCCTGTTGAATGGGTGCAATGGCCATTTGAATAGGTTGAGCTGCCATTCCTGCCAGTTGGGTTATTCCGCGAATGGGTCGGATCTTCACCCAGTCCTGGGCCAGCAGATGCATCATGTACATGGCCCCAAGGCCGGTGGCCGCCAAAAGAACCACTCTGTGAGGGGAAAAGGTATTAAATTCGAGTTAAATAGCTGTCTTGAAAATGTAATTCCCACAATTAACACTTCGTTTATTATTAACCACGTGGGGAGGAGCTCCTGTCAGCTTATTTGCGCTCTCAAAGCTTACCTGAACCCCATCCTTGTCGAGCTTTGCTTCGCTGTCCTGTCACGTCTTTACAGCTCGAGTGCCAGCCTTCAAATGGGCGATCTCCGCGAGTGGTGTCCATGTTAAAGCCCCAAATGGGATGCCAAAATCGATGCCAGCACCACTTTGATCGCCAGAAAAGAAAACCCCAACCCCACCAAAATCCACAGAGAAACCGGAACCATCGGGAGTTATCATCAAAACAAAGTCCATCCCACCGCTTTCCGCAATAGCGATGCCGATGACATAATAGAGCCCCATCCAGTGGACTTGTCCAGGCAGCTCCTCCTTCTCCTCCTCCTATGGCTCCTGCTCTCCACCATACATACACACATCTCCATTTATTTTCCCTTTCATTCGGAGCAAACGGGTTTTTCTATTTGCGTTTTTCGCGGTTAGTTTCTTAACGCAACAAGTTTTCCTTGACTTTGGCGATGCCTAGTGGTTCGGTGGTGGTTTGGTGGTGTTGTCCATGACCATTAAAAATGGCTTGCTAGCGGCGATTAATCGCCGAGGAAAATGCAATTGAACTGTTCGCCAGGCAGTGGGTCAGACGGGTGAAGATTTGGGTCTTTGAGGCTTAAATGGGGGAAATGGTTCGTGATGCAGAGGTTGTTTAGTAGCAGCATTTTCCAATCAGGAGAAAATATATAATATATGGGCTCTTTATGGGTAGCTTTTCCGTTGCCTAAGATTAAATGCTGCTTTGTGAGTCCATGAAACTCATTTAAATGTTTCATTTTAATACCTATAAATTTAAAGTATAGGAAATTTAAGAGGTATTGGAAAATAATTAAATTCATCTGTCGCCTCAAAAATTATAGATTTAATCTTGGATTATATAAAATTTGTTTTAAAGTTAAGCTACCTAATTGCAATCTATATTTTTTATTATTTTAAAGGATTTATTACAAAAACAAAATCCTAGTTCAAAAGAATATCAAGTTATACCAGCAGAAACACCTGAAAGACCCAATTTCCAACCTCCCCCTTATCACTATTTCAACTTGCAATTTCCCTCAAATCTCCCAAATCTTGAGGAAAACTTTACCCGCCCCAAAAGCCAACTGAAACAAGTGGAAAAGCTTTTCTTCCCCGACGGAGATCTATAAAACCCAGGCCCAACCAACCGAGCGGATTCAGTCGTTTTGGGTGAACGTCAGGTGCGGGATCTGGACTCTGGACTGGATCACCAGGAAACTGTGTGTGTGGATAACTAACCAACTTCAAACTCCATCTCGTGGGATTGCATAACGCACTGGGTGAGGAAAAGTGAAAGCAGGAGGAAAGAAAAAGAAACATGTTTTATGCGGTCATCTGGATTTTTTGCGCCACTCTTTTCGCCATCTTGTTTGGAGGAGTGCGAAAGCCCAAGAGATTTCCGCCAGGACCTCGTTGGTATCCCATAGTGGGCAGTGCCCTGCATGTTTCCCAACTGAGATGTCGCCTGGGGATGTTCTGTAAGGTGATTGATGTCTTCGCCAAGCAATATGTGAATCCTTATGGCTTCTTCGGCCTCAAGATCGGCAAGGACAAGGTGGTGATAGCCTATACGAACGATGCCATCAGTGAAATGATGACCAATGAGGATATAGATGGTAGGCCCGATGGCATCTTCTATCGCCTGAGAACCTTCAATTCCCGTTTGGGTGTCCTTCTCACCGATGGAGAGATGTGGGTGGAGCAGCGTCGATTTATCCTGCGTCATTTGAAGAATTTTGGCTTTGCCAGAAGCGGCATGATGGATATTGTCCACAATGAAGCCACTTGCCTGCTGCAGGACCTCAAGGAGCAGTTGGCAAGGGCTGGAGGAAAGCAGGCTCGGATCGAGATGCACGACTTGACGAGTGTTTATGTCTTGAATACCCTCTGGTGCATGCTGAGTGGCAGGAGATATGAGCCCGGTTCTCCGGAAATCACGGAACTGCTGGAGACATTCTTCGAGCTCTTCAAGAACATCGATATGGTGGGTGCTTTGTTCAGTCACTTTCCCTTGCTGCGGTTCATTGCCCCGGACTACTCGGGCTACAATGGTTTTGTGGAGAGCCACCGAGCCTTGTATTCCTTTATGAGCAAGGAGATCGAGCTACATCGCTTGACCTACAAGAACTACGATGAACCCAGGGACCTAATGGACTCGTATCTGCGTGCCCAAGAGGAGGCGGGTAGCGATGACCCCAAGGGCATGTTTAGTGATGAGAGCCTGTTGGCTATTTGTTTGGACATGTTTCTGGCAGGTTCGGAGACCACCAACAAAAGCCTCGGCTTCTGTTTCATGCATTTGGTTCGGCAACCCGAGATCCAGGAGCGAGCTTACCGCGAAATCAAGGAGGTTGTGGGTCTGGAAAGAATTCCCGAGTGGTCCAGGGATCGCTCGAAGTTGCCCTACTGCGAGGCCATCACCTTGGAGGCAGTGAGGATGTTCATGCTCCACACCTTTGGCATTCCCCATCGCGCTGTGTGCGACACCCGTCTGTCGGGCTATGAAATTCCCAAGGACACCATGGTGATTGCCTGTTTCCGGGGCATGCTGATCAATCCCGTGGACTTTCCAGAACCAGAGGTATTCAATCCGGAGCGATTCCTCTTCGATGGGCATTTGAAACTGCCAGAGGCTTTCAATCCCTTTGGCTTTGGGCGTCATCGCTGCATGGGAGACTTGCTGGGCAGGCAGAACCTGTTCATGTTCACAACCACTGTGCTGCAGAACTTCAAGCTGGTGGCCATTCCTGGCCAGATGCCTGAGGAGATACCGCTCGAGGGAGCCACAGCAGCTGTGAAGCCATACGACATCATGTTGGTAGCTAGAGGAGAGCAGGGTGTTTAAAGTAAAATTCTGTTAAATGTCAACATTAGTTTACCTGGTTATTGGTTAAGGCGGTATCAAACCTCCACTTTCTTCCATTTCAATAAAATATGTTTCGGTTTATATTACACACTTCATGTTTTTATATTCTCTAGTTAAACATTTAATTATCAATATCATTATAATTATTATTGTTGTGGTTGATTTGTAGTCTACAAAGTTGTCTTTTAGTTTCATTCGGTTGCTCCTCAACGATTTCAACAAAAAGCATCTTTTTGGGCTAAGCAAACTCAGCACTAAATCGTACAAATATATATGTATATATCAAATATGTAGAATGGATGAGCCGATGGATTGATTAGCTTAGACGATATACATAAAAAACCTAGCGTACAAATAAAAGTATTGCCACACAAAAATGTTCAGTAACAAAATGGATTTTAGAATGCGAATGGGTTTGCTTGCTCCTCGCTGTTCTCGTCTGTTGTTGTTTTTTAAAGCTATTTGTTTATATTCATACGGTATTGTTAATGGAAAACAATTGTTGCTCCTCCGCCATGACATCCCTACGTATATATAATTTGCTTTAAAAATTTAAATTTGCGTTTCGTTTTGTTTTGTTTCTTGATGCTTCGCTTTGATATATTCTCACTCTTGAGCCTGCCGCTAGACACACTGGGCTTATGTATATGATCTAGATGTGTATATAAATATATATGCATATGATCGTGTATATAATATATATGTATGTATGTAAAAACTCTAACAATTGTCACACAAAAAGCAAGCCAGCTAAGCATTGCCAAAAAACGTTCAACTTAGCTGCGTTTCCAAGCACTTCTATCATTTTGTAAAGTAAATCTGCATTTTGATTCGCGAAAACTTAAGTATCTCTGCTGCACCCTGCTGTGATAATATATATGGTTTATATTTCAGAATGATATAAAACTGTGTCCGCATTAGCTATTACCGATTACACTGCTCCTGCACATAACTTTGCTTGGTCCGTAATATTCCCAACGCGCGAGCGGAAGAGTATGATTATTAATTACATTTACATTGAGTCGTCGGTGAATGGTTAAGATTAGAGATAGTGACGATGGGAAATAAATAAAAACGAGTGGTTGTTGGGGGGTCGATTTTGTAGAAGAGGTAGGAAGTTCATGGATAATGCAAAGATTTGTTGTAACTAACAAACTGCAGGCACAACATAGAAGTTATTTAGAACTGTTTGAACTTTGGCAGCTCAAATAATCTTATATTATAAGCCACAGTCCCTTCATTGCAAACCGTCTTCGAAATATCCATAGAGTCCGCGTCAAATGTGTCGACCCACCCTAGGATTACAATATATATAGGGCTAGGATATGTTCAGTTCAAAAGTTTAGACACTAACGGGCGACTATCAAGCATTTGAAATTTTTGTGCAACATCAAAAACTCTGGGAAATTGACAGATTCCGCACTACAGACATCGATTGACTAATAACTAATGAAATTCCCTAAAAAACTTGTTGCACCAGTTTGCATCTGTTCTGTTTCTGATCTATATTTTCACCATATGCTCTATCTCCGCTCAGTGCTTCCGGAATCCAAAGGTTGGCAACTGCTGGGCACAGCAACAGGCCACGATGTACAGGATGCCGAAGAAGAAGTTCAGCTTGGCCGTTTGCCGCGGCACCAGATGCATCGTCTGCTCGTTGCGGAATCGCTTCTCAATCTGAAAGGCTTGCGGCAGGGTCACCAGTGGCAGCAGGAACCACAGCGAGTACTTCAGCCCGAAGATAAAGAACAGCGAATAGGGGGCAAACAGGAGCATAGCATAAAGTACATGCGAGGCAGTGCGCCCAATTAATATTGCCAATGTGACGATACCAGCCCGACGATCATTATCCGCATCCCTGGTATTGTTACTGTGCAGAATCGCCTCCGTGTTGAGGGCCAATGGAATGGCATAGCCCATTGTCGTCCAGTCCAAGTGACCCGTTTGGGACATGAACGCGAATAGCACAGAGATGGGTCCAAACAGTATCAGTATCACCAGATCACCCAAGGCGATGTACTTGAAACCAATGCCGCCTGTGTACAGGAAGCTCGACGACAATCCGCCAAAGTAGATTAGCGCCAAATGCTCCATTTTCGCCGGACTGAGCACCGCCAGAAGAACAAAGCCACCGCAGCCGGCCATGTACAAAATGGCACCCAGCGAAACCACCTGAAAATATAAATAAACATATCCAAATTTATAATGGTGTTAAACAACCAAATTAATTGTCTATCATTTAACTCTACAAAGCCGTATGTGTCTATACTAGGTAAGTATATCGTGCAGATATATAAAATACCTACAAAAATATCATATAGCATTTTATGAGTCCGATATATTGAATACAAAATTAATTTATCGTTTTTTTAAATTAATATTTCGTGATATTATTATAAATACTTGTTGCATTTCTCATTTCTTTGTTATTTATTAGTAGATTGATAATTATAATTACTAGAAGAATTTGCTTCTACAAAACAATAGTTTTGTATAGTATAGTTATAGTTTTTAAAAGCATAGCTATTTGTAGGCTCTCCGTAACACCTTTTTAAGGGTGAGGACCAAAGTTGTACCTAAATACGAATATATATATATATTCAAAATGCAAGCCATTCTGTTGCCATTGACAACCAAAGCCTTTTTCACAACAAATCCATTGAATTTTTCCCATTTAAACCGTTCACCTCAAGATGGAAGAGCTGCAAAAAGTTGGACTCTTTATAGATGATATCTACAGGCTGCGAGTGGAGGATCCCAGCATTGCCAATGAAAAAAGTGAATTGCGACAGGAATGCTTGGAATACTCCAAAAATTTGCAATTGTTTAAGAAATTGGCCGGTGACTTTTATAAAATATCTGAGACGTTCGCGAAAGATGTCGACAAGGAGAAGCTTCGGGCTATTGGAACTCAGAATCAGCTGAAGACCATATCGAAACAGCGCCAGGGTGAGCAGCAGGTCTATCAGAGTCAGATCTACGAGCATACCGTGGAGTTGGAGCGCCTGAAGAGCGAACATCAATATTTGCAGCGCATCGAGACGGAGCAATTGGAAATAATTAACAATTTCTTGGTTAATCAATAATACATATGGATATGTGTACCGAATGGAAACCAACAAAAAGGAATGCCAAATTCACCTTTTTCCTAACACAATCGAAAAATTAAAATTAACGACGAAAAATAGTTCCGAACAAGTATTTTGTGTATGCAAATTACGACCTTTGAACGTGTGTTTTGTACAAATTTGAAAATCTTTAGAAATTACCTTGCTTGTGCATTCCAAATTATATTATTTTATTAAAGCACCACAAAAACTACTTTGGAATATAAACATTTTAAGTATAGAAAACTATTGCATTTAACGTAAAAATGTCGATATTATTAATCCGTCTCGCTCCTGGTTTAAATGTTTTTCATATTTTATTAGTCTCTTAGCTTGACATTCTGTGTTCTACCCTGCTTTATCAATTGTAAAGTTAATATATTTTCGTCCTAGTTATGATACATTTAAAATTCGGCCCTGAGGGTATACAAACTTTGGTTTAATTTATTGTTTATATTAAAACTTTCCCAAAAAAAAAAAACGTTGGCTAACGTTCACTTGTGGGCTTTGCAGGGTTAATCGAACAGCAATTAATACCACATCGTACTCGAGCTTACCTCATCCTTGGTGAGTATATGATCCACTAGCGTACGATCGTCGGCCTTTTGCTTGTCAATGCCCTTGATGAAGTCGAAGTAGGTGTTGACTACGTTGCCGGCACAGTGGACGGTGACCACAGTGAAGGCGGTGAGGAAGAAGGTGGCCAGCGAGAACTCCGCCGCCCATTGGGAGCGATAGGCCAGTGCGGATCCGAGGAGCGTTGGCACCAAGCTGGCGGATAACGACCAGGGACGCAAAGCTAGGAGATAGGTTTTCAGTTTCATAAAGGTGCCGGATGTGGGTGGATATCCTGTTGTTTCTACGCCTGAACCTGCACCTGTTCCGATTTCCGGCCCTTTGCTCACTGCTCCCCCGCCGCCGCCTGCCTTCCCATTTGTGGTGGTAGGATTTCCGTTGGGCAACAGCTGCGAGGTGGTGTCCTCCACCTCCTCGGTGCCGGCTCTCCTGGCCGTCGTCGTTGTTGTTGCCATTGCAAGCTGCACGGGTCTACTGGCAGGCACTTCGCAGCGAAACTTATTCACCAACTTGCCGTGTATGTTTGACCTTGTTCTCCAGACCACAGCGAATTGTTTACAAAAGCTTCAATATTAAATAGTGTTTCTATCGGATGCCGGCACATAAACTGCTCTGCTGCTGAGCTGCCCGCTACTGCTGCTGCTGCTGCTGCTGCTGCTCTACTCTCTCGCTCCTCCACCGTCTCCTCCTGGACGGTCTCCTGCTCTCCTGCTCTTTCCCCAGGTGCGGTCGTGTGTGCGTGTGCTTTCAATAATCGCTAATATTGTATACACAGCATCTTGCGAGCGGGAGGTGCTGAGGGGGTTGTTGGTTATATAGGGGGGCGCCTCTGCAGTTCCACAAAACCACGAAATTTCACCCGTGGAGTCCCAAGTTTCTCTCGCGTTCGCTCGCTCTCACTGTCGCCCCGCTCCGCTCGCTCTCTCCGTGCTACTTCCACGTTCGCGGGCAGCTTCTTCGAATCCGGCGCCTGCTTTGATTGATTGATTCCGCCGCAATGAGTATTTTATATGCGCCTATTTATTTTATTTTATTTTAATCAAACAAATCAACTGTCACGTCAGCGCTAAACGAAAGAAGGTCATACCTTTTCGCTGCCATCGTTGGTGTTATTGCAGCCCTGATATCTAGTTTATTTGTTTAAAACAAATAATTATTCCTTACTGTTATTAATTAATTAATAATTTATTACGATTACTCTGGCTTATATGTTTGGTGTACATTTATTTATATAATTTTAATTATTTTATAAAAAGTCCTAGACTTATCGATAACACTATTGTGTGCGTTTGCGAACCCCTGGTCATAACAGCTGTTGGTTGGCTAAAACAAACAAAATATAAATAATTGTTGATCTGATTTTAAGTGCAATATGGATTATAATATACATAAAATTTGTCGCGTTTGCTTGGAGGAGGTGAATCCCATTTCGGTGACTTCTATTTATAGTACAGATTTTGCTATGATGCCCTCGGTAATGTTGATGCAGTGTGCTAAAATACGAGTGAGTAAAAACCATACAATTATTTTAAGCAAAATGTTAATTTTCTAATAATAAATGATTTTTTCAAGGTTTACAAAACCGATGGCCTGCCTTCTGTGATCTGCAACAATTGCATCTACCGGCTGGGAGTGGCATTCCACTTTAAGCAGGAATGCGAAAACAGCGATATTCGTTTGCGGCAGTATTTGGGCATCCTCGAATCGTGGCGCCAGGATGCAGCCACTAACACGGATTTTGTGGAGAAGCCATCTATCATGCAGCGTGATAGCGACGAGGAGGAGCAAGTGGATACAAAAGCGAGCAAAAGGCGGTCGCGCTATCAAAGAAAACCGCCGGAGGAGCACAAGAAAAGGGGCCCAAAGCCAGTGGCCAAAATGCTGCACACCTGCTATGAGTGCCACAAGAGCTTCAAGTGCATCGCTCAGCTCACACAGCACATTCGGACCCATACGGGGGAGAAGCCCTATCAATGTAGCTACTGCATCCAGAGATTCGCCCAGAAGTACAACCTAAAGGTGCACGAAAGGACCCACACAGGGGATAAGCCCTTTCAGTGTGAAATCTGCTCGAAGCAGTTCTCCGCTCTGGGGAATTTCCAAGCCCACCAAAAGATCCATGTGGGGGTAAGGGATCAGATATGTTCTCTGTGTCAAAAGGGCTTCTATACCGCAGGAGATCTCTCCAAGCATATGCTAACCCATACGGGCATCAAGAACCACCATTGCGATGTTTGTGGCAAGGCATTTACCCGGCGCAGAGACATGCGGTCCCATAAATTAAAGCTTCATCCGCTAGAGTCTAGTACGAATCATGATATAGTGGATGATGATGATGATGAGGCTATCGATACCGATCCTGTGGGACTGGACACCTTGGATCATGCCCCTTTCAAATGTCCTGATTGCGACAAGGCTTTCGACACGGCGGATAGCCTTAGTTTGCACTTCCGTACCCATGCGGCGAACAACAATCTACTAAATCTTCCGTTGCCACCAGCACCGCCCATGTCGCATCACTACCATCATGATGCACTGCATCACCTGGGACCGCCGAATCCCGCCACCCAGATGGGAATGGCTGCCATGGCTCATATGCTAGCACCACCCCCACCTCCCCCGCCCACGCCCAGTGACGGACGTTACACGATGCTGCATCACACGGCGGCTCAGAGACTGCATTATTAAAGTATTATTATTTGTTAAATAATTATTTGTATAAGTTATTAAGATTGGTGAAAGATACCACTTTTTTAAGAAATTAAATAAATACATAATAATAAAAAATTAAACATATTTTTCTGAATTGTAATAATAAATAAATAAATAACGTCTTTCTGCTTTCTTTAGGTTTCTAATATTGAACACTTTTATTTTCTTTCTTCTATATAATACGTTTAAAATGGAATATTTTTGTCATGTTTGCTTCTTTTATATATCTTTACAAATAAATACATGTATGTAGAAATTTGGCAAGCACAGCTTCTATAAAGATTATTACTTAAATGCAAAACTAAAATCACTATTCGCACACTTAACGCATGCGTTGTCATCTATATAAAATTGTCATTTTACGTTGTATATAAACATAGCTTGATTTGTGTTTTTGTGTGTAAAAAATTGTCGTATCTCAATATTGGTTTGTTTGGTATTGGTATGTATCGTTGGTATCGGCTTGATCCAGTTTGTGAATATGTCTATAAAAGCTCAAAAAATCGAATCCATATCTCAAAATATTGCTTTGAACAACGAACAACGGCGTGGAATGATTAAATGCCACCCACTCCGTTTACTTGAGCTTCTCCTTTAGCCACTCCTCGGTCAGTTCGTCCAGTTCGCGTACCTCGTAGACGCGGGTGAGATCCACTTCACGCTGCAGAGCGCTCTTCGTGCAGGCGTACATCATTTGCAGTTCGATCTGAAATAGAACAATATAATAATTAATAATAGTAATAATAGTAGAATAACAAATCATAAAGAACTTTGTCGGACTCCGAGCTAGATAAACTCTGGTTGCTCACCTGACTATCTCTCGGCGTGTAGAATATAAAACACATCGGATAGGATATGCGCTGGTCGTCGTGCACCATTTTGTACGTGTATATTACGTACCGGGGCTGATGTCCCGGCAGAGTGTCCTGCAGCTCGTCCACCGAAATGTCGTCAATGAACTCGTCCAGCACCACCGATTGCTTCTCCCGGTCGACTTTCACTAAAAAAAATAGTGAAATAAAAACCAAAGTCATCAATCAGCGCTTAATTCGTTTCGGTGTTTGGACACGCTTACAGAGCCAAGTTCCCCGGGGCTATGACGCCCGTAGCCATGGCAATGGAAACTTACATATCAAAGCCGCATTGTTTTTACTCTTGCTGAATCGGAACTTCTTCAACTCCTCCAGCACTTCGTTGCTAATGTCGCATATTTTGTTATCACCCTGCAGAAAAAAAAAAATGGTAATTGATTAGTGGCTCAGAAATCACCAAAGTTATCATATACCAGCAATCAGCAAGCGGAAAAAAAAACACAAACAAAAACACGCCCACACTCCTTCATTAGTCATGTTTTCATTTGTTGTAATTGATTTCCCACTTAGTTCGCAATTTCTTACCATAGCTTTTCAGTTATTTGGGGAATTGGGAAGTACGCCTGCGGATTCTTTGGCAGTTGTCGTGGCGGCTAAGTATCACTTTTTAGCGACTAATCGTTTAAATATTTACGTTTAATTTTTGTTTTTGCTTCTGGAAATGTTTGACCGACCTGCAGTATGACCGTGTTTTGAACGCCAAAAAATTCCACGTATTCACTACCCGACCAAATGAACAAATTTCCAAAACTATCGCCTATATATTAAGTCGTATACGGTACGACCAAAATAATCCTCTTTAAATTTTCAGACAAAATCCCATTTGCAGACCATGGATATAGCCTTGCATTCTACATATAATCCCTAATTTTTAATCTATAAGCTCTTGCACTTTTAATTTAGCGACTTAAAACGTTGCGCTGTACGAACTCTTCAGTCACAACGGTTTCTTAGTATATCTACTAATTTTTAATATTTTTAAAAGTACAGTAAAAAAGAGTGAAAAATATGTCGTCATTAACATGATCAAATTATTCCCGTCAAACGACATTAATTGCATAATATTGATCACGATCGGTTCATTGCTCTTATCATCCCTAACAAACCAGGGATGCCAAAAGTACCGTTGGATCAGGATCGCAATGTTTTTTTCTGCGCCAATTTTAGCTTATTGGCAAATTGCAATTGTCTTGCAACAAACATTGATCTACCCAATAGTGGGTAGAATTTGAGTGTTGAATTGATTAGCTAAGATGCAGACATGTAAGCTTGATTTGGATCAATATGAAGATAACCTTTTGCTTAGCTGCTGGAGAGTGGGAGCCTGCAATTCCCGGACAGCCGCCTTATCCTCATTCAATAAGAATGAAATCGCTGCAGTGGATATTGTGGCCTGTTGGTAAGTGCATATTAATATCCTTAACAAGACAGACCCACTGATTTATCCTACTTTTTAGCAAGAAAATCACTTCCTTGGTCGAGAAAAAGGCATCGGAGTTGCGACGTTCCCATTCGGTGACCCCAAGACACCAACTGAATTACCATTTCAAGGACTTTGCGCAATTGACTTACGGTGTCACCAATATATATTGTCGCCAGGTGAACGTGCTCTTGGGTGAGTACTTTCCTTTTCGTTGGAAGGAGTGTCTTAAATATGAATTCTTTTAGAGGACACTCATCATTTGCTGGATCAAATAAAAGGCAACAACTTTGACTTGGTTTTAACAACCAAGAAATCACTGATACGAACCAATCGCAAGCGAAAGCGCATAATCACCAAGGAAAGCCAACTGACGATCTCCAAACGTCTCAGACTTGACGAATCCGATCTTCTCAATAAATCTGTACAGCAACACTATGCAAAAATGCTCTCCGAGTGTCAGGTGTGGCAGTCTGAATCCACTCAGAAATTAGAACTGCAGGACGTGGGTCTTAATATTCCGTTTATTATAAATTTTATTAAATTATTTTTTTATTTCCAGTCCATTGAACTACCTCGAAACTATAACCAATCGAATTCATATCATACCATTACCATAACCGAGGAATTTGAAGTTCACGAGGATCCGTCGGACATTTATCCATCTGATGGCTTTGGGGACTGTGACCACCCGGACTTAACCTTTTTTCAAACACTTTTCCCACGAAATACCGGTAATAGTTCTCAATTCGAAAAGCATTCATCCAACTAATTCTTTTTTGCTCCTAGTAAAACGACGATTGACGATTTGCTCTTCAACTGACATTTTACCAGCGAAAATGCCCAGATTGGATGCTGAACTAAATACTTTCCAGGCTGACAGTGCTATTGTGACCACAAACTACCCAGTAGCAGATAACACTGATACAGATATAGAAAGCATAGTATGCGAACCATCGCTTCCACTAGACCTCTATAGTCCTCCATCGAGAAAAATGTCCAGTGCTGACAATGATCTTGTGACAACGCATAGCGTTGAAACCGCTCAACCTAGTACTATAAAAAATAATGCGAAAAAGTCTCGCAGGAAGAAGCTTATTATCGACAAGTGCATTAAATATTCTCGAGAGAAGCTGATGAAAGAACAATATCGATATTTAGATTATCTTAGAAAAAATGTTATGGTGATTCCACCGCCTTCCGAACGACGCAAAGCCCCTGAGGACCTTTTATTTAAATTAAACAAGCAAATTTCAATATTTCCAGATTTTATAAATTATTGCATTACTTTAACCAAGGAAGAGAAGGAAGTGCTATCTGAGGTTACCTTAAGAAGCATATTCGGCTCAGAATTCTCAGAGGATATGGTCAAGGAGATTTTCGTTCCAATTAAAGGCAGGAAAAGTAAACAAAAAAATATTGTTTATCAGGCGGTTATTTCATTGGATCAAGAGGACCTTATCTTAACGCCTCCATTGCTTCCGGTGGTTGAAAGCAATAATAATAATATATCAAAACATACCATAAGCTATACAAATCATGATTTTGGTGAGATATTGATAATTGATTATAATTATTCTAAATAAATATTGTATATTTTTTTTCTCCAGATGCTTACTCCGTGATGATGGATCTACTAATGATTTGGCGCAATAATCCCGAAATCCAAGGAATTGATGCAAATAAATTTATCCAATTGTTTCCAGATCGTATTACGGCTGCGCTAGCCTTTAATTTTTTGTTGTGTAGGTCAAAAGTACACCAAATTTTATACCGAATTAATTAAGGAAAGTTCCATTTCAGATCTAGTCCGCGACAGTTTTATAATGATCTCCAAGAAGCCAAACTCCATTGAAATGGACAAAATAGAGCTTGGCCCAGGGTCCAACGAGCTTATTGAAAGTCTCACACTAGATATTTCATAGAAAATTGTTAACCAGTCTGATAGAGACTATAAATCATTGTTTTTTGATCATTTGTTATCAACTCACATCCTTCGTTAGTCTAAAGTGACTTAGTCTTCCCGTCACAATGTCCATATATTCATTTAAAAACTTGTACATTTCATTGTTTACTATTACGTTATCGTAGCTATATAATTCATTAACATTTTGGGTAATTCTCTAAACCGTACTTGTTGTCCTCCGTTACGCAATCTCATTCTCTCTATGACAACACCAAAAAAAATAAACAAGTTACAAAACAAAAGAAATACAATGTATTATTGGCACAATCGCTTAGATGCCGATCTGCTGAGCCAGACCAGAGTAAATGTGCAGCGTGCAGAACCCAATGACGGCCGCTACCAGCGCTTTCACAGCCACCGTCAGCCAGGGTCCAATGGCCAGGATGTGGAGCATGCCCTCCAGCCAAACACCCTTGAATACGGTCACTGCCAGCAGCAGGCTGACCAAGGGTTTCAGCGCCTTGTTTAGATCGTGACGGGTGAACAGCCAGATTAGAGTGGCCGTAGTTATGTGCTGGACTAGAAGCACGTTCGACTCGAGACACTTCAAAATGTAGATCCAGCTGAACTCGGTACCTCGGGCTCCGACCCACAGCATGATGCCCCGGGAGAGAATCACCTCGGCAGTGGCCCCTGCGTGAAAATTAAAGGTATATATCTGTATTAGCGGATGGACAACTAACTTATACGGTATAGATTAAGGTCAAAGCCCTAACTAGGTTATTCGTTGACCTACATCCAAGTCCAGCCGTAATGAGTTTGGAATGTCCTTTTCCAGGAATACGACTAAGGATCAGGGCAAATCCTAGCAGATCGGCGATGTCCACGCTGCAGCGGAAGATCTCCTGCAAACCAAAGAGCACACACATCACTTAACCTTAATAATTGGGTAAATAAAGGTAAGCACACACCGCAAAGAAGTTGAAATCGCCGCTGGAGGAGCTGTCCGAATAGAAGAAGGTGGCCAGGACCAGCATCTTGCATAGTTGTGTAAATATATAAATGCCTCCCGCTTCCAAAAACTTCCAAAAGGCCCCATATTCCGATCTACAAAAAACCGGGACAATTTAGAAATAATTTTATTGATCTGGAGCGAAAAAGTGCTAAATGTGCTTGAAACCCACAGGCCGGAGTATTTGTAGGTGAAGTAGTACGGCGTTAGCAGAGCCACACAATTTCCAAAGTGATACAACGTCATTTTCTTTTATAAACTATAGTTATTTTGCTTTAATTAAGAATTAAAAGTTGAAAAGAAAAAAACTAGCGTTGCTCGCCTTCGGTTATCGATATGTGCCGTCAATGATGCTGAGCACAATAGCTGTTTTTAGCGGGATAAGATCTTGGAACAGAAAGTAGCCAAGCTTTTAATAGCTACTAGCCCTTTTATTTTTTTGTTTATTAATTAAATAAATATTAAATTATAAAATGATTTTTTGTTCCGGCAAAAAGTTAATTGACTTCTAATTCCATTAATTCAGTAAAAATGGCTAGAGCTGAGTGTGAAAAACAAAAGTCTGCGCCACCACTGATAGCTATCGATAGCTGCTAGATATCAACACGTCATCGTCATCTGTCATCTGTGCTCGTATGGGTGCGCGTGTGTATGAGTGGGTGAGAGTGTGTGCGTGCGTGTTAGTGAGTTTTCTGCAATATTTTTAAATTATTATGAGTAGTTTGTCGAAACCCCGAAGAAAATGCTTACACAAAATTTCAAATTATACATTGTCTAGAACACACAGGATTGCCAATTAAGTTCCGAGCCAGAAATCGTAGCGAAAACCAGTGATTTGAAGGCGGAACACAAAGAGGAAAATTTCGCCACTCTAAAGGAAAGTCCAACAGATCGCTTGTGTGTGCATATGAAAAACAGCAACGTCAACTCCCTGGGACAAGCTCCAATCTGAGATGAGATGCAAACTCGAAGACGACTCCATCAAACGGACCAGCAGGACTACAGCAGCAGCAGCACATATACCATTCAAACGGGAGAGGATCAGCATCAAACAGGATCAGGCGCAAGCGCAGCATTAGGAGCAGCTGGCGGATCGGGAGGACTACTAGTGCAGCCTCTTGGCTATCCACCGCAACCGCAAGCGTCCGTCGACGCGGCTATCCACATCGGTGACGCCCAGTCCGGCCAATCGCTCGCACCCGACTCGGACGACAAGTACGGAAAGGCGGCCCGCCAGTGGAATCTGCGTGCCTTCTCTGGCCAGGCTCTGCGCACCTTAAGTGCCGCTGCCGCCGTTGTTACCGGAAATAACCAACCGGAAACAAACTTTAATAGCCAAAACAACTACAATTACAATCCCGCATCTAGCCTGTCGGGAACCGGGCAGTTTTCGCAAGAAGAACAATTCGATCCGGAACCCGAGCAGGAGGTCTTCATCATGGCTGCCCGCGATCGGACGGGCGAGTTTGCCAATGCGATTCGATCGCTGCAGGCACGCAACATCACACGGGCGGTGAACATCAGGGATCCTCGGAAGGCCAAGCAGGTGCAGAGCTACTCGGAGTTCATGATGGTGGCCAGGTTCATTGGCAAGAATATAGCCAGCACCTATGCTAAACTGGAAAAGCTCACCATGTGTAAGTACTTTTAAATTAAATGGTTTTTCTCTACAAAATTAAGTATTATTCTTTATTTCAGTGGCCAAGAAAAAAAGCCTTTTCGACGACAGACCACAGGAGATTCAGGAGCTAACGTATATCATCAAGGGTGATCTGAATGCTTTGAATCAACAGATCGCCCGACTCCAGGACATCTCCAAGGACCAGCGGCGTCATACGAATGGCAAACACCTGGTGTCACATTCCTCGAACATGGTACTGGCCCTGCAATCAAAGCTGGCCAGCATGAGCACGGACTTTAAGCAGATCCTGGAGGTGCGCACGGAGAACCTGAAGCAGCAGAAGACGCGACGGGATCAGTTTAGCCAGGGACCAGGTCCATTGGCTGCTCACACCGTTTCACCGTCGACTGCGAAACAAGGATCCCTGCTCCTCAGCGAGGAGAACCAGGCTGTGAGCATAGACATGGGCAGCAGTGACACAACGCCGCTCCTGGCTACCCAGACACAGATGGCCATCTACGATGAGTCAGACAACTATGTCCAACAGCGGGCAGAAACCATGCAAAATATAGAATCTACGATCGTTGAGCTAGGGGGCATTTTCCAGCAGCTGGCGCACATGGTCAAAGAACAGGAGGAGATCGTGGAGAGGATTGACACGAATGTGGCGGATGCGGAATTAAATATCGAGGCGGCCCACGGGGAAATCCTCAAATATTTTCAGTCCGTCTCAAAGAATCGCTGGCTGATGATCAAGATATTCGGCGTTCTCATATTCTTCTTCCTGTTCTTTGTTGTTTTTATGTCATAATCGAAGTTGTAGCCAGCAGGTTGCTTGCCCCGTGTACCTTCTTCCCTTTGTATACAGCAATTATTAATTTTAATCCAGTTTCAATCACAATATTGTTTATTCCAAGCTGTGGCCTACCCGGAAACGATTGTATAATAAAGTTATAAATACGTACATACATACAACGTGAAATGTTGAACTTGCTGGGAGGTAAAAATGTCGCCTATATTATGCTGATAAAAACAAGGTTTAGTACCCTTTTTTATAATCTTTGTTATCTAAAGTGGGTGGTGAGCTCGTTCCACGCCGCCTGTGCTGCTGCTGTTGTTCAGTCGAAGAATCCGCTGTCCTTCAAGCTACACGTTGAGTAAAAAATAAAGTGGCATTATTTTTGATTCGACGTTTATTCAATGTGCTTAAGATCCAACTCCACACCAAGGATGCGAAATGCAAATAAAAATAATAATAATTAAAATACGTTACAATCTCCAACTTCACACAAAATATACTACAAATTATAAAAGAAAACAACGCTGCTCTAGATGTCTTTCTATGGGTTTTGACTCAAATTTACAAGTGAAGTATTGTTCGTGGGTTATTATGGGCAATCGTCTCTCTGACCCGAGTATGACAACTAATACACGATGCGGATGCGCTGGCGCCAACAATGAGATCCCCAGGCAGCTGCCACAATGCCTCTATGTCGAGATGAGCGAATAAACCATGCTAAAATTAGCGAGAAACGTTAGACAAACGATGGCCCTCAATCGCCCTAATAATTAATTTCAATTTACCCGTATATGTAGTAGAAGAAGCTGATCAAGTAGACGGCCAGCTTGATCCAGCCCTCTCGCATATTCTTTGACAATGTGTCCGTTTTCAGGACCGTGGTGGGATCATACAGACCAGGGCCAGACATCACAGGGCGATTTTTGTAGCTGCAATATATGGGAGTGGTCTCATTAAGCGTGACTCAATCAAGCGTTCATATAAGGGAGAACTTATTTATAAAACTTGAGCGTTTTTTTATATCTAATATCTAAAGCTTTAAACAATTGAAGGTCCACATATTCTGAGTGTATTTGCAATTTAAATTAATGAGCATGAAATGTGGAACGTTGGTAATCTCTCTTGGACGTTTTTCAAGTAACAAATGTAGATAAGCTAGCTACACACTACTAGAAATAAGTACCTACATAAACTAAGGTACAGATACTACCAAAGGTTAAAATAATACTCCCATGTAACATGATTCACTTACCGCCAAATATGATAGGCTATGAGGGGTATGTTGATGCATAGCGAGAACCATTCCCCGCAGAATAAGAACAGCAAATTTAGGAAAATGTGCAGCAAGTACTCCGGTAAAACCAGCTAAGGAAGGATAAGCCATCGGATTTATTCAATTGGACTGCAATGTAAACAATGGGTACTACGATACCCACCGGATTGAGGCTGTTGCACTGATCTATTGGATTTTTATAATCTGTCTTCAGCTCGTCAAAAGCAATCACATGAAATATGGCGAAGAATATCAAAAACGCATCCCCGATCAGGGCCACTATGTACGTGAAGGCGGTAAAGTTGAAAGCCATCCTGTTTTATCGCCTGGTAGCACAGCATAAAGTGCTAAACAATATGACTTGCTAATTTATTTACGTAAAAAATTCGGCTTCCAATTTTAATAGAGCTGGGAAAAAGTCGATTTCAGCATCGATACTATCGATTTAGTTTTGAAAGTACCGATGTATCGTAAGTATTTTATTCCTCCTGCCATCGAAATACCATTTACCGCTATCCTCCTGCGGTCATACTTCTTTTCCGAATCGAACCGCCATTACCAAAAGCCGAAGGAAATCGACCGAATTTTTTAGGATCTAAGCAATCTATGAACCTCAAACGACGCTCGTGCAATTACCGAGAATTGTGTGATACATTTATAGAAACTACCTGACACCCCAGACCACCGACAAACCATGTCGCAATTCAATTTTGTGAGCGATCTTCAAAATGCCCTGATTATGGACGGAGAGACGCGCGGACCTGCACCGCGTTGGAAGAAGAAGCTGGAGGCGTCGCTCAACGGGAGCGCCAATACCACACGATCGGTGCTGTCCGTCTCGTACAACACCAGCTTCTCGGGCGTCCAGGTGTCCACGAAGACGCCGGGAAAGACCAGCGAGGGCAAGGCCAAGAAATCGACAACCACGCCAACAAAAACGCCTGGCGGAGGTGATCGATTCATCCCGAATCGAGCTGCCACCAACTTTGAGCTGGCTCACTTTTTGGTAAGTATACGGACGTTCCAGAAAACAACTTTCTCCAAAATCCATATATGTATATCCTTTTATAGGTTAACAAAGATTCTGGCGAGAAGTCCGACGAGGAGAACGAAAAGCCAACCACTAGCAACAGCAACGAGAGCAATGTCCAGGCTTCGGCCCACAAAGTGGAGCGACAGAAACTGATCTCCGATGTTGCCCAGGTCAACAATGATAACAATGGTGGCCGTATTTTGTGTTACCAGAACAAGGCACCAGCTGCGCCCGAGTCTCACACTAATCCTCTGAAGGTTGTCTACTCCATAAAGACACCCATATCGACGAAGAGTGGCTCGCGCTATATACCAACAACTTCGGAGAGGATTCTGGATGCACCGGACTTCATCAACGATTACTGTAGGTAGATGTCTTAACTCCTATCAATTGAAACTTACGAAGAGTCTTTCAGATCTGAACCTGATGGACTGGAGTGGCGATAATATCGTGGCCGTTGCCTTGGGCAGTTGCGTTTACTTATGGAATGCAGCCACCGGAAATATTGAGCAGCTGACGGAATTCGAGGAGGGCGACTATGCTGGCTCTCTGTCCTGGATTCCGGAGGGTCAGATTTTGGCCATCGGCAACAGCACTGGGGCTGTGGAGCTCTGGGACTGTTCCAAGGTTAAGAGATTGCGCGTGATGGATGGCCATAGTGCTCGAGTGGGATCCTTGGCCTGGAATTCATTCCTGGTCTCCTCCGGTAGTCGCGACGGCACCATTATCCATCACGATGTCCGTGCGCGGGAGCACAAGCTCTCCTCCCTGGCTGGACACACTCAGGAGGTGTGTGGCCTGAAATGGTCCACAGATTTCAAGTACTTGGCCAGTGGAGGCAATGACAATCTGGTGAATGTCTGGGCTCTGGCCGGCAGTGGCGTGGGAACGGCCACCGATCCGCTGCACAAGTTCAATGAACATCAGGCTGCAGTGCGTGCCTTGGCCTGGTGTCCATGGCAGCCGAATATCCTGGCCTCTGGCGGCGGAACCGCCGATCGTTGCATCAAGTTCTGGAATGTGAACAATGGCTCCCTCACAAAATCCGTTGATTCCAAGTCGCAAGTCTGCTCCCTACTCTTCTCCCGCCACTACAAGGAGCTGATATCAGCCCACGGATTTGCAAACAACCAGCTGACCATTTGGAAGTACCCAACGATGGTAAAGCAGGCGGACCTAACTGGACACACGTCGCGGGTATTGCAGATGGCCATGTCCCCGGATGGCAGCACCGTAATAAGTGCCGGAGCCGATGAAACCCTCCGACTGTGGAATTGCTTTGCTCCGGATCCTTTGGCGGCCAAGAAGGCTTCGGCCAGCGTGAATAGCAAGGCCAAACAGAGCGTTTTCCGACAGAGCATTCGTTAAAGGACTATTTAAATAAGACTATCTTGAAAGAAGTTTTCATGTCTAACCTTTGTTTAAAGTTAAAACTAGTAGACAATTTTATGTTAAGTGCTTTATAAATTGATTATTTCTTATTTCATGTTCTTTATCGCGACTTTTGCAAGTGTTGAATGTATGAACCCCCACCGACGATGATATATATAAATGAAACATTTGTCAAATACTTTTATTTCTTAGAGTTAAGTTTTGTGCGTATAAATAAAATGCTTGACATTCTCTGCATCCTCTAGCATGCTTTATTTCGCTCTCTAAATACTATCGTTTAACACAAACAAATTGGATTCGGTTTCGGTTGCGGGTTCTGGGTTCCACTCGATGATGGACAGTAGCTAAGTAAGTACATTCATTGGGTTTCTCGGGAACGTGTGTCAAGGAATATGTCTGCAAACATTTACTGGGGCAGGAAGGGCGTGCGTTGCAGGTCTCGGGAATTCGGTTTGTGTTATAATCATAGGTTCACATATATGTATATATGCATTAGTCTAGGGCGCGTATGTACAGATTGGATTGGGGCATTCAGGCAACTGTCATGGGGTTGCCGCCGTTGTAGCTAACAAAGTAACGCGGATCACCAAAGCGATCGTACATCTGCAAATACAAGAGAGGATCGCAAAGATAAAGCGGGTTAGAATTGAATTTGAACCAAGGGTTAGGCATAAATCACAAAATCACAACAAATGAAAGCCACAAAAACCAACAAAATAAGCAAGAAATGTAACAAAACTAGTAAACAATTATAGTACAAAAAGAGTACAACCTAGACTAAGTTTACAAACCTTTCAGATCCAAAAAACATCATCAAGAAATTTAGATAAATAAATAAGTCTAGTTATAGTTTCATCAATGTTTTGTTTTGTTTTTTTTTTTGTATATTTTGTTGAGTAAAATATTTTTTATTTTTGCAACACATCATTTCATTCAGTCAGAAAACATGAAAACATCAATTAGATTTAGCTAACTTAATACTACAATTTATGATTTCATTTTTCATCATCATCATTGAGTTAGGTGTATAATAATAGATCTAGGCTTTATAATGTTAGTCGGTTTGGTTCACACTCACGCGCACGCACATACAAATATTACAGACATACACACGAATACATATAGATTTAGATAGAGAATGAATAATAGCAACAAACATCGAGTGGTACATTGGACATTGCTTAAATGTAATTGTATAGAAAATCCTAATATAGATATAGATTTTGTTATGAAAAGTTGGTTCATTGGACATTATTGTTTGCATTTCTCCTCTATGGTTTGTTCGTTACTTTGTTGGTTCAAATTTTGGGGTTCTACTAAAACATAGACTCCCTGTGCTGTTTGTTTTCTAAGATTTACTATACTGACTGATCTTGCTTGCTCTTCTGCTTTCTTTTCATGTTTTGTTTTTTTTTGTTTTTGGTTAACAATACAATGGGTGTTAGTTGATCCTCAAGTGAAACACCTTTTCATTCCAAGTGAATACCAGTTCAGCTTGGTGGATTCTTTTGCTTTTTACTTAATTCCATCTAGCTTAGTTTTTTTCTGTTTCTGTTTTCTTTCTTTGAACATTTTGGAAGCTGGTGGTGGCTTATGCTCTCTATAATAACCTTCTCTGATCTTAGGCAGTGACGCTCACCTTCGTATCGTCTAGATCTTCGATATCGCTACTGTCGTAATCACTATCCGGCGGCGTCACAGTCTCCGCACCGCGCTTCTCCAGAATGTTCTGCATGCGCGACTTGTTCATGATGCACGCAAACTGGTAGGCTGTCAAGCCGGCAAAGGTGGCCGTCTCTAGGTTGAGCTTCTCGCACTCGTCAAGCAGGAAGTTGGCCAGATCCTCGTTGCAGCCCTCGATCGCAATGTGCAGCGGTGTGCGTCCAGATTTGCCCTCCTATTAAGAAAATTATTTTTAAATTAGCTAAAGATCCTCAAGAACGCTAAGCGGGGGTTATAAACTTACCCTGGCATTGATGTCGGCTCCATGAGATACCAAAATGCGCAAGATATCAATGTGTCCCGCCTCGGCAGCCAAATGCACACAGCGCTCACCTGTAATGAAGGGAAAAGGAAGGGGTTTAGTTAATAAATTGTTTTAAAGTTGAATTTATTTAATGTGAATTCTTAATTTAATACTATGCCTCATTTATGTTGTATTTCTAAAAATCTTATTTTCACTAAACTCTCAAATTTCTCCAACTACTACAACATTCCAAATACTCCAACACACATTTATTTAATTAAAACTAAGTTTCTTTAAATACACTTTTTTCAACTTAACTCTCCTATTTCTCCAATTACTCACACTTCTCCAAATACTCCAACACTCCAATTACTCCAGCATACCCCAACTATTCCAACTACTCCAATACTCTGTACTGGGTATCGGAAAAGCTCTCAGTTATGAATGAAACGTGATCCCTTCTCTGAAAGCTTCGGTGGTCATCTGGAAAAAAAGCTGTGCCCACGATCGATTGCTTTCAGTTGTAAAACGAGTAGCGTTTTATAATACGAACGAACACAACAGAAAGCTTTGATTACGACAATGACCACTTGGCGGGGAAGCAGGAGAAGAGGCGGTGGAGTCAAGGGGATCTGGGTGCCAAGTGGAGGGGCTTTTGCCTTATAAGACAATATGACAACCCGTTGACTTCGAATGCGAATGCGAGTATCCGTGAGTGTGTGTGTGTTTGCGATCGCTCGGCTGTGTTGCTTTTGCTGTGGTGTGCGTTGAAAAACCCAAGAAATTCCCACAATAAAACAGCAGCAATAACACAGCAGAGCGACCGTCCAACAACAAACACAAAGCCCAGTGACGAGGAAAAATAAAATAAAAATCAGGCAAGACAGTTGTTGGCGTTAAGTTAACAAACCAAATACAAAGTTGGCTTTTGGCAGTTCTGCTTCGGCAACAAGTTTGTCCAAGTTCAAATTGGTTTGAGAGCGCACATTATATGTACAAATTTGATACATAGAGGAGGCACACATGCATACATACGAGATCTTGAGTTTTTGTTAATAATAATAATAAATTCTGCAATAATTCAACTGACATTTCAGGCAAGCTTCGGGACTGAATTCTGTTCACGATTCTTTTTTTTTTTTTTATCATATATAGAGATTTTCGTGTCTTTCTGCCATTTAAAAAATGTAGAATAACTTAATTGGTAATTTAATAAACAAAGAGTCAAAGATGATGTGAAATCTAGAGTCTTGCAGTTAAGTTGTACCTTTTTTGGTAATGTAATTTGATGAATTTGAAGGCTTGTCATTGTAAATATATGAAAGTCATTAATTATTTAAACAATTAAATTAAAGTGGACACGGTAACAATATCTTATGTAGATCGTTTTGTCTTTTTTCACAGCATTTCTGTAGATTCCACTTCGATTCTTTTTCAATAAATTCTCGTATATTTTTTGAGATCGAATCGTGGCTTGCATACGGATTATATGGCGAGGAAACTTAAGCAAAAAAAAGACTGAAACAGAAAACAAAGGTAGATTGTTTAGTTTTTTTTCTCGCTGTTTGTTTTTGTATATTCCATGCCTTCTCCGCTTTTACGGCTTTATGATTAGTTGACGCAGTCTTTGTTGTTATTGCTGCTGGCTTTGCCTTATAGTTTTTTATTTGCCAGACTTTTTTTGCGGCTACACGTGCTGTTGATTGACTTTCACACACAAACGTTGGCACATTTGCATACACACATTTACATGGCCAGACGCTGGAGATTTCCGCAACAAGAAATTGTTGTTTTCCCTAATCAAAGTGGCTTCCTATGTAATAATAGTTTAAAAATTCCACCCGTGAGTCATTAGAAACCTGCTAGAGATAAAGCGGGTTCAGCCGTGAACCCTAGAGTTCCCAAAAATTAATAACAAAACACACCCTAAGGTTATCTCGGGCACTTGAAGATTAAGGCAACCTACGAAAAATGTAAGCCACAGATCCGGCCAAGAGAGAGGGAGAAAGAAAGCGGACTAAGAAAGTCATCTTCGCAGCAGTCCAGTTTTATTTTCTTTCTTTCTTTTTCGGCGCTGAGAGCCAGAGCCCGCTCTTACAAAAGCAACAATTGTGTCACAAGTTTTATAAATAAACGATGACCACATGGAGTTTTTTAAAGCTCGACTAACTAAAGGAGAAGCCGACCGACCGACGATGAGCTAGTAAAAGGCAATCCTCATTGTTGTTGCCTTTTCAGCACAGCAACGTGCCAATCGTTAGCATACGATTAAAGACCTATACACGCCGATGATATGGCCATTGGATATTAGATATTAGATATTAATAGACGGGGAGCGATGGATGAAATATGAAACACAAAAGTTTGTTTCAAACTTTGTGTTATGGGAATTCCCCCAATCGCCCAAATACTGGCTGCGTCACACGCAGAGCCTAAGATCTCCACCAGATATTTTGTTAATCCCTCGTCTAAGGCTTTGGTTTTTGACCAGCCAGCAAGTCTGAGAAACCTGACACGTCTCCAGAAAGCAGTTCGACCAGAATACGCACGTTAAATCACATAAAAATCACAAGGTAACGTGATTGCTCAATAATTAGATATATTTGTTTTTAGAACCTTACTTTGGAGCTGCCAAAAAAGCGTATAATTTAAATTTTTTAAATGCAAAAAAGGCAATGAAATTTTGATGGGTTCAATTGTCACACAAATATTTTTAGCCATTTGTATCTAGAGAATTTATAAACAATTAGAATGATGGCTTGTTTTTATTGGGGCACATTAAAAAAGTAAGTGAATGACTGTGAGACTTTAACAATCTGAACCAGAAACTCGCAACAGTATGTTATGAATATATTCAATTTTTTTTCGGCGGTTGATGTCATGATTTAAAAAAGATTAACTTGAATGAGCAGAAATATATTTGCATATCTCAAAAGCCTAACATTTCAACTCTTGGGCATACTATAATATTTGATTGGAAGAACATAAAATACTACCTAATAATGCCCCTACTAATTCATATTCCGGTCTATTTGTCCCAGTGATTAGTGTAATCGTTTTTGGGGTTTCAGCAATTAACGAAATCGTTATGGAATCGCTTAGAACTGCGCAATTATGGGAAATTCTATTTGCACCGTCAACACACACTTGACAATTTAGCACTTTCACAAATGGCAAACGCCCACTTGATCCCCGTTTTATTTCGCCTACGGCTAAAAGTTAACCAGTTACTATTTACACAGGCGGCTAAAAAGTAAAAACAAAAGAAAACAAAAATAATAACAATAAAGCTAAAAAGCAACGAGATATCGACAACGACCTTATGAGAAAAACCCAGCGTCGCAGTTAAAAGTACTCCACAAGTCACCCAGAGAGTCGCAAAGTTCATAAATTTATTGACAGCGCAAATATTAAACGTTGCTGTTGCTGCTGCTGTCTTCGTTTAATTTTAATTAATTGTCTTTATTGCTGGGAGCAGAGTTTTTGGTATTTCTACAACGGGTTTCTTGTTGCAAATTTGCTGTCCTTCACTGCAAAAGGCGGAGGGTCATTGATTCGTGATTATAATAATTACACACAACACCCAGTATTTGGTGGTTTTTTGTTCGATTTGAAATTCTCTGAACTCTGGAATTTCTAAGTGTAATTAGTATTTCCTTTTAAATTTATTGTTATTTACTTTGTTTCAGCTGTTCCTCAGCTGGTTTCCCCAACGAAACGCGTGCCAAAAGAAGTTACCAGGCCATTAGGGGAATTACCTTAGCTTGGCCCGCAAAACCCACGATCCGCGGTATAAAAACCCAGCAAGAGCCCAAGACATGGCCAATGAAATTAATGCCAACTGTCCAAATACGACTGGCAGGCAAATACCCCAAATAAATATATAAACAGCTATGGGCGGAGAAAGGGAGGAAAGGAAAGACAATATCAAATTAAAAGTTGTTTACCCCCAACAAGACCAAGACTTCTGGGCGCCGCCGTTGGGTAATTCGAACGATGTTCCAACTTTCCCAACGTGGAAATTATCTTTGAAGTGGAGTGAAAAACCCAGGGAGCGGAGCCCGGCCGCCAAATGAAGCGAGCGAAAACAAACAGCACAATTTAGCACAATTAAACCATGGATTTTCCAAGCCATATGACGATCGGCGACGTCGTCGCCGACTGACTTGGCAATGAAAGTGTTTTGAAAGCAAGTCAGCTCGATACGATCCGATCCCGTTCCCGTTCCCGCTCCGCCCGCCGGCGGCGGCGGGTTATGTCAGCTTACTCGTCCGCCTTACCTTGTTGACTTTCTTTCTCGGACGCGATTGTGAATGCGAAATGCAAATAACACCCGACTTGGCTTCCATCGTAGGTTTCCCCAGCAACCCCAAAATCGTCATGGGGATCGTCAGCCACGTGTATGGAGTGCACACACAACAAAAAAAAATATATAAATAAAGAAAAAACATTTGTAACAAAGAAAAAACGAACAAAAAAGAATTGAGGCGCAAATGGAATTTCAGGGGATTTCCCAACGTGAAGAGGTCACCAATTGTTGGAAGGAGATCACATTTTGTGGAGTCAGTTTAGGTTTTTCTAAAATGCCAACTCAGTTTTAGTTAGGATTTCCCTCAGCCATTAGATGGGGTATTATTCATTGCACATTCAACTTCCGTCATTTTATTGATTGCTATTTGCATGAGCTCACTGTAAGAACTAGACAGCTAAGCTAAGCTCACTTCCAAAAGAGGAAGTAGTCATGTTACCAAGAATAATGAGTTGATATCTCTTTATTTTTCAGCAAGTAATTTTTGCTAGAGTCAATAAACTCATATGATTGACCAGTATTGAGATCTCATCACAAATAGAGAACTACTTATGGTCACTGACAGTTGTTCATTTAAGCAACCCACAAAACAAAGAGACACGAAATGTTTCCGTTTTCAAAAAGAAGTGATCTAACCTTGTCCGTTGTCCGCTGTCCGTTAAAGTGAACAAACTCTTTGATCTTCAAATTCTCCCTCTCTCTCCGGCAGAAAGCTAAGCGGATTAGGTTTTATTTCAGATTTTTAATAAGGAAATGAGACAACAAATAGCGCGATCTCGACTGGTTCCCATTGCTCAACAGTTGTACGAGACAGCTGCAAATACGGGAGAGTCCCCAGATTTAACCTTGTGTCTTTCAGCCAACAATTGTTTCATGACTAATTTGTTGTTGTCTAGAGTTACTAATATGCATTTATTGTAAAAGTCATTGATAGTCGTTAGATTCCAGATATCAATAAATAATGAGCAGTCAATTAATGCCAGCAGAAACAGGTTCTCATTACATATATCTCCATATATAGTAGAATAGTATAGTAGTCTATAGTATACAGAGTCCAATCTAAATCAAAGGTTAAAGATATTTGTTCGTAAAACCAACCCAGTGACGTGAATTGCGCCTTTAAGGGTGCACTTTTGTCATCCATCATTGTGGGGTCTTTTCGTATGAGACAATTGCAAAGGTAAACTACGTAAATGATTGTTTTTAGGATTTCCAGGCATTCAGTCAACTCATGATTTGATAGCGACTCTCTCCCGCTCTTCGGTTCCGTTTCAAGGAGCACGAGACTTTACTATTGCACACCCAATATGGCCAAGATCACTCGTAAATAGAAGGTAACATTGGTGGTGGGTTGGTGTGGTAAAACCGGCGAACGAACTGATAGCCAGTTATCTTTTCTAATGGCAAAAGGGGCCGGGGCCGAGGCCGAGGACGAGGACGAGGGCGTTCGACGGCGAACAAACGAACCCGGGCTCGTATAATCGCACAATAAACGACCACCTATGGGGTTTTCCTCAGTTCACTGATAACGCACGATTCCAGTTACCAATGTCTGCTGACGATCGAACACCGCTGGACATATCTCATTTTGCTTTTTGCCAGCGGCAGCTTATCAGCCGGGGGAAGTACGGCGAATGACTGCTGGGTCTTAATTTGTGAGTTTAGTTCCAGTTGCCAGCCAGGCCACAGATTTCATGGGTTCACACTCCATTGGAGTGGCATATCTTACATTCTATATGGCCACACATGCTGGACAAATGTTCCAACCATATGGGGTTTTGGTGCTCTGAAATTCCCTCCGAATGGTTTAACCAAGACCCTGAAAACATTCCCTGTCCAGAGGAGCGCGATATGGCGCAAGCGGAACTCTCTGTCTTCCCCATTTATTTATTGAAAGAATGTGTATGCAACAATTGCAGAATCCCCAGTAGCAATTCCTTGGAAATCCATAGAGTGGGGCAGAGAAACCTGATAAGTAAAACCGAAAACGTCACAGTTACTGCCGCCTGCGATAATAGTTTATATTCACTGATAACCAACGCAATCACAATCAATCGATTTGTGTATAAAAGTGGGAAATTCTAGCACTCTTGGATTTGGAAAACCAAAAGCAAATCACATAAAGTTGTCAAGCGAACCCTGTTCAGGGAAAGCAACTATTTATAGAAGCTGTCCTCGAGAGCCCTGCGTGTTGGTTATTTATATAATCGAAGTCCATTTCCCCAGTTGTTGCGTGCCAGGAGCGTAAATGAGGCCCAAAATGGATTACGACGGCCAAGTAAGGACACACATTCTGCCGTGTATATTATAATTACTATTGTGGGCCCAGTTGGGGATTTCCAGAAACTAGAATAATATATATATAATTTGTTTTAAAAGGTAGGTAGGTTCTCACCACCCGTGCTCACTTCGATAACAGAAGCAACCGACTGGGCGAACCTTTCCCAATTTCCGTTTCTGTCTGCGCCTTTAGTCGGCTTATCATTATATTCTTGGTTGCTCTATTTCTTTCTTGTTTTTATTATTATTTTCTTTGCTGCAATTTAGTCTAATGTCTGCTCTGTTACTTGGCTTTGAGCCAATGGCAGATGTCTCACATTTTCCGAGTGGCATTTTCATTTAAATAAAAAGGAATTTCAGCAAGCCTTAAATCGGGAACGGAAAAGCTTTAAAATTAGACAAATTGTTTTGTTATTTATACAACTTTTAACTTCTAAAAAGGTGCCCCAAAAGGATTATTTACTCTAATTAAATATTCTGCTGAAATAACTTTTTTAGCGAAATAACAAAATTAGTTTCTGGGTGTACATTGACTCCACAAATATTTTTGGTAAGAAATTCTGAGAAAAGTAAGGATATTTCCATTAACTTTTGGTTCTGGAATCCACATATACTACGAATGTACATGTTTATACCCCAGAGATGTTGACGTCAATGCTGGGCGGGGAGGATGGGATGGAAATATTTATTTGTTCCACATAGTGAAGGCCGTGTGTTTACAGAGTAATCTCTGAATGGTGTACACAGAATTGCCCCCGAAGTCCCTGTGCCTCGGAACTCAATGGGGAATTGCTTTCGAATCCATATGGTGAGGCGGCATTGGTGGGTCGTGGACTGACTGACTTCGGTGATCGGTTTGGGAAAACCCAGAAATATCAAACAGGCGAAATATGTATTCAAAAGCGTCTGACCGTCTCGTTTCTTTTTTGTGCTTTGTTGGTTTTTAATAGTTTTTGTCGGAAATGTCTGCGCTGTTTTGCTGTTGCTTTCGGCTAGCCGAAATACATTATGTGCCGTGTGTGTCTGAGCAGGTTATATATAGCATCTATAGTATAGTCCATACCAACTATATAGATATATTTGTACATATATGCGGAGCAGCTGTTTGTTTGTGGGGCTCCAAACCGGTTGGCGCTGCCTAAAGCTGGCCGACGAGAAACAAAAAAAATGTGTTTGTTCACCAAATGTTTGCCACTCACGAATTTGGATTTTATTTTTGGCAAGGTTATACTTGGCCAAAAAAAAAAAAATAAGCAAGGGGAAGAGGAAAGAGGCCAATAGAAATCGATTAAACGAACGAAAGGTTAAACGCAAATAACTTTGATATTGCATTATACTTTCTGACAAGTTTATTAACCTTTTTTACTTAAGAGACAAAGCCGAGATTGCAAAACGTTTACTTTCTTGGCTCTAATAGATAAATAATACAATGAAATAATCATTAGAAGTAACTTATAGCAAAGTGATATTAATTTAAAATAAATATTCTTACTGATTTATACTTTCTACGGATTACAAACCCTTTTTTCTGTCCCCTCCCAGCCTTCTCATTTCATTTGCGGGTGGAAGCCACCATTGAGAAATGCAAATCGATAATTCGATTTGTGGCCCCTGAATACAGAGCAAAATCAAATAAGGAAACAAATGATTATAATTATGGGACACGCCTTGCCTGCCTTTACGCGTGGTAAATAAATTCACCTCAAAATGATTTCCTTGAGATGCAATGCATTCGAAATCAACTTGAGCGCTGGCAAAACAAAAACAAAACAATCGCGATAATCAATTGAATTTCCATTTCGATACATGTATCTTACGTAAGTGTAAGTATTTCTGATTCTCTAAAACAAAACAAAATGTAAATATTTCCTCTATCCTTGTGCAAATTGATTTTTGCTGACGTCTGAGACTTTGCAAATGTCTTTTCTGTGCGTTTCTCCTGTTTGTTTTTTTCTTTTTGTTTCGTTTATTTTTGGTTAATCAATAACCAGGGGGAGGACTGTGTTGCTTTAGCCATTTGATGAGGACAATTTTCAAGCGAAATGTTTCGCGCAGAGGCCAATGTATTTTTGGCATCAGCTCAAAGGCGTCTCCCTGTGCATAGCCTATAGCCGTATGGCCATACGTCTTTAACGTCCATATATACATATTTCAATTCTATATAGCAGACGACAATGTCTCGCACTGTGGCTAGCCGTTGGCGGGACACCAGATACATATATCAGGAATATAATGTGTATAATTTTTGGCACAGATTCATAATTTTTCATGAAAAATGCCCGCACATGATTTCCAAAAATAATACAGGCCAAATTTTACGTTCCTAACTAAAAATTCCAAGTCGTTAGCCAAAATGTTCAGTGCCTAATTTAGCCTGTAACTTATGGCTAATGCATTAGGGCAAATTAATTGGTAATGTCTAAACAAAAATGTACATTTTGGCTTTGCTTTACTTACCATCATAGTTGCGAATCTCCAGATCGGCAGGCAGACGGGCGTAGCTCAGTGAGCTGACAGCCTTATCATTGGAACGGTGTCCGTATTGACGGTGTGCCTCATGGATCTCCGTAGCTCCGAACTTCTCCGTCAAGGCACGGACGCACTGCTTCTCTCCGGCGATGCAGGAAAGGTGTAAAGCCGTATTTCCATGGCTATCGCGCACCGAGGGCTACATGTAAAAGTGTAAATGTGACACAAGAATTGATTAGATTAAAATATTGGATAGCTGTTGGAAGGTAGAAGTTTGAAGAAACTAAAAATTACCTCAGCTCCGGCCAGCAGCAGCATCCTCATGATATTGGGCTGGGCGGTGAGAGCGGCCAAATGTAGCGGAGTTTGGGCCACATCGTTCTGAATGTTGAGCAGGCATGGATGCGGGGCCATGCGAATTAAGGCAGTTACCACGTCCACGGATCCCGAAATACAGGCCAGGTGCAGAGGTCTTCAGAGAGCACAGGGAAAAGAGAGAAGCAACAATGAATTTGTGGGTTTATTTACCTGCCGTAGCAGCACCCGCCCGCACTTTCTTCCTTTCTTCCTGTTCACTTGTTGCCTTGTGTCATGTGGCGGCGTAAAAACCCAAGTAAGTTAAGTCGAGGTGAATTATTGTGAAGAAAAAGAAGAGCTGATGAGCTGCCCCGAAAACCTGTTCGCCCGTTCGGTGATGATACCAGTGTACCTGCCCACATACCAGGAAAACCCCAAAGCCTGACTAAAACACATGTGTCAGTCGCGTTTCTCGGCCCAGACAATGGTTTTTCGAGAGTGATTCACGAAACTCTCCCCTTAGCTCACTTGGTGGTCGGTGCCTTTGTTTCTTTGGGAAATTTGGAAATGCTCACCGGAAAGACAGCGCATATCGGACACAAGAAACACACTAAAACGTGACTTTGAGCTGTTCACCGAGATGGGAATTTTGAACATAAGTTATTTAGAATTACAGCGACTAGCGACTATACTAAATGCGTTCTTTCCTATATGAAATTCTCATATTATTGTCACTTTCCCCAATTCTGGTTGTCATTAACAATTTAATTTTAGATCTGATCAGACTCACAAAAATATTTTGATAATTTAGGAATATTTGCGGAGATAATAATTAGGTAGCAAGACTTGTTCACTGAATATTTCGCAATAATGTGGGTTATTTGGAGAATATTAGCATATTGTTTATATTTGCCTAAATATAGAGCTCTCCCATTGATCTAAAGTTCAGATTAGGCATTTGGGGTTCTAACAAAGAAAAATAGTTTGCTCTACTGATTTCCTGGCGTCTTTCAAGTACTTTAAAGAACTCAATCTTTTTAATTCAAATCTCGACACCCACCTTGATCTTTCCCCGTAATGTGTATATCTTCCCAGTACGGATTACTTACGTGTCGCCGACATCGTTTTGCTGGTAGAACTGTTCCCATGCGTTCATAATGTTGATACTGCTCTGCGGAGCGGAGGAGGGATTCGTGGTGGCGCCGGTGGCTGTGTTGGACTGCGTGGTAGATTGTGGGCCCTTGCTCCGGTTGGCAGAAATCTGGGCAGAGTTGCTGGCGCCACTGCTCTGGCCGAGATTGTTCAGCTGTTCGCCGCGACTCGCCAAGTTGCTCTGGACCGTCCATTGCGGTATGCCTGCGTCTGTGCTGTGCTTGAGGCGCATTTGATTGCTGCTTTTGTCCTCCTGGGCGGGCTCCTCCTCCTCTACGTCCTCTTCGTCCTCGTCGATAATGCCGGAATCAAGGACCACGGACTGCTGTTGCTGTTGTTTCTGTTTCTGTTGGGGCTCCTGATCCTTGGGCTCCGGCTGCTGCTGCTCCTCCGCTTCAGGGATGATCTCCTCGCTGAAGATTTGCGAGGATTGCGGTCCGGAAATGAAGCCCGAATCGCTCGTTTCGCTTTGCACGGCAAATTCCTTGTGCTTTTGGTTAATGGCGGCGGCCGGATCTTCTTGCGCTTTGCCGCCAAATGTTGACTTTGCGTTTTTACCGCTACTGTCGGAGGAGGAGGCTGCGTTAGGGGGGCGCTGTTCAACACTGGCAGCGCTGCTGCTGCAGCTACAGTCCTCCTGGCTGCTATCACTTGTTGCTGTTGCTTTTGTTGCTGCTGCTTCCGCTGCTGTTGTTGGGTTCCACATTTTCGTGCTTTTCCGGACTCTCAGTTAGCTGCAAAAGTAATATTTTTTTTGCAATTCAGTGTGCGTTTGAACTTTGCTTTTAAGCTCAGGTTTAATCGCGCTCTCTCTCTATATATCGTTATCTTTCTCTCTCTCACTCACTGTCACACACTCTCTCGCAAGCTCTCACGTAACTGCTCTTTTTGCTTTGGCCTGCTGATGGCCGTGGGTGCGAGTGAAACAAACATATGAACGAACAGCTACAAGTGAAAACGCAATAACAGCATTTTGTAGATTAAAGCAATTTATAAATTATACATGTGTAGCGACATAAAAATAAACGATTCACTGGGGAACTATTTTTGATTTTGCCGTTGATTTTATTACTTATTTTGCCTTTTCCTTCCGCGCCTTCGAGTTTGTTTCACACGCTCACCACATTGGCACACATACACGCACACATAGGGAAATCTTTTATCTCCCCTCACAGCTTCATTTTTCCATTTTCTCTTCGTCCGCTTTGTCTTTGTTTCGCATATCTTTATCCTCTATTATTCTGCACTATTTTTTCACTACCTTGCTGGTTAATTCTGTTTCAGAGTTTCGTTTTACACGCGTAGGTTGAATTTTTTGATTTGCTAAATTTGTTATTTTGTAACTTGCATAGTACCCGTGCGCACGTCTTGTTTGTTATTAAATTTTTTTTTAAATTGTTATTAATTTTTGTCTGGCACCCCGTATTTATAGGTTTTTATGAAAGCCGAACCGACCGAAGGTGCCGATTGCCATTCGGCCGTAGCCGAGAGCGAAAAATGAACGTTCAAAACAAAATGTGAGAGGAGAGAGAGCTTGAGAGCTCCACTGTGTAGGGTTGCCGGATCTTTGGCGGAGCGCCAAGGCGAGCTCGACAAAAGTTTAAACAGCAACAGCAGCAGCAACAAAAACAGCAGAAACTGAATTTATTTATTTACTTGACGATACGATCGATCGATTCTAAGCGACGTGCATTGCTCTGTGTGCGAAATGCGTATGACGACGATACGATGCTGACAAACACCGGGAAAACACCAGCGCGTAACCAAACGGAAATGATTTTGCGAAGAAGGATACTCGGGAGATTTCTACCTGGTTTTTTCTGCCTCTCGGGTACTTCACGTGCACGGGAAAAAACTGGGACCAAATTAGTAGTTAGGATTGAAAATCGTTCTCATATTAATTTAATTATATGTAATTGATATTCGTAATTATTTCATAAATAATTTTCATTGCCATAGTTTTGAAGACTTTAAATTATAGTGTTAATCTGAGGCTAAAAACGGAGAGATATTTATTTTATTAATCATTTTACATAAAACAAAACAGAAATTATAATAAAAAGCAAAAATAATTTCGTTCAGTGTATTCTGAATTACTGGTGTGATTCTGTGCTATTGATTTGTCATGCATTTGGGAATTCTTTCCTTAATTTTTGGGTTTTTATTTGAATGGAATCGCTTATATTCACATATAAATCAAAGCAGATAAGAACTATATTTGTAAGCTGAATTTTTGAGAAGTTAAAAATTGATAAATTGATATAACTCAGAATTTTAAATTGGTAAAACCAAATAAGACTAACAGAACTTTTGCAAAAACAACGTTGCAAAGAAATAAATTTACTTAAAAATAAAATATTTGAAAATATTTATTACTGAGACGGTCAAAGGAATAATTAATAAGGGAATACCCGTTTAACTTAAATGATAAATATTTATAATAGTGAAATTCTTCCTTCTTTTTTGGCAAAATTTATTTCTGCCTAATTAAGTTTAAATCTGTTTTTATTTATTAAAACATAATAGCTTCTATAAAACATTCCGGCAACGTGACGAACCTGTTGCAATAGGTTGGCAGCACCAAACGCATGCCGGTGTAAAAATTAAGACTTTTCTAATATTGTTTAAACAATTTTAAATGCTCAGAAGGATGAGTACCAGCTATAGCGGTCAAAAACTGGCGACAGTTGTTAAGGAGCTTGAAAACTTCGCACCTGTAAAACTGGCAGAGGCGTGGGACAACGTGGGATTGCTGATAGAGCCGTATCGTGAAAAACTAATCACCAAAATATTGCTAACAAATGACCTAACCGAGCCAGTCATGACCGAGGCGCTCCAGAAGGATGTGGGTCTGATAATTAGCTATCATCCGCCGATATTCCAAGCGCTGAAGAGGATAACGCAGGCGCATTGGAAGGAGCGCGTGGTCACCGCCTGTTTGGCCAACAATATAGCATTATATTCCCCGCACACGGCTTGGGACAAGGCCTGCGGTGGCGTCAATGATTGGCTCTCGCAGGCGGTGCAAATCCACAAGATACGACCCCTGGAACCGGAATTGGGTGCTCCCCTAGGTACTGGTTCCGGTCGATTTATAGAGACCAAAATGGAAATCGATGAGTTGGTGCAGTCCCTCCAGAATCACATCCAGAACAGTGTCCACATAGCTTTGGCTGTCAACCACCATCCCAAGAGCCTCATTCAAACCGTTGGTATTTGTGCTGGTTCGGGTGGAACGCTGCTCAAGGGCATCAAAGCTGATCTCATCATCTGTGGGGAAATGTCCCATCACGAGCTACTGGAGTTCAATCACAACAACACCACAGTGCTGCTGTGCAATCACAGCAATTCGGAGCGGGGATTTCTCAAGCAATTCGCCCCGAAACTAGGGGAACTCTTGAAGGGAGATTGCGAGATTATAGTGTCTGCTGAAGATAAGGATCCCTTAATAACAGTGGCAAAGGGATCCTCGCTAATTGATTCGTTCAAGGAAGGACAGTAACAGGATTTGAAATACAAGTGTAATGTTTAACAATGCATTTACTTTACATTAAAAAATAATAATAAAAGGATTTTTCGAACTGTCTTAAATTCTAGACTTGATCCAGCTTGAACTTGCCGCCCTTGCTGGCGGCATCGTTGCGATGTAGTTGGTATAACAGCCGTTGTTCCAGATGCTTCACAGCTGCCACCGTTAGCACCAGGGTGTCGTGTTTCAGCATGGAATACACGTTCAGGCCAAAGGAAGGCATCAGATTGACATACCCCAGACCATCGCTGGCCTGGGAAATGTTGGCGGGAAACATGTGATCTCTGGGGAAGCAAGGAATAGTTCAATGGGAAAATTCTTCGTCATGGATTTCCTTCGTCACAAATACTCACTCATCGATAATCAGGACAGAGGGTCCCCAGTTCCGCTCGGCAATCAAATCCTTTAGGAACTGTGCATCGCCCGTGGGTATGTCCACGCCCTCGACGATGTGCAGATCGTCCTGGGCCAGCTTGACGCTCAATGTGGAGGTCAGTCCGAGAACGCGCTTGTAGAAGGGCAGCATGTAAAAGTGAGTTGTGGGCGAACGAGGCCCATGGACCACACCACCACCCTTGAATAGGGGCGTCCGGATGGAGCCATGCCGAGCCCGGCCCATGCCCTTTTGTGGCCACGGCTTGCGGCCACCGCCGCGCACCTCCGCCCGTGTTTTTGTGTGCGCCATGCTTACATAACGATACTTGCGCTGCCACTCCACATTCTCCTGGATGATATCCACCCGCGGCTGGGCGGCAAACACGTCAGGATGCAGCTCGATCAGTCCCACCTTGCGCTCCACCACCGCGTCCGTGTTCTCGATCCATGCCTGCCTGGCCGTGCTGCGGCTCACCGGCAAGTAGCTGGAGGTGTAATCTTGCGGCAAAATCAAGGGAGTCGTGGGCGGAGCTGTCGTTGCCGCAGCGCGTACGAACTCGGTTGCCGCATTCCCGAGATTACTGCTCCGGGTGAAGGTCCTGGCCACTGGATACAGCACCTGCCTGGATTTATTCAAAATATTCTTCAACATTTTCCGGCAGCGTGCAGTTCAGTGTGACCGCAGCTGAACTGCCGAGGAATCCCTAAATTCTTGCAAAGGCCAGCTAAAATGGCCACACTAATTAATGCAAAATTCAAATTTCGTCTATTGTAAATGTATTATATTTTAGATGTAATGAAGTAAGAAAATTAGCTTAAAGCTAAAAGTCCACATTTGATTGATATTGACTAACAAAACCAGTTTTTCCATTATAAGCATCCATTTTTTTTATTCTGTTTATTTTTAATTTAGTAATGTAACTTTAAATAATTATGATTGAGAATTTTATCAAAATATTTATGTTACTTTTCGTTAAAACTCTCAATCATAGTTATTGCCCAATTTGGTAGAATCCATTGCCACATTCACACTGCCTGTGTCTGCTCCCCGACCTACACGGTGCCGACGATTCCTCCCGACGATTATAGCAAAGGGGCTTTTTAGTGATTTCCACACAACTGCAGCTTTCCCTGCTGAAACGGAAACTGGAGTCGTATAGGACTTTAACTTCTTCATTATCGCACTGACAGGCTGGTTGGTACTTCCTGCATTCTTCACATTCTTCAATTCGGTTGCAAGGCTCCTTTCCTGTTTTCGATTTTCTACAGCAACTGAAACATACAGCTAATTTTGAGGGCTTCTTAGTTCTTTCCTGGTTTTCTGATACATCATCTCCTTTATCTTTGTTCCTGGGTTTTCGCAGGCAGCACGAGAATACTTTTAACCTAGATGGCTTATTGTCACATTCCTCTGGGAAATCATATTCGTTTTCAGCATATTTACGCCACTCGTTTTTGCAGCAATCCTTCTCCGGTTTTTCTTTCTTCTTAAAACAGAGAAATCCACTGGATTTCGATTTAGTTTTTCGATTTGGTGAACCGTTTTCGGCACATCTACATCCGTTTTCGAAATAATTGGCACTTTGAAATGAAGGAGATTTTTCTTTCTTTTTGAAACAGAGAAATCCACTCGATTTCGGTTTAGCCTTAAAATCATTATTTTTTTCAACATTGCTACGTCCGTTTTTGCAATTATTCGCATTTTGAAAGGAAGGGGATTTTTCTTTTTTCTTAAAACAGAGAAATCCACTCGATTTTGATTTGGTTTTTCGATTTGGTGAGCAGTTTTCGGCACATCTACACCCATATTCGAAATAATTCGCATTTTTAAGAGAAGGGGATTTTTCTTTCTTCTTAAAACAGAGAAATCCACTCGATTTTGATTTGGTTTTTTTGCAGTGTCGCTCATTGTCTTCTTCAACATTTATACATACTTTTATGTTGTGAATCTCACTTTGAGAGGGAGTATGTTTTTCTTTCTTTTTAAAACAAAGAAGTCCACTTGATTTTGGTTTACTTTTTGTGATTTGTGAATCATTTTCCTTTTCAAAATCTCTGGGTCTTTCTTTTTCGCAATATTTCGCATCTTTCGGCAGAGGAACTTTTGGCTTCTTCTTAATACAGGGAAGTTTACTCGATTTGGTCTTTTCACTTTGTAAGTCACATTGAAAGGAACAAGATTTATCTTTCCTCTTATTACAGGAAAGTGCACTCGATCTTGATTTAGGTAATTCGCATTCTAAATCATTTTCTTTCGAAATATATTTACATCCTCCTGTTGTTGGATACTTTTCCTGACTGAATTTGGGTAGCGGCTGATTTACCTTTTTTAAACAAGAAAGTACACTTAAATTTGATGTACTTTTCTTAACATTTTTACTTCTTTCTTTTTCCGATATATAATTTTCTCTTATTTGGGGAGAAGGTTTTTGTTTCTTCTTAAAGCACGAAAACAAACTGCATTTTGATGTAGACTTCTCACAGTTTTTACGTCTTTCATTTTTGGATTTGTTGGAAGTTTTGCAGCAATTCTTTTCCGATACATTCTTTTCTCTTATTTGGGGAGAAGGATTTTCTTTTTTCTTACAGCACGAAAACAAACTGGATTTTGATGTAGAATTCTCACCATTTTTACGTCTTTCATTTTTGGATTTGTTGGAAGTTTTGCAGAAATTCTCTTCCGATACATTCTTTTCTCTTATTTGGGGAGAAGGATTTTCTTTTTTCTTACAGCACGAAAACAAACTGGATTTTGATGTAGAATTCTCACCATTTTTACGTCTTTCATTTTTGGATTTGTTGGAAGTTTTGCAGAAATTCTCTGCCGTCTTTGGGGGAGGATTTTGTTCTTTCTTCTTACAACAGCCGAATAAACTAGATTTAGTTGTAGCTTTCTCATCATTTCTAAGCCTTTCATTTTCTGGTAAATAGGGCTTTTCCTGCTGCCGAGGTTTTTCACATCGTTTACAACAACGGAATGTACTGGAGGTACAGTTGGTGATCCTTTGGGGTCTGGAATAGCTGCAATCCCTTCGTTTAGAACAACAGAATTCGCTGGAGGTTGATGACGAACATCTTGGAATTCCTTGGCAGTTGGTGATCCTTTGGGGTCTGCAACAACCGAAGTCTGAAGATGTGGATGTAGAACTGCACGCGTCGTAATCGTACAATCGGGGATAGCCGTTGCATGATCTAATCCCACATTCTATCGGGTAACATTTGGGACATCTGTGATTACAATTGTAATTCCTAAGAGGAGTCTGATATTTTGGTCTACAAACAGCTTTACATTTTCCTAACTTGAGTTTTTGAAAATTATTCAAAATATGTTTTTCATATCTGTTCAGAGTTGGATCCGGTGTCAGATAGGGATTATGTCTGTGTCTATAAGAACTTAGTTTCTGTACTCCAGAGGCGAAATTCATTGGAATTTTATCAAAAGGTATATATCGATGACCCCAATTTTTGTTAAAGGACTTGGGCTCTATTGAATCGTCATCAAACTTATCTGATTGTCCACTGTCTTGACGAGTTGCATTACTTACATCGGTTAAGACAACTCTTTCGGGTCTAGAAAAGTCATCGTGACATGGATCTGTAGCTACTTCCTTGAATCCATTTTCTTTAGTCTTATTTTCAGCATAGTGTAGTTGTCTGGCAACACAATTAGACTCAAAAGATTCGAATCCACCACTCAGCCACATGTTATTTTTATTAGCGTGTCGATGGGGATCCTCACAGGAGTCAATACTGTTTGATTCTTCACAGACGGAGAGACGGAGAAAACTTTCGGAGAATGTGGAAACAGATATTTCATCGTATGGTATGGAACAAGCTCTTTTAATTTTACTTGAACATTGAGGAGTATTGCATATAACCATTATTTTGTTAGATTTCTTTAATCTATCTGAAGTGCTTGGATATTCAAAGTCTTCCGAATCGATTTCTGTTCTATTTCTTTGGGTTCTATATGGACAGTTTGGGTTTTCGCAGACCAAATCGATGCCTTTTATACTTTTAGTGAATTTATATGGACAACTAGGATTCTCACAGACTTCCACCAAACTGATATCTTTTATAGTTTTTTTGAATCTATATGGAGAGCTCGGATTTACACAAATTTCAGAATCTGTGTCTTCTCTTTTTCTTTTGAATCTATATGGACAGTTTGGATTTCCACAGACTTCTGAACCAATGTCTTCATTATTTTTTTTAAATCTATATGGACAGTTTGGATTTCCACAGACTTCTGAATCAATGTCTTCTCTACTTCTTAGAAATCTATACGGACATTTTGGGTTTTCACAGACTTCTAAATCCGTTTCTTTTCTATTTCTTTCGAGTCTATATGGACAGTTTGGATTTTCACAATCTTCCAAATCGATTTCCCTTTTATGCCTTTGGAGTTTAAATGGACAGTTTGGGTTTTCACAGACTTCTGAATCAATGTCTTCTCTATTTTTTTTAAATCTATATGGACAGTTTGGATTTTCACAGACTTCCAAACCGATGTCTTGTCTATTTCTTTGGAATTTATCTCGAGAGTTTTTATTTTCACAAATCTCAAAATCTATTTCTTGTATATTATTTGGGCATATATCGGAAGAATTTGAATTTTCACAGTCTCCCAAATCGATTGCTTTTCTAGTTCTTGGGACTGACTGAGCACATTTTTTCTTTAGTTCATAAGCTTCGAGACTTCCTTTATGACACTCAAAAGGAGCTAAAGTTTTTGTACAGACTGTTTCCGTATTCTTATAAAACACTTCTTTTCTTAAATTATCGTCATTTTGTGGAGCTTTGCTACATTTTGTATGGTTTGTATTTAGCCGACCAGTTTTCATTTCATCAAAAAAATTGCCATATGGAAAGCTACTATCAGTTGGATAGGACCGTGCTTTTGAAGTAACATGTTGTTGGAAAGTAACTCTACCTCGATTTATCGTATCCTGATTGCACAATTGCGTTGCATCCAATGAACATTTTCCGTATCGTAGTTCTGCCACGTTGTTCTGCGTTCTGGCCAAAGGGTTTTTTGGAGAATCACTTGATCGGTGATGGTTCCTATACCAATGTCTATAGGGAAATATGCAGTGTTCGTCCGGATCATTAATGGGTCTGTTTTGAAAAGGTGTAGAATAAGTTGGTTGACTGTATGGATACAGATTAGGCTTCCGTCCGTTCAAATTACTTGGGTAATTCTGTTCCGTTCTGGTACATCTCCTAGCCGTTCCAAGATCTTGATTATTTCTATATGGTGTTTGTAAATATTGTTGATTAACTTGATTCCAGTTGTAGGCTAAAGGCAGTGCCTTTCTATCTTGGTACATGCCATATTTATAAGGATTATTGGTCTGGTATGGGTTGGTGGGACTTCCAAATCCTACGGCTCCACTATTTGGCTGAGAATTTGCCGTTGAAAAGGGATAACTATGGTGATGGCATTTTTGCGGTTGATATAATGAAGGCCATCCTTGTTGGCAAGGCGGCGTCGAAGTAGGCTTGTTGTGTTGGCAGAACGGTCTCGAACGAGACAAACCCTGTTTGCAAGGCGCTTCCGAAGAAGGAAGTTCTGGATGGCAAGGAGGATTGGTTGGAGTCAATTCTTGCTTGCAAGGTGGACTCGAGGAAAACATTTCTTGTTGGCAAGGTGGAATCGAGAAACACAATTCTTGTTGAAAAGGAGGACTGCAGGGAGACATTTCTTGTTGGCAAGGTGTACTCAAAGGAGGCAATTCTTGTTGGCAAATTGGACTCAAAGGAGTCGATTCATGTGGGCAAGGTGAACTCGAGCAAGGCAGTTCTTGTTGGCAAATTGGACTCAAAGGAGTCGATTCATTTTGGCAAGGTGAAGTCGGGCATGGCACTTTTGATAAATTTGTATTTATTTGCTCACATTGAGGACGGTTATTCCTTCTTAGTACGAATCTGTTCCCTGAACTCCTACAACTCTCATATCCCTTTGTCTTTTTAATTTCTTCTTCCAAGCCAGCCACAGTTTTTTGAAGGATAGACAGTATTTTAATAACATCGCATTGGTCGTCAATTTGATCGGATCTATTGTTATAGCAGTCTTCATATGATTTTGTTCTCCTTTCATTGCCTGAACAACACTTGCAACTAGAAGAACGACTTCGAACCCTGCTTGACTTTCGGGGTCTTTTCCGTGGATTCCGAGATTTATGATTGCAAGGTCTCGCCTTTTCCTGGTTGCACTCGCATAGGCTGGCAGTGACAGAAGGACAGGCCTGATCCGGTAGATTTTCGCGACACTGGCATTTATGCTGAGGGTTTAAATTAGACTGATGGTAATTATGCTGAGGGTTTGAATTAGACTGATGACAATTATGCAGAGGGTTTGAATTAGACTGATGACAAATTTGCTGATGGTTTGAATTAGACTGATGACAATTATGCTGATGGTGTGAATTAGACTGATGACAATTATGCTGATGGTGTGAATTAGACTGATGACAAGTATGCTGATGGTTTGAATTAGACTGATGACAATTGTGCTGATGGTGTGAATTAGACTGATGACAATTGTGCTGATGGTGTGAATTAGACTGATGACAAGTATGCTGATGGTGTGAACTAGGCTGATGGCTATTATGCTGATGGTGTGAATCAGACTGATGGCTATTATGGTGACTGTATGAATTAGACGATCCTTTCGGAGACGAAGGAGGCAATGCTTGCTTGCAAGGCGAAACCGAAGGAGATAATTTCTGTTGACATGGCGGACACGAAGGCGATTCCTGTTTGCCAGACTGATGCGAAGTAGATAATTGTACCAATTGTACAGAATTTGAGCGCACTAAATTTGTTTGCTTGTGATCCGATTGAAATAATAATGAATTGCTTTTTACTACGAATATTACCGAATTTTTTGACCTCTGCTCTGAGTTACTTTGTTCCTGCTTCGACAATATTGAGCAGTTTTTCTCTACTGTTTTTAAATGGCCATTCAATTCCGATTCACCGAGATTGTCGTTTATGCATTTGGTGAAATGATTTAATGATGAATTCGTAGTTTGCTGTCGAATTAATTCATTCTCTTCGAGGGACGAACAGTTAGGCGAACAGTGGGACAAACTTCCATCAATTCTTTTTGTCATTATTATTTTCGATGTCTGAGTAATTGCTTCGGTGCAGTTCCTATTGGCAAAAGCCTCATTTGGCTTACATTCGTACACGATTTCGAATGGTCCTCTTCCACAGTTTCTGGCTCCATGAGAGCCCCAACGAGCTCCCATAGTATAATCAGGTCTTGAGGATCTTGGTCGGTAGGGACAGTTGGTGGGGTCTCTACGGGTTCCACCTGTACTATAAATAAGAGGAATTAGTCTAGATCTTGATCTTTGCCAAGTCTATTGCAATATTACCTGTTCCATGTCCCGATTCGTATCCATTTGAATGTCTGTGGAAATATCCACATTCATCGCAATGTCTATCCATATGATAGCTTTCCTCTCTGGGCGATCCATGACCTGAATAATCATGTCCATCCCAATCGCAACGAGGTAATCTTAGCGAATTCCTTGACGACGACCTGCATGGTTTTTCTGGAGACCTTTTGGAATACCCGCATCCTGTGTCCTCTTCCGTGGCGTATACTTTCCTGGGTGCCATTGAGGAACATTTGCAAAAACTGCCGGTCCTTTTCCAACATTTACATGCTTTGTTTGCTTTTCTTTCACATTCACCAGACTTAGAATTCGATTGAGTCATAATTGCACAGTGGTCTTCTTTTTCGGCCTTACTTAAGAATTGCTGCATTTCCGTTTCACTGGGTAATTGCAGGCTCCATATTCCATTGTCCACATACATAGATGGTGGCCTGCTACACTTGTTAATTTTGTTGTAGAAGGAATCCGAGCATTGACAACAGCAATTTGGATGGATCTCAGCTGACGTATCAAAATCCGTTTCGGAGGGACTATAGCCGCCATAATTTTTAAAGGTGAATTCCGGATTTAACTTACATTTGCAGGAATTAATTGAAATCACACTGCTGGATTTTGACGCACATTTAACATGCCTGACCTCCTCACCGCTGTAGACCCGGTTCCCAATCTTGGCTTCGTTCCCTGGGCTGGATCCTCTTTTGTAAACGATTTTACCACTTTGAGGATTCTCCTGCCCAGAAACGGGTACGGATTTTAGAGTCCTTCTACGGGCCTTTTTCTTGATGGGGGGGCATAGAGACGAGTCACCCAACTTGAGAGGCGTATTGAGATTGTGATCGTAGGGAGTTCGATTGAGAGGAGAGCACTTGGTGATCTCTTCCAGGGATCCCTTGGAAATCACGTTTACAAACTCCTCCCGACTCAAATTCTTAGGCCATTTGGATGGGTAGGAGTTGCTATTTTGAGATTTAGTACTGCCCCTGGAAGTGTATCCTGATCGCTGTCCGCTTGCACTTCGTTTTCCTACTGGCAAGATATAATAAAAGAGTAACGATGGCTTTGATTTAGTACCAGATAACAAACCGTTTGGCTCCAGTTTCTTGCAGGATAACAAGTCCTCCTTTGGAGCCTCACAAACCGCCAGCTTTCCGGCTGATTTCCTCTCCCCCGAACCCGCAAAAGTGCTGGGTGCCGGAACCCTCCGCTTCTTAACTACCGTTTGAGTTGGGGACCTTTCCTGAGTTCCCCCATCTCTGACCATCGATGACAGCACCACGATACCGCCTTTTTCGCCGTTCCGGTTTTTACCAGAAATTTCTGCGGCATCTTGGCTCTTGCTAACGCCTTTGGTCTGGCAGGCTCGACGCAGGAGGATTTGCTGGGCGGTGCGCCGTCTTTTGATTGGGGGAGTCGTCATCTCAAAGGAGCGGGAATAGAGAAGCAGCAACTTAGATGCTTAGTAGTAACATTGCCGGATTAAGTGTAATGACAGTTTAGGAAAAGTCAACACGAAAGATGGAAGTAGATTTATTGCAAGATTTATTGTAGGGAGTTTGGGAGGGAGCAGGGCTAGGATAGAGTGAGGGCAGTCTTCTTACAATTCTTGGACAGCTTATACAATTATTAAAATGATCTAAGATATCCGCTAGAGTGGTGGTGCCTGGAATTGACACGGATCCCATAAAACTGTCAGATAAAGTCTCTCCGGGTCATAAGAAGTCTTCTGAAATTATCTGACATATGGTATGGGATCCGTATGAATTCCTTGGAGTAAGTATTTGTTATTCGCGATTCCTCATTTTCTTTAAAATGCTTCCAAGAAATCGATTTAACAGCAGCCATACCCTGGTCTACAGCAATAGTCCGTGTTGTAAGTACTCATTCCAATTAGATCACAGCTGTAGGGATTAAAGCAAACTTTTCGGTAAGGACTGACCCCATAGTCGAAGCATCTACGCTTTGGATAGAAGACAAATGGAGGATTGGCAAAGCGATCGTAACAGACTTTGTGAGGCTTCTTCTTTCGGCGCCTTCTCTGTAGCCATTTCTTTTTTAGGTAGCACATGCAAAAGGGGTTCGGTACAATACAGCGCAAGGTTCTCTCCAAATCGCAGAGATTGCAGGAAAAGTTCTTCGCACCTTGCTGTTCTTTCTTTTCTGGGAGTATCGTTATGTCAGACACACCTGTGGTTTTACTACTGCATTTGCCACAGGAGCAACAGCTGCATTTGCTTTGAGAAATGCAGTTGCATTTGCTTTGGTAATCACAGCTGCATTTGCTTTGAGAATCACTGCTGCATTTGCTTTGAGAATCACTGCTGTTTTTGCTTTGAGAATCACTGCTGCTTTTGCTTCGAGAATCACTGCTGTATTTGCTTTGAGAATCACTGCTGTATTTGCTTTGAGAATCACTGCTGAGGGTGCTTTCGGAATTAAGGCTGCCAAAGTCCTGCGAATTACAGGTGTGAATGAATTGCGAACTACAATTGCACTTATCATCATCGTCGCAGCAATCAAAATTTTCAGAATTTGCACAATTTCCACAATTTGCAAAATTTTTACAACTTCCACAACTTGTACATTTTCCACAAGTTGCACAATTTCCACAATTTTCGCAAATTGCACAATTTCCACAATGTTTGCAATTTGCACATTTTGCACAATTTCCACATTTTTCACATTTTCCACAAGTTGAACAATTCGCTGGTTTCCCAACCGAGATGCAAATGGGCACCTGATTGGAGTTTATGGAATATGTAAGAACTACTTAATGGAAATTAACAAGAGAAAATCCCATTACCTGTATGCACCTAAATGTCTTCTTTGTTTTATCAGTCACAACAACATCCTGCATAGTGTCCTGATTTTCCCACTTCGAACAGTTCTCTTGATTGTTGCGTTGTGTTTTTATTTGCATACTTATAGTCGATCTGCACGATCCTTTGAATACGTTACATTTGGATGGCTGTTGATCAGTGTGACGCTCAGGACATGCGTTAGTATTTGACTCAGAGCATCCACTCCCTCCCAGACGAGTTTTTTTGGGTTTCCGTCCAACGTTCTTGATAACTTCCGAACGACCATACATGCTTCTAGCAGAACCAATCGTATAGTCTGACCTAATCCGTTCAACTGGCTTGGTGCGATCCCCTGACTTAGGGAATCCCGAAGAACCACGATTCCTTGGCGATTCGGCGTAAACATTATTCGAATATCTGATGGATTTGGACATTAGTAATCTACTTCCCGAAATGTATAGAAGGGGTTATTTCTCTCTATCGCTTTCTTTACCGTTTAGGCTGTCCCTTCGGCGAAACTTGATACCTAGAATCAAAAGTAAGTCTTTGACGTCAATGTATCACCAAAAACAAATAATAAAAAAACATACCACTTTTGAGGGTTTCGCTGGCTGGTGCTGAGGAGGATGGTTAAATAGTTAGGATAGAATTACTTAAATATCATAATAAAAACAATCAGCTTACGATCGAATACTTTCGACATATCCTGATCTTTGTCCCGGCCCAGGCGATGCATTATAATACCTGTACGTTTTTCGATATTTTCTAAAAAAAATCAATGTTAGGTTTAATAGCACTTCCCAGTCTTACCTTTTTGGTGAGTCGCCTTGACCTGAGTACCACCTTGGTTCCGGAATTGATCTTCTACATTCTGGGCTGGGATATCGCGGTCTGCAGCTCGAAGGACGTGGGACTTCTGAGTAGCGGTATCCCGATCCGGGGCTTGGAGGTCCTCTAGCTTCTGGGTAGAGGTATCCTGGTCCGGGCCTTGGATATCCTCTAGCTCCTGGGCAGGGATATTCGGATCCGGGGCCTCGAGGTCCTCTAGCTCCTGGGTAGGCGTATCCCGGTCCGGGGCCTGGATATCCTCTAGCTCCTGGATAGGGATATTCGAGTCCGGGGCCTGGAGGTCCTCCAGATTGTTGAGCACAGGGACACCCCGGAAAGCCTCTCATGGCAGGCGATGATTCCGGTTTACTAAAATGCATACGGTGGAAAAACAGACAAAAGATGGCAAAATATTAATCACTTACTTGACCACAATCAGCAGTATGGTGGGTTGAGGGGGCAGAGGCGGTGGCGGTGGCGGGGGCGATGGTGGTGGTTCTGGTGATGCCCGTGACTGAGTATCATTTTCTACCAAAAGCTGTTGTAGATCTTGGGATTTCTCATCGCCAAGTCTCTTGACCTCTGGTGCTTCGGAAGCCAAACTCTCCATAGAACGACGAGTCAAGGTGGACACCCGCCGGACGATATCATCTTTCTCAGCCATATTTAAGGACAAGACATCTATCCAAGGACCGTTTTCCGGTTGCCGGAGCACACAGTTTTTGCACCGACAAATCGGCTTTTCCGGCGGCTTTTCACAGTACATATTTGCATCCGGGTGCTACCAGCACCGAATCAAACCCAAACTCCCATTTAAAAATTTGAAAGAAAGTCAAAAATAAGAAGTGATTGCAAATAATTTAAAAACTGTTAACTTTTGATGGGTGAGGCTAATATGACTGATCTCGGTAGGTCTGTTTTTCCTTTGAATTTGAGGAACTATGAAAGCGTTTCGGACAACACCTGTTAATGGACCTTGCAGTTTCCTCCCAATCCATTGGACACCTGCCAATTGTTACTACTTCGGGTGCGATCGGCGGTTGATGCTCCCTTTCGAACTTAACCTTATGGCAACCTTTGGTTTTTAAACTCTGACAACTACTACTTGTAAGTCGCTGCGTTGGCTTCAGGGAGGACCTCTTACATATCCTTACAATCTTCACTGGCTCGCGGTAAGGTAATTCGATTAAGTCGGTGGTGCTGACTGCCTTATCAGTGGTGATTATAATATTCACTGAGCGACTGTCATCTGTTTGTTGCTGTTGGTCCCTGGTGATCACTTCACCTTGCTTCTGAATTTCCTTAAAATACTCCTGCTCCAATTCTAATTCGGCCAATTTATAGCTAGCCCCTTGGTACCACTCATCCTCATCCACATGGTCCTCCTCTGCCCCTTGCTCCAGTTGCTCCTCTTCGACGTAGGAATAAATTAAATTGCCCCCGGCATGACGATGATAATTACAAATGGAGCTGTAACTAGATATTTTTCGCGGATGATATAAATTCATCTCATGATTTCCGTCCATATCGTCCTCTGATTTCAAACTTGGCGGTGGGGCCCTGATTAAGGAAGTCGAAAAGTGGACACCTATCGGAGATGGATACCTAAAACCTTCGGAAGGCTTTTTTTGTTCCTGAGTCCTGACTAGGTCACGTTTCATGGGAGATGAAATCTCAACATCTTCGGAGGGATTTTCTTGTTCCTGAGTAGGAGATGGAATCTTAAAATCTTGGAAAGGCTTTTCTTGTTCCGGAATCCTGACAAAGCTAGAACTTTTCATTGGACACCTTAATGTTATAGAAGATGGAACTTCAAAATCTTCGAAAGGCTTTTTCTGTTCTTGAGTAGTGTCTAAGCCACCTTTCAATGGAAAACTTATTGTCATGGGATCTGAAGTGTCTTCAGAGAGATTCTTCTGTTCCTGAGTCCTTACTAAGCCACAACATTCCGTACATTTCATTGGACACCACATGGTGGTGCTAGTGTCTTTCATTGGTGGTCTATAGAAGTTCATTGGAACTAAAAACGAAACATAGATTTTATAGTTTTAATTGACAATTATTTGTTTTGTCACCGAGTCTTACCTGTACTGCCTCGCGAATTTGAAGCTTCCAATATCTTGGGCAATGTGTTCAAGTCATCAGTACCACAACTCTGATTCTGTACACGGGTAACGGCTTTGGCATGCCGTTTCCGTTTTCTTTCCTTTAGCCAGGGTAGGCGTTCGAAGAAGTTTTTCAATTTATTCGGACGGCATTCGGGTTCCATAACGTATGGATTATTAGGAGGGTATATGGATGAATTTGAGAAAATTGGTGGTAATATCATGGGTTGCACAGGCAACACTTGTACCGGTGGTGGTGGTCTTGGGGGAGGCGTCAATTTTTGTATATCCATTTGCTCTGGGTTTTTAGCTGTAATATAGTTATTCAACCTTCCGATAGTATCACTTATGACATCAATTAGTACAGCGATCTGACTGTTGTGGGGGCCCTGCTCCTCTGGAACCCGAGTTTCAGGATCCAGTTCCACATTATTTTCCGATTCCATATTATTTTCCTCTTGCAAATAACCATTTAGACTCATCAAAATGTTTTGAAGATCACCAGCAGCCTTCTGATCTGAATTGCTGGCATACAAGTTCTGATCGGATTCTCCTTCTGGTAGAATGAATCCATTAACAGGGTCGTACTCGTATTCCTCGCCAGCATATAGACGGTTTAATGGATTTACAAAATTTTCATAGCCATAAAATTGTATATTCGATCGCCAATCACCACAGAGCCAAGGATTCGCCTCATAAACTGGTGGAAAGGTCATATAGTATGGATCAGGCAACACGCTTCTTCGTCTCCTTCGCGATCTTAGCGGCCCGGCACCGTTGGTCTCGATATTAAGACATAAGCGACGGGTTCTCCGTGTCGTGGTTCTCATTGGTGGTGTGGCGGCTATAGGTTCCAACCTTAATTGGGATCTTCTACGATGATCCAACATGGTTTAGATTCGATTTCAAGTATTTGCTATTAAAATCAAATTTTGAAAGATTTTCCAAAAGTTGAAAGCAATTTCATAGACTGGAGACAGGGAAAATAATTCGCAGCAGAAAAATGATCGATACTGTATCGATAATTGGGACGAATGTCGATATATAAGAGGAAATTTTAACGTTGAATGTTAGTCGAAAAAATTGATAAATAAATAAATTTGTTTTCTTTTTCTTTCTATATTTAATTGACTGAAAAATGTTTAAATCCTGCTCAATCAATATTATTTTAAACTTTAAAACAATGTAAAACTCTCAGTTTAAATCTTTATTTCATTTGTCTTTTAAGCTTTCGGAATGTGTTTGGGTTTATGAATAATAATGATTCAAATGGATCAAAAATCATAAATAAAAGTAAATGAAAAAATCGAGTTATGGGATTGAATTAATAATAACTGCGCATTGGAAAGATATAACTCCTCACTTTAGCTTTTGGCGTACTTCAAAACGAGCATTCTTGTGCGAAGACTCGCCGGGAATCTGACTGCGAAAATGGGCCCACTCTTTCTGATAATACTGAAATAGGGCAACCGGATCACAGTGCTTGGCCCTTCCGCGACGTCGATCTGCCAAAAGAAGAAAAGGACTAAATACACACTCGAAGCAGGATGTGATTGGAAACTCACCCAAATAGGATCCACGACTGGCACTCCGCGGATTCGACTTACTGCGTCGACGACGTTGCATCCTGTTGAAATCCACATTTCGATCCGATTCCCCGCCGCTGGACAACGGCGGCTCCTCCTGGCGGGTCTTGCTGCGACTGCGACGCTTGCCCCGGGCCGCAGAATGAGCCCGATTTAGCTCCCTAAGCCCAGGTGGAGGTGTGGATGCTTCCATCAGGAGTTTCTCCTTAAACAGCCGAGCTAATTCCTTAGAATCCGAACCGCCATTCCAACGATGCTGCTGCTCCTGCTCCTGCTGGCTATACTGATCAGTCTTGGACTCCTTCTCCTTCGACTGGGCACTGGCACAAGACGATGATGGAGGTGCCACATTCTCCTTATCCCTGTCTCCAGTTAATTTGGCACGCGAGCTGACGGTGCTGCGTTCATGCAAGTTGTTGCTGCTGGAATGGTTCGCCCTTGCGTTTTCCGCCAGACGCTCCTCATGCTTGATGAGCTTGCGCAAGTCTAGATTGGGATGGAAACGGATATAAGAAGTGGCAATTAGCAGGGAAATGAGGATGATGGCAGGGATCAGCCCGTGTCTGGAGGGAGGGATGAGTAATGGGGAATGAACTGACTGCATAAGGTATTGCTAAAATTAAAATGTATATAAACAAAACAAAATATCTTAACCTTTAACAAAACGTTTTTTTCTTTTTAAATTAAGGATGAAATTTATTTGAACTTAATAATTGGCAATCGCTTCTTAAATTTCACAAACTAAAATATTTACGCTTTTGAAATCCTTTTAAGAATATTTAAAAATAAGCAGCCTACTTTTGGATATCAATTTAACAAATTTAAATCATTTTAGACTTAAGCCTTACCTTAAATAAAAGGGCAAATCAATAATATAACAATTTCAGCCATTCAAATTAAATTTTGAAAATTATTATACATAAGCAAACTATCAGAATAACCAATTTCTTAAAACCTCTTCAAAAATGCATTACTTCAGCCCTTTTTTGCACTACATTCAAAATAAATCAAGACTTTTGTTTGTTTATTTTCAATAGAATATTTAATTTAATTTACTTTGTTTTAATATTTTTTACAATTGCTTTTGGTTTTTGTTTTAATTTATCTTCGTTACATATTATAGTTTAGTTTTTGCCTTTCTTTCTTTGCTTGAGCGTTGACTTGATAATTAGTACATGGCTAGAAAATAAAAACAGTAGAAAGGTTGTTGTTTAAAACAGAAAACGTTAAATGGAGAACTTTGCTACTTAAGAGCTAGAAAATGAGAGAGATTTTGGAATAGTCCGAATTGTTTGGATGAGAGAAGGGTACTGTTTTTGGAGCATAGGGAATTTGAGCTAAACTAAGATTAAACTAAGGCTTATGTACGTATTTCTTGTGTGTAGTTGTGTGCAGTTTTTAAATTAGCTACATTTAGTTGATGGATGATGGGATTTGTGTCCTCACATTTTAATTGTTCAGTTAAATTTGATGTTATTGACTTTGCAATACTTTTCAGGTTTCTAAACTTTTCGGGTTTGGAACCGATTATCTCCAAATACTTTTTGCAAAAAAGGAAGTCAACTTATACCTTCATTATTATTTCAAGCGTTTTGCTTTTAAAATAATTGGCAGTGGTTAAAAAGGTTAACAAAATAAACTTTAAACATTTAAAAAACACGAAAAAATTTGGTTCCATCTTTTCCAATTCCATCAAATTTAACCAGAATTTAAATTGGGAATGGGGCTAAATTTCGAAATCCTTTTTCTGATATCTGGAGGGAATTTGTGGCCTAAAAATACCTAAAAACTGAAACATATATATATATTCCTCATTGTCTCTGTACACACACTAAAAGCTAAACGTGATTGGTGCTGAATGATGCGTTTCTTGATCTGGATGATGATGATACAGGTGGTGCTCAGCGGCGGTATCGAAAGCGTCGGAACGGTGCCCTCAGCCGCCGACAGGTGACACGCACCTCCTTCTTGAGGAACTGCGAGATGGCCAAAGACTTGACAGCAGCTGTGGCTGCTTCTGCGGCACAGCTACTCGCCGCCTTGCCATTATTCGGTGGCGCATACTTGGAGATGTCGAACTTCCTCTTTGGCGTCGTCGCAGTCGATTGGTGTGGACAGTGCTGCTCATGGGTATCGCCCGCCTGGGTGTTGCTTAGATCCAGATCCGTATCCAATCCATCGGACGAAACAGTGAAGATGTCCGAATTATCTCCCAGCTTTTCACTGGGAGAAATGCAGCTGCCAAGACTGCCATTCAGCTGCGGTGTTCTTCTCTGCTGCTGTTGGACTTGACCGGTACTTGGCGTCGAGGTTGCTTGCAGCCTTTGACCATTGTGAAGGGTCAGCAGGAGCTTTTTGCCGGGCGTGGAGTGCTCCTCAGGTGGCGTCGACACGGAGATAGATGGTATTCGTCCCCGCTTCTCTGGTGGGGGTTCCTCCTTCTTCTTTTCTTTAACCTGAGGCTCATCGTATGCATCTTCAAAGACATCCTCCTCGTCCTCCTCTTCTTCCTCTTCAACATCCGCATCCGTGGCCTCGATTTCCGCCTCATCATCCTGCTGCTGATCAACCGAGTCCGCCATCGTTTCATCTTCCTCGGGCAAACTTTCGTTATCATCGACATCCGGCGGTTCAGCCAGCTCATCTACATCGGTGGCTGGCGGAGTCATTGCTACATCTTGGCGGGGATTCTGCTTATCGCCGGCTGGAGATCCACCATCATCCTCATCAACGCCACCGCCTCCTGTATTTCCACCACCACCTTCGTCGTCTTCATCTTCCTTGCTCAGCAGCTTTTCTCTCGACGCTGATGTGGTAGTAGTGGTTGTGGTCTGCTCTTCCTCCGTTTCCATCGGCTCTTGCTTTATTGGAGGAAACTCCGCAAGACCCATTTTGAGGAAATTAATTCGCTCATTTGGCATGGATCGACCCAATACTCCTCCTCCATTGCGTCTTCTTTGAGATTTCGGCCAACCAGTTCGATTTGACTTTAGGTTTTTCCTCTTCCTGTAATAGGTAGCATACAAATTCTGGCTGCTCATCCGTCGATTCGTGCCTGGTGGAAGGTTCCCTCTGGCCAAGTCTTCTTCATCGTCGCCACTTCCAGCGCTGCCCAAGAGCAGGTCATAAAGATCAAACTCGCTGGTAAAGCAGCAGTCTGATGGTGGTGGCGTCTGCGGGGAATTGGTTAGCTGCTGTTCTCTTCTTCCTTCAGTCACCAGCTCTGGCAATGGCAATGGCTCGTCATCATCCAGATCGAACTCTTTACCAGCTAGTTCCAGGTATTTGTCAAGCTGCCATGCAGCGAAGCCCGAATTGCTATACTGCATGGCTTTGTCCAAGGCCTTAAGGGCGCACGGCTCCATTTCGTATTCCAGCAATCCCTTTTTGCTAGGCAGTTTGCGAACACCTCGAAAGACACCTCCCATTCCGGGTGGTTGTGGCGCTGGAGGACGTACTGTTCCAGCTGCCGGCGGATTAGCAGCTCTTCTCTTACCCTTTCCCTTGCCCAAAAACAATTTGGCTGCTGAGGAGGATTCCCGTTGACTTGTGGAAAATTCCAAACGGCGGGAGTAGCTCGGAGCAAGGGTCTTTGAAACAGCAGGAGTCAGCCGACGACTTCGAGCGGGCGAAGAAGCTACCGTAGGCGTGGGGTTTGGCGCTGGAGCTGGAGCTGGCGGGGAATGATCGTATTTGTTTTGGCCTCGCCTCATTCTCTTGACAGTCTCACTAATCTCGGTGGCAAAGCGAAGCTCCTCAACCGGTGTGGCGGCTTGGGAACGGGTAGTTCGAGGAGATGAAGGTGCTACCACGGGTTCCTGTTTTAGCGGGGTTTTTAGCTTCGGCGCAGCAACCACTGGAGGCGGTGGTTCCTCCGCCTCAGAGTTTGTTTTGCTCTGCGAATCCTGCCGCTGACGGATGATGCAGCTGACCAATGCCAGGGTAGAAGCATGTTCTCGGGGCGATTTCCTTGGAGGCAACTCGGTGATCCTTGATATCTGCTTATTCCGACAAGTGATGCCACTCCTTTGGCTGTTGCTACAACTGGAACTGGAGGTGCTCCTTACTCGCTCTATAAGCTGCACTCGATCACCAAGAGACCCCGAGGCAAACTCCCTTTCCAGGAGCTCCGGTGTGCTGGCTTTGCTATCACATTTGGCGGCTATGGCTGTGGCAACGAGGGCTGTTCCCTCTAGCTGCTGCTGCAGTTGCTCTTGTTCCTGCTGGTATCGCTGAAGTAGGTGCAGCTTTTTGTGCTTGTACATTGAGGACGAAGAGGAGGATTGGGCGGCTTCCTCCTCCCTTTTTATTTCCTTTTTCACCACAGGTTTTATCGTCACATCCTCCTGGCGCTGCTCTTTCTGTTCCTCTTCCTTTTGCTCGCCGCGGCACAAGGCACAACTGTGAGCTGGCAATGTTCTGGCCATGGGTATGGGACCCATTTCGTAGGGCAGCTTCCTGTATCGCGTGCTGCCATAGTAGGTGTAATAGTTCTCTTCCCCTGCATCTTGACGCAAGAATACTCGATTCCAGAGCTCAGAGGTTGGCAGCGACTCGAAGGTGTATTGCATTTGTTGTAATCTCTCACTTTTACTGCAATCAAATATCAAATCTACGGATTGCGGCACTGCCTTGGGTTGTTTGCTCTTGCTGCTGTTTTTCGTCGGACTCGTGGGCTTCTGGCTTTTGCCACGGCTCCTTCTCGTCGGCGAGGATTTGGTTTCGGTTGGCTCAATTTCTCCAGCACTGCGATTAATAGTCAAACGGGATAGTCGTCGAGCTGCTCTTTGCTCGCGTGTATCCGTGGATATGCGAGTGCTGCTGGCGGCTTTGGTTGTTTTACTCTGATGGCCAGCTATGTAATCCTCGTCACTGCCCGAGGACAAGCTGCTCTCCAGCTCCAGCTCTATTTCCTCCTCGGAATCATCATTTTCCAATAGTACTTCCATACCTCGCAACTCCTCCTCATTCTCTTCCTGGGTTATGATTTCCTTCTTTACTTTGATCTTAGTCTTAGCTGATTCCCCCATCCGATCCTCCAGATTACTGGTCATTCGCCGGCCTCCAATTGCCTGCCTCAGCTGTTGCTGCTGACGGCTGCTGGCAGTGGCCGCTGTCACAATGGCCGTAGCTGTGCGACTACTCTTTCTGGTGGCCGCCACTTGTGCCTGCTTCAGCTTAATCTTTAGCTTCGGCTGTGACTGTGGTTGCGGACGCGGCTCTTGTTCTTCTGGCTGGATGGGGGCGCTTGGAAAGCGCTGCTGATTGTTGCTATTGCTGCTACTGCTTCCGGTGGACAATTGGCGCTGAAGTAGCTCCTCACCCGCTGCTGCTCCTGCAATCTTTCTCCTTCTGCCCACGGCCTGAGCTCGCTTGCGAAGATTCGAGGCTGGCAGTACTCCCGAAGATTCCTTAGTTTCAGCTTCGCTCGTGCTTGTGTCCAAGCTGGCGGAGGAGATGCTGTACCGGCCCCTCACATCTGAGGTGGTTTGACGATCTACATCCGTGGGTAGTTCACTGCTGCTCCTCGTTGTGGTTGCTGACACCGCTGTCCTAGGGAACATAAAATTCTCCGCCTCACCGTTCAGTCGTTGCAGCTCAGTTTGTCGGATCTTTTGGAACTTAACAATAAGCGATGGTGAATCCACTTGGTTGGGAGGTCTTCCCCTTCTCGGTGGAGTGGCACATTCCTCTCTGGTTTCCACCACCTTGTAAAGGGACGAAGGCGGCAGCATAGCCCTAATGGGCGGTGATAAGCCAGAGTTCTGGGTAGTTTTCTTACGACCGGAATTCGTTGTTGTTGGCGTTGCAGCTGCCGTGGTCGGATGCTCCTGGCGCTGCAGCTCCGATAAACTACCGGGTAGAGTTCCCAAAGCCTTCTTACCACCAGGAGAAGGCGTCTGTGGTGAGGCCGCTTGGAACTTCTCTGAAGAATGCTTGCCCTTGGTTATTCGCTTGGATTTTTCGCGCAGTGCTGGGGATGGCCTCTGGCGGGGACTCTGCTGCAGCTCCTCATTACTTAACGTTTCATCCACATCCATGTCCAGTTCACTCTCTTCGGGCTCCTCCGCCAGAAACTGATTCACATTCGCTGAACTAAGTATGAGTGTATCTAGGGCCAGAAAATTCTCCGAATTCTTGGCAAACAGCTCGTGATCCTTACTCTGCAGATGGATATTTAGGATATCGTATTCCAATTTGCAGATTTCGCACACTCCTCCTTGTTTCTCGCTCGAATCCTTGGGCTCGCGAAAATTGGATCGCGGACTATTCGGGATTGCCGACTGTCTTTTGAGTTGTTGCACAGCAGGATGCTTTGGTTGCTGCTTCTCCTCCTGGGTCGCTGCTGGTGGTTTCTCTTTTTGCGATGTGCGTGAACCCAAAGACTTGCGGGTCATGCTCTGATCCTTCTCCTTGGTCTTCGATTTGGTTAGCAGTCGGAAGGCACCGTCCTCGCTGCTTAAGTCAATCTTTGGCCAGTCGTCTGGCTGCTTAATAAGATGGTAATAAGGTCTATAATTACGCTTGACGGATTCAATCTTCACATATTGCTTTTTTAGCTGAATATGATGGGGGCTGGCTGTGGTGGCTCCTCCTCCACCTTCCTTCTTACCCTCTAGGTATTGCTTTAGCTCGGTTTGAATGCGCTTAATGAAGCGCTGTGCGTAATCCGTCTGCCAGATGGTATAGCTTCTTTTCAGAGATGTCGTGGGAGTACTATTGCTGCTAGTGTTCGCCACCACCCCAACCGTGCTTCTTCGCACACGACTTAGTATAGCATCCGCTCGCGATTGCCTTTGATTCGGTTTCCTTGCCAAACCATCATCCTGTTGGTAGTGGCTAGTGGGTGTGCTAGGTGTTCCTGGTGTGCTGGGTGTTCTGCCTGTTCCACCACTAACTTCCGGCTTATCGGTGATAAAGTGGGTGATGTTATCGCTCAGAAAGAACTCGAGATGTCCGCCCAGAGCCTTGATATCGGTCTCAATACGCTTGGCAAGCTGATGATCGCAGATGTCCAAGTAGAACTTAAAGTGGCACAATGGACGTTTGCTCTTGATGACCTTTACTTTTGGAGGAGTGGCTGCTTGTGCTGCTGCTGATGTTGATGTTGCTGCTGCTGTGGTGTGGCTAGTTGTTGTTGTTGCGAGTCTGCTGGCGCTTTGTTTGTCCGACTGCGGTTGCATACCTTCTGGCGCAAATTAGCTGCAGTCAAAGGACCCAGAATTAGAGAAAAAAAGATTGGACAAAACGCCATTAATTACAAAAGTCACATCTTGAAACATTTAGCCTACAGTCGAATTTGCAAAAACAAACAAAATTGTAAGTTTAAAAAAGCTACTCCAAAACTTTAAAATAATAAAACAAAATATGTTTAATAACAAAAACATTAATCACAATATTTTTAGAAATTTTTACTTTGTTTAAGAAATAAATTAATTTAAAATTATAACATTTTCATAATTTAAACTATTTTATTTTGAATTAAAAAGAAATTAATTTTCGGCAGTTAACAACACCAAAACATGTTTAATCATCTGTTTTACCATAGACATTTCTATTAAAAAAAGCATATTAAGGAATATAATTTTTGGCGGTTTTAGTTACATTTTCCCTCCAATTATAGAGGACCTTACTTGGAACTTGAAATGTTATTAGAACACACTTATGTTATAGAAAATCCGACTGCAGTTAAGAAACCAACACCAACCGCAATTGCTTTCCTTTGGCCACGAAATACAAATTCTTAACAAAATAAAGTTAAATCACTGCGAACTGGAAATCCTTTCCTTTGGCCTTCTTCTTCTTCTTCCTCTTCTCGTTTCTCCTTGCAGGCTTGTGTTATGCAATTTGGCATTTGGATACACACCGATCGAATCAATAAATGCATTCGAATGCATTTCGGTATGTATAGCCTAAAAGCCCCATCCACAGTTGAGTGTGAGTTAATTTATTTTAATTCCAAACTAAAATGGGCCGACCGAACAGCCCAAGCGGGCGGCAAAAGAAGAAGAAAAAGCAGCAGCTGTGCGGCTGCAGGGTGGCCAGATTGTGAGGGGGCGCTGCCAGATTCTTTCAGAAGTAGTGGTGACAGAGCCCATCAATTGATAACGGAAAACACATGTGTGCAAGAATTAGAAAACTTTAAAAAGCTAGTGGGGCTTTGTTTTAATCAATAGAATCCGAAGGGAAACAAAAATATATTTTTTTAGACAATGGCAACAGACATTTTAACCAATCCCCTTTCAATATTTTACATCTATTTATATTAAATTAGTTCGTCTTCTAAAAAAATATACCTATTATTTGTCTAACAGAAACCTTCGACTTTTAATTTAGGAATTTATTATATATTTATTATTTTAAATCTAGACTGCTTAATTGAAGTTTTTAGTTATTCACAATTTTTGCTTTTCCGTGCAATTTACTTTAAACTTATTCATCATTTTTGTTTTGTTTATTTTGTGTACGTATGTCAAAAACAATGCGAATGAGGTGGCAGACATAATTACCGATGACCGATATTAAACTCCGATTTGCAAAAGGTCCGGCAACCTTTTTAATCCCCCGCATACACGGTCACCCACCCGTAAATAAATTAACTACTAGTCTACACAAATCGACGGGCTTTAAGATAACCTGAAAAACGAGCACATCAGCACGCTGCGCTGGCACTTTTTTCGTTCCCCCACTTTTAATTCGCCATTACAACACGAAACTGTGGCGCAAAGTAAAATGCGAGAGAACCAAGTGGCAACCCTCAAGCGGCAGCAGCAGCAACAACAACAAAAGAAAAATAAGAAAAAGAGGACGAGTACACAAAGCGTAAGGCGAAAAATAACACACGAAAAGTAAAAAACGAACAAAGGGAGATCGGGTGAGAAGGGAAAGAGCAGGCACACAGTCAACGAAAATATACACAGTAGCAGTCAAAATAGTAGCAATCACACTGTAGTCATATTAAATATTATTATTTACAGACGTAAAGCCCGCCAAAGGCTACTCTACAGTTGATTTATTTCAAGCGCTTATTTTAAAGTAACAGTACCTGCAGTAATTTAAAATAAAGAATAATTTTAGCCAGTCTTAGTTTTGGCTTCATTAGACTTAGCATTCTGTTTTTAGATAAAAAATATATTACATAAATGTCCTAATGACAGTATAGCCTAGTTCCACTATATTGACCGCAGCTGTATACGTATGTCGGTAGAAAAAATTTCATGTGAAGTCGCGGATGAAGCTGACAATGCGGTGGAGGCCGAAATACACACACGCACGCACACAGTGGCAGATGGAAGCCAGCAGAAAAGCAGGCCCAGGGCAACAACAGCAATGGCAAGCAAAACAACAAAAAACACAGTTTTAGTACAGTGGTCACACACAGCCGACATGTGTTTTCAAATTTCCACTCAAAATAATTCATTCAATACCACACAATACTATGTATTGGAAACGGCTGCCACAAATGTTGTTTTCCTTCGGGTTTGCCGGTCTTTATTCGATTATTCCGATATGTTTCGAATGGGGTTTGTTGTTGTTGCGAACACAACCACTGTACGTAGCCGTAGCCGAAGAGTGTGTTGGTCGTGAGTGTGTGTTATTCACAATTTCCGAGTAATACTCGTTTTTATTTTTTCTTTATTCCATTGCACTGTTGGTTGCTGCTCTTTCTCTCGCCTGCGCTTTACACGCACGTTCGTTGGCAGCAGCAGGGGAAAATAAATAAAAAATGGTGACGAATCGTTTGAAATTCAGCAGAAATGCCGATGAAAAAAGCGTTGTGCATAAAATAACAAACTAAAAACATTCACACACACGCGCACATATCTGGCGAAGAAGAAGGAGGAAGAATGGCCGATAACTTACCTTTCAGAAATTCACGGAGTTGCTCGGCTGATATATTCCTATAGCCCAAATCATTTAAATACTGCAGTATAGCCCGTGCATCCAAAGGCAAATGTGACATTTTACTTTTCGGCGAGTCGAGCAATTGTTCTTGATTTTTGTATTGTTAATTTTTGTTTATATTCCACCCTCACGCACACACTCACACGCGCGCTCACACGAATGCAAAATCGCCGTTTCTTTTCTCCTTCTCGTTTGTTTCGTTTTTGCTGCTGCTTCTTCTTATGCTGCTGCTGCCTGCTCGTCTTCGTCGTGCGCCGACAATCGAAAATTTTTCACTGTACTTTTGCTCGCTTTTGTCTCTTGGCACCGCGTTGGCCGTATTTTACTCGCATTTACTTGCTTTAAATTAATTATTTGCAACGCTGAATATACACAACTGTATGGGATAGATCGGAGGAGCGTCTATTTTGCCTTCGTCCGTCGTCCCGTAGTTAACGCCTTTGTTATTTTTGCGATTTCAGACACTTGCTGTGTATGGGGCGACGCCAATTCGATTGTGCACGCCCGGTTCGAGTGCGGAAATTCACTTTTTCCCTATTTTCACATATTTTCTCGCTAGTTTTGTAACAATTTTCACCAATTGAAAATAATGTACACGAACAGAGCCACACGCTCGACCAACCAAATTTTCGTGGAGTTATCGATAACCGGGGTCGCCGAGTTGGTTCTAGTGATGGGCGATGGTTGCTAGGCGGCCTGCGCAAACGGTCATGGAAAGACACGACATTATTAAAGCAAATAATAAAATATAGAGTCTATAAAATAATGTATTTCTCGGTTTTATATCTTTCTAACAATTAATTTTAAATTTAAATATTTTGTGACTATATTATTCTTTTATATTTAATAGGTCCATATTGAAAATAATTTTGAATGGCTTCAAATGTTGTGACTACCATCGCCAATGAGAAGTATCGCTATAGGCCGCATAGTATCGATATGCGTACTTTGTCATCGCTACCACCTACACCAAAGCGAAAGGTTTTTCGTCGTTGCTTTGTGTGATTCTCCATTCGATTCTGTGTTCTTCGTTCTGCGCCTGCGTCCCGTTCGCGTGGATAAAAAAGAAGAAAACGAACCTTTTTTTACCCCGTGTATTCGTGCTCAATCGTCAATTCGAAAAATGTCTCGTAGTGCGTACCTGCTGTGTGTGCTCTTTTTGGGTGAGTGTTCTGCAACGCGTGGAGAAATCGCTGTTAGATGTAGACTAAAATCCGTGTGATCTGGTTTTCGCAGCCTGCAGTTGCTTGATTTACAGCGCAAGCGGAGCACGGAATTACCGGAGGGGTTACAAGACTACAGAACCGCCCACAACGACCCCGCCGCCTCAGACGCCCAAGGAGTTCCTGGACAGTAGGCCGGGTATCTCGACGTTCGGAATCATCGCCATCATCTTTACCGTGATAGTCCTCTGCCTGATCTTCTACTACGGCATCATTTGCTACCCATTGCTGTGTCGCGACGAGAAAAAGTACCGCTTTATGGACGTCTCGTCGACGATCACGGCGGCCACCTCGCGCTCCATTCAGTCCATAGAAAACTATCCCGATCAGAAGCATCATCATCAACTGGCCTGATTTCGGATAACGTGATGAGTGGAGAAGAGGTGGTTTAGTTATACATATATATCTCTATTTAGTAACTCGAAAAAGACTTTAACGCCGGCCAGAAACGAAAATGCTTACAGATTTCCAGCCTCAAATGAAACTTACAAAAAAGAATAAGCCGATTTGTTTAAGTGCAATATTTAGATAGATACTATATTTTTGGTGTAGTAATTTAAGGAATTCGCATCTTTAAATCTCACAAAATGTATTTTTATTCAAAAATATCTCTATAGAATCGATAAGTTACAAATAATCCCGCATGGATTGAGTTATTGTCTCTTCAAAATGGAAAATATCCTTAAGAAAAGCCTTTTTCTCTATTTTAAATTGCACTTAAACATCACTTGGCTTTTGTTTGTCAGTTGCATTCTAGGGCTTTAGTATTAAACATAGCAATAACCAGTTGAGAGGTTCGCTGGAAAGGGAATTAATCATTCATAATTGTAAATTGGGTTTCCCATACGCATCCCCCACAGTTTCTTTATCTGTTGCTTCTCTTAATCCCAAGGCTCAACAAGTTTTTTGGCCTGTCCTCCGTCCCTTTTACCTTATTTCTTTGGCCTTTTCGCTGTGGCCAGCAACAGTTTTTATATCTTTTTGTGCAGGTAGTTTCAGCCGTTTACACACGGCTGTGTGTCTCTCGCCCTTTTTTTCGTTTTATTTTGGACAAAGCCAAAGTGTGGCAATTGAGTCACGTCGCCTGGTTTTTGTTTTTTTCATACAAAAATCTCATGGAATTTGGCAAGCCAGCCAAGATCGTCCAGTCTTTTTTTATACAGCCCAATTTGCATACAGAATCAAATCCGACCTCTTTGTGATGCCTCGAATTTTTCCCATCTCAACACACACAGGTTGTACTTAAATCGAAACCAAGTACTTAATATACATATATGACATGCCAATTTATAGTCTAAGCGCCAATCTGCCACTACGAATATATTTTATATAAAGAGCTTTTAAGCAATCTTTAATTTTGTGCATTTAGATCAGAATGATGAGTATCTTTTGTATACAAAATGTGTCAAATTACGTTTTTAGACGTATATCTAGAGTTAAGCAAATCCAATTTTATACATACAAATTTCATTTTGGACATTTTAAACGAATTTTTACAAAGAAAACAAAAAAGAAATTGAAATAAAATGTTTTTACCGTAGCCAACGGAAAAAAGTTTTTAAATGAGTTAGTTGGAAACCTCATTAGTTGCTCAATAAAACTTTTTCTGTAGCTCCCAAGAGCTGGAACTCTATGGAACATTTTGTGAATCATGGAAGAAACATTGTATAGCTGAATATGAATCAGTAGATCAATTATATTAGCAACTGGTTTCACTTTCACTTCATTGTAAAATCATTCTAAACGCATTTGTTTGAACAGTTTATTATTCATTTCAATGGTACACAATTTTCATGTTCGCTGGTTTCAATTCATTAAAGACCTATGTGAGGATGGTATAAAAGGAGCTAATATATAATTAAGAAGTATATTTATATTTAGATACGCTGGCTGACTAATGAATATCATTCAGAATGCAAGTGTTTGTTTAGTTTAATAAGTGGAAAATTTGAGCTTGAGCCGCACAGTCTTGATGTGGTTGAGTGTTCTGGAACTTTGGCGTGTCCCTTACAGCTCATCCTTGGGGCTCTCATCCAGATCGATGTCGCTCAGATCAATATCCTCCTCGGTGGGCAGCTGGCCGTCCTTGCCGTCCCAGGGATCTACCGAAACGATCGCTGGCTTCTTGGCACCTCGCACTGGAGCCGTCTGGCCACGGCCGTAGGAGATATCGCGCAGGAACTCATTGATGCCGTCCTTCGAGAAGGATCCCTTCAGCACGGAGAATTTCATTTTCTTGAAGTTAACCACAGCCATGGCGGGATAACCGAATCCGCCAACTTCGAGGGATTCCTCAAGAGCCGACTGCTGGCCACCTTCGGCCCAGGCCCAGCCCCATTGCTTCTGCTTGTACTTCTCGCCGAGCGTGCGCAGGGTGGTGAGGAACTTGTTGCGGCACTTGGCATCGCAATCCAGGATGTGTGGCAGCACAGAGACGACGCACAAGGGCTTGCCCTCGCAGGCAGTGTCGAAGGTGGCATCATTAATGATTTCTACCAGTTCGGGCGCCGGTACATTGGCCACATGCTTGTCACTCGCCCAAGCAATGATATCCGAAGCAGTGCGTCCGCCATCGTACTCCTGGGCATCTCCTGCCTTTGAATTTGCGGGGAAGAACTTAATGGTGGGATAACCGCGCACATTGTACTCCGCCGCCTTGCTTTGGTGAGCGGTGGCGTCCAGGGCGCCCAGCTTGACCTTGCCCTTGAGCTCCTTGGCGGCCTTTGCCCACTCCGGAGCCAGATTCTTGCAGTGTCCGCACCAGGGTGCAAAGAACTCTACCAGCCAGATGTCGTCCGAGTTTAGCACCAGCTTGTCAAAGTTCTCATCGGTGAGTTCGATGACCTCATCGCCAGATGAGCCACCGGAGGAGCCACCTCCGCCGCCGCCACCACCGAGAGCGGCCTGAACCTTCTTCTTGACCTCCGCCAGAGCGGCATCAGCAATGGCCTTAGCCGTGCGCTGGCCATTGAAATCCGTGGGCGACTTCTTGTTGGCCCCGAAGATTTTGATGGTCGGAAAGCCACGTACTCCAAACTGGCCGCCCAGCGAGCTGTCAGCGTCGGCGTTCACAGAGCCCACCTTCACTACTCCCTTCAGCGCCTTCGCCAGCTTCTTGTATTCCGGCACAAGGCTCTGGCAGTGTCCACACCACGGCGCATAGAACTCCACAACCCAGATGGCGTCGTCTCGGAGCACTTCTCGGTCAAAATTGGCAGATGTTAGCTCCACGACGCCATCGCTGGGCGAGTAGAAGGCAGTGGTGCCGCCCACGGCGAAAGCCAGCAACAATATGCACGCTGTGGGGGCGTTGAAAATTAGCATATCACATCCATACTTTTTTATGATTTAACTAGCTTACCCAGCTGTCTCATGTCTGCGCTTACGTGTCCAAATTCGTCTACGGGTTTATCTGTGCGATTGCCTACTTACTTCTTAATCAACGACGCTTATTTGTCTGCTCTTCTTTTATGGATGCGGCTTTTTAAGAGTTTTTAACAAAAAATACACGTCACCGGGTGACCGCCGATAACGATAAGTAATCGATTTAAACAAGAGCAATATCGATACGTAAATGTTCTGAAAAGATTAAAAATCCATACGATGTAAGCAGTTCAAAAATACTAAAATAGTGTCTGTAAGCAGTATAAAAATACTAAACTACTGTCAGATTAATTTAAAAATGTAAAATTATATCCATTTTATACTTATTTATTAATAATATTTATAAAGCAAACATGTAAACAAATCCAGGAAATTTGCGTATATTTTTAACAAATATTATGGTAATGTTATTCTTTGGGTTATATATTTAGTTGAATGAGTTTAATGCCTTAAAAGGTAAATCAAATGTTTTATTTTATTAAACGGTATACAATGATAAAACCTTACTTAAAAATCATTTTTGAAATTTTTTAATTTAAATTAATTTCTCAGCAAGTAACACATATTATTCAGGTCTTTTCGAGGTTACAGGATTTTGCTGAAATTGTAAGTTTGGCTTTCCGAACACATTATTTCAGATATGTAAAAAAAATTTACGAAAATCATAGAGTAAATGTTTGCTTTATCCTTTTTGCTTAAAATTAGGTAAATTTATACAATTTTCTGGAATGCTTAATATTTTGTTCAAATTTAGGATCCCTGAAAAAAGCTTAGGACTTTTAAATACACACCATGTTATGTATACAAATATTTATAAATGTAGAAAACAAATTTTGAACTTGATTTTAACTCTTAGAATTAAAATATTTTTAGTAAAACAGTAAGACAAATATTTGAGCCAAATTTTGTCTATATTATATTAATGACTATCTTAGAAGACACTACATCGACGGACCTCTCCCCGAACTTCTGTTGTCTCCCCAAACTTATTTAATTTGCGATTTCTTGGAGCTTTAGTTTAATTTACTCGCACATTGTTTTGGCTACTTCCTTGGCTTTGTGTGTGTTGTCCAGCATCGCCAGCCACCCAAGAACTGGCCCCACCACCCACAGTGCCCCTGACCCTGCGTCTGCGTTTGTTGCGTGCGCATATGAGATAAAATATGTGGTCAATTTTACTTAATAGCGACTTAGTAGTAGTGTTGCCAAGATTTATGTGACGTTCATATTGCCGCAGAGAGACAGAGCAAAACAATTTTCTTTCGCTCCCCCAACCCCGCACGCCATTCAAGGGTTAATTGGGGGTAGTCCATACAGTCGGGCTTTCTTTTTTTTTCCCATATATTCTGTTGTGCGTGTGTGTTATTTTTATGATTATTGAATTTTAATGCATATCGAATGCATACATAAAGATTCAATGACACCAAGTCATAACTTCTCCGGGAGGTGGTGGCAGTGGGAGTGGAAGTGGCTAACCCTTTATCTGAACTCTCGGAATGGAGGCCCAAATGTAATGTTTATGCCACATTTGGTTTGCACTTTTTGCTTTCAGCATAAAAAGAAGTAATATTTGTATTAACTTCAGTGGGTGGAAAGGTCTACTCCCTGAAAATCGGAATGTACTGAGAGAAAATTGGTAGGAAATTTGTACAAATTTTAGTAATTTCCGTATTATTTCAATATTTATAATTATTTTGAAAGAGAATATGGATCTATCGCAAAATAAATTATTTATAAAATAAATAAAAGAGGGTATTTGTTAATATTTCTCATTTCTCAAAAATTTGCTTATGCTACTGATTACATGAATAACTTATTTTGTAATCATAAAATATACATATATATATATATATAATATATAAAAAATGTATCACATTTTTTCTCAGTACTCTCCCTTCTTCACGGTGACTTATCAAACCAACATTTCGTATGCCCAGCGGAGCGATCATTTTATTGATACGCTACGGCAAGGGTACGGGCGTAAATATTAACCCCTTGTTGCCACTGCTCCTGGTTTGCTTTTATTTTTGTTGTTGTGTCTGCACTTCTGACTTGGCCTGACGCCCTGTCAAAACACCTTTTCCGAAGGATGTGCGTCTGTCAGTGACATCCAACCTTGGGGATGTGGGGCGCTTATGTGTTGCATGCACTTCTAAAAATAAATATGAATGAATAAAAAACAAGAAATTGTTTTTTTTTTATAGAAAATTTAAGGAATTAAGAAATTAAGGTACAAGTTAATACAAATTTTAAATGTAAGTAATCTGGCGAGATTAAATTGTATAAATTTTTGCTATAACTTTATTTGAATGGATTTTTTTAAATTATTATTTAAAATAGAATTAAAATCCCGTTTTTAAGTTTAGAGAGTTTCTTTTCTTATTGTAATATTTTGTAAAATTTGTTTTATTTCTTGCCCATAATTAAAGAGTAAACAATAATCCCTTTCCTTTAAGTTTAGAGAGTTTCGTTTATTATTGTAATATTTCTTAAAATTAGTTTTTTTTTGTAAACAAAAATCTTTTAAGAGGAAGTATTCGTCTTAAGGCCTAACAACATATTATTATTGGTGTGAAAAAACAACCATTTATTGTATATGTTCTTTTAAAATAAAAATAAGAATAATTACTATTAAAATTTGTGTGTTTAAGCTTTCAATTTTTATTACATATTTTTCCGAGTGTTCCTTAAGGATTTCTTTTTTTTTATCGTCGAATGCCATTTTGCAACGTGTCATATTTACTCTCCGGATTTGTCCCATTATTCACTTGACAACACCACGGAGATCCGAGTGCCCTTCGAGTTTTTTTTTTCTTTTTGGTTGTTTGTGATTCTCAAGTGCCTTGTGCGGCTTAGTTTAAAGTTGATTCGCTGCCACGCGTTTTCCATTTGCCATTTCCCCTGCCTTTTTCCCTTTCCCTGCTGCCAGCATTGTTGTTATTTTTGCAAATTTTTCTTTATCTATTTTTCTATATCATTGAACTGTTTTTTATGGGATTTTCTTCTTCATTCGGTTTCATTTTTTTTTGGTTGGTTTTTTGGTTTTGGAAGGGTGGCAACGGCCATGGCTGGGGAATAGCTTTCGATTTCTGGTTGATTTGCAGGCTTTGGTGACTCCTTATCGAGTGGAACGTACGCTCTGGGCATATGTGTGAGGAGAGTGAAATGATGATATGTGGCTTATTATTGTCAATTTTTATGGGATTTTCATGTGTGACTGCATTCGGTTTTTCTGGTGGCTGGGTGTTAGGGGAAAATATGTTGAAGCGAATGTGTTAGATAAGAAAAGCGTCAAATGATGGTGGGTGCTGCGACGATGAGGGAATTTGAAAGGATCGGGGAGGTGATGGGATTAAGGAGATAAGTATTTGGGAGTTAATTTAATAAACTTATTGAATTTATAGGAATTTATTATAAAACACGATTAACTTTTGAGAATGTTATAATAAAGTTAGTTTGGTAAATTGAAAATATACAAATTCGTAGGGAAAACTTAAAAGGTATGGAAAAAGAGTTATAAACATTTAACCCAATGCATGTTAAATAAGTTAAAAAGAGAACAGAATGTCCAAGAAGCACTCATAAGATGAGTGACTTCCCTTCGGACTTCTAACAAAAGCGTAAAGCTGCAGGTGAAAATTCGGCGACAAATTGAAATTAAACCAAAAAACCTACCTTGCTTGGTAATAAATAATAAATAATAAATTAGTCTGGAAAATGAATACTCATAAAGCTTCTTGGTTACAAACTGGAACTAATATATACAAATTAATAGCAACCAAGAAAAATTACACAAAAATAAGTACAAGGTTTCTCATAAGAAATATAATTTATAAATATTAATAAGAGCTTTACTTTATTTTATTCTAGTTTGGGTTTCAAGCCATTTAAATAAGTAATATTTTTATAAGTAATACTATTTTAAAAATCTGTTTTTGAACACAAAATTAATGATTTATTTATTATTTACATTTTTTTTTAGCTTTTCAAGAACTACATGCTCCCAGTACATCTTCCCATCCCATCGAGTCTCGGTACAGCCACTGAAATCCCAGTCAAACAATACCACTCCCACCAGCAAATAAACTTTGCAACAAAACGTGATCAAACATAATCAAAGAATAAGGTACACTAGATCCTTCCTCCTTTTTTGCCCCCTCAAAAACCTCTGGCCCCAGAGGAAAAACTATCAAGCGTGGGGAGGGGGGAAGCAAGAAGGACCTTATAATTTTCTTATGAAATAAACTGCAAATAAAGTGAATTTTATGCAAAATATGTTTAATAAACAAAATCAAGTTTGGGACAACAAAACAGCCGAAAAAGGAGGAAAGCCGGAAAAGGACATCGACGACAGTGTGAAGATTTTTAATTGCCTTAGGAAATTGTGTGTGTGTGGGACTTGAGATGCCAAGCCAAGATAATAAGATTGTAAACTATGAAACGATGGGGCGGAGAAGGGGTGGATAAAGAATTATCCCCAGCTCGGGCTAAACCTCATGTGTGGAACTGAGTGTGTGCGGTGTGTGTTTGGTGCGGTGTGTGCTTTCCTTCTGGCTGGTTAGTGTCCATAAGGATGTGGATGTGTCCTTTCTGCATGGTTTTGCCTTTTTAATGTCATTTCAGCTACTTTACAACGAGATATTCCAGTGAGGCCAAGGTGCTGGGTTTTTTGGGGTAACCCATCGTTGGATGAGGATTTTGTGTCTCCGAGAATATTTCAGAAAATGCCAACTCATTACAATTTGGCCCTGACTCTTGACTCTGCGGCAACTTAACTTACTTTCTTGCCCTGGCAAAAGTTGTCGCCACTACAATCTGGCTACGTAATTAATGTTATATATATACCTCCTTGCCATGTAAATCAGTTCTGCCTTTATTCCGTGTCTTTCGACCATATTGAACTCGTCTCTTGGCTTTTTTGTGCTGACGCTAACTCGAAAATAATTTGATATTTTCAATTAAAGTTTTCAATGGCTTTTGTAAATGTTTTCTGGTTTTTGAACTGCCCAACAAAGGGTGGCAGGGGATACAATAATTGCATTGTAATTGACTTTTGATAGTGTCTTCCCCTCTGCTCTTTTATTGTCCAAGGAAGTCAAGAATGTTTGGTGGTTTAGGGGTTGGTTTGCTATGAATTTGACTTTCAGTCTCTGTAGGGGTAAGGTCATGCCCTGAGACAAAGCTAATTCGAAATTGAAACCGAAGTTTATGCTTAAGGAAGTGTCAAAGAAACTAAGTTGATTTTAAATATAAAATGTTAGAAATATAGTTTGAATACTAAGAAACGTTTAGTTTAATATATGGGAAAACTAAAAGTTATTTTGGTATTTATTTATTAAATATTAAATTAAACAAGCACATAAAATGTATTTAAAGCTGTATTTAGTTATTATATATTTAGTTTTAAATTTAAATATTATCTCACTGTATTTTTATCCTTTCGAATTGTGCTATTAACTAAATTACTTCTTAAAAATGCATGATATATATTTCTTTACTGTTATGTACCATTACCTACTTGTATTTTTTCTCTAAATTACTTGTTAAATATTTATGAATTAATATTTATTATTAACACATAAGGTAACAAGTACATTTATTTACAGATAAATACCACTACCTACTTCCTTTTTATCTCCTGTGCTTCCAAACTTATTTCTTTTGATCATCGATTCCTCTCTCAGTTTCAAAGTTTTCCATTGAAATATTTTTTGCCATTATTAATTAATCTTTTTTTTGTTTCTGTCTTTCAATGTTGAGTTTCCCCTCCCTCCCCATTGTCTCATTATACAAAAAAAGAAGCGAAATGCGGACAATTTTAATTTACACCCCGAGAACACATAAAACGCCCTGCAGCTTCCCTCGGTCGCCCGCTTCCATAAAGCTAAAAATAATTTGCAGCAAACAAAACAGAGCAAAAGGAAAACTTGATTATTTTATAAAAATATTTTGTTACGTTAAAGAAAATTTTCACCATTTTTCTCGTTTGCTCTTTTTACCGCTGCCAATCTCCCCGCTCCGCCTTTCTCTTATTTCTTTTTCGCCTGGCGCTTTGTCGATATTAAACGAAAATAAAATATAAACAGCAAAAAAATGCGACAAAAAATTGCAAGTTTTTCGTTTCTTTGTTGCTGGGCGGAATACCTGTATATCAGGTGGGTGGCTGTCGGGTGGGGGGAGTATTTTCCAGGGGGTGGGAATTGTTATTGAATGCCATGCTCCGGCAGCTCGACAATTTTTTCCCATTGCATACTTTTAAGCGCAAAATCAGCTTAGGGGCTCATTATCCCAGCGTTCGTTCGTTCATTCATTTAATTTTTAATTAATTTTCCCAACGCCCGCAAAAATCGAAAAAAGAAAACAAATTAATATAAGAAGAGGAATATGCATATATAAAGTGTGGGCGTGGCACGGTGGGGGTTTTTCGGTAGCTGCCATCAACACTCGCTAGCTTTTGGCTATTTGTGGGCTTCTTTGAGCCACCTCCCACACTCCGTCCTTCCCCTTCCCTTGGATAACAGCAAAACAAAAAATTATAAGAAAATGAAGAAAAAAGGGGGCACAAAGGGTTGAGTGGGTTGGTTTTTCAGCCAAGAAAATCGGGGGGCTTCTTTGGCGGCCTGCCTTCTTTACTATTTAATTATTTTCGCTGCTCTTTTGAACCTGGCCTTTTGCTTACAACTTGTAAAATACTTATATAATAAAAACAATGCAGAGCAGTGGGAGTGGATAAAAGAAAAGCTATTGGGCGGACCTTTGGATACTCTAAAAATAATTTGGGGAAATGTCAGAAATTATTAATAGAAAATTCTGGTTAGTATTCCTATTTAAGATGGCTTTTTAGAATTTTAAGGGGTTTGTGCTTAATTTAGAATCTAAAAAACTAACGAAACACATACCCTAAATATCAAATTTTTATAATTTTATAATTTAATTTAAAAATCTACTTTAATTTTGTATTCCTTCAAGTTGTTCAATAAACCCCAGAAAAAGTATACAATATTCATATTACTTTGATTCAAATTACTATGCAACCTATTTTTCTTGCATTTTTAAGCTAATTAAAAATGTAGAGCAGCATTGTCTCAGTGTTAGTTATAATACATAAAAAATGTATAATTCTATTAAATATTTTTTACTCTTCCACTCAAGCTCCCCCTCCCTTAAAGAGTATAAAAAAAAAGAACAACCAGCTAAAAGCAAGAAACGGAACCAAGAAGCGTTAATTGATTTTGTTTTATTCTTTTGCACTCTCTAAGCTCGCCACACAATGCTGGGAAAATGGAAAAGGATGTGTTTTTTTGGGGGGGAAAAGAAAAGGCAAAAAAAAAAAAACAAAATACAAAACGAAACAGTGTAGCAACCCTTTGCCAAAGTTTTTCCTTTTCTTGCTCTGCTCCTTTTATGCTTAATTAAATATTCATCAAACACACAATGGAAAACTTTTAAATACTCATCAAGTTTGCGGGCATCGTCGTCTTGGGAAACAGCCAGGACCCCCATCCTTGGATTTTCAGGGAAACTGAGAAGACGAAGCCAAGGATGAAGCTCATATGTTTGTCTGGGTCTGTCCGCTCTAATCAATAACAACAAATCGCCGTTTACTTTGTATTTTAAATCTGCCTTGGCCGCTCATAGTACCGAGCAAGTGCACCGGAAAAAATAAGGATATTAAACATATTTAAAAATATTTAAAAGTGATAGTATTAAGCTCGAAATCTTTTTAAATATATATATAAGATCTTAAAGTAAAATTTTAAGAGCTATTCGGCCCTTTTTATAATATAAAACAGTTTTTAGTATTTCAATTTATATTAAAAAACAGAAACATTAGAAAAATATCAAAGAAAATATTTAAATTTCGAATACAATGCAGATTTCTCTAGATAAATAATATACACAATTTTTACCAAGACATTAAACATCATTAAATATTGCCAACATAGCAAGAAAAAATTTAAAATTCTTAAATACAATTCACATTTCTCCCTTTAATTAAAATACACAAATTCTCTCAGTATATCCTTACACATATTTAGAGCTCTTGAAGTATTCCCCTTTGGGACATTAAAAACTCATTTCCCCACCCGTGAAGAACCCGTGAGGAACCGCCTCTCAATCTCAACCCTTTCCTCCTCACAATGAGATTTTCTTTCCACTTTGTTTGTTATTTTTGTTATTTCAACATATGCAAAAGTTTTTGTTGCTTCGACTGTACACAACCCCCCAGTACAAATAACCAGAACAGGCTTCTCTAGTCTACTGTTCAGTTAGATAAACTTTAAATAGTTCTCAAGTGTGTGCGAATGAATGCCAGGGAAGGAGTTCCAAGGGTTGTTTAGCGGGTGATGGGTGATGGGTTGGCTTATAAGTGTTCGTGAATCCATTAGAAATCACATAAAACTATGAGGTACTGTTTACATTGGCTTTTTGCTTTTCCTTCTATTGTTTACGGTGAAAGAGGTGGGTGAAAGTGGGCTAAAAAGTGGTCAAGGGGGATTTAATTGGCTCGGGATTAGTGGAGTAGTAGAGCAAATGTGAGAGAAAAGGGAATTAATAGGGTTATGGGAAGGTATACCTATAAGTAACATATTTTCTTTTAGAATTTTATTCATTTTTCATATTATAGTTAAACTATAAGGATTTTATTTATAGAATTTTCAAAATATTAAAAAATATAGTTTCGTATAAAATAACAGCTCAAAAACTTAAATGAAAATAGATTTTAAGTTGAAGAAGCACTGTAAATATTATAAATATTATAAAACTTATCAGAACTTTTTCCATCAACATATAAGACTACAAATGTCCTTCTATAATATCTTAACAAACTTCTTTCTTCTCTTCTCTCATTAAATCTTTGAAATCCTATCTTGAAGACATCACTCTTAACTTAAACCTCTTCTTACCACAAATACTGAAACATCACTCCGGCAATAATTGAGTTATGCCTGGTAAATGCATTAAAATTCCCTCTCAGCCGGATGCGGAAACCAGAAAACTCAACTCCCCAGCTGTCATCCAAATCCTGTAGCTCTCTGCTCGCTTCGGTTCGTCCTTGATTTAATTGATTTCCGTGGCTCTGTGACAGCTCGAGCCAATCGACAGCTTTTGGTAATTTCAAGCCGAATAAACCCCTTTTTGCCGAAAAGAGTCTGCGACAAATGCAATTAACCAGCCGTAACGCCCACACACATTAGGCCAGAAACAGAAATGCCGGCGAGGGCTTTTGATGTCACTTTTGGCAAATGAATTTATATATGTATATATGGATGCCATGTCGAGGTGGAGTCGTATATATATCCCAGGGACATCAAACGCTTCTGCTTCTGCTCATATGTGAAATATTTGAAATATCATGAGCTACGCTCGCTGCTCTCTGGGCCTGACAGCAATTACACAAATGTAATTTGCAGCTAAATGGAATGTTTTTAATGAATTTATATGCCCCGAACTGAAATAATATCCGAGGGTCGCATAAGGGTGAGCCCTTTTTGTCACTCAAACCAATTATAAGTACTTTCCATCAATCCCACCGATTGCTATTTATATTTCCCCAAATAATTATTGGTAATTCCCCTTCAAAAATAGATTTCCCCTTCTTCCAGCACTATTTTTAATCATTCTTGGGGTAGGTCGTTGAACTAACTTTAATATCTTTTCTTTATTTTTTGGGAGTATTGGGTTGAATGCCCTCCCAAAAATATTTCACTTCTGCACTTTCGGATGAACCCCGAATAATTGTGAGTACTTTTTTCGGGCATTCTCATTCAGTTGCTGTGCTTGATCCCTCATTGTTCCCTTGGAGGCTGGTACACTATTCATAAAAAAGTATGTTAATATCGCGAGGAATTCACTTCCAGGGGTTTTCTCAAGTTCAATTGTGATTTGCATGTCTATGCCTGGTTACGTGCCTTCAAGTCGTAATTCTATGAAGGAAGCATTAGCTAACTCTATTGACCTAGAACTTGAGCTTTATATGCCAGAGATTTGAGAAGATAGTGCGAGGTTTGCCTAAGGATTTTTAAATACATTTTAAATATATTTTGTTTAAGGAAATAATTCGAAATATAACTGGGATATAAAAAAAAATTAATTTAAAATTTAGAAGCTTAATAATTTTACGCAATTTAAAAATAAAAAAAAAATACTTAAGAGCTAAAGCAATTAAGCCTGTAATGGAAACATTACTTTAAATTAAGCAAAACTTTAAATAAAACTCAGAGAAATATTTTTACAAATTCTAAAAATGGCGAGAATAAAATACTTTTATTTTAATATCAATAATATTAAGATTGATTTTCAGAATGAAATTTATTTAGGAAATGCATTTGTTTGGTTTCTGTAATTTTCAAAGAATCTATCTATTTTTTTATTCATTTACAATTGATTAAGGAAATGTATGGTGTTTTATTTGCTAATTTAGGTTTATGTAATTTAAAGTACAAATATGTAAAATTTTATATATATTATTTAAGGTACAAATCGATTTAATATAATATTGTTAATATTATTAATTTATATGAAATCAATTTAATATAGTATTATGAATATAAATATTTAAAGAGGTAAATATTTTTTAAAGATTTTACTAATAAGAAATAAGTAACAGATATTAATAAATGTACTTATAGAGTATTTATTTTGTTTTCTAAAATTAAAATTCACCTACATAAAAATACAATAATTAGGAAAAATTAAGTATAATTATTAAGGAATATTATTTTTAGAAGTGTAAAAATTGTGTAGACCAGTGTATTTTGAGCGTCAACCAAAATTCCTTTAGTACTCAGTCGCTCGCTCACTTTTTTCCGCTTCCCCCTGTACGGAACCAATAAAATTACAAAGCTTTAAAAATAAATAATACGAAAGTACCGCGACGTCATAAGCTGGAGAGTGAGAGAGAATATGTATAAATATTTTCCTCAGTTGAGTGGATATTAGAATCTTGGAATGACGCCACTATGGCTGGGCTGTCGTATATCTATATAAAGCTGGGGATCCGCTAAGCTGTCGATCAGTCGCCGAGATGAATCAGGCCTCTCTATATCAGCACGCCAACCAGGTGCAAAGGCACGATGCCAAGCTGATTCTAGACGAGTTCGCATCGACGCTACAGTGGAGATCCGATGGTGAGGACACGCTCCTGGACGTTGGCTCTGGATCTGGTAATGTGCTCATGGACTTCGTGAAACCCCTGCTGCCGAGTCGCGGCCAACTAGTGGGCACTGATATATCCAGCCAGATGGTGGGCTATGCCAGCAAGCATTATCAGCGGGAGGAGCGGACCAGGTTCCAGGTCCTGGACATAGGCTGCGAAAGCCTGCCGCAGGAGCTGAGTGGAAGATTCGACCATGTCACCTCGTTCTACTGCCTCCATTGGGTGCAGAACTTGAAGGGAGCCCTGGGCAATATTTACAATCTTCTGCGTCCCGAAGGCGGAGATTGCCTTTTGGCCTTTCTGGCCTCCAATCCGGTGTACGAGGTCTACAAAATCCTCAAAACAAATGAGAAATGGTCGAGTTACATGCAGGATGTGGAGCAGTTTATATCGCCACTGCACTATAGCCTGAATCCTGGTGAGGAATTCAGTCAGTTACTCAACGAAGTGGGTTTCATACATCACAATGTGGAAATACGCAATGAGGTGTTTGTCTACGAAGGTGTGAGGACTCTCAAGGGTAAGTTTATAACTTAAAAATTTGATTAACGATTTTAATAAAATATTTAATTTTTAATTACAGACAACGTTAAGGCCATTTGTCCTTTCCTGGAGCGCATGCCTTCGACTTTACATGAAGATTTCCTGGATGATTTCATAGAAATTGTCATTTCAATGAATCTCCAGCAAGGCGAAAGAAATCAGGATCAAAAATTTTTGTCGCCTTATAAACTGGTGGTGGCCTATGCCAGAAAATCACCAGAATTTGTTAATAATGTTTTGCTTGAGCCGCCGCATCAAAATATTTTCAAGGGAGTTGATTAGCTTAGATTTTTATTGACATTTTATGAATATTTACAGAGTTTAAAGAGTCTATTAACGCCAAATAATGTACTTAACTAACATAATTATATTTTTAGTACACAAAGTTCCTATTATTTGTGAGGCACAGTAGCTGATAGTTTAACTTTAATAAAAACTCAAAATAATAATAATAAATTCTTTTAAATATTTCTCTTTTCTTGTATATTTAATATTAGAGCCAAATAATAAACTTACCTAAGAAAAAATTAAGAGTAAAGAAAAATGTTTAGGGACATATGGGGCAAAAAAGCTAAAAACTAATAATAGTTAGTTTAAAGTCAAGGAATAATTGAATTCTTAAATAAAAAACAACTTTATATTTAATAATTATAATATAATATAATAACATTTCTTAATATTGGTTAAATATATATATAATCCTAATTTTAAAACGTAAAGTATTAAGATTTTTGAGGAAAGTTACTAAATTAATTAGTTATTAAATTAATTCATTCAAAATTTTTTTATAGCTTGTCTTGTAAATTAAATATGCATATTCTCTTAAAAATATGAACGCCAAATAACGCAGTGAACTTATAATAATTTAAAGTACATCAAGTTTCTTTAAATAATAAAAACTTAAAGTAAGTACAGTCAAGAAATAAATAAGTTCTTTGCAAAGTACCTGTTGCTTTTTATAAAAATTTAATTATATTCCTTAAACTATGAAGACAAAAAAATATACTAAACTAATAATACTTTTAGTACAAAAAGTTTAATGATTTGTGAAGTTAAACTCACTGCAACGGCAAGAAATAAATGAATTCCTTGGAAAATCATATATCTTTTTAATTTTCCTCATTATTTATCTTATTAATTAACAATAAATATATTCATATAAATATGTACTTTATTACCAATCAATTTATTAATTTCCTAGTCCGGTTATCTCAGCTATTTTACGTAAATGTGAATATTAGCTTACGAATTGAACATGTAATTGAAATTTCCATTTGATGTATCATTTATAGCGCGACTCGGGTGATTATAATTGCTGCTTTTGACAGAACCAATTATTCAAACAACAAGTTTAAGTCTCTCTGGAAGTCGCTCTTGATTTCCTGTATATATGTATATATAGCGTACCCTGTGCACACTTCGTAGTGCATTAAGGAAATAAAATTGAAACAAAAGCAAAAAATGAAAAACCCTGATTTTATAAAGTGAAATGAAAAACAATTTTATTGAAGTGCTGTATGGTACACAACGTTCTTTGTTTTTGATTTTGTATTGCTAACGAATACATAGAGAACAGATGGTTTTCCAGCACGTGAACATGCAACATAAAGTTGTCCATGTGAAAACACTGGATTCTCTAAATTCACACCACAAATTCCCAACGACTGGCCTTGTGCCTTATTGATAGTAACAGCAAACGCGAGGCGCACTGGAAATTGCAAACGCTTAAACTCGAAGGGCATATCAGATGATTTCATTGGAATTCGTGGTATCAATACATCTTCACCTTTGAATTTGCCAGTTAAAATAGTTGCTTCGATGACGTTTGCCATTAACTTTTTAACTGCGAGTCTGGTTCCATTACATAAACGCGGCTGATTGATATTACGCAACATTATTATAGTAACACCAACTTTCAATTGTAAATTATGAGGTGGTAACCCAGGAAATTCCAAAGAATTCAAAAATTCAGTTGGATATTGAAAGACATCTTCTTCCTCGATAACCGTATCCAATGACTTGTACGAAATCAATTCGCCAGGAATTTTTGATTGTATGACTAAGTTCAATTCACTGACGTCTTTGTTTTTCGCAGCTAAAATTGCTCTTTCACCTAACCAAGTATGGCATTTATAATGTTGTGCTATGTTTGGAAAAACACTTTCAATCAATTCATCCATGGATTGAGCAAAACGGCAAAAATCATTAGGCAACGTTATCAATCCATTTTCATCGACTGACATAGCACCATTTCCAATTTTTAACAATTGCTTGGAGAATGTATCAGCAGATGGATCATTCTGCAACTGAACACAAACATTGGTAGTTAATTTCAATGTTTTGACGTGTCTCCACAAATATGATGATTTCAAGCAAGCATTAATCTCATCAGCAGGTGTTGATTTCGGAATGACTGGCAATGTTTGTCGAAAATCACCAGCCAATAAAATCAATGCGCCACCAAACAACTCCGCATTACCTCGAAGATCTTTCAAAGTTCTATCCAATGCTCCGACTGATTTCTTGTGTGCCATCGTACATTCATCCCAAATAATAATGGAGCATTGCTGCAATACTTTAGCTGTGCCAGATCCCTTTGATATGTTGCACGTTGGAGTTTCATTCCCTTGATAATTCAATGGTAGTTTCAAAGCAGAATGAGCCGTTCGACCGCCATCCAATAACGTAGCAGCTATACCGGAAGAAGCTAATGCCAATGCAATTTTACTTTGAGAACGCATTGTTGCCAACAACAATGATATCAAAAACGTTTTTCCAGTTCCGCCTGGAGCATCCAAGAAATAAAATCCACCAACACCACTTGTAACAACTTGCATGATCTTGTCATAAGCGATTTTCTGTTCAGCATTCAATTTCGTTAGATTTGCTTGCACAAATGCATTCAATGCGTTTCGGTCGTACTGTTGTTCACGTTGCAATTCTAACTCGAGTAAATCGCGTATTGATCGATTAGGAGATGGCATTCCTAATTGTGCTAATGTATGCGTGTATGCGTTTATGCGTGTATACGGACGAAGTAGTGTTCGCTTAAACGTTCATAACTTACGAACCAAAGCACATACAGGCATCGTATATACATACAAACCACCGTATTGATACCACCTTTCAAACAAAAAAAAAATTTTGAAATCGGTCAACGCACTGAGCCTAACACTGGCTACAAACACTTTTGGCGTTAAATTTTTATATATATAGATATATTTATATCTCAATACGTAGTTGTAAGGGGTTAACTCTCACTCTCGTTGCGACTTTTCATCTTTCGGCGAGCTTAGCGGCAAAACCCGCGTGCGTCTTAGCCGCGCCGCGTTTCCCTCGCGATTTTGATGAATCAAACTTTTCTGCAGACAGAAAACCGCCCGTGGTGCGCGGGGGAAACCCCCCGAAAAGGGTTGAAAATGTTGCGAATTCAGTCGAAGTCTAAGAACAATTTTAATTGTTTTTTAGAAGGTTTTTTTTTTGTTTTTGTCAGTGTGTGGGTTACGTATGTCAGGGTTTGTTGTGGAATTTTCAAAATGAGTTATTAACGCGACGCGACGTCGACAGAAATGCGCATTCAAATCATTTATCAGTGGGTTAGGCGTGAGGTTTCAGGCGTGAGTTTGTCTAGCTTCCAGGCAATTGGCAGTTCATCCGCAGAATCCCCATCTCCAGAGGCAAATGTTTGTCTTAATCTTTGATTTTTGTTTTCGTTTGCATTTGTATCCCGAACTTACCCTCGGAAAATCCCTGGCAAATGTAAACGACAGGAATTAATTTAGATAAATGATTTCTCAAGTGCGTCGGCTCTGGGCTTCGGTCGATTTGCCGCCTGTCAGTCAAATGGGATTCTACATTTTCTCCCCCTTTTCCGCGTTGGGGCGTGGCATGCGATTTGTGCAGAGCGCCCCCCGTGGAACTTGGAACTTATCCTGGAACTTACACCAGCCGACAACCCGTCTCAAAATTGTTTTCGCAAACAAATTTTCGTATTGAAATTTGATTTATTTGTTAATTTGTTTGTAATGAATTTTCCGTTTGCTTCGTTGACTGCCTAAGGGGTAGGGGGTTCTTCGAGGATTTCGATGGGGTGGGTGGTATTGGTTGCTCTTTAATTGCCTGTTCCTGGCATTTCCGATTTTCCTTCTCTCTGCATCATTTGCTTAGCTAATTTTCTTGGAGAGATTTTTAGGGTTTTTTGGATGGAGAAATTGTTGTGCTTTGACTTGGAAAAAAAAACAATTGAAAAATTTTTCATTTCTCTAGATAAGAATTTCTCTATTCGTGTATTGCAATTTTCTTTATTTATTTATTTTTGTAGGTTTAAACAATTAATTAACTTATTTATAAAAACATCTTAAATATGTGATCTTTCAGTGAATATTTTGGTTGTTTTAAAACAAATTTGTTGTTTTTAAAGGTTAAAATAACAAGTCGGTACATGCTTTTAAAATAATTATAATGCATGACTTTGAAACTAATTTAAAGCCATTAATTTCTTAGGTTTACGGAACTTATAAGTATATGTTATTTTGCTTAATAATTGTTTAATTATACCATCCATAAAATATTTAAAAAATGAGTTGTTAATTTCAGACACATCTTTTCTTATACATTTTAAAACCATATTCTAGGTTTTTTATCCTTTTTTTTTAATAAACTTGCATTTAAATCATTTTCCGATTGCTAATTTAGAAATTGTAATTTTTTTTAAATATAAAATACAAGTTTCTTAAGTCACTTTCCCAATTCTAATTTACCAAAAAATAGATTATATTAATATAGAATCTCTTTGTAGCATCTCCTTAGCAAGACAATATAGTAATTATATTCTTTATAGAATTCCCATTTATATTTTTCATAAAAATAATTAATATTTAAGTTAGAACTCTTTGAATAATTTATCAACATCTCATATTTTTGTATAAATATTATTATAACGTATAGAACATCCTTATAGTATATCCTATCTAGAATCTCCTTATAAATATTTTTCATAAAGAAAATGTTAAGATATTATAATTAAAATAATAATGAGTTTCCTGAATAAGTATTCAAAATAGAATCTTATGTTTTTGTTTAAATATTATTATTTCTTAGAGAAGAAATATTCATTACTGGCAATAAAATGGGCATATCTTTCCCTATATTCTTTGTTTTTCCCCCGATCTGCCCACAGTCGTATGCGCAATGTGCTGACCCTGCGTTTTGTCCTCGGCTGACCCACCCGATTCCGCTGGCCGATTCCGGAGGCGTAACCTCAAAACCAAACACGGAATACCGAATGCCGGAACCGAATGACGGCGGATGTTGTGTTTATACGGTTGTATATATTCATACTATATATGTATATATGCTATATGTAGATGTGTTTGTGCGAGGGGGCGTGTGCATTTGGCTGAAGTTCAAACAAATGCGTGGCCATCGAAATGAAATGTCGGGATTTTCAGGTGGCTTTCCCTCCCGAATTTCCCCTCTCAGCGACTGACCATTCATTCTGTTTGAGTTTACTTAGCGGTTTTGTTGACTCTCTGGCGGCTTTGATTGCGTTTTCCATATGCAAATGCGAAAGGGACAGACCCAAAGTAGAGGCTTGGCCCGGCTTTCTATCTATTTAATGGCCACCAGAATGCAATTACACTCACATAACACAACAAAGAGCGGGGGAGATGTGCCTCATTATAACAAATTATAGAAGGAATATTGTAATTTACTTTCTGACTCTCGGTATCATGTGCGGCTTTTTATTAAAAATTCAACACTAACGAGGCGCTTTTGTTTTTATGGCAAAGGAGTAGCACAGTTGCTGTAGTGAGTGTGAGTGTGTGTGCGACCTCTTTTGGCCGTCTCTTTCTGGCCAACTCTTGCCATCTCTCCTGACATCTTCCTGCTGCTGTCCTTTGCGTTGGCAAATAAGAATTTTAATAAATTATATTGTAATATGACAAAAACGGTTGCGTCGACTACTGACAGGGGCGTAAGCTTTAAAGAGGAGTTAGGGAGTTAAGAGGGGGTTATAATTAATTTTTTGTTTAAAAAAATCAATGCCAGATTTATAGGAGAAAATGAAAATAACCGTATTTTTTATATTTATATGTAAAAAGTGAAGTCGAGAAAACCTTAATATTTTTTAACTTTTATCACCTTTTGTCTGATATGTTTATTTCTTTTATAAAAAATATATTTCCTTTGACGAAATTATACTCATTACGTTATTAAGAATTATATAAATACTGCTTTAAAAAGAAGTGAGTATATCTCACATGCCACGCCCCTGAAACGCTCCTGTAACGCCCCCAGCAAGTCCTTGTGTCAATCTTCTAGGCCCGCAGTCTGGAACTCATGAATTTTTCAATAACAAAATGTTTTTGTTCTAAAAAAAAAAATATGCAGAACAAAAAAATTGTATAAAAATTTCTGGAAAAATTTGTTAGTCAACTTGCAGCTAATTATGGGCAACAGGGGAAGCAACCGAAAACCCTTTGGGATGTCGAGTTAGCCCACGCTTAATCCTTTTTCATTCCCCTGTTATTTTTTTGTTTTGTTTCCGGACTTCATTACGTTTGGCTTCGACTCCAGCTTCAGCTTTGGGTTTGGTTTATTTTAATTTCATTTTATGATTTAACTTTACACCTGCTTGAAAAACGACACACCCACACAAGGACTCTGGACTGCACTTCAATTAAAAACCCGAGTCCTGGCCAAGGCACTTAAGTGCTTTTTACCTCCTCTTCCCTGAGCGAAAAGGTGTGAGAACGTTTCTTTTGCCCAAATTATTTCAACATTTTCCCGGGCTAAGGAGTAAGGGAAATCAGAAAAAAGGGACAACAGTAATATGAAGATTTCTGCCAAAGAGTTGCTGGCATGCCGGGTCAAGGGTTTTCCCCAAAAAAAGCAATGGCTTTGGGGGCTCCGGGTTCGGTTTTTGGGCTTCGTAGTCAACGTCCAACACTTCGTAGGGCAAATCTTCGTGTAATCGGATAAGGTAATTGGAGGCTTTGTCTAGACATTAAGTGTACATAGTAAATTTTACTTTTCCCCAGGTTTGTCCCAGAGATGACTGCCAATGCGGATGGATATGGATTCCGGTAAGAGTGTGTCCAACAGTGGGTTGAGATGTTCAGAAATGGGAAGTTTGGGCAACTGTTTAAATATTTAAATTGTTTTTACATCAAAGTATTATATTTATAGGATAATTTTACTAGAATTATTTAATGGAATACTTAAAGAGAGAAACAAAGCATTTAATTAAAGGAATCAAGTTTTTCTCTTTATTTTTTATGCGCGGTTTTTATGGTTTCAAAAATGTTTAAGTTATTATTTATGTTTTGAAGACGTATAACTTATAGTTTAAGTAGGTACTTTAAAAATTATTTGATAATATTTCTATATATTTAAGCTACAGGTAACCCACAGTACCAACTCCTTTCCCATCAATCAGCCATTGCCTCACTGTGGAAACCCTTTCGCTGTTCCGGTCACAGAAACTTTTGTATGGCAACACATGTTCCTTTCCGCAGTTGGTAGCCACTGGTGCTCCTTCCTCTTGGCCAAGTAAGGGAACCAACTCCAATCACTTGAACGAACAACTGCGACGGCTTTTAATAAATCGATTTAAATTTCTGATCATAGTTTCATCTCTGGAGAAATTTAATAGTTTTTCGCAATAACATTTTATGTGCGGACGCATACCCAGGACGCAGGATCTCCACATCATCCACTCACTGTGGGAGTTTAAAAAGAATCAGTACACGAGAAATAATAGTTAATTTAATAAAAAATATTTAGGATTGAAAATATGTTTTGAAGTTTTTAAAATTGATTTTTGATGGAAAAATTAAGAAAGGTTGTAAAATCATTTGATAATAAATAAGTAGCTAGTTATATATATATGTATATAAACCAAAGAATATTTTGTTGGGAAAATAATTAAAGATTATATAACAATTTGAATATGAATATGAAAACTATTTATATAGTTGTTTTTAAATTTTTTATTTTGCATACCATAAAAATATAATATTTTTTATTAGAAAAAAATATAGTTTTTAGAGTAGATATTGTAAAATAATTTCAAAATAAATATGCAACTTATCCTAAAAAGTAAACTATTTTTTATGGTAATTAAAATTAAAAATGAATAGCATAATCATTTTGAATAGATTAAACTCCAGAAAAAATAAATTGATAAGTGCAGTAAGTTAGAAAATATATATTGGTAAGAATTTGTAAATTTACTATATATATATGTATATATATGTAATATATATTACTGGTTATGAGTTAACTATCACATTTACTTTCAAATGCATCGCTCGCTTGGAATTATTTTTCTGAGTGCAGCACTGGAAACCCCGGAAAACTAGCGAAAACTACCCAACTAAAATAATAAGAGCGGCAACAAACTTGGGGCCCGGCACGTTGGCCAAGTCCAAACAAAGAAACTGTAAAGTTTACGGGTCACACGATGTGCCAGGAGCTCTACGGGGATACCCCTTTTCTGCTCTATCTCCCTCTCTCCCTCTCTTTCTGTCTCTCTCTCTCTCTCTCTCTCTCTCTCTCTCCATTCCGGCAGGACAACGACGTCGCTGCAGCTTCCTGTGCATGGCAATAAAATTACTTTAGCCCATAAGTATGCTACAATTTTACGTACGAGCTCCCAGCTTTTGGTCGCAAGTGCGGCAAATAGTTTTGCCGCCACGCCCCCTGGACCTCAAGAGCCTTCTGCCGCCTCCTTCTCTCACTGTCTCTCTCACAGTTTCTGTGCTCTCTGTCTCCCTCGCCGAGACACACATCATAATTAATGCAAAGCTGGCAAATGTATGCAACACCTGCGGTTTGTTTAAAACGACCACAAGCATTCCCCACTGCAAAGTCCTGCACACCCACATAGACAGAGGTAGTTTTCCAGCCAATTTTGGTTATTGAAAATATTTGGCCAAGTCTCTAGAATTTTATGTTTATTTAATTGTAGGAAGTTTCAAATATACGTTTAAACTATTCAAGATCAAGCATTTAGCCACAAAGATCTCAATTCAAATTAAAACTAATAAGAAGGCGTTTTTAATAAAGATTCTTGCAGGGAGTTATTATTGGAGGCCTTTAATTACTTCCTAAAAATAGGGTTATATATTTTATATTCATTTCAGAAATCAACTTTGTAAAATAAAAAAAAAATTAATCATTTAACCCATTTTTATTCAAACCAAGTAACATTATTTTTAATAGTTTTGATATCAAAGAACGCCTTGTTTTTAGTGTCCCAGGTGCCATTTTCCCCGAATTCGAATTGGTTTTCAGTTCCGTTAACGAAATCACTTCCAAACGGTTCTAGTAAATCCCTAGAAGATGTCTGATAACTTTAAATTCAGTAATGTTTTCAACAGCCAGACTCTGCGGGGTCGCGCCAATGTAAGTAACCTTACAGATCTTCTAGATATCCTGTGTATCCTAGAGCTTCTCTTTTTTTCAGGTAGCCAAGGCCACCTGGGTCTCGGTGGGGGTGATTTACCTGCTGGTCAAGATGCAAAGGAACAAAACCAAGAGCCTAGATGCCAAGCTCTACTGTAAGGCATGTCAGCAGGTGCTGGTGCCCAGCTAGGAGGTTTTAAGGGTTCATTCCCCATCTTATTAAGATCACTTTGCAGTTTTACAAAATCTCGTGTCGAAGCAAAAACATACTTAAACATAATTATGTTGTAGCCACACCAAATACTAGTAAATTAAGCTTATAAAAAGATTTATAATATTTTTTTATTGATATTGAAAAATCTTTGAAGTCCTCCCCGAAGTAACTCCCACTTACATTTGATTTAATTACAGTCCAAAACCATTTTCGATTTCAAACCAATAAATTTCCAATTTCATTGTAATCATTTTCAATACGCTTCGCTTTTCAATTTGAATGCCCGAGGGTCAATAAAATTGGTTTTTCAATTTGCTCTGGCATATTCTTGCGGTCAGTTGAACAGGACCGTATCCCGAAAACCCTTGTAGCAAAGGACTCCGTGACAACCCCAACCCTTGGTCGTCAGCCGTTGACGTGATGACGACACAAGTTGTTTGCGGTTAAGTTTTTCTGTCGCATCATGCGACTCCTGCTTGTGGGGTTAACTATAATTAACCAGTTTAGCTCTCACATTCCCGCCAATTGCCAATTGTTTTTTATATATACACACATACCATATATATTTTTTGGACCCTTTCTGTTCTGTTCTGTTATCCACTAATTAATGGTCTTTTGTTTTTTAGTTGACATGCAAATGAGTTGCTTGTTCCGAGGCATTGAGTTGTTGTCCTCCACACGTCAATTAAGTTGGCATCGATGTCACAGAAGAATAAGGCTTCTGATGAGACTGTAAATTGAAGGTTTTTTTTTTAAATTATTTAAATAATTGTGATGACATCATTTGTGGTTTTTATGTGTGGGGTTAGCTATAAGAAAGGAATTAGGAAGGTTGGCTTAGGGGGTTAACAGGAAAAGCTTAATTACTATACATTAATTATTGTTTTGTTATGTGAATGAAATATATATATCTATTTTTTAATTTTAAGAAAAAGGCACCTATCAATAAAGTTATCGTAGTATAATATATATAATAGATATATATTTGATGATGAGATAGCAATTTCTCTTGCATAAATCAGTCACTTTTCAAACATTGCTCTTAAAATTCTCAGGCATGAATTTAGCGAGAAAAAAGCAACGTATTTCTACCAATTTAGTTGCTAAAAATAAAATAAATTTTAAAATTTCATTAGTTTGTAATAGATACCATACCAAAAATACTTTTCCACTTGCTTCGAGGTCCTGTAATTAAAGAATTCTCTCAGCATAATTATAAACGTGGCTAAAAAAAGCGTTTCCAACGCCTTTGGCTTAAAATAAAAGGGTAGTAGAAGGATATAATCTCCCAGAAAATCACCTCATGCCACATACAGACTCCTCAGCTCAGCAGTGGGCCAGCAAATGAAACCCGACATCGATTTTGTTCTCAAGTTACACTCGCTTTTGTTTACACAAAAATTATGTTTAATGAGCAGCAACCCCGAACTCCGTGGACCAAAGAGCAGCTTCTCGGGGGGTTGGCGGCGGCACAACTGACAATTATAATTACAAGGTCTTAAGTTTTTCGTGAAAATTATTATTTTAATTATGGGCCGCAAGTGACGGCGAGGGTGGAAAATTGGGGCAAGCAAAAATTCGATACATTTACGACTTGGGACAGTGTGACAGATCATAAATTCAGCGATTTGAGTGATGTGTTTGTGCAACAATAAACTAAACGAAATATTCCGCTTAATACGATTGCAGGGGGAAATGACAGCGAAAGAACCATCTAATCAAGTGACATAATCAGTTTTTATGGGTACCAGGGCAATCATAACTTTTTCACATAGGGCACAACCCGTATATCGACTTGAGTTTTATTTTCGCACGTTGATAATTTTTATTTCCTGCTGCTCCTTTGCCAGATAACTTGGCTGCGTGTGTCCTCTGCAAATAAAATACATTTTTGCTGCGCTTTTATTTCCCATCAAGGAGTCGCACACAAGTCCGGTTCGTTCGTCCTTGCTCCCCCTTTGTAATAATCATTTATTTAATGTGCCAAAACATTTATTATTTCCGCTGACCGACGGAGACCTCGGTCAGGACGACGTCTTGGCTGAGTCTGTGTCTGTATCTGTATCTGTGTCTGTGTGTGGGAGTCCTGGGAATGGTCAAAGTTAGATTGGACACTTGCGCCATTTTCTCCTAATGAATCTAATTGAGTCTAACAAGTGGCCAAGGAACATCATGTTAATGCTAATGTTGTCGCCTCCCCAAATGCTGTGACCTTCATGTCCTCGGTTGGGTCTTTAAGATGGGCTTATTTTGTTGGGAAAGGAAAATATAATTTGTGATTCGTATAGTAATTAGCAATAGAATGTAGAAAAAGCCTTAAATTAACGAATGAGAAGGATACTAGGCATTGATATTAAAGCTTTTAATTTTTAAATGGAAACTTTATGAATACTATTTAAATATTAAATATTTATTGGCCTTAGTAGGAAAAGGATATATATTGTAAATATTAAAATATTTTTTAAAGCTATAATAACTTTAAAATACTTCAAGCTAAATGTACATGGTCTTAAGCTACATTTAAATCTTTTTCCCCAACCTATGAATATAAGCTACAATTCTAAAATTCCCCAATAAATTCCAAAAATTTTACAAAAATTACAAACTGCCCCAGAAAATAACCCCCAAAGCTAAAACTGAGCAGTAAAAACTGGCTGTATTCAGGGCTCAAACAAATAAAGCCAATAGCAAAATGTTAAACGAAAAATATTTCCAACTCATTGATTGCCCTACTCCCCGACCTGGATATCCTCTGTTTGCATATTTGTGTGTTCAAACAGCAGCTAAAACAGGAGAAAAAAAACTGAACAGCAGAATGTGCCATTGGGTGGGTGTGTGTACTGTACAGTGTGCCCTCGGAGCTCAGTCTATGAAATAATGAACGCTTGAATGATTGCATACTTTTCGGCTGCTTGCCGTTTAACATTTTCATTGCCATAACTTGTGTTGTTTTTTTCATCGTTTTTTTTTTTTGCCTTGTTCGTATATGAAAAAATACCGAAATCGGTTAATGTTTATTGAAAAAGCATAAAATTCGTTCTACCAGAATGGAAAATATGCTTTTGATACAATTATTGTTCCTATCTGCAGGCGCCGGGTCTGAAAAACGCACCCCAAACCTAGGAACTGAATCCTCACCCTCTTATGAAGCCAGTTCGAAATATTTTCTATGCTCTTTCAGGGGGTATTTTACAATATTAAGCTCTTAAATACACAAATATTAATGTTCTTAAATTAAAATTCAATTTAAAATAAATTATTTTAGGCTGTCTTTTATTTATTACAAAATATGTTTGATTATGAAAAGTAAATTATAATAAATAAACTTGCAAGTCTTCAGCCACAACTAAGCTTGTCTCCGAATATTATTTAAAAGTCTTTAAAAAATATTTTTAAAATTTATTTATTATCCAGTAAGTGTGTCTTAACTTCGTATATCAAAATTTTGTTAGGCTTTTTCGTTTTTAAATTTGTTTTTCTTTTTTTCGCTCTTTTTTTCGTTTGAGTTCATTTTGCCCCCCGGCTGGCTGTTCTTTTTCTGGCTGCGACCCCGAGGGCCTGCAGTTATATGGGTCGCTTGACGTTGATAACAATCCAGGATAATATGCGGCAGCCAGAGAGATGAATCCTGAATCCTGATGCGGCTCTAGGAATCGGCTTTGGCCTTGGATTTTTGGCAAAAGCGGAAAGCAATTTCATGGCCATGAGGTGGAACAATATTCAAATGGAATGGGTTTGTATGATTTTTGGGAAGAGAAGTTTTTGGATTTTTTAGTTATGTTACTTGCATATGGGAAGTATTTTAGGGAATTTATTACCTAAATTAATTAATAATTAATAATTACTGAGTTTTTGTTATTTAAAAAAGGTAGTTTAAAGAAGAATGTTGTTTAAAACAATTAATTTTGAAAACTTAGAGGAAAGAACTAAAATTTACAGAAATTATTTGAGTACCTAAGATATATATTTTTATTTATTTATTTAATAGTTGTTAATTTTTCTTTATTTAAATTTTGAACATTTAAACATTCTTGCAAAAAGTCTGTTGAAGTCTCTTTATAAATCTCTTTTGTAGATTTCCTTGAAAAATAATTATAAATTTAAGGTGCTCCCTTACTAAAGGAACTGTTTCTGAGAACACAATTGTTTAATATTTAATATATTAATGAGTCTCAATTATAAGTAGGTGTAATCATTAGAATATTAAATGTATTATTTATAATTTGATAAACAAAACGACGTACTTCAAAAAATTTGTAACCTCAAGATATGTAAAATTGATGTGATATATATTATCCATGGTATATTTCCCTTTCCTTTCAAAATACAATCCCCTTAATGAAGTTCAATCTTATCAGATTAACCCTTAAACAAAAAATTAAAACACATTTTGATTATAATTTTGATGAATTTTGAACATCAGAAAAGTTGTATTTTCCAACAACAAAGATGGGTAAAATTACATCGCTTTGATATTCAAATGGTTTCTCTCTTGTAAACTTTCATTTGCCTTTAACCGCCACTCATTTTCACAATTTTCGCATTTATGCATTATTCAAAAGTGCTGTCCTCGGTCCTTGGTCAGCGAAGGGTTAAGGGAGGGCCAAGGACTGCTCACGGAACATATTTGATATTTCATGCCCAAATAAATGCAATGAAAATTCATCAATTGACTCGACTCGCCGACTCGTCAACGCCTCAGTTGGCATCGACACTGTGTTGTGGCCCCCATTTGCATATAAATTGCTTTTGACATCGTTTGTTTGCCGAAACACTTTTTCCATCGTCCTCGTCCCTCGGCCCTCCACCCTGTCCACTTATAATTTCCAAAAAATACTTTTTTCATCGTTCATGTCAAGTGCTTATCAGCCTGTTGGCATCTGTCCGGAAAAGCAATTGCAGAGCTCTCTCAGCCTCACTTTTTTAATTGCCACAATTTGCGCTTAAACGTTTTGCCATTTCAACTCAGCGCCTGCAGCTTGTCAAAAATACCAAAAAAAAAAGCAGGGAAAATAATATATAAACGAAACAAGCGACACCCATGGTGACAATTATATAGAGCAGTTTCAGGTTGGGGACTCGAAAATGGAGCCCTGCATTGGGAAGTACTACTGCCCTCGGGGCAGCCAGGCAGGCTTACAAGTTGGCCCATTAGAGCCACGCGCCTTGTCTGCGGAGTCTTTCGCGGATTGAGGGTGGGGGAAAGTCGCATCGGTGGGCGGGAATGTCAACTTAAATGCCAACAATAATAATGCAGGGGGAGGGACTTGATTAGGTAGCTGATCGAGTCGAAGAATGGTTGCTCTGCGAGGAGTAAAAGTGTTGGAAAAAGGATAGTTGAGTCCTTGATTTTGAAATTTATTTGATCTAATTGATTGGAAGTCAAATATATTTTTATACTATAAAAATAATAATTATAAATTAATTATGCACTTCATCAATAGATTGTTATATATATCGAATCCTCATAAAACATCATCATCTTAAGAAATTAAAATTTTTTAAATTTTGGATCTTGAAACTAATATCTCAATAAGGGTGTGTAAAGTTAAAAAAAAACGTAAGTAAATTTGATCTAAGAAAAAATTTGTTTGAAGCAAATGGTCTTCTATTTATATATTTATTTGAAATTTGGTATTATTCGAATTTGTATTTATTATTCAATTATTTTCCAAATAAAACAATACATGATCAATTTTTAATGTTAATGGCTTTTTAGTACATAAATGTTTCTGTTTCTAGTAAAGTCTAATGATGAGTACTTATTTTTCTGCAGCTAAATTTGTACTTAAGAATTTTAGGTCCAATACAGGAGGAAAGATGCCCATTTTGAATGTGCTTTTTAAAACATTTTTTATCTTATAATTAAATTTATTATATATTTTGTAAGTTTAAAAGCACTTTGAGACCTTTTTGAAAGAAAAATGTTAGTATAACAATTTTGTTTAGTTTAAAAGCATTCTAAGACCTTTTTTAAAAGCAAAATAATTGTATTATAGTTATTCAAAGACTAAAAGATGTTACCAATTACTTATTTAATAACTAACTTAACTTAGACTATGCCATATTTATCTCTATTTTATTAAGCATTACTTTAACTTTATATTTTTCCTATTCAAAGCATTTACTTATTTATTTCCTCCTCAACAAACTCAATGACAAATCGGGGAAGCCCCAAAATCCAGTTGGTTTTTGGCGCCCAAGGGGCAACATGCGGCGTTGACACAAAAATTCGTTAGAAAAACCCCAAGAACAAGACGTTAGAAAAGCGGCGGAGAAAAAAAAGAAAAGCTACCGCGACGATGGCAACTGAGGGTGACATTATTTTTCATGTCAATGCCTAAAAAGGTCCAACAAGAATAATAACAAGAAAAGCGCAGAAGCTATGGCAGACTTTTGGCGGTTCTTTTTTTTTTTTTGTGTTTTTTGTTTGCCTGGCTGATTCTTTTGCATTTTTTATAGACGCGGCCACGCCCAACCAGCCAGTACGCCCCCGAGGGCAGGTGTTGCGCGCTTTGTTTCTATTGTCATCAAGTGGAATTGGCTTTTAATGTTGCCGCTGAGATATCTTAAGAATAATTGTTTTGCGTGTTTTTCTTGATTTCCACGGCTTTCACATCTTCGTATAGGCCCCGCAGGTGCGTTTTATTCCTGGCCGATGTGATTTCTTGCCCCCGAGTTTTTAATGTTTACTTAGGGTCGCGATGGGTTGAGACCAGAGACCTGGAATGGTCCAGGGAGTTATTAATTGTTGAGAAAGAAAGTTTTAAGGTAAAAGGGAAATGCACAGTAGGGGAAGTAGAGGTAATTTAATAGAGAAAAAAAGTTAAAACAAGCCGAAAGGTGGCTTGAAAATAATTAAATAAAAATTTAATGAAGGAAGCAAGTTATGTATTGGTTAAAAATATTACAATTAATTTTAAAGGGTACACTTTAATACAGAATATCTTAGTCTTAGTATCTTGCTTAAATCTTAACATTCTTCAAATATTCAAGCCTCTTTTCTAAGCTTAATGAAACCACTAGTAATTCCTTTCTCTCCTATTTTTAGCTCTCTAAATAGTTTATCTTCAGAATTTTCCGAAAGCCGTTCGAGGAAATTATGCCCTCAAATATGCAAATCCCACTCATGTGTGTGGGCACGCATCGTTTTCGATTTAAATATAAATTAATATTTTAACACGCTTCAGCTCTGTTGTGTTTTTTTTCCTTTGGTTTCGGAGCATAATGAAGTCGGCGAGGAGCCAGTCTGGCTCTGATTTCGAAGCCTGAGCATCCTCTGTTCATTTAAATTTAAATCCATGTGTGTGTGCCAGCTCCTTTGCTCATTTAATCTTAATTAAAAACCGGTTTTTCGGGTTGCTGCCTGCTCTTGTTTATATTTTTTTTTCACTCTATCTGCCCCAAAAAGTATGCTACGATGCCGAGAACTGTTGAGTTTTATTGTTGTTGAAACGGGTTAAGGACATGCGAAGGCAGCCTGGCACATTTATTTAGTATTCATCATATTTCTGATTTATTCAGTGGCAAATGGGCACGCGTATTTATGCTTATAATTACATCCAACGGGAGACTGTAACCTCCCCAACCCGAGCCAAGGGGTTGGTGTTGTGCGTGTGTGGAAGTGTGTGTGTATGGGGAGAGGTTGTTTATTCATATGAAAACTGTTGTTCTTCGGGTTCGTTTATAGTTTACGCATTTCACGGTTGAATTTACACCTTTGGGATTAGATTAGTGCCCAAGGCTAGCCTCGAGGGTGAGGGTTGAGTTGGAAATGGGATGCTGTTTTTTGGGGAGTGAAAAAAAATGGAAAATAATAATTACGGATTTGTGGTTTTTAAGATGAGTATTTTATGTAAATTATAAAAATTATGAATTTAAAATTATTTGCATGCAATCTAACTTATATCTTTTTGTATAACAATTTACACATAAAGAGAAATAAATAATAACATTTTTCATATATTTATCTGACTCAAAAACTCTTTAATATTTAAACCATTCCTTGTACTTTTTAACAAACGTTTTTAATGTGGAAATATTAAGTAAATATATTTATAGGCTCAGCATTCAAGAATATTTATTATAAAAATACTATAACACATGAACGTTTTATTGATTGCACGTTATTTTCAGTCATACCTTCTTTGAAGTTTATTTTTAGTTATATTTATAATAATGCATATTAAATTTATAAAGCCTATATATTATTTATTATATACTATGAAATTTATAACTATGTTGTGACTTTAATACATTTTTTTTTATAAAAGACTTATGTGATATATTTATATTTTTTAATTTATATTTTTATATTTACATTTTTATTTTTTACATTCTTGTATATTTTATATTTATATTTGGTTTATTTTTAATATATAAATCTCTCAATTTAAAATCTATATTTATATTATTATATAGAAACATAAACTTTACTATGTGTCTTCTCTTAATTTCTATCTTATTAAGCTTTCTGCTTACTTTAATATCCAAACCTTTTAAATCAACCCATAATTTCTTAGCATACTTTTTCCTTAAAAATGTATATGTATATATTCTTTCCCATAAAATATTTAATATATTACAAAGGTTCCGAGTACATTTTAAAAATGACTTCTTTCACCTCAAAAGTATATCCACCTTTCCCCTGAAATATCCTCCATAGATAAGCCATTCTGCCACCAAGCATTATCACATTATAAACTTCCACTTTTCTCGTTTTCAATGCGTATGTTGATTTTTATGTTATTTCATAACCCAAAATGATAAACATCAAAAGCTACTTTTCGACTGTACCATAAAAATTGATAGAAACATACGCACAGGCACACTCCATATGTGTTTTCTTCCTTCATTTTTTTTGCAGATTACGTTTTTTTTTTCTGCGCTAAAATTTTTCAATAATTCCGCAAATTCAGGACAGACATCGAACGAGGGGGTGGCTTGTGTTAAGCGCTACCTTTTGACGCACTTAATCTGCCAATAAAAGTAAATCAAAAGGCAGCGAAAACCCGGAACCACCAACCCCCACAACCAAAAAAAGCGGCAGTTCAAGAGGCATTTCCTGTTTTAAATTGAGGTATGCCATGGGATATTGCCGATATGGATATGGGATATGGCAGAAATTCCTTGCCTATTTTTTTTCTCGTTGCTTTCTCTATCCATCTCTCCAATAAATTGCCGTTGTTTCACATGGGGGAAGAGGGAGAGCTTCTGCGTTGAAAAGTGTAATTTTAAAAAGTCATAATCGCAGATAAGTGCGGTCTCAAATTGCCGGAGCTGCAGACCCGAGTAAAAATGCCTGACAGAAGGCTATTCATTACAACGTCCAACGACGGCTGGGGATCGAGGGGAGGATAGAATGTCCATATATATATATACATATCACATGTGACTACCAAGGTCCATCTTTGTGGGTGTGTATTTTACACAACTTTTGCCCATAATCCCAACAAAAGGAATGGAAAAATGGCAGGAGCACAAAAAAAAGCATCGAACGATTTACCAATTTTCATTCCAAGTCCATTGTCCGCCCCCCTTGGCTGCATGATATATGTAGGTATTAAAAGTTATTGAAAAAATTGCTGACAAAAGAAGTATAAATATTTACGCAAAATACTATTTGAAAGTCAAGAGGCAGACACAGGATCGCAGGATCGAAAATCGAGGTATCGGTTTCGGGGGGTTGGGCTTGGGCCTGGGCTTGGGCCCCTCGAAAGCGGATTTCAAGCATTGTGAAGAGCCGTCGACGGGCAAATGCAAATGATTCGGCCCTTTGATGTTTTCTATCCACAACGAATTTCTCACAGCACACAAAAAACACAGACTCTTAAGTTTGGACTTGAGATTTTCTCGGTTTCGGAAGGGGTTTGGGGCCGGTGCTTCTGTGGCAAGTTTTAATTACAATGAGTTGGCAGCTTAGGGAGAGGTTTTTTTTTGTCTTGAGGCCAATGAAGGTATGCTGGGGATAAAGGAGGATATTTTTGATTTTATTTTTTATATATATTTTAATTTATTGTATGTTTATTGTTCATAAGGTTTAAATATTTATTTATTAGGATTCCTTTTTCGAGTTATCTGAGTGCGGCATTAATAATATTACGAATTTGTGGTAGAGAAAAGGAATAATGCTCTATGATCTGAAGGTTTCTGGTTCAATTTCTGTAATGTTAATTTTGTATTGTTTTGTATACCCTTGCAGGGTATTATAATTTTAGTATGAAGTCTGAAATGTCCGGAAGAAGTCATTTCCGACCCTTTAAATCATGTATATTATTGATGAGCATCAACAGCAGAGTCAATCTAGCCATGTCTGGCAGAAAAAAAAGTTTACACATTTTTTCAAAATTTTGTAAGGGGTTACATCGTTTAAGTTGACAAAAATTAAGACAAATTTTGAATTTTTATAATATTAAATTCAATAATGCAAATTTTCCAAGCAAATTCAAAATATACAAATTTCTTAACCTTATAAAAAAAGAACAGAATTCGAATTAAAATTCATTATTTTTTGATGAACGATTTTCATAAAAAATTACAAACTGCAAGGGTATACAAAGTTTCCCGATGTAAGCCTCTTTTCTGGTTGTACTTGTTTTTAAACCCATTAAAAAAATTACACAATATAGTACATTATCGGGAAATCAAAATTAAGATTTCTAATAAACAAAATATTGAATATATATTCCAAAATACATAGTGCCGAAGTACTACACTGAAGAAAAAAGGTTATGTCATAGAAAACAAGACTCTGGCAAATTGGGTGGACCGAAACCAAAAAATTTAAATGCCATTACAATCTAGATAAATGTGGCGATTGCACAAATAAGTGTATTTCACAACTTAATTTATTAATACTTTATAATTTTTCTATAGTTTATTGCACATATTATTCTTGGCTTAAAATATAAATCATAAAATTGTATAGCAACATCTAATATCGTCACCTTTTTCTTCCGCCTGTAAGAGGATATAATATATAATTTTCATGCATATTTTATACTTTCCTATCTCCCCCCACATCACATACAAAAAACAGAATTTTAATTAAAAACTCCCATGCAATTGGAAATCCCGCAAAAACTTGAGACGGCAAAAACAAAACTTCTCCCTTGAGCTTCTGGCAGCATCACCATCCAATAGATATAAATATAAACCGAAAATGCTATAAATTTCATGTGAAATATAATTGCTTAATGGCAATGGCACAATGCCTAGCATAATTGCCACATTTTGCACCTTGGGAGCAGGGAGCACGGAGCACAGAGAGAGTCTTATAAATAAAAATTAATTTTAAGCAGCCCGAAAACAACAATAACAAGACAATTACACACCGACACACACACGAAATGAGCAGTTGCCACACCTCCCCCCCTGGGAAAGCACCTTTTCCACCAAGGACTAACAAGGACACCGCACCGACAAATTGTCGGACGACGTTTGTCGAGTAGAAAATTGAAATTAAAAAGAAAATGCACAATGGCAAAAAATGTCTAAAATGTTAACAACTTTTCCGGGGCTGGTGGGGGCGGTGGAAACTGTGGGAAATTGTCGCGTCTTGGGCGATAAATCAGGCAGGTGTCGTCGGCGGTTGGGTGTTAAGCATCTTGGCAGGCTTGTTCTCCTCTGTTTTTTTTTGCCTTTTCACTGGGTGTGCTGTGGTCGCATTAAAAATGCAGCAAAGTTGCCGGAACAAGCTACATAAACCACCCGAGAACGCCGGCTTCTCTTCCACCCCTCCACAATATTTCATGCCAAAAAGGAGGCGCAAGTAATTAAATTCAAGGAAAACTAACAGCGGAGACCGCACTGTAAAAATGCCATAATTATACGCGACTGCATGTCGTGTGGGTTTAGCGTACCACCATCGCCAGCGCCACCCACAGACAGCCTTAACCTCTCACCCTCCGTTTGAGACACATCCTCCCCCGCACGCTCTTAACCCCCCAAAAACAGGGGAGACAACCTGCGGGGCGCACATACGCCGAGCGTCATAACCTTTTACTGCCTTCTGTCTTGGCCTTCGTCGACATCTTCATCTTCGTCTCGGTTTCTTCGGTGGCTCCTTTGACCTCGACGCTGCTTTGCTATCCTGGAAAAAATTATCTTCAAAGGGGTATGATCAACTGGAGGTATGATTAACTGGATGTATGACTAACTGGAGGAATTTATATAGAGATTTTTAAGGCTTCTAAGAATTTTTAATGGAGCTGTACAATAATATGTTGGCTAGATAAATTTTAAATTTCAGAATTTAATATTTGCAACTTTTAAACTAAAAAAAGTTGATTTAAAATAATTTTACAAAGATATTCATATATTATTTCATTTGTCTTATGAATATATTATGGTTTATATTATAAAGATTTATAGTTTTTATTTATATTATTTATATATATTATTTTTATTATTATATTATTTTTTATAAATATTTTTGCCTTTGTGTTTGAAAAATTGAGTATAGTGGTTGAAGTCTTAGAAAAAAATAGCAAACATTTTCAGTACCTTTAATTCATTACATTTATTTTAGATTTATACATTGTATTTGGTTGCAGTGGCCGGGAGAGAAATTTCATTATCTATTAAGAAAAGCCTTGCAGAGCACGATACACAAAAATTTTAATTAACAAAAAGAATTTTATTTGAAAAGCTTCGAAAAAATGTTTAGATAGTAGCTTAGCTTAGTTACTTTATTTGTCCAAACTAAAATGTTTATTTATATATATTTTATTATATGTCAGTTATTGTTCTGCTAATTATTTATATTTATAATATTCATGATATATTTTAAAATTAACCGGCATAACAAAATATTCTATTAATTAGAAAGGTCGCTAAAAACGACAATAATATTTTTTATTATTATTTTATGCTACAATTTTTATTTGGATACTTTTTTTAATATGTTCAGTTACTATTTTGTTCTTTATAATTATTTTATTTATGAAATATTTTAATATATATTATTTATTATATATCATGTAATATTTTATACAGTATCAAAACCTTTGCAATACCCTCGTTTCCATTATCTTTTCTGGCTATATAGTAACCACATTTTTGCAACGCTTTTCATGTCTGTCTAGGCCGCCTCGCTCCCCTTCAGTTCGTGGGGTTGCTGAGGCCGCTGCTTTCGCGTCTTAATCCTTTTTCCATTATTATTTTCATAATTCTTATTTACATGACGCCAAAACGTCTTCGTCTCTGTCTTGGGTTTTTCCTTTGCCTTGCCGAGATTTCTCGTTTGTTATTGTTGTGTGTGGGGTGGTGGTGGTGCTTTCCCCTAATTTTCCAAGTTCTTCCCAAGCTTGCCGCCTTCGCTGGGCTCTTATTTTATTTTCTTTTTAATGTTTGGCGAAAAATTATTTTCTTATAACTGAATTATTCACCGATTACATGCCTCTGTCTCTGTCTCGGTCGCTTCACCCCTTTTCGCCTGGCTGTCGCTTTCGCTTTGCCAACCCCTTAGCGTGCCTTACAAATTTATTACTCATACGCCCCGCCCAACGGGCCCGCAGCTCTTCGGTTTTCCACTTTTCCGGACAGACCCAGTTCGGAATGATTCGCTTGTTTGGTTATATAGGGGGTGGGGCTGGGCTCATACACATATATATGTGTGAGAGTGTATGTAGATGTATGGGCGGGGGTGCGCATGTGAGAACTGCATAATTATGAGCGCAAAACGGATTTAATTTTTAATTAAAGCGCATTTGAGCGCCTCCTGTCCCACGTACTTTGTAGCTTTTGGAATTGCTTTTCCTTCATTTTTTATCTTTTTTATTGTGTTTATGTTTGGGTTTTACTTTGTCTGGATTTTTATTTGGAGTTAATGGTGCGGTTTTTATTTATATCAAGTTGTTATATTTATAATTTACAATTTAATTTAATTGAATTATTTCCTGATTTTCTACATAGAAGTCTTTCGTTTATAATATTTGCAGTAAATAATTAATTGAATACCATGTGCAAATAAGTTAAAAAATATTTAAATTATTCTTATACTATATTGAAAATGCAAAATATAATAAATTAAGCCTTAGAAACCTTAAAGACGCTTATGAAATTGAAAAAAAAATCATAGATTTAAATATGATATGAAACATTTCCATTAAAAACATAAATATTGCATGGAATTTTTATTAAAAATATATTGTCTTTTTTAATAAAAATCCCAAGAATATATTTATTGATAAGAAAATATAATTATTATTGAAGTTTTATAAAATTTCGTTTAAATAAAAAGGAAATTTACAGCACTATATTGAGTAGATATGTGTAATTATCTCTAAACCTAATTAAAATTAATTATAAAATACCTTTAACCTTATTTTAAAATTCTCCTGTTAATGAGCCACTTTCCTGAACACCTTAAAATTAAATTCCTTTGGCACAGGCATCCCTCGATTGCTTTCCTTGGCGCTGGGCACTTGTACCTGCATCCACCTCCCATTTCGGGCCACCGCCAACCGCTTTCCTCGTGCGCTCAATATTATGCTTTCATTTCTGTTTGCCAAGTGTTTGCATAAAGAGCGCGTTGACTGACCACGCACCCCATCCCCGTACCATCCTCACCGGCTACGGAGCAGTGCCTCCCTTGGATGCCGCCACCATCGGCCCGTCCAAGTAACGGGCATCGATAATGTGTCGCATGTTTAACCGGAGGTTGCTCCTCCCTACTAAGGATTTTGCACAGGGGAAAATGTATGAAATAAAATTTGAAATGTGAAATAAACCTAGTTAAAGGTATAAAATAATACTGGAAACAGAAGGGGGAAAATAATTAGCAGGAAAATAATTAAAATATTTTAATAGTTGGTAAGTAATTTAATAATTAAAATAAAATTGATACATACAATCAATTAATACATACAATCAATTTTATTTTCATTTATTCCCAATGAAATAGCATTGTAAAAATATTTCTTTCTTTTTAAGAACAAGTCTTTGTTAATAATAAAAGGTTGTTTTTCTTATAAACGTCAAAATCCAATTAATTTTACTTATAGGAAAAATAATTATAAAATCATATAATTAAATCTATAATTTCTATTCGGAAAATATGTACAAATACATTTTTTATATATAATCAGAATATATTTAATAATCTTTGTATTTATTATAATCGAAGTACACTCAAGTGCACTTATAGAAAACACATACTTTAAGGTTAAATAATTAAATATAAATTTGTATAACCGGAAAATATTTATTTACATGTTTAGTTACTAATTGAATTCATTGATTTACTGATTGATTTAATATTCTATTAGTATAAATATATATAAATAAATTTACCATTTATAATCAGAAAATATTTAATTATCTTATAATGTTTCCCCTTATTTAATTTAAAGTTCAATTGAATATACTAATAGAAGTCATATACTTTTATCTTAAATAATTAAATCTAGAGTGTTATAATTTATATATATATATATATAATCTTTCTTCTTAAAGTCAAAGTGCAATACAAATTTTTAGGTTACATAATTAAATCAATTTTTTTTATAATCAAAAAATATTTAATAACCTTAAAGATTATTATATTCTATTTTTTAAGTTGAAGTGCAATTAAATATACTAATAGTAAACGCATTTTTTATTATAGTCAATTAAGTCTTTAATTTATAATAAGAAAATATAGTAATATATTGAATAAGCTTTCTGTATGCTGCTCGCTGTATGCTTGCTTTAGTAGATATTAAATAATATATTTTAATTTCAAATAGTACACTTCTCAAAATCATTATATTTTTCTCCGTGTACTCCTGCTCCAGTTCCTGATTTTGCGCTGGCTCCAGCTCCTGTTTCTGTTCCCGTTCCCGGGCCCGTTCCACTGACCAGCGCCCGTTCACGTTGATGATGACACTCATAACAATTGCGCGACGGCATTTTACCTGAACAAACTTTGATACATGCACGGGGTGGTGGTGGGGGTGGTGCAGGCTGTGGGAATGTGGGGCCAGGGGTGGCGAGGACCTCCAGCTGAAGGCAATGACCAAAACCAAACCAAACGTAAACGCAAATGAAAGCAAAATGCAGCCATGTCAGCAGCAGTGGCAGCAGCAGCAACAACGTCCACGATGATAGCGGTGCAGTGGCTGCTAACAAAACACGTTCGTGGGGTGCAATATCAGCAGAGGGGGCCCAGGTGGGTGGCGGTGCTCATACGGTGGCTACCTTGGCCATTTGGCAGTTGGCACTCGAATGCAATTTCAGTAATTAAAATAAACAACAGACGACGACGACGGGCAGTGCAACTCCTCTGGCGGGCCTTGGGTGAGCCCCGATGACAACATCATCATCAACATATCATTATCAGACAATCCGGGCAACCATTTGGGCCAATTGCTTTGTCAAAATAAACAGGAAGCGTTTTAATGCACTCGGTTATTGGTAAAGGTGAATATGGGATACTCTTCTTACAAGAATTTATAGATTTTAAATTTATTTTAAGCTATTAAAGTTCTTATTAAGTGTTTTTCTCTTCAAAAGACAAGTCAATGGTCTCTATCTTAAATAGTTTTTTTTACTAAATTTTCACATCAGAATCCCACAGTATCCTATGACTTTTCTGGCCAAAGGCAAGCACGGGAATTGACTTAATTAAATGCAATTTTCAGTGCGTTTTCTGGCCATTTGAGTGCGCAATTTACTGTCCACCCCATGGAGTGAAAATAATCGTGTGTGCGGTGTGTGGTGTGTGTGGTGTGTGTGGTTGGGGTTGTGGCATTGTCACTCGCTAGGTTTTTATGTTTGTTTAATTGTCGGAGATGCGATTCGCTTTATGCTTATTTATGATTTAATTAAATGCAATGCAGGCCGCAAAATGAGCCATGAAAGTCTGGGGTTTGGGGATCTGAAAAGCTTAAATATCGGGGTTCGAGGCAGCTATTTAAGGGTGGCATCCATCGATGGTCGGGCTGGAGTGTTTATTTTGGTTTCGAGACGTTCTTTGTGGCCAGAAAATGACCAGAGAAGCTCATTTAATTAAGTTTGCCGTTCATAATAAGGAAAATCCACAGGCACTGACAAAGGGATGTATGCATTTATGAAATATATATAAAAATATATTTTTCCAGCAATTTATCATTAACCCTTCAGGCTGCAAAAACGGTAAAAAGGAAAAACAATCCAACCATCAATCAAATTATTAAGCTACAGAGTTTTTTCTTGTCCCTTTTTTTTTTCTTTCATTAAATTCTCAGTAACATTTGGTCAAAAGTGTTTTTCTCTCAACAAAAAAAAAGGGAATTATTGATTAAAATTTCCACCTTAAAAAAACACTCCTTTTGAGCACATCCCCTACTAGCCCTAATCGCAAACCCCAGCTCTTAACCCACCTTTGGCGTTGTTTTCGGCTTTTGAATAATTGAATTCTTCTGCTTGGCGAAACACAAAACTCAAATGCACAACCGATTGAGTTGATCAATCAATTTGAGGGCTCTAAAGGGAAGCCTGACCGGATATGAGAAATGAGATAGATATGGAGACTAGAACGAATTTACACATGTTGTGTGAGTCTTTAATAACTAGGGTGGATAGTCTTTAAATTATAATGCAAGATTTAGCTTTAGCAATTTTTTAATTAATTATTTAATATTATTTTGCCAACATTGATTTCTTTTGTTAAAAAACAAGAAGACTTCCTAACAAGTTAGGATGAAAGCTACGATTGCAACTTTAGCTTCAAAAAATTTCTAATATCTAAGTTCTCGGTTAGATAAAGTCCCGGTAAATAACAATGAGAAAAAATATTACCACTCATATGAGATAATTATAGAAGAGTGCGTTGTATATGTTGCGCTTAACAGCACTATTTGTAGCCTTACAGTACAATTTTAGACAAATTTAGATGGCTTACAGCACAATGCGATGCGCAACAGCTGTATTAACATTACTCAATATTTTCTTTGACTTAAAATAAAATTACATGATGGAAGAAAATATAATATCTTAATGACAAGTTTATCTGTTAATTATTTTTTTTTAAGTCAGATTGCTAAAAGGGACTTTAACAGAGAAGAAATCGGAAACGGACTATATTTAGGATTCGAGTTTTATTTTAAGATGTTTTCCTAAAATAACAAGAATAAAGTAAACAATAATTTTCCTGAATTACTAATAAAATTATTTATAATTATTTGCGTTAAATTTATTACTATCCATTTGAATTAAATTAAAATTACGATTTTTTAATAAGTCTTATAAGGTAAGCCCTGAAATAATCCGCATGAAATCCTTTTATTTTTCATTTTTCCTGTGAAATCGGCTATGTAATAAGCTGTATGCTGTTACACCTTGTGCCCAGCTTCAACCCATCATAATTTTCCAGGACTTTTCCTGTCTCAGTTGTGCTTTTGGCACTTCATTCATTTGCGAATGTGACAAGTGCCGACAGGGAATGAGAATTGTTGCTGACGACGCTCAACTTTATGTTGATTACCTTTTTTGATTATGTCTGAGTGTGTGTGCGAGTGTGTGTGTGCGAGTCCTTGGCACACGGCGGAAAGCCAGGATAAAACAATAAACATAAACCAGAACGGAGGAGCGGCAACAGCGAAGGCAACGGCAACGGCAACGAAGGACATGAAATATGATTGAAGTCGAAATGAAAGATCCGGAGCAGCCACTTGAGAGGTGGCCCATGTGTAGAGCGGCAATCCGGAGCCACTCTGGGGACACGAGTTGAAAAGGTGCAGCTGGCAAAAGGGACATAATCACTTTTCCCGGCAACAGCCAAATTAAATCCAAGAATATGCACAAACACACTCACCAAGGAGCCCCAGTGGTGGCACCGTGTCAACTTACAATCCCCCAAAAACATTCTAATTGCAATAAAAAGCAACATTAACTGGAAGCTGCTCGTCCCAGCGGCACTCAAAAACTGTCTCCGGCCTTGTAATAATCATCGAATAAATTATGCAAAAATCATTTCCATTGTTGTAAGTGGCTTTTTCCGTGCGTTGACAACGCTCTCATCTGTTTTCTCTGGCTGGCTTATTACGTCTCTGTATCGCATTACATTTGCTTTGCCCAAAAATTGGCAATACTTGAATATTTAATAAGTTCTACAGAGTTGCTTTCAACAACTCATTTTGAGTTTTTACTGCTTGATGCTGGTTACTTGGAATCTTAGTAATTATATTTGGTAAGTTACTTTGGGGTGGGTATCTTTAAATAATTAATAGAACCCAGGAAAATTTAAGAAAACCTAATTAAAGATTTTATTAAAATGAATATTGAATTATTTTAAGAATATTTAAATATAGTTTTTATTTAAGTATTACAGTAGGTAAAGGGGTGTAAATAATCTTTAAACAATTAATTGAATCCTGCAAAATTAAGAAAAATCTAAATAAGTTTTTATTGAAATAAGTTTGATTTTAAGAATATTAAAAAAATAGTTTTATTTAAGTATTACAGTAGGTATAGGGGTATAAATAAGAATTACAATTCTTAAATAAATATTTACACATTCATCAACATAATAAAAAAAGGGAATATTATAGCATTTAATTAAATTGTTTCCTTAGCATGAATAACCTTTTAGGTTTAGGTGTCTATTTATATATAATAATATCATATAATATCATATTTTTAATAACAAACATTTTAATATCTCAATATTTTAAATATCGAAGAATCCGTAATTATGCCAATAATGTTATTAAATTTTAATGCCACTTTTTGGTTATATTTAGCCGAAATATCAAATAGAATATTGATTTACCGAAAATATATCACATATGTATATCGTCGAAATAAAGATTTAGTTAAAGACATATTGGACTTTTCTGCCATCCCTTATTCCTACAGTTTTTTAAATCCTTTTTAAAATTTTAATATTTTTGCAATATAACTTGTATTTGATGTTTACAATATAACTAGCTGGAAAATAATAATCCCCAAGTACTAATCAAGGACTTCAATTTCCACCAACAGCATAAAACAAGTGCAACTCTTTTTCCCATAAACTCAAACTAAATCTCCAGCCATAATATCTGTCAAGTGACATCTTCAAAAATCTCAAGAATTTATCGACTTCTCGTAAATCCAATTGCATATTGGCCAATGTAAAAATTATCTCGTTACGTGCAAAAGGGAAAAACCCGGAATACCTTTTGTGAGCCGAGCTGAGCTGAGCTCTGGGCACTGGGGAACGAGACATTAGCCGGGCATTTTATTTTCCACTTTGCTTGTATTTATTTAAATTTGAGCCCGTCCATATATATGGCAGAGAGTGGAGGTACAGCCAGGACGAGCATGGACTTTGGGCTTATCGCTCGCAAAGCTTATTTGCACAGGCGATTGCCGAAAACCAATCGGCGTAAAATTGAAACCAGCAACGGGGATAGCCTAGTTCTCCTTTATACTTCCTTTTCTCCTTTGTATTTTTTTTATTTTTGTGGGGTGTGCCGGGGCATAAAAATGAAAAACAAATAAAGAGGCATCAGGAAAGGCAGGCAAATGGGTGACTCGCCAGGAGCTAGTGGATAGGAAAAGTTCCAAAATTAAACATGCCCGATGAGCATCGATTGATTGACGCGCGATTTGACACGTGGAAAATGCATAAAATATGAAAATGCGAAAAGCCACTTGAACACACACACCACAACTGTAATTGTTGCAGCAACCCTCGACAGCAGGTCCTTTGACTTCTCCAATTTCGTATGCAAATCGTCGAACGGACCAAACCGCGTTGTTAAGCGTGAAATTTGTTTTTCATTTTCATTTATATTCTTTTTTTTTTTTGGTTCGGCGGTTGACAGACACTCAAATCGAATTTTTGTCGCGCTCCGCGGCAAGTCATAAGAAAATATTTGAATAAAAGAAAGTGAGTCCGCTCTGCTGTTCATTTTCCAACCCTCATCCCCCATTTATCCTGCAGAGGGGGTGTGCGTCCTGCCCAGAGTTGACTTGACGCGTCTCTCTTTTTTTCGGCACATTATGCAAAATAAACATGCAAATAAGATTTGCAGTTAATAAAATTGGCGTACAACCTTATATTCGTGTTGTATTTATCCCCTGGCCTCCTCCGTGGCAAGATAAGTCCCTGAGACAACCCTCGGAAAAAAACAGCGACTTGCCCATATGCCACATTGGGGAACAATTATGTGAGATTTTAATTTTATTGCTAAACGATTTTCAGACACGCTTGTGGCAGAATTTGTGACAAATCTTTAAGCCTTAAAATGCAGGCAAAATATTTAAGTTCTTAGTTGAGTATGAACATTTTTTAAACAGCTCAAAGATGGTTGAAAATTTAAGTAAAATCAAATTTTTGTAAGGTGTTAATTATAGGTAGTATATACAACAAACTAGGTTACAATAAATTAAATTTTATTTATTATCTTTCAACTTGAAATGAAAGCTGCAAACCTAAGTATTATATTTGTTAATTAAAATATATGTCTCTAAAATTTTTTTTTCCATAAATTCTTAAGGACTAATGGTTCACTTCGTTGTAAACAGTTAATTACGTAATTACTCTTTATTTGTATAAGAATTTTCTAATAAGGCATATTAATAATATTAATAAATATGATTTATTTTTGAAAATTTGATTATTTTTTATATTAAGAATATTAATAAATTAAATAATAATTCCCCAAGCATTAATTTTACATTTCTTAAAGAAGCTATTGTTTTTTCAGAAATGTACATTCATCGATTGATTAAATTCATAAACTTTAACTATCCTTTTAAAAGAAATCAAAAAAAATATGGCCAATCATAGCCCAGAATGGAGTGTTTTATTAGCCATTGCCAAGAAATCTGAAGAGTAGATTTTATTTCGATTTTGTTGCTTCCGGTTTTGGGGAATCATTTTTCCCTACGATGCCTTGGAGTGGCTTACAAATGGCATGAAATTCATACGCCGTGCATAAGTAGCGTTAAATTGTGAGATTGTATTACATTTTCCCCCATAAACAGTCTGGATTAAGATTTCTTTTTGGCATTTTGGGGAGGCCGAAAACAGCAGGGGATCAGACAGACGTCAACAAATGAATTTTTGGAGCTGAGTTCGAAGGGCGATTTTGGGTTTGAGAGTGAGCAAAACTGTTGGGGAAAGTATAAAGACGTTGTATTTAAAAAGCTAGATGGTTTTAGTTGGAATATAACAACATTTTAAAGAAAAATTATGCATTTAAAAATTATAGAATATTATTTATAACAATTTTCAAGTGGGTTCCTTGTATACTTTAATTTTAAGAAATAAAAATAGTCAAAGATGGTTTCCAACCATTTCAATAAATTGACTGACCACTTGCCGTATTTGTCCAAATTTATTGATAGGCTCATACATCAATTTCCAAGCTTCTCGGGGGGATTCCCTTTTTCCCTTCGCCGGAGATACAAGTTTCAGTCACCCTGTTTCATTTCACGGACAGAATGCTGAAAACTTTGATTGATGCATCGTCGATAGCGATGGCGAAAAATGGAAATTAATCAAAAATGCAAACTGTCTTGCGACAGCCACATGCCGCACAAGTTGTTCGACTTTATCGCCGCCTCCTCCCCTTGCCTGCTAATAAATTTTTATTTAAAGTTCATAAAACAAACCGTGCAGGATAATAAATTATGAGGAGCAACAGCGGGGCATCCCCCCCGCACAACAGCTGCGTCCATGAAATCAACATAAAAAGTCATTTGTATATAATTTTTTTCTCGGCTTTTGTGATTTTTCCAAAACAAATTTTACACAGTTGCTGCGGCTTCACGCTTATTTCGAATGCTCAACGGAAAAGGAAAAGTATGCAAAGTATGTGGTACTGGAGGCTGGAGTTTTTTCCCTGGAAAATGTTCCCTTTTCCCCTGTCTCTTTCTTGTTTTTCCCCGTCGTAATTCGCATTCATTTATCTAAGCAGCCGTGTCTTCTTTTTGAGCTTTTTTCTTTTGTTGTTCGCTTACTTTTCCTTACTTTTTTACGTGACTTTCCTTGGTGAAAGAAAAGAAAGGAAATATTGGCATAAAGGGGATGGAGGAGTACAGCAGCAATGCCATAAAGTATTGTTGTGCTTATTAAAAAACATAATTTCAGCATTTTGTTTGTCATTTATTATGATTATTTGCGGTAATGGAAGATGCCGAAATGATATCCAAATTTGTGGTGACTTGTTTGGGGTAAAAAGATGTTGTTTTGGAATGTGAACTTTCAGAGGTTATAATATTATTTTAAGAATTTTTTAAATATATAAAATTATATATATATGTATTGTCTTTAAACGCAAATATATCTTATGAAGTTAATATCTTTACTAGGGAACTTCGAATCTCTTTAATTTGAAGCCTTAAAATAATTTCTAAGTTCAGAAAAAGAACTCAGAATAATAATAATAAAACTCTAATCTTTCAATATAAATAAAAAATCTAAAAGGTTTTTTATTAGTTTTAAGCTTTAAAAATAGGTAAGTACTTTAATATGTTATTATTAATCATCAATATATGTGGTTTTTTATTAGATTTAAGCTTTAAAAGCAAATAAGTATGACTGTTTTTTAAGCCATTCGACTCGTTCTAATTTATTTTAATAAATAACAGAGTGACAATTAAACACATTTTTTTATTAAATATGATTTATTTAAATTAAAGAATTGTTCAAACACATTTTATTCCCTCCAAGCCATTTTTATAAATTTTTTTTCAACTAAATTTCCCCCTATATCCCCCAAAGACATTCACTTAAAAAACAACCTAATGAAAACAATTGAAATCCCCCGTGATATGCGCAAAATAAAACCAAAGTGAAGTCACTCGATGAGGGATTAAGTTGGTAGCCTCCAATCAGCAACCCTAGACCTGGCCATATATATCCTTCCTGGTGTCCTGCCTTCCTGCCGGCAACCCCTTTGTTGCCGCTGCCGCGACATGATAAATGACCGGTGTTATTCAAATTAATTGATCAAATCCGAATGTCAGACTCTGGAAATCTGCGAGAAATTGCCAAATTACGGCATCAAATGAATTAAGTGGCGACTGCCACTCGCATGACACATAGCCCAGCGGCAAGCGGATGTGGATGCGGATACGGATACGGATGTGGCTGTGCCTGGGTTTGGGTGCTGGAAAATTTGCATGTGTCATGCAAGTGTCCGAGTGCGAGTGCGAGTGCGAGTGCGACACCCAGCGGGCACCAAACACCGCCAGGAAATTCCGGACGCAGCCTGCCTGCTCTACGGGTATATGTGTGTCAAACGGTATAGCTTCCGGTTGAATGATTGGACAAATGAATGGCTTACAAACGGACGCATGTCGGAACGGACGCAGGATAACCATAGCCATAGCCGCAAAGAGGAGAGAGAGGAGAGGGGAGAGGGGAGGCATTGGAGCGGGCATCAGGATCAGGAGGAGTAACCATAGTCCCTGCGGGCTTCTGGTCAAATGTTTGCGGTTTCCACAGGGGGCCAGTACTTGCCCGGCAATGAGACACTTAAAGAATAAAATAATAAGGAAAGAAGTTCTTATTTCTTTAAAAATAGGTTTTTAATTTTGTTATATTTAACAAGTTATTCTCTCTTTAAAAATTTATTATAAATATTGTTTTATATTATGAATATTTTTACAACACTTACTTACTTTAAAAATAAGAAACAAAAAGGTTTAAAGGTTTAAATATATATATATTTGAGTTATTGAATAATAAACATAAGAAAAGTATAAATAAATGAGTTATTGAATATAAAATATGAGAAAAGGATAAAGAAAAAAGTTAATCTCGCTTTAAAAATATGTCCTTAGTATTGTTTTATTTTAATAATATTTTTAAACCTTAAACTAAGAAGCAAATACGTTTTCTATGTGGAATAAGTCCTGTTTGAGGCTGCTGAAAAGTAAGCAATGCTTTGCCATTTTATTTTTCTAAGAACTCTATCATTCTTCCAGGATATTTTCTATATTTCAATCTATAAATTTTTAAAGTTCAGCTTAAAACTCCCTTCTTACCCTTCAGTGTATTTTCTGCTAAACCGTACAACTGCCCGTTAGCCATATTTTTCGGAGCAAAAATTGTGCTCAAATTGAAATCGGAATTGCAAATTAACAGCCAGAGCATCAGGCAACGATTTATTGCCTGGCACATCTCCCTCCCAACTGCGCTGAATCTTTGGTAAAACGATAGAATCAGTCAGTCATTTGAGTTGGATTAATTGCTCTGACTTTCTGGGCAAAGCCAGGCGGAGGCAAAGCAAACTGATTAATTTTGTCGAGATTTTACAATTTGAGAGGCGTTCTCCGTCCTTCGAATGATTGCAGAAAGCAATTAAATGCTTAAATTGAGTGCAAAGCAAACTGATTGGTTTTTCCCAAGACCTAATGTGGGTGCTATGAGTATTTTCCCCCCTGCCATTGCAATTGTAGCTGCACTAACATTTTCCCACACTCACACACTCGCGCCACTCCACTGGGAAAGTGACAAAGCCACTTAACACCTACTCATGTCACCCACACAATCCGCTTAGTTTAAATACCCAAAAGGCTAAACAAAAAAAAAAATACACCCACCCACCCACACAAGGGGAGAGTGGATCCGGTGGCTGTGTGTAAGGGGTGCCTTGGTGATTTTTCGGTGACTTTCTGCAAAATTTAACAAAAACAACAAGAGGGCTCGTTCTCCCAGCTTCTTTTTACACACTAAACGCCCCTTTTTATGCGACGATTTTCCTCAGCTTTTTTGTGGTGGCTCAGCCGAAAAGGGTCTTTGCGGTAGCCACCACCGAAAAACTACAAACGAAAAGGGCGACCCCTGAAAGAGGCAAAGCTGAGGGGTAAAGTTTCCACTTTTCTGCCAAAATAAACCCTCAGCGCCGACGCTCGCTCCCCGATGAGCAACAAGTGTACACTCGGAAAGGAAAATACCATTTCAATTGCAAAACGGCAGCTCAACAGTAAAAAAAGAAAAGGGGAAAATTGCAAAAAGGAGTGAAATGTAGAGGAGAAGAAACAAAGCTACTTGTGGTAGAACTAAGTACGGGTCTGGGAAGGGGTGGGAAAATGCTGGAAAAAGGGTTTCTAGGATAAGAGTAACTAAGGGATTCACTTTGAATACAAAAGGAAATGTTTTACTTTTAGAAAATGAATACAGAAACCTTGTTAAAAAAGGTGTTTTCTAAACAACATTTGATACACTTGTTTAATTATTATTTTATATATTATGGTATAATATTTATTATTATTTATTACCTTGTTTAGTGACAGGTGACAGGTGTTCCCAAAGGCAGAGGCATAAAAAACCCAAAATTGTAATCAAAATTTAAATATTTTACTGAAGGTTTCTATAATTTATATGCAGATTAATAGTGTTTAAAGTACTTAAAATGTAGTAAATAATTTTGAGCACATAACTCCTTCAATAGTGAATATGCCCCATAAATTTGCTAGGCAATCAAGCTAGAACCGAAAAAAACCTCAAGCATAAAGGGAAATCCAACAAGCGGATAATAGAAAATCCACAATGCGTCCCACTGAGCCGGAAGTGTTTTGTGAAGTGGCTTTGACTTATGGCAAAGACATTTCCTCGAGGGTTTCCGTTTCACCAAATGGACAGCAGAAGATGTCAACGCAATTGGCCAGGCTAAGCTCTTTTTGAGATCATGTTAAAGCACTGAAAGAAATATCTTTAAAACATATAAAAAAACATTTTATATAATATAAAATATACTTTATAAACACTTAGATTTTTAAGCTTTAAGAGCAAGGAAATTGCTCTTAATATATATTTTTAATATGTATTATTCGATGAATTGTCCTGAACTCAAAACATTGTAAATGAAATCTCTTCAACTAAAAATCCTTAGATTCATGTAGTTTTGTTAAAAATAAACCTATTAGACCATCGAAATTTTGTGCCTGTGCAGCGAGGGGGGTTGGCGCCGAGCTGACCTTTTCCGCCCAGTTGTCTGGCTTTTCCATTGAAACTGTTTACCTTGGCATCAATTTCAATTTGCATGCAGGAAGCCCCAGAAACAAGGAAAAAAAGAGGAATGAAATTCAAATTTAAAAGTGTTTATGGCAGCGAAATGTAAATTTGTATTTGCTTAAGTGCGCCACGCCGCTAAATAGCCAAGCGAAACGAGCGGGTGTGCAAAAACCAAAAAACCAAAGGCGAAAAAAACCAAAAAAACCTTTTTTGAAAGGCGATCAACCCTTGAAAATAATATATAAACCCTCGGTACAACGTGCCCCATGTGTGTAGTAGCGGCCACTTCAGTGTCAAGTGCATATCGCTTGCTTGCCAGCCTCCTTCAATTTCCCACCCCACTTTCCACCCCACTCCCCCTTTTTCCTACCCGTTTTCCTCCTGTGTCACCCAACAGCACAATGCCCACTTCGAATGTTACAATATGCAAATAAATTTGCCATTAAATAACAAAACTGTTATGGCCTGCATTTGTTTTTCTGTGCGGGGGTACTGGGCTTCGGGTCCGCACACACATCTGCATATATTTTTGGGAAACAATGGGCAACATTTTGCCATTTGCCTATTTTCATTTGGCAATTTTCTTTATTTTCCGGTAGGGCGGGCTCCATATCAATAAAAACAATTTGTGACTGCAACGTTTTGCATTGAGTGCTAACGGCCCTTTGATTGTTGTTGCAACTGCTGTTGCACTTCATAAAATCATACACATATTTTTCTGTGTGGTGTTCTGGTAAAGGGATTCGATGGGAGGTTGCTCTGTGCTTTGATTTTATTATATATTTCTTAAGGAAAAAGTTTTTAATATCTTGCATTATTCATTACATTTTTACAAACATTTTTCAAGGTATTTCTACTGTCAGAAGAGCTAAAGGAACTTTGTAAATTTTAAATTATAATTAAACGCCATTTTGGAGAAATTTTATATACAGAAATCGATTAGTTTAGAGTTCAAAATTGTTATATATATGAATATAATTGTGTTTTTGTTAGTAAATGTGTGTAGATATTTTCAAAAAAGTCCTGAAAGTCTAAAAACGTTCGAGAGGTTTTCCTTACAGAAACCGTTTCGTTTTTAAGTTAAATATTTATGTACATAATTACGTTACAATTTTGTTGTACATTTGTGTGGATATTTTTAATGATTTTCTATTGTCTTGAAATTTTAAGGAAAACTAGGTACATTTTCCTTACAGAAAACGTTTACTTTTGAGTTTAGAAAATGCAATTTTTTTGTATTTAACTTCATTTAGTACATGTGTGTTGATATTTTTAATGGTTTTAATAATGTACTGGAATCTGGAATATTTCTTGTTTATTTGCTTATTTTTCTGAACAAGTTTTCTGACATTTTTGACATTTTGACTGAACCACTCTCTATTATCGATATCTAATTTTTATTATTTAATATTTATTATTCTTCCAATTATTCTTCCTATTATTCAAAGTAAAATATACAAAATTGATTATTTCTAGGATATTATTTCCAGAACATCCTGCACATCCTTTTTCGCATACCCTTAACCTCCTCCGGAAGTCACGTTTTTGTGGTATTTTAATATCCTGCTGCATACTTGCAGGCGCAGTGCAACAAACGAAAAGAGCCGAGCCGCACAGAGCCATCATCGTCGTCGTTTGCAGCTGTCGTTGGCATTGCCGCTGACAAAACATTTTGGCCGCATTTAATTAATTGTTCAATAAAATTAATAAACATTTGTGTGGGGCCAGCCGAGCGAGCCATTCTGTTGTGGCTCTTGCGCTGGCTCAATGAAATTCATGGCATTTTTTGCCCCTCGACTGCAATGCCAATGCACGCCAGGCCTAAGGGCAAAAGGACGAAATCAGGTTCCCAGCTCAGGACCCGGGTATCCTGCTCGACTGCAATCTGTGCAATGTTTGCGGAGGCCTCAGACTCCCGACTCGAGAGGGACTGCAGTGCCTGCCGAGGAGAGATGTGAAAAAGTCGTTTGGCGTAAAAACATTTTGTAAATTGCTTCATAAATATCAATTTGTAAAATAATAATTGTTTGTGCCTGTCCTGCGAATCTGGGGGAGTGGAACTGCGATTGTGTCTGGTTTTGGCTGGGATTTTAGCTGGAATTCTGGGTGTAAAGCGGTCTTTTGTGGGCAATAAATGGAAAAGGAATGCAATGGGTGCAGTTGATGTCCTGACTCTTGGTTGTTTTTAGGAGGATTGTAGCCTGTATATAAACTGCTTATAAATTAAATAGGTTATAAAATACTTACTTATAGTCAACGGATTTCAAATAGATTAATTAAGATTTAGAATAAATACTAAGGTAAAGTAAGTAAATGCTTAACCAAGGTATACCTTTCATTCCTTGCCATAAAAACAAACCCAGTCGAATATCCACTTGAATCAAAATATATTTTTTATGTTTGGTCAACAATGTGGAACATCCAGGACTTGATCCATCCATCCGCAGAATTCCTATAGGTATCCTGCATGTCCGGGGCCTCATCAACTGGCCAAGTGCCTCGTAAAAGTTTCGCTGGTTATGAATGTGCCCTGCGTCCAGCTCTGTGCCGGAGATGAGAGCTTGTTGGGGTTGTCTGATTAAAGTTGTAACTGTCATAACTAGTGGGTGCATGCGTCGGGTGGGTGAAAACCCCCCCCGGTGGAAAGTGGAGAAAATTTCCCTCGACGGGCGTCAAATGTCACACCCAGCAACAAAAACGCTGCCCGCGGCAACGGACAACGGAAAGGCAACAAAAACAGGTCTCTCACGTCTGAAGTTTGCCGTATTTCAATTTCAATTTAAATTTACGAGTATGTTTCATTTCATTTAGCCAACTGTCTGAGCCTCTGTCTGCTCTGTTAACGCCGAAAGTGTTGCTCAAAAGTGCATGAACAATTTGGTTTGTGAAATTTCATTTGGCTTTCACTTTCTATTTTTTGCGTCCATCTCGGGTTCATTTCGGGTTCTCAGGTTCAACTCATAATTTTCATTACATTTTACGCATTCGAAATGTGTGTGTGTTCGTCCTGCTGCTGCTGTTGTTATCCTCCCCTCAGCGGGTCCAAAATTGAAAAGTTCAAATTGAATTTGAATTCAATTTGGCTGGCAGGCATCATCGCAAATGGACAGGAGTTGAGCTGGCAACAAAATACGAGGAATTGAGTTATGACTGCGTATGTAATGCACCTTAACAGCCGAAAAAAAGGGAAGGAAGTGGTCGGTTAGGGTAAGTTGGTGTTTGGAAATTTTAAATGAATGCGCATTTCTCCAGGGACTTTACTTGATTAGCTCCGAAACGAGTGAAAAAAGCTACAGAGTTAAGATGGCATAAATGTTATTTAAATGCTCGAGTTGTAATACAAGCAAAGCCTGTAGTTTAGATTCAACCTTTATATTATTTCGGGTTTTTTTAAGGAGAAGAATTGACGGATTGCTCCTTATATTTCCTTTTAGAATTCTCTAAAATTCTCTCGTTTGCTTCTGAGTGAAATTAATAAGCCTCTCTTGATGTACAATGCAGGCAAAGCGTTGCAGAAGGAGCGAGAAAGAAACGCTTTCCAAGAGCGGAATAGATAAACCTTCTCGAAAAACAAGCGGTTTCAAGGGAGTGATTAATTTTAATTGAATCCTTGGGTGAACGGTTTTTAATACTTTAAATAAATTTAATAATTATAAAATATTTAAAATAAGGAACCCCTTTCATATATATATAAGCTAGTTGTTTATTTTTAATATGTCAGCTGTAATTATTTTTAAAAGCATAAAAATAGTTTTAATTACTGTAAAACTAACCTCAAATAGTAATATTTACTCCAGTAATCTTAACATTTAACAACCTAATGAACTTTTTAACAATTCCCCGTAAAATATTATAGTTATCCCAGACCTCAAACCAAAACCTGAGGAAACCATTTTGCATTCCCATTCCAATTACTAATGCAAACCTACATAAATTTCATTAAAAATGCATTTGGTTCTTTGGAGTATCTCCATTCCCCCCACCCACAAGTTAAATTAGAAAGCAACCCTCCCTCAATTACCTGGGCAGAGGTGAGGCCGAAAAGCCGAAAAGCCAAAACCACAACCACACCGAAACATCTGTGGCTCCATCAATTGCGAGTTCAGCTTGCAGCTTTTGGCTCTTATTGTGGCTTAATATTCATGGTAATTGTGGCCGAGCTCAGATGTTTTGGGCCAAAGTATCTGGAGCATCCCTCGAAAGCAAAGTTGCCTTTTTGGGCCTACATTTGTGTGTAACATTTCGGTTGCATTTCCTAAAAGTGACTGTAAATTCTGGCTAATGAACTGTTGGGGTGAGAGAAATTTTCCGCAGAAAAAAGAAATGGAAAACAGCGTGGAAGAACAAAAAAAAAAGTGAACCGAATGGCAAAATGAGCCCACGAAAATCCTGGACAGGACAGAAATTAGTCTCGGTAACTGTCTTGAGTTACATTTTGATGACTTCTTCACTTTCCCTTTATATTTTTTTCCATTATGTCCACGAGAACAGCTTTTAAATGTTACGATTTCCCCCAGTTTTTATGGCACTCACAAGGCGCGAGGTCCGGCTCAGCGCTTTTGCTATCTGTTATTTCAAAAATATTTTGCATAAAAATGACATAACAATTTCAAACAGATTTTCTACGCATTTTCGGGATGAAAAGTTTTTGTTGTGCACCATGGAGGGTTGGTTATTTTTCAGGAAATATTTCAGCAATACTTTGATATTAAAAACCGCTTAAAAGCAAATTACTCAAACTATAAACTAGAGACCCCTTAGAATAAAAAAAAAACCAAAACTAAAACCAACAATGTTTCGGATTACACATGAGAGCAAGGAAAGGGTTAACTGCAAGGGACAGGGTTCCGTTCCGGCTATGGGACAGGTGCTCATCGTCCTCAACTATTAGAAAGCAAACAAAAGGCACGGACTCCTGGCCGAAAGAACCCCATGTTGTACCCACAATTTTAAAGGACATTTTTCGGTTTGCAATTTGGACATTTTTCATACCAAAATATTTTGTGGTCGGGGTGTGTGTGCCCCTGTGTGTGGCTTGTAGTTTTTGTAAACTAAGAAATTTGATCGAAAAATGTAGCCAGAGAGGAGAAGCAGAGTTCGTTCGTTCAGCTTTGTAATTATTTTTTGAGCCAGTGCAGACGGCAGCTTGATAAAAAGTAAATAGCATAAATCAAAGGACTCGTACATAAGATGACAAAATGTATTCTGAGTAGTTTCGGAGGGAAACTACCACATTGAAATGGACCCACAACTGATTGGCTAAACCCTTTCTATAAGCCCTGTAAAGGTTTTCATCATCACACCCACAGAAAGTTTCCAGAGACTGGCAATTAACTGGCCTCCTTTTTCCCCCTTTTCCATAACCAAAATAAAAAATAAAAAGACGAGAAAACTCTCCTGCCGGCGATGCTGGAAAATTTCATTAGACTATAATTTTTAATTGAAAACTGTATATCATTGCCGAGGCTGGCGCAGTCTGGTGTTCCGCCACCAATATCCCATGAACCTCCTTCGCTGTGGGTGGCTCGGCTGAAAAATGCACGAAAATATTTTGTAAGCAGATTTATAGTTTCGAAAAATAATAATTATTTGCACAGGCGGCGAACCCAGCAAGGACAGCCAGTCAGGGTGGTATCCTTTCCAGCACTCCCCAGCTTTTTCCCACCCAGTTTTCCCCACACATATAGACCCCAATGTCTCAAACTCCAGCAGTTTTCTCCTTGTTGCCTCTTTGGCGCTGGCTTATTAAAGGCTTGGGTGTAGATTAGTTTATCATTTAATTATTTTTTCCACCTCCTTTGGGGGATATATATGTATACGTATCTATATATTTTTGGGGAGTCTGCAGCTGAATTCAGTTTTAATTCGTTTAGTTTCATTTGCCAAAAAGAATTCAATTTACGGGAGTGTGACGGCGGAATTTCCAGATGTAATCCCTGTGGAAATCCTTCGATTTGGTTATAAATTGATGTGTGCCTAAATAAATGAGTGTGTGTTGAGTGGAAATTGGTAAATAATTAACTTGGCTAATTGAATAGGCGAAGTCAAATAGTCGATATGATTATATTTAAGAGAAAAATCACAGAGAAAGGGAACAATTATATTGAAAGTGCTTAACATTTCTAGTTTTTAGATTCATAGTGAAAAAAAAACAACTAAAATCTAAAACTCCCTTTCATTAATATAATTAATATATGTCCAAAAAAGAACTTGATGTTAGGGGTAGTAAAGCTTCTTAAAAATAATTCTGTTTGGCAGTTTACTACATTTTGAACACACCAGTGCGTATACGTATTTTTTGGAAACTCTCCTTTCCTGAACATCTGGAATACAAGTGCACTCTTTCCCTAGCATTAAAGGCAGACGAACATAGAGGAGAGCGATGCTTAACATCTGTCTGATGAGTGAAAATATTGAGAGAATGTAATTGAATTGAGTGAAAACTAAAGTAAATCCTCCGTCTGCTGCCTTCTGTGCGCCTGGTACTTTAAATCGAGCACTTGGTTAATTTGTACTGAAAATGCCAAGATTTATGCCTTGTATTTACGCACAACAACAAAAACAATATTGTTACAACAAAACTCATTTAACAACAACAACAGTTTTTAATTTTTGTAAACTAAAAATCGTCGAGCAAATTGGGCATTGAGTTTGTTTTAATGCGAAAAGAGACCGAGAGAGCTAAGATGAGCGGATGCGCTGATCTGTCCGATGAGTGAAAATAATGAGAGAATGCATTAAAATTGAGTGAAAACTAAAGTAAATCCTCCGTCTGCTGCCTTCTGTGCGCCTGGTACTTTAAATCGAGCACTTGGTTTATTTGTACTGAAAATGCCAAGATTTAAGCCTTGTATTTACCCACAACAACAAAAACAATATTGTTACAACAAAACTTATTTAACAACAACAACAGTTTTCCATTTTTGTCCACTAAAAATAGTCTAGCAAATTGAGCATTGAGTTTGATTGATTGCGAACAGAGAGCGAGAGAGCTAAGATGAGCGGATGCGCTGATCTGTGCGGTGAGTGAAAATAATGAGAGAATGCATTAAAATTGAGTGAAAACTAAAGTAAATCCTCCGTCTGCTGCCTTCTGTGCGCCTGGTACTTTAAATCGAGCACTTGGTTAATTTGTACTGAAAATGCCAAGATTTAAGCCTTGAATTTACCTACAACAACAAAAACAATATTGTTACAACAAAACTCATTTAACAACAACAACAGTTTTCCATTTTTGTCCTCTAAAAATCGTCGAGCAAATTGGGCATTGAGTTTGATTGAATGCGAACAGAGAGCGAGAGAGCTAAGATGAGGGGATGCGCTGATCTGTGCGATGAGTGAAAATATTGAGTAAATGCAATTGAATTGAGTGAAAACTAAAGTAAATCCTCCGTCTGCTGCCTTCTGTGCGCCTGGTACTTTAAATCGAGCACTTGGTTTATTTGTACTGAAAATGCCAAGATTTAAGCCTTGTATTTACCCACAACAACAAAAACAATATTGTTACAACAAAACTTATTTAACAACAACAACAGTTTTCCATTTTTGTCCACTAAAAATAGTCTAGCAAATTGAGCATTGAGTTTGATTGATTGCGAACAGAGAGCGAGAGAGCTAAGATGAGCGGATGCGCTGATCTGTGCGGTGAGTGAAAATAATGAGAGAATGCATTAAAATTGAGTGAAAACTAAAGTAAATCCTCCGTCTGCTGCCTTCTGTGCGCCTGGTACTTTAAATCGAGCACTTGGTTTATTTGTACTGAAAATGCCAAGATTTAAGCCTTGTATTTACCCACAACAACAAAAACAATATTGTTACAACAAAACTTATTTAACAACAACAACAGTTTTCCATTTTTGTCCACTAAAAATAGTCTAGCAAATTGAGCATTGAGTTTGATTGATTGCGAACAGAGAGCGAGAGAGCTAAGATGAGCGGATGCGCTGATCTGTGCGATGAGTGAAAATAATGAGAGAATGCATTAAAATTGAGTGAAAACTAAAGTAAATCCTCCGTCTGCTGCCTTCTGTGCGCCTGGTACTTTAAATCGAGCACTTGGTTTATTTGTACTGAAAATGCCAAGATTTAAGCCTTGTATTTACCCACAACAACAAAAACAATATTGTTACAACAAAACTCATTTAACAACAACAACAGTTTTTAATTTTTGTCCTCTAAAAATCGTCGAGCAAATTGGGCATTGAGTTTTATTGAATGCGAACAGAGAGCGAGAGAGCTAAGATGAGCGGATGCGCTGATCTGTGCGATGAGTGAAAATAATGAGAGAATGCATTAGCAATAGATCAGCGCATCTGCTCATCAGCTCAATTTCGCTGATCTTCTCCTGTTAAATCGGATGAGCATCTCTAATGCAAAAGATTCCTTTTTTGTCCAATAGTGCAATTTAGCTAGATGAGCATCTGAAATGCAATTGAGTTGGATTTTTCTCTCAATAATGCAATATAGCTAAATCTTCCTATATTTTTTGCACCGCAAAAGTATGCAATAAAAAACCGAGTTTTCTTTCGCATCTATGGTGCATCTTTTAGGCTGAATTAATTAGCACAGCTTGTAAAGCAATTATTGGCTTTTAAACTGACAAACAGCTTCCAAGAAGGCGTCACAAATGTCCATTCTAATGACTGTATAAAATTTAACAATAAATTTGCAGGCATTTATAGCAAAGTCCCAAGGAAGTATGTATTCCCTCTGATGTAATTAGTATTTAAAATTAAAGAACAATGTATGTAAAATAGATGCCAAAATTCTTAAATAAAAAAAAAATTGCCTAATCTCAAAGTGTGATACAATATAAGTATAAATATATGTATGTACTTTATAGGGTCTGAGCAAGGATATAAAACTTCTTGTTAAATCTTTTCAAACCCATTATAAAAGTTCAATATCTTCAACTTGACCTAGGTTGACCTCACTCCTTTTGGACAAAACACCTTTCATGTCCCTCGAAGATCTCAAAAGGTGTCAGCCTGGAAGTTATCGAGATGAGTCCTTGGGTTATGTTACTTGTATTTCTCAAATTTCGAGTTCACTGAGCCTCCTGATGAATTTTCTCATTAGCAAGTGGCCAGGGATTTTTGGGATTTTTGATTATTATTAACTCAGGGCGTTGCTGCTGTCAGGCGAAAGGTTATGTGTGGTGGGGACAGTGGTCAGTGGCCTCCCACCCAGCCACAGTGACCTTTTGTCCAGGACTTTTTTCACACACACACACACAAGGACTCTCCCTCCCTCTAAAGGTGGCTGAAAGGTGTCAAAAGCATTTGCGACAGGACTCGGGTCTCCGGTATACCGCCCAGACACGTGCGACTGCTTTGATGATGATTTTTCTGGCGCTGACCACATGTGACTGCTGCTGCCTTTGTCAACACACAGTTGCCTTTTAATTTCACTTCATTTATATTAAAATAATAAAAAAACGCGGCGGTCTAATTGCTGTTGAAAAATTTGTTTGCCAAGTGTCGGGGACACACCCACAAAAGTCACCACCGGGAAACGCCAAAATAACTGAGCTATTGTTGACTTTAGTCACATTTCCGCTTCCTTTTTCATGGGTCCCCCTGTTTGGTTATTTTTTTGTCACTAAAGTGACAGAAAAAGTATGAATTATTCATCATGAAAAATGGGGAAGACAGCTTATTGAATTTTAGTTTTAAATATTTTTTAAAGGAAATAATGCCTTGAAAACATTTATTAAAAATAATGTAACAGAATGACATTTTCGCTTTCAGAAATTCATTTTAAAGAATGAATTTTTAAGCAAGCACTTCTCTTTTTCCCAGAAATTTCTATTTATCCAAGTGTCAATTTTATTATTTCCATCCCTAATAATTCACTTTGTGCCTTCTCTCTCCCACTGACCATAACTCGACTCAAATGTGGCATAAAATGACAGCATAAATACAAATTATCCCTCCCAAAAAATGGAAATAAAAATAAAACACTTGCAATGCCTAATGGCATTTATTAATCCAATTGCAATTTGGACGCTCTCGCGGGGGTCAGAGACCAAGAACCTAATAACATTAACGACCAACATTTTGCAAATCTAATGAGCCTCGACGGCATAAAAAAGACGCGCTCAGACGAAATTAAAAATAAAACGACAACAGACGAAGGGCATAAAGCGGGGGCCAGAAATTGACGGTCCTCGTGGGTCATGAGCCAAGACGGAATCCTGCCAGTCCTTGGACACTGGTCCACCAAAAAAAAAAAAAAAAATAAAAGAAAGAAGAACGACGAGGGTGCAAAATCAGGAATTAAAACGTCTTAATGGTCTGCGTCTTTATGAACCCCGCCGCAGGCCGAAGGGATGACGACTCCTGTGCCCTGACACAATTACTTTTGATTCTAGTTTGGCATTTTCCGCCGGTTTTTCTTTTCGTGCTTCAGTTTTCCCCAAGTTCTCTGTGATTTCGCCTACTCACCCGCCGTCTGTTTTAGTTAATTTTCATGTAAATTAAGCAATCAAATGTTTGCCGTAATGCTGTTCAATTAACGCGTTTTTTGTGTCCTTAAATTAATTTCAATTTGAAGAAATTCGTGGAATTCCTAGAAAGGAATTGGGCAACTTTTGGGAATTGTTTGCGAAATTTTTTGGTTGGGGAGTTGGTAATTATTTTTCCTGGAAGTTAATTATAATAAGCATTATTTATAGGTTTACAAAATGTTATAAAAACATTTTATAGTATGTTATATATATTTAAATTGTTTTCATCTATAGAATTAAGAGTTTATATACTCGTAAGTACTAATAGTATTCAAGAAATTACTCGAAACATTATTTTTTTAGTAATAAAATTTGTAGGTTTACAAAATGTTATTAAATAATTTTATTGCATGTTATAAATATTAAAATAATTTTTTTTTATAGAATTAAGAGTTTCTATACTCGTAAGTACTAACATTATTCAAGAAATTACTTAAAACATTATTTTTTTAGTAATAAAATTCAAGTGATTATGTTTATAGCTTCATTCATTTATAACCAAAAGTCAAAATAAAATATTTATGCTTTACTACTATTTTAATGTTAAACAATTCGTTTTTTTTAGATCCAAAAGAATCCTCTACTGCTCATGGAAGGACATCTTCTTAAGTACCTAATAATTACTCCCAAATTCAACTGCATAATGCCTCCATCTGTATGGTAATTTGTTTGTTAATGAAGCAATTAACGCTTCTGGAACATTTATTTTAATTTCAATTTGAACTCTGACAATCAGATACCGCTGCCCCCGAAAGAGAGGCCACGCGGAGGCGAAGCTTTTGGCTTCTGTTTTGGCACGGCGGCAATTAACATATTTGCGCTTGATACTCGTACTTAGGCCAATAGGTATTGTGATCCAAACCGAAGGCATAGTCGTGGGCCCACTTATCTGAACAATCAACAGTGGCTGCTTTTTTATATGTATATTTGTGTGTACCCAAGAGTGTGTGTAAGCCCGAAAAAGAACCCGAGGGCAGCAGCAGCAGCAGGAGGCTGGGAAATACTGTGGGCGTGTCCAAGGCACACAGGCCGGAGTAAGAAATTTGCAACTGCAGAAGCCAAGTGCAGTGGCTGCCACCGGGATATCCAAAGTGCTCCACCCACTTTTGTGCTAGGCAGTCGTCCGGAGGAGAAATAAAATTTTCGGGTATCTAGCCGGGGATCTAAGGAGTGGGCGGGAGGTCTGTGCTGTTTTTTTTTTGTTCTCTGGTGTTGTTGTATTTTTCTCCAGACTTTTCAACTCCAGCTGGGGCAAGTTTGCATGCCAAAAGAGCAAACAAGTTGGCTGGCCTGGGCTCACTTGATTTACAACAGTCGCCACTTGGCCAGATTGCTGAGTTATGGGCCCGTTTTTATGCTAGGTATTATTAGAGATTTAGGGTATGTTGTAGGATCATTGCCAGATACATTTCGGTACATAAAATCACAAATATTTCTACAAGATTTATAAGAGTAATAAAAAATATAAGTTTTTCTTTTAACTAAACTAAAAACCTTACCTTAAATCAATTTAAACACCGGGTACCTCATGGTCGTGACTCTGGTTTCCTTTTTTTTCTGTAGATTTTCGTGTGTGTGGGCGTCAATTACCAGCTCATAAATTTCCATCGATTTGCTAACTATACATATACTGCATATTCCCACCCAACTCTGGCATCTAATTGTTTATTAATCAACTCATTAATTAGTTGCTTTGGCTTTGCCATTTGATATTTCACTCTTTTTAGATTTTTTATTGTTGATTTGTCCGTTCGCTTCGATAATTTTAATTAATTTGCGCAAAATGTATTTTTCTATTGCATTTTTGATTAGTTTTTCCGATTTGAACATGGCACATGGATATTTGTACTAACAATCAACAAAATAATTAAATGCATTCAAGCATTTTTAATTGTTGTTTGCGCTAATTTCGATGCTTAGGCGTTGGTCGGGGGGCGATTGATGAGTGGGCGTGGTCAGTGCGGTAAATGCCCTGCATTATTCATGTGTTTTTGCCGTAACTCGACGGCTGGCCCCGATTGTCCTTTGGGCTATTTGTTAAAGCCCGGCTAAATGGCTGAGCGGTTTGGGCCAAGTCAATATTAGACTTCATTGAGGTAATGTGGAAATATTTAACTGGGGGAAGTTGGGGTGTAGTTGCTCTAAGTATATATGAAATATATATATTAATGGTTTTGGAAAGGTGAAATTATTAAAGTTGGTTTGAATATTTCTAGCACAGTTCTTAGTTCGTTGAGTGTATACACTTTATAAGTGGCTTGGGAGATATATTGTATGTTAGTTAAATTGAGCAATATAAGTATAAAACAAATATATTTTATTTAAATAATATGTTCGTAAGCATTAAAAGTGTTTACAAAACATATTTCTTCCTTCGTTTTACATTACCTTTAACGAGGGAGAGGATAAAGGGGAAAACCATGGGTTCTTCATAGATTTTTTATCTTCTTAACAATTAATTTCATATTTATTATTCATGGCCCTAGGATTAATCCTTTGGGCACTAACCAAAAATTAGTTTAGACTCATTAGAGTGTTCCTATCCACGGAAATCTTTAGTAAAAGGCGAAAGATTTATTCGACAATTGAATAGAAACCAGAGTGATTTGCTACCCTCAGCCAAGGGCCTCTCTACTCGTCTTGAGCTAGAACCAGTTGGGAATTATAGGGTAGAAGGAAAGAAATGCAGTTACACCCTAAAGTAGGCAGCGCTAATGCCTAGGGGATGATTTTGAAGGATACTTAGGTGACGGGAAAATGTCCTGCTCTCTGTGGTGTTTATTTTACAAAGTAGTGAAGGAGTCATTTTAGACCCTACAAATCATATATATTCTTGATCAGCATCAACAGGCGAGTTGATTTAGCCATGTCCGGTAGAAAAAAAATTGTACTCGATTTTTGCAAAATTTTGTAAGGGGTTACATCGTTAAAATGGTCAAAAATTGTTAAAATTTTTAATTTAATAAAACTTTAAATGTAGTATGCAGATTTTTAAAGCTAATAAAAACTAGCACAGAAATGCTTTCCGAAATGAAATATATGCATTTTCTGAAAGTTCTGAACGATTTTAATAATAAATTCAAAGCTGCAAGGGCATACAAACTTCGACTTCCCAAAGTAAGAATCCTTTCTTGTTTTGATTATATTTTACTTTTATTTTAATAATTGTTTTTATTATATTTTACTTATATTTTATTAGTTTATTTTTCACCACATTAATATCTTTATGTATTATTTTTTGCTTACAAATACAAGAGTTGAAATCTAGGTTTATTGTGTGAATAACATACATTTCAATGTATTACCTAAACTTTTATATGATAAACTTTTTTATATATAAACTTTTATAAGATTTTAAGTAAGATTAAGAAATTCTTTGAACTATAAACATATTTCATTTAATTGTGCCACTTTATGTCGTTTCCTACCAGTGATTTTTTTGCTATAAAAACTATTTCTCAAGCCAAACATATTCTTGGGATTCCTGAAAAGAAAAAAACCCCCCACCGAGGGGCACTTGAAGTTTTCCAGCCAGGCGACAACCTGGTGGTGACAACCCAATCAACTCAGAAATGTATCTGTTTGGGCACCCCCGCCCCGTTCCATGTTAGATCTGCAACTGCATATTTTGTTTGACATCATTGTTGCACATGCCACGTGCTGCTGTTTGTTGCACCTGCAACATTTGTGGCTCAAAAAACGCCCCAAAAAGGCGGCAACATGCAACAACGTAACGTAACGGCGCGGCGGAGAGGCCTTGCAAAAAATGCAGCCAGCTGCATGTGCGTGCATAAATTACAGCCGGCGGTGGTTCTGTTTCTGTTTCAGTTTCTGTGTGTGCCAGTGTTTGCTGTTGTTGTTTGCATCCAGGCAATGAAGACATGAAGGGGACAGAGGACCAAGGACAGCGGACCACGGACAGCGGACAGCGGACAACGGACAGCGGACAGCGTACACCTCCTGCAGTTGCAATGTTCCGACGGCCTTCAGGTGTCTCTAGGAGTCGGAAAATATATTTATAGGATTTATATAGAAGTTAAAATAGGAAATTTATATATTTATTATTCTTAATAGTTATTATTAGTATTATTATTATTAAAAATAATATTTTAATATTTTGAAAAGATCAAAGATTGCAACTCTAATCAAGTATGTCCCTAAGAGAAAAGCTTGGAATTTTAAAAGGCTATTTTAAGAGACTATAAAATATATAATATTCATGTCATAAAAATTTCTGTAAATTAAAATATATAATCATTGATTAGCTTACCTTTTTGTAGATTTTTTTTTGTTTAAAGATTGTAGAGATTTTTTACAAGATTTCTTACAAGTTCCCTTGTAAACTATATCTTTATCTTCCATATATACTCACCTATGTCCCTGCTTTAATATACAGCTTATATAAAGTTTATAATAATATACAAATAATAATAATAAATTATAATATATAATAATTTAATAGATTAACCCTTAGTATATATTTTTTGTTTTGAGATTTTAAAGAGTTTTTCCAAGATTTCTTACAAGTTCCCTTGAAAACTTTATCTTTATCACCCAACCATACTCACCTGAGTTCCTGTTTTAATATACAATTTATATAGAATTTATAGAAATATAAGGGTAATAAAAAATAAGTTAAATATAATATATAAACATTTAATTGCTCACTCTTTGACAGATTTTTTGTTCAAAGATTGTAAAGATTTTTCAAAAGATTTCTTAGTAGTTCCCTTGAAAACTTCTCTGTCTTCCCAACATACACTCACCTGCGTTCCCTTAATTAACTTTCTTCCATCAGCGTTTCGGTCATAAATTCACATAAATACCCAACGACAAATGTTGTTATTATTGCTGCTGTTCCTTGGTGTTACTCCCTTTTGTCCGATGGACAAAGCAGCGCCAACAATTATGTGAAAAGCTGGAAAGGACCAACGCCAGTGCAAACAATAGTTGAATGTTTGCCGCCAGGGCGTTTCATAGTTCCCCATACATGACAGACAGCCCGAAAGGAGCAAACAGACAGAGATAGAAATAAAATACAGGACCTGGGGTGGTGGCACTCGGAGGGTAAACATTCGGGGCGATGGCAAAAAGGATATCGCGTGCCGGCAAAAAATCACCATGTAAACACACACACACACAGAAGAGACTGGAGAAAGCTTTCAGTTGGAAAAAAACCCCCTCTTTTAACGCCCTCACACCCATTACATGTGCACAATAGTTGCCTTCAGGATCCCTTGCCCCGTGTCCTTCCCGCTTTGTTTTGTTTTATTGTGATTTTATATGACTGGCTCCGTTTTGTTTTGGCATTTTTGGCAAATATTAGTTCCATTCTGCCGCTGTTGTTCGATGGCAAATGGAATGCTATTGTGTTTCGTTTGGTTTTCTGCCGGGCTAATAGCTTTGATTGCAAAGGGATATTAACTGATGCCGAGCTTACATTAGTTGTATAGTTCCTCTAATAATATTTCAGACCTCAAATAGTACCTTAAAAATTAATTCAAACCCTGATGAAAGCTGATCACGAAGGCTGCACAAAAAATATAAATAATATTTCTGCAAACCGATTAGGGATTTAATAAGCACACACAAACACTCTGCATTTTTCGCTTAATCTAATTGGTTTTTCAGTTTATTTTAATCTCATTAATGGTTGCATACATAAACAATACATAAATCCACATAGTCCACATATACTAGCTAGTACCGATGCGTAAAATTATGGCAAAGAGCCAGGGTACTTAGGGCTGCTCCTCCTTCTCGGGATCTGCAAAATGGGTAAATTATTAAATTAGATACGTTTTCGGCAAGCTTGTTGAGTGAATTATAAGTCCAAGCCGGTCTTGCGGCAGACACAATAATTACTAGACATTTATATTAAGTTTAATTGCAGACACGGGTGAAGCAGGCCATACACGAAAAATGCATCCAATATGTATGCAATATGTAAAGCGCTTTATGATTTATGCAACCCCACGAGCGAGCAGCTCCTCAAACCCACAAAAACAAAATCAACAAATCATTTTTCTGGCCAACGCTGACAGCTGCAATTTTTCACTGCTACCAACTGCAACATGCAACACATTTGCCCCGACTAAAGTCCGACTTTAAGGCGGCCATGCATATTTTCCCCCATTTCGGAGTGAGTGCGTTCCCCCACACAGACTCCCTGCCCCCTGAAGTTCTGAAACCGAGTCAATTAAATTCAATTAGACTCGAAAAACCACAAGCCAAGTGCATAGCCTTATCGCTCGGTGCAAGTGCAAGTGGAAGTGCAAGTGCAAGGGATATTATCCCCATTGTTAAGGGCCAAGCCCACTGGCAATTTCCCGCTCCTCCCGAGCTGGGCTGTCAATCTTATTCTAATTGAAATGCATGCACAACACACAAATTGCCTGGGACTCGAATTTCGGCTCACAAATTGACTTTTACGCATAAACAATTGAAATTCTGCCGAGATTTCCGGTTGGGACTTAAGTCTCTCCCCCATGGAATTCTCGGTGCCTTAACCCCTTTTTGCGGCCAAAAATCAACAAGTTAACTGCACTGCCGGCACTTCGGCTACGGTTTGGGGCTGTCATTCAATTTGAGATTTCGAATTGACCCCCAAGGGGCTCTATGGCAGTTATGTGTTTGGTTTCTCACTGTCTAATTGACTTCTGAATGGAGTTTTGCAATTTCAGTTTCCTCGGGGTTTGGGGTCTTTAGAAAATTTCAATGGGAAATTGCAGAGCAATTTTTCTTGAAGCAATTTAAGGTGGATTGCAGGAAAAAAGATTTTTGAGAAAGCGATAGGAAAGGCAAAATTTTACTCTACTTTCAGGTTGATTATTTAATAGTTGTATTATTTTACATTTATATTTAAATGTGGTTTGTATTTAAAGTATGGAAAATGTATAAACTCCTTCTACTAACCTAAAAATATGAAGGATACAAAATTGTTTCTTGAAATTCCGAAGTACGATGTAAGAAGTGGAGGCTTATAATTTTTATAATTTATATTCTATGTATATTAAATAAGTGGTCTTAGCACTTAATAAATAAAAGCTAATCTATAATAAAAAATAAGAACACAAACAGGAATATTTTCTAAAAGAAAGGGTAATTTACTATCCAAAAAAATGCTAAAACATTCCCTAAAATACCTTCAGTTAAATGAATTTTTTGACACAACCCTTTGGTCGGTGTTAACCTTTTTCCAGGACAAACATTTTTGACATACTCTCGACTCAAAAAAATACTCTTTTCACAAAATTTTTGCATAATATTTTCGTTGGGCCCGCAGCGTTGTCTTTATCATTTCCCTTAATTAATTAAAAAAGTTGTTGCACCTTTTTCGGGCTCCTTACTCCTTACTGTATTTTTTTGGTCTCTTAAAAAAATGTGCACAATTTTTATTTCGCACATGCGAAATTAGCGCTGCTGGGGCATGCCTTGTTAAAATATTTGCAAATATTTAAATTGACATTTTTCCGTCATGTTATGACTATGAACAATGTCAATTTTGCGGGGTAACTCGCCAGAATGCCTCAAGGCCCGGTCGTTTTTATCCCTCCTTGTTTTCATTTCACTGTTTTGAGTGAGTTTAAAATTCCAGCAGGAGAGCGGAGGGCTGACTTTAAGCTCACATCGCGCAACTAATCAAAACAAATTCAATTAAACGACACACGACAAGCCACGGATCGCATCGTCCCAGTTGGGGCCAGGACCAGAGGGAGAGACCACCTCCTTTGGCTTATCTGGCAGCACAATCCATTAAAATTGCACATCGTTTACACCAAAAATCAATTCGCCAAAGCATTTAGGCATTACAAATGCCAAGCCAGCCACTGGGAGCTAGCCAGCTCCGGGCCGGAGCCCAGGTTTTTGGGATTCGGACTCGGACTGCGACTGCGACTGGGATCCCGCTTCAAATTCAACGTTGATGCCCATAAATTTCGCACACACGGCTCCTCACCCGGTTTCCCCTGTTTTCTGTTTGTTTCTGCTCTCGACTCGACTTGGCCCGGCTCCTCTGGCTGTATCTGCCTGTCCGTGGGTCTCTTTGTCTGCGGGGCTACCAAGCGATAAACGCAGGCCAGTTGGCATTGCTTTGAAATGTATCCGCCAGATACGAGTAGTACAAAAGCTGCATTTGTGGAGAGCCAGTCGCATTGGCAGTATCGGGAAGAGTGGATTTGGGGACGGACGGACGCCCCAGTTGTTGTCGCTGGTCAGTTGTGAGACAGCGACCCAAGGAGGGAGTATTTCTAGGGGGTTTTTAGGATGGGTTTAGGAGTCTATTAGGTGGAGTTTGAACTCTGGTATTCATTTTTAAGTGCTTCTAGTAGAGGTGTTTGAAGAACTTGTACCCGATTTAAGAGAATTTGTTTGAAAATGTTTGAGAAATAATTATTATAATAATTTGGAAATGTTTAGAAAGCATCAAGAACCTTTATGAAATATTTTTGAAATATTTTAGGAGCAAGTAGCAAGTAGTAAAATTTTTAGAAGACTAACTACTGCATTAATTAAGTTTTGTTTAAATGGTATTAATCGGATTTGAACTCCTTAAAAATGCTTCTAATTTCTACATACATTTTTACCTTCTACTATTTTCAACTCTTTCTTCAATATTGATTTCTTTTCCTTTAAGAAACCCCTTTTTCCAAAACATCAATCTGACTGTCCTTTTGGTTCAGTCCTGTACGTCAGTGTCACCTCACGCCCCGACAAATTATGTCTATCGGAAACGCAGAAAGCCAAAGAAAAAAAAAACAGGAAAATACCTAAAAGATACCCAAAACCAATGTCGGGTATCGGCGGAGGCACAAATGCCAATGCCTGTGTGGTGTGGTGTTCGGTGGCGTTGCCTCCGAGAGTGGTTCAGTGGTTCACTTCGATGGCAGCGGTGTGAGTTTGTCGTGCGTTTTATTAGTGGCAACTCAAATAGCAAATTGAGATTAGAAGACGACTGACTGAGTAAGTGAGGCCATGAGTTATGGCCTGCATTAAAGAGCATCAGTGGAAGAATGTTGAAAAAAAATAAAGAGGAGGAGCAGTATCCTTTGGAGATGCCACCCATTAGGGGGTTTAAATAAGAGACAGCTGGTGAAGGCTTATTGCTGGGTGCTTGCGATCTTTAACATTCAGATAGAGACTCTTGGATCTTGAAAATTTTCTCTAACTTCATAGGTAACTCAAACTACTTTTCCTGCTTTGAAGGCGTCTCCTTTCTAGATTATTTTAAGCACCCATTTTGGAACGCTTAGAGGACTTTATCTTGATCTCCTTTGCCATTTATAGCAATTTACATTTGATTGCTGTTCGTTCTACTTTCATCGCTGGCAACCCACAGCGACTGAGCATGTGATATCCTTGACATTTATGAGATGTTGGCTCCGTGGGAGCACCTCACCCCTATGGAGTTAACATGTTAGATGAACAATAACAAATGTCAGATGTGATTTGCATAACACCGGAGCACTCCTCATGAGTTTCTCAGTTCCCTGTTGCTTCTGTCAGATGTCGTATATATTTTTTTTTATTTTTATCATAAATGATAGCAATCTCAAATGGTATTCGCTTTCCCCTCGCTACCCGCATATAATTCACTTGATTCTCCTTACGAATCCATTTCAGCCCTCCGAAAGCGGGAAAAAAATATGAAACAGAAAGGGAAGACAGCATTAGGCCTTATTACATTTGACATGTTGTTCTCTCTACCACCCGACCCCCCCGGAAAAGCAAAGTTTTCTTTCATTTTGGTAGCAGGCCACCACCACCCCTCGGCTACAAATCAAAAGATAAATTGTTTTCGTTCATGATTTATATAGGAAAATGTTTTGTTGACTTCGCACCCAACTTTCTTTTCTTATCATCTGCTGAAAGCGAGCAACAAATATTAATATTGTTTGTATTTCATAAGGTTTCTGCTTCTGCTTTTTGCTTTCTGCTTATGCTTTCTGCTTCTGCTTTCTGCTTTTTATTTCATTTTCAATTTGGCCAAGTCTGAGTGTTCGGAGGGGAGTCCTCCTGCTCGCATGTCAAATTTAATATAAATTATTGGCGTAAAATCGCCGAAATGGCATACAAGTTGTATCCGAAGATTACTTACATTCCTTGGCCCTTTTCCAGGAGTGATTGGTCATGGCTTTTAGCTGATTTTCGTAGGCCTTCTTGGCCAGCACATCCTTGGCCTTTGGATTCGCCTTGTTGCAGTTCTCCGAGTCGGCAAAGTGGTCTAGATACTCATCGCGCTTGCAGTAGATGCACACCCCGTAGATGAACTCCTCCTCGCAGATGGTGGCATTCGTGGAGCGAGCCCAGTCGGCGGCATTGTCTTTCGCCGCCCGGAACAGCTTGCCCACATAGATATGGGCGGTGGGTATGGAGGTGAAGGCATTCAGGGCAATTGTGGTTATCGGATTGTGCTCCAAATTGAGAACCTGAAGGTTCCTTAACCTGTCAAAGAGGCCACTGGAAGGGAAGCAGAAATATTCAGAGGATTTCCAGGTAAATTATACGCCATAAGCTCACCTCTGTATGCGATCCAAATTGTTATAGGCCAAATGTATCTCTAGTAGCAAGGGGGTATTGTGGAACAGCTGATTCGGCAGTCGGGCTATGTTGTTCCTTTCCAGTCTCAATGTGAGCAGTTTCTTCTGCGACTTCAGGAAGTCCTTGCTTAGGTAGCTAATGTTGCTCCTTATCCCAATGTAAGCCAACTGATCCGACATCCAAAACAACTCGGTGGGCACATTGTCGCCACAGTTGAACACCTCCACGGACTGCAGTTCGGTCATGTGCCACAGATCCTGTGGTCCAAAGGCGGCCATCTCCACGCTGGTGTTCTTGGCATCGCAATCGATCATCAAATGCCTGACTTTGGATTGCTTGGCAAAGATCTCACCGGAGATCTTGCCCAGATTCTTGACCACAATATTCAAATGGGTTAGGTTCTGCAAAGGATGCAGTATAGTTGCCGGCAGGTCACTGCTGCCCTTCAGGGAAAGTTGCTTAAGTGCTGGCAGATGCTCTAGATAACCCGCTGGCAGTGTGGACTTGAAGCCAATGATGGAGACCTTCTTCAGACCCTCGTGATCCGAGTAATACTGCTGCAGGACCTCGCCGCGATCGTTCTTCTTGGGATCGAAATAGTTGAAGATCTCCAGTTCGGTGTAGTTGGACACTCCCAGTTTGCTGAGCAGATACTTAACACTCTCGGCATTGGGTATGGCACAATTTTGGATGTTCAGGGAACCGATATTGCCCACCTGAAGTGGCGGTATATAGCCAAAGCCCCGGGCATCGAAGATGGTGCAACTGATGCCATAGAGCTGGGTATTATCGCTGTGGAGCACCAGGTTCTCGCACTTGATCTCCTGATCCTGGCACTCGCAAAGATTGGGGTCCTTGATCAAAGCCTCACAGCCCGCCTTGGTCACATAGGTGTGACTATGGATCGCAGTGGCATTCTCCTGCCAAGAGGGAGCAACCACCGACAGCAGGAGGAGAAGGAGTAGCGGCAACATCCTGAGGCAGACTGAACGCTGGAAGGCAAAAGGAGAAGATTTTTAAATTGGCCTTTTTACGATACAAGACAGCTGCTCTAAGCCATCTTTCCCTATATTTTCCTAGGCTTGGATTTTCTCCAGGTAGCACGCATTTCTCTGGAAGTGCTGCTGCTGCTGCTGTTGGCAAAGACACCGCCCCCCATTTTACACCCAAAGGCCGGCTGCCATTTTTACACAAAATTTGAATACCCGGGGCCTGGGACAGGTAAACCCAGCAGTACCGCTCTCACCTCCCGCTCTACCTGCTGCCCGCCGTTTAATGGCCCATAATTTACTACGCAACTCGCCCGATTTGTGCATAATATTAAACCATTTTGAATTCGCCTTGCAACAACTCGAAACTCAAAAAAATCGTACGCAGCACAACAGAAAAAAAGGAGCAGAAAACAAAATGACTTAAATTGCCATTTGCGTTGCCTTCGGTGGAGTTTCTTCCGTTGGCGGTGGAGAAAGAGGACTCCTTGGGGAGGAGATCGCCACTGCGTGAGTGCGAGATGATCTGGGGCCCCGAAGAGTGGCTCTGATAACAGTTGAAAATGCGCGATTTTACATACGAATTGCCAGCCCCAAAGATGAAGGAGCGAATGGAAGCGATCTGGGGTAAGGCTGCACAAAAAAAAGTGGGTTGAGGCACAGTGGGCTGGGGAGGGTTGGAAAATGTAGAGGGAAAATTATGTTGCAAGAAATAAATTTATAAACTTTATTAAATAATATTATTGTTGAACACATATTTTAGTAATATTTTATCGAAAAATACAAACCATTTAATATAAACAATGTCAAGCGTCCGAGAAATAATTTTTCAAATGAGAATTTAAGAAATTAAAACATTGGGTAATAATATTCTAACAAAAATAATGGTAGAATTAATTGATATATTAGATTATTATTACATAATTTTTAATCATTATTGAATATACGAACTATTTCTAATAATAGTGAATCACTTCTTAAGCATCTTACACATTAAGTAAATATGAGTATTAAAACAGATTATTACTGTTGAATTACCATCTACTAATACTATTTTATTTAAATATATAATCTTTAAATTAATATACGTAGTAATGCAGAATTTTTCTTTTAATCTTAATATGAAGATTATTGATTATTAATCTTAATAATAGATTAATAGAAAAAATATTAAGATATTGACATTAAGATTAATATCCATCAAGCAATATAAGGCTTATCACATATTGTTTAATTTTAATTTCTAAAACGGGATTTTAAGTCTTAGATCTTGAATATGTTACTATAACAGAGACAATTACTGAATAAATACAACCTATAATTAATTAGTTTTTTTATGAATATTTTACTCTGAAACGTATAATATTTATTCCTATTTATTCAACCTACACTCAAAATGTTTTTATGCATATAAAATAAAAATATTTCTTAACTCAAAAAAACTTTTGCTTATCACAGTTTTGATTAAAATGGTTTTCAATAATAAAGATTATTAAATTGAATTTTTTCCCAGCAATATTATTTCAATGAAACCCCTGTTTTACCCCACTGTTCCCTGGCAGACCAAGTTCAATGCTATCAAGTTCTTCCCACCTCATCCTCATGCCCATGTTCAACCTTATCCCCATCCACTCAAGACATCCTGAATTGCAATTTCAGCCTCGGCTGGCTGTTGATCTTATATCTCGACCACGAAACTGGGACTTGGACTGCTGACCGAGGCGGAGGCCTGGCTGGATGGATGTTCCTGCTTGCGATTCAGCTTGATTCCGAACAAATTACAATTCATTCTGGTTTTCAGTTTCATTACAAATGCAAAAATGCAAAATGGCAAGCCGGCCATTATCTCGCTGTCTGAGGAGATGCCGTGGCATGGCCCGGGATGCGATCCGATGGAATGGGTTGGAGTGGGATGTCTGTCTGTTGATCGATGATCGCTGTGCCCGCCGATGATCAAGTTTTGTGTATCGTTTGAGGCGTACATGCGTAAGTGCCCCTGATACCCTGCTACACCGCATCCCCTCGGTTCCCCGGACAAACCCCCTCCCGGAGCAGTTGCATTCACAGATCGGGGCCAATGCATTTGAATTTGTCTGGCCGGCAGCCAAATCGATCGACAACCAATCAGCCCCAGTCCAGTTCGGTCAGCCATCATGCCAGTTAGCCAATGTGCGCACACTGGGAAAATATTACTGAGCAATTGAAAATAATTCAAAGAAAATTTGTCTCTATTTTTATATGTTCTTGTTACTTTTAGTCATAGTTCCCTGTGACTTTTAACATAACTTTAATGCCACAGTTTGTCAGCTCTTAGCTTATATTGTTAATGGGATGGCAGTGACCATACAGACAGACGTCTAATTCAACTCGCCTGGTGATACTAATAGAAATCAGGAATGGAATTTAATTTTGGAAAGCCTATTTTATGTAAGCAATTACACTTGGATCAGGGAATGGACTTTGAATTCTATTATAACTAAGTTAAAAATGATTTAATTTTAACTTTGAATAGATTTGGTTAATTTTATGTTAACAAACCAACATGCGGAGATTGAAATTTAAACCTCAAAGTTGTTGTTGTATTTAAGACAATAACTTATGTTCACTAACAAGAAGGGTACTTGGAATGAATGTGAATTTAAGGTCCTGGTCTGGAACATAGTGTGTCTTAATTTACATGCCAAAATCATTTATTTTCCTACTTACACGGTAAAGGTAAAATTATAATTATATGTATATTAAATGAATAATAATATATACCTTTTTCAGATTTTTGTTAAAAGCTAAAATTATGATTATTTTTAAATTAAATTAATAGTAAAATATATCTGTTTCTAGATTGTTGTTACTTCGCTTTGTGGCTGTATCTACTTTATATAAAATAAAAAACTCTCTCCAAAGATTGGCATAAAAAGGAATTTAAAACTTAACTAATGCACAGCTGCTTAGTGGTCTATCTATCTATTTACAATTAGTTATATTCTTTATATTTATATATATTCTTTAGATATATTATTTATATCTGTTCCATTTACAATAACAAATAATTATTGATCAAATGCTCATAATGGAAGGAATAATAAGTAAAGTGTCAGATGATCTTTTATATACAAACCGATGGCATTTTATCCTGCCCAAATCAAACTCTTTAATAAGATTAATTTAAGATTCAAACGCTTAAACAATATATCAAATATGGATAAATTCTTCCTAAATTGCATAGAAATATTGAAGAACTCAATCATTTTTTTACAGTGATCCCTTCAGTTGCTGCTTCTGCTGCTGGCAGTGGCAAACATTTCATTTTTCACGATCCACGAACCGTCTCTCTCTCGTATTCCCAAGAGCTAAATCAATAAATTACGTGACAGGCATGCAGAAAACCTGATGCCTCCAACTTTGCTTTGGCTTTAGCTCCGAGTCCACTTCTTGATCGCCGTTTGCGTTTTGCTTCGTTTTGATTGAATCAATCAAAAACTTGTGCATTTATATGAAAAATATTAAGAAGTTGAGAGGACGATCAGCAAAATGAACCGGGAATACCCTGAAGTGTAGTGAATAAATTAAAGATAAATTTAAGATGAAGCTTGTTTATTAATAAGTAAATAAATTGCAAAGATCCTGGGGGAAAGAAGAGGTGACTATGGATTTATCTTGTTAATTAATAAAGAGATTGCATTCTAAAAAAATTAATTAAAATGTCCTCACAAATCAAGAGGAAATTTAAAAGAGTGGAAGATATAAAACATTCCTGAATATAATTCTTTGTTTATTAGTTAACCATGTAGATTGTCTACGAATAAAAAAGCTTATCACAAATTTTAACATACAAAATATATACCTCTGCGACTGTAGCAAATCTCCCTGGAAACCCTTATACCCTCCTAAATAGAGTATACAGAAAAAAAATGCCGGTGAGCATGGGGCTGGCATATATCGTTTGCAGATCTTCTGGCGCTGCCATAACATAAATTATTATTATATCTTGCCCAATGGCCGCTGCCGCAGCCGCAGATATATGTATTTTAAGTTCTCCATTTACCAACCCTGCCCCCTTCTGGCCGGGCTTTCGCATTAACTTTGATTGGTTTTCATTTGTTGCGAGCAGGAAATGCTCAATAAAGTTCTTAACTCGGCTTAATTAACTTTGACAAATTGAAATCGGTGGAAAATGTTTTTGCCCCGGCAAAATAATCGAATTAAAGGCCGAAGCAGCAAAAGTCATTGCCAAGGAGCGACATCCCTTCAATTAGTAATAAATAATTTTGAGTTGGCTGAGAAAGTTTTCCTCGGGCTAAGCGATGCATAATCCATGAAAGGGCGCCAGCAAAGTTCGGGAAGCCAAGAACTCGACTCTAGACTCTCGTCTCTCGTCTCTGGTCTCTGGTCTCCGAAAAGCCAAAAACTGGAAGCCAAACGGGTGCAGGCTAGTCTCCTCCACCACTCTTTCCATTAATGCCGCTCCATTGTGCGGCAAAGTCTTCATTGATTTGGATTTCTTGTACCGAGGAAAATCGCCTTAGGCCGAAACTTTCGCCCGACCACTGGCAGGAGTATTGGCCAGGACGAAGCACAGTCCAGGAGTACGTTTTCCCCGGGACAAGGCGGACAGGCAAATAAATGGTCATAATCCCGGCCAGACAAAGGCTACTGTTCCTGCTCCAGCTCCTGCCACTGCTCCACCTTAACCCATAACTCATGTTCGGGGCGATGGGGGTGTATCTCAAGTCTTTTATGCGTTTCATACATTTGATTTATTCCACATGCAAATTGCGGTATACAAAAATTAAGTCGTTGGAAATATTTTATTCCGAGAAACGTTTTGCGTTTCTCCCAAACCAACTAAATAATAATTCGCCTCAAATTCGAATGCGCACGTTTCACAAAAGAATGAGGCGTACAAAAAAGCCATAACATGGCCCAGGGCGCCCCAACTGGAGGAAGGGGGTTAAACTCACCCCTTCCCGGTGCCCGGGGCACAACCCGCTCTTACGCTCTTACAAAATAAATGCATGAAATTGAATACCAAAACCCAGAAACAATTTTTGACAGAGAAACTGAGAAGGTCTCCATCATCATCTCTATTTGGCATTGTAGTTACTATATTCCAGGGACCAGCTCGGTGTTCTGTTTATTTATGTGTTTGCGCCTATTTATTTATTTTAATTAAAAGGGGCACGTGTTGCTGTTTTCTTGTTTTCTTTTTGCCACGGCAACATTGCGCCCCGGAGAAATTGAGATTGCCAAGGAAGGGGCGTCGTGAGGTGTGGTCTCTTCCTATTTTTTTTGGTGGGGGAGGAAGGGGTGGGAACGGGTTGTGGCAAGTGCAACCGAAAATTGTATCAATGACAACCCTGAGAAAATTTGTTGAAATTTAATGAAATCTTTGGGAAAGGTATATTTTTTAATATGAATATAGGAATCACAGGAATTTCTTCACCCTAAACAATACATCTTTCCAAAGAGTTTTTTAAAATTTAAACAAACTAAGCTAAAAATAATTAGAGATCAAATTGAACATTTTCCAATAAAAAGTTGAAGTTTAATATTAACAAATATGTGGTAGAAAATTAATCTCTAGACTAAGATTAAAAAAATCCTTGAAAAAATGTAGTTGTTATTGTGAATATAGCGAACTAAGCTAAAAATGATAAAATATCGATTTGATCATTAACCAATGAAAAGTTAAAGTTAAATATTAAAAATACTTAATAGAAAATTAATCTAAGACTAAGAATTTAAAAAACATTGAAGAAATCTAGTTGTATTCTATGTAATAAATAATATAATAAAAATAAAATATAAAAAGCTTCATAATTTTCGTTGCAAAAAACATTTTCAAGATTAATGAAAACTTGATATTTTAAAAGCAAATTTGTATGTAATGAATATCTTTAGTTCAGAAAAAAAATTTTAATTATTATTATTATTTACAATAAAATATTGGGAAACCTACAATATAATTATTATTAGCAATATATATTCTAATGTGAAACAAAGGGAACTTAAAACTACGAATTAGTCTAATTTTTCAATTGTTTTACTATCCCCAAGATGTTAAATTGAAAAACGTTATACATTTTAGTAAAGCTAAATGAAATTTTAAATGTTTAAAACCTCTCTGTCTGATAAAATACTATCTAAATTATCTCTGAATTATTTTAATTCCATCACAGTCTGCCACTAAATAATCAAGTAAATAAACAAACAAACACAAAGCAGTATTCAAGGTCTCCACCCCACTATACAAAGTGACGACATTGTTTTCCCTTTCCTTCCACAGCTTTTCCAAAGGTCACCCCTTGTTTTCATTGCACATTCAATCGAATCGAAGTCACCTAACTGCCATTAAACGACTGCAAATGAACATCAAACGAGTGTCAAAGCAAACAGAATCGTTAACCAGATCCTTGGGCGTGGATAATTTCGCAGACTAAGCCGAGAGAAGAAATGGCCAGCGAGTAGTAATAAACAAGGGGCAACAATCAGAGCAACTAATTAAATGCCACAACCCCCGCGGAAAACAACGAAAGCGGCCGCACAGACGAAGTCAAAGTTTCCCGACTCGTTTTCATTACGAGTTAATTTGAATGTAAATGAACAGAGGAGTGGAGCGACGGGGAGGGGGCTAGCTAAAATGTTTGGCTAATGTTTCAATTAAGAAGACAGTGAAAAATTTAATTTGCTTTCATTTGGCCCCGGCCTCGGCCTCGGCCTCGGCTTGTGTTCAAATGGGAATTGCCACCCAAGTTAGTGCGAGAGTTTTCCTTTTGATGGCGAGTCGGCAGTGAATTTCGTCTGGTTTGTTGTCCCGGGTGATGTTCGCAAGGAATTTCAATGTTCCACTCATAATTTCATATAATTTCCATTAATTGTATGAAATTAATGCCGCTGGCATTGAGGCTGAGTTGAGGCACGGTGAAAAATTATCAGTCTTGAGTTGAAACTATTAAGTAAATTTATTGTAGAAAATAAATAAGTTTCTTAATTTTCTTATATATCTTATGCTTTACATATATGTTAAGAAATATATCTAGATCGAATAATAGATTTATGGATTCTCTGGGATATATATTTAATAAATGTGGTCAGTTAAATTATTATAAGACCTTTTAGTTTTCTAAATTCCTACCCTCTAAATTAGCAACAAGATAAGTTTGAAGTTATCTATTTAGTAAACAAATACTTTACCGTTTATAGTAAGTAAAATATTATAAAGCCTTTAATCTTTTTATTTCCTTATCCTCTAAATTAAGAAAAAGCCATATAAAAAGTTATCAAATCAGTAAACAAAAACTCTATTCCTTAAACTGTTTAATTTTACCAAGTTTAAAAATTGTCTGAACCTTCTAAAGTATGTTTTGGAACTCATTTGGTATAATTACATTAATAAATATATTTTATTATATTTTCCTATAAAACTTTCCTATTCAATCACCCATTTTTCCCTGTGCATCTCCAACTGAATCGTGTCTTGGCTCGTTGGCCACTCCAGTAGCCATTTTCATGATTTTCTACGCACTTTGGCAATGGCTGGCTTGGAAACTGTCTATGCTAATTTCCCAGTTTTGATGACTAGTCGGCTACCAGGGAGCTACTGGCAACGGCTACCTTTCATTTGGCTGTAACCAAGTGCCTAGCCACGATCACCATCGATCCGCCGATCTGCCGATCTGGCGATCCTGTGATCCGCCTAGTGCTTTGCATAGATCACTCAAGGGCATCGCCATGGAGATTTGGTTCTGCTCGTGCTCGATCTGACTCCCAGTTTCCCCCGTTGTCATCATCATTATCGTCATCATCGTCATCTCCATCACACTGGCTAGATGATTCTCCGTCTGGGGCCATGGCAAATTCCCAGTTGGAGCTCTCTCTCTCGGTGCAACATGCCCGGCAACGCCCCCATTTTGACTGGGCAATTGTCATGGACACGCGGACACGCGAAATCGGACTGATGAGAATATATATTTTTTATTCAGGGATAATAAATGGGTACGAAAAGCAACGAAAAACTGAGAAAATATGGTGAGAAATGCTAGGAAAAAATGGGCTAAAATTCAATGTAATTTTATAGGCAATCATAGTGGAATTTTGTGTGTATTTTGTTTTATTAATTTCTTTGTATTATTTACGAAATATTTTTACTGGAAATAAAGGAGAAATCTTGCAAGATTACTTAAGAAATTCATGATATTTGCCTATTTCAGTAATTCTATCTTCAGCTTAGAGGTTTTGGTGATCTCATTTTGAGTGCCATCCTTCGTCCTGTCGCAGTGACAAGTGGCTTTTGCCCATTTCCCAGAGCCAGAGGAAGAGTCCTCGAAAGCAACCTCCTTTCTGGCATTTCTTTTCCGCACACTCAGCACAAATTGCAATCAGAGAGTGTGCCCCTGCCCACCATGCCCATGCCATTCATCCCCTTGGCCCTCTTCAGCCACCGACTTTTTAGCACTTCAAATTGGCAAACAAACAAACTCACGTTCAAATGAAATGTGAGCATAAACAGAAAATTTTTCACACACACACACACACACACATACACAACCAGCGACCGCTTGCTTCCCAGTTTTCCCAGTTTTTCAAAGCTCGTGTGCAATGGTAAACAAACTTGAAAAGCAAACCGAAAAGCAGAAGCGGAAATATTGCGCATACGTCGCGTTGCACGTGAGGGAAGCAGAAGGAGCTGCAGGAGCAGCGGAATAAGAGCAATGAGCAGAGAAATGGGAATCACCCGAGGACGAAGCAGTGGGCCAGAGGTGGCATCACTTGACACGCAAATATGCATAAACAAGGCATGAATATTCATACACACAGCAGACACCGCTCTTCTCCCAGTCTCCGCTCTCATATGTGTGTGTGTGTGAATATGGCCATCTCGCTTGCTCCGCTTTGGCATCTTGAAAAGGACTCGCGTCCTCGTCCTGGTGCCCATATCTCGTTTAGAGATGAAATGCAATGCGCATTGAAAAATTTGCCCGCAAACAATGTTTACTTAAGGCGAGGTGAGTGAACCAAAAGAGGAGAGCTGGCTAGGAGTACAGTGAAGACTTGAAAAGGGAGCAGAAAATAAGGAGATTTTTTAAATTTACCCTTTGATTTTTTACCTACTGATTTGTGATTATGATGTAAGCCGAGGAATTTATATTTAAATTGTATTCTAAACCATTTAGCTTACATTTTTTTTATATATTGTACAAGAACTTGCACATATTGTGAAAACGTTATCTGGTCACTCTTAACAGAAGGTACAGTCAAGTTCTAATAAGCAGGAAGACATATATAGATTTGCCAAAAAATATTCTTGAATTAATTTTTGATAAATAACCAAGGTCTAAGTAAGTGTATTTTAACTTCATTTTAAATCCTTTGGCAAATATTTTATAATTTTGTAATTTATTGCCTAATATATGCATTTGGCCTGGTAACACTGTTTAGACATGAATACAAATTTTTTTCCACAAAATATACCCAAAATTTATTTTAAGTATATTTATATATCTATGTAAATTAATATTTTCATTTAAAACATTGCACTTTTTCAGATTATTTTTTAAGAATATTCAATATATGTTATATTTTAAGCCACCGCTGGTCACACTTCTTTATTGAAAAACCTATATAGAGGAGTAGATGTGAAATTTTCTATAATTTATCTTTAACTTTCATAATCTGAAAGTTATTTATATTTCAGCATTTGGGTTCTCTTACTTTATTTCAATTTTATTTATTTTTCAGCACTTTTGTCATTTTTTTCTGATTGTCAAATCAAATTCCGGTTTAACCCTAAAGAGTCTCCCCTGTCAGACCCCATTATATGCAATTTTCACAGCATTTGCAATGAATGAATGCCGGCTTGTGTTTGCTTTGCCATTCACATAAAATGACAAAATGCACGCAGGTCATTCCACTTGGGCTTGCATTTTTCTCCACCCGATACCCCCTTTTCCGTAGTAAGATTCCTTCAAGGAAATTTTACAGAAATTTTCAACTGCTTAGAGGAGCAAATAACAATCATAAATCCTTGTCAATCACACGCGGCTGTCATCATCATCATCAGGGCAGTGCCATCGTCAGCCCCCGAGATAGGCCGTGAGCGCGTAGTTCCAACTTTTGTGACTTTTGTGACTTGTGACTTGCCTAAGCGGAACTGATTATAAGCCGCCGTCTGCTGCGACGTCATCGATTTGGCTGCGTGACAAAAATGCCTCTCTTTATTTAGTTTTTTTTTTTTTTTGACTGTCTTTATGTCATTTATATGACGCTTCGACTTTGACAGCTGCGCGGTGGATCGATTCGGGGGTGCGAGTTATGCAACACTTGAACTGTTAATTTCTTTGGAAGCTTCCCATTGACAACAATCAATCATTTTCCTATGCCACGTTCAATATATACTATATGGATTGAAGGGAAGGACCATAGTCCCCTGTTGACTTGTGAATTGGTAAATTGTAAGCTGAGGTGAATACAAGTTAGGCCTGGAAGATTAAGGGATATTAGAAGACATATGGAACTATTTTTTAAGGCATTATTATATGACTTAAATAAATATTACGATTAAGTAGAAATTATTAATGAAAAGTCTACTGAACAAAATATTTAAAGAGTAATTCAATTAGTTAATTAAACAGAAAATACGTTTAACTTCCCTTAAAAGGAAATTCAAATGTATTCATAGACTTATACAGATAAATTCAACTTTAACATAAACTTCTTTTGAGTTCAAATAACCTCAATAATATTTATAATATATCTGAGACTTGCTTTATCTTACCACAAAAAAAGCAACATAATTTACCAGACACAGCCGTATCAATAAGTAGAATAAAAAAAAAACATAATTAAATGTATTTTCATATAAAGTATACCCCTTCAAATTCTCACCAAAAATTTGCATACAAAATCAAACCAGGCAGACAAAAATAAAAAAAAATCAAACAATTCAGTTCATAAAACCGCAAAAAACTCGGCCAAATCAGACGCTAAAACTAATCCCCCAAATCTGCGACGATTGCCAGAGCAAATCAAAGTCCTGAAACCATAAAAAAACGCAACCAGCCCAATAGCCCTGGGGCAACAATTTAAGATTTACGCCACTTAGAAGACATTTAAGCGTGCAACAAATGCGGCAACAACAAAATACAAAAACAAAAAAGAAGCAAAGTCCACATGCAAAGGCCAAAGTCAAAAGCCGCCAACAAGTTGTTTTATTTTGTTTATATACCCTTACTGATGGGGTATTATAATGATGATGGAAGCTTTTTTAAAGCAAGTAAGTTAGGATTTTATTTATTGTTATAATAAATTTTTAATACTAAGAAATAGCATGGGAATCAATTTAAAAATTTAATTTAACCATTGTTTGCTTCACTTCTTAAATATAATCTTGTCCGTCTGGTAGTCCGTTAAACTGTCCGTTCGTTAGAATCTTTGGGATTTAACTTGGTTATTTTACAAATTTTGGGAACAAAATTTCTAAAATTGTTTCCTTATGTTCATATTGTCTTAAGTTGTGTTCTTATGTATTGTTCTACGAAAATTATATTTATAAATAAACAAAATTGCAATCTATACCGTATTTATTACTTTAAATATTTTTTTAATTTGTGTGTAAAATAACTTGTTAAAATTTGTATATTTTAAAACCTTCTCTTTATTATTAAGTATATAAACATATCCTTCGCTTTAATATTTTAAAGATTTATAAGATTATTTTAACTTCGACTTCTAATCACAATTTTTCCTTATGGTTTGTTGTTGCCGTGCGTGCAGCTCCCAAAGGAAGCTTCTTTCCCAGCGCCTCTTTTTAATTTTTTCTCCTTTTATGGTTTTAGGCTCAGGCTCTCTCTCTCTCTTGTATTCCCGGCCTGCCAAAAATCAAAAAGGGATTCTACCTCAACGGCCGACAGTTTACAAGGTTTTCTCGTGTTTCGACAACATTAATTTGTTGCCTCTTCCCTCCGTTCGGCAACATGTTGGGAATTTGTGCAGAGCCAACATATTGCCAGCAACATGTTGCTAGCCGCAAAAACCACAGAAAAAAGAGGGAACAGTAGCTACGTGCAAACAATAAGAAAAATTATTTAATTTGGGTATGTATTTCGTTGCTTACTTTTTTCTTAAAGCAAAATCCTCATACAAACCGAAAAACCGCAGAATTTTACGAGCTCCTCGTCGCCCCTAACAATGTCTCATTGTAAAGTTTAAATCATTTTTAACGATCAATAAACGAATAAGGTAACTATCGTAGGGGTGGCAACGTGAGTCAAAGGGGGAAATCACGATGTTAAGGTTTTAAGTTAAGATTTTAAAGCAACATAAGAACATATAAGAACAATAAAATCTGTATTTTATTTAACAGAAATAAAATAAATTAATAAAATAAATTAATTAGAAACTTAAAAGATGTTTTTTATTAAATATTCCGGCTTATAATAATCCAATCAGGTGGAAGCGCACTATTATGGAGATGGTAGCGAAATTGACAAGGTAAAAATTTTAAGATCTTAAAGCGACATAAAAAATTGTTAGCACAGTAATAGCTGGTTTTTATTTATAAAATATATTTCTTAAGTAAAAATAATATGGAAGCGAACTATCGTAGAGCTGGTAGCGTAATTAAATGGGCGAATTTTCAAGGTATTTAGAAGTAAGAAAATAAATGTTATTTATAAAAAATTCTAAAAAACCAAAAAGGTATTTTTCATTCAATATTTCGGCTTATAAAGGAAATATCGTAGAGATGGTAGCCTGAGCCAAAGAAGGAAATTACTTGGTAAATCTTATGATCTTAGGGCAACGATTTAAACACCAAATACAGTATTAAATGTAATTAAGATAAAATAAAAAATATAATAAAATCGGCTATTTTTAAATTAAAATATAAATTTTAAAGAAAATATTTAGGTTGGCCTACTCATCAGAAATTATTAATAATCATATCCTGCATTACATTTCGGGAAAAACCTTCTTTGCAATATAAACCCACTTGCCTCTTAGATAATATAGATTATCAACACATTTATTTCAAAGAAATATCTTAAGATTCTCGACATTGCATCACGATCTAATCCCTGGCGATTATCTCAAGTCCCCAGTGAACAACACTCGTATTTCTGTTTCTTCAGAACTCATCCCCGAAGTGGCTTTGTGTGCGGGCTCTTCTCGAGTTAACTTGGAAGTCGGGAAAGGTGTAAAGCTAATTGAAAGCCCCGCTTAAGGCGGTCAACTTCAAAAGGCCCCGGGAAGGCGAAGACTTTGTTGTGGAAGCCAAATATATCCATATAACCAGAACTATTAAGGCCCAATGAGTTCCAGCCACAATTGAGTACAACATATATTGCATTATTTTATTGACTTCCCAACGGGAGAGTGGGTGGGAATGGGGTGGCAGACCCAGTTGATAAGCCACGGATTGCACACATGTTTCGATATTTAGCCAAAGGTAAACAACACACACCAGTTGACAAATCTAGGTACAACTTTGTAAACATTTCTATCAATTTGTGGGCTTTATCAGTCTATAACTTTTGTCTCTATTTACCAAATGCTTCAAATTGACAGCTGTACTGCGGCGGCTAACTGAAAATCGAGAATTCCTGCGATTAAATTGCAATTTCCACAACAGATGTTCGGGATTTATATCTCTCTTTGTAAGCGGATATTTATTTTCCATCATTTCCGCTCATTTACATTTTCTCTACAGAGAAAGCAGACTTATTTGCTAATAAAAATTCAAAAGATAAAGACACAAATCAAAATCATAAGCCCAAAATGAAACTGAAACTCTGGGCGAAAAAACAAACCGGAAAAAATCATACAAATGGAGTGAAAAATGGAAAAAAAATGCCTACTGAATTCTTGAGATTTTAAGGGTAATTTGTTTTGGGCAGCTTATTAGGGCAACACGTGCGGGGAAATACCGCGAAATCTTATTAGAAAAAATTAAACGACTTACTTGACTTTGAGCCGTGGACAGAAACCCAACCAGAAAACGGAAAAGAACGGAAAAGTCATTTCCCAATGGGAGATTTGCATTGCTACAACTGATTGCACTTACGAATCGTAAAAAACGAACATTGCGAGCGGCGACAGCGAACAGCCATTAGGCCCACTGTGCACAGTGGGAAGCGGTGTGCTGCCAGACGGCGAGGGTTTGGGGGATGGACAGAGGACAGAGTCGGGTTCCCGGCTAATGCACAAAAGGAAATTATAATAAGCGCAGCTTTTCCCCGTACGGAAAAGCCGAGTCGGGGCAAGGAATTCATAAATAAAAGACGCCGCAAAGTAGGCAATGCAAATGCTGTTTCGTTTCCCCGGAATTTTTCGTATTCTCCACATTTCGCTGGCTTTTTATCGCACTAATAAAAAGGATTTTCCCCGAACGACCGGGAAATCGTATTGAAGTCCCCGTCTCGCATTTCTTTGTATCATTTTACTGCAGGCGGCGGGTGGTCGTCGAGTCTGTGAGTTCTTTGGGGGCTGTTCTGCCTCCGCCGCCCTATTTATTTACTAGCCTTGTCATATTGCAACTCCACTGACTTTTCTTTCTTTTTTTTTTCAGTTTCAGCCGTCGTCTGGCTTATTCTGTTTGTTTTTCCATTTTTTTCGCTTCGCTTTTCCTTACATTTTCCCTGTTTCCCTGACTATGTTACCTTATAAATGGATTATGGCAATTAGATGGTGTTCTGGGGAAAGATGGTGATTGGGTTGACTCGGATGGGCAATCCGTGTTCTTCGGGTTTTGGAATCCATTAGAAAGGCTTAGGATTTGATTTGCTTAAAGATGAAATGATGATGGGTTGTAAGGGCTTATGGTAATGGGGAAAAGAATGCAGAAGGAAGATGCATGAACAAGTTGGCTATAATATAACACAGATATAAAAATACGTAAACAATCATTTGAAATATGGAATTAGCTAGTTTTTATTTCTCATAATAATTTAAAGTGTTTTTAAGCTTTCAATTCTTCATTTTAAAGCCAAAATATTTATTAGTTTCAATAACACGGCGAGTGCTTTTTTATAAGGTGGTCTTATCTGTTAATATATTTTTAAGGTAATATTATTGCTGTATAAACCCAAAAATAATACAAGAAAAATTGTTTAAGACCTTAAGTATGAACGTCATAAATAATCCTTCGATAACTTTAAGGAAGGAATTAAGTAGGTTTTATTTCTCAATGGGAAATTTGTGAATTTAATTCATACTTTAAAGTTCTCTCAAGTTTGAAACACTTTATATAAATGCCAAAATATATATTTACTTCGGTGCCTTTCCTTTATTAAGAGGTTTGTCTTGTCTTTTAATATAATTTTAAGGTGTTATCCGCTTTTTTAAAACTCCAAAAAATAATATTAGAAAAATAGTTGAGGACCTTAAATATTATTTTACTAAAAGTGTAGTAATCAAAACTCAATAAATGCTCGAAAGTCAAAATTAATAACACTTTATTTAAAATTCAAAATATATATTTATTTCGTTAACACAAAAGTTTCTATTTTATAAGGTTTGGCAGGACTTCTAATATATTTTTTAATGTAATATATTTGCTGTATAAACCCTAAAATAATATTAGGAAAAATTTTTTAAAACTTTAAATTGGATTTTCCTAATAGTGTATTAACTAAAACCCAATAATTGACAGAAAAAGATTATTTAAGAACATTGAAATCACCTTTGTATATAAGTTCCCTCTTAACAACCAAAACACCCTGATACTTCTTTTAAAAACTCTAAATATGTATGTATTTTTTACCATTCGATTAGAATTTTACCCATCATTAGAACCCCTACCAAAACCCCCGACAACGGCTGAAACTATTACTTTTGCCAGTCATTCCCCCCGCCAACCGATTGAGAAACCAATTAAAGGCGAAACAATCATCATTAGGCAGTGCCATACAAAATGATAATTCAAATGTTTTCAACTGAGTGGCCAAAGCGAATCGGGCCAGAGAACATGGAAAATACAACTAAGTATGCCGTGTTTACCGTGAAATTGAACAAATAATAAGCCAAGAAAGTAGGCGCCTGGCCAGAGATTGGAAAAAGTTCGAAAAGCGACTATTATTAATGATCTGATATATCAATCGGCTGGCCAGCAGATCAAAGAGAGGTCGAAATATGCTACGAGGGGGGAGAAATATTTACAAATTACAATTTGAACAGGGAACAGGAACAGAAAATATTTCAAATTCGAACCGTTCGAAATTCTTTGGAGCGCACAAAATGCCAACCGAAAACTAAACTAAAACGGAGAAGATGGGGTCGGTGGGTTGGGAGAAATATGTGTGTATGCTAGACCATAGAGCCATCAAAGACATTTAAGCATTTTGCGGTTTTTTGTGTGCATGGGATGCCTTTTGTCCTGTGGCAGGACATGTGCAGCAAAGTGTCGCATATGTGGCTCGACTACGTTTTTTACATGATATCATAGCCGGGATTTATCCGGGCACAGCCAGCCAGCCCGGCTGTGGGTCTCCGCTTATTGCCAGGCATTTATGAAATTCCGTGCGGAATTTCGGGGCGGGCAACTTAACTTGAAAGCCTGAGACCGAGACCCAGAACGAGACATCCGAAAAAGATGAGCAGACAGCTAATACCGACCGAGATGAGGTTAACAAACTGCCAGTGAAAGAGCGACCTCCATGTGAGTGTGCGTGTGTACTTCTCTTACTTTTTCTAGTTTTAATTTATATGTAAATTAGCCAGGGGGAAAAAGCATCTGCTGAGTGAAGGCAACTACTATTAGCACAAAGCTGTAAATAATGACAACCTGAGTGCAATTTGATGACAGTTGCAGGACAGAGTGTGCAGATGAACCCCAAGCCTAGTCCCGATCGAACCGAATCGGGCTAAAAATTGATGGAAAAAATATACATATATCAAAAGCAAAGCAAAACCCACTCCAGCCATGACAAATCAGGCATGAAATTGTACAATTTATGGACAAGTTCAACTTTGGTCAGACATCATAAATTAAACAAATTTTAATCAAACATAAGTAGCACAAAACAAAAAGACAGACCATCTTTCCAATTTTCTCACAGTTTTCGTGATCCACAAATCACTCGAGGCGAAATACGAATGGGGAAGAGAAGAAGCCATCTTCGGGTTTATTTAAACATTAATTAAATGTTCAGCATGGGAATGAGTAGCCCAAAATATACATAAACATACATACATATATCAGGCGTGAAAGTCTGAACCAAAAATTTATGAAAGCTGACACAACGCTTTAACGCCAGTTGGTAATCGACGACCTCATCGTAATCGTAATCGGGGTATAGCAATCGCAATTGCAATCATCCACTGACAATCGTCATAATTTATGGGTCCTTCTGGCCTGGCCTGGCCTGGCCTGGTCTGTCGGGTTTTGGTCACCGCAAATAGCCAAACAACATAACAACTAAATTGATAAAAGCCACAAAATAAAAAAAGGGAGAGAAAAAAACGGGAGCAAATTGTCAAGGTTTCGATAAAGAATCGAATTTGGTATACACTTTTGATTGAATGAAAGTTACGTAAACATACAAAAATGTATTTACAACTATGGAAAATGTTAAAATATTCCTGATTTTGTGTATTATTAATGCCAATATCGTGTTTAAAAGGGCTTATGTATTATTTAGGGATAACAGAAAATATCGATAAATCCATTATGTACCAAAATCATATGCGAAATTGATGAAAGCGTTAGACGATACATAAATTGTAAATTTTAACTTTGCGATGTTTGACTATTCATCGATATTCTGTTATTAAAAATAAATTTAATATAAAATTATTATATAAAAACCATAATTTATAAAAATTATATTTAATATCCCTTTATCAGATTGTGATGAATCAAATTTCACAAATTTATCGATATTTTAAATTGCGATAAATCAACATATCATAATTTTTCGATACATTTATTGATATGTCATACGGGAGTTTTTTGTTTTTAATAATATGCAGTTTGAAACAAGATGACTAACATTTCCCATTACTAGTTTATCCTAAGTCTACTATGAATATTATTATATATATTTAATTAAAATCCCTCAAATATGTCATACTATATTCATTATGCCACCATTTAAATCCCCATATTCCCCCCTATATTTAGGGTATATAAAATACCAATTGAAACGAAGCCGGTGGCAATTGGGGGAAAAGGGGAATGGGAACTGAAGTGAACCTTCGGGAGCTGCTGCTGCTGCTGCTGCTGACTGACAGCAATCGAAAGCTATGCAATAATAATAACGACAGAACGTCGAGAGGTGAGCCCGGACAGGAGCAGCTGCCAACATTCACACGTCATTTAATTTCGATTAGTCGTCGTCGCCGCGGAGAGAAGTTGGTAAGACAAACAAATAAAGCGACAAATGCAATAATGTCGAATGCGGATGGAAAGCCAAATGCTTTGTGGTCAATACTTGCTCACACTTTGTGTCTCTGGTAATTGTCGCCTTTGACCACGAAAAATGTACAAAATGCCTAATTGGCACTTGGAAGCAAACCTTAATTATTGAATTCTCCCCTGAGTACCTTCGATCTTTGATCACTGTTTTTGGTTTTTTTTTTCTGTTCAAAGTTGCAGCTGAATATTTTTGAGTAGCAGTCACATCTTCACTGCATTCGACTCCAAATTTTTGATTGATGATATAATTTGGAATTGGAAATAAACCAAGAGGTGCTGAGAAAACCCCTAATGAAGTCACAACCTACATCCGCTTCTGTTTCTGTTTCTGTTTTTTATGAAAATTCACTGATTAAACCATGAGAAATTGCCTGCGGTTGAACTATTAGTGACAAGCTATGATTGGGATTTATATTTTTAATGAAATTGGGAATGAAAATGACAAGGGTATTGGTTTATGCAGGCGAAATCATAGACTTTATTATTAATATGTAAATATTTTTTAAATGTGTAAAAAAAATTTATTTAAATCTTTACTTCAATAGTACAATATTCTTTTAATATTTTTTCAATAATTTACAATGTTTTTAAAAACATATTTGTACTCATCCATTCCCTATAAGTTACTTCTCTTTAATACCATTTAAAAATGTTAATTTACACATCTTAATTTCCCATTATAACTTATTTAATCCACTCTGCCAAGCCCTCTCCCTCTAAAACATTCATCAAAGCTGCCCAAATTAGGCCAAAACCCAAACCAAATCCTTTACCAAAAATTTCTACGCAATAGGCCTGCTGCACCCAAAGGCTAAAAAAGGAAAATGTTTTCCCAGAGCGTTTAACACCAGCCAGTTGGAGCCCCCAAAAAAGTGGGCCCCCCTTTAACCCCACAAAGTGTGAATGAAATAAGTTGGACCAACAGGGCAACAGCAAAAATTGTTCGCTTTGAAAATGATTATTAGGTCAGTTGCGGCTGACAGGACGAGGAAAATGGAAAAGCAGGGCGTCGGCGTCGGCGGCAGCTGGACAAACGCTGCCGAAGGCAATGGCCAGGACAAAGACCTCGCACAGGGGGCAACAAGGGGTTAAGCCGAGCTGGCAGGCACCTCATACGAAAATAGCAGGGATTCCTTTTGAAGTTTACGCACAAGTATGCCTTGGAAATATAACCCCATCGAACTCCTGAAAGCCCAGGATGCAGGATAATAATTAACGCAATAATCATCGATGAATGGGTAGGAAAATGAGAGGAGCAGAAAAGCCAGGGAAAATTATAGAGGCAGAGAAAGGGAAAATAAGGTAAAGTCTGTCAACTTGGATGTTTTGTAGCTAAGATGTGGAATTATGGGACAGGTAGTATAGGAAATAAATAAATAATTTTAAATTAAAATATATTCTTGATATCTTAATTAAAATAAATAATAATTTCTTAAGTTAACTTACAATTTGGGGGTATAAGGTTTTCTTATGTTTCTTTACTTAATATTTCATGTATAGTAAAAACTTGAGACTTTTAGATGCGATTTTAATAAACTTAGGCATATTGTATTATTATTATTATTATTATTATTTTATAATCTTTTTAGGTATGTAAAAAATAACTAAAAATAAATCTCAGATATAGTTTCAATTTTAGCGACTTTTTCCCCTAATAAACCTTTGACATCACTGAAAGGAAGCTGCTGGCCGGTCAATGCTTAAAATGATTAACGCGCTTAACCCGTTGGTGCTCAGGCATGCGCTCGGCACCCTTAACCCCCCCTGTGCTTCGGCCCCCACTCGTCCATCGCTGCCCTGCGTGTGTTCATTTTGTAATTTGCGTAGGTGATGCCATGGAATTTGATTTTCACACGTGTTGCTTGCCAGCTACTGCTGCCTACACCTGCTCCCTGCTCCCTGCTTCCACCTGGCCCCTCCCACCTATCGTAGTGTGCCCATCCCGCCCCCTTGTCCTTGTTGCTCATGTTAATGTTAATAATAATGGAAATGCTGGGTGTGTGCAATTATCTTCCATTTCATTGATTCCACACACGCGCCACATAAAAATAGAAAGCGCCGCGAGAGAAAAACAGAACCAAAGGCCTATCAGAGGGCTTTAACCCATTAGGAAAGCGACGGCAGATGGAGATGAAAATTGGTATGTGGATGGACTTTGAACTTGTTGGAAAGGTGTTAAAGTTTGGGGGTAATATAACGAGGGGTTACCGAGAAACATTAATTTTAAGAAAGATTTATCAAGGGAATTTAGAGTGTTTTAGCTCTTAAAAAATGCTTAAAGAGATGCAATTAATTATATTTATACTTCCCAAAAGATTTCCTTCAATAATGAATTTAAAACTACTCCCATCTTAAACTGCTTAAAACAAAAGATTTGACTTGTGTTAAATTACCTTACGACCGGCAATTTACCTGCTCTGGGTAACCTCAACCTCGAATTCAATAATTTCTTATGGATTGAAGTTGGCTGGCAAGTTCAAAGCTCACGATAAGGCCAAAAAGGAGAGAGAGAAGGCAAACCAGAAGAGGCAGTACGAGAAGATGAAATAGTAATAACAATAATCATAAATACTACGGCGGGACGATGACAACCCTAAAACATTCGGGAGACCAGCTCATGACAGGAAAATCTGCACAAGCTCAAGATGGAATCGCAGGGAATCACAGATAAATTGTGTAAGTCATGGAACCAAAGGGGGAAATAAGAAAAATATGAAAAAAAATGGGTAATTGAGAGAGAAAAAAAAGAAAGAAAACCCCAGTACTACGTGAGTAGGAGGCTGAAATGTTGCGCGTGCGCAGAAATTGAAATGAAAATTGCCGGGCAGCGAAATCATGAGCTCGGTGTGCCTTTTTTCTTTTTCTTTTTTTGTGGGAAGAACCTCTTTCCTGATAAGTCATGGGAAGATCTGCACAGAGAGATATACGCTTTAATTGCTCAATTGTTGTGTTGACAACTGGCGGCTTAAAAAATGTAAATATTTATATTTAAGCCAGATAAAAACAGGGCTAAAAACACACATTACCCCACAACAAAATGTGATGGTGATTTTTTTCTGCTTTGCGAAATGCGAAAATCCCATTAAAAAGCACGCAATTAAGGGAGCTAAAATGCTAAAATGTCTTGGCCTCATTTTAATGGCCAGATAAGGATCGACTCTCTCTCCTCTCTCTCTCTCCTGGCCATTTTGTCCAAACGAAATGTTTGCGTGTGCCGGGCAATTTATCAAAACATTTGATTTAGTTGTAAGAAAGCATTTTCAACTCAATTTCAGTTGGATGTTCGGGACCCTCTCATGCCGTCTTCATACAGCAAAAATGGCAGCTTACATGGTGGCTCCTGGAATCGAGGGTCCTTGCCACTTTCAGCGGCGTCTTCCGTCGGCAATTTAAAAAGAGTCCTGACTCTGGGTTGGGGTTAAAGTAATTGCAAATACAATTTATGAGGAAGTTTACAAGGCACCAGTTGTGGTTTTGTGTTATTCTTTAATATGAAAACTAATTTTAGGTAGCACCAAATAAATAAAGTCATTAGGCTCTGATTAATTATTGTTTAAGGCTAGAAAAGCTTACCTTAAAATGTATAATCTTCAAAATCAATCGTATCTGCAAACATAAAAAATATAATTATAAGATTTAGACTCTGAAATAATGCCTTAACTTAATTACATATAGATTCTAAAAAAATTGAATAAAATATATGGCTAACAACTAATATTTATTTTCATAAGACAAACAAAGCACACTGTTAATAGTTTGCCAACGGTAAAATTAATAATAGAATCCCTTCTATAAATTATGATTTGTGTTCATCAATTAGTTCTCATAATTTCCCCGGCAATCAAAGGTAATTAAACGGCCCGACTGAAACATTGAAATGAACCTGTTGTTGTAGCACTTTGTAATTAAAACGTCTGATACAAAACCAGATGCAAATTAACCAACAAAAAACTTGTAGCATTTTGCTATAATTTTTGCAGCCGATAATTTTATGCAAGAGCCTCGCCGCAGCGGCTAAAAATGAGACCTCGCCGGTTGCTGTTGTATTTAAATGGGCGAGGGGCGTACCAGAGGGTTAATTGTCCCGGCGAGAAGAGAACACACAGCATGAGCCCCAAGAAGTGGAAAATATCTGAACATCTTTTAATTCTTATAATGTACATTTTTAATTTTAAAAAATTATTCAAATTCGTATGTTTTCTCTTAAAGAATTCTTGAAAATATTTTGATATTTAGTAAAGAGTTGGAAAAATTTTTAACAACAAAAAAGATTGTATCAAGTTAGTTACAATTTAAAAATAAATTCCTTCTTGAAAAAAAGGCGTGGGGTTTTGTAAACTAAAAGAACTGAAATGTATGTACTAATTTGCTTATCAAACTAACAAAAATATGCACGTGCCTATTGACTTTCGGAATTGGTATTTAAGTACATAGATGAATTAATGTTCATTTATTAAAAAATTGAGCTTTTTTTCTTTAAAATCACCTTAAATTACAAAGCAAGTAAATTTATATATATTCTCGAGGACAATAATAAGGCAATTTAAAAAATATATTTTTAAAACAAAAACTAATCTCCAATCATATAACTTAAAGCAAAAACATGTGTTGAAAGAATTTAGGCTTACTAAATTAAACATTAACTTTAAAATATTTATAATGTAAATTAAATTAAACGATACATTTTAGTAAACACAAAATTTTAAATTTGAATTTAAGGAGATTTATTTGAAATTTATATCGTTTTCAATTTTTAATATTAGAAATTTTAATTAAATTAAACATTAAATTTAAGTTAAAAGAAAAAGAAAATATTAAAGAAATGTTATTTTAATTTAATTTTCCAAGCAATGTTTACTATTAAAAACATTATTCTTTGTTTAAAAGATGCCGTCGGACTTTAATATATTCTTATATTTTTAATTTTCTTTAATATTCTCTTAAAATCAAATCAGCAAACTCTTTAAAATATAAAAATCCTAAAATTTAAATGCCAAATTTAAAGCTAAAATCAAGCAAAATTAAAGTTTTATCTCACTTGTGTCCTGGACGTTTTTCTAATCAAATTCCCTTAACTCCCAAAAATTTGTAAAATGTTGATTTGTTTTTTCTTATTTTTCTTTTTTTTTTTTTTTTGTTTCTTTTCGCTTGCTTGATTATAATTTGTTTTATTTGTTTTGAACACGTTTCGGGGATTGCTTCTGCTCACAACAAATACAAGGACGTAATAACAAGAGAAAAAGAGAGCAGAGAAGAAAAGCGATGAAGAACGATGGGGTCGGAGGAGGGGGAAAGGGGAGCAGATGGCAGCAGCGACGCCGACGTCGACAGAGCGGCAATACATTTGTATTTGTTTGTCATTCCGCTCAGTGTGTGAGTGCTCTAGCTCTCGCTCCCTCTCTCTCGTGCGCTACCTTGCTCACTCTGTTTCATTTCAATTCCCATTTCAATTCAGATTGCGATTCCATTTCCATCGCTGAGACTCCGCCCCTAAAAGCGTTACACTGCGCAGTGTTCCGTTTCCACAGCGTTCCGCTATGTACTGGTTTCTGCCTTTGCTTTTGTCTGCTTTTATTTTTTGTTTGTGTCTTTGCGGGTTGGTTTTGCATTGCTTTTGCTTTTGCATTTCGTGTGAGTTTTTTTGCTTTATTATTTACTTAAGAGCTTTGTCTGTGTGAGTGTGTTGGTGTGTGTGTGTGTGTGCTTGTGCATTTGTTTATGCGTCTCGTTTTACAATTTAAAGGCATTTCCTTTGTGGAAAGTCCGTTCTCCGAAATTTCAGCACTGCGCACTCTCGCTCTTCCTCTTTCTCTCTCCCAAGGACCCTCTCTCCATCTCTCTCAGTCGCTCCCTCTTGGCCCCTATGGCTCTGTCCCGTTCCTGCCACACTCAATCAGAAAATATTGTTATATTGAATAAATATTTTACTTACAAGGTAAAAACAATATTTTGGCTTTAGTCTATGCTTAATTTTTGGGGTTTCAAATTGGCTACACGGGAAATATTTGTTGGTGTTTTTATTTCTTTAACTGGGTCCTTAATTTAAGGTGATTTTTAAATTTACTTATGTATAAATGCTCAGTATTGAGGCTATACAATATTTTTAATTAATTTATTAAATTTCTTAGATTGTGAATTTTGTAAATATTGAATTTGTTTAAATTATGACTGTTGAAATTAGTTAAGTCCACATTATTTAATTTTAAAAATTAAATTTGTTCATGTTCTTCTGAATTTAAAAATATAAATTATTAAAAAAGAAAAAAGCAAATAATGGAATTTTGAAAAGCTTTTACTTAAAATATTTTGAAATCAATGGTAAATAATTAAAGAATATATTAGCAAACTGCCAAAAATTTTAAATTGTAAGACAAATAAATATTTTTGCATATAATATACATATATATAGTAAATCAATTTTATATATTTATAATGTATTATAGTAGATTTTTTTAAATTTAAAAGCTACATTTCTTTCATACTTTTTTTCTCTGTGTATTCCCTTTGTAGGGTTAAGAGGTTCGTTGGGTCCTTTGGCCTGCACTAATTTAAAATTTATGTTTTTCCAAATTTTGTCGGCAATTTAATTTTGTCCGTTGTAGTTTGCGTCGAGCACAACTTTATGATGATGACGATGGTGCCAAGGGGGGGTTAAGGAAACTAAAATGGTGGGGTTTTTAGGGGGCTAAGAAGGTCCACCAACTAGGGTTATTTATAGAACAGACTTGCCGGAACTTCTGCGGAATGTAAATTTCTTCATAAAGAATTCATTTCAAAGAGGTTCTGAGAAGCCCTGAAAGTGGACATTTTAGGTTTTGGCATTTTGTTTAGTTTTTGAATAAAGCTTAGAGGGTGACTTTAATTATTTTATTTTAAGTTGTATTACAAGTTAAACAAACTTAAATGATAATGATGTATTTAAAGTATCTCTCATCTAATATAAGTATGACTTCCGGTGGGTTTTCGATTTGTGCAAACAATTTATTAATCAAATCTATTTGCTTACAAATTATGGAAGAGCAGAAAAAGAACTTACATGTAAAAAACAGAGAACTTCCCATAATAAACCAAAATTACTAATAAAAAACCTTTTTATTTACATTACTAAAAATATAATTTAAATGCAATGTAAATAAATAATAATTATTTCACCTCACACCTTAATTTTTAATAAGATTTCCCAAAGCAAACCCAATTTTACCCCTTCTGTAAATTTCTCCCTGCCAAGTAATTTTCTCCAATTATCTTTTGGTGTTTGAAAATTGAAAGATTAATTGCCAGTGAAATGCAAAAATAATTTCGTATCTCCTGCGACGAAGAAGCATTTTCATTGTATACCCAAGCTTCCTTTTAAATCTCTTTATTCGAGGCGGTTTATATACAGTGTCCATGTACACGGTGGAGTATCCTGGCTGGGCTCCGCTTTTCTTTATATCCGCCATTTTATTGCTTTTCCCCAGTCAGCTTTTGCCAACCCCTCGTGCCCCTTTTTCGGGGGAAAAGCTCGCCAAACTCTCGACATTTCATTTGCAATTTTCTTTTCTTGCTTGCATTTTATGACTTTTTCTTTAGCACTTCTTGGGCGGACTGCCTGCCACACCCGCACAGACGTGGAGGAGAATTTTCCTCTGGAGTTTTCCAGCCCAACACCCTCTGCATTCCTACCTCTCCCCAGTCCCCTCTTGAAATTGGCAACATCTGTGTAATGCAATTTTCCCTTTTGGCTGGCAAGCGATTTCTTTTGTAGTTTCCTTCTTGCATTTTCCTCTATCATTCCTGTTTTCCCACCGTGCCCCTGGTGGCTTTTCTTTTCGCCATCTTTTTAATTCCCATTGCCTTGGCATTGCATTTTCCAGCAGGCCCTAGTCGTCCTGCAGGATTTATGTGGCCGCCAGGATCTTTGTGGTGCCATGGAATAACATCAGTTGGACCCAAGCCACGCCCCTAACGGGGGGAGGGGAAATCCACAGAGAAATAGGAAAGAAAGAAAATTTACCCCAAGTCATTGTTGGCTTTTGCAGGGTTTTTCCTCTCCTCGCATCCTTCCCCAAAGCCCCCACCGCCGACGCCCCAAAGTGTGCTACAAAAATTGTACAAAGTTTCCCTATTTAATGTCGGCGCTTTCCACACAGGATATGTCTGCGGATGAGCGTAATTTAGATATGAACCGAAAGAGCCCGAAATCTCAAACATATTTTCCTATTTTTTATTACCCCACTTCGATAATACTTTGTAAGGGCTCAGCCCACAAGAAGGGAAATAAAAAACAGGAGGGTGAAGCATGTGGAAAAGCTGAGTCCTCAGCCTATGGTTTATGGACTTTCTCGGTCCTTCTCCAAGGATTGGGGGGCTCCTGATGCTGCCACATCATTGTTGCCAGTGACAATAATTCAGGCAGGCCTGGACAAAAGCCAGCAGCACCTGGAAATTTATGGCCAACTCGTGCTCCTTAACCCATTCCCATATCAGAGGCAGTACTTGACCCTTGACTAAGGAAGCACTTGGAAAAACTAGGTGTAACTTGTATGTGAGTCAGCTAAAAAAAATATGGATACATGTTCAGAAAGGACCAAATGATAAGAAAAATCTATTGAATATTTTGTGAGAATAATTATTAAGCGAAACCAATCTTAAAAATATAATGATATTATACATTTCAAAATATTACAAGTAAAGTAAATGAAATCAAATATTTTACAATTAAATTATATTGTTTTAGATATTTATATATGTGTATGAAATAATTGTACAACTTTTTTTTAAACAAAAGGATGATAAAAACTTACTGAAAATTGTCTGAAATTGATTATTTCATAAAAACCACCTTATCAATAAAATGATATTGTAAATTTTAGCATAATTTAAAACAAAAGAACATATATTTAATGTATAATTTATATATTTTGTATGATTTCTTAATTATTTCCCAAAAATATTCCACCTATTAATAAAGAATTCAAGAGTTTATCCTAAATAAGTTTAATATTCAAATTATACATTTAAGAAATTTAAAATAATGTGTTTTATAAACCCTTAAAAGGATTGACTAAAGTTCATATAAATCTTCAGAATGTGTTAAATTAATATCATTAATTCACTTAAATTTTTGTATATTTTTTAAAAAGGTTTATATAAGATGTTTTCGGTAACAAGTGGACTCTTATCGCAAAGAAAATATATATTATATAAGTAATATACACATTTCAAATTCTTTCCTAATAATACTTAACTCCAATTTCCTAAAATTATCCTCAGTGCACAACAAGGCTAACTTTGCAATTTTGGTTTTTGAATTCTACTTTATATTTTTCGTGTGGGACACTTTATCGCATTTGGTTAGGTCGTAAATACCTGAGTGGATGTGGAATCCTTGGTCGAAAAAGTTATGCAAAGTTCACAACTTTCTTTTCTCTATCGGCGGCTCTTTTGCGTTTTTATAGTTTCCTGCATTTGGCAATGTCCTGGCCACACCCCAATCTTACCCCAGCTAACTTTATTATCATATTTGTTTAATATATTAGACATTTTTTCCTTCATCTTTTTTTCAATTTCTTTTTTTCTGCTTTTTTTTGTGGTTGAGTTTTGCAACCCCTGATTTTGCTTCTTTCGTCGATTTTTTTTTATGCTCCGACTTGTGGCAACTTTGCTCAGCAGTTTTTGACATTTTCCATGATGGATTGCACTTTATGCTAATTGAGTTTAAACACAGTTACACTTTCCCCCACACTCACATGGACTTGTTTTTTCCTTGCCTTTATTTTTTCTTCAACTTTTGTCTTATTTGCAGAGTGGGTTCCATGGAAGGGAAGTAAGCATTTTTCCTCCTACATGTAAATATATAGAAATGGTATATATGTATGTATTTTCCTTCCTGGCTGCTATTGACAGACAGCTTGTGGTTCGGCTTTGGGTGGCCATTGGGGCTGGCGTTGCTTTAAGTTTGAGTGATTAGCTGCTAAGTTGCCAACTAAATTGAGTTTGACATAATTAGGGGGAAATGCATTAAAAAATGTAACAGAAAGTTGAGGAAAATGATAAGAAAATTTATTAAAAAAAAAAATGTAGATAAATGTACCAGAAAGATTGGGATAAAGCTATGAACTTTAGGACTTTGAATATGCATTTAGGCAAGGTTTGGAAAGGTGTTTTAAGCCCAGATTGCGCTTAAAATGTAATGAAAAATTATATAAATAAATCAACTAATTAATTAATTTTGATTATTTGATATTTCTTATAATTGAAAAGGAATCGAAAATAGCCCAGTTCTTTTAAAATTTAAATAACTTTAGTGCTTTGCAAATATTTTTATTTGTGCAAGGTTTGGAAAATTGTTTTATATTCAAATTGCGATTAAAATTGTATGAAAAATTTAATAAATTAAATTAATTCATTATTTTAAATATTTTTTTTTTTTAATGGAAAAGGAATATAAATGAAAATGAAAACATTATTAATTTATGCAGGTTTTAAAAACAGAATTTTCATATCATAATTATTATGCAAAAACCTAAGATATTGCTTTAAAAAATTTAGAAAACTGTATCCGAAAATAAAGGAAATCGCTTAGGACTTCAGAACTTCACAAATGTATTGGAAAGGTGTTTTATATCGATTTTGTGCTTAGAATTTTATGAAAACTTAAATAAAAAGATTAATAAATAAATTCCTTTTGATTAATTAATAAATTAATAAATTTCTTTTGATAAATTGATTATTCCTTTAAAAAAAACTTACAGAAATTAAATAATCTTACATATTTGATGTAAAAGATAAGCTTAAAAGAACATATAAGCAGTATAACCTTTTCTAAATATTAAAAATCCCCATAAAACACATATCTTCCCTATAAAACCTCCTCAGTGTTGTATCAGTTGCTCGTTTCTCTCAATAAATAAATAACTAACCCTTCTTTGGGTTACCTCACCAACCCCTCAATCACTCATCACGTGCCAACGGCCTTCAATTCGAATCTCCTGGCCCGCATTCATTAAACAAATTAGCCAAGAAATATCACACAAAAGGCAGGACCAAGCGCCGTTCGGGATATATATATATACATATATATATATTGTATTAATGTACAATCACAATCGGTGAAACCTCAACAAATTTTACAAAAATATTGAAATTTCCCCCGAATGATGATGATGTATGATGATGGATTGTCAACTTAATTACAATGGCAAACAATGGAGAGTTGCACAAAGTACATTTGCCATTGTCCGAATGGAGTATGCAAAAAGGACCACCAAAAAAAAGGACTCGCAACGTGCGACACATGGCCGGGAAAATGTGTATGGAAAGCCGAAGGGTGGAAAGGGAGGGCGTGTGCTAAGGACTAAAAGCGGTCTAATCTTCGGCTGCAATTGTTTGCCAGCCGGCAAAAGGGCAGAGCGAGCCGAACCCAAAACCGCATCATAATTACACTATCACATTCCGAGCGCAGACACACACACACTCGGCCAAGTTCGCTCAGCTCTGGCAGCTCACATATCCTGCATCCTTTGCCGCGCCACGCTGTAAATTAGAATGTTTTTGCTTTTTCACACAATTAAAGTCAACATCGAGCGGGGGACCTGGGACTGTTCTGGCAATTAAAATTCTCACTTGCACAGCCAAAAAGTTTCGGGCTTTATAGTTATCCTGCGAATGGAGTTGTATATGCTGGGTGGATCATTAATTAACGTCAGCAAAGGATAATGGCGACAGGGAGAGAGACTATCTGTGACTTTCACAAGCCACTTCACGGAAATTCGCTAAATCATGCAACTAATTTAAGGTTCTGGAAGCTCATTAAACTGAAGGATTGAAATATATTTATTGGATTATTAAGATATGTTTTCAAGCTTTATTTTAGGGTGTTCCTTAAGCTATATTTATGACTATTGTTACTGTTTTTCTTTAAGTTCTTGGGTATATCTTTATATCTACCTTATATGACTTCTCTAATATCTGAATTTAATATAGATATATGTATACATATATATCTTCAAGGCAAGAATATAAAATAAAATCTATTTCAAAATGTTAAAATAAATATATATTTAGTTCGCATTAATCATTTATCCCCAAACTTGAATACAATTTAAAGTTTAGTTCTCTGTTCCCTAAAATATACATTTCCAATTAATACCACCTATCTTTCTTATTCTAATTCTTTATAATAGTTTTTGTATCTTATCATTTGTATGTATTTTGGTATTTTCAAGTAAAGAATACATAATAAAATATATTTTAAACCACTATAACACATATATTTTTGGGTCACAATAATCTGATCTTCCCACACTTTCAAACCATTCAAATTTCATTCACTTCTTTGTTCCTTAAAATAAAATAAAATAAAAAATAAAATAAAATAAAGTAAATCAAATAATATCCCATAAATTCCACCTATCTTTCTTATTCTAATTCTCTATAATATTATTTGTATCATAACATTTGTATGTATTTTTGTACCTTCCACCAAGAATACATAATAAAACATATATTTCAAGACACTATAATAAATATTTAAACAGTTTCCATTTATTTTTTCTTCCCACACTTCCAAAGCATTTAAATATTATTCATTTCTTCGATCCTCAAAATATTTATTTCCCATGTATAAAACCTTTTCCTGGCGCTGAACTTTTATATTTTAAATATTTTTCTCCTTCTTCTCCTTATGACCCAAACCTTTTAATGGCGTCAATTAAAATTTTGTGTACGTGACAGGAATTTTATAGTGAGGCTAAGCAAAAATACAAGACAAGGAGAAAAATGTGAGGGAAAAATAAAACTTTGCTGTTTGATGTTTGAAGCTCAAGACAAGGTGCCCCAAAGAACCCACCGAGATGGGAGATGATGTTGAGATAGTGGGGACAGGGACAGAGTCAGGGGCCTAGCACAAAGTGTGGAAATTATGAAATTTCGAAGCGTAAAATTAAAAAACCAAAAAAGGCAACGAAAGAATATAAAACAAACCAAAAAAAAAAAAAAGAAATCCTAAACGATATTGAAACACAAGTGTGGAGGAAGTAGGATGAAATGACCCCGAGAACCTCGAAGGCGACTTCAGGGGGCGTGGCCCAGAACTTGCACCATCGACGGCCAAAGGGTTAAAGGGTTCCCAAAAGGTGATTGGAGGTAGAGATGATCTCTGGACGTCAGAGTTTTGTTAGAGAACGTCTGCTGTCTGTCTGTGTCTGCTAATTGAAGATGTGATGGATAAATTAATTGATATCATATACGTATGGATGATCGATTAAATGTAAACTTTAACTGGGGGAAAGGTTTCTAAAATAAAAAGAATAGTAGCGCTAATTAAAGCTTAACGAAAGGAATTAACTTAATAAGGTTCCTTAATTAAGATGGAAATTTGATTTATTTAATTTAAATAAAGGTTTTAAGGTTAAGAAAAATACTGAATGACTCATTAAGTTGGATGTTTATTTTATTCACATAAATATTAGTTTAAAGGTCAGGGCAAATACTAAATTCTCTTAATAGAAATTTATTTTATATATTACTTCCTGTCAGGTAGATTTATTTGGCCTTCCCATATTTATTATTAAGTTGTACATTTATTTTAGTAATTAAGGTAATGGATTTAAGGTAAATATTTTCATTTATATATATATAATGAAATATGTATTATAGATGGCTTTAAATTATGCTTAAATTTAACACGTAAATATATCTTAAAAAATAGTAAAAAATATTTTGCAAAGCTCTATTTATTTTGTTTTACTAAAAACCAGTATTTTTATAGTTTTTAGTAACTGAAAAGGCTCATAATATTGAAGTTTGTTTAAAAGTTTAATTTAAATTCTGCTCACCACCTAGAAATAATTTTAATTATGTTCAAAAGGATTTAGATCTTATATAAAGATTGATATACACTTTCTGGTACTAATAACCTTATTTATAGATTTTTGTAACTAAAAAGGCTTATAATATTGAAATATGTTTTATATTTTACATACTGCACACCACCTAGATCTTATATATAAAGTAATATACACTTTCTGGTACTCAAAACCCTTCGTATATAGCTTTTTGTAACTGAAAGGTCTCATAACTCTCACCGAGAGTTCATAACTGCCACTACATTTGACTCAACCCTATTTTCAGCCATATATATACCATATATACCCGTATTAATATCCATTCTTCACCCCCCTCCAATCGAATTGGCAAGCCGCAACGCATTTATTTGTGCAATGGTGCGTGAAATAAATGTCAACCGCAACTTAAACCGCATATGCTGATAGCGCCTAACTCCCCTTTATTAACCCCCTCCTGCTGCCCTAACACCCTCCATCCCCTCCTCACTCTCTCAGGGGAAGCAAGTCAGCCGAGACCTAGGCACATGGCTATATGTCTATAGCCTCCCCCTCGGAAGATCTGGTTTGCTGGCTTTATCTTTTTATTGGCTGCCATATACCCGCAAAAAAAAAGGAGAAGAAAAAACTCAAGAGAATCAATGTCGTCTTATGATTGTTTTTTCTCTCTTTTGGGCCATTTTTTATACTCAGCTTGAAAGGTAAATTTTCGGCTGACAGTTATAATGTGAGAAATATGCTGGGGATATGTGTATGCATGTGTGCTTAGAGGAGATATCTATCTGGACTTACAGAGAAAATAACTTCGGAATAAAGAAAAACTATATTCAAAGATTTATTATTAAGCCTGAAATAATATTTCTGAATAAATGGATAAAATCTATCTAGATACATAGATGAAAAAATTAATAGAAACATAGATAGAGAGAAAGATAGATAGATAGATAAATGGATAGATAGATAGATAGATAGATAGATAGTTAGATAGATAGATAGATAGATAGATAGATAGATAGATAGATAGATAGATAGATAGAGAGATAGATAGATAGATAGATATATAGACAGACAGACAGAGAGACATTTAAATAATTGAATAGATACATAGATTGATAGATAGATACATAAATAGACAAATATTTAAATTTCCAACGTGATTTACAGAGAGAACAAATTCGAAATATAAAAAGAAATATATTTTTTTTTATTATATAAATTTAAATAATATTCCTGAAAAAGATAGATTGATTAATAGGCAGATAGATAGATAGATACACAAATGGATAGACACATAGATACACAGATAGATAGATAGATAGATAGATAGATAGATAGAATTAAATCGGAAGTTTCACAGAGAATAAATTATGTATATAGAAACAAATATTTACACATGTTTTTATTATTAAGACCTAAGAAATAATCCTAAATGAAACTAAAATATATAGATAGATAGATAGATAGATAGATAAATAGAAAGATGCATAGGTACATAGTTGGATATATATATAGATATATATAGATACACAAATAAATAGATAAATAAAAAATAGATAGGTAGAGACACATAAATAGATAGATAAATAGAAAGATAAATGGATAGATAGATAGATATCAATCGGGATCTACAAAAAGAAGAAATAAATAATAAAGAAAAAATAAATTGTACCTTTATAAAGTTTAACAAAAATATTCCTGAGTACATACTCTAATTTATTTTTTTATAAATTAGTTCTGTTGATACGATAAGAAAATAAACAAAAACTAAGAGATATTAAACATTTTTGTATTAAAATCATTTAAGATTAAAGTCCTGTATGTTTCGCTACTTAAATTGCTTTTATTTATGAAATTCTGTTAATAATTTCCCTTAATCCTTTAAAATACAACATATTATATTTAATAGTTATATAAACAGTTATAAATCGATCCTAAATCTATTAAATATAATCAATTTCCATTGGTTTTTTCCGTGTGTTAAAGCTGGCTAATAAATTTCAAATGCAACAAAGTGTCGAATCGATAGACAGACATGGACATGGCGAAAAAAAAGAGACAACTGCGGAACGGGGGCCCCAGCAGAAGTGCAACGAAGATTGATCTAGCGGAATGAATGGGCGTCTAAATGGGGGGGTGGTCATGTGCTTCCAAAGGGGGCCGTCGGAGATAGGGGTGGGGCTGTGGGTGTGGCAGTGGGTGGCTGGCAAGTGGAAACAAGCGATTGCGCCTGGCTGACTGCGGACATTATTCATTGTTCTCCCTCAGCACCGAAAACACAGGCACAGAGCCCAGAGCTCCCCCTCTTCCCGTTGGTCAAAAACAAAAACTTGACCAGACGACCGACCACGAAGCGCAAATAAATTTACCCCCTCGGTCGGTCCTGGGAAAAGCAGGGGACTGGGAGGCCGGGAAAATCGAGGGTAGCAGACACTCGGTTAAACGTTTGTACAAGCCCATGAAATGTCCTTGCCCGAAAAATACACAGAAAAAAGAGGGTGGTGGGGGAACTGAAGCGACGTCCACGGACCACGGGAAAAAATCTCTGGACTTTACTTCGACAGAAGGGGCAGAGCAGGGGCAGGAGGACCCAGGACTTACTGGTCGAAGGTTTATACATCACAGACACAAAGGGGGCTCTCTGCGCATTTAGTCAGTCAATAAAACTTGTTAACGCCGTAATTGCTGGCAATTTATTTATGTGGGCTTTGTGTGGCTTGCCACTCGGAAAATAGGAATCGAATTGAAGGACTTCCGAGTGAATTAGGAATTATCCGTGGGAACAATGATTAAGTGAGATATATTCCAAGGGGAATTAAGTTCTATAGTTAGTTAACAGATTTATTTACAGCGGAATTAAATTTTATGTTGAGCTGTTACTTAGATTTAAATACAAAATAGAAAGGGATTATTTTATATTCTTGGTTAAAATATTTGAATACTTTTTAACAATGTTAAACATAATTTAATTTAATTATATAAAGACTCGTTAACATTCTTAGAATCAACTTGTTCCTTAAATAAAAATGTTAATACATTGAATATAAAGGTTGTGTTTTAATTTATTTTAATATATTATTTATTATATTTAATTTTATATATTTTTCAAATATATATATATTTATTTATTTTATATATATATGTTGTTAATATATATTTGAAGACTTTTTAACGATCATAGATATAATTTCATTGAATAAGAGAGACTCGTTAATACAGTTAACTTTTTTTTAATTAAAATGTTAATACATTGATTTATATATAGAAAATTTTAGGGAGGTTTTTTATTTGATGAGTTAAAATATCAGAAGACTCTTCCAAAATCTTAGAAACTCTTTTATTTAATTATTTAAAGACCCGTTAACATTCTTAAAAATACTTTATAAATATACACTATATATTCTTTGAAAAATAAATCTTTTCTAGTAATGTTTTATGTTCATATTATGTTTATAAATATTAGATTACTAAGGAATGTATTTATTTTTCAATTACACATATCTTTCTTGAAACTATTTCTCAAAAAAATCTTATTAAAAATTTATGATTTCATTACCTGACCTAAAAATACAGCTCCCTCTTAAGCCCCTTCCTTTCACTACCTTTTTCTTCCTCTTAAAAAATTCAACTTTCAATTGGCAATGTCTTTCGATCGAATCTGGGCTTTGTTTGCCTCGGAAAACAATTAAAAGTTCATTAGGAACGCACATGAAAATTAGCCAGGAGCACGCAACATCTGAGGTTATCGGTGGAGTTCGCGGGGAGTTTTCCGTGGTGCCTCCGGTTCCTCTTGTGGGTGGTGCAATCGTGGGGCCTTGAATGGGTGTTGTGCCGGCCCAACTTGATTAATTTAAATTGGGTCTCTCGGCGAAGAGTCTCAACAGTCTGCTCTTCGAAAACTCGTCGCATGTTTAGCTCGAATTAAGTTGTCGCAAGTGTTAAAGCCAGAGTTGTAACACAGGGACCGGGCCAGGGCCGAAAGACGCATATTTATTGGTCGGTGCCGCCCTACACAAGTCGGAAACGCGTTCCACTTGTAATTGCAATTTTTCAAATAGCGACGGCCCCTAATGAGTTAAGAATCTAAGGAGAACTAATGGAGAATCTGAGGAGAACCTATAGAGAATCTAAGGGGAACCTAAGGAGAATCTAAGGAGAAACTAAGGAGAATCTACGGAGAATCTAAGAAGAACCTGTGAAGAATCTATGAAGAAGCTTGTTCTTTGTTCTTGTAACTGATTGGTAAAGTGAATTCAAAATTACAGGAAGAGATAAAATGGAAAGGTAAAGGTGTAGGAAACTACAGAAATTAATAGAAGGTTTTATGGTTTTATAACTAGAGGAAAACATGGTGGAAACTTAATTTAAATTAAGGGAATGAAGCATTTAAAAATAATTATAAACAATGACACCTCTTCTGTTCATCTTTATTAATAGTAATTTATTTTTCCCTTTCTTCTCTGAGTTTAATTCTTTTAAAATATACCCAAAACTCTGTTCAAAATCCTTCTCCTCCTCTGTGTATACCCAAAGTTCAAATGGCTACACAATGTTTTCACAGTCAAACGGCTGACAATTTGCATAAACGTCGCGGCACCCAGAAAAACCCACTCCCACGCCCATTTTTGCACCCACTCACGGCGGGATTTGGAACCCTTTCCTCTTGGAAAGAGGGGGAAAAATCTGAAAAGCTTTTTGGAACGTATGGTTACTCTTGCTTTGTTGTTGTTGCTGTTTTCACACCCAGCTACATGTGACAGGAACAAACTTCCCCTTCTCCTCCACACCCAATTATATATATTTTTAAGGGGGTTTTATTTTTGGGGGTAGGAGAAATTTCAGCGCATTGTGTTTCATGTGTCAAATTTAAAATGACAGCAAATTTAATCGATTTATGCCTTTGTTTTGCTAAATTCACACAAGGGAAAATCTTTTCTCGCACTCGCTCCTTTTTGGTTAATTAATTTTTGTGCTGGAAAACTGCTGGAAAACTGTTGCGAATGCTGAAAAAGTTGAAAGTAGGGAGCGAGGAAGGCAAAAGTTTTTCGATAAAAGGCAAAACTAATTTAATTGAATTGAAATGTCTGCTTGACATGATATTGTATGCACTCCCAAAACAATTACAGACCCCTTCGTCTGAAACTTTTTTAAATATTCTTCATTTCGCAATTAAAAATTATGGAAGAAAAGTGCACACGAAAAAAATGCATAACAAAAAGTGTTTTTTTTTTTCTTCTCTATATAAATATATATACACAAAAACGGTAGCCGCCTTTTTAGTTTTCCAAACAAAATACAATTTATATGTACATATATATATATCTATATAACAATCAACGGAACGTGTTGAGTTTTCCTTTGGGGCGATTAAAAAATTAAAACTAAATTGCCAATTTGCATGTTGGCGCGTTGTTAGTGAATCGACTGCGCCTTGCCATCACAACTCCGGCCATAAATATATATATTATCCACATCTATATGTATACATTTTATATATGAAATTAGGCGCAACAATGTCCGAGAGAAAATGGGGAAAATACGGAGGGAGGAAGGTGCATTTTAATAAACATTTAAATAAGCTGCGTAGTTTCTGCCGGCTGGGTGAGAAATTAATTAAGGCCAGTCGAGAATGTGAGGAGGCTCTCACAGTTTGCCGTTCGGCCAAGGTGTTGAGAGTCTTCAATTAGTCTTCAAGAAGCTCACAATAAGAAGAAGGTGTTTCAGGGGCTGGCGGAAGAGTTAGTGCCTCCTGGGGCCATGCTGTTCTACTAAATTGCAGCGAATCATAAAAATAAACTATGGAAAAAGTTATAGAGATGTTGGGTAACTTTGGCCGGAGGAAGGGAAAACCAAAATTAGTCATGAGAAAATATGATATTTAAATTGAGAAACTCAAATGCCTTGAGACTTAAAAGAGGGAGTTTGAGAATATTTAAAAAATCAGTTTTGTTATTTGGATGCTCAAATGATTTCGTTTGGAAAATGATTCAAATAAATCGATAGAATTACTGAAGAATTGTGTTTTTTAAATAAAAAGATTGTTGTGTGGTTGTTAAATTTTAGCGACTAATTTTTTAAATTTCTTTATGCCTATGTCTTGATTTATTTAGATAAAATCTGACGACTTTGAAGAAAAAATAACGCAATAATATCATATTATAAAAATTATTAATGGGGTTCGTTTGGAAAATGATTCAAAAAAATCTATAGAATCACTGAAGTATTGTTTTTTAAATGAAAAGATTTTTGTATGGTTGGTAATTTTTTGTGACCGATTTTTAAATTTTGTTTTGCCTATATCTTGATTTATTGGAAAGAAATCTAACGACTTTGAAGAACAATATCGATTTAATATCATCTTATAAAAAACATTAATAATTATACAAAGACATTGAATGAATTGGTCTTAATAAAATTAAAAAATAAGTAAGGAAGTAAAAATATTTAAAATAATATTAGTAAATATAATATAAATAAAATAGCTTGAGTTCATTTACTTATAAATGTTATATTATTAAAAAGAAGTAAATATTATAATACTTAGTCCGTACTAAGCTCTTCTTTTATCGCCCCAAAATATAAATATAAATTATTATATATCTCTCAAGTATCTTTCCTTATAACAAATACCCCCATTTCCCCATCTATTATTTAATTTTCCCAGCTATAATAATTTTCTTTCCCCATTTCCTAGACCCAAAACTAATTGCTTAATATCGAACTTTCCCAGGGACAAAACTTCATTAAGTTTTTGCCCCACAAAAAAATGCCATTGTGGGTCTCTTCTCCCAAACTCCTTCTTTTTTTGTTTGGTAAAAACCGAAAACCAAGCCTTGAGATCTTATCCCGAAAATATCAAATCCAATCACATTGTCTTTGCAAAAACAATTTCAACTGATTTATGGGCCTTCGACTTGGAGCTCTCTTCTATGCAACATGCCGACCTTATGCCCCATCGCCCCCTTGGATTGCAAATGAAGTTGCAAATCAAGTTGCAAGGGCTCTTTTTCGGTGGAATGTGTTGTTGTGTGTGTGTGTTTTGTTTTTATTTTTGGGCAGAGGCATGCAACCAATTTCTGCCTATGACAGCCGCACAAAAGTTCAACTGATGATACATTGTGGCGGCAACTGCAGTCTGCCACACACACAAACACACACACACCCAGAACACACGTCGAGTGGATTGCAGTTGCAACAACGAACGAGTCGAGTCTTCATTGTTTCAGTTTCGAGTTCGTTTTGTGGTCGAAAAGTGTTGCAAAACTGTGACTGGACGTGGGGCGGAGTCGCAGGGGAGGAAGCTGGTTTATGAAATGAAAGCAAAGATAAGGGCAGCCCAGGGGGGAGGAGTGGTGGGTGGTTGGGTTGGAAAAACCTTTCGGGTGGCGGCAAATTGCATTTTGCAATGGGAAACACCAGTCAACGATGCCACACGATGCACGGGGAGAAAGTGGAGGAAGAAGGTTACGAGTCAATACAATCTTTTAAAATTGTTAATAAGTAATAACAAATTAAGATTATAAATTTATGAATATATAATTTTAAATTAAAATAAATATCAAAATTGAACCAGAAACTATTTTAAGATAAAGGAATCCATTTCAAACCACACTTATAAGTTAATATTGCAAAATAAACCCTAAGTTGTAACATAAATCAAACCTTTTTGCTTTTGATTTGTTTTAGTGCCTTTACATTAAATTTTTTAACTAAAAATGTTTGTATTTAACATTATAAATTTATAAATATGTTATATTAAATTAAATAATTATAATTAATGTTCCGAAAATATTATATAATAATGGAATTTCAATAATAGCAAACCTATTACCTAGACAATGCAAAATAAACCCCAAGTTTTAACCTTTTCCTGCATTATTTTTTCCAGTGCCTCTACAAACACCCTGCCACAGAAAGAGGAGACAGAGGCAACATCGGAGGTGGGGCAGGAGACGCTTGGAGGAGTGGCAAGTTGACAATGTGCGAACAAATAATTCCATCAGCAGGAACAAAAGCGTCGAGTGTTTGTTTGGGTGGCGACGATGGCATCGGCTTCGCAATCGAGCGACGTTGGTCCTGGGCGAAAAGGACGAAATGCACACAGCATCGGTGTGAGCCTGTGCATGTGCAATATGTTACACTTGCTGACTGGATGCTGTGCTGGGAGGGCTATATCCTTGGACAAACCCCTTTCGCTCCCCCCCTTGTAATCTGCCCTTTGGTGCAGTCAGCAATCTTGCAACGCCCTCTTCAAACGCAGTTGCTCGATTATCATTGTTGAAATTTATGAATTGCATTGCAGCCAGGATCTGTGGAGAAGTGCGAGAGGATGTGGCATGGAAATTGGTATGTGTGGGGTGCTATTTGTCCATTGCACACAGACAACTCAATTTGCGTTCTGTAGATTACGTAGCGAGAGCACCCTTTCTTCTAAGGACTAACCAGGTCCTTTGAAATTTTAGTGTAAGGAATGTGGAGAGTAGATAAGGTGATGTAGAAAGTTTTTGGAATGGAAATAGAAGGGTTTGTAGATAGAACTAGGCATATATCAGTCTTCTATGTATTTATTATTGGTTTATATTTCTTATATGGGTTACTCTACATTTTCTTATGGATTAAAAATGAATTTTTTACTATAATTATGACAGAAGATCTAACTTAAAGTCAAATTTGTAAGCTCCTACTTCTATATAGAGTTTCAAATATAAAGTTCTTCTACCAGACTCAGTTTATAAGCCAAAATGTAATTAAGTTTTATTGAGATAAACTTATTAATGATAGCCTTTTCAAAACATTTTCCAATCATTTTCACCCAACAACCACATATATCCTTCATTTCCCTTTCCCTACCTCAAGAGCTCCTCTCACCTCGCATCTCCTTGCACATCCTGTTGCATAATTAGTCGCCTGTAGTATCAGAACTTCATTATAAACGCATCCATTCATATGAATTCATGCTCACTCTCACCCATCCAGATCTTGCACCCCAGAGACCTAAGTATATTCTCCCAAAAATAAATCACACTCCCTAAGCACGCAATGTCGACGCCCACGCGGCGTATGTGTAATTTGTAATGCGTATCTCTTTCTTTCAGCAGTCTGGACCCCCTTTTAATTGTTCATTGTAATTTATACACGCATTAATTGCACATTTTCTAACCGCCATAAATCTGCAGGTCGTTTGAAACATTTTCCTTTTTATTAATTTGCCAAAGGAGGTTGGACCGTCGACAAAAGGTTAAAGTTAATGTGTGAGAATAACAGTGGAGAATTCTATTAGGAATTCTAGGAAAATGGGAAAAAAGGAAATGGAATATTCATTACTTGCAGTACAGAGATTGTAAAATGAAAGCAAGCTGTTAATGGTGTTTTAATGTTCATGAATATTGGTTGGATTTTCTTTAAATTAAATGTAGAATTTTTTAGAAAAAATGAACTTTACATTAATGCAATAAAAATACCTTAAAGAATCGTATGGTTTAGTTAGTTGTTAAGACAGGATAACTCTTTAAATATTATTCAAAGTTTTCCTGAAAAGTAACCTATTATTAGAAGTAAGAATTCCATTTTAAGAGATCACCTTAGTGTAAATTCATGAATTTGTAACAAAGATAACTCAAAGAATACTATTTCTACTTTAATTTTAAAGCCAAAAAAATTAATAGGATATTTTTGAAAAAGTTTTTAAAGTTTTTCCAAAGAACAAATGAATTTTAAGAAAGTAAGAAACCTTATTAAGAGTTCAGGAAAAGATGAATACATTACCTATAAACGTACCATTAAGTTTGCATTACTTTTATGCTCTTTTACTTTAGGAAACCGAATAATATTTTATTTATTTTAAATACCCCAAACAATAATATGTATTTTCGGATTCTAAGGCAATATAAAACATCGAATATTTTTAACACAATTTTTAAAGTTCTTCTTAAGAATATCGTAATTTTAAGCCAGTAAGAAATCCTATTAAGAGATTAGAAAAGTAGAAATCCGTCGACTTCAAACTGTCTCATTGATTTTTCCTTCCTTTAAGTCCTTTTAATTCAGGATAACTGATTTATATTTTATGTAATAAAGAAACCTCATACAATACAATTTATTCTTTGGATTTTAAAATAATAAAATTCCTTAAATATTTTCATTAATATTTTCAAACTTCCTCCAAAGAATAACCTAATTTTAGTTAAGTAAGAAACCCTATTAAGAGATCAGTAAACATTACTTTTTATTTTCCCTTGACTTCTATTGACTTCTTAATTTAGGATAAATAATTTATATTTTATGTAATATAGTTAACTCAAAAAATTCTTCTCTCTCTTAGTTCTTAAAGCAAAAAAGTGCTTTGAGTACAATTTTTCAAAGTTCTCCCAATGAATAACCCAATTTCACCTCTAAAAAAACTCTATTAAGACATCACCTAAGTATAAACCCATGACTTCCAAACAATGCCATTAATTTCCCTTACCTCTTATGGCCTCTTAATTTAGGATAACTGATCGGGATACCTCATAACTTATAATTTAGTTCGCTAACCCCTATCGGTACACAGAGAACATATATCCTGGTTGAATTCCATTTCCAATTTTGCGGTTGTTCCCATTTCAGTTCACGCTGGCCAGACGATGATGATGATGGTGATGATGATGCCGCCCATTGGTCAGCTCGTTGCAATTTCGCCGACCAATTCCGTGGCCCCGGAACGTCGTCCCCTGGACACCGCACCGAAAACTGGCTGAAAATCCCCCCTCACGCCACATCATCTCCACAATTCCCACCTCTCCGTGCTCTGGCCATTTGTCGAAAGCAATATTTTCTGCATGCAAACCAAAAAATTTGCATATAAATGCGAAAACGCATTCAAACTAACAACGACGACCGAAAGGAGGAGCGAAATTCAGGACGCGGATGTCGATGTCGATGTGGAATGGGAATTGGGACTGCAAATGGAGCTGTAGCCTCGCTTTTCGGGGAGTTTCAAAAGGCTTCACGAGGGGGAGACGGTTTTTGGTATCCTCGCCATGCGGAGGCTTCATTTGCAGTGAAATAAATAAAGACGGAGGGGAAAAAAAGGAAAATGTTCAGTGCGAAACGCGCGCCATCGAAAATGTACGGAAAAGTAATTAACTTGTGGGCCTGGTCAGTCTGCAAGGGGGGGGAAGGAGGCTAAGGGGTGGGGTGGCGAAGCGAATAGTGGTGCAGTGGGTGAAGGGGAGGGGCAGCTTGGGGGTTGGGGTTTTACCAACGAATGCAAATTTGGCCAAATGCACATTGCACTGCTAGCTAATGGCGGCCATTGTCGACGTCATAGTGGCTGGCCAATAGAGGGGACAGTGGAATAAAATAAATAATATGTAGCTTTGAAGGAGTTAAAAAATTAATTATAAGTGATTTTTTTATTTATAATTTTTAAGCAGCTAAAGTATTTTCAAGAGAAGCAGAGGAGTATCTCTCACGGAAGTACTTTGAGAAAATATCAAAGAAATATATTAAAAACTCTAGACGAACTTAATTTGAAATATGAAAGCATATTTATTGTATTTGAATGTTCTCTTCAAGTTTTGAATATTTTAAATCAATTAGATTTAAACATTTTTTTTAAATTGAAATTATGTGTTCTAAATAAAGTTTACAGTTAAATAGAGATAAGTAATTTCAACAGTAAGAGTAAACATTCTTCCACACAACAATAAATTCAAGTTCCCTAACATTAATTTATAAAGTTGATTCTCTTTGAGTTGCTAATTGTTAATTAGTCTTAAAATGCAAATGTTTAACATATTAAAGAATGAGAATGAAAATGAGAATAAGAATGTAGTTTTATTATTAATTAAAAAAACCTATTATTTTCAGTAGTAATAAATCTAGAGAGAAAAAATTCTTGGTATGTAATAGATAATTATATTAACATTGAAAAAAATGCTTGAACTCTTAGTTTTAAATGGAATATAAATTTATATATATTATATTTTTAAATTTATTCATTGAAGCGCTCCCTAACCTTCCTTTATCTAATCTTTTCTATGTCTTTAATTTAACTCTTTTGTTCAAAGATGATATAAAGGTAAATATTTAATAATTTTTATATTCCTTTCTTTCTCAATAATTTAGAAATGTAAAAAAATATTATGACTGACCAAGCATTTTCTATCGTTACATTATCTAGTCATTTCTATCTCTGATATTTAACTCCCTTTTTTAATGAAAATGTGAATGTAAATATTGAATCTTTAACATATTTTTTTAATATTTAATTAAAGAAAAATAAAGAAATAACAATTTCCAGAACTCCAAACCAGACTAATTATTAAATATTAACCCACTGTTTCGCGTCGGCCATTGCCAGCACAGACACTTACACACACCGCACACACGCCGAACACTCGCACACTCGCACAACTAGCTCAATTGCATGCGCGCCCAGCCACGCCTCCCCCTCTCGGACGGATGGCCTTCCCTCCCACTGCACCTCCCGAAACTAACCACCCTACACATCCCTGCCCACCCGGCACCACCCCCTGGCTGCAGCACCACAGACACCGCATGGCCGACAAAATAATATCATTTGACGATCAAAGTAATTATTTTGCTTTGGTCTACAGCATAATTGCGGGTTCTACTCGGACCCAGGGGTTGGCCATGGGTTAAGGAAGGGGGGTAGGGGGCAGGCGGCGGAAGAGGAGGAGCAGACTTGGTAGCCTGGGCATTGGACATCGCATGGCCGTCGCTTTGGTTGGCTGATTGCCCGCCCAAAAATACAGTGGTAACAAGATCGTGATCTTGGCTATTTAAATTCATTAAATTACGTATGGGTGGTCTTTGAAATTACGTAAAAATATATAATAAAATGTGGAATAACAAAAATTGAATAAAAAATAATTAAATAATTATAAAAATATTTATTTCTTAGGTTTTAGTAGTATTTTATAGAGTTAAAATGTGTAAATATTTTATATAGGCTTCTAATAATGGTTTGATTATCGTAAAAGCATAATTTAAAATATTAATGGACAGTCTTGTAAAATATATTTAAAAGTGTGGAATTAAGAGAAACGATTAAATAACTTTAAAATTATTTAAGTGTTGAATTTTAGTAGAAAATTATATAGTTAAAATGTGTACAAATCTTAAAAAGTTTAATTATTGTAAAAGCATGAATTAAAATATTAATTGTTGGACTTTAAATTGAATTCAAACATATACTTAAAGAGATGGAAGAAAATGAAGGGATACAATAATTTTAAAAATATTTATTAGTTAAATTTTAGTACTTATTATAATAAGGGGGGGTATTAATTACGACTTTAATAATATTTTAATCATAACACAAAGTGTTTAACGAAAGGTACATCTTTAGACTTCATATAATTGTTGCTATTATTTAATCTAAATAATAAATAATGATTTCACAGATCAAGTACTCAATTTAACTATTAAAATTTAAAGCATTTTTATATTAAACTTTTTACAAAATTTAATATTTGTTAAAGTTAAAGAGTGGAAATAGCTTACCACCAAAAACCTTAAAGAAACTCGAACTTATCAAAATTAAACTTTTCCCTTACTTATTAAATACTAATCTTTAGAAAACTAAATTAAATTTAATTATTATTATTAGGCAGGTAGTATTAGGTAGTATGAAATAAATATTTCCAACCCCCTCTCGCCCCACTGTATCTTGGGAAATAGTCGTAGTTCAACCGGTTGGTACTTGCTACTGGCGGCGGCACTCTCTTTCCCCATGATATTTGCCTTTTTGCACATGGTTGACATTTTCCCCAACGCCATTTTGGCCATGTTGGCACAGGGCCTGCGATGTTTTATGGGAAAAGGGTTGGGGAAAATTCGGAGGGGGGGGTTGGGGGGAACCCAGTCGGACTTTGCGTCATGCCCTGAGCGACTCGAGTTGGATATCCATGTTGAACGGTAATGTTTTTTTGTATGATGCCCCAGTTCAGCAAAGTGGCAAGCGGGAGACTCAGGTACCTGAATCCATCGCTGCTGCGGTAAGGGTACAAATCACTGCTTTCGCTCAGGGCGATATTTCCCTTTTGGGATTTTATCTTATTACGACGCAATTACTTCACCACCACCAGCTACATATTTGTTTATTAAACTATTTAAAACTTTAACTTTAACTATTAAAATAGTTTATCAATCATTGCTCTAATAAAATAATAAAAAAAAAGAAATTGAAAGGAAATAAGATATAAAATAGGTAGTTTCGACCGGGATTTGAACTCGCGCCCACTTGCTTCGGAGACTTATGTTCTAACCACTGAGCCACGTGTCGCGATCGGCTCGCGACAGCACAGTCAAAGATCAACCGAGCAAAATAAAAACATTTGCTAAGGGGTTGCAAGCTTCTGTCACTCTTACACGCATAAGGGTCATACGTGTATATCGCCGACGCAAATCAGTTTGGCTACGTGGCGTATTGCGTAAGCGGCCGGTCCGTTAAACACTTGAGACACAGGTTCGATCCCTACTTGGTCCTTTAGTATTCCAGAAAAAATGGTAAGATTTATAAACAATAACAAATATAAGTTTAAATATGTAAAGTCAATAACAAAAATGAAAAATCTCGGGGTTCATGTGTTTTTTTTTTTTTTTTTTAGCAAAATAATTTTCTGATGTTTTTCCATACCGGTAAGAGTGCATTTCATGGTCAGTCGAGAAGCGACGGTGGCACTCTGAATCGCCCTCTTACCGGTAAGAGTCCATTTCATGGTAAGTCGAGAAGGGACTGAGGCATCATGAATTACCCCGGCCACGCATTAATAAAAGCGAATGAGCCGTTTCCATACACGGTAAGGTTCGCCGAGTGAGCGATTCGGCATGAAAGGAGTATAGTTTGGAAGTTCGAAAGTCCCACTGGGAATGGTGGCGGGTGCACTTTTCCGAATAAAATGTCGCGCACTCGCTCTTTTGCGGAGGCCAAGCCGATGCAGAAAATATGCAAATGCATGCAACAATTTCCCCGGCCAGACGCCATTTTGTGGCATCAACTTTTGTGCCCCGACCGAACACGAGAAACCCAAATAAATTTATGTCATTGCTTGAAACAGAGAAAAAAGAGGCGGAATGGGGAGGAGGGGAAAAACAGCAACAAACCAGAAGGGAAATTGCGAAAATTTTCAAATTGCATGCCAAGCGGAACTCATGAAAATTGAGTTGAATTTTTCCTTATTATTTTTTTGCTTTATATGTATGTATTATAATGGGAATTTCATGTGAGTGGATGCAGAGAAGGAAAATGTCGGAATTAAGATATTTTATGTATTAGTTAAGGTATTATTTATAACAAATTTAATATTTAAAATTACATATTTCTAACTAAAACCCCTCAAAAAGAGATCGCGCAAGAGGATTCTGCTTTCAATATTTAATTTTTCTTTTAGATTTTTGGCAGACATTTCGGGAAATATATTTCCCCAAAAATTAAATAAACCTTTTATGGTTTTATGCTAATTATCGAATTAGTAAATTATTGTTAACCAATTTTTACTACTGTGTATTAGCATCGCCTGTTTCCTAATTACAGTTAAAAGCTCTCCCTCTTGGTGGCCATTAAAAAGTTAGTCGAAAAGTTTTCCTTTTTGGCCAATTGTTGGCAAAGTGCTGAATTTTCGGTTCTTCTCTTCTCAAAAAAAAGAAGAGAAAAAAGAAAGCCAAGGGAAAATATTTAACTATAGAAAATATATAGATATTCACACAACTCTTCCATATATAGCACCACAGAAACTAAATCGGGAAAGAAAAAAAAGTAATCAAAATGCAAAATGCGGAGCGGCGGATGCAGGAGCAGGAAATATGGCCGCGGGCCGTACCGCCAAACTGCATTCCGAATCAACAACAGAAGCTAACACAACATGCATCAAGCCCATCAACATCCCCATCAGCACAAGGCAACAAAAAAAAAGAAGAAAACTACAACAAAAATAAAAAAGAAAACTAAAAAAAAAAAATGAATAAAGAACAACTCCGGACCAGGCCAACAGCCAACAAAGTAGCAGCCGAAAATGGACAAAGGTGGCAGCGAACTAACCTGATCTATGCCCAAGACTTGGCTCACTATTTTACACGGGAAATAAATAAACTAAAATATATTGTTTACCAAAAAAAAAAAAAAAGATACTCCAAGGACTTAAAACCTTAATATAATATTATAAATAAATAATTGTTTGTTATTTAATTGAAAAAAGATTGAATTTTCAGGTTGCTCCCTTTCAAATAAATAAATTTAAAATATTTTAAATATATATATTTCCTGAAATGCTCTTTAAACTATTGACAAGTAAAGACATTATAAGTATACCATAATACAATATTTCCCAAAAATATATATGATATTATATAGATTTTAAAAGCATAAAAACCCTTCCTTAAAGTTACTTTAATTTATAATTAAGATACTGCGATTTCATGGAATAAAAAAAAAACACTTTCAGCTTACTCTTTTTCAAATAAAGAATTATATAATATATTTTTCAAACTACTCTTTGAACTTTTGATATATTGACAGAAAGAGAAACCTACTATGATAAAATATTTCCCAAAACTATATATGGTTTTATATAGATTATCCAAGATCAACCCCTCAATTTAATATTACAGATTAATTAATAAGAATTAAGATTTAAGCATAACACTTTTAGTTTTTTCTCTTTCAAATAAATAATTTGAAAAGCTATTTCCTGATCTGATTTGAAGGGAATAAATATGTATATTAGAATAAAATCATTATCGAAAATACATACGGTTTTATATAGATCTTTCAAGGCATATAAATCTCAATTCAAAAATTATATATTAATCCTTAGAATATAGTAATTTAACTAAAAATCACACTTTCAGTTTGCTCTCTTTCAAATAAATTGTTTTAAATTCAATTCCTGATCTGTTCTTTAAACTATGAATGAAGTAAATATTTTGTAATAAAAAGAAAATAATAAATGTAAATATTTTGTAATAAAATGTTATAAAATATTAACGAAAAATTTCTGTGGTTTCAAATAGATCTTCCAAAGCATAAGCCCTATTGTTAATATTACAAATTAATTATTAAGATATTCTGCTTTCATGGATAAAAATCATATTATCAGTTGGCTTCTTTCCATATAAATATAATATCTGTTTCAAAAATTTCTCTTCAAACTATTGATATACTTTTCTTTCTGTGTCTCCCAGACAGATAGACTGGCAACTATTATGGGGCGAAGAGCCGACACTTATTACTCACCGAACCACTCTGGCAGTTCGTAATGAACTTGGGGCATTTGATTGACTCGCTGAGCCGCAGACTCGAGGAGCTGCTCAGGCAACTCTCGCGATTCGCTATTCCCGACTTCGACATACATATTTTCCTTCTTTTCTTTTTTTTATATTTTTTTTATATTTTTTTGCTATGAAAAATCGCTGTCTATGGCTGCTGAAGCTCAGGCCGGAGTGGAGGCAATGAATGAATGATGAATGCCAGTTAAAGTCGTTCCCTCAGCCTTCGATTTGTGTTCGGATATAGGATTGGTTTGAGGGGAAAAACAGCAGTCGCAGTTTGTTGGCCGCAGAGGAACATCTAAATGTGAATTTTATGCATTTTATACAAGACGAAAATGGAGACGAGGCACAGTGGATGCGGCTATACAATTTGTAATAAAATATATTTCATGATTTCAGGAGAAATGTGATGCCTAAAATTTGAACATTTTCAGAAATTTAAAGCGAATAAAAGTGTATCTTTGTTAAAAATGTCTTTGTTTATTATATTATTTTCTTTTTCATATTTATTTTATAAATTTAAACATTAAATAGAGTATTACATTTTTTTTATAAATAGGTATTTCAGTATAATTATAATAATTTACGTTAAGGATCCTATTTAAGGAATGACAAGCGAATAGAAACTTATTTTAGCTTTTAAAAATACATAAAATGTTTAAAATAATTAGCTTTTGTTTCTTTAATAAATATAATATAATATATAGCAGATTTACCAGAAAAAAAAAACCGTTTAAAAATATGTAATCGGAATCTCTAGAGATAGTTCTTCGTATTAATAAAACAATTTCAGGAATTAAAACTAAACCCAGAAAGTTATTAACTAATGTACAACATATTAACTTATGAAATAAACTAATAGAAGGAGCATTTGTTTATAATTTTTCAATTTGTAGGAGATATAAAATATTTGCACTTATTATACATTTAAAAAATATAATTTTAAAAAATAAACTATTGCACTTTAAAATAATATTTGGAAAATAGTTAACATTTCCCCCACTGTGCCGAGACAGAGATGAGGATGTGGCCCGACTGGCGCAACATGTAATCCTTGATGTGGCATGGCGGCATATATACCACAACCTATATATATATATATATATATATGTATATAGCTACATATAAATGCGAATACATATCATATATATACAGCTACAACAAAAAAAAGAGTGCTTTAGGCGCGGCACAGCTTTTTCAGCAGCAGAAGCAGCGGCAGATGGCAGCTGAAAGATGCAAAGATACTAAGATACATGAGGGCACCGAAGGAGGATGATGCCCAACTGATCGAGGAGGCGGGGCGGGGCATCGGGGAGGGGTATGCGAAGATACAGGACGCGGGACAAGAGGGTCGAAACGAAGTGCAGACATTGCGCATAATTTCGCGTACGTTTTGTGAATTTGTAATTTCGAAATTATTATTGCCAAGCCGCTGGAAACGGAGGATGAGGTGAGACAAGCAGCGCTCCATGTGAGCCATGTTCTGGCTCTTCCACGTCCTCGTCTTGCTTTCCCCTCCCCCCGGCCCCCTTCTGGTTGGAACAAATTGAGTCTGATTGGAAGTTTCTGCAAAGTTTTGCCATCGCTTTCAGCTCTTTCCGATTTGATTCGCTGCAGAAAAAAGACATTAGCAGGGCAGGGAAAACAAGAATGTCGAAGGCGTTTCCCAGTTTATGGAATTGAAAATTTCAGCATTTATATTTCTGACGAGAAGGTGAGACCAGCCAACCCACACAATATATTTAATATACTGAAGTTTTTTTGGGGCCCTTTCACTGCCTGCCTTTTTTTTTTTGTCGGAAAACTCATTCTCGGAAAGTACATTGAGCTATCCATTAGGCGAACTTTTCAACAATTTTTTTAACGCCACGCTTGCGGTTATTTACACATGCCAGCACAGAAAAAAAGATATATTTAATTTTATTAATCAGTTTGTAAAGGGTATTTCTTATTTTATAAGGAATTTAAAAGGATTTTCAAGTGCTTTGTTTATATGTATTACTTTTATTAGAAACCTACGTTTCATTAAAAAAAAATTATTTAAATTTTATGCCAATTAAATCACAAATATTCTATACTTTTAATAATGAGATCTTGGAAATCTCTATAAATATTATATATTTTGTATAATATTTTCTTAATATTTGTAATAAAAAAAACCGTATGTATTTCGATAAGAACCCTAAATAATAATAATATATGAGTTTTAAACTAGTAGGGTTAGAAATACATTTACCAATTGATGTTATAAGAAATTGAATTCTAAAATGTTTATAATTTTGTAACAATTAAATTCCTCAAAATTTTATAAATGTATTTATAACACCCAGGAATGTTTATATATTTTATATTTTGTATAATAACTGAATTAAGTGTTCAAATTTAGTAAGAAATTAGTATTTTTAAGCCAATACAGTAGAATATCATTGATTTTATGATATATTTAAATTTAAATAAATTATAAATTAAATGATAAAATTTCTATAAATATTTCTTACTAATGTGTTAAAAACACATAATTTAAATTTAAATATATCATAAAATGTAAATTTATATTTAAATATATCAAAAAATTTAAATATATCATAAAATAAAGCATTGTTTAGAAAACATATTATTTATACTGTATTGACTTACAAATATTTTTTTATTACTAAATTTTAACACTTAATTTAACACTTAAATTTAAATTTAAATTTTAATAAATAAAATTAAAATTAAATATTTAAATCTCCCAAATATAGTACTTAACTTTTCCCCATGTATTGTACATCTGCGGACATCATAAATATATATACAAAAAAAAATTAATAATAATATCCGCAGCTCCTGCCCATCTGAACTCAACTGAACTGAACTCTCAACTGTTTACTCATGTAAATAATTAAGCAAAATAATGGCGCAACAACAATGGCAGGACCTTCGTTATGCGGCAGTGATTTTTCACACACACACAGACACTGGACAGTCCTGTGGCGGTTATGTATGTGTGTGTGTGCATACAAAAAGACAAAGTGGCGCTCATTGTTGTGGGTCCTTTTTACTTTTTTTTTTTCATCCTCAACACGCGTAGCCCTCAACTCTTTCTCTCCCACACATATACATATATATATATATATATGTATATCCCCTCTATATCCTCTGTGCATCCTTGCGTGTCCAACGTGTGAAAAAAAAATGGTCAGCTTTATTTTTCATACAGTTAAGCAGACACTCGCACACACAAAAGGGACCTCACGCAGCCTCATACATTTTTTAACAAATTTATTGGGCGTAAAAAATGATATTTAATTGTGTGTTTGGGATTGTTTTCCGGGCTAAAGGTTACAAAGGACCCCGAAGCTATGCAGCTGGGATTAAGGGGAAGAGGGATTAAGCAAAGCATAGATAAAGCTTACAGGAGATCCTTGTGGGAAATTATGGGAAATTATAGACAATTTCAAGGTTTAAAATGTGTTGTACTTATTTTAAAATATTAGTTATTTACTTTAAATTGATATCTTAATATATTTTAGCTATTTCAGAGCTACTCTTAATATATAATATAATATTTTTCATTTCTAAATATTTCAATTTTTAAAGAAGGAATTAAATAATATTTTAATACATGCAAAAATCGAAATGGAGCCCTAGAATAACCTCCTAAGCTCTCAACTTCCCTGAAGACTCCCTTTCAAGGAATTTTCCTTGGCTTATCCAAGACTAAGAACCAAAAACCTCCACCATCTAAGCCGCCTAAACCGAAAGCCGCCTGGAAAAGCGAACCAAAAAACCCAGGCAAAACCAGGGGAAAACCACTTTGGTCTTCCTCCGCTCGGCGACCGCAGAAAAGTGCGGCCAAGTTGTCTTGACTCCTATTTACCTTGGCGCAAATAACATTTGCCAGGCTAAAAAGTAAAATTGTAAATGAATTATTGGATCCATTAGCAAAATCCATTTACACAAATTTAATGCAAAAGCGGCTCAGCAGGGAAAACTGGGTGGGAAAACTTTACACACTTCGTTGAACTTTTTGGCAGATACTGAAGGCTGGCACAAGATTCTGGGCAAGGGGTTGAGGTGGAAATAAAAACTTAGCAATTAAAAAATAAGCAAAGCAAAGGAAAACATTTTTAGAATTACGTATAATGCGTAAAGGGTTGTAAGGGGGATTTCCTCACCTCATTTTCCACCCAGGGATTTTCCATTTCCACTTGGAAATCGAACGATTTGCATACGAAAATAGACGAAAGTGAATGTCTGTGAATTTGGCCTGAAGCTGAGGGGAAGCCCAGACTTGACGGTTGACGGGAGATCCTGCAACAATATTATTTTAACTTTGGCCTTAAGTAAAAGTGGCTGAAAGTTCTCTCCGAATCGGAATCAAAAGGGTTAATTTTTGGTCTGAAACAAAGTTCATTGCTTTATTTCATTAGCCTTTGGTTTATGATATTAATGTATTGTTCGTGAACAAAAAAGTGGTATGTGCATTTTATGTAACAATAACAAAAGCCGCAAAATTTATTTACTCTTTTTTTTGGCATGCTTCTTGCTTTCAATTTATTTACAAACCACTTAATTTGTTTGTATTTAATCAGATTCTGTTTTAATTACATTCTATATGCCGTGTTAATTCCGATATTAAAAATGCATGTGCTTCGCTCTCCAATTTTTTCCATTTCCCCATCAATATTTATTGGAGTGTCCGCTTGGCGTTGCGTTTTTTAATGCAATTACGGACAATGCAAACAATTGGCTTTCATAGACTTATAAACCATTTTTATGGCCAACTGTCTCTGTTCCCTCTCTACAGTGATTTATGTTCTGCCTTTTATTTTTATTTATATTAACTTTTTACGCAGCTCTTCTTGAATATGTTTGTGATGTGACTTTTTGTTGTGTTTTTGTTGGTGGGCATTAAGTGGCATTAATTATTATTTATGACATTGTTTTTGTCATTCAATTTTTATGATATTTTTCAATGAATTAATGCCACATGGACTTTCTTTTGTTTTTAAACTCGATTTTTTATAATATAAAAATTAATTAATGAGCGTTTGACTCTGGAATTGCATTGAACGTTGCGGTTTTCTGAGGGGAAACTATGTATGGTATAGTATAGCTGAAAAACATCGATTTTATTCGATTTAAAATCGATTTTTCGCATAGGAAAAAATATCGAAATCTTGCAGTTATTTCCAGCTCTAGGATTTAGATGTTTTTGGGAATGATTGCAAAGGATGAGAGGGCTCAGTTGTGATCTAAAAATGTTTCTTATTTAATTCTCTTACGGAAAAATATTTTATATTTCAATAAATTAATATTTAAGCAAAATCCTTAAGAAATATATATTTTTATAATTAATTAGAGTCAAAAACAAAGCTCAAAACTAATTAGTAAATATTAATTCAACCTTTAAGGGACTTCTTCCTTTGCCTACACCTGCTTCCAGCCAAAAACCCCTCTAAAAACCCACACAAAAACCCCCATTTTGATAGACCACAAAAGCCCCATCGATATTGATTTACAACAACAGTTATCAGAGATTGTTATGCTCCAGAATTGGCCAGAAATGAGGCTTAATTTTGCGACAGGGCCAACTGTCGCCGGTCGCCACTAAGGTTTCCCTTCGGATTCCGCTTGCTGACACTTGAGCAGCAGAACCTCGGTAAATCACATGAGCCGGGGCCAAGTGGCCAACCGAAAGCCAGGCCAATAAGCAGTCAGTTAGCTGCAACTGGTAACATGAACCCGAAAAAGGGGGAAAGGAAAAACCAAAGGCAGGAGGACGCTGGCCAAATCGACGCCAGAACAAATTGAGCAGAAAACCAGAAGGCGCCAGTTCGAGGGTAAGGAGTAGGAATCCTTTTGGGCCATGGTATTTTGACACTTGCCACTCAGCCAGCAGCCAGCAACAACAGTTATTCGGCCTTATAATGAATATGAGCAACACACCGAAGGTCATCCAGAGCTGCCAAAGAGAAGTCCTTCAAGGTCCCCCGTCCATTCGGTGACATGTGGCGCCAAGTGGACAGAAACCGAAAAAACCAAAGCAATTTCCGGACCCGGCAACAAGCAGGAAATTCTAGCTGAAAGACAGATAAATTCCAAACTCACTTTGATGCCATGGGTCTCTAATGAAGACGGCTACAAAATGTCTTTACCTAATGAATGACAGTTCAGGGTGATGGCCACAGGAGGGGAATTTCCAGCTGGAATGGAGCTCTTAAAGCCCCCTCTTTTCGGACAGGACCAGCTAGACCAAGGAGCGCTCTTTGACTCATTAAAAAATTAGAATTCGAGACGAGGTATATTATTCTTGAGCTTTAGTCTATGAAAAGCTGAGGAAAAATAGGGTATTTTCACTTGGACATAAAGTTTGCTTCAAAAGAATATTGATGTTTAATTTTAAAAGCTTTGAAAATATTTGAAATATCAATTTCTATTTAAAGTAGTTAAAGATGTTTTAATATTTTGCTGAAAGTAATTTTTTTAAATATTTAGAATAGCAATTTAAAATTCAATTATTGTTATCAAGGCAGAAAATATGTATTTACATTAGTATACATTATATTCTCTAAGAATTCTTTGCAAGATCCTATTAAGTATGCCAAAAATTATTTATAGTAATTTACATTATTTTATTTTACAAATTCGTTGTTAAAAATCAACATAAATACAAATTTATTTAATTTTAATTTATCCCAATAGTAGTTTTGACTTCTTAACATTCAAGAAGATATATCTTTTTAATTACTTTCATTATTTTCTTTACTTGAAGTTCCCTGGAAAATATTAATATAAATACAAAAGTATATTTTATTATATTAACCCTATTTTAGATTTGGTTTCATAACATTCAAGAAAATATATCTTTCTTGACTCAATTCTTAACTTATATACATTATTTTCTTTCCTTTAAGCTCCCTGGAAAACATGAATATGAATACTTTTTTAATTAATATTAATTTATTAACATTCAAGAAGATATATCTTCTTTAACTCAATTCTTAACTTATATACATTATTTACTTTCCTTTGAGTTCCCTGGAAAATATTCATATGAAAACTTTTTGTTTAACTTTAGCTTTCAAATAAGGTATTCCTTCTTCGACCTTATTGTAAGCTTAATTCCCTTGCTTACTTTTTTTCAGTTTTATCCATTTCCTTTTGAGCCAAAATCAACAACAATTTTTAATTTCATTTTTCAAACGTCGCTTTGATACCTGCACGCCGCATTAACACCCTCCAAGACCCCCAGATCCATCACACTTTTCCCCCAAAAAAAAAAAAACAGAAAAAATTCAAAACCAAGGCTGAGGAGACGAAGTTTCCAGCTGATGGACTGATGGACAGACTGACTGAATGACTGACTAAATGACTGACTGAATGACTGACTACTGCCCAGCCCTTGGCTGATAATTTGATATGCCTTGGCCCTGTTTATGCGGTGGGTTCATGAGGGCGACACCATGGCCCGGGAGGGGTGCTTTAATTTTATTTGCACAAAAATGCGCGTCAATATTACCGAAAAAATATACATTTGGACAAGGCGACGTTGCCTCGTGTCTGCTGTTGTTTTTCCTTGTCCTGGCTCTGTGGCCAAAGCAAATAAAATTCATTATGAATTTCTAATTATATTGCCCGCCGAAGGCAACCCTCGAAAAAAAGGGCCAAAAGTTGCCTCAAAAAGTTTACATTTTTCGTTGGAAGCCCCAGCAAAAAAAAATGTCAAGCCGCACATTTGACAATGATGAATTCGCTTTTGGCCAGCAACCCCCGAAAAAAGTGCCTTAGATAAACTGATTAGGCACATCAATTGGGCAGAGCACTCATCTATCCCGGTGGAGCAGGAAAAACCTTTGCCTAATGGCAATTGTTTTGTGAAAATTGAATTTTCCCTTTGTACTTCCGGGCATTGCATTGTCTGCCTGGTTACAACAAGAACTTCCCTAATTAGAAATATGAAAATAAGGCGAATGTTTCGCGGTTTTCTGCACCTGCTGCCAGAGATAATGAGGCTGAAGGCTGAAGGTGAACCGGAATGGGCCCAGAGGGGTTGGTTGGTTGGTTCGGTGTTGTTCTCTTCAAAATTGGAAAAGGTATTTGCTTAAATTATTATTGGACTTAATTACAGCCAAGTTGAGCCAAAGAATGCGCAATAATGGAAACCAATTTCAAGTTTTGCAACAAGACGGGGGAAGTAAATAAAAATGTGTCCGGCTTAAGGTGTTTAAATGAATGGCAAGGCTATAAGTCTGAGTGGTATTAGGCAGGTACTTGGAAATATTTACAATTGTTTCAAAAAGGGGTTTAAATTTACTTCAAGGGAAGTTGGGTAAAGAAGGTTTATGAAGCTGGTTTTTGTATATGTTACGTCTTTAACTTTGATAGTCTTTAAAATTTAAATATATTAAATATTAAAATTCATAAAACTGTAACTCATTTACAGAAATTCATCTACTAAGATTCTTTTACTGAAATTCATTTACTAAAATTCATTTACTGAAATTCATTTACTGAAATTCATTTAATCAATATTCATATACTAAAATTCAATTACTAAAATTAATTTACTAAAATTCATTTACTAAAATTCATTTACTGTAATTCATTTGCTGAAATTCATTTCCTGAAATTCATTTACTGAAATTCATTTACTGAAATTCCTTTACTAAAATTAATTTACTGAAATTCATTTACTGAAATTCCTTTACTAAAATTAATTTACTGAAATTCATTCACTAAAATTCGTATGATATATACTACTTTAAAACAAATTATATATAAATAATCCCATATTTATGAAGAATTTATTCAATATCTTCTTCAGTATAAATCTTATCTTGTTTATGTTATTCATCATATACTATTATTCCCCATAACTATTAATGTTTATTAAATATCCCAAATGAAAGTCAAACACAAAGCTCATAAATGTAATACAATCTTCTCCATAAAACGCATTAATTCACACATTAAGCTATTTGGCATTGATTTCTATTTGCCCAGCAATGATTGACTGATTGATGATATCGAAACTAGCCAAACCCAAAAACGCCAAAGCAAATAAGACAACCAAGGCTAAGAGATGTGAGATTAAAATGGGGATTTGTGGCTAATAGACAGTGGACATCGAATATCTAGGCTTGGACTCGTTTTATCTGGGCCACAATGGGAGTATTAGAAGGGGAGAGTGTCAGCAAACAATGGGATGATGATGAAGCCCACGATGATGATGATGATGATGATGAGCCCGGCCTCTGATATAAATCAAACAACAATGAGAGACACAGATACAGATATGGCTTGCGGATAACATACACACACTCGACACTGGAGGACATTCGAGGATAATGCGCCGCCTCTCAACACGAACACGCCCCTCGATTTTCCGGGGGTTTTTCATTGTCAGCGCTAAGCAGCGTGTGAGGATTACTACGCATTCTTCGGCAAGGACCCGCCACTTGGTCCCTTTGTCTAATTGGTTGTGTCACATATGAGAGTACATCGGATCCTGAAGCCGAATCCCGAATCCTGAATCCCGAATCGCCGCTTTGTTGTGACTGCCTGTCATTAGCTCTCAGGTCCCATTTCGACTTTCTTTCGGTGCTTTGTTTGGGGTATTTAATGCTTCAATTGATTCCTGATTTAAGTGCCTCCCCGCGGACCCAAAGACAGCTGCCGAAGAGTCCGCTGCCCAGCAGGTTGTCCTCCGTCTCGCAGAGTCTTAGAGATCCGCTCCGGGGTCAGGCTAATTGAAAGTCTTTCACCTCCATCAACAGCCTAATGATGACGGTGCGCAAAAAATGTGAAGTGAATCATGAAGAGAGGTACACAAAAAATGTGAACTTTAGGTATTAGAGCTATTAGGTAATAATATTTAAGTCTATTAAGTTTGAGAGAAATATATACTCTTGAACCTTAGAAATATTACTTTCATTTTATTTTATATATAAATATCAGAACTCTGTGGGATAGGAGGTAACATGGTCCACTGAATTAATCATAATTGAATAATTGAATTTTATAGTAAATATATAACTTGTTTTTAAAATAATGATAGATTCACTACATAAATTACAGGTACTGAATTCAATAATAAGATATTTTATGAAATACTCCAAATTGTATATAAATTTGTATAATAAGTAAGCTTAAACATTTAGACAAAATAACTATACATTTAATGAATAAATCCCTGTATCTGAATTCTAGAATACAACGGTGTATAAATAGTTTGAATGCTTTAATGCTTTTACTAAAAACCATATTTATTACTAAAAAGTAGTTAAAAGTTTAAATTTTATTACGGTATTATATAGCACCACCCAGTGACCCCTCGACTTTCGGTATGAAAACCACTGTCTATACAATATTCTATTAAAAATAAATCTTTAAGCATTAAATAATTTTAGGAAGACTAAAAATAAGCATGGAATTCTTTAAGAAATAAGCTTCAACTAGTACTATAAAAAATAATAAATTTGTTAAATGAACAACACAATTTAAATCCTAAATTAGAAACCCTAAGATATACTTAAAATTATTTTGGAATTGTATTTTATTACCTTAAAGTACTTAGAATTAAGATTTAATTTAAACAAAGTAAAATCCACTTTCTAGAAAGTTTCTAGTTGACACTCACATTAAGTAACACCACCCAGAGACCCCTAATAAATATAATAATCTTTCTATATATTAAATTAAAAATAATAATATTTAATAATAATATTTATTTGTCAGAATGAAAGGTAACCAAGGAGATCTATAATAAATAAATTTAAATTTAAATTTAAATATATCATTACTTTGAGTATAAGTAAAAGTACTTATGCTCAAAGTAAGTAAAAGTACTTATACTCAAAGTAATGATAAATTTATTAAATAAATTTTCATTGAATATTGAATATTGAATATTAAACCTTATCTATCAGTAAATAAAATGACCTATAACTTATAAAAAAATAAATCTTTTAGTATTCAAAATTAAGTTTATATTTAGACAAAATCCAAAGCACTCTCTAGAAAGTTTCTAGTATAAACTATTATTACATAACACCACCCAGAGACCCCTCGACGTTGACTCATTGCACACTTCATGGAATCGTCAAAAAAAAGCGTAAACAAACGCAAAACGCAAAACATTGACAGGAACTACACACGTAATGCCTTGAAACCTGATAATGGCATCATCGGCGGAACATTCTGAGATAAGCAGAGTCGAGCAGCTGAGCTCAAAAGCTCCCAAATGAGGTTTCAGCGAGGCAGTTGCAAAATATCAACCATAAAGTCAGGACGTACACACTTCACTCGCCATGAGATTTATTATATTTTACCTACTGGGTCTGCTCAGCGGGACGAGCTTGACCCAGGGCGCCAGTAACCTGATCTGTTACTATGACTCAACCTCGTATCTGCGCAAGGGACTGGCCAAACTGCAATCCTCCGACCTGGAATTAGCCTTGCAGTTCTGCACTCATTTGGTTTATGGCTACGCAGGACTGAAGGCCGACACCCATGAGTTGTTCAGCCTGAATGTGGACCTGGACATGTTCCATTACTTTGAAATCACTGACCTTCACAAGAAGTTCCCCCAGCTGAAGATCCTGCTGAGTGTGGGCGGTGATCGCGATGTGGACGAGGCTCATCCGAACAAGTACATAGAGCTCCTGGAGGCGAATCGAACGCAGCAGCAGAATTTCATAGATAGCAGCATGATTTTGCTGAAGCGAAATGGCTTCGATGGCCTCGACCTGGCCTTCCAGCTGCCCAGGAACAAGCCCAGGAAGGTGCATGGTGCCATTGGTGGTTACTGGAAGCAGTTCAAGAAGCTATTCACAGGAGACTTTGTGGTGGATCCCCAGGCGGAGCATCACAAGTCACAGTTCACGGATTTGGTGATGAACCTGAAGAATGCCTTTCGCAGTGCCAATCTGATGCTGAGTCTCACTGTGTTGCCCAATGTCAATTCCACTTGTAAGTAGAAATTAATTAATATATTTTCTTCTTTAAAATTAAATTAAATTAAATTTTCAGGGTACTTTGATGTCCCCAAGCTGCATTCCCACTTCGACTACATCAACCTGGCTGCCTTTGATTTCCTTACACCCCTCCGTAATCCCGAGGAGGCTGACTTCACTGCTCCCATCTTCCTGCAGGACGAACAGAATCGTCTGCCCCACTTGAACATTGATTACCAGGTCAACTTTTGGCTCCACAATCATTGTCCCGCCCAGAAGTTGAATTTGGGTATTGCCAGCTATGGCAGAGCTTGGAAACTGACCAAGGACTCTGGTCTCAGTGGACTTCCCGTGGTCCATGATACCTATGGTCCTGCTCCTGGAGGACTGCTTATCAATAGCGTTGAAGGATTACTGAGTTGGCCGGAGATTTGCTCAAAATTGGCCACGAATTCATCGGCTCAATATAGAGGGGAAATGGCACCGCTTCGCAAGGTCACGGATCTTACTCAGAAATATGGTAACTATGCCCTACGTCCAGCAGATGACAACGGAGACCATGGTGTGTGGCTGAGCTTTGATGATCCAGATTTTGCTGGAATCAAGGCTACCTATGCCAAGGGCAAGGGACTCGGGGGCATTGCCATATTCGATCTGAGTTGCGACGACTTCCGGGGACTCTGCACTGGCCAGAAATTCCCCATTGTGCGATCAATTAAATACTTTATGGCCTAGAGAATTTATTGTTAACTAGCTTAATAGTTGAATATTTAAAACTTTAAGTTTTATGATGAAAATAAATTAAATGATAAAAATAAATATAACAATTTTGAAGTGTTTGTAATGATTTTAAGGAGAGGGTTTTGTTTTACTTTATAGGTGGAAAATTTGGTTAAAATTAAAGTTTGCTAAGAGAAAAAGTATATAAAAAATTGGTTTAAAATAAAGTTTCTTAGAAGTAAAAGTAAAGAAAAATGGATTTTAAGTAAAGTGACCTAAGAGAAAATGTAAATATAAATCAAAAACTAGAACATTTTTAGGAAGAAATATTTATTTTAAATTTCTAAAGTTATTTCAGGTATATCTTTCCATAAAAACAACATGACTTCATACTTTCTGTTGACTATTTAAACCTTATTTTAAGATTCAGAATAATTCCCGAATTCTATCCAAAAAAATAACCCTGTAAAATAGTGCGTTTGCTCAAATTTAATTAATATTTTGTACGGGTTTTTCCTCCACGTTTTGTACTTTTTTCTTAATTGCAAAACTTTTAATTCTAATCAGCGAGCGTGTTTCAATGTTGGGAGATTATTTTGCTTATTTTTTGTATTTTTTAGTGGCCTCCCAGACTTGACCCTCAGCCCGACGACGAACGACATCGTCGTCATTAATTTGTGAGTACACAATTAAGTCATTGCGAGAATAAAATAAATAAACTGGACTGAAAGTAAGCTTGGTTTTGTCTCCACTGCGGTCTAGAAATCGTGTTAAAGCTTCGACTCAAGCTTTTGTCGTCGGTTTCGGTTTCGGTTTCCATTTCGATTTCAGCTTCAGTTCGATTTCATTTGATCTTGGCTGCGGTTGTGTTTATTGAGAGTTTTGTAGTAAAGAAATATATATATAGATACATATATTATCCCCGGCACCATGAACCCCTGGATCTGGTTCACGTTTGTCGCGTGCCTCTTTGCGGCTAGCACAGAAGCTGCCTCCAACTTGGTTTGCTACTACGACTCTTCGAGTTACACGAGAGAAGGTAAGGCAGGGAGTCGGAGATATTCAATACTTTAACACAAAAAGGTGATAAAATTAACAGGTGTTTAGGGAAAAACACCTATAGCTACAGAAAATAAACAACAAACCAAAAGTCTAGGTTTTTTTGAGGATACCGAGCAACTTAGAGAAGTGAATAAGTTAGAAATCAAGACAGAAGTCGGTGTAAAAACAAATATTTGTTTTATTCTACATATATTCAGTATCAATATTCTGAATTTAAATAAATAAATAATTATGTGCCGTAGTAAAACTTCAAGTGACTTAACAGACCTTCACAGTATTACGAAAATGATTAATTTAGTTAGAAACAAATATTTTAGCACCAATTTGTGAAGTAATATTAAGAATGATGATAATATTTAAGCAATGTAGCTCATAAAACCAAAGAAATTATAATATAAACGTTTAGAAAAATATAGAACTCCGGGAATATATATAGGTCTTACCAAAATTATTTGACCATTCTAGATCTACAATAAATATATAATAAAATATATAAGAAAATAACTTTAAAATTTATTTAAAACATTTACAACATCAAAATTACTGAAATACACAAAAGTTCAGGTTTGCTATTTATTTAAAAGTAAAACTATCTAGTGTTTTTCCTCCATATAATATATTTAAAATTGGTTTTTTAAATAGTAGTTCACAGTTCCAAGGTTCAGATTTTACATATGTACACTTTTATTGATATATTTAACCCAATTTCTAATCGAAGCTCATTAATTGAATAATTCTTGCCATAGAACAGCAACACTTTAAATTGCTCTGAGTTCATTAGGAAACTTAATCATCGACGACTATTTGTTGATTTGTTTTAGTAATTACTTTTTGCTTCGGCAAATATATGTAAAGAGTCTGACTAATCGGAAATAGTAAAAGGTATATAAAACTGAGACTTATTTTTATAAATATTTTGGAGAAACCCCAACTTAAAAAAGCCATAAAAACTCTAGTTAAAATATAGTTATTCATGTTTCTTTCTAAAGCTTGAGTAACCTGTGTTTAAATAACTGCTTAGCATGTGCCAAATTTACAAATTTACAAAAAATATACAACAAAAAAGCCTCAAAAACATGATTAGCATAGTTACATAATCATTGAAGCGTTCAAAACAAAACTCGGACTTAATTTAATTCAGTTCGCAGACCGAAGCTTATCTCTAGAAGAGAGAAACGTAAAGAGAGCAAAGCCAGAGCTAAGGCTAGTTCTATAATAATTCAAGAGAGCGGAGGTCAGTGGCTTATCGGACAAGTTTTTCAAGCAAACAAACAAATACAGAGAGAGGGAGACACACTAGCTCTCTCTCTCTCCCACTGATAACTCTCTGGAGACAGACAAAGAGAGTCTCTATTGGAAATCTAGTTAACAAGCTAATTAGACCGGGATTTAACTTACCAAAACAGCAATTACGGAATGACCCACCAAAAATAGGGCTATTAGTTGATTATTTCGATTATCTCCGATCTGGGCTTGGGTTAATTAACACAAATCTGTACCGATCCCACGCATTTGAAATGAAAACCAGAGCGTTCAACACACAGCGAGTTTAGCACGACAACTGCCACCAGCAGCGAACTGAACAAGTGGAAAGCAGAGCTTCCAGTGATTCAGCAGAGCTGCACAGTGTCACGAAAATTATTGTTTTAGTTGATTAAAAAGATATTTCGGCAGGAATTTGTGAATGAATATTTTTCATGGGAATTATTGACAAGCTTTATAACTAATAAATTTTAGGAAATTACATTACAAAGTTTGTAAATAGTTTAGACTCACGAAATATATTCGTATGTCTCACAAATATATAAAAATAATTATTTGAAAACTCTAGACTTACGATAAAAGACTTTGAGATATAATTGGAAAAAAAGAATTTGATGTTTTTACTCACTTTTAGTTTTTTTTATCATTTGTTTGAACATAACAAAATTAAATTGAATAATATTTTTAAACATTATTTAACCTTGAGAGCTCCGGACCTTTTTAAATTTCTGAATTATTTGTAACCATATATTTAAATGTTTCCCAAATTTTCAGTTAAAAATTATTTTACTTAAAATAAAACAAGGTTTAAATATCCAGTTCAAAGTGAAAGAATTTCTGATATTTTTTAGTTTATAAATTTTTTTTTTAACACACACATTTTTTACTAGAAGATTATTTGAAGTAAATCTTAAAAGTAAAGATTTCAACATCTAGTTAAATCTAAAAGAACTTTTGTTATTTTATGGCTTGTAAATAATTTTACCCCACTTTTTACACCTCTCATCCCACTGTGCCCCGCACCCAAGTCGATCCACATTAAACCGCTCGCTGGGCTCGCACTGCTGGCGTTCAATTAAGCCATTGAAGCCAACGGAGACAATGGACCGGACAGCGGGAGAGGATGATCCGTTGATCTCTGATCTCTCCAGCTTTCCAGTAGTTCCATGAAGAGCGAGAGTGAGAGTATCCAATCTCACTTGCCAGATGGTGCTCTCCGGATCTCGGATTATTTGTCACTCAAGTGCAGCTCAATGTACCTCCCATGCATACTAAGTTTAATAACTATCTGTGAACGCACTCTGTGTATCTTCCAGGCCTGGGCAAGCTGCTCAATCCGGATCTGGAGATCGGAGTGCAGTTCTGCACCCACTTGGTGTACGGATATGCAGGAATCCGCGGCGAGAACTATCAGGCGTACAGTCTAAACGAGAACCTGGACATATACAAACATCAGTTTTCCGAGGTGACCGCCCTGAAGAGGAAGTACCAACACCTGAAGGTCCTGCTCAGCGTTGGAGGCGATCATGACATCGATGTGGAGCATCCAAACAAGTATATCGAACTGTTGGAGGGCGAGAAAGTGCGTCAGACTGCCTTTATCCGATCGGCTTATGACCTGGTGAAGAACTACGGCTTCGATGGTCTGGATTTGGCCTATCAGTTCCCCAAGAACAAGCCCCGAAAGGTGCACGGTGAACTGGGATCCGCCTGGAAGAGTATCAAGAAGCTATTTACAGGAGATTTCATAGTGGATCCCAATGCAGCCTTGCACAAGGAGCAGTTCACGGCTTTTGTCCGAGATGTCAAGGATTCCCTGAGGGCTGATGGCTTCCTGCTCAGTTTGACAGTCCTGCCCAATGTTAACTCTACTTGTGAGTATTTGAAAAATGTCCTTAGAAAATATCCTAGATATCCTAGTAATTTATGATATTTCCAGGGTACTTTGACATTCCCGCCTTGAATGGCCTGGTGGACTATGTGAACCTGGCTGCCTTTGATTTCCTCACACCCGCCCGCAATCCCGATGAGGCGGACTACACTGCTCCCATTTACCCTCCCACTTCCAAGGATCGTCTGGGACACTATAATGCTGATTTCCAGGTGAATTACTGGTTGAAACAGGGCTTCCCATCGAGTAAGATCAACCTGGGTGTGGCCACCTATGGCAATGCCTGGAAATTGACTCATGATTCCGGTCTTGAGGGAGTGCCAGTGGTGCCCCACACCGAAGGCGCTGCCCCGGAGGGAACCCAGTCCCAGAAGCCAGGATTACTGAGTTATGCCGAGATCTGTGGCAAGCTGAGCAATCCCCAGAATCAGTACCTCAAGGGTAATGATTCGCCGCTAAGAAGGATTACGGATCCCACCAGGAAATTTGGAACCATTGCCTATCGTCCAGTTGATGGACAGGTTACCGAGGGCATTTGGGTGAGCTACGATGACCCGGACACGGCCTCCAATAAGGCGGCCTATGCCCGTTCTATCAATCTCGGAGGAGTGGCCCTCTTCGACTTGAGCTACGATGATTTCCGTGGCCAGTGCACCAACGATAGGTATCCCATCCTCAGGGCGGTGAAGTATCGTTTGTAGAAGTAAGATTTGAATTTATTTGGAATTTTAAATGGAAAGTTATAACAAATAAAAGATGATTTATTAATTATAATTAATCTCTCAATTATAATTATTTGAGTGTTCTTATCTCTTGATTTTGAGGAAGAAGTCAGTACACTTTTGATTTTGAACAAAAAAGTGAGTACATTTTTAATTTGAAATTGAAAAGTGAGTACATTTTTGTTTTGAAATTGCAAATTGAGTAAATTTTTGTTTTTAAATTGAAAATGAGTAGATTTTTTTGTTTTGAAATTGAATACATTTTTGATTTAAAATTGTAAATAAAATAGTATTTGTTTGGTTACAAAAAATCTCCAAAATATTTTTCTCAACATTTCTCAACAAAATCTTTATTGGTTTAATGATTAATCTTTTTGTGTACGTACAGCTCTGGTTAATGCCTTTATTTATTTTGCACTTATTTGTGAAGTGCTTACTTTTATGGGACCTTGAAACCGCATCATCAATAATCCCACCTTAAACATTTTAAATTCCCACGTAAGCCCTTAATCATTTCGAGACAACAAAAATATATATGCTTGTATATTTGGGGCATGACTCGACTAGTAACGACCTTGTTAATGCCTCAACACCTCTGGGGAATCATACAAGTTGCAGACTTATCCCTGGGAAGCACCCATAAAAAGCTACTGGAGATTTAAGGTATTTAAACTATGACTGTAGCTACAGGCACTATCTTCTAGAAACCCTAGGCAGATAAGCTGCTGTTTTCCTTTTCGGTTTTTAAATTACCTACCCAGCCGAGAAGTGATCTCATTGAACCCCGTGTCAGCTGTCACTCGAGACAAACAATTTCGTTGAATTCTGCGGTTGATAATAAGTCCCACGAACTGCGTTTGCTATTGTTCGTAACACTCGTCCGGGGGTTTAGCTTCGTTTCGGGGAATCAAATGGAGGCGACTCTACAAAAAAGCTCCGAAGCCATTTCCAATTCAATTTTCAGTGCCAGTGCCTGTGCCGGTGCCGGTGCCAGTGTCATTTCGAATTCAGTTTGGTTTCGCCTCTCGCCGGCGACGGAGTGTTCCAATTTTAAGCTCAGAGGGTTTATTTTTTGTTTATATAGTATTTTTTTGAGTGACTTTTATCTCTCGTGCAAGATGACAAGCTCTCTGTGGCTCAGCCTGGCTCTGAGCTTGGCTGTTTTGGCTCAATTTCAAGTGAGCGCAGCTCCTAATCTGGTCTGTTTCTATGACTCGCAGGGCTTTCAGCGACAGGGTGAGTAGATTTCTAGGAAATTCAATTATTTCTTAATTTTAAATAATAATTTCTAATTTCTGTTAATGTCAGGCCTGGCCCAGTTCTCCATGACCGATCTGGAGCTGGCTTTGCAATTCTGCACTCATCTGGTCTATGGCTATGCCGGTGTCAATGCCGATAACTTTGAGGTTCAGAGCATCAACCGACGACTCGATCTCGAGCAGCGTCACCTGGCCCAGGTGTCCAGCTTGAAGGAGCGGTATCCCCACATCAAGTTCCTGCTGAGTGTGGGCGGTGATGCGGACTTGAATGAGGGTAACCAGTACATCAAGCTCCTGGAGTCGGGACAGCAGGGACACAAGCGTTTCGTTGAATCCGCTCGGGATCTGGTCAGGCGCTACAACTTTGATGGCTTGGACTTGGCCCTGCAGCTGCCCAGGAATAAGCCACGCAAGGTGCATGGCGATGTGGGTTCGGCCTGGAAGAGTTTCAAGAAGTTCTTTACGGGGGATTTCATTGTGGACACCGATTCGGAGACGCACAAGGGACAGGTGACTGCTTTGGTCAGGGATTTGAGTGCTGCCCTCAAGCAGAATGACCTCCTGTTGAGTCTGACAGTGCTGCCCAATGTGAATTCGAGCTGTAAGTAGGAAATTAATTGTAACACTATAAGTAATTCACTTACTTAGAACAGCAATTAATATGGCGTCATAGCTATACCTTTCAAAACACCTGAAAAAACAGATCTCTCTTATTGATTTCTAACTTGTAACTGCATATTTATAAGCATCTGTTCCACAAATTCTGTTTAATTGTTGACTTCATTATATAAGCTTTATTAAAACCCCCTCTCTGTTTCAGGGTACTACGATGCCCCCTCGCTTGCCCCCAGTCTGGATTTTATCAACCTGGGAGCCTTCGACTTCCTGACTCCTCAACGTAATCCCGAAGAGGCCGACTTCACTGCTCCCCTTTATGAGGCCTTTGGCCAGAATCGTCTGGGTCACTACAACGTCAACTTCCAATTGGAACACTGGCTGCTTCAGAGAGTGCCAGCCCACAAGCTCAACATTGGCATTGCCACCTATGGTCGAGCCTGGAAGATGACCAAGGATTCTGGAGACTCTGGAGCACCTGTGGTGGCATCCACCAACGGACCAGCCCCGGCAGGAGCCCAGAGCAAGAAGGAGGGTCTTCTCAACTGGGCAGAGATATGCCAACTGATGCCTAATCCTAGCAATACCAATGCCAGGGGACCCAGTGCCCCGGTGAAGAGGGTCCTGGATCCCACCAAGCGTTATGGCAGCTATGCCTTCCGTACCGCCGATGAGAACGGAGATCATGGCTTGTGGATCAGCTACGACGATCCGGACTCTGCCTCCAGCAAGGCCCAGTATGCCAGGGTCAAGAATCTGGGCGGAGTGGCTCTGTTCGATTTGACTCAGGATGACTTCCGTGGCCAGTGCACCAACGATCGATTCCCCATGCTGCGTGCCATCAAGTACCGTCTGCTTTAGGAGCCGAAGGAGAGAGCATGAAGTCATCACCAGCACGCAAATGTCACAAGAAATAATAGGATAAAGGAGCGCGGCGGGGAACCACAAATGTCACCCGATCGGCGGCCTAAGGCCTCCTTCTGTGTCTGTCCCTTTTTGCAAATTAATTACAAAGTTGTAAACTAAAATGCGCCGCAAATTAATTCGATGAAGCTGGGTCCTCCAGGGAGGAGGGTAACTGAAAGGGGGAAAGGGTAGTGCACTGAGAGAAAAGAGGGGATAGGGAAGTGTATTCAAAATTAAAGTCGGTTTTAAAAGGTGAGTAATAGTCAAGGTAAGTAAAGATTGGAACTTTTTCTCCTAATAATTTGTGTTTAAATACAAGAAATCGTTTGCTTACTAATGACTAATCTAAAATATAAATTTTGATTAATTGATAATTATTCAAACAAAAATTATTATATTATTATTATTATTATTATACAAATTATATTATGATTATAAATATAATATAAATTTTTTAATAAAATTTAATTTCGAAATTTTAACCTATATTATAAACTGAAAACTATGAAATCTCATAAAAATGTGTCTAAGAATATGCAACAAAATATTGTATTGGTGATTTCTGCTAATATCTATAGTAGAATTTTAGAATTAATCCTAAATGGAATATTCCTTCTGCAATAACTATTACTTTCAAATATAACCATATTTCTTAACATTTCCTGATTAAAACTTTTCTAATTTTGAAATTTCAGCCCAAAACTAGCCTTTATTACAAACAGACCCCTTTGAAATCTCATAAAAAGGTGTCTAAAAGTATGCAACAAAAGTGTTTTTGGTGACCTCAGCTGATATTTGAATTTACGAATCAATCTTTGATTCCTTCAATTTTCTTTAAAAGATAAATTTCTCTTCTCATAACTTAAAAATCCGATTTAAAAACTAAATTTCCTATATATTTTATCATTATTTGTTTATTAGATAGATAGATATTTCCTATGTATTTCACATATTTATCTTAAATATTTTCTATATTATTCCTATACATTTCCTATATATAACTATAGATATCCTATATATTTCTTATACATTTCCTGTATATTTTCTATATAATTCCTATATATATCCTAAATATATCCTATATAATTCTTATTAATTTTCCTTCACATCTCCAGTATTTAATTTTTATAAATTTGTATATATAATAATCTTATGTTTCCTTTCTCCTATATTTCTCCTATATATTTCTTATAAATTTGTATATATAATATTTTTATATTTCCTTTATTTCCCTCGGTGTATCTGTTGCCATCTCGCTGCTTTAATTGCCCCTTTTGCATTGAATTGTTTGGCGCCCACGTCTGGGCGACTCGAGCGCTTTATCATCTCGGACCCATCTTGGTCAAATGGCATTTTGCGGTGGTTTTTTATTTAATTTTATTTTTTTTCTTCGCTGTGCTCAGATTTACAGATTTCGCCACAGAGAGCGAGCTGCTGCTGGTGACTCTTTGGCTTTGTGTAATTGGCGCTACATACGCGACCAGATCGCTGGACTCGACCGCGATCCTCGATCCATATGCGTACTCCGCAATGGTTGCACTTGGTCTGAGTCCACCTCCGGGGCCGTGTGTCCTCCTCCTCTGCTTACAGAATTGCTGACATACCACCATGCAAAGGTTGCCACTACAGTGAACTGTGGCCACAAGGAGATCGGGTTGGGGCTGCGGTTCGGGGGTGTCTGGACCGACTGCCTCGACTGGCGACGACAACGACACGATGTAAGACAACTAAATTAAGTTATTGTTTCTTGGGTTAACAGCGAGAAGGAGTCAATGACTTGGGGATACTCTAATTTTGGGGGTTTTAAAAGAGATAACTTTATAATGTTTTAATTAAGAAGTTTTTAAATAATAAAAATGTAATAAAAATATATTAAATCTTCCCGGTTAATTGGAGATATTTAAAAGGTTTTGAAAAATTCCAAAAATATATTATTTAATTTGTAAATAAATCCACTAGTTTCTGGGATTTTAAAAGGAAGTGTTCTGTAATTAAATACTAGAGTTATTAAAATATAATTATGTAAGAACATAAAAATATAAATTAATTGTAGTAAATTTAAATATATTTATATATTATTATTATTAATTTATTAAGTCTACAATTAACCAAGAAGATTCATTATTAAATACTCAAATTTTTGGAGTTTTAATAGGAAAAGTTCTGTAATTAAATACTAGAGTTATTAAAATATTATTGTATAACAAGAATAAAAATATGTAAGTTAATTGTCAGTTTAATATTTAAGTTATTAAAATATTGTTTTGTAAGAAGAATATAAATAGGTGAGTTAATTGTAGTAAATGTAGACATATTTTTTAATTGATAAAATCTACAATTAACCCAGAAGATTCGTTAATTTCTCTAATTTCAGGGTTTTAAAAGGAAAAATTCTGGAATTAAATATTAGAGGTATTTAAATGTATTTAAGTTAGGAAAATATAAAACACCTTCCTAGGGTATTGTAGACATGTAAAAGGTTTTATTCTTAAATACCAATCACAAATTTTTAAATCAATAAAATCCACACAACATTACAAGAATGCTTTCTAAAAACCCTAAAAAATTGCATAATGTTTAAAATTTTCTTTCTTAAAATAAGGTTAACATAATTTAAAAGGTTCTGGGTTGTTTTATAAAAAATAGTGCACAATTTTTAAAAATATTTGTGAATATTTAATTAAAAGTTCTAAATAAAACTAAAACTCTAAAACTTTTACTAAGATTTAAATGATTCCGAAATATTATTTTCTATATTTATAAACTTATTATCATGGTAATACAATTTCCAACTAAAAATGTAACTCACTAAGAGACTTTGAGCACCTTAAAAATTCTCTTTATATTTATCTAAAAATCTCTGGTTAACCGGGGAATTTCTTACTTATGAATATGCTCCCACACTTACCCTGACCACTGTTAACCATATTCAAACCCTTGGAGCCAGCTAGAGTCCTAGTTGCTATCTAGCCGTCTTATCTGGGAATCGTGATCTTATTAAGCCGGCCCATACACTCGGAAATTATTTGCAATTGGCGCAATGCCTTATTGGAATGCAAAATATGCCATTAGTGGCAGAAGTCGAGACTTGGCCAAAGTCAAGGCACAACTTTCCCAGACTAGCGACGAGTTAAGGGCCCAAAGGGCACAGGGACATCGAGGAGGAAGGAGGAGGAGGAGGAAGAGGAGTTCCCTGGGTAAAAGCATGCCACTAGCATAGCGTACAAGTTGTAAACACGGCATTGTTTTTGGCCACCGTTCCTTAATATATACCCCAAAAAACCAGAACCTTAAGGAGTATGCACTTGGAAAATTAGAAGTGGACATAAAGTTAATTTTTGATATAAATATATTAAGAGTTAATGTACATAAATTAGAAGATAATTTAGAAACTTGTGTGATTATGTAAAAAATTTAATATATATTTGATAATGTTTAAATATTTTAAGGATATAAGAAGGATATATTTTTTATTATTTCAATATTTTATGGATAGAAGTTCTTGGAATAATATCAGAAGTTCTGACAAGATTTAATTCAATTTTAAAGTTCCTTAAACACTTTTCAATCTTTATAGTAAACTCCCCTTTTAAGGATTATTTTCTTTAATTTTTTAAGTATTTTAATTTAACATTTCCTGTTCTTGGAATAATATCAGAAGTTCTTACAAGATTTAATTCACTTTTTAAGTTCCTTAAACACTTTTCAATATTTATAGTAAGCTCTCTTTTAAGCACTATTTTCTTTATTATTTTAAGTATTTTAGTATAATATTTTAATGTAAATCAAACAATTTTTTTAACTCAACCTAAGCTGATTTTTAATATTTTAGGTATTTTAAATTAACATTTCTTTTTCTTGGAATAATATCAGAAGTTCTTACAAGATTTAATTCACTTTTAAAGTTCCTTAAACACTTTTTAAAATTTTTAGTAAGCTCCCCTTTTAAGCATTATTTTCTTTAATATTTTAGGTATTTTAATTTAACATTTTAATGTAAACCAAATCATTTTTTTAACTGCAACCCAAGCTGATCGTGTTTAAGCCTAAAAGTGCTCCTAGTCCTCAGTCCTCGACCTCTCCTCGTCCTCGTCCTCGTACAGAGGATAGCAGCCTCACTCTGCCTTCGACTTTGGCTTGTCGCCTCATCTAATTAAGGAGCATTTGGTCCATGGCGGCGTCTACAAGATCTGTTCATGATTATTGCCCCCGGGACCATATCGCTGCCCCCCACTGGACTCCCTGCGAATGACAAATATGTGCTGCTGCTGCTGCTGCTGCTGAGATGCTGGCTGGATGGCACCGGACTTCTGTTGTCTTCCAAGGAAGCAGCCAGCCGGCTGGTAGCTCCTTAAATAAAGATATTTTCGCCCTCATTACGCGCCGTGTCCTTTTGTTTATTTGGCTACCAGTTTTGCTCACTCCCTGGATTTTATTTTTGTATTTTTTGTTTATTGTTTTTGTTTGTTCTTTTTTTTTTGTATTTTTTTCGGTGGCCGATGAAGTGTCGCTGATTGCGCGTTGCATTGTTTTGGCCAGGTCGAAACGGCGATGAGGCGATGGCGATAAGGAGATGCCTGGAGACTGGTCAGGGATTTTGGGTTTGTTAGCCGCCGATATGATAAGCTGGCCTGACTTCGGGTTCGATAAGGATTTCCTTGGAAAAGTTGCCATAGTTTTTATTCACTTGTAACCCGGCTTAGAATATGCTTAAGTTATACCAGGCTTTTCCCACAATGAACTTGATTTTACTGCAGGCTATTCCAGGACCTGCTCCTCCTTCGCTGGTTCTTCTACCTCACATTGTTATCGCTCTGCTTGCTCTGGGTTTGCATTTTTATTGCTTTGTTAATTTTAAATAAGCCACGCGACTTTATGTTCGTATATATGTATATTTGAGCCCCCAAGTAAGCCGTCGTTAAGGTAAGGCTTTGCTGGAGCTCCGCTCTGGATTGAGCTGTCTCCGCCAGCAGCCTGTTCCAAGGATCAGTCTCAGTCTCATCCAATTGTCAGCGGGTTGTCAACCAAAATGATTTACACATAAAGATCTCTGGGCCTGACCAGAGCCAAGTGGCGCCACAGCAAGTCGAAGGTAAACGTATCGTTGTGGGAGAAGTTGGTAATATGATGCCTTTGGGTTAATATAGAGGACTCTAAATGCCCTTAAAATGTATACTTACATAAAATATGGAACTAAAATAACTAGGAAAAAAGAAAATCTACTAAAAAAGTGTAAAAAGTGTAAGACCTTAAACCTAAAAATATTTTGTATTCGATTTAATAAATTGCTATAATTAGTTATAAATTTAAATTACCATACAAATCAAAATTTTAATAGCTTTTAAAAGATGCTTTTTTAATTTATAACTAACTAAAATAATTAAATAAAAAAAAAATCTACAAAATAATATAACCCCTTAAGGCCTGACAAATATTTTTGAAAAATATAATATAATTTACAAAAAATAAATCTACTAAATAATTTTAGACCTTAAGACTTGCAAAATATTTTTAATACATTAGTTAGTACAACTGGTTAATAATGTAAAATCTAACCCAAACAAAATTTAAAGATGTTTTAAAAGAATAAAGACTAAAAATAATCTTTAAATTTATAATTAAATAAAACAGTTAACAAGAATTTATAAAATAAGACCTTTGGTCTTATTAGTCTCCATTATTTGTTATAAATTTTGAATACTTTGTAAACCGAGATTGTAAGAGTTTTCACAATAATAAAGACTCTAAATGCCCTTAAGATTTCTACATTTTAATATATTTTAATATTTATTTAATCTCCATAATAACTTATTTATTTTAAATCCTATATTAACCAAAGTTAAAAAATGTTTTTAAAGATATGTAATTTAACAACCATTAATTTAAAATCCTAAATAACTGAAATTTAAAGAATTTTTAAATGATAAGTACTTGAAATACTTAATAACCAATTTAATATTTGGTAAATTTAACCTCAACCTCTGAATTGCATCCCTTAACTCCTTATAGAGTATCTAAAAACCTATATTCCCAGGCAGCATCGTGCAGAGTTAACATTCGTTTATAGATTTTTAACGCCCATATCGTGAATTCTTCTGACCACAACTATTATGAATACGAAAAAAAAATGACCAAAAACAAGTCTTTAACCATTCTGAACCGTTTCTGTTCTCCTCTGTTTTTATTCATAAACAAGCGACAATAAAAATGTGCCATAACAAGCTAAGGTTATTCTTGTTTAACGAAATAAACAACTCATAAAATTATGCTACACAAAAAGCAACAAGAACACGAAGAAAGTTTTGTTTATATTTTCTCTACATTTTTGTTCGCACCAATTAAATTCAATTAGCCGTATAGAGGCGACTATATTTAGTGCGATGCGATAGATAACCCCGGACGCCCCCTACTAAGTCCATGGATCTGCGTGTGTCTGCGGCTAACTGTAGCGCCACTGCCTCGTAAAAGGTTAGTTTAAACAAATAAACACGTGGAATTTAATGAAGAAACGTGTGTGGCTCTATGGATTATATGGCCCTGGCTGGTCTACGGCTAAAGAGTGTAAAATCGAAAATTGGGTCTGATATGTTAATGCCATAAGTGGTGATTATGTACTATAAAGCAGGGAGTCTAGAGAAATATAGGGACTATGAATATATATTCATATAAAAATATGCATTTAAATATATACATATCTATATTTAAGATGAAATTGCATTTTTTAAATTAGGAATATTAAAAGATAATAAAATGTAACATACTATTTAGTTATAAATAAATTATAAGTGAAGTTGACTTCAAAGAAGACAAACATAATTTTTAATATTAATTTTAAATATTTCTAGGAAGGCAAAAAAAATAACTAATACTAATTTTAAATAATTATACACTCCAACAAAAATTTTTAATTAAGATGCCCCTTTTCTAAATTTTTTACAACTGCTTTCCTGACAAAACTTTTGTATTTAGCCAAGCTAAGCTTGTAAATACTTTTTTGTAACAAATAACTTAAGATAAGCAATTGTTTTTGTTTTTCTCGAACGTAAACTATAAGGTACATATTACTTAAAAACCTGAAAAAATCAGACTTTTAAGAAGAGAAAAAAAATATATTTATATAAATTTTAACTAAATAAATATATTAAATAATATAATTAAAAATATATATTAATTTAAATATTTATAAGCTCCAACAAAAAATTGCTGGTTAAGAGGATCCCTTTCGTGAAGGGTTTGAAAATGTTTTTTTTATCCTTTTAGCTTTTTACCTAGCCATGTTAACTCATTTGCTATTTATTATGAAAATTAACTTAAAATAACCAAATTTACTTACTTCTCTCTAACTTAAGCTAAATGCTATACGTATCTAATTTTCACCCCCATATCTAGAAACCAGAAAAAATATGAGAAGATATCTTTTTAGAAGATCAAAATAGTTTTTAATTTTAATTTTAAAAATGTATAAATATTTTCAAAATATTTCTTACTTATTAAAAAGCTCTATTTGTTAGTTTTTAAAATGGTTTTCACAAACTGCAAGCTTTTTATTTGGCCTTGCTATACTTTTTGTTAATTAAATTATTAAAATCAACTTGAAATAAAATATTTTTTGTAAGTCTCTCTAAGCCTGCAAATATCTATATCCTACTCCCATATCTCAAAACCTGAAAAATCGCAAAAACAGCAACAGAAAAAAACAAACAAATTGCCAAAGACTTGTGGTCACCATGGAATGTGCATAAACATTTGCAAAACTTTTGATTGCGGCACTAAAAATAAAACGCCCTGCAGTTAATCCCAAGGAGACGTGTGAAATCGTATTAAAACAGAAACTAAAACTGGATGGGATTTGTGGACTGGTATTGGGGGTCGAGGGGGACTGAGTGGGGGGATGTCGACGCGCCTAAAGCAAACAAATAAACGCTGCAACTAAATGGCCAACTAACAGCATCAAAACATCAACATCACCATCGACGGGCGGCACGCTTTAGAAATTTAATTAAATCGCCGGGCAGCAACAATAAAAACTACACCCGACCCGGGCGTGGATTTTTATTACGCACTGTGCACACTATGTGCAATAACTCAAAAAATACTTGCACCGTGTATCATTAAAATCAAAAATCACCCGAGCTGGGTGGGATTCTTGTCGATTTGAGCGAACTGTTGGCACTGCTTTCCCTGTGTGACTAGCCATAAAAATGTTTAGATGCACAAATAAACACTACGCGAGGCAATCGTTAAATATCGCCCCCATTAGCCATACGCTCACCAAAAAGGCAGATCCTCATTGAGTTTGTAAACATTAAAGGAAACGAAGAGATTTCGCTTTGTGGAGGACATTTGCCATTGGATTGTTTGAGTTGGGAATAGGGGAAAATAGGGAGCTCTTTAAAGGTATCATGATCTCTGAGGATCGTTTAATTGTTTGCAGTGATGATTTTAATCGATTTTATGGAATTATGTATTATATTTCAATTCAAATTAAACCAACAAATTTTTTGAAAATGAAAAAAAAGGTAAAATATCCACATAAGCAAAGAAAAAGATATTAAAACCTAGTCTTGAGACTAACTCTATTTGAGCTACAACTAGGAAGAGATTGTCTTTTAAGTCCACTTGTACTCGAAAATCATTTATTTCTTATTGTTGATAATATTTATATGTATTCTGTTACTTAATTATTTATTTACTTATTTGTCTATTTTGCCAAGAGAAAATCTTTAACTGGCTACTTTACTTTAAAACAACTAACATTAATACTTTAATTGACTATATTATTCACTTTGAAACAATTTAACAAAGTTAAGCACTTAATAATTGACAAAAAAAGTATTTAAAAACTGTAATTATATTAAAGAAAAGATATGTAATAAATAATTTAAAAAATATATATATTTGAAATGTGTAATAATATAATATTACATTAGATAGCAACTTTTTGTGAAATAATCCACATAAAACAAATAAAACACCCTTAAGAGCTAGTCTTGATACATTTAGAGTATTGCTGAATTCATACTTGGGAATTTTAACGCTAATTGATAGAGTATAGGAGGTTTCTCTATGTTCCCTTATGAAATATTTATGCGAGTATCCAGATTAGTTATCTTTTGAAAAAAATCTTGAAATTAATATTCAAAATTTAAAAATTTTACAAGAAAACCTCCAAAACTTTGTGTTAATAACAATTAATATACATATAATAATTATATATAATTATAATAATCAGGCAAAGTTATAATTTTCTATGCATAGTAATTATTGCCATTCAACTAAATTCTAAAGTTATTACCATATAGAAAGGAATCCCTTTCCCTCACCTTGAACCAACCATGAAATCCTTGAGTCAATCAGTGCAAACGCATCCTTATCTCTCGCTTCACAAGGCAGCCAAAACGAAAACGGGGCAGAGGGAAACCCTTATGCTTCCCCCTTGGAAAATTAGTATGCAACCCTTTCGGCGTTGATAACAAAAAAAATGAAAGAAAACGGCAATGTCAAGCGTGGTTTAGCGATACGTCATCATGATTTGGCAATTTTGACAGGCGAAAACGCCGAAAGAAAAGGAAATCGAAGGGGAAAACGGGTGGTGTGATGGGGTACGCTTTTTGCATAAATTGCTTAACAATTGGGCAATGTATGTTTATCCCGATACTGGGTATATTCAGTCATTTATTCAGTCATTCATTCATTCAGTCATTCAATCGGTTGCCCAACTGACAGCAGCTGAGAGATTACGGCAATGATTTGCCAGAAACCGAAAACTGCAACACTTTGACATCCTTTTTTTTGGGAGGAGGAGGCAAAGGTTTACTTCCCCATATTCAACCTGGGGTTGCGTGTCCTGGACAGATTTCTCATTTGCTCGCAAATCGAACTGCCAACTTTGCCAAATTGTTGTGCGTGTGTTCATGTGTGTGGGTTACAGTTGGACAAATTGAATCTACAGATTCCTGAGAAAAAAAGAATTATTGAATTATCATTTGCCAGTGCATCAGGCTTAATTCGATTTGGCGCTGTACGCGTGCGCACGCAAATCCCGAGTTCCCCAGCGGAGTTCTTTCCCCTCTCCATGACTCGGCGGTGAGGTGATTCCCCGCTGGGTAACAAACACAAGCGACTGACATAATCGTGATATATTGGCACGCAGGTCAGTTGGAGAGCTCGTCTTGTCGCAAACGAAATCGAAATCGGTCCCAGAAAGCCTAAGAAACTACAATATTGTGGGTAAAAAAGGAATCCAAATAAAGCTTTTTAAGAACTGTAAAAGACCCTTAAAATATAATATAAAATAATATAAAATTAGTTAGTTTTGTCATTGCCTTTTAAAAACTGTAAAAGAGCCTTAAAATATTATATAAAAAAATATAAAATTAGTTAGTTTTGTCATTGGAATAATTTTGTTTAATAATTTAAACCTAAGGCCGCACTTCACCCCTCCGAGAACCATAAAAGGAGACTAAATACAGTCTCTAAAAATTCATAAAGTCTCTCAAATTTTCCTAAATTATTTAAGAATATGTAATAAAAGTAGATAGATTCTTTACAATTTATTTTAAGCCCACAGTCATGTTCTACCTCCTTCGAAAAGCATAAATAGGTGACTAAATAATTCCATAAAAATGTATATTTAAATTTAAATTATAAGTTCCTTTTAACATTAAATATAGAACCATAGAATGTGTTAGATTTTTAACTAAGCCTTTAAGTTAACAAATTTTTATTAATTTTTCAATTTAATTTATTAAATGAATTTAATTGAAACCCAAAGACACGCTCCACCGACTTCGAAAGCCATTAAATATGAGATTAAAAAAAGCCGTACAAATATATACATGAATTCTCTAAATATTCCCTAACACATTTTATATAATACTATCAAATTTGTTTGTTTCTTTATGTCACATTTTGTATTAATCTTTCAATTACAATTTAGTTTAAACCACACAGACCCCTTAGAAAGACATACAAGAGCAGGCCAAATAAAGTCTTAAAGATATGTTTCCAAATTCTTTAAAAGTTCCCTAAGACATTTAATATAATACCCTAAAATTAGTTAGTTTAACCACTTTCCCTTTAAGGTAATACATTTTTTATTGCCATTTCCATTTAAATTTAATTTAAACTTACAGGCTCCTGTACTCGCCACCCCCCTTGGAACCCATCCATCAAGGACACACTCTCAATCGCATATGGCAAATAAAAACGTCATCGATCAGAGCAAAGCTGGCAGGATACCACCAACCCAATAATACATTATGTATATGTGGAGAAACATAAAATTGAAAAGAAAATCGCTGACAAATTAAAATGCAGAGCCAAGTGGGACTCAATAGATTTTCCAAAAGCCCAATGACGAATGCCGAAGGAATTAAGATGGATCACATGACTCAATGACGGCCAGAAAAAAGGCAAAAGAAAAAGGACAATCGAAGAGTTAAAAAAAGAGAAACAGAAAACCATCTTCCAGATGCAATTCCCGGGGAAGTGATTCAGCAGTTTGGCTACCTACCATATACTGTATACACTTCCATATCGTCATGGCCATGTCACTCACTCGGCTTATAAAACCCCAGTCAGCCGGCAGCCGCCAAAAAGAGTTTGAATTTCAAATTGAATCGAAACGAAGTAAATGACGTTGAAAACTTGTAAGCGGGCAGGGGCATTAAGATGCCTTAATGGTTAATATAGCATTTCGGTCCGGTCTGGGATCTTGTTAAGTCATGGCGCCACAAGAAATCATTCTCCGCCATACCCTTCCTACAAAAAAAAAGGGAAAACTAAAACAGGATATGAGCGTGGCAATGAGTAGCATGTGGCAAATCATTTATAATGTTTAAATTTTTAATAAATATTCTCAACCCATAGTTCCCCTCCCCAAAATCCTTTGTTGGGTGCTTCTTTAATCAGCACAGGAATCTGATACTTGTACAAAAGGCTTTCTTTGTAAACACACTTCCTGAACTTTGCCCAGCAACCGGGGGTGGGGTCTTCTGTGCGCATATTTACACATATGAAAAACATGTTAACCAGAAAATTAATTATAAAATTTTCAAAAACCTTAACAATGTCTACAATATGGCGTTGATTTTACTCAAACAAAAACTAACTAACTGCTCATGCACAATGCCTGGCTGTGGGAGTGTAAGGATGCTTGCCTGTGAGTGTGGCCCAGCAGCCATACAGGATCCTTAAAATGTTGCCCAATAAATAATTGGTAATTTGTGTAACAAGTTTGGTTAAAAATAAATCTCAAAAATGTAACAAATTTTAACATTTTAAACCTTACCATAGGACATTAGGTTAAGAGTAGGATTTAAAAGACTTTGAAAAACAATTATTGCCAGAAGAATTTTTTTTTATATAAATGATAATACAAGAGTTAATTTGTAAGCTTTTTTCAATAAAAAATTATGTAAACAATGTCTCAAAATTACCAAGGTTAAAAGGATTCATGTGTTACCAAAAAAAAATTTTCCCAAATCAGAAACAAAATTTTAAAAAACTTCAAAAACTTCCAAGAAGTCTTAATAAATATTCTCTAATAATTTACTTACTCAAAATGTATATAATTAAATTAATCACACAATATTTATATAATTAAGTTAGTCACTTAACATTTTTATAATTAAATTTAAATTCTTATAATGGTATTATAATTTAATTTAACTTAACTTAACTTAACCTTAAGCTTAATTAAACACCCTGTATATTCCCCATAAACACTACACTTTATTCCTTACCTACAAGAGTTCAGAGAGTGAAAACCATATACATTACACACTCTTGCACTCGTCGCACTTCCACTTATAGACATTGTTTGATGGAGCAGGACACAGGACACAGGGAGAGTGGCGAGGAAGGACCAACCCCACCCACAAAAGGCAGGCACAAAAAAAAAAAAAAGTGGCTGCTGTAATTCATACTTCCTTCTACGTATAAGAAAATTTACAATTTCTTTTCTTTTCGGCAAGAAATCCTTACAACCCACCCACAAGCCAGGGGCTAAGCAGGAAGGATATGGATATTGTGCTTGCTGCGAAATTAAACAGGGAAAATCCTGCTGGGGAAGGAGAAGATGGAATGCCAGAGAAACGTGCACAAGTTGCGGTTTGTTTTCTCCAAAGCCGGAAGAGGCTGGGAATTCAGAATCCTGAATCCTGAGTTTAACGGATGCAAATCTTGGAATTTTCCTATGCGGGTTACAAGGGGGGTAAAAAGGATATGGAAACTCTTAAGGAGGTGTATATATAACTTAGATTAGACAATTAATTGGCATAGTTTTTTGTATGTTAAATGGTAAATTATATAAAAGAATTTACTGTTAAATAGACTCCTTAAAATTTCCTATCTATATTACTAGTAATTCTTATTATGGCATCATTTTATCACGGAATATTTCTCTTCTTAAATTAATTTTCCCACCAACTGTTGCCCAGCCCCGACAGCTGTTGTCACCTGTCTGCAACCTCAGAAAACTGTAAATCTCGTTTAAAAAAAAGCAAAAAAAAAGCAAAAATAAAAAGCAAATAAAATAAAGTTAATAAAAATCCGAAACCAAGCTGAGCTGGTGCTGGAAATTATGATTAACATAATGTGTGGTCTGCGCCCACATAACGGTTTTAATTCGGGACAAGGACCCGCAGACTATATAATATAGCACATAAATAAGGGATCAGATTGCATTCGCATATAATTTTTATTATATATATATATGTATATATATTCTTTTCATAATGAGAAAAATTATGAAAAATTATGCAAAGGAAAGACCCAGAAGAGGGTAGAAATAAAAGTATCGAATTAGCGAAATAATATCAGATAACCGTTCCTCTCCGCACTACAACTACAACTACAACGAGAAGAAAAAAATCGAAGAAAAATCCAAGAACAAAAAATTCCACTTGAATTGTCAGCCGGCATGCTGGCGCTCCTTCAGCCCAGGACAACAACAAAGGGAAAAAATATATTATACAATATCTGAGAGATTGCTGTAATCATTCGGTGGATAGCTCGCAAAGTATCTGTATCTGTGTCAGCTGCCGTCGTTGAGGAAAAATCAAACCACAGCCACATATGTGTAAGCCTTTCGCTAATCTTTTTTCTTTCCGAAAGATAGTTGCATGTTGTTGCCATATTTATAAGTAGTTATCCTTTCAGCCACACAATGGCAGTGCCAAGAACTCCCCTCTTTTTTTTGCCTGAGTGCATTAGAATTGCCGCCGAGGTACTTAAGGATTTATGAAATAATTTTTTCCCCCCTACTTGCCATTCTTTCTCTTGGTTTTTTAGTAACAAAGAAGGTTCTTCTCTTCTTTTTTTTTGTGTTGTGCCCCGAGGATTTCGTTTGCGGCTTCTGCGGGTTTCCTCTGTTCTCCTCGTTTGTGTAAAAATTGCATTCGAATTGACAAACAATTCGGTGAGAGGATGGTATAGAGGTAAATTAATCAGCAGAGGGAGCACCTGTCATTGTAGAGTTTTTAGAGGGGAAATAGCTATAAACAGGATACTGTTTTGAGCTCAATAAAGCCGGGGAACAATTGTTATAAATCCTTAATCTTAGTGCTTTTAGAAAATAATTAAACTCAGGCTTATGTAAAAATTGTATCTATCTTATAACAATTGTTCCTGAGCTCAAAAGTTCTATATTTTATTTTTGTTTTGAATTTTTCATCTGTGTACATTTTAAAAATAATTAAATTCAGATTTTTATCTAAGTTATAACCTTTTTATTTACACTACAAAAATCAATACAATATTTAATCTTTAAAGAAGAATACTTGTATTGATTTTTATGTGGTGTAAAAAAGGATTAATTTTAAGACTAAGTTTTATTATTTTTCAAAAGAACAAAGGCACAGGTTTAAATTAAAGTTATATCCTTTATTCACTCCAAACAAAAATCAATATAAAACCTTCCATCTCCCAAAAAGAAACCCCACATAACTAATTGCACTCCCATTGACCATTTCTGCTGACCCATAACCCAGGCCAATCCACCTGCTCACCGGTAAACCCCCTCACCCAACCCCTCATCCAACCCAACCCCTCACCCAACCCAACCCCTCATCACACCCACCTATACAGAAGGGGGGGAAAAAAACAAAAATTAAAAGCACAAAAAATGATAAGCCATAAATTGCCCGCCCAAAAGTCTCAAAACAAATACGAGTTCTCCTCCGCATCCAAAGCAATTAAAGATGCGATGAGGAGCCGTGGTATCCGGGCCTAGTCCCTCGACTATCTTTGGAGGCTGTAGATACAATTAAAACTACAATTTTTCATATGCAGCGAGAGTGTGCTGTGTGTGATTGCAGCTGCGTATCTGTTGGGTTAATTCGTATCTATACAATCGATCGAACCATTTGCCGATTGCAAAAAAAAAAAATAAAATAGTTTCAATTAGAAAAAAAGTCTAGTTATAACTATTAGAAGGCTGATCGAGGGGAAAGGTGGGCGGCCTGCTTAGATTTGGGGGGTGTAGCCTGTGTAATCTTTGTTATGCAATTAATTTTTTGTGTAGAGTATACGCTTTAGAGGGTTCATTGGATATGTTGTTGAGTTGGAGAATTGCTTGGGGAATTGTTGGAGGGATTGTTGAAAAGTTTGGAAAATTTTTTTAAAGTTTTGTAAGTCTTCATTTTTAAGTATGATAATTGATAATGTAAGTATTTTTGTTTTTAGGACAGATTAATCGAATAAAATCAAGACTTCAAATTTATGTCCGTGAAAATGCAAATCTTTTTCAAGTGAGAAATGTTTCGGAAAAAGGTATCATTAGTTCATTTATATTTGTTAATTAAAGGTCCTAAAAATTTTAACTAATTTTGATACTTCCTAAACTTAGAAGCCTTTATTAAAACAATTTGTATATTTATTTTTTTGTATTTATTTTTTATATTTAGAAAAATATTTTCATAATGCATCTAATCTAATAAGAAATATTTTAATAAATTTAAAGTGTGACAATTTTGACTACTTTTATTCTTGACCTTGAATTTGTTTCCTATATTTTTTTGTTGTTGTTATTTTGATTATTTACAAAACTAAAACTAACATATAAACTAATAGTATTAGCTGCCAAGGCCATCGATTTGCTTATAAATTAAATTTATAGTATAATTTCAGATTGCTCAGCCTTGTTAAATTTTATATTATTTTATATTTATTTTATATTTATATATTTATATTTAATAATAATAATATTTAAAATGTAAAAATTAATATGTAGTAAAAATGTATAAATAAAGTATGTATTTCATATGAAAATATTGTTCTAAATATTACAAAAAAAAACTCTTTTTAAAGAGCTTTTATAGAAGTGCTGATTAAGCAATCCAAATAACTAAATATTAAGTAAATAAACTGAAATAAAAGCACCTCCTTCATAAATAAAATATTTAAAATTTATATAGAGTACCTCCTTGGGAAATAAAATATTTACAATTTTGTATAGGGTATTTAAACCCTGCACAATTAAAATTCCCAAGTTCTATTTCGCTAGTTCCGCTTGCGTGTTGCCAACTGGCGAGCGTTGCCAACTAATTCGATTTGTTTGGATGGCCATTAAATGCATAAAGGATCATCGCGTTGCAGATCTCGCTTGCGGTTTCTGCTTCTCTGCTAACATATGTTGCATTAATTGTCCATGTTTGCCTCGAAAGCAACTCGTGTTCAATGGGTTTTATTGCTGCTCGACACACACAAACAGCGAAACAAAACAATCTTTTCTGCTTCTTTTCGGAGCTGAAGAGCACCAGCAGCAGCACGAAACAAATGAAAAGAAAAATTGCGCACAAAACATTTTTCATTACGTGATTTTCGAGCATGCCAATGGCAGGCCGGCGGGAAAGGAAAAAGGAGGGGGACGAGGGGCTGCTGCCCAACAGCCGAACAACCGAAGTGGCGACAGCCGGCAAAGTGCCATGTATACAACAGGAACACGGGAAGGGGTTAACAGCAGCTTTAAGGATCCGATCTGAACCCAAAGCGATCGTTTGTGCTGAGAGAAATAATGGGTGGCTAAGAGTATGGTAAGTGACAATAAAAAAAATATATAAAATGAAGATTTTCTATTACTTTTATTTATTAATACTAAATATTTAATTTATATGATAGAGAGAGGTCAAACAATTAAGAAATAATTTTAAACTATCAATATAAGGATTTTTTAAATTTATATATTAAATATATTTATACTTATTCATTGCTTGCTTTAAGAAGATATTAGATGTTCTGTTAGTTTTATTTCTCGATATTTATAGTTTTATATTTGAATCTCAAAATCTAAGGTCAAACATTTTTAAAATAAATTCAAACTATCAATATAACGATATTTTTAACCATATATTAAATTTTATTATATGTATATATCGATATTTATCGCTTCAACCAGAAATTCGATTTTCTTTTATATTTTTATTGATATTTATCGTTTTATATCAGAAACTACATACAATGCGTCTAACAGTTTCAAAATAGTTTATAACTATATATATAAAGAATTTATGTAAACCAGAAAGTATATTTTCTATTATTTTTGGTTATCGAAAAGCCTTCTATTATGTTTAACCTTGTAGAACCTAATGATGTTTTAGTAAAAAAATTTTATATAATTAGTATAGAATGGATTTTTTATTCTTTATAAAATATTAAAATATTATAATTTGACTTTAAATTTAATTGAAAATTTGCGATTTATAAAATTACTATATTTTTAATAATTGATTTTTGTTCTTTAATTGGTATTAATATTATCTTTTAAACTTTAATTGATTTTACTTTACATTTTATAATAATAAGCACACATTTAATAGATTTGTTTAATTCTTTTTTTTATTATTATTTTCTTATTTTTTTAGTGTAACACTCTTCGAATTCTCCTTCGAATCTTCGCCCTGCCTTTTGCATTCCCACACGCGATCGCAATCGCAGTCCAAAAGCCAAAAGATACAAGCCAAGTCGAGCCGAGCAGCTAAACAGCAGATACAAATGTATCTATGAGCTGAAGTCGCGACTCGCGACTCAATTACAATTTATTAAAAGCCGCGCAAACTGATTTATAACCAGCGGAGTCATCGGTGGAAGATGTGGCCAAGGGATGCCTAGGTTTTTTGCTACAACCAAGGACAGTGGGGTGCCTAGCTTACTAGAAAACCTTAAAAAGGTCCTCTTAAATATTTTAATACCATTATTTTAAAGAAAATAAATTATTTACTATTTATTTAAAATATTATGGGAACTAATTTGACATTTAATCAAGACATAAATAAATAGTTACCAAGCTATAGCATTCTACAACAAAAATTTAATTCAAGCCTTTTGGTATTTTTCTTTAGGACTTTTAGAATTAAGATAGTTTTACCAAGCTTACTATTTTTAAAGACTTTTGGGACTTTAAGAATTAAGATAGTTTTACCAGGACTCCTTAAACATATTAGTAACTCAGTTTTGAAGTGGCAATGTAAATAATATATGTAACATATTATGGAAACTATTAAGAAATTTATTAAAGCCAAAAATAAATAGTAGCTCAGTTATTTTTTTTATTTAGTTATTTTGTTTATGGTTTAAGTGTCTGATATATTTATTCTAAAACTATTATTATGCTAAAAATTGGTTTATAGTGGGAATGATCGAGCTCAGTTATAACATACTTAGAATATATGTATTTTAAGATCATTATTATTTTTAAAGACTATAAGGAACATAATCAAATTATCAACAAATAAAAAAAAATAAAAAATATTTTTATAATAATAATAATAATAATTAATACTTACCTTTTTTAAAGACTTTATGAGGAGTTGAAAATACTTCTCAATATCTAATAGTGCTTAAGTATTTTTTTTTTAAAACCTAATGAGAGATTTTATATATTTTCTAGAATGTCTTAATTCCTTTTTGTATATATTTCAGTTTCCTATTATTTCCAGCTCAAGCTTTTAATATTTTATGTATGATTTACAGCCACTTATCCCATAGTAACCTTGTTCACGTGTCTGCAAAGTTGACGTAGTGTCTGGCGGGTTTTCGCTTGCCTTGTTTCGGCCGTCTGGTCTATGGACCAAATCCATATCCCCATCGGTGGGGGCAAATTGGCGGCTTATTTGTGTGTGGAAATTGCCTGCCATGCCGCGGATTTCGCTGTTGCTTCTGCTGAGAGCCCTCAAGTGGCTAGGAGATGGGAGTCGAGAGTCGAAGGTGCACACAGGTAAAGGCAAAAGGTGGAACTCCGAGTGGAGCCGGAACAATATGGCGCCTGGGCTGCTGGTGGTGACAGTTGCTTGTCAACAGCATACACGATCCACCAGGAACCAAGGTAACCGAGGGAAGAGGATCATGATCTATGGGGCCAGACAACAGCTACAATGAAAGAGAGCTGTTAGATGTTCCACAGATGATCTATGGCCATGGTCAGGGTAAGAGGTTCCTGGGAAAAGGGTTGGAGAAGGTAAGAAATGAGCTGTTTTAGGTTACAAAGATTCTAGAACAGAATTATATTAATTATAATGTATAATAAATAATTATTGAAGCAGGGAAATGGTAAAAATTTTGATACTTATTAAATATTGAAGTAAGCTTTTTCAGCTTACAAGGGTATAATATATTATATATATTTATTTGAACTGGAAAATTACTTTAATACCAATTACAAATAGCCTGTTTCAGCACCTTTTTCTAGGGATTCCCTCTTATTTATAACCTTTACAATTATTAGAAATCTTTCCGTATTTTCGATTTCCTCACTGTTCCCATGATTAACCCAGTTTCAAGAGGTTTTCAAGACTCCGCCCCTCAAATAACTCTGATTTATTGTCAACCAGTTCCAGCCGAAAGGCCGAAATAACAGTTATGTATGGAGAGACCCTTTAATAAAAATCAAAATTAATGCATTTAACACAAAATATGATTGCCACAATTTAAGTCCCAAGTCCCGAGACCCCAAGAAGAGCGAACAAAACCCGCAATCAGCTAAACGCTGCACGTTGCCAGTGAGAAATTAACGAGAATTAAGCGACCTGCCCACCTAATGCTCCAGATACAGCGACACATGCCTCTTTTGGTCCTCTTTTTTCGGGACCTCGAAACTAGCAATCAACAGCATTCCTTTTAATTTCAACTTTTTGCACAGAGATGCGCCCCGAAAATCAAAAAGTCCAAATCAAAACCAATAATAAAGTTAAATCGATAATTGAGGTCAGGTCGAGGAAGGTATTTCTCAGATACAGATTCGAACTCGGTGTGTTTTGGGGTCTGGCGAAGAGATCTTTGTGGCCTTTGGCGTAAATACATACGTGATCGTTTAACTGTAAATTAAATATAATTTACCAATAATCATAATCACAATATATATATATATATGCTGTTTCTGTGTCCGATCTCGTCTCCTTCAGATTGAGAGCTGATCCGCCGTGATTTGATCCCCTTGAGCCAGACGCATAAATCATCATCTGGCGTATAAATGTTCGTTTTCTGGATCGATAACTGTCCAAACGCGCGCCTCGCAGCTGATGGTCTGCAAAAAAAAACCATAAAAAATAAGAGAAAAAAAAGAGAATAAAGAATTTTGCCGGGTTCGCTGATCGATTGGTTTTTGTATCTATTTTGTTGCCAGTATCTCACGCTCCTCTGATGAACGTCTGCCCGGCTGCGCGCTATAATTAAATGCTAAAATCGCATAGAGCCAGGGACTGTGGCATATGTTAGATCAAATTGGGGCTCAAACACAACACAACAAATATTAATCTGCGAAGCATAAATGCTTTTGTGTAGACTGCAATTAACCAAAGGCCAAAGGCACACATCCCATGCGGATGAATTTGGTGTTTAAATAGGAGGAAACGATCAGTAATAAAACATTCTGTTATTTGAAGGGAAATATTGTCTAAAATGTAATGTAAAATTCATTAAATCTTTATCACTTATCCATTTTTTTAAGGTCTTAGCTACTATGGCTCTTAACTTTAAGTAAGCTCTTAGTTTACAAATATTTGTTAGCTTTAGATAAATAAATAAATATCTATTTTTTGAATGCCTAATAATTTATAATAAAATCCCCTGTCTCTTTCAAACTTCTTCTATACGTTTTCTTAATTTTTTATATCAATTAAATTTATAAAATTCGAGACATTAATCCTAGAAGCATAAGTGATTTTGTGTAGTCAGCGATTAACTAATCCTAAATCCAATCCAAATCGTCAAAAATGGACTTCCAGTTACTTGGAAGGCAAAATTGTCTAATTTGATTATCTATTTTTGTATATTTATTTATTATTTATTTATTATTTCGTGAACCCTTATTAAAAAAGGGTAATTAAGGTTTAAAGCTAGCGGTAAGTAAACCCATACTACAGAAGACCCCTGCGTGCTTCGAACTTTGATTCCGTATTGATTTCTAGTTCTTAACTTATATCTTTTATGTAATTTATAAGAAAAGCCAATAGTTCTTGAAATAAATTCCTCAACTAAAAAAAATCAATAGGTCTTAAGGTAAAAATAATTAAATATTATTTATATTTAAGCAAACACACCAAAAGGCCATAGTCGCTCTTACTCAGTTCATTGCAATAAGGCATGGCGTTATAACAATAAAAATAAATAAATAAGTATGTACAGCATTTAAACAAACCCAATTTTGAATTGCCTAAATGTTGTAAAATAAATAAAAATGTCATGTTTTGACTCAAAGTGTTTGTATTTAACTTTTAAATCTATAGAAAACGGTCTACAAATTTTATCTAAAACTTACCTACGTCGAAACTTACCTCAACGAGTTGTGTTTTAATAAAAATCTATATATGTATTTACCAAAACAAAATATCCAAACTGTGCAAAAATAGCCTTTAATTTAGAACCAATTTAATCAAGGCTTCAAAACTCCAAATGGCTAACCCAGAATTTAACAAATTTAAATTCCATAATAACTTTCCGACCAATTTTTGACACCTCACACCCGAGATAGACCCCCAAAAGTAGAAATGAAAACAACAGTCTGTGGCTTTATTATTTTTGCAATAATAATTTATTATTATATATTATTTTTAAACTTTTTCGCTTTTTGTTACGGTTGTTGTGGTTGTTGGTGTTGTTGTTATTGTTAGCCTGTATTATTTTAATCGTATTTATTATAATAATTTCTGTGTGTTTGCGCCGAAATGTTGCACAATATTTCGTGGCGCTATTGTTGCTGCTGATTCGCGGAATTATTTGTTCTTTGACTATTGTTTATGACTAAAGTTAATGTTTGTGTGTATATATATATAGGGTGTATATATAATAGCATATGAGAAGCATTTAAATAGTTTTAAATGTCAATTTCTGATCATTTTTCTCCCTCATGTTGTGTGTTTCCATGTTTTTTCTTTTTTTTGCATTTTTGTAACATACTTTTAATGAATGACGGGCATACAAGTTGGTTTCGTTTAGCATTTATTATTTTATTTATTATTTATTATTAGTATTTATTATTAGATATATATAATATGAATTATTGTTTACCGCCTAGGCAAGTGAAATACTTGAAGTTATTTATGTTTTAGTTGCTAAAAGCTAGTGAATAAATTAAAATCTTAGCCTTAAAAGAACGTACATTGTAAAATCAAATATTTAAAACACTAAAAAGCAGCTCGTAAAATGTATTACTATTTTACTTTTTTTGTATTTCCTAAATATCTAGGCGTTACTTTATTTTATAGTTCAAATTACATGTATTTTCTGTTACAATTATATATGTACTCGAATTGAAGCTATATTTTAGTGTTTATAAGCAATGCTAAAAATGTTTTTCCTTTTATTTTTTGGGGGCTTTTTAAATGCTAGGTTCTAGCTCCTCGTTTTCCCTCACTCCTCCGCACAATTCTTTAATAAAAAGTCTTTCATATGGGCTGCTATATAGTCTGTATATTTACAAAGTAAATGTAACTGCACGTTAGGGGTTCTAAGCTTTCTATATGGTTTAATTCGGAAGTTCTTGCATCGTTTCTCTATATGATTTTTCTATATACACAAAATGGCCTCCACAACGTTTGCAACGTTCATTGAATTTTTTACTCTTTTTCAGCTTATTTTTATTATTTTAAATTTTCTATGTACAAAGTTTGCCCTCAAGAGCAGCCACCGGTTGGGGATTGCACTCTGAGATCAAATATATATATATGTACTATATATATCCTGGCCAACGGTTGGGCTCACCCTCACCTGTCCAGGTGCTTAGTTGGCGCTACCGAAGAGCACGGAGTTTTTGTAGTAAGCCGTCGGTCGCTCTGACAGAGGACTCTTCACATCCCGCTCGGCATTGGCAGCCCGCGTTTTGCGCTCCATCTCCAGCTCCTGGGCCAAGGATTCTGGAAGGATAATAAAGAAAAATAAGGAAAGATATTAGAGTTAATTAAGAGATTATTAAGATTATTAAGAGGAAATATAATATAAAAAAAAATAATAACAAAAATATTTACAAAGAATTTTCTAATTTACAAAAATCTCTGTACTTCAACAAACGACATTCTAATTGTTAGAGTCAGCGTTCCCCATCTTAGTAATCTAATGTCTTTACTTCAACTCACCTGAATAATTCTGCCAGAAGGCCCCAGTGGCCATTAGATCAATGCCAGGATAGCTCCAAGGACCTTTGCCATTACTAGCAGCCGCTGCTGCTGCTGCCGCTGCGGCTGCTGCCAGGCTTCCCTCGGCGGCAGCTGCTGCTGCTGCTACGGCTGCGGCGGATGCGGATGCAGAAACGGCAGCAGCGGCAACGGCGGATCCACTTGGCGGCCGTTCATCTCGCTCGCGACTGCCACAACGCTGCTCCTCCTCCTGGGCGCCCAAGGACGCGGCCGAGGAGCGATGCTGACGCTCCACGGAGCCCTCGTGATCGGAGTGGGGTTCCCTTTTGAAATGGGTGGGCGAGTCCGGGCAGTTGGCCCCGGCGGAAATGGAGCCGGAAACGGATCCGGCCGAATGGCCGGCGGTCACATCACAGGAGGAATTGGAGCCCAGGGATTTGTCGGACTTTTCGCTGCCGCCGTCGGTTTCTAGGGAAGAATGTCAATGGAAGAAGGGCGCTGTGTTGGTTAAAAAAAAGCGTAGGGTGTGGCAATTTTTAGGGGGGTCAGTGTGTGTGGTGGGAAGGGTGGTGTCGGGGGTAGAGAGTATTTAATTTTAAAGGTGTTTTTTATTTGTTTTTTTAGAATGGTTAATTCTAACCCATAACCCATAAGGTTTGTCTGTTTATTAAGGAACTTAAGGAACCAAAAAAAAGAGTTAGTATAAGAATAATAAAAGAGTTTGCTATAAATTTGAAAAATTTAACTCAAAACTTAATCATTTATTTATATAAATTTAAAAAAATTGTCTGGTGTGACGAGCGCATTTAATTATAAGTTTTTAATACTTGTAGCGTTAGGAAAAACTTTTCAAATTAGGTTTAAAATGTTAAAAAAGAAAATGGTATTAAAATAGGTAGCATAATTTTCTAGAAATAATTTTAACCATAATTCATTATAGAATTAAATTATAATTATAAGTAAATAAATAATAAAAATAATAAAATGTCTATTAAATTTAAAAAAACATATCAGTATTTTTTCTAAATTGTAAAGGCTTCGAAGATATATTTATCATTTTAAGTATTATAAGAATTTAGAAACCATAGAGCAATCTTTATGATCGATTTTGATATTTGATTTTCAAGGGATTTTCAAACATAAACATTTTCAACATTCAGATTGGAGATAAATAATTTTATGATATATTTTTCTATACATTTTATATGTATTTTTTTATTGTGTAACAATTTCTAGACCTACTTTCATTATTACGCAATTCGAAACCTTTATTTCTAATTAAATATAAAAGTAAATTATTAAGAAATATCAAATAAACCTTCGCAATTTATAGCCGTTTTTTAATAATCAATTCATAATTAAAATTTATTATTAATTTCCTAATCTTTATAAAAATGAAAGGCTGTCAAAGTTAGTGTTTGGGTTGGTGTAGAAGAATGTTTTTGTGTAGGGTTGTCATGAACTTTTTGGGCATTTGTTAACCATGCATTTTGCGTGTCCTTAGCCCGGTAACACTTACCTTTCATCGCCTCCACATCACCGCCGTGGCTGCTGCTGTTGCTATTGTTATTGTTATTATTGTTGTTGTTATTGGTGCTGCATTTGGAGTCAGCACCACCGCCCCCACAGGCCTCAGACTCGCTGCAAGCGGAACCAGAGCCACCGCCACCGCTGCCATTGGCATTGGGGCTGCCCTTGGAGGCGCCACTGCCGCCGCCAAGTTGCTGCTGGAAGCGAATGCGGATCTTTCGTTCACGTCGGAAGCGTTTCTGGTAGAGAACTGTAAGGGAAATATACAAAAATATAAATATTAAAATAAATGTTAATATAACATATGAATTAACATGAAAAGAATTAATATTAATATATTTAAATTGTCTTTAATATTTTGCTTTAATAAAAATAATCTAAATTAAAGTCTATCCAGCCCACATTTCTTATTTATTCTTTATTTTTACATAGCTTATACATTAACTATTAAAAAATTATTTAAATAATAATAATAATAAATTCCTTAATTAATAACCAAAAGTAAATACACCAAGAAACCATAGCTTTCACATTAATTATTTTAAAAATCTTTTAAATAAATCACTCAGTTAAATGACCACAGTATAGAAATCAAAAATTCATATCTTACATTATTTATTTAAAAACTCTCTTAAATAAATCACTTAGTTAAATAACTACAGAATAGAAATCAAAAACATACCTTACATTATTTATTTTAAAAACTCTTTTAAATAAATCACTTAATAAAACAACTACAGCATTTAAACCACCCAAAAAAAGTAGCACAACAAATCCGTGACTCATTAATTAATCCTTTTCCTTAAGTCCCTAGCACTCTCGAAATCATGAAACCCACATTAACACGAAACTCCTTCCAAGGAAATGTGTCAGGAGGAGATTGGCAAAAGGAACAGAGACCCAGTCCCGAGAACAAATACTGGAGACCATTCTGAACGATAGATCGTGAGCCGATCTCTGCGATCTGCGACTGGCAACTGGTAATTTGATCGATTCCAATCGATTCGAGGGGCTTTGGCTTTGGCTCTGGTTCTGACTCTGGCTGTGGCTCTGATTTTGCGTTCTCGGCCCGGCCTCAGCTCTATGGCTCTGGCTCTCTGGGCCTCGTTGCCTGTGTGTGCCAATTCAAGTGCGCATCCGGCCGTGTGTGTGGGCGCAATTATGTTTATTGATCCTGACTTGCAATCATTCCAGATCGCGAGTCATAGAACAAAAAAAAAGGAAACAACAAACGAATAATGTTGCACTTGGGAAAAATTATTAAGAGTTTTTAAAAATAATTTCTGCAGTCAATAACTCGTTTTTTGACAAAGGAAATAGAGAAAATTTAATAAGGAAGCGTAGTTTACGAATTATTAAACATGTTAAAAATATAAAACATTTATTTAAATATACTTTATAAAATATAAAATATTAATTTGATGATATATATATTTATAATATTTATTTGAACGTATTTTAAATTATATTATATATTTATTTCAATATATTTCAGATTGGCTGCCATTTTTAATAAATTGTTAAAACCTTTTCATCGTTCAATTGTCTCTATTTTCTAGGCCAAAACATTTTTAAGTCACTGAAGAAAACTTAAAAAAATATATATCACAAATTTAAACCTTTCATAAACCATTAATTTAACCAACTTGACATTTATTTTAAATAAGCTACTTGTTGTCTCGGCAATAACTTGACTGATATAATTCCAATATTATAACTATTCTGTTCTTCCGGGCTCATATAAATTTAATTCTGTGCAAAGACCATTTTTATCCTAAAAAACACTTAAAAAAGACTATAAAATATAGTATTACTTAAAAGAACTTAAAAATATTTAAACCCTTCAGAAATAGATCTAAGAAATAAAATCATTTGTGTTTTTGGCAGAAGCAAAAAAAAACAAAAAAGAAATACAGGGGTTTCTTTGTCTTAAAAGAAATGTATGTATTAAAAACATATAAATATAAATTAAATTCTTTATAAAGATTCTATATTTTATACACTTTTAAGCTAAACATACATTAAAGTACAAAACATGATATTTTTAAAATTTTTAAATATTTATAACCAAATGAAATACCTCTAAAAATAAATTCATTGATGAAACTTTAAATATATGAAAGTTTCTCTTCCCATCAAAGAAGTTTTTATATTAAAAACATATAAATATATACAAAATTCTTCATAAAGATATGGCATTTAAGAGAATAAAATGTTTATTTATTTATGTATTTATACGCTCAAGAAATCCCCCTAAAATTACTTGTTCAATGATTTTTACAATTAGCCAAAACAGTATATGTACAGAGTTCCCTTTTCCCATTAAAGAAGTTTATAAATTAAGAACATACTCATATGTAATGGGAATAGAAAAATATTTCCAATTTCTTATAGCAATGTCTACCCTTTTATTTTCAGTGTACCCCTTCCCCATCATCGCTGTGGATGCGATGAAGCGTGGTGACAGCCGTTTTGAGGGTGGAGCCACGGAATCAACCTCAAATCAAATCCAAAACTGTTGCAGGCATATTGAATTTCAGCGAGGATCGGTTCATGGCATTGCCCGACTGCGACTTCATTCCTTCGATTTTTAGTTCACTTTTTCTGTTGTCTTTTTTTTTTAACGTAAAAATTTCGCCAGCACCCACGCGCTGCCATTACAAATGGCCAATTGTTGCCGTGTTCTGAACTCGAAAAAAAAACTCAAAACCGAGAGAGAAACCGTGGTACATGGCTGCGATTTTTATCGCCAGCGTTATTATTAGTTGCAATTAGATGTCTATGTGTGCCTGTGTGTGGCATTTTGCATAGTTGCATGCAATTTTTGTATTTCGTTTGCTGATTTATGTGCTGCCTTTTTCCACCATAATTTTCCCACAAAAGCGGGTAAGAGAGGGGAATGGAAAGGAGATTAACTTATGGCCAGGTCGGTCAGTTTTGTGTGCAATTATTGTGTGCTCTGGTTCCCTTTGTTCTCGCATTGTAATTCTGCGGGGTTTCCTTTCTTTTTTTGGGTGGAGTCTTGATTTGGGGTATTTTTTATTTTCCCTCTTTTTTTTTTGTGGCTCAATGGCGGCTTGTAAATTTGAGGGCTGCCTTTCGGCTAAGGAAACTCCAGTGGCTTTACATAAACTTAATCAATTGCGATTGAGTGTTGAGTGGAGTCAATCAATGAATCAATTTTTTCGCCATATGCAATTGGAACAAAAATGATTGAGCATTGAGCTTGTAATTGGTAGATTCGCAAATTGCTTTTAAATAGCCAATTTATCAGGTTTTTAAGAGGTTTCATTTGGGTATTAAGAAAGTGGGTTAGTGTGTTGATGTTTTGGTGTAGGTATTTAGGACAACTTTTTAGAGATCTAGTTAAATATTTAATTTATATTTTTGTATAGTGTATTTATGTCAAGGAAAATTATTTTTTAATTTAATTTATACGTAACAATCAAAAAAATGTGTAAAAGTAATTTGAAACCAGCTAATAGCAAGTTAATAAAAAAGTTGGATAGTGTGTTAATGTTGTGGACCTTAGGGTAAATTATACTTATAATATTTGATATTTTTAGCTTGTAAATATACCAAGAAAAAATATCTATAATTTTAAATTAATTCAAGTTAAAAAGTAAAATAACAAAATAATAATTAAATAATAATAAAATAAAAGAAAGAAAGATAAACATAAAAGTCATATAAAAACATCTTGAAGCAAGTTTTTAGGCCGTTATAAAGAATATATTTTAAATATATATAAAGAATATATTTTAAATGTATATAAAAAATATATTTGAAATATATGGTATTTTTAATTAGTAAACAAATCAAGGAAAATAATTTTTTTATTTTAATTTCATGTAACAGTAACTAAAACAGCTTGAAGCAAGTTATTAAGAAATTGTGGGTACTGTGTTAATAATTCGGTAACTTCTAGGCCTTTAGGTAAAATACATTTATAATGTTTGATAATTTTAGTTAGAAAATATATATCGCGGAAAATTACTTTTCGATTTACGTCTCACAAAACACACAAAAATATGCATAAAATATATATAAAACCATAATTTCTTTATTGTATTATTAATAAGGAAACTATGTAGACCTTTCTAGAGGTTATATATTTATACTATAACTTTTTTATAAATAAGTAAGTATATCAACTAAAATTATTTTAAAATTTAAATTCCACAAAACACACAAAAATATGTATATATATCTATATAAAACCTCCTTAAACCAACTCTACTTTGGTTTAATTGTCTCACTGAACTCACTTCCCCTTCTTTCTAAGCTCCCTTCAATTAGGCTTAGTTCTTCTCCATCGCTGCCTCCTTGGGCAAAGGTAATCAACCCTTAACCCTTGACAACCCTTTTAAGGTATTTTTCAAGAAGTCATCTCGAAATAACAAACTCAGCTCCAGAAACAACAACCAATTAAAGGATTTGCTGGCAACTGCGCAACTAGAGTTTCCAGAGCTTTACCCTCTACACCCATCATCATTTTGCTGGCTACTTTTTGCCAAATCATTCGAGTGTAACTAAATAATGAAATGATATTAAATTCATTTGAATTGTGATTTCTGTTGAAAAACGGCCAGGGGCAGCCTCCTGAGCCCTAAAACCCTTTTATTTTTACTTCTTGACGACCACCAGAGCGCCAATATGAGGGCCAGAGGGGCAGCCAGAGGGTCTTATTCGCAGACAGTCGGCATATCAGGTGTCATTGTCATTTGAGTCAGATTGCATTAAGTGCGCCCGATTGGAATCGGAATCGGCATGGGCAGAGGGCCAGGACCAGGCCGGGATGGGGATCGGAATGGGGATGTGACTGAGGCTGGGGATGTGCAGCTAAATGTGGCTCTGGCGCACTGTCAAGACTGATTTGGTGAAACAACTAGGCAGGGAGATTCCACTCAGAGGGGAGTGGAGCTAAGGAGAACCGGTTTTATGAAGTTTAACATATTTTTATACAAGAAATTAGAGGGTATTTGGAATATATAAGTCTACAAGATTTTTAGAAATGTAATTAGAGGCTGTTTGAAATATAACAAAGTCTAAAATTTGTCTTTAAAAGAGTTTTGTTGTATTAAATATAGTTCCTAAAAATGTATACGCTTATTTATCACAGAGAAGTGAAGCTAAAGAGAACCGTTTTTTATTTTGGATATAGAATACTATTTATCAAGAAATAAACAAATATTTTAAATATAACAAAGTCTACAAGATTTTTTTAAAAGTAATTATAGACTATTTAAAACGCTAAAATTTGTGTTTATAAAAGTTTTTTAATTTAACAAAGTATATAGTTTCCGTTAAAATTTATGTCCCTATTTGTGTAAAACTAAAGAGAACTGTTGTTTTTTTTTGTGAGATCAAAAGTATTTGTATATAAGAAATATGATAAAATTTTTTATATAATATAGTCTAAACGAGTTGTTTCATACATAATCAAGTTTCCTTTAAAGTGTATTACCCTATTTTCTTATTACTAATAAATTGATTCAAATTTATTATTATTTATTTATAATTATTTGTGTGTACAAATGCATTTATATACATGTATGTATTTTTATATATGTATGTATTTATATATATATTTGTTAATAATTATATTTATTTCAAATTTAAGGACTCACCTCTCAGTTTACGTTCATCGACAAGTTGACGCTCTAGGGAATCCTTGACCTCTCGTTCGCGCAGAACGTCCATTTTGAGCTCAGCTAAAATTAATTAAAAAAATTATAATATATATAAGTAAATAGTGACAAATATTGTACACCTTTTTTAAATAAAAAACTCTTTAACAAATTCAAGTTAAGTATTTTGTTGTAAAGTCCAAACAAAAATCTAAAAGAAAAAATCTACAAACAAAATCCCCAAAAAAAAATCTCCAAATAAAAATCTCCAAACCAAAATCTACAAACAAAAATCTTCAAACTAAAATCTCAAAAAAAATCCTAACAAAAATCTACAAACACAATTTTTCAAATTAAATCAAAAAAAAAAAAAACTAAAATTTAAAAAAATCTCCAAACAAAAATCTCCAAACAATAATTCTCCTCAAATTCCAAGCCAAAAAACCCACCTTTTTCGTAGCTAATTTGCCTCTCCTGCTGCCTGGCATTATCCGCCGCCACCTTGAGCAGACTCTGGATATTCCTGAGCAGCGTTTCCGTGGAGCTGGCGGGCACAGCAGCATGGGCATCGATGCCCAAGGGACCCAGGGCCAATCCGCCGGCCAAGGCGGCCGCATCGTTGGCCGCCATGAGCGCCTCGTTGGGGGTCAAAGCACCACCGCCGCCGGCACCAGCCGGGCCATTAGCCACCGCACCACCACCCACAGCCGCTCCATTGGCCGCCGCTGCTGCTGCCGCCAATTGGGAGTAGTTCAAGGCTCTTTGGTGCTGCAGGGCCGCGGCAGCCGCTGCCTCCGCCGATGAGGGGGAGCCCCTCTGATGCTGGGGCACCACCCCCAGGTGTGACAGACCCACCGTCTGATGGTGGTGCGAGGCAGCATGCTGGTGGAGCTGGTGAGCCGCCGCTGCCGCTGCAGCCGCTGCAGCTGCCGCCGAGCCCGTGGACAGGTTATCACGTTCCGTGTCACTCAAATCTAGAAGGGAAAAACATTAGGAAAACATTTTCATTACGATAAGATACATTTTTTTAAGGTAAAAGATTTATTATCATTTATATTTTATGTGATTTATAAAAAATTGGTATTGTGGCATTTGAATTAGGTTACTAATTAAAATATTTAAGCTATGAGTTAGTTAATCTTTTAAAAATATGCTGGATTTAATCACAGATTAGAGCTTATTGTTGCACTTAAATTCAATTAAAAATATAAATATTAAATCTATGATTGAGTTATTCTTTTACAAATGAGCTGGATTGTATTTTTAAATTTTAAATTAATTTATATAATTTTAAACACATGTTTTATTAGTTCTTGTCTTAGTTATCAAACTTTCAGTCTCCCAAACCTTCAGGAAATAATTAAACAAACAATTTGTAATACGATTAGATAAAATTTTTGGGTAACAAATTATTATCATTAATGTTTTACTTCATTTATAACCAGAAAATATTTCTTTTTCTAGATGAATTTCATATTTAATGAAAATATTTAATCTATGAGCCAGATATTCCCTTAAGTAATTACTTGGATTTTATCACAGAAAATAAATAATTATTGTTGCATTTGATTTCAATTAAAAACAAAAATATTGTATCTATAAGTAAGTAATTCAATTAAAAAATATATAGAATGTGTTTTAACATTTTAAATTAATTTATTTATGTTGTACATTCACATTCATGTCATAATTATCAAGCTTCCTGTCGCTCAAATCTGTCAGAATGGAAACAGAAATTCCAAAAGGGAGACGTGCAACAGAAACTCAAATGTGTCAGCAACTCCAGTTATCGGTTATCGCACGTTTGTGCATCGTGCTTATCGGACATTGTGCATCGCTGCTTATCGCACATCTCTGAATGAAAGCAAAGTTCACTCACCTTCTTCATCTTTGGCCAGGCAACGTTCATCCACTTCGGATTGATTCTCGTCGCTGAGGTTCTCCTCCTCCTCCTCGTCATCTTCCACACCGATGATGCCACCGCTGCCCACATGGGAGGAGACGCCACCAACGCCTCCAACGCCACTGCGACTACCCTCGTCCAAACTACGGGAACCACCTCTACCGGGTGAACCTGCCACCGAATGACAGTCGCTACGCTCGCTACCTGCATCACAATTGCTGCCACCATGATCTGTATTTCCGCCGGATTTGCTTAGATTCAGCACAGGACTCTGGCGGGTGGGGGAGCCTGTAAAGAAAAAAAATAGGAAAAGGATGTCAAGAAATTATTGAATTACATTAATTTTAAGACAATTTATACAAGTAAATTTTGCTTTTAAAAATTGTATTTAAATTTGATTTTGAATTTGAATTTAATTTGAATTTCTATTTAATTACAATTTTAATTTGTAATTTGTAGTTTACTTACAATTCCTTGAGCTTAGATCCCTTGGCTTAATATCGCCCACCATCACATTTCCCACTCGATCCACCACAGCCGAGCCAACGCCCATCACCTGCTGGCGCTCGTCCGTTCGCTCCTCCCTTAACCTTTCCAGATGCTTCACAATATCCTCGTAGGCCGCCCGGCAGTTTTCCCAGATCCCTGACCGGGCCAAGGCATCCATATTGGCCGCTGACATGCCCGCATTCTGGGCGGCGGCCTTCAGCATTTGACTCTCGGGACGGGCGTGCAGGCCATGGGGCGGCATGCCCGGCGACATGAGAGCCGCCGCTCCAGGATGGTGGGCATTCATCTGCATGAAGGCCATGTGATTGATGGGCGGCGGATTGTAGCCATTAGCCAGGAGCGGAGACTTTTCCAAGCGGTTCATATCTGGGGGGAAAGGGTAAAAAGAAAATATGGAAAAAGATGAGGAAAGGAAGGATATTTAATATGAAGAAGGGGAGATAGGTTACTTTTTTTAAAATGAGTTGGGAAATATTTTACAAAATATATCAATTTAATGTTTGAGCCTTTTAATTATAAAAAGTCTAATCTCTAACATCTCTTATAAACCTTTAAATCTCTTATGAACCTATCTATAATTTATAAAATCTCTTTGAAACCTATCTATAATCTCTAAAATCTCTTGAAATCTTTCTATAATCTATAAAATCTCATTAAAACCGTTCTATAATCTATAAAATCTCATAAAAATCTTTCTATAATCTCTAAAATTTCTTTTAAACTCATCTATAAACCCCACAAATCTCTTCTATTCTAATTTCAAACCCCCATCTCTGTTACCTTGGTAAATATTTTTAATTTTCAAATGCATTCTGACCCATTCTCAACAATATTTGCCTTTCATTTTGATGGCTCGCCCAACTGACACCTGTTCCTGTCTGCTACCAACCCTATACACAAATATATATACATATATATGTATATATATATAAAATACATATATCTATATATAGCCTGTCTATTGTCTGAGCGGCCAGACTAAACACAACAACTAAAAGCACCCACGCACAGTTCACAGATACACAGATACTTTTGTATCTGGCCGGTGTATCTACGGCTGTCATTTGTTTTCGCTCAATATATATATACAGACATGACTGTATATGAATATATCTACATATAAATGCAGTTAGTTGAACAATTTAGTGTGCCATTAAATGCTTTAACGTTCACTAAATTGCTAAAATTGAAGCAAAATTCGAAATGCAATTAAAACCTGGGCGAAAATGCAATTAAACGATGGGAAAACTATACTATATGCATATATATGGGGGAAAATGCAGTTACAAAATTATATATAAATGCCAGGCTAGTGCGTGTGTGCATTTTTTTTACATTAATAATGCAATATCACTCAAGAATCAACGCCCCTTAATTCACTCAGAGAGCCTTCCTCCCATGACTGAGCAAAAACCAAAACCGAAACTCTGTTTTCAAAAACCCATCTTCTTTCGTTTCAGAAGGCGCCGGCGGCGCATGGTTCTAAAGAAAAAGATTTCAAGATTCCTTTCGATTGGGCTTTTGTGGCCGTCTCGAGAGTATCTTTTCATATTGTGCGTTTCGGACACATTAATAGAAAGAGGCGTTGACCAAGTTGTCAGCTTGGCTCATAGACAACTAAGGGAGTATGTAAAAAATAAGAAAAGGTAAGCAGAAAAAAATGTAAAATCAATTAAATGTGAGTCCGCTTGTACTTATCATAATTACAGCCACAGATACAATTCGAAAATTCAATGAATGCGATTTCCTGTAGCAGTACAAATCACAGTGGAAATCGAGTTGATTGCGGCTTAGGCTGCCATTTATCTGTGGCTGCTGGGAACTCAGCCAAACTACACCCGATGTATCTGTGTCTGTGTATCTGTATCCGTTTCGTTTTTGTTCGTAGAGTAAGGCTGTAATCAGCCAACAAGCAAAGACCACAAATCACAAATGGCGGCACAGCACCGATCATCGATCGATTGGGGAAGCACAGAAAAGACAAAAGGCACAGAAACAGAAAGCACTATTACCTGCCGATACCCGAAAGCAAGTTTTGTGGCCAATCTGCGAATGATTTCATTACCATTCGAATCCGAATTCGTGGGCCCTCGGGTCATGCCACTCAATTGTGTGAGAATTTGCAATTGGCAGTGGCAAGTGGGAAATTTTCCCGTACAGAGAAAAAAGCAATTGGTAAAAAATGTCGGGAAATTTTCAACTGCTTCGTTATCTTTTGTAATATTTAAATATTTTAGAATACAAACAGTTATAAATATCAAAGTTTGTAAGACAATATTGAGTATTCTAAGCAATTTACCCTAAATTTTACCAGTTTTCGTGCAGCAAGGGCACACAACCTCATATTCCTTCTTTCGTAGGGTCACACTGCACTTTTACAAGTTAACCTTTAATTGTAAAATTCATTGGAAACATGGTAACTGCACTAATAATAAAAAAGTATGTTTTTAATAAATCGCTGATATCAGTTAGTTTTTTTATATATTGGCAATTTTCAGCTAAATACCCTAAATTTGACCTATTTTCGTGCAGCAGGGCACACTGCCTCATTTTCTGCACTTTTTCAACTTTAAAGTTCCTTGCAAATTATAATAAAACCTACAAAATAAAGTTAGTTATAACCTAAATTTTTGTTTAACAAGCCCTGAGATATCAGCTATTCTTTTTATACACATTTTTATTACATTTTTTCCCCCAGTGCTTATGCAACATAGTAATCAATTACTTACCACTGATGTGCCCGTTTTCATAGGCATAATCCCCATTGTCCAGGCGATGCTTTTTCAACTGCGGATGCTGCGATAGATGAGTGGGCGGTAGGGATAGCCCCACGGGTCCCCTTTTGGGCGGTCTACCCGGTCTGGAACTGCGGAATTGCAGAGAGTTACTGTTGGGTTGAGAGCAATGGACAAATATCCGTGGTATCAGTACAAAAAGAGTCAAATGCCTCAGCACAGTGATCACAATTCAGCAAAAGTTGCAATGGAAAAAGCTGTTTTATGCCTTGTGCTGCTGCATTTTCTTGTGGATTATTTTTGAATTAAAATTTATACATTTTTAACTTGAGAGTTTTTGGGAGCAGAAATCAATGTATATAATACTTTAATAACCAAAAACCTGTAGAAAATGATTTATTTACTTTCCTCCCATAATAGTAGGAAGACCCCCGCTGAACACTTTAATATATTCTTTAGTTTTATTTACTTTAGCAAGAAGTAATAAAGTGTCTGTTACAATTTTTAATGTCTCATTTTGCCATAAAGGCAACCATCCTATCTCAACTATTTCATATATATATTCTTAACAATTTCGCTGTTTAATATTTTTCCCTCGACCGAAGATATATCCTCTCAACCCCGAAATGCCTTGCCTAATTAAGCTTTAGCCAAGTTTAGTGAGCAGCCCCCCATTGACTTGAGACAAATAAAAAGCCAAAAACAAGAAGAACGAAAACGTGCTACCATTTTAATTATGTGCCATAAAAAAGCAGAATAATAATAATAATGAAGTAAACTCACAGGAAAGCGGAAAATAAATAAATAAAAAAAAGAGTTAAACTATATTTTTTCTGGTAATTTATGACCGCAATTGCTGCTATTTGTATATTAAATATTTAAACAAGTCTTGGGCAAATACTTGACGCAGGTTAAGCCAAATAGTTAACCGAAAAAGGCACAAACACTGCGGGTGGAAGTCAAGACAAACAAGAGATAAAACCAGGAATTTGGAAACTGAAAACTGAAAACTACAAAAGCTGCAGCAAATACTACAAGGGGAAGCTATAGAACTTGACCAAATAGAGCCCCAGCTGGCCCGGGTTGCCTGGCAATTAAATTATGGAATCTTCATTCCATGTTTGCCGCTGGTAAACAGGTGGGCCAAAGACAAAGACCAAGAAGCAAATAAACACAGGTAGCAATGATCGTGTGCACGATATGAATTACGAGGCAGGGACCACAAGTATATATGTTTATATATATATGTGGCGAAACATTGAACAATTTGTAATTGTGCGTTCTTACGGATAACAACGATTCTACCAAATATTTGCAGTTACAAATATTTGCAGCGGGATTTTAATTGTGCTCCATTAAACGTTTAACAACAAACAAAGCCGAGAGTTGTTGTCTTGGCCTCTTTGGGTCAAATAAAGAGAGACTCTTCTTAGCCATGAATCATTCCGAGAATGAAAACAACCCGTGAAGGGGGAAAGTGTTTTTGGGCTCTAATCGGAACCCCAACTCATGACGTGCAAAAAAATCCGGAGACTCGTGCGTCTGTCAGTCAACTTGTACGAATTTATGGGAAGTGAGTTAAAGGTTCTGTAGGCAACAAAACACTTTCATTGGAAAGTTTTCAGTTTCCAGTGGCTGCCGCACTGACATGTTTGTCTTGTCCTGAAAAAATTTCGGTTTCACCGGAATATGTCTTTCGCATAGGGTCTCGGTTTGGATAGGTTTGAATAACCCAATTGGGTTGGAGCCATTTACGTAAAGATTGTGCAATATTTGTGACCCCTGCAGGTGGATTCCAGGTAGTAGGTTTCAGGGGAAAGCAGATTATTTGGTTGGAAAAACAAAAAAAAAGAGTGTTCTATGGCAAAGCAAAAGGTTTTTCTATCAATTTAAATTATACAATATTATTTTGAAGAGACCTTAAACAGCTTTATAAAAATAAAAATAAGAATTTAAATTTTCTTTTTGCCTCGAGGTCATTTTTATTAAATTAAAGGAGCGACTTTTTTCAAATATATATATTTATATCTTTATAAAAATTCATTGATTTATTGCAATTTGCAAACATTTTTGGTTTGAAAACTTTAAAACGTACAAGTATTAAGACAGCTAATATTATATTTTATTATTATTAATATTATTATAATATTATGTTACATAGAAACAGGATAGGAATGATTATTTTTGACGTGAAATAGCTTCATAAAAGTAGAATTATATATTAATATCTATATAAAAATGCATTAATTGAGTTATTGAATATATTTCTGTCTTTAAATTAGTTTTGAAAACCAATTAAGAGTAGGGATAAAATAAGGATTGAGTGAACTAACTTTACTCTTCGATAAATTTCATTAAAAAGTTTTAAACTTGTACCATTAGGAATACATTTTTACCAATTAATTAAGGTAAATTAGATAAAATTAATTTCTTTGTCTGTTTATATAGCATATATACTAACAAATTTAATTTAATTCAATTCAAATATGGAGATAGTTAACTTTACTCTTTGATACAAATAACCTTTCTCTTTTTTTATCTACCAGATGTTCCAGATACAAAAAAATACATTGCCTTAACCCGATTTCATTCGAATATTATTTGCCTCAATTATTTATAAATAAATATAAAGATTAATATTAATTAATAAATATAAAAATATATCCTAAAATATCTCAAAACAAACTAAATAAACCCTAAATGTTCTTAATTAATATAACCATATTCTCTGACTACCTATGTCCAGATAAGTTTTCATATAGTTTTCAATCATTTAAACTGCACTCTAAGCAAATTTCCCTAAAAGTTACTGCTCTACAGTAACAGAAAACAATATTACTACACGAATATAGATTTGTACTCTTAAAAAGCAATTTCCATTTTGAAATATTTAAATTTTGCCACAACGGTTATTTAACTAATTTATGCACCGTTGTCACTTGCCGCAAATGTCATTTTGCATTTAACATTTTGCATTTTTCGCGGAGCGGCGGACAAGCGTTTAGTCAGGAATAAACAACAATTTGTCAAAATAGTCGCTGTGCCTGCCAAAACGGCTGTAATAATAATAACAACAACCGGAGGAGGCTAACCGGTTGTCCGAGCCCCGAAAGCCGCGAGCCTCGTAGTAGCTGGAACCTGTTTGCAGCTGTCTCCTTCCTCGGTATATTTTTCAATAATCAAGGGATAGCTGAGTTGTTAATTATTGACTTGAGTCTCAGTGTGTGTATGTGTGTGTGTGTTGAGAAACAGCCGCCAAAATATGCGGCAAACTGTGCTAAATGTTGCAGTTGCAGTTGCACAAATCGAAAGGATATTTTTCCAATTGCATATCGGGCGGAGGAGGCGTTGCCGACATTTGTCAGCGAATGAATCCAGAGGCTATTCCCGGGCCTAGACTGCAAATTGGTAAATCAATTACATTTATGGCCAACTTTTTGCCACCTTGCTGGAGAGAGCGTGCTGGACGGCAACTAAATCAATGCAATCCGATTCAACTACTTGGCAACCGACAATTAAATGTGTGTGCCCGGCCACACAATTTCCATATTTGCAATCACCAATGCCGAGTGCTATTTTAATTGAATTCATAGCCTCAAATTGATTTGAATTCTCTCGCTCTAAGCCGACAAAAGCGACAACAAATTCCCAGAAAGAAGCCGGCAAAGACTACACCTCGTCTTAACTTGGCTTTCGCCTGGCGCTTGAAGTTGGCTCGAATTTCTTTCGGTTAACAATAAATGTTATTGGAACCGAGAATGCTCGTCGGCCGCTGCCTTTGGCCAACTTTTGTATTCATTGTTAAGTGACATGCAAATGTACGAATGACATGGCATTGTTGGGACTCTGGGACTTAAGCCCATAGAGGGTATATATGTATAGGGAGAGGGTCTGACTTGGAGATACTCGACTCCCTAGCTAATTGTGGGCCTTGACTACGGCCTGTGCTTCTCCAAATGATTGGTTAAGGAAATGGTATGGCCATGGAAATTGTAAATTATAGCAGAAAACTAACTAGGTTTCATAGGAAATTGTGAGTAAGATGATATTGATACAAGGGAATTAAGTGAACTGTGAAATTTATTAAGAAAAAGGTTTTTGATAGATAGATTTGTTTTATAATATAAAAGTTTATATATTATAAGAGCAATTACTTAAAAAAATTATTGAAAAATGTATGCAATATCTAAATATAATACATACTCAAAAAAGTGTTCAAAAATGTAAACATTATCTAAATATATTTGATACATTAGCTAAGAGACCTGCCTAATAATCATCCTAATCTCCATTATTTCATACACTAATCCCAAAGTGTGATTTTGAATTCTGTGATCAATTCTACAAGCACTGTATATTAAATTGTTTTCCCATAGACAAACCTTGAAAAATTCTATATTAATATGATTCTTGTTCCCATATTTCCTTTAAAAAATTATATGTATATATCATTTTCCCTATACAAAATAGTAAAAATTCCTTATTAATGGAGGTCCACCTCATAAACTATTTCCCTGACAAAATGTTTTCTAAAATTAAAAAAATTATTCCTAAGATAAAACAGCACAATTTCCATATTAAATAAATTCCTTTTCCCATATTTCCCTTACAAAATTCGATCCATAAAACCGAACTGTATTCTCACTTCATTTTCACGAATCCACACTTTAAAAATCGACCTATGCCTATGCAAATTTCTGCCCAGTCAAGTATTTAAATCTAAATCACATGCTAATTAACAATTTTGAGTTTTGGGTGGCCTTCTTTTTGCCACCCCACAACAAGTTTTGCCTTATAATTTCCTCGAGCCACTGGCGATTTCCCCCGAGACCAGCTGCTATATGTGTGCACTGCATTAATGCAGATTTCTTGGCTATTGTTTTTTGCATACTTTGTTGTTTTTTCCTCACTCACTTCAATTTCAATTGGCGTGCTAATAACTCATTTAGTTCGCAACAAAAACCGAGCAAAAAAAATGGTTACAAACATGCCACAACCAACAATGGATTTGCTGCCTACCCACCAAGATGGCCCCCTACTTCCCTCTCGGCATCTCATGATGCTGAGAGAATATAGATATATATGAATGCTGTTGGGTGCAGTTTTGTTTTAGGCTCTGTAATTATTATAAAAAATAAATTGAACTATTGTTGCCTCATTTAGATTGAACAGCAGCCGAGAGGCAGAGGCAGCCACAAAGTTGCTTTTGTTACTCGGTTACACTCAATTAAGCTGAATTTGCAAAATGCAAATGCCCCAAATGAAACTCACACCTCGAACAACAAAAAAATCATAACTGCACTCGAATTATTTTAGAAATTTAAAATAATTAAATGAGTTTTTTTTTTGTGGCTTTCCTTGCAACACTTTTCCGCCTCTCATTTTGACAGCCCGAGGAACCGAGTTCAGTTCAGGTGAGCCGGAGTTGATCTCTTGATTGTCAGTCAGTCGGTTTGTGATTAGACACTCGACAGTCACTATTGTTGTTGGTTGGCATAAATTATAGTCTGTCCGTCTCTGTATAACAAAGCTATGCATATGAAATTCATATAATAAATCAATGTGCTGTCGTAATTTGTGTTAAGTTATTTGTAATCAATTTGAATTCGAATCTATCGCCAAGCAAGAGAGAGATTTATGGGAATATTTTGGATTTGGAAATTGGATTTGGATATTTTTCATCAAATTGAAATAGTTATATTTCTCTTAAATGTTGAAATTTTAATAATTTAAATAATTCCATTGGCTTTGGTTTTCGATTCACAATTGATGCTGAAAAATTTTTGATCTTTTAGCTCGCTATTCTCCATTTACTTTCCATAAACGGTGAGATGTGATTTATTCTAATTTTCTAAACTACTATTATCTATTAAATTTCTTTCCAATAAATTATATTTTGTCTCATCTAATTCTATTTTTTTTCAATTCTCTCAAGAAAACCTGTAATTCTTAAATTTTTGTTTAATAAAGCTCTAATTCTCTCCTAGTCTCCCTCAAACTCTTCCACTTATTCACCTTATCTTCCCTTCACCACTCTCCCTTCTAACAAATTTACCAACAAATTAAACTCAAATGAAGTCAAATCAATCGATGGCTTTTCAATACATTTTTTTTTCTGTTGCCAACATTTTCCACTTGGCCCGAGCAATTTGCATAGTTGTGGTCTGGTACCGAATCGGATCGGTTAGTCTTTGACGGTGGAGCACGGCTCTAGTCCAATTTAGTGGAAAGGTGTGCCCACCAGCTCAGTCACAACACGTTGTCGTGGCCCAGGCTCTTCTGGCGGCTTGCTTCTCTTTTGGTCCATACCGCCGCTGTTGCGGCCTAAACGGCGTTTTTAAGCCAAGTTAGAGCCAGCGAGAGGAGTGGAGACCGAACTGTCAACTGTGATCAAAATCAATTGTTTGCCATTTGCCAAAACCGAAATTGACTGAGCCAACTCTGCGCGACTCACACAAATGCTGACAAAATTATTATTATTTTTCAAACACATGCGAGAGCCCATGAAATGTCAGTGTCAATAATTTTCATCATTATGAGTACATTACCAAAAAAAAGAAAACTATACATACATACATATATATAAAAAAAAAGATTATTTATGGTTGGCTGCCATAGGAGAAGCCCCCAACAAAGGCAAACAAATATAATAAAAAATTATTGCAACGTAAGTTTCGATTTGAACAAAAGGAGAATACATTTTGATGAGCTCAAGAGTGTTTTAGAGTGAAAATTGAAGGTGTTTCGTTGGGAAACTAACTAACCTTTTTGAAAGTTTACAAATTTTATCTAAAAAACTGGAAAATATTCCTCGAATTCCTTTGGTAGTTATTATTTTTTAAGCTTGCCCATTTAATATTAACTTTCCTTTTAAAAACCTTTCATAATTCCCCTAAATATATCTAGAAAAAATCAATCCATACACCTGTTCCCCCTACCGTTAACCCCGTTAAATGCTTAACCCTTTTCATGCTCTATTTACGTTTATCAAAAATTGTATCTGCATTTCTGGCACATCCTTTAGCACTTCCGCTCTTTCGAAGGCTCGCCCAATTTCCGTTTTGAGTTTAATTAATTTAATAAACAAATTCTTTTCGCTCTAAAAACTCTCAAGTGTATTATTAATGCGATAAATGCGATCGATTCGATACGTTTTTCCTTTTCTTTTCCTTTGGGAAAAACGAGGTAAAAAATGTAACAAAAAAATTATAAGGAGGAGGAGAGAAATTATTGCCATAGTTTTTTTATTATACTTGTGTGTTTACCTCTCTGGTGGCTTGATCGATAGGCATCTGCAATTAAAAAGAGAAGAGAAGAGACAAGTGAGGCAAAATTGTTAAACGTTGTGTGTGTGTGTGTTTGTAAGCTTTAAAACGTAAAAAAAAGACTGCAAAAAACGACTGCAACTGCAACGAAATGCAGCTAAAAGAAATATATACGTGAAAAATGCAGGTTACAATTGCTGAAAAAGGGAAGTTTTTCATTGATGACGACGAGCCAGGCTCTGTCTCTGTGCGTTTTGGCGGGCCAGCGGGTGTGAAAATGCACACGCCCTAAGCCCCCGCCCCCCTTCGGCCACCTTAACCCGCCGCCGCCGTAATTATCCCCAGAGAGCCCAGCGGTCTCGCATTTTCCCCTCTCTCTCTGTCTCTCTTTCTCTCTCTCCCAACTTGTTTCAATTGAGCGCAAAACTTTTTCAACCTAATAATAGGTTTAACCGCATTTTTAACCGTTCCTCATGCTGGGTCCGGTTCGGTTTTCGAAGCCGGCAATGGGCATAACCCTGGGTCCCTGTCTCTGTTCTGGCTCTCTACTCTATTCGATAGAGAAAAAAAAAACATTACAACATTTTTAAAGTGGAAAAAAACCATTTAAAATAAACTTTAATTTTTAATGACAAAAAATCTTTATCGTAACTAAAGAATTGATAAAAAAATGTCCCTGTCCCTGTTCGAGTTCTCTACTCTTTTATCCATAGAACAAAAAATATTACAATATATTTTAGTGTAAAAAAAAAGCTACTTTAAACAAACTTAGAATTTTAATTGAAAAAATCTTTTACTTAACTAAAGACTGGCTCCTATCCCTGTTGTATTTCTCTACTCGTTTCTTCAAGAGCAATAAAAATATTCCAACATTTTTTAAACTTATTAAAACAATTAATCAATTTATACTTTACATTTTAATGATTAAACAAAATATTCAACTTAGGTAAAGACTTGATAAAAATGTTTGTATCTATGTTCGGTTATGTACTCGTTTCTTCATAGGGTTACAAAAATATTAAAACATTTTTTAAAGTCGAAAATAAACTTCCAAATTAAATTAATATAACAAAAAATCTCTAAAATTTACTAAATAAAACGTATCATTTTTTGTTCACGCTCTCTGTTCGATTTTCCATAGATAATACAAATAATGCAACATTCTTTAAAGTGGAAAATAACTACCAACATTTTATTAAATTAAAAATATCAAAGTTCCATAGAGCAAAAAAATTAAAATTTTTTAAAGTAAAAAAAAACTGCCTAAAATCTTCTCTTTGAATTTTAAGGACGACATAACCTCAAACTTAACTAGACTTAATAAAAAATGTTATTTTCTTTCTGGTTCTCTACTCGTTTCTCTAAAATTTGCTAAATAAAACGTCTCCTATTTTTGTTCTGGCTCTCTACTAGATTTTTGAAGTGAAAAAAAAAAACCTTAAATTGTATTAAATTAAAATGGCAACATTTTCAACTTAATTAAGGTAGATAAAACAATTAGACTTAATAATAAGAAATCTAAGCTGGATTAATTGTTCATTTAAAAATATATTTCCTGTATTTAAATAAGATCTATTTAAGAAAAAGAATTCTAAAAAACATAAGAAACTAGAATCCTAAAATGAAAATGGTTTCAATAAACTAAAAAATGAATTTTAAAAACATAAGAATCTAGAATCCTTTTACCTAAAATCAAACTGGTTAAAATACAGGACATTATCTGATGCTCTTATTACCAATTAATCCCAAAAAATGTCCTAATTAATTTACCCCTTCTAAATGGTTAATTCAGCTATACAAATACTAAAGAATTTCCCCCAAAATAATTCCCATTTTCTTTCTGTGTTCTTTCCTACAGCGCATGTGCACTTTTGGAGCACACTTTGTACACTCCATGTGCTGGGGCTCTTTTCCATAATTAACTAGATGGTTTTTCATCGAATGCATTGTGGTCAGTGGCCAGGCCAACCCGTTCTTAACTGTAAACAAAACCGCAGGACAGGACTCTCCATGGGCTTACAAGAACCCAAAAATGCAAAAAAAAAACGAAAAACAAAAAAAGGTAAGAAACAAAGGGGGGATATTGGAATACAAGGTTGCAATCTTTTCAACTGTTGATGTCTCAATGCCGGGCCCTGCGGTTCATAAATGTTTTAAGCAGGGGATGTTTAAATATCCATCAAATATTGGGTTACTTTGGCGGGTAAACTGAATATTGGCCTTTAATTAAGTTGGGTCCTTTGGTATATATTTTTTTATTAACTGATATTTAGGGGGAACGTACGATCCTATTGGTTTCTATGGGTTTCTACAAACTTTTTGAATTTTACAGGACTTTTTTTTGAAACATTTTCAATCCTTCAAAATGTAAAAAGAGAGCTAGTAAATGTTTTGGTAAGCTCTTACTAATTTATGATATTTTAAGACTAAACTTGTAAGCGTTAAATATCCTTCATAGTCTTCACCACATTTAAATCCAAAAACGCTTTATCAGGAATTTCTATATAACATTTTTAGTCCTTTAAAATATAAAAAGAAATCTGGTAAATGTTCTGAAAACTTTTATAAGCTTTCAGCTATTTTAAAATTTTTTTTTAAGACTTTAAACTTGTAAATAAGCGATAAATATCCTTAAAAGCCTGTACTATTTATATATTTTTCAGTAAGTCCTAGCCAACCTAGAATACTTTTTAAAACAACTTACAAAAAGCCTACCTTTTGTGTAACCAAGGACAATTGCACTTCTTTGAGGTTCTTCTAAACTCAAACTACAAAATCCCAGAACTCCTACGCCCCGCAAAAAAACATAACAAAACCCATTTCTCGGAGCTTTTTTCCTTGTCGTTTTTTCCACTCGAACGGAAATGAGCTGACAGGGCACCGCACACGTCGATTTTGGATGGAAAACAGGCGGAAAAGTTGTACAAGGTGGAAAAACTGTTTCACCAACTATTGTTAGAGGCGTTCAAAAGAATTACGCAGCTTTCTGGATTGTTAGCAAAGGGGTTCAAAGGTGGGTGGCCCGGTCCCCCCATTACGTTTGCATTGCGTATTTCCGCCAAATGTCATCGAAAATGCGAGAGACGAAAGTTTTTTGACTGCCCCACGGGGTTAATCGATATCGATGCACAAACTATTTGCATTGTGCAGCACCCTCCCCCCCTCCGCGGGGCGGCGACGGCGGGTGCAACTTGAGTGCGTAAGTTGGCTAAAGCGGAAACAGGAAATGAGAAAATTTTGCAGAGCAAGCAACCGAACTAGAAATGCAACTAACAGAGGGTTTACACTTGGGGAAAAACAGGAGATAAACTAGTTTTCTTTTTATAATTTAGATTGTAGAAAACTAAAATGATTTTCTAACGATTTGATTTAAGTTTTAAAATAAAAGAGGAGGTTTTTTAAGAAAATTTTAACTGAAAAGTGTTCTTAAGTCTTTAGATTTATTTTTAATGTAATAAAAAATGTAATGATTAATCTAACTCGTTTGAAATGCTAAAAACTGTGTTTAGAAAAAGGCAAATTTTTTAATCAAATTAAAAACTTGTTTGGTTTTAAGTTTAAAACCTAAAAAAACTAGTTTCTTGCTTCTAAAAATAAATTATTTGGCCAACATCAATTGATATATCTCCTGCTTAAGGTTTAATTACGATTTTTTAAATAAAAACCTGTTCAGTAAGAAATTTTTAATATTTAACTTGCAAAGCTGGTTTGTTCTTGAGTTTAAGATCAAAAAAAAAAAATTAACAGCTTTTAATTAAAATAAATTAAGCCAGAAACTAAAAATAAATTTCCTGCCTTGTGTCTAATTGAATTTATTTTCTAAATCAAAACTAGTCTAGTTATTAAATCAATAATAAAACCTTGCAAACCAATTGAAAGCGTTTACAAGTATTAATTTTTCTCCACATAATATAAAATATAAGTATTAAATCCGCAATAAAACGCATTAAAAAATTATATTAAATTTATTAAAAAACCCTAATAAAAAGTATTTTAAACTCACTTGAAAAAACCCCTTAATTATTCTAAAACTCATCAAAAAACGACCCATTTTCCTTTAAATTATAACTCAACTTATTATCTTTCCTCTACAAAAACCTAAAAATTTATTAAATGCACAAAAAAGCCTTTAAAAACATGTAAATTAATTTCACTTGATAAAATATATTAAGATCACTAATGAAACCCCTTAAAAAACTTAACAACGTCCCTTGAAAGTATAACTCAAAGTCAATCTTATTATCTTTCCAGAAAAAAAATTTCAAATAATATTTACTTCTCTTAAAAAAAAACCCTTAAAAATGATATAAAATTCCCTATAAAACCCTATTAAAAAACTCTATCACATTCCTTAAAAATACTAATCAAAATAAAATCAGAAGACAATCGTAAAAGCAAGCACTGTGGTTCTTATTCGTACCTGGCCGTGGTGCAGTCCCTGTAGAGCACATCAAAGTCCTTGCAGCTGAGGAGCTTGCAGCGATTGACGCCCGGCTGGATGGCACCCAGGCCGCGCAGGATGCGCACCTGCTCCACATTGCACACCAGCGGGACAATGTCCAGGCGCTTGAGCTTGGTGTAGACCGTGTGCAGGCCCCCAACCAGGTGCTTGAGGAAGAGCTCAAAGGCCTGCGGCAGGCAGAGCATTGTCTCGTTGCTGATGATGAAGGCGGCGACCTTTTGGCCTCGGTACTCCACCAGCTTGCACTCGTTGGCGCTGGGATCGGAGGTGGAAATGGGTGGCGGCGAGTTGTATGACCTTGGCGGCACATGGTGATGGGCGGCGGCCATCAGTTCCAGCGGGGAGGCATGATGCATCATCTGCAGGGAGTTGAGCAATCCCAAAGAGTGCGGTGGCAAGCCATGGGGCATACGCGGCGGCAGTCCAGCGGGCAATCCGTTGCCGGAGGACAAGCCGTGCGGCGGAGGACTTAGCTGATGGTGCTGCTGCTGCTGGGCCTGCTGCTGAGCCTGCTGCTGCTGTTGCTGCTGCTGCATCTGCTGCATCATGGAGTGATTGAGGGAGCTCACGGGACTGACGGCGCTCGGGTGACGACTTGGCGAGCTGGCCGGCGAGCAGCTGGATCCTCGGCCCGTGTGGGAGCTGCGACCGTTGGGACGATCATCGTTGGCGCCGCGGGAGCTGTTGCTGCCATCGCGTCCATTGTGTTGCTGCTGCTGTTGCGCCTGCTGCTGCTGCTGGGCTGCTGCGGCCGCTGCTGCTGCTGCGGCGGCTGCCTGCTGCTGCTGCTGATGGTGCATCAACATGGCCGTGGTGTTCATACTGCTGCTGCCACCGGTCAATTGCTCTAAGCTCCTGATCCCGATCCCGATCCCGATACCAATATTGTTGTTATTGATCGCGTTTGCTTTGTTATTGTTCTTTTCACTCTGTTCACTTGTCACACAATTCATACTTCATCGTGCCCCACACTTGTTTAGTTGTTTTTTGATTTTCTTATTTTCGTATGTATTTTTTTCTATGACAAAAAATTAACACAAAGTTAGACAGGAATAGAAAAGAAATACAGATGGAATAAGAGAGGAAAAGCAGAAGCAGAGGCAGAGGCAGAGGCTGGGAGATAAATAATTAATGAATTCTTAATTCATTTTTAATTATTTATTAGGCTTCTCTATGCAAATTCTAATTGAGCTAGCGAACACACGCTTCTTCACATCCGTGAATTGATGGATGTAAATAATAAACCAAGATGGCTAATTTATTTTTCTATATAGAAAGCCATTTTTATTTATTTTGAAAACTGGTTAAAGTTTAATATACTAAATCTATTTCCTAATGTCTTGAAAAAATGCAAATTTTTAGATGTCTCCATATTTTAAATATTTTTAGATATTTTTTTTTACCTTAAAAACTATAGATTGATAGGGAGTTAAAAATTCCCAAATATGAATATCGGTGTATATAAAAATGACTATCTTTTTGAAGAGCAAGCATAAACAAATAATACTACTATGTATAAGCTCAGTATAGGTTTGTCTCCTGCCTAAAATATATTCAACACTCGATTAATGTGAATTAAACTATCCAAAAATGGAGTTAAGATGAAGAAATATTATGCCAGATATTAATTAGACTATCTTGTTGATTTGTTTTCAAAAAAATTAACAAAATCCGTAGATATTTTGATTATATTTGAAAATAAAACAAAATACCTATTCGGTATTTTGAACTTTTGTTTTCGAGAAGTGTTGTACTCGTTTTAAAAAGTGAGAAACGAAAAAATTAGTTATAGAACAAGACTTTGTAGTAATTTTTTAACCCATTAACTGGCCTAACTTTTGTTAAATCCCTTAAGGAAAAGGTTTTCAATTTTAAATTTGATTTAACCTTTATAAAAACAATAACTAAATTAAAGATTTGGAATCCTAATTGGCTTAAAATAAACCTATTCTCTTATTCTCTTAATAAGTCAAGCCTTCATTTTCAACTTAAATGTTAAAGAACCTTTCATTATTTTTTAGAAATTTAATGAATTTCCAATCAGTATAACATTTTCCAAAATACATTCAGAATATTGTATCAAATTCTATCAATTTGCATAAGAAATTCCCTTAGACCTCAGACCCATCTGCTTTTGGATTCGAAAAAGAACATAGATTTACCTTCAACAGGGTTCTAAGTTAATTCTAAAACTCAAAATCACAGTCAACACAGACACTCGCGCACTTGGTTTGTGTTTCAAATTTGTTTCGAATTTTCGAATTTCGTTTGAATATATTTTTCGAATATATATTTTCGGGTTGTGAATTGTGATTCGATTTCGCGTGATTTCGAATATGCGGAATTTGGAAAATCCGTGTGCCGTTTTCGAGTACCGTACCGACGGATTGTCACTGAGAGATTGAGAGATTGAGAGATGCCAGCGACTCTGCTTTCACGGCGACTGCGGCGTCGGCGGCGCTGCCGGTTGCTCTTCCTCTTCGCTCCTCCTTCCCCTTCCCAGCGCCACGAATCCGAGAAATCAACGAAACGAATTGCATTCGAATGGGAATCGACTGAGAGCGAGATGGGGCGATGCCGGGGCAGAGCGAGAGAGCGCCAGCGAGCGAGTGTTATTTTTTTAGCCCACCCACACACGGACACACACACACAGGCACAGTGAGAGAGGACAGGGCCGAAGCGTTACCGTTATGTACTGCAAGAAATGCGCGCGCAAAAGTTTTATTGCATTACCTTCGCTTACGAATGACAAATTCGAAATGAAAGGCGAGCCAAATGTGTTTCGATTCGATTCGTTTCGTAGTTTGCGGCGCCGCCAGCGACAGCAGCGACGGCGGCAGCGCAGCAGCAGCAGCGGCAGCAGGAAGAGTATCTGTAGCTGTGTGTGCGTGTGTGTGTGTATCTGTATCTGCGATTGTGCAAAACCAGAATGCGAATACGAATACGAATACGAGTTACGAATGTTTGTTGCGTCTCGCATTACGAGCACACTCACATACCCGCGCAAAAAGGGGAGTGGTATACGATTGATAGCTAAGTGGGTGTGTTTGTGTGTGTGCAACCCCAAAAAACACAATGACAAACGTAATAAAACGACATACACAATCCACTGCCAGGACCTGCCGCTCTCTTTCTCTCTCTCTCTCTCTCCCTCACCCGGTCTCTGTCGCACATTTGTTTTATTTATTTTTTCAATTCAATTCAAAACCTCCCTCTCCCTCGCTCGCGCTCTCTCTCTCCATCGAATAACATTCTACATTTCATTTGCGTTTCAATTTCATTTCGTTTCAGCTTGCCTCTCTCGCTCGCACTCTGGCCGGGCATGCGGCCATCTTGCTCGCACGCTCAGGTGGGCTGCAACCAATAAACATGAGTGAGCAGCAGCATATTTGCATAGTGTGTGTGTGTGTGTGCGAGAGAGTGAGGGCGATGCACGTGTGTGAGTGCGCTCGTCTGCCCTCCCGCTCACTCCAATGGCCGTCGCCTTATATAAACAAATGACAATTGTTTTGGCATTTTCTGTTGGTTTCCAACCCAAAGTAAATTAAAATAAATGCATTGCAGGAAAAGGCAAGGCAAAAACAAAACAAAGCGAACGAAAAACTGCGATTACTTGGAGTTTGCGCAGCTGATTTTGCCTTTTGGGTTTGCTTTTGCTTGCAATTTGCATTTTCTTATTGGAAAAGCATTTTAATTTCAATTAAAAAAGTAAATGACAAAGTTTCAACGAATTAAAAAGTGAGACGGAGACGGCCCGAGAGTGTGTGGCCATCTCTGTCGCACACCATCTGCCGTCTACTGTGGGGTTTTTTGTCAACCGTTATTTTCCGTTTCCCATTTCGTTTCTGCCGTTTATTTGTATTTCTTTGCAGGACATTTCTGCTTCTTCTTCTCGGGCTCTTTTTGTATGTTTCTGATTCAGAGGAGAGCGGCATGAGGGAAGGCGGAGGGCCATCTCGCTCGCACTTGGGCTCGTGGGTGTGTGCTTTTTTTGCGCCCGAGGGCGTACGTTTTCTGGTATTCGTTTCGTTTTTCGGATGCTTATAAATAGCATTGCTTATAAATTCTGGCCTCGCACCTTTGCCACCTCCACACACACACACACACACACACACACTGGGGTGTATAAATATATATACGACACTTTGTATATCCCGTTAATGCGATGGGTGTGTTCGCCTCGCTCTGTCGTTCATTTCTCATTTTTTCTATTATTTGTCTTCGTTCTGCGTTTCTTTTGACGATTGCGAACCAATCGCATTTCTCCATTTCTCTCCGATTGTCCCACACACACATACAGACTGCGTCTTTACGTATGTATGTATTTATGTATTGTGTTTGCACACGACATATGTACATATGTATGTACGAATGTTGTGTGTTTGTTATATGTACGAATTTTTCTTCGTTTCGTTTTGGGTTCTTTCTCTTTGTGGATTCCCCTTCCACTTTCTTTTCATGTTGTTGTTGCTGCCGGAATATTGATGACAGCTAAAGTTCGATATAAAATTGATTGCACATTTGGAGTTACAGGACCTTTTCCGGGAACTGTATTTACTGAAAATATGTTCAAAGATACCAAAAATACTAAGCTGTCAGCTTTGAATGTTGAAGCAAGTATAAACTTTTGTAGTAGTTTTATGAATATGATTAACTAAATCTGATTTTATTATTTCTTTATTTATTTCATATTTAATTTAAAATTCACTGTTTTGTAAGAAAATACAAAAATTAATAGAAAATTACAGCAGTAAAAATTTTCTGTTTCTTTATAATAATTAAATTTTAAGATTAAAAATATAACACTTAAAGTATGTAAATGCCAAAATTCAATTTTTTGTAAAAATTAACTAAAGAGAAACCACTCTAAGTTTATTTAATTCATTAAATATTAATAGACTTAGAAATTACTACAATTGTTATAAGCTTATAAATGTGTTATTTATTTCTCATTTGGATTTTTACTAAAAATGTTTTTGTTATCTTTGCATAAATCAATTCAAATATAAGAAGCCCGCTAAAAACTCAGCTTTTGTATCGCTTAGCTCTTGTCAGCTTGTGATGGGATCAGAGCAATCAGCTGTCGTAAGTGAGTAACCAAAGCGACTGTGGCACAGTGGGCTAAAAAGCTGAAAGTGATGCTGAAATTGAACAAATATTTAATTTTTTTAAATTATATATAATAGTTGACTATGATAAGTTAATCCAAATGTTATTCCCAAACTAGCAAATTAGATTCAACTCAGTGTAAGAAATCGTTAATGGAAGGAATAAGCAGTTAAAGTTTTAATATTGTTATAAATTTTCTTTAATTTTAGACCGATATTCATAATTTCTTGTTAATTTTCATTGTCTGCCTGACAAATGAACTTATATTTTCTTATGCAGATATCATCGTCCATGCCGCTCTTATCGAGGGTCACGCAGTGCTGAGAGTTGTGGTTATTGGGTTCATTGGGTTTCCAATTCAAAAAGGAAGCTGGATTGCCATTGGACGAGGATATAAAGCGGCCCTCGTCGGCCAAGTCGCTGATGCCCAGCCAATAGGTGTTTCCAGCTTTAATGTTGAGGGCGTCCAAGTCTTCCTTCCGGGGACTGGCCAAGTGTCCACCCATCCTGCGGCAGGTGTGGGCGGCAGAAAACCAATTCTGCTCGGAGTTGTTTTCAACAAAGAAGTATCTGTAATATTAGACACTATTATTTATAGCATAAAAGAAATTTAGGTTTCATTCCTAACCTGGAACCGGCCTTAACAAAGTTCTGGTTAATAGTTTGTTTGGAGGATTCCAGTGAAGTTTTCACAGCCTGCAGGACTTCCATTTGAGCGGTATTTTGACTCTCCATTCTTTCCAGCCTAGCCCTAAAGTCCTCCGGATTAATCTTTTCCCAAGGTGCTTCTTTGGTGGCCAGGGAACTAACGACTTTGGAAAGCGCTTCCTGCAACTGATCCAACTTTCCCTGGGTTTCATTCGCTTTCGCTGCACCACAGGCACCCATCCACTCGTCCTGGTGCCGAACTATGTGATCCAGCATGGGCCTTAGAGCCATAAGGCAGAATTGACCGCACTGATTTGGAGGATCGTCCAAGAGGCACACGGATCGACCAACATCCTTGGGTTCTGCCAGGCATCTATTGAAATGCCAAGCCAGCGTTACAAATAACAAAGTTGCTGCTGACTTTAACATCACGATTTTTATAATACAAATTAATTTATTACGGAAAATAATTAATTATGAGAACGTCTGAACACGAATAGGTTGAAAATGATACTGATTTGTAATTTTACAAATAAAATTAGAAATGGATTGCCAATCGATTCGTATGGCCTTTTGAACCCTAATGCTGATATGAACGATTTAGCAGATCTGACTTTTCATATGCTCGATTTTTATACCCTTGCTGGGTATTATAATTTCAGTTAGAAGTTTGCAACGCAGTGAAGAAGACATTTCCGACCCTATAAAGTATATATATTCTTGATTAGCATCAATAGCCGAGTCGATCTAGCCATGTCCGTCTGTCCGATTATACGCAAACTAGTCCCTCAGTTTTGAAGCTATCTGAATGAAACTTAGCAGATAGTCTTCTATATGCTCTCACTGCTATATAAGTCGGAACGGGCCGGATCGGACGACTATATCATATAGCTGCCATAGGAACGATCGGTAAATTTTCAGGAAAAAAATTATAACTTGTCCAATTTTCAACATATTTTCATATAATTTAAGACATATCCATTTTATATTATTCTAGAATTTCGGTTTACTATATCATATAGCTGTCATAATAATGTTGGGAAAATATTACGTATACGCAATGTTAAACCAAATTTTTATATGTACATATTAATGTTGTATACAATTCCTGTTAGTTTTACTTTCCATTTGATAACATTTAATTAATTCATAATGATCCAATTGTAAGCTGCAAGGGTATACAAACTTCGGTGTGCCGAAATTAGTTTTCTTTCTTGTTCAGAGTAGGAATATATCAGGCATTAAAAAGAAATGGCAGAAAATTATTCGTCCTATTATATTTCTGGGTGCAAAACTTGGACGAGCATAGCAGAGTTTTCAACCCCAGTCCCAGCCTAATAAAGCAGTGCAAATAAAGCAGTTAAAAACCGGCAGGTAAAATCACGAATCACGAGAGATGATGAATATAAATATCAGCCAAAAATTATCGATATATCGATATACTGCCATCGATGACTCTCCACCTTTATCCCACTTCCCAATTCTTTTTAGATGCAGCAGACGAAGGAAAATGTTTTTGCAAATATTGCAAATCAAGCTTTAATGCAAAACTTTACACGCTCACGCCATAACGGCCAGGCATAAGGCTTCGCCCTTTGATTTATAAATCTAGTGTTATTTTTTAGCTATCTTTAAAAGTTTTTGGCGGTTTCTAGCTATTTTCATTGGTTAGTTTAGCTTTTTTATGACCTGAAGAGATGGTAACACTGATTCCCACTTCCCAATTCTTTTTATTTTCCTTCCGAATCGCACGCTTTTTCTCCGTCTGCGTCGGGTCGTTCGGCTACCAAATTTAAGCAAATTAGCAATTGGAAAAGCGCAGCCACGGCGGAACCGAGGAGGCAGCAGCAGCAGAACGGCGACCAGTGACAGAAGAAAGCACCAGAAATTCTCCGAATTTCTACCGCGGCGCGCGTGTTGACACACACACAGAGCTACATACAAACGTGTGTGTGACGCAAAAGGAAGAGGTGGAGCGGGGAACAAAGGGGAATTGACAAATAACAAAGTTTGTTAGCCACTGGACTCGCCACCGGAGCTGCGCCGCATGGACGAGGAAGTCATTGAAATCAGCGATAGTGAACGCGAGGAAAACTCTTCCAACTCAGAAATGGACGTGGAAATCACCGCCGAGCAGCCGGGAGTCGTTGGCGTCGACACCAAGGGCGATGCTGCGCCGGAGGAGATTGTGCCCAAGGACGCGGCCACGTGAGTAAAAAACATGCTAAAAAAGCACAAGTGCACCAAAACAGTCGATGTAAAACTGCCAGATAACAGTTACACCAGAATGTGTGTCAATGCAGTTGCTCTGAAACTGTTGATGTGTTTATGCGCAAGTTAATGTTATTTTTAGTACAAGGACGGTTTGTGTTTGTTGCGAAATTATTTCCATGCGAAAACCAAGAATATCTACTGAACATTAAGTGCTCAGGTGGGAAAATACATATAGATTCCGAGTTAATAGAGACCGCAAGTTTGTGCTTGTCAGTCGTTGTCAAACTGTTGCGATAACAGCAAGGTGTGAAAGTATGTGTTTGCATTGCTGTTTTATGTAATCTGCTCGCGTTCTCTCTATCTCTGTCCCACCCCTCCTGCCTGCCCACCCCTTCCCTGACGCACCCATTTGACATGGTCATGGGCAGCAGCCACCAAACGTAGCAAATAAATAGTGTATAAAAAAAATGAAAATATACCCAAGCGTCAGCAGAAACGCAACAGCGACGCCAACGCACACGCCCTGCTGCAGTTACAGTGGAGCTTCAATAAGAATATTGCCTTCAATAAGTCACATTTTTGGGTTATAAAAATTTGTTTCCGATTTAAAAATGTGACTCGACAATTTTACTTTTTTGATTTTCGAAATTTATAAGTTTTGTAAAATAAAATTAGTTTTTTTCATATTTAAAATACCCATTTATCGCATATAATATTTATTTATTTTTTTTAAGCAATAGCAAAAGAACACAAATTAGGATTTACCTTTCTTACTTCCTAAAATATTCCAATTAGTATGTTACACTTTACGAGTCAATTGGAAATAACACTATTAGTTGGAATATTGCATTTCCAATTGGATAGCGATAGTTGACGCAAATGGCCGATAGGGAATTATATATTTTATGCAATATACATAGATAAGTGGAAAAATCGAAATATTATATTTAATATATCGATTTAATTTTATTTATCTAAAATAGTCAGCGCTTGTTTGGTTAAAAATTTCGATAATATCAATATAACGACATAAAAATCTATATTTTTCGATATTTTTAATTTTAATATCTAAAACTTTACTATATTTTGGATATGATATTGAGTGCGATATGTTATTTTTTATATCATATTGCTCCTTTTCCTTCAATATATTTAAATGAAGCTAAATAGTTTACTTTTCGATGTAGGATAGTTCGACTGTGGAGCCTTTGTTGTTGCTAGGTGCTCTTGGCTTTGTTCTGACTGGAAACTGGTTTTACTTTCTGCTAGCCGCCCAGGGGTTTTTTTCAGTTGTTATGTGTGTCTGTGTGGGCACGTTAAATTTTGAAATTCAAGCGTCTTTTATTTCACAAGCTTGGCTTTAAGCCACAGTTTGGCAGCCATTATCAGATGCGGAGAAAAATAAAACATAAAATAAATAAGAAAATTACATAGAATATAAATCAAGTCTTATGAAATGATGGTATATATTTTAAATAAATTAAAAGTATACCGTTTTACCTATTTAAGCTCTTGTAAATATATTTTTTTAACAAATGTTGTTTGCAAGTCTTTTAAATTTAACTTAACTAAAACCTAGCCAAAACTGGACTGAGCAATTTCCCTTTTCCCCGTTTCCATTTCCACCTGGTACTTCATGGCTTTGGCCCCCAAAAAAACCCCCATTTAACATTTATATTGCGCACATTTTTGCAAATTTGCCAACATAAACAGTTATAAATTTGTCTACGCCACGCTTCACTTGCTTTTGTTTATACTCTTCCCGCTATTTTCACAAACAATAGCTGGCAAGGAAAGAAAAACAATAACAAATCGAATTACAATTCGAGTTTCTATTTGCATGCATTTAAATGTGTTTTTATTTATTTCCGTGCTTTTGGAAAAGCGAAGTTGACATTGTAGGCAAACTTTTGGAAATTCAGGTTTTATTTATTTATTTCTTTTTGTTTGTTTGGTGCACTTGCTGTAGTGTTTACTACGTTGTTTCCGCTACATTTTGCGTCATGTGCTTTTGTTGGTTCCTGTGAGTAATAATAATACATATGTACGTACATATATAATAATAATAGATAAGATTTGCGGGGAGCAGACATGGGGCGATAGATTAACACTGAGGGAATGGGGTCGTTATTGGGTTTCGTCAGAGGAACACTGACCTGATCAGTTCAGCTCAAAGTCAAGTACAGTCAACAACAGTCAACAAAACAAAGACAAGGCCAAAAATTTGGCAAGAAAACCCACACACAACATAAAAAAAAACTTGGCCAAAATTAAAACTTCAAGTGAATGAACCCAAGCGCAACACCAAAGTGTTGTCTTTGGACTTGTAGGCCTTCGGTAAATACAGGTGAACTTCTGTAAATGGAACGTAGCTTTGTGGTGAAATATACAAGCAAACTGAAATTAGTTGTTAATTTTGTGCATTAAAAAATAGTTTATTAATTTTAGAATAAACTTTAAAAGTCTTATTTTAGAAATTGAATCGAGCATGTAACCTAGGTGTATTGAGTTTAATATTAAAAATATTAAATACATATTTTCTATCTATAAAATTCATAACTTACGATTTAAATGTAATGTTCTTGCTCTTCTTTTTTATGGCCTAGTATCTACTGTATCTAATTTCCATTAGTATTTCCATTTCCTTTTCACCTGACCTTTTTCTTTGTTCGGGTTCAAGGACTGCGACAGCGGAAAAATTTCTCTTGTCTGCCAAAAACTGACTCATCCCCATTGAGGGGAGCAGACAAAAAAAAAGGTGTTTATTATAACTTTTTGTTGTTTTGCACTTACTTGGAAACTTGACGATGATGATGGCGATGATGATGATGCTCTGAGGGAACCCGTTTATACCTCTAGCGTGTGAGTCAACCTGTTGATAAATTAGAAATGCTGACCCCGATAAATGGCAAAAATTTCCCATCTACTCAGCGAGGAAGGTTTGAATTTTGTAACACGATTACAGGCAGCATCACTTTATTGATTTTATCTGTGCCACCAATTGCATGGAAAAGGTGGAGGTTGTTACATATTTATAGGAACCGGTTTGACATTTGAGCCCTGCCAAGTTCAAGGTCACTTTGGGTGTGGCAGTAAAAGGTTGAAAGGGAATTGAGTAATATTTGCAGCATCAGTAAATTATTCTATTTTTATGGGTATCTATTTTGAGAATAAAAGAAGGAAAGGGTACCTTTCTCTTGAAGTTATATTAAATATTATGTATTAAACAAGACAAGTTTATTTGAAATTTACGATTAATATGAACTTTTCTATTGTAAAGTTGTACTGTTGTTCTAAAGTTTTTTAGAAAACAACTTAGACTAAACTGCTAACTATTGTGTAAATGTTAATGTTTCCCTATTTATTAATTGCAAAACCGTGTTAATTTTCAACCAACTTATTAGACCCTGAAAATCACACCAATCACCAATCATTGATGCCAATCAATCAGTTCAATTATAACCACTCAGAAACTTTAAAAAGACTTCAAAAAGACTTCCACACCCGCAAATCAAAATGTCAAGCTGTCATAATCCATAGAACAACCTTCAACTCGAAGCCAAACTAAGTTTTGTGAGTCACTCTTTTGCTTTTTACTACAAATTAAGCAAATAAAAATTAAGTAATGTCTTTTATGTAAGCAAAAAACAGTTTAAGTTTAACTTTGTTGATAAGATTACAACATTTTAAATGTGTTTTTGCTATGTTTAACTGATAAGCAAGACTAGTAAACATAGCTGATAAGTCTAGTTGATTTTCTGAGTTTACTTAAGGTCAGTTTTTAGTTGTTTTAATAAACAAATTCTCAGGGTTTGTTATTTAATTGTGAAAAATAACATATATTAAACATTTCTAATTGATTAAATAATTTCTGTGAACTTAATGAGCTAGATGAGGTTCTCATTGCCTCAAAGTCTAGTCGGAATCATTCCAACCTCAACTCATTGTGTGGTTTTATAATAGTTTGTTGATGAATTCATGCTTGGTAATTAGAAAAAAAATAAAAGTAATATAAAAAATACAAGTTTAATATATTGGTAATTCCCATTCTCGATGCTACATTCAATTTCTATGAAACCCTATACAAAGTTTCTTTCCAAAACCTTACAAAATCTGTTGCTCCATAAACTTTGCTTAGACACAGTTTGAGCAGCGCTTTGTTCTATTTACTGGCCCTCAACAATGTAAGTTGCTAACGTTTTCAGTGCTTCAGACTCATTTCAAGCTCGTCTCGACCCAAATTCAGTTAGCCAACTTCGTTCTGCGTTTTCAATGTTGCCATTTGCTATTGCTTTGGCTAAAACTTTTGGCCAATCAACACGAAACTCTCGGCCAACTTCGACCAACTTCAGGCAATTAGCTTTGGGCAACTATGTAGCTCTTGAAAAAAAACTATTGCTGCTCGGTTCTACGCAAAGTGGGTCAATTAATTTATTGATTCGACACGAGCCTAGAGGAGAACACAAAAAATACAGAAGCATGGGCGGTAGAATTTGATGGGAATCTCTATGAAAAATTCTTGATTGTTCCACGTACTTTTTTGAGTGGCTGTGGAGACGGATGTTGTGGGCTTCTGTGAAGTGGCATTCGGTTGAAGACAATAGGAATATCAACGAATTACGTAATGTCCAACTTGTGGGGGCTAGCGCATTGAACTTTTTTTTGGTCAGGTAATTTTTCAATTAAGTTGAAGATTATGAAATGGGTTTTTTAGTGTCTCAAAAAGTGTGCGAATGATCAAGGTCAAAAAAGATACAAATAAATCTTAAGTAAAAGCACAAATCTCTCAGTTAAATAAACCAACTAAATAAACTAATAAAAAATACTAATTACAAAATCTTTATATCATAAACGTATCTAAATGTCTCCTTAATGTTAATGTTTTTATCTTTTCACATTTTTTTTCCTCAGCCGGAAATCACATTAATAAACCACTCAAGTCTTATCACTCTCCATATCGTAAACATTTAGTTAAATGCATTGGAAAATTGTTCAATTTCCACCGACTTAGAGCTAGCAAAACCAGATCTCTCCCATGGATCATGTCAAAAAGCTTAGGCAGCTTGTCATCTCCTACCCAAGACAGTTTCCCGTCTTGTCTTCCCTTATCGGTCTGGATGGGATCTTGAAGCCAGTTTAGCCAGTCGCCGCCTCTGAGCAACTTTGTAGCCCGTTTTTACACTTTTGATACACGCAGAAAAAAAGCTAAACAAATATCCTAAACAAAGAAAAACAAGTAAGAAAGCTATAGTCAAATGTGGGCAATCGTGAGATATGCTATTCATAAAATTATCCGAAACGATGACAGCATAAACATGAATGTTTTGAAAGAGTAATCAAAAAGTTTCTTTTAAAATCGTTTAATTTTATATAATGTTTTCAGACTCCACTTAACATTTGATGTAATAGAGATGTCATAAAGATGTAATGTTGCAAACATTTTGCTTAAAAACTAGCTTACTTACATTTTTTATTGAGATTTTTAAGGGCTCGCCTTCAAAAAAGTACTCAATACTTTCTTTAAAACGCTTTTCTTTATTTTGGGGTGACGTAGTTAACAAGAAAATATCCTTTTATGCTTTTTAGAATTATTTTTTATTTTTCTATAATTGATATATAATTTTTTATCATTATTTTTAAACAATACAATTTTCTGAAAATAAAATAATTTATTGCAAAATATTTATTTATTTATTTATTATACTATTTATCATTAATTTTTTTGTAATAACAAATAAACAGAGCGACTAAAGCCTTCAGCCTATATATTTCATTATACATATTTATTTTAAATTAAATTTTCCCTTTTAATAAAATTGAATCTTTGGAATTATATTACTTGATTGTAATTAATTTATTTTATTACATTTTTTACAATACCCAAATTTTGTACAAGTTTCTTACTGTGTACTTGTTAAGAGAGAGCCAGAGTGCATTTTGCTTGAGGAAATTTGAGAGTGGGAGTGCTGCTGCAGTTTCTTTCTCTTTCATCCGAGAGAGGAGCTGAAGCTAACTGTAGGTGTTGGCAGCTTGTAAATTAGCACTCAACTAGATGGCGCCATTTAAGTTTGACAGTAATTGGCAGCTCATAAGGTTTGAGAGGAGTTACAGTTGCACGGCGACTGGGGCTGCCCCATTATCTCTTTGTGGCTTCGTTATCTTGTCGGGAATTCAAGGGAATTTCTCTGCAAAATTTCGAAGCCTTTGTTTTGCTTTTTTTCTTTGTTTTCTTTGCTAATTCTCTTTTGTAGTTTTTGTGTTGTATCCACTTGTGGTTTTAATTGTTTTTCGCCTGTGTCTGCACTTTCACTTGGTTTTGGTTGCTATGGTTTTTTTTCATTTTGTGATTTTCCATGTTTGCAATTGCAAAAAAAATGGAATGCACTTGTTGCAGCTGAAATTGCACTAATTTGCAATTGGATATGGCCCAATTCGGTTGTAAAAGTGGAACAAATTGTTGTGGCTGGTTTTTTTGGGTTTATTTATCATTAAGAAAATTCCTATAAAGCCACAACTTTCTTCCTGTCTTTTGCCTTTCATTCATTTCGTTCTCCAGCTTGTTGTTTTACCCATTTTGGGTTTTATTAAAAAACATTAATTAAAAGCTGACAGCCAGCAGACGATACAACAAGACACGCCTTCACATCGCCGTCTATATGTTACTATATCTGTGGATCTGTACGTTTATTAATGTTTGTCTGTTTTCTTTGACAACGGGAAGTGAAAATGTCCAGAGATGGGGCCCCAATAAAAATGTTTACCAGAAACAAAGCGAATGAAAAAGTAAGGAATACTGGAGTGGAGAGTGCAATAACTTTTGAATTGTATTTACAGGAAGTTTTTCAAAAGAAAATAAATATTTTGATCAATGTTTTAAAATATTGGTGAATTGAATATAAACATATTGCTTAATTTTAATACTAACTCTTTAGCAAATTATTCAAGGAAAACGTTTTAACTAATGCAATAATTGTAAGAAATGTTTGCGTTTCGGTCGGCTGATTAAATCTCTCTTTTATAGTTAATACTATAAAATCCTTTTAATTATAATTTCTATACCCTTACCGGGTATTATCATTTTAGTCAGAAGCTTGCAATGCAGTGAAGGAGTTGTTTGTTTATATAATTTTTGAAAAAAAAAAGACTGGTTTAAAAATTCAAATACATTTCAATTCAAAATTAAAATCATAACAAATTTATAATAATTATTAATTTTATAAATTATAAAATGTTTCGGATTTTATCAAAATTTTTTAAAGAAAATTTTAATTTAGTATTTAAAAATGTTAAATTTAGTACGCTGCCTTAGTAACCTATAAGTTACCATGAGATTTAACTGAAAAATGAAAGGGTATAAAAACTTCGTCCTGGCTTACTTTTTTTCCTTCCTTTCTTGGTTTAACTTAACTTACTTTAATGTTTTTTATAATACTTTCAAATCAAAAAAGAATTAAATTTTTATTAGTCAGACAAGAATATTTTCCTTTAGAGAAAATATTGTGCATGATCGCATTTAAAGTATGTATTTATTAAATTTAATTTGTTCAGACAAGCATAATTCCTATTAAATTATCAATTTGCCAAGATCTCTTTGGTGGCAATTCTCTTGCTCCCGCTGCGAGTCCCCCATGGCAGCTTTCTCTCTGTTCCCCTAGGCTCTTCCTCTCTCAATTCTCTCCTTGTCCGCTACTCGTTGCGTTGCAGTTGCCGCTGGCAGCGGAGAAGCGCTGCTCTTCCCACTCAGTCACAAACTGCAGCGGTGCGTCGATCGACGTCGTTTTTCCGCGCTCGTCGCGAAAACTGTGGAAAATCGTCGAAGGGAAAATTTTAAATAAAATTTATTGTAATAGAAAGAGAATATGTAAAAAAAAACTCCGTGAGTTTCTTGTCTTATTTCGATGCCAGAAAAAACGAAAAATTTCGGTTGTCAATAATACGATCAAATTAGTTTGTATTATTTGTGATGAGCCAAAAGTGTGTCAGATCGACTTTAACCCAACAAGCACCGAGACGAAGAAGAGGATCGATTGGATAGAAAAGCCTAAAAGGAAACTAGCTTAAGTCAACAATCCAATATCCTTTCTATATGGACACCAAAAGTTTAATCCAAACCAACGGAAACGCCATCCATAGCTATATAAATCCACAACGATCCTACATCGAGCTGAATAAAATGTTTTAGTAAGTTTTTTTTTATGTTTAAATGTTAACTAAAACGGAACCCAAAGTGTAGCGGCAAGAACCAAAAATAAAATGAATATAAATTCGTTGTCGTAGACCGAACTAAATATATACAGTTATGGTTGAGATTTTAGGAGTATTTTTGGAGTACAAAAAATATAAGTAAATTTAAAGTGAAATTAAAAACAAAATTATAAAAAGTAATCTACTTTAAAATATACCCTTTTTTTTATTTAAAAGTATGTATAGGTTTTGTTTAATGTTTTTTAACCTGGATAGGTGAAGTTACTGGCTAATAATGAAGTAGCCTTTATTATAAACTCGTCTTATTAACTATTTATCTATTCTTTTATTTGTCTATTTTTTTATTTATATTTTTAAAATTTAATCGAATTTCAAATTCCTGTAAAACAACTTCTTTTTAAACTAAATTCATTAAAAATGATTTTCTTGCTAAAGGTCTTATTATTTTAACCTTAATTGTTTGCGCTTTTACACTTGCTTCGATGCGAATTTATATACATATATTTTTGTTTGGGTGTCGTTTTGCATATTCATTTATCTTGATTTCCCTCTCTCTCTCTCTTTCTCTACTTCTCTTTACCTCTCTTTTCAACAATTTGCCACGTGCAAAGGCGTTGAAATTGAAAATCAATTGATGCAATCAAACACTAAAATGTATTGAATAATACTACTAAATATAAATTTGTGTAGTTAACAAAAATAAAAAAAACTTCAAGGTATTTACCGCTTTGATAGGGTTCTTGGAATAATTCAATGAAATCCATATAATTACGATAAGAAATATGTGTAAAAATAGCAATATTTTTTTCCACGGAAATATCGATTAATCAATCAATATTTAATAATCAGTACACATTTTATAAGCAATTAATCAATGAATTAATGACAAACATTTTTATAGTAATTTGTGTAATTAATTGCTTATTTTTGTAGGAAAATGTATGGTAATTTTATCTTATAATTGTTTTTTTTTTTTTTTCAAAAAAGACTGCTTTTTCTATAACTTTCATGATTCATCTTACCACTTTGCCTTTTTCACAGCCTTTGCCCTTCACACACTTTTTTCTCTCGAACCCCAGAAAAGAGCATTGACCAATCTGATCAAGGCTAAAAAATTGCAAAAGCAGACAAACACACTTCAAAAAAATTTAGACAAGAATCAGTAAAAAGTACTATAATATTCTACATATTAATATGTAATTTATTTATACTTTAACTTTTATGGGAAGAACAAAAAGTGCATGTTTTAAGTCAAAGCTTGACAATTATTTTATTTGTACACTGTATAAATATTATATATTATATATCTAGCTTATATATAATATATCAATTATATATCTAACTTATATATATAATAACTATATATATATATTACTATATAAATTATTTATATACTTAATTACAAGACAAGCATCATCCAAAGTTATTAGAATGAAATCATATTTAGCTTACAGTTTACTTTTCTTTATAAATAAGAGATAAATCATGGTAAAAAATATATATTTTACTCCTAAAACCTACCCAATTTGTATTTCAAACCCAAGAATCAATATAATTTTGATCTCTGTGTCGCAACAAATAGCCCCTTGTGAAAGAAAAGTCTTTTCGCCGCCTCTCAATCTCTTTAAAATGTCAGAGCCCAACTGGGCTGCCAAATGCAATGTCTCTCGACCATTTTCTCCTGCCCCTGCTCCTGCCCCCTCGGAAAATCTCTGTCCTGTCGCCTAGGAGAGTATTTAAAGGGGGTCTCTTCTGGGGTCTCTTGGCACATGTGTTGCCCCAACAATTTTTGGGTAGCTAAGCTTTGGCATCTGGCACATTGAGGTCGCCGGCGCAAATTCTTTTCCAAAACAAAAAAGAAACGATACAAAAAAAAAAAAAAAACTGCAGCATGAGGAAAATATGTACAATGCATGGCTACCGCACTATAATTTCGGTTTTTGTGTTGTCTTTTTAGTTTTTCTCTCTCTCTTTTTTTTGCTATTTTTTCAAGCTGGGTGTGTCGTTTATTGCCCCGACATAAATGTTTTTATGCCCTGCCATTGTTGTTGTCAATGCTATTATCTGCTGCTCATGTTGCTGTTTCTGTTGCAGTTGCAGTTGCAATGCTCGTGTTGCTGCTGCTGCCTTTCGGTAGTTGCAGTCGCTGTGGGCGTGCAGATTGTGTTTTAAATTGCAGTGGCATTAAATTTTGCATGCATTTTATTGCAATTCCATTGCGGCAAACAAACAAATGACTCACATGGGTAAACCATACCCCTATCCTTGCCGAAATGCATTTCCATTCAAGAGTTATGGGCCACTGTCGTGCCGAGTGCTCCTGTCCGGGGGGATGCCCTCGGGTCTCCCTTGGGGTATAGTTAAAAATATATGTGTTTTTCTTTTGGTAGATGCTGGAGACACACGCACACACACTCACACACAATTTAGCTGAAATTTTTATGGAGGGAGGCGAGGAAATTGCATTTCTCTCAAGCTTATGATTTACGGTTTGTTTTCTTTTTGAGGCAATTTGGAAATTTATTACAGGCAAGCTGGAGAAAATATGTTGATAGGAATTTTTATGAATTTTATGCTGTTAAAATGTAGTTATAATTACATTTATTTTATGATAGAAAGTAAATTGATATATACAAAAAAATATTACTGAAATTTGTATTTATTTCTTTTTACATGTTTTAAAATTTACTGCATCCACTTCAAATGATTTTTCTTGAAACAATTAAGCAGATTTATCAATGAATTATTTTCGTTATAGAAAACAAATCCTTCTCTAAAGGGAATTAAACTTTAAAACTTAAATTTATGTTTATATTTTGAAGAAATTTGTTTATTGTTTTTAAGAGTTTTTAAACTTTGGTTCATCCATCTTAAGGGATTTTTCTTGGAAAAATTAAATACAGGAATTTAGTTAGCGAATTATTTTCTGGTGAAAAAACCTAGTCCTTCAGTAATCTTTCAAGGGCTTAAGCCCTGAAACTAATATGTATTAGTTTTTTATTTATATATTTTCCTAGTGCTACTTATATTTATTGCATATTTATGGCACTAGTGAAAACTAGTCTCTAATAATACCGATAAATAACATTGCAATATAAAATATCCTTTTTTATAATCACTGAAGATTTAAATAAGAACTGGAAATAGTTCACAGGTTTCCCTAGCAGCTATAAGAAGTTTCATAATAATAAATTTATAGAATATAAAATATAATATACAAAATATAAACAAAATAGAATATATAAAGTATAATTAAAATAGAATATATATAATATTAACAAAATAGAATACATTAAATGCAACTTTAATTTTTTTAAATATTTTCTTTGACTTTAAGTTTAATTATTTACCAAACTCATCTTTAAGCTCGATTAATTTCCCACTTGAATCTCCAACGTTCTCTTATGCAATTCCCATTACCATCTATCACACATTTATCTAATTGGCACACTCTTTTATCTGTCAATATCCAATTTAACCGGACTTTAAGCACGTGTCCCATAGATATAAGAGTTAAAAGCAAACATTTCGCACCGTCATAAATCGCGATGACATACGGACGTTTGTACTTTTTTTTTTTACTATTATTGTGTGCGCCATAAATAGAAAACAACTGACAACTGGCAGAAACCTAACCCCTTCAGGCACCACCCCTTACCCACTGCAAACACAAGGGAATGGAATAATGGGTCGGACAACGACCCAAAACTAGGGGCCATAAATTCAATTGAAGCAAGTGTCAATAGAACACGAACTCATCCATATGCAAGTGTTCTATTACTATGGTGATGATGATGATGATGATGATGATGGTGATGATAATGATGATGGTGGTGATGATGGTGTTCTTGGTTGGTGATGACGATGATGGTGGGATTGTGATGAGACACAACAATCAATTATGTATTTTATATTGTTGGCATTAGTTCTGAACCCACACAATTCTGCAGACAATGGTTAGCAAGAGCTGGAGTTGGTCACTGAGGAAAATAATTGAAATAATTTATGATATACATTTTAGGATATACAAATAAATTGTATAAATAAAATACTAGAAATTACCAACTATAAAAACTATAAATTATTAGGTGCGAATTCAGGTATAAAATGCTTTAAAAATACCCAATGAAAATTTCAAAATTTGTCAAATAAAAAATGTTAAATGTAATACATAAAGATTGAAATATATTTATATAAAAAATCTAGTTAATATTATGTTTCCTTTTGAAAATCTGCAAAATATATAAATATACAAAAATAATTCCCATATTTTTCCAAACTGATTTTAGGTTTTCAAAAATACTTTCCCTCAGTTTTTCTTCATGTTTTTGTCCGCAAACTTTACCCCATTATTGTCAGTTACCCAAACACTTCACAAAACTCCTACGAGCAATTTGGCTTAAACTTTGAAACCGACACCAGAGGCTAAGGAGAGGTTCATTAACTTTGTTATACCTTCTCGTTTCGCCTTCACTCGTTTTTCCTGGGGATTTCCCCTTCTTAAGTTGGCTTTTCTTTTATTTATTGGAAACTTCTGCTTATTCACTTAAGCCTTGGGCGAAGAGCCAAACCCTGGGTCTTATTTTCTTTGTTCTATTCGCATTCGCTCCCTTTATTTTCGGCCGCCATTATGTCTGCACAGCATTTCCGGTTCACGCAGTTGGGGGCAAACACAAAAACAAATGCAAGCAAACACACACACACAAATACACATAACCCGCATTGACCTACTGTGCGTGGTCCACGTGAATCAGGCATTAAAGGACAGTGGAGATTCTATTATGTTAGACGGAGTAAGATTATAAAACTAGAGGATTTTAAAGTATATTTGTCTGAGGTTTAATATCGAATAATACATATAAAAATCCTGCCAGGCAGAATTGAAGAAATTCTCAGTTTTTTTTTTAATGGAAATGACTAAAAAAAATTCTTTGATATATTTTATATTATTAAATAAATAAAATGTCTAAAGAATCCAGTAAGATAAGGATGCAACATATTAATCGATTATTTATCGAAAAGGCGCCCAACAAAATAAGAATAAGGTTCTTAGTCGGATTTTTTGGTTTATTTGTCTTAGATTTCATATAAACTTAAATAAAAAAAATATCTTTAAAAAATCCAATATGACAGGGCTGCCACAGATTAATCGATTATTAATCAAAATTTAAAAAATTCTGCTAGTAATAACTCTCACAAAAATCGTTGTGAATTTTATATAATGCAAAAGTTTTTAACCCTAATTAAACTACATTAATTTGAGCTCAGAAAAAAATTAAATAAAAGCTATATTCAACAGTCTTCACTGTGTGTGTGCTTTAGGATCTGTGTGCGGGTCTTGTGGCAAGCAATTTCAACTTGTGGCAGGTCATGTCCGCTGCCCACTTCTCTGCTCACTCGGTCGGTGCCCAGTGCCACTGCTGCTGCTGCTCCTCCCCCCAAGCTTGTTGTGATGGGTAAATGGGTAAACTATTTGATATGCGCTTTTCCGACAGTCTGTTGACTTTGTGGCTGAATAACGTTAACTGAAGTGGCAAAAGTATATGACAATATATTGATTTTTGTTAAAGAAAAGCCTGGAAGATACGTGAAATTTATTAGAAATCTTTTTTTTTTTTTTAAACTGTTTTATAATAATAAATTTCCTTTTATTATAATTACTTTATTCATTTAAGGTTATGAAATTACTTATTTAAACCTTAAAAAGGGTATTCGTAATTAAGTTTCCCATTAAACTCCCAAAAATGCCTATTAAAAATAACCCCCAAATAATTGAGAACATTATGTCTGAATGATAGGGAAATTAAGAAAATAAATTAGCTATAAATCTTGAAGAGTATTCCTTCATTTTCCTTGGCATTGCCAGAACTACTCCCCCTTTTGCTTATTGACCAACACAAATGGCTGGGAGTTGGTGAGTGGCATTGTCTGGCGTATCGTTGAAGCCACCTGCAGCGCGGTGGTTTACACCCACCCACCCACTCCCGCTGCTCCTCGGTCTCCCCAACCATTTTTCATGGCTCCCATTAACCCTGTCAATTCTCTTTACTCTCTCACATGCGCGCTGCACATTGCATGTTTTACGCTCTGCTCTCTCTCGAGAAGTTCTCTTACGTTGCAGGCACAGTGGGTGCAAACATTTAACGGTGATAGTTTTTAGTTGGGAAAGTATTAGCTTTTACTTGAAAAATATACTAAAATACATATTAAAAATATATTTACATGTAAAAAATATTTTTGCATAATAAAAATATTTGTACATACCAAAAAATAAAAGAATATTTAATTACGAATATATTTACATATTAAAAATATATTTACATATTACAATTATATTTACGTGTCAAAAATAAAACAATTTTTAGGAAAATTATTACTTTTGTTAAGGTCTCAGAAAATTTAAATATTATTGCAATTAAAAAATATACAAAATGAAAAATTATATTTCCTTGGTTTAATAAAAATTCAAATAAATTAAAAATACATTAAAATATTATATGCATATTATAATATATTTATATATTAAAATATATTTATATACAACTATATTTATATATTTAAACTATATTCACATGTTAAAAATAAATCAATTATTAATTACTTTTATGTTAATGTTTTGAAAAACTTAAATTCCAATTAAAGGAAATACTAACAGAAAAATACTAAATTGATTTCAAGTTTAAATAAATACTTAAAAAGGAATTTCTTAATTTAAAAAATATTTTTCCAGTTCAAGAAAAAAAAAACAATCTTGGCTTAATAATATTCTAGAAAAGTAGGAAAAAAAATCACTTGTTTTGATGTTAGAAAAAAGTTTCCAAAGTTTTCATATTAAAAAATTTTCCAAAATAACAATAACACCTTAAACAGTGCTTCTTAATAATAATGTTCCACCTATATTTCATACTAAAAATCATAATTTTACGAGTGCCATTGCTGGCTCGTACTTTCTGCCCCCGTGGCTCTGCGATTCAAGCTTTTCTCGACGTGCCATTGCATTAAAATCATCGCTAGAAGCAGCAGTTGCACAGTAGCAACATGCAGCAGGCAGCAGAGCACACAGCAGCACCACCAGCAGCAGCAGCAACATCAGCAGCAGGCAGCATCAACGGCCACATCAGTCGCTTCCGATGGCTGACGGAGACCACCAGCAACGAAGTGTTCGCCCGAATCGCCTTTTTGATAGCCACTTATTTTTGTAGTTTTTATTTTTGTATTTTTTCGGAACCATAACAATATCAAAGTTTAATGCAATTAATGTGCGGTTGTTAAATACCCTTAATATACTTAATGTCGAAAAGTAATAACATTAAAAGTCTGACTCTTCCTCCGTCGCTCCTCTATCCAATGCTCAATAAATTGTATATGAGTTCGGAGGAATTTACATTTCTGCCGCGGTAAGTTGAAATGCCGGAAAGTGAGTCCTTGTTGTTGTTGTTGTCCGTGTTGTTATTGGGATGCCAAAAGCAAAATTTGATGTGACAGGATGCTAATGGAATGCAAATGCCATTACACTGCGATATGCCAGATATATAGGTACATCTGGCGGAAAAGTTTGTGCGGAAATTACAAGAGAGAGAGACAGTGTTTGAAGTTGGTTTTCCAGTGAAGTTTTTAAGGACTTTAAGGGGGGAATATTAACAAGAATTCTTGCTAATAAATCGTATTTATTGATAAGTGTGATAATGAGGATTAAATTATGCAAATTGGTACTAACTAGACTAGGATTGATAATTACCTAAGGAGTTTTTGGAAATAGATGTTGTTATGGCGACCTTTCTACTTCTATGAAGAGTTCTTGGAAAAATTAATACTGTTCTTCAGGGAATATTATACTTGAGATGCACTGTTTAAGGAGTTATTATTTCTTTGAAAATCAAGTTGGAAATAATTGTATTATTTTTTAACGGAACATTATTATTGGGAGACACTGTTAATTATACAGGTTTTTTTAGGGGAACATTATTATTAAGAAACACTGTTTAAGGGGATTAATATTTCGTTGGAAACACTTTTTTTTAATACGAAAATAGGATGCACTTTTTTTTGCTAATTAATCAGGCATATTAATAAACAACGTTATAAACCATTTTAAACGTTGAGAAAACTATTCTTTAAATGCAAAATTTATAATTTAATAAATTAATTGTTCCTATTTGTTGCTTTTATTTAATATACATTATTTTTTCTTTTTGTTGCTTTTATTTAATATATTTTTTTCGTGATTGCTTCTTTAAAAACATTTATATTGATAATGGAATAAAAAGGTTTTAACATTAAAAATTATATTTTAAACTATTAAATTGTCTAATTTGTTGCGTATTTTTAAATATATTCACATTATTATCCCTTTAACAAAATGTATATAATAATTATTTTATAAGAAGAAGGACTTTCTTCACCTCATTTATTGAAACACAAACTGTTAACCTAATTTTAATGTAAAAAACCATCTGCTCCTTAATATTTATTTATCAAGAGTTAATACCACAAGAAAGCTGCTTATAAAGCACTCTATCAAAGGATATTCACCCAACTTATTTACCTCAAAATAAATATGAAAACTAACATAACTTCTCCTTACCACAGGGGAACAACTTGTTTAGAATGTTTAAAAAAGTAATCAAAAGAGTGCCAAAGTTTCCGCAACAGTAGCCATCGAGTGTTGTCCCCTCTCAAGTGGTCCCACTGTAGCAATTGTGCCTCCCACAACTATCTAGCTGCAGTTAACTGATAGATTTGACACCCTGACAATCTACTTTGCATGATTCTTCCAGCACATGTCACGAGGCGCCATCCAAGTTGTCTGTGCGAAAAGTTTTGTCATCACAAGACCGCCCTTCAGCTTGGATTTTCCCCGGCACGATGGCTCCCCGAGCTGTGCATATTCATGAGGGAATGATTATTCCAACCCATTCCGGACTTTGCATTTGGATTTCCATTCGCATTCCCCCATAACATTCCTCGAATGTTCTTCTACCATTGACTTCGCTTATCGCGCATTGAACTTTATACTGTGACCTGCAGGCACTCACACATTGTCTGTGGAACACGTACGGACAGTGGAGGTCAAGATTGTAGTATTTATAGGGATTTGGGGGATATTAATTGGGGATAACTTGATATTGTTTTACGTTATATACTACACTGTATATAGTATGACTGTAAAGTTATACTATTTGAATAACTTTATTTATTAGAAAAGACTTTTAAAGGTATTTATTGTAATTATAAGTAATCAAGAGTTCCAAAAATGTTGATTTTTGTACCCTAAAAAGCTTTAGTAACATATAAAAAGAAATTTTTTAAACGAATTTCTTTCACTAAAACGTTGCCTTTAATCATAAGTTATGGAAGTTATGGGATACTAACCACCTTTTACCACCTATGTAATCATGAGTTTAAAAAATGAATCAATGGTATTTTTCCTAAAAATGCCAACCAATATTTGGTTTGATTTAAATAAAGATACATTATTAAATTTACAATATATTTAATGGTCATAATAATAATAGATAACCAGTGAAAACAAAGGAAACCCTACATAATAATAAATAATCAAACAAAGCCAACTCTTTGGGGGGACCCTGATTTAAGTATAGCTATTATTTTGAGCTCAAATGTAATCTATATGTGTGCTTAAATCTGCATTGCATGCTTTGCATTCATTCTTCTGCTGGCTGGGTTTGTTGGTTCCTTTTTATTCGTTTTCCGTTTAACATTTTTATTTTTCTTCCTTTTTTTTTACCTGTTTTTCCTGCCATTCAGGTGGTGGTGCGGTGGTGCCCCTTTGAGCCTTATTTATCTAGCCCGGGCTTTCATGTTTTTGGGTGTGCATACACCCACTACTTAATTTAAATCAGCTCTCTTTTAGTTTTCTTTATTTTTTCCGCGAATGAATCCCTGTTGAAGTTTACCCCGCCTTTTGTAAATGCAAAGCGTTGCCTACTTTTTTGGGCAACTGATGGGAGGCAGGACCTGCAGAGGGGGGAGCCCTAACAAATGGCTTTCTAAAATGTTGCCCAATCAAGCGCAAGCGAATTTTTGACTTTTATGGGTTTCTCTAATTGTTATGCAAACGGCTGCTAGTTGGGAGCCGCTGTTGCCGCCGTGCCAAGATATCCGAAAGCCCCATTTTTGCCCCCATTTTTGCGGTTCAGACCGCGACCGCTTTGCCAAGTTATGGCAGCAATTAAAAGTTTTGTGCTGAGCACTTGAAAAAAACAAACAAAAAAATGCCAAAACCTACTAACCACCACCCACAATTTGCCGCCTCTTATATTTGTCTGTGAGGAGAGAGACAAGACAAAAAGAAAAATCAGTGTAGGCAATGCTAAATTATTCTTTTTTTTTCTGTTAGTAATTAACATCCTTTGTTTGTCCAGCGTGTTTAATTCGCACGTAATTTCAGGAATGTGTGCGTTTTTTTTTTTATATGAATTAAGGGTAATTTCTTATGTATATTCTTTAAAACATTAGGACGTTTTTTTGTGTATTTAAAAATCCCGCAAAATGCATAGTTAAAGTTTTTTTCCACCAAAAAGGTCTTTTAATTTTTCCACCTTAAGTTTAAGTTAAATTATATTATAAAACTTATATTGATAATTTTGATATTTCTAGAAAAATCTGTGTAGCGCAGTCTTTATTCAGTCAATTAAACCCTACAGGCAAAATAAATATTCGAATATACGAGCTAACAAAAATCCTTTACAACTAAAATATACATATAAAAATACCCTTTGTACAAAATAAACCACAAATCAAAAAGAAACATTTTTCTATACTGATCGGTTTACCAGCGGAAATCAAGCAAAAGTTTTTTTCCCAAAGCAAATAGGTGAAGTGCAAAATGCTACACAACTTTTGATATTTTTGCAATACCTTGAATGTATTTTTAATGGGACACACAGGCCAAAATAAGTAAATAATCAAAAGGAAACCGAGAACCGAAATCACTAGCAAATAAATAACAAGCAGCCAGGGGAGTGAAATCGAGAATAACAACAAGGGAGCCGGGCATAAAGCACTTATGCCCCCCGTGTAATACTGGCGACAATGCTGCTCTAGTACAGTAAACACTCTGTCTGGCACAACTCCAAGTGTGCCGTCGAGGGCGAGGTTGGGAGAGGTTCTCCTCGGTTTGGTTTAGTTGGGGGGAAATAGAAAAATTTCTTTGGCTTTCGGGATTCTTTGGCGCCCGCATTAGTGTCGCCCTATTGGCGGCCATTGTGATGCCATAATTTCTTGGCCCATTTGAGCGGGGCGCAGGTTGTTGCACTTCCTCAAATGGGAAATGGGAAAAAAGGAAAATCGGGAATGGGAAATGGGAAATATGGGGAGGGGGAGAGAAGGTACAGTGTGCTATAAATGGGATGCAAGCGGATGAATGGGAGTGGAAATTAATCGGGCAGGACAACGGCGGGACAGTAAGGAGTTGAATTATTAATTGCGGCAAAAGCATTTGGCTTTTAACAAATTGCTAGGGTTTTTTTTTTGAAAGGCATAAGCAAGGTTTTTTATGTTTTTAATTTAATGTGGGGTATTTGCAGTTTTATGATAGATGTATTGGGCATTGTTTTTAAGGTCTTTTTTGTGGTGCTTCTTGGACATTGTGGACTAAAAAATGATAGTGAATCATAGGTTCCATAATAATTGCTCATTTTTCTTTATATTTGTTAATTTATGTTTTTTAATTTTCACTTTATGCTAAAAGCTTCTAATAATTAGATGCATAACATTCATTTATTTAAATTTATATAAGCAAGGGACATATTTCGAGTTTAACAAAATATTCAGACATTACTCATTCTGTTATTAAAAGGGTCCTCTTCTTCGTTTCTCTGCACGCTTTGCTCTATTATTTCCAGGTCTTAATTTAAACATGAAACCCTATATAATATTAAGATGCATAACGCCTATACATTTCAATTGCAACAAATTTGAAACAAAATTTCTATGACGTTACTCATCTTAAAATAAAAAGGTCAATTTCTTTGTTATTCTTTGCTGTGTTCTTGATTATTGATTATTATTTCTGTCCTTTTAATATTAAGATGCACTCTCATACACTTGAATTGCCATATGCAAGGAAAAATGTATTAAATATTCTTTATTATAAGGTCTTTTGTTAGTAAAGGTGCTTTGTGAGCGTGTGATTACTATCCTATTCCCTATTTTGTTTGTGTTCCCTTCTTCACGTTTGGCCTGCAATGTACAAGCAATGCAGCAGCAAAAACAGCTTCTTAGTATAAATTTTTAGCTTCACTCAAAAAAAAAGAAGTATATTTTATCAGTTAAGTTAATAGTTCAGCATATAAACCCACTAAATTTTAATCTATAGAAAACTACACTTACCAAATCGCTATTTCCGCCTGTGCTTTGGGTCACTGTGCACTTTTGAAAAGACGTCTGGCCAACATCAAGCGGATTACTTCCTGTTGCTTTTCGTTGTGCCATTTTATTCCGTCTTGTTCTTTACATTTCCCCTCAAGACGAAGAATGGTTGAGGCGGAGACCAGCCCCGCGGCTGTTACTTCGCCTCAGTTGACGACGCTGACGACGACATGAAATTAAAAATTCAAATTATGTAGACCGAGTCGTTCTCCGTCCTTTGTGCAGCCTGAGCCTGAGCCCCAAGGATTGACCAAGAAAATTGTTTTCCCTTCTCTGTACTTGCAGCATCGCCGAAGAGAAAAAGAAGCTGGGCAACGACCAATACAAGGCACAAAACTATCAAAATGCGCTCAAACTCTACACGGACGCCATATCCCTGTGTCCGGACTCGGCGGCCTACTATGGCAATCGGGCTGCCTGCTACATGATGCTGCTCAACTATAACAGCGCCCTAACGGACGCCCGTCATGCCATCCGCATCGATCCTGGTTTCGAGAAGGCCTACATACGGGTGGCCAAGTGCTGTCTGGCCCTCGGTGACATTATCGGTACGGAGCAGGCGGTCAAGACAGTGGCTGAGCTCAATTCGCAGAGCACAGCACTGAGCGGGGAGCAGTCGGCGGTGCAGAAGCTGCGCCAACTGGAGGCCACCATACAGACCAACTACGATTCAAAGGCATACCGCAATGTGGTCTTCTACCTGGACAGTGCCTTGAAAATGGCACCAGCCTGCTTGAGGTGAGTCTCTGGGCTTATTTGAAAGTTATACCCAATACTAAGCTCTACATTTCTTCTTAGATATCGCCTTCTGAAAGCCGAGTGCCTTGCATTTTTGGGACGCTGCGACGAGGCCTTAGACATTGCTGTTGGCGTTATGAAGCTGGACACCACCTCGGCGGATGCCATCTATGTGAGAGGATTGTGCCTGTACTATACCGACAACCTGGACAAGGGCATCCTCCATTTCGAGCGCGCCCTGACCCTCGATCCCGACCATTACAAGTCCAAGCAAATGCGCAGCAAGTGCAAGCAGCTCAAGGAGATGAAGGAGAATGGCAATATGCTGTTCAAGTCGGGTCGCTATCGCGAAGCCCATGTCATCTACACGGACGCCCTGAAGATCGATGAGCATAACAAGGATATTAACTCGAAGCTGCTCTATAATCGCGCTCTGGTCAATACCCGCATCGGCAGCTTGCGCGAAGCTGTAACTGACTGCAATCGAGTGTTGGAGCTGAATAGTCAGTATCTGAAGGCTCTGCTGTTACGTGCCCGCTGCTTTAACGATCTGGAGAAGTTCGAGGAGGCGGTGGCCGACTATGAGACGGCACTGCAGTTGGAGAAGACGCCAGAGATTAAGCGACTGTTGCGCGAGGCCAAGTTTGCGCTGAAGAAGTCGAAACGAAAGGATTACTACAAGATTCTGGGCATTGGACGCAATGCCAGCGATGATGAGATCAAGAAGGCGTATCGTAAGAAGGCTTTGGTTCATCATCCCGATAGGCATGCGAACAGCAGTGCCGAGGAGCGCAAGGAGGAGGAGCTCAAGTTCAAGGAGGTGGGCGAGGCGTATGCCATACTGTCCGATGCTAGAAAGAAGTCGCGTTATGACAGTGGGCAGGATATCGAGGAGCAAGAGCAAGGTAAGGGGGAGGCACGGTAAATGGTTTACCGAGGAAATTCCCTTTAAAACAGTTTGCAAAGTAGTGAGATATTTAAAACAGTTTGCAAAGTACTGAGATATTTTTACCTGCTCTCCTTGAGTCATGTATAATGTAAAAGTATAAGAAACTGTTCTAAAACTGTGGAATTTTTTAAACCATTTGATATTGTAGTTTAAAAAGCATTACTTCAAATTGAAATTATAAATTTCCCTCTATAATTCATATTAATTTCTATAACTTCTTATTTTTTCAGCTGACTTCGATCCGAATCAAATGTTCCGCTCATTCTTCCAATTTAACGGCGCCGGCGGCGGCGGAGGTCGCAACAATTCGTTCAACTTTGAGTTCTAAGAGATCCTGTGTGTGTTCGTTCGTTCAGGGGAGACGACTCCCCTCCTCCCCTCAAGAAATCTGCCTCATCCGGAAGCCAACGCGACCCAACAACGCTGCGCACAAAAATTTCAAATCTTTTTGCATTTGTTTTTTTTTTCATACAAAAACGAAACAAAAAACCTAATTTTGATTTTATATATTTGGTTGAAACAAAAACAAAGAATATATGAAAAAATTACTAGGCAAATTCTGTGAAAAGATGAAAAATCAAATGGAAAATTTTCAGTGTATTTTCACATTTTAAATGTTTGTTCTTAAATCATTTCGGTGGCATTAAATCAAACCTAATAAATTTGGAAAATATGTGAAAAAAATTATATAATTTATGTATGTCAAGCTTGCTATATAGTCCTTGTTGGATCCGCCGAGTGACCGCGCAAGTCCAGCGTTTGTGCTTGCGTACACATTATGTAGAGGAGTAACTGATTAATTAATGATTAAAACAAATCGTAGCCTTATTGTATAACCAATTTTTATTTGTACACATTAAGCCAGAGACTTAAGTTACGTTTTTGAGTTAAAAGCAAAAACACAAAGAAAATAAAGAAAGAATTACACTAAAGTAAAACACAAATCAATCAAACCAATAACACAACCGATTTAGCTATCATTATGTGTAATTATAGATTGAAGAGAATTATATATGAAATGGAAACATTAAGTAAAATTAGAAAAATCAAGAGTTATTATTGTTTATTTCGGGGAAAGAAATTTTTGATTTATAGAACTTTGGTGTTACGGATTTTACATGCGGCAGCGCCATCCCACGGGCGTATTGTGAAAAAACAGCCTGCTTTTTGGGGTTGAATGTAAAATTCATGTCAAAAATGTAAAAATGTACAGTTTTGTACAAGTTTAGACATGAGCACAGTTTTAGAGGAATTTCAGGAGTCTTACAGCGGTTTAGTATGTACTGTATATAGGGGAAATAAGTACAGATACAGTTATAGAAGCACGTTGACAGCTAACGGTAATGATCTTTTGCTTTAAACCTAACTGAACCTGTCTTTGTTGCTCTCAAACTACGATAGTCCTTAAGCAATACTTTTTAAACTGTGACCAGCTTCAAGCAGAGCCTTTAAACCGGGAAAGGATTAAAAAAATGTTAAAACTGTGGTAAATTTATCTTAAATATATAAACAAATTTAAAAAATACAAACCTTTACCAATTACCAAAGCAGAAAAAAGCAAGTAACACCATTTACAATGCTTGTCAGACAAATAGGTACACACATTTATTTATGTTTTTTGTTTTTAGCTGCTGTTTAAACATTCATAAAAAACGAATTTTGGTTTACTCTCCATTCCATACGCTCACTCTCGTCACATCACCCAATTCTTGCTAATTTTACAGACAATTAATTTATACAGACACACACGCGTAATTTGCCATTATATTTGTGTTTTTTACACTTGACTATTGTGTTTCGGTTTTGGAAATTTTGTTGTTTTCTATTTTTTCTAGGCTAAAAGGTAAAAACTAACGGCTAAAAAACGCAACAGCCAACAGCAAAAAGCCGAGCTGTCTCTCCTCCTCTCTCGTTTATGTGACTAACTAATTTGCCCATTAGGTATACACATATATATTTATATATATATATATATATATTCAATATAAATTAATTCAATATTTCTGTGTTTTGTTTTTTTGCTCTGCTTTGCTTTGCATATATATATAAAAATAAAAGCTACTTAAATATTATGCAAAAATCATCATTAGGACCTAAGAAAAAATAAACACAAAAAATATACAATGTTTTGTTTTAGCTTTTGTTGTAGTTGGTTTTTTTTTGTTTTTTGTTTCTTTAACGAACTAGTGACGACAGTATCAGTATTTTGTATAATATTTGCTTTGTTTTTACTTTGTTTTTGTTTTGTTTTTGCTTTGTTGGTTGGTTGGTTTCAGTTTGTTGGGTTTGGATTTGGTTGGACTTTCGACGACCAGACTTAAGTGACTAAGAAAACATTTCTGTTTCAAAATAAGGTACAATGATATATATATATATTTATATCCATTTTTACATATATATAGAAAACATATAGGTTTTGCACAATTGCCTTTTCCCGTATCTCTCTTGGGGAACTTCGAGTTACAGTAATGCCCAACATTTTGGAGCTTGACTTTTTAGCAGCCGCTTTTTCCTTGTCTTTACAATAGTGTTTCTCCATCTCTTTTTCTCTATTTTATTTTATATTTTGTATAGGAGCGAGGTCTATATACATTTATTTATATATATCGAGCTGGAACAATCAGCCATCGGATAGCGCCTAGAAGTGGACGAACGATCTCTATACACCAAAAACGAATCTATCTAAAACATGGCAAATGCTTGGCTTTCTATGCTTGTTCTATTTCTCGGTAGTAGTGTGTGTATATAAGTAATACTGAGATTCTGCTAGTTAGATGTCTCAGGACCCAGACCCAGTCTAACCCTATCTAGTATCTATGTATATGTATTTTAATGTACTTTAATATTGAAGTTGTGGACAAAAACGAAACTCTGTTTGTTTATGCAGAATAGAAAGTAACTTTGGTTTGTGTTCTATATTGTTTGTTGTATTTTATATGCGAGGGGAGAGATTTTGGATGGAACAAATTAAAAGTTTAGGAAGCTTGTTATTTATTTCATTAAAAAAAATTTTAATTTAAATTAAATCTTTTCTATTTTACGTTTAGAGAACTAAAAAATACATTTCTTGGTGGCTCTCTTTTTTGAGAATTGAATTTTTGTAAATATTGTTTTTCAAAACTGCTTGAAAATCAATTTTTTTTAAATTAAATTACAAAAAAATAACAGGAGTGCCCAAGAAATCGTTTTAGATTTTAAATCAAGTTTAAAATGTGTCAAAAAGTTTGCTACAATTAAAAAGTAACAAATACACGATTTTATGCCTAGTTTTTAGACACTTTTTAAGTGCTATTACATTTTTAAATACATTTTAAAAATTTTCAAAAATTATGCTAGAATTTCGAAAAGCAACCAAAATCAGTTTTCATGACCTACTTTTCAACACTTTTTTAAGTAGATTTAAGTTCTTGAACATATTCTGTGGCATTCCTGTAAAAAAGCAGGGGTGCCCAAGAAATCATTTTAAAAAGTGCCGAAAAGTGGGCTACAATTTAGAAAGAAAGAACACTAAAATTCGAGTAAAGCATACATTTAGACGCCTTTTCAAATAGTTTTGAGTTCCTAAGCTAAAACTCAGGCCTTCCTGCTTTCATTTTAAAATCTTGCAAGTCCCATAAAGCCATCTCTCCCCTCTTTCTCTCTCTCTCTCTCTCTAGCTATCTCATATATGTAAGTACCATTTCTCCAACCTTTCTCCAACTTTTCTCCATCTCTCCTTCTAAGTAACACTGCCCCCAAGCTTTGTACAAATTGGTGACCCCGGTGGATTCCTGGCCAAAACTAAAAATAAGTTGTACTCTGTGTTTTTCTTTTCTGTATTGGTTTCTGTCCTGTTCTCTTGTTTTTTCTCTCTGTGTATTGACTATTTTTAAATGGAATTGCGTTGCATCTCCTCCTCCTCCTCGTCCTCGCTCGTCTTCATTTGCCATGCTGTGCGGCCAGCCGGATTTTGCTCAGGCCCACACCGAAGCCCAAACCGAGTCCTGTACCCATGCCCATGCCCATGCCCATTGCCATTCCCGCACCCGATGTCGTCGTCCACTTCTTGAGGCGCCACTGTCACTTGGGCTGGATCCTGGCCGAGCGTTCCAGCTCGTTGAACTGCCCGTAGTAGAGCACCTCGCTGATCAGCTTCTCGGCAATGATCCGCTGTGTGCGATCCATGGTCCTTAGCTTGAGGGACACATTCGAACCAATGAAGTCACAGTCGTCCCGATTCAGGGACTCGGCGTAAAAGGCAGAGGCCGCCACGGCCGCTTGGGCGGACACACTGCTCTTGATGTGTCCCGGACTGGCTGCAGATTCCGTGGCCTCGTCATTATCCGGATCGGGTTCCTCGCCATCGGACATGCTCTCCCGGGAACCAAGCAGGGAGCTCATTAGCATGTGGCCCGCCGCTGCCGCTGCACTGGAGGCATTCGTTAGTTTCCGCATATTTAGGGGCATGACAACGGCGGGTGTTTGACTCGCATCGCTATTCTGCGGCGGCAGGACAAAGGCACCAAAGTTGGCCTTGGCCTGGGCCACCCTCAGGTCCTGGGCCATGTCCACCAGCTGCAGGCGGCTCTCCTCGCCCGCCGAACTGTACGAGCGATGTGATTCCGGTGGCGGTGGCGGGGCAGCAACTCCACCCCCCGCCTGACCATGGAAGTAGTCCACCAGCTCCTGCTTGATGTCCAGCTCATCGTGGCCATGGCCATGGAGTTGCGGGACATGTTGTTGCTGCTGCTGCTGCTGCTGTTGCTGTTGCTGCTGCTGCTGGAGGTGGTGCGGGTGTGGATGATGATGCAGCTGCTCGTGGGCCTGCCTGGGAGTGGCAGCTCTTCCACCGGTACCAGCGGGACTGTTGAGCAGGTGATTCTTGTGCGCCTCGTGCATGTTGGTGTTCGGTATGGGACTGCTGCCAGCTTCGCTGAGAGTCCTCTCGGAGCGCAAGGGATCGCTGGGCGGATCGTTGGCCTCCCGACTGCTAGAGCCACCACCTCCTCCTCCTCCTCCTCCAACCAGACTGCCACCGCCGCCAGGTCCTGAGCCGGGACCACCGCTTGCCGGCGATCGTCGCTCCACCTTGGCCGCCAGTTGCCCCAAGGCCGCTGCCGCTGCCACATCCTCCTTGGTGTTATTGTTGTCCTCATTGTCCGATGTATCCATCGTTTTCAGTGGACTCTGCTGGAAATCGCTGGAGCTGCTGCCACCACCGCCACCGCCTCCTCCTCCCCCACCCACACCATGATAGCTCAAGGGCAGGGGCACTCGCAGCTGCTGGGGCGGGGGTCCACTTCCTCCGCGGTCGGATCCACCGCCGCCGGAACCCGATATCGGCGGCGAATACTGACCCGCCGTATTCCAGCTGTCCAACGTCTGACTGCTTGCTATCAGCATGGGGATATTGAGGCCCATCTGGAAGAACGGAACGAGACCGAAAAAAGGTTAGCGATAAGGTGGTTTTCTGGTGGTTTCAGTGTCCAAAGGTCCCTTCAACTACCGGCCGACTCTTCGTCATCGTGACGCAGTCGAAAAAGATTGTCCCATCGAGATAACGCCAGCTACTTGAAAACTAATATTGTGCTCATAAAGTTTGGAAGAAAACCCATTAATTAGGAGTTCGTTTCTAAGGTTAAAAAGCTCTACAATTTCATTAAACATTTTTGTAATTACAAATGGTTTGTCTAAAAAATTTGGTTGAATTACTTATACCCTTGCAGGGTATTATAGTTTTATCCTGAAGCTCCTGGCAAAGCTTGCCAGGTAGTGAAGTAGTCATTTTCCACCCTATATATGATATCCTATGATTCATAAATCATATATTCCTAATCAGCATATACAGCCGAGTCAATCTAGTCATGTTTCTGAAAAAAAAATTATGTAGCCTTTTTTTTCTACAATAAAAAATATAAATATTGTTCATTTTTAAACTCTATATGCAAATTTATTAATTTACAAAAGGGAACCTCGAACATGATTTGGAATTAATGAATTTTTGGCTAATTTATGATTTTTTAAGCTTTTATTTGTCTTTAAATTATTTCAATAATTATCGATTTAAATAAAACGTACTCAATTTCTTGTTTATTTAAAAAATGTTTAATTAATTATTTTTTTTTGCTTACTTATGAAATATTTACTACATTTTCTTATACATTTCATAAGGCGTTAATAAATGTTTTTTTTTTTTTTTGTTATGAAGGATTTCCTTCCATTTTTGTAAATAAAATAAAATTAATTAATTGAATAGAAACAATTTTATATTTGTATATATTATTATATTTAGTATTTATTTATTTTTATTTTGGGTTATAAGGGTTATAAAGATATAAAATAATGTTAGGCACTCAATTTTGAAATCAAAGCCTGACATCTAAAAACTTTAGGTGATTTTTTTTTAGTTCTTAGCGCGAAATGTTGTACAACCTCTATTATATGTCGGTTACAATTGAAAACTTTTCTATCCTTAAATATTTCCCTAAGCATGATAATGTAATTGAAAGACTGACTGGTTCTATTACTGCAGTATATGCCATTATAAGCACAGATTTGTTTATCTTTTACGTCCTTATCTCTTATCGAAGAAGAGTCTGTTTATAGACCCGATAGCACTGCCAAACCGGTTTCATAAGTGTGAATCTAATAAATTCTCGAGATAGCAATGAAATTAGATTTTAAAAACTAAACAGTAATGATGACTATTTAAGAGAATTTAACCAATCACGTTGACTTGGTATTTATTAAGGTCTCGTGTTTGAAATTTTGGGACAATCATGGTGCTTAAGCAGAATGCTTTATGATAAGCTATTATTGATTGAAATCGGGAAAAGTTTTTTTGAGGTTTGGAATCTTAAGAGTTTGGAATTGATAAAATTTTTATAATAATTGTAATTTATATTATAGTTAATGTGTACTGGTAAAAATATAGTACAAATTTATTTATATAATTTGTAGTCTTTGAGGAATTATAAAAAAAATATTGTAATACCATTAAAGTATGATTTTATTTTAAAATAGTATATTTTTAATTTTGTCAAAAAGGTTATTTAGTAAAAACAACATAATAAAATAAAGTCTATTACTTTTTAAGCACGAATGTAATAAATAATTGAAGTTTAATTTTAAGTGTGAATTTATGAATTTAAAAATACCAGCACTAATAATTTAAACATTTTATTTTTAGTTGATTTCTATATTTTTCATTAAGCCTCTGTTAATTAAAAATATCCATTTCAATTAGACAATGTAATTAATGTGTTAATTTAACAATTATCAGATTTATAAAGCTAATATTATTAGCATTCCATTTCAAGCTGGAATTAGTATAATTCTAGTCTGGGAATCCCGGAGAAATGTATACATTTATGTTTTTACTTTTTTCTTTCTTTAAACCGCCACATTCCAATGCCGGTCAAACCCCTTGCGAAAGTTGCTTGTTTATTTTTCTTTTTCTTAAAAATTTCTTAAAACAAATGCAGAACATAAATTAAAAAGCCCGAAATCACGAGAAGAGTGACCAAATTATGGTAATATTTGCTAAATAAATAATCATTTTGACTTTTTGAATGGTCAAGCAGCGCTCGAATCGTGTTATTGTTGTTTTGTTGTTTTCCTTTTTTTTTTATATGGCAAACACACGAAGCGATCAAAACAAATTAGCGGACACACGCACGCACACACAACAACAAAAAAACAATAACACATTGAGACACACACACACAGACAGGTGGCAAAGTGCACGAACTTTCCAAACAAACCCCTCTCTAACGCCCTTCCGCCCCCTTTAACCCACTGACTGCCGCAAAAATAACGAAAAGAGACAAAAAATAGAGGCAAAAAAAAAAACAACTTACGTTTGATGTGTTTGTCGCTGCCGTTTGCTCTGCGGGAATTCTACGATGAATCCCCGGGGATCGCAAACTATTACTATTATTATTGTAATGCATATTTTTTGTTGTATTTTTCAGGAATCGACAAAAAAATTAATAACTTTTTTTGATGTGTGTGCGAAAGCTACGACAACGCGACTCGGAACTCGTAATATTTTTGACCGAAATTATTCTAGCGACGTAGTAAAAATTTTCGAACAGCCGAATGGCGGAGAGCGGGAGAGAGAACAAAAGCTATGACATTAAGAGTACTAAAAAATCTGCTCAAAGTTTTAAGAGAATTCGTTTGTTTTTGATCATCAAAGAGTGGGTGAGTCACAAAGAGACAAGTGACAGAGAGCTGCAATTAACGGTGTTTTTGATATGACATTTGATATGTAATATATTTGCTTTGATTTCGTTCTTTGAAAATTGCTATTTAATTTATTTAAAACTATTTAAAAAATGCATAAATTTTGGTGATTATTTAGTATTAAAAGATCATTTCAGCATTTTTGTTTAAAAATTTCAAAGCTGTTATCAGAAAAAGGATGTTTAAAGATTTTGTTCATAGCAAACGTTGATGTTAATAGCAATCGAATTTAACTAAAAAAATTTTCATTTAAAATTAAAAAATGTTTAATTATTAGGTTTCTTCTCTAAATTAATTCGTTTTAGAAATGGTTTAGATTTAATATTTAGGGGTTTTCTTTTTATGTCTGTATAAAGACCTATAAAGAAACGTTGATTGTGATTGGCTATTACATCATCCCTAAATCTAGTAAAACGCACCGAACCCAAAATAAACATATTCAATATCAATATCCCCAACTTGTTTGTTGTTCTTTTTTTCGCGAAATCTTTTGCAAATGTCAGCATTAGTTAGCAGAGAGCTTGTCAGCCGAAAGAGAACAACCTGCTTAATATGCTTAGAATTTATTTTCTTAAAAAAAGAAAGAAGAGAGGGAATTGGACAGAGCAAGGGGATGGCTTAAGAGAGAGGTCTAGAGAGGGTTTTTAATGGTCAGGCGCCGACAACGACGAAGGCATCAGCATTAACCTACCCCACGTTTGGGGCCAACAACAACGGCAATAAAGTTTTTAATGGTCAAAACGGCGATCAAAGCAGGCGCTCGTTCTCTCTCTCTCTCTTTCCTTTTCTGTCTTCCCTGCTATCCCGCTCTGTCTGCGACGATCTCTTTGATTTCGCGTCCCCTCCACCTCCTATTTTTTGTCTGTCTCAGTTGTGGCGCCTAGAACTTTCCATCAAAAAAGACAGTGACAAAAACAAGGGGCGAAAGAGACTGAAAAACTAAAGTAAATTAATAATTTACTTTTGAGAAATCCATAAAATATAAGCATTCTTGCATAAAATGCATATTTACTGACTTTTCCCTTAATTATTGTGTGCATCTTTATCTTCCTTAAAATTCCATAATGTTCCACCAACAATTTTATTAAATCAACAATTTATATGGGAATGTTGCTGTTGGTTATTGGGGCATTCCCCGAAAATAAGAGTTCAACCTGCACTGTTTATTTGTTGTTATTGTTGTTACTGCATTTGCTGCTGTTTTTAAGTTTCCTCAACTGCGAACCCCCCTTCCCACTCCCTCACGATTGCTATTATTGTTGTTGCAGCTGCTTTTGTTGTTTACGCATTCAGAGCAGGGTGTGCGAGTGTGTGTCCGTTGTGTGCGTGTTTGCATGTCTGTATTATTATTTTGTTAAAGCAAATAAAATAAAACAGACAAGAGAATGAACTCGCTTGCTCGCCAGCTCTCCCTCTCTCTCCCACTCTCCACGTGTGTGTGTGTTTGAGTGTGTGTGTGTGCAACTGAAAAATGTAAACAAACTGATTATCATCCAATCCAATGAATAAATAACACACAACACAAACTACGCGTCGTCGTCGTCGCTGTTTCTACTCCTTTGGCACGAAATGCGCTCCCCCTCTCTGTACCCCTCCGTGTGTGCCTCCTTCTCCTTCTACCTTTTCTCTTCGTCCGCCCTCTTTCTTCTCCATCCCTTTGCCGCACCTTTCTCCTTGTCGCCCCATTCACAATTGTCGCGGGCTCCTCTGTCCAAATCTACAGTGGAACTAGCTTAACTCCTTCTAGTTCTCATTTCTTCATGCTCATTTTAAAAAAGATCGTTATATAATTTATTAATTTAATTATTTCTTACTCTCTTACTTACAATTTCTTATTTAAAGTACTCTTTAATTTTGTAAAACATTTGAAATAAATAAATAAAATATGAAAGTCCTGTATAACTTGGCGAAGATCAGCACAGAAAAGCAATATATTTGAACTATAGTTTTAGATTCTATTTTAAAATAATAACCATTACCCTAATACCAGAAAATCTAGTTATAATCCTAAAATTGTTATTAAAAACACATTCACTTAATATATGAAATGTATCTTTCCGTTATCCAATATATACAAGCTCCACTGTATCCATCTGCTGCGCACGCAAATGTTTTTGAAGTACGATGGCGATATTTTCGCAAAAGCAAAAGCGCATACACCGCAGCGACGGCGGCGGGCAGCAGCAACAACAAAAACATAAACCAAATACGGCGAGTAACTGCTACACTAACATTAATGAAACTGCCATGAAAACCGCAAGCGCAAGCGCCGCACACAAAAGCCCCAAATACCCCTCTCGCAATCCGCCACCTGCGCCGCCGGCCCCCTACACTCTAAAATAGGGGGGGGACTTACACTGGTCGTGGGGAGTCGTAAAATTAACAGTGGAACAAATGGCAATTGAAAATGCATTGCGGTAAGCGCCTGGCGAATGTCTGATTGAGACAGCAAGAGCGTCGCTTGGCAGGTGACAATGCCAGAGTTGCCAAAGTATCTTTGGTTTACTGTTAGATCTTACTAAAAGCTTTAATATAAAATAAACACAATAAAACAATGTAGTTTCTAAAATTCATCTTTAGAATTAGAATTTTTAAAAAGTTTAAATCTTGAATTTGAATTTATGCTTTAATTTCAAAAACACAAATTTAGAATTATAAATATTTACAATTATAAATGCAGTATTTGATAATAAACAAGCAATCCCCATTAGAAAAATAATTTTTAACAAATATTTAATCTTTATCTCAAAACCAACTTTAAACTAATTTTCATTTCCTTTAATTAACTATTCCTTTTTCAATTTAACTTGCTCATATCCTTGGAAACCATCTCCACCCTATTGAACTTTCCGTATGCTTGCCCAGAAATTCAAAAATTCTTGCATAAGTTTCAGCAAACTCCTTTTGGGGCAGCATGCGCCCCCCAAAAAATCCCCACACTTAGCCAACCCACCATCCTCAAAAAACCCTATCATCGCTATCATCATTATCATCATGGCAAAAACAAAAAAAGGGGGTGGGGGAGGGGGAGTAGGAAAAACCATACGCTGCGCGCTTGGCTCTAAACAACTTTGCAATGAATGAGTAAACAAAAACAAACGCCGACTTCGCTGCCGGCTTCGCTGTTGCAGTTTTGCTGCTTATTTGCCTTGCACTTTTCATTCCGCCCACCGCCAGGAGAAGGGTGGGGTCGGTTGGAAAAGGGAGGGGGAGGCAAAAATAGTAGGGTTATAGGCAATGCAAGGAGAAAACAAAACAACGCGCATTACAGAAACAAAAACAAACAGGCCCAGATACTCTGCTACTGTTGCTCCGCTCAAGCAGCAGCAACAATACGGAACACAAACAAGTGAAAATTTGCACTAAAAGAAAAAGTATTTTTACACAAATTATAATCAGAAATTGTTGTTTTTTATAGTTATTCTAGGAAAAAATTGTTCACCCTAGTAATTACTGATTTAAAAAAATAATTGAATTTATTAGAAAAAATATTAAAACATAAAATTATATAGACACAAATTAAATAAACGATTATTAAATATAATTAAATAACTTATAACAACTTATTTTTTAATAAATTAAAAACAAAACTTTTTTGTGTGGTTTTTTTTCAAGTGTTAAAGGTTGCGTGGGATGTTAACAGGGGGCGTTGGGTGGCGGATGGGTCGCAGTGCGTGAGTCTAGCTAGCTTAGCCACAACATTGCGGGACAACAAACCCAAACAACAACAACAACAACAATTATATTGTTTTCTTCTTATTGTTTTTGTTGGTTTCTTGTTGTTCACTTGTCTTGAGGAAAATACTGCAGAAGCAAAACAATTGCAAAATATGAACAAAAATACATAACAATAAGGGGGTGGTGGGCTGTTAGTGGGCGTGCTTTAGGTGGCGTGGATATAACGGGGGAGAGAGAGTGGTAAATCCGTTGGTGGGCGGCGTCTAAAAAGGGGGCGTGGGCGTCGTCGTTGGTGCCTGCACACGCAAATAATAATGACGCAGGAACAGAAAAAAAATAATACTACTACAACACGAGACTAAAGCCAAAACAAAACAAAAATTAAAAGAAAAGCTGAGAAAATTTAAGGAAAATAAAATGGGAAGGGGAAAAGAAACCAGCTGTTTGGTCAAAACCGATTTTGTCCAGTCCCAACCGAGCAGAAATAAATCCTTAGCATTCGAAATAGTTAATCAATTTGAATTGAGTTAATTAATAATTAAAATTCTAATTCACTTATAAATAAAAAAAAAAGATCCACTCCAGGTTTAACTTATGTTTTTGTTTTTACAAACTTAACCTCAGCTACTAACCGAAATAGAAATAAAAAATATAGTATAAAACATACATATGGCTTAAGAGTTAGCTTAAACCATTTGTATATTAATAGTATTTGGTTTTAAGTCTTGACACATAACTTTTTACCTTAACGTAATCGGTAATAAATTGATTGGTAATTAAGGTATCAGAGAGTATTAGTCATTTGATAAGTAAAAGTGATAATAAAGGTAAATATTCGATTAAAACTCAATAAATATAAATTACTCATCAATAAAGCAATAAAGCGTGCAAAGTTAAACGAAATTCGTATATTTCTGGATATATGTATATTTTTAAATATTTTAAATATTAATACTTCATTTTATTAGTTTCCTTAAATGCATTAATAAGAATATTAATTGCTTCCAAAATAAGGTATAAAATAATCATAAGTCTTCTTTAATAATTTTTGCAAACCAGCTGCAAGTTTAATATTATTATAGAAAATGTTTGTTAAATAAAATAAAACAAATTAAATTTTTAAAAGAATATAGAACAAAATATTAAAAAAAATAAAATAAACTTAAATCTAGTAGACCTATTCTGTTAAAACACCTTTTAATGCTTGCTTGTTATGCCTGTTCATTTGTTTAACTTTTTGTCTTGTTTCTTGTCAGTGCCTGTCACTATTTGTATGGCCATAAATGTCAAAAAGCCTTATGGGAACCACAAAACTGGAAAGCAAAGGTGACATGACTTGGACAAACAAGTTGCATGCATTTAGCCGGGGCCACGCCCCCGAATACCACCCACTCCCACGCCGTAGAGAAAAAAACCCCACAAAAAGTCCAGGCGCCAAGTTTTATATTCTCTTTTCCTTGGTAAAAATTTTCATTTGTTTTCCAGAAAAACAGCAGCAGGAAAAAGCGAACGAAAACAGGCTAGAAGAAGCAGAAGCAGCACCAGCAACAACTACAACTCCTGGCATTTTGTTTTGATAAGTCTGACAAACAACAGAGCGCCAAGTAAAAACAAAAGCTTCCAACGAAGAACGAATCACGCCCGGACAAGGACGGCCCCCGACCAGAGCCGCCACAGAGCACTTGGGGGGAAAAGAATCCACTGGGTGGTAACCACAAAACAAAAACGTCACTAGAGCAACAATAAAAACAAGGACCTCCTAACGTCTATAGCAAAGTTTTCAAGACTCAAAACCTACTAGTAGTTAGTAAAATTAATTATTTGTTAAAGAGAGAACTCATGAATATAGAATGTTAAATTAATTGAAGAAATTATAGTTTAAGTTGAAATTAAGAGGAAAAACAAACCAATTTTTTAATTAATATTAATAATATTATAAATTAGCCTTTGAACATTTCACTCCACTAAGCTTACAAATTTGTAACATTTTTTAAGTCTTTTTTGTGTTAAATAAATAGGAAATTAAAAAGGTTTAAAAATTTGGATTTTTTATTAGATCCCAAGATTAGGTTTTTTTTTTTAATTTCGCAAATGTAGATAAATTCTTGTCATATTTTGTTTTCTTTAAAGCTCACTTACCAAAATTGGTAACTATACCTCCTGTAGTTTTTGAGATAGTGGTACTAGATATTAATGGTTACATAAATGGAAAATATTAATCTAAATTATGTAATACATTTTTATCGCTTTAACTTTAGACAAAAAAAAATAAAAATAAATATGAAATTGTTTTAAACAAACAATAAATAATTGTTCACATTTAAATTTTTCTTTTGAAAATTCCCAAAATTGATAGCTCAAGAAGTTTTAGATTTCGAGATTTAAGTCCTTTTGAAATTATAAAATAAATATAAATATTTGAAGTATTTTTTTTGTAACCTCATATACCACATTTTGCATCTTAAGCTTTCCAATTAAAAAAATAAAAACAAAACATCCCTATCTAATGCCTCATCCTAAGGTAATTAATAACTATACCCTTTCAGTAAGTGTATTCCAAATAACAAACGGTACCAAATGGGGACCCGAGTGAACGAAAAAAATAAAAATCGCTGTAGCAAGTGTAGCAAGCGTCGCTGCCGCTGTCGACGTCGCAGTCGCCAACACATTTCGCCGTGCAAAACAAACATTTCATCATACAGAGCGGCATAAACAACAAAAGCAACAAAAACAACAAGTAACAATAACACACACCAACGGCAAGAAGAAGACGAAGAAGAAGAGCGGCGACGAAATGTCAGGGCCCCCAATACACACCTCTCCCTCCCACTCGTACACTTTGCTTGCCTGGCGCGACAACGCAAATAAAAACAACAAAAATACCAACAACACACGCAGACAGACAGTGCGCGTGAAAAGAGAGAGAGAGGGGGATTAAGGGAGGGGGAGCTGGGGCCAATGCCTCACACACACACCACTGCGCATTTCTAAGAAAAATTTATGCGTAAAATTTTAATTCTGTTTTGATCGTCAACAACAAAAAACACACAAGCAAGCGCACACGAATGCCAGAAAGAGTGAGATACATAGGGGGGCTGTTGGGAGAGAGCTCGAGTGTGGAGCTTGGCGCTCCGGTGCAAAAACAGCAAGTCACTTGCGCACATGTTTTTCTGTGGTTTCTCTTGCTCTCTTATGCTCCCGCTCTCTTTGGCGCAGGCGTACTCTCTCCTTTTAGTACAACTCTCTCCTCCATCTCTGTGATTTCCCAGTTAATTCGAGAAGTTGTTTTGATTGAAATTAACACTAGAAACGTTTATTTTTCCTCACTTGTCTGTCAAAAATTTCGATTGATAAGAGGCGAAATAAATTCAATCAAAATAAAGAGGAAATTTTTGTTGCTAAGCAAAAAATCAGGCACACGTGTACATGGTATTTCCTTAGAATTAAACCTATTTAATCTTAAACAAAATCGAATCAAACATTTTTCTTTAGAAAAGCTTTTTAGCTTGAATATTGAGTAAATCATTTTTATGTGTGCATTGAATTTTTATAAATAAGCTTTAAAATCAGTGGAATTCCCCCTTTTAATCACCCGTTTATTGACCTTCTAGGGTTAAGGCTATGTTTTAATTCTGGTTAATTTTTCATCATTTTCCGAATTGGACTTTGATTTTTCAACCAATTGATAAGGGCTTTTACTCAATGAAATAAAAATATTTCATTAATGATTCGTTGTTATATGGCTGACAAGATAATTTTTTGTAATCAATTCTGGTTAATTTGATGACTTTTTGATTAAGGTAATAACCTATTGTATATTATTTTCAACAAATTTATTGTTTGCTTTATGAGGGCAACGAAGAACCCGCGAAATCGGAATTTTTTGAAGACTTTAACCCAATTAAATATGTAGATATTTTAAAAAATTTTAAAAATATGTATATATAATTCAACAAAATTTTACCTTTCCCGCATATTATATTAAAGTTTATCACATTAGAAATTTGAATATTAATTTAAAAAAGTAGAACATTTTTTTAAATATCATATTTAAGGTAAATAAAACATACAATGTATGTTTTTAATTTCCCTTTTTAGATTTCTTGCTAATTTCTATTATAAATATTAATTTAAATTGTACATAAATGAAAAATTCTACAAATAAAAAAACTAAAAGTTTAAGGATTAGAAAAACAAAAAATTCATATGACTCTGCCTTTGATTTCCCTTCAATTTTTACTCATCTTTATATTAGACGTTCCCTTATACATATAAACATATATTATATATAAAAAATTTAAAAATTAAATAAAAATTTAAGATTTAGAAAAACAAAACATACGAATGAAATTTCCCCATCCCTTAATTGACCAATTTCCGTTTCTTAAATTTACATTTATTTAAATTCTAATTTAAAATCCCACAAACATTACTCACCGTTCCAAAATATTTCATCTCTTTGGTCTTGATGCGTCTGTGCTGCATGGCGGGCTGTGATCCGGAGCCACCTCCGCCACCCACAGTCGGCGCTCCCCCGTTGCCCGCCGCCGCAATGGTGCCACTCTCGTATGCCGCTGCTGCCACAGCAGCTGCTGCGAGACCGTTTAACCCATTGTGAGCGGCTGCGGCTGCCGACGAGGACACAGGATTGGGCACCAGATTACTGCCACCGGAGGTATTAACACCTGGTACACCTCCACCACCACCGCCACTGAGACTTCCGCCGCCGGCTTCCATGAAATCGAATCGCTTGAAGGCATACCATTTGGACGGATTGGGCTGAATGCCCTGATAGATCTTCACGAACATCTTGTGCTTCTCCCGCCTGTACTGGGTCAGGAGCACGTTCATCTTCCGCTCGACCTCCGCCTTGCTGCAGCCAAAACGCTCGGCGATCTCCGACCAGGCCCGAAAGCGACATAGCTTATCCTTGTACTTGGGATCGGCGCGATTCCATAGTTCGGTGTGGCAGCGATACTGTTCGATCAGTTCCAGGGCATCGTCGTTGGTCCACTCCATGATCTTGGGCGATGTGTCACCCCCACCGCCCGCTGGGATGCTTCCGGCTCCCGCACCGCCGGGCAGTGGTATCAGCAGCTGCTGCTGCTGCTGCTGCTGCTGATGCTGATGCTGTTGTTGTTGCTGCTGCTGGGAGTGGTGCTGCTGTGGCTGCAGTGGCTGATGGTGGCTTAAATAAGGATGATGATGATGATGATGATGGTGCGCTGTGGGATGCTGGTGGGCGGCTGCTGCTGCGGCGGCTACAACGCTGGCCGGATTGAAGTTCATTTGTGGATGCTGCTGCCTCCTATACACTATATAGCTTTTATAGCCTTTGCTTATTTTAAATCTAGGCGCTTCTGAATAATCTTTCAGGGAATGTCACGCGAAATGCACTCAATCAACATCGTCTTCTTGGGTCCTGTCGACTGGGTCTCATTCTCATTCATTGAGCACTGCGTGTACTACTTTTCATTTACTGCAAAAAAATAAGATAAAAATTTAAGAATAAGTAAAAAGTTTTAGTTTAAAAATAAGAAGTTAATATAATAGATAATAATATTATAAAGTCATAAAAAAAGAAAGAAGAAAGTAAGGGAAGAGTGCCAAAACATCATTTTAAGGTGGGGTAAAAGGTGATTAAATATTTTCCTAATTTCTTTTTCATAATTTTTGTTTTATATTATTATTTTATTTTTTTTAATAAACCAATATCTTTAGAAAATTGTATCAAAGTTTTATATTGGTCATAGCAAACTTGACAAAGTTATTTGTACTTCAACGAAGACCCTTTGGTGTTCTGCAAAGTGTAATTTTGAAAGTCACGATAACTCAAAATTTTTATAAATATACTGAACCAATCGTTTTGAAATTTAGTATATAACTTATTTAACCAATTATACAGTAGCAATCTAAATTATTTTTTAGTCAAAATTTAATTTTTCTACTATACATTTTTATAAAAAAATCAGGGGTTGTGGGAAACTCCCTATAACTCATCTAGCGCTAAATATTTTTCAACATAAAGTAAAAAAGAAAAGATGTTTCATTATATGGTATTTCCGTTTCGCCACAAACAAATTTCTAAAAAAAAATTAATGATTTCGCCACAAAATTTTTTTTAAATATTACCCTTTTGGCACAAAATTAACAAACAAAATTTTTATTATTATAAACTTTTAACATTTAACTTTAACATTTGCCATCATTTGTATTTTGTAGCAATAAAAAATGACTACATTTATCATTCATACCAGACTGTTTATATTAAATAAATTTTCCTCATTTTGCAAAAATGTGAATCAAACTTTCCATTGAAGGAAATGTAATGTTAACGATGTGAATACAATATAAAACCTAGGAAAACAAGTTTGACTTCATTTAATTCCCGGGGTATTTTATCGTTCTGTTTATTCAGTCGCAGGGTTTTTTCCCGCACACCAAACAACCCATAGCCGCCGTCGTGTGATAATGTGAGTCATTCACAACACACTCATTCACCACTCGAAACAGAGAAACATTTTCAGCGAACTGTTTGCGGCCAAATACGTGAGCTGCAATCAAGTCCGATCGCTCGCCATTGGTCATTATATTATTTCTCTCTGTTAACTTATATTTGTGCGAGCCGAGGTGTTAATCAGAAATGGGAAATTTTCAAGCCAACAACTAAGCATGGCCAAAAACCCAAAGGCTAACACACACGATCATCAATAGGGGGGCAGAGGCAGGTGTAGGGGCAACTGAAATAGGCCTCTGTCCGGTGGCAGTTGCCGGGACTTGTTAATTGCTGGAATTTTTATTTGATTTGACATCTAATTGATAAACTGAAAGTCTATTGCGAAATTTCAAATGACATTTTAAGTAAACGTTTAGCAGGAATTTGCTGTACGGAAGGGAAACTAAACTAAATAATTGAACATTCTAACATTTGAGTTGGAGTTTTTTGCAATTGATTTGTAAATGAATCTAACAAATATTTATTAGTTTTATTTGTTTAGTAACGAAAGGTTAAAATGCTAGTAGAGCTTATATCATATAGTTTTAAAAGAATATTCCTCAAAACTTTAAAGACAATATCTAATCTATCCTTCACCTAATTTCACAATGAATGGAGGCTAGACACCACCTTCTAGCCTTATATAGCTTTGTTTAATAAAATCCACTTCCTACAAACCAAATAATAAAAAATTAAACGCCAACCTCAAGCTTATCTGACTATATTAGACTATCACAGTACGTCTCCAAGGGTAGATTACACCTGAAATTTTATCTGAACCCCGATGTGACGCAAAATTATGAAATACACGAAAGTTTGCCGTGACGTATACGCTAAATCTTTTTAAATGTCACCCAATAACTACTTCAGGAAAAACCCGAAACCGATAAATATTGCGTTGTTTTCAAACGATCTAATGATTCTACGCCATTATATTGAACTTTAAATGATCGACATTTGTAATCTGGACAAACAGTAAAAACAATCGACACAAGCTTTTTTTCCATTCAGCGATTCCCTGTTATAAATCCACAGCAATTTTGTTTTGTATAATCAGTTACAGAACACGTCATCGTCTGCCTAGGTCAGTGGCACTATATGGGTATTATATGGGCAGTATACAGTGGCGGATCCAGGGGGGTTTCTTGGAAAGATTATATCTACCAAATCCTCTCAAATATATCCAATATCTACAAAACAATACAAATTTTTACGAAAGTAATACCAATTCAAAATAATTTAAATTATTACTAATTATTATTTGTATATTTTTTATATACTTTATTCAAATAACTTATTAAATTTTCAACCCGGAACTAAAAAAAAATAAAATCCACTAACGTTAATTACAAACTTTATATAAAATATATCAAAATTGATCTACAAACATATATAAAATAATTAAATTTTTGAAGATAAAAATATCGATTATTTTTTTCCCCTAAAATAAATCTGACCAAAGCATTTCAGCATTTCTAAACCGGAACTAAAAAGATTAAATCCCCTAACGTTTTTAATACCTCTATAAAATATATCGAATATTTATCTACAAACGTATAAGAAACTGTTTAAATTTTTAAGAAGGACATATCCATTGTATATAACTTTATTTGTTTTATTATTATTATAATGCATTTTTTTTTTTCTAAAATAAACTTGATTAATTTTTGTATTTTTTTTTTTAAATACTTTATTAAAGTAACTTATTGCATTTCCACCCTGAAAAAAGTTTAGACCCCCTCGTATAAAAATTCTGGAAATGCCACTGATAATAAAACTCTAGTTTTTGCGTTGGAATAAAGTCCCGCAGTGGATGATAAAGCAGATTCTGATCAGAATTAGCATTTTGACGTGCAACTTTAGTTTAGCGAAAATGTCGCAATTGTGCGAGCGGAGAAAATTCTGCCAAGAAAAGGTGTAAGTGTGTGCGTGTAAATGTCACAAGTCAACAGAAAACAGAAGCAGAAGGCAACAACAAACGATAACAAAGATGGCAACAAGGCAACTTGCTCGCGCCTCGTCATTCACAATAGACGGAAGTGTATTTCGCACTCACACACTAGCACACATAATCTACACCAGGGACACGTGCGCTTTCACTCGCACCAACACCACCGTATAGTATGAGCCTCGTACTATGCGGCATCTCGCTTTTACATCAATCTTTGTCGAACGTAGATTTTTTCGCTTCCTGGTCGCTCGGCGTCGAGCGCAATTTGCTTTACGTTTTAGCACTTGTCGTACGTATTTACGCTAAACAAAGGCGGTCAAGATTTTAGCACTCGTACTAGATACGATTGTTGAGACGAATCAATGCACGCGAAAGATTTTCTAGCCGAAATCTAACGAAGAACGAGGCAAAAGTAGAAAAATAAACAAACTTACCGAAAAGGTTAATAAATTTGCAAAACGAAAAAGGATAGAAAAGATCAATTATTATATTAATTAGAACATAAAATGCTCCTGAATATCTGTAACTAATGAACGCATCGTAACTGTAAGAGGCTTAAGAGATTCGAATTTCTAGAGTTATTAATTTGATCGCAACTGTACCCTCGAGATAGTACATAAAAGGCCTTTGTGTTTTAGCTCACAATTTAGCACACATAATTTCATGAAATAAATTGTTTAGTAATCGGTTTTTTTTTTCTCGCGACAAAGTTCGAGAAATATTTCTTTTTGCGCAGATTGCTACGCTGCGCAAACAGCTAGATGATTCATAACGGTAAACTCATGGCGCACTCACACAAACACCAAACACACACACGAAGAGTTGGCAAGAGAGAGAGGGAGAGCAATAGATAAAGAGTGCAGGGGAAAAAGCTTAATTTGTTTTTAGTTCAGTTTTGCGTATGGTTTTCTTGTTTTATTTGCCTTGTGTTGTTTTTTAGTGTTTAGTTGTTTGCTTTTGTTGTTTGCGCCACACTCTGCGTCAATTTTTAGACGCGACACATTTTGGTCTATTTTTAGAACTTGTTTTTTTACGCCACGCTGCTTTTTTTACGCACTTTCGCACACACACACATTGGCTTTAGGTGTTTTTCCAATTATTTTCCGTTATTGCTTGGAAATTGGGAATTTTTTAACAATCGTCTTTTTTTTCTTGGCTACGTTTTTGGTTTTCCCATGCATTTTGTCTGTTCGGCCTCGTTGTATTTTTAAGTAGCACAGTTTTGGGGGATTTCCTTGGAAGTCTGCGGTTTTTTATTGGCTTTTTCTTATTATTTCTCTTTTTTTGTGTTTACTGATTGCGTTTATAGATTGTGTGGGTCTTTTGTTTTTCGCTAAATATTCATTTGCATGTCCCGGGAGCTTTGATTTGTTGTTTGATTCCCGGGAAAGGTGAGTTGGGATTTTTATCAGGAACTTCGAAATGTCACCGTATTTTTTTATTGTCTTGTAATGTGAATCAGGGGAAATTGCTTAGATAGCTGTTTTTATAGGAAGTTTATTTTTAAATTGGTATTGCGTGTTTGAGAACTTTAATGTATTATCTTGGAAACATTATCGTTTTGTTTTTAATGGGACTTGGTTACATTTTTTATTTTTAAAACAAAACATGAAGAATTTATGGCCTTAAATATTATTTTTAATAGAACAATCTTTTATTTGCGAAAACATTACATAAACAATGTTTTAATTTCTAGCTCCAGATTTTATTTTTAATTATGCTTTTCAAAAGCACTCGGTCACTCTGTAGTTTTGCAAAACATAATGTCGTTTTTCAATAAACATTTTATTTCCACAGTCTCTGCTTTTATATTGCCCGATTTATTTTACAAACTTCTTTCATCAGACATCGCACCATTTTGAATTCGTTTAAAAACGTTGCCAAAATAAAATGGTCTGAATCAGAAAACGTTGAATTTGCATAAAATCCATGTTATCCACAATTTAGTTTGTTTTCGCCTTTTGTCATTTTTGAATGAAGAAGAAGACGAAGGCGGAGAGGCCGAAACAAATTAAACAACGCAAAAAGTAAACAACATCCAAAAACGAAATTGAGCACAGAAACTTAAAAATACATTTCAAGGCGCGCGGCGGGCATGAAATAAAAAACAATTTACAATCGCTAACACACACACATGCTACAACGAATATTGAAATATTTTGTAAAAAACAATTTTTTTTTGTTAAATATTTGTTTGTTTGCGCAGTGGTTCTGTTTATGCGTGGCTTTTAAAAGCCACAATTTGTGAAATATTTGTTTGCTTGGTTTTTAGTTATTGCTTCAAAAACGTTTTCATTGCACAAGAGTGTTTCAAAACATTTCTTTTTCAAAATATGTGTTAATTTTTTGGTGTAGGGATTTTTTCACGCGGTAAGAGCTTGTATTTAAGGAAATTTTTAAATATTTCATCTTTATCTTATTTATTTGCATTTGTATAGCACAGGATTTTTAGTTTTCGAGTTCTTGTTATTCAATATTTGAAATCTTTTTGTTCTTAAATTCCCGTTTACAATTAATTTATTTATTAGAACACAGTTTTTAAATTATCATTTCGAATGCTTTATTTATTGCGAACACACTTTGGAAAGAAATTTAATTTGTATATTTCGTCGAATTTTATTCAAAGTTTCAGATATAATTTGTTAATCACACTTTAATTTCAATTAAAATCGTTGTTCCTGTTTTTAACTTTATTTGGTTCCGTTCAGTTGCCCTGAATTTCAGATATAATTTTGCTCCTGACATTCGCAGTTCCGTTATTTGTTTAACAAACAATGAGGAAGGGAGGGGAAGAATAGGAGGATGTGGCCAAAACAAACATCGCTTGTCCCGCTCTCTCTAGCACACACACACACATTCACAAAACTATTTACCGCTATTTCGGAGGCGCTGTTGCGCTTTTACACTGCTCCGTATTCCGTATTCCGTTACGCGCGCAATTGGTACTATAGCTTCACCGTTATTCGTATTACAACCGCTCGCAAGCACCGTCTGCTAGCGTCTGCGTCTGTTTCCCGACAAACACTGACAAACCTATTGGCATCGATTTGTAAACGCACCGACTGCGACTGAGGCAGCACGACGTCGCACAGTGGGGTGCATGTTCCCAAAAGTGGCAATCGAATAAGGTGGGCATATTTTGTATGGAAATTGTATGAATTACTTTTGAGACTTAAATTTTATTAATTAGTATTAAATTTATTAATTAATATATAATGTAATGGTTTAATCAACACTTTTGAATTCTTAAATGTTTTTATTCTTTCCCTTTTCCAAAGACGCGGTACATAGAAAAGAATATTTATCACAATTTCGTTTTAGTCTTAACCACTTTCACGGTGAAATACCCCACTGTACCTCGGCTGTGGCGTCGACAGTGTTGTTGGCAGCGACGCTGGCAGTGGCGCTGGCAGCGCATTGAAATGAGCACAACACACAGCGACGGCGGCGGCAGAAGCAGAGTAAACAGTTGTTTCGTGGAAAAACAAAACGAACATCGTAATGAAGTTCTCTTTGGCCTGTTGTGAAATTCTACGGTGCTTTGTCATGCTTAAAGCAACAACAAAGGAGCCCGCTAGGCGGAGGGGGCGTGGGGTGGGTTACCAGGGGAGCAAGCGGGAGGCGGCAGAGTTGGTGAGATTGAGAGAGAGAGTGCGCGCCAAAAACAAAAAACAAAAGCAGACGCACAGTGGCGGTCAAAACAGTAGCACTAGGATTTTAGATGTTTCTTAGCGCGATTACACTTCCTGTCATTTCTCAGTTCATTGACAGATTTGTTTACTCTTTTAGTTTTTCTTCTAAAGTAACTAAATTAGTACTTAATTTACCACTTAAAACGTTCTGCCAATAATCAATTAAAAACATTTTTCTTAACAAACCCGATTACTTCAGCAGCAATTAATTTTGTAAATTAGCGAACATTTCTCAGTAGATAATTTGTGTTTACATAAGCGAGACCCTTTCTATTAAATAACAATCAGATTTATTCAAAATTCCCAGATTTCTTTTTTGTTCCTATTTTACTGGCATCTTTGACGACCTCTGCTGTATGAAGGCTGACTGCGATGCCGGCGTCGACAGCGCAGTTGTTTTGATAAAGAGAAAAAGAAACACGGCAGCAACAACAAAAAACGGGTGGTGAATTGATGGAGAAGGGGGATGTAGCGAAGGAGTGACAGAGAGGGAAAGAGAGACGGGGAGGGGGAGACCGCTTCTTGGGCCGCACACACACACCAACACACACGAGCAGCCGAGTCAAACAAACAAATAAAATGTGAAGCAGAAATGGCAAAAAATTAAACAAACAAGTAGACAGGAGCGGTTCAGCACAAAAACAGAGTTGAACGAACGGAGGTCGTCACAAAAGGCGAAAAAAAACCTCAGAAAAAAACAATAATAATCAAAAGCAGCTTCGCGCCAAAAACGAAACCGAAACGATATTTGTACTACGTCGTAGTAAAATTCCTAAGGCAAAAACAAAAAAAAAAATAAAAGAAACTGAAATGCTTTTACTTTGATATGGAAAGAAAGGTTCATTGACGGCTGGCAAAAAAAGTCAAGAATTTGACAAAACTTCGTTTGCAATTATTGTTTAACTGTCCTTAAGAATTTTATGATTTCACTAAAAATATTTTAATTATAGGTGACATTTTTGAGAAATTGCTTAAATTTAAATTGATTAAAGAAAATTAAATTAGAAAGATCTAGATTTGTTGTGCATGTTCTTTATTCTGAATTACTTGAGTCTACATAAATACGTACTATTCGTAAAACTAAAGTACAATACATACATACCCGTATGTATTTAAGAAATTCAAAGATATATCTTTTCTCCACTTGACTCAAAGTTCAAAATATTTCCTGCTTTTCTATATCGTTGCTTTCCTTCTGTTTCTGTTTCGGTTTCTATTTATTTTTGTTTAGTTTTGTTTGCTCGTTAGCCAAGTGGGGGCGGGTACAGTAGGGGCAGGTGCTTTGCTCTCGCTTTCTCGCTCTCACTCGCAGTCAGCGTAGTTCCCCTCCCACCCGCACTCCTGGCGACTGCTGCTGCTGCTGCTGCTTGTTGTTTGTTTGTTTTTCGTGGCGTGTTTTAGTGTTGTTTTTGTGCTTGGTGCGTAGTTTTTACGTTCGTCATCGTTCGCTTGGTATTTCCGTCTTCTGCCGGCGTCGCTGCCCACGTTCTGCTGCCGCGCTGCCCAAATGGTTTGCCTTGAGTTGTATTTCTAGTTGTAGTTGTACTATATATTTGTTTTCTTTTTTTTTTTTTTTTTTCTTTTGCCTTGCAGGCGGATTGCATTTGTGCACGGAAAATAATAATTATTTGAAAAAGTAATATTAAAGAGAAATAATCAAATATCGGTACAGATTTAATATATTTATTAAACTTATTGGGAAATGATAATTATTTTGCAATGTAAATCCTGAATTTTGAGGGATTGGGCGATCCCATTGGTTCTAAATGATTTTAAGCAATTCAGATTTAAAACAATTATAAAATTAGAATTTAATTAGTTTTATTAACATTGCTATTTGGCAGTTGCCAAGTAAACATGGTTTTCATTTTTGTTTTCCTTTGTTATTGGTCTGTTCTTTCTTGTCTCTCTCACTGTGCTTTTGTTTTTGGCTGGCTGCTTTCCGCGCTGCCGCTGCTCTGCCAAAGTCACCGCTTCTGCCGCAGCCTCTGTCAAAGTGCATTGCGTTTTTGGTGGCAGCGTGGGCGGCGTGCTTTCTGCCTTTGTTTTTATTCTTCTTGTTTTTCTCTCGTGCGCAAGTTCTCTGTTCACGTGCGAACTTTTTCCTCTTTTCCTGCTTCTTGTTTTCCTCCACCCCTTTTTGCTTTCATTTGCCAAGCCATTGTCTTGCCCTCTCTGTTGCGCTTTCTGTATTAGTTTTGCGTTCTTGGGCGAATTTTGTTGTTCCGTTACTTCTCAGAGCGCACTGTGGAATGCAAGGAGCAGGTAGCGAAAATTAAGGATTACAGAAAAACTGAAATAATACAAAAATATGTTTAAGCTGGGTTATATTCTAAGGATTAGTTTTTAAGTCGGTATCTTATCAATTGGTAATTATGGTTCGAAAAATCACCAAGGATGCTTATTTATCTTAGATAGAAAATATTTATTATTTATTTATTCGATTAATTAATAATTAAATCAAGCTTTATATTGAGAAATACCGCCCAATACGCAAGTCAGCATCAAGATTTGCTATGTATAAATAAATTAAGTCAAACATAAAATCTGTTCATATAATACAAGTTAAATAAACAGTTGTATATTTTATATAATCAATCTAATCACAAATTAGTCACCGGCCTGGATGAGCCCTAGAAAATTCTCAAATATCATCCTAGAATATTCAAACTGTAACCCATAATAATGATAGCGTGTCGTTCCACCCACCGTTGATTAACTTTATTTGGTCAATCAATGCGTAATGTGTGCCATTATTTAATCTCCCCGCACTGTATATACACCGAAATAAAATGCAAACTCATCATTTGCAGGGCACATTTTAATCGATGCGACCCACTGTGAAGGCCGCATGAGAAATGCTAATTAGTACAAATTCGTTTGTCACAATTTGACAGAGAGCGAGACTCTTTTCTTTTTTGCGAGTAATCAAATAAGAAAGTTCGACAGGGCGCAGGGTGTGGGTATTATTCTCTGGTGACGGTGGGGATGGGGTGCTTAGTGAGGGTGGCTCGGCCTCTGCTGCTGCTGCTACATCTGCCGACGTCGACAGCGGCGCTGCAAACAAACACTTGTTTGCACAGGAGAACACAGAGAGCGACAGGCAAAGTAGTCTCTCTCGAAGAGAGGGCGACAGAACAATTTGGAGAGAGCAAGCGCACAGGCAGATTTATTCGTGTACACTCGGGGAAATATGGGCGATATTTCAATGAATATTAATATAAAAAAAATATCTTTGGTAGGATCCAATAAATTTATGAATTTAAAATTATATTTTTAAGGTAACAAACTAATTGTGGTTATTAGATGAACATTTATTTTGTATAAATTACTTTTAAATAACTGTTACTGACATATTATTTTTCTCAGTTCACTTGAGCGAACTCACAGCTAGGAAGCAATTTCACTTGTTTACAATGTTTGTGCGTAGGCGGGAATTGCGAAAGGAGAAAGAGCGCAGCAGAATTATGTATGTCCCTGAATAGCAGAAATTAAGTCGTGTTGTGTCTTGACCCCCCAAAAACTCACAACAGTCCCGCCGCCGCCCATGACCCCACTGTTGACGTTGACGTCGGCGCCGGCAGCAGCGCGACTGAAGGTCATTATACATTTCGCATTTCTCCGTCACTTTTGTTGCCGTTCTCTTCTAATTCTTTAGCTGGACACTAACTTTATCTTATTTATATACAGTATATCAGATCGGTATTAGAAATAATTTATTTTACTTTGAAAATAAAATGATTTTCAAAAATAGTTTAAATATCTTAGTATGAATGTTACCAAAGCTTAGGCTTTTGTGGCTATAATACGACAAGAATATTAAACTCTGCTTTAAAATAGGCAACTCCTTTTTATAAAGAATCCTTTTTTTTTTTAAATAACAGTATTTCACGGTATAAACTGGATCGAATGATTTTGGGCATTGCATTAATTCTGACTTGTTATTTTTTTGGGCTCTCTTCTTTTATTGTTTATTGTTGTTTTTGGACTCCGGCTGTGGAATTGTGTAAACAGCGGCGGCAGAGACGTCGCCAGCAGCAACAACAATACAAGGCAACGCAGGCATAAGAGTAAACAAAAGTATTTTTCTTTTTGTTTTTTGCATTTTGCAGAGACAATGCAAGAAAGTTGGGAGCCGAGAAAAGTGGCGGGGTTAATGGGGGGGTAAGCTTGCAAAAGAAGCAGTGGAGGAGGAGGAAGAAGATGTTCAGGGGTTTGGTGGGATGGCAAGGAAAGCGAAAGGGGCAGGGGAACGGAAAGCAAAGTTAATGAAGATGAGCCTGATGAGTTTTGTTGCTCTTCTTGTTTTGTTTTCGGCCGCCTTTTGTTGTCGAGAGCTTCCATTGCAAAAAATATGCAAAACAGCAACAATAACAATAAGACACTAAAAACAAACAGCAACAAGAAATATGTATGTAGGTACACCTAAGGTAAAACAGTTAGCATCAACCGAGTTTATTTAATAGTTCAAAATATACAAAAAAGCATAACTGTTTGAAGAGAAAAATAGTTTTCTTCATTCGATTTAGTGGCTCGTTTTAACTCATCGTTTAACGGAAATACCATTAGTTTTACCAACAACGATGTCCTTTTTTGTGGTTTTTCTCTAGAACACTTTGAGAATTACAGTGTCAACGCATGCAAACATGATTTCCGCAAATAAATATCTTCAAAATTGTTCAAAAATATTTCTTAAGTAAAATGGTTTATTTTTCACTAAATTTTGCATACCTACTTATAACAACGAAGTTTACTAAACAGTTTGTTACAAAAAAAACTTCCCAAATGTTACCAGATAAACTTGTTTGTTATATATTTTACTTCATACTTTTTAATAGAGTAGATAAATAAATATGTATTTATATTTTATTCGCTTTTTAACTCATTAAGTTAAAATTGATATAGATTATTTTTATGAATTGTAATTTCTATTATTTTAACCGCGATTGTCTTCACATAAATACGTTTGCATGCAAGGCAGCGAAATACGCAAATAGAAGCAATGAACTTAATTAGTTGTTGTTGTTGTTACTGTTGATGTCTCTTTCTTTGTCGCTGCAGAATTGCTTGTGAGTGAGTGGGAGGCGGAGAGAAAAAGACAGAGAGTTAAGGAGTGCTGCGTTTGCGTAGCTCCAATAAATTGGGTCTTCTTTACAGGTGTTAAAATTGAAGTAAAATTTCTATTTTTATAAAGAATTTAATTTACTTTTGCTAGAGCACTTAACTTTTTTGTTAATGTAAAAAAACATAAAACATTTATAGATATATCATACATTTTTTATTTTTAGATAAAACTGCACTTACAATTCCCAAGCACGAATTTGGTTACCGATCATCAGCAAATATTTAGTTTTAAACAGCCCTGTGAGTGTTGAATAACCCAATTAAACCTAAATATTCTAAAATCTTTATTATTTTTATCAAAATAAATTAAAAATTAAATGCAAATTAAAAATTAGATGCAAGTAAACTGGATTTGGATTTGGAAATTATCCCAATGGCTTTGTTTTGGCTGCTACTGCCGCCTCTGCTAGGAAAATAAATCGCTAAGCTGGGCAAAACTTCAAGCGGAAGTAAACTAATTTTTCTTGCTTTTCCTTTCTGTTTTCCCCACTTTTTTTCCAGCACACTTGATAAGCTTGCACCTAAGCGACGCCCTGTGGAATGCAACACTTAGTTGCAAGTTGCTAACAAACTAGATCACAACTGTACCTCTTACCGAATATAATTATGATGAAATGTTTATTTTTCCGTGCTGCTTGTATCAAAAAATTTTTGCATTGTCTGAGTGCGGGTGGTATAGTTTTTTTTTTTAATTTTTTGTATTTTTGTTGTATTTTTTATAATTTTCGGTTGAAATGTTTTCGCCGTGTTGACATTGTTTTGCCAAACGGAAAAAATACGCTTGTCGCATTTATTTACTAGCATTTTACTACGAACCCCAGCTGGTTGTTGTTGCAATTGTTTACTCTCGTTCTTCTGCTTATTTTAGTGTCGTTCTTGTTGTTTTTCTTGTTTAGCATTCGCATTCGGGCTAGCAACAATAACAAGATGCGGCGACTGAAAAATAACAGAAACAACAGGGCACCTATGAAGCTCCCGCTGCAGTTTTGAGACACTAAGAAATAAGTGGGATAATTCTTATAATATTTAATAAAATTACTAATAAAAAAAAATTGTAACAATATTTTTAATTCATGTTTTGCGTTTTTTTATTTGAAAGATAACTCGTTCATTTTGTTTAGCAGTTCAAATAGATTTTAAAAAAGCTTTTAAAAACCGTTTATTTTTAAAATTTAAATTAAAAAAAAAATTACAAATAATTTATTTGATATTTAAGTAACTGTTTTACTTGCCTCTTTTCCCTTCGTTGGTTCTCGGTCGAAGGACATTTCTTCTTATTCAATCTTCCTTTATAAATTAATCGATTAAGCTACAGGCTATTTTTAACATTTTACAACTATTTTTAATTGACAGTCCTTCTTCTAATCCATCCCTCTAACCATCTTATTGACCATATTATAGTGCCATTAGTTTACAAAATACTTAATTTTAACTTTTTATTTAACAATATTTTTTTAGCTTCAAACATTTATGAAAATTATGCATGTAAAGAAATTAATTTATGTTGTATTTATTTTTTATGTACTACTAAAAACAAAAAGTATTACTAAAAAAGTACTAAAAAAATTTACTTTTCAAAGCATGGATGAACACTATATACTGATACAGTTCAATAGCTTTTCAGCTATTTTCCGGAGAGCTATTAGTGATAAACCTTACGAAAACAAAGGTATTTTCTTCTAAATGTTTTGTTTTCCCCGAGTTTTCAGATAAATGCGAAACTAATGTCCGTATGTATCGATTTAAAATCACTTTGCCTTATATTAATTCATACATTTTTAAAGATTTTTAATAAAAATTGTTCTTTAAGAGCCTGGATGGGGACGAAGTCGCTCTTAAGCTCTGTTCTCGAGATGATATCGATGCTTATCGACTTAAAATCGATTTTTTTTTTCATGTAGAAAGCATGGAAAATTCCCATTATTTTCTGGCTATACGCAGAATAGAGTGTATTCTGTTAGAGCTTAGATGGAGGCAAAGTGGCTTTTCAACAGTCAGACCTCCTTAAGCTCTATTATAGAGTAATATCGATCGTTTTCGACTTAAATTGATTTATTTTTATAAAGAACACATCGACAACTTTGATTATTTTTAATCTCTATTCAAAAGATCTAAAATGATGTGCATATAGTTGGGGACAATTACCTTTGCCTAAGGCTTACAAAAACAAATGATGGATTTTATATAGAAAACGAGCTCCGAGCCTAGAATTCAATGCCTAATCCTCTTTATTTTTTAATGAGAATTTTTTTAAGGATCTCAATGTAATCATAAAAAATGCAAAAATATTTTTAATTAATTTGCAATCTGATATCTTGCTGTGCACTCGTTTCGCTTTGGTTGGATCTCCCTTTCGTTGATTTTTAGTGTGCATTCAGCAAAAATTGTTTTCGGCTGCTTCGGTTGTTGTTCTTTTTGCATCTATTTGGTTGTTTTGTTTTGCTACGTTGTTTTTTTTATTTCCAGGTTGTTTCTCTCTATTTTTTTTGTGCTTTTACCGCTGTAAATTTGCAAAAGTACAGCTGTTAACAATAACAATGACATATAAACACTCCCGCAGCGGGTTACAAAAATGCCAACGCAGCGCGCAGCTATGCGCAAAAAAGCATAAAACAAAAATACTAAAAAATGGAAAACTTGAAAAAAGTCAAGCAGAAATCAAACAACAAGCGAATGCAAAAAAATTAATTAATTAAGCATTTTTTGTTTTATAGTTGACCGAACGAACCATCGTCGGCAACACGTGAGTTTTTTGTGGGTGCTTCGAGGCACAAAAATGTGTGTTATTTGGTGACTGCTTATGTTTTAGCCTCAGTTCTTGGCTTCACCTGTTGTTGTTGTTTTTATTGCTTTTTACGTTTGTGTGTTGTTGCTTATCTGGAATATGTCGAATATTTCATTGCAATTTTTCATGGCTGTCGAAATGCCTTGAAATGTAATTGAAAAGTGCACAAAACAAAGCTTAAGCTGGGCTGGATGTGTGGGTGTATGTAATGTATCAGTATCCGAGCTTAAATATATAAAAAGTAAAGGCAAAAGAAAGTCAAGAACATAACCTCTAGGTTTTCGTTTTGATTATGTAATAAAAAATGGTTTTAAAACTATTTTTAATGCAGGTGTCTTCAATTACTATCTGAGCTTCAGCTTGCTTAAAATTCAAAAATGAAATATAAAATTTTTTAATTAATTTATTAAAGTGCTTACCTTAATTGCTTTGTCTATGTTTAATTTTTTATTTTATTTTACTGAGACATTTTTAGTTACTAAATTTATCTGCAAATGTTAGAAAATTCCACTTAGGAACTTTCTAAGTTAGTTTGCAAAATAAAATAAATTGAATTAAATTGAAAGTATATATATTTCAAATTAATTTTTTTTTATTTTAAAGCATTACATTTGGAATTCGACTTAAAAGTTTTGAAATTAAATTTTAAAGCACACAAAAAACCCACAAACAAATGAAAAATATAACAATCAAACGAGTTTAAATTAGTTTGGATAATAACATAAATTATAATGAATTTAAAGTATAAGTTTTAAAGCAAAAGGAACAAATTTTTAGTAAAAATGTAAAAACCTTAATAAAAAAACGCACATTAAAAAAAATTAATTTCCAACTGCGGTTCATACAAAAATGACTATGTTTAAAATCCTTTAAAAATGGTGCCTAAAAGTTTGCAATACATTTTTTTATTTCTTAGGTAGAATATTTTTTGGCACTTTTTTTGTGCGATTAATGAGATTATTTGCTATTTTTATGAATTGATTAGTTTACTGTTACCTAATTAATCTAATAAAATTATAGAATTTTTTACTTTTTGAAATAATTTTCTTTTGGGACCATTTTTAAGTGATTTAATATTTTTTTGCTCAACTTCTCTATCACTCCCGCATTGGAATACTCGTATTTCTTACATTTTACTTAATTATTTTAGATATATTTCTGACAATGGACGAGTATCATGTAACAAAATAATTGCAACATTTTTATTATCCTTACAGAGCAGAATAGAAAATGAGTGCAAATGGGGAAAAGGCAGCCAGACTAAACCGGAAAATAAAATGGAGGCACGAGCGAACGCTCCTTGGGGGCGTTGTGGGGTTAAAGGCAAACGAAGTCGGCAAGGCCAGAAACAACAACAACAACAAGAGGCGACCCAACAACTGAATGAAATACAATAAAATTTTAAAACAAACAAATGCAAACACATAGACAGAGGCAAACACACACAAATGCACACACACACACACACACAAACACAACAAGGAGCCAATGCGAATGCGACTAATGAGCACTGAAACAACAACAAAGAAGCTGAAACAGTAGAAGAAGCAGTGGCGGCGTCGAGGGGGTGGTTGGGAGTGGCACGGGCACGGGAGGTTGACTGACAGCCCAGTCGGACTTTGCGTCATGCCCTGAGCGACTCGAGTTGGATATCCATGTTGAACGGTAATGTTTTTTTGTATGATGCCCCAGTTCAGCAAAGTGGCAAGCGGGAGACTCAGGTACCTGAATCCATCGCTGCTGCGGTAAGGGTACAAATCACTGCTTTCGCTCAGGGCGATATTTCCCTTTTGGGATTTTATCTTATTACGACGCAATTACTTCACCACCACCAGCTACATATTTGTTTATTAAACTATTTAAAACTTTAACTTTAACTATTAAAATAGTTTATCAATCATTGCTCTAATAAAATAATAAAAAAAAAGAAATTGAAAGGAAATAAGATATAAAATAGGTAGTTTCGACCGGGATTTGAACTCGCGCCCACTTGCTTCGGAGACTTATGTTCTAACCACTGAGCCACGTGTCGCGATCGGCTCGCGACAGCACAGTCAAAGATCAACCGAGCAAAATAAAAACATTTGCTAAGGGGTTGCAAGCTTCTGTCACTCTTACACGCATAAGGGTCATACGTGTATATCGCCGACATAAATCAGTTTGGCTACGTGGCGTATTGCGTAAGCGGCCGGTCCGTTAAACACTTGAGACACAGGTTCGATTCCTACTTGGTCCTTTAGTATTCCAGAAAAAATGGTAAGATTTATAAACAATAACAAATATAAGTTTAAATATGTAAAGTCAATAACAAAAATGAAAAATCTCGGGGTTCATGTGTTTTTTTTTTTTTTTTTAGCAAAATAATTTTCTGATGTTTTTCCATACCGGTAAGAGTGCATTTCATGGTCAGTCGAGAAGCGACGGTGGCACTCTGAATCGCCCTCTTACCGGTAAGAGTCCATTTCATGGTAAGTCGAGAAGGGACTGAGGCATCATGAATTACCCCGGCCACGCATTAATAAAAGCGAATGAGCCGTTTCCATACACGGTAAGGTTCGCCGAGTGAGCGATTCGGCATGAAAGGAGTATAGTTTGGAAGTTCGAAAGTCCCACTGGGAGTCACCTAACCATGGTCCAATCCCCCTTCCGCCCTGCTGAAATAAACAAATAGAACTAAAACCAAGTAAGAAACAATTCAATTTAATTGATGGAACTATAAATACTTTGTGACACTATTTTTTTTATTTGGAATGCTAAAAAGAATAAATTTTTAGCCAGATATAAGGTAATGTCGTTATTCCAGATTAATCTTTTCAGTTTTTTAAATATATTGGCAAATAAATATATTTGGCAAAATATTATTTTTTGTTTATTTTATTAAAATCAAAGATGACCTCGAGTTTTAAAGGCATATTAAATTATTTAATTTTCTTTATTTACAGTTATTAAAATAAAAATTTAAAAAATTTTTTATGTGTTTTTTATTGAATCGACTTAATTCTTGGTTAATTTGGATGTGAGATTTAGAGAAACTACGGTTGCCTAAAAATTAATTAATAATTAGACAATATTAGCTTGAAATATATATAAGAAAAAAAAAACGAAAAGAAATTGAAATAATTCTTTTGTATATTTATTTTAAGCTAATAACTGAGCATTCGATAGTAATTAAGATCAAAGATTTAGGCAGCTTTAGTGGTTTTAAAATTAATAAACTTGTTATAAACATAGTTAAAATTACATGAATAATAAAATTCGTAACATCTTTTTTTAATGATCATGCCTTAAGAACAGATCAGATTACAGGGTATCAAAACAACAACGGCAAGGACAAGGAACAGTTTGCGTTGTATAGTAAAATGCTTATTTACGCATACAATCGCACGTGAGCAGAGCGGGATAGAGAGAGAGAGAAAGAGAGAGAGAGAGCGAGAGCAACAGAGAGAGAAAGACAAGAAAGGGCCAGTTACAATGGGTGTGAGTGAGACGGACAAGGCCCCGCGGGTGACAGAGGTGGAGGTGAGTGGGGGGTCTACTGAAAATAGGAAGTTTTGTTTGCAGTGCGCACAGCAACGGAGAGACAAACACAACTGTAACTGTAATTGTGTGTTTGTTTGCTCGAAACTTCCACCCGCACCACCCTACCCCCCACAAAGCCACCACCCCCTACCACCCACAGATGTCTGGCTTCTGTTTTCTGTGTTTCCCCCTTCCCCTTCTCGTTGCACCACCACCATTCTTTCGGCCAAATAAAAAGTTTGTTGAGAACATTTGCAAATGTTTGTTTTAGAAAACGGAAAATTCTTCGTTTGTTTCGTCATTATGAGCATTGGAATTAACATCATCATCGTCATTGTGAGTTGTATTTGTCTTTGTTGCTGTTACTGTTGCTGCTGTTGGGTTTTCTTACTTTGGCTTCCTTCGTTTTTCCCCAACCCTTGATTTATTTCTCCGTGATACCCTTTTATTAAGCATATTTATAAATATTTTTTAATTGGATTAGTTTTTACAATTTAATTATATAGTTTTAACATTAATAGGAAAAGATATAAATTACATATATTTTAATATATTTAATATAATAAGATTTAATACACTTTTTAAATAATTTAGAATAATGTAAATGTATTATGCTTTTAATTTGAAAAATTACGTAAATTCTTTAAGAAATTTAAAAATACGATAATTTTTAATATCTTTATTTCAAAACTAGGTTAAATTGGTTCTTGCCAAATTGGAATCTTAAAAAAAACATTTAAAATTTTAAATAAACAAAAAATTAGATAGTGCTAAATTCATAAAAATTATATATTTTTTGTATAGGTGAAAATTCGATTTTAAATATTAAAAAAAAATAGAATATGCTTGTAAATATTGGAAGCTTACAAAAAGTTTGATAACATATTAAATAAATTAGTAAGCTACTCATTGGTTTTTAATACACTTTTATTACAGTTAATATAAATTTCTCCCCCTAAAGAAGGGTATTCCCTAGTCAACCTCAAAATGATAAATTCTTGTTTGATTTGGTTCCTTGTTTGCTTCATCGTCATCGTTTATTCGTATTCGTCGTCTGCTACTTTTGCGTAGTTTTGTTTATTTTATTTGTTTTGTTTTGTCTTGTTTTATTTTTGTTTGATTTACGTTTGGCCATGCCAGGGTACACTGGGATAAATTTTGGGTTAAGAGTTATAAATAAATAAAAAAATAGGAATTCAATTTATATGAGCTTAAAATAATAAAAAATAACTTCTTTTCAAAAAATGCTGTTAAACTATATTTATTCGATTTTAATACGAAGAGTTTATATTTTTTACTTTATTTAACTTAGGATAATTTAAAAGATAATGAAAAATAAAATTGAAATGAACTAATAAGACTTCGAAAAATCTTTAAAATAATTTATGCATAGCTAAAGAGTCGTATATATATATTATTTATATATACAATATATTTTTATTTGTATATTATATTATTTATACCATTTTATACCTTAGTAATTTATTTTTACTTTAATCGATTGATAATTGAGTTATTTATTTTTAAAAATGGTTTCAAGAACATTTATAGTATTTATTATTAATTATTATTATTATTAATTATTGCTAAAACTAAAACCTAAATAATTTAAATTAAAATATTATATTAAAATTGTTTCAAGAACATTTTGTCTTTTTGTTTTAGTTATTGCTGAGACTGAAACTGAAATAATTTGAATTAATTTATTGATTTTAAAAGGGTAAATATTTTTAAACTATTTTTTTTTAATGTTCTGAGCTTATTGATCAATGTGATCTTAAATTGAAATTAAAATAAATTTAATAATAAAAATAATATTAATAACAATATCAAACAATATATTTTTTAGGTAAATAATAAGTTTATTCTCACAGAAAGCATTTATACATAATTAATAATTCGTGTTAATTCATAATAAATTTAAGACAAATGAGGTATAAACTATAAATATAAGTTTCCTTTAAGTAATTCCTAGTAGTCACCTTAATTATTTGTAATATTTTTTATTAGCAATATTAAGTATATAATTTTCTTCCAGTGATACTATGCAATCGCTCGCCAAACACCCAACCCCTGGCCTAGCATGGGGGGTGGCAAGGAGGGCCTCCCCAACCCCCAAACCGCCCCCAAAAACGTCCACCTCAAATTGTTGGCCTGTCGCCGTGTTTTGTTTTACTTGCGCTGCTTCTTCTTCTATTATTTGGCTTTAAGGGGGCGGCGGGGGCGTTGGCGAGTTTGCTGTTGTTTTTCCCATCGCTCTGCTTTTCTGCTTCTTCTCTTATTTAATTTTGTTTTATTTTATTTTTACTTTTTTTTTTTATTTGTTCGTCCTGTTTTGTTGTATTTTGTGTAGGTGTATTGACTTAAAGTTTGTTATACTTCTTTGCCTTTTGTCTTTCAGTTTCAGTTCCAGGTTCAATTTCTTCTTTTTATTTCGTTCCTCTGCTTCTTGTTCTTCGTCCTGTTCGTGGTCTTGGCCATGTTTTTGTTGCTTTTGTTGTTGCTGTTGGTAGAAGGAAACGCCTTCGAAACATTTCTGCGGTCGTCCTTCGGGAGGCTCGGCTTGAAGAATTTTCCTCAAGTTTATTCTGGGTGGTTTTCTTTCTAATATTGTTTTTATGTATATCTTTTAGGGGCTATCTGGCGACATTGAAGAACGATTCGAGGGACTAAATGTATTAAAATATTTAAATATTTAAAAAAATTTCAAAATTCATAAAAAGAATATAGCAATTGCTATTTTTGTGATTATTTGTAATAATATTTGTAGGTTTTTAAGTTAAATTCTAGCATCAAAAATATATATAATAGATTTTTTAATGGATCCTTTTCGGAACTCTTTTGTAAATTTATTTAGAATTTCAGAATTTATTTTGTATTAATTTTGAGCTTGGGAAATATTTTCAATATAATTTTACTTATATTCCTCTATAACACTCTGCTAGACCAATTGTAAAAAATGTAATGCACTGTTTTATTAAGTTACCAAAATTTAAATAAATTAAGAAAATAATTTTTTTTTTTTTATGTTTATTATATGGATCTTTATTTAATTTTGATTTATATTTAAGAGTATATATGTATATTTTAACAAAAACTAATACAAATTCTGGTTTATTTACCAATTTTGGTTATTAGTAAGAAAAGATATTACAAAGATATCACTTAAAATTCCCAAGTAGGATTTTGCTGACTACCTAAAAAGTACACAACCGGGAAAATCATAAAAAGTATAAATAGATAAGTAAAAGTAAAAATTCTAAATAATTACGTGATTTTATCTGTGTTTATTAATTAATATTAATCACTTTTGCTAAAATTGTTTAGTTTATTAACTTTTTCAATAACATTATTCTTATTTCTTAATGCTTAAAAACTATTTTCCATTGACATTTCTATAAAAATATATCCTCCAATTTCATTCATCATATTAACATGTTTTTACTGCTCAGAAAAAAAAACACTTTCCTTTCAATTGCCTTCAAACATGTCATGTCAATTCAATTAATGGTATATTTTTGAAATTTCCTTAGTAAAATTTTAAGTAAATCGGAAAAACATATTCCTCAGGACAAAATGAATAAGGAATGGTCGCGAGCAGTGCCTTTTATTCCCAAGGATAATCTTACGACTGAGGGAAAAAATCGGTGTGCCAAGTTTGTGGCATCTAATGATACGGATGTGAGTTTATATGATGATATTTGAATAGGAAATAGGAAATATGTACTTTTTATAGCCTTTGCATGAAATCATAAGAAACAAGAAAGAAAGCTAACTTCGGCACGCCGAAGTTTGTATACGCTTGCAGCTTACAATTGGATAATTATGAATTAATAACATTTTATCAAATGAAAAGTAAAACTAACAGGAATTGTATACAACATTTATACATATACAAATTTGGTTTAACATTGCGTATACGTAATATTTTCCCAACATTCCTATGGCAGCTATATGATATAGTTGTCCGATTTTGATCAAATAAAATCCGAAATTCTAGAATAATATTAAATGGCCATTTCTCAAATTATATGAAAATATGTTGAATGTTGGTCAAGTTATAATTTTTTTTCAGAAAATTTACCAATCATTCCTACGGCAGCTATATGATATAGTCGTCCGATCCGGACCCTGGGATGATAGAAAAATATGGAAAGTAGGACTGAAACACAATTTTAGTGGTATTACAGTAAAAAATTGTACTACTTATAGTTCAAAATATTACATACAAAATGCAAAATAATATAATTTTTCGCTTTTACTTAAACATACATTGATAATATATTATAAACAATGTATAATAATAAAATATATACAATAAGACCTTTAAAAATGAGTGGCTTATACAAATTATAAAATCATAAAAGCAATTAAAAAAATCTTGAGAAACACCATTTTTCTTTTAAAAGCTTCTTGAGAACTCGTTTCCGGTGCACCGCCCTGTAAAGTAGGCAACAATTTCTGGTGAAATCCCTTGAGACCAGGTGTTTAATAATCACATGCATTTATTTATTTATTTTTTACACTTTTTATGTATATTATATATAGTGTGCTCCTATATCGATGGCATGCCTGATTGGCTGGGAGTACGCTCGGATTTGGCTGAGGGAGCGCGACACATTTGTGAAGAAACGCAACAAGGAGGTGATGCCGAAATTCATCAAAAATGACTTTGAGTGGTGGCTGAAGCAGCGTAGAACCTCGAAAAGATTTTGCAAAACTTAGCTGAAATTATTTTCTTTTTTAAACAAAAATTAATTATAATAAAATAAAATCTCAAAAAAAAGCAAAACTTCAAAAATGTAATCTTATTTACATATTCCTTTTTTCGAAAGTAATATGTAGCCAAGTCATAAACCCTTTTAATTTCTTTGCCAAAGCTTTTAAGTATTTGAAGTCAAATGTATGTAAAAAACTAGAACCATGTAGAAAGTGTGTAAATAATTATTATTATTTTTGATTAATAATTTCGTATAAAATACTTAACAAATCTAAGTCTGTTAGTTGGGCATAAAAATAATGATTAAATTGCAAAAATAGATGTACAAAAATTAAAAATTTTAATAGTTGCCTATATTTTTAATAAATAATATTCATTTAAATTAAAAGTTCCACAATAATAGTTTACTTTCCTTTTTTCTCAAACAGCTGTTTGCGGGCAAATGCAACAACTCACTCTATTTTGAGTCTTTTAAGAGCCTTCGATTTCTTACAGGTTGCCGTCACTCAAAACTCACTCTTTCCCACTCCTACTCTTTAGCTCAATCATGTCTACCTTTACTCTCTCGTAGGAGGTTTGCCATCACTCTCCCACACGTGTAAACGCCGGGTCTTGTAAGCTTGAGCAGAGCAGAGGAGAGGGACTCCTGCAGAGGCTCTGTGTATAGTACTTTGACTTTACTTTACATTACAAGCACATTACATTGTTAAGTGAATAAAAACCTATTGCTTTTTAACCAAATTTAAATTTATTTAATTTTATATTTTTTATTTCATTATATACCTCAACAAAATTAAAATGTTCTTTTTTATATCTAAGTTTCTTATAATTTATCTAGCTTATACATAGTTCAAAATATATTCTTTAAGTTTTTCTGTAAACAAAAGACTAACATTTACATAATTTTACATCTAAAATTAGTCCAGACTCAAACCTTTAAAACACTCAATTTCAGGACAATTCTGCCGTGAATAGCAGCGTTACCGGCAGCGACGTTAACACCCACGCAACGTGACCATGTCAGAGTAAAGGAAAGAGAGAAGGAGAGAGGGCAAAAGCAACAGCTTTTTGAAGGCACTCAATTACTGGAAAGAGCTCTCGATTTCTTCTCTTAGCTAGAGAGTCTTAAGCTAGGCCAACAAAACGACTGACACATCCTTGAAAATGTAGATCGACTTGACAAATTAGAGGTTTACAATCAATAATCTTGTTAAAATTTTGTTACTTTTTAACAATTTTTAAAAGATCAAAAATTTCAAATTACTATTTTTGTTTTAAGGATTCCAAATGAGGACCAGAGACGATCGCTTTCCTTGTAGTCTAAAATATCCCTAGGGCACCGTCTTCTGGTCTAAATAACCAGCTGTATTTCCTAGAAAATAGTTTATGACATTTTATGCTAACCTTAAAAATAACTGTTTAATTTAATCATATTTAAAAGTTAAACTAATTGTAACAAATGTTCAAAAACATATCAGTTTAACAACACAATCTTTCTTACTTGTTTTATATTAGTTAGGACTCAAACCGCAAAAAAAACACTCAATTTCAGGACAATTCTGCCGCAGCAATACTGGCAGAGCCTTTGACACCCACGCAACGGGACCATTACAACGCAAAAGAAAGAGAGAGAGTTAAAAAGAGAGACAACTCGGAAAAGCAACAGCTTTCTAATGACACTCAATTCTGGCTTTACTTGCTACGCACTTAGCTCTCTTATCACCCACACTCAGTCTCTTAAGCCAAGCACAAATGTTAAGCGATAATAATAATAATACTAATACGAATAATATTGATTTAATAATTAATAATAAGTTTAACAGAATTTAGTTGTATACAATTTGGAATAAGCTATACAATCCCACAAATAACTTAATCAAAAATATATTATCTCAAAACACCTGATCTAAAATAAAGTAACAGCACCTTTACATTGCCTGTAACACGGTAACATTTAGTTAGCAGCCGGTGGATTGAAAGAGAGGGCGGACAGCACTCAAGAGCATTGCACATTGGCGCGCGAAGAGCTTGCGAGGGTGTGAGGCGAGCAGAAAAGGAAAATCGTCGTTGAACTCACTCAAAGCGAAAGAGAATCTCTATATAGCGGGAAGTTCTCTGATTCGCATCGAATATGTTTTTCGCAGCGCGCGCGTTCGCATCGGGAAATCAGAAAGGCTGGCGTAGCATTTTGAAAAAAAGCAAAACACACCAAGATTCGGCAGTGCAATTCTTCAGCGCTTTTCCTCTGCTCTGCAAAAAACGTCGTCATTAGCCGTTATTTCGTTACATTTCGCTATTCCGTGATACGTTGAGTCGACACGATAACGTAACATAAACTTGTTACGCATATTACAATAAAAATTGCAACAAGAAAACAAAAGAAAAAATCAAAACAATAACAAATACAACAAAATTGGCTGCTTTTCGTGTTTTTCGCGTACGTGTGTGGTGTGATTGTGTGTTTAATTGTGTGTTAGGGCGAGAGTGCAGCCGAAAAATAAATTCAAAAAGCAACAAATAAATAAATAGAAAACAACAAGGAAAAAAGAAACCAAAAGCAAAAGCAAAAATACGTGCACAGTTAGTCGAGTGTCAGTGTGTGTGTGTTCGTGTTAGCATATGTTGGTCGATTTCGCACCAAAATTGCAATAATTTTAATGTTTGTAAGGTGAGTTTGACCTAATGCTTGTTTTAACAACTCGAATAGAGTGTTTTCCCATTGGGAAATTTGAAAAAACGCTTACAATATGTTGGCAAAACCCACAAACACAACGCAAAAGGCGGCTAACTGTTGTCCGTGTGTATGTGAGTGAATTGGCAATATCGCGGTCGTGCGTGTATAGGTGTGTGTTTGTGTTTGTTGCTTTTGTGGCAACCAAAAACGTTGCAAGCAACAATAATAATGATGGCAAAACAAGTGCAGTCAGCAAAACCAACTCAACCAGTGCCTGCTGCCTGCCTCTGTGCGGCTCTCTCCCGCTCTTTCCATGCCTCTTGCTTTCGCCATCTCGCTCTGCCTCTCTCATACCCAGGCATCGCCCGGCCCCCTCTCTTGCACCCATTGACGCAACTGCATGGTCAGGGCTTCTTTTACAGTTACTGCGTTTATGCGAGGCCCTCGTCCGTTAATTTATTATTATTTTTAACTGGGATAAGAGCAAGAATTAAATTAAAATAATTATTTATAAAAAAATAAAAATAAAAATAACATTTTATTCCTAACGATAAAACAACCATAAACTTTTTCAATTTTGTAATGTTATTTTTTATTTAATACCTCAAAATTGATTTTAAATAAAATGGTTAACTTAAATTGAATTACTTAAATTATTACATAATTAAGTAAATCTATATTATTCACTTCGAAAATGTTAATTAAATAAAAGAATACTAAAAGGATTTTTTAAAAGAAAATGTTTAGGAATCATTAAAAACTCTGCATAAACCTTGTATTTTTTTTTGCTTTTGTTTTTTTTTATTGTTTTATTTTGGCTTCTCGCTTGCTTTGCTTTTCTCATTTCGCATTCCGCTGCTCTCTTTGCACCAAACAAAGCTTAGTCGCCACTTGTCGCGCCTTTTGAATATCTTACCACCTCCGAACCACCACTTTCCACCACCCAACGCCCACAGTGTGTCGCCTGACCTCCACCTCACTCTGACCACTGTCCTGCTGCACTTCCACTATCTGCGTTTTTATATCTTTTAGTATTTTGGTTTCGGTACATGGGGAAAAAAAAATATATTTAATAATTGTCAAGAAATTACAAACAAAATAAAAACTATTTATAAAAGAGAATTGAGAAACTCTCTATAGAACTAAATCTTTAATACCTTGACGCCGAAATGTAGGCAATGCTTTTATGACAGGACACTCGGTATTCAAAAATGATGTCTATTGAGCATATTACATATTTATTTACAATATTATTTAATTTTTTATTGTGAACGCTATTTGTTTATTTGTAAAATCCATTGCCCGTTGAATCCTTTTCTATTTTCGAAAAGAAAGAATCAAGTTTTTGCAGTCCTTTTATTTTTATAAATACCTTAAAATAGGATGTAAAAAATGCTCATGTTTTTTTAATTTTTTCATAATACTTAATATTAAAATTATTTTAAAAGTAATTATCTAATTTCTCCCACATATATTTATTTTTTTAAGTGTAATCTCTCTTGCCTTTCCACCTCGAGGCGTTTCTCATTCGAAGCTTTTTGCGAGTTTCGTTCGATTTCCATTTGCTTTTAATTGCATTTATGCATTTTTAATCGAGTTTGACTTTGGTAAGCTTTTTACTTTGGCATATGCTAGTTCGCTGTTTCGAAAACACAGAGAAAGAAAGAGAAAGATACAGAGAGAGAGGCAGAGACCTCAGGGGAAATGGGCTCTTACAGATCCCGAGATAAGTCTCAGTTTCGCCCCATTTTGGCCAAAGTTTTCTAATTGGCCTTGACGCCATTTTCGGGTTCCAGCGCTACACTAACGGCAAAAGTGCGAAAATTTTCTGCGTCTTAAATGAGATAATTTATTTGCAATTATAATTTGGTTCATTAAAGTTAATTCAATTAAGGGCTGGCGGAATATTCTTAGCGAAAGGCAATGAAAACAGATGGGTTAAAGGTATGAGAATGACAAGATAAAAGGACTGAAATTAGCGAGAAAGTAAGACTATTTTTTATTACATTAAGAACTTAGTAAGTTAAATTTAAAAGGTTTTCAATGACTTTAGATGGGAAGTGTTCTTTTGCGAGTTAAATATAATCAGCTTTTAATAAAATTAAAGGGAAACTTTACGTGTAAAAAGTTCCTTCATTTAACCATTACTACAGTTTAGTAAACTTTTGTGAATACTGTTATTTGTTGATATTGGGAAACTATTAAAACATTCTCTTATTAAACCAATATTTTGAAATATTTTTCATTCCGGCTAGAGGCCAACTTTTCGTGCTTTTTTTAGGCAACATTAACCCAACAGCTGTTGCATCCTAAACAAACATTTCTGCCATTCAACTTGGCCCACTTGAAAGCTCAATCAGAGCCGCAGTGTCCCATATATATGTATTTATGTATATACATCCTTGTCGCCTCCCCAACTGCTCCAACTCATCCCCTCAAAGTTTTGCAACTTAACATATGTTTATCTGCTAATCATGGAAATGCGATGCGGTGTTGCAAAAAATTTAACTAGAAAACCTCAAATGAAAAAAAGGAAATAAGCGAAACAGCTTTTCCGGCGAACAACAACACGGCAAAACACACTCGTTCCCCATTTCTCCACAAAGCACCATATGCCAAAAAGCTAAACCAAAAATCGCACACACATAGTCGGATACAAAAAAAAAGTACGAACAAAAAATAAGCAGGCTGCTTTGACATTTCGTTGTCTGGCCACGCGCGCATCTCGGAACAAGGTCCCTTATAAGGGATATTTCACCACTAGGGTGGCTCGGGTTTTCAAAAACTTTTTATATTTTATTGGAGATATATTAATCACTGTATTTTTTGTTGTTTTAGGCTTAATAGAAAATTCCAAATTAAATATTTCTTTAACTTAAATAAAAGTTAAGTTAAATTCAACCGATTTCCATAAACCCAATAAAACATAAAATAGGAATTACAAAAGTTTTTTCTTTTACTTTATATTGGTTTCCAACAAGTCTTTATCGTCACAAGTCACCTCAAATTCCACATTTAAATAAATAATATAAAAATTGATTAAAGAATTAAAGAAGAAAGAAAGAAAAAAAGCAAGAATAAAACAAAATATAAATACTGTAATTAAAAAGAAAAAATATTAAATTAAAAGTGATTTTTTTAATATATTAGCGCTTACGAGTAATCTTCTCGAGTCACCCTACTAGTATTTCATATTCTGTCACAATTAAACAAAAAATTAAGTAAAAAATTAAGCAACACATAAAACAATCTCTCAACTCTGTATTTAAAAATTTACAATTAGAATAACATTAACATTACATTTTTCAAAATATAGCCTTAAAACATTTCATCATCTTGAATCACCCTACTGAAAAGCCCACATTCAGTCGCACATTTTGTACATCTGCACATCCCCACGCACAAATAATTCGCCGTTCGCTATGTATGCCAGTATGCCGAAAAAAGGGCAAGACATAACTTCACCCGCTTTGTCGCTGCCCACGCTTCAAAGCCCCAAAACCAGCCGCCCAACCATGAGGCCGCCCAGCCACCCAACCACCCTCTAAATCGGCCATACCACCCACTGGACGAGGGCACCCACTCGTCCGCCGTGTGTGCCTTAACATTTACCTTGTTGGCCCGAAGTTGTCTTCCAAACATTTGTTGCACTCTTCGGGTGGACATCGTTTTCACCACGCTGGCAATTCACCCTGCTGTTCATGGTCTCTTTTCCATCCACTCTCTTGACGGCCTTTCTCTTTCTCTGTTTACATTGCTCTCTCTCTCTCTCTCTAGGTTTTTCGCTCTTTTTGAGCCAGCCTAAGCCGGTCCGACGTCATCGCAAAGGTCATAGAGAAGCAGAGCGTAGAAAAAAAAATAATAAACTCACATGAACACTAAAAGTAAACTTTTAAGATACATTCTTTTTTTGAATCTTTATAATTTTGTTAATATATGAAATGTATTAATTTTACGTAGAATTATAATTAAGATTTTTGCTTTGAATTCTTAAATATTTCTTGTAAATAAAATTATTAAATATGACTTAAAATGAATTACAAAATAATTTATTCGTTGCTAATTTTTAAATAAATAAAATGTCATATTTTTGTTTATAATTCACAACTTGTTCAGGCAAATAATATTATTAAATATGATTTAAAGGAGCTTTATAGTTTAGTTGGGATTAAAAATTATGGGAAAACTTTGATAATCTTACAAAAAACCAAATCAAATTTTTGTTTATAATTCTGAAATTGTTCTGGCATTTTATTTATTATCCTTTTAATTTAGCCAGGATTACAAATGAAGGGTATACTTTGCTTATTTTAGAAAAAATAATTCTCAAGTAATACTAGCAAATTTTTATATTAAATAGATTTACTAAATATGATTAAATTATAATTTTTTTTACTTGTGATAGGAATTAAAATTTTTTTTTTTAATTTTATAAAGTTATCATTTTTTTCTTTAATATTTCACAGATTTTTCTAATTTTTTGAGTGTATTAAAGCTTTTTCGGAAAAGTCAAGGAGTACTGGCAATTTGCGTGGTAGGTGGTGATGGGTTACTACCGGGCGGATTGCGATGTCTTTTTTGGGGTGGTGCAGATTGCGTGGGGCGCCTTTGGTGGGTGTCCAACCATATGGTCAATGCACAGAGCAAATTGCCACTTGGCGGAGGCGACGCTTCATTTGGTTTTCAAATTGAATAGGAAGCGTCGCGACATTGTCGGGCGTCTCTATGCTCCCAACGCCCCCGAAAAATGCCCGACCCCCAGGACCCCGCTCACTTGAATCCGAGGATTCGTCCTCCGCTAATTGAGACATTTGTCAACTTGCGTAAATGAGACGTCATTTCTCAAAGGCTTCCTCTCTTATTGGCCCAGGGAATTAGGGAACGCAAAATAATGGCTTATTCCCGATTGCAACTTTCTAATTAAATCAATTATGACAAAATGGAATTATTTAAATTTTAGACTTAATTTTGGCAGCAATTAATATTGAACTGTAATTAATAGTATTATGATTCCTTTCAAATTCACACTTTTTGGTTAACCAATAAAGAAAATATACCGGTCAGACATATTTTATTGAATTTAAAGAACATTCAAGCCTTGTGGATAAAGTAGTTCATTTAATACTCATTAAGAGATGTATTCATATAACAGAGCAGAACAATTTATATATATATATTTTTTTTTGAACTTCAGACTTGAAATTCCCTCGTCCTGGATTCTGGATTATCATTTTGGATTATTTGAATTATTGCCTGTTGTTAATACGCCTTGACTTGTTTGCCAAGGAAGTCACTGATTTGTTCTTTGAAGCGTTGTTAGTTTTGTTATTTAGCTTAATGGAAATACTATCAAGCAATGGCATTTTCGGTAAGGGATTGGAATTTTTGAATATACCGTCAAGGAATGGTTTTTTCGGTTTAGGATTTATGACAGTACCGTCTTTTAAGACTTTTTCATTTAATGGTTTTTTCGAAATGGGTTCTCGACTTGGTATCTTCTGTATGACGGTTTTAGATCTGGTCTTCAAGGACTTCTCACCCTTTATGGGCTTGGGCTTCTGAGTAATATTTGAAGTCCCCAGGGCCTGGATCTCTTTTATGAGGTGTGTAAAAGTGATGGGTTCCATATAATAGCGACCTTTCAATATTTGTTAATTAATATACTGTTTATTGAAAAAAATAAATATAAGTTGGCTTACCTTCAGCTTTCTGCAAAAATCCCGAACGTATACCCATCTCCAGAGTCTGTTTCACCGGCAATTTGATGTCTTCCGGTGGGAGCTCCGTATTCTGGGCTATAGTCATCACGATTTCTCGCAGTGTAGCCGGCGAGTTAATCAACTCCATTGTATGCATAATAATGGCTCCATTAAAATTCGGCATCTTAGTGGGTTTTTTAGGTTTCTTGTGTTCTGCAATATCACTAAAAAATAAACAAATTGAGGCTTTTGAAACCTGGAATATGTAATTATTTTATGGCAAAATAATTTTATTAATAAAGATAAGTGAATGTCAATGGTTACTTTGTTTACTGATAAGGTTGAATAATAATAATAATTGTAGAGAAAATTTTCTTTAATAAACATTTATGTAAGCGACTCAAAAATAAATCATTTAAAAATGTAATAAAGAATCGTCTAAAAATCCTTTGTCTTTTATGAACCCACATTTTTTTTTCATTATTTTTTTGTGTCTGATGAAATCGGAAACCGCCATCAAAGTAAGGTCGTTGTCAACGAAATCTACGTCAAGCGGTTATCGCCTTGACATGGCCAATAGCCAAGAGAATTGGTCATATCTATCAATGAACCAGGTCGCCTAACAACAGGAGTAAAAAAAAAAAAAAAAAAAAGAATTGAGCAAACTTTGCCACATAACAGTTCAATATTGGCTTCTGATATTTACATCAGGGACGCCTGACGCTGTCCGCTGTCACTGTATGCTGCTGTTCCTAATCAGCGGACTCTATAAATAGAATCCCTGACCGCCCACTCGCAACTCTTCGGCAAATCGCCCACAGAATATACACCATATGGAGGTTTAATTAAACTCGGTTCAGCAAAAAACAACAAGAAAAAACAAGAAAAAACATGAGCAAGAGAAAACAAAGCAAGATGTTTACACGCAAGTCAAACAGGGACAAAGTTTTTTGGCATCAATCATGTATATAGAGGCAATTAAAGACTCAACTGCTGACAGCTCAAGATGTCTTTGCTGTTGCACTACCATCAATATCACCATCATCACTGGATAAAGCTGTATAAATAAAAAGCCTTAAATTGAGTTGCAATAATAATTTTATTAATATTTTTCCTTTTTTTCGGATGATACAAAAAATCCCTGTGAAAGTTGCAGCGAGTGACAATGCCGGGGTGAGTGCACCGTCAGTGCCTGTTATTGACAGTCAACGGTAATTTAATCAAAAAGTGTCAGACAGCGTTTGCCATATGGCGGCCATTGGAGCGTTCACTTGGGCGCCATAAAAAAATACAGTTAAAAAGGATGTGACACCAAGGACACTCATGTGTTAGCAATACCCTGCTGAAACTAGAAAGAATAGAATAGAATAGAATGGAGAGTTAGCTTTGTAGGGAAGTAGAAAATATGTCCTTTAGACTTGCTTAAGTTTAAAAAAGGAAGCTTTATCTTAAGAAGTAAAAATATTTTAGTTTTTGACTACAAGTAACAAATGTGTTAAAAAAATATTTCCTTTAAAAGGAAGTTAAAGATACTGGACTTGCTTAAGTTATAATTAAAATAAGCTTAATTATATTAAATACAAGAAATTGGCTTTATTAAAAATCTACAAATAAGAAATGTCTTCAAAATAAATGTTTTCTCTAAATCAAGTTAAAACTATACATTTGGGACTAGCTAAAGTTAAGATACGGAAGCTTAATCTTAATATATAAAATATATTTGCATTGTTTAAGGAACTGAAAGTAAAAAATGGGTTAAATGGGTTTGCTTTAAAGGACTGAAATCTTTTTAAAATATACAATATTTTACACCTGCTTAATTTAAAATTATGAATCTTAATTTTGACAAATAAATAGGAATTGGCTTCTTTAAAAAACTAAAAATTTAAAAGGTGTTAATAAAATATTTACTCTAAAAGCAAGTTAGAAATATGCAGTTTTCACTCGCTTATGTTAAAATAAGGAAGCTTAATTATAATAATTAAAAAAAAAATTAATTAGCCTTTATTAAAAACAACAAATAATAAATGTGTTGTGAAAAATAGTTTTTAAATAAAAATTCTCCAATGGTAAAAAATATATTAAAAATAAGCAAAGGAAGAATAAACAAGAGTTGGCTTTAAAAAAAGATACGAAATCAAAACTACAAATTAAAAACAAAAACAGTTTCAAATCAAAAATATATTAATATAAATATTTTGTTATATATGTAGTTTTTAAATGAAAACTCGTAAAAAGTGCTATACCCCACTTGATACTCTGCAGAGTTCGGGAGCTTGTGAAAAATATTCCAAAAATAGCTTGTGGGCAGCGCATTAAAGTATGCTATGCTTTTAGCTTTAGGTCCTCGCCCAGAAAATTGTATGCGTGAAAGTAAAATACTATATATGTATATGTTTGTTTGTATGTAAATACCCTTTTGTGGGTGGGTCAAATTCTATTTGATTTCCGTTCTGGATAGGCCCTAAAAATGGCCTAAAAATAGAAACGGTCAAAAATCAGAGCCCACAGACAGCTCCACCGCCCAAAGCGAACATTTATTTAACATGTTTGATGTTTTCCTCAGTTAAATGTAGCATTTCGACTTCAACCAAGAGTATAAGCAAAAAAGCCAGAGCAGGAAATTCGTTTTGTTGATTGTTTGGTTTCAACGTTCTGCACACGGAAAAATAAAAGCAGTCGTACGCAGAAAAATTCTTCACTGGCAAATGCCATTTAAAATGCAGTGCAAATGTTATTTTAACACTTGTCAGGGTGCAGAAAAACAAAACATGACTGGGTTTTTTATGGAGACAGGAGGTGGAAAGCATAAGGCATGTTTAGAATGGCAATTCTGACACGCTTTCCTCGTATTATTATTTATGACAACGTGTGAAACGTTGAATTGCGAAAAATGTTCATCATATGACATGAAAATGGATGAACAGTAGGGGAAAGTTTTTAAAGGAATTTTAAAAGCTAAAATATAGTAATATTTACCTCATTACAAATAAAGATTCCCTAGTGAAATTAATATATTTTTAAATTTTCTTTATTATTAGTAAAATCCTTTTCCCTTTTTACAAACTCTTCTCTACTACAAACATATTATATCCTATATATGTATCAATTTGTATACCCTTTGTCCAATCACTATTTCCCCTTCGAATTTGTATAAATTTAATTTGTTAATCAAATATGCCCAATTGAACGGAAATCCTCTACATCAAATGCACATACACTTTTGCATGAAAAGGCACATCTTCTTTGACATTTATGCAGAGTCAACGCATATATGTATGCAGACAGTGAGCACTAAAGGTATGCTTGCACATACACAACCGGATGGGTATGCGTGCGAGAAGTATGTGAACATACTTACATACGTGTGTGATAAACGACAGCTCCTGTATCCTGACAGTTATACTTGTGCGCCGTGTTTCGAGCGTAAGGATGACCTGTCCGGTAGCCCTTTTCCATAGTATCCTCAGTGTGTCAGAACACTTGAAAAAAGTAGTACCTAAAAGTGCTTAAAATTGGTAGTATTTAAAAAAGAAAAATGATATTTTTTTTATTTATATATATATATATATATATATATATATATATATATAACAAAAGATAATTAATTTTAAAATATTTAAAATAAAGATAATCTCTTAAATATTATTCAATAAATTTGTTAAACTAAAACCACACCAGACGAGACGATTTAGTCATGTCTGCTTGTCACAGTTTTCTGTAGCTATCATATTTGTTTATTTGTTAGGATGAGAGATATATTTCTATATACTTCTGTGATACTATTAACTAACAAGTCAAATGAACCTTTTTTTAAAACGGAGAATACGTATAAAAGTATATAAAACAGATTTTTAAACTTATACCATCACCAGGCGAGACGATTTAGCCATATAATTTTCATACTTGTTTGTTATTTTTGGCTAAGATATAATTTTCTTTGCTTTTCTAATTAAACGTAAATTTATCAAATAAATATATAACACATTTTTATACTTTCACCAACACCAGGCGAGACGATTTAGACATGTTTACTTGTCCAAGTCAAACTTGCTTTCTTACTTGTTTATTTTCAAGCTTTTAGATTTATTTTTATAAGAAACATAATTTTTTTGGCATTCTTTATTAAGTTTCAAACATGTTAAATATTATAAAACGAAAAACAAACAAACGTTCATCATCTCCAGACGAGTCGATATAGTCATTTTTGTTAAATACAGTCACAGAAGCTTTTATACTTTTTTTTCAGAGTGATAGATTCATGTTTAAATATTAGTTGCTTTTTTAATAAGAATTATTAATATTAAATATTTAATTGCAACCTTAATTATAATTTAAATAAATGTAAAGCCTGAATAATATTACACCTTAAATTTCTTGCACATTTCCTGTTAGTTATATTCAATTTCTTGTAGTGTACTCCTGACATTCCTGGCCAATTGCCTGCTGACCGTGTTTCCTGTGTATAAAGACCATGCAAGTGACAAATTATATGCACAATGGGCCAAAGGGGCAGGAAGAGCCCGGTCGGGGCTCAGTGGAGACAGATGAGTTGTGCGAAAGTGTCAGCATCAGTGTCAGTTTTGGGTTTCTCCAAGCAAAATGTTTTATGTGCAGCCAGCGAGACATTTTTGGCCTTGTATAAAATATGAGTTGCAGTTTTGCAGCAGCTCCTGCCAGGGCCATAAACTTTGACCTGGTCCACGTACGGGCATTTTCACCCTTTATGCCAAACCTTTTGGCCATCTCGTATATCAACTAATTGCACTTTGTTTATTGTCTCTGCGTGCGGCTCTGTGTGTGTGTGCAACATCCTTTGGCTTTGTGGGCCTTGTAATTTAGTTTCATGTCTGGGACGTGACTGCCGGGGCCAATTGGAAATTTTATGCCCATAGACTGTCAATTTTAATTGACTTGTTTCCCCGATGCGAAACAGCATCGGCTGTTGCAAAATTTGATTTGCATTTTGTTGATTTACAGGAATTAAAACCAGCTGTCCAAATATCAACAACATACTCAGTGCTTAAGACATTTTGATTGCGTTTAAGCCTCTTTTCTTGCCCAACCAGTATTGGGTGAGTCTCAGGCCAGACGCTGCCCAAAAGTATGCCGCACGAAAATAAAGAATTTGAAAATGTTTTGGCCAGCAAACAATTTTCTTCGTTCTGTATATATATCTTTTTGTTTTTTTCAGCTTAAGTCAATTAATTGAAGCCCCATTCCTTGTGCTCACTTTCGGGGGTTTCCCCCATTCTCCACTGTCATTTTCCTTGCTCTGACGTTTCAACATTGCGTCACTTCCATGCGGGCAACTTTTACGCACTTGCGTCTTAATTACTCACACCGTTCAGTTGCCATTTTCCCCCAGTTTTCCGCTCACGACTTTTCCATGTTCCCGGCTCAAATCCTTAAGCTCCTTTCAGAGTTTGCCTGCCTGCAAGCCGTTTTCTTTTTTCGTTTTGATTCTGGTCTTTGGGAAGGTATTTCCATGGCTTTGCTAAATAAATTTTAATTTAAATGCAAAGTTTTGAGAAAATTCTATAAAATGGAAAATTAATATTAATATTTCATATTTTTTTGGTTAAAAACTATTATGTAATGCAATTTATAATTTTCAACCACGACTTAAAACTATTTTAAATTATTTAAATTGTAGTTTATTAGTTACCTAAAACTCTGAATCTTTTGATATTTTTATATTTTGATATTTAAAAATTAAATTATATGCAAATACATTTTTTACAATAAGAAACGCTCTTTTATAGTCTTAGAAATATTTTATATTATTGAAATTATACTTGATTAATTCCCTAAAACTCTGAAGCTTATGTTAATAAAATTAAATAAGGTTTATAAATTATTTGATATATAAAAAGAATAAAAAGAAATGCCTTTACAATTTTTCACAATATAGAAACTTACTTTAAAACTATTTTAAGTGATTCAAAAATAATACTTTATTAGTTACTCTAAAGCTTTTTGAGTTTATTAGTTTATGAAGTTAAAGTTTTAGAAGGTTTAAATAAAAACAAAATGAAATGCAATTAAAAATGTTTCACAATAAGAAAACTCACTGCCAAGCCTTAAAACTATTTTTAATTATTTTAATTATGCTTTGCTTAAGCTCTGAAACTAGCGTAAGTAAAATTAAAAATTCTTATACCATACTTTATAAATACTTTTAAGTGTATTTATGACTTTGGCTTGTCTTTCAAGTTAAACTTTTTATCGGGACTTAGCCTCTGAGTGGGCGAGAGCCAGCAGAATATAGGCTAAGCGGTGCTCACTTATTTGGTTGGAGTTTCCTTTTTTATGTACACTAACTCAACGAGAAGTGTTTCGAGTGTTATATAAAATGTAAAAAAATTAAGGACTTAAAAAAATGTTGTATATATTCTATCAATAACACCTTAAGGGAAAAGAATATTAAGTCTTAATAAATAAAATGTACCAATAATATCTAAAAATAGAATAATAGGAATTCAATTAGAACTCCTAAACTCACTTTATTATTAAATTATTATTGTTAAATAAATTGCAAAATATTTTTCAACAAATATATTAGAGAAGTTTATAAATAAAACACTAAAATGTAAAATTTTTACGGAAATTGTTCGTAGAAATAATTATTTGTTAAATTTTTGTTTCTCTCTAATCTCAGGAGAGCATTTTATTTTCGGTTTGCCAATTCCCTGTTATCACTCGTGGGGCTTAGACGTGGGCCTACATATAAATTTCCCTTTTGTGCGGCTCCTTCATCAACATCATCCCTCATCCCTCGTTCCTTATCCCTGAACGTTTCCTTCAAGGACCTGCTGCAACATGTTTGCATTTCATTTGTTAGCAAGTTGTCAACATTTTATCTATGTTATTATGTCTTGCCTACTTTTCTGCTCCCTTTTGTTGCTCTTGCTCCAGTTTTTGTACTTTTTCTTGTCTTTTTTTTCTTTTTCTTTTACTTTACGTTTGTTCCTTTTCTTTCTAAGCTTAAAGGTAAGCCATTAAAGTTTCCAGAGAAGGGATGGCTGGTTGGTGGTTCATCATTAGTCAAATGTCATGTCATGTGTATGGGGCGTGATGAGCGTGCAGCGAATTTATCATTGAGCGAGAAGCATCTAAGATAAGCCCGGGCCACGCGGCGTATGAGCAATAAAACAAATTAATACAAATATTAATCATACGACGCGTGGGACCGAAATGCCAAAGATCAAGGGAAGCGAAAGACATCAAAAGGGTCAGTTAGCTAAGTTAAAGCATCTCGCTTATTGCGAATTCATATACCCAAAAGAATGCCACAACGATGGCATGCAACTATGAAATTCGAGTCGTAAATGGTTTTCTAGTAACGACTATTTCGGTTTGCTGTTGGTTTTTATACCCTGTGATTGTCTTTTTAGAGGGGAGATTGAGTTTTGGTTCGTTATTTTATAGTTAACTGGAAGATTTAAAATATTTAGGTTTGATTTATTCTATCTTTTGCTTAGTTTTTTATTTGTTTAGAAATAAAAAAGAAATATAATGTAATTAAAAATTTAATATTAGAGAAAATATGTTAGAAGATCTTTGTGTATTAATTTCAGTAAAGGAATATATGAAGAATATGATTAATATACTTAGATTGTTAATTAAAATTGTAGAGGAAGTTTCAACATTTTTAGGAATGATATATATTATTTTTTATATAAGATAGATTACATATTTGCAATCTTTGCGTATTATTTTAGATAAAGAATATGTGATAAACACGATTTTTCTAAATTTCAGAAATTAAAAACATTTGTTCTTTAATAAATAATATCTTAAATATCCTAAAAAGTTTTTCAACCCCTTTACCTTCTTTTCTTTGCATCTCAAATATTATAATAAAATGTATTATTATTATTATGAAATTATCATAATTATTTAGGGTATTTCTTAAGTCATTTCCCTCGACAAACTATAGCATACCAACATGTTTCCTGTGTTATTATGCCGGTGGTCATAAAATTCAGTTTAACTTGTTGCGTTCGCCATACTGAAAGCTTGAAATTGGTTTCGGTTTTGTATATAGTTGAGTTTCTAGGGGTCCCTCACTCATGCGTCGTGAGAATTGAGACAGATTTGTGCAGGGTAAAAGAGCGCAGTATGAGAGGAACTCTTAATACGCAGAGAGCTTGGCTCTTCCGAGTGGAATTCTTTGAGTGAAAAAGTGCTTAAAGTGATGCAGGAATTTTTGAGAATATTTCAACGTCTTCCGAAAATTAACTAAGGAAGAGAACTTCAAGAAAAAAGTACTAGAAGTTGGAGGTACTTAGCTGGAATTATCTGAAATTGTTGGGTTTATAGGGGGAGACGAGCTTAAGGGATTAGAGATTATAAAAAGATTTACTTGCTGGTAATTACTAGGGGAGCATTTATGTAATTGTAAATGAACAAAATATTTAAGAAGCTTAAATACACATTAATTATATTTGTAAGATTTATAAATTATTTTAAATTTATTTTATTTATAATATTTATATTTATTTATAGGCATTTTTATTTAAAATGAATTTAAGCAAGGATAAACCAATATATCCTATATATCTATTTAAATTAGCTTAAGCCTTTATTTTTGTATACAATAAAATGTTAATTAAGGAGCTAAGTATATAATATATAAATTCAACCATACAACATAAATTTGAAACAAGGAATGTAATATATAAAAAAATGTAATAATAAAATTAAATTTAAGGAGCAAATATAATATAAAAAAACAAATCCGACTTGACCTAAGTTCTTCAAGAAAATTATAAATTCTTATAAGAATTCTTGAAAGGCCACGGTTAGCAAAAACTTTTATAATTGGTTTTCTTTATTTAATTATTTTATTAAATTACAACTAAATTTAATTATAACTGAAGTTATTGTTTTTAAAGTTTTTGTGTTATTACAATACATTTACCAAATCGATAATTTTAAAATTAATTATTTAATATTTGATATATACTATTTTTTTTCTATAAGAATTTGAATATTCTTCCAGACTCGTGGTCAAATCGGTTTCAATTTACCTTTTATATATTAATTAATTTAATACCCTTTTACTTCTTATATAATTTTTCATTTAATATCCCGTTAATTATTATGTAAGATATCTTTTAATATTTCCTGTTTTTAATTTTAATTTAATATCCTTTTACATATTATATAATATTTTATTTAATATCCTTTCACTAAGTAAATTAATAGTTCATTGAATATCTCCTCTGACCTATTTTATATTGTTTTATTCAATATCCTTTTACTTATTATATAATTTTTCAATTAATATCCTTTTACTCATTGTGTAATATTTCATTTAATATCTCCTCTTACCCCTTTTATAATATTTCATTTAATATATTTTCTTTTTTCGCGGCTTTCCATTTTGTTGACTTGACGGCTTGTAGGGCCCTCAGTTTTTTACCCCGCTGCGATATCATTACTTATTATGCTGTTGGTTTTATTTATTCTTTGTTACCGTCTTGTGGCGCTAATTAAATTTGTTGCCTTACCCACGACCGCACACACACACACACACACACTCGTACAGTAGAGCAACCCCACACCCACGCAGAGACACAGCCACACAGATACAGAAGGAAGGGGAAGTCCCTCTTTCACGTCATTCCTTTGGCGTTGCCAACTTAATTGCATTTTTTCAAGTTTGCAGAGAGCGCAGCGTTTTTTTCGCAGCTTTATTGATAATACGGGGGCGTTTTAACTGGCGATGCCACGCCCCTCGAGTGACTGCAGTGAGAAGTGGTTATTAAATAATTTCTGCAAATATTTTTAGGGTCACGCATATGGGAAGACTTGCCTCTTAAAAATTTCCCCCAGTCTCTCTCAAACTCTCTCTGATTTCGTAATTATTGGACTGTGCAAATATTTGTCCAGTTTGAAAATATTTTCTGCATTTCAATTATGAAATCGCGCGTTTGGTAATGGAAATGAGCTAGTAAATATTTTGCGGCGATTTTGTAAACAGTTTTCCCTGTTTTCCGGCTATCCGCTGCAAATTAAATGCACTAAAATATTATCATACGTTTGCATTTTGGATATTTATTTTCTTTTGTTTGTTGTTTTCTCCTTTTACATTTATGGTATTTATTTTGCGGTTTACTTTTGACCTAGCATAAATTTAGTTCTGTCCAATTAAATTTAAATTAAACTCTTGTATCTATTTACACATAAATATTTGTATATTTTTCAGCATAAAAATTATTTAACCAATTAGTGGTAGATTGTTGTTGGTCCTTTCTAATGAGTGTGTGTTTAGTCATATTTATTATTTATAATTTTAAGCAATTACTGATGTTTAAATAGCAAACGTTTGAATAGAGGAATTTATTTGGGTTGATTAGAAATTAAAGGAAAATGTTTAGATATGTCACTAAAAAATTGTAAAAATAAAGCAACAAATAAATTGAAAATCCCATAAAAATCTCTAGGTAAATAAAAAAAACTAGAGCAGACATATCCTTATATTTCGTAAATTAAAGCTGTTAAAAACCAAATTAATTAAAAATCCCATAAAGAACTCTAGGTTAACTAAGCACAAATAGCATTTGACCCAAAAATAGAGCAGATATCTCTCAATGTTTGCATAGAAATCCAATCAAAATGTTCATTCATGGAACCTTTTGATGTCTGAGCCTAGACTTTCGGCATGGTCCAACATATTTAAGTAGTGTAAATTGAATAGAAAATAACTTCCGGTATATGGTATGCATTATTCATTTATTTTGGCTGGCCACAAGAGCTTCGCACAACATTTTCTGGCTCTGGCAGACTCTTACTCCTGCACACATTGCTCATACGCCAGGTCGGCCGCATAAAATATTGAAATTGTTGACCAAAAACGCAATTTACGCATACATATTGCATATTGACCAAGCTCCCTCTCTCACTCTCTTTCTGTGTGGGGATTTTCCCTTATGTTGTTGCATAGATTTTCATTTGCATTTGTGCAGATTTAGCTGATTTTCCCTTGTATGTTAGTTTTTGTCCCTTTTAGTTGGTGGTGTGTTTTGATTTTATTTGATTTCTGGCGTGTAAAAATCCGTTTAATGTATAAAATGAATTTAAATTAAAGGCTTTGGGGTACCGGTGTTGATGTTGTTTCAAGTTGAATTTGTTTTCCCACATTTAATATTTATTAACTGGTTTGAATTTCATGCTAAAAGGTATTTTGAACAAATTGTTTATAATTGGGTCACACATAAAAGTTAAATTTGCTCTTGATAAATGACAGGAAATTCCGGTAAATAGTATTGATTTAAATTAATGTTTCACACTAAATGAGCTAATGAAAATGAGAATTTATTGCTTAATGTTTAACAAATATAGATTTTTAAAGTTTAGAAAATTTAATTTGAAGTTTGGCCACGAATTTTCCATGTGTTCTCCTTCAAAATTCCCTCATTTAACTATTTTTTGTGTGACCCAAAACTAAGTAAAACAAATTTCATCTTCAAAAGTTTGGGCACTTCACTTCAGGCAAATATTTTCCACTCAACGTTCTCTTTTTCTACACTCATTTATGATTTGCTTTTAATTAAAATAAATATTTTATGGCTTTCGATAAACAATCTCGAAAGGAGAAAACACAAGCCAAACTTTTGACTCGAACTTGCGAGGGCAAAGTTGATAGAAAGTGAAAGACTCTTCGAGTTAAACAATTTTCTTTCCATTTTCCGTTTCGTTGCAGGCATTGGCAATCCAGAAAAAGGTGTAAATAATTGAGGCGAAAAACTTGGCCCTTTTGACTTTCAACTTCCCGTGCTTATCCAAGCCCAACTTGTGTGACTTAATTCGATCAAATAATCGCCGGCACAACAGCAACATGAGACTGCTGGCGACAAAGTGCAACAACAATTTGCCATTGTTGCTGCAACAGAATCTCAATCTGCAATCTCTGATTAACTCAAAGGAAACATAATTTTACTCAAAGAATATATATAAAATATAAAATATTTGAAAACACTATGGCCACAGCTGTCTTGGAGGCGAGCGAAACAAAATTGGAGTTGGTGTGCGATGATTGCGATTATTATGGTTCAACAGATACGATATTTACCGATAACAGCACTCAAACCGATGGCTACGATGACGATGAATCGGAGTTAAAGCCTCTGAAACCCAGATTAAGTCAAATTGTGGAGGAGGAATCGGAAATGGAAGTGGATATGGCTAAGGAAACGGAAGTGGTGGTCAAACCCGAGACAAATGGTATACGAAAGGATAGCGATAACGATAACAATAATGCTAGTGATGGGCAACCTTCAATAGAAGCCTCGATAAATGAAGGGGAATCAAAGGAGGATGTGGAGGAATCTACAAAGCAGGTGCCAAATGAGTCTGACGAGGAACAGGAAATCGATGAAGTGGCCAGGCTTACGGGCTTGGCCCTGGGCATGGGCTATGCCCGTATTATAGACTACGATAACCTGCGCATTATCGAACATGTTATCGAAAGCGATGAAGATGATGATGATGGAGACAATGATAGAGGCAAGCCCACCACTTCGGCGGAATTGCAGCAGGCCTGCCACGATTTGGTGACTTTCATTGGTGAAAGCTATCAGGTAATCGAAAGGTCAGGTCACAACCGTGACCCCCCGGCCAGCTTGCAGGTGGTGGACAATAACAACAATAATCGCAACAGTGAAATATCGCCCCGGGGAATTGCTTCCCACCAAAGCCGTTCGAAATCTATCAAAGAAAATCAAAAGGCCAGCACAAGTGCAACGGCCACGGCAGCGGCAGTGGCAGCTCCATCGACCAGCAGTGCTTTGATCAAAGCCTATAAATCGAATTTGACGCCTTTGGCGCCACCCTTTCAGCCGGCCGCCCTCAAGGCGAAGCAATTGCAACTGCAACAGTCAGCAGTGGCCAGCAGCAGCAGTAGCAACATGCCAATAGTGGCTAGCAGCAGTAGCAACATGACTTCATCGGTGACAACAACAGCCACGAATGCTCTGGGCTATGCCGCCTACGAACAGACCACTGTGTATTATCAGCAGCAGATACAACAGCAGCAACAGTTGTCACCCAAGCAGCAGCAACAGCAACAGCAACAGCAGCAGCATCAACAGCAACAGCAGCAGCAACACTGTGCTCAACATTCCGGCTTGCCGCACATCCATGGCGCCCAACTAATGCCCGTGCAATTGATTACCTTGACGCCACCAACGGCGGCCTCAGTTGCTGCTGCAGGAGCAACTATAGCAGCTACAGCAGGAGCAGCCACTCCTGCAGCAACAGCAGCGGGTGGCGCAACAGCAGCAGCAGCAACATCCTTAACTGGCGCCGCCTGGCCACTTGTGGAGGCGCCAATTTACATTGACATCAATGGCGAATATCGGAGCTATTGCCCGGCACATGGACCGCCGGCAGTGACAGGCCCGCCAAATGGCGCCATTGCCCATCATCCCCATATCCATGCCCATTCTCATGCCCATTCCCATGGCCATTCGCAACCCCATGCCCATTCCCATGCCCATCCCCTTCCACATTCCCATACACATGCCCAAGCCCAAGCCCATGCCCAGCAACAGCAGCAGCTTCATCATCACCATCAGCATCAGCAAGTGACAAATGTTAATGGAAATATTGCCCAGGCAGCAGTCGCAGCAGCAGCGGCAGCGGCAGCGGCAGCCGCAGCAGCATCAGCGCCTCGTTTGCTGCTGCAACTGGACGCTGTAGCTGTCCAGCAGCAGCAACAACAGCAGCAGCAGCAGCAGCAACAACAGCAGCAGCAGCAACAGCAACAAATCGTAGCCGCTGGCAAGCGTAGCAAAGTTTATCGAGGTGAGTGGCCGTTTTATGACATTTGTTGTACAGTTTTTATTCCTGTCCATGATACCCGGGGCTATTTGGGTCCATATAGTTTGTCCAAAGGATGACCAATGCACTGAGAGAAAGAATATGTTCTATATTATTCAATATGTTCAAGAAAAAACTAGAACTTACTTATTGTAACAAAATATTATTCAATTTGAAGTCGATTTCTATTAAATTAAAGCATATAAGACAATAAATCTTTATGTTTCTTATAAGATATTTTTATATTTTATTTATATATTTCAATAATATCCTAGTGCAATGTGACGACAAGGTTTATTTCGTTAATTACTGGTATATTCCTGGTATATTCCTGATTTATTCATGGTATATTCCTGGTATATTTCGAGTATTTTCCTGCTATATTCCTCGTATATTTCCGGTGTAATCCTGGTAAATTTTTGGTATATTCCTGGTATATTCCTCGAATATTCCTAGTATTTTCCTCGAATATTCCTTGTATATTATTGGTATATTTTTTGGTTTATCCCTGGAATATTACTCGTATATACCTGGTATATTCCTAGTATATTTTTGGTATATTCCTAGTATTCCTGGATAAGGGTGACCTTATATTTATTGCAAAACTCAAAATGGATATACAAATAATAATACCTAATTTAACAATAACACAACAGACATAATTGATTTCAAATCAATTGAAAATGTGTCTAAAAGTATGCAGTGATATGCATGCAAATTATTTTTTTGTGAAGGGATCGTATTAAAATTTAATTAATGAATTAAAATTAAATTTATAATAGATAAAAATACATAAAAAGTTTAAAGATTAATAAAATTTCTATTCAAAATATTTTTAAAATAAACAAAAATCTCCAACCAGGTCAAGTGTTCTTCATTAATACTTTTGCTACCCATAATTATCTGACTATTTTCTCTCTTTAGAAAACCTCTTAAATTTCTTATATGTTTCTCTCTGTGTACTAGCCATATAGAGTCTGTACGATCCAAAGTGTCTTCCCTGAAACTTTGAACATTACTTTTAGCTTTGATTCATGGTGGCTACTAGGGGTATGAGACAGATACTCAGGGGAGACGGAGACTCTATTTCTGCATTTCATGTGCTTAGAGCCTCCCTCTTTTGGCCTTCGTCGTCTAACTAGCCAGGCAACGAGGCAACGTAACCCGACCAGGGATTTAATCAGTTAAGCAAAGCTAACTTGGCTGGCAGTATGTTGCCCTGGTCAGGGTTAAAATTAATTTCGAAGCCGTTGGGCGCTCCCTTTGTGTGAACTGTTTGCTTTTCGGTGCCGTCGGTAGGTAGCGAGTGGGCATGACTTGGCCTGTTTGTATGGCTTATTTGCCAAATAATCTGTTTGTTTGGCTATGCAATAAGTAGTTCTGGGCCCTGCCATCATCCCGTTGACATAGGCAGGTCGGACTGTGTTGGGCCTTCGACAACAGGAGATTAAACAGAAAGAGCCAAAGGTGAATGCAAATTGAGAGGTAATTGTTTTTGCCGCATGTATCTGGGGGAATTCTAGAATAAAGGAGCTCTAGAAGAGAGGTGAATAAACACAGATCTTTGTGTAAATGAAATGGCTTATTTAGGGGACCTCTTAGCCGGAAGTTGGAAGTTGAACAGTGTGTGTAGGTAGCTCTGGGGAATATTGAAGCTGCGAGGGAAGCTTTATCCATTAAATTTCATATTAAAAAAATAAGAAATATATTAGTTTTCAATTCATATTTATATGTATCTTTTTTAAGGCATCAATTCCTCTCTCTGTATCGAAGGAATTAACTCACTTCATCACTTTCCCGTATCAGTTTTCCATTCGCATATCCAAAAAAAAAACCTCCATTTGTCGTCTTTTTATTGCCGGCATCCGTTGGGTTCGACACCTGCCGATTGCCTTCCAGTGATAGCCAGGCTCTATCTTTTGTTGACTTTATCCGGCATCGTCTAATCCGATTCATTTTTGCCATTTTCGAGCTGTAGTTTCAATTTGCATTCGCTCCCCCTCGCCGGATCCCGGGGCAGTGCATATTGAAGTCATCACAGTTGGCGACACTCCCAGGCAATTTCTGTGCGCCAACTTGACCATATCCAGCTGTGTGTATGCAGATGACACTGTGTCACCAGAGTCTCCTATGGGCCTTCTCCCCGGATGGTCCGCGTTTTTCATTTTTTTTTCGTATTTTTTTTAAGAGTTTTCAGAGTTCCTGCCCTGCCAAGTTTGCCGTAGAGTGCTCTGCTCTCTTAGCTCCACTCATTTCGTGTTTCTTCTTTTTTTTTGGGTCCGCCACACGCTGTGGTCTTATGGACTCTGATTTTTCGTTTTGTTTGGACCAAGGCAACATTGTTGCCTTACTATCGGTGCACGGAGAGAAATAATGAGTGGAAATCTTCTTGATAAAATAATTAAAGAGGTTAAAGGTTAAAGGTTACCACATGAATAAATCTAGCTTGGGGAAAGCAGAAAGTTTAAGTAATTTTCTTAAAAATTCAAACAGAGCAACTTACTTGAATCTTAATTCTAAATAAGTTAAAGTCTAGCACTAGGGTGCTTAAGGAGTCTTTAGAGTCTTTAAAACCTTAAAAAAAAACATCAAAAAGTATGTAATGATATTTTTAAGGTACCAAATTAAGTGCTAATTTTTTTTTTATCAAGATTTATAATTTAGCAATCTAATTTTTCATTATTTTTTAATTTTAAATCTTGAGTGTTATAAAAAAATGCATTCAAAAGTATGCAATGACAGTTTTGAGATACCAAACAACGTGTAAATATTTTTATTAAAGGTTTAAAATTGTAAATTCAACTTTTTTGCTTATTTTATGGTTTTTATAACTTTACCCTTATAAAAGCTTTTTAGAAAATTTACAAAATAGTAAAAATTAATTAAAATTCCCAACAGTAAGCAATTAATATTTTTTAAATAAAATTCTATACAAGATTTTTGGCTTCTTTGTAATTAACCATATTTACTATACCTGAAATAGCTTACGATTCTTTTTCGCACTCCTTACTTAATATTTTTTTTTCCAGTGTACAATATATCTTATTTTCTGGCTATCGCTTTCTCTTTCGCACGCGTGCACACACTCCTTTGGCCAGAAACAATGGTGTCCATTTCCCTTTGTTGTGTGCCGCTTTTTTTTCGCAAATTTTCACTTACACATTCGAATTTTACAGTTTTTAACCATTTCTGTTTTTTGGTCTTGCCTCTAAGCCAGGCTTTTTGCCAAAAGGATTTTTTGTCTCGTTTTAGCTATCGCATTATTTGCCATCTCCTTCTTAGCCTTGTGCTATCTCTTTCTGTCTCTATTTGTCTATGTATGAATGTATGTTTGTCTTTTTTTTTTGGTTTTGAATTTCATTTGCGTTTTAGTGTTTATTGTTGCCATTTTAGTGATTTCTTTTTGAGGATGTTCTAGAATTTTTAAAGGGATATTTTAGGGGAATAAATAGAAAGGTATAAACTATAATAAACATTTAATATGGAAGTTTTTCCTCTGTTTTTTTTTATTCTTATCAAAATTAAATTACTTATACATTTTATTAAGGATTTATTTTTTATTCCGATGTTAAAATAGTTTGTTCAGCTGGCTCGAGGTCAAGTGGGGTTTTTTCACAAAATAAAAGCAGTGTTTTTATTTTTGTTTCATTTAAATGATACCTAATAAATAGTAAAAGTAATATTCTTAATTCTTAATATATTTAGTTATTTAGTTAGTGATTTAATGTAATTTATAGAAGAGTAAACATAATATAATACAAAATTTATTATGAATTCTTAAATTGTATCATCATAACTATCTTAGAATCGCTAATCTCCTAGCTTTAGTATTAAAAATAAAATATTTAATAATGAGACTTCTAGCCTTTTCCTTCTTATAAATATTACAATAAAAGTTTTACTGATACTGGAGATTAAAATGTTATTTTGGAATTAAAAGCGAAAATTCATAGTAAATAGCAAATAGTAATATTCTTAGTTTAAAATAAGTCGTTTGTGAGTAATTTAATAGAAAATAAATATAAATAGAATACAAAATATATCTTAAATTTCTTAAATTATAAAGTACAAATTAAAACTCCCATAAATTTGTTTCTTGGAATCACTAAATCTCCTGAATTTTGGGCTTTCACAAAGTGCGTAGCATGTGGCATGCATCATTCTTCCCGAAATGTGCTTCCCCATTTTCCCTTGTTTTTTTTTTTTGCCAGTCAGTCGACTGTCGCCAATGTCCTTATCCCTGGACCATGCACTTCTTCCTCCTCCTGCTTATCCACAGCCATGTCCATGTCCATGTCCACTTCGATGTCCCCATGTCCAGTGTCAATTTTTCGCATCTCCATTGGCTTTTGGCTGGCAGTTGAGCGGATTTCTTTTTTCATTTTGCTCGCTTTTACCCCCTTTTTTTGTTGGGCTACAGCCAGTGCAGGATCAGCCGCCTGTTGTCATAATTTTAGCACTCACTGTGCGTTGGTTTCGGGGTTCTCCTTATTCTTTTTTCTTGCTTTTTGGGCTGAGCTGGGGAAATGCGTTTTCCGCGCCCTTCCTGCTCTTTTAATGTCATTTGCTCTGGCTGATTTTTTGTGCAGCCTCCAGCCCCGTTTGTTGACTGTGTTTATTTTTCATGGTGTAATTTATTTGAGCCTCGTTGGAGCTGGTAGTCGGCATCCCATTGGTTTATGGCTTGTAAGTTGTTTATTATTAATGTTTGGCTTATGCTGGCAGTTGTCGGGGCGAGCCCCTCCACGGTGCTGGGCTGGGATTCGTTTGCCTTTGGTTGCACTTTACGGGCATGAGCTCATAATGAAGTCATAGTTATCTGCCCCGCCCGCCCCGCTTTTTACCATATTTGTTGGCCATAAAATATATGCGTATGCGTCATATTGCGACAATGCCCCGCCGCCGCCGGCAAGCCCCAAACTTCTACCAATTTCAATCTCGTTTCCAGTCCAAGCCCCTTTCCAGCTTCCCGGATCAAGCTGCATGCTTCTGTGCATTAGCAGCACTTATGTATTATTCACATTAGTCATGCCACCATGTCTGCGTTATGTATCTTATAGGGTTTTTATATGCTATACATAGGGTCTTTAAGAAAGGGAGGTGGCTTTGGTGGCTTAAGGGGGTTTGGTGTGTCTTTATTTTGCATTTTAAAAATTTAATAAAATTATTTAAAAAAATATTTTGAAAAACATTTTGTACGAAAAGTACGTACCGTTATAATTATATATAAAGTTAAGTTATTTAATCTTTTAGATTCTTTTATAAAAATAAAAGATACATTTTTATGATATAAAAAAAATAATTTTTGTTAATGGGATTACATATTTTTTATTGGCTTATCTTGATCTATTGTTTATTCTAAATTTGTTTATATTTCACCATTGAACATATAACGCAATGTAATAAACATTCTTTCGAAAAGTGCATCTAAAATTCCCAAGTACGATTTTTTTTAAATTGTACCAAAAACAAACTGTTTTAAATAATGTAAGCAAAAGCTACAATCGAAAATATCTAAGCAAAAAGAAAAACATTAAACTTAACTTAATAAATTTAAAGACGTAATAAATTTTGCAAAAAGTGTACTTAAAATTCCAAAGTCCAAATTTGGTGACATATAACTTGGTTATATATTTTCAGTAATCTTACACAATTAATAGCCAAACTTAACTGATCTAATTTTTCAACGAATATAAACAAATTAGTTTAAAAAGGTAAAAAAAGGCAAAAAACAAAATCTCTTAGCAATAAAAAAGAACAAAATATGGTCAACAAGCTGACTTTGGCCAAAAAGAAATGTTAAAAGAAGACAACATTGAAGCAACTTGATTATCAGCACTAGAGCGCACGCAATGTAAGTAACAAGCAGTTGAAAAAGTTTTTAATGAAATGCTGAAAACTTCCTTCGAGGGAAGGAATCGGGAAATCAGATTGGATAAGGATAGTTTCAGTTGCTGCGAACGGTGTGGCCATGTGTTGACACCAATTTCTCGCAACTTTCAATCGGCTTTTCGGCAAGGGTTCTGGGTTGGTTAGTGGCTGTCGGTGCTGCGGCGAAGGTTAGGTGGCCAAAGGCACCCAAAACAACTTGGTCTGGCCATCCGGCTCAAGTCGAACTTAATTAAAGCGCTTTAAGCACTGCAGTTGTCACAGAGACAGAGGCAGACATTTACGGTTGGACTGTTTCGCAAATTGGCGAGTTGTAGACCAAAAACCAAACATGACAAACAAGCAAAGTTTTAGGCCCTGCTCCCCCTTTCTCTCTGTTCCCAGGATGTGGCTCAAAGCGAAGGACATTCTGAGCGTGAAATTTATCTCGCCCTTTAAAAGCCTTTGCGGATAAGGCTGGGCAAAGCACAAAAACAAAAATTAAAACACACAAAAAAGGTGGAAGAAACATATAAAGGAATCGGTGGGGCAAAAACACTTGAAACTTAAATTATGTGCCATTATAATTGCCGCACACACACAGTCTTGCCGCAGATTGCAGCCGGGAATTTAATTGTTAACCCCGGGAGAGTATCTACACTGGGATAAAGGCAAAAAAGGGATTATATTGTATGCGGGGTTTATACGAGGGGTATTTTTTTACAAATATATAAGATAAATTTTGCAGTTAATTGAGTTTAAACAGTAATTTAAAATTGAATTGATTTTTAAATGGATTTTTTTACAATTATATAAAATATATTTTACAGTAAATTAAATTTAAACAGTAATTCCAAATTGAATTGATTTTTAAATCGATTTTAAAGCTATTAAATTACTTTAATTGATAAAAATGAGTTCGGAATACGGTGATTTGTATTTAAACGACCACATTTTCATTTTAATTAATTGTTAAACAGGTATTTGGTCTTTTAAATAAATTAAATAAATTAAAGTGAAATCGTAAATACATTAAGTTGAAGGCGAAATAGGAATTGTATAGAAGGCTGGTTTTTTATAAATATATAAGGTAATATTTTTAGAAAACCGATGTTAAAAAGTACCTAGAAATAAAATTGAATTTTAAATACATTTTTAAGCTATTAATTAAATTATCTTGATTACAATTATTTCATAATATGGTTATTTGTATTAAAAATATTGCAACGATTGATTTTTTTATTTTATTTATTTATTTTCAAATAGATCTTAAAGCTTTTAAATTACCTAAATTAATCAAAATAGGTTCAGAATACGCTAATTTTTATTTAAAATAATGCAAAGACCACCTTTTAGTTTTTATTAAATTTTAAACAGAGTTTAAAAAAAAATTAAATTTATTTAAATGGCAAAGTATCTACACAAAATACTGGATTATATATTGAACTTTGGGTTTATGCCTTTTTTACAATAATACAAAATAAATTTAATGGTAAACTCAGTCTTAGCAGTAATAAAATTTTAAATGATTAAAAACATATGTTTTAACCTTTAAATAAATTAATAAATTGCTTAAAATGAGTTCAGATTATTGTGATTTGCATTAAATTGACAGTAAAGGCCACCTTTTAATTTTAGTTATATTGTGAAAAGCTTTTTGAACTTTTTAAATAATTAAATTAATTATAATGACTTAAAAATTTTATTGCAAAAAAAAGATATAGTTAAGACCCACTTTTTAAACTAGCTTATAGCCGGGCTCTACCAATTTATCAATAACATTTAGTATTCCCAGATCTTTGTATGCTAATTAAGTTAAAAATGATTATAAAACAATTTAATTCAATAACCCACGCATAAACGTTGCAATTGGAAAATCCAAGACTCTGTGGCATGTGCAACAATTGAAAATGTTGCTGCTGCTGCCGCTGCTACTGGGTTTCGGGTGTTCGAAAAGTTTCTTAGTCATGGGCAAAAAGTTTCCCAGGCTGCCAAGGAAAAGTGCAGTTTGTAGTTTAAGCCAACCCCAGCCCTGTCTCGATTTTCCCCCCGAAAAGCACACATATGCTGGAAAACCTGCGGTTGCCTTCAACTTTGTTAAACGCCACAACCGTGTATGCTTAACCCGGAACAAAAACCCCAGAAAAGCCCAGGAAAGAAAAAAGCAGAGACTACTAACTATGCTCTAGATGCTGCTTAGATACACATGCATATATCTACATAAAATATATACATATATATAATTTCATAAAGAGATCTTTGGTGGGCGGAGACAGGAATTTATGTGATATGCGTGTCGGGGAATTGATTTAATTTGTTTGAGTTTCAGCAGCAGGAAGTAAAACTATTATAAGGGCTTAGCAATATGTGTAACACAGCTGCTGTGTTGCTATTCCATCGGTAAGAGGCTTTAAGCGGATTTTCATGTTGAATAATAGAGACGGTCCTTAAGTGCAAAGCGAGTGAATAATATTTGATAAACTGCGTTCGAATGTAAATGCAATTAAATGCTGCCTTTAAAATAATCAGTTTTTGTTCGATTTTCAATGGCCGATAAGCAAACAAAATGTTAATTAAATCGAGAACAATACAATATGGTGTAATTAATTGTAAGTGGATTACTAATTTAATTATGCTTGTTAATCGTGTTTGCCTGGCAAGCAAGGAGTGTGATTAAAATAATTACTAGACAATTGAAAGGTGTGAAATAATAGAAAAAGTATCAATAACCATTGCAAATTCATTTGCAAATTTGTAAATTGTTTTAGATTTAAGTTTGTTGTGGTTTTAAATTGATTTTGTGGAGATTTTAACAGGTATTTAAAGTGTCTCAAATGTTTCTTAGGTTGTTGCAGATTTTAGATATTAAATGAGTTTCCTTTAATCTTAAATTGAATTAAATTATGATTTGCTAATTTGTAAATTGTTTTAGATTTGAATTTGTTTTGGTTTTCAATTGATTTCGTGGAGATTTAAACGGGTATTTTAGGTGTCTTAAATGTTTTTTAGGTTGTTGCATATTTTAAGTATTAAATAAGTTCACTTTAATCTTGAATAAATTCTTTTAAACATTGAATAGGTTCACTTGAATTTGAAATTGAATTGAAAATAGTTTGCAAATTTGTAAATTGTTTTAGATTTGATTTGGTCTTGAATTTACATTGGTTTTCCTGAGTTTTAAAAATGTATTAAGTCTGAATTGTGATATATTAGAAAAAGTATCAATTGGAATAAAAATCTATATTAAAAAATATCACTTTAGTCTTCACTTAGTTTACATTTATTTTAAAAAAGTTCACTTTAATTTTAATAAGTTCACCAACATTTTAAAGTGAGTTGAAAATGTTTGCATATGTTTAAATTTGTTTATATTTGAGTTTGTTTGGGTTTTTAAATGATTTTGCTCAGACTTAAATATGTGTTAAATTAGTAATACATGTTTCACAATTCTTTGCGTAGTTATAATCCTAAATAACCTTACATTAATAATAAAAAAGTTAACTTTTATCCTAAATAAGTTCATTTGAAACCTAAATAAATTCACTTTCTTCATGAATATGTTCTTTTTAATGCTTTATAAGTTTAATTTTATCTTCAATACGTTTACCTGTATCTTAAAAAAGTTCACTTTAATCTTAAATAAGTTCATTTTAATCCTAAATAACTTTACCCCTCAGTAAGTTCTCTTTAATCTTAAATAATTTCCCTGGTCTGAGGTTTCGTTTTTCTTTCCTAAGCACTTGACTGCATTTCCTTTACGTTTTTACCTTGTGAACTTTTGGCAAAAAGATGCCATGATAATGCATTTGACAGTTGCAGTAGTTGCACCCCTTTTTTCCCTCAGTTTTTCCTTTTTCTTTTTTCCTCGTAGTAGTTACTGGCTTTTGTTGAATTTTCGGTTCGGCAGCAGGACTCAAAGGGTTATTCCAGCTCTCGATGGGTTTTGTACTCTGCAAAATGTTGGTAAAGTGAAGTATATTTTTAAATGTTAAATTACTTGATTAATAATACAAATAAAGGTTTTTCTAAATATTTGAGTTTATGCTGTTGTTGTAAAAATATTGAATACATAAATTATAGTATAAAGCATATATGTATAAATACTATTTATAAGAAATTTTTATTTGAATTCTACTTGAAATATTCCCTTAGATTATCACCTATTTCTAAGAAGTTTATTAACTAAAAAAATATCTTTAACTAATCTCTAGGGTATTTAAGCCTTCGTTTTTTTATTTCTGGCTGTTTTTTTTCACTCTTTCTGCTTTTTCCCCTCGATTTTTTTCGCCAGTTAGCCAAAGTCTTTTAGCTGTTGGCAGTTTGACACGGCGACAACTGGCGCTTAGAGGAGCTCCGAGGGGTCAGAGGGTGGCCTGCATATGTAACTTTAACTCACATTCATACCTTGCCTCGTTTACTGCTAGTTTTGCCATTGCGCAATTTAACAGAATGTTACGTTTTATATTCAATTTAAGGATGCACCTCGTCCTTGTGCACTGCAGCTGGGATCAAATGAAATTGTGGCCAAACGAACACACTCCCAACATCGACGATGCGAGACGATTTAGTAATTGGTTGCAGGAATTTCATTTCATCCAGCTGCTCAAGCTTATCCGCTTGGGATGCCTGATTTCTTGAAACCCATTAAGTGCTGAATTGTTGGAAATTATTTGGAAATTACTTTCATACATATAGCCAAGATGTATTGTGTTGTTAGCTGGATCTAAGACAAGCTTTTTAATAATAAACTATTTATTTGCAGGCTCCCGTTTAAGTTGTAAAAATTCTTAAAACACATTCATTATATCCTTCTGTTTGGGTTTTTAATTTATATTTCATATAATTATTTATTGAGAAAATATTTAGCTATAATAGGATTATCAAAAATGTGTTAAAAAAGATTTTAATTTAAATATTTATAAATGTTCTTCACTATATTTACATAAACTACAATTAAAGCGGCTTACCCTCTTGGGATGCCTTAATTTCTAAAGCCACTTAAGTGCTAAATTCTTGAAAATTATTTGGAAATTACTTTCATAAATATACCCAAGATATATTGCGTTTTTAGCTATATTTATGACAAGCTTCAGAATAATAAAAAACTATTTATTTGCAAGTTTTTTTTAAAGTTGTAAGGCAAAATTCAATTCAAAACACATTCATTATGTCCTTCTGTTTGGGTTTTTAATTTATATTTCGTATAATAATTTTTTGTAAAAATACATTTCTATAATAAGGTTAACACTTTGTTAAAAAATATTTTAATTTAAATATTTATAAATTTTTTTCACTATTTTTACATAAACTACAATTAAAGCGGCTTATTCTCTTGGGATGCCTGATTTCCTAAAGCCTATTAAGTGCTAAATTCTTGGAAATTATTTGGAAATTACTTAACTAAATTATAATCCTCGTTGCTATAACTTAGCACTAACTATATAATAATAAAAATTGTTTTCAAGTTGGATTTTTAAGGCAAAAATCTAAATAATTCTTGAAACGCATTCTATAATGATTCATCTATTTGTGTTTTTTTTAATTATATTCTCTATTAAAATATATAAAGAAAACACATTCCCTCTATAAAAGTGCCATAAATGTGTCTTAAAATATTTTAATATAAATATTTATGATTTTTCCTTTATAAATATATTCCACAAAAGACAATAAAACCCTTAAATTTAACCCGTTCTTAAATATTCTACAAACCTCTTGCCACACAAGGGTCACGTGTCTTGTTTTAAACGACAATTTGCATGTGGAACTAGGAAAAGGTGCCAGGGTGCTAGGGTGCGGGAAATTGTCCAGAGTTTTCCCTGGCGAGAAAAGCGAAAAAACCGAAAGAGCAGAGAATGGTATGGGAAGAAGCTACGATTTTCTCTATGCAATTTTTAGTGTCGAATGGTGCCAAGTTGGAAATGCACTTTTTATGTTCGCATGGCGTGTGCAACGTAACAAATTTAACCGTAGACAGATTGCACATGTGTACCGTTTTGTAATGTTATACATGTGGCACACAGATATATTTTCACCATCACATTTATACGAGGAAAATTCACACACACACAGAGAAACTTCACACAGGGAGATCTTAGCACACAGAGAAGACAAAGTCTGGCAAAAGTTTCCATGTTGGCCAAGGGGAAAAGGGAAAACGGCAAGGGAAAGGTTCCACAAATGTGAAACAAATTGTTTAATGTTCTATCTCGTTCTCTGGCGCAGCTGTATTTTGTCTCTTTCTACAGAGCACTGTTTGTGCACTGAGAGAAATGTTTTTTTTATTTTTTATTGTGATTTTTTAAGTGTTTTTTTAAGTCCTCAGGGAACCTTCTTATCTTATATGTTTTATAAATCTTTAAGGTATATATTTTAATTTCTTAAAAAATGTATAAATTCGTTTTCATATGTACCATTAGAATTAATCTGTATATATATGTTTCCTTTTAATTAGAAATAATGTTTTATTAATACACATACAATATTTTTCAGACTCTAAAACGAAATATTTATTTTAAGGAATGATTTTTATACCTATAAAAAAATATAAAATCCGTTTAATGATTATATAGATATATTTCTTGTTAATAAAAAATAATATTAAAAGGTATTATTGAATATTACTTTATTTTGTTGACTTAAAAGAAACCTTAGTACTTTCGCTTACACAAAATCACTTCTTTTGTTAGTTTAAAAATTTTTTAAAAAATTATTTACTTCATTACAAATTTTTTTTGAATATTCTAATATTTTCTAAATTTTTTCCCACATTTTTTCGAGTGCCTGTGCGTGTTTGGCTCCGCTTGAGTTTTGTCAATGCGACAATTCCTCGACGTCGACGTTTTCAGGGAGTTAAGTAATCGCACGTTTATTACCTCCATTTGGATATATTTTTTGCCCCATTGTCTAGCACTCTTCCCCTCTCTCTTCCTCTCCCCCTGTGCCCCACAGCTGTCTCCTTCTGGTACTCCCTTTTAGCCATCAAAATCATGGCTTAATCACTTTGACTTGTTGTGGCTAATTGCAATTTGAAATGCTCCATGAGATGAGACGAGATGAGCTGACTTTGATTTGTTCCTAAGTCCGACGCTTGTCACACACTTTTTGTGTGTCAATTGGTTGAGCGAGGGTTAAAATTGTAGATGGGTTAAGGTTTTGAGGAAGGGATTGTATTGAGGAAACTTGGTTCAAGTGAAATGTTTGAAAAATATATAAAGTCAGCCTCAATAAGAATTTTTTAACAACTTTATTTCCTTAACAAACAAAATTAGGAAGTAATTCTTGCCTTGTTTAAAATATTAATTAAAAGTTTTTGTTTTAGCCTTCATCAAACCCTTAGTTCGCATATATCGAACTAGAATGGGTGTGACACCCAGGGTGAGGCTAATTCTAATTGGTGCCAGAATCTTGTGAATGGCTAAAGCCACCACAAAGGTACCACCTGAGGGCACTTTTTCGACTATAGCACTCGTTGAAACTCCCAAGAACTTTAGTAGGGAATCCACGTCTATTCCGCCAGATACTAAGGCATAGAAGCCACCAAACGATATAAGGGAAATGGCCAAATGAAGGGCCATTATGGTAGGTCCATATTCTGTAAAGGCCCGCTGGAGTTTCTCGGCTTTATTTGGCTTGACATCGATGGAGGGTGAGGGTGATGATTGTGGTTCGATCTCATTGGTGGGTGGTGCTTGGGGCGCTAGTGACGACGACTTCTTTGGGGAGGGCGGTGGTCTTGATTGTAAACTGAAGCTGCGGCTTGTCGAATATATTTGGACATTAGTTTTGAGATTTGAACTTGAGGGAGCTGAAAACTTGGACCTTTCCAGGCGGGGTATTTTGGGTTCCGAAAATATGTTGCATTCACAGGATTTTACTAGTGAATCTTGCTTGGTGATGTCCTTGAGCAGACTTCCTTTGAATGAGTAACATCTTTTTCCAGCTTCTTTATTAATCGAAAGAGATATCGAAGTCGCAGCTACATAATTTTGTTGGAAGGAATTCAAGCGAATAAATTGAAATTTTGGTTTAATAAAAAACGAAACTATAGTTAAACGAGTCTTAAAAATCGGGGACGCTCTGCCTGATGATAAACACATTGTAAGTGACATATATGTACGTATAATGTAAGTTATGTATGTAACCAATTTGGAAAAATATTGTAGTATATCTTTGAAATTTGAATGATAAGTCAAAGGCAAATTAGGAAGGATTATTAGGGTAAATAAGCTTTTAAAAAATAAATTTTCTAACTCTAACTTTATTTAGTAATTCAGTCTGTATTCAAATTTATAAAATATTTAGATTTTTCTCAAATATTAAAAAAATAAGTCAAAACGATATTTAGAAATTTAGCATTTTCATAGGTTTTTTTGGGGATTGATTTATTACACTAAATTTAGGCTTTATTAGAATTTTTTGGTAATTAAAAGGAGCAAAACAATTTGAAAAATTAAATTATAAATAACTATTAGGGTGAAAATCTGTTTGGATAACCATTAATAACTTTTTATAAAGTAGGAATTATTATACTAAATTAAGAGTTTATAAACCAATTGTAATTAAAAATATGCTGTTAAATTATAAAAATGCAATTAAAAAGGATTATTCTAATTAAAAAGCTATGTTAGAAACATTTAATTTATTAAATCTTAAAAATACAACTAAGCTGGATTATTAGGATAAAGAAGCAATTTAAGAAAACCTTTAAAAGAGTTTGCTTAGTAAGTTTCATTTAATACAATAAATTTAGACTTTGTTAACAAATTTTTATAATTAAAAAGAAGTTATTAAATGTTAAAAATTAAATAAAAAAGAATTATAAAGGTTTTCAAATTAGCTTCTTCTTTTAATATGTATTTTCCAACGTTTGATTCGGATTTTTGATTTAATACACTTAATTTAGGCTTCATAAGAAATTTTTGTTGCAATAAAATCTTAAAAATTAAATTTAAAAGAATTATTGGAACTAAGAAGTTTTTTTCGAAAACATGTCTAACCCTTTTTAATAAAGTTTTAATTATTACAATATATTTATGCCCTGCTAGTAAAGTTTTGCCCTCAAAATAATACATTAAAAATATATTTGCTGACTCTTGTAATTTTGCTTTAAATATTTTCAAGGCAAATTGAAGGCCCTACCTTATCCCCTAACCATCAAGGTTGTTACAATTAATAGATGTTGACATTGCCAACTCATCAATCAATTTGCAATGTTAATCTTCCCCTGTTGCCATGACAAATGATGTACTGGGATAGACTTTGAGAAATCTTTTACATAATGCATAAATCACAGGTCCACAACAAATTTGCACAGGTAAACAAAGCCGAACACGAGAAATAAATAAATAAAATTGGAGAGAGAACGAAGGAGGACCTCCTTCGGCCTAAGTAAAATGAAAACATTTTTACAAATGCATAATGACAGATAATTTGTGTGGCAAACTCGTCTCGCACCTTTCACCGGGCTAAAAAAAAAAAAAAAAAAAACAAAAACAGGAATAACAACAAATAATAAAAGGAAAATATAAAACAAAATAAAAGTGAGGGAAAATAATAAAAAAGAAAATCGAAACAAAAACGCGAAGCAAACTTTTCTGCCAAGTAATTCTCATGATTTCAACTTTGAACTGAGTCGCTGTCACTTGTTCCAAGTCGAGTCTCGAGTCTTGAGTCTCGGCTGCCTTGCCACTTGCTAATTTTTCGTGCCCACCTTCGGGAAAAAAAAACTTGAAACTTGTTAGATAGGAAAATTTTCCACAGGGCCCCGCCATTTCCCTTGGCTCAAGCTTTTTTCCCCCTCCGCAGTTTGTCTTTTGACAGGCTTCAAGTTGAATTCGTCCCGTTTCGAAGCTGAGGGACGTAAAAAAAAAAAAAAGAAAATTATGCAAATATGTTACAGTTACGGGCGCATCCCTCTTTTCCCGCTGGTTTTCCACGACCAGGCCCCTCCTGCCCCCCCTGACCTGTCTGTTTTCTCTTTGGAAAACTTTTTCCTTGCGTTGGCCTAAAATGTCGTCTTGGCGCCAAAGTTTTTTACTGGCCACCCGCCTCAACTTCCTTCTGCAACATTTTCCTGGGCGAGTTTCGGTTTCTTTTTCGCCTCTGCAATGATTACAGACGGAAAACTCGAAAGTTCCAAATTAAAGGCTAGAATAGGAGAGAGTTGACCACTTTCCGACAGAGTCCTCGATTAACCTAATCCTTTAACTTGACAGAGTCCGTAATATGTGCTGGTTCTTCCTAATTCAATTTCCCTGTTCTGCCCGCTTCGCTCCTTTACCTGTAATTACCGAGAACGCGTGGCAAACAAAGCCAAACAAAAGGCCCTCAATTACAATTGCAATTCCCCGGCGAATGTTTAACCATAAACACGACACCTGTCCGCAAATAAATTTTTGGGCGTTGATTTTGGTGCCGGTGCTTCGGGGGCGTCGGGTGGGTGGGTTGTTCGCCGTCGTTGTGTGGTTAAGCAGAACATCAAATATTCAGAAGGCGAGTGTGGCAACAAAAGCCGCTCGCCCAACTGTTGCCACCCCAGGGATAATAAAGGGAAATTCCGACTGGAAAATAAAGCAAAATCAGCAAACGTTGCAGTGACCAAAGAGTGCTGTAAAATCCGTAAAGATTTAAGAGGGATTTAAGAGTGGGGCTTTACTTCGGTTTAAAGATGGTAAAATTTACTTATCAGACATTTGCTTTTTTAGTTAATTATTTTGTTTTTTGAGTAGGTTTTAACCTCTTCTAAAGCATGCAAAATAAAGATTTTTGACTAAGAAATTAGGTGTTAAGTTTACTTACTTTAAAAACAACATCAAATTTATTTAAATACCATTAATGGTGTATATATTTTTATAGACAACAAATTATATCCTTAAGAGTACCAACTTTTTTTTCTAGAAGACATCGGCTTAACTTGATATGAATACAATTAAGATCACTTTTAAATTGATTAAACATTTTTAAAAGACAAGCAATTCTGAAATAATATTTTTAAAATATTAAATTAGATGCTTAGAATAAAATTAAAGCTATTAATTGATTAAAATCACTTTTAAATTGATTAAACATTTTTAAAAGACAAGCAATTCTAAAATACTAATTTTAAAATATTATATTAGTTGCTTAGAATATCTATTAGAATAGCTATTTTTATCACTAGAAAATTATTTTTTAAATTTTACAAAAATACTTTCCTTCTAAGACTAAAATAAATATAAAATTGTACAATATACTTACCTTCTAAAATTAAAAGAAATATAATTGTCAATAATTCAATAATATTTAAAATTTTCCAAGGTATTATATTTTCAAATAATTTAAATATTATATTTTTTAAATTTTATAAATGAAAAATTTGAGCATAGTTAAATTGTAAGAAATATTTTCAAGTAAAATATTATTGAAAAATATTAATTCGATGTTTCATGTAACATTGATTGATTGAAATTAATTATAAAAAAAATACAAAGAAATATTTTGATGAAATTAAATTAAATAGAATTTGTAATCAAATATTTTATGTACTACATTTTAACAAATTTTAGGAATTGTTTTCGTTATTTTACAAACAGACTAACATTTTTAAACATTCTATTTAACGCTTACATTAATATTTCCAGTATTTTTATCATTTCTAAAGTATTATACAAATTTTAACATAGAAATTGTTTTCAAATGATTTTTTTGTAATATTTTATTAGGGTCATAAATAAATATCAATATTTATTTTATTTTAACATCCAAGCATGTTTAAAAAAATAAATTCAAAATATTATATTTTATATGTTAAATTTTATCCGATTTGAAACACTTGAAATTTATGTTTAAATTTGTTTGGGCCAAGCAGCTTAAAATATATATCTTATTTTTTAATAATTACGTTAAATTTCATTTTTTTATCCTTTCGATTAGTTTAAAGTTAAAAAACAAATTAAAATTGTATTTTTTAAACATTATATTATATGCTCTAATTAATATCTATTATAGTTTGTTCACAAAAACATTATTTACAAAATGGTTTAAAAGCAATCAGTTTTAAAATAATAACTTTAAAGTAGTATATTATCAGTAAATACTCTAAAAGTCTGTGGATCAGTCGATAATTTACCAAACAATTTAAATTAAAGAAAACCCTACACTTCCCAGTAAGCAAACTATAGGCATCAATAACAGCAAACCATCGGCAGAAACTGTATAATTATTTAATGAAATTGAATCGGCAACACAATCAGCAAGGACACAAGGAAAAACACGTAAAACTCCGCAACGATATCGCTTGGATATATGTATTTGCCCGCACATTAGCAGCGGCCACTGCCATCGATATTTGGCGAAAACAAAACCAATTACCGCGTAATAATAGAGCGGCTTGTACAATATCTGATCCAAAGCCACCCACTCTCGATCCGAACAATACCGAATTTACCAGCTATTATGTGGAAATTAAAGCTCATTCACTAACATTTAGTCAAGAGAAGGGGGATGGGTGTGTGAGAGAGGGGTGTGTGTGTGAGGAGGAGAGTGTGTGAGGAGGGGAGTGTGTGTGAGGTGTGTGTTTGTGAGGGGAGTGTGTGTGAGAGGGGTGTGTGTGTGAAAGGAGTGTGTGTGAGGAGGGGTGTATGAGAGAGGAAAGTGTGTGTGTGAAAGGGGTGTGTGTGAGAGGGGGGGTGTGTGAGGGAGGGGTCTGTATGAGGGGGGTGTGTGAGGAGGGGTGTATGAGAGAGGGGAGTGTGTGTGTCAGAGGGGTATGTGTTCTGAGTGATATTTGTGTGCGTGCATTTGTTATTTTAATCATGGCCCAAACAATGCCAGCAGGCCAATAGTGGGCGTGCCCGTGTCTATGGCAATAAACTGTCAATTTTCAATTATGCCTGTGACGTGTGGAAGCCACCTTGAATAATGCCTCCTGCCGGTGCAAAAAAACCCCCTCCTTTCCCCTCTTACGCTTTTCTGACAGCTCCTGTGTGACATGGCTCACACACACACACACACACACACACATGACCACCACCTATGAAAAGCCCCGCAAAATAAGGTCTCCGTACTTGTGGGACAAGCCTGACATTTTGGGGCATATATGTTACACCCCGATCTCTCATTGAAATCGGGCGGTGAGTAATGCTCAATGTCCCATCGGCTTAACCTTGTCCATTTTCTATTGTCCAACGAGTGCATTGAATACACTTAAAGAAAATCAAAAGAAGTTTTTGATAAGGTAAAGATTTTATGAGATTAATAATAATAAAATTATTAAATAAATTAATTTATAAGGAAATCGTATAACTCTTATATGATTTTTTAATCCGTCTAAAAGTATGCAATGATATATTTGAGGCACTAAATTCCTTGTCAACTTGTATTGCTTTTATAAAGTAATTTTTGTTGCAAATTTTTACACTTTTTGTAGGTGATTTTATACTGAATATTTTTAACATTGTTAAATTAATTATAAAGATAACAAGAGAAATGTACAACAAAAATAAGATAAGCTTTAAAAAAGAGTTTTTTTTTGTAATAAAAAGTTAAAAAAATAAATAATAATTCTTTAAAGTGCTACATAAATCTGCAGGGTTTTTATTTTACCAAAAAAAGATTTCCAGAAAAAAGCTATAACATTTAACATTGTAAAAATTAATTAAAATTAAAATTAGTACCTTAAAAATGTCATTGCGACTTTTAGGCATCTTCTTTTAACAGTTTGAAAACTCTAAAATTTTTGGAATTGCGTTTAATATTAAATATCAAAGTCAAATCTCTGTATTATTATTATGATATTATAATATCAGTTAATGTTATATAATAAAATAAAATATAATACAATACAATATTATATAATAATATAATAAAATATAATTTAATGTAATTTAATATAATATAATATAATATAATGTAACAACACAAATATTTCAAGATATAATCTTGATATAATTTACATAAAATTACCTTCCGACGTCAGTTTCTGTTAACTTCTTTTTCATGACTTTACATATTTTCTATTTAATAAATTTATTTCTAATTATAATATTTAAAGAAATACCTTCTTATATTTTTTTCTAACTGTGCAATTCCAATTTCCCAGCCCCTCAAAGCTCCAAGCCCACTAACCACGCCCCAACAAGGGAATGACTTGAATCTTGTGGTCTTCACTTTGGCTCGTGACAGAAAGCCTCTTCGAAATCCATGGGCCATAAATACGAATGCCATGATTATCATATAATAATCGTCAACAGAATAATGGTTAGCACTGTGTGCGAACGAGGGCAGTTTTAGAACAAAGCAAGGAATGGGAAATGGGAATATATGAGCAGAGTTTAATGAGCTTGAGTTTCTTTTCAATTTCTTAACCAAGGTCAGTTTTTTGTCTGGCTTTTATCCCATAATATTAATATCCTATCCCATCCTGTTAATATTATCATTATTTATTTATTTATTATTTAGGTTACATAAAGTCTAAAATTATTTCTTACTCGAATATATTATGTGATTATTTTTAATTAGACAAAAAATAATATTTTCCACAATTGTAATAACATTTTCAAGCTAGTTTTCCCATCTTTAAATTACCTTGCTCAGTATCCTTTATTTTCGCTCGCCTTTCCAGATTTTCTTCATTCAATTTCAGCATTTATAAGCTCCTCAGTAACGCTTTATAATAATTTTCCGACTTTCTCGCCTCAACATGAGAATGAAACCCCCGTGGCTACCCACGTTGGCCTGTCCGGTCGTTTCGGTTCTGCTCCTGACATTCATTAGCTTCAATGGGAAAGTGTTTCATCCGACAAAACCGAGGAGCCGTGAGGGAACAAGGACCTGGACATGGACATGGCTATGGACAGGACGGGGTACAGGAGGCAGACAATTGCTCCATTCAGGCAGATGAATCGGACACAAAACCGAATCCCGGATCGCTGAGAGGCAAACCCCAGTTTCCCCGCAAATGTTCGTGTTTGTGTCATCGGCATTGTTATCCCTGTCATGCTTTATGCCATGTTTACAACCCGATTTTTCTGCCTCTCCCCTCCCCTTGGTCTACCTTGTGAGCCTCCTTCCCTTGGACTCTGGCTGCCATGGTGTCCTTGCGTCTATATATCTGTGTGTGTCCGCTGTCGTCAAGTGCAACACTTGCGGCCATCTTGAGCGTATTGAATTATCATCATCATTGGAGCTGTGTCGTTTGTGTAGTTATCCTTCAGGACACTGAGGGAAAAGGATGTTACATGAGAAATTATTGATAAAATATGAAAGATATTTTGTGTTTAATTCTAAATAGAATTATATTTTTTCATGGGAAAAATGTAGGATAAACTGTTTTTTAGTTTGAAGTTCTGGGGAAACTGGGGGAAAGGGTTTTACATGGAAAATTTATATTTAATAATGTTATAGATATTTTTTATTTAATTTAAATTTAAATTACATTTATTTAAGCTCAAAAAGAGTGTGATTTTAGACACTGTGAAAAAAGGATGTACCATTTTATAAATATTTGTTCTTTTGATTTAAAATGAAAATTTGCATTTTTTTAGGCTAAGTAAATGTCAAATTTAAATTGTTTTCATTAGAAAAATGTAGAATAAACATTTTGTAAGTTTCTAGTTCCTCTGAACATTGGGGAAAACTTATTAAATTGCAAAATTATATTCAATTGTGAATTATTTTATTTTATATTTAATTTTAAATTATATGGTAAATTTCTTTAAGCAAAGCAATATTATAATTTAAATACTTTTCATTGGATAATTTTGGAACAAATACTTTTCCAGTTTGAGGTATCTTTAGACATTGAGGAAAATTTATATTATATTGGAATCTTCCTACAAATATTTTTTCATTTAGTTTTAATATGAAAATAAATTTTTATTTGTTAAGTTAAAGAAGAATTTCATAATTTTTTTATTGCAATTCCAAGACTTTGTATATCTTATTGGATAAAAGTAGGATACACGATTTTTAAATCATACTTTTATTTTTTACTTATTTCCTTACGTGCTTGGAATTTTTCTTTAAATATTTCTAATTTATTTTCTAGACTTTGAATGGATTTCTTTTTTATCTTTACATAACATACAGATTTTTATAAGTGTAATAGCACCGCTGATGCCTTGAAGTGCGTAATTGCTGTGGATGTCCGGAATAGTTATTCCTGCCCCAGGAGGCAAAGCCATGAAAATAGAATTCTTCAAAATCTGATGGATGATTCTTGGCCTGCAGGTTCTATTTTTGGTAGCTAAGCAAACAATTTGTATGCTGGAGTAGCATTATTATTATTTTTTTTTCTTAGCTTCCTTCTGGTAGACAGCAATTATTTGGAAAGTCATCCCTGTTGTTATTGCATCATCATGATGGAAATTATTGGTTTAGGGTCTGCATGGATTTTCGATTTTATGGCTTTCGGTCAGCAAGTGTTGCATTACAAAAATTGTTTGAAGGAGTTTTTGTGGTAAAACAACACTGATACTCAAGACAAAGGCCACAAAAAAGAGTTCACAAAGTAAAGGAGAGGAAAAACAAAAGGAAAATGACTGATGAAGGCTTTCGGTTGGCAATTATTTCGATGGCCAAAAACGGAAAAGTTGATGGCGAGTGAAAGGTTATTGATGCTTTTATCTTTCGGCTGCCCCGAATCGAAATTGCGGGTTGAATGGCTAAATTTGATAGTGCTTCAGAGATACCAAATTGCTCGCTTATGTTTTATTTATTTTTTCGATTGAGGAGAGTGTTTTTAACTGAAAACAAGCATGGTTAAGTGTTTGAAAAGACATAGGATTTACTATATTATTGAAAGAGAAAATTTGAAGGAAAACTATGTACAACTAATTACAAATATCTTCTAAAATGTTATACTTTGTAAAGAATTTTTTAGGTTTTGTAATATTTAAATGTTAAAAAATAGTTTCACATACTTCAATTCAATTTTTCCTTCAACTAATTTTTTCTAGCTTAAATAATTACATTAAATAGTAACTTGAAGATACTTTTTTTGTTCAGATACATTCAACAATATCTCTAATATATATTAATAATTTTTTTCTTTTCAATTCTCTTATTATCTTCCTCTTTTATTGAGGAGAAGGATTTTTAACTGGCAAAATCATGGATAAGTGCTTAGAAAGACATAGATTTTGGGAATTCTTTGGCAGATTAACTTTATATTAGAAAAATCAGGGTTAAGTGTTTCGGGAAATATTAATTGTGCTGCATGTATGATAGTCAATTTTTTATGAAAATATACAATAAATAATTGAAAAAGATCAGTGAAATATATATTTTTAACAGGCTACAAATTTTTATTATGCACAAAAATATTGTAAAGTAAATCATTAAAATTTTTCCTTTTAATTCTATATTTCCCAATTTAAAGACTCACATTCAGAAATTCTTTTAAGATACTTTTTGTGTTCAGAGACAGTCACCAATATCTCCATTATTTATTTCTTTCCAATGCTCTCATTATTCTCTTTTTTACAATATTTTATTTTTTTTTAACTTCCTGTGAGTGCTTGTTAAATTACAAGTGATTCGAAGCTCTGACTGGGATGCAAATATATGGCATTTCATTATTGGCAAACAAGGCTTTTCTTTTCGTTGACTGCTCTCCGCTATCCCATGATTTCCCAGTCTCTGTGGCAATTTGTAGACAGACTGTTGCAATTTGTTGCTTGCAACAGCAACAGCAGCAGCAACGCCTGAGCAAGGGCTGCCAGAAGTTGGAGAGGCTGCGAATGGCGCTTTGGTGTTGACGGCATTGTTATTATGACTACCACTTGCCATTCGCGATGTTGTTGCATGTTGCTCTTGTGCATCGGTTGCTGTTGTTGCACCAACAGCTGTCACGTTCCCTGCCGCTGTAGTTGCTGCAAGCGACAGCAACAGCAGCAGCAGCAGCAACAGCATCAGCATCAGCACCATGGACCGCGGCAAAGTCTGCGCCAACATGACAGAAGATGACGCTGCCTGATGATGAGGTGGCAATGCTTCTCTTTTTTTTTTTTGCATTCGCGTGAACCTGGCCACTCGATGGGGTTTATGCGGGGGATTTCATGAGAATTTTGATTTTAAAATCAAATTAAAGATACATTTTAAGTTAACTAGGTGAAGAGTAGTTCATTATTTTATGCATAAACTTAACTTGTTTTTTAGGATACTAAATAAGCCTCGAAGTATTTACAATTGGAGTTTTTATTATCTCATTATAATTAATCTTTAAAAATAATTTTGTTGTTTATAAAATTGCGATTTTTTAATTATTTATTAAATTTATTTTAATACAATTAGGTCTGTTTAAAAGATCATGTTAAGTGTAGTCTAGATTAAGATGTAGATAGATTTTCTTTTAACCAACTTTCATTTTACATATTTTATATATTAAATATTGTCTAATATCAACATAATATAATCCTTGATTAATGAATTGTAGAACAAATATTATTTACAATTTTTAAGTCCGCATTATCCCTTTGTTCTGGGATTGCAAAAATAAGACTATTTCATTATATTGAACTAAATTTATTTAAGGGGTGACTTGATAAGGTAAAAATGTTATTACAATGTTATTATTATATATTATTAAATAATTTTTAAATTACTATACATATTACTTTTCAAATCACCTCATTAATTATTTGGAAGTATAGGATTTTTGTTTGAAACTCAGAAATGTGCTGGTGGGTATTCAAAAATTTCAGTTGGTTTCAATTATAGAAAATAAAATACTTTATTAAATTGAGAGAAGGAATGTGACTCTTTTTAATTGATATATTTACTTTTTAATTGCTTTTATTGTAGAAATTGTTGTAAATTTGTAAAAAAAAATATAAACAATATGTAAATATACATTTTAAATAAATATTAATAGAAAATAAAGTACTTTATTTAGTAAAATTTATAGTCACATTTTTTGAGTAATATATTTTTTTATACTACACAATATAACATATTTTTGTAAATTAGAAAATGAAAATAGTTTCATAAATTCATTTCAAGATTATTCTCAATCAAATCACAATATCAGCAATTTTTTAGGCCCGCATAAACGCTCTCTGTTGGCCATATTCTACCCCCTCCACGGTGGCTCTAAGTTCATCTATCGCGTTGTCTCTCCCATACCATTCGACCGCTCGACCCGCTCCCTGTGCATCCCCCCCCCCACTTCATGGTCGTATTTCGTCTGATGTCGCTGCTCATCAACTTCAGTTGCTGTGTCGCATTATGCAATCAATTTTTCAAAACTCCAGCAACTTTGCCTGCAACAACTGCAGAGAGGCAGAGGGATACCCAATGGGGATTTGTGATGGACAAAAGTCAGTGTTGGGATCTACATAAAAAAAGTTGATAGAATTCGTTTAGGAAAATTTATATTAATTATGGGAAATTAAAATTAGGAAAATATTATTTATGGAATTTGTTAAAGAAATAAATATTATATATTAATTATGGGAAATTAATACAATTTTATGGTCTTATGGAAATTGTTTATGAAATAAAAATTTTATATTAATTACGGGAAATTTATAGAAATTTATGGTCTTATGGAATTTGTTTATGAAATAAATGTGATTAATGAAATTTTTTTATGAATTTAATATTATATGTGGGACATTGACTATTTAAAAGTCACTATCTCATAATATGTGAATTGATTATATTTCATTTTCTAATATAAGAATTTAAAATACAAACCATGGGAGATTGAATATTTATAAGACACTATCTTATGCTTTTAAAATTGATTTCATTTTATTTTCTAATAGAGAAATTAATTAAATAAAATTGCTTTAGTCTGTGATCTAAGTTAAATAACCAAAAATAGGCTTTAGAAGATGTTAATTTTGTTATTAAAATACACCATAATAGTGCATAATTTTCTTATAATAATTTGAAAAATTTATAATCTTTCCTTAGCTAAAAACTCACCCAGTAAAATTGCCAAAAAATAGACACAACCAAACTAACATCACTGCCCATAGTCCCTGCAATTTGGGCAAAAGTTGATTATAAAACCCAAAAGTCCGAACGGGAGCGCCCTTAAGCTGAAAGCCCAAAAGCGGATGGCTAAGTGCAACTTTAATTGAAGATTTTTTAGCCTCCTCTTGCTTTTTTTCCTTCCTTTTTTTTGACTGCAACATTAATGCGATCTTAATGCAAAAGTTTCCCTAATTACATTTTGGCATTTAGCTTGACTTGCTTATCGTTAGCTGCCCCCCTTTTTTTTTTTTGGTGAGCAACCTTTTTTATCAGGCATATTTTTTCCCCCTTCGTGGGCCTGGCCCACATGGCGTATACTTCATTTGACTCTGGCGTTTTTCCCACATTTTCCACACTCATGGGTAGGCCTTTCAGCTGGCAACAGGTGAGAATTCTCATTTCATTTTGGGACTAAATCAACTGTAAAAAATTCAAATGCCTTATCAGCTTAAGCTTCTGCTTCAATGGAGGCCAATGATGGTGTGCCCACGAGTGAGTGTGTGTGTATCTGTGTGTTGTCCCAGTATCTGTGTGTGTTTTTCCAGTATCTATGTGTGTGTGTGTTGTCCCAGCATCTTTGTGTGTGTTGTCCCAGTATCTGTGTGTGTGTGTTTTCCCAGCTCTCGAGCTACATGATGATGAGCTTTTTGACTTTTGTTTGCCATGTTGGCTTTTTGCGGAGTTTGGCGCCGAATGAATGCAAATGAATAGGAAAATGTTTAAAATTGCAATTGAAACTGTAATTGCGTTGGCCAAAAAAGGGGGGGGGGCGGCCAAGGAGGGGGAGAAGTTACTGAATGTGTGTGTGCTAAAAAAAAAGGCTCTAGGGAATTTGCTTTTCGCACAGCAGATTGCTGCCAGTTTGTAAAGTCTACTACGCTCTCATTTTGTGGTTAGTTCGTTTTCTTCTTTTTTTGGGTGGATTTCCCGAATCAAAAAAGAAAAGTGGACTAGAAGTGAGTCCGTCCCCTGTGAGTCCCCTGTGATCCCCAACTGGTTTTTAGATAATAAATTGATATTCCAGACGCACCTTTTGAGGTGAGCGGTAATCGAAATGCTTTTCCATTTGCTTAGTTTAATGCAAACGAGGGTGAGAATAAAGAGGAGCTTTCGGAGTCCTTTGGGGTATTCAAGTGAATTCCTTTGAATGGTATGGGATATGGAATAATGATGGAGATTAGATAGTCGCATGATGGAGTGCTCCAGCCCCCCTGAGTGGGTGTGTGTGAGTGTGTGTGGGCTAATAAATGGTAGTAGATAAACAGATTGCTGGCGGAAAGTGCACCGAAAAGTGGATCAAGTTTGCGGAGATTTTATTTTTCGGTAGCTGCAAAAAGATGTGTGTGGATTTTGAGGGTATCAAAAAAAGAAAAATATATGTGTGTGGATTTCAGGGTATCAAAAATAGAAAAATATGTGCGTGAAAGGGAAAATAAAGGGGAAAGTACTCGTATTAAAGTGAATAGAATGTGGTGTGAGGTCTGAGAAAGGGGGGAAAAATGGTATGTGACTCTTGAGATTTGCTGTTAAAAAAACAGGCATTGGAATAGATTTACCTTAAAAGATTTCAAATATTTTACAGTAAGATATAAGACATAAAATACAATTTCAAAATATAAACTTAATAGATAATAACATCATTAAAAAAAATTGTTAATTTTCGAAAACAATTAATTTAATGAATACTTTTTCTTTTTTGTGTAAATTTATTTCAAAATATATGGCTGTTTCGTTTGAACCATAAATATGATAATTTAAACCATAGATAAATTGTAAACAATAGTATTAAGAATTCAAAGAATAATTTATAAAATTTGAGAAAATTGTTTTATTTTAAACTTCATACCATTGTATGAATTATTAATAATTTATGTAATAAATAATAATTGATATCACAATAAAATAAAGATAATAGTTAGAAAATAAAATTATCTCTTCATGTTTAAAAAAATAATAATAAATATTTAGGTTTCGATACACTTTTATTATTTTAATTCCTTCGCAGTCCTCCGAATGTAAAGCTTCGAAATCTTTGAAAAACTGTTTTATAATTTAATTCCTGAAAGGTTTTAAGGACCGTAAAATCTAGTAAATAATATTTAGATTTAATATTTTATTTTTTATTATAAAGGTATTTGATAAATTTTAAAAATAATATAAATTTCATTTTACTCTACTCAAAACGGAAGTTAACCATTCATAAGTACTTTATGTGACAGGGATGATTTTCAGGGAATTATTCAAAACCTAAATTAAATAAAGATTTTTTATACTTTTCAAAAAATAATACAAATTTTGTCTGAACAAGATTAACATTTTAATAAATTTAAATTATACCCAAAATATTAATAATAATAAATAATACATTTATTTAAATTTCAACAAACATTTTATGTCTTCATTCTACACTCCCCATGAGGTTCATAATTTTTCCTTACTCTTGGTAATAATAAAACAATAATTATATACATTTCAACAAACATCTAGTATCTCAATTCCCCAGTCCCCTCCTTGAGGTATATAATTTTTTTCCTTTACCTTAGCCATAAAACTACTTAATGTCCCCCCACCTACCTACCTACCGTAACCCCTAAACTGTTATGACAATCTAATGACAGTCTCAAGTGACCAACGGACTAACTCAAAGCAATGGCAAGCACTCAAAGTGCACCCAGCGAGTGCACTTACCGAAAGACTATTACATAAAACTGCAGCAGAGAGCAGCTCAGAAATTACTATATAGCAGCGAGAAAAGCCATTCATCATCCCAGTATACTATGGAGTTGTCGGGACCGAGGGAAGGAGAGTGCCTTTCGAGGAGTGCATATTAAAAGTAAAATTCGTATTGCGCCTTTTATTTTTTCCGCCGAATCATTGCTGGGCTATGAATTTACTTTCTCGAAATGCTAAAAGCGCTTACCCCTTTTCGGTTACAGCCGGCACCATGGTCGTCATTTTATTATTATATGTTTGAGGTATCCTCAAAGCCAGGCGCAGGCATTGAACCGCCCAGGATTTGCTCAAGATGTGGGGAAAAAATGTTTGATTTACTCGTACTTTATTTTATATTGCTTGGGAATACCCTTTTTTATTTTCTTATATTTTATTGGGGGTAGGTGATTGCTTATAATTTTTTCTTAATTTTTTTTAACAATTTGTACATGAGGGAGAGTACTCTATTTTAAGCTTTGAGAGCTATTTTGGAAAATTAAATGGGAGTAAATTTTTTGTTTTCTATACTGTTTTTAAGTATTTAAGAACATTATAAAAGCCGAAAAATATATTTATAGAATGCTATAAATTCTGAATAATTTATTTGCAAATGAATAATGATTAGTTTTATCAATTTAAATTAATTTTAAATTAATTTGCAATGAGAAATTATGTTTTATTTAGTTATTAAGTAAATTTATAGTCATACTTATATACTTATGTTTACTGCCTTGTAAATATATTAGTTTATATTGAATTTTTATGTAAAAGAAAATAATGTTGGCCAAAAGTTTACTAATAATGTCAAGATCCATTTATATATTATTTAAATCTTTATGTAATACTAGCCAATTTAATTTAAAAGAGTACTAATAGTGTTTAATAATGAGTTTTTGTTTAATTAATATATAATAAAAGTAAATAAATATTAAAATCCGATTAATATATTATTGAGTAGTTATGAAAATGATTTAAAGATAGTTTTAAAGATTTATTTGAAATTATATAGATTTAAAGATAGTTTCAAACCTTTATTTAAAATAAGATAGTGCTACTTAAAAGAGTATTAAAAATTTTAAATTTCTTTAATCTATTATTCATTGGTTTTCGAAATGACTTAAGGATAGTTATTATTATTTTATCATACATAAATAATATACCAATAGCTCTATCATTTTCATTATCATGAGCTTAATATATAATATAATAATAATATATTAATTATATTTAATATTAATATATTAAATATTATTATATTATTATTATATTAATATTTATATTTTATACCACAACCTTTACCCTTTATAAAGACTTTAAATCATAAAAATAATTAACCGAAAAACCCCCTATAATAGCCATCTTAACCTATAAGTTTCATTGGAATATCATGACACCTCCATTAAGAGTATGGCCAAAAGCGAAAGGTGCCCCAGCGCCGCAGCGGTTATTATAATGGCCAAAAGTGGGTGGAGAACGAGGTGGATTAAGGGGGGCCAAAATAGAGGGGACTCTACCAGGGAAATGAGGGGAGTTTCATACCCCAAAACAAGTTGCACGTACTTGAATGCTCTGCGAAAGGGAAAAGTCTGCTGCAGCTCCACGAGAAAAACTCACTTGAATGGAAAGCCAGCGCGAAAGAAACCCGGCTAGGAAGCTAAGGAAAAACTAAAAAAAAATAGAGTAAAAAAAAGAAAACCCAAGGAAAACCCGCAAATAAATGTCACGAATGAAGTTTAAGGAAAGGCGAAGCAACAATTGCTTAGAAGGGAAAGGGGACAGCACCAAACCCTCCTGACAAAAAATAACAGTGCGGAAAATCCGCTCAGCAAAGCATAAGAAGTGCAGGGGAAAAAAAATTAAGAAAAATTCAAACCGTTGAATAAGTTTTCCCCAGGATGTGTGTGTATGTGTATGTGTCCATGGAGGAAAAATCCCGCAGCGACTATTTGCCTGCAAATGACTTTGAAAGTGTGCATTTATTTCAATTCTTTTTCCAGCAGCGCGTCAAAAGCAATACCCAAAGATGTCGCCTGTCCCCAGCATTCAAGATGCGTCAAAACTAATGAAGCGTTCATCTGCGAATCGGTTTTAACTATTTGATTAGACCCATTCAATGGTACCTACCTACCTCACCTACGGGTTTTTTAACCACAATTTCTGCATATTCCTGGGACTGGCACCATGGGGTTCATTGTTAAATTGTTTTTTATTGGTGGTTTGTGGTCCTCTTTCTTCATGAAATTCAGGATTTATATTTTAAATATACCTTTATTTTAAGCATATTAAAAAAAAATAGTTTTTAAACGTTTAAAAACCAGGTAATTGTTAAAAATTCGGGTCACAAAAATGTCCGTATTATAAAGTTTAATAAGAAAATGTTCAATATTTCATTTCTAATTTAACTTCCTGATATTTTTATCTATTTTCTAAGGTATACAATTTTTTTCCTTCATACTTAAATTTATTTTTAACTGAAACAATCTTAAACGATGCCTAAAAAGACTACAATTGTTTGGTAGAAATATATTATGGTTAATTGAAAATATATTGCTTAATTTTTTAACAAAACTTAAAACTTGTTAAAATTCTTGATATAAAAATGTCTGCTTTATAAAGTTTATTAAGAAAATTTATAATATTTAATTATAAATTAATTTTATGCAACTTCTATATATTTTCTTGTGAATATAACAATTACTTACTCCTTACTTACTCTTTAACGTATTTTTAAGTGAATTTTGCAATTTCTATCTATTTTCTTGCGAATATAAATTTTACTTACAGTCTTTAATTAATTTTTAATAGAATTAATTTTAAGCTTTGCTTAATATGGCTTTAATTAGTTGGTAGGTCAGGCTCCAAAATGATGTCTCATAATTAATATTTAAAATGTATAATATTTCATTAATAATTTAATTTTACGCAATTTCCCTTTAATTCTTAGGTATAAAATGTCTTTCTTTCATTCTTCAATTTTTTTTACTGAAAGAATCTTATTTATTATTAATTATTAATTATTTATTAAATAAAAATCTAAGGGCCCTTAAAACCAAAATATAAATATAGTTAAAAATATTCAATAAAAGTAAATAACTTCTTATTCTTTTTTAAATATTTCTTTTTAATTATATCTCCTTTATTTCTTTATAGATATATTTTTATGATGTATATATTTTTAATATTTATATATTCTGTAAAAACACAAGAAAACCCCACAGTCTAGACAACCTTATTTATCTCAATTTTGTTGTTTTATAAATCAGGAAATCAGGAAGCTGAGGCGTCTATCAAAAAGTGCCCTTGTCAAATTTCCGCTTGTCGATTCAATCTGTGTTAAATCCAGTGGTTTTTCCTGTTGCTTTTCTTAAAAAAAAAAATCAACGCAATGAGTGGAGGCTAGGAACTGGGAGGATTTTTGTTATTTTGTTGCCTCTTTCAGGTGGAATACAATTTGCTTTTGTTGATAGAACGGAATTTGTTTGTTTGTTTGTCGTAAATAGATTTCGAATTGCATTTTCCAAGCAATTGACAAATTGTGTGGCAAATTAGCATAAATACAAAATAGATAGCAAAGTAGGAAATGGAGAAAATGGAAATCTGTATTGATTTCAAGATTATTCCGAGTATTTTGAGACATTAAGCAGCTATAAATTGAACTATGGTTAGGTATTTGTGGGAAATAATTTAACAAATAATTGCAAATTATGACAAACAAATATTTGTTGAAATTGTTATAATTCCATTTTGATATGGTTTCTTTTGTTTTGGCTTTCATCATGAAAATAACTCTCCCACTCGGCTTTATTTTCTGTCTTAATCAAGTCTCCTTCAGCAGGATACCGACATTAACTTTTCCTGTTTTCCAGCACGCCTCCAGCTCCTCCTTCCACTTAGCTTCAATCCTCGTAGTTAAACAATTAGCGCGTAAAATAAAAAAAAGAAAAGCTGGTGAGGAAAACGTCTTTCAGTCACGCCAACGCGGCAAAAGGCTTGGGGCTTTGAGCTCATTATGTGAGCAACCATGGGAAAGGAAGCGAAAAAGTAAACAAACGGAAAATCAGTGGGGAAAACAATGTGTTTTTTTAGAGACGAATTTAAGGTACCCTGTGGCTTTGGGGGGATTAAAAATATTTAATTAAATTTTGATAATTATTGTGGGAACTTACATTTTTACAACAAAATATTCTTATTAAATAAATCTTATTATAAGCATTTAAAAACATTTTTTTTTTAAATATATACGAAATACTAAAACAAAATTCTTTGGTTATCATAAATATATAATTAAATGATGATTGAGGTTTTACATGAGTATATATTTTCTTTTTACAAAATGCTCAAAATTATTTTAAAAATATTTAAAACCATTTTTAACTATGAATGTAAGAAAACTTTTTTTTATATTAATTTAACACGTATTTCATGGCATTGTTTGTTATAATGTTAGATTTTTAAAATCTGTGATCTGTTTAGACATTAAAATATATACATACATACTTATGAAAATAATTTGTATAGCTTTATTTTATTATACGATTAATAATGATGTCATTTTTATATTATTCTCTACAAACCTACCCTTAATTTAATCGCGTTTAATTTGAAGTTTTTCCTATTATATTAATTGTACAAATAGAAATACTACAACTTAACTTAACTCTTTATAAAACTAGATCCATTCATATTACTAAATACTCATTTTAAACTGATAATAATTTTTTTAAATGTTAATAATTATTTTTATTAATTTTTTTAATATGATATATAATTTAAACAAGTATTTTATGAATTTAAATCTTTATGATAGTAATTTATTTAGGAAACCTCAGCTTAAATGACTTTAAGGCCTAAGTTTATTTATTAATTTAATATTTATGACAAAGAAATACGGATGTTACATTTTTATATAAAATGCTCAACAAACAACTTTTAAATTGACAAAATATAAATATTACAAATCTTAATATAATATTCCCCTATTAAATGGCAAACCATTTAGCCAAGCCCCGCCCATTAGCCATTTACCAACAGGTGTTGCTGACGGTTTTGTTAATAAAGTTGCAAGGCCTTTGTGCGCTTGAAAGTATGCAACAGAAAATTCGCGTTTTCCTTTTAATTGAAAATGCATTTCCTGGCCTTTGCGTGACTCTAAATGTTCTAACCTCTAAACAAACTGTAGTAATTGCTTAATTTGCTTGGTGAAAAAACACACACTTAAAGCCTGGCCATGTATGGCAAGGGTTGAGCTAGCTTTTGGGAATTTCCTTTGATTAAAATAAACAAACGGAATGAAAAAAATATTGATTTATTTTCATTTATATATTTTTGCTTTAGGAAAGGTCAAACGAGAACGGCACAAAATAATATGGCCACATTTTGCCTCATATCCCATTTCGTTTCGTAGCAAAAATAAGTTTTGCTCATTCAACTGTGTGTATTTTTTCTCTGATTTTTTTTTCCTGAGGTTTTTGGGTCTGTATATTTTTTGTCTAGGGGTAGGTTTTTTCTTTTTTTGATCAATTTGCCATTAAATAAATAATAAGCAATATTCTCGGAAATCCCTTGGAGTTGAGGCGAAAAGAGTTATTCCATTTCAAATTAAAAAGTTCACTTTTTGCTTTATTTACTTGGGCTTTTTTCCTGCGGTATAGATTTCAGTTATTAAAAGAGAGTGGGAAATAATTTGTGGCGGAAATTCGGGAACATGTCATCAAATATTTATAGCACTTTTTTTATACCTGCAGGTAGGTGAATTTTTCGGGATATATTTTCAGCGGATTCGAAATAAGGTTATGCATGAATGGAGTGGTGGATATTGGAAATGAAATAAAGAAAGAAAACCTTGATATTAATATCACTATAGAAAACATTAAAATATATATATAAATATATTAAAAAAAAGAGAATTTAATAATGAAAGATAGAGCAAAAAAGCATATAATGCATATTGGCACTGCAGTTTCTGCACTCCAAAAAATAAATTTAAGATTGAAATTAGATAAATCAATATACCTTCTTTTCTTGGCCTTATCAAGAACTTATTTTTGATCATCTTGGTTTTTTATGTATAAAGGTTTTTGTTTATAAAAAAGATTGCTTAAACCTTTAATCCATTTTTCGAATACTGGTCTATTTCTCACTTTTGTCAATTATGTGGTGTCCATTAAGAATCCTGATAATTTTTTCTACCAAAACCTTTTCCAAGTATCCCATCAATATATGGCTTTGTTCATATCTTTTCATATTTTTTTCTCTTCAAGTTTCCTGAATATATATCAATATTTTTCACAGTTAAAAAAAGTTTTTACAAAACCTGTTTGATGTATTTTCCCCCACACTGTTTTTGAGTTAATTACTTTAGTTGGGCTAAAAAATGTAATTTCTTTTGGTTTTTTAGTAAATTCTATCATTTTTGCAAGTAACATTTACATTAATTGGGAAAAGCATAGTTTTCTTTGAAATTTTTACAATATTTTCCGTTTATATAGTTATTTTTCTTCTTACAAAAATGTGCCACATAATTATGTTGCCTCAAATAGAAGTCAAAGAAAAACAGAAATTGTGAGTTTTTTATATTCTATCATTTGTTCATAAAATAATTAGTAAATTACTAATTATTAATTACTAATTATTAATTACTAATTATTAATTACTAATTATTAATTACTAATTATTAATCACTAAAAACACTATCTTATACATTTTCTTATCTCTTAATTAACTTAATTAAGTTGAGGCAATAAACCGGAACAAAGTTTGTTAAATATTTACCCTTCAATAATAGTCTTGACCCTTTGTTTATTTACTGGTCAAATGTTAAACATTTTGAAATAAAATCACGTAAATTCTTGTGAATTTAAGCACGCACTTTGCTGCCCCTGGAAAACATAGAGGGGGGGTGTGGGGTGGGTAAACTATGGAAAAAGGGGGGTTTTTTCTGGAATTTCTCGCTAAAAGCAGCCTGCAGCTGGCGCCATCTATCGTAATGCCTTTGCTGCTCCGACTGCCAACTAAATGTCAGTTTGGAGTAACCTCTTTTTCCCCTGCCCACTTTTCTTCTCCAGCTTTCTCCCCCCGGCCCGCTCCCCTCATATTTTCCGCCCCTGGCTGTTGCCACGCCCATCTGCTTGTACATGCATTTCAGCTTAGGGCAGCAGCAGCAGCAGCAGCAGCAGCAGCAGCAGCAGAAGCAGCATCAGTGGCAGAGGAAAATGAAAATGCTAGCAAGAGGGTCGGAGCAAAACTGAAGGCACGCAGTTTTCCAATGCATTTTCATTGTTAAGCAAACATTTTATGCTACTGCTGCTATTAGTGACACTCGTTAGCATGTTGCCACAGCACCCCCCTGCCCCGTTGTGCAAATATTTTGCTTACAATATACCCCACGTTTACTCGACATGCATATGCATATTTTCCGAGCATTAATTTGATGCGAAGCGTCGAGCGAAAAATGTCAGCACGTTTGTCACGCAGCGACCAAGAGTGGAAAAGCGTCCGAGAAAATTCTGGGAAAAGCGGTAGTGGCCTGCACAAATTTCATTTGAATTTTTAATGCAAAATCTAGAGAACAAAAAGAGTTTAAGGGAATGAGTGTGAAATTGTTGGTCAAATTTGTAGTTAATTTGGTGTTAAAATTGTTATTTAACTTGTTTAAATTAATATTGAAAACTTTATTTACCTAATATTTCACTATTTAATTCATACAGCTCTGAAAAGTGAACTTTATTTAATTAATAACTAAACTAATAGCAAGGGAAAGAGTGCTAAGTTTTTGGGTAAACATGTGGTTAATATGGGGTAAAAATTCGTATTTAAATAGTAAACAAAAATCGTTGAAGTTGCTTAAATTGATTTCAAAGTTTTTACAGATAAATTAAGAAATTAAATTCATTAATATATTAGCGAATTATAACGTTATTATTTTATTATCACATTTTTAATAATAGACTGAGTGTGAAATTTGTGGATAAACTTGTGGTTAATTTGGTATAAAAATATTTATTTAGGTTGCATATATTTATTTCAATGCTTTTAGAGTTAAAAACTTAAATTATCATCCTATTTTATTAATATTAATCTAATAGTAAGGCAATAATTGTAAAATGGATGGCAAAACTTATGGTTAATTTGGTATCAAAGATGTTGTTTAAGTTGCTTAAATTTGTTTTAAAGTGTGATCAGTTAAAAACATAAATCAATTAATATTTATTTATTTTATATTAAAATTATTTATATATTGAAATTATTTTATATATGTATAATTATTACCCTAATAGTAGAACTTTAATTGATTAATATTACATGAATAGTAAAGAAAAGAGTGTGAAATTACCGGCTAAACTTGTGGTTAATTGGGAATAAAAGTTTCAGTTTAAGTTGTTTAATTCATTTAAAAGTTTTAACAGATACAAATTTCAATTAATTTTTGTTACACTACTATTTTTAAAACAATTTCAAACAACCATCAGAACATTTTATCTGTTCCTTCGTTGAAAGTTTAAACCTTGTTTTTGTTTAATAGTTTCATCCAAAGTGAACTTAAAACTTGTGTGTAACAGTTTTCTCATGAAAGCTGATTACAAAACTAAATAAGCCATAGAAAAAATTCAAATGAAATATGGTAAATAGTTTTTTATTTATCAAATAATTTAGTTGAATGCAAAAACAAAGTCGTTTAAATATGCTAAATAGTTTTTTTTATTAAACTAATTTGTTATATGCAAAAATTGTCAAATGAAATATGCTAAAAAGTTTTTTTATCTTATTTAATAAATGCAAATTTACACTGTTGAAGCATAAACATTAATTGAAACTAATGGCTTTCAGGTTCATTTTCATTTTCATTATTGAATAACAATAACAAGCTTCTGTCCCATTTTTTTTAAAGGACTTTTCCAACTTAATTTCAATTAGGACATCATTAACAAACTATAAATCTGTATATTGCAGTCCACATTAAATCCTTTCCACTGAAAAACTTTTGCAGCTTGACAATCATTTTGAGTCGCCGTCCCTCGGCATCGTAAATTGGCCACTTAAGTACTACTTATGGCTGTGTGGACAATACACAATGAAAATAAAAAAAAATGGGAAAATAAGGAAAAATATATGGAAAATGTCAGCGGAAAACTTTGTGCAATAGTTTGCATGGGAAACTAGACGAAATGAATTTCTCTAATACCCATATTTATAGGTATTTCACTTTCCGCAAAATCCTTGTTATTGCGCGCCTGCATTTCCACTGATTTGAAGATTTAAAAAGTTTTTCTCGTCTCTATTTTTTTTTTCTTCTTGTAAACTTTATTCGGAAAATTGGGACAAACTCGAAGGGGCCAAGGTCGTGGGTTGGGGAGGGCAGAGCTTATGGGTATTTTTCCTGCTTTCCTTTTTTTTGGATTCACCTTGAAGCATTTAAGTCGCTTAAGGTTTTTTGACCAGACATTTAACTTTGTTACCTTTTGCTTTCTTTTCACTTGGACTTATTATTGAATTGATTTTGTATGGTGCTTCGGGTATTTTTGCTAACAAATTCAAATCATTGTGTGCTAAGGCGATTTCAGGGGTTTATTGATGTTTTTATTGAAGTGGGAGTCTTGTTTTTTTTTTTTGTGTTGTGATATTTAAGAGCCTTAGGAATGAAGATTTTTGAGGTTAAATTGTGCATAAAATTGCATATAGATTTGCTGTTTTTATGTATTTAAGGTTTCTGTTTTTAAATTGTGTAGTTTTATAAATTTAGATTAAAACAAAGTCATTAGCTTGTTTTGTTTACAATAATAAACAAAATTTTCTCTGTTTTATGTTGCCCGCTTTTGGGCGCCAGGAATATAGTTGAAGAATATCAAGTATACGACATGTGGCTGGCCTGTCAAACTGTCGGAAAGTTTGTTTAAATAATTTAAAACTTTTATTGTTCTTCGTTTTGTTTCTAATTTATGCCATGGAATACGCCAATTAAATTGCCTGAATATAAAATAAATAGGAATACATTTTGCTATGAATTTTCCCCGTTTTTAAATGATTGAAAAATAGGATTAGCTTTAATTAAATTAATGTCAAATATTATTGAATTTTTCGAGAATAATTGAGGTCATTATAGTTAATGATAAACTTTATGGGAACTTTCCAAATAATAATAATATTTTCTGTGCTGTTTATAAAATCATTTCAATCTCTGCGGCTCACAGATAATGCTCTTTGACCTTTGCATTCCAATTGCACATAAATCACAAGAGCCAACAATAACAATAATAACAACAACAAAATGAATACGTTTTATGGTTTTTATAGCATTTTGCTTGTTGCTCTCGTGGACTTTTGGCATTTTTACCCACCATGGAGGCGGCTTGTAATTTGCCTGCATTTATTTTTGTTATTGATTATTACAGCCCGCAAAATATTATATTTATTACAATGATTTTTCCCTGCATTTATTTCTGTGTTTTTTATTTTCTTGATTTTTATGTTCGCCCATATAAATGTGGGCAAATTATCGGGGCGGAAAAGAGCAGCATCAGAATATTTTATGTGCTTAAATTATATGAAATTAATCACAATCAAATGAATTTCCAATTGAATTGAGTTGAGTGCCTGAAATGACTGGCATTAATTCCGATAATATCGGATTTAAATTTTTTGTTGCCGTTCAGTACGTTTTTTTTTCAACTTTAAGTTTTGATGTGAAAAACCTCCAGCAAAAATCTTGGCCAAGAGGTTCAAGGCTGTTCGTTGACAGCTCTTAGCCGCAGACAAGCCCCGCGTTTACACCTCACTGCACTAACCAGCCGGGTTATATATATATAGATTACCCAACAGACCCACATAACTCATCTCATTCACACTAAATCTGAGGTCAAAAGCCCATCATCTCGGGTTGCTCCTGCCGGCCAGACTGCCTGAGTGAGTGCCTCCTTACCATCGCTTCACTGAGAACCTCTGCAAATACGTCATAAATACTTAATATACTGGCTCGACTCTGGCACCTGTGTACTTGAAAAAATATAATAAATATATAAGAGATTGTTAAAATATTCCAAAAATAATTTGTATTAAATTAATACAATTTTATTAAAGTGGTTACTAAGATTGCGGAACTTTGACTAAGCATGTCAAAATAAGAATAATTTTCAACATTTCTTCAAGGAAACCTTAAGTCAGAAATATTTTTGATTTTTTTTTCTGTTAAATATTTTAGTTTAAAAAGTGTTGTTATATTTTTTTTTAAAATGGGATTGTATGCTGCTTTATTATTTTATTCTATAAACCTATTTACTAAGAATTAATCAATAAAACAATTTACTCAGACTAAATCCATTCTGAAATTCTGAAATAAAGTATTCATTTGTATATTAATAAAAATGTATTATCAGTATCTACTATTTATTATAATGTAAATATTTTTATTAAATTATTTTAATAGATTTATGTTATATTTATATATAAAATTTATTTTTAATTTATTTTATTCATTTTAATAAGTCCACTATTAATTTAACTCTGTTATTCGAAATATATTTATGTATAGTTTATTGAATAAATTGTATTCTAAATATATATATTTTTTTTTTTTGGTTCTGCTTCTACTATTAATTTTAACTTATTTTTTAGAATATATTTATATATAATTTTAAAATATATAACTTATGTATAGAATTTATTCTTATTTTATTTAATATTTTTGAAAATATATTTCTGATTCCGTTTCTTAATCCCTTTTTTTCTCTGTAACTAGTGGTATTCTAGCGCCTTTTTTTTTCATTTCATCTTGCCCTTTCTTTATCTAATTTTTTAGCCCTGAATGGCTCAGCTTTTTTTTTTTTAACAGCACTTCATTAGTTGACGGCCACGCCCCGCCTCTGGCTTTAGGAATTTTTTTTTTGGGCCGCCTGCATTTTAGATCATTGCCTTTGGAAAACCTCATCCCCTTTCCTGCCACGCCCAGCATAGCCGCCTCCTTTTTTTATCCGGCCTTTTTGCCTTTTGGCGGTTTCTGTGTGGGCACGGGTGTATGTGTGAGTGTGTCTTTGTGTTTGTGTGAGTGCTCTTTTTGGGGGCCTTAAATTATAAAGTGTTAATGGCGCTTTAATAAACCGCTAATTTGCTGGTAATCTGACCCCAGCTTTGTGTTTGTGTGTGCTTGCATGCACAAATACTCGGATAAGTGTATGAAAATCTTCTTGTATGTATGTGTGTGTGTGTGTATTTGTGCGGTTGTGCAACAGTGTTGGTTAACGAACTTTGTGTGCCATAAATCGCTAAAAGCTTTTCCTTTTCCGGCTTCCTATCAGGATATCTCTACTAACCCACAGACATAGTGGTGGCTATAGCTGGGATTTAATGTTGACAATTTGTACCTAGGGGTACATGAAAGGTACAATTAGTCAAGAGTTTTCGGTGATTTAAGGTTTTAAACAATAGTTTCTATTGTAATATTACAAGAAATTTTGTTATTTTAAATTTAAAATCATAAAAATACTGTCAAATATTGTTTAAACGCATTAATTAGTTGATGTCCCCTATTTAGGTACATTTAAGAATAAATATTTTTATAATGGGAATTTATTTTCAAAAATAAACCCTTTTAAAAAATTTGTAGCTAAACTCGTAGGTTTATAATGAATATTGTGAATTTGATTGATAAATTATTTATCTTAGTAAGTCAATGTCAATTTTTAGGTACTTTTATTTTAAAATGTCTTTTTTAGAATAAATATATTGTCAACATTTTTTAAAAAGAACAAGAAATTTCGAGTTAAACGTATTAAAAGAAGTTTGGAGCTCAACTCGTAGGGTTAATAATAATAGTGTATATTTGTTAAATTAAGTTTCTAAGTTGCAGTACCTTCTTTAGGTACTTTTTAAATGACCATTTTTACAATGGGAATATATTTGAAAAATTGTTTATAACCTAAAATTGGAATTGAAAAAGTTTAAAAAGTTATTATAGGTTGATGTCCCTTTTTATGTACTCTTAAATAACCATAAATTTATAATGATTTACGATAAAACAGAAAATTTAAGCATTAAGTTATAATATTATCTATGATTCGCAATATAATTTTTCCATGTACCTTGATGGATAAAAAAAGTCCTTTCTCTGCTCTTGGTCAACAAACATAAACCAAAATCCGCCCCTTTCATTAAATTCAATTCATTTTGGTGGGCGTGGCAGCACAATTGTTGCATTTTACCATTGGGGGAGTGGAAAGGTTAAGAGTATTATTAACATTGTTCTCTGGCTGCTTTAATTATTGCCAGCCTTTACTTAATTGACTTTAATTTTGTGTTGAGCTTCGCATATTGTGGGATTTAAATTCACTCACTTTATGGCCAGTTTTGGGGTTGGCCAAAGCAGCTCGAGGCTATTTAAAAAGGCCAATTTACTGCTTTGGCGTGGCCAAATGTTGATTACAGTTTGGGATACACTGTGGCACAGCTTAAACTAAGGTAATTGCATTACAAGCTACTATGATTACAGTTTTGCCAGCACAGAGATCCTGCTGAACTGTGCCAATTAATTGTTGCAAAGTTTGAACAATAATTGAAAGCTGAACGGAGAACACATGTTGAGTTTATAGTAGAGATTTGTAGACTTTATATAAAGTTATTACGATTAGGATTCTTAATAGAAAATATTTTTGAGTAACAATTAAAGATATTTTGCTTATTAAGAGTAATATAAAGATGGTTATTTGGGTTTTTTAGCTCTTAAATTCTTTTTCAGGAGTATTTTCTTTTAAATTATTTAATATATGCCCTAGAATAATATTTTTGAGAAAGGTTTTTCTTTTGAAATACTTTAAATAAGGCTTTCAATAATATTTTAGAGCAAAATGCATACCTAACTTCAAGTTTAACACCTTATTTCAACAAATAAATAACTTTTTAGTAAAAGCAAAAAGTGTTTACTTCCTAGACTTAAAAACGTAATAAATATTTCTATAATTAGAAGTCCATTAAATTACAAATTAAACTCGGTTTCTTAGGGACCAGCAATTATTTATTTTAAGCCGGGTCTTTGTAGTTGAAAATTACTTCTACCAACCTCCGTTCCACCGTCTCGACGGTCATCATAATTTTAATTAAAACGTCTAATTGAGACGCAAACACGTAAAAATGTCGTTATTAATGCAATTAAATATTTTTGTAGCTTGACGTTGACCAGCCTGAAAGCGTCTTTAAGCGTTGAGCAATTAATTGGGCATTAAAATTATTAAATATATACAAACATATATATACATATAAACTCAAGTATGTATGTGTTTTGAAGAAAAAAAAAACTTTTGAATAACTTCATTGGCGCAGCCATCTTGCCCTATAATTAATTTTAATTACTTTCTTTTTCCTGTGACGGAGCTTTGGCGGCACTTCACCTGACGGGGCAGGTATGGCAGAACACTTTGACACATTGGCCAGGGAAATTGAGTGCCGAGGGGAGGAAGGAAAATTGAGGCTGGTGGAAATCTAATTTTCGCCAAAGAAGTTTATTTTTATTTTTTTATAGCTCGGCACCACCTTGACACACTTCTCACGGTGAAAATGTATTGAAGAAACTTGAGCTTTTGCTGGGGGATAGCAGGGAAAGGAAGTTTATTATCTAGACTTTGGTTGATTTTAAAGAAAAAGTGGCAGGCAGAAGATCGCTATTGGTGAAAAATTACATAAATTTTTACCTTTTATACTAATTAAACGGGAAAGGTGCAGCAAAGCTTGGTTTTTTAGTTGCTTTTCAAAAAATAACGTTGATTGAACAGTTTTTTTACAACTATTTTTTTAATTTTATATGAAGTTTCTTATCATTTTTAGGTAGTTAAATATGTGTGCTTAGTGAAATAATTATGGTTAATAATGAATTGGTAAATATTCTTTATAAGAATTAATTTATAACTGCTAAGTAATAATTTTGTAATACATTTAATAATTTTTCAATTATGTTAAATACTACCCCTTATGTTTGCCATTATAGTTCTATTTTTTACCTTTTGTTAACTAATTAAAAACCTTATTACAATGACTTGCTTTAGCATAATTTTCTTCCCTGATTCACACTCAAAATCCCAACTAAAAGTAACTAAAAATCTTTTTTAATCTTTAAGATTTCTTAACATATATTTCATGTCCCTTTCCTGGCATATGTCTAACGTCAAAAAAGAAAATTTTTAATACAGCTAAGCTGAGGATAAGCCACCGCCACAAAAACACCTAGACTTAAATTCCATCAAGTCCTCGCCTGTCCTTCAGTCCCGAGGTGGATTCCTGGCTGGGTGGCTTTTGTTGGGGCGAGGATTCCACATCAACATGGTCGTCGTCATCCTCGTGGCGTGCCAGCATGCAATTTGCAAGGGACAAGCTACAGAAAACTGCACTAGACAAAAGGCAATGCAGAGCTGCACGTCCGTTTCATTTCACACCGAACCACCCACCCACCCACACACACCTGAAGACCCACCTTGACACCCACCAGTACCGCCCACTGGCACCGCCCACTCATACCTTTTGTGCATTCTTCGTTTTGTCATGCCATTTTGCCATTTCCGTAGCAAAACAAAAGTCAACTAAATCTCTTGTCACTGCGCTTCCTCCTGGAGGCTTTTGGTCAGGTCACTGGGAAAAACTGGAAAGGGGGGCACAGGAAAATGTCCCTGGAGTGGTAAAAAAAATATACCTTTGCCGGGTGCTCTACAGAGAAAGAAAGGAAAATTAAGAAAATTAGTAAAGGCTTAAATTTTTTCATAGGCTTAAGTTTTAAAAAAGATCTGAAGAGCTGGGAGGAAGTCTCCTTATTTATAGCGCTCAAAGCTTTATATTTAAGGCTTTAAATTTTTATTTTAAATTTAAATTTAAATTATCCTTTCTTGGTAACATTTTCTTTCTGTGCTTGAGAAGTTATAAACTTTTTTCCACCAGCCTAGTTGATGGCTGTGTAGGAAGGGTTTTTCGGGGAGCTCATTTCTGCTCAAGGTATTTCGGCAACGACAATAAAAAAATTTGCCAGCTCTCAAGTTGAGCCGGGGCTAAAAATAAAGTTTCACCTTGTCGACTTTAACTTAATCTGGGAAAAGGGGAATATATATAGTATATCCGAGTATATATATTGTATATATGGGTGAATGGAGAAGGAAATGCCATGGTGAATGCAACTAATTGAGAGGCAACGCAGCGTTTGACATTTCATTGAGGGCAATACATCATCGTTTTGGGAACAGATGCTGCAGTTTGGTTATTAAACTAGACAAGTGACAGGTTCTATATACCAACTGTAGGTTGAGATACTCTATAGCTACGGTTCGAATTACAAAAGTTAGAAAGATAAGCTTTCATTTATTTATACAAATTTTTAAAAGAAAATTTCCCATAACTACTATTCAACTATATAAAAGCTTGAAGTTTAAGTCTAATTTGTAATATTTCCATATTGTTTATGTAATACCCAATTTTAAGTACTAAATTATAACAAAATACCTTATTTTCTTTATAAAAAAACCCCTCCAAATTACCCAAACTACATTGCTTTACCCTTTTGTACAAGAAACCGAACTATATAAAAGCTTGAAGTTTGAGGCTAGTTTTCAATATTTAAATATTGTTTATGTAATACCCAATTTTAAGTACTAAATTATAACAAAATACCTTATTTTCTATATAAAAAAATTCTCCAAATTACCCAAACTGCATTGCTCTACACTTTTGTACATGAAACCGGACGCAGAGTATCTCTGAAGCTGTCACTAAGCTGATAAGTGGCACAAAATGGCATCTGGCATTGACATGTATGGATGCCATCGTCCTCGCCTTCTCCTCGACTGTTAACGAGCTTACAAGGACCTTCCTTGGAGAGCTGAGCGAAGAAATGTGAGAGCTTCGAAGGAGCAAAGGGAAGCGCATCCCAAGACGAAGACATGTCCTGTACGTGACATACACTTATTTAGTTTAATATATAACAGGATTCGCATGCTGCGAGATACAAATAACTATGGGAATGTACAAATAATGTCAGGATTATATACGAGATATGATGTGTAGAAGAAGCCAAGTCTATTTACATTAGTTACTTATTTATGAAGTAACAACAAAATCTCAGTCTAAGTTTATTAAGAAAAGAATATTATTTCAGAGAAGAAATATATATTTGGAATTTTTACAAGTTAGCTTAGGTATTTAAAAATATTTTCTTAATTTTCTCTACTATACTTTTGACTGCAACTATAAATTTTCTTCATTCTTGTGAGGCTTGGTTATTTTTGTCTTGCTAAAGTTGAGATGCAGATCCAATGCAGATCCAATGCTTTTCCTGAGTGCTCACTTTAATGTTTGCTTTTCTTGTTTATTTCCCTCAAAATTAAGAACCAGTGCTATCAATACCATATATAAACATAATTCCTGTAGTGCTCTTGGCCAACTTGATTCCGTTTTGTGGCACAACAATTGCCCTGCGTTCGTCGTCGAGTGCATTAAAATGCGGAAAGAGAAAACGCTACGGATTTGCATCTTACGGGTTATCTCTTTCAATCAGCCGCCGCCTCCACCTCATGTGACAGCCCCTGAGTTTTTCCTTGAGTTTTTTTTTAGTGAGTTTCAGTGGGTTTCAGTGAGTTTCAGTGAGTCTCTGCAGTTGTGGCCATGTTGCCCTGTCATCGTTGTTGTCGTGCTTAGGCAGCTATCATAAATTGTTGCTTAAATTGCATATCATACGATGACATCAAATGACAACGCTGGGCCTGTGACATACTCCTGCGTTTCTTAAGTTTCTTACGTTTCTCTTCATCTTTTCAGCGGCACAACATCCATCAAGATTCGGTTTTATTTTGTTTATTTGTGAGATTTTTTTTTTTTTCCGTTTAAATTTTCTTTGTAATTTTTTGTTATTTTTGTGGCCCACCCAGAGAATTCAACAGTCACCGAGGCTTGGGTGAAGTTTGCCAGTCTGAAAGCAGGTGACGCATTTTGAAGATTGAAAGATACTTCGAATGATACTTGTTGAGATATTTAATAAAGAAACTCTTGTTGTCAAGTAAATATAATATTTTTAATATTTAATATTCTCTTATATAGTCAAACAAAGTTGCCAAGTGATTTTTAGTTAATAATAATATTTTTAAAACTAAATACTCATTTATTACCGAAACAATGAAGACTGAAGATTACAAATATCTCTATGAATTTTTAGTCATAAATCTGCTAATTCTTTTAAATTATGCGAGGCAAGCGTTTAGGCCTCAAGATTGATAAAAGGTCTTTAAAAAATTTTATGAAAAATTGTATAAAAAATTATATTAATAATTATATATAATTAAAATTAAATGATTTCTTTGTAGCAAGTAGCTGAGGACTCACAAGCTCATCTGCAGTGAGCTCAAAGTACAGCCAGAGGCTGCATTTAATTCGCCAGGCGCCTCAATCTGTGGGTGTGCAGAAAAATTGATTGTCAGTCAGTTAGTTGGTTTGTCAGGCTTTGTGGGCTGTTGTTTTGCCACTCCAATGCGGGCTGTCACCTCATCATCATCATCATCATCTGCATCATCGTGGGCTTGATTATGATCATGGGCAAACGTAAATGTAATTAACATGTCAAAGTGCTGACAAACTTCAAGCCTTTTGTGCAGTTTCTTCAATTGCGGTTTCTGCTTCTCCTTTGGTTGTTTTATTTCAGATTTTATTGTGTGTTTTGAAAATGTGTCAAGGCAGAGAGATCAGACAAGAGTTGAACTCACCAAGAATAATACTGGCCGCAATCAAAGGCAGAGAAACGTCAAAGGTCTTGGCCTTTTTGGCCCATTGAATGGAATGGAGTTCAGCCCACGCCTTTGGTTATTATGGTTTCTGTTTTTTTTTTTTTTAGTCAGCTTTTCTGCCTGCCCGGGTTTTCCGAGATTTTTTCAGAGTTAACCCTTATTTTTTCCGTTCTTATTTATGACAAAGGCCCATGGCGGAGGAGAGAGGTCGATTGCCAACAGCTTCGGCACTTCGTTTAATGACTTTTCATTAGCACGCAAATTGATTGCGGTAGCTCGAATAATTTATTTACATGCACATACCCATTTGCAGACCTTTACATTTACACTTTTTTTTTTTAATTCAATTTAACGGCAAAAAAAAAGGGTTTGGCTTTATGGCGAGCGATTTTTCAACTTTTAACGACAGTTTCGCGACCAGCTCGACTTTAAGGGGCCATCAAATTTTTGGGTAATTCATTAACGCAGACAAGAATGGAAATTAAAATTCACTTTCGACTTCTGTTTGGGTTTTATTGTCAAGCCAAGCACTTTAAGTGAATTTATATTACAATTCTGGAGGTCAAATATCGAGCTGAAGAAAGGACTTATTACGGAAAATCTGTCAATGGGCTTAAGTAGGTTGAAAGCGCCTTTTAATCATGAAAAAGAATTAGTAATTACTAGATTAATATTGATGTATTTTATTCATTTTATATTCAATTTATATAGCTTATATTCGATAAGTTTTTAGTTTTTTGTATATTGCTTGTATTTTTTTACAATATTAACAACTCTCTAAGAAATATTGATTTACATTTATTTTACATGTCTTACTTATTATAGAAAATATTTTTTTTAATTATCCTATGTGTAAGAATTGATATTTGCTAAATAATTTTATAAATTATATATACAAATTTAAAGAATTTGCGCCTAGTATTACGAAATATTAAATTTTTGCATTTAATTTCAAACACTTCTTTACTGAAACTATTTCAATTAAATACAATTTAATACGTATGTATTATAAGTAAATTTATAAAATATGAAATATATCGGATTTTATATTTACACAGACTACAGATATTTCCAATAAAGCCAGAAGATAAATGTAAATTAAAAAAAAAATTTTATAAAAATAATAAAAACCCCCACTTTGTAGGGAATTCTATAAATATTATAGCCGAATAATTCGAAAATCCCACAAAAGGTTCTCTTCTAAGCCAACGCTCTTATACAGCTCTTCGCTCGCTCTTATACTCATAAATATTCTCTGTGCAGCTTCTAACTGGAAATGCGATCGCACAGATACACAGATACAAATGCAAGGCAAGTGCGATGACGTTGACAGCGACGTCGGCAGCGCTGCTTTATGGGTTTCTGAACTCTCGACAGAGAGAAAAATAGTGGAAGAGAGACAGGGAGAAGAGCATAAGATACAAGAGAGACTTCTTTTTTGTTCGTTTTGCTGTTCCAATTGAAAACTGGAATTGGTTTCACTGGAAGCATTGGTATGCGATTTTCGGAATCACGGAATGGTCAATGGAAGCCAAGAAGTACAACAAGTCCTAATAATTGAGCACTTGATCAGCGGAGAGTGTGGGAAAGAGAGAGAGAGAGAGACAGAGAGAGGGAGACAAGGAGAAAGAGAATGGGGAGAGGGGGAAAAAGTGAGAAAATAAGTGAAAGAAGAGAGAGCTCAGCAATACAGGCATAAAAATAAGAGCAAGAGAAAAACATTTAAATTGAGTAGTGAATAAATTTCTCTGTATATTTTAGATAGTTTCATACAGATTTTTTTTAAATGAAATAATTATATTACTGAAAACAATATTTTATTAAAAGATATATAGGTAAAAGTTTACAAATTTATTTTGTTAAAAGTTTCTTCTGACTTGTGTAAAAATATCAAATTAAATCTTAAAAACAAAATACAAGGACCAGGAAACTGTCCTAAGAGCATAGTGTAAACCTGCGTCTAAGGTATGTAATTCCACTTTAGTGGTTCTTGATTTTGTATCAAGCAAGCTGAGCAGTCAACAAGTCAACTTACGGATACAGATACATTTCACACTCGTACAAGCAGATACGGATACAGATGCACACTTACTTAGATGCATTTGTTATTGCTGCCGCTGTTGCTGTTGTTGTTGTTTTTGTTGGCAAACAAAGAAATCAATGCACACAGAAGAGTGCTAAAAGACAAGTACAACGAAACACGAAGAAGCGGAAGAAAAACCCCAAAGAGGTGGGAAGAAAAAGAAGAGTCTTTCCTTGCCACCCATTAAAAAAAAAAAAACAAGAAGATAACTTTAACAGAACGAAGTTTAAATACTCTTACATTGGTAAAAGTTTGCGATAACAGCACATTTGGTGCATAACAGCTATTTATGTGCTTAACAGTCACTTGTTTTAATGCTTTATGTTATTTTTCTTGGCCTAAAAAATTAAAATATTTAAAGAAAATAGAAAGAGTCAAGATTTAAGAGTTAAGATATGAATTGCAGCTAAAAGACTACACGAAACTGTTGGTTTCATAATATTTAATTGTATTCTTTTGAAGAAAGGGATTTAAAATTCTCAAGTCATCTCTAAATTATTTTATTTACTTAAAAATAAATATAGAAAAGATTTAAAGCTTTAGGCTCCCTTAAAACTGCGCCTAAGAGATTTCAAATTGTTTCCATAACCTATCATTGCATACTTTCGGGCATCTTAAAAAAAGATTTTGAGTCTAAGTTAACTTCTCAGGTTATTTAAAAATTATTTAAATTACTAAAAACAACATACATTTGTCAAGGTCGAAGATATATATCATCCCTTATACTTGACAACTTTCAAACCCGAATAATATTCCCTCTAAAAGAGTATATTAAAAAAAACAGCCCACAAAAAAACGCCACTAGTGTGTGTGAACAAGTAATGAAAGCAAAGCACTGGAAAAATAATGATTAAGTCTCGGAAAATACAAGTATATTTCAGTGTGTGTGTGTTAGTGTGCATGAAAAAGAAAAATTAGTCGATGAGGAAAAATCTGCTTGGAAAAGAAAAACGCGTCGCCTTGACGTGTGCAAAGAAGACGATGGAGTAGAAGCGGGTGGCAAACGGGGAGGAAGTTGGAGAGCTTCCCAGTGGGACTTTCGAACTTCCAAACTATACTCTTTTCATGCCGAATCGCTCACTCGGCGAACCTTACCGAGTATGGAAACGGCTCATTCGCTTTTATTAATGCGTGGCCGGGGTAATTCATGATGCCTCAGTCCCTTCTCGACTTACCATGAAACGCACTCTTACCGGTAAGAGGGCCATTCAGAGTGACACCGTCGCTTCTCGACTGACCATGAAGTGCACTCTTACCGGTATGGAAAAAAATCAGAAAATTATTTTGCTAAAAAAAAAAAAAAAAACACATGAACCCCGAGATTTTTCATTTTTGTTATTGACTTTACATATTTAAACTTACATTTGTTATTGTTTATAAATCTTACAATTTTTTCTGGAATACTAAAGGACCAAGTAGGGATCGAACCTGTGTCTCAAGTGTTTAACGGACCGGCCGCTTACGCAATACGCCACGTAGGCAAACTTATTAGCGTCGGCGTTATACACATATGACCCTTAAGCGTGTGAGAGTGACAGAAGATTGCAACCCCTTAGCAAATGTTTTTATTTTGCTCGGTTGATGTTTGACTGTGCTGTCGCGAGCCGATCGTGACACGTGGCTCAGTGGTTAGAACATCCGTCTACGAAGCAAGTGGGCGCGAGTTCAAATCCCGCTCGAAACTACATATTTTATATCTTAATTTCTTTCAATTTCCTTTTTTTTTATTATTTTATTAGAGCAATGATTGATAAACTTTTTTAAAAGTTAAAGTTAAAGTTTTAAATAGTTTAATAAACAAATATGTAGCTGGTGGTGGTGAAGTAATTGCGTCGTAATAAGATAAAATCCCAAAAGGGAAATATCGCCCTGAGCGAAAGCAGTGATTTGTATCCTTACCGCAGCAGCGATGGATTCAGGTACCTGAGTCTCCCGCTTGCCACTTTGCTGAACTGGGGCATCATACAAAAAAACATTACCGTTCAACATGGATATCCAACTCGAGTCGCTCAGGGCATGACGCAAAGTCCGACTGGGTTAGAGCGAGTCGGATAAAATTGGAAAAACTCGATTTATGAGTTTCAATGCAGTTTCCTCTTTTTTTTTTCCTCCTTTTCCTTACTTGTCCCCCTCACATGTCTTTGAGAGTGTGTGAGTTGTCTTGAAGTTTTGACTGCATACCAAAAGTTAGTTGTCTGCCATTTATTTTGGTGAAAAACTAGTGACAGATATTGAAGGAGGTGGTGCCAGATGGGTGTCATAAATGGGATTAATAAAATTTATTTAGATTTTTTTTCTGGGAAATTAAATTTAATAGAAATGAAAAGGAATAAATAAATAAATACATTTGTATGAAAAGATCCTTCAATAATGTCTTAAAACTTTATTGCACGGTTTATTATAATATTTTAGATGGGTTAAGTAATAAATGCAATTAATAATATTTATTTGTGTAATTTGTGGAGTACACTTAATAGAAGTTAAGGGGAATTTGTATGATTTTTATGATATTTATTTATATAATTTGTTGGTATTTTAAAATTCATGGAATTGACAGAGAATAAATTCTATAAAAAAAAATTTTATATATATTACTTAAAGTTTATTGAAAAAAATCTTTTAAATAGTTACTTTTGTAATAAATCTTACTAAATATTAAATAAGTCTATGTACAATTAATCGTTCTCACCCTCCCTTATTTACTATAATTTTTTAACAACTAAAATAAAAACTTTATTTATTTTCATAACCCAATTTAAAGTCGTGTAAGTTTTGCTCTTTGTACTAGTTTCTAAAATATTTTCAATGTTTTTTAGTTTATTTCTCTTAGTTTTTCAAATATTTTTAAAGCATTTAATATGTTTGTTCGTCTTTTGCCTTGGCTTCCTTCTTTGCCAATCAGATGTTTGCAGTTTGGCGGCTATAAATTTTAATGCCCGAACTTTGAATTGCTGGCGATCCAATCGAACAGCAAACATCAAACAAACGTCAAGAAGAGAAGATGGAAAACAGGCTTTCAGTGGGAAATATATCTCATGTGTAGCTCTGTGTGAATGTTAAAAGTTTGCGCAATATTTTAGAGTATATCCTGTTTTTTTTTTTCCAATTAAATCAAAACTTGACTTGATCGTCATAAAATCAAGAGAATTTTTCCCCTCTCCTTAAATGGCAATCCATAAAAAATCACTTTAAATAAATTTTGTCATAAAAATCGAATTCCCCTCACCTTACATCAATAAATTTATGTAAAAATGGTAAAAAGGAAAAAATGGTTATGGCAAGCGCATAAATCTCTAGACTCCAGACTCATTGGACAATAAAAATAAATCCCAGACGATAGACAAAGAGGAAGTACCCAACAAAAATAAAACAAATACAATACAATACAAGTCTAGAGTTAAGGTGCAAAATAAAGGAGAACAAAACTGTTAAAAATTATGAAAAATGGAAAATAAAAAAAGGGTAAAAGGGAGACAAGTTTAAGGTAGAACTGTTGCACATCTGGCTTTGTTCTGGGTTCCTAAAAATATGTTTATAGAGGACATATTTTTTATACAAAGGATTTAGTGTCTTGCCAATGAATTTTAGTGTCTTTTTGTAATTATTAAGAATGTAAATAGAATTATAATTAATCAAAGCTAATAATAAATGTGAAAGAATTATATTTAATGAAAGCTAATGAGTGAGTTACTTAAAATATTTGAAAAATATTCTGAAACTGGAAATGTTGTGTTTTAAAATATATGAGAAGCTGGTTACTGAAATACAATTGTTTTCTTCAAGTTTTAATGTTACTTTAATGAGATAATAAAATAATATATAAATGATTTACCAAGTAAGGACATTCTTAAACAGAACACACAAAATTTAAATTGAAATTAGAAATTGAAATTTAAATTTAAAAATTAAAAGCTCTCCCTCAAAATAATTTTCATATGAAAAAGGTGTGAAATCTACCCTCAACATTTTCTATTCCCATGGAATTCGTACATGAAGATGCACCGAAGCCATCAATAAAATAGTTCAAACTTCAAAAGAAGTGGATTGAGATGCAGATATATAATATGGCATATGTACACGTGGATGGACAGACAGCTTCAGACAGAGACAAAGACTGGGAGGGGCCAGGGGGAGGGCGAGACAAAGGAAACTTTTCAATAGCTTGCGAAACGAGCGAGAAACGTGAGCTAAGCCGAGAAAAAGATGCAATTTGCAGTGGCTGCCTTATGCACACACACACACATACACACACACCACAGAAACACACATGCAAAGTGTTGTATCTGTGTGTGGGTCACCAACTTCTACCTATAAAGTGCAAACCTACAAGATGCAACAGCGGCGAACGAACGGTTGGATGGATGGATGCCGCTGCCGTGAAGAAGATGCTGCTAGAACGCGACCCCCTTTCCCATACATGGCCCCCATTTGCTGATCGTTCACTGAGAGAAAATGGGTTAAGCCCCAAAAAATATTTTCGATAAATATGATACAAAGAAAATTATTAAATATGTTCTTGTTAAGAAAATGTAATCTTCTTTTAAAATGATTTAAGGTATTTCCAACTTTAAATGGAATTCTACGTTGATGAATTTTTGTTAAATAATAATTACCATATTCGTTTTAGTTTTATCTAAAAGATAACAATAATGAAAGAAATATATACAAAATTAAAATACAGTACAAGGAAAATTATTTAATATGCGTTTAAAGAAAAATAGGTCTTTTCTTAAAATTATTTTTAATTAAATTTCTGAAACAATTACTTTTTGAGTGCTTAAAAAAACAAAAATTTGTCATTTTTAACACATTTTAGGTAAGAACTTGTGTTAAAATTTAGAAATATGTGTTAAAATTAAATTGAAATCTTTTGGGTTAATATGGTACAAGGTAAATTATTACTTATGTTTACTTATACAAGAATTCCTTTTCGGAGAATTTAATAACATAAAATTTACTATATATCTCACATCTTTTAGGCAATAATATTTTTAAAAAATATATATACTATTATATATATATATTTTTATTTATTTATCATTATATCATTATGTATATATTTTTTAAAATTATTTTTGCCTAAAAGATGCGAGATATATAGTAAATCATTACGATTAATTTAAATATATATAATGATTAAAGTTAAATCATTTTGATTAATATACCTAAAAAAATATTATTATTAACTTGTAATTTAAAAGGAACTTTAATTTTCTTAATAAAGTATTAAAATTATTTCCATTTTCTACAGAAATTCCCTTTTGGGAGATTTAAAAATACAAATAAGTTACTGAACACTTTAAACTTAAAAATAACTTTAAAAAATATGCAATAATTAAAATTAAATATTTTTTAGATAGGTGTTAAATTTTTCTCAGTGTCGCCTTTGGTGAAAGACAAAACAAAACATTAATTGCATGTGGCAAGGCACAATCTCAGTGGGTTGAGAGGGAAAACGTTGGTGAAGGGAGGGATTGGAGTGCAAAGGGGGGAGAGGGGTAGGGCAGGGTAGGGGGAGGGAGGCAGGTGGTGGGGCGGAGCGAGGTGGGGCGGGGATTTCCTTGCGGTTGCATTTCGTGACGGCGATGATAAGACCCCGTAATGATGATGCCGCCTGGTGGAAGAGACTCCACTCAATCTCAATATCTACCTGTCTCTACAGCTCGTTTTATCCCCCTTTTAAGTAGGAATTTTTGTGCACCAAAAGAAATATTTAATAATGAAAAAAATTGAACGGATATTAAATATTTTAAGATAAGAATTAAATAGTAAGCCTAGCAAAAATGTTAACATCTCTAAATCAATAATGAAGAAACTTAAATGTAATACATAAGAAATATTTATTACAATGAAAATTCTTTGAATAATTTTTAAATATTATGTTAGTATAAAATATTTTCTTAATTATTTTTTTAGGATTTTTTCCAAGTGCCTCAGATTGGGGCAACATGGCTTCATTTCGCCTCGTTTCGTTTCGTTTGTCTGTCTGTCTGTGACATGAAAAATTAACGCAACATGTCGACGGCGGCGACAATGGTGAAAGTTGTGAGCTGCAATTGCATGCTTTTCAAGGTCTTTCCTTAGGTATTGCACTCCTTTTCCCTCCCTCCCCCTTGACACGCCCCGATTTCGCCGGAGTTTTCCTCATACTATTTTTTCCCCCTCGATTATCTCGCCTTACCCCCCGAGCATTTTGCGGTTTGTGCCACAAGTGGCTGTAGTGTGTCGAGAGCAAGTGATATTTTGATTGAAACTCTGTAGATAGATTGCTTTGAAGGGAATCGAATCGATTACAAATTGGAGCACGCTCCACTTTATTGAAGGGTTCGAAAATTGCTGGCAAATTGGGTTACTGATATCCCCGAGTTCTGTGTGTGTTTTTCCGGGTTTTTCCGGGGGGCACTTGCACCTTTTCCCTTAAACTAATTGCATTACAGGTTTGCTGGTATTTAGTGTTGATAAAATGGGGAATGTTTATGAATTTAATAATATTTTTTTATGGGGAAATAATGTATTTTAGACGGGGAATACATTTTTAAGATATTTATAAATATATAACTTGTTTTCTGAAAGAGTTTAGAAATTTTAAGAAATTTTAAGTATTTCATAAATCCAATTTTGAAGGATTAAAAAGAAAAATAAATAAATATATACACACTTTCTGACAGAGTTTAGAAGTTAACGTATTTTATTTATTTTTGAGGGATTTAAAAATATATTCATTTCTTACAAGGAATAAATAGATGTCTACACATTTAAAAAAATTAAAAGTATTTTATGAATACAACTTTGAAAGATTATAAATATATATATATATAGTATGTGTATACATCTAATTATTCCTTGTAAGACATTAATATATATTTATAAATATATATATATTAATTATAAATAAAATTAGGTATTCTTATAGACTTTCTACATTTTAGGGAACTCAAAGAAAATTTTAAATAAGAATTTGAAGGTTTTAAAAATAAATAAAATGGGAAATAAATAAATACAGGTTCTGAAAAGAGTTTCTACATGTTCTTCAAATTCAAAATATTGTATAAAAGAGAATTTAAAGCATCATAAAATTTAATAATAATAATGTTTTTTTTTACTTAAAAATGTATGAACTTTTTTTTATTTAAAATAATGAAACTTAAGTTATATTCACACATAAGTTGCATTTGCTTTAATTTAGTATTCGATTTGTACTACTTAATAATAAATTCAGGAGTAAATGTACGATTTTGTAGACTTAAAAATCCCACCAACTATTTCAAGCTATAGAAATTCTATAAACAACTTTAAAGTTTCCTTAAGCATTTCTTGCAATCATATTTTTTCACCAATAAACCTGAACCTCAAAAATCCGGCCAAGTCAAGGCAATTTCCCTGCCCCTTCTCAGTCTCCTCTTTGCCTGTTGTAAATCCTGTGAAGTTTTCAGCACCGCCTCATAATGAATGTGTCGATCCCCGGCGAGTCATTCGATATGCAAATCGCTCTCCACAATTTCACCTTTCTCGGAGATACCACAGCTGAACTGGCATTTCCATAACCCAAAAAAAAAAAAAAAAAAAAAAAGGAAATAAAACCAGAGCAAGTCTGTGGCCAAATCAAGTGAGGTGGGGTTTTTCTGGCCAAATTGCTCCAATTGCTAATCACACTCACAGAAGGCTCGAGAGCCCGAAAAATCCAAGTCGTTAGCCCGGCCAATTGCTTCCAGACACTTCCAACACACACACACATACACACAATAGGATTTCAGACCGAATCCCCAACTGGATCGGCGCATTTCCATTACCATTAGCATTTCCATTTCCCTGCCATTGTCCGATTTTTCGGTGGCTTGACGCATGTCAACACACCCAGGCGAAGGTGCAACGGCAACCTGCAACAAGAGGGGCAACTATAGGAGCAACTTGAGGGGGCAACTCGACTGGCAACAGCAATTTGCACAACTCTGACTGCAAACGAAAATTAAATCATTAAAATTGCGACACTAAAAAATGCCAATTAAACACCAATGGGAATTTTCGCAGTGCCAAAACAAGAAATTACAGATTGCGCGAGAAATGTCAAAAAAACTCAACGAGCCGCGAGGAAAAGCGAGGAAAAATGCGAGGGAGTGCGAGCTGTAACCGTAGAAGAAGACGGAACCGAGTCGAGGAAAGCCACAAATTAGATGTTGAAAGATATATACACGAAAGCCCAACCACTTCCCTCTACCATGCCACCGAATCACCTTAGCAATTGCAGCTAATCTGGGAGACCAAAAAGAAAAAAGAAAAAAATTTAAAAAATCACAAAAAAGAAGCACAGAGGGGAACTTGTCGGCTGACGGCGAAAACAATGTTAACGAAAAATAGCATTTAAGGAGAAAGTGCGCATACCAAAAGCCAAAGTTTTACAGTCTAACAATTACAGCATGATGACGCTGACGACGACGATGATGATGATGATGATGATGATGATGATGATGATGAAGATGATGATGGTGATGATGATGAAGATTGCGGGGAAAAACCAGAAAGAAAGGCCCGACGAGATGCAGAGATACTCTTTTGGGGGAAGTGGTTAAAAATTCAGAGACGGGAAATGGCATTATTCGAGGAAAAATCATACAAAGAACTTCCTGTTTAATATCAAAATTTGCTTCGTTTTGCAATTTAAAGAAATAGTTATCAAATATATATAAGAAAATATTTTGTAGAGCCTCTTAAAAATTAATTTTAATACTCATTTAAAGGAATACTTTTCCAATTCTTTTAAAGCTTGCTTTAAAATAATTTATTTGCAAGATATTTTTTTATCTGATAAATAATGATACAAAATATTTGGTGGACGGTTGTATGGATATATTTAAAAAAATATTTTAAAGACCTAACTCTTAATATTTATTACCAATTTAGTTAGTTAGTTAGCTACTAAAGCGTGCCTTAAAAAAATTTATTTGCTAATTTTATATATGTATATCTGATAAATAATAATAATACAAAGAACTTTCTAATTAATAATTTAAAAGAGCAGTTTTCTAAATATATAGATATTTGAGTATATGGCTATCTAAATTTATATATATCTTAATATATTTATATACAAATATATATACGTATATATATACAAATATATATACGTATATATATTTGTATATATATTTGCATATATATATTTATATTTATATTGTATATACATATATAGATATATAATTATTAACCTAAAAAATTGTTCCAACTCTCTTAAAGCGTGCCACAAAATAATTTATTTGCAGATTTCAAAATGTTCAACTTAATGTTCAGGCAATTATTAGTTTTCCCCCCGATATCTATTCAATCTTTAAGCCTAACTTGTTATTCCACTCGGTATATAATTTATTTGTTCAATGTTTTTTTGACACGAATCTTACTTTATAATTGGTTTTAAATAAACATAATAAACTAAATGTAGTTTCTCTATAAAAAAAGTAAATTTAATAAGGATTAATTACATGTGTTTATAAATATAAAAAATATCTTTAAATTTCGAGCTTGAAAATGCTAAAAAGGGGGAAAAGATGATGAAAAGTGTTACCTTTAATAATAATTAAAAGTGCTTAAAGAGCCAGGGAATTTAAGAAACATCCTGGGCATTCCTGCTACATTATTCAGGAAAAATCCCGACAGAAAAATCTGGAAAATTCCCACTTAGCTAGGGTATCCCCCCGGAGTCGTAAACACGCAACTGGAACCACCTATCATTACGATTTAAGGCCGTAGACGTAGAAGTCAGCGCCGGCTCGAAGGGGGAAAAGCCGCAAGAGAAGTAGCTAAAAGCCAATGAAGAAGGAGGAACAAGTTTAAATGAGGTAAAATCCGCCTTGGGCCTATAACAAAAAATAAATAAAATAAAAGAAAAATAAAAGAAAAGAGAGTGGAGACTGCAACAGCGATGATGGGGATGCGCCCAGAGCCGGCTAAAAATATCCGAGATGCATCTGGCAGATACAAAACAGAGTACACCTAACCGAATCAAAGGCTGGAATTCCGCGTGGAGTGACACTGGTCGAGGAACAGCAAAACGGGGTTCAATGCTCGGAGACACATCTGTCCAGCTTTACGATCACTTATTATGAGTGATAACCAATTGACACTCGACCAGGACTACCCAGCTCTCCTCTCCTGCTCCTCAACTCAATTTTAATTAAAGCCAGTCTTTGGGGGGGAATAAGACCCAGATGAAGACGGATCTGTAACCGATATCCAAGGGCTGCTGCAAAATGAAAACCTGATCTCCGCTTTATGATGATTTCTGCAACGTTTTAATTGTCCCACTTTTTACTGGCCAGCAGCGACTGAGTCTCGGACCTTGAAAGGTGTTTATGCCCTTCTTTCCCTTGCCTGATGTGGCAAATAAATAAATATATAAAAAAAACGAGTTCCGACACTCGGGGAAAAAGACCTAGAAGTGACACTGATTTCGAGTGCTTCGGCTGATCGGAAGACTAGACAGACTAGACAGTTTCTTAATTTAAAAAACTGACACTGATGGGTGTAAAAATAATAATTAAAATGGCTTAGTAATCAACATTTTTATTAAATTAAAAATATGTAACTAAGTGGGTATATCTCAGAAGATTTAAATTAAACTTATGACTAGAAAAACTTGTTGAGTAGAATTTTCTTTACTCAAAACCAATTAAATACAAATTAAGCTGTAACTACTTCTAGAAAATAAAACAACTTTCTTTAAATTCAAAATTCAACTTAATGGGCCATAAATAAAATACAAGTCCTCTAAGCCTTAAATTTTGAGCTAACTCTTATTTATTTCTTATGTATATCGTAAATTAAAAGCTCTTATATTTGTTTTAGGCAAATAAAACAAACTTTTGTAAGCAAAATAGTTCAAAGAGAAATTCCCCCCAAAATCACTTTATGGCTTTTTAGGATAAGACAGGACAAGTCAAAGAACTAGAACAACAACAAATGCCATGTGTGCTTAAAACTTTAATAAACTTTCAATGGTGTTGGGGATAAAAAGACCACCAGCATTCCATCAAAATATGTGGCACAAGTCGATGCAACGAACCATCTTCAACTCGAGCCAAGACAGCGATAGATGGTTCAGTTAGGTTCGGTTTGGTGTGGTTTTGTTTAGATATGGAGCTTACACTGCACAAAAAAATAGGGATAAGAGATGGAAAATGTGATTATTATATAATAAATACTTTATTTATTTTTAAGCGATTTATTTTTATTTGGAGATTATAACCACAGTTTAAGGTATTTGTAGAGAGAGAGCTATTCATTAGATTTTATTTTTACATTTTATATATTTTTTAATGGTTTAAAATTACTTTAATTTATGAATTTTGTAATATAAAAATTCAAAGAGCTTCATTTTGAAATTATAACTTTTGTGTGTCTTAAGGGTATAAAGATATATTCATATCTCTATTATATTCTTTTTATTTTTTTTTATATTATTTATTTAAATGCTTTTTAAATCTCTACTAAATCGTACTTTAATTTCATCTTCAGTAGATGGGACAACTGGAGATTTGAAAACGGTTTCATGCTATACAAAAATATTTATATAATTTATTTTCAGATTTAAGCTTAAATTTCCTAACTATATATGTATATATTTTTTTAATGTTTTAACACCGCTTTAAATTCTTTGAAATTTTTGAAGTTACAATTCAACAAGTTTCATTTGGAATTAAACAAATTTGTGTATCATAAGGGCACAAAGATATCTCGGTAGCTCTTCTCCAATTTAATTATTCTTCTAATTGAAATAGAAATATTTATTAAATCTCCTATTAATTTCCCCTTGATTAGACACATTTTCCCTCACTGTATGAGCATCTTTCTGTGTGCAGTTTTCATTGCAATATCTCAAACATTGCGAACGAGGACAGGCGAACGACATGAATGGCAGCATTTGCTTTGGATTTTCCTCAACTAGAACCAGTTGGGGGCCAAAGAAGCTGCAGGCTGAGACAACCCAACTATCCCCTCCCACCACATCTCAAATCCAACTAAGCTGCAAACATCAAATGCAATTCAAATTGAAATCTTCACAATGCATACAGTAGTAGTTGCATTTTCGGGTATTTCTCGGCGCACTCACTATCTGTGTCTTGTCTGCAAGTGAAAAGCTGGAGAATAAGAAAATCCACTGGCATATAAAATAAGGACAAGACAAGTAGAAATGGTAGAGTTGAGTACTTTAGCTATAAGATACCTGGTATTCAGTAGATACAAAAACGTGGCCTACTTTTGGGCGGCTTACACTTGAGTAATTAAAGGATTTCATAGGAACTTGAATTAAGTAATTGAGGTTTATATTTGAATGAAATTATTTTCAAGATATTTATCTGTTAATAACTCTGAAGATACTTAGATATATACACTCCTAAGCTGTGCATTTACCGATTGTAGAAAAAGAAATTCGATGCAAGAACTAGAAGAGTCAGGGAGCCCCCAAAGGCAAAGGCAGCAGCCACAAAAGAATCTTGAACTCGAAATGGGTCTCGCACAGCCACAGATACTTGTGCATTTACAGATACAAATGCAGCGCCACCCGCTTTGGCACACAGATACTTTAATATCTAGCCAGACTAGTTTCAGATGCCGCTTTTTCCGTCGTCGTCGTTGCATCAAACCAAGTTGTTATTGCTGTTTCAAATATAGATGGTCTGCACTGCATTCCCAACGATTCTAACTCCCCGTTGCCACTCTGTATTTTCCTCTATTTGTTGGGGGTTTTCTTCTTCTATTTTTTTATTCGAAACATTTATGGCCTGATAACAACCAGCAACAACCACAATGTTGACATAGATACGTTCATTGAATTGGGTTAAGTTTCTTCCAGCTCCTTCTGGCTTGTTTTTATTTTTTTTTTCGTGAGCTTTTCCCGGTTTCCCTGTCTCTCTCTCATTTTTTTTTGGGAAGATGAAAGATTGGCTCGGTAAAGGATGCGATTACTTTGATTTCCGTTCGACGAGTATCGGATTTATTTTGACCTTGATCTCTGTGAAATTTATTCATTTATACTAATGCCCTGCTCTTTGGCTCTGCTTTCTTTCCAGGTGAGTGTCTGCGATTCCGTTCCTCCATTACATTAATCAGAATCGATGCCGAGGATGACGATGAGCCAACGGTTGTGTGGCCTTTGATAAAGTTCGCATGGTAATGTCAGTTGCAATTTAAAATTAAATTGCCGAGAGTGATTTATTTTATGGCTAAGACATGGCATTGGCTTAACTCCTAAGTTGTGTGTCAAGCTAGAAAAAAAAAAGCTAATTATTTTAAAAGGTTCTTGTAATTACTGGCATTTAAGAAGAGTGCTAATGGGAATTAAATGAAACTATTTGGGAATTTATTTAATAGGAAAATTATTTAAACTTCAGGTATAACTTAGATATTATAGGAAATATTTTATTGGGATACTTCATGCATACATTTACGTTCTTTAGAAGGAAAAATTAATATTATTTCTGATTTAAAATCATATTAAGCTATGTCTTATCTTATTTAATATTCTATGAATTTTTCTTAACCCAAAATCCTATTAGATCTTTAAAGGTATAATTTAACGAGAAAAAAATATATATAAACTTTAGGTGAAAGTTACTTAATATAGGTAATATATAAATGAAATTCTTAGTATATAAATTTACATTTTTAATGAGGGATAATTAAAAGTATTTTTGCTTTAAGCTCATATTCAAGCTATGTTAGTCACCTTTTGAAATACCTAGAATTTCCCTTAATTTCCATTTAAAATACTCAGAATTTCCCTTACTTTCCATTTAAAATACTCCGAATTTTGCTTACTATCCATTTAAAATAGTACGAATTTTCCTTACTTCCAATTTAAAATACTCCGAATTTCCCTCACTTCCCTTTAAAAATACTAAGAACTTTCCTTAACCCACAAATCCTTTTTGGCCATACACTTAACCCACAAATGGTGTATCCCCAAAAGGGTAGCTAAGCGTAATCAGAGTATCTTGTTTAGTTTACTCGCTGGTTAGTCCTGAGCTCCATGGTAATCTCTGGGATTCGTTGCACCAAGAGCAAGCTCCTTTTGATAAGATCTACATTTACAGAAATTAGCTCAAATTGTTTCAAATGCAACAGCAACAGCAGCAACAACTCGAGATAAAAATAAAGACAACAACAACAGCAGCAACAACTGGAAAATCCCGCACACACAGATGCTGCGCCTCAAATTGCAATTCCCATTGCCATTTCTTCTTTTTATCTGGTTACATGATGCTCCCTCTCTCTCATTTACTCTCTCCCTCTCTCTCTCTCTCTCTCTCCCCCTCTGTCTGATTTTCTTTCTTTTTAACTACCTGTCTCTTTCTGTCTGTAAAGTGGCCAGCTTCGGACTTAAACCAGGAAAACACTGGGAGGAAATGAGAATCAAATTTTAATGAACATTTTAAAGTTCAAGGATGTTAAGAGCTGAGGAAAAATGATCGATATTTTTAAGCTTAACTTTTGGTTTCCGTATTACCGTATATTTTATCGATATTTATGAGATAAACCCACTTTGTATCGACATATATTAGATAAATAGATTGTGTATATAAAGATATATGAGATATCTTGATATTGTATTGATATATTTAAGACAAATTGATATTTTATAGATATATATGAGATAAATCGATATTTTATCGTTATATATGAAACAAATCGATAATTTTTCTTTATAAATGAGATATATCGATATTTTATCGTTATGTACAATGCTAAAAATTAAAATTGTACCCATATATATATAAGATAAATCGGTATTTTTTTTTGAATATTAGATAAATGTAAAAAGGAACCAATGAATTCACGAAATATATATATTTATCTTAAATATCTATTTATTAATTAATTTTTTTTTTTTGCAATATTTGTATACATCAAAGTTTATGATATTTTCGATATGATCCTGAGTACAATATTTATATCAGATTATCTTTTTCGATATATCGATATAAACATCTCAGAAGATTTAAACAAACTCGTAAGAAAAATAATAACCTTGTTTCCTCCTCGGCCTTGACCTTGGCCTCGTTTGGAGAATATTTTGTTCCCCAAAATAAAAACTAGTGCACATTAATTTTTCTCAGTGCTTCTTTGCCACTGCCCCCCCTTAAAATAGCCACCCCGCAGCATCCTGAAATTGAGAACAAGTTGCAAGTCGCCGCCGCATCGCTAACAAAGCCACTCGACAACTGCAAAAATGTGGCCAGGCGAAGTGTTGATGATACAGAGGGGGCGCTTCTCTTTTTTTCCAAGGGGGCTTATGCTTTTCTTTTTTTTTTGTTTTTGTTTTTGTTGTTGTGGAGGGGTTTCGATGCTGCCGCAGAGGAGAGCGCAGAGCGGCGGCAGATTGGCTAACTGGCAATTTGAGGACTCGGGCAAGGCGACCAGTTGCAGTTGCAGAACTGCTTCTGATGCTGGATGCCGAATGCTGAATGTTGGATGTTCAATGTTGAATGCTGAATACTGGAGATGGAGCTGGACCTGAGGCTGCAGATGGAGATGGAGTTGCCTTCTCGCATGACAAGTGGCCCGCAACTAAATCGTAGCAACAGTAACAAATGCACTTAGAGAAAAGCTCTTTAAAAATTAAACAAATATTTCAATTGATTTTAATTTCGATTTTTTTATTGTTATGGAAATAATACATATTTGATATTATGGGTAAATTAATAATTTATAAATTAAATAAATTATAAATAAGTGCACTAGAAATTTAAATATTTTGGTAATTAAATATTAAATATTTATTATTTAGAAATTATATTTGATTTCTTAATTCTTTTTTTGTAGTATATTTTGCTGTTGTTTGAGTGAAGGGTTTTTTTTTATTTAAAAGATAGAAAAAAGTTTCTGCTTTGGTCTTCCATTATAAAAGATTGTTGCAAAAAGTACGCCTAAAATTCTCAAGTACGAATTCGGCGACTTCTTTTTTATATAAATGCGTATACGGTTTAACAGGAAAATAATATTTAAGACACCGAACTATAACTCAAATTACTTAAAACCTTTCTAGAAATTATTTGACAACCTGTTTTTTTCAATTCTCATATTTATTTTAAATACAAAATATTATTTACTGTGTATAGCAGCTGTAAAACAAGCTTTGGTAGAAAGACGCAGGCCAAGATACCCGGCTTCCTTCTGCCCAGTTTTTCCTGCTTGATTTTTCTAGTTTATTTGTATTTGTATTTTTTTTGTTGTATTATTTTCTGCTCTTTTGTGCATTTCAATTTATTGCCCCAGAACAACAATTCAGAGTTTTGTGCTAGGCCACACCACCCACCCAGAAAATGACCCCTCCCGCTCATATCCTACCCCCTCCCGGAAAAAAAAAACAACCTCACCGCCCTGGAGCGAAATTGTTTTGGATAAAAATAACATTTGATGCAAGCAATTGAAATTATGCGTATGCCTCCTGCAAAAATATTTCGCATGCAGCGCCATCTGTTGTCGGAGTGACCTGAATTCTGGATAGACGGGTTCTACCAGGGTCTCAGGGGGGCCTCGAGGGGTCTGAGAGTTATTTTTTTATGTTATTTACCCATTTGAGAAATATATTTATGGAGTGCTGTGCTCTCCTTAGCTCGCACGATGTGCTTGTCAATAAAAATGCACATCAGGGAAATGGTAAAGAGTTTTCCTTGTTTATGGAAAGTGGTGGTTTTTTATTATATTTTTTTTTTTTTGGTATTTTATGGATGTTGTTTTTTTTATTAATTTAGTAATAGTAAAAAATAAAATAGGTTTTAATTTGGGAATAATTTTAATTATATACAAATTGATTTATTATATATATTATATAATTTATCTAAAAAAAAGTATTTGCTTTAATTATTTATATACATTTTGCTTATGAGTATTTAATAAATATATAAATATAAATGTTATACATTAAACTGTATTTAATTATAAATATTAAGACATACTCCAATATAAAAGCATTTTCTTTCATAATTTATATAACTTTTACTACATAATAAATAACAAATTAAACTATTATTTAAATGTTAAATAAAAGCACTTCCTTTCATTATTTATATAAGTTTTGCTTTTGAGTAATTAATACATTTTAATATTACTTACTTGTTGTTGTGTTAATCATAAATATAAAATACTCCAATTTGCTTTCATTATTTATATAACATTTAGGGAGCCCCAAAAAATGCCTTGGTTTATTGTCCAAATGAATTTTAATCACTGCAAAAACAAACAAGTCTATTTTTGAATACCAAATAGATGGAATCACTACCCAAAAATATATGTACTTTGTATATCCACTTATTTGCATGTCCAGTAAAGGCAATCCACAAATAATGAGGTATAAAATGCACTCAACCTCGGTGGAATGATATAGACAATAGGCACTCGGTTCGAAAGAGAAGACTCCCCCTGAAATCCCATCTATTAGTTGGCAGGGAACAGGTTGCCTTGGCGCTGAACCAACAATGCACGGATTCCGATGGCGATTCAATCAATAGGAGCGAAACACGTGAACTTTGAACTGACCTAGCCCACAAAAACTGAAAATCCCAAGGAGAAAACGAGCTAAAGTGGGCAGAGAAATCGAGTAAAAAAAGGGAAACGAAACGAAACAAATCGAATTGAAAACGGTGCACGAAAAGTGCAACAAGAGGCATGCAACAAGGGAAAGGTAAACACACCGAGAGATACAAAGATACATCCCCATGGCGCTGCTCAGATACATTTGGGCCATTTCTGGCCTGGCACACCAAATGCAATTCGAGGCGGGCGGAGTAACTAAAAAAAAGAAAACAAAAAACCCAAAAAAAAAATCAAAAATTACACTACGAGAAACTTGAATAAAACTTAGGCTTAGCTTAAGATATGCTTGAAGAAAAAAATGTAGATTTAAAAATTAATATAATAGCAGACAATGATATATTTAGAAATATTCTTTCTGCTGTAAACTGTTATATTTAATGCCAGTTTTCTTTTCAATTACATTTAAATTTATATATTTTTATAGATTAAAAATGTAATTAAATGTAATGCCATGTTCCACAGAATAGATATGTATTTTTTCAATTGGTAAAAGACTCATTGGAAAGTTGTTAGTTGTTTTTAATGTAAATTTATTAGTGATGTGCATTCACTTTATATGCACAGATACTGATTATGACGATTATGCAAATGTGAAAAAACAGATGTTTAACCAAGCTGTCAGCTTGTATAAATAAATATTTTCTTGTTAAAGAATTACACTTTTATAAATTATTTAATAATTCTTATTTTTCCTAGCAAAAACCTATAGATCCTATTACTGTGATATTTTATTTATATATTATTATTACTATTTTTATTTTTTCAAGTGTACGTCCCGTATATATTGATTTACGCAACGATAAAATGGCACACTCACACTTACAGCGAACTGCAGTTAAATATTTTTTGTGTGAAAGATACAATGCTGCTGAAATATTGAAATCAATTGCAGGTTTCTGTTTTGGTTTTTTAAGCGTTTTAAGTTTTGCCTTTATTTTTTTGTCTTCTTTTTCATTTTTTTTTTGGTTTCTTTTCTGATTAATTGGCAATGGCCAATGCAAATGTTGTTGGCCTTTTGGCTGGGGCACAGATACAGCTACAGTTGCAGCTAAAGATACGAATACAGATGCCAGCGCGACTCGTACAGATACAGATACAGTTGCATTGTCAACGTTCCAAAACAGCCCCAGCAGCGTATGGCATACAATTTAAAAATGTATCCAAGAGATACATTACACATTACGGCCATGGCTTGCCAAGTCTTGGCTTGGAAATTCCCTTCACTGCATTCTTTCCCACACCAAAAGCCAGACAAAAGAGCAGAGATACGTACGAACGTCCATACATATATTTGTATATGGATAGATAGATACTTTTTGGGCCTTTGGTCTTTGCTAGTTTTGGTTAGTTGACTGCAGGGCTTACAAGAAACCCCCCCCCATCCACCTCCTCAGCATCTCTATCTCATTCTGAGACCGAGACTGAGTCGTCGCCGTAGCCATTCGCATTGTCGTAAATTTTATTAGAGTGTAGCCCCACAACCTAATCATGATCCCCATGATGATGATGATGGTGGTGATCATCATGAGCAGCGGCAGCAAACCTAACACAATTTTACTTAGTTTGCATTTTAGCTTATGGCTTTTGTGTTTTACTCGCAGCTCCAAAAAATATAAAAGAAGCAAAAAGCACTCCTACTCGCACACTCGCACACTCGCACATACAAAACCATAAAACGTTTCGCATTTCAAAGGCCACACACATTATTATTATTTTCAGCTATTACTTTGGGGTATTTTTCAAAAGTTTTCAATTTATTTTTTGTGCGGAAAACTGATACGACGTCTTTTGAGTTGACTTGAGGCTTTGAGTTATTGCCTTAACATAAATGCCTTAGTCTCAGTGGGTTAGCCTCGCAATATCCGAGTATCTCGAAAAACCCTCTCCAATTACAATTCATTTTTGGCATTCACTCTGTCAAGTCAAAGTTCAAAATGTTATCACACACACACACACACAGGGAGACAATGACTGAGATTGAGGCTCTTCGGCTACGAAAATCTCATTGATTTTTCTGGTTTCATCTTGGGTTCACTTTTGGGGTTATCAATTGTCCCATAATAATACTTTGTGTGTTTAAAAATATAAAACAATTATGCGGCGGCGGCGGCTAGTATTTCTGGGAATGGGAGCCCAGAGATTGGGCAGATGAGTTCATTGCCCATTCAAAGGATTATTTTTCATAAGTCAGAAAGGTTTCTGAGTATTGTTAAGCTGGACTAGATTCAACATTAAGTTTAAATACATGTTTAAATATTTTATAATTTTTATAGAACATCAATTCCTCTCCAAATATCTTTAGTTACACTTCAACTTAATTCCCAGAAAAATTCTACAAAAATTCTTATTTTAGGAAATGAAAGAAAAACCTTTAATATCTTAGGACTGACACAGAAATATTCATTTCTTTGAATCGTGATTTTCCGCCAAAAACCAACAAGAGCCAGGGAAAACTTTGAAAGAACTTTTCCCAAAAATTTCGGACTGCGTAATGCAATTAATAAAAATTGCCTGAGCGCAAATTTGTTTGCAAAAAAAAAAATCACTTTTAAAATTTTGCTGAAACAAGGAAATCTTTGCGAGGAATCGGGAAATCCCACTAAATTTGTTTTCTTTCTTTATTTCGCTTAAGAGAGTCTCTCTTTGGTTTCGGTTTTTGGTTCACTCTCTTTCGTGTGTGTGTGTGTGTTTGTTGTTCATCGTTAAAATGCAGTGAGAGAGGAATGCCGGTTTTTGTGTTACAGTATGTGTGCGTATCTGTATCTGTGTGGGTTACTACGTTCGCTCGCTTTTGTATCTCTCAGATAAATTGTAGTAGTAAAAATTCCGCTCAGCTGTGCTGCGGGTTTTATTTGTTGTTTCGGAAAAACAACAACAAAAGCAACGGGTATGTGAGTTCCAGTACCTACTTCCAGTTTTGAGATACTTTTCGGAGTTCCAATGAGAGCGCACGCTTCGTGTCCGCTTCGCCTACCAATGCACAGTGGGGTATTTGACACCAAAAGTGGAGATCAAATCAGATGGGGATATTTTTACTGGAAAATGGATAAAGGGTTTTAAACGGTAAATTAAAAATATTTAATATAATTTGTACAAAGCTTAGGGTGTTCTAATTTGATTAAAACTAATTATTTAATTGCGTTTTATGGCCTCTTATGGATTTTTTTTGTTTTTATTATTATTTATCTAATTTTAACATGGGAAGTATGAACATATTTTAGGACTTATAAAAATGGGACTACTAGCTGTCATCTAAAAAATAGTTTAAATAATCTTAGTTGTCTTTAAAGTAACTTTTTCCCTAACCGAAGTCTGAAATTTTATAATTTGTAGAACAATTTTTCGTTGTTTCGATTTGAACAATAAAATTAAATGTAAAATATTAAAAAAAATATAGATTTTTTAAATAGCTTAATGCATTATCTTGAAGAATAAACTAAGTAAATGATATTAACTATTTAAAGACACCGAAAATATGTTGCAACTTTGACAAATGAAAGTTCAGGCACTTTTAGGTAATACTTGCTGCTTCTTTTGTTATTGACAAAATATAATAATCTATTCTAGAAAAATCCAAGTTCCTTCTTCAAATGTATCCCCCAATCTGTGGTGCAAAATACTCCACTGTGCGGATGCGACTTCGGCTTTCGGACTCCGATTCCGAGACGGATTCCCATTCGGTTTCGGTTTCGGACTCGAGCGGCCTCCGCCACGATTGCCAACACAGTCCGATATTCACTCTCAAACTGTACGGTTTGGCAGCGGCAGCTGTTTGGGAAAAGCGGAAAAGCCGAGGAGGAAAAGCGGAATAGCGAATAGCGAGGGGAAAGGCGAGCAGGGGAAGCTGAGCGGTAGAAGGCAGAGCGCGTCGTGTGTTGTCTTCCTCCTCATCTGCGAAATACGAAATTCTGCAATAAACAATTGTTGTTCAAGTTTAAACAATTCAAAAAGTGAGTGTTCCAAGAAGTGCAACCAAAATAAACCCAAGATATCTATAAAAAAAAAATCGGAGTAAATAACAATGGATCAAAGAGAAGCAGATACAATTAACAGAAATGTATAAAATAACTGAAAGTTAAACATAAAAATAATACAAAAAAGCAAATACTATATACATAAAATAAAAATATAGAAACAAGGTCAACTTAAACTTTAAAAAATATTAAAAATCTTTTAAAAAATTTATTTCTAACCTATAAAAATTCCATATAAACGAATAATACAAACAAAAAACTTAAGAAAACAAAGAAATGTAAAACATTGTACAAGAATTTCTTAATATAAAAATGTAAAATATTTAAAAACCCTAAAAACAAAAATATTTCTTAAATAACAGTTGAAAACTCTGAGGATTTTAAACAAAGAATAATAACAATTACTAAATAAAGCTAAAAAAATTAAATCAAACTTAAAAAAAATAGTAAACTATAAAAATTAAGCCATTCATTGTTCTCCTCCCATTCATCCCGTTCTTTTGTGCCAAAAAAAGATACTACATAATAGTAAAAAAAAAACATAACAATTGTAACGATCATAAATAATAACAACAATTTCGTGTGACGTTTTAGTTAATGCAAAAAAAAAAAGAACGAAAGAGAAAAATAAACAACACAAAAACCAACCACTTTTTTCAATTGTTATTTCCGGTGTAGCGGAATTTCACTGTGCATTGTCTTCCTGTGTGTGTGTGTGTGTGTGTGTGCTGGCGAGTGTGGGAGAGAGAATCAAGAAGGAAAAAGAAAGAAAATCTGGAGAAAAAAAAAAAAAACATAAACAGCCCAGAACAACGTGTTCGCTCAACTACAAGTGTGTGTGTGTGTGAAAATAAAAAAGAAAACTGAACCCTACACAAATAAAATTCAAATAAAATAATAAAAACAAGACCCCAGCAAAGTGCAAAAATGGTCTTTGCTTTATTGAATTTATAGCCGACTTTTGTCTCGACGGTCCATATTGAGGTTACATAAAGATACGCCTGAAAATCCAGCAAAAAAAAAAAAAATATAAAATATATATTTAAAAACAGCATAAAAAATGCTATTAAAATGTTGATTATACCAAAAACAGCAAAAGCTTGGAAAAGTTTATTATTTGTTTGTTTATGTGCCAATAATTTTGTTTGAACAGGAGTTGAAGGAGGTTTCTAAAGCTAATAAAAAAAATTATATATTTAAATATATACTTAAAAATATGTCAACTAGAGCTGTGTAATATATATTACACAATTTTCTAGTGAACTGTATTGCTAAAATGACACTTACTAGGAATTGATTAGCTAAACAAATTGCTTAGGGGAATTCTCAGAAATACATTTATGAGCTCTACGAACAATTTACATTTAGCTTTTAAATGAAGAATTCTAATTTTGCAAACACTAGTAAATAGTAAATCTAGACCTTAACCTGTTTTGCTAGATATATGTCCACCTCTTTGATATCTTTTTACACCACATAATACACTTAATAATTCAATGAAACCCAAACTTTGCTCACCTGCTGAGCCTATCAATTACCTCCAATTACCGATAAAATCCACTTAATAATCTCCTCGAAACTTTTACTTTAATTGGTCTCAGCTCAAACTTGGCCAGGAAATTATGGCCCAAAAACTGACCTAACCCAATCAATGAGTTGACTGCAGGCAAATATTTATCTGGTCAGGGCAAAGTTCGACTTCAGGCAGACCAAAATATTGGCCATGTTATCTCTGTAGATACTTTAACTAAGCTGCCCATCAATTGTGCAAAGGGAAAACTTTCGAAAGCAGTTAGATATGTACTTCCCAAGGCCGCAGAACTTTGATTAAACATAAGCCACCAACCCCCTGGCCAAGGTTCAGCACATTTTCCACTCCTTCTCTCGACTGTCAGCTAATTAACATGGAAAATTTCGCCAGAATATATCGTTTACTTAAGGCGAACTTTCGGGGTAGATAGTGGTGTCAGTGGAGGGGCGGCTGTGGCGGCGCCATAAGTTTTCAGAATTTATAGAGTCGACGGCGAGCCGTGCATAAATGAAGCTTTCTATCGATAGATAAATATAGCCGGCGAGAAACAGATACAAGTGCTTGAAGACACAAAGATACAAAAGAAGCGACCGCAAACAAATGGCTATAATAAACAATTAAAAATTATTTACTTGCCAGCGCTGCTGCTGCTGCTGCTGCTGCTGTTCGGTTAGAAATTGAAATTGAATTATAAACAATTGAGTGGTGATTCAGTGCAACCTCAACTATGGTCCGGACAAGGAGTCTATATGTATAATCTATATGTATCTAATGCATCGCTCTATGTGTATCTTTCAGTCTGTGGGCCAAAGTGCAATACCCAATCGAACACTGAAGCATTCCATTTAAACTAATAACTGATCGAAGTGCAATACAAATAAATCCAGCTGAAAATCAACGTGTGTGTTCACTGAACCTAAAGCATAAATGGATTTGCATAATTAACTATTTTGCCAGAAAAATCATTAAACTTAAATACGCATAAACATAATAAGCATTTAAAATAACATTTTGTGTGCAATTTCAACTTTAACTATAACAATAAAATCAACAAAAATTAATAGCCTTGTAAAGGTCAACAGATTTTTGCTAAAAACACTTATTGCTTAAATCATAAATAAAAGGAAAACACTTTATAAACTAAACTACTTAGCTAAATTGTTATAAAATAAAATCTATAGAATTACTGATAAACAAATTAAATACAGTTTTAAAGTACTACAACTTTTTTTATAATTATTAAAGTGAAAAAAAATACATATATAAATATATTAAATCAACTTTAAATGCAATTAACTGAAAAGGATTACATTTAAAATATAAGCCGCTGAATTTTCCTTACTGTAAGTATTTAAATCAATATTTTAAATGAAATTAAACAATTTTAAAGCACTCAACCAATCCAAAAACGTTATAACTCTTTGCTGGACCCTGGAAATTTCTATTTCAGTTTTTTATAAGGGAGGTTTATAGGTTGTTTTTAAGCTGGAAATCATTAAATCATTATGATCTTTTCAATGAATATTTATAAAACTTAATGCATTTTTAATGGCAATTCCATGAAGCTTATTCTTATACTTGATAAGGCTATCAACAATTAAATTGTTGACCCATTTCATGGTTGTATTTTGGTAATGTAGGTCAACATTTCAATGCTTGTACACTTGTCCATTGATGTGGATTCCCTTTTTTAGCTGGCAAAAAATCTGCGCTGAAGTATTTTATGTACAAGAAAAAAACCCCCCACTTACCTGAGTGATTTTCACATAAGAGGCTTACTAGACAAACAACAAAAATCCCCGTCGACAGAGCCCATCAAATAAATTTAACTCAAACATTCCGCGTCGATGGTAGATATCAGATACCTTTATTCTGTACATAGAGATATATCTATATATATATTTTTTTGTGGAACCTTTCGTGTAGACACACACCCTGCAAAATTGATTGTTTTCCCCCTGATAACAACAAACGAACATGCAATTTTGTAATTATTAATTTTACGGTCTGTTTGAGACGAGCTTTTTATTTGTGCGAATTTTAAGAAGAATTCCTTGCACACACAGGTGCAGCCGCAGCGTGCCTAACTGTTGATCATTTCCGCCCTGGCATTATTTTTGTATTTATCTTCTTTTTTTTTTTTTTTTGGCCAAAAAAACTGTCCAACTGTGTCGGAGGTCAGTGAACTTTTTTTTTTTGTTTAGCGGCTCGCGATACGTGTTTGTTTAGGCCCGAAAATCCCACCATCACTTTATTGCGGTTATTGACTTTCAACTCAAACCACTTCTTCATCTCTTTTAGCTTTGGTCTTTTTTTTTCATTTTTTCTTTATTTTATTTTTTTTTTGTCGTCCATCAACGTTCTGGGCCTAATTTCCTTTTCGAGTTTGGGTGTGTTCCTCATCCACAAAAAAAAGGGGACGCGGCAAACGAATTAACATAATCAAATTTACCTTTTTTTTCTGAACATTGCGAACACGTTTCGTGGCCTTTTCCGTAAAAGGAAAAAGTAAAAACTATTATTTAATTTTCGTGTCAGTCGGCGCAAGGCCCCAGCAACGGGCATTGATGTATTGAGGAATTGAAGCCCATTTTACACCTGCCAATCCACTAGACGAGGGCTTGAAGCTAGAATTGTAATCAAATAATAACCAAGATCTAGGTATAGGTTTTGGCTAAAAATTTGCTTTAAATTTCCCTCTGCTAATTAATTTATATAGTTAAAATTTTTAATTATTCAAGCCTTTAGTTAGTTGTCAAAATTTTGAGTTTTTAGTTTGGGATTGATGAAGCCCTTTTACCTTACCATGTACTCATGGTCTTTATCTAGCGGATTCGTGTGAGGACTTTTACTTCATGACGTGTCCTCGGATCGAAAATTCGAGAAAATGAACTTTTACAGAATTTTCTGTGGAAATGGTGAACCCCAGAGTCCTGCAAGGTTACGCATCTGCAAGCGATGCACCTGGCCACAGCGATCTCGATTAGATTCGCAGGATCGCCGTCAATGGCGGGAGCGGAATCAGGACGTGATCAAGCGGCTGTCCCAGATGGTCGGTGCCGGGCCCCAGGACATCGCCGACTTCCTGTACGACCTCACCCTGCGGAAATACAGCCAGTTGGTGAACCCCAAGGAATGTGGCTGGAGCTTCTGCAGGGTGCCGCTCTGCTATCCGAATGTCTGCGATCGCTACATGGGCATATTCGACCGCACGGGCGACCTGCGGGATCCCACGCATCCGAAGTGTCTCCATCATCTGCTCCAGTTGCTGCAGGACCATCTCAATGGGGCCTGTCAAGACGGCTGCCTGGGTTTGCCCATTTACGCAGAATATTCCTGCGGTCGTCCCACCAGATGCCGCCGATTCAGAAAACTATTGAATTTCCAGGATCCAGAAGTGGAGGTTATCGATGATAACTATAGGCCATCATCCTTGGCATCGGTTTGGGGAGGTCCGGCGCGTATCACATTGAAAAAGAAAGCACCAATATTACTGCGATCGGAAGAAACCCCCTATGACTCAACCAATAACAGCCCAAGGATGTCAGTACGGGGACCGTATAACCTCCGCACAGACGAAGATGATCTGGAAATACGCCCGAGAGTTAAATTTAAGAAAACCCTTGGCCGGCACTCGGTCTTCCTCAATGATGAGCTCGCCTTGGCCCACAATAGGCCAAGTTACTACATAGAGGATCTGTTGAAGGAGGCTCTGGTGCGACCTCGCAATAGAGCCAGTTTTGTGGGACCCATAGGGAATCTAAGGATGAAACGACTGCACATTCTCATCAAGCAGTTAGTTGAGAAGAAGGGACGCAATTTCCAACCCGAAGAGTTCAAGATAATCATCGAGAAAGTTAATCTCGGTCCTCACATGGAAAAGAAACGGCATAAGGAAATAGCCTTTGAGGTCTCGAGGCTGTACAGTTCCGTTGTGGAAAGATCGTCTAAATTCTTCCCATACTATCTTAAAGTCCCATCGGCTCCGAAACGCTTTAAAAGGTCCGTGGGTTCCTTACATTTCCATCCGCCCCTGGAGTCGGTGAAACCGTATAGGACGCGCAGTATCAGCCAGAAACATGTGCATCATCATCGATCTGTCTTATCATGGAGATCCAATCAGGGAGTGGAAGAACGGAAAGGGAAGGAAGTTCAAAAAAGCCCAAAATCAGATATTTTACCCCGAATTTAAGATGTTACTTTTTCAAAGTAAAATTAAATGTTTTAAATGTTTGCTAAAGAGCAATTGAAAACTTATTGGTATTATTATTGACTCAGTCGATCCCAGAGTTTCATTTGAAACATTTCCCTTCGTCACAGTATGCTGGGGGTTTCTAGGGTTTCTTTTCTATCATTCTAACTCTCTGGCTGACAGTGTCCACAACAAAATTTTGGAGTTTTTTTTACAAAATTCTCCCCTTTTCGGAAACCCCCAGATGGCCAGGCCCAGGATATTTTACTGCAATCGCTCTGAACCGAGGGAAGGATGTCGAGGCAGCTTGTGTCCGTCCTCCGAGAGGCAATGGGGTCTGCTGAACATGGGCATGATCCAGGCGCTGGCCAAGATGGTGAATCAGTCCGCCGGCAGGGTGGGTCAGTTCCTGCATCAGCTCACCCTGCAACTCTTTGCGAGGATTCTCTACCCCCTGATGGCGGGTTGGAATACCCGCAAGATACCCTTCACCCTGCCCGATACCTGTGAGCTTTACTACAGTATCTTCGATGAGGAGGGCAATATCCGATGTCCCATACCCACAAGGACCCTGCTCATACTCATAACCATGATGCAGTATTTCCTAAACTTGCCCAGGCAGTGTTGCAAGCGAAAGTGCAATTGTGGCTGCACCGATGACAGCCTCAAGAACATACACAATCCCGGTTATTGCCGGAATGTGGTGCCCTTCAGTGGTCGCAGGAACCCGAAAAGCGAACCCTCCCCGGGGAGCGACATTTGGACTGGTCTCAAGAGGTTGGGCTACGATAAAACAAGTGCTGGCCTGAAGAGTTTTCCCTCGGACGAGTCCATAACCTATGGCTATGCTCCACACCGGTGTCCTTGCCAGGGTTCTGAAGCTCCTCGAAAGCCTGTCCCAAATCCCTATGGGAATATTTCGGAGCCCTTGGCTTTGCAAAGTGCCTGCGAGCAGGAGCTGCGAAGTCCCCTGTTGGCTTCCGATTGCAAACCAAGGTCTCCGCTGGAAGGGATGTCGCCGGCGGAAAAGCAATGCTATTACATAGCCAACATCTCCAATCTGTATTCTGCCGTCGTCGAAGATCGACACTCGCGACCATCTTTAGGACAGAGTAAGCCGCCGAAACAGAGGATTATACCCTGCCAGGAAAAGCGTCGATTCGCCGGCGGTATGATGATTCCCCAACCCTACTCCTGGAGTTTGTTGTATCGCGACCCACAAACCATGATGAAACCTCCGGGTGGAAGGGCAATAGCTCCATATAGAGGCCAATCTATAGGGAAAGATCAAGATCAAAATCAAGGACTTGGTAGTAACTATAATATGGTTAACCCCTTCAAGGAAAATAGTCTGTTGCCTGTTCGACATACAACTCGGGACTATGTTCCCCAGACCCTGGAGATCTTTAGGCCACAACAAAGAGTCCACTTTACCATTGATAACTTTTCTAAAGCTCCGAAAAATCTTTTACAAAACATTGCTTATACAAGAGATATATCAGGAAATAAGCAATATCATTTGCAATTGAAGGATCAGAGTTTAATAAGCGTAAATCAAGCTAGGCCGGTCAGGGATCCCTTGGATTATTGGAAGGAGATGATGGAGAGGAAGCAGTTGGAAAACATCTCAAGATCCATCAAAGAACAGCAAAACTTTTCAATTCCCGCGATCGATATTAATCCTTATTTATTAGAAAGTAGAAGACTTAATAGAGCCAAGTCTTTGGAGTCCGTAAAATCAAACCTTGTTAAGAAAATCCTGATAATCGAAGCACTTGGCAGGCACAGAGGGTCTTTTTCAAATAGAAAGGATCAAGCTCAGCAAATTAAGAGTAATGTTAATCGAAGAAACCAATATTTAGATACAAAATTCAAGTCACTAAGGACCAAGTCGGTGGATCGTGTTCAGCTTTCGTTTGGGGAGGACACCGCCAAGACTCAAAATTATTCGTATTCAAAGGAATACAGAAAAGAAACCTCTAGAGAGCGTTCTGGAATAAAAAATCATTCAAGAAAAGTTGCAGGCGAGAGTCTGTTCTTCATAACTCCGTCTAAAGTTATAACCAATCAGCCTGAACAGGTGACACCTAAGGAGTATCAACCACCACCAAAGGATACATCGGCTCTAAAGAAACCATTATTGAATCAAAAAACCATCGAAAGCTTAAAGTCTTTGGACAAAAAAGTACATTTTCGAGTTCCCATACTTAAAGAAAGGGAACAGCCACCTATTAAATCAAATGACAAACCTATAATTAACTACAAACATAAGACGGAAAGTACACATCAGACCGAGTCCTTCAACAAGTCATTGTCTGACGAATATACAAGTTCCCTGGAGTTAAATGATAAAGAAAGAATGAACAGAAAAACCCACTTTTTAAGAAATATCCTACGAACCCGATCTATAAGTAGAGAGAAAACCAGGACGCCATCATCAGAGCCTGTGCAAAGGTTTCCTAACTTATTTCTGGCCTTAAGTAGAAAGATCATGAGAGAGAAAGCCACTAAAGTCACAGACTAAGGAAGTCAAGTTGTTGTGTTTTAGGAACCTAGAAGCTACATTTTAGTTCAACTTTATAAGTGGATTGCTGTTACATTTCGGATACTAACTTCAACCCTAGATCATAGTAGTTATTTTGCGTACACAAATCAAAGTGTCACCAAATCATGTGCCTGGCCGTCTATTAAATTATAGTTTTGAAGAGTGTGTACGCTTGTGGTTTTAATTCCCCCTATACACCATATACATATATCGTATTTTATAGCAATCCATTTTGGGTTCCATGGATGTCCACCTACGCTGATTTGAAAGCCGCTGGATTTGCAGCATAGTTGCGGTGCTCTTTTGCCTCTTTTCCATGATGATGGTGATGCGGCTGCTGCTGCGGGACTTTGCTTAAAAGCTTTTCCCTCACACATTCCCTTAAACCTTTTTGTGGAAACCATATCGTATAGTTGCCTTGATTTCGGGATTTAAATATTTCCTCGCGTTTATTTGAATCATTTTTGTGCAGGCACGCAAAAGATTAAGGAGGCTGGGCTCATTTCGAGGCTTTTACTTTACTTTGGGGGACCATAATTTGCCCCTTCATCCCCCAAAAAACTCATCTACCCGCTATATTTATATGTGTGTGTGTATGTTCTAGCTGTAGGCCATAAGCCAAAGGGCAAACGTTTTGTGGCCAAAACGCAATTTTCCCTGGTAAAGTCGAGGAGCGTGTTAGTAACAAGTGCCTCTCACTTTGTTGGCCCCTCTGGGTGGGCCCATCAACTTGTATGCCAGCTCTTTTCAGTTCGCTGAAGCGGCTGGGATTAGGATTTAAGACAAACAGATTAGAAATTCATACGAGATTTAAGTGATGGGGCAGCTCTGAAGTTAGCTGAATTCATTTGGAATTTATATAGAGTAAGAGAGGGGACAGCCCTTTGTATAGGGAATGAAGGGGTTCCTATTATAGAAAATTTATAAATCAAAGACATCCTTTGATTTGGTATAGTAATCTGTTAAAGTTTTGTTTAGTTTCTTTAGGATATAGTATTACATCTTAGCTCTTTATGTTGAACTTAAGCTTGCTTTTGGGGTATTTTAAGTAACTAAGTAAAATCAACTTGTATACCAAAATTCACAATTGTAGCTCTCTGTGAAGCCAAGTTACTTGAGGTTGAAACTCCCCAAGTTACTCTCTCTGGCATCTTATGGCCCAGTACCCACTTTCAATCCCTCCCACCCCTTTTTTGGAGGGTTTTCTTTTATATAAGACTTAGAAACAAAAGACATCTTATAGGTCTTTGATTTGGTTTACAAATCGGATGAATTTTCTATTAGTTTCTTTAGGATAAAGTATTATAGCACAGCTTATATATGTCCTTTTAGTTTGCTTTTAAAATATATTAAATAACTAACTAAAATCAATTCCTATACCAAAATTCACAATCGTATCTCTCTCTAAAGCCAAGTTACTTGAGGTTTAAATACCCCTAGTAACTCCTCCTAGCATCCTATGGCCCAGTACCCACTCCCTCCGACTTCCTCCCTCTCCCTCCCACTTCCTCCCTCTCCCCCCCCTCTCCATATTGGTCGCCATGTCGCCATTGTGCTTATCAGTCTGATGCGACTCTGATGATAATAATTCAGAGTCAAATATCTCGCGACGTTTGGTGGCCAAGAGGCATGATTTATGGCATTCCATTCGAGACTTAAACAATACGATAATTATTTATTAGAGTGGATCCCTCTGGGCACTCTCTAGTACTGTATAGTACTTTGTGTGAGGCAATGCAAACATACAAATATGTGTATATAAATAATAAGTTTTTGTTTGGCTGCAATGACTTTGCTTGCTGCTCCCCCTCTCTGGCTGCTCCCCCTGTGCGGCAATTTATAATGTTGAGTGCCAAGCAGTTAGGAGGGATCTCCGCTTATATATATATATTATATATATATATATATATATAGATACGCTACCCGTATATAGCATCTATGGGGAGAGAGTACGGAGGAGACAGACCAGAGTCGCCCTGACAAAACCAGTTGGAAATGGCCTGGCAAACGGAATTTATTGCAATGGAGTGCTGAAAACTAAATCATCATCTTCCATCCAAGATCCAGTCGGAGTCCGAGGGGGACGGGGCCAGAACAATTGATACACTCTCGACCAGCTCATTTAATATTTATGCGCATTTAGCCGGGCACTTTTTCTATGGCAATAGTTTCAGTTGGCCCATGCGTAAATATGCGCAAAATAAATACATTTTTTATCTCCATTTTATTATTTCTCTCGTTTTTTTTTTTGGCTCTGCTGCTGGTAGGCATAATTTATGCCCATAGAAGGGAAATATTTAACGCCTTTCAACAAAAATCGGGGCTATATATATATATATATATATATATATGTATGCAGGATATTAGAGCCACGAAACCCTAGTAAAAACCTCAAGCAGGCATCTATAAAATAAAAGTAAATTGGTTGTCCGGCTTTGGTTTGCTGCTGGCCCGCTTTCCCCGCTTGATTTTCCCCCCAAAACAGCCCCCAGTGTGTACCCAGTTCCGCATTTTTCTCCTTTTCATTTTCTTTTTTCCTTTTTTTTCCTACAATATATGTATATATACGGACAATATATATATTTTTTTTCTGTGCGTTTCTCCTTTTGCTCGTGTCGAGTTGTTCAAGCTGTGGCATAATTTTTACGCATTTGCTCGGACCCCCCGGCAGAAGTGTTGATAAATAGAAAAAAATAAGGAAAGGGGCGATAGAGCGGTGAGGGCGTGGCACACGCATAGACTTCCTGCTTGTACTACTACTACTTTTACAAAAAAAAACAATATATATAAATAATAAAGAAAAACGTTGAGCTGAAAAAGAGGCTGCGAGCAAAGTTAAACAATTCATGGTCGAAGCTTTATGTTTTATACGCAAAACTTTGAGTTTTGATTTCGGATGTCAGAGGAGCTCTAATTTTTTTCTTCTTTTTTTTGTCAGTATTTATGTGTGTGTGTGTGCTTATCTATGCCGCAGGCTGCCAAGACGCACATCGCGTGGCACACACAAACGCACTCTGAAATGAACTACAATGGGTGCTTTGCATGCCCTTGTGGATCAAAGGGGTCCATTGAATTAAATGTGGGTTTAAGCCTAAAAAGAAATATATAAATTGGAACACATTTAAGGAAACTGTAGAAATTTCTGGAATAATTTTGGGTATTTAAAGAATATTAAGGGTTTTTTAAAAGGTTAAAAAATATTTTCTACTTACAGAAACTGGAAGAAAATATAAAAAATACATTAAAGGGTCAATTAAAATTAATGTGGGATTAAGTCTTGAGAAAAATTATAAAATTATTATAAATTTTAAAAAACTCTAGGAATTTTTAATATCATTTATACTACCTTTAAAATAGTCATCAATTTTTGAAAGGTTAAAGTATAAAAATTATAATGAAAATATGTATTATTTATAGATACTAAAAGAATATATACAACATTTCTAAAAAATTGGAAATGTACGATTAAGCCTTAATTAAAACATATAGAGTGGAAAAATTTAACAAAAGTAGAAATTTCAAAATAATTTAATTATAATTTTCAAAAGGTTAAATAATGTATCTCAAAATAAAAGGTCATATTTATCATTAAATTATTAATGCTGCCCAGAAATATTCAAGGGATTTTGTTTTTATTATTTGTAAGTCAAAATTCTTAAAATATTTTGTAGAGTTAAATAAGAACTTAACTTTTTGCAGACATTTTTATTAAACAACTTTAATTTAAGGAAAATATTTAAACCTTCTAACATGCTTCTTAAAACCCTCTTTAAACTTAAACTAACTTCTTGGCATTCAGAAGCCTTTACACTTTATTTTTCTTGCTTAATAAAAGTGTATTCCATTTATAATCCAAAATTAAATCAAATAATTAATAATTGAACTTCTTTCATAAATTTTACTCACATTAAAAGTAGTGTAGTACCTTCCTCGTCTAAACTGAATTAACGCAAATCGCAAATTTCTGCTTGTTTTATGTTTATTTGTTTGGGGCCGCGACGTTTGCCAAAAACCAAGGCTGTCTGTCTATATATCTGCGCGATGTCCCTGCCACCCCTTTTCATGCCCACTTCAGCCCCCCTCCCCTCCGCCCTGTCCCTGTTCCAGGCTCGTTTTGTGTGAGGCCAAAATCCACTTAAATCGATAAAAACTATCAAATCTGTGCGGGGCGTGTGCCTTAGTTGTCGGTTTTTGTTTTTTTTTTTGTGCTCCGTTCTTCTTGTTTCCTCCTCACCCCCCTCCCCGGCCGCTTCTCCGCCGGAGTCTGACCCGGAGTTTCGTCACTCATACGCCATGTGCGCCGTCTCCAGCGTCGTCGTCGCCACTCATTTTTCGCCCATGTTGCGTATGTTGTCAAGTCTCTTCCGTTTGCTGCCTCTCAGCAAAGTCGTGTTTGTTTCTCTCGGTGTGCACAGAGAAAAAAAATTTAGGACGAATATATTTAAATATGAGGTTTTTTATTTGTAATATAATAATAATAATAAAATATAATAAAATAATAAAATAATTAAAAAAACTAGCAAATTATTGATCTTATTAATATATTTAATAATACATCAAATGCAGTCTTGGCTTTTGCAGAAAATTAATGACAACAAACATAACTTATTGTACTATTTAATTTATTAATATAAAAATATAATTTTGAATAAAATATAAAATATTTTTTGTCATAAGACTTAGACAAGAATATTATATTTTTTTTTTAATATGAAAATATGAAAATACTTTCGAGTAATAATTAACACGGTTTTTCATGTTTCTTATGACAGAAATGTTATTATTTTTTTTTTAATAATATAAATCTATATTTTTGATTACTATTATTAAAAAACACAATTTTATCGTCACATGATTATTTTTTTATATTTAGTAACATAGAAAGATTCTTTCGAGTATTAAAACATTTTATATCATAAGTGAATGATGGCAAGAAAATTAAAAAACATTTAAAATAATATTTTATAGTATATACTATACTGATTTTAAATAAGAAAAATATTTTTTATTTAAATTATTTATAGTTCATATTTTTTGAGGTTTTTTTACCCTTTAAAATTCTTTAAATTATTAAAAATTTTTTAAGCTAAAATATGTTTAAATAAAATAAGTTAAAATAAAAATGTAATAAAATATGTTTGATTTTAATTAGTTCATAAGTCAGAAATTTATAATTAAAACTTTTAAGTCTTCTCCACCATTTAAAATGCTCTTAAAATATATATTTCCTTCACTTCTTACTTTGAATTTCTCTCAGTGCACATTGCACATGTGTCTGTTATGCCTGTTGTGCGTGTGTGTGTGTGTGTTAACTTTTTTCTTGGCATCGGCCACTGAAATTGTGCTCAGCATTATTGTTGTTGCTGCTGGCATGTCCGTTTTGGCATGGACTTGGCCCAAACTCATTGTTTGGGGAATCCCCCCAGCTCCGTCTATATTTCGATTTCTGCTGTTTTTTTTTTTTTTCTGGGAGGTTCGGTTAGGCAGCAGCATTTCCGTTCTTTTCCGCTGTTGTCAAGCAGCTCAAACACACACACACACACCCTGGACTTATGGGTGTGAGTTTATAGGCGCCGGCATTAGATGATATTTTTCCCTTCTTAAAAAAAAAAGGAAAAATCCAAATACGCAAGGAAAAATGGCTGAGGCCCTCCTCAAAACTATAATGCTAAATGACAAAATATGACAAATTATAATAAAAAGGAACTTGGAGAGAAAAAAAAATACATATATTCGCTCAACGAATTTTATGACATTTGTCATGGAAATCTTTCCATTCGGCTGATTCGTCTTTTGTCTGGCCAATTTTGTGGTCGCCTCACATGACACTCAAACACTTGGGCTCAAAAAAAAAAAAAAGGCCTGCATTAATACAAAAATCACGCACTCGTAAATGTTTCTTTTATTCGCTTTCCGTGCCGAGATTTTACAATGGCTTCTGGCGAAAAATAGGGAAAATACTGGAGAAAAGATTAACAATAATCGGACCTAATCATGGTGTAATTATGTGTCACAGTAAGTGGAGTACATGTTTATGGACACACAAGGAAGTGGCTCTTAAATATAAACAGTGGGATTTTGTTTAATTTATTTTCTTAGCTTAGATTTAAAGGGGAAAATCTTATTATTTTCTGTAGACTTCTAACTCTTTCTCTTTATAGTACAAACATTATTTAAACCTTTAGAATTGGTTCCAATTTCAATTTCAATTTCAATTAAAAGTTAAACTCTATTTATTGGGTTTTTTTAATGTTCCAAATTTACTTTTTTAAAGTTTAGTTAATAAAAATTCCACCTTTAAAGTATCTCCTGGCATCAATCAAGTTTTTTAACCTGTCAAAAATTGTACTTTATTTTCTGGTCTTGGCAAAATTCTTTACTATTATTATAGCTTTCAAATATATAAAGTATTTTGTTTAATAAAATTGTTATATTTAGATTTTGAGGGAAATTATGTAGTTCTTCTCATCATACTCTTAATTTTTTCTTTTTATATTACAACATTATTTAAATCTTTAGAAATAGTCACAAATTTTTCCAAAAAAGAGGTCAAACTCTATTTATTGTTTTTTATCTATATTTTTCCAATTAACTTTTACTCAGCTTAGTGAATCAATTTTCCTCCCTTGGAGTTGCTCCTGACATCCATCAAGTTTTTTAAGTATGCAAAAAATTTAACTATATTTTCTGGCCCTGGCAAAAAACTTTATTATTATCAAGGCTTCACCGAGTTTTGAATTACTGAACCGCAAAAACTTATTCATATCATGCTGGCCAAAGAACCCTTTTTGGACAAAAACGTTTCATATATATTTAAAACCAAATTAAGACAGTAACAAAAAGCTGAATCTGGTTGATAATATTAAACTGAAAAACCCCGGTGAAAACGGGGAGAGACAAAGCTATCCCAGTAAAGGGCGGAAATATCCCCTCTTGACAAAAAAGTAGATCTCGGTTTTGGTTATAATTGGGGGAAAAACCTCACACACCGGGCAAAGTTTCCAATTAGAGAGCGTAGCGAGGCAACACTTTTTATTTTTCCATTTTGTTGTCGCTTGTTGGAAAAACCCAAGTTTGAAGTTTCCACCAGTTTTCGGTTTTATTTAGTCGTTGTTTGTTTTTTATTGCAGTAAGTGTGTGTGCGAGTTTTTAATATATGTTTGGGCAAAGCAATTTTCACACATGAACCAAAATGGCGCACACAAACAAAACGCAAAGTTTATAAACTAATAAACTCAGTCAGCCTGCTTTTTGCTCCTGCCTTTCGCGCTCACTGAGTTTCGATTAAATTTTTGTTTAGGTATTTTTGCGGAACTCTTTTTTTACTGCATTGCATGGGGTCGATTTTCCCTGTGTATAACTCAACAATCGGAAAATTGCTGCAGAAAATTTCTGTGTGTGCTTCATAAATATTTCTCGAACATTTTTCGGGGTATTGCTTGCCCGCTTTCTTTTTGTAGTATTTTTTCCTTCGGCTTTCGTTTTGCTAGTAGATTTTATGCATCGATTGTCGTTTGCCATATGCAACTGGCAATTTCGAATATTTACCCCCTCGAACACCATTTTCCCTCCCTCTGTGTATTTTGGAATGGCATAGACACACCTCAAGGCATTAGGAAAATTCAACTAGGGATTTGTTGCCGTTTTGTGATTTTGCAGACAGATTGGAAATTGATTAAGTTGTTGTTGAAATGGCAGGATTTGTAAGGGAATTACTAAGTGCTGTGCATGGTTAGGTATATCAACAAACATGCTAATAAATGTAGCATTTAAGGAACTGTTTTCTGTAGAGATTTCCTTGGTTATTCCTTAGATTGAAATCAGTATTAAAAGTGCCTTTATTTGTGTGTCTGTCTCTAATTTCATTGCACCCTCTGCAGCTTCACTAAATTCATAATTGCTCATTTTCTATTTGTTTCCTTTGCCTTGCAAATATTTTTAATTTAAAAAACGGTCTCATTTTATTTCTGCTTTCCACATGCTGCTAATTACACGCCTCACTGCTTGGCCACAATTAATTTAGGGTTTTTTTTATTTATTTTTTTTTGCTGGGAGTTTAATTTTTCACTCCAACAAACTACAATTGCTAAATTACAAAAAAAAAGAGAGTACTATATATATATATGTGGCACAACGGAAGGCGGAATGGAAATTTCTACCAATTAGTGGAGTGAAGGGCCAGGGAAATGGGGGGAACCAGGGGAAAAAGGAAAAGCAGTTGCAGTTAAGAAGGAATGCAATTATTAAAAAAGGCTAAAAGCAGAGCCATATCAGAAACGAGAATGGTTCCAGCAAACATTACTAAAATGCAAATGTGAGTTTCTCTCTGATCTCTGTCTCTTTCACTGTCCCTATTCCTGTCTCTATACCCATCTCTTTCTGATTCTGCACAGGCCATCTCTTTCGCTCTGTGTGCGGCACAATGATTGCTGCATTTATGAGATAAGTTTTTACTGTCGACAACAATTAAATTACATTTTAGAGTTTATGGCCTTCGGCTGCTCATGGCTGGCGATGGCGATGGCGATGGCTCTCGTTGTCGAGTCGCTTCTGTCGCCAAACTTCAATAAATTCTAATAATTTATTTCATTACCAAAGTGTCTGCCATGTGTAACTGTAATTTTTGCTGCATTTAAAATGTATGGAATGCCAAAAAATGAGGAGAAAAAAGGCAGACAATGGGGCCATAAAAAAGTGTGCTCACTCTTCACTTCCAAGCAAGGGTTAGTTGGGCCTTTTTATCTTCCGGTAGTCGAAGGGATTGTCTTGCCAGATTTTTTAGTGGAACATAAGCATTTAATTTCGGAGTATATTTTTTTTGTAATTAATAATAAATTATTAAATAAGGGAGTTAAATCATAAAGTGCTTAATAAAGTCTGAAATAGAGAAATGCTTATAATTTTAAATGCAATTTAAATTATTATTATTTATTTCCATACAAAATTTATTTTTAAAGATAGTCAAGTCATAAAGAACTTTGAAAATTCTTATAAATTGGCAAGATTTTTTGTATGGCTTTTTCAACCATTTATATTCATTTACTACTTTTTCTTAATGTTTGTACATTGCTATCCATAAAACTCTTTTTATTTTAGTTCAATTTATACTTTATTCAAGTTTAATATTTTTCTATCGCTATCTCTGGCCACACATTTGTTGCTTAAATCAGTTATTGTATAAATTATTTAAGATACTTAAATTAGAAAGAATTTTGTAAAGTCTAAAATAGTATAGTGTTTTTTCTGTAGTAATTTTTACTATTTTCTATTTATTACTGCTACTTTTCTTGCTTTTTTAATATTCTTTTCTTTAAAACTCTTTGTATTTTAAATACATTTTGTCTTTATTCGTGTTTTAATATTTTTTTCTATATCTAGGGGTATTAACTTACTTGATTTATTTAATTTCTCAGTACATCAAATTTAAAAAAAAATGTTTGCTTTTAATCGATATAATCATAGAGAACTTTGTAAAGTGAAATGATTTTATTGTTTTAATGGCAATTCCGTTAATTTCTTTTTATTTACTATTAGTTTCTTAATGATTAAACACTATTTTCTACAAAATTCCTTTGCATTTTAAATAAATTTCTGCCTTAGATGTGTTTAATATTTTTTCTTCTTAATTTTCCATACATTTTCCGTTTAATTTATTTTATTTAATATTTTTTTGTAATTTCTTTTAAAATATAGTTAAATAATTAAAAACCTTGTACAGTGAAATTATTTTAATTTATTTGTTTCTTAATCTTTAAACATTCTCTTCTATAAAACTCCTCTAAATTTTAATTAAATTGTACCCAAAGATGTGTTTAATATTTTTTTCTTTATCATTTTCCACACATTTTCTGTTTAAATTATTTATTTAATATTTTGTTGTAATTTCTTTTTAAAGATAGTTAAATAATAAAAAACTTTGTAAAGTGAAATGATTTTATTGTTTTGCAATTTCGTTAATTTCTTTTTATTTACTATTTGTTTCTTAATGTTTAAACATTATTTTCTACAATATTCCTTCGCATTTTAATTGAATTTGTACCTTAGATGTGTTTAATATTTTTTCTTTATAATTTTCCACACATTTTCCGTTTAATTTATTTTATTTAAAATTTTGTTGTAATTTCTTTTAAAAGATCGTTAAATAATAAAAAACTTTGTAAGGTGAAATGATTTTATTGTTTGTATGGCATTTTCTTTAATTTCTTTTCATTTACTATTTGTTTCTTAATGTTTAAACATTATTTTCTACAAAATTCCTTCGCACTTTAATTAAATTTCCACCTTAGATGTGTTTAATATTTTTTCTTTATCATTTTCCACACATTTTCTGTTTAAATTATTAAATATTTTGTTTTGTGACGCTTTGGCAAATTCAGGCCAGGGTTTAATTAAATTTTTGTTATCTGTGCTCTGCGTCATTTTCATAATTCCGTTAGTTATTTTCCGGCTTCGTAAATTCTCACAACAAATTGATAATCATTAGGGACGACGACTATGAGTATTTATCCGGCCCGCATGCCGCTGCTGGTGAAATATTTGCGTTACGGGCCATTGTCATAATGCGATGCCGCCGCCTGCATCTGGCTCGGATGCCGCCACGGGCCCTGCCGCCGCCCGCATCTAATTTGCCGGCCTTTTCGGACCAAGGACAGTCGTTTAGTCGTTTATGTGTGGTTTTCCACACTCATACTCCCGCCCTCCTTTTCGGTTGGTAGTTAGTTATCGGGGAAATTGAAAAACCGCATTGCATGTGTGTCTATCTAGCAGCTCCCTTTTCCCCTTGCTGGCTGTTTTTCATTTTTCCAACGCCGCTTTTCCTTGGGGTCTCTCCCCTCCCCCCGCCTCGCACTATCGCACTTCATTTTCGGATTATTTTTGCATGCCACTGGGCGTGTTAAACATGCATTTTCTGATATACGAGTGTTGATGCAGCCCGATATCCTTGACAGCCGAGGGAACATTTTAATTAGTGTAGGGTCCTTCGAACCCCGGCGAGTGTGTTCGTGTGGGTGTGAAAAGGGGGCGGGGACCGGAAAGTGGCCAAAGTAATTGGTAAATGGAAGGCCATGAACTCGGTCTACTATATGGGGGAGTTCATTTATGGCTTTACTTTAAAAGGGAAAGATTTTTTTAGCAAGTTCGGAGTCACTTTTTTTTTTTTTAATTTTCAAAAGTCTGATGAAATTTTGGTAACAGATTTTCCCTTTAAAATCTACATTTTCCGCCCTCTCTGAGTCATCAACCTGGTCTGACTTGCCCCAAGAAAAAGTTGTCTTTATGCAATCGCTGTAATTAGCCACCAACGCTGCCACAAATTGTAGTTGCATTGTTTTTATAACGCCTTATGCAACACAAGATAAAAAAAAAACACAAGAAAAACAGAGGGAAAACAAGAAAAAACCAGCTACAATAGCGAAAAATGCAAACAATAACCAGAAATACCGAAAAACCAAATCATTAACATAGTGTGTGTGTCGGTAATTAAACGAAGAAGCTGTCCAAACACAACAGGTTGCAGGTTGCAGGTAGGTTGCAGGTTGTTAGTTGCAATTTGTTGCATATGGAAAAATGTTGTCGCTTGTTGTTTTCGGTTTTTTTTTTTTTTGCCTCTCTTTTGCATTTTGGTGGAAAATTGTCGGGTAACCGCAGGTGGAAATTATTGAGGTATTTGGGATGGCTTATGCAATTACGGTGTGCTGCTGCTGCTGCATGTGAGACATGCCTCATGTTGCCTGTGTGGCATATTGCTAGTTTGTTGGCCTCGAATGGGAGTTTTTGCTGAACCAGAAACCATTCTAAACGGAACCGATAACCAGTCATTGAGCTTGGCCAGTGGAAAATGTGCCACGACACATGGAAACGCACTAAGGCATTTTTCCTCTCTTCCCCTCCCCCCTACTGAGAATTTTCCAGACGCGACGCACTCGAGCGACGCAAAAGAAAGAAAGAAAGCTGTGAAATGGCCGCCATTGACTGCAGTTTTTCCCCCTCGTTACCGCGCTCTCTCTTAGCCCCCTTTTTCTAGGCATTTTTTCATGTCTTGGCTCGCCAACTTGGCCAACTTGTCTATTAACGGTAACTAGGTAAATGTTAGAAATTACCGTTAGAAAAATTGCCTCTGCTCTATTGCTATTTGCACACAAAGTAAGCCATTTGTTAGGCGGCACTGAGAGAAAAATGTAGATACTTTAAGTAGGTTTAAAAAGAAACAAGAATGATTTAATTAATTTTGAAGATAAAGAAACTTATTTTGATTGAAAATTATATTTTTAAATCAAAAAAGCTAAAGTTTATATATTATTTTTGTATTTTTTTTCTGTGTTTGAAGGTAGTGGGAGCAGAATACCTTTGTCTTCGACTTCTGTGAGTGAGAAAGTGTTGACTCTGGGGCCCCAAATGAAGAGCCCTGAAGTATTTAGCACTTCCACTAACTTAACTGCAATCTGCGAGCACGAGGAATGCTAATTTCTTTTATTCCAAAGGGGGTTCCCCTTTTGCACTCATTGGAACTAATGGCAATTCGTGGTTGGGAAAAGAAACTCTTAAACTAATAGCTTAAGTGAATATTTGCTCTTAATTGGTTAAGCTTCATCAATTGTTTTAAATAATTAGGAGTTCAAGTTTCTCTAGGGACATTTTTAGCAAAATATTTCATTAATTTTATATACATTTCTGTAACAAACTAAGTATTATATATATTTTTTGTTAACCATTCAAACCATCAAGAGAGTACCTTTGAAAATATGTTTTAAAATCCCTGAGCTTTGAAAAAATTTATATTACATTTTCAAGAAGTTCAAAATTATTTTTTTTTATTATTTATACCATTTATTTAAGATTTTAAAGTTTATTTTACAATTACCAGAAGTAAACCAGTAATTTCTTAATATTTTCATTGACTTCATCTTTTTTTCTTAGCTGATGATTATGATTTATACCTTATTCTGAAAAAATTAGTTCATTTTAAAATTCCTAGAAGTATAATATATATTTCGGAATATGTATTTATAAAATTTCCTCAACCACTAAAAATGTATATTAAAATTCCCAATAATTAATCATTAATTCTGAAAGTATCCCCATTGACTTAAATCATTTTTCTAGGTAAAAATATGACTATAAGTTAGTCTAAAATTTAGCAAATCAAAGTATTTCCGTTTTATTTATTTTTTAAACTTCCTTTGAGTAACTTTTTGGCCATTTGGCCGGAACACATTTCGCCTCTGATAGCTGCTCAATAATTCAGTAGACTTTTGACACCTTCGGTTGGCGGCGGATCTGAGACGCGGCTCACCTGTGGGAGAAATGCAGACGAGAGCACTCGCAAATGGCCTCATCAAGACGCTCAACGTGTCGCAAATGCGTTGCCGTTGAGTGGCCTCGACACCGCCACCGCCCACCGAGCAACATCCACCTTGCACCTTCCTTCTCTCCCCTTACCCCCCGAAAAAATAAATAAATAAAAAATAGAAACCCGGTGGCAAGTTTTTACTCAGTAACCACCTGAAGCCGGTCTAGACACTTTTGACACAAATGCGGCGGGTGTTAAGAAAAAAAAAAAAAAAAGTCTACAAATGTGTCTCCTCTTCATCTGTCTGCCATTTAATATGGCAGAAAAAAAAGAAACCAAACACACACGCCTCCGCACACCTCTACACACACCTGGAGATATAAACAAAAAACAGAAAGAAACAGATTGCTAAGCTGCGTAGATTTCCGCGTGGTGTCCTCTGTCTCAGTCTGTCCTGCTCCCGATCCCGCTCCCGTTCCCCTCCCGTTCCCGTTCCCATTCCCCTGCCATGCCACACCCCTCCCTCAATCGCGCCCTCTCACCTGGGCTCACCTGTCTGTCTGCCGTCGACGTCAACATCAGCGCTGGAGGTGCGTGTCTCATTGTCTTATACACTGAAGGAAAATAATGAGAAATAACTTACAGCAATTTTTGGTTTTAAAGATTTTTTCCAACACGATTTCAACACTATTTATAGTGATATTTTTTAGGATATTATTTAATAGTAAACCATATTTTTTAATATTGTAAATTACGATTTTAAAAGAGATATTTTAAAGCTGAATCCAAATAAAATGTTCAAAGAAAGTAGCAGCTTTGAATTGATGTAATTTTCCAATTAAAATTTAGAACATAAATAATTATTCAACTTTAAATATTGAACAAGGTTTCTGTCTAAATAAATATTAAAAAATTAGGGACAAAAATAGTTAATGAATAACTGGTTAACAGGGTTAACTAAGAATAATAACAACAATTAATAACAATAAATAGAAATTGGTTATGTATTTCTATTCATTGTTATTAAATACATTACCAATTTCTATTTATTGTTATTAATTGTAAATAATTAAATAACAATATTCAAAATAGTTAAAAGTATTAGCCATTTCTTGTGGGATTTATAGTTAAACCACGACTTAACTTATGAAATTTTATTTCAAAATTATATTTTGTTTTGCAGTTTGAGCAATGCTTCTCCCTAAATAAATATGCAAAAAATAGAGACAAATATTTTTAAAAATTAATTTATTTAATATTATTTGGAAATAAAGGAAAACTGTGGTGAACATGTACAAAACCAGTAAGAAACTTGTTAATAATTTTAGTTTAAAAATGTCTTAATTTTCAATTAAATTTTTCAACCCCAACTCAACTTATGAGAAATAATTTCTAAATTATATTTATTTTATTGAAATATTAATTTGATTTGATTTATTTAATATCCTGAAGCCACAAGTATGATTTCAGTCACGAAATTTTTAGCTTTATAAATTAATAACAAAAATTAATATTAACATTTTTTGAATATTAACAATATTAATAAATATAACTCCGTTCAACGCTTTTTTTTTAAATGTTAATTTAACCGTCACAAATTTAATTAACATTTGACATTCTTTGTGTCCCGTGTAGGTGTGTGTGGGTCCCAGGTGAAATGAGGTGTGTGTGTGTGTATGAGGTGTTACACGGGGTCTTCTTAAGGCGGGAAAGAGAGGTGTCTCTGGGAGTACTTGAGACAGTACGAGAGTGCATATTGAGACAGGTGACAACAGTCGCACTTCATTCATTCTGTTGTTGTGACTGCAGAGCAGAGCGCCTTTGCCTCTGCCCCCACTTCTGCCGGGGCTGCTTCTACCCCTCAGACGTCGTCTTCTTGTGGCCCAGACCAGGTGCCTCCTCTTCCTTTGGCCACATTACCCAACAACAGCACTAACAACTGTTTGTGGTAATTGCTGGCACTGCAGACGCACTAAATCAATTAGAATGCAGCCCACGCACTTCGCATTCGCATTCACATTTGCAATGGAAATTTCTAAGCACAAAAAGATTGTTCTACTTCTAGTTTATGATAATGGCTGCAAAAAAACTTGAAAACTTTGCAACTCCATTCAGAGATAGCAATCTTCAGAGGTGGTGCCTGAGCGAAGTATCTTGCCTTTGCTACCGGGAAATTTCGTAGATAACGAGCTCACAATCCGCTGTGGGAAAAATTACCAAGTGTCTAGCGAAGCTTACAAATCACAAGCAATTTCAATTTTAATGAGTTTTGTGTAATTTATATGAACAATTCATTAGCAGAGCGGTGGTGTTGTTTAGCTGGAAATAGAGGCTTTCATTTTATTGTATAAATAATTTAGATTTTCCAGGAACTAATTTATAGATGTGGAGAAAGATTGTCAGCTAAGTTAGTTCTTATTTCTAGAAGAAATAAAATGTATACTGCAAGTTATTCTAAATAAGTTTTAATTTTTAAGGGTACTTAAATCATGTGGCAATAATCTTTAGCATATTTTTAAAAGAGGAATCCTCTTTCATTTTTTACATTTAATCTTATAAAATAGTCTATTATATCATACAAAATATTTCTTACAAAATTTCAAGCATAAAAACACTCAAGCACCAAATCCTAAAAAGAATTTACTAGAAACACCTAGAAATTATTTGTATAAAATATCAAAACCACAAAAGATTTCAAGTTTCCCTCAACAATTTTTGCAGATTTGCATAAACCCCTTTTCTTTACCAGATTTTAAATAATTCCTGAAGAATATTCCACAAATTTTGTTGGGAATTCCTGAATGCTTTTTATCTGGAATCCATTTGGCATTCTGTTTCTCACTCAAGGAATTTTTATGGAATGCACTTCTTTCACTTTTCGCTTGTTGTCTCTCATATTTTGACGATGACTCTCCACACGAAAGTCAATGCTCCCCGAAATGGAAATGATTTTTGCTGATTTGTTTTTTTTTTTTTTTTGGGGGTTCACTGACCCTCACTCCCCAGATATGCAACACCCAACACCTTGGTCAAAAACAAAAATAAATAAAATAAAATTCAACACAAAAAAAAATACATAAAAAAGGTGTCTTCGGTCAGTTGTCAGTTGGTGGAAGGTGCGATAAATGCGGACAGACGTAACGAGCGAAAGGGCCAAAAAAGAAACCCATTAAAGTAAAGCTGCATTAACAGCTAAATGAAAACACCCAACGAAAGCAGCAGCAACAACAAAGCGCAGGCATCAAATTTCTTTACAGACGGGACAAAAAAAAGCGTGGGTCTAACCCTTGGTCACCCTGGGAGAGAGAGAAAGGTAGAGCCAATGAGGGGGGCACTAGAAAAAATGTATCATTATTAAAAATCCATTAGTAAAAATTAAATATCATAAAATTTGACTTCTTTATGATATTATTTATCTTAGCTGTATTACCTTTTGGAGACTGATTATCCATACACAATTGTGTGGTCTTAATAGCTGAATCTGTACTTGGGAATTATAAGTGCAATACTTAAGATTTGTTTTTTATAAAGTTAACTTATTCCCAGGTAATATCTGTACTGTAGACTCTGATCAAGAAAGCTTGAAAATCAAATTTTAAAAATATATTTTCTATAAATTTTTATTTTTAAATTAACGGAATATGTTATGGGGTTTTTATAGCTAAATTCGTACTTGGGAATTTTTAGTTCTACCAGAAGGTTTGTTTTGTAGAAACAGAGCTGAGTATCAAATAAGATCGATACTGTAGAATCTGCTAAAGAAAGTTTTCAAATATATTTTCTATAAATTTATTAAATTAACCTCAATATTTTTACGCTTTTTACAGCTAAATTCATACTTGGGAATTTTAGGTGCAAGAGCAAATTTTTTTTTTTGTAAACAGAGCTAAGTCCCAAGAAATATCTAAATGGAAAACTATTGATGAAGAAACTTTTCTTGCCCATATATTTTCTTTATTTTTTTAAATTTCTAACATTTTTAAAATAACATTTTTAAATCTCTAAAATTGAACCCATTTTCTTTTCAAGTGTCTTAAAACGAGCCGGGGGAATGCCAAATCGAACGATTAAGACACGCTTACGTTTTAATTTTGCCTTTGTTGTTTTGTTCTGCAGTTTCGTCTTTCGTGTTTCGTGTTTTGTGTGTTTTACCCTCACTTTTTGATGTCTTTTTATTTGTTATTTGCGGGGTTTCATTTAAGTGCCCGCTGCTGTTTGCTGCCTTTTGTTGTGTTTGTTGTTGCTGCCGCTCCTATTAACATTGCTCGACTGTCGTTGCCGTTAGTTTTCACTCTTATCTGTCTCGTTATTCCCTGTTTTTTAGTTATTTTTTTTTTATGTTGTTGTTGTTGTTGTATTTTTAACAAATGCATGTGGGTGTTCCCCCATTGGCCGCCCCCTCAGTGCCCCGTTTCCGCCATTTCCCACACTCTCATTGTTGTTTAGTTTGTGCCTTTTGTGCAAATATTTCAATTATTTGTCAAATTGACACAATGCGCAATTCTGCAATTCGCAATTGTTCGGCCCGCAAAGGCAACGTGGAGAACACAAAAACAACAACAACAGAAATATAAAATAACAACAATTGCCCACAAACCGGCGATGTTGTCAACAATTTTGAGAGATAATTTCAATTTGATTTATTTTCGCACTAGATTTCATTGAAAACATTTATTTTGTTTAGCATCTTTCATGTTCTGTCGCTGAATATTCCAGGGAAATCACAGAATTTGGAACGGAAGTCTTTTGGGGCACGGATATTCGCTCTATAAATATTTTGTTTTATGTGCATTAGAGCCACGAAACATGTGTTGACATTGCGGGTGGTCTGTGTTCGCTTTTTGAATTGATTTAACTTGGAGATATCAAAGCAAAAAATTGGGGGGAATCTTTAATTTAATCTGCGTTGCTTGAAAACTATTTTATTTACGAAAGGAGTCTTCTTTCTAGCCCTTTTGACACTTTTCTAGTTAATCAATCTGTTATACGCCCCTCTCTGCGATTCTCAAAATTATTACTTAGGTACCATGTTTGGCTTATAAAAATATTATTCTACTTTTCCGTATACTTTTATGTGACCTGATCTCTTATACGCCCTTCTCTGCGATTCTCAATATCATTACCTAGGAACCATGTTTGGATAAATATAAATTTTCTTCTAGTTCTTCTTCCTCTTATACTTTTATGATACCAGATCTCGTATACGCCCTTCTCTGCGATTCTTAAGAGCATTAGCTAAGAACCATGTTTGGCTTACAAAACTATTCTTCTTCTTTTCCCTTTACTTTTATGTTACCAGATCTCCTTTACGCCCTTCTCTGCGATTCTCAAGATCAATACCTAGGAACGGTTTTTGGATAAATATAAATATTCTTCCGGACTCTTATACGCTCTTTTCTGCTATTCTCCAGATTATTACTTCGAAAATATCTTTGGCTTTGTTTTTCGATGATAAAAACTTCTGAATACCAAAAATAAAGCGCAATCAGCGCTAAATTCCTAGGAATTTCACGCAGATAACCTTGACTTGGTGGGGGCCAGGGATGCGGCAAAAATATTGTGGGTGTCTCTGTTCCGTCTCGACTCTTATCGCAGCAATGAAATGATAACGTTTTTGGATTGGTAACCAGAGTGGCGCAGCAGGCCCCAAACAACCTATTAATTTAAGACAAACACCATCGTAGGTTCTCTTGCAGATAAACAAAAAGAAAACAATAATAATTAGAGAGCAGCAATGGTGAAGGAGGCCCACTAGGAAAGAAGGGGCAAGATCAGAGTTTTGAATAGCGAAAAATACCATGGTGCGACTGAATGTTGCGGACAACGGCAACTTGAGTAACATCAGCAACGGCAGCGTCTCAAGCAGCGGCGTCAACGGGACAACCAGTGGCACCAATAATGCGGGCGGCAGTTGCTCCTCGACGACCTCATCGACGACCAGCCTGAACAGCAATCCGGCCTCGCCAGCCTGCAACATGGTGATGTTGCCGGCACCACCGCAGCAGCAGCAGCAGCAGCAACAGCAACACTTGCTAGTGCAGCAGCAGCAGCAGCCACCGCAGCAAGTGCTGCATGTGCAGCAGCAACAGCAGCAGCCACATGCCCCCCAGCAGCAGCAACACTCCCCCTCGGACGGGGGCTCCTCTAATTGCTCGCTGCCGGCCTCTCCGCCGCTGCTCCAGCAAACTGCCACGCCGCCGCAGGGCGCCCAGATAGTGCCGCCCGTTTGCGCCCTGCACCACCCTCAGCAGCAGCTGGCCCTAATGGCTGCGATGCAGCACCACCACCACCTGCCGCCGCCACCCCATGCCCTGCACCATGCCCCGTTGCCGCCACAGCCCAATCTGCCGCCTCCTCCGCCCCATGAAAATGGCCATGGAGGGGCAGGTGCTCCATCTCCCAACGGAGGCGGCGGTGGCGGTGGCTCCTCCGCCAGCAGCGTGAGCAGCCTGTCCAGTGGCAGCGGCGGTTCGGGCGGTCAGGGCAACGGCGTTGGTCTGAGCAACGGCACGAATGGTATCGGTCCGCCGCCACCAGTGCCCCTGGCACCGGGACAGCTTTATATCCAGTATCCGGGCGAGTTCTATCCGCCGGAGTACTACATCGCACCGCATCCGCACGAGGGCATCTGTCCGCAGCATCCGCATCACCCGCATCCGCACCATCATCAGCCCATGTGCGCCATGTCCACGGAATACGGTGAGTCCGAGTGTTTATATTTGAGAAATCGAGAGGAACACATTTATTTAATATCGAAGAAGTCGATTTTACATCGATAAATTTTTGAATTTTATTTATTATATGTTTCTAAAAGCAATAATATTTAGAAATTCGACTAAAAAAAGGCTAAAGTGAAATATATATAAGAAGAATGAAAGTAAGCACTCCCTAAATTTCTGTAGAAACCGAAATAGTTGTATCGGTGGTTAGGATGTCGATAATGTGAATTTTTAGGTTCTTGTAGAGACTTTACATTTTTGTAAACTTAATTATGCCAAGAAAGCCAAGAATTATTTATAAATTTTATATAATTATCGAATTGGAGTAATCCAGAGAATATCACATGAATATCGAAAAAATGTATACCTATAATTATATATTATAAACATGAGAGAAAGCCCTCCTTATGTCTTTGAAAATAACGAAAGGTTTATCGGTGGAAAATATCGATATTAACAAAGAACTTTAAGGTTATTTTTGAGACTATACACTTTTGTAAACCTAATAATTTGAGAATATCTGGGGTATTTATTGGGATATAATATTGAATGAGAAAAGTCAGATATATTTTGCATTAAATGTATATCATAAAAATCGATTTTTTTATCAAAATTAAATAAAATGTAATTTATTGTTTATTAAAAAGCATAAATATTTACAAACTAGCAGTTTAAAACTATACCAGTTTAAAAATAAAAAAACATTATGACAATACGCAATCCTTATAGATAAAGAAAAAAAATTATCGGCCGACAAAATATCGATAATATGAATTAATTTTGAGGCTATTTTTGCGACTTTATATTTTTCAAAAATGTATATTCGAGAATTTTGAAAAAAACGTTGCAGAAAAAGTACAGAAAAATATTTGGACACATAAAGGGACTATAAACTATTTGTTGCATCTTCCATTTAAGTACTATAATATATCATAGTCACTCTCACAGTTTTAACAGAATAAAATAAAACAAGAAATACATTTAAGTAATGTTAAAGCTTGTGAGAATTTTTCGTCGTCGCAGCTGGAGTGACAGCTAATTACAGCTCAAGTAATCCTTCGGCTAAGTATCTCAATTCGTCAAAAGATACTTTGCTAAGCCTTTGCCACGATGATGCAGTCGCCGAGCTCTTAAGCTGCCAAAAAACTTGGCAAGCGACAAACAAACAAAAATGGGCGAAAAATGAGGAAAACTCGCCCGTCTAAAAATAGACGAAAGCCACAGGCAAGGGCTTAGCCGCCATCCCCCTCCCACTTTGCACTTTTCCATACCCAAAAAGCCACCCACATCCCAACAGTAGTAAGTTGTATACATTTGGCATTTAAATCTGCTGAGAGGCAAACCTCAACCTCAGACCACTGCCGGCCTCCATCCACCCACAAGTCCGCAAAGTCAACAAGTAAACTTTGCATTTGATTTATCTCTCCGGAATACCATTTCCCCGGCAGTCCAGTATCCCCTTGACCCCCTTTGTATTCCTCAACCGACTGCGCTAGTCATTTAATATCATCAAGCTACAAATTAGCCTGAAATCGCGTTTTTTCTCCCACTGTTGCTCCCACTGAATGCACTCGGAATTATTTGAATTTCCATAACAACAAGCATGGAATCCGTAGGAGAGCAGAGGGTATTCATATTAATAGATATGGCATCCAGTTTGAGCTTCGACAACAGCTTGGTGGGTTCCAGTTCCCGTTTTGGTATATGAAAAGTGACCAATCTACGCCCATTTCGGGATTTGCATACTGTGAGCTGGGAAATAAAACTAAAAATAAATACAGGGTGAAGGGATTTCTCTTCAAGAAATCTTTAGTAAATATTTAGATTTATCCCAAACCCAAAATGTATTATTTTTAAAGTTGCCTTGCTAGTTTCCTAAATTTATTTCTCTCCTATAAATCCAAATTAACACCCTATATAGGCGAAAGCTTATCTAAATAACAAGCAATTCGCATTTGTGTTTTGGCATTAGCAAGATACTTTCAATGCGAACACACACACACCCACTCGCACACACTCATCGAAATTGACCATAGCCAGTCGGACTGGAACTTGGCTTTGGCCATGGCTCTCTGACTCTTTGGCTCTGACCAAGCCCCAAAACACTTGACAGCTTCGTCCAGAGGAATGGGCAAGAAATCAGAAATGTGTCAAATGGAGCAGGGCCAGAGGCAGCCTGACTCTCGGAGTGTTGGCAAAATATATATAATTGAATTTGATCAAGTTTTGGCTCAACCCAGAAACCCCAATAACCAGCGTTTTCAATTTATCAATGTCATTAACCCTAATTGTGGTTTCGGGTGGGGAGAACAGAGGCCGACCATTGATTGTCTCTTCTACTGGCAAATTCGAAACTTGAGACGAAAGGGAGAGACTTTTCAATTTTGGTTTCTTTTTGATTGTTTTCTGGCGCATTTTCTAATTCAATTCCCCGACTTACAGACTTATGTACACTAGACTGTGTGTGCTGCTAATTGAATTTGCATGTGAGGCTGGCAGTTATCCACACACTCACACCCACGGCACACTCTCTTAACCCACTGAGGCCCCCCCAGTGTCACTTAGTTTGATGTCAACATCGAGGGAGCCCAAAGTGCCAGCGATCTGGGATCTCTGCTCTCCACTAAGTTGCACATAATTTACAATTACTGGCAAGTGTAAATGGCTTTTGCTACCTCCCTCTATCAGGATATCTTCCCCTCCTGCTCTCTCGGTTCCGCTCCTGGCAGCTTCCTTTGCTCATTTGGCAAACGCCTGCACAGGGGGAAAATAATTGCCACCTTGAATGAAAACAGAAAATCATAACTTAAGATATTTATTTTACACTGTTAAATGTTTTCTTTTAATTTGCGATTTTTGTGTATTTACTAAGGAATTTATTTTTTATATGTATTACCTAAGATTTAGTTGCTTAATTTAATTCACGTAAATCTAGTTCAGTTTATAATATGAAATCATACAGATTGCTGGTTCGATTGGTCTTTCACATATACTTTTGTGTCACTGAATTCCTACTTGGGAATTTTAAGGTGCACTGAATTGGTGCTTGGGAATTTTAAGGCGCACTTTTTATTTAATAATTAATAATAATTAATTTATTTATTTTATAACTTGAGGTTTTAAAACACATAAATCTAGCCAAATGTCAGATCACACATATATAGATTGCTGGTTTTATTAGTATTTTTTATAACATGTTGTGTCAGCGAATTCGTACTTGGAAATTTTAAGGCTCTTCTTATTTATTATATATATTATATATGTATATTAAATATAACTCAGGGTTTAAATTCGCGCAAACCTAGTCTAGACTAGATGTCAGATCACTTGCTTGTTGGGTCGGACTTTAGAATATACTTCTTTACCACTGAATTTATACTTGAGAATTTTAAGGCGTACTGAATTCGTACTTGGGAATTTTAAGGCGCCCTTTTTGCAATATCTGAGAGAGAGAATATCATCAAAAAATTTTTTAGTCAAAGGAAATCTTTCTAATTTCCCTTCTAAAATTATTTTTAGAATTTGGCAATTATAAATCTCTCCCAATTACCAATTAAAGATTTTTCTTTCAGTTATATTTTCGCCTGCCTTTGCCTTTTCCCTGAACTCCAATCGACTTTGCTCTGCTCTGGTTTGGCCTGCCCTGATTGTTGTTAATCGAATAAACTTGCAGAGGAAATGGGCTCTGAGTGCGTGCTGGGCCTTAGTCTAAGACACAGCTCCAAGCAAGCACGGCCCCGCAGGCCTCCCCCACAGCATCCCACTTCCAGGCCACACCAACCCACATCCCTCTTCCTCCCCCCCTTCGCCATTTTCCCCACAGTGTGTTCTAATGGAATTTGCGCCCGGGTCGACATCAACTTTACTATATTGATATGGATGCTGAGCATGTTATAATTATAAGAATGCTGAGCATGCTCTTGTTCCTGCCTCCCACACACGACTTTAGTTGTGCAAAAAAAAAAAAAAAAAAAAAAATGGAGGAAAAGGGAAAAATATTTAGCTGAATAGTGTAGATATGGAAGTATTTCCTGGGGCTTCCGAATAGTTTGCCAGGCGCTAAAAGGGAGGGACGTTCACCCTCATGGTGTTGATTGCCGGGCACCGAGAGTCGTCGTCCAGCAGCTCTCTAATCAACATAATTCCTATTATTTTATATGCCCACACTCCGGATTTCTCGTGCGGTCAGCTTAAATGAGCACAGAACAAATAGAAATCACAAAAATATATATATATATAAATATTTACATGTATAAAAATTGAAACGAATTGGTATTGAGGGCTGATAAAAGGCACGTGGCTAAAGGCCGTCGTTTGAAGAAAGTTAAGTCTACGTCAGGGTCTAGTTTTTTGTTATAATCTAACCGATCTTTAGAGGAAGGAAGTGGTGTACTTCAGGCTTTTGGTATAGTATAGTAATTATTATTTTAAAATAATTAAAAATTAAGTAAGGTTCGTTTATTTATAGAGTTAGCTTAGGAGGTAGTTTCTCTTTTAATTTCATTTGTATAATTCTCTCACCTATTTCTTAAAATTTCTTCTTAATTTTTTCTAGTATCTTTTTCATTGCAAACACATGTCTCAAGTCATTAACTAATTTCTCAAATAATCTTCACAAGAAACGTAAACATCTTGGCTATTAATAAGTGAAACCTCCCTTGGAAACAAAATAAAACTCATGGGAAAATTAAGAGCAAATAAAAGATAGGCAATCTGAGTATAATATTGACACTTGCCCACAGATATCAATCTGGGGAAATAATAAATAGGAGAATAAGATCTCCCTCTGGCAACATCTAGCCATAATTATATACATATCCCCGGAACCCGAGACATCCGACACCCGTACACCCTCAAACCCGGTCACCCTTAAGCCCTGTCCCCCTTCGACTTGACTTTGTGATATTCTTTAGCCCATTTTTCGGTTAATCTCTTTGGTAATAATTTTTAATTAACCCGCACATCGAACGCCCTCAGCTTATTAAGACTTATTATATTAAGAGGGCGTCGGCCAGCGTTGGCTGTGAACTTTGCACTTTTGAACTTTTTGCCAGAACCATTTAATGTTTAACAGATGCCCAAAGAGCGAGCAAGAGAGTTTATGTTCCGTTCTGCTCATTTAATTGAGCCAGAGTTTTTATACATATATACATATTTCCTACACTGAAAGTAATATAATCTAGTGAAATACGAGTCGCACTGGCACCTGCTAAGAAGGAAAACCCTCGAATAAAAGCCGCGCGGGAAACTGTGTCACAAAGTAATACAAATGAAGTAAACGCTGAGAGCAGGACACAAAAGGAGTCCTGGGGACTTGGACTTGTGCAAACATCCTTGCGTTTGTTCTGCTGATAGAATCCACAAATGATTGTTACTTATTATTCGCACATAAAACGCTTTTCCCCGGCCCAACTACCCCTCCTCTTCGGCATTTCCCACACCCCGCGACAATTGTTCAGTGGGGCATAAACAAACATTTCCATTTTGCAAGTGGATAGGACATTGTCGGATCTGTGATGTCATATTACAAGCTCTTAACTGTGAAGGAGGACTGAACCCGTTCGGGAAAATTCCTGTGGGTCATAAAAAAAGAAAAGTGCATAAAATGTCTTGCCAGTGGCTGTCCAACTGTAGGCAGTCAGCCAGCCAGGCGACAGGTAGAAAAAGCTAAAAAAAATATAAAAAATTAAGGAGAAGGAGAGGGAGCTGCGGAGAAGCTTTTTCCAGTTGCAAAATAAATGGCAGCTGCTCGGTGGCAAACCCCATACCCTCCTCCTCCGCCCCCCTCTCTTAGCCCAACATAAACTTGTCCATTTTTACGAGCCGCTTTGGCGGCACAGATTTATTGGCTTCCTCGCTTTGCTCGATTTTATTGTTGGTTGGCCCCACGGAATATAGCCCATTGCATTTGCATATACCTCTGTCGGAGGCCCCTCCCTAGTCCCCCTCCTCAGAAACTTTGCCTCGTTGATTTTTATGCCAAATTCGAAGGTTAGCCAAAAATTCACATTCACATTCGGCGATTCCTGTTCTCCTTCCTGAATAGTTCGCTCAACTTCACATCAAGTTTCAAGTCAAGTTGAGATGAGTTTTATGCCTCACTTTCAAGTGGAGCATTATCCCACGAAGGGGGTTCGTATTTTGGGTTTTTTCCTTGCTTTTTTCTTGGGGATTTCCTCGGGGAGATTTCCCAGAGAGACTGGAGAGAGAGCTTAATGACAGAGACGACGATGCTGTCAAATGTCTAGATGACAAATTGCTTTCGGGTTTCGGTTTTGGAAATGGAAAACTTCGGGGGGGAGGGGGATAGGAAATAAAGGGAGACATGAGGCGGCATAAATTTTCGGTGAGCATATTTTGTCACTGACAGCGCATACATACATATATATTTCCTGCCCTCGAAAATTCATATTTTAACTTTTAGTTCTTTCGGTGGCAAAAGTGATGAACTCAAACTGTCAACGCCCTGCCGACAGACGACAATTGACTCTCCGGGTGACCCACATTTTTGCCAAAGAGCTTTATTTATTTGCTTTCCATTTCCCTTACCCTGGGCTTAATTAATTTTGTTTTTTTTTTTTCTTTTGGTTGGGTATCTGCTGAAACATTTGTTTCGCCGAAACCCAGAGAGATCCCAGCGAAATTTGCTCAAATTTAAGTGAAAAACTCACTTCACTCTGCTACTCGTTCGCTCTTCGGCGCTATCAATGTCAGTTTATCACCGGCTTAATGGGATTCCCCCGGAATAGCCTCCGCCTCTGGTCTCCCGCCCCCCTAGAATTTCCGCTTGCCTGCATTTGGTTTCCTCATTTAATATAATTTGTTGCAAGTTTTGCGGCATGTGCATCAGACTGCTGCACTAATTGAAACGTAATTATATCATTTGAGCACGAGTTGCTCAGTGTGCCAGTTCGTCAGTCAGTCAGTCAGTGAGGCAGTCTCTCAGTCAGTCAGTCAGTCAGTGAGGCAGTCTCTCAGTCAGTCAGTCAATCAGTCAGTCAGTCAGTCAGTCAGTCAGTCAGTCAGTCAGTCAGTCAGTCAGTCAGTCAGTGAGGCAGTCTCTCAGTCGGTTCCTCCCCCAATCACTCACTCAGTCAGCTTCTGTTTCTCACCCACAACCAGCCACTAATTGCAATTTGCACAGTCTGAGCAGCTTCCAGTTTGGGAAAATCGTGTGTGCAGCTCGAAACTTATATCACAAATGCCTCCCCTTGATAAGCTTTATCATGAACAAGTTATATAACTGGAGTTTTAGTGTTAGTTATATCAAGTTACGAGATTTGTAAGCTTAAAATGGGAATTATTCCAGAACATGCCTCTGTGGATTGATGTGTATTTTGTGACACGAAGCAGTTCAAATTTAAATGAGAGCTCTAAATGATTTGGGTATATAGTTTTCCTTTTATTTGAATTATTTTATATATTTACATAAATTTGGAGGAGTTAATTTAGACTTATTACTTGATTTATAAGTAAAATAAAACTGCCTTAGTAAAGGGTGGGCTTATTTAATAAAAGAAAATTAACTTAACTTACTTTTATTTTTGCTAAAAATTTGCTAAAAATATTTGTACAATATTGTCCCAAAATCCTAGAATAATGGAGCTTGAAAATAGTTATATATATGTATATAATTATACAATTATAAATATTTATTATATAATATAATTTTAATTATAATCCTAATTGTATTATAAATTAAGATGATCACTTGTTCATTAACGTTTTCCTTAAATTCCAGAAGGATTGGCTTTTACTTTCATTGAAAATATATCTTTAATTTCGCTGAAGTCTGCCCCAATTAAAAAATTAAATTTTTTATTCTCCTTAAACTTTTTAACAAGATTTATATAACTGGTTTTGCTCTTAAAGATACCTTAAATAAATATTTCAGTACTTGAAAAGACCCACATTTGCAAATATTCATCCCATTTTCAGTCATCTTTCCATGACAATTGTTGGAAAGCGGAAAAGTCTTTTTCTTTATATTTTTTCCCCCACCCCGGTCACAGCCAGAAAAAGCATTTTCCATTTTGATCCGCATTTTTATGCAACTCTCATCAAACGGAAGTTGTTTCCCGATTTTCTTTTATATATGCACATATACTATATACACATTTTCTTCCTTTTATTTTTTTTGCTGTTCAATTTTACTCATTGGGATTTGCCAAAAAGGAGCGAAATTTATTCGTTTGCATTTGGCGGACTTAAAGTGTGTGTTGTTCGGTGCGTGTGCGAGTGCGAGTCCTTGTGCGTGGGTATAAATCTGGCAGGGTATAGATATTTTTTGGCAATTTAATTGAAATGTCAGGCACGTGGTCAGGAGGGAGCTGGAGTTTGACCCCCGAGTTGGTCCGCTGCCTCTAATCCCGTCGAGCTCTTGTGGTTGTCGCACATTTCCGGCTTAAAGTGGCCATGGTTGTTGATGTTGTTGCTGGTGTCGTTGTTGAATGTCGCTGCTGTTGTAGTCTGCCACTTCCGTTTGCGACGCGTACACGTAATTGATTTTCCCGCCCCGCCTTCCCACCCCCCCTATGCAGCGATTGGTATTCAAGCGCAAAATCTCTGCTCCCCACAAAAACACAAGCAAAGAAAACCAGCTGCAGAAAAAAAATTGAGCAAAAATCAAATAAAAAAACGCAAAAAAAAAACGAACTGCTGAATTTTTTGCCTGTCAAATGAGAATTTCACTTGATTTGATTCGGTTAAAGAAAATTGGGGGGAGTGCATGCACAGAAAACAAGAACCCAAAACAAATTAATTTGGTTTCTAAACAAAGTAATACAAAATTAACAATTCAGTTTTACTTTTAGAAATATTTTGTATGATAAAATCCCTTCAAAATCTAATTTAATCAAATTTCTTTCTGTGTACTTGTGCACGTTTATTATTTGAATTTTTTTGGCAAATCCAACGGTAAATGTGACCCTGAACTTTGTGTGTGCCACATGCATCAGCAAACAAAATGTATAACAAACAATGAACAAATCTCTAACAATAAATTGCACACAATTCCAATTGTGTTTTCATAAAGCTCTCCTCAATTCAGTTATTTTTATATTTATTATATTTATTCCTTCTTTTTCCTAAACCTAATTAAAGGCCAGCACTTAAGCCGCTTTGCCTTTCGGCTTTGACATTTGCATGGCCTACGGGCCAAGTCTATTAACGCTTAATTTATAGCCGGCATTTCAATTGAGCCCCAAAAAAAAAGAAGGCAAAGGCAGATTCTCTTTCAGAGATATATCTCTCGCTTTATACCTTTTGGCCCTCTCGTATTTTTCAGGCGTATGTAAGCCCCTGTAAGCCGCAATATTGGCCAAATAATCACTGGTTACCAAATAAATTCCACTCCAACTTCAGCAAATGAAAAAAGGAAAACAATTTCGCATAAATTTCTCTTCCAAGAGAGAGTGGGGAAATTGCCTTTAAATTGCTTGAAAATGTTTTCTTAATACATTGCGCAATTTCGTATTGAAATCAGGGCGTGGCAGCCGGCACCCACAAGGAAAATCAACGCACAACCCACAACAAAAAAAAATATAAAAAAAAAAACAAAGAAAAAACTAAACGAAATAATGCAGGATGACAAAATAACTTAAAGCGGCAATAAATTTTCTAGCTCAAGGACATGCTTAAGGCATTGGCCAATCCCTGTTTCGTGTTCGGGGAAAATCTTTTGGGTGGAAGGAGGGGAAACTCCAGCAGCAAGCAGGGAAAACTGTCAACACGTTTTGGCCATTTCTGTCTACGTTTCGTTAGCCTCAAAGGAGAGCAAGAAAAAATGAAAAACAAACAAACGAAAAATTTAAAAGTCAAGGAATATTTTTTGGTTATGAAAATGAGGCAGTTTTTTGTCTTCTCACAGGGTTCTTTAAAAAAAAATAAAGGGTTTGCCTTGAAGGGGCTGTGGGTGGTGGCAGAACTTATTTATGAGTGTAGTTTTCTTGAATGGTAGTAATTTTTAACTTGGTAGTTTTCCATAACTAGCACAGATTTATGATAGTTTTAGTTTCTTTTTCTGAATAATTAAAAAAGCATTTTCTTAGGATAATTATTTAAAATGTTATTAGTTAAAATGTTCTTGGGTTTAGTTACATGAAGAACAAATTTAAAGCCTTAAATGTTCTGATCAGGTAGTAATTATGTCATTAAAGTATAATATATAATTTTAAAGCTCAAGCTTTGTTATTTTGTAATGTTTTAAATTATAATCCATAGTTTTTAAGCTTAACTTTATAAGCCTCAAAAAATCACTATTCAAAAAGCGATTAAAATTGTTCACCTACAAAATTTAACCTCAACTTAACTTTCCTTTATAGATTTATTAGGAAACATTTTCAATTAATACCCCCAAATTTCTGCTCTTTTTCTTTATAAACTTTAGCCATCGCCGCCTTTAACTTTATCCTGGAATATTTATTTCTCTATATACTTTTTAGAAAATGTACTTTACGAGTCTCTCCTTGGGAGCCTCTCCTTAGCATCCTCCTCGGTCTTGTTGCCATCTCTTGTAACTCATTTTATATCTCCTGCTATATATATTTTGCTCCGCCATATATCTTCATATCTGGCTCTCTCTATCTCTGCCACTCCACTCCACGCTGTGCCGCTGCCGTGTCCTTGTTTTGTGGCCGCCTTCTTCTTGTTTGTTTGCCTTGCGTGTCCTTCGGTGGCGTATGCGTAATATGTTTTTGTTTGCCACAGGCTCGAGGCTCGAAAGTCGCAGCTCCGAGCTGCCTGGCCAGACACACGCCAGACAATACATCGGCCGCGTGTATATACAGATTTACATACACACACACACACACATATATTCATTCCCATATATACCCAGAGATTTATATAAATATTTTCATATAGTACGTATTATGTGCGTGTTGACCTTGCGAGTGGCCAGCGGCTATTGAGTGTCTCCTCAGACGCCTGTGTCTCACAACAACAAAAAAGTCTTTTAATTGCTTTTTAATGAGTTGCTGCTGTCACTCCACTGCGACAAAAAATGTGGGAGGCTACAGTTTACGAAGGGGGCGTGGCCAAATGTCGCCCGCCCGTCGCTGTCGTCGTCAGCCATAAAAGTTGAAAAAATATATACATATACATCGAACAATATCGGTGGACAGCATTAAAAACTGTGCAGGGAAACATAAATTATGAAAATTGAGGAAGGCCCCAAGGTGCACTTGGAAAAACGCTTTGATAAGATAGGAAACAAATAAAATACAGATACAATTCTGATAAGATACAGATAAAATAGGGATAAGGAACAGAGTAAAAGGGGGAACCCCCTGAGAAATAACAAAGGAACAAATTACAGGAAACTTTAGCAGTTTATACATTAAATTTGTACAACTTAGCTGTTACTTTAGTTTTTTAATTAATGCAGACATTGAGTCCAAGGAAAGAGCCTAAAAGCATTATTTATTATTATAAAATAATATATATACAAATATATTTATAATAATAAATAAAGCTTTTAGGCCCTTTCCTTGGACCCAATATCTAGATTAATTAAAACAGCTAAGTAATATTTATTTATATATATTTATATATATATACATATATTATAATTTCATATTTTAAAAATATTTCAAAGGAGCTACAGTACAAAATACAGAATGAAAAGAGAAAAACTGAAAAACCCCGTGAGAGATATCACAGGAAACAATTGCAGAAAACTAAGGCAGCTTGTGAATTTAATTTCTATAATTTAACTTAATTTTTAAATTAATGAAGATAATACGACAAAAGAAAATAAAGAACCTTAAAAGCTTTATTTATTTAAAAGCTAAGTATTTATCACATAAAAAAGATTTAATCTAGTAATCAAAGGTAATGTCAGGTGTCAAAATGTGTAATCTAATCCTAACCTAAAATTTATTAAAGCTATTTTATTTATTTATTTATTCCTCCGAAGGATTAATATACTCCTTTGGCTGATTAAAAACTCATTTAAAGATATTAAGAAATTATAGATCCATTTACTGAAACCTTTAATATTATTTATCCATTTTATTTAATATTAATTAGTTTTTAATTATTGCTCTAGCTTCTGGAAAATTAAGGTCAAATTACTAGGAACTAGGAAGATAGAAAAACTTGAAGTAGCTTTAAACAAAGGGAAATAAGCCTAATCAATAATAGAATCTTGAGCATATTTATACAAAAATTAATAATTTTTAAGATCCCATTTCTAAAATTCCTCTTCAACCCTCAAATATTTAATTTGTCTTTGATTTTCTTCCAGTAATTCCCGTTCACTATGTGTGTCTTTTGTATGCATTTTTATTTATATCGTCGCATTTTTCTTTTGCCCTAATGAAAAAAATTGCAGAGGCAGCTTTCATTTGATTTGTATTGCTTTTGTTGCAGTTCAGCGGGTTGTAGTTGTAGTAGTATTTCTCTTATTTTTTAGTTTTTTGTTTTTTTTTTTTTGTTTTTTTTCATTGCAGTCGTTGCTGTTGCATTTATTGTTGTTGGCCAGGGCCACTTATGGACGGCAAAAGCTTCTAGTAGCAAATGGGTTCAACGAACGACAAATGCAGCTAAAAGGAAAGCAGGGGGAGGAGGAGGAATGAGGAGGGGGTAACCTAGAGGACAGCACCCAAAAAAAAAGAGCAAAAAAAATATAGCGAAAAACGCCAAGCGAAAACCGAAAGGGAGAAGGGCAGAGAAGCAAATGCAAAAAATTGGCATCAAACAACAGAAACTTACATTTGGTTGGGAAAATTGTGGCGGGTTGGAAAATGGGATTGGGGGGGTGAGGAGTAGCTGCGGGGCTGGGAGGGGGCACACATGCAATGCGCATTAAAATTGTAACTGTAACGTTTCCATCTCTCTATCTATCTCCGTCTGGTCCTCTGGCCTCAAGGCCCACTTCAGCCATCAGCCCATCTCCTGGCATTTTCCTCCGTTTTAAGCCCGCTCTCCCCCCTCTTGGCCATTCTTCTGCCATTTCCATCTCTCTGGGCAAGTTAAGTGCCATTCATGTGCCCCGCCCTGCTCCCCTTTTATCTGCTCGCCTTTCTGGTCCTAACTGTTTTTGTTGTTGTTGTTACTGTTGATTTTTGTCCTTTTCCTTTTTGTTTCGACGGTTTTATTATTGTTTTTTTTTGTTTTGTATGATTTTTGTTGCTCGCCTGTGCCATCTTTTTCTTTGTACCCCTTTCCGAGCGGTTCATTTATTAAAAGTATATTTTATTTGCAGAAAGATGAACTCTGCGTTTCATAACTGTAGGTCAAGGGGCACAGGGTGCATAACTGTATGCTAACTAACATAAATTTAAATAAAATTAAGTAAGGATTAATAGAATATTTTTAATTTCAAAAATAGTTTAAGAGTGCATAATTTAAATCTATATTTAATAACATTAAAATATTTAAATAAATTTAATTAAAAATGTGTAAGGTTTACTTAGATAATTTTAAGTTAAAAAAAGGATGCAAGGGTGCATAAGTATTACTATTTCTATTGTTATTAAGTCAATGAAATAAATTTAATTGAAATTAATAAAGGTTTACTAACATATTTTTTTAACTTTCAAAAAGGGCTTAAGAGTGCATAATTTGAATATATTTTTAATATCATTAAAATACTAAAATAAATTAGACTAAAAATGGCTAAAGTTTAATTAGATAATTTCAACCTAAAAAAGGGTGCAAGGCGGCATAATTATTGGCATTCATAAGGTTATTAAATTATATGAATAAATTTTATCTAAACTAAGAAGGGCTTACAAAGATATTTTTGCTAAAAAAAGTTTAAACTTTATTCTCATTAAAATATTAAAATAACTTAAATCAAAGAAGCCTTAGGTTTACTGAGATATTTTCAACTTAAAAAGGTTTTGTTTATACTACAGCAATATTTAATATATTATACTTCAAGTAAGGTTTAAGTTATCTTATCTGCATTCCCTTTAATATACCTTAATATTTCTCATAACATTTTAATCTTGATCATTTCTGTGTTTGTTTTGTGCTTTCGAAATTGTGTAAATTGCATAAATAACAATTTACTTTAAAGATACTGTTTAAATTACATAAAAACCAATTTACTTTGAAGATACTTATCACGGATTGACACAATCTTAACCACAGCCCCCACTTTCACCGCCATAAAGTGCCGACCAGCACCTTGTTCTCTGTTACAATTCCGAGTATCTGTATCTGTATCTGTATCTGTATCTGCGACCGTGTCGTATCTGCTGCTTTATATTGATTCCGATATCGTTTGTTGTATTTCCCATAAAAATTCCCCCTTGCCGGTTTTATTGCTGCTTGTTTTGGGCACGTTATGATTGTTGTAATTGCCATTGCCACCCCCCCCAAAAAAAAAAAAAAAAAGAAAATACAAAATTGGAGGTTCGATTCCTTTTGATTCCGACCGATTGGATGCCATTCGAATGTCCCGAGTCTGGGCCAAATAAATTGCCAAACAGTTTCGGTTACCAATTTTCTTTTTCCACTTTTCCCCTCTCTCTGTCTCCCTTTTTCTGGCCTTTGTCCGCTGGTCATTTGTGTGACTTTTGCGGTCGAAAGGGGATTTTAGTGGTTAATGTGCTTGGCCGGTGGCTGGTGGCACTGGGGGTCAATTGTTGTGCTGTGGAAAGGGTTAAAAGGTCAACCAAGTGGACCACGACAACAACGACAGCGACGAAGACGACGCCACTGGCCACTGGCCACTGGCCCTGCTTGTTAAGTGAACCAATTTGTTTCAAGATAAATATCCAAGTATTTTTTTTATTATACCCACCCAACCCTCTCCTTTCTCTAAGGATTTTGAAAGGTTTTTCACAAAATGATAATATTGTAATGGAGTCCTGGGGCTCCTTTAACTTACTCATAACTGGAAATTGGAAAAATGAAAGGTATTTGGATAAGTCTAATGCAAGAAAACATTAGAAATTATACAACAAATGCTAAAAGATCAAAAATACAATTTAAAATTAAAAACAAATATCAAGAAAATATTATCCAAGCTTCATTTTGTATATTAAATAATACAAAATGTATTTAAAAATTCTTTAAATGAATTTTCTACATCAACTTAAGATTTCTTTATAAATGTTCTTAAAAAATCTATTGAATTTAGTTTATATTTGCACCCACTTCACTTCCTACCCATTTCTTTTCCCCTCTTTAATTTATAAAACCAACTTTAATAAATTTAATTTTTATGATTAATTTACAAAAGCATAATAAACAACTCTGGCATATTTTCTTACCACTTTAATGATGTTATTCTATGAACTTTTATTGCAATTATGAAACTCATTAAAGCCTCCATTTCCATTTATGTTTTTCCCGCCACACGTGCGGATCATTAAATTAATTTGAGATCATAAGTTTTTGTGGTTTCCCTAAGTGCTGACTTCCATAAAAAAAAGAAACTAAATTAATACCGAAGCAGATAAAACAGAATTCCATGGCAAAGGATTTATTGAGCAAATATTGTAATATTTATGGCGGATATACAGTGATGTGTGTGTAGTCATAAAAAAGAGAGTATGTGGCTGGCACTTACCAAAAAAAAAAAAAGAATATATAGTAATAATAATAATAATAAAAACAAGGCGAAAAAATCAAACAAATGAAGACACAAAACCCCAGCCACGCCCAGTTGCCTCATAAAACAAAAAGGCTGCAAAAAGAAGCCGCAAAATGTGTCGTGGCTCGTCATGCAGAAGTATTTGTACAGCCAACGACATGGCATTAAATCCATATGCTGTCTGCTGGGGACCCAAAAGCATTATAATTTTGTTTATATATTAATTTTTTGTCGCTGGAAAGTTTTTGCCTTGCGGCTGGTTGGCTGAAAACAAAACTGTTTGGCTGCTTCTAGTCTGGGCTATGGCTCTCCCCTCCGTGATTCCCATGAAATTTTGTTGAAATTTGTTTGAAATTTGGTTATTTTTCGGCGCACATGCGGAACATGCACCGACCACGCATCGAATAATCCCTGGAAAACTAAATTATGCAATTAATTTGCCCAGGCCTCAGACTCATTAGCCGAGTAAGCCAAAAGGCCAGCCAATTTCACACTAATATTATTTGTTTTATTTAATTTGAGCTGGGTTTTCGCAGTAAAAGGGCCCCTAATAATGCAAGCTGGATGATATACAGTGATGCATTAAATTAACAATAATTTAAATAAAATACATTTGGTATGCAAGGACGAATTTTCATACCTTTACCACGTTTTCCCCCCTTTATTTTGCGGTTCCGAAATGCTTTTTAAATATTTTCCCCGGGGTATTTACAAGTTTCACTGCACTTAATTGTGGTTTAATTTCATGATGCCTTTTGTCAGGCCATAAAATAAAGCAGCTAATGTGATATGAGAAATATGTGTTCTGTGGAAAATTGTAAACAAGAATAAAAATAATGCAAAATTACACAAAATATTATATTTTTCGAGACAACTTCTCTCTTTTCCTTTACTATATAAATATTTACTAATTTCTGTTGAGTTTTAAGGGGAGTATTTCAATTTCAAATTCGCTTGAAGAGTATTCGGAACTCGACAGATGTAATTTTTTTTTTTGGGTAATTAATAATGCGGCTTTTTGCGTCTGTGTTTGCATTTCGGGCAAAACATGCGCAACTCGAACGTGTTGGCGAAATGAGAAACACATTTTAAAATGTGCAATATTAAAAATATGGCCACAATATATGCACACACATCCCAGGGATGTCTATGAATTAATAATCCGGATATTGGCAGGCCCTTTAAGCCCTTTAAGCTGTGTGTAAATATTTTGACAAACTTACTAATTTGTGTATTTTCCTCCCATTTTGTTTTCATTGCAGGTAAGCCACAATCAAAGATGATTACTTATACGCACTGTTGCCGGCTGAAGTGTAAGTGCAATTTCAATTTCAATTAAGAACCAGAAAGGATTCAAGGATTATGTTTGTTTGTGTGCAACTGACCGTGCAACAAGGTCAGACGTAAAAGTTTCAGTTTTATTTGCTGCCTTTGGCAGTTATGCAATCCCAGCGAGAATTCCTCCCTCACGCCTCACAGGAAGTGAGTCCATCTCTCTCCCCTTCTATCTCCCTGGGGTCTTGGCAAGCAATACCATATCCTGCAGTGGCCACGCCCCCTCCCAGCCCCGTTTTGCTGGCCTTTTTATGGCCACGTGCGAAAATGCGGCAAAAGTTTTACGAGGTCAGGGTGAAGATGCTGCTCCTCCACTCGGCTGAAGATGCTGCTTCTGCTGCTGCTGCTACTGATGCTGATGATGATGATGATGTCACTTCAGTGAAATAATTTGATTCAAGAAAATAAAGACGAATGGGGTGGCGGAAATATGTCGAAAAAAATTAGCATACAGAGGGAGAAAATGTGTCATGAAATTTGCCTGAGAAATAGATTCACATTTGAAAACAAAAAGTGGTTTTTAAAAATATCTAAAAAAATTTAAGGAAACTATCTATGAAGCCTTTAAGTTACTTAACTTATGCAGGAATATTTTTATGATAAAATCTATATTTTCCACAAGCGTGTTCATTTCATTCTCCCTGTAATTTTCTTCTCCAGAAAAGCACACATTTTCTCAAGTCATTTTTGGTGTGAATTTAAATGGATATAAAGAATATAATGAAATGTCTATAACTTTTTTAGTTACTTAACTTATTCAGAAATATGTTTATCATATAAAAAATGTTTTAAATGTTTCTCCTTTTGTATCAATAATTTTCTTCTCTCTTGCTAAGCACACATATTTTCCCTATTCATTTTCTTTCTGTGAATTAACTCTGCAAAACTGCAAGCTGAAAAACCTCTTTCGGGTACTTTGGCACTTGTTGCCGCCTTGAAAAGAAATCTCTTTTTCGATCCGCTTGCCCAAGGAGCCAAAATCCGAGACGGCGTCAACAACTTTGGCAGGGCCACGCCCTAACCATTTTCCCCAACGCCCTCGAGTGGCATGCAAAGTGCAGAGGCTTGGGGGGATTGTGCCAGTCTGTCCAATTGTGATTGTGAGTCTCAGAGTTATATATACTCATATATATATATATATATATATATATATATGTAGAGTGGGAGTATATCTGGAGCTCCCAGATGGAGCGGATTCGATGTCTCACATGTCTGCTGGCCACGCTCAATTCAATTCAATTAAAAGCCGGCACACGCCGCACCCAAAAAGCAAGACGGCCAGAAAAAAACAAAAAGTTCGACAAGTTAGAGGGGAGTCTGTCGACATTTGTGACAACTTGAATGCTCTTTGGAAATTATTTAAATTAAATATAAATATTTTAGGCGAATATAAGGTTCTAAAAGTACAAGGTACTTATTTAGAAGAATTTATTAATTTAAAATTAAGTTCAAGTTAGTTAAAGTTTTTAAAGAGTTAGAGGGAAGTCTTACGACATTTGTGTGCATTTGAATGCACTTTGGAAATTATATAAATTAAATATAAATATTCTAAGGGAATATAAGGTTCTAAAAATAAAAGGGATTTATTTAGAAGATTTTAGTAATTTAAAATTAAGTTCAAGTTAGTTGGAGTTTGTAAAAAGTTAGAGGGAAGTCTTTCGACATTTTGTGAAAACTTGCTTTTTAAAAATTATTAAAATTGAATATAAATATTTTAAAAGCATGCTAGGCTTTAAAAGTACGTAAGATTTATATATTTAAGAATTTTTTATATTAATTAGTTTTAAAAGTTAAATTTATTTAGAGTTAGTAAAGAGTTAAAGTGAAGTCTTTCGACGTTTGTGTCAACTTAAATGCTCTCTAAAATGTTTTAAAATTAAATATCAGTACTTTAAGGGAACACAAGGCTTTCAAAGAGCAACAAATTTATTTATTTAGAATTTTATTCATTAATAATAAATATCAACAAGAAATATTTAAAGCCAGCCAATATCTTCCAGTCTCCTCTTCTCCCTGCTCGCTCTCAACTGATTTAATTGTTCGCTTCGTTTCCTTTGCGATTTCTTCCGAACAATTAAATTCCTTGAATATTGCTGCATTTATTATTGTTAACAATTTCGATGGCAATCTATTTGCAAATTTCTGCAATATTTTCCAGCAGGGCAGGGCCATCTACAGAGTCTGTCTGGCGGAATGTCGTGTCAGCGAACCCCACAAAATCTGATTAAACGCAAACTGAAATTCAGCGAAACGTTATGCGATATCATTCAATATTTTATTTCCACCCTTTGTTGATTTTTAAGCCGTTTTCTGCTTTTTATTTTAGCGCAGAGCAAACTTCAATTGATATTTGTTATTATTTTTTTGTTGTATTTCTATTTCGTTTGGTTTGATTTCTGTTATTTTCGGGTTTTCACATTGGGAGCCGCAAAACTCTTTGACATTTTTTTTTTTTATTGGGTGTGTGTGTGTTTGTGTGTTTGACTTACTTTACGCTGGGAAAAGTGGGAGTGGCACTGCGCAGCACTTGCCACAAATTATCCAATGGCCGGGGCCAGGTTGCCATTCACTTTTCCACATTAACTTCAAGTTTTTTGCTGCTGGGAAGGGGAATGGGAAAAATGTGGAAAAGGGAATAAAAAACGAGAGACTGGAACGGCGGCGGTCACTTGAGGTTTCCCCCCCCCCGAACGCTTTTCATTTGTACCCCAGGCAATGCACTTTCCTCCTGCTCATTTCTTTTTGTCTGGGGCACTTTTTTTTTGTTTTGTTTTTTGTTTTGTTTTTCTGCAAATTTGCCTTTGATGAGTCACAAAATGCCGCTGCATAAGGGGGCGAAGGTGGAGGGAAATCCCCTTCATATTGCACCCGCATTTTCCCGCCCCCACTTTCTCTTTCGACTTGTGTTCTATTTGCACAACTAAGCAGCAATTAACGCTAATTATGAAATTTTCTTTTTAACTTGACTCGCAATTGTGTCTGAAAAATACGAGGGTGAGGGTCGTCACGGTTATGGAAATGGGTTGAAAATTGCAGCTCAAAGTGCAGCCTTTGGTAGAGATTTTTGAAGTTAAATAGAACAAGGTGAAATATATTTTCTAACAGAAGAAATTTAAATAATTTGTAGACACATTAAAAATATTAAATCATATATAAAGCATACCTTACCTTGCTTATACATTTAATTACATAGTATTTTATTACAAATAAATGCTTAATTTAAATTACCTTTCAATTATTTAATAGCTTAACTACTGAACCTCAATTTCCCATTAATAATCTGTGCTTAAATTAAATGGCCAACTCACCTTTAATCCCCTTGGGCAACTGCAACCGAAACACTTACCTGGAATAATATCAATAAGCCGGAGATGTTAATAATTTAGCATATGCAATGAGCTTCTTATATGTTTGATTATGCAAATATTTGTGGCATTTTCCGAAGGAAACTTCGGACTAGCCCAAGGCTATTTTAAGCTGATAAATGTGTCTCCCCCCTAGGGGTTCATGTTTTTCCAACTAATTTCTTATCAATTAAACTGAAACTTGTAGCTTTGCAAGCGGAAGCAAAAGATACAGATGCGAAGATACACAGCTACCGAGATACGTAAATAACATGAAGAAGGAAAACTGTAGTTACTCAATAATACATTTTAAAATAAAGAAAATCAAATGCTAAAGCTAACAAAAAATATTTCTAGTTAAATATTTATATGCAAATATTAACATAAATATTTTTCAAAATAATTTGTATATTTTTTTCCCCTGTACACTTCCAGAGCAAAAGAAAAAGAACCGAAAACCGAAATGCAAATTGACAAACTAACTGTTGTTTTTTGTCACGACTCTGATGTTTGTTTAACTATCTGCCAGTTTGTTTGTTCTGGCGTAGATGTATCTGCATCTGTATCTGTATCTGCAGCAAGTGGCGTATCTTTGAGATGCAAATTAAAAGCCGAGAGCCCGATGCGCCAAATATAATTCACTTAAATGCCGCTGCCCCTCCGTCCCCATCCAGTGACTCACATCCTCAATTTACTCGTAGCTCTCGTTCTCGTTGTTTGTTTTCCTTTCTTATTTCCCTCCCCTTGTTCATTCATAAATAGGTTGATCTCAAGCAACATGAGGGGAAAATAAATATATATATTTATGTATGTATATATATATATCTTATCGCCAAACATGTGACGACAAGGCATGCGCCCTCAATGGGAAGTTCTCGGGAGAATTCTGCGTCAGTGGATCAAGAATTTAACTCGTCTACCGTCATAAATCAAAGAAAGAATGAATCATCCAAGTTTGGGATTTTTATTAGCAACTATTTGAACTCTCTTGTGGGCTTAGTATGTCCGGTTTGAGGCCTAAATGGATTTGTTAACAGGTTCTGGGAAAAAGTCTTTGAAATCAAGCGAAAAATGTCCGGGGCAATCGATGGGTGTTCCTTTTTAGAATTTTAATATTCCGGGAAGCCATTAAAACTGTATGTTCTTTTGGAATTTTTTTTAGATTTTTATTATTATTAAATTTTTAAATTAGAGGTAAATATTTTTAATTTCTCGTAACTTTCTTAGAACTAGAGATAAAGAATCAATATAATTTAAGCTTAAAGGAATCGTTCAGTAAATAAAATATAAAAGAGAAAATGCTGCACAAGAACTAAATATTTTAAAAATAATATCAAAGGTAAAGAATACATGATAACAAATTAATTGTTTATAAATTTTAAACAGAGTAATTATTTAAAATTCTTATATCAATTTATTAGAATTTATGATATAGAACTATAAGAATAATAAAACAATAATAAAGAAATCGAACAGAAAAAGTGAAATAAATAAAGTATTATAGAGCAAATACAAAAACATTTGTTAATAATTATTAATAATATCATAAGTAAATATAAGAAAAATTAAAGTATCTTTCAATTTACATAGTATATATTATACTACAAGTAAATATTAATAATATCAAAAGTAAAAGTAAACAAAATTAAAGTATCTTTCAATTAACATAATATTAAAGAGAACAGGCCAAGACATAAGTAATTAATTGTTAAATAATATCAAAAGTCAAGAATAAAAAATAAGAATAATTAAAATAACAATTAGATTGCCAAATTAAGTAAAAGAGAAAATACTTTTCAAGCCAAAAGCTTTATTATCTTGTATTTAAAGATATTTAAAGATCTTTTTCTAAATACACTCAACAAGAAATGCTTTAGAGAGTTCGCATGAAATAACCATAAAACCGGCTTTGAAAACTTAAACAGGATGTTAATATGATTATTACGATAGTAAACTTTAGCCAGATATCATTCCCATGATAATCCCCACACGTATTGTTGTTTGTTTCAAGATCTCACCAAGTTTATCTCGCACAATCTTTTACCTACTTAAATAATCTTGTGTTAAATGAATGAGTCGTCTTTATCTGCCGTGTGTGACTCACCTGGGTGGCTCGACTTTTACTTTTCGACGGTGCTAATATTTTGTTGACCAACTTAAGTTTCATAATTAAATTCAAGTTCAAAGACCTGCTAAAGCTGCTGCCATATAAATCGATGTCAACATGTCTGAGGCAGACTTTTCCCCCTTTTGCTGGCTTTCCTTTCGGCCGGAGTTGCCCTGCTAATGAAATAATTAAAAAATAGTTTTACTGCCGCTGAAAGGCGGCAAAAAAGTGCAAAAACAAAAACCATAAAAGTGTCAGCTGCAGTTGATAAAAAAAAAATAACAAAAAAATATAGTAAACTGTGGAAAAGTTGACGACAGAAAAAAAAAAACCGAAATTGTTGGCAGCTCTGAAATTTTTGGAAATTTCGCATTCGAATCAAAAAGAATGTCATGTGTGCGTGCCTGCATGCGAAAAGTGAAGTGGAGTGCAGGCGGCGAAGGGGGCGTGGCAGTCGCAGTCACGGCATGCGAAATGTATCTATTAGATACACGCCTGCGAAATGCGGTTAACAGCATTGGCAGCCAACGCAGCTCGGCCATTTACCGTTAGTTCGAAGCTGCAGCCAGAGCTCAAGCTGGGCACTGAGCAAAAAACTTTATCACATACTTTAAAATATATTTGAAAAATATTATATTTCCGTTTAAAGCAGATTAAGTTTGGTTTCTATCTCATCTTGATTTCAGTTTATAATTTTTAACTCAATATATAATAGTTATTTAATGTTTTTTTCCTCTGTAATTGTATCTTAAGCTGCATTTGTATCTGTATTTGTAGCCAAAGCCGAGGTGGAAGCTAGAGCTGAAGCTGAAGCTGAAGTATTTGGGTCACTCGTTGCCGCTTGGCTGCCACTTGAAGTCGTCTAATGCCTCCTCCAATGGCCATGGCGGGTTTTTCAACTTCTTCTTGGCTTTTATTTATTTTTTTTTACCATTTGGTGCTGTGCTTTTGGCTGATGCAAAGAGAAGTCAGTATTTCGTATTCAGTTGGTGTTACGCTTTTCGGAAGGGTTATTTTCATTTTGGCCAAAAGTCTGACCGAAGAGAATGCCTCGGTTAATGAGATTTTTCCTAGGGGTGAATAGGAAAACACACTCAGGAAATAGCTTAAACTTGCTGAGAGTTTAGATAGCTTTTAGTAACATTAAAGTACATGGCTTGAGTGTTTTTTTATTTTTTTATTTTAGGCTATTTACAAATAATTTATAATATATAACGAAAATGAAAGAATTTCTAAACGAATAATTTGATTGATTAATGATTGGATTTTAAATATAAATGAAAGTATTTAACACTCTTTTAAAATGAATTAAAAAGTAATATATACATTTTTATTAAAAAAAAATTATACACAGACTTAAAGATATAATAAGAGTCCTTTAAAGAGTATTTAAGATAATTGAGTACATCAAAAATCAAATGAAATGCTTTTAAACTTATATCAAGCTTTATAATGATCTTCACGCTTCTACAAAATTCTCAAAAATATTTTAAGCTATCAATATAAATTCCAAAAATATAAAAATCCATTAGAGTACATATAAAACCTGTTCGATTTATGCTGCTATTACATTTTTTTGGCTGATGCAAAAAGAAGTCAAAAGCTGTCATTAGTGAACGTAGATGTTCATACGTCTTGCCCGGTTCTGCGATAAGCAAATTCGCAAATTCGCAAAATGTGTGTAAATGTGTGTGGGTTAATTTGAAAGTTTCAACTGTCAGAAATGTTATAATTGACGGCAGTCACTTGCCAGTATCCGTGGCTCTGCTGCCTTTGTAGCTGCATCTGTGTGCCAGTGCCTGTGACTGTGCCTTTTGTGGCGCGCGTATCTCACGGATGCAGTTCAAATTTCGTTATGCTCATGTTTTTTGTGCGCATTTGGCCGTTAAGTGCCGCTAAGTGAGCCATTGAGTGACAATGCTCGAGATTACGCCCACACATCATCATCATCCGCAGCAGCAGTAACAGCACTCGACTAAATGCAAAACAAAAGAGCGCCTGAGTAATGCGCTCCGCTCTAGATTCGGCACAAAAAAATATATATCAAAATCCATGCTAAAATGTGTAACTGCGTTCTGCGAGTTCCAAAGTTAGATTTTTTTTTTTTTGGGGCAATCGCAGAATGAGATCAGCCTGTGAGTTTTATTCGAAAAGTTGAACACACAAATGGAATTCCTTTGTTGGAAACTTCTAAGAAAATATATAGAAAAGTGTTTAGATAATAAGATGTGTACTTGACTTGACTGGGATTATCTTGTCGTATACCGTAAATCTTCAGAAAAATATTCTTCAAACTTATCCGGAAACTTGTCAAGGAAAATGTTAACTAAATTTAAAATTTTTCGAAATTTATTAAATTAATTTTTCTAAAGAGCAAGACCTGGCTTTAGGCAAGCTAAAGAAACTTAAAACATGGTACAAAAATAATTCAATCAACAACCTTTCTTAATACGTTTTTAATTTTACCAGTGAAGCTTTAGTATCTTTCCATTTTTGAAGAACTTCTCATTAAATTTTTAAGTCATTTAAAATACTTCAAACATTTTAAATGCTTAAAAACACTATACAAATATTTAAATGCTTAAAAAAACCCCTGTTAACAAATGACTCTCTTGGCTTAAATAAAAGTATTTCACACGTTAGGATTTCTCAAGAAACAAAACGCCAAAGACTGCCATTAACGGAGTGCTCATTGAAATAGATTTATAGTTTCTTTGTCGCAAAATCCACGGGCCAAAGCTCTGAGACAAAAACCACTTAAATAAACCTCAAGGTCAATTGCGAAAATATCCATCAGTTAGAGTTTAATATGGGCAAATCTTTAACGCTTTTTATGACCAAAAAAAAAAAGGAACTTCGTGTGTGGGACTTTTGCAGATTCAGATGCAAATATACAAATATATATACACATATATATATATTTTTTTGGTAACATGTCCGTGGGAAAATTCCGGCAGTGATCATTTTGGAGAAGACAACGTGACTTTGAATATTTTAGAGATACAATTGGAGGAAGGAAACGGGTAACAACAATAACTATAAACAAGACGAGTGCAATTTATAAAATTGTATCTGTATCTGTGTGTACCGCAAAGCGTTTAATTATGCACAGATACAGTCAGTGAGTGCTTGTGTATCTGTGGGATACATTCTTGGATGGCTTTAATGGAATTGTATTAAAATGCTTCCAAGGCTGCGAAGAGAAAAAATGAATAAAATAAAAAGAAAGGTCGAGTGAAGCATTAGTTTTTAAGACTTTTTTTACTTAAATGTGATTTTTAAAATTTTATTTAAATATTTAAATATTTAATTTATTTAGCATAAAAAGCTTTAGCTTTAGGGACTTAATTTCTTCTCTCAGTGCATTGAAAATCTCTTTCTTTTCTCCCCTATTTGATGATGGAAATCTTCGGAGCTGCCGCTGGAATTTTCTCGTTTTCCGTTTTGCTAATTTCTGCGCATTTGGCTTTGGCTTTTCATTTTGGCACTGCCATTTTCACTTTGCCATTCATGACTTGGCTCGGGCTTTTGGGCTGCGTGTTTATTGCATCCGTTTTGTGGCATACTTTTCGTGCCGCTTTTGTTGCTATTTTTTGCATTTTTTGTTGTATTTTTTTTTATATTTTTTAGTTGCAGCTAAGCACGAAGCGGATATTGTCACTTTTGCAATTACAACGCGCATAACTTTGTGCAAAAAAAAAAAAACAGCAAATGCACGCTACAGAAAATTGCCTTGGCAAAAGAAATAATAAAAAAGCAAAGCAAACAATGAATGAAAATGGAAAGAGAAATAATCGAGAGGAGTCGGAGAAAGACGCGATGCAGAGATAAGCAGAAACAATTTCATAAAAACACAGAGATAAGGCTAAATATGCAATTGAATTGAAATTAATTCGGTCGAAAGAGTAGAGGAAGGCAAGCAAATAACGAGAAATTCCTGCACAATAATTGGTATAAATAAATGGCAACTGAATTTCATCAAAACAAGAAGTCAAGTGTGCCAAGTAACAGATTCCCAGCTAAGATTATGGGCTCAGGAAAAACAACTCAAATCAAATAAATTTCAAAGCCATAACACTGAAGTTGATGAAAACATTTAAATATTTGTATTTATTTATTTTGTGTGGGGGCCACTAGGCACGTGTCAAGGCACAATCACACAAATCTCGATTATTTTGGAAATCAAATAAAATATGCATGACAAATATGGCAACAATAAATTAAGGCCAAGACAATGTTAAGATATATACATAGGTTTAAAGAGAATACTTTTTTAATAATACAAATACAGATACAGGATTTCAGATATTTCAAGCAACTAGAGAACAATATATGAACAACATATGAACAATTTATATATACAAAAATTATTTATAAACTTAAAGTATTACAAGCAATGCCTCAAAATGTAATTAAAAGTTTTTATAGACACTTTTTAGGTTATTTAAATATTTTAAAGTATTTTTTACTATATTAAAAGTCATAATTTTAGAAAAAGAATCCCATAAAAACCTTACAAACAACAAATATTTATAGCAAAGCTAACTTAAGGTCAAGACGGAGTTAAGACATTTAGGTCTGAGGAGAAGACTATTTTAAGTAAAGTGACAATAATTAAAATATTTTAAAATAAACTGAGAGCAATATAGATCAAATATATATGAAATAAACAACATAAAAAAATAAACTATTACAAAGAATATCTCAAAATTTAAATGCAAGTTCTTGTAGATACATTTTAGGGAATACCAATATTAAGTAATAATTTGTTAGACATTAAAAGTTACATCTTAGAGAAAAGATAAAGAAAAAATCACCTAAAAACTTCACAAAAATCAAATAATCACTGAGAACTGTGGCTTAATGCTTAAAAAATCCCCATAATTTTTTCCCACCTAATTAACCACCGCCACAATTGTATGTCAAGAGTTCACCAGCCAGCCACATTCGTTCCAGTCTCAATAACCATTTCCCTCCGATCTTCACAAGAAAGTAATACGGCGCAGAAAAAAAAGGCTCAAATTCGTCGACAACTTTCACATTTCTTGGCCACAATGAAAACAAAAATACTTCTTCAGAGCGCTCAACTTTGGCATATTTTTTGGGTTCGGTTCGGGCCCTCGAAAAAAAAAAAAATAAATAAAAATCAAAGACGAACGAGGCGCGTGCAAAAGACTAAAAAAAAAACACACCGAAAAGTAATAATAATAAGACAAAATCTCCGAAAAAGATCCAGCGGGTTCAACGAACGCAAATGAAGAAAGACAAGTAGATAAAAAAAAACATAAAAAAACTAAACAAACCAAACAAAAAGTCACGGAAAAGAGATGAAAAAATTGTTATAAACAGAGCCAGCATATAATTAACACAATGAAGTGCAGAAGTGAGCAGCAGTAAAAAAATCGAAGCAGCAAAAAAATTGTTTAACAATTTTCTACTTGGCAGCGAAAAGTGCCGAGATGTTTGCCAAAGGCTTGCGAAATCTCCAACGAAAGACAGCAAATTCCAACGAAAAAATTAATTCATTTTTTTATTTCCCAATAAAACGGATAACAACAACAAAACTGAATATTAAAAGAGGCAGTAATGCAAAAACAAAGCACCAAAAACGCATTCAATCAAAGGCCATTCGAGCACAACAAAAAAATAATAATTAAATAACTTGGCTCAACGCTCAACATTTCCGACGAATGTCGCTTCATACACAAGCCAAATAAAAACAAAATTAACATGAGCAGCAACAAAGCAAATAATTAGCGAAAAATTCCAGCAACAAAAATGATTTTATCATCTTTTTCAGATAAAAATTTAATCAATACTTGTTTATTAAGTGGAAACTAATGACTTTATACCGAAAGGCAATTTGGTATGAATACAAAGCTTAAAATTAAATGGGAATGCGAATGAGAATTTTTTTTTGTTAGAGGGTACTTTCAGGTAGAAAAAATAAGGAATTTCTAGTCCTTAAATATTTTTTAAATTATAAAGAAGTTAATGAAAATATTTTTTAATATTTTTAGGTAGCAAACATGTTTCCAAATGTTAAGTTTACATTCTTAAACTCTGTTTAAATCCAGATTCCATTGAATAAATAAGAAAATTCTCATGATACAGTATTTATTTTTTAAATTATATAGAAGCTAATATAGAAAAGTTGAATATTTTTAGATAAAAAACGAATTATTAAATGTTAACTTTACATTTTTAAACTCCGCCTAATTTCTGATTCCATTTAATAGTAAAAAAAATTCTTATTTTCCCGTAGTTACAGTACTTACTTTTTAAATAATTTATGTAAAATTTCATATAAGTTTATATCAATATTTGTATATATATTATTATTAGAAATGTCTTATTTAATTTTAGGTTTACATTTTTAAACTCAAGCCCTGGTATCATTTAATAATATGATTTCAGTTAGGAGTTTTTTTTACATATTTTTGAATATTTTAATATAAGAAAAGTTCTATTAACTGCATACAATTTTTAAACTCAACCTGAATCCCGGTTCCATTTAATAATAAGAAAATCCAGTAATTCCAGTAAACTTAACTCAACCCAATTAAATCAGCCCTGTCCAGTATCCGTCGAAATGTTTGAACTACGCCAATTTGCGATGACAATTCAGATTAATTTTTTATTAAGGTCCGTCGGCATGTGATCCCTTGTCCCAACACCCCCGACCAATCAATGGTCATTAAAAGGCGTGACGACGATAACAACAGCACGACAGGAGGGCGACGGCGGAAAAGAAAAATTAATATTGCCATAAAACACTCATAAAATATGTTAAATTAAAGATATTGAAATCCATAAACATATCGAGCATGTGGACGACATCGGTGATGGACAGTGGGATGGTTACATACAAATATCGAGATATATATATATATAAACGGCTGTCAAAGTGACGCCATTTACGGTTTGACAGGCACAACAACTCCACCAACAACGGGCAACAGAAGGCGTCGTTAGTCTGTCTGTATCTTGTAGATACAGGGGGTGCAGGAAAAGTGGCGGTAGCGTGAAGTGACATATGTGGATGGCAGTTAAAATTGCTGGAAAGGCTGTCAATAAATTGAGCTTAAATCACGTAAAAGTTGCCGAAATGAAAAGGAAAAAACAATATTTGTTTCAGCCAAAAAAAAAAAGAAACAAAAATCAAGCCAAGAGTTCACAAAAGTTTTGAGTAAACAAAGAGAAATTACAAGGAATTATGGCATATATGGTAATTGAGGAGCAAATATTTAAAGCAGACTCAAAAACAATTGTATAAATTTGCCGTAAGAGATGTGCAAATTTTGACAATAAAAAATAAGGACGACATCTTCTCCTAAACTTTATAATTGAATATAAAAATTAATACATAATTTATTTAAATATTTGCTAAAATTTCCCATAAGAGTTCTGGGAAATTAAACAATCAAAAATAAGGACTTAATAGTATCCGGCATCCTCAAGTAAATTATAGTCTAAGGAATTAATAAATAATTTAAGAAAATATAATAAAAAATAGGAACTACAGCATACGGTAACCCCTCCAAAAAGTTCAAGTAAATAAAAGTCTAGAAATATTAATAAATATTTTATTTAAAGAAGAAAAATTAATACTAGTACTTTTTAAACTTGCTTACTTATTTAATTTCCTATCAAAAATCAATTGAAGCACATCTGGTCATAAAATTAAAAGAATTCTGCCTCAAATTACCAACACTTTCCCTTCGTTTAAAAATTAAATGTGTTTAATTTGTATTTTACGCCTGAATTTTCCAACGGCCCAGGAAAGGTTGTCTTCCAACCAAAAAATAAAAAAGGATGATTAATTAAGGCTATTGTGATTAATGTTTCTGCCCCGAAACCGAGCCCGAACCCGAGCCTGAACCCAAGGCCTTAGCATAAAAAAACACAAATCAGCGATGCGAGCGAATGACGAACGAGAACCTTTTCGAGAGGCAAGAAAACACTGACCACAAGACGATGACCCATGGCACACACACACAGGAGCTATAAATGTATATAGATACATCTGTGTATATCCCAGTGACCCAAATCTGGGGCGACACCTTGTCTTTGAGGAAAATAAGAAGGAATAACTGGGTGGTGTCAGGTGGAATAACGGAACTCAACAGCTGAGCAAACATTTGATCCTGGCTGCGGTTCAGTGGCGCTCAAACTGTGACAGGTGCAAATTGTTGAACTTGTGTCTGTCCCTGCGTGTCCCTTTAGCACCTGTACTGGGTCACACACACACACACACAGCACTTACAGGGCCCTGTTTTTCCCCGGATTTTCCGGCTGCCATTTGTTTTCCTGTTGTGTCTTTTTTCGTGTTCTTGTTTTTGTTTTTGATTTTTTTTTTCAGCCCAAGTTTTATTGGTCTGCGTCTGAGTTAAGTCTGTTTGAATTTTCTTGTTGTCCTGGGGAGTTTTTCCATGTTTTGTCCTTGAAGTATCCTCAGTGGCTGCGGCCTTATAAATCTTCTTTTTGGACAAAATGGCGCAGCACGTAAATCGTTATTAGTATTGGTCGGCGTGTGTCTAAAACAGTTTGTGGCATAATAATAGCTCTACAAATTGGGGAATATTATTTTTGGTATAATTATATAAATAAGCATTATTATTAGATTAATAATTAATAATTAATTACCATTTTCAAGAGTTTTTATACATAGCAAATTAAAAAAGGAATTTTTTTCTAACTTCGTAGGATATATTAAGAAAAAGATGTGTGCCTGAGGACATTTTCAGTACAACTTTAAGTATATTTTTGGTCATTTTTAGAAAATTATAAACTCATTAAAAATTATAATAATAATACCTTAAACATAATCTATATATATAAAAATTCAACGCCAAAAGTGTTTGTAGCCAGTGTTAGGCTCAGTGCGTTGACCGATTTCAAAAATTTTTTTTTTGTTTGAAAGGTGGTATCAATACGGTGGTTTGTATGTATATACGATGCCTGTATGTGCTTTGGTTCGTAAGTTATGAACGTTTAAGCAAACACTACTTCGCCCGTATACACGCATACACGCATACACGCATACATTAGCACAATTAGGAATGCCATCTCCTAATCGATCAATACGCGATTTACTCGAGTTAGAATTGCAACGTGAACAACAGTACGACCGAAACGCATTGAATGCATTTGTGCAAGCAAATCTAACGAAATTGAATGCTGAACAGAAAATCGCTTATGACAAGATCATGCAAGTTGTTACAAGTGGTGTTGGTGGATTTTATTTCTTGGATGCTCCAGGCGGAACTGGAAAAACGTTTTTGATATCATTGTTGTTGGCAACAATGCGTTCTCAAAGTAAAATTGCATTGGCATTGGCTTCTTCCGGTATAGCTGCTACGTTATTGGATGGCGGTCGAACGGCTCATTCTGCTCTGAAACTACCATTGAATTATCAAGGGAATGAAACTCCAACGTGCAACATATCAAAGGGATCTGGCACAGCTAAAGTATTGCAGCAATGCTCCATTATTATTTGGGATGAATGTACGATGGCACATGGATAGAACTTTGAAAGATCTTCGAGGTAATGCGGAGTTGTTTGGTGGCGCATTGATTTTATTGGCTGGTGATTTTCGACAAACATTGCCAGTCATTCCGAAATCAACACCTGCTGATGAGATTAATGCTTGCTTGAAATCATCATATTTGTGGAGACACGTCAAAACATTGAAATTAACTACCAATGTTCGTGTTCAGTTGCAGAATGATCCATCTGCTGATACATTCTCCAAGCAATTGTTAAAAATTGGAAATGGTGCTATGTCAGTCGATGAAAATGGATTGATAACGTTGCCTAATGATTTTTGCCGTTTTGCTCAATCCATGGATGAATTGATTGAAAGTGTCTTTCCAAACATAGCACAACATTATAAATGCCATACTTGGTTAGGTGAAAGAGCAATTTTAGCTGCGAAAAACAAAGACGTCAGTGAATTGAACTTAGTCATACAATCAAAAATTCCTGGCGAATTGATTTCGTACAAGTCATTGGATACGGTTATCGAGGAAGAAGATGTCGTTCAATATCCAACTGAATTGTTGAATTCTTTGGAATTTCCTGGATTACCACCTCATAATTTACAATTGAAAGTTGGTGTTACTATAATAATGTTGCGTAATATCAATCAGCCGCGTTTATGTAATGGAACCAGACTCGCAGTTAAACAGTTAATGGCAAATGTGATCGAAGCAACTATTTTAACTGGCAAATTCAAAGGTGAAGATGTATTGATACCACGAATTCCAATGAAATCATCTGATATGCCCTTCGAGTTTAAGCGTTTGCAATTTCCAGTGCGCCTCGCGTTTGCTGTTACTATCAATAAGGCACAAGGCCAGTCGTTGGGAATTTGTGGTGTGAATTTAGAGAATCCAGTGTTTTCACATGGACAACTTTATGTTGCATGTTCACGTGTTGGAAAACCATCTGTTCTCTTTGTTTTTGAATTTGTATTGCTAACGAATACAAAGAACGTTGTGTACCATACAGCACTTCAATAAAATTGTTTTTCATTTCACTTTATAAAATCAGGGTTTTTCATTTTTTGCTTTTGTTTCAATTTTATTTCCTTAATGCACTACGAAGTGTGCACAGGGTACGCTAGTTAAATTATAAAACCTTTTCTGTCTGTCTTTGACTTCTACATTTATTTATAACTTTAATTTGTTATATTATTTATGAAAACCCTATTATTTCGCCCTCATCTGTATGGGCCTTCAGGGCCTTGTCTGTGCGAGGGATATAAATTATTTTCTGCTTCGACTATCAGGGAACGTAGCTTTATTTTGTCTTTTCACTTTTGTTTTGGCTCACTCGTGTTGCCAACTAATTGTGCCGCCTTTTGCTTTTACCTCACTGCTTTTGGCCCTCTATTGCTTTGCATGTGCTCAACAATTTATGAGCACTGCGGCTTAGAGGAATACAAGGCAAAAAATAATAATACAAATAAAATGTAAGAACAAAAAAATCAAGAACAAAAAATTCCAGAAAAAAATTAAAGAAAAAAGCGCAGCAGCATCTTTTGTCGCGGCATAAATAAAATTAATTATTCAGGCAAAAAGGCAATGGATTTGGCTTTGCCTTTGGCTTCGGCTTTTGGCTTTGGTTACAGAAATGCCAAAATGGCCAACTGGCAAAGTCCACGAAAGCCGTAAAAGTCAAGAACAACAGCGAATTGAAATTTAAGTGCCGCCAAAAGGCAAAAGTCGTGGATTTACCAGCACTCGAATGGGCCGGATGGGACAAAAGGTATTGTCTGCCGTTGGTAGAAGCAACAATTATTTAACCCAAGGCTAACAAATATTTATACCCCTGAAGATTGGTTAATTTACAAGATAAACAAAGGCAAGGTGGGAAATTAAATTGATTTTTAAGGAATTAGGTAAATTAATTTTTTAATTAATTACAATACAAGTTTTCAACTAGTTCTAGAGTCAAAATCATAGCTTATTTTCCTTCTTTGATTCTTTTTTTCCAAAATTTTATTTATATAAATTACCAAAAGTATCTCGTCTTCATCCTTCACTTTCACTCTCAATCTCGGCTCTCCGATGCCCAGATACAATTACTCTTTGTAGAATCCTGATTTCACGGTCTCTCGGAAAATGTATCTTTACCAAACAGTGGGCTAAAACAAAGAGCTGGAAAAATGAGAAAGGAAAGAAATAAACAACGGTTAACCTTTAGCTTGCCAGATGACCACGCCTCCGCTTTAGTCACCGCCCCCCTCTTCGTTCTTTGAAGTCAGGTCCGCGGGGGTAAAATTAATTACGCACGCTTTAAATTTGATTTCATTTGTTTTCGTTACGGCGGTTCCGTTAGGTTCGTTGAAATATACAGAGAAAAAATACTTGAAAGTATTAAAAAAATATTAAAAATATTTTAAACAAAAGCTTAGAAAATTATAAATGAAAATTCATTATTTATTTATACTTATATCAAAAGTGTTTATAAAATGAAATATAAATATAAAATTGTCTCTCATAATGAATTCCCAAAATATCTTAGGCTGCCTCAGCTTGAGCTGAAGAAATTGTTATTACAACAATTAATAAAAAAATGTTGAGTGAATTAAAAAAAATGTACATATATTTTAAAATTTTTTATGACTTTAAAATATATTTTTTATATGTTAAAATATCCCAAAATATATTATGATCTTTAAAATATATTTCTTTAAATATGTTCAAGTATCCCAAAGATACTTCACCTCTTCTTATGTTATATAAGTACCTATCAGGTCTTCAGCTTAAGCTGAAGATCAAGTCAATTAAGTTAATATGTTAAAAAAATTAAAAAAAAATATTTTAAGTGGATATTTCAAAGTAAATAATATTTTAAAAAGTCCTAAGACACCTAAAACCTTTTTACAAAATGTTTCAATATCCCAAAGATACCTAAACTCTCCAATGTTATAAACCCTTCAAAGTTGTACTGTAACTTATGACTTTCTGTAATTTTTCAACTTTTTTTCTTAGTGTAGATAACCCTACTCTTGCACTCCTTTCCTGACCATCATCCCCCGCTCAGCCCCTCCCTTTTGGGGGCAACCTCCCTTTTTGCTTTGGTCATTCGTCTTCCATTTCGAGTTTTAATGAGCTTCATGCGCCACACGCTGATTTCGCTTTCTTCGCGTTTTCTTCTCCTCTCCAGCTTGTTATTATTATTGTTTTTTTGCTCCCTCTCTTTCTCGCTTAACAATCCAGCAATGTTTAATTTGTGTATTTTTTTTCTTTTTGTTTCTTCTCGCTCGCTAGCAAATTGCAAATTGCGGGTTAGCATTTCTTAATGTCAATGCCATTGTACCAGCAGCAGGCAGCAGCAGGAGAATTACGATGGTTGCTGGAGGGGGTGGTTGCTGGAGGGGGTGGTTGCTGGAGGGGTGGTTGCTGGAGGGGGTGGTTGCTGAAGGGGGTGCCTACAGGGGGGTGGAGCGGGAGCGTGGTAATGAAATAAAAGAGCAGAACGAAATTGGAGAAGTTTCGGCAAAAAATAGGTGAAGAAAATCGCACTTGAACGAAATCAAAACTGAAAAGTATTTAAGCTTTAAAAAATTCAAAAACTGTTGTGTTTAAAAATATTCTACTGCTTTTATACTACTTGAAATAATACCTAAAAATATTCTAAAAAATTGTAAACTGTTTTTAGAATATCATTGGATATTTTTTGGAATTTTGTGAATTTACCGTAGGTATTTGTTTGGATATGATGACTAAATAGTTATTAAGACTCTTTTAATAATCCCAAAAAAAAATTCTAAAAATTTAAAACTGTCTAAAAAATATCACTGCATACTTTTGAGGATTTAATAATGTATCTGTAGGTATTTTATGGCTTCAAAAAAAGAATCTAGATCTGGTATCTATAATATTTATATCAATTCCTTTTATATTCATTTCAAATGTCACCATATCCGATTTAATATTAAATTTTCTCTAGAAAAAATATAGGATAAAATACAAGTAACCCAATTTTTTCTCTATGCAGCACAGACCAATGCGATTTCAGCTTTTTTCCCTTCCCCAGATTTTTTTTTTGTTTTTTTGGCTTAAGTGTGCAAGTTAATTGAATTGGGGCTTATGCGAGGTGGTGTTGTGGGGGCAGCAATACAGCTACAGTCTCTGCTAATTGTTAATTGCCTGGGGGGTGGCCAAAAAGAAGTACAAGTTGGACAAAAGCGCTGCATGCATTTATGGTAATGCGAACATCGAACTGGGAACTGGGAACTGAGAACCGAACATCGAGAAACTCGAAAACCCAGCGGGTGAAGGAATTGAAGTGCGGATCAGGGCCGAAAGTGCAACAAATTGAAAGTGTTAACGATTGTGGCTAGAGGACTGGGGGGAGGGGGTTGCTATAGGAATAATTAAACACGCTGATTAAGTGGGGCTATAATTGTTGTCGACTTGGTGGGGAGCGGAGACATTGACAAGCTGAATAAAACGAAAGAGTTGAGGAAAGTTTTGTGAATTTTACAAGAGATAGAGTTGTATCTTTCACTTGGTAATGATTTCTTCTAGATAAATTATTGGATTTATTTATAATAAAATTGAAACTGAAGTTAAAAGCCTTATCGATGATTCAACTAAACTTTACCTATTAAATATTACTAATGAATTACAATTAAAATAAGTGTATCAAAGGTTTAAGATTAGTTTAAAATATTCCATAATTATTTGTACTAAAACTACTAAATCAATTACTTTTTCTTGAAAAAACTCTCTAACTCTCTCTGACTTTAATTAGACCTCTAGAAATTAATATAACAATTATTTTACGATCCTGAATACATTTTTATTCAACCATTTAGGCTTTAAATGAATTACTTTTCGCTTAAAAAGAACCTATAATACAAATGGGAAGTATAAATTAATAAATGAATTACTTTTCGCTTAAAAAGAACCTATAATTCAAATGGGAAGTATAAATTAATAAATTAATTACTTTCCCCTCAAAGAAAACTCTTAATACAATTAGAAAGTATAAATTAATATTATTAAAGGTTTCTGAATTCATTTTTATTCCACAATTTAAACTTTATGTTAATTACTCTCCACCCAAATAAACTATAATTTAGAAGTATTAATTAATCTTAAGATATTTAATACCTTTATTCAACAATTCAAACTTTAAATTAATTACTCTCTATCAAAAGAAAAAATAAATTTTGAAGTATTAATTAATCTTAAGATATTTAATACTCTCTAAATACTTTTTTTAAAATAATTACTCACCCTCCAATAGAAGCTCTATTAATTGTATTATAGGAGCTCTGGGCTCGGTGAGATTTAATCCAATCAATTTCTGGCTCACTTCCTGCTCTGGCAAATAAATCCCTAAAACGTCTGTTCCTAATTCCCTTTCGGGAACCCCAACACCGCTTCCCCCGCTAAGACCCCACTAATCGGTATAAATCTCGCAACTAAACCGAAAATACGAACCATTAGCCCCGCTATCCACCAGATACATTATGCACCTGATACGGTTGAGACATTAATTTAAAGCCCACAAAGGAGGGCGCAACCTCATCCTGCGTGTGCCTCCTTTCAGCAAGTTAACTTGGCTCGAAGGGAGACAAGACAAAACCAATAAACCAAATGCTGAATAACAGCCTGGTTCGCGTCACAGACGAAGGTCAGGGGGCGGCTAATGGGGAGGCGGGGACCTTGGTTTATCGCTCAGACAACGCGCAATTTTTCGTTTTAATAACAATATTTACTCATCATAAAGTATAAATGAAGGCATAATGTGTTGACGTGGTCTCTATGTGTGTATTTGTGTGTGTATATCCAAGGGTATATCAGCATGTTGCTGCGACGCCCGTCACAGCTGGCTGACACGCCCACGTGCGCGTAACGCCCCCTTTTCTCCTGGCTGCTGACACAAAAATTTCACGGCTGTTTCATCGCTGTTTTCCTGTTTCCTCTTTTCATTTTCTTTCCTCGTTTTCTTGTTTCTATTTTTTTTTTAGCCATTTTGTTGTTGTTGTCTATGAGGACTTCACTTAGGTGACATACAAAATGCCAATATTTGCATGACAAGGGCCCAGAGCACATTGTAGGCGGAGGGAAGCTGCAAAGGCAGTTTGTTTGGCTCGTCAAAGATATTGGAAATTCAAATAAACAGACTAGCAAACAGCAGTCAGAACACAGAAAAAAAATATATATACTAAATACATAGAAAGAAAGCTTAATAAATAAATTAATAAACCAACTTTGCTGAAAAATATTCCATTTTGAGCTGTTAGGAAATAGGAATTTATTTTAAATACAAATAAAATCGGTAGAAAAATATTAAACTTGATTTAAACTCTACAATTTCTACTGAAAATTAAGTATTATTAGGGAATAGCTTTTGCAAAGTTTCGTGGTCATTTATTAGTAAGGAAATATTTCTTTGAAATATATTAGAGCAAGTTGCATAGTTTATTCACTTTTATTTTTTGAATTATTTACCATTAAACCTTTTAATTTTATTTTAAAAGCAATTAAAAATATGTTTAATATATAATACGCCTTACAAGAATTAATGTTAATGTTAATGTTTTTCCTTTGCCATCTGTTTATTCTCTCGACACTTTTCACCTAATTTCCTTGCAAATTAAATAACAATAATTTTTCTAAGGTTTGGTGATCATTTATAATTAAGAAAATGTTTAATTAATATTTAAATTAATTATATTAGAGCAAGATGCAACGTTTATTTATATTTATTTATTATTTATTCACCATTAAATATTTTCATGAGATTTTAAAAGCAATTAACATTTGTTTAAACATAGAATCCACTTTAAAAGAAACTGTTTAATTGCCTCGCAAATAAAATTATATCCGTTTTGACAAGGCTTGGTGGTCATGGTGCTGTTTAGAATATTCACGCAGGCTTCTGTCTGGAAATAGTTGCTGGGTTCTCCATGGGCCCACTTCAAAAAGGTAACATCCTTTCCGGAACTCAGAGAACTATACTTTTCCTCATCCGTGTTGCTCAGCCTGCTAATGTCCAGCCAATAGCTGTGACGTTCATTGAGCTCCTGGCTGAATGCATTCAGTTCCTCCTCGTTCTGGATGACGGCTAGGTAGGCGCCCATCTGGCGACACATTTTTATGGCACTATAGAAATTCAGCATAAAGCGATCCTCAATGTAGAAGGACCTTGAGCCCAACTTCACAAAGCCTCGAGAATTGATCCTCGTAATAATACTGGTATCAAATTTCGAGGGTACATCATTCCCATTTAATTTCTCCTTGATTTCCACCAGCTGAGCTTCCACACTCTCCAACTTTGCCTGGGTCTCGTTGAGCTTTTCGGCCTGACCTTTGGCCAAGAGATCCAGCATGGGCTTGAAGGCATTAAAACAATATCCTCCGCACTGGCTGGAGAGATCCAAGGAGTTAGGATCTGCTGAAGGTACTTCGGGAATAGCTAAAGCTGTAGCTACGAAAATGAAGACACTTGCGATGGTCTGCATTCTGAATTCAAACACCAACGAAAGGCGACTGATTTCAGATTTAACTGTTGACTCTCGACAAAGACTTGCAAGCTTATAGAAATTCCTTTTATTTCTTCTATTCCCTGAACCCTAGTTCACCATAGATTTGATGAGAGGTCCAGTGTATCGCCACAGCTATAAATACTTGATAAGGTCGGGGAAGTCCCCTGCCATGTGCCATTAAACTTTGAACGTATTTATTATAGAACATAGCGCCATATACATCAGCATCAGCAGATGGATGGTATATAAACATTATCTGCTTTTCCAAAGCTGTCTTCTTATTTTATTTAATAATAAACATAATACAAATATTTCCCTGTGTAGCGCCAACAAAACGTGCGACACGTGCAGACTGGGAAATGGCCTTAGGTGGCGCCATTCCAGCTACTCCATTACCCTCTGGGAAAACAGCCTCCCCTTCCCCTCTCCCAATTCCCTTCTGGTGCCCCACGGATTTTCCACTCTCTCTCCCCCATCAATCAATGGGTCTTAGAGCGTTTTGTTGCCTTCGATTTGTGGGCAAGCATTTAACGGGGCGTATACGCAATTAATGCGATTTCGTTGCCAGGGCGAAATGGGGAAATGAACAGGGAACTCTTTAAGGAATTCTCTGCTCCCAGCTTTCCAAGGTGGCATTCGTGAATGTTCTGCTCTAATTGCATTTTGCGAAAGTCGTCTTATTTTACCTGTATTTATATATATTTTTTTTCTTTATCTTTCAAAGACAGCTTCTTGAGTTTTCTCATTCTCTGTTTGGTTTCATCATAATTATCGAGATAATTGCGCACGCATCGTTAATTGGAGATGAATAAATGTCTAAGAGGCCGACGAGGGGGGCGGTGGGAGGGCTCTGCAGTGAAGTGGAGAAAATAAGAGAGAGACACGCAATTACCCTGTACCCTGGGCCAAGAGAGAGATGGGGAATGTCAGATAAGTGAGGAAAAGTGTTGATTATAATGAGCCATCTAAGCGCAACTTTGGTCCAGTTTTGCTTGGTAATTATCGGGAACATCAAAGCGAGAAAAATTTAGAGAGCCGCGGTGGGAATTAACTTTTCCAATCAATATTATAATATCGAACAGAGAGTCCTTTGGCCCCACAAATCATTTGCATATCCTCGGCTGCTGCCAATCGGAGTGAAAAGAATCATAAATCAAGCTCAAAACAATCGAAAGTTTATTCAACTCCCTGGGCATTCATCACAGAGAATATACGTGAGTGAGAATAAATATTATTTATTTGCATTTGATAAATAAATCCTCAATAATTCCCGAAAATCCCACCAAAAACATAAAACATTCAGCGGGAGATGCGTGGCAATATTCTCACTCAAAGTTTTTTGGTTTCGGCTGTTAACCGAATTGTTATTAATTTTATAGGCATTTTGTGCGTGTTTTGCGTGTGCGTGCTGCTGGCAATCAGAGCCTCCAGACAACGACCCTGACCCCTGACCCCTGACCCCTGGACCGCTGACTAACTGAACAAATGACTGAGACCGAAGGAGGGCCAGTGGGAGGCCAAGTGGCTCAACAATGCGTAACAACAGGAAAGCAATAACAGTTTGCAATTAGCCCAAACGCGTTTCAGCCGCAACTTTATTTTGACACTGTCTACAAAGGGGTTTTCCGGAGGGTGGGTAGGTGGGTGGTACTCTTGGGTGGGGGCTGGGCAGAAGGTCAACGCATCGGGGCAGAAAATTGAAGAGCCAGATGAGGCCTCAGCTGACAAGGGAAGGTTGAAAAATTAGTTTTTTGTGTTAGTCGGAGATTCGTATGAGTATCTAAAAATTTTTTAAATGAACTTATAATGATATATTTTTATTTTTATGTAGTTTAAAAATTTAAGAATATTTTTAAATAAGAAAAGAGAAATATCCTTTAACATAAAATCTTATTTCTTTACAAATACTTGTGGAAATTATACATACAGCAGCCTAGAGCATCATAAAGCCTTTATTTATATGTTTGAATTTAAAGAAATATGTTTATTTTTTCATATACTTTCTAACATTAATTATAATAAATTACATAAAGTATATTTAATTTTAAAGTCTTTTATCTAAAGAGTTTAAAAAAAATTCTCCAGAAAAACTTCTTCATGAATTTTCAATTCAATTCCTAGCTCTCAACTACTTCCCTAACAACTCTTACTTCCTTGAGAACTACTTACAATTTCCTTTGAGATGCCTTGCCTGTACATTTACCTTCCTAAAAGAAGTGCATTTAATAATAAGATCTTATTTATACACTTTTTAAAAGTGGTTTACCTACCGCTTTAACGCTTTTTAATCCAACTCCTGGCCATCAACTTCTTTTCGTCTGTCCTTCAGATAAATAGTTCAGTATATATATAGTTACAACCCTGACAACCCTCGGCTTCCTTGAGCATTACTTACAATTTCCTCTGAGATGCCACCTCTGGGATACTTCGTAGGGTTGGGATAATATCCCTGCCACTTTTCACCCAGCCCAAATCGCTTCTTAAGCAGTTTAGCATTAATTAAGTTGCAGTAGAAGTTGCAGACATTCTGCCGCGGCGAGGGGGCAGCGGCTTTAGTCGCTAAAGTACTTCATTTAACTGTCTGTCTGTCTGTCTGCCTGTCTGTCTGCTGGCCAAGCGATAAGCTCCACCCTCCCGCCGCTAACTAACCCCCTTTTGGCCGCCTAACTAATTGCTGCCTTTTAACACTTGGCCAAATGCGTCGAGTGGAAATTCACTTGCCATCTATCTCGCCCGGCGAACGGTGTGCATTTCCTGGCCAGACACACCTGCCTCTTTCCCCCACCTGCCGGCGAAGGCCTGTGAAAATCGCCAGACCCTTTTGCCGAATGATTAACTGCGAAAAGGGGGAAAATTCTTGGGCCCACCGAACGCTCTTTATCAGACATCATCAGTTTTTCCGTCGCTTTTTTCTGTCGCTTTATGCGTCAGCGCACTAAACCAACATTTTTACACCTAAGAGCAGATCAATAAGAGTCCGGATTGTGGGACTCCGTCGCAGTCTGGCATTTAACGGTTGATTGAACCAGGAGGCCCAGCATTTTCGGCCTCAATGGGTGCGAGACATGGCTAAGCGTATTAGCAGCCGCATTACCGTTAAGTTTACAGTTTAACTATTAAAGCGAAAGCCGGGGGAATCCCACCCACAATCCAACCACCCGCAATCCATTAGCCGACATTACGCATACGCCGCGTGGTGTCCATAAAAAATGCAACGCTTGCATTGTTTAGCCAGCGAAACAGAACGCAGAATGCAGGAAAATATAAAGTACTCGGTAGGGGGAGAAGGCAAAACTGAAAAAAAAAACCCAAGACGAAAGTAAGGCTAACGAAAAAAAAGAGCAAAGCTAAAGCAGCAAAAAAAAACTATAATAGAAATGGGGGCGTTTGGCAGGCGTGGCCACGTTCCTTTTACGTGCCTCGGCATGCAAAGTGCAAAGCTGCGAACTGCAGCTGGGGAATCGCATTTGTACCCATCCATATTGATGTACATACATGGAATGCATTTTATGATGAACATGGATTCATGACTCGCTTCTTTTTCGTCGGTTCGAGTTTAAATATTTATGGGTTTCTTTCCTGTTTTATGTGCGAGAAAGCGTGGGAATTTAAGAAAGGTCAGGGAGTGTGGGAAAGGAATTAAAGTTTTGGGTATTAAAAGATTCCGAAATAAGATGAAATCATTTGGTAATTAATTGTAAGTGGTCTTTAAATTTATACAGATTTATCTAAATAAATTTATAAAGATTTATTTACCTACATTTTTTACATTTAAATACTGTCAAAAAATAGCTTAGAGTTAAGCAATTGTTGTGTTCAAGAGAAATATCTCCTGTGTTTATAACCATAAAGTGTTGAATGAATAATCCATAGCTCCTTTAGCTTTGATATATATTACAATATATTTCCTTTAATAATATTGAAAAAATCACTTTATTCCATAGAATAAAACACAAATTCAATAATCACACTTGAATATTAAAATTTGAGAAAGCCTGTACTGGATATTTAAGGCCTTATCAGATTCGTCAATAAGTGAAAACGGATTGCTAATTAAGTGTAATTGATAATTAAATCTAAATAAATTTAGTTTCAATATATATTCCATTTAAGTAGCTTAAAGTTAAAAAAATTTGTTTATTTATTTTAAGAGAAAGATCTAATTTATTTACAGGCCACAAATCTATTAAATACTACATGATTAAGTCTTAAGTTCGTTAGCTTTTATGTGTATTTTATTATATTTATTATACTACATGATTAATCCTTAAGCTATAGCTTTTATATTTCATTACACTTATTTCTCCCTTAATAATAAACGAAAAAGTCATTACATTTCATAGATTGAAATACCAATTCAATATTTCCACTTGAACTACAATTTGATAAGGCCCTGTACTGGACATTTAAGGTCTTATCATCTATCAAAGCAAATTATGCGCTAATCTTGTCCAGACATCGCTCCCCTTAACAAATGTTTGCAATGCCAATTCTTCAGCTTTTTCTCATTATTATTATATATATATATATATATAAGTTCATATACATTTTTGTAGCTCGTTTGGCTTTAGGGCGTCGCATTGCAGCCAAAAAAAAAAATAAATAAAATAAATATATATAAAATTGAAAAGCAATACAAATCCACAAATCAAAATATATCTGAAATGTTTGAGGGGGCAGCGCGTTTCGGGGCGGTCTCCGCTGTCGTTTATTCTGTGGCACTGACATGCGACAAAGTTGCAGTTGAAATGGATCCCCAGATGGAAATGGAAATGGTTCTAGTTCCTAGTATTATCCATCCCCAACCCCCCTCGCCTGGCCCTAATGACACTGACTGGGGGTAACCAGAAGCCGAAACAGATCCAGACAATTCTGAAGCTATGATTCTGATTCCGAATCCGATTCCCTGCCAAGAACCCCAAGAACTCCAGCGTTTGTTCACCCCTCTCTCTGTCCCTATCTCTCTCTCACTCTCTCTCTCTCGATTTTTCTTCAAATTTCCCGGTCTCCCAAACAAGCGGCTGCCAAGAAATGTTTGCTCTAGAGATTTCTATGTTTCCAACACATTTATTAAAGCGAAAATATTGCGAGGAGGGGCCAGTGCAGCAGTAGTGCCTATGACAGCACTGGGTTTGGGGAGGTGCCGGTTGGATATTAATCATCGGGCAGACTTAAATTGCAAATGAAATCGGAATTGGGCAACGGTGCGTATGCGTATCGTAGTTGAGTAGTTCGAGGCGACGAGGGAGCCAGAAATTGGCAGACTCTGTCAAGCATTTTGTTGGCTGCAGCAAACACAAACATACATATTCAAATGGTATACAGAGGCAGAAAATCAGCTGAATTCAATAAAAATTAATTTTATTAGCGAAGATTAAATAGAAGATATCTGTAATTAAATGCTATTAAATAGGTAACTAATTTAAGAGTCACAAGAACGACCAACGAAAATAAACACATAACATGAATAGAGAGAAGTTTCTAATCATTTTGTTCTAGAAAGTCCGTTAGAATAGTTAATATTATCTAAAGTAATAAACATTTAATAAAAGTAAAATTAGAAATAAATAAAAAATCTATAGAAAAGATACATAAAATTATGTTTTTATTGATTTAAATATTTTTTATGAATTTCATTACCAATTTATTAAATTATTGGTTCAAAACTAGAGTGCCTTTTAATAATAAAATATACAAATTTTAATAAATTAAATAAATATTCAATACTACAAAAATATTAAAATATTATAAATATATTTTAATATTATGAATTTCTTAATTAAACTGAAGAAAAGTAAAGGAAATTAAAGGGTTTTAGCAATGTAGTTTTTTCCCATTTTATTTTATTTTTATTGCATACCAAGAGTGCTCTTACTCTTTTATAATTATAAAATATAAAGTTATTACCAAAAGAATTAAAAATTTAATGCTACAAAAATATACAAAATATTATAAATATATTGAAATAAATAAAATATTACAAATTTAAATGAAGGGAAATAACTAAGGGGCTTAGAAATGGACTTCTTTAAATAATTTACATATTTTTCTTGCTTAACTAGAATACATTTAATGTCTTATAATATATATATATAAAAACTAAAAAAAAATGAAAAAAAAATATTAAATTAAATTTAAATTAATCCTTCTATAGTTCCTTAAATACTAATTTAAGTTACACATGCAAAAAACGGCTTGTATCTTGAGGGCTAACGAATATATAATATATTCCTTTCTGTGCAAATATATTCGCGCACACACATACACTCATAGAAAGAGAGAGAGAGGGATATCCATTAAACAAACACAGAGAAATCGCCGCTGACATAAAGCAGCAATGGCTGTCCTGGCAATGTCCTGGCGTTTTCCCCCCCTCGCTCGTCTAGCTGTCGCCTCGCTGGCGCCAGCTGTCGCCTGCCTTAACTTGTGCCCCCAAAAACCTCCACATTCTCCACATATGAGAATGCTCTCGCTCACACACGCACACACACACACTCACTCTAACTGGGATGCCCGGGCACTGTATCTGTATCTGCGAGATACATCAGCATATTGCCGCTTGTTGAGGCATTTTAAATAATTTGTCCTTCCCGCTTGCCGTTTGGCATATTTGCAGGTCCCGCCACCGTCCAGATGGTGTCCCAGAACCGACCGCCGCCCCCGATGCCGGTGCCCGTCCAGGTGCCGCAGTACGTCAACGAGAACGGAACGCTCACCCATGTGATGCTATCGCCGCAGCAGTACCAGCAGCTGCATCCTGGCCAAGGACACCTTCATCCAGCACCATTCGTAAGTGGACTTTTATTTATTTATTACTTTGAGCTTAGTGAAATCAGGATATTAAATGTATAAGCAGGGGGAATGCTCAGGAAAATAATTTTAAAATGGAAAATATAATATATAAAAATAAATAAATATTTTATGTGAGTTTTAAAGTATTTTTAGGTTGAAATAAATATAATTAATAATTTATAGATACTGCATATTCATTTTTAAGTATTTTTAAATAGAAACAAAATTATTTTAAAGTATTTAAACACGTTTAAAAAATTTTAAAAATATTTTCAAATAGACAAAAAATAATATTAAAATATATATAAATATTTTCTATACATTTTTTACGCATTTAAATATACAAAATATAAAAATACAAAAATATTTTATATATTTTAATAGAGAAAATATTACTAAATTTTTAAATGTTCTACACAAGTTAAAAAAAGTTAAAATAAAACCTTTCTGTAGAAGATCTAACATTTTTTGCAACACAAAAATAAATAAGCATTTTATACAAATTTCTAAGCTCACTTAGAGCCTCTTCAACCTCAATTTAAATTAGTTTTCAAAAGCAACTTAAATATTGGCAACAAATCACAGTCTGTAAACAATTATTCTCAATATTTATTACTACCTATTTCAACACTATTGAACTTGTTGTACTTGTACTTTATAGTTGTATAAAGTATTTGCAGTTCATCAAGTGTAGTTCGAGCGTTGTTCCAGTGGCAAAGGCAAACAATGTCGAGCCTTTCCCGTAAACGAATTAATTAAACTCGATGCTCAGGCGAGTTGAAACAATTGAATCGGGGAAAACCAAACAGAGAACCAGAGATATACATATTATATACCTTATCGGAAAGGGAAGAAGACGCTATCTCATTTCCATACCATTAGAGAGGGGACTTCCTACCCGGCGCCGCTTATCAATTAATTGACAGCTAATTGAGCGAACAACCAGCAATCAGCTACGACGATTCCCCCGATATTTCCATTCGGGGGCGTCTGTAAAAATAATTTATTGGCCAAACAAAACCCGATTGGATCCGGGTGAAGCTGCTGTTCCTGGAAAAGCTGAAAGCTGAAAGCTGAAAGCCATTCTCATTCGAGTGCAACCGAGAGACTCGTGCGCTTCGCCGTAATGAAACTGAGCCGAGGCGGGGAAAATGGGTAAACTTTTAGCTAAACAACAATTAAAATAAAGTTTAAACAAAAGCGGAAAAACAGTTGGCCAGCTGTCGACGCTTGAGCATTTATAATTTTATTATATTTATCGTTTAGCTTGAGTTTAGTCTATGAACGACGAGTCGAGGAAATCGCTGGGGAGGGAAAAGTGTGAAAATTGCATGACTAATTAGTCCATTTCGCGTTATACTCCAAAGTCCCCAGAGCACTTAATGCCCTGACTCACTCCGAGTGCAAATATTTGAATGGGAAACAAGCGGGCTGAGCCGCGACAAATGCATTCTCAGTCTGTTTTATTTGCTGTCTGTTCTGCTCGAGCCCCTGAAATCGGTTTCATTGCATTTCGCGAGCTGTCGTTTAGGCGTGAGCTTTGACAATCGATCAGCGGCTAGCTGTTTGGGCCAAGATATTTGTCTTGAATGCTAATTAGTCAGTTAAGAAGAGGGACACGCCTTAAGGAGGGGATATACCAGGCTGATCGGCAGTTAAAAAGTGGGAATGCTTTAATGATTAAGTTCAGTTTCTAGTATATATATATATATATCTTTCTTCCTTGATCTCTATATATTAGGTAAGATAAAACCTCTATTTCCTTTAATCATAAAATGCGGCTTATTTATTTTCTGTTCATGTACTCAAGTATTTTATATATTTATTGTCACTTTCAAGCGAATAAATTATTTCAGTTTTTTATAATATATTTTCTTTGGAATACTGTTTTTTAACACACATTATAAATGCCACAGTCTGCTTTGTATACATCTGTAAAATATTCATAGCTTCAACAGTTTGATTAAATGACTTTATGGAAATTTTATTATAAATAAAAGGGTTATTTTCTGAGTTATAAAAACACACTGACAGCAGGCTCTTTAAGGCAATGTTTTTATTACAATTTATTAAAGATGAAACAATATTTAGTATTATTTAATAAATGATTGATTTGATTTGAGTTTTGATTAGGTTTTAAATTTAGCTTCAGCTTTTTCAAGTATTTATATAAATATTTTTGTTTTATTCCTTTTTTATATATATTTAAAAATAATTATTACGTTTATACAATCATATTAATGTGTCTAATTTCCTTTTTTTTAATACAACAAAATCCAAATTAGAGTAAGCGACACTTAAGTATGATTTGATACAAATTGCCTTAATTTTGATTTATTTTCCCATTTTTTTCGGCCATTAACATGCGGAACTACATAGTTCGCTGGCTTGGCAGCAGCCATGATGGCCAAGTTCAGAGCCGCGGCTCATGCATTCCATTTAAATTGCCTTGCTAATTTGCAAAATGGCAAACTGGCAAAAAAAAAAATAGGAGACGCTTGTTGTTAACCCAGGCAGATGAGCATTCACATCACGTTCGAAAAATCCGCTCCTGCCTCCCAACTGCTGCCGCCACTTATGTCTAATAATTTAATAATAACAATTTCATTGTCCAGCATAAACATTCCCATCATTTCTTTTATGTGCAAAAATTGTTAACAAAGAAAGAAAATAAATATAAATTCGGGTTGAAATTGAAATACATTTTCCGTTTCCATGGCGGAAAAATCACTGACCCTAGGAATGGGCTATGCTCGTGACTTGGTCCAGACTGAAAATTGAAATGGGAATCGGAATCGACATCACTGTATTCCGGTTCTGGAATAGCGCCTAGCGCAATTTAAATTCTATGGTTCTGCTCTACCCCTCACCGCCCACTTACGGTTATTTATTGTATTATATTATCAATCGCTCAATTAACATCAGAATTAATTGCATTGTGAATTATTATATAATTTCCATTGATTACGCGCTTTGCCGCTCGCAGCGGTGCGGGATTTATAATTTGCTGACACTTCCACGGTGATTTACTTATTTTGTTTTCCGTACACAAAACAAATAAATCTTTTTTGCCGCCATTTATTGTGTGTTCTCGGATGGCGAAAAAATGATTTGACAAGTACAGAATTAATTCCACTTAATTACAGTTTAAGTTCAAGGGGTCAAGGGATGATTGTTTAATAAACAAACTAAACCGGGTGCAATAAATTGTAATTTATTTATTCCTAATTACAATTTAATGCTTCTGATTTAGTTAAGAGCATACAATATATGATTATTTATTAAATTTTATAAGCATGAATTACTTTTTTTTAATTACAATTAGTTAAAATATATAAAGAAGTTGAGAAATTATTTCTGCATTTTTTTTCTAGTATTTATTATAAATTCATAATATTTTCGAAACACATTTAAAGCTTCTTAAATTTTTTTTTAATATTTAAGTGGAGTTTATAATCAATTAACAGAATTACCGATTAAAAAACATGGCAGAGTATTACATTAATTATTCAGAAAATAAAAGGAATTATAGTTTATTCTTTTAACAACTTTAACATATGAGTAAAACGAGCTTACGATTAATAACAAATTGGTAACAGTCTTAAGTTATTTTAAAAAATTTTTTTAAGTTCTCAAAATTTGATCGTTAATTATATATGTATATTTTAAAGAAATATTTATACTTATATAACTATATATAAAAGAATCATAGTTTATTTTTTTAACACGTTTAAATTATCAGCAATAAGAGCTTACAATTTATAACAAATTAGAAAAGATATTTTAATTTTTTTTATAATACATTTTTAGGTTTTATAAATTCTATCATTTGTTGAATATATGTTTTTTAATCCTTTCGAATTTCATAAAAATTATTTCCATTAGAAGAAACCTCCCAATTATATACCCTTTCCCCCACCAACTGTCAAGATCCTTAAACACCGCCGTTTAGGCCAACTAAAGACTCCATTTGCATAACAATTTGTAGACCCAACAGCGGCCGACTGCTGTTGCTTTATCTTAGTTAGTGAGAGCCATTAAATGTTGCTAGTTGATCGTCGTGCCCGCTGCTGGCAACGTTGTTGCTGCTCATGACTTTTAATTGAACTCCGAGCCGAGCTGAACTTTGCTGTCACATTTTTACATAACTCGCCGCCAGTCTACTGGCTGGTGGTTACCTGGCCGATCCTATTGCCATTTCTAGCAGTGAAAACCTGATTAATGCGGAGCCAACAGCAAGCAACAACTTCATCCGCCTCGGACTCAGATTTCCAGCCTGGACACAGCACACAACACATGTGGCTTCGTCACGCTTTGCTGCTGAAATGAAAGTGCCGGCGGTGCTGGCGGTGGCATGGCTGCTCGACTGACTCCACTTTACTCTATGACTGACTGGGGCTGAATTTTCCTTGACTTAATTAACAATTTGCTGGCACAGCATTGCAGAAAAACAAACACAGGGGGCAAGCGTTGGGAAATGTTTGTGTAGGGGGGATTTTTCCAAGTCGAAAATAAGCAAAGAACTCTGGAAAACAAATTCTAGTAAGACAAAAATTAAATATTTAAAGAACTTTAAAATATGGTACACAGTAAGAGGATCATCTCTGGTAGTCCAGGGGATTTTCTAATCCCCCAAAACCCCCCTTTTCCGGAAAGCCACTGCCTTGAAAAGCCATCGCAGTGAGAGATTCGCAGCACCTAACAAATGGCAGCTTCCGCTTGTGTGTTTATGTTGAAATGTTTATAATTTGATTGTATGCTAATTTGCATAACGTTCGTCGTCGTTGTTGTGGTAGCTGGAAGTATCCATTATGCAACTTGAGTTAATGCACTCGAAATAACGGCATCTGTCGCACCATTGAAACCGAAAACGAAACCGAAACTCCCTCGCAGAACTGTTTTCCATGCGTTAATCCGGCTTCCTTTGTCTGGCCTTTATTATTTCTGTTGTTTCGAGCATAAAGAGTGGCGAAAAAAACTCATTAACTTTGACCCATATTTATTATTACTTTTTTGTTCATAGTTTATGACCATCCAAAAAAGAACCATGGAGAATCGTACACATTTCGCGAGAGCAAATGAGAGACAATTAACGCTTTAAAAGCATACAAATTGCACAATCCATGCAAAAATCATCGCAAAATTAGTGTAATTTTGGTGCACCAAAAAAAATGAAATCATTTACTACAGTTTTGCAGCAAATTATCAATCATCAGGCCCCAGCCAGGCCATGCCACTTTGGCAACAATTTTTAGTTAATATCTGTAGCATGCGGGCGTGGCTAATAGCTCTTGCCCATATATACCGCAAAAACAGCAATTTATTTAATGGTCTCTGCCTGAGAGAATTTAGTTCAAACTCTGTTGAACGGGCGCGGCAAAGAATATATTAGTTATTGTTTAAAAATTAAAAGTTTGCTTACAAAAACTGCAAGCATCCTTTTATGCCTTCAAACAATTCGTACTGAAGCTAGATATAGGATCTTTGAAGGCATAATAGTTGAATTTGTATTTTTTTATTGAGATTATTAAAAAAACATTTCTATATTAAATGAATTTTGTAGTTTTTTAAATATTTTTAAAGCACCTTCAATCTTTCATACTCAATTTATTTATTTTCATTTATTTATAGTTTATCTGTATATATTTTATTTATTTACATTTAAATTAAATTTGTTTTTTATTTATTTATTTATTTATATTTCATTTATTTATAATTCATATGTTTATATTTATTTATTTTTTTACTTCTTGTTTTATATTTATTTTAAATTATTTTCAAAATAACGATTTTAATGCCTTTACGTCAAAGAATTACGTTTTTAAACACATTACGCTGTTTTATTACGTTTTGTTCAGCAAAGTTTCCAACCATTTTAAATGTGTGACCAAAGATGCTGACTTTTATGTGCGGTCACATCAGTCAGCTGTTTTCTTCCTTAATATATATATATAGCAGTGTTGCCAGTTTAGCTTATTATAAGCTTATTCTGGCATGACTGAAACTTTGCACTCACTGCTATATAAGTCGGAATGGGCCGGATCGAACGACTATATCATATAGCTGCCATATAAACGTCAAATCTAGAGGAAAATGCAAAACTGTGAAAACTGTAGCTGTAAAATTGTAAGTGTAGTATGATAGGTAAAAAGTAAAAGCTAATTTTTAGCTTATTTAACAAAAAGAAAATCTAGCTTATACAGGCACTCATCACCTGGCAGCACTGATATATGTATATATATATCGTTATTATCGTTAATGTTTAAAATATAGTATCTCGGGTTTAAACTAGTTCCTAGAGAAACTCAAGCTCCTGAAGACAGTGCCCAGGGAATTTATTGCCAAGTGAATTAATGCAGAACAACTTTAACGAACTAGCTTCCTGTTGAGTGATAAGAAATTTGCAAATAAATTAGTTTATTGTTATCAGTTTGTGTCGGCGTTGTGTTTTTTACGAGCCGAAGACAGATATTTATAGCCAGCGTGGACAAAAGTTGACGTGGTACTTGCCTCAGCGAGAACTATTGAAGTGGAAATGGAGGAGCAGACAGGGAAAAGGACAACCAGAGTGGTTTTTAAAGTACATAATATAAACAAATAAATACAGGAACCTAATATAAAAGCTGTACTAATAATTAATTTGTTCTTTTATTACTTCCAGATAAGCGCCAATGGCACTTCGCATTTCTACACCCCAGTGGCAGGCTACCCGGGTCCAGGACCAGCGGGCAATTACCATCTGCCACCGCCGCCGCCTCCCCAACAACAGCAGCAACAGCAGGCGCCACCACAGCAGCAGGCCCAACCTGCACCGCCTGGGGCAGCTGCAGTAGCAACAGCCGGAGCTGGAGGAGCGCCACCGCCAGCGGGAACAGCTTCGGCCCCTCACGCCCATACCCACAGTCACACACACACCCACAACCATCCGCACACACAGCAACAGCAGCAACATAACCAAGCACACACACATTCCCCGCACTCGCCATCGCCGCCGAACTACCGGGATGAGCGGAGTCAGCGGCAGCACACGAAGCTGCTGCGGAAGCTGGAGAAGCAGAGGGAGTCAAGTAAGCATAAAATCCTCAAGATTCTCTAGAAACCCTCTAACCAATGCACTTCGATTTGATTCAGATCCACAACTGTCCACGCCACCCACACACTCGCCTTCGCCGCGCCGTGCCAACGAACTGAATGGTCACAATAACAACAACAACAACATTCCTGTGCTGCCCCTGCCGGCTCACCTCAGCAACCATCACCACCTAGTGGGACGCAGGATTCCCCAACAACAGCAGCCAGTGCATCCTGCCCAGCACAGGAACGGTAATCCCCAGCAGCAGCAGCAGCAGCCGCCGCATCATCCCCAGCGAACGGGAAGCAGCGTGGGCGGAGCCAGCTCTGTGGGAACCTCGGACGATGGCGAGGACAACTCCAGTTTGGCCGGCGAGGATGAGGAGGAGGAGTACCAGGCCTCCATCGTAGACCAAATCTCGGCCATTGAGAAGCCCGAGGTAATAGATGTGACCTCGCGGGCGGCCAAGATCATCTGGGAATCGCCAGCCCTGGCGGATGCCCTCGTGGTGGACATGCGACAGTTGCGCTACCAAGTCCTCCTCAGCGACTCGGGGAAGCAGTGCAAGTACAAGAGTCTGTACATGGGCGAGGCCTACGAGTGCATTGTGCAGGACCTGCAGCCCGGACAGGATTATCTGGTTCGCCTGCAGGTGCACTATCAGAAGCTCCAAGGGACTGTGAGCGAACCGGCCGAGTTTCGGACGCCAGCCTGCGAGCCTGATCAGCCGCCGCCCCCGAAACTGGTGTCGCGCACCAAGAACTCGATCAACCTGCGATGGGCGGCCCCGGCTGCGAATGGATCGAGCATACAGCACTATCTGCTGGAGTACGACGAGGGCAGGGCGACGACGAATGGCGGCGGACAGCCGCAAAAGTTCGTGGAGCTGGCCAAGATCAAGGCCAAGCACTATGTCATTGGGAAACTGCAGCCGACCACCGTCTATAGCTTCCGCTTGGCGGCGGTGAACGAGGTGGGCCAGAGTCCCTACTCACCGATAGCCAGCTACAGCACCTCTGGTAATCCACCGCCCGTGCCCAGGCCACCGCAGCTGCTGGCCAGCAGCTCCAGCTCGCTGAAGCTCTGCTGGGAGCGACGGGCGCAGGACGGCGACTTCCTGCTGCAGCTGCAGGATGCGGAATCGGGCCACGGCTACCTGAACACCTACAAGGGCACGGAGCTGCAGACGGAGTGCCTGCAACTGAGGCGAGCTAGCAGCTACCAGTTCCGTCTGCGCTCCGAGAACGAGGCCGGTGTGTCTCCCTGGTCGCCGGAGGTCACCTATCGGACGCTGGCGGAGCGGCCTGGCAGGCCGGGCAAGCCCCAGGCCAAGGGCAAGATCCATGGGACACACTTCAAGGCCCGATGGGATGCCCCTAGCGATACTGGCGGCGCGGAGATCCTTCGCTATCATTTCGAGCTAATGGCAGCGGGTCCGGTGTTCGAGAGGATCTACAGCGGCGGCGAAACGGAGGCCATGTGCGAGTACCTGCGACCGGGAACTACCTATGCGATGCGTGCCTGCTGCGAGGGACCGGCGGGACAGAGTCCCTATTCCGACATTGGACACGTGACCACGGAGGCAGTGCCACCGTCCGCTCCGCCACCGCCCCACTGCAGTGATCCGCCCTCGCCCTACGCCGCCCTCCTGAAGCTAAAGCATCCGGAGTACAATGGCGGGGCACCGGTCTTGGAGTTCGAGGCCCAGATGCGGCGCCTGGAGCAGGTGCAGCCGCCGCAGGTGGTCTACCGCGGCAAGCAGGCCTACTTTGTGGCTCAAGACCTGATACCCGGCAGCATGTACGAGGCTCAGGTGCGGGCCATCAACCGAATTGGAGCTGGCAACTGGTCGCAGTGGATGAGATTCACGGCGGCCGCAGCGGCGCCCGGTGTGCCCGAGGAGCTGCGCGTGCTGGTCAAGTCGGCCACCCATCTCAGCGTCAGCTGGCAGCCTCCACTGCAGGACAATGGAGCGGCGGTGACCAGCTACACGCTGAAGAGCGCCAGCCAGGAGAGGAGGGACGAGGACCAGGAGCAGGAGGTTAAGGAGCCGCCCAGCTCCGAGTTCCACAACTGCTACCAGGGTGCACTGACCAGCGCGGAGCTGCGAAACCTCTCCCCCTTCACGCGCTACCATTTCCGCATCCAGGCGACCAATGCCGCCGGAACGGGAACCTCCTCCGACGTGATAAGTGTGTGCACGCCAGCCGCCGTTCCGGGAGCACCGCAGATGCAGGGGTACGAGTTCACCGCCCACGAGGTGACCCTCAACTGGACGCAGCCGGCGGCCCACGGATCGCCCATTTGCTCCTACAATATCGAGTACGGTGAGCGGACCATTGCCACTCCGGATGCCTGCACGCGGTACACGGTGAGTGGTCTGTCGCCCGAAACGGGCTACAAGTTCCGCGTCCAGGCGGTCAACGCCATCGGAGCGGGTGCCTTTAGTGCCTATGCCAAGCTGACAACTCAGCCGGCACCGCCGGCGCCACCGCGCCTCGAATGCAGCGGCGCCGGACACAACTACATAAAGCTGAAGTGGGGCGAGAACGCCGGCGGCAAGCTGGGCAACGGTGGATCCTCCTCGGCGGGCAATGGCGGCAACAGCGGCGACTTCACCAAGTACTTTGTGGAGATGTACGTGGCCAGGGCCAAGCAGTTCCAGTCCGTCTACGCCGGCACCAATTGCATGTGCAAGGTGCACAAGCTGCAGGAGCGCAGCAGCTACACCTTCCGCATCTACGCCCACACGGATCGGGCTGGCGATGGCGACTACTCGGAGGATTTCGTCTTCGAGACATCGGCCACGCTGCCGGCGAACATCAAGGCACCGCGCGTGGTGCAGGAGGGAAGCGTCTGCCTGATGGACCTGCCCGGCCAACTGGGCATGCAGCTGACCCTGGAGTGGCAGCACTCGAAGAACTCCTTCCACGATCGCGTGGAGTACGAGTTGCAGTACGCGGTCCTGGGCGCCTCCGACCTGGAGGGCGAGTCCCTGTCCCCCAAGGGTCGCAGCAGCAGTTCCAGTGGCAGCTCCAGCGGAGCTCCAGTTAATTTGGCCAACCAGGACTACAAGCAGTTGTACCGCGGACCGGAGACCAAGTTCACCATTGACAATTTGGCCGCTGGCACCTGCTACCAGTTCCGTGTGTGCCCCGTGAGGATAGCGGCCGGCGGCGAGCTCCTATACGGCCAGCCGTCGAGTCCGCTGCGCTACCAGGTGCCCAGTGAGCTGGATCCCAGTTCGGCGACCTGTCACCACCACCTGCACGGGTCCACAGCACCGGCGGTCGCCAGCCAGAGGAGCAGCAGGAAACTGTCGGCGGGAAATGGCTCGGCCAATGGCCTGCACATGAGATCGGTGAGTGCCTCGGCAATTAGTGGGGCGAGCGGCGTGGGAGCGGATCCCGTGGCCATTGGGCGGCTGCAGCAGGAGCTGTCCGGATTCAATGCATGCGCGGATCCCCTGCACCACCATCACCATCATCACCATCACCACCATCAGCAGTGCGGCGGCGGTGCTGCCGGAGGAGCAGGAGTAAGTGGTGCCGGGGCCACGGATTCGCATCATCAGCATCAGCACCACATGCATCACTCGCATCACATGCATCATGCCCACCATCCACACACCGGCGGCTTGGCCATGGGTGCCACCTCCTTGAGCGCCGCTGCCTCCTCCTCCTCCTCAACGGCGGCAGCGGCGGCGTCGGCCATCTCATCCAGCCTGGCCCACTCCGGTGGACTGCGACGAATCGTTAGCAAGCTGACGTCGCTGTACTCCAACCGGAAGCGCCTGAGTGACCAGCAGAAGGCCGTGTGCATAGTGGTCTCCTTCCTGGTGGGCACTTTCCTGGTCGCCATGCTCGTCAACATGCTGAGGGGTTAAGGGGCCCCACCGACGCACTGCAGGCAAGAAACCACAAACAAAAACACAGGCAAAAAGTTGAAAAAAAAAGATAGCAAAAAACTACAAAAAAACACACACTTTATCAGGGATGCCACAGAAATCGCCACTGATTTTTGAAATGAATTCAAAAAGGTGTTCAAAAATAGGCCATAAAATCCATTTTATATCCCAAATTTAATGTAAATTTGTTAGGCACTTTGTGGCCCTGTTTTGGACACCCTTTTCCCGAATTAAATTCCAAATCCGCAGCGATCTCTGTGGCACTCCTGTCTGTCTCAAAGAAGTGATTTCAAAAACCCATTAGTTTGTAATTATGTATTTTTTATATATGTAATATGTAACGGAATCAACAAACAAAATCAAAAACAACAACTGTATATTGTCTAATTTTAAACAACAAAAATATAGGAAACGCGAAGGACGCAGATGCAGGAAATCAAACGGAAAAGGAAGAGAGAAGGCAGAGTCCCCCAATTAAATGTATTAAATGTACACAAAGAAACACATTCACAAACAGCTAAACATGTTAATAATGGTATTTACTTATATATAATATTTGTTGTCACAAAACGAAAGTTTAATCTCCAATATGTGCTATAAACAAAACAAAACGAATGAAGAGAGCCGAAAAACATAAAAGGACACCCACAGGCTCCTTCCAGTACTTGTCAAACTCTCTGCTTCTCAAACTGTTACTGGCGCGGTGTCGCAGCAAGCAGCTTCTATCTGTCGCGCACTTGCTCTCCCACTCTCCCCTCCGCCACCCCCTGAGTGCGGTGAATGTAAAATGTCGTGTAAAATACGTGTGTATGGGCGAGGGATGCTGGAGAATTTTTGTACAAGACTTTTTTTGTAAAGTGTATTCCAAACGAAATCGTAGTTAGCTTGGTCCAACAAATTGCACCAACAACTAAGTAGCTAAAAGGGTAAACGAATTGAGAGGGTCGATTATGGCAACGGTGGCAGGGGTGGGGCGAGGGGCGCGAGAGCAAATGCAAAATAATTAAACGAAAAAATGTATGAATTTATTAGACATTACTACACTAGCAAAAACAAGTATTCAGTGCTCTGTACAATTGTGTTTTTCCCCGCAAAAACAAAACAAAAAACAACGCTCCAATCTAAGCCGAAATATATATATACGAAAATATATATGTAAACAGCAGACGCTTCTTTCATTCTCACAAGAACCTTTTTATACGAATTATTACAACAATTTATTAATACAAGAAAAGCATATTAAATACGACAACCAGAAACCCAAGGCGAACGGCAACCCCCAAGTTGGGGCTGCTATATTCGGTCGATAAAACAAACTGTTGCATTTCAACTAAATAATATAAAATAACATTAAAGAAAACAACCAACTAAACAAATATTGAGCCCTGCTATATAGCAGCCCCAACTAGGGGCCAAAGTGATTTATATTCCAATTATTATTATTTTTCTAATTAAATACATTAAAACTAAATGTAATTGTTTCTTTCCATAGCATTTAATGTGAATTATATACAAGAACCGGAATCTTATCTAAAAAAATCACGAAAAACCTAAAAAAAATACACAAAACAAAACAAAACAAATGTTTGTTCATGTAAAGCATAAACATTTGCTTGATGCAAATTAAAAAAATTATATATATAAATAAAAATAAACTTAAATCGGAATCAAATGATAAATAAATGGAAATTATGTATGTTTCTATGTTTACAAACTTATAAAATTTATTTGCAAAATATATATATATATATGAAACATTAAAATAAATGCGATATACAAATAATAAAAATACAAACCTGAGTTTGATTATCGATTGGTGACATTTTTCTTTCAGCCATTGAGTTCTAGGTGGTATTAAACTATTTATTTACAATATTATTAGCAAACTTTTGTACAACATTATTAAATAAGCATCAATTCAGGACCATGATCTAACGAAATTTTCATACAAATCCACTACGCGTCCCATTTCAGGTAACAGGCGCACAGAACGCAGTAGAGCGACGATGAGTTGAGTTATTATAAGTCTTATACTGCATTTTTGCATTGAGTGAATCGGCTTCTGCTACTCTCTGCCTGCCGATGACTCCATAAATTGAACCGCCGAAACTCAACTAAGGGATCCTGTTGTTGCCTACAACAACATCAATTTAGAACGATGATTTAACGAAATTTTCATACAAATCCACTACGCGTCCCATTTCAGGTAACAGGCGCACAGAACGCAGTAGAGCGACGATGAGTTGAGTTATTATAAAGTCTTATACTGCATTTTCCCATTGAGTGAATCGGCTTCTGCTACTCTCTGCCTGCGAATCACTCCATAAATTGAATCGCCAAATCTCAACTAAGGAATTTTGTTGTTGCCTACAACAACATAAAATTAGGACAATGATTTAACGAAATTTTCATACAAATCCACCAGGCGTCCCATTTCAGGTAACAGGCGCACAGAACGCAGTAGAGCGACGATGAGTTGAGTTATTATAAAGTCTTATACTGCATTTTCCTATTGAGTGAATTGGGTTCTTCTACTCTCTGCCTGCCGATGACTCCATAAATTGAACTGCCAAAACTCAACTAAGGGATCTCGTTGTTGTTCACAACAACAAGCATTTTTACAAAAACAATATGTTTACAACAACATCAATTAAAAACTATGATTTTACCAATTTTTCATACAAATGCACTACGCGACCCATTTCAGGTAACAGGCGCACAGAACGCAGTAGAGCGACGATGAGTTGAGTTATTATAAAGTCTTATACTGCATTTTTGCGTTGAGTGAATCGGCTTCTGCTACTCTCTGCCTGCCGATCTCTCCACAAATTGAACCGCCAAATCTCAACTAAGGGATCTTATTGCTGCCTACAACAACAAAAGCAATATTTTTACAACAACATCAATTTAGAACGATGATTTAACGAAATTTTCATACAAATCCACTACGCGTCCCATTTCAGGTAACAGGCGCACAGAACGCAGTAGAGCGACGATGAGTTGAGTTATTATAAAGTCTTATACTGCATTTTTGCGTTGAGTGAATCGGCTTCTGCTACTCTCTGCCTGCCGATCTCTCCACAAATTGAACCGCCAAATCTCAACTAAGGGATCTTATTGCTGCCTACAACAACAAAAGCAATATTTTTACAACAACATCAATTTAGAACGATGATTTAACGAAATTTTCATACAAATCCACTACGCGTCCCATTTCAGGTAACAGGCGCACAGAACGCAGTAGAGCGACGATGAGTTGAGTTATTATAAAGTCTTATACTGCATTTTCCCATTGAGTGAATTGGGTTCTGCTACTCTCTGCCTGCCGATGACTCCATAAATTGAACCGCCAAGTCTCAACTAAGAGATCTTATTGCTGCCTACAACAACAAAAACAATATTTTTACAACAACATCAATTTAGAACGATGGTTTTACGAAATTTTCATACAAATCCACTACGCGTCCCATTTCAGGTAACAGGCGCACAGAACGCAGTAGAGCGACGATGAGTTAAGTTATTATAAAGTCTTATACTGCATTTTTGCGTTGAGTGAATCGGCTTCTGCTACTCTCTGCCTGCCGATCTCTCCACAAATTGAACCGCCAAATCTCAACTAAGGGATCTTATTGCTGCCTACAACAACAAAAGCAATATTTTTACAACAACATCAATTTAGAACGATGATTTAACGAAATTTTCATACAAATCCACTACGCGTCCCATTTCAGGTAACAGGCGCACAGAACGTAGTAGAGCGACGATAAGTTGAGTTATTATAAAGTCTTATACTGCATTTTCCCATTGAGTGAATCGGCTTCTGCTACTCTCTGCCTGGTGCTAAGGGAGAAATAGAGATACATCTACGAACTCGTATAAACTCTTATATTAAATTATACCAAAGAGTTTTTACTGAAAAGTGAGCAGTGGTGCATTGTCATTGCATTTCATTCGCCGCCATTGATGCTCTGTTTGAATAAACAAATTTATCTATAATCACAATAAAATACCTTTTCTTTTCATTTCATTATTTGTATATTTTACTTCGTTATGTTTTCGTGCAAATAACAATTTTTATATTACGCTAAACATTGGTATTCGTTATATATAAAATGGTTATTCCTTGTTATTGTTTTCGTTGATATTTCGTATATATGTATATTGTTCGTGTGTTTAGTTCCGCGTGTTCTGTGTGAGTATTTGATCTACTTTAACCCAAAAATCATCTAAAAATTCTGATTATTCGTATTTGTATTCCATATATTCCATAAAATTCAAACACTTTAGTTAGTATGCGATTTGATTATTGATACGGTTTTGTTCTCTTCCTTTTGTGTTGGTTAAAATCGGTGTATAAAATTGTGGTATCCTTTGATTTATTTACTTATTTTGCTTTTGCGTTGCTTGGCTCTTCTGCTTACTTGCTTGCTTGCTTGCGCTTGCTTGCTGGAAACAACAACAACAAATCCCTGGCTTCAAATTCATTTTCTCAAATCAACAAATACACAGCGCATCCCTCAATTACGAGTACAGTACAGTTCGTTTCAGTAATGTTCATCCAAAACTTATGTATGTGTATAAAAAATATGTTTCATGCTAAGGCAACGTTCAACATCGATATGGGATAGTTTTAGTTATTAGTTATATTATATGTCAAGGGACTTTATCGGACCTAGTAGATCTTGTTGTTTTTGGTGTAAAAGGTTTCTTTATAAAGCGATTGGCATGATATGTGTCTGTGTGCTTTATGGTTCAGGTGAGAGGAGATAATTTTGAGGAAATGTTGCTTTTGCAACACTGTTCTTTATAGTGTTGATAAATTCCATTAAAGTTTTTTGTAGGAGCTTAGGGTAATGAGTAGAGAAGTGTAGGTAGGTTGAGGATACAGTATCTTGAATATTCCTAAGTACAGGAAATATTCCTTCATTTGTGCAAAATACATAGTTCTTTGCGAGTTACGAGACAGTGTTGGCTAACAGTTATCGAGTGTTATGCTCTACTTTGCTGTATGGTTGTTTCCTATACATCTAATCGTGGTGAGGTAATTTATGATCTAGGCTGTGTGGCTTTAAGTTTAGATTGGTTTTCGGTTAGTTTAGCTTCCCGCTCGTTATATGTCTTCATATCAAAAATGTCAACAAATTGTCTAGGTATGTGTGTATGCCTCAGGTGCGCTATATCTTTGGTATGTATTTATGTATCTCTGTGGCGAGGCGAAACCTCCTCATCCTATGGCCCCCGTGTTGGACACGCAGCTGGTACTGATCAGGGGCTCCCTGGAGTTCACGGACGTGTTCGAAGGATCAATGGACAGCGTAAATGTCGAATTGGTCTCCACCGAATCGTGCTGGCTTTGGGTCTGCTCGTGTCTCCGTGGCTTCACCAACTGATGGGCCGGATCCTTGTGCTGGACTCCGGCCTCGGCCGCCGGATAGCTGGACACGCGCTTCAGGGTCTGGAATTAAATTGAAATATATTTATTAAAACAAGTCAATTCTATTCAAATGTACACACCTTATCACTTAAAATTTCAGCGGCATTTGCAGCTGCCACTGATTCGGTAACCGGACAAATATTCTTGCTGGAGGAGAACTTTTTGCGCTTTCGCTTCAAAGCAGCAATGGCAGTGAGTCCTGGAAATGTTGGAAGTTTTATCAATAAATAACTAGAATAATATTTATATATTTTTTTTATCCCAATCCTACCGCTTGTGGTGTGAAAGAAGTGAGAGCCAACTCCCACATGGGCTGCTGGCGGATTGCTGACAACCGACGGCGTTGGCGTCGAAGTGGAGGCCGTTGTGCTGGATGAATCTCCATGGCATCCGTAGTTGTGCTGCGGCGAATTCTGGGCATAGGTGACCCGCATTTGGCCATGAACCGGTGTGGCTGAGTGCGAGGAGTTGCACACCGAATCCTCGGATTTCGAACGGCCCAGCATCTTGCTCACATTGCCTACCTTGGCGGCTTCTATCAAGGTGCCTAGAAATAGGAACAAATATGTATTAAATACAGTTTGTGAAATAAAAGTATTTGGAGTTATAAATCTACATATTTTTGAAATCTTAATACTTGCTAGAAATGTTGCAATATATTCTTCTCTTTAAGATTCTTTTATTGCAGATTTGTAGGTATATTTTTCTTAATAATAATTGCCAATTTATGTTAGTTTAACAGACTGTTTAAATATACCAATTTTTTGTTCGATTTCATATAAAAAATATTCAATAAGTACTTATAATTTGAGAATCTTTGTTATTAACATAACTTAAAACCATTAACAATTAAATACATTTTACATAAACAAAATAAAAAGTTAATTCACTTAATTAAACTTAATTACGATTGAAAATAACCTATTTCAAATAATAAAATATATATATTTGAAATAAACCTATTTCCTATCTTAAAAAAATATATTTTTAATGAGTTGAGGTAGTTTTTTGTTGATTATTTTTGATAATGATACTTAAAAAAAAATAAAAGCACCTCAAAACTGCATTTAATTCAAACTGTTCTGAGTGGAGTTATGATTTGATAGCTATTTTTCTGAAGTTAACAATGAAAACTATAAGTTTTTGAACGACCATATTTTGAAATATTATAAATAAATTTAAAAAATCCCGAAAGTTACAAAATCTCCTCAAAATAATATCATTGCGTGCACGAGGAATGCGTACCCCATCTCTTCTTGTGCCCTGCGATCCGCTTGTTGTATGGCTTCAGCGCGGACTTGTTGTACTTGGTGGTCACCTGGTTGCTGGTCACTTGGATGGCCCCACCCTGTTGGCCACCCTGTCCCTGAGTGGGCGTGGTCGGTGAGTCCGATCCGCCGCCTCCGCTGCCCGCTTGGCTCTGCTGACGCTTGTGCATGAAGTTCGGCGTGAAGAGAGTGGAGAGAGTGGAACTCAAGATCTCGTGCTGGTTGTCATAGTTGTCCAGCGAGGTGGAGAACTCGGCAACCGGGGCCAAAGATCCCGTCGAGCCGGGCGGAGCGATATTGAAGCCCTTCATGAGGCGGCGCTCCTTCTGGCGGTTCTTCTTGCCACCGCCTCCTGGAGGGCAAAGGAAGGAAACCCATTTCAATAGAGGCTTGTCAACTTAGTTAACAACGATTTCTCGGGCTTACCACCACCTTGACCAGCCGTCACATTCGTATCCATGCCGCTGTTCTTTAGTATTTCCACCAACTCGCACCGGAAGGCGGATATATCCTGCTTGATCTCATTCACATCGTCCTCGGTGACGCCCTGGGACTCGGCCTTGCGCTGCTCCACGGTCACATAGCGCCTCACCAGGTTACGCATTATCTGCTGGTACTTGAAGTCACGATCACTCGCCTGCTGGGCCTTTCTCTGGGGATTAAGTCAAGCTTAGTTAATACGTAATAGAAATTTAAAATCAATAATTAAGTGTACCCACCCGAATGGTCTTGAGATGTTCCCGCCGAGCGGCCGAGGAGCCGCTGCAAAAGACCCGCCTCACCCACTTGCCGGCATACCAAATGGACTTGGGTGTGGGTATGATATTGAAGGGAGGCGGACAGGTGCCGCCCTCCTCGAAGTAACTTATCCAGAGTTTCGAGCGGGCAAACTTCCACTCCACATCAGCACGTTCCTAATAATGGGAAAACCAATGGAAAATGTTCATATTTAAAAAGATTAGAATTTAAAATACATTTAGTAAATTTATAGTAGAGAAAAAGGCAAATAAACCATTTAAAAACAAACCCTAGGCATTGTTTTATATATTTTTAAGTGAAATATCGCATTAATTTGAAATGAGTGCACTCCTTTTTTATTTTTAAATAATTCCATGATTAGATTTTTAAGTAAAACCCTTTTGGGTGCAGTTTCATCTTCCCAAAGTAAAATTCTTCTTTTATATAAATATTTTACAATTTTATGTTAATAAAATACTTACCGATATTAATTGGTATGAATGATTCATCATTGCAATGAGTAAATTGAGCAGCACCACAATATTGATCACCGAATAGGTGCCAAACATCAGCATGCCCCAGAAACGGGTGAAGATCTTAATGCCATCCAGCTCGAAGCTGTCCAAGTCAATCAGGCCAAAGACAGCCCAGAAGAGGGTTTGAGTGGTCTCGAATAAGCTAAAAAGATACTCATTAAACAAAAGTATTTAAATATTATAATAATAATAATTATATTACTTGGAGAAACGTCGCCAGACAATGCAGGCATTGGGATCATTGGTGCCGTTCATGTTTAAAAGAGCACTCATGGGTGAAACCTCAGGGCAACGCTTCTTTTCCAGATCCGCATAGTACCTGAAAATAAGTAGAAAATTTAATTTAAATTAATATATAATTTTAGTTTAATAGTTTTTGTTTCTCAACCCACCATAAAAGCTGATTGAGACCACTGCCAAAGGCAAAGAGTACCAAAACATAGAGAAAGAAGAACTTCATTATGTCCATAACCATCCGGGACAGCGACACCTGCAGTGGCCCCAGATGCGGATTCACTGAGAATATATAAACCAGCTTGAGGCTACTGAAAATGTTCGCCGCACTGAACAGGCCCTCGGAGATTAGCATGGGATCCCAGGCATCCCAACGTTCGCGAGGCAGATCCGTGGCATGCGAGTTGAATATCATTTCTTTTTGGACCTTAAAATAAATAAAATAACTATCAAAAAATAATTTAAAAATGTGTAAAGCTGCAAAGCTTACCTGAAAGAAGGACACAACCCGCAGAGCCACTGTGGCCACATATAACGAGTTCGTGACAAAATCTATCACGTTCCACATGTCGTTGAGATACTCCTGAAGGCCCACATCCCACAGCTGCTTCACCTCGCTCCAGATGAGCCCACTGACCCAGGCCAGGATCAGCCACTCAATGAACGTGGGCTTGGCTCCCCGTTTCGTGGGCACCTCCTCCACCTTGAGCATGCCCGAGGAGTCGGCAAAGAACCAGCCACCGATGAAGGTTTCGATCCTCTGAGATGCCAGCATCAGGAGAACTGAGAAATTTAAAACTTTTTAAAGCAAGATCGAGATTATTTAAGATTTTTACTCACACAAAAAGGTAAAATAGGAGGCGCTGTGGCATATGAACTTGATGAAGGGCTTGCGCATGGTCTGGCCTATGCTGGAGTAGGGCGCCAGGATGTAGGCCAGCGAGAAGATGGGAAACAGAATGCCAATCCGTATAATGTCCACCGCCTGCAAAGCCATGTTCTTTCGCCGGAAGCCGGGCAGACCCTCGTACCAGATGCTAGCCAGCAGCTGCTGCACATTCGAGTGGGCCACAAACTGACAGGAAATCCAGATGAAGCAACTATTTATCAAGGAGTAACTTATAATTTTGATTAAAAAGAGAACCCACCTTTTTCTGCCGCAGCTTGATGGCCAGTTTCAGGCGGTTTAAATGCATCCTTTCGCCGTGCTCGTAAACGGGACCGGTGGGATCGTGGTTGAGCAGGATCTCCAGCTCGTGGGAGGTGCGAGTATGGTCCAGCAGGGCGGTGGCGAAGTCCTGGCACTGCTTTCGCAGCTCCTGGTACTCGTTCTGGTGAAAGATCTCTCATTATAAATCCATAAAAACTTGGTATTTCAAGGACATCACCTTAAATTCGTGCTCAAGAAAGCTGAGGCGGCGCAGCTCCCAGGACAGCTCGAAGGCCGTGAGGATGGGGTCCTTGGAGGACAGGGCTATCAAACTGGGACTGGCCAGGGCTCGGTAGGCATTGATGCGGGACCTCGAATGCCTGAGGGAGTCCTCCTGCCGGGACTGAACACACTCATCGCAGCCGCAGCGCACATCGTGAGGCATGGGCAGAACGGCGCCACGATCCAGCAGGATCTTGATAATCTCATAGTTGTCGCGGTGTGCCGCCAGGATCAAGGGCGTTATATCCGGCGTGAAGGTAGAGGTATCCTCCGAGGCGGACTCCCAGCTCTGGATATAATAGAAACCAAGTTACATAATTATTCAGGAAAACCTTGAGCTTAAATCAACTCACATGATTGCCCTCGCTGTGAAAGGTGACATTCTCGTGGTCCAACAGCACCTCCACCGCCTCAACGAACTCCTCGGAGATGGAGTGCAGGAGCGCGTCCTTAGTGTCCACATTGTAGTTGATCAACAGCTCGACCATCTCGAGATTCTCATTGTCAATGGCCATCAGCAGGGCAGTGCGTCCCAGGGGATCCACACAGTTCACATTGATGTAGTCCGTGTCCTGGGCCTTCTGCAGCATCCGGCGCGTGCCGGCCATGTCGCCCCTTTCCACGGCCAGCAGGAACTTCTTCTCCTCCAGCGTCAGCTGTCGGATCTCCTGATGCGGCCGGATGGTGTTCTCCTCCTCCATCATGCCGTGAATGCTGTGACGCTAGAGCAACAATATTTAAGTTTATTTCGGAGTGTGGTGGAAGCTTGGAGGGCCATCCACTTTCACCCACCTTGACCCGCCTGGCTGGCTCGATCTGGACCGCGATGTGGCCACTGCCGCTGCTCTCGCTGCCCAGTTTCTTCTCGGCACTATCCGACGCATCGGCGGCACCATTCTTGATCTTATTTAGGATCGGGGCCAGCACCGATTTCCGCCTTGCAGGACTCACAAAGTGAAGCTTTTTTCCGTCGTCTGCAAGGGGAAGAAGTTATAAATATGTAAATGTGTTTTATTTGAAATATTTTTTTAATTTTATTTAAAAAGGTATAAAATCTTAAAAAGATAAAATTTTATGATGTAGGTTTTAGGTTAATCAGAGCATTTCGGTTGACGAAATAAATGAATACATGACTGTGGCTTCTTTTCACTTGTTTTTATACCCTTGCAGGGTATTATAATTTCAGTCAGAAGTTTGCAACGCAGTAAAGGAGACATTTCCGACCCTATAAAGTATATATATTCTTGATCAGCATCAACAGCCGAGTCGATCTAGCCATGTCCGTCTGTCCGTCTGTCCGTTTCTACGCAAACTTGTGCCTCAGTTTTGAAGCTATCTGAATGAAACTTTGCAGATAGTCTTCTATATGCTCTCACTACTACATATATGAGTCGGCACGGTCCGGATCGGTCGACTATATCATATAGCTGCCATAGAAACGATCGGTAAATTTTCAGAAAATAAATTATAACTTGGCCAATTTTTACCATATTTTCATATTAATTGAGAAATGGACATTTTATATTATTCTAGAATTTCGGTTTAAATTTGATCTAAATCGAACTACTATATCGTATAGCTGCTTCCTATGGCAGGGCATGTTCGGGAAATATTTATATGTATAAATGTTGTATACAATTCCTGTTAATTTTATTTAATAAAATTTTATTAATTCATAATGATCCAATTGTTAGCTGCAGGGGTATACAGCTTTCCTTCTTGTTTCATATCAAAATCAACAAAAGCCATAAGAATAACGAGTTGAGAGCAAAACGCTTAAACAACTTATTATTACGTTGACAACCCTGAGGCAATACATATTACATATTGATTACGTTGTCAACCCTGGACGAAATGCAACTCTGCAGTGCTTCAAGCCTGTCAATTTTTGTATAAATAGCGCCGTCCCTCTTTGTATTTTTTATTCGACACTGAGCTCTTGTTCTGGCTCTTGCAGTCGTCTCGCCTTATTTTGTTTATTTTTTTCGTTATATTTTATTTTGGGATAATTTGAGATGGCGTTTATAACATGTTTGCAATAATGCCTCGTCGTTGCCTTATATGTCTGTTTTAATTTGTGTTCTTTTATTGAAACAATTATTTTATTTAGAAAGGACTACTCGTGTCGAGCTTGTGATTTTATTGTTTCCTTTAATATTTTTTGTATCATAAAATATTTTTTGTACTCTGCGGGCATGTACTCGTCGTCGTTCCAGCTTGGGCACAGTTTTTCTTATAACTGGGAAAAATCGTCGGAAAATGGAGAACATTTTTCTTGATACAGAAAAAATAATTTCCGTAAATGTAAGGCAAGGAACCGTAAATACAATTTTTTTTATTTTTATTTGTCTTGAATTAAGGGTTATTTTTCTGACTTGGCCTTGTCAGGGAGAATTGCATTTCGTATGCTGGTAAATAATACATGACACATGTTAATTATCTCGAACTTGTGTACTTATAATTCCCAACTGGTTTTAACATTCCTGAAATGAAGTGGCTGTTACCGGTAGTAGCATTGCAGAAGTAGCAAGTCTACCATAAAAGATCCAAAGCGTAAATTGAAAACGATTTTTCCCCCGATTTTAGGGCAAATTATTCTTGCTGGTGGCTATAGTCCAGCTATTTAAAAAAAATGGGTACAACTGGATCACCTCGTGGCACTCAATGCGTTTCACAATGCGCTTGCCCTGCCTTTTAATCATTGAACCCTCGATGTTCTTTGATCGTTAACTTGTGTATTTATATCCTTATTTAAGGTCGTTCCCGAATTTTGTTTGGTTAATTTTCCAATCCATGTTGACCTTGAATGGGTTGCGCAGACAGATTTTATTTCAAGGCAAAAAGTTCCCATTGAAATCATCAAACCACATTAAAATATGCTCTGATTTCCGATAGCCTTGAGATAAACGTTATCTTTATCATAGTCCTGGCTTTTATCGTCGTTGTAAAATAAAATAATTTCAAAAGCAATAACAAAAATCTAAATGGAAAGAGAAGGAGCGACACAAGAGCAAACGCAAACACGCGGCGTATACGCGATATGCCGTGGCTTGTAGGGTGGCATCGGAAATCTGGGTCAATTATTGCCAGCCCGCTCTTTTTGCCCCTATTTTTATTTTTTGCATATTAAATAGCAATGCCTGTCTGCGTGGGGGGGGCTGTATGTGTTTAGGTTTTTCGAAGTGTTGTCACTTTTTGGCATTTAATTTCAAATGACATTGGCTGCATCGGCAGGAAAACAAACATCTAACCGAAAGCAAGCCCTTTCGGTTCTCACAGGACCTACTGAAATATGCAACAAAATATTTGCAAAAGGCTTAGTGGAGACTTAAATAGTCCTTGAAAAATTCCAGAGATTTTATAGGTCGTAAAAGTACAGAAACCTTGCGGCTTTGAAAACAAGGCAAGACGTATGCCACAGAAAATTTTTATAGCTTTAATATTTTCTTTAATATATTAATTTTAATTATTAATATATTACTAAATGCTGAAACAAATATTCTGTTTCTCAAGCTCTTTTGTAATAAATAATTAAAATTAAAAATAAACAATTGCTATTTAATAACTTTTAAATTTACAATTCAAGTTATGGGGACCCTTGCAAAAAAAATATATTACGTTAATTGATATTCGTGTGTATAATATTGGAAAAACAAATTAAATGATAATTTTTTATGATTTTTATTTAAGATTAAGATGGATTGTATTTAGATGGACTTAACTAGTACAACTTAATCTTAAATAAAAATAAAATTTCATTCATAAAGCTCGAGTTCTAATAATTATTTTAAAATTATTTTTCCCTTTTAATTATAAATTAAATATTTTTCCCGCTAGCTTCACATGTTTAGCTTCTTTTGGCCAAGTTATAAATGGATTTTAAACGCTCGCTCATTTGTAAGTTGAGAAGTTTCGGGCAAGGTAACGACGTTCCACGTGCGTTGAACTTTCATTGATTGCTCCTAAGCGGCACAGTAACACACACACCTGCACACGTGTGCATGTGTATACTGTATTCCCTTGAGTGCCATGGTGTGAGTCTGCGCAGGAACTAACCTAGCTCAACCTGCCTCCATGTTGCCGCAGGTCGCGAACACACGTAAACCACACAACCCCAGGCACGAATACCAGCGCACAGAACAGGATGTGAGCCAAGAAAAATGGCGTCGGCAGAGCCGCCATGTTGCACACAACCGCACCACAAGGCATTCACACAGATGTGGCGTATATACTAATCACTGGCGAGAATCGGAATCGGAATGATATTGATTGACCTGAAAAACAGACACCCCAAAGCGATTGCCACTCAAATTGCAGATCAAAATGCAGTTGCCTAGCTGAGTAAAGTTATTTAGAAGTCAAAAATAAATCATTAATCAGTTCAAAAAGTGAAGTTAATGATAAATATTATGTTTAAAACAAGGTTTTAGAGGGTATTTTGTAATTATTTGCATCCTAAAGAACTAAGAACGTAGATTAAATGTACTTTTTCTAGCTTATTGGTAGTTATTTAATGACTTAAATTTTCTGAAATTTAGTTTTCAATTTCTAATATATTTTGCAATTTAAAAATATATTTAATGTAAGCAGATTTGTGCTTAGAATTATGCCCTTACCTTCGCCTTCTTCGCCGGTTTTCGCTTCGCTCCATTTCGACAACTTTAAGGGAATACAAAAGAACAAGCAGTTAGAAATGAGTTAGTTAGTTAGTATAATTGATAAAAAATTAATACCAAAAAAATAAATGCTTAAAAAATATATCAACTAAGAAATAATTAGTCACATGATTTAAGTTAAATTAAACACACTCAATATTATTCTGATGAAAGACAATACATAATAATAAATAATATAGTTAATTGATAATAAGAAGTTAATTTATAAATAAGCAGATCTTAAGCTTACAGCATAAATTTGTTCATAAAAGAAAAACTGGTACATTATGAATAATTTTTAATAACCATATTAATATTTGTCAACTGTGTTAGTATTGCCTAATTATTAAACTTTTTAAACTGCTAAAGAAATCTTTGGTAACTCAAAACACAAATCCCTAACTTACTTTTTAAGTATTATTTATAAAAAACAATCTTTTCATGAATTTACTGCATATTTAGTGTTCCTTTTTCTCGCTTCATGGCCCACATAAATTATAGATACATTTAATTTGCCACAAAATCCATTTTCCCAATGACATTCCCGACCCTGAATTCGATTAGCGCTCTGCGAGATCCATCATCGGAAATTTATAGATTCCGCCTTGAACATTTTGTCGAATTTCCTGCACGGCTTGGTCCTTGGCATCTGCTGCACCTGTGCAGGTGCATTTCCCGCCAGTTGCAGCCGCCAAAAACAAAACGACGACCTTGACACACAGCTGGGCATTATCTGTGGCAGCTGCTGCAGCCAACAGCAGATAATTAAATGTCAAGATTGCGAGTGGGACAAGGAAAGGGTTTGCCAAAAGGACACCTCGACTTTATGGCTAACCAAAAGCTCCAACGATAAATGAAATAAAAAGGGTCTTGACTTTATAAATAATATTTTACAAAAAAATTAAATACCTTATTTGTTAAAATATCCTTAATAATTGATTATAACAGCCTGAAGGCCATAGTCGTTCTGGCCTTAACACATTGTAATTAGAAACTGTATTTCTTATTACAATAAAATAAATCAAATAAAATAAATTGATTATAGTAAAAATATTTAAATTATTTATAAATTATGGCCGCACTTTTCTCTCTATGCAGAGGACTCTCAGCGAGAGATGCCAGAGTCATTTCCTGGCGCCTGAGGAGAAATTCAGGTTCAGGATTGTCGCTTCACCTCCACCGAAGGCTGCTCTTGCATCCGGCTGCCGCACATTTGGAGGCTGAGCTGACACCGGTGGGGGGAGGCAAATCTGGTGGCATACATTCCTCGAGTGTCCTTGTGGCGGGCAACAAACGCCAACGACTTGTGGCTCCTTATGCACAGACGCAGAGTGCGTGTCCTTGCAAAATTCAGCAGGCAGAGACAACGTCGAGGACGAAAGGCAACAATAATGGCAAAAACAACATCAGCCAAAGCAGCAGCAACAGCGAAAAGAAGAAGAAACCCGGACAAACACTCCACAAATTGCAACACTCGACCAAGAAAGGAACAAAAAATGGGGTCCTTGCTTGCCTGAATCTTTGAATCTTTTACTTAGTAAAATTATATTGAATGGTGATGGTCTCCCCATGAAACTACATTAACATAGAAAGCTTTAAAGTAAATAGTTAATAAATATCATAAAAAATATAACAGAATAGCCTTGTAAGATTATAAATGTAGCCTCGAAACCAATCTAAAATTTCTCAATTAAACAAATAAATAAATATTTAAATATTTAACCTATTTCAGGGTATACAGTAAGGGTATTTCTAGATTACCTTTCTCCCAGTCTGCGAGACATTCTAACTTTGTTTTCATACTGTTTCTGTTTTTGTTTGCGGCAGTAACTTGAGTCTGAAGATGAGGCTAAGGATGCAAAGGGATGCCAGTCAAGGCAACGCCAAACTATGTACTTGGTTCCATTTTCAACCCCTTACAACCCCTGCTTTCCTGATATTTTCTTTTTTTTTTTGGAGAAGGCCAAGCGCGAGCTGCTTGAGAAATATGCATAGTTCAAAGTGCAAAAGGGTGAAACCGTACAAATCAAAATGCAAGAAAATACACAAACACACACAGATTTCCCTGTGAAAATGCAGGGCGGCATTACGTATACGCCGTGTTGTCAGCAATTAAAGGCGAACTTTAGCGGGGAGCAGCTGTTGTTGCCATTCCGTGCTGCTGTTGTTGCAGCTGTTTGTCGTTGTCCTTGAGCGCCTTCTAATTGAGGGCACTGCACTCGCTTTGCGGTGACCCCAAAGGCACCCCAAAGTCCCACTCTTTGGCCTCCCTTTTTGGCCCTCTGTACCCCTTTTTTTCACCCTTTCGTTTGTGCGCTTTGTTTTTGGCTTAACTGCTGTTTAACTGTCCACAGAGCCCTGCTACCACTCGAATTTTTACACAAATGTGGTCAAGAGGAAGAGGGTCTTTGAATATGTAATCATTTTTATATAATTTTTTAGAATATATAATATTTTGAGGGATCTTGTCTACGATATTCGTAGAATATATGTATACAAATGTCACCTATAGAGCTTAACAATTAATTAACAAATTAATAAATTAACAAATTAATAATAACAAATTAATCATTAACATAATCATGTTTAAATGAAACCCTTTTTAAATTAATAATATGAGATTGATCTTTTGTATTTTCTACGTTGAAAAACGAATTACTTTCTTGGAAAATTCCACAAAAATTAACATGCTAACTAATATTTAATTTATAAATTTAACATATTCTCTGTTTATTAAAGAAGAAGAAGAATCTTTTTATTTACTCGATTTCTTTTATTTTTTATTTAATATTAATTTCAAACGATTCTTTTTAAAGTACCTGTCTGTAACTATAATTCTGACCCCTCCTGTAAGGGTTTTCGCGAGGATTGTAATATTTCTTAGTGTGCGTTAAGGGCAGATGTGTTTGTGTGTGTGTGTGTGAGCTTCCGTTGGGGGTGCAAAATGCAAATGAATCAAATTTCTTCCATGTGTCCGCCTTGCATTCGTGTATTTGTGTTTTTGTTTGTTTGTTTATTTGCACGGAACAGCTCACTTGCAACTGTATGCACCCTATACATACACAAACACACACACCAGAGCATTTGGAAACACGCACACACCCATGAAAAGCGCACACAGACACCCCCTGGCACACCTGAAAGTAGGTTAACTCGTTTTTACGGTTCAATTTTTTACAGTAATGCACGAAACGTGACGAGCATAAAATGGGTAACAACAACAAAAATTTATAAAAAATATACACATACATATATGTACGCACATACATGTTCTAAGGAAGTTTTCTTTAGAATAAAGGAAAGAAAAGTTCGATGGTCAAACTGGAAAACAACAAAAAATTAACAATTTGACTGCTGATAGAAATATTTATAAATTAACACTAAAAATCTACTTTTAAAAATCTATATGTTTATATAAAAACAACTATAGTTCTTCTATTTCCTAATGTTTATCATAATGTTAAATCAAAATGTTTTTGAAAGATTGCAGACTTCTCTTCACCATTTCCATCTACACCTTTTATTTAATAAATTATGCAGTTTTTTATTCTTTGAAAGAATTTCCATTAGGCTTATGTCTGCCAATTTTATGTTCTGTTGAAGATTCAGTTCCATAAATTATACAAATGGCAAACATAAACATTTGAACTGTATGTTTCTTATTATGAAGACGATTAGCTCATTGGTTTTTATTATTTTGCGATGATGCAAGGTCTTTAGTCGGATGTTTTAATTATTATAAATTAAGAATATGTCTGAAGACTAATATAAAAGGAATATATATTGCAGTTCACAGCTAAATAATCCTATTAGTATTTATTTACTTTTCTAAGACTTGTAATTTTGTTAGGGTGAATCCCTTTATTGAACTTATATTGATTGGTACATCTAAGGTAATTAGGAATAAAAAACATCTTAGCTTCAGTTATAAATAAAATGCATAAATGATATTACAAAAATCTTTACATTTTCCTTAATTTAAATAGAAAATTTTGTTACAAAAAAAAAATAAAAATAAAACAATAGACAATAATTAAATTTCTCAGTAAATAATAAAATTTTATTCCCTCTTCATTATTTTCGTAGCTCTCAACATTTCCCTCCTTTGAATTCATATTCTCCTGACCCCCTGCGTCTGTCTCACTTAAATTAAGTTAATCAAACACAAGTTTCGAGAGCAACAACTTCAGCTAGTTCAGAAAACGGAAAACTAGATGGAAAGTCTCTCGCTGCACTGCTGCGACCTTCTCCTCTTTCCCATTGAAAACCAAACCCCCTGCTCGATATACCGCCTGCAAAGCAACTTGGAAATCGAGAAACTGGCACAAGTGGACACTGAAGAGCCATCGACAGGACTATAGATGGGGATGCAAATGCAGATGAGAATAAGAATGGGGACGTGAAACGACCCCACCTGGACAAAGGGTCAAAGGCCACTGGGCAAACAATGGCAGCAGCACCAGCAGCGCAGTAATAATCCAGGCAAACACTCCTTTGTTTAAAAAGTGCAAACAATATGAATACAGTTCTTAATATAGCAGTTACTAATACAAATTAAGTAGGCTTTACAATGGGGTGTTTAATATGATTAATTGTGTAGGTATACTCCTGAAAACTTTTCTATTAAATAATAATAAAATTCTTATAAGGGTATTTTCCAGTAAACTTCATAAAAAAGATAAAGCTTCTCAATTTTCATTTTATTTTTTAATACGAACAAAATAAATTACTTTTCATTATAAAAGAACGCAACAATTTTTCATAACTTAATTAACTAATTCACTGTTCCATAGAGCTGAACGATTTAAAAGCAAATAAAATATAAATTGTATGTTGTTTTAATACTTAAAATTTAATAAAATTAAAAATCGAATAAATAATTATAGACATTTTAATTTCTATATATAATTAAAAATCAAATAAAAATACAAATTATCATATTATAAGACACTTTTAAGTAAAAATGTAAAAAAGTAACTGATGTTTCGATCTGAAAATAAGTTTTTTGTTTTTCTTTTCCTCTTAAATATATATATATTTATTTTTTATATACAATGTAATATATATATATATTTTTTTTGTGTGTGCCCCCTTAACTCACCTTGAGTTGAGATTTCCTCTTGAGGGCGGCAATTGAACGGGTTTGCTGTCGTAAAACCTCCAGGGCAGATGCGGAGGTCGAAAATGAAATTGAAAACTGATTCCGGCGAATAAAAAAAATCTGAAATCAATGGAATGAAAAGCGTGAACTCGGAAACTCTCACGAAATACAATTTTTCATATTTTTCATATTTATTTAATTTTTATTCTTTGAAAACTGTATACTCTAGCAAAGGGGCTTTCTTTTTAGCATAGTTTTTACAAAATATAAAAAAAAACAATATTTATAAATATGTTAAACTATAAATATGTTAAAGCAAATAATAAGTGATTAAAAAATATTATAAGATAGTTTTAAAATATTAACAAATTGTTGATAACACAAAAAAAAAAGAAACTAGTATCGGAAGTATTAATAATTTTAATAAGGAAAAATAATATGTAAACCTAAAAAGTTAACTTAAAATATTTATAATTTTGTAATAAAATTGTACTCAACTAAATTAATATTTAAAATATTTTCAAATAACGAGAGCATCAACAAATTTCCTTAAAGTCTCACGGTTTTCCTTTTATTTTTTTCGAATTGTTTATGTTTGCGTGAGAAGGAACGGCGCGAAAAAGATGAAAAACATTTTGTGTTTTCGAATTATAAACAATTTAGCCAACGAGCATCGCTTTCAATATTTCCCATTTAAAATTCATTGATTGCTTTGTTTTGGCTCTAATTGCACGTTTTGACTGACTTATTATGTGGGGGCGATGCTTTAGCGTTTATTTCATTTTCGCGATATTTTAGAATAATTACGAATAATTCGCTTTTCGGTTTTCTCTTTCACTTTTACGAATAACCTTGCGCAATTTGAAACAATTTTAAAGGGAAACATCACACACGGGGGCAGGGAATTGCATTTTATACTGCATATTTCCGTTACGTGCGGTGCAACCGGAAGTACACTCACACACACACACACAAACTGGCTAACAAATACCAACACAAGTACACTCAAGTGCAGGGGGGTCGCTTTTATTTTTTCTCGATGGTTTGGTAACTTTTTGAAGGGGGTGTTTGACCCATAAATGAATTTATGCCAATTTAGAAAGCCAAATAACAATTGGGGGCCCAGCGGGAAGAAATTAAGAAAAGGGTGCCCAGGGGGGTTTATTGCGGGGGGCGGGGGCGTTGGCTAACCAATTAAAACCTTTTTTTTTTTGGGTTTCATGTGGGGTTGTTGTTTATTTGCTTGATATTTCCCCCGAGCTTGAGAACTTGTTTTTGGCCAACATAACCGGATATATTTGTGCAATTATTTTAATGGCCTAGACACCAACACAAACACACGCACACACACAACGTTGGGAAAATATTCCCTGGACAAGCCCTTTTTTCTTTTGAAATTTACTTTTTCGTTTGCTTAACAACTTTTCTCTTTTTCTCACTTTTGATAATGGGAAATATATATATTTTTTTTTTGGTTTTTATATTTCTATTATATTTCCCGTGGGCGCGTCGCTGCTGCTTTGCTGAGTTTTCCGAGTAGTCCGTGCGCCTTGGCCAGCAGTCGATTTACAACTGAGCGAGTGGAGAACTCGAAACAGCTGAAAAACTGCAAGGACTCCCGACCCCTTGATCCGATCCCAAAAAAAAAAACGAATCTTGCAGCCCCAGACGAACTCTGAACCGACTGCGAGTATATATGGGTACCGGGCGAAGGGGGAAGGGCTGTCCCATTGATGGTGGCCCCAAAAACTCAATGAATGCGCCAAGCCGGCTGCAGGCGGCGCAAGGCGCATGTGTCCTGTAGTAAAACGACGGCAAGGATAATGAACTCTCTGCCAAGTGCAGGTCGGTGCTTGGACTTTAAATTGAAGGGGGATCTTAATAAATTGTTGCTTTTTCTAAAACTAATAAATCACCCAGGTCAGCATTTAAAAATTATATTTCGGCTTTAAAATAAAGTTGAAACCAAATTTTCCTATTTACTCTGATTTTGAAAGTTGGCGCCTAAATGAAAACCGTACTTACCAGCACATACGAGCTCGTTAGCCAACACTGTAAATGGCCAGATATCGCCAGTCGTCGCTTTTGCCTTCGCGCCATTCACATTTTATGGGATTTTCCTGGCACTTTTCACTGAAATCATCACTTTTTCGGCGTCTTTAAAGCCGAAGATAGGGAATATAGATTAAAACCGATCGTATTGTGTTACCGGGGGAGTGAAAAAAACGCTGGTCACTTGCAAAGTGTTTCGCTTAGAGATGGGAAAACATCGATATACAAAAGAAAAAATCTTTGTTTCTCGACCTCTAGCTTAAACGTTATTTGGGGAAGAACGGACGGTCATACTGACGGTTTTGTTTTGATTTCCATTTTCTACGTCCTCCGTGGAATTTTCGTGATGCTAAGCGAAAGCTCCGACTCTGAGGCCGAGTACAAGAATGTTCATGCAATCCGGAACCTGCGCTGCAGCCTGCCCAGATGCCCGTATAGGACAAACAGGGCCCACAACCTGTGGCGTCATGAGGAGCGGCACAAACGTCCAGCGGAAACGAAGCCTTTTGGGTGTCCCGTCTGCATCTACAGCAGTGATAAGATCAACAACCTAAGGCGGCATGTAGCCATCCGGCATCCCAAAGAGGCCGCAATCACGGAGGATTCCGATGAGCGGGATATCCAGCTGAAGGCCGCGGGGCCCCGCAGGATCCACTGCCAGGTGATGGGCTGCCGGTACGAAACGAATCGAGCCCATGACCTGAAGCGCCACATGGCTGTGCACAACAACGTCGAGAAGAGTCACAAGGAATACAAGTGTTCGCTGTGCATGTACAGCTCGGATAGGAAGGCCAACCTTAAGCGGCATCTGGAGCTGCGGCACTCTGGTATCGAAGACACCATAAAGACGGCAGACGAGCTGAATGAAGAGCTGCACTGCCTAGAGGAGCAGCAGGAGCTGGACGAGCAGGCACAGCATGATGACCTTTTCAACGACTTAATAGAAAGCCTTGACGAGGTGGAAGTCGAAGTCGAAAAGAAGGCAACGATAGAGGAGCATGTATACGAGCAGCTGGACGAGGAAGAGGAACCTCCCCTTATCACAATATCCTCGTGCAAGCCACCGATTATTCAAGGAGACATAAGCGACAAGCAAGTGATTGTAAGTAATCCGAGTTAATGATTATTGCGGCTCACTTTTCTAACCCTTCTACGATATTTTTTGTTTATTACAAGGCTGTCAACGTGAATGGTCAGCTGCGTTGGTTCCAATCAATAGATCCACCGCCCGGAGCATCCTTGAAACTGCAACTGGCGCTGGAGGAGCAGAAACAGCAGGCTGCGTCGGCCCAGCAGCAAATGGACGAGCTGGACGATGAGCTGGCCTTGTCCCTGGCCCAACAGGACCAAGAGGAGGAGCTGCTTGTGGAAATGTTAACCGAAGAGCAGCCGTCGAATACGGATGTAGCCTGGAGCTTTCACACTTCCAACGAAAAGATGGGAACCTCCAAAGAAGAGGAGCAGGAGCCTCAAGAGCCATCCGAAGAGTCTGATTACCCCAATTGGTGGGACGATGGCGAATACACAAAAATGCACAAAAACCAAACGTTTCGGGATCACCGGCAAAAGCCCTCGAAGGCTGTTGTGCAACGCATACTGCGCGACATCTATGACATATACTACAAGCCCTTCAAGGAGGATCGCAAGCAGTTCCAGGTGTTTCAGATTAAGGACTCGTGGCTATCCGCTACCCGGATGACACGCATGCAGATAATTAAGGACATGTATTCGAAGCAGGGCACATGAAGCTTCAATTATAGTTGATAAGCTAAGCAGTAAAAGGTATTTCATTACTTTAAATGTGGCGTTTTATTCGAAAAGGCAATTAAATTAATTCAATTCAAAAACGAACATTGTTTTTAATGATTTGAATGAATGAAAATTTTAATCATGCATTTCGGCAGTATCCAGGGCGACGCCGTCTTCCTTGAAGATGTTAGGCTGATTCCTGACCGACTTGATAAAGGGTGTTGTGCCGGTGGCCGAAGAGGTGTGAATTAAGTTATTGTATTTAGAAGTAAGTTACGTTCCTTCAAACATTATACTTTATTATTTCATATAATTCATAATAATATTTCAATGTTTGAAAAGTAATATTTTTTTATAAGTGTACTAAAATCGAATTTCATGCATTTATAACATTGGCAGTAATGTTCCTAGAAATATAATGAACTCTAAATAATTGGACCTAACATTTAACTAACAGTTACAAATTTCGACGTCAGCACTATTTATAATTTTGTAGAAAACTTAATGAAACAATCTACAGTGGTTAAGTAAATGCTTTTATTATTTTTATATTAATATTTAATTTAAAATATTTACATAAATTAAAATGATAAAATACATTAAGAATTACAATATAACAATTTTGACATAGTTAATTTATTTCAATTTCAATAGTGTGACCAGCTCCATTAGATGACGAAATCCGCTCTTTTTTCGACAAATTGAAGCATTATATCTCTGGAGTTCTAAGGTATTTATTATTGTTATCTGCGCAGCCACACTGTTCGCCAAGTAAATTTTAGCAGCGTTGCAGTTTTTTTGCATTTTAATTACTTATTCTGACCGAAAACGAAGACATGCACGCTGACTAGCTGTGCGCGAAAAACCAGTGAAGTGGTCAATTATTGAAGTTGGCGTATGAAGAGCAGAGTTAGGAATCGAGTGCAGACGTTGCAAAAACGAAAGACGCAGCCGGAAAAGTGCGAAAACAGACGCCGCTGGTGAGTCGTAATTTATGTTTATTTTATGCCGATATGCTAAGATATAAGTAAAGATGTCTAAATGACGCTGAATGCATTGAATTCCTTTTGTTTATTTAATGAGTGGCTGGACTTCTTCCTCTTCCACCTTACTCATTTTCCTTTTGTTTGACTTTTTGGCGCAATATCACTCGCCACGCCGGTGCGAACAAATCTCGGTGCTCTTTCTAGAGATGACACAAATTAAAATAAACTCGACTTTATCTGATATATTAAATGTAGTTTAAAATTCGTATTAACTTATTTAAAGTAACATTTAAATAATTTGATTTAATACTTGACATATAAATATTTATTTAAATATTGCAAAATTGTTAAATATTACCCATTTTCAATCTTATGATTTATTATTTAAATATTTATAGTTTCGAAGTATAGTCTTTAATTTTACCGAATTAAAAAAGAAAAAGTTGCTTGTCTATTATTTTTTGGGTAAGAACTATCGTTCTGTTCGATAGCTATCTGTCAGACACTTGGCACTAACGCGTCTTGTCGTATGCCATGCGGCGTGGCAACCCTGTTGCTTGGCTCTAAAAAACAAATTCCGAGAACGAATTTTGGATTTAAGTTTTACCATTTACTTGTGTGTGAATATAAATAATAAAAGGTGAGTGACTTGCCCTAACGATCAGCTATTGCATGCTGCCTTTGATTGAGGTTAGGGCAAGCGAAGTGCAAAATGCTATTTCTGCTGATGGCGTTGAAAAAAATTAAATGAATTCTTTTCGTACAAGAACAATCATGGCCTGGGTGCCGAGCTCCCGATTTGAGGATGATCTGGTGGATATGGAACCGGGCTTCAATCTGATCCATGGCCAGATGGACTACGAGGAGCGGCGAAAAAAGGAGTTTACTCCGCGTCCCAAGAACACCTACGAGTACCTGTCGGCGCGCAGGAAGCGGAACGCAGAGCTAGACAGTATCGAAGGCAGCATACCGTCTGAGGGCGGAAAGGCCCGGGAAATCCGCCACAGCCTGGAGATGATGGAGCGAATCCAGCGGATAGCTGGTACCAAGCCTCTGGGTGAGCATGCAACCATGGCGGACTGGGAGGACACTAGCACCGTGGAGCTGGAGGCGGTAGCCATGATGCGGCACTTTGGTATGATGTCAATGGCCGGGGACTTTTTGCCACCGGAATCACTCCGTGAGGAGGAGCCGGCTGCCAGTCTGCCGGGACAAGGAGCTTTGCTGATCTCTCGAAACGGTCACCGAACTTTCCCCCTTATTACGGATCCCAACTATTTTAAGCCCCGTAAGACGCGTAGACCACAGAACACCTCCTTCGAGGGCAATGATACTACAGCTTCTTATCACACAGCCGAAAGTTGTAGCAGCTCCATTAGTATGTACGGATCAGCTAAATCCGATTTAGAAAGCAGCAGGAGCAATGCAGAAGTCCCCAAAAACCCGGAAAAGTACATAGAGATACCATACCAACTCCTAGAGGAGAGTATCGAGGAGGAGGAGAAGGAGCTGCCAGCAGTCCGGGAGAAGTTAAAGGGGAAAAAGAAAGGACGGCGGCCAAATCAAAAGCAACGACTTGCTGAAATGCCCCATAAAAATGGGCAATATCAGCTTTAAATGCTAGTATTGAATTACCAAACAATCTAACAAAACACAAGTATCGAATTAAAAGTAAAACAAAGCCAGAAGAAAACAAATCGACAATAATACACTAATCACTAAAATGAAATAAGAATGAAACCAGGTATCAACCTGAAAATGAACTGAAACCAAAAAATAATAGAATGTGATCATAGATAACAATCAGAAGGGGTATTACATAAGGCCCATAAACTCAGAAGCATTGAATCCAAATTACTTATGAAAACAATAAAGAAAGAGCACATCAAATGAATTGCAAGTATAATTAAGTTAGATAAAATTTCAAATGAAGTTCAGTTACTTAAAAAGATTAAGTCAAGCATTCTTGGCTGTATCTTTTTTAAACATCAAATAAATGTGAAGAAAAGGATGAACATTCTTGTTATGTGAAATATTCTTTTTTTCTTTAATTTTTTATAAGTTTGATAATAGGTATATATTACATATCTTCTATTAAAACCTGGCATTGCCGAATTGCCTATAATATTTATTTAAAGTCAAAAATTTGGCAGAAAAAATACTTGAACGCTGCGATCTCGATTTTGCAACAACAAAAATAATTTTATAATATATTAATATAATAATTAAAAAAACTGTCTTCTCCATCATAAACTGTTTTAACTTAACTTGAGAATTTCTAAGCCAATCGACTTTATTTCGTATTTGGGATAGATATTTTCTTTTGTCGACTATAGGATCTATTAAACCCTCATAACATGTTCTTAAACTTCCATTCAATTTCCCTAATTGAATCAGTGGATGAAGCGAACATTTCGCAAACTTATCAAAAATAATGGAGTGAGCAGTAATTCCTTAATCAATATTTCAACCCAACCCCTGCTGTTATTGTCCTTCTGTGTGGAACTATTATTAATTTGGCAATACCGACGCGCCAATCAATTAAGCCTAATAATCTGTCCCACAGACTCGGGAGGAATACACGAAGAAATTTGCTCACAGCATGAAATAAATTCTCTGGGATTTGGAGGAGGGGTGAATGTGAGGTGGCGTTGGAACAGTCGAACTTCCATAACCTCAAATTATAGTTACCCAATATTTCAATCCAATTTCGAACATTTTTGAATCTTATAAATATGCATTCGAATTCTTAAGAGGTTAAGTTAGTTTTCATCTAAGAACAATATATTGAATATAAAGTTTTTACTATTTCTTTGTAATGTCAAATAAGTGTAATTACAAATTTGAATTTAAAATTTCTTTATATTGGTAATTTTTATTTGTTTTGAAAGAGCTTTTTGACCATTTGCTTTAGGGAAGTATTACTGTTTTGGGTGGTGGGAGTTGTTCAGCCTCGTTTTGTCCGTCTCCTTTTCGCGACGGCTGTTGCTCTCTCATCTCGTTTTTGCTCGCAGCTTCTTTTCTCGCCCGAGAGTGTGAACACACGCACACAAGATACCTTACCATGCGCCAAGAACTGCAAGTTTTCAGTTTCCGTGGCAACCGCGTGCGTCTTTTGTTTCTTTCTTCTTCTTTTACGGTTTGCTTTATTCCTTTTCTTATTTTTGCGGGGTTGTCAAGCCAAAGTTGTTGGTGAAATTGATGCTGTAGTTGTTGTTTTATGCACAAGTCCGCTGTGTCGTTTTTGTTGTTGTTACGCAGTGGTACATAAATATACACGCACACGGACACACATGAATAAATATTGATGTAGTAGGCAGTCCAGTCAGCGAAAGGCAGAGGAGACGCCTGAGAAGGGGGAGGGAAGCCGATGGGCAGACTTTAAGTACATACCTACGTACATATATGTATATTCGTATTTGTCGTTTATATGTAAACGAGTCGAAGTCTCTGTTTTACGCGATGAGCGAAAGGCGAAGCAAAATCAAAAATAAAGAAGGAGTTTGACAAATGGCGCAAGCTATTAAAATAAATATGTGCAGCTCTCTTTTAGGGTGGACTAAGGAGTAAAATATACAGCTCTATAAGAGCTGTAAACTTTAAATGGTTTCTGCCTTCGCGCAACAAGAGATTGATTGATGAATTTAAACCATTTGATTTGTGCATTTTAAATAACATTCATGAATCATGTAGGAATATTATGTTTTGCAATGTTTGGCGCTTAATCAGACAAGGTCCACCCCAATTCCTACGCACACGAGCCTCGGCGAGAGTTTCTGACGCGACGTCAACTAAAGCTGACACTCAAGCTGCAGAAAGGTGGGCAGAGGTGGCAAGAGAGGGGGTAGAGCTCAAAGGAGCAACAGCCCTCGCCGGCAGCCGGCTTTCTGCCTCAGCTCAGCCGCTGCCTCTGTCACCATGGGCAGAGTTGTCATCGCACACTGGGCACAACTTTAAAAAATGTAGCTGATCTTAAAATAATTCACGTCAGCGAAATAAAAGGATGTAAATCAGTTGGACGTAAACTAATAACAAGAACCATTTTTCGTAGCGTAACAACGCTTATAAGGTAACTATAGTACTATATGTAGTAAATTAAAAAAGGATAATTGCCCCACTGTGCGTTGCTGAACTTCAGCTAACGTGCCAGATGCTGTGAGAGAGAGAGGAAGAGAGAGGGCATCCCTATCTATCCCTCTACTTGTTTTTGGCGCGCGCAAGCGTAAGCTCTCTCCCGCTCTCTGGCTCTCCCGGCCTCTCTGGAAGTTTCAGTCTCTATCAAGGCTTTCGGTGCGAACAAGCGGCAGTTGGAAATAAGCTCTCAAACAGGACGAACCGCCTGGAAACAGGATAATGGAAAATAACCGAAAGAACAAACAAAGCCGCTTCGTTATAGTAAATTAATAGTAGTACAACTACTACTACTACACTTGTAAAGGCACTTTTAATCGAATTGAACAGCAGCCGACAGGGGGAAAGCGGAGATGGCAGAGTGCAAGGACCACGAGGCTGCGGCGGCTTCACTAAATTTGGGATACAGACAAAACGCGGCTCGCAGGATACCGGATACGTCTCTTGCCCTGCCTGTCTGTGTGTGCTTGCGCGTGTGTGTGTGTCACATCCATTCAGGAGGCTAAAAAGAAAAGAGATGGCAGACATTGCTCAGTGGTGACTTTCTCGGCAAAATTCAAATATCCAAGGAAAACGGTTCGGTTCTTTTTCGGTTTCTCCGTTTTTCGTATCGGGGTAGTTCCTAAAGCTCCAAGAAGAAGAAGACAAGATGATGAACCCGAAGAAGCAGAACAAGAAGGGGAAGCCTTCAAAGAAACATCTTCCCTTCTATTGTGCACTCTATTGCTATAAAAAGCCAACCAAAGATGTGGAGAATCGTTGAAAAAGTAAGAAAATAATCATGTTCTTATGAATTTTATAATCATTAAATAAAAATATGTCCTAAAAAAACTTGATAATACGCCCGCATAACAGTGGTACCTTCGGAGGTCCTTAAAAGTTAAACTTTTTAGATCTAAAACTATACCTTTTGGAATTTGACGATTATGCTTGTGCTGTTTTTAATTACTTATAATCCTTGTTAAAAATTTAAAGAATAAAATTACCTTGAATTCATTAATACTGATCGGTTACGAACAATACAGAGAATCTTCAGGGCTCATATTAATTACAAATTTTCAAAACAACTTTTAAATTGAGCTCTAAATATACTCTTGTTTTCGTTTGTGTTCGTATCTGAGCCTAGATAATTATAAACAAAAACAAATATTTTTAAATGTGCTTCTACAAATATCTCAATTTTATGCCTGATTTATTTAAATTAACATACTGCAATTCATTTTAAATTTGTTTCCATCAAAAATAACAAACTAATTTTATTTTAAATAATAATAATAGCGAATTAAATATTCGATATTTATAAACTTTCTACCTACCATTTGTTACGAACGAAAATATACACCTTATAAGCATTTAGTAGAAAGTATTCAAAATTTAACAATTATGAATGGCTTTTGAAGGGCTGTTACAAAAAAGATGTAATTTAGGTTCAGGTCTTTGAAAATTTTTTTCATTTTTATTTGGATAAATTTAAAAAATCAATAAAATTACTAATCAAGTGGTGCATTGAAGCGCCACAACTAATTGCACATGCTGCTTGTAATTTTTTTTTTTCCAATTTTTAGTTTCTGCCTTTACCCCGCTCTTTTTTGTGCAACGCCCGCGAAATAAAAAGGAAAAACTCGAGGTTACGAGCGAGGCGAGGGGAAAAGCAAGCAGAAAAAAACGGCAGATCAAAAATAAAAAGTACAAGGAAAAAAACTTGCAGCGCTGGTCTGGCCACTTGTCCTGTCCGTGGTGTCTGCCGGCCGGTCTGTTGGGCCCCGTCCTTTTCTCTCTCTGTACGCGCGACTGTGTGGAGTATCTGTGTGATTTTTTTTTTCTTTTTTTATAGCCATGCAATATCTTTCTCATTGCTGGCTTTCCTGTTCGCAGCCTCCTTGCGCTGCTTCATCTCGTGCTTCATGTACGGGCAGCATAAAATAAGATGGGAAAAAAGCGAATGTTCAAATTGAAATACTTTACAAAACTCGTATTTGCTTAGCCTTATCGGCCTCGCACAGATACAGGCGCGCACATAGACAGACACACACCTCGGTCCTGGCAACGAAGTTTTTGCTTCCCCGCTGTTGCCAAGAGCCGCCTGGGTTACCCCCAAGTCTGGTCTCACGTCTGAGGTTCGGCTCGGGTCTGTAACTGGTAAATAAAATGCAAAATGCTAAACAGGAAAAAATAAAAAAAAAAAAATAATGGAAGACAGACCCCTAGCCTGGCCTGGCATCTACATAATCCCCAAGCGATCAATAAAGCAGAGCAGCTTCTCTTCTGCAATTAGTGGGCTATATCATTCATCACAAACGAGAGACAGATCATAATGATCCTTGAGAGAGTGCCGCATCTCCTTGTGCGTTTTTAAATTAAACCTATCTTGATCATCAATATCATTATCAGAGTATTGTTTAAAAATAGTTTAAAGCCCACTGTATAAAAACAATAGGTTTTACAGACTTTTTAAGTATCATAGAGGTGTCTAACTATATTTTAAAGCAGTACACAAAATGATAATCGAATTTTTGAAACGAATTTTCGTAAATCATGCAAGTAATAACTTTACTTCTTTTTTCCATTTGTAATTTACATTTTTCCACCGTTCTCTCGTGCCTTGCAACTGTCTGTCAAATTACAAAAGAATATTCATAAATTTGTTTACTGCAATCCACTTCCTCTAATCTATGCTGAGCTCGGAGCTTACTGGCGGGGTAAATCCAATCCCCTGTGTTAGAAATCGCAACTAATGGGCTTGGGTTAGCCATTAGCCCACGTCGTTACAGGGCTTTCTGGCTTTTTAGCCAATAAAACCAGCTTGCTGACCATGGCCTGGTCTTGGACGTTGATATTCTGACTTACTCTACCACTGGACTTGAACTCCGTACTCCAGACTGGATGTGACTTGCGCCACAATGTCATTAATTTTGCTCGTTGCCGGTTTACTGTCTGCTCCTTTGCCCACTCAGACGGCAACTAGTTTTTTCCCTTCGACGCTTCTCTTCTTTAGAAAAGCCACTTGTCCAGGATTACACTTTAAAAAAATCAGGAAAGTAGGTTTTATGCTGTAAAAACCTCTAATAAGGATCAGAATTTAACCTTATGACTGGATATGGAAGGAATTGGGACAATTGATAGCTATCTTGGCTTTAAATTGAGAAAAGTACATAAATACATATAAATATAATTTTGTTTTAATATTTAAAAAAGTCTAACAATTTTTTTCAGTTTAGTAGTTAGAGGAGACTCTCATCTCCTTCATTTCTGCGCGCAACACAATTTCCTTTTTTTAGTTCCTCTTTTTTTCAACTTGACTCGCTTTTTAGCCTTTGCCACCATGCCATGAACATCTAAGTGTGTGTGTGTTGGTGAGCCAACAAAGACACGCTCCAATCTCCACTGTACAGTGTGCATCTTACAGCACCCCACCATTTCCACCCACTCAACAACCCCAACCTCGAACCCCGTCGCTTTTCAGTCTGCAATGTGTGTGTGCGCTTCGTTTGAGTCTTTAATTTTATTTGATTTTAACTCTGTAACTTGTTTGTTTAGGATTCTGTTGTTGGGTGTTTTTTTTTAGGTCCTTTTCAGCTGTCTGTGACTCACACGCCCTTCTCCAGGTTTTCCTGTTCTTGTGAACTTCATTTCCCCAGAATTGTTTAGTCATAGGAAGTTTCCCCAGGTTTCATTACAAGAAGCTAATCAAAAGTGTTCCTAGGGCATGACACTTATCAGATCGGGCCAGGAAAAAATCTCTTTCGATTTACTTTTGTTTTGTCCTGGCAGGGAGTTGGTGATAAAAAAAGGGTTCCTTGTATAATTTTAGAAAAGGCAAGACAAATTTATGGTTTTTGACTGAAACATTCTCATCATTTATAAAGCATTGCCTTGACAGGTGACAATTTTTCAATGATTTGGGTTCAGCTTTCGGGGGAGTTGTTTAAATTGAAGATATCGTTATGTGTAGATTATCTTCTTGAAGATCTTTAAGCATAGAAAAGGCAAGGTTGTAAACGTAAGACTCCTTCAGAGTTTTTCCCAACTTTAAGCTCAAATAAAAGGTCTGAAAACTTATTCATACTTAAAGTACTTTCTTCAGATTTCCTCTGGCTAAACTTTAACTGAGTAATGCTCTTGAAACTAATTGGGCCCTCTGCTTGCTTTCCGTCCTTATAAGCTTGAATTTGGTCCATAACATACTTTTCCAACTTTGATATCTCTGGCAGAACTTTTTTCCAATGGCCGGCTGCTGCTGTGGAAAGTTTTACGAAAACTTGTCAAAGTTTTTAGTGGAGTTTCATTACTCATCCGGTATCATCTGTCCTCCGTTTCCCGTTCCCGTTTCCGTTCCGTTTTGAGGTTTTCCCTCTAGGCTGTCGACACGTGCTTTGACACATCCCCTTTTCGCCATTTTCCGGCCTCCTGCCACAAATTTTCTCACTTTTCAGTTGAAGCATAACCTGTGCAACACATGTTATCCTGTCTCCCCCATCTTCGCCTTGTGTACCGTTCACATTCTGTCACATGACGACAAAAAGGGTTTTTGAATAATTTACCAGAGACATTTCATAATATTCTCAAACAAATTAACTAAACCTTGGGCAAGCAACGATGTGGGTTTTGGGGGGAAAATGGTGGATAAACTAAGTCGCAGTTTGTCATATTCATATTGTTCAATTAAAGATTCAAAGGTTCTATTTATTATGACTTCATATTATTTGTTATGAACAGAATCTGATTAGGATTTTATTTAGATAAGTTTATAAGTGGCTTGTTAGTTGTATATTATATAACGAATTATCACAATACAATCTCTTCAACTCAAGTTCCTATCAATATAAAATGTAGAAAAATAAAATGATTAGGCTTTATTTTTATAACTCAAGGAGATATGTACATGCTTTTGTCACTTAAATCAAAATATCCTTTTTGTAACATCGCCTGTCATATATTTTCTCTACTTTTTTAATTTTTAGATATAAAAATATTAGGTTTTGTGCGAAGATGCCTAAACAATTTCATTATGTCTTTCTGTAACATTTTTAAGAAATCCATAAAACCGCGTTAGCATTAAATAAATCATGACTCTAAAAATACATACATTTTTCGAAATATTGAAAACAAAACGTGCCGTTAGTCACACGAATTAAACTTTTATTCTAATTTTCTAATTTCGATTTCTTTCCTTATTTGCTAAGTTTTTTCTTTACCGTGTATTATAAAGGACAATACAGATAAGTCCCCTTTAAGTAAATTTCAGACCGTCAACAACAAAGGATAACCAAAGACAACTAGTCCTTCTATATATCCCCTCCGTTGATATAATAATCCCGCAATTTAATTTGCATGACAATCGAAGCTCATTGCGAATGCAGAAACTTGATACCTTGAAACTTTTCAATTATTTAAGGATTTTTATAAGGGAAAAAAGTTACACTAGGAAGGAAGGAAGCTCCTTAAATGGCGAACACCTAAAAATAGCCCAAGAAAATTGCCGTGAAAAAGTGCAAAAGAAAAGAAAGGAAACCCTCGTACGCACATTCACACATACACAGAAAGGCACATACATACAGATGCAAGTACTCGCCCCAATACCAATGCAAAGGAAAAATTCCACTCTGTTGAATGTACACATACAGACCAGCGGGATATAAAAATGTTAATAGTGGCCTGTTGAACAAGAAAAAGCAACAGCGGCAGCGCGGTCGTTGTTAGCAGAGCGGCGGCAGCGCAGCATCACCGGTAAAGTGCAAGAAGAAGAAGAAGCATCCTCGCCTCTCCCAATGCCGACCAATGTCCTCTCTTCGAAGCGCAAGCTCAGAGAGTCAAAACGGCGGATATTTAATTAAAGCTAGTCAAGCATAACAACTACGTCATATTTTTGCAAAAGATAAAGAAAGAGAGAGAGAGTTGGAGAGATTGGTGGTGGGAAGGAGTTCCGGAGGGAACGAGGTGGAACAGGCAGGGCTTTTTAGAGAGAGAGAGAGAGAGAGACAGCATCAGCACGCATTATGTTCAAGGAGGGTGAAAAGGAAGAAGAGCGACTACGACAGGAGTCAAGTTCGCTGACTGTTGATGCTGCTCTCTGTCTCTCCCTTTTCTCAAACTAAAACACCTAACCACCCACAGACGAGGAACTGTAATAGGTACATACCTACGCAAAATCTGCAACAACTAGAAACAGTACAGTGGGTGGGATAGAGAAAATAGGGAAAGTATTTAAAAATATATTTTTATGTACTTGTTGTAAGCTATAATAAGCTAACACTAAATTTTGTAATATTAAGAAGTCTCCAAATAATTATTTTAAATATTTTAACTTATTAAAGAACTATTAATTGTAATAAATTTTTTATGAAAAGCTTAGGAACCACTGTGCGTGTGCTCCTTTTTGTGCTTTCCTCTTATCATATCCTTCGCTTCTATTTCCGATTTGTTGTTTTTTTTTTTTTACCGCCAAAGCTAAAAAGCGACTGCGCAGAACGAGTGACGAAAGAAGAGCCGAGAGGATAACCGAACGACGAAACGAACGAAACCATGACCATGCCAAAGGATGAAATATTAATGCAAAAGGACGACAAAAATAGTTGACGCCGCTCTTCTCTGCTCTTCTCTACACCACCAAGTTTGTGAATTTCAGCATCCCCATGTGCTTTTCATTCTGCATTGGTGTTGGGTTGTGGTGTGTGTGTGCCAGAGTGTGCGTAAATGTGAATGACAGTGCGGAACGTTGTGGAATCGTGGAACACAAATTAGACAGGATCCACAGTCTCCTTTTTGTTTGTATTTTTCTCTGTTCTCCTTTTCCAGTTTATTTTAATCCTTTCGGCAAACCCTTTACTAATTGCTATGTTTTTGTTTTCCGCTTTTCCACAGATATGCACAAGGTGCCGAAAGCCCCGCGAGAATTCGGCGGCAGATGACAAGGACAACGCCACGAAAGCAAGGCACATGGCGGCATGAATTCAGCAGCAGGGATACGGATACAGGAAGCGGCGGCCAACAGGATATTGAGCCATCAACACTAGCCAACAAAGCAGCAAGAGCAACAGCCCGAGGGAACAGCCCACTGTGAACAAAAGGACAAGCCCACCAATGGCCTCCACCGTAGTGGGATCCGGAATGGCAACGGGAACGGGAGCTGGTCCTGCGGTAGCCACCAGGGAGTTTGTCGAGGGATGGACCCTGGCTCAAACACTGGGCGAAGGAGCCTACGGCGAGTGAGTGTTGTTGGAACTTAGTTAATGTTTTATTTCACAATGTCCTTGCTAAAAAAAAAAAAGAAATCGTTGAATTTCATCAGTTTCAGAATATTTGAGTTTTCCTAATAGAAATGTACAGTGCTTAGAAACAAATAAATTAGAGAAGGACGTTACTTTAATGAAAATACAAACTGATTTAGAAACTTAGACAATTTTTTAAAATCCTTTAAAATTGTGAATATATTTTTATAGAATTCTGTTTAAATTAAAATATCTTTCCAAAGAAATTATGATTATTGAAATGTAATGTCTGGAAAATTATTCATGCATCTTAAAAAGTTTAGAAAACACTTTAATTTCATACGCGTTTCATCGTGATCAATAACTAAAAGAAACATATTTCTTTAATTGCAAGAATTTATGGAATTGAGGTCCTCCTAGCATTATTTTAAGTCTGACTTTGCAAATCTCTTATACGTCCGTGTGTTTTGCCCTATGCCCGTGTGTGTGCGTTGAAGTCAATAAACCGGAAATGCTGCAAAAGAGCAAAAAACAAAAAAGGAACGAACACAAAAAAAAAAAACAGAAAGCCGTAACTGAAACGCACTTTTCCGGCGTATTCGCTGTATACATTCATCCCGCAAAACTCCCGCTCTGTGTCCGCTTTTAAGGCGCTCTCCAGTGCGCATGTCCCCGGTGTCCAGATCCGGGGAATTCAAGGAATAAGGGAGCACGACAATGGCATACGGCAGACTCACTGCACCCGGACGGAGAGCAGTCGATACACAGACACCAAAGTTGCAACTGCATTCTGCAGTCTCCTCCCGCGCTTCACAAAAAAATCCCTCACTAATCCTTCGATTCCTCCTGTTCTTGGATACTATTGTGATGCAGGGTGAAGCTGCTAATCAATCGACAGACTGGCGAGGCTGTGGCCATGAAAATGGTGGACCTGAAGAAGCATCCGGATGCAGCGACCTCGGTACGCAAGGAGGTGTGCATACAGAAGATGCTCCAGGACACGCACATCCTGCGGTTCTTTGGCAAGCGCTCGCAGGGCAGCGTTGAGTACATTTTTCTGGAATACGCCGCCGGCGGAGAACTATTCGATCGAATCGGTGAGTGTTATATGTATGGATATATCTTGATATGAATATAATTTATGGGCTGGAGATATGTAAAGGGAAATGGAAGTGAAATTTTTGGTAGGAATTTATTGGTTTATGTTTTGGGTAATAAATCATGCATTTTGTTGTTGTAACTCCTTTTTAGATTTAGGTTTATCAGTTTGAGGTGGTTATTTATTGCAGTCAGTGAGTTGGTTACATTTAACTATATGTTTTTGGTTAAAATACTTTATAATTCTTGGTAAACTTATTGAAAATATGTGAAATAGTGTTTTGTTTTGTTAGAAAAATGTTTGTTAAAGTTATGATAAGGATTAGAGACTAAGAGCTTTATACTCGTTGAATATAAATGTTTCTTATTCCAAACTATGTATCAAAAACTTCTAAGAAACAAGTTCTTAAAGTGGCGATGATATTTTCACTCCTCCGACAATTGGTATCCTTATCAAAGCAAAAGTCTTTCCAACCAGCTACATAAAGTTGACAAATCCTTTAAACTGTCATAATCTAGAATCCTGACTAAAATTCACCAAGATCTCGGCAAAGTCGCATGACTTAAATGTTTCCCTAATATGAGCTGAAGAAAAGGTTGTAAAATGTATACTAACTTGACTTAGGTCGTATTAAAATAAGAACCTAAGAATATATTTTAATGCATCCTGAATTTAAAGTATAGTTTTACAAATATCAAACCTCATATAAAAGATAGTAGTGAAAAGGATGCTAACTTGTCTTATTTCATATTAAATCAATCTCTTAAGAATATATTTGATGCATCCTACTTCCTATAGTTTAATAAACAATAGTTTTACAAATTTAAAACCTTATTAAAGCATTCTTCTAAATTAAAATTCTCTATTGCTCCTTTGTATGGAGTTTTTAACATTTTTAAAATTTCTCTATCAGCTTTTTTGTGTCAAATACGATTTGGTTAGCCGTCTCATTTAAATGGCATATTATTATTATGGCCTCTGTGTCGCGGCATCCCGACATCCCGACGTCCCGACATCCCGACGTCCCGACATCCCGACATCCGAAACTCAAACACAGACGGAACCGAAAAAGGGGACGGAACTTAGTCGGGAGCAGATGTCAGACCATATAGACGTCGGCCAGACGGGGCAAATATGCCAATATGCTGCTGGGATGCGAACCCAGAGAAATGCCACAGACAAGCTCACTCTTGGACTGACGGCGTGGAAATTGTTGTGCTGTGTTGGTGTTCTTTTTGGTGGGCCACCCGCTACTGGGTGCCCGTCCAGCAAAATCATCCAACGAATCGAAATGGAGCACACGGATTCCTAGAGCAGCGGAAGGGAGGAACAAATCAGACCGACAAGTAGATACGGATCTTGATTACGCCAGTTTTCTGTCACTTGCAATGACAATTTGCCAACTGTCCCGGGCAGGGAAATTGGAAATGGAAAAGTGTGGTGTTATGGGTGGGTGTATCTATGGTATGTAGTAGGTGCCAAGTTCGTGGCATTTTCATAAATATTAACAGCTTGGCTGGCAAAAGGTCAGCGGTGTGGTGGAGTGTGGGACAACATGGCGAGATTGCTCCTAATGGAAGTGGCGTCCTTGCATTGATTGCCACCTCCGCCGTGCTACTCATTTCCTTGGAGTTCTCCCCCTGATTTCGCCTATTCCCAATCGCCGCCACTGCCGCCATCATCATCATCATCATCATCACTATTGGCTCTCTCGGTATCGTCCACCACTTTGCTCCTCCGCGGGGGATGTGTTGCATGGGCGAGCTGGTGTAATAATCAATGTGGCAGCCATATTTAGTCCCCGGTTGCTAAGCCATTTTTAATGATATCTAGTGATGTGCCTGCCATCGAGTGATGGGTGAAAGAGGTGCTAGTTTTGGGGTAATTGTTTGGGGAATTTCAAAACTTTAAAGTAAAATATCTCTGTAGATCTAAAATAAGCTCAAGTGCGGCTCTAAAACAGGCTTTACAAATGTTGCATTTTACAAGGAAAGGAATCTACAAGGAATAGGATGTCTTCTATATTAAATTAGTTGGTTTTCGAAGTATTTTAAATTAATTTTATTTTTCTTTGAAATATAACAATTAAAATAAATAAATATTTCACGACTTGATAAATAGCATAGAGTATTTAATATAATAATATAATAATTTCATATCGTATATATATTATAATCACATCAATTGTAAAAAGTATACATAAATACTTTAAATAAGCCACTTTCCTCACAGGCAACTTTATTTATTTAAAGAATAAATATTCATTATCACATCTCATTTATTGCAATTAACTTTTCATGCACTGTTTTAATTTTTAAAGTAAAACAATTGCATTTCATTGTGATTGATAAATGGCTGACAGTCAGTTCGTTTGCTGTTCGTTAAGTTGATTAAATACATTATGACAAATGAATGGCAATTATTTGGAACAATAATAATGAGTGATAAAAATAATTATTATAATGACAGACAACGACTTTCTTGGTCCCCTTACCTTAAATAAGGACTATCTCAATTTATTAGGACTCAGCTGAAATCACGCTGCCATCTCCTAGAGATTTTAGCAACTGTGATATGTGCGGTCTATCGCCTGTTTGGGGGGGCATTGAAAATCCTGGGAAATGTAGGAAATTGTGCAGGAATGGCGGAAAGAGAAAGAGAGAGAGAGTGGGTGCCTTGCAGAGTGCAATGAATGGCGGGATGCCATAAATAGGTTCAATATGCAAATGAAACATAATGGAGCCGCACTCACACTGCCAAATGTCCTCGTTGTTAGTGAGTGTGTAAGTGTGTGTGCGAGTTTAATTGTCTGTTTGCCTCGAAATGCATTCATTAAGCTTATACGCCCAAAGGAGGAGGGCAGGACCAGAGCCCCCCATGATGGCTTAAACATTGATTCCGCCGGCAATTCCCCTTTCGCATCTCCTTTTTGGAGTTCAATATAAATTATGCTTCAATTACAAATGAAATTTTCGAGTAATTTCCCTCATTTCCATAGCCTTGCATATATTTTACCATTATTAAGTGCTGGGCGTGACTCTCTCTCTCGTGTGAAATGCAATTAATTATGCTAAAATGTTACTGACATGCTTGCTGCATTTTTTATTGCTTTCATCCGAGGGCGTCTTTATTTCGCGGTTTTATATTTATGCAACTGCTACATACTTTTCATCTCGCACAGATTTTATTTGCTTAGCTCGAGTCAATATTTATTGTTTTATATGTTTTACTGAAACAGGAAAAAGAAACTCCCTACAGAGACACTGGAAAATAGGAATTCTTATTATATAAAATATATTAAAATGTAATATATCCCTGGATTAATTAGATATTTTTTAATTCAAGGTTTTAAATCAATTCTTGATCATAAAACTTATACAAGGGTGCCACAGGAATATTTATTTTTAAACCAAATAAAAAAAGGTATGCAATTTAATGTGTGTTTTGTAAAAGACAGTATCGTAGCATCCTTCGTGGCACTCACTAAGAGTTTTTAATCTCGCTTTCTTGATTTTTCCTTGATAATCATATTTCTGAAAAAACCTTTATTAAAATTAAGTAAAATATATAAAAAATTATCTGAAATAACACACTTTCCCTCAGTGGAGGATGCACTTGCACCTCCATTTAATTTCATCAATTCCAAAAGAGTTGTGCAAATGGCGCCAGCCACCAGCAACATGCCACATGATAAATGAATGGCAAACAATGTGGCACACTCACGGAATGAGGACCGACAGATGGGCTCTTACCCATAGATGGTGGGCGTGGCACACTTGCCCAACTTTATCTGTCGCACAGTCTCGCACCTTTAAGGCCTTTACAAATTGAGAGTGACAAGAAGCCAGCGGGAGCGACATAAACAAAAACGAGAAAATATTTCAGAGTGCTCCAAGGGAAAATTGTTTAAATTTTTGTTGAGGGGAAATTGTATGGAAATTTAAGATGGTTTACCATAAGATTTTAGAAATTTTATATCTCTAAGCATTTTCCCATATTTTTCTCCTCAAAAAATGTTAAATTATATTTAATTTTAATAATAATTTAATTTGTCTAAATTTTCATCGACTCAATACTAATTTCTAAACATTTTTTGTTGCCTTTGCTTTTTATCTTTTAACCTGCTATATCAAAAAATGGCTAAGAAGTCAAGAGTGTAAAACAAAGCACAGGAGAAGGAAAATCAATAGGTGATAAGGAAAGCCATGGGATGTGCGAGGAAATGGGTTGATGACGTTTGATCCATGAACTGCAGGATGCTGTGGCGAGCTTTGACAGTCAATCAAGTGAAAGAAGGTGGAAATTTAATCTGTCTAGCTTTCAGGGTTTTTCACGTTTGTAACCTCCTATTCCTTTTGTTCATGCATTTCATATCCTTTTGTTTCTCTTCCCATCTGTCTGTTTCTAGCTGTGCACTTCCGGGTAGAGCTTTACATTCAATGTAGCCAACAAATTATTCAAACTCAATGAGTTTTAGCTTTACCTGAAAGGTTATAGTTTAACCTAAGACTAGTTAAAGGTTATTGTAATTAATTTCAGTCTTAATAAGCCATAAAAACCTAGGACAAAACTTAAAATTTACCAGAGTAAGAATTTTATGATGGAAATTAAGCTAATTGAGACAGAAGGATGGCAGGGAAACCAACAGGTAAACAAACCTCTTGACATTCTCTGTCTCGTAGTTGGGGCTTAGATTAAAATTGCATAAAACTGTTGATTGCATTTTTGTTGCTGTTGCAATTGCTGTTATTGTTTCATGGGAAAGGACCTGGGCGACCCGGCAAAACCCATAAATCCTTTACACCGACGTACAACAGAATGCATTACATTTGTTTTTCCACCTGTACCGGGTTGGTTTTTTGCTCCACTGCACATTTTTCCCATTTTCCATGCGTTGGTGCTCTGCGCAGGGAAATATCCGTGCAGGAAATAAAAATATACATATACACAAACATAGATGGAAACAGAGGCTCTGTCAACATAAATTGCATTGCTGAAAACGTGTAACAAATTGTAATTCAATTTCTCCGAATCGTTTATGTTTTTTACACTATAAATTAATTAATTATTTGAACCATTCTCACTTTTATTTGCAGAGCCCGATGTTGGAATGCCACAGCATGAGGCCCAGCGCTATTTCACACAGCTCTTGTCCGGCTTAAACTATTTGCATCAGCGGGGCATCGCTCATCGGGACTTGAAGCCGGAAAATCTGCTGCTGGACGAGCATGACAATGTGAAGATCTCCGATTTTGGCATGGCCACCATGTTTAGGTATTAGGTACAACGAAAATTCTCTAGTTTTATTGGTGCAGTTTCTATGAAAAGGGTTTTTCTTTTGTAACGTTCTGAGTAATATGTTTAATTTACAAAACTAATTTAATTATAAACTAGAAACTTCTTGTGCAAATATTTGGTAACGTCTAAAATCCATTAACGCTGTGGCTTAACCGCTGGCTAAAACTTCTTCAGCGGAAACTGTCCAACAAGCAGAATTGTTAATTGAAAGCGTCGCTTGAGGCCACACAAACACGCAGCCAAACTCATGACCCCTAGAGAGAGTTTAGTTTTGAACTAAGCGGAAAACTCATCGCATTTGGGGAGAGTTTAATATATAAACTCACATTAAAAATTAGATAAACTTAAAGTAAATCGCGAATTTAGAGCCATAATTAGGCTTACTATGAGGAACTTAATTCTGTTTACTTTAAAATTGTATTTAAGGTTTTGATTTTACCACCTAAAATGAGAGAGGCACATATTTATTAAACAACAAATAGGAAACCCGTTTAAAATACCTATGCAAAATGTAATATAATATAATATAATATATTATTGAATTTCATTGAAATGTAAAATTTCTATTTAAACTGGATTCCTATATATTTAAAACAGAGTTTCTACATCATAAAGATTAGATCTCAGACCTTTAATATATTTTAATTAAATCAAAATGTAATATCTCTTTATAAACTTGATTACTATATAATATAAAAAGTTTTTAGTTTAATCTGGAGATAAATAGTACACTGTAGACCCTTATCTTTTCCTGTCTCATCTCTAACCGTAGTTAAAAGCTTTATAAATAATTCCAACTCTGTTTTTCTTTTTCTTTTTATGTTTTCCGCGCTCTCCCTTTAATCGATAATCATTCTTGGTGATTGAAAACAGATGCAAGGGCAAGGAGCGACTGCTGGACAAACGCTGCGGCACCCTACCGTATGTGGCGCCGGAGGTGCTCCAGAAATCGTATCATGCCCAGCCGGCGGATATATGGTCATGTGGCGTTGTCCTAGTCACCATGTTGGCGGGCGGTAAGTGCTTTATTCCCCGAAAAACTCAAGTGTTTGTTTAAATTTAATTAATTTCTTATTCTTTTAAGTGATTTTTCGTGCACTCTCATGTAAGAAAAAAATAAAAAAGTGATTAAAAACAAAGAAAGAAAATAAGAAACTCCTGCAGATATCGCCTTGCATATAACGGAATCACCCGCATATATTTTTTCCCTTTTTTTTTTAATTGGTTTTTTGCTCACATATTTTTCTACTCTCGCTCGCACTCTCTTTTATCATTTTTGCTGTTTCTTTGGTATTCTAGCTGTAGATTGTTTCACACGCACATTGTATATCATCTAAAGCTTTTATACCAAAGCTCCAGCTTAAATTGCTTAAACAACGCACCAGCAACAATGAAAACAACAATAATAACGGAATGTTCAAGTTATAATTTGTATGACTATATTTTGTAAATCTTTTATTTACTTATGTTTTAAGGAAATACAAGCTAATACTTACTGATAAATGATCTTTTTCAGAACTGCCCTGGGACCAGCCTTCCACTGCCTGCACGGAGTTTACCAACTGGAAGGACAATGACCACTGGCAAATGCAAACGCCCTGGAGCAAGCTGGACACCTTGGCCATTTCACTGCTTCGCAAAGTCCTGGCCACCAGTCCGGGCACGCGCTTAACCCTGGACAGGATTCTGGATCACAAGTGGTGCAACATGCAGTTTGCCGAGCATGGTAAAATAACATTTAATAAATTAAATAGTTATATTTACTTAGTTTTAAGAAAGTGCCAGTGTTGTGTGTTTCAAGTGCTGAATTTCAAATGCCCACTTGATGATGGCTCAGGTACTTAGTGACTCTCAAATGCCTTGGAAAGTTTTGAGAGTCTCTCTGTGCCTAGGCTGTCAGTGAGGCAACCGCATCGATATGAAATAATAAATTAAATTAAAGTGTTTTAAAGTGTTCACTAAGATTATGTGTAGGCTGCTTTGCCGACGCTTTGGCGCTTTAGCTGTATGATAGATTTTTACTACTTCATAAAGCTAGATTACCAAAGCATTGGCGGTGTGCAGGTCAAAGCATCTTAAATACAAAGGATAGAAAAGGTTTACTATTAAGGCGTGTTTTATTATTATTAATGCTTATTGAGTTGCTCATTTTTTGTTTGCATATTATTTGCTCTTTGGTGATTTTAGCTGTATGGTGGTGTTTGAAATTTTCCATAGAGCTTGATTACCAAAAACCAAATGGTTTTTGCATTTATGGCTTGAGTTATTGTGTTTATTTTGTGCTTTATTATTGTTTATATTTAGTTAGACGCATATTTAAAAGGGGTTAAAAAGGAACTGATATCAGCCTCTTTTTTATCTTTATTTTCATGTTTTGTAATTTATTTATTTAAAATTCTAAGCAAGTGAATTAAATTTAAAAAAATAAAGCTAGAGGTTTTCAAAAATTCCTATAATATCCCTTTCAAAACCCAACTAATGGTGTAACTTCTCTTCTCTCTACTCCCAAACAGATCGTTCCTTTGACCTGGTTGATTCGGCAGCTGCCCTGGATATACGTTCGCCCAAGGCCAAGCGGCAGCGCCTGCAGTCCAGCGCCCATTTGAATAATGGTCTGGATGATTCCATTTCGCGGAACTATTGCTCTCAGCCCATGCCCACCATGCGAAGCGATGATGAGTTCGATGTGCGAATGCGCAGCGGTCGTACCAAGGCCAAGGATAGTGGTGCCGATTGCCAGGATGTGGCCCAGGAGGCACGCCTTAGTTACTGCTTCTCACAGCCTGCTCTCTTGGATGATCTACTGCTGGCCACGCAAATGAATCAAACGCAGACAAGCAGCGCCTCACAGAACTATTTCCAGCGCTTGGTGCGCAGAATGACGCGGTTCTTTGTTACTACGCGATGGGACGACACCATCAAGAGATTGGTGGGCACCATCGAAAGACTGGGTGGCTATACCTGCAAGGTTAGTGAGGATGGCGTGGTCACAGTTTCCACCATCGATCGGAACAAACTGCGACTGGTCTTCAAGGCGCACATTATCGAAATGGATGGCAAAATTCTCGTGGATTTCCGTCTATCCAAGGGCTGTGGTCTGGAGTTTAAGCGACGCTTCATCAAAATAAAGAATGCCTTGGAGGATATTGTGCTCAAGGGTCCCACCACATGGCCTATTGCGATCGCTACCAATTCGGTGCCTTAGTTGGTGACCTCCATTAATGTTCGCTACTCTTACGTTTTGTCTTAACTTATTAGAGTTACTCATTTATCATCACCTACACTAAGCTTTATTTAACCTTTCTCCATGTGCTAAATTTATGATTATCGAATGCATTATCTACTATTACGTTTTTTTCATGTTCAGTAAGGACTCTCCTACGATTTTAGTTTTGTTGAATTTTAAAACGAATGCAAAGTATTGACGCTAGTTTAAAAAGAAGTTATGAAACAATAAATCTTAAACGATTTTGATTGCAAATGTAATGCGTTTTGATGTGGCTTGTTTTCTGTTCCCCTTGTAGCTGATTTCTCAAATAAGATATTTGTGGTAATCAGCGGATATTCAACGAATTTATCTTTGTTATATGATATTGAGGGAGCTGGACAATTAATGTGTATGAGCTAAAAATATTCAAAGTCTAATTACATAAATTGAAATCTTAGATTTTTTAGCTTTAATAGAAATAAATTCAGTCTTAAAACCTGAAAAATTCAAAAATTTTAAACAAAAACTTCCGAAAAAAACTCGGAACCACTGTGAACCAAAATTTTCACTTTTACACCCATCTGGCAACGCCATTTAAATACCTTTAAATACAAATTGATACAAAATTCCACCTATTTTTTGTAATATTTTTTTATTTTCACATCAACTAACAAATTGAATATTTGTACGCATTCTCAATGTAAGTGTAATTTTGGTAAATATGTATATTTTCCTGTGGGGGATTTCTCGTCTATTATTTAACCTCAAAAACTGAAATTCGATGTTCGATTTCAAGAATTTTCTACACAAATTCTGAACTCAAGAACTAGGATTGTTGTTCTTTTAACCCTTTACGCAATGAGTAACGCCTGTAAGAGTGTTTGTTGTTGTGGATATAATTCCAAAAGAATTACAGCGACTACAGTTGGGATATTCATTTCGTTTTTTTGTGTGTATTGTTTTGTTTATAAATAATGATTAGATCATGGTTTAACATTAATAATAATGTCTAAATAACGAAGCATAAAGAGACAGCAAACGGTTTTGGTAATTTAATTCTGATTCATTTGTGCGCCAGACACAAATTCCGAAAGTAAGGGGATGACGAACACGTGCACCGAATCGTTCCACGCCCGAGCGTGGGTGGTGTCTTCTCTGCTGCCACGTCCAGGTCCCGCTCTCCAGATCCAGATCTAGCAGCGGGTTGGATCACAGCCGGCGCGCCTTCGGTGTGGTTGGGTTGGAATTTTGAAGTTGGCCACGCGCTTACTGCGGCTTCCTGAAGCTCTTGCCGGCGAACTTGACGCCAGCGCCGATCTCCTCCTCGATGCGCAGGATCTGGTTGTACTTGGCCAGACGCTCCGAGCGGCAGGGAGCACCGGTCTTGATCTGGCCGGTGGACAGGCCGACGACCAAATCGCCGATGAACGAGTCCTCGGTCTCGCCGGAACGGTGAGAGACCATGGTGCCCCAGCCGTTCTTCTTGGCCAGCAGATGGGCGGCAATGGACTCGGTGACGGTACCGATCTGGTTGACCTTCAGCAGCAGGCAGTTGCAGGCCTTCTTCTCCACAGCGGTGGCAATGCGCTTGGGGTTGGTCACGGTCAGATCATCGCCGACAATCTGGATGCTGGTGGCACCGGTCAGGTTGGTCCAGGCCTCCCAGTGATCCTGATCGAAGGGATCCTCAATGGAGACAATGGGGAAGTCCTTGATGAACTCCTGGTACAGGTTGGCCAACTTGTCGGGCGACAGCCACTGGGCCTTGTCGCTCTGGGGGTTCTTGAAGTCCAGATCGTACTGGCCATCCTTGAAGAACTCGGAGGCAGCCACATCCATGCCGATCTCAATCTTGCCGGTGTAGCCGGCCTTGGCGATGGCATCGCTGATCAGGTTCAGGGCCTCCTTGTTCGACTGAATGTTGGGGGCGAAGCCACCCTCATCGCCCACAGCGGTGGCATCCAGACCGAACTTGGCCTTGATCACGTTCTTCAGGTGATGGTACACCTCGGAGCCCATCTTCATGGCCTCGGTGAAGCTGGTGGCGCCGGTGGGCAGGATCATGAACTCCTGCATGGCCAGCTTGTTGCCAGCGTGGCTGCCGCCGTTGATCACGTTGAAAGCGGGCACGGGCAGGATGATTTCCTTGTTGCCAGCCAGATCGGCGATGTGTTTGTACAGCGGCACGTTCTTCTTGGCGGCACCGGCCTTGGCAACGGCCAGGGACACACCCAGGATGGCGTTGGCGCCGAACTTGCTCTTGTTCTCGGTTCCGTCCAGCTTCAGCATGAAGTTATCGATGGCAGCCTGGTCCACCACATCCAGATTGGCCTTGATCAGCTCGGGGCCCAGGGTGTCGTTCACATGGCCGACAGCCTTCAGCACGGACTTGCCATGGTAGTTGGCCTTGTCGCCGTCGCGCAGCTCCAGAGCCTCATGGACACCGGTGGAGGCGCCGGAGGGAACAGCAGCGCGGAACAGTCCCAGCTCGGTGGTCAGATCGACCTCCACGGTGGGGTTGCCACGGGAGTCGTAGATCTGACGGGCCTTGATAGCTTTGATGGTCATATTGTTGCTGTCACTGCAAAAAACCAAAGTCCAAGGAAAGCGAATTAGTGTTAAATTGAATTTTTTTTAATCTGTGGTTTTGGTTTAAAAAACAAAAGCTGACCGCAGATAAGGAGTCTCAATATTGTTGCTGCTAAGTGAATGCCAGATAATTCCCGAAATTCCAGCCATTTATTTATTTATTTAATGACTATTAAGCAGTTTAATGAAGCTTAATCAAAAGTTATTAAACTCTTAAAAAAGGTTACTTTGTTTTAAGTATTTTTTATTTATATGCAAAAATGTAGCCAAAGGATTTTTTTGGAAATTCTGTTTAAATATATTGTTAGAAATTATAATTCGAGGCTTTTTGAAGAAACTTGACCGCTATTTATCAGTTTAAACTGATTATGTGTGGTAAATAGTAAATAATTATCATTGTTTTTAAATTTAACTAGTGGTTTAAACAGTTGATAAGGATTTAAAAAAATATATTATTCCTAAAAGGGCTTGTAAGCTTTTTTTGTAACAAATTATATTTCGTTTATCCTTAACTTTTTGATATTCAGTTTATATATGTATATATTTAATATTGTATTATTTTTTACATTTTTGTATTGATGGATTGAGGAATACTAATTTTTAATAATTTTAAAGTTATTATTAATGTTTTAATTGATTAAAAAGTTAAGTATTTGTATTTATAATGAGTCATAATGTTAACAATTTATTTTAAACATTATTATAGAAAAGGCCAATCAAATTATTTTGCTGGAGAATTGCCTTAGAAAAGTGCGGTTAAAATGTTGAAATCTTTTACAAGCCTTGTAAAAAATAATTATAAATAATAAATTAAGATTTATATTAAATAATTTAATCCAACAATGAACTAAAAATGCTAATTATTATTATTTCATCATTTATTACAAAATACCTTGCAATCTACAAAACTATGGTGTAACAAATAATGAGATAAGATTTTCTGTGTCACGTTTATAACTTTCTCCATGGAATTTTCTCAAAGTCACCTCTTCGCTCTTCTATATTTAATTTGTCTTCAGATTTCAATTAAATGTTTCTAAAATTATTTAGAGTCAGTGACACGCGCGGCATTTTCCGCAAACGAAAATAGAATCGTTTTCCTTAGTCTCAGTGGGAGCGAGTTTTCTCTCGCAGTTTGGCGGTAAAGTGCAGTGTTGCTGCCGCTTTTTGCATTGAAAATGCTAAATGATTTGCAAGACCCTATCGAGTGGTCCCACTTAATGGACCAGTTTTAGTAAATTCCTAATTTTCCTCGATTTTTTACCCTCTTTGAAGTTCTTTGCCTGGGGAAAGAGGTGGGGAGGGTACCTTGGGGGCCGCTGCATGAAGTGCAGTTGAATTTCTACTCTGAAAAGCTGCAAAATCAGTGAATAAAGCGTACAAAAGGTTGCCGGGTGCCGGCTTGCAGTGATGCCAGACCGTAGGTCGGGGTTTTTACTAATTTTCTTCGCCCTATAACTTCCCCTCGCAGCTCTATGAACCTTGAAATGAATGTCACCTTTCCCCTCAACTCTCTAGGCCACCAAGGAAATGCGTGAAAAAGCCTCCCAAGCCTTCCGTATATTTTGACCTTGTCCACGGTCACGGAGAGAGAGCTGCCGTACGTTTTGAATCGAACTGCGTATGTATTGAGGCACACGCATTGGCACGATCCAAGTGTGTGTGTGTTGTTGTTAAATTGTTTAAAAGTTTGGCGAGCATTCCAATTGGCAACCGTAAAAGTTAAATGTTACTGCTTAATTTGAGAAAGAAATCATTAAGAGAATATGCAAGTAAAATTCAGATTACGTAATGTAGAACCAGCCTTTTGTTGTTGCAAAAGAATACCCGACATAAAGTGGCAAAAAGCGAAAGTAGTTAGCTGTCAATTGACATAATTTGATTTGTGCAATTAATTTCTTCCGGGAAATGATAAGTCGCCCAAATTTGGAATTTGCACAGCCTATTTGTTAGATAATCGCGCGGAAATCGCTAGTAAAACGCTTAATTTTTGGGATTTTAAATTGGGACAAACTTTTGTTGGATTAAATTATTAAATATTATTTTATAGCTGGAGCACACACACATATATATAGAAACACTGGCACTAATACCTACCAGGAGCTTCTTCTTAACTGCTGAAATTTAAATCTGAATCCGGTGGACGACGATTTGCTTCTGAACGCGATTAAACCCGCAGAGAAAACGCCCGCCGCTTTGCTGCTTATTCGCGACGCCGACGTCGGCAGCAAAGAGAGGACCGCACAGCGCAGCGGCAAAAAGTTCGCCATTGTTGTTGCCTTGTGGAACATGGAGAGCGCTCTCTTTTATATGTATGCGTCTCCAGGGGTGCGTTTTCCTGCAGTTGTTGTTGTTTTCGCTATATTTTGTTGACCTTTCACAAGGTTAGAGGCTTTGGGTTCCACACACATCTGTGGAATGCATGTCTGTCTGCAAGAGAAGAATAGAGAGTCGTAAGTTAACTTGCCAATTATGAAATAAATGCATGAATTAAATGTTATCAAGGTTAATTTGAATTTAGAATACGTTATAGTGTGCTTACAGAAGCTCAGCTGTTTTTGCAAAAACGCAGAGTATTTATAGTGTGACCGTTTGGTCAAAAATACAAATGTTTTGGTATTTTCATTTCCACAACATATGTTTTAAAACACACGCGGCGCACGGACTCTTTTTGTTTCAAAACAAGTAAACCCGAAAATAGTTAATTAAAATGACAAGCAGCAGCACAATTGTGATGCCCGGCGACCGAATCGCGTCCATAGAAGAGCTGGCCAAGAGCAAGCGCGTGATTCTCGGACCGGGACTTCGAAGAGTAGACGAAACCGTGGTGGCCAGCAAGGCCGGGCCGCTGCGCCACAAGGAACCGAATACATTCTGGGTGGACAACTACCAGCGGCGGTATGTGCCGGCACGCGGAGATCTCGTCCTGGGCATTGTCAAGGCAAAGGCGGGCGACCAGTTCCGCGTGGACATCGGGTCTGCGGACTTGGCCTCCATCTCCTACCTCTCCTTCGAATCGGCCTCGAAAAAGAACCGACCGGACCTGAATCCCGGAGACATCATCTACGCGCGAGTTCTAGTCGCCAGTGCGGATGTTGAACCGGAGCTGGTGTGCGTCAATTCCAATGGAAAGCGCGGTAAACTGGGTCTGCTCGCCGACGGATTCTTTTTCAAGTGCAGCCTGAATCTAGGCCGATTGCTGCTCCGAGAAAACTGTCCCGCTCTCACCGCGCTCACCCGGAAACTGCCCTACGAGATTGCCGTGGGCGTCAATGGTAGGATCTGGCTGAAGGCACATTCCCTGCGAGAAACCGTTGCCCTGGCCAATGCCATCCTCGCCCTGGAGCAGGCGGGCTATGCGGAAATCGACAAGGTCTGCGACAATCTTGATGACCTTCTGCAGGCATAGGATTAGTTTCTAAGTTAACTTACATTTATGTATAAAATAAACCTAACATTGAAACGGGTTTTTTGGAATTTAGATGTGACTGTTGCGACGATGATATTTTTTGAGTTTACTTAAAAGCGTTCTTTGCCAGAGATGAGCAGATGGAGGAGCTTATGGCCAGGAAGAGAGAAAGTAAACAGCTCCCAGTGTTGCCAAAATAAAACCAATAAGGAATGCTTTCATTTAGCTTTCTCTTTTTCTCGCCCTCATATTTTATCACCTATTTTTGTTGCTTCCGAACTTTACCTGTTGATTCCTCATCGGTCCCAGTCACAGTGCCATCTCTGATGTTAGCCCACACAGCTGATCTGCTCTACCAACGTAGTGGTTATCAGGCGGAGGCGAGTACCTTCTGCTTTCAGTCTCTCCCGTTGCGGCATTGAGGGCAAAGGTTTTCCCGATCGAAACATTATTGCGCGCAAAATCCCGATTCAATGACTTTCCTGGAGTTCCTGCTGCTCCTGCTGGTGCTATACTACGTGGTCTACGTGCTCCTGTGGATCCTCCTCGACTGCAATGTGGCGCTGTGGTACAAATCCCGTTTCGGTGTCTCCCTGTGCTCGATGCGCGGCCAGGTGGTTTGGATTACAGGCGCTTCCAGCGGAATTGGCCGAGCTCTGGCCTTGAGCCTGGCCAAGCATGGCGTCAAGCTGGTACTCAGCGCTCGACGCGTGGAGCAACTGGAGCAGGTGCAAGAGGAGTGTCTGGCGGCAGCCAGGGGCTTGCTGGCCACCAAGGATGTGATGATACTTCCCATGGATATGCTGGAGATAGAGCAGCACAGGACACATCTCTATACAGTGCTTAATCACTTCGATAGGCTGGATGTCCTGGTGAACAATGCCGGGCGTTCGCAGCGAGCCAGCTGGACGGAGATCGAAATCGAGGTGGATCGGGAGCTGTTCGAGCTGGATGTGTTCGCCGTGGTTCACCTCAGCCGCCTGGTGGTTCGTTACTTTGTGGAACAAAGGGGAGGCCGGGGCCAGTTGGCCGCCACATCCAGCATAGCTGGCTTCAGTCCGGTGCCATTTTCAGCCACTTATTGCGCAGCCAAACATGCCCTGAACGCCTATCTGCTGTCCCTGAAGGTGGAGATGCGCAAGCTGGACATAAGCATCTTTGCTCCGGGTCCCATTGCCACGGACTTCCTGCAGGAGGCCTTCACGGGCTCGCAGGGTGGCAAGGTGGGCCTGAGTACGGCCAATCAAAAGCGTATGACGGCGGAGAGATGCGGTGAACTTTTCGCTGTGGCCCTGGCCAATAAGATGGATCTTACCTGGTGTGGCCTCTTTCCGGTCAATCTGTTGGCCTATTGCGCCAGGAATCCGACATTGACCAAGATCTTGGGTCACTTTATGACCGAGAAGACGCTGAACAAGATACGTGAGGGAAAACTTTAAGATTTTGAAATACGCCTCAAACCTCTCCCTGCTCCCAATGGTTCTCAATCAACTTTTATACAATTGTACAATTGTTTGAATATATATTTACAACAAAAATATATAAATATGTACACAGATTAGGAAATGTGTGATTTTAAAGGGTGATAGTCGGGAACGAGACAGTGGGAGCTAAAGGCAGTTTCTATGTCTGATAGAGTGGATGCTAGATTTTAGGGTAAGCTAACAGGGCGAGTCTTCTGATTTCAAATAGGAAATAACATAATTATTTGCATAAAATTATTATTAAAGGTAACCCCAATTACCACACACACATCTCTTTCTAAACAAACTGCAGTTTATTTGCTTTACCTTATCTTATATTTATCCTCTTTAGTATCTAATCTTTCGTATCTTTAATCTTTGTTAAGAGCCGCCTTGACATGCGCCGGAATCTTGATACGTTTCCGTTTCGCCTTAGTCATTGTGCTCTGCTCCTGCACTCCCTTGAGTGGAGTTTTTGCCTTCTCCTTTTTGCTCTTCTTGCACGACAGAGGATTAGGATTCTTGGGTCCCTTTCGCTTTTTGGGAGTTGCAGAACTATCAGCGGGTTTTAGGCCTTGTTTCTCCTTCATGTAGTCGATTTTGTCGGCCTGTTTGCCCAGCATCAAGTTATTGGCACGCTTTTGCACCCACTTTTTAGAGGCCTTGGAGGGTGCTTCTAAGACGGGAGTGGCCTTGTGCAGGTAGAGCAGGCAGCGACCGGGCACCTTGCGAAGACTCTCCTGCAGCAAACGATCCTGGGAGGCCACTATATAGCGATTGTCCTTGGTCTGAACAAGAGTAATACTTATAAATACATTATTTTAAGGATTAAAGGTTGTTTTTACCATGGATTTAATGCAATCAGCGGCAGCCACGGGTTTCCCTTCGTGACCACATTTGTGGACATGGAACCGCTTGACTATGGACGTGGCTCCGGTTAAAGGAGCTCCCAAGGCCTCTGATTCCAGGATCACGCACTGAGTGGTCAGCAGTTTGACGCCGCATTGGAAATACTTCTTTATCTGCTCATCTATGCCAATTTTGTGCTACAAATTTAGTAATAAAGTACCAGCTTTGCATATTAAATGGCAAATATCTCACCTGCAAGGCAGCCTGGCAAAAGGTGGCGTCGATTAGCACTTGGTAGGGTTCCCGATAATCAAAGTTTGTGGCGAAAAACACCAGGGTCTTGTGAGACTTTTTAAAACGTGATATTTTCATTGCGAATTAGTTGATTTTTCGTAAAAAAATGAAAACAAAACAAAACAGCGTGCAACTCGACAGTGTTGCCAATTTCGCTTTTCCCGCCAGATCTGGCAACTGAAATCGGAGAACGGTCTCACAAAGCCCACGAAGAGTTGCCAAACTATACAAAAGATATCGTTGCTTTTAAATATTTTTCTTGCGCTTCGGAAACTTTTTGCGTATTAAATCCGGTAAAACACCGACTTAGAGAAACATAGAGAATATCAGAGAGAGATGGAAACAAATAGAAAAAGAGGCAGAGAGAGATGGATCCACAGAGATACAGACTCTACCTATATCTCTCTCTCTCCAACACTTGTCCCTCTTATTCTCTACTCTTTAGTCTCTCGATTTTTCTATCTAACTCCTTCTAACTCTCTCTTTCACTCTCTCTATCTCTATATATCTATCCTTTCTCTATTTCCCTTTCTCTCCCTCTCTATTTCCCTCTTTTTCTCTCACTCGATTTCCCTCTTACTCTTTTTTTTTCTCTCTCTCTCTCTCTCAATTTCTTTCTAGCTCTCTCTCTCTCTCTCTATTTTTCTCAGTATTACTCTCTCTCAATCTATCCATCTCTCTCTCCAACTCTCATACCTATAAATAGAGGCGACTAGCTGCAGCAGCCTCAGTATGTCCGCGGCCTTTTATCCGTTCACCCAATTGTAATGTGTTAATAATTCTGTGTTAATATGTGTGTTAATAATTGCGCTCGAAAGGACTTAATCATCGATGAATCTCGGCCAACTCTGCGATGTGGCGGAAAGGTAACTGGGTGTCCTCAACTGCGGGTAAGTCCGAACCAACTATTACTATTATTCTATTTCCTATATATAGAGCTGATATATTATTTTATCATTAATGAGAAATCGAAAATTGTCTTTCAAATATTGCCGGTTGTCAACAAAGTATGACCGCATAATTTTCTCTCAAAAAAGCCGAACAAGAAGTGTAAAGAGCGGTCACACTTCATAAAGAACACAAAAGAAAAGCGCTGCCAGACTGTTTTAAGCTCTGTTATTTAGCAGTTTCTTTTTGAAATTTAAACGGTTAACATTTGGCGCCCTTTTGTGGAATCGTAAAGAGAACAATGAAGAGAAAGAATGCACTTTGCAACCCTCTTTGGGCACTTTCACCCCCTTTTCACCCTGCCGCTGCGGCTATTACGTTTTTGTTTTCGTTTCCTTTTTTATAGTTGTTAGTTTCTCTCTCTCTGCATTCGCTGGCGCATCAAGTTGCGCTATTGAAAATTTCTTTGTTTGTTTGTATATTTTAAAGTTAAAGTTGGGATTTCAATTGAAAAAGTGTAAATAATTAATCTGTGAGTTAATCTCAACCTTTATTCATGATGGATTAAATAATTAAGAGATTAAATTTCAATCTTTAGGGCAATTTTTGGTTATTTATCGTATGGAATATATTGCTGCGTAGATACCATTTTGTTTTAAAGGTGCTTGCAATATTTATCCGTTTAGTTTTGTTCATTTGTGTCTTTATCGTCTGTCTAAAAACCGATGTGCAATTTATGACACATCTTAAATTTTCCGACCTTCGTTTTTGTCTGGATTTTCCTTATTCTTTTTCTGTAATCTACTCAATTGGCATTCAATTGATGGATTTTTTATTGCTAATCATGCTGATTGGTTTTAGCAGAGGGTCTTTTAGTTTAAGAATATTTTACACTGAGGAAAATGTAAGTGATATTTGGGACAATATTTATAATCTGTGTTGGCTTTAATTTTTTTGTTATGTCTTGTGTATGTAAAATAATGTTTAAAAAACACTCTGATTAATTTCAATTTTTAAATGTTTTTTGAATTTTTATTACATTTAAGAAAAACTGATACAAAATTCATTTTAAACACACTATAAAATAAAAAAAAGTATAATAACTTAAGAACTGGCACATTTCCCAATTGTATTTTCTCTGAAATTATTTGAATATGATTATTTAATTTTACCTAATGCTAATTATCTTGCCCCTGGTGTAAGATAAAGAATATTGGTCAAGTTTGCATATAATGTCATGTCGATAAAGCCGCCAGCAGTGTCAGCAGCTGTGTGATCCAGTATTGTTTTTCCTTTGCTTTTCCAGCCTTAATCTCCGAAGGTTAAAGCCATTGACAGAGAGTAGCAGCAGCCGTCATAATGATGGGCTTGGAGGTCGGTTGTGGTGGGTGCAATCACCTCAGCGATCGGGGGATGGATGATCATCATCATCATCATCGCTTTCCACTTCTCCATTTTACGGTTCCATTATTGCAGTTTATTCAACTTGGCGTCGGAGGGTTTAAAGACCAATTGAAATGACCAAAAGCATATTGATATTCATATGCATATCGGTTTCGTGTATTCCTTTCGGAGCATGAACACACTTTTCGCTATAGGAAAAATTGGCTTTATTATATAGTATGGTCATGTCTTGCGTGTCTCGAATTCTAATTACTCCTCCTCTCCTTTTTTCCATTGTCTTCTTTCGCTGTTTCCGGTGGGTTTTTCGTGCTTTATTGGGTTCTTTTCGGCGAGTGGAAAGAAAGTGACGCATAGGGTTCGTTAGAGATGAAACACCGAGAGAGGGAAGGTATTATATGACTCTTAGGGGGTTGTAGTTTCCGTCTATAATTTGTTTTGGGTAGGGTAAAAATAGTTATCGAACAGAAATTTATTTGTGGGTAATGTGGTAAGAAAGGGGAATGTTTTCTAGTACATTTATAAATGTCTATTTTTACTGAATTACTTACTTTCGTATATGATATCCATGTTAAAAAACTATTTAAATGAATTAAATGAGTTTAAGATATTTAAAAACAATATTAGTAAATTAACCCTTAAACCAAGAAAGTTTAAAGACTCAATTTGAGGAAGTACCCTGCAATTTCTCTTAAGATTGTTGAGTGCCTGCAGTCTTTAACCTGTATTTATAATTAAAATCGTTTCAACCAAGTAGTTTCTGTGTTATATAACACTCCCACCCCCTTGCCAGTTAGTTAAGCATTTATATTTCATACGCAATTTGGTCATTATCGCGTTATTAGCCATGGTTCGACGAATTCGCATCCCATAAACTTTTCCATCTCCAGCCAGTGAACTATATATCCCCGTCCGGACTTCGAAGTAGTTAATTCATTCAGCTGTGGTCTACGTTACCATCGTCACGATCAGTGTAGAATCCGCAATCCGATCGGATCATGATCATCAAACGATTGAATACGAGATGGGATCAGACCAAAATGCTAAGTAGCCAGTGGGCCAGTGGGAGAGCACTTTACTTATTCATTCATAGATCCACTCACATACCGTCTAACGTCACGCCGCGTTCGCAGTTTGTTGCAGTGTATGCATGTCAATCAGGCCGAAAGCGGGACTCAGTCCAGACAGTCCGATTCCCTGCCGCCTGGGCCTTAATTAGTTGCCAAATGGTGTAAGCCGATTTGGCTTTGGGTTATATCTCTTCACATTTGTATATAGGTGTTCATATATCCATTGTGAGTGTGGGTTTATGCCTCTCATTAGCAAAACATTTGGCGTCCATAGTGGACTTTTTATAATGCGATTTTATTTTCTTGCGAGACCTCAAGACTTCTCATGTTCGAACTGTTTATTATTATTATTGTTTTGCCTTTGCTTTTGCACAAAAAATGATTAAATTTCGAATTTCGCTATCAGAATGGAAGTATTGGCCTGACGTTGGCGAAAAATAGCTGATCTTGAACCGAGATTGAACCCTTGTTTAGAAATATTTTTTAGCCGTGGGTATTAGTTTTAATGAGAGCCTTAATCCCGTCTGCTCATGCTGTAGAGTCGTGTCACCTCTGAGGGCTATCACGGGTTTTTTTTCTAAAATTTATAGAATATATATTTCCTTTTGAGTAAACCCAAATAAAAAGTTGTCACTGAGAATTCTAATCAGTTGCCGGACATACTTATATTGCGAATCAATAGCCCTATCGTTGATCATCATCGTCAGCACCATCAACGTGATCTCTTGCTTGCGTATTTACAAGCGAAATTTGTTTCGAAAACTTGTCAACTCGATTGCATCAACAATTTAGAATTTTAAATTTAAATAGGGTATACGAAGTATTTAAATTTATTTACATATGCGTGACTGTAGCATTACATTTTAATATTAGCATATATATAGAACTCAGATATGTGGGTTAGTTATAAAAGGAGAATTTATAATAGGTGTGACAAGAGAACTCTAAACGTGCCTGCGAATTTGCTTAAGCTTGATGGGAGATGTTTGTAAACAACTGAATCATGGAACGTCTAAGATATGTAAATTAATAGGTTTTAAACTGAATAAATTTAACTCGAAATATGGCTAAAAAATATCATTCACAAAACCATTCAGTTGATAGCGATGTAAATTTATAAATCAATGAAATGATATATGTATGTACATATAAGTTTTAACCAAATCCGGCAGTAACTACTATTTAAAGTCCGACCCCGACTGACTCACGTTTAAACTCCAATTAAACTCTTGGGCATTATGAACATTCATATTTTCTATTCGAAACCCATACAACCACAAGGGAAAAAAGCGTGACGTTACGAACTGGAAATTATAAATTTAAATTAAACAAAAGTGTGCTTGCGCCCAAGACTCGTGTGGCGAGAAAATCCACATCGTTGAGATAAATCATCCGAAGAGTACTGGATTGCCATTGAGTAATACTTTCGGCTAATAATAGAGCACATTTTCCCCTCGGCTCAAAGTACATGGGAATTGAGGCAAATGTTTAATAAATACACGAGTTTTTTTGGGGTGAGAGATATAGTTGGTAGCCTAATCAATGGATGCACAAACAACACTCGATCAACAGCATTATCAATGGGGAACAAAAAACCCACATAATTAGAAGCCGATAAGCAGATAAAATATCTACTTTATCTGTGCCTCGCAAAGATAGCTCTCTTATTGACCCAACCAATGTGGAAATTAATTAGCCTGAATTGTGAACCTACTGCGCCATTTCCTGGGGGTTCATGAACCCAGCTCAATCACCACAATTTGTAGCTATAAAAAATCATGTTCTTAACCTAATGCCAGGCCTGCAGATCACCGTAATTAATGATTAAAGTCTCCGAATGCCTAACCTAATTGTCAGTTATCATAGAACAATGTGTAACTGTGGGGCTTATGGATTTTAAGGTAGGGCCTAGGGGTAGTTTGTATTTGATCTTTGACATATTTCTGTCTAGCTTTGAAGGAATTTTACAAATTACAGGAATTGTTGGGAGATGCTTAGTTAAATGTGATACTACTTACTTATCAAAACAGAGGCTTTGTAATTATTCTATGTCACAAATTAACAACTTTATTAAACCTTAACCAGTGAATCGTTTCTGATTTTAATAAATTATATTACAGCCCCAGCTGTATGCTCAATAGGAAGTCGTTTCTAATCATTTTAATAGAGATGTTAAGGGCTGCAAAAAAATTCCTATAAATGATGTTTAGCAACCACTTACCATAGCTTAAGGCATTTATATTCAGCTTAATCGGGCTTGCCAGGAGACCAGTTCCACAAACAACACTTAAAGTAAGCCTAGCCCAGGCCCTTAATCACTGTTAAATCGGTACTCTAATTATACCCTTTCCCATTAATTATTTATCTATAATGCCTACAAGATTTCAACGTGACAATAATTACCCATAAAAACCCAAATAAAATTGTATTCTGTTAACTTAGAAGAAGACCGCAAAGAAAATACAAATTGCAGGCAAACATCGTCATAGGGAAACTTGACTTTGATTTGTGGAAACCACGCAATGGAGCCCCCAGTCAGCAAGAGAGTTAGGCGAATATAAAAAACCAGAAAGAAATCTGGAGATTTACCCAAGAGAGAGAGAGAGAGAAGCAGGGGCTAGTAATCTCTCCTACCTGAACGTAATGCCTAACGGGACTGAAAATGGGGGTCAGGGCTGGTATATAACCATGCATTGCATCTGTTAGACATGTGCAAAAAAACTAGGGGGAAGTGGGAGTTATGGGTTGCAACTAGTTGATACCCTGGGTTGTTCAATATTAAAATTCATTTAAATTGTGAAAGATATGTAATATAGTGAAAGTTATGTTAACAAATAATGAAGAGTCTAATGGAATTAAAAATTTGTACGAACATTATTTGGAATTAATATAGTTCCTTAGATTCATATCTCTAAATATTAAAAATAAGCAAATTGGGAATGATATATATATTTAGTTAAAGGTGTTAGTTTACCTACTAAGCTATGTTTTTAATAGAGGTATATTTCTCTTCTTTTTCTGTAATTTATTTAAACAAAATCTGCTATTTTTTATAATATTAATTTAGTTTGCACAAAATATCTAATAAATAGTAATGATAAAAAATTATGTTTGGCAGAAAAGTCTAATGTATTTGAAATTTGTAAAAATTATAATAATTGCTAAAATTAGTCTGAAGGTCTTAGTCGGTTTGGAATTTAATTGTTTATTACAATAAAAATACAAATTAAATAAAAAAATAATAAGAATAAAATTCCTTAAATTCAAATATCTAAATATTTAAAAAAACAGAAAATGCCATAGGTAAAGGTAAAGGTAAACAATTGAGCAGTATTTTTAATAGAAAAAACTATACACCTTTTTCTTTAATTTCTTTAAAAATGTTGGTTAATTATTTTAAGGATTCTCTTGAATTATTAATATTATATATTTGTAAGAATATTTTAGAGATAGTAGATAAAATATATCTTTAGAGACACGGTTATGATGATAGAGTGCCAATAAGCTATACCCTCTTTCTAATGGGTACCCAAAAGTGGTCCCAGTGGTGGCCAGCCGGCAAGCTCCTCCATTGCAAGATCGGGAGAGCTTCCCCCAGAGCAGAATATGGAGAGCGGAAAGCAACAGCTGGCGGCGGGGCAGCTGAGCAGCTGAGTCGGGTTAGGAATGAGCTTAAAAGAGCCGCGCGGAGAGCGATTCACAGTTTAGTCGTCAGCGAGCGTTGCGAGCGGAGCGCACGTGCAGCGGAACCAGAGTCGGGATTGAAATCGGAATAAGAACTTTAACATATAGCGAGCTCTGTAGTATCGGGGTAAACCGAGGATCGATCGAGAAGTGTCGTGACCGAAGCACACTGTGTACCGGGGCATATAGCACACACAATTGAAATTAAATCACGCGTCGCTGCCCATCTGCATAAGTTCAATGGAAGCGCCTGGCGGCAGCTAGGAGGCGAAGCAGCAAAAACCCAGAGCAGAGGAAAAATGTAAAGAAAGTGCAGCGAAACACAATTAAGAAATCAAGAAAAAACAAACAAAAAGAATACATAAAAACCATTAAAAAACCGTGCGACGACTGTCGATCGCGTGTTCGTTCGTCCGTTAATGTTAATCAAAGGTTAATCAAAGACACTGCACCTAATCCCGTTCGCAAACGTCAGCTGCATCACTAAAGTTGAAAAGAGCAGCCTTTTCTCTGTTATTATGTGGTGTTTTCATTCATGAATTGCGTTCTGTGCCAAAGTTTTTCCCGCTGTCAACGTCTACGTCGCCTCGTCTCAGTTCATGTGCGCACTCGCCTTTTACGTCTCAAGAGGAGGAATCCAGCATAATTTTAAACTAAGCGGAGCTTGATCCACAACATCTGGTAGCAAGAATACCCGAAAAACCTACAAGTCAACAGGTTCGTTAACCACCAACAGAGTCAACCTTTTGACCCAGTCAAAGAGCAGCTATTTCTGCCCAGAAGAACGAGTGAAATAAATAAAGAAAGAAAGCTCTTTGGGAGAGAGCACAAGTGGAGTGAGTCACCAGAAGAATTCTGGGGACAAAGAACACTGAGAGGAAGAAAAAGAAAGAGTGCAGTTGGGGTCAACAAAAAGTAATGCAAGAGTGAGAAAATGTATTTAAAATGTTTTTAAAATACAGGAAATCTTTGATCGAAAAGGATTTTAACTGAGTATAGGAAGGATAATTTTTTTTTTTAAACAATATCTTTTCAATTTAATATAATCTGCTGGAATTACTCTTCAAATATTGTTGAAAAGTGTGCAAGTTTATTTATTTTCTTGTGAATGTAAAAAAAGCATAAATGATTTTAACAGAATGCCTAAAAAAGCGCTATTTCAAAGACATATTAAATATGTTTAGTTAATTTTTGAAGCTTAAATAGTCAAATTTTATTTAACTTCGGATGAGATTATTAAATATTAGATCAGTTTTAGATATTTGAAAGATTTGACAAAATATTGATGCTCTGCTTTAAAAACACGTAAATTAGAAGAATGTTATAATAAGCAAACAATTAAAAGGCTTATTTAATCTTTGAACACTTTATCTATATTTAAATTGAATATATATTATAGAATATATAATTCAACATTTGGCATATTAATTCTATCATAAATCGATTATTGAAAATTTGATGGTCCAGTTTAAGGATTCTCGTAGAAATGTTTTCTTTTAAAGGATTTTTCTTCCATTAAATATGAGTGTCATAACACAACAATTAGAAATATATTAAATTTAATTTAACAGAAAAATGTCCAAAATATATAGAGAAAAACATTTTTAGAAATTAATTCTCTTTTCCTTATATATTTTGTTTTTTTTTTAATATATATTTTTTTTTCAATCAAAGATGAACCTTATAAGATACGAATAAAAAATGTATTTTTATTATTTTAACACTAAATGTGTCAAAATGAAAGAGTTCCTTAAATTATTTTAACAATAAATATGCAAGATATACTAATTTTTTTTTGTATAATTACTTAATAGTAAATGTTCAAAAATAAACCATTTCATTTAAATTATTTTAACAAAAAATATGCAAGATATATATTAAATTTTTTTTAATTATTCAAAGAAAGCGAAAACTTCTAATTTCTCTCAGTGTCTCTGCAATACCAGCTGCACACAATTTTGTTTGGTTTTCTTAGAAGAAAAGCTTTTGCGTGCTCCCCCTCCTTTCGTTCGTCTTCCCTCTCACTTCGGGGCATCGAGTTTTCCTCTATCGATGCTGACAGAACTTGAAAACTTTGAAAATGTAGGCCATCATCGAACCAGAATCTACTGGGGCTTTGTTTATCGTGCGGCCGACACTCCCAGCTGATTATGCGATCAGACTGGCTTCCAGTTATATCACCTCGATTCCATGACTTTTGTGCACTGCATTACAATTCGCTGCAGGCTGAGGCTCAGAGTCTGACTTATGGTTGTTTTCAGCCTGGCTAATTTATGCACTTCTATTTCTAATCCGTAATCGGCTTGCGATTCGTTTTGGAAACAATTGAGATAATGATTTTTGAATGCGGAATGCTTACTAGCACTTATGTAATTTACATCTCGTGGGAAAAATCAATGGAGAGTTGAGATAAACGAGATAAACAGTCAGTTCTACTGCCTCAGTTACAATGTACATGCGAAAATGTAAGCCCTGGAAAATTAAGCATAGGTACTTGGGTGATTTGGAATAGAAAGTATTGATTTTTAAGAGTTAAAATTAAAATATATAAGGGAGATTATGAGGAGATCGATCGATCGAAAGGAATGCAGAAGCTCTTTTATATAGAAAGTAAAAAATAATATTAATTAAATATAATTTTAAAATCTTATTTTAATCTACCTTTTCTTTATAAATAAACACCTTTATTTATACAAAAAAATAATTTGTAAAAATTTTGAATTTACTTTTTTAAAGACAATTCTGAATTCGTACTTTTCAAAGTAACAAACATTTTTTTATTTCAGTGTAATTGAATTGGTTTCTTATTTTCATGTAAAGTTATACCCGTCTCCTATTTAATTCCATTAATTTATAAAAAATTAAAACCAATTAATATATTATTTTTGCTAGTACTCTTCTCCCGCATTCCCACATTAAATCATCTTACTATCCATCATTATACCTTGCTTCTATTAAATCCCATTAATTTATAATAAATTGTTCAAAGAACAAAATTAATGCACTTAATATTTATAAGTAAGTTATCTTCTTAGTGCTCTCCTCTCGTATTCTAACATTAAATCATCTTAATTTCCATCAACCTGCTTCCCTACGTGAGGGCAGTCATCTATTCAAATCAAAAACAGCGAAAGCATCAATAAATAATAGCAAAATGAGGACTAATACTCTCGTAAATGATAAATAAAACCGCATATAGCGGTCATTGGCTGCCGGACTGACCGATCACCACTCGAAAATCGAATAAGATAAACAAAAAAACAAAAACACTCGAGAAAAGAGAAATACAAACATATATGTATATATTCCAAGTCCAGAATCAAAACAAACGTTTTGTGCCGGCAACTGCGACGTTGGGAGTTCTTCTGTTTGACAGCCTCCCTGATCGGCATCACGCCCACTTATATTCTATGATACACCCTGATCCCTTGACACACACTCGTATACATGCATGTACGTGTGTGGCTGTCCACGTGCTGGCCTTGGCGATGTCACTTTTCTTTATCGCAAGGCAACAGCGGTTCTAGGGGTCGTATACGTAATATGCGGCTTAGTTTTTTCTTCTTTGTGACTTACCCTACATGCTGCTTAGTTTGTTGTGTTTTTTATATTTTATCGTGGCTGTTGTGTCCAGTAACCACACCGAAACGATCAATTGCCTCATTCTATTGTATAGTTTGTTCTCTTATACTTTTATTTTTGTTTTTTTTTTATTTTTGTTAAAGCTGAAGTTGTTCATGATTTCTCAGTTTCGTGACTTTAATTGAAATGGCAAGCTTTTTTCGTTTATGTATATTTTTGCATGTCAGGCGGCGGCTACAAAATACACCAAATTTGCATTGACTGAGTTATGGAACACAGCGAAAATATCCCAACGACCTTTGGGCCGAAAATAAATTCGTTGCCTGAATATTCAGGGTTTCGTTTCGGTTTCGGCTTCTGAGACACTTTTTACAGAGGTAGGGTCATGATCTCATAAAGTCTTACAGTGCAGTAAGCCAGTCACAAAACTAAGAAACAGATGACAAATTTAGGAATTAAATTTTCAGTAAAACTGAAGCTATAAAAATCTACAAAAATTTATTCTAACGAATTACCATAAACTCTTTTCTAAAACTTATAAATCAACTCAAGAGAGAGTCCAAAATTGTCAATGAACTCAGTTGGGTTACTCATAAATCCCATTCCCCGTCCGAAATTTATTCAATTTATTATGCATAGACATACCCAGACGGTGTACATGTATATTAATATAATTATGTCATTCGCCAAACATCATAAATTGACTGAACTCGAGCTCAATCAATGAACATTGTCAACTCTCAATGAAACTGCACTCGAAATGCACCCAAGAGAGAACCAGTTGTACTTCTTTTTTTTGTATTTTTTTTCTAGCGAGATCACACCTACAGCTAGGCGTGATCTCCTTTAGCTTTGCCGGCCAATTAAGGTCTGCGAAAAAATAGAGGAAAAAAAATGATTATGCACTATTCACAACGCTTTTCGGTAGAACTGGTTTCCTTCAGTTTTGGCCTGTCATTCGGTTAACAAGCCAGACAGGCACCAAACTCTTTACATCAAAGTCAATATCAGTTGACTAACTTGAGACTTGTTTGCCAAACATAAACAGAAAAACTAAAAAAGCCGACTGAAATTCATATTGTAAATGGAAGAATTGAAGTTAATTTGCATACAAAAAATAATTAGGGGGCTGCTTAGCCTAGATACTTGCACGAATTCTAAGGTATTTTTCAAGTTACGAAATATAAATATCTATTTTGTTTACTTTTAACAAAGTTCTAGTTTATTTAATTAATTTATTTGTTATTCTAGCCTAGCTTTTGAAATTTTTCATGTGTTTATTTAGTTAGTTAGCAAGCTTAAAGTCGGTCGGAAAAAAACCTGACCTAAGTCAAGGGTATGGAGAAATTAGTAAACATTAGCTAATTTAAGAATAATCAATAATGAAATCTACCTTCAAAGCGTTCTTGATCAAAACACATTGTGAGAATTGGAGCTTGAACCTAAAAATGTATAATTTATTTATTTTCTTACACCTTTCAAAGGGCTATTTTTGCATAATGTCGAGTCATCAAATTAAAGAAGAGAAATTCCCTAAAAGATGACAAGCAAAATTTGTTCTTTTTGGCATTCAGATAGAGTCAACCTTTTAGAAATAAATAAAGGTTTAATGTACTCTAAGAGGAATTGTGCCAAGATAAGGGATCTCCCTTCAGTCTATCCATCAGCAAGAAATATTTCCAGACAGCTTTTATTATTCGCAGAATTTCACATTACAATAACTTTCTTTGTTTCGAGTATAAAAAACACTTTGTAAAATATTTTTTAATGACGCATCTGTCAAGTTTTGCGATAGCCAATGGACTATGCCTCTATGTAAGTGTCGGGCGAAATTGTGAAATCGGTATGTAAACGCCTCCAAAAAATATTCAATTTGCTTTCAACAAGTCGTATTTTTTGGTTAGTTAATTATCTAGAATAAACAAAGTTAACGCCCGGTCGAACAAACAGGTCGTTGCTACTAGATCTGCTATTCAAAATTCTACAATATGCATGGGGAAAACATTTTAACAGCCCCTCAATTATTTAAGTAGAATGTGATCATGGGGGATATATAATTAATGGGTGAATTTACAAATTATAGGCCGGTTAAACTGCTTAGATATTCTCAAACATCGCTTTGAATCCCTTCTTTAACACAGTTTGCTGTGATTATAAGTTGGGAATATATTTTTGTTATTTAAAAAATATACATTTATAGTTTCCTTTATTTATACACACTTAAACAATTCATTTATTGTCTACGGTCAAGAAAGACTTTCAAAATATTGCCTTTGATAAGGCTTATCTTCGTTTATTCTTCTTGTTGCGCAATTTGCAATGCATTTTAATTCAACGAGTTTTTTCTCTTAATTCTTTTCAGACTTTAATCCCCACTCCCGGAACATATAAGTAAAGCCCAGAAATATGACGCTCTTGCCAGATATCAAGGCCTCAGATGCCTGCTGCGGTGGCGGTGGCAGCAGCAGCAGCGATGCCAGCAGCAGTTCCGGTGGCAGCCACAAGGGTCACAATGGCCATGAGAACGGTTGCCTGGGCATCAATTGCTGCACCACAGCGGCCAGCTCAGAGTTGTCCATAGATGAGACCTCATCGACCTCTTCCCGGGGGTCGGCAGCACTGGCCACCAAAGTAACAAACGATTTGAATGGTCTCCCAGACTATCATCAGGCGGTGGCACATGCCAGTTTCGATCACTGCGATCCGGTGGATATAGAGTTCTCGGATGTGCGGTACACAGTGAGAAAGTTCTCTTTTCCGGAGAGGAAATTCGGTGGGTTTTCTTGGTATTTAAATTTAATAAATATTTTCCTAACTAAATAGTTTTATTTAATATTTCTTACAGTCACCAAGGAAATCCTGCATGGCCTCAATGGCAACTTTCGCGCCGGCGAACTAACTGCCATTATGGGTCCCTCGGGAGCGGGCAAAAGCACTTTGCTGAATGTCATGTCCGGCTTTTGGTAAGTTCTTGAACTTGAAAATGTAGTTTTCAAAGTTAGCATATATTTTTTGCGTTCTTTAATTCCGCTTATAAATACTGCTGAGTATGAAAGCTGGTTTTAATTACATATCGTGTTCACGTCGTGTTTGCATATAAAGTGCAGACGTCGCAATCATTCAATCAGTCAACACACAACTCAAATGCCAATAAAGTTTAGAAAATTGCCAGTTACACAGACTGCTCTGCATTATAATCAATTTGTTTAGGGTTTAATTAGGCTAGAAAGTAAATCGATGTAATCACTATAGAAATTAACCTGCTTCTCAGCAGTTATTATGTGAAATTTTGCATACTTTGTGTTACAATTTAAACCTGGTTTTGTTTCCAAGCGTACTAAACACTTTTCAAATATATTTAAATCCTAAATATGATTCACTCAATCGTCTGATGCCTAATCTTGGCCTTTTGCTCCGGACATAATCGCATCACTTCCTCTCAGCTCAAGATCTTGCCCATTGCATAAGTAGAACTTTCCGGGATCGCGAAATGAACCCCGATGCATATGTCTATGAGTCAATCCCCTTTGAGATTGACGCATCTAAAATGCAATCTCACTTTGTGTTTTGATGGCCAACCGACAGCTATTACAGCATTTTACTTAGTATTTAAAAAAACACACACTCGACGACGGAAAATCTTTTCAATCTGCGTAAAAAACTTGTGAATTGCTACTTCTGTGTAATTATCATACTTAATGTAATGGTTATTCTGTGCCCCCAGAGGCGGTACACGATTTTTCATTGCTAACCTTATCGGTCAGTAAACTATGAACTTGAATTCCCCGTTTTCATACTTATATTTTAGGGTTCGGCTCGTTTGAACTGAGTTCGGTTCACTACTCAGCTCCAGACGCTTGTGGAGATTTATTTTTTCCCAGTCCATACATACTTACATATAGTACGGAGCTCGTTCACATTATAATAATTATTTTAATTGCTTGTTTTTTGCTGATTTTCTTTTGAGATTTCTTCCACTTATTTTTACTCTTTTTTCTTTGCCGTTTTTTAATTTTTTAATTTTCCAACAGCGCCACTGGAGTGTCGGGCAACATACGGGTAAATGGCAAGCCAATGGATCCCAGCTCGGAGAGATTCCGCCAGATGCTCTGCTACATCCATCAGGATGATCTGCTGCGTCCCCAGTTGAAGGTGGGCGAGATAATGCTGCTGGCTGCACATCTCAAGTTGGGCTTTAAGGTGACCAACGTCTACAAAATGAATCTGGTAAGGGGAACTCTTAAGACAAAAATTAATTTTTAAGCTACATTACTTAAATATTATTTTCAAAACAACTATACTTAGTTAGTTTCTTATTAATGGATCGCATTAATAGTTTCAACTGGGCTGACAAACTATAAAAAATGTGTTATATTTTGTTTTGTTGGTAATTGTCACTTTTTTTGCAGATAAATTATAGTTAAATTGTCTAAAGATTTAATTTAACTAAGATTTAACCAAAACTTAGCCATTATATTTCTATTTTTTTTATTTAAACTGTAGAAAATATTGCCTTTATGTTAAGAAATGTCTTTAAAGTAGTGCATTATTCATCACAGAATATAGAGTTGGGAAGTATATACCAAAGTATTTTTGATAAATCATTTTAAAATCATATAAAAGGGCTGAAAATGATATTTTTAGCAGATAAAGCAAGCATTTTAATATTTATTGTATAGTATAAAAATGGATATTTTTTTAGGGTAATGAAAGCCTCAAAGTAGTGCCCTTACCTTTACTGAATATGGAGTTGGAAATCACAAGACAAATGTGCTCAGGGTACTTTAGATAAATCACTCTTAAATTAAAATAAAATGCCAGAGAATTAAATTTTTAACAGATAAATCCAAAATATGTATATTTATTTAATTTTATATAATCTAATATTGATTTATTTGTAGAAAAAACTTTAAAAAACTTCATTTGCTTGAACAGACTATAAACTTGCCAATTAGAAGACAAATGTGCAAAGAGAATTTTAGATAAATTATATTAAACTCGCATAAAATGCCCGAAAAATAACATTTATTATTATTTTATTTATTACAATTTTTATTTATTATCATTATTTTATTTATTACTCTTATTTTATTAAATTATTTTTTTATTTATTATTATTATTTTCTTTATTCTTATTTCATTTTATACAACTTAATATTGCTTTTATTAAAAAAAAAATCTTCAATTGTCCCGAAATTTCCTTCAAAAACTATAAAGTAGGGAATTATCACCCTAATCTATATAAAGTATTTTAGATTAAGATTTTTCTGAATTAAAATTTAAGTATATTTTTAACCAAAAACCTTATCTCATAAATGCGTCTTTCATCTCTGCAGATAAAACACATCTTATCGCTGCTGGGCCTGGACCATCGGTTTAATGTGCACACGGCGAAGCTCTCTGGTGGACAGAAGAAGCGCCTCGCCATTGCCCTGGAGCTGATAAGTAATCCTCCCGTGCTATATCTGGACGAGCCGACGACGTGAGTGACAGTATATAAACAGACTTATGTAATTAGAGTAGCCATGATAATGATGATGACGATGAGTAAACTTTGCCTAGCGGAAATTTAGCGAAATCCAGGCCTGACCCACAAGTCAAGTTTGTCCCCGTCTACATGGGCCTAGGGCTGCTTATCAATTGTCTATATATTAGACACTATAATAGTGTGGCTTCGCTTTGATAGCTTGGGTTCATTGAGCAGGAAACGGAATTTATTTAAATATTTTCTATCACGTTGGTTTTAATAGCCGGCTTAGTCGGCAGATTGGCTTCCAATTAATAGTTTGTTTGCAAACTTTGCAATTAATCGAGTCGTTCATCAGGCAAAAATTATTTTAATGGGTTCTACAAAAAATGTATGGAAAGAATCGGCTTAATAGGTGTAATGGTTGGGCAATTAGGGGTAGAAGGGCTCACGTTTCTACTCTGTACGGTCATTAACTTACCTCGTCTGGAGAGAGACTTAGCCGTCGTCTCGAAAGGTTCCTTTTCAACTACAATGACTGTGTAAAAACCCTTTGAGTCACACCTTTTTAAAAACAGCTCCACAAAGTATCAAGTCATGTAGATATTTTTGTAACAAAGAAAATGAGTGCTAAAAATAACAGAGATTCTCTCCCTTACCAAGTTATTTTTCTTATAAGTTAAATATATACTATATATATTTAGTATACATTTGAGATTCAAAATCAGCTCGTTGGCAAATCTTGTTCCATAAATCTTAAGCTGCAAGTTGATCAAATCTTTGTGATGCATTGCCTAATGGCTTTTTGGGTACACAAACTCGTTTGTCACTTTCATTTAATTTCATTTCAAGTTCAAGCCCCAATCTCACCTATCATTTAAGTTTGAGATTACCCAAAATGTCTTAATGTTCTCTCTGTCTTTCTCGGTTGTTTCTCGTTGCCATAACAACGTTTAATGGCGTTTTTTATTTGTCTACTTTCCAAAGGTTAGGTTGGCGGCAATTAAAAAAGGTTGAATCATATACTCTATACTAAGTTAAATAAATACAACAAATATTTTCTCTTTGTTTTCAGAGGTCTCGATAGCTCCTCTTGCAGTTCCTGTGTGGCTCTGCTGAAGAAACTAGCTTCGCAGGGCCACACCATTGTGTGTACGATCCATCAGCCCAGTGCCCTGATCTTCGAGATGTTCGACAAGCTCTACACGGTGGTGGATGGAAATTGCATGTACCAGGGACCGGTGAGGGAGCTAGTACCCTTCCTGGCCGACCAGCAGCTCGTCTGCCCCAGCTACCACAATCCAGCTGACTATCGTAAGTGCAAAGGAGAGTTGCACAACTTTCTTCTAGCCTTAATAATATATATATGTTTTTATATATAATTCCCGACTCATTTCGATTTCAGTGCTCGAAGTGGCCGTGGGTGAGCATCAACGTGATCTGAATGAGCTGATCCGTGCGGCTAATAAAAAGTATTACGAGGATGTCGATCGCTATCGCTATATGAGCACTACAGATATGTCACGTCTGGTGGCAAAAATTACAGGTAAGTCGACTTGTTCTGTTGCCATGCTGTAGGGTTATATATAATTAGCTTCCTAGACTGGGACACGTGTTTCCTTAACAAAGTTGTGGAGGAAATATAGTATTTCTTTTACAAACCTCTACTTTTAATCTTGATAGAGTTCATTAGAGGCCACATAGTGCAACATATATTGTAACCTCTACTATCAACTTTCTCTAAATTCCACTTCCCATCTCTACTTTTGCAAATTATAGACAACATTGGCAGCAAGACTCTGAGCAAATCCAGTCAAGAGCTGTCAACAGTTGCGCTGGCGCAATTCTCCAGCTACGACTATGTGAAGCCAGCGCCGCAGGAGCTGGCGCTGGAGGAGATCAAGGCACTGAGCGGCGCCCCAGAAATCATTGGCCAAGATCTCAACGAGAAAAGCCAACAGCAGCAGCAGCAGCCACTTGCCAAAGTCAATGAGCTTGCCAAGCCTTCGAATGCCTCCAGCTCGGCCTCGTTCCTCATGCAGTACCTGCTCCTGATGCAGCGCATCTTGATTTGTGCCAAACGGAACTACGTGAGTATTCGTTATAAACTTTTATAGAAAATATAATTAACAGAATAAAATAAAGTCAGAAATACTTTTTAAATAATTTTTAAACTTGGTCAAAATAAAGTTTTAAATTTGTTTTTTTGTCATGTTTCATTTGAAAGTATCTTAAAATGATAATACGTTTTTACAATAACACTTTGGTTAAAAATGTTGTCATTTTAAATTTCACCCAGCTTAAATTCTTTTTAAATCAGTTATACCCAGCTTATTATTTTAAATTATTGAAGTATTAATTATATAAGTTATAAGGCGCTTTATAAATCGCATTTTAGTTAAGTAAGTCTTATTTTAAATTAAATCTAGCTCAGTTCCTTTTCCCAGCTTATACCTTGTTTATTTTTAAAAAGAATTAAAGTATTCCCTATAAAGTTAATTATAAAATTGGTTTAAATTGAAATGAACATTTTATATCCCACACTTTGCTTTTATGGGAATCTAAAAATGATAGCAAACTTTTTAAATTGCATTTTAGCTAAGTAAGTTTTTTTATTTTAAACTAAGCCTAGCTCAATTCATACCTAGTTAATACATGTTTTTAAAGGAGGCTTTTCCTTAAATGCAAATGTTACTCAGATTTCTGTGAGTTACGGATACTTTGACTTTAACTGTAATCATTTCAATAAACTTAATAAGTGGCTAACAATTTGTTTTGAGGGCAGGTTTAGGACTGCTGTGACTTAAGCGTTGATGGCCTGTCAGGTTGATTTGGTAATTGGCTCTGTGTCCTCGTCTGATCTCGTTTTCTGCGTAATTCTTAATGGTTTAATCCCCTTAATGGCTGCTTTTTATATTACGTTTAACTTTTTTTTTTTGTGAGTAATTACGTCTCTGAGAGAGCTCTGCACATTATCATTTCGTCCGCTGGCTTAGTGTACATTTTATAATAATTATTACTTTTGTTTTGTATAATTTGGAAGGTTGGTTGGTTGGTCTGTCTGACGGTCTGTCTGCTTGCAACGCTTTCGGATTTTTGCAAAACAAGAAAATGTAAGCTATATAATAGCATGCATTCGGTAGATTTCAAATGGTAATTGCTGAGGGTTTCCAAAAGCCGTAATCTTGTATAATCAAAGTAATCGCAGTTTTATGTAGGGCATAAGGTCTAGCTTTTTTTTCTTTTAATTACTGAGCTTTGGCATTAAAAGTAATTCATATATAATGCTTTGGATTTCCCCCAAAAAAAAATGTAATTCTCTTTTAATAACAACAGTCATTAAAAAAAACCTCAAGTGCCGTAAAATGATATTTTTTTACAACTCAATAAGACTTTCCTCAAACCAAATAATACTCGTGTCTTGTAAAGATCAAAGCCCCCCTGCTTGGGCAAATATTTAATTGAATGTGACATTTAATAATTCACACTTTTATTTTTCGTTCCAAATACTTATTTGCCTCTTTACCCACATATTTCTGTGTGATTGAAAAATGTGACTCAGGGCAAAGGCTCAGATGTTTACCAGAATAAATAAATAAATTAACTTGGAAGCCCGCTGCTATGCTATGCCATGCCTCCGAGATTGATGGCTGACGTTTATCATTTGAATGTCTACAATTAGCACTTGGCATTTGTGTAAAATGTGAAATTGAACAGTTTGTTTGACGACCAATTAGCAAGTTAAGTTGCCTTTATGCGACTGCACACAATTAATATATGGATCTGCATACACTGCACTCGAGTATGGATGAATCTTTTAGCACCTCGACTTTAAGCCCGATACTCGATATTGACAGTGTCACAGAACCTGGCCAGCGGCGGAGGCGATCGAGAATCTCGAGCCACTCGACCGAGTCGTAACTCAAAAAGTAATGCCACCGCACGACCAACCTTCACACAGATTTTTCGGTTTTTAGAGTGTGTTCTAATGACCAACATCTCGGACTGCACGAGCGTTTTGTTAAATATTGGCTTGCCGGCAGCTGCCCCCAACTCGGAGATACAATTGTGGGCAAGATACTGGAAGTGGGAAAAATTGTGGTATTAAAAAACAGGATTTGGAGAGCTGTAGAATCATAAGAAGTTGCTTAACTGTCATAGACAAATATAACAGTATTTTTTAATGTAAAAATTAAATTATTCAAATATATAAAAAGTGGTTTGAAAATGTTGGACATATTCAAGTTGGACCCTTTTATATATTTTTCAAACTTAAATATATAAATATGTAATATTTATTTGATTTAATTCCTAAATGATGGAAAGATTTTGGTCTGAAAAGAGCTTAAATAGTGAACTTGCTGACTAGCTAAATTCGTACTTGGGAATTTTAGTTGCATTCTTTGAAACAACTTTACGCTTTATGTTAGAAGGTCAGATTTAGACTTATGATCACTAAACTAATGTACCAATTTAAGCTTCTTAAATTTAGTAGAAATATAAAGAATGTTACTTTTATTCAAAAGCTTATTCTAATGAATTTTTACTTAGGAATTTTAGTTCAGTTTCCAGAACAACTTTAAGCTTAATGTAAAAAACCTGAGGAAAGTGTTTAAAAACTTAACTTATAGTTGAAGATGTCTAAAAATTATGAAAAATAAAAGGTTTTTAATTTACTTAAATAATTTGTTAAGTCGGCTTGAGGTCAAGTAGGTAGTTTTTGGAGGCACAAAATAAAAAATATATTTTATTTTTGTTTTCCGATATATTTCGATTCCTCCTCGGCAACCGTCTTCAGGACAAATTGGAGTTTTATATTGTTTAATCGGTTTTTAATTTATTTAAAATATTTATCCATTTAAAATATATATTCAAGAAATTAATATATATTATCATTTAATATATATTATCATATAATATGTATATTAATTTATTTAAAATATTTATCCATTTAAATTGTATATTCAAGAAATTATTCATAAGTTTTAATAATAATTTGGGATATAAAGCATTATTTTTAACAACCTACTTTTAATAGTTCTAAGAGAACTCATCTTCTTTTTCCCTCGTATATGTAAGATAATATTGCAGATTTCCAGTTATTACACCGTAAAAGTATCTATAAAATGTATCTCAAAAATATAAATCCATATCTTTTGTCTCTCTTCCAGTTCCTGCTGCTGGCCCGCATCGTTTCGCACATTTTCATCGGCGTCGTCTTTGGCTATCTGTACATGAACGTGGGCAACAATGCCCAGAGTGTGCTGGGCAATTACGTATACCTCTACGGCTCCACTCTGCTCTTGGTCTACACTGGCAAAATGGCTGTGGTCTTGACATGTAAGTAGCTGCTTGGGTATCTCAAAGATACGAGTACGAGTACAAGTACTTCACCCCCCGATGCATTTCCAAGTGGTTCTCGAGTGGTGCTAGTAGTTCCAACCTCAACCTCCCGTTTCCCATTCGATAATTCCGTTCCGTTGGCCGAAACACAAAAAATTATGCAAAAATTTGTCGCCAAATTTGGCAAAGACTGTGCAGCTGCCACCGGGGTTCTCTGGCAAGACCTCTTGTGCAACGTTGCTTACTATTTATTTTTGGCAACTTGGCTTTGTGCCTCCGCCTTGCCGCATTCTAAATTGTCAACAGTTTTGCCTTTTTGTTTGCTCATTTTGTTGTTTTTTGTTTTTGTTTGGAATGCGGATTAGCCAATAATATGTTGGCATTTGCACAAAAGTCTTGGGGAGTCTTAATTGGCAAAAAGGAAACAAGATTATGAGCTTAGATAGGGGATCATTAGCTGGTCTTGGTCTAAAGATTATTGCTTTGAGATTGGGTTTGGCTCGGCGAAATATTTAAGTAGGTATTTTAAATCGTGTTTGAATATTTAAAGGAAGATATAGATCGCTGATGAGGAACTAGAAAGTAATAAATTATAATTAGAAATAAATCGTAGATTGTAGCAGTCTTATTTGCAATCAAACACATTCAAAAATAAAAAAATATATATATTAATTAAACAAGATATTCCCCAAAAGTCATTTCAATATATATATGTATTTGTTGTATCTCTTTAATATATATTTCATTTAATTTAACCAAACAATTCAGCACATTAACCTTCCCAGCGAGGCCAGACTTGGATGTGATCATCGCTTAAACATCTTAGTCGAGCCACTTTGTCATTTATAATTTCCATGTAAATGGGCTCACAATTAATTTCTTACCCTCAAAAAGACCCCCGAAATAATGGCGATCCTGAAGTCTACTGAGTAAATAATAACAAAAAATACAAGAGACATGGGACAAGAGACAGGCGACACAGGCTTGAGGGTATTGTATAATAAAACCGGTTGGCAAGCTGTTCTCAAAGCATTTTACAATAAATTCATCCAGACAGGAGGCACCGGCGGCGTTGGGGGAGTCCGATCTTTACCGGTTTCGGTTTACTGACCTGACCTAAATATATATGTATATATGAACTGTGTGTAGCATGCCCTCACCTTCGGGTGCACACTTCGCATCGCATCGCAATTTAATGATTTTTATCAATTAATATTATTTGCAGTTCCGCTGGAAATTGACATGTTGACGCGGGAGCACTTCAATCGCTGGTACAAGCTGGGTCCCTACTTCCTCTCGCTGATCTCCTTCGAGATACCCTTCCAGGTAAGACCCACTTACTACTACCTCCGATCGATCAGAACAGAACCCGATGCCAGCAGCATCATTAATCATCATTTAAGCCCCAAAGCCCCACTATAGGTGGCACTGCGGCCTAATGAATTGCCGTTCGTTCGGTCATTAAGCCAAATTAACGATGTGAAATCGCTGATGTTCGAGTTTCATTTGCGTGACAGAAGCTTAACCCCCATTTTTTTGTGGGCAATTGTTCGAATATTCTCTCTGACATTCATATGGATGGAGAGAAGTTGTCAACGTTCTGTTGATGAAGCACACAAAAGTTATTTTTTGTTGCCTGAGTTAATGATTCTGCTGGCTTAAATAATTGTGGGAGAGATATAATTGTAAATTTCCTGGAATTTCTAGATTCAAAATTATAGAAATGTGAAAAGAATTTAAAGTTCTTCTGTTACACTTTAAGTCCCTTTAAATTAAATGTGTTAAGCATACAATAAATTGCAGAGCGCCTTTTCAAGGAAGCTCTTAAAAACATATAAGTGTATGACATAAATATCGCTGTGGATTCTAAATTCTTAATAAATCGATCTAAAAATATGCTGAAAAAATAATTTGCAAAGAAAAAGGGCTTTAAATATTGCATTGAATTTTTAAACATATTTTTTTATTCATTTGAAATATATCAATTTTTGTGGCTCCTCTGAATCTAATCTAAAATGATTAAAAATATTTACCTTATAATTTCCCATAGAATTGAGTTAAGATATTGTCACTAAGGTGAATCTAGAAATTTCTAAAAAAAACAGAATTGATTAATTATTTATTTAATTAAATTACAGAGCCTCTGCACCGCCATGTACATCATAATCAGCGTACACCTAACGGGTAATGATACCGTGGATTCCTTCCGGATATATTACTTTATACTGCTGGGTATAATGGCCTCACTAAGTGCCCAGGCCTGGGGTTTTTTCGTGGGAGCCACGCTGCCGACAAAGGTGGGTTTTAACACTCCACCAATTAGCCGGAATTTAAATTATAATAATTAATCATATTTTTAATTTATTTTCCCTTAGCTTGCCGTATTTCTGGGACCCATTCTGGCGGTGATGTTCTCCGTATTTGGATTCTGCACGCGGTACATTGACATCACGCCCCTGTTCCGTTGGATGTGGCACTTGAGTTATTTCCGGGCGGGATTCCATGGAGCATTGAATGCAATCTACGGAATGGATCGACCGTTCCTGGAGTGCCCGGATAACACGATGTACTGTCACTTCCGGAGTCCGAAGGTGTTCCTCAAGTACATGATGATATCGGACGTGCACATGTCCGACTGCCTGCTCCTCATGGGCATTGTGATCGGTGTGATGCACGTGCTGACCATCATTACGCTGTGGCACAAGCTGAACAAGCGATAGAATAATACCCGTACTCCACCCTGAGCTCCAGATGTAATGCCTTTGTACATAGTCGGGTGACTTTCAATCTCTCCTTGTTTTAAGTTCACAATTGAATTTATGAGTTTCCTTTTTTGTGTGTTTTATACGATGATGTTGAGAGCTAGCTTAGGTATTTATTTAAATATTCTCTGAAATATTACTGTACGCACGAAGGCTTTAGGGTAGCTGATACCAGTGTAAGTGCTGATATACCAAAAACAAAAGAAGAAACAGAATTCCAGCAACTATTTTCAATTTCCCAGTTTTCATCTTGCCATTATCCTAATACTTTTCCGCCCCAGCTAACTTCATCAATTGAGTTTGGGTTCCTATGAAGAACCTGAGCTATGCCAAATCTTGAATATTCATCCTAACACTCCGCAACAACGATACATATTTGTGATCAACATTTTGTTTTGTCTCTTTTAATGCTTAGTCTTAATTTTATATTCCTAAGTTCGATTTATGTGTAAACGGCAGATGATGATTATGTTTAATTTGTGTAGCCAATGTTTTAGATTTTTTACTATATTGATTTCGTAATAAAATGTTTGGTAAATTTGCAAAAAAAGGGTTTCTTATGCTTTTTATAATGATTTAAAAATATTATTATAATGTTTTATCTTATTTCAATGTGTTCACATTTTGTACTTATTTTGTACTTAGTTTCAAACAGAGTCGCAAACTGGTTATGAGCATACTAATTAATTGTTCGACATACTGATTCTACAAATTGCTATGGATCCTATTTATACTATATCCTATATAGCAATGTATAATGACATACCAATCCGACATCATATATCGACGACAATATCGCACTATCTTGAATATAGTAAATCTATTCCTATGTAAAGACTAAAGGTTCCTGAGATTAGATCGAAAGAACAGTACAAAGCTTAGCTGACTTGGGGTAAAGAGATAAAAGAATAATTTAAAAATAAACAATAATTATTATAAAACTACAACTGATTTTATATGTTGATTATTTCAATATAAATGAATTCTCAGACTAATTAAAACAATTCCTAATCATTTGAAAAAACCTTTTAAAACCTTTTTTGATTAAATAATAATTTCATTACAAAACTTTTAGTTTATTAGTTTTAAAATGCCGATGCCATACATAATAAGTTAAATACATGGATGAAGGTGAGATACAAGGCCTAAAGGCCTAGAATCTGGTAAATGCTTAAAAACTAAACAAAAAAATATATAAAAATATATATACTGATTTTCTGGAGTAATTGCACTAATCGCTAAAGAATCCACTACATGGTGGACATGCGTGCATAGCGAATGATCTGATCGTGATTAAGAGGGGCATCCGTGGACAACTGGACCCTTTGCCATTGCCGGGACTCGTTGGATTTCCTAATGGCCTCCACCACAGCCTGAACGTACAGGCCATCTTCAAATGTCGCCGCCGTGGAGACGGGTGCCTTGACCCAGGAGGATTCCTTGCTGCCGAAGGCTTCTTTGAGAGCGCCGACCATCTTGCAGAGACCCTTGATGTAGGGACGTGGTAACAAAGAGTTGTTTGTGGCAAAGTGCAGGTCCTGGACGTCCACGTAGACGGCCTCCTCCTTGGGTTGACCCTCTTTCAGCACGAATAGGTCTCCGCCGCGCACCACTAGGTGGCCCTTGCTGCCGTAGATAAGGACTTCCTGGGAGAAGGCCTTCGCTGGCACCGTATGACTGTGCAGGGCAACAGTCACCAGAGTTCCCGTGGTCAGTTCCATCTGGAAGTTGCAGAAATCCGGCGCTGTAATCTGCCTGATGCCATTTATTGCTGGCGTGGTCTTCGTGTACGAACGCAGCACTCCATGGACGCGGATAGCTTGTTGCTGCAGCAGAAAGCTGACCAAATCTACCACAGATCCCACTAGATTGAGAGCTCCACCGCCCATTTGGGCGTCGCACATCCAGTTGTACTTCTCGGGGAACAGAGTGCCCATCTGGACACGCACATCCATGAGCACCACGTCGCCGATGGAGCCTATCAGCTCGTCCTGCAGGCAGCGACGCATGTGCGTGAAGGCGGGCAGAAACCGCAGCGGGTGATTCACCAGAGAAATCAGCGTTGGATAATACTGCGAGGCCCGGACCATTTTCAGGGCATCTTGCTGGTGGAGTCCGGCGGGCTTGTCACAGACCACGTGCTTGCCAATGCCCAGCGCCTTCACCGAGATCTCGGCGTGCAGGAACGGCTGGCAGACAATGAACACCAGGTCCACGTCCTTTCGCAGCAGGACATCGTCGATTACGTTTGTGTGGAATTGCACATTTTGTGTTGTGGCCGTCTCTTTGGCCTCCTTCAGCGTTCGGCCCCAGATGGCCCGGACCTCGAAACCCTTCTCTCGGAGCAGCGGGACTAGGACGTTGGCTATCTCGCCGGTTCCAAATACTCCCACGCCAGGCAGCATCGCTTAAATGCCTTTAAAATTCACAATTTTAAGACAGATTAAGATTGTTTTTATTTGCCACGGTCCCGGAGTTGCCAGATCGATTAAACTGCAGGTGTTTACCATCGCGATAGCTATCTGGCAGCACTAGATGCTCATGAACGAAAACTTTGGCAGCGTTGCCAGGGTTGATAAATACGTTACTTTCGATAACACAATACATGTTGCCACCTAATTTAAATATTATCGGCGGACGAATTTAAAATCTAAATTTTGGCAGATTTTATATTTTCAAAAACAAAGCAATCGAAATAAAATTCCTCATAAACCATCTCAAAATTCAGTTCGGCACCAGATCCTAACAAGATCGGAAATACCATGACTTCGATTGCCCAGTGGCTGGCTAGCTTTTCAGCAGGACTCTTGCTGTCCATACAGACGATGAAAATTCTGAAGACTGTGAACGAGCAGGAGGGGCCCGCCAAAATCTCCGACCATCAGGACACGGCAGCGATAGGTAAATCGGAGTTTGAGGCTCCACAGAGCCTGGGATCCGAGCAGATCAGCAGTGCTCTGCAGCGCATTTTGAATGGCGAGCGGAATTCCTGTAGCATTTATCTGGACGCCAGACACAATAACATTGTAAAGGAACAGAAGTATGCTCTCGGATCGGAATCTCTCAATCGCATGCTGGAGGATATAATGACGCCAGCTGAAAGTGCGAACACAAGGGAATTGTCCTTTGAGCCTGCCATGGATATCTAAGTTTAGCATAATCCATTGGATTGGATTTCCTTTATACCCTAGTTACTTAGTTCTCTTTAATGGATATGGAATATATTTAATGCATTCAGGTACTTATTCGTTATTGATTAAAATTACACAGAGATTGCAATCGACTTAAAATAAAACTAAATCATGTCTAGAAGTAAGTAAAATATAATTTTTTATAGCATACTTTCGAACTACTTCTCATTCGATTGCAAATCTAGTTTCCTGTCTAGGGTCCTCTCTTTAAAGACCAACTGCTGTCCACCCTATGAAGTGGGCGTGATCTCTTTGGGCCTCCAATTCCAATGTGGTCTACACCAGTTAAACAAGACCCCTTTGCTATTTCCCTCTATCCGGCCCTTTCAGCCATGTGTGTTATTGCAGCTGTCAAAGCAGCCGGTGTGCGGAAAATGATCCTGCAGCTTATTACAAGCTGGTAGCTGCGAATGCGACGCTCAGAGGAGGGAAGGACTTACTGGCGGCACTGACAAAAAGAAAAGGTTACCACAAAAATTATTAATATTTTTGACAGCCTCTAAGTTTATACAAAATGTTAAAACTAATTACAAAATTCTAAAGGAGTTTGAAAACCCTTTTAAATGACATGTTTGAGGTTAAAAATTTAACTCTGGTTTTATATTCGTTTAAGATGTTAATGTTTTTAGTACAGGGACTAGTGAATTGTGCTTTCTTTGTATAGAATCCGGATTCTAAACATAATTAAATGAATATATTTACGCTATTTTTGCCTAAAAAAGGGCATAGCTTTGGCTTGTATGATAAGTTAATTGTCTACGAGGTCCCATTTACACCCAAAGTTCAGAATGATTTATTTTTTAATTGATTTCATTTTTGTTTTTAACCTATTTTTTATTCTGAGTGCTCAAACCCGCTGCTCATTTCAGTGAGCTTGCGGGACGAAGGATGTGTGGCGACGGACATAATGCAAGCATTGGCAAGCCATGGCAAACAAATGTCACAGCCGACGCAGTGCCCTGTCATATGGTAACCCAATTAGTGTAATTTGGTTTAAGGCAGCTGCTCACACACCACACACTTCGCTCTCCATCTGCCGAGCTTTAATTAAACCACAAAGTGCACGGCAGCAGCACCAGCAGGCGGCAAACAAATGGCTTTAAAGGAAAGCCAGCGGCTTCAGCAAACAGCTAATGAATGTTGCTCTCTCAGTGCCCACAGGGCATAAGTTATTGCCACTAAGTTATGGTTGCCATCAAAGGTGCCACCGGAGGGGGTTTCACCTCAAAAGGGTGGAGAGAAGTGTCCTTGTGAAATTTACTCAATGCGCAGATTTGGATATAAGGACAATTATTGCAGAAGCTGCAGGATTTAATGGGTTGCAGTTTCCCAGGAGCACTAATTAAGGGTTTTCAGTTTCGAGAAGCAAACTAAAATTAGTCCAATTCAATTAAGATAAAACTGAGACAGACATCTGCAAACACTTGCCTTAATTGAAAACTGTATGTTAATGGTCCCTTTTTGATATCAATGGCTGATCCCGGCTTAGTTTATCTCGAACTTTTGTCTGACCGCAAACAGCAAACCTTTCTGTAACCAGACATTAATCACATTTAAGCCAAATTAATACTAAATGCAGGGGGCGGCAGACCACACCGAAAATGTCTGGAATTGTGGGAGGCAGGACAACTAAACATTTAATAAGCCAAAAACAAGCGGACGTCGACGCCATTGTACGTGACCTCATCTCGAGGTCTGCAGCTCGGCGAAGGCTGTGCCCCAGACTGGGACCGAGACTGGGACTCGAATGAATCAGACCGCACATAGATCTCTGTCAGAGGCATTAGCATTAGCAGCGGAACAGGGACGAGCCAGCCAAAGATAGTTAATCAAAACTGACAAGCCCATTTCGCTGCTGGGAGTCGCAGTTTGCTTTGTCTCTCTGCACTGGGTAAAAAAAGTAAAATAATTACTAAAATATTACTAGGATATATTTAAGAAACTAAAAATTCAATATTAAGAAATTTAGATCAACTTTTTTGGGTACTTTTTTAATGAGACAAAACAAATATTTCAAGCAAGATTTAACTAGATATATAAACCAAACGTTTTTTCTAATTTAAAGTTTGTGTATTAACTATAATGTATTTAAATATAATCCCCCTCAAATTCCAGCTTAATTTTTTTCTCAGTGTAGTTGAACTGAAAGCCAGCTCTGTATATCCACGACATACTATAACAAAACTGCAGGGAAAGCTTCGCTCCACTAGCCAGCGCCTTACTCCACCCACTTGAACCAGAAGAACCACGGCCAACAGATGAGAAATATTCATCAGCATTTACGTCACGCAGCGCGCAAAAGTCGCCGGGGAAGGATATGGGGCAGGACAGGACGGGACAGGATGAGAGGGAACCTGGCACACTGGCTGTCAGTAGATTTATGTTGACATTTCAATGACAGTTGTGAAAATGCTTCCATTTTATGTGTGCCTTGCTGTGCCGTGGTTGTGGCCGTCGTGTCTCCTCTTTCATCTTAAATTGGTTTATCACAGCAACGGCAGCTTAAATTATTTCCAATCACGTATCACTCACGAATTGGGGAAAGGATGTGTCGCGGCAGTCACGCGGATGTCACGATCCTGGCGGGCGAATAATCATGGCACACGCACTGCTCTTGAATTTATGGAGAACAAGTCGTTTGCCAAATGGGAAATTGTTATGGAGACCAACAAGGTTTTGGGTGTAAACATGGAGTTGGAATATCCCTAAATACATAGCCTCATGGGTTGTAAGTTGTAGTTAATTTCTGCAGAACTTCTTATGTATATTGAGCAATTAAGGATGATCCTTGAGTTCCTGTCTACCAATTCTCTAAAAAGATATACCTTCGCATGTCCTGTGTTCAGTCTCTGTGCAAGGTGACCCAAGCCAAGTTTGCTTTCTAAGGCTCTGAAATACCATGATTAAATCAAAAATATATACATTTTTCATACTTCTTGTCCTTAATATGTATGGGAACTTAGTAGAGAGATTCAATGCTGCACTAGCGGTGGAATGAAAATCCTGGTTCAAATGAAGACCGATTTCAGATGGACAAGATTAAAGGACAGCATCTGGACCTCAGCAGAGATTTAAATCAATTTTTTCCCATAGGTTTTGTCGCCATTTTTGCCATATTAGTAGCTAAGGCTATTAAACATGATTTGAATGTTGGACTAGAAAAGAATGAAGTTCTGCAGACAGCCATCCAGGATATTTAGACAAGACTTGGCAAAATGAAGGGCCTACAGGCAAAAATTCTGGAATCCTTGGAAGATGGACTCGCCAGGGTGAAACCCAAGAGCTGAATTTGAGAGTTTTGCCAGCCATGGTAACATCTTTTAAGAAGATTCTTCTAGCATCATAATTAAGACAACACTAATTGGAAATTTTATTAAATAAATATGGTTTTAAAAATCTGCATATACTTTTTATGTAGATTAATCAGAAACTGTTGCCGAGGTTATTGACAAAGAGTGTGAATTGTAAATTAATCATAATTGTTCCGAATATGTTTACATGTAAAAAAGTGGAATATGAGAATGATAAAATTAAACAAATGAATAATATATTATACCCATTAACAATTATAAATATTTAATCTTTTAACTTAACTAAAATGTCAAACAAAATTTAAGCCAAAAGCTGTTTACCGCATTAAACTAAGTTATAACTGATTAACCATATAAATTTTCTCTATTACATTAATCAATCACTACTTCTAAAACATATCAACTCATATTAATTAATTGAAAAATAAAACCCTGAGGTACTATATAGCACTCATGTCATACATAGCTCAGGGATATTCACTGAATTTACCAACTCATACTTACGGCAGTCAAAAACAAATTGCTTGCGTGCCAGCCATCAATTTTTATTAACTTGATTAAGTGCTTTATGGCAGGCGTTGGGGATTTCTGGTTATGCAACAAGTTATTAGCAACGGAATGGAAATGCCAAGAGGGGGCGTGGAGGAGGAGGAGGAAACTCAGCCGCCCAGGCCCACCCAGCCACATCCTTCCGTGGGGATCCCAGTGACAGCAGCTGCCGGATTCGCTTGCCTCTCCTACAGCTGGTGTCAAGGAATAATATTTGCATTGTTGTAGCCGAAAAGGGGGCGACTTAAGTGGGCCAAGGGGGGCTATCTCGGGGGTTCAGAGCGGGTTTTTGGGTGGTTTTTCGGCAGGCGGATGTTCCCAATGCTCAGCATTTCAATAAGCTAAAGCCAGCCGGGGTTAAAGAGAGGTGGCTGTGGCCCTGCTGATGGGGGAATTTCATTAAGTAAATAACATGAAGTTATGAAGCAGTTACCTTCAGAGTTAACTGCCAGAGGGAAATTCCATGGGCCTTGTTAATTTTACTTCCCATTTACCTAGCTTTAAGGTTTTTCCCGGGACTCTTTTGGGACAGTTACTCATAATCTGTCACATTTTAGTTTTTAAAATAAATTTACATTTTTATTCATTTATTTTTTTCAGCTAAGAGTTTTTCAATTTCCATGATTTCGAACTACAAATATTTGACTCAATTTTCAGAAATAATTTCCCCAAATACAGCTCCATTAAATAATTACAAAATCCCTAATCAACAATTCAAAGTACATAGGGTCCTTGGCTGGCAACTCCTAAATTCCATTTTCTGGCACACACAAACAAATCAGGACAAGAAATTTCTCAGCCCAAGGACCTTCGGTCTGTCTGAGGGAATTCCATTAGCAGGGATCTCGTCCTGCATATGAAGTTGTTGAGGAAAATGCACACAAAATCAAGCATTTGCATATACAGTGCATATATAAATAAAGCTGGAAATAAAGCTGGCCACTTGCCTTAATTAAGCCTGAAGGTGGGATATCCCTCAGCTTAATTCTGTGTACGGAGCAAGGATGCGATGCACTAATTGAAACATATGTATATATTTACCCACAGCAGTGTTCATCACAATGGGAGTGGAGCAATGTTATAATTATAATATAATTTTAAGCTGAAAGAGCTGGTTTGTTAACCCAACAAAATCAAAACAGAATTTAAATGTTGGAATTTAGGGTTAGTGTTTGGTGTATTTTGGATGTATTATGAAATTGTTTTGGATGTATTTTGAGTGTATTTTTATTTATTATTTTATATTATAAAAATAATTACATATTAATATTGCATGCTAACTAAAAAGGTAAAACAAAAACTAAAATTAGATCAAAAATGTAAAGCTAACTTTATTTTGTATTTATTTTATAAACCTTAACTTTGTTAAGTAATTAATTTTTTTCCTTTTAAATTGTTGAATTAATATTGTAATTTAAACCTTCAAAATATTCATTACAATATCGTAGTTATTATTTCCCTATTATTTTCTCGTCAATTATACTTCACCGAGTGTCGCAAAGCCCATTTAAAATGTAATTCACAAATGAAGATTTATGTTCCACTCACTCTCCGTTTCTGTTTCGTTTGTCTGGACATAAATCAATGCATCCTGCCACAAGTTGAACATCCTGGCACCCGCCTGTGGAGATGATATTTCCACCGGCTTTCCACCCCTTTGTGCAGACTCAAATTGAGAATTGTGAGTTTTGCATTTAAAATGCATCATTTGACATTTGTGTGCGGGTTTTAATTGTGCGTGTGACAGGTGCATAAGGTTGAAGTTCCCTCGATTTGGCGAGCAAATTGGAATTATAATTACATTGTGCTTACCTATTAACAATTGGTTGACTCACCAATATAACACGAAGCTGGAAAATGATTGCTGGTTTTATGTACAACTATGAATTTTCGAAACTTTGATATGGTTTTGTATGTCATTTCCAGCGAATTTCTAATACTTTACTTGTAATTATTTCCTGGGTAAAAGAAAACAATTAATTTATATTTGTTGTTTAGCTTTCTTGTATTTTATTTGTCATATCAGTTGTCATATCAATTCCCAGGAAATGTGTTCATGACATATCGCACTATCTGTCATAAGTTGAACCCAGAAAAAAGTCCTGCAGTGGCCATCAATCAACACTAGACTCCTGCGGGAGGGGAATGGTCTTTAGGCAGGATAACTCACTTAATCCCGACTAGACTTACTTGGTTACATTCCTGAGCTTGATGCCACATGTCCAGGAAATGCTGCTGTTGACCGAGCTGCCAGCTGAGGATTTTTCCACGGGTCACGGAAGAGAGACGCATTTGCTCGCCAAGGGAAACTTCCGGTAGCGGCTTTCCGAGGTCGGGAAAATCGCCAAAATCTGTTTCATCAACAGAAACAGCTTTGACAATATCATAATCCTATAAAAATAGAACAAGAGATTACATTGAGATTTACATATTAAAAGCCAAATTTGTACCTTAATCTTTGGCGTTTGGCATGGTTCGAGGTCCTTCGAGATGCCGCCTCGAAGCTGGAACTGCTTCTTGGGCATTATGTAGTTATCGGTAAAAACTATAGCCACACCCACCACGTTATCCATTCTAGCTGCAGGTGATTAACGAAGTTCTTTTTTTTTCAATTCAAACGACCGGACTTTAATTCCAAAGCCTGCTAGGAGATGTAAATTAATCGGAGATGCCAGAGTTCGGTATCTGGCAAAAAGCATGTCCATCAATCCCCAACAAATTGGCAAGGATACCGTCGAGTGCAGCTAAAAGCCTTTTCACCTTCGAAAATCCTCGGACCGAGAACCCTCGATTATTTATGTACTAAATGCAGATAAAGTTTCGTTTTTAGGGCCTCGAGCATGGACTCCGGGAATCCGAGCCTTGTTTCTATGCACTTTTGCTGGCGGGGCCGAAAAATAAAATTTATTTACAGTTTTCCCGGCCGGAGGTTCGGTTCCGCAAAACGAACCAAAAAAAGCGGAAGCCAGCCTGTGGGCGGGGATTTTAAAGGGGAGTCACGTTCTGTGCGAAAATGGAAATGGTTCGGAATTTACGGCAAAATACAAAGTACAGGAAAAAATAAAAAAAAGAAGAGAAATACCAAATGGCTAAGCCCTAATCGTAGTGAAAGTCCTGCTCTATTATTTTCTCCTCTCCTGTTTTTTGTTGGCGGGTAGGCCTAATGAAATTTTCGTTTTATGGCAAGTGCAACCGGGCAAATTGCAGGTGAAAGCTTTTCCTGTGAAAGCCTCCCGGTGAATGTTGTATTTCCAAAAAATCCCATTTTTTGTGGGTACTTTAATTTGAGTGGTGCCCGGAATGGAACGGTGGGTCCTCCTATCATAAATAAACAAGGCCGTAAACCATCTCATATTCCAGCCGATCCCAAGAGCGGTCCTGGTAGGTTAAAGCTGCCCTCCATATCCTTTTTCCTTTGCATTTTATTGCCATCACTGGTTTGTGTCCCTTGCATATCCGGTGCGTAAGTTTATTTGTCTCCGAGAAGTAACAATAGCAGCAGGTTATCCTGCGGTTCCTGGCGGTCCGAAAACTCAACATGAAAGGTGGTCAGAACAGAGCAAAAATTAAATAAAAAATAAGGAAGCTCTACGGTGGGCCTTGTACTTTCACCTTTTGTTTAAAAATAGCATTTAAATAGTATTCATTGAAAATAACGTCACTCAGTTTCAGAAGCTAGATCATGCTCAAGGAAAGTTTTCATTTCTTTTAGAACATTAGTAGTGTAAACATCTTATAAGTAAATTTTGGGAAAAAAAATTCAAAATGAATTCTAGTGCTACAAAAATTAAAGTTTTTAAACGTGGAGGACTGAACGTCACCGATGACATGATCCTCATTGTCCTGGCCATGTTACGCCGGCTCAAGACTGTGGATGTAAATCTCCCAGTGCGCCGGTCAATTCTGCCAGCACCATTATTCGCGGACCGCCTCTTCTTTCGTCCTCCCAGAATACTTCAAGTTCAGAAGGACTTTGTGAAGCAGGAGTTCAAGCAGAAGTCAGAAGTTAACAAGATATCTCTGAGAAAGCTTCCATTACCAGACAAGATCCAATACCTGGGATTACGATCCAAATGGTCACCGCTATTTAAAATTGTCATGTGCCTCAGGGGATAGCATACCAGAAGGAGGGCATACCAGATGGCAAGGAAAGCAACGAATTCTCGTGGATGTCGAAATATTTGTAATACCCTTATAAGCTTCGTATTCTAATAAGCATTGTACAACCAGAGAACTAACTATAATTATGTATGTATGTTCTTAGGGAAAGCAAGTCGCAACGAAGATTATTAAAATTGTATAAATGTATCAGTTTATAAAAATGAATCAAATGTTTCATTAGTTGTACCCAATTAAGTTATGTATCCATTTAATTTTTAACAAATAAGTTAAGATTAACAGAAATTTTCAAAGCATTCCTTGGACCTAAAATTACCACTGTGGCTGGCAACAATGTAAAGTTCAACTAACCATGACTTTGGGGGGCTGCAAAATGTCCTGTACAAGCTGAACACATTAAGTCTCAACTTTAACCCCACCACCAACACACTGACGCAGGTGTGACTTATGTACGTCCCCTCCCCTAAAGCCATTACCCCCTTCGCTCTAAAACATACACTAAACCAGAGCCACCAACAAGTCAACAAAAATTGTTTTGCTCCGAGTTAGTTTCTATTTTTCGCTTTTGTCGACGCTTTTTAACTTTTCCTGTCACTGGTTCCCTTGTTTTCTTTTTTTTTCGGCCACGTTTTAATTTCATATTTTATGCAGAGGACCAGGGGCCGGGGCTCAAGCTGTTCTATAATGAAGCCAGCTTCTTGTAGCGGCTAAGCAGCAAAATATGACAAAATGTTGAGCCAGCGGGGCATATTTTAAGCCTTCCTCCAGAGCTTAGCAGTTACCACAAGGACACTTGGAGAAATTGGGGAAATTCTTTGGGGTCCCAAAAAAAAGGGTTAGTTTGAACTTTACAGGAACTATTTATAAGAGACTAGAAACTAAAATCTATAGATTAAATGTATATTTAAAAAAATCATTCACGGAAGAGCTGGTAATTTAATTGAAACATTTTCTGGAAGCCTTTTTTACAATCTTTTTACATGTTCAGACAATATTTTATATTATTATATATAAATAAATTATTTAGTAAGTATTATAATATTTTATTATAAAGCAATCCTTTACATTTTAAGACAATATTTTTTATTATTATATTACTAAATAATGTACATGTAAGTTTTATAATATTTTACTATAAAGCTAACTTTACAGCTAATTATTTTTATAACCAAAAAGCTTATTTGAGAAATCTTTTATACATTTTATATTTAATTATGATTTCCAAAAATTATTTATTCCAAGAAGTAGAAAGCAAAATCTTGAATTGAAAACATTTTATATATATTTTTATTCAAGTGCACTACCCATCACGAGTCCCCCTTTCCCGGAAATCCCGAAAATTTTCGCGTGCTGACAGCGGAAAATGTCACAAATTGTTGGCGGCGGCGGCGCTGACTTTTCTGCATGAGTCTGCTATTTTATTTATTTTTTTATTTCAGACATTTTCGCAGGCAGCCCGCTCTCTCTCTCTCTCTCTTTCTCTGTCAGACGACTATGACTATCGCATTCATATTTTTGGCCTTTTACGACTTTTCATAATCTTTATGGGCGGGCGGTCGGGCTGGGGGCGTGGCTCAGCGCTTTTTACAGCTCAAGGAGTTACGACGCTTATGAGTGCAATTTAAATTCAAAAGCCGCTTAAATTTATTTCGAGCCGTAGCTTCCTGCACTCACTTAAGTCAATTTTTGTGTTACAAATTTTACATTTATGACAAGCAATTTAACTTTTGCCTAATTGCGCGACATGCAAAATTGCAAGTTAACTTCCTGGGATCCCCCTTTCCCGCTCCTTTCGCCGTCATCTCTCCATCTGCAGGATGCCCGAAGTTGTGTGTCCTGATGGTTCATTAAATGTAACTTTTGCCTCTCCCTCGGCAAGGCGGCGCAGCTCGGCGGGCGATGAAAACTTTTTGTTCGTCGGCAGGGAAAACTATCTGGGGGGGCATCCCCTCCCTTGATCGAGGCTCAGGCTCAACTCTGGGGGTTAGCCAAATAGAATGGCTCATTAGGATAGCGCGGGAGCAACTTATTGGATTAGTTGTGCCCTCCGACAGCCCTCGGGGGCGGAAAGAAGATTTTCTGTCATGCGATGCTCACTCTGCATATTGTCTTAGGGAGGAAAATATTGGCACATCCAAGCGGATTTTCTGAGGAGATGAAGCTTACGCAGATGGGAAAAATCCTTGGAGATTTTCAGAGGGAAAAAAGGATACTAATATACAAGTCAAACTAGTTTAAAGTGGAATTTAAAACATGTACATGATATATATATAAACAAAAAAGAATTGCCAATACTTTTTTAATTTAATTATTTAAATAATGAAATCTTACTTATTTAAAAGTGCAAATTATAATATTTTTAATATCTCCTTCCAATTACTAATCACTCTATTTATTTTTCCAAATTTACATTTTTCCAAAAACAATAAGTTTATGTATCTTTTACAAGTTTCCAGATAAACATTTTCACAACTAAAAGTTTTTCCGCTTTTTCAGAACAATTTTGCAACCCCTTTTCACCCATTTATTTATGAATATTTGAATGCCTCGAAACGAAAAAAAATAATGGCAACTTTGTGAACAAGTTCAGAGTTTTGCTTGAAAGTTGCACCAACTTAAAGACAACTTAAAACTTTCAACCCGGGCTAATCTCATTGGCGAAACTTAAGTTTGTCTATCCGCCAATTAGCAAAAAGCAAGATTTTCATTTCGCATGCAAGTGAAGATGTCAGAGTCTCGGTTGGGAAAATGGCTCAGGATTTTTCCGGCTGCGTTAAGTCGCTGCGCTCCAAGTGCTCGAAGCGTCGAAGCGGATCGACTATTGTCTTAATTTCTCTCCACGGTCTCTTTAGTGCCCAAAGTGGCGGGAAGGCAGGAGAGAAGCGGTGGGTTTGAGCTGCTGGAAAATGCTTTTCGCTTGGCAAAAGGATTTGCATTACAAACTCCATTTTGTAGTTGCATAAACAGATTTATTTAGCGTCTTCACTTATGCGCCACTCAGCGTTAGCTTAAAATCCCTCTTTGACAGTAAAAGCCAGAAAAACAAACGCGAAATTAGATTCGTTGGCTTTTAATATGCACAAAGGATTAAACGAAGAGCTTTCTGTCAAGGGGAATTTTGAAAAAAAGACAATTATCAATGCATGATGTACGGAAAAGGATTTTCCCAGTGCAGTTTGGAAAATAAAATTTATTTTCTTTATATGTATATTGGCAGTTGCTGAGCCAAAGAGCTTTGGCAGAATATAGCAAACGGATTTCAGTTATTGAAATTGATCAAAGAACTGAAAATTGTTTCCTGGATCTCCACAGATTTTCATTGTTGCATTGTTAAAACGCTAACAGGGAAAATTCAAAAAGAAAAACGGCTTCCAACATATTCTTGAAGCCACATAAAATTCTTCCTTGTTTGAAGCTAAGTTAGGTTATTAAATTTAATGTCTATATGTATACAACAAATGTTATTCAAAATTATCGTTACACTTCCCCCATCTTGACCAACAATTTAAGCCAAATGCAACTCAACGTTCTAGCCAAGTTTTCTTGCTGACGACATTTTTCGAGCCGCAACATGTTGGCAAAAACCAAAGTTTTCCTGAAGTTAAAGTTTGTCTTGGCAGGACAGACCGCAGCAGCAGCCCGACTTGGAGCCCAGTCTGTGGCCATGTGGCACTTGCTACTGCCCTGCCCCTGACCTCTGACCCCAGGCCCAAGTGGAGGCGTAATTTAAAAGACAAGACAAGAGGTTTGCATGAGTTGGCAACTGTAGTTTACCATTTTTATTTAGCCATCATTTGCCTTTATGACTGCTGTGGTAATCCAGTCGAGGATGTCCTGAAATCCCACCATGATTTGGCCGTTTTATCGAGTTCATTGCGAAGTTCTTGGAAACTTTGTGCAAGTGTTGCAAGTTTTACTGACTTTATCGTGGGCCAGGTTTTTTCGGGGGCCAAGTTAATGACAGCCACGTGGGGGCATTTCCGCGGTGGAAAATTGCTCATTAAAAAGTAATAAATGTCATTCGAGGGAAATTAACTTTCTGAACTGGTTTTTGGATTAATTTTTAGAAAGACCGAGTCACTTTCAGTTTAAAATTCAATTTTAGTTAATGGTTTCCGATAGAAAATAATATTTATTTGAAGAATTTTAAGCAGAATCATGGATAATCTTTTATTTCCAATGAAAACCTACATCAACCTCTGATAAAATCTTCTTCATTTAATTCTTAACTAAATTGTGGTAATATTTTGCTTTAGAAAATAATATTTAATTAAAGAAACCTAATCAAAATCTTATTAACCTTAGATTTTAAATGAAAACCCACACAAGGCCTGCTAAAATGGCTTCATTTGATGCTTCATTTAACTAAATTAAACAGTTCTCTCTAATATTTACAACCACATGTGGATAGTGCTTACACAAGATGGGGAAATTATTTCCACCAGCTAGTCGGAAACCACACAAAGAAGCAGGCAACCAGGACAAAGGATAACTGACGCAGACATGGACAATAACTGAGTATGTAACTGAAATAGAGTGTCAGGACACGGAGACAACTGGCAGGATGACCGCAGCAACCACAGACGTTCATGATGATGCCGGGAACAGCAGCCGGTCAAGTGGATCTGATGGACAAAGTGGAGCAGACCAACCGTCCAGCCACAGATATCAACAAGGCAACTAATTGTTCAGGTTATTGCCAAGATTGTTTGATTGGTTGAGAATTTTTCAACACAAAACAGCCAGAAAGTCCCCAGTCCTGTACATTTCCCAACTGAATAACCCAAAGGAAACCCCAAGAATTCCACCTTTCCGTAATTCCAAACAATAAGTTGCCATTATACTGCCGAATGCTTAACCTTGTCCCCAATCGTAAAGGGAGCAGCCACCCCCAAGTTTTCTCCCATGCTTTCCCTCCAGATGTTGCCCAAGATTATTTTCACCATTTTCATTGTGCCCTTTGTTCGGTTGCCTAGAAGAGGAAAAATTGAGCAAAAAAAAAAGCAGTAGGAGGAGGAGGAGTTTTCGTGGGCAGGAGCCTAATCAGATATTTACGCCACAGGCGGTGGCTCAAAGTAGAAAAATATCCCGCGGAACACCTCCTCTACACAGGGAATAAAATTCGGATTTAATAAATAATATAGTATATTATTTTTACAAATATTATAAAGTTAAATTTTGGTTTTGATTTCACTGTATATATTTTCTTAAAAAAACTCACAACACTTTTTATACTCTTCAAATTTTTTATAGATATTTTTCTTTCTGTTTACTCGTATTACATTTGAGCTTTGGGCTTTCGACTCTCGCTGGGTGTTAAAATAAATGAGAAGCATTTAGGGCCAAATCCCCATGGCAGCCCAGCATCGGCCACAGTCCGAATCCGAATCGCAATCGGAATCGATATGTGAGCTCTCCCCTCGTTTCCTGGGATATCCGAGTCCTGTCAAGCGGCCTTCATTTAATTGGCAGCATTTGTCAAAAAATCTCATGGCAATGCTGGTAAATTCTGCATAAATTTGAGTGCTGGTCGGGCTAAGAATTAAGGCATAGAGGGAGTGGCATAAATCCTTAACCACACATCTGCAGTGGAACGTGTCCAAGTAGGAGAAGCCAAGAAATCGGGTCGCAATTCCACTTTCCTCGCCTCGAAGCTCTTTGTGTGCTCCCTGTTTGATGTGTGTGTGTGTGGAAAACAGGAGGTTCTGGTTCTGGAAAAGCAGAAAACTTTGTGGAGCACATTTCACTTGACCTGCTTGCAAGATTGAGATCGTTGAGAGCGAAAGGGAAATGGGATGGAAGCCGTTCGAGGAGCGAATAAAGTTTGCTAAACATTTGCATTGTGTGCCAAGGCAGCCATTACAGGGATAACAGTTCGAACTGCGCACACAGCTGCCTGATTGACTGCCTGCCCCTCTTAATTATCTCCCATTATGAGCTGCGATTAACACTCGATTGCATTTGAGGCGCTTTAATCGCTGCTCAACCGCAATTCGGCGATTTCCGTACGTATCCCTCTGCGCCTCCTCCGCAATTGCACTTCCGGTTCAATTGGCCGACCCCGAAAACGGAAGGAAATTGCGCCTTCTGTGCAAATTGGGGGCGTGGTCAGTCGATGGGTATTATTAATAAGAGCGCAGCGTAGTTTCACTCTCTGAATTCCATCCTGCAGCTCGAAATACGTATGAATAAATTATTGATAGCCGAATTCACTCTCGTATGGAACTTGGTTCTGGCCAGGAGGCGAGCAGGATTCACACAGTCGCTGCAAAAATGCAAATATTGAAATAGTTGCGAGTGTGAGTGCTCCTTTGCCTCCTCCTAGGGCACCGTTAATCCTTGACTGGCTACCGACCACAGGGGATTAAAGGGGGAAATGGGATATGGAATTCATTGGCAGATAGCTCCTGTTTCCCCTCCCTCTCTGACCTATTGGAAGTGTGTGTGCAAATCACGGCAATGGGTATTAGCAGGGGCTGAAGTGCATGGGGATTACATTTGGTCAGCTGCATATTTCTGGCCAAATTGGCAAACATACCAGGAATCGGACGAGGGCCTCCATATGAGTTCCACATATTAGGAATGTCAGGTGGGTTTTCATTCAAATTCGATCTGTCGAAAGGTGAAATGGAAGGGCTTATAAAAGGATTTCAAAGGGGTAAACAGGAGAGTTCATCAGTTAGTTATTAACTTTGATATCCCAAAATGAAGTCATTTAGAATCGAATGCTTTATTTCATTAAATAAAATACCATTTAGCACATTTCTGATAAACTCTTTACATCGAAAAAGTAATCTAAACCGTAAAGCAATACAGTGCACTGATTAAAGGACACTCTAACCAGGACATGACCAACAATGAATGAAATCTTCAGCCTGCAGTATCCACCCGAAGATAAGACCCGACAGGACACAACCACGAAGTATCCACGTCACAAACAGGAACAGGACAACCAGCTGGAGCGGATACGGCCTTCGAGGACGATAATCAACTGGTAAACAGCCGCAGTTTCTCCTTCCTTCCTCCGCCAAGGACCGCTCCCATCGCTTCGCTGCAGGAGCAATTAAGTTTCCGTGATTCAGTAATTACTTCAAGAACGGACAGCGAAATCTGCTAGACACAGCCACGCCCCATTAGCCCCGCCCACGAGTTAGTGGTTGCCTATTAAAAAATCATATATTAAACGGGGATTTCTGCACTCATAAAAATGTTTACCTAAAATCGCCCTAAAAAAGCCTCTTTTCGCCCGTACATTTAGAAATTCGCCCTAGAAACGGTTCCAAAGGCGAGTCGCCCTAGATCTAAGAAAAAATTGCCCTAAAATTAGGAAAGAATCTTTCCTAAATCTAGGGCGATTTTTCTTAAATTTAGAAAATTTTTCTTGTTTTTAAGGCGATTTGCCCGGAATATGTGATAAAAAATTCCTAATATAAGGGTGAATTTTCCTTACATTTAGAAACATTTTTCTTAGTTTAAGGGCTATTTGACCATTAAAAGAAGAAATTTATTTCTAAATTCAAGGGCAATTTTTTTTAATTTAAGAAAAATAGACGTTACATTTACATTTACATTTTAAACGTTAAATTAAGGGAAAATTTTTCTTGGATTTAGGGTATTTGACCGTTAAAAAATATTTTTTTTCTATATTCAAGGTCAATTTTTTTTTATTTGGGAAAAAATATAGTCACTCTTAGGATAAGTAACAAGTAACATTGTTGACTCGCTTCTATATAGCATATTTCACTTCAAAAACTTCGACGGCAACAATCACTTAATTGAAGAGGTGCTAGAATCAGTTGGGAATCATAAGTACACACGTGCGAGATTTGTCGATTAAAAATTGACAAGCAAAACAAAGGCGATTCTCCCGTAATTTAAGAAAGAAAATAAACGAAGCAAATCATAAAACCTTGCCCTAAATTTGAGAAAAATAGGTAAATTAACCCTAAAAAAGTGTATTTATGGCGGCTTTTCTTGATTTTTCGGTGCCTTGCCCTAAATTCATGAAAACCTTTTCTTAATTCCAGAAAGATTTTCTTAGTTTTAGGGCGAATTTTTTTTAGGGCGATTTTTCTTAAATATAGAAAATTATTTTTATGAGTGTGTGTTAGCTCCTTTTTTGTATTTCCTCCTCAATTCTTTCCACTCGAGTTGCTAGAAAGAGAAATACTTTTTTGTTGCCAATAAAGCGAGCTTTGATTGCTGTTGGATGTTTATTGTGACGCACTGTTGGCTGCCACGCCCCCAATTCCCAGTTTATTGCCACTGAAAGGGGCGAAGAGAGAGCCACATCTGCAATCTGTTTTCCATCCATTTTCACTGCGCTTTCATAGCCTCGATTGTTAATTAATTTTCCTCTCTCTGTGGTTTGTTTCTCGGCCATTCTGTTGTGCCTTAATTTTGTGATTGTGTTTGGTTAATTTTCCTTCTGTTGTTTGCTTTTCTCTGGCTTTCTACCCAGTTTCCCGAATGAAAGATATTTCCAAATTGTTTGCACTCAGCTGATGAACTCTTTAAAAATGCAGCCAAAGTTAGCTTGAGATAACTTAGCCAAGGGCATTTCTCCTTCTTTATATAAATATATTTTTATTCTTAATCTCTGATTACCGAAAAAGGCTGATTTTGGCAGACATGGATTTTCTTTTAGTTTCTGTCATAAATTGTAAATAAACTGGGGAGCCGCAGTAAAATCACAAGATGAGCCATAAACTTTCGAAAGACAAATCATAAAAACGGGCGAAAAACATAAATTCCCCTTTGGGATGTGCTGGAGGAGAAGAAACACTCTGAGAAAGTAATATATTGAATATGGAACTCACTGTAACTGAAGTTGGAGTAACTGACATTGAAACATGGAATTCGGTTTTTAAAACTCAAGAATTCTAATTGAACAATCTTATTACTTAACCTCTTGCTCCCCTGTTTCCCTTTTTATAATATTTTTGCAATCTTTTGGTCACTTTCCCGCATTCATTAATCAATTCCTCGACCCTCTGGCCGCATTCGTCACGCCCCAGAGCTGAAGGATATCATGATATATTACTAGGAGCCAGCTCCCCTGGAATATTTCTTTAATTAAGGCTCTGAGGCAACACACTTCCCGCTGAGAGGGGGGAAAGTGGCGGAAATTTAATAAAAATGTCACAGCTGAGCTGCAGAAAAGGACTTCTCATTCTCATTCCCGTTTTCAATTTCCCCAAGGACCTTGGCCACCTCCCACGATAATTATGAAATGGACGGCGTTTTTTCAGCTGTCGCCGGGTGAAGTTTTTCCAGCTGCGAGCTGACCACTGGGAAAAGCTTTAAGGTGGGAAACTCTCGAAAAGTGAGAGCAAGGAGATGGAGCGACTGATTTGCATGATGATGCTTCACTTCCTTTTCCTATTCCCACCTCGTGCTTCCTCGTCCTTGTTCCTTCCACCACATCCACATGAATAAATTCCAATGGCCAATTTTGGGAAAACTTCCTGGCATGTGGAGGGAGGTGGGAAGAAGGGGGGCGTTGTGGTTTACACGTGGTGCCAATGTCATCCCGGCAACATTTTGACAATTTGTGGAAAACAAATAGGAAGCGCAGGAGGAAGAGTTTCCCCGTTTCGCTGCTGAATTATTCATAAATATGCAACGCATTTTCAACTTGTTTTGGAACCTATGGGAAATTCCCGGGAAACCGATGACAGGCCAAGGAATATGGCCTCACAGATTAGTCGCACGAGAGTCCTGCGAAGGTGAGCCTGACGTGGAGCCTCCTTCCGAACAGGTTGTAAGACATTTCCTGGCCTTCGGGCTATGTAAATCAGTTCAAGTTGGTTGGCAATGGATATCCATTGATGGGATTATGTTTGACATAAGGAAAAGGAGGAAGGAAATGTGGATTCTGATATCTAATATGCTGATAAATACTATGGGTAACCTCTTTAGTTGGTTCGTTGATGGTCCTGGGATACCTTAATTTGTTTTTGATTCAAATTAGGAGTGAACTTCCTGTTTGGACGATGTTACTCTTCTTTTACCACAAACTAGTTGGCGTCAGATACTTCTTTCCAATCCAGCATTATAATTCATTCTCCACTGTAGTTTCTCTCCGTTCTGTGAGCTTTTCCCGCAATCCAACCTGTTTCCCTACCAACCATTTCCCTCACCGTTTTTCTCCTGCTGGCCGTTTTATGGTTTTGCACTTAGCAATTAACGAGTTTACTTTTTTTAGTGCTGCTCCCAGTGCCCGCATCAAGTGGACACATCCACCTCCGCTCCCCTCGGCTTTTCCCCCTTGCAGACCCCTTTTGATCCCCTGCCTGCCCCGACAACACCTCCCCGTTGGCTCGTTGCTCTCAATTAGAGTGTCACTTCCGTTTGGAATTTAGTTCGCTGGACAAATTTACCTATGTGCAGGTGCCGTCACCTCCGCTGTTCCCACCCCTTGTCCGCCTTTCCCTCTCCCAGATGCCATAAAAACGGAGCTCGGACACGAACTGCATTGCGGTCTTTTCCTTCTCGGGGGATGCTTAATGTGGAGAGGATAAGGCCAGAGATGGGGATGAGGATGAGGAGAGACTCAGGCTGGGAGTCCTCTTTGGGTTCGGTTGAGAAATTATTCGAGTTCAGAGAGTTGTTAATGTTAAGGGAGAAATACGAGGGCCTTAATCAAGTTCAAGGTCCGGGAAAGGTCCTCCTCCTCCGGCGCTACTTCGCTTCAATAGCCTTCCTCAGTGGAAAATGCCATTTCAATTGCATTAAACTCTGTTCTTGGACAAAGGAAACTTCTTCAGACTTTTCCCGAGTTCTGCCAACAAATGAAAGCACATTATTCGCGGGAGTTTTCTGCTCCCCAAGAACTTATTACCTTTTCCCGTACAACCACCTCTCTACTTAGCTGCTTTCTTTGGGGAAAATGCAACGGAAATTATTTCTAAATAAAAATTGCACAGCCAAAGAAAATGGGAAAATGTCAAAGAATTTTAAGAGACGCGGAGGAAGTGTGACGTTAGGGGAACGCAGGAAGTATTGAAGCGGAGACTCTGATTGAATTGGTGTCGGAAAATCGAAAAACACAAACAGGTAGCAACATAGAATAACAGGAACGAACTTTCCACCTGAGTTGTGGGGGTGGTGAGGCTCGGTGGCAGTTTCCATTTCCGGAAAAGGTTCCAAACACATGTCGCAGCTCACCTTTCACTTCCTTTTCCACTTTAATTTGCTTTGCGGCTTTCCTCGGGGCTTTTCATCTTCCACCGGCTCTTCCCTTTCCCCCTGCGGTTCCCCCGGCAGCAAGTTAACATTAATTATAGGAAAAGTGCTTGCGAAAACATTTTCACATCATTAAAAATTATTTATGTGGGCCAAGTCAGGGATAACAGGGAGCCAAGGATACAATTTAAGTGGATTTAATGTCTGTCTTCGCTTTTCTCTTAGGCTGCTTCCTGGGGCAGCTAAGACCGGAAGTGGAGAGGGAGGTATGAGTGCAGAATGGACTGCAAGGATCTTCCAGGACTCTGGTACTGTCCGTTTCATTGAAATTTGCATAATTCGTCGCGAATTCTGTGGCCAACATTTAACGAGCCAAACAATTTGTCAGCGGACCAGCCTCGAATTATTCATGGGGAACAAAAGGGGCAGTTTCCCCCAGGAGCAGGTGTGAAAATTGGAGGAGGTGGAGACGATGTCAGGTAGGGATATCCCTCCGTCTGAGGAGCAATCAACTTTTGTGTCTATGAATTTGTAATTGGGGAGAAGACAAAAGTTAAATGGCCTGGAAGCAGACTAGAATGTAATTCCACGGACAGCAAGGGAGAAGGGAACAGGTAAATGTCTGGGACTCTCCTCAAAGTGAGCGAAATTATTCACAGACTGAATACTCAAAGAAGCTAATGGTCAGGAATCGTGTATAAATAGTAGGGATTTTAACGAATTTTTTAAGGTAAAATAGTCACAAGCAAACCACAAATATTTACTTAATTTCTTAATTATACTTTATAAAATATTATTTATTTACAAGTGCCCTGGCTTATTGATTTATTCATCTATTTTGCTGTGCAGATGGTCTATTTACTTAACCTAATTCAATCGATGGCTGCAAACAACCAAAAAGTGATTAGTGGCCAATTAGAAACAACATCAGACAAAAGCCAAAACGCAAATGGAGCAGCGAGGAAAAAGTGCGTGTAAAATCAGAGAGTGGAAATAGGAAAATTGCCAAATGGGAAAACAATTCCCGATTTAATTGGGAAATACCAAGAACCAACAGAAATTGTCCAGGAAGGGTGGAAGGTGAATGGTAACATTTCATTTGTGGTCATCGGTAAATAATTTGGGACCGAATGGAAAATGTATTCTGTGCCCCGCAGCTTTCTCCTCTTCTGATCCTGATGATATATTCCCCCGATTTCCACGACTGAGCTATTTAATCAGCAAATTATCCGGGCAAACAATGTGGGCGGCTAATGGGCGTGGGGGCGTGCCATTCGGACAATGACAATAGAAAATGGCAGTGTGAAAAATTAAAAATGATGGCTTTAATTTCGATTACGTGTTTTGGATGTCAATTTCTATATGAGGAATATTTTAGATGGAATAAGGATAGAGGGAGAGTGGGATGGAGAGAACAATTATAATTGTGGATCAGTTTGTTCAAAACAGCTTTCCACCTCATTTTCTGAGTATTTTCTAGTAAGATTCACTCAATACCTTGCCGCCCATTAACTTTAATGTATAACAATGGAGCAAACAATGCTAATAACACCACATAATTAATTCTTAAAATTAAAACCATGTCCATAATATATAATTATATTTTTAAATATATCTTCTCCAAACTCTCCTCCTTCTGTAGACCCTCCCTTTAAGCGTTGAATAAATGCCTTCGGGCAGTTGGCATCTCAATCCCCGAATTTTTTGGCAATTCCAAGGATGCCCATCACCTTCATCATTCCCTGAATCATCCGCATCATCGTCATCGATTGATTCGCACGTGACCCAATGCCATGCGAGGCCCTGCTCCTCGACTTCCCCCGAATCCTTCGCCGGGAAAACAAAGGAGTCCTGAAATGTCAACAAACAGAGGCGGAGAATCGTGAGCAGGATATGGAGATGAGCGAGGGAGCGGGACAGGGCCTCAGTCAATTCGCCAAGTGAATATTTTGTGTCGCCTTTGTATTTTGCATGCGTATTTCCCAATCCCACTGTCAATATGTCACGGGATGAGGACAAGGAGCAGGGCTAGAGGGACCCACATGAGGCGTCCTTCGCTGTGGCTCTCTCCTCACGTAGCCGTAAAACATTTTGGGGCCAAAAGCGAAAAAAGAGATAAAAGAAGCGAAGCTGAAACTACAAACTTAGCATGGGAGCTGAGGGATGCCAGGACCACGAATCCTTCGAGCGAGGAGAAAGGCCTTTCTCCGCGCAGACTGAGGCGACTTTATTACGGGCAATTCTTCCCTGCAGGCCACGGAAAGGAGAGAGTCGGGATGCACGCGACATTTCAACGAAATTAAAGGAGCCAAAATGCGGGGAATGTCCTTCAGCCAGGAGAGGGAGGGAGCGAGGGGACAAGCCATCGAGCTTGCCAATTTAATTCGTTTCTGAATTCCAAATTCAGTGTGCTGGCTTTTGGCCAAAATAATTTACAATATTTACTGGGAGGGGAAGAGAAGGCGGACAAAGAAATGTAGGCCAAAGGGGAGGCGAAGGATAAACATAAAATTAATATGGGAAATGGAAACATTCACGAGAAACTCGAATTCACGTTGGAATGGGAATGCCAGTGAGTTATGAGTTGAGAAATAAGCAAAGGATGTCAAAGCTCGTTGGGTTTGAGGTTTGGAAATCGAAACTCGGAGGATAAATGTAATCAAAGGAGGAGAGGTCACAAGTTCAAAAGATTCCTGAATGAGAGGTTGGAATATAATGAGTTTCGATTACAGACATATTGAAGTGGGGGTTAATAGGGATATTATAATTAATGTCTGGACTAATTTAATAACGATTTCCCATTCTTTATTATATAAATTCCTATTCATTAGCCCAAACTAAGGTTAATGTAACAATATCCTCGGCCACAAGTTGAGGTCTAACCATGACCCTAGGTCATTATACTCCTCCCTTCCACTCCCCTCACCATCTTCCACAAGTTACACTTAAGTTCATTGGAAAACTTTCATCTCGAGTACAGTAAGCTGAACTCCAGAGGAACTGAGCCTGATAAAAACTAATTTGTGACTTGAAGGACGGTCAGGAGGTGACTTCTGCTCCTCTCTCTCCCCTGCTCCCTCCACCTGAGCACATTGTTTCGGCCAGAGGCAGTTTCTCATCCTGGTTTGGGGATTCCTTGGGATGAAGGATGGGAGTCAGAGGAAGCCGAAGGAAGCCACATAATTCTTGGACCACTGACAAATTCGAAACTTGCACCGCGAAATTACGCGGACTGATGAGCAAACTTCGCCCACCGAGACATTCGGCATCCTCCGTCCTATTCTCATTCATAGCGAAGAGAAATTGCCCACGGAGAACTGGAGAATTGTGGGAGCGAGGGGAAGGCCTCGCTGGATGCTCAAGTATCGTGTAAATGGCAACAATTTTCGGTGAAGTGAGCAGCAAATTCTGCATACCTCCCACAAACAGAGAGTGCAGTGAGGGAAAAGTAGAGAATTTTAAATTCATACCTCTTTAAAGGTTCTTAAATAACTTAAAATTAGGTATTAAAATTCCAGTTGTAGCACTGACATAGTCACCTAAAACATCATTTTATTAGAGTGAAACTTGTGTACTAATTTCCATCTAATTTCCATCCCACATCCCACTAATTTTCCTCTCTGTAGGACACACTCTCGCGGTTTGTGCTGAATGCGTGGCACATTATTTAAATTTTCATTCTTTCAAATTTATTTCGCCACAGACTCATAATTTAATTCAACTTTTTCCACTCTCTATCTCCCTCGCCCTCGTCCTTTTGTCCTGTCTTTCCTATCTCTTTGTGTTAATACATGTGGGTGTGTGTGTGTTTTAATGTGTGTTACTTTCCTCTTAGCGGAAATTTTTTGCTTTCTTTTCTGTGGCTTTTTCGGTGCTTTCAAATTATTCGGTGGCTGAAAATAACTCAAAGGGAAAGCGAGTCCCCCTCTCCCTCCCTCCCACAGCTTAGTTCCCTTGTCTCGCTTCCATCGCTGTAAGCCAAGCGCTCAGCATACAAAAGCAATTACGATGGGTGCTCCACTCTCCGAGGCTTTAAACGGGTCCTGCCCCGCTTTCCGCACCCTCCTCTTTTCTCACTTTCTCCATTCTCCCAGAGAAAGGCGACACATAAAGTCGGGGGATTGACAGGTGCCACTCCCCCTTTTTCAGCGGCTTTCCACCGCCTCTCGATGTTTCAATATGTCAAAGCGAAGGAAAATCGCTGGAAGGCCCACGAAAGTTTTCCTCGACAGATTTGTGGCCAAAGGAGAAGCTGGCCATGGGAAAAGAGGAAGGGAAACCTAGGAAAACAATGGAAACTGTTGACTCCTCACCGCTTTTCCACTTATTCACTCTGCTTGCATTTCATAATTAAGCAGAAACCTTTTTGTTTTATTTGAGGAGTTCCACGGAAACTGTGACACGACCTATAAACGCAGAGGGGAAAACCATTTAAAGAAGTGCAAATAAAGCTGCAGGAGAACGGGGACTTTGTTTTCACTTATCGCGAACTTTTCTTTATTTTTTCTGCGGCTTAGCTGCCATCTTTCTTTGTCTCCGCGTCCTTTTCTTGGGGTCTTGTCTGGGAAATGAGGAAAAGCGATACAAATCAAGACAAGTGACCCAGAATCAAAAGAAAACTCGGCTAAGGGCTAAGCTGCTCAGCGAGAATTCAAAAGAAAATGGAGGAAAATATACCCATGCTATTTAAAAATATATTTTCCTGGAGGAATAAATATTATGAATGGAAACTGTTCGCTCTAGTATCATCGCACAAAAGTAAACATAAATAAATACTAAAGCTATAAATAAATTTTACTTTCTGAGAAGAGCTCTCATCAGTTTCTTATTTGCTGTAAATAAATATTAAAAGGAAAATATTTAGTAACTCTAAACTGGAAACGATGGAAAACTTTCCCTAACAATCCAACTGAAAGTTACTAATTTTTTGTGGCAATCTCAAACAACAAACTTTTGGATGAGGACGTAAGCAAAAATATTAAATACAATTACCAAATTAATTTACATCACTGAGAGACTGCAAAAACAATTAAAAAGTTAGCAGAGTTTGACCAACATAACCAAAGATAAAGCCAACACAGATTTCAGTGCTCTGCAGTGCAAAGTTTGCCAATAAATCGAAATGTTTGCCAGGAAAACTAATCCTGCATTCCTGGTATCCCCTCGGATCCTCGCATATCTCAATCGAATATTCCCTTTGCCCTGCGGATTCCCGATTCCTGGAACCACAAAGGTTTGTTTGTTGCGCAGTTTTCCTCGTGGATTCTCCCATGTTTGCTAAGCGTGTTTCCCGGCGAAGTTAATTTGAAAATTGCGCAGTTTTCCCTTCTGTTTATCTGTTGATTCATCAGCCTCTGTTTACTCCCCTTATTCTGCGGCAAACAAATTAACAGAAATGCTGAACAATGTTGTTCGAGAGACAGATGGAACGTTTGAGGGAGGATAAGTTTCCCAGCCACACAAATCAATTAAAAGTTGGCCCCCAGCTCAGAGGAGACTCTTCAATCTTCCGACTTCATCGGGCTTTAAAGGAAGTCTCTCTTTGCCAGCTGGTTGGCTGCACAAGAGATCTCAGGTCATGAATCAGGAAGGGATTCTATTTATATTAAATTTCCATTCGAGCATTGATTGATGGCAGGATCCAGTCTGCTCATCCCCAACCCTATTCCCCGATAAACATTTCTAATTGATATTTAAATTGAGACTTTTGTTTGTCGCTCTTGAAAGGCAAACAAACCCCAAGAAGCTTGCCAGGCTCCTCAAATCCAAATAAATTTAAATTCCCAACCCGAAATCGGGTGTCCAGGGTGGATAACCTCCCCGTTTCTCCGAATTCTTCTCCCTTCCTTAATGTGCGAGTCGTTGACATGAATAATAAGACTTTCGACTACGCACGGAGGACTGTCTGCGGACTGAGGACTCCTGACTGTGGACTATGGACTAGGGACTTCTGGCTACTGACCTCCCCCAAGTGTTGGTCTCGAAATTATGGCAACAGAGTGCGGGAGCTGGCGGAAGAGAGTGAAAGCTTTCCCGAGAATTATCTGAGAGATACTCGCACTGAGAAGTCTGGAGAGCGAATGTTGCTGGCAGCTGGTTGCGAATGTCTGGCAACATTTGTTGACTAAGGGAAGCAGCAGCATCCTTCGTCCTTTGGCAATCCCTTCACTTCACTCCGCCCTTCTTATTGATTTCCCATTCTGTTTTGGCTTCGATTTGGAGTTCAAAGGGAAACAGAGGGAGATATCGGTTGGGGGTGCATTTCTGGGTCAATTGCTTATAGGTTGTGTATTTCACCCATCGATTCACTGCTTGTTTGTGTTCGTGGGTGTCTCTTTTTCGGGGATTTGCCTTCGGAAACCGCAGACATTCCTCTTCTTTCTGCACCCCTTGCTCACTTTAAACCAATTACGAACTTGGCCCAGAGTACGAGTCACAAACATTTAATTGGTTTAAAGGTCTTGACACGATGTTTTCGCTGGCAATTTCAGCTGGCAGGACACTTCCATCCAATCCCAGGGACATGTCACGCCTGCATCTATGGGAAACCCACAAAATTTATTTGTTTCTGTTTGGCGGGAGGGGAAATTACACGTTATTCTGCGGACAGAGCCAAAAATTAATGAGAGGATGCAGGTCAATCTGCAGGGACACGTCTCTCCCCCGACTTCCCCCTAAATGCACCCATCCTGATCATCCTTGCCCCCTTGTTGTGATGGATGGAGCTGCCAGAGTCTGTTCCTGGCAGTCGTTTTAAATTCCGCTCACGCAGAACATCAGCCTGGATCCTTTTCCACATCCCACTGCTCCTGATTCCGCCTGTGGTCCTGCAGCGTCCTTCGCTTTCGTCCTTCGCTCGGCTGCAGCAGCGAGTTGTGGTCGCCAAAGGGGAGCGTATCGGGACAGAGGGACACCGGGAACAAGGTGCAGCTGCAATTTGGGGCCTCGGTTGGGCTCACATTGTCAGCACTTTCATTATTGCCCGCATTTTTGGACCCAAAAGTGATGGGTAAGAAGGGGTCGAAGAAGGGCAAAAGGGGCGTGGCCGTGCAGCTGAGTTCAGTTGATTGGAGAGCATTTTTCCACGTTACTCTCTAAAAGTCCCGACGAGGCAGCAAACAAAGCATTTTCCAGCCATTTTCAGGCATTCGATGAAAGCAAAGAAGATTCAGATAAAATCTGAGTTGGTTTAAAGGGATTTTTAGTTCTTGCCAAGTGAATTTAACATTTCCTTTCTCAATCGGTTTAGTGCATGCAGTTCCTTCTTCTGAAATTTAAAATGAAAGATCGAAAGTGTTATTGGAAATAGTAGAGTTGAATGTATCTATCATACTTGAGTTTGTTTCAATAATTTTGCTCAAGATCTCAAACTCAGTAGGTAGAGCATTGGACTTTTAATCGAAGGGTCCTGGTTTCAAGTCCAAGCTCGGGAGAAGTATTTTTCCTACACATTTTTTAAGAGATGCTCCATTAAGTAGAATAATTTAGTTTATGAATTATATTTTAAAAATGTGTGAATATATTTACTCCCCAAACGTTATTTTTCGTTTCTCCTCCATGTTCAAATATCATTACTCATACGCAGTGTTGGCCACAGGAATACTAATAATATAAAATGACAGAAAATTCCTTTACTTTAACACAAAATCTCAACCGTTCTGCTCCTTTTAATTTTAATTTGAGTGAAAGTGTTACATTCCTTGGTTCTTTGCCCCATAAACCTTCCCCTTTTCCCTTCCTGCGCACCCTAAATGCCATTACTCATACGCAGCGTTGTCCACACTTGTCTGCCCCAGTCGTCTGCTTAATCCGACTGAGAAAGTGCTTTTAGTTCCGCTTTCAGAATTTTTAATGAGTTCACAGTCCGAGACAAGTTCGGGCACAAATTCGAGGAATGTTTTCCCATCTCTCTCGAAGCGGTCAAGGTTGCTCTCTGACCTTGAACTTACACATGAGGAAACTCGAATGGAAACCACAACGGGAAACTAAAGTGTTTCCTCTTCTCTCTGAAATGAAAGCAAGTCACCGCGGCCTCAATTTCCTGCTCTTATTTCTTTCCTTTCATTGTTTTACATTTCGGAATTTCTCTTGGCCGCCAAATGCAAATGGAAACACTTGGCGAAAGTGGAAAATTCCTTTGTTTCCATTCCACACGCATGCCCGCGACTCTGCCAGGAAAATAAAGATTTTCCTCACCTTCTGGCAGTTCCTCCTGACCCCAATGCATCACTAGTTGAGGTTATCCCCGCCCAAATGGAGATGAGCCGCTTTGCTCGCTGCTCCCTCTTGGTCTTGGGGTCACACCAATTTGAATGTTTCGCCCTGTTTGAGATGCTAATGCTGCGGAGAACACGAATATCTCAGTTCTTGGCGAACGGAGAATGGAGTTCGGAGATGAAGAGGTAAGCTTGAGGCCAGAGGGGAAAGTCAAGTGCCACCGAGTCACGTCCTCCGTTATCCATTCTCCATTCTCCGCTCTCCATTCTCAATTGTGCGACAGGTGAACACTCGGAAATGGGTCGAAGGTGTTGCATGATTTATGGATGGCTGGATCCCCGGGAGATGCACTTGCTGTTTATGTTCCAGGTGGTTAATATCCTCCGAGCAGGGAACAAGCCCGCCAACGGGGAGCTGAGAAAGGCCAACGAAGGCTTCATTTGCATATGGATAACCCCCTGCTTACCCTTATCCTTTCCCCACCGAGCCACTTGCCGCGACTCGGCACAACAATCCATGGAAATGCGATAGAGACATCTGCCTTTCCCCGATTTCCTCCTCCATTTCTCTCCCACAATGTTCACTGAGCGCCCATTGAGGCATGCATAAAATATGTTACAAGGCAACCGACCATGCCCACTTTAAGGGACGCAGGATACAGAGGAGGTGTCTTCCTGCCATCGATAAATTCGTTAAAATCTGCGCTCGGTTCAATTAAAAGAAGAAAACAAAATAAACCGAGAGCACGTCACCAGGAATGGGGGAAATTTAAGTGCAGAGAGCAGGGATATGTAAAGTGAGATGTCATCCGCCAGGGAATAAGGCGGATGCTCGGTGGATCCGCTTCAGAATCGATCTGAGCTGCCATAATGAAGAAATAAAAGTTTCAATTTACTCGGAGAAGTGGGGAAAGTGTGAGGCGGATAGGATGAGGAGGACCAACTGTTGCAATGAAATTATAGATGGGGTCAGAATCGTTCTCTCCGCAAGGAAGTCCAACTTGTGGCTGAATGTTAATTAAATGCAATTTCAGCGCAAGTTGAGAACTTTTCCATGGAAAACTCCAGGAACAGGACGAATGAGAAAAGGGATATTTTACTTTAATATTGGAGAGAGAGAGAGGAGGTAATAAACCTTTCTCGATTTTCGTTGTAAATGGTACTTTCGTTTGCAGTTTCCTTTTGATTTCCTGGGAAATTCCTTGACCCTCTTCTTTTGAGTTCCTCCCCTTGGTTCTTTTCACCTTTAGTGACCCCGACAAGACTTCGCCTCTGACAAATTGCTCCAATATACGCCTAGGAATTTCTCAATGGATTCGAGTTCACCTTTCGCTGATTTTCGTCTCTTTTGAACTCAACTCTGGAGTATAAATCAACTGAATGCTGTAGGAACTAAATAAATAAATCAATTGGGAAAGGGGTGAATGAAAATGGAAGTGGAAATGGAAGTCAAATGAAACTGGAGTCGCGTGTACAGGCGCTGAAGTGAATGAAGCGCATTAGCGAAATTAATGGGTACCGGTGGCGTATGAGTAATGCGAAACCGTTCTCACTTGGACTGTCAGGGAAACCTCGCAGCTTGCTCTCAGTTTTCACCTGCTAATGTGTGAAGAGGCTCCTAATTAATTTTGTATGACTACGCAAATGAAGAGGAGCTGGGAGCTGGCAGGGAGTTTCTGGAGGGTATTCGGGGACGGCAAGTCATGTGAACTGATGATAAACAGTTTCGGGAGCCAGCAGGGATATGTGGAAATGGAATAGGAAACTAAGCCGAAGCGGATGCTCGGATAACGGACAACGAGTGCCAGGAAGGAGGAGTCCGGGAGAAGAGCAGGAAGTAGAAAGGATCTCATCCGCTGCTGTGGGTGGCAATTATTCACTGAACATTTCGAAACTTTAATTGAAAATACAAACAAAATTAATCCTTTATTCCACAATTTAAATATATGAAAAAGAGAAGAGTCAGCTGCAATAAATATTGTGACAGGAAATGTGAAAATGGGAGTGAAAAGCAGTTCAAAAAGGCAGTTCGATGAAGTCTCTTCATTGGCTAATGAGGCATTCAAATGGAACACATTCCAAAGGCTTTTATGCAAATCAAGCTTGAATGGAAACCGATTGAAAATCACTGGGAAATGTAAGCAAAGCTAACGAGGGAAATGTAAAACCATCAAACGGCTCGCCTCATAGGAGTCGGAAAACGAGGCTGTCAATTATCAGTATGAGAAGATCCTGAAGCATCCGAGTTTTGTATGAAAACGAGGCAAACTTTGGTCAGGAAAAACATTCTGAACTCGCCTCCAAATGAGGCAAAGAAAATGGAGAAGCCTACTAAGCAAATGAAAGGGAACATGGAAGCTGCCGCAAATTGTTGCAAAACAAAGAAAGTTTCCCCGCTTAAAAGGAAATGCAACAAAGTTAAAGGAGGGAGAAGGAGATATTTAAATCCTTTCCCTTTAGCATCTCTTTTCCTTCCTCCTCCAGTTGCAGCTACAATCAGCCACGCCCCCGCCCACTTTGATGACGCTAAATAAAAAAAAAGAGGGAGGAAAATAAAGAAAATGTTGATGCTGGAAAAGTTCATGTCCTTCCCTGTCAACTCTTTCCACAGTTGGCTGAAGACCCTACAAGACGGGGGAAATGGGGGCTAATAGGGCTAAACAGTGGGGATGGGTTAAGGACACTTGCTGCTTGCCTTGTTTACATCCTGTGAGTGACTTTTATTGCCTCCCATTTTGATTTGCATTTCAGGGCAGAGACTGAATGCCACCTAATTGAAAGTGTGTACAATGAGGCGAAAACTACAGGAATTATTTAAATTTAAGATATCAAGAAAGAGAAGGGATCGAAAGTGCATTGAAAACCTTCTAAGAAAATCTTTTCAGAAGAGCCACAGGCTTCCCTTCTCGCTCGGTTTCCCGCAGCCTCATCTTCATTCTCGCCACATTGAGCAGCAGTTCTGAATGTGAGAGCGTAAAACTAAGTGCGTCCTTTCAGGATCTCCCCTTCTGCGTCTCCACAACCGGGATACATCGCTCTATTCCTCCCTTACACCCCTTCTTCCTGCGCTTCCCTGAGTCCTTTCATTTTGTATTTAACTAAAGGGAAACGCAACAGAAAGGAGAATGCGGCTAGACAACAGCAGGGAAGATGAGGATGAAAAGGACACAGGGACGGGTGGCAGGACAGTAGTCAACATTTGCTGACTTAGCTGCAATTATGGCAGATATTTTTATGAACTTGACGTCAGAGCACACACACTCCCCGTCCTACGGGACACACACATGGAGTGAGAGCTGAGTGGATGGGGACATCAAGTTTCCTGAATGGAAGAAAACAGAGAGCTAAAAGGCCAAGCGGAGCGAGGAAAATGAAGATGAAAATGCCAGCTTGGAAGTTTCCAGTGAGAGTTTCAAGAGAGCGGAAAGCTATGAAAATCTTCTTTAGATTTCCAGTAATGTTGTGGAAAGCGAGAGATAACCTACTGATGCTGAAGGCAATAAGGGATGTAGGTAAGGAGAGTCAAATGGTTAGAAACGCAACTTATTTTATTTGTATTTTGTATTTTTTTCGAGGTTTTATATAATTAAGAATGAATCAATTGAACTTTGGCCCCATTCTGTCCTTAGTTCAAGTATTTCCTCATTTATTAAAAACATAATTCTCTCGTATCCAGTCCCCACATCATAATTAATTTCACTTTATGGTTGACTTTACGGGTGGCACTTGAAAGTGAAAAAGGTGTAAACAGCGAAAAACCACACAGACACCAAAGGGGCCAGCAAAAAGCAGAAGGTAATTGTTCAAATATTCCCAGGGCACACATGCATGTCCTTTGACCTCTGCTTGTGTTTATCCTGTGCAACAATGTACGTTGGGGCTGAAATCAGCGCCTTGTTTTCGCCAAAAACTCCACTGACTCTTCCCAAATTAATTTACGGCGCAGTTAAACATGCGAACATTTCGTTCGTAATTTTTACAGCAACAGGATGGGGAGAGATTTCCCTCTTTGTTGCTGGTTTTCATTATTTTGGCAACGCACTTTCCATCACATTTTCATCGCTTTTAATTCGAGGCTCAATAAAAATCATCAGCAACCCATTTCCCGTTTGATGGGCTCCCATTTGGCGAGAGTTTTACTCCCTTTAAGAGTCTCGCGAGGAGAACGATGAAATTCTCCGTCGTAAAATTAAATTTCTCCGCAATTAATTCAGATCTCTCTCTCTTTCTCTCTTGGCCAAGAGTTTGCTGGAATTTTTATCGCTGACCCGGAATGACCTTCGCATCGATTTCGCTGCCTCCCCTCGCTCCCTTCCCTTTGGCTCTATTTTATTTTCTTTTAATTTATTTATCTTTTTGGAGATGTTTTCCCTTGAAGTTGATGTTATGCTCCGTCTCACTCCGCCTCTCTCTCTATCTCTTTCTCCTTAACTTTTGTCTGTTTTTGGTCGTTTTTCCTGTCGCCTCTTAATTGTGTTTAAATTAATGCCGAAAAGAGGGTACGGAGCTTCGATTTCTGTTTATCTTTGGCAATTTCCACTGAAACTGAAATGAATTTTCTTTGAAATTTATTACTACGGAAATTGAAGGAAGTTTGCCAAGGACAAAGGCCTTGGGATGTGTACTGAATCAGAGAGTATTGAGCTTAGTTTGAGTAGTAAATGCATTAAAGTATCCATTTTTCGTTTCCTATAAAAAATAAACTTGGAGAAAAATAAAGTTTATGGATAATTATCCCAGAGAAATTCCCATAAATATTTATAATCCGTTTATTGACCCAAACTCTGCCCGAGAGATCAGAGACTCATAAAACTTTCTGCAAATACAGATACTGCACATATTCTATGCTCACGAGAGTTTTCTATTTGTCCCTCGTTTTCATTCCCGATTTTTATCACGGGCACATTGAAAATTTACGAGTTTCCACAGCGCATAAATTCTGCGCCGTTTGCCAATTTTTATTATCTGCAAAATACTTTATGCGCATCTGAGGGATACACGCACCTAATGGATACACGAGCCCGAATTGAGACACTTTGCATAGACCAAAGCAATCATCGCTCCCTTAGCCTTAGTCCGGGAAACTTCCCGAAGGAAAAGCGTGGAAATGAGCCAACAAATAATGATAAAAGGTGAAAAATGCACTTAGACGGGGCGGAAGTAAAGGGAAAATGCTAAGCGTAACTTATTATGGAAGATGGAAGGCGGAAAAGAAAACTTTCGCGGAAACTTCAGCTGCATGTGTTGCACACTTTGTGGCGCTCCAAAGAAAGCATAAAAAATGAGGAAAGAAAATATTGCGAAATTTCAGCTGCAAGTAAACAGGCAAAACTAATTTTTAATGTTCTTTTTTAGGAAAGGGGATTCGGGGAAGGAAACTTTCTTGTTCCGATTGCGATGCAAAATGTTGTCACTTTGTTCCTTCCCTGGCAGCCAGGATCATCAATCGCGGTGCCTTTTTTGTGTCTGCAAAGGATCCCTCAAAGAAAATATAATAAATAGGAACAGAAAAATGTTATTTAAAAGGATCCCCCAAGAGGACATTTTCGCATCCAATAAATTTTCAATTTCCGTCTTGAAATTTGCAATTTTCTTCACTGAGGCAAAGATAATTTCCCCTCCCACGACACTCCCTGCCTTGTGGGACACTTTCCGAGAGTTTTCCCAGCAGTTTTCCACACAAGCTCACAAGAGTTTATCGAAGGACATAAATAGCCTGCAAATTGCATTGTCTGCACACAGAACTGCACATTATTAGGTAAGCGGAAAAAGGTAAGCAACTGCCGGGATTCCCCCACAATCCTTTGACAAGTCAACAACTGAAAAAGTTCCCCTCCACTTCCTCCTCCAACAATCATAAATCATGGCATTCTGTCAGCAATTTGATTTGATTTGCAGACTCTGCGAAAATATTTCATAAATATTTACCCCATTTTTTTCAAGTTATTTGAACACCCTTCCCCGATCTCCCTTCTCATCCCCGAGCGAACATTTGCAACTGTGAAAATATTTTCGCGTTTTGCGTTTGTTTTCCTTTTGCTACTTTGTAGTGCAAATATTTTCGCACTTTGCTGTTCGTGTTTCCCAGATTTTGCACTTAATTTGCCTCGGTGGGTGGGTCATGGCTGTTTGCTTTCCTTTGATGTGCCAAATTGGTGCACCAATTGCATTCGGAATGAGATTTGATCGCCCTGAAATCGTGCGAAGGTTCCTCCGAACGGGGTTATGGCACTGCTTCGAGTATCCTTAGCCTCTCGGAACAGAGATTCCAGTCCTCTGAGACCACTTCCATTTGATTTTAACGTCTTGCCAGTAAGCTTTTCCGCAGGCACTGCGAATCCTTCTCCGAGTGAAACATTAAACTTTGCCCCGTCAGAGGAATAAGGATAATAACAACATGGCGAAGGGATATCAACAGCAGGAAGTGGCAGCGAGGATAATGGCCAAACAAGACATGGCGGCAATAAGGGAAAACATTTTCAATAATTCCAAGCTAAAGGTTAAGGGCGCGACGTTTTTTTTTTCCTTGCCTTGTTTTTGAGATATTAAAAATAATTTTCTTAAGGTCAAGTCCTGTCAAGTGATATTCCTGGGTCGATTGGATTTTAATATTTATATTTTTGGGATCATAATGAGCATGGTTTTTAAATCGCTGAGTTTTAATTCTTATGTTTTTTGTTGAAGCCTAGACCAACACAGGATTCCCTTTCTCAATTTGAATACATATAATTTATCTAATTAACTCATTCTGAGCTCACCCTTAAGCACCTCCCTTTCTTCTTTTTGAAGTCCCCCTTTTCCAGGGAATTGTGAAAGCTTTGGTCGAAGTTGGCAGGAGGAATCCCTTGGATCCCTACATCCTCTTTTACAGCCTCTAATTATGCGAGCTGGCTAAAAGTGCGAGTTGCGTTGCCTAATTGCAAGCGACTGCCTCGAAGGCGGCTTACGTGGCGTATACGCGACGTCGGATAGCTGCCTATCCTTTTTCTTTTGGCCTTTGAGGTGTTGTTTTTTCTCGCCTCATTTTAAATTAAATCACGCACGTTTTTGAGAGTTTAAAAGGATGGAAAAAATAAAGATTGGGAAAGGGGAAACCCCAAATAGGAGAACACCAAGACGTGGCCTTTGACGCTTGGATGCTGCGTTTAATCAGCGAATTAGGAATGGAGGATGACTCGGGGAATGCCTTGGGAGGTGGAGTACATTTTTCAGCTATTTCCCACCGCAAATATGTCCTGGTTTCCCTCTGCTGGGGGTTTTCACAACTTTTGCAGGAGTTGGGAAACTCGTTCATGCGGAAATATGGGCCACAATTAAAGGCAATTTCGTGTTTAATTAAGCTGGAATTGCGAATGGTTAAAGCCACTTTCGCAAGCACAAGGGGTTAGGGGTTAGGGAGGAACCGCTCTGCTCATTTTGCGATGCAAATTGGATGAGCCGCAGGTGGTCCAAGCACCTGAAAGGATCTTCGCCTGCATTGTTGCCCTCTATTTACTCTCAGTTTGCTTGTTGTGGCCAGCAATTAAAAATTCAAACTGCAATTGTGTCGGCAACTGCTTCTACTAATTGTAATTGCAAATCCTGGAGCGAATGTCCCCAAAGGACTGACAAAGGACAGCCCGAGGATGCGGCTAAGCTGCACTCAATTGTTATGAGAATGCGGTCTAACGACGAGGAGAACCTGCTCAGAGATATGTATGTACTCGGAACTAATTGAAAAGGCTGGGATTGTGGGTTCTCATTTAAAGCCAAACAATGAATTTGGCTTAGAGAAAGTGCCTGTTGTTAAGGAGTCAAATGTTTTTATTGGTATGCTTAAAAATATCCTTCGGGAGCTTGTGTAACTCTGAAAGTATTAAGATTTATTAATGAAAAGGAAGGGCGGGTCAGAACGGCATTTGCCGGTGACACCTGCTAAAAGTTTACAAAAACAAACATAACTGCCACAAGGGTAGGGAGTTGGAAAAGTGTTAACTTTGCAACAGTGTCAAAAACTGCAGGCACCCCGCGATGCCAAGTTAAGACCGTTTGAAAGTTTCTTGCGGCCATCAGGGGAAAGGTAAAAAATAATGCTAGGAAATGTGTTGAATTGGGAAACGTATCTGAAGGTAACTTTGGTAAATAATAATAAGATACTGTCTACAGCATTAATTAACCAAACGCATAGGTTTTAAATTCAAAAACTTATCCTACTCTCCTATTTTTCTAACCCAAACCAAATCTCAAGTGCAACTGAACTTTTTGTCATTGGTCTAGTTATCAATTATAGATAATTTCCCTGTGGCAAGGAAAGTCATTTTCCCTTAACCAATAATTGCTGTATAATTAGATGGCTTATCCGTGCCACCGTCGGTTTTCTGTCCCCCATCGGCACTCTATGTCGGATTGGCTTCGATGAGTTATTGGCCTGTCCCGACCTTATTAGGTGTTCAGGAATGTTACAATCGAGTCGCGTTCGCCGGGGCCTGGCGCAGTTCACCCTGAAGGCAACCCTGTATGGGTCGTGGATACTCGGACTGTTTCCATTCACCTACGACCCGCGGAAACACCAACTGCAACGGTCAAAATGGCTCCTGGCTTATGGGTTGTGTTTGAACCTTGTTCTGCTGGTGTTTTCTGTGCTGCCGGAAACCGATGACCACAACGCGATCAAGGTGGAGGTCTTCGAGCGGAATCCCTTGGTCAAGCAGGTTGAATTCCTCGTGGAGATCATTGGCCTAGTAAGCACGTTGGTGGCTTATATAAGGGTTTTCTGGAAAAGCCAGGAACTAGCGGAGATCGTCAACGAACTTTTGCTGCTGGAAAAGCGCCATTTCAGCCAGTTAGGCCTTGGAGACTGTCATAAATTCGACGAGTATGTGATCCACAAGGGGATCGGGATTATCATGGAGCTCGTTTCCTCCCTATTGATCTACTTTGGGATACCGGAGAGCAGGGCCGTTGTGCGTGAGGCCGTGTGCATCTATGTAGTCCAGCTGGAGGTCCTCCTCATGGTGATGCACTTCCAAATGGGAGTGATCTACATTTATCGCTTCGTGTGGACCATCAACGGACAGCTCCTGCACCTGGCCAATCAGCTGAGAAGGGGTCAGAGGGGGGACCCGGAGAGGGTGCAGCAACTCCGCTGGCTGTACAGTCGCCTACTGGAACTGAACAGCCGCCTGGCCTCCATCTACGACATCCAGCTCACGTTCTTCATGGGCACGCTGATGTCGGCTAATATCATTATAGGCCATGTCCTGGTCATCTTTTGGATTAACATACAAAACTTCGATTTCTGGCTCATGATTCTGATCTTTCCACAAGCCTTGGTCATCAATTTTTGGGACCTTTGGCTGTGCATTGCCTTTTGCAACTTGGCTGAGAACGCGGGCAAGACAACCTCGACGATCTTAAAGTTATTTAATGATATCGAAAATATGGAAAGGGACCTGGAGCAAAGAGTAAGCTGTAGTACTTAGCTTCCTCACTTACAATTAATGCCTTCTATCTTTCCTTTCACTAGATCGAAGAGTTCACCTTATTTTGCAGTCATCGCAGACTGAGATTGCGTCATTGTGGTTTGTTCTACGTCAACTACGAAATGGGTTTCCACATGATCATCACCAATATTCTGTATGTGCTCTTCTTGGTGCAGTTCGACTATATGAATTTAAAGTTCAAGTGAGTTAGGTCAGACCAGCAGGTAAAGAAACTAAAGTTCCAGTGCCTCGTGTTGTGTTAATTCACTTTTAAGCACTCAATGTCCTTACATATTTACTATTCTGAATATTTCTAAATAAATCTTGAAATTGTGATATTATTTATATACCAAATGCTTTCCATATAAAGTAGTAGAGTATCCCTCTATCCATATCCCTTTTAGATCGATAATTCACCAGCACTTTAATAAACCTAAAAGGGTTTGTTTAGATGCGTTAACTATTCCCAATCTAAGTACTTTCCGGTTCGCTGCTAATTAATATTCTAATATTTTCTTCCCACTTTCCCACATTTGTTGGCCGACTGTTGCCCACTTCGAGGTCAGAAATGTTTCGACCACGTCGCGGCTTTTGTCAGAACTGGGCTTGGCTCATCCTCAGAGCGTCTCTTTACGGTTCTTGGATACTCGGATTGTTTCCGTTTATATTCGATTCCCGGAAGAAACAAATGACTCAGTCCCGATGGCTGCGACTCTACGGCTTAATTTTAAACCTCCTCCTCATTTTGCTACTCGTATACCTCAGCGTTGGAGCTAAGCAGACTTCTAAACTGGAGGCCTTTGACCGGAATCCCTTGCTGGAAAAGATCAACTTTCTTATTGGGCTGATGAGTGTCGTCTCAGCCATCGTAGTGCACTTGATGAACTTCCTGGGGAGCAAACAGGTTCTGTGGATAGTCAATGAACTGTTGACTCTAGAGTTTCGGCACTTCGATGGTATGAACTTGAGGAATTGTCCCAATCTAAATTGTTTTGTGATTCAAAAGAGCGTGACTATCATAGCTTCGACGCTAACCCTCATGGGTGTCCATTACGGAATGCCAGAAAATGAAACGAGCCTCTTGATGTCCGTGCTCATGTGCCTAACCCAGGTGGGCCTCAATCTCAACGTGATGCACTGCTACCTGGGCGTTCTCCTTATCTACCGATATGTGTGGCTCATCAACGGACAACTCTGGGATCTGGCCCATCAATCTGTCCCCACGACGGACTCTATATCGCCCAGGATTCGAGAGCTTCTCTGCCTATACAGAGGCCTCTTGGAGCTAAATAGGAGACTGCAATCGGCCTACGAGTTGCAAATGGCTCTCATCCTACTCTCTGGCCTTGCTGGCAACATTGTGGTTGTCTTTTTCTTCATCGTCTTTGAAATCAGTATGCAGAAATCTCACATTTTCTCAGTGCTATTTTTCCAATCCTTGCTACTGAATATCTGGGACTTTTGGCTGAGCATTGTCGTGTGTGACCTCACAGAGAGAACTGGCAGGGAAACCTCTGCCATCCTGAAGCTTTTCTGTGATCTAGAGAACTTGGATGTTGAGCTGGAAGGAAGTGTAGGTATATTACACACCATTCTGGCCACGATTAATGTCGCCTTTCTTACTCCACAGATAAATGAGTTTTCTTGGCTGTGCAGTCACGCCAAATTTCGCTTTCAGTTGTTTGGATTGTTTTCGGTGAACTACAACATGGGTTTCCAAATGATTATCACCAGTTTTCTGTACCTGCTTTATTTGGTTCAGTTTGATTTTATGAACCTGTGAGAGAGGGAATATTATATAAATAAATATTGTAAGTATGACTGTGTGGCTATATTATTTGTACTTCTGAAGAAAAAAGATTGTTTGCTTAGCTTTGTATATAAGTTGGAAATGGCCAGATCGGACGACTATTTAATATAGCTGCCATACTAACAATCCAAGTTATTAAAAATATATATAATTCTACTTTCGTCGTTCTGCGTTATATTTTAATCTAATTTCAAGTAGATTAATTTCTTATGATTCTACTATTTTATTTTTATTTTATGAAAATTTCGCGAGTGCACATAATTTTTTGAATCTTTGCTATAAATATGTACCTGAATTACATTTTTAAAAATGTTGTTAAAAGTAAAGAAAGCGCTCAAGTAATAAGAATTTAATGAGTATTTAAATAACTTAAAAGAAACTATTAAGCTATACAACCCCTAACTTAAAGTTATTTTAATGGACTTGTTAGTATATTATAATAAAAACCAAGGTGCTAAACAGTTTTAGATTGAATCTAACTTCAGTTGGCTAGGGTATACAAACTTCGGGTTTCCGAAGTTCTTAATTTTCTGTTATTAGTGACTTCCTGTTTACACTCCCGATTATCCTTTTAATGGGTGTTCTTGTTTTCCTAAGGGATATTCAGATAATCATAGGAAAATGAATTAAACTTTCATCGATTTCTTCTGTTATGGCTAATAAGGAGGAATCGAGTTGGCAGTCGGTAAACGATGTTCCGAGTTCGCGCTGGCTGTCCAAAACTAGTCTACTTTATATTGAACTCGATTCTGTACTGTTCCTGGCTGCTCGGCATATTCCCCTTTATTTATGAGCCCCAGCAGAGGAGATTGCATCGCTCCAAGGGGTTAATCCTCAATGGATTGGTACTGAGCTCGGGTCTGCTCTTCCTGATGTTGAAGCATGAGGGAGAGACGAAGGGGAAAGAGGCAAGGTTGGATGTCTTTGAGAGGAACTTTGTGCTGCAGCAAATCAGTCAGCTGTTGGGAGCAGTCGGAGTGTTGACCATCTGTGCCATGTACCTGCGGACATTCTGGCGAAGCCGGAATCTGGAAAGAATATACAATGAGCTGATGCACCTGGAACTGACATACTTTGGCTCTGACGCAGTGGAGTGCCAGACATTCGACGCCTATGTGATGCAGAAGGGAATCCTCATAGTCGGAGGAGTGGTGTCTACAATGGTGGTGCACTTCGGAGTGCCCAACCAAAGGCTGCCCATAACTAATCTCATCGTCGTCACGCTGGTCAAGCTGGGAACATTCCTCCTGGCCATACACTTTCACCTTGGAGTGGCCTTCGTCTACCGTTTTGTGTGGTCCATCAACAGGGAGCTCCTCGGCCTGGCTGGTCACTTGAGGGTTCATCCCTGCCGAGGCTCCTCCCGAGTCCGCCTGCTCCTCAAACTCTACGGGCAACTGGTGGATCTCTATGGCAGATTAACGGAGTGCTACGACTACCAGACGGCCTTGATGATGATCGTTTTCCTGGCTGCCAATATCATTGTGTCCTTCTACATCATCGTCTACAGCGTCAGCCTGAGCAAGATGACCTTCTTCGCAATGGTGATTATGTTTCCGCTGGCTCTGGTCAACAATTTCTTGGACTTTTGGCTCAGCATTTCGGTGTGCGATTTGGTGGAGAGAACTGGCAGGCAGACCTCCATGATCCTGAAGCTGTTCAACGACATCGAGGACATGGACAAAGAGCTGGAAATGAGTGTAAGTTGGGAGTCTTTTATTTCTGGGATCGATTGATATTTATGTCTTCCAGCAGATCTCCGACTTCGCCTTGTTCTGCAGCCATCGGAGATTCAAGTTCCTCCACTGTGGCCTGTTTCATGTGAACCGCGAGATGGGCTTTCAAATGCTTGTCACCAGTTTCCTGTACTTGCTTTTCCTCGTGCAGTTTGACTTCATGAACTTGTAACTCCCCAGGACTTACCTCAAAGCTCTCACTAAATCCCCCAGCCAGACGGGGCCATGAGATGCAATATTGAGCAGGTGACATCATGGCAATAAAGGCTGAATCACAGGCCCTACAAAGCGATGTCGTCAAACGAATAAAGTGAATGACTTGCTGCTGGGAAATGTGGGAGAAAATCGGAACGGGGTCGCAGGGCGGCAATATAAACACACTCCCTGCCATTCTTTCTGCCTCAAAGGAGGCTGTGCCACAAGCCAAAGGAGAGGGCATACAAAGTCACAGGAGTGTGAGCAATGGAGTGGCTACAAAGAAGAAGTGCAATTAAGGCCAGCAAATGAACGAGTTTTTAGCCTTCTGTACTTCTTTTTGCTGCCCAAGACTGTAGGTATTTCCCGTTTCATTTATTTCCAGCGAACAATGGAAATAGCTTGCAAGCGGAGCCCTTTACTGGTCAGGTTTCGCTCTATTTGTTCTGGTAATTTATCCTGCCCAGTAATTAAATAATATAATATATTAAAAAAATAATTAATTACCAGACTACTTAGAAAGTTATTTAGTAAGCTTATATTCTTTCTTGATACCTCAATAAACCTACTTGAAACTGGTTAAAATGCAACAAAGATACATAAAATCTACCTGATTTGTTTAGTTCTTTTATTTGAAATATTTTATTATTTTATTAAACCCCAAAATATATAATAAACAATAAATAATCAATATTTTGCGTAGTTTTCCTGCGATTTTCTCCATCCAATCATCTCTGTTTGATTTATTATTACTTTTCTATCTCTTTTATTTTTCGTCTGTCCAGACATTGGCAACATTTAGGCCGCATAAATGCAGAAAACTACAACTGACAGGCAACAATTAGGCCAACAATGCGAGAACAGGGAACAAAAGTCAAACAAAAGATTCCCACACATACATAGACATGCAGGCTCTGGCAGGTCCTTCGTCCTTGGCTGTCAGCTACAGACCCTCGCCGAGGGACCCCCATTATCTTCGATTATCGAGAGCACAAAGCCAGCTACACGATAGCAGGCCCAGCAAGGGCCACACTCGACACAATCGCGTAAATTGATTTTTATTATCCTGTGCAGGCTGGAGAGCGCTCCGCGGCACCCCTTGGATATCCTCGAGACTCTGGCAAATTTCCTGCTCATCTGCACGGCGAGCAAACAAAATAAAAACTGGAGTGTACACAAGCATTTGATTTATTGCCCTGGCCCAGGACATCCGCCAATTGTTTGGGCCACGTGGAAGCCTCCTGCCTCCTGCCCCACTGTCTCTGTCCACTCCCTCCTCCCCCTTCAGGTCGATCCTTTGTTTACACAATAAAATGCCAGCAGTGGAGCCGGCATTAGGTCAACATTCCCGCTGTTAGCAACTCGTCAACGCGTTCGGATAATTCGATTCGCCCATCTCGATTTCTGCCAGCTTTCAATATATTTTTATTAAAATGACAGCATCTGGTTATCGCCGCTGCTGAGCTCGGCACATTTCCATTTTCATTCCGGCATTTTCCGGGCGGGCGGAAAATTTCATAAAAATATTTTCGTTTTATGATGATTTGCCCTGTCAGCAGAAATAGGCTCGCAGCGACTTTTTCCTTGTAGTTCGCTAATATTATCCCATTTTGCTATCCATTATTTGATCATCTTTTTTATGGCATCGATTTTTGTGTAATAGAAAGATTTGTGTGTTTTTTATGGGAACGATACAATAAAATTTGTAGAAAATAATCAATATTAATTGTTTTCTAAAGATATTAAATACGAATATTTAAAAGAATATTTAAAAGAAGAAGATATATGTTTTTAATTCTGTTTCTAAGATAAAATATAAGAAATAAAAATTGAATACTATTCTTAATTTTAAAATCACTATTTATGTGTATACTTTCTCCCTCTAAAATGCAGGAAAATAAAAACTCATCCGATAATCCATTTTCAAAGCAATTTAAAGTTTTTCCCCTGCTCCCATTTTTATTATCATCCCAAACTTGTCGCCCATCCAAGTTTAATTTAAGTTTCGCCAAACGCAATTTTCTATAGTTTCAATATTTAGTCAGACTTTCCACTAATTGCCCGGCTCTCTTGGCTGCGTTCCATTCTCGCGTTTCCGCCTCCGCTTTTCCGAGCTTTTCCATTTTAGCCGGCGACACAAATCGGCTTTGCCCGTCTCTGAATTGTTGTTTAAACTGCCAGCAACTTGCAGCAAATTGGCAATTATTTAATTTCGCAAAGTTTTCTTTCAAGGAGGCCAGGCCCGAACTTTCCAGCAGAGTTTTCAGCCCCGATCGGCTTATATAAATTGCGGGCTGGAGGCCAAAATTCTAACGCATTGCCAAACTAATTAAGGCAGCCGTGGCGAATCAATAGAACAATTGGCGGGCATTTATCGTAATTAGTGAAAGGGTTGCTGCGGGTTTGGGCTCGGCAGGTTCCTTTCATTAACTGCTTTCCTTGAAGTTCACAATTTTGCTCGGGGACGGGTGTCCGCCCCTTCTGGAGTCAATCAACTCCGCTTTTGGGTTGGTGGAAAACATATAAATTTAAATTAAAAATCTGCTGATAAACTTTGACCTTTCCACTGCAGCCTTTGGCAATCCTTTGGGTCATTGGGTGTCCTTTTCCGAAGCAAAGCAAAAAAGTTTGGACCGCCCCTCTAATTACAATAAATGGTCAGTCAGCTCAATTTCTTGGAAGGCCTGGCGGCAAATTTTAATTAATTTACGAAACAAATTAGAAATTGAGGTGAACTTTGGTGTCTGGTTAAACTTTTATCAGATTTCAGTACGATACACCCAGAGGCTGTGGGCCTTTCATGCTGTTTTTATTATCGAAATAAACATTAATTCTAAATTAGTTAATAATGATAGGCATAAAAACACACGTTACACCCTCACTTGGATAATTTGAAATCTATAACATATCATTTAATGGGGGTTATACCATAAATATGGCCCGCCTTGAGTGATTTTTATACTCTCATAAAATAATGGCAAGGCAAATAAATATTCCGACAGACAAAAACAGGATAGCAGGAATAAAGCGGAGAAATTATCGAGGAAATTTACGATCCTGCGATGGTACATTTTGGCGAACTGATGCGTCCATCCGGGTTTTTATGGTGTAAACAAAGCAATGAACAATTTGCGCGCATTCCGGATAAAGCCAATAAATCAAATATATTGGCCAGGCGAGGCCACGCGGGCAGCGGGGGAAGTGAGGCCCCCAAACAATTGGCCGAAAGTTTTTGCGGAGCCAAGCAGAATTGGTAAAGGAATCGGTATTGGTATCGCTGAAGTGGCCAGGGGGGAAGGTGGTGCTGAGCCGGAGTGGCGGATTCAGGATAATAAAAATCAATTTACGCACTTTTGCTGTGAGCGACGTGTCCTTTGTTGTTGTTTTTATAGCAGCCAATGCTGGTCCTGCTCCTGCTCCTGCTCCTGCTGATGTCCCCTTTGGCACTGTCTGCCTCCTCTCGAGTTCTAATCGGGGCTAATGGCAGTGATTCGGGGAACAGGGATAAGGATACGCCTAAGGAGGGAGCGAAGGGTGCCGGCTTTGGCCTGGCTTTGACAGCGGTTGGCCTCTGTCAATAAGTGGCCAGGCAGGAGTCAGATTATCCTTAGCCTTCGGCGGTGAGTTTTTAAGCAGGATTTTGTTCTGCCACAAAACACTTTAATTGTGAAATTCAACTGGAAAAAGTCCTTCTAGAAGCCTTTGTTCTACATCATTTTTTCGATGTATTTATAACATATTAATACATTAATTTGTATTAAACAAAGGTAAACACTGAATTGTTCACTGCAAAACCAATCACTTTTATTTTTATTTTTCATTTCCCAAGTTCTTTAAAGCCAATTCTGTGACATCAAAGGCACGAAGCCAGGTGAATCTAATTAAAAATGAATAATTCATCAAGCCATACGAAACATGCATTTATTTGAATGGAAATCCGCAACAAAAGCCAAACTCCGGGCACAATAAATCAGGAAAAACAAGCTGCGAAAAAATGGGGAAAGCGGCAGCAGCTGGGAAATCGCAGTCAGGGAAATTAGCAGAGCACACACACACACACACACTGTCTCGCCCAAACAAACAAAACACACACAAAAGGCAAACAAAGAAAATGCACCAAAGCTGCTCATGTTAGCCATGGCTTTGTACTCTTCGCTCCCTCCCCCTTTCTCCACGACCATTGTTAGCCGGAAAAACCAGCTGCATTCTTAGCCAGCCAAAAAGTACAAAAAGCACAGAGCCCGTTCATTTGTTGGCCTTAATTGCGCTGCTTTCACAGCTACTCCATTCCTCAGACGCTTTTGACTTGTGTGTGTGCTCTGCTTTTGGCTTTTGCATAGCCTCATTTTCGGGCAGAAAAGGATTTCTCCGGCTGCACTTCTCCCGCTGATGTCCTGCGGCAGTGCTCCCATTCCCCTTCTGCTGAAAAGCCAACAAGGCGCTCTCACAGACACGACTCCTTGTGGGGCCTTATCCCACTTGTGCTTCCGCCCTCTCAAAGTCCCCTGACATCTTGAGCTGTCACTTGTACTATGCAGGACCTGCGTTGTTCCCCCTTTCGACTGCTCCGCACTCCAGACGACACACAAGGAAGTGTGAACCAATTAGAGGGCCCAGGGCGCTTTTAATGTGCCTGCTTCACAGGTTCCAAAAATCAAACTGAATCAGGAAGAGGAGGTACAGGAAGCTGGTGATGGCCATGCGGAACCCCATCTCGTAGTTCACATAAAATAAGCCACAATGACGAAACTTAAGCCTCCGATGGCTGCAGAAAAGGGCGAATTGGGTTATCTAGGGGATACATTTTTTTAGTAATTTTTAGATAATTAAGTTCAGTTTAAACTCACACTCCTATCCAGTTTTCTATCTAGGTTCTCTATGTCGTTGAATAACTTAAGAATCGTCGACGTTTGCCTGCCCGTTCGCTCGGCCAAGTCACAGACAGCGATGCTCAGGCAAAAGTCGAACATATTGATGACCAAGGCCTGGGGCATCACGAACAGCAGCATATAGTCCCAGTCCTTCTTCAGGCTGATGGTGTAGATGATGAAGAAGAAGACGCCCAGAACGTTGGCAATCAGAAAGCTGACCATTACCAGCACCATTTGGTAGTCGTAGACGCCCGACAGGCGAGTGTTGATTTCCAACAGGCGATGGTACAGGCAGAGCAGTTTATCCACTCGATCCGACTGCACCTCCCTTCCGCCTGCCAGCTCATTGGCCAGCCTCAAGAGATCCCTGTTAATGATCCACACATATCGGTAGATATAGACCACGGCCAGGTGGAAGTGTGAGGCGCCCAGGAGGACGCCGAGTAGCATCAGGCACAAGCTGGTGACTCCCACCAAGAGCTGCTGGCTGAAGTTCGGGGACATGCCCAGCTCCATAACCACCATGGACATAAACTCTAGCACCACAGAGAGTCCTTTGTACAGGACGAACCTATCGAAGCTGCAGCAGTCCTCCAAGGGATAGTGTCGAAAGTGGCGCTGCTGGAGGTCCAGCAGCTCATTAAATATCCCCTCTATATCGCCACTCTTCCAGTAGCCCCTAAGCAGGATAAAGGCCACCATGAAGAGGCTCTGCATATCGTGAATACCATTGACCTGCTCGGCAAGTGGATTTCTGTGGAACACCTCCATCCTCATGGGAGTCTCGGTCTCCGTATCGTTGGTCCCCACCAGCACAATGAGGACCGTGGTCAGGACGAGGCCATACGCAATTAGCCACTTGGAACGATGCAATTTCCGCGTCCAGCTGTCGTAGGTGAAGGGAAATATGCCCAGGATCCATGACCCATAGAGAGCGCCCTTCAGCGTGAAGCCCACTAGCTTCTGGCGGAAGCCACTCCCGCTCGGGCGGAACATTCCGGCCGGGAACTTAACCTCGAATGGAGCGGAGTGGAATCAACCCACGATAAGGATGGCTGGATGGGCAAATGTTTTCCGACAACGGTGTGGGAATTGCTGATGAAGGGATTAATTGTAGTGGCCATCAAGCACAGTGAGCGAAATGATATGAAGGATTTTTTTGAACAAAAAGGAAGGAATGGATCTAATGAAGATCTGAGAAAATGAATATCCCGAAGTTAACTTTTGCCAAAGTTAAGTGATTCTCTTTTCTGTATTCAATATTTTATATATCCTCCCAAATGCACGTTAATTCTTCTAGTGTGTTTATTCATAACCCTCCTTTTTCTGTTAACTGATGTACAAACATTATGTAGGCCAAACGAGCTCTTTGTGCTCATAATGCGAGCAACATTTGCTGCGATTAAATCATTTAATTAATTGGATGGACATGGAGCTGAAGTCCAGTTGAAGTTTCCTGCCATCGCTGGCGTCACCCGGTCGGACTTCCCCCTCTCGTTTGGGTCACAGCCCGATGGCAGGCTCGTAAAAATAATTTCGAGTGGCCCAAAGGAAGCCTGAAAACATCCTTCAGAACAGCCGCCCCTGAGAGCAACTCAACTGAATTCTGTGAAAAGCTTCGAGTGCGATAATATCCCGGCATATTCCTCTCCACATCTGGAGGGTTCTCTGCCAGCCCCATGAAAGAGGAGTACGAGTTTGGGCAGGGAAATCCCCTCGAGAGGTTGGCTCGACGTCCAGTGCGATCTGAAAATCTTCCAAAGTTGTGCAAATGAAATTTCATTCAATTAGTGTGGCAGACGACAGGTTTGATGCCTCAATGAGCTGCTGAGATGTGAGCAGGGCTGCTGGGGGTGTCAGAGTGTGGGCAGGATAATCGCAGCTAACCAGTCAGGCGTTGCAGATCCTTGAGCTCGCATCGGTGCTTCGTCCTGCGATTAATTCGCCTCAATTGATGCTTGAGACCTGTCAATAACTGATTCATCTTTGCCCAGAATTATCGGGGCTCCCCCATACCTTTCTGCCTTTCCCCCAATGGCCGCCGCAAAACTTTGCAATGCTTTCAATTTGTTTTTCCAAAGTGCCTGCAGTTTGTGACACTGTTGCCCAAGTTAACACTTCTCCAACTTCCATACTCTTTGGCAGCTATGTTTGCTGCTAAAGTTTTAGCAGGTGTCACCTGTGTAAACGCCATTCCCAGTGGCACTTCCTTCGGTTTTTCCCATTTTCATTATTGGCCATTTTTGGCACCTTTTAAGTTTCCGAATGCCAAATTGAAAGCTCTTTCTACTTGTTTTGTTGTTAGCAAAGTTAAGTCAAGAGAAACTTGAATCGTTATCCAGGCATAAATCTTTCAATTATTTCTAAAGCACTTTGCCTGGTAGCTGGTAAATTTCTAAACAGATTATTTCCATTAACGAAACCGCATTTTCATAACAATCAAGAGCAGCTGAGCCGCATCCAGGGGGTGTCCTTTGCGGGCACTCCAGGGACATTTGCTCCGCAATTTGCAATCATAAGGAGCAGTAACAGCTGGCGACGCAATTGTGATTTGAATTTTTAATTGCTGACCACAACAAACGAAAGGGGACAAGCAATGCAGGGGTGCTCGGACATCCTGTGGCTCATTCAGCTTGTATATACACCTTCAACGAGCTTAATTAAATGCAAAATTGTCTCAAATTATAGCTGTTCCACAGTCAATCCAAAGACACTCCAATGCTGTGAGAAACCGCAGAACGATGGAAGCTGAGTGGGGAGACAAGGACATACTTGTGGCAGAGAGAATCTCCTCCTTAAGGATTCCCCTCCAAATACTTTCCTCTTTCTCATTTATTTTTGCTAGACAACGTGCGTGACTTAATTCAAAATGAGAGGCTTTAAAGCATCACCTTAAAGCGGAACAAATTAAAAGGGAAAAGTTCTCAAGCGTTACGCATACGCCACGTAAGCCGCCATCTTGGCAGTCGCCTGTAATTAGGCAACGTAACTCGTATTTTTAGCCAACTCGCATAATTAGAGGCTGCAAAGGAGTATGTAAGGGATCCCAGGGACTTCCTTTGCCAGCTTAGGCTTGAGCTCAAAAATAAAAGGACACATCAAGGGCTGTTAAGGGGTAACCCGAAATGAGTTAATTAGACAAATTATATTAGATGAGCCCGCGGGTGGCCAGATTTTAATAAGATTTGTAAGGACTTTGGTTCCTTCCGGTTCCTTCCCCATTTCTGGCTTGCTTAAATATTAGCTGAGTGATTTAAAACTTCTAATAGCCCAAGAGCCTCGGAGAATCACTCGACAGGATTTGACCTTAAGAAAATTATTTTTAATATCTCAAAAACAAGGCAAGGCAAAAAGGAAAAACATCGCGCCCTTAACCTTTAGCTTGGAATTATTGAAAATGTTTTCCCTTATTGCCGTCATGTCTTGTTTGGCCATTATCCTCGCTGCCACTCCCTGCTGCTGATATCCCTTCGCCATGTTGTTATTATCCTTATTCCTCTGACGGGGCAAAGTTTAATGTTTCACTCGGAGAAGGATTCGCAGTGCCTGCGGGAAAGCTTACTGGCAAGTCGTTAAAATCAAATGGAAGTGGTCTCAGAGGGCTGGAATCTCTCTTTCGAGATTCTAAGGATACTCGAAGCAGTTCCATAACCCCGTTCGGAGGAACCTTCGCACGATTTCAGGGCGATCAAATCTCATTCCGAATGCAATTGGTGCACCAATTTGGCACATCAAAGGAAAGCAAACAGCCATGACCCGCCCACCGAGGCAAATGAAGTGCAAAATCTGGGAAACACGAACAGCAAAGTGCGAAAATATTTGCACTACAAAGTAGCAAAAGGAAAACAAACGGAAAACGCGAAAAATATTTTCACAGTTGCAAATGTTCGCTCGGGGATGAGAAGGGAGATCGGGGAAGAGTGTTCAAATAACTTGAAAAAAATGGGGTAAATATTTATGAAATATTTTCGCAGAGTCTGCAAATCAAATCAAATTGCTGACAGAATGCCATGATTTATGATTGTGGGAGGAGGAAGTGGAGGGAATTTTTTCAGTTGTTGACTTGTCAAAGGATTGTGGGGAATCCCGGCAGTTGCTTACCTTTTCCCGCTTACCTAATAATGTGCAATTCTGTGTGCAGACAATGCAATTTGCAGGCTATTTATGTCCTTCGATAAACTCTTGTGAGCTTGTGTGGAAAACTGCTGGGAAACTCTCGGAAAGTGTCTCACAAGGCAGAGAGTGTCGTGGGAGGGGAAATTATCTTTGCCTCAGTGAAGAAAATTGCAAATTTCAAGACGGAAATTGAAAATTTATTGGATGCGAAAATGTCCTCTTGGGGGATCCTTTTAAATAACATTTTTCTGTTTCTATTTATTATATTTTCTTTGAGGGATCCTTTGCAGACACAAAAAAAGGCACCGCGATTGATGATCCTGGCTGTCAGGGAAGGAACAAAGTGACAACATTTTGCATCGCAATCGGAGCAAGAAAGTTTCCTTCCCCGATTCCCTTCCCTAAAAAGAGCATTAAAAATTTGTTTTGCCTGTTTACTTGCAGCTGAAATTTCGCAATATTTTCTTTCCCCATTTTTTATGCTTTCTTTGGAGCGCCACAAAGTGTGCAACACATGCAGCTGAAGTTTCCGCGAAAGTTTTCTTTTCCCCCCTTCGTCTTCCATAATAAGTTACGCTTAGCATTTTCCCTTTACTTTCCGTCTAAGTGCATTTTTCACCTTTTATCATTATTTGTTGGTTCATTTCCACGCTTTTCCTTCGGGAAGTTTCCCGGACTGAGGCTAAGGAGCGATGATTGCTTTGGTCTATGCAAAGTGTCTCAATTTGGGCTCTTGTATCCATTAGGTGCGTGTATCCCTCAGATGCGCATAAAGTATTTTGCAGATAATAAAAATTGGCAAACGGCGCAGAATTTATGCGCTGTGGAAACTCGTAAATTTTCAATGTGCCCGTGATAAAAATCGGGAATGAAAAAGAGGGACAAATAGAAAACTCTCGTGAGCATAGAATATGTGCTGTATCTGTATTTGCAGAAAGTTTTATGAGTCTCTGATCTCTCGGGCAGAGTTTGTGTCAATAAACGGATTATAAATATTTATGGGAATTTCTCTGGAATAATTATCCATAAACTTTATTTTTCTTCAAGTTTATATTTTATAGGAAAAGAAAAATGGATACTTTAATGCATTTACTACTCAAACTAATCTCAATACTCTCCGATTCAGTACACATCCCGAGGCCTTTGGCCTTGGCAAACTTCCTTCAATTTCCGTAGTAATAAATTTCAAAGAAAATTCATTTCAGTTTCAGTGGAAATTGCCAAAGATAAACAGAAATCGAAGCTCCGTACCCTCTTTTCGGCATTAATTTAAACACAATTAAGAGGCGACAGGAAAAACGACCTAAAACAGACAAAAGTTAAGGAGAAAGAGATAGAGAGAGAGGCGGAGTGAGACGGAGCATAACATCAACTTCAAGGGAAAACATCTCCAAAAAGATAAATAAATTAAATGAAAATAAAATAGAGTCAAAGGGAAGGGAGCGAGGGGAGGCAGTGAAATCGATGCGAAGGTCATTCCGGGTCAGCGATAAAAATTCCAGCAAACTCTTGGCCAGGAGAGAAGGAGAGAGATCTGAATTAATTGCGGAGAAATTTAATTTTACGACGGAGAATTTCATCGTTCTCCTCTCGAGACTCTTAAAGGGAGTGAAACTCTCGCCAAATGGGAGCCCATCAAACGGGAAATGGGTTGCTGATGATTTTTATTGAGCCTCGAATTAAAAGCGATGAAAATGTGACGGAAAGTGCGTTGCCGAAATAATGAGAACCTGCAACAAAGAGGGAAATCCCTCTTCTTCCTGTTGCTGTAAAAATTACGAACGAAATGTTCGCATGTTTAACTGCGCCGTAAATTAATTTGGCAGGAGTCAGTGGAGTTTTTGCCGAAAACAAGGCGCTGATTTCTGCCCCAACGTACATTGTTGCACAGGATAAACACAAGCAGAGGTCAAAGGACATGCATGTGTGCCCTGGGAAAATTTGAACAATTAACTTCTGCTTTTTGCTGGCCCCTTTGGATGTCCGTGTGGTTTTTCGCTGTTTACACCTTTTTCACTTTCAAGTGCCACCCGTAAAGTCAACGTAAAGTGAAATTAATTAGGATGTGGGGACTGGATACGAGAGAAATATGTTTTTGAGAAATGAGGAAATACTTGAACTAAGGAAAAAATGGAGCCAAAGTTCAATTGATTCATTCTTAATTATATGAAACCTCGAACCCCGGATTTGTTATCAAAATACAAATAAAATAAGTAGCGTTTCTAACCATTTGACTCTCCTTACCTACATCCCTTATTGCCTTCAGCATCAGTAGGTTTTCTCTCTCTTTCCACAACATTACTGGAAAACTACAGAAGGTTTTCATAGCTTTCCACTCTCTTGAAACTCTCACTGGAAACTTCTGACATTTTCATCTTCATTTTCCTCGCTTCGTTTGGCCTTTTAGCTCTCTGTTTTCTTCCATTCAGGAAACTTGATGTCCCCATCCACTCAGCTCTCACTCCATGTGTGTGTCATGGGACGGGGAGTGTGTGTGCTCTGACGTCAAGTTCATAAAAATATCTGCCATAATTGCAGCTAAGTCAGCAAATGTTGACTACTGTCCTGCCACCCGTCCCTGTGTCCTTTTCATCCTCATCTTCCCTGCTGTTGTCTAGCCGCATTCTCCTTTCTGTTGCGTTTCCCTTTAGTTAAATACGAAATGAAAGGACCCAGGGATGCGCAGGAAGAAAAGGAGGAAGGGAGGAATAGAGCGATGTATCCCGGTTGTGGAGACCCAGAAGGGGAGATCCTGAAAGGACGCACTTAGTTTTACGCTCTCACATTCAGAACTGCTGCTCAATGTGGCGAGAATGAAGATGAGGCTGCGGGAAACCGAGCGGGAAGGGAAGCCTGTGGCTCTTCTAAAAAGATTTCCTTAGAAGGTTTTCAATGCACTTTCGATCCCTTGTCTTTCTTGATATCTCAAACTTAAATAATTCCTGTAGTTTTCGCCTCATTGTACACACTTTCAATTAGGTGGCATTCAGTCTCTGCCCTGAAATGCAAATCAAAATGGGAGGCAATAAAAGTCACTCACAGGATGTAAACAAGGCAGCAGCAAGTGTCCTTAACCCATCCCCACTGTTTAGCCCTATTAGCGCCCATTTCCCCCGTTTCGTACGGCTTTCAGCCAACTGTGGAAAGAGTTGACAGGGAAGGACATGAACTTTTCCAGCATCAACATTTTCTTTATTTTCCTCCCTCTTTTCTTTTTATTTAGCGTCATCAAAGTGGGCGGGGGCGTGGCTGATTGCAGCTGCAACTGGAGGAGGAAGAAAAAAGATGCCAAGAGGAAAGGATTTAAATATCTCCCCAGCTGCATTTCCCTTCCTTTAACTTTGTTGCAATTCCTTTTCAGCGGGGAAACTTTCTTTGTTTTGCAACAAATTGCGGCAGCTTCCATGTTCCCTTTCATTTGCTTAGTCGGCTTCTCCATTTTCTTTGCCTCATTTGGAGGCGAGTTCAGAATGTTTTTCCTGACCAAAGTTTGCCTCGTTTTCATACCAAACTCGGATGCTTCAGGATCTTCTCATACTGATAATTGACAGCCTCGTTTTCCAACTCCTATGAGGCGAGCCGTTTGATGGTTTTACATTTCCCTCGTTAGCTTTGCTTACATTTCCCTGTGATTTTCAATCGGTTTCCATTCAAGCTTGATTTGCATAAAAGCCTTTGGAATGTGTTCCATTTGAATGCCTCATTAGCCAATGAAGAGACTTCATCGAACTGTATTCAACTGCCTCTCTGAACCGCTTTTCACTCCCATTTTCACATTTCCCAACCTGTCACAATATTTACTGCAGCTGACTTTTCTCTTTTTCATATATTTAAATTGTGGAATAAAGGATTAATTTTGTTTGTATTTTCAATTAAAGTTTCGAAATGTTCAGTGAACAGTTGCCACCCACAGAAGCGGATGAGGTCCTTTCTACTTCCTGCTCTTCTCCCGGACTCCTCCTCCCTGGCACTCGTTGTCCGTTATCCGAGCATCCGCTTCGGCTTAGTTTCCTATTCCATTTCCACATATCCCTGCTGGCTCCCGAAACTGTTTATCATCAGTTCACATGACTTGCCGTCCCCGAATCCCCACCAGAAACTCCCTGCCAGCTCCCAGCTCCTCTTCATTTGCGTAGTCATACAAAATTAATTAGGAGCCTCTTCACACATTAGCAGGTGAAAACTGAGAGCAAGCTGCGAGTTTCCCCTGACAGTCCAAGTGAGAACGGTTTCGCATTACTCATACGCCACCGGTACCCATTAATTTCGCTAATGCGCCTCATTCACTTCAGCGCCTGTACACGCGACTCCAGTTCCATTTGACTCTTCTACTCCCATTTCCACTTCCATTTTCATTCACCCCTTTCCCAATTGATTTATATATTTACTTCCTACGGCATTCAGTTGATTTATACTCCAGAGTTGAGTTCAAAAGAGACGAAAATCAGCGAAAGGTGAACTCGAATCCATTGTGAAATTCCTAGGCGTATATTGGAGCAATTTGTCAGGAGATGAAGTCTTGTCGGGGTCACTAAAGGTGAAAAGAACCAAGGGGAGGAACTCAAAAGAAGAGGGTCAAGGAATTTCCCAGGAAATCAAAAGAAAACTGCAAACGAAAGTGCCATTTACAACGAAAATCGGGAAGGGTTTATTACCTCCTCTCTCTCCTATATTAACGAAATATTTCCCTTTTCTCATTCGTCCTGTTCCTGGAGTTTTCCATGGAAAAGTTCTCAACTTGCGCTGAAATTGCATTTAATTAACATTCAGCCACAAGTTGGATTTTCCTGCGGAGGGAACGATTCTGACCCCATCTATAATTTCATTGCAACAGTTGGTCCTCCTCATCCTATCTGCCTCACACTTTCCCCACTTCTCCGAGTAAATTGAAACTTTTTTGTCTTCATTATGGCAGCTCAGATCGATTCTGAAGCGGATCCCCCGAGCATCCGCCTTATTCCCTGGCGGATGACATCTCACTTTACATATCCCTGCTCTTCTGCACTTAAATTTCCCCCCTTCCTGGTGACGTGCTCTCGGTTTACTTTGTTTTCTTCTTTTAATTGAACCCAGCGCAGATTTTAACGAATTTATCGATGGCAGGATGGCCCCTCCTCTGTATCCTGTGTCCCTTAAAGTGGGCATGGTCGGTTGCCTTGTAACATATTTTATGCATGCCTCAATGGGCGCTCAGTGAACATTGTGGGAGAGAAATGGAGGTGGAAATCGGGGAAAGGCAGATGTCTCTATCGCATTTCCATGGATTGTTGTGCCGAGTCGCGGCAAGTGGCTCGGTGGGGAAAGGATAAGGGTAAGCAGGGGGTTATCCATATGCAAATGAAGCCTTCGTTGGCCTTTTCGCAGCTCCCCGTTGGCGGGCTTGTTCCCTGCTCGGAGGATATTAACCACCTGGAACATAAACAGCAAGTGCATCTCCCGGGGATCCAGCCATCCATAAATCATGCAACACCTTCGACCCATTTCCGAGTGTTCACCTGTCGCACAATTGAGAATGGAGAGCGGAGAATGGAGAATGGATAACGGAGGACGTGACTCGGTGGCACTTGACTTTCCCCTCTGGCCTCAAGCTTACCTCTTCATCTCCGAACTCCATTCTCCGTTCGCCAAGAACTGAGATATTCGTGTTCTCCGCAGCATTAGCATCTCAAACAGGGCGAAACATTCAAATTGGTGTGACCCCAAGACGAAGAGGGAGCAGCGAGCAAAGCTGCTCATCTCCATTTGGGCGGGAACAACCTCAACTAGTGATGCATTGGGGTCAGGAAGAGCTGCCAGAAGGTGAGGAAAATCTTTATTTTCCTGGCAGAGTCGCGGGCATGCGTGTGGGATGGAAACAAAGGAATTTTCCACTTTCGCCAAGTGTTTCCATTTGCATTTGGCGGCCAAGAGAAATTCCAAAATGTAAAACAATGAAAGGAAAAAAATTAGAGGCGGGAATAGGGGCCGCGGTGACTTGGGAGAAGAGGAAACACTTTAGTTTCCTGTTGCGGTTTCCATTCGAGTTTCTTCATGTGTAAGTTCAAGGTCAGAGAGCAACCTTGACCGCTTCGAGAGAGAAGGGAAACATTCCTCGAATTTGTGCCCGAACTTGTCTCGGACTGTGAACTCATTAAAAATTCTGAAAGAGGAACTAAAAGCACTTTCCCAGTCGGATTAAGGAGACGACTGGGGCAGACAAGTGTGGACAACGTTGCGTATGAGTAATGGCATTTAGGAAGGGGAAAGGGGAAAGTTTATGGGGGAAAGAACCAAGGAATGTAAAACTTTCACTCAAATTAAAATTAAAAGAAGCAGTACGGCTGAGGTTTTGTCTTAAAGTAAAGGAATTTTCTGTCATTTTATATCTTTAGAAAAGTTTTCCTGTGGGCAACACTGCGTATGAGGAATGAAGTATATACATACATGGAGGAGAAATAGAAAATAACGTTTGGAAATAAAAATATTTACAAATTTTTAAAATATAATTCATAAACTAAATTATGCTACTATAATGGAGCATCTTTTAAAAAATGTGTAGGAAAAATACTTCTCCCGAGCTTGGAATTGAAACCAGGACTTTTGGATTAAAAGTCCAATGCTCTACCTACTGAGTTTTCTGGGATTGAGATCTTGACCGAAGTTATTAAACAGACTCAAGTATGATAGATACATTCAACTCTACTATTTTCAATAACACTTTCGATCTTTTTTTTTTAAATTTCAGTAGAAGGAACTGCAGCCGATTGAGAAAGGAAATGTTAAATTCACTTGGCAAGAACTTAAAATCCCTTTAAACCAACTGAGATTTTATCTGAATCTTTGCTTTCATCGAATGCCTGATAATGGCTGGAAAATGCTTTGTTTGCTGCCTCATCGGGACTGTTAGAGAGTAACGTGGAAAAATGCTCTCCAATCAACTGAACTCAGCTGCACGGCCACGCCCCCTTTGCCCGCACGCCTAAACAGGGTCTGGCCCACTCTCCCCCCCTTCGACCCCTTCTTACCCATCACTTTTGGGTCCAAAAATGCGGGCAATAATGAAAGTGCTGACAATGTGAGCCCAACCGAGGCCCCAAATTGCAGCTGCACCTTGTTCCCGGTGTCCCTCTGTCCCGATGCGCTCCCCTTTGGCGACCACAACTCGCTGCTGCAGCTGAGCGAAGGACGAAAGCGAAGGACGCTGCAGGACCACAGGCGGAAACAGGAGCAGTGGGATGTGGAAGGGGATCCAGGCTGATGCTCTGCGTGAGCGGAATTTAAAACGACTGCCAGGAACAGACTCTGGCAGCTCCATCCATCACAACAAGGGGGCAACGATGATCAGGATGGTGAGGGTGCATTAGGGGGAAGTCGGGGGAGAGACGTGTCCCTGCAGATTGACCTGCATCCGCTCATTAATTTTTGGCTCTGTCCGCAGAATAACGTGTAATTTCCCGCCAAACCGAAACAAATAAATTTTGTGGGTTCCCCATAGATGCAGGCGTGACATGTCCCTGGGATTGGATCCAAGTGTCCTGCCTGCTCAAATTGCCAGCGAAAACATTGTGTCAAGACCTTTAAACCAATTAAATGTTTGTGATTCGCACTCTGGGCCAAGTTCGTAATTGGTTTAAACTGAGCAAGGGGTGTAGAAAGAAGCAAAATGTCTGCGGTTTCCACAGGCAAAATCCCCGAAAAAGAGACACCAACGAACACAAACAAGCAATGAGTCGATGGGTGAAATACGCAACCTATAAGCAATTGACCCAGAAATGCACCCCCAACCGGTATCTCCCTCTGTTTCCCTTACTCACAACCCCAAATCGAAGCCAAAACGGAATGGGAAATCAATAAGAAGGGCAGAGTGAAGTGAAGGGATTGCCAAAGGACGAAGGATGCTGCTGCTTCCCTTAGTCAACAAATGTTGCCAGACATTCGCAACCAGCTGCCAGCAACATTCGCTCTCCAGACTTCTCAGTGCGAGTATCTCTCAGATAATTCTCGGGAAAGCTTTCACTCTCTTCCGCCAGCTCCCACACTCTGTTGCCATAATTTCGAGACCAACACTTGTGGGAGGTCAGTAGCCAGTAGTCCCTAGTCCATAGTCCACAGCCAGGAGTCCTCAGTCCGCAGACAGTCCTCCGTGCGTAGTCGAAAGTCTTATTATTCATGTCAACGACTCGCACATTAAGGAAGGGAGAAGAATTCGAAGAAACGGGGAGGTTATCCACCCTGGACACCCGATTTCGGGTTGGGAATTTAAATTTATTTGGATTTGAGGAGCCTGGCAAGCTTTTTGGGGTTTGTTTGCCTTTCAAGAGCGACAAACAAAAGTCTCAATTTAAATATCAATTAGAAATGTTTATCGGGGAATAGGGTTGGGGATGAGCAGAGTGGATCCTGCCATCAATCAATGTTCGAATGGAAATTTAATATAAATAGAAACCTTTCCTGATTCATGGCCAGAGATCTCTTGTGCAGCTAACCAGCTGGCAAAGAGAGACTTCCTTTAAAGCCCGATGAAGTCGGAAGATTGAAGAGTCTCCTCTGAGCAGGGGGCCAACTTTTAATTGATTTGTGTGGCTGGGAAACTTTTCCTCCCTCAAACGTTCCATCTGTCTCTCGAACAACATTGTTCAGCATTCTGTTAATTTGTTTGCCGCAGAATAAGGGGAGTAAATAGAGGCTGATGAATCAACAGATAAGCAGAAGGGAAAACTGCGCAATTTTCAAATTTACTTCGCCGGGAAACACGCTTAGCAAACATGGGAGAAGCCACGAGGAAAACTGCGCAACAAACAAACCTTTGTGGTTGCAGGAATCGGGAATCCGCAGGGCAAAGGGAATATTCGATTGAGATATGCGAGGATCCTAGGGGATACCAGGAATGCAGGATTAGTTTGCCTGGCAAACATTTCGATTTATTGGCAAACTTTGCACTGCAGAGCACTGAAATCTGTGTTGGCTTTATCTTTGGTTATGTTGGTCAAACTGTGCTAACTTTTTAATTGTTTTTTCACTCTCTCAGTGATGTAAATTAATTTGGTAATTGTATTTAATATTTTTGCTTACCCTCCTCATCCTAAAGTTTGTTCTTTGAGTTTGCCACGAAAAATTATTAACTTTCAGTTGGATTATTAGAGAAAGTTTGAGTGATACTAAATATTTTCCTTTTAATATTTATTTACAGCAAATAAGAAACTGATCAGAGCTCTTCTCAGAAAGTAAAATTTATTTATAGCTTTAGTACTTATTTATGTTTACTTTTGTGCGATGATACTAGAGCGAACAGTTTCCATTCATAATATTTATACCTCCAGGAAAATATATTTTTAAATAACATGGTATATTTTCCTCCATTTTCTTTTGAATTCTCGCTGAGCAGCTTAGCCCCGAGTCGAGTTTTCTTTTGATTCTGGGTCACTTGTCTTGATTTGTATCGCTTTTCCTCATTTCCCAGACAAAACCCCAAGAAAAGAACGCGGAGACAAAGAAAGATGGCAGCTAAGCCGCAGAAAAAATAAAGAAAAGTTCGCGATAAGTGAAAACAAAGTCATCGTTTTCCTCCAGCTTTATTTGCACTTCTTTAAATGGTTTTCCCCTCTGCGTTTATAGGTCGTGTCACAGTTTCCGTGGAACTCCTCAAATAAAACAAGAAGGTTTCTGCTTAATTATGAAATGCAAGCAGAGTGAATGAGTGGAAAAGCGGTGTGGAGTCAACAGTTTCCATTGTTTTCCTAGGTTTCCCTTCCTCTTTTTTCACTGCTGCCCAGCTTCTCCTTTGGCCACAAATCTGTAGAGGAAAACTTTCGTGGGCCTTCCAGCGATTTCCCTTCGCTTTGACATATTGAAGCATCGAGAGGCGGTGGAAAGCCGGTGAAAAAGGGGGAGTGGCACCTGTCAATCCCCTGACTTTATGTGTCGCCTTTCTCTGGGAGAAAGGAGAAAGTGAGAAAAGAGGAGGGTGCGGAATGCGGGACAGGACCCGTTTAAAGCCTCGGAGAGTGGAGCACCCATCGTAATTGCTTTTGTGTGCTGAGCGCTTGGCTTACAGCGATGGAAGCGAGACAAGGGAACTAAGCTGTGGGGAAAACGACGGGGAGGTGGGGCCTCGCTTTCCCTTTGAGTTATTTTCAGCCACCGAATAATTTGAAAGCACCGAAAAAGCCACAGAAAAGAAAGCAAAAAATTTCCGCTAAGAGGAAAGTAACACACATTAAAACACACACAAACCCACATGTATTAACACAAAGAGATAGGAGAGACAGGACAAAAGGACGAGGGCGAGAGAGATAGAGAGTGGAAAAAGTTGAATTAAATTATGAGTCTGTGGCGAAATAAATTTGAAAGAATGAAAATTTAAATAATGCGCCACGCATTCAGCACAAACCGCGAGAGTGTGTTCTACAGAGAGGAAAATGAATGAAAAGTGGGATGGAAATTAGATGGAAATTAGTACACAGGTATCACTTTAATAAAAGGATGTTTCAGGTGACTGTGTCAGTACTAGGACTGAGGTTGTAACACCTAATTTTAAGATATTCAAAAACCTTTAAAGAGGTATGAATTTAAAATTCTCTACTTTTCGCTCACTGCACCCTCTGTTTGTGGAAGGTATTCAGAATTTGCTGCTCACTTCACCGAAAATTGTTGCCATTTACACGATACTTGAGCATCCAGCGAGGCCTTCCCCTCGCTCCCACAATTCTCCAGTTCTCCGTGGGCAATTTCTCTTCGCTATGAATGAGAATAAGACGCAGAATGCCGAATGTCTCGGTGGGCGAAGTTTGCTCATCAGTCCGCGTAATTTCGCGGTGCAAGTTTCGAATTTGTCAGTGGTCCAAGAATTATGTGGCTTCCTTCCGCTTCCTCTGACTCCCATCCTTCAACCCAAGGAATCCGCAAACCAGGATGAGAAACTGCCTCTGGCCGAAACAATGTGCTCAGGTGGAGGAAGCAGGGGAGAGAGAGGAGCAGAAGTCACCTCCTGACCGTCCTTCAAGTCACAAATTAGTTTTTACCAGACTCAGTTCCTCTGGAGTTCAGCTTACTGTACTCGAGATGAAAGTTTTCCAATGAACTTAAGTGAAACCTGTGGAAGATGGTGAGGATAATGACCTAGGGTCAGGTGAAGACCTCAACTTGTGGCCGAGGATATTGTTACATTATGCATACTTAAGGCTAATGAATGGGAATTTATGTAATAAAGAATGGGAAATCGTTATTAAATTAGTCCAGACATTAATTATAATATCCCGATTAACCCCCACTTCAATATGTCTGTAATCGAAACTCATTATATATTCCAACCTCTCATTCAGGAATCTCCTGAACTTGTGACCTCTCCTCCTTTGATTACATTTCTCCTCCGAGTTTCGATTTCCAAACCTCAAACCCAACGAGCTTAGACATCCTTTGCTTATTTCTCAACTCATAACTCACTGGCATTCCCATTCCAATGTGCATTCGAGTTTCTCGTGAATGTTTCCATTTCCCATATTAATTTTATGTTTATCCTTCGCCTCCCCTTTGGCCTACATTTCTTTGTCCGCCTTCTCTTCCCCTCCCAGTAAATATTGTAAATTATTTTGGCCAAAAGCCAGCACACTGAATTTGGAATTCAGAAACGAATTAAATTGGCAAGCTCGATGGCTCGTCCCCTCGCTCCCTCCCTCTCCTGGCTGAAGGACATTCCCCGCATTTTGGCTCCTTTAATTTCGTTGAAATGTCGCGTGCATCCCGACTCTCTCCTTTCCCTGGCCTGCAGGGAAGAATTGCCCGTAATAAAGTCGCCTCAGTCTGCGCGGAGAAAGGCCTTTCTCCTCGCTCGAAGGATTCGTGGTCCTGGCATCCCTCAGCTCCCATGCTAAGTTTGTAGTTTCAGCTTTGCTTCTTTTATCTCTTTTTTCGCTTTTGGCCCCAAAATGTTTTACGGCTACGTGAGGAGAGAGCCACAGCGAAGGACGCCTCATGTGGGTCCCTCTAGCCCTGCTCCTTGTCCTCATCCCGTGACATATTGACAGTGGGATTGGGAAATACGCATGCAAAATACAAAGGCGACACAAAATATTCACTTGGCGAATTGACTGAGGCCCTGTCCCGCTCCCTCGCTCATCTCCATATCCTGCTCACGATTCTCCGCCTCTGTTTGTTGACATTTCAGGACTCCTTTGTTTTCCCGGCGAAGGATTCGGGGGAAATCGAGGAGCAGGGCCTCGCATGGCATTGGGTCACGTGCGAATCAATCGATGACGATGATGCGGATGATTCAGGGAATGATGAAGGTGATGGGCATCCTTGGAATTGCAAAAAAATTCGGGGATTGAGATGCCAACTGCCCGAAGACATTTATTCAACGCTTAAAGCGAGGGTCTAAAGAGAATGGAGAGTTTGAAGGAGATATATTTAAATATATAATTACAAATTAAGCAGTAACAAGAAATATTAGATGGAATGGACATGGTTTTAATTTTAAGAATTAAATATGTGGTGTTATTAGCCATTTTTGCTCCATTGTTATACATTAAAGTTTATGGGCGACAAGGTATTAAGTGAATCTTATTCGAAAGACTTAGAAAGTCAAGTCACAACAAACTGATCCACAATTATAATTGTTCTCTCCATCCCACTCTCCCTCTATCCATTTTCCATCTAAAATATTCCTCATATGGAAATTGACATCCAAAACACGTAATCGAAATTAAAGCCATCATTTTCAATTTTTCACACTGCCATTTTCTATTGTCATTGTCCGAATGGCACGCCCCCACGCCCATTAGCCGCCCACATTGTTTGCCCGGATAATTTGCTGATTAAATAGCTCAGTCGTGGAAATCGGGGGAATATATCATCAGGATCAGAAGAGGAGAAAGCTGCGGGGCACAGAATACATTTCGCATTCGGCGGTCGGTGCTGCAGTCCCAAATTATTTACCGATGACCACAAATGAAATGTAACCATTCACCTTCCACCCTTCCTGTACAATTTCTGTTGGTTCTTGGTATTTCCCAATTAAATCGGGAATTGTTTTCCCATTTGGCAACTTTTCCTATTTCCACTCTCTAATTTCACACGCACTTTTTCCTGGCCGCTCCATTTGCGTTTTGGCTTTTGTCTGATGTTGTTTCTAATTGGCCACTAATCACTTTTTGGTTGTTTGCAGCCATCGATTGAATTAGGTTAAGTAAATAGACCATCTGCACAGCAAAATAAATAAATAAATCAATGAACCAGGGCACTTGTAAATAAATAATATTATATATAAGAATAGAAATTAATAAATATTTATGGTTTACTCTGTTTATAGCTTAAAAACTTCGTTAAAACCCTATTCTTCATGGACTATTCGTGACCACTAGCTTCTTTGAGTACTCAGTCTGTGAATAATTTCGCTCACTTTGAGGAGAGGAGTCCCAGACATTCACCTGTTCCCATCTCCTTTGCTGTCCTTGGAATTACATTCTAGTCTGCTTCCAGGCCATTTAACTTTTGTCTTCTCCCCAATTACAAATTCATAGACACAAAAGTTGATTGCTCCTCAGACAGGAGGAGATCCCTACCTGACATCGTCACCACCTCCTCAAATTTTCACACCTGCTCTTGGGGGAAAACTCCCCCTTTTGTTACCCATGAATAATTCGAGGCTGGTCCGCTGACAAATTGTTTGGCTCGTTAAATGTTGGCCACAGAATTCGCGACGAATTATGCAAATTTCAATGAAACAGACAGTACCAGGATCCTGGAAGATCCTTGCAGTCCATTCTGCACTCATAACTCCCTCTCCACTTCCGGTCTTAGCTGCCCCAGGAAGCAGCCTAAGAGAAAAGCGAAGACAGACATTAATTCCTATTAAATTGTATCCTTGGCTCCCTGTTATCCCTGACTTGGCCCACATAAATAATTTTTAATGATGTGAAAATGTTTTCGCAAGCACTTTTCCTATAATTAATGTTAACTTCCTGCCGGGAGAACCGCAGGGGGAAAGGGAAGAGCCGGGGGAAGATGAAAAGCCCCGAGGAAAGCCGCAAAGCAAATTAAAGTGGAAAAGGAAGTGAAAGGTGAGCTGCGACATGTGTTTGGAACCTTTTCACCTCCCCCACAACTCAGGTGGAAAGTTCGTTCCTGTTATTTTATGTTGCTACCTGTTTGTGTTTTTCGATTTTCCGACACCAATTCAATCAGAGTCTCCGCTTCAGTACTTCCTGCGTTCCCCTAACGCCACACTTCCTTCGCGTCTCTTAAAATTCTTTGACATTTTCCCATTTTCTTTGGCTGTGCAATTTTTATTTAGAAATAATTTCCGTTGCATTTTCCCCAAAGAAAGCAGCTAAGTAGAGAGCTGATTGTACGGGAAAAGGTAATAAGTTCTTGGGGAGGGGAAAACTCCCGCGAATAATGTGCTTTCATTTGTTGGCAGAACTCGGGAAATGTCTGAAGAAGTTTCCTTTGTCCACGAAGAGAGTTTAATGCAATTGAAATGGCATTTTCCACTGAGGAAGGCTATTGAAGGGATGTAGAGCCGGAGGAGGAGGTCCTTTCCCGGACCTTGAACTTGATTAAGGCCCTCGTATTTCTCCCTTAACATTAACAACTCTCTGAACTCGAATAATTTCTCAACCGAACCCAAAGAGGACTCCCAGCCTGAGTCCCTCCTCATCCACATCCCCATCTCTGGCCTTATCCTCTCCACATTAAGCATCCCCCGAGAAGGAAAAGACCGCAATGCAGTTCGTGTCCGAGCTCCGTTTTTATGGCATCTGGGAGAGGGAAAAGGCGGACAAGGGGTGGGAACAGCGGAGGTGACGGCACCTGCACATAGGTAAATTTGTCCAGCGAACTAAATTCCAAACGGAAGTGACACTCTAATTGAGAGCAACGAGCCAGCAGGGAGGTGTTTTCGGGGCTGAGGCAGGGGATCAAAAGGGGAAAAGCCGAGGGGAGCGGAGGTGGATGTGTCCACTTGATGCGGGCACTGGGAGCAGCACTAAAAAAAGTAAACTCGTTAATTGCTAAGTGCAAAACCATAAAACGGCCAGCAAGAGAAAAACGGTGAGGGAAATGGTTGGTAGGGAAACAGTTTGGATTGCGGGAAAAGCTCACAGAACGGAGGGAAACTACAGTGGAGAATGAATTATAATGCTGGATTGGAAAGAAGTATCTGACGCCAACTAGTTTGTGGTAAAAGAAGAGTAACATCGTCCAAACAGGTAGTTCACTCCTAATTTGAATCAAAAACAAATTAAGGTATACCAGGACCATCAACGAACCAACTAGCAAGGTTACCCATAGTCTTTATCAGCATATTAGATATCCGCATCCACATTTCCTTCCTCCTTTTCCTTGTGTCAAACATTATCCCATCAATGGATATCCATTGCCAACCAACTTGAACTGATTTACATAGCCCGAAGGCCAGGAAATGTCTTACAACCTGTTCGGAAGGAGGTTCAACGTCAGGCTCACCTTCGCAGGACAAATCTGTGAGGGCATATTCCTTGGCCTGTCATCGGTTTCCCGGGAATTTCCCATAGGTTCCAAAACAAGTTGAAAATGCGTTGCATATTTATGAATAATTCAGCAGCGAAACGGGGAAACTCTTCCTCCTGCGCTTCCTATTTGTTTTCCACAAATTGTCAAAATGTTGCCGGGATGACATTGGCACCACGTGTAAACCACAACGCCCCCCTTCTTCCCACCTCCCTCCACATGCCAGGAAGTTTTCCCAAAATTGGCCATTGGAATTTATTCATGTGGATGTGGTGGAAGGAGCAAGGACGAGGAAGCAGGAGGTGGAAATAGGAAAAGGAAGTGAAGCATCATCATGCAAATCAGTCGCTCCATCTCCTTGCTCTCACTTTTCGTGAGTTTTCCACCTTAAAGCTTTTCCCAGTGGTCAGCTCGCAGCTGGAAAAACTTCACCCGGCGACAGCTGAAAAAACGCCGTCCATTTCATAATTATCGTGGGAGGTGGCCAAGGTCCTTGGGGAAATTGAAAACGGGAATGAGAATGAGAAGGTCCTTTTCTGCAGCTCAGCTGTGACATTTTTATTAAATTTCCGCCACTTTCCTCCCTCTCAGCGGGAAGTGTGTTGGCTCTGAGCCTTAATTAAAGAAATATTCCAGGGGAGCTGGCTCCTAGTAATATATCATGATATCCTTCAGCTCTGGGGTGTGACGAATGCGGCCAGAGGGTCGGGAAATTGATTAATGAATGCGGAAAAGTGACCAAAAGATTGCTAAAATATTATTAAAAGGGAAACAGAGGATCAAGAGGTTAAGTACTGAGATTGTTTAATTAGAATTCTTGAGTTTTATAAACCGAATTCCGTGTTTCAATGTCAGTACTTCGGTTACGCGGAGTTCCATATTCAATATATTACTTTCTCAGAGTGTTTCTTCTCCTCCAGCACATCCCAAAGTGGAATTTATGTTTTTCGCCCGTTTTTATGATTTGTCTTTCGAAAGTTTATGGCTCATCTTGTGATTTCACTGCGGCTCACCAGTTTATTTACAATTTATGACAGAATGTAAGGGAAAATCCATGCTCAGAGCTGCCAGAATCAGCCTTTTTCGGTAATCAGAAATTAAGAATAAAAATATATTTATATAAAGAAGGAGAAATGCCCTTGGCTAAGTTATCTCAAGCTAACTTTGGCTGCATTTTTAAAGAGTTCATCAGCTGAGTGCAAACAATTTGGAAATATCTTTCATTCGGGAAACTGGGTAGAAAGCCAGAGAAAAGCAAACAAAAGAAGGAAAATTAACCAAACACAATCACAAAATTAAGGCACAACAGAATGGCCGAGAAACAAACCACAGAGAGAGGAAAATTAATTAACAAGTGAGGCTATGAAAGCGCAGGGAAAATGGATGGAAAACAGATTGCAGATGTGGCTCTCTCTTCGCCCCTTTCAGTGGCAATAAACTGGGAATTGGGGGCGTGGCAGCCAACAGTGCGTCACAATAAACATCCAACAGCAATCAAAGCTCGCTTTATTGGCAACAAAAAAGTATTTCTCTTTCTAGCAACTCGAGTGGAAGGATTTGAGGAGGAAATACAAATAAGGAGCTAACACACAAATACCCGTCTAATTTATGATTTTTTAATAGGCAACCACTAACTCGTGGGCGGGGCTAATGGGGCGTGGCTGTGTCTAGCAGATTTTGCTGTCCGTTCTTGAAGCAATTACTGAATCACGGAAACTTAATTGCTCCTGCTGCGAAGCGATGAGAGCGGTCCTTGGCGGAGGAAGGAAGGAGAAACTGCGGCTGTTTACCAGTTGATTATCGTCCTCGAAGGCCGTCTCCGCTCCAGCTGGTTGTCCTGTTCCTGTTTGTGACGTGGATACTTCGTGGTTGTGTCCTGTCGGGTCTCATCTTCGGGTGGATACTGCAGGCTGAAGATAATTCATTGTTGGGCATGTCCTGGTTAAAGAGTCTTTAATTTAGTTTACTGTATATCTGTGAGTTTTTTACCATTAAGAATTTATCATAAAAGTACTTTTAATGTATTATCTTATATTGAAAATACTTTGAATTAACAAAGTCAAGCATTCGATTCTAAATGACTTCATTTTGGGATATTGAAGTTAATAACTAACTGATGAACTCTCCTGTTTACCCCTTTCAAATCCTTTTATAAGCCCTTCCGTTTCACCTTTCGACACATCCAATTTGAATGAAAACCCACCTGACATTCCTAATATGTGGAACTCATATGGAGGCCTCCGTCCGATTCCTGGTATGTTTGCCAATTTGGCCAGAAATATGCAGCTGACCAAATGTAATCCCCATGCACTTCAGCCCCTGCTAATACCCATTGCCGTGATTTGCACACACTTTCAATGAGCCAGAGAGGGAGGGGAAATAGGAGCTATCTGCCTATGAATTCCATATCCCATTTCCCCTTTAATCCCCTGTGGTCGGTAGCCAGTCAAGGATTAAGGGTGCCCTAGGAGGAGGCAAAGGAGCACTCACACTCGCAACTATTTCAATATTTGCATTTTTGCAGCGACTGTTGGAATCCTGCTCGCCTCCTGGCCGAAATCAAGTTCCACACGAGAGTGAATTCGGCTATCAATAATTTATTCATACGTATTTCGAGCTGCATGATGGAATTCAGAGAGGGAACTACGCTGCGCTCTTATTAATAATACCCATCGACTGACCACACCCCCAATTTGCACAGAAGGCGCAATATCCTTCCGTTTTCGGGGTCGGCCAATTGAACCGGAAGTGCAATTCCGGAGGAGGCGCAGAGGGATACGTACGGAAATCGCCGAATTGCGGTTGAGCAGCGATTAAAGCGCCTCAAATGCAATCGAGTGTTAATCGCAGCTCATAATGGGAGATAATTAAGAGGGGCAGGCAGTCAATCAGGCAGCTGTGTGCGCAGTTCGAACTGTTATCCCTTTAATGGCTGCCTTGGCACACAATGCAAATGTTTAGCAAACTTTATTCGCTCCTCGAACGGCTTCCATGCCATTTCCCTTTCGCTCTCAACGATCTCAATCTTGCAAGCAGGTCAAGTGAAATGTGCTCCACAAAGTTTTCTGCTTTCCCAGAACCAGAACCTCCTGTTTTCCACACACACACATCAAACAGGGAACACACAAAGAGCTTCGAGGCGAGGAAAGTGGAATTGCGACCCGATTTCTTGGCTTCTCCTACTTGGACACGTTCCACTGCAGATGTGTGGTTAAGGATTTATGCCACTCCCTCTATGCCTTAATTCTTAGCCCGACCAGCACTCAAATTTATGCAGAATTTACCAGCATTGCCATGAGATTTTTTGACAAATGCTGCCAATTAAATGAAGGCCGCTTGACAGGACTCGGTTATCCCAGGAAACGAGGGGAGAGCTCACATATCGATTCCGATTCCGATTCGGATTCGGACTGTGGCCGATGCTGGGCTGCCATGGGGATTTGGCCCTAAATGCTTCTCATTTATTTTAACACCCAGCGAGAGTCGAAAGCCCAAAGCTCAAATGTAATATGAGTAAACAGGAAGAAAAATATCTATAGAAAATTTAACGAGTATAAAAAATGCTGTGAGTTCTTTAAAGAAAATATCTACAATGAAATCAAAACCAAAATTTAACTTTTTAATATTTGTAAAAATAATATACTATATTATTTATTAATTCCTCATTTTATTCCCTGTGTAGAGGAGGTGTTCCGCGGGATATTTTTCTACTTTGAGCCACCGCCTGTGGCGTAAATATCTGATTAGGCTCCTGCCCACGAAAACTCCTCCTCCTCCTCCTCAATTTTTCCTCTTCTAGGCAACCGAACAAAGGGCACAATGAAAATGGTGAAAATAATCTTGGGCAACATCTGGAGGGAAAGCATGGGGGAAAAACTGGGGGCTGGCTGCTCCCTTTACGATTGGGGACAAGGTTAAGCATTCGGCAGTAAAATGGCAACTTATTGTTTGGAATGGCCAGGGAAACAACGGAAAGGTGGAATTCTTGGGGTTTTCCTTTGGGAAATTCAGTTGTGAAGGGTGTGGGACTGGGGACTGCTAGCTGTTTTCAGGATATATTGAAAATGTTCGACAAATCAAATGAAATATCCTGTCTCTAACCTGAACAATTAGCTGCCTTATTGATATCTGTGGCTTGCTTTTGAGTCAGGATATGGCTGTCTGTCCTGTCTCCCAGCCATTCACTTGACCTGGTCCTGTTTTCACCATCCTCATGAACGACTGCGGTTGCTGTGGTCCTACTCCCACTTGTCTTCACGTCCTGACTCTAGACTTCTGCTAGTTTGAGAGTAATTGTCCTTGTCTGCAGTGGTTATCCTTTGTGCGTCTTTCATGGTTCTTAGTGTGGTTTTCTAATAACTAATGGACATTATTTGCTCATTTCAGGCGTGCACTTTCCACATTTGGGAGTAATATTAGAGAGAACTATTTAATTACGATAGCTGCAGCTTAGAAATTATTAATGAGTTCAAATATATCCAAGATTTGGGTGTTTTCCCACCTAATTTAAATTAATAATCAATTTTGTCTACTGATGCACGTAATTAAGAGAATTATTTTAGAGTTCAATAGAGCAAAATTAAACTGATTATAAAGATGTATCCTTCGTTTCTGTTTCCTTTATTTAAATCGCATTATTCGCCATCTGTTTGCGCTGAAATCTTTCCAATCGAATGCCCAAAATATATCCTCCCTTGCCAGACAGAGCTTCAGTTTGGCAAATTTATGTTTGTTCCCACTCCTCCCCAGTCAGCCATAAATAACATAATAATCCATATAAATATTTACATTTTTTTCGGTTAAATTTCAACAATTGAAGCCTTTGAATGCATTTTATGTTCTAGTTGGGCGGTCTCCATTTCCATTTTCCGCTTTCCAATTCGATTATCGAATTCGAATGTTTGTCTATTTTTTTCGTCAGCCGGATGTTTGCCCAGCGACTTCTACGGGTTTCCGGATCCGCTGGCCAAACATTTAAATGGGGATTCATTGAGGTGCAATAAATAAACTTGGCGCATAAATCATTTTAGCGGCAACTTAAGCACTCAAAATGGAATTTTCGCCAGCTATCTCCATTTTCCCAGCTTCACACTCAAAATGCAAAAACACAAAGGAAGGGGAATGGAAAGTTTAAAGGAGTCGAAGCATTGGGTTCTCTTTAATATTAATTTAATTTAAATATGAACTTAATTAACCAAAGTATGAGCTAAAAATCAATTAAATTTATATTTTCTAAATGTTTAAAGGATTCTGTATAAATTTTAATCAAACAAGTTACTACCTTTTCTCTAAAATAAAACGAAATTCAAATTGACTGACTTATTCAGGGACTGCTGTTCCATTTCGTTTTCATGGTGATTCATAAAACATATTTACCTTCCTTGTGCCAAAGGATACCCTGAAAGGAGTGTGTATAAATTTCCGTTGGCCTAAGGACACCTTGGGGAGAGATTCAAGACGATTGCCGAGACGGGTTAGAGACCAAGACTAATTGGCCAAAAACAATAAAACTCAACTCGACTCCTTTAAAGCGGAGCACACAGTTGACCCCGCTCCTCCTGGTCCCTCTCTTTAAGTTTTGGCTAAATGTTTGCCAGTCCATTTATAAATCCGAGCAACGTTGGCTGCTCTATGTGCCCAGGGGATTTCCCGAACAGGACAAGGCAAATATTGAAACTATAAAGCGTTCGTTTTTTTGCTACCATTTCTACCATTCCACTCTTTAGCACCCTCTTCGTTTATCCTTTACACTGACTACACGGAGCATAAAATAGTATTTAAAATATATAAATTGAAATAATTAATTTTAAGTATTTAAATTGAAATATTGAAATTGAAATGTTTAAATTGGTAAGACTTATAGAAAGCTAGAGATTTATTAAAGAGGAGTAGTGCAAAACTATTTACTTTGATTTATCGAAAGTATTTTCTACTTGTATCTTGTGTACTAATTCTTGGTAGAGTGTTTATTTAGAAAAATTCTTAATTTTAGATTAGATTTATTTCAATGTTTTTTACTGGTCGCATTATAAATCGATAACATAATCAGTCGAGATTTTTTTGGTTTTACACTCTGTTTGAAACCTTTGGTAATAATTTTATAATCTACCATTTATACCATTCCTCTATTTAGCAATCTTTTGGTTTATACTTTTCTCCAACTACACAGAGAATAAATTTATTTTCAAAATAATCGTTTGATATTGAAATCAAAAAGTATCATCGAAAGTTATTATTTATTAAAAGTTAGATTGTGACAGACTTCTTACTATTTAATTTATTGAAAGTTTTTAAGCAATACTCTGCCATTTTTCCAAGATTGCTTGATTAGGAAATTTTTAATGTTTGTAGCTCTATATTATTGATTGTTTCTGTACGAGATGATGATCAATATCTTAATCAGTTAAAAATTTTAGATTAGTAAATAAACATAAAGAAGTTTGCTATAGACTTGTCAGTATTTGTTTAATCTTCCCTTCAGCTATACAACCCGAAGACTTACTTTTTCGTATTATAAAAAAACAACTTTATATAATAGAAAATTTCTAATACTCTATAATTTAAAAATTTTCCCAACGTGTATGTGTGCTCTGAGCAAATCCGCTATAATCCTAAAAAAGTTTTTGCTGGCGAGTGGGTTAAAAGTAAGAGCAAACTGCGAGGGACGAGTACATGGTACATAAGCGGCTTATGCCATTAGTTCGGAATCGCAGTTTTGGCCCAGGACTGGACCACCTGCATTCCAGCCATATCCGCTTCGCCTATCTATCCATCGACGTCGATGTCGGCCAAAGTTGCCCCGCAGGTGGCCCATTGGCATCTGCCAACTCATGCGGCAAACTTGTGAAGACTCCGCTCCAGCGGCAGAGGCCACTAATTGGTAGAAGTTCGACGTGCAAAATCAAAAGTTATAACTCACAGACAATTGGTGGGAGGACTGGGCTTGGATGTCGGAAACAGAAGATAGAAGAGGCCAATAAAAATTGGTTAGGGGTTGGACAGTCTTTTGCTTGTTTTTTAGAGCAACTTCAAACGATGCGAGGGATATTTTCTGTCTCGATATTAAATTCTTTACTCCTTAAAGTCCCTTCATTTAAAATGGCACTGGCAAGACATCATTATTCTTTTGCTATCAGCTTGCCAAGAGCAGATGAGAATGCCGCCATCAGGTCTGACTTTATAATGACCCCGCCACCTTAACCCACAGCCACTGCCACGTGGCCCCTTGAGACTGCAGCAAAGGCACCGGGAGCAGGACTCAGAAACAGGAACAGGGCCAGCTCCAGGACCTGGAAGAGGACAACCATTTTTGTCGCATGCTCTGCGCGGATTTTGACTGCATAAAATATGAAATTAAATTGCTAGCCAACAAAATGGCGCCTGGGAAAATGACAGAAATATGAGACAGAAGTGTGCGCCACTCTGTGCATTTTCGCCGCGCTTTTCCCCATTTTCCCCTTCACCCCTTTCCCCTTTTCCCCCTGAATCTTTTTGGCACTTTGTAGCGAATTCTCTTGGCGCCGCCGACTTGATGACTTGCAGCTGTCGCATTTCTTTTCAGACTTTAGCAACTGCAGCGAAACGGAAGGCAACGGCTGTCGTCACCTGGTTGGCCACCAGGTGGATGTGGCTGCGGATGTTGGGATTTCATTTGACGGCAAATATTGCGGCACCTCATGGGAAGTTCATCTCACACACCGTAGCAAAAATACGAAAACTTTAGATTATTTTGACAGGAAGTTAACCAAACTGAGGAGGTGATCAGAGTCACCTTAGACAAGCGGCTTACGTTCTAATTATTTGCATATTTTTGTTGAAATTAATTCTCCTGAAACTGCCATTAGTTTCTCGAAGCTTCAGTATGAGCGAGAGATCCTTCCGGAGGCTGGGCCTGGGCGTGATCCTGTTTGCCCTTCTTCTGTACTTCTACCTGTTCATGAGAACCCAAAAATCGGCTGGTTGGATTCGAAACGCTTTCTTTGTGGACACGCCGGGATGTCGCATCGTGGCCATAGATGTGATGAATCCGACCAATGCCAAGTACACTCTGCTGGAGTGGCCACAGCAGAAGTTCCATGCGAACTGCCTGGACGCCAACTGGTTTCGCGCGGAGGTGGTGGACGGGAGTTGGCATCTGAAGTTGTTGCTCGACATGGATAGGATTATGGACGACTTTGGATTCGATCACGAAGGACAGATTCACTGCAATTGGTCGGAGTTTCGAACCACTGGGCACTGGGCAAACATACTGACCGATCTGGGCGAGGTGGAACTGGAGTATCCCTACACCGTTGAGGTTCCCAAGGACGTATTTCAGTTGCAAGTAACGTGCACCAATTCGCTGACAAACAAGACTCTTTGCAACGAAGTCCACTACTTGATTAAACCCCAGCCGCAGGAGCTGCTGCCCATACCTCCAACGTCCTTGAAGTACTGGGATAAAGAGAAGAATACCAAGTCTGGAACTCCCCCCATTTCCGTCATGGTTGTGGGCTTGGACTCCGTCTCGCACCTGCATTTTCTTCGGCAAATGCCGAAAACGCAGGCTTACATTCGCCAGAACACGTCCCACGTAGAGTTCTGGGGCTACAACAAGGTCGGAGTAAATGCCTATCCGAACCTGATACCCATGCTTACGGGCCTGAGTGAGTGGGAGAGCCAGAAGTATTGGGACTGGAAGAGGAAACTGGATGACCTGCCCTTCATCTGGAAGGACTTCAAGGCAGCCGGCTACAACACCAGCTTGGGCGAGGACTGGGCTCCCTTCTCGATGTTCTACGACAGCAGGCCGGGCTTCGGTAAGCCGACTACCGACCACAACTTTCACGACCTGATGGCCCAAGTCTACGTTCAGCGGTCGAAAAGCAAGGAGGACAAGTCATTTTGCCTCTTGGATGTCCTGATGAACATGAACTACGCACTGTTGCCGCACATGCAGCGATACCCCTTCTTCTCCTTCTACTGGTGGGGCAACGGACATGATTACATGAAGATGTCCCCTTTTGTGGACGCGAGATTCGTGGAGTTTTTCAGTCGCCTGAACGAGGCCGGAATCATGAATAACACCCTCATAGTCTTCATGTCAGATCAAGGCCTGAGATGGGCTCGCTTGCGTCAGACCTTCCAGGGCATGATCGAGGACTCTCAGCCGTTTCTGTCGATCCTGTATCCTGCATGGATGGGAAATAAATACCCGACGGCGATCAAGAATTTGGCTGGCAATGCCCGCAGTCTGGTGACCACCTTCGATCTCTATGAGACCTTCAGGCATCTCTTGCATCCCAGCTCCCTGGAAGACGAATCCATCACACTGCGTTCGAAGGAATTGTCCAGCCGCAACGCTTCGCAAATCCCGAGGGGAATAAGCCTTTTCCTAGGCATTCCTCCAGAGAGAACCTGCCACTCCTCGCATATATCCAGTCGTTTTTGTTTGTGCCACAAACTAGTGGCCATTTCTCCGGAAAATCCGATAGCCAAGCTGTCGGCCAAGATTATCGTGAATTCGGTGAATAAGTTATTGGAAGAGTATCCCGTCTGCACCCCGTTGGAATTGGAATCGATTGTCAGTGCCCAATTCGCTGTTTCCGAACGTCAGAATCACTTTGACGACCACAGGAGCGAATTTTATGCGGAAAAGGATATCCTAGTGCGGTTGAAGGCAAAGCCAGGAGTAGCTTACTTTGAGGGAATGACCAGGATGCACAAGAGCAGACTCCACCTCATTGGCGATGTGGTTCGCCTCGGAGGAGACCACTCTAAGAACAATGACTGCATCCAGAATCCTGCCTTGGAGCCATTTTGCTATTGTTCTCTGTAACCATTTGTATATTCATTTAACTTTTGCTAAACAACAACAGAAATAAACATAGGATAACTGGGGATAATAACTTGTTGTATATGAATTATGAATTATGAATTATTTACACATTTTAATTTAAGTAGATTTATTTAATAGGAAATAAGATAACTAAGAGAAGTCAGGAGAACTTACATGGCTTCAGCCTTGTCGATGATAGAAGTTGGTTGTAATTAATTAAAATAACTTTATGAATCCCCTTTTATAGTTGCAAAACTTTTCACTTCAATGAAATTTTACATTCCGCATGAGTTTCAAGGATTTGTGAGTGGCTTAAATGCCATTTCCCACACTCGTTTCGACCAGCACTCGCAGTTTATTTCTCCGTTAGCCCGAGGGTGCGAAACTGTTTTAGCCAATTGTTGTTTGCCTGCTCTTGTGTCAGTCTGCTGCTGCTGCTATTATTGTATCAAAGTGTTAGTTTGTTTGTTGATTTTTGCCAAAAATGTTGGTCAAAATTTAGAGCCAAATATCTGGTCTTGGCTTTTGCCCTTTTGGTAAGTCGATTATGAAATAAACCAAATGCGAATGAGTTGGAGCAGATGGAACTTTGAGCTGAAATTAATTTATCAGAGTATATTTTGAACACGGAAAACATTTTTGTTTGTTGAATCAGGCAACTTTTGTGGGTTAAAGTTGAGGTTCCTGCATTTTGCTGTTGAATTTTGTGATTGTGTATTTTCTGTGTACAAGTCCAGTTTTATGTTGGAGGAAATTCAGCCAGGGGCCAAATTGTTTATTAAACTGTCAGCTTACTTTACGGAGTCAGTTTGACGAGAGTCCAAATACCTTCTTTCAGCTCCAGGAAACACTTAATTTTATTAATCAGAATTTATTTCCTCCGTCCAAAGTGTGAACTGGTTAATGTTTCGGCTCTCTGACGATTTATTTAAATTAACTACCCCAGTCGGGGCACTGTGTATGAGCAATATTTGTCTAAATTATGCTCCTTATTCTTTGCACTTTCTTCGCCCAAATTGCTTGCAGTCAATTTGTTCAAACGCTTGGCTGCCTCTCGGCCATCACGATAATGCTGATGATGATGGATTTATGTCTGCCATTTGTTTTAGCCCTTCGAGCTCCCTTTTTGCCATCGTTGGTGTACTTTTTTCGCTCTGACTTTGGTTTTTGTTGCCTGTCATCGGCAGCAACGTGAAAAGTGAAGAGTGAAATGTGAGATGCCAGTGCGAAAATGCCATATATCAATTTTCGCAATTCGCAAATTGCCCCGAACAAAAAATCGATGGACCTTGTAAGCCGAGAATGGCTTTTTTTCCCAGAATTAATTGAACCAATGTTGGCAGTTTACTTCAAGAGTCGGAAAATTGTAGTAAACTGAAAAATTAAGCTCGGAAAAGTGTATGGCTATAATCGTAAATCATCAACGGACATTAAAGAGGCCAGGGCCAGGAAAGAGATATGATTAATTGTTGCATTTTCATAACTGACTGTAAAGAGGCCAAGGGAAGTACCGAAAAATCCATTCAACTGAAAAATAAAATAACACAGAGGTACGTCAGACTTTCATTTAATTTGTATAAACATACTAGCAGACCTGACCCGCTTTGCTGGGTCCGAGCTAATGCTAGCTAGAACGTTGTTTTGCCATGTATATCATTTGTAGAAAACTATAAAAGTATGCTTTATTTATTTATTGTACAATATATTTGGTTAGTCAGATTACAATACGATCATTATGAATTAATAAAATTTTATCAAATGAAAAGTACAACTAACAGGAATTATATAAAAAATTATATAGCGTACCCTGTGCACACTTCGTAGTGCATTAAGGAAATAAAATTTGGGACGTCATACTCGAAACGCGAGAATCGTTGCTTCATTAAGAGTTTCTCAAAGTGATGAGCAGCGTGCGGCTACGAATTCTGCTGTTGCTGCTGCTACTAATCGTCGTCGTGCAGCTATTCGAATGCAACAAAATGCGGTTCGTCATATTGTGCTTGAAAGAGCAGCATTTGGTTATGATTCTACTCTTGATTACGCTTCACATAGAACTGTATTGATCGGTGCAATGGATCAAGTATGCAAGCATTGTAAAGCATTGAAGTTTAAAACCGAAACACCTTGATTGTGTTGTGCTAATGGTCAAATAAAGTTACCTGATTTGATGCCACCGCCGGAACCGTTGTGTTGTTTGATTTTGGGTGGTGCACCGAATTCGAATCATTTTTTGAAGTACATACAGACGTACAATTCGTGCTTCCAAATGACTTCATTCGGTGCTACGAACATAATTAGTGATAACTTTATGCCGACTTTTAAGGTAAATTAACATTTTACAAAAATTAATGTTTCTTTTGATGATAAAGCAACGTTCGACTTTGAACATTTCGATTCTCAACAGATTCAAGGCCAAGTATACCATCAACTTGGTTCTTTGTTGCCCTTCCCTGACCAAAGTTATCAATTTTTGCAAATTTACTTTGTGGGAAAATTTACGTGGCCGTACCATATCGATGTTAAAATTGGTTCAAATTAAATCACACCAATTTCCAAAAACAACTGGAAAAAAACTTTTGCTGTTTTTTTCACTTTACGACTGTGTGTCGCTATTCATGCCGAATAGAGAATGAGCCTATACGTCAGCATTCCCCAGAATGGGAAAAGGCTGCCGCCAGGCCCACTTCGACCCAGCCAATATTTTATTTAAACCTTTTTACGAATTATACATATTATAGGTTTCTGGTCACTATTATAATTATTATTAGTTATTCATCCGCTCCAGCTCTGGAATGGGCGATCCTGCAGGGAAGGTCAAGTTCTCTGTTTCGTCTCAAGGCACATCCATCGGTAGTAGAGGGGTATTAGTGTTATACACTGTGTAGTAATAACTCCGTGGACCAGATACCGGTAGAATTCGTTGAACTTCAAGTGCACGCTCTAGCTCACGTTGTTGCCTTAGTCTCACTTTGAGAAACTCTTAATGAAGCAACGATTCTCGCTTTTCGAGTATGACGTCCCAAATTTCTACGTGGCCGTACCATATCGATGTTAAAAACGTTCATAACTTACGAACCAAAGCATATACAGGCATCGTATATACATACAAACCACCGTATTGATACCACCTTTCAAACAAAAAAAAAATTTTTGAAATCGGTCAACGCACTGAGCCTAACACTGATTACAAACACTTTTTGCGTTTAATTTTTATATATATAGATATGAGAAGTTAAAATGCTTTTAAAATGCCTAGAGGAAGTCTTTTAGACATCTTAAATTATATTCCCATTATATTCGAAATATATTCCATACATATATCCCATACATATTCTTAGATGAAATCCTGGCTACATAAAAACATCACCATTGAGTCCATCCAGTAAAGACTTTAAATACGAAACAAAAACAATCTTCCCCTTGAAATAATAACATCATCATCTTGGGGTACAAACGCCAGTCATGGGACGACAAGAGTGAGAGAAAAGTACATAAAAAGCAAAATTAGCAATGTTTCACATCAAAGTGCGCATTAAATCCGAGACGATAATCACACACACGCACCCACACATCGGCCAGACGGCTGCGAGGTCGTCCTTTTTGCCTCTTGGTATGCGTAAGGACATACAAAAAGCATAATTAACCGCGACCTGGCGACGACAACAAAGCCAACAACAAGGAGGAAAACGTCGACGACCTACAAAAAGCCGTGAGCCTAAGGGTGCCACAATATGCACTGAGAAAAAACAAAGGGAATCTAATTAAATTAAATAAAAAATTACATATAAGAGTGTTACAAGTACAAAGCTACTTAAGAACCTTAAGGCTTGGTCTCTATTTATTGTCAAGTGTGCGCCTACTTTATATTAACCTTATAGAAGTACTCAAATTACAGCAAATTATATATTAGAAATAGCAAAAGATCTTAAATTTTCCCAGCGTGTAATCTGCTGTGCACTTGGCCAGCATTTTGCCCCTGTTTTTCCCCCTGCGGCATCAGGTTAATGTGACGAACACAGCTGCTGCCGCTCGATGCCTGCCTGCCGCCCGCCAGGGAGTGCTCCCAGCACTGTTGGCACCGCCAAGAGCCGACATTTTTGCAAATTACACACTTTTGAATATAAAGTACTCACATAACGCACCCGAGACAGCCAGTCTGTGGCCACTTTTAATGGCCCGAGCCCGGAGTTTTCCCAGAAATTTATTAGCAAGCCCGGGCTCGGAGCGGGGTCGTCGCGTCTAGACATTCGCCGACAATGCCTTTGGGTCAACTCTTTAGCTCCCAAATTGCATTCCCCAGCTCTGGATTGCAATTAAGCCTGATATATGAGACGAAACTGGTTCGGCCTTCGTTTCGCTTTGTTTCGCCTCGTTTTGGGTAACATGGATTTATGAATTCCGAAAAAGCACTCGAAGCCTGAGTGGGGATGGACGCCAGCCCAATGCCATTTGTAAATCAAATTCTGTCCTGGCAAAAACATCAAAATGTTTCCACCCAAAACCAAAAAAAAACAAAAATAGGAGCAAAAATTATAGCCCCAAAAACAAGCTTCTATTTTTGACTTGTCGCCATGCTAGTTGCCCAAATTTAAGCCCCTTGCAGCCGAAAATATGGGAAAATGTGGGAACTGTCGTTGCATGCAGGGAAAAGTGGAAAAATATGTGCTGCCAGAGATTTATCTTTGTGTTATACCTCGCAATTACAGAGGCTTTTACTGCAGAGACAATCAAGTTAAAGGGAAAAACTTAAGGCCAGAAGAAACTGAAAGAAATAAGTTTTACTTCAGCTCTTACTACTTCTTCCTACTTATATAATCCTTATATAAAATAAAACATTTATCCTTAATTTAATTGAACACATTTAGTCACTAAAGAGAGCCCTTTTTGGACTCCAATTATAATAGCTAAGTTCACTCACTCACAAATCACTATGCATTCGAATTAAGGAGCCAAGTGGAGTTTAATCCTTTTACAAACACATTAAAATGTTGCCAGCAGCTGTTGAGCCAGGGCCATTGTTCCCAGGAAAATAATATGAAAAAAGAAAATAGGAAAGATTGGGAGGTGGAAAAGAAGAAATGGGGCAAGAAATAAAAAGGAAAGCGAAGCATTTAATGATAATTACAGCGACCATTAGCAATTGTCTGGCGGCAATAATAACAAAGGGAACATAAAAAGCAGACTGCTAAGTGGGGAGGTGGAGGAGGATTCGACGGGCAGGATCACATTGGTGGGGGGGATCAAAGGATGTGGGCTGGGAAGGCTGGGTGGCAAATCGAGGGACTAGAGCGTGACGCGCTTTTCAATTACCACAGCGCTCCGGCTCAGTCTAATGAATTGTTAAATTATGTAATGAAGCGTGTACTTTAGATAAATGAAAACTAATTAAATTAACTCCGCAAGCAGTGGCTGGCAAAGAGCAAAGTAAACTTTGGCCGGAAAGAAAAAGGATCTAGCCGTGCCACTTTTCTCTCCTACTCGTTTTCCCAACTGCAATTCAGGCGAATTTAATTTGTGTTGTTTGCAAACATTTTGGGTTTCCAAATTGGAAAACTAATTGTTTGCCACACACTCGCTCTCTCACACACAACACACAGCCATTTGGCTAAGTAAATACGAAAAACCAGATTCGAGTAGTGTTTTCTGGCAATTAGGCACGTTCGATGGCATAAGCTCTTATGGTTAATTGCCTTTCACCTCGAACACAACCTCCCCAAAGTCCCCCATCTGCTCCCCACTTTCCCGCCACTTGTTTGGGTATTTTCTGCATTTAATGAGTCATTCGATTCGATTTCGAATGGGTCACGTAAAACATTAAAATGAATGAATGACACCGGGCATGGGCGGAGGGTTCCTGAGAAAACTAGGGGTAGAGCATCGTTTGCACATGACAACCAGATGGTAATAAATTTTGAGGGAGAGAGCCATAAATGGCAAAGTCATGAAGCGTGGCCAACTGTAAGAATAATATAAAAGAAGCGCAAAAATTATGAGTTAAGGAGGTCAAGAAGGGGCAGTAAGATAGTTGAGAAATATATAATCACTCTAAGGAAAACTTTCAAATTTGTTTTCATTTTCGAATAAGATTTCTGGCAAAGCAGTCGGTATATTTGATAATTTATGCAAATGCTTTCCTTTTCTTTAATCCTGCTTCAACTGGCCGCTATTTAACCTTTTTCATTCCCCCCTTCAAGGACCTCTTTCCACTTGTTATTCTTGGGCCCTGGCTGCTGTTAACTTTGAGCCTTCCTGTCACCTTTTCGCTTGATCAAATTCGACACTTCAAATAACACTTTATACCCCTAACTCCCTTTTCGTTCTTGTTCTTGGTACTTAAGTGTGAGTGTGTGTGTTGTCCTTTTGCACATTTGGCTGAATTTGAAGTGTGTGCTTAACAATTTTTGGACAACTTTTTTAAATTCCTTAAGCACGTCGACTGCGAAACTTTGCGCTGGCAAAAAGTAATTTTGATTTTATTAGCTGTGTAGCACCTGATGGCATTCCCTTTCCAACCGTCCTCTTTATCACTTCTTGGCTTTCAGCTTTCAGCTTTCAATTCAATTTCAGTCAATTGCGTGTTGGGCGCAAAGTTTTTCCCACACACACACATACACAATGGGAAACCCGAAACACCCGAAGCCCTGAAAATTCGGCGACAACTTGACAAAGTCAACAGCTTGATGGGCCAAAAGCGCAGAAGGAAAAGCAGCTAAGGAAGAAAAATATAAGAAAAACACGACAAACAATTTGTTGATATCGACATTTGCCGTTGTCGATATTTTCCTGTCAGGGCGTGGAAAAAAAACATGCCAAGACAAAGCCGGGAAAAACTTTCCGGCCAAATGCCAAGGGCTCGGCCAAACGATAAAAGAAGGGAGAGAAAATTAATTTGACCCCCCAGCCAAAGGGAATTTCTACAAAGAATGGTAACTATTTGTTAGCAAAATCGAACCTTAAGAAAAATATTGTGATTCTCAAGGGAATAGGTTTGGTTCTTAAGCTGAAGTTTGGGGTAAATGACTATGGAGAATTGTAATTATGTATGTTAGCTAGTTTCAATTACCTTAAACTGGATATAAGACTTGTTAATAAATTTCTATACACAAATTTCCGTAATTAATATTTCAAAGAAATTGTTACAATATATTGTTCTATTTTTTAATATTAAATTAGCTCGTTTTTTATATATTTAATAACAGTTTTATAAGCAAAGTAACACAATACTTTATTTTAATTAAGACCTTCTTCAGCTTGTGATTTATTCAAGTCACTCTCATCTTCCAAATCAACGAGGTAACCCACTACATTGAACTCGGCTTTAAAGGTTTGATCCCATTCATTAATTATCTTATGTTTGCAGCGGTCCATATAATCGCTTGCCCAATGTATGATCCGATTGGCATCGTTTCCTCCCAAAAGCCAGTAGTTATCTCCGCTGGAGAACTTCTCCCGGCTAGGACTCAGATCAAAGATCTTGCCATTTAATGCGGTATACACTGATTGGTCTGGACTTAGGCCTTTAAAGGCGGCCAATTGCTTGGGGCTTGGCCAGAAGTGCAAGGTCTTCCTTCGTAAGCGATTCCTTGCCCATGAGGTAGGTCATCAGTTTAGAATTCGCTAGAATTCCCCTTCCATTTGGTATAAATTTGCGATAACCTTGTGGTGGTAAGGTAGCTCAGTCCAAAGTATATCACCATCTGGCCAATGGAATTCCTGATGAAAGGTATTAGGAACCTGGAGTTCAGCTCTGTTGAGAAAATATTTTGAAATCAAACTACTCCTAAAATTGGATGTGGAACCCTGGTACTCTCGAAAAATTCCTCTTAAAAATGGTTCATAAGACAAAGTTACTTGTATGCCAAGGTAAGATGGGTAAACTCACTCTCAGCATACATTTGGCGGCACAGGCTCAGCATTTTCGGCATCAAAACTTGTGCTTCCAAGTTTCCTTTTTTTTAGAATATGTAATATTTATATACTTCAAATATTTTGACATATTATTCCAAGGTTACTTAAATTTTGCAGCAAGCTTTCGAAACGAGTTTGAGTGGAAATTCGCCAGCAATTTGATTCATACCCAATTAAGCCGGCTTAAGAGCAATTTACCGGGCGATGGAGAGCGAATGAAAAATATTGGACACTCCACAAATGTTAAGCCACCTGCTGCCAGGCTCATTTACATCGCTCATATAAATTACACACTGCACATACACCGGGTCGTGTGCCATTTGTTATTAACATTAATGCCAAATGCGATCGTAAAAAAGCGGGACTTAAAAACATTCGCATGTGTGCCAGCGAGTGTGTCGCCCGTCTGCTGTCAGTTGCTGTTTTTATCAAATTGGTTGTACTTGGACTTTAATATGACTTAATAAGCTCATTACAATTTTTTTTCGCTATGTGTGCTTACAACAAGAATGTAATTTCGCGCCATGAGAGTGCTCTGGCGAGCATACAGTCGCCTGTGTGTGTGTGTAAATACGAGTAGGACTCTAGGGCAGAGTGACAGGACGAAGGAGTAAGGCGGTGATTTTGGTTGGATTTAAGCGATACCCTGCTGAACACTCTAGAAATAGGAAAGTAATTTGTTGGAACTTAGGTCAAATAACTTATTTTACGACTTGTATTAAACACATTTCTTAATGAATTAATTTAAGGCAATAATTTCAAATAATGTTAAGCGTACATTTAACTTCGTGTGTGCTGAATAGTAGTGAACATTTTTTTCTCAACAAGTAAAGATTAAATATTCCTTAAATGCAGTTAGTTTATTATTTAACCTACTCTAGAATTTATTCTTTAACCTATTCCAAAATTTATTATTTTACCCATTCTAAATATAAGCTAAATAAATGAACTTACATTTAACAAATATATATATCTTTGATATTTATGCCACATCAATTTCATGCATTTTTTTTGTTTGAATCATTTTCTCTTTTCTATCTCAAATTTCTCCCAATTTTCCACGGTCGTACTATACCCATTCAATACCCTGTTAATACCCGGAACGGGAATCGAGAGAAAACTGGCAAGCGTAGCGCGTTTTCCTTTCCGCCTTATGCTCGCATTAAAATTTGCATAACGTTGATTTTGTTGTGAGCACATTACGCATACGCCGCGTGTGACGTTGGCTTAAATTGCTTTGGGCACTCGGTTTGCGGCTCGCTGCTTCCTTTGCCGGTTGTGTTTGCCTTTTTTCTCCTTTCCGGTTTTTGTTTTCGCTTATTTTAATTTAATAAATTAAAACATATTTCGCCCGCTGTTCAAATATAATTACATTTCCTTCCAGACCGCACTCGTTTCCGCTCCGCCTTGCCTGCTCTTTTAATTAAAAGTAAAAATCATATAAATAACAAAACATCCGGACAAAAAAGAATCCCTTTAAAGTTCCTATGGCCGCTGCTGTTTCTGCTGGTTATTAATAAACTTTTCAATTGCCCACCAACTGCTGTGTCGTATTAACTTTGTCTGCAGTCCTCGCCAAATCCCTCCCCCGCTATCCACTGTCTCTTGTTTGGCTTATTAGTCCCGCTTTGCTGAAATTTGCTTTGGCAAATGTCGGAAATCCGACTGCCAAAAAAGAGGAGAAAAAAACACACAAAATTTCAACCACAAAGTGCCAGAGCTCATAAGCCCACAAACAGCATAAAAAGGGGCAAGAAGGCGAGCGAAGGAGGTAAAAAGTGTGCGGATGCTGCTTATTATTCGAGTTAATTAAAGCAAATTTCAAAAGGATTAAATTGCCAGCAGATTTGCTTAGTTTACTTTGCTGCAGGCCTTTGAATGGGGTTAGGACTTCACTAATGGGATGGACTTGGTAAAGATGGAGGAAACGTTAACAGAAATTGACAATTTAAGAAGGGTTGTGGTCCTAGAGCCTTTCGAAATGGAAGTCAAAATGGCGGAAGTAATTTCTCTAGCTAAAGATATATACAATTTTAATTTAACTTTCCGAAGATTTATGATTTGATTGAGTATTTGCCTTAAATTGATTGATTTTCTTTAGTCCAAGAACCACATTTCCTGGCCAAAATATTTATGCAACATCTCTGTACTCCTCTCGGTACTTGTCTCAGCATTTGAAATTTTTGTATTTGGCTTTGCCACTCGGGGGGCATTTATGCAAAGCCAAAACGAGTACAAACATTCCTATAAAATATTATCAAACATTACCAGAGAAGTCTCACCCCAGTTCCCGAAAACCCCAAACGAGTCCCCTCGGTGCCCAATGATTTATTCATTCGGCTGAAGAGCCAAAGGAAAAACCGAAAAACTAAAATGGCTCCCACATAGTTTTGGCCCCGTTTCCCGCCCTCACACTCTGCACTTTGGTTTTCCGCTTGATGCTGAAATATTTTGCTGCACTAACCATAAATAAAAAAGTGCACAAAAAGGGTAAAGAAAAATTGTGGGCAAAACGGAAATACAAAAACTCGACAACAACGGGCCCAAACAATGGGGGCGCACACAAACAAATTGAGCAAGAATAACAACGGCTGAAAAAATATTTCCATGCGACAATTGCAAAAGTGTCAAGGTGCAGCCGGCGCCAGCCGCAAAAAAACAAAATAAAAATGAAAATAAAAAATAAGTCATGAAAAATAGATAAAAAAAAGCCTGGCAAAACTGGGGCAATAAAGCTTGGTGCCAATTTTTTATAACCCCTCAGCAAGGGGTTCGCCCACACGAAAATCGAAAGTTGCACAACTTTCAGTACTTAGTTCAGAGAATGAGTGAACGTTTTTTATGCCTGGCAAATTTTTAATGCATTTTGTGCGGTGTGTCTGGCTACCGATAGGGAAATATCAGATATATGGAAGCATTTAGCACACAAAGTTGCCTGGGGAGCCACTGCCATTTAGTGGGTTTCGTGTAAGCCTTAAAGCTGGCACACTGAGAGAAAAACATCTGGGAAACTAGTAAAATTTCATATAAACTTGATATTAATATATTTATTTTTTACTGCATTTCATATACCAAAAATTACCTACCTACCTTTCATCTAATATAGTCAGTTCTTTATATAAACAAATTCATAGGAATTGCTTAGAGCATCCGGTATGAATTTATAATGCTATATTTTTAATATAATAATTATATATTACATAAATTATAACTATGTATTTTACCATTGATTTTACCAAGAATATCTAATCTAATTTAATCTAATATTGTCATTTCCTTGTAAAAGAAAAATATACAAATGTCGGGGAGCATCAGGTATGAATTTATAATGTTATATATTTAATATAAAAATTATATATTATATAAATTATAACTATGTATTTTACTATCTGTTTTACCAAAAATATATAATCCAATTAAATCTAATGTCATTTCCTTGTAAAAAAAAAAAACATAAAAATGGCGGGGAGCAATAGGCATGAATTTATAATGTTATATATTTAATATAATACTTTTTGAACTCTTCCTCCTATTTATTTTTATATTTAAAGATTTGGATAACTTATATTTAAATGTATATTAGTTTATTTTAATTTATCTGCTTTTGAAACCAATTTATTTATTTCCTGCAATGTTTATAGACTGGGAAAGCTTACATTCAAAGTTTATCTTGATGTTTAATAGATTCAATTGACATTTACCCTCTTAACTTGATTGTTGCTATATTATGTCCTAAAAAAATAATGTGAATAACTTATTAAAGGAAAAACCTGTAAGAGTTTTTAAAAACAAAAATTCTAAATATAAACTCTCATGCTTAATGCCTAAAGTCGGAATATTTTTTCCCCTGTGCATCGGCGGCTGCTAAAGTTTTTTCTTTGCCAGATTTCCCAGCTCACTCACTCACTCAGGCAGCCAAAATAAATCAGAGAACTCCAGCGGCGCATTTTGGCAATGCATTAAATCAATATCTCACCCACTGTCAATCCGTTTGTTTGTCTGTCTAACCGCCCGGCCCAAAGTTCGCCGTGCATAATTGCGAGCGGAACTCTGGCGAGGAATTAATGAACTTCCGAGGGAAAAGGAGCGCGGAGGAGTCGGAGCCAAGGAATAAATATCATGCACGCCCTGGGAAGTTCCCTTCTTAGTTTCGAATTGATGAGCGGAGGAAAGTTTTGCGTGCTAGCACGATGATTTTCACGCAATCATTTTCCGCACCGCATTTCCCGCCTCGCCCCCGGGAAAGTTGCTCATTAAGGCGCCGATGAGAATTTGCGTAAAATTTCCCCAGGATTATTAATATCTGTGGCTGAGTGTGGGTGCGTGTAAATATTTGCACATTTCTCATTAAAGTTTCACGGATATATCACGCATACGCCGCATTGTGCACAATTAGTTGCAATTTATTCGCCCTTACACAACCGAGGAGCACTCGGCTTAATGATACTTAATGTGTAAATCATTATAATAAATTACATGCACAGGCGATGATAAAAATAATCCAGTGCCAAGGAAAATACAAATAAACCAACCCAATCCGCATAATGTGTGCGCCGTCATGGAACACACACCCCATACAAAAAATAAAATATATATAAGCGTACGTATAAAGCGCAGTGCAAACAGAGCCAAGTCGGGATTCAAGAGTGGAGTCCTTATGCACGCATTAGACATAAAGGCCATAGACATTAGTGTGCATAATGAAAAGCGTTTCAGCGCTTCAGCATTTCAGTTCCAAGAGTGCGTCGCACGATGCTGGAAATGATAATGATGATGGGGGGGACTTAAACCCGAATACACACCAAAGTAACCGACACATCAAACAGACACAGAAACCGGAAAAAATGTATATGTATACATAAGCATTTATATTTATGTGTACAGATAGTACTTGTCTGAAGGGAAAACGCTCCACAAGTTATGAAAGCTTTGGCTCCTAACCATCCTCAAGTCATCAGCTGTTCGCCAGCTGTTCTGGCTGCCAATGTTTTGGGTAATTTTCAGATAAAACCTCATTCTTCGGACACAAAACTTCCCTTGAAAATAAAACCCAAAACAGACCTCTCTCGGATGCTGCGTGCGCATGTCGGGTGCTCGCACTCCCCACGAGCGAGCAAGGCGCTCTCGGCGGTTTTATAGCAAAGCTCCAGGACGTTTATCTCAACATGGCCAGCATCCTGTGGACCAGTAGCGGAGTAACTTTGAAGCGTTACGGTTCGTCGCGATTTTGAGTCGGAAGCGTGTGGCACACACTGATGGTCACCCCAGTCTAAGCGCGTCGGTCGCAGTGTGTTTACATTGTTTGCAAACTAATTAAAGTGAGTTTACAGCCGACTTACCGAATCATCATGAGCTTGACTTGAGGCGGTTCTGGGATTAAATTGAATTGGTCAAGTGCTTGCGAAATTCGGAATATATTTAAAAGTGTTTATCACAGCAACCAAAGTGTCTAAATTAAACTAAATATCCCAATTCAAACGCCTACGATTCGGCTCTAAAGAATATAAACAGCCTCTTGGCACACACAAACAGCACTCAAATATTTATGGAAAATACGTTTTCAATGGCAAAAGACTTTGGGAGAGACTTTTCTATTCATTAACCTTTTCAATGAACTGAAATGAAAGTTTTATTTAGTGATTTAAAGTCAGTTTAAGCCTTGATAATTAGAGTTTATTTATTTTTTGTAGTTTTGTTAAAGCAGGAAAAATAATATATACTTAATATTTAATGTTTCTCTAAACTTAAAAATGAAGATAACTCTCTTCTAGATTTTCCAGAAAATGTTTATCCATCTGGCAATAAATAAAACCTAGCAGATTATGTGCTTCATTTTCAATGAAAAAGTTTCTTATTGAAATTTTTAGGACAGTCTTTAAAAACGGTATCAATTAAACACTAAATGAAACCTATGCAAAGAGAAGCCTTGCAGTTATTTTAAAGAGTCCTGTACCAACTTCATTTTAATTAAAATAAAATTCCAAACTTTGCAGAAAAATATTGGCAAAGCATCCTTTAATTTCACAATTTCCCAACTTGAAATATCTTAAGAAATATCTGCTGGCTGGAAACTAAAATTACAGAGGCAGACACACAAAAATAACAACCTTCTGTGGCCATCCACCGAGTTGTGTCCCAAAAGATAACATTTTATAGCCCCACAAAAAAATTCCTTGCAGTGCAAACAGAGTAAAATTCATGAAAAACAAACAAGAAGCGACAAAGTGAAATTAACAAAAATATAAACACAAAAACGGAAAAGTGCAAACAAGAAGACGCCAAGGCCAAGTAAAAAAGCGGTGAACCCAAACAAATAATTTGAAATTAAAACTAACACAAAGAGTCGAGTTCGTGGCCATCGGAGGGAGTTCGCTCGGAGTTTGTACGTGATTTTGCTTTTAAGAACTACATTGAATAATATTTACCGGCAGATGTGCAAGGTCCCCGGCCCTCCTCGGTCCCCATCTTTCTCAGATATTTTCCCCCATCTGGCTTTCAGCACTTGAACTTTACTTAGCTTCTTGTGGGCTCCCCAGCCCCGTTCGGGTTTTCCCCCAATTTTTCATGCTCGGTGCTCGTTTTTCTAGCTTAGCCCGCGCTTCAAGTGGCACACAAGAGCTTCGATTTTCCAACTGAAGGTATGGCACTGGATGTATGCGGTTTGCCTGATGTTGTCACCCCACGAGGAGAGGCCTTAAGCGCTTCACTTTACATAGCAAAAACTAGAAGATTGTAGAGATTATGCCCACACCCACCATTCGCCACCCCTGACGACCTGCGACCTCCCAGCAAAAGCCTCTTTTTTTTACACTTATGAAAATGGTTGGAAAAATTCTTTATAAATGCTCAATAAAGAGCATACAAAATTGGGAAACTTGAAAAGAAATCAAACCCAATATGAAATTGTTTCTTAAAAATAGAATAATATAATAGGATTGTATTTATTTGAGAAAAAATATTTTATAAATAGCTAAAATATTTTTATAAATTGTAAACATATTTTCCAATACTTTTAAAATATATTAAACAATATTTTCTACTATTTTTAAAATGTAGTAAATATTTTTATCACATTTTCAAAGTAAAATAACGTTTAGAAACAAATTTTTAATTACCAAACCAGGTTATGTCATACAACCTTTGCTGTTAAATCTCTGTAAACGCTAAGAATCTATGTCGGGTTTTTATAAATACTTAAAATTGTTTAAATCTATCTTTAATTTTTAATTATATTCAAGTTTTAGTACCTTTTTCTCAACGTGCACTTATCGCACCTTCTTCGCTCTGTGATTTGTATGCGTTCACCGCCTTCAACATGGCCCCAGCTAATGTTGGCTTTGGCTTTGCCCTCAGGGCTACACAAAAGTGGGTGGCAATGGGTGGCAATGGGTGGCATTGGGCGGCAGTAGCCGTAAAAAGGGGGTCGAGACAGGCGGGCAGGGGTACACGCGAGTGCCAAAGTTAACTCCACCGACGGCAGCCGCCATAAGCTCCATACGCTCCTCGCACTAAAGGCGCTGCCATGGCGCCCTCTCGTTCGCAGCTTTCCCTTTGAGCAAGTAGGTCTGTGCGTTTGCCGGCGTGTTTGTGGCATAAAAATAAAGATAAATGCGAGTTCTTTACAACGCAGCGCCGAACACTTTGAGCTGGGCCCCCGTCCTCCCTGCCCAGAATCCCCCGTCTACGTAAACCCCCTTCAGACATACCAAAAGCCAAGCACTGTGGCCAGCGAGTGTTTGTTCTAGTGCGTGGGAAAGTTAACTTAAGTTTGGCAAATGCGAAAATAAGTTCATTTTGTGTGCTCCAGTTTGCTGAGAAAATATACGGTTTGCCAAAAATATGTGGAAGGGAATATTTATAAAAGAAAATAGTTTTAAAATACTCTTACAAGAGAAAGAGAAAGATTCTTTCCGGCTACTTAGGCCAGAAATTTAGCGAAATATTAAAGAATATTTGATATAAATGGGAACTATAAAGGTTAAAAAATATTAATTTATAAAAGTCTAGCACTTATTGCTTTAAAATATTTTTTTGTACAATTTATACACAGATTGGTTTTTCTAATCAAGGCCAGTTTGTGCCACAAATTAACCGATAAATATAAAATCATTTAATGGAAAAAAGAAGCCAAAAAATATAAAAAATATCAATTTGTAAAAAGAAACACTAAACCTCTTAAAATATTGAATTCTATAATTAATATTCCCACTAAGGCAATTCACATTTCTAGTCTAGTCTATTCCAAACCCTGCTTTAGGTATACTATAAAATGTTTAACAATTTTATATCGTTTTACAAAATGTTTAAATATTTTATTTTGTTTTAAAGGCCAACAAGAAAATACTATTTAAAATATAATAAAAAAATTTTGTATTAAAACAATATTATATATTATGTATAGCATTATTAGCTCTTTTAAATATATCAGTTTAATGCTGTGAAACTTTTACATGTTGCGAAAATATCCTTCAAAAATCCTTATATTTCCCCAGCATTCATAACAATATAACTCTCGCCATATAACGTAAACAAAAATATTTCGAAAATAAATGTCAAATCTAAATCCATGATAATCCTAATTTACTCACCATAAATATCCGATTTGCAGAGGTGACAAAGGCAGCCACTCACTGGCAGACTCAACTTTTAAGCAAATGAGGAGGCAACACTTCAATCGGGCTAACAGGTTTCCCAGCATTATGGCCACCACTGTGCCAGGACACACCTTGTTTTAAGGTCCTGTTCGGCAAGTGTTGGGCCAGGGGGGCCTGCGGTGTGGGGGTTTTAAAGGGGGGTTGGTTGCCTGTGGCTGGTATCAAAAAAGCGTCACCGGCAGCCCTAAAAACTTGTGGATGGAGTTGGTCTAGGAGCCAGGGTTAGGGAAGCGGAGTGGTTTTGCGGTTGCGAGTTTTAGATTTCTTCTTCTTTTAGCCTTTTTCTCCCTCGGTATGTTTGTGTGTGTGTGTGTGTTACCCCAAAAATGCGACCAAAGGAGAGCAAAAAAGAAAGCACACACATTTCTAAATATACAGAGGGGGGATGTGAAAAGAAAACGAGGGGGAAAAGTTGCTTTGCATAGAGCGAAAAATGTTTTTCGCCATGTTTATCTGCAGCGGCCCATCTCTGGTGTAAATGCCACGCCTCCCAGGGCCCCAACCGCCCCCTTTTGATATTAGCGCTTGTTTATGGGCCCCAGTATGTATGTGTGTGTTTGTGTAGGGCATGCTTCGTCGCATTTTAAATTAAGCTTCATTTTTATTTCTATTTACATTTTGCTCTTTCGCTCCTCCCCCCTCGACTGCAACTGTTTGCCCAAGGAGGAGCTGCAAAGTTTTTCCAGACGCAGAGGGCCGGCCACGCCCCCTGCTCACATTTTTTATTTGTTTTTCATTTTCACTTTTATTATTCCAGCATTTCTACAATATTTTTGTTGCTGCCCTGTTGTTGCCTTTATTTATTTTGTGCGGCGCCAAGTGAAATGTTTGATTTATTTTTTATTTGCCATTGAACGTGTTTATTTATGTGTTGTGCCTTCGCATTTAATACCCGGTATTTAAGGATCACCAGGGTATACAATTTTCCAGGAAATGTGAGAAGATTTTGGGAAACTAATGGAGTTGGAAGCAACGAAGCCTTAGGATATATAGTATGTGAAAATATTTTAATTTTTGAAATAGTTTTTAATATCGAAGTATATGCTTTTGGGATAAATATAAAATTAACTTTATTTTTAAAATTATAAAAAAATTTCTGGTTAATTTCTAAATACCTCGATATTATGTTTCTATCTAAATATAATTCCTAAAACCTTTCCTTTATAGCAACTTAAACTGCTTTTGACAGGCAAAAAGTATGCAATGTTTTTTTGAGAAACTCAGTCCAGAGTATCCTATGGTCGGCAATCTTCACTGTTTATTTTCCGCCTTGTTTTTCTCCTACTTTTTTGCTACTTCGCTCTTTTACAGGCTTACTCCATTTCAGCGCTATTTGGGCTTTTTATTTATTTCTCCGACGCTCTCCACGTTTTATTTGCCGTTTTCATATGCCTGTTATTGTAAGCTGCAGTAAATTGGAAAATTTTTAAGTGTTTTCATTTTTACTTTTTGCCGTAAGCTGGGAGTAAGATTTGTTTCATTCTGGGAATTAGCTTTGTGAGCATGATTTATGACAGGAAACCGTCTGAGGGAGGTTGAATGTTGATCTCATCCCGGATTACAGAAATGAGTTTTTCTATTTGAATATATAATTTTTTGTAGGCGGGTAATTCGCTGAAAAGCTTTACTTTTTATTAAAGCCAGAGCATTTCAATTTAATACTTTTTTTCATATAGATTTATATCATAGATGTAATTCGTTTTGAAATTCCCAAAAATTATTTAAATATGGCTTAATCCCCCTAATGGTTTTAGCTGTACAGCGAAATAATATGCTTATTGAAGTGCAAATTAGTCGATTATATAAATTTATATTATTTTGATGAGTAATGTGTGGAAGTTTTGTCAAAGAGAATATTTAATTAAATGCCATACATTTGTTAGAGGCAATAAAATTCGATTATAGGTTGATTAGTTCCATAATAAAATTTAAATTTGAAAGGCTCAAAGGTATGTTTCCTATTTGATTAATTTTGTAATTTTTAAAGCAAGGTTATTAAATTTTAATGTTTAGATAAACGCTAATTACTTTCCATAACCAATTATATCTTTTTCCTCTTTTTAGTATATCTTTCTACATCCTTTAATTTTCATTAATGAAAAACAAGCATTTCTCTAGAGTTTTAAATCTTTCAATAACCTTTCCCCTTTTTCTTAATCCTACAAATACTCAAAGTAAATGTTGTTTCTTTTTGAGGCAACTTAATTAAATGAAACGAAAGGCTGAGCATCCACTTCTAATTGAAGCATTCTCTCTCAAAGTGGGGAATTGGCATAAAAAGAAGCTCCGACTGGTCAGCAAAAAATGGCAATTGCTGAACATAAATTCATTTCTCGTTTTGGCATGCTCCAAAGAGGAAATATGAAAATTCCCCTCACTTATCCTTCTTACGTTTTTTTTCTCCCGATTTTTATTTTTGGGTGTGTGGGTGTGTGTTTTGCAGGCCCACCGCAAAAAGTTGATGGAAAAAAACCGGGAAAAATCGGGCAAGGGAGACGTGAAAAGTTGGGTTCAGTTATCGAGGCTTACCACTGAGTTGACTTTAAGGAGACTTTAAAAAATATACAAGGGGGCCCCGAAGAGAGCCGGAACTAAGCGGATTTTGATTTGTTTTTCCTGCTGCTGTTTGCAGCCAAACAAAGAAATGTGCTTAAGTTGTTTGTGCCGGCAAATTCCCTGATGCTCTTAACTTTTCCCCCAGTCACTGAGTTTTCCACCCACAACGCGGAATTGACATTCGTCAGCGGGGGCTTGAAGGCTGGTTATGCAAGTTTTCCCCACCTGTCAGACAGGGCATAAATATACTTTTCAATATGGCCCCAGCCGCAGCGTTGGATGGGTTTTAATTAATTTCGTCATTACAATAATTAATTGAATGCCTGCTGGGAGGGAGGCTCAAGGACATGTTTGCCCAAGTGGCGCCGGCGCGCAGCTGCAACAAATTGCAATATATTTTACAGCTACTTAGTCGGCATTACACATGCACTGCAGGAGCCAACTTTTCGACGCCACTGTGTGTGCGACTAGGGTTTGATTTATGGCCAGCCATCGGGGCCCGTAAATAAGCGAAACCGAAACCGAAGCCGGAATGGGTTCAAATGCGTGTGCAGTCCTTGGGGCGGTATGGAGGCAAATTAATGATTTTCCATCGTACTTTGTGTACTTTCAATGCAATATTTAATGCTGGGAAAAAGTGGGTAAACATTCGGTCAAAATATATTATTTCTGCTATTCGTTTATTTACTGAACAAGGTTTTATTACTAAATGGCAGCTCTACACATTTTGTTAAGTTTAGTTTGTGTGACTTTAATCAATTAATTGAATTAAACGTACACCCTTTCAAGACACCTTTCTAAGCCCATTTAAAATTACCTTAAATTAAGCCAAATGAAATGGTTTTCCCCCACTTAAGTGAGCTCCTCCCATCATCATTTACTCGGGCCAATTTAGTTTCAGCAGCAGTTTAACTCCAGCCAAAGCCATATTCAAACAGAATATCTGAGATGGCTTATCTCATACGAACTGGCCATATGAAACCATTTCGCAGAGCGAACTCAAACTGGTTTAATCTGGGAAAATACGCCTATAAATAGCTCAAGCAGCCGCCCATCCCAGTCCTGCTCTCCACTCTCCGCCTCTGCTTGCTTCAGGATTATGGCTTTTCCTGATAAATCTGTCGCACATAAAGTACCACAACGAACGACTGTTGAACTAGATTCAACATTCATGGTCTTCTGCACATGAGGATCTACACTGAGAGAAAACTGAACAATTATAAGAACTTTTTTTAGAGTGAAAATATTTTTTTTGAGAGTATGAGTTTATTTTTAGGTAGAGAAATTGAAGGTATCAAAGGATAAATAAGTAAGAAATAAATTACATAACTTTTTCAGTAATTGTAAATATATTTTTATATTCATGAAAGGAGAAAAAGGTTTAATGTGTAGTAAATAAATTAAAATAGTACATATTTAAAGTTAAAAACTGAATGGAATTATTTGTATTGAATTAAAATATTTATATAATTTTTTATAATGATTTTCAGAGATTTTTTCTAATACTTTTATGTGGTTTATTGAATGAGAAAGTAATTTTTTTTAATCACTTTTTAATGAGGAACTTGTTTATTTTTAAGAGTTCAGATATTTTTAGAATTCGGTTCTTATGAGAAAATTCTTCTTTTAATCACTTTTTTAATTGAGAAATTACCTTTTTTTATCACACATTTTTTTTCTTGTGCACCCGAGTAATTCATGGGGCGACTCTGCGTCTTCAACTGGGTTGACAAACTGCAGAGATAAGCCGGCGAAGGGAGGCAATACCCGAAGTACAGAGCCAGTCATGAATGTATGACCAGTCCGAGTCTCATCCCAGTGGCAGCAGCACTCGACTCGGCTCAATGGGTGTCCCGTCCAGTCCACTGGACGCAATCAACTGCGAGTTGTCAGCTGCCAAAAGCAGTGGCCGAGAGTTACTTGGGCATTAGTGGGTTAGACGCGGTAAGCCGCAAGTCAATCGTTGCCCCCTTCTTGAAATTCCCAGCTGAACTCGGGCTCCAGGGCCCCTTGAAATGCTTTGTCAATTATATAAACTCATTCTTCTTTTTATCGGGCCATCGAATTCAATTGCATGTAAAAGTTATTGTCCCCTCTGTCATTTATTCAATTTGCCAAATGAATTATGAGTGGCTTGACCCGGATAAAATGCGAATTGAAATGATTCGATTAGCCGGCAGAAGCCCTCGTTCCCGCTTTGCATTTGCCAGGCCATTTTCAGCTCGTAAATATTCCGACCATGCGAATATGTCTAAAGTGTCGAGTGCACAAATTTGTTGCATACTTTTGGCCGAGCTCATTGAGCGAAAAATTCTTTTCGAGAGGACCAGCAATTTGCAGTTCCAGTGAATTTGCCAGTTTATTGTTTTAGGAGGGGAGGAGGCTCTGAAATGCGCGCGGAATTTCTGCAGGAATAATGGATGAGGAGTGTGTGGGTCGGACTATGTATGGATTTTAATTAATATGTTTCCAGCTATTTGGACCCGCTTGAATTATAAATTCTATTTGTGCCATCAGATTTGCAATCGACAAACGAACGCGGCGCAGCGAAACCCAGCAAAATAAATAAATACGTATATATGCAAATATATTTGGCAGGAAAGGCAAACAACTGAAAGTCAGAAGGCTATGGATTAATACATAAAATATGGCAAATATTTTTTTGATATCCTGGGGCCCAGAGCTTTATTGCCAGAGGGGATCGATTCCACTGCATTTATTAGAAACATTTCGTTTGAAATAAATATTTTGGTTCCATAAAAATAAGCCCTGAAATATTGTCTTTTAGTTAACACTAAAAACTCAGAAAAAGAATTAGGATTTAACCGGTTTCCTGTATCATAAACCATGTTATTTTCGGTGTTAAATATCTACTATTTTGTGGTCAAAACATTCGAATCACATTTTACAGAATATTTGTTAGACCAACAATTTAAAAAGACCAACAAACAAGCACAAATAAAATATATTTTCCTTTTTCTTTTTTCAGTTTTATAATCGCCATGTGCCAAAGCCAAACCAAATAGCGGATATTTATCAAAAAAAATAACCATAGAAAAAGAAAAATCCTCTAACGGATTTCGGGAGCGAGGAAAAATCAACGCCGCTGAGCCTGAAGGGAAATTTTAAGCAAACAAAATGTGGAAAATCTGCATTTTTACATTGGTAATTGCGGTGGTTGTTGCAACAACTCTGCCGGCAACACCAACACCAGCAGCAGCAGCAACAACAGCAGCAGCAGCAGCAGCAACAACAGCAGCAGCAGCAGCAGCAACAACAACACCAGCAGCAGCAACAACAACACTCCCTGGAAAAACCATAACAAATGACTCCGGCCACGCCTCTTTGGAGGCCACCAGCAACCGCCCCCTGGCCGAAAACCGAACGCTGTTGAATATAGCCAGGGAAACGGTCGAAATTTCAACTGTGGGCGGTTCAACCTCAACGGCCACGCCCACCACGACGGCCACAACCAGTACAACAACAACGCAGGCAACAACAGCAGCAGCAGCAGCGGGAGTGGTGGTGGCCCTGCCGGAAAATGAGGAAACACGAAAAGCCAAGCTAATGACAACCGCCCAAAAAATGCCTCTAGCCGGTTTGGGTGAACTGAGCGGCATCAAGGATGCACTGCATCGCATTAAATTGAGCGAGAGGCCACTGGAGGCAACAACTGATGCACCGTCAGCAGCAGCAGCAGCAGCCACATCAACGACCACGGCCACTGAACAGCCGGAAGCCGAGGATCAGGATGATGTCGACGAGGAGGATGTGGCCCCCACGATTTCCCCCCTGCAAATTCAAATGCAGGCAGCTGCCTCATATCAAGTAGCCGAGACGTTGGCCGACCTCAACGAGGAGGAGCGGGCGCGATACGATGCCATGCTGGCGCAACAGCCCACGGCCAGCAAGCTGAATATAGTGGATCTATATCCACTTAAAATCGATGACTTCCAGCCAATCATTCAGAACGATAACGAAGAGCTGATCAAGCAGCGCACGGTTTTCACCCAGCCGGAAAATACGGAGGAATACAAGCAGAACCTGATGCCCAACGAGGTGGAGCTGATAATCAACAAAGAAGGAGGTGGTGAGAGTCCGGAGAAAATCAAAATTAATATAGCCAAGGTGGAGGAAAAACCAGCCAGCACAACGACCACAACTAGCAACTCGAACCAGGGAACCACGGCTGATTTTACAGGAAAACTGCTGGCCGATCAAGACGATCTGATCACGGAAATCGAGAGCAAGTTTCAGCTGCATGAAACCACAACTGCAAGGCCCAAAGTTGCCATGAAACTACGCCCCGGAGACACTTTCATCGATCGGCGGGTGAAGAAGAGCTTCGAATTCCCCATGCAGCATAGGGCCAGCGATGTGATGGCCATGCCGCATATTGACTTCGCGAACACCAAGTTCCAAACGGATGTTGATGCCCCCAATCCGCCGGCCTCGCATCCCGAATTCTCCACCACAAAGTTCTACAACAGCAAGGAGCTGTACAACGAGATGCTGCTGCATAATAAGCGCAAGTTAATGAAGGAAACCAAGGATGCCAGGGATGCTAGGACTGAAGGCAGTCCGATAAAGTCAGCGGAGGATACAACTCAGGCGGCCAACTTGAACGTGACTCCGGCAGGGAAAACTTTTTCGCCGACAGCAACAACAGCAACTGGAACCAGCAGCCCAACAACACTGAAGTCACCAACAACAACGACAACTGCCGCTGTTGAGTCAACAACAAGGACAACTGACAGTCCAGGAACTACAGCAGCAACCGCTGGAAAATATCAGAAAGAGCTTAAGCGTGCCAAATTATTGCTCAAGGCTCTCACACCGCCCAAGTCCGACAAACTGGCAGTGGTCTCGGCCAAAGTTAAAGCCGCAAAAGTAGGAGAAGAACCAACCGCCGGGGAATCCCCATCATTGACTCCAACATCGACATCGACATCGACATCGGCATCGACATCGACATCGGCAGTGCCTTCGACCACAACCATGGCCAGTCCCATGCTGTTGGCCACCGCAAGGACGCGTCCACAAGCGGCTAATCCCACTAAGACGGCCTCAAAGCCAATTGCCAGGCCGCGCATTTTGAGTCGCCTGCAGGAGAAAATCAATTCGCTTGAATGCGAGATCCCCACGGTCCCGCAGGACTCGCATCTGTGGCGCGGCAATGAGACCCACGAATTGCTGCTGCCCATAGTGGTGAGTTCACTTGGAAAAATTATAAATAAATTAGAGATTTTCATTTAAAAGATGTATAAATTAGTTGTATACTTTTTTTGACAAAGAAATTGCTCAATTAAGGTAATAATTATGATTAATTTATGTTAATTAAACCTATACTGACTTGCTTACTTTTGTAATTTACTTTATTTTCTTGCATTTATTTCTAGTGTTTTTCTAATAAATATTTATTGAACTTCTAAAAAAATTACTAAACTATTTTTGAGTTTCCTTAAACAACAATATCTTCAAGGAATTTTAAGCAAAATATTTCACTGAAAACTCTTTTTTAAGCTTCTCTTTTCTCAGAGTTATTTTTATTAGAAAACATCCGCTTTGATCTTCGACAATCTATCAAGTATTTCTCTAAGTGTATTCCATATAGGGATTTGCCCACTGTTATCAAAACAATTGAAGGCCTTATTAAGTTCTTATCATTAGACAGACAAAGGAGCACACAGGAAGCAAAGAATGGAAGAAAAGACAGCTTAGTGAATGGACCGGGGAACACACGATGTATGCGTGTTATTTGAGTAAGCGGGTTAAGCAATTAGCCGGCGGTTAGCAGGGAAGGGGAAAGTGGGAAACTGGAGGCGGGATCTCGCAAAAGTGGGCGACTGACTAACGGACTACATTTACATAATATGCCTGCTGACGGCTAATTAGTATGGAGGAAGCTTAGTTTTTGGGTTCTTAGAACCCAAGGATTAAGCCGGCAAGGAAACGGGAATCCCTAATGAAGCTGCTGAAGTTCTGCCAAGCAAAGGCGAAATAAAGAAAAGATTGATTAGGGATTGAGTTCACATAGAAATCATTTACGCGTGCTGGCGAGGGCAAGACCAAGAAAATGGACATGGGAAAGGGAAAGCAACCCAAAACATTCTTCAACTTTGTCAACCGACAACCGACAACCGACAGCCGACAGCCGACATTCGATATCCAATTTCCCTTCGAACAACAGAAACTTGTTAAAACTGTTTGCTCGGCTAATTGAAAACCTTTTAGAGCTGAGACAATTTTGCAACCGAAAGAAATCAATGACGGCAGCCAGCAGCCAGCAGCCACATAAATAAATAACAATCGCATTTGGAGTTAACATGGACAGGGACAGGGACAGTCGACTGGACAAGAAAAGGACAACGGGCACGGAAAAGGATTCTCCGGAAAGCGAGCCCTGCAAATTTAATCCCCCGATAAGTTGGCCAACAAAGGGAAATTATTGATCGTCGTTTTATTTGGCCATTTCCGAGGCAGCCGCACGGCATGTGTGTGGGAGGAGGATTGAGGACTCAAAACAAGTTGACCGGAAAGATGAAGGTTGCTAGTCCTAGTCCTTATGCAAAAAAGGACAAGTCCTCGGGGTGGCTTAGCAAACAGTCCGGTACGGATTTTTATGGTTCACATGTCAGGTGAAAATTAAATCCTTTAGTGAATGGACAGGCTTAAGGGGAGTTTATTAAATATTTAAATAGAATAATTTTTATTTTTAAGTTGGGATATAATTCAAGTAATTTCTGCTCTAAAATTTGGCTAAATGTTAAAAAAACCTATATATATATTTTAATTTAAATATTTTCTTGTTATGTTTGGTTATTCCTTTCAAAGTATTACCTCTCATCGTTTACTTCATCTTGAAACGCACTGTTTGCTGAGCCAAGAAAAGGGTTATCCATTTCTTTATTAAATCGCATTTGTTGTTAAATCACGAATAAACTAGACAAGGGACCCCGGCCGGAGCTCATCTGGCAATTTCTGGGCCGGGTCCCAAGTCAGGTTCGCTCATATCCCTTTCATGTCCTGTTTATATTGACGTAAATCAAGCCATTTGCCTGGCCAAATCACAGCTGCTGCTGCTGCTGCTTTTCCTTCTCCTGCTGGCCCTTTGGCAAATATTTAAATTCATTTGATGGAAAATGTTCACCCTTTTCATCGGCAGCCGTTATGCGAGTGTGTTCCGTAGGAGGAAACCTTTGACTAACTGACTGAGGACCGAATGTTTAATTAACATCTGGCCAGGCCCTGTCTATTCAAACAGCTTTCTGTGTGTTTCCAACCGAAATGCCATTAAATTTGATGGTCATTTGAAGGCTGCCTTAGCCGGGACTCCGTTTCTTTTGTTAATAAGAAAAGTGGGGCAGCACGAGGGGCGTCGAAATTGATTTCCTGTTTACCTTTTGGTCAGCAAATTCCAAATGGCAGCTCGGCCGTGAATTTAATTACGAGGCAGTGCAGCCTTATGCAAAGCCAGGTCCACCTGAAAAAGCAAATACATTAAGCATTGGCATAAAGTGTACCTTGCATAAAATTAATTCTGACTTCTCTGGCCACTTGGAGGTCCTTTTGGACATGGCCCAGGTCCTGGTGCTGCAAAAAAAAAAAAGAAAACAATTAAAGAAAACAATTTTTGCATAAAAGGTGGAAACATTTCTTTAGTGCCTTTTTTCTTCCTGTTTATTTCTCCGTGCAGAGGAGGAGGTCACTGAAAACATTTCTCAACTGAATTTGTTTATTCTGCTGTTTGTTGTTTTGGGACTCGTTTTGATGGAATTGTTTCTCTCTCTTTTCGCTCTTCTCTTTTTAATTTTATTTTTTCTTTTTTTGCTTTGCACTTTGGCTACATTTTAAGGCACTTAAGCCTAGTTAAAGTTTTTTAGTTTCAGCTTTTTCTAAGGACTTAGATTAGCTTAGTTTATTCCGAGTTGAGCTGAAGTGGCACTCTAAAAGATTAATAAATATAAAGCTGAATAGACTGGAAAATATTTTAATAATGTACATTTGTTTATTATTAAATATATATTTTTTTTTATTTAATTTATAAGCTATTTCAGTGCCGCTTAATTGTAATCCCAAGAGTTGCAAAGTAGTTAATTATTTATTTTCAATGATTTAAATATTGAAAGCATATTAATTTTATCTAAATTAAAAACCAATCAAATAAGTTTTATTTAAAAGGATTTCTTTATTAAAAACATTTTTTTCGCCTATAAGTACATACAAACATCCAACAAAGCCGCAATATTATTTTAAACGAACATTTCGCAGCATAATGAAAAATTCCATTCCATTTTAATGACTAACATGAATTCCCCTATATTTGTGGTTTTAATTTCAACAAATGGCTTGTTTCCAAATATCGCTTTCCCCGACAGCGGACCGAAACTTGAACAACAAACAGAAATTTGCTAAATATGTGCAACAAATAAAAAAGGGAAATTTATGCCATTACCTCTTGCGGTGTTCATAAAAAAGGCCGACCACAAAACACGCATGTGACCCAAAAACTTGGCCATTTCCCAGCGGGTCGTCCTTCCCTATTCTGTATGTAAATATGCAGGATTTCCTCCTTTTTTTGTCCAACTGACCAGCATACAATGTAGATTTTTATGTGCGTACAGACAGGCCATTAAAATGCCATAAATTTGAGCTCTGACAAATCCCCTCCGACAGTGGCATAAAAAAGCGGGAGAGGCAAACTAAACCGCTTCAAATTGCGCAAAAATATGCTAAAAATTGCAGGACATAGGAGAAGTCCTGCAAAATGGGGCGCATAAAATGGCAGGGATAACCGCAAAGTCGAGTCTCGGCTCGGCCTTGTGTATTTTTATTTGTAGTCCGATTGCGACGTCCATAACGGGCGGCTTATGTCGGTGGCTTAGCCCAAATTAATAAAAATTTGGCAACATCAAGTGGATCTGAGCATATGTTGTAAACTTTGCTAATATCCACCCCGAAGGCAGCCCCAAATGAACCTTTTAGCTGGGAAGTTTATTAGGTTCGGGTTACGTTCACTACTTATGTAAATTTGTTTCTGCCACAAAACTAAACCGGCCTAAAAGGGTCCATCTAGACGGTAGACAATGTTGTAAAAGTGAAATTAGAAAACTTGCTAAATAATTTAGTTTGTCTGTAGGACGGAAAACCTTTTAGGCCGTTTCATACTTACATTTTGCGTTGAGTTTCCCAAAAATTGTAACCCCGAAATCCTTAACCTCCTTTCCAGACCACGGAGCACTGTAAGCCGAGCGAGAACTGCATACCGAATGTCCTCACCTGGCGGGGCGAGGCGGAGATCCAGTCCGGCGACATCCTGATTGTGGAAATCAATGATGCCATGCTTAATCCTTCGCATGAGGCCAACAACACCAGCAGGTAAATAATAACAAAGAGCTTAAAATTAAATTCTATAAATTGAAATACATTTGAGTAAGTGTACTTGTTGGTTTAAAATAATTACAACAAACTCGGAAGCATAATGAAAAAGCCTCGATTCCCTTTCTTCATGAATGAAAATTCAAATAAAATTTGAAACAATAGAAATTGTAATTGTGTAGCATTTATATAAAATTTTGTATTAACTCTGTGAGACCCTTTTAAGCCCTGAAAAAGTGTTTGCTGAAAAAAAACCAAACTTATTATCTCTTGTTTTAAATATTTTACAAAGGTTAAACTTTTATTGATAAATATAAGTAAGAGAACCTTATTATATGTAAGCAAAATGTCACATACAAGTCTTAGTTTTATTATTTAATATCTGCTTCGCAAATAAAATTCATCTCAAAATAACACCCAGCGTCTGCCATTGATCCATTGGCTAGGAAAACGCAGTCCCGGTAGCCGCTCAATTCGTTGGGTTGGTTCCTTCCCCATTTTAAAAAGGGAGCTTGCCTGCTTGTAGTGGCCGACATATACTCTCCCTCATTAGCCAGATCATTTATGTCCAGCCAATAGGGTTTGCCCTCTGGAAGTTTCTGCGTGATCAGCAATAGCTCCTCCTCGTTTTGAATGCTCGCCAGGTGACCGCCCAGCCGGGCACAGGTGTTGCCAGCATTGTGCCAATTCTCAATGCCCTCCGATTCTATGTAGAAGAAGCGGGAACCGATTGGCTCAAATTTCGTGGAATTTGCCGTCTTGTTTAGGGCCAGCTGTATTGTGGATAGCTTCTGCAGCAGGGCTTCCAGCTGCCTTTCCGTTTTATCCTGCCCCATCCTCAGAGTACGCAGTTGAGCCTCAATGTTCTCCAGTTTCGTTTGACTTCCTGGAGACTCGGCCAGCGAGCCATAGAAACTGCCAGCAATTGTTGCGTAGAACAAAAGAATCGCGCACTTTGTCATTCTGATTTACGTAGAGGAAACACTTTGAAGGCTATTGTGCCACTGATTTCTTATGCCTCTGTGGGAGAGGTATTTATAGATGCAATTTCTTATCATTGGCTGCGAAACTATATATGTGAATCGAAATTATATATAGCTTTCTGCCTGAGACCATTCACTTTGTAGCATCAAGTGAGCTGATAAGCGAGAGTAAAACATTTCTTAATGAATCATTAAAGTTAATCATGAATAATTAATGCATATAGGAATTCTTTTAATGGTAATATATCAAAGTCTCAGATCATTTTCTAAACTTTCCAATCTCGCCTGGGTTTCATTTAGCTTAAGGGAGTCAGAGTCATGCCATCTTTTCTGATAAGTAACCATATTCTCTAGCAGGGTTTTTAAGACACTCAAACAGTATTCATTGCACTGACCAGGGAAATGTGATTGCGATTCATAAATACTAGAAGTCATTATAAGGCAAAACAAAACTGTTTCGAGCTTGAACATTTTTATTTGTTTTAAACTTTAGCTCGTTGGTGGAGAGACACGGCTAACTTGAAGTCTGATAAACAACTAACTTATTGTGAGATTTTTACTTAGTTTTCATTGGGTTATCTACTACAATTATAATTTTAATGTGACAAATAAACATTTACTTAATGATTTCCCGCATTTATATATGGTAAAATGAGCTGGTCAAAAGTCTTTCCTAGAATTCATAAAGATTGCTGCCAGTTATCTGATCTTAAAGGTGTATTATACAAAAATGAAGAGCTGCCTGGCTAGAGCTCTTTATTAGTATTTTGGAATGACTAATTTAATATTTTTGTGTGTTGTTTTAATATGCAATATTTCTTTCTTAAATAATTTGTCATACTTTTTCAAACTTAAACTTCAGACAAAAATGAGAAGAACAATAGTACCCATATCAATAAAGACCCTAATGCTAAAAAGGGGTTTAGAATGTAGATAATCGCTGCGATTACCTAATCCCCAAAGACCATTTTCCCCTGTTGTCTGGCTCACTTGTTGGAAAAGCGAGGGGAAAAGCGAAGCTAACCGATACCTGTCGACCGGCGGTGATGTATGTAGTTGATCAAAGCAAGTGACTTGGCGACGCAGGACACAGAGTCATTATGTGCCGCCCATCAGCAGCATCATCAGCATCCACATCAACACTTCCCGGCAGCCACTGGCAGCCACTGCTGCTGCCTCATCATTGAGCTCATCATGGAGGGGCAGGGACCCTTTCGCTGTTGCAGCCCCTTAACTTTGACAGCAGCCCCAGACACCTGAGCTTACTGGCAGCGGTGGGGGGAAAATGTGCACGGCTCACCCTTCTGGAAGGAAAATATATAAAAATAAAATCACTCCCCTATTTTTACACCTAGTTTGCAGGTCGAGTTGCTCTTCTTTTTTATTTATTTATTTTCAGTTAAGCGCTTTAATGCGCAGTGAAACGTGTTTGTTCGGGGGCTTATTATATAATAACGTCCATTAAGGACCTTTATTGATTTTTCTTCAGCACGTCTGGCCATGGAGCAGGGATATAGATAAACACCGGGCCAAAGATACAGAGTAGAGCTGAAAGAGGAGGTGGAGCCGGGAATAGTTACTGGTCCCAGACACGTTCTACCATTATCGTGCCCCTTTTACAGTTTATTAAATTGTTTTCTCCAACGCTCCACACGCGCTGTCTAACTCTCCTTTCGGGGTCGCCTCTGTGTTTCTTTTCGCAAATTTTTATTTCGGTTTTGTTTATTTTCTAATGCCAGACAAAAATCCCCATTACAAACTGTGCATATAAATGCGATAGCAGACAGTTTTTTCCACACGGAAAAATAATTGTTCCAGCTGTTTTTCGCTATAAATAAATAAATACTAATTGGACAAGGGCTTATGTTAACGGTTTGGAAATGTACCACCGTTTAAAAAACATTTAGAAAGGCAGCAGAACGAACTGTATTTTTAAATTTCTAAATAAAGTGAAAAGGATATTAAATTGCATTTCTATATAAAACAAAGTAACCAAAACTCTCACAAATCCTGTGATATTTTCCCTGTGTAGTGCTTGTTGTTGACCATTAGTCATTGGGCAGGACGTACAAACACCACAGTTGGCTGACCCTTTTTGCCATGGCAATTATCACGTTTCTCTCCCGGTTTTTGCTATCATTTTTGCCCCCAACATTTCCACCCTCTGCCCAGACCCTGCACACACATTTTTTGCTCTTTTTAATTTAGCTCGGTGGCTGGTTCTTATCTTATCGCTTGATAGATGCCGCCGCCACCCATCGAAAAAGTTTTTCGCCCCGAAAAAGAAGCGCAAGAAAAATTAAAATTCATTTGTCGAACTTTGGGGCCAGACATCAAACGCGACCGCGCTGGAAATTTTCCGGTTTCCCTCGATATATATACCAAAAAATATATATATTCTTTCCTTATTCAGCCCGAGGGCCTCGCAACTTAAAATGCCTGGCATAAGTTTCGATTCCTGTAAGTTGAGGAGTGAAAGTGAGGCGGAAAAGTGTAGCATACAATTGAGCGCTGGGCCGCAGAGGAAAGTTCCCGCCAACTATGAAAATGAGATGTCAAAAAAGTTTTTATTATCGATTTAATATGTGTGTGTGTATAAAGCGTGGGTGTGTTGGCCAAGTTAACAAATGCAATAGCAACAAATAATAATGCCAGGGCGAAGCCAAGCCAAGGCAGGGCAAGGCAAGTGGGTAGCAAATAGATTGGCAGAGCTCGAGGTAGTGAAAACTTTCCGGGCTCGCAGTTTTCTAACAAGTTTTTCCTCTTTTTTTTTTTTGTACTTCCCTAAGTCGACTACGTGTTGTTGAAAAATTGCAAACTTGGTTACTATATGAGGTGTCTTCCTCTGTTTGTGTCTCTGTTTGCGGGTCTGGGGAGAAATTGTGAGGGTTTCTGCTAAGAACTACAACGTTCTCCAAGATGATTTTTAAAGCAAAAAAAACGTACATGTTTTCTGTTTTATTTCACAACCTAATGGATTTTTCGTGGCCTATTAAAATCTTTGGATAAAATCAAAACTCTATTTAATACAGTGTTTATTTGCGGCAATTTAATCTCGTTTAATAAATACCCATACGGTGTAAGCTGCCACAAAAAGTAACCGCAACCAGGGCCTGGAAAAACAGGAGGAGGCTGGTGGACTTACCACCCGAGAATATACCCAGAAAGAACCCTTTTTTCCAGGCAGCCTCCCTGCCTCGACTAATTTCATTTCCGTTTTTGTGCTATTTAATTTCCGCTAGAGAACGGCGAGCGAGAGAGCAACTGCTTATAAATAAATTTCAATTAATTAAGCATACAGATACACACCCATGGAGCCGAGAGCCAAGGCGAATGTTTCTTTTGACGTCTTTGGTCATATTTATAACTTAAACAAGCGAACAGAAGCCATTTAACTTGGCCGCCACCTATAAGCCTTACATTACGCTAGACACTGTGGGAAAAAGCCACAAGGAATATATTTTTTTCATTGGAAAAAGATGAGAATTTAAGGTTTTAAAAACATAGTATATATACTATAAATTCTATATTCTTTAACTAAACAAGTTCTTATTTATTTTCTGATTTTATTATGTTTATTTTTCTCTCTGTCTCCATTTTTTCATCCGCTTTATTCTCACCTGGCACCATAAACGTCAACGAGCAGCGCGGTACACGCCACACAGGTGTATCAGGTAACTCGCTCCGGCCACGAGCATTGCGACGTCACCGAGGGCGTCCTGCTGGATATCACACCGCTGGTGGTCGATGGCAGGAAACTGGTTACTCTGTACGACAAGGACCTCACCGAGGGAGTTAACTTGCTAATTGGTGAGTAGACTCCACCTGGCACTCTAGCCGCTCTCTCGGCAGTACTAACTTTGCGGTGAAGGTGGTTTTTGAGCAGGCAAATTGGATTACTTAGACTACTTTGAAGCGTTAAAGAGGTGGCTTAATTAATTCACTTTATTTTCTTGAGATTACTACTACTAGTAAGGTAAAATTTTATAATTGAAAAGATTATATATTAAGACAAATTGTGGAAGAATGAAATTCTGCCAGAAGTAACACGATAATTACATTTTTGATAATTAAAAAAATACAGTTCTTTGTTTATAGTTTCTTTAATATTAAAAACATTCCTGTGAAAGATCATCCTTTTACATAAAAAAAATATTCCCTCATTAGCTATCAACACCTGCTGATTACCAAAAGGGTCTCTCTCCACCTTCCCCGCGTTAGGGTATTTCATCTTCCTTCATTTCCCCGAGGCACAGCATCTCTTGTCATTGGATACTGCCTTTGGGGAGCCATTTTTTGCTTTCCCTATTTGTGGTTCCCCTTCGGCCTATTAAGTGCCTTTTTTTCGCTCCCTTGCCAGCCTTCTTGTAGCCTTAATTAATACAAAACCCCTGTCTTATCCCTATCCCCTCGGTGGCGCAGTGGTGTCCGAGCTGTGGGGAGCGCAGTGTGTGCGCCTGAAGGTGACCACGAAAACCGACAACTGCGGCGAGAATGCCGATTGTTCCGGCAAGGGAGTCTGCTACTCGGACTCCGGTATGGAGGAGTACGAGTGCCAGTGCTGCAGCGGATTCGCAGGACCGCACTGCGAGGAGATCGATGCGTGCAACCCGAGTCCTTGCACCAACAACGGCATCTGCGTGGACCTGTCGCAGGGCCACGAGGGCAACTCCTATCAGTGCCTGTGTCCGTACGGTAAGGTCATTAGCTTTTAGCCTCATTAGTAGGGGCTGCCACCGATAATATGCCATTAATATGCCTCGTGTTCCGTTCTCTATTCCTGCAGGATATGCGGGCAAGAATTGTCAATACGAGTCGGATCCCTGCAATCCCGCCGAGTGCATGAACGGTGGCAGCTGTGTGGGCAACTCCACGCACTTTCGGTGAGTCCAAGGCAAATACCGGTGGAGACAAGGCACAAAGAAGGAGCAAAAGGATTTAGACGGCGCAGGCTTACAGACACTGAGAAAAATTAGGAATTTTAAAGGATAAAATATGGAATCCTTAGAGATATATAACGAAAATTTATAGATAATTTCACCAAGGATATATTGAATACATTCAAGGAATTACTTGATTAAATTACTTGATTAGCTTGCTTTGAAAACCGTAAAACTAAAAATATATTCATTAAATTAAAGTAAAAAATTTAATAAATATTTATAGTGCAAGTCTTAAACTTGGCAGAAAGATTAAGTAAATATTTTGTATACATTTATGAACAAGGCTAATTTGAAATTATTTTCCAACTACTGAAACCACATTCAACAAGAGCCTTAGAACCATTTCCCTCAGTATGCAAACTAAACAACCTCAGCTGGGTTTCAACAATGAAAAAATATAATTTTTTTTCGAGTGCAGAGCACACATTCACTGGCAACTCTAGGGACCAGGAGCTGCGGTGCAGCGGAAGCAGTAGCAGCTTTCATTCAATTATCGTGACCATTGTTTTGCGGTTCTGTCTAGCCGTCGCCGTCTGTGTTTGCTCATAAATGTTGACTTTTGTCGCATGTTCAAAAATTCCCCCATTTCTCCATGTCCCTCCCCTCTTTTTTCCGCCGTTTTTTCGCCATCTCCCTGCCGTATTAACCCGCTGTTGCCCCGCCGCTTGCAGCTGCGATTGTACGCCCGGCTTCACAGGACCTTTGTGCCAGCACAGCCTGAACGAGTGCGAGTCCTCGCCGTGTGTTCACGGCATCTGCGTGGACCAGGAGGACGGCTTCCGATGCTTCTGCCAGCCAGGTGAGTAAATGTGGCAACAGTTCCAGCCAAATAAACGCAAATTGCCAACGTTCTTTTGTTGACTCGCTGGCGAAAATCGCTCCCATAATGCCAATATTTTGTGAGTTATCATCGTGGAAATTTCACACAATGATTGTTGGTTTCGCAGGGATCTATTATATATTGAGTTTTTCGGGTGAGAAAGAGGGGAAATTTTCAATTCGCCTAAGCTTTGGTAGAGGTGAATCCCGTTGAAATTCGGTAGATATTTAAATTTAAAATAAGTGAGGTAAAAGGAATTATCAGAAATACTATTTTAAATACTTGCTATAAATTTATTTTCTCTACGATTTAATAAAATGAAGGTAGTAGGAAGTAAATCTCTTTAAAAATTGAATTCAAAAAGAATATAAATAATTTTATTGTCTATTTTTTTATCATAAATAGTAAAAGGTAATCAAATATGCTTTATTTAAATATATAAAATAAAGTCTTTAAAGCTTATTTCATTAATAAATCAAAATGCTGATTAAGAAATCCAATTGAATCCAAATTCCAATTAATTCACTTTCTATATTAAACTCAGTTCAATGCAATATAAATCCAAATCGATTTTCCATGTTTAGCACGTAGAAATACGTTTTTATTGGCGCACGAATCTGGTTTCGGTAATTTTTCGTCCAAAATCCACGTTCTTTAAGGCAATCAAATTGCGCTTTCGCAATTGAATTGAAATCTGCGCAAATCAAAAATCTACATTGAAGCTCATAAATTATTTCATTGGCACAAACACAATTTGCATAAATCGCACTCAATCACAATGAAAGTAAATGTACATAAAGGTCGCTGAGACAGAGACGAGGGCAATTTTCGGGGAAGTCGAGACAGGGCGCTGTCTCCGGTGTCTTCGTCTTCGCCCTCGTCTGGGTCTCCGCATCTCCATTGAAATTTCCATTTCATTTACTTTGCACATTTACATTACCCGCAACCTGCTCACCTCTTTCCCCTCTACCCACCGGACTTCTGTCTCGCAGGATTCGCCGGCGAGCTGTGCAACTTCGAGTATAATGAATGCGAATCGAATCCGTGTCAGAATGGCGGCGAGTGCATCGATCACATTGGCAGCTACGAGTGTCGCTGCACGAAGGGCTACAGCGGCAACCGTTGCCAAATTAAGGTGAGTGAACAGAATGGCCAAATAGATATAAAATGGTTGTCGTTTATTGGGCAAACCGAGAGGAGAAGTACTCTAAAAAAAACAAGCTATAAAAAAATCCACCTGTTAAAGATCAAGCTAGATTAGTTTTTCCTGCATTTACTCAGTTTCGAGTCCTTTAAAATATGCAAAGAATATAAAGTACAACACTGAGGTGCAAAATATCAGCATTCAAGCCTCCCTTGAATGGCGATTCTCTAGAGGGACCATTAGTTGATTCACGATTCCCCGAGATAATCAATATTTTGTATTGAAAACAAATCCCGCGACAATTCCCCGGTGTGTGAAAGTCGAAGGACCCCATCCGCACGGCAGTTGTCTGCGGAACTTGAACGGTATTGATTTAATTTGCTCAGAGCGAGGACGAGGACGAGGACTCGCGCTGCCGCACACAGGCATAGGAAATGGGATTCCACATGTGTGTGGCTGTATCCTTCAGATACGAATGCTGGGAAAATACATTTTTGAATACGTAATGAAGTTTCAGCGGAGCTCCCGCACTGCCTGCACCCCCATTTCTATCTCGACTCAGCCACAATATGCTTTGATTTGTGCCGATTTTTTTTTGTTCATCTTCCTCTCTGCCTGCTCCGTAGGTTGATTTCTGCGCCAACAAGCCTTGCCCCGAAGGACACCGCTGTATTGATCATGGAAATGATTTCAGCTGCGAATGCCCCGGAGGTCGCAACGGACCGGATTGTAATCAAATGCCACGAACGGTAAGTCATGATTTATGCAGTTGGGTTTGGGTTGGTTTTGGTTTGGTTTTGGGTTCTCTGGGTCTTGGCAGGACCTTGTTGCTGTTCAGCTGGCAAAAATGCCAGCAAATAGCCACAAATTGTTGGCCTACTGTGCAGTGGCAGTGGCATAATTGTAGGCAATCTTGTTTGCCTCGCAACTGCTGCTGCTGGTGCACAATTTCATACACAATTGTTTGTGTGCGGTTGGTGTGCATTTTTAAGCTGATTTACGACTCCCACTGGTGGCGGTTTAATGAATTGTTTTCTGTGGGTTTCTTATTGAAATTGATATACCTTGTCAAAGTTTACACTATTTGTCCTAGCAAATTCAAAGCTGAGCAGAAAATTCATGAAGAAACTCAATGATTAAGATTTAAATATAAGAAAAATTAATTCGTTTATAGACTACCTACAAACCTTTTCCTCTTAGATACTATAGTTAAACTTTTAATTAATGCTTCGTTCCAAAGACCTGCCTGTTTCCTATCAACATATTCAATATTCCCTTAAATATTCTGCCCCTGTTTAGCCATGCAAATATTATATTTCCATTCGGGGCCCTGGCCCACTTGCTTCATAAATTGAGTTAACTTTTCTTTGAGGGCGAACTAACTCGAAAAGAATTTAATAAACGCCCAATGGACTTGATAATTTGTGGTGCTAAAATAAAACTTAACAAAATGTACATAAATTAAGCGTCAAGGCGCCATAATTAAAGCTTTGTGAAAATGATGGACACGCTGACTAACCGCGATGGCTCCAAGGACCAAAGATCCCCCGAACACTGTCATTATGCTTAGGGGAGGGGCTGTGGGCCGTGGCAGGACGAAACCGCCACGGCTAGAATTTGCGGCTGCCAGGAGTAGTGGCTCGTGGCTCCTGTTGGGGAAGGCAGCGAAATTAATTACATTTTACATGCCAGGCACACACACACACAGGAATGGGAAGAATGGAGGTGGCTGCCGCTCGGCGTGGCTGCTGCTCCTCAATGGTAATTGTTGGGTTTGGGCGTGGTTAGATGATAGCGGCAAAGATATGGGAATATATATGCTGTGGAAGCTGTGCTTGGAGAATTGTAACCATAAACTTGTCTAAGATAATTTAATAATTTTCTTATAATTTATGAAATCCACCACCAATGCATTGATAACTCTCAGTACTTCCAGCAATGCAACGTGAATCCCTGCACCCACGGCGGCACTTGTTGGTCCAGCGGCGATAGCTTCTACTGTGCCTGTCGTCCCGGCTACACGGGCACCATGTGCGAAGGTGAGTCTCAGTGCCCGCGGTTCTCAAAAGTCATTAACTTGATTAGGGACATTGGTCTGGGAGTGGCCGCTGAAAAAATATGTTTCCCCCGGTGACTATCTAACTTTTTTCCATCCGCTCTTTCCGGACTGTATCTTTCCGGCCCCGTTTTCCAGATGAGTTTGTGGTGGAGACTGTCGTTAGCTCCAGCGAATTTATTGTGGACGATGCGAACGCTAGAAATTTTAATGACAAAACTTTCGGTTCATCGGTTGTGCTTAAGAGTCCCATTGAATTGCATAATGCATATTTTGCGGCCGGAGTCCTGGCAGCCGCCATTTTCATCGTTGCCGTTGTGGTAAGTACCCAGCATTCCCCTGCCCCTCCCTCAACCCCTCTTGATGCCCGAAAAACCCAGGAGCACAAGGTCCCAGCAACATGACCAGCATTCAGGGGAAATTGTACTTTGCGGTTATGCAAAGTGCGCACGCGAAATGGCATTGCATATTCATTTCGGTGTCGGGAAAGTGGTCGAGCAACTGAATCGAGCTGCAGAGCGGAGGCTTTAACCCGAAAGTTACCAATCGCCTGGACCAGCGGGCTTAAAGCAGATGCAAATTTATACAATTGGTAGCTGTGCTCCTTCGCAATGTGTGCGAGTGTGTTGCTTCAAGTGGAGAGCGGAGTCTCTGGCAATTTATTGGAAGCCCAGAGCGATTCAGTTGGCTGGTTAAATTGATGCAAAACCTATAAAGTACTCCAATGGACAGGTTAATATCGAAGGCTTCATGGGGTTCCGTTGGGGTTATTTATGGTAGGAAATTGTAAAGTTCCTTAAAGAGTTAGGAGGGGAATTTAATAGACATTTTAAGGGTAATGTAAGATTATAATTGATTTAGATTTGCAACTCTTTAATTGGTATATAAGCAGCTTTAAACTTTAAACTCAAAGCCCTCAATCAACCTATTCATTTACCCCAACCTTAATATCCCAGCTCTCCCACCGTTACCTTTACTTTTCCCCCAATACAAACCAATCCATAACCATTTACTTAGCCCCAAAAAATATCTCCACCTATTTCTCTTCGTTGCAGGTCACCATTTGTCACTGCAAGGTCAATCAGACGTATCGGAAATTCTCGACACGTTCCACCTCGTTTATACCCATCCTGGGCTTCAGTCGCCGCCCCAAAATGCAGGGCAAACTCAATAAGCACTGGCTGAGTGGCAAGGGTGCCGCTTCCGCTTCCGGCGCCACCGCCGCAGCAGCCGCTGCGAGTGGCGCCTCCAATGTGGCGCCCACGGGCGAAGCGATGGGGAGGGGCAATGGCGCTGCGCGGCATCTACCAGGACAACCGCAAACGCAGACCACGCTGGGTGGCCAGCTGCAGGAGCGACCATTCCAGCGGCACCTGGCCATGAACCTGGAGAACGACATGTACTACACGGTGGACTTCAGCGAGAACTCGCAGCACTCGCCGTTGATACAGTGAGACTTGGACGGCACCGGCGGATGGCTAGTCAAATTCACCCCAAGCAGGCAGGAGTGAGGGGGCGGGGTCCTTGGTCCTTGGGCGGGGATTGTGTAATTATCTTTGATGCTACTCGTTGAATATTCCAAATATTGAACAGTATTCGATAATAATAAACTAAAGAGCAGGCACACGTGGCATGTGCGAGGGGAGAACTAACTTTACGATTATGATTCCGGCTAATGCAAGCACAAATATTTATGATTAATACATTTACGTATGTATCTCCGGCATAAATAGGCTTAGCAAACTTGTTTATCCAGGTTTATTTTGGCTAAGCACACACGGACACACGGACACGGATAATGTTTGATTATAAAACACTCACGAGGGCGAGGGCGAGGGCGCTGGGGAGATAATCTAGAATTATGTAAATGTTTAATGGGCTCCAGTTGTCCACTGTCCACTGTCCGCACAAGTTTATCGTTTGAATTTTGTACATTTATTCGGGACAAACAAGGCCCTGCCATACTCCACTTTATGTTTGCCATCTCATGTGGAATGCAGGAGCAGATAGGGCTGGCTCTCGGCTAATTGTTGCCATAAAATCCCTCATAAATTTGTTATGCAAATGCCCGGTCCGGTCTGTCCTAGTCTGAGAGTGAACTTTATGGATGGCCATTTGCAAATGGACATTTCAAAGGGATTAAATGACTTTCTTGCCCGGCAGCAGAAAGGTTTCTCAATAAATTTAATTAGATAGAGTTCTCTGGGCAGCAAGGCGTGCTGGGACTAATTATGTTTTCTCCATATCAAAGGCCTCTAATGAATAATGGAAAATGCAGTTGGCTAGCGTTTTCACCGCATTTTCATTTGCATATGTTTGCAATTAGTTAAATACAATAAAAGGCCAAGGATGGTTCTGTGATGTGTTTCTGGTCACAGTGCTGAAATCAATTTCCTCTCCGATGTGTCGCAAATATTGGGTTTATATCAACTAATTTCTGGAAATTCTGTTTGGTTTAGTTTTAATTAATTTTGCCTGGCTAATAAATTGGGGTGTGGGCGATTTAAATTGAATTTGGCCAGGGCAGATATCAGAGATTATTATTGTTGCCAACTCAGTTCGGGTGTGTGGAGTGTGTGTGTTCGACCGCAGTCGAAAGTTGTTAGTGAAAATTAATTAGCATAAATTAAAATTGTAGCCACAAAAGTTAATATGTTTTTTGTGCATAAATAATATTTATTTTGAAATCATTTCCGTAAACGATTGCCTGTGGTGTGTGCATCCGTGTGCTGGCCACATTTAGCATATTGCTGTTGATATGCAAACATTAATGCTGATCAAATGGCAAAGAGCTGCTCTGAATAACTTATTTAAACAAAATTAAAATTAAAATAAAGACGGGCGAGTGAAAATCGAAAAGCGAAATAAGTGAAATAAATTGAGACGAAAATTCTGATACAGCTTGGTGCATTCGTTTTTTGCATCAATAAATAATATTCGTGCAATTTGGAATGCAGAGAATGGGTTTGTAATTAAAATGCTATATTAAGTAATTAATAACGATAAACTGAGGCAAACCAAAACAAAAGCCAAATGGAAAACCAATAATATAAAATTAATGAAAAGCCGTAGCCTAAGGAAAAACACGAACACACAAAAAGAGAGCAAAGCAAAAAAAGATGACAGAAATGTAATGAAAATAAAACAAAACACGAGAGGGGAATAGCAACATTTTTATTCACTGCGTGGAAATGCGTAACCTATGGCAAAACACTTGGCGTTTTGGGCAATTACAATTTAATTTTTAAGCCAATCAGCAAAATAAAGTGGAAAATCCAGCGAAACATGAAAGAGTTCGAATTCAATTTGAATGGGAAACAATTACCAGCAATCTTGTTTGTTTTTCGTTCTCAACAATTTCGTTTTATTCAGTTTGTTTCCCGTTTTTGCATAATTTATACATAGACATATACATTTATATAACATAACACACACATGTACAACTAAACAATGCTTTTCATTTATCATTGGCTTTCTGTTTGCTTTTTTGTTCTCTCCTCTCGTTTTGGTTTATTAATATCACTCATACGCCGGGTGCGGCTGGTCAGAGAATCGGGCTACCATCCGCCCCTCAAGTGGCCTCCGATTTTTCCTCATCCTGCTGCTGCGGCGGCTGTGGCGGACTTTTCCCATTTCCATTCGATTGTGGTTGCTGCTGCTGTTGCGGCTGCTGGGGCGGCTCCGTCTTCTCCTCCCCCGAATTCACGGTGGTCTTTGAGGTGTGCAGCTCCGTCTCCTCAGGAATGACCTTGCGACCCTCCTGATCCTGCGGATTGTTAATGAAATAAATGAAAATAAAAAAACAGAGGTGAGTGAGCAATTTTCTTGAAGAAACTGGTATGCTGTTGCCCATGCCAAGTGCTAAATAAATAGGGTAAGTACGACAATAAGAACCAAAAGTAATAATAATATAGCAGAACTTTAATTAAAATATATTTTTATTGTGAATTATTATAATCAAAATATAGATTTTATTGTAAGATATTATAAATAATAAAAAAGAAAATATATATGTTTATGTATTTTTTTTATTTTTTAAGCAACTTGCAATGCATTGGGAGAGAATTCTGAGCCTATAAAGTATATATATTCTTGATCAGCATCATCAACTAATTGCCTATTATTGTAAGAAAAGAAAATTAATCAATTTCTCTTAAGATTTTAAAAGGGTAACTTCATAAAATTTTTATAAAATTCAACAAAACTTTTATTTTTTAAATGTTTAAATTTAAAGTGTACATTTATTAACCAATTTAAATCATTGTGGTTTGTTTTTGGGTATTTAATGACCAAAAAAAGGAATGATTTTAAGAAGTCATATATATTTCAATTCGATTTATAATTTTATAAATTAAATATAAAATATAACAAATATATAGAACAAAAAATACACTTAATTTCTTTCAACATTTTAAATGAAAGAAAAATATAATTAGATAAGATTTTCCAAATAAAACAAATGCTTTTTGGCTTAGCTATAATCTATAAAATAAAGCGTCGAAGTCCAAGATGCAAGGATATACAAAATTTGACTTCCCAAAGTATGTTTAATTTCTTGTTGTTTTTACATTAATTTCATATAAATTTTGAGCACATAAATAAATATTTCACATTTTATATGGTTAAAAATAATTTTATATCAATATTCAAAATATGTTTTCTGGAATATTTTCTTTGTATCATATTGATTAATCAGAGTTCTACTGTATTTGCAACAGTTTACGCGAATACACACACACTTCCTTCCACTCGCTTTATTATTCCGCCTTGGCACACATGCAATTAGCAATTAAAAAGGTAAAACGCATGCAAAAACCAATTCCATAACGAGCATACAAATTAACCAATCAATTCAATGCATAATAAAAAATAAAAGCCAAAAAAAAAACAAAAGGTAAATGGAAAAAGCTACCCGAAATGTGGCCGCAACCGTGTTGCACAGTGTATGGAGTGCTATTTACAAATTTACTCACTCAACTTGCTATTAGTTTTTCCCCTTGCGCTCCCCATGGATTTTCATGGAAATGCGGGCAAGTATAATCAACATGCATGCTAATTTGAGTTCGAACATGAAATTTAAGTGGCCGATAAATTATATTTAATGAAGTTGCAGTCGCTGGGAACGATGGTTGCAAAAGGATTCGTGTGGCATGGGTTCAACCCTAATGAATGTATAGGTTGTCTGTGAATTATGCTGGGAAATGCAGACTCTAAAAGATTTAAGCTGCCTGCAGCTTCCCCATTTAATTAATTGGATTAGAGAATTTTGCAATTAGTTTGCACTTCCAATTAAATAATTATAAAATTTAAGCTTTGATGAATATTTCTTCTCTTAAGTGCAGAGAATTTTATGAAGTCCTTTGACTGTATTTGGGATATTGTTTATTAATTAAATTAATTTAGAGAATGTTGAGTATATAACTAAGAAGATTCTTTTGCAATTATTTTGCATTTTCAATTACAAAGATCCTTTAATTAAGTTGAGTAGAATTTTGACTTATTCAAATGCAGAACATTTTAGGAATTCCTTTGGCTTTATTGAAGACATTTTTTATTTAATTTATTAATATAGAGTATATTGAGAGTATTTTCCAATTAGTTTGCATTTCCAAGTAGAAAATTCTTTCATTTAAATTCCGTCTAAGATTTCTTTATTAAAATTCAGATCATTTTAAGAATTCCTCTGACTTTGAGAAATGTTTCATTTAGTTTCCAAATTTCAATGATTCCCAAAGTAATTATAGAAAACCTGTATAAAATTGGCTACATAATTATAGGAATCATATAAATTTTAGCCCTTTTTGTATCATTACGCTCCTTATATATCCTTCCTACACATCCTTTCTAGAAAAAAGAAGTTCTAACATATTCTTGTTTAAAAATTCTTCTTCGTCAAAGTTCGTTAGAATGTCTCCGATGGGACCCCACTTTTATGGTCTTTAGCTCCGCTCCCCATTCGAATTTCAAATGATGTTTTCTGTTTTCCTCATCTCAGATCTCAATGTGCTGCATTTCATAAGCATTCCGGCTGAGTTCGCCTCGCCTCCCGAATATGCACAAATAAACGAATAAACTGCAGTTGCAGTTTGCAGTTGCACTGAGAGCCTTTTTTCCTTCTTGTTTTTAATATTTTCCATTTTCTTGTTTTGCGCTTTGCTGCTGGTGCATTGTCGAAAGGCATTTCCGCGTCATCAAACTTTTCGGATAATTCGCCATGCATCGAACGTAGTTTTCTCCTTGTTTGGCTTTTTATTAAAAAAGTGTTCTGGGGGTGCTGTGTGTTAAAAGTGGGAGAGCGGTGCAAAAGGCACCGTCCTTGCAGTTGAATGCACAAAAGTTTTCCAACAAACCCACACTCACATCCAAGTGCGCATCTTAAGTGCCATGTGTGGTTGAGGGGGTGGAAGGAAAACCAAAGGAAAATAGAGAGGTGCACTGCACAAAAAAAAAATAAAAGACAAGGCTTAGACCTAATTAAATATATATATTTTTCTTTGAATACAATTTCTAGAGGTATTTTTAAAAGGATTACAAAGTCTGAAACCAGCTTTGAGGGACTTAATGGAAATTAAATCCTAGAAATGAGGCCAAATAATATTCATTACCATTGTAGTCTTAAATACAGATAACATAACTTCTTCTTTTTCTGTATTAATAATTTAAATTACACACACAGAAAGTACAACTTATAAATACAATAATTTGCTATTTTGCAAAACAAAATAAATGTCAGAAATACCTTTAATTGCTGTAAAAATGTTTTTCTTTACTTTCCTCAGCAGTTGTACCATTCTTATTTTTGATAATACATTAATTGAATATTAGTTGCTCTAAAAAAATAGAAAAACTATATTTTAAAACAAAAATGTACTCTATTTAATTTATTTCCCCTTGTGTACTAAGAGAAGGGGCATGAATTTCTATAATGTTCATGCTCAGTTCATTTTGTGCTGCTTTTGTTTCCATTCCTTTGTTTGGCTTCGAGTTGTTCCTTCTATACATATACATATATATACACTTTTTTCACTGCTCCTTGCCGCAACCCCCCACGCCCACTTGCCCCTTGCCCGTATGTCCTTTGAAACCGCTTACAATGGGCATTACTTACGCGCAATTTCGCGTTCACTTTTTGTGCGTTATGTTGAAGAAGTTATTGGCCTCAATGGACGAGCTTATAGAGCGCGCTATAAAGTCGTTTCTGGCCAAAATCAACAATGACAAATGTTGCCAGCAGCATCGAATTACGTGGCATTCATTTTGCGATCATTCCCCATAAATATTTCTATTTTTTCGGGGGGGCAGTCCATCCTCTCACACATCGATAAATCGCTTTCATGGCAAGAGAAATAATACCAGCACACAAAAAGCGAAAGAAAAAGAAATATCTATCGACGTGGATGAAAATAGGAGCATATCTACTATGGCTACAAAGGAAGGAGAGAACAAACAGGAAATCGTAGAAGGAAGTTGCAACATACAGATGTACATATGTGAATGTCAACATACACACAGAAAAGTACATTCAAACAAGAAAACATACACACACAGAGACGTGCCTTGGTAAAATATTGAGAATACGATTGGGACTCTTGCCATTGTTGCCAGGAATAGTGGCACAAGAGTGAGGAAAAGTGCTGGGAAAATTCATTTAAATTTTGGGAAAAATAATTATGTAATAAATCAAAATAATTCCGATTACGAATGTAAGGCTTGTTTTTAGGAATCACTCATTTTGTAACCCATATTTAAGTCAGGTATAATAAATTTTCAGAAGGTTTTCTATTTAAATACTGTTAATATATAAGGACATAATTGTTTCGCAGAAATAATACAACCATTAAGGTTAAGACTTGTTTTTTGTGTCTAAGAAAATGTAAAAAAAGCTTTACTTTTAAGGAACCTTTTGATTCAATGTTAAGCTGTATTCTTATAGATTAATAATTACTCTGTATAATTTCTGCAATAAGATTTCATGATTCTTATTTAAATTCCCAATAAATTTCAAGATTCAAGCTTTCTGGCATCATAAACGGTATAATATAATAATATAATTTTTATAATTATTAATTATAATCTATTTAAACCTTTTTAAATGTTCATTTTAAAGTTTTAAAGTTTTTCTTCGCTTTTCAGCCACTGCCATTGAAAAGTTTCAAATCATTTGCCACATTCGAACAGACGCTGTCCTTTGCTATGCTTCGGCTTGTTTGTTTATTCCCAGTCCTTGTTGTTCTTTTCGCCCACTACACCCACCCCCCTCACAGACACACACACCCCCTGTAGCACCCCACCCACCGCATTGGCAAAAACAAACATTGTTGCTTTTTGCAACAGCTGCCATTGTTATTCCTTTTTGTCAACTTGTATTAAGTTCAACAACAAATCATTTGGCGTAAAGCGTAAACAAAATCAAAGCGCACCAAAAAAAAGCATTCAACAATAGAAAAAGGGACATTTTTCAAGTTGCCCCACACATCCCCAAAAAAAACAAAACTGAATACTAAACTTTAAGAGTGGGCAACACAAAAAAAAACAGAGATGCAAAATGGGATGTGAGGTGAGGTGAGCAACCAAGCTCAAATTGCTCGACGAGTGTGCAAAATTAAACTAAACTCAACTAAGCGTTCAGCATGGAGAGCCCGAAGCTTCAGGAGGCTCAAAGGGGTACTGGTGGGGGTGGGACATGGGGAGGGGCGGGGTCTTTGTGGGTTATGCACATGAAAACAAGTGATGCCCAAAAGTCAAATGGCGCAAGTGCGGGCTTTAATTCAACGAAATAACTTAATGCCCGGATGGCTTGGCAAACTGCGACGCCCGAAACTCCTTTTCATCCTGCCAGCCAGAACCAACACACCACCTCCTCTATACAGTAAAAAAAAAAAATAAAAATAAAAACAATAAAAGATGCAGCAATGGGAGCTGTACCATTGCCATTGCATTTTCCAGCAGCAATACACAAGAACAAAAAATTGTAAATAAATGGGTTTCCCAAAGAAATTGAAATTTACAATAAAGTTTTCAGCAAAAGCTTTTAAATGTATCAAAATAAAATATATTTGATAAAGCTATTTTTCTTTAACTAAGAACTTATAATATTAATTAACTAGAATCAAGTAGAAGTAAAAAAAAACTAGTTGTTCAACATATTTATTTACCTTGAAAAGCATAATTTTAAGCAGTTGAAACCCCCTTCTTTATATAGCAAAAATTCCCCTAGATAATTTATAAATTATTTATAATTTTTTACAATATAATATATATTATCATATATTTCTCTCAGTGCAATGGTGCAATATCTTGGCGGATGACGCTCTTGCCTCAGTTCGCTCTTGCCACAGCCATGGTCTCTGTTTATTCGCATTCAGTGCTGCATGCTTTCGGGCGCTTGCAACCCAGGACAAGGAAAGAGAAAGAGGACTCAGGACATGCCAAGCCATGCAGTAGCAGTTACATATGTTTGTGTGCCGAATTACCCTTAGCAGAGGGGTCACAACGATTAGATCAAAGGGTTTGTTTAAAGTCGAAAAAATAATTTAAAACAATAAGTTAATATTAAGTAAAAATAATAATTAAATTTAAAATGAAATGAGTTAAATAATTGATATTTTATTTTTAGTTATTATCATCTTGAAATCTAAACCCTTATACAATTTATAAAATAAACATTTATCTAATGAACCCTTAAATTTAAACAATTTTAAATTAGTTTCATATTTCACCCTCAATATCCACCAAAGGGTAATTCGCTTATTCGGTTATTGCATGCAATTCCATGCCATTTTATTTGGGCTATTTTCGGATTTTTATATTTTTGTTTTTGGTTTTTTTATGGGTTCTTGTACATTACCATTAACATGGAGCTGGGTATTACGGATAAATCCACAGCGGGTATTGAAGTTAACAAACCACTTGGATACTTTTTCATGCGGCTGGGAAAAAATGTTGATTCCACGCCCTGTTTGTATGCGAATGGCATTTTTGGCTATAGCATATATTATCCACACATATAGTAGGGGGAGATGCACTCACACAACTGCACAGACACACACACACACTCACAAACAGAAACATATACACCCTCAAACGTACGAATATCGAATAGAAAGCTCTCTGCTCTCGCCGGTTTTTGCCAAATTTATTTTGCACAAAGCGAAGTTTCGGTTCTGGTTCGGTATTCTGCAGCCGGACGGCCGGACTGCAATTTGCAAGCGATACGACTTACACTTGGGATAAAATTATTAGAAAACTCAGATCATGTTTCAAATTTTATTGTAAATAATTCCCCATAAATAAAAAATACTCTTGGAAGAGTAAAAATGTTATTGAATGAAGAGAACTTATCAACAAGACAATTCTTTGTCCAGGAAAGTCATAAAAAATGTATGTAAATATTTCTATGAACTATAATCATTTTATTCCAGGTTTTATAAATAATATATTAAATAAATAAATCAGATCATGTTTCAAATTTTATTGTAAATATTTCCCCATAAATAAAAAATACTCTTGGAAGTATGTTTTTTAAAGGAAAAAAACTTATTCACAAGACAATTATTTGTTCAGGAAAGTAAAAAAAAAATGTTTGTAAATATTTCAATGAACTATAATCATTTTTTTTAGGTTTGATAAATAATATATTAAAACTATTAAAGTAGTTATAGCAGCAGACTTTTAATTTTAATAATTTTATAAATATATTCCCTTTAGTTATAAATACTTTCGAATGTATAAAAATGTTTTTGAATAAGGAGAGAACTTATTCACAGGACAATTTGTATTCAGAAGAGTCTCAAAAAATGTATGTAAATATTTAAAGGTTTTATAAACAATTTACTAATAATTCTCTATTTATTATAGAAGCTGGTTTATAAAATGTTATTAGTTTTCTATATTAAGAAATGATGTTAAATAAATTATTGCTAAAGCACTACAATTATATATAGAAATTCAAAAATGTCAATAATATCCTACAGTATAAAAAATAGAATAACGATCATATTATATAAACATATAAAAAATATATATTGTATTAAAAAGTTTAATAATATGTCTTTAAATCAAAACGACCATCTAATGCTCTGTATATTATTATAAAATTATATAATCAAAGGCCCCGTAGCTGACACTATAACCTTTCATGTTATTATTCGTTTTATTAGCTTTACTATCATTAAAAAAATTAATACAAACAAAATATTACCCATTTCTTTTGCTTTAAAAATATTATAGCTAATTATTTTAATAGTTAATTCTTTTTAATTTAATAATATCAAAATATCTACCAATTTAAATGCTTTTCCAAATATTTTGAGTTAACTTTCAGGTAAACTCCATTTGACAATAACAAATCGATGATAAGCTAAGTTAGTTTTCCCCAAGTGTAGCAGCTCCCTATGTGGCAGTCACGCCCCCCAAACCGCCCTCTTTTTTGACTAAAACAAAAAAAATAAACAAAATACTATAGTGAACTCTTGGGTTTCTCGGATCTTGGCTTTGTTTTATTTTATTTCGTTGCTCGCCGATGTGTGGAGGCAAACTGTCAGTTTGGTCTGTTTCGAATCAGAATGTTTTCGCAAAAAGCAAAAGAGCAAATGGCAAGGCGAAACTTGGTCTTGTTCATAAATTCATTAATTTGTTGTTGTTTTCCCCCCACAACCGACTCTTTGGTGGCTGCAGCCACATTTGATTTATTGAATTACGGTTGCCTAGTTGCCATAAAAGCCTCGCTTCAAAGCATTGGAAATTAATTACGAAATTAACTTTGACAAACAGGGAAGTGCAGCAGGATTGAGAGAGGGTAGGGGGGCTGAGATAATCAATTACTGGCCATATATCATCGAAAGTTTTTAATTAAAGGATAACTCGAATAAAAATGTCTGCTCGCTTGCAAGTGCTGTTTCAAGTTGTTGTGTAAGTTCAAGTTATGAAATATTATAAGGTAATAAAATCATTTTATTAAGGTTTTTATAGGAGTTTTAAAAGAAAGAAATAGTAACTCTAAAGGTAAAAAATATATTGTGTTTTAAGGCACAAAGTGAGCTCAACTTTTAATATAATAAATAATAACAACCTAACCTTCGATTTAGTAGGAAAGTATTGATATTTCTATAGTATCCCTGAACTCCTAAAATATATTTAAACGTTAACCAACTTTAACTCACTTTCTAAGGTAATTAAAGATTCCGAATTTTTCTCTCTTTGACATTACCTTAATAACCTTTTGAAATCTCTTTCCCAATGCGATTCTTAAACCTTCAAAAAGCTCTTGTTATTTTTCGACTTCTCCTCTTAGTTCTGGCTCTAAATTGGCAAAAACGTTGGCCGGCGGCCCATATGGTTGTCTTGAAAACAAAAACCAATAAGCCCGGCTCCAATTCGAGCTGAACAGCACCAGGAATAGAGCAGCATTGGAGAACCCAGAGAGAAATCGAATCCACTGGAGCGGCATCAAAAGAAACGACCGCTCGACAAAGGCAACCAAATGCCAAACACACAAAACAACCGCCTCTTCAGCACCCGAAACCCCCTCTGACAAAGCACACTCGGAAAAACATCATACCATTAAGCATAAGAAATACAAGAAAATATAAATTTATGTATCAAACTCAAAAGAAAGGCCATGGGGCATTTAGTGAACATTATTTTTAAGCTCTTTGTATACCTTTGATTTTTTAAAGACTATTTTCCTTGAGTGTATGTAGAACGAGTAGTGCCCGAGGCGGATGCAGTTGGGCCCGGCATCCGGTTGTCAAGGCGAAAACCAGAGACAGGATACAGTTCGGGACAAAGGACACGCGGCAGCATGCTAAAAAGTTATTGTGGCAACAGATGTTGGGTATTTAAAAACCAAACACGATGGCGGAGAGCGAGAGCAGCTAAAAAATCGCCATGAAAGGGCAGAAATCAAAACAATTGACAGCAATCAGCGAGACACAAACGCACAACCATTCGCACAGGGGATAAGTGAAAAAAAGGGGGATTTAATTCTTGTTTGGCACGGGCCAGGACTCACCTCCAGGACGACGCCCTCGAGGGCTGGCTGGGAGATGTTCTTCAGATTGCTGTGATTCAATTTCGGGGCACTGTCGGCCCGATTGCGACCCAGTGATTGATTCGACGTCTTGTTATCGGCCTTGCTCAGCATCGAATTGTTCGAGGACTTGTGATTAATCTCCAGCGCCGAGCGCAGGATATCAACTTTCGAGGCGCTGCCGATGTTGCCATGGCGGGGCACACCCCGCAAGGACTCCACATTATAGCTGCTGCGACGCACCGACAGATGGTCATGGATATCGGCCTGGGGGTAAGAAAATCCAATTTAAAATCGGGCGTCGAAGGATCATTAACAAAATAATGGCAAGATAAAGCGTTGACAGATGGCTGTCGGATGACCTTAAAGTTTAAATTGGAAACGTAAAGGATTAGGATTGGGATCATTAATAAAGTGAAATATCTTTGCAGAACATCTAGGAAACATTGATAAGGTTCCGTTTTAAAGTTAAATATAAATATTTTAATATTAAATTCTTCAAGTAAATAACAAAATATAGTGTGCTGATATAAACCAGAAAGTATCTCTCCCTCTCATAACTCACCCGCGATCCCCTGGGCAGCGATGACAAACTGCCAATCTGATTGTACTTAATCATCAGACTGAGTCGCTCCAAGGACATGGAAGTGCCCTGCTCCTTCGTGGCCGGCTCCGTGAGCTTCTCCGTTTCGCCAGCCTCGACGGCCTCCACCTCCTCCTCGGACTCCTCGGTAGTGTGATCGAATTTGCGCAGCCAAATCAGATGAAGGAGCCCGTAGGCAATGCCACCGACCACAGCCAGCAGACCCATGTAGCGGAAAGCATCTCGAGTGCCGAACTGACCAATAAGGAGTCCTCCAGTAAAGCTACCACTGCCTCGTCCTTAAATTGGAGACAAACCAAATGTGATTACATATACGTAAAGTGCCTCATTAGGAAAGTGCACAGGGAGAAAGGGAGTTGCCTTTCAAAATGATTAAATTTATATTTAGCATAGAGTTAAATATTAAATGGCATTGCTTTAGGCTCATTTTAAAGCGATTTTAAATACAATTTTTTACAAAGTTAGTATAGGTAAAAATAAAATATCTTTACTGACTTATCCCTGTGTAAGACTCCAAACTACACACTTACCCAAACTGAAATGGGCCATGCCCAGGACACCAATCAGGGTGGCCAGCAAACTTTTTGGTGCCAGTATCGAGCAGTAGGTCGCCGCCGCCACCCACATCAGATGGCAGGATAACGACTCCATGGCCTCGAACGGAAAACACCACCAGGCATTCCTTTAGTGGGGGACAGAAAAAAAGGGAATTCAATTTGGCATTGCATTAGGCCGACATGTGACCAGCATTATTCGCACTCACTCGATGAAGGAGTAGCCCACCAGGCGGCCGGCGTGCGAGAAGAACGCGATGATAATCAAATTAACGTGACCAAAGATCCGTGTGATTTTCTCCGCCCCATAAAGGAAGGGGATACTGCTAACTGTGCCCACGGTAATGGTGATTCCTGGTCAATAAAATTAGACATAAAAAATTAGGAAGAATCACTAACTCAAAACAAGAAAGAAACTTCATATAATGAAGAGCTTAACCTTCTTGTTCTGCCAGTAAAATTATATTTTCTAAACTCACCCAGCAAATAGTTGGGAGCTCCCAGCTCCTTGAGATACAAAAACAGGAAGCTCTCTATGAAGCCCCAGAAATTGCCAAGGACAAACAGGAATATTATAAAGGCAATTACATGTGGCATTTTCAACAAATTCCACAGATCTCTGAACACATTGTCCGCCGGCAATTTCTCGCCAAGCGGCATCATCAGCACCGACATCGTGGATATCACCAGCAGGACATCGTACGTGTAGAAGGCAGCCGAGTAGTCCGTATAGCCCAGTCCCCGCGATGAGTAATCAATCATAATGCCGGTTATCGGTGAGAATATGGCCATGCCGATGCTGGAGAACAAACGTTCGCGACCAAAATCGCCGCCATACTTCTCAATCATTGTCAGGGCAATGGGATCCATGATGGTGACTCCTGCTGACAGCATGGTGGTGGCCAAAAATCTGGTTAGGGATGAGAACAGAAAATTGGAAATGAGATGTAACAGACAAATAAAGAAGTGCAAAGTTTGAATTAATTTTTAGAAAGAAAGTGTTACCTCAGCAGGAAGTAAACCCAGAAAATGATCTCATCGGTCTCCTTGTAATCCGGCGGGCAAATCTCGGGTGCATTCATGGTGAAGGTGCACCTTTGGATCATACATTTCGCAGCTGTCGAACCCAAGTTGGAGATATTCGTGCGTCTCACCAAACCGCCGCATCTCAGATCGAGTTCATCCAAATCCGTGAGGTTGATATTGGCCCTGACCAGGGAGTCTTCGCCGAATCTCTGCCGGATGTCGGTGACCGTCTCATTGGCATCCTGTTCAATCTCCATGCCCAGTTGCTCGGTGGGATCGGCGAGATCAGGATGCATTTGCAGCATGAAGTAGGTGGCATCATCATTATCGGAATGCACCCAGCTGCTACTGATGTTGCTGTCTGTCACTGTTTAAAAATTACAAAAATATACAAAATATAAATAAATTAAAAACCATTTCAAAAAGGTATAATTAAAATATCTAACTTATTTTCAAGTCCCTTTTACAACCTCAAAGACACCTCACTTTATTCCTAACATTTCCTTTTATATCTACAAAAATGTTACATATTTTCCCTTTTGAAATTTTCCCCGCTGTGCTTTCACTAATCAGACAAGCAGGAAAATTGCTCTGTCTCCTTTCCTGCACTTTTCTGCACCCCCGAGGCGTGCAGAGTCACAGTCTAATTCTGATTCTGATTCAGAGTTGTGTCCTGTTTTGTTCTGGGCCCTGATGTCCTGTGCCGGCCATGCATGACCAATTTCCAATTGTGCCAAGTGTCAAGAGTACAGCCGAGTGTAATGCCATCATGTTTAGTTAGTTATGCACTTTTGTCTGCTGCTTTTCCTGCTGCTGCTGGCGTCGAGCTCCTTTTTCGGGAATTCCCACATTGTGGAAATTTCTGGCCAGGACATTAGCAAACTTTCCGACTCTTCTGAGCCCTGTGCAAGTGAAGCACGGCAAGGGAGAAGTTTGGCCAACATCTGATGTACACATGACTTATGATTAGGACATGATTTAGGTTTCGTGTTTTAGGGATTAGGGGAATGACTATGGTTATGCTCCTGGGAACAAATGGAGCAAGTTTAGGAACTGGCTAGAAATGTGTTAAGATTGATTGATTGTTAAAGGGGAGTTGGATGAATGGAATATTAAATATTTAGGAAATTAAAGAGCCTTTCTTATGGGGAAATTATATAAATAATTTTGGTTTTCTAAAGAATCCTACTCATTTTTCTCTCAAAGGAAAATATAATTGTATTTATGAAATAAAATATTATATTCTACTTTTTTAAGTAAGATCTCTTTTCTATGTATTCAGGATTGATTGACTTTTAAAGGGAAGTTTGATGAAAGAAATATTAAATATTTAAGAAATTAATGGGCTTTTCTTATGGAAAATTTTTTAAATAAATTTCTATACACATAAATCTTACTCAAAGAAATTTGTTTACTTATAAAACTTACTAGTATTTCTCAAAAGAAAATAATAATGTAATTATCAAATAATATAATACATTCTCCTTATTTTAAGTCACAAAATAATTTTTTCCTAAGGATAGTAAGTTAAACAATAATTAAATTGTCCCCAAATATATATATATATCACTGGTAAACACCATTAATATTAAATTCATGGAAAATCCACCTTCTTCTTTTCTAAGCCAAACTGTTTACTTAAGTTATTATCCCTAAAAAGGCACTCTACTTTTCCCATCTACATGGGAAATATTTTCCTTTCACTCCCCTGCATATTTTCCCAACTTGACGCCCACTTTTAATAATGTGGAATAAAAACGCCTTTGTGAAGTTTTTTCCCTGGGAATTGGAAAAAAGTTTCCCCGTAAACTTTGGCTCCACACAAAACGTCAGGCTTTAATGACAACCTCCAGCCACCGCACCGCCACGCACTCTCTCAGGTTGAGTTATACTTATTTTTTTTTTTTTTAGTTTCCTAGAGAGAGTCGAGTCGAGTCGAGTCGGTCTTTGGCTTTTATGGTGCAAGTTGCTCCCCCTGCTCCTCTGACCACATTCCCGCTCCTGGCAGCAGCTCACAAAAGACGGAAAAACAAACTAATAAAAGTAAAACACACACGGATGGGGGAAGAACACAGACACGGACACGGATACGGACATGGACACGGACACGGACACGGTCCAAGGATGTGGACACCAATAAATGGCTGGGAATGGATAGGGGGGAGCATGCTGGCAGGGTATTGCAAGTCGTCAACAAGTAAAACGAGTGGCGAACAAAGCCAGCAACTAGAAGCAACTTGCAGTGGATGCACTTCAATAAATTATTTTAAGAGAGTTTTACCTCACTGAACAGGTTTTTGGAAACTTAAGAGAAGGGATTCTAAATTTGTTAGTTGGAAAATTAAGGAATTTCAGTGGAATTAATTCGAAATATTTAAGGAGCGATAAGTTTAAGTAAACTTACTTAAGTTAAGAAATTAACTGATTTAAATCATAGTTCTAGTCTTCATCAAAAACCATCTCTTGTTTAAAGATTAATTTATGTGTAATTTATGGAGTTTAAACCTTAATATTATGTGGCATTTAATATTATTAAATATTTTTAAGTTTCTATTGTATTCCCAATATTTTGGAAACCTTTATAACGAAATTCTGTACGTTTAAATTCCTTCCCTTAGGTAAAACGTTTCTTATTTATTATATTTACCTAGCTAAGCAAAAGCAATAATATTTACAATTGTAAGAGCTAAACTATGTTGCATTTTATATTATTTAATACTTTAAAATTAAAAACAATTTCTTTAAATATAATTTAAAGTACCAAAAAAATCCTTCATTGTCAAACGTACAGCAAAATTCCCAAGCTTTCATTTCAAAGTTTCTTCTTCCTTTGTAATAATTAATGTAACTTAAATGTTACTTAGCCAACGCAACGCAATAATATTTAAAATTTTTAGAACCTAACATATTTTGCATTTATTATTATTTTATATTTTTAATTTGAATACAAATTTCTTATTGTACTACCAATATATAGACTCTCTGTATTATATATTTAAGTTCGTTTAAATACTAGAGCTTCGACTAAAGTGTTCTTTCTTATTTGTAATAAATAATATTACTCTGTCAAAGAGAAGAAATAGCATTTACCATTATTAGAGATATTATTTAATATTTATTTAACTTGAAAACTAAATTCAAATTGTATTGTTAATAAATACAAACCCTATACAATATAGTTATGTACCTTTTAATACTCAAAGCTTTAAGTAAAGTGTTCTTTCTTCATTGTAATAATTAATATCACTTGGCTAAACAAGAAGTAATACCTTTTAAAACTGTTAAAACCTCTACTTTTAAACGATTTATTTAATGAAAAATATTAAGTATTTCTTCGAGTGCATCCAACTAGCAACGATAATAACGCTGTCTGTGGTCAGTCGCTGGCTGAACAAGAGGGGACTCTGCTGTGGAAGGGTTCATCACGTCACTTACAATTCAATCCCTGCATGGACATGGCGGACAGTTCGGCTGACGATGCCATCTCCTGGCCCACACCCGGCTCCTTCAGCTGGGACATTGGCGGGAACATGGTCGATGGCATATTAAGTACTTCTTGGTATCTGCTCCTCGTTTGCGTTGCGAATAGCGCTGGCAATGATGACGCCGGCGATGAGGTGGTCGATGTGGTCAGCGGGGGATGCGATGAACTCGACTCGGCGAAGGGTTCCATTGTGGCCACCGCTCCTCCACTGGCGGCGGTGGTCGTACTCGCTGTGGTCGTCGTTAGCTGGGACCTCTGGGTGGTGGCCGGACGGACATCGTATGCCGGGGTGTTGGTGTAGAGCTGAGGATTAACTTGCTCCTGCATCAAACAATAGTCGACGCACTGATGCACGGCCAATTCCAGCTCCGGCTCCTCTGGACATTCCCGGCTTGGACATGGAGACCACCAGACCTGCAGGGAAAAATACATCACAAAAAGCAGGGGAATAAAAATAAGACAAAAGAATGTATTGCGGATTAGGAATGGAGTAAAGGATTTGTGCAACCAGAAGGCAGGTTCCACAGAAGCTTCGCAGTCCTTACATCGATTGCTTGAGCCAACAGTGAGCTTCAGTGATTCGATTTGGTTTCAAATGGGATTATTTAAGGCCATATAAAATGTCAAATCAAAGTAGACCCTGCTTTAGGATTTGGAAATTTACTTTTGATTTGGGAGAGTAAAAGAGTAGGCCTTGACTCTTCCTTCGGCTTACTTAACTGCTGATCTTACGCACTCAACTCAGTTCTCAGTTACCAGTTAGATCGATCGGTTGTCCAATCATATTTAGTATCAAAAATTAAAAAAACCAAACCAAGGAAAATTTAGAGAATAAAGTTTTGAACCGCCGCGATGTCCTCGTTGCCGGTTCAAAACTGGATCAATCACCTGCTCGATTTTGCCACTTCGCCTGCCATCGTCATCGTCATCTGTGGCATCATGGCTTATGTTGCCTATGCCAAGACCAGACGCCGCTATGTCACCTATGACGACGAGGACTACATGAACGAGGGACACGTGAAGCAACCGGTTCCGCTGAAGGGACTCCGACTCACTCGAAAGCAGCTGGCCGAATATAATTGCAATCGGGCCGATAAAACATACCTGGTGGCCCTGAAGGATGTGATCTACGATGTATCGAGTGGCTCCAAGGATTTTGGACCAGGTCGCAAGCATGCCCGGCTCCCGGGCACAGAAATTAGCGATTATATCAGGGAGGAATCTCAGGAGAAGAACGTCAAGTATGAAGAATGTTTGAATGAGTGGCACAACTTGCTGGAGGATATGTTCTATCCCGCTGGGAAGCTTATCAGCGATGCAGACACCACATTTGACTTGGACCCTGAAGGGATTGAAGACATCGAAGAAATCGAAGAAAGCGAGGAAGCAGAGGATCTTGATCTTGAATCTCTGGAGGAGGAGGAGGATGACGTGGAGCTTGGTATGGCAGGGGCGGATACCAGCTCCGATGGCGACTCCAATCGCACCACCTTGGAGGGTGGCTCCTCGGTTGAGGATGAACTCGAGGAGGAGGACAGTGAGATCACCCTCAGACCCGCACGTCACAGTGCCCATTGAAATCCAGACAAAAGTGGCACTTAACTCATCATAAGCCTCGTATATGAACTTAAGCCCTCGGCCATAACAACACCAACACAAGTAAATATCTCCGATTTTATGTATATCCAGCTACACTGAGAAAACAACAAGGCTGTCGCACTGCTAACTTCAAACACACTTCATACATTTCAAGGCATTTCATATCACAATTTTATGTACTTTGACACTGAAATGTAAATTCTACAATACATTCCAAGCACAAGCACACCAAATATAAATTATAATGGGCTTAATAAGTAACCTAGAGTGGTTTTTCCTTTAAATATTTATAAATTTTAAAGATTTTCTGATACTTTTGTGAGGTCCCAGAACATTTTCAATGCACAGTTTCATGAATTTCGCTCTGTGCCCTGCCTGCGGCTATGTGTTCGTGTTTCTGCATATATCCGTTACCAATTTTAATGTGAATTCAATAAGGCTCATCCAAGGGTTGCATGGGGCTGATTGGGCGGGAGTATCGAGCGAGTGCCTGCAATAATAAAATGGTAATTTCCGTTCGCCGTCGTCGATACCAAATAAATTTATGCCAAACGGCAAACAGAAACGGGGGCTCTGTAATGGCATAAAATAGTAAACCGCAAGCAACAGGACATGGCCACTGTAACGGCAGCCAGGACATGGTACATGGTTACAAGCTCCAAGAATGGAGACGTCCGGCGAACGTGCTGGCTGAAACACAAATGTAGCCATAAGATGCGTTTTCAGGCCCTTATGGCCAGGAATTACCCTTTGTGAGGGGGTATATGGAATCGAAGGGAGGATTTATATATATATAATGATAAATATAAAGAAAGAGATTTATTTTGGGATATTTGGATGAAGGAAAAATAAGTTTATTAATTTATATTGGAATATTTGGATGAAAGAAAAATAGGTTAATTGAAGGCTAATATTGGAAGGATTTGAAAAGTAACTATATTTTGTGGCATATATTTTATAGTTTTAATTTAAAACTGAATTGCATTTCATATTACTTCCTTTGTTCCTTAAATATAATTAATATCATCTTAAGAATTTATTTTATATAGATTTTAAAAAAGAATGTTATTGAATCTAAATAAATTCAAATCAAATTCTGAAGTCTAAGAAAGACATACTATATATATAATATTTTACATTTAAAATTTAAATCTTAAGTGCTTTATTTTATATTGCGGCATATATTTTACATTTTAAATTTAAATCTCAATTGCTTTTTACACAACTTTCTCCTTTCTTTTAAAATTATCAATGTAATATGATGAATATATTATATATATATATGTATATGTGTATATACCTATATGTTATATATGTTTTGAAGAAAATTTAATATATCTAAGATAAATAATTATAATAAAAAATATAAAATATAATTCAGTGCATTCACTACTTTTCACAGAGTATTCCCTATATGTAAACATATACCTTAAGAAGAGAGTATTCAAATATTTATAATAAATTCTAATAAAAACCTCAATCAATAATATATATAATATTCATAATATTAATAATATTTATAATATTTATTATATTTATAATATTTATTTATATTATTTAAACTATTTTCCCAGAGCATTCCCTGTTCGATTTGAGCCTACGAGTCCTTGTCCTGTTTGCTGCAGCTATTTTAATGGTGTTATTGTATTTTATGGGCACATCATAAATACAAATTCAATATACGCCCGTGCCAAGTGCCGAATGCTGAGTGGAGTGAAGTTTTCGAGGGCAAATGCCTGTGCGTATCTGTAAGATACATTCGTGAAATGAGGCGAAAGCTGGGGGCTTTTTTGGCCAAGGGCCAGAGTGTTTCCCCCAAAATAGCAGTTCCATTGCGTTTCATTACGACTAACGGCAACGGCTCGAGTGTGAGCACAAGAAAGATTTTAATGTGGACACGAGTGTGTGCGAGTGTTGTGCGAGTGTTGCGGGAGTGTGTGGGTGTTTTAGTGCGGCTTAAGTGCTGGCAAAACGACACTAAGATAAATGTACGTGATACACATGCACGGCGACCGAAACACTTACACTCGCACTCGCCAGAATTTTCTTCAGTCTCCAAACTGTTTGGAAAATTTCAAGGATAATGCACATTTCCATAAAATATTCAAAATTGTTAACTCAATTTATTAATTGATATAATTCTTATTTTATATGTTTTCAGTTGACTTTATAAGTATTTTATTTTGTCTCTAAAACAGGTAAAATTTAATCAAACTATTAAACAGATTTAAGGGTTATTTTATATATATATTAGTTTGCATTATAAGCATTTTACTTTAGCACTAAAATAGGTAAAAATATATTAAACTATTTACCTAATTTTATGTTGATTTTATCTATATTTAACATAAATCAAGAAGTATTTTATTCAAGCTTTAATAAGAGAAAAAATTAGGTAATTAAGCTGTCTTGGAATCTTACAATAACCCAGATATATTTATCTATATTATCTATCTATATCGATATACCATAAATAAAATATAAAAATGTAAATATTATATTTAAAAATATGTAACAAGGCTCTCCTCTTATTAATGAGAGAATTTAATAATCAATACTATAAAAAACCTAAATTTCCCCTGCAAAATATATTCAATACACAAAGCCAGGCAACTAATAATTCATTTTTCCCTACTGAGCCTCAATATCAATTTTAAATTTAATTTTCCTGAACCTGGAAAAACAAATTATATTATTTTCAATCTGCTGCATTTGAATAAGTGCATGTCTTGTTTTACCTTAACAGGATATCTTTTTTGTTAGTGCTTGTAAACCTGATGTGCACTCGCATTTAAGTGGATTTTGTTTTCGTTTTTTTTTCTATTTTTTGGCATATCCGCCCGCCCGCTTAGGGGGAAGTTTGCTGGAAAAGCTGGAAGGGGGCGAAGGCACCGAATTTCCCTTGGTCGCAGGAAAATCATGCAGTTGGTTTCGGTGAGCTGTTTCTAATGCGTTCCGTTCGCTTGTTGGCTGTCAAGAACGCTTCGGCTGCTGTTTCTGTCATTTTCTATTTTCCATTTTCCATTTACCATTTACCAATGGAATTTGTTTAGCCTTAGCATCCTGCTCTCAATCGCAAGAGGGCCCTTTGGCTTCGTTTCGCCAGGGTATCCCTGCCATGCAGATGCTTCCCTCGGTCCATAATTCGATTTATGTAAAACTCTTGTAGTCCTTGCAGTCCTTGCAGTCCTTCGACAGCTGCAATTTGCTGGCAATGCTCAAGAGCGGCTTCTGTCCAAATGCCATTGCCAAAAGGTGTGAGACCCGGCTGACTCCATAAAGAATGCAATTCCGAAGGGGATTGAACTCTGGTCGAACACCTTGTCCATACATACGTACTACATATTTATAACCGAAATCCCTTCCTGGCAGCCATAAAGCATGTACTCAAATTTGTTATGCCACATCTGACCGGCTTAGAGGACACAGGGCACGGCACCCAAAGGACACGCAATAACCAGCAGCCCCCCAAGTCAGAGCCGGAGTCGTTTGCATTGATATGATCATAAGCATAAAACGAACACACATATATATAGATATCAATAAAAAGAAAACGCTAAGGGAAATCACTGAAATACTGGTACGGAGCCCCGGCCACCCCTCTCAGATATCGTGACAGTTATTTGCTTTATTTCGATGATTTTACATGACGCAAATTTATGCACAAATGCAGATAGAACCAGAATCAGACCTCAACCGGCGGCAGCAAAAAGAAAATGGAAAACCGAAAGGACGCTTTCAGCTGCTGCACTTGCAGGGTGACAAAAACAGATGCACTCGAAAAATAGCTTACCCCTTGGAGAAAGATTGGAATTTAGCATTAAAAAGATTTGATTTTCTAAATAAGAGCAAAATTACTTAAGTTAGTTTATCCTTTTTAATGTCAAGTAGTTGTCCCTTTTGTTTAGTAAAATCTTCAAAGAAACCATAGTATTTTATATATTTTTTTAATACATTTCAATCCCAACTCCCGTTTATGCTTAAATTCCCCCCAGAATTGAGTAACTTCAATATAAGTCTGTACACAAAAGTCTGCTACTCCCGGCGTATACGTAATATTTACCCATCCTGACTCTGTCTGTGTATGTTTATGGACACTGTGTATGCGTTCGGTGTGCGTTTGTGTGTGCGCCAGCATGTGGCAAGCTGCTGGGAGCCCAGAAATCGACACGAAGTATCTGAAACGCGAAACGTGCCACGCATTAGATACACAAGCGCACACAGATACTGCAGAACAGTGTGCTGTTGTGCTGTTGTGCTGGTGTGCGTGCTGGCGTGTTGCATGTGACAACATTATGTTGCCATTGTTGTTGTTGTTGCCATTGCCATCGTATAAATGCCGGCTTTTATGTAGTTTTCTCCTGCTCCACAACACTTCTCGTTCGCCGTGACTCTCCGCCAAATAGAGACATGCCGTGACTGAAGTGAGGCCATTGTGCGAAAAGTGCAGGGAAGAGGACTTGAAGGCAGCCCCCGAACGGCTAAGAGGATGCCGAAGATTTTTGGCAACTCGCACATAACAATTGCCATTGAAAATATCCTGACTGACAGTGATAAAGTTAGTGCTGTAAATGTAGCATTTTCCTTTAAACTCGGTTAAGAAGCAGCCAAGGAATACGATTTTTAAGGTGGGAAAAATTTAAGAAAGAAAATATTTGTATAATAATGTATTGTGATAATAATAACAACTTTACAAGATATGTAACTAAAAATAATTAACTTAGGCCGAGTCTGATTGGCAACATGCTTACCAAATTCATTCGTTTTGCTTTCCGGTAGAACCTCAATAAATTCCACATCCGAATGGATTTAGTTTTAGTTACAATGAGCTCAGGCACCAAAATGAAGGTTCTTCCGCTACTATTATTCTTGAGTGAGTACCTAAGGCAGTAATACTGGCAACTAAAATTAACTTTATGATATTTTACAAGCCGCGGTCAGTGCAGAGGAGTTTATAACAATGAGGCTACAGGATATTGCCGACAAGTACAGGCACCAATCCTTCGGCAACGGCGAATTCTCCAGTTGGGTGGAAAAGGCCTACTACGCCGGTAGAAAGCCAATGGGTAATAAACCAGAGAAGGAAAAAATACTTCACGAATTCCTAGCATACGATACACAACGTCAATATTTGGAAGACAGAATAACTGATCGCTTGAACGAAATCGAAAGCCTGCTTCCCAACAGAAAACTGTCGCAGATCTGTGTGACGGAGTACCAAGCCCAAATCAGTCGTCTCCAAAAAGCCTTTAGGTTTTCCAATTCTGAAAAGCAGAGCCTTATAGATAGAAACTCCAACAGATGTACTGAAAAGGATGAACCGCCGCCGACGATGCCGCCGCCGAGACCACCCCCACCACCGCCGCCGCCGCCACCTCCATCTGCAACTCCAGCTCCAGCTCCAGCTAAAGTAAAAGAGATCCACCATATGTACCACAATTATAATTATTGGTACTGGTGGTGGTGGGGTTGATGCATTAAGCAATAAAAATCCAGCTCAAGGATCATTTGAATTCCGTAGATCCGCCACAACCTTAAGTCCATTGTAAAGAAAAAAGATTTAATAAAGGCTTCAAAAGTATCAGCAAGAAAATAAATTGCCTATATTTATCTTGATATCAATTTAAATATCAAATGTGCAAGGTAACCGAATGTAACTAATTAGTTTAGTAAGGTGAGCGAGTCTAATTAGTAAGAAGCCTACCAAACCCATTCGCTGTGCTCTCTGATATAATTTTAATAAATACCACATCCGATTGGATTTATTTTCAGTTGGAACATATTAATGAAACAAAATGAAGGTCCTTCTCCTACTAATGTTCTTGAGTGAGTACACAAACCAACGATAATGGCAATTAATATTAGTGATGAGTCCCTACTTTGCCTCAAGAAATGATCAATGCCGATGCGGATATTTCCGAGAAACTGAATGATATTGTTTTTAAATACACGTACGAGTCCAAGGGAAACCCTGAGTTCTCATCATGGATTAAGCAACTCAACCACATAGCCAAAACTGCTGGTTCTACGGTGAAGTCTTATGCGCTTCGCGACTTCAAAATATACAATGATCAACGTCAGGACTTGGAAGAGAAAATAATGATCCGCATTAACGAACTCGAGAGCTTATTCCCTGATAGGAGACTATCAGAAGCATGTGTTGACGATTATCTTGCCCAAAAAAGTGCTCTCATCAAATATAAAACTATGTCTAATGAGGAAAAGCACAAGGCTTTAAGTGCGAACTCTCGCGTATGTACTCTAGTAGATACTACACAAAAGCCACCTCCAAGCACAACCACATTGATAAGTACAAGCACTACTCCTGGTGTAAATAAGACCTTGATAAGTACGAGCCCTGCTCCTGGGGTCAATAAGACCTTGATAAGTACGAGCACTGATCCTGGGGTAACAATGACGTTGACAAGTACAAGCACTACTCCTGGGGTAAATATGACGTTGATAAGTACAAGCACCGAGCCTCAGGTAACTGTGACGTTGACAGGTACCAGCAAAGATCCTGGAGAAACCATCACGGATTCAGGGAAAACCACCACGCATCCTTGGGAAACCAACCGGGATTCCGGGAAAGACATGATCATTGCAAGCACCGATTCTGGGACAACGATGACGTCGATAAGTACAAGCACCATTCCTGAGACAACGATGACATCGATAAGTCCCACAACCAGTCCTGGGGTAACGAAGAATTTCCCAAATGTAATAAAAAGCCCATTTTCACCCATTATAAATCACTGTTAAAAGGCTAAATTAAAAATTGAAATGCAAAACTAAGCCCTCTTATGTACAGTGTTTCATTGAAGGTAACTGAAGACCTTGTAAGCAAATGCGATTAATTAACAGTCAGTAACTAAAAACTGAACTTCTCGTTGGCCCACTTAACTTGGCTCGCAAATGTTAAAGTCATCAAGTGGCAAAAGGGTGTTGTCAGCTCGGGCCAGGGGGAGGACATCCATGTGGGTGGCAACCAGGGAGTAAGCGCATTAAAACTGCACAAGAGCAACAGCTGCTTTCCAGGAGCAGGAGAATAATGCATCCGGGAACTTTCACCAGAGTGGGAAAGTGGGTAGTGAGGGGGTGAGCTGGTTGAGTGGTGGGCTGATTGGGTGGTTGGGCGAACCGCAGCCACATCATTTTTAGCTCTTAACTAAACAAGCGTCTCAAGATATTTGCTCCACGCACCTCAACCACAGTCCCCTAAGCAGATTACAGCCTTCGACAAACATTCAACCAGATTGAATTCAAGTTAAAACGCTTTAATCGATGAAAGGTGGAAGTTTTCATTTTCCCAGAAAAGATACACAGCGGAAAAGCAGCAGCAAAGTAGGTTGCTTGAACTGAGTTAAGGTTGGCTTAAATAAATCTTTAAAAATTCTTTAAAATATATACCAAAAATTAAATGAATTTAAAATGTTTTAAAAAGGTATTTAATATTTCTTTAAATTTATTTTCTTGTGTAAAACTTACCTCAATATCGCCGCTGTCTGCATGTCTCAGCACAAATGCCGAAGGCACCACGCCCGGAATCTCCTGCTGCGGTATAAAGAGCAGCGAGTGGTGGAAAATCGCATTCAGCAGTAGACTCATCACAACGACCGGTTTGTATTTGCCAAATTTGTCAACGAGGAAACCTTCAGAACCAAAAAAAATAAATAAAATATAAAATAAGAATAGACTGAATCTGTCGAAAATGTAAGCAAAATTGCAGCAAGATGTTGCAGCCAAGGGTGTGCACATCGTGTAGACATCGAAAAATAAGTTGTCTACATATTTGGCAGAGGGTTTTGATTGGTTTGGTTGGATTTTCAAAAATCTAGTGCACTTTTTAAAGGAGTTTCTAACATTTTTTTAAGACTTTAAAGACAGGTATAGTTGCCTAAAGAAGCTCTCTTTGTAGGTATAGCTAAAAAGCTACCTTAACTATTAATTTCCTCAATTTAAGTTTACTAATGTTTTCTTGAAACCTTCAATCTTTTTTGTACAGTTTTCTACTATTGCAAATAGAATTCTTCTTTATTTCTCTCGTATTTTCAAAACCATTTCGATTTTATTGCCCTCCGGCACTTGCAGTTTTCAATACCCATTATATGGGACTATCAACCATGATTATAAGGCAAGTTGATCGAAATTTTGATGCCGCAACTTTACGAGGGCATTTTCACTTAGCTCACATTTTATATAGTATATTTATCTTTTTCTTTTTCTGAGCTTTTATGTCCGCCAATTCGACCAGCTTTATGCACTTTTCACAACCCCGACGACCCCCGTGGTCGGTCCATCGTCCTTTTGTGCCCGTGTGCATCTTTTTCAACATTTATCTGCGGCGAGTGTATCCACATAAAATGTTTAAAAACCTTCGCTGTCGCCGACATTCCATACCGCAAATGCATTTTAAAAATGCAAAAAGCAAATAATAAGAATGCATAAAAAACAGCGGCACAAAAGGAACAGGACTCGACCGCAGGATGGGGGCACTTCACATCCAGGCAGTCAAAGGCGAGCAACAAGAACGTTGTTTAATTGTCATTTAAAACTGCAAGTGAATTAAATTATTCGCACTCGTCCGGAAAAGTGCATGGCCCGAAAAAAACGAATGTAAATTGCACAGAGAGAGAGCGTAGAATAAAAGTAAAATCAAATGTATTCAGTTTGGTTTATGTTTATTTACGAGAGGACAGCCCAACAACCGATGGTTTTCATAATTAAATAAATTGTTATTATAGTTATTTTAGTGAGTATATTTTATTTTGGGTATATATTGTTTAATACAACCGGAATTTAAAAGTAATTTTTAACTTTTTAATTTAATTTTTTCACTTTTAAAAGAGAAGAAAATGTTTCGAATCAGAACAAGTTTTAAAATACTTTTTAAGTGGCTTAATTGTTGTCTGAAATTGTAAAGAAATTAAGGTATTATCTAAATAAAATAATAAACACATTTTTTAAATAATAAAATCCCTCTTTCCTATGGTATATTTGTACATTAATCAGTATCTCAAAGTCTTATTACTCTTAGAGTCTGTTTTATGACCGCATTTTCTTCCAGCGAATGCGTAAAAAATATTAATAAATATATATAAATTCGTCCACAGACTCACAAAAAGCATAATAAAAATGTGTCACTTTCATTGGCGAAATTCGCTTGGTTTAATTCCTGGCTCTTGCTGTTGTCCCCTCGACCGAATAATCAAACAAAGCAAAACTTTTAATTAAAATCACAACGCAGTACAGCCCTAATTAAGATGCATTTAAAACACTTACACCCAACGACGCCCCCCAATGGCAGTTACTCACCTGTGATGGGCGGGCTAAGAAATGTGGTAAAGGGCAGGGCCAGGTAGATAATTGCAATCTCCTCCACCGTGAGGCCAATCGACTGCATGTGGATCGTCAGGTAGGGCAAGAGGGAGGAGGTGGCTGCAAGGCACAAAGAAATACGGATTATTGCGTGAATTATTAAGAATCGAGGAGGAGAACCTAATTAACTGCCGGAAATGTGAGAGAAGGGAAATTACCCAAAATGAAATGAAGGAATTTCCAATGGTCAAAGAAAGGAAATTAAAAATTGTCCTGGAAAATGGAAAGAGAAAGCTAGCCGAATTGATGGATGGGGATGTCTTCCTCAATGATTGATTGGCTTTCACATTAAACTAACTAGATTTTAGTTTTTTTTTTCTATTCAACCTGAACAGTATTTTGCTTTTTGCACACCTGTATACATAAGTTTTAATGTTAATTATATTTTAATTGAGGGAAATAATTCAACTTAAGAAAATAATTTCTTTTGCAAGTCAAAACCTTAGAAAAATTTATTTTTATTGTAACTATTAATCTTTGTAATAATTTTATGAAATTAATAATGAAGGTGTTTCTTTTTACTTATAAAAAAAATGTCAGAAGCCTTGTATTTATTCTTTCTTAGTTATAATTAAGAGATATTTACTAAGTAAACTCATCAAAGTACTGAACTATTTATTGCAAATTTTTTATTTCTCATTTCTTTATTACATTTATTGCTATAATAAATATATTAGAATATATTAACTAATATTTAACTGATAAAATAACTGAACATAGTATTACTTTAATAAAACTTTTGCTACAAAAAATAACATAGGAGATATTTAATAAGATCACTCATCAAATTACTTAATACATATATTGGAAAGGTTACAAATTTTCTTTAAAAATATTTAAAAATCAACCCTTTTTAAGTTCATAAGACTAACAAAAAAATAATAAAACAACTTTATTATAAATCAAATTTCAAATAAATCATAATTTAAGTATATCAAAAATTCTTTTAAAGTACTCCAGAGTTGACACAAGAAAATCGAAATCGAAAATGGGCGCCGCAGATAATCTTCTTGCATTTCAATAATTTATGGACATTAACGCACCAAGCACGCGTCACGTGGCTGCAGTGGAAAAAGAGGAAAAACGAGAGAATCCTCGGAAAATGATGGCAACAAATTGGGCGAAACGGAAACGGTGTGAAACAGTCATGAGTCACGTTCCCTACCAAAATTTCCCCCTTACCGCCACCAATTTTTCCACAGCCTTGACCAATTTAAATGCAAACACACCGAAGGATACAGGGCACGTAAGCTGGTGAGTGTGTGCGTGTAGGGGAGGCGGGGTAAAGTGCGTGTCCTGAATGAAATTCGTTTGTTAAAGTGCAGTTAACACTCGGCCCCGGGAAAATGGCGGCTTGAATTCGGTTTTTACAGCTCTTGCATCGCCTCAGATAATTAACAATAATATGCTCGACATCGTTCCGTGTGTGAGTGTGTGCGTGTGTGCCTCCGTTTGTGTTTGCTCAATGCAATAACAATTAATTGCTCCTCCGTACCAGAGAACTGCAAGGGTGGCATTTTTCGGCACCTTGTTCACACTCAACAAAATAGGGTGCCGGGTGCCACTCTACACCGGGTTCGCAGTAAAAGACAAACACCCGTACAAAATTGTATGGGTGTTACAAACACCCGGGTATCTACGCACCCGGTCAATAGGGTACTTTTCGTCTTCGGGTGCCGGTCACACTCGCCACTTATGACGATTGTAAAAGCAGGCACCCAGTAAGAAAGAGACAAGTGCATAAAAAAGGGTTGTTGACAAAAACACATGTATGACCTGGGTGTCTCGGAAACACCCGGGTGTTTATGACGTCATCGCGCTCCTTGTTTTTCACTTGAACAGTTGTTAGCGATCGGATTAAGTAGATTCTTGACATTGAAGGCAAAGGTCCAAAGCGGAGGATCGTGTAAAAAATAAAAATAAATCTAAAAATATGTCCCCAAACCTTCATTAAGGTTATTATTTCTTTTTTAAATCATAATTAAAATGCAAACAAAACCAAATACAACAGAAAGTGTTAATAAGTCTTAAAATTATAAAAATAGTATTTTAACTTGTGACTTCATCAAACCTTAAAATGTTCAATTTTTATTAAATTTATTTATTATATTATTTTATATTATTTTTTTTATTAAAATGATTTTAATATTGACATTTACTATATAATTCGTTATCATTACATAAATTATTATATTAATTAGGCCATTAAAAACGTCAATAAAAACTGTTCTTATTTAAAAATAAATTCATCCTCTGAAATCACAAGCGTCAAGGAACCAAAACAAAAAAAAAGAAAAAAAAGGTTCTTGGGTGTTTCTTTTCACCCTTGTTTTCGTAGGCCGTCTTTCTTCCACCCATACAAAATGTGTGTATGCAAAAAATGACCTGCGGCCGATCCTTGCTTGTGTTTCGGATCACCCGAAATTTATTGCGCAGCAGGCACTCTTGCCTTTTTTCGACAGTACCGAAAAACACCCGGGTGCGGAATCACTTGGGTGTTTGCTATTGCCGCAAATAGGGTGCATAAAACACCCGGGTGAAGAAAAACCCGGTGTTTACCCGGTGCACCCTTTGGGAAGGTGGCTTGCTGCAGTTCTCTGCTCCGTACCTTCCTTCTCGCGCGCGGCGGAAACGGAAACGCAAGCATGTCAGGGTTGTTTGGCTTGGCGGCCATTCATGTTCGCTCGAATTCTCTCAACTGGCCCTGCAAAAGTTTCCACTCAGTTTCCGTTCAGTTGGGATCTGTTCCTGCCACGTTGTCATTCGTAATTAATGGCTCTCAGCTGGAGATGTGAATCGAATATAAGAATTCCACATAAAAATTGTGAATATATTGCGAAAATCGTTGAAAAGTTGAAAATATTGATTCCCAATTAATTGCAGACATATTCGGAAATCTAAACAAAATTTAATCAGTTTCTGGAAATTAACTGAGAAAATCTTTAATAACTTCCGTAAGAATTTATACTTTCCTGGGTTTATTTTAATATTTGGATACTTTAATAATAGTTTTTATTAATTAATAAAATACTCAGAACTGAAATACACACAATTATCAAAATATCCTGCCATCTCTGCTTTGGCTTTCCCATTTTGATGTCTGCGCTTTTAAATTATATTTCCCGAGTTCCACTTTAATAATAATTATTCCGTTTTTCATTTGTCGTGTGTATTTTCAGGTATGCACAAAGTTTTGGTAACACGCCCATGCCATCTATGCAATTTGCATCTGTTTGACTTGCCCGGCAACTATATTGCACTTTATTTATGAATTTTTGAGCGGACATGTGCGAAAGAGACTCATAAACTGACACTGACAGATGCGAAATGTGCTGCCAGTATTAATTGCAATTCATTTTTCTACCTTTCTCTATTTGTTTTTGGCAATTTATTGACCGGTGAATAGGGAATTGCCAATTGGACTTTGCTATGAGTTATGGACAACACAAAAAATAGGTTGATAATTAAAGTTTAAAAGGGGGTTTAATTGAATTTAAAGCTGAATATAGATATTTTTTTATAGGAAAGTTGAAAATATTAGAATGTTTTTCATAGTGAAAGTTAAAACTAAGGAGAGAGGTATTATATATTCGTTAAGAAAATTTATTTTAAATTTAAGAAGACAAGAGTGTTTTAATAGTACTGAAAGCCCAATGTAGTTCCAATGGTTAAAAGGAAAAGCCATAAAAAATAAAGAATAAAGAACAAAGGCATATTGATTAAAACGAAATCAATGTTGAACAAATAATTGAACACAATTAATTAAATCACAAGGGATCCTGATGTCAACAAAAGGGCATATTTCAGTGACCAATTAAAGCTTATTATATGTTTTCATATAAAATTATGCAAATATACATTATGTTTCCGAGAAATACCCTTTTGGATACCCAGATATTCTTGCATTATAATAAACAAGGGAATTTATATAGCTTAAACAAAAAAAAATAAATAAATGTATTTAAAATATTTATAAAAGGAAAAAGAATATAAATGTATTTAAGTAAGAAAAGAACATAAATACAAATATTTTTTAAATTATAAAAACATACGGTATGCAAATCTTCGACTATTTCCATTATGGCTTTAAATCAAGCTTTCTCTTTTTACCATAATATTTTTAAATATCTTTATTATTTTTATTCTTTCCACTTAATTTACGTTCAAAGGCGAAAATAAAACATTCAAAGAATGTCAAAGAAAATGAAAAGTAGTTTAATCATAATTTAATTAATAAAAATCCTTTCGTTAGCCAATTAAAGGTTAATATTAAATTACATTGTATGTGTGTGTGTGTGTATTTTCTAAGCTAATTAAATTAAATTGTGAACTTTGCACTGCCCAAAAAATCCAAGACGAATATAAAAAGAATCCTCGGCTCAACTTGAGCCAAATAAAAAACGCATTAATACTCATTTTAGCGACAATTTGAGTTTAATGGCATAAGACAACGAGCGGCTAGAGGGAGGATTTGTGGGTGGGTTGTGTATATATACACAAGTATATATATATATATACATACACATACATGTGTAAGGCAAAATGTTTTTGCCATTGACCGCCAGAGAAAAACGAAAATGGCGCGCACGGTCAGAAAATGGAGGCGAATCAAAGTAAACCTTTCTCAAGCTTAAATCACATAAGCTAGATTTATTTACAAAAGGCCTACACACACACACACACATGAGTTGAGAGAGAGAGCGGCGGGCTGGGGGGCCTTATGAATGCTTAATTGCCACACGCTGGGAAAATCTGCTCAATGTGCATCATCCGTGGCATTCTCTAACTGAATTTATACAAATGTGTTACATATTTCCCTCGGCCTAATTGATAACTTCCGACCGACCAGGCCCAGTTCGGGGCGAGGGTATGGCGATTTCGGTGGGTGTGATAATGAATTCAGATTCACTGTCAGAGCACAAGTCGGTCTCGGACTTTGCTCAACATTTTCCAGCTGCTGCAGTGCCCATAAGTGATGTGTATAAGTGTGTGCATGTTTGTATTTGTTTACTTGCGAGATGGAAAAAGGAAACTGTACTTGCAATTTGGTATATTTTAGATACATTTAAGGGTGGAAATTCAATTTGAATTACATTGTAAAAATTCGTAATCCCTTAATAAAAGATTAAAAAAAAGAAGTTAAAGTAAACAAACAAAATTTTGATAGAAAACTTAAGCTTTTACTATTGCCTCTTACTATTGTTTTTAAATTTAGATACTTTAGAGAAAGAACTTTTAGATATTACATATTATATAAAAAGAATTACAGGGTTACCTTTCTCTACCCTTTAAAAAATGATTTTGAGGCAGGAATTTAAGCAAACCACCTTACTATAATAGAAAACCTATACCTTTTACATGTTTTTTATACATTTTCTCTTTTTAAGATTGAAAATTTAAAATGTAAAATATGTTTCTTCAAGTTTCATTCAATTAAAAGAACCCTTTTTATTAAAAAATCCACAAAAGTAAGTTTTAAATATATCTAAAAATAAATGTAAGCAAAGTTTCATTCAATTACATGAAACCTGTTAGTTGTTAAAACCATAAAAGTGAGATTTAAAATAATTTTAGTAAATACCAACCCGCGTCTTCACAATCAGTTAATGTCTTATCAATCAAGGATATCTACTGTCAGGTTATCTACCCTCCATAAATCCCACTTTCTCTCTTTGCCCAACCAAATCCTAAAGCATACAACGTGTCGTATGCGTGATGTATGAACCCTATAAAGCTTATCAAGCCACCTGAAACTCCATCTGCAGCTTGATTTTTCGTCACGTTTCTTATGTTAGGCAAAAAACATTGATAAGAGCGATTTCTAATTGGTTTCTAATTACATTTTAAGGCATTTACTCACCGCCATACATCACGAAGAGGGTTATTTTCAGCATTATCAGGTTGGGATTGATGCCGTGTCGCTGGCAAAATTCTCCGAATCGCGACAACTCGACCTTTTCAGTTCTTATCGGCTCCGTGGCCATTTCCTCGTTGACCATTTTCCCCATTTTCCCGGCACCAATACACACGGAGGGTATTTGTTTTGAAGTTCGTTACAAGGGTGGGAGAAAATTGTCACCGATCTAAGTTTCTCGGTCACACACAGACACACCCACACACAGGGAGAGGAGAGAGGAAAAGCACACACACTCACAGGCTAACACATTGCGAGGCACTCAAAATTAAATCCCTAGTTTATTTTGCTTTTTACGATTCCTCTCGTTTTTTGTGTGAGGCTGGCTTTTTCTTGTGATTTTGATTAAATTCAATTGAAATTTGTGATCATCAAGGCGGACTAAGCAAGCTGCTGCTGCTATATGTGTATATTATTATTCACTTGCATATATGCACAATTTGATAGAGTTTCCTTTATTTCTAACACTCCAAACACTTTATTCTTATTTTAGCATATTCTTTAGTATTCAAATTCAATTGGATTTTCCGTTTTCCTCGCAATTTTCAAGGTTTCCCACTTTTGCTCCACTTTAGGCACCGACACACACGCACACAGCTTGTTATTCCAAAAATTCACTGCGGTTTTTGCTTCATTTGATTATTATTTTTCATTTGGTTTTCTTTGCCGTTTGAACTTTCCCAGTCGCCGTTCGCTTTGTGACTGAGCCAAGGGAAAATGAAAATCTCTTATCAACCCCTCAACCTCGGCCATATCTCCCCGCAGATCTCATCATATCCCCAGATCCAACGGATCTCAGAGCACACGATGATCATAATGATGATGCTGATTCTAACTTAAATTGATGCCCTCCTCTGTGTTGGTGACAGATCTTGAGCTCTTCTCGTTGTTGATGCGACAGAGGACCGCCGAGAGATAATGTCTCCCGTATTTCTTGAATGGAGATAAAAAAAGCCAACGGAACCTGAGCGACGTCTGACGTGCGACAATGTCGCGATCTCCGCAAGAGTGACGGACAGATCTGGGCAGAGGCGGTGAGAGATCGGGGAAATCTCGGAGAGAAAATCCGGGCGAAAGAGATCGCTGGGTAGGCCAAGGTTCAGTGTAGATACTATTACCGAAAAGATACGATAAGGAATAGCCAGAGATGCAGAGGAAAAATAACAATTAAGCTGAGCTGAAAGTCTATATATATCAGCTTAGTAATAGTAGTTATCTATGGGATCTACATATATTTTTAACTATTTTTTTATTAGGTTACAACACAAATTTCTAAGCCTTACATTTCCTTATTAACCATCATCAGCCGTATTCAAAAGCCGTATAAATATCTCCTCTCCACTGGAAAATTTCACCCTGAACAGCCTGGGGACTTTTAAAGGAACTGCCACTGGAAAATCTTTTTAAAATCTTTAAAGTTTTAGGCATTTCCCCTAAGAAAATCTCTTTAATTTTTTCAAACGTTGCGAATCAAAGACCGAACTCAACTGACCAACATCGATAGCATTTTTTCGATAAGACACAAAAAAAACTCATTAACTGATAGGTAAATTACAAAGGCATTACGATTGATTGATTGGGATCAAAGCACGTGTTGTCAGAGGCCTCTAATTAGCAGATATGTCTGGCCTGACAACTGTAATTTCATTTAATTTCAACACCTCTTTTCTCCCCGTGTCTGGGCCATATTTATGCCCCAGTGACCCGGCCTAACCTCCGTATTAAGAATATAAAAAGCATGCATAAAGAGCTTAACTGATTAGTGGCGCTTCCTGAACCGCGGAGTTCATAACTTTGTTTTGTTAGTTGAGGCAGCGGCAAACGGATAAGATAATGGGATTCCATCTCATGTGTCATGTGAGTGCAAAGTAAAATATTTGTACTGTCTGAAAACTACTACAAATATATATCTAATTCGGAGAACGGAGGACCGAAAGTGATGCCAGCTTGATCAGTTTGGTGGCGCTTATAAGTCACCTTGCGGCCCTTTACGACGCCGTTGCATGTTATCTCTTTATCTATTTAGTTGTCAAAGATACCGAGAGTATCGGATACGGCGAGTATAATATACTTTTATATTTAGCAGGCATCTATCTGAGATGGATGTGGGATATCAGGAGGGGCAAACACAAACATGTTGTAAAACAAAATACGTAAGCAAAGTTGTCCCAGACTCCCGTGCCCATTTTTTTTTTGTCTTACCTTTTTTATCAGCGAGAAGCACAATCAGAAGCTGCAGCAAAGTCACAATCAGCAAAGGGTTTTATTAAGCGCTATAGATAGAGCTATAATTAAGGTATAAAATCAAAAAGATGCAACTTCTGTTAACCTTTAAAACTAAGGTATTAATAGGAAATTTTCGTATTATTATTTATGATAGGAATTTATTTTTCAAAACCATTTCTGTGATATTTTTGCAGTTAAGATTGAAATTTAGGTGAAAATGAGAAGGCTTTTGAGAGAAGTGGTTTTTATCCCGAATGATAAATTTAAAAAAAATTTAGGAAAAGATCTTAATCTACTCCTTTTTTTTATAAAAATAAAATTTTTATTAAAAATTCAATCAAATACTGAAGCAAAGGCTGCGAAATTATTCAAGTCGATGTTGTGTCCCCTTTAAAAACAAGATCATTTGGGAATTCTGGCTTTCATATGAAATAATTATTATTACTATTTTATATTTTTTGCTATTCCATGTTTTTCCTAATGCTGTAATGTCAAAGTCAGGACACTTTCTATGAGGTCTTTCCGCACAGAGAATCGAGTAACAATTAGATAAACTTTTAACTAAGGAATGGTTTTAGAGGGGAAAACAATATTTCACATATTTATGAATGTAAAACAATAGGAATTTGTGGAAGCATGACTTTAAATTAAAAAGAGTTGACTAACAAATAATTAATTAATTAATTAATTTTTATTTATTTATTATTTATTAATCGTTTGACTTGCTGAATACCCTGCCCCTACAAGTATAAGACATTTTACTTCAGGTCTGTGTCTCCCAGCGGCGAATCTAAGAACTAAAAAAGTGCAACTACAAACCAGTAGAGGCCGCCACTTCATTAATAAATAGAAACAGATTTTACAGTGACCATGTCAAAATTCGAAACTTAAATAATGCAAGAAATTAATCTAGTTGTAAATCAAACTAAAATGATGTTTTGTATAAATTAATTGTTTTTTTTTTTAATAAGTTATATCTTATGTTTTGTTTGTTTTATAATGCAGTTTAAACCTATTTTGTAATCAAATAAAACCTATTATGATATGAGATTTAAAAACGAACTTGTAAAAAATATCAGAAATTTATTCATATATGTTTAATCTTTTAGAATAATAAATAAAAAACAAATTTCCCTAAATATCTATTACAGAATATTATCTGGGATAGTCTAAAATAAAAGTATGCCATATTTTATAGAGGCATTATGAATATTTTCTGATATTAATACATTTATTTTTAATCTGGTAGAATAACAAATAAGAATTCTTGCTTAAAGCTTTGCCTCATCAAAAAAAACCTAACAGATTTGATTTTTGAAGAGAAGAGTAAGCATTACCATTTGTAATTACGCGCCGATTAATAAAAGTGTGACCAATCGCCGTTAAGGGAAAAATCGTTCTATCTCTGACAGTTTGAGACTTTAAAGCCAGAATATTTGACAGTCACACTATACCTAGTAGGGGACTGCTACACTCAGTGCTGCCAGTTTAGCTTATGTCAAGCAAGATCTAGCATATTTAAAAATAATCCATTTTTAAAATGCTAATTGATTTGAAGAAAGTAAATAATATGAAAATAAATAATAACTAAATGCAAAACTATTTTAAGCTCAAAGGTACTTCCAAATGTAAAAAACTCACATTATTATATTTCAAGATTTTAATTTTATTTATTTGATAAGACAACGTCTCTAGCTCTCTCTCGCTTGCTCCTGCTAATCTTTAGCCGGGGCTTTCGGCCGTATTGCCTTAATAAATCAATATAGACTAAATATAATTTAAAAAATGAAAAAATTAAAAAAAAAATTAAACGGTTTTTATTAAAATTTAATTGGCAACAGAAAAAACTTTTGTTGGTATTATTTTTAATTTATTGATTTGATTTGATTTTTTATCTATCTATAAGCACAACACTTTAAAGAAGATTGTTGTTTACAAGTTAACACCGATTGGGTAAAACAGAAATAAATTGTATTAATTAGACTGCAATAATCATAAGTCAATTAAATTAATTCGAAAGCGTATTAAAACTAAATAGGTTAAAATTCAATTAATCTATATAAAATGTACAAAGCGTAAGGTTTTTAAACTTTCTTACAACTGAAGTTGGTTTGTTCTTTTTGATTGGCAAATATACAAAAGAAAAATACTATAAGACTAACTAGGACTTACTAAGAAATTTTTAGAAGAAAACCCTGAGAAATTTAATAAAGGAAAAATGGAGATTTCAGTTTAAATAGGCATGGTTATACTTATTAATTTATTTTTAAAAATTAATTCATGGTTAGAAATGAACTAGAACTTTACGAAAAAGAATATTTAAGTTAGCCCGATTAGTCTGGCAACTCTTTTGTGTTCATATGCTCTGGGAAAAACATATGTTTGTTGAGCCTGGCCACACTATTTTGGTATTATTAAAATCAAGTTTTTTTCATGTCGTTCAACTGTTTGGACGTGTTTATCGGCTGCTCCGCTTTACCGTCGCTTCGCGCGCGTGTGTGTGTGTTTCTTGCTTTGCGTTTTGCATTCTGTGTTTTTGTGTTTGGCGGCGTGCGGCTTTTGCAAAGAAGAAGAGAAGGAGGCACACGTAGCGGAGAAATACAAATAATATTCAATTAGTTCAAGTGCCCGATAAAGTCGCTGATATTAAGAATTATCTTAACGTCGCACCGAGATTAGATAAAAGAAATGGCAAAATACAACGAATAGTGTGCGCAAAACAGCGGGCAAAAGGCAGAAAAGCCAAATAAGCAAAAAGAAAGAAAGAAAAGAAGAAGTTCAAAGCCAGCACACGGCGTCCCTCTGCGTGTGTGCCTGTGTGCAAAAATTGTTAGTGTGTGCATGTGTTGTTTTTGTTGTTAGTGCACCTGTCTGCAGAAAATAATAACAGAAAAAACCATAACAACAAAAACAAAAGGTTAAGAAAATTTAGAAACGAATTTACCAAAAATTCAAAAGAAAACGATATAAAAAATTTTAAAAACTAAAATAAATCATATTTATGAAAAAGGAAAATATATGAAACCGGAAAGATACAAAGAAAGAGAGTATGTTGTTGTGAATTGATGAGCCCGCTGAAAGGAACGAGACAAACGGGAACTACTAAAAGTAACTACAAAAATCCTGTTTTCATCAGCAATATTCGAAGGAATTTCCCACTAAAGGTGCGTTTGACCCATTTTCAATATGTGAATTTCAATTTTCGGGCCTGCTTTATTTTCGGGGGTTGACGAATTCCTTCAGAGTCTGGAGGCTGTGCTGCGTGTGTGTCGAAATTCTGTGTTTTTGCCTAGACTTTTGGGCTAAAGGTGGATGGATGAGCCACCCCCTTTTGGGGGTGGTTTTTCGCTCTCAGCTGAGCGCGGCCTCGCATTTTCTCAATGTGTACATATTTTGAAGGCCATGCACCAAGGTCCAGCAACAAAAAAAAAGCAACAACACTTTGGTGAAGCTTTAGGAGTCTGAGGAAGTTAACAATTGAAACTGTTGAAGAATTTCTGAATGGTCTGGGAATTAGTCTGGAATGGTCTTTTTTGTTTTAAGCAAGAATAGTTTCCCATTTATACTCCCAATGAAACACTAAATTAATCAGTTTTTTTTTTTAAGTAAATTTTCAATCCTAAATCTTGTATAATATAAAAAAAATATATTAAATAATACAGCAGATAAAATTAAAGATTAAACCATATAAAACCATAAAACCAGCCAAAGCAAACCAAATTGCTGAACTTGACCCAAACACATGCATTTAACACTAAGATCCAGCCGCCCCCTCGCCACCCCGTTTACGGTCCGGTGATCTAGATAAATGCAGAGGGGCATTTCAAGAGTTGCACAAGGCATACCCCCATCCCCCCACCCCCTCGTTCCTCCCAGCAGACACCTATAATCTTTTTGGAAAAAGCTCACACGAAATAAATCAGTGCAACTTGGACACGTTTCGTCTAGAAACTAGACAGGGACAGCATCGTCAGCAGCATTAATCACAATGACTAATTTGTGAAGTTTTTCCCCTGCGTACTTTGTGGTGTTTTCATTTTGAGCCGACGACCAACGGCGGCGGCCAGTTTAAGCCCATTAAAGTTACCCAAGGGTTAAAAATAAATTGCGGCGGGAACACACACACACACACAAACACGCTGGGAAGAAGAGCGGGGAAGGCCGAACAAAAGCTAAGAAATAAATAAGATCTCGTAACGATCGTAATAATACCCTACTTAGAGCTTATAGAGATTATAGGATTATAAGAAGTAATGCTTGATTAGAAAAGGTTTATTATTTGTTTAATATTGTAATATTTTAATTCATATTTTAATTTATGTATTAATTAAATCATCATTAAAGCAGAGTTCTATAAAATTATCATTAAATTTAAATCTTAAAAAATACAAATACGTATAGGTTCTTAAAACATATTCTCTCTCTCCACGTTAAATATTTATATTAATTAAACTCCTCTCCGAACAAATACGCTCCATGTAGAGTAGCGTGTCAAGAAACCAAAAACTCACGATCAAATATCAAAGCCGCTCAGAAAGAGAGAGAAATAAGAATGCTAAGATCTGTGACAGGTGAATTCTGATTCTGATTCTTATTCTGTATCTTTTCCTTCTCTCTCTCTCTGTCTCTTTCTTAAACTCTGTCTTATTTGGTATCCCCTCTGTTTTCCCACTTTTCCCACTTTTGTTTGTTTTCCCATTAGTTCTTTTCTACCTGCTCTGCCGCGTGTTTGTGTGATTTTTCTGGACTTTTGTCTTTGAATTTTTAATTTTATTTTATTTTTTTTTGTATTTTTTACTTCTTGTCTTTGCTTTACTTTGCTGACTAAGACGTTTGCCGGTTGCGTTCTTACCTGGCGACAGGTGCGCGCACTGAGTATCTTTGTATCTGTCTGTGTTTTCCTCTGGCTTCTCGGTTTTCTAGATTTGGAATTCAACTCGTTGCCATCGCTTGAGTAATTTATTTGCAGGCGTCTAAAAAGGAGGATCTTACCTTACCTTTCTTTTAAGGATTTTTGTAAAGTTTATTATATAAAGTATAAATTATTACCCTATTAGGGTATAGGAAAAAATCCAGTTTATAGCAACTAGATTATTTTTAAAAACAAAAAATCCAATAAGCCTCATAAAATGTATAAAATTAAGGCATACTTTGATAAAATGTAAATTATATCTTTTGAGATACAAAGTTTCAAAAGGATGATTAAAATATTATTTTTGTTAAAATAAATTATTTCCAGGATTTCTTAGCTTTTCAAAATTGTCCTTCCATCTTGCAAATTGTAATTTTTTCTCTGTAAACTGTGACTGTGCCAAGGGGCTCACGTATCTCATAGATGCGATATGAAAAATCTGAATATGTCTACTGCGTCGACATTCTCTGCCCCTTCTACTGCTCCTCATGGCCTTCCTCTTCCTCTTCCTTGCCTCATTCTCCTTTTATCTACATCATTGGCTCAGAGCCTCGTCTTCTTTTATTGCCTTTTCGCCAGTCTGCGTTCTTTTTATCTCAGCCGCTCGCTTATTGGCCTGCAACTTTAAACTGGGCCTATTAAATATTGTGCCGTATATTCAAACTAATGGCGCATGGCTCGAATGGCAGTCTGTTGGCTATAAAAAGAGGGAAAATAGAGGATAATAGGAAGCACTAAGGCATAATTAAAGGAAAATTCCACACATTTTACTGTTTTCGATTGATTTTGTTATTTAAAATGTGTATTTAAAAATAATTTAATTTCATGTTTACATATTTTGATTTGATATTTAATTTCTTTATTTTTCTATGCTATGCTATGATATTCACACTTTTCACTCCACCTTTACCTGGCCAAAAAACAGGAAAATAAGAATTCCCAAATGCATTCCACGTATGCAACTGTAAATTTGCCAAGGCAACAAAACGAGGCAAACAAAAAAAAAAGAAAGAATCCAAATTATGGCAACCTGGGGGAATGTTTCGTCGACTAAAGTGCGGCTTTTTCACCTGTACTCTGCATGCACACCTTTCCCTCCGCCCTTTTAGCCAGAGTTTTTGGATAATTTGCTATATGCGTTGCATATCCATTAAGCCGCCTGAAGTCAAGAGTTGCCACCAAAGGCAGCAGAAACAGCAGCCACATTCGCAGCAGCCTCGAACAACTAACAAAGGTGCAACATTTTTGCTGCTGCATTTCCTGGGGTTCTCCACCTTCCCCCTTCCCCCTCCACTTGTTGTTCTGGCCAGAGTTACTGCCCTTGTTGTCTGTCTCCTCCTCTATTTGCCTGGTTTTTACTCTCCACTGCCATAATTTTATACCCTTTCTCGGGGTATTTTTATAGTAAAAAGAATTGTAAAGCGAAATAAAAATGATTTAGTTTAATAAAGTTTTATAAATTTAAATTTATTTTGAAATGCAATTACTTCAGTAATTAAAATAGTTTAACTTGTTAAATAAATTAATGTATAGTTACTATAACTTACTTCAGTACATCCTACAGGGTATTCTGATATCCTCTTTGCCAAGACCAAGCTTCCTTTTGTTTCTGTTTTACGTCTGGCCTTCTGGTGCTCTTGAAGTTTATCTTAGCCACAGTGCACTTTTATTGATATCATGTAACTTGCCGGCGCTTCCTCACCGTCCACGGGGAAAAGGGAGTGAAAGGTAAGGAGCCGCCCATGAGGATGGAGCGGAATCGGGAGGGACATTGGCAGGGGTTCTACTCGCACTTGAGTATGGCTGGAATGCAGTTAACTTTGGTTCGGGCCAAGTTAATGGCAAACCCGATTCGATAAGACATGGCTGCTGAGCACACACACAGGCCCTCCTTTCACACACAAGTGCATATCAACAAACACAGGTGTTTACACTTATACCTGGGGAACTCCTCCTTACTTCTCAGTTCGATTTTCTCCTTCAGCTTTCTTTTTTCGCATTCTTCCCAAGCCATTGTTTTGAGGTCGTTTCTAATGACTTGAAGAATTGCATTGTATTTAAGTTTAATTAGAATTTTGTTGCCGCATTTATGGCCGTTATAGCTACTATTTCGAGGTATTTCCTCAACGGTTTTATTTTTTATGTGGGAGATCTTACAGCTGAGAACCTGTAGGTGGATCTAGACTTGGTGGTAGGAGTATGAGGACGTTGCAGCAACTAATTTATGGACTGGGAAAGGGAATAGTAGGAAATTAATTATACAAATTACAGGGTTTGGTCTTATATGAAAATCTAATTATTATATTTTTTTTTGATGCCTTACACAAATTTAATGCAGTGCAATTCTTGTAGTTAACCATTAAAATTACCCCTGAACATCTGTTGTTATCTCATTTCTGTTATATTTTTTTCTCCCTTAATTAAACTTTCTTTTTTAATCAACAAAGTTTCGTAATTGTCCTCTTCCTGTAAATTCCATAGCTCCCTGAGAGTGGAACTGCCAACTCATGGCCATGGACCACATTCCCGTAAAGGCTGGCCAACCCAGACCACTTTCCTCCTCATCATCCCGCCATCATTACAGTTTAGTCCAGTTTATTTACACAACTAACGAACTATTAACAAACAACTTAATCAGGGAAAATTGCTGGATTACAATTTCGTATCCATTGGGTCCCTTGCCCCGTAATATAGCCCATCAGGGGCCGTCTACCCATCGATGTCATAACCCATTAAGTGGGATTGGAATTCGGTCCGCAATGCCTGCAATTGGCTTTGGCCGTGGCTTGTGCCAAGTTTGAAGAGGAAGTATTATGCAGTCGCCATCCCAGTAAAATGTCCAACAACTGGTCAAAGTTGCTTTTATTTTTGTGGCAATTTTTTTAAAGGCCTCCTTTTGTGTGACAGACGGGCAGTAAAAAACTAGAGGAAAATAAAAAAGAAACAAACTTTATGCGTCTCGCTGATGTCTGTCCTCAAAACTTGTTGTCGTGTGGGGCAGACTGAATAGGGGAAGGATAGGGGAAGGATAGGGAAAAATGAATATTTCAGGAGGTTGAATTTTTATATATATATTTTTTTTTTAATTTTTGAGCTGCAACAGCTGCGTTTGTCCTGCTTCTTCGCTTGGCGGATATTACTGCCTTTGGCCAGCTGCCAGACCAAAACTAACTGGCAATAATTATAATTTATTGTTTCCAGCCTGCGAAAAATGCATAGAATTTAAGTAAGAGTTTAGAAAAGTGGAAATAATACGAATTTTATTAATATTTAAATTGGGAAAATGTTTAAATACAAAGTAAATAAATATATAGTATATATTACTACTGCTATTTAAGAACTGCCCCTGCAATAAATTAAAGATATTGGTATAATTTATAATTAACCTTAATCAAGTATATAACAACAATTATAATTATTGTTTCCTGTGAAAAATAATTACAATTTATATAAAAGTTTAGAAAAGTCAGAAAAATAGCAAGATACAAAATACAAAATGAAAACTAAATACAAAATGAATAATTAAATACAAACATTATTAAGAACGGCTCCCGAAATAAATACAAGAAATTGGTATCATTTATAATAATAACTCATCAAACAATAAATTTTTACGTATAAATATTAAGCCTTTCTAAAGCTCTTTTATAAATATCTGATAAAAATAATATCAAATAGACGCAGTAAACAGAACTCGTATTATCAAAGACAAATAAAAAACGCTTATTGCTCATCGCCCGATTTTAAACAATTTGTTAGGCGCAATAACAAAAGCCAGCGACAGGGAAAAAGGAAAATAAAAATTGGCAAACAGATAAGCTGAAGACGTAACACAAACAAAAAAAAAAACAAGCGAAAGTGAACGTCAAGTGGCTAAGTCAAAACAGAAAAAAATACAACAAAAAAAATATATAAATAAAAACTACAAGTAATTAGTCAAGAAAGCAAAAAAAGTACAATATTATAAACAATTGTATGATTAATAGAATTATTGTTGTTGGAAAGAGTAATACTAATTACATATAACTATTACCAATAGTTATTAATTCAGAACCTAGAGACCTTTAACCAAGATCAAGGTTTTATTCGCTAACCAATTAAGCAAAAAATAAACCATGAAATAAGCAACCAAAAAATAAACTAAACCAAAATCAATAACAAAGTCGATTGCCAAATTTTGTTTCCTTCTTTTTGGGTGTTGGGCCTCTTTTTGTGGGAGTGTTTGCTTTTTTATCGGCTAATGCCTTGTATTCGCCTTCTTAGAGAACGAAAACCAGAAACATAAATAGCTAAAAACCTAACAAAAAAACCAAGAGAGACATGGCAAAAAAAATCAATACAAAAAAGCAAACTAATTAAGCGAAAAGCTCTCGGAAAAATCGAAAGAGAAAGGGAAGGAAAATGCAGCCATAAAGCAAAGAGAGCGAATTGTGTGCCTAAATGCAAAATAAAAAAAAAACAAGTAAGCAATAAATAAAAATGTGTGAGGGTCAGCAAATGTGATTGAATATCGAAATCCATCTCTTGGCCATGGTCAAAACAATTGACTCTACGAGTGCGTGTCGGTGTGTGAATGAGCGCGTGTTTCTTGTCATTAGACGGAAAAAGTCGGCTGGGTCAGACGTGTAGAGATAAGATACAGCCGAAACTACGGGTTTATAACCAGCAGATACAGAAGTGGAACGGCAGTGAGAGGGAAAGGTAGAGAAATCTTAGTTTTGCGAAAGCATAAGATACATCAGACTTTAATTGGAGATACTACTTCTACTTCTACTTGAAAAACAGGAACATAAATAAAGAATTTATGGAGTTATAAAAAAATATATAAATTTAAATACAACAGAAGGTTAATAAATTGATTAAACAATTATTGTAATCATCTTTTTCATACAATTAAGATACGTCTGGTATTATAAAGAAATAATTACCCATGATAATCAGCTTGAAATACACGAAAATAATTTAAAAAATTAGAAATAATAATATAGCAACAATAAATAAATAAAATGAAAATACAATAGAATAGGTTTATAAATTGATTAAATAATAATTGTAATCATCTGTTTAATACAACTAAGATACGTCAGGTATTATACACGAATACACGAAAATAAATATAAAATTATAGGTAATAATATAGCATATATAAATTAATATTGCAACCATATCTTTCATAAAAATGTGGCATACGAATTCATAATTAAATTCCATGAACAAAATACATCAGAATGTCGGTTTTTGGGTTTCAACTCTTTTGTGACCTCCTTAGTCTTTGTTTTTTCTGGGAATAAAATTGAACAGAGGAAGTGTGGGTTTTATGGGGTAATGATGTCAGAACATGAAACTACCAACTGTAAAAATTGTCGAATTTATTGAATGACATTTCTTCATCCTCTTTGTTTGTTCTTGCCAAATGAATTGGAACAACTAACCCACCCAGCATTTATCTCCTTCTTTATTTCCCTCGGCATTGTTCAGTAACTCAACTTGACCCCTAGCCGTAATATTTCCCCATTGTGGCTCCTTCCATTTGATTGTTTCTTTGTGTCTTGTTACGCCAATTTAAATACACACCAACAATGAGGCACAACTCAATGAGAGATGAGAAAAGCGGAAATAAAACAAAAAAATGTAGTAACGTACCTTTTGTTTTTATATTTTTTGAAGTTTATTGAACTTTGTACTGGCTGTCATTTAGTAGAGTGTGAAAGGTTCGCCAAAAAAGTATATGGTGTGTAGTAAAAACATTCCACAAAGTCCATAAAGGTCGCCGCAAGCGGATTAAAGTTTTCATTTGAATGGATTTCGGTCGGCAAGCAGAGCAGATCAAAATCCACAAAGAAACTAAGATTGAAATTTCTTAAATGTTTGCCCTTCAAAAACACATTTCACTCATTGTGTTTACCTTTCATTTACACGAGAACCTGGCCGAGAGGGAAAGAATAATAACAATAACAAGTGTGGAAAGTTTGTTCTATATTTAAGTGCATTAAGATTATCCGATTACTCAACGAGCCACTTGAAACTCACGCGGATATAAAACAAGAAGTTGTTCCACACTTCAGTTAAAGTTAATTGCCTTTTAAACCGAATAAATTTGTTTAATTAATTGGCCAGCCGTTATATCGGGTCACTGCTCCCCAGACATTTAATTAAAAGATACAGATGAAAACCCGAAATGGAACCTCGCGTGCTTTTCCAACCTTCGTATTTTCATTGGCCCCCCCGAAAGTAATCGCACTTTGCTTTGGCTAATTGGTAGCACACCTTTAACCCTCGATAGTCGTCTGCAATTAGACCCAATTACCGCTCAACTAAATGGTTTTTCCTTCACCTATCTGGGCCCCCACTAAGTCCACCTTTTCGGATTTCTAATCGCAACGAAAGTCGCTCGACTTGGTCGCTTATCAATTATAGTTTGTTGTTTTCCTTTTGTAAAAGAAAGTTCCAATTGGACATGGTCAAGTGGCAGTTGGAAATGTGGAAAATCAATTGAATTGGCTAAAAAAATATGTAATTTAGAAACAAAAAGTTCGATTTTATTAATATTAAAGTCGTTTGTTATATTTTTTTATGTTGAGAGTGCAGTAATTAGTTCAAGTCTTGTTTTTATTATTATTATTTATTATATCTGTGATTTATTATTTTTGCACTTTTCTACATCTTTCAAATCTTTCACTATATAATTTTCAGAGCTTTCTCTGCTTGTGATTCAACTCCTGACAACCTTCAGTTTGATTTCATAATGACCTCCACACCTTTTCCTCCCTCAATTGTTGCGCCTCGTTAAATGCGTTCAACGCTTTTGACTTTTACTTGTCGACAACAATTTATTTTATTTATTTGAGTTAGGTTTTTTTTTTTTTGCGTCAAAGCTTTTGCGCCGCTTGTAAGTCTCCTTATTATTTTCACATATTAATGAAGCGCACGTTTTGTCGATTTGGCTTCGGGTTGGGCGATGTAGGTTTTTGTGGCATTGTTGTAATGTTTAAATTATGATTAGCGGACCGTCATTGTCAGCATGGTTATTAATGCGTCTCGGCTTTTGTGGCTCAAAGTGAACCGGCGACCCTCGAAAGCATCTGAAAGTGTAGAAAAACACATGACGTTGATCTTTGCCTGTCCATTGATACGCTTTGAAGTGAGCAAACGTGACGAACTTTTGGTTCAATCGATTTGATCTTGCCCCATGGATATGTGTATCTTTATCTTCTTGGAGTCGATGGCGCTTTCTATCGATCTTTCCGAATAGCAAAAGCTTTCTCTACGTTAAATATTAATAAGCCAATGTGGTTCAAGTGAATAAAAGAAATATTCCTAAGAATGATACATTTTTTGTATTGTATTGCAGTATTTTCCTTCTTCAATAAACCTCACAAAATATTATTTATTATTAAAAAATTCGCCAACATATGGAAACACTCATCCACAGTCAGTTAGCCTTTCCTTCTCCCTCTCTCCATATATTTTTTCGATGGCATTCCTTCCAATTTTATTATATTGTTCAATCAGACTAAAAGTTTTGCCTTGGTTGCGTGTCGAACTGGCATTAATTCCATATCGGACAATTCATTTGCCAAATACAAAATCATTATTTATACGCATCAAATATTTTGTCTGGACAAAGTTTTTCCTCAGTTTTTTCGTTTGCTTTCGATGTGTTTAAGTATTAATAAATTTAACAACAAAATCTAAAAATTTCCGTTGTGGCAAGGTGAATGGTAAGGAGAAATATGTGGATAAATATTTTGTATACAACTTTGTCGGGGAGTGTTCAAGGGAACTTCTACTAATAAAGCTTTAATTAAATATTTTATGAAATAGTTTTGTGGTCATGTTCTCTTTCAAAAAACTCCCCATGCAAATGATGAGGCAATAATTACCTTTTCGCCCAATTAAACTCCTTCACACGTGTAAAATAACACTTTCGATTGGCAATCAATCTTAAATTGGTATTTGATTACGCAAGTGAACAGGTGTGCGTAATGTGAGTGCTTCCAAAATTAATAAATTAAGCCAAGCTCTTGACAGAATTTGGGGAATGCCATTAGGGTCTTATCTGCACACGGCCAGTTGTTTGTCGGGTCTGTAACTATAACTGGAACTATGCTCTGCCATTCTGCTTTTTGCAAATTTCACACATTCCCGCTGTAAACTTCTCTCAGTTGGCTGTTGGGGCAAATTACAGTTATAAACAATGCGACGGCTGCCTTGCCACATGGCCAAATGCAGTTGCAATTGTCAGAGGCATTAATAATGCATATGGCCACATTCACAGATACACTCTAATGCCTATACGGGGATCGTAAGTGAGACAGAACGACAGGGTCTAGACTTGGGGATACCTGTTATCATTAATTCTCTGGCAAACAAAAAAAACAAAATATTATTTATGTATGATATAAAAACAAACTCAGACTTGTAACATCTCATATAAATTTCCTCTACCTTCTCTACCATGTTTTAATCAAATTAAAATTCTCTACCTTAATATTTAAATTAATATTAATATTTTATAAATTCGTCTCTGTCATTTCCTTATACCCTGGTACTCTAAAAAAAGAGGTATCCCAAACCCGAGACAGGTTGCCCACTTTTATTGACTCGCTAAATGGCCACAAAATGATTTCTGCTTGCTTATGCTTATGCATTTTTCTACCACTCTATGATCACAGCTGACTTTCTAGCCATGAAACCTCAACAAACAGATAAATAGCCTTAGAAAGTCAAAGTTGTTGGATTGGCAGGGGGAAGCGATGGGGGGAAGCCACGGAACGAGTCGAATCGAGTTGCATTTTGATCAAATTTGGCAACGCCGAGGTCACTGTCGGAGTTTGAAAGTCATCCCGAGCGCCGCTTCCTTGTTAGAAGTCTGGGAAACCCACCATGTTTTCTTGATATATGGGAAAAGTATATAAAACTAAGGGGAAAAGTTGGGAAAACAGGTGGTGCGGATAGAGAAAGTAAGAGGGGACGGTCTGATTTTAAGGCTGAGAGCAAGAATGATTTTGAAAGTAAGAATTGCTTGTGGGAAAAGCTATGCCAAAGAGAGGAATATAAGTTGGTAGTAAAGTTTTACTTTTAGACAAATTAAAGTGTAATTATTTTATTTAATACTTTACCAATATTTAAGTCCTAAAATATAATAAGTTGAGAATAAAATAGCATAAATGGGAAAATTTAGACCATATTTCCGCTTAAACTTTTAAACAAATAGTTAATACAAAACGTTTATTCATGTGACCCAAAGCAAATGATAATCAAATGCAATGAAACGCAATTAAATAAAAACCGTATACGATTTCATAACCATAAATTTTTTGGCAGCTGTTGATGGTGTGAATGGGCCAACAAAAGTGGGTTAATTCGCACGGGCACAGAAATAGGGAGAGAAGTAGGGAATAGCTCCCCAGTGGATTTTTATTATAGGTGAGTATGGTAGGTAGGTGAGCATATAAGTTAATAAAAATAAACATCATTTGTACAGAGGGGGCTCTATATACTAATAAAGAGTATCAAATATTTATTCGCTTTAACGATGTCTATTGTATTAACTTATAATTTGTCTTTCTCGTATCTTTGCAGGTAGCAAACAAAGTCTTCTATCAACTTCAAGTCAAAAAGTCAGGGCAAGTTAATAGCCCACAAAAAGTAAGCTCATATCGGACAACGCCCAATGTTTAGCCGGTGGTTTAATTATAGTCAAAATACCCTAAATTAAAAAAATTACTACACTTGTCTAAATCATCCCTCTAGTAGGATATTCTATGGTATAAATTTTTGATTTTTTACTATGTTACTATTTATGAACTATTTTATATTATTTAATATTCTTTATATACCCTTGCTGGGTAATATAATTTAAGTCAGAAGTTTGCAACGCAGTAAAGGAGACATTTTTGACCCTATAAAGTATATATATTCTTGATCAGCATCAACAGGCGAGTCGATCTAGCCATGTCCGTCTGTCCGTCTGTCCGTTTCTACGAAAACTAGTCCCTCAGTTTTGAAGTTATCTGAATGAAACTTTGCAGGTGGTCTTCTATATGCTCTCACTGATAAATAAGTCGGAACGGGCCGGATCGGAAGGCTATATCAGATAGCTGCCATAGGAACAATCGATACATTTTCAGAAAAAAATTATAACTTGGCGAATTTTCAACATATTTTCATATAATTTGAACATGACCATTTTTTTTCAGAATTTCATTGTAAATATTATAAAAATCGGACAACTATAACATATAGCTGCCATAGAAATGTTCGGGAAATATTACGCATACGTAAATTTTAAATTCGAATTTTTATATGTATAAATGTATAATACTTGTTAGTTTATTTTTAATGTGATCAAATTGTATTAATTCATAATAATCTAATTGTAAGCTGCAAGGGTATCCGAACTTCGGCGTGCCGAAGTTAGCTTCTTTTCTTGTTATACTTTAATTTGTTGAAAGGGTATTTCCTATTCGTTTATTTTGTGATCCCCCGCAGAGTTGAATGCTCCACTTTGGGTGACAATTTCAGGTTCCAGGTGGCTACACCACCGCCATATCCATCCAAATTAGCCATGATATGCGGTGGTTGTTTTGAGGTGTGTGGAGGTTTTTGTTTTTGCGTGGGCGCACCTTCGATGGGAGGGAGAGGGGGTTTAAGAATGTAACTGCTGCACTTGGAAAAATTACTTTGTAGCCTGGGCCTCCCTCAGGGATCAGCCACCACCACCGAAAACCAGAAAAAAAAAGAAAAATAGTAATAGTAATAGTAAACATAAGCTCAAATGTCTTCGGTTGAACATGCAAGTCCATAAATACCAAAGAACGCACATAAAACATTCGTTTCGCTGGATATTTAGACCAGACATTTGGCCAGACATGGGTTGCAGTAAGCTTGATGGCCATATGTATGTATGTATGCCTTTACCCCCTTGGCACACCCTTGATATTTCGTTGGCCACTGGCTTCCGTCTGGGGAGCCACGTGCTGGTAACTAGTCAGAGCTTTCAACAGTGGGGCTTCTCTAGTTTAATATTATACTAGGAGAAAAATAAAAAAAAATTAAAAAAAAAGAAAAAGAAAAAAAACAAATAAATAATAAATTAAGTTAACCAAGCTCTAAAAAGGAAACAACATCTCTTAATTTGTAATTGGCTGAGCAGATTTTGTGAATGAAAATGGATGAATTCGTGGCTTAAAAGTTTGCTTTGAGTTGCTTGGAGTTCGCTCCACTGTAGACACTACTATTGTTGTTGTTATTTTTGTAATTGTTGTTATTTTTGTAATTGTTGTTATTGTTGCATTTGCTGTAGTTCTTATTGTTGTTATTCATGTCTGACTGCAGTCGGAAATGGCATTTGACTGTTTGACTGCGTTTTATGCTCTCGGCGCGACTCGAAATTATTCCACATTTGTTGTCTGTTATTTTTGTTGCCGAAGGAAACGTGTTTTTTGTTTTGTTTTTGTTTGTTTTTGTTTGTTTTTTACTTATATATATATATTTTTTTATTTACTCCAACGATTGAACTATCCCCCAAAGGAACGAGAAACTTGTTCGTTCTCGAATTTAAAATTTGCGGCTTCAATTGTTCATTATTTTGCACAGACATTTTGGCTTTGTATATGTTTTTAGTTTTTGTCAGAAATAAATTGCTAGGAAATGTTTTGCTGTTTTCTAAAATGATTATTCTTAATATATAATTTTTAAAAGGTTGAACAAATCATAAAAATCCGCACTTTAAAATTGCTTTAACTAAGAAGTTGAGCTGGGGGAGTTTTAGGGCTTAAAATATTCCTAAAAATATTTGGTTAAAATTTCAAATTGAATAGATTAAAAATATTTGAGAGAGACATAACAGATTTCCCTTACCAATGTCTTGTTGTTTTTAATAAACTAAGTAATGAATATTACATTTCTAGTGAACTGCTCACGACTAAAACTACAAAAAACTAAATTGTGACTTCTTGCTTGTCCATATAAACATTTCACACTCAAGTTCCTTGCTCCTGTGAAAAATCCAGACAATTCCCTTAAGGAATGCCTCAACCTCAAGGCAGCAGATTGGTTTATTCAAATACTCATATTAACATGTCTGAACTTTGCACTTGCACTCCTTAAGTTCCCTGACAACTGGCAGACACACCGAATATATCCCCGTAGACCCTGTCCGCTGATCAAATGTTGCAGTCTGGCAGCAAAAAAAATTATATACATACATTTATATATGTTTACTCTTTTTGTACATGGGGGAAATATTTCGGCAAAAATCTGTTCCGATCGACTGAAGCTGGAGCGTGAGAAGCGGCACACGTAGCTGAAAAGGAAAATAATAATAAAAGTACAACATTTTATATACTCAGCTCAGATGAGAGAGAAGGAATATAGCAAGTCAGCTTTTTAGGTGGTTCCTTCTTAGAAAATCACCCATTTCCCTGCGCTCAGCTGTAGATAATCGCCGATTTTCCTCTTCTTTTTCCGCAGTGTCTGGCAATGAAGATAACGCCGCCGCATGTATGTATAATGTGAAGAGAAAAGTTTTCCACCACCAAGAAAAAGAGCGAAAGGGTATACGCAACTGAATTTTTTTAATTACAGTTAAACATTTAAATAATCAGAGCTTCCTTTTTACCCCCACACCCGTTTGGTGGTAACAGCACCATCTGGCCACCTAGGTTTGTGAGTTAAGCCATAGTAGTCAAATAGTGGGTTGTCATCCAAAGGCCAGCTAGGTGCATAGTCTGTGTTATAGTCAAAGTCGTCAGTGGTTTGATGCAATGGATAATATGGGACTAGGAACTCCATTCGCATGTTCCTCATCATCATGCACTCGTTAAATAATCGCCAGTTTAATTGTTTTGGGGTATGGCACTCTTCTGAATTGCCCTTCTCGTAGATTTCCTTCCGAACTTCAACCAATATTACACCCTTTGGGTGAACGGAATGGTAAAATGGCACTTTAAGATACTGCTTTATGTATGGAGTGTGGTAGGCAGTTGAACGGCCTGGCTTGCAAATATCCTTTGTGGGTACATAGTCGGGATTGAAAAGCTTCGTATGCCTATCAATATGTACAACTGGCCCAGAATAAGCAAGTCCTATAAACCGAGTGTCCCGAAACACTTGTCCATATGTGACGCCCCACGGATTATATACCCAATTGCCCAGGTAGTCGGTCTTAAACTTGGGAATCGCTACGGTCTTCTCAGTGGGATATGTAGGGGGCATGCGACCACCAATCTTTTCATTATCATTGCTTCGTGGTTTCGGGTCATCACCTTCTACGTGTGGTGTCTTCTCGTACCCTTCTAGGTCATCTTCTGGGACATTTTCAGGGGCTTTTTCTGAGTCACCTTCTGTGCCAACTTCTTTGGTGGTATCCTTTTTGCCAACATCACCTTGCCCACCTTGTTTGTCTGGTTCCTGAGGGTTCGGAAAAAAACGCAGCAAAGGTGTTTTCTTCGGTTGTTCTCCGTGGCTGTCTAACTGACTGTCTGAACCGAATGTAGTAAAGTCAGGGAATAGCCGCAGTCCGAGGTTTGACATGGACATTGTCGTTTCTGGGTCATCAAGAGTGCTTTTATACGGATTATTGTCCACTTTTTTAAGCCGTTCTTTATCGAGTATATGTGCTACCGTTTTCAAAACTTTCTTGTCTGCCACGTTTGATTTACTACTAGGAACTGTGATCGGGAACGGAACAACGAGCATAGCAAAGACCTGTGAGGATCGGTTAAAATTACTCGTTCTTATTAATATAATTAATCAGAAACTCACACTAAATAGTAACACAAGAACTACAAATACCAAACGAATTTGCTCCATTATGTGTACACACCTGCCTCCTGCCTGGCAGGTTGTTTCTAATGCTAATCCATGTACGTTATGCTGACCGAATAGAATTGTTTTGCTTGGGTAAATATGATGGTTAAAAGTAACAGCTGTTTGCACTGTTTTATTATTTAAGCCTACGTAAAGTTAATTTTAAACTATTTCTTTTGGAGTGCAAAATCGTTGGTTTCTGCTGCTTCCTGTTGAGCTTGCAAAGTTCAATAATGTGAGGAAACTATAGTGGCAGATGGCAGATTTTAGGCTGTAACAAAGCCATAATTTGCTCTTCGAGTTAGTTCTCTTTGTGGCCTAATCGGAATTCAATAGATACATTTAGATTTATTTTTAATATTAAACAAAATAAAATTAATGTGTCCCTATTCCCCGTTCTACGTCAGAATGTACAAAGGAAATCCCTTTTGAGTCCAGGCAACTCCTTCTGGCACAAAATCTTCAAACGCAGACAAAGAGCCAAAGAAGCGTCGTCGTTGCCTTCAAGGTGTGTCAGTTGTGTGAGGATGGCTTCCTTTATGGCAAAAGAGATGGGACACGGCGACACTTCACAGCCAGCTTAATGACTCACCTGAGCGGTATTTTTTTTTGTCGTTCTTTGTCATTATTCCGCTTCCTGGACTCGAGCTCCTCTTTCTTTCTTTCTTCTTTCTTTTCGAAAAGCAAAAAACAAAATATAATCAATTCTCTGAGCAAGTTCTGGGCTTTTCCGACAATTTTTTATTGTGTTTCCCCTGTGCTGTTTTCACTCACCTATGCAAATTAGTATGTCATGGAGTTGCCGTTTCTGTTCTTTTGATTTCGTTTGCAAATTAAAGACAACAGGGCCAAAAACTGGGTTAACTTCCCGGCATAACTTTCCGGCGACAATTGCCCAATTGCTGAGCCAAGAGTAACCTAACTCGCTGTGACATTTAATTAGTGTGGGGGAAAGCACACAAATTTGTGACCTCAAAAGCAATGAATATGAATATCGGCCCAAGACAATGACCTTCAACTGCTGCGGAATGGCTTTTCATGGTTCAAAAATCACTTAAACTTGAACGGTTTTTGTGAGGCAAACAAAAGTTCAGTGGCCAAACATTTAATTGATATTTATGTATGCTCTTAAGTGGTTTTTGTTGGCCCACACAGAGCCACACATCCATCAAGTTGAGCAGATTACGGCGACAAGGCCTGAGGAATCTTGATCTCTACTTATTTCCCATTTCTGTTCCCTGAGCTGAAAGTTGAGCTGGAGCCGAGTCCCACTTTGGGGCTGGGGTTTGGCCTGGCAATGCTAATGAAGTGGCTATATTCAGCTTTTTGTTGCACTCGCAATTGTTATGCCTGGAAGTTAACTTGTTTATTTCATTTTTTCTTCTAGACACTGACGACTTAATGAGCTGATATTATGGGACGTTGGTGGGCGGCAGCCTTGCTCGTATCGATAAGAGAGTTTGCCGACAGTGGGTGTTGATACTCGTAATTATTTGCCAATGCTTGAGGGACTTGCATTATTAAATATAGGGGAAAAGGTGTGTATAATGGTAGTAATACCCTGTAAAACATTTTTTAATCTTTTACATAGGTTGGAGCTTGAGGAATAGGTTGGTAACTAACAAACTTGCAATCTAAGTTAGTCAGTTAAGAGTTAGTTTAAGGTTTTAGTTTCAAGCACCATTTAAATTCTATTAGTTTGAATCATTCAGGAACATTCCCACATTACTCTTAGTATTTGGTACTGAGCTTTTGAAGTTACCTAATTTCGCTTACCCTTAAGTCTTGGCTATCATCTTTCGGATCCACCCCGGAGCTACCCTTTAAGCCATGTTTGTCAAGTGTCTGGAAATGGCCAGCCATCTGAGATTTGCCAACTGACGACTAACAAGTAAAAAGCCAACAATATCAGCTGGGAGCCAAGCGGCGAGCAAACTGTTTCCGCTCTGCTGCAGGCTCCGCTGGTGGGTTGCTGGTTGGCTGATGGGCTGAGGGGCTGAGGGGCCCTGCTTCCTGGCAACGCAGGCTTTTCTAATTTTATTACGCTCACACATAACCCCATACCAGGCAGTGGCTATAATTTTATGAAAGCGGAGTGCAGGCAACCGGTTTCTGTTTGTTTCCACACGAAGGTTATTTGATATGATACGAGGCAGCCGGCTGTCAGCTAGCATCCGAATCTGAATCTGAATCTGAGTCTGAATCTGAATCTGAGTCTGAGTCCGAGCTGGGGATTCATTCTGGGCCTGCCGTTGACGTGTGCCCTGCTCTTTGCTGGGAATATTAATTACGCTTTTGCATTCTATTTGAATTCCAAGACGGATTGCTTTGAATGAAAGCTGCGCCCGTTGATATCCATTTTCATTTCCCCATTTTCCCATTTTCCCATTTTAGCATTTTCCCATTTTCCCATTTCCCCCTTGAGCGTTGTCAGGTATCTTGACAGCTTCCTTGCTTGGCTTGAATTTTAATTTAACATTAAGTGTTTTATTCTGCCACAAAGTTCATTGGACACTTTCGCTGCTACATTTGTCACAGATATGTTATCATTATTAGCTTCAAGTAAACATAGTAGCTTTTATGTTCTTATCTGATGTTTACTTGGTTAGCTAAGTTAATGTTTACTGGAGTCAAGATCGGACTTTGTGCTACATCGGAGCTATGTGTGATCAGGTGAGACTAACATGCACTTTGATCGTTTTTAGATGTACTATATACACAGCAAGCCCGTAAACCATTGACTAATGATTGTAATACGTAATAACTTATAAGTTTTGTAACTTTAAAACAAGAATTTGGACAAGATTAAAAGTTGTTCTTTTGTAATAATAAATCATCACAATTTAGAGGTCAGCTTGTTGTAGAAACACGAAACCCCTAAGCAATCAATAATTTCTAATAAATACTTTGGGTCAAGTTCACCTCTAAGATTAATGCTCTCTAAGTGAAGCTCAAGTGAAGCCAATTTAAACACTTTGAAAATATGATCTCATCTCATTTTCAATGCCTCCCATACCTCCTGTCAACATCTATGTCATAATTGAACCATCATTTACCTTTTCTCCACCAGTTTTAAAAACTGTTGATGATGGCTCAAAGGCAAATAAAAAGGCAGAGACTTCTATAAGACAGGTAAACAATGAATTCAGCCCAGAGGCGCCACAAAAACAAAGATACATGTAAAATCTCAAGACCCAATGACACATTATATATTTTTACCGTTTGATACTTCTTTGAATTCTAAGAATTGGCTAAGACTTTCGATATCAGTTAACGGTTCTCTAGTTCTACAAATATATATATGTTTTTCCTAGCCGATAACCAATTACTTGACTATTTTTATATTAACGCTTTTGGTAGGTCATTATGAGGTAATTGTTCCTAGAACGTTAATAGAACTGGTTTGGCTTTATAACATTTCTTATACCTTAGTGTTTGTTGGTTGGAAAGTGTGCAAAGTTTTTCCCTCGTTCCATTTTCCTTCTTTTTATTATTTTAGTTTGCTTTTCATTATGTTCTTTTAGTGGCTTTGTCTCAAGTTGCGTCAATTGCTCGGCTTTTCTTCTTCATTATGCCAAAGTTGAGGGATATGGCTCATGAGGGGGGTCATTGAACCCGGGCCTTTGTTAATTTCTCAAGCTAATGCCGGGGTCTGAAACTATTGTTTTATTTTTTGGAGTAGTATTTAGTGTGTGGCTCCTAATAGGCCCTAAAAACATTTCACAGCTTTTAGTGTTTTCCATTCGCAATTGCAGGGGCCAATTTAACGCTCATTTAACTACAGCTAGCTGGGTTTTCTGTTTGCCGTCGGGGTTTTCCCTCATGCAAAATTGAAAAACCATTTTCATCGCGACTGGAAGATGCAATTTTGTTTCTTTTTCATTTTTCTCTGCTGGCTTTTTATTTGGTTTTTTATATGACTTCCGTGTAAATTTCAGCATCGCGTTCACTTCAGCAGCCTCATTGTCTTGGCTGGAATTGTTTCTCCACTTAGCGCTCCTCGTCTTTTTATCTCGATTGTTTCTCGCATAAGTATTTAAATTTTTAACATTTTCCTTCACTTAAACAGATCTCAAGTTGTTTTCCCTAGACAACACCTGATGGAGGCGCATAATTTACCAATTACACTGAGGAAAATGGGTTAAGTCGAGAAGCTAAAAGAATGTGATTAAGTTTAAGTGTTTTAACTGTCATCTTACTACATAAATTTGATAGGGAAAATTAATTGTACAAAATTACATTTATTTTTAAGAATTAAATTTATCTATAAGAATTATTTCCTAGATTTATTCGCAGTGCATTCCAAATATTTTTTTTGCATATGGCAAACACATCATGCAAATTTTTGTAGCCTGTCTTGTGTTACTTTTGCCTTTTGCCTTCGTTGTTGCATGTGCATTAACACCCTTGTGCCCGCGTCTTAACCCCCTAACTGGTCCCCCCCCCCTGGGGATGCTGTTTACCAATCATTGGAAAAGGAATTGCAATCATCTTGCCCAAGAAGCAGCTACAATATCGCCTTGATGCAACAACTTCATTTTGCATTCCATTTGGTGGAAATGCCTGCCGCATGCTGTGGCTATGCCACGCCCCCCGCCTCACATGTGTTACGGCAACTTAACTGTAACATTTTATTAAACTTGATGCAGAAAATGAAACGCGCAACGTGCAACGCCGCCGCGCATCGTGCCACATCTTCTCGATTTTCCTCGCAGCTCTCAGCTCAGTTTCAGCTGCAAAAATTTGGCTTCGGTGACTTGGATTTCAATTTCGAGTGCCGCTAAGGCGGTGAGGCGTTTTTTTGATTGCATTTCTGCCACCAGCCACCACCCCCCACCCTCTAAAAAAAAGCCGCCCCCTGAGAGATACTCCCTCAAAAAAAAACTTTGTTTGATGGGCGTTTTTTGGTTGTGTTTTAATAACTCTAGATTTTTAGGGAAAATACTAATTTTTACACTATTTTCCAGCTTAATAAAAATGTGTTAAAAACAATTCTTACAAGCTCTTTGCTTTGGAATATTTCTAAATAAATATTTGAACATTATATACTTTAAAATATTTGTTTTTTCAATTTATAAGCATTTTTTACATATTCCAAATTCATTAAAAGCTCCTCTATTGCATAACTAACTAATTATTATATGTAATCCAAGCAATTATATGGTTTTTGAAGATTAACTTATGACTTACATAATTTTTTAGCATTGAAAATCATTCATTAAGAAGCCTCTTCGAGCGTTAAGAGCCTTACTTTCAGGCCAGCTGTTGCTGTCCTGCTGGTTCCCTAGATACTTTTTTTGTTGAATAAGAAAATAGTTATTTAAACTTTCCAGTTCATTAATTTTTTTGCTTTTTTTGGGTTCATCGATTGCCATAAACAAGCAACCAAAAAAAAGCGAGGGAAATAAATATAAAACTTGCAAGCTGTTGACACAGAAATTCATTGAACTCATTTCGCACAAGTCAAAGGCCTCGAAAAAAATGAATTTAACCAAAGTTTGCATTATTTTTCACGATGCTTGGTTTTTACTTCTCTTTTTATTTTTATTTTTGGGAGGCCTCTCCTCTTCATTTGCTAAATGATCCATAAAGTGTTTTCGAGATGGATAAATTGCAGACTCAGCTCAAAATTGGGCAAACACAATTTCGATTTATAAAGCAATATAATTTGCTATGGCCTTGAATTTTATAGATTTTTTTAAGGACATTTAATGATTTTATACCCCAAAAATCTATGCTAAGTGAGCATTCAGTGCTGCAGAGTTTTGTCAATTTTTAGAGTGAATTTAGAATGACTCACTTTTGTTACAAAACATTTCCCAAAAATTCTTAAAACCTGTAAATATTTTTATAAATTAAAATTAAACATTCATTAGCAGCTTCATCAGTTTTAAGCTGGCCTTACCGCTTTCATCTTAAATCAGATAACTCTTATTAGCAGCCACATGCCCAACCTCTTTAGTCTCCCAGCTGATGATCACTCTGCCAAAGTTCAACTGCCTTTCCTTTTAAGTCGACCCACTAAAGACAAAAGAATCGGAAACTAAGGGAAAATGAGTAATGTGTTGATCAAGTGTGGAATATAAAATGCCCAGTGATTGAGGTTTAAATAAATTTTAATTTAATATGAAACTAATATAATAATGAGAACTGAAAACAATTGAATGTTACTAAAGAATATTACTTCTCTAATAAAATACATAAAGTTCATTCTTAAATAAGTATTTAAATGAATGAAAATCAAATGCAAATCTTTATACAGTTTTTTAATAAGAAAAATATTATTTGATTTATTTGAAAAATATTATCTACATATACAGTTTTTTAAGATAAAAATATTAAGTACTATTTGAATGCATTCATTTCATGAAAAGTTTTTCTATTGAGCTTCAAACACAATCTTATTGGTTATTTCTATAATTTTTTTCCTAGACTTTATTTCTTAAAATATATATATTTTTTATTCTTAATATATATACACCAATCTCCCTTTAATTCTCCAGGAATTACTGGGTATTTTGGGGCCAATCTGCGAACAGCAAAAACGACACGTCTGGTGGTACAGCAAAAGAGGCTGCCCAAGTCGATTCAGACACAAAAGCCGGGGCCCCAACAATTTGGGTCAATTGACTCACAAGAAGCGAGAAAAAAGCAACAAAGATCTCAAATAAAACTTGTTCTCAACGGGCTCTGACAATAATAACCGCAAAAAACAAAAAAAAAAAATAAAACGAAAAATAAAACTACGATGGTCAAAGATAAAATCCGCCCAATATGTGGCCAGTCCATCTAATCCATAGAATAGAATAGGAAATAAAAATCAGCTAGGAAAAAAGCAATTGCCTGGGAAATTGTCGCATAAATCACTCAAAACTGTCATCGTCGTCAACTGAATTTATTTATGGCAGTCACTGTGCAGGAGAAGAAACAAAGAAGCGGCCAGTCTCCTAATCGATTTACAACTTGATTCGAACCGAAAGCCAATCTAAAGATAATATATAATTTAATTGGTACAGCAAAAAAGTGGGCGAGAGCTACCTGAAAACTCGACTCGATTGCAGTTTCCCTCAGGTTTTCCACTGTGAAAAGGAGAAGAGCAGCAGGCACTGCCCCATATGTGGGCATTGCTGGTCGATCGTCTCAATTATTTATTTCTTGTTGTTGAGTTTGTGCCAGTTGATATATGTATATTACCCTACTCGCTTATTGACAATATGTTAACACTTATTTATAGACTTGATTTTTTCTTTTTATTTTCGCTTTCCTCGAACCTGAATCGGGCAATTAAACATGTTAACAAAACGATAATGTTGTCACTTTAGTGCTGATGGCAATTATAAAATGTGGGTTTTGTTAATGACTGAAAGTTCTTTTTTGTGGAGTTTAATTAGGCAAAGAATAATAATATTTATCAGAGTTATTCAGTATTTAAAGTTCTCCTCTCACCTTAAGCACTTTAAATTGCAACTCAACTTTTTCCCAAAACCCCTCATCTTAGCTTTTCTTTTCTAGTTTTTCTTTTTGCCGTTTTCCCATCCGTTGAAGAATTTTCGCAATTTTTGGTCACCTGCCTGGCCCGGCATCTTCTCTTCCAACAGATTATGCAAAAGGAAAATGCAGCAATCGGCATCAGAGAAAAACCATAGTAGAAGCAGAAAATTGTTCAACTTGATGAGTCTGGGGGGTATACGTATATCTTCTTCTTTTGTTTGCTGTTTTCCACCGCCACTTTTCCACGCTTTCCGCCACACTTTTTTGGATTCATTCAAGCAGAGGTTTTGGAGGGTTCGCCACCGTCTTGCCCGCTTTGTATCTGTAATCACTTAGTCATTGTTTTGCTGTTGTTGCTACCTTTTTGCGCATTAATTACAAGTATTTCCTTGTTTCGCTGTTTAATTAACGCTGCCGCAAAAGCAAAGGCATACGAGTAGAGGTATACTATATAACCGCAACCACAATCGACCCACTAACATTTATCGCCCAGCAGTAGATAAACTCACCTTGAGCCTAATGAAATCATTTCGAATTACAAGCCGCCATCTCCGGCTTATCAATCCGGGTGACGAGTGAAATTGACAAACCATCAACTTGGTGAATGGTGAATCATTAGCCTTTAATGCCACCCGGAGACGTCACTCTTCCATTATTGGTCTGTCAATTGTCAACCGTTTTTGGTCTACAGAACTATAGCGAAAGACTGACTGACTGCATCTTAAATGATCTGCCAATAGGCGGGGAAGTGACGAACTTTTCGCTGTCACTGTTGATTCAATTGATTTGCAGATTTGTCTAATTGCTTCAGCGATTCGAATTGAGTTTGCAATTGTGTTTGAGTTTGATTGGAGCTATTAGTCGGTAGAAAAGCTAATAAGACAAGTGTCGAATGCTTAATGAGTTTAGAATTTAATTTCCTGAAAAGCAAAGTACATAATAAGGAATTTAACAATCAGGGAAAAAGATAAATGCTTCTATTCAAGGTGTTCTCTTTTGCCTTTTAATTATAATTGGATTGATTTTATTGTTACAAATAAATTAAAACCACTTTATTCCCTTTCTTAACCAGTGTTGAAATTTAAATATCAAACTCATTTAAAATACGTTTTCCAACACTTTTCCCTAGTAAAACTTTAATCCAAATCACTCTCACCAACTTGCCAACATTTTAGCCACTTTAAACTAAGTAAATTGATTAGTTTGCTGCTAGTTGTGCTGCTCGCGTCTCCCCTTAGCTCTTGACTATTTCATAAGTTTCTGTTAGCCACTCGACGACGTCAAAATCAATTTACCAACACCGACAAAATAGTTAGCCCCGAAGACGAACAGCCGCAGCTCTTCAGGCAGCAAATTGACATTGTTGCAGTTGAAAGCCTTCAGTCGCCTTGAACCTCGGAATCATATTTTATTCAGCGGAAACTGGGAAAAAGAATTGAAAAACCGTGGGGGAAAACTTTGCTTCTGAAGAAGGTGTGCAAGAGTGTGTGGGTGGAAATTGGCCAAGCACAGCCGGAAAAGTGTGCTTAAGGCAAACTAAGTATAACAGGGGGAAGAAAGGTGAAAAGGTCCTTTTTATGCATTTTGCATTTTTCCCATAAAACGGATTAAATGAGGGAAAGTTTTGATTAAATTTGTATTTCTAACTAACTGAATTTGAATGGCTTCTCATTAGAAGTTTTTTTATTCTTCGTAATAAAAGAAGGAAAGTAAAAAGAAGATTATTTTTAATTCAGTTAATTAATTTAAAGTTGATAATAATATTAAGGATATGCTGCTGAGCATATTAATTATGCTGGAAATTATGCTTAAAATAAAATAATTACTTGAATGGAATTTTTATTCTTCTTAAACTAATTTTCAATTCCCTCTCCTTTCCAGCTTGCTGCCTGCTAAACAACAAAAGCCAACTGCAACCATTGCTTCCAACACACAAATTCTAAAATTGCCATAAAAATACATTTATTGCAAATCACTTAAATTAACAAATTTAACAAATTAACTGCCAAATCGTGGAGCCAAATGCGACCAGCTGCAAAGTATGCAACGGATATTCTGAGCTCTCTGGCACCCCGAAAGCTTTGAGTTGTACTCAAAATCGAACTCGGAACAAAACCTTAAATGCTCAAAGCTGCTAGCACCGGATCCAGCAACCGCCCGGCGCTCGCGTATAAGTGATTGGCGCTGGTTCGAACCCCGGCTGAGCAGTGAACAATTATCATGGACGCTCCAGATGTGGGACGCATTATAAGAGCGCCGGCGAGGCGCAAACGGAACGATGAACAGTTAATGGATAGGGTGAGTACTTATACATTCATTCGGTACAGCCTGATCAAAGGGTATAAGATGTTTTAAGACCCTAGGATCTCGGGATCTACAGAGGGTTCGGCTTTGAAAATTGGTATATGAACTTCTAAGATACCGAGAAATATGAAATGTACTTAAAAAGTATAGCTTTTTTTAAGAAAAAAATATTTTTAGAAAAAGGTAGCATAGTGAACAGTACAGTCAAACCACATTTAAACTATTATTTATATGGTTTTTAATGACTTGGCTTCTGCATCCCTAATACATCCTGAATAGTACCAAGTGAATTTGAAATCTCAGGATCTCGGGATCTTAAGGGGGTTTGACTATAAAAATTGGTATGTGGACCAGAAGATCTTAGAATTAATGAAAAAACTATTTTAAAAATCAGTTTTCTTATAAAAAATAAAAATACTCACATATTTTTATGATGTTTCTTTTGGGTCTTTGTATAATACAACGCCTTTCTTTAATGAAAAGACTGTTGTTGATATTATATATTTTTGTTGAGACATCTCCTTTCGCTGCCTTTCATTGAACTCGATCTGCCGATCGTTGGGGGGATTGAATGCCTCGAAGTCGGTTTCGTTGGTGAGTTTGTTTGTCACCGTCGAGTCCCGCTTAAATGAGCGGCCGCCTGCAGCGAGTGTGATCCAGTTTCCCAAGCGTTTTTTGTTTATCTTCTTGGCCTGCAGCGGAAAATGGAAAGTTGCTAGCTGCATTCAGCCGAACTTCGCCCACAAACTGCACCTCTCGAATGGGTTGTGTCATTTAGTTTTATATATTTTTCCCGATTGTTATAATTTTTTATTTTTTTTTTTCACCCATCTGTCTGAGTTTTGATTAATTTGCTGGCATTCAACAAAAAGTATTTTTACTTTTCAAATGCTGACTGGCCATGAGTTGGCGTTGGGTTTCTATTCAGTTTGGTTTTTTATTTTGGGATTTTTAATTGAAAAATAGTTGGTTGGGAAAGCTGTTTGGAAATAAAGCCATGGAAAAGATGTTTTGGAATTAACTATTTATTCTTCATAAATTATTGTACAAAAAAAATTTCCAGGCTTATATAAATTACATTTATTTAATTAGGCTAACTTTGTATTCGATGCAGTTATTAAAATTAATTTATTAAAATTTATTAATGATTTAAGCAAAAAACAAGCACTTTTGCATATCATTCACTTAAAGTTACACCCAGCTAATTAGCATCCACACAAAAACGGCCTTCATCAATCATCTCTCTCGATTGTCATTCCAACGACCCACATTCCGCCCCACACCACCCACCGCCTTATAGTAAATAAGTTCATTAACCATCCATACACACACACCACACACACCCAACTTAGGTTCCACAAAGGTAACCCACAATTAAGACGGCTCGAATTTCACGCAATTACTAAATACAAAACAATTGCATTGTTTAATGTCAAGTTCAATGCACGCAGACAGTCAGACGGACAGGCAGAAGAGCCACCCACAAAAACACCCATCCATCCTCCCACTGAAAATCCTATTAAATAATAAAAATAAATCGAATGCAATTATGAGTGTGGGAAAAGAGAGGCAAGGGTAGAGATGTGGTAGGAGAAAACTGTATAGACAAAGAGAAAGAGAGCAAGAGAGAAAAGCTTTCAATGTGGTGACCTCTTCCGAAGAAAATGTAATCAAATCTACACTGGGAGAAAATTGGCCACTCTTACATTACATTACGGATCTACATTTTAAACACATTTTGTATGTAGTCCTTTATAAAAATATTTAAATTATTTTCTTTAAACACTAAGGTACTTATTTCAAAAAATATAGTTTTGTAATGTCCAAAATCTTTTCTGTAGTTTTTTGTTTTCTAAAAAAGCCTTAAAACAACTGTTGAAATTTCTTGGGCAGTATTTTATTTTTTTTAAATATTGTGTAAAAATATTTTGTTATGTGATATCAGCTGATTCCCAACCTTTTCTCTGGAAGAGAGCGAGAGAGTGTTGGGGATCTCTCGTTTTTAACTCTCTACCAAAAGGTTTTCTGTTATTATTTGTCAGCTGTTGCCCCGTTAGTTGCTTTTACTAGAGCTCTCTCTCGCTCTCTCGTAGTCACCGTCTTTCTATCTCTCTGTTGCTCCGAGCTTTGCTCTGCCTGCGCCGCCGACTTTACTGCTGGCGCTGCCTTTAGCTTCGTTTGCTTTGGTCGCCGCCTTCCATTTACAATTCGTATTCCAATTGGAACGCCGCGATTTCCTCCGTTCTGTGCACTGCTCCTCGGCCTGTCCGCTTTGCGGCTGTCTTCGCGTCGCGGCTGGTTGCATTTGTATTGGTATTTGCAACAGAATCGCATGCAATTTGTTTGTGCAATTCGGAAAATTGTTATGAAAAGTCAATCAACGGAAAATGCAACATGAAAATCCCAAAAAATTAACAACCTGTAAAATAAAAGTAATATTTGCGAGTCGTGTTTGTTGTCGAACAAATTGAATTTGACCCGCTTAAATCTTGTTAAATTACTTTGATTTTTTTTAGCTTTAGTTTGTGTTTTTTCATTTTTTTCTAATTTGCCCAAAAACTGCGAAACGACCTTCCAATGCTGCTGTTGTTGTTTGTGTCTCTTTTGTACATTTTCGGTGCGTGTAATTCGGTCGGCTGAAAAAAGAAAAATAAAAACAGAAGCAAGAAAAATAACTGATGACGCTCAGTTTTAATGATCGAAATGACGTTATATAATCTGTAAAAGAGCCAAGAAAAACCACTGACATCCAGTGCAAGACAATAAATAAATAAATAACTAGAGTCAATTTACAGTTGTGAGATTCTTTCGGTTAATTAAGTTAAGTGATTAGATCACTGCCAAATATGCAAATGAGAATAAACGGTGTACTGAGTTCATCAACTAGCAAGGAAAATTATCAAAGACTTTGACAAAATAATCATATAATAATGTACTAATTGTGTAAATTTACTTTTTTACTTTAAACTTATTTGTTAGCTTAAACTGCTTATATGCAAATTTAACTGTTTAAATAAAGACCGAGGAATAACTTTTTTATATTTAAATTTGATAATTAAAACACACAGATATTGAAACTACAATTTTCAAATGGAATTCTACATTTTCTCTCCATTTAAAAACACTTTCAATATTCTTCCTACGTTACCCGTGGCGTATACGTAATTTATCTGGACTCAATTTTTTATGGTACTTCGCAAATGCTTATCACAAAATGCGATATGCTGCTCGACAGCCCAAAAATAAACACTAAAAAAATAGATAAAAAAAGATACAAACTGTAACTGAACATTTTGCAATGCGCAAAAGCTGCTTGAAAATGTCAATTAAAAATGAATTGAGTATCCAAATTAAACGGTAAAGGCGACAAATAAATAAAGCATACGGGTAACTGTTTGCACTACCATTTATTTCCCTTTTTCACCTGATAAGATTCGCTCACGTCAACCTAAAAATAAAAAGAGTGAAAACCGAATTAATACTTGTTAAGGCAATAAGAAAACAAACAAACAACAACAAGCTGAATCGGAATTGAAATAGTAGGAAAAAAGGTGATAAGCGAGTCACAACAACAAAATAAAAAGGGAGGAAACGCAAATTTGTGAGGAGCCAAGGTGATAAAAATAAAGGCAATTAAAGAGCTCAGCAGAGGGGGGGGGGAAAGAGGTAACAGAGAGCTTAAATAGAGGGAAAACAAGCGGAAAAAGAGAGCGTATAAAAAAGTGCAGAGGAAATGTGGGAATTGCAAAGTGTTTGCTAAGCGGTTCAGATATTGTACTTAAAAATGTTTAACAATTATTGTAAACAATTCGAGGGGGGAAATTAAATTTTAAAGAAATTTTTGGTAAAGCTGAAAATGTAATTTAATTTGCTAAGGAAAATATTAGTCTCTAATACAAATTTCTTTAGGGTAATTATTTATACCAAAAATCTTTCTTTAAAATGTATTTGAATTAACCCATATTTAATGATATTAGTGTATAGATTTTTTACCACGAAATATTCGTTTTTTTTCTTAAAGTTTTATCTTAAAAATGTATTCCTATAAAGCCTTCTACCTCAAAAAAATTTACCTAAAAAACCCTTTGGTAATTTAATTTTTTCTATATACTAAATCCCCTAAGATCTCTCATATTTTATTAACAAACGAGTCAAATAACCAATTATTAAACAAGTTTTAAGCGAACCCCTAATTAGTTTAAAAATAGAAAATCTATAGTCAAAGAGGTGCTGATGTAGCACAAAATACACTTTTATTTGCGTTATTTGGAACGTAACCCATTTGGCGGTGACTGTTCGTTCTGTCAACAGCCGCGAGCCGCAAGCCGGCAGCTGTTGAATTTAGCTTATTAAATTTCTGTTGTTTTTAGCAAAATGTTTTGTCCCACAATGGCAATTGACATTTACAGTGAATTAAAGTGAGAAGGGGGATAAAACACACACAACAAATACACAAAAATAAAATAAAATAAAGCAAGAAGCAAGCGGATCGTAACGAAACGTTGACCAAAACAAACGGCAAAAACAATGTAATTGTTGAAACGTAAATCGCCGCGTGCAGAGCAAGCAAACAACAGCTAAAAAAAAGAGTTAAACAAAAGGAAAACACCCAGCAAACAAACACACAATACCCAGTGAAAAGGCGAGTGAGAAGTGAGAAAAATTAGTGGAAAATACAGAAGTAGGGGTCGGCCGGGAGTTGGATCTCGCGGAATAATGCGGCATTTAATCATGACCCCGGCGTCGCTGTCGGCATCGACGCCGACGCTTTCAACGCTCCATCATCAGCGCATGGCGCTGCAGTCGCAGTCGTCGCTGCAGTCGCCGCTGACGTCGGCGTCACAGTCGCCGTTAACCCCATCGCCGTCATCGTTTTTTGGCTCGCCCAAGTTCCCAGCGAATTACGAGCGCAGCGAAAAAGTGAGTGCAAAAACAAACAAATGACAAATTCATAAAAAAAAACTAAATTCACATAAGACAATATAAATATAGGCGAAGATGGAAATACTCTTATAATGTAATAAATATGTAATATGAATGGGCAGATATTTTTGAGAAAATAAGCATGTCAATCAAGAAAACGTTTTAGAAAGAGCTCTGAAAGTTTAAAGAAGCAATATATTTTTCTCTAATAATTTATATTTAATATGGAATGAAATATTGTATTGTACTAATTTGGAAAATATATATATTTATGTAAATTGAAGGATAACAACAAAATCCTGAATTTATATGCAAACTAAAATATACTTTACATGTTTAAAGGTTCCTTCTTCACCCCTTTTGCCAACTTTGGGGTTTAATTAATGTACCTCTTAACAGAGCAAAAAAGTCGTAAAGAAAAAATTAAAAAAAAAAAACACTCCAACCGAAGCTTAAAAAAAAAAGAAAACCAGTGACCCCATCATAAATTACTCCATATTGTTCATGAATGGATCCACGAGCGCAGCAGCCGCTTGTTTTCCATTAATTATAACCCCCTCCCGCTCTGGCTTTTGTCCCCCCATTTTCGTTGTCGTGCATTTTCCACGCGTTCATTTCATTTTTTTTATGCAAATGTCCCCTTTGTGGGCCAATAAAAGTTCAACATTTGTGGGGGTGAGTGAAGTGCAGATTTTCTAGAGGGTAATTCACCAGATGACATTTCAATTTAAGTTTTTCTCCTTGGGGTTATGGTCGAACTTTGTTTTTTGGCCAACAAGATGTCAAGCGGCATTTGAAGCCATTGTCTTAGGGTCTCTGAAAGTTTGGTGTTTTGGAAAAGTTAAATCCTGTATTCACTTGAATTGATTAAAAAAAAATATTAATTAGTAAAATAGAGATCTTTTAGTACAACACGTATGCATTTGTTTGGGATGCGAGCTGTATTTGAGAAAAAAGAGCCTTTCTCTGCGCTTCTCAAAATTTTATAATAGCCCTCAACTGCGCCCTTCTCCGCGCTTCTCAATGATTAGTAATAGTTTTCGACTGAGCTCTTCTATGTGTTCCTTAAGTTTATCTGCTAATATAATTAATAAATAAAAATACATTTTCAAATGAGCCTTTCTCTGCGGTTCTCAAAATTTCAAAATAGCCTACAAGTGTGCCTCTCTCTGCGCTTCTCAATGTTGTAAAGTAGCCTTCAAGTGCGCCCTTCTCTATCATAATTAATAAATCAAAATCATTATTTATAGTGATTTAATTTTTATTTTTCCATTATTGAGAGCATGCCCTTAGCCTTTTAACCTTTATTAAGCCAAAATTGTAAAAACGTAAACCCTAAATCCAAGTTTGATTTTGGTCTGCCGCATGCAAGACAACTTTTCTTTGGGTTTTGGTAAAACAATGGAAAACGCAACAAAACTTTTGCAAATGTCAGCAGCGCAATTTGCAGCAAACAATTTTCTAATTTGTTTTCCCCTGTTGTTTCCTCCAAAGGGAAAAAGTGGAAAAAAAATCGCAGAAACTTTTTAACGTTCGACTTGCGTAATGCGCAATAATTAATCAAGCTGTGCGCCAGGCAGGCATTTTGATTTAACGAGTTTGATGTCTGTTCTGTTGAGTTCAGTTTCAGGTTTCAGGTTTCCGCCCCTCTCTGAGGTGCTAAAGTTCAAGGTCACATCGGGGGATAATCAAACAGCATTTTCGCACGCAATTTACATTTGCTTTGAACTTTGGGTAGACCTTTTTGTTAAATTTTATCTCGCTGCCTTTCGATTTCATTATCGGCAACTATTTTGCAGTTGAGATCCCATTGTATTTTCCTTGTTTGTTATTTACCTTGAGATGGAAACTGGGAAAAATCATCATTTTCACAGCCGCTTTGAGCTTTTTGGAGCAGAAAACATTGGCTCGCGAGGGGGAGTGCTTGCCTTTTTCCTGCATTTTCCGTGTATGCAGATGGATGCTTCTATGCATTTTCCCCCCTTCCCCTCTTTCTACACGACTGCTGGACATAATTGCTCCCAGCCACGCCCACCACCCGCAGACCACAGATACTAACAACAACAACCACTACAACAAACAACTTCATTTACAGCCGTAATTGTTTTGGCCCATATGATCCACCAGTAGCCACTCCACTGCCCCGCAATTTTCCACCCGCCTTGATGTTGCACATTGCTCATACGCCATGTTATCCGCACTGGCTACTTGGCAAGAGATTGAAAGCAAAATGTGTGTGTGTGCATCCACTTTTCCTCATCTCGGAAAAGTCGCTGCAACTCGTCTCGATTTTCCTCGTTTTTTCTGTTCTACTTTTCCGCCAGCTAAAGGCTAAAACAAAACCAATGCAAAGTTGTCTTGCCAGTCCCGTCGACAGAGTTTTCTTCTAATGACCAGCCTCCCAGTTCGCTGGGAAAGTGTTCATCAAGTCTTGTCTTGTCGTTTATCATATTTCGCCATTAGTAGCAAACGCGACTTTCTAACTGCACAGAAAGTAAAGTGTCGCTTGGCGATCTGCGAGCGTTTATCCCCGGCAAAACGCAGCTTTCTTAGCTGGAGTCGTTGTCGGCTTTTCTTCTCTTCTAAATATGGCCTAAACGATTCTCTGTTTATGGCATTCGAACACACAAAGTGAAAACTCTGCGGGCAGTCAATGTTTAATCATTCTTTTTTAATTTGCTGAGGAATTGATTTGTCAGCTTTTGATGAAAGAAAAACATAAAAAAAAGGATTAAATGTTTGAGAAATGGCTGAGATTGTTGGTTGGTGTTTTAAATGGCTTAAACAAGCTTAAGAGGATCACAATTAGCGGGGTTTACATTTACTATTGAGTTGTTGTTGAGGGGAATAAAGTTAATTGAATTAGACAATGTGAGTTTAAAAGAGATAAATCATTGTTTTATGAAACTAATTTTGTTATTTAGTGCTTATTTATTTTCCATCACAGTTTCCATCTCTTCTCAGTCAAAGCTAACATTCAATTAACTTATCTCAGCCATATTCTTATAATACCCAATACTTATCTCCCCAAGACCTTCAAATACAACTGACATCATGTAATTATTTTGGCAAATGATCGTTTAATGTTTGCTTTGTGGGTGGAACTTATCACGAAGCAAGTGGGCCGCCGATAACGCCCAAGTTTCCAAGTTTCCAGTGAATGTATCAAAAAACCCCCCAAAAAAAAAGGAAAATAATAGTGGAAAGAGAGTGCAGGTGCAGGTGTCGAAGGAGCATGGCAACTTAATTAACTGAATTCGTGTTGCCAAATGTCAGGTTATGGCCAGCAGAGCTGTGTTTGGGTTTTCCCATTTTTTCAAAACGTTTTTTCTCACCTTTTTCCTCACTTTTTCCTGACTCTTTCTTTGCGGATGACTTTTGTGAAAGGAACCGGATGCTTTGCAGGCCTTGACTTTTTATCTGTTTCCTTTTTTATTTGCGACCAATAAATGATTAATTAAAATGGATTTTAATCTCTCGCTTCTTTTCCGCTTTCCACTTGGCACTGTCAGTGGGAAATTCTGAGTAAAATCCATGTCCAGTTCAATGGCTGCGAATAGACCATGGTCTTTGTGCGTTTCCACTTCCAGTTTTCAGCCCTACCCAGCGTCATACATCATTTAGCCATATACCATATATCATTTCTTTTTTTCTCGATTGTTTTTCTTTTTTTTTTTTTTTTTGCTGCAGAAAAAAATGAACAGAAAACTGTATCAATATGCGGCATATGGATCATGAGTCAGGCCCAGAAAAATACAGAAAACAGCAGCCAGTTTGGATCGAAGCGGCTCGTTGTTTGTGCCCCAACCCAAGTTGGCCTCAAAATGTAACAAAATATGCTTACCACATACAGTGGAGACTCGCAATTAAGCGATAGATGCCATCTTAATGGGAGGGTTTTACGAGGGAATTTTCATTTCTTATCAGAATGTCATCGATGTTGGCTATTTGTGAGCTTAAAGTGGGGAGTGAGCCATCTGGGATGGAGCCAAAATAAGTTTCTTTATATTGTTAATTAAAGTGTGTTTGCCCAACATTTAGGGTAAATGTTTTTCTTTGTAATTTTGTGATTAATTTCAATAATAAATTTTGTGTTTAATATGAAAAAAATTAACTTGAAAAGCATTTATATAAAATGTTATGGTTTTTAATTCGGATATTGTGATTCGCTTAAATTTGTCTTTAATATAAAAAGATTTAAAGATTTAAATATTATTTATAGATTATTATAATATTATCAATTTATTATACTATATTAATATTAAATTATATTATTATTATATTATATTATTATTATATTATATTATATCATTATATATATATGTTATATATTTTAAACCCTAAATTGAGAACTGAAGCCTGATTTACCTCTTTATATCTCTGAACAACTTGTTTAATACAATTTTCAAGTGTTTGACCTCTTTTTTCTTTAAAACGAAAACTTACAAATTATTGTAAAATTTTAGAAATATTTATTTAGTTCTAAATTAAGAGCTTACTTTATTACCCCAAAATTCATATATAAGTAAATCTAATTTCCTTTGTTATATCACAATGTCCACTGTACTTCCCATTTATATAAAAGTACAACTTTGTAGTTGTTTTAAGCTGTTGCTGCTTTGCTTTACCATTTTTTATTTATTTTTGTATTTTTTGTTTTGTAGCTGTCGAAGTTTGGCGTTAAAATGCATTTTTCTTAACCAGACAGCACACAGCGAAAAAAAACGTGCGGCTGGTTTAATTGAAAGGCTTTTGGGCATGCGACAAAACACGACGAATATTGAAAGTCAAAGCGACCGCTTTTGGGGTGCCACTTCCCTTCTCCACTGCACTCCCCACTGCACCACATTCCCCACTGCACCACACTCTCTGCTCCAAACTCCCCTCTGCACCACACTCCCCATTGCACCACATTCCCCTCTGCACCACACTCCCCACTCGATCTCCAGATTGCAAACTTCAAGATTAGACAATGTCAGCGATTGAAACAATATCCGAGTTTTAATTTATGCCACCGCTCTGGGCTTCGCCCGGCTTAAGTCCATAAGCCTTTGGTAAGCGAACAAAGAGTCGGGCTTTAAAGGAAACCACTCACTCAGAGACCAGAGAGCACCACCACCACCCACCGGAGTCAGCCCCAAAACCACCTACGACCTGGGACCCCAGCTAGAAGTGGCTATGTATTAGCCTTCTTTGGGTTACCCTAAAAAATAAAGGTACAGGACTTGTGTTTGTTTAGGAAATGTGTGGAGAGGCTTAAAAAAACAGGAAAAATAAATAAATATTAATGATGTTATGGTTTGTTTAAACTAGGTGGATTTTAGGGTTCAAAATCACACTTTGTTTCTGCTTAACTGTTTTACTAAACATTGTTAAGACACTCGAAGTTATACCTATTTTATTAGAGAGAATATATACTATTTAATATAAATATATAACATTACAATTTCAATAGTTCTTGGTTGGTATTTCTCTATTTTATTTAAGCCTTAAATGAAGTTTAATTCAAATAATTAGAGTACCTCTTCTTCTGCTAGTTTCCTTTCAAGTTTTCCTCTCCGTTTCGATCTCCTTGGGGCTTCTCCCTCCCTTCGTGGCTTAGTGCCTCGACTTGCATTACCCTGGGGCGCTAATATATGCTAATCCCCAGTGCGCTTTTGGACCCGCCGACACACCCACGCCAAGGCAAGGAAAAGCGCTGTGGAAAAAGCGGAAAACGGCAGACCAGTCTGGTAGTAGTAGCCTTTGCTGCCGTTTTGGGAAAGTCGCTGCCGCCATCGTTTTTCCTTTTACTTTCAACTTTTCCCCAGTTTCCATTTGCTCTGACGAATTTACATCTAGGCCTCGCTCTCCTATTGAAAATCTGTAAGCCGATATGTACATATATATATATAGATAGCTTTTCTTGGACTAATCTCGTTTGCTAATTTTCAGTGCGGCCATGTGGAAAACTCTTGGCCGCTTGGCCGATCGCCTCAAAGATTGTTTTCCCTTTTTTCTCGCTTTTCCGTGCTCCAAGAGGGGTATATACAATATATATATATGTATACCTTTTTGTGGGAGCAGTCACCCATAGTGGCAGCAGCAGCATTTTCTGGACAGTAATTTCCCAAAGCGAGAGAAAAAGTGTTTGGGCCATTTGCATGATTAATGTTTTTGGCCAGCTCGCAGCGTTCGTTTCAATTTCGGTTTCCTTGGGTTGGGCCCAGCTCAGCTCAGTTCAGTTCAGTTCAGTTTGGGTCTTGGTCCGTTGGTGCCACTTGGAGCTGTTCAGGAGGCCGTAGGGCGTGCCATCTTTTACTTATTAGCCCGACTATTAAGCCCAATTACCGCTGCACTCACTTGGCTCTGCGGGTGGAGCGTTTCAAGGCTGAAGTTTCCGCTCAAGTACATGTCGGAAGGCGTGGCGAGTGGCCAGGAAAGTGGAGGTGGTGGGTGAAAGAGGGTGGCTTAAATAAGGCATGGATTTGTGGTGCTGAAAGTGAGATTGGTTTGTGGCCTTAGATTTGATATATGAATTATGCAGTAATGACCAACAAAGAGGGTTAAACATGATCACATTTAAATATTTATTTAAGCATTAATTATATTATTTTCTAGGGATTTAGGGGTTTGACTTTCATAAAAAGTGGTTGAAGGTTTAATTAAATATTAATCAAGAGAGAAAGAAGTGTGAAAAGGCTTTCTTTAATCAGGGAAAAGAAACAAAATCTTCATATCTTTTAAAAAAATTCCCTGACGAAATCATTTCTGAATTCACTGAATATTTAGTGACTAGTTTCTAAGTTTCCATGGAACTTTAACAGCAGCTGACATTCCTTTGTTAGAATTTCCTGAATAAATAAAACCATATCTCTTGAATGGACAACTGCTTCTGGTACTTAATATGGTTACTTGTGCGAATAAATATTTCATGGATACCTTTCAGAGCCCAGTTAGCCTGCCCATTGACACCCACTTGGCCAAATGGCTCCAACCATATATCTTATATGGCTGTCAAAGAACTCACGATAGTTTCATGGCCCCGGCAATTTCATGCTCGGGCTCCCAAAAGACAGCGCCGACATGGAACAACATCATCATCACCATCATCATCATCTCCTTAGACAACCTGAAGACCAGAGAACGTGACAAAAGAGGTTGGGCTGACAAATCGCCTCAGAGGCTAATTACGGATGGGCATTATGTGGAGCATACATGAATTTACAAGAGGAGAGGGTAACGCACATTTCTTTATTGCATTAACAAATCAACGGGCAAAGTCGTGTACCTGCGACATTAAATAAGCCAACGGCTAACGGTGGGGTTCTCTATGTGTTTCCCTTTTTTCGTGTCTGGTGCAATTCCATGTGGCCCACATGGTGACCCACACTTGCCCCACTGTAGCCGCAATTCCACTGTGGTTCCACACCTTTCATTAAATGGAAACTGTTGCAGCACGTCGTGTTCAGTTGTTTTTGCGCTCTGTGTTGGTTTTGTTGTGTTGCTTTATTTGATGGCTTTGTTTCCCATGTGTGAACAAAAAGTCAGCCCGGCCATAAAACAATGCAAAACAGTTAGAGCCGCCAGAGAGAGGGCATGCCTAGAGGTATGACCCATGAAATTATAACAAGTTTTCGGAGAGTGTCAATGAACTGAGCCGCATAAACAAGAACTGTGTGTGATTTAATACAGATTTTAGGTATATATATACAGACCTACCCTTTGGGGTGGCAATGTCAGTTGTCGGCTCTGGATTTAAGGCAACAAAGCGTAACAAACTTTTCTGACCCGAACGAAAACGCATCTCAAGCATGGCGGAGGAGGAGGGAAATCAGGAAAAGCCAAATAAAAAAGTTTGCCAACAAGGAAGTGCAAGTAGTTGAAGGCAATAAAAAAGCTATTTATTCTGGGATTTTCGTTAAAAGAAATGTATTATATATTAACATTATCTATTTCTTTGAGTCGGAAAAACTATTATGCATAATTTATAACTCCCTGGAGGCCTTAGCACACTTTAAATATTACTCAACTGGCCATAAATCAAATGTCTCGATTATACAAATTGTTGGTAACCCTTTTCCTGGCACCCTCTATTAGGGAAAACCCTCCTGCTCTGTCTCTATAAAGATTTGCATAATTTGCACTTTGGCATTGAGCACCGGAAAAACGTGACTAGTTTTTATTTTTTTTTTCTGTGCTCCACCATTGCCAGAACCAATCAGAATTATTCTTTATAATCCATTCCACTAACTATATCAGACCTGAGCGTGATTTCTTATGCTTATCGTCATTTGTTTATTTTTGGCTCGCAGCTGAATATTTAAATAACCCGACTGCAGGTCGGACTGAAATCGAGATCTTTTATTATTTGCGATAAGCCGACGGGGTTTAGATATGAGTTGGTCAGCCACGGCGAATGACTTAACTATTTATTTTTAAAAATGTTTGCAAAATTCATAAGCGGGGGGCTAACGTGTGGTATACGTAATGTGAGTGTGTTTTGTTTTATAAATATTTGAAAAGGAGTGGATTTGATCTGGATTTCTATTTCAAATAAGTAAATATGAGGCACTCTCTGAAGATAATTTATTATTTCAATTATTTATAATTTTTTTTTAAATGGTACAAAATTAAACAGAGTAATCTTTAGTTCAAGATTCTGTTGAATTTTTAGTAAACTTAGACTTAAAATTCTTAAAATTGATGAAAATGTCTCAAAATCGTTTAAATATTATACATTTGATAATAACCAATAAAATCTTTAAATAATTCCCACACAAAAAAAGGGAAAATTATAGTTCCCTAAGCTCAAAATTCTGTTGAATTTTTAGGAACTTATTTTTGTTTTTGTATAATTCTTTAAAATTTTAACAATTTACTCGCTAAAAATATCTCAAAGCCGTTTAAGTACTATAATTTTATTAATTTCTATTAAATTCCTTAAATAATTCCCTCTTTAATTAAAGAAAAAAAGGAAAAATATAAAGCAAATAGTACTAAATTAAAGAAGGTATCTTAAGCTCAAGATTCTGTTGAGTTTTTATTAATTTATTCTTTTTTTGCAGAACTCTAGATATTTTAGAGAATTTTTTTGCTGAAAATATCTCAAATACTAAAATATATTTTAATATATATATATATGAATAAATTCAATATTATACTTTTAATAATTACCACTTAAATCTTAAAATAATTCCCACTTTATCTTAAAGTTTAGTAAAAATATAAAGCTCTATAAAAATAAATTATTTTAAGAACTGTACAAAATTAAACCTGCCATCCTTAAGATTAAGAATCTGTTAAGTTTCGATTACATTTATTCTTGTTTTGGTTTTCTTGATGTTTTAAAAAATTTACTCGTTAAAAATACCTTTAATAATTCCTAAATATTTCCCCCTTTTTTTAAATGAGGAATAATATAAGGCTCTCTAAGGATAAATTGATTAAAAATTGTTCAAAATTAAACAAGATGTATCTTAAGCTCAAAATTCTCTTGAATTAAATTTTTTTTTTGGCAGAACTCTTACAATTTTAAAAAATTTCTTTACTGAAAATGTCTCAAAACTATTTAAATATTAACCTTTATTAATTCCTATTTACCTCCATAAATAATCCTCCACTTTATTCTTGCTTAACCCAGCTTGTGGTTATAATCGCTGCAGCTTTTTGGGAGAATCAATCAAAAGGCCCTTCAGCCTTTCCACATTTCCCAGTCAACTCCGCCCCTTGATGGCCACTTGTCAGTTTGACAGTTTTACCAGGTTTAAGTCGGTGCCGGGAACCCTTCACACACTTTGTTAAAGCCGCCAAATTGATGGCTGAAATATATTTTGTAACCGCTTCTCTTGCCCAATCCGACAGATTGAAAACTTGTCTCTCGGCTTGAATTTTTCTCTTTCTCCGCAATTTCACTGCGTCTCTCTGGCGAGTTTTATGCAATCGCGGAAAATGGTGGAAAAAAGGGTGGAGAAGGTGGAGGAGGTGGAGTTGCAGTTGGAGGTGGGACGTCTTGGCATTTTCCTTTTGGCGTCGAACATTAACCGCACCGTGAAAACGTAGTTAACACTTTTCACTAACCCGTCTGTCACTCCGACCACATGCGAGTGTTGAGCAATTTATTTTTTTAAATGCAGCAAGCATGACTTTGTTCTCGTTTTGTTTTTTATTTATTTTGTTTTTCTGCCCCGTTGTGCATTTTAAATTAAGCCGAAGCCGGCCGGCAAAGTATTCAATTGTTTTGTCGCCCGTAGACAAATAAATTTATCAAAAGTTTAGAATCTAAAAGTTGTTGTAGGCTGACTGACAGAGTGTCTGTCTCTGGTTTTATATCTTTTTTTGTTCCACATTTCGACACGCGCAATTACATTTGTTTCAGCCCACTAAGAGCGTTTGTTGTGGTTCTTTTTCTGAGTTTTTGCTTTTGTTTTTGTATTATTCTACATAGTTTGTTTAGTTTTTTTTGCATTTGTAGCCGTACTTAAATTTGATTTGTGGCAGTCAATGCGCATTTGGAATCGGCAAAAAAACTTTTGAAGTGCGCGATATGCGAGAATGTTGTCTGGCCAGGTCAAAAGTGGCAAAAAAGTTGTCAAATTTACCTAAAAACATGTGTGCCAATATGTTTAAATATTTAGAATAAATATATGTTCGATAAGTGTGTAAACAAATGGGAGATATCTTGGCTAAGCCATAAGATATATGCTTTTAAAGCTTAGAATAAATGTGGATTTTTAAGCTGAGATTGACTAGAAATAATAAACATTTATGTTGAATTTTAAATTATATTTTTCATGATTGAAAGTTATACAAATTAAGGAAGAAGATAGATTTATTCCTCTTTTTCTTTTATTGAGCTTGAAATAAAATTTTTCTAGCTTATTAAATCCTTTACATTTGCTATACCTCACTTTATTTAATTAAAATATTTACTCTATAAATTCAAAATTCAATTTCAACACCTTTTTTATAACCAGACTTCATGGAATTTCAAAGCATTATTTTCCAGTTTTTGTCTACTTTCTTTCCTTTTTTTATTATGTTTTTTTTTTACATACAACCCACATGATTAACAAATTGATTGATGGATGGGCCGGGCACTCCTCTATGCTTTTGTTCTGTTACTTCAACATGTTCAGATACAGATACTGTATCTCACGGAGCTACCGAAAAGCTCAACGAAATTTATACGAAAACATTTTCTGGGCCCACACTTCTCTGGGGGTTTGTTTCATTTTTTGACAGATTGACTTTCTCAGGCGGGCAAAAGGTTAAGTGGCGATAAGATGTTCAAATCATTTGCATTTTGTAAAAAAAAATCACATTTTGTACGATGATAATAGAGTGTTTATCTCTCTACGCCCACTCACTGGGAAAGTTTGTGTATATTTTCTCCAGACTCTACAGACTCTATAGTATTTTCAAGACAATTTGTCAGCCCACTTGAGGTGGATAATTTATGCCTCTTCCGATATCGTTTTTCTGCCAACAGTCAGCAGGTTGATTTATTAATTAGAGCGACAGCCCAGTTGGGAATTCGTTGAAACTCAATTTAAGTTGACTTTTAGTGATTTTTCTGGTTTTATTTTGACTTTGCAAATGCATCTCTAATGAGATTTACTCGGTTCCGAGACGCAAAAAGCTTTTTGCTGTCTCACCGGCAGATGATGTCAGTTTCGCGAGTTGTTCTCTACTCGGTAGAATTTGTTTCTTCTTTTCGGCTCTTGGCTCTGGCTGGGCTCGATTGCGTGCCAAAGAAATCATAAATAAAAGATTTCCCAACTGCGATCTGAGCTTTCTATTAACCGTTTTGCTTGGTGTCCAGCGGCTTGTGTTGGATCATAAATCAAAATTATACTTCTATTATTCGTGTGGGGTTGACCAACGGGTTGGCAATCAACTACCAACTGGAGTTAATTGATTTTTCAAAGTTTCCTTCGGTGCTTTCCTGTCAACGTTTTCCCACTCTGCTGACCTGCCACTTTGCATTTGCCTGGTAGTCATGTCCGACCCAAAAAAGAAAAAAAAAACGAGATAAAAATCCGTAGATTGTTTAACAAGCTGTAAAAATAATCACAACAACCATAACAATTTGCTGGAACGCCCACTCGAATGCAGAAAAGTCGAAAAGAGAGCTGCCTGCAGCTTGCTTAACCCGCACCTGGCACATGTAAATTGCAAATTACCAATTGAGGTTACTGAATCTTGTTGTTTATGGCTCATTGAAGAATTGGTAACCCGATCCCGAATCTTTCTCTGCCATCTCTAGTGACCCAGATGAGTAATCAGTTTGTTTGCTAAGGTTTTACGATCTGCGCTTATCTAGGCCTCCCTTCTCTTGTCTTTCAGAATTTGCAGAGAGTTAAAAGTGTTTTTTCTGTTAACAATGTGTGTGGTCTTTTGATTATTTAACTTTGAAAGTGTGATGGGCTTTCAGCTTTCATCATAATTTATTCATCTTTTTATAGAGGTTTTATAAATAAAGGTTGGGGGTTGGTTTAAGTTTAAGTGGTTTCTTAACTAAAGGAATTTGGTCTGAGAAATGGTTAATAAATATTTAAGTGCTCTAAGATTTATATAATTATATTGTATACTTTTGGGATCTATTACGTATTATGTAAGCTTCTTAAAATAAATTGAATAAATAAATTGAGTGAACAGAAGGGTTCATGCTCTTAATGAAACCAACCACCCTGTCGTATACGTAATATTTTTACAAACAACTTTATCTCTCAATGATATCACTGCATTTATTTCCCAAATAGATTGTCGTCAAATCTTAATAGCTTAATAGCTCAATGAAGTATTTCTTTGTCTGCTAAAATGTATCTTAGTCTCATTGTTTATTTTTAAAAACAAACCGAAAATGATTTCACACTGCATGAAATTCGGGTTATTAAATTATAATAACTTCCTTTGCCACGTTAGTTTCTATTCACAAAGTCGTAAAAATTACGCAAATAAAAAATTATAATTAATAAACCAAGACAAGTCCACTTCAGTCACAGTTTGCCAAAAAAAAAATGTCTGGGTGTGAATTTTGTAGCCTTTTAATGAGCTCAGGAAATCGTCGCCTTGAAGTTAAAAGATAAATAAAAGAAAAACAACTTGAGAGCTAAGCACGCAGAAAATCTTGGCACACAAAAAATGGTAAATTACACTTGACCATAATATACCAAGTAATTTTTTGCGATATAATTTAGTCTGCCGCCTGTCATGGGTACAAAAAATATACTATTTATTCAGTTCTTGTTTCAGTTTTTTTTATGGCAAACAAAGAAGCAACTTTAATGAGCCAAGGCGTTGGCAAAAAAAACGAGAGATAAATCTGGAAATGGTCAAGAAATATTTATAATAATTAATAGTTAGTTAAAGACTTTAAGCGAAGCTTTAAATACTCTTTAAAAAAGGTTATAGAATGTGAGGAAAATGAATTCCTAGAGTTATGTATTTCTAAACTATAAACTTCCTTTTAATTTGCATTATTTAAATTGATTTTTTTAAATTTCGATCTAAACCGCAAACCACACTTATATACCTCATAGAGCCAAAAAAAATATATATTAATATGTGGGCTGACTTTGGCATCTGGCTGAGTTTAAAATTTATGAAATGCCGGAAATGCTATATCAATCTCTTCAATGCTTTTGCCGACCTTTAATCAAATTATAAGTAATGTCATAAAGCCATTTTAATACCACAAAATTAAGTACTTAATATTTATCACCCCAGCAAAATTGTTATGCAAAAAACTGCATAGCAAAAAAAAAAAAAAAGTATACTATATAAAAAAACCAACTGTGGGCAGATTTTGGGGGCTGGCAGCTGACAGACTGACACTTGTTATTAGAGCCAACACTTTTCGCTTGGGTGTACGCGCCTCTACACATATATACACATATTTCTTTACATTTGCTGCAGGTTGTCAAATTGTAGCAATTTGGTTAAGTGCGTTGCAACCGCTGCGGCTCCTGAGATATGTTTTTTTCTGCTTTTTTTTTATGGACTCTGCAGCTCTCCGAACATATCTCATATGTCTGTGGGCGTCTCTCGTCGGCTCAATTTGAAACGCATTTTTTTCGAGTGGTTTTCACAACAACCACCACAAGTTGAACTCCTCTGCAGCATTTAGCAGTACATAAAAATGAAGCACAACAGGACGGGGGAAAATTTTTTTATATATAAAACTTCACTCTCTATATAATTAAATCTTAAAATGCATTTTGTGACCACACGAAATTGATAATTTATTTTTTTATATATTTTTTTTTTGTTGGGCTATTATGTAATCAATATCTTGAATGGGGCCATCCAGTTGTAATGGGTTAAAATGCCGGCTGGGAAATTGATATGCAAAAGCCATAAGAAAACGGCCACAAATGAAGTGAGTTAATGAGGGTTAAGACGATCGGGTCAATATGGTCATGGTTGGAAACCTGAGGTGAATGATTTCACGATGAATTATATACGGATTAGGAAAGTTAAATCTAACTTATTTGGTAATATTTACAAGGGAGTGCTACCTGGTTTCATTAGGAAAATGTAATAAATTCAATGGTATATTAGCTATAAAGAGTATTTAAAAATGTATTATAGATTATTATTATATTTGTTAAATTAAGATAAATAATATTGTTCAAGCCATAAAGGTTATTTGTATTCCTACAAAAATATGGCCTTAGAATAATTATGAAGAATTTCTATTCGGGAAATATCAAACTTAATTTACCAGAATTTTTACGAAGTAAGCCACCTAAATATTTAGCAATTTACTTATAATTTTTCATTAATATATATTCTATTAACTTATCCTGTTCTATTAAATAGTTATGTTAGAGCCATAAAGGTTATTTTAATTTCCACAAACGTTGTCATATAAGCACAGTTAAGATGAATTTCTATTCAGGAAATTTTAAGCTTAGTTTTTTCAGCATTATTAGAAAATAAAATCCTACAATTTTCTACTCTTAAGTCAGAATTTTCATGGGAATAAATTCTTCTGCTCAAACCGAAAATTCCCCACTATCTTCCCATAGTAATGAACCACTAAAAGCCACACATTACCATGCCATCATCTTCAATTTAAGCCAGCAGCATTCACTTAGCCACACAAATCACAGATTTGTCTGTCAATTAAATGAGGCTTACAGCAAAAGCGTCTTAGGCTCCAACTCGGAAGTTGGTCCATATAATTAACACTTATAATCGACCGAAATAAAAGCAGACTTTCAACTTGAAAGCCTCTCTTCCTCGGTCTCTGCTCCGAACTCTCGAATTACTTGCACAAATAGCAATCATTAGACAAATTGCGCGGCCATTACAAAGTGCACTACGTGCCACCAACAGCCGGCAATAAAAGCGGAGAGACAACAACGACCGGGCCGAAAAAGCCTCTTAACTAACACTAATGCTTGATTAAACTTTCAAATCAACTAAAGCCGCCAAAGATGCACTATCCGGCATTTCCCCACCAGCCGGGACACTCCCCCTTTTTGGTTTTTTGTTTTTATTTTTTTGGAGCTTACGTTGGAGTAAAAATTCAAGAGGCCGCCGACAAGCTGGCAGCATCTTTCATCAACTTTGACACCCCAGAGTAACCTGGCCCCTAAAATATTTTCTTCCTACTTTCCATGAGCGCTCTTTTTCCCGTTTTTTTTTTTGTCTCTTTTCTTTCGGTTGGAACGTTTTTCCGCCTTGCAAAATTTATGGCCAGATTTTCCCAGAGTTTCCCAGCTAGCGCCGAGAGCCATCACGCTTGTCACGTAGTTCAAGTGGTGCGCCAGTAAATTGCAACGCTTTATTATTGAATTATGTTTCATATTTTATTTAACTATTTTTCCCGCAAACACCCCACATCATTAGACAGCAATTTGGCCGCTGCTTTATGGGTTTATTGATTTCGAATTAATTGTGGAGCACGGCTAGCAGCAACACGTCGGATTGCGGCTATTGCTGCAAATCTGTGCAATTAATCAAGATTGTTGGGAGACAAGTCGAGAGATCTGTACAGATTTTCAAGCTTACCTCATCGCAAGCTCTTTTAATTCAACCTGCCGAGAGTTATATTGACAGATTGACAAACTGATCATGTGCCACAACAGCTTCGATTGAGTGGGTTTATTGGACCGCTGATTGAACCGATCGACAGATGGAATTGAAATGTTGAGCGGTTTTCAGAGTGATCGATTAATGGGTTTTGGTTGTATTGAGTGAGATATATACTAAGACTTCTATGTAAAAATATTTCTTGTAATATTTAAAGTTCAATATTTCCTCGATTAATAAAATTAGAGATTATTTATGAATTATAAGGATAAGAGAAAGAACGCTTAATTCTACTTCAATTTTAATTTAAACTCAACTACGATGAATTCCCTTTACAAAATTGTATTTTCAACATTTCCCTATTGTATTTGTTATACTTTTTCAATCCAGAAAGTTCCTAAAATATAACCTTTAAAAATAAACTCTTTTCTTGTTTCAAATCCCACTTGTAGGCACCTCAATAATATCTTTAAAATCTCTTCAAACCAAAATACAACTTTAATAAGTTACAATTTCCTTTAATGAATTCAATCTCAACCATCAGGCTAATTAGGTAATGGCTATAAACAATTTAAATAATGACTCCCAACCCTTCCCAGGGGCTGTCTTGTCTTTAACCCACAAAGAACCGACAGATCTAATCGTCGACGCCCAGAACAATGTGCAAATAAATCATAATAATTATTGATTATATTGTTGCCCACACAAATCAAATCGAACAAAGGCTTCATTTCCAGCAGTGGTCAGACCCGAACAAAAGTAATTCGTTTGGCAATTTGCATTACAAAAACTATTTGAAAATTGTACAATTGCACGTAAGTACAATTCCGAAAATGACAATGAGGCAAAAAAAGGCATTTTAATTACAAATCGCAAGAAGGCGGGAAGGCAAAGGGAGGCGATAAATAGCTCCCAGCCGTAGTGACTGTGAATGGATAGTTTGTAGTTCCAGTGCAGTCCAGACATTTTTCACGGCACAAATCAAAGTAAAAGAGGCAGTCAAGTGGCACAGCAGCAAACACCAACAGGTGCACTGGGGGAAATTTTAGGGAATGTTTTTTTTTAATTTTTATAAATTATTTCAGGGGCAAGTTGTAGTGTCTTTGAAGGTTAGAAAAAAGAGATGACTTGGGGACGATTTGTTTTTTTTTTTTTTAATTAACAAAATTTATTAATGGGTAATATGGTTTTCTGTAAATTTACATTAGCAACATGTACAATAGTGTATGACTTGAGGAAGATATATTATTTATAGGTACAAGTTAGGGTAGTTTTTAAAAAAATAAATAAGAAAAAATGGCTAAAATCTAGTAAAATTACCTACAGAACTATACTACTTAATATATTAATATATCATATATATTTTATAATTAATAATACATTAAAAGAAACAAATTTAATATGCATATTTTTAATATTATTTTGATTGATTACTTTTTGGCAGCTTTATAAAATCTAAAGTAATTTCAAACCTTCTAAAATTTATTCTGTACTTTTCTGATTACTTATTGGCACCTTTATAATGGATTTAAAATCTATAGTAATTTCTCAAATTCTAAAATAAATTATTGCTTACATTCAAGCATTTTTTTATTGTATTCTGAATTCAAAATATTTATTAATATTATCTTAACATCATGAATAATACGCTGTAATTGTTCTTTTAAAATAACACTAATAAAATAGTATTGTAAAACTTTGAGAGATTTTAGCTGAGATTTTCATATATAAGTTTTTCAACTGCTATAAGTGTACTACTACTATAAGTGTATAGCTTTTAGTTAGTTAGTTAACAATTTTATCTGAAATATACTCAATTTATAAATATATATAGAAATTTATATTAATATTAATAGTACATTAAAAGAAACAAATTTAATATGCATATTTTTGCATATTACTTAGATTGATTACTTATTGGCACCTTTATAAAATCTAAAGTAACTTGTAACCTTCTAAAATTTTGTTCTGAACTTAAAATTATTATCTTAACATCATTATTAATACGATTTTATTGTTCTATAAATATAAATATAAATAACATAGTAGTATTGTAAGACTTTGAAAGATTTTAGCTAAGGCTTCCATTTATTTCTTTAACTGAAAAGTTTTAAAAAGTATTATAGGTATACAACTTTTATCTAGGTTTAAAAAATACTCAATAATTTTAACTGAAAAAGATATATTTCTTTTTTAGTAAAACTATTTTTTTTAGTATAAATATTGTTTTTTTTTCACTGTGTAGCTGCTACTAGCAACGGCAGCAGCAACAATGAGCAGCAGTCTGCATTCATTTGAATATGCGGCGCATGCAGGCGGACCCACAGATGCCGCCTGCACCCCCGGGAACCCCCGTGGAAAGCCCCTCTTTCCGTCACCATCTACATCTATCTGCCTAGCATCTGTCAGAGCAAGTCGCCTGTAACTTTCCCCCATAAACAAGCGGCGAACTGCGACTTGGCCATGGCACAAGATAAAGAAATTGGCTGCACATTTTTGGATCACAGGGAACTAGTATATATACGTAGATATATACTAAAATATATATATATATAGTCCAAGAGGGAAACTGGGGGAGGTGTAGCAAAGGTGTCTGTCTGTCTGTCAACTATGCATTTTTTTCGAGTGTGTTGGTTTGTTTGTTTGTTTGTCAATCTGTCGGTGCGTTTCGAGCTTGAACTTTTTTCGGTTCGGTTTTGGTTTGGTTTTTCAGCCTCTGTCTGTCTTTTTTCCCCTCCTGAAATGCCTGATTATTTCACTTGATTTGTGTTATGCAAATTGATTTTCTTTTCTCTCGTCTCTGTTGTTGTTTGCCGAGTGTGTGTTGTGTGTGTGTGTGTGTTGTGTTGTGCTTGGTGAGTTGTTTATGGAAAGGTAGCTACCTTTTTGATTGGCCTTTGTGCAATAGTTAAGCTTATGATTGCACTTGAATCGGAATTCAAGAAGTGAGTAGTTTTTTGTGGCGACAGATCGAAGATAGGGGAGTGTGTGGGGTTAATGGATTGTTTATTTTTTGTTTATTTAAATTTTAATATTATTTGGTGAGTTTAAAATAGGTTTTTGTGGTGTTTAGGGTTTGTGGTAAAAGACTGCTTGAGGAGTGCTTAATATAAAGTACTATTTTATATTATATTTTATGAATGTTATTATTTTTATATAGATATTATTATGTAGGTGTCATTTTTTAGATATTATTTTGTATATTTTATTATGTAGATATTATTATGTAGATGTTATATTGTAGATGTAATTATGTAGATGTTTTTATGTAGATGTCATTATATAAATAGAACGTTACTCAGAGATTTCGGATTAATTATTTTATTATATTAGGTGACTTTAAATATATATATTTTTCATATATATTTGATGGATTAACTTATTTTAAAGAAAGTTTTTAATTAAACAGAGCTGTTTAGTATGTTTATTATAAAATTTTAAAATATCTTAATGATGTAATGAATAAGGAAACTGTTTATGATGCTTTAGTATCTTGCTTAATAATATTTTAATGGTTTAAATTCCAAAAGATTGAGCATGTAAAATATATTTTCAACTCACCAAAATCCCCAAAGTGTAAAACCAATTGTCATAACTCATAATTGACAAAGTTTTCCATATTTCCCGCATTTTCTGCATAAATTCAGTGCACAATTCTATGGCTTTATTTAGGCATTGCCACAGTGACGACTGCATCTTGACCAAAACAGCAGCCCAAACAAACAATGCAGCCGTCTATCTGTATCTGCATCTGTATCTGCATCTGTATCTGCATCTGTATCTGCATCTATTTCTGCATTTGTATCTGCATCTATTTGTGCATTTGTATCCGCAGCTAACTATCTGCTTGGCGGTGGATAATGGTAAATGGGTTCCACATGGCTGAACCGATACACTCTCATTGTAGTCACTGTTCCTACTGTTGATTTGCCTAATTTCGCGTTACGGACTCTTGGAGGGCGCAGCGTGGACGGACGTGGACGCCCACGATTCCGTAATGCCTTAATTCCGTATGGAAAACGCTGCCATTTACGATTTCCCCCGTCGAGAATTTATTGCAATCGGTGGGCAGTGCAGACAGACTCTTAACTGGCATAACTTTCCACTGGTCAAATGCAAAAATATTAAATAATTAATGCCATTGCATAGTGGGTGCCAAAAGTATCAGCTATTGATTAATTGTTTTTAGCATGTTTTAGGCTTAAAACCCCCATTTCTATAATAAGTTGCAGCATTTCTGAGGTAGTTTTGCTTTGATATTCGCGTGCTAGAACACCGATCGCTATTTTGGAGCTCGGGGCCAAACGTGTTTCGCCGTGCTTCTTTGGTGGAATATGCAAATTAATGAGCGGTCGGGCCGGGCCAAGAGCTTGAGGTTGAGTATCTAACAGATACGTGTGCGTGTCGCTCAAATACTCAATCGGACAGGTCTCGAACGAGCGTTTTCCTCTCCTTCTCACATATCTCTCGCCATATCTCAAGCTCTCTCAACATCATCGGCGTCGTGGTAGCTCTGAAATCGCTGAAATCTCGCCAGTTTCATTTGAGCCGCGCTAAAAAACGATACGCGACAACGGCTGGCACACAAAAAACACAACTAACGATAATAACAACAAAAAAAAAAAACCAAACAAACAAACGACCAGCAATTTTTTGAATAATTTTAAGGCAGCGTTTTGTTTGTCGTAAAAAGAAATTAGCAAGCAAAGCCAGCGAAAAACGTGCAACGAATATTTTATACAACCAAGAAAAGTTTTGAAAAAATTAAACAAAAATTATTATAGTTGTGTAAAAAGTGGTGGCAACAATTAAGTCGGCGAAACGAAAGAGCTGAGATACATAGAAGCCGCAACGAATTTTCAAAAAGATTGAAAGATACAACGAACAGCAGTCACAAAAAAGAACACCCAACACGACCTTGACAAAGTCGCAGATACAAAAGCAAAAAGCAAGGCAAATGCTACAGAGACTAGTCATCAACAAAAAGCCGAAAGGCAACGAATAAACTGTACATAAACTGTACATATAAAGTATTATTTAAAGTGTATTATTAATTATAAACGAAACGAAACCACTACGCCCCCAAAAAAAGCAAAATCAGACAAAAAACAACTACGAATTTATAGCCTTTAGGTTTCGGTTTAGTGGGCGTCTGTGTCTCAAATGTGCCATAAAATAAATAAACTAAAAGATAACGAAGAAGCCAGCGATTCGCAATTAACTAAATAAGTGAACGAGGAATGTTTTGGCTGCCTCCAAGGACCAGCGAAGAGATTGTTGTGAAATGTTCGCCCCCCGAAACTCGTCGCCAGTTGCCATTTACGGCAAGGAGGATGTGGCCGCCTATGAGGTAAAGGTCGTCCACTTGCCACTTGCTACTTGCCAAGATGGAACGGAATCGATTCCGCCAGCAAACCGACTCGACTTTCATTTGCCTCGGTTAGAAAGCAATCCAGCAAGCGAGTTCTCGCCGGCTTTCCACCACTCACCATTTCCACTTTTGCATATTAGACACAGCAGCACATCCGTTTGGGTTTTGGCTATGGACATAGATATGGCTATGGATATGGCTATGGATATGGCTATGGATACAGCTACATATGTATATATCCATGGTACAGATTTCTGCCCACTTGGACTCCACCGCTTCATGATTCATTTCGCTGCGGGCTTTTGTCTCCGCACTTGTAATGGATTTTTGTGGTTATTTGTTTTTTTTCTCCGGCATAAATATTCTATTTGAGCTCGAATTGCTGCTGCCTGGCTGCCTCAGGCTAATTATAGGCAATTAGCTAATGTCGGCAGCTTCTAACAGTCGCAGGAATCTCAATTGAATACGCGAAGGAAAGAGTTGCGTTTAAGCAAAAAAATAAATCCACTTTGATTTGATTTTGTTCTATCGAAAAATTTCTTGGCTTTGGCTTGGATTTTTGGCTGGTTGTCATAGTCATAAACATGTGGCTCACGTAAGCGCCTTCAAGGCACAAAAGTATCTGAAAGGTATACTGAGCTGCTATGTATAAATACAGTGTGTATTCTACAGAGAGAAATGTCTCCCTTAAGGTTAAGGTTAAAGTTTATTATTAAATCAAAGATGCAGCAAGCTTTAGTCTCAGATTTACTAACAATTGATTTTCCTAAACAATTTAAATTTATTATTTATAATCAATACAAACTAACTAGTTTTTCCCTTGACTTCATTGTACGGAACCTGCACTGTATTTTTCCTTCTACTCTTTTTATTTATTTTATTTTTTTTTTTTGCATTGTTATGAGGGCCATGTACGGTCTGCGTCTAAGCCGATGAAAGCCAATTGGAAATGCACAAAACGTGTTACGGGCAACCGAATAACAAAACAAACAAAAAAATAGATAAATAAACATAACATACAATATTCTATTTGCCAATAAAAAGTAGAGAAAAAAAGAGTGCAGATGGCCAGCCGTAAAGTCAACATAAACCTAATTAATATTCATTTAATAAAGCCACGCTCAAAAGTCTTTGACTTATCGGCATTTCAATAATTCATGCCCGATTTATGCAAGAAATTCTTAATGGAAATCTTTTCCTGCTCGGCTATTTATTTATTGATTAAACTGGTAGGCAATTAAGCCTGGGCTTTGTCTAAGGCGCCAGCTGGGTTTTGGCTGCTGGAGTGTAACCGAACTAATAATTTGCGGCATGCCATGTTTTCCCCATAGGAGTCTTGATTGGATTAAATATAATTATAATTATTTATGAACACGTACGATTATAAATATTAATAAAGTAATGGAGAGATGGAACCCCATTTAGTTGGACGATGATGTTAGCTACAACTTAATTTCCTCATTTTGCAGTCTGGTTTTCGGTTCTCAGTGAAGAAGGCTTTCGATTTGCATAAATTTATATAGTCTCCTTGAGGCCTGAATTTATTCGTGAATTCTGGCGGCCTTAAGGTATACATTTTCATTGCGTGATTTTCGGTTGACACCTGTCTGCTGGAAATATTTCAGCTTATTTGTGGCCTTTTTTCGCTCGAATTGTGGGCAGCAAAAATCCGCAAAATACTGTGGGTTGGGTATTTAGAATTTGGGCAACAATTGCAGCCAACAGCTGCGTGCATTGAACCTGGCCAAAACAGAGGCTCCAGTGGCTGAGTGACTCCATCATTAAGTCGGAAATTTCATTAACAAAGTCCGAAGCCACTTGACCGAAAAGTGATTTGCCTCGGGGATCGCTTTTTGGCCAATTTACTGTTTGTCTGGTCATGGCCAAGATTTCGTCACAGCCAGAGCTGGCGTTAAATAATAATTAATTATCAGTTAACTGCCGCATCTGTCACACTAAATGGAAATTTGAGTATCGAAGTTATTCTTCTCTGCTGGACATAAATTTCGCTACTACACCAAATATGTAACCAAAGAATTCGGCTTTGTTTGGGCCAGTTTTTGTGCCTCTCAGCCTTTGTATTTGGCAACTCCCAAATTAAGCTTTGATGAATGGCGTGTGTTGACTTCCGTTTGAACAGAATAAAAAACACAACAAAAAATAGGAAAATGTGTAATATAAATGGTATACAAAATGTCTGAGTCTTTGGACTACCTGCAGCTGCTGTTTGTGGTAGAAAAATATAAAATAACATTTTTAGAATACCTGTTTCATAGTTGGGGAACTTTTTAACAATACCTAATTGATTTTCTTTGTTTAATATATAAAGAATTAACAGGAAAAAACAAGAATAAAATAAAGAAATGGAATGCTTTGTATTTATAAAGTAAATATTGGTATGAACTCAATTTTAAACACAAAATTCGGTAAAAAGTAAATTATATTAATAATAATTAATATGCAAATTAAACACGAAATTTGCTTAAATAATATATTATTAAAATGTATTTATTGTAATAAAAGACAACTTAAAGAAGGCATTGTTTTCTATCTATAAATTTAATATTTTATGGTTTGATAAAAACTTATTTTTAAACATAAAGTTTGCTTAAGTAAACCAGATTAATATTTATTGTAAAAAAAAACACAAGATCATCAAGTATCCATTAAATAAAATCGCTAAATAATTAGTACATCAACAATCTTAAATATACAAATAAAAACATTGAAATACATAACAAAAAATTCGCTTAAAAGTAAAACATATTTATAGTAATTTATTGTATTTTAAAATTTAATGGGGCATAGTTGGACATAGTTGGAAATAATATTAAAATCAATAATTAATTAACACTTTTAAATTTATAAAATTAAAACAATGAAATACATAACAAAAGTGCAATGCAATTCATTAACTCTTTTATACATTTAAATTCCCCTTTTTTATCATATATATTCCCTTCTAATAAATAATAATAATGAAATAAATCTCTTCAAATAAAAACTAAAAAAATTCCATTAGTTTTTTCTACAGCTTCTGCTCTGCCTAATTATCATTTCAAAACGAATTAAGTGCCAGCAGTTGCAATCAAAGCTCACGGATTTGGTTGCGCATACGCCCCGTAATTGCTCCTCCATCTCGCTCCCACTCTCCGCTCTCTCTCTCTCTCTCTCTCTCTCTCTATCTCTTTCTCTCTCACACAGAGATTTTAATAATTTTCTACTCAAACGAAATCGATTCCAGTTGGTCATGATTCGGGGGAAGCTTTGATTATCATTTTTCAGTCATGGTTAGCATATTTTCATTGTTGCCATATTTCAGTCATGCTCAGAAAATTTGTTTACAATTTCACGGCAAAAATTGTTGTCATTAAAAATGCAAATATGCGGGAGGGGGAGCAAGAGATGGAGCACCTACTTAGAGAGAGATAGAAGCAGAGGAGGGGCAGGGAGATCGGAAACCGGTTCCATAGATCGACCGACCTTATGCATTAAAATATAGATTTTAAAGGCTGCTGCGTTGGTGTCGCTTGATATTCGCTTAAGTGAAACAAGCCAATAAAATAATTCTCGTAGTAAACAAACGCTGGACGGAGTGAGTCTCGGATGTGTGCGCTTTTGTTTATTTTCGAGATGATCTCAGCTGGAATGTATTCGGTTACTTTGTATCTCAGAGTCCGAGTTTGCGATTTGCGACGCAGAAATCAAGCATCTTTTGGATGCTCTTTGCATGCCAGAAGTTGACAGAAGTTGTCTCGCCCACTGTTTGAATCTGATTTACGTCCGTCTATATAATATATATATTATATACCATTCGATACTCGATATTGCCAATGCGATAGTGCTACTCGAACACACTTTGTTGTTGACTTGCACTTCCTTCTCATTTTGTTGTTCACCTGTTCTATGCCCCTAATTGTTTTAGTTTTGTTTTTATGGCATTTTATTTTTGTTGTATTAATAACTCATGGGTTAGTTGCATGGGCAAGATCAAGGTGAAGCTCAAGTGAGGCGTAACGAGCGGCTTGTGAATACAAAGAGCCATATTTATTTGGCTTTAATGAATGAAATCATTAGGGCTCTTTGGGTAACAAGCTATTGTATGGGCTTTAAGTGTTTTTTATGATTTTTGCACAAGCTTAAATACAAGTTTTACAATTTAAAAATACATTACTAAAAGTGTGTCATTACAAAGTTTTAACCTACTTTAATTTATTATTAAAAGTAACATAAATTTCCTTTCCCCAACTCTGTTCTACATTAATTTCTCTCTTTCATGATGGTTTCTTCATACATTTTGCAATTAATTTAAATTTTTTATTAACGCAATTCACTCCCAGCTTTCACCCCTTGTGGGGAAATATCCGCCAAAGCTTGTCAATATATTTGCCATAAATGAAAAACGTACAGCAATCATTGGAAAATCATGTTAACATGCTGAGGCAATTTCTGTTGTTTATGTTTATGTAAATCGCAAAAGGCTGGGCTCCATATGTAAACACACGGCAACGACATGATAAATGTGCGAATTGTGTGCTTTAGCAATTCACACAGCAAGTTATCTTCGTTTAGTTTATATTTTTTTAGGCAAATATTACGAAGGATGACCTTGCTGGGGGAAACATGAAATAAGCTGACATGATGTAATATCTAATGGCATGATGTTCTCGTTTTTTTTTTTCTTGCAGATAAAACTCAAAAAAGTCCTGGGCCTGACTGTGTGCAGCAATGCGGCTTTGGATGTGTCCCCAGTCAGCGGCCTGCTGGCCTATCCAGCTGGGTAAGTTCCACATACTATATACTATATATACTATATATGCATATCTGGTTTGTATATCCAGCTGCGTGGAGGAAGCGTCATTTTGTGGGATCCCATTTCCTTTAAGGCTTCAGCTTTAACCCTCTCCCCACTCCGAAAAATAATTCGCAATGAAAATCGTTGATTAAATCTCTTCTCAACTGTCACACATGGCTGAGTTTTTCCATCTCGTCGGCTGAAAATTCATGACAGCTGAGAGAGGAAATGGTAGTGGAAAATATGTGACATAATGTCACCTACTTGCGCATTTAATGTCCAATGCAAGTGCCGAGGATTTGCATATACATACGTGTGCCACTAAATATTTACTTTGCTCACCATGGCGTATACGTAATAAGCTTAATGATAATAATTATTATTATCAATGACAGATTATTTAAACGAAAGCAGCAGGAAGGAAATATCTGCACTGACTTTTGATAAGTGAAAATCCAGGGCAATTAACTTATTGTCAAAAGTGAATTTATCCTCATGTATCTGTCACTTTTAAATCCTGTTTCTTTATCCTGACAACATTTCAATTAAAGCGAATTAAGCCGAGGAACTCTACTAATTATGTTCATTAACAAAATGTGCATATTTACGCTTGCATTGCACTGTAAAAGTTTCCTTTTTTCTTGTCTTTTTATACTTGGCTCACACACATGACTTTGTGTGTGGAAAGGGCCATTTGTAGGCATGAATAAATAGCAAATGCTGGTGGGAAGTTTTTTGAAGCTTAATAACGGGGCTTAAATGCACTTCAATGGGTGCTATAGAACGATTTCAACAAGATTTATACTTATTTTTATTTATTATAAATTATTTGCCTAATTATAAATCTGTTTAATTGAATAGTACTTTAAAGTAAAAGTTTCTTTGTTTAATTTATAAAAGAATTACAAACCCTCTAACCTCTCTAAATTCAACTATACCCCCTTCTGATAGTGTATAACCCTAAGTGAAAGATGTGGGCGTGATGCGCTCATTAACAGAGCAACAGTAGTAACAACTGAAAATAAAACCGGGAGGCGGCGGCCAAACAGCAGCTTAATAATGAGCTCGGCAGGCAGTTAGCTTCTGGCAACAGAGGGTTAAGCGGAGGCAGGACCTACTGGTTGGAGGTGGCGGGACGGAAGGGCAAAGGAAACAAACTGAACTGGGCAGGACCTACATCCTTGGGCATTTTAAATGCCAAGCAAACTGGCTGCTTTTACTGCTTGTCTTGGTCAAGGACGTCTTTAAATGGTTTGGGAAAAGCAGACAAATGCGATGGAGTGGGCGGAAGTGAAACTGTTAACATGCCATGGCTATACAGACAAAGAGAGACAATTAATTTGGGGATCTTTAAGTTAAGTTAAGCATCCATAAAAAGGCATCCATAAAAAGTTCTGCTTACAAAGATTGCTTCCATGCTTTGACCATGAAAGATGGAAATTTGGGAAAAAATCCTACTTTATTACGTACTTTATGAGGATTCTTATTGCACATAAAAATGGTTTCGTTTTGAGAATTTAATACAATATATTATAATAATTTGGTAGCAAATAAATAGATTCAATATCAATTCCCATGTTTATACCCTTGCAGGGTATTATAATTTCAGTCAAAAGCTTACAACTCAGTGAAGTAATCATTTCCGACCCTATATATCATATATATTCTTGATCAGCATCGACAGCCGAATCGATCTAGCTATGTCCGGCAAGAAAAAAAATTTGACCCATTTTTTGAAAAAATTATAAGGGGTTACATCGTTAAAATTGTGAAAAATTCGAAAATTCTGAAAAATTTTAAATTTTGAATTCTGCTTGCTGGTTTGTTAAGCTAATCAAAACAAGCACGGAAAAGCTTTTTTGAATTGAAATTAATGCATTTTTGGCGATGTTATGACCGATTTTCATGCTCCAATTGCAAGCTGCAAGGGTATACAAACTTAGGTTTCCCGAAGTTAGCTTCCTTTCTTATTTTATTTTAAATTATTTTTAAAAATTTTTTTAATTAGTTAAAATTGCAAGCAACTTTGTTTTGTTTGTCGTTTAAGGCCTTTTATAGAAACATAAAGTTCCATTTGTTGATTCAAATCTCTTTCTCAGAATTGTATTTAACTTGGCATTGAATCACCGCAGAAACCAGATATTCTTTGAAATAAAATGAAAAAACAATAACGAAATGGTTAAAAAAAAAACATCGGGCTAAGCACAACAGTTGTGTTTTTTTTATTCATTAATTGCATTTGCTTCTTTTTTGCTTGTTTGATTATTAATAAATTATTTTACAAATTACATTAGATAAAAAAAATCATGCAGCATGCAAATTAGCAATCATCAACTGTTTTTTTTTACTTATTGCTATTTTAACATTGCTTTAAAATGTATGCTTTATGATTTTTTCATTAATATTTACTAAAGAAGCTTAATACTATGTTGTTATTCTAAGATAGATTGCAAATTTACATTATTTAGTATTTGGAAAATGTAAATACTTTTCTTTTAAGGTTCTATACTGAATTAAAAAGTATTTTGATGAGGATTAAAGGAATATAAAATTTAGGAATTTTAAAAGATTTCAAGCGATTTAAAGGGCCTTTAAAATATGTAAAGGAATTTTACAAATAATTAAAGATTAACTTATAATAAACTAGACAGACTAAAAAATACATATGTATATGAGGTCAAATCCAATCAAATTAAATCCAATATAAACTTATAAAATTTCAAAATGAATACGAATTAAGCCCCATAAGGTATGCAATACCTTTTATCAACACGGTACCGGTTTTTTTTTATACTCTTAAATGTATAACTTAATTTATTTATTTTTTCTTTTAATTCTTTACAGCTGCACCGTGGTGCTATTCAACGCCAAGCGCCAGACACAGGCCTACCTGGTCAACACCTCCCGCAAAGCATTCACATCCGTGGCCTTCTCTCGCTGCGGGCGCTACGTGGCCACCGGGGAATGTGGCATAAATCCGGCCATCAAGGTCTGGGAGCTGGAGACTCCCAATGGCAGTCTGGAGCACTGCAGCGGCGGCAGTGTGGTGGCGGAGTTCGTGGATCACAAATATGCCGTCACCTGTGTGGTGAGTTCTGGATTATGAAGCATCCTTAAATTGCCTTAATTAATTACTATTAATTGTTAACTATTTTGCAGGCCTTTTCGCCCACGGGCAAGTACCTGGTATCGGTGGGCTCGCAGCACGACATGATTGTCAATGTGTTCGATTGGCGGGCCAACCTCAAGATGGCCTCGAATAAGATCAGCTCTAAGGTGGCCGCCGTATGTTTCTCCGAAGACGGTGGTTACTTTGTGACCGTGGGAAATCGCCATGTCAAGTACTGGTATTTGGAGGGTGGCAGAAAGGTGAGCCCCAAAGTCTAAGCTTCAAATTGATACTAAAACCATAGAGATAAAGAAAATGTTCGGTCTTCTTTACGGATTTCCTAAATAAAATGTAGCAGAATTTCCTCAAATTTATTTGCCAATTTTAAATGCAAAGAACGCTTTGCTCTTGTGCATATTTCATGAAATACTTTCCCTTGAAGGTCATGGCTAATGGCTTAACTCATTCCCTTTTGCAGTACAAGGATCCCATTCCCTTGATGGGACGCAGCGCCATTCTGGGTGATTTGCGGGACAACGACTTCTGTGCGGTGGCCTGCGGCAAGGGTGTGTGCGCGGAGAGCACGTACGCCATCACCCGGCAAGGCCATCTGGTGGAGTTCAGTTCGCGCCGCCTGCTGGACAAGTGGGTGCAGTGCCGCACCACCAACGCCAACTGTATCTGCGTCAACGAGCGCTTCATACTCGTCGGCTGCGCCGAGTCCATCATCCGCATCTTCAACGCGGAGACGCTGGAGTACGTGACCACGCTGCCGCGCACCCACTACTTGGGCGTGGACGTGGCCCAGGGCATCCAGATAAACCATATTATGTCGGTGCCGCAGCAGGCCAAGTTCCCCGATTGCATCGCCATGGTGTTTGACGAACAGCGATCCAAGGTGAGCGCTTTTTATAAGCAAGATTGTTTTTGAATTCTAATCACTCCATTCTCCACCAGGTGAGCTGCGTGTACAACGACCATTCCCTGTATATTTGGGATCTGCGCGACATCTCACGCGTGGGCAAGTCGCACTCGTTCCTCTACCACTCCACGTGCATCTGGGGCGTGGAGACAGTGCCATATAATGTGGAGCGGGAGCCATCGCAAACGCTGCCGGAGGAGTGCTTTGTCACCTGCTCCTCGGACGACACGATTCGTGTTTGGGGCCTAGACGGCTGCACCAACAATGATATTTACCGCAGGAATATTTACTCCAAGGAGCTGCTAAAGATCGTTTACAGCGACGAGGAGCTGCAGTTCATCAAGGATCAGGGTTCCTCGCTGTTTGACAAGGCGGGAAATTCCTCCTACGATGGCCGGAATGGCGTGCGTTGCATCAAAATCAGTCCGGAGCTGCAGCACTTGGCCAGCGGTGATCGGTGTGGCAATATCCGGGTATACAACCTGGTTAACCTGCGCCTGCTCACCACTATCGAGGCGCACGAGTCGGAGGTGCTGTGCCTGGAGTATTCCAATGACAAGATCGAGCGAAAGTTGCTGGCCAGTGCAAGCAGGGATCGTCTTATCCATGTGTTTGATGTGGCCCAGAATTACCTGCTGCTGCAGACGCTGGACGATCACAGCTCCTCGATTACCTCCATTAAGTTTGTGGGCGCAGGACTCAATTTCCAGATGATAAGCTGTGGCGCTGACAAGTCTATTATGTTCAGGAGTTTTCAGGTGAGTTCCTGGCATTAATCTCCCTAATCTCCAATTAAATAACTAACTCTCTGTCCTCCTAACAGGGCAACATCTTCATGCGCGGCACCAACACCTCCGGCAAGACAACGCTGTACGACATGGAGGTGGACTCGAATTCCAAGCACATTCTCACCGCCTGCCAGGATCGCAATGTGCGCGTCTATGGCACCCAGAATGCCAAGCAGACGAAAACCTTCAAGGGCTCGCACTCGGATGAGGGCAGTCTGATCAAGCTCAGTCTGGATCCCAGCGGCATCTATGTGGCCACCTCCTGCACGGACAAGACCCTGGCTGTCTACGATTACTACTCCAGCGAGTGCATGGCGAGGATGTACGGCCACAGTGAGCTGGTCACTGGTTTGAAGTTCACTAACGACTGCCGGCACTTGATATCGGCGAGTGGCGATGGCTGCATCTTCATCTGGCAGGTGCCCCACGACATGATTGTCACCATGCAGGCGCGGATGTCACAGCAGCGTCTCCGATCGGGTCATGGTCCGTTGCCCCGTCCCCTGGCTCCACTTTCGCCACAGGATGGCATAGTCATGGAATCACCAACCAGTGAAATGGAGCAGCCCAAGTTCGGGGTAACCGAGCGGTTCTCGGACGTGGGCCAACTGCCACAGTGGGCGATGAGAAAGGCAGCCGGGGACTCGGAAAGCGGCGCTCTTTCCATACCCACGCCGGGCGGTGGTGGTGGTGTTGGGTCCCATTTGCCGCCTGCCCTTCAGGCCGCCTCGTCCATGGGCAATCTGAGCTCGTCGCCAAGTCAACAGCTCTCGGGAATGGCACCCAGACCCCGAGGGAGGTGGTCTCAGCGGAGCAGTCAGTTGGAAACGGCCGATGACCTCCGATCCAATTCGGAAAGCCCCCTGGGCACCGTTTCCTCAGTGGGCGGACATAGTGGCGTGAATGTCCAGACGTCTGATTATAACAGTGCCTCCTCCAAGGACATTATGTATAATCAAACCTACTTGAGCGAGGACTCCTCCATCGACTCCGGAATGGAGACGCGAAGGGGCGAGCTCAAGTTTATTGGCAGCAGCAACAATGGAACAGTCGTCACAGTGTCCTCCGTTTCCTCGTTGGCCGTGTCTGCCACCAATGGTGCCATTACAGCTGGATCCGGCGGAGCTGGTCAGCAACAGCAGCAGCAGCAGCGTCTTCAGCTGCCGGATAAGCGGGGTAAGCCGGGTCTGCGTTTCGATACCCAAACCCACGATCACGACGGCGATGTGGAGGACATCTCTGATGGAGAGAGAACGAGCTCGGATCATGGCATGTTCTACAACAACCTGGCGCCCAGCACGCCAACGTGAGTACAAGGAACCAAATAGATAATGAAATCAAGTAAAAAATTAAATTAATCTAATCCTTAATGCCCACAGAGACTTCAAGGTGACGGCCATGAACGAGGAGGAGTTGCGCAAGTCGATGCGCCGTTCAAAGTTCGAGAAGTCAGGCCTTCAGCTGGCCACCTCGGGACTCAGCGGAAATGGCAGCTCGCACACGGCTAGCACCGGAACCGGAACTGGAACCTCCGATACGGAGGACGAAGGCTCCACGCCCAGTGCCGAAAATGCGGAACGTTCGCTGGCCTCCACGCTGGGCGGTAGCTCGGAAAATCTTCCGCAAAGCAACAACAGTTTCCTGCATGCCGCTCTGCCAGAGGGACCGGGCTTAACATCGCCCATGGAGAGAGGCACAAGCAGTAAGATTTCAATAGCAACTCTACATATATAGAATAACTTGACTTGGGTTGTCCTATCCCCTAGGTCGTCGCAGCATCAGTGCCAAGCACAACACGGAGAATGGAAAGAGCGTGGCGGCGCCGCCCACCATTACCAAGTCGTATACGAGCACCAAGAAGGAGGAACTGCTGCAGGTCATCAACAAGGTCAAGCAGCAGCTGGAGAATGTAAGTGCTGGCGGAGAGGGTCAAGGTCTTTACTTTTTCGATGTATTTCCCCGGATTTCCATTCTGCTCCCAGTTTTATTTCCCCATTTTAATTTATGCTCTTTCTTTTGTTGTTCTTTTCTCTGTATTTTTTATGTGTGTCCCATTATTTGTTTTTCGGTGTCTGGTCTGTGTCCAACTTCCCAAAACCCCACCCAACACATGCACCCAAAAAATACGAATTAAATCTTTGCCCTCAATTTGTGTGTGTGTGTGTGTGTTTAGGGTACCCGCAAAACTGGCAACCCAAGGTTGAATGCTATAGTCGAGGTGAGCCGATACTAAAGACTGTTCTACAGTTGTGTAAGGACGCTTCTTCTGAATTGTACATTATTTTCACAAGGCTTTAAGACTAAGCAGAAGTTTAACTACAAATACAACACTTTATGTTTTTAAAAGGACATTTTTGATCTTCAAATTAGCTAAACTAGAAAATCCAATAACAGTTTTCTCATTTAGTTAAAGTTAAATGCCTTAAAAGTCAATACAATTACAAGAAAAATCACTCTAAAACGATAGTAATTACATACCTTTGAGTAAACTGATTTTTAATAATTCTTAACCCATTTTAATGCTTTTAAAGTAAAAAAAATAAAAAGAAAAAAGTTATTTTGCATCGGCCGGGAATCGAACCCGGGCCGCCCGCGTGGCAGGCGAGCATTCTACCACTGAACCACCGATGCTTCGTGGAGTAACCCAAACCAAGCCCATACTTGCCACATCTGCCGTCATGTCACACACTCACACTTGTCCCAAATAGCAGCTGTGTCTAAAAATAACCCAAAACTAGCAGCGACTAAGGAAAAAACTTGCTTAGTCAGATAAGCTGAGTCAGTCGAAGATGTTGCTTCCACTAAACCACTCAACCCAACTGAGCAGCCAGAAAAACACTCACACCAGTAACACTCATTCCACTAACTCCACTCAAAAACCAAATGATGAATATTTTAATTGGTATTAAAAACTAATAGTTTATTCAACATAATATTTATTTATTTATTTATCTAAAGCTAACAAATTGTTGTAAACTAAGAGCTAACTTAAAGTTAAGAGCCATAGTAGCTAAGACCTTCGGAAGGAATTTATTATTAATTTCGTTAAAAATATTTAATCAATTAATCAATCAATACCAATCATTTAAACCTTCAATATTCTAAATCTCTTAACTATTTCACATCTGAATATATAAAATTAAAATTCCTTTCTACAAAATTAATACTTTGTTATTGTTAAGTCAAACAGTAAAAGAGCACTTTGCTTCCTTTAAATCTTTCAAACGATTTTAAATATATTTCTTATTTAACACACGTAGTATAGTAAATATTTTATCAAATTTATATTTATTATATTATATATTATATATCAACACAAGAATGTATTAAATTTAAATTTAATTTATTAAAAATTAAAATAAAGGCATTTTATATTTTTAATACGTGTAAAACGAACAAATCAGAATGCTTTATTTTCTAGTATTAGATTCTGTTTTAAAATAGAATTTCTTACAATATTGTTTTAACAATTTAATTATTCAACTTTTTATTTAAAAATATTGAAATCCAAATGTTTTAAAAATATTCCGTTTTTGATTTTTGAGTGTTAACTTTATTATATATTTTCTAATCTATTTCATCTTGTTTATAATTCATTCGAGACTGTTTATGTTTTTATACCCCAAGCCTAACCAAGCCATGCATTTTATCTTTCACTAACAAATAACTAAACCCTGTTTTTAAACAAACTAAAAAGTAAACAATTCTCTCAGTTAAGAACAATATAATTAATAAAATTATTTTTTTTCGATCCACAGGTAGGCCATAGACCCCTTCGGGGAAGCCATAGCATATCGGACCTGAGTCTGGCTGCCAATTTGGATGGCTCGAGGAGTGCGGGCGGCGGTGGTCCAGGACGTTATACAAAGCCAGGTGAGGGATAATGAAGGAATAGGGAGTCCTGATACTCCTGAGACCATCGTAAAAGTCCCCTAACCAAGTTGGACCAAGTAGGCTAATGTAACTCTCTCTCCCGTTGTTTGCTCTTTCTCTCTACTGTCTATATCTTTTTGAAAACTGCTCTCTCCTTTTTTGTGCTGCGGTAAAAACCAAAAATGTAATGAAAAATCGGTGTATTGATGAATTTTATCCCCTTTTGAAAACGTTAACTCTTGACTAACCCTATTAGTTGCTTCCCATGACACTTTGCAGTATGTTAGTACCCAAAATCCAACAGCGACAGAAGCAGTTGCTGCTGCAGCAGTTTCCCAGCAGCAGCAACCGGCCAAGGAGCCACATCAGCAGCAGCTGCCACATCAGCAATACATTCCTCCGGCTGCCTCTCAGCAATTTTTCAATTGTGCTGCCCCCAAATCCAAGCTGCAACAAAACTTCCAAACGATGCGACAGGTTCAACAGCATTATCCTCCCTATCCCCACCACGTGGGTGTGCATCAGATACATCCACCGCCCGGTGTTCCCTTCGGTGGCTCCTCCTCTGCAGTGCAGCATCGCCAGCAACATCATCATCAACAGCAGCCACACCAGCAGCAACAGCAACGTTTAAAAAGGAATCCTGCTGGGAATAATAGACGTACTCCCAGTATCTTGAAGCACTACAAATCCTGTCCAGTGTCGCCGGTCCACGAGGAGGTGGAGTGGTCAGCCGAAGGCAATGAAAGGGGTTGTCTTTTGGGCGAACCCAAGAGGCACTCCGTTTATGCCGACGATGCCAGAACTATTTTGGACATGATCCATGCGGACACGGAAAAGATGATAGATGAGATAACCAAGAAGTATGGGGATCTCGATGAGCCCTGCAGCATACCGGCTTCTTATTCCATGCCAGCGAACTTAAGGGGCCTGGGTGGTCTGGGCTCCACGGGTGATTCCACGCCCACTGGTAGGACAACTCAGTATTATGTCTACAGGGAGTTCTATCAATGCGAGCGGAAGGTCTCCCTTTCGGATATATTGCAACCGGAACAGTTTGCGGCCAGCCAGAGGAGACTGGACGAGGCGAGATTCCTGGAGACCCAGCGCCATTCCAGTGCCAGCTTCTTCCTCACGGGACAGCAGAGCCAGGAGTCGCTCTCCCTGCTCTCGGATGGCGATGGAGGCGGTAGTTACTGCAACAGTCTGGAGAGCGTTCTCTCCGACGAGAGTGACTGCCAGAGTGCTCCGCTCGAGTATCCCCAGACGCAGGTGACTCAAGTGCTGCAGCAACGACACGCTGGCATCCGGAACTTTATCATCCATGGGCCAGTGTCGAAGTCGTACGGGAATAGCCCCAATGCCTATGGCAGCTTCGATTACTATATGCGACAGCAGCATCACCATGCAACGGCCACTGCCACGGACAGCTTCGATGTCACCGGTTACAACCTGGAGCCGCTGAAACCACTGCCCAGCTCGAAGACCTATCCCAGAATAGCCCAGGTCCAGGCCTCGGAAAATATACCCACTCTGCGTTCCAAGAACAAGCAGTATAACTCAGGTGTCAACAAGTCCTTGAGTACGGATTTCGCTCAGCAGCGACAGCAACGGAACTCGAATCCCATGCAATCGGGCGACAACAACATGATGTTTGTGAGGAAACCCCTCAAGCCCAAGCCACCGGTGCCGGCAAAGCCCCAGAATCTGGTTAGCACTTTGAGCCACATGGAAAAGCAGCAGAAGCAGCAGAAGGAGCAACAGAAATCGCAGTCCCGAACGGCCAGTGTGGTCCGGCAGTTTGAGCATAATTTGCAGAAGTTCGAAAGGGAGAAGCAGAGGGAACGGGATCACCAGCAGAGGAGGCCCACGGCGATGCGGAGTTCGGTGAGCAGTGGAGCTCTGGCCGGAGGAGGCTCCGGCACGGGCACCGGCACCCAGAGCTGCCTTAAAAAGATCTCACGTTTCGATACCAGCGAAAGCAGTCGCCGAGCCACCAGTGTGAGGCAGAAGAACAGGCCAAAGATCTCGGTGCGATTTAATACAGTTTCCCAAATCAAGTATACGCCCAGTGCCAAGAGGGAGAGGCAGCGGCAGGCCAGAGAGGCAGAGGAGGAGGAGTCTCCGCCGGAACTGGAAGTCGGTAGCCTGCCCAGCGACTACGGGGAGCGCAGCTTTGAAATGTATTTCACGGAGAATGGAAATGCACCGGAAAACCTAGAGAATATGCAAACCCTCAAGCTCTACACGAAGCCCCAGCTCCAGGCGGTGGTCGATGAAATCCAGCAGGAGCGTGAGAAGTACCGCAAGAACCTGGACAATGCCGGGAGAATCAGTGGAAAGGGCGGCTCCACCAGCCACCAGTGCCAGAATATAGCCAAAAAGATTGACATTATTGAGAAGTTAATTGAAATGGAGGAGCGCAAGATGGAGCAAATACGGTTGGCCACCGAATCGCGCCTGCGACCCTTCAATTGCAATGCCAAGGAGAAGGGCTATGTGAAGAGTTTGACCATGAATTTCGATATGCTGGCCCGGGGAGAGGAGCCGGCCGAGGATGAGGACCTGAACTCCAAAGATGCCTCTGATCTGTGCGCCTATGCCAGGAACATGCGAAGAAACTGCAGTTTGCCGGATGTCCTGGAGAGCACGGACTTCAGTGGGATCTATAGCAGTCAGGGCGTGGAGTTGGCCAAGGAAGTCCGAGCCGACGATGAGGGACGCGATGAACCAGAAATCACTGCTGCAGATAGTTCCCAAAGCGAGGACAAAGGACCAACGACGACGTCGACGACTACGACGGTTGTTTTGAGGATGGAGCCAGGTTTGAGCCCCATTTCCGCCTTGGTTGTTGATGTTGTGCCTCTTGAGTTTCTCCGTCACCTTCATTTGCGCACTCCCACAGTTACTTACTAGTTATTATTTCTGCCCTTTTGCCCACTCTCCATACCGAAATCCCACTAGCACTGCGTACAAATACCATAACCGCACGACCCGAGCCAAAGACTAATCTGAGAACCCTTTACAGGCAATCCCAAAACGATTAATCCCATGCCCATCGAGGAGTCATCCATACGCCGCGCCTGCTCGCTGAGCGACCTGCACATGGGCAACTTTGGCAAGCGTAAGCACCCTCGATTATATATTTTTTTTAATATTATATAAATTTAAATCTTACTGATAAATATTTATTCTCCTTTAGCTGGAAAATCCACTGGCGGTACGCCACAGAAGCCGCAGGTCCAACACCGGAATGGCAACATCTCGCGGTCGGCCAGCAAGAGGAACAGTCTGCAGGGCAAGACGGGACTTGGTGCCTCTAGCAACTCCATGAATGTCCTCAATCAGGGTGTAAGTTGAAAGAAAAAATAATTATAAACTTAAAGTTTTTTAGAAGGGATATTATTTTTTCTAGAAATATTATAAATGATTTATATGAGATAGAAATCAGATTTTAATATTATTATTTATTTCCAGAGCGACTCTGAGCCCGAGGACAGCAATCGTTTGCGCAGTGCCAGCAACGGACCGGGCCGTACTAATGGACCCATAGGTAAATAAGACTATTAACTTTTGATATAATAAAATTATGAATTAAATAATTATATATATCCCATTCAATCTGCAGCTGCCAATCGTCAATACAGCAACAAGATCAATAATGCCAACAACAACCGTCGCAAGACGCCAAACTTTAGCAGTGGTGAGTAGTATAAAAAAAATCTATAATAACAACATAAATAACGCCCAAACAAAGACCTTATAATAACCAGATAATGTTCAAATATATAAATTGCATTAAACAAGCATTTTTTCTGAAGGAAAGTTTTCGCCTCCGTTGCTAACACTAAGTTGACAAAGTAAAAATTAAAATGCGAGTGCAAAGAAATACGTACAGCGTTACTTATCTTGATATTATAAGGGGTTAGGTAGTACTTAATCCTAATTTACACGGAATATCCAACTAATCCTTTTCTTATTTTAACCACTTACAGCCACACCACAAATGCAGGACGACTCTAGCTCCGAGGAAACGCCCAATAACACGGTCAACAACAAGCCAATTGTGCCACCGAGACCAAGGAATCTGGGCTTTGATCACAAGAGCAAGCTGCTTGGCAGCCCCGTTGGAAATGCCAACAAACAGAGGAGCGGTGTGACTTCCATGGAGGAATATGAGGGCACAGATCGTAAGATACCATTAGAGAATATGTGTAAAACTTGAAAATAATCTATATATTATTATTTACAGCCGAAGCCCAAGTGCACAATGTGATCAACAAATTATATACGACAACGCAGGCAGCCATGCAACTGCATGCGAATCTGAAGAACTCGCTGCTGCTTAAGGAATTAGAGAATGCCTTGATCATGTCCAGGAATATGCTAAGCAGCATCACCACAAATCGGTAGGGGTTAACTTTGGGAAGATTAGGGATGTACAACCCGAAGAAAAGTCTATATAGAATCGGAAATAATGTTAACTTTGATATATAGGATTTGTAAATATCAAAATACGACGCTAAAAATATTGATATTTTGAAAACTAAAAGGAAAGCTTACTTAGGGAAGCCGAAGTATCTGTACTCTTACAATTTTCTAATCATGCAGGGGTCTAAATTTGAAATTGCTCATAACTAAGGCTAAATAAGCAGTTATTTTATTTCTGATAACTATTTTGGTCAAGTTTTTATTAGGTTAACAAATCTGCAAACTGAATTTAACTTAAAAAAAATTAAATTTAGTTTGTTACATTTTTGACTATTTTAATAACCTCCTTATACAATTTGGAAAAAATTTTAATTTTTTCTTATTCTGGGCATGGCTAGACTCGGCTGTTCTTGCTGATCAGGGAAATGATTTATATCGTAAAAAATTACTCGTTCACTCTATTGTAAAGGTCTGCCTAGAATTACAATATCCTGCAGGGGTATTTATATCAGAAAAATTATATTTTACTTATTTGTTTCTTGTTCCAATACTTTAAAACTGATACACCAAAATGGAATATAGATTTATTGCGCATATATTGTCAAAGCTGTAACTTGAAGCTTTAAAAACTGAGCTGGATTTAAATTTGTTAAAATATATTATACTGTGTTAACCTGTTAACCTTCCAAAATGCGTTGAATATGGCAAATATTTTAAAATTATTCCCTCTATTTACTAAGGACTTAGTCTCTAATACAAAAAATTTTATATAAACTCCTACTAACCATAATTATGTTTATTTATTTCCAGACAAGCGGAAAAGACGAACAATGGAGTCGGAACCGGAGTGGGACCGGGATTGGGAGTGGGTAGTAGTGGGGGTGGATTGAACCACGATCAGCTGAGCGCTGACAACGGAGACTATCTGATGATGGTCAACAACTGTGCCGATCTTTTGAGCAATTTACGCACGAAGCACAAACCCGATGACTGTGAGAATAACTCCTAGTGTGTAGAGCTTTAGGATAGACTAAATGACTAAATGCGGGGACGACTAACCAACACCAACACCTATTTATTTAACGGAACACACACACACAAACAGACATACGCAGAGGAATCGAGCAAGCAAGCTATAACTAATTTGTAATTAATAAACATTCACAGCTAATGTACATTTTTTGTTTAGTAATAGGTCCCTAAGATTTTGCTGTTTCGTTTATACATTTTTTTGTCGTGTGCGTGTTGCATTTCTTTTAACATTTAATTTATATGGCAATAAAATGCGTGTTTAGCTTGAATTAAATTCTGTAAATGTTAAGTTTAAAAGGTCGTTTTTTGTACGTGTTAAGTGTTATTTGAGTTTAAGGCGAAGCGATGATGAAACGGAATGTCCAAGCGAATTGTTATAAAGTGCGCTTAGTCCATATGCCTTTTTTGTGTATTTTTTTCTATCTTTGCCTTTTGTTTGAATTCTGTTTGAAAATGTAAAAGACAAAGGAGAAGAGCAAGAAGAGAATGTTGTGTCAAATTTGAATATTCCAAAATTCCAATTATATCCAAAATACTATGTATGTATGCCTACTCTCACATTATCACTTATGCCACAAATTATGATCAGAGTAATGCTTATGAAGGGATCGGATTTTCCATCCGCGAGTGAGAAGCGATTAGAACGATTTCCAACACACACTGTTCTCTGTAACAAATTCTCTATTAGTTAATTATTCGATTGTATTTACAACAATTATAACACTACCTATACATATACATATATAAACCTAGATATGAACTTGAATTAGTCCTAAAATTTACTTTACAATAATTTACAACTAAACGAAATGTATTAAAATTAACTTCAAATAGGAAAAACCAACACTTATGATTAATTATGCTATCTAAACTCAAAACTAAACTAAACAACCAAAAAGAAAAAACAACAAAAAAAGAAACCAACTAATTCAGAGCGAAAATAATAATACATAATGCATAATTTTTGAAAAACATTAAACCACGTTTTTAATTCTTAACTTTTGTCTCCATCAAGCCCATTCTGATATTAACCACAACTAAAACCTGAGGCCCCCTTGGACTTGGTACTAAATTTGCTTATTAATTTGGCAACCAAGCTTAAGGGGGCATAAACACATTTAATTCCGATGAGATCTTGCCATATGCACCCGACATATGGCCCCAGGATTCACCTAGACGATGTAAATAGGATGGGCAACCGCATCCAGAACCAAATAATATCTGCGTACACACACGACTAATACAACTAACTCTGGCAGGAATTGTGTAACATTTTAAGAACTCTATTGAAAGCCTTATAATAAAACATAAATCAACGTTTATCGGACAAAAAAAAAGGGAAAGTTTAATGAAATTTCTTTTGGAAACCGTCAATTACGTATCGTTTAAAATTACCCTGGCAATAGGACTTCCAATACAGGTCATCAAAGGGAGATGACCGGCCCAGCAGGTGATGCAATCATCACAAGGCCACACACATCTGAGACCCACCTCAGTTGGCCAGGAATTACCACCCCGAAATTTTTGTAAGCTGCCTGCTTAAGGGTGGACCTTGATAAATGTAGAAATCTACAGAAATTTATAGTGATTTTGGGAGTATATAAAGTGTGCTAAATGGATAATAAATAAGAATAATAGAGTATTTAAATTCAAATCAGTCTGTAACTCCAAATATGTTGCAGTATGTAGGAATGGTATTTGTGGTTTTACATCTGAGGATCTGATAATTCTACTTAATAATTTATAAACTTTAATATTCTCAAAGATCACTTAATGGATACTGCGATTGTTTTTTGTAATTTCAAGGGACAGAATGAAATACAAAGCTCCTTAGCACTCCTCTCCCTCTCTTTCGCTGAGTTGATTTTGTGAGCTATTTTTGCCTAGCTTGTACATTACAGACAAAGCGTAGAAGAAGGAGAATAAAATTAAGAAATCTTCATAAAGCAAATGCTCTTTTGATTCTTTTTTAATTGAGTTTTTGGCGTTTTGTGCACTTTCATGGTGAGGGAACTCCTTTTGCGAGCTCGGTGTCTTGGCAAATATTACCGGAAAGACCCGTAACTGAAGCTATATCAATACTAAGGTCCACTCCATTATTCCTCAGCCACAATGAAGCTCCACTTGGCTTCTCCCACCCCCTGATTTCACAATGTGAGCAGGCGACGCGACGGTTGTTCAGTTCGGCGCTGACCCCACGGCTAAGGGATGCGGCGGGCGCCATTGATACTTTTGCCAGCCGACGGGCTTCAATTAACTTGTGTCAATATTGAGCTAGGCCAACACTCCGGGAGTGTGTGTTTGCGGGGAGTGGAAGGAGGGGGAAAGGTCCTGCTGCCGTCCGTCCCACTCGATAACCCAATAAAACGGAATGGCCATGGCTCGTTCGATGATGATGGACTCACCCTGAAACACACACTCAGCCACCACCACCACGACCTCCGCATCGGTCCCATCGCTTGGTCTCTTTCTGACATTTATGCTTTTTGCATAATTTATGGCAGCGCCCAATCATGAAAGCGGGTGAAAAAGTTGAGCAGGAAAGGTTCTCAATAGCCGCCAGACACGCCCTCGCCCTGTGCTACCATCATCACCTGGCTGTGTATCTCAAGTTGTCATAATGAATAGAAATATGAATTGATTATTCATTGGGAGCTCTTTAATTTGATGTAAGTTAGTAAATTTCATAACAAAGACATAACAAATATATGGTAAATCATCAAGGCTCAATAAGGCTCTCTAACAAATCACATCACAATCGTAGCTGTAGAAGAAGGACCATCCGCAGGCGTTGCTGCCATGGGTACGCACGTGGTTGTAACGCCGGGTCACATAGATTAAGTATACGCCCAGGAGGACAATCAAGGCGAAGCAGACAAAGAGCACATTGCGAACTGTGATGGTACCTGAACACGATGCTGTATTTCCGCATATCATAGCCTGTCTCTTCCGGGCATTCTCCAATCGCTTCTTGTGGCCACATTCGCAGCAGCGCACCTTCTCTAGAATCTGGATCATCCCCAGGTGGCGCCGCTCCTTGGCATCGCTGAACATTTGGCACAGGCCATCGAGCATATTTTGCACTTCGCACATTTTTAACAGATATTCAAAACGGAGAGTCGTGGATTCAATTTAATAAAATATATGATTATGACAGATTTTACAGCATAGACTGTGATGATTTGTAGGTGACAGTAGAAACAGCTTAAGCCTTTCTTTCCTAGATTTTCTAATCAACAAAATTTCGTGTGACCCACAAAATTGAAGCAAGTTCCTTGGCCTTTGGCATGACTTCAACCAATAAAGGCGGAGGCCTCCTTCCTTCTGGATAACGTTCCTCCTATCATCTACATGGACTTGGCCATCCCAGAATTTCACACCCAGATACCCGTCTTTTGTCCGAAGAGGTGTCGGAGTCTGCGCATGGGCAGGTGGTTTGCATCCCTTCCTTGCGAGTCATGTCGCAATCCGATTTCCTGGTCGGCCCTCAAGAATTTCCTTCGGGTACGGAGCGGATGCTGGGATCTACTGAATATTCTCTTGCTAATCACACCAGTGGAATGGCCCAGCCGAGAGTGTACTGCTATCTCCTGGACAGTTGCGAGCACAAGGGGATTAGCTCAGTGTCCCGGGAGGAGCTCCTCCTGATCGAACGCCATCACGGACCGGATAACTATTCGATTGTGAAGTGCACCAGACCCATCCAGCTGGTTGAAGCGGTCAGCAACACGCCCATAAAGTGCCAGATATTCGAGGTAGTTGTAGAATCCTCGAAGGCTGTGCCTTGAAGTTGTCATATCGAAGTTGTCATAACGCGCAAGGTGATCAATCCTGCAAGCCAAAAGACCTCTGGTATCCTTTTCCTGCGGCATCCCAAGATCCCAGTTCGAATGCAGCGTCGCCTGGGCTATTGGGTGAAAAACACTTCGGGCCTTCAGGCTAAGGACTCCATACCTAAGAGCAAAGCTGGAGCGGCGTGACCATGAAGCCAAGTCTACCCGAGTCCGCGGAAGGACCTCAATCCGTCAAAGAAAGCCGCATTCAAAATCGTTCGGTTCAGCTTCCAGACGTCGTTCCACTGTACAGAGAAAGCAGCCAAAACTTTTGAAACTGACTAGCCAGTCTCGGAAAATTTGTGAGATCTCTGAGGGAGCTTTACCAGAGATTCTAGGTCGAGTAGCCTTCCCCTGACCATTTGTTCATCGTTGACTATGTGAGTCGTCCGCTGGGTCCTCGTTCGCCCGTGCAAGGTTCTCCAGTGCTGCTGTTGAGCCTTTCGAATGCCGAATTTTGTTTCCTGGAAGAGAAACAGGGATATTTTGGAAAACAAAATTGATTTGATGTTCTTTTAAATATGAAAAAATATAAGTTTTAAATCCTAATATCTTTTACAAAATGTTATTTGCCTTTCTTTTATTTCAACATTCCAATATTTTTTACGCAAACTAAGACTTAAAACTTAAATATCAACACTATAGATCACCACGATTTATCATAAATTATTTGTCTGTTGATAAGATTCCCCAATGTGGAGAATTCCAAGAGCATGAAAAAGTAAGCCGTGAAAAAAACTCCTTATTAATATCCGGAAATACTTTTACTATATTCATTACACATTTTTTCAATTTTACAAAAGTTAAATTAAAAAGAAATAAGATTTTGCTTACATTTACCGATTAATTTATAATTCCAATAGACCCAAACAGATGAGCAGCATTTTAAAGAGTTCTATGATGTCGGTGTAGATCTGCAAGGCGGCTATTATGTAGTCGTCCTCGCGGTAGCTTTGGTGCGTTTTGCCGCCAATCATAAGTTGAAGGTCTATCACAAGGAATAGGGAGTAGGCAAAGATGCCTACGCCCACATATACAACCAAAAGTATTCGAAAAAAGATTACCAAAATGCCCAGTAGCATCATCAGTACGCTTATGACAAAAACGAAGATCCAGCAGCGTGTAAAATCGCATGGAGCGAATCTGGCAAATAGAACCAATAAGATCACCAGTCCGGTACAGATGCCGATTGCACTGAAAACCTGTCCAGAAGAAGGATTTTAAGGATTACTGGTTACTGAGGACTCAATATCTTCGAGGGACTTACCAATTTGGGACGATACCGAGACACTATCAAGCACAGCAACACGGTGTGGGCCAGAACATACACGGCCAACAAGATGAATTTAAGTGGCGACTTCCGAAATAGTTGCTGACAGTAGCAGACCATGGTGTGGATTGTCACCAAAACGCAGATGGCGGGTATAAATAGCCACCAGTTTGTACGGAAAAACATTCTTGCCGGCGCATAGAACACAACTATGGCAGCAAACAGCGAGCTGAAGAGCATGTTGATCTGTCAATCGAATTAGGATTCGTGATCCGCACCTGTATCCAGTCTCTGTATCTCACCGCCACTATCAGAAGGACCTTGACGACAAACTTGCGGCGGACATACGGATCCGTGATCATTAAGCTTTCATCGCTGTCCCTCATGCTGTCCCTCATGCTGTCCCTTCTTCTTCCACAACAAGACATTTTGCCAAAGGTGTTTAAATATATGTATATTTATATTCTATTTAACTATAAATTTGTAGTGACAGCAGGTGAATGGATCCACTTAGATCTAGATATCATTACCTATAAAGTTACTTTTATCCGAACTAAAAACTCAGTGTGTACTTTGTAAGACATTTTTGTTGCCAATACGCAGGACTAATTAATGGAAAGTTGACGGCCTGAGGAGGCAGCTTTCCACATAATGAGCGACGCCTCGCTGCCCGCCAATGTGAAAGTGCGGCATGGAAAAACCTCGGGTAGCATTCGTGACTTTTCAGGCGGGAAAACCTGCGGGGCGGTTTTGTGCTCAGGTGTGAATAAGCGTGCAAGAAGTTGACATAAAGCCAGGACAATGCTGGCAGGACCCAGGCAGGACACGCAGGGAGACGCAGCTACGGCAGAAGCTGCATTGGCAGTCGCTGAACCGCACTAATTGAGCCGCGTTACGTCGAGTCGAATGCATTTCAATGTGTTGCCAAGCAGCGCGCCGATCCCATCACATCCACATATTGTCATCATTTTCCAGCCTCGCGCCTCTTTAGCTTTGGCTGGGAAGTCGAGCAACTGCTGTCCGGGAACATGGGTCATCACTGGCATCGCCCACCCCCGAAGCAGCCACCCAACAACACACACCCATAGATCTGATCCCAGTCAGCTGCACTTCCTCGAAAAGGGATCGAAGGTTCGGAGCACAAGCTGGCATTTTCCCGCAAAGCTCCAGATAAAGTCCTTGACCCTTGTCAGATGTGATATAAAGGTGGAATTTTGAAAAGGACACGAGAGTCCTGACACAGCTGCTGGGTCATTTGCCTAATAGTTATTCATGTCAACTATTATGTGGCTTGTGAATAAGTTATATGTAACTATTTTGTTGTTTATATATCTTGACAATATTGATTGGTAATAATTTTGTAATTATTATTTCTTAATATTAAATTTTATTATTTTGTTTTTGTTTATTATTCAATATTACTTTTATATATATATTTATTTAGGGGTATTATTATTTTAGTCAGAAGTTTGCAATATAAGTTATTTATATTTTCAATCAGCAGCCGAAGTCAAGTTTATTTAGCCATGTTTAATTTTATTTAATTTTCAATTTTAAACTTAATATTCCGATTTTTTAATCTAATAAACTAATACAGAAAAGCCTATCTTGTTAAGCTGCTATGGTAAGTCTCTCCGGTTTCTTAAAGTTATATTTTTATTTTAACCCCTTTAACATCAATATATTGTAGTCTGAAATTATTTTGATCTGTAAATAAAATGCGGTTGTTCCAAATTGTTTTGATTTAAATCATTTGAATTAGAAGATCCTTCAAAAATGTATTTAAAAATATCTAGTTAAATATATGAGCTACCTAAATAGCACAATTGCTTAATAAATGTATACAGTTAAAATTTGGGAATCTATAAAAAATATGTTAAAAATGGCAATAAGAAATGAAGTAGTTTTTATAAGGCTTTTATTTATAATATTTGTCTTGTAATATGTATAACTATATTTGATATATATATTTAAAATTACCTATTACTTACTTACTTATTTATTTACTTGCTTATTTACTTACTTATTTTTCTGTTTTAATTTTTTATGTTTTAATTTTATACCCAATTAAGGGACACACTTTCCACTGATTTCTCTGAACATGTGGTATCTCCTCTATATGAATATATGTTAATAACCACTAAGCCCTAGGCTTACAGCAAAGATTATCCTTAGGTGTCACGCCTATCCATTCGATGTCATCTCAAATAGGGGCTCAGCCCAATTTCTGCCGGTGTATCGGTCACCCCAGCACATCCTTACCCGCGGGGCTCGCATAAAAGACGTGGAAACTATAAGTACTCATATAGAATGTTGTAATGCTCGCATCTTCAGCCCCCGTGGCTTCGTTTTTTTTCTTTTCTAATGGCAGCCAGCCATTGACATGGGACACTTTCGATGCGGAGGCGGGGCAGGAGCAGGAGGAGATCATGTCATAGTTCAGGGAGTCGACAATTAACGGCACAATTACCGAGAGCGTGGGTTAAGTGTTTCTTTTTTTTTATATATGCACATTGTTGGAACGAGGGGATGATACACTTATACGTACATATATATATATAGGGCCATTAAGAGGTGCCGAGAGAGGGTGCCTGCCTCGTAATTGAAAGGAAAATGCAGCTTTAGCTTTTTAAGAAATTGTAATCACAGCAGATTGCGAACCGAACTCTCGGCTGAGCCGCGCCACAAAGATGCCAGGATGGATACAAAGATGCCCGGGACACAAAGCTGATAGGTCACAGCAGCTCAGCAGGAACTCAACAGGGCCGGAGACAATCCCTCGCACTCGGTGGCGTAATCATATCCGGAAGAGATTACGCTGCGATTCACGCTCGACTTGCGGCCCCGCGCCCTGCGTCCTCCGGTGCATCCTTCTCCCGTGTCCTGTTATTGTTCCTGCCACATTTTAGGTGATAAGCGCAGTCGTTGTCTGCAGTTTTCCCGCCCGCCCGGACAATAGAATTGGATTATAATTTTTTTCTTCCATTTTTTTATTGTTCGCCGCGAGCTCGAGTGCTTGGATTTTTCTTCCACATTTTCGCCCAACCCCGTGTTGCGTGCTCGAGTTGTTGTGCCCCCGGGGAGGAGAGGGCGGAGGCGGAGGGGCGTGGCGCTGATAAGAGTTATTGATATGCGAAAAACAAAACATGAAAATATTATGCTTATTTCATTGAAATGATGGCGCCAGCGGAAATTGTTTATGACGGGTAAACAGTTTTTCCGGGGGACATCGAATGGGGAGCCGCAAATATGGCGGAAATTGTAATCATAGTTTTGGGTTTAAATTACTGAGAAATTATGGAAAAGAAAACAACATTGCTATTAGTTTAATTGGTATTATATTTTGAACAGTTTAACGTTAAGTTATATTAATCAAAATATAGATTTTGAGTGCATTTTTATTTGAGACGGAATTCTAGAACGCGAGAAGGAGTCATTTTCGAGCTTATAAATCATATATATTCTTGATCAGCAATAACAGCCGAGTCGATCTAGCTATATTCGCTAGAAAACTAAAATGTTACCCATTTTTTTCAAAAATTTATAAGGGGTTACATCGTTAAAATTGTCAAAAATTATAAAAAAAAGTAATATTTTAAAAACTTTAAACTCAACATGCAGATTTGTTAACCTAATAAAAATCAACATAAAAAAAGTTATCCTGAGTAAGATTAATCCCTTTTTGGCTTACTTTTTGTCAATTTAAATACAAGACATGAAGTTAACTTTGGGAAACTGAAGTTTGTATAAACTAACATTTTACAATTGGATCATTATCACCTTGGTGTCTTTTAATTTAGCCCATAAAAGTGCGCTAGCAAAAATTTAGTAGATGCTTTAATATATTCCAGCGAAAATAGGATGCTTTGAGGGTTTCACTTTTAAATAATAAACCAAAACTGATAAAAAAAAAATAAATAAAGCCACATTTTTTTCCTTATGAATATATATGTATAAGTTCATGAAAAAAAACTTGTAATTATGTTTGTATAGCTTCTTGTTCAGTGGTGGCTTAAAGTGAGCACTGAAGGTTTTATTATAGATTTAATTATTACATTATTATATTATTATATATTAATTATCCGTTTGAATTTGAAGTGTCTTAAGCTAAAATTGTATAAAATTTTTAAACCAAAATATTGAAGTTTTTATAAATTCATTCCGAATCTAGATACACCCCTGATAAAATCGTTTGCTTTCAATACTCGTTTGTCTGAATACTATTTGCAAATAGAATAAAATGATCCTATTTGAATGGAATAGATTCTGAATCAAATTAGTTTCCAATTAACCAATCGCCTCATTGCATTTCCATTATCAACGCTTTTCTTTGACACTCTGGCAGCTTCTCACCTGACGGCCATTCATTAGCAGCTTCCTGTCGCTGAGGAAAAGCACACTTTGGCCTGGTCAATAGCCATTAATTAGCTTAATTAATGTCATCCGTTGGAGTGACCAAAAAATAGCGGATTGTATGGAGTGCCAAGGCGTCATGCATAAGCGGGCAGAAAAGTGGAAAAGTGCTGACTTATCCGGACGGGATCAGGAACCGCCGTCCAACCGCGTTCAATTAGCCAAATAAGTCAGTTTTGCAGCAGTGCGAGTGAAGGGGATTGCGGACTTGGATTGGGATTCGGATTGGGATTGGGATTGGGACTTGGATAGGCGAATGGCTGGCTGGGCAGATGGATACTCGAATGGTCGACTGGGCGTGCATAAGGCAAACATCAAAAGGAACATGACAACGGCTCAAGGACCGTTCACCATTCACTCCACAATTGGGGGTTGGCCTTCGGAGCAGATAGGAATCGGGTTCAAAAGAACGCCGCGAGGCGGTGTCAAAAGTCATCCGAAAATTGGGCACAACTCCTCCTCGTGGACTCTCTGTGTCATTTGAATGGATCCAGAAGTCCTGTCAGTGGGCGGTGTGCTTGAGCATATGCTGAGGGCCCACTGTACGTCACTGTGCGCAAAGGATATCTGATTATTTGCATACTAAAAAAAGCGAACGCTTTCGCACTGCTCGATTTCGCTTTTCGTTCCCATTTGGATATTCGATTCGATTTGATGTTTGTGAATTATTCATATAGCCGGCAAAAAAGGGAGGGTATGCAATAATGAAAGAAAAAAACAGAAATGTCAACTCAAGTGGGCATCACATGCGTCATCCCTGACGGGGGCTTTAAGGCCTCACAATAGGCCACTGTCATCAAACCGAGAAGCCAGCAGGATAACATCAGGACTTTCGTATGAATATAAATATTTGTCCTTACTCATCAAGTATTTATATAAACTGTCAAATAATAAATGATAAAAATCAATGTTTATTTAAACTAATATGATTTTTGAGAAAGGAATAAGGATTGTAGAATTGCATTTCGACAAAATATAAAGTTAAACTTAACAATTATTTCTTCCATAATCAAAGGCAAACTAAAAGTCTGAATGATATCATTAATTAATATATTTTCTTGTTTATAAACTATTTATTTTACCATTCTTCCTTCCTTGCCTTATTAATTATCAAAACAACCTTTAAGACATCTGCAAATTAAGGGAAAACAAAGGGTGACAAATGAAAATTTTTATTGCATTTTTATGAGCAACCTCGGGAGATGCTTCCAGTTTCCCCTTCCAGACTCCCATTTCCAGTGTTCCTTGTCCTTTCCCAAGCTGTAGATCAAAGGACTATGCAAATGATTGGCGTGTGCCAGGACCTGCCACCTGCGGAGTGTGGGAATGGGGGCAGGTCGCCACTAATTAAGTTGCAAATGTCATGCGGCAGACATGACGACAGTTTAGAGCCCATTAAACGCAACTCGAGTAATGCAGCGATAATTGTTTTCGTTTCGCAGCCGCATTTGCATTTGGATTCTCAAGGATCGCAGGAGACAATCTCAATGGCAGGACCCACTCCGTTGCTCAGTTATTTGCATATAAGTAAGGGGATGCTATCGGGAGGATTAAAAAGGGATTTAAAGATCATAAATTGTAGAAGCTCTTGTTTATTTTCCCTCCCTTCCCATAATTAATAACTCTGAGAATATTTAATAATTGAAGAATTGATTTATTGCTTAAACATTATCAATAATATCACTTAGCTTCTAAACAAATTCAATGCATTCTTCGACCGATATTCATCGCTCTTGTGTGGGATTAAACAGACACTTAGATACAGATATCTAGTTCAACTCTAAGATACATATTTGGCTATGTATTTCGGTTGACTCGACTCCCAATAAACAGTTCTCCTAAATACGTTGAAGAGCGCACTCCCGAGGAGTGCGGTACACATATACACATTCATGACTAACTAGCTAGGTCCTGTGACTAAATCTAGTACATTCAGAGAGCTTAAATAGAGCGTAGAATTACGGTTAACACTTGGGTCGCCTTAGGGATATACTATATACAGTGAGGAGGAGTATTGTGTGTGTGTGTTGAGCGGTATGTTCATCACCATCGTCATCTGCTGAGTGGGTATTGCACAAGTTGAAACCATTTGGTGGCTGTTGAGGTCTTGGGGGGAAAGAGGGTTCGGAGTCCGGAGCAGGACCCTGCTTAAAAGAGTCCATTCAAAGCCCTCACTGCACTGCCGAGGGCCGTGCATCCCAGCTCCGGCGAGGGGGACTTCCGCGGAGGTCCGAGATCCTGCCCGGAGTTCGGGTTGCTTGCAGCGGCTGCCGCTGCCACAAACTGCAGTCAGTCAATCAGGAGGTCACTCCTGGCCAGCGCCGAGGAGGTGGACGTGGCCGATGTGGTCGTGTTGGTCACCGTGGTGCTGGTCGTCGAGGCCGCCGTGGAGCTGTTCAGGCTGTCCGCATAGTATCGCTGTCAAAACACCTTGGCAATGAAGGTCTCCGAGAGCCTCTGCTGCTGCTGATGCTGCTGCTGCGGCGGATGCTGCTGGGGATGTGGCTGCTGGGTCTGCTGGGGCTGGAGTTGCAGAAAGGCAGAGCTGGGATAGTCCTGCGGCGGGGCCACCACTCCCAGGTGATGGAATCCCCCAGCGGGATAGTGGGAGGCAGAAGAACGCGGCCAGGCTGGGTTGCTCGTCTCCCCGCTGGACAGAGGTGGAGTGGTCACATTGATGGGCGGCGAGAGGCTGCCAGAACTGGAGTCCGGCGTCAGCTGACCCGAGGCCTGACCATACCCGCCCGAGGAGAGTGGCTCCCGGCGCGTATACTCCCGCCTCCTGTCGAAGGACGGCGGCATGTCCAGGTCATCCAGATCGCCGCCAATCTCGTGCAGCTTGCGCATGTGCTTCTTCAGGTCAAAGTTCCGGCAGAATCCCTTGGCGCACACCCGGCAGGTGTACGGCTTCTTGTCGTTGTGCGTGTGCATGTGGAAGGTGAGGTTGTAGATCTGATGGAACGCCTTGTTGCAGATGCTGCACTTGTACGCCTTCTCGCCGGAGTGGGTGAGCTTGTGGTTCTTGTAGTTGCCCTTCTGGTGGAATCCCTTGCCGCAGTACTCGCACACGAACGGCTTGTAGCCGGCATGGATGCGGGCGTGGGTGTTCAGCGTGGAGGATCGATTGAAGGCCTTGCCGCACGTCTGGCACTTGTGCGGCTTCTCCGAGGTGTGGATGATCTTGTGCCGGCAGAGGGTGGAGGCCTGCCGGAAACCCTTGCCGCACACCTTGCACACAAAGGGCCGAGCTCCGGTGTGGACGGGCATGTGGCGGGTGAGATTGTAGTGGGCATTGAACACCTTGCCGCACTCCAGGCACGAGAAGGTCTTGGGCTTGCCCCCGCTGGCCGATCCGGGGCTGCTGTCCTCCACGGATCCCTGGGGCGATGGGGAGCGGGAACGGGATCGAGCTCCTGCTCCAGCTGCCGCCGACGTCGGTGGTGGTGGTGTCACCTCACCCTGGTCCTGCGGCGATCGCTTCCTCTTCAGGTTGTTGCCTTGCAGTCCACCACTCTGAACCGACGATGTCCTTTGGGCCACAGGTGACTTCTCCAGACTCTGCTGCAGGCTGCTGGGCACAGCCTGGGACTGGGCCACGGCCGCTGCCGCCGCTGCTGCCGCCAGGGGATGTCCCAGGTTCCTCCTCAGCGACTGCGAGTGATGCAGTGTGGCGTTCAGGGAGGCGGTGAAGCTGCTCAGGTGAGCGGCATTGGCCAAAGACTGTTGCTGGGCGGTCAAGGCCGCATACTGGGCGGCGGCTGCGGCACACATCAGCTGATTGGGGGCATAGTAGAGCAGGGGATACTGGGAGAGCAGCTCCTGGTGGCGGGAGCTGACGAACTGCTGCACTGCAGCACTGCTCGTGCTCGATGGCGATGATCCAACCGCTGAAGAAGTGGGCAAAGTGGAGGCACCCGGCACATACTTCTTGAAGGCGGAATCGTAATTAACACCGGAGGGCGAGTGGTCCAGGCTGATCACCTCGATGGGACTGCAGGAGCGCTCGGAATCCGCATCAATATCGGGATCCTCATCGTCCTCGTCCTCCTGGATGAGCACCAGGGGCTCCTGCACTGGGTGAGGATGCTGCTGCTGCTGCTGCTGCGGCGGCGGCTGTTGTGGTGGCGCTGTCTGGGTGGGCCTGTGATCCGGCTCCATGATCTTGGCTATGGAGAACTTCAGGGGACATGCCCGCTTGGCGGCACTCTGATCGCCGGCACTCGGCGGACTCTGCTGACTCTGCTGACTCGGATTCTGGTCGGAGGCGGCGCTCTCCATCACGGGACTCTTCGACGGCGGCATCATTGCGACTTCTCCCGCTGGACTACACGGTTGCATGCCACGCGGACTCTGCAAGGACAACAAAAGGATTTCGATCAAATTGAGTATGCAAACTAAGCAACGGGTTATCAATTAATCGAAGGCATACGCCTCCATTGTTTATGCTTAAAGCGAACAGCACAGCGGCGGGTAAATCGATGGGGTAGCTACCCCTTAAAATATACTTTGAACGCAGTTAATTTTCCCACAAAAAAAAAAACACGCATATTTAAGGTAACTAAAATATTATTAGAAATATTTGTAGAAATATTTAGTGAAATAAAAGAAATTTCCTAATCATAATATTTTTCAACTCCTAGAAGCGGAAACCCCTTTCGAAATCTGTCAAGAAATACAATTATTTCGATTCTTTGATCATATTGTGCGTAGAAGGGTTATGTGTTTTCCCCTTTTTCCACTATCAAATCTTGAACCTATTATTGCGACTGGAGCTGTACTTAATATTTATTGCCCGTCCAGTCAAGTGCAACTAATGCGTTGGCAATTCGGGGAGTACAAACAAACGCCAGCGGAGGGCGTGCTCCCAGCGGCAGGACATTTTTGCCCCAGGATCATTCATGGCCAGCCAGCGGGTTGCAATTAAGGACTAACCGCAGTGCGTTTTAATAAATACCGGATATACATATATGACAATTGATTTCCGATTTTTGCATACCCATCGCTTTTGCACTTAACCCGTGCTTGCCCCCGGCATCTCACGCTCCGCTTAACCCAAACAAAGGCCTCAATCCTTTCGCCAGCATATTGCCATCAATCATAACACAGACTCCGGCGGAGTCTGCGAAAAATTTTGGCGCGGGTCTTGGCTTTATTTGCACATTACATTATCATCATCGAATTCCTTACACTCGGCTGGAGGAGGTGTAAGGTCCCGGTCTCGGTCCCGGTCTCGCTCTCAATCTCGGTCTCGGCCTCCAACTCCATCTTCTCCATGTGCCCTCGAGTGTGGCTAATGTGCGACATCCGGTGCAATTACCCGACGACTTCCTTGCCGCTTTTAATTAACTTGATTTGACGCCTCAGTGGGTCGAACTTCCATCTTGTGTACTACGGAGTAGTTTCCCTCCCGAAGTGCGGTTTAATCTTATTAAAAAAAAAAAAAAAAGGGGGCAGGTCCCATTTCACACGCTGACCCTGGAGGCAGTGACGGTCAGCCCTCTGGACCGAAACTTTCCCGCCACTATCCACATTCAGAGTATATGTACTATAGTTAAGGCCTCAAGCACCCGAATTATTTAGGTTCGTGTTCCTCCAGTGGCCACTTGAGAGTCGTCAGCTCTTGAAGAGTGTGTGTGCGGAATCGAGCTTATTAACAACGTGTGGGTAATAATGTTTAATCAAAAGGCTTTTTAATCAAGATACTTTGACTTAGTTTACATTGAGCAGGCTTTGCTGTGGCACTTTTGTTTTTATTAAAATAATAATATATTTTTAGGTGTTAAAAGATTAAGAATTAAATATTTGATTGGGGTTTTAATAAAGAAATATAAAACAGATGTTAATACTTTAAACCACACGAAAGATATTCTATGCATTGATAAATAAGCCTCTTCGACAACTTAAACCTTTTTCTCTTAGTCGCCTAAGGATAAAATATATTTCTTTGAGTTCCATTTAATTTAAAGAAAAATATTTAAATGTATTTTAAGAAGCTAAAAGTGTGTTTTTAACCAAATAAAAACGTAATAGACAACCAAATAAGTGTCTTTAATGGAAAAGGCTTTTGGATAAAAATAAATTGTATTTGTTTCTAGCCCAAAACGTTTTTAGAACTAAAGCTATAATTTTATCACCATTAAAAACTAATTACTAGCATTTGAAAGTCTTCTTTAAATATAAAAAAAAAAAATATGTAAGCATTGCTATTCACATAAAACTAAAAAAATAATTAAGAATCTGTTAAAACTATTTATATTGACTGTCACTTAGTATATACAAACTAATAAAACTCCCATTCCCGTCGGCACTTTGTTCTTTTCCCTATCTAAATGTAATACAATAATATCCAAAATATAAAAAATACGTACAAAGTAAACCATATTTAGGCACCGCCTAGTTGGGTATCCAATTCCTTGGGCAGGCAGCCACTCGCCGAGGATTGATCAGATCCTAAACACTCGCAAAGCACACACTACTTTCAACTTGTTTTAAAGTTTCTTGTTTGGGTTTTATTTTTTTTCGTTTATCACTTGTTTCGTAAAAAGGACAAGGCTTTTTAAATGCAAATTTCGTTTGTCAGAACGCGTAAAACAGGATTCGCGCTCAGGATGCGTTCAGCACAGGATCAGCGACCGGAGCGGAATGAAGGCAAATAGCGAGCGGTGCGGGCCTTAAGAAATATGAAAAGGACACACGTTGAGCTGAGCGATGAGGGGTTGCTCGGTGGAATCAACCCCTGACAGAGTCCTGCCAACAGGATAGAGCGAGAGGAGGCATACATCCAGGCCAAAAGAGAGAGAGAGAGATGAGGCAGGCGAGTGCCAGAGCGGGATGGATTGATGGATTTCACAAAAACACACAGGAGCGATAGCAGGCAAAAGGAGAACTTCATTATCACGTTCAGATTGGATGGCATATCCTCGACGCCGACAGCGGCAGCGACGCCGGCTGCATTATGAATGAAAGGACAAAATGTCGAATTGGAATATATTATGGCAAGCCAGAGGGGGTGAGGCAGAGAGAGAGAGACAGAGCGAGCGAGACAAGAGAGACCGCCCCTAAAATATTTATATAGAGATAGAGCTGAAGAGCTGGCAAAGAAGATACATAAAGGAGTGATGACGGAGGAGGAGGTCCATCATCATCATTATCAGAGCGAGAGGTATAGATGGCCATGGAGGACAACGGAGTGCGAGAGAGAATCCTTTGGCAGGATTCCCCGTTCACACTTGCTTTTGGATGCGGAGCAGGAGACACCAAAAAATGGCAGCCACCAGATGAGGAGGCTCCCTCACGAGTTGACTTTTTCGCAACACACACACACACACACACTCAGGCAGAACCTCCAGCATCCCCCCAGCCCCCCTCTGATGTCCTTCCCCTCCTTGGACAGCTCTTGCCTTTTGTTGGGCGTTTCAATTGTCGTTTTGGCATTTCGTTTTATCAGCGTCTTTGTTTGCTCACCTTTAGCCCGCCGGCGGGCAAGGATTCTCTCTGATTCCACCGACTCATACTCTTAAATCTATCTATATATCTATGCTTCTATATACAGAGGGAAAATAAGTTAAGAGTCCTGGAAATAAAGCATATATTGGTAGAGAAGATATACTTAAAATCAGCAAGAAGTCAGGTAATATTATAAGGAAAAAATTTACAATTAATCTTTGGATTAATCAATTGATTTCTTCATATTTTAAATAAACGAAATTGATAAATAAGCTTAAGAATCTTTTGTGTTTACTCATAATAATTTAAATAAATAAAACCCACCATTACATAGGCACTATTTTTACCTATTTATACATTTTCCTTAATTGTAAATTCATAAAATATAATTTCTCCACCTGTAGCCAATTTGGCTTGTTAAGGCTGGGGATTCCCCTTACCCTCCTAGGCAGCACTAGTCCAAATATAATCTCATATTCATTTTGATGATATCTCTGGCGTGGCTTTCTTGACTTTGTTTGCTCGTTGGAGCGCTTGTCATCCATCTGCCTTTACCATTTCCAGGACTTCGGTCCTAGGACCTCTTTCCTTTCCTTTCCTTCGGCATTGCAATGCACATCGCCGTTGCTACTGATTTTGCTGGAGTTGAGCAATTGCAGCTCTACGGAATCGCACAAAAGCACAACTCTTCAGGGACAAGAAGGCAAGGAGGGATCCTTGAAAGGACCTGGCCGCCATTTCCATTGCACTCTCAGGTAAGTTGCGCCCATTGTAAGGGTTTTGTGTGGGGAAATCGATATGCAAATAGAGGGTCTTTGATGATTAGATATGTTTGTTGGAAAGAAGAGAGTTTTCTGGTTAGGTAAGAGTCGGTAATGCATAGTAAATTCTTTTTTGAATTCAACAGCAAGAATGTATGTATAATGTAAAACAAATTTAAAAATATATTCACGACTGCAATTTTCTTTAATTATCTTACTTGAATATTTTAACATCACCTTAACCTTTACCTATAGGGCATTATAAAGTCATGGCAAGAGACACAGACTTGCTTGCTAAAGACTCATGTTTTTTCGTAGCAGCACTTTAAGTATTGTCAACAAAAACAGCAGCAAAATGGTGATTAACTAAAAACAAAGTGAACGCCACATGCAAAAATGTGCAATCTGCATTTAGTTGAATAAATAAATGAAATGAAAAAAGGTAGCAACAACGGGGAAAAAAGCAAAACAAACAACAACAAACTGGACATTCAAACAAATAAAACGACAACGGCCCGTGTAGCTTGGATACACTGAGCGAAATAAGGAGAAATTATAATCTTTAACGTCACTGAAAAAAAGATAGAGAGCTTTTATAAATTTGCAGAGAACTTACCAGAATCTATACATAAGGTGCTCTTTTAAAAATGGGTTCAAATGGGTTTGGTACCCATTTTAAATATTAATTATAATGAAATATTTTGAAAAATATTTTATATATTTTGAAAATGATTTTATATATTTTATATATTTTACAAAAGATTTTATTGTACAAAACGGAAGATATATAATATAATATTATTTATAAGAGGAATCATAACTTTTATTGCATATCTGCAAAAATATCAGTAGGCGGTGAATATTTTTGATTTTTTTTTCACACTAAGCAAATGAATAAAATTTCCAAATTAATCCGAATTTGTAGGTTATACAAAGGTAAAAATTGGTATTACAAACACAACCTGTATTATCATTATTTCTTTTTTATTCAAATTGTAGATCAATCACTTCAATAAAATTAAATTTTGGTATATTCACAGTATTTATAAGACTTATAGTTTCTTTAACAAAAAGAGTTTTCCGAATCCGGCAGACCGAGTCGCGAGCGTGACGAAAGAATGTAAGTCGTAGACTAAAATTTAGAATCCAATTAAATACCAAACAAGGGAAGCACCCTTAGCTTGAATGCAAACTAGCTGGATTCATTCGCGTGGCTAAAAAATCATATCTAAGTAGTTTTCATTGCAAATTAATTTGTGTCTTATTTACAAGACTCATTAGTTGAGGTATTCTTCTCACTGTGTATCCCTGCCATGCTCCTCTCCTCTCTACTCACCTAATCTCTTCCACTATCTCTCGGCTCTCCATCCTTTCCCCCTTTTCACCTCTCTTCGCTTTCCATTCAAAGGCCATGCAAGCATGACCAAGCACACACACACTCAAACACTCGAAGGAGAGGCTGCACAAAGAAGGAGGAGTGGATCAGGGGTGGGGCTGGTGCAGAGGGGGGGGACCCAAAGGTGAAAGGGGCGGTCAGAGAGTGGACTAACTGTAAATGCAGAGCAATGCAGCACGAACTAAGCTTAACAACAACAACAAAAAGAACTTGAAAATCCAGCAAAATGTGCAAAAATAAAATATGAAATAAAGGTGCAAATGCAGAAGGAGAGGGAGAGATACAGAGAGCAGAGTTGAGTAACAGAGATGCAAATAGTGCAGAGTGCAAAGGTAATACAGAGTGTGCATTAGAGCGAGAGGGAAGCTGAATGCAGGCTCTGCCCGTTTTTGTTGTATGTCCTTTTTTGTTGGCTATCCTTTTTTTTGTTTTTAATTTTTAATGAGTTTGCAAAATGGTTGCGGTGCATTTGGATTTTACTTATATTTTTGTGTGTTGTTTTCAGGATTTCATTTTGTATAAAATAATTATTTTTGACATGGGTTATTATAGAGGGAAATGGTTAAATGTCCCGTTTGCTGATAAATTAATATATAAATTATTAGGAAATAAAGTGACATCTTTATAAAATCTGAACCTATATATGTAATAATGTGTTTCTGTATTTTTTTAAGGAGATTGTTTCGTATTAAATAATTATTTATCAAAGGGATCCTTTAAGAGGAACACGGTTGAATGTCCTGTGTTTAAATATATTTATAAATAGAGGAAACAAAGGAAAATCTTGTTAATGTGAGTACCTATGTATTTTAAGCTAATAAAAGTAGTAAATATTTTACTTTTTAGTTATAAGGATATTATTTAATTTACTGTTAAATAAATATAAATAATATATTAAGCAATTTAATGCAATTTTTAATATACATTATTTGTAAATAATAAAAATTTATAAAAATAATAAACTTGGATCTTCAAATTCGAGTCCCAAATATCGTTTAACTTATTCTTCTTAATAATATTTACCTTTGCAATTATATTTCCCAATCCTGGTTATATCCTCCCCGCCAAAGTACCTCATCCAGCTTTAATCTAGGACTAGTAGACAGATCCTTAAATTACGCCCCCTGACTGCTCTACTAAACCAATAAAACGCTTCGCATTTCTCGCACCTCATCGGAAAATTAACCTTAAAATTGAAGATTTACACCTCCTTGGACTGGAACTGGACTTTGCCGGCTGATGCCAGATTGCAGCAGAGATTTGGCAGAGTTTTTCCGCTTTTCCGGGAATGTGAATCAATGGCGAATGGAAATTGGGTTCCCAGGGAAGCGGTGAAGGAGAACGCGGCTTGCATAATCTGTGGTAAGCCAGGAGCGATTACAAGGCATTGAACAAGGGGTCCTGCGTAGCCCTGAGATACGGCCGGAAAGGTCCTTCGTACATATGTATATGCATATGTGTAACTAGGACGAAAAGCAGCGCTGGACAATGGCCGGCGATGAGAGGCTCTCAAAGGGAAACTCAACAGCTGCCCCGAGGATTCGTCCTGCGCTCTTTTGTATGCCCCCCGGCATCCTCGGGACGCAACTGTGTGGGTGAGAGCGAGTGCGTATCCCGGGGCAGTGGAATATCCGATTTGCGGGGTGAAACAATTGCGGTGTTTGACCAATTTTACAATTGATGTAATCCCCTAAATCGCCTATATTAGCGCTGAGCGGCTTCAGCATCCTTGCCTCCATTACGATTGTCAAATTGAAATGTTTTCAGTTCATTCAAGAGTAAACACCCAGGCACATGCGTAAGCAGGTGCACTGGGAGAAATATTTACAGACTTTAAATTGAATTTTAGTCCTGTTAAAGGAATTTCTTTAAATATAAAATTGTATATTAGTATTAATATATATTATAGAGGGACTTTAAAAAGAGTTAATTTTATTTTTATTTAAGAATTTAAAGTATTCATTTATTTATATCCGTTAAAACATAACAATTTTAATATTTTTTTTAAAAAATGTATCTTGTTTCTAAGTAATCACTAATAAAATGATTTTTTTTATTAAAATTAAAGTGTTAAAAGAATTGAATATAAATCTGCAACTAGTATATTCTACATTCTATAAATAATATTTATTATAAATTAAATCAAAATTTAACAATAAGTGTCTAAAATAAACTAGAAATATGCAAATAAATTACATTTTGAATGTATTACCAAGTTTAGATTATAATAAATATTTTTTTGCGCCCTTAAATAAACACAAAAGAAATCAAAATATATTTCATTACCCATTTTTTTCTGTGTGCATAAACTTTGTTTATGTGGGATACGGTTCCGTAGGTTTATAATAATATTTTGCTAACCTTCTTTTGCGCCCAAGCAAAAGTTCAAAAGGATCTCGGCCGCTCGGCTGCTTTGTGCGTCGAGTCCTGCGATTTTCGCCGATTACCGATTACCGACACAGATTAAGGGATGTTCCCAAACAATTGGCAGGTTCCGTCGCATACGGGATTCTTCATTCTGCTGCTCGGGAGTCTTCTGTTCTGCGTTCTGGAACTGTGGACTCTTCGCTTCCTTCATAGGCGCGCAATTAGACGAGTTTCGGCCTTTGTCCTGCTGCCGGCCATAGACGGATTTCCTCTTTTGGCCCGATATGGAGAGTCCTTTGATCCGCTCTATCCCTAAATCTGTGCACTCGACCATATACATTCCCCTGCTTTCGGCGATTTGCCATTGTGTCGCGCGTATTTGGCGCGTTTAAATAGATTAACCGCCTGGCAATTTGCTAGGTTCTCCTATCTGAGATCCTAGATCTCTACCTACCCGAAACTCGGTTCCTTCGTCCTTCTCTCTGCGCTTCGATCTGACCGTCTCGCTCTGTTTTTTTACAATTAGCTACGGCCGCCTCCTTTGTTTGCCACCTTAATCTTGAGTAAATTAGTTCATTAAGAGGTTAATTCCCCATAACACCCACAAATTAGAGCGGCCTGGGAATGCATGTGAGTTGTGTCCTGTCTGGTTTAAGGTTTTATCTTCCTTTTTTTCTCAGGTGAGACGATGGCTGGAGTGGGCAATTGTTTAATTGTTTTAAGGGAGATTTCTTTAAAGGAAAGTGTGCTGAAAATTTGAACAAGTTTGAGGTTAAAATAGACAAACTTATTTAAGTTATAGAATTTTTTATAGAGGATTTCCCTTATAGCAGATTTATAGAAAATTTCTCCTAGTTCCCGCTTTCTGTCTAACTCTTTTACTCTGCTCTTGACAGCCCTAATTTATTTCTCACCTCTCTAATAATCATTTGTTCCCACCATTTAGAGCAGAAGCAAACGAATTGACCATTATCCTGCAGGATAACCAGTTGACCGACAAATCGCATCTTCGAAATTTAAACAGCAAAAACATGCCTTTGACATTTATCCCAACCCACACTTTAAACTCTAAAGGAAGAGAATCCTTTTAGCAATAATTTTCTAATTGACACTAATAGGCTTAAGGCAGGCATTAACATATTTAACAGATTGCCAGTGCCAAAAGAAAAAAATATGATGGGAACCGAATTAAGAGGAAAGTTCGGTAACAAGTCGCGTGACCCACAAAACGATGTCACCATCGACCTAATCGGAAGTACATTTCGGTTATTTTCATCCTTCCAAAAAGGGTTGCTTCTGGCGGGGATGCTTTGCCATCGTCGCCACCCTTGGAAACTTTTCGGTTATTGTTTGATTCGGTTTTTCAGGGCTTCGCAGCTTTGATTCTGGGCCTGGGCGGTGCCGGTGGTTTTTTGTGGGTGTTTGTTTGGCAAGTACTTGTTTAATCGGTTTGTTTGTGACATTTCTATTGCCCGCCCGTGCCGCCTGCCACCCCCAGCATCCCCAGGACTCTGGTGAGCCACAACCAACCCAAGGCTGTCTTTGTTTATTCAGTGGTAGTAGGCCTGACACGCGTTCAACGCCCACATGGTAGGTGGAAAATTCACCAGGCACTTGAAGAAAATATTACGGGGAAATTGCAGGGAAGTTTTTATAAATTATAATTTATTTTTTTGGTTTAAGAATGATTATTTTACTTCAATTTTTGCAATATATTTTGAGCTTTGAAAAAAGGCGTGAATCAAGTCTAAAAATATCTTACTAGTTTTAAGCTTCTTTAAGGCAAATTTTTAGAATTAAAAAAATCACAAGTCTTTTCAACATAATTCTGCTTTTAAAAACTATTAAATTTAAATAGAAAATCAAAGCTTAATTCAGCCTTGCCTTGGAAAATTCTTTCCATTTTTCTTGGTGCAAATATGTAGAGATTTTCCTCCCCCTTTTTCCTGGTGGGTGTGTCTGTTCTGCGGGTTCTGATTCCGCTGCCAACTCATCATCATCAGCAACCTCAGCAGAAGTCCTTAGAAAAAAAAGAGGAAAACACGTCTGCTGAGCGACTGAGGGGTTGGCTGTGGGGGGAAGGGAGGCCATCGCTTAAGTGCTGCCAAACAAAAAGAACACATTTACAGGATGTTTTTATTTCCTCTTGCCGGGATTACACCCCCCTAACACCAACCCATCCCCGAAAGGAGTGTGAATTGTAATTACAGTGAAATCAGCTTTTGGCACTTGCTTGGCTTCCTCGGGTGCTTCCTGGGGAGTGGGGGGAAGGACTACTGTACTGGGGAGTGTGTGTGGGTGCGTGTGTATCTGTGTGCGTGTGTATCTGTGTGCAGTGGATTTCTTTGTTTGTGGATAGATCCTTAAAGTGCTTGCACAGGAAAAAAAATAAACATCACTGGGAATTTGTTTTATAATTAATCCTAATTTGGAAAAATATTTATAATTAATACTAAGACTATAAAAAAATCTAATATATTGCAACGAAAAATTAATTATTCTTTTACTTTTCATTTTCAAAATTGACCACTTTAAGTATTTTTTTTTTTTTTTTAATATTACTAAAAATCTACAACCAATTGTAATACTTATTTAACATTGCATTTATATAGTGTGGAATGTAAATGTTTTTCTGGTTTATAAATATTTTGTTTATTGGGAAAACTGACCTTAATGCCCTAAAAAAATGTAATTCACACATAAATTGTTATCTTACACTCACATTTCTTTTAGTAACTTCCAAAAATGTTTCTTAAAACTATAAAAGAAATTTCTAAACCCTTTTAGGGTTATTTCTCTCCCTGTACTAGCTGGCTTTCTTTCCTAGTCCTTTGGCCTGCGAAGTGTGATTTATTTTTCCTAATTGGCTTTCGATGCGTATGCTGGCATTTTGTCACATACTCCCCTAGTATTCACACACAGTCCTTGAACAACACCCCCCTTTTTTTTGTGGTACTCCTCCCTGCTGTCATAATTTCTTTTTGTCGCCTGCATTTTGACAGCTTCGAATTCGAATGATTTGATGTCTGTTGGGGGCGTTGCCTTCTGCTTCTGCTTCTGGTTTGCGGTGGGTGTCACCGGAAATTGCGGCTTAGTCGAGGGAAATTAAATATCAAATGAGGGGGGTGGTGGAATTATTTTTCGCCAGCATTGGCAAAACACATTTATTAGCGAAATTGACTGTGAAGAAGCATTCATTTCAGATTTTTCGGGTTTTTGTTTGGGAGCATGTTAAGTGGATTGGAAACGATGGGTTTTCTGGGGTTCTGGGGTTCCAGGGGGTTGGATCTAGTAATGGGAAATCTCTGAATCTGTAGAGTTTCCGAATTGCTATAATCCTTATTTGAAAGTATTTCATGGCTAAGACGATAATTATTTGGAAAAAATAATTAGAAAATAAATCCAAGGACATCTGCACATGATGTTAATATTTCATATATTTATCTATATATAACCAAAGGGTAAATTTAGGGCCAAATCATACAAGGCACGTCCTCAAAATATTAAATAAGAAATGAAAGCTTATACTCCTTTATTATCTCTATTATACATATACCATAAATTCCCCTTTTGTAAACTCAAACTCTTTTTAAAATAAAATCCATTTACCACTTTCACCTAAGGCAAAATATCTCAAGGATTTCCAGCTCACATATTCCTAGATATTCTTTCCACCGAATAAAGCCAACTATAGCCGGCAGTGTTTTGTACCCTTTCATGATTTAACCAAAATATTTAAGGCAAATATTTTATAAGCTATGCATACATTTAAGCACAATTAAGCAACTAAGCAGTCCAAATTACGGGTATAATCCTGGCCAGGAACCTCTCTCGCTCGCAGGACCGCTTTCCTTCCTATCCAAAACAATGGCAGCACCCACACTCGGAGATTAGGGAATATGGATGCAGGTCTAGGTAGGCCAAAGGGCATTGTCGGTCCTTTTCAAATCTGGGAAGTACAGGGGTTCCCAGTTCCCTCTCCAGAGAACAATTGTAGCACAAGTGCAGCGAGGAGATTCGGGAAATGTATTGACAGTATTTTGACATGTTTCCACCATAGATATATAGATATTTTGATGGGTTATTAGCCCAGCGGCAAACATAAATCCTTTTCTGCTACTGCCACTCCTTTTGTGCGGAACCGGGATCTATCTCTTTTCGTATCTAAACCCAAATTAGCACAAATTACTGTTCAAATCCTTTGAGCGTTTCCACTCCTGGCTAAATCATTTCATTTTTTTGATTTTTTTCAGCTGGCCACTGGAGGAATCCTTGTTCAATGTTGATCAATGATCTCTGATAAGCTGAATTTCCAAATTGTGGTTAATTTCTGCGGCTGACCCGAAACGAAACATTAAATAATCACAGGCAGCTGCGGTTTGCTTTTTGATGAAAATCCTGTGATTATGCCAAATTATGCAAAATTTGTGTATGCAAAAATAATGTAAGAGACCACCATGAGAGGAAAATTAGGGAAAATAGATTTTTGAGGGGAGAAAACCTAGTGATTTTATCATGGGAATTGCAGAAAGGCAGGTGCAGAGAGAAGTTTAGATAATTCTTCTTATAAAATAAGAAGATAAATACTTAATGGTTACTTAAATTAAATACCAACTTATCCTCATATTATCCTTATTCTTCCCCCCATAACACCCTGAAAAGCGCTCCTTAAAGGACAGCCAATAATAAGTGCTTAAGCGAAATTGCCCTCAAATAGTCCCAAGGACATCGGAAGCCTCGGGCATGACCGGAAATAAGTAAAAGCCAATAAATCAACCCAAGAGGAAGTCAAGCAAGCAAACAGCCAATGAAGAGGGAAAAGCATACGGGATAATGGGAAATTCGAAACGAGAAAAACAAAAAACACAGTGTTACCTCTCCCATAAAGACACCAGCGAGGACAATCTGTTTTCCGAGCCACCGGAAGATGAGCTAATACAAGGACGCGTGCCACCGCCGGCGTTCAATTTGTTGCAATTATAATTGTATTTCCCAGGGTCACGTGTCGCGTCCAGCTTGGGCTGCAAGATGTCACAATGTTGCCATAATACGCTTAACCGCAGGTTAGCAGGGGAGACTATATTCTATAGGTCTAAATATATGGTAAGGTGTGGCCAAACGAGCATGTTAATAATTTTCCGCCCAAAACGTTGACACGCGTTTAACTTTTGTATTTATTTTTTTTCCCGTTTTCAACCCTTGAACCTGTATGAAGTAAGGGAGAAGTGTCACAAATAGTTGTCGTTGTTGCTTTTTTATGACAGGAAGCGAAGCGGCGGCACACGGCAACATTTCCAGTGAAACATTTTTCATATCCTTATGCTAATCAGCCGGAAAGTGTTTTATTTGCTATTATGATTTTTCCCGGCTCGTGGGAGAAATATTTCCTTTCCTGCGACATGATAGTTAAATATTGTATTAGGGCCCTCGTCCTTCTTAGGGAGAAAAGGGCAAGCGGCGTTAAAAAAGGGGATAAATGTGTAACAAGGTAATTAGCTTAAGCGAAGGGGAAGTGGCAACTAAATGGTTATGACAGATTGTGAGTGAAAGCGGATTAGAGGTTGCTTCTCCTTAAGTGCCGAGGGGATTATGAAAAAAAGGAATAAAAATGGGTTGGGTACGAAATTAAATTATTGGTTTAAATTAATGCTAAAATAAATATAACTACATTTCTTATGGAAGTTTGTAGAAGGTAAAATATAAAATTATCTAAATTTTTTTAGAGGTTTGTAGAAGGTTCAAATATTTGTAGAATGTTTTATTCTAGAAATATCTATAAACCTAAATTTGAAAGCATTTCTTCCATAAATTCACAGAACACATAATATAATAGTTATTCTTCTACAAACTTTGCAAAAATATATTTTTAATTCAATTGTTTATTTAAACTAAAATGTTCCAAAGAAAAAATAAAACAAGCTGCATTACTGGTATACTCCCCTATAGTCACATAAATAAAGAATATTTCGAGAGGCTCTCTTTGTTGTACACCCAAAAGTACTCAATTTAATTGAAGGTCCTGTCAAGGTGTTCAATCCCTGTACTCGTAAGAAGTTCATTAAACAGAGTTCTCTCCGAGAGGCAGCTGCACCTAATAATAATTCCTAGCCATCACAAACCACACCTCCCTCAATCTGGACTGAATCACAAAGGATACTGAGGATCGGATGACGCAGAGGCTCAAGGAGTGAATTGCAGCAGGCGCTACGCCCCCTGGAAGACGCCCGGCTTGTATTTCTAAGGACGCGCCAGGCACGCGCTCAAGGACATGCTGCGGGTAGTATTTGCACATGTCCTGCGACAGCAGGCGAAGCATGTTAATTGCTACATATGCGACACACACACACACACAGCAGCGAAAACGCCTCCAAAAAAGTGCGAAGTGAACTAGGATCGGGGAGTTGCTGTCGGAGATGTGGAACAAGGAGAGCGGAGAGCCCGGGGGCAAGGAGCCAGGCAACCCTCGAAGACGGCGGCGCTGATCCTTCCGGTGGCTCGCAGGACGACAGGAAGCAATGTGCGCAGTCGAACAATTGTTCCAGCCACCAAGATCGAGATTCCATTCTCTCCCTATTTCCCTCTGTCGGCAGCTGCCGGCGGAGAATCTCGCTCCTTGAAGTGGGCAGAAAAGGATAATCGCGGGACTTGTTTGCCAGAACTTTGATTGTCATTATTACACAAGGAGAAATTTGTTTTTATAATGAAATAAATATTTAAGGAGTTGCGGTAGTTGATATTCATAACATAATTATTTGAATGCCAAGAAATCCTTGAAAAGATACCGCAAATTTATTTAAATTTCCTTAATTATTTTTTTCTAGTGTAAGATCCTCTCTAGCCTTGATTATCCTGCCCAAAAACCGGTTGCTCCTGCGGGGCGTTGTTCGTTTTTTTCTGGTTCTGGCCTGACATTTGATTTCGCTTTCGGCGGAAGTGCTTTTTCTTTCTACGGTTGTTGACACGCGATCCTTCGTGGATCCAGCGATATTCTGATCCTGCGTCGGTGTGCCGATCATCCTGTTCGAGTCCTGTTTTTCGTCCTGGCGCGTGTGCCGCGCTTCCGGTTAATTATATTCCGCAAGCGAAAGCGAAAACGTATGAAATCAAATGCATATGTTTTCCGATTTCTTTTTTTTCTTGTATGCTCCCTCTCTTTGCGAATTGAATTCCTTTTATTCCGGCGGCTGTCAGTCGAAGTCTCTCAGGTCCTGCCATTGTCCTTTCTGGAACAACTGCTCATTAATTGCTGGTTATGTGCGCTTTTATTCCATCAACGCTGACGATAATCACAATAATGTTTGACGCTGACGACGATTTTTGGCATTATAATTTGGCTCGTGCCAGCTTGCTTGTAATGCGAGTAGGCGACAGGATGTTGGTCCTTAAGAGGGGCCTGCCTAGGAAGGAACGGGATCTGCATAGGTGACTTCAGGGGGTAAGGGAGATTGCAAGGATTGATAGAGGAAATTTAAAGAATAATTTAGAGGAGAGATTGTTTTGAAGATTTCTTTTAGAAATTTTATTTTCTTAGATATTTCAAAAGGATGCTGACCTTATGGGAATGTAACTTCCATGTAGGATAGAAAGGATTATGATTCTCTTATTTCATTTATGCAAATTTCCAGATCTAAGCCTGAAAACTACGCCAGAATTATATGTTGTAAAGGTTTTATTAGATACTAAAATATTTACTTAAGTTTCAAATATAAATAGTTTAATAAGTTACCAGTTAAAAATTCTCTTAACTTTAATTTAAAATATTATATATACCCCAATAAACTTGTAAATGTTTCTAGCTCACTATGTTAATTATTAAAAACAACTTTAATTCCCTAACTTCAGGTCACTTCCTACATTTTTCCCTCAGACTTTTCACCAAGAAAAAAATGCTCACACATTCCGCACACCGATTATTTCAGGCTAATTGACCGGGCAGTCACTCCAGTGCTCAATGGGCTAACCGTTCCGACTCCACCTCTGGCCAGGACGAAGTCATGGCAACATAAGCAATAAAATTTAATATCCGCTTCGAGTGCAACCGTCAGCGGCGACCAGAAATACTTTGCATAATTCGAATACCCCCCCAGGACAGCGTACGTATACGTAAGTATGTCGTTGTGAGAGTCCTTTTCAGAGCGAAATAAAACCGTCGGAAGGCGTAGATAAATCACGTAGAAGGACAATGCCGAACAAGTGAGAAAACGCCCCCACAGCCAAGGGGCACAGCCAAGGGGTCACAGCCAGGGGGACACAGACAAGGGGACACTTTCAATGGACGAAAACGAAAGGGCAGAGATAAAAAATCGCCAGGACTGCAAATGGGTAAATTTTCACCATTTCCACGATAACTCCATTTCGGGCTGTCAGGGCCCAAGAGGGGGTGGTGTCTGCGATAGCCTGCTCTGCTCTGGTTCAATTTGATTAATTCGTTAACAAACTGAAAGTAGCAACAGCGGCTACAACCAGCGAGTTGAGTAATTGTCGGGAGTCACGAGAGGAAATCCTCCAACCACCGAAAGACTCGGCCAAAAAAACCCTACAGCTACCCCTATTCAAAAGGTCCAACCTCCACCCCTTTATTAGCTAAAAGCGCATGAAGATCGCAGCGGGTTGATAAGAAAGCGAAAAACTCTGAAGCGGGGCGAAAAGAAAGAAACCAAATTGAGCACTTGAATGCCCCCAACCAGGAAAGGATACTTCGTCTGTGCTGCGGGGTTTGGGTTAAGTAACTCCTTGAAAGGTTAATCTGCATCTGACAATCTATCGATTAACCCAAAAAAAATAAGCAAAACAGGCGACACAGTTTATACATCCTGTTTAAAAATCAAGAAGATACGAGAACTCTATGAATAATGGAAACGAATGCATGAGAAATATTTAAATAGCTGCCGCCTCATGTTTGCAGGGCATTAAATCAAAATACCGCCAAGCGCACAAAGAGGAGATTTCACAATTTTGTGAAATATTTCATTTTCGATTTTTGCACTTGCAATACAAGCAGCACAAGTTCGTGTGTAAAAATTTGAGCTGCACTCAACGGACTCTTTAGCGCATTGGATAGCGCGTTGGACTTCTAATCCAAAGGTGGCGGGTTCGATTCCCGCAAGGGTCTGCAGTGTTAACCCTTTTTTAGTAGGAATCTGTATGCAATTTCGTGTAAATTTGAATTTATTGTTGGGTAGTAAATATCCTCTCCTGTTACTGTAGGTTAGTTACTTTTACAACAGAGTACACTTAAATACAAATATGTTTTATGTTTAAAATTTGAGTATAATGATCATTGTGGTTGTTAAGGGTTTTAAAGTTAAAGGAAAATTTGTAAAGGTGTTGAATGATAAGGGGATCTAGGAAATATGGGGAAGTATATCCTTTATAATATAACCTACATAAAAAATATAGTTATAAACTATAATATATTATGAGACTTTTAGAATTTGGAATATTTTTATTAACTACTATTTCTTTATGTTCAGAGATATTTTAATTATTATGGTAGAGGGTTTCTAAGTCTTTTAAAAATATTTTAAATTTAATCAAACAGAGACCAGTTCTAGTTTATTCTTAAATTAAAACCTTATATTGTTTATTTATAAAATAAAACCTTATCATTTAAAAAAAAAAAAAAACACTTTTAATTGTTTTTTTTTCACAAATTCCACAATCAGTTATGAAACATATTTTTGTATTCCTTATCAGAGAATAACAAAGAACTTTAAAATGAATAAGGTTTAACCATTTTTAACCTAATTATGAATTTGTAACGTTCAAAGCTTTTTTAATTACAATTATTATTAGTTGATTATTATAATTGTTAATTAATTACCTTGATTTCAAGTAAATATATTAACTAATTAAATATATTAAGAAAAACCCAAAAAGTTCGACACAAAACAGTTTAATTCTCCTATAATTTACCACAACAAACCCCAAGTTCAACTTACTCTCACCCTGTAAGAAAAATTCCTAAAATAATTACAAGGACCCTCCTGCACTTAAAACAATTTTTTATTTTTCTTTGTTACCTTTTAGCTAATCCCTAGATAATATCTGCATCTGGTCCATCGCCACCCACTTTCAACCTCATTAAGCAGAGCAAATATTTCCTTTTGTGGCAGCAGCTACAACACAGCTCTGAAATTTGTTTTGGAAAAATGTAATTTTCAATTAAAAGCAAACTGACAAACGGCAAATAAATTGGCGTTCCCTCCTCCCACCCCCCTCCCCTGTTCGAAAACTATTTGCGCTGGGCAAACACGAAAATAAGTATCTGGAAGATACATTCAGGGAGCCAGCGAAAGGGAAGCAGAAATCTCGGATGCCGCAAGCCGAAAGGCAAATAAGGCGGAAATTTCTGTATCGCTGGTTCTGTTCGAGCGTAAATTGCAACAGCTGTCAAGTATCTGGCAGATACATCGCGGCAAACTAGCTGATAAACAGCCTATTAAAAGTGTTTACATGACCAGGGCAAATATTGACGCAATGATGCAGCTACGGCTACCGCTCCCCTTCGGCTGCCCATAATTCCCGAGCCATGGAACCCGTAGAATCCACGGACTGCTCATGGCGGGGTTGATTTATCCGCGGAGCAGATTCCTCCTTGCTGTTCTTGTTGTTCCTGTCGCTTGTCAAATGATCAGCGCACACGCAAATTATGCACACACATAGACACACAGATACATTTGCACTCGCACTGTCGCACTCGTGCGATTCCGCCATTTTGTTTCCACGGCTTCGCCTTCAAATGTGCAATCATATTGGCTTTCAGCCGGCTGGCCCCAACCTAGACCCCGGACTCAAGCCCCAGCGATGTTCTTCTCGGTTTTAAAAATAAATTCCCCATTTACGGGCCACGTAATTTGCCGACAAGTCTACGGAACCGCCCTCCAAATGCAATTGTGGACTATAATTTACTTTTCATCGACCTCTGTCTGGGCGCTTGTACGGGGGGCCTCGCATGTTGGTAATCTTTATTTAAATGATTTCCATGGGCAAGACTTTGAGGAAACTAAATGGAATTTTCTGGGGTTAAAGAAGGAAAATTCAGCTATTTTTTAAGAGGATTTTTGCAGGATTTGTTATGTTTAATATTAAATTTTGTTGCAAAGATCTTAAAACTCTCAATATAAATACTCAATTTGCATATGACTTGAAATCAAGGTCTGAATATTCATTTGTACTACAATTTTAATGCTGTACTTAAACTTTACTTTTAAGAAAAGAAAGTCTAAAGTTTACGTTACTAAAAATAAAATTGAAAACTTACAAACTAATTAAATTTTAACATCCCGAAAAAAAGGGTATTTGCGAAAACTCAAATATTAAATCATTTAAACCTACTGTAATAAATAAATTATAAAATCAAAAATACGACTTAAGAAGTAACATATTTTCCTTAGTAAATTTAGGAAACATTTTCCTTAAAATAAAATATTTTTAAATATAAGATCTATAGCATACAAAAACCATAAGCACTTGCTCAATAACTTTTTATTTAAGAATATGTTTAAATATTTTGTACATCAAAACTGGTTATTAACTTAGGGATTTCCAGACCTCAAATTAAAAAATATAATCTTACCCTCAGTCCCTACCTTTCAAAGCTCAAACTCAAATTTTAATAATTTTCCCATCCTGTATCCTTCAAACTGAATACTTGCCGACTTATCCAATTGCGAAACAAGTTCACTTCGACTTCATCAACCCAAAGTCCCGCTGTTAGCGATGTTCACATGTGTTGCCCCCTAGAAAGATCCTTGAGCTACGCTTTTTTGTAACCCTTCCACAGATGGTTCCTTCTGCCTCACTATAAATACAAAATAATGTCGCCCACTGTGCACAGTTGAGCAAGTTTCTAGTCCTCTTCCGGAAACTAACAATTTTCGCCACATGAAAAAGGCAGAAGCCAAATGGGAAACGAAAGAATACAAAATAAAAAAAATACCCTTAACGAGCTTTGAAATTATTTTTAGAGCAGTTGCCGCAAAAAGTGGCAAATAATGCAAATATCTAAGCATGCAAGTGGCTCGGGGAACGCCTCGAAAGAACTTGCCTCGAATGAAATATCAAGCATGCGCCATGTGGGACGCTTGAAAAATAAAAAAACACCCAAAAGGACAAAGAACCAAGGCAAAATGAAGGCAGCTGCAAAAGGAGCGCAGACAAAAGCGCACAAGGATAATGATGGTGATGATGACGATGATGGAGTAACAGCAATTAGGCATAATAAACACAAAGTTACAGTGTGAGCTAGCGAGGAGGGGAGTGATGGTGATTTTTCAGAACACAATTTCCCTGCGTGCAGCAAGGGGCAAGTTAAAACTACATAAACGCAGGCTTAATTGCGGGGTTTTTCGAGCGAACGAACCCCGATCCCGGAGGAGGACTCCTCATGTGTTGCGAGTTTCGTGTTGCGACTTCCCTTTTTGTATACTTTTTATTATTTCTCTTTTTTTTTTTTTGCGCACTTGAATCAAGTCCTTTATAGGGGTTAGTCCTGTGCCAGAATCAAAGCGAACACAACGAAAAAAAAAATCTCAAAAAATGGCTACACATGGCGATCCTTAATAGAGCCACCCCTTGCAGAGAGCACCCAAATCGGACAAAAATAGAGCAACTACTATATTCCAGCTGCAAAATGGTCGACATCTATTTTCCATGGAGGTGGAAAAACCCAAAGAATTTGTATCTAATAAACTGGCATATGCAAGCCACTGGCTTATTAGGCCGCGCTGTTTGATTGAGTTCAACCAGCCGTCGCTATGAGGGTGCCCCAGAGCAGTTCTCTGCCTCGATTCCGATTTCGGTGGTGGTTTGGGGTTCCAAACTCTGCCACTGTTGCACACATACAAGTCGATTATGATGATTCCTTAAACGTCGATTATTACGATTCATTTTTTGATCCGACTGCTGCTCAAGTGTTGTTAACCCGGGGAGTGTGGGGAGTTTTATTAAAAAATATTGATATCATATGAAGTCAGCGACATGTAAAAGATACATCAGATAAGCTGGAATAATTGAAGGGGTCGCTAGAACAAGGCTACTTGAGGGAAAGTATGGGTATACTATGTAGGGAAAGAATAGTAAAATAGACATTAAATATGGAAATAAGTAAGGGGGTTTTACAACTCCAGGATTAAATAATGTTTATTAATATTAATTGCTGATTTTTTTTTTTAATTACCTAAGAAATATGAAATATTTTCAGTGGTGTGCTATCTTTTTGAGGTAAGAAAAGAACCTAATGTAAGTAATATTTTAAGTGATTAGTGAAGAGGGAATAAAAGAACCAACGTAATGGATAAAGTGAGGATTCATTTATTAATTAAATTGATTAGTAAAAAGCTCAATAAAAAATTTATAAAAAAATCATAATGATTCCAATAACTTTTCTACTTTTTTTTGTAAAGTTGTCTTTGTTCTTAAGACTAGAAATTCAATTAATATTCGAATTAAATTGATTACTAACCAAATGACTTACTGTAAAATGTGAAATGAACATATGTATTTGTAACTAATCTAAAAAGTATTATAGCTTGCAGAACAATTCATCTTCTTTGCAATACTTAACTTCTTTGCATTAAAAACCTTCTTTCCCTCAGAAATCATTTCATTTTGAACACAAAGTATTCCTCTTTTAGATCCCCATAACTGCCAAATCCCTCATTCCCCTGGCGAGTTTAAAGAACAGCCGTAAAAAATACAAAGTGCCCGGCGAACTAATAATAAACAGCAGCGGAGAGCACTTGAAGTGACAACAAAAGCCAAATATTTACATTAACCAATGTACGCTAACCAGTAGCTCAAAGTGGAGGACTCCGCGAAGGACTCTCCACCGCAGAACAGCCTGCGAGTTCGATTCCTCAGAGAGGGGAACCAGCAAGGAACTTCTCTCACCCGCGGAATCTTCTGCTGAATAAAAATATATATATACATATATTTATATATGCGCAGCTCGGGCACTTTAGTGGGATGCAGGATTGGAAGTCTGGATTCCGGATACAGGATGCGGACCAAGCGAGGGCAGGCCGCAAGGACTCTGTGCAAATAAACAATTAAAATGTCACAACGATTGCCGGCGTACCCGTGTCAGGAAATCAAAAAACCAAGGCAAATAAAAAGCGAGCGAAAACCACAAAATGGAAAGTAGAAATCGGAAAACGCTTTGTGCCATCCCCCTTTTCCTTGCTTCAATTTTAAAAGGACTGCTGCACATTGTGTTTTATTTAAAAGCGCATTTCGCAGGGGCACAAAGGTGAGGGAACGAGGAGCAACCACGTGGCGTTTCCAGGCCGCAGCTCCTTGCTCACTCAGCCGAAGATTGACAGCGAGGGCGGGAGTCCTGCGACTACTGCGAATCCCGCCAAGGCGTTGGGCCCAAGCCAGGAGCACAAATCCCAATTAAAATAAAGAAAGCCAGCGCCAGTCAGCCGAAAGTTAAACAGGCCAAAACAGCATGTTAAGTCGCTTCAGCTTTTACACGGCGGGAAAAATGTGAATAATACCATTTACATATTTAAAAGTCTTAAGAAAAAATTATTAATTCGCTTTCGACTATTGAAATAAATCTACTTAAATATTCACCAATAATATAAGAAAATAAGCCTTGCAAATAATCCCAAGGAACTATAGATATCTGATGGGGAAAAATTTTTAAATTATAATTGTAACTAAATTTGGTGTAATTCTTAACATGTTTAAATATATCAAGAAACTGATTTTAATCTAAATTTAAGGTTAAGTTTAGTTGATACAGAGATCCATTAATAATATGTGAATCAGCTTAACAAGGAACTCAAACTCTATGCTCCTTAAGCTTCAAAATTTAATATCACTAAGGTATATTCCAATAACGCTCTATGAACCTTTAGCTAATTGAGTCAAGCGAACTCATAAACAAAGCTAATACTTAATTTATGAATTTCCTTCAAGTGTAGGACTCTCCACCCTCAATCCACAGCCACATCCTTTCTTCACGCTGGGCGTCTGTGACATTAACAATTGATAGACGACAGTCGACAGTCGACTGGCGACGACGACGACAACAACTGAACATTTTGAACATTTGACAGATTGTCGCGCTCAGTTGGCAGCTTCTAAGGACACTTTCCGTTTCATTTCACACATACACACGCCCGTTGCTCGGGGGCAACTCACTCGCCTCAAGTGGCCCTGTTTTTTCCTTAGTTTCCCCCCTGTTTCCCCCTTAGTTTCCCTGAGCTTTTCGCCACTGTGGGCCAAAAGTGAAAAGTGGCAAGTGGCAAAGCGGAAAACCAGTCGAGTGGCCGGCTTAGCGGCTAGTTGGCATTTAACAGGCGACGCCTTAAATATTTTAGTTCGGTCGCCACTTGGGATCCTCTGGGATAAGGGGGTTTCGCTCTTGCAAATATAGGTATTTTTTTTCAACAGAAGGGAAGAATTTCAGGTTTTTATGGGAATAGCTTAAAAAATGTTTTTGATTTTGAGATTGAGAACAAATTGAGAACTTTAAAGTAAAGAAAAGACTCAAAGCATTTACATTAAATGCAGAGATATCTAAAAAACGATTTGTTTTGATAGTTGGTGTATTTATTATTATATAAATATAAATTATTTATATATGTACATAGCCTAAAGCCTTGGTAGCTAAGGCTGTACCCCTGTAGCTTTAGTTATTAACTTTAAGCAAACAGAATGTAAATAAGAATAAAAAAAATATTTATATATATTCTAGTTACCATCTTTTTAAACGTCTTTAACTTTATTCTTTCGCCAAAGTTTATAAATAGTTTTATCAGACTTTATTACAAAGAAAAATATGTAAATAAAAAGGTAAATTAAGCCAAAGCTACAGAAGAATATTGTCAAAGGAAAGTGACGCCTTTTAATTTATTTACAATAAAAAGATAGTTTAAATAAATGTAACTAAGATTCTAGATACATTATAGATCTTGAAAACATTTTTAAATCAATTTTAACTAAAGAAACACAATTTAATTTGACATAAAGACTGAATGCTGTATTTTACCTCTAAAATTTTCTTAAAATCTATTAAAATTCTTATTAAATTTCCTGAAAATTTTATTCACTAAAAATATACCTTAAAATATAATACAAACAACTTTTACCCAATCTCCTGCAGGCTAAAAATTAATATCCAATTAGGAATCTGCTCCACAAATTGCTAATTTATCCCCAGCTAAGTCAAATATCTATTAAGAAGCATAGATGAAAATCAAATATACGGAAAAACTTACCAACGAGAGGTGGAAAATCTTGGCCGAGGGTTTTCCTCACGCTTTATTTGCCAGGATCTGCTGCCGAATGTTTGCACACAGCAATTAATATCCCTTTTTTGATGTCTTGAGCTTGAGTTAATATTGAGGTAAATCCTATTTTTTTCAACTTCAAAGACAAAGTCGTTTCACCTTTTTTTGGCCGCTTCTTCTTCTTCTTCACTAATCGGCTGCAGGTCAAATAACTGTTTGTTTTAGGTATTAATTCCAACACACAAACACACACACTCGCAAGTACGCGTACACACTAGCGAAAGGAAATCTCCTTGGCAGGACGAAGAACGGTGAGTTTTTTGCGACCGCGCTTTCAAGACGTCAATTTCGGAATGTAAATATTTGATTTATGCGCCAAAGTAAATTAAGGCAAAAACAAAAAGCAACAACAACAACAACACCGTTGCGATGATGTCCTGGGCCACACATAAAATATGGCGACGGTGAAACATAACGGTAAATCGCCTGGATAGGAGAGAGCGCCTGCTCCCCGGCCGAGCTGTTCCCGTCTCCCTCGCACACCCACACACACGACGGCGGCACAATCTGCCGACGGCAAAGTCAAAAGGCAGCAGCAACAACTCAATAGTATCCGAGCGCCCCGACGCGCTCTCTCGCTCTCGCTCAACTGAAGCTGTCAGCGGCGACGTTTGGCAGCATGAGAGAGTGAGAGCGAGTGTTTGGCAAACGTGATTATCATGTCATTCTGTCTCTCGCTCGCACACATTGGGGGTGAGCGAAAGAGAGAGGGGGTGCCATTGCGAGTGCGAGAGTGTGTGTGCGTGCCATTAACGCCATCATGCTCATCATCTCGCTCTCTGCCCGATCCTGCAGCTGCTGCTGCTGCTGACTGTCCTTTTACTAAGCGCCTGCCCCTACATAACCTCACTCCCGTTATCGCAGACAGCCCCCCACCCCGCCTGTTGTGTGAGTACATATTTGCACTGCAATTTGGCATCGTCGCTGGCTGCTCTTGTGATTCGCCTCTTTTTGCGCTCCCATTTACACAGGTGAGTACAGTGGTCGCTCGAAAGGGGCTTTGATTTCAGGGAGATCACGGTTTATTTATTTTTTTTTTACTGATTTTGCGATTTATACAAGCTTTTTGATATTGAATTTGCCAAATTAAAACGATTGTTGTATAACTGCTTTATGTTTTTGTTTGAAATTTATTACCTTACATTATAATTAATTATTATTATAAATCTTATATTATAGGAATTTTTATTAGGTGTTATGGGTCGACTCCGAAAAAATTCCCAAGTACGAATTCAAGGACCGGTATTTAAGTAGTTAAGTAAAAGGTTAAAAGATTTTTCTTGCTAAAATTAAAAAAACATTCACTTTTCAAAATGAAATAATTTAACTAAAGGGTGCAAAACATTTACCAAATAAATACTTTCAAAAAAAAAACTTAAATATAAGATTATGCTAAATTTAAAATCGATATATTTTACTCTTTTAATATTAAATCGGTAGTTTAATATACAGATAAAACCATATATTTTTTATCGAAGTAAAACCAGTTTTAAGTATTTTTTTTATTGTAAATTAATGTTGACAGAATGAATATCTTAAATAATCATAAAATAACATATGACAGTTGTCTTACCATTTTAAAGGATTAAAACCCTAAGGCCTAACTACAGCGCACCAAAGTAGGCAATATTTTTTGTACTAGTGATCATATCATGTCTTATATACATTTGATGTACTTTAAATGGTAAAACAATGTTATATAGATTTTAAATAAGAACAAAAAAATCTAGAAACATATATATATACTTAAAAAAGTTCCCTAAAAACCGTATATACATATATCTAACGAAACTACAAAGCACCTACTGTATATTCCCTTTAACAGTAGTTTATATTTTTCCTTTTTTTTGGGTGCCCCCCTCTCGCGCTCTTTCCCGCTGGGCCATTATCGAAATCGGAGGGCAAAGGCAAATACCGAAAACAGAAAACGCAAAACACAGCAGAAATGCCCTCTATGGAATCACATTTTTGTGCAGTTTCCACAAACGGGGCATGTGAAATATGCTCCGAATCAGAATCTGAGTTTTTCACCCGATGCCATGACAACCGGAGAGAACAAATACACACACATGTGATGCCATTGTTTCGCTGTAATAGAGATGGATTCACAGAGAGGGGGTAGGGGAGAGAGCGAAGGACCTTCCCTGGGACGAGAGGAGAAAAGAGGCGGTGGCGATGGCAAAAAGGTGAAACGATTGAGCACCCTGGGAGATTTTTTAATCAAATAATTACAGTAATTAGATGCAAGGCAAATGTCAAAGCCTGCACGAAATTCCCATGCGTAGAGCGAGGCAGAAAAAAACGCATTGAAAATTCACAATTGGCAAGAGATCTCCTATTCCTGTACTTTGGGAACCGATCTCAAAAGAACTCTATTTATGTTCATTTTGTAAAAAACAGCAGCGACTATAGGGTGGAATTTCGATCCATACACATTTAATTTTATGAGAAAACTAAAGTTTACGTACATAAATTAAGTTCTTTCAAAAGAATATATAAAATTGTATATCTTTCATAATTTATTACAACTCATATCGCAATTGTTATTTTCCACGTTGAAAGTCTTTAAATAAAACAACCTTCAACCCATTAAAGTCTTTTATAAAATACAAATATTTATAAATTAAATTATATTTTATACATTTTTCAGTAACTCCTACATTATCTTCAACTTCCTTGCCAAATCTTCTTAAAATTTCCTGGAAATAACAACAACAATTATCAAAATTCTTCAGGCAGAATTATTCCATTTAATAACGACAACTTTTCTAGGAGACTTTTCCACAAAGCTCTCAAGAAATCAACTTTTTGCATTTTCCACACCTCAAGTGTCTGCAACAATAAAGCGAAAGGGAGAAGAATCCAGGGGGAAGAGCTCCTGGAGGCGTAGCAGGGGAGAGATATGGCATTCATTACAGCAATTGAAATGGACAAAAGCCAAAATTCAAGGCAGGAAAAAAAACGGACGACGCAGCACAAGTTGGAAAAGGGATAATAAAATGTTTGCATATAAAATATTAAATAAAAGACGCAGTGAAGGAGCGGCGTAGGACGAGAGTGTAGGGAGTGGAGAAATGGCCGCCTTCTCTACATAGAACGCAACGAAATGAGCGAGCACACGGAAAGAAATTGAATGTAGGGTGTTTCAGAAAATTAAGGAAAAATATTAACGGGTCCTGTGAATTTTTTAATTTAATCAATTTCAAAGATATATTAAAGTCCAACCAAAATTTAGGCACTAACAAAAACGCAGATTTTATAATGAATAATAATGAATTTTATTTTTTTAACTAAGTAATTGTTACAATTGTGCTTAATATAAGTAATATATTTTTATCATAAATAAACTTTTTTTGACAGGTACAAAATTTTTTGAGAAAATATACAAAGATTCTTTTGAAAGACTTTCTTCTTGGTTGAGGTCAGACCTAAATAAATAGTGATATATTCAATTATTGCATTATTTTTCTCTCAATTTTTCCTAAATTTTTTCCAACGTTTTGAACCCTTGATGCTTAAAAAAATAATGTATCTTGATTTCTTTCTCAGTGCATTGTTGGCAGCGACAAAATGACAGAGCCAGGTGAGTTTGCGACCGAAAAGATATCCAGGTGAGTTCCCAGGCAAAAGGCTCAGCGGCTAGGTAAATAAAGCCGTAGTCCCTTTCTATGTACAGCCGTTCGTGGGGGTGCGTGAGGCTGTGTTTGTATGTGTGCGGGTGTAACTTAATGATCATTAGGAAGACACCGTAAGGGGGCGTATCAAATGGCAGGGAGCAGCGCAGTCAACGCACCAAAATGGCAGCGCATGCGTCGCACTGCTCTGACACCCGTGCTTGTGTATGGCCAATCGGTGGGTGTGTCCTCACTCACACACACACGCACACTTGATTAGCCTCGACATTTTGTTACTGTTGCTCTCTCGGCGCTGCAGCGCCGCCCTCTCTCTCTCTTTCGCTCGCTCTCACTCACTCTCTCCCGAATTTCCTGGCTGGATTCAACAGGCACCCACACACGGAAGCTATTGCCATCGCAGTCACACCCACGCACTTGCCATTTGATGCATTGGCATTTTTCTTTAACTGTTTTTTATTTTTTTGCTTTTTTGGGGCACTCGAAACTTGAACTTTGCCGGCTTTTACTTTCGTTACAAAAAAATATAGATTTACTTTGAAAATTAGCCAAACAAATATGAGCTCAATAGTAATTTTACTTGGTCGCTTTTTCGGAAATTAATCAGCACAGCGGCTTCCACTCGAAAATGCAGGATATTGGAAAGCGTACAATTTCCAAGTTGATTAATTTCGCACCACTGCATTGCAAACGTGTGCGTTCGTGTGTGCATGTGTGTGTGTGTGAGAGTGGCACACGCTCTTACCTGTCCAAAAATTTCATTTTTTTAGGTTGCTACAAAGGCATCTTTACAAAGATACCACAAAAAGTTTCCAAAAACCGAGAACCGAATTTTTGCGCTATTTATTTGTGTGCTCTCGTCTGTTATGAATTAAGTGTCCTGCATATGTGTGTGTGGTTTTGTCCTTTGTTGTTGCCCATCTCTTTGTCAGTTGCCAAAAGAAAATGTTACCACAAAAAATCACAAAATGCGGGATCAAAGGTGAAAAGTGGAAGGAGCTAGTGGGCTCCCTTAAAATAATAATACTGAACTAAAATCAAATAGCATTCCGATTTCATAAGCACGAATAAAGAACGTTTTCTTTAAGATTGAATTATTCATTGAATGGGAACGCAATTGTAATCGTTATTATAGTTATAAATAAATAGGAATAGTTAAGTTAAAATTTCAAGTTTAAATATCAGATTTATTAAAAAAAATACAATTCTAATATAATTAATTTCTTCATTAATTGGGATTCTTGAATTGTTAATAAGAATGATTTTATTTATTAAAACTAATGTAACAGTGTACATTTTGCTGCATTTAACTAATGTAATTATACACAAAGTTTTAAATACTTTGTCGATTAACTAAAATCTATACTAATAAAATAAAACAGGTAAACCTTTTTAATCTAATTAATTTTTAAGCTATTAAATCATTTTGCTCTCTGGTTGCAGAAATTAAAACAGGATAAAAGTTAATTATGTTTTCATAGCATACTTTATGGCGGCACGCAGTATTGCTCCGATCGATCGCAATTTGTTGTGTAGGTTGACTTGAAGAAAGAAAAATAACATTTTATATGTCCTTAGAAATGTTGGTTTTATTTTACTAATATTTTAATATTTGTTTTATTTTTTCATATATACCTACAGTCCTGCGACCCTTAATTAATTAATTGATTGTGTTAGCTACGGAAATTAATTTTTTTAAATAAATTTTCTAGACTATTCCACAATATAAAACAAATTATTAATTAATATGGGGTTAAAATTGCTAGGGATTTCCGGAATTATTTTAAATAATTTATTAAAAATATATTTTAAATAAATAGCCTTTATTTAAAATATTTGTACATATATCAAACCCGTTATTTCAATGCAGTTAGTAAATTTCAAATGTAACACAAGTTTACTATAAAAGCTCTATTTCAACATTTTGGCGGTTAAGCCTGTGTAAGCAACCGACAAGAAAGCTTATTTATGCGACCTGCAACGATTGCCGCGATATTTGCCATTCCAAAGAAGTTGCAACTCGGCGCATCCCTAAAGCACTATATATGGGAAATCAACAACCGGGCCTGACTTTCGCAATCAGCTGTCAGTATTAAATCATCTTGAGCCGACTTAACTCGCTACTCATAAGGAACGGAGTCAGGATGATCGTGACATGGTACCGATCTCTGCCGAGATTGACCCGGTATTGGTTCACCACCACAGTGGTGGTCAGCTGCTTCGTTAGCCGTTTTTACCTGCTGCCCATCGAATGGCTGGATCTGGACTGGAGGATGATCTACTACCGCTGGGAGTGGTGGCGATGCCTCACCTCAATTGTGGCCTTCCCCATCCATCAGACCTCGGCGTTCCGATTCCTCACCTTTTGCTACTTTCTGGTGACCTACAGTGGATTCCTGGAGAAGGATGAGTTTGGTAGGAGTCCGGCGGGATATTTGCATCTCCTTATCATTGTAGCTGTGCTGGCAAATGTCGGAGGACTCCTACTCGAGTCCACCAGTCTAATGGAAATTACAGTGATGTCCGTGCTGTATATCTGGAGTCATAAACACCAGGAAGTGACTGTAAGCTTCTGGTTCGGTACGCGTTTTAAGGCCATGTATCTGCCATGGGTGCTGGCCGGCTTTGATTTCATCTTTAATTTGTAAGATTTTATAAGAATAGGTTTTTCAAGTCTCTCTAACGAGTGTTTTTTCAATACAGCTCGCTGGAGTCCTTTGTTGGTATTTTTAATGGCCACATCTACTGTTTTCTTACGACTCAATATCCTATTCTGATGGAAACACCTCGTATACTGTAAGTATATAAACTCTTTATAGAGGAAGAGTCTACATTCTTTTCGTTGTTTTGTATTTCTTTGAGAAATACATTATCGTCTTGATGAGCCCGAGGTCAGATTATATTGCTATATATTATTTTTAGCTCACAAATGGTGTATATATTTTTTATAAGCTTTCCTCTTGCTCTGCTTCTAGTAAACGCATCCTGCCTGACGTCCGTGGTGGCTTTAGTGGTTTTAATGTGCCGTCAGAGAGCAGGTCGGCTGCCGAAACGAATCCTAATTATTCCTGGGGACGGGGAATACCCCTGGGAGGCAACTAAAACTACGATCTTTGAATCTCTTACAAGCAAGTGACCAGAAATCATTAAAAATGTGACTGACCAACATAATATTATTTTTATATATATTTATAGAAATGGTTAAGTATAATTCTTATATTAATTGTTAATATATTTTCATATCTATCAATAAATATATCCAGCCATTATGCAAAATTTAAATTTTATAACCGACATTCACGTGTAAACGTGTTGCATGTTGAACGATAGTCACGACGCTTTTGCCACCTACTGCGAAGTGCCGTTTCTGTCATCTCTAGAAAGACACGTAAAGCAACAAAAATACCCCCAATCATTCAGTAGGAAAGCAAGTAAATTTAATGAATTAAGTACAAAAAAATAGTTAGCAAGCAACACACAATGGACGCTGGCACGTGGTACCGTTCCCTGCCCCGCTTCACCCGCTACTGGCTCACGGCCACCGTTGGCCTGAGCCTGCTATGCCGCTTCGACATCATTCCCTTATATTGGCTCCATCTGGACAGATCCGCCGTCTTTGGGAAGCTGCAGCTTTGGCGCTGCGTGACATCACTGTTCGTGTTTCCGATCTCTTCGAACACGGCCTTCCACTTCCTCATCAACTGCTTCTTCATCGTGCAGTACAGCTCCAAGCTGGAGAAGGATCAGTATGGGCGAAGTCCGTCGGACTATTTGTATTTGCTCATCGTGTCGGCGGTGCTGGCGAACATTGGCGGCATGCTGTTCAACGTTTACTTTCTCATGGACATGCTCGTCCTGGCGGTCACGTATATCTGGTGTCAGCTGAACAAGAATGTCACAGTGACCTTTTGGTTCGGCACACGCTTCAAGGCCATGTACCTGCCATGGGTGCTGGCCGCCTTTGAGTTCATCTTTCACTTGTAAGTTGTCTGATCTGGGAGTTCCTCTTGTCTCTATCATTGTTGATGGTTATCCTTTGCAGCTCTCTCGCCTCGCTGGTGGGCATCTTCAACGGCCATGTGTACTACTTCTTCAAGTTCCAGTACTCACAGGATCTGGGCGGCACAGCCCTGCTGGAAACTCCGCAGTTTTTGTTAGTATATCTTATAGCTTTTAATGGTTTTCTTAAAGTCAAAATTTCATGCAAAATTTGACCTAATTTTTGGTCAAAAGAAATTCGACAAAGACCGCTAAAAGAATTTAATTAATATAAAAACTGTCCTTTCAGGAAGCGCCTTGTGCCAGACGTATCCGGCGGTTTTGGAGGCTTTGGAGTGCCTCCAGAAAGCAGAGCACCACCGCGACAGGCACCCGAGAATCCCTGGGGTAGGGGCATGACCCTGGGCCGGAACTGAGCCACGCAACTGATCGCAATACCTACCTAAAACCTAGACTAATTCGCGTTTTTTACGGTTTGGTTTCCCCCTCTTTTAGCGAGATCAAGCTCCTTATACACTCAGATCCTCTGGCAACAGAAATAAGTTAACATGTTGTGTCTACTAATGATGAAATTATATTGATATATGTTTGTACATATAGAGAACCATAAAGAAGAGACGACGACGAGTTGTTTTACATTTAAATTTATTTCGTTTAAAATTTCTATGCTAAAGATTTTACAGCGACACGCATTGTTCAACAATATTTTGTTTTGTTTTCTCTTTTTTTGTATTATATGTGGAGGGGTGAGGAAGGGTTTATTCTCCGATTTTTGTTTTGTTGATGTTTCCGCTTTATGTTTCGGTTTTCATTTTTGGGCTTTTGGTCTCCTAAAAGTTACAACGTTGCTCTTAAGATTTGAATTTACAAAATTTACGACGCATAAAATACTTAAGATCTAATAAATCGTTAATGGTTAATCATCTGTTTAGCATGAGTTCTCCTTTTTATACATATGTATATCTATATATATATAATGCGATATAAGGTTTGCATCTGCGTTTCGAAATTCATTCTGATATTTACACATGTGTCTCTTGCGGATCTAGGGTCTATAATCTCACGTAATTAAGCAAACTTTCCAAACAAATTTGTTTTACAATCTTTTTTTTTTTTGTGTAAACTTTTCGATTTTTTTGCGTGTGGGTTTATGTTTAGGCAACTAAAGTAAAAACGAATTAATGAGATGGGGGCCATGGAGAATCGAATAATATATGGTGGACTCTATATACAAAGCTATACAAAATTAAGGTAACGTTCTGCAGAGGAAGGATCTGCCCTATGTACAGGAGAGAGAGAGAGTGAAAGGGGATTCCCAAGGATTGCCGATCGCAGATAAAATGAAATGAAATGAAGTAAAACTATAACTAACACAAATTCCATATTATACTCTCAGCTATATATACGACGTGTGATTTGGCAACTTAACTACTTCGAACTCGCCTTCCCGAACTCTCTCATTTAAGCTTAGGCTTCAGAAATTAGCTTTGAATTGAATTAAGGATAATCTTGCACTTTGCGATAATATAAAATTATGAATGATAAAAGGAAACTCTTGACATTGAGGCTAAACTACTAACTAAATCTAATTCGAACCGGGTCTCTGCTGTGTGCGTTCTCTCACTCGAATCTCTCTAGAAAAGGGGGATCTACAGAGTAGCTGCTGCCAATGGCTGTTCCAAAGGTTTCGGTTTCTGCTGCGGAGATGCTGGAACAATGGCTGCCTTCAGGGAAGTAGTGGTGGTGGCCGTCGTCTCTGGCGATATGTTGCTGGTGCTCTCTATCTCGATGGGCTGCTCCAGATCCATGTCCACATACTCGATGGCACTGTCATCTTCCGGATGTAGTTCAATGACTAAAAAAGGGATAAGGAAATTGTAAATATTCCTGGCAAGATCCTAGATCAGCGTCACCCCCACTCACTGCGATTGTTTAGTTCCAAGTTGGTTGATTGCTCAACCTGCTGCTCCTCCACCACCACATCCCCTTCGAGCTCTTCGTCCTCCTCCACTATGACATCGTCGTCGTTGAGGACTCCCTCTTGCTTGGAGGGCGTCGTGACTGGCGTCGTTTTGGTGGCTGCCTGATCCAGCTCCATCTCCCAATCGGTGGCATTGAAGACCACCAATGGTGAGGTCTTCATCACTCCGGAACCCTGCTTGAGGTCCGTTCCGGTGCCATTATCCGCCACTATAATGGGCATATTGATGATGTCGATGGGAGTGTCCTCGGTGATGAGTTGATTGGGCTTTGGCTTGGCCCCACCGCTAGCGGGATTGTTGGGAGACGTTGCACTGATGGTGGTCGGTGTGGAGGGGGTCGCCCCGATGACCAGCACATTCGATTTAGGCTTGGTGGCCAGTGTGAGGGCTCTCATGCCGCTCGCCGCGCTTGCTGGCAGGAAGACGAGATTGTTCTTGCCACCGCTCGTTGTGGAGAAGGTCACAGTGGTGGGTTTGGAACCTGGCTGCTTGGCGGAGATGCTGGTGGTGGGGCGGCTGCTGCTCCCACTTCCTGTTGTGACCTGTGCCTGTGGCAGTATCTGCATCTTCTGTATGCTTATCCGCTGCTCCCGCGGCTGCAGATTTGAGTGTGAAACTGCTGTGGTTACTCCTGATCCCGCTGCTGCTACTCCTGGACTCGCATTGTTTAGCTTGTGGATGATGCTTCCCGCTGGCAGCTTGCCTGGCTGCAGGAATACCTTGCCGTTGGGAGAGCAAATCTTTATGTTTCGCAGGGCACTGCTGGGCACCTGCTTGATAGTTGCCGACGCTCCTCCCGAGCTGGTGGTTAGCTTAATGTTTCCCAGGATTTGGGGAGAGGAGGAAACTGTTACTGCTGCTGCTCCCGACGACGACGACGCACCAATCATGGCCACTCCGCCAGCACCCTTTATTTGAGGCGTTGTCACCTTCGCCCGGAAGAGATTGGGCGGCATTGTGGCTCCTGCAGATACCGGCAGAGGTGTTATCAGGGTATTGTTCAAACTACTAGCCGGTATATTCTTGATGATGTTCACAGTGGAGGCGCTGCTTAAAGGTGTCACCCGGGAGTCCTTCATAGGAGACGACGGTCCAGCCACTGGGTCCGTATACGGCAGCAGGCGAACCGCCGAACTGGGCAAGGTTTTTGGCTTTGCGTCACCACCGCCGTCCAGAAGATTAAACTTCTTTGGCGTGAGTTTGGTGCCCGGCGGCAGGAGCGTGGTGGAGGAGTTGCTGGTGGGCGAGGAGGGCACCGCTGTCGGCCTCAATTTGGCTCCCATCGGCGGCGCTGGGATCTGCTGAACACTGATGATCTGGGGAGTCAGAGGAAGATTTGCGGTGGAAATGGGTGTGGTGGTGTTAGTAGTAGCTGACGGCAACGTGGCATCCGACTGCTTGTCCTCCAGGATGTACTTCTTGACGGGCGTACTCTGATTCTGGCTCTGCACCTGCACCTGCACCGGTGAAGCCTGCACTTTCTCCTTGAAAACAATGGGCGAATTGGCAAATCCTCGAGCGCCTGGAGTTGTTGGCGAACCAATTTCAGCCGCAGCTGCCGCAGATCCGCTTTGTGGCCCATAAACGAATGGCTTCAGGGGCTTTAAGGGCTTCAGCGTAACCAGTGGACTTGAATCGTTAAAGAAGGAGTAGGGCGGCGTGAGTGCGGACGTGGGCGTGGGTGTGGGTATGGGTGTCGACGGTGTGCTTGTGGCCGCCAGCGTTTTAAGCGCCTCATCGAGGACATACTCCACGTGTGGCTGCACCACCAAATGATTGGGCACCGTCGCCTCCGACGATTGCAATAATACTTTCTGTTGCAGCTGAGCCTGCTGCTGCTGTAGCTGTTGCTGCAACTTCTGCTGCTGCTGCTGTTGCAGTTGCTTCTGTGCCCGCCGTCCGCTTTTGGCCGGAGCAGCTATCCTCTTCGCAGGCGTCGCCTCTCCGCCCGAAGACGATGATACAGCGGCGTTTCTGCCACCCACAGGGCTGCCGGCCTGAGAGGGAGAGCCCAGGCCACTGGTCAGATTCCGTTTGCTGGCCAAACGCTGCTTGTGCTTCAGCTGCTGCTGGTAGAAGAAGCGTTGCTGCGCAGTCCGCGGACTTAGACGCTTCTCCACGGGCACCAGTTCGCCATCCTCGGCGTTGGCAGTGTGGGACAACTGCTGATGTTGCTGCTGCTGCTGCTGGTGATGGGGAGTCTGGAGAGTCTGCTGATGCTGCATATGCCGCTTCTTGTTGGGCTTCCCGCCTTCCACGCCGCTCTCGTTCTCCTTCCGCTTTTGCGTCATCTTCTTCACCTCGTTGGGCACATCGGGCACTTTAAACTGAGGGGTAATGGGGGAAGAGAAGGTATAGGTTCGAACATTATACATATATTTTAGGGAATAATAATGATAATAAATTAACTTTTATAAGGATTTAAATTAAGAATACATTTTTAAAGTCATGTATATATATACATATATATAAAAAGATACATACATATATGTACATGCTGACATATAGTTATCTATAAAAAAAGCCCATAAGCCAAAAAAAAAACAAAAACTTTATTTTTCATTTATTAAAAATAATTTTAAATAAATAAGAATAAATATTTATAATTTTCAAATTAATTTAAGATATATACATTTTATTCTAAAATAGGTCTGCTCTTTTTCTCCAACTGTATTATATAATCCCGTTTAAATCAGATTTGAATGGTTGAAAATGTTAACGACTATCGATAACTTTTACTTAGCGCTAACAGTAACCTTTTTAACAGTGCTCCGTTAACAGATACTCACAGTTGGCTGTTAAAGGCAGTTAATGTTAAAAATCTCTGATTGGCCAGGAGTCTTTTCTTTATATATAGCCATAAAAATAAAGCATTTAGAGACATTTGCGCTGCATAAATAAATAGGATGCTGGAAGAGGGTACTTGATAGTTCCTTTGAACCTTAAACTTAGCACACTGTTAAGCCTAACCACTTGGAAAACAACAGTCCAATTGGATGGGGTTCAATGGGACATTTTTCCCTCCAATTAACTTTGTTAATGAAAAAAACGTTTTTTAAATGCAACTTTCAAGATAAACAATATTTTTGACGGTGGAGAGCCACCTTCTGATCCCTATTGGGGGACCTGCCCAGCAGCCAATGGACTTTTGATGCCCGAGGTACAGTCTCTGCACTTTCACTGCCCACACACACGACCGAGATGAGAGGGGAAAAAATCACGTTCGCCCGCGGCGGGATTATATAACTTACCGGCTCCTCCATGATCACCATGGCTGGGTCCTGGCTCCTGCCGGCATTCCAGCCGTGCTTCACGCTCATGAACGAGGCCTGTTCGATAAGGGCCTGGCCAAAGTGGACGCCCGTTTCGGCAGGCGTCGCCAATTTTGCATTCTCCTCGAAGGCCTTCTGCGCCAAATCATTGGCCACGATGCTGAGCGCTGTTTGAGGACTGATCCGAGGCAGCAGCGGATAGGGCCTGCGTCCCTCTCGCGACCATTCCTGCCAGGTATTGGGGCCGCAGACGCTGCAAGGGATACACACACGGGGGCTTTTAGAGGGGCTTAACGAGAACTTCTCGCCCGGATCTCTTACTTCTCGGCAATGGTGCTGAGCTGTTCGTCGTTGGCGGCTCGCCGAACCTCGGCGCGATGCCGTTCCTGGGTTATGTGGAAAAGCTGGCGCACTTCCTCCAGCAGCTTCGCCTTCGCCTCACTCAGCCCACCTTGGGCGCGAAAAACGCTCACCAAATTCGAATAGGATTCTAGTTCTGCGGGTGGGAAACAAGGACAAGGCACAGCGCCAAGATGTGGGTTAGATGCTTGACCTCAGCCTCGGTGGGCAGTCCGCGCCAGACTTCTGGGGACCGTCCAAGCTCTCACCAAGTCGACGCAGCATGCCTCGGCACTCGTCCCGCGACATCTCCAGCGTTTGCGGCCACATCTCTCCGTTCGCTAATTGCTATCCGTGGCCGTGGGCTATCCCGTGCAGTTGCGATCGCGTTCGCTTGGGCCAACGCAGGGTTAAGTCGCGAATCTAGTTGCAAAAATTAAAACAAACTCCGAGGGCAGCGTTTCTAATATCTGTTTCTGTGCGCCATTCACCGCGCAACGCAGACAGCGATGCGCGCAAGAGGAAGCAGCAAACGAGTGCACACTTTACAGCACTGACGGCGGTTGCTATTCAGGGGTTGGCGCAATGCAGTGATGCTCAAACGGCTTCTAAGAATAGCGGCCGTTAATATTCAATTTATCATCGTAGGTGGGCGCCTAAAACAGTTAAACATTTTAGAATATATTATCCGGCGAGTTTTATTTCTTATTTTTGGTCGCGGTTATAAAGGGAAATCTGAAATTTGCATAGACAATGGGAGTATTAGAAGTTTTCCAATGCCAGTGCCATCACTGGTAAGATTGTCATTCACAGGAAATAAGGTATTTGCCAACTCTTAATTATGATAAAAAAGTAAACACTTAAAAAACAAACTCTTTCCGTCCTTTCAAAGTTCTCGGCTTTCCAAGTCTCTTATCGCATCCTCGGACTAAAATAAAAAATAAACAGTTAATAAGAGAATCAAACATACGACCCTATGTCTCGTTAAGACCTTTTTAAACCAGAATGAGGACAGAAAATTGATCTTATTTAAGATGTTCATATCGGAGGGCGGATAAATGCCGTGGAGGTGGAGGTGCTTCACCGATATGAAAGGGGGTATGTGGAACCCCATAATGGCATCGGCTGGATCTACGTTCTTAGATCTGAACAGCTCGATCATCCCCAACTCCATGCGCTGAACTGGGTATCAAGATAAACTCATTAGTATGCTCACGCACCTAAGACGTGGCTTATCTCTACTTACCCAGTCCCAGGTGAGACCTGTTGAGGACGCTGAAGCTATCCAAATGCTCTTTGGGAATTGCCAAGTAATGATGTTGGGCAGCCGGATATTTATCCTTGAATATCACGTATTCTTCCGTTTCCACCTCTAGATTTGGATTTGGTCCTCTAGAACTTGGTCTATTATGAGCGAAATCGCAGAAAAAGCAGTCCTCAGGTCCAGATATCGACGAATTTTGACTGCCGTATTTGTATATCGAAAGCAAAATTATCAGCCCGAGACCTGCCAGACCGGCTATATAAAGCCTTTTTCGTTTCGACATGCTTTCTGGAATGCAAGCCATTTTACGTTTAAGTTTATTTCTATGAAAATTTGATCTTTTGTTTTTAATTTTGGCAGAGGTAAGCAGCAGCTCAGTCGGCATAGCGCGGTAATAAATTAATTACTGTAGGACGGTCACAATGCACATTGCCATTCAAAGGGAATATGAGTTAGTAATCCGGGATATTTAAAAAAACGTATTAAGAAAATCGCCGTTGATAACAGCTGGTCGATAATTACTATTAACAATCTCAACATCCTGCGGCAAGCATACTACTTTAAAGACAGCCTGCATTTTGTTTATCCGAATCATTTCGATAAAGTGGGTAATGACTTTACATAGACTACACGTACTACCGTTTTTCACACAGAAGCCTTCAGAGACATATTCGAACAACCCATGGGTTTTTCCACTTACGAAATCGTTCACACTTTAATCTGATCTTAGAAAACCCATGGTAACTGATACTTGGGCAACGAACAACAATTTAAAAAAGTGAATCAAAACCCTAAAATTGAAAAAATTATGTTTTAATATTATAACACATTTTACCTACTACTAGTTAAAAAAAAAACTCGTCGATAGTGTCGTGTTTCATTACAAGGAAAAACAATGTTTTTCCACCTCTGGAATGTCAATTCACAGGAGTCCGCAATTTCGATTACACATCCCTATAGCAGTTGCCATTCACTGGGACGCGCAAAATGGTCTGAATTGAAATGAATTTCAATTTTCCCGATGAAAACTCGACCGAAACTGCTGGAAAATGTTATTCCGCTCAGCAAAAAGCAAATTCGACGGTGGAGACGTGATGCGCCGGCTAAAGCGCCTGGCCGAAGGCACTCTGTCCTCCTACCGCCGCCTGTTCCTGCTGCTCCTCTGCGTTTGTGTGGTGTTCTATATGCTGCCGCCGATCTTTCGCTATATCTTCCTTAGTGCACCTGAACAGAAGGGTGAGTGGGCGCAGCTACTCCCATTCTTCCCACTGTTGAACGCAGATCCTTGTCTTTCCAGATCCCCATAGCATTTGCATGGATGACCGGCTGACACCGTTTGTCCTCCAGAACATTGAGTTCGATGCCAACATTCGTCACGTGTCACCATCAAAAATGCCCGGCGAGCGCGATTTCACGCCCTATGTCGGCAACGGCTATATAGGGCTAGAGATTGCGCACGACGCCTACCTGAACATTAAACATGGCAGGGCCATGCAGCTGCCCATACGCTTCCAGCCTGTGGTTTCAGTATCTGGAGGAGGAGGGGTGGGGGGCGAAAAGGAGTCCACTGTCGTGGAGTACCTGACGGGTATGGTGCATCGGTTCCAGTGCTTCGCAGACTACTTCGTATCGTACACCTACTACGCCCATCGCACACAGCCGGGCATCTTCATGCAGGAGCTGCAGATCACGAATACGCGAAACATGATGGAGGACATCGAGCTGATCATGCCACGCGTAAATCTGCCCAAGCTGACCAGGCGCACTGTGACCCTCAGTGAACCAGTTTCGGCTGGAATGTTTACCTACAGCGAGCTGGAGGTGCTCACGGGCACTGTGCAGCCGCAGCCCGATAATCCCAGTAAATGCATTGTGATAAGCATAGTGAAGCCGCAGCTGGACTCCAAATTGCAGCTAAGGAAGCGTGGCACTGTACGAATCGTGTACCCCATAGCCGTACAATACTCTAAGCTCGTGGCGGAGAGTCAAGTGAAGGGTATAAGCGAAGCCACCGAACAACAGGCAACGCAGGCAATGACCAAGCTACTGCAGAAGCTCGGCTCCAAGACCTCGAATTCGGGCTCACTGAACAGCATTAACAGCTACCGGCAGGAGCACATCGATGTGTGGACGGATCTCTGGGCCACTGGATTTACGATAAGCACTTCCAAGGCGGAGAATAGCTTGAATGGCGATCGCATTAATGCCACCATGTATGCAGTTCTCTCCCAGGTGCGCAGCTTCGAATTCGAGGAGCTGGGTGTTGGCTCATCAAAGAGAGATGATATTGCCAAGGCTCTTACCTACGCTGAAGGTTGCTACGATTCCTATCACACGCTGCAGGCGGAGAACCTTTGGCGGGATATGTCCAGCCTGCAGCAGCTCAATTCTCTGGTCTCGTCCTGGATGCTAACTTTGGAAAAGCAAGGCTGCCACAATCTTATTCGTGCCGGAGCCTCTGGCGTAATCCAAGCCATGGTGCTGAGCTTTGGCAGCTTTCGCTTCAGCAATCAGCATCTTGAGTGCAACATCCATCCGAAGTTCCTGCACAGAGACTTCCACTTCAGGCGGCTCAATTATGGCAACAAAACCCATGTGAATGTAACCGTTATTGTCACAGATGACAACAAGGCGGTAATTAATGTGGCGCTGGATCGATCAGATCGGAGCTATTATGCTTGCGATGGCGGCTGCCTGGACGAGCCTGTGCTACTCACGTAATTATCAATGTTACAAAGCCATTGTGTGTTTTTATTTACAGTTCTCGGTTTTTTATGCAGGCAAAATCGACGACAATTCCCAGTTAAACTGACTGAACCCCTGACAGCAATATTATACATAACCGAAGACAAGCAGCACATGGAGGAGCTGCACCATGCCATTCATGTCAAAGAAGTGGTGGAAGGTATAGTTCTATAGTGTGCAATAACCAATTTATCTATTAATATTTATGTTTATGTATAGCTCCTGCCCATGAGCAACATCTGATAGCCCTGCATCGGCATGGCCACCAACTGGGCGGCCTGCCCACTCTCTTCTGGGTGTCCGTGTGTGCAATAATCATAGTATTCCACATATTCCTGTGCAAGCTCATAATCAAGGAGTACTGCGAACCAAGCGATAAGCTAAGATATCGTTATAACAAACCGTGATCCTAGTTGTACATATATAAAAAAATTGGATGCTAGTAAAATACGAAATAACTAACTACAAAATTAAAAGCTTTTAAAATGTATTGATTCTTTTCTAATATAGTTCGTAAAACAGACATTATGCAACTTTTTAATAGCAGAGATCGCGAGATCTCAAAAAATGCGTTCCCATTTCCATGAAATAATTCAGTCTCTTCGAGTTATCTATTGGTAAAATGCTTTAATTTTAAAAAGGCAGATAATTTAGCTTATTTACAGAGATATAAATGTAGAGAGTGTGCAAAATGCATCTAGTTCAACTATACTTCTCAAGTTCGTTTGGTGCTTTCAAAATTCGTACAGGTGCCAATAAGTAGCTACTAGTGAAACTCCATCCTCTACTGCGATATCAACTGCTTCGTTTTTACGGCACCCTACTTGGTGACATTGTGTATGCTCTCAGCCAGGTAATCCACATTCTTGCTGGTGACGCCCGCCATCGAAACGCGTCCATCGTTGGTCAGATAGATGCTATGCTCCTTGATCAGCTTCTGGACTTGCTCCGGCTTCAAGCCCGTGAAGCAGAACATGCCAATCTGGTTGACAATGTGATCCCAGTTCTGGGTTGAGCCCAATTTTTCGAGGTTATTCTTCAGCTTGCTGCGCACATCGATAATGCGATCGGCCATCAGCTTCACATCCTTCAGCCACTGGGCGCGCAAGTCCTCGCTGTTGAGGATCTCGGCCGCAATCCTGGCTCCATGAACGGGGGGATTGGAGTAGAGACCACGGATGAGGATCTTCACCTGGGACATGACTCGGGCAGCCTCCTCTTCATCGGAGCACATGACGGTGAAGGCGCCAGCACGCTCGCCGTACAATCCCATGTTCTTGGCGAAACTCTGGGCCAGGCAGAAGTCATGACCGGCGGCCTCGAAGATGCGAACAGCCTGGGCATCGCGGTCGACGTCGCCGGTGGCGAAGCCCTGATAGGCCATGTCGATGAAGGGGTACAGGTTACGCTTCTTCACCAGCGCCGAGATCTCGCACCATTGCTCAGCAGTGGGATCCACGCCAGTAGGATTGTGGGCACAGGCGTGCAGGAGGACGATGCTCTTTTCCGGGATTTTCTGAAAGATTTGAAATTGATTTATATATTATTTTTAATTTTTTGCTGCGAGTTAGGACTCACAGCCAGATCTTCCATTAGTCCGCAAAAGTCCAGGGCGCAGGTGTCCTTGTCGTAGTAGCGATAGCGGTTCACCGGCAGTCCGGCATGCTCGAAAATGGCCACATGGTTGCCCCACGATGGCGTTGGGATGTAAATTTCGCGATTGCCCTTCCAGAATTTGGATAGGAAGGCAGCTCCGATACGGAGAGCTCCAGTTCCACTGATGGACTGGGCGGTTACATTGTGCTTGGCAGCCAGACGCTTGGATTCCTGTTGAAAAATAAAATAAAGTAATTCATTAAATAATTAAATTTTAATAATAGGATTTATAACGAATAGATTACCTTGCCCAAAGCCAGCTCGATGGCCTTGTTGTAGAACTCGGGAACACCAATAATCGTGGCGTACTCCTTGTCCAATTTCTTGTCCACAACTCGTTTCTCCGCCTGGTAAGAAATAATATTTATTTTATTATATATATATTGTTAGTTTTAAATAGTTGGTAGTGACTCACCTCCCTCACACTGGGTAGCACAAAGGGCTGAGTATTATCATCACGATAGGCGCCAGCGCCCAAATTAATTTTCTTGGGGTTCTGGTCCTTCTTGAAGGCCTCTGTAACACCCAAAATAGCATCGGGGGGGCCCATTTGCACCTCCGAAAACCATGTTGATCTAAAAAAGAAATATAATATTGTCAAAAATTTAAACAAATTACAACTTACAATAGAATGCCTGTGATCTTAATATCTAAACAAAGTTTATTTAAATTTAATGCACTTCCGTTCCTTCAATCTCAACCTTTAACCCCCCAAACACCTCATTCTTATCTGGCTTTCTTGTTTTAAATTTAATTGGTAGATTAGAGGACTGCTTAGTGGGTTATCTCATCCCCACGCCGACCACTTGTATGCTATCTTTTATCATTCTGGTTTCATGACTAAAGTTTGAAAGTCATCTAGAGGTTTTCTTGGATTTTGCACCCACAGGTAATGCCTTGTGTCCAGCAGAACATGGGGGTCTTAACCATAGCCCACTCTTATCAGCTGTAAACATGTTATTATGGGAACTCGGTCGGTCGACGCCTTACAGAGCACACACAATATACATATATATATGTAGATCCATTAGCGTCAGCGATAAGGTTTAGCCTCTGCTGACGTAGTCACCTTTTCAGCTCTCCCTTCGGCTCTCATTATTCGGAACCGTAATAAATCGTGGAAATAATCAAAGTTAATTAAACTCTTTCAATTAGGTGCCACCTGTCTTGGGAGATCTGATTTGTTTGATTACTATATGGGGTACCTTCCGGTACCGCCTGCGCTTCGATAAAACAAACCGCCATAATTTAAGAAGTAGTTCCATAAAATGTAGAAACCAAAACACGCGACAAAAGCGTGATTTTGGCCAAGAATACCCTGCGCTCGTTTGGAGCGGCATTTGTGTCTCCTAGGGAAATTTAAAATATCCTTTAACACGGTTAATTAATAATTTAAACATTTTAGGTACAGGTTTTGGAATTTCTGAAACTGTAATTATTATTTGAATGTGTTTATGATGTAAGTTTAAAATGTACTATTAATTTTATCATGTAATTCAAGAAAAACAATTTTGTGTTTAAGCAATAATAAATCTACATTTTTATGCACTCTTTAAATGACAGAAACATTTAAAGATTGTGCAGGCCACTTGACATTCAATAAACTTATTTAAACTTCCTGTACCGCATTTAGATTTCGTTATCTTCCATACGCTTTCATCGTGCGGCTTCTGAATATTCTCTCAAGCAATAGAAAAATAGCAAAAAATAGCTTCTGTCCATTGGAGCGTCATAAAATTGGCTTTAAAAATAAATACTCGCCCGTTCATGGGAACGATTTAGTTGCTATACTAAAGTAACCCAAACATATGCGAATATTAGCTAACCGGACAAAAACAGCTGTAGTTTTCTTTTTTCGATTTGCATTTAAGAGAATGATGAATTATGAAGCCCCTACGCTGCTGCTGATATAATAAAAAATCCAGGGGAACGTGATTCGCAATGCCAAACAAATTATGCAGTAATGGAGAAAAAACAAACACACATAAACACACGCAATTAGACCGGCAACTGCAATGACCTTGGCAAATGACACCGCTGCATCTGCAACGTGTTCGCCAAAAAACAACAAAAACAATACAGGGCTTTTTTGCTCTCCCTCTCTCTCTTTTACTCACTTGCAGCGGAGGGCGGCGGGGGCCAATCGATTGCTGATCAACAAACCGCGCTTACAGATCTGCGACATTGCTAAATGCACAATATAGTTGTACTATTGTTAAATTTTAGTAATTGCGAATTGCCAATCGAGTTTAGGCTCAAAAGAATACTAAGCGGCGGCGGCGGCAAATGAAAAAGCGACTGGGATGTAATCTGACAAATTTCGTGCCTTATCGATATTTATCGTGAGGAGAGCTTTTTCGTCAGTGGTGACAGTTTTAGCTCTTATCGGAAGCGATTATTATTTTTAGACTTAATTTTTGATGCATTATAAAAAAATATAGAAGAATTGAAGAACTTCTTTATAATGCTCTGCCAGGCGAAGGAAATCAGCGGTCGCACATTAATTCTTTAAAAAATCAATTGTTTAATCAGTGAGTTATCCATTTTATTGAGAAAGTTTAACAGTGCGACGCGAAACCTTCCCCTAATTTGCTAAGATTTAATAAAATTGCATTTCATTATTATGTTATTGAGAAGTTTTAATTTTTCAAATGTCATAAAATATATCGGTTTCAAAATAGTTTCTAATTAGTTTTATTTCATAAACTTTGCACTTTCTAGTATTCTTTAAAACGCCTATAGATGTGATTAAGATTAACCCCGATTTCTATGGCGCTCTTGTTTACTTTAAATTATTTTCAATCGATAGTAAAATCGGCGGAGAAAGCTTTCTCTTCCCTTCTAAGTCGTCGCGCGCAGCTGTTTTTAATCTCGAAGAAGCTTTGACGTCGTCTTCGGCCCTCTCTTTGCGTCCGCTTGTGAGCGAATTTAGTAGATTCTTAGCGCTGGGGTGAAAAAGCAGAAATAAGCGAAAGCCAAATAACAGACATACATCACTCTTACCTTGTAATTCAATTAACTGGAGGAAAAATGCTGAGGTTTGCGGTAATTGCCTGTGCTGTGCTGGTGGCCTTCGCCGGGGCCCTGGAGTTCAGCGATTGCGGATCGAAGACGGGCAAATTCACGCGGGTGGCCATCGAGGGATGCGACACCACGAAGGCGGAGTGTATCCTCAAGCGGAACACCACGGTCAGCTTCTCGATCGACTTTGCTTTGGCCGAGGTGGCCTCAAAGGTGAAAACCGTGGTCCATGGCAAGGTCTTGGGCATTGAGATGCCCTTTCCTCTGGCCAATCCGGATGCATGTGTGGACAGCGGACTGAAGTGTCCGCTGGAGAAGGGCGAGTCCTATCGCTACACGGCCACGCTTCCGGTTTTGAAGTCCTATCCGAAGGTCTCTGTCCTGGTAAAGTGGGAGCTGCAGGATCAGGATGGTGCGGACATAATCTGCGTAGAGATTCCCGCTAAAATTCAGTAGGAAATCGACGGATTAAGCTTATAAACGAACGATTCTTATTGTAAACTAAAGTTAAATAAAGAAATGTAAAATTAAGGGACGTTTGAGAGTCTTATTATTGTGCTTTTGTAATTACAAATCAATATCTCTTAGTAAATTTTAAGAAACTGCTCTCGAATAATTAAATCGATTAATATTTAAGAATATAATGTTTATATTTATTTTATTTCCCTTTATCGAACCCTGCTATAAGTCCGTAAAAATCTTTCAAAGTTTCCATAAATTATTCTCGAAATGCCAAGCTAAAAATGAATGAGTAATCTGTGTGCGATCTCTGAGCGGAAGCCTCAAGTTCAGATTTTCTCTCTTATTGTAATCTAATTTGAAAATAAAAGATATACGAAAAGAACTTTTGTGTTGGTTTAGTCGTCTGTATTTCGGTAGGCCTCTTTTTTATTATTATTTCCTTTTGTCTGCTTTTGATTGCATCTTCCGCTTTCATGAAAATGAGAGGAAGACAAGGCAAAATACTCAAAAGAATTTCAGACTTATGCTCAAGTGATGTCAGTTAACAGACACATTAACAGAGAGCTTTAAGGGCGAATAAGTTGATATATTTTTATGGGACATACTGAGAGTGGTATATAAAAAAATTGGTGAAGAAAAATTAATTAAGATTCCAATATCATAGGACTTCTTAGTAATTTCTACAGTTTTTATATAGAAAATCTACTTTATATATTGCAAATAAAGTAAGATAAAATATAAAGTGAGTGTTGCATGATCAGTAGGGTGACAACATTATTATGACATGGAAGCAGATTTTTGTTTATTTAAGATAAAAAAATAAACGGATATTGGTCATCCACAAAGTTTGTAAATAGTTTGTCAAGTTCATTTATAAAATTGTAATTAATTGTTAAAAATAAGCAGAAATTTCTAGATTTTTTTTTTCAAATATTTATAAACATTTCGCATAAATAAAAGTGTTCATGACCCTTCATAATAAAATAATACGTTTGATTGTTGGCTTCTTGAGATAAGTCATATCAATGGGAAAATTGAGTACACAGAAAAACTTAAGAATACAGTTGCTTTGATATAAAAAACAACATTTTTTTACTGAACAATGAATCAATGATATTTTATTAAACAATAAATCAATGATATTCTATTAAATAAATGTAGTCATCATAGTCCAATCATACCAGGATTGTAAGATCATTATCATAATTTCTATACACTCCAACATATTCCTAACTTTTACCTCAATAGTACAAATAAAAAATAAAATATATATATATATATATATTTATATTCACCTTAATATATTATTTAAACAGTAACAAAACTAAATCCCAAGTTAAATATTTGCCTGATAACAAATCTATTAATTTCTCTGTGTGCAGGGCGTGAGTCTTATAAAAGAAAAATGATAAGTAGCAGGTGTTCGAATGGCGATTAGTTGTCATGAATGAGAAATTCCTAGCCAGTCACGGAGACATTCTATAATCCTGAAACCTGACTGAGTGTCACTTGGCAACTTTGAAACTATGTCCGTTGCCTGCTTAGCTTCCTGGGTAAATTTACTCAGTGGCAGAGATAATGAGTAAGCGGCTCTATCGGAACTGAAAACAATGCTCATCAATGTTTTGCTTTCGGTTTCGATTACCGTCTAGAGTCCGCATTCGCAGTTCGCTCTCCGTTCTTCTGCCGAACAAAGACTCGCCTGATAAGAAGCTAAAAAACAACAGAAAATCGCACAGAATGTGTGGGTGGCGAGGGGGCGGCAGCAGCTGAGGCCGAGTAAAAACACAAATCAACTGCAGTCGAGCTTTCCATTTCGTTTTCTCAATTTCCATTCCTTTTTCCACCAAAATACTCCCCCCCCCACACACACACACTGCCATGCTGTGCCATATGGTTATATGCAAATAACGCAGGGGGAGTTGGGCGGAGACAGTGGGCGGTGGGTGTGCATCAGATAGAATTATCCGCAGTGCGCCAGCACCGAGGATATTTAAGCAAAAGAAATCGCTTTATTACATTCACTTTGCGCCACGAATTGCTCGAAATGCAATTCCAACTCTGATTCGGTGTCGGAGTTGGATTTCGATTTGAGACTTTATTTTTATTTTACATTTTTTCTTTTGCGATGCTTAAGAAAGTTTGATCCGGCTCAGGGGGCTATAGATGTGTGTATAACTTAAGGATTGATGGTGATGGCGATAAGTCATATTTTGGTCTGTGGCACAATACATTTTTCTTGAGTTTCGAAAGGGATTTTAGAGAAGAGCAAATCGCGATATGGTGTAAGTATCCCTTTCAAAGGTTTGTAGAGGTTCTAAAACACCGAATTAAATAAGCTTTATAAATTATTTAAATTTGTAAATTGGAAATTAAAATTTTTGGTATCATTCCATTACTATGCAATCTTTTAAAACATTTTAATCCAGAAAGTCTTCCGAAATTTCAGTGTTTTTACATTTAATATTAAACTGACATCAAAATACAGTTTCTTAGATTCTTAAATGTCTATGTTCCATATCAATAACACCCTTTAAGCTCAGCTCCAATTTCGGAATACTATATTTAACCTTCCGGTTAGGGCTTCCGCCAGTCAACTCGCCAAGTGGCGTGAGGACTCCACCACTTCCTCTGATGTTTTCACTTGATTTACATATGAATCCGCATAAAGCACGACAGTCCGAAACTGCAAAAAGAAATGTAGGCCAAGCCCCAGGACCCTACTCTTAACCCACCGCCATGGCGCCTGTTAGCCAGCCCCCCTTAACCCATCTGTAGACACAGCTGACGTTTAAAAACTTGACACAACGCTGTATAAAAGTGGGCAAAGTCGGTGGGAGAAATACAAAAAACGAAAGAAAACAAAAAAAAAAATGGGGAATGAAAAGAAATGTAGCCGGATGTGGGTTCACTCAGAGAATAATAATATTTTGATGCAACAAATGTTTTAATACAAATATCAGACTTAAATTCATAATATATTTTATTTTTATTTGTTAAAAGTTTATTGGTTTATTGGTCTTTAAGGAGGTATGTAGAGTCTGATAGGCTTTAAAAACAGCGTTCTTGTTAAGGACTTTTCCATATTAATCGTTAAATCAAATTTGTAGCAAAAATTGCACTTAAAATTCCCAAGTACGAATTCGGTGAAATGATGTTTTAAGTCATGAAGAACTTTTACCAGGAAATAAGTATTGATGAAAGACTTTGGAAGGACCCAAGCAATCTTCATTCTTGTAGATTAAATTAACCAACTATACCTTTATATAAAACATGTATTTACATATTTTTTTGTAGCCTCCTCCTCCATCCCTTTCCCTTTAAATATATTCCTTTAATCTATACATTTATTTAAATAGGTCAGTAAAAAATAATGCATGTGTGTGTGTGTGGTTTCTACATATTTAATTTTTGTGTGTGCATTTCTTATATCTCTGCTGGTGGCAGCCCAGCCCCAGTCTGCCCATTTTTTGGGGGTTGCATATCATATGAGTTAACCCACCGCTCCCCAGACCCTGCATCCCTGCATCCCTACAACCCCCTTTTTTGTAAGCCGCTGTGTCTGCACAGAATTTCTTGCATAAATAGCAGCATGTGCGGAGGAGATCTCTCTTTTGTCTGTGTGTGTCTCTGTGTATGGAAAACGAGAAGGAAAATGGAAAACATTTCTGCTCCCGCTGCATTTAAAAGTAAAATGCAACTTCCGTTCGTATGCCCGCTGCCACGCCTCCTCCGCTGGTGACGCTGCAGCTGCCGCCCCCGAATCGAATGTTAATGCAATACGAACAATTTTCGTTTCCGTGCGGTTTGGCCATTGTAAATAAATTGCGAACTCTGGTTCTGGCCATGTCACTTTTTTTGGTCACTGCACATAGAGCGAGTTTTCTTGTTTGACTTGGCATTAAATTCTGTTAATTACGCGACACTCCCCCTTGAAAAGGGGTGGGAGAGGGACCACTTTAAGTTGTGTTCTGCCGCTGACAGTCTGTGCCAACTTTACTTTATAATTATTATTTTTACTCACATATTTGCAGTTAATTTTTTCTTTTTTTATTTCTTGTTTGGTTAACTGACAACTTTTTGGCTTTGAAGTGCTTTTAGTGGTTGGGAAACTTTAAAAATCTCTGATTAATTGCTAAAGTTCGAAATTTGTTTGTGGCACATGTCGTTGCAGCATTATGAAGATAATAATGTGGGGTTTTGGGTTTTGGTTTCGATGGGGAAGATAAGGGAAATTGCCCTTTAAATCTTCTTTTTTTTTGAGTCAGTTTTGCTATTCTCTCTTTACTCTGACATTTTTTGAGAGGGTCTCCTTGATGGTCCTGGCCAACAGATAGAAGCTTAAGACATGTCCAGGGTTAAGCTGGGCCAATTAGGATGATGAAAAAAGAGAAAAGAAGGAATAGATGAGTAGGGAAAAGCTAGGAGAAATCGCAGTAGAGCTCAAGCAGCCTTCATTTTTATTTGGCAAAGGGAAAACCCACTTAAAAGCTAAAGTTTTTTTTTTTTTAGGCAAGCCAATCAAAAATTAAATTTAAAAAGAAACAAACCACTTAAAAGAGATACAAAATAACAAAAAGAAATATACAAATATACAATATATAAATATACAAGATAGAAAAAACAATTTTATTAAATTTGATTTTTTTGCAAATTCTGGTGAAACATTACTTACTTTCTGGCTTTGTTAGTTTTTCTTTTTTTAATAACAACATTCCTATACTAATAATAGTAGTTTACTTAAATCAAATACTTTAAAGTAGTTTAAATGCTATTGATTTTCATAAAGATGAAGTATAAAAGCCTTCAATTATAGCTTTTGTGGGATACAGATTCTGCTGCAGGTCTCCTCAAAATGTACATGACCATATTTTCAATGGCTTCCCACCTCTGATCCCTGGTTTTTTTTAAGCCCCAGTGGCATATTTTTATACGCTCCTGTTTTTTTTTGCATTTTAAATAAATCCCATTTGCTGTCAGTAGGGACTTGCAGTTATCTTAATTATTTGCATGCGGCCGGGCGGCGTCATTCGTTGTTAACAACATGGAAATACATTGAATGCCATAACTACTAGCAAATGGCCAAAAAATGCCGGCTCCCTCCCTCTCTGCCACAAGCTGTCAATTCCGCAGTGCGTTTTTACTCGTTGTTCCGCTGTCTGGCAGACAAAAACTTGCAACAGGAACAATCTGCAGTCCTGATGCTGACAGTTATGATATGGCAGGACATGCAGAAAAAACAAAGCATTGATATTACATTGCATTGCAATTAATCAAATGGCGAAACAGATAGCTTAATTTGTTTACGTTTCGCTACTGAAATGGAGACCGCCACAGAAGGCTGATGTCCTGCGACCCGGGTCCTTTGTCTGCCGGTGTCATTAGCATCGTGATTACCTCTACATTTTTAATGCGGTTTCATCTGTTTGCGCACATGTGCAAATTATCCGGGAATGTCCTTCACTTCAGTGGCTACGTTTTGTGGTAATGCAGGCGATTAAAATCAAATTAATTTTTAATTAATTAAACGACAAGTAAACAAAAAAAAAAAAATGTATTCAATATGAGGAACTATTTTATATGTATAAGATATTGAAAAAGAAACCTGAAAACTAAATAAAATATAAAAAACTTTATTATCAGTTCAAATTAAACTTAAAATTCATTCCCAAAATTCAATTTCCTGACTTCAATTAATTTTATTTTGCAGCAGCTGCGAGATATATATTAAAATCCGCACACAATAAGAAAATCAAGTCGTTTTTCAGAGCTCTTATCTGTGAAAATGTTTGAACAGGTCGCGGGCTTCCTCTCATTAACATTTTCAATTTTCACGAATATTTTGTAGCGGAAGTGCAAACTTCATTTTGAACTTTTGTATCAAAATAAAATATTGAATTAAGCCCACTCACCCACAAATGGGTCGAATGAATTGCAAATGGTAATAGCTATTGGACACACGCGGCGTATGCGCAATATTTAGTGCACTTAAAGAGCAGCCATTTGCATAATGAGCGACTCATACAACAACACACCCACCCCCTCTAAATCATGAGCAGAAAGCAAATTCGTATCAGGGGTGTGAGTGTTTTTTGGCATTTGGCATTTCCGACCGAGAGTTGTTCAATTAATATGCTTCGGTCCATGCGGCGTATGCGTGATGCCAGAAATTCCAAACAAAAGGTAGAAATAAATAGCGAAATGGTTTCAGTAAATAAGCGCATAATGCCATGGCCGGTATTCAATGTTTATTTGCGGTGTTCACCCGGAGGGTGAGGCTTAGACCGGAATGCTATTGATTCTCTCATTTGCCGCAAAATAATTGCACTTTTTGGCAACAATTTTGTGCCTAAAAGGGTTTCGGTATTTCAGGCAAATCGAAATTATTTTTAAATATTTTTTTTAAAGCGCAACGCGGGTGGATTACACTCATTTGTCTAGACACACACACACACCTCCCGGGAGTTAGACTCACTGGCATACATATGCAAATTTTTGGACCAAAGAGAATTCAGACTCCCGCCGCTGAAGCATCCTCCATCCCATATATAAATCACATAAATATTCACATTTATTTTCATTTTCAACGCGTTCTACCCTATTTTTGTTTCATTTCGTTTTCGTGTTACCAAAGGGTCCGCGATTTACATATTCATTTTGCTCCACTTTTCATCCTTTCTGTGTTTTTTTCTAGATTTTTTTTCAGCGAGAGGTGGCACTTAAAAAGTCGTTACAAGGTGCAAAAGTTTGCTATGTCAAAATACAGAGCCGGCAGAGACAATGACACTGAAGTGCGGAAAAATGGCAGTGGAAATGGAGGTTTTTCATAGTTGCCTGCATATGTCAATGGTTCCGCAAAAAAGGAAAGATAGATGGAGGGACAGAGAGCGAGGTACTGGCATTTCTGACCCATTTAAGAGGTGATATTTCCGTCATCAATTCGGCAAAAAGGGAAACAAAAATCCTCTTTTAATTGCCCCCAAAAATCTCTCTCTTTCGCAAAGGACTTACAGCCAGACGAAGTTTTGAAGGGAAAGCTTACCCAATTTTTATTTTGCCCAAAGACTGAGTGCCGATGTGTGGGCCAACTTTGGACGAAAAATTGCATAACTTTTCGATCAGGACTGGGATAATATTAAGTTACCTCAGTTAAGATTTAACTTCAATCAGCACAAATCCAAAAATACACACACACACACATAAGGCTCTTGCCAATCAATTTCAAATTTATCTCGGCCCCGGTTTTGGGCTCTCTGGGCATAAATTAGATATGAGGCATTTATTACACCTATCGGCGAAGGCATACAAAACTGTCAGTTTAATGATTTGTTCATAACTTTGCCAATGGGCCTTTAATTAAGCCAAAACTTGGACGTACCAGCCAGCCATAAATGGTAATTAGAAAAGTTATGCCCATGCTGGAGTGTGTGTTTACTAAGCTCTCGAAGGATTAAATCAAGCCGGAAAGTTTCTCGGACAAATAATACCAGGACTTGGCTTTGATTCGATTACAGGAAATGGTAAATTTATGAATTGATAGATGGGAAAGTGCACTCTTGGGCTTAAATGGTAATTAAAAGTCATTTTTGTGGTGTGTGGAATATATTCAGGTTCTATTTTGCCAGAAAATTACTTGAAAGGATGCTTGAAAATAGCTTTACTTACTATGAATATATATTTAAATTATTCGTTTATATATTTTAGGTAGCTTAATAATTACAGCTTCTAAAAAAAAATATCTAAATATAATTTTTCATTATTTTTTCTTGCCATTTAAATTTAAAACTTCGAACCACTTGGAACCCTATTTTGCTTTTTGACTTTCTCATAAATATTGAATTAGGAAAACAATAGAATAGCAAACATTTCGGTGAGAGAAATTAGCATCCTTTATACCTTTGATTGCATTTCGAAGTCCAGAATTAAGAGCAACATCAATGTGCCATTTCATCGATTAAATATGCTGACAGATTTCATTTATTTATAAACAAGCTACCCCGAGAAAAGGAGGGCATCGGATGCTTACCTTCGAATAAACTGTCTCCGTTTGTGTACATAAATATATATCCATGCATATATTCAATCTGAGCAGAAATTACTTTTCAGAAAATTATCATGCACTTTGGCTGATGTGCCACATGCCACTCAAACGGGCAATCTTATATGGGAAATTCAATTTGATGTTGCTGCTGCAGTTCGGGGGCAGTTGCTGCCGTTGCTGCTGCCGTTGTTGATGTCACTCGCCCGACTCATTAAGTATTAATTGTAAATTTTAATTAAAATAAACCGAAACGATTACGGGCACAACACAGCGACAGAGAGAACCAGCGAGCGAAGGCAACCGAGGACGAGCTGGGTGGAAAAACTTTCTACTGCTGATGGCCAGGTAATAATGTTTACCGATTTTCCTCCAGCTTCCACCACATCTCTATATCCACTTATACATACCTTCCCACATATACAAAGATGTATGCACAAGTATATTTAAAAAATCCCATTAATTGCTCGGCAAAAGACGCGTACTGTAAAGAGGGTAAAAATAATTATAAATAATGAAAGGTTGCAACTGCAGCTGGGGAGGCTGCAATAACTGCTGCAACTGACATCTTCCGCCATTCAGGACGGACGACTTTGATCAGTCGGTTAACTTATGGCTCAAAAGGGGGCGTGGCCGCTGCAGGGGCAGGTTTCAATATCGACCATTAAGTGATTGTTGCGGCAGGCCGATTAATTTCCATATGCTGCCGTGAGACAAGCAATGCCGAGTTAAATGCTACTTCCGTTGATTGTTTAACACATTTGGTTATTAATGAAGGCCAGGTGGAGTATCACATTTCAGAATCTCCCTTTAAATTTCAGGTGGGAATTTCATTATTTGATGTTGAAAAGGACTTAAAAGTTGAATTTTTCTTTTAATAAAATGTGGGGTAAGAATTTATGGATTATTCAAGTGAGCTAATGTGCAATGCAAATCTATTTTAAATAATTTAACTTTAGAAATAAATATGTTTAATAAATAAAATAACAAAATACCTAAACAGGTAATAATTTCTAGTGTTAAAATTATAATTTGTATATTTAGGGATGTACATATATTGTAATTAATAAATGTATAAAGTTAAGGGGAATAATTTCTGGTGTTTTATATAGGATTTGTGTATTTTGTAAAGAATTTTAAATTGTTTAATTACTAAATGTATAACATTTTTAGGTAATACTTTCTGATGTTTGCCTTATAGTTCGTATATTTTTTAGTGTTGTACATATATTGAAATTAATAAATGTATAAAGTATTTATAAACACTATAGGTAATATTTTTTGGTGTTTTATGTAGGATTTGTATATTATGTAAAGGTTTTTAAATATTTTTGTTACTAAATGTATAAAGTGTTTAGGTCATATTTCCTAATGTTTGCTTTATAGTTTGTATATTTTTTAGTGTTGTACATATATTGTGATTAATAAATGTATTTATTATATATAAACACTTTAGGTGTTTTATGGTGTTTTCTATATGATTTGTATATTTTGTAGGGGTATTTTAATATTTCAATTACTAAATGTATAGTGTTTGAGTAATAATTTCTGGTGTTTGCTATATACTTTTTATATTTTTTAGGTATATACAAATTTTCTATGAATATATGTATAAATAGCCGCCTTTTAACAGTTCTAACTTCATAATTCGACTTCTTGCTTAATAGCTCATCAATTTTCACTTCTATCTTATAAATCAAAGCCTTATCCCTAAAAAATTATGACTTTTAAAAAAAATCGTAAATAATTTTTTTCTGATAAATTGATCATCTAAATCCTTTGACTTTCCTTTAAAATACCCCACTTAAAACCCCTTAAGCTTTAAATCAAAACACCCGCACAGATGGCCCACCATAAAGGCCAGGACGGCAGAGTCTTCCATCATTCCTTGGGTGTGACTGAAAAATTGCCAATAAATCGTGTGTTAATAATCGACCACTGTGCGAGGGGGCGTGGCACATTCACACGCTCCCCCTGTCTGCTCTGAGTGTGTGTGTGCATACACACGAACGAATGAATTGTATTTATTTGTGTGCCATAATTTGCTTATTTTTGTTTCACGTTGTCACGTCTGCGGGTGAATTGCTGCTGACCCGTAACAATATTCGTATTTTTTTTTATTTTCTGAACAAAAATTTGCACACGCTGAAATAAAAGTTAAATAAAATACAATAAGTTATGGCGGCCGATTGCGTTAATGATCATTTATAGCTGGGCGAATTTGTGGGCTTATGTAAATGGCCCTTGGATATGCTCTCCTCCTGTTTATAGGTTCTATATATATCTATATATATGTGTGTGTGTGTGTGCTCCTGCAAGGATGCAGAGATGTAAGCTGGCGGAGAGGGTGAGAGATTTATGCTTAAGTGATGTAAATGTTTTGCCATTTGACAGTTTATTGACTTTTATGAGTTAGTTTATTATATCTTTTTTTTATTGCCCCTGAAAGGGGGGAGGTAAGGGGGTAACTGCCAGCTGGGTGGTGTCCTTGCCGAGTATCCTTGTAATTGGGCGCGTGTTCGGCATACGCAATGAGCCACCCATTATGCGGCAGGATTTGCTTTTGTGCTCTGGCCTGGGGCCTGATGTTTATGGCCCGAAAGCAATGCGAGATTTGCACTAATGAATATGATAAACATTTTGATGGCCAAGTTGACTAACAAAGGTCACCAGATAGTCATCAGGAGACACCTCTGGCGGAGATTATTGCCCGAAATGGCTTAAATTAATTAAATATATTTTTAATGGAAATAAAAGCACATTTATATTTGGTTTGCTTTATACTCCCAACTAAGCACACCGAAATGCAAAGCATTCATCTGAAAAAGAATAGTATTTATTTGAACAATTTTAATGCACTCAAAATCATCCCAAAAATGTATTATAGCTTACCTACCTCTGCTCCATTTTAGCCGAAAATAATTTAATAAATGTACAAAGAGTTTGCTTTCGAAAGCCAGACACACAGACACGACATCAAAGCCATTTTTATACACATTCAGTTGAATTTATTCTCATATTACTCATACGCCCTGCTTACCAGCTAAACATTTCATTTTATTTGGGAATTCGCTTCACAATTCTCTCTATTCTTTCCTCGCTTTTGGTTTTTCCACTTCAATTAAGCTAATTCAATCCATTTTCTATTATTGATTCGCTTTGCTTTCTTTTCGTTTAATTTATAATCAATAATTTGGACTTTCTTGTTTTGTGGTTTGTAAAATTCATCAAAGTTTTCTTTGTTTTTTTTTGTCTCTTTTCTTTTTGTTTTTTGGGGTTTACTTGTATATCGTTTTAGTTTTATTTTGTTATTAGCTTGAACAACATTTATGTAGAGTTGGGCATTTCATATTTAACTATAAGGTAGAGTTTGACAATGCATATGTATTGTATGTATCGTAAGGATTCCACCCTCTCTCTCATTTAACTTCCTTGGGTCTTTTGGTTTTCTTAAAAAACGTACAAAAAATGCGGTTGATGAATGAAAGTTGGCAGCAAAAATTGGCAATAGGCTGTAACTAATATATTTTCTCTATATATAGCAAAAAGCATTCGCTTAATTATCCCATTTGTTTAATTCTTCTGGGTTTAAGTTATTCAAGTGAATTGCACACACAAAGTTCTATCACAGAAGATATACGAAAAATAGAAAAAACTCAACGGCAACAATAACGAGCTAAGGATGTGGGATAAAGGATTTTTTTATAATTATAATTGGGGACAGGCTCTAGGACCAGAACGAGGCAAGGATGAGTGCAAGTAAAGGATATAGAAGCGACGGATTCCAGCTGCATCCTGTGGCCGTGGTAAAGGTCTTCACGGCACTCCAGTCACTCAATCCTGCCAGATTTCGACTGGCCGCCCTCATCAGATACGTGGTGTTCTCCTCCAGATGCGGGATGATGAAGTGCTGGCCTGTAAATGAATTCAAATAAGAAAGAAAGAGTTTACAACTTGGTTTCTTTATAGCATATACATTGTGCTATGAATATATATTATATTATTATACATTTGCCAAAACAATTTACTCAACCTTGGTGGAAGGAGAAGTCCCGCTGCTTGGCATGACTCCAGTTGCCGGCACTGAACTTGAACTCGCTCTCGCTCATGTAGGCCACCCGATAGCCATAGATCTGCATCTGCTCGGAGACATTGTTCATCCGCGGCGTCCTTAGGTCCAGCTCGAAGCCATTCCTGAAGAGCCTCTTCAGCTGGAAGCGCGTCGGGCCATTGGGCTTGGGACCCGGTCGTAGCCGGATCACTCGCTCCAGCATGCCCAGCGGATTGGCCACCTTGCACTTGTAGTCCCCGAACTGGCTGGCATTCTTCAGCTCCAGCTGCAGCGTGGCCCCGTAGTCGGCCACGAAGATGCGGTGATTGAAGCCCACGATGCCCTTGCCGTTGTGCAGCCAGGTGAACGACGGCGGTGGCTCTCCCATTGCGTCACAGCTCAGGTTGACAAACCCACCCACATAGGCAAACTGCACGGGCATTGTCTCGTTGTAGAACCAGTGGGGTTTATCTGTGGGAGTGTCAGAGGAAAGGTGTAAAGTGTGGGTTATGGCAGAGAGAGTGTGAATGGGGTACTGGAAGAAAAGTCCTCAGATTTGAGACAGAATTTTCAAGAGCTTTTTTTGGTAGTTAAAAAAATATTCTTTCAAGAGCGTCAATCCAACTTTTCCTCATTCTAATATTAATTTTATGTTGAGACGACTTTAGATTATTTTATCCTATTTTTAACCTATTCCAATCTTTATTCTTGTAGGAAATTTCTTCAAGTCTGCTTTAAGCCCGTATATTGAGTGCCAGAAATTCGGCCTAGTTCTGTTTGTTCATACATCAGCTCACACTCTCGGAAAGGTGGCAGAATGGAAGATATGGGGGCTAGATAGAGATCTGTTTCACTTTGTCCTTGTCTCTGCTGGAAGTCCCCCTCAGACACCAGACAATCAACATCTGAAAGGAACTTTCTTTGCATATATCTTTTACTTAAAAAATTTGTATAATTTAAGAGTGTTTTTATAGAATATTTTATATAGAATACATACTAAAATAAGACATATTCAAACCCCAAGTGACGCCTTGGCTGCCTGCTCACAAATTGGAGGACAAAAAAACCCGCAATAATGAAATCACTTGAACAATAGAGTTTTGTCATTCTTTTACTCTTCCATTTTGGCTTTCACTCGATGCAAGGAACTTTCCTTCACTTTTTTCGTCTTCACAAAAAACTTGTTTATAACCTAGAGCCAAGGAATGGAAAGCGAGTAGGAAATGTACATAGTATCGGGGAAATTGAATCAGGCTCTGCTGCAAATTGTGTATTCTTAGCTTTTACTATGTTTTTTTGGGGGGAAACTTGTTTGGCCTTTGGGGAAAATTTATCAGAAAACTGATACTCTCAAGAAAATAAACAAGATTTTTAAATTTTTAAATAAGGGAGAGATTATATATCTTAGGTGTTTGACTAGACAACTAGTCAGATTAGTATCTTATCAAAGTAACCAAGTTAAGCCCAATACATGTAATATTCTATACTACTATAACTATATTCCCACGTAATTCAACCCTTATATATATTAACCAGCCAACACATATCCCGATAGCAAATGTAATTAACTTTTAATTACCCTATCCTTAACCTCATTTGCTCCCACACTGTAACCACTCAGAGCCCTCTGAAGGACACCATCCTTTTCCCGCCGAGGCGTTGGCTAATAGCAGCATTTTAGCATTTCATCGTTTGTCCCCGATGTCACAGTGTCCTTGTGCCCTTGCCACCCATCATCGCCACTGCGGCTCATTGAAGTTTATTGCTGAGGAAATGCAAACCTATATATTGCAGCATTTGTGCAGCATTCCATCTGCTGGTCCCTGCTTCAGTTTCAGTCTCTGCCCGGAGCCCTAACCTCCCCCCTTGGCATTTCTGCTGGGGATTCGGTGGGTGACTCTGGGTGTGCCCCATTGCCTTGGCTGTTGGGCAGCAAATTAGTTTCGGTTTCCATTCGCCGGCTGTTTGCCTTGCAGCGACAGCAGAGCTGCCCGAAGGACTCGTTCGCTTGGTTAGCCTTAGCTACAGGCGAAGAAAATTGAATATAAATTCGGATTGAAACCTATTCTTGTATTAGTGTTTTAAGAATAATTTGTCAAACAAATTAATACAGAAGTCGATGATTTAAATTGTATTTTAAACTAATTAAGAACGCACAATATCTCATTTCAAAAGGAATCTTTAAAATACATAAATTAAAATTACAAAAATTGCACGTATTCATTATTTTTTCAAGCTTCCATAATTTATTTTTGTTTACCAATATTTATTATGTTTAGTTATTTTTAAATATATTAGAACTTGCTAACAAAAGCATTATTTTTAAGATATTTTTCAACTCAATGTACTTGTAATTAAATTAATCCAAAAATACATTCATTCAATTATTAAAATTACAAGTATTTAACAAATTAATCGCAGAATTTTGTTTTCACAGCTTCCTTATTTCATTTTCTTTCAGCAATATATTTTATATTTAATAAATTTAAAAATAAAGAAGAATTCCCCTAATAAATGCAGTATTTTCAAAATATTTCATACTCAACGTACTTCCGAATAAATTAATAAAAATAAACATACATTTAGTTACCCAAAATTGAAAGTTTGTAATAAATCAGTCACAAAATTATTATTTCTTGCAGCTTTCTTAAATTATTTTCTTCCAACAGTAATTTTTTTATTTAGTTATTAAAAAAAATAAATACAAATGTTGCTAATAAAAACAGTATTTTTATAATATTTGCAACCCAAAGTACTTCCGAATAAATGAATAAAAAAAATATACATTTAATTATAAAAACTTGCAATTTGTAATAAAACAATCACAATTTCATAATTTTTAGAAACTCTTTTTACTGAAATCTCCCCAATTTCTTTCTGTGCACTGCTGCTGGTCTGTGCAAACCTTCGTCCGGCAGTCATTAGTACAATTTTGACGGCAACTCAATTCTCGGGCTGGAGGATGAATCAACTGAAGCTGCGATGAAGTTTGCCCGGCGACTATTTACTTGCCTTGGTGTCGGTTTGTTTATGATGCCATATGTTGTCCGATATCGATGGCAAAACAGCAATCCTGCCACCCGGGCAGTGTCAGCATTACAAACGAGCCCCAAACGACCGTTTTTTTATTGTCTTGGCAAATGCCAGAAATTATAGGAATGTGAAAGGTGAACCCTTTAGGCATTTGCAGGATGGATGTGTGAGTTACTAACCTTTCAGCTAACAGATTAACTTGCTTGAAATATTTACAAACATCAAAGTATTTAATATAAACTCAAATTCTTTAATATTAATCTTTAAGCCCCGAAATAATTCCTTAACTTTGAACCAATGCTAATTCCCTGTATAAACCATTCCCGAAATCAAAGCCCCAGCAGGATCGCAAGTCCTGTAATATGTTCATTAGGAAATTTGCATCAATTATTTGCATTTCCCAGCCACTTGACCCTGACATCCGGAAGGAATTCCCCACTCAGTGCCATGGGGATAACTTCAATTGGTAGGTAGCTGGAGCCTGAAGCTGCCGGGAAATCTCATTATAGCCAACGAAGCATGTTCAGTCCATCCCCTCCCCAGTGGGGGGGAAAATCCGAGAGGGAGGCTAAATATCTTTAAGCTGCCATCAGCAAAAGATTTTGTTGCAAAACTCTCAGCTCAATTTTCCGAGGGAAAAACCGAGAAGTTGGGTGCAGTAAGCAGGCAGCAAGGAGAATGCAATTGCCAACAAGTGGGGTGGGAAATAAATTCTAGATTAAATATTATTAAGTGTGGCACGTAGCGGGATTGCATGTCCTTGCTGTGTCCTGCAGGGGCTGACCAGGACCCAGTCAATACACACTCCACACACTCCGCACAAGGCAGGAGATTGGGATGCATGGCACTTACGTTGTATCCTTAGCAATATCGTTATTTGTTCGGCATCCGAAAAAGTCGGTGTTATACGCAACGCCCGACATGTGTACTCCCCGGCATCCGCCTGGCTCACATTCTTGATGTACAGTCCGTTCGAGAGGCGGCTGTGCTTCGACGAGTTGACGGCTGCAAAACAAAAGGATGCTTTCAGGACGAGGTCTGAGGGCGCTACGAGTATGTGCAGGATCGCAGGGGAAATAATGTAGTTGGAATAGTTAACAAGTTTGCCTTGGCCAAAGGCAAATTTCTGCACCAGGAAATTTAAATGTATTTAATTGCGGTGGGAATTTATACGCAGAATCAAGTTTAGGGTTTTTTGGAAATTTAAAAAGTTCTTTTTGAGGCCTTTGAAATTATTTACACCTAAATACAGGTTAGTTTCAATAAATAAAATAATATAAAATCTTGACATTTTCAATAGAAATTCAATTTAAAAATGCATTATTAGACAAATTTGTAAACCAAAATTTGATTAATTTGTTTAATTGTGTTGCGATTTTATATTTAAAAATAAAGTTTTTGTCAGTTTGGATTTTTTGATAATTATTTTTGAGGCTTATGAAATTATTTATATGCAAAATAAGTTCGGTTTTCGTAAGTTTTAGGGATTAAGATAGGGTAAAAAATACTTATCAATAAAACTATATATTTTAAAATGAACTTCATTTTAAAAATGTATTATTAGGCAAATTTCTGCAGCAAGGTTTTCAAATTAAAATGATTACTAGGTATCGATTTCAGGCATTTTTATATTTTTAAAAATTATTTTCGAGGTCTATAAAAATATTTACCCACAAGCATTTGAAGTTTTATAGAGTTTTAAAGATAAAAATAGTATACAAAAATTGCCTATCATAAAACTTAATATTTTTAATGGAAATTTAATTAAAACACGTTGTTTAAGGCTTATTTTATGCACAAAGAATTTTAAATTTATTTGATTGCGTTGGAATTTAATATTTTATGCAACGATTTTGCTTACTTGGAATCATTGAAAATTATTTTTGAGGCCTTTAAAATTATTTACACATATATATGGTAAGGTTTTGGTTTTACGTTATAAAGATTAAAATTGTTGAAAAAAAAAATCTCTTTAAAATTGGTAATGTATAATAAAATTTAACATTTTTTCTTCGAGTGTCTTAACTTACTGTTTATGTATTCGCCATTGAGGAGCCAGGAGACTTCCGGCTTGGGCATTCCCTCCACAAAGCAATTGACCAATGCATCGCGTCCCTCGCGCACCGACTGCACTTGTTCCGTCTTGCCAAATGAGATTTTCTCTGTGGGTGAAAATCAGAATGGGGGAAAATCGGTTGCAGTATAACGGTCGGAGGGTGCGTTGTTCAAATTCCTTGTGTAAATATGCAGTCAATGATATGCCCATTCCCAAGTACAGTCAGGCAGTCGTGTCCATTGCTGGCTCTGTTTACTTGGTCTCTCTTTGATTGGTAAGTTGACAATTTGTGTGTCTTGTGTGTAGTTCATCGAGTTACTTTAAATGTGGCTGGCAGAGTACTCATTCTGATTTGTAAATAGATTAAATGATTTGTCGGTTCTGCTGAGGCGGAAATCGCTTTGAAACTTTTAGCAGAAAAAAAGAGAAAATGGGTTGCGGTTGCTCGGAATTGTGGTTAAATTGCAAAAGAAAATGCTTTCAAGATGCTTTCAAGCGTTGATAATTGCAAAGCAAATATACGTAGAAGAGTTAAATGCATTATTTATATACAGTTTTTAGTTTTTTAAATATATATTTATTTATCTAAGTACCTTTTCCCGTGTCTTTCATTTAAATGGTTTCTTAACTCGAATAATCTTTTAAGAATGATGATTAAGTATTCAAGAATTCCATCTAAGAAATTTAAAGTATCTTATTTATCTTGGTCTTTTCTTTTGTTATCTTTGCCTGTCTTGGACAGTTCTTGGCCAAAGCCAAGCCCCAAAATCACAACTGAGTAAGCAAGTAAACAGATCCTGCAGCAGCAATTTTTATGACCTCATTTCTTCTATACTTTTTTTTTATTTTTTTACTTTTTTAGTTCTCCAATGCCGTTTGCCAACTTACGATTTACGAGCAGCTCGAAGGAGGTAAAGAATTCACGTTCAACATTCACATTCCGATTTCCATTAGCAATGCTGTTCACCTCGCAGGTCCAGTTGCCCATGTCGTCCAATGAGATGTGCTCGAAAACTAGGGCCAGCAGACCTTATAAAACAAAAAAATAACGTGGGAATTATTAGAAGTATTAGGAATAAATTTTAAGTATTTATTAGGCACTTTATTATTTTATTTTGAATTTATTCGGTGCTAAAGAAATCGCTATCATAATGCTACAGCATTTTACATTGTAAAAAAACCAAAATATGCTCTGAAGTTGAACATAACAAAGTTTTTTACGTACTTTAAGACACATTTTTAAGGGTTTAAAAAAACCTCGTGATTTCTAAAGCCTTCTAAATGATGTAGTTTTTAATTAAAAGATGAGAGGTTAGAAATAAGAACAGCTCTTAAAAATATATTGAATAAACTTATAAAACAAAATGTGATTAGAAAACTCTATCTTCTGCGAAACGTGTAATTTAAAACTGCTAAAAAATTCTTTAATTTGTTTAATCAAATATAAAGTTAAACGTTCCAGATTTGTTTTTATAATATACAGCATTTGTTGTTAACTATATCAAACTTGACTTATTGGATAGACGATTAAAACAAAGCCTGCAAATATTGATCTCATTCATAAATGAGTTAATTTAACGTATTAATATATAGATTTATATAGGTAACATTATAAAGTTCTCTATATAATATTATATATAATATATTTTTCTGCACAATTTTCATTAATTTATTTAAAACAAAAAATGTTTGTTGAAAAGATTTGGGTATACATTATTTGTATTATTTGATTTACATATACATAATTACTTTTATTTGATAACTTTTTCAATTCCTTTATTACTAGTTATATATTTGTATTAATTTTAAATAATTTTATTACTCTTTCCTAAAGTTCCTTCATTTATATGTTTAATAATTCAAGATTATAAGCTCCCTATTCTGGCAATGATTTAATAAGCCCCCAACCATAATTCACCTTAAAGTAGTTCCGGCCACAATTTATGCTTCGTGTAAAGTGCAAGGTGCTATATATTTGCCTAGGGAGCAGCTACTATCCGTGGAGTGGTGCAGACACTGGATAATGTGGGTGCCTGTGCCACTGGCCACTCCGCTGGGTCATTACTGCCACCACTTACCCGTCTTCTTCTCGATGTGGACGCGCCCCTTGGTGTTCTCCCGGGTCTGTCCGCGGGGATCACGCCACTTGGTGTCGATATCCTTTTGTACTGTCTGGCAGAAGATGATGAAGGACTCATTTACAAAATGCGTTATTGATGGCGTCGACGGCTGCAGGCGGAGCGGTGGTGTGACGGCGGTTATCCTGGAGGGCGGCGGGCTGCCACTCCCCCTGCTGCTGCCGTCCAGCTGACCAAGGATTGCAGCTGCAACAAAAAAAAAAAAAGAGGACGAAAGTAGAGCAAAAAATTGCATAGCTTTTTGCATTAAATTTATCACTCTCTCAAGGGGCTCAAGGGGGGCGGGATGATACACAAAATGGGCAAGCTGAGGTCATAAAAAATAATCATAATTTATATGGACAGGCCAACATTATGTTTTTTTCTTCTGGACTTATCCTGGCTTTTATTTCCCTTTTGCCTCAAATTTAATTAGCTTTTGGGGGCAGCGGCCAGTGAATGAATGAATCCTTCCTCTATACACAGACATTTATATTTCTTATGAAATATGCAAGGCAACTGATTAACCCATCTCCTTTTGAGTCCGCCTCCTCCTTGGCCCCTTTTCCGCTTGTGTTGCATCCATTTTAATGGAAATTCTTTTCTTGCACTTTCATTACTTGTTTGAAGGATATTATGGAAATGAAAATGTTGAGAGCACTACAAGCGAAATAACTTAATACACAAATTGGTTGTACAATAATAATAGAGGCAAATATATTTATGAATAAATATTTGCAGCAAAAAATATAAAAAGGTATTTTAAAAATAAAAATTAATATAAATTGTAATATATCTTAGCCTTTAATTTATATATTATTTTTATAAGATAAAAGTATTAGTTTATGAATTAATTAACATACATACTTTTAATATAATTATACAAATAACCCAACTGAATTTTCAGGAAACCAATTAATTTAAAACTAATGGCTTTTATAGCTTTTTTATTTAGAATTTCGCAATGATTTCATTTCATTTTTTTATGAGACTTCCCAAAGCAGTCAATTCCCGAATTCCCCAACCCGAAAACTAATTTTTTTTGTTTATGTTTTTCGCCTCGCCCTGCCACCAAAACCCTTTTGACATTTCCCTCGACACCCCCAGTTTTTCTGACTAAAATTTCACACAAATAACTCGGAGTTCCTTTGTACAGAAAAAAAATTTAAAGGAAATACATAGAAAACTATGTGAAAAAGGATCAAATTCGTTGGTATTGCTAATCGTATCTATAGGCACCATGCAGAGGCAGGAATCGAATTTATTTGAAATTCGAAATCGCAGAAGCCAATATTTGTTTAACACTTTTTCCACAAAAAAAGTCAATCTTGTATAGAAATTAAATTAAAAATAAGAAACCGAGTATTGAGTTCCATTTGTTTATTGAAATGTTAAAACAAAACGGAACGCCAGGTATGAAAAATTAATTATTTTTAAACAAAGTCAAGACTCGGGCAACAAATCGAATAAGAAAAAATATTTGACTTCTGAATAAATTCAAATGTTATTTTATTTAATAGTCGACCTAAGTGGCTTATGCCTGAAGCTACAAAATTTTATATTCTTAATTATTTAAATGTAATAAATTATGGAGCATGTATATGTCAAGGGGGGTACTGTAACAAACTTTGGCCAATTGATTTGCCGAAATTCCATCTATTATCAATTTGCGCTTTTTCCATCTCAATCAATAAAGCTTTCTAGAAAATTCTTTGCCCAGCAAGCAACAAATCCATCAAATTGAATTTAATAATATTTTATTTGATGGGCACCGAGAGTGAGTGTGGGTGTGTTCAAACAAATTCAATAAAAATTCAAATTCGCCTTTTTGGATTCGTAAGCAATATGCACACCCACACATAATAATATATAAATGGAGGTACATTTTCTGCAATTGAATTGTTAAGGTTTTGGGTCCTTTGTGCGCTGCATATCAATCAAGTTTGAGTTGGTAAGAAGGGGAAAAAGCAAAGGGGTACCTGGAATCGTAGAGGTAATGTAATTCTGTCATTGTAAACTGAATTTGTTATGCATAAATTGATATTTTTCTTCCATTCCTGGTTGCTTTTCTTTCAGTTTTCTATTTTCTTGCAAAAGGTTTCATTTGCGGTAGGCAATATAAAAATGGTGGAAGGTGAATTTGTTATTGATGTTTCTATAGCTTAGACTTCATATTTTTTTAATGAAATTTGAATATTTTTTTAGTGAATATTTTCTATGACGAAATTTTATGGAAACTATATACAATTTTATCAAAGAAATTTCACATTTTCAGGCTCTTATTATTTTAAAAAATTTACTGAAATTTCTGTGTATTTCTAAGAAATATTTCAAAGTTTTAGTAAAGTAAACTAAGAAAAAATTTTACAATTTCACATTAAAAATTAAAAATAACACGCCTTATTATATATGTACAAAATTTAAAGAAGTAACCATGCTAATTTTTTATTGAAATAAAAACAAATTAATCAAACAAAGCAGAAGAGTATAAATTAGGTATCTAAAATAAACTCTTGCTTTAAATGAACTATAAATTTTACATGATTTCTCTTCGGATAGATCCCAAAATTATTGTGTAGTTTCTATATATATTTTTCGGCCCATTTAGTGACTTCCGCTGCCCTCTTGGGCACTTCAAAGCCTGTCAAGTGGCTTGAGTTTGGGGCACTTGCCCTTTTTGGGCCCTGCCCCTCGGAACGCTATTCCTTTGCCGTAATGAATTCCTTCTCATGATTCCCATGAAACGTTTCATCTTCGAGGACCACATGGCCATGGGCTAATTTGGGTGAAGGTTCCTCCTTCGACACTCACAAAGCCCTCACACATGGCTTGCTTAGAATAGTATCACTTGGGCCCCGTGCCGCCTCTCCACGCTTTCCACTGCATACTTTCGGGCTAAGAGCGCAATGGGCGTATGTGTAATATTTCCATGCCACATTGCGTAGCCGCACGTAAAAAAATGGAAAATAAAAAATTTCTTCTCTTTGCGGGTGTGTTTGTTTGGTCAGAGACAAGAGAAGTTTCAGCTAAAAGCAGAAAAAAAGTTTTCCCAAAGAAATTCTTCCCTTTGATTCCACTACATTTGAAAGCAGATTTGTGGCAGCCAGAAAAAAGCAAATATTTGTCTTACTCGGCTGAACACATAAAACTAAAGAATCTGAAATATGTTCATTAAAAAAAATCCTTAGTAATTTTGAAAAAAAAAAAATTAAGAAGAATTAAGTGTAAGAAAGTAATACCATCTTAAAAAAGAGGGTTTTGCAGTTTAAATTAAAAAAAAAATATAAAGGAACATCTTAGAAGTTTATTAAGTAATATATATTTAATTTTTGATATTTATTTAATAAAATAATATTTAATTAATGAATTAACAAGTTAATTATTAAATATGAAGCATAAATTGTACAAAATAATCACAAACATATTTATTTTGCATTTAATTCTAGGCTTTATTGATATAAAAATAAATTAACAAAACTATTGCTCAGCTATTAAATACGGTCTAGTCTTATTCCTTAAATAAAAATATTTTATATTTTAATGTGTATTTACAATTTATGAAAAGTCTACAAATAATATATGTATTTACATTTTATACAAAAAAACCTCGAAGAAGTCTACAAAACATGCAAATAAAATATAGTTTTAGCGAAGAATATCTCAATAAAGACATATCCCACTTATAAATCTCCAAATTTTAACTCATTTTAAAGTTTTCAAAGTTTTTAGCCACAAATTATTAAGTTATTGAAGAAATTATAAAATTCTGTGGGAAATCCACACAAAACACTCTGCGGCTCGCTCTCATAAATATACAAACAAAAGTGAGCCAAAAGTTATGAAGAAAACAAAAATGAACTCATTTGGCATTCAGCTTTGAATTTCATTATTATGAAAACAAAGAGGGGGGAACAACAATGCGGGGAAGTTGCAGCAAATATAATTTTGGCCAAAAGCATGAGTTTGTTTCTGAAGCGGTTCCCCTGCTAAATCCTTCTTCCATTTTTCCTTAAAAGACTTGAATCTGAGATTATCCTACCGTTTTGGGTGAGGAGCAGCAACAGCAAGGAGCAGAGCGCCATCAAAGTATCCATGGCTTAGCGGGCTGTATAATCCTTTACTTGGCTATAATCCTTAATGGTTAATTTCACTAAACCTCTACGTTTTCCTTTTTTATAGCAGGCGCACAATTTGCTAGTTTATTTCACGTTGGGCTCGGCCTTTCTATTTTTTTTCGGTGACTTTCGCAGTTAATTACGAGGCTGTTCACTTGAGGGATAATGACACATGACTGAGCCGCTCATGTGGCACCGGCAACACCACTTTCACTTTGGCCAGGACAATGGCAACAGCGGCGGCATGACATCATCATCCTGCTCAGGGCCAACATTTTGGCTTCTGCTATTTTCCTATTCTTTTTTGCTCGCTTTCTTGTTGTTTTGCTTTGCGGTTCTTTTTATCTTCTTCTTAAGCACTGGCACTTGAGGAAGTCCTCAGCTGGCGCGAGGCGGGTTGGGTAGGACATATCCGGCAAACATATCCTGCCGGCGATTTTCCACGCTTCACGTTCAATTCTCGCGCTCTTTACTTGGCCGACTTTCGGGTCTTCCAGCAGCCGCCGCTGGCGAGTCCCTGTTCCATTGCAGGCGGACGTCGAGATTCGACTGAAAGTGCACCGCGGGCAGGACTCGGCGGATGCTCGACGAAGTCCTGATGAGCGATTACGATTACGAAGTCCTCGAGCGACTCCTCCGAGTCGCGGATCCTTCGATTCCGATTCCGGCAGCCGTGCTCACGTTCGAACCGTCGCGAAGCCAGAAAGTACACTGAAGTCATGCTCGTCCTGCCGCATCCTTTTTCCCATTGCCAACGCCATGGCCAGGAAGACGAACCCGAAAAGGGAAAACTTCATCCGCCAGCAACTTCGCAATGTTGGCACACTTTTCGTCGGCATTTTCCTCCGAGCAACATGTTTACAAGGAATGTTGCACACAATTTGCAGTTCGAAATGTTGCCAAGGACTTGGCAGGGGCAAGGATAATCGGGGTGAAAAGCTGCCTTTGGGAAGGAGCTTAGAAAGCACAAAAGAGGGGTGGACTTTTGACAAGTTTACTATAAAAAATGTTATAACAGCTAGGTCCTGTGCTTATTGTTAAATTTAAGAATAACTTTTAAGAGAAGTTTGATTATAAAAGAAGGTGTATGTAATAAAATATTGCATAATAATAATTAATTATTTACTTACTTCAGAGATAATTAAATGGCTACAGTTAAACGTTAAATAAACTTAAGATTAAAGGTTCAAGATACTTTACTTTACTTTACTTTCTGTAGTAGAACAGCTTTTTGTATTAATAAGTACAGAGGAATGTTGAATTTTTATAACTAAATTGTAATATGTAGTACCACTCTAGTATAAAAAACCAAGTTTCGGTTTACTTTTATAAAATTAGAACAGATTTATTTCTATAATATGTGAAAAAAGTAAAAGTTTGAGGTGAAGACAAATCATAGCCATAAAATAATACTCTTCTCACCACAAAAAAGGCTTTCAAGCTTTATTAATATTCGAAATGCTTAATTATCTATCCAAATAGTATAAATATAATTTAGTATCTTCTTATCAAATTTAAGGTACTTATTGAAAAATGAATAATATTATATTATAGTATATTATATTATATATTATTATTTTATACCATATTTATATATAATATTAATTTTTATATTTAAAATATTTATGATTTCTCATTTAAAGGCATTAAATTCCTCCACAATATATTTTAATCATTATTCAAGTGTTTTTTTAATTATTTATGTTAAATTATTAATCGATCAATAATGACTAGGATTCAAGTCTTTTAATTTGATATTATAACTTTGGTAGAACAAATGGCAATATACATAATATTGTTATGTTAATGTAGAACTTCATTAACACTTTAAATTTCCAGATGTGCTGAATACAGAATTTTATCCTTCTTATCTTCATAATCTTTTATTTGGTATTAAAAGTATATAAATAGATTTGCTATATTTTTTATAAATTTTATTTTCACAAATATTTCAACTTTGTAAACAAGAATTTAGCTTCCGTCAACTTTTCTTAAAACTCTTTTCGGACTATTACAAGATTCGATGCTTTCTTGAGAAAATCCTAGTCTTTTACCTTATTTTTACTTGTTATGTTTTCATCCCTGATATTCCGCATTCTTTTTAATATTTTTTAATTAATAGATACCAAACCCCAAGGCACAAAGCTTACAATATTTTCTTGCAAAATCTCCTTAAAAAAACACACAGATATTCATGCACAATATCAAAATGGGAGTTTATTCTGTGAAAATCGAAATCCAAACTTTGTATCAACCGTAGTAGACATAGGGAGAGGCATAGCCCACAGCTGGATAGCCGGCGGAGTAGACAAACTGCGGCACGGGAGCCGGGTTGGGCAGGGGAGCGGGAGCCGGACCGGCCAGGGCGACGGCCAAGAGGGCGGCGAACAGGAGGAATACCTGAGGGTAGAGCCAGGTTGAATATTCGTATGGCAGGACAGGCATGACGCTATCAAAGGCAGGTCCTTCGGCAGGCAAACACACACTCACCAGTTTCAGCATGATGATGTTGGAAGAGTTAAGGCTTTACGACTTGACAAACCGAATCGAACTACTCTGAATGTTTGCTCAATTGCCAGCTTTTATATTCGCTCAACAGGCGGCAAACATTTCGAGGCGATTGTGGGGATTCTAAGCCGATTTTTGTATACTTTTTTTCAGCCACCGCTGACTGCATCGCATTTTGATATTCCATATGCATTCTGCCGGCCAAGTTTATGGCTCATTACGGCTCTTAACGCGCTCGCCTAATGTTCCGCGCACAAAGAGCGTTATTGTTTCTTAATCTGTTTGCCCGACGACATCACATCGTCGCCATCATCATCAGCAACGAAAAAGTGGCTCCTCCCTCCGCCCAGAGATCCGCTTTCCATACTGTGACCCAACCCACTCCCTGCCCCGGAATGTGTGTCGTCCGTCGGTATCTCCCTTTGTCAACTCACTCTTTTTATCGGGCTTCGGCTTCGGTTTCGGGTTCGATTTGGCCTGCGGCAAACATTTGGCTTTATATTGTCATTCCGATCGATTTGGGAGTTTAAGAATACATGATTTGGCAATTCTTTTTTGTATCTGATACACTTGCACTCGGGAGCAGAGTCGATGAAATAAGAGGATTTGTTCCGGTCGAGAATATGTATCTGAAAACAAATTCATAAAAATAGAACATATCGAAAGGATGGTGTAATAGTTTTATTTGTAATAGAAATGCGACACTTGATAATTAAAGAAATTAAGATATATTAAATACAGATGTTAAATATGTGTTAAATAGATATGATACATGATGTATTTATATGTATTTTACATATCCATATATATTTAAAAGTAAATTTGTTTGTGTAGTTCAATTACTTGAATAAAATTCCTATCTAACTTTTAATTAAAAATATAAAGATTCCTTATAAATATTTAACTTAAGTCTAAAAGATACAATAAATATTTTAATTTAATTTATTTAATCCCAAAACTCCAAATATGCCTTTCTAAAGGAAATATAAATAGAATGTTTTCTACTACTACTTTCCGTTTTGTATATAAATAAAATAAATAAATACACATATATTTAATACCATTAAGACCACATAATCTGAAAAATAAACCCACATATAATTTAAATTATATTTTTATAATTAAAATTGTACCATTGAAGTATATTTTAATACTTAAAATGGTCTTTTTGCTAATACAATATCCTTACAAAATAAATGTAACCTAGTTTTGTATTTTTGTATATTTTTATACCACATAAAAATAAGGGTTTTAAAAGATTAATATCTGATCCATATATGGGTATAGACATACATCTATCTGATAGCTAATATATAAATAAGCTTGCAAAAACAAGTTTCCTATTAAATATCAACTATTCTTACATTTTGTTATTTTCTAAGATATATATATCTATAGAACAATGTTAAGTTATTGTAATATTTACAATATATGTATAAATTTACAATTTAAGAATTCATTAATTGTATAAAGTTGATTAATTACCCAAATAACCTATGTAAATCAATTAAATAATTCCAATAAACACTCCGAATATCCCTCCCATATTCCAGGCAATTAACTGCATATTAATTCCATCTCCAAACTCGTGCCATCATGATAAGATCCGAGTCCAACCCTATCGCACTCTCATTCGGTACACCCGACAATGTCTGCCAATCATTAATCAGCTGAATGGTAGCCCAAATTATAGACCAGAAATTCCCAATTAAAATGCAATGAGCGTAGCTCGAGATTATACTCTGGTCCCGTCTGAGCCAGAAATCACGTTCAAGGCCAGTCTATATAGCGATTCCATCATCATCAGAGATTGACGGAGAAGAATAAGAAGTCATTAGAATGCGCAAGGAAATTTTTGTTTTGGCCACACAAAAAACTATCGCAGTAAAAAATAGAAAACGAAACTATTGCCAGAATGATGTGAGCAAAACAGAAATGGCCATAAATCCGATCAGAGTCCAGAAGTGCGACATCATAAATAAGTCATGAGTGCGAACAAAAATATATATAAACTCTTATAATATACTTTTTGCTATTGTTGAGGACTATATAAGACCGCTGACAGGTGTAGGCCAGCATCAAATCACAAATATCAATCGCCTAAGAAGCACCTCAAGTCCTCAAGACAAAATCAAAACAAACAAAATGTTCAAGCTGGTGAGTTGAAGGATTTCAAGAAAATAATATAAATAATATCCTTATGGGAACTAATAAATAAACAATTGTACAAATATTTTATTAAACTATAATTTATTTGAATTCTCCCCTTTAGCTGGTTGTCGTTTTCGCCGCCCTCTTCGCCGCTGCCTTGGCCGTTCCCGCCCCAGCCCCGCTGCCCCGTGCCAACCCCGCACCCATTCCCATTGCCAGCCCCGAGCCCGCCCCCCAGTTCTACTACGGAGCCAGCCCCTACGCCTACTCCGGCGGATACTATGCCTCCCCCTACTCCTACTACGGCTAAGGGCTTAGAGGGACCCGACTCGTGATAATGGAACGAACTGCAAACGGATTAAACGGAATATGCGCGCGCTGGCAACTCTAATTAGTCATAAGTGCTTGTAAAATCGCAAAAAAAAACTTAAGCAAAACGAAGTTGAACAAATAAAAAATGTTGAAAAGCAACTTAGTATTGATTTTGGATGCGCACTAATTAGAGATTAAAACTTTCACCAACTCGGCTCTGCTACTCATCTTGCGAATCTCGCACGAAAAAAAGCTACGTCGTTGGCCCACCGAATAATGTGGGGCGGTTTTGCCGGCACACAAACAAGCGGTTCCATGGTGTAATGGTTAGCACTCAGGACTCTGAATCCTGCGATCCGAGTTCAAATCTCGGTGGAACCTTGGAGAAATTTTTTTTTGTTGTGTTCTTTTTTAATTTTTTTATATATATTTTTTAAATTTAACTCCCCAATTTTAAAATTATTATTTTACCCAATACAGTTTTAGTATTATAAAATTGTCGTATGGCAAAAATCTTTCTTCATTTACAGGTTGCTTGTAAATATCTCAATAATAAATTTCTATAATATTACTACGTATTTTATAATAAATAAGTCGAAATATCAAAAGTCACAAAATAATGATAACAATTTGCTCGTTCAGCGATTTACTTTTCTTTGCGTCGCATGTTAATGAGTTTTGTCAGTCATCTGCCAAGCGGTTCCATGGTGTAATGGTTAGCACTCAGGACTCTGAATCCTGCGATCCGAGTTCAAATCTCGGTGGAACCTGATCCGAAAATTTCATTTCTTTGTTTTTTATTTCTTTTTTTTTTGTTTTCTATCAAACTTAACATATTTTGCTTTCTTAGTTTTACTGTTAACTCTTATTATGTCTGGGAATTCGTTCTTTTATTAGTAGCAAAACTTAAAACGTACGTGGCAGCCTGTGGTGCTGAAACATAATAAATGGTTGGTGCTCTTGTTAAACAGCTGTTGTTCCGGGTGAATGGCAAAACATTGGTTGTTTACATTCCAGACCATTGCCGTGAATTAGTAGCATAATAAATGGAAAACCTGGCGATCTTAATGTATTAAAACAAATCTCTTTGAAAATAGTTTGCATCTCAACATAATTTGGGAATATAAAGATTAATTCGCCGCCTAATTCAAATGCACCGATAGTATCGATTGTAACACCGATATTTTTGCAGCTGAGCAAACAACAACAAAACAAAATGCAAAAACAAAGAAGCAGAAGTGCATTTATTTTTTGCTCTCGCTGCATTTTTCGCACCTCGGCGCTTTTTTCTGCAAACTAATCAAAATAGAGGATAAGTAAATTAACGCGCGCTTGGCTATGGTTAGTTTTCGTTTGCCGTTGGCATTTATTGTTGTTTGTTTGGCACAAAAGAAAAATACTCGCCTGCTGCTGTTGCTGCCTGACGGAATTCGGATTTTGACGTGAATTTGACTTTGATTACGACTGGGAGTTGACAGGATTATGTTGAAACGTTCCCTGAAAGTGCTGATTGCGTTGGTTTTGAGCTTAATGTTCACGGTGTCGCTGGTGAAAATAGTGCTATTGATTTGGTCCTCGCATCCCGCCTACGCCCCCCGCTCGGAGCCGACCCTTCCCAGTGTCGACGAGTGGCTGGAGTCGGAAAATCTATCCTCCTACAAGCAGTTGTTTCGCGATAAAGGTGAGTTTTTAAGTGCCAATAGGTAACTGCCCTGTGCTTAATCGTTCATTCAAAGCATTGCACTCAGCTATTGTTTATATTCATAATTTGTTGTATATTTCGGGGGTCTCTTGCTCTCTCGTTCCGTTCTCTCACGTGTACTTTGTTGACAATTTGAGCTTTGGAAGCTCGCTGAAACGAAAGCTCTTAAGAACACACGTGCTAACTGTGGTTTTCTCTAAACAAATAATGTGATATTTAAAAATTGTCTTCTTTAATGTAATCGTAATTAGTAAATTTTAGATGTGCTTTACAAAATATTAAAAAGAAAAAGTAGAAAAATAAATTGTTCCTCAGGTTCCACCGAGATTTGAACTCGGATCGCAGGATTCAGAGTCCTGAGTGCTAACCATTACACCATGGAACCTAGCTGATCTTGGCCTTGTCTAAGCAGAGCTAAAAATTGTGACTTTATTGCTCAGCTCGACAAGTGTTTGTATTTCCCTTACATTGTTGAAACGAAAACAAACAAAAAATTCAAAGCATATTTTGATAGAATATTAAAAAAAATAAAATATATTAATAAAAAAGTCATTTTACCCAGGTTCCACCGAGATTTGAACTCGGATCGCAGGATTCAGAGTCCTGAGTGCTAACCATTACACCATGGAACCTCCATGGAAGATCGCAGCCAAGTGGCAGTTTTCTAATGAACCCGCTTAGCTTGGCCGTAAAAGATCATAGAAGAGAAAGTTGCTTACAGAAATTCCCATCTATTTTTACATTGGTTGCCATTGTTTCTTCTTTTTTTTTTGGCAAAACGCCCAAAGAGAACTATAAAACATTTTTGATGTTGCTAAGGGGAGAAATAAATTAATGATTTATAAATGTATGCATACCTGTTTTTGAACTCAGCCTGGAGAAATTATTATTTTATTAAAGTTTTCATAAACAAATATATTTGTTGTAAATTTTTCATTATATTATGATTAGAAATTATTTTGAAGCACATTATTTTGACCAAATAAGTTGATTTAGTTAATAATAAAAATATGAATTACGTTTAAATTTAAATCGGTATTTATGTACGAATGCCTTCTAAAAGATGGGTGTTAAAATATACTTCTAATTTTTACCTGGATTTGCTTTAAGTTACGTGAAAATTGTGTATAATAGCCTATAGTTTTACGGTATTAAATATATTAATAATATTAAGACTAATACTTCAGACTAATTATTTTACTAAATATTCACCGCTTCAAAAGCCACACTATTCAGAAACTCAAACCCATTAAACTTATTGCAAAACTCAAAAGGCAATTAGGTCCAAATTGTTTATTTCGAAGGAAAGCCACGAGGGTTGTTAACTCGAACCTTTTCGTAATAATCAAATAAGCTAATTAAGCACATGGTGCCGTGTCCTAATCATAATGTAATTTTAATAAAGCGCGCCAAACAAAAAACAACCTGCTGGATTTTGCGAGAGTCTGAGAATTAAAATTCAGAGCTCAGGACATGCAGCGAAAGCTCTTTACTCCGAATCGGGTCCTCGGGAAGTCGGGATAAAATTCGGCTCCTTTCGCAGGACCCACGAACGTTTTCTGTGTCACTCGGCTTCGGTTTTCGGAGTCTGGCTTTCGGTATAAAATCAATCGTAACTGTCCTTAAATGCTCAGTTTTGGTTTAACTTTGAGGCGCGCTGGTTTCACATTTCCAGAACGCCTGGGAAACCGCCGCGTTTTCCCCGTTTTTCTTTTGGTACAACAGCAAAAACCACGAGTAACAAGAAAAACAAATAACAAAAATAAAGAGGAAACAAAAACAATACAGATAAAAGCAAATGACAAGCCTAATAAATAAGGCCCAAAAAATGCCAAAAGTTATGATTTGTTGTGTGTAGTATCGCGTTTAGTTTTTGTTCCAATTTTGTGTACATTTTTGCTGTTTTCTTTCGCCACGCAAAAGTTGTCACAACATTTCGTGACACCGAGAACAATAATATATCAGCAGCAGCGGAAAAAGAGAATAATTTTGAGGGGCAGCAGCCCTAACCTAAATCGGTCAGCACGTGTTTTCTTTTTTTCATTCATTCTTTTCTTTTCTTTCTTTTTTTTCTTCCTTTTTTTTTTTGCAAACTCTCCTCCACAGTGTCCACACCACATTTCCCATTTCCATTGAGACGCCCACTCAAAGCTAATGATCCATGTCTAATCTCTGCTAATACGCACAGGGCCACAAATTAATGCAGGCAAAAGGAGAGAGGAGAGCAAATTTCGCGCCGAACAATTTTCCACATTTTGGCATATTAATTTTTTATTGTTGGCTGTGAGGAGGGAGGCTTCTCCATTTCATCGTCACACTTCAATGCGCAGTTATTTTATAGGTCCCCAACCTCCTGCAGGACTTTGTTCCGTTGTGTTTTCGGCTCGTGTGCTCCATTATCCTATCCAAATAAAGTGACTGACTCATCTGATGTTTGCTCAATGTGTGCTGTGTGCACGGCGACAAAAATTAATATATATATTATTAAAACGGGGAGTTGTTAATGCCATATATCCAGATATAGCCAGGTCAATATTTATTATATCCTAAAAAAGATAGGTCTCTAGGTTCCTTCATTTTATTTATTTTTGAATTTACGAGTCAGTTTGAAGTTGGTATTTTAACTGATTTTAATATTTAATATAAGATGTTTTACACATTCTAATAAAAATATTACAAATTTTCTAGAACATGTTTAAACCAACTAAACTAATATAAATTCATAACAATGGTTATAAGTTCTAAAATCTTGAGGAGTAGTTAGCTATGTGATCTATATTTTATTTTTTATTTATTATTAATAAAACTCAATTTTAATACTCTCCTTTAATTTCATATTCTCGTCAAAATCTCTTCATCGAATTGTCTCGATCTAGTCCTTTCGCTCTGTGTAAGTTTGACTTCCTGTGCGTGTTGGTGTCCCTGTGTTTGTGTTGTTCCCCTTTTGGTGTTATTTTTTACTGTCACTGGCTGTTGTCGTTGTTGCGGTTTTCCTTTTTTTTCTCCCTTTATTTTGGTCCGGACGCATCGGGCCGCTCATAAAGAATTAATTGGCAATTAATTTTGATGACACTCGTCCCTCACTCCTCCGCTCCATTTCGCACTTGACCGTGTCCATGTCCACTCGATGCCTTGTTGTCGCACCTCCAATTTTCATCTCCTGTCGCTTTTCCCTTCGCATTTTCCCCTCATCCTACACACGTGCTGCTTAACCTTTAAATCGCATTTACTTTTGACCTGCATATTAATTAATGAGTTAACAGCACGAGAGAGTCGGAAAAAAGGTTCTTGTGCGGTCAATTATGCATAAAGTGGCATTTGGGGAATTATTTGGGAAAGATTTTTATAATGTATGTATGGCCAAATGTTTTGGAACAAGTTAAAGCCAAAGTTGTCCAACCAGTTCTTACATAATGTCTGAAATTGAGAGAAAATTAGGAATTCAAGAGTTTCTTTGAAAGAAAATAAAGAATAAATAAATAGAAAGTATTTCATTGGCCCAATGCGAGTTTTTGTTTTAAATTATCAATGTAAGGCTTAAAACTACTATATTTTAAAATTATAAAGAACATTTAATTAAGTGTACAGGAAATCTTTGTTACCGAGAAAAGATTGATATTTAGTAATGCAGACATTAGTCTTATAGGAAGAATTAATTTTATCTTAATCTTTTAAAACATATATTTAAATATTTTGTTACAAAAACAAATTTTAAATATAAGAAAACCAAAAGCGAAAAATATAAAGAAGAAAAAAATTTAACTCCTCTTAGGTTCCACCGAGATTTGAACTCGGATCGCAGGATTCAGAGTCCTGAGTGCTAACCATTACACCATGGAACCGCGGTGATCATTTGCCGTCCAAACCCTCTCTTGGATTTCCGGTTCTAAAAATAGAGCCCACTGAACGAAGCTAAAAAAGTTGATAGAGCTGAGAAAGGCAAAAAAAAAAAAAAAAAAAAAAAAAAAAACCCAAAACAAGATGTGAGAACAATGTAAGGCAAACATTTGCATATTTCCATAAGGGCCAGAAATGCGAGTCGAACATTTTTGCAGAGCCGACGAAATGACCGGGCCAATTGAAAGGGAAAAGTGCAGGAAAAGGCAGGAGAATCGAAGGGGAAACGAGGGAGGAAACACAGCTATAGGGTCGGAAGCATTTAGTTTGTGCGACAAAAAGAGGAAATAATTGTTTGGTAAACATTGACCAATGTCCGTCGGAGGCAGAGAAAGCAAACAAAATATTTCCATTTCTTCTTCGTTTGCGGGCCGAAAAAACCTTTTTTTCCTTCGTTTTCTTTCTTTTTGTTTCATTCCTGACTGCAAGGAAATTAAAAGGAAATTGCGCTTGTTTTCTCCACAAAAAAGTAGGAGATCGGGGGGAGTGGCTGGCCAAGCGGCGGAGTGATTGGGGAGTGTGCGGCTGAGCAAATTAAAAGGTTTTTATCCCCCAACTGAGAGCCTGCGGAGACTCACAAGCAGTTAAAAATGACACAAGTGCCAAGAGACAGAACACATGCAAAAAAAGCAGCAATAAAAGCAGGCCAAAACAAAAACACACATGAGCGGGGGTTAAACAGAAGCTTCTATACTCTTATGGTTATTAGAAAAACACACAGATGGCAAGGGTTATTTAAGTTAATACCCAAAAGTGCCCAAAAGTAGGCTAGCATACAGTTTAGGTTCCAAATTAATGCTTAAGTTGCTTTATTTTGCAGGTTAAAATATTGTGTAGCATACTTTTAAACCGATTTTAGAAAGAATTTAAATCCACATTGTTCTAAAATAATTAAATTGGAATATTTACGCTATTTTTGATTTAATAAATTGCCTTGGTGCCCAACACAAGGCCCCAAAATATTCCCAAAACTAAACAAATAATTTTATTGCATACTTTTCAACACTTTTCTAATTGATTTCAAACCAAAAGACATTTTTTCAACTTCCTACTAAAACAATAGTATCCTTTGGAAGGATATTTGTGTGCACCAGCAAGAACACTAAGGCAGACAGGAACAACAAGAGCTACACATGTGCAAATAACAAGAGGCCTCATTGTGAATCCTTCCCTCCCTCCCTGTCTCTCTTCCTCACACACACACTCGCTTCCATTCAGCTCTCTTCCTCTCCATCTCACTATCTCCCTCTCTGGGTGTTGCCCTCTCCCTCTGGCTGTCGGTGCGGTAACAGCTGCAACTGTTTTTGTTATGTAGGCCAAAGATGTCAGAGCGGAAACACACGCCTCCTGACTGCTGCCATTCCGCTCGCACACACACTATCCACAGTGAGGGCTCTTTAAGCAAACCCATTTAAAGGATTCGAAATATTTTTAAAATTTAAAAAATAAAGTTTCATTATCCTAATTTAAATTAAAAAAATATTCAAATAGTTCTTTCCACAGAGTACCTACTGTACCCCTAGATGTTGTGTGTGTCTTCTTGGCGCTGGCGGCGCTCTTTTGCGGTTAGTTATCATTATTGCCATGGCCCTCGACAGCATTTTGTTGTAGATCCTTCTTCCATATCCTTGTTGCTGCTTTTGTTGCCTTTGTTTTTGTCGCATTTGTCAGCCACAATTATTATAATGCAGCAGCAGCCAAGTCCTTAGACTACGTCTCAGCCGCAGCCGCAGCCTCCACATCCCTTTCTTTGCTAAATTATCATATTGTTGGCGGCTTTTGTTGCGTCCTTGAATGAGCCAACAAAGTGTATGAGGCAAAACAAAAAAACATTTGCGCATTTCAACGCAAAAGATTATTTTCAACTTGCATAACAGTGGCCACAAATAAAAAAAATGAGCAAGCCAAAAGGAAATGAAAAACAGTTTAGAGCTGAGTTTGTAGGGAAATGCCTAAGGGTCCTTGCTTAAGTTATCGTGGAAGAGTCTTTGAACTATATATTAAAAGTATTTTTCTCAAATAATATTATAATTATAAGCAGATATTCGGTACAGTTTCCTTTAACCCTCAACAAAAAATTATCAGTAACGTTCTTGGCTGCATTGTTTTCCCTATACAATATCTGCCAAGTGTCATAAAAAATTGTCTAGTTTTATAGTTATTTGTCCAATATACCCCGCCACATTCGCGGCAGCTTAAAACTTTGCCGCAGTCTCTCAATCTCGTCGCATTTTCCCCCCCATAGACTTAGTCATTCTCCATCTGCGGCTGCTTTCCCTCGACCTCAACTCATTCCCAGGCCTGATATCCTTTCCTCCTCAAACTTTGGCATTAACATAAAGTACGCATTTCGACCCGGCTTTGCACTAAAGAAATTTGTAGTCATAAAAGTTTCAGTATCATGCCTATATTTTGCTCTACTCGTATCTTCGACCTGGGAACTCAAGTGCCCCCCGGACTTATGACAAGTTATGGTTAGCGTAGGCCTGACTCGTCCTGTTTTTTAGTTGTGTTGTTTTTTCTTGCTGGCCCAGTCTATTTTTTACTCGATTTGTTCGACTCGTAAAACAACAAAATATGGCATGAGCCAACATTTACTTTACACGCAAGACAAAAGGCGGAAAAAGGAAGGGGAAATGGCAAGTGAAGGGCAGATCGGACATGCACTGGGGAAATTAGGATAATTGAATTTTCATGGGGAAAATATGTATTAAATTCTTCTAATGTGAACTCAAGGCAGAGGTTTTAAATTTTAAAGGTATTTTTAAAAGTACAATAAATGGTTTTTAAAACTATATTGAAAGTTTTTAGAAAAAGAAAGCAAATAAATTACAATTGAAGTATACCATACTTATAATTACATTTGTAGTTTTTATTTTTAAAAATTAATAACCTTCAGTATCTTTATTTTTTGTTTTCAAACCATATAGATACCCTTTAATAGAGACCCTAAATTTTCTCCCAGTGCCTTTGGCAACGTGTGTGGGCCACTTGGTTGACCCCAAAGCAAATGAACAGCTCACTTTCATTACAAATTCCGGCAGTAAACACACAGGGACGAACGCAGACAAACAAATGCCAGACACACAGAGAAAGTTTTGCCAGCAGCTCGCATTACCAGACATCTCGTCGCACACACAAACACACACACACACAAACACGGAGGCAGGAGCAGGATACGGGGCAGGATATTCACACACATAGATCGCACATTGGTTGGGCAAACAAAAACAAAAATGGCGCCATCAATGGCCACCTTTCTCCATGCCAATGATGACGTTCATTATCATCATCATCTTCATCTTCATCATCATCATCATCACGGATGCTGTTACGAAATTATTGACTTCTGTGCGGAGGAATAAAGGGGGAAGCGGAGCAGTTGGAGGCGCTGGCGCATAATTTTTGCTCACGTTTTTGCCCCACTGTCAATGTCGAGAGTGCCATCAATAAATATTGGCCCTGTCCATTCCCGAGGCTTTAGGTCTTTTTGCTCCTGCGGTTTTCCCAGAATCAAGATGGGTGACTTTTGCACATCGATGTGGCAGCCACTGACAGGATTTGATTGTAAGGGTCCAGCAAAAAAAAAAAAGGATATATAACCAGGACTTGACTGTGAGATAGTTGAAGATAGTTTTTGTGGAAAAATAAAGTCACATAAAGTATGGCGCCAGAAAATGGCCCTTAAGTCCTTCAAAGTTGTGACATATAAAAACAATGAGACGTTTTTTAAGGTGGTCAAGAAAAAGTTCTTAAATGATAAAGGTCATAAAAATACATAATAATGATTGTTTTAAGTTATCACAGACCTAAAAGAGCTTGCTATAATTTGAACTAAAGAAAAATTTAAATTATTTATGAATTAACAAGACTGTTTTGTAATTTAATTCTAGCTCTGATTATATGAGAACTTTTTAAGATCCTAATTTCTTAGAAAAACTTTCTGAAATAAGCCTTATAATTGATTTTATTAATCGGTTATTTAATATTTAAATGTCAAAGACAATAGCCAAGTTAAATCTAGGATGTAGGCTTTGTTAGATCAGCTAGTTTTAGAGGATATAAAATTGTATACAAATAATCTTAGCTATTTGAAAAAAGGAAGCTCAAGGTTTTTTGTTATTACAAGGCATAAAGTAATTTTTAGTTTATTTTCTGATTTGATCTAAGCCTAAATATAAACTAAAGGATATAAAATTTACAGAATATTTTAAATGCTCTCCATATAGTAATGCCTTTAAACGTTAATACCATTTTATGGCAAACACACTTCAAACTCTAATCATTCAATTTTATTTCTTAGCATTTGCTAATAAATTTGAAACCTTTCTTGTCAAATTATCCCAGTTTTCTGTTAGCTGTTTTTGTCGCGTCTGGTGGAAACATGCTTGTTTATTATCCATGTCGGAATGGCACGCGCAAATCGTTTGTAGTTTTTATTGAGCTGTTCTCAGCAATTTCTCTTTGGAGAGCAGGACCCTTCACTCCCTTTCTACACTTTCTCCGCACTTTTTTCCCTCGCGCCTCACGTCTCCACACACTTGACTGTAATTGAGTCTCAGCTGTGTAAATAAACATCGGGTGTACTATATACAAAAGGGGGAGAAAATGTGAAAAACAGGCGCACGCAACGTGGCGTATACTCGATGTGTGTGTATATACTAGATCTGGAATAGTTGTCCTTGCCAGGTCAACAACAAGGAGCCATTGTCTGTGCTCTGTTCCTTGCACTTTCAAGTTAATGACAGCAATTTGAGGCGGGCCGAAGGGTTGAGAGTCGGGAGAGGGGGGTTTACAATGCCATCAAACGCTGCTCCTAGCTCCTAGCCAAGGATGCAGATCGATGGTGTAGTTGTTGTCACTGTCATTTGGCACTTGCCACTTGAAAATGTGTTTAAAATTAAGACTGCCAACGGGGGGTACGAGGGCAAGAGCAGGGCACTTTTCCCGCCAGCTAATGGCGGTCATGAAGGCAGTTGATTAGAGAATACAAGAAGGAACCGAAGAAATTTCCCGAGCAAAATGAGTGAGTGGAAAATAGAGGGAATAAACTTTCATTTTGATTCCAAAGCTTTTGGCAAGTTTTATCAATTTTCTTGGCAAGACAATGAGGCAAAATTACTGCGAAATTACAGAGAGGAAATGGAAAAGAGAAGGAATGAAAGGAAGGTCCTTGCAGTGCGTTTCTAAAAATTATGTCAGATGTTGAGAGGGCTAAATATTAGGGTGAAATTGTAAACTAAAGGATGTTAAGGTGGAATATTTTGTTCATTTTATTCAAAGAAAGAGGATTATGAGAATCAGAACATATGCATAATATGTTAAGTTTATTTAAGATCAAAAGAAGATCATAAATACTTAATAACAAATCATTTAATCTATTAATCCCTTTAGAACAATTAATTTTCTAGTTAAAAGTTTGGCTTTTTAAAGTCTTGCAGCCTTACACTTGTTTCCCTCACTGTCCTTGCTTGGCTCTGCCTTTGACAACTTAAACTTTGGCAGTGTCCTCGAGCCAGAAGCTATGGCAACTCCATTTCATTCCATTATCAATTTTCAACTTGTTCCCTTTTTCACAATTCGCGTTGATTTTCTCCTTTTTGTTGAGTGATTTTTTGTTTTCTGTCCTCCTTTTTTGTTAAACTTTTGCCCAACTTATGTGAAAAGTGTGCTTGGATCCGCCTTTATATGTATAGGGTTTCGTTACCAAGCAGCGCGCTGCCATCGGTCGTTAGTAATCCGCAGCTATGCATGAAATATGTCAAAACTTTCCCCAGCGAAACTTTTTTAATAAATTAAAAATTACAAAATAACACAAAAGGCAGCCAAAGGCAGCGAAAAAGGCGAAATAAAATAAAGGAAAAGCGAAAAGAAAAACTTTAACTAAAGACATGATATAGCCATTAAGTTGTGACTAAAACAATAGAACTCAAACGACAAGCGTACAGGAAGCGAGATCAGCATGTGGTCGCCGGAATCGGAAATAAATTCCATTGCCATGGCCACCACAATGCGCCATTCGCAGTCCTCGTCCTCAGGTGAGTTCCTTGGTTCCTTTTTGGATTGATTCGCCCGCGAAGGGGCCGCATGTGCCAGGTGCATCAAATTCAAATTCGGTTTCTTTATTTGACGTTGGCCAATGCGGCGTATGCGCAATATGGCGCTCATTTTCAAGTGCTTCCGTTTCCGCTTTCCCCTTAATAAAAGTCGCTTAAAAGGTACACAGAGAGGAAGTCAAGGGGATATTGGTGTGAAAAATAAATTTAAATTTATTATATATAATATTTGGATTACCTATTTAAAGAACGCATTGAGGCAACAAATTCAGTCCTTGCATTATTTATTTACCTTTAAAGTACTTTTATAAGCGGGAGATTTTTTATTTATAGTATAGTATTTATATTTTAGGTGATTATATTTATAACCCAACATATTTCTGTATGCTTCAAAATCTCTAAAATATTCTTCATAATTTCTTGCCGTGCTCTTGTGAATCCTTGAACACCTTGAATGAAAATTGCCTAACCTTCGCATTGAGCTGAGCCTTTCATGTGCAATCGGGCTTTTCAGGCTTTCCTTTATGTATTCCAATTCCTAATTAAAACGAAAGTCAAGTGCGGTTCGAGCTTGTTTTCCCCCGTTTTTCGTCCCATTTTCGTTTGTTCCCTCGCCTGATATCGCTTGCATGCCAATGACATAACCCCCGAAGGGGAGGGATAGTGGTTCAGAGGAGCCTGGGGCTTGGAAAGCCCCTCCTGAAAGCCAGTCCGAAATGCAAAACGCAAATGGCCAGCAAAGTGCTCTTATGCACGTAATGTGTAAGCGACTCTCGGGGGTGGGACTTAGGCCTGCCCATAAGCCCGCCGGGCCACAGTTATAGACGGGGAAAATTGAAATGGCAAAGAGCGAGCCAAATGATGCAACATCTGCAGTGCTTGGCCAAGGAAAACTCAAAATCAATTGGGGGTCTTTAAGAGGATTTAAGGAAGAGACCCATGAACTTTACTCTTAGGAAAATAAAGTACTTTTTGAGTTTAAATCAAAGCTTCTTTACAAAAGTCTATCAAACCCCTTTTAAACATGGCTTAAAGCCTATATGCTGTCAAAAGGATAACACTTTCGACCTCATTAATGACAGCTTTTAAGGGGATTGTCCACTTAAATTCTGATGGCTGACAATTGATAGGATTAATTGACGTCCTTTTTTCAGTCCATTTTATCGACAGAAAAGAAATGATTGCATTAATGCACTTCTGCTGTTTCCTTTCCGATTAATTAACATTAACCCAATGTCAATAAGAGTCATTGAGGATTTAAAAGCTATTAACCTTTTTTTAAGGGGAACGTAAATATTGGCTAAGAACTTTAAGATTTATTTAAAGTCTTTAATAGTTTACTTTTGTTTTTAATTAAGCAAGAAAACCTAAGTAACCTGATTATGTAAAATTTCAACCTTTTAAAAATGTTCTTTTTATATATTTTTAAAATTGTATTTTAGTATTTAAACACATTTATAAACCCTTTAAAAAATTACTTATTTTCAAATATTGATTTTTAATTTTAAATGTATTTTCCTCCTTGAGTAATATCCTTTTAGTTTTTTTCTCCCCAAAGTAATTTTACAACTTGATCTCCTTCTGATATATTTGTACAAATTTCATTCTTACTTCAAGACTTCTGACGTGAAATATATGTAGGTGCACTAAGTAAATAATTTCCACCATAAACAATTTCCATTCAGGACCTTCAACCAGTGCACCTACACACTCAAAGGATACATACACACACTCCCGTATGAATACAAATGCGAAACTCCAATTGGAAAATGCCAAAGTGTTGCAGCTTCGTTCGTGTAAATTTGTTTATGCGAATTTCCATGTTTTCAGCGCAAACACACAAGGGGCGAAGAATGTATGCATGGGTATGTGTGTGGGTGTGGATGTGTGTGGGTGTGGATGTGGGTGTGTGCGTGCCAGTGTGTAGGCGCAGAGGCAAATATTCCACGTTCAACCTGCGTTTACTGAATTTTCATACCCTCGTCCAAGGTATTGCAGTTGTGAGCAGGTGTTTGCTTTTCACAAAAGGCCTGGCTTTTCCCTCCTTTTTTAAGCCCCCAAGGGAGAACGTGAGTAAACGTTCGCTTGGGGTTTTCTTAGTCGTTGGGTTTATTTTTTGGGATTTTTGAATTTTAGTAAATTATTTTAGAAGACTTGAATCTTCAAATGATGACCACAAAAAATGTTGCACCATATTATTAAAGAAAGCCCTAACTTAATACTAAATGTTTGAAAAAGCTAGCTTAAATGTTTTTTTTTACTTTTTTTTTATTCAAAAGAAAGCTTGTAAATTTATATCAGTTTTTTTTTATAAAACAATAGTTAAAAAGTTTTTTTTTATTAAAAAGAAAGATTTTAATGAATTAATGAATTTACCTTAATTTATAAAATTATTAAAAACTTAAGAGAGTTTTGTATATTTCTTTTAAATTTGAAAGTTTAAAACACCTTCATAGTTTTGAAAACAAGATGTTCAATATGAATATAAAAGAAATCACTTGAAATAAATTAAGAACTTGTATAAAATGATTTAAAAAATAAAAATACCTAAGGTGCTCTAAAAATTTCTGGGTTTTAACTCCTTAAAATGTATTTAAAAATATGCAATGTATAATTTCATAGTAATTTTTTTTTAAAGAAAAATGTTGCAGTTTAATTTGGGATACGTAATTGAGGATTTAAAAACAATAGTAACTTGTATAGCAGCCAGTTTATTTATTAAAAATAAAGGAGACTTTGAAATCGTTTATTAGGAAAAATCAAATTTCAATAAAATTCAATAATTATAATTAGTTTTCATAATGATAACCTATCCATATTATTAAGATAAATAGTATAATAAGGTACTATGAATGCTTCATTATTGTTTATTACTTACTTAATATGTAAGAGAAATCTTTCTAAATTTAAAATAAACTAAAAATAATTTAGTAAAAAATGTTAATCAATTTCTCTTTTTAAAATCAATTTAAACTGATTACACACTCACAGAAATAGGTTTCACATCCTCTATTTTAGTTGATAACTTAAGAGAAACATGGAAATCAAAACCAATTCAATTCCGGATCATCAAGGGTATTTGAGTTTTAGCACCTGCACTTGGACTTCCGATTGCCTCCCCCTCAGCACTTCACCTCTTGGGCCATTAATTGCCGGGGCCCCCAGAGAGGGAAGTGGGGAAAAGGGACTCTCCACCAATGCAGGCTGTAGTTTTCAGCTTTCGGTTTTGCAGTCTGTGCTGATGGCAGTTGGCAAATGTTTTCTGCCATGTTTGCCAGAACACATACACACATATACACATATATATACACACATATACATATATATACACACACATATACACAGTATATACGCTGAGGTAACGGTTACCTAAACCAGTTCATGTTTGCGGTTTTTGGTTGCCAACCCCCTCGCCCGACTGGCCAAAGTGCAACATTAATACTTTGGCATTATGGTTTTAACCCAATTTGGCTTCGCTTTACCCCGTTAGATAAAAGAAATAAAATTAAAACAAAACAAAACAAAAAATAAGTGGCGAAAATAGGAGAGGCGGAGGTGAAAGTTGTTCAGGCTCATGTCAGTGGATTTTTCACTGCTTTTCCGTGGGCGTGTCGGCACCGTATGTGTGTGTGTGTTTGTGTGAGTGTGTGCATTAAAGTTGCAAATTGGTTTTTGTGGATTTTCGCGTATAAGACCGGGGAAAGTGCAGTTTTCCGCCTGGCGGACAGGAAACAAAAAGCCGGAGCGCTTAATTAAATTGCCCAAAACAGATGAGAAATCAAATGGCAAAACTCTGGCAACTGCGATTATGTCCGGGAGTGCAAATTGTGATTAAAAGTTCATGGTTGTCTGGGCCTTATTATAATGAATAAATAATGGAATTTATGCATTGCATTCTACGCTCTCTCTCTCTCTGTCTCTTTTTGCAAAGTAGGTTAAGGGGTTTTTCCTGGTGGAAAAGGGTTGCTTTTCCGCCCCACCGTTGTTTGCATAACAATTGCGCAAATGCATATTTTTCACATTAATTTCGTTGATAGCCGTTGCCGTAATGACTTTTAATTCACCAATCGAAATTGCATTTGAATTTGCATTCGGTCTTAATGTGACTGTTGTTGAATTTTATTTAAACAAAAATTTAAGGATTTCAAAGTGCAAATTTATTTGTAAATAGAATCTAGAATCTAGGAATAAGCTCTTTTGGGTATTATTTACTTTATTACTGCTGAATTGGAAATAAGAAAAATAGGGATAGAAAATCTGTCATCACATATATTGTTTTCTAATAAGGTAAATAAATAAAGTATTTATGGTACTAAATTATAAGATAAAGAAATTAGTTAGGTGACACAAGGACTTATTCACGTCTGAACTATACCCGTGATGATTATTTCCCTTAATAAAATTTTGAATACGTTTTTTTAACTTCTTACAATGCTTGCTTATGAAATTTCTATTATAAATTTTTATGTATTTATTGTATAAATATTATTTGAGTAAAAAATTATGTACAATGAACTGTCCTTATTGGTAAAATGTATTTTAATTGCCTTTGTTTCTGTATAATAATAAACACTAACCTATTCTCACTGCGTGTTTAATTTTAATGCTCAAGTAGATTCTATTGTAGATTTCGTTGTTTAAATTTTTAAACAACTTTGCAGATAAACAACTGCATTGCAAAATGTTTCTAAAATTTATTTTAAGTGCCATTCCCTTTGCATGTTTTATTTCAATTAATTTTAAAAATTCCTTTTTCTAACAAATGATTTATTAAAACGTACTTCCCTTTCCTGTTCCATTTATTTCAAATTCAATAAATTCCTGAAATTCTTTACAATTTTCTGCCTTTCTAGCCCCCAAAATGTGCACTCAATTACAAATCGATAAATTACAGAAATGCAGCAGCAATTCACGTCAAGTTTAGAATTCTTTCTCGTTTAGAATTTTAGGAATTTGCATGAAAAATGCTGCCCTCTTCGTCTTTTCTGTGGGTGTGAATTATGCTCCGGGCTGATGCATTTTCCACTTTTCCTTTTGCATCTGTGGTTTTCTAATGCCCGCAGCGCCAAAAGTAACGAACATCATTCCCATTCCCGAGTCCGGATTTCGAATGGCAAAAAACCATCTGCAACAGCTGCTGCTGCCAAGGGGCACTCAAATTAAGCGACATTTAATGTCACACCCCCTGGATCCTGGGATCCCCAGGATAAAGGGGTTCTTGGGGGCAGGCAGGATGAGAAGCGAACAGCTGTTTGCTCTCAAACTTGGCCATGCGGCTTGTGCGGGCCATGTGCCCGTATGCAAAGGATGCTGTCGGCTTGTAGACGCCACAAAAATGTAAAGCAGCCAAAAAAAATAAAAAAAAGAAGGAAAGGAAGTGGTTAAGGTATGTGACGAAGGCGCACGAGGAAGGATGTGGCCAGGTGCAACAGCTGCGGTTAGTTTGTCGATGGTCGAATGAAGCTCCAAGTCAAAGGTGCAAGATGAGCCCCCATGTCTAGCCTTTAGCCACACCGCTTTAAAAGTGCACAGAGAACAAAATTTGGATAATAGATAAAGAGCTTAAAAAAGTAGATTTAGTAAACTGTTTATAAATTATAAAACTACCTAAAATTAAAGCCAGATATTCTAGCCACAACTACCTAAAATGAAATGTGTTCAATAAAAAGCTTCCTCTACGTATCGTTAAAGTCAATGATTTTAATAATGATTATAAGCCTTCAGACACATATCTTACATTTTAAGACCTAAATCTGTTTAAGAAATATTTTGAATTTTTAAAAGATATTACGATACTCCCTAAAAACTTCAGTATTTTTTTTAAGTAATTCCCTTAAGTATGAATACATTTATGGCTTATTTTTATCAAAACTTTTCCCAGTGATCTTTATTTTCTGCCGCCACCTTGGGTATTTTCCCCCCTGCTCTGACCGTCTTTCTTTGCCTTTTCCTGCCAGCATTTTTTCTTACTTTTTTCCTGTCGCCTTCCAACAACGTAGTCATCCTCGTTCTTGAGGTCCTGTGCCTCCTTTTTCTCAGCTGCGGCATCATTTGCAGGCAATTGCCAACAAACGCTTTCACCCCTCTCCTCGGTGATTTTTTTCCTACTTTCTTTCTTTTTTCAAAATGTTTGCCCCCCAAGTGTGAGTGTTTAAAAATTTTATTGCAACGCTCATTTTGTCTGTCCAGGCTTAGGTAAACTGCAGCTGCTTGGGGGCAGGGGAAACTATGTGATGATGGCTTCTTTTCTCTGAATTTCTCCGCCTCTTTTGGCTGTCTCTATCGCCGTCTGTCCCTGGAGGCCAAGGCTCTAAGAATTTTGTAGTGTGTGTGTTTCTATAGAAATGGCTTTCGAGATAAATGTAATGGCTTTTTGTGCCATAGAAAGTTGGGAATTGTCTAGGTGAGCATTTATTTAGTTGGAGATATAAGCCAGATTTTTTAACAGAGTTGTATAGGGGTCGCCAAAGGGGTTTTTGATTTTAACTTAATGTTTAGAGTGGGAATTTATATGCTTACAAGATTGTAAAATGGGGTTTGACTTAAATGGTGAAAAGTAAATCGTAATGTAAGGGTTTAACAATTTATTTCGTATTTATTTTTGTTACTATCCTCCCTATTAGAATAATAAATAGCTTTAACAGGTGAAGGGGCCTTTATCATATTTTTTAATTTAATTACAAATTAATTAGGTTCAAAAGACTCATTTAAATCAAAATATTTACTACATATTTTTGGGAAATTAATTAGCTAATAAAAAAGGTAACGATATGTAGTTCGTTAGTAGTTATATTTTATAACCAAACTATTTAAAAGAAATAGGTATTTTGCATAAATCCCTTCATTTCCTTTCCTTTAAATAGTTTTGCCATAAAATATATCTACTAACTAACTACACATCCTTACCTTTTGTATTAGGTTTCCTTTTTAAGAAAATAATCAAATCCCGGAAATTACTTTATATACCTATATCTTCCTAAAATCTTAGCTCTTTCTCAGTGCCTAATCAGGGAAAAAATTCAATTTACTTTGTTATTTCCTTAAGTAAAATCCTATTAAATATTTGATAATTAAATGATTATCCCCTACCAACCTGAGCTAATTCAATTTAGAATATCTCCCAGCTTAATTTCAGCTTAACTTTGCTCCTCTTCTAACCCACTAAATGCAAATAAATACACCTATGTACGTAAATACGTGTCGTAGACAGAGATATCGTAAATATATAAACACGTTCGCATGGCGTATACACACATCTAACTGCAGTTGAGTGGCATATATAGTATTTTGGCTACAGATTTCCCCTAAATTGCGAAATTCATATTGAAAGCAGGCGGAAGGAGAGGTCCTGCAGGGTGCAGAGAGGGGAGAGGAGGGCACAGCTTGCCGTAAGGACACTTGGGAGCTCACACAGAGAAACAGAGAGCGAGAGTGAATGAGAGTGAGATGGCTGGATGGGCTCTCGCTGGCTGTTTGTGTGCGCCAACATTGCGTATACGTAATTTGCCGAGACTGTTGCCAAAGTGGCATTTTGAATTTATGCCGCCACTTGAGGCGAGTGGTGTGGCAAGCCCAGGGTGAGTGTTTCTGTTCTTGCGTTGAGTTACACATATCCGTGTGTGTGTGTGTGCTGCAAAGAGTGCGCTTTATTTTAAATTAAATATGCAAATACTCACTTCTGGCACCCACATCCCTTGCTCACGCCACATTTTCCGCTTCATGGTTTCTTGCTAGTGCTGAGTCTGCTTCTGCCTCTGCTGGGCGAGTCCTGGAACCTGTCTCCTGCAGACAGGCAAACATAAATTATTGTAAGCAGATGAAATATTTGTGGATGAATTTGTTGCAGCTGCCGAGTGCAGTCATCGGACATTGTTCACTCTCTCGCTTGCTGGCCCTGTTTCCCATTTTTCTGCTGATTTATTATATTCAAGCGAGAAACTTTAAGCTGCACAGGGAAAATATTTGCAATGAAAAGAAAACTGCACAAACTTTATCAAGTGAAGTATTATTGCCTTTAAGAAAATCGAATTTCTTCTTAAATATCTGGGGGAAATATTTCTCAGTTGCATTGAAAATCTTCGGAGAATTATTTATATTTAATTTTTGGAATTTAAATAATCTAAAATATATCAAAGGCATGTTTACGCATGTTTTAAAGGGATAACCTACTTATTTAGTTTAAAAAAAACACTGTATAATATTTTTCTAAGTGCACCACAGAGCAGGAGGTGTATAAAAAAGGCGGGAATAAGGAAGAAAGGGACACACACAGACACACACACACACACCCAAAGGATGTCCTCGGTGGAAAATGAAGCTGGCAATTTTATCATTTTTCACTTTGGTAAACAAACACAAAGGGTGAAATGTGCGGGAGGAGTGGCGGAGGGGTTAAGGAAAATATTGTGGCTTTTGTTGTGGCAACCTTAATCGCCCCCTCTGCTGCTGCTATGTGCCGCCCCCTCTCTCCTCTGCGATCGAATGTCATTCAAATTGTAATTTCTGCAGCTTCCATCGTTGGAGAACAATCGATAAAAAAGGATAAAGCAAAGAGCACAACAATGCAGGGATAACAATGGGGCAAAAGCACAAAAAGGATAGCGCAGAGAGAGATGAAACGAGCGGGGACAGCAGGGGCTAGGTGGTAGAACAGGAAAATTCAGGGGAAAAGCGAGGGCAGACAGTCAAAAGCAAACAATAAACAGCAAAATCATTCCCTGCATTCCGCTCGGAAAAGAAAAATCAACCATTGTGCAATAACAGCACGTTTCGAAATTGTAAAATTCAAACCAAAAGGAAATAAAATAAGCTTGGGTTTTAAGAGGAAAATATCTTGCTCTTCCCAAATAATAAAAGGTTCAAGAATATAATAATGAGATCACTTTTAAATAAATATTCGTTATTAAATAAATATAAATATTATTTATTGTCAATGTCGCCTTGGAAAATCAATTCCGTACTTGCTAATACCCATTGCGCACTGTACCCCCTGGCTAAGGGACATGAAATTTTCATTTGGCTTTAAGTAGCCCTCGGCTAATAGGCCAAGTTTGCTCGCTCTGCAAACATTTGCCCAGCTCTTTGGCGAGGCTTTGCTCCGCTCTGCTCAGCTCTGGCATCCTGGCATCCTGGCATCCTGCCTGCCAGCCAGCCTTGTGCTAATGAGCGAACAAAGGACTCAAGAGGGGGAAATCTCCATTATTACGGGGCTGAATTTCGAAACTCAGCAGGTCTCTTTTGAGTTGTTTGTCAAAATTAACGTAGACTGAAATTGCGTCCCGAATAGAGGACCTCTTTACTGATTCCCCCACATGGGTCAGATGCAATGTACGCCTGAGGATATGGCTCTCAGGCAGGATTTGATCATGATCCGCAGCTATGTCACCTACAAGGGTTTTCCGACAGACTATATGAACCACTATGATATAGCCATGGTCCTAAGTAGCATCAGGGTTGGCGGTGTGATGAGATCAAGAACAGGAAAAAGTATTCCCGCAAGCGAATTAAGGTTGTGTTTTAGCCAAAAGATGGGTAAGGATAAGGGTCGAAATTAAATTATCTTACTATGAATTTGTATATATATTTGTGACATTTATCTGATTAAATGTATTGTTTATATATACATAGTTCAGGCAACACGATTGTGTCAATCTATTTTCTGGCATTTTGTCTACATGCTGAAAATCAATTTATTCCACCTCACAAAGCCCATAAAATATTGATGTCTATCAACAGACAAGTCGGCATGAAAATATCAAGTATACGCCTACTTGTCTGTGTGCCAAAGGTAATTGATTTCGTAAAGCAAAAATAGGTCTCATTTATTATTTAATTGATTTTGTTTAGCTTTTCTGAAAAGAGAATTGTATTGTATAAAGATTGTGTTAATATTCAAGCCAAATTAAATATTTATTTATATTTTTTTAGAGAATAGAATAGGTAATTGAACAAATATTTACTTACTTCTATTAGATTATTCGGCTATTTACCTCTTTCTTTTATATATATTTATTTTCTAATCTATTTCTATGTGGAAAAAACAACGATTTTGTAAGCAAAATGACTTATTTAAACTTTCTTTTATTTATTAATCATAAAAGAAAAACAAATACAAAACCAACTTGAAGCCTAGATCCCTGCTTAGTAAATTGAATTTTCAGCAATGAAAGATCTGAATTCTAAGCTAATCTCTTTTAATTACTTTTATTTCGAAGTCATAAAGTTACTTTTGATAAAGGATTTACCCTGGTGTGCCTTTTTGTCCTTTGAGTGCTTAGGGTCTTAGTCACTCGGGGCATTTATGTACGAGTGCCGCCTACCTGGGCTCCTTCCCCCATATTTTCTGCTTCAACTGTCAAAAGTCAGCCTCATCAGTCATTGCTGCTCTTTCACCCTCGAAGCTTTCACTTGACATTTATCATCACCCATCATCCCTTTGCCCAGGATGCCCATTATCTATGCCATCATCATCATCGTCATCCTGATGATTATCCTTGCATGTCGCGCTTTAACCTTCAGAAGGCATTTTCATTTAGCGGCCTTCTCTTTCGCTTTGTTTGTCAGCTTGCCACGCTTCTCTTTTTTTTTTGTTTGTGTGACTTTTCCAGCGATATTTTTTGCACCCTCTCTTTGGTGCTTAATTAAAACCGATTAGTAATTCCTGTTCAGCCAAAGGTCCTTCGGTGCAGCGCCATTAAGTATGCAATGGAAATACTTTAATTATACAAATAACCAAACCTGGAGAAGAGGGAAAAGTGGAAAGCTGACAGGCTGAAAAGCGTGGCAAAAGAGTCCTAGGAAAATGTAACTTTTCATTGTTGCCACTTTGGACTTTTCAGGCATTTTTCTGCGGCCCAGAATATACGTATTTATATCGCCTCGTCCAAATCAAACGGAAGTCGTTCGTTTCGCGCGAAATATGAACAAGTTAGGAATCCGTTGGGCAGAGGGGAAATGCGGCAAAGGGAACCCCCTAGAAATACGAAAGAAATTGGTAACGAAATGAATTCGTTTTCGAATGTCAGGCACGCAAACTTTGCCTACGATATTTGGCCACTAACCACACCGTCCTCCTCCACGCGAAATTCTATTATTTTTTCCCCTTTTTTTCTACTTTTTATTTATATTTTTTCCCTGGTAGCCTCCTCCCTAGGAACCCACTCGTCTACCCTAACAAAAAACCACAATTGGTCTGGGGTTCGTTTGCACGTTACTCGTTTTGCGGCTCAACTTGGCTCGTACTATTTTTTTTTTAGTTCTGCGGTCCCTCTTGGCCAAAACCAAATAGAGTTTTTTGCTCCTGGCTTAGCTGGATTTTGTGGTGCGTACTGGGAGCCAGGGCTTAAGTGATCTGGCATTTCACCGGGGTTAACTAGCCCGGTTTGTCTGACTTTTCCATGGGGTTAATTTTGGTTTAGTTTCCGGAGTGGTTTCTGGCTGGGACTCTCTCTTATATTTCATTAGTAGAGGTTTTGTTGGTGGCTTTCCTTGATGATTTTGATATAAATTCATTAATGTTTTTGCCAGGTATTTGCCACAAAAATGTTTAGCTATAAACATAAGTATTATATGTCTTTGCAAAGATCTTGAATTAAAGTACTAAAGGTTAAGTTAAAACTGGACTACTAAGGGCCCTAATGGCCTATGTGTGGTCCTGTGAGGGCCATCCGGCTTAACCTAATCTTAACTGAGTTATTAAATCAACTGAATTTCTTCATTTAGTTAAAGACAATATTTTTCATTATATATATCCATTAAATGTTTTAATTTTCCTAACTAACATTAAAGGAATTCTTCTTACAGAATTGGCTGTATTTCTTATTAAAAAGTCTTTAATTTAGAATAAGTGTAAAGTACAGTATTTAATGTTAGGAATTTTTAGGATTTCAAGTCCTAAACTCAAAGGTTTTTGAGTTGAATTTAAATAATTTAGGTATAATAAAAACTTAGCACGAAACTTTTGCTAATTTTTCCAAACTCTTCCAATTGCTCACAATTTATACTTTTCCATGAATATTTTAACAATAATTTCATATGACTCTTTAAGCAATTTCCACTTATTTCTGCTCTGGAAACAAGCAACTTAGCATACAAAATTCAAGTGTTTCTTATTTATGGGACATGGAGTTATCCTCTGTTGTCTTTCCTTTTCTTTGCTTAACTTTTCATGTGGCAGAAAGTCAAAGTTGGGGCACCAACTGAAATACAATAATAGCAAATGAAAGTTTTTTACTTATTGAGGTGGCGGAGAAAGGGTGTTACTACAGGGTGAACCTTCCAAAGGAACCAGGAAAATGGGGAAGGGTGAAAATAGGGGCGTTTGCTGTCGATTTCCAGGCAGCGATAAGCAACAAACAACGCATTAAATGTCGTTTTCCCTGGATATTTTCGACTTGGCATTGGTTAAGTCATAAAAAATTGAAGTGTAATTGATTGGTGGTGACTCGTTCCTCAAGTCAAGCGAGGGAAAAGAGGATGATTCGACATTGACGTAGTCGCCTGGCCAAATTAGTAATTTTAAACGCCATTGGAAGTCGCGCTGTGCTTCCTTCCGTCCTTCTGATGGATGAAAAGCCGTCGCGGCTGCTTGATGATGACAACGGCAAACAGTTGACATGAAGGAAAAGTTTCACCAAACTTTGGCCATTAAACTCAATTACCAGGAAAGTTGGCTCCTAGTTAAGAGACGCCTTCATACTTTTCTCTCGCGGATAGGAAAAAATAATAATAAGTAATTGAGGTCATTGTATGCTTCTTTCTTTAACTAGATTAAATTTTCAGTCAAGCTTAAATTAATTAAAATTAAATTATTTCCTTTCCCATTACAGGCATCTCATCCCTTTCGTCCTGCGGCGATCCGGAACGCCTGCCAGAGCTGCCGCCCCTGGACGAGCAGCGTCTGCAGCGTGCCGCCTTGCATCTGCAGCAGAAGCTGATCCTGCGGGAGTGGCTCCGCGAGCACCGGCTGCAGCATCACTATCAGCGTTTGCTGGCCGTGGAGGTTGCCTCCCTGGAGGACGTCTACTGGCTGGAGGACTCGCGGGCGAGCAAGATCCTCGGCAAGGACTGGCAGCTGTGGTCCGGGGCGCGACAGAATCTGCCCACGTCCAAGGCGCAGCTGGACGCCTTGAAGGCGCAGCTCTGGTCGACGGTGGTCAAGAGCAGCCAGCATCAGGACGCTTGGACATGGGGCGGCATGCTAGTCGTCTCCGTCTCCGTAGCCGGCCTTGTCACTTTGGCTGCCATGACGCAGCCCTCACTGGCCCCAGAGGTAAGCAAGCTCTTATAAAGTTTCTTGAATGAATCTATAAAGGTTTCCCTTTCCCTGTATCCTATTCCAGGCCCGTCACTCCCTGCTGCAGTATGTCACTGGGAAATATCTGCTGCCCGCCAACTGCAAGGTGCAGTGGGACTGGAAGGATCCGGCCCGCGTTGGCGGCACCATGTGCTTCGTGGTGCGCTTCTTCCAGCGCAATGGCCAGCCCTACCCCATCTGTGATACGGACCAGTTCTTTGTCGAGGTCACCGAAGGCACCCGCAAGGTGGTGACCATCAGCGAGCTGGGCTCCTCCACCGATCCCAATAACGCCAATATCGCCAAGGTGAAGTTTACGGTGCGAACGGCGGGTCAGTACAAGATATCGGTGCTGATTGGTGCTAGTCACATCGCAGGATCGCCCTTCCTGCGATCCTTCTTGCCGGGGGCCATAGATGCCAGGCGGTCGAGATTTATCCGCCCGGCCAGCACAGTCATCTGCTGTGCGGGAGCACCGACGCTGATGCACATCGAGCCGCGGGATGAGTTCGGGAATGCATGCCTCTTTGACCAGAACCAATCGGACGAGGCGCTGCAGGTGAGACGAGGGAAGCATCAGTATGTGAAACGAATGTATTTCCCAATTACTTTGCAGGGCTACCAAGTGGCTGTGTACGACCTGCATGGCGTTGCCGTGGAGAAGCTGCAGCATGCGATTGCCTTCGCCTACGACAGGGTCAACTCCCGGGTCTCGGTGACAGCTCTCTTTCCGGAACCCACCTGCCTGAGGGCAGTGATCAGTTACCGGGACCAACAGCTGCCCAACGGAGACTTTGACATCATCGTGCTCAGCAGTGAGTTTTGTTCTTTAGAAGACATAAACTTCAATCTGATATATTGCCCTTCCAGGCAGCGACACCACCTTGGTGCACAAGAACATAGCCTCGCGGAAGCACAACATCTGCTACGAGGCCAAGCTGCTGAGCATCTTCGGCGTGGCCAAGAACAAGCCGAGGAAGGTGCTCTGCTATGTGGGACCCAAGCAGGTGAGTAGTCAGCGTCAAACCCATTGAGATCGAGGGAAATGTGAGAGGGCTCAGAACTCCCTGATCTTCCAGGTGACCATCAAGGAAATGATACTCAAGTTCATTCCGAAGAGGATAGCCACCTTTCGGCTGTGTCCCTCGACCAAATTCCATTTCCTGCCGCAGCTGGTCTCCCAGCTCCACGGCCCCGTTTTCATCATCGACGATGGAGCCCAGCCGAAGATCGAGTTGGCCTCCAAGGATCGCAATATCATAGCGGCTACCTTCACCCACTTCCTACTGAAGAACATTGGCGGTTCGGAGACCTTCAAGGATAAGCAGGACTTCTTCTATCACGAGGTGCGTAAGTTCCATGCTAGCTATTACCACGAAAAGATGGCTCTGAAAGTGCAGCGGGACAAGATACTGGAGAGCAGCATGAAGGCGGCCAAGGGCTTCTCGGTGTCCGATTGGTGTGGCAACTTTGAGGTCACATTCCAGGGCGAACAGGGCATCGATTGGGGTGGCCTGCGCCGCGAGTGGTTCGAGCTAGTCTGCAGTTCCCTTTTCGATGCCCGCGGTGGACTCTTCTGCACCTTCCACGACAAGCACCAGGCCCTCGTGCATCCCAATCCCACGCGCCCTGCCCATCTTAAGCTAAAGCACTTTGAGTTCGCCGGCAAAATGGTGGGCAAGTGCCTGTTCGAGAGTGCCCTGGGAGGGAGCTATCGCCAGCTGGTCCGTGCGCGATTCAGTCGCTCCTTTTTGGCCCAGCTCATTGGGCTAAGGGTACACTATAAGGTAAGATTATATTGGGTTTAAGGAGGACTTAATTAATGACATTTCCCTTTCTTGTTCCTTCCAGTACTTCGAACAAGATGACCCTGACTTATATTTGTCCAAGATCAAGTACATCCTGGACACTGATCTGGATGCCACGGACACCCTGGAGCTGTACTTTGTGGAGGAGATGTACGACCCCAGCAGCGGACAGCTGAGCAAAACCATTGAACTGATTCCCAACGGGGCCAGGACTCGCGTGACCAATGCCACCAAGAACCAGTACTTGGATTCCCTGGCCCAGCAACGTCTGTGTAATAATGTCAAGGATGAGGTGGACAGTTTCCTCAAAGGTCTTAATTCCATAATACCGGATAATCTACTAAGCATTTTCGATGAGAACGAACTGGAGGTAAGTATAGATTTTCAAACATTTGCTTTAAACCCTGAGGTGTCTTAGTAGACATTTAATGTGTGAGAGCACTATCGAATTTTCAATTGTAATTAATAACAAATGTTTTTCGTTATTTTAGCTACTGATGTGCGGCACCGGTGAGTACTCCATCAGCGACTTCAAGTCGCATCACATTGCCAATGGCAACTCGGCGGAGTTCCGGCGTGTTCTGGCCTGGTTCTGGGCCGGCGTGAGCAACTTTAGTCAGACGGAGATGGCCCGGCTGCTGCAGTTCACCACAGGATGCTCTCAGCTTCCGCCTGGTGGGTTCCAGGAGCTGAATCCGCAGTTCCAGATAACGGCCGCCCCGACCTTTGGCAACCTGCCGACGGCGCACACCTGGTGGGTGAAGTTTTTTCCTTCCCTTGGGAATTTATGTTTTTTTACGAAAGGAAAACTTTTTCGATTACACCCACAGCTTCAACCAGCTGTGCCTGCCGGACTACGAGAGCTACGAGCAGTTCGAGAAGTCGCTGCTGCTGGCCATAAGCGAGGGCAGCGAGGGGTTCGGAATGGTCTAGAACGGGAAGTGGAGGCTGGAAGGAAGGGATGCAATCTCTTTGATTTTTGTCTGCTACGCTACTGTGTTCCTCTCTCTGTGCGCTTTAAATGTCGGATGCTAGAAACCTAAGTGAAACTAGTCCGTAAGGCCGCCTAGTGATAAATCGCAATTAAATTCACGTCCCCTGAGTTGCATTGCTGCTAGATATATTAAACCCTAAGCAATAATAATCGCGGATTAGCCGGGCGTAGCGAGTCTCTATATAGTTTTTAAATCGAGTCAAGAAGCAAAGATTTAAACTGAGTATATATATCATCATCAAAAGGAATGTGATAATTGTATTATAAACTAATGCAACCTAAGCGTAATGGGTAAAACTTTTAAACTAAAACCAGTGAAACCAAAAACTACTCTAGTAAAATGTTAGTTGCAAAGAGAAACCGAGAAACCCCCAAAGCAAATGAAACCCCTGAAAACCTTGTAGCATATTGTATGAAACTAATTAATTGTAAACTGAGAAACCTTAAATAGTCACGAAAGCAATGTTTGTATGCATTTCTTCTAACGAAAAAAACCAAATATATACATATATTATATATTGCCAAATCGTGGCACAACTCTACCAAAAACTTTTCCCCTTAAAGCAATATGTGGAAGCAAATGTTGAATCGTAGTTTTTAAATGTTGTTGAAAAGCGCAAAAGCAAAAATCAAAGATGTCATACAATTTAATAATTAGTAAATGTATCGGAATTGTAAGTAGTTGTTGAGAAAACTCTAAAAAGCTTATATCAATCGAGTGGAAAGGATGGATGGCGGGTTCCAAAATGGTTAAAACTAATAAAAATTCAACTGTTTAGAACGGAGTTTCCATGTCTGAGTTTAATTGGGAAAATTTGCGGTGCTCGGATTGTATTTTTGGAATCAATTTTAAACATTTCACCTCTCATCTCACAAAGACTTCCTATGTCTAGGGTAGTTTATAAAGTTTATTGTTGATATTTTGACTTAAAATCATAAAGAAATTAAGTTTAAACTAAATGTTCACCTGAAACTCACTTCCATATCGCATTATACAATGCATTTGGCAAAATTAAGCACCCATAAAAAAGTTTATAATACTTTGGTTAATTGCACTAGCTAATATTTATTTTTCTACAGACCAAAGTCGACTTACAACTTTCTTCGTGAAGGTCCCCAAAGGTCGCCTGTGGAAATGGCGCTCTTGGTGGAAAGCCAATGAACTGGCCGGAGGGTTACGCAAGTGGTATTTCTGACTTAACCATAGTGTCCGCTGTAGAGAAGTGGCATATCTGTGAACTGTACCTCGCTTTGGGGTCTATTTCACGACTCTATATATACAAATATATATATGAATAAATTGTATGGTCCCGAGTGAGAGTTGGGAGGAGCGTGAGTCTCAAATCAACCATTTCTAGGCGGCACAACAACGCGTGCTCAACCATCCCGTCAATTGTGCCTAAATTGATGTGTGTGCCAGTGCGTTTAAACAATTATTAGCGACTAATTAGAGTATGGATAGCATAGGAAAGGGCCTCAGATGAGTGCGGTCGAAGGAGAAAGTGGATTTTACCTAGAAGTGTGCACAGAAAACTGTCACTTTCTAGATGGGCACACGCGCCAAGACAAACAAAAAATAGTAATAAAAATAATAATAATCTCTCCGGGCAGGGTCAGAAGCAGCATCTTCATCTGGAATGGGTAATATCACCGGTGTTAGAGCCACCGGAGTTGAAAGTGAAATCTCAGAACCTCAAGAGAGTACATTAAGAAAGGCTCTGCCCTTTACACTTTTGCTTTTTAAATAACTTATGATAATGGTATTTAGGTATTGTTTTCTGGGTATAAATGGGGTAGAATATGCCACTATATAGTATAGACTAGGGGATTGTGTCAGTACCTGATTTTCTAAACTTAAAACTATGTCTTTATGGGCCCCTTAATGATTGTCTATTTCTTCGATATTCCAATGATTAAAAATATGATACAAATAATTTTTCTTTAATACCTCAAACCAGACTTAATGCCCCTTGAATGTACCATAAAATTAAATGCTACATGTCATCCCACAATTTTTTTTAACTACGTTAAAAAGCAACCTGTGAACCGGTCAACACAACTTGAGAAAATCTTTAAATATTTGCTCGGTACATTTGCACTCATTTTATGCCAACTTGAATGAGTGTTTACAATTAAACTAGATCTCGGATCACGAGCGTAAATGTCAACTGTTTCATGTAATAATAATGATAACCATTTGGGCAGCGCACTAAAAACATAAACAAGTAAAAGCCTCCATGGAGACATTAAAAAAGTGAAAATCGAGTGACTGAAACAGGGGCGGAATACCTTCGAAGGGCAAAGAACTTTAATGTTATTTTGAATAATAACTGTGGGAAGTTTTGTGCAAATAATAAATTAATTATTTATTATGCTAGTGCTGCAATTTTCGTTTATGTACATACCGCTTTCTTAACAGGTTTTATTTTTAGCTTGACTAAGGTGTACTTAAGTAATATTTAAAGAGTAAAGCATTAACAATTTATTTTGAGATAAAACGAAATTTCCTGGAAGCAAATTACTTCATTCTTTAATGGGAGAAATAAATACGAAGTAAAAATAATATATGTTTTTGGGAAACTATAATATTTTGTATTTCAAAAATATGGTATTGTTTTAATTACTAAACTTTCTAGTAATTTAATAACTAATTTAACATTATTCGCTATTTTACCGAATTTTATAATTTATTTCCTACTTTTTTCCCTTGGCAATCCAACTCCGCTCCTGACTTTTAGTGACCGCCTGGCACATATCACGTTCGGAGTCACTTTAGAAGGTCAGTTCTTCAGGCTAATAAGCCCAGAAACCGGAAGGGCATGGTCTTATTTGGTCTAGAACAAGCCGAAAAACTTTCCCAAACGAAAAAAAAGGAGAAAACACAGACACAGGTATATTTCTTGGGTTTATTTTGTTCGTTCCAAAGTTTAATGGGTCTCGTTTCGGTCTCAAACTAAAATTAGAATAAATAACTTAAATTTAGGTGGCAATTGTGGAAAAATTCTCAACAATATTGTCCAGATTCCAGCTGATTAGTCGGTACACTTGGTGGCCAGTGTGCAGAGCAGGGTCTTGGGACAGAAGAGCAGGCCCTTGGAGCAGCTCATCTTGTGGCCCTTCATCTGGCCCTGCGCATTCTTGTAGCACACAAAGTAGCTGGAGATGGAGGTCTGGTCCGGGATCTTGTCGCCCTCCTTGCAGTAGTACTTTCGCTTCTTGGCGGGCGTCGAAGAGGAGGAGGAGGAGGAGGATGAACTGCTCCCGATATTACCACCGAATCCACCTCCGATGTTGGCCTGGATGATGGTGGGCCTGCTTGTGGTGGTGGCCAACTGAATATCCGGCAGATTCACCACATACGAGTCCATGGGATCGCTCTCTATGTTTGAGGAGACGCCGGGCCTGCTAGCCTGTTGTTGCTGCTGAAAATTACTGCTGCTGCTGCTGCTGCTCCCATATTGCTGGAGAAGATTCGCTATGCTCTGGGCTTTCAAAGCGGCCTCCTGCCGCCTCTTGGCCTCGCTCAGCATCTTGATGGTCTCCATCTGGAGCCGCCTGTTGGTGTCTATGGTGTATCCACTGAAGGCAGGCAACACACTGCCGCACTGGGCATAGGTGGGGGCATCGCAAATCCTAGTCTGCTGGTTAAAGCCAGTGTAGGGGGGACAGGAGTAGGAAAGCACCTTGCCATCCTTCTTGCTGCACACAAAGTACCGGGTGCAGTCGGTCTGATTCGGCTGCCTAACTCCCGGCTGGCAGGTGATGACCTCCACATTGCCCAGATCACTGAGACCCGCAGAGGTCTTGGTCATCAGCGGGAGTATGGACTTCTGGAAGACATCGAGGCTGATGAAGTTACCGTTAAAGTTGACCAGCTGACCGTTGGGCGAGGAGGAGCCGGAACCGGCACCCGGGTACTTCATCTTCTCCGCCGTAAATGGATTGAGATTCGGACTGCTGGTGAACATGCTCATCTCCATGTTGCCCTCCGCATCGCTGTAGATGCTGCTGCCCATCGTGGGCCTGGGCATATACGGGTGCTGCTGGTGCTTATGGGGGCTGTAGCTCTGCTCCAGATACCCGCTGCCAGGTGCTAATTGCTGGCTCATGTCGCTGCTGTAGGTCAGTACGTGAGGAAGAGTGTTCCCATTCCCGCCACCGCCGCCAGCTCCCGATGATGAAGCGCTCTGGTAGCTGGCCTTAATCAAGTCGTCATCGCCCATCATCTCCATGCTTTCGATTTTCTGCGAATTGGGTCGTATGGCCACCCTGTCCGCCTCGATCTGTCCCGGGAACATATCCATCGGCCTGGGCATGTTCATCGAGGTGGGATAGCTCTCGGTAGGCTGGTACACTCTGTTGGCATTGTGCTCGCCCAGATGCGGACTCGGCGTGTAGTAGGTGGCCACGGTGGCGGCCGAGGGCTGGTGCTCGAAGGGTCGCGGAGTGGTCAGTGCGTAGTCATTGGCAAACGGAGACTGGGAGCCGTAGGAGGCGTATGTACTCGCCATCGTTGTCATCGACACCGGCCTGGCCGTGGTCATGTACTCCATTCCACTAGAACTGGACTGATGCTTGTCCATGCTGGGGTACACACCCAGGCTGTTCCCGTACGTGTCCAGCACCTCCTTCTCGCCGGAACTCGTGCTGGACAGGTGCACGGGTATCACGTTGTTGTGTATTATCGTAGTGCTGGGCTTGTTGTAGCCTCCGTTATTGGAGGCACTGCCGGAGGAGGAGTGCTTCTTGTGTTGCATGTAATGACCACTCAGGGGAGGGGGCATGCCGTAGTATTGCTGGAAGGGATTGCCTTGCGGCGACATGAATACCGGCTGCAGAATGGGCTGGTAGTAGCCATTGTAGCCGGGGTTGGGCAGCACCTTGGGCAGATTTTGAGCAGCTATCATCTGCTTGGACAGCTCCAGAACGGTCTTCAGGGTGTCCTCGGATATTTTGGGCTCGTGGTCGCTGTACTCGTGACTCTGGGCGGGATGATGGTTGGCATAGGCACCCTGCTCCTGGCTCATCCCATAATTGGGGGGCAGGGCAAACATCACGGAACCCTCGGGACGATTAACCACTATTTGCGAGTTGGCATAGCCCTGGCCATTGCTTCCGTGGGCGGAATAGGGAAGGGCATTGGTCAGCATCAGCTTCGTCTCAGGCTCCAGGCGGTGGTGACTCAGGTGCTCCTGCAGGCGAGTCATGTTCGAGTGGGGTTCTGGCAGCTTTGGAGTGGTCACCGGTGCCTCTGTGGTGCTGCTGGTGGTGCCGAGAGTACTCTGCTCCATAGGATTCATCATCTCGTAGCGATTCTTGATGTCAAAGTGCGCCAGAAAGGCGTTCAACTGGTCTGGACGCATTTCCGACTGGGGTTTCTCGGTCTTCTGGTACGTCTGCTGCAGTCCATCGATCAACTGGGAGAGTCTTTGCAGGTGAGCCGTCAGGTTGGGATCGATGGGTGATCCCGGCTTGGATAGTTCACTGACACCAGCCGCCTGCTTGAGCTCTGCTTTTAGCTTCTCCACCTCGGTTCTATGCTCCAAGCTGGGCGAATTCTCCTCCTGCTCCTCACGATTTTCGGGCTTCAGGGGAGCCGGAGATGAAGCCGGAGTCGGTGTATCCAGTTCCACCAGCTCACCGTCGCCACTAGAATCGAAGTGGTGACTGGAGGAGGAGATGTCCTCCTCCGAATTGAGCTTGCTCTTTCCCGAAGCCGCCGGCTCATCCTCTTCACTGCTTAAAGTGGAGTCTAGGACAATCTCAACCGTGCCGTCATCCTTGTGGGAGGAATCGCTCAGCAGCATACCCGCCTCATCCAAGTCGTTGACTATCAGTATGTCCGCGTCCGGCTTCGATGGCGACTGTGTGGAGCTCATCTCGCTGGGCGTGACGCACTCCCAATCCTCGCCAGGCAGGACGCAGCTACCTAGGCTGGACTCGTAGACCAGGCCCTCGTTGCACCTCACTGGAATCCAGACGTGGGAGCTGGAGGGCAACTCCCGGCACTTGTAAAAGGCATCACAGCGCGTCTTATGTGGTCGTGTCTTTTCGGGGCAGGGCTTGCCTTTGGATCGGCCAAGAGTCCGGAAAGAGGAAAAATAGAGAAAGGAAAAAAGAACACGTCAAGATGGATATAAGTTCACTGTTAAAGTCTAAGCCATTTTCACACATTTTTCTTTTGCCAGTTTTTGTTCTTTTTGTAATTTATTTATTTTTGAAATCTAAATGATGCAATGCCAATGCAATCATTAATTTTATATTTTAAGTTTCTGACAATTTATTTTACTAGAAGTTTTATTATATAAGTTTGATTTATATTTATTTGACAATAAAAATCATTACTGATTTATTTATTATTCTAAGAATAAGTTAAAATATTTCAAAGGCAGCAAGAAAAAGGAAATATTTATAAAAGGCCTTGAAAATTTGTTTCTTTTATTTAAAAATACCAAAACCGGCTCTTGATTTCAGCACTTGCACTTGCTGCTCGATTTGTGGTACCTTCGGAAAAGTAAAACAAGCCCGACGTTATTAGCACGTATATCAGCAGCTGCCTCATTGCGTATCCTTTGGCCGCGTAATCCTTTCGTAATCCGTAATCCGTAACCTGTGACTTCCGCCTCTGCTTCGTTCAAAGCCCGCGACTCGAATGACTGAAGATCCAGAGCGGACGACACATTAAATTTTCGATCATTTTCACTGCCAGCAACGAAGCGGTTCTCACTCCGAAGAGGCTTCAACGCGAAGCTCCAAAAACTCGGAAACTCGGTGGCAATGTGTGAAAAAGACTGGCAGCCAAGTTTTCTTGGCGGAGAGCCACTCTCAACGGAACTTGGCGCTCGCATTTAAAGCGGCTGCTAAATAATTATTTAAACAAATAGTTGTCTCTTTGTGGCTGGAAAGATTGGGGAATCTAGGAAATTTCACTTTTTGTGCGCAGTTTGTTTGCATTAAGAGTGCAATAAAAAAGCAAAGTGAGTGTATATTTAGTATCTGTTAAGGGAGTCATAAAGATAAACTAATGAGGGTTTGATTATTTCATTCACTAACATAATATTACGACATCAAAGCTTGGACCGGTTAACTTTTGAATATTTAATTATAAGAACATATATTTTATTTATAAGCTGTTTTTGAACCTTGCTTTCTTAAATTTTAATTAATTAAATTAGTGCCTTTTTTATATTTAAATGTTTTTAAAAATAAATAAAGCACAATAAGAAACATTTTTTTGTAATACTTTGACGTGATAAATTTATTTAAACGACGAAGAAAAAAAAAACAGAAATTTGTTTGATTTTATTTAAATAATTTTTTCGTTAAAATGTTACGTTGTTAGTTACGTTGCTTGTAGATATGGCAACGTTAGAGCTCGAGACCTGAAAGTCTGGCAGCACTGGCTCGAGACTGAAAAGTCTGGCAGCGCCGTCAGTTTTGAGCAAATATTCGATATCTGTACAATCGAGTTGTTTGATAAAGTAATCGTTGAGAGTTACTCGATAACTTTCCGATTCCACGGACTTTTTTGAATGCATTTCACAAAAATAATATTGCTATATATATGTATACTTATCATTTATAAGTTATAAATATCTGACAACTCCATTTTTATTCAAAAGTTTCAGATCGGACGAACATATCAGTTGCTATTATCATTGTTTACTTTTTGAAAACACCGGCAATCAATTTTTTTTTTTTTTTGTATTGGCAGCTATTGATGGCACTATCAACCACTATCGATGGCGCTTGGATGCCATCGAATGTTCCTCGATAGTACCCAACAATCGATAGTGCTATCAATTATTCTCCACCTCTAATTCCCAGCTCTACTGCAAGAAACAACAATAACAAATAAACAATTAGTGCTAGAAAATCAAGTGCGCGCAAGTACGTAGACCCAGGGAAAACGCGGCAGCGCCAACGGCGAGTCCAATGCAATATTCCACCCACCAATTAAAACGGAAAACGGAATCAATCAAGAACCCTCACACACACACACGCTAGCAGGAGACAACAAACACAGACGCAAGTTGTAGGAGCAGCAGCAGCAGAAGAAGAAGCAAAAGGTAAGGCGACGGCAGGTAAAAGCAAAGAGGAAGAATAAAACGAAGAAAAACCCAGAAATTGCAAACAGAAAACACCTTTTAGGCATTGGAATTTTCATTTCCAAGCGGTAAAGCACTTGCATATGTGGGTGCGAGTGAGACAAGCGTCGCGACCTTTGCCTCAATTACAAACGAACACTCAGACACATACACGCAAGAAGAGGGAGTGATGGAGTGGGAGTGGGGGAGGGAGCAACTTTTTTGGCGTTTGGCGTGCGTTACATGACCACGAATATATTCGGTAAAGTGGAGAAGTGTAAGTGATAGTGAGCGCCTGTGTCGGTGTGTGGGTGACTGAAGCCCATCGGTCGATAATTGTCTCACGTCAAGGAAGTTCAAGTGCGGCTGTATGAGTGTGCAGCCGCCCCCCGCCCCGCGGGAAAGTGCATGATTTATTGACAGCTGTTGCTGATTACTTTTACTGTGTGTTTTTCGCTTTCCTACTTGTTCTTGTCCCCCCAGATAAATTCCCTTTGTTCTCGCATATTTATTGTTGGCTTCCTCCGGCCCGGTCCGGTCCGGCTGATAAACACAAAATATCCGCAAAAGATAAGCCGGAAAGCCGGAAAGTGCGTGCTAATTGCATTCTAAGTGATCACATGTGATGTCTTAATCGAAATTCATTCAAAAAAGATTCCAAAACCAATTGCCAAAGACTGCAATTGTTGGCAAATCAACAAATACAGTGAACGCACGCCAAGGTGAATTAATAGATGGCAAGGTGGTTTTACCAAGGGGAATTTGCGTGAAAAATACAGCAGTTCACTCTTTAAAGTGTTTACTTTAAAAAGAGAAGAACCAATTAAATGCCTTGCACTTGTTCACGTGAAAATATCTGCTTAAAAAATAATAAAAAAAAACTGCAGTATATGGGAAATCGCAACAACTGGACGGTCGGTCGCTCAATCAATATGCAATGTTCATTCAACAATTGAAATCGAAGTCGAAATACTGTGTTCATTTACCGTTTTCGTTTTCGCGTGGTGTACTTGTTTTTGTTGATGAGTCACATAGCATGCCACATAGTATTATTATACAATCTATTGTGTGTGCATTGGTCTGGGTGTTTGCTATCAAAATTATAGATGACCAGCAATCGGTGGGGAAATTGTACAAAAAATTTGCCGATAGCCGGGAATTATGGCGAAAATGAATAACACAGAAAACAGTGCTTCCCCACAAGCGTAAAGCAGCGATAAAATTACTAATTGAACATATATTTGATTACCAGGAAATTAAGTCAAATTTTTAACCAGTGAAAGTACTACAGATATACTTGAAGTACTGGACATCCTTCCATAAATGTGAAAAACTAAGCTACCCTAAAACCCTTATTTTATCTGCATTTGTTTAACAGTACAATTGTCATTTACCCACCCTTAATCATACTGTTTTTTTATTTATTTAAGTCGGCGTACAAACAAAGAATACACAAAAAATAGATTAGTTTACAGTCCTAAATAAGATTTAAAAACGATTTAAAAAAGTCAGCTAAGAAGGCATTCCATTTCATAAAAGTTTGTGTAATCTCTAATTATTTTTGTTTTTTTTTTTTGGTCTCAAATCTATGTAAGTATATATTACGTGGGTGAAACGCACTGTAGCCATAGCCACGAAATTAACAGTATTTGAGCCTAAAAAGCTGTTGCTACCTTTGGTTTCGACGAGTTTATAATGCAAAAAAAATAATACAGGCCTGTTCGTTAACAGTTTTGTTGCCTTGCTGTCGTTTACACTATATACTACAAATAGCTTATATCTTATCTACGGCTAGTCGCTTTCATAATGATATAGAGCTGCGGCATTATCTCGTTCTCAAGATTAGCTCTTAAAACTTGTCAAGAGCTAAACGCTTTTAAAGGGAACTGCAAACATAACTTTGTTTTTCTTTATTTTTTTTTATCCAAAGCGTAAATAAGTTGTACACTTTAGTATGTTAATTTTAATTTTATTTAGTGAAAATTATTATATTTTACATAACTTTGTATACAACTTGTGGTAGTATTAATATGGGAAGTACTGTGACGTGTTGAGGAGAGTTAACATTTGGGGAGGGTTCCGGTCTTATCTTATCAGCTCGCGAACACGCAATTTCTCATTCGATACTTTCCACTACCAATACACCCTGTTTAATATTCGCTTTCTCTTTCAGAGCGACAGCTCCAAAAGAGCCGCTGAAGGTCACTCAACAATAGCCAGTAGCTGGAGGAGAAGACGGACCACACATAAAGCCCCTAAATGGCCGATGGAAATGGGCTGCCAGCGGGTGCAGCAGCTTCCGGCGGTATGGAGGTCGGCGGACAAACAGTGAATGGAGCCACCACGTCTTCCAGCCCCAATCCCACCTCAAATGCCGGTTCGGGATCGGGTTCGGTGTCGGGGGCCAGTGGAGGTGCCAATCAAGGATACTATCAATTAAGCGTGACAAGTAAACAACACAATACAGGAAAAAATTAAATGTACAATTAATTATCTCCCCGATTCCCTTTCAGTCGAGGAGGCTTCGCTGCGGAACAATGGCTTCCTCAAGCCTAACCCTTACGTGGAACTGCTGATCGACAACAAAAGCAAGCGAAAGACGGACCTGGTTAAGAACAGCTATCTGCCCAAGTGGAACGAGGAGTTCACAGTGCTGGTGAGCGGATAAAACCTAAAATTTTACTTGGTCAAAACTTAATTCATTGAAATTGCTCCCTTAGATCACGCCCAACTCTACCCTGCACTTCAAGGTGCTGGATCACTCCAGTTTCCGCAAAGATGCTATGCTTGGCGAACGTAGCATCAACCTGGCGCACATCCTGCAGCACTACAATGGGCGCTGCGAGTTCCTGGAACTGACCATTGACCTGTTCGTTACCAGCAAGTCGGACAACCGACAGACGAAGAGCGGAGAGCTGGTGGCCATCCTCAATGGCCTCAAGCTGGACATGAGCAAGCTGCAGATCCAGGGAGCGTCAGTCCAACAGAATGGCAATACACCCGTCCAAGCAGTCAATCCGGCAATGGTCAGCGATGCGGCCGCTGGCCGTAGCTGCATGATTTACGGCGGAGTGCGAGCTCGGATGCGACTCCACTCGAGCAGCGGGAATAGTAATGGCGGAGAGAACCGTTCGCCCTTGGCCAATGGAGGCACGGTTCCCAGAAGATCTGCGCCAGATCCACCTGTGTGGGAACAACAGCAGCAGCAATCGCAGGCTCAGCAGCAACCGCTGAGAATGGTCAATGGCAGTGCTGCGGCGGCGGTGCCACAGACAGCATCGTATCCTCAACAGCCGCCAGCTCCTGCACTTGCTCGTCCCCTAACGCAAGTCTATGGAACGCTACCGGAGAATAGCACGCCGGCTGCGGTTTATTTGCCAGCCGGAGGACCGGCTGTGGCAGGTGCCGGAGTGGCCGGACCTCCTATGGAGCAGCCCGTAGGGGGGCTGCCGGTGAGCCAAAGCACAGATCCGCAACTACAGCCACAACCGGCGGACGATGAGCCACTACCCGCTGGCTGGGAAATACGTCTGGATCAGTACGGCCGGCGGTACTACGTAGATCACAACACACGATCCACCTATTGGGAGAAGCCGACACCGCTGCCCCCTGGCTGGGAGATAAGAAAGGATGGACGGGGTCGCGTTTACTATGTGGATCACAACACCAGGAAGACCACCTGGCAGCGGCCGAACAGCGAGCGTCTGATGCACTTCCAGCACTGGCAGGGCCAGAGGGCTCACGTGGTGTCTCAGGGCAATCAGCGGTATCTGTATTCCCAGCAGCAACAGCAGCCTACGGCAGTGACTGCCCAGGTCACGCAGGACGACGAGGATGCACTGGGTCCGCTGCCCGATGGCTGGGAGAAAAAGGTGAGTCTAATCGGGTTTATTTCAAGAAAATTTTAATCTAATACGGCTTTCCTTGTGTACAGATTCAGTCGGACAACCGGGTGTACTTCGTGAACCACAAGAATCGCACCACCCAGTGGGAGGATCCGCGCACCCAGGGTCAGGAGGTCAGCCTAATCAACGAAGGCCCGTTGCCGCCTGGCTGGGAAATTCGTTACACAGCCGCCGGCGAGCGTTTCTTTGTGGATCACAACACCCGTCGGACCACCTTTGAGGATCCACGACCTGGAGCACCCAAGGGAGCCAAGGGTGTCTATGGCGTGCCGCGTGCCTATGAGCGCAGTTTCCGATGGAAGCTGTCGCAGTTCCGGTATCTGTGCCAGAGCAACGCTCTGCCCTCGCACATCAAGATCACTGTTACGCGTCAAACATTGTTCGAGGACTCCTACCACCAGATCATGCGACTGCCCGCCTACGAGCTGCGGAGGCGCCTTTATATCATCTTCCGCGGCGAGGAGGGCCTGGACTACGGCGGCGTGTCGCGTGAGTGGTTCTTCCTGCTCTCCCACGAAGTCCTGAATCCCATGTACTGCTTGTTTGAGTACGCGAACAAGAACAACTACAGCCTGCAGATAAATCCCGCCTCCTACGTGAACCCCGATCACCTGCAGTACTTCAAGTTTATCGGACGCTTCATAGCGATGGCCCTGTACCACGGCAGGTTCATCTACAGTGGATTCACCATGCCCTTCTACAAGCGTATGTTGAACAAGAAGCTGACGATCAAAGACATCGAGACGATCGATCCGGAGTTCTACAACTCGCTCATCTGGGTGAAGGACAACAATATCGATGAGTGTGGCCTGGAGCTGTGGTTCAGCGTCGACTTTGAGGTGCTCGGCCAGATTATCCACCACGAGCTGAAGGAGAACGGCGAGAAGGAGCGCGTGACGGAGGAGAACAAGGAGGAATACATCACTCTGATGACTGAGTGGCGAATGACTCGGTAAGTATCAAATAGTATTTTCTCTAACAGCAGATTGAGTAATAAGATCATTACAGTGGCATTGAGCAACAAACCAAGACGTTCCTGGAGGGCTTCAACGAGGTGGTGCCCCTGGAGTGGCTCAAGTACTTTGATGAGCGCGAGCTGGAGCTGATTCTGTGCGGCATGCAGGACGTGGACGTAGAGGACTGGCAGCGCAATACTATCTACAGGCACTACAATCGCAACTCGAAGCAGGTTGTCTGGTTCTGGCAGGTTGGTCTTGCTCTTACCCCTATTTTTTGTTGCCCTCTATATTTAATCATTATTTACGCAGTTTGTACGCGAAACGGATAACGAGAAGCGTGCCCGCCTGCTTCAGTTTGTCACAGGGACGTGTCGCGTCCCGGTCGGTGGATTCGCCGAGCTGATGGGTTCCAATGGACCGCAACGCTTCTGCATCGAGAAGGTGGGCAAGGAGACGTGGTTGCCGCGCTCGCACACCTGCTTCAATCGGCTGGACTTGCCGCCGTATAAGAGCTACGATCAGCTGGTGGAGAAGCTGACCTTTGCCATCGAGGAGACTGAGGGCTTCTGCCAGGAATGAGTGGCAGTCGATTTATGGTCGGTTTGTTGATTAATGTTTAATTCCAGTTGAGCGCCTGCGTTACCGTCCCATATCCCCGCAACCCCGTACCCCAGTACCCCTTACCCCATTTTCCATTTCCCCCATTCGTCGACCGTATGTTGCGTTAAATAGTTACTGTTATTATTATTATAAAATACGTATATAAATTACTTACTACGTGTATACTGTACACAAAACACACACAAACACCTATATCTGTCTGTATTCCTATGTTCGCTATACCACCTAAACTGTGTGTACGTACTAGGCCTTGATTAAGTTCAGTGCCGTCATATCAACTGTAGTGTTTACTTTAAATCAGAGCTGTGACAAATGACAGTTGCCCATTTTGTGTCCAAGTTCGCCTTTTTCCTATCCAAACACAGTTAAGCTTAACTGCAAGGAAGACCGCTCTTTTAAAATTGTTGTCCTTTGATTAAAACATTTGAACCGACTTTATGAGCGCTTTTTTATATTTATGCGTGTACCTAAAAAAAAGCTATTTACAAACATTGTTTTAAAATGTGTTTTTTTACGTCCTTCGTGATTTGTCAGCGGTAATCGTTTTTTTTTTTTTTTTGTATGTCTTCGTATATTCCTCTAAAAAATGTACTAAAAAATATCATAACTATTCGCAACTTTAAGAACATTGTCGGTATGGCGATTTATTCAAGGAATAGTTGCGTATACAGAACCATTTTGTAGGCATGCATCCCTCCGTTTAGGCTCGCTCACCGCAATCGCAACCAAATGTTAAGTTTTGCCATAAGATTGCACTCTGATTGCTTCTAGTTCAATTGTACAACGAGCTCCTGGGCTTGCGACGTTTTTAAACCACTTTATTGGTGAATTTATATTTATATTTATACGCATAGCTCCCATGTAAATAGTTTTCCCGACCGAATTCAAATTGTTAACGAACTGGGCTTGGTTTACTATCAAACTGTTTTAAGCTGTTCAATTGTTTGTCTCGTATACACAACAAATTTAAATGGAAACTATATATTTTAACTAACACACAAACACACACGCAGGCAATTCCTGTGAGAACTTGAAACACCGCAAAACAAACAAAATATGATGTTAGGTTTTAAACAGACAAAACAAAATGATACACTTGAATCAATAATAAATTCAAATAGCAATAATTGTTGTTAACAAATCGAAGAGGTAGCAGCGATGCATCAGATACCACAAAGTGTATATGCAGACTCAGACAAATCGGAGGATAGGAGAGCGGCGTATATAGGGTTGATGATTGTGTACGATTACATATTAAATATATATTATATATTAAATAGATTTTATTTAGTTTAATGCAATGTGTACTGTATTATATGAAATAAATGCAAAATTATTTAGTGATACATGCTCGTGTTATTTATTGTACCCCGAATTACTTGGCTGTGTCGACATTGCGGTTGGTTTTCGCTTAGTCAGCTGCCAAATCGCTGATGCGGCAATAAATGTAATTATTTTAAGCGCATTTTTGGCCAGCGCTTGCATTTTTCATGGCGCTCAATTAAAATGTATATCAAATATGTACAAATAACATTTTCACGCCAGTCGCGTCGACGAGTCTCGTTTTGGTCAGCCGGAGAAATACTTACTAGTTATCCGTACGGCCACAATGGACCGATGATAGCATCATTACCCCGGATGTCTAACCTACATTTTTCTAGCGTTTCCTGCTCTCTGCGTGCGCTCAAATTTAACAACTTTTCTATTATTTATTGCGGTTAAATTGCAAAAGCGCAGCAGTCCAAATACAGCAAAAAAGCAGGTATGAGCCAACGGCAAAGTGGCTGAGTACACTCTTGGCTACAATTATGTAATATAAAAACTAAATAAAAACTTCATAAATTAAGATAAACAAAAATGTAAAAAATTTGAAATAAAATTAATACATTTGTTCCCATATCAAATTGATACATATAATATTTATAATATTTTTAAAAGCCATATAATCATTCCCTACCGGTACCCAACCTCCCCAGCATTAAAAACAGTTGACATTCACTTTTGGACTCCAAAAATTAATGTAAATATAAAAAAAAATATATATATTTAATCACTACAGTTATTCACACATCCATTTATTTTTACAATGTACTCACAGGATACCCACCGTCGTCCTCCTTGTGGGGGATTGAAGCTGGAGCCCGCTGGCTCCCAGGCTCCACGTTCTCGTTGCTTCCTGCTGGCTCCAGTTCCAACGCGTGTATATTGTCCCTTAATTACGCCCCAAATGGGCGGTGTCACGGGTCGGCGGAGGCAGCACCTTTCGGCGCCCACCTGGGAGCCCGGGTCCAACCCGTGCCCGTGGTAGGTGCAACCAATTTTCACTTTCATCCATGATTTATGTATGCATTCCCGACTCACCACCACCCATCGCAATGGAAGCCGTTTTTAAAGTTAATAAAGGTTCGCTGGTGCAGAGCTGGCTTTAATTGCAGGATAATGCCGATATTCATTCTCTATTTATCCGGTGTGCTCTATGTGTTTCTTTAGTTTGGGCGAAATTGTTGGACAATAGCTCTAGCACACTACGCATTATAGTAATATCAAAGATTATAAAACTATGTAGGTAGCGCGTCATCAATGCTTTAGACTTTCTGCATTCTCTATATTTTGTAATTCTATTCAAATTTTAAACGGTCATTTAGTGCTGCCACATTTTGTATTTTTGCGATCATCCAGTGCTGCCCATCGATTTCACTAATCTTTTTCAAGGAAGATCGTTCCCAAAGCGATATAAATAATTAAATAACGCTCTATTTTAAACTCACATTCAAATTTCTCCAAAACAATTAATCTTTTTTTACCAAAATTATTTTAAATATTTAATCAATTCTCTAAAATTTGAATTTTATTATTTATAGGGCCAATTATTGGTAATAATAGTAATCGGCCAGTGATGCCCATGTTTTGTCCGAGCCATTCACTGCAAAGATCATTCACTTGGGATGTTTTGTAGTTGTTGTTATTGTTGTGCGGTAAAATATTAAAAATTGCAAACTAAAATCGGCTTATTAAATATACTTTAAATGAGTGGAACGCCGAATATGCGGTGAGTAATATCATGTTCCCTACTGCTTGTTTTTAACTGGAGTGCCGTTAACCCCAGGATGGTCGATGTCTGGTCGGAACCGCGGCCCTTGCGGCGCAAAGAATTGCTTGAAAAGCAGAGATCCCATAATAAGGAATCCGGGAATCACTACAAAAGAAGGCAGGAATGTGGGCCTCTGTTCAAAACCTCCGATATGCGGTACGTAATCCTTTACAGATTAAATATCCTTATAGTTTGTAACCCTATGTTCTTTGTTTGATCACCTAATGCCATAGGAGTCCCACTATTATTGTTACCCAGCCGGAGTTTCGCTTGGAACGCCGTAAGGAATTGTTGAAGGGCATGGAGAGATCAAGCTCAGCCTCCGAGATACTTCCGAAAAAGAAAAGGTTAACACCTGAAAACAGGCAGCGGACTTGGGAAAGACCGACAACTCCACCGGCGAGGTAAGACAATATAATACAACAATCTTCCATTTACTATTTAAATTTTTTTATTTTATCCCACAATTGGAGTAGTCCCCCAAACCTAGGCTTACCTGTGCGAAAAAAGGAGCTCTTGGAACGACAAAGATCTAGACAACGTGATGCCTCAGCAGCCAAATTAGCCTATTATCATATTCTGTCCTCGCCTGTACGCAGCCAAGTGCGTGGTGAACAGCTGAAAACCCCAGATAAACGGTGGGTTATAATCAAATATAAAATATATGTATATAAGCTTTAATCGCAAAATGTTAAATCAGACATCCCGCTATTACTTTACTTTCGGATTCACGCTTGGAACGTTCCAAAGAACTGCCAAAACGTCTGAAGTCATCTCCTTGTCGATCAGCCTCTTCTTCCAAAATACCTACGAGCAGTGAGTTTCTAACGCCCGAAGACAAACAGGGCCCTTCTAAAGAGCCAAACACTCCTGAGATGAAGTAAGCCAATAAAAAAGCCGCAAGGACTTAGTATTAACTCCATTTCCCAAACATTTCTCCAGCTACCCTTCTTGCTATGAACCAGGCTGGGAGGCTCGTCCGCTTCGCACAAAAGAGCTCCTCGAGCGGCAGCGTCAGCCGACGACAACCAGCCGTTCGGCACCAGCGTCCAAAATTGAACCAAAAAGAACAAAGGCGGCGGTGCCCACATCCAGCTACACAGCAAGCGGGCTTTTGGTGCCCTCGATTGGATTCTCATACCCCAAGGATCCCAAGGCTTGCCTCTCATCTAAAACTACAACCAGCAAGAAACTACCGTCGAAGCTGACCAACACAAAGCGCAACCTATTCCATCAAAAGGAGGCATTGCAGCAGAAGCTGGAGAGGATTACCGAGGAGTGGCAGAGAATGGCCGAGCCACAGCTACGGCAGCTCATCGTGGATTTTGTGAACCTTTGTCTGCCCTCAGCTGGTGCAGAATGTTCGCATCTGAGCAGAGACTCCTATGTAAACCAGCTAATGGAGGCACTGCAGCAGCTCCAGTATCCAAATGAAGTGAATAAAACCTGGCTGCGTATGCCAAAAAGCCAAACTGCCATGAGCCATGTGCTGGAAATACTCGATTTCTTGATGGATTTTGCTTACGACCAAGAGAAAGATAGTTTATGCGTATTTCCCATTGTTCCAGATGGGAAGCAAATCTTTGAGGAGGCTGCTAGAGCATTTCGCTCAGGCGAAGGACTCACAGAACAAAAGCTGAAAGAATCCAGCACTTCGTCCGAAATAACCAGCCTTGCGCAGGAGTTTGAAAATCTAATGCTACAGCCACGAGATCTGTGTATGGAATTGCAATCTCTGCAGCAGGAGAAGCAGCAACTTCAAGAGGAGATAGCCAAGTGCCAGGCGGAGATTAGTTTATCAATCTCTGAATCCGCTGATAAGTTGAAAGTGCTTGGAAATCTTTACATGAAGAAACTCGCCCAGGGACAGTTTCTAGAAAACCTAAAAGAGCGTGTTAGGAATCAATCCTGTAGCATTCAGGATTACGTGAAAATGTTGGATCAACGAGAGGAGCTATCCGGAGAGCTGCAGCTCCTTCGCCTGCGTCTCCAGGAATTTGCGGAACGCCTGAGGCTCTGCCAGCTTAAATTAAAGCGTTGTCAAAAGGAGCAGAAGGAGAGCATTGAAGCCTTCAATGTGCGCATACGGGATTACGAATATTCGCTTACTTCAGAGAGCAGCTATCCGACATCCCTGCAGTTATCCTCAAATGCCACGATAGCAGAAGTTGAAGAGGTTATGGAGCGGCTCAAGGAAAGAAGGGTATTACCTAAATCTTCGCCAGTTAAACACATATCATCGACCTGCAGGCTGCCTTTGGGCGAAAACAACCACACCCCTCATTAAAACCCATAAAGTTCAAGTTAATTTAAGCAAATATTTGCGTGTTACGTAATTTACACACTGAGCCCGGCTATTAAGCTGCTGGCCCTGTAATTCCTCCTTGAATTTCACAGATTTATTTAATTGAATTTATCAACTGGAAGCCTCGACATTTTCCTGGCCCCTGGATTTAAGTTCGTGTAATTGACATTTGAATGAGTCATCGACAGCTTGCACTACACTAACTCAAAGAGAATAGCGGCAGAGTTGAGCTGCTGAACCTTGAAAAATTAATTCGCTTTAATCCCCAGAAGCTGGCAATGCCAGAAACGGCACTCTCATTCGAGGACTTAACTCTTCGGCTTATTATTAAATACTGTGCAATTGTAATAAATAACTAAGCACTGGCTACCTTATTTCCGTACTAGCGGTATATTTAATAAAACATTTCACGGACATTTAAAAAGATCCAACACTTAAGTCTCTTTATAATGAATATAATTATTAGTAAAGTCTACAAATTTAAGGATAAAATAACCACTATTGATTAGACACAAACAATATGTTTGTTAATATATTTTTTTCACTAAACTAGATATATTTTCAGGCCAAAGAGTAACAGCTATACGGCGGTTAGACTTTCCTGTTGCATATTTGTGGAAGACTTGTGGATTGGCATTAATTTAGAGTTCCTGCAGCAAGGACGTCGCATAACGAGGGGGAGTCGCAGTGGGCGGGCGGCTGCCGGGCTAGATTTATAATGCGTTTGTGTTTGTGCCCCGGAGTGGAACTAATAATCTTATTACTCAGCTGGAAGAGAGATGCCAGCCAGCGTCAGCAGCAAAACTTGGAAACTATAACCGCACGCACATGGACATGGACATGGCCGGCCCTGACTATGGCTGCTGTGCAATTAAACAGTGAACAGAGTGCATAAATTATTTCTCTGTGCAACAAAATGCTTTAAGTACGCCGCTGCAAATCCCGGCAGCAGGGAGGTGCTATAAAATACATGAATTAGTCTAATGGAAATGCGAATTCCTACGGCAAACAATGCCAAAATTTCGAATGCATGTAAATTCCCAGCCAAAAACAACACAACAGCCTAGAATTTTGCGCAAATTAAACAAAAACAACACACGCTCACGCCGTAAGTGCAGAAATACGTAAGGAAAATGTGGCCCAAATGCCAAGATTATGCTCTATAGTAGTTAGTTCAGGCTCGGAAATAGTTATCTGCTCCACAACGTGTGTCATAACCCGCTCCTTTACTTGGGAACTGAGAATACCGAGCTCACCTTTAAAACTTGCTCCCAACTCTTGGGCTAAAACAATTATGGTCTGCGGTGGGGAGTGGTTGGGTGGGGAATGACGCCTGATGCCAGCCTCGTACATTATTTTCCTTCACAAAACAAACACTCACCTCGGCAGCCAGCCGAGAAGGAAGGAGCCAACCAGTCAGTCAGTCAGTCACTCACAAAAGGAGCAGCATCCTCCGACAGGCAGCATCGCTGGAGTGAAATAATCGCATATCGTAAACTTTGACTTGGAGCTAATGAAGAATTGCGGAGCCTGGCGAGCTGCAATTGAGTTAATTAGCCGAAAAAAGAACTTTGAGTAAATGGAAAGTGGAAAGTGTCGTGACGTTCATAAACAGTGGAAGCTCCGGAAATGACAGGTATTTATTTATAAATAAGTCTTGCTCCTTTGGCATCTCTTTATGATGATTCCGACATTCCAGCTTTTGTTTAAAGAATTTAACTTACTTTCAAATAAGGAGAACCCAGCAATCTGTTGGCGGTAATTAGCGATCATTCACTGTACTTAACCCTGGTGTTCAAATGGAAACTTTCGAACTGGTTCGATTGTCAAACAAACAAAAGAAAATTCACTCGACAAAATAAAAGCAAAACGCTAGCGCCAATTTCGCTGTGTGAAGAGGGAATCGCGGAAAATCAAAAGGCACTGTTTTTTCTCCTACGGCATTCGGTATCCTTTGCATCCACCATTGCTTTCCTCCTTGACACTAATGGAAAGTAACGATGGTTGTTGTTTTCTGTTTAATTTCGAGCTGCCAACGGGGATTCCCCGCTTTAAGTTGAAGGGGAAGCCTGCTTAAATTCTGAATCGCGCATCGCGGAAGCCAATGAAATTTGTATGCGGAGCGGTGGAAACCACGGGATGACTCGCTGACTGAACTGTTTTCTATGTTGCCCATGGACTAGCTGCCATGGACTTCTATCCGGGATGGATTCTCGGAAAGGGGGAAGCGAAAAAAATGTCAACTGCAGCGTGACCAAGTCCACGTCCACCGTTCCCAGCCAATGTCGAGTCATGCGATTGCAATATTTATGCAGTTTGTGCAGCGTTCGCTATATTTGACAGTTGCTCTTCCGCTCAGCCGCTGGGACATCGGGGAGATATCCTGCAAGCGAGCATCCCCGTAATGAGTTCAGCTGCACAGGAACATTATTTAATTCCAAATCAATTTGATTCTGGAGAATATTGTATTATTGAAAAAGCGATTATTGGGAAAGGGAGATGAAATTCCCTCTGTGGTTATAGAATATTATCATTGGTAGACCCACTTATTCGAAGCTGGTTTTCAACTATACATCGTTACCACATTAATGATAGGTCTCCTATATAAATAGTAATTAGTGGATTATTAAAGTCTAGTTAAAGTTTTAGTATTTTGAACATTTTATAATCTAAAAATGTGAAATTAAAATTTATTGAATTATTTAAAGCTTTTATCTTTACCATGAAATTACATAGTTTTTATATAAACAATTAAACCTGTATTGTATTACTTTTTCAGTACTTCCTCTCTCTCTGTTTTTAACAATCCTAATGGTTTTTATGTCCATTTTCCCCTACGGGCAGAGCATTTAGCCTTCGTTGTGGCGGACATAATTGTTATTACTCAATTTTTTTCTGCGCATTTCAGCGCTTTTCGGCTCTAGGAAGTTTGCTTGCTTAGCCAGGCGTGCAACAGCCAATGCCACAGTGGCAAGGAAGAAGGACGCAGGCCAACGGGTGGAGGAAGTAGGCAGGACGATGCGATGCTGCAGCAGGTGGCGCGTGCGTTGCTCGAACGGCAATTGCATTATCAGTAAATTATATCTGCGGCGACGCCGCTCTGGCTCCACCCCCCGCTTTTCCGACTTTTCCCAGTGCCGACATGTTGGCCATGTTTACGGGTTGCCTGCGGCCATGTTTGCTTGCTCCTGCTGGTCCTGCTTTTGCCTGGGTTCTGCCTGCTGCTCCACCATTGTTGGATGGCCGGATCCGGGTCTTCTGTTGTTGCTGCTGCTGCTGCTGCCGCTGCTTGTTTGTGCGCCATTTTCGGCGCTTTCCTGCTGATTTATGCAAAACTGTGGCATTTTTCAATTGCATTTTACACTCGTCCTGCAAGTTTCGGCACCAGCTCCGGATACGGGGGCTCTAGGCTCCAGGCTCCACGCTTCGTGCTCCGTGCTCCGTGCTCCAGGCTCCTGACTCCGGGGTCCTGTTTCCTTTCGCTTGTTTGTGTTGTACAATTTTCACACATTTGTGCAACTTTGCCACCGAAATGTGCAACACATTGCCCCCGTCGCCTTGTTGTTGCTGCTGCTGTTCCATCTTCGCAGGACCTGCCACGCCCTCTGCCAACCCAAGCCCCCTTGCAGTCAACTGCATTTTATTGCCACAGATGGGAGTGCCGCTGTGTGTGTTTGGGATCCATATAGCCACGATATCCACGCTCGGTTTTGCGCATTTAATGCCGAGTTATAACTTTCACGTGGGTTGCTTTAGTAGTTTTTTACACGCTCACCCACCCAGTCACGGCGCCCTAAAGGTTCGCAGCCTGAGTTACGTGGCCACATAAAAAATATCCCTTGCCGGGGAGGGGTGTCGCCAGCTCGAAAGTGTCACTTATGCATAGAAGATTTGCGATGCATTTTTCAATGCCTAATAAACATAATTTCAACGCTGTTTATCATGTGACAGGGCACATAAAATCTGCTCCGCTTTCCCATTCATTTGTTTATGGATCGTGAAAAGCGCTGATTGATATGGAAAATAGATTGCTGCATATGGGAATGTTTGTTTAAAACAGAAGACTCTGGTTTATGGATAGACTTTACTACATTACTTGCGGGGTAATGCAATTGAAGGGGTTCTTAATATTATTTCTACGCTCTCTGTCTCGTTTTCTTATTATAAAAATGTCGTCTTTTAATTTAAGGAGTTTCCAGTCACTTTGCAAACCACCCTCGCCCCCAAATGAACTCTGATTTTGTAGCATCAATTTTCCAGCTAATTGCAAAAATAAGCAAAATTATGTGCCGGGCCATAAACACTGGCGGCAGCAGCACTTGATTCCCATGCTCGCTCACCCCACACAGTCATTCCGTCTTGCTCTGATGCATTGCCAATCGGAATTATGCACTTTGACAGGGAGCGCATTTAGTGTTAATCATACGCCCTGTTGCACGGCAGTTGCATCCTGTTTGCTAATTCAATCTGCCAGAACGAATGCACACAGGGAGCCAAGTATTCACACTAAATAATTAAATATATATTTAATTTGAGGAGGAGCGAGAGAGGAAATCCGATTTAGTCGAAATTCAGCAAACAAATTTATTGGCGCATAATTCAAGGCGGCGCAGCGATGATGATGCCCCGCACTGACGATGATGCATTGCGGGGCAGGAAGCAGCTCCAGATATGAATGAATGCAGCTGGCAATTTATGGCAAGCTAGCGGTGCAACGACTACGACTGAGGGAGGGTGGGTTTTTTGGGGGCGGCTGGATACTTTGGGCCAAGGACGTCGCCTTGCCAAAAGCAGCAAACCGGCAAAAGGAGAAAGAAACGCCAGCTACAGAAGCCATGGCGATGGCAGAGCGGAAACGGAAATGGAAATGCGCAAATGCAATTGTCACACACAATCACACACACACACTCAGCTCGGACGGGGTGAAATTTTAATGGAAAATTGGTGTACTCGTCGTGGCAATAAATGAAGCTCGCCTTTCTATACGCCCGGCTAATAAAAGGCCCACCCAAGTTGGAGTGACAGCCGACAAGCGGCTAGACAACACGAGGCCCCGAAAACACTGAAGGGGCTGGCCCTCTCTAACCCGTCAGAGGGGCCTATTTTGGCAGGGGTTTACCAGAGCTTGGCCTCGCCCCGAGATTGAAGGTACGCAAATCAATTTGTCAATTCTGGCCCCCGGGCGGTTATCCTTCAAAGGAGCACCTCGGCTCGGCTCTGTTGTTCAATCTTTATGCCTACCGCTTAATCTTTCAATTTGCATATTACATAATCGCCTGAGTGTGGGGTGGGCAAACGTGGGAATGTGCTGAACCACTGGCAAAAATTAAATATTTACAGTCTAAGGAAAATAAAATTAAACAAAATGTATAATTGACTTTAGCTTGAATCAAAAAATAAACCATTAATAACCACAATTTATTGGGTTGGTGATACTTCTTTTAATCTTTCCAAGCAAATATTTCTCCTGGTGCACCAGCAGATACCACCTGACCATCTAGGCAATGCTTTATGGTCACTTGAATGCAGCACGCATTGCCAGGGTGCCTCGAGGGCTAAGGGGGCTTAAGGGGGGGCTGAGGTGGCCGCTGGCAAACACTTGACGTGCGCTTATGCGGCACACAGAGTTGCGCATACGCCGTGTGGGCCGCACACCGGCCCAACCGCTTATTGAATATGCTGATGTAGGTGGAGCGGGCATACGCTATGTGCTGCATGCTACAAGCTATAGAAGCGCCAGCTCTGTGTTGATATATGTCACACAGACGGGGCAAAATAAACTGCACCAGAGTGGGGGACAGTGTGCGAGTCTGTGTGTGCTTGGGTGGGGGCGTGGCCTGCTCCACTTACTGGCCATCGATGATAGGCGTTGATACAGTTGCTGTAACAGGATTAGCCCTGGATTTGGCTTAGTTTGCCCAACGGCCATCTGATGGATGGAGTTCAGGAGGACCGAGGACCAGAGAGCGCTGGCAACTCCAAACATTATGCAAGACAAATCCGAAACGAGGACTGCAAGTTAATGGGACAAACTCAACTGCATGGCCGGCCAATGCGCCAGTCAAATATTATTCGTTGCGGCCCCCAAATAAAATGCAATTATTGTCCATCTATCAAATGGGCAGCCGGCGTGGGTGTGTGTGCGGGCAGGTACTGGTGTAGGCTTTTAATTGCTTTGGTTGGGTCTAGTCTGCTAACTATTGGCAGGGACTGTGGCTTACTTGGGCATGCAAATGGAAATTCTCTTAGCCGGCTTAGTGAGCCAACCGAAAAAGATTGCCTTCTAAATTCAACTAAAAGCCATAGATTGCCTTTTCCCAAATTTGACTCCATATGAAATTCGGTTATTCTCTTCGATGAAAATTGATTTTCGGACTTGATACAAATTTTTAGTTAAACTTCCCGCCGCCATCTCCGACTCCTCCTTCGAGCGACAGCTCTTTGTTTGCTTTTCTTTCGGCCCACGAACCCCTCAATTAACAACTTTTAGTCGATCGGAGGAGAGGAAAGGTAACCCCAATTAAAAACAACGCAAAACAAAGGGAAACCCAAGCGAAAGGAAACGGAAATGGACGTGGACGAGGACGAGGACGAGGGCGAGGAGGGAAGCCGAAGGAATTGAAAGTTTTGCCGCATAACAATTAATTAAATTTGTATTCCTTGCCTTTGTGTGTCGCTCTTGTTGTGCAACACACACAAAATATTGAATGTCAAACAATGGCAGTGCCGGCGCCGCCGAGCAATGGAATGGAATGGAATATTCCAACTGTAAGTGAGCTCTATAATTATAAGCCAGGTGAGACGGAAGGCAGGACCTTGACTGATGGGCGGGATGTCGAAGGACCGCTTAGGAGAGGAAGTGTAAGCGCAGACGTAAGCATAAAAACAATTAAAACTTTTGCCAAAGTCAAAGACAGGAGTTGCCAACGGGTACACTGGACGATAAATTTCTTTATTTGTTTTAAAATTGTATTTTCTATAGTGTCTTGGATATATTTTAAATAGACTTACAAAATATTGTAGATAAATCAAATGCAATCTTACTAAAGATGTTAGTTTTACTCATTGAAATAATTAATAAATACAGTTTCAGAATGCAATCATCTTGTGCTGTTTCTGAATACCTTATTATTTTGTTAGATGTTTGACTCAGATGCAGCATATTCCCAGTCATAGCTCAAGTCAAACTTTCGATCTTAAGTCACTTAGGATTTCCCGATCAGGAATTGCTTGATTTGCCGGATTTCTGAGTTTCTCCCCGTGCAATTCTTACAGCTCCCTGCCCTGCAATTAGTTTCCCGGAGTGGCTATAAAAAGCAGGCCAAAACATTGCTCCCGACACTCGCCCGGAGCTGACCACTCGACTTGCCGCAAGGAGGCCCCATCGATAGTATCCACTTGAGTTCATCGCCGGAATGATTGACAGCGGGGAGCCGGTGCCTGCCATTGCTGGGCACTTCTACCGCATCCCTCGGTTCTCTGCGAGAATCGTTGGCATCTGGCCGGAGATGAGAAGGGGCAGTGGTCCGTGGTACACCCATCTCCTGTTCGTGTTCGCCTTTCTGGTGGTCCTGGTGGGGGCTGTGGGCGAGGTCTCCTATGGCTGTGTGCACCTGGACGACTTGGTTGTGGCTCTGGAGGCCTTCTGCCCCGGCACCACCAAGGCTGTGTGTGTGCTGAAGCTGTGGGTCTTCTTCCGCTCCAGCCGGCAGTGGGCGGTGCTCATCCAGCGTCTGCAATCAATGCTGTGGGCTGCGCGCCGCGAAGAGGGCCAACGGATGCTGGTGGCACTGGCCACCACGGCCAGCAGGCTGAGCCTGTTGCTCCTCAGCTCTGGTACGGCGACCAACACCGCCTTCAACCTGCAACCGCTGATTATGGGCCTCTATCGTTGGCTGTTTGAGCTGCCCGGTCAAATCGAACTGCCCTTCAATATCATGTGAGTATGATGAGACGAGTATCCTGGGGCTCACATGAGTATCCTTAAATTCGAGTGCCCCAGTTATCCCTTGAGCTTTGAGAAGAGGTTGTAAAACCAACGAAATATATGGTTGATTTGCCTCAATACAATCCAAAAGGTATAAATATCCTTAAATTATTTTTAAGCTAAGCCTAAGGCATAGGGAAGTCCTTTTTGAAATAATACTTATTTAGTTGCTTATTTTGAACTACATTTAGAATATATTTAGTAAATGAAATACGTTATTGTCTGTAAGCGCCAAGAAGTATTAAAAACAAGGCTTTTGAATTAAACATTATTTAGAGTCTTATAATGAGAGGTTATCAATTAAATAAAAATGTCTAAATAATACATTAATGGCTTATCATGATTATTCCATATTTACCATTGAATCTTTCTGTATATTAAATCTTTATAAATAATTTAAATTTATCAGTAAAATTCCCTTTTTTCAGTGTCCTGTAATCCGAGACACTAGAACAAAAAGCAAGCAACTTTTCTTACTCAATCGATAAAGTTAATGAAAGTCTTCAGCTTAAGCCAGTTTTTGTGCTGAAAATCTTTAACCAATTTGGTTAATGAATCGCAAGGAATGGCAAATGCATTAATTATGGTTCGCCACCCGGTCTCCCGGCACCCTGAGGTTACTCTTGGGTTCGGGCATGGAATATTAATTTTAACACTCGATATCCCTATGCTCCCCGTCACCAGATTGCCGGCGTTCGCCGTTCAGCCTGCTCTGTTTCCGGTCACCTACGTGCTGCTGACCGCTTCCGGCGCCTGCACTGTGTTCGCTTTCAGCTTCGTGGATGGCTTCTTCCTCTGCTCCTGCCTCTACATCTGCGGCGTCTTCCGACTGCTGCAGCAGGACATTCGCAGGATATTCGCCGATTTGCATGGTGGTAAGTGAGTGACTGTGTGTGTGTGTGTGTTTGGGTCGTAGCTTGCAAAGATGACAATGGCATTGCTCCTCTGACTTTTCTTGGCCTATCTCCCTCTGTCAGATTCCGTGGACGTTTTCACGGAGACGATGAATGCGGAGGTGCGCCAAAAACTGGCCCACGTCGTCGAGCGGCACAATGCGATTATCGATCTGTGCACGGACCTAACACGCCAGTTCACCGTTATCGTTTTAATGCATTTCCTGTCCGCCGCTTTCGTCCTGTGCTCGACCATCCTGGACATCATGTTGGTAAGCCTTTTTTCCCTTCTTCAGGGGCTCGCTCAGGTATTATATTTGGGGTTTAAAACAAATATAATATCATATAATAAATTTGATACTTTAGATTTCTTTTCAATATTCCTTAATATTTTTAATACAATTAATATTCGAATTAAATAACTAATCAAGTAAGAGTTGCAGATTAAATTTCCAATAATTTATTAATCTGAATCGTCTGTAAATAAGACCCCCTTAAATAGTACTTCGCAGACGCCCCTGACCTTACACCTCGCCTGCATTCGCCGGCCGCTTTAAAAGTTTTTCCCTGTTTGCTGCTTTTCCCCATCTCGTCCTGTCACCCCTCCACCTGGCTCTCCCCGACCTCGGCTCCTTCTCGATTTGTTTGTTTGCTTTGTGGCTGCGACTGCGGCTGCGGCTCTCCCGTGGCAATTTATAAGCGCATGAATTGTTACGGCTCCGAAAAAAGTTTTTAATGCGACTTTCGCACGTTTTCCGGTGTCCCGGACACCGGAGACCCATAAGCTGTTTGCCGCTGCAACTGCCGAGCGCCGAAAATGTTCGGATGGGTCCTCGCCTGCCCAATGGGATAAGCGGTGGCGACACTTCTTGCGACTCAGCCGCTCCTTACGCGGCTCAAAGTGTTGAGTTATCCGTTCGAAACTTGTTTATCGCTCGGGTGTCCCGAGGCTAGCGATCTATTATCACTTTTTAACTTTCTGTGTTTCTTTTTTTTCGGGAAAACCGGAAAAGTGAAAAACATATATGACACTAGGAGGTCCCCCAAGCGCCGAAGAAACAATTTATAAATAAATAAAAAGTTTAGCATTTCACACATTTGAAATTTTCTTAAGGGTTTTAAACTTTTTAAAGTAAACTTAGACTTTTTAAGTTCTTTTAAGAGTTAAGGAATTTTAAACAATTTTATTTATGATATTAATGAAATACAAATCTTAGTACATTTGAAGTGTAAACAGATTAATATCAAAATATTTGATTTGTATTTTTAAAACAAACAATTAAAGCTTTAATATATACAGTTCTCTAAGGTTATTCAACATATTCAATTTTCTCAAATAATAACCTTGGGCCAAATTTTCGGATTGACCTTCTTTTTAGCACATTAGAGAAATAGAAAAACAAACTAAACCATTCAAAGAGAGTCAAAAAAAAATAGAGAAAACAAATGCAGTTTATTGCGGCCAAATCCTATTTGGGTCTTGTAAAATGGAGCGTGCTTTCAGTTTTATTCACTCGGCGACATGCATAAATCGCATAATTCTTTTTCAATGCCAAAATGGAAAGCCGGACAAGTGGAAAATGGAAAAGAGAGAGAGGGAGAGGGAAAGCTATCAGAGTGAGACCGCAACTAGCCCAAGACCAATTGCCAAAGAACATTGCTTTGATGCTTTCGCATTTCGCAACTAGTTCAAACTCGGGCAAACTACTGCGCAAAGTGTTTTTAATAATCCCCTGCAGTTTTCCTCTCCACCACAAGCAATTTCTCTCCAATTAATGGCATCGTCTCTTATCTAATTCTCCTGCATTTTCATATTATTTTATTTCATTTTCCCTGCCCTCTGTCTCCTTCGCAGAACACGTCGTCGCTGAGCGGCTTAACCTACATCTGCTACAGCATCGCGGCCCTCACGCAGCTTTTCCTCTACTGCTTCGGCGGCAATCACGTCGGCGAGAGTGTGAGTAAGACTGCTCGCACTCGCTTTCCCGCTTTCCCGCTTTTTCTCGCCATTTTTTTCGCGACCATTTTTCCACTTCCTTTTCACTTGCACCAAACCATTTTCATTTCTATCATTCATTGGGTTTAGGATACCCTAAAGAAGGGGTTGTATTGGGCTTTGCTGGGTGTAGAGCTGCTTTTTATTGTTTGAAAATCATTTATTATTATTTTGAATACATTTAATGCTTATCTGTTTGTTTGGATTTTTTTTTTAATATATTCTTTTATTAGGGTTAGTTTAAAAAGTTTGTAAAATCCTTAAATAAAGGTAATTCTGTTTTTTATTACCGCTTCTTTTTCATAAAATAAATTATTATACCCCTTAAGAGTTATTTTGTAGTAATAAGCTTAGTAATGAGTTAAAAAAATAAAGTAAATAAAATGTAAAGTAAGAACAGTGTTAAGCGAAAAAAACAATAAAGAGGTTCAAGTTCTTTGTCACCTAATTCATTAACAAAACTAAACAATATAAATTTATAAAATTGTTAGAAAATAAAAAAAATCCTACTTTTAAATCTTGAAATCTAAGACCTTTGTTTTTATAATTTTGAGTGCACAATTTGTCTAATAAGATTAATACAAGGACTTAACTAGTTTTACTATAAATTTTTTCCTTATTTCAATTTTTGTAAAACATTTTTTTCAAATATCTAAACCTATAATCTTTTCAATTTTTACTACATAAAAATGTTATATAATTAATCCTAATAGATATTTGTGAATACATTAAAAATATCAACGAATTTCCTCTTAAAGTATCCTGATATTCGGTTCCACCCCGCTTATTTTCATTTGCCGCTCGTGTTCTTACTTTCGTTTTTGCAATTCCTGTAATTTCAATTTAACGCTAAACATTAAGCAGCCAGGCGGCCACATAAAAAATGATGTGCCACACACAAATTGCACTTGTGATAAAATTTTAATTACACAACAAAGTGCTGGGGACTGAGCATCGGGCGGGGATCAGTTCCTCAGCCAGACGGCGACTCGGCCTGAGATTCAGATTCGGATTCAGTACCAGATCCAATTCCATTCGCAGAGCGCTGCTGTGGCCGACGTGCTGTACGACATCGAGTGGTACAAATGCGACGCGAGGACTAGAAAAATGATTTTAATGATATTGCGGCGTTCGCAGCGGGCAAAAACAATTGCGGTGCCGTTTTTTACGCCCTCACTGCCAGCCTTCGGTTCGGTAAGGGACTGTGTGCGATGCGTTGATTATGATAATAAATGTTTATGTTTCCATTCCTCCCTCTCATCCTCTCTCCACTCCCTCAGATACTCAGCACAACCGGCTCATATATCACGCTGCTGAAGACGTTTCTGTAAGCCTACGCGGCGTATGATTGATATCCCGGATTGGATTTGCCACAGCGCCAGCCGCCACTGCAAATTTGTCCTTCGCCTTTTTGTTTGTTTAAATTAAAACCTCCAACGGAATGGACATTAAATTGCCTGTGAATCAGCAACAAGTGCCGCCTGTCGGGGCCGTAATTGTTTCATTTAAATATTGCGATGATCTCTTCTTCGTGCGGATTCCAACTAATGAAAAACACTTGCGGCTACGGGCACATTAATTGGGTCAGTGTTGGTGAAGGGGAGCGGGGGAAATGGGTGGTGTGGTACGGTGGGGTTTTGCCCGTTGGGTGGTGTGGTGTGGCTCTGTGGCGAAGACAGTAATGGCGTTTTTATGGCGCCATCTTGAGGTCTCCGCACCGTGGAGATGTTTTTGTTAACAGAATATTTTCGCTCTCTCCTTGCAGCGGCAAATATCAATTATAATTTCTGAAATTCGAGACTGTTATGATGGCTGAGGCTGCCGCAAATGGGTTTTCTGGTGAAATAATCGCATGTTTATTCTTAAAGGCAACATAAACGATTATGGAAATGCTGAGCTCTAGCTTTTAATCGATTGAAATCATTCAGATTAAATGTAGGTATTCTATAGATAGAATTACTTAACAAAATAATCTAAATTTGGCTGTAAAATAATTTTGAACCTTTAAATTAAAGTCAATTTAAATGCCTAAACATATATATTTTATTTTAGTTACAACAAAAGCTTTGTCTGCCATAATTACTTTTATGAAATCCCTTACATAAACTATCAACATTTCCGCCGTTTATTTACCATTTAAATAAATTGAAAAAGCAATAAAATAATAAACATTTTATTTGATAAACAATATCCTCTTTACAAGCATAATGACACGACTGCATTTCCACAGATATCAATTTAAGCAGCGCCACGTTATTTGCTTTTTGATTATGTCTTTGATTACTTCATTTGCATACGATGATGTTGACGATGATGATGAGTGTGTTCGCACAGCAGTTTCTCCGTGCAACTACGCATATTTTCCATTTTCCAGCCAACTAATTGAATTGAAAACTCTGGGGAGCTGTTGATTCACTAAGTACTCACCGCATTTCACAAAGAAATTAAGAGTTTGCCACTGCGCACAACCGCAGGAGTCCGCACAGAATGAAAAGCGCATCGTGCAGTTTCGTTTCAGTTTATTGTTGAAAGAATTCATTCCATTGATTTATCCATTTGGTTTGTCATCACATAAATTATCTAAAATCTGCTTACTGGCTTACGTGTAGTAAATTCATGCCTACCCACAGTAATACTCGCTACACACACTCATGTGCAATACCAAACTTAGTCGAGCATGCCGCCATTGATTCCATTTAGCTCTTCGCTTTTCTGCTTTTCCGCATTTCCGTTTTCTGCCTTTCACGTTTATTTTCATTCAATTTTGCATTGCCATGTGCCGCGTGACTAAATTTCATTTTGCCCATAAATAAATTCCATACAAGTTAGTGTTTATAATTAGGTTTTTGCTTTTAGTTTATCAGATGATGAGAGTTCTGCCTTTATATAATATATATTACAATTTTCGGTTAGTATTACGTGGTGTCTGGGTGTGTGTGAGCGTTATCCTTAGTTTTTTGTTTTCGCCTCTGGTTAGCCCGGCTCTCTGTGTTAAGACAGCATGAAATGTTTATAAAGTCGATGCGTGCGAGGAGGCTCCTTTGTCAGGAGGAGAGCCTCAGTAATGAAATAAAATACACACTTTCATATATGTAAGTATCCGAATGGCATGTATGTATACATATCCGGTAAGCTGCTCCGCATCTTTGTGGTATTTACAGAGAGTGTCATCCTTCTGTGCTTCCCGCTTGCCTCCTTCCGAGTCCCGTGTCCCGTGTCCTGTGTCCCGTGTCCCGTGTCCCGTCTCCTGTGTCCTTCGCCGTTCGTCCCATGTCCTTGCTCTCCATGCCCCCTCCTCCGGCCTTTGCATTCTGCATTTTACATTTTGCAGTGTCTCATTTCGCACAATGAAATGTAAATATTAAAAGGAAAACAAACATTCGCCTGAAAGGGAAAGCGGCTGCCTTGTTTGCCTTTACCATTTTCCTTTTCCCAGTTTACCAGCCTTCTAAAAAACATCTCGCAGCCAGCACGGAAAACTGTCAACGTCATGGAACATAATTTTCTCGTTCTGCTGCAATTACAATGCTAACAGTGCTGATGATGACGACGACGCAAAGGACGAGGGCGAGGACGACGACGGCAATGCTGGGGACAACTTTCGGTCTCAGTTGCTGACAGTCAATACACCAGCTCCCACCCCCAGCCATAGGATCAGCTGGAGCAGCTGGAGTGGACTGGAGTAGGACCTTGCCGACCCGCTCTTCTGCATGGCAGCGGGGTTTTCATCTGCGGGGGAGACAAACAGTGGCACAATGAACAATGAACATGTGTATTCAAATTTCGCCGAGCACAGCGCCATTAACTATGCCAGGCCAAGTAACTTAATTTAATTGTGACCTACACAGAAAAGAAACTCCAGAAACAAGATAACAAAATTATAATAAGAAGAGTATAGTAGAGGTTTAAAGAGAGTCTGTTCGTTAATAAATGAAGAATATATTCCATAAATGAAAATACCTTAATAATTTAAACAAATATATGCTTAAATAATGCCATATTTTTTGCCGTGCTGACTTTGAAAGTGAGCTGTGCTTAATGGCGGAATGGGTGCGACGCGTGTTTGCCCCGGACTAGATAAATGACATATGTGTGTCTGCGTATACGCAATATTTCTGCGGCCTTTCTCGCCCGAGCAAATGTTATTCGAGGCGCATCATTTGTCAATGCTTTGTTTTGACTCGTCACAAAGGATACTCATACTCCGCGCACTGATTTTTAAGGCCAGAAAAGGGCGCGGTGGTGGGAGGAATGAGTAATGCCTGGAGAAGGCTCTGCCAGTACAGGGTATCTCTGGGGGTCTATAAATAAGACGAGGAATTGGATTTCCATTTCGGTTAAATCATTTTTTATCGCCGCCAAAAAGGAGTGGGGTTAAAGAAATAAGTCAGTCTGGCTTTCAGGAGATTTTTTCACCTTCATTTTGAAGAGAGTAAATTATATAAATAAGTAAATTTAAATTAAATCATTTGATGACTGTTTATGATGGAATAACTTAATAATATCACCATAAAAGTAGGATTTCCTTATATTCCAATGACAATTCAATTTATAATTATGTGGAAAATGCTAGGAATAATTCCCTATTTCATACACTTTTCTTAGAGAATATCCCCGGTCGTGGCAACGCCTAGAATAGACCGTCACTCCGCTCTTATCATTTCTCTTAAAATTTTATTGCCTTTGATTTATTATCTGTATTTATGCTACCAGTCACAGTCACAGTCACAGTCGCTGGAGCTGGGACTATCTGGGATCCCACATCCGCCACTCCACTCCACTCCAGGCCGTCCGGTGGCTGCCACATGTGGGGCATGATTAAGTGCCTTTTTGCAACTTACTCCTGACATTTAATCATATTTATTACGGCTTGGCCGGGAGAGGCGGAGCGACAGCAGGCCGATGCTCTTTAAAATGCAAATTCCTGTTCGTACAACAATTTCATTTGAATAAACAACTTAACAACTTAAGTGCCGGACATTTCGCTTAACATTTGATACTGCATAAAAACTAGGACTGCCAACGGAACGACTTGCGCTTCAATTTGCTGCGAATGGCCTGCGCATAAAAGGCCATAAAAAACAGTGGAAATTGCTGGACAAAAGACGCGTCAAGTTTATGCCCCTCATTTCGCAGCTTAAAATGTCTTAATTCCCGTCTAATTTATGTGTAAAATATGCAAAGCCAAGTCTGTGCGTTGTGCTCTTCCAGCCGCATTACTCATACGCCATGGAGGCCCGGCGGAGTGGGCAGTGGCGCCCAAACAAACAACCGGATGAATGATGGAGTGAGAGTGCGGCAGAACTTTTAGTTTTTAGGCCGTGTCCGTGAATGAATAGATCCTGGGCACAGTACAGGAGAAGGACTACCGACGGCTCTTGGCTTTCGGGAGTTAACTGCTACTTGGGCATCCCCTACCGTTGGCTTTGGAGCACTAACTTCGGGCTGCCAGTGGAAGTGATAGGCTTAGAATAGTGCCTGGACAGCACCTGGGACGAAAGTCAGAAACTTAAGACACTCAAAGAAAAGACTTAAGTGTCCTGAAGCAACTGAAAAATCTGGCAACTGCTTAGTGAAGAAAACCGTAGACCCTCTAAGCCTTAGTTTAGATATGTGAAATCATTCTTCCAACAATGTAATTTTCTTTTCCTTCAGTGTAGGCCACACTAGCTCACCCAGAGTCCCCCGACTCACCATTAATCACATGAACCAGGACGCTGGCACTGCTGGCCGTCGTGGGCTGACACGTGTAGTTGCCGGTGTCCGTGGTCTGGGCATTCGAGATGCGGAGCCTGCGGAAGAGGATTATAAAGCACACTAAAAACAACTCAATTAGGCTGACGGCTGCCTCACCTGGACTTGAGGGTGTCGCCCAGCTGCGATTCCATGGCGATCCTGGTGGCGAACTCCTTCTGCAAGTCCACCTCGCTCATTATATCATTGGGCGACACATCCTCGGCGATACCCTTGGCAGGACTCTTCTGCCTCTCAGCAGGAGTCTCCGGCTGGCCGTCGTCCGCATCGAAGGGTGTGATCATGTGCTCGCCGCGATACCAGTAAATCGGACCGATGTCCTTCACCGACGGCTGCTGCACCAGACAGTTGAGGATTATGGCACTGCCCGCTTTGAAGTGCAGGTCGTGCGGCCCGCTGATAACCGCCTTGGCATCCGGCGAGATTTCTGGAAAAGGTAACGAACCCACAAATGAATCGAGAGCACGAATGCTAGGTGGAAAAGTTGAATAACCAAAATCAATTTGGGGCAATCGGTCGTAAAACGAATTTGCAGCCAACTGAATGCACATAAAAAGTTTTAATCATAAAACTTTATGGAATAACTTTCCAATTGCACTAAATTTAAGTAAGCCCGAAAAAAGTCAGGGCGGAAGGTAGTGAGAAAATCACACCAGACATGGCGAGCACACCGCACACCGCACACACACACGACTGTGTGTAAATAAACTTATGGATATGACTGTGTATGTGCACACGCCCGAATGGAGAGTCACACATGCGGCTGTGAAACTGGGTTAATAATAATATTTATTATGCATTGGACTGTGCAAATAATAATAATTAAAAAATATACCCGAAAACAGGAGACAGACATGCCGTGGCAAAGGAAATAAAAATTCAACAGCCGCACTGTGGATTTCGATTTACTTTGCTAAATTGCTAAGGCGACGAAGCCAATCTTAATGGGGCTTAAGACTTGGGTAAGCAGCTTAAAGTTAGGAGGATATTTTTGGGGCTTTCCTCAGATCAAGATATTATTTATAGTCCTTCTTATGATCCAGCAAATTTTTGAGGGGGAAAAATTATCCATTAAGTTCTTACGGCAAAAAGAGATATTACAAATAAGGAAGATAGTAAGATTCTTCTGTTAAATAAATTATCAAATATAATTTAAGCTTATAACAAAATTAAATATTATAAGCTTTTCTAATAAGACCTAACCGTTTATGAACAATTAGTTTTTAAAGAAACCAAAGAATGATTTCCCTGCTCTAGAATTGTGCTGTGTTTTTCATAGTTTCCCCGCTTAATATCTGCCCAAAAATTTCTCTCTTCGACCCACTGTGGCCGCGAGCAGCTCATAAAAGTGCATATGATGATGATTACATGGGTCGCAGGATGCTCAGGGATGTCCTGCGAGGGGGTTAAGGCGTCTGCGAGGATCTCGCGCGCCCTCCCTTCCTGCAGTGTCCCTTCCCTTAACACTCGATGTGTTTTTGCCGTCTGTTTGTTTGCGTCTGTGGCATATGTTGAGCGTGAGTGTGTGAGTTAAAAAATCCCATTGCGCCATTAAGTGCGTGTGTATTGGTATCCCCACCTCCCCTAGCCGCCCATTTTGCGAGAGTGTTTGTGCAGTGTCACTGCGTTAAAGGCAATTAACACCCGGCAGAGCGGGGGCAAGGGAAAATCCAGAGAAGGAGACAGACACAGAGACAGACAGAGTGAGCGAGAGACCAGAGCCCGCTATTTTTCATTTCAGTTTTTCATTTTTCCTTCATTTTTCAGCAGCTGTCGCTAAAGTTCTGCGTGCATTTTGTGTGGCGGCGCATGAAGTTTTTTAATTTAAATATTTCACGAAAATAAAATCCAATGCGCCTCTGCCAACTACAGCGGCCAGGGAGGCGTTAAAGAGGCTCTGGATTTTGCTAAGGTCAAATGGTTGTAATTACCACTTAGAAAGCCTGGGAAAATGTAATCAAGGCAATATCCATATTAAATGCTAGAAAAAATCATGATGGGATTCAAGGCGATGCGCGGAAAACTATGCCACAAAAATGGTTAGGGATTAAACCATAAGCAGTGGAAATATTATGGAAAAAATGTAATGCTGCGGAAAAACTACCGACAAATATTTGTGCACTGTCTGAAATAATAGCATTGCATGTTTTTCAAGGGATTTAACGATCAATTTAACTTCGAATGTGTACTTTTCATGTGTTTAATTTGGAAATCGAAGATTGAATAGCTTTAATTGTAAAAGAGAAAAAGTAACACAAAGATTGAAGGTCACAAAGGCAAGAATAAATACAGACATTTAAAATGGAGCAGAAAAAAGGCTGCAATAGAATTTAGAAAAGATTTAGGTATTATATCAGATTTTAGTATAAAAAGGTTTAATTTATAGGCTTTTAAACCCCCAATGAAAATGGGGTTTGCCATTGAAACATGGACACAATCGGTCGAAATTATATATTTTATAAGCTAATTAAACATTTTTTTTACAGAAATATTTAAAAATAAAGTAAAATAATTCACTGATCTACCTACAAGCGTGTCGGTAAATAAATATAATATTAATATATGAATATTGCAAAAAAAATACTGTACTCTTTGAAAATATATATTTCTTTAGTGCTCGGAAAACTGTGAATTTTCTTCCTCATGTTTTTTCCCCTCGGATTTAACAATCAATTATGGCACTAATTGCAACTGAAATATGGTATGGTATATTTTTTTTTTCGAGAATAATGCGTGCATAAATACGACCTTTTAAATTGTCATCTTAGGGCATACTTTATGCATATTTATTTTGGATATTTCCCAACCCAAGCATGGCGGACGCAACGCCCCAAGCTGAATTTATATCAGGCATAAATCTCTTTGCCAGAAAAAAGGGAGAAAAACTGCGAAACGCTGAGGGAAAAATAAAATCGTTTGGGTGGAGCGCATAAATTTACATAATGACATTAATTAAATGCGCTGCAACGCACCGGCCGAGCCAAGGAAGAGCAACAGAGGCATAATATAAATAAAGGCGAGTGAAGAGGGGAGCCAAAGGGGCAGCGACGAGTTGAGCGCCTTGCAAAAGTCACTCATACGACACGTATGCCGATAATGTTATTAAGGACGCAGCCAGTTTGCCGGGCTGTCAGCACTGGCCAGTGTCCACGCCACGGCTGTCATGCTCCTGTCCCGTCTCCTTTGGAAATTGTTTCATTAACGTAAATTAAAATGCATACGTCCGTGAAGAAAATGTAATCGGAAATTCGTTTGTACGCGTCAGAGCAGGAAATCAGGATGGGGAAGGAAAATAAAGCTGTGACAGGCGGACACAGACGCATCGCGTCCAAGTGCATAAGCGGGAACTTAAAAAGGCATTGCCGACTGATTTGCATAAGTGGCTGACAGCAGATGCCCATGCTGTTGTCGACAGGACTTGTCAGTGCCTTACCCTCCCTTATATCGCCGCTCCCAGGCCCCATTAGCCCCTTTATCCACCGCTCTTTCCGACGCAACACTTGTCGCCTTATCGGGCCAGTCAGTGATTTAAAGTCGCCTTAATGGCATCGCCTTAAATGCGTGAGTTCCTTGAAAAGCCATTAAAATCAATATCCGAATTGATTGTTTTTTAAACGGATTGAGATTAAGAATTAACGGCGAAGGCAATGAGGCAATCAGGATTACGAAGGAATTTCATTATGTGCAGGTAGATGAAATACCGAAAATGAAAGATGGGAGCTACGCCCTAGATAAGGAATCATTGGGGAGGGGCTTGAAATAAGCAAAGGACCAATTTATTTTGTCTTCCTCTTAGGATAATAAAGACATTTAAATTACAGTGCCTCCTAATTTCTAGCTAAATAAATGTATTTATTTCCAGTCCAGAAATGTGGAGGAATCTTGTTATTCTGCGCCTATTCTCCCTTAACAAAAACTATTTCTAGTTTTCTTTTCAGGTTAGATGGAATTTTAATTATCTCATTAGAAAGGATACCTTCAAGGCTTCCTCAGTTGCAATCTCCTGGAGGAAGGGCAGTGCCTGCAGCCCATTATGCCTTTCTGTAATCAGGCCATCATCAATTAATCATTACCGGTGGATTTCGGAGACACTAATGCAGACAAAAGACATTGTTTTCGATGGTAGGACAGCACAGGACAGGAAACAGGACACCCTGGCAGCTAATTATATGCGGACACACGCATTACGCATGGCTCATTAAAGCGCTGAATACATTTCCAATCGGTCCCTTAATCCCGCCGGGTTGACATGCTAATTAACTCGGCGCTCCGGCGACATGTAATCACATCCATGCAGGACCAAAACCAGGACCAGGCCCTGCTCCTGCTCCTGCGGCATGCAAAAAAGAACCCCGGGAGCAACAGCCCCCTTACCACTTCGCCGCATTTCATTTGTTTATTTATTTATGGGCCGAAATGCGAAATTAAAAATGTATGCCTAGAGGCGGTCGAACCGGAATGCACAAGAAACCAGGGGATCGGATGAAATAATCATAATTGCTAGCTGCTGGCTGCAAAACTGAATTAACATTTTTAATAAACCCGGCAGCAGCGGCAAGGTAAACAGCGTCCGGGAGAAACAAAATAAATAAGAGCAAAAAATCTTAAAAATTAAATAAGTTTAGTTTAGGGGAGAGAGTATTGCGTCGTGTCATATTTCAAAGCGAAGGCAATGAATCTCACCTAATTTTTGAATTGATGAAGGTACAACAAAGTTTATGTTTCATTAAAATATAAATATAACAAAGGTAGTCTCGAACATATTTTTTTTCCAATTTCTGGAATTCCCTTTGATTTTATAAATCCGTATAGAATATATGGTTATAAATGCTTATGATCAAGAAATCTGACCATTAATGGTTTCTAAATAAGAAAAGAACAGAAACAATAAAAAAGTATAATTGCTAGACAACCAACGTTTTCCTTTGAGTTTTAAAGCATTTATGGCCACAGGACTATCAGGATACGATACTTACCAATGATGTTCAGCTGAAAGGCCATCGACATTTTGGGCTCTGTGTTCACCTGACACTCGTAGATGCCCGTATCCTTAGCCTGCGGCGATTTCACGTGCAGCGTCCACTCCCTGGAATCCTTCGACTCTGTCACCTGCCAAGGACGGACACAGTTTCAGTCTCAATTTACCGCTGTGCCAGTTTACAGATTTCATTTTTCAATTCGTCCTGTCAGTCCCGGCGGAATAATTATTCGCTTTCGAGGCAACAATTCGCAAGGCAGCAAATGTTGTGCATATTTTCATTCAATTGTTTTATTTTTTAATGGAAATTAAGCAATTATACAATTGGATGTTTGTTTGTTTGTCGGTCGTTCGGCCGTTCGGTTGGTTAGTTCAGTTGCCCCGTTTCTTGTTTGTTTGCAACTGCAACACGGCACAGTGGACAGAAAGTGGGACGAGAGGTGGATGTGGATTTGTCCTGAGTTATGAGCTGGATTAGCCCCTGAAATATCGTTTATGCATGCATAATGAAAGTGGCCTTATGGCCATAATTCCCCCCGAGAGCCGGGCTCATGTTAACTTTTACATGCGCTCTCTCTTGCCGCTGCGGAATGTGTGGAATTGTGGTCGATGTTCGGTCGAAAGTTTATCGGGATTTGTTCTGTTTCCCGGGCTAATCTGTGAGTGGATCTGGGGATTTCGTGTGGTTTATAGGGATAGATTGGCAGGTCATTAGCCTTTACAAAGGTTGATAGGGAAATGGGCAAGCTCAGGCTGTGATTTGACTTTAAAGACTATATTCAAACCCTATAAGGAATCTCTTATAGTTATATTCTTAGAAAATACCTCTCAGTTTCGTCCTCTTTAATTAAATTAATCAGTAAAAACAAACTACTTTGGAAATTAATCTCAATCTGGTATCAGAATCCACTCAGTTGTAGGGTTATTAACATTCGCAAACGTTGACTTCCCGACTTCTGTGGGGACACATTCAATTTGCTCAGACTCCCCCCAGTCCGGGTTTCATTTCATTTCGTCCCTCTGCAAGTTGCTCCCCCCAGTGAATGTCCTTCAGGATCTTTTCGCCCCTCACTGTGAGGCCTTTGCTTAACCATCACATTCAATTAGCAAGGGAATCCGTGAGGGAAGGCGCAATATTTCGATAGAACCCACCTGGAAACGCTTGTCCGTGGTGTAGGTGGCGGTGCCAACGGTCAGGATATGCAGATCACGTTTCCGTATCCAGGATACCTGTTGAAAGGGCGCCGGAGGAGTCGCAGAACGAGAGAGAGAGAAATTTGATGAACGAGTGCACAACCATACGATACACTCGATGTCCTTGGCACGCATCACATCTTTAGCGTGCCAAAAAAAAAACGAAGGAAGGAAGTGGACCTTGACTCACCGATTTATCATGCAGACTGTCCACGCGGCATTTAATTATGGCCTCCGTGTGGCCAGTGCGTCCGGTGATGTTTCGCGGCATGCCAAAGTCGAAAATTGGCAACGACTGCGAGGCGTCCTGGTCCATGTCTTGGTCCCGCTCCCGCTCCGTGTCCGTGTGGGCAAACAGATCGGAGCCAAAGGATGCGTCCAGGAAGGCTAAACTCTTGAAAGTGTGATTCGTGGCATCCGTTTGCGGTCCGTTCGCCACCGCAAATGATGACTGCGAGGATGGCCAGGAGGACAACGATGACGACGTCGACGAGGACGATGATGACGCTGGCGATGGGGATGATGACAGGAATGAAGACAGGGTGGGCCCGTCCGCGGTGTCGGAGTCAGAGTCATCCGGTTGCCTGGTGGAAGCAGCCGCAACAGCCAGGCCTGGTGGAAGAGACAAAGACACTGGGATGAAGAAGGTGGGATAAAATAAAGGCACTTAGAGAAATGTATTTCTTAAAAATTTGTAAACTGTAAACGTTGAGACCAGCTCAAGGAAAACCTAGTCATAAAACCAGGTAGAACTTGAATAAATCATAGAAACTTTTCAAATTTATTAGTATTCCTTTATAAGTTATCTTAAAGACTGCTGTAATTTGCTCAACAAAATGCTGTAAATAATTTGTAAAGGTGTAAGGCGACTGCTCCTGCCTTCTCGCTGTCTTGGCTCCTGCTTCTTGTTGGCCAAATGAATTTATAACTCGGTCGGCTGCCGGTGCCCCCTCCACCGCTTTCCCTTTTGGCCATTCATCTTGCCGGGTCTTTTGATTTGATTTGTAACCACTTTGGCCACAACTTTTCGCTTTCCCCTCGCCAACCACAAAGTAACTTCAATTCAATTCACTTTCGGCCCCTACCAGCTCGCACAATTTAAGCAAATAAATTCCGTTTTGGGTTTAAGCTGCGGCCCGCGGACAATTTGCATTTAATTTATTAGCGCTGTGCATTTTTATCCGCCGCTGCATATGTGTGCACAAATATTTTGCATATCAATTCACTTTCCCATTTTCCGTGGCGACAATTTAAGCGAATCCGAAGACCCAAAAGCCCAAAGTGACAAATTCAATTTGTGCGCAGCAGCAGTAGCGCCAGCAGCAGCAGCGAAAATGGGTAAAAATAATGTGCAACAAGCTAAAATAAAGTCAAAACGAAATATTAAGCATACGCCATGTTGTCTCGACAGCAACGACAGCAAATATTTGCAAATATGCCAACTACAAAAAAAAACATGTATTAAATAAAATAACAGCGTAGAGAGAAAAAATTACTTTTAAATTCAAATCAACAGGGAATTTGATGTTGACGAAAGTTGGTTGGTCGAAGGGAGCAGGGCTGTGAAAATAATGCCCAGCTGGGAGCGATAAAAGTGGGTATATTGTATTGAGTTTAAAGTTAAAGCCCATCAAGCTGGAATACAATTTTCGGTGTTTCCCAAGGGGGATTTTGGCCAAAGTAGTTGTAGGTTTAAGGAAAATATAAACAGTCACAAAGCTGTTTGGTTTAGATAGAAATAATAATAGAAACAAAATGTTTAGGTTTCCTTTAAGTTTATTTTCCATTCTATTTATTTTCTTTGCTTAGAGCTCTGTTTAATGGGCAATAATGAATGTAAAATTAAATTATTTAAGCTAGAGATTTCATATATGCTGCACATTTTTTATTTAGTAGCTGGTGCAGGAATTCTGCTCATGTTTTCTTGGAAGGAGATTTTCTCCTTATTTTTACTCTCGCACATTCCCATAAATTTAGCTGGAAAAAATATTTTTTTAGCCACAGCTTACACAGCCAGCCGCTTCTTTAATCTTGTTTCTATTTTCACATAATTTTCAGTCAATTCCTGGGATTATCCGACCCCGCCCTAAGTCCTGCCTCGGATGCGACCTTCTAGGGTATCCTTGCATTCGTAGGCCGACCGTGGCGTCGATCCCTTGTTTTATGCGTACACTCGAATGGAGAGCTTCGGCAAACAAAGTTTTTATTTTGTTGCGACCTACTTAAAGGTTCCACGGCATCGGCACCCCCCAAATGCCCCTCGATTCACCCCGAACTCGAACTCGACTCGCCCTGCGTCTCGCCTTCACCCCTCGCGAAGGACCCCCATAGACGCTGACTGCTGGGAGTCGTCTGGGTTCACCACATGAGGTCATGGAAATGTTTTCCGTTTGTTGTTCTTCTTTATGCGCTGCTGTAAAATAAAGTAGCAAATTTGTATTTTATTGTTTGTCGCCAGTGCAAAAAAAAAAACAGGAAAAAAAAACAAAATGAAATCTGCGTCTGGCAACGCTGCGAATGAGTGATTTCCCCGCTGCCTTGCGCTCTCGCCATCAAGCATGGAATTTTCCACCTAAATGCTCAAAGGAAAAGTCGATGAGGAACGAAATGCTGTAGGGAAATTCTCAGACAGCTGCCGGTGCAGCTGCGAAAGCGATTTTCCATCATCGCCATCAATAACTTCATCATTGGCATGCCACGCCGCGCCAAGCCATTCCATTCCAATCCGAAGCGGAACTGCTCCAAAAGTTTTCGCCCCTCGAGTTGAATGGGGAAAAGTGGCCGCAAAAACTGTGAAACTTGCTAAACAAATTTAAGCAAATAAAAGAGCAGTGAGCTGTTCGGTTGTTTTGTGCGTATTTCTGTATTTTTTTTTATTGGGGTTTTTCACTAAGCCGCAATGCTTTTTTGAGCATTTCCTTTACAAAAAATCTTTTTCGGGCCTATTTCGGTGGAGAGTCCTGGGCATCTGCGGCGATTTTCATCTGCAGAGGGAATATATATGAAATAAAATCTATATGTATTGTAGAGATTGATTTTTTAGTTTTTATATTTGAGGGATAACATTTCTTGAAAGTCCAGACTCTTCCATGTAAATCTAGAATAATAACACAGCTGATTTATACAAATTTTCTTAAGCCTTTTTCTTATTTAAAAAATGTCTTCAAATTAAAATATTTTGTCTGCATTAATTTTATGCAATTCCAAGCATCATAGGCATTTTTTTCAGTGTTTATTTTTTGCCCTAAAACTGATTTCGCAGTGCAGCCAAAGGCAGCCGAAACTTGGTCGCCGCGTTTTGTGTTTTTGGCCAATGTTTGCTGTAGGTCGCACCACGCCCCTCTTAACACAGCCACCCATCTTTCCTGCCCGTCCCCCTTTGCCTCTTTAGGCGCTCAACAGCTTCCGGGCCAGGACACCATCCTCTAGCCCCCATCCAGGATCCTCACATCCTCTCTGAAACACACACACACACATCCGCCACAAGTGTTTCAGCGGAATATTCGTGATGCGCCTGCAGCGATTCGTGTGCATTTGGCAAAGCACTTAAAATGACAAAAATAACAACGGAACACCAGACAGGCGATGCTAAACAAAAGGAGCCAAGGGCGGTGTCCTGCCAAATATTCAGATCTGCCCGGGATGTTCCTACAATCCATTTCGATGCTGCATTTGTGCTGTTTGCGGATGCACCACTACTTGTCAGAGTTAATGGAGTTGGTAAGTGCCATTAGGGCGGTGATTAAATTGCATAAATAACTTAAAAGGGTAGCAGAGAACACGAATTTTAAGAACTTTATAGTTAACAGTTGAAAAAGGATATGTATTTCAGTTAATCCAGCCATAACTGGTACAAGATATTCAAGAAAATCCATATATATTGTCTTTATAAATTATTAATTTATTGCAAAGTCTTGGAAAGTTTTGTTGAATAAATTTTAAGACCTAAAACATTATCATCCCCATTTATAGACACCATTTACTTTAGCTTCTATCCTGAATGCCACTTAACTTCCCTCCTACTCAACCTCCAAAGCTCACTTTTAGTACCACTTCGTAACATATCCCTTCAGAGTTCATAAATTAATTACTTTCATAAATAAACATAGGGTCAGTTACATTTTGAATATTTTAAGCCCAATGAATCCCCCATGAATAACCCTTTCCAGAACAGCATTCGAATCCTTCCTTCTCGGTGTTGACGGCATGTTCTATTTAAGGAGCAAAAAAAAAAAACAAAACCGAAAACAAGAACCACGCGCCGCCTTATGTCAAGTCTGCAAAATGGATGCGAAAGCTGGGAGGCAGCTCCCGGGAGTGGAAAAAACAAGAAAATAAATTGAAATGGCTGGCAATTGAAAACTACCCATGGATTTGTCAGCTCTGTCTGGCTTAGCGGCGCATAAGCATATACAATTTTCGGATATGAATATACAAAAATAGGCATGACAGGCGACGGAAGCCGCTGAAACGGAGCGGAAGCTTCCCTTTAAGACGTCCCAGATGTCAAGTGGCGGCGGCTGGCGGGTTCAATAAACGGCGGCAGCGGGCACCCGCTCCGCAGATTCATCTCCGGGCTGAGCGGAGAAATCTGATTATTTATGAAGTGCCGAGCAGCAGCAGCAGCAGCAGCAGTCTCAACAGAGTGGCAAGTGTCTATAAAAATAGCAAGATACCAGACGAATTATAATGAGTCCCGGGCCTGTTTGGCCCACGTTCGCAGGAGGGCACCACGTGCTAGGTGGCAGGACCTCCAATCCTGTGCGCTCATTGTCATCGTTAACACTCGTGTAATGTCGGTCATAAAGTCCTTACCCGCTTCCGTCCTGCAATTAAATGCGTGTCGCTAGGAAGGGCGAGAGATTTACATAATGCCCAGCAATATGGCCGAGAGGATGGCAACTATTTTTACATGTCCATAATTTGATGACGACAATGTCTTGGCATAACAATGAGATCCGGTTCGCTTCGGGTCGGTTCGGTTTGGAGTCCTGCTGCCCCTGCTAACCTCATGTAAATTTCACATTGCTGACTTTAAGGATCTCCGGGCTCAGTTCGACAAAATCAGGCATCGCTTTTCCCACACTCACGTGGGCTTAGGGGGGTTTTTCACTATGCCAGATTTTGCTTTCCCCGGCTTTTTTGATTTTGATACCTAATAGTGGTGTGAAGTGTGAAGGTATCTAGTGTTTTTTGTACAAGAATCTTAAATAAATGAAAAATATAATTGTCAGAACAAAATAAGAGATATCCTTACTTTGCTACAAGATATATAATTACCTTAAATTTCAATAAGGTACCAGATTATCTTTGATTTAAAATACAATTTAAATTCATATCCCTTTAGATGTCAGTTGATTTCTTTAATAACCTTCTCTGGTAACAAGCCACCTTCCCATGACCTCTTCAAACCAGAAAACCAGGTACTCCATGGTCGGTTAGCTGCCAGTTAGAGAACTCACTTGTTCCATCTCTTTTTCAATTTATATATATATTTTTTTTGTTGTTTGTGGGCGGATTTGTTTCGGTTTGAGCTTCGTGTGTGAAATCGAGCGTGAATGTTCAACGTAAATAAAATTCAATTTGGCATTTTCCTTTTAACTCAATTTATGTGTCAAGTGAAAGTGGATTTGACTCGGACAAACATTGTGTGGCCATTTGGCATGGCCCGTATCAAAGTTATAAATGAATTTATAGTCCTGGCAGCCCTGTTTGTGTTGAGCCAAAATTAATAGCATTTGTTGTGTCGCAGGGCTACTGCCAGCGGATTGATTGAATTAACGACATCCGTCCAAAGGGTGATAGGTTTTTCCTACGTGGCTGTGTTTATTAAAAAAAAGGGAACTATTAAGCCGAGTTCATTGAAATGTCATTTAACTGATGCAATTCGATGGTTATTATTTACCGAAAAAAAGAGTCGATTAACTCACCACTCAGGTGAACATATTTTATGCATTTATTCAGATTGAGGCGGCGCACAGGTGCGAAGCTTAAATGTTGTTAATAACTTGTGTTTGCGGGCCACTGTTTTTATTCACAGATTCACAGATGAACGCACAAATGCGTTTTGTGTGTCAGTTATTCGTCCAAAAGCTGCAAGTTCATTTAATGTCACTTAATTGGTTCAATTTGATGTTTAAATTTGTCACATTAAATGAGGATTAACACGCCGAACAAATGGAAGGCTTATGATTATTTAACGCGGTGCAGGAGGACTTATTTAGTGGCTATTTAAGTGGTTTTGCCTGGCTATAAGTTTCTTTTCTCTGATTAAAGCTTTAATTAATGTAATAAATTGTACAGTAGAAATTGAAAATTCATTTCTTAAAGCCTTCACTCTGAGAGCGTAACAAATTCTCTCAAAAGTCATATTTCCCTTTTACAAATCCACCCACAAATTAATCATGAACTGGCCATGCTGATCAACTGCGACTTCATTTGGTTTCCACAAATCCAATTCTCAGTCCTGTCCGCCAGGAATCATTTCCGAAAACCCTGACTCCCTGGGTATATCATCGACTTCCATGCCGTATGCAAACGCAAATCGAAACAAATGCTGCAAATAGTTCCCCCAAGTACCGATGCCAGCAGGAAAGACGGCTCGAAACATTTTTGTGGATAGAGAGGGAGAGTCGAGTGGCACACACGCACATTCGGACTGTCAGACAAATTTCACATAATCAATTTTGGTTTCGGGCCTACGGCCTTTCATTGTCATGGAGCAGAGCGAAGAACTGAGCTGCCAAGTCGACAGTTGAGAGCTGCGAGCTGGGTCCTGGCTACTGGAGGCTTGGCTGCTGATGGATGTCTCTGGAGCAATACATCAAACCAAATTAGCAGTTTGTGTTCCATGTTCGAAAAGCCAAAATGCACAGTGACGTGGGCAGGGAAGAGGCACATTTACCAGGGGGATGGGGTCAAATACTAAACCGCAGAGTGAGAAAAATATTTTGGAAAAAGTACTAGAAAGAAAATAATCATATCTTTTTAAATTATATTGTTTTAATAAACTTAAACATTAAATAAGAACTGTCTTATCATCGATATAATCACATTTACTTCTTTAAGATTAATTTTAACTGTATTTTAGTTTATAGAAAATGTTAATAATACTATCATATCTTTAATACCAACAAAATTGTATAAGGTTTAACATTAAGGATAAGAATAAGGATATACTATGTTTTTTTGGCAGTGCCGTAATAGAGATTGAGTCACTGGGACATGCACATAACTTTGCTCAGGTGCGTTTTGGGCCATCTAAATTGGCTGACGGCATACACGAAGGACACACAAATAAAGGGGGCCGTGTGGGTGGCTAAGGGCTCAGCAGGATCAGCAGGGAAGTGGAGGGGGAAGTAGAAGGAAAAGCAGCCCTAGAGTGGAAGACCTGAAATGCGTTAAATGCGTTTGATGTGCAGAGTGCGTCTAATGTTTGAAAATTTCCATAAAACATGCAATAAAAGCCCAAGGACAACAACGACGATGACGACGATGAACGGGGTAAGCAGAATGCCCGGAGCCAGTGGTAAGGAGTAGGGGAAGTGGGGCAGGAGTAGGAGCTGGAGCTGGAGCGGGACCGGGAGCGGGAGCGGAAGCTGGGGCAGGACTCAAAGAGCTGCAGGAGCAGGAGGAACAACACTTGCCGGGCATAATGGAAAAAGTACAAGGGCCGCCATAAAAGCATAACAAGCTAACGTGTAACGAGGCGGCAACTCGAAAGCTGCAAATGAGGCCAGGAGCCAGGAGCCAGGACCATCCAAGGACTCCAACCAGAGAGGACCTGCAACCTGGCAACTCCAACTCCAGCGATTGCTGCAAGCCAGGATTAGGTTCGGTATGAGCTCTTACTCGCCTCCTCCTCTTCGAACACAGCAAGGTGTCAGTAGAACCGAAGGAACAGGACCAGGAACAGGACCAGGACCAGAACCAGGACCACGGAGCAGGAACATGCCATCAACAGTCGACATTGTAATGCTTCAATTTCACCCACTCACATATCCACATATGCACAGGGAGGCACTGTGAGAAAACCATGAGTTTATAAGCTTTAAATTTAAGTTTTTTAAAGTGCAAAATATTAGCATTATTCATGATTAAATAGAATTCTTTGCAACTAAAGTATGTCTTTGCTGGCAACAGAACTCTTCCCACTTTTCTCCCAGTGCAGACACATAGTGAAAGAGACATGCATCAAGTGCTTGCTTCGTTTTCCAATGGAAAATTGCACGCCAAAAAGGAGCAAGGAATTTGATGCTCGAACAGATGGAAAACGAAAGCGGAAATGTTGTGCTAAGCCACGCACGTCCTGCCGCACTCCTCGTCCCTTCCCCTGACCCTTTTCTTATCTCCTTCCGCACGAGTGTCGGGCGGTGTGTGTGCGACTATTTACATTGTCACACTTTTCTCATTGTGTCAGTTTTCCCCGTTATCTTCTGCTTTGCTCAGCTCTTCAAGCAGCCCAAGGATCTGAGGATTCCAGGAGGATGTGGGCGGTGTAGGGGGGCGTGCCAAGTGGGGGCGTGTCCGAGCAGACAGCTGCTGCTCAATTGCATTATCCTGCGTCCGCTGATGGATGATTGCCAGAGTTCTGGCCCTGCCATCCCGGCTTCCTGGCATCCTGACTCCCGCCGTGCGCCTTATCTCTCCACTCGGGGGGGTCCTGCCTTGTAATTTGGCAAGTGCAACACTTTTTTGAAGGATAATTGAATATTTTATGTGTTAGCAAATTGAATAAGGGCAAGGAAGTCATTTTTCCACTCCACAAGAGAAACTGGAGAGGCAAATGATCTGTGTGTCTTAAAGTTCTTTGTTCAACGCAAGTTAAACCACTTTACTAGAGATTTTACTACTTTGGACTCCTCAGACATCACTTAGAGTGTATTTAACAAAATAAACACAAGTATGAAATTAAAAATTCCAATTGTAAGCAGTTTAACTGGCGAATGTCTGCGTCCCGGAAATCGGAAATAATCTGCATCTCTTGCCACTCCAGACTCATTTCCCTTCGCCACAAACTACTGCCTCAACTCGGATCGATTGCATTTTGAAAAACTTTTGCAGGAGCAGAGCCTGGGCAAAAAAAATAATAAACAAAAGCGACTCAATTGCTGCCACCACCACCACCACTACCACCTTTCGGCTTGAAACAATACAAAACAAGCAACAACTGCGGAAAATAGGAAACTTTGCCGCTTGTGCAAAAGTTCGAGTACAAAGCAATAATAAGGAGCTCATCATGAATTTTAGAATGAATGGCACAAAGTAAACACACTCACTCACGCACACACAGAACACACACCCGCAATTGTGAAATGGGGTAAGGACTCTGTCCCATCTGCATCACGTATACGCCCCGAGGCAGCCACCTGGAAACAAACGTTTGTTGTGGTTGCCTTCTCCCTTTCCCTCCGGCGGCTGCAGCCCTGGTCCTGGTCAGTAGAAAGGGCCATTCTGTGTGGGATTTGCGGCCTGAATGGGCCAAGAGAGCTGCCTGCTCGTGTCCGCCTCATCCGGCTGGCCAGCAACTAGAATAAAATTTAATTAACCTGAAACCTAGTTTTGCGCTCCAAGACCGGGAGCTGGAGTCGAAGCCGAAGCCGGGGCTGGAGCTGGTGCCGCAGACCCCGTCCAAGCCAGACGACGGCTTCAACTTGGCCAAATGGGAATTGCAAATGATGTAAACACGGTGCGGGAGCAGGGCAAGCCCCAAGCCAGAGCAAAACAGTGGAGACAGTGCACAAAGAGAAAATATATATAAATGGAATTGTTTAATTTATAATCTTTATACGTAAATATACTTAGATTTCTTAATCAGAATACGAAGAAATATTTAGTTATTATATGTATAATAATTCCCCTATCTAATATGTACAATTATAGAGTTTTACTACCACTTCCTTGCCGTGCAGGACCTGTTCCCGGCACACTTTGCGGCTGTGCATTATAAATGATCAAGGTCTAATTTGAATGGCAAAGCGCCACGGCTAACTTTTCTTTTAAAGAGTTCCTGCTGCCGCTGGTTTCATTGTTTTTCCTGGAACCGCCCTCTCGCCAATGCCTTTGGGCCTTGGTTTTTGGTTTCGACCATGGTTTTGGCAAGGTAAACGTACACACTTTGCGGTTTTTTTACTTTGTCACACACAAACACAAACAAAGCGGCAGGGACAACAAGTGGCAGTGTGCCCTGGGGCATCCCCAGGCTCTGGCATTAACCCCTGCCTTCAGTTCCGAGATACCAACGGGGTAGAAGTCGTATTGGGGTTGGAGTCTTAGCGGTCTTTAATTGAAAATTAATTATGTCCTACACCTATGCAAGTGGGCCTGGGGAATCTCATTCACTGTTTTGTCCTTTTGCAACAATTAGGCAAGTTTTTGCCTCGATAAAAACTTTGGTAATAGCAAAACGCAGACAGGCAGATAATCAACTTTCGAACATGCCGCCAGGCGAGCTGTGAACTAATTAAATAATGCCAGCATCGTTCGGTTAACTTCCGCTTCCGGCCAAATGGGCAACACTTCTGGAGCTTCGGCGGCCTTAACTATTTTCTTTGAGGATTATCAAGCGAAAATCACAGAAATAGCATAATGAAGTGTGTTATGTTTGGAGCTCGAAACCTTAATTGCCCAAAGTGTTGTCAACCAGCAGGGCTAATGGATTCCATGCCACCCACCAAACCTCAATAATGCAACTATTTTCATTAGCTCGGTTTTCGTGCTTCTAATTGGATTTTGGTTAATTTCCAAATCCTGCGATGGGCCAGCTTAAAAATTCAAAAATCAACGGGAATAAGAGCTAAACAAAACCACTAAGCGGACAGACAATGACCGAGAAAGCCGCGAATATTTCATTTTCATTTTCACAAATTAATATCTATTAATTATGCATCCAAAGCAGAGCAGACCGAGGTCCGAGGAGGTGACAGAGAGTCGTAAATCGATGTCAGTGCAAAAAATAGCCAGGCACCGGCTAAATAAATAATGAACGCCTCTTAAATTTTCATTTGGCCCTGGACAACAGAGCACCTAAAAGCTGTTACAAAAGCCAAAATAAACAATAATAACGTAACTGAATGCGAGAGGAAGTTCCGCAATAGCCGAATATTTGAGTGCCCTTAAATGGAGGCCATTTTTTTTTTGTGTTATAAATTCGGGATAAACTAACCATGGATTTTTTTTTTTTTGGTTGATAGTTTTAAGTTTCACATTTTATGCATTTGATGGTGCTTTTTATGAAACTATTTTCAGATTCTAGATAATTCTGATAACGGGCTTTGCATTTGATTGTAACAAATCGGCTTTAAACTTTTTGTATATAAGGGAAACTTTTTCAATTTAGGGTCTACTTGGGGAAAAACTCCTTAGAGAAAGATTTAAGCACTTTAACTTCTCTTTAGTTGGTCAGAGAAAACACTATTAAACTTAAAGCTTTTTAATATATTTATGATTATATTTATAATTAGCTTTTGTTCAGAAAAATAGTTCTTGGATTATAACAATTTACTTTAATTGAAAATAGTTTTATAACCAAAAAAGTCGTATTAATAAAGAAACCTAACAAGTAATTTTCTAATTCAAGCAGTCCCTTTAAAAAAAATTATAAATTTATTCAATTAAAACTTCTAATAGATGGCCATTAATTACTTCTTATTGTTCATATAATTACTTAATGAATGGCCTCCATTTTTGCCTCCAAACCGATACTGGAAACAGGTAATACCCAAATGTCACCAGGTGCATTTGCGAAAACAAAGTGAAACTTTTCGCCTCGGGGAATCGGAGAAGGATAGCGAAAGGGGCAAGCCAGGAAAGAGAAGGCCAGGGAATAGGGAAATAATAGAGAAAGGGAGTTCGGCGGAAGGAGAAGACCTGGGAATCGCCGACAGGAAGCAAGCCAGAATGGCAACAACGAATTACTCGACCCATAACCACAGTGCAATCAATTGTAGTGGTCCAGAAAACACATTCGAGCGAGACGGCAGCGTCAGATGCGAAAGAGAGAGGCAGCTAGGGGGTGAGACAGAGAGGCGAGAGGCCACAGTACCTCCAAAAAGCACTTTATATGCCGAGGTAATGGCGCCTAATAAACGTCTTCACTCGAGTGCGCTTGGCGCCGCCCACCCAGCCACCCAGCCACCCCGACACCCGGCCACCCCAAGGCCATTCCCCTAAACAGAGAGAGAAAGTGTGGGAAAAAGACAGACAGCGACAGGGACAGAGACAGAGAGGTGTGCGGGAAAGGTCGAGCAAGTAATTATGATTTATGTCGCTTCAGAGAATGTGCAAGGCGTCTAATTGTGTGGGCGGTCACTGGCCGCAATTACGCCCATCTCCATCTCCAGGCTCCATCTACATCACTTGGTCCTCGTCCCTCCGCCGCTGCCCAAACATCCCAGCTATTATGTCAAGCCGGCCGAAAATAGTGGAAATCCTACACGAATGTCGGATAAAGTAATTACAGGATGCTCCTCCCGACCGTCCCCTGGCCCATCCTTGCCGGGGAGCCCTAGGTAACCCAACGCCAAGACAGGACCGAGGCGTCCAGAGAGACGTGCAAATGTGTCCTGATGTAATGCATGCTAATGCGACACTCCTTCCCTGATCCCCTCTTTCTCCCTTGACTCGGCTGACCAGCCTGGTTAGGAATCATTAAAATAATTCAACTTGACCTGGTCCTGGATGAGGATCAGGACCTGGCCCAGCAACAGGATTCCTGGAATACTTTTGTGGCCGTCCGTCTCTGCATAATGCCTAATGAAACTGAATGCCGCAAAGCATCAGTGCTGGCAGAGTTTCATTTGAAAAGTAATTAAGAAGGTACAAAAATATAAAAATAAATATTTATTTATACTTTGTTTAATTTCCAATAAGAGAAAATCATTCATTCCTTAGTACAGGCTTATTAAGCTTAGTAAATAAAATATATAAATTATTCATTTGTTAAAAAAAAGAAAACCTACGAAGTAATAATAATAAACATTGACAAATTTATAAACAAACTCTCTTTTCTTTAATTAATTTCCGCCTCAGACTGCGTCAAGAAAAAACAGCTAAATTATCAAAACTGGACACCGTGGCTTCTCCTACTCCTCCCCTGACAAAGGATTTTCCCTGCTGACAACTGTGGACAATTGAAAAATCAGTAAACGATGCCGCATTGTCAACGCCACGTCCCTGGGGAAATGGCCACAAAGGGGGCACAGGCAGTGTGGAAAAGCGGGGTAAAAGCGGTGAAAACTGGGTAAAAGCAGTCATCATTCCATGAGTGGAGCATCATTCGCACTTAATTAGTAGAATGCCCGATTTAAAAGTGGGCGTGTCCAATCAGCTGGAGAGCTTAATTACAGCTCCAGCCTCCCACTAGCATTTCAAATCGGACTCGACCAGATGCGGGCTCTTAAGTCCGTTTGAAAATGTGAAAAATGAATGCAGAATTGGCAGGAAAAATCACTCTGAAATCAGAGAAAGGCCAACGCTGTATAGGGTTTCCCTTTGAGTCCCCTGAGGCAAGAGTAAAATACTTTATGTGATTAGGCCAAAAGGACACGTAACGTAAGAGAGTAGAGAGAGAGTTAAGGAGTGCTTTATATGATTAGGACGAGCAAAAGGGATTAAAGAAGGGTTAGGGAAAGTAAAAGCTACGAAATTGGGTCAATGCAGAAGAAATAAGTTTCAAGACGTATCTTAAAGGTATTATCATAAATTTAATATATCTTAAGAATCAAAATATATTATTCAAAGTCTCATTTGATTTGTTAAAGGACTTTCTGGTCCAAGTGAAAGTACTATTTAAGGGTAAAAGTAATATAATTCCCTTACTAATTTACTTACACAAAACTTAAGACAGCTGAAAAGTATCTTGCAACTTATCAGAATCAACGAAGTATCTTTAGCTAACGAAATAATGCGCGTGACATGCAACTGCTGAAAAGAACCAACAGCAAAGAGTCTCTTAAGCAAACGAAAAGTAGTTTAAGCCAGTGAACAGTAACCCGAAAGTATTTCGAGCTGCAGGAAATCATCTTTTGCCACTTGGCTCCCTCAAATACAACTTAAAGCTAACAAAAAGTATCCTGTGCCAGCGAAAGTTTCGAACGCGTCTCGGCAAGTACTGTGTTCAAAAGTGAAATATGTTTTCCAGTGCACAGGATAAATGGCAGCTAAGAGGGGAATCCTTTTAATTTGTCCATTCATAGATTGCATTCTTTTTGGGTTCTGGGTCTGGGTCTGGTTCCGGGTCCCCAGCACATTTCCGCCCATTTAAGCCCGATCCCTCGGCTAACCGGATTATTATGTGCAATGCAAACAAATTGCATCAACAAATTAGCCTTCTCGAAGAAGGCTCGAATAAAAATTTGCTTAGCTGTCGTAAATTCCGGGACACAAAGGCTAATCGCGCGGCTAATCAGGCGCAGCCATCAAACCGTCAGCCATCAAAGGAGCTCTCCGGTCCGAATCCTTCTGCTCAAGTGAAGGATTGCTGCTTGGCAAAGGCTTTGGCGGAGCACGGCGAACGTTGTTCGGCGGGGCGGAGGCAGCTGCGTGCCAGGACATCATTATGCTAAAATATTGCTCGGCGGTACTTAATCAACACAAAGGCTGCGAAGGCGGCCCGCCACGCCCCGCTGTCGATTTAATTGCCCCACAGACACTTCAATGTCAGCATAAATTAAATTTTGATTCCGCCGCTCCGGCAACTGCGGCGCCTCTAATGAAATTCCGCACGCCAAATTGCACAGCCCCCGGAATGGGGCTGGGCATGGGGCTGGGCCTGACGGCAGGGCATCCACATGGCACATCCCAGACCAGGAGCTGCTGCCGCCAACACCACCCCTTCGAAATGATGATGAGCTCATGATGTGGCCACCGCAATTGAGTTGGAGGCCTAAGTTAGTCGTTGCTCAGCCATTGTCGCATCAATTAATTTCAGCACGAGCCACGACTAGGACGCCACCGTCCGCCACCAACCGCCGGCCACTAACCACCCGCCCTCCGTTCAGCCTCCGACTGTTCTTATCGGACAGCTCATCACCATCATCCAGCGACCCCTACTTACACAGAGGGAAAAGAGGGTTTAATTAGGAGGAGAAATTTTATGCTGAAAAATTTAAATGAAAAAAGCCCAGAAGGGAACTAGGAGCCTGTCTTATACCATTGCCATCATTGCTTTAAAATAAAATATTATTTGAAGACAGCTTTTTAGTTGATTTAAAATATTATACCACTTTTAATAAAGTTAAAAACATTGTATATTATCCTCAAGCTTCGAGTAAACCCCTTAATCAAGTGAAATCTTTATTTCCAGTGCACGTTTTCCATTCTCAGGCACCACAACAACAGTTTGCAATTGTATATGCGGTGGCGACGTGAAAGTGGCTATGGGAGTGGACCAGGAGGCGGTGTAGGGGCGGGCTGGAGGTGGAGGCGTGGCACGTAATGAGCTTAGCTCTGGCCAAAACCTAAGGTGGCCAAGTCAGAGTCCATTATAGCCGAGTGGCTGGGCCGCATCTTGCGGATGTCCAAAGGGCGGATGGAGTGGCAGGCGGGGGCGAGAGTGACACGGAAGGGATTTTAAAGTCGACTGATTATGGGCGAGTCAAGCTGAGGTGAGGAGACCTTGGAACTAAAACTGATTAGGGACACGTGTCGGGCCATCGAAGTGGCTATCTTCCTGCTTTGTTAACCAACACGTAACCAGGGCTGGGTTTTTATTTAAGAGCTAGAGGTGGTAAACGCGATAGTTGGACAGTCTCTAAAAAGTAGTTGACAACACTTAAAGAAGATTTGTCTTGCTTGATAACAGAAAAATGAACAGAAATTAAAAGTATTCTCAATTCTTTTTCGATGCATTAAAATGTAAACCTTCTTATTTTGAAATTTCAAGTTAAAACAATTTGTTTTATAAACTTCTTTAAATTGTAAATGCAACATTTGCGTCGCTTTATTCACAGTGTTGTGAAGCGCGCTAAGGCGACTTCTGCAACACTAGGGCTCCATCTAGTTTCACTGACAGAACTGACGGCTGCTGTCAAAAAGCCTGACGAAGCACAAATCACAAATCACAAACTTGTCGAGCAATCGGAACGAAAAACTGCAAAAAAGAAGAAACACGACGAGAGCAGCTCTTCCATAATGGCAACAAATGAGTTGGACAAACCGAAAAAGCTGGATGACAAGCAGTAAGTAGGAACACTCATCACGAAGTCCCATCAAAATCCTCATCCTTCCGTACAACCCCTTAGCAATCAGTTCATCTGTCCCATTGTCTACAAAAATGAGATGCCCGAGCTGGCGCTGGACTGCAAGTTCCTGCCCTGCGGCAAGGACATACTGGAGTACACGATGGATCCCATCTCGTTCCCGGAACAGGAGTCGCAGCACGAGCACCATTTCAAGGGGCTGCATCTGCTGTTCGACATTGATTTGGTGAATCAGTCGGTTTACGATAAGCCCCAGCAGCAGCGCCCCAATCCTCGCAAGGAATCGCAGAAAATGGATCCCCGGGATACGGCCTTGCTGGCGGATATCGAAGCCCTGCATTGTGGCGACACCAGGCAGCGACCTAGTCGCATCCAGGAGTGCGCCCAAATGTTTGCCAAGGAGCGAGTGATGGTGCCGCGTCCCCGCACAGGAGTATACCGTACCCCGCCTGCTGCCGAGACGCAGGTGGAACTGCAGCCCGTTAGCCTGGATCAGCAGAAGGAGATGATCAACAAGACCTTTGAGGAAATCAAGAAGCCCCTTGGACGGCACCCCATCAAGCCGAAGAGCAACGCCAAGCCGGTGTCCGTTTTACCCCTTTTCCCAGATCCCGACCTTCAGAACTATAACTTTCTGCAAATGCAGTTCGATAATCCGCCCTCCGAAAGTAGCCAGAGTTTGCTGAGGGACTGCGGCAACTTCTACGTTAACTTCAATGCCAAAGAGGATTCTCCTGCCACCGGGGAGCAAATCTACGTGTCGGAGCAGCGCTACAAGGAGGATAAAACCACCGAGAACGCCGAGAAGGGCGATCGTATTATTCTCATCCGAAAACCCGATGCCGTCTACTACGTCAGCGTGCAGAGATACATCAAATTGCGCCGCGAACGACCACGTCCCCAGGCCATGGGCAACAAGTGTCTGCTGGTAAGGCTCCTAAAACTCATCAATTTATGTCAATAAATTTACGAAAAATTAACTCTCACAGCAGGTCAAGCGAGTGGCAAAGGAAGCAACATAAACAGGAATTAATTTTCAGGCTCACAAAGAAAATCGAGGCGGAATCCAGGTATCTAGGGGATCGTATGATTGAAATTCTGAACGAAGCCAGGAATTGCACAACGATAAAATAAAGCTCCAACATAACCCATATGAAATTCTGCACAATTTGAAGAATTTTTCCACAGGAAAAGCTTAAACCCAGTGCATAAATATAAATAAAAAAAAGTGGAGATGAATGTTGCAAGTGCTCTCTTGGCCAGGCTTAACTGTTGTACACACAAATTTATACCAAACTTATTACTTAAAAATAACTAAATATACAAGATTCCTTATACTTAGAAATTACATTTTTTTTTATATATATTTAATGCCTCTCATTAGCCTCTACAAAATCGCTTTAGAAAATATCGGGTTTCGTCTTGAAACTTAAGCTAGACTGCCTAGTTTGTTTATAATGGAATTGCTTTGTTATCGGATTGGCAGATTGGGGGCAGCAGGTGGACGGGAAAGCAGGACATTAGTTGCCAGGCAACAGGCTAAACCTGAAGAGGTGACATCTTGCATCCCAGCACCTGCTCGTCTTCACCGACACCCTTAGTGATGCAGCATCTTCTTGGCAATCCTGGCAAGAGCCACCATGACGATCCTAAAGTACAAATACACATTACACTATACATTTGCAATGGGTGTCTGTCTGTGTATAAAAATCTATGTGAGAAATAGACAATTTTTATGACGTTTCCTCCCAGCAACCATTTTTATTTTTTATTTTTTTGTATTTTCTACGATGCTGCTGCTGCCACTGTGGCACACTGCGGAATCCTATTTCATTTGGCCAGACGCTCGGAATTTGTTGTGGCAGCGATTTGGCAGGATAACCCCGCCCATTCCCCTCACTTTTGTCCCCTGCAGCAGTGCTGGCTGTTTGTCCTTTTTTATACCCTTTCAGGGTATTATTATAATAGTCAGTAGTCAGTCACAGAGAAGGATTCATTTCCGACCCTATAATGTATATATATTCTTGATCAGCATCAACAGCCGAGTCAATCAAGCATGTTTTCTAAAAAAAAAAAAATTTATGATTTTATCAAATTTTATAAGGGGTTACATCGTTAAAATTGTCAAAAATTCAAGAAAATTTTAGTTGTTCAAATTTTTAATCTTGGCATGCAGTTTTATAAACCAAATAAAAACTAACAAAGAACTGCTTTTGGATTTAAAATAACACATTTTAATAAATAATAAATTTAATATAAAAATAAGTTATAATTTAAACTAAATATTGGCATAGTTTTTGAATTTTATATAGTTTTATACGAAATGAATATCGATTTATGTAAGCAATTTAATCTTTGTCGCGAAGGGGGAAATTCCAAATGATTAATCTTTTAGCATTAATTGCATTTCTTTAATTATTAAAGTTTCACGAGGGAAAGTTCTTATAAGAAAGTATATTATTTTGTTTACAAAATCTCACACTTTATAATTTGATTTAACAAAAAATTACCAATATTGGCAGCCATAGCTGCCAAGGCTTTAGGCTTAAAATATTTAATTATTTGCCACAGTTTTAAAGGAATATTTAAAATAAACAAAATCAGTAGTTTTAACTTAAAGATTTTATTTTCCAAAAGTTATTATTGCTTTATTGTTGTTGATATTTTTGGAACTCCCCACTTTCCCGATGTCCTGTCGCTGGCTGTCAGCACTGCCGTGCAGGGTCCTGTGATGTCGCATGCAGCAGATGTCGCTGGGGGGAACGGCTAAAATGCCACAATTTTGTTGGCCAGCAACTTAGATGGCATCCGATGTCGCTGCAGCTGGGGCAGGGCGGGGAGAGGGGAAGTGTCACGCTGCTCGATGGCTTAAATAGATTAGCCAATGCATTTGCTGCGGCCTGCGGAACTGTTGCGCAGCGACAGGGAAATTTAACGGCAAGGGAGTTCATTTCCACCCAAAACAAAAAGGGGAAAAACAGGATATAAAAAATGGGGGGAATTTGTGTGGCTTTCAAATCAGCCAGAAACTAATGTGCCAACTTCAAAGGCAAACAAATTCAAGTGCATTGAGCCCGCAACAAATCAAAGACTCCTCGACGACCTTTTTCTCGCTTTCGTCGACTTCCATTCAGCAAACTCTCTCTCGGCGGTTGCCATTTCTCTGGGCCATACATCAAAGCAATCAAATGGACCCAAGTGTATCTATCAAGGCGATAAGTAACACAAAAAGAAATTCAAATTTCGCTCAAAAGAGGCGGAACCCATGAGGAGCTGCGAATAAGGACAATGGAGAGTGCACTGGGAATTATTTACGAGCCAATAAGAGTTGAGTCCTAAAATATTGTATTTTAACCAAATATTTAGAGGTACATTTCTGTAAGTCCCATAATTTTTCACAATTTTAAACTAAAAGAGAAAAATAATTAAAAAATTTGCTTTTGTAGTCAGTTTTCAAGTCCATTCAATAACTGTTCAGGACTTTTCACATGTCTCATTTTAATTATGTTGATTTTTAACGTAAAGTCTCAATTTCAAATATTTTTTATTATCATTATAATAACAATTTTACCCAAATTGGAAGGGTAACCAATATTCTAGCTAAATACTTGGCTTGTACCATTTTTTAAGTAAAGAAAATCTTTCATTTTCCACAGCCAGTGCCTATCTTTTTTCCCCAGCCTAGACAGGACCTATTTAATTCATTTTTGATGCACTTTTTTCTTGTGTGTTTTAAGGAAGAGGCAACGGAACGATTTCATTTATAAATTGAGCTTCTGTTTTTTTGGCAGCACCTAAGTTACGAGAGGTTGCGACTGGCTGGCAACAAATTATCGCTCTGGCACCTAGCCATCTCCTTTATCCGTTTCCCACACCCGCACCCTGGCACATCCTTGACTGAAATGAACTCTTCTGTGGGCTCCAGGATGTGTGTGTGAGTGTGCAAGTGAGTGTGTTTGCCGGCCTCAAAGAACTGACCAAGCAATTTGCCTGGCCCAAAGGCTAACCAACACCTCATCACTCACACGGAGCCAAAGAGCGAGATAAGGAGTGGCAGGATGTGGAAGGATATGGCAGGATGCGGCAGTATAGGGTAGGGAACGGCAGGAGTTTGTCTTGGCCGAAGTGGACTTTCGCCTTAATTAAACAGATTTGTTTGCCGACTCTCAGGCTGATGGCCCATGTACGTACTATATATGCGCCAGTTTGTATATATTTTTCTCCCAGCCCGACCGAACGACCGAAGGACCGACCACGCCCGTCTAAACAAAGAGCGGGGATTGGGGGCCAAGAATTATGGCAGCACAGCAAAAGGTCAAACCCGTTCTCGGTTTTCAATACTTATTGGCCATCAGCCGCCCAGGCTCTGACCCCATAAACATAAAGCGCAAATTCCAAGGCGATGGCACTTTCCCACTGGCTAATCCTTAATTTGCAATAAAAAAGATTCATGATCTACATAACGTATATATCTGTGGGCTGATTTCTGTGGTTTTCACTACGTTTTCTAAGCTGTGAAAAGATATGTTCAAATAAACTGGTTTGAATTTATGTTTGAGGAAAATAATTCTCTTGGAAAACATATTTATTTCTATAGGTTTTTGCTATAACAATAGTTTATTTCTTTAAATTATAATTAAAATTCAATAACAATTTTTTAAAACAAAATTATTCAATAAATTCCTTGAAAATGATCAACCTTTCTCATAAATAAAAGAAAATGTCCGAGACAATTGGATATTCACCTGAAACTTTACTCGAAATTCCTAGCAGCTGGCCAACAAAAAAGCCGAGACATAAATCCAAGGCAGGACAGCTGAAGTTGGCCATTTCGGGGGTCAAGTGAAAAGTTAAACAAAAACGCTTAGGACACACACATATACAAACCGGCAGGAATTGCGCCAGGATTTATGTTGCGCCCTTTGTTGACGCTGTCCGCACGAATATTCACATTACACAGCGGGCCGTGTGAAGCGGAGACAAAGGACAAGACCAGGACGAGGACGAGGACGAGAAGGACAAGAAGGAAGCGACCCTCAAGTGCCAGCAGCGGCCAAAACGATGTCAAGTCAAAAATGGTAGAAAAAGAAACTAATTTCCTAAGATGGTGTCAACTGCAACTTTTCCCACTCGTGCCCCTCGAGCATTTTCCTCCACTACTCGAGTGCTCTCTGGACTGCATTAAACGGCCAAGGATCCAGGGATCGGGGGGCAGCGAGGAAGGCTGATGATGGCCACTGCTGAGAGCTAAATGCACTGGCAGATTACCGCAAACTTGGAAAAAAATTAAAGTGCGACACGCCACCACTCTGCCCGACCCCCTAATGAGCCTCTTAGTCCCAGCTCAAAACTCATAATCAGCACAAAAATTTTACTCCCCGTATATTTGCTACACTTGAAAAAAAATAGGGTGAAAGATGGCTTGTTTAAATTAAATGTATGCCATTTAATAATGTTATGAAAGATAAAGAGAGCGTTAAATAATTATCCAAATATAAATTGTGGCTTTAATTTTTTTACCAGGAAATACTTCTTTGTCTCCTACTTGAATTTTATATTTATATATTGCAAAAACACATTTCTATTAGTTTTATTTAATTTGTATTTAACTTAATTTAAACAATTACAATTTGTGGATTCCCTGAATCAATTTCAAATATGTTTTAAGAAGCGATATAGAATTTTTGAATTTATAATTTATGTGTAAAGATAGGGATTTACTTCCAACCTAAAATAAATAACAATCTATATAATGTTATACATTATTGATAAAATTAAATGAAAATAGCTGTGATTTCCATTGAAATTCCATTTAAATTCATTTGATTCTCCTTACTCAATCGCCTCACAGGGACAAAGCAGTTAATTAAACCGAAAAAATGCCTTAATCAAAAGTTCGTGCCATTTATTGTGGCTGCATTTGTTGTTTTCGCCACAAGTACGCAAAATAATTCGATTCAATGCGTACACTGCAGTCCGCACAATTAGGGAAACAAAGCAAAGGACCGAAGGAGAGCATATTTCGTTACACAAAATGTTTCGCCCCGCAGCCGATTAAATATCCTCTTTTTTTTGGGGAGAGAAATTTGCAATGTTGATATCCATTATTTATGGACTGCTGCTATTGAAATGACCGGGGGTGTGGGGCAGGGCAGCTGGCGGAGTGCGGACAGGGCGGATTTATTTATTGACGGGCGGAATGGCATGTAAACCACAAATTAATTGGCTTGGTTAGACACCGCAACGGACCAGAAAGTTGCATAAAACTTTGCCGCCTCGATTGATTGATGTGGCCTGCCATTTGCCAGGTAATCAATGGCTGGGGCCAAGGAGTCAAGCAGCTAAGGAGCCAAGGAGCCAAGATCCTCCTGGCCAACTTGAGAAACAAATTGGAAACGTCTCTGGATATTTATTTTACTTTAAAGACTCCTTTAAAGAGGCTCTTCGCATGCAAAAATAATACAGGAAAAGATGAATTGCCGAGTTATTTCCCGCTGAATGAGCAAAAATAAAGCTTAGCCACATTTATTTGGCAAGTCAGCTATAACTTATCGATTTACCCCGGGACTCTTGGCTACGCAATTTATTAATTATCTTCTATAGCATTTTATTTTTATTTTTCTTAGCACAACTTTGTGCAAACTTTTGCGATTCCTCTGCCCCCTCGGTGAGCTCTGTCAGGCGTGTAATAAATTATTTCAAACTCCCGGCACAAATCATGAGCTGCATAAACTTAACTTTCCAATCATGAATCATTAAACTATCGCAACGGAACGGTTGTGTTATTCGGCTTCGCACTAAAGGCCAGCCAACAACAGTTTTGTATCAAACAAATTAAAACTTTTAGCCAAACTATTTAGATACAAATGCAAACAGATGGTCAGCCACGGCAAATTCTCCTCCAAGGAAAACAAAGGAAGAGGTCAGGGTGTGGTGGAAAAAAGGGGAAAACAAGGAAGTCTGGCGGAAACTTGAAATGCACGTACTAAATGTTTCTGTGCCCCGCAACTCAAATTGCTTGGGAATTGTTCTAAAGCAGCGAAATTTTCAGGGAGTCTTTAAGAAGATGAAATGTTTCTAAGTGCCTAATATTTTGTATAAGAAGTGGTTTGTTAATTTATGTGTGTTATACGTAATTTCAAGTAATTTTAGTTGTTTGTGATTATCCTTTCTCTCATTAATAATCGTGTATTAATTGTTTTTTTATTATACATATTTTTCTGTATTTAATTCACTTTATCCCTTGCAGTCAGTGCAACTTGTCTAAATTAATAAGTACATTTGAAAATAACTTGTTCACAAAGTCACACAATAAGTGTCTTAGTTTCTGTTCAAATTCTTGATTCTTCTGATTACCAAAAGCTTAAATATATTTTCTTTAAATCCTCATATATACACTGCGCGTCATCAGGTTAGCGCCCCCCATCTAACTCAACATTAGTGATTATTTTTCGGTAAACACATTGAGCTACATTGATCCAATAATTTTTTAATAAACTGCAATGAATTTACTTTAAAATGAAACTAATTTGAATCATATAACGCTTAAGATAAGATTTTAATGAATTTTTTAGAAAAATGTTCAAGAAAAACGTAACATAAAATTGGTCATCAGGATAGCGCCTGCAAATGTGATTTCAATTATCTCGTTTGTATTGCCGCGTACAGTCACCAAATTTTTTGTGTAACTTAAAACAATAATTAGCTGTGTAAAAATCGAAAAAATGGGAAGAAGAACAGTTTTATCTGAGAAGGAAAAATCACAGATTGAGGCATACTATGAGTGTGGACTATCTCTTCACAAAATCGCCGAGAAAACTGGAAGGCACAGGAAAACAATATCAAGTTTTCTTAGAAATAAAGAAAACTATGGGAAAAACTTTAAAGGCGGTAATAATCGTGTGATTTCTGATGTTGACAGGCGATCGATACTAAGGCAAGCATCAAATTCGCATGACTCATCTGCAAAAATAAGAGAAAACTCAGGTGTTAAAGCGAGTTTGTCTACAGTTCAAAGAGTCATCAGAAAAGCTACACATCTTAAGAGATTAAAATTGAAGAAAAAACCCCCTCTTAATTGCCAAAGAAAAGAAACACGCTTAAATTTCTCTCGCTTGCACATGTCATGGACTACTGAGTGCAATACGTTGTTTTCTCTGATGAGAAAAAATTTAATTTAGAAGGGCCCGATGGGTATAACTATTACTTTCATGACCTACGCAAAGAAGAGCATACTCTGGACCGCCTGCACAGCCGGGAAGGGGGTGTTATGGTGTGGGGGGCCAATCGTACTTTGGCACCTGCGAGTTGCAGTCTTAACATCGCGTATGAATGCCGAAAACTACAAAAATGTTTTGATAACGGCATTTCCGCAAATGCAAAACCTTTTCCAAAACTTGAAGTGGAGTTTCCAGCACGACAATGCTCCAACTCACACAGCCCGGTCCGTGAAGTCGTGGTTTGTAGCTCAAAACGTTGATGTCCTTGAATGGCCACCATACTCTCCCGACCTCAATATCATCGAGAACGTCTGGGGTTGGCTGGCTAGGAAGGTTTATGAGTCCGGAAAACAGTACAAAACAAAAACAGAATTGATAGATGGAATAAAACACGCTTGGAGCACCATTTCATTAAATTACTTAGATCAGCTGTACAAATCTATTCCTAATCGAATTTTCGAAGTAATTTTCAACAAAAGCGGATCCACACATTATTAATTAATCATTAAGTTTGTTTAAAAAAGAGTATTTAAGTATTAAATCGCATAATTGTTGCTTTAAAAACAATTTATAATGAATTTATGTCAGATGGCGCTATCCTGATGACCAATTTTATGTTACGTTTTTCTTGAACATTTTTCTAAAAAATTTATTAAAATCTTATCTTAAGCGTTATATGATTCAAATTAGTTTCATTTTAAAGTAAATTCATTGCAGTTTATTAAAAAAATTATTGGATCAATGTAGCTCAATGTGTTTACCGAAAAATAATCACTAATGTTGAGTTAGATGGGGGGCGCTAACCTGATGACGCGCAGTGTATGTAGTTTTCAGGCTGATCCACAGATGCGATAGTCGAGAGTTGTATTAACTGTGAACGTTGCTTGACAACAGACCAGCGATTAGCCATCGAAAGACAGAAATAAGAGACTGCAAATTGTGCTGTTCGAAGCCCTCGAGAGGGGGAATCCCACTCAACTGTCGCACGCAGCGAAAGCTACTTTTAGAAAAGCATTTCTACGGAAAATTCCAAACCCCTGAGGCTAAGATTAGCGAAATGTACAAAGCGCAATGCGTAAACATAGAACACTTAAAGAGAATATATATTTATAGAGGAATTTAATGATTAAAAACTATTAGAGGAAACAGATGTTCATATTAAGTTTTATATTTCCTTGGGAATAATTAAACTATGTTACATAAATTAAACTCTAACTCTTTTCAAACACTGGAAATATAAATTCATAATAATAAATATATGTCCTATACTGTTTTATAATTTTAGGGAAAACCCTATCAGGCTCAGTTATTCTCACTACAAAAAAATTCTGTAAGAAATAAAAATAATCACAAATTAATCTCCTTATGCTCCAAAATTTCTCCCAGTGCTGGCAAACAATTTTCTTGCGCAAATTGGACAGCCGGCATGCAGTGCAATCTAATCAGATGTAATGTTGTGCCTTCTGTGTTCTTCTGAGCTGTTGGGCAAATTGTAAAACCCTTTGGCCGGGGTCATAAAAAGTCCGCTACGCCAATTCCAGGGAAAATGTGTTAATAAAAGGACAAAGAATTCCGACAAGGAGGAAGCGGAGTGCCTAAGAAAATTGAAATGAATAGAATGGAGGGGGCGTGGCGCAACCGTAGGGCAAGTGGCTTAAAGTTCATTTGCAAACAATCAGCCAGACGAACCCAGACAGAGTCTGCCCCGAAGTGTGTGCTATGGATTTTCCATCTCGTACCCAAATTATCCTGGTTCTGACCTTAGTCTATTTGCTCCGTCTGTGTCTCTGCATTCTGCATCATCATTTATTTTCCCCCGCTCCCCTTAGTTGGTCAATCTTTAAGCAAATTTATGTTGTGTGTGCCACAGACAGCCGCAGGCATTCCAATGTCCTTGCGCCACAAAAAAAGTAAGAGGGATATGCAGCGAGCGGAACAACAACCAGATGAGCTACAATGTCTGTTTGACTGACACACATGAGGGGAGTGTGGAAAGGGTTGCGAGTGGGACTCCTTGCAAACATTGCACTTTTGGGTTAAGCAAAGCAAAACGCTGGCAAAAATTCTTTTTCGGCCAACCACAAAAGTCCTTGCACAAGCACACATGTACGCACAAACACTCGCCCGCAGACGGCCAAAAGCAATTCCATTTTGCCTTAAAATGCACGAAAAACGACGACAACGAGACGATCAAGAAGAGGCAGAGCCAGCCGCCGGAAAAGCGGGGAAAACCAACAGCAATATACACGGATAATAGTGATTCAAAAATATGCTTGACAACTTGCAGAAATTGTGTTTTAATTTATTACAAATTTTGTAATTTAAATACATAATTAAATAAAACAAATTTATATAATGTCTGGGAAATATATGTAAGAAAACTTTAATTGATATGTAAAAATATAAATATAAATTGTTTTAAATAATTATATTCCACTGTATTAAGTAAAAAGTTTATACATATGGTATGAACTTCTTACTTATAAAGTGTTTACCTTTTCACAAAACGCAATTCAATAAAATATTTAAAAATAAGTACCATTACTCGCCTCATTTTTTTTCTCAGTGTAAAACCCGAGAGAAAACCAACAGAGGGGCACTATAACGATTTTCAGTTGCATGCGTATTATATTTATTTTTATTTATATTAAGCGCAGCGCAGAAGCTAAAAATAAATAGAAAAGCAACAGCGGCAGACCCAGACTCAACTGGAAAACCTAAAGAAAGAAGCTGCCGCTGCACTTGTTTGCGCTATATGGTGTACTATATATATATACAAATGTCTCTATATTTGCATTGCTTTTTATGCCCATAGATGGGGGAATATAGAAATGGGGCAGGTGCCATAAGAAAAGACATCCTGGAGCCAGCCAAGTTGTTGATTCTTAATCAGCATAAGCAGGTGACTCCACAAGGGGGAGAGATCATCGAGGGATAAAGACTTTGGCATGCTTAGGGGATGAAATTATTTTTTAGATTAATGAAGATCATAATGGATTCAGAGGCATAAACACGATATTTTACTGCCTGCGCTGATTAAAATATAATTATTTTAATTGGTTTTTATTTTTTAGGGCAAATAAGTTTGGAATACCATGAAGAAGTCCTACCATGCCTATAAAGTATATATTTTCCTGACAAGTTTGAAAATAAATTTTAACTAAATATGCAAATTTGTTACCTCTAATCTAAATGAATCCTTTTTGTTATAATTTTTTATTTTTTTATATTTATTTCTCCTTAATTCAATCGTGTAAAAATATAGATATATTATGCGGCATATCTTAAATCTTTCTAAGTCTTTTATAGTCAAAAAACGAATGCTTATCAAGAGCCATAAAAACATTAATTTGTCATTGAAATCCTATTTTGTTTTAAATAAAAATATAAAAGAAAAACCATCAATGGCGTTTGGGGGTCCTATTTATTCCTGTTTAAAAAATACAAGAAAAAACAGATTAAACCTATACCTGATTTTCTTAATATATATTTGAAGGTCCTTTAGGAGAACCTGAACTTTAGGGTTGTATAGCAATCATAAATAATTTATTTTGGCAGTTAACTAGATTTTTCTTAAATTTTAAGAACAAATGACAACAGTGTAATATTTTGGGACTGCTATGAATATCTGCAATAAAATTAATATTATTTCAGTCAAGACTACCAACGATTTAAGTATTCGCAAACTTTATATTTTTTTTTATTATTATTATTATTATACTTGCATATGTATTTACAATTAATTTTCTCATCTTTAAAATTGAACTCTCTCCATTAATAAAATTAAATTTATTTACATATATGTATATTTTTGTAAAGATACCAAACATCTCCCTACGGTTTCAGCTGTACCAATATAGATTTCCTCAATCAATCATTTCGATGTTAATGCCACTGATGACTTCATCATCGTCCAACAATCAAACCCCCGCATCCTGAATGCCATCCTTAGCATTTAAATGTGATGGCTGCGCAGTCCTTTTATTTTCCCTCCCCCGTCTAAATATAACTCTGTTTGTCGCACTAAAAACGCTGATAAATATCAAATCAAGACCCCTCTGCGGACAAGGCTCTCGTCCCACATTTTCCAGAGCCCCCACACAGAAACATAATTTGTGAAACCTTTACTGCAAAGCGTATTTCCCGTTTCAGCATTTCCCCGGCAAATAGTTTTCCCTTTTTCATATGTGTGCGCTTGCCGGCTAACATATGTTTTCATTCCTTATTTTCCTTGGGTTGGGCTCGCTCTTTTTTATTTTTTGTCTGCAATTTATTTTATTGCCGCAATGCAAAATGTGTGCCGTGTGTGAGTTTGTGTGTCTTCCGTGTGGATGTCTGTGTTGGTAGCATTTGTATTTAGCCTGTTTAGCTTTGCCCGCTGGCTGTGGGCCGCTTTTCCTTTTTCCCCCGCCTCGGCCCCGCCCCGAGAGCCCACAAAATGCTGACACAAATGATGTGCTGTCGCCTGTGCCTGGCCGGGCGCAATTAATGCGGCATCTGCTGTTGCTGTTGCTGTTGCTGCCGATTTTGCTGCTGTTTTTGGCTCAGATGTTGCTGCAGCAGCACTCGCACCTGAGCCCTCTGCGGAGGCATTGGGGCCAGCCGCATGGCAACAACAGCAAAATGCAAATTATTATTGTCCGCTGAACGCAAAGAAAATAGGAAAAGTAGCTGACTTTAAAAGGGATTTCAAGGATTGAAAAGCCTTTATTAAGCTTAACAAATTGGTATTTAAGAGGTTTATGATATCAGTTTATAAGTGTATTCAATTGTTTATAGGGTTATTGTAATAATAATCATTGTGAAAACAAAATGTACCAATTACAATTTAAAAAGTTAAAAATACATAACATAACACAATAAATTCTTTCTCTTAAAAGTTTTAACTTATTGAAGTTCAAAATACATTAAATTCCTTCTCTATAATTTTTCAACTCGTTAAATTCCCACAATTTTAAATTTAAACCCAAACTTAGATATCTAGGTATTCGCTTTATATATCCTCAGGCCTTTTTAGTTGGTTTTATGCGCTTTTCCACTGCAGCTGATGTGAGAATTTTCCTACTTGCACAACTAATTCCGCAGTTGGTGCCGCTGCTGCCAAAAACTTTTGTGGTTGAATGACTTTTGTGGCATGTTCTCTACAAAGACGTGTGTGCGCCTCGTGTGTGTGCTTGCACATACAAAAATAATTATATATTATAATAAATAATATTCACCTTGTATTATAAAACTAAAATTAGACTCAAAAAAACCTTTTTCTGATTTCAGCTGCCTTTAGAAAATATTATAATTAATATTAAAAAAAAACCTTGTTGTTCTTGGAATTTTTCCTAATATTTTCTCCTAGTGCACCCGGCATTTGTTGGTTTTTGCGCAATATTTATGTTACGGTTACAAGGTTGCTTAAACCCTAATGTTCGCTCTCGGTGAGTCTTTACATCAGTTCCGTTTTCTTCGCAGGGAAAAAATACACGCAGCTGGAAAGGCGAGGAGAGCGGGGAAATCGCTGAAAACGAAGGCGAAATCGATGGCGGAAATGTGGCATTTCTGGCCTGAAAGGTTTTCCCTTCCTTCGTTTGGTTAAAAGCATTCTCCGCCCCGATGGTTGCCATCCATATATGTGTATAAATACATGCCCTAAGTCAAACAAATCGTTTGCTAATTGGCTGTCATGTATTTTGGCCACAAACGGCGACGACTGCGGTACAATTTAAACAGGGTCCAGGCAAACAGACCGGGAAATTCAGCGGTGGAAAGCCAGCACTCATACGCACTGTTGTCAAGAGGAAACGGCTTTGATTTCGCTGACAACCGATGGCGTTCAATGAAAATATATTTTGCCATGGCACAGGCCATATTAAATTGGTCGGAAAATGTATGTATGTATGTCAAATATATCCTGCCATAATAGTTAAGGAGCTTTAGCGAGTGCAGGGACCAAAGCAATATAATATTTGTGAAGTCAAAGGACACTGCCATGCAAATCTGGCAAAGAGGGAATGTGGCTACTCTTAAAAAACTCCCTATAAGATAACAAGCCAAAAAATTGCAAAAATATTATAAATATATAAAAAATGTGTGTGTTGGAAAAGCATGAAGAAAAAATTCAGCGAAATCCCAGCTCCGGACTGAGTACAAAATTAACATGAGAAAAACGCGCTGCTAGAAAAAAATGTTGCTAGAAATTGCAATTTAATTAATGGAATGCATCGCAGACTGCGAAAATATGCGAGGCAGATACGACCAGAGTCCAGGGGAGAGAGAGAGAAAAAGTGAGAATGCAAATGGCCGCAGAATTGGGGGAAAGGAAAAGTGAAAATTGCACAGCAGCGCCAGCCGGCCGACCGATGGGGGAAAATTACTAGAAAACCAAATTAACCAAATTAGCAAGCTGTAAATTCAGCGTCGCTTTCTTCTTCCTGCCAGCAGCTGCACTGCGGAGCAAATTAATAAAGTTTCACATTATTAGCGGAGTTTTCGCTGGGCTCTCCTTCGGCGTTTTCCATTTCCCAGTTCCCTTTGCCCCACAGCTACCATTTTCCCTTCGCCGCTTGCCGCTCGCCATTCGGCAGTTGTGTCTGACTCGGAGTCGGCCTGGTTCATTTCAGTTTCAGTTCCTCCTCTGGCCAAATTTAATTTTTCTTGTAGTTTTAAGCAGGCCAAAGTTTACTTTTTCTCTGTGCGAATGTGCGTGTGTGTGCTGGGTTCCCTAAGTAAGTTGGCCAAGTTAAGATCCCTTGCTCTTTCAGTTAGTGTATGCGCTTAAATTATATGCGCAAGTTTGGCCAACAAGTTTTGGGAGCGAGTTTCGCTTTAATTTATCGCTCGGTTCCTCTGTCGCTGAACGCGACATCTACACACTTGTGTATGGGAATTTATCCACACATTATATTCCCAGACAGCCGAGGAGCAAATACTAGCAGCCTTTGGCTTGATTTAATTATTTCTTACTATCAAAACACAATGAATATTTATCGTGTATGTATTCAGCTGCATTTCCAAAATTTATTCAAATGTAAGTTCATACCAACGTATGCAAATTCGTGGGGTAGTTTTTTCATTTTCAAAGATAAATTCACACAAGCACAAAATATTTTCCATAAACTGAAAAGATTTCGGGGAAGGGAAGCCCTTGCCTGGACTTGTTACATTTTATTATCCTAAATGTAATGGATTCTTAGAAAAGTTGCCACAAGTTATTTACATATGGCTCTGAGTTTGGAGAAGATTCAAATTATAAAGATATATATATCTTTGTTGAGTTTGTTTACTATGCTCACCCAAACGAATTGAAGATGCTTTGCGGATTTTGCATTTTCATGGCCTTGGGGAAAATATTTTTTGTTTTTACAACTAGCTTATTTACATGCAATTATTACCAATGAGAAACTAATCCTACAGATTCTTAAATTCCCCACTCATTTATGGCTCTAATAACTTGACCACAACTGTGGCCATGTATTCATGCTTTTCGCTGACAACCCGCAAAGGGAAGATGCGGCCAGGAAAATAAGAAAAACTAAAGCGAAAATGAACAACACGCGACTGTCCTGGTCACAGGACCCGCACACAGACAGGATGCTGGATTCACAACGCGTCGTATACGCAATTGACCTAATTTCACCCCTCGCCCACGTTGTTTCCTACTCGTAATGGTCGCCGTTTAGCTTTGAGTTCTGGTTTGCCGCCAGGATGCGGCCAGGATGCGTCGGGATGTGCGGCAGGATGTGCAGCTCGCCGCCTCGCAGGATGCACTTCTATCCAATATTGTATTTCCCGCTTACACCCCCTGCACATACGAAATATGTGTGCTTGTTTGAAAAATTCATGCCAGCTTTTCGAGGGTCTCCCTCCTCAGTAGTCACACATAAATCCACAGCCCACCTGGCTGTGTTTTTATTTTGTTTTTATTCCATGCTTTACATAATTAAGTTCTTGTCGATGGCAAAAGTTGCTGACATTCGCTGGCTGGCTGACTGGCTGGCAGGCTGGCTGGCAGGCTACGCTCATACATCCGAGAACAGGCAACTTTTGGCTGCACATGGCTCTAAATTAATTTCATGGCATCAAGTTGGCAACAGCCAGCAAGGACGCCAAACTAAAATAAAAGCAAAAACGTACACTTGTCGCCCTGCTGCAGGAATGTTTTTAGAACGTGTTAATTAGGTGAATTTCTGAGATGTATTTGCAGCAGCGCAGCCACCGAATTAACAACGTGGCAAGTTGAAGTGGCTGTGGAACGAGCCCGTCCCCCCGAAAAAAAAGTGGCAAGCGTGAGGGGAACCTTGAACTAGTACCTCAATATTAGCGGATTGCCAAGCAAGGTCGGGAAAGTACAGGTGCTTTTCCATAGCTGGTGACCGAAATAGGAAACAAATTCAAACTGAAAGTTAATCGCCAAATTGGAGGATCGAAGGTTTACTCAAAAAACTCGGGTAATTTTTATATTTATACTATCTGAAATAATAGGAGGAAAATTTAATTACCTCATTAAATCGATAGGAAATAGTCAAAAAGGTTTGTTAAACCTAAAAAAGTGTCTTATACTGATTTGGATTTATTCTTAACCTTAACACCTAATTAAAGGTAGACTAATAGCTTAATTAAATTAAAAACCAATGTAAAAATGATCCCTTTACTTTATAAACTATACAAAAAGTAGCTATAATTCAAATACATTGAGTATAGGCAATATTGTACCTATGTTCCTCGATCGAATTCTAATAAAGAAATTTAATCTACAAATGAAAATAGAAAAGACTTTCTTCTCTGAGCAACATAAACTCGATTTATAGAGTATTTTAATTAAGGACATTCCTTTATATTCAACTATTAAGGCTTAAGAAATTCCAGATACATATGATGATTTTCTATCAGTAAAAGCAATTTACTGGCTCCTCCCAAAGACTTTGTTTAATCAATATCCCCTTGGACACATTTCGCTTACTGCCTGACACACACTAATGAACTAAATCGAAAACAGTAACTATAAATTTCTTCTAAGACCGACGATCCCAACAATTCCCAACTAATTAAATAGAAGTGTAAGCCCACTTCTTATACTTTTCGATTTCGAAGAAGACCCAAAGTAAAAGCGTTGCGAATTTATGTTCTAATCAAACTTAACAACTCGATCCCCCACGATTCTGCCCACAAAGCCAAACGGGAATAGTGCAGAGACCCGCACAACTGGAAACGTTTTATATTGATTTATAAATTTCGCAAATTCCGCTGGCATCAGCAGCAAACAAACTTCTTATGAGCAAACTTTGAGGCGCATAACTATACTATCTAAGGTCCATTTTCCCTATACACTGAACTAAGCCAACCCCCGGCACAAGGACGCTCTAATTGCATTTAATTAGCTGCCACGATGCCCTCGTTTTTCCCGCTCCGCCGTCTTCTTCTGCCCGCTGGTGTGTTGGTGTTGTCTTAAAAAGTTGACCGACATAAATTTCATTAATTAGTTGAAAATTTGCCGGGCACTTTGTGAGCAACAATTTCTGAAGATTTGTTAACGCTGCTTGGTCATTTGCTGGCCGGACCTTTTCGGTCATTAAACAAATGTATTTATGGGATGCATGCCAGAGCTTAAAAATAAGAAAAAACAGTAGGTTAGGAGGTTATGACCATGGCATACCAAGCTCAAAGTTGCTTAAAATTATTGAAATCATCCTATTCTTAGGTTAACCATTTTAAAATACCAAATATGTTTACTCAGACATGAAACTTACTGCCTTAAAACTTTCACAGGACCCTAGAACACCAGAGGCTCAGTTTGCTTAAAGTATTACATACTGTTTTGAGGCTCAGTATCAATATTCCAAAAATATTTTTCCATTAAACTCAGTATTTAAAGTACGTTTCTTGCCACACTTAAATAATATTAAAGAAATTTAAGGGCAGTAAAGTATTCCCTCCTCTGACAGAATTTGACATACTCTCGAGCCCTCTATGAGTAACTGGTTTAATGAGAACCCTTGAAGGAAAACTTAACCACTAAAGATCAACCGCAATATGAAAAGTCCGCGTGGCCACAAGGTAAACCCAATATTTGAGAACTTTTCACCCGCTTTCCTCGGCTCAAGTTGCCAACGAGCCGGCCGAAAAGGGCAGAACTTGGCCAACTTTAAGCGGCCGGCTTAAATCCCCGACAGGCGCGCTGATAAACAAACAAACTTGTCTAATGTTCCCAAGGATATCCTCAATCACGAGACTTAAAGCTCGGGAATTGCGGATTGAAAGGAAACTCGTTTCGTCATAGACAAATTCGATGAGCCACGAGCGACGGACAAAGGACGAAGGACGTAGGTGGCTCCTGGCCAAAAATGGGGGATAAATCAATTGAAAAATATTAATGAATTATTTATGAGATAAGACGGAGCACAAATAAAGCAAGCGCTCACCGTCCGGCGAATAGGAAATAAAACGAGTCGAAGCCAATGGGGAATCCCCCTGCGGCTTCAAAACCGCAGGGGAAAATAACCACAGAAAGAGAATCGGGGAACAAAGAAAGGAAACCAAGGGAAAACGCAAGAAAAACGAAAGAAAACGGCAGACCAAAACCAAAACCGAAGCTCGAAAAGAAATAACTGGAGAAAAATTACGCTGGAGACTAATAAAACAAGATTATTGCGGTATAACCGCAGACCCATCGGAGGAGCGGAGTGGGGGCCTTTGGGCCAGGCCAGAACTAGACAATGAGCCAGGCCATAAATCAGTAGCCGCAGAACGCAGACAACTGCATTCGGTTGATGCCAGTGAAAATGCCAGCGTACACAGAAAGAAATTCAAGGGAAATTGAGAGCTTCAGATGAGAAATTTTCCTTCAAAGTGAGCCTCTAATAAAATGTATATGATACAGATGCTCGAAGTATCTTATATTTTCTTATATTTTCTTGGTAAAATCTCAGTGCACGGGGAAAGCATGCTCCTGGCAAACTCGCACGCATTTAAGCAGTTTTCCGGCGATGATGATGCACAAGATAATTATGCCAATATGGGAAGAACAAACCAATTGGAAGAGCTGGCAGCATGCTGCTCCTGCCGGCAACCGGAAAACGTTCGTGTAAATATTAAATATTGACCGGGCAGAGAAGGAAAATGGAGAAGGCTCATAACCAGAGGCACCGGAATAGGAAGCTAAAGCCGGCTAGAAATGTGTCCGGAATTCAATTTCGTTTGACACGTTCAAGCAAATGCAATGAATATCCGCATTCCCCAGCAGCTGAAGGCAATCAGTTTCCATCACTCAAGCAGATAAACACACTGGGGGAGGAACTGTCAAATATTTCTCTGGGTGAGAAATTGTTTGAAATTCCAAAAGGTTTACGAAACGAAGAAGATCTCTTAAGGACTACATATTGCAAAATAATGAGTGTCCAATATAACTTGTAACTTCCATTAAAATGCATTTTAGGGCTACTCAACAGTTTTAATTTAGGTTTGGACACTTTGCAGTTGACAAAACTAATAATAAATGAGACTAAGTTACAAAATTGTTTCGGTTTAAGTGAAACTTTAGATATTTTTAAACTCTTTTTTGAACATCAGTTATGGGGAACATGGAGAGTTCCTAATCAGGATTAGGAGAGGAAACAAGTTCTATATTTCCGGATTCTGAACATTTTTTCACAGATTTTATCCGCTCATGTTTGCATTTCCCTCTAATAATAATTGTTTTGTTTGCTTTACTGTCAAACAAACATTCAATTTGTTACTTTAAGTAATTATTAAACACTTGCCAAAAACAACAAAAAACAATTCATTATCAAAGGGTTTACAATTAATGCTGACCATGGCAACAAACATAGTTTATACTCCGTATAGAAAATCGGTCGTTAAAGGGCACTTCACCGACATAAAACCCTGCAAAGCATTTTTAAAGCCCATCATGACTGTTCCGAGAATTTTAACGCTTGAAAATTAATTATTAACAAATTGCTCAGCACGAAAGCGAAATAAATGAATTGCTCGTGTTGCTGATGTTGCTCTCGATGTTATTGCTGTGGCAGCTGCAGCAGATGTGGCGCGTTGCTGTTGCCTTTGCTCCCGTTGTGAGCAATTTGTGTATAATGCATTAAATGCAATTTGAACTATTAAAAGCGTACTTTTAGCAATGCTGGCAGGGGCGGTGGTGCCTGGTGGCTGGACGAGGGCCATTTTAGCTATTTTCCACGCACGTAAACATAATTTGCATTGCTCTGAAATATTATGGCAGCAGCTAGAAGTATGCAATGCAACAATCTCCCACTTTTCGCGCTTTCTCTTTCTCTTTCGACCGTGTTCTCGCTTCCACAAAACCAGAGGCAAAAAGTTGAAGTAGGCAAACAAACGGAGGAAAAAGTTCAGGGCAGGACCAGTGATGTCCTTTGAAAGGGTCTTATATCATGCTCCAGAAAATAAAAATACAGAAATGTCTTGAGATTTGAAATCAATTAAAACGATGTCCAAAAGTATGCCATGAGTTTTTGAAGCTACGATTTTGCTGACGTTTTTATATTTCAAAGCATATTTTTTGCCAGAGTTCCAATTCAAATTTTAGAAATTTCTTTGAAAATCAAATAAAGGAATAGAAAAATAACAAAATCAATATATTATGCTGTGAATCGGCTTAAAAATATACAAAGAGCTCATTTAAAAATCATTTTTATGTATAAATATATAAGATTTAAAGCAATTTCTAAAATTTAACATTTCTGTTATTATTGATAAATTTATAGAGATTATTTCGTATTTTAAAGCTACCAATGGCCTGAATATTAGACTAAAAATTATTATATAAAAACGATAATAATTTATTTTATATAATAATTTTGAGTGTAATAATAATAAAAATGTCTTACTATTATTCTCATACATTTGTTTTAATTTTTTACTTGTATATACTAATCGGATTATAAGCTACAAAATTTATAAATTACCAAGTATAAAGAATATTTCATTTAATTGAACTTTGTTGTAAGTGAATAAATTTAAAAAAAAAATGTTCCCTTTAAACAGTGAAATTTATGTACTTTTTTATACTTTTTCCTGGCGTTTTTTCAATGGTTATTCCACCAACTAATGGCTAGCCAAAGTGACCGGGTCAAAGGCCAAATGTGTGCCAGATCTGAGCGAAAGAGCGAGAGAGCACTTACCGTTATAGAATGGCCAGAGTGGCGATTGTTGTTGCTGCTGCTGCCGGTCGCTCTGCTGCTGTTGCTGTATTATGCTAACAACTAACGCCATTATTATAATAACTGCTCGCGTTGTTGGCGCTGTCGCTGGCGCTGCCTTTGTTGTTGCTGCTGGGAATCCCCTCCTGCTGCTGCTACTCCTACAGCTACAGCTACAGCTTGTTGCTGCTGCTGCTGCTGCTGATGCTGTTGTGGCAGCAGCGGGGCCTGGACTACGCGATTCGATGACGACGACGTCGTCGTCGGCGCCGCTGCGACGCAAAAATCCGCATAAATTTATATTGCAAATTTGTTCCCGCTCCTGTTGCTGTTGCTCCTCCCGCTGCTCCCACTGCCCTGGCTGCTGCTCCTGCTGCTGCTCCTGCTCCTGCTGCTGCTCCTGCTGCTTGTGTTGCTTAACAATAACTATTGCCGCAGGCATCCAGCGAGATTTAATAGTTTTTGCCTGTCGTTGAGTTTTATTTGCCAGTTTTCAGCTGATTTTTCTTGTTGCTGCATTTAAGTGCTGATGTTGCTGCCGCCGCTCTAGATGTTGCTGCTGCTGCTGCTGCTAATATTGTTGGTGCTGCTGCTGTTGCCTCTGCAGCGACTTTGGCAGCATAATGCGCCATTTGCCGTTACTGCTATTATTTTCTGTTTTATGCTTACTTAAACTTTTACTTTTTGCTGTTGGCTAGCCGTCAATGAAATATTTGTGCTAAGCGCAAAAGCAACATTAAGTCTGTTGCTGCCTTGCTCCCGCTTCCAGCTTTATCTCAGCTCGCCGTCGGTTTACCTTTTTGCCAGCTTCACTGGACAGGAAAAATAAGCAATGAAGCAATCACTTTCAGGTGCAAACCCCGCAGCAACATGTTTTTTTACTATCTGAGAGAAAGAGAGAGAGAGGAGTAAGTTTGCTGAAATGGCAGAGATTTAAAGGATTCCGGATCTGGCTTAAAGTTGGAAACACTCGTCCCGAGTCCGGTATCCTTTGCATTTTAATGGATACATTTGTTTCCAGTTTCTGGTGGCAGCAATGAAGGTATCTATCACAGGTGTGGACTGGCCAGGCCCTGCCGCATCAACATGTTTCCAGTAAAAAGTAAGGTTAAAAGAGAAGATAAGAGTTCTTCGAACTGAAAGGGTCTTCTGAAAGTACCTTGAAGTGATACTTCAAATGCTCTGAAATGTAATGAAAACTGAGACTAAAAACTAATTTGTATAATGCAAATACTCCTTTTCAGACTCTACATTTTCAGAAATAATATCTTGTAAGAAATAAAGTTTTAGCTCCTCCAAATATTGTCTAAGGTAAGCCCAAAATCCCTCAATCATCAATGGGTATTTTGCTTTTTTAGAACTCCTGCCTGCCTGTTGCTCAACGGCGTCAACACTTTTGCTTTCCCCGACTGTGAGTGGCAAAGTTTCAACCTTTCAGTTTTGCCATTTTAGCTGCCACTTTCCCTGCACTTCGCCCCACTTCACACAGTGGGCGGGCGGACCGAAAGGACCCCTGCCACGCCCTTCGACAGTCCATTCCGCTCGGGGTGTGTGTCTCTGTCTGTTTGTGTGTGTGAGTGTGTTCTTTTGCCTGCTTCCTTTTGCACATCAGTTTACGTGGCCTTTGCGGAATCGCTGCCCCACAGGAGATCTCTCTCGCTCCGCTGTCCTTCTCCCTTGGCCATTTGCTGTTAGTCTAATTTAATTGCATTCGTGGCCCGTTTCGTTACGTATACGCCGCGTGGGCCGGCGGCAGAAAGAGGCGAAGGGAATGCCATTGAGGTTGCAGTTTGTTTCACAGCAACGCCCTGACCTGCTGTCCTTGCCTGCTATGCATTGTTTTGTTTATCCCTTAATCCTTATCAGTTGCCATTCGCCTGGGCAAGAGCCGCAAAGAGTGCAAAAAATTGGCACACAAAATAAACAAGAGCTAAGGGCGAACTCTTGGCTTATTTTCCAACTGACCCTGTTTGCTCCACTCTTACTTTTATCCGGCTGCAAGGTAAATGATTTATTATCGAGTGGCGGCTCCTGCGGTCGCCCGTGCCCGTGCTCTCGTCCTTTAAACAAACCGTCGTAATTAATGATAGAGAAAATGAAATTCAACACACAGAAAACTTGGCCGCAGATTTATTGCCTTGCACTTGAACCGAACAATAAATAGATAGTTGTAGGAACCAAGGAGCGGGCAGGAAGTGACCCTGGGGCTCCTGCTGATTAGCCGCCAAGTGTGTGTGTGTTGGCTAGTGTAATTGTTATGGCGAACGGGAATCGCTAGGATTAATGAGCAGCTAAACGGAGTGGAATTGGGTGGAAATATTCTAGATAGTGACTGAAAGGTGAAGAAAAAATAGTGTTTAGAAATAAATAAAACACAGTAACAATTATTTTGGTTATACAAAGAAAAAAAGGACACTTGTAGCAACTTTTTTAGTTTTTAAATACATGTAAATGCCATTTTAATTTAATTTTATTTTCCAAAGAGAATATCGACTTCATTATAAGTAAGTTCTACTTTTATGGGAGTTTAAGTACACATAATGAAACACAGAAAAAAATTAAAGATAATTAAAAAAGACCACAATGAGAAATATGAATTAATATTCTTTAATCTCCACAAAGTTTCTCTTTTAATAAAGAGATTTTTAAAATAATTATTCAAAAAGCAAATGGTTAAACCTCTGTGAAAATCGAACACCCAAAAGAAGCAAAACCTTTTTTTTGAATGACAAAGAAAAACTCAAACCGAACAAAAAATAGCGCTCCTGTGAACCCGAACCCGGACCCGAATCTTTTGCTTTTTCGGAGAACGAAATAAACCACCGCACGTAAAATCAACTTTAATCAAGCGTTCCACCTGCTCTCCTGCCTTCGCATTCCCCACAGGAAACCCCAGCGAACCAATCAATAAAATGCCCTTTAATAATGTCGAAAAGAAGACCCGTCCTGGCAGTCATAAAAAAGCGTTCCAAAAGCGATATGAAATATGCTTCATAAAGATTAAAACCTGTTCCCTTCCACCTACCTACATCGCTCGCCTCCTTTGCCCTGCGGCAACAGATGCAGCCGGAATTTTCCGAGGCACATATGGAGCCGCAGCATCAGCGGCATTGGCCTCAGGAGTAGGAGTAGAGGCAGGACCAGGCGAATAGGAGCTGCGCGAGTCCTGGCAACATTTTATTATCCTAGCATGCCAGCACAGACCACAAAGTGCGGGCCAACAGCTTGGGAAGCCCTTCGCAGACCACCTATGAGCTTTGCTTCTGCTGCCGTCTAAGTCCGGTGAGGACACTGAGCGAAAGGATCATATAGATATTTATTTTATTATTATTCCCATAAATGTGTCTAGGATTTGAGTAAACAATTTGACGAAAAATATAATGATTTCCAAGAGGTGTGGCTCTCTACGTCTTTTGCCTCAGTGCATGTCCATGGCTAAGCGGCTTGCCCTAACATCCAAAGGGCTGTAAGGACATGAAGAGCATATGAGGTGCTGGGGGCAGGGCACAGAGAGACAGGGAGCAAAAAGCAAGGGACCTAGCCCAAGGATGTCTGTCAATAAGCCTTATTCTACAAGATTTCATCTGGTGCCTGGTGCGTGTGTTTGCGTGTGGGCTTTTCACAGGCGCGTGTTTATGAATTATTAGCATAAACAATCACACACACACATGTGGCACTAAGTCCTGTATGAATTCTGATTAAATGTAATGCGCTCAAAGCGCATTCAAAGTTGGCCCTGAATTATTGATGCTCCCCTTCGGCCAGCCACGGTCATTAGCCAACTAGCCAAAAAGTAGCCACTGGAACTGGAAGCGAAGCCGTAACCGAGCGGAAACTGCCACCAAAACCACCGACAATGGTGTTCATTATTCAGGATATGTCCTTGGGCGGGCGTTAAGCTTTCAATGTGATTAGGTGAGCGAGAACGGCACGCTTTAAGCTGTGTGTGTGTGTGGGTGTGTTCACACTCCATTAGAGTTGAAAATTTTACCCAAATTCAGGCAGAAAATTCTTCTCCTTCGGCTTAAATTCGTGCGGTTACCATCGACAACTTAAGGAACTTTTTGGTGCCCCGAGGGGCCCTGAAAAAAAAGCATTTCCCTTTTTACATTATTTATTCGACCCTTGACAGCCTTTTCATATATATTTTATACATTTTTATGCCTTTCCTCACATTGAAGAATTTTAATTTTCAGCGCTCCAAGGAGAAGGCGAGGCAAGGAAACCCAAACCCAAACAAGAACCCAAACCAGGCCAGAATATCCGCAGGATACTCTCGGACCCTTGGCCGGGACAACGCCCGGTGTCCTTGCTTCGTTTGATTGATTGGCGGCAGCCAGGACAAAAGTCCTTGAGCAGCCAAAGTCAGGTGAATAGTCAGGTGTCAATTGTAAGCCCCAGAAAACACGAGACAGCAAAAACAAAGCCGACGACAACAAGAACTTTTCTTGACTTTGCCAAGATGTATGGAAATGTAAATGAGATTTCTTGCGACTTTTGATTTTAATTGGCTTATGAGCCTGAGAGCCCTAAAACGACATTATTGCCGGAAAATGCTCTCATTCCCGCTTAGGTTTGAGTAATTGCGAAGGTGTGTGTGTTAAAATCCTCGACTGCGGCGAGGCTAATTAAAAGAAAATTCCAAGGAAAGCTTGAGAGGATGAGTTCGAGGAAACGTTTATTTTTAGGGATCTAAGATACTTTTTTTCCTCTAAAGGGGAAATAAAATTTGTAGCCTGGCAAATTTAATTAGGATTTATGCAGCCCACACACCACATTGCCTGCAACTACAGTTGGTCTAGTACTTTACAAGCCGGCTAATCCATTGGCAACAAAAGCGCTAACAACGCTCCCACTCCCGGCCAACACACACTCACAACTTCCACCGAAACCAAACAAACCAGAACACAGCAAACCCAGGCACTTGCCTGCACTTGTTCTGGGCCAAAAGGGCTGGAATTAAAGCCATCAACGCGGCGCCCGTCGCATGTATGGGCCACATTTTGGCCTACTCCAAAAACACACGTGTGCACAGCGAAAAACAATTGATAGTGTATCGGAGCTCCTAATTGATTAGCCCATTTATATTGTTCCTTTTATCGGGCATTCAAGGCTTTATCATTATAAGTCAGCTAATTCCATTTGATTTACTTTGCTGCCAGCAAAAAGAGTGGGTTTTATTGAATTTGAATGAATTATAAATACAAACGCACAGTATGCAATGTCCTTGGCATCTTGGCAGCTTTGAAATTGATTTTATGTAATTAATTAATCTAAATATAATTGTGGCTGAAGCAGATTAAACGGTGATATGACTACAGATTGGTTTAAAAGCTAATGGCATGTTTTTTCAGGTCATCAGATTTGTGTAATTAATTTAATTGGATTTAGTGTATTTTAATCATTTAAATACCCTTGATTAAGCAGTTAACACGGAGAATGACTAATGATAGTTTAGATTATGCGGAATTAATTTAAAGCTATCAATTATTTAATTTATAAGAAAGCAATAAGTGGAAATAATAATACAAATAAAATTGTTCATTGAAACATCCTTTAATTAAAGTTTGGGACTATACGAATTCAAATCCTTAATTTTTTAATTTTAGTCTAAAGATTTCTATATTATATTCTCTGAAAAAAAATTCCTTCCTATCCCACCACACTTTAGCTTCTTAAACAGCAAAAAATGGAACATGTAATTGCCTTTCCCGTTTAAATTGATATTTGATATTATTTTTTGCTGTGCCTCCCCTCCTACCCTATGAAAGCAAAGCAAATTGCTTCACGATTTTCGCGTCATTTTCCGGCTCCACTTAGAGCATACAACCAGGACCAGCCAATGGAGCTGCCCCTCACCGAGCTCTCCTATTTGCACGCTTGGCTAAACATAAATCACACGAAAGGAGGAACGAATGTTCGATGTTTGCTTGTCTGCGGGGTATTGGCCACATTTTTCGGTTGCATACTCTTGGGTCGCTACGAGTCGGCCGAGCGCGGTTGCAATCGACAGTTTATTTATTCATTTTGACAGTTTTATGGATACGCACGAACGAATCACCGATTAGGGGGCTTAATTTCATGGTTAATCCGTTACAAATGTCAACTGTCAATTGATTGGGAAATAGTGATACTCTCTCACTCTGCCGCAAACAAAAAAAAATAGAGCAATTAGGGGAGACTAAAAACATACCACGTACTTTCGAAAGCGAACAAAATGGAGGTCAAAATTTCCATTGCCTAGTTTTTGGGGACTTCCGGCAGGAACTAATGCTCTAAAAGTCACAATATTTAACCGATGGAGTTGGAATTTGGTAAAATAATCACTAACTAGTGATACTTTCTCACTCTGCTACAAGCAAAAATTATATTAATTATAATTATTATTATATCGACAACAGAAGTAGAACGCACTTCCTAAAGCGAACAAAATGGAGTGCTAATTTTTCATTGCCTACTTTTTGGGGGCTTCCGGCAGGAACTACTGCGGAGTGGACTCTGGAGGCAACAATATTCAACCAATGAAGTTGGAATTCGGTAAACTAATCACTAACTAGTGATACTTTCTCACTCTGCTACAAGCAAAAAATAAATTAATTAGAAACGACTACAAAAACACCACGCACTTGCTAAAGCGAACAAAATGGAGTGCAAAATTTCCATTGCCTACTTTTTGGGGACTTCCGGCAGGACTCTAGAGGCCACAATATTCAACCGATCGAGTTGTAATTCGGTAAACTAATACTCTCTGTACAAAAAAGATTAGCTCCTCACTCTCTCCCCCATTAAACATGGCTAATTGCAGTTGCATGTATGTCGATTAAATATGCAAAATCCAGGCGTATATTTGTCAATTGCGGCTGACATTTGACACAGTGTGTGCTATTGCCGTTTTGCGATTGTTGTTTGTTAGTTTGCTGCTGTTGTTGTTGTTTGGCCCCTTGTTATTGTTATTGTTTGTTCGCTGTCTGCTGATTGACAATGACAGGCAATGTGGCCCGCCGCTGATTGGTACGAGGAGCGGGAAATGTTGGCACAAACACAGTCACGCACACACACTCGTACACACACACTGGGTGACACAATTGATGACAATCGACACTGTTCATGAATATTTAAATTTCTATTGTTGTCTTCCGTTATCGCTGGTCGCTCTGTCGGTCGGTTTGGGGGCCATTGAAAAGGCAGTTTTCTGCGAATTTCCTCGCCTCGCTCGTTAACGCGCGCGTCGCGGTGAAAACTCTCGGAAGACTCGCGTAGAAAAACTCGAAAAACCGCCTGACCCACTCGATTTACCGTTGAGGTCTCGCAGTTAACGCGAGGACACGTGTGTGTGGCACTTCCGCAGCCCCTGGATGCCGTCACAATACTGAGATCGACGGCACAAATTCTGAATCTGGCCAAAAACGCGAAGGCAAAGGCGAAGGCTTCCACTTCGGAAAACCTCGATGATGGTCCAAACACACAGGCACACACACACACACTCACTCAAGCGGGCACTCACACACATGTACCCACACGCACGTGGGAAAAGCTCTTTTAAGGAGAACCAATTCGCCGCACTCCGAATGTGTGTTAAAGCTTTGGGTTGTACGAAGGGGAAGCACGAGTCCTTTAATATCCCTGCAGATAAATGTCAAAGGGTTATCGTCTTTGATTTTCATAAAAAACGAATTGAAGTTTTTGTTTGTGTTTAAATTACAGAAGGCACTGATTAAGTTCTTATAAATTAATGATTATATTTTATTTACTAATAAAGTCATCAAAGGATTGAAGAGAATGTAGACGCATTTTTTTTTTTCTTAAATTAGTATTTAAGGATTTCGATTAATTATTAATAATTTTAACTAATTCAACAATTTCATTAATTACCCCTTAAAAAGTTATTACCTTTTCCTACTCATATTTTATTTACATCTTAATTGGAAGGATATTACTGTTGATAATTTTAAATATTTTCCCATTGTTATATTTAATTCTGTAAGATGGTGTTCCTTTTTTTGAATCTTAATAATTTAAGTACATCTTATAAAACCCTAAACAAAATAAATAAAAATAGCCTTTTTTAAAGCCAATTCGAATTGACCACCTGTTGTCCCTCTACTAGCTTTATCCTTTTGAATTCAACTGCTTGCTTCTCAGTACTTACCTGAAATACTTCCCTCAGATTTAAATTAGGGAATTCTTAACACTTTCAGATGTTTTCTAGATTTTCCCTATAAATATTTATAAGCAGTGTATTTTCCCTTACCAAATGAGCTAAAGTTTACCCCTTATTTTCTACTTTAAACATAAGTTTCCACCAAATGTCCTTGCACTGCTTTCGCGGCTGCTTATGAACATCCCTTTATCCTGTTAAGAGCGACTTTCCTGAACTGCTTGCTAGGAGTGCTAACAGCCTTTCCTTTTTTTGTCAACGAAATATCCCTGAAGGGTATTTTATCATTATCCTGAAACTGCTTACTCTGTAACTACAAAACTACCCTGTATCCCCTGCAAAAATTAACCCTCCGAAATATTTCTGCGTTTTCCCAAGGAAATTACCCCTGGCCAATGAAATTTCGGAGCAAAAGAAAACAGCTTTATTAAATTTAAATTAAGACTTAACAAAAACAATACAAAAATATATTAAATAAACCTTACATTTATTTTATTTGAACAGCAAAATATTCCTTTTTTAATTGTTTAAAAAAACGCTTGTTTATCAGTTGCATTTCCAAGATTGCCGCTCTGCCATTTCAGTTTCTAAATAATTGAGGACCGCAAATTATCCATGAACTTGTTATGAATTCGCTGCCGTTCGGATATCGAAATATGCATAGTTTATGCTCCAAATAATGTATAATTGATTTCGTTTAGTGCTTAATCAATTTAAGCCGCCAATTTACGCGACGCCTCTCCGCCGATTTTCCTTTCCCACAATCATCTCCCCCCTTCATGTATATATTTTCCCAGCGCAGTTTGTCAGAGTGAAAGTCGCTGTCTATCTTGCTGCGTTGTTACCCCCGCACCTCACTTTCACTCAAGGTGAACTCAATTGAATTCTCAACATTTGCACATCAATTATTTTACAAGCAGCCAGCGTCGATGGAGCTTTTTTTTTTTTATGGCGCCAATGCGGAAAATAAAAGAAAACCAATGGTAGCCGGAAAAGGGAAAATAAATCCAAGCTGGAAAAGCCAGTCAGCCAAATACTGCAGCAACTACAGCCACTTCCACATGCTCATCCACTTCCTAGCGATCCTTAGCCACCTCCACCTGGGTCTATCCTTTTTTTACCTCTTTTTTTCACTCTCCTCGTGTATTTTTCCCACCAGCACAGATTCAATGTCAAAATTTTGACATACTCAACACACGAAGCCAAAGAAAAACAAAACAAAATAAAAACAAAAAACAAAAAAAAACACTAGAAAGTATTTTCCCAGAGATTTTCGCTGACGAATTTGTGGCAGGTTCATAAATCCAACAAGCAACAACTAACTAACTAGAAGAAGCAACCGAACACAAGGCATTAAAAAGTCAAGAAAAACAAGGAACAAATTTGATAAAATAGACCAGAGAATACCCTGGTAACCACACAACAATGCCAACTTCAGGCTAAAACAGATTTTGTTTTTATAAATAAAACAAACTACAATATTTGTTACTGTGAAGCTAATTTTAAGCTTTAATTTATTATGTGAACTTGTTTGTAATGTTTAATTTGAAGCTATAAAACTAAAAGGAATACCATCTTTCTTGCACTAACCCCATATACCCTGGCCATCTATAAGTATATATAAATTCCCAAGAAAAAAGTGAAAATTTTTGGCGCCAAAAGAGAGATACAAAAGCGGTGGCCAGAGTTCGGTGGAAAGTGGGAAAAAATGCCAAACAAATCGAGAACTCGACACAAAAGTCGCTTTCAAAATTTATTCAGTCAGCGTCGGAGTTCATTTGAGTGTCATAAATCAGTTGGCCCCAGCAGAGCCGGAGCGAGAGCCAGGAGCAGGACCAGAACCACCCACCCGGAACAGCCGCCGCCCGCGCAGAAAGGAAGTTGGAAATGAGTATGGATCGGGGCAGAGGGATGCGGAGTCAGGTTTGGGGCATATAAATGACAACTTTGACTATTGGCTGCCATTGCACGTACAACAAACTGCAGCTTGGGCACGATTCAGCATCGTTGCCATGGCCCTCGCATATTTCTGTGCAGCAGCAGAAAAGCAGAAACGCCGAGAAAAGCAAGGGAAAAGCATAGGAATAGTGTCGGCAAAGGAAAATATTTTCGAAATCGTTGCGACTGCAGCAGCGGCAAGTGGAAAGCGGAGCCAAATGTCAGGAGAAATCTAGCGATGGGGAAGCCCGCACAAAAACATTCCTTAAGCGGGGATTGGGGAGCAGAAGGGGAGTGTGTGTGCGGGTGGAAAATGATGCGAGTTCGCCAGACGAAGGGCAACCATTTCCCTCATCGACTTGATAAAACATTTCTTCGTTATAAATCAATTTGAATTGCGCGAGCAGCTTAAGCGACAAACGATTTGGAGCCAGCCAGAAACCACCACAAAAAATCCACAAACCAAGACAAACTCACAGCAACACAAAAAGTAAAAGAAAACAGATTTGGTGAAGGATATTCGACAAAGCAGAAAATGCTGTTTATTTAGGCAATTTGTTGAAGACACAGCGCAGGATGTGAAAATCCAAAGAGGAGCTGCTAGAATTCTCCATAAAAAAACTGCATCTTATTTAAATGAGGTTCCACGTGCAGATTAATATTTATGAGCATAATGCTTAAATTTATGTTTAATTTAAGTTACAAAAACCATGGATTTTCTTGTTAATATTAAGTAATATTAGGGGCATGAGGCATGCTACTTTTTCCTCCAGTATAATAGGTTTACCTCTTTTATTTACATCCATTACTCTTTGTTAATAATTAAAAGTTTACAAAATTAATCAATCACATAATTACGTTTGCTTTTTATGATTAATTCAGGCGAGGTAGTCAATAAATCGCTGAAATGTTAAGTAATTTTCAATGCAGTGCGTTAATGTGTGCATATGCAATGTCAATGTCCATAAATTCACACGTAATAATTTAAAACGCGGCTCTTAAGGGTCACAGGGCAATGTAATTAAATTGCAATCTGTTAATTGAATTTAAAATTAATTTTAAAGGAATTAAAGCCTTAAAATTGAGCTTGTTTTTTAAATAGAAAACACGAGACACAGAAAATAATTATTTTCTTATGTGAGAAATTAAATTAAACATTTTACAGGCTAAAAATATATTTACCATTTATTATTAGAATTAAGCGTTTTACAGCTTAGAAATATATTTTTTAGATATTATTAAAATTCTTATATTTTAAATATATTTAGCATGTAAATACATGTTTTTGCCTCAAGTTTACTTGATGTCACCGCAATGAAAATGTAAATATAAACCAAAATCCACCGAAATCCCTGGCCAGCCCGAGGCACTTGCTTATGTTAAACAATCCGGCAGAAACTTGACATGAAATTTGTATGAGAATAAGGATATTCTGCCGCTTCCGTAACCCACTCAGCCCCTTCCCTGGCACCCCAATGTGTGTCCCATCTCTCTCAGCTGCCGCTGCTGCTGCAAATGAAGCGCTAAATCTGCAAGTGTCAAGCACAGGAGTTGCAGCAGCAGCAGCAGCAACATCAGCGGCACAACAGCAGCAACATTTCCCTTTTTATCTCTTTGTAACCATTTTATTTGGGTTGCTTTATTTGTTGTGCTTCCTGCCGTAGTGTGTGCTTAATTTTTTTTGTTTTATTTTGCTTTATTTTGTTGGGGCAGCAGCGGCAGTAGCAGCATTGTGCCGCATTTTGCTGCGGACGGGCCTAGCCCATTTGCATAGTCGAGGAGGAGGGGCGAGGAAATGCGGAGATGTTTCCATTTAACCCACTGAGCTCGTTTCGCCCCGCCGCCGAAAGCAACGAAACCACAAAAACCGGAAGTGAAACAATGTGTAAGCGAGCACACACACTTTTGAATGCTGAAAGGTAAGAATGAACAACAGAAAAAAACACACACACTTTTACACCTGCCGGCAACAGGGCAACCTGAAATTGTTTGGGCTAATGTTGTGCCCATCCCTGTTGCCCCTTCCCGTTCCCGTTCCCGTTCCCGTTTTCGTCCTTGTTCCTTTTTCCGCAGTTGGTTGAACAAACGAAATATTTGTTTGCGGAAATCATCAGCATCATCATCACTTCCGCCATGAGTTCCGTTCGCCCCAAGGAGCTGTTCACGTGCTAGTGCCATTTTTTTATATAATTTCACTTTGACTTTGCCTGGCCTAGCCCCGCATCCCGGCTCAGCACCTGGCGTATCCTGTTTGCCGGTCGAGAGTTGTTTACCAGTTTAAGTTTGAGTAAGTTGGCCGCTGTCAGCAGGTGTCGGTGCAATCGAGAGCAAGATGAGCAGCCCCAACAAGCCCTTCCTCCCTGTGCTTCCGGTTTCAGTTCCCTCTTTCCGCTATGCTGCGGTCTCTTAAAGGGGTCAGGGGATTGAGAAGCTAATCCTGAAGGTGCCTGTTTCACTAAGACTATGCCACTCACTGGGCATACAGAGAGATTGGTGAAATAAATTCAGTAAATATAAAATTAAAAAAACAATTAATCAATCATTGAATTATTTTAAAATCACTGATAAAGACCAACCATATATGTACTTAATCCGTATGACATTTAATTATATATATATAATTAAGGATAATTATATCCTTATTTTAATATCCCCCTTTTTCCCTCAGTGCACCTTGCAAACTTTGTGCTTACCTTTAACGCTTGCTTTGTCCTGGCTTCGGAGTGAAGCTGCCGAGAAGTTGTTGGACAGCCGCAAAGTTGAAAATTTGCAAGGGGTCTACGTGGCGTATGTGGAATATCTAGGACCCTGGAGGCTCTGCTGCAGGAGTTCCCCCCCTTAACCGCATCCAGCCTAAGCCGCAACTATTAGCCTTTAACTTGACAAATTTCAATTGAGAACAACTGAAGTTGAATTGTGGCCTGGCACCAAGGGGCGTATGCGTAATATGATGTGTTGTTCCTATGTTGACACTTGTCACCGCCTAATAAGCAGCTGTAACTCTTCCAGGAACGGGGGAGAGCAGCAGTAGTTCAAGGGACAAATGGGGCAAAGGATTCCAGCTAACGAGTGGCAAACGCAAATTGCCAATTATGAGAGCATAGTAGTCACTTATTTTGCTTATTTATGGCACGATACGAATATTTGATATATTTACGACAATATCATGCTCCGCACACACAAAACCCGCACACAACCTGGGTCAAAGGGAAACCAGAAAGGGGGGCGAAACGAGGGCGGTGGGGCGGTGCACACCCCCTCGAATTGTTGTACGTGCCGGGGCTGAATTTAATGCGGCCAGGCATGTCAACAATTTATGCTAGATCGAACTCGTAGCCAAAGCCAAAGAATTACACATTAATAAATTTGGGAATAATATAAAATATTTTCTGTGTCCTTAAATTATATATAAAGTGTAAGCATTTATTAAAATGTAATTCCTTTAAATGTATTTTGATTTATTATAGGGGTTTTGCCTTTTGAGCTTTTATAAGCCTGATTAAAGTATACAAAAATGTAATGATTATCATGGATATCACATAGAAAACGTTTTTACATTTAAAATAATCGTAACTTAAATTTAATGAAAATAATATAAAATAAAGATTTAAAGTAATTTGTAAAACAACAACTTAAGTTAACCTCTTTCATCGCTTAACTGATCTCTGCTATACTTTCATAGAACCATAAATATTATAAGTACTTTCTTTATAAGTAAAGTCATAAGACTTTAGTTTAAGGGGATACAAAATAACAAAATAGAACCCCACCATTAAGATCCCTCAAAATATGTAGAATATTTTCTCCCAGTGCACAACCAAAGCCAGAGTCTCAGCGAGCGGGATGCCAGCATTTGCATCACAAATAATTCGCATAGCTGGCCAAAAAAGTTGCCCTCTCAAGCAATTGGCATAGACGCAGCTTAATATGGGCACCATATATACATTTCCTGACATCTGGAAGGCGGTGGCGCTTTCGGATTGGGATAGGGAAGGGCAGGAAGCCGACAGTTTATAAGCATTTAAGCGGCTTAACTCGCCGTCTCTGACTTATCGCATTGTCATCAATTTGGTTAAGTAGATTTGCCCCTTTGCCCCGCCGCCGCTGGGTCGCATTCGTTGATTGAAAATTTTGCACACTCCATTGGGCTTCGGGAAGGACACGTAATTATTCCATTGATTGAAAATTCGACGTTGCTAGCTGGGAAGGCGAACGGAAAGCGGAAAAACTGCTAGGCAGCCAGGCATCCAGCAAGGAAGCAAGGAACTCCCCCGGCATAATCAATCACGTTTTATCGGGATAATTGTTTGGCACATTTCGCTGCATAAATTGAGTTGCCTTTCCTAGCTGGCGAGAGAGTCAATATCTTATTATTATTTGCGCTCAATTTCATTTGATTCGCGTGCAAAGAGGACTTTATTCGAAGCCGGCAGCCAGAAGGAGCCAGGATATACATACGTGTCCCCCGCGGAATTATTCATGCAACAAAGCAAATACAAGGACACAAGCAATTAGCTTTATGCCGCACAGACAAAAGGCGATGGCCGCGGAAAAGGACCCTCGGGACATGGGAAACGGAAACGGACCGGGATTATTGCATATCGAATGCGGATGGATATGCAGTTAAATGCATATATCAACTCTGTAAATATTTGCAATTAGCCCGCAGATCCACAGGGCGTACATTTTTGGCCACCATTCGATCTCAATTATTGATGAGCCATTTTGGCGCACGCCAAGTGTTGACACACCAGAGAGACTTTGTAATGCCGCAAACATAAATCAAATTTCGCGTTATGACAAGCCCCCTTCCCCCCGTTTAACCCTTGTTGTCGGGGACCACCCTTTTCAACCCCATTAAATATTTCCCTTGAGCAAATAAGTAAAGAAAATAAGAACCAAATACGATTTCTGTTTAGAGAGATTTACAAATAAAAAGTTTCACTTACAATAATTGTTTTAATTGCTTCGTCACATAAATATTTTATTAAATTTGCAACAAGGAAAAATGCTACCCAGGCAGTAAAGAAACTATGACCCTAGACAACCAGGACTTGAAAATCCACCCGACATACGGGTTAAGAATAGCTACCAAAATGCCTTAAATTTTTGAATATAAACTGCATTGTGGCTGGGGTCATAAACTCCCAGTGAAAGTCACAATAAAAGTGGAAACAAACAAATAAACTGCTGCTGCATTGTTGGGCACAGAAGGTCAATGAATTATTGATTGTCGGGGGGAGGTGGAGAGGGGGAGGGGCCAAGGGCAGGACCCCAGGCGGCTAACACCGAAAGCAAAACTCCAGAAAAAGAGCAAGTCCCCTTCACGGGTTTATTTTCGGTGACTTCCAGCCGAGTGGAGACAAATCAACTCGAACTTGGCCCAGCAGAGGTTCAGTTGTCAAAAGAGTTGCCCCAAAGTGACTTTAGGTAAATAAATCTGAAATAATTTAAGGCCTGGGGCCAAATAAATTCAACTCCTTTGTTTGCCTGTCATTTCGGTCGGCCGGCTTGGTGTCTTCTGGGAGTTTCGGCCTCGACTGCTGCTCACTTTATGGGTTTCAAATTTATTGCAAAGGCAGTCGAGTGTTTTTCCTCGCCTCTTACTGCCAGCAATTTTCCTCTGGCGTGATTCAATCAGAGTGAGAAGAATAATAGCTCATAATAATATGCAAATTGATTTGTTATTGTTACTATTTATATATTTTTTGCCCCCTCACCTAAAGCCGCTTAGCAAATTGAATGCACATTGCGAACTTCTGCAATTGATAAGACAAGCTGCCAAATTGATAAACAAAATTGTGCAGCAGTCATCAGGAGGTCGAAGGATGCACTCAGTGCTCACATTCAGGATAACAATAAATCATTTTCGAGTCACACAGCCAAATCAAATTGATTTATCAGCTTGACATAGATAAATCGTATTGAAATGGAATCAAAAAAGGATTAATTTTGGCTAATATGGAGAATGAAGACTACTAGATTGCCTTTATTGAGTATTTTGTGTATGTTTTACAGTTGAAATTTTATAAAATACCATTTAATGAACAAAATTTATACAATAAAATAGTGAAAGAGTATTTATTATTATATATTACATTATAATTAAGGTCAGCTTTCATTTATTTTATTTTAAGGAAATTATACCAATGACTACATAAACTTTAGTATAATAAATACTCCCAAAAATAATTTAGTGCTGGGTAATATTTTATGAAGTCAGATTATAGCAATAACTACATACATTTAAATAAACCAAATACTCCCACAAATAAATTAGTGCTGGGTAATATTTTATGAAGTATATAAATTGTAATAAATATGTCTTACGACCTTGTCAACATGTGCAGGTGTCACTTGCAATCAAATTTGTATCATAAGTGGTTTATTCTATGCTTTTAATATCTTAGCAGAAATAAAAAAAATATAAATTTATTAAGACATTCCTGGTAGTAAATGCATTTGTAACAGGTTTATATATTTTATTATTTAACCCAACTCAGATGGCAGAAAAAGGAGAGTGCTGTCGGTTGCAAATATTTTATGAGCAACTATTTTAACACATGCAAACGTTTCCCATTTAATTGTTGTTTTACGCTTCGAAAGCTTTTGCTTGTTCATATAAGCGTTAAAGTGCAACTTATTCATAATATTAAAACCACATATTGCTAAACTATTTCTACCCAGCAAATTTTACAGTAGACAAACATTTTAAAGTAGCAGCAAAAATTAATTTCGTTTAATTTGTTCAGGCTTCGGAAAGCTTTGTGTGGAAATATGTAAATTTAAAAGCAAACAAATAGTTTATATTTTTAAAAAGTGAAAAGCAGGTTTAGGTTTATAAATAAAATAATTTTTTTACGAGGCAAACTAGTTTAGTTTAATCCAGAATCGTTATTTCTTTCACTGATCAATAACTCGTAACTCTTTCAAAGTCCAACTCCATCGATGACTGTCGACACTCCATATTTAATTAATTAGGTTCAATAATGTCTCCGTTGTCTGATTGCCTTATGGGCGTCTTCATTATTGTCGCAATTATGGCAATTAGAATGACAATTATTATCATTAAACCGATTACCACCGAAAATCAGGCTGTCAATTGTCTCTTAACTTGGATAAATGCCAATTCCTCGAGGTAATGTTCTGACTTTGGTACAGAGCTTGTTTATAGCCCTTGCTCGAAATCCAATTCGGTGCATTGTTTGGCCCCCAAAAACTCCGGATCGGGGACAAAGGGGGAACCAATTAAACATTGACTTTTGGGGTTACTTTTCGAACGGCAGAGGGGGTGAAGTGAAAGTAAGCGGTTGGAGGATGGTTAGAGGGGCTAGGAGAAAGGGGAAGGTAATTGAATAGTTGTCGCAACAATAGTGCCAACTTGGACGGAACCAAGTGGATTCCATAAATCGCATACAAATAGCCACATGGGAGAGTTTGAATCCTGCGAACAATGCCGCAAAGGCAATACAAATGGGCAAACAAAAGCATGAAGCGGGCTAATTACATTCCTTGTCGGGGTGTGTGTGTGTGTGTGTTTGAGTGTACGTTGTGTTTTTGCAGTGTGGGGTGGGGGCAGGACGAAGAAAACAATTTGTTGGGTAAATTATCTGCTAAATTAAGCAATTTCAATTCGAGAAACGTTACGAAACGAAACCAGACTGAGGCCAGCGCCTTGGTAAACGAATCTGAAGATCCCCTCGAAACCTGAAACCATCAAATTCTCGACGATTTGCCTCCTATTTTTTGCCAGGACTCGCACACACACACACACCCACGGAGATACAGACGGGCACTAATGCCATCGGTATGGCGCTTATGTGTGCGTGAGGTGCGGGAAACGCTGCACAAATCGGTTGCTAAGTAGCTCATAATGGCCACGCTTGCCCCGAAATGTTCCCACTGGGACCCCGGCCCTTGAAGTCCTCTTCACTCCACACCTTCAAAGTATATGTCCGACTTTGTTTGAAGTTCGCCAAGGCAGTGGATGGGTGTGTATGTGAAATAAGTTGTAGAACACTCTGCATATATTATGTCAATTTTACTTTGTTTTAATTATTTAATTTATTTTAAGGAAAAAAAGGAATCGATAAATATTTCATTTTTCTACAAATACTTTTGCCAATTTGAAGTTAGTAAAAATCCCTAATCTTGCTACCCAAAAAAGTAAATATGACATCTAAAACATATTTTCCGCACTACAATTTATCTTGTAAAATAGCTCATTAAAGGCATTGCACTCCTATCAATAATTAAAGTTAACATTAAAGGACATCGCGCAGTCGTTCTTAAACAAAAAGAAAACAAATTTCGACTTCCTTTATATTTATGTAGCTGCATCTTGGTATTTTGCTTCATACCTGGGCTATAAAAAGGGTTAAAGGTTACAAAATGCCACGCATACAAATGCCGGCGTAAAACTGTTGCATGTACGCGTATGTACAGGTGAGCTGCTGCTACGTATGTGAGTGTATAAGGACTTTTGATAAATGCAGATTTTATTGTAATTCAATATCAATTTGTGTGTTTGTGTGTGTGGACAGAGACAGCATGGGGCCAGGTGGAAGCCCTGCCAATATCCAATATTGATATTGATACACACTTTTTATGCCAAACATTTAAACTGCCCAAGGGGACTTATTAAAGCGAAATTCAAAACGGAGTGATTTTGGAAAAAAGGCAAACAGTTTAAGGAGGCACTCCTGCTTTTTATCCCTTTCCAAGTTTTTTTTTTTCACATTAATCAGGCAGTTACGGCTGGCAAATTACAACAGTTTTTGTTACGAAATGTTGCCATTTAATTTAATGAGACATCATTATGCCAAAACTTTAATCCCATCATCGTAGAAGAAAGAAGCAGCATCGGCAGCAGCATTTGAAAAAATTGTAATTATTGAGATACCGTTTTTTGGTTGCAGACAGGTGCACTGGACGAATTTCAATAATTTGCTGGAAATTCCATTTCGAACATGATTTTTCTAGAGTATTTAATCTTAAAATTGGCACTAAATAAGTTCGCTTTATTTAAGGAGAACTAATGAGAAACGTTTTAATTTATATGTGTCTAAGAAGATTTTTTAATAAATATATCATTGTTTGATTTCGCTTTAATTGTTATTTTTTGTATGTTTCAAAATAGGTCACAATATAATTTAATATTGTAAGTGTATTATCTTATATAGGAAACTTATTTTCAGGACTTTTTATTATTTAAATATATTTAAAGATAAATAAAATCAATTGAGCTTACAAAATTTATGCAGTCCAGTTCTGTAATATATAAATAAATTGTACTTGAAAAACGTTATGGTTTTAAAAGAACATTATTTAAAGTCCACATCTAACAATTTAAGTTATTTTTCTTCTTCTTCCGAAAACTCATATTCATGAAACACACTTAACCTTCTAGATTATGTAATTAGCTTTTTCAAAACAAATTAATAATTTTGTTAAAGTGTGGAAAGTCAGGGATTGCTGGGCATGCCGTGTGTTAATGATGTTTGGCAACTTCAACTTCGCAAACACCCACAACCAAACACAACCACAACCGCCCAGAAGGACACCTTTAGCATCCAATTAGCGGCAAAACGAGTTTCAGGATCTCTCACGTGTTCGCCATCCATCTTTCATCCCTTTCCCTCTCTCCTTCGCACTCACTCCATTCTAACAAGCACTCGAATCGCTTTTTTTTCACACGGCAAACGCAATTCACATATGTTTCGTGTGTTTGTTTGCATACGCGTCTGTGTGTATGTATGTATGTGCCATAGTAGTAGTAGTAGTAGTAGTTTCACTCCCACTCACACACACACTCATATCCCCTGAGCTTTTGTGCGGCAAACAAACAAGCAACAACAAACAGGTAGCCTGGAAAAAAATGAAAAATGGCAACACTTTAACTTTTGAACGGCGCCTCGCCCGCAATTTCCCCTTCCCGTCTTGCCGCTTGCCTCCTCTGGCTACCTGCCTTTTTTCAAATGCGTATTTTTTAGCCGAGATTATTTTTGTTTGCGTTCTTCACTCGAAAAAAAAGGTGAATAAAACATTTTTACTAAAATTTAAATTTTAAATGAAAGCTAGATTTTTTTTACAAAGGGAATATGCTGAGACAACAGTGCGTATACGTTATATTCTCCTGTGAAGATTAGTTATATCGCACATACGCACTGTTGATTCAAACATCTTATTGTATATATAATTTAAGATCTTTTTTAAAATGCTTACTTTTAATGAAGTTATTTATTATATCTAATGATTAATTAAATCCTGTAAATATATTTTCAAAAGATAATCGTAGTAAAATTGGTTCTTCTTTTATGAGGCATAATAGTATTAAAATAATAATTACATTAACTATACCTAAAAAAAATCTTTTAAAGAAAGAATCAGATCATTATTTTTTTTAGTGCAATCTTTTTTTCGCATGAGTATAACTTTTGCATAATACTCGCTATGGCATAAAAAAGGAGTAACGAAACAAAAACTGGTTGCATAGTGCATATGGCGAGGCGGAGTCAACAAGCGTAAGGTTGGCGGGATTCACCAGATTCCAATTAAGTTTTTAAATTTTCACCCGACAAGCTTATGAATGATGACGTTCATTTGGATGAGATGGCAGCTGGCCTGGTAAATGTCGAAAAGAATTTCCCTTTCTTTCCCGGAAATGTGCTAATCATTTTCATTTACACAGCGAACCGGCCGAGGGAAAGTATAACAGTGAACGATGAACATAAGAAAGAACAAAAATCCTTGAACCCCCCACACTTTAGCCCATCTTCCCAGGCACCTTTCAAGGACCTTTCCGCATGCATTCCAAAGTAGTTGAACATGGTAGTGCTATTATGGGAAGTAATAAACAAGAAATGGAATAACTAAATTGTTCGGATAGAATTGCAGATGCTCTTTGTCCTTGCCCTGTGTTTTGCACTTGAAGCTAACCGGTAAGGAAACAGCAAATGATAGAGAAATAAACATTTCCTAAAGGAATTTTGTAACTTCTTTGTTTCTTTAGCTACTTAACTGTTCAAAAGGAGAATTATTATTAGTCTATTCTTGTAATAAAATGATTTTAAATACATTTCATAAATAATTAAATTATTTATAATTATTTTTATTGTTTTAAAATAATTTAATATTTATTACTCTTATAAATTCTAATCAACAAAAAACTTTTTATTCAAGTCCATTAAGCACAATCTATACCTTCAAGATAATATGGGGTCAATAAATTGTATTTTTACCAAAACCTTAAAACAAAAACCTATTTTTAAGGTGCCCATTCAATAATAATATATACAAATTTCCTTAAATCAAAAAGTATTATTAATATATAAAAGAAACTTAAGATAAATACTTTATTATAAATATTCGAAACACCTAAGTATATAACAAGCCCATTTTGAGTATAGTTTATAGAAATAAAAAAGAATCTTAGTATTTAATTTATATATTTATGGTTCATTGAGTATAATACGCACCGTGTTAAAAAAAATATAAAAAAATATGCAAAACATATTTTTTTTAAATATTGAACTTAAAAGTTGGCAGCCCCATATTAAGGCCCGCCAACATTCTCCCCCACAGCTGTTCAAGAAGCTTACTGTCAGCTGTTCTACAAGCTCCAAGCCAAAGGCAGAGGGCGCCAGCCAGCCATGCCAAGCAAACAAAAAGCATACGAATAAGAATGCTCAAGTTGAAACAAAAACAGAAAATAAACAACAATACGCATGTATGACCTTCGCACAAGGTGACTGGGGCAGACAGAGAGAGAGTAAGAGAGAGGGAGCAAAATGGAGAGGCCACCAGGGAGAACTAAATACTCTACGAGGGAGCAATGCAGGCGGGAGAGCGGTAGAAATAGCATATTGTTGCGGTGCAAGGGGGCGCAACACCCAGCGAAAAGCTGATAAGAAACGCTGCCTCAACTTCGCCAGTTGTTTACAAGAGAGCCGCTGGTAGAGAGAGTGACGAAGAAAGCGAAGAACGAAGAAGAGAGAATCGAAAGCTCGAGGAAAAAAGCTCCGGGAAGTATAATGCACAGCGCGGCGTGAGAATTATTCCGGATTTTGCAGCGAACGGTCGTCTGGGTTGTGCCTCCTCTTCGCATTCGCATTCGCATTCGCCTTTCGCATTCTCATACACACGCGCGCCCACGCAACGCAACGGAATCAGAGTAATAGTACATATAGAGAAGAGTGAGAGGATACTGTAACTAGGACAACGCCATGTCGAAGCCCCAATCGGACGCGGATCGGCGCAAGCAGATCTCGGTGCGCGGCATCGCGGAGGTGGGCAATGTGACCGAGGTGAAGAAGAACTTCAATCGCCACCTGCACTACACCCTCGTCAAGGATCGTAATGTGTCCACGCTGCGCGACTACTACTTCGCCCTGGCCAACACCGTCAAGGACAACATGGTGGGCCGGTGGATTCGCACACAGCAGCACTACTACGAGAAGGATCCCAAGGTGAGTTCAATTGGAGTGGCACCACGGCGACGGGCGGCTGTCCCCACCCGCTTATTGATTTTACCCTACTTTGTGGAAATTTCCAAAAAAGCATAAAAAAAACGTTCCCTAACCCTACTTTCTCCGAACTCTGAACTTCTCATAGGGATTTTTAGCTGTGTGAAGGTTGTTATTTGTAGGGGATTTTCTAGTAAAATTCACTCTTTATATATATTATATACCTTGCGATACATCATATATAACTCCCTTTGGATTTTTTTTTTCTTAACTGTAGGGTAACTTCCCTATATCATCATCCTCCTTTACGAACTTTAATTTAAAATTTTGGATAACTGAAATATTTTTCCTACCTTTTTTTTTGGCTATTACGACATTTTGTTCGGCCTTTTCCATTCCCTCTCTTTATCACATCCCTCTTTTGCTGTTGCTCTTCTTTGCAGATTTATTCTGCACTTCATGCATTTTCGGGTTTTATTGCTTTCCCACGCTTTTGTGTTTTGCTTCGTTTTCTTTAATTGCTTGCAAATTGACGAAAAGCAAAAATGCATTGGGATCAATGCCAAAAACGTGAGAGAAAAAAAAGAACTTAAAATGTCTGAAACTTTCACTGCAACAAATTGAAATGGGTGTGATAAAAAAAAAAATGTGTTAAAAAGCCGGCGAATTTTTTTTACCCCTGAATTTCCCTCCCATTTGAGATTTTCCCCCCTCGCCGCCAGCTGACGAAGCAACAACAGCGTATAAATAGCCACTCGAACAGCAGCTGTCGCAGAGCTACTTCTATATCTAAACATATTTATGACTTTTAAATAAATACTTTTTCCTACAAGAAAAAACGGAGGATTAATATGTTTTTATAATATGAATGAAAAATAAAATATATGTAAGCATTAACTCTTAAAAATGAAGGGAGAGCTAAATTAATAAATATTACATCTACACATTTGATATTAAAAGATATTATTAAACTGAAATAAAAGTCATATAAGCTCAGATCAAAATAAACTCCAAACAAAACCGAATACATCTTTCCTCAAAACTAAATTAATTCCACATGACCTCAATTTTTCCCGTGTAATATTCTTGGCGGTCCCAATTTTCTCAAATATTACCCAAGAAAATGCAGCTTAAGTAAGTCAAGTGTGTGCGGCATTCTCGACGGCAAACACATCAATTACCTCCCCTTTCGCCTCCGCCGAGCGAGTGTATCCATCAGATACACAATATACCTATATCTGACAGATACTTAAACCCAAAGTCGAAGCCAACCTAGCACGTGCCCGAAGCGTGAGCTTTTCATTAGCTAAATTTTCGCAGCATCGGTAGAGGAACTAAACATTTTTGTCCTTGCTGAATGTCAGCTTAAATCACTTTCAATTTCTTCTACTCAGTTACGAATGTATCTATTAATTTCCCATTGACCGCTAGCAATTTCAAGCTGCCATATATGCATACTTTTTCGGTCATAAATATTTTCAATTTAACTAATTTGTGGAAACTGCCGCGGTGGCGGCCAAAAAAAAATAAATGAGCACTACCGACACACATATTTTCAAGGTCAATCAAAGGTTATTAACAACAACTGACAAAAATATCAAAAGGAAAATTTTCCCCCATTTTTATTTTATTTTTCTCTCACTCTCTCTGGGGTTTTATTTTGGCTGTCGTTTCAGTTATATATATATTTTCTTGGCTTGTTCAGGTTGTGGAACTTTTATGTGGCCCATTAAATATGTAGGCCCGGTTCTGTTTAGTTGTCCCCTCGCATGCAATTAGCTCACGCAACCATCTGAACGTAGAGAGAGAAATGTAGAGATATAAATTCCATTTGTATCGGAGAATCCGTTTGTATCTCGCGGATACTCAAACAGCTGTTGTTGTGCGTAGCCGAGTACTTAGAGTTAATTGAAGCCTACTTGGCAACCCTTTGGCTCTGTAGCAATTTATGCAAATTGAAGAAAGTTCAGCGGGTCTTAAAAGAGTTATTTATTTGTATTTTTCCCTGAAATTTTCCGTAATTGAAGCAAGTCAGGCTGACTGAAATGAAAAGAAAGTACAATACTTGGCGACTTATTGCTGCCAAATTAAATGCGTTCAATGAGTTGTACAAAAACTATCGCATTTCCAACTTCCTATGCACCAATGCAGGCCAATCAATTGATTGCATACACAGGTGAAAAACAATAAACAATAAAAGCAAACAAATATCGTCCCGGCCGCTTTGTTGTCGAGGCCTCGTCGTTGTTCATTATCAAAGCCGCAAAAAAAAAAAAAAAAAAAAATTATAAAAACAACATATGTATGTCTGGGGTCTTAATTCAGGTTCGGATTTGGCCAGAACGTTCGGCGAGAGACCCTACACACCAGATTTCGAACAGCTGGTAAAAGAAATATCACAACCGGCAGTTGAATGACTCTAAAAGCTTTTTATTGGGGCTAAAAGATTACTCATGGTTTGTTGTGGAGCTCCATCCCAGGCATCCATCCATCCATCCGATTAGATAAGCTAACTAGGTTATTAACATTATTTTTTTGGAGCGCCGGGGAAAAGGTCATGCTTAGAATCGTTTTTTAACATTTGGTAATCTCAAAATTGATAATCGGGAATTTTTAGATTGTGTATGTGATTATTTAATAGGGAATAAAGAAGAATAAAATAAATCCCCCTTAAAGATTTATTTCTAGAGAAATTAGATCTAATGCTCATAAAAAAAAACACTAAACTTTCCATCTAAAAATGGAGTTACCTAATCCAGCATATCTTATCTGCTAATAGTTGACGAAATAATCAAAAATAATGCCGCTATAGTGGCGCCTTAACCCCTTTCACCTACAAATATGCACACAGAGACACGCTCGCCAAACATTCCGCACTAATTAGCTATAGATTTTCAACCGGATCACAAAGCATCAGACAAATGAAATCAGCATGCGCCGAAGGTATGCGTTTCGAAATGAAGATTACATGGGATGTTGATAAGGATTAAGCATACCTTGGAGCCATTAGCTATTCACCGGCGACACTGTCAGCGATGTTGTCGTCAATGGATGATCGGTGATCCGTGATCGGCGATTAACGATCGATGATCAGCCCAGCATTGGGGTGGAGATAGTGATCCGGACTCCATGCTCTGCCATGATGTTTGCCCAGCATGCAAAGTGCAGCCTGCAATCGGTTGTTGCCGGGCTATAAGCCATTAACAACAATAAATGCCCTCGTAACATCGATCGGTCGATTCTGTGATTATGAATGCCTTCCTCTATTTATAGTTCCCCAGTTGGGTTGCCCTGAAATTAGCTAACGATTCCTGGGCTGATAAGGGGGGCACTGGGTGACCTTCTGGCCAAGCATAACTGGGCTAGCGCCTCCTTATCGGGCCTACCTGGGTGAGCGGCGAGCGGTGTGTGCACTGTACAGTTGAGCCTTGCACTTGGCAGATCATTACGAGAATTTCAAGACCAAACTGGTTTGGTAGTAAGCTCGACGATTCCCGCTCTCTTAAGCTGAGCGATTAATGCTCTTCGAACACTTCAATTATGCTCTTTAATGCGTGATATATTTTGATCTTAGGGTTAATTTTGATTAAAGTTCTTGAAGATGATTTTTTTAAGGAGAAATTAATACTTAAAAAAATATTTTAATTAAAATCAGGAAACAGATACAGACCACAGGCTTTTACAAGATCCTTAAATGAAACTGGCATTTCGTTGAGTCTTTAAAAAGCCTTTGTTAAATTTAAATAATTTTATATTTAGGTATTAGTTTAATTTATACATCTTTTAGGAGCTATATGTAGCTTTCTTATATGTATTATTGAATGCCCTCTTTCCATACTTTTCTAGGGTATTCTAATTTTATTCAGAAGTTTGCTACGCATTGATGGAGTCACTTGGCACCCTATAAATCATTTATATTCTTGATCAGCATCAACAGCCCAGTCGATCTAGACATGTGAGGTGAACAAAATTTTTGCAATCCTTTTTCAAATTTTATTAGAAGTTAGTTGTTAAATTTCAATTTCAGTATTCTGTTTTGTTAACCTTAAAAAAACTTGTTAAAAAGAGCTTTCCAAATTGAAATTAAACTTTTTTGTATTAGGTATGATCGATTTCAAATTCGGTTCCCGAATCCATTACAAAATGCAAGGGTATTCAAATTCGGCTTGCGGAAGTTAGCTTTCTTTTGTTCCCCATACATTTCGGACTATCTCCTTCTTCTTATTCTGCTCAGGACTTTATGAGTTTCATTTCATTTCAATTTGTAATTAAATTCCAAGAATTTACCCATAAAATAGAACACTCATTCACCTCATCCTACCTTCAGTTTATCCATTAATCCAATTAACTAATGATTTCCCTTCTTATAATCTCTTTTAGCGTGTCTACTACCTGTCGCTTGAGTACTACATGGGTCGCTCCCTGACCAACACCATGATCAACTTGGGCATCCAGAGTGAGTGCGAGGAGGCCATGTACCAGCTGGGCCTGGACATTGAGAACCTGGAGGAGATGGAGGAGGATGCTGGTTTGGGCAACGGCGGTCTGGGTCGACTGGCCGCCTGCTTCCTGGACTCGATGGCCACCCTTGGCCTGGCTGCCTATGGCTATGGCATCCGCTATGAATACGGCATCTTCGCCCAGAAGATCAAGAACGGTGAGCAGGTGGAGGAGCCCGATGACTGGCTGCGTTATGGCAATCCCTGGGAGAAGGCCCGTCCAGAGTTCATGCTGCCGATCAACTTCTACGGTCGCGTGATCGACACGCCCGAGGGCAAGAAGTGGGTGGATACCCAGAGGGTGTTCGCCATGCCCTACGACAATCCCATTCCCGGATACGGCAACAACCACGTGAACACGCTGCGTCTGTGGTCCGCCAAGTCGCCCATTGACTTCAACCTGAAGTTCTGTAAGTACCTATAAAGCCCCTCAAAGGAGATCCCTTGGCCAACTTATCCGTTACTCTTTATTCCTCCAGTCAACGATGGTGACTACATCCAGGCCGTGCTGGATCGTAACCTGGCTGAGAATATCTCCCGTGTGCTGTACCCCAACGACAACTTCTTCGAGGGCAAGGAGCTGCGTCTGAAGCAGGAGTACTTCATGTGCGCCGCCACCTTGCAGGATATCATCCGTCGCTACAAGGCCTCGAAGTTCGGATCTCGGGAGGCGGTCCGCAACTCCTTCGATCACTTCCCAGACAAGGTGGCCATCCAGCTGAACGACACCCATCCGTCGCTGGCCATCCCTGAGCTGATGCGCATCCTCGTCGACGAGGAGCACCTGGACTGGGAGAAGGCCTGGGACATCACAACGAGGAGCTGTGCCTACACCAACCACACCGTGCTGCCGGAGGCCCTGGAGCGCTGGCCCGTGTCCATGCTGGAGTCGATCCTGCCCCGTCACCTGCAGATCATCTACCACATCAACTTCCTGCACATGGAGAATGTGAAGAAGAAGTTCCCCGAGGACCTGGACCGCATGCGTCGCATGTCGCTGGTGGAGGAGGATGGCGAGAAGCGCATCAACATGGCCCATCTGTCGATTGTGGGCTCCCATGCCGTCAACGGCGTGGCTGCCATCCACTCGCAGATCCTGAAGGACTCGCTCTTCCACGACTTCTACGAAATGGATCCCAAGAAGTTCCAGAACAAGACCAACGGCATCACTCCTCGTCGTTGGTTGCTGCTCTGCAACCCCGGACTCTCCGATCTGATTGCCGAGAAGATCGGCGATGAGTGGCCAGTCCATCTGGATCAGTTGGTCGCCCTGAAGAAGTGGGCCAAGGACCCGAACTTCCAGCGCAACGTGGCCCGCGTCAAGCAGGAGAACAAGCTAAAGCTGGCCGCCATCCTGGAGAAGGACTACGGCGTCAAGGTGAACCCATCCTCCATGTTCGATATCCAGGTGAAGCGCATCCACGAGTACAAGCGCCAGCTGCTCAACTGCCTGCACATCATCACCCTGTACAACAGGATCAAGAAGGATCCCACAGCCAACTTCACGCCCAGGACAATCATGATCGGCGGCAAGGCTGCTCCCGGCTACTATGTGGCCAAGCAGATCATCAAGCTCATCTGCGCCGTGGGCAATGTGGTCAACAATGACCCCATTGTTGGCGACAAGCTGAAGGTCATCTTCCTGGAGAACTACCGCGTTACCCTCGCCGAGAAGATCATGCCCGCCGCTGATCTCTCCGAGCAAATCTCTACCGCCGGCACAGAGGCCTCTGGTACCGGCAACATGAAGTTCCAGCTGAACGGTGCCCTCACCATCGGTACTTTGGACGGTGCCAATGTGGAGATGGCCGAAGAGATGGGCCTGGACAACATCTTCATCTTCGGCATGACCGTCGATGAGGTGGAGGCGCTCAAGAGGAAGGGCTACAACGCCAACGACTACTACAGCACCAACCCGGAGGTCAAGCAGGTGATCGACCAGATCCAGGGTGGCTTCTTCAGCCCCGGCAATCCCAACGAGTTCAAGAACATTGCCGACATTCTGCTCAAGTACGACCACTACTACTTGCTGGCCGACTACGAGGCGTACATCAAGGCCCAGGATCTGGTCTCCAAGACCTACCAGGTGAGACCTGTGAAACCTTAAATTTCCTTTACAATATTCGCTAAACTCCTGTTTCAATCTTATTATTTGCAGAACCAAGCCAAGTGGCTGGAGATGTCCATCAACAATATTGCGTCCAGCGGCAAGTTCTCGTCGGATCGCACCATCGCCGAGTATGCCCGCGAGATCTGGGGCGTGGAGCCCACTTGGGAGAAGCTGCCGGCGCCGGAGGATCAGCCACAGAACTAAATCAATTAACACACATTTTCGGATATTATTTTATTATTTATGTGATTTGGCTTTTTGTTAAAGTCAAAGTCCCATTTTAGGCGCCAAAAGCAACAACTAAAACTAACCAAGTAATCGGAATTGTTACTATTTTATTTAATAAAAATCAAAGATAAACAATTCAACCGAATAGTTCTCTCATCACTGTGGAAACGAAGCAGCTGCAAGCCAAGACGGTACCTACCTAAAAAAGACCTCAGGAACACTTTCAAAGTAAACGGAAAAAAATTAAAAACAATTACAAATGGATAAAGAGAGTTATAAAATAAACGTTAGTGGCAAGCTTGTTAATAGATATGCGTGTTTTAAATCGAGATTAAACCTCAAGTTCAACTGTTAAATGTAATAAATTAATTTAAATTGAATAAAATTTGATTCGAAATAAAGGTAATTGTCTTCTGTCTGTGTTTTCGGGTGGTATTAGAACAAAAAACAATAAAATAAATAATTTCCACATTGTAAACACTTAAAAATACAGGATTTTATTTTTCACTTAAAACTAAATGAAAATTCTAATGAGAAAACTCAAGTTGGGAAAATTCTAATTACACAAGTCGACACCCATTGAGTAATTAGAAACAGGTTTTTAGTTTTTACATTGGTGTAATTGTTTGGATTTGTCTCTTTTAAAAGTAGTCACTTAAAAAATTGTAAACATTCAAAATTATATTCTTTCTGATGCAACCGTCGAGTTCATCCTGGTGAACAATTCAAAATCCTTTAAAAAGTAAACAAAATGCTGTGCTCCGCAATATGCACGAGTAATTGGGAAGGCTATAATTCCTAATTTCAATTCAATAGTTGACTCTGGAGGAGCGGGTGGACTTGCTGATGCTGTATTGCCGATCCTCGCCTCGCGAACTGCTGCTCCCACCACCTGCTCCTGCACCTCTATCTCTGTCAAATTTTTCGTGTGAACGCTCCCGGGGGGATTTTTCCTACAAAGCAGAAAGGATTTCGTATTTAGTAAAATGTTTATAGGTAACTCTTGTTGGAGTTATATTTATTTATAATTTCCCTTAGAGAGGCGTTTACGCTTAGCAAAAAATTATAAAATGTAGACATTATCGATACTTTTTTGATAATTGCCGAGAAAGTCGAGAAAGTACACCAATCTCTGATTAAATGCATAAAAACTCACCCTGTGTCGCTGCTCTCTCTCCCGCAACTGTTCGTCCTCTCCATTTTGTGCTAAAATCGTTCGTTCTTGAATGTCTTGAATATTCGGCAAATGATTCTTCTCTCACCTTCTCGGCGACGCTTGTGTTCGCTGCTGTTGGACTCTTCGGTGCGATCGCGCTTTCGTCCCATTTTGCGATCCTTGCGCGCATCGCGCTCCTCATCCGACATCTTGTCCTTGTTGCGCTCTTTGGTCTTGATGCCGCGCGCCTTCTTCACGCTGTCCACCAGTTCCTCCACCTTCTGCAATGGCACAGGATTAATGGTTGTAAATATATATATAAATATTATCTGTCTGTGCAAGTCTCCTTAATAAAATTCACAAAGTGTGAATATCCATGAACAATGCCAGAGACAATAAAGAACCGTGAAACTGTTTCTAAGGTGGCCTAAGTCTCGTTTGGTGTTCTCCTACTTTTTTGTACTTTTTTTTGTTCTTTTTCTTAAGTTTAATCCGCTGCCCCTGCCACGCGCCCATCACTTACCCCGTGCACAGTCTCAAGATTAAGAGCTAAACTGCGCTGCACAGGTAATCAGAGTCGGGGACAGGATCCACACTGATTTATAGAGATGACCACACAAAGCTTGGCTTCCACAGGATGCAAGGCAGGGGTAGAGATCCTTCCGGAGTTTTTGTGAGAGTTTGACTTTTCAGGTTCAGGATACGTAAGTTGCTTCGTTATTGGCAGTGATGGTATGATTATACTTCAGTTATTTTGATGAACTTAGTTTCGCTGTGCCTCCACTTGTATCATTGAAGAGATGGTCAAGTAAGCTGCACGTGGACGCAATCAGGTCGAGGTATGCTTCGTCCAAATCACGTTTCTCAGCATCCAGCTTCAGATATATATTTACTTCTTGGAAGAGTCGCTTTTATATAACAAGGCCCAGATGTGTAGTTGTTGCTTGACGGGCAGTTGGTGTTTTCACTGTTTCCACATAATCTTAGCACTCTTTTTTGTTAAAGCTTTGAAGTTTACGGGTTGAAGAAGCATTGATTCCCGTCAATGAGTTATTCTTTTTATGATTTGAGCTGAAGTAAAGATTTCCGTTGGATTAACCTTACATGGTCTTGAAGATTATGACACGAACATCATCGGTGCACAGCTAATAATGGATAGTTCCAGCTTCCGTTTAATGCTCAGCATTCTTTTGATTACTTTGGTCCAAAATATATTTCCAGGTTCCTCCGATTTCACAGATTCGTTGTTTTTTTTTTTTTGTTTTTTTTTTGTGATTATGCGTCATGTATACCATTTATGTATATTGAGTGAGTCGGCCGTTGACATGTAACTATTGTTGATTTTAGTTTGGTTCCTTCTTTAGTTTTCGTAGATTCCGTTTTTTTTCACAAATTATCTCCGTAGATTTCCAAAAGTTGTTGATTTTCCTGTCCTTTCTTGTGCAGCTTTCAATAGAAGATTATTTCGTCTCAAGGCAAGATTTGTCGTCCTTCATCACTCGATAGGCGTCGCCTCCTCCTTTGGTCCAATACACTCGCGTTCTTAAACTAATTTACAACTAATTAACAAACTTAAATTTACAGAACAAAATAGTTCTCTTCATTCGACTATCCTGACACCATTTTCTGCTAAGACTAATTAATCCCCCGGAATTCGTATATATACAGCATTTAATACTTAGAAATAAGATTGTAGATGAGAACGAGTCCATCATCGCATCCAGCGGTTGGTATTGTTTTCACATTCTAATGGATTTTTGTTGTTGATTTTGTTGAATTTTTGGAGTAGCAGTTTGTCCGAAGTTTGGTGTTGGGTTGCTCTCCGGATTTGGTTATCATCACGGTCTCGCTTGTTGTTGTTTTTACTGGTGTCTCTTAGCGTATTCTTATGCCTGCAACCATATGCTACTAACCTTTGAACTGCTCGACGACGACTCCAATTTCCGACGTTTTGAATCTACTAAAAAAAATGATATAAAAAAGGGTAAGTAAGCAGAAAATACTTAAGGATATAAGAAAATATCACAGGGTCACATACCTTTTTCATATTCAATGGTCTCATGGCTACGCTGTCGGTGCTGTAACGAGCCATTGCTCTCATTGGATACGGAGCTCAGATCGCGGTCCCGCATCCGGCCCTCATACTCCTCGTAGTGACGTTGATCGGTGCTGCCTACGAGATCCACTGTCTCTACGCCATCTCCATGCCGATGACGCTCTTCATTGCCGCCGCCGCCACGCCGCGCTTTCTCGCGCTTTAGAGCCCGCTGTTGCGCCGCCGCCTCCAATTCGTCCAGACGCTGGGAGCGCTCACGCGACCGCTGATGCTGCTCTGCTTCCGTTCGCTCCTTAATTCGCACAGTCTCTCTGCGATGGCTACTGCTAAGGCGCGGATCCTCCTGCTGCCTGTCTCGCTCCACTTCGCGGAGGCGCATCTCGGCGCTCTGTCTGCTGCTGCCGTTGCTTCCATTGTTAGTTTGCTGCTCCAATTGCTCATCTCTGTGGCGAGATTGCGGTTCCCTTGGATCGCGTGGTTTGCTCTCGCGATCGTTGCTTGACGCAGAGATCGAGGTGGAGAGGGAGGAGGGTGCGGAAATGACAGTGGTACCCTCGCTTTTCTGAACCTTTGAATCGTTGCGTATTAGAGGAGCTAAACAAATTTTAACATATATAAATTTTAGTTGAGGTACTCTGAGGACAGCGCATCACTCACCTGGCTTAGTCTCCAGATCTTTGCTGCTGCCAGGCTTTTGATCGTTGTTGTAGATTGTTGCTGCGGCACCGCCGGCTGACTTCATGTGAGCAGGAATAACGGTGGGTAGCGACTCCTTCGTCGAAGACAGAACTTTGATGGTACCGCTGCCAGAGTCACCGCCGACTCCTGGCGGCGACTCCTTGTTGTTGTTGCCGGGCCGCTCTGCCATCTGATGGAAGTCGCTCTCCTTGAACATGTGCGGCGTCTTTAGCTTCAGCTGACCAATGTAGCTTGACGCAATGACATACAGATCCGGACGTTTCGTCTTCTCCTCCTCGCGCACCTTATCCACCTTGCGCTCTATAATCTGCGCCAATTTGGCCAGGACCGGATAGTGTGGCAGGATGCGCATCAAAATGATCAGAGCGTTGCGGATCTGCATAAAGTCCTTCGAGTCCAGGCAGAACACTATGGCCTTAGTGATCTTGTAGTGCCACTTGTGGCACACATGACGGTAGTTCTCGTAGCCCACGTGGTCGTTGGCCTCTGAGAACTGATTGCTCACCCGAAACTTGGTAACAAAGCCGGGGTAATTGGCGCACTCCTTATTGAACACCGCCTGGTCGGCATGCCAACGCATCACGGTCTCCAGCATGGCGCACAGAAAACGACCGTAGCGCGTGGCCTCGCCCTCCGTGCACGACGTTACCGAGTACGTTATGTCACAAAAGATCTTGAAAGGATGAGCAGGGACATATTGCCACAAGTCTTTGACATAAATTTAGTTGAAAAAAACTCACCCGATCGTAACACAGCAGCGTGGCGAAGTTCGATGTCTTCAGGTTGTGTATGGTGTGGACAAACTTAGCGCAATACAACGCATCTAGGGCTGTGAAGGTGCAGCGCGGGAAGAGGCAAAGCTGCAGGAACTGCGTTATGGTATCGTTCTTGGCCGACTTGGCCGATCGCAGCAGGAACCAGCCATCCTTCTGCTCCTGCAATCGCTGTAAAATCTTGTCCACATGCTCGTGCTGCTTCTTACGCTCATCGTTCAGCTTCTCCATCAGCGCTATATATCGCTCCTGTTCCTTCTTGTTCTTCGATTGATTAGAGTCCTTGCCCTCCGCGGCCTGCTGGGCCAGCTGCTTGAGCTTGCCAATCTCGCGCTGATAGCTATCGTTCGGCACATGCAGATCGTACATACTCAGGCTCCAGAAGGTGACCAGAAACTGCGGACTGATGTCCTCCCAGACCTTTAGGCCGTGCAGAGGACGAACTGACTCGACGATTGGGTTCATAATCAGCTGCGTGGCCTCAAGATATTTTTGCAGCTTCTGAGTGGGGTTCAGCTTTTTGGCATTGGGATCCGCTCGGCGCAACTGATCGTATTTTTGCTGTATGGAAAAGAGGAACCATTTAAATATAACTTAAATGAAAAAAACAAATCATTGAACTTACATTAATCTGGTGGGTAAACATAGGTCTAGCCAAGAAGAACGCCACGTCAGTGTTGATGTGGTACTCTCGCAGCATGGTTATGATCGAAGGCAGGCGCTCCACATACTCGTCAACCGAATATGTGGACCCTAGGAAGGTTCCAAACTGAACAAGCGTGTCCTGGCACTGATCGTACAGATTTCCCACTAGCTTCAAGTGACTGTGCGCCGCAGTTTCCCGATAAATGACACAGTGCTTTTGTTGAGCCATCAACAAGCAAAGGGCCACGGCAAGATCGTTGTTGGCCAAGGCCTCTTTCAGGCGATTCGATGACTTTTTCGTATTTCTCACTTGACTGAAGTAGCCAGCCTGAAGATAAACGAAAATTAGGATTTCATGTAGGAATGATAAAATTCAGATACTTACTTCCCCCCTGAGCTGTTCGCCGCCACACATGGCCTGCAACTGATCATTTGTCATCTCCTCGCAGGACTCCACACCTGCCATCTTGTGGACAATCTCCCGCAGAATCAGCAGGTCCAGACTCTTCTGCGACTTCAGCTGATTGGCCACGTATTGCAGCAGGCCACTCAACTCGATGCTGTACTTCTTAAAGATGGTGCCGCAGAAGGAGGCAAGGCTCTGCAGCCACAAGGACAACGAGGTGCCGTCGTCCTTAAACCTGAGGCGACCAGTCAACGTCAACGACTCGATGATGCAGTAACCCAGGCAGTCGAATGACAGGGCAGTTAGATACTTGAGCATGTCGCAGACAGGACCGATAAGATTGTCATAGATTTGGATTTGAAGGAGGATCTTAGGAAAGAAATCAAGTTTAGCAATGGCAAAAATAATCAATAATTAAAAAAGCAAAATCCCATGGCGAAAACTCACATAGTCAAAGAGAAGGCCAGGAGCACAGTGGCTATACTTTCCGACCAGACGACCTAGCTGCTTTACGTTCTCCTTGCTCACTCGCTTCATCAGCGCCTTGACATCTCGCTGGGCAAGGCCACACCGCCGGATCAGATTGGGGTGCAGCTGGTAGCTGTCGTTTTTCCAGCGCGCATACAAGCTGTACCGATAATGGTAGGGGAAATACTTGAGCACACCCCAGATCAGCTCGGACATGGAACAGTTGTTGTCCAAGTAGAGCAGCGATGGCAGAATGCAAGCATCCAGGCAGCTCATGATGTCATAATAGTGCTGTTCCGCCTCAGAGTTCGGCGGCGGTCCATTCATGCTATCCACGCCCATGTCCACCACCAGTTTGTTCATGATGCGAATCAGCTTGTACATCAGAACGGTATCCAGGTGCATGCCCGGTCCCAGGACATTGGCCATCGGCCAGACGTACTTCCTCAACTCCCCAAAGTCTTTGGCCTGCATCTTGGCCACCAGCTTGACATCGTCGTATAAGCGACTGCGACTTTGCTTTCGACCCATGGGCGCCTTAAAGCATTTCTTGTAGTACAGGTGTTCCACGGTGAAGTGGATTAGTTCGATAATGCCACGTGCGATGGGCTCCTGGTAGACAACAGCTTGCTCTGGCAGTTTCTGAATGATCCGGTACGCATTCTCCCAGTCTCCAACTTTTAGTAGGGCCTCGCAGAGGCCAAACTTTTGATTGGCATTGTATTTTTCCTGGCAAGAAATTAAGTTACATAAGATCGTTTGTTGTAATTGAGCGTTTCGTAGCTGTTAATTACCTCATCGAATTTCTTCACAGAGGGCGGCGGTGGCGGATCCTTGTCCTCGTCCTTCTTGTTGGTGGAAATGAGATTAAGCTTGCGCACCATTTCCCTGGCATCCCCCAGATCCTGTTCCCAGTCCGCCTTGATGCTCCCATCATTGGGGGTCAGCCACACATACACATCGTCCAGCAGGATGACACCGTGCTTGAGCAAGAGGGCACAGACATGATATAGGCTGCGGGGGGTGTGCGAGTCCTTAAAGTGACAGAACTTGTAGCCAAGGACTTCGCAAATAATGGCACCAGTTGGCATATAGCTGCTCAGCAGCGGAATAAACAGCTGCCAGCGATCGGGGCGAGTTTCAAAGGACTCGATAATGATGTCCAGCACGCGATTGGGGTCCAGATTAAAACAGCCTACGGAAAAAAGTTGAACCTAAAGTTAAACCACAGTAAAATTCGGGAAACGTTATAAAAATAACTTATTACTGAGACCCCTTCGAGGTCATGACTCGGGATGATTTCAATTATTTTATCACAAGTTATAGTTGACCTTGGACTTATGTATATGTCAAATTTACTTCATTTTATGGCTGGGAATAATTCTATTCTCAACGATACTATTGTTTCAAATTAAAATATCAATTTAATCGAAGAAAACAGAGCGTAGTTTTTTTTCATTATTTTTATAATCGATTTAAGCAAATGATTGTCCGAAACCAACAAAAATGAAAAAAAAGTGTAATTTTTAATGTAATTTAAAGTTCAGCAATATTTTCCTTACCAATCAGAGACTTGATTATATCCATAATGCTCTCTGGAGTGGTGTTATCTTCAAAGTCTTGATTTAGCTCAGTGATTAGCTTGGCAAATCCCTCGCTCTCCTCCCGGAACAGATTAAAGCGACGCTGTTTATAGCTAGAAAACATACATTTAAAAAAATTTAAGAGCTTTTAGAAAGTATATACTGTGAAGTACTTACTATAGCTTGGTTTTGACCTTGATGAACTTGGAATAGAAGCTCTTGTTTTTCACAATTCCCACATCCTGCAGCGTGTCGATTTCCAAGCGCTCCTTTAAAAGGCTTTCGGGCACCACCTTGTCCATGTCCTTGACCAGCTGCACAAAGGCATGGCGCTCCTCATGTAATCCCTCAGTCATAAGCGACGTTTCGCTATCCAGAATGTTAACCACGTCTACTATGAGGCTGGGCAGACCTTCGTGGAGGGGCTGAAAACAAAATATATACATAAATATGTATCTTAAACCCATTTTAGAGAGAAGACAGTGCCCATATACTCACCACAATTTCCGCCAGCAGGTGGATCACCAGATCCTTTTTGTGAGTAAAGCGCAGCGCCTGCCAGAGCAGCTCGTAGATGGCATTGGACACTCCCTGCTTGAAAACACCATTCCGATCGTAGACGACCCCGTCCGTCGAGTCCTGCAGCTGCTGCTTGAGGTACTTCAGGCTAAAAGGAAACGTTTAGTTTAGCTGAGTGCTATCCGTGTGCAGCAGAAGCCCAAACAGGCGACACAAGAGCGCGCGAATATTCCGCAGGACACTAACTGACGGCAGCCACTGTGCTGAGTGATGCGCGAGTGTGTGTGCGTGTGTGTATATCTGTAGCTGCAGTTGTATCGGTGTCTGAGCCGTGGTAACCACGTACAATTCGCTCCGTCCGGCCTTGTCGAAGTGCTTGAATATATCCATGTTCAGGGCACCGGCCACGCCGGACCCGCTAATGGCGCCGCCGCTGCCGCCGCCGCCGTTGGTATCCGTTTCAGCGGATGCGGTTGCCGTCGTCCGGCTCTCGGTTGCATCGCCGCCATCCTGCGTCACCGTCACGCTTTTTAGTTTCTTCAGGCGCCGCATAGGGTCTGTGGTAGCGCGCCGATGAAATGTAAAACGCGGGCTCTGTTTTATGGAGCTGTTCCCGCTTCAAAATTGTACAATTTGCTGAACTTGTGGAATTATATATTTTTCACTTTTCAAGCAGTACGAGCAGTGTGGCCGTGCACTTGACCCAAACGAAGTGCAAATAACGGTGTGACCGTCTGGTGAAAAAACAAAAATCGCTCAAGTTAAATTTAATAAAGCGCGGTAATTGAAATTAAATTATCTAGAAAAGATAAAATAAAAACAAATAAATCCGAAGTTTAAAAGCGCTGAAAAATAATACATTAATTTTATTAATCAATTTTTCCATGGTTTCTATAGTGGTCTGATTTTTATTAAATTAAAACCAAAAAATATTTTGTAAACCTGAAAGACTGAAATTTTTAGATCGACTCGGCTGTTGATGGTGATCAAGAATACCCTGCAAGGGCATATTTCGCAATAAAAGATAGAACTCATTGGCTTGCTTTATTTATTTTACCCACATAATCGAACCAAATAATAAAAAATAGGATTTATTGGGGACATAAGACATATGAAAACAATAATTTTTCCCGTTATTACAGAAAACTAAGTAAATTTAACTTGTATGTTTGTAAAATAACATGTTCCTTCCTGTAGGGCTACAAAATCGAAAGAATGCGGGTTTAAATGGTACTTTTAACAATATTAGATAAGAATGTAATATTTAATAATTAAATTTTGGATGCAGCAGAACAAGAGTGCTTTAGATCAAAGCAGGGGTTCGTTCTCTATCTTAACATCGCACTCGACCATTGAGATATCCACGTAGCCGGATGACGACGGGGATGCAACGCTATCATTATGATTCTCATTATTATAGTGGTAGCTGGAATTGGAAATGTGCTGCTGATCCTGCTGCGTGGCAAAGCTAGAGTCCGGTGCAGGCGTCAGCTTGGGAAGTCCGATGGGTCCGCCACGTCCTCTCTCCTGTGGCTGCCGCTGCAACTCCTCCCTATTGAGGTCCATTAATAGGCGATTCGCCTCCACACGGAACCTAAGATTGTTCATAGTGGATAGCGACTTCAAGTGTGGCATGAGACTGATCAGAAAGCTGTAGTCTGAATCGTCTTTCATGGTAGCATCAACAGCTGTAGCGGCTTTGGACAAATCCTGATGGCTGCTGCTGTAGCCACTTGAAATAGGTCCATCGCATGAGGAAGAGGTCTTTCGACGACGGCACCTCTTCGATGGCGGCGGCGGGCGAGGCAGCGACGCGTGATTCGGGGGTAGGTGTAGGGGTGAGAGCAGTCTAGGCGACAGCTCCGGGTCCGAGTTGGGCAGTTTATTGGCCGTCGAGCTGTCTGCTTGCTGCTGTCGGGTTACCGAACCCAGGTCAGAACCCGAATCCTGACGCTCAGCGGGTTCACGCTTAAAAATGTCCCCAATGATCTCAAAGTCCACGGAGTCATCGTTATCCAGGTCAACATCCACATCGATGGTGAAGTCTCCCAGCCCGCTGAGCTCGTAGTTCTCCGCCACCTCGGCCACGCCGTCAAATGGCTCCGGCGGAAATGGGACCAGGCACTGGGGATCGAAGATGTGACGCAGAAACTCCAAAGCCCGGAAGTACGGCCAGTTGGACATGCTAATGCGCTTCTGCTGGATCTTGCGCACCTCCGCGCGGTAGCTGTCCCGCAGGGTTTTGAACCGTTTTTTGCAGGTCAAGACTGAAAGAATACAGGAGTTATTAATAGCCTCTAGCTGTGTGGAGCCTGGGCGGCCCAGCGCACTCACTGTCCAACTGCATATGGTGCGCCACACAGGCCCACTGCGTCAGAAACTCGTCCTTGCGGCAGGCCATCGCCATGTTGGTGTCCCAGAGCGGCCGTCGCTTGGCAACCTCGGCAATTAATCGAAAGTTATCCGATCTCATTGTGGCTGTGGCAGGCTTGACTCAGGAAATCGTGGCGTGTAAACAAATGCCTTTTGGAGAAAGGGCTATTCACTTCTTGCTTGCAGGCGCGGAGTGCCACAAAACAATGTTGAGTTTACAGCAGACTGGCTGCCGGAGTTTACACAAACCGAACACCGTAAATTCTTTGCCTAGTTAGGGCTAATTCTACGAAAAACACGGAAAACTCGGAAATAATAATGTTACACAGCCCGCTTCGCTTTGCCGCAATGCAGTTGGCAACTCTGGCGAAACAGCTGTTATCGCCCTGTTGATATTTCCACCTACGCTTGCCACGGTCACACCAATGCACTGTGGGCGAAAACAAGAAATTTTAAATTATTAAATTTTAAAATTATTAATTTTAAAGCTTTAAAAAAGTGTGTACAAAATGTTGAACAAAAAATATGATTTTGCCAACTTTCGAATTAATTTTTCGAAATTGTGGCAATATTCTCAGGGGAACGACCACTGTACTATTTGGTGAGTCTGGCAGCCTTGGCGGCACATCAAATGAATCAGACACCGAAACAAAAAGTTTATTTTATTTGCCGGCTGTGGGTTTGAAAATCAATTAAATAACTTTGCCGTCATGTCGAACGCTGCAGAGGAGTGCAAGGACGAGGATTTGCCCGCAAATACGTTGGAGCACTTCACGGAACTGGAGCAGGTGCTGCAGATGATCGAGGACATCAAACCCATCGAGGCAGGTTCCTTCGAAAGGGAGTTTGAGCAATACGCCCAGGTCCTGTCACGCTACCAGGAGCAGCCACACCTGCTGGACCCGCATTTGGAGGAGCTGCTGGGCAAACTTCTGGGCAAGATTAGGCAGCAGAGCCTGCCATCTGGCGAACGCCATGCCGCCTTCAAGTATCTGTACATCATCAGCAAGGTTCGCACCTACAAGGTCCTGGTGAAGTTTATGCCGCACGAGCTGAGCGACCTAGAGTTTGTGCTGGATCTGCTGGGACAGCAGGATCCCAAGGAGTTCGCCGAGTGGGAGACGCGATACATACTGCTCCTATGGATGTCCATTCTCGTACTCAATCCCTTTCACATGTCCAGATTGGATGCCTACGAAACAGCTTCCAGTCCGACAACTAATTGCAACCTCAGTAATCATGTCCAGCAAGCGAAGACCAGCAAGATGGAACGCATCTACGAGCTGATCCAACTCTATGTGTCCACCAACGACACCTGCAGCAGCATGGCTGCCTACCTGGCAGCCAAGTATTTCATTCGCAGTGACATCAAGGACCTGTATCTGGAGAGATTCCTCGATTGGATCATGGAGCAGCACCAGGCGGATACGGTTAACGTGAAGTTTGGCCAACTGGCTGCTGTGGCTGCCATCCTGAAGCACGGCAAGCGAGAGGACCTGTTGCCCTATGCCGACAAGCTCCTCCAGTGGATCACCTCCTGTCAGTACAAGGACAGCAGCGACTTTCTCAAGTACAAAAACTATGTGAAAATTGTCCAGAGGATCGGGCTGGTTCATCTTAAGCCGCGCATTGCGAGCTGGCGGTACAAAAGGGGTGAGTTTTGAGTTTGGAATGAAAGAAAGAGCTTGAAAAGTAATATTTAATCCCTAGGCACTCGATCACTGGCCACCAATCTTAACCAGGCAACAGGAGCCGGCGGTGAATCAGACGCCATGGAAGTATCTGCCGATGAGGGCGAGGAAATCGTAGTGCCCGATGCCATCGAGGAGGTGATCGAGGAGTTGCTTCAAGGCCTACGCAGCGGTGGCAATGACATTCGCTGGAGTGCGGCCAAGGGATTGGGAAGAGTCACCAATCGCCTGCCTAAAGATCTGGCCGACCAGGTTATTGGTTCCGTAATCGACATACTCAGCCCCCTTGAACCACACGAGGCCTGGCACGGAGGCTGTCTGGCTTTGGCAGAACTGGCTAAAAGAGGACTGCTGCTGCCCCATCGATTGGAGGAGCTGGTTCCCCTCCTAATGCAGGCCCTTTTCTACGACGAAATGAAGGGCTACATGTCGGTGGGTCAGCACATCCGTGACTCCGCCTGTTACATGTGCTGGGCCTTTGCCCGAGCCTATAATCCTGATGATGTGAAGCCCTTTGTGCACAAGATCTCCTCCGGTCTGCTGACCGTTGCTGTCTTTGATCGGGAGGTGAACTGCCGACGTGCTGCGTCCGCTGCATTCCAGGAGAGCGTCGGTCGCCTCGGCAACTTTCCCTTTGGCATCGAGATCTCCACCACCACGGACTTTTATTCCGTCGGCATTCGCCAGAACTCCTACCTGAACATAAGCGATTACATTGCTCAGTTCGAGGTATACAGAGAGCCCTTGATTAATCATTTGGTGCAGCGTAAAGTCAACCACTGGGATCCGGCCATAAGGGAGCTAACGGCCAAAGCACTGCACAAGCTGTCCCTGAAGGAGCCGGAATATATGGCAGCAGTGGTTCTGCCACAACTCCTGGCCAAAACCGATACCATTGACATCAACAGCCGTCATGGCTGTGTATTGGCCATGGGAGAAATCACTTTGGCATTGAGGCAACTGGAGGAAAGCAGTGATCCCCCACTGGCTTATCTATCCAACCAGCGGATTGTGGAGCTAAATGAGCTGGTTAATACGTTCCTGGAAAGAAATTTCTATCGTGGCATGAGCGGCGAACTGATGAAGGCCTGCACGACCAGCTTTATAAAGAACTGCAGTTTGGCCAAGCTGCAGGCGACGGCCGACTGCTTGGGTAAGCGTTTTAGATATTTTCTATATTATTTTTAGTGGGATATGTTTATCGATTTATATCCCAACAATGTTGTAGTTAATTAATGCTATAATAAAATATTTCAGCTTCCTGGCAGAAGGTCATAGACTCCTGCCTGGTGACCAAATCAGCCACTACTCGCGCCTCGGCTGTGGAGTCCTTTGCCGAACTCTGTAGCACATATTACTGCCTGGAGTCGAGACGTCGGGAGAACGAGACCATCATCAATGCATATTTGAAAGGAGCCGAGAATGACCTAGAAGAGCACATACGTATGGGCTACCTAGCCGCCTTGGGAGTGCTGCCTGCCTTTATGGTTCATCCACATTTGTCTGCCGTCTTGGAAAGTCTGGTAAGGCACTCGCTGACTCCACTGCAAGCGGTGGTTCTGGCCGGCGAAATGGGAGATCGCGAGAATATCCATACATACAGATGGAGCGAGGCGCGAACGGAAAGCGTTAAGGCCCTGACCAAAGTGGTGAAAACCGTGGGCTATGGGGCAGGAGCAGCCACATTCTCAGACCGTGACAACTTTAACAGGGTCCTTAATTGCTTACTGAAAGCATTGGATGAGTACACACTGGACAATCGCGGCGATATTGGGGCTTGGGTAAGGGAGGCGGCCATGTCATCGCTCTACGAGATCGTGACACAGTGTCCCCCGGATTTGCTCTCGCCAGAGCAAGTCCACGAGGTTGTGGTTGGCTTCATGCAGCAGGCGGTGGAGAAAATTGATCGAACTCGAGGATTAGGCGGACGCCTGTGCTGCCAACTGATAAATCATCAGCCCAGAATTCCGCATATTCGAGAGCACTCAAAGCTCCTGGAGATATTCCCCGCCGAGGTTGATTCTGTGCTCTGGCTGTTTGCCGATCACACATTCCCCTTGTTCTGCGAGCTGCTCGCCCTCCCCGATTACTCCAAGCGAGTGCTGCTGGGCCTAAGTGCCAGCATTGGACAACTGACTGAATCTCTGGTGAGTTAGGGGTTCCCAGCTAACATTCAAGAGACCTCTAAGTTTTTTCTTACAGATCAAATACGCCTCTACGGCCCTATTCCAATTTTTGCGTTCCAATCCGGCAATGGTGCCGCGTTTATGTGCCGAGATTGTCCAGATCTTCGAGGAGCACCTGCTCAATGAGCGCGTAACTTATCCCATGCTCAGTTTCCTGGATATACTCATCGGGTCGGGGACCGTGGAATCGGTGCTCCATGACGACACAAATCCCTTTGCAGAGGACATATACAGGCTGCTCAATCTGGAAGTCAAGGGATACAAGAAGCTGTACAAGACGGCAACCAGTATTAGCGCCTTTTGCCAGCTCCTGCAGGTGCCTCGACTGTCCCGCCGCATCCTCTCCAAACTATCGGTATTCCTTGGACTTCAGCATGTTCATGTTCGGAAAACGGCAGCTACCAAATTATACGAAGCCCTGGCTCTGCACGGAGATGTCACCGAAGTGCCCGAGGATAATATGGATGAGATCCTAACACTGCTCTCCGAGACCGACTGGACCATGCCGCTGGTCGAGGTGCGTCCCCTGAGGAATCAATTATGCCAGCTGATGGGCATCAAGGCCCCGGTGAGTGCTGCTCAGCAGCAGCAGACGGCGAGTGCGGATAAGTAATATTCCACATAAAAAATGTTTATTATTTAATGTAATATTTATAAACCAATCTTATTGCACAGTTAAACTGACGATACGTACATCAGTTCTAACATCACATTTCGCATAGCCATGTTTGTTTTGTTTTTCGGACTAATTTAATTTGATTTAAATGCAAAAATGTGTTAGCTACCCGGCAGGTCCCTATCAGGACTGCTTCTGCTTTTTCCGGCTGGGATTTATGTACGACTGATAGTAGAATTTGGAGAACATCACAGTCAAGGCCGAGTAGAGACAGCCAAAGGCATAGATCGCAGGCCGTGGAGCTTTGCAGTCGCTCTGCATGAGCATGTCGATCATATGGATCATGATTAAGGCGAACTGGATGAGCTGGGCCATGGTTATGTACTTTTTCCACCAGAGACTCGCCTTCTGCACTTCCTGGCTGATGGAGGACAACAGGTAATAAGTGTACATGAGCGCGTGTACGATCAAATTAAGGATAACCATCCAGGCCACAAGGCCCCCGTGGCCATATAGCGTCTGGGTGAAGTAAGAGGCCAGGACCACAGCCACATGGTGGAAGACGTGCAGGAAGGATATCTGCCTGCTCTTCTTGCGCAGCACAAAGAACACAGTTTCCAACAGATCCACGTACTTGTTGATGTAGTACGCGTTGGCGAAAAATCGCTCTTTATCCTTGAACTCATGGTCCAAAGGTAGAGTCACGGGGCACCTCGCGTCGTAGAAATAATAGACGGTATAGGAGGTCTGTAATAATTATGCGGATGATTGATGAATGTCCTGACGCAAGTCCTGCCCCCTCCGCTACACTTACGTATACGAACAACAGACTATTGTACACGATTTGTATGATATTATATGCCTTGATCACGCCGCGCAGTTCAAAGGGCTCCCTGCGCTCCATTAGCTTGGGACCCACCTTCAGCACGAACAAAAGGTAGGCGGTCAGCACTCCAAAGGTGGGCCAGGGACTGGCAAAGAAAGCCAACACGTGAGGATCTGGCGAAGTCATTTTCCTGTTTTTGTTGTTCAATGTACGGTTGAATGGCGACTAATCAAATATTGATTGTCACGGCTTGGTTATAGGTCTGTGATTAGAATACAAACTATGCAAATGATTATAATATTAATGCGGTAATGTTAACACCAACTTACAGGAAAAGACAACTAAGAAAGGTGTAGAATGACGCGATAACGCAGTGCCCACGAACATTGATTTGAAAGTCATAGTAGGGAAGCCGCCTACCGATAGGAACTTGTAGAATGAAAAGCAAAGTGTAAATGTGTACAAGAAGTTGCAAGAAGTCGTAATAAAATGCAAAAATTTAACAATTACAAAAAGACTTACTAAGAGAACCAAGAGATATCTCAGCTTATGTAAAGATATTATTTAATGTATAATTAATTAAAACAAGAAAGAAAGCCAACTTCGGCACGCCGAAGTTTGTATACCCTTGCAGCTTACAAATGGATGATAAATTGATAACATTTTATCAAATGGAAATTAAAACTAACAGGAATTGTAACAACAATATAAAAATTTGGTTTAACATTGCGTATACGTAATATTTCCCCAACATTCCTATGGCAGCTACATATATGATATAGTTTTGATCAAATTAAAATCGAAATTCTAGAATAATATAAAATGGCCATTTCTGAAATTATATTAAAATTTACCTATCGTTCCTATGGCAGCTAAATGCTATAGTCGTCCGATCCGGCCCGTTCCGACATATATAGCAGTGAGAGCATATAGAAGACTATCTGCAAAGTTTCATTCAGATAGCTTCAAAACTGAGGGACTAGACGGACGGACAGACGGGCGGACAGACGGACATGGCTAGATCGCCTCGGCTTTTGATGCTGATCAAGAATATACATATATACTTTATAGGGTCGGAAATGTCTCCTTCACTGCGTTACAAACTTCTGACTAAAATGATAATACCCGCAAAGGTATAAAACTCGTTTCGGGTTGACATATAATTCGGAAAAGGTACAAAAGGTTAAGCTTATATTTGTGTTAATTATCAATTGGCCAATTCCCTTTAATTACGCCTACATGGTATACAATGTAAAGCCATTTATATTATAAAATTCGAATTTCCCGGTCTTGGTAGATTAAAAAAGAGCATTTAAAAAAAGTGAGATCAATAGAGTCAATAATGTTAGCAGAGGTCTATTTTTAAAGCCCAGTTTACGTTAAGTATGTATACAGATTAAAACAATCTTTAAAAATAACATTTATTATTTTTTTATCAGCTCGGCTTAAAGTCTCGTTTCCGAATTAAGTCAAATTTTAAAATATAATGTTGAGGTTTTTTCTAGCAGAAAGGAAACGTTTGGGGAGCTGAAGTTTTAAGCGTTTTAGCTCTTACGGAATCCCTTCGAAGGTTGTGACATTTGTGATTCGATATTGAAGAGGTGAATGGTTTATTCCAAAAATACTAAAACTAAAATTTCTGTTGCATTGCGTCGTTGCATTCCAGGATAATGCTAAAGTACCCTTCGCCTTGGTCCGTCTTTTGCCTCGGCTCCTTCTACGCGTTAATCTCGAACAGCTTGGCCACCTCGTTGAGGTTATCATAATTCTTATTCTCACTAATTATTGTCCTAGCTAAGCCTATCCGGTTGAAGAGATTCCAGAGCAGGATGCCCACGACCTTGTCGTCCTTCATGTAGAACACCACACCCTTGCCATAATTCGCCGAATCGTCAGGATCACAGGTAATGCCATCTTTGGTAATAATTCCGATATCGGATGAGGCCAGGGAATCGCCGCTATCCTTGGGCTCGGCCAGATTGTCCACGCGTTCGCTGGCATCCGACGGCAGAGCAAACACTCCCACGGTGGGCAGTGAGGAGTCCACCAGGCCCACGCCTTCATAGCCGATCTCAGGACCCAGATCTGACCAGAACATGCTCAGATGCTGATATGGTTTCTCTGTAGGTGGAGTAACATTTTATGGCGTTGTAATTAACCAAGAATAAATCCACCAGTCGAATAGAAATAGGACTTACTAGCTCCCGTCATGTTCTCACCAGCCAGCCGGCCAGAGACCACGGAATGATCGTAGTGCTCCACCCGACGCCTGCCCAACAGCGGATCGTAAAAGCAGGAGACGTCACCAGCCACGAAGAGATTCCGCCTAGCCTCTAGCTCAGCATTGACCACGAAGCCACCGCGGCTTCTGTCTACTTCTAGCCTGCTCGGAGCGGCGAGCTCCGTATTGGGTGAGGAGCCAACGCACACTACCACCACATCGGACATCAGGGTCATGCCATTGTTCAGCTCCAGCTTTAGATTGGTTTCATCCCTTGTCGCGTTCCGAATGCTGGCATTGGGAATGATGCAGACACCCTGAGCCTCCATCTTCGCCATGGTCCAGCGGCTCAGGTAGTCCGGCAGGACCCGCGACATATTTCCGTTCTCCTCGAACACCTGGTACACCTTGCCGCCACCATTCTCCCTAGAGTAATGAGCCAGGGAGCAAGCCAGCTCGCTCCCGATGAAGCCGTTACCCACGATCGTGATCGATCGTTTCTCTGCCGCCAATCTGCGGAGGCGGTCGAAGTCATCGGGAGTGCGATAGACCATTACCTTTTCGCGAATGCTGGGCGGCGCATCCTGGAAAACGGTGAGATTCTTGGGGACACAGCCAGTGGCAATCAAGCACGAGTCGTACTCGATCTGATAGCCGTCGTTCAACGTCACTTTCCGTGCCCCAGCATCCACCTTCTTCACGGTGAAGCCCTGAGCGACAGCTATGGAGCCACCTGCACTGTCTTCCAAGTTCTCGGGCTCGACGAAATACTCTTCCGGTTCGAAGAACAAGCTGAAGTGAAAAATGCAATTATTTAATCACAGCATCATAAGCTGCGTATAAAAATGCACCTTCTTTCGGAGCCCGTCCACTGCTGGAAGCGGTAATCCTTGATAGGATCCTCGTTCGGGTTAGGCGTGTACCAGAGCTCCTTGGAGAGGGGCGGACGCATATAAGGTTTGCGGGCTTCGTTGCTGATCATCAGAACCTTGGCGGACGAGTCCTTGGACTTGATAGCTCGACAGGCAGAGAAGGCAGCGGTGCCACCGCCGACAATCAGATATTGAACGTGGTTTGGCAGGTCCTCAGAGCTGGGAGGACCTGTAACCGAAAAAAGGGATATAAATGATTAGTGAAAAGCTTAAAAAGCATCCTAATACAATGTAATTATGTGGGTTTCTTGAATATTTTTCACTCACTTGTTTCTAGACCAGCTAACAGTCGTCGCTTCCGTCGCTCCTCTTCTGCAGCTGCCTTTTTGGCCTCACTATCGTCCGGTTTTCGGGTCAAGAACCAGGTAAGCTGCAGATGAGTACTTTTAGTGGGGATTCTTTTGAAACTAAAACAGATTCTTACCAATCCACCAGCAAGCAGGGCCGCCAGTGCACCCAGCAGACACTTCAGACGGAGATCCTTCATCCGGCAACTGTCCTCCCCACTACCACCATCGCCACCACAATCACCACCGCCAGCACAACTACCACCCGAACCTGTTTTATTGTCATCAGAGGGTGGTGGACACCGTGTCTCCTGTCTCTTCCGGTTGAACTCCTCGCAGGGATCCTTGGGTTTGCAGGAATCGAGTACGGGCTCGCAGTCACTGGGCTCAACTTCCGAGGATTTGAGGGCATCCTTGGCACTGACCTGTTTTAAGTCCGCATAGCCCTAAAAACCATTAAATGAAATATTAAGTTTGTATTTAATTAATTGAATTATTAATTAATTTTCATCCTGGCAAATGAGTAAATGAGCTATACTTACTTTTACGGAGGTCAGCTCTAACTGCGGTGGGGCTTGATAGTTGACGTTTGGAAAGCTGGGGCCACTAACCTTGTTGGCAGCCTCCGGATCCGCATGCGCATCCGTTTCCGGTTCGTACTCGTAGGTTTTTGGGATACAGACTTGTTGGTTCGGATATTTTTTAGCTTGCAGTTTGCTGCGCGCCTCGAAGGTGCGTTTCTTGACCATTTGATAGAGGCTACTGTTCGACCGTACAACGGCTTAAATAGAAAACGAAGGAAAAGAATGAAATAACGAATATGTTAAAGGAATCTGAGGGAAATTAACTCAAAAACTAACCGAGCGCCGGCGGCGGCTGTAAAGGCGGCGGGCCCAGTATCCTTCTGTTGGCCAAGATGTACGCCTGCCGAATAAATCTTCGCGTCAGGCATTGCACGCTCCAGATGCTCAAAATACTCATAATATTAGTACTTCGACGGTCCCAGAAGAGACGAATACTCAATTGTTTAATATTGTGTGCGTATTCTTGTGTTTAGTATACAAAAAAAAAGAAGAAAAACTAAATTCTATGACAAATTTTTCAAGGTAAAATATGGCGAGAGTCTTACGTTGTGTTAAAAAATATGTTTGCCTAGTTTTACCCTTGAAGGTTGCTTATACGATTTTGAATATATTAAAAAAGTCACTTGAAGCGAAATCCAACCGAATACACTAATAAAGAAATCTATACTGAGAAAAAAATTAATAAAGCACATTCCAAAAACGATTTTTAAATATAAACTTTTTAAATTTAAGCTTTATTTTTAAATTTTTTAAATGTAGTTCTTTTGCGCCGCGTCGCCAAAATTATATCGATACAATCGATACTATCGCAAGCTATAGTCGAACTTAAGATTTTCCCAAAAACTCTGAGACGGTCACACTAAACAGGAGACAGGGACAGAAAATACAACATGACGGAAGGGCAGCAAAGGAATGCAAAATAAAGGGAACGGAGAAAAGGAAGCGAAGATCGATTGTTGTGAACGGAAAGAAGCGATAAATTAAAGCCCTCAGCATTTAACACGGAGATATTTGTCAAAGAAACAGCTTTTTTACAAACACAACACAGACTCGCGAACACACACGTTACCCGGCCATACACCGATTGTTACACAATTGTGGGCTCATTTGCTCTGACACTACCGGAATCGGGGCCGATTCGCTATGAGTGGACTGTGGAGCGGGCGCTGCCTGACGCGGAGGTTCGTCCGCCAGGCGTACATCTTGGCCAACAACAGGATACTGGGACCGGCGCCGCTGCAGCGCTCGCCGCCGGTGTACGGTGAGTTGTGAGGTTATGTCCTTCATGTTTTTCCGACTCATCCGGCGTTGCCTTCCCCTCTGCTTTGTGTTTTAGCCGCTCTCCGGTCGTCGCACAGCAGCCTATATCAAAAGGTAAAGAAAAGCACCCTCGAGGCGCGCAGCAAGCTGCAAGCCACCATCTCCAGCGGGATAAACGAGGCTAAAATACCCTCCAATTATCAAACCCCGCCACAGTTAAAGCCACTTATTATAGTGCTATCCATCGCTCTCTCCATCCTCCAAGTACTAATTTTTACCTTGTAATGATTTTCAGAATCACAAGACCGTCTGCAACACCAATGATGTCCTCAAGTCCTCGGACAGCGCATACTCACAGTCCAGTCCCCACAAACCCGAGAGTCCCGGCGAAGAGTTTAAGACGGCACAAACGTATAACAGGGGCCCGAACAACAATGAGCATGCAACAGCCTCCGGTGGCGGTGATCAGAAGGAGGATCTTCGCCTGAAGGGTCTGCTGGGTGCGGCGGCGTTATTAGCTGGAGGATTGGTATTTTTAAGTCTTATTTTTAAAAAGAATCTTGCTGATAAGTTTACATTTCGTAGCTAACCTGGTACTTGACGCAGAAAACAAACGACGGGGACTCAAAGAAAGCAACAGATGGGGAGCAGCGAAAGCTGTTAGCTGGTCCAGTCACAAGTAAGATATTCGTAGATAGAAGATATTTATTTAAAGTTAACTAATATCACATAGGGAATGGTGAAATACGTATTACTGCTGAGTTAGCCAGTGATATCAGCCACTTCCGATATAAACATTTTGGCAGTCACTCGCAGATTAGCATTATCTTTTCGTCTTATCAATAATCAAAGGTGTTCCGACAAAAATAACATACTCATTATCATTTATTTCCTAATTACTCGTTTCAGCTCCTCCCAGTTCCAAGGACCTACCAAAGCACGTTCCATACCTGATTGTTGGAGGCGGCACAGCTGCCTTCTCGGCGTTCCGTGCCATCAAGTCCAACGATGCGACCGCCAAGGTCCTGATAATTAGCAACGAGTTCCGCAAGCCCTATATGCGACCGCCTCTTTCCAAGGAGCTCTGGTACACGCCCAATCCGACCGAAGATGCTATCAAGGATTACCGCTTCAAGCAGTGGACTGGCTCCGAGCGAAGGTGCGTTTCGTTTGAAAACCTGTCTTTCTGATCCTTCGATTTAATCATTTTCCATGATCTATTATAGCTTGTTCTTTGAACCTGACGAGTTTTTCGTAAGCCCTGAGAAGCTGGAAGAGAGCGCTAATGGCGGCATAGCCGTCGCTCAGGGTTTCGCTGTTAAGAAGGTGGATGCTCAAAAGCGTATTGTAACGCTGGAAGACGGCTATCAGATCGAGTACGACTCGTGTCTGATTGCCACTGGTTGTGCCCCCAAAAACCTGACCGTTTTCCAAGATGCGCCGCCCAGTATCCGCGAAAAGGTAATGGTCTATCGCACTCCCGATGACTTCGATCGCCTCCGCAAACTGGCGTCAGAGAAGCGCACAATCACGATCGTGGGTAACGGTTTCATTGGAAGCGAGCTGGCCTGCTCCCTGGCACATTACTCCAAGGAGAATGGTGGCGGTAAGGTGTACCAGATTTTCCAGGAGGACTCAAATATGTCGCGAGTTCTGCCGGACTACCTCAGCCGCTGGACTAAGGCCAAAATGGAGACGCAGGGCGTCTCTGTTATCCCCAATGCTAGTATTCGGAACGCTACCAGAGATGCATCCAATCTGAAGCTGGAGCTGAACAATGGTATGTCTCTGGTGTCCGATGTGGTGGTAGTCTGTGTTGGTTGCTCACCCAACACGGAGCTCGCTGGTCCGAGCAGGCTGGAAGTGGACGGGAGCCTCGGTGGCTTTGTGGTCAATGCTGAGCTGGAAGCTAGGCGCAACCTATACGTGGCTGGCGACGCCTCCTGCTTCTATGATCCGCTGTTGGGCAGGCGGCGGGTGGAGCACCACGATCACTCCGTGGTATCCGGACGGCTGGCTGGAGAGAACATGACGGGAGCTAGTAAGTCCAATTTCTATTATATTAATGTTTTTTTTCACCATATACAATGCTTTGAAAAATTTTTTTACTTACAGAGAAACCATATCAGCATCAGAGCATGTTCTGGTCGGATCTGGGTCCTGAGATCGGCTACGAAGGCATCGGTCTGGTGGACTCGTCATTGCCCACCGTGGGAGTGTTTGCTCTGTCCTCGGATGCTTCCGGAAGCGGGAAAAGCCTGCCAGAGTCCAAAGAAGGCGGCGAATCCAAGGAAAAGAAGAATGTTGAGATCGTTACTACAGATGGCGTTCCCGCCGATTCCGATGCTGCCACGAATTATGGCAAGGGTGTGGTGTTCTACATGAAGGACGACAAGATCGTGGGCGTCCTACTCTGGAACCTCTTCAACCGGATAGGCTTAGCTAGGACAATAATTAATCAGAATAAGAAGTATGATGACCTCAATGAGGTGGCCAAGCTATTTGAGATTCACGCGTAGAAAGCCGAGAGTCCCAGAGAGAGGGACCAAGGAGAAAATAAGAGCTTTGCTTCCTGGAATGAAAGCCGGCCTGCACGCAATTATATTCGAAAGCCATCAACTGTGTGATCTGTATGGAACACGAACGACAACGTCTTCGTAAAATCTGAAATCCACAAAAAACTTTAGCTGGCAACGTCAACGAATATGCTTTGAAATTAATGTGCGTTTTAGTTTTGTATCTTTCATACACTCCGCTGCTGCTCCCTTTCAATCAGTGTTTCCTTTCCTTTATTTTCCTCTTACTTGACCGATAATCCTGAGGTTTGTATCATATATTAGTCTTTTCAGAGGGGGTTTTCCACAATTATAATTTTGACGCCTTCAACGGTTCCTTTTTGTTTAAAGCAAACAATATAATTCAGCAGAAATACTTACAACATTTGATGCAAAACTATAGAAATCTTAGTTTTATTCACTTTGAAGAATTTTAGTGATAGAAATAATATGTAAATATAATGAATACCCACCGGGCTTCTGATTTTCGCTTGTATTTTCCTAATAAATGAACAAGACTACATAAGAGCTATGGAAATGATATAATTATTATCTGAATTTGCCTAAATCATTGCATTTTAAATGTTTAAAAAGGTTTCCTTTATTAAATTTAGAAATACGCATTATTTAAATATCGTCTAAGTGTTATTGTCTTCACTTTTAATTACAATAAAGCATAAGGATACGCCAGTTTATTTTAATTTATACATTGATTCATCAACGAGGGAATAGTTTTCTAACGTTAGTCAAATTTAAAAATTTTTATAAATTGTAACCTCCCACTCGCAGGTCTATAGTTATCCCACCACGAACTTCGCAAAAGGGAAACACGGTTTTTTTATTAGATTATTTTCCTAGAAAATTATCCCGCAGGCGAAACTCGTAAGCCTAAGATCCTTAAAAGGCACATATCTGTAACAAAGCAAGCAGCTGTCAAGCTGACATACATTTGCACCTGGCTTATTAGGGTATCACTACGCGGGCGGATTAGCGGCCAATTCGCAGGCAGAAAACGCGAATCTATAAAATCCTGGTGCTGAGATTACCTACGCTGTCCCGAAGGACACTTATTAGGGGAAAACTTGGATTAGCGACCAATTGGTAGGTAGAACTCTCAACAGGTAGAAATATCTGCTCTATGTATATAAACCTGCTGTCCAAGTTAGCAGGACATCAGTTCCTTTCCGACACTCCTCCTGCTACCATGAAGTACCGCATGTTGAACAAACGCAAGCTCGCGGCCAGTCCTTCGCCAGTGAAGGGAACCATCAAGGAAGATGATGTCACCATAGACACCACCGCCCATAGTGCCCTGGAGCTGGAGGCAGCATCGGCTCTCCTGTTGCTCCGCTACCAGTACGATCGTCAGATTTGCAATAGTATTATTTCATACACTGCAACGGTCCGATCGCCAACTCCTCCTCCAGTGATCGCTGACAATACCACACCAAAGGATCAGACAGTTCGTCCGCCAGTAGCCGCCACTCAGCCGTTAAAGAAACGGTCCATTCCACCACATCTACTGCGAAGATCCTTGACACCAGCCAAATCTGTGACCTCGGCGACCAGTAACAACTCCATAGTGAAGGCGAAAGCACGGACTTCTGTTCCTGGAAGCGACCAGCCACGCGGATGCAATAGAACCCTGCTCAAGTCCTGCAGAAATATGATTCGCGAGTTCTTGGACAATCAGGAGCTTATCTAATAAGTGATGACTTTTCTACACATATCTAAGGATTCTTGCACTAAAACAACAAATATTCTAATCATAGATTTTAGAAATCTTTCAAATAATAACGCTGCTTTCTTAATATCACACACAAACTTGTATTTCAGAATAATTTCTGATTTAAAAAACTACTCTTGAAATTGTAATAAAGAAAATATTAAAGCAATAATCAGTTTTTCATTTCCTAAATGATATACGTATGTGGTTTCCAGCCAAGGCCCCTCATCAGTACCAACTCTGCTGATAGAACTCAATAGGTTGTCCCCGAATTCGTACTTGAGAATTCGTATCAAATTTACGTTTTACAAGCTTCCTTTTAACGTTTTCTTAAGCCAAAATAAGAACAAAGCCGATCCCTGGGATCTACAAATTTCAGTTTTCAATTTATTTATTGCATATAAATTGGTTTCCTTTGTTTTTTTTTTTTTATACATATATAAATTATGTATATTGATCAAAAGATAAAGTTTTCAAATGGAAGAACAGGTATTGTGGCGACACTAGAGTGCTAATTATTAGCTATTGGCGGTGTGTGTTTAAACTTAAGGCGTACGAAAAACAAATAGAAAATTATTTTTAACGTAGATCCTACACATTAATTAATAATTACAGAGTTGCACACTACGGGCTAAATGTATGAAGGTGCATTGGATGATGATGTCTCTCCTCGTCGCAACTCGCTTCAATTCTGTTTAATATGCTTATTAAAGTGCTTGAAATGTACATTTTCTATTGTTTCAAGTGGGTGAGGGGGTGATTAATGATTATAAAAATGAACACCATTCATTTGCTGCGTAAACTAACATTACAAATAATATAATAATAGTAATCATAATGATAATAATAATAGAAAACTAATGTGTATACATATATGTATGCTTGCTATAAAAATGGAAGCCAATGTTTTCTTTTTTTTATTATATATATATGTGTATGTATATAATGTTTATAATGTGTGTGTTCTCTTGTTGCAGTGTATTTCTAGGGCTAAGGGTCTCAATTGAAATTGAATTTTGAAAGCTCTCTTTTCAGGCGGATCCCGCAAAAGCAAACAAAGAGCAGCTCTTTTTATTATCCTTTGTTTTTAATAACAAGAAATAAACGAAACTGTATCAGTTTCGTCGGGAACTGCTCTTTTTTGGGACCACATGTGCCAATGTGTGTGAATCAAAGATAATTCTGTTGTTGTTATCACAAGAAATTAATTAATTTGCCATTCTTCTTTCTAAGCTGATTTGTTTTGTATATTTATATTAACAAATTACGCCAACAATTCAAAATTTCATATTTCTCTCCTTCATTTTCACGTATTTTTGTATTTTAACAATTGTTTTTTTTTTTCATTAATCTGAAACCATTTTGTTGAGGCAACATTTGTAAAGCTCAAAGGTGGCAACACTTACGCTCTATGTATGCTATTTGCTAATTTATTTATTTAATTAATTTACTCTCTACACGCTACTCTCGTATGATTGATGTGTGTGTTTGGGGTTGGTTTTCCTTATGTTTTGTTTTCTGTTTTTGTTTTTTGTTGTTTGATAAATGTAGAAATTGGCACATATATCGAAGGCTGCGCTGCGCCGGCTCAAGATATCTACTTACATTCACTCTGCTTCCTTAGCTTAGCTTAGCTTAATAAATATGTTTGCTTGATGTATAAAATATATACGTTATGCATGCATGTATGATTGTGTTTTCTATGTACAGAAGGTTTGGCAAGAGACTCGCCAGAAGTAATCATTGGATAATGTATGGGACCCTTCGGCATTTCTTCAAAGAAATTGATAACCAAAATTATCATCTAGTTCTAACTCTTCTAAGTGATTAAATTACAGCCCAAACTTCTCCAAAGATTACCTCCAACAAGAATCCATTCTGAAACGAAAAGCCACCCAGATCTATGTCCAGCAGATGCGTCTCCCTCTTAGATGTATGTGCGCCTTGTTGTGCTGGTCCCATATTTTCTTTTTTTTTAGCTCAGGTAATGTTGTGTTCAGAGGAAGGAAAGATGGAGGAAGAAGTTGGATGTGTGGATTGTCACAGGATACTGCTGCTACTGCTGCGCCTTGTCCTACTGCCGCATGTGGCGGAAGGAATCCTCCGATTCGCCGCCATTGCAATCGCTGTCCATGGGCACCGGTTGAGCCTGTTCACTGCTGGCCTGATCCATCGGCCTAGGTGAGCTGGCATTGGAGGTGATGGCGGCGGCGGCGGACTGCTGGTCATCCGGCTTGGGTGACCGCTCGCCGGGCGAAGGTGCTCCTCCCTGGTGATCGTTGTTGTGGCGTATCAGCTTGATGGTGGTCAGACCGTCAGCATTGCGAATGAGCCTGCAAGTGGGGGAGAGTTTAGCAAATGGAAATGATCTCTTTAAAGAAAGATTCCTTGTACTTACGGATAGCAGTCCTCGTTGCTGGCAGAATTGTTGTTCTTGCTGGTCACGCTCAGGTCCGTGGGCTTAAGGTCCTCTCCGGCACTTTCCGAACCCGATCCCGAAGCGTTGCTCTCCAGCTTCAGGGGATGAAACTGGAATTTGTCGGGTCCACCAATCGCTGACGGTGTGTTCAAGGCAGGGGAATTGGGTGGCGGACCAGCTGCCGCCGCCGAAAGGTAGTGGAAGGCTCCGTTGATCGCATGCATAAAGAGGGGCGATGTGGGTGGTGGACCATAGGCCGCGGCAGCGGCAGCTGCCACTGCTGCCACGGCGGGCAGGCTCATTGGACCATTACGCGAGGCGGGACGCTGGGGCGATTGTTGCTGTTGCTGCTGGGATTGCTGCTGCTGCTGCTGTTGCTGAGAACTCCAGTTCTGGGCAGCAGCAGGACTTCCAGGAGCCTGCGGCATGGATGAAGCACCGCCGCCAGTCGACGGGGTCGATTGCCTTAGCAGGGATATATTCTTAATGTTTTTCAGCTCCGTGGGATTGCGCAGGAACTGATAGCAATGTCGCTCGCCCTGTACTTTGCGCAGTATGTTGACCCTGTAGTAGTAGCGGAGGGCACGCGACATCTTGTCATAGTTCATCGACAGATGGTTCTTTTGGATGCCCCACAACTTGGCCAACCCAGCGGGATCTACGATCTTAAAGACGCCCGTGTCGCGGCATTTCCATGCTATCAGATCGCTGTACTTCTGGTTGCGATCGTTCAGCAGTTGTTGCAAAAAGTCCCACAAGAGGCGACCATCTAGAGAAAATAAAAACAAGATTAGTTATCTAAAATTCTGTGAATATTTATCTTCCCAAACTCACTTGTATTGGGCTCAGAGTTCTCCGGAAAGAACTCCCGCTTGGCTTTGTACATATAACTGGGCGTGGTCGGTGCCGAGATGGAGCCACCGGCAGGTGCCAAGACAGGACCGGCGGTATTATCCAGGGTCAGCTTTTGCGGCAGTTGCTGCTGCTGCTGCTGCATCTGTTGTTGCTGCTGCTGCTGTGCCTGAGCTGCCGCTGCTGCTGCTGCCACGGCGGCAGCCTGTTGCTGTTGCTGCTGCTGCTGCTGTTGTTGCTGCTGCTGCTGGGACCAGGAGTTGACGAAGCTATTTGTCAGCTGCTGCGTCCAGTTGGGCTTGATGTCTTTCAGAATGGGTGTGCTCGGCGGACTGGCCGTGCTGTAGAGCGGTGCAGGTGGCAGCTTCGACTCCGAGTACTCCTCCTCGGAATCGGAGTGATTACTGCTGGCACTGCTGATGCCCTTCATGGGCATGATGTTCGGCTGGGAGCCATTGCTGCCGGTGCTGCTGGCACTAGAGGATGTGGGATTGCTACTGCTGCCGCTGCTGTTGGTCGTGCTTGCCGAGGTGGCTGTTGCTCCTGCTCCGCTATTTGCTGCTACTCCCGCACCGGGTGCTCCTCCTCCTCCGTTTTGATAGGGAGCCTGTGGCGGACTACTCGCCTGGGAATCCACTGAAGGCGGTGGACTGAGCGTCACAGAGTTCGGTGCCATGAAATGATGACCCGCCAGGCCGTGGGGCGTACTGTGGAAGGGACTGCTCTCTGGAGGAGCATTCAGCGGTGGCCACGTGGGCGTCGGCGGGTGACTGTGCGGCGACAGGGGATATCTGCTGGTGGGCGTCACTGGACTGTTGGGCAGATGCCACTGCATCATGTGCGACTCAATGATCAGCATCTGCAGCACATTGTGCAACACATCTCCGGCCCCCGGACACCTGTGGCCGAAGTCTGCACGCGTCAGCAGGCACAGTGCCTTGCCGTTCATCTGGAAGAGATCAAAGTCGAGCTTGGGCAGATCGAATTCACGGACGCAGAAGCGAAGGAAGACGAGCACATCCTCGCGGCTCCACAGTCGCGGATCGGATGGCAGGGATGGGGGCAGCTGTGTCTTCAGCTCGGCGAGCTGACTGGACGGCGCCGGAGGGCAGCGCCAGAGCACATCGCTCCAGATGCCGGGATTCAGCGAATTCAACGATAACTGTACTGGGAGCATTTTCATTTTGGACATGCAGCCACAGGGTTTAAGGAATTGTCCTCCTGGTCAACGAGGATTTGGAATCTCAGTAGTGGTAGCCACTAGAGTTGCCTTCAACTGGGTTATCTGTAAATAAATACAAAAAGGAAGGCGGGTTAGTTTGGAATACTAAATTAGGGATATGTTTTACAGAGACAATTTATAGCGAATAATGGAAATCTAAGGACCAATGTCTTATGTATAAGTAAAAAAATTAAGAAAAATAAATGTATGAAGTTGTTAAGAAGTCTTTCTTTACATATTTATAATAAAACCAGTAGTGTATAAGTCATTTGACAATATTTGTTATAAGATGCATAAATCTCTGATAGCTTAGGGAAACTTTGGTGTAAAGTATTTAGAAGGTTACGTTTGGCCTTCATTTACATATTTTTTACTAAAGGAACTAATGAAACTCTTTTAAAATAACACTTTCAGAGTTTATTTTATTTGAAAACTTGGACATGTTTCATGCTTTAATATGTTTTCTTTATATCCAGATATACCAATTTTATGTGGTTTTATTATTTTTTATTATTTTATCTTTTTTATTATTATTTAATTAAAATTTATTTTTCCACTTTTTTAAACTGCTCTTCCTTTAAAAATATTCTTTCTTGTACTTTGATTTATCCTTTCAGGAACCACACATAATCCACACACACACACACAGACGCCATATATCATACACACTCTCTTGCACACATCCACTTGACTCATTTTCATCTGCAAGTTTTTTTGTTTATTTAAAATTCTTGGTAAAACACATATGGAAAACTACCACAAATTCTGGGCATGGATGCCTCCACCACGGGCTCTTCTTGCTCTTCCTACGAATCAAAGTTCACTGCCGAGCAGCTATGTAGCTCCCAAGCGAAAAGGATGTGCCAATGGAATGGATGTTGTTGATCACTCGACACACTTCCGCCAGAGAAATATTTGAGCGGACACATCACCTAGCTGCTGCGGCTGCTCCTCTCTGGGGGATCGGAGGCAGGGAGCGGGAAAGAAGCTCACTCCCAGACGCCATACACACGCACACACATACCGCGCGATCCAGATCCGTAAGAGCAAGCGGGAGAGCGGCGGCGAGTCTCAGACAGGCATTCGCATTCCAACCAAATCAGATTTCCTCATAATCGTCGCGGGCAGCCGATCCGATGGATGGAATAGGAATAAACAAATAATATATCTCCGATGCCGACGCAAGAATAAAAACAACAACAGAACCGAGCCGATCTACTCGTGGGTGTGTGAGTGAGTGTTTGTGATGTAGCGCATCCGAGCACTACTTGGCGCAAACTGGCGGATCTCGATCTCGCAGAGAGCGTGACTCACTCGGCAGCGGCAGCGGCAGAGGCAGAGGCTGAGGCAGAGGAAGCAGCAGCAGCAGAGGATCAGGCTGCGACCATAGCGCTCTCTCTGTCTCTCCCGGCAGGCATCTTCGGATCTCCGACAGCAGCAGCAACACACCCCCGCAGCGACCGCGGCGCAGGCAGAGATGAGAGGAAAGGAAGGAGAGCAGGAAGAGCAGGGAAAGATCTGTCCGAAATAAAAAATGGTCCAACCACCACGAACCAGTGGGTGCGCTACACAGGGAAATAATAATCTGTTTTAATTTTTTCGTTTCTTAAAGATGGAAAAACATTTTGGATTATTTTTCAAAGAGTGCATCTTAAATTCTTAATTCAGAATTCGGTTACACTGTGACTCATGTTTTGAAGATTTGACGATTTGGACAATCTATAGATTAAATTATAACCTTTATTAGCAATTTATAATTAATAATATTACTAATAATAAATAAATAAAATCATAAGAAGCATAAATCCCAAATCAAAGAAATTTAAAAGTACTTTTCTTAAAAAAAAAACTTTCAAATATAAGATCAGAATTTTTTTTTTTCATAACAATAATTAAAAAATTGAAACAACTGAGTCGCCCAAGACATGGCATATAGAGCTTTTTAATTGTAAATTTCTCAATATGGTAATTTCCACCAAAAATGTGTGATCTCCTCGGGCGTGTGTGCCGAGTGTTGGTATTGGTGTGCATGGGCGGCGGCGGTACACTGCCATTCCGGATGTGTACCAACCCAAGGCACACTCACAAGTCCCAAGACGAAGTATACACACACACACACTACCGACGACGATGGTGATCATTTGCTGTAAAGATTTCAACATAAGCGAATGTATTGATGGCACCAGCCAGCACATGAAGATCGGAGATGCGGAGGGGCAGCTGCCGGACCAAGTCGAACGTCTCTCGAAACTCGAAAGCAGCCGCGCCGTGCCCATTGCCCACTCTCGTGCCCCTACCCGTACCCGTACCCATGCCCATGCCCATACCCGTACTCGTATCTGGCTGCAGCAAACGGAAGTGCACATTCCAAGCTGAAAACCCGTTTCCAGACCAAGAGCTGCGACGGGAGCTGGGAGTCAGCGTGTTGGAGAAAGACGCTGCTGCTGCTGTTGCTGTGATGGGGCAACTAATAAATCCGCCAGTGGGTAAAGAGAGCAGCGAGTCTCAGTCGCAGTCGGAGAAGAGATGGAGCAAGAGGATGGAAATGGGAAAGGGGAAGAAGAGGATCACCCGCCAAATGAGAAGCACTCTGTTTACAATCATAAGGGTGGACAAATATAATAATATTTTATATAATTCTTGGATTATTTAAGACTTTAAAAGATCAGCTTTCAATGAGAAAAATTAATCAAACTATTGATATAAAAATGTTGTTGTTGTTAATGTTATACTTTTTGACTTATGGAAGTCAACTTTCGATCAATTGTTGAATATAGAATAGAATAGAAAACAAAAGAATTATTCAAACTAAAGACTAGAGTCCAAGAAAGTCTTAAAATATGATCCAATTTTTGTACAGAACATACATTTTTTATACCAACTAAATATAAAAACAGTTAAAAAAAAATACATATAAAAAATGCTGCCTAATTCCTGTTGATAAAACTAAAACCAACTATTCCCTTGACCCGTGCTGTATCCATTTCCCCCATAGCTCCGACCAGACGATTTCCCTGCCCAGTACCCGTGCCCGTGTCCGTGTCCGTGCCCAAGTCCAGACCCAAACCCGTGCGCACACATGTTCAAATTTATCCCACATCTTGCCGCGAGTCTTGGCGGATCTGTCTGGTCTCGCTCTCTCCCCGAAAGAAACTTCCTCATTCTCCGGGAAGCGCTTTCAACAAGTGATCGCTGGCTGGCAAGAGAATATCAAATATTTGGGATTCGGTGGGGAAAATGGGGAAAACACAGGGGAAGTAAGAGGAGCCAGCCATGGCTATGATGATGAGGAAGATAATAATCGACTTGAATATTTTATTGTGCATGTACATGGCTTAGAGGGGGTCGGTCGTATGATCTCTGATTCGATCTATTTGTTTTCGAAGAGAGCAGAGCCAGAGACCAGAGGTAAAATGCGGATGCCCCCGCCGCTGCCGCTCTCCTCCACATATGCATACATATACACTCACACAAAAACGATCCTACGTGTTATTTCGGTTGCCACAACACATGGTTGAGTTTTCACCAAAATAAAATCATATATTCTAGTGCACACATGTTCCGCAGCACCAGCAATAGCAACAACAGCAGCAACAACAAAAAATAAATAAACATTCGGCTAAAAGTTGGAGTCGGTGGCACGTAGTAAAATGACAAATGAATGCTCATCAGCCCCAGCCACAAAAACAACAATAAGGAAAAGGCAGGGCAGCAGCCAAGGAAGAGTCAGAAAGTGTGGGGAGAATCACTGGGAGAAACTTAGAGATACATTATTATAATATAATATTATAATCATAAACAAACATAAAAGTATAGGAAAAAACTTGACTTTTTTGAAGAAAGAACAAGATCTTGTCAAAAGGAAATGCTTAGTTCGGAAGATTGGAAATCTTCTTCATCGGTTTTTATAGTTTAAACAACAGAGTAACATAAAAAAAATCCTAAAATTCTTTCCATCATTCAAAGAAAATTAGTAAATATTAAGGATAAAAGTAAAAATTCTCACCTCTAGCTAAAAAAGGATTTCCCTTGACCCTTACTAAACAAATAAACTTGACTTGTACAATATTTAAAAAACAGATCTTGCCAAATAGAAAGTCTTCATCGGTTTTCATATTTTAAAAGAATAAAATGCAACAAAATAATGTAGAATTTAGAAGCCTTTAGATTAGATTTAGATTTAGAAGAATCAGAAGATAGCTCAAACTCCTCATTATCTAACTTACAAGGAAATACTACAAAAAATCCAGGAAAAGGGTACTAAAATGTTAAAACTGACATTTTCTCAAAAAGATTGCCTTTTTAAACCTAACAACTAAATTTAATTTTATTCAATTTTCTTCTAGTAAAATCGTTATAATTTCTCTCAGTGCCAAAACTTGAGGCGCAGAAGAGGCAGAGTAGGGGCAATGTTGGAGGCTCGCTGGCCGAACGACGTCTCACGCACGCAATAAGAAGAGTATAAAGAATATTTCTAAATCTCAGCGCGGCACAGGAGGCGCGGCAGAGAAGAATCCGGTGCGGAGAAGAGACGAGTAGCAGCAGCGGCAGCAGCAGCAGCATTCACTCACCTCGCTCATTCTTTGGCTTGCTGCTCCCTCGCTCGCTCGAAATCAAGTCAGGCACACAGGTAGTTTAAAAATCGGAGGTAAAGGTATGCGAACGATCTCGAACCGGTTTCAACGGAAATTACAAACGAAAATTATAAAACGATCAGTTTAGAAAAGAAAGACAACAAGAAATAAATGCCAGGGGGTGTGGAAGGAAAGCTGGGAAACCAAATACAAGCAAATGGGTTAAAAGAATTCCATGAGCTCTTTTCGTCGAGTATTGGCAATGTTTCCGTTTTTGGCCAAGTGAAAGGGAGGTGTGTGTGGGATCGTGGGATCGGAAATGCTAGAAAATGGGACATGGGAGATCTGAAAGGCGGATAAGGAAGTCGAGGAGGTAGGGAGAGTTCCTCGAGAATAGAGAATGGAAAGGATTATGTGGGACAGCCATCAGATAAGATCAAGTTAAATGCTCTTACCAGCTAGGGTTTCAACTCTATTCCACATTCTTTATATAAAATGTCAAATAGTTATAGTATGTGGAGGAAATATCGTGGAACTATTATTTGGAACATTATTATTCTTTCCGTAAAAAATGTGTTCACTGCACTTCAAAGCGCTTCATTCATCCAAAATGAAGATCTTGCATCATGGAACCATGGAATGTCATGGATTATAATGGAATTATGGAATGAATGAATCACATATAAAGTCTAGGAGTTGTGTTTATCCCTAATGAACATTTTGCAGTCAACATGGAATCATGGAATCTTAGAATACCATGTAAAGAATGAACAACAGGATCTTTTAAAATTTTATTCATTCCAGTCATCCTGGAGTCATGATTAGCATGGAAGTCTTGGAATATCATGGAATATCAGGAAATGAGTGAATCACATAGAATGAAATGTTTATTAAACAAATTGACTACTTCCGAAGAAATTAATCTGAAATAATAATTTTAAGACTTGAAAAATATATTTTTTAAATGAAAATTAAATGATTTTACGTAATTAAAATGGAATACTTATACTTGAAGAATAAATCTTATAAGATGATATATAATTTTATAGTTTTAAATAACCAAAGACTAAGTAATACTTTTAACTTCCAGGTCAGATTTCGCTGTAATCCAAAGACTGTTATATGGTAGCTGTGTGCTTTCCTAAGATGACACTCGACTGGCATTTGGGATCGGCACTCCTAGACGCAGCTGGAATTCCAGCTGGCAAGTGAATCACCCGGGCAGGCAGGGACGGAGTTGAGTTGTGCGTTAATGAGTAATTTCCGCAGGCGCATCCTCTGCTCTCCGCTCTCGGAACCCCTGCCACGCCTGCCCGCCTCTGCCTTCCAGCAGTGATCCCCGGGTGCATCAAGTGCTGCGCAGTAAGAATGATGGGAAAATAAGAAAAATCTGATAGCTAAAGAAGAGAAGGAGAGGAAAAGGGAACAACATGCCAAGAGAGAGAGACAGAAGCGACAGCAGCCATGGCGCATTAAGATTAACGGCTCAACAACAGTCGATCGCAGGGAAGGTGCAAGAAGGGGACAGCTAGAGGGATTCTGTAGATGCTACTTCTGACGCTCTCCCTTTCTACACTCATAAAAATTGGTAGCAAATTAAGGAACTATATAAAAAAATTAAGACTTGGATACTTGTATAAAAATATTCCTACAAACTGAGTAAGTCTAGGTCTTGAGACCTTGTCTTCCTTTGACTTGTGACTTTGTTCCTTCCTCAAAACAGTTTTTCATTTCCCAGAGCTCCTTTTCCCTCAGTGCAACGATCAGGTAGAGGAGCCGCAATGAGGAAATGCGTCCGTCCTCCTCCTTCCTCCTACCTGATGATCCTCCGCAGGCTCTGCTGTGCACTTTGCTTTACATCTTGTAGGACTTCTTGGAAGCCGGCTACGGACGGGATCCGTTCGAAGAGTGGTGCGGAGTAACTCAAAAGGAAGAATGACGAGGCATGTGGTGCCGATGGTGGTGGTGCTATTCCTATAGCTGTCGTTGACATTTGATCTCTTTTATGAGGTCTTCCTTGATCGAGCTCAAGTGCAGCCCGGATTCCTTTATCTCTGTCTTCTCCTTCTCCTGTTCTGTTGTTCTGCTGGTGTTTTCGGTTTTTGGCCCTAAATCAACCCCTAAAGCCAAGGGATTTGACCCTATAGTCCTCAAATTGTTTGTAATTCAATGAGTTCACTTTTGGGGTTCTCTCCCGAGTTCGATCGCATCATATTGATCGTGGCGGGAGATGCTCTTTTCATGGTTCAAGGTTCAGGCTTTCAAAGTGTAAATGGAGGGGAATCTTTTGGTCTTCTCAATCAGCCAATCAAGGATCGTAAATTTAGGTTTACTTCCTTACAAAAAGACCCAGGAAATTGTAAAGATCTTGAGCCTTATTTCAAGGTTTTTATGTAAGAAACTCTTTACTATTTCATTACATCAATGGAATTCCTTCTGTTGGTAATTTAATATAACAAATTTATAACTGTTGAACAATATATTCTTGTTTACCGTTCTGGCTGATCAATGACATTTGCTTATACATTGTTTTTGTTAGCAGAAACAGTTGCTAAGCTCTGTTTGAATAAAATGTATGTAACTATAATCATTCAGCAATTTCCACAGCTATTTGGTAATCGAAAACGTAATTGCTGGGGGCAAACTATGAGTAATGCCACAAGTTTCCTTAGGGTTCGAGTTCAATTCAAGTCGCTGCGATATAGATATGCACATATATTTATTTATTTTTTTTGCACGTGTATGTTTCAGCTTATATGTAGATATGCCCATATAGGTGAGTGTCTTTATGCTACCCTCCTCGCTCATATCAAATACTCAATTAATAAACAGCAAAAAAAAGCAGAAATATTCAAAAATCCAAATAGCCAAGTCAACGACCTGCTTTGCTTTTATAACTGCTCACCGCTCAACAGTCGCGTCGCCGTGTATATATTTAAGAAGCAACAGCAACAACGCTCGTAACTCTTGATTTACCTTAACTTTGCACCCCCTTAACCCCCCTCATAGACGCTGCTGCTGAGCGTGCATAACAAGCGCGTGAGCGTATCGTGTTTGCTATTTGTGTTTGCCTTTGTATCGCTGTATGGGTACATCATATATTGGTACCTCTCACCGATACAAAAAAAAAAAGTTAAAAAAAAAAATAAAATAAATAAAGTGAGAAAATACAAACAACAAAAACGACGCCAATTCCGGGTTCTTCTTCGCAACAAAAAAAAATCAAAATAAAACTAAAAAAAGAGTATGCGAAGCAGCGGGGAAACAAAACCAAATGTCTGCGGTTCATTTTCTGTCTAGATCGTCAGTTTATATGCTCAGCTTAAAGCGCCGTAGGCACTTTTCTTTTGTTTTATTGTTATTTCTTTGGTTTTTTAATATTTTTTGGAGCAAACCCAGCCGCCGCTAACAACAAGGGAAGCTCACAGCTCACAGCTCACAGCTCGAGACCAGGCAAATCAATCATCGTTACGCATTTTTTTGGGGAAGCTTGTGGCTAGCTCGATCTTGACTTTAGCTTGCGGTAGCTGTAAATTATTCAAAAATAACGAAAGGACAGCCACAGGCATCATTCCCTTCTGCCAAACACCTTAGTTGGTCATTAGAATGCACAGTACACTGGGGAAATTAGATCTAAGATCCTTACAATTAAAAATGACTGTGTCTAAAATTCCCAAGTTATTATTCAGGAGCAAAACATAAGAAATTAAAACTCTAGGATCTTTACAAAGTATAATTTCAAACTTGTATTTCTGGCTAAAAGTAGATCTAAGATCCTTTCAAAGTATAATTATAAATGTCTAAATGTGGCTAAAATTCCCAAGTGATTATTCCTGAGCAAAAACTAAGAAATTAAAGCTCGAGGATCCTTACAACGTACAAGTTAAAGTGTCTATTTTTGCCTAAAATTCTTATTCAGATTCTATGTAATAATACCCGAACTAAGAACTTCATGGGGTTTCCTAAATATTAATTTTTTAAACTTGCATTTGTCCTTAAAATTCCCAAGTGGTTTTTGGTTATTAGAATACCCGGAAAACTGGTAGCTTAGGACTTTATAATGACCCTACCAAATATTATTTCCAAATTAGAATTTTTAATTAAAATTCCCAACTGTTTAATATATTTTTCTGTTCAAAATAAACCCACTTTTGACCACTGTAGTTTTCTCTTTTGATCAGGCGACAAGATCTGGCCAACATTAAAATCTTTTTTCTCTTTTCAGCCTTAGCTCCCATCTCTTTTGTTTTGCTTGATGATTAAAAAAAAGAACAGAAAGAGAGAAATGGGTAAATCTACAGCTGCTGGAGGCGTTACGTGACGTGGTTGTTCTAATGTAGCTCAAAACTCAGCTTCAAGTCGATGCTTTTTTTATTTTCAAACTCTTTTATTTTGCTTTCGGTTGGAACTTTTTCTGCTGCCTCATTGTTCATCTTTATATGCTCGTCGGGTGGCGAGATGGACTGCTTAATGATATCAAACGTTCGATAACCTTTTCGGTATTTGTTGTTTTTGTATTATAAATATGCAAACTCAAACCACAGCGCTTCTCTATGCTGATCATTCTCATCACAAGAGAGATATCCGACTTAATAATGAGCATTGGAACAATCGGAAAACAAAGGGCGCAAAAGCACAGCATCATCATTATGATCATTATCATAATGCTTATGATCGAATCGGTAGCTAACTACCTAGAAATAAAAAAGAAGTCCAAGTAGCGAGAGGGAGATGGAGAAGAAAGATGCGAGATCTCCAGCCAGATATTTCATTTCCATACCCTGGATGGATGAGTTCATCAAACGCCCAGACAAGAGTTCAAAATCATTCCAGTTTTTTATGCTTCCAAAAGGGGAAGATGACAAGGGTATATCCACTACATACAGTGGGGGAAAAGGGTTAAGAACTATGAATAAATATTTATAATGAAAGATAGAATATAGAATTCTAAAGTTATAATGTAAGTTCTCTAAAAAAAAGATGAGGGTTTCAGGAAGGTTGTTTTTATAAAACAACACTTTTTTCTTTACAGAGATATTTGAAAAGTAATATCATCTACCCTATTCAAGTTAAAAGTTCCTGTTTCAAATCGAACCAAAGGATATGAGAGTTCAAATTCTAAACATATGAGATTTGAAATAAACACCACTTGAAGACAACGATCCTTTAAGGACCATTAGTTTCTTCAAGTGTACTTCAGCTTTTTACTAGAGAAGAGATTGGATATAGTCGTAGACCTAGACCGCATCAACCGCATCATTTGTGTCCATTACATTCAATTAGTCGCATCTGTGTTTTTGTTTCAACTCTTTGCGATTTTCTAGCACTTGCATCAATCTTCTGCCCCTCAGCTCCGCCTCCTTCCCCTTCCCCTTCTCCTGCTCCTGGCTAGCATCCCAACTTAATAAGGCAGTCATCAGCAGCATCATCATCATCATCATCATCATTGTTGGACTTGTGCCTGCAGCAAGAATTTAATGCTCGCCTCTTCTATATATCGAAAAGGGGGTTGCCGGCAAGCTCGAGGGGCCTTCCAGTGGACATCTCCTCATGTGCGTCTCTTTTGGCTTGGGGTCGGGGTCAGTGCGGGTTCAATTGAGTTGGTTGACATGAGTTTGCTTCCGTGTTTGAAGACCACAAATACTCGTAAATGGAGTTTAGATTGAACAACTTGGGGGGAAGACAAAGACAGGTTACTGGAACTAAAAGCTAATCAATACAAATTGGAAAATGGCGGAAGAGACAAGATTCTAGCATCATGATTGATAACATGTTAGCAGAAAGGCGATTTGTTCTGGTCAGTGTAAGAAGCGAGATAATTAACTTCATTTTAGATTGAAAATTTTGACAGTGTGTAATATTCATAAAGGTAAAAAGATCTTCCGTTATCCAAACTTCCCACAAGAAATTATTTATTTAAATATTAATTTATTGGGAGTTACTATCTATTTCCTTGATCTTCAAAGTTTCGGCTCAGGTATTTATACCCTGATCCCATTTAATATTTAAAGTAAAGAGATTTCTAGCCCACTGAACCACACTGGGGACTCTTAGAACCTTGTCCATCAGGCTGATGAAGGAATGGCGATAAGATCCCCCCCCCAGTCACAGTCCCAATTCCCGTGCCCGTGCCAGATCCCGTCCTCGACCAAAGCTGATGCACACACACACCTGCCGCGGAGGCCTTTGGCGCTTCACATGGCGATATGTGTCTGTAAAAGTAGGATTACTTGTTGTCTTAGGTGTCGCTGGTCTGATAAAGACCAACAGATATAGACAGAGCAGCACTGAAAAGATACAACATGTTCCGCTATAGTCGTCGTCGCTCACTTCCACCGTAATGTTTATATGTACGTATGTATATTATGAAATGTTTACGATTTGCTTGAGTTTCAGTAAGTTCATAACAAATATGCCCCTCCACAGATAAGATAACGCATAGATACATAGAGCAACGCGACTCGACTTGGACTTGGACGCTAGCCCCTCGCCTTCCCCCCTGACTTTGTGGCTTCTCCGAGACCTCCTCTGAGAAAAGAAAGACTTTTAGCGACTTCCTGCTCTGTTTGTTAGCTATTGATCGGCCCGATCTTGCAGCTTCCTGTGGGCAATTAGACTGGAGTCCAGCAGAAAGCAGCTCAACTACAGCGATTCAGCCAGCTAACCCACTTACACTGTGGGAAATTTGGAGTATTTGGCTTGAGGCATCAGATTTTTGCAAAGCTTGGTTTTATAATTCTCAAGTACGAATTTGGAAATTAAAAAAAAAGTCCAATACATATCTAAAACAAATCTATTCATTGTTTTTTTTTTACATAAAAATTAGAGTATTTCATAGAACTGCTTGGGGCATACGATTTTTTGCAAAGCTTGGTTTTATAATTCTCAAGTACTAATTTGGGAATGAAATAAAAGGCCCAAAACATATCTGAAACACACCTAACGATTGTTTTTTAACATAATAAATAGAATAGTTTATAGAAATAGTATCATATATTTCTAAAGCATAATTGGGCACTGACTTTTAAGATTGGAGCCCAAAAACAACCAAGAAGTCCTTAAATATAGATATTATATTACATAATATTGAAATATCTGCTTAATCACCAAAGATCCCACCATACAACCTATTTAACATTATTTGTATTTACAGTTTTTTATTTATAAAAACCTTCAAGAACCAATTCTTCATCGTAGAACCCATTTTTCTTTGTGCAATCGAGTGATCGTTGAAACATTTTTTCTTAGTTTTTTTTTTTTTTTTCGTGCTCACACAATCTGGTCGGGGCATCTAAACCGGTAGTTAGTATTTGCACTAGTAATCAAGCACACACATAGCTAACATCTAGGCATGCATGGCGAAGCCGCCGCTTCCTCCTCTTCTCCGCCGATCCCCATCATATCCCCCAGATCCGCCGATCCGCCGATCTGCCCCCCTCCGCCGCATGCGGAGCCAAAGAACTTTGACGATCGCGCTTCGCATCTTAATTACAGAGGAGAACGAGCTGAAAAAATAGCAAGCGAAGAAAAAACAAAGCCGAGAGCCAGCCCGCCGCCGCCAACACCGCCGCCAGCCAAACCTGAATTGTAAAAACGTTCTAAACGAACTGAACCCCACCGAACCGAGCTAAACTGAACTGAACTGAGCTGGGCTAAGTTGGAGCTGAGCCGAGCTCGGTGTGGAACGTTTTAAGCGTCGTCGTCGTCGTCGTCGTGGAAAGACACTTAATAAATGCGGAAGCGGATGTTCGAGCTACAGAAACAGAGAAACGCTGACGCTTGTCTATAATCACAATCAGGTTCCAAGACGCAGGGAACAGGGAAATGCAAAAATAAAGAGCGAAAAAAAAAATATAAAGAATACACATGTGCGGGTAAGTTAATACCATCCGTCTACAGGTTGCCTGTAAACATTTACAAAGCCAAGGAAATGCCACAGTCCGGAGGAGACCAGACCAGCAGCAGGAAGAATTGTTTATCAATTGCATGAGGAGGAGCAGTCATCATCATCGGAGGCTCACTTCCTCTGACAATTCGATTGCGGGAATCTAAAGTATATAGTACATATACATATAATCACAGCTAATGTTTTATACACTGCGCGTCATCAGGTTAGCGCCCCCCATCTAACTCAACATTAGTGATTATTTTTCGGTAAACACATTGAGCTACATTGATCCAATAATTTTTTTAATAAACTGCAATGAATTTACTTTAAAATGAAACTAATTTGAATCATATAACGCTTAAGATAAGATTTTAATGAATTTTTTAGAAAAATGTTCAAGAAAAACGTAACATAAAATTGGTCATCAGGATAGCGCCTGCAAATGTGATTTCAATTATCTCGTTTGTATTGCCGCGTACAGTCACCAAATTTTTTGTGTAACTTAAAACAATAATTAGCTGTGTAAAAATCGAAAAAATGGGAAGAAGAACAGTTTTATCTGAGAAGGAAAAATCACAGATTGAGGCATACTATGAGTGTGGACTATCTCTTCACAAAATCGCCGAGAAAACTGGAAGGCACAGGAAAACAATATCAAGTTTTCTTAGAAATAAAGAAAACTATGGGAAAAACTTTAAAGGCGGTAATAATCGTGTGATTTCTGATGTTGACAGGCGATCGATACTAAGGCAAGCATCAAATTCGCATGACTCATCTGCAAAAATAAGAGAAAACTCAGGTGTTAAAGCGAGTTTGTCTACAGTTCAAAGAGTCATCAGAAAAGCTACACATCTTAAGAGATTAAAATTGAAGAAAAAACCCCCTCTTAATTGCCAAAGAAAAGAAACACGCTTAAATTTCTCTCGCTTGCACATGTCATGGACTACTGAGTGCAATACGTTGTTTTCTCTGATGAGAAAAATTTAATTTAGAAGGGCCCGATGGGTATAACTATTACTTTCATGACCTACGCAAAGAAGAGCATACTCTGGACCGCCTGCACAGCCGGGAAGGGGGTGTTATGGTGTGGGGGGCCAATCGTACTTTGGCACCTGCGAGTTGCAGTCTTAACATCGCGTATGAATGCCGAAAACTACAAAAATGTTTTGATAACGGCATTTCCGCAAATGCAAAACCTTTTCCAAAACTTGAAGTGGAGTTTCCAGCACGACAATGCTCCAACTCACACAGCCCGGTCCGTGAAGTCGTGGTTTGTAGCTCAAAACGTTGATGTCCTTGAATGGCCACCATACTCTCCCGACCTCAATATCATCGAGAACGTCTGGGGTTGGCTGGCTAGGAAGGTTTATGAGTCCGGAAAACAGTACAAAACAAAAACAGAATTGATAGATGGAATAAAACACGCTTGGAGCACCATTTCATTAAATTACTTAGATCAGCTGTACAAATCTATTCCTAATCGAATTTTCGAAGTAATTTTCAACAAAAGCGGATCCACACATTATTAATTAATCATTAAGTTTGTTTAAAAAAGAGTATTTAAGTATTAAATCGCATAATTGTTGCTTTAAAAACAATTTATAATGAATTTATGTCAGATGGCGCTATCCTGATGACCAATTTTATGTTACGTTTTTCTTGAACATTTTTCTAAAAAATTCATTAAAATCTTATCTTAAGCGTTATATGATTCAAATTAGTTTCATTTTAAAGTAAATTCATTGCAGTTTATTAAAAAAATTATTGGATCAATGTAGCTCAATGTGTTTACCGAAAAATAATCACTAATGTTGAGTTAGATGGGGGGCGCTAACCTGATGACGCGCAGTGTAGCATGTTCAGGAAATTGGCTCATATCTTTAAACGAGTTGGAGGTGCGGTTATCCGGAGAGGAGAACACAACAAAAAAAAAGGGAGACACACGAATTATTGATTAACCGGAGAGCATTACAAACATCGTAAAAGTCGGTTCGAAACGGAACCGGATTACAGATAAGACCATAAAACAAATACTTCAGAAGAACTTTCAATTGCACAGAGCAGGGGAATTCATTCAGGGAGATAAGGAAAAAAAAAATAAAATACAAATCTTCGTGGAAATAAAGATTAATAGATTTTAATCTAGCATTTCCAGAATATTTCCAGGAGCAATAAATATAAATGTTCAATATTTTATACTACTTTTACGAAGATCCATAATTTTGAATTTTTAAGAATTTTTAAAGATTACCCTATTCTTTGTAAAGCAACGTAAACAGGTTATTAAACGTAATCTGCGTGATAAGAACAAATATAAATATGTACATATATTAAAAGGGAAATACCAGACTGAACGGAAACTGTGCAAGATTGCTTCATCCCCGGAGATGATTTTCCTATCAGTTTGAACTCAAAGATTGCACCTAATTTTCCAGGAAACGTGTGTAGAATCAATCTATGAATTGCATTCGCGGCACTTGCAGGTTAATAGCGTGCATGTTGATGCCTTCCTCAAGTGTGTTGTTACAACAATTTCCATTTAATTTTGTTTTATTTTTTTTGTTTCCAGGCGGAATTCACCGAGTGCACTTATATAGTTTGGTTTTTCGTTATTTCAAGAGAGCAGCTGATTAGCTGACGGACGGCGCGCATTTTGAAAAGGCCTCTCCTCAGAGAGATTGCTTTCACACAAGTCCGTAATAGCGATGATAATTATAAACACTTGCATATGCATATAGACACATAATATATATATTACATATATGTGGACAACGAGGGGGAGTCACTGGGCAAAAGCTTGATAAGCACGGACAATGACAGCCGAGTGCGGTGGATGTGGTGGGTACAATAATAATAAACAATTGCCGGCGATGCCGCAAGTTGCTCTTAAGTAGCCACTAAAACGTGGCAAACCGACCTAATGAGATAAAGAAATAAGAAAATGAGAAGCCCACTCACAAACGAGGAGACAACATCAACAAGAAGAGGAATACCCAGAATCCGGCAATCCAAGAACTAACAATTGTCATAGACTCTACCATCTGGAAGGGGGATCTCTTGAGGTTGCTGGCTGCTGCATTGCCGGCGGCCAAGAACTCATTTAAGCCGCTGCTAATTATGAATTTGGCGACAATAGAGCGGCGAGGAAATCTCAGTCGCTCTCTAGTCCCAGTCCCAGTTCCAGCTCCAGCTCCAGCTCCTTCAACGCGCTACGTGCTGTTCGTGTCAATTTTGCTGTTTGTCTTAATTCGTGTTTGCCTTACTTGGAAAATTATAATATAATCTCCTGCTTGACTTGGACCCCACAAACAAATCCACATCCACATCCACATACCCAACCCCAACCCCTCCTGGGTTCATCTCCTCCTCTGGCCCGAGGGTATTTTCGAGGCTGTCGTTTCATTTGACACTTGGTCCGCCGCCGTGTAGACAGAATGGCGGCGTCGGCAGGCATTCGCTTGAAAAATATTCCAGCTGTAATTCCAGCATTAATAAAACAATTTCGTGTTAGGTGCCGGTTGGAGCTGGATGATGAGGAGGAAAAAGTGGAGGATTCTTAGCCACTCGAGGCAGAGACACAACTGACTTCCTTGAGTAGGAAAAAAAGAGAGCCTGACAAGTGTGTGTGCTTTGATGGAAGATGAGTTTTTGAGGAACTCTTTGCAGACAGTGTTAAGGAAATATTAGTTTTCAAGCACTGCTAATTAGTTAATCATGAGTAGGAGTTAATTAATAAAGAAATAATAAATGTAACTAGCTATGAAACTAGATTAATCAACCTTAGTACTCACTTCATAGACTTTGTTTTAATAATATCACCAAACTTGTTAGTCCTTCTTTAGTTCTTTCGTATGTTTAAGTAGCCCAAATTTGTTTGTAATTACCTAAAAAATATAGAAAAGAAAAATTATTAGCCATGAAATAAACTAGTGCAATATACTTGGCTTAAAATTTACGATATTACAAAAGACCAACCAACCATCTGTTGAAAATGCTCCCATCTTACCCCTTACGACCTTGGAAAGGCAACCCTATTAATACTTTGTGGTGCGACCATTGCGTGAACGCATTTTGAAGTGCTGAGAGAGACCGCCCCACCACCGTACACTGACCAAAGGGGCCATAAAATAATCTCCAAACACGTATCTGCGTATCAAGGTGTAAATAATTGAACAGCCCAATATTCTTGGGCTGCGGCAAACGACCAACAGGCCGGCCAGCAGCAACAACAATTGCAATCATTATAATAACACTTGTGAAAACCATGCGATATGATTAAAACAAAACAAAAAAAATAGAGAAGCCAAAAATAAAACCGAAATACTTTTGTTTTGCCGTTTTCCTTAGTGGCGAAAAAGGAACTACACTACGCTAGAACCGTAAAAATAATAAATAAATAAATAATGGCAAAAACAAAAGGAATGGTGACATGGATTGCGACTGATTACTGTATCAATTAAGACCCAAAAAACAAAAAAAAAACAAAATTGCTCAAGTGTGCCACTCAACCCTACCACCGCCCAACGCCACCCCTTCTCTTTTCCAAAAAGCCAAAGCGTAAATTCTTGTACTGCCGTCATTTCCGGTTCCCCAGCAGCCCCCACAGAACCCTCACCCTCCCTTGCGTATCGTAAACACCTCTATTCCCCGTCACCTGCCCCCCTGGATTGCTTCCTCTTTCCACCTTGCAAACCTTTGGTTCCGTGCTGCCTTTATCAACGACCAACGACTGATTATACACACACACCTGTTTGCAGATACGGTGAAAAGCAACAACAAATGCACACACGCAGGGTGTACGAATTTCGGAGTGACAAAAATGGAATTTTCGGGGGTCGCTATCTACGTACATACATGCTATCGGCTATCAGCGTTCAAATCAAATTGATTTATGAAAGATTTGCCCAAATGCGATTTAAAAAAAAAAAAAAAAAACAAAGTAAAAATAGGGAAAAATACCTACAGACATACATAACATACTTTACTATACCTACTATCTAATAAATAATTATCAAGTCACAAGAATACCTTTTGGAAAAATTAAATTAAAAGTAGGTGGGGAGCCTTTAATTTATGGTATAGATTGGCGATGGAAAAAGAGTAAGAAAACACTTGAAACAAAACAGAATGATTTGCAAAATATCAGAGATATAATGTTGAAGATATTGAAGAGCCTCAGCCTTTATCAACAATAATAATAAAATATCGGAAATATTGTAAAGGAATTAGAAAGAAATGATGTAAAACAGGTAAAGAATGTATAAACCACCTTGATAAAAGTAAAGGTATTAAGATCCTAACAATAACCCTGCTTCAAGGTATCTACAACTGTCAAGACGCTCACTAAAATTGTTAACTATTCTTCAAGCATACAAAATTCTTTTCTAACTTGTATAAAAATGCCCTCAAATACAACCTACAATTGTGCATTTCTTGTGCATAATTCAGTGTAACTTAGGGCACACAATAAGTGGTCGAAATATCCTCTTCGCTACCCGCTGGGTTTTCAAGTAGGAATAATGCAGCATTGTTCTCAGTGGAGGGTCTCCCTCCGGCTGGTCACCGCCTCTTCCTTCCGCCTTTGAATGCAATTTCCTTGAAGTGCCAAATGCCAAAACTTCATTGTGCGTTCTTTTCTTTCCGCCTCTCTCGGGTCAAGTCGAGGGGTCGATTTGGGTCGGGTTTGAATCGAAACGACTGCCCGCCGCCGGGGTCCTGTGAGGTTGAGAGGGTCACAGCAGCCGTTAAGGGTCTCAAGAGTGACAATTATTATGGCAAGGGACCACCTACAAAGTTGCGAACCTGTTCCGCTTTCAGCACAATTCATTGTTGTAGAGTTCAACAGGTAAAGGTGAGTCCATCCGAGTTCCTACAGGTAGTGGTTTCTATTCTTAAGTTTTTTCTATTTTACCTTTGGGAAACGATGCTTACAGTGAGCACAAAAATGGGTATTCATATTTTAAGATTACAATTGCGGTTTATAATTGATAATTGGAATTTTATTTAAAGGGATTATCCGTCTTTAAAATAGGAAAGATTCTGTTTTTTAAAAAATACATGCATTCACTTTTATTTTAATATTTTCTGAAGAAGATATTAATAAGAAAGAATTTCAAGTATTAAAATAATGCTTTGGGATTGATATTTTTAATATTATTATATATTATAAAATAAATCATTATTTAAAAATATCTCTTTTAAAATATTTAAAATAAAATATTCAGAAAAGATACTCAAAATTTTCCTACATTTAGAAAACATTTAAATATATTTAGTAACTAAATCGATTACAAATAATTTTATAGATAGTTTACAGTTTTCCTGTATGAATATGACTGGCTTTAGGTCCAGTGTATTCCAAGAAACCTTTATTGTTTCTATATAGATTTTTTTCCAGTTCTCTAGTTCTTGTTTCCGACATTTCTTTTATCGGTGTTATAAACAATTACAGTTACCTTTAGTGTTAGATAAACCATATAATGGACAATCGTTGATAAATGTAACTTACTGCAGGTGACCACTCTTTACCAGGCAATGGGGGGTAAAGTAAGTCCCAGTGCTTAGTGGGTTATAAAACTCGGACCCCTGAACCTTTTTTTCTCCTTGTCTCTACGCCTTCGTTTAGTTATCGTCAACGCAGTATCTGTAGACAGAGGCGTTACGGATACTTCCTTTTTGACGTTACGCCACCGGGTTTTAGTTAGGTGCACCTAAAACTGTTACGTTGTTACCACGCAACTACAACTACTACTGTCCCCTTTTCCCTGGGGTTTTCCTCGAGTTTTCCTCTGGATTTTCTTGCCCCTTTACCGGAGTTCAATAAGAAGAAAAAGAGGAGGGAAATTACCTAATTGTGTTGCATCGACGTACGACGCCGACGACGACGACTTTCCACAACAACATTACTCCACTTTTTGCTTGGATGTACTTTGCTTTTACCCCTTGTTTTGTGCCACCCACTTTTTTTGGAGCCCCCTTTACCCCGCGCTCCTTTTTCGTATGTGTGCCAAAAGGAAAATGTGCCACAAACTGCAAAATGCGGTGCATATTTGTGTGTGTTTGCTTTTTCTGTTTGTTGCTTCGCTTCGTTCGCTTCTTTCTCCCACCTCCTCCTCCTCCTCCTCCACCTCTCTGCAGTTAGATAACTACAACTACGAGTCACCGTTAAAGCACCAAAGTCGCTTCGCCTCGCGTCTCGTTCGGCGGAGTATTATAACTCAAGCAAGACTTCCTATATTTTGAAACACGTTACGTTCGTAACATAATTCACACAACAGGTTACTCAGACGGCAAAAGAGACGGCGATATACGAAAGCTTGAGAGAGATGGCGAGACGGCAAACTGGCGATAACCAAAGCTACAACAACAATTGCACTCGAGCGGAGTTTAGTTTTAGTTTTTTTTTTTTTTTTTAGTTGTAGTCTTACTACTACTGTTCCTGTGTGTGTTGCGTGTATTTGCGGGCAGAAATTGGGAAACATAGGGAAATGATGATCGTGAGAAAAGATTGCGGGAAATTGTCAGAAGTGCAAGATGAATGGATTGCCAGATGGGCGGCAGAATAGCTATTAAGATGGAGATACATTGGTTCAAAGACAGTATCAACAAGTTCCGGAATTCAAACATCCCGAAATGAGACTGTAATGTTTTTTTTTTTTATTATAAATCTTATGATAATGTATTTTAAAATAAAATACTGTAATAATAAGAACCGTTAAAAAATACACTAAATTAGATTTGTGGTGCTAATGGAGTTTTCATTAAAATTCAAATGTGTCATAAAATCACATTAGGGAATTCAAATTTTCCTAGAATGTATAAATGTGCATCGATGAAATCACTTCCTGGAAGTGAGAATTATTCCTAGTTGCAATGATCTCATCAGATTCACATCACTTGAAGACAAACTTGCGAAATTCTTTTTCATTTTAATCCTACACTGTATTAAGCACATCCTTAACCCATGCTTTCTGTTCGGTTGCCAAGATAAAGAGAGAAAAGAAAAATGTGGCAAGATATTGAGGGGTGTATTATAGTTTACCGCTTTTAATGGCAAATTCGCACGATCGTTGATATTCCAATGTTGTTGTTGCCAGTCTATTTTTTTCTTGCAATATTGCCACACACTACTTTCTTTATATCTTCATTTCTTTCGTTTTTAGTTTTCTTTCTTTTTTGCGCGAATTTGAGACACAACGTAATGGAAGCTGTTGCATTTGTGGCAAAATTCAGGTTAGTGTGATTTCGTTGCACTCTACAATAAAATGGGTTACAATGGGATATGTATATAGAGTAACGCACAAGTGGTTCGCAATTTTTGCATACAAGTGAAGGCAACAATAGCAACATCTGCTGGGCGATAACAACAATAAATGGGCATACGTTTGTATTTGTATGTATTTTCTTATGTAAATGTGCATTTGTATTAAACGCAAGCAGCTTCCGCATGCATTTTAAAGCAACAACAGTGGCAGCAGAAAAAGAGACCGCAACAAAAACAAAAGTGCGTGCCATGACTTCAGCAAAATAGAAATGCTAAGGGCAGAGCAAAGCCAAGACAAAAAAAATAAAAACAAGTCACAAAAATACGTACATATAATTGTATGCGTACGTTTATCAATGTAAGGGAATGCGTGCTACGTTTCTTGGGCCTTAACCCTTCAGTGACCCGAATTGATAAAAAAAATCCTTTGTGGTTTTTAGTATTTTTAAAAACCAAAAATTGTCACAATGCTTTTTTAACTCAAGAGTGAACTAGACGCTAGGAATTGATAAAGCTGTGCTCTCCTATAAACATTAAACCGTTTAAATAGGCATATTTATATGATCTTGCAGTGTTACCTTAAATCTGATATCCAAGTAGTTATTCCCCCCTTCTGTAGAAATTGTGATTGTTCTTTTTTCACATTTGATTTTTGAAACATTTTATTAACACTAAGAAAAAAGAGAGCGGCCAAGAGAGCCAAGCACACACATACAACACTTCGCTTGTTCGGCATTTTGTGTTAATATCTCTGCCGCTTTAAGGCGTTTTTTATAGTTGTTGTTTTTGCTGCTGTTGCCGCTGCTGCTGCTTGGCGTTTTCTTCCTCTTTCTTTCATTATTTTGCCGCCTCTCATACTCGTTTTGTTGTTTTAGTTGGCTTGGCAGTGATTTGCACGTGTGAGTATGAGTGAGTCAGTGTTGTGTGTGTAGCTCTCTCTCTCCCTCTCGCTCTTTACTGAGATCAACAGATTTTATACCTGCCCAGTCGGACTTTGCGTCATGCCCTGAGCGACTCGAGTTGGATATCCATGTTGAACGGTAATGTTTTTTTGTATGATGCCCCAGTTCAGCAAAGTGGCAAGCGGGAGACTCAGGTACCTGAATCCATCGCTGCTGCGGTAAGGATACAAATCACTGCTTTCGCTCAGGGCGATATTTCCCTTTTGGGATTTTATCTTATTACGACGCAATTACTTCACCACCACCAGCTACATATTTGTTTATTAAACTATTTAAAACTTTAACTTTAACTTTTAAAAAAGTTTATCAATCATTGCTCTAATAAAATAATAAAAAAAAGGAAATTGAAAGAAATTAAGATATAAAATAGGTAGTTTCGAGCGGGATTTGAACTCGCGCCCACTTGCTTCGTAGACGGATGTTCTAACCACTGAGCCACGTGTCACGATCGGCTCGCGACAGCACAGTCAAAGATCAACCGAGCAAAATAAAAACATTTGCTAAGGGGTTGCAATCTTCTGTCACTCTCACACGCTTAAGGGTCATATGTGTATATCGCCGACGCAAATCAGTTTGCCTACGTGGCGTATTGCGTAAGCGGCCGGTCCGTTAAACACTTCAGACACAGGTTCGATCCCTACTTGGTCCTTTAGTATTCCAGAAAAAATTGTAAGATTTATAAACAATAACAAATGTAAGTTTTTAAATATGTAAAGTCAATAACAAAAATGAAAAATCTCGGGGTTCATGTGTTTTTTTTTTTTTTTTAGCAAAATAATTTTCTGATTTTTTTCCATACCGGTAAGAGTGCACTTCATGGTCAGTCGAGAAGCGACAGTGTCACTCTGAATGGCCCTCTTACCGGTAAGAGTGCGTTTCATGGTAAGTCGAGAAGGGACTGAGGCATCATGAATTACCCCGGCCACGCATTAATAAAAGCGAATGAGCCGTTTCCATACTCGGTAAGGTTCGCCGAGTGAGCGATTCGGCATGAAAAGAGTATAGTTTGGAAGTTCGAAAGTCCCACTGGGTGTTTGCTTTTCTTCTCTCCTCTCCCTTTTCCCCTTCTTCTTGCCTGTGCTTATCTGCCGCCGCTTCCCAAGCGATCGCTGTCTCCCTTCCTCCTTCTTACACTTTTGACCCGCTCTCTTGCTTCCGTGCACTTGCTGTGCTCTTTCTCTTACGTCGTTTGTCTTTCGTCTCACACACACATAAAGTGCACACTGGCGCGCACACACATTCACCTATTCCCCATTACGTTGTTGTTTTGTTGGGAGCAATGCGGAAGTGAATTTAATTTATTGTATTTACGCCGCTTTTGCTGCTTTTCTGCCGCCGGCTGGTCACCAGGCCAAGTCTCAGGGGGTGTGGTAAAAGGGTGGTGGAGAGAGGTTCGGAGAAAGAAGGAGGTAGGGCGCCAAAGAGAGAGAGAGAGAACCAGGAAAGAAAAAACGACAGGCGAAATCGCAGCTTCTACAAGTCTTATTTTGTTTTCCGCTAATTGAAGAGAGAGCAAGTTTTTTTATAGAGACAAATCTTAATACATCCGTAGTACTTACAGTCATAAGCAGCTAAATAGGTGTAGTTATTTTAAACTTTTAGTGCAAATAAACTAATAAATATATTTTTAGGGAAATTATATTTTCGGGGTATTAAATGAATTAGGAGTTTATGTTGATAGCTTTCCATAACTCCATAAAATAAAAATAAACATATTTTTCATAAAAAAAAACCTTTTACTCCCTGCTTGTGGGAGCTATTTTCCTTTCTCCTATTGTGAGTTTGTTTTGTGCAACATAATCAAATGTATTGGCGAGATTTCTGCTTTCATCTAACAAAAAAATAACAAAATTAAAAAAAATAAAATATCTGAGGTGGCGCGCGATCAGGTGTGTGTGTCTAGTTCAAAGCCCCCCGGAAAACCCCCTCATTCGCATAAACATATACATATACATATAGCTGGGGCAGAAGCAGGAACTGTTTGGCTGATTTGCTCGACGCCGCCGTCGACGGGTGGCAAAGGCAAATAAATAAACACAATTCTGCTGGCTGTTTTACTTTTTTCCTTTTATTATATATGAATGTACATATGTACAGACATATAAACGGCTATATTGCTATATGGTTATTTGCAAGTGTGAGTATTTCTTTTCGCCATAGCGCCCCGGCGATAAGATTTCGCTGACGTGAGCCAGAGTCGCCCAGCAGAGTCACCCTAATTGGAGCTCAACGCTCCGTTTTTGTTTCACTGCACTTCCATTTCCATAGAAAAGTGCATGCAACAAGAGACTCGTGAACCGAACACAGAACGAGCCACTTCTATAACATATGGCATACCACCGATATTCAGTCCAAGACATGCACGAACTACTCACTATATGACCACTCCGATAATTACCGTTTTCTCCGAGGAGGCGGAAAACTTCGGGACCCAACAACCAGCATGATGCAACCGAAGCATTACCGAAGGTACCGTAATGCCGAGTTGAGGAAAGTGGGTTTATAAAGCACTATTTCCAACCTAAATCGATCTAGTATACCTATATTATACGAAGGAATCAGTGGAGCGTGCCTCAAAGCTTGGGAAAAGAAATTTGTATCAGAAAATTGGTTACCACACCGCTCCTATTGTAAAGTTGAAATTCCTAATAAGATTTCTTTAGAATAACGATTCATCAACCAACTGATTCGAAACTTTTACAAATTAATTGATATTCTATGGCGCTACAAGTTTTTCTTGAAATATTAATTTACTCCAATTTGTACAAATTCCTCCCCAGGGGTTTTAACAAGATTAAAAAAGAACAATTGCTGGAATACTAAGTAAAAAACCAATTAGATTAACACAGAAAAGAGCATTGTGTTGCGGAACAATCAGATAACAAAAATAGTAATTAAAATATGAAATTAGCATTCCTGCCACTCCCAATCTCGAGATCAACATGATATTGTAACTCTTTAATATTTTAACTAGTCCAATAAAAATGCCACAATCAGATCCTCTGAAATAACATGCAAATAAATCAAATACAACCCTAGATAAAGCTTTGTTACCGGGTCGGTCGTCTTCTGTCGCATTATCCGTACGCTCCAAATATAGCTTCAATTTATCTTTTTACACGTGTAGATCCGACAAATTGTTGACCTCAACCAGAGACCAAAAACTCAAACATTGTAAGACGACGTCTGGAGCAGAGTGAGGAGAAGTCATATTTAGCAGATAACCACCATAAGATTAAGGCGGAGCAATTATTTATCAGCTGCCCAGACAAGACTCTGTTGTGTTCTCTGTCATGACCATTGTGACGTAGTATTATGGGAAACGCATGTACCACAAGAAGGTGTGTTAACCATTTTGTAATAAAGCAACGATAACAATTGGGCCGATACAGAGAAAACGTCTGTTAACATCGATTACCGTCTGAACATTAATGGCTTAATCTCTTTCAAGTCGATGTAACTCAAAAAGAACGAATAAATTTCTTGTTTTCGTGGTCTGATAACTGGCGTACTGTGAATTTAACTATTTATTTTATAGAGTTTTGGCATTCAAAAATTTGTTTTCCCTTGCCATTGATAATATTCTCAAGAATCCCGTGTATTACTTTATACTGGCAACATTTATCTGAGCTATACATTATTTTATGAAAATATTTATTGGTTTCGTTTTCTTACCTGTTTGCTCCACTGTGCGCTCTGTGGGTGACGTATTGAAAGGTGAGTGAGTGATTTCGTCTGTTTGCGTTGGGCTTCGATTCTTGAGCGCTTTTTTTAGCGACAGAAGCAACGCGGAAGCGGATATGTCCAGATCCCAGAAATGCTTTAGCTTTTGCTTCGCTTTGTTGTTGCTATTACGATGTGTTTCTTGTTGTTATCTGCTGATGACGAAGACGGCGTCCATTGTTTTTACTTTGCGTTTTGTTTTCGCTGTTAAGGGGTGGTGAGTGGGCGTCGAGCGGTGCTTTTCTTTTTGGGGCTAATCCTGGCTCTCTGTTTTTGTTTTCGATTCGCTGCCCGCGACGAATGTCAGCCGCAAAGCGGAGCAAATAAAAGGCGAAGCACTCGAGTCGGTAAGAAGAAGCAGAAGAAGAGCAAGTCAAACGTTTCTACTTCCGCCGCGCACACACAACACACCGACGCTGATACACGCACACTAAAACACTCACGCGATGCACTTGCACTCTGGCGTTTTGTTAATGTTGTATTTGTTGTAGTACTTTAGCATTTCCTCCTTCGTCTTCCTTTTCACTTTTGCCTACACTTCTTGCCGCCTTGTTGTTTTTCCTGCCGTTCCTTGCTATTTCTTGTTTATTTAATATTTCCGTTTCGCGCACTCATACACTCACACGTTGATAGCCCGGTGAAATACGCTGAGTTAAGTTGGCTGCTGAACAACCGTTATTCCTATTCGCCGCGCACGAATTAAATTCTATTAATTGTAAATTAATCAATTTAAATCATATTTGTTTGCATTGGGCTCGCTCAAGTCTAGTTCTCGGTTACACGGAGACCGCAGGCACAAGCACGTCCGTCTCCACAAAACAACAAAACAGTTGTGACGTAGCGGAGCGGTGCCTTTTATAAGTTCTGCCGCTCCGCATTCGTGAGTGCGAGAGCGAAAGAGCGCATGCGTCCACTGCAGCCAATTACGCTATTTTCCCGTCAAATCTGGCTATTTTTATGAGCAGTTGCGGGAGAAATTTAAATGGCGGGAATTTTTTGATTTTTAAGAAATGTATTTAACTGTTTTCCTTATTTTTTCCTTATTTCTCCAACATTGATATAAAAGTAAAAAAAGTAAGAGGAAGCATCATTGTGCTGTTTTATAGCTTAGCACACACCATCGCAAGATGGTCTTTTGAATTAGATAACCTTATGACAATACTCTGATAAACAAAAAAGTGTTTGTAAGGCCTTAAAAAATATTTTTGTTCCGCTATTAATGTTATATTTCAGTTTTTTTTTTCATATATCTCCCCGTTAAAAACAGTTTAATTTTTTGTGATCAAAAGTTGGCATCACTGACTGAGAGCGTGCGAGAGAAAGAAAGAAGGAAAAAAGAGCGTAAGTGAAGAAAGAGCGCGAGAGCGACCGCTCTCTGGGAGAGAAAGAAATAAAAGAAGAAGAAGAACTGGCGCCTCGCGAAGAATACGAATAAAGATAATTATTCAAGGAAGTCGAGCTTTGATCCGTTTTACTGGCTAAGATAAAATCAGAGGGTTAATTATAGGAGTAGTACAGTGGCACAGTGGGGGTTCCTCAAGGTGGTATTGTTAAGTTGAAGTTGTGTGAATAATTGTGAAAATAAGATTATGGGACAACAATGCTAACGAATCAAAAAGTGATGATTAATTTTTTTTCTTGGAAAATTGAGTCAACTAAAGTTGTTTTTAAATTGAAATGCTTTACCCTTATGTATATGACTTTCATAAAATATCTGTTCCATAATTTATTTTTCAAATTAAATTAATTTTTAAATACAATTTAAAACGCTTTATTTATTAAAATATGTTATCTATATATAATTTAAAAAGTAAATTTTAAAATTATTTAAAGTTGACTTTGTACTTTTTTCTTACATTATGTCAAGATTTTATGGTAGGCCCTTAACATTAATAGCAAGTTTGTTTTAAATAAATTTGATACTCTTCCAGGAACTTGCTGTGTATCAGACTGAAGGTTACAGGTTAGCATTACTTCATAAGATTTGAGAATTATTTCCAAATAATCGCAATCAAGAATGGCTTTTTATTCCCCTCGAAATTCCCACACAATTGCCATAATAATCCCGATTATATTATTAGACAAACGGCGTGTGTATGCACAGACAACAAACAAATCATTAGATGCGTAAACATTTGTAGCTTTTCTTTCCACTTCCTTGGCAACAAAAACAACAACAACAACAACCCTTGGGTAATAATTTAAATATTTTAAAATCCACTAACTCTACCATGGAACAACCTAATTGGCAACAACAACCCATCGCCTTGGCCTGTGGGCGGTGTCGAGTTCGCGTGGGGCGCTCGATTTAGTTGTTAATCAATAGAAGATAAAGTTTAAACAAAAGTTTCTACGCCATGCTGATAGGAGTACCAGAGGCGTTCCAAAATGGGGATATTTCCGATATTGCTATCCACAGCTGGCAATTTGTTTGTTGTTTTATTTAGAATTAACGATTAAAATTAATTTCATTTACTTCTATTGGTACTAGAATTGGTACTAAATGTGGATAGACATTACGTGAGATACTATCACTAGTTGTTACAGGCGCCCTAAAATTCCCAAGTACGAATTCGTCGCCCTACAACTAAATAAATATTTAACAACAAGGGTTGTACTGATGAGAAAATTTAAAATCTTCTCATTGAAAAAATTTTTCTCTTCGAAGATTTTTTTTTTTTTTTAATAATAATAAAATATAAAAATTATTAAAGTAAACAAATAAATATCCTTCATTAACTTATGTCATACAAACATTAAGAGTTGGCAAAATTTACCATACTGAAGTCCCCTGTCGCTTATTAATTTTTGAAAAACATTTATACAAATGTTGGCAAATACACACATAATACTACACATAATAGATAAGAAAATACCTAGAAATATGCTATCAGTGCCAGATAATTTTAATATATTTTAAAGAATTATGCATACTAGCCGCCCCCATTCGCTGAAAATATCATCGACACACGCCTGAGCAATAAGACCTTCTATTGTAACACACGAAAATAATGTGTTCCGAGGTGCTAGTTGATATGTGTTTTCGATTCCATAAATCTTTGGCCCATGGAAACCAGTTGGCAATCTTTATTATAAATTGTTGGATCGTTTCCGCTTCGCTGCGACTGGAAATCTCTTCAGTTCAGTGGAATGGGAAACTGGGGATTGGAATGGGATGGGATGGGATGGGTTCCCCGTCAGGTTGCTCGCTTCGAAGATGCGCTCAGCTGCACTGCATCCGCTTTGGGGCCCCCCTCTTGGCTTCGAGTGGCGTTGTCCCCTCAAGTTGGTTAACCAGTTTCTTCCCTCTCGTTCCCCGAACCCCAGTTGCCGGTGACATTTCAAGTCAAATGCCCATAAACGGACGACGTCGACGACCCGCCCACGCCCTCCATGGCCCATCGTCAGTTCCGTGGACATGCACTTGGGAAAATGAATACGAATAAAATAACAAAAATTAGAAATATATATCTTGAAAAATAACGAACGGGAAAGTTGTAATTTTTTATTTGTTTATTTTCTTATTGTTTCTTATATACTAAACGATAATAAAAGAAAGGCTATTTGCAAAATTCCTTTCAGATAGCCCCCCAAAATAGAGAGACTTGATAACGTAGAAAAGGACAGACAGATGGGCAGACGGACGGAGACGGACACGGCTAGATCGACTCGGCTGTTGATGCTGATCAAGACTATACAATGATGATGACATATGGTTTCTTTGACTAAAATTATAATATTCTGCAAAAGTATAATAAATATTGTAAACATTATATTAAACCCTTATTTTTGATGGAGAAAATATATAATTTTTTCCCAGTGCACTTTAGCTAGTGTCTTTCCCATCGATAGCTGCCACGACAATGATGATGACGACGTTTCCAAGCGATCGTCGTCATCCAACAACAACAGCTACGATCACTGGCCCAAATTAGTAGCTTTGGTCATGGTGCGTCGCCCAGCGGGCCATACGGGGGTTAAACAGGGGGGGTTAAGGAAGCCCAAGAGAAGGAGGAAGACGAACGGACAGAGGTCACAGTTCAAATAGTCGTCCAATTGAGCCAATCAGCCTTTTGTACGTCTGTATTTTGTCATTGCAATGCAGCCAGCAAAGTTTACTTCTGGTATGCCACCACCTCCCCCACTCTCCGCGATATAGACTCTATAACGATCGCTATATAGTCGCAGCTCTAAGTTCTTAGTTCGATGCCTAAGTGCAGATAATTCATTAAAATAGAATGCCAATGTCCAGAGGCACTGCCACCGTCGCCACCGCCACCAAGTGGCATCCACTTGTGCTCTAGAATCAGACACCGAAACTCAGATATACAACATGTTTCATACGTATATGTTTCATATATATATGTATGAATATACACATTTGCCAGACAGCCAGCGATTTGATATATGCCCTGCACTACATGGCATGGTATAGTCCCAGATCTATAAATAAGTATAGTCGCAGTGCCCAATAGACAAAGTCGCCTCCCGATGCGGAAGTATTTCCAGACGCGAATACGTTCTATCTTGTTCTTGGTTTCATTTTTTTTGTTCGCCCCTTTTTATTTGTTGTTGGTAATTTGCCAATTACTGAGCAGCAACAGGGGGTGGTGGTGAGTAAAAGGAGGTTTTAAGGCGGGTCCTTTTGAGGTTTAATTGGGATCTATGGAAGGTGTTTTGTAAGGTGTGGGTTGGGTGAAACCTATGTACTTGGTGCCCTAATGGAATGGGAAAGTGGTAATTATTTAATTAGTTTTAAATATTTTTAAATATTTTAGTTTTATAAAAGCTGTTTTGTCTCTATGAATGGGTTTAATGAGTACTTATTTTTTACCTTTTATATTATTTAAATAAAATAAAGTATACTATTTATTATACAAACATTTTTGCTAATTCTATTTCAACTCAACTTTTAAATTTAAGAAAGTTATTGATAACAAATTGTAAATGTAGTAACCTGATAATAAATAATAATAAAAACGAGTTACAATAAATGCATGAATCATTTATATAATTTTTTAAAATAAAGTATCTGCTATAATAAGCATAATTTCAACTGATTTTAATCCAGTATTAAATCATTAATTTAATACTTCTTTGAAGGTTAAATAAAAAAAAATATTTAAATAATTTACTGACTAATTTAATAATTTTCCTTTACAGCTTATAATAAATCATACAATACTACATTGCCAAAGAACCCTCCTTTTCTAATTGTTTCTTGATACCCTCTGAGGGTGTGTCCTTGCCCCCCCTAACAGAAGCCTCTCCGATAGGGGATTGTCCTGGTAACCACCCACATAACATTTACTAATTTTTCAGGATTAGTCAAATAAAGATCCTTTTCGTTACAGTCTGCCACAAAACTGAATTGAATTGTGCTGGTTCCTCGTTCCTCGTTCGTCTTTCCTTTTATTTTGATTTCAACTGAAAAGGATATTGCGCAGAGATCCTGGGCAATGATCCTACTCGACCTGAATTTGAGCCCTGGCCTAATTGTTACACATTTCCCCCTCCGGCAACAATGGGTAATTGTACGATTTTTGCCGCCATCGCACGCATTAAGCAAAAAGGACCTCTAACAGTTGGCCGCCCCGACAAATCCGTGCTTGTGCGTCTGCAGGATATGAAATGTGCACCCAGCCAGCCAAAAAGGAAAGAAGAAACCGTGGGAAACCTGCCCGAAACTCTAAGAGAGGGCGAGAGAGAGAGAGAGAGAGAGAGTGTGTGTGTCGGGAACAAAGGACCCAGGAAAGGAAAACTGATCGAATCGAGAGACCATCGAACTCTCGCATATCGATCTCCGGCGACGTTTGCCTTGCCTTTGCTTTTTCTGGTCAGGATTATGGCAGCCCAAGAATCGTTACGATTTAGCGCCCAAAATGAAACGTAGCCAAGCAGAACGGCCATATCGATGGAGGAGGGATACGAGTTTAAGAGGATCGAATAGGTGATGTCCTGGAAATTGCTTGCAATAAATGATTAGAGTTTGAAAAATATATAAACGGATATTAAAGGGTTTGTTAAAGCAAAAATGATAATAATTGATATTATAAGTAACTAGGTAATTATAATTATACAGTAATTTATAGTATAAAGTAAATATTATTTAAATATTAAATATGACAAGAAGGATTCAGAAGAATAAAATGGACAAAACACCTTGTCCATGGGCACAAAATTTTGTACTATAAAATATTATAATCAATTAATAAATTTTTTTTACTAAATTCTCCTTCATTTCTATAGTTCTTAACTAATGGAATATAATACAAATTTTACAAAAATATCTATAGCTTTTTGCTGTCTGATATCCCCCATTTTGTATATATCCCTAGTAATGGGTATGCAATCCCAAGTGTGCACTTAAGGGATGAAAAAGTGATCGAGATCGAAGAAATCCACAAGTGTTGGCAGGTTGTGCACTCTCCCTCTTATCAGTGTGTTGGTGTATCTATGTTTTGATATAAATGTATGTGTGTGTGTGTATTTATGTTTAATGTGTGTGCGTGTCGAGGGCACCTTACCGCAAGAACGCAGCACAAATGACGGTGAAAGGTTTCGGGTTTCATGTTTCCCGATGGATGTCGCAGCACCATCCATCCGTACATGGAACAAAAAATTTAGAAAAATTACATTGCTTTCTTGGATTTGGAGGGGAAAAATTATATGAAATTTTGTATTGGTACATTACGAATGGAAACTTAATAAAATAAAGTAATTTACAAAGGGTATAAAGTTATTAAGTTCTGAAATGTAAATTAAAGGTTGATAATGTTACAATTTTAAGCATTTAAGAGTTTGTAAAATATTTCAAATATTACATTAATGTTAGAATATAATTTTAAATATTAAAATTCTTAAGAAAGTTTAGGTTTCAATAATAAAAAGGTAAACTGTCTTAAGCTCACATTCGTATGATATTCGATCAAAAATAAGATTCAACTTTTGATTAATATCAATTTTAATATTATTTTTTTGTTGAGAATTAAAATCTTGGAAAATGTTTTAATTTTTTTATAAAACCCCTCTATTTCCCCCAGTGCATCTTTGGAATATTTCAGCTGGTTCCGTGGTCAATGGTTGTACATCGAACTGGAGTGGCAGAGGGAGTGCATTGTGCAACGGAGATTCGATATGAGGCCGGGGATCCGATCCTGCGAGACGGGAGGACAGGATAAACCGAAACAGAGCTCCCCCATGCCACTGTTTGGCTTCCCTCCGGCATTGCTGGAATGTGGAAATCTTTATCAATTAAATAATCGCTCCTGCACCGAAGATATAATGTGTGTGTGTGTGTCGGGAAAGGGGGCATCATCATCATCATCATCATCAGGCTGAGGCCTAAAGGCATAGACCGAAATTAGAGGAGCTTGCTATAATGGAGGGTAAGAAATTTATATATATAATATTTATATGATTATATTAAAAAAAAATAATTTTTTAGATAAAAAATTTAGATTTTGATTAGGTAAACTTTTGGTATAATTTTAATTTTAAGGAAATTTAAAAAATAATTTTTTACAAATACATTTTCATGGAAATTTAGACACTGAATAAATTGCATAACTTTTTTAAAGTGAATTAAATTAAATAAATTAATTCATAACGACTGCAAACTTTCATTTATAATATAAATTCTAGGAGGCTTTTGTTCTCATAATAAAATAATACTTTATGTAAAAATAAACATATAAAATAATAATTTATTCGGTTAACCCTTTACAAATGTATTAAGCATTTTTTTTTCTTACTACTGCTATTTTTCTGACCTCATCTGTACTGATAAAGTCAGGAATTTGGATGGAGGATAGTCCCTGCCCCCGCCGATGGTGCACGCACATTATGTTTAAGGGGGAAAACTAGGCTTGGAAAATGTGTGTGTCAGTGTGTGTGTGTGTGCCCAACATCCGCTCATCCCGGGATGCGTTTGCGTCTTCTTCGATCTCTTCGAGCGTTTCTTGGAAATCGTTTAAGACTCGACCAAGAACTAAAGCAACAACAACAAAAATGGCAACCAGAAGACATCGTGGAAGATTGAACGCTCCGAAGCGTGGAAATGGCAGCAAATGATGCCGGAGAAGAAGAAAAAGGAACCCACTCTCCACTCCACTCCACTCCAAAAATGAAAATGCTGTGTAATTAATTACGCAGCCCCGAGGATTTCTGTAGCCCCGAGCCCCGGGGGTTTCAGGAAGGAGAAGGAGGAACAAAGACCTGCTGCAGGTTGAATCCACATCCACTCCGTCTGTGGAGTGGCCTGAGAAAAGTCAGCCAGAGGAAGTAGTTGTAGTGATCCTTGCACATGGCTTATCGACTTTATGGGACAAAAGGAAATTACACATGAAAATCGATCGTAAAAAACCATAAATTTCCCATTTTACGAGTGCCTCTAATTGAAAAAATACTCCGCCATACTTTTTATGTTTCTGGATCAAGTGTCGGTTGTAGCGGGTCTTCAGCCATTAAGATAGTCACACTTTTGGGTCACAGATATGTATGTACATATGTGATCTTTGCCAGGAGGAAGTGTGTGTTTTAATGGCTTGGGAAAACACTTTTCCTGGGGATTAATATTAAAGAGATTTTATTTTAAAGTAGGTAAGTTGGAATTTTAAAGTTGATTTTGAGTTGTATTTTAGTAAAAGTTCTTTTGAATGCTGTGGAAATTTATATGCGGTACATATAAAGTATTTTTGGAGAAGAGAAAAATCGGAGAAAAATGTATAATAATTTTCCTGGTGATTAATATTAAAAAGTTTTTTTTTAAGTAGGTAATTGTGAATTTTAAAGTTGACTTTGAGTTGTATATTAATAAGACTTCTTATGAATTGTATGGAAATATATATATGGTAAAGATAAAGTGTTTTTGGGGAAGAGAAAAATCGGAGAAAAATGTATAATAATTTGGCTTGGAAAAACATTTTCCAGGTGATTAAAATTAAAGAGTTTTTTAAAGTAGGTATTTGTGAATTTTAAAGTTTATTTTGAGTCATATTTTGTATGAAGATGTATATATGGTAAAAATAAAGTATTTTTGGAATAGAGTAAAATCTGAGAAATATGTATAATAACATTTTTAGGTATTGTGGGGTTTGGCTTATTTATTTTCAAATTAATATTTGCGAAAATGTGAAAAATTCTTCTTTACCAAAAACTACTGATGAGGATTCTTAACACGGCTAAAATATTTCTATATTACACCTTGCTTTTCATTTCTTCGATTTCTGTTTAAAATTAAACTCGATCTAGTTATTTAATTTATTTAAATCCCATTAAGTCTAGCTTCCCTATATAATAACTATCTAAAATCCACATTCCCTGGCCATACACTCCAATTACTGTTATTTAAAAGACCTGAGAACCATACTTACTTTATGGGAAATGAATCCAGTTTATATTCAGATGATATTTTCCCACATATCTATGCAGTTGAAAACCGAATTACTTCGGCCAACCAAAACCGAGCTAATCACTGAGCCGTAAATGAAACTCCCATAAATTCCCAAGATATCGAACAGGATGATCGATTCCCCCCTCCGTCGGTGTCTGCTAAGCGATCACCTGATCCCCATATCGGTGGCCTAATGAGAATCTCGGCAACTTGCTCCCGTCGCCCCAAGTTTAATGAGGAAGCTCAGTAAAAAAAAAAAAAGACAACAGCTCGGACGGATCGGTTACATGTCTCCTCAGTCCTCGACCTCCCCTGGATCCCTCTCAGCCGGCACCGTAACCGAGATCGTCCCATTCCGATTGCCCACCCACATAATCAATCCAGAGGCGAAGCCCAGAGAGTTTCGCAGTTTTTTCCCCCTTTTTTTTTGGCTATTAACTTTCAGACATTCAGGCAGTCGGGCCTCCAAAAGTACTGGGAGAAAATATATCTATATAAATTGAAAAATTAAAAAAAAATGTTACCAATGGAAATATTTTCTTTAGATGGTTTTTATACAAAAAGAATATGTTTATAATGATATATATTGATATTAATATTATTTATTTTAATAATAAATATATATATTTAATATGTTAAAAATTCAGTGAGCTTATTTTCATGTTTAAATAACTTGTAAAATCAATTGGAAACTTGGTTTTAAATTAATTGAGACTTTTATTTAATAATTTCTCCATTTATAAAGTGTGTTTATGGTTTTGAAAAGCCAAAAACTACTTATTAAAATTATGGTTTTTGCTTTAAAATAAACTTATTAATTTTTATTTTAACATAATAACGTTTAGGATAATCTTTCTTAGTGGTTTTTAAATGTAAACTTTTTTTGACTTTAGGTTTATGCAATTTGTCGAGAAAATTTCTTTTAAAATTATTATTAGAGTTTTAATCTTAAATGAATTATTTTTAAGATGTTATTTCTTTGTGGTATTCAAACTACATAAGTCTTTTCTCCAGATCTAAGAAATTTGTGGCCATAATACATATATTTATTAGGTAGTTGTGGAATAAAGCCTATTAACATTTTTTTTAAGTAAATTAAAAGTAACTAAACCTCTTACATTTGTCTTAAAGTACTTTATTATGTTTGTAAAAATCTTAATAAACATTTAATAACCACCTATGTAAATAAATAATTGAAAAATATGGTTTCTTTACCTCGTTTTTTGTGTGTGCAGTTCGCTCATAAATGTTAAATTGATTGAGGCATATTGCCGACATATCGCGATGTTGTCTCGATTATATAACTTCCTCGAGGCACAGCTCTCCCAGGCGGCGCTGAGGCAAAGGCAAAAGTGTTACAGACACGCTACCGTCTAACGATACTGATACTGGATCCGAATCCGATGTGGGTACTGGTGCCTCACCGACTCCGACTCCCGACTCCGACACCCACTGCCTTACATTCATAATCTATTTCAGCTGCCACATGTTGCAGCAAAAGCTCAGCTTGCAAGGGGAGACTGGGAAAAGCAGGCGGAGAATTGCGGGAAGACTAGGAGAAAGACGAGGGGGAATTGTGGGGGAAACTAGGGGAAAATCGGGGAAGAATCGGTGGAGAATTGCAAGGAAATTGGGAGAAAGACGGGGAAGAATTACAAGGAAACTAAGAGAAAGACGGGGAAGAATTGCAAGGAAACTGGGAGAAAGACGGGGAAGAATTGCAAAGAAACTGGGAGAAAGACGAGGGAGAATTGCAAGGAAACTAGGAGAAAGATGAGAGGCAATTGTGGGAATTGAGACTAGGAGAAAGACAAGGAGGAATTGTGGTGACACTAGGAGAAAGACTAGTGAGAATTGCAGAGAGGTTGGGAGACGGGAGGAGACAGACCCAGCATCCGGAATAGTTATGCCAAAAAATAAAAAGACTTGAAATATGAGGCTACATGATCACTTCGAACAATGGATGCTCTACAAAAGAAAATATGAATTATTAATATAGTAAAAAAATATGTTAAGGTAGTTTATAATTATAGAAACGTTTTACAAAAATATGCACAAATTTTTTAGCAAGAAAACCTAAATTCAAAATGCAATAAATAAAATATGGTATTTCAGATTATTTATAACTAAAAAATTGTTATATGAATTAAAAATAATAATAAAATATAATATAAATAATAACATAATAAATATTATTCTTAAAAGTAACCAGAAAATATGATCACTTTACATCTCCAATATCATAAAAATCTATTTAAACATCAGACATTAACACCCACAACAAAATTGGTTGAGGAAGCTTAAATTAAAATTGGATTTGTTTTAAGCGATTCATAATATTTTTACATAACCGCCGCCGCCAAGAGTATTAATAATGAAAGACGAGAGGAGGAATTCAGGTTTGCAATGCGGTAATGCACCGCCAAAGAAGACAGACCCGAGGAGGCACAAGATTGGTAACCTGTACCGAGTCTGGTGAAGATCGGAGAGGGGAGAAATGGTCGTCCACTCAGCCAGTGGGTCGTCTTGGATGTGGATGTGGATGTGGATGTGGATGTCTGGTTGTCAGTTTCAGCGACTTCTGCACTGCGCGCACATGCCCCATAAATGGCTTTAAAAAACAGCTAAGAAGAGATGATGATGATGATGGTGGAGACGGTGGTGAAGATACTGAAGATGCTGAAGATGCTGCTAAAGAAGCAGAAGATGCTGCTGCTGCTGCTGCTGTTGGAGAAATGTAGGAGAGTCTCTGGTGACCAGTGGTGTGCCACTGTTCCACATTCGGATTACGGAAATATCTGTAGCCAGCAACAACATTGGGTCGCCGACAGGTGGGGTCCGGTTCGGAACGGGTCGGTGGAGATCGACTTGGTTGGGGTTTGGATCGGTTTTCTCACCATTTCAGCCTGACCTGCTATAGCCATTAAGGCACTTGAAAAAATTGAAGGTTTATTTTTAATAGAATTTCACGGGAAATAATCTTATGAAAGGTAAGTAATAGTGATGAAGAATGTTCTCTATTTTCATAAATGATTACATTTTTAAGAATCCTTCCTTGGAGAAGATCTTAAAGGTTTTTGTATAATATTTTTTACTTTACTTACCAAAATAATTATATTTCCAGATCCCTTTCATTGACTGTATAATAATATTTCATATATTCTTGTTTTTGACTAGGTTTTAAAGGCCTTTTATACATTATTGTTTTAAGTCATTTAAAATCCTTAACAATACTAAATTAAATAGAAAAATAACCAAGGAAAATATTATTAAAAGTATTATTTTAGGGAATTATATTATAAGGATTTTTTTGTAATATAGAACTATTTCTGAAAATAAATTTTAGGGTTTTATTGGATTTTATTGTTTTAAGTCAATAATATATAACTATTTCTAAAACTAAATTTCAGGGTATTATTGTATATTATTGTTTTAAGACAATAAGAACCCTTAAATATATCAAAAAATATAATAGAAAAATGATCAAGAAAATACTACAGAGTCTACTAAGAGAATTATTTTTAAAAATTACATTAAAAGGGTTTTGTAAAATATAAAACTATTTCTTAAAGTAAATATTCTAGGGTATATTCCTGAGGAATATAATATTATTACTCTTCACTTTTTCTGTTCAAAATACTTACCACATTTTCTGCCAGTGCCTTCGATCACCTGCTGCTGCTCCTCCTTGCTTTTCCTCCTGCCAGCTCCTCCTCTTCATCCTCCACCTCGGCGATTGCTCGCCTTTTAGCCTCTGGTTGCGGTTCTCAACAACTTTCACCTTTCACGTAATCTGGCGAAGCCGAACAAATCTCTTTGGGTCTGACTGGCTACCTGGCTACCTGGCTGGCTTTCTCAACTCAACGGATCCGCCAAAGATTCATTTATTGTCGCTGCTATTTGCCAATTGACCATTTCCAGGCTGGAGGAACTCAATTACGGCGCCGCCGCTCATTGGGATCTCATCTCTCTCTGTTTATGGTCCAGGAATCGCACCGTCTAGCGGTACATTCACCATAGATTGAGAATCTTTCGAGTCCAAGCGAAGCGGGGGGAATCCGGGTAATGAAGGAGGTAAATTACATACCCCATATATTCCCACATTTTTTTTTCAAATTCTGGCTCAGCGAGAATTGCCAAGAAATACCCAAGTCTGGACAGGATGTAGCATCGTTCTTATTCTATGGAACGGAAGTCAGTCATTTCGATGGGAATTTAGTGGGATTTTACAAGTATATGGTAATTCCATTTATGGGCACAGAGAAAGTCATTGGAAAATAGTAATTTCAGTGTAAAAATGTTTATTATTGTGTTATATTTAGGTAATAAGAATATTAATTGTTAGACTAAGTAATAATGTTTTTATATCTATCTCGACTAGTGCAATAAATATAAGGTAACCCTTGTCACACTAGGATAAAATAATAAACTAAATTAAAAATTGTCTAGGAAAATTTAATATTTACCAGGAAAACAAAAAATGTAATTTAAGCTTCAGTATTTTTTGTAATAATAAAGAAGTTTTATTTTTCTTAAAGAAATTTTTTTCTTTAATTTCTCAATCATTGAATTATTGTGCATTATATTTACTTATTTTCTCTAAAAATTAAATCATACATGTTTTATTTGTTATATTTTATTTTTATTTTTAGTTTGTATGATAATAAAATATTCCGAAAATACATAAATTCCTATTCCTCTCCCTGACATTGATACCTATGCTTAAATTCTTCTTCTATGGCATTTATTAAATCACTTTTATCATTATAATATTTTTTCGAAGGCTCTTCAAAGGCTTTAAATTTTTCAAAGAATACATTTTCATTTTCCACAGTTTCCCGACTGAGATTACCCTTAATTCTCTGTGACTCTTTGATGAAATGTTCATTGCTCTTTTCATATACCTTGCCTATGTCCTGGTAAAACTTTCGTTTGTATTCACTATCCTCAAGATAGATCTTTAATGGTTTTACGCCAACACCCAAGAAATCTTGGAGCTGAGTTTTGTTGTCATTATGGGGATGTTTGTCCTGATACTCCTTGAAATCTTTTATGAATTTGTTCTCCACATTTCTCATGAATTCCATGTTTACTGTGAAAATATCACCAAATAGCTCCATTTTGATGATCTTAAAGGTGTATAGAAAATCGCAGAGTATCTTTTTATCGTCTTCAGGTAATTCGATTTTTGTAACATTTTGCAGGGCATCGGGTGACCAAAAGTCAGTTGAATAATCTTCTGATTCTGTTGTTACTTTTTCCTCGTCAGAGTTCATGGGTAATGGAGATGTAGGAGCACTATAGGCAGAGATCTGTAATTCAAAGAGATTTTAATTCGTAACAAATATATATAAATTCTCCTGTTTACCAGCAAAGTGGCTGCGATCAATAGAAACAACTGCATGGTGCACTTTTCTCTGTTAAACTATAACTTGCACAGCAAGTAACTTGAGTTTTTATAGGAAAAATCTCGCCGGGAGCACAGTTAACTTATTTATAGAAATGTCTTTGATAAGTGCATAGAGAGTTTCTTGGACTATTTACCCTGATATATAGCATATATACTATATTTTAATGAACTTAATGATAACTCCCCAGGGAATTGCCAGCATTTAAGGCCATCAATCTGTTCCTAATAGACTCAATAATTCAATTTAATATTTATGCACCGCAAGAACTCTTCCGATGACAAAGTTTCCAATGATTTATAAACTTTGCTCATATCTGTGCCCAACCATAAATCCCCCTCCACTTTTCCTCCCGCTGAGGAAATGGAACTACTTCGCCCAGTCCGGACTTAGATCCTACTGGCTTCTCTCCTTCCGCTGGTGGGAAAAATTAACTTTGCATGGAATTTAATTTACGTCCCATGGTTGGACGATGATTTCCTGCCCAGGCACAAGTCCTCCTGGCGGTGATGCTGGCTGTGTCCGCCATCGTCCCTATTCCGGAGATGCAGTCCGGAGCAGCTGCAAAGGAGGATTGTGCTGCCGTGGCAGCTTCCGTCATTTCCTTGACGTAAAGGCTGCTGCCTCTCGCATTCCGTTTTGCCATTTACCCGGGGACGAGGGGTGGAGGCGGAGGCGGGTGACGGGAGACGGGATCCGGAAATGGGAAGCTGAGGAAGAAGAAGAAGAAGAGAAGCGGCGGCTACAGAGCCAGCGGCGGCGACCGTCACGCTTCCTGCAGGATGCGACAACGTAGTCAGTTGTCCAATCCGCCACTGGCGCTTCACGGTTGCCAACACAGAAAAAAATCGATAATTTCTTACCTGCCAAAAGGTGAAATAATATAATTATATTTGTTGGCATTTAAGTATCAACTATTAAATAGTAATCAGTCATTTTTAAGGCCATTACCGCCTTGGATTATTTTTTAACTCATTAAGCAGTTGTTATTGGAGTTTTTCAATTGACCGAGATTTTCAATTGACCGTGTGGCCTAATGGATAAGGCGTCGGACTTCGGATCCGAAGATTGCAGGTTCGAGTCCTGTCACGGTCGAAACAATGTGTCCTCTTTTTTTTTTATTTAAGTCTTTTTCTATTAGGGTTGAAAATATTATACTGTTATATTCTTAAAGGGCTTAAAAAATTTAATAAAAATATACTACATAATAAATAAAGTTTATTCGTATACTTATTTTTTAACCATTTACTGGTTATAAATGAAAGATTTTTACAAGTTTTTAAATTTGTAGTGTACTTTTAAAACTTACAATAAAAGTCTACATATTTGTTTTAATTTTTATACTTATATTAAATATATACTTTCTGATATTAGAACTTTATAAGGCAGTACATAATCGCTCATTATTCATATACAACTTTGTCAAAATATATATATCTTTTTTAAATAAGCGGTCCTTATTTTTATTTAAGGTTTAAAGTTTCTATAAAAATAATTGTTATACTTTATTGAAGGCAGTTTTATAACATTAAAAGTAATAATTTCTTTAATTTACTTAATAAAAGTATATTATTCACGAATAAATAAAGAATTTTTTTATTTAAATTAAAAATCTGAATATACGTCTTGCAGACTAAAGGCTTTAACAATCAAACAGGCAACTTTTCGACTTGGAAAAGTACAAGGCATTTATTTAATTAACATAGTAATATAAAACTAATAAAACCAAAAAATTCCATTGTAAATTGGTAAAAAACTCATAAACTTTTTAATTTAGCAAATATTAACAAATATTAAAATATATATATTATAAACAAATAAGATAAAGTCATCGCAAAAGTATCTTGAATTAACATTTCCTTAAATTCCAATTTAAAGTCTTGCTTTTTTAATATTATATTAAATATAAAATATTAAGGCATTTATTTAATTAACAAAGTAATATATAAAAAAACATAAACTTTTTAATTAGACAAATATTACAAATTATAAATAAATAAGATAAAGTCATCGTATAAGTATCTTGAATTAACTTTTCCTTAAATTCCCATTTAAAGTCTTTCTTATCAAATATTATATTAAGTATTAAATATTCAATTTTAAATATTATATTTTGTTACACTTTTCTCTGCCTGTGCCGGCCAGCTCCCTCCGTCCGCTGCTGTGTGTCCTGTGTCCCGTGTCCCGTGTCCTGGCCCACTTGTGTGCACATATCAGCGCCGTCCTGTTATGTCCTCGTTCGCGTTGTCGTCCTGGTCGCCTGTCGCTGCTGTTTACTCGCTTTAATCAACCCATCCAAATCCACATTCATGTCCATGTCCACGAAATGTTTTGTGCTCCGTGCTCCCAGTTTCGCCTGCTGTTGAACGCTGACGGGTGGCTAGGGTGGGGATGGTGGCCTGCTTCCTGCCCGCCCCCGTCGTCACTTCCTTGCAAATGCTGCAGCTTCCGTTTCCGGGATATAATGTTCATATTTTCGAGGACATTTTCAGGAAATAAAGTACGTCGCCCTCTGCCCGCCTCTGTCCTATGTCCCGGGTGTCTGTGTGTGTGTGTTTTTGCAGCGGGAGGATAGCGATAACAAAACCCACCCAGGTCCACCCAATCCACTAGTCACTTCCTCTTTGGAGGAGAGTCCTGGCTCCTGCCAGGAAACTTTCTGCCTTTTGCCGTGTGCGCATTTATGCCAGCCCAACCAACTGTCAGCTGGCCTCCCACTCTGACCCACCTCCACCTCCTCCTCCTCGTCCTCCCCTCGCTGCGCCTTTCACTCTTCGCTTTTTGCTTCCGCTTCGACAGCAGGATGCAGGATGCAGGATGGAAGAGAGCTGGGGCGGTGGGAAGCCAAAGGGGACCCAGAGTCTGTTTGAATTTTGTCGCACTTCCTGTAGGTGGAAAAGCTCCGTGCGTCTTCCGCTTTTCCAGAGCTGCTCATCAGCAACGTAATTTCCGCACAGCCAGAGCCAGGGTCCTCTTCCTCCTCCTCTATGTGGTGTGTGTGTGAGTGTGTGCTGGGTTCGTGGGTGGGCAAGGATTAAGAGTCCAGACACAGCCACTGGAAACGGGAACAGGCTTTAAACAAGCTGCTCAAAAAGGCAAAAAGGGTGACACACTTTAAAAAATGTTAACAAGGTAATTAATGCAAAGCTTGTTGGTAATTTATTTGTACTATCATTTTTTTTAGTATTTCTTTATATTTTTAAGAATTTTTATTTAAAGTGAGTCTTTTAAGAACTTTTAACTAGAAAAATAATATTTAAATAGAAGAACTTTAGTAAGGAAATTTTTGTGTTTATTAAACATAAAAATATACACGAAATATTTGTTATAATTGTTAGTTTTTAATAAAATAAAAGGGTGGATTTGACTTCTTTAATGGAGCTTAATTTATTTAATGAATTAAAAATTTTAATGGCTGTTAATAATATACGTTTCTATTTTAAATCTATTAACATTGATGTATTTTCTGCACTTACATATATGAAATGTTTAAACATTAAGCTTTAAAATTTCAGAAATTAAATTAAAGATATATAGTACATGATAAGTACAAAAAATATACATAATATATTATATTAAAAGAATTTTTATTTATTTAAACCATATTTATATTAATAAATAAGATTTTAAAATATTTAAACAATTGTTAGATTTATAAATTAGAGTTTAAGGACCTCTGGAAAAGCTTTTGAAATTCAAATTAAATTATAGTAAGAGCTTCATGTCATTTATATTAAAAGTCCTAATATAGATTTTAATTATATTTATATTTCTAAATAACATTTTAAATATTTTAACTCTTGAAACTTGAACTCTTGAAAACTCTTGTAAAACTCCAAGGGAAAAATAGTAAAAGCTTTATACCATTTTGGCGATTTTTAGTAAACTAAATAAAGTTTATATTAAAAATTAGATGCCTGTGAAACATTAAGGGTTTCTTAAATATATGCTTATCAAAAATAAAAAACTACAAAATAAAAAATATCTGCAGAGTCAACCAATTTACTTTTCTTTTTATGCTTCTTATATAAAGTAAATGTATAATGTTACTATATAATTTCAATCAAAATTCTAAGAAACTTAAACATCGGAGTTTCTGTGGGATTAATTGAATTTGAGTTTTTTTGGTAATTTTTTTTAGGGAAATAAAACTTTGGATAGGAAGGGGAATTTACAAAAAATTTCAAACAACTCGTATACAATTCTTTTGAGTGGGTGCAAAGTGCAAGCGTTGGGAGTCAGAGTTCAGGTTAATGAAGTGCCATGGCGACGACAACCGCATATCGGATTCCCAGGGCAACAAGTGTTCCTGCTTTGGCCAACACCTTTCCCAACCCCCAAGCTGGAAACCCCCATTCTTCCTCGGCTCTGCTCCTCGGGAGCCCAGACGCTTGTCCGCTTGGCAGTTCATCAAATTCTCATGTGACCAAGCCAAGTAAGTTCAATTCATTCGAAATTCGATATGCGCTTCACATATTTAATGACTTCTTTCGGCTGCCGTCTCTTTACATAACACTCGATTCGATGAACTGCCAACGATCCCAATCCGATGCGATACGAATCGGATCCCCTCCTGTTGCACCCACCACGGGCACTTGCCGCATTCGGTACTTGGAAAAAATACATACTTGTATATGTGTTTGTATTATGGAGTTAAAAAAAAAAAATTAGATACTTTATGATCGGTTAAAAATTCTTAAAAGGGTTATGTTACAGTGGAAAAAGAAAGTAGGTACATTTTAAGATATATTAAAGATCATTTAAAGCTTCTTAATTTAAAATTATATTGAAAATAAGACATATTATACAAACTTTAATTCTATTGAATCCTTTTTAATATATGATAATTATATTTATATTCCTGAAGTCTCTTTTTGATGTATTTTAATTTAAAGTATAAATTAAAGTTTAAGTTGAAGACTATTTGTAGTTTTAAGAAGTTATATTTCAAGATCTGCTTGATTTTAAGAGTCGGAATAAACGTATTAATAATTATTAAGGTTGGAATAATCAGCAAAAATAGTACTGAAAAAGTGAAGAAGTGGGAACTGAAATTAAATATAAATTTGAAACCTTCGTAAAGAATCTTTCTATGTTTATAATTTGATTGAATTAAATCTTAATCTTTATCTTAATTTTTAGGAAGAATAATAATTGTTTATTAGGAAGAATAAGAATAAACATAATTATTATTCTTCCTAAAAATTTAGATTAAAAAAATGAGTCAAAGACACTGGTGCTCGGTTAACAAATTATTAAGGATATGCTAGACTTAATTAGTTCAATAAATATATTTCCAAAAACTCATTTATAAAATCAAAATCACATATAAATTTCCAAGAATAAATTCGAAATATTTTCTACAGTGCAGGGTTGGGCCTTGCCTGGGTTAAAAAGGCCGCGGATATTCCCCATTTCCATGTCCAGCTCTATTCCTCTGTGCCGGGATCCCCCCCCCCCGACTCCATCCTTGCACGTGACGGAACGTGGATCCATGGACGATGAAGTGGAAGTGGCACTGGCACTGGCACTGGCACTGGCACTGGCACTGGCACTGGCACTTGTGGCAGCAATTTGGGATAGATGTGTTGCGTGTTACTGGTTTGCCCCGTTGGTAGTTTCTGGTTGCCAGTGGCCGCCACGCCCTTGGTCCCTGGGTCCGCCGGTATGCATTTGTATGCAGCGTGGCGGATGCGACGGTCCGAGCGTTTATTTCTTCATTTCTCGGCGCAAATGATGTGCTGCCCGGTGGGAGTGGAAGGGGATGGAAGATCGGAGCTACCAGAGACCGGAGGCGACGGCGACCCAAGGAATGCACTAAACCGCTAGGCTAAGCAGAGAGGCCCAAAAGAACCCCCAAACTCTCGGCAGCGGACACAAAAAATAAGAATAAAACCAAAAAGGCGAAGAACGGTGGCAGCAACAAGTGTGAATACACTGAAACACCGAATGTTGATACCCTAGAAATAAGTAAAATAAATTAAATAAATAATAATAATAATTATGTATGTTAGTTTAGCCTCAAGGCTTGAGTCGCTCTGGCTTTAACGCATTGTAATTAAAATTGTATTTGTTATTAAAAAATAAATAAGTAAGTGAGTATTTCTGACTGTCATTTGATGTATTCTTAAATTAAGTAGAAAAAACAATGTAGTTTTTACTTATTCTTGTTTTTTTTTTTTTTTAATACATAAATTCCTACAATAGGCATGTACTTAAAATTCCAATTACAAATTCGATGACAAGAAATAAAAGATTTCTCTGGCTAAAATGTGTACATATTTAAATCCTATGTATATTTAACATAATCATTATGATATTTGAATAAAAATAGTTTCAACATATCAATAATGTTGTGGAAAACATTTAAATTATATAAACAGAACTTATACATATATACATACATATTTTTTAATTTTTTTAATTATCCGAATTTATTCTTGAAAAAATTTCGTAAAAAAGAAAGACACTTCCTTTGTGCCTTCAACTCTTTAAGACTTATAAAATTTCCTATTCAAACCTTAATTACTCCCCAAAAGCCATACAATTTTCTCACCGTGCACAGTTCTTGTTATTTGAGACCCGGATTTACACCAACATTAAAAGAAAGAACGAACAACAAATTACTTTTACCGATCACAAATAATAAAGAAAAGAAAACAACAACAAAAATACAAAAGAAGAACAACAACGTCCAGAGAAAAATAACCAAAAGGCAACATAACCCAGCTGCGACTGCGCAATGACAGCCCAGGAGTAGGAGGAGGAGCAGAGAGCCAGAGGACGACGCCGGCTGAATACAAATGCATAAATTAAACCACAAGCTCAGAACAACGGCGGAATAAAATTTCCTATGTACGAATGCACTTGTCCAAAGGTTCACCACTACCACTTCTCGCAACCGACGAGGAGGAGCCCATCCCCGAAATGGAAATTGTGCATGCAGAACGGATTCCCGCTGTGGTGGGCGTCTTTGAGAGCCACCGATGTTAATCGCCGGAATGGGGACGTCGCATTTTCGGGTGTGCTAGGGAATTCCGTTTCCTAAATAAGAACTGAAAGGCTGATAAAAAAAATATATACATAAAAATGCCGACACTCTTAAGCGCCATGAAAAATATGCATTCTGACTAACAAATAAAAAAATATTCTTTAATACAAATTCGATATTAACTCAAGAACTTAATATTCAATCAATCAAAACTCAAGTTTGAGTAATTTAAGATTTGGCATAAATATTTAAATAAAAAGTACCTATGTATATAAACTATAGAAAATATAGTTAACTTTCATATATCGCAATTTAAAATATATATATATCGCAATTATAATTGATGTTATCGGAAATTGTTCCAAGAATTTTATTTCATTTATTCCTATTTTATTTTTTTATACCATATCCAAGGAATATCTGTAACTATTTTAAGAACAAATTCTAATTTTTAAAAATCCTAAAAGTAATAAGGATATACCAATCAGCCCTTTACAAAAAACCCTCTCAATATGCCATTATTATAAAAATGATAACTTTAATAGGTTTCCCAGTTTCGTACATTTTTTATGAATACGTGTGTATGTATTTATATATATATTGAAATTAACTATATAACAAACAAATAAGCAAAAAAGATTTTCATTAAAATTGAAGCCTGATCACCTGCAGCACATAATCAAATCGAAATAATTCATTTCAGCACCAGATCTTGGCACCATCTTCTCCTATTTGTAATTTAATGCTATTGCTATGGCTATGCGAAGACAATCTAAATTAGTTTCACAATCACTGCGAGTTGTTTTCTTTTTTTGTTTGCTGTTCGCTTAACTAATAATTTTAGCACAAAAAGCCTATCCCGGATCCTCCCACTTAAGCGTACGTACAACTTAAATATTTACAGAAAAACCCAGAACTCCCCCCTCAAAATCAAAGTCGCTAATCTCGTGTAAAACTCCTGCAAATCATCCTCGGCTGTTGTCCTTTCTCAGAGCCAGAGCAGGCGGTGATCCCAGGCCTGCGGCTGGGCCAACTCTCAGAGACCCGTGTGGCTCGTCTGCAGCTGTTCAATGGAGATGGAGAGCTGCTCGAGGCGCTGCATCAGCTGGAGCATATTCTCCTGCGCCTTGTTGGTGTTGAACTCGTTGCCATGCTCCAAGGAATCCTCCTCGGCGGCAGCCAGCTCGAAATGCAGTTTGGCCAGGCTCTCCTGCTGCTCACGAATCTTGGTCATCTGGTCCATGGTGCAGCCGGAACCTGCTTGCAATTAAATCGGATTAATTGTAGGGAAAAGGTCTGAGAGCTAAAACTTTATAGTTCACTCACCGAATGCCTTCAGTTTGCCGGAATGAAAGTCGTCCAGCAGTCCAAGGAGCGCTCTCTCCATGTGCTTGACATCGGGCACTTCGGAGACAAAGGAATGATGTTTTATGGGACGATCATCAAACTTGTCGCTGTTGTTGTTGTTGTGGACATTCGTGGCGGCGTTTGGCATCGAAGCTGTAGGATTATTCTTGCGACGCTGCGATCTTGGTGTGTTAGGATTGCTATTTGTATTATTATTGGGTTTGGAACTATCGTTGTTGTTGTTGTTGTTGTTGATGATGGTGTTTTTGGGTGTGGTGTTATTGGTGGTAGTGGAGGGATCAGGTGCTAGCCACTCGCTGCTCACCAATGTGATGGCATTCAGGCTGTTGGCACTGTTGTGTGTGGGTTCCAATTCATTGCGATCTGAACGTCGCCAAGCGATATATACGGAAATAAGAAATAATAGATACAAGAAACAAAGAAATCATAAATTAAAATTAAAATATTAAATAGGGCACAAAGAATTATAAAATATATTGAACTAAATAACAACTACAACGAAAACAACTACAACTTTCAGACTATATGTAAAAAATAATAAAAACTAGGCATTATATATGTTGAATTTACAAAAGAAAAAGCTGAATTCTTTTTTTTAATTTCACTGATAAAATAAATAAGCAATTTAATTCAAATGTTCACTATTAAAACTCATAAAATAACTCACAATTATGATATTCTAAAGGTTTAAGTTATTTTTACTGGCTAAAATACAACACAACGCCATGAGAACCGAACCGATGGGCCAGGCAAACCGCACAGAAAAAGGAAAAGCTTCATCCACAGGCTGTTGACTTTTCGCTTTTCGCATGGGGAGGCGGCGGGTGGCAATACTTCTAAAGGCTTGTAATTTCAATTATTGAAATTATAACAACCAAGCCCTCAGTCCGAGGTGCGTGTGTGTATATATAACTGTATGTATTTATATATACGGACTGTGAATAATCAAATGTAATGTATTCCGGGCATATGGACACTTGGCAAATGCGTCATCGCTGGCGAAGGCCATTGATGACCATAATAACCAATAATTAGTTAAAGGCGTTATCAATAAAAGAGATATTTCCAAATTGAAGATATTTTGGGGAGGGTTTGGAACTGTGTTTCAATAAAACTAATATAAATCCTTTAGTTAGAAACCTAGAACTCTCGAAAACTGATATTTTATAAAACAAAAAACTAAATTCTACAGTAATGAGCAAACTATAGAATTGTGCATACAGGTATGGCAAAAAAAGGAGTTTCGTGCTGAGTTTCTATTAGTCACAGATGTGTTTTAAGATTGGGGAACCTATAACTGCCATGATTCACACATAAAGACTATATCCGACGACACCAAAAGCCGCGCGTCCACAGCAACTCTCAGCTAAAAGGCAAAAATGGGAAACGGCGGCAATTAAATCCGTTAATAGCTTCACCCACCTTTGAGCAATTTGCGTGGCCTGGTCTTGAACTCGAAGCGCTCATCTCCGCCAGCGCCGCCACCACCACCCGCATGAGCCTGCGGGCGTGGCCGTCGCTCATTCACATATGTCACCTTGGCGGCCGTCGACTGGCCCTGGCTCTGGCCCTTGTCCTTTTCCTTCTCGGATATCGTGCGCTCTATGGAGCAGGAGGCGGAGTTTCTGCTGCGTGTCGTCTCCCCACTGGAGATGCCTTTGATTTTGATCTAATACAGAAAATAAAAACATAGACAATCATTTTTGGGGCGTGAAAATGGGAGAAAACTTCATACATTGGGAACGGCGGGTGAGGCGGGGGTTTGAGCTGATTTCGGTGCACTTTGGCTTTGGGCTTCCTCTTCCGTTTCGACGTCGTTTGGCACTAGTTTCTGGCGTTCCACCACCTCATCGTTGGGCTCCATGTTGTCTGATAAACCAGCTATATTCTAATTTTCAAAACACACAAATTTCTTTGTTTTTATTTCTTTCCTACTTTGTTTTAGAGTGACCAGAGGCTTGGGTGCACCAAAATACCAGCAGTTGGATTGAGCCTAACAGTGTTGCTCTATTAATTTCGGAAAATATTATGTAAATATTACACTTTAGCTGGCGGGCTTTTCAAAAAGTCAACAAAAACCACAAATAATGTATCTTATGGCTCTCTCTTTAATCAAGGAAACTTTTATTTAACACTTAATTTAAGCCTTCTTCTTGGCAAATCCCATTGTGTAGACCAAATGGACGAAGCTTAAGATACCAACGCCGCACAGTCCCGCAGTAATGCCAAATAAGATCTTATCCGCTGGCCCACCTTTCAGGAATACGGGCAGCTCATTGACAGCCTAAAAATAAGACATATAACTCTTAAAGAATCAAATAAAATGTGCAAGGGCTATCATAACTTACCTGAAAAACCTTCATTTTGTTGGACAATCCCTCGGGCAGCGCCATTTTTGCTTGCAACTCTTATGTAACTTCTAAAAAGATTAAAAAATTGCAATGTACTTCAAAAATTTTACAAATGTACTTCCTTTTTTGTTAAATATTTTGTCTCAAGCTCCTTTCTTAGTTTACTTTGTTAATTTTTCGTGAAGTACAACTCACCTCTAAACGCTGAGGCGACAATTAACAAAGTGCACTTTATTGGCTGCTATTTTTTGTTAAGGTTAAAAATAGACTCATTCGCAGATGACTGCAATCAGAAGGGAATGCACAAGAAATGCACAGGCAGAGTTGTCGCATTGCCTAAGAATTAATGAGCGCCCTGGAAATGCAGGCGTAAATGTCTAGATCGTTTTTTCTGGTGAGGCGGTAGACCTCTAAGGATCTTGATTTAATGGCTGTATTTAAGGAATTTATATAAAAATAATATGGAACTTTAGTTAAAATAAACTCGAAGAGTGGCAGCATCACTAAATTAAAACATTAATTCACTTAAATTAAATTTCAAACTGTCGGTTTAAAAAAAACGTGTATGGCTTTTCTAGTATATTCTAGTAGTTTTAACTTTGCCAAGGTTTTTAACAATCCCACAGCAGTCACTGTTTTGTAGTGAACAAAACAAAAAAACGTATCCCATGTCGAATATCTTTAAAAAATATCTTATCCATGATTTTTTTAATTTAAGCTAAAATTACGACTTCATTTTAATTACATTTAATTTACATAAACAATAATTCTACCCCAAAAACGAGAATTCGACCCCATGTATGAAAATATTTTTAAAGTTTCCCAATTTCAATATTTGGGGAAACAAAAAATTACGATATAAATGTATCATCTTTAGAAAAATATCGATATATCGATGTTTTAATATATTATCAACTAGTAAAATAAACAATAGATTCACCCGATTTAGAATAAAGTTTCTGCCTTAAAATCCAATACTATGGAAGAGTAACAGCAAACCCTTTATCCTTTTAACGTTGTGAATAAAAAGTATATCATTACAGGAATATCTGCCGAGTTTGCCAGGAAACCTCGGATGGCATGGTCAACATTTTTGAGGGCAAATCCAAAAGAAGAATTCCACTGGCAGAAATCATTGCTCAATGGATTGGGATTGAGGTTTGCAGAGAGGATTCCTTGCCCGAAACCATTTGCACAGATTGCCTGGAAGAGGCCCTAAATGAATTTGATACAAAGGAAAGTGAAAGAGAACGAAATGTGGTGGTGGAGAGACGCAAATCCAAAAGAGTCGAGATCCAATTTAAAGTAAAGAACGAGCCAATCGATGAAAGTTTTGAGGAGGATACCTTTCAGCTTCCCGAGTTTGTTGTAGGAACCGCTGATGAAGATATTCTGGATACCACAAAGGAGGAAAAACTACATAGAGCTCTGCAGTGTTCATTCTGCCAGAAGTCATTTTCAAAAAAGGGAAACCTTCAAGTGCATCTTCGAACCCACACAGGAGAACGACCGTACAGATGTTCCCATTGCCAGAAATCCTTTTCGCAGAAATATCATCTTAAAATGCACATCATGACGCACACAGGAGAACGACCCTACGAGTGTACCCTGTGCCAGAAGTCCTTTTCACAGACGGGAGCACTGCAACGCCACATCCGGACCCACACAGAAGAACGACCGTACAAGTGTTCCTATTGCCAGAAGCATTTCTCCCAAAAAAGCAATCTCCAGCAACACATCCCGATACACACAGGAGAACGACCCCACACGTGTGACCTCTGCCCGATGGCTTTTTCCTTAAAACGTCATCTTAAAACACATATGGCCAATCACACCGGAGAACGATACTAAAAGTTTCAGAGGAAAGCGGTACCTAATGCGCTAAGCCCCTATATATTTTCCTAAGGCTGTATGTTCCAAATTATTACTCCGATCGAAATGATTAATAAGAAAAAGGTTTATATATAAGAAATAAGCAATATAAATATATAAAACTATGTACATGTGTATATAAATAATAAATAATAAGTAATAAATATTAATAAAATAAGAGAACTTATGGAGTTGGAAAATAAAGTGTCATATTCACTGATGCCTTTTCGTAAAATTGTTGCATTTTAACAGAATAGTATATTTTTCAGTATACTAATCAAGTCTGACGGTATTTTTGAAATTGAAGGAATAATGATAATATGTATGCAGATATTGCCAAATGTCTTTTACGCGAAAAACACTCTTCAATAACATCCTGACCCATCTTAAGGATGGCACTGTAAAAAGGAGTAACCTCAAAAGACAAACCGTTACTCACTTTAGAAAACCGGCTTGAAAGTGTGCCTACTGAGAGGTCATTTTGATAAATTTAAAAACAGCCTATTTATATATATAAAAGACATTTTTGTTAATAATTAAATGAAACCCAAATTTTTGTAAACCATGTTGGTCAAGCTCCAATTTATTTAAAGCAAACATCAAAGTTCTGTTGTAAAGAAATATCTTTATATCTGTGCATCTTACAAATGTATCCACTGTGTAAAAAAAAAACTAGCGTTAAACTGTTTTGTTTATTTCATAAGTCATTTTTCCTTTCCTTAAAATAAAATAAAACAAAGATACGTGCAATATTCTACTACATATTTATATTATATTCATGTATATAATATATGTTTCAATATTAAGTATTGAAAATAAATAATAAATGTACCAAAATACCAACATTTCTACCAAATATTCTTTAACCTTTTTTTTATGCGAAACTCTTTGTTAAACAATTTAACTGCGACTGATAATAGATATTTGTACAAAATGTTGATCAATAACTTTATTATATTATCAAACCCCCTGACTGCAGCCACCGGAATGCACTGAAATCAAGCACTTTTCTTTCCTCTCACGATTTTTTTTCCGATTAATACGTTCCGCGCTATTTTGGCTTTTTGTGAATTTATGAACAGGTGCGCAGCAGAAAAAGCTCGTAATTTGGCGTCTTTCCTGCGATACTCGATTGTACGGTCTCACCGAGAGTGCAGCACTGAGTGCGAGCGAGATGTCGGCACTCCGATTTCGGGGCGGCAAAAGCTGCTCACAGCTGTCATCTCTGTCGCACTCGCAGCGGAAAGCGCTCGCGGCGAAAAGCACTCCGAAGACAGCAGCCGTGAATGGCGGCCTAACGGCTTCTGTGCGCCTGGTGGGGATTACAATAATTCTACACCGAATGAGTTGTGCAATTTCAGGACACAAAAATTCGTTCGTTCGAATAACGGTTTTGTAGACACACAACGAAAGAGCGCGTGGGAAGACTCTGCCGGATTCGAACGGAAATGGGCACAAGAGAATATTTTCGTATTGAGTTTTTGTTATAATAAATATTTAACGGTTATTTAAGTCTCATCTATCTTTGGGTTTTCTCCGAATGCAAATACTAATTCTTGGGCAAGGTGACAATCCATAAATAGTGAATTTAAATTTATTATTTTGGCCACAGTGAAATAATTTTAAATAAATATTTTCTTTATTTTGTAAAAAAAGGCAGTTCATATCAGCGGATGTATAAGTTTTTAATATAGTTTTAATAATGCAATGTTTATTTAATAGAAAGACATATGAATATAATAAGAGAGAAAGTTAAAATTGACGATCTTGCGAATTGCTTAATTTTGTTAATGAAATTGAATTCAAAACTTTTTTAAGCTCTGAAGTTTTTTTTGGAATGAATACAACAAGTACTAATTATTTTTCTGGCGTTTAAACTTCTTGGAGATTTTATTAATCTAATTTAAAAATTTCTCTTGACCGGAGGTTGGCTTTCTCAGATTTTTTCCAAGTTGTTTACACAAATAAACACTTTCTCATAATGTGCCGAGCCAACTAAAAAGCTGTTTAAGCTCTCGCAACCTGAAAACAAAACAAAAAATATATAAAACGCTTACGCTTATAGCATCATCGACCTGTTTCAGAAACAAATACATATCGCCCTGCTAAAGCCTTCGACGATTTTCAGCGCCCAGCACAAGAACTTTCAAAAACTGTAGCCATAGTAGCTTCCATGCGAAATTAACTTGCCAAAGTTGCGAGGCGCCGCCCCGCTTTTCGTTATTTCCGAAACGAAACTTGAAAAAAGTTAAATCTGTCAAGTTCACCTCCGACGACGAGTGCTTTTATTATTGAAATAGCCCACAGCTAGCCGCCGATGGATGATGATGTTGGCGAGGCGGGAGCATTCTCTGATTATTCTCAGGTTACCTTTCGAGGCAATAGTTCTTCTTCTCCCTCTTTCCGGTGGGCGGCGATGCGCTCTCTCCCTCTCGTAAAGTTCAAGTTCTAAACTTGTTTTGCAAGCTGCATTGCCCCCAGAAGACTGTGCACCGTCCCGTTTCTCCCTTCCAGTGAGTGTGTGTAAAAGTTCGACGACAAGCACAAATAAGCCTAAGAACTTTAACCGAAAGCATATTGTCGCTAGGGATTATTAAAAATAATGAAATGGTCTATACACTCAAAGGCTATTAAAAGGGTAAAAAATAACCAATTTGGAACGAATCAGGAATCAGGAATCTCTATTACTTTATTCGATAAAACAGTTTTCAACAATATAAACAATCTATAAAATACAATTACAAATAGAATATTAAAAAAAAGAAGTAGAAGAACTCAGTATGTAGAAAATTAAACAAAGGCAGAGATCACTTCTGATCCAAAGCTATTTGTAACCAAAACATTTTTATTCCTTAGGAAGTTACCTTTATGTAGAGTTTTATTTTCGGATCCTGACCAATGTTCTTATCTGACGGATTAGGCATTTATAAACTTTCTTAAATCAAAAGCACCTTTTCACTCACGCACACATTTAAAAAGCGTTGTTAATGCTTTTTTCGTGCTTTGCGGATTCAAAGTTTTATCAAAAAGCCAAAAAGACGAAAAAAGGGTAGGGTAATCCCCCCCCCAGACCTAAACAAACGGAGCCTCAGTCTTCCAGCTGAGAATAAAATGAAGCGAGCTTCATTCCAGAAACCAAACTTTCTCAGCCTCCAAAGGAGAAGCTCAAAAGTAATAGGAATAGAGAAACACTACAAATTAACACCAATTAGAATACATTCTGATTGCCAATCAGAAATTAAGTACTCCATTTTGAGCTTTGACAATAAGCTGCGTTTTGCCAATTGCAATTTGAAGATAGCTAAAAACTGTCGTTGTTCAGCTTTTGTGCAAATGCGCTTAAAGCTTAAGGGGCGACATAAATAATAATTAATTATTGTGCTGAAAACAGAGCTTTAGTTTTTTTCAATAAGGAAACCTAGAATACAAGGATTAAACAAATCAATTTCGGAGCTGCTTTCTCCAATGCAACAAAACAACTCCATCTGCACTTGCCTTCAAGCAATCGCACTCTTTCTCACATTTCTTTCCCCTTAGCTTTCGATGCGTGCAAACTGAGATGACTATAGTGTGTGCGCTTGCGATGGGGACAGAACATAGGCGCTACTCCTTTTCCTTGTGGCAAAACAAAATGGATTGCTCTTTAACTAAAACAGTTAACAGGCTGTCAGCGAATGGAGCAGAGAGCCGCGGCACTGAGCAAACATTGCGGCATATATTCATCTCTTTCGTGCTTAGGGGGCTGCTCGCTCATTGGCCCCCAACACATGAGAGCCTGTTACAAAATTCACAAAACCGCTACGAATATAAGGCATTCACACTATTCAGATTCACTCACTCACTCGTAATCTCGTACTTGTCCTATGCCAGCGCCCACATTTCGTGGTTCGGCATGGGCGGCATGCTGCGAATTCAAACGCGACTCGAGTGAGTTTGCCGAGTGGATTGAATTGAATTCAATGCGGCGCGATTGTGAATACGTGTACGTAGAGGTTCGCTGCTGCGGCTCCTCCGGTTGCGATTTTTTCGTTGTAAAAAATGTTTGAACTGTTTTAAGTTTAAGTTTTAACGGTAACAGTAGAGCAGAAAACTGCAGGAAGGTGCCGGTTGAGCGAGACAAACAGATGCGCACCACAGCGCGGGAGAGAGACAGCGTGCCGAGGCCATCACCTTGGCATTGAAATAAGCTTACTCACACATACACACACACGCCGCGCACGCACGAGTGGGTGGGAGAGAGGGACAGAGAGCGCCCACGGGGCAGTTCATTTACCTTTGCTCCCGCTTTGGCGTGGTGAATTAGGTTGTTATGCGGTTGCTGCTCGTGTGTTGCTAGTGCGTGAGAAAGGGACGGTCATAGCCAGAAATGCTAATTATTCAGCTGGGCGAGCACATCGACGAGTAACAGTGATGGCATTTCTGAAAATAGCTTTAATTTTTAGCCAAAAAAAGTTATAGATTATTAATAAATTAAATAAATGAATTTATTGCCAAAAATGTATAAATATCATTATACAAAAAAAATACTGCAATTCAAACTTTGTCTAATATTACAATTTAGCACTAAAGCTGAATAAGAAATTCTAAAATGACAACTCTGAAGACTATTGGAATGTACAAGTTTCAGAACTGATCTTGGCAATAAACAATTGTACAATAAATACACTTAAAGAACTTCATTCTCATACATTCTTTATTATTCTGTATTTTAATTGGATTTTAAACTGGCAAAGTTTGATCGGAAAAAAACCTATAAGCGGTGTCTGCGTATGGAAGATATTTTCCATCAGAACTTTGGATACAGGGTATCGCATAATCGTTCAGTTTTCGTTTTGTTAACGTTTTGAATTAACAACACTGATGAGCACATCCCAAACGTTCTCTGCGCTAAAATAATGTTCACGATTATGGTTGTTGTTGCTGTCTGGTGGATGTTGGTTATCTCATCTGCTTGTTTGCTGTTTGTGTCGTGATCAAGTATAACTCTTCCCCTGCCTCTGCCTCTGCCGCCGCCGCCGCCGGCTGTCAAATGTGTTTCAAAGTCATTGCCGTACGAGTGCGAGCGAGCCAACCAGCCCTGACCCTCCTCCATACATATCCCCCAACACCACCCACTTTTCGCAGGGGTGTGCGTGAATGTGTGCTCCTCTCTGGAGCTTTTGTTGTTGTTCCGTTGTTCCAGTGTTTGTTTTATCATTTAAAGTGGCTGTTGGTGTTGTTGCTGGCGCTGCTCCCGTCATTATTTAGAACTTTTTGTTCCGTTCTCGCACCGTAAACGTAACACACCACAAACACACACAACAAACCAAATACGGGTGTGTGTAGTATCATCATCAACAAGTGTCGTCGTCGTCGTTGCCGGCAGAATCGGGGAATCGGAACCAAAAAAAATAAAGCAAACCTCTGGCAAAAAGCGAGCCCTACGAATTTGCTGTTCGCCTATTCGAAAATTTCACTAAAAATTGTTTGCACTCTCTCGCCGGGTATAAAATGAAAGTATCCTTTTGGCAATCGGCCCCAAAGCACAGCACCCATCTGCGATTTTCGATATTCGAAGGGTACTAGATGGGTTTTTCGAGTCGAATTGTCTTTCTCTCTCACCTGGTGGCCAGGTGGATTGTGTCAACCTTGCCACTGAGCTTAAGAATATTGATTTGATGATATTGGTGCCTGCTCGCATGCAATATTTATTGGAGACATTAAAAGAAAAAAAAAAACAGAAGAAAGACAGTGGCGTTTGGGGTGGGGAAATTTTGGGGTCGAAATATTAAATTTCATAAGAATTGATTAGTTTTGGAAATGGAGACAAAAATCGTTGGGGTTTGAAATTTAATTAAAATGAGTATGTAAAAGTATGTTACAAAAAATTACAAAAAACCTGTTGTCCTTTTTAACTCGCATTTCTAGGAGCATAAAATCAGTTTTCTTAGGGTTTTAAACAAGAAGAACTATGAAATATAGAATGAATTTTTCAAGTTATTTACCTAAAATCTGGGGTTTAAAATCTCTTAAAAATATGCCCTCAAATATGCAATACAATTTTTGAGGCTTTAAAATATTTGTACATTTGTTTTTTTAAATGTTACATTTTGTAGGAACGCTTTGTTCGATATTTTAAATACATTGAAAAACCATAGTGATTTCTAGTGAATTATTTAAAATAAAAAATTTAAATGTGTTGGACTTGACTTCGTTTGTTGTTTGTTGTTTAAATATGAAGAATTATGTATTTTCTTCTGCAAGTAATTTTTTTAAGTATATTAAAAATGGCAAAATATTATATATAGTTATGAATAGTTTACAAATTTATAGATTAACAGATAGATTTATTAAAATGTTGATATATAGAAAGTACAATGTTTGATTTATTTGATTTTAAAATTTAAATAAAGACGGTTACCATACCGCTAAACTTAGACCATATAAGATACCCGTCCTGGTTCCCCTTACAAAATCACCACCTCGGTGTTGGCGTGACGTAACCGAGCGAGCGGAACAGCGGAACGAGCGAGGCAGCGGCAGAGGCAGAGGCAGCGGCGCTCATTTGACTGATACGCGACGAAACAAACCCAAACAAACCGAGAGTGAACAATTGGAACACACCACTGTGTGTGTGCACCTGTCCGCGGACTTCTGGTCGCCTGCTACGATAGTCAAGACTTCCCCATGTCGGCGTGTGTGCGCTGCGACTAAAAACCGTGGAGGCCCCCGCCGATTGGGGAACGATTGGACCTTGAGAAGGTCTCTGTCGAGTGGGGGCTATAGTACGGTGTAGTGGCGGAGCCCCTCAACAGCATGCATACCGCTGTCTCTATCTAATCCCTCTTTTTGCGAGTGAGAGTTTGTGTGTTTTGTGAGTGAGTGTGCTCCGCCGCATCATCTTCCCCATCTTCCCCAGCTTGGGAGGAGGTGGAGAAATGCTCCCATGTACGCCTCTGCTCCGCTCTGCTATGGTTTCTGTTAGCCCGCCCTGCTAGTAGCCATCTTTTTCGATTTTTTGCCCAACAAGAGACAGCACAGCGAAGCGCAGAAATCAGAAACCAGAGAACACCCAATGGAACCGCGGGGGAGCAGGGGGAAATGCACTGAGAGAAATGTTATTAAATTTTAGGGTAATCAGTGAGCTAAACAAAATCCTACACATGAAATAATGGTAATGGTTTTTATTTCTCAAGATTTTTAAATCCCTTTGAAAGATGTCCAAAAGTAGGCAATAAAAAATGATATGTATTTTTTAAAGCGTTTCATTTCTTCATACATTTTAAGGGTTTTCAAATCCCTACAAATGTATATTATTTTAATTTAATATTTGTTATACCTTTTTTGTAACTATTTATTGAATTGGATAACAATATTCTACTAAGTCCGATTATAAAGATTAATTTTAGGCTTAAAAATGTTATCTTAATAACAACAAAAATAAGAAATAAATTTTCTTTTGGCAACTGCAAAATAAAATCTCAAAATTTGGGCTGATCTTTGGAATGTGATTTTTTATTTTGAATTCATAAAAGAGATTTGGCTTTAAAAATAAACTACCGAAAAAAGAATATTTTTGTACAATACCTAAAGTTAAGTTCGTTTAACGAAAACTAATAAAAACCGAAAATAAGGTTATAAGCAAAAGATACAATAGATTATTTCTTCTTGTGCGCGATCGAAGTGGTAATGGGAAGAGGCTTTCTGGCCATGGTCTAAACGAGGATGGTGGCCTGTTTCCGTCGCTGTGGCTTGAATGCACGTCTGTGTAGATTCGGCGGCTTTTGCTCCGCTGTTTTGTGGTGCGCGATTACTTCTGTTTTCCTGGTGCAATTAAGCAAACGAAATATAATAATAATAAATTATAATTTTAGAAGGCGTGCCCCGCCGAACCGAAAAAGTGGCTAGAAGCGACGAAATCCCCTGCCCGGGACCTTGGGGCCATTTCTGTGGCCAGAGCGACGTTTGTGTGCTTAAAATATAATCGAACAGGCTCCAAGAAATTGCGCTATAAAAATGTGAAATTATAATGGGGAAAAATCGTAAATGTGGAGGGACGACGACAAGTGTTCCCTTTTTTGTTATGTTAATTTTACAGCCCCCAACAACCACGGCCCCCCAATCGATGTTAGCGTGTAGAGGAGCAACGGAACGGAACCCAACCCAATCCGCCGCGCTCAGAAGAAACCAATCCCGAATCGAAGCCAGAACCTGAAACCCAATCCCATGCTCCTCCACTCGAAACCCCATTGTGGGGAGGGCTCGGGCTCCCAGCTCGGCTCAGAGTTGCGTCCACTCTTTTGCTATTTCTATGACAACTTGGTAGCTCTTGGGTAACTTCTAATGATTTTCTATGCGCGTTGCTGTTAAGGAGTTGCCCCCGGAAAGCGGAGGGCCCCTGCCATGTGTTCATCTCTCCTGCCTTTGGGATCCACTCGAATATGTTGGAGGCGCTTTGTGGGTCCGAAATGTACGTTCTCGGTGGAGTTTGCGTCATGCCATGTTAATGGGACAGGCGATCAGAATCCTAAAGTCGCATACGTAACACGTAACGGCGAACGTCGAACGGCGCAACAAGACAAAGAGCGAGACGGCAGTAGGCAGTAGAGAGGGAGGTCGTACAGCTTGTTTGGTTGTTTGTGTGCGAGAGTGGGGCCAATGTACCCGGGGCTAGTGCATTGCACCGTAATCTCGTTCCCGCTCTTCTTTCGTTCTTTCCCCCTTTCTTTGCCGCAAAAAATAACACGGAGAGAGAATGAAAGATAGAATCTTATCGATAGCCGTATGATTTTGTTAAATATAAACTGGATTTCGCTGTTACCTAGGCTAAAGGTTATAAAATATACATATCAAATTAATGTAAAATTTTAATTTATAAATTATAGCTCACTTACTTAGTAATACTAATATATTACAAAAATAGATTTACTTGTCTGAAAACTAGACCCAAATGGGTCTATTAATTATTTGTTTATATATTAATTATTTGTTTATAAATAAATAAATGGTTCTTCATGCTGCCTTCTTCTGCCTTCCATATTCCCCTACCTCTTTCCTCCTTTGTTCTTTGGCATTGTGCTGCAATTACGCCAACGTCATCGCAATTTCTTCTATGTGCACGTCGCTGCACTTATCTCGCTCACACACACCTATTCCACGAGTGCACACTCCCTCTCTGAGAGCAAAAAGCAAGAGCTGGGCTAGAATGAGGTGGTTAAGGGGCAGGGGGCGGGGGGCAGGTGTATTGCAAGGGCTCCTATCGCCGCCCCCTTCTGCCTTGCTAGCTTGGAAAACTGTAATGTGTGTTCCCCTCTTAGTGCACTCGTACTCGCACATTTGAAAAGCGCATCGAGTGCAGCGAAAAGTGCATCTGCCGATGCTCGGCCATCTGCGCTCCGCCAGCCGACGAAGAGCTCTGGTGCCTAGTCGGCGGAGAGCCTAGTTCCGAATGCAGTTGCTGGGAAAACTCTTTCGGCTTTCGGTTTTTGCTTTTCTGTTAGACGATCTCTCCTAGCGGCAGCCCGAACCACCGACATCGAGCGGCACCGCTGCACTTGCAACACACCTGTGCAACTCCAACTGGTTGCATCTATTTGGCGCCTAGGAAAAATCCTGCCCACAGTTTTTCCCCAAAATGGAAAACCCCATCGGGTTGACAAGCAACCGCATAGAAGTCCCGGCTGCCTCTTGAAATAGAAGCACCCCGCGCTCTTCAAAACTCGGCCTAAAAATTACATTTTGCTGGCGTTGCACCGATGAAAAATGGTTGAAAAAAAGAGGTTTGAAAAAAAAACGTTGTATGATTTTTCTTCGTCAATATTTTGTAACAGAGGCGCAGCACCGATGCAGCCAGCGATTTCTCGGCTCCGGAATTGTGTAACGAAATAAAAATGCACAGTCCAACCGTCAGCCTGAGCAAGACGGGGGCGAAAGAGGGGACAAAAAAAGAGAGCGAGCAAGCGAGAAGGCACCTCCTCTTGAAGTTGCCTTTTATCAAAGCGAGCAAGCGAGACAAAGAATTTTGAAACTGAAGACCAAAAGAGCAATGCAGTTTACTCACAGTGGAACTAAAACAGTTGGATTTCAATAAACTGAAATGCACTTTGAGCTGGACAAGTATTTCTCATTTGGAGGCCACAAAATCCACTTTTGTCAGTCCAATTTGTTAATGCGATTTTTTATCAACAATGATTTTTATTATTGGTCGATTTTTATTGATTACAATTTTGTTGTATATTTTCTTAACGAGTCAGTTCCACTGTGCAACTGCATGGCACATGTGTGAATGCAGCGCTGAGCGAGAAAAAGATAGATATAGGTTCTCTCACATTAAAAAAAAAATTGCCAGTTGAGTTGAAGAGAGGGAATGAGGTACGGAATGGGGGACAGTGCAAGAGCAAGTGCATCGGATTGCAAGCTGCAAAACTGTGCCCCCACACGCCAAAACACGAAAACAGCCCAGAAGACGAAGGCGCATTCAGCGGCGTGCAGCAAACGCAGCAGCATTCGTCATTCATCTGTGCACTCTGCCCGCTGATACGACGGCAGCACTGGTATTGGTGCACATTAACATTGTATCGAGATTTGCGAGGAGACTCAGCGACTGCAAAAAATCGGTGGGCGCTCCTGCTCCGCCCACTTTAGCTGCTCTCGCTTGCTGTCCTCTCTCTTTCTCTCTCTCTCACGGTGGGGCTTTTGCAAGTGCATCGCGCGGCTGCGAAATCTGGGCTCCTTTTCCCAATGTAACACAACCATGCACCATGCGAGCGAAGATTGCCCTAGGGTTCCATTACGACACATATGTACGCTGATTTTTTTCAAAGGATTTCAATGGGGGGCTGCACACAAAATCAAAGAAGGAGAGAGTGCGAGAAGAGTGTCCATTACAACTCCAACTTCTCCTGGCTGAGCTATGAGTTGAATATTCCCCTTGCGAGTTCCGCTTCGGGCTTTTTTTTCCTTTTCCCCGAGTGTTCCTCCAAAATGTGAGCTGCGTGCACAAAAGTAACAAAATGTACTGAATGCCAACAGGCTCCCAGTTTTGTGGAGAGCGACGATTTTACATTACGCTGTGCGCTCAGTACGGTACACGCGCTCATTGCGCGATGCCCCCTTCCACTCGCGCTCTCTCGCCCCCCCCTTATTCTGTGTTTCTGTGTGTGCGAGTGTGTGAGCTATACTTGCGCGCTTGGGCTCCCCATTTACTGCTGTACCCCTCTTTTCCACAGGCAGTAATGACTCCACACCACTCCCCTCTTTTTTATTTTTTTTTATTTGTTGTTGTTATTTGTTTGGCTCTGGTGGGGTCTTTGCTCTCGTTTGCTTTATCATTCTTTTGATGATGCGTTTTGTTGTTTGTGTGCGAGAGCGGACACTCACAACCATGCCAAAGCAGCGCTGCAGCAGAGGCAGCACATTTTGCAAATGCAACTCTCTTTGGAACTTACAGCTCACTTGGAGGAGCTTGAAGGTCGAGAAGAGTGCACCGTGTAGCTTAGATTTAATTGTTTTAAATAATACTCTTAGCTGTCATTAGATTTTTTTTTTTTAATAACGGGAAGGCCATATAATTAACTATTTTTTAAAGCATGAACAAATTTGGCAAACAAATTTCATTTACATGTACATATATTCCCCCTTAATACTTAGTAAAGTATCCTTTAATTTTAATAACAATAACAAAGTACAAATAAAAAGTACGAGGAAAACAAATATTTCATATCCTATTATCGAGGTCAGATCGCCCCTCAGCATCAAGATTAACACGCTTGAAGCAGTCCTTTGGAAGGAACCTGAAATGGGATGGTTCTAATTATTACAATATATTTTATTAAAATCAGCTTTGTACCTATGAACAACAGGTGATATTAAATCCGGATTTACAGTCTTCATATCTGTGGGTTTGGTCACCAGGGAAACCAGAGAGCCGACCACGATGGCCGTTAGCACTCCTATGGGAGTCACCCAGAGATAGGACAACCGGTAGAGAGGGAAAACCAGATCCTCGTCCTTCCAAATACTCGCCTGGAGAGTCACATTGCCCGTACAGCCTTGCACCGATACGGGAAGTTTCTGGGAATTCAGGTGTCCCGCTGCGGCTGTGATCTGCATTCCGAAAGTTATCCATCCTGAAAGAAGGAACCCGGCTATTGCTCCCACTGCTGTCCCTATGGTATTTGCCCAGGGAACCAGCATTCCCAGAGTAAAGATCCCAAAGGTAGCTCCAGACGCAATGGCTGCCACTGAGGTCCAGATGCTCAAGACGCCACTTGCTTGCTCGAGGAGGAAGACTAGAGCAAATGAAAGAACACCTAGTATAACGATGCTGGATTTGACCAAAATAGTGGAGGCTGTTTCGCTGGGCTGAATTTTAAAGCAGCCACGGACTATATCCTCGAGGATCACCAGCGAAGTAGAGTTGAAGTACACCGAAAGGGAACTCAAGCCAGCTCCAAATATACCGGCTATAAAGAGGCCGGGCATGCCATAGATGTGACCCGCGATCTTAATCACAAAGAGGGGCATCAGTTGATCATCATCCTGGCCGATTAAGATAATGTAATAAATAAATAATATAAGATAACTTAATCTATTTACCCACCAGAATCATTCCCGCACTCAATGGATCGCAGTCCTGGTAATTGTGGAAGATCAGCACTCCCAAGAAGCAAAGAATAAAGATAAAGAAGGCCGATCCAACACTGAATATGCCGATGGCTGCTCTGGCCTTATTGAGCGAAGGCAGGGACATATACCGATGAACCATTGTGGGGGATATAGCGTTAGCCGAAGTCCAATAAAATACGCCCCCGATGAGTACGCTCCAAACTGTTTGACGGTCGTACATTGAGGGACTGATGTTGCCTATTATAAGACGTCCTCCCTTCTCTAATCCTTGCCAGAACGCCGCCAAATCCTCGATGTAGCAAGTGGCTAGAACAGCCACTACCAAGACGGAGATAAACATGATCACCACCTGCCAGACATCTGTGTGGACCACAGCCTTCAGGCCGCCCTAAAAACAGATCATTATAAGGTAAAGATTTTGAATAATATTTAAATAATATATAAATTAATATCTCTTACCAATATTGTGTATATAACGCATACCACAATAACCAAGACTTCTATTAAATGCATATTCAGGCCAGATACTGCGTTTAAAAATTTTTAATAAGGCAAGTTTTACGAATATTTTGGTATTATTAAGTAAAGCTTACCCTGATTAAGAGCCAGAGCAGGTAAATAGACCAGAAAAGGTAAATATAAAGCCTAAAAGAGACTTTATAATAAATTAACGCATTATTTAGATATATAAACTTAACTTACCACATTTGAAACGAAAATAAAAGAGGCTATGCTTCGTATACTCGAATGAAAACGCATTTCCAGATACTATTTAAAATATTAAGTATTATAAATTAAAGAAAAAATTAGAGATTTTCCGACATACCTCGAATGATGAGCCAACCTGAAGAGCGGAAAATACTGGTAAGTAGATATATGAGACAATCAGTCCATGGACAAGAATTGGAATGATAATAAGACAATATTGGGTGCCGTAATTATAGATTTCTGAAGGGGTGCCAAGAATTGAAACACCCGAAATGTAACTGGAAATTTAATGAACAAAAATAGTTAATTCAGTTATTTAATTAATTACTATAATTAAGTCTCACCTAGCTATAAGACTCATAGCTACGGGAAGCACTTTCAGATTTCGGGATCCCATCAGATACTCGTTCATCTTTTCTGATCCCAAATCCCGGTTTGATTTTTTCACTGGAAGAGCAGATGGAGGACATGTTTCCGCACTTCTTTTGCTTTTTCTGTATTAAAGATTTTATCTTTATTTCTTCTGAGTTAGCTTTTCATTTAAAAGAATATACGTACTTTATCCAACCGTAGTACACTCCTATGCCAATGGATAATATGGTCGTGCCAAGGAACACGACATAGTCGACAATGCCAAACCTATAGCTGTCCATTCCCAACGAAGTCTTTCAGGCTAATGTCGGTGAAAGCTAATTAGGTTGTACGTAGAACTGAGATTTGCCTTAATTTTGGTAATATAACCCGTAGACTAATACTACTAGTTATCTGAAATTCTTATCATGTGCAAAAATTTAAACTGCAAAGAGTCTTATCAACAGCAGTTCAACCCTTAACTTTTATCGAAACACGTTCTTTTATTTATTGACAGTTATATATACTGGATCTATAATATATATATAAGAGAGCCACCGACTTAATGTGAAAATTAAGAATAAATATGCAAAGCTGATGCAAATCTCAAGAAAAATATATCTGTGTTTATAGAAAAAACTTTAAACTAATATCAGAAAACTACGATAAAATGTCCAAGCAGGTAGCTGAAGTAGAGAACAAGGTGGAAGAGATAGGGACTAGGAGGCAGGAGTCTCAAAAGTTGAGAAAGAGAACTTATGGCCACTTTGCACTTTCTAACATTGCTTCCTGATCAAACTCTTCAGTGCCTGAGACTACCGATCGATATAATCAATAATTACTCCTATAATAATTGTGAAAATTAACCACGTGCATACCGGCAAAACAATAAACACAAAACACAACCGAGCTTAATGCTCGTGGGACTAGACTAACCGAACCCAGATATGTGATCTTTAGGCAGATAAAGCGCTTATCAGCTGTGATAAAAATTTGTAAAGGAGCAATGTAGAGCTTGGACGAACTGGATCATTTGGAGATGTGCTGAATCTTTACAAAACAAATTTAAATAAAAGATCCCACCCGCGCTTACAATTATTATAAATATTAATATTATTATTTTATTTCAAAACTTTATTAAATTTGTATAGGTATTTCTATTCGAATCCTTATTATATTCCACCAATAAATTGTTTAACAGCTTCAAGATTTGAGGCCTAAGGAATTTAACTTTTTAGTATGTAAAGTGAATGTGTAACTTCTTTGATATGTTTACATTTCTTTTGAGACTTTTTCTTATGAACTAAATTCATATTACCAAAGGTAATAAAAGCTTTAAGATGAGTAATGCCTATAAGCAAGCTAGCAGAAAATTGTCCAACATAACCTATGCACATTAATCATCTTAAAGCTTGTATTTAATATAGGTTTCTTATGATTCCCACAGAGGAATGCACTATTTGGAATGCGTAAAAATATGCAATGCCCTTAAACTCGTATATATTAAATTCTAAAATTCGCGAAAGGATTTTTTCTTCTTAGTTTGTTTTAAAGTTGGTTGATATGTTTACGATTTGTTTACTCTTACGTTCTAAAATATGTTTTGTTTCCTAAAAAGCTAACAAGTGCTCCATTGATATGTATCGATTGCGATTTGTGGATCAACAAGTTGAATAACTAAAGTTAACTAAATTGTGACTTAAGTAACAAAGATAACATCGCTAAAAAGCGGTCGTGTGAAGAATAACTTGGATTCAACTTCTCCTTTTTCTTCGCTGGTGGCATCTTAACTACTTATCACAGTTTTTGAAGGGGTTCTCCTTGCTCCACTAGAACTCGCCGGCTTTCGGGGGATTAACAGCTCCACAGGCTTCTTTAAAATTGGTGGCATTCAGCGGACTAAAGTAGTCCTCGTGCAGGAAGCGTATGATGTTCTCAATGGGACACAGATCGGCCTTATTCCCCCTGGAGTCTCTGGTGACCCTCAGGCTCTTGCCGCCCTCGCAGAAATCGATCTGCTGGGTCACATCTCTGCCGTTGTACACCACACGGAAATAGTAATCCGTGTGCGCCTCGCTTCGATATACTTCGAATGCCAATCTGGAGGCATACGCTATGGTCTGACCCTGGCTGGGACTGATGATGCCCAAGGCTGCTGTCAGATATTGCATGGTGCAATCGTGTCCGGAATATAGTACAAACTTTGTCCTATCCCCGGAGATCATCTTCAGCATATAGCTGACAATGTGACGGATCATGCCGTAGGAACGCAGCAATCCGGATAGCTTGTAGTACGAATGGCCGGCAGAGCGTTGGGAAAGCTCATCTGCAAACGACATCAGGGTGTCCACATGGGCGGGTTCCACGCAGCCCTCTTGGGGGGACTCGTCTGCCTGCAACAGGGGATTTCCGTTCTCCACCTCTGGGGAATCGGGCTCCAGCTGGCCTTGTGCCTCCTTAAATTTTCAAAATAAATACAGATTTTATGGGAACAATGGATACCTTCATTACCTGCAGCAGATTGGCGGCCGTCTCATCCTGATCTATATTGATTACATCCACCAGTTCCTGATTGGAATTCTTCTTGACGGGCTTGGGAGTGACAGGCTCCTTCTTTCTCCGACACGGCAGGGCAGCATCATGGCATAGGATCGTTAACAAGGCGTCCACCACCTCAAAGGGATTACTGATTCCATTGGGCGTGTGCTGTAATATAGTTCCGCCGATCCACTGCATCACGCCCAGCACATCATTACGCTTCAGGAGCTGCTTATCCCCCATGGCTTCCAATCGCTTACGGAGCAACGCCGACTGGGGACAACTGCACTCGCTAAAACAGAACGCCATACTGTGCGATTCGCGGACATTCAGGGCTAACCACTTGTCCGTCGGCAGCAGGGAGAACAACATGGCCAGGGCGGATTGGAAGGTGCGCCGATAGCGTGTGGTAAAGACCACCACTTCGTCCGAATTCAGAAGCGTATGCGGAGTGGTTTCCACCGAAGCACGATTGGGATTTGGCTTGAGCAGGAGGCCCAGGGCATGGGCATACACCTGATGCATGATCTCTCCAACATGGAGCAGCTGCGAGATGCCCCTAGCAGAAGGGAAATTAAAATAAAAGGTGTTTTATTAGATGTTTTCTTTCTGGCTTATCCCACTCACTTGTAGGTAAGCTGCCCTAGCGGACAACCGCGCTCCGTGGCCGGAAGCAAGGGAAACCCATGGAATGGCCCCACCTTATTCCAGTACATGTGATTTGAGCCGGAGGCAGAGCTGCTCGAATTGAACAGAAAGCTGCGATATCTGAGGAGGAGAATGTAAACAATTAAGGCTTACTCCCTTGAGGTAGTGTAAATTACCTGTTAACCAGGTTATCTGCGCCACCAGACACACCACAATTGATGCCAGCACTTCGGACATGGGATATGGGTCCGCGATCTCCGTGTCGGATTACCAGAAGCACGCCCTGAAGCTTCCAACCCTCCAAGAGGCCGCCATCATCGAAACGCTGGAGCTGTGAGAGCGGTGCACAGCGCTCTCTGTACTTGGCGAATCTCTGGGCGGTGGAGGAGGCTTTCGCTGGGGCGCCTTCGCCGCCACCCAAGGAACTGCTGACGGTGCCAGAGGAGCTGGGGCCAAAAACTGAGCCACCGCCAGGTATGCTCTCAACATTGCCCATATAACGGTACATTCCTGGAAAAGGAAGGATACAAGTCTTCATTTGATATTAAATATTTACGAAGTTATACCTACCCGCTATCAGCAGGAATATCCAAACGCTGAGCAGCACATAGCAGTAGAAGGCACGATGTTGGGTGGCCACACGCATCAGTTCCTTGAGCAGCCGCATCCTGGCCAACACTCCTCCACTCGCTCTTGCCTGCACGGTTGCTCCTCCCACTCGGCATCAACTCGATGGTCGGCACTCTTGGAGGGTTCTGGCCTGGATATAAAGCTTCGTTGTAATCCCTGTCCAGCGTTAGGTATTCCTTGGGAATTTTGTTTTGTCAGCTGGCTAAAGAAAAGAGAAAAACCTGGTTTACTTTTGTTAAGAGGAGCGCTGTTTGGGGTGGGGACAGCTGTCAAGCGTCTACGTGGAGCATGTCCAATTGCCAGGGGCATGCGCACTGGAGGCCACAGTGTTATCAGCTGTTCTGCAGCACAGGGGTGGCCAAAAGGGGAGACAGATTTGAATTGAGAACAAATCAAACTATCAATTGTAAGATTACCCTAATAAATATCAAAGAAAAAAAGCTGTATAAGCTTAGCATCAAGCTCGAGTGCACTCTTTAATAACAAACTAAATATGCTCCCAATACATTTGTGGCTTTGGCTCGAAGGCGAAATAAATATGCGTAAACTGTTGGCTTTCTGGCAGCCGGAAGGCGGGGCTTCATCCGCCTTTACGGTCTATAAATATCATATATGTAAATGTATGTGTATAGGTTTAAATGTGTTTTCTGGTAGACCAAAGATCGTGGTGGGACTGCTTTGAGATTTGATATCCAGCCTAATCCTGCGCAGCAGTCAAGGCCAAGACAGTAAAGCGCACTTCGTTTGGATCGCGAGCCATAAATTCTTTGCAGACCTTGGCCGCATCCTTTACAAAGCTCTCTTCCGAGGTGGCGCCATGCCTAATTGGGAAGGACTTGCGTCCATCCAGCTCGTATAGGGTTCCTTCAATGTTCACCAGGGAGATAAAGTGATGGATCACCGTCTCGTGCTCGGAGGCATTGGTCTGACCCTCTTGAGCCAAGGCCTGATGATCGGCGGTGAAGTCCTTGTCGGTCTCCAAAGCCTGACCACGCTCCTCCGGGGATAGGGAGGCTGTCTTCTCCAGGAAGCTCTTCAGAACGCCATTTTCAATATCGACTCTGGAAAGGATGAAAAATTGTTGCTTCCCATACAAAAATAAGTAATGAAAACGTACTCTTTGTTGTTGGCCACGCTATGGATAAGGGCCACGGTGCCACAAGCGTTGTGGGTGAACTGGCGCATGTAGAAGAGATTGGCGGGATGCTCCTCCTTCACCTCCTTGATGCGCTCATGCTCTTCGGCGCGATGCTTCTCATACTGCACAATAATGCAACATACTTAGCAAAGAAACAATCAAATAATTTCTACCAGGCACAACTTACAGTTTCGCTGCAGGGAAACAGCAAAATGAAGGCCTTCACTGGACGCGGAATCCATTCCAGTGTATCCTCTTCCAGTCCGATGACGTCAGTCACCGACCAGGCTGGTGACACGCCCAGCTTATGTATGTACTTGGTCAGTACCTAGGAATGGGCAAAAAATGGCGTCCTTATTCTTTAATTACAAATTCCAAGGAGTCGAACATTTTCGCAACAACAATCAATGGCGAAAATTGAGCGAATAGGCCAAAATTTATTTTGCTTACCTCCGGGTTAGATTCAAGTGGCGTCCATGTAGACATTTTTTCGTTTTTTTAGTTTTAACTCCGTTCCGAATGAAATCGAAAAATTTTTGTCTAGACAATTACCGGCACTTTTGCTTTCAAAGTGTTGGAAAGCTTATTAAAATTAGCTTAATCTGCTATAGGTGGACATCAATTAATCGATTTATTTGTTGTTTTTTTTTTTAATTTAGGTAAATTTATTTTAATTTATTTTAGGTAAAGAAATCTTGCTTAACAATTAAAATTTCAGAAAAATCAACTTAATAAACTAAGGGTTTAAAAAAATTTAATTAAGCCGCTTTGACTTATCGATAATTTCCGTGTGTGCTGAAAGTACTTGTAGAATTGTGCAGCACTGGTTTCACAATGTTTACAACATGACCAAAGTCAATAAAACACCGCAGAAACCAAGTGAGGCAAATTTTAATGTCGCCTTGACGCCAGTACGTTGTAAGTTATCTTTAAATGTTGTTTGGGGTCCGAACATAATCACACACTCACAGATCTCGACAGCCCCCGCCAGCAATCGCCGACAACAAGCCACGATTCTAACTTGGCGACCTGTAAAACACGACTGGACAACTTAACCAAGCAGCTGCAGGATAACTACGCCAAATGGCAGCTGGCCCAGCAGCGCGGCACGGCCATTTGCTATGCCATTGAGGCCAAGAAGACCAAGTGCTTGGATAAAAGCGAGGACGAGCGGAGTAAAGCCTATCCAGATGACCTGATCCTGCCCTGCAACAAGTTGGCCATCATAGCCTCCATTTTCGGCGATATAGCTAACAACACAAGGGAGATTCTGCGGCAACTGAGAGCTATTTCTAGATTGCCTGGTGCTGCTGCGGATACCATATTCTACAGGTCCTGGAAGCTGCCACAGTTTGTTGCATTTACCAAAGAATTAGCGGAAAGATACGAACAGGAGGCTGTAATTAAAAGGGATGTGTCGGGTAAGTATACACTTATCTTATTTTATACATAAGTATTTAGAATTGTTTTTTAGAAAACATTGCACACGCGATAGAAAGGAGCCAACTGATTGCCTACACAACTTTCTGGGAGTTTCCCGAGCACGTAGATACCTATGTGCACTTGGGTTTCCTTCTCCTCTCCGAAGAACTCAATTTAAAGCAATAAACTCAAGAAAATTCTGTATTATAATACTTATTTTTGTGACTATTCATGTTGGGCAGTATATCTAGATTACAGCTTGAGATTCATATGGAAAGCTTAACCAAAAAATTCGAACAACTTTGGGTTTATGAGAAAATAGGAATGCAACTATTAAATGCTTTGTTATTGTATATACTTTTAAGTCTGAACTGAGATTCTTTCCAAACGGGGAGGGGCTTGGAACTTGCTCCACCACCAGTACCAGGCGCAGGAGAACCCTACTGCCAATGTGGTAAAGTATACAATTGTGGCCAGGCTGAACTTTTTCTGTAATAAAAAAAGGTAATTAGTTATTAGATCTTAAAAGAGTATTCAACAGTCACCTTCTTTGTGTTCTCATTGGCCTTGTCATCCTTTTTGTTCCTTAGAGTCTGGACATTGGCCTCGATTTTCCTGAGGTCATTTGCTATCTCATCCGTGATTTGCTTCACGCTTTTAAGTGTTTCCAATGCAAAGCGACTGGCATAGCGCTTATCGCCTATGACAACGTCCTCCGGCGGCAAAACCTGCAACTTGTAGTTGGTGGCGGCCAGAGAGGCACGCAGGGACATGAAGTGATTCCCGGCATTGCCCAGTATCTGGTTGTTGTAGGCATCCGCCTCCGGGGCATTGCAGATGTACTCGTAGCTGGGGTCCTGATTCGGCATCTGGGCAAACATGTCCAAGAGCTCCTTGCGTTGCTGGTTTGATTTAAAACCGAACAGCTGCAAGTCCTCGTCGGTGAGCGATGCCAGATCCCGGGAGCTGACGTCCTCCGAAATCAGTTTGTCGACACAGTTGCTGGCGTGATCTGTCTGCATGGTGTTGTACAGCAGGGTATTAAGAATCTGGCGTTCATGGCGCGAGTCCATGTGAGCCTTCTTCTTTATCCACGGTCGGCGCTCGTTGCCCAGAAAAGCGCTATCCAACTCCTTTTGATGCGTGCGCGTATGGAAGTCCTTGTTGGCGCCAAATTGCACTGCCGATGGCATATTGACCATGCCGCTTAGTGGCACATCCTCCGCGGACATTGTGGGTGCGTTAAAATCCTTAGTCGTATCGCTAATACCAATTAGTTTAGCATTTAAATGCAAATGCGCTAAGTCGAGATCTGCTTGGCCAATGGCGTTATACAGCACTGAACATTAGGGTTAATCGAAACATCTAAAGGGTCGTTGTCAAATAAAAATACTTTCAAGACTCTAAACCTATATTTGTATTAAATTTTTAATTTTTTTACTGTCGGCAAAATAATTATTTTAAAAATAATTGATTTCTCCTATACAAATACCATTTCTTTTTCAGATATAAGTTTTAATAGATTTCTATAACAAACGATTCACCCTGTCATACCAGTGTCCCCACAAAAACTTCATAAACGTATTAAATGCTTAACATTTTTATTTAAACATGTAACAAATTTGTGAATTGTAACTTAATGTGCCTAACTATCTTTTTTGTCAACCTGTGGCTGTGGTCTGTACACCGGTGCACTGGTGGTGGCCGCCTCCTGCAATCGCTTCATGAACAAGGCTTTCCGCTGGTCATCTGCACTTTGTTTGGCACTCGAACCGGAGGCCTTAATGCGCTCAATTTTTTCGGCATTTGGTTCGGTCAACAGCATTAGGCCATAGCCCATGCCTCCGAAGCCCAACAGCCACAGCACTGACTTAAAGTAGGGATTGCTCAGCATTTTTGGTTAATCCTAGTCGCTCTTCTTCTGAGCGCTCCAGTAAGTGGCGTCCGTCTGTCGCACCTTACTATCTCCTACGAGTTCGCCGATCTTATAGTAATAGTCAAGCACGAAGGGATAGTTCTCGTGGATGTGCTGGCGGAACTCTGCAGAGGAATCCTTATTTATTATTTGGATACTTATGTAAAGCGCCGCAACTCTCTCACCTCGGTTTGTGTTCATGCGGTAATAAACACCGTAGCTGGCTGCAAAGCAAACTGCCTCCAGCACAAACAATGTCTTGGCACTTCCTTTGATGAATTTCCAAATGGCGGGCTTGGGTGTTTTAGGCAGCATTACAGAAGAGTTAAATAAAAATTAAACACGTTTGCTTGGAGAAAAAACAAAAAAGTTGCTTACGCAGGTGCCCGTGAAGCAGTGTTGGTTAAGAGCCAAACTGAACAGCTGTTCGACCGGCTGTGTCGGTGTGCCTATGTATGTACTGTTGCTGTTGCTGCTTCCTCTTCCACAGCAGTGTTTATCTCACGTTTTTGTTTTTGCACTGATAACGCGACGCAATTAGAAAATAGTTTTCCCAAGCCGATGGAAAAGTGCTTAAGATGAGTGGCAATTTACATGGACTCAGCTGGTTTCCACATTTCCCCGACAAGTTTGTGTCGTGGGGCCAGGAAATCCACTTGTACGAGGTGCGCAGCAAGGACGATCACAATCACAGCCAGAAAAGTGAGTTTTTGTCCGTAACTCCATATGTTTGGTTTGCTTGGCTACCAACTTGAGCTATTATTCCAGGTCGCCTGCCGTATATATCTGTAAATTACCTGGCCAACGAGTCCCGCTACCAATATGCTCGCTGCGTGGCCGCCTCCTATCACAGTGATCAACCCATTATTGCCGTGGGCCTAGCGGACGGCAAGGTTGGAATCTGCAATTTCCGAGACACCTACGACAGTAGCTGGGAGTACAGTGAGTCTCGCGGAACTTTTTAGCTATCCTTATGACTTGACGATTACTTTTTTAGCTCCGCGTCAGCAGCGCATGTGCACGTGCCTGGCCTGGAACGAACTGGATGCGAATATACTGGCCATTGGCCACGACCGCCATCGAAACGACACCTGCATCACCATCTGGGACATTGAGCGCGGTGTGCCTAAGGAAACGTCCAACTTCTTTGGCGTCGGCGAGTCCGCCAACTCGCTGTGCTGGGATCGCAATCATCGCACTGTCATTGCGGGCATGAGCCAGAAGATGATCAAACTCTTTGATCTAAGGCGTGAGTCACTATTACCAGTTGTCTTTTACTCAATTTCAATCTGTCATACCAATCTCCTCTCCATAGAAAGCAACGCTACCTGCCAAAGCATTCAAACAAAGACAGTCCAGGGCCTATCGGTCTCCCCCAATGGCAACTATCTGTGCAGCTACGTGGATTCTGTGATCACGCTGTGGGATCCGCGCAACATCAAGAGTCCGTTGCGTCAAATCCAGTCATCCAAGAATCACCTGCAAATTGCCTGGTGTCCCACAAGAACGAGCTTACTCTCATCCCTGCAGCGGGACTCGGCCTATCTCACTTTGTACGACATTCGGAGTGTGGATAATGAGAACTCCGGGGAGATTTACCATGTGAAAAGACAAATCAGTCCGTTCCCGGCTAAGTATCAGCACAGCGGAAAGTTCGCCTACGTCAACTGCCATTCTTGGCATTCGCGGGACTTTGAAAGGGCCCTTCTTCTGGCCGATGCTCTGAATATTTTGGATTTCCGTCTGCCCGCCACCTTGCATACGGCTCACAGCAATCGCCGGAAGTTGCCGCTGCTCATGCAGCAACCTCTATATGCCTCTGCTGCCGCTTCACCCTCCTCAACGAATGCGGTCACACCTACTCAGCAACTGCCCACGAGCAGCTGCAGCACAAATAGCGGAAGCTGTCTGGACTTCCATAGTCCAAGCGGCGGCGGAGGCTCCGCCCTAAATGTGGACTATCTGGAGCCGGAGCTGTTCGAACTCGATCTGGTGGACGAGACGCGTCAGCGTGCTCTGGAGGATTATGGCATTAGGCCCGATAATAAGCGATTCGCCGAGCTTCATTTGACGCCGTACCTGCGCAACGTCTGGGCCACCTTGCACAACGTCTACAGCGAGGATCGGTTAACGGGCCTGAAGGCCACGCTGGGCATTAATTTGGGACACACGTCGGAGGCCTTGATGGCCAGTTCCCGCATCGAATCTCAGCTGCTCCAGTGGCCAGAGGGCATTAACAACTCCAACAAGCTGATATGCTACAGGAGCGAGCAGCGCGATTCGGCCCTCAACCTTTGCGGCTGGGTATTCGAGCACGAGCTGGAGCGCTTTGCCGACCAGTTGTTCGCCAACAAGGAGTACAGCCGAGCGGCGATGATCTGCGTATTCCATTTGAAGATCTATCATGCGTGCACAATCCTCTCACTGGCGGCGGACAAAATGAAGGATCCCAGCATGTATAGGATCACGGTGATCGCTCTGTCCAGCTTTAATGCGGATCGGGCCAGCTCCTCGTGGCGGAATCAGCGTTCCAGCGCCAATATGCAGATACAGGATCCACATTTGAGGGCCATCTTCTCGTTTCTCACCATGGAGAAGGATAACTTCGAGGCGGTGCTCAAGGAGGAGGGCGTTTCGCTGGCGGATCGCATGGCGTTTGCCTGCAAGTACCTCTCGGAGACGAAGCTGGCCGACTATGTGACGCAGCAGATCCAGGCGGCCATTGATAGTGGCGATTTGAATGGATTGTTACTCACCGGAGAGTCGTTGGACGGCATCAGCATATTGCAATCGTATATGGACACCAGCTTCGATGTGCAGACTGTGGCCCTGGTGGCCATCAACTACTTCCGGCAGGAGCACTTCGCGGATAAGCGCATTCAATACTGGATAGCCAGCTACCTGGATCACCTCAACAGTTGGGGCTTGTGGGAGAAGCGCGCCGAGCTGGACATCAAAATAGAGAGCATTCGATCTTCGTCGCGCAGCTCTCGAACCGTATTCCTATCCTGCAATTTTTGCGGAAAGTCTGTGTCGAACGCGCTGCTGGACGAGCCACGTCCAAGAAGCACCACCACTAGCACCAATCGCCTCTCCTCCTGCCCCAGCTGCCGGAAGCCATTGCCGCGCTGCTCGCTCTGCCTGATGCACATGGGCACCATGGTGAACATGAGCAACGGCGAGACGCCGCACGCAGAGGTCGCCTCCGGCTGGCAGACTAAGCCCTTTTCCAAGTGGTTTTCCTGGTGCCAGACCTGCCGTCACGGTGGCCACACCGAACATATAATGCAGTGGTTCAAGTGAGTTGAAAGATTCTATTTGTTATCTAATAAACTGAATGTGATTTATTTTCCTGTTTTCCATAGACAAAATTCAGAGTGCCCGGTGTCGTCTTGCAACTGTCGCTGCTTCGACATGGATGGCACTAAGCCGAATACGTTAAGAGACATTTCCTAGCTGTCCGGACTTCGCTGGACAGACAGCCCATCCACAACCTCCAAAAACGCCCATATGCCATACGCATTAAGTTGTTCATTTGTTCCAAAAACGCGCGCGCCTTAAACAAAAAAAAACTCAGAAGTGTTCATTGTACTTAGACAACAGGGGATGGATGTGCCCGTAGCTTTAGTGTTTATTATGACCTACCAGCTTTTAGCTGCTCAATTGCATTTTATATTTACATTCAAAATAAAGGACTAGAAAAGGAATCAACGGATTCGCAGGACTTCGTGATGTGGTACTATATGGAACCTTGAAGCAATTCGCCTTCTTATGGTATAAGAAATATATTTTAGGTACACATATCTCAACTTAAAGTCAGTCACAAAGATCCCATCTTTATCAGCATTCCATCCATAAATACGGCAGCCAAATGATACAAATTAATCAGTTGTTCGCCGGAGATGGATCGGCAGTCTAGAGTATTTTCGTGGCTGTGCTACGTGCTCCTTCTTGGAATTGTAACCCTTATCAGGGGACAGAATGCCGGAATGTTTTCCGCCAACAAGAGAATCCTGCACCAAATCCAAAGACCCATGGATGAAAAAGAGGACCCCTGCAAAAATTTCAAGGGTTACGCCAAAGGTGTGAGGACCCTACTGACTTCTCGGTTTGATGCCCAGGATATTATGAACCCCAAGTTCCTGGCGCTGTTTGAGCAATTAAAGTTCCGAACCTTTGAGCCTGGCAGTCTGGAGGAGAAGGTTCTTCGACTTTACAATGCCTGTCAGGTGGCCATGGAGAGGGAAGAGGAGATTAACTATTGGGAGGCGGTTCAGCAGAACGTCAGTCTCTCGGCAGAGGGATTCCATTGGCTCGTGACCCTCGGCCAACTGCGTCGATATAGCCTGGATCTAGTCCTTCGGATGAGTCCGGAATTCGATCACCAGAGCGGTAAATATATGCTAATGATCGGTACAGATAGCTTCATCAGTCCTAAAGAGTATGCCGTTTGGGGCGATGTGGACTGGTTAACTCGTCAGCTGGGACTCAATCGAACCCAAGCCAAGTCCTTGTACAAGAACATGACCCTCCTGCAGGATGGCCTTCTAGGTCTCGACAGTATGGAACGACATGACAGAAGAAGAATGACTCTTGAGGAGCTGAAAACGAAACACGGTATTCCAATGGAAAAGTTCTTGGAGATTGTCTTGGGTCGTGCATTGACACCAGATTACGAGGTGCTGGTCGACAATCTGGATTTTCTGGTGGCTCTCAATCGAGTAATGATCTCACAAAGCCCGCAAACTGTGGCCACCTATCTGATGGGGCTGTTTGTCAGATTCATGGAGGTTCTGTCTCTGGAGATTAAGACCCCTAGGGACTACGAGTTCATCTGCGTCAAGGTTGTTAGAAGCGCGATGAGGTCTGCTAGCTATCTGCTTTATGAGGAGCACGTCTTGGGCGCAGCAAAGGTCCAAGCGTATGAGGCGGAAGTCCAGCGGGTTTTCAAGGCGATACGAACACAATTTGATCAAAGACTTAAGACTAATCGCTTAAATCTGTCAATTCCTCACATATTGGCACTTCATGAAATCCTTAATTCCATCACAGTAAATGTGGGAAGTATGCCCATAGAAGCTGGAGGTAGACGTCTATATCTAACACGGTTGTATGCCGATTTTCAAAACTACGATGACTTTGCCACTATTCGACTGAAAGCTTTGGAGCAGCAGTCTCGACTTTGGCTAGAAAAGGAGCACAATCTTCAATTCGTAGATCCCTATTCAGATATAGCCGGGCGGGATCCTCCAGAGGCGTTTCCCATACATCCCATACTCACCGGAAATGCTACCGCCATCATTGTTCCCCATTCCATTCTGGCAGAACCATTTTTCACCATTCGCGGTCACGACATTTTCAAGGTATACAATAATAATAATAATAATATTCCTTGTATATTTGTATTGAAATGTTAATTTATCTCAAATCTATATGTTTATTTCCAGATGAGCCTGCTGGGCTATCTTCTGGCTGAAGAGGTGCTAACGGCTCTATTTCCATATCCCAAGCTACCTTGGTCTGGTTGTCAGAAATACAACGAATTGTTGGGATTACTGGACGACCGAAACCTATATCGTGACAGATCTCCCTGCTTAAGTCCGAACGAATGCGAGATGAGCAACTGGAGGGAGATTAGCCTGGTGCTGGTGAATATCGTGTACGACGCCTATTTTTCCGCTGGTTCGACCTTTAACCAGACGCAGATGGAGGACTTAACCAATAAGTCGTTGCAGCAACTATTTTTTGTGCATTTCGTTCAAAATACGGATTTCACGTATTTTATGGATTCTTACGAGCTAGGAAATCGCTCAGATATCTTGCAGCCCTTCGTCGAGGCCTTCAATTGCACAAACACGTTGTAAATAAATTATTTTGACCCTAAATTTCGGGAAAGAGATATTCCTTAATTAAAATCCGAGTATTTTTGAATATTTGTTGCCTTTTATTTGCCAAATTTAAGATATATTTTTTAAATAATAACGTTCTGTTTGCAGCTTTTTCAACACTATTTATAGTTCCCGAAACGGACACACTTTTCTATGGTATTTTTTGTAGCTTCAATCGCCGGTCACACTGCTTCGCACGTTTTTTATGCGGCATTATTGTTTTTTGTTGCTTTCTGACGTAAATTGCAATTTTGTTAAGGCCCGCAGAAATCGTGCTTCCGATGCACAGGCTGAATAATTAGTGACTAGATAAGCAGTCTAATTAGATGTAAGCAAACAGAGCTGGTGAATTGATAAAGCCGGCCGCGAGACAGCTGCAGGACAAAAGCGCCCGAGAGGGTAAGTAAACGTCTGATGGCGAGAAATGTGACATGTGAGGAGGGAAATTGGGAATTCGCAGCACTTTTACTATCAGTTGGAAGTGCTTTATTGCTCAAATAGCAATCAATACGAGTCGAAGGGCACTTAATATTGAGCTAATGCTTGACCTTTTCAACTCAAGGCGTCTTAATCTTGGCGATTTCTCTCCCCCAAAAACTGGTTTTCCCATTAGAACTCCCAAGCTTAAAGCCTGCAGCGCAGCATACAAGTATAAAATGCAAATTTATCCAAAGCCACTGTAGCCTTCTTTGATGAAAAATATACAAAATACATATTTTGTATATTTTTCATCAAAGAAGGCTTCTCTAACAGAGCTCTGTAGGATTATTAAATACCTCTAAGTGACGTCGCCTTACTTGTTGATCGGGCCTTTATTTAGCCAGCCCGAGACAATAATACTTACGTACGTGTGCGAAACCAAAATTTTGAAACTTTGCCAACTAAAAATTCGACGCATCGCAGGCATTTTCACCGCGTGACCCCTTCGAAAAAACCTAAAGCAAACGCACGATTTTTGGCACCATTTTTTGAATGAGTTTCGCCAGGAAAATAGAACAAAAGCCATTAAAAAACTGTGAAATTTGTAAGGAATTTGAACTGAAGAAGGCAAGCTTTAATTGTTATTATTTCAATTTCTTGAATCCATTCAGAAATCGGTCATAAATCATGTGCGAGCGAGATAGGGAGAGACCAAACACAACTTAAACGCAACAAACGGTTTATTATGTCACTCCACTAAATTTAGCACTGCGCACTCGGCTCTCTTCAAGCTTTTCTACACGTCCGAAAATTCCTAGTTAAATCTGCTAGATTTTTCTTTCTTAATTTTGGTGCAAACATATAATTGTTATATTATTTAAGTGAATTAATTTATTTAATTATTTAATATAGTTTGAATATTTCTCTTATAAATTATTAAATTTATCCTAAACTTCTAATTTGTTTCAACAATTGACTTAATAATGTTTTGTTAACACAATTTGTTTTCTTAAACCCTGCCTTCTTGTAAACATTAAAGTTTCTTCTATTCATGCCTTCTTCTTGGGTTAAAAAAAAAGTTAAAAATAAATATTTTTCCCTGTGCACTGCCCCTCGTTTTTCCATTCTTCATCAGACATTTGGCCGCTTGCTGACTTACGCCGTTTTGTCTGTGTGTTTGCTTTCCATTATTTGTCTATATGCCAATATTCCGATGTTAATTACCAGTTCCTACAATTCGCATTTCACTATTTGCAAATCAACCGGCAAAGTAAACAACAGAGAGGAGGCAGACAGGCAGAGAGAGAAAAGCTTATATGGGGAATGAATGAGCGGGCTCATAAAACAGCTGACTATTTTTCTCCCCTAATTGCTTTGCCGTCTGTTTCGAAAATTTTTCCTTTCCTCAGTTATTGCTGAAATGTAGAGGCGAACTCAAGCTTCTCCCGCGAGAATTGCACGTTAATTAAACAAATATTATTTACGATTATTTCGAACGAAAGACGAGACGCGAAAATGTGCGGAGACCAAACAAACGAGCTGTTGCAATGCAATAAAACGCTTGATTGGGTTTAAGCGGCTTTTTATTTTATTACCAATAGCAAAAGCTTGGTGGAAAGTTTAAATAAACAATCGCACGAATTCACGATCAAGGTCAGCGCCGAAATAATTAAATCGCTTGAATTGTATATGTTGTTCGGCTGTTTACATATGGCCAAAAATACCCATATTTGGGGACTTAATTTTTATCAGTTTGCGATAAGTGGCAACCTGCATTCATGCTTTTGGAGGGGGCCTAAAGGCTAAACCGGTCTGATAACGCCAATGAGCGCATAAAAACCAGTTTTACTCGTCGAAGAACGAGTGCAAAATCTCGGAAATATTGTGATCTATTGAGGCTCAACAATAACACATAATGCTAAACAGTGGATGATGGCTAAGAAAGCCGGAAGAAAGCAGTACTGTAAAAATATGACTTCGTTTAAATTGAAAACAATTAAGTTTTTGAGTTATGAGTTTTTGGGAAATGCAAATGTATGGTTAAACAAAAATAAAACAAATAACTTTTATTTTATATGTGTTTCTTTTTTCTCATCTTTTTAATTAAGCTATCTGGCCAAAATATGTAAACCAGATAAACTTGTGATATATGAAAATAGGCCCTTGTTATTTATCTGAACCATAAAGAATAACAGAGTTCTGTTAAGAACCTAGTTTTGCTACAACAAACTTCACCTAAAAAAACTGCAATGCCTTTTACTCTTCAATTAAATTACACCATTTTATCTTTTTGTCAAGCCGAAATAAAAAATCTGGGTCGCTGTTAAATTTTACTAGACGCGGTAGAAAATACAATTTATTAGCAGAAATTTTATCTATACAAGATACTTATTTTCTTTACTTAAAAAATTTCGGTCTTTGAATCAACTTTACAACTTCAACAATCGACTTGTAATGTTAGTACTCACTGCCCTAAGTAGAATCTATTAGCTTGATTACATTCCTAGTTTTATGGTCTGTTATTTTTGGTATGCATCCGCATTACGTTATTTATGGTTATAAATTTTGGACTGCACATGAAACTTTTAAGACCTTTTTCATTTTGTGCTCTCTCAGACAGAAAATTCTTACACAAGTCATGAAATTTCCATCAAAAACACAAAATTATTTGTTCGTTTCGTTGCAAAATTGCTATTAAAATTAAAATGGGGAATATCTGCATGTCTGTAAGTTGCTACATTTTCGTTTTTTCCGCTCGGTGTAGTTGCCGCCCGGTAACGTCACTTGTCTATTTTTTCCCGTGCACTGCTCTTACCTACACTATTTTAATTATGAAGTCATTGTGCGGGGATTGCTTGTCAAATTTCTGTTGTTTGTGGTTTGAATTTGGCCTCTTCGGGTATTTGTAAAAAAAATAATATCCAATGGGCTTATATAAGCAAGGGGGTACAGCACAACTGCATACCCCTAAACTTGTATTGATTCCATAAGACTAGACACTAATGCTCGTACCAGTCACCTTAGGGCTTGAATGCTCTTGAACTTGTTCTATTTTTGTGTGTTCTAAGAACACGCGAAAGTTATTAACATATGAGAACAAGACCTTGAAAAATAGTCTATATGATTTTTATTTATTTTTAATTTGTTGTCATTTATTATAGGATTATAGGTGCGTTTTGGGAACGTTTCAAAGGTTTCAAAAGAAATATAAATATGTTTTATTTAAAATCTCAATACTTCAGTATTTTAGTATTAACTTTTTTATTATTCTTACTATTTTATATTTACAGCTGTGGTTCTCTTAAATAAAAAGTACTAGGAGTTTAACAGACTCCTCTTCCTACACACAAAACTAAAAAGGGTCGTCATATCCACCCTCACACTCACAAAATGTTGCGTAACACACCTTTTGGGGCCACGCCCACTTACAAATTATTGCTGGGTTTCGGTCTGTGCTCCCTTGGCGGAGCCATGCTATACGCGTACTTTAAGAACCGCCACGACGAAGAGGAGGAGGGACAGGAGCCCAGAGCGAGGAATGGGGCCCAGAGTCAGCAGGAGGAGAAGCCACAAAAGGAGGTCTGCCTTAAAATCGTCGTTGACAATGAACATGTGCCTCTAATAATGGGACGCGGTGGTTCCAATATCAAATTGATTGAAGAAAAAACATTGGCCAAGATAAGATTACGGTAATTTGATTTGAATTCTATCAAGCACGGAATTTGGTCATTCTGGGATTTGAACTTTAAATTCATTTTTTCCTTTTTACTTTATAATATTACATAATTATTACTCCGCAGAGACAAGGACAGTAATCAAAAAGTCTGTGACATTAGCGGCCTGCCCGATGCTGTGAAGGCCGCCCGTGTTCTACTAATAAAGGAAATTGAGAGGGCGCCCATAGTAAAAGTGGAGCTTCAAGTGCCCCAAAGGTTGGCCAGCAAACTAAATGGACGCGGCGGTGAGCTGATCCAGGAAATCCGGAGCACCTCTCTAGCCAAGCTGAACATTGATCCGAACGGACGTAATGGCAAGGCCAAAGTCACCATAGTGGGCAACCAGAAGCAGGTGAATATAGCGCGGAAAATGGTGGACGATCAGATAGAGGAGGACGAGGAACTACTGCGATCCATGGAGGAAGTGGAACAGCGACGCGAGCCTCGTCGATCACCAACCAACAGCATCGCCTCCTCCAGTCTGTACTCCTCCCAAACATCCCTAAGCTCGCACACCCAGCCGAGGGATAAGCTGATGGCGGCCAAGGGCGATGGCAAGCCCATGGAGGTTTACGTTTCCGCTGTGGCCTCGCCTAGCAAGTTCTGGGTGCAGCTCATTGGTCCGCAGTCCAAGAAGCTGGATCGCATGGTCCAGGAGATGACTAGTTACTACAGCAGTGCCGAAAACAGGGCCAAGCATGTTCTAACTGCACCCTATGTGGGTCAGATTGTGGCTGCCGTTTTCAAGTTCGATGAAAAGTGGTATCGCGCCGAGATTGTGGACATTATGCCCAACCAGTATAATCCGCAAGAGCAAGTGATCGATCTGTACTTTGTGGACTATGGGGATAGCGAGTACATTTCGCCAGCGGATATCTGTGAGCTGCGCACTGATTTCTTAACGCTCAGGTAGGAGAGCCGTTAATAAGCTAAAACCTTTAATAATTTTGCTGTTTTTCTGTCTGAAATGTATTAAGATTCCAAGCGGTTGAGTGCTTTTTGGCGAATGTCAAGTCCACTATTCAAACGGAGCCCATAACCTGGCAAAAAGCATCCATAGCCAAGTTCGAAGAGCTGACAGAGGGTAAGAATTAATCAGAAATAACTTAATAATTAGCAAGAATCTAATCCTTCTTTTCCTTTAGTGGCCCATTGGAGAAAGCTTATTGCTCGAGTGGTAACCTACAAGGAGCGCCCAAAGGCGGCCAACTCTGCAGCTGTGAATTCCGCCGCCAAAGAGGGCACTCCGCTGCCCGGCGTGGAACTATTCGATCCTGCTGAGGGCGCAGAAGTGAATATTGGTGATTTGATGATCACACAAGGGTTTGCTCTGCCTCCGGATGATGAGTATCCGGTAAGGTCGCGATCTTCAACGCCCTCCAGCAACAGCGACTCTACTATTGAAGAGCTGTGCGTCAGCAATCCTGCCACTCCCCTAACGCCCAGCTCGCCCATGTCGCTGTCCATTGCGGATTCTGAGAGCATTACACAGGCGGAGGATGCACACATCGCCCAGCAGCTCCAGCATCTGCAACATAAACTCAACGGAAACGATAAACGGCGAAGCATAAGTCCTTTGAAGCTGACATTTGCAGATCTCGAGAATGGGAATAATAACAACAGTGCAAGCACCACCAATGGAGGGTCAGCGCACTAGGAAACCCACACTTGTTACTAGTTATCTTCGCCTAATTGTTTTCACGAGATGGGCAGCTCACTATTTGACGTGTACATAAAAGTATAGCTCTTAAGGAACTTATTATATAGGTATTGCAACTAAAAAACTGGTTAATTTATCGCCGTGACTGCTCGACATATCCTAGATCCTAGACGACCGGCACAGATCCTTAATTGTTTATAAAATGCTATGCCATGTTACTTATTCTTAGCAATAAAGACGGACAAGACCATTTCTACACATCGATACACAAAGACCACACACAAATTTATATAAAAAAGAAATGCATTTTTAAGAACAAAAACTTAAGTCTATTACATGGGACTGGCTTGGGTTATACAAAATAAGTTCAAATTAATTTGTGGGCAAAAATATTTTTTTGAATATTAGAATAGACTAAATAATACCAGATTTTCAACCTATCTCATAACTGAAGAATATACTTATTGAAAAGATTTCGTATTAAATTTGTATGCTTAACATATAAAATAATACAATTTAGTTGGTGACAGTCTCTTGAAAAGTGAAGTTAAGTATGTAACCCGAACCAGGCCAGCAGTACAGTCTTCGCGGGATCCCCTAGATCAGGATATCGTTTGTGGTATTTATAGCTATGGGCGGCAGGTATATAGCTCGTATCTGACTGCGCAGGCGTGCGATTTCCATGTCGTCGCGCTCCATTTCCCGGATGAGTTGTGAGAACTGAACTAATCCCTCGCGGTTTCCAGGAAAACCATGCCCCTTGATTACCTCCAGCTGTAGTTGCATTACCAACGGAAACACCTAAATATGGAAAACATTCGTGAGTTATGGAACATAGTGAATAAATTATCCTTATTTACGTGCTGCATCATAAGAATCATCTCTTTTCCTGCCGAGGCCTTTGCTTCTGAGAGTTTCTTGGAGTTTTCCGGCTGGTTGACGCAGCGAATGATGTCCATAAGTATTTGTTTAGCATTCTCATTGTTGAAATTGGCCAAATATGACATAATAAACGGTTAAATCTTGTTAATTTCACAAAAATATTCAACAATTTGCAGTTTTTATTTTTATTTTGTTGCTGTCTCTCCCACCTATCGATAGTTGCAGAAATATCGATTGAACTATTGACGGCACTGCCCTTAAAACAGCTGTTGAGTGTTCTCAAACAACAGTAGCAATATAAAGCGATATAATTAATTAAATAACTAATTTAAATATTTAATTTCGCAACGGAATTAATCCGATTTGACTTTTATTTGAGGCACACGGAATAAAATCCTCTGTTTTCAGCTAAACCTATTCTTAGCAGCGTTTTCCAACACTAGCCATGGAAAAATGTCACGTCAAAGAAACAGTAGCAACGACAAAAGACACAAATAATAAAAAAGCTTATTTTGCGAAGGAATTCGTATAATTCCCAGTAAATTCAACGCCATGCAATTGCATATTTAGTACGCGCCACCAAATTGTGAAATAAATTCTAAAGTTTTAAACACGAAGTTCGCCCAGCAGCAACAACGAAACGCAGTTTTGGGCCATTGCAGTTTGCGAGAGTGTGAAAAGTGCGTGTGTGCAAAAATCAAAAGAGGAAGAGCGCAAAGAAGCAGCGAAAATAACAACACACAAAAACACAACACACGCACACACCAGAGCCACCCACAACTGCACATTCACATCTCACACACATACAACACAAAACTCCAGCGCCGAGTCAGCAAATTCTGCCACACACACAAGACGGAAGAAGAAGAGCTGAAAAAGAGGTGCTCACATCTCCATAAACTCTAAAATCTGCGTTTCCAAGTCTCCGGCGGAATGAATCGCTCCGACGGCTTGGTGCGACGCTCGGTGAAGCCGAGGGAAAACGGCGCGGAGGGCGGCCTGAATGCCAATACGCCGGATGACAATCAGGAGGCGATCGACGGCCTCAAGGACCAGGAGGACAATATCGATGACGGCGACTCCAAGGAGACGCGTCTGACGCTCATGGAGGAGGTCCTGCTGCTGGGACTCAAGGACAAGGAGGTGAGTTGTTGGAGGATGTTTCACCTTATCTATCTGGCGTTTTCCTGGTTTCCCTAATTAATTAGTTTTTCCTTCACAACACGAACATGTTAATCAACAGCAACATATTCGAGAGCTTCTTCTTCACCTGTTAACTACTGCCATCCCGCTCCCGCTTTGGCAACCTTTTGTTTGGCCCCATGTGCATCGTGGTCCATCTGCAGGCAGCATGGGCTTAGTTGAAAGGGGCTCTTTTCCAAAGGGGTAATGCCCCAATAAGGAAATATATGCGAGGATTTCTTGAAAGTTAATTGGTTAGATTGCGATTTTAAAATGTTGTATAAAAAAACTCCATGCAGAACTTCTGTAACTCGAAATGCTGAATCGCAATAAAAAAATTACTGGAGAACTTATAAATAGTTCAACATTTTATTGAAAATCTCCCTACTTGAAGTATGTTATAAAGGAACTTAGTAGAGTTCTTAAAATACTCATGTTAAAGTTTTGAAATTAGTATTTCTGTTTAAAGTAATTGATTAATTTCCTGAAGATAAATCTATTTCAATTGATGATTTCTTAATTGCCATATTCCTCAACTTTAATAAAACCCTTCCATTATTCATTATTTTGTCAGTAAATATTCCCCTTCTGGTTCATTTATGTTTTGTAGCCACCCATGTCTCGCCAACTTCACCTCAGCTTTACCAGTTTGTTGTGCAATATAAACTTTAAAATCTCTTGGCCAGATGAGTAATGCACAATTAGCGAGCCAAGAGCGTTTCTCTAAAATTTTTAGTTGTGGCCATAAATACAGGCCAAGTTTCGTCTTTGACAACTCTTATCAGAAGAGTGTTTGGGTTTTTTTTCTGATAGCAGCCGTCCTTTTAAACTATATGGCGAAAATGTTTCCGACTTTTCAGTGGAAAAGCAAACTAATGCTTAAAATGTAATCTCTTAGAGAAAAATTGCTGTATAGAGAAAAATTGCTGTATTCAGCACATAATGAGCTTTTTAAAGGTGCCCTCTTTGTTTTTACAAATTGTACAAAGTTGCTTGTTTAAGATTGTGTTATTATGTGCAAAATTTTTAATAGTATTAATATATTCTTCTTGATATGTATGTAACTTTTTTAACGTAGCTATCAGCGCAAGTTAAAGCCCACAGTAGTTAGCCACTAATTGTTAGATAATGTTAAAACGCGCTTTCAATTCGTTGTTATTATTATCAGTTCTTTGATTAGATAATCCCCAGCTACACCTGTATTGTGCAAATCTCCCAAATTACAGCGATGCCTCTTTGAAACTCCACTCAAAACGAGACTCGTCACGGAGCTCTCAGTAGCATTCCGTCAAACGAGTTTTCCCATTGGAGAGGTGCCCACTTAATTTGCATACGATTGAAATATTCATAAATCTCCGCATAATTTTTGGGATGCTATCCATAAAGCGAATCGACTCCAAACGTACGTGCCCTATCCCCATCCCATTATAGGTGGCCGGCAGAATCCCATTTTCTCCATTGAATTCGCTTATTGTATTTCACTTCTGCCTTCCAGCACTTTTATCGCTCAATTTGCCGTTTGCATATAGCGAAGAGCAGGCAGCTGTGTGAGTGATGGCAACAAACCACGTCTATTTGTTTTTTTATTATTTTGTCCGCAGTGTACGAAACCCCCGTAAGGGAGAGAGGCAGCTTGTTGCTTTTGTCTCAGTTCTTGTTTCACATATGCCCCCCATCCGCTTTGTGCTCTTATCACTGGAAACACTTCTTCCATTTGGTTAATTGCTCGAGGAAGTGCTTCCCAAACGGTCCGCTTCCGTCGACTCTCCACATTTCTCGTTGGCATTTTCTTATCTGGCGGCCAACGTCATTCATTATTTGAAATGATGTGTGTTCTATATATACTATAGCTATTACGAGGGTTTTAATATCACGATAAGCGACATTTTCTATTATTCGACTTGCAAATGATTCACTTTTATTGTATGGTTACGCAAGATTTTTTTAAAGTTAAAAATGAATAGGTATTATTATTTTTATTGCTATTATTCTTATTTATATTTAAACTTGTTTTATATTTAAACTTGTAAGCTTTAGACTTTAAAAAGGTCTATTGCAAATTGAATACAAAATGTTTCATACACATTGATCATTTCTTTTATTGATCAAAGATTATAGTCGTTTTTTCTGTCTTTATCAATAACATTTTTATCTTTGGTTTTGGTTTTTAGTAGGCATTATTTAAAACATACACTTATGTATATATTTTCTTTCATTTTGTGGGATTCCATAAACTAAATATTTTAACATCCTATTCATGGATAATAAACTTTTTATCGTTAGTTTCTTAACAGATCCCACAAAATATTTCCTCTGTTCTATTTGTAAAGCCTAAGCAAACTCAAGTGTTTAATGTTTAACCAGCTGTACTCCGTGGTCTGAGAGCTTTTCGTCCCTGACAACATCTTAATTATTCATTTTGTTTCACGCTTGTCATATGAGAACCCACCAAGAACAGACCACTTGTTATTTGCTTAAACTGGCCTACTAGACAATTTGAGAAAATAAGGAAGTGCATTTTATGTATTACTACACATTTGATGTGTACTATTTCAAAATTCTACAAATAAAAGCTCATTTGCTTTTGTAAAGTTTTGAAGAAAGTATAAATGTTGATTACGTATTCTAATGATATTCATAAAGTCTTTATCCAAACGAATCACCTGGTTTATTAATTTACAATTCATTTTTTACCTACTCCTTTCAGGGCTACACATCGTTCTGGAACGACTGCATATCAAGCGGTTTGCGTGGATGTATTCTCATAGAACTTGGACTGCGAGGTCGAGTGATGATCGAGAAATCTGGAATGCGACGACGCGGGCTATGTACAAGGTATTATTGTAAACAATAGAGCATCTTTAATAAATCACAAAATTAAATTCAATTTCGTTGTTCTTTTTTGTACACAGAAAATTAATTCTGAAATCGGATCAGCAGACGGGCGATGTTCTTTTGGATGAGGCACTAAAACACATCAAGGAAACAGATCCCCCAGAGACGGTGCAGAGCTGGATTGAATATCTCAGTGGTATATATACTCAGACAAGTCCAAGTTGAAGTTTTGAATAATTATACTGTTTGTGTTGTGTCAGGTGAGACTTGGAATCCATTAAAATTGCGCTACCAGCTGAAAAATGTACGCGAACGTCTGGCCAAGAATCTGGTGGAGAAGGGTGTGCTCACAACGGAAAAGCAAAATTTTCTGCTCTTCGACATGACGACACATCCGCTCAGCGACAATGTGGTCAAGTGTCGCCTGGTGAAGAAGGTGGGTGCATAAGAAGAACGTCTTCTTAAAGGAAACTAAAAATCTCATTGTATATTTCTTCAGATTCAAGATTCAGTGCTGTCCAAGTGGGTGAACGACCCGCAGCGCATGGACAAGAGGATGCTGGCTCTAATCTTCCTGGCGCACGCCAGCGATGTCATCGAAAACGCCTTTGCGCCACTGAATGACGATGATTACGAGGTGGCCATGAAGCGGGTTCGGGAGCTGCTCGATCTTGACTTTGAAACGGAGGCGGCCAAGCCGAATGCGAATGAGATATTGTGGGCGGTGTTTATGGCGTTTACGAAATAGACGGATTCTCTCCTCCGCTCCTCTTACACATACACACGATACACACACATATACGCCACACCTGGAATACATTTTGCTGCGTTTTTGTTTTCAAAACTTTGCTGTGAGTGGGCGATAAGATTTTATTGAAATGGCAACCACCCAAAAAATTAAAAAAAAATCACTTTTCGGAGAATAGTTATATTTTAAGCCATAATGCCTATACAAATATACATATATATGTTTTACGAAGCTGCAATAGTGCCTGAGCGGTTGCTCAGTTGTCTCTTCGGTTTCTCCCTTTTTTGAGCATTATATAACCAGTAAGTTGTGTTCCAAAATCAAAAGATCACGATAGAGAATTCGAAACTGCAGCATTGTTTTTGTAATTATATATATCTAACACTAAGTAAAAAATAATAAGAAATGATTGATAAAGTCCGTGCAAGCTGTCAAGTATCCTATATATGTTTTAGTTGCCCATTTCCAGTTGTGTGTTTCCTTCCCAATTTTATGATTGTGCGACGTGAAAAATTAGTTCAAAACGTTTATCAAGTTTCGCAATTTTTCCTTAGTTACCTAAAAAATTCGTATACAGTTAAACACATAAGTAAGCACCTACCCAGACACAAACAGACAATATTCACACACACGGAGCGATATTCAATCTAGGCAATGTTTTTAATTTAAATTGTTATTACATTTCGGGAACATTGAAGTTGAGATATAAACCTTTTCTAACTGCTAAAAGAAAAAAGAAAAAATGCAAGCAAATTAAGATTGACGAGAAGGGACAACAACAACAGAGAAGAAAAAACAAAAATTTATGTAAATGTAAAATGTGCACGTCAAATAAAAATAATTCTTAGATATTTAATGGCCTAATAAAATATAATACGAATAAACAAAAAAAATATATAAACAAATAATATATATATACCTTAAAATCGATGCTGGAATATGTGTTCGTTTTTTAATAAGCTTTTGGGGTCCATTACAAATTACAAAAATAAAAAATAATGCAATTAAGGTTAAAATATTGAATGATTCACATCGATCTTGTCATCGCCAGTAAATGGGAATATGAAAAGGTAGGTAAAACTATTTAAAATAAACCAGTTTTATACCTTTTATAGGGAATTAGATTTGTTAAAATAAATGTAATCAATTTTTATACATAAAGAAATGCAATTTTCTTTTCGTTTTTAATAAAGAGTTTTTATTCTGTTTTTCGGTCTCAATAAATGTGTTCTTTTTGTCTGTCGTTCTGCATGCAGTTATGTCTTTTCCTGTTGATATCGGGAGCGGGCAATATATACCATATAAGTTGAATAATTCTCACAAGAAACATTTGGGTTACAATATAATAATAATAATCTTTCCATGACATAAAGTACGATAAAAAGCAGGGCGCAGCGCACAAGTTATTGCAGAAAAATACATTAAAACTAAGATCGATTGGGCCCGGACAAAGGAGGCTCTTATGCTAACCATCATCGTAATCATCTAATAGTTTTCAACTGCGTGGAAAATTTGCAAAGTAATTTGTAATTACAATTAAACATAATTATTTAATCATGGAATTTGAAAAGAGAACAATTTTTCTAAGTAATTTCGCGGAAATACATACAAATATATATATTAAAAACAAAACAATGCAAAAAATATATGGAAACTTGAATAGAATTAATGGAAGAATTGATACGCTTGAAATGATAGCCATTAAGTAATATTAATATATGCATATGTATTTTTTATGTAAATATAATTGATGTTCCGCCAGGTCCAGTTCTCGATCCTTATCCTTCTGACCACTCCAATCATTTGCCCAGGCGACTGCGCATAGAGGCCAGGCGACGCATCCGAGCCCGGTTCTGGGAGTAGCTGCTTTCGGACACCCAGCGCTGCTCAGGCCTGTAGTACGTGCCGGAGTAGCCGGCGTGCTAACTCAGCAGGTCCTTGATCTCCTTGTGCATGTGACACAGGAAGTCCACGTAGCTGGCCGAGCCATCGGTGCCGCGATCCTCGACGAGGAAGTGCCGGAACACGCTCTCCAGCTTGTCGTTCTGTCGCAGCCAGGTTACCTTTAAAAAGAATGAGGATTTATAATAACAAGATCATCCAGATTGAAAGGTAATGAAGACGCACCCTCATGTAGCGCGTTCGCTCCCGCATAATCTGCTCCAGGATGTTGTTGATGCGCTTGGCCAGCGGCGTTTCTGCCACAATATGGAACCGTTCCAGAGCGAGCTGCTGCAGCCCCTGGACTCCGAAGACGGTCTGCACAAAACTGGGGGACAGCGACTGGCCCAGCCAGACAAACAGATGGACACCGTTCTCCAGAATGTAGGCTCCGTCCTCCTGGGTCTTTTCGTGAGTGCATCGCACGGGAGCCGGCAGATCTGTATCTTCGGGCACGGCGTTGTGGATGGGAATGAAACGGGGATACAGATAGCTAACGGACTGGTTCAGATCCATGGACAAGACGAACTGGATCACATAGGATCGATCGTCCAGCGTCATGTCCGAGCCACCGGACACAGCATCGTTCTTGAGCAAGCACGAGGCGTACAGCGGCAGAAGCTTGAGGCACTCGGGCAGAATCAGTTGGCCGGCGGAGGTGGGCGAGGTGCAGTGTTTTCGATAGCAGGCCAGGATCTGGGCAGACCGATGGATTAGGTTATCCTTCACCTGCTTCGGTGAATGCTCCATCAGCTTGAAGCAGGCCTGCTTGGCGAAGAACAGCATCATGGCGTCCAAGTCGCAGCTCTTAAAAACATCCGCAATCGTTGTGGTCACACGTAGGGCCAAGTTTAGGACTCGCAGGCGACGCTGACCACTGCAGGATGTGTAGAGCAGGGCCACCTGCAGATACACATTCTCCTCCGGTGGCAGCTTGTCGTCGTGCTTGATCTCAATGCTCACCGATTTGGTGGCGTCTGTAAAGGGAGGAATATTTACGTGTTATTTGTATTTTTGATATATATTCCCATTTGAAAATCCCTACCAATACTGGCCAGCTCCACATCAGTGGTGTTGGACATGAAGAAATGGCCAAAGAACTCCGTGGGCCGGATACCGGCCGATGTTCGCACCCGCATTACGGCATCGAAGGCGATCGGTCGGGACACGTTCTTCTTGATGTCCTCGATCAGGCGCTGTCCATCGACGTCCGCCTGGAAGTAGGTGTACTTGTACACCTCGCCTCCGGTCAGCCGAGACACCTGTCCAATGGTGGCCAGGTCGATGTAGGCATTGTTGAACACAAAAAGATCAACGGAGCACCCCTGCTGCACGCACTCTTGGCCCAGTTGATTGTAAGCTGTCGTTTGGGGCGTGAGCACAGTTTTCTCCTTGTCGGTGCCCAGGAGCTTCCGGTCGTCGCGATTTTTAAGCTTGCCCGGAGCTTCCGCAATGGGCAGCGTGGAGTTGAACACCAACAGCTTGCCGGCTGCGTTGGACGCCTTCAGAGCCTCCAATCCGGCTTGAATGGCGGGATACAGAATCGTCTCCGTTTCCTTGGTGTCCGCAAACATGCGCGGGATTTCCTCCATCAGGGCATCGATTACGGCTGCCGATTCCTCTGGATGACAGAGGAAGCCATCGAGCAGGGGCATGAACATCTCCTGGACATCGCCAACCACCATCATCTGCGGCTGGGCAAGGCTGCTCTTGATATTGTAGAAATGCACGGTGCTATTGTAGGTGATGAAGCCGACTCGCACCTTGGACTTGTCCTGTCCCTGGTCCACCGGCAAATGCTTGAGTATGTCCTTGATCTGGGCGCACAACAGGTGGACCAGTCCCGACTTGACTGTATTGTACGAGACGTCGATGATGAAGATGAAGGCTGGAATCTCTGGTGGAGTGTTGTTCTAAACAAGAGGAGGAGTTATACTTTATTCTGTAAGATTATACCCTCTTGTCCACTTACCCGACAGTAATCCTTAGTGGCCAGGAACTCGTATGTGCCCAGGAGCAGCTCAGGCCGTTCATGCTTGTCCACACGCTGGCCAGTGTGATCCAGATGCTGATAGTAATCCTGATGAACTGAAACAATCAGAAGAACCACAATATAATCGAATTGCTTAAAATTTCTAATAGAAATCACTCACCCTCGGAGGTCACCCTGCACATGAGGCACTGGAAGCGACGGCCTGCATCCACGAACTGCATGTTAGGCGACATGTACGCCTTGCATCTGTTGCACCGAATGGGTCCCATGTCGCCAAAGTTAACAATGGGCGGCTCCAGCTCACCCTCAGCGATCCTGGCCAAAGGCGAAATGTTCAGAGTCAAGGGCAGAGCTGTGGTCTTGAGCAGATCCCCTGTGTTGGGGATGCAGTACAGGGAGGAGCGCAGGAAGCGCGGCGAGGAGTTGCCCTGGTCATGGACCACAAACTTTGTGGTCACCAGCGGTGGCAGCAACCCTGGCTGATTGGTGACAAAGGGTCCTCCCGCCTGGCGTTGATTCTCAATCATCACCTGGATGGGATTTGGCATTTGGTCGGGATCCAGGCGACGTGGCTGCGGCGCCTGCTGGTACATGTTTCCTGCTCCCGGCATCGGAGGTTGGTTAAAGCCAGGACGTCCTGGCTGCCCGGGAAAGCCGCCTGGTTGCGGTGGATAACCGGGTGCTCCTGGCTGCTGCCCTGGCTGGGGCGGATAGCCTGGCATAGGCGGCTGACCCGGCTGTGGCGGATAGCCCGGCTGCTGACCTGGATAACCCGGCTGTGGCGCGCCGAACTGCGGAGGAGCAGCAGCTTGCTGTCCAGGCTGGAGCGGTGGCCCTCCTGGAAAGCCGCCCGGCGTCTGTCCTGGGTAGCCGCCGCTGCCTGGATATCCGCCAGGTTGGGGTGCTCCAAAGGGTGCTGCTGGCTGCGGTGGCAAACCTGGCTGGGACTGGTGCGGAAATCCCGACTGCTGTGGGGGAAATCCCGGCTGTTGGGGCGGTAGGCCTCCCGGCTGTTGAGGAGGTAAGCCTCCCGGCTGCTGTGGCGGTAGTCCCGACTGATGTGGCGGTAGTCCCGGCTGCTGTAGTGGCGGCAATCCCTGCTGTTGTTGCTGCTGTGGCAATCCCGGTTGCGTGTAGGTCGGAGGAGTTGCGCCAGGCGGCAGCAGGGGCTGTCCGGGTCGCGAGCTGGGCACCCCAAAAGGAGCTGGAGCCGGAGCCGCCTGGGATGTGGGAATCTGACCTGGAACCGGTGGCTGTCCAGGCAGAAGTGGCTGTCCCGGCAGTGGCGGCTGAGCAGCGGGAATCGGAGGCTGGCCACCGGGCGTCGCTGCCTTTGGGGGCATGTGCGGTAATCCCGCCAAGCTGGCACTGTTCAAGCTCATCTGATTGATTCCACTGGCCACGCTCTGTGGTGTGCTGCTTGGCGTTGGCACTCCGTTGGCATAGCCACCAGTTGCCGCCGGTGGTGGAGCACCGAATGCAGCATTGTTGTTGTTTGCGGTCGGAGGCGGAGCCGCATTAGCGTTGAACTGATTGAAACTGGTTGCCGGTGGTGGTGCAACAGCTGCTCCTTGCGGGAGGGGTGGCTTCAGGGGATTGGCACCTCCACCACTCACACTTAAACCGCCCATTGACGAGGCCAACTGCAAGAGGGAAATGTATTTTTAGTTATTAAACTTAACTTGGGGTACTTCCTTCTTATCTACAAGCTTAGCTTCCACACTTCTATTATGAAATCACGGATGACCTCTTTTTTGTACAGAGACGAGAGTATTAAACGCTTATCAGGCTGAGTTTCAGTCTTTTCATTCATCTTCCTGGCCTCTTAACTGAGCGTGCTTAGCTTACAAGTTGATATAGATTTAAGAAATTAAATATTTTAAGGAGAAAAAGGTGGATTATCGTGAAGGATATTAGATTAAATCTTCAATAAACAAATATTCAAAATCATAAACGAAGTCTAGTTGTATTACATGCAATCTTAAATAAAAATGTGAAATTTCGTGTCATAAAAAATATCGTAAGACCTTGACCTACCCGACAAGCAAAGCTAATTTCTCCAATTAAAGATATTTAAAGATTTATCCACCGAAAAAATTAACTACAAGCAAGTAACTAAAATTATCCATTGAAAACGGACTATAATTATAGATTTTTAAAATAATTTTTGGAAATCTCAAGCCAAAATTTGTCTAACAACAACTCCTATATCACAAAGCGTCCATATTAAAGGCTTTCCCACAAGGAGTCCTCTTTCCGAGCTTTCCCAACTTAAGCCCCCCATTCACCTGCTGCTGGTAGTTCCCATTTAGGTACGTCTGTGGGGCTGCCGATGTTGGTGGTGCTCCATACTGTGCTTGTTGTTGCTGCTGCTGCGGCGGCAGCGCTTGAGGCTGCTGCTGTTGAGGTGGCCAACCTGCACCAGAAACCGGAGGAGGTGCACCAAACTGCGGCTGCTGCGACGGCGGCTGTTGTGTCGGCGGCTGCTGGAATTGCGTAGGCGGTGGCCCGTACATATTGGGATTCATTGCTGGAAACCGTAGCCGTGTATCAGTCACTGATTTTGCGGGGGGAAATCCTCCTACAAACAACTTTCACGGGGAAAAGCGAAGCGAGAGAGAGAGAAAACACGGTGGCTCAAAGTTCGCCACTTCGGCTTATTTGGCAATTTTGGGAACTTCTACGCCGGATTCCTGACCACACGCTTCTCGGTTCTGGCCACTGGATGTTAGCCTCAACTCTCGACGGCGGCGGCGCACGAACGCTGGTTAAAAAACAAAAATAATTTCGAGCGAAATGAACTTCCACGTCAGTTCCCCAATTCGATTTTTTTTGCTCTTCTTGCTGCCACGTAAACAGCACTGTTTTCCAACACTGTCCGAGAGCGGGGCATGGTTGCTATCGGGCAATCGATAGACCTGCCAGGGTTGCCGAGTGGCTGGCTATCAGCTGTGATTCGCCTTGGCATTTTGAGAAGGGTGTGCTATAACCTTGAGAGACGTCATAAAATGCTACATTAGTTCACGGGAATCGAATTTTATAACTTATTTTACTTTATATATTTATTTTTGTGACAACAAATTTAACTTATAATATAGTTATTTTACAAGGAATATAAATATATATATATATATATATATATATATATATATAAGTTATAATATATATATAATATATATATATATATATATATAAGTTAAATTATAATTATATATGTGGTTTCCAAAATATTATAGGGGTACCACTCCAAGTTATACCACAAACACAAAAATTAATATGAAAAACCTTATGCATTTTGGTCCAATTTGCTTTATGCTGTAGTAATTAAACAACAATATTAATAAATAAATAAAACGATTTCAATTCAAAAAATGTATTTGAAAAATAATTACTAAAGCGATTTCAGTCAAAAATGAAATGACAATATTAAAAAACTTAAGCAATTAATTGCTATTTTATAAATAAAATGCTCTTGCGTTATTATTTTTTTTTTGCACTTAAATATTTTTTATTCGTTCCTAGAGAGAAACATTTGCTTAAAAATAAAACATTTGTTAAAGGTATGTGTATTAGATACTTCGCCTTTCCCACCTAACCCCTTTCAGTCATCACTAGCCATCAATTGAAGAAAACTTTCTCAGAAGAGCTTAGCTCAACCAAAATTTGGTGCTAATAGCGCAACCATGATTATATTAGTGAGTAAATAAAATAAAAAATAAAAAAAATATTTAAAGAAATAAAACTCCCTCTTACAGTCGGCAATCTTTCCCATTGTGACCCCGGCTTAAATCAAAGTCCAAAGAGCCCTTAACCCGCAAACTCCGCATGAAAATGTGCCCAGTTGGTTACTCTGGATCTTTATTTTTAGCTGCTAAAATATTTTTTTATTGGAAGGGAGATCTGGAAGTGGCTCTGAGACCTCCTGGTCCCGAGCCGCCCAGGCTCGGGTGTTCACTCGAAATGCGTTCTTTCCGAAAAGCACCTCTGGTCGGAGGTCCTTGCTAAATCGCAGTCCCGTAAAGCGCTCAATTTCATCCACATTGACTTGATGATCGCTCAACTTTCCGCCCACCGACCGGTTGTTCTCGATGATAAAACTCTCTACGAAAGGACGCAGACCCTGAATTTTGCTTTCCACTATCAGCACCTTGAAGTAATGCGACGGCACGGGCTTGGCAGTCCAATCGTTGACCTCATATTTCATGGACCATTTGCCTTCGTGACTCGAGGGCATGTATATAGGTCCAGTGTAGGTATACACTGAGCCAAACTCCCGAGCCCTGGTGGCCACATACTGCTCCAAATCGTTCCATATCTTACGCTTGAAAGCCTTACAGATTCTCATCGATCTTCCGCTCAAGACGTAGACGTCGTTGTAGCGAAGATTCAGGGAGCTATCGCCGGCCTTATCAGTCTCTATCTTCTGGTAATTGCCGCGCAAGTGTTCACAGATCCACCTCGGTGAGTTGGTGCACATGTCCTGCGAGACAATATAGTCCTTGTGGACCAGCAAGTTCTCAGTGCTGGGCAGGCCGTATTTAATTAAATCCAGCAAGTCCGTAGTGCTTGCCGAGTCGGTCCTTAGCATAAAGAAACCACTGAGTAAATCAATAACGGGCGATACCACCAGCTCCCTGACCTTGTCACCAAATGTTAAGGAACGATTCCATAAACGCGACTCGTAATCGGTCCTGAAAGTGGATAGCTTTTGGGGAGAAGGGGGAATGGCTAAATATATTCGAAATAGTAACTAAAATTTGGGTCAGCCACTCACAATGGGATACAGCCTATGACGATGATGGTAGATATAAGGATCCCTTCGGATCAGTCGAAACAGTTCCCTTGTAGATATCTCCTGCTGGGCAAAGGCGCCGCAGAAAAATCCAGTCACTCCCGCCAGTGCATATAGAGCATACTGATGGACTGGTGGCGTCTCGCTATAGGACATATTTCTGGGTACAATAATTTGGTTGCTAGTGTATATAACACAAATGTGAGATCTAGGCCAAGGCCAGCTCAAACCTATTTATATTCAGATATTTTATCAGTAGATCCAAAGTTTATTTAAGATCAATCAAAATCACGAAAAACCTGTGATTCCCTGGGATAATTGCTGCCGAATAAAGCGCTCCTCCTCAATCCATCGAAGAACCTCAGACCGGCGTAGTGCTCGATCTCCCGGATGTCGCATAGGAACGACCGCAATGACAGATTATCCGGTATCGGGGCGTTTGGCAGAACATAGCCCTCCATATAGGGCTTGCCCAGATGATGATTCGATTCCACCATAATAACCTTGAAAAAGTGAGTGGGAACCGCCACCATATTGAGTCCTATCATATCATATTCCACCCCGAATTTGCCACCAGCCCGCTGCTTGGGCTTATAGAGGGGACCCGTGCACACGTAGACGGATCCAAACCGATTGACCAGTGATCTCACATAGATCTCCAGCTTGTTCCAAGCGCCACTATTGAAACCCTGGCCGATTTGTGGCGCTATGTTGGTAAGAAAGAACGTATCCTGGCAGTGATTTTGCTGCGATTGATGATTTGCAGCGGCTGCCAGGTGACCGCGATCGAAGCCGGATCTCCGATAGTCCGTCAATTCGGATCGAAAGTTGGAGGGCACACTCATATCCGCTTGAAATAGTCTTCCACGTCGTCCCACTCGCCTGGAATGAATGCTGTGCGCCTGGAGGTGTTCACACACCCAGTGGGCCACTCGGTTCCGGCGATCGTAGGAGAGCACAAAGTCACTATATAGCCGTAAGTCATCCAGACCCGGGAAGCCGTACTTCATGATCTGGCGCATACGGTGGTCGGCCTCATCGTGGCTCTCAAAGAAAGCAAACTGATATTAACTTATATTAACTGGTAATTAATCTTAAAGGGATTACCCTTACCACTTCATAAATTTGGGGACTGACGTAGTAGGCATAGGGATCCCTTTGTATTAAATTCTGCAAACGTTTTTTGGCATGTTTGTGCTGAAAGTACATGCCTGCCAAAAAGGATGTACTGACTGCAGCGACCCCCAGGGCTAAACTTAGGCCCAGGATATGCCATTTATGGTCCATTAGTTGGACCTTAAAATGAGCCAATCCGATAAATAAAACCTAACCATACTGAAGGCTTTCTCCTGGCTAAAATATATGAACAGATTAAAATAGACTTCTTTTTATTCAATTAGTCCAAGTTGATACTGGTTAAACTGGTGGTCATTGGAATATTTACATTTACATTTACAGAATTTTCTAGAGTGGCTACCGAATTGGCTGCCGAATTGGCCACCGAAGTGGTTACCAGACTGATTGCCGAATGGTCTATAGAATTGGTTACCGGTTGCGCAGCGGAACTGGTTACCGGTTGTGCAGCGGAACTGGCTACCGGATTGGAAGTAAAGCTGACCACTGAGTTGGATACTTGGGTATTGATAAAATTGCGATCCAGGCCCTCGAAGAACCGCAGACCTGTGATATTCTCTATCTCCCGGATATCGCTGAGCAGGGCCTTCAGATCAATGTTATTGTTCAGTGGCGTGTTGGGCAGCACATAGGCCTCCACATAGGGTATGGGATCCGTCGCGTACTTGGAATCGATCACCAGGACCTTGAAGAAGTGCGTGGGCACGGCGACCATGATTCTCTCCTCGGTCTGATATTCCAGGAACCAATTGTTGGACTTGAGCTCCCGGGGTAAGTAAATGGAGCCCGTGTAAACGTACACGGTTCCATGCTGGCGGCTCAGCTCGTTCACGTGCTGGAGCAGACGCTCCCACACGGTGAGATTGAAGCCCCTGTTCAGGAAGGGCTTTATGTTGGACAGGAAAAATACCCGGGCAGCCTCCGATTGGTTAAATGCTCCCGCAGGAGTCACAGATGATGTGGGCTTCCCGTAGATGTTACAGTTATACAGATCCAGTCGCTCGCACATCCACTCTATGGAGGAGTTTCGACGATCGAAGGAGGTCACGAAGTCGAAGGCCTCGTTAAGACTAATATCGTTTGTGCTGGGGAAGCCGTACTTCATGATCCCGGCCAGCTTGTGAGTATCCTCACCATCCCGCAGGCGCTCTTTTCTATTTTCCTCCACCGTGAAGATGCCCAGCTGGAAAGGAGATCATTGAGTGAGAGTAGGATGAGTCCTAGAAAAATTTACCAATCGGTAGAGCTTCCGGCGGATAAAGTAGGCATGGGGATTGCGCTGCTCCAGTCTTTGTATATTTCGAAGCACAGCAATGTGCTGATAGTAGGCGCCCAGGGCAAAAAAGGAGCCGGCTGTGGCCGCCACGATACCAAGGATGCCGTTCGCTGGCATTTCTATCCATCAATCACTCAACAGACGATAATTTAGAGCTTTAAACAGTGTAGTGCCTTCAAAAAACATAAACCTTGTGTGTGTGTTGCTGTTGGGAAATTAGCCCACGTTTGATTTTAGGATGAAATGTGACTGTGTTATGCTAGGGAACACACCTCTTAAATAATGGAGAATTTTCTGGAATTTCCCTCTGACTTTTCCAGCAGTCAATCTGCAAAGTTGTCGTGTCCAAGTTCAGAGTGAATCTACAGGCAACACTTGGCTGCACTTGCCAACTGCATTAAGTCAATAGAAAAAGTTGCAGTCATCGTTGCAGCGTCTGAAAACTAAAAAGTCCTTAGGACAAAACATCCCCCCATAGCTTACATCACCCAAAAACCACATAATAAGCGTTGCGGGGGCTATGCCTGACTAAACCAAAAACGGCGTCAAGATTTATTCACCAAATCTCGTCGTACTTTGTTATGCTTAAAAATGTTAGTTGTGGATTTACAGTTTTTCGGTTTTTGGCCACAGAAAAAGTTTCCTGCCCCAAGCTGAAAGTTTGAACGGTAAAGTGATGGAAAGTGTAAAGGATTTAAGGTTGGTAAAGTGGGCAGGAAATGGGTACGAGTTTGGATACTAGATAGCGTTGTTGAAGAAATTGTAGGTTTAATTATTTAAGTATTTTTATGTACAGCATTAGTTTGAAAAGCTTACTAAATGGATTTTACAATATCTTTAAAGCCTGCTTTAATAACACTTAACAGCCTTAAAAAACAAAAGGCTTCCGTACAGAAAGCGCCTGGGGAACACTTGATAATAAAAGGCAGGGGGAAAAACTTTCTCTGACATTTGACAAAGGTATGGTTAAAATAGGGAAAGAAAAACCCGAGCAAATGTGCAAAAGCGCAGTGAAATTGTTTTTAAAAGGAAACTATAACCTGGCCTTCTAGTGTCCCTCGTTCAGAGACCTGAATCCAATACCGATTTGCCCCACAAATTCCACAATTTCAATTCCACATCCATTTTGTGGAGCTTTTGGGCCAGCCGTGAGGCATTGCCAATTAATTTCCAACGTCTAATTGGTGGTTTGCCAAATTCATTGGCCCCGTGGGTATGCGGGTCCTGCCCCTTCGGCACCGTTTGCATATTGATTGATGTCTGGAGGTCCTTTTCGGCATTACACATAGTGCAGCCTCGATTCTTGCCACGGCTTTCCTCCGGCGGATTTTCTAATCAACAGGGCTCGCCCAAATTTGCATAATTAAAACGTTTTCAGTTTTCTCCGTGGCCCAGGTGGAGCCACGCCCCGAAACATTTTCCAGGTTTCTTTGCCAACGAAAATTGACTCGCTAAGTGAGTGAAAATTTGTCGCCTCATTTGAGTTTGGATTAATGAATTATGTACTCCGGGGCTGCTTAATTAACCGAGCTTCGAATGTGATTAGGGGCCAGGCAATTAGCCGATAGGTCTGAACATTTTCAGGATCTGCGATAATCATTTGCTGACTGACAGCCATAAAAACGTTGCCTTTGGGTTTTTCGACTAAACCGAAACCCATTACGACCAGGGTTAACTCTTATTTTTCTCTCTACAGATTTTTACAGCAGGTCAACTTAATGGGGTAATTAACTTATCTAGGTTAGAAAGGGTGAAAAGGTTGGATTTTTATTTGCTTTTTATTCGGGGTCTAACCGAAACATGTGCCGGGGGAGTCAATTATCGTCTGCGGGTCAAATGTTTTTGTTTTACACCAATTAAAAAATATTTTATAATAGCAATATTTTTAAGAGCTTGTAAGCAATTTATTTATTTATGGTTTAGGGTCATTAAAAATAACTTATACCTTTTCGGCTTAATTTATATAATTATTGCTAGGATTAATCGTTAATCATTTAAAGATCCCCTTTGAAGCGTTCTAGCAATTAACACTTTGGCTGCTGGCGTTGCCTACTATTAATTATAGCGATCATCGAAGGGAGAGTGCCATATATAAGTTTTCACATATATATTTATATATATATGTATATTTCTAGAGAAAAATAAAGATTACGGGGGAGCGAGAGCGTAGACATGGGGTCGCCGTGCTCTCAGATCAGTTCCAGTTCCAACGCTCGACAACGATCGCGGGTTGTTTCGAGAGTTTCGTCGGTTAGTTGGGCCGGCAGCGTTGAGCAGGTCAGATCTGCGGAACTCGTTCTTCCGGAGAGCATAAATCTATAACGGTAGAGCTAGGTCGTCGCACGCACTAGATCACCAGAAGATCTCTTTGAAGTGGTCCACTTGAACGGTCAAAAGTCCCAGGGGTGATCCCCAAAGTAAACATGATCTCGCAGCTGGGACGGGTCTGTATTCTGATTTGTGCGGCGCTTTTGGCATTAACAGCTCTTATTGTGGGTGAGTCTATTCACAGAAGAAGGCTTGAGTCTCCCAATCAAAAAGGTTGCTAAAAACCTTCATTACTATTCTAATATTGTATTTTAAGCATATATAACACTCTAATTATAAAATTAAATAAAGCATGAAATCATCCATTAGCATCTCCGGCCGCCACTGATGAGACCGCTCTAAATCCCAATGCCAACTGCAATTATACCCTCATCAAGTCCAAGACCCTGGGTGTGGATCCCTCGTTCTGGAAGAAGTTCTTCAAGCACTGGATACCATTCACCGGCAGTTCGCGGAGTAAAATGCAATTCATACTCTTCAAGCGGGATTTTGCGGATTGCGGAAGGGAATTGTTCATTGGCGATGTGGAAAACCTCAAAAACTCAGGCTTCGATGCACGTCATCCAACACGGTAAGGGGATTTCCTGGGAGATTAAAGGCCCAGATTGCGAATCGATGAGGGGAACTTTTCCGCTTGACATATTGTGAAGGAAGTAATTGTGCAACATTCGATTTGTTTACTTTTAACTGAATAGAATAATTACAAAAAAGCTGTTTAAACATTTTCAGACATAACAATACTCGGCTATAAGTAGTGTATTCAGTAGTCCCATTAAACTCGGGCTTCTACGTCAGAAAGCAACTAATTATTGAGAGAGCAAAACAAGCCAATGAATAATGATCACAGCCAAATATTTGCCAAATTCTCTCACTAAATTTAATATTTATTTCGGAGTAATCATGAAAACTGGTTTGTTTTATTTTTATTTTGATGCTGAGCTTTCGTGTGGCCCACAGCTCCCTTATCGCTTTTGAGTCATTGTCATTTCACTGACACTCGAATAATTGCCAATTATTTAATTATTTTTATTTTTTTTGGCAGCAATGTTAAAAATACTTTCAATTAAAACTTTTAAATTAAGGGAAGAGGAAAAGAATGTAATTTTAATATACATTTGTTAGCTAATGAGAAATTTTTTAGAAATTACGGCATGTCCAACACGAGTTTAGCATTAAGAGTGATAAGATAAGAAAGGAATTGATGATTTGCATGAGATAAGATCTGTTTACATGAAAGGGGGCATTGATATTTACAGCTGATTGTTATCATTTAATGAGGTATTCATAGAGCTGCCTTCAAAATTGAATTCTTTTTTAATAGTTAAAAACCAGTAAAGAAGTATAAATATAATTATTTGGTTTCCGGGTTATTATAATGTTTTTTATAATATACATAGCAATATTACATGCCGGGTCATTTCTTTTAACTCTATCTGTTCTTATTTTTATGCCAGCTTATTTCTTTTAACACTTTCTGTTCTTATATTCTAGATTCAAATCAGTATCATAAATTTATGTTATATATTCTTCTCCCACAGAATTGTCATTCACGGCTGGATGAGTCAGAGCAAAGGCTCTCACATCAGAAAGGTGAAGAATGCTTACCTGAGCCTGACTCATCCCGGCCTCAATGGAGAGCCCCCGCGTTACGAGGATTTCAACGTCATAGTCTGCGACTGGAGCAAGATTTCCACAAATGTAAACTACTTCGAAGTGGCCAAGACAGTGGAGGATCTGGGTGCCCTGCTGGCGGATCTAGTGCGTCATCTTCATTTGGAGGCCAATCTGCATTACGATGATGTCTACATTATTGGACACTCTTTGGGCGCTCAGATTGCTGGCAGTGCTGGCAAGCAAATCCAACCATATAAATTCAATACCATTTACGCTCTAGATCCTGCTGGTCCTCAGTTCCGGGATCAGACGGATGAGTACCGCATCGATGCCAGCGATGCCTCCTACGTGGAATCCATACAAACCAGTGTCAGCTTTGGCTTTGAGAAGCCCGTGGGACATGCCACCTTTTATCCGAATTATGGAAAGAATCAGAAAAAGTGCTATGTCTACGGTTGTTCGCACAAGAGGTCTCATGATTATTTCGTGGAAACCCTGACGAGTCCAGCGGGCTTTTGGGGACCCCGCTGCGAGCGTCACGATGATGGCACCTGGATCCTTCTGCTCAGCGATGGCGAGTTCCGGATGGGAGGCGAGCCCTCGGTACCGAAGAATGGAACCTTTTATGTAAAGACCTACTCGAAGCCACCCTATGCCATGGGGCACAGGTGGCAAACCGAGCCGGCGCCACGAGAGGATGAGGATGAGAACTCTACGGAGGAGTAGGAGAAGGGAAGAATGTCTTCTTATTAGAACTGTGAATAAAATAGAGTGAGAAATAAACAAAAAATAATATTTATAATGTAAATAATTAAACAAAATTATGAATAATATAAGTTTTACAAATATTATAGAAAATTAGAGGAATATTGGTTTAAAATTGTAATTGTTTTCCACCTGAATGTTTGCTTTTGAGAACAATTTTTTGGAAATATTTTTTGTTTGTTTTTCTTGAACCTAAATTTATTTTGCCTGCAAAATAATGTCCCGAGCTCTCTTATGTGACTAACCACTGCACTCTTATCTTTAGATTCCCTGAATGTGGGAGCCAATTTCAGTGTTTGCCAAATCATTTACCAGGAAATACCAAGCTCTGGTTTCTGCAAATTGTCCGGTACTTTCCGTTTCTAATCTACGCTTTGAGGTAGGTATAAAAGCATTCCAAATCGCTTAAGGCCTAGCCATTCCCTCGCCAACTTCGAAACCAAAAATGTTGCAAAATCAAAGCCTTTTCCTTAGCTTTGCAGTTTTGTTAGCTGTTGTGGCTGCGGTACCACCACTGCTCAGGACTTCTAAATATTCCATTCAATATGAGATCGAAGTTTCAGTAAACGAAGGGAACCGCAAAAGTATTGGTGATAAAAACATGAGACAGCCAAGCAGCGAGACCACTGACAAATTTATTGTGAACCTAAAAGAAGAGCCTTCCAAAGAACCAACCTTTGTGGAAAACTCTAGGATGTTTGGCAGTGAGATAGGAAAAGAGTCAATTAATCAGCCTGATGAAAACAGCGTGACGCCAGATGAAGAGTCCAAGAGTGATGAAATTTTCAAAGTTCAAAGCAGTGAGTCGCCCAGTGAAAAATCTTCTGAGGAACAAAGTGAAGAGTCCAGCCAAGTCCTAAGTGAAATATCTTCTGAAAAACGAAGTGAAGAATCAAGCGAGTATTCTACTAACGAAAGTTTTGAGGAGCCAAAAGAAGAGTTCAGCGAAGTCCTAAATGAAATATCTTTTGAGGAACAAAGTGAAGAGTACAGCCAAGTCCCAAGTGAAGAATCTTCCGAGGAACAAAAGGAGGAGTCCATCGATCATTCTGATGATGAACTTTATAATGAACAAAGTAATGAAACTAGTGCGAAGCCCAGTGAAGACTTAAGTATTAATGAAATTTTTAAAGAGCAAGCTAGCGAGATGACAAGAGAAGAAATTTCTGAAGAACAAGGTGATGACTCCACCGAGTCCGCCTACCAGCTTAGTGAAGATAATTCGAATGAAAACAGTGATGAATCCAGCGAGTCCTTAATTGAAGAATCCTTTCATAACCAAAGTGCTCTCAAAACAGCAAATAGCGGGGTCCAGCTAAACGTCAAGTGAAGAATTTGTTGAAGAATTATTAAATAAATAACAAAATAAGGCAAATAAAAATCCCCAAGTAAACGATCTTACTGAATTCCAATTTACAATAAGGCATACATACATATATGCATAGAAAAATCTGTCACAGTGCTTTCCTTAACTTTGAATCATAATCAGGTATCATCTAAGCGAACAAGTAAAATTTAGAAAATTTACAAAACAAAAATGAAGTTTCTTGTCTACGGCCTATCTCTTCTTATGCTGCTACTGTCTGTAGCAGCCATAGCCATACCAGACACTGAAGAGGACAAAATGCTGGATAATGGTCCGGACGTGGACTTTAACGATCTAGGTCCTGACTTCAGCTTCTAAGTGGTGTGTAATGTGTTTCGTTTTCCTCATTCGAGTTCTTATAAACTTGTACTTTTTGTAGCCTTACATTATGCTGCTGATGAAGCTGGTTGCTCGCCCATTATTTTCCTTTTGCGGACCGACAATTTTTAATTAAAACAAACAATATGCTGCCCCAAACTTGTTTTTGGTGCTTTTGGGTGGCGCTGTGCACAAAATTGCAGCTTTTGGGGTCAGAGGCCGGGGCAAGTTGTTGTATGTGCATTTACTCGGCTTAATTAGTTGAGATTTTACATTATTCATACGCCACGTGTGACCAGCGTCCGCCCACTTTTTGGCCCACCAAGCGTGCTGATCCCAGCCGTCGCCTTCCTTTCTTTTCCTGACAGCATCATAATTTCCACTTAATTAAAGTTGTCGTTGTTGTGGGTGCGGAGTTTGCGGTTCGCTTGCCAAAAACTTGTCGGGATGCATTTTCGCATTTAAAGTTTTAGGAGTTGGTGAGGACCGCACCAGAATGAGCTGCGAAGACTTGGCTCTTAATTTAATTTTGTGGAACCTCGTTTGTTAAAAGTTTTAGGTCGGATTTTTAATCGGAGTTTAGGCGGATAAATTTTGTTAATAAAAAAATAGTCGAGACAATAGAATGCATCCTAAGTCATTGCAACCTACTGTATAGTCCTGAAATCATTGCATCCTACTGTATGGTGCAATATTTTATTATTTTAACATAAAACTTCATTTTAGTTTTAGAGTTAAAGTTAACTTTCAGGGTATATACACTTCGGCTTATTAAAGTTAGCTTTCTTTCTCTTCTTGCTGTCCTTAATATATATACAAAACCTGTGCCTTAAAGTCAAAATATCTCAACCAGGACTTTAGTAACTATTAAATTTCCATTTATTCGCCCCAGGACAAGACATCTTTGCAAAAGTTGACAAGCCAAGACAATTAAATGTTTGACATAATACATTGATTGGCCTAATATATTTCCCAACTCACTTATCGTAATAATTGTCTCAAATTGACAGATGAAAGCCAAGCCGGGCCGCAGGAATAATCTTTTGAGGTTTCCGAATATGAAAGGACTCTCGTTAAATCTCAGGTGGAAAATGCCAACGCTTAAATTTTATGCAAAATCATTTACCCCTGTTTCCCGACCCTAAAATAGTTGCAAACCTTTCGATTTAGCTGGGAATGGATTCCTCTGCGATTGATGATTGTGTGCGTATTCCTTGGGGGTTTCCCTTTGGTCCTGTCCCTCTGTATTTGATTATTTAAATTTTCCCATTCGTTTTCATGGCGTATAAATTATTTATGAGCCAAGTGTGTGTGTGCGTGTGTGTGAGAGAGGACGTTGGCATTTCCATTATGGCATTCTAATTAAGGTCCCCCACAAAATGTCTCCCAAGTTCATAGTAAGCAACACCTTACGTAACTGATGACCAAAGGACTTTGGACCTCGGTGTGATGGGAATTAGACCCTTAGAAATTCACTGGAAAATGCACGAGCCAGGAATTTCTCGAGTCCTTTTCGTGGACAGCCTGAAGACCAATTTGTCGCCTCAAAATGGACCGTGTGAGTGTCATAACTTTGCTGATGTGAGTGCGTGTGTGTGTGGGTGTTGAGATTGTCGCTTAGGAAACCTTAAAAAAAGAAAGGAAAAATTAAAATGAAATCAAGTTACAAAAGGTTACAAAAGGCAGAGTCCCAGATATTCCCGGCAAATGAGTCCGATAGGAAGGCGATGACAATGACTTACATCATTGCAAGGGGAGAAGGACCTGCAGGACCCTCTCTCTCTCTCTCTCTCCTTCTCACACACACTCGTTAAAGTTCATGTGAACACGCACTTAGGTCAGCAGATACCGGGGCAGGAAGTGAGAAGCTCCGCCACTTTGGCACACTCACTCACATATGTATGTGCTCGGGATATCTGCGTCTCAGTATCTCCACGTCTCCGATGCTATTTGTGCAATTTTATAGCGTTTTTATGGCACACAAGTTTTGTGCTTTGTGTGCTGTCGGTATGTCCTGTCCCGGAGTCCTTCTGTGCCCGTTCTGCGTCCGGTTCGCTCTTTAAAATATTTAAATTTGATGTGTGTGAGTGTGTGTGGGCGGAATGGCTGGGAAATTCGGTTCCGTTGTGTGCTCAACTGTGTAATAGAGGCCGTCTTGAAGTAAATGGTAAAAGGGCATAGGGAACATGCAGAAATGCTTGGGGGAAGTCCCCTTTTTCAGGGCCTCGAGGTTTCACAAATGCAATTTATAAATCGAGGGGTTAGGACTTAGTTTTTTAGTAAAGAAACCTAAACATACCTATACCTACCTAAATAAATATTTAAAAAATAGTTTCATACAAGAACTCTTTACATAATTTAATAAGAGAAAAGCTAACAAAATGCTGTCTTTAAATATTTTAATAATTTTTAAAAGTGGTAAATCTTATCTCATTACCTTGACAAATTGTAAGAATTGTTTTTAGCTTTAATTGTGTGATAAAAGAATGCGAAATCTTTCAAATATTCTCCATAAGTTCTAGAAGTCATACAAAATTAAAATAAACAAACTAAACCCCATATGTTATTTTTCACCTAGCAAAAATAACAATTTACTTTAATCCCCTTCTCTACAGCCTCCCATTATTGAGCACTAACTTCTGACTTTTCCCCTAGACAAACTGCCATTGTTTCGGCTCATATATATTTAAGCCATTGCGATATAGAAGCCTCGTTGCCAACCCTGGATGCTGGGAATTTCTCCCCTAACAATTCACATATACTCGTATCTATGTCAGTTCACTTGAGTGCTGTTGTTGTGGCGGCTTCTACTTTTCGGGCCTTTTTCCAAGTTTTGCGGTGTGATTTTATGTGCAAACTTAAATTATACAATTTGGGGGGGCCATGAATACATTTTTGCCATCGTCATCGTCTTGAGCTCGGCTGATGTTGCTTGTGCCATGGCTGGCGAAAGGGACAATGAGTTGCTAAATGCTTTGAATATTCTTCTGGCCATTGCCTGGCACTGCATGCATAATATACAATATATGGCCATGTCAGAGCCGAATCCTGCGAGCAAGGGGAGAGAGTCCTTTGGTAGGGATACGAAATGTGTTGACAGGTCGAGTATGTCGTGCGGTTTCTTTTACAGAAGCATCTTGGCCAGAAATTGTGAGCAGTATCACAAGGATTTTGGTTTTGGTTTCGCTTGCAGAAGCTTCATTGTGCTGAAATAAATAAATATTGGAATGTATTCTGATATATACTTGCTTATTGATGAATTCCTGAAAGGAAACATACTAAACTAACTTAACTTAAATATCGTAAAATGCTACTAACTTCACTGCATAATTGGCTGCAAAGTTCTCTGAAATTCACTGCAAATTAGCCATTTTATGTCCTGTCGTTAAAAGTTTCCTCTTTGAATTTGCTTTCGCTTTGTTTTTTGTTTTCCTTTATGGAATGCACTCTTTATTAACAAGACAAGTTAATGATTGGGGTTTTTGCAGTCGCCGCCCTTAATGCCAGTTAAGCACATAACAAAGTACGCACTTTGTGAGCATTTAAAAGCCGGCAATAACGACAGCGCCACATGCTGTCCTCTGACCCCCAGCCACCGCCCACGAATGCAGCTGATATCCCGAGCAGGTCCTTCTTTGTTGTTTTGTTTCTGCTTTTTAATCCTCTTTTTTACCATGGACATTATGGCTGCTGGCGGGTCTGTGTATGAGTGTGTTTAATGGGCGGTGGTCAAAAAAGTTCGCACATGTGCTGTCGTCAGCTAATAGTGCTCGTAAGCACCTTTTTTTTTCGAGTGTGCGGAGTAAGGGGAGCTGGGATTAATTCAATTATGCGTATTTATACATATACTTTATATTTAAATTACGCATATGTGTGTTTGTTTGTAACAATAGTTAGGTTTGAGAGGAGAAGAGCATTCATTATTAGCTGAAAAGTAAGGTAAAGGCTTAAAGTTTTAATAACAAACAAAAACGTGTAGGAGGAATATGGAGTATATAATGAAAAAACTGTTAGCAGTCTTGCAATTTTTAAGAATATTATTTATGGCAAACAATCAATTTCAGAGCTCTTTTATTGTTCATATTAAAATTTAATAGCTTTAAAAAGTCCTAAAATTCAAAGTGAACCTACAAATAAACGGTTCCCAGTAAGGCAACATTTTAAAACCACTATCAACTTCAATTTGTTTTTATTACTTCTTTTTATCTTAATTTTAAAACATTTCAACATTACTGACTTGTGGACCTTAGACATTATCTATCCAATTTAGTTTTGTACAGAAAAGGAATACAATTTTAATTGAAAACAAAACTATTGATAAAAAATATCGTAAAGTTAGCATATTATTTCTGTCTATACGAGTCATATAAAAGATAGACCCATGCCAGTAGTGACTTCGAGAAGACGTTCTTGAAGAAACACCATTAACAAAAGAATTTAAAATGTTGGCAAGAAGCATTGTTTTCCTTACACTAATCGCCTTGATGTCAGCCAATCGGGTTCCGGTATCAGAAGAGAGGATCGTTGGTGGTGATCCAGTAAAGATCACTGAGATTCCTTGGCAAGTTGCGGTCTTTCGCGAAGGATTTCAAATATGCGGTGGCGTCGTGTACAAAGAATCGATCGTCCTGACTGCCGCTCATTGCTTGCGAATGGAAGGGGTTTACACGGTGCTTGCAGGATCTCACTCGCTTACCTCCGGTGGACAGATAGTGAAGGTAGCGGAGTCCGAAATCCATAACGGGTCCGACATTGGAATGCTATTTCTGAGCTCTCCCCTCAAATTTGACAATTTCACAAGGCCCATCGAATTGGCGGATAAGAGTCCAGAGGGAGGAACTCCTGCTTTTGTCAGTGGTTGGGGATGGACAAGTTTTAATCCAGATTCCCAAGGTCCAGATTATTTGCAGGTGAAATATGTTACGGTAAAAGATCGCTCTCGTTGCCAAAAATCCTTCGACGCCTTAAAGGTCCTATTGGCAGAAGATCCTGAAACTTTAGAGGATCACGAGATTTGTGCTTCCCTTAATGGCAATGGAGCTTGCCATGGAGACTCAGGCGGACCCCTGGTTAGCTTTAAAAACCGAAAGCTAATAGGAATAGTTTCTGGTGGATTTCGATGCTGGACACCGGGTATCTATGTTGATGTCGCTAGCATGAAGGAGTGGATCGAGGATACCGCTGCCAAATACGGTTACTAGCTGGAACAGCTAGATAATATAAACTTTTCCGTATTTAATGATTAAATAAATAAAATATTTACTTGTCTTACTTGTATTTTTGCTGGTTTATTTCTACCTAAACGATGCCAACAAAAAGGTTATTTCAATAAGACCTATAATTATTGCAAGATGTCCTGGTCTGGGCTCCCGTTGTGCGCAAATTAAAAGCGATGGCGAACCAGAGTTCGCTGGAGTCACCACTGGCTTCTATTGTCCTGTAGCCACAGCATTTATGGAAACTATTTGCAGAATGCAAAGCAAAGCGCAGCAGAAAAGAAATTGCATTAAAAACAAATACACACCGGGTTGGATGGGGTCTACTCGCCGCCAGTTATACAAGATGTTTATAAAGGGCACGGCTTAGGCACGTTCCGTGCTCCATGACCAGGAGCCAGGAGCACGGGAGTGCGAACAAATAAGCAAACAGGAAGAGGAACAGGAACCAGTAACAGGATGCCTTCCGACACGACTTTTCCGATGGCAAAGCAGGGGAAGGAAATTGTGCAGAAGTGTATAGATCTACACAGGGAAAAACATAATAATTTTAGTTAATTTTTATTATCTCAATAAATTTTATTTAAATGGGAAATTTAATGATTGAAAAAGACTTTTTTTTAAAATATTTTTTTTGTTGCTTAAATTACTATCAATAAAACTGCAGTCGAATTTTTCCAGTGCAATAATAACTGCAGCAAACAAATCGCAAATTGAAATGGCAGATAAGTAGCAGGAGCTGCAGGACTCCTCCTTGTCCTGCACTCTCGCGAAGGATCTGCGAAAACGGCAGCATAGGGAATGGAAAATATAAAAATCAGGACCCCGTTCGTGCTCCTGTCAAGGCAATTGCCTCCATCGTCTCCTCCGCTATCCAACCCTCAATCCCCACCCTATCCGTACCATCGTCGCCTGGCAACATTGTTAACCCAGCAAGTTATGCATTCTTAATTTAATCGCTGGAATTGACTCTCCTCCAGAGCCCATCTTCCACTGGCTTAGCGGCCGGGGCTTTTTTCCGGAGCTTCCTTTCCTATGGGAAGTTTGCAGCAGAGATTAGGCATATATCATGCGATTATATTGCATAGTTTGCATTGCCCAATGACTTGGAATCGCTTTTCCCTGCCCCAAACTCAGCGGGGGGAGATTAAGTTGCAGACAATCGCTGAAGAAGAGAGGAGCCCGAGAGGATACACAAGGATGGGAAGAAACTGGAGGGAGTAGTAAACTTTTTGGCCGCAGGATTATGGAATTAGGTTTAAACTTCAGGGAGGGATTGAATTTTATTTACTCTTTTTAATATATTTTTAAAACATTTAAGGTTAAGTTCGTTGAGATTGAAAAATATTAATTTACATTTTTCTAAAATCATTTTATGCTATGCCATTTATTAATAAACGCTGTTTGGCTTATTAAATTATTTTAATTGCCTCAAGGATCCAAGACCTCAGCTTAGCCACATCCGCATAGACTGCTGGATATTTCGCAGGAGCACAATCCTCTCCAAAGGGCACTATGCCCACGAGCTGGTCACCAGAAACCAAGGGACCTCCAGAGTCCGCGGAGCAGGGACTTTTTTCCGAAGCTCCGTCATGATCTGTTGACGTTGGTCATAATTTAGCGATGACTTTCAAGCAGCTTTCATAGTAGACGATGGGCTCATTGATGCCAAGCAGATATGTGGACTCAGGCAATTGCCTGAGATCCCCATTCGAAACTAAAGCCTGAGATCTGGATGCTGGTAAACTACAGTCCAGAGGAATGGGTTTGCCATTGAATTGATAGGGTTGTTGAAGTCTAACCACAGCCACTTCATTGGATAAGCCGTAGGAATGGAAAGTAAATGAGAATTTACAAAGTTGCAAAACTTAATTAGAAGAAGAACTATCTTCACTTTAATTAACAAAGGAATTTACATGATAAACCAAACCTATTTCTTCACGTTATATAAAATTTTGAAATGAGTAGAAACCACTTAAGAAAATATGAAAACTCGGTTATCAACAATAAAAAATAAATTGAGTTATTCAAAAATATATAATTAAAATATTTTACTTAACAGAAAGCTTCGAAAAAGAGCTCATCTCCTATATAAGTTAACTTCTAGCATAAGTGGTGACATTGCGATCTCCAGCTCTTTCCAAAAAAGTCAAGATGATCATCAGCTGTATTCTTGTGCTTTTGGCTGCCGCCTTACTTTCCGCAGGACTCGTACCACAACCGGAAACCCGCATAATCAATGGAAGGGACATGGACATTAAAGAGGTTCCCTGGCAGGTGTCCTTGCAGTTTCAAGGAAGACACTTTTGTGGTGGTTCTATTTACAGCGAAAATATCATCATAACTGCTGCTCACTGTTTTTATAATCGCATTGGGGATACAAAGTTTCGCCTCATATTACCCAAGGAATTCCTTGTTGTCGCTGGATCCGCTTTTAAAAGATCTCAAGAAAATCTTTTTGGCGTGTCAATGATAAAGCACTTCGAAAATTATAAAATGGATCCAATAAAAAGGACCAACGACATTGGCATAGTGAAATTAAGTAAGCCACTTACATTTAGCAACAAAATAAGGCCAATTCCTTTGGCTACAGATAATCCACATCCTGGTTCAGTGGCTTTATCAACAGGCTGGGGACAAATAAAAACTCCGTTGATTGATGATATATCCGCAGAAATTCTGCAAGGCATAAACATTTCTATTGGAAACTTTGACGCCTGTAAAAAATCAACGCCTTGGATGACAAAGGATACTTTTTGTGCTGGAACGGCAGGACTATCGGCATGTATTGGAGACTCTGGTGGTCCTTTAGTTTTTAAGAATACATTAGTTGGAGTTGTCTCAGGCGGTACAGCGGATTGCATTGGCGCTGGAATCTACACCAGTGTGTCCCACTATCACAAATGGCTTCTGAAGGCAATTGAATCCGTTTTAAAAAAATTTTAAATGTTTAAACAATAAAAATAAAATAAATTTTTGGAGTGTATTTCCAAGTGTGTATGAAGTTGGGAATTTTTTATTTCCATTTGGAATTATCAATATTTGAAATAGATTTTCCCGGGGTGTACAAACATTTACATGGAAAACAAGAAAGGAAGCTAACTTCGGACCGCCGAAGTTTGTATACCCTTGCAGCTTACAATTGGATCAATATGTATTGATAAAATTTTATCAAATGAAAAGTAAAACTAGCAGGAATTGTATACAACATTAATACATATAAAAATTTGGTTTAACATTGCGTATACGTAATATTTTCCGAACATTTCTATGGCAGCTATATGATATAGTAGTCCGATTTTGATCAAAATAAAACAGAAATTCTAAAATAATATAAAATGGCCATGTCTTAAATCTTATTTATCTTATTTTTCTGAAAATTTACCGATCGTTCCAATGGCAGCTATATGATATAGTCGTCCAATCCGGCCCGTTCCGACTTATATAGCAGTAAGAGCATATAGAAGACTATCTGCAAAGTTTCATTCAGATAGCTTCAAAACTGAGGGACTAGTTTGCGTATAACCGGACAGACGGACAGACGGACAGACGGACAGACGGACATGGCTAGATCGACTCGGCTATTAATGCTGATCAAGAATATATATACTTTATAGTGTCGGAAATGTCTCCTTCACTGCGTTGCAAACTTCTGACTGAAATTATAATACCCTGCAAGGGTATAAAAAGCGCCCGATCAAAATAAAAACTTTATGCTTAATATAGTATCAAATATATCGTAAACTTGAATGTATTGGATATTATTGAAAAATATTCAAAACATGCCAGTTAATTTAATTTTTTTTTTCCTTACTTGGTTCCAATTTATATATCAGTCTTTTGCGTAATGTAATGATACATTCTGTGGGTATTTTCTGAGGCAGATCAAGAGCCCTTAAATAAAAAAAAAATTCTACAGACCAACACTTGGTCTTGCATATTCTTCAGTATGTGTCTGTTTGGGAGGAGAAAATTATTTTTAATTAAAATATCAATAATATACTCTAGATCAAATGTTGTTTTATTTTAAAAGAAAAGGAATAATTTTGAAAAGGAAAAGTTTACAAGTTCAAGTTAGTTATTAGAAGCATACAGATTGCCAATTGCTTTACTATTCGGTTTCACAAATATTTTAGTCAACAGGATTTTCAAGAGTGTTAACTGCCTCCAGGATCCACTCTCGGTAATAGGCAACACTGGTATAAAGTCCGGCACCCAGACATAACACTCTTCCGCCTTTGGACACGATTCCCACCAATTTTCCTTTCACCACCAGGGGTCCACCCGAGTCACCATAACACACGGCTTTTCCAAGGAATCCGGCGCAGATGTGTCCCTTGTGCACCTTGAAGGGATACTTAATTTTACACCAACGCTTGTTTTCGATCCTGAGTTTTAGGCCCTGAAGATGGATCGGATAGCCAAAGTAGGAGAAACCCCAGCCAGTTGTTAAGGCCTTCGATCGTTTGGCTGGATCCGATTTGGCCAGGGGAATCGATTGGATGTATCGATTAAAGGTGAGGGGTTCCGACAACTGTATTACGGCTACATCGTTTTCGAGCTCCTCGTTGTAACTCTTGTGATGTATAGAGTCGGCGGCTTTGACCAGAATCCCTCCGGAATTGTGCTTCGAGGACCCCGCACGAATCCATAATCCCTCAATCCCGAAACCGGAAATGCAGTGCGCAGCTGTTATAATAATGGTTTCACTGTAGATGGATCCGCCGCAGTTGTGTGAGCCATTGTACTGCAAGGAGACCTGCCAGGGAGCTTCGTCGATTTCGATATCGCGTCCGCCGAGTACGCGATCCTCCGGTTGGGCAATGCCAGGACTTGCAGTAATCAAGGATACTGACGAGAGCCAGAGGAAACTACAGAATAGAAGCATTTTTAAGCTTTTTACTGAAGGGTTTTAAGAACTTTGATTTCAGTGCTGCCAGGTCCACGCTTTTATAGGGTTTTCTCTTTAAAAACATTGTCTTAAAGCTAATTATTTCCAATTTGTATTGTTATTTATTTAAGAAGAAAAATGAATTACAAGAGGCAGTAAAGTTAAAAGTTTATAGGGAAAAATGAAAGATAAAATATAATACAGCTTTTCAACTTACATAAACAAAAAAATGAATTTTTTACAATGTAAAGTGTATGCTACATTGTTGAAACTGTACTTCTTTAATTTTTAAAGTATTCTCATTAATTTCCATGCACACCATTCAAAGTCAACCTACATTTAATAATGGAAATTTGATATTAGAATTGAGATTGGTTCTTCATTAATAAATGCATTGTGTTTTGTCCGGACAATGAATTGCCTTTTGGCGACTGAAAATTGCATTAATCATACGCCCCGTAGGGTGCCAAATAATATACTCGAAACCCTGACACATACACACATTTATTTCCTCCACTTTTCACCGCCCGGAGCATCCATCAAATTAATGGAATTTCATATTTGCCTTGCTCTTGCCCTCTCGCCAAAGAAATTTGTTTATCCAGCTAAAATGTTATCGAGTTCGTAGCACCCTCGATGCTGATGTAGTTAGTTCTTCTTCTGGACAACTGCAGTTTTTTTTTATATTCTGGCGTTTTTTTCTTTTGCTTTTAATACAATTACTTGTCCGACTTTTGGGACCCTGGAGGCTGTGAACAAAAAATGTAAAATGCTGACTCATAACCAATGCGGCCGCCGAAACAAGTTTGCTTGAAAAACGTTATTGTATTAAAACAATTTGGTATGCAGACGAGGGAAGCTCTTTTGCAGAAGTGGGATTAGATTCCACTTTGGGGGAAATACCGAAAAAATGTCAAGAGAAATTTGATATGACTTCGATAATATAAATTTGTTGTTACCATAAAATAATTTATTCAGCTAAGTCAACTCGTAAATATAAAACTACAAGGATAAATATAAAACTAAAATTTCTATATTCTTTGATGCCACATTTCCAATGGTTATATATTTTCTCTATCTGCAGCTGAAATTCCAAGCACGTTTTCCCCACGCAGTTCAATGGTTTAAACGCTTTTCCGGGCAGGCGAAAATTCGCATGGACTGCAATCAGATAGTCATGCACTTGACGCTGCCTCGAAATGCCCTGCGGGCCGTTGTCCTTGTCAACAGCTATCGCCCTTTGGTCGAGGTGAGAATGTGAGCTGGACGGCCAGGGAGGCAGGTAGGTCGGTTGTCCGGTCGCTTGGTCCGTCGGGTTCGGGCCAAGTTTACTGCCCTGGGGTTAGTTAGGCTAATTTAGCGAAGCGTTCCCATCGAAAGCCTCTGCTCAGCTGGCAAGTCAAGTGGCTTGCACCAAGTGAGCATCGCCCTCGCCCAATTAAACCCGACCAGAATCCGGCAAAAGCCCTTCACGGCCGGCCAGATGGAAGCTACTGGTCATTACTCATAGTTATGGACACTAATCTGATGCACTTGGAAAAGGATTTGAATTGGAAGAGAGCTTAAAATCAAGATTAGAAGGAAGATTTGTTGACTTTTTAATTTAAAATTACAGGGATTATTTTTCACCTTAAAATTAAGTTTAGTTTTTGAATTTTAATGCGTTTATAGTAAGTAAATCGTATGTTAGTTTTAATAACTTTTATTTATTAACCGATTTCAGCCATATTTTTTCCTACCTTAGATAACATCCCACCCATAGCCTGGACCTCCTCCTTCTCCATTTTCCACCTCTACTAACTGGCATTTTCCAAATTTCAGTGAAGGCCGCAATTGAATGATAACACAAGCAGCAGCTGCAACGTTAAAACTAAATTGGCCAACGAGCAACCAAGCCACTGCGTGTCTACTGGGCTCCCGTTTTCAGGATGCAGGATATCCCGGCTCCCCTTCCCCCCTCACTGGCTGGAGAAAATCGTCCTGCACATCTGTGGGCAGTTTTGGCAGCAAATTGAAATGAAAATCTCGCCGCGGTTTTCTGGCTTTGTTTAACGGTTGGCTAGTCGGATGTTTTCTGGTCGCAGCCTGATAAAGAGGCGATGGAAGCGACGGATTTGGGTGTCCGGGATGGTTCTAAATGCCAGGAAAATTGGACGAAAATATATTAAAAATGAAATAATATAATATATTAAAAATGAAATTATGGCTGCAGGTGAAAAATAATGAAATTGCTTCTGTAATTTATTGGATTTAAATAGTTAAATGCTACTAAAATGTATATAAATACTGAAATACCAACAAACATCAATATGTAAACTATAAAATAATTTTTAGAAGCTATTAATTTTTTTATAAAATGTACTATTTTTTACTTAATAAGTATCATTTGTTTCAAAACCAACTCCAAGCCCAATGGTTATTCAGAACACCCTCAAGCACGCAGCCTCAGTGAAGCCCTTGCCCTGCAGTATCCCCCTCCAATCTCCGATCTATTCATATCGTAAAACACAAATGCAACTGCGACCAAAGGACCACAAAACTATTGCCAGCGATGGCGATAGCGATGGCTTCCTATCCCAGGATATACGCAGCCATTTCCGGCGTCGTAGCTGCCAGCTTCCGCCTTACCTATTCATTCCACTGCCCGCCAGCGTTGCGCCCACAGCTGTCGGGCAACTGTCTGACCCGCCTCCCTCATTTTCCACCATTTTCCATTTCCCATTTCCCTCCCGGGTCTCTCTCAATCGTCTGGCAAATGGAAGCTTGACTTTAAGCGATGGAAATTTTAATGCGCCAATGCGCAATTTATGATTATTTCATGCTCATTTTAATTTGCCCATTCAGCAGACCGCTTTAAAGTGTGCGGTGATTGCGGGGGATTGTGGGGTGGAAATAGTTTTCAGGTCTCCGCTCCCCCCAGCTCTCGTCTGGCGGAATGAGATAGCGGAAAGGCCTCATTAATTCCACGCACGTTTTCCCCGACAGAGAGACAGAGCGGGGGGAAGCGGTGGGAAAATCGCAGAGAGATACGAGAGGCCGCTAATAAAACAAAAATGGAAAACATATAAATCAGTGTCCTTGGCACGTGTCGCTGTCGTCGTCGAAGTCATTCCATTCCCCAGGTGCAAGCCCCTGGGTCAACCTAAAGGGTCTTCTCCTGCCATCGTGACCCCGCCGGTCCCCCGGTTGGATCCCCTTTAGAGCCCCATTGCATTACCACTTTTGGACTTGTGCGCTGTCACGTTGTAAATCTCACGAGAGCAAACACTCAAAGAGAAGCGGAGAAACGGAGAATCCGAGGGATAGAGACAGAGCGACAGACGGCGACAGACAACACGCGTGCTTAGCCATATCCATTTCGGCTCAGGCACGGGGAGAAATATTCAGGGTTTCTCTAAACAAAAACTTAACTAAAAAGGTAAAGGATTATAAAATATAAATTTAGTATTTTATTTAAGTATAATTATTTGAGTTTTCTCCTTGTGTATTTGTTCAACCACGCACACATCTTTATGGAGGGTTGGGCCACTGCTAAAGGCTTCGCCCCTGTGGGGACGTCGTGCCCCAAAAGGAGCGCCGATCCGAGCCAGCGATTGCATTATAAATTAAAATATGTCAACGCAGCGAATCAACAGCTGCTGCTATCCTTGTACCAGGACACCCCGAAAACAATCCCAAATGCAAGCAGGCAAAATTTAAAATGAATATTTAAGTAGAAGTGCAAGTAAATTTCTCAAATTTCAAGTCCTTGCCTTTGGCTTGATAAACTTTATCTTTAATAAAAATAAATACAATTGTAATTCATAAATAATTAACAATTCCCGGACTTTCCAAACAAGTCTGCAAGATGTTGAATGCATCCATCAGATACACATGGAATTTGTATGTGATAATGGCTACAAAATTCTTAGAATATCGTATGCAACATCTCGTTTTACAATTTTTCCTTAAGTTTCCAGTACATTGATTTCACCAGAATCACTCAAAGGTTTCAATTAACCACAAAACCATTCCACAAAAAAATACATAGGAGCCAAACAAAATGTATAGAATTCAATGGGTGGCATATAACCTTTGGCTTTTTAATTAAATGCTAGTAAACTGCATTCATTGTAATGGGAGAATCACGAAATGACAAACAGGACGAAGGAGCTCACAAAGCGAACCAATACAAATATTGTTTTCCTCCGCTTTCCCAGGTATTTTTACGTTACTTTTCCAAGGAGCAGCTACTGCTATTTGTCCGCTCATGCGGAGTATTTAATTGCATCCCAATGGAGCGCACTTGGAGGAGTGCAGCGGGAGTCGGCAAACAGGAAACTGAACACAGAAGGGTAAAGGTAAGTGGGGCAAAGTGGGTAATCGAAAATTTCCCGGCTGCTTCTTTTCGTACCCACAGAGAAAGTTGAAAAAGGAGGAGGAGAAGAAGACGTGGCAGGACGAGGACCTTCGCTTCCCTCGTTCTCAAGGGGAAGGCAACTATTGCGAGAGTAAACAAATATTTACATATGTTTGTTTAAATTTGACGCATCGTCGGGTCCTGTTTCTTTCTTGGGAGAGAGATTTCTTTGTGGAAAAGTTTATTTTGTGACAAATTACTTTTCTGAGGGGGAGAAGTCAACTTGTCGAGTGGCAAAATGCACAAAAGGAATCATATTTTCCTAACAAATTGCACACAAAATAATCAAATAATCTCTTTAAGGTTCCTAATTGGTCGGTCTTTATTCAATTACTGGCCAAATCCGCTTTGATCGCATCTAAGGCTTAACGCAAACCATTAGGCTTCCACTTACTCAAAGCCCACAATAATAATTTTAACTTTTCATCTGTCCCTGAATTTATCTTCTTGGGCGAAAGTTTTGTTTTGCCGGGCGGAAATTGTGAAATAAATTGAAATGCAAGGCAGGCACATAATTTATTTGCCAGTCAACAGCTGAGGAAGATAAATAAAAATGAAAAACATATAAGGAAATGCATTTCTCGGTCATGTCTTCCAGGCGAGTCCATAAAACTATCAGCAAATTTTCGGTAGAATTAAAATATTTATGCACCAAACGTGATTCTCATGTATATGTGTGGAAAATTCTCACAGCATTTACTCTTTTCCCTCTGTCCTACTGTATATACGTTTATTTTTTTTGTGGGAATGGTCTGCCTTGATTTGTTTATTGTTTTAATAAATGTCAACAAATTTCTTGGGCTGGCTTTTAAAGAAACATTTTCTCTGCACACAAAAATACACACACACGCGACGTGCACTCAGTGCGTATGATTAATGTGGGCCTGTCAAGTGTATTAAAAAAAAAAACGTGGGAAACCCTTTTCCTTCTTTCCCGGCCGTCGAACAAAACTAAATGGAAATGGCATAAAGGCCAAAAGGGGAAAATGAAAACTTTCAATGCAACCAAATGCAATGGCACAATGATTTATGGCCCCGACTTGAAAATGGACGATTGTTTCACTCGTTTCGGGAGTTGGCAACCCATGGAAAACCATGGAAATTGGTTGGATTTCGGGGGCGCGTCCCATGGTGCTTATGGATTTCGCCATTTATTTAACGTATGCGAACAGCGAACAGCGGTTCGTGCTGCGATTTTCTCGATTGGAAAAATTGAATTATAACCATTTGATGAGCATAATAAAAACTGGCAGCTGCCTTTGCCAATGAAAGCGATTTCAAATGCGAAAAAATAGTGCCATTTACTGAGAGCATTCATGGGTAGGAAAATAAAATAGTTTTCTCTTTAAATGAGCATTGAACTCGATTTTGTTTGTTGGATAAATCATTTTTTTTTCTCAATAAATTAATAAAAAAAAAAATTGGAATGCTATTTTTAGTATTTTTAAATAAATCTTTTCATAACATATTGTGGTTAGAGAATTTACAGAAAAGCTACTTGTTATTATTAACGAAAAAAAGAGCTAATTTAGTAATTGGTAAACTGTAATTCTGTAACTTAGTTAAACCCTTTGATATTCCTGAATTTACTCCCCCTTTAAACCTCATTTACAGCTACTTGAACAAATTGCCAAGTTTTAGTTCAGAATCCATTGCCATTCCGCAGACTTTCCGCCCCCATCATCATCAGCCCAGCTTTCACATACACGCACTTTTCACATCCACTTTGTTGGCAGCCTGTGGGAAAATCCCCGCAACCGATTGACGTGAGAACTTTTAGCCAAGTTTATTGCATCGAGACTCAAAGCCAATAAAAAAAAGTGGGCCCCGGCCTGGGCCAGGCCATTTAGCCGGAGGAAAGGCGATCTCCAGTGCAGTGTAACCCGCTCAATTGAGTAGACAAAGAGGGGCACTCAGTCCCTTGGCCATGTGCCCCTCGTCCGACACCTGCATCCCCCTGCCATGGCAGGAGGTGGCACTTGGAACAGGCACCCAGAAATCGGCAGGCAGGCAGCTCCAGGTGGAAGCAAAGGTGCATACAGCCTGGAATTCACTCACCGTTGTGCAGCGCCAAATGGATGCAGGCAGAGTGACAGCAGATTTTAGGGGGATCGGGACGGAGAGAAGAGACTAACTACACAGGGGAAAAATGTGGAAAGATTGGAATTTTGTATTTTTAAGATTTTTGTATGTTTTATAGATAATTAAAATACACGTCTTGGCCAGTAATGCGGGAGGAAGGAAGTAAAAAATTCTTTAAAATAAAATTGTAGTCGAAAATATAATTAATTAATACTGGCAACAATTAGTAATTATAATGAACGTTTAATTGATTAATTGATTAAGGCATCCTTAGCTTCAATTTTATAAGCCAATTTAGAAATCTTTCGCTTCTACGGACTATACTTCAAGTTAAAGCTTAGCTTGTTTTGGCTTTAGACTCATGATAAATATTATTATTTTAGTATAACATTTATTGTAACATTTATAATATTATATTATCATTATTATAATATTTTCATAGACTTTAATTATACAACAAAATTCGATATTAAACCTTTATAATTTCCCTGTGTAACGGAGGAAGTAGGGGGAGTCCAGGAGTCTGGCACCGTTGGTAATCCACTTTCGCGTACTGCGCTTCTTGCTGCATTTCGTTTGAGCCGCAAAAATTTTAGCTTTTATGGCCGAAAGGGGCGAAATAAGGCTACCACCCACACACACACACACACACACATACGTCCTTTTATCCCTTTCCCTTACACACATGCAAATGGAATTTCCAAAAATTTCTACGCCAACAAGTCGTCCATGGAAATTTTTGGGCTGGTGAAAAACGAAGCCGAATTTTTTGTTTTTGTAGCTCTAAGTCTAGTCGATGGGAAAACCGCCGAAAATATGGCTGGGCTGGGAAAACGAATGCAGAAAAAAAAGTTTTTCCTTTGCCATAAACCGATTTGGTAGCAAATTTTATGTCGTTTAGTTGGAAAATTTCCATTTGACTGCCCTTCGTGGGGATAAAGGATTCAAGGAGTCCTCTAGCCTTGTTTTTTTCTACGGATTTTTTGTGAGCTATTTCTGCAGTTGCAGTTTATCGCTGATTGACATTACCTAGGGGCAAAGTGAAAGTGGGATGTCATCAGACTAATTGAAATCGGATTCAGCGAGAGTCAAGAGTCAACACGAAAGAGAGCTATTCATTAACCTTTGACGGACAGTTGTGCCTTGAATGCAAAGGATTTTCTAGGAAAAAAGTTACAGACGGACAAATGCCGTGGATTTTTTAATGAAAAAGTTACTGAAATACTAAGGAGAAATCATGTATATCTGAACTAGGTTTTTATTTAGGATTCAAATTAATTAAATTAAAGAGAAACTGAAATGTGTATGTTATAAAGTTTCGGTTTGCAAGTAAAACATTTAATTAATTTCCGCCGCTTTTGTTCACTTTTAAGCCTCGTAAAAAGCGCATCCATTTGGCTTTGTTCTACTTTATTTTTTTGATATTTCCTTTATTACAAAACACGGCGGAATCATATCAATGGGAATCCGGAATTAAATCCTGAATCCTGGCATTCGGCAATCGGCAATCGGCAATCGGAGCTAGTGCAATCGAGCGCATCCGGCAGCAGATGCCGTGCGGTTGTCAGTGAATCGAATCGAGATGGAAATGCGAGCGAGTTGTTTGCCCAGATACCAGAACCTCTATATGTATGTCTGGCTGTGCATAATGCCCGCATGCGGGACATGGACATCCCCGGCATCCTTGTATTTATATTGCGTGTGTCGTACTCACCGCTTCCCCTGTCCCAGCAATGCATAAATAAACGAAACCAAATTTGCGAAATTAATTAAATCGACAGCAAAGTAACGTGTGCGCTTTGCGTTTTACGCTTTGACTGCGGCCGGGTTTTACAACCCAAACAATTCACCCGCCCAACCGCCGAGCCCGGGGATTCACTCAACCACGGATCAGCACCCACTGAACTCCACTCCGCACCACACCGCAATTGTGAATTGTGCGGATGATGCGACTGTGAAGGACCGCCTAATGGGGGTAGAGATTGTAGGCATGGCAACCTGGAATGCAGTGCACACGATTAAAGCCAGTCGGATGTTTCAGGAATTAAATGGGTGATATTGAGGAAGAGATGCCCCTTAATCAATCTTCCAATTAAGTCTGCTTAAACTTATTGAAAGGCATTAAAAATAAATAGAAATCATTTTAGTGAATTTGCCTTAAATTGAGCCATATTTAAGGCTTGAAAAATTATCAAATTTAATATTAAATTACTAGATTTAGATAGAGGTACATCAGAAAATTTGTAGGGATTTTTTTTATTTGATTAAACCATATTTAAGTCTTGAATATAAATGTTAAATTGAATTAATATTACTTTAGTCAGTAAAATGTTTGCAAAAAAGTTGGTCAAAGATACAAATAAGGAGTTCAGAAGCTTGTATATTTAATAAAACCATATTTTAAGCTTAAATGTACGTTACATTTCATCAATAGCTTCTCATATATTAACAACAATCCAGATTATCAGCAAAAGTTCAACATCAATTGAGTATTTAATAAATTCACGTTTAAAAATTAATCAAGATGAGTAAGCACTTAATTCAATTACCAAAGTGGCTAAATTAAATTAAGCGATTAAATCTTTATCAGCATCTATGAGGCCATTATTTAGTGCCTGCCAGAGAAGTGCATTCCCCACCCGATCTCTGCTCCCGGCAACGTGGATAATTTGAGTGAGTGAGCTTCTCCTGCAGCTATATTCCCCCCCACACACTCACACACACCCATATATATCGGACTATACTGGCTTAATCTCCGTAGGGCACAGTGCCGTTGATTTGCATTTGCACAACTCATTAAGGATTCACACTTGCCCTGGCCCAGTCCAGTCCAGTTCAGTCCAGCCCAGACACAAGCACACACGTTAATAATTTAATGTTCCGAGTGTTCCGACATCGAAATTTGCACATCGATAAGCGGGGCTGCGGGCGGTTGATAAGCGGCCTCCGTGTCACTCGCTCCTGGCATTATTCAAACCGACTCAATCGGCAATTAATGCCACTCTGATTCCCCGATTTGCCCATATGGTGCTCCAGGTCGTGGCAAAGAATCGGTGGCTCATTAATAACCGGGCTCTGCGTTCATACATCACTCATACGTCACGTTGGTTAATCCATTCGCCAGAGACAGGAGCTGTGCGTGAAGTGGGCTGGAGTGGTGGTAGATGCGGGAAGGTTGTCCCACTGACAGTCTGTCTAATTTGTGTCTATGGATGCGCTCCTTCCTTTGACCCCAGCGCCCCACACTCTGTGTTTGCGGTATCAATCAAAATGTTAATCTCGATGTTTAGGCGGGATTATGTGAGCGGGTTGAAAGGGTTTTTCCCCCCCTGCCTGACTGATGTGTATTTGGAGATAATATATGAGCGGGAAATAGTACTTATGTATTATAGAATTTGTCAAAAAAAAAGACAAATCTAGTTAGTTTGGCTCTAATGTCAGTAGATATAAGTTAGAAGATTTAGAAAAACTGGACCAAGGGGGACCCAGGGAAAGAAATTATCGCTGAAAATGTCCAAAAGACAGCCACCGCCACTGCCGAAAACCCATGAACGAGCTGTGGGACCCCGAGGCGTGGATACCAAGGCCAACAATGAGCTCTTCCTGAAGGAGGTCCTCATCACCACCAATAAATATCGGACAATGCATGGCTGTCCGGAATTGACCGTGAATCCGGAACTGAATAAAATTGCTCAGGAATGGGCTAATGTAAAAGGAATTCATATTATTTATTAATTTTACATAATATTCCATAATATTTTGCAGCACCTTCGGGACAAGAACATAATGCAACACCGTCCGAATCCCAAATATGGTGAAAATATATTCCTTTCCGGCGGCATGGATGTTGCCGGGGACTTGCCCGTGGAAATGTGGTATCGGGAAATCAATAGCTACGACTTCAGCAAAGCCCAATTCGCGCCCACGGCAGGACATTTCACGCAGCTAATTTGGAAGTCGTCCAAGGAAATGGGTGCCGGTGTGGCTCGAAAGTGAGTTTTTTATTTGTGACTAGAATCTAGCTTATTGGTTCTTTTTTTTTATTTCTATTAGGGCGGACAGGACCTGGGTCGTGGTCAATTACAATCCACCCGGCAATATTGTGGGACAGTTCAAGGATAATGTACCACCCAAAAATTAGTAAATAAAAACGTCAGCAAGGGTCCAGTATTCATAATGGTTTTATTCTGATTAAAAAGAAATACTTTCTGGAATTTCCTCTTAATAAGTCAGCATTCCTAGCTAGTGCATATAATTTTTGTTTATTTTTCGAGCATTCTCACAACAAAATGAAATATTCTAACAATGAGCTTTCCTTCGTTTCGAATGAGTTTTCAACGATGGGATCTTTTTCTTCTTTTCGCTCTCCTCCTCACTGGATTCATAGAAAAGGAGTCTTCGGGGCAGAACATTCTCCTGAAAGTGGCCTCTTGTATTCCCAGGTGGATCATAATTGCACACAATCCAAATGCAGGAATCACTGCGTTTGAAAAGATTAATTTCAGGCTAGAGACCTGGAGTATAGGAGAAATCTTACTTGGAGGCCACTCCCACACCGAGGTATTCCGTATTCCTCCACACCATTTGGGTAAAGTGTCCGGTGTATGGGCTAAATTTGGGATCGATGTAGTCGTGATGATATTTCTCCTGGTACCAGAGCTTCATCACATGCTCGATGGAAAATTGTGATTTACGAACACACATAACATTTTCACCATAAATAGGAGAAGGGCGGGTTTCGAGGCGATAGTTGGAGGCCAGGTGCTGGGGGAAGAAATCGTAGATTATATAGAATGTATAAAGTATATTAATTCCACCTACGTTTGCCCAGGTTTGAGCGTACTTTGAAATATCATCGTCCATTTTGAGAGGACTCGCTCGATGGAGTTTTCTATACTTGTTTGTTTCTCTTAGCACAGCTCGCTTAATAGCCTTGGGTTGATATTTAAATTTCTTGGTTACAGATCTCTGCAAAACCATTTCAGACAATCCTTTTAGAGGTAATCTGTGCTTTGTTGAAGGAGCAATACAATATTTCGCACCGCTCCACTGCCACAGGGTGTTACAAAGATTCTTATTTTTTCTCGATTTTATTTTAGGCAATGTCTGAGAGAGCTTTGCAGAATGTGACCACTGGGAGGTAGAAGGCAGTAACCCTTCGATCTCGCAGGCCAGGTATTTCCTGTTATTGGCGTACACCCTCATGGGACGCTGGCAAGTGGATTTGAGACTACTGCGACAGGTTTCCAACTTCCTCTTCTTGTTGTTCTGAAGGAATTGCAGGGGCTCATTCTCAGAAAATTCCATTTCACTTTAATTTTTTTGAGGAATTTTCTAGGAATTTTGTAAATGTTTCGAAACTGAATGTCTGCTGCGACATACTTAAATCGGATGTCCTACCGCTTGTCCTGAAGGTTTCTGTGAGCTCTCCTCTCTTTAATTTTTCAACATTACTTTTTCCTTTTTCCGCCTCTCTGTTTTTTTTTTTTGGCGACAATTCCACGTCACACATCATTAATTTTAAATTTCTGCCATAAATATCCGCGAGCAGCGGGTGGCGTCGGGTCACAAAGGTGTCAAGGTGGAGTTATGGTAGCAGCGTGCCCTCTGACCTGTCCCCCGTGGCCTGCTTTTTGATTGACTGTTTGTCACTTGGGCATGGAAATTAAAATGGAATTTTTTCTCAACGCAGTGAGTTTTCACGCCATTGTGAGTTGCGACAGAGATGGGCGTTGAAGATGGGAAAGATGGGCATATTTATGATTCAATTTTCATTTATTGTTATAGCTTAGGGCTTGATTTTCTTGATAAAATGTTAATTGATTTTTCGTTTTAATTACGTATGCACTGGGTGATTTGATTATTGACGAAAAGATAACTAGAAAATTAAATAATTTTTAGGTGAATGAGGGATAATACTATGTGAGTTGTTTAAGCACTCAGCAAATCTTTCCTTGACTTACTTTCAGACCAAAGATATTCATAATGAAGCGTGAACTTGTCTACTCTTTTTGTCAGAATTTCTGTAGGTATTATGATCCTACTAAAAGACTCCTGAATCTCCTCCTCTTAACCATTCCAGCTCCCATTAAATCTTTTCTAACTACTTTACCTCTTAAAAATCCTTGCAAAATCGGGTTAATGCCGAATTCTGCTCCTTACACTGATTCGCAGGACATTAAAGTCTGAGCATTGCCTGCAAGCTATAACTTTAAGGCCCCGTTACCGTAGACGCAACCGTAACCGTAACCGTTAACCCAATAAACCACTTTTAGGAGCAACAGCCGAAGGATGAGCGACTGTTGCTGTTGGCTTCAGTTTCACGCCGTCAACAAGTGACAAGCACACCATGGCAAATATCCAAAGACACACACTGGCACACACACACACACTTGCATATATAGAGAGATATATGTATATATATACGTGTTACTGGCATCACGTCAAAATTGGTTGGCATCATGCCACAGAAATTTCTGGTGGCTGCAACAAAAGCAACTCAACGAAAATGGGAAAACGCTCAAAACAACGGTAAGAAAAAAGAACAGGATATATGTAAATACACACATTTATACATATATATATTTACCAAGCTAAAAAAAACCTCGCGAAAAGAAGAGCGTGATCATAAGGGCGGCTCCAAAAAGTAGACTATGAATTTTTATGGTACATTTTCGGTTTATTTTTTTATTTTTATTTTAATTTCAGCTAGCAAATGACAGGGGCTGGTGGGACCAGGAACTTGTTGTCCTGTGGCATCCTGATGTACGTGATGCTGCCCGGAATGCTTGGCAACCCAATGGTGGCCATTATATAGGTCCCTTTGGGCTTTTCCCAGCGAAATATTAATTTAATTATGGCGAAAAATGTGGGTAATGAATTTAATTATTGAAAATATATTTAATATTAAATTATTAAATGCATGAATATGATGCGGCACTCTGTGTATGACCTACATCAAGGTTGACCTACAAAAAAGTAATTGCCACAGCTGGGGTTTTACCAATTTGAAATTTTGAAAATATATTTTGTGCGGACGAATATTGAGAAATTTCCATTTTAGCTGTTTACAACATACTTGTTTTATGAACTAAAAGATTTCCCAAATCATTTTTAAACAATTTAATTCAGCTTAAGCATTAAAATTTTAACTCTTTGTGGCAATGACACCTCAAAGCTCATACACCTGGCATTGAGTTTCAGACAGTTTCCTGCTGGTCTTTGTGCCATTTTACACTCTGTCGAATGGTTAAATGCATTCAGCTGTCAAAAAGCCGCAGACAAAAGTTCAATTTAATTACCGCAAAGAAAAAGGGAAAAGGTGTGGAATTTCCCTGGGTTTCCCAAACGGCAGATCGGAATTTTCAGTTCCAACAGAGCGTTGCAGCGTCTGCCAATGAATCGTACCGCCTGCCAATGCGTTTTACAATGTAATTAAGCAGACTCGAATTTTCGCATTTTCCCTTTTTTTTGTCTGTTTTCCTTTCCCGTTTTTTGTTCTGTTGTATGTTAAACTAGGGGGTAAATGAGGTCATGGGAGGTGTTGTGGGGAAAATGCAAAGTCGAAGGGCGAAGGAAGTTACGCTCTCGCACTGTGAAAACCTTCTTCGTTATGCATTGTAATTTGCGTGTAATTTTCAAGGCGTTGGGAAAAACGTGAAAATGTTCTTGCTATAACAGCAACAGCAACAACAAAAGTGGCAATAATAATTGCAACGCAGCGGCAACAGCAACAGCAACAACAGCTGCAGCTGCTTTAAGGCAAAAGTCTCATTTATTTTAATGTGTCGACGCTGACGACGTGCAAATGTCTGCCACTTTTCCAGCAGGTTTTTCCCTTCAGTTTTTCGTATTCAGTTTTCAGTTTCTGCAAGCCAGCCAGCCAGCCAGCCAGGGAGTTTTCCCAGTTTCAAATTGCATGCAGATGCAACGGCTTGTGCGTGTGTGCGTTGTAATTATTAAGCTGACAATGCAGCATCTGTAGCTGGTATTCCCGCTGATTTGGGCAGGGATGCGCAAAGGATATCGGTGGGATATGGCAACAAAAACTAGGTTTAAATTTCTCCTAAGAGCATCTACAAAAATGCTTAGCAAGACTATGTTTGTTATTATTTCCCTAATGATAAAATAATCATAAAATTATATAAAACAATTTAGTTTATTTTATGAAGTATATTAAACAATATTCAATAATCCCAAAATCTTAAAATTTAAATCCAAATATTTCCAATCCGATTTACGCCACATCCCTGGCTTTATTCCCTCTGTCATTCTCTGTGGGTCAAACCCCCTGCATGGCTCATGGCTGACAACGGTCATAACAATGCCAATTTTAATGGTCATTACAATAAAGCTCATAACCATAAAAAATGCACAGCATCCAGTGACAGCAGGAACAAAAATACCAACAACGGCGAGAACAACGACTCTGGTAACGAACGGAGCGCGGAATCATGGGCATTTATTGGGCTTATGGGCCGTATTAATAATATTCATCCGTGGCGCACTCCCCAGATCATAGAATAAAATGCAAATGAATTAAATTTCAATTTCGCAATACAAGCAGCAATGCAGGAAAAAATTGATGCTTGTATAAATTTTCTGGATAAACGAAAACAATTTGCAAATATAAATATGAATGCAGGTTACTTTTTATAGCAAACAAATTTTGTCAGAGATTTCTTTTTGGATTTTGGCTCATGTTTTCGGAGTTTATGCAAAAAAGAGGTTGGCATTTGATTAAATAAATCGGTTTATTTTCCCCAAGTGTTTATTAAGCTGTATAAATATTTGGTTTAGTTTTACAAAATGTTCATTAGCTTAGTGGTGCTGCTGATCCAAAGTTTAATCATGGGAATATTGGCGTACACACTGGGCGCTCGAAGGAAATCACACTTGGACTGCCAGGATCCGATGCCAATCAGTTTTCCATCGGAGACCAAAGGTCCGCCGGAGAATCCTTGGCAGATGACGTTAGTAGAGTCCGATTTCGAGGCACACAGTTCATCGGCACCCAAAATCCGCCTGATAAGGAAACCATCTCCCCCGCACTCTGACTTTCCGACTATGGTGAGGTTCGTCCTCATTAGAATTTCCTTGGCGGGGTCCTCGCCTGCTACCTCTGCCCAGCCAGTGACTGAGGCCTTAGTGTTCACTCTGGGCGACCGGCTAGCCAACTCAATGGACTTGGCATTGTCATCCAAGTCAATGGGCTGCTTCAGAGCCAGAATGGCCACATCACTGGGTCGCCGGCCCAACACTTGCAAGACCACCCTGTCTACGGGCAGCACTTGACCGCCGAGGTCCTTCTTGTCGGATCCCACTCGAACCGCGAGGTTATCCGCATTGGCATTTTTGACACACTGAGCAGTGGTTAGGATGACATTCTTGCTGTAGATCACTCCTCCGCAACGATGCTTGTCGTTCACCAAAACCGATGCCTGCCAGGGAGCTACTGCGATGTCTATGGCGGAGCCAAGGGTTAAGCCAAGGAGTTGGGCTACTCCTAGGAAGAGGGTCACGATTCTGATATACATTTTTAAACCGGGTATAGTGTTCTGTCGAGCTGAGATCACAGAGTACTGGGGATATAGGTTAACAAACTCCCTTTATATATACCTGGCCTATTGGTTTTATTTACATATTCAATAGATTCTGTTAATTTTTACTTACTCACGTTCTCAAATGTTGCCATTAAAGCTATACAGCCCATGAAATTGTAATAAAATAAATAATATATGTTAATTTTAAGGTAAGTAATTATCAATTTAAGCTGTTAAGCGTGTAACCATATTATATATGTATAGGAGGTTAATAAAGTAATAAAGCTGTGACCTTTAGCTTCTAATTTATTAAATTCTTTAAAGCCTCTTTAGATAAAATATTTAATAATTTTAAAGCGAATTAAAAAGGAAAAGTTATATAAATCTTCATGGCTTTGTGGATTCCGTAATTATATTTCCTTTCTTGCTTACTTTCTTGACCATTTCTTTGCGAATTCTCCTACATTAATTACGATTATCACGCATACGCAGTGGTGACCAAGAGCAGATAAATTATTTACAAAAGTGGCAAGCAAAGTTTATCTTGAGGCCGACAGACAACAGTTGCCATTTGGTTGTTGATTTTTTATGGAAGAATTATGGCCTCGCCCCAGGGGGTGGCGGTGGTGGAAAGCCCAACTAAATGGCTTCCTGCGGGTGCAGTTTCCCTCTGTCCATCTGCCACCCTCCCTCCGCCTTTCACCATTTTCCCGGCGACCTGCTGTGCAAGACGTATAAATATATTGTGCAAATTGTAATTTAAAACATTTTGGAGCGAAGCCAAGTAATAATTTGTGTTCTCCTTGCCTCGCGTCCTGGCAACGGATTTCGCATTTTGAATTGTGAAATGGCGGAATTGATGCGCTCCAGTGCACTGAGCCTGGGCGCTCGCTCAGCTGGGAGCGCTGGCATTGTTATCCTTTCGTATCCTTTTCGCGCCATCCTTCGCCTGCCGGCAGTTTCCATTTCCCAGTTCCCAGTTCCCAGCTCCCGGTTCCCGGTTCCCACTTTCCCTTAGCTGGCATATCAATGCGACTGCTTGAGAATAGCATTTTATTGCTTCAAACAACATGGAAAGTCAAGTGTTGCAGTCTCGCGCAATTATTCTCCTCCTCCTCCCACTCCTTCTACTCGCTTTTTTCCAAGGGATTTTTTGCGATTTTTCCGCTCTGGGTATTTTCCTCGTTTGCCGAAATCGGTTCGGCGCAATAAATTCTATTAAAATGCAATTTGAAGGCTCTGTGATTTTAAATAATGCCAAGAGCAGCCATCGGGTTAATGCAGACAGCCGGCATCCTTGGCGCTTTGTTATCCTGGCAATCGCTTGCTTTCCCATTTCCGCTGTTTTCCTTCTTGTACTTTTTTTGGGGCCCGTGCCCTTCCAGTCGGAGATTTATGCAATCTCCTGCTGTTGTTTGTTCGCCGGATATTCGAAGTATTTATGGTCTGCCCGGAGAGTCCTTAGCTAATTGGCTTGTCAATTTAATCGGAAGTTGTTGGGGCTTATCTCCAAGGACCTGCCTTTCTTTCGTGTGTCTGAGTGTTCGTTCCCACATGCTTGAAGTCGAAAAGAAAACCGCAGCCCAAAGAAATTGCAATTTAATTAATGCCAAGCGAGGGGTAAGATTAAAATAGTTGAAATGTCATTAGCAGCGAATTTCGGCACGATGGGGATGAGTCCTGTGCCAAAGGGGTCGTCGTGGGAAACGCTGCCAGGCGGGCAACGTGTTGACCACACAATTGTGTGGTCACGTGATGACTTTTTGGCGCTTCTCCTGTGGTCATAATTTCAGCCACAGAGAAAAAAGTCAACGTGGAAGCGGGAAAAGATGGAGCAAGCGAAGAACAACCACAGGAAATTCGCTGACTTCGGGGATTGTCTCCTGCTCTTCTGGCTCCGACTCCTGACTCCCGACTCCTGCTCTTTAAGCTGCGCCGGAGTTCGTGTTAAAAATTCATTAGGAGTTTTAATTAAAATTCTTTCTGTGGCCCACAAAGGCGCCTTTAACACTTAACGTCCTGGCAGCTCTCAAAAGAAGTTCGCGGCCAAAAACTTAAAAAATAAAAATTAGCGCAAAAACTTTTCGGGTATGCCTTTTTGTTCGTTTCGTTTTTGGCAAAGTCAGTGCCCTCGTTGTCCCATAATTTTGTCGCCAACCAAAAACACAGAGCCGGAAAAAACTGTGGGAAATGAGGGAAAAGCAATGTGAGGACAGCCTCCATATGCGACCCTTGGCACTTTACATGCATGACTACGTGTCCTTTTAATATCCTGTACACTGGCGTGGCTTCAAAACTTCCGCTGGCAAATAAATAAAATAGTAAACAAAGCAAATATATATTTTTGTGTGTATATTTTTATGTCTATATTTATATGTATTTTTTTATTTCACTGCATTGAGCTTTAATATTTGTGTTTGCACAAGTTTTAATTACAGAACTATTTACATATAATCCAGCTGGATTAAGTGTGCCTAGATTTTTAATATTTAATTATCAGGGAATTATATGATTCTGATTCTGAGTATATTTATTAGGCTTAGCTATGATTTTATTTGCTTTTAATTAGGAGTCCTGCGTTTGAATGTGATTAATTTAGAAATATGAGTTCTCTGTTTAAATGTGATTAATTTACCTAAATAATTATTGTATTTTTTGATTAAGTACGTTTAAATGTATTTAAAGGAATTTAAGTCAATTTTTAGAGTGTCAATGATGTATATTGTGTACAAGTTTCTGTATTAAAGTTTATTTAATATTTATTTTTGGCTATGCTTAACCAAAACAGACGGCGAATTTCTCAAACATTTCCAATAATGCAACACCTTTAATTACCTAAATTATTTCGAAACACTCGATGCCTTGCAAACTGTCAAAAAGACTAATTAGAAAAGGTGTTCAATACCTATTGCGTTTTGAATGCCCGGTCATCATTCAATGTCATCATTATTTTTCGTCCAATTACAGCACACTAATTATTTGGGAAAACATTTCACTGTTCTCGTGTTTCCGAAAAATGTGCACTTTGTAATTAAATTCTCCAGCGAATTTTGCAGCGCCACGCATCATTTTGTCCATTATTGTGACAGCTGGGCCACGATTCAAGTTAGTTAGCGTTCCATCGACAATGCGATGCCGTAATCATAATTACTTTTGCATAATTTGACGCAATGGTGTGCGCGGGGATGGGGGGGAAGGACATTCGGCCAGGTCCCGGCGCAATATTCAATTACAAACATTGGCAAATGTTCTAAACATTTCGAGTGTCTGGCTGAAATTAATTTGTTTGTGTAACTGGGCAAACTAACACGAGGTGGAGGTGTGCTAACAAATTGCGTACGTGTACACGTGCATGTAAGGGCGGCGAGGTCCTTTTGGTCCTTTGGTAATTGTAATGCGAGCAAATAACGGAGCAAGGGCCACCCGAATATTCATACACAGACATACCCCCCCCCCACACACACACGCACACACACACAGGACTCACGAAGGACATTGGCAAACACAGTTGCAAACGGTGCCGGAGATGGAGTGAAAGCAAATGCCAACAGGACGAATGCTTGATGTGGGTGCCTTGTTATTGTCCTGTAGGTAAAAATTTTTAATTTCAATTTTTTCCCTTCGCTTTTACCGGTTCCAGTTGGGAAACAAGTTGTGTTGCAAATTTGAATTTATGTCCTGCCGACACCTGCGATATCCTGCTGTGGTCAGCTCTATTCAGCGAGGGTTTCAATGTCGAGTTCCTTCCCCCCGAAAAACTTTTGCCAAGCAGGATTCGAGCACATTAGCTCCATATGACACCTTAAAGTGTTTACCTGGTCCAGCAGGGATCGGAGTCCGAGTCGGGGGAATACCCTGATTGGATCGGGGGTGTGGGAACTGGTTGCTAAAATTGAATTCACAAAGTTATGAATAGTTAATATGCGCGGAAGGGGAGCTTGATATGGGAATGTGTAAAGTCATAAAAGAGGGTAAGGTGGAGGAAGACATTGTAGAAAGCTAGGTACTTTGGGGGAGGTTTTTTTAAATATTTTTTTTTACTTAAAGTGTGAAATAATCCCATTTAAAGTGGATTGAAATGTGTGCTATTAAAATATAAAAAGAAAGACAATTCGCAGATAAAAAATTAAATGGAAAATTAGCATTAAAATGTTAAAAATAGCAAGACAGTCTTAAAGACTCTGAAGAAATTAATCAATTCATAATTAAATTTCTCAATTTATTAATTGATTAGACTCTGACTAAATAAGTAAGCCTTTCTTAGTCTGCAATCAGAATTTAATTTAGCCATATTTTGGACAACCCAAATAGCCCTCCCTTTGTATTCAAAGTTATTAAATGCCTCTGGTAAAACAATGCCGATGCTCTTTGCATATCAAAGCGGTTTTAGAGACCAGACTGGACCGAGCCATGACCCCAATCCGTCCAATCCATTGTTCCAACGTCGACTGCATTATTAATCAACAACAGGAGCGCGCACAACAATGGCACACCATCTCCCTGCCATCTCGCTCCCTTTGAGTTCAATATGTGTGGCATCGGTTATATAGAGTATATATCCCAACCTGACTGCTGTCAATGCAATCCACATTGACCACAGTATTTTTCATTAGAGCAATTTTTGTTAATTACAGCTGACCAAGGAAAGCAACGGAAGGGGAGGCAGAAAAGGAGCTGGCATGCCCATAAAGTGTCTGTTTCAATTTTGGGAGTACCGGAAAAACACGGTAAGAAATTTTATAAGATTATATAGTAAAGAAAATATATGATTTCTATTGCTTAATTACTTATAATCAATTAAGCTTACTTAAATTAACAAATTTAAAGTAAGTCTTTGTAAGACATAACTTAATTTTATTCGTAGACAATTTTATGGCATCATCGAATTTTCATTTAATTTAAACTTCAAGTTTTGAAGCAATAAAATTGTCTGATTCAAAAGTTTCAAAATTGTTTCAAAATTAGTTTTTTAAAGGTCTTTGAAAAAGTTGTTCCACTTTCTTTCGCCGTGCAAGTCCTTTGGCTGCAGTTCCTGTCAATCGATGTTGCAGTTGTTGCCGGACCTCGATTTCGATTTCGGTTTCGCTTTTGTTTTCCTTTTCGACTTCGGTTTGGCATCTCTGACCTATAAATCATCTAATGGCCGGGACAGGTTAGGTTCGGGTGGGTTTCCCTGGGTGGGGGGCGCTTGGCTTCAGGGAGACATGGGATTTTTCCGCTGCAGGCCGCTGCCCCCGCGCATGTGTCAATATTTGTGCGAAATGCGGCCGCAGTCTCATCGACACAAACACTCTCCATCATCCACATTCGGTTTCGGTTTTTGTGGGTTTCAGTTTGTTGTCCTGCGAGTTGCAGGAGCACTCGTTGTCCATTTGTCCAAGCCATGGAGGGTGGGGGCAACACAAGCTTTTAGTTGTTTAAATTTAAGTTGCAAGGAATAAAAGGTTAGGGAGCTGAGAAACCCCCATTGAAAACAAAGCAAGAGGTCAGAAGTCACAGGCGATTCTAGTCCGCATTGAATATTTTAACTATTTTCAGCAGGCAGTCGACTTAATTTCCGTTTTTATTTTCATTGCCCGATTTCAAAGTTCAACGTTTACATTTGTGAGCCAGCAGATGGACATCTGTTTTGCACTTCATTTGTTATGGAATTGAATTTTCTTTGGGGGTTTTCAATGGCATACCGTCCCTTGGTTCTTCCTTCTCGCTTTTCCCTTCATTGCCGGTTGTACCACGTGGCGTATGGGCAACTTATTTGCCATCTGTCATGGCTGGGTTGAGAAATGAAATGAAATCAAATGCAGTCGACTGAGAAATTGAGAAGAAGAGTTCCGAAAGAAGTTTCTTTTTCTTATTCCCTGGAAAAACTTTGGAATCGAGCACCCTTTGAGTGTTGTAAGACAATCTGAGGGTAGTTTGGAGAATGTTTATAAGGGGGTTCTAATAGGTGTTAATTCTATTATGACTTTGGGGATTTATTTACAAAAAATCAGGGTAAGCCGCTCATGGAAAGGTGTTAATAATACTGACCTTTAAATTTTATAATAATAATAGCTTCTTAGACACAACTAAGACACTTAATACCTTTCAAGCTTATACCTTATATTTGTCTTCCCTGGCCTTGTTTAATTTACACATTTACAAATTTTATATTGCCAGAGTGCACTCAATTCATACTTAATAAAATATATATCGCAAATAAGAGCTTGAATAAAAAAGTTCAATGCGAAATAATAATGTTTTCAAAGGGGTTTCACTTCCCAAAAAGCCCAAGAGCAAACTTTTTCTTTCTCACATCCTGCAAATTGCAATACAAACTCACTCTTTGGCCAAATATTTTGCTGGTTTCCTGGAACGAAAACAGAGGCAACAATTAAAAGGCAAATCTGCAATTGTTTAAACTTTAAACCCTGTGACCACAAGCCAGGACAATGGATGGGAAAGGGAGCACCCAGTGTGGCAGCAAACCGCAAAAGGCAGAGTGGAAAAATCTAAGAGCATTTCAGCCGCAAGCTGCCGCAGGTCCCAAAATAGTCATAAATTTCGAGCGTTTTTAACAAGAACCAGACGGCAAATGGGAAATGTAAAGGGCAAACGCAAAAAATGAAGGCAGAAATAACCAAAGAAAAAAAAAATAAAGAAGAAAAAGAGAAAACAAAACCGAAGGCCGGCAAAGGAAGTATCTGGAGAATAACCGGAGCAACGCCTAAGGAGTTTCCCTTTAATTCCCCTTTTTTTTTATTCCGAATCCCAGCTTCCTTTCGTGTCATCTTAATGACACTTTAAAAATCCCCACAAAAGTGCAATCCATTTGAGCCCGACCGTTAATCATGGACGAACGCAAAGTGCAGCCAGAAATGTAAATAGTTAATGGCCATTGAAGGGCCATAAGTGACGCAAATATATTGTTTTCAATATGGCCAGTGACTGCTGCTGGCAGCGGAAACGGCGGGAAAGTCCGCGTAGCTCCTGCGTCCTGCAGCTCATATTGCTAAAGCGCGAACATTAAGTGGCAGTGTCGCCTGGCGATGTCGTCCTGTCGCCCAGGGAGGGAGCGGGAGAGGGCAGTTAATGCAGGGCATTTGCCTTTGTGCTGCCAGAGGGGGGCCGCAGTGTGCGGAGTAGCATTAAAGCAGGAAGGGAATATTTAATTTCACGGTGAATATCGAATGGGAAATGCCCTGGATGAGCAATGCATTATAAACTCGGAAAGGTTGGACCATTTTACTCCGCTCGAAGTTAGCTGCTGTAAGCATTTTAATATGATTTACTTAACATATTTTACTACAAAACGAAAGTTTAACTGTGGCCTATATTACAAAATTTCCCTTGGGGGTAATTTTCTGTAATAATTTAGAAAATTAAAAAAGCTAAAATTTTTTGGTTAAGTGACTTTAAATAATGGTTTTATTATTTACGTATTTGATTATTATCATACCGTTATTATTGGTCTAAAATAATTGTGATTATGATTCCGTTATTCTATTTTATTTATTTTAAACTATTTCCTAATTGTTTTTTAATAATTTATCTTTTATTTTGCTTTATTATTTTATTTTAATAACGATTCTGCTATACGATTTTTCTTCTAAATATATTAAATAATAATAACTTATAGTAAAAATATGTTCTTTCATACCTTAGCATATCTTCAAGCTCCTTCAAACCTTTTAAAAATACATATTACTTAATCTTATACTTTCAATTTATATTCTGAAAGGATTTTGGCCTTCCAGGAAGGTGCATTTCTAATAATGAAACCATTTTAAATAAAAGCTTCTATTTAAGGCTAATACAAGCGTCAAAATAATTCTAAACAATACTTTTCCGAGAAGGTTGCAGCTCTGAAAATTCTCCTGAATTAGCTTCCACGTTCGTAGAACGCAAAAAAGGCAGAGTTATATATTTTCCCTTCGCAAGGGTACATGACCGCTGCACATCATAGCCAGCATCCGGATTCCGGATTCCGGATCACGCACGTAGTCACGACCAGGAAACCCACATACTCCAAAAACTAAACAAGGAGCCGAGTGGGTGGCCGGGGGGCGTATGGGTTTTTGGGGCGAAACAGCACGGACATTAAGCACGTCGGCAACATAAATATTTTAATTTTGCTAAAAATTTGTGCTGAAAAGTCGCTTTTTTGCATTAGGAAGTGGGAGTACAAGGCGGATGGCCCACAGAAAAACACAGCCCCCGCACACACTGTGGCACGGCATAAACTAAACAAAATGGCGTCGACGAAAGGATGCGCTACGTAACGGAGAAGCTCGTTGTTTTCCCAGCTTTTCCTGCACTTGTTGTTGGCTCGCGTCGCTGTAATGATAAGCGCTGTTAGTGTTTTACTTTAATGGGCAAAATTATGTTGCCTCGCCAGCCCGCGTTGGCAGGCGCACACACAGAGCGGCACAAAAGGCTTTGACTCAAACACGGCTCAAAGGCATAAATTATTGCGGTTAACTGGCTTGGCTGGAGTCGCAAAATGGAGCAAGGAAGGCGTTGTCAGAGTCCGGACTGCGGAGTAAAAAGCTGGAGTTGCTGCCGGATGCTTGGGCCAGTCTCTTTCCGGTGCAGCTATGATATTGTTTCAATATATAAAAAAGTCCTTTACCAAATAACTGGCAAGTCTCGAATATAACTTGGCTCTTTTTGTAACATTTTTGCATTGTTTTTCAAGCTTTTTTTCGTATTTTAACTCCTTGCTAAAGCTTGCCGAGATTTATGCCAGGAGTTTGAGTTTGTTTTTCGCTAGGCTAGGCGATTTTCAGGCAATTGCGTTTGAACTTCGATGATTAATGGCATATTTTCGAATATAGTTTATCCATAAACTGTGCAAGTTTACACAAGAAATTCACTTTGGGGAATATAATTAAAATTTGGCTCTGATTTATGGCGTTAACTATTTGGCTAAGGGGTTTGTGACATTCTGTGAAGTCAGAAATTGATTCATTTTTAAAGCTTACGATTGAAATTTTGTTGTATAGGTTTGAAGCTGATTTAATATATTTTTTATTAATTTTTTTCAATCGGTTTATCTGGGTATAAATAAGCCATTTCACTTTAATGCCTATTCTATCATTGATATTTTCCATTTAGTCATTTCATTAATTACTTTTACATTTCTAAGAAATTTAAAACAGCAATTACAATTTTACAGAGTTGAAAACACACTTTCATCGCCTTAATTAAGTCATCCTTGAAATACCGTGAAAATACCTTGCATGCCCGAGATTAATTCAAATATTTGAAAACATAAGCACGACTACTAGCTACAGCTAACCTTGTCCGGAAGTTGATTACGCTTGCTTGTGGTTTATTACATGCATTTTAATTGGACCTTAATGAAACAGCCTGTAAATATTTGCGCATATTGCAATTGGCTAAAAGTTTGCAAATTTGAATTTTCGAATTTGCTGTTAATTGAACGCTTGTCGATCCCGGAGCTGTCTTGTTTGCACTTCACATTTGTTGTGATTGCAGGGCTGCAGGGATGCCAACAAAAGGCAAATAAATGTGCAAACATGTGCGGGGCCACACAGGCAAACAAGGACAAATGGATGGTTAAATGTGTCACTAATTACAAAATGGCCGGCTATCCATCAGGCGAGCAGAGGAAAAAGTCCTCGCCAAATGGTCGATTGGGGGACACTTAATGGCGTTTAATATTCAGAAAAGGTTCTTAACAAGGCCAGCGGCGATATAATGTACTCAATTAAAATGCGAGCAAGACAAAGTGTCCGTTTTACCCGGCGACTCTATCTGCGGCTGTGGCAATTTATGCGGCACCATGGCGTATACTTAATTTGACAAATGGCCAACAAAGCGCGGGCGTCTTTATATATTTAGCGGAGAATGCTATTTATTTACAAAAAATGTATATTTAACTCCTAATTAAAGTGGCATTTAAATGGTATAGTTTTTTTGTACGAAAAGATAACATTCGCATTAGCTTGCTCAGAATAAAATACATAAATATATTAGCAAGGAATGATATATTGTTTATTTTTGTTTTAACATGTTCATCCAGTATTAGTTAATTTTCCCATCATTTTGACAGTTATAGCTGTATTATTTCGTTATTCTTGTACAGAAACTTAATTTAAAAATGTGTAACAGCCAAAACACATTTAATTGTCATTTATGCGCATTGGTTTTTTAGTCCTCGGTGTCATTAACCTTGGCATGGGTAAATTAAATGTTCTATTTCCCTGCCTGACATTTAAATTACTAATGATTTTAATTATGGAGAGTCTGTGAATTATGTAGAGCTTTTCATGGCTCATTTGCAATGCATTCGCATTGAATTATGTCCGACACAAAGAGCGGCAACAAATCATATGCCCCCCGCGAAGAGAAATCGAATCAATTTTGCAAATCGAAAATCACTAGCAGGCGGCGACAACATCACATCATGTCTGGCTGAATGGCTTGACAAATGTTTGGATTGAATGCAAAATACAGGTGGAATTCCACTCGAGCTGCATGTCTGGCTAAAAACTTGAAGCGTGCATCACAACGTCGAGGGAACTCTTCAATCTCATCTCTTCAATCGTCGTCTCGTCTGTCAATCCACCCGCCCTCCAAGTCAAGTGTTTGCCTGTCTGTCAAACAGTGATTGACGTGTGCGAGGCGTGTCAATAAACCGAGCAAGTCGAGTGCCGCAAAATTGCACAGAAGCAACTCAAGAATGCCAACCAATTGACATTAGAAAGGTATGGGGTTCGTTGGGCAAATAAAGCACATTGTAAGCCTTTCACAAAAATGAAATCAAAGTCCATAAATCCCAAAGCAAGATTAGAAAATAAATATATTAAATTGATGCTCTCAAGCTGTATATTCTTTTAACTTAAAAACCTAAAAAATATGTTACAAATTACCTGAAAAACTTTTAAATTATATTGCAAATTAACTGCATAGCACTTTTAATGAATTACCTTCTGCAATATTAATCATTGTAATTTCAACTTTTATTATATTTGTTTCAGAGTTTTCCCATTTTCCGGCGCTGCTTATTTTTACCTCGCCTACCCTCCGGCTGCAAGTGTTTAAAAATACATGGCGTATACACAATGTTGTTTCGCAGTTTGTTTATTGTCTGTAGTTATTTGACCCCGGGTCAGCTGACTACCATATTTATATGCCGAGGAGCGCTTAAATTTAAACTCTAATTATAATTAGGGGTGGCACAGAAAAAAAGAATTCGAGTAGATTTATTTCCGGGGCGGGGCAAGTGCAATTAATTAAAGGCAGGAGCCCGCTGATGGATGGCGAAACCATGGCGTATGTGTAATTTAAAATTAATTTGCGCTAAATGCACCCCAACCGTCTATGGATTGGAGGATTGGCGGTTCATGCCACATGCAATCGCTGTGCCACATTGCGTGTGCTGCGCAGCGAAACCTTGAAAAGCATTTAAAATTCTTGCCACCTCTTTGCGTCCGTATTTTGACACGAATTTTTAATTGTCTCCACCGGTGGTGGGTGTGGTGCGAGTGGGAAAATTGGCACATTCAGCAGGCATTTTGCACTCTGCGGTTTTCTAAATAACTAAATATCTTTGGCCCGCAGCCGCATTTGTTGGGGTTTTGGTTCAAGTGGGTCTCATTGAGCCACTTCTATGGCTGCAGTTGGCCCACATTCACCGGCTCTTTTCCCTTTCGGCCCCACCGTCGGGGGCAAAGTTTCTAGATATTATCGCTGACCATTGCCCGATGGGTCGGCCACTCGGTGCCCCTACCTGGCATCCCTCCATCACTCCATCGACGCAGCATGTTGATTTATATTTATATTTGCTGTCCAAGTGTATCTCGGTGCGGCTCTAAACTGGGTTATGGGGTTGCCGGCGGGCCATAAATTGAATTACGGCTCACCAAATGGCCGAGAGTCGTAAGCGTAAATTATTGTCAATAAAGTTGGGCATTATGAACATTAAATGCAGAAGTACCCTTAGGAGTAATGTCTACTATTTTGATTTTAAGTGGCTTGAAAACTATTTAAAACGAGGTTTTAAGTAAATGTTTAAAATATAAAATATACATATGTAAATATAAATATAAAATATATATACAAAATATTTTAATATTAAATAAATACATTTTGAAATGTAAAACACTGATATGATTAATAGATTAGAAAAAATCTCTAACTTAAAATAAAATTACAAGAAGACTTTAGAGCCTTATAAATTCTTAAAAACATTATTTGTAAAACCTTACAATGGAATTTACCTAAATTAATATTTATATGAATTTTATTGTTTAAATTAATCTACAAAAATAACACCTTAAATTCATAAAGCAAATTTTTGCTGAAATCCTAAATTGATTTTTTAAGGCCTTCTAACTATGGGTTTTTATATTGATAAATTAATCTCTTAGGCCATTTCTTTCATCTAAAATAACTTAAAACAACTTTAAAGAATATGATAAATAAAAAGTAAACATTTCATCGAAACAGTTTACTCGATTGTCAATCTTTACCAAAAAACTCTCTGTTTGTTTTATATGATTTCTCGCCCTGCAAAAATAGAAAGCGATTTCGATAGCATAAATATTTAAACAAATCTATCAGACAAATGGAAGCGGGTGAATATTTGTAGTCTGCTATCGTAGACACAGGCACACATACTGAAATTTATATAAAAAACAATCAATTGGAAGCTCAAATCCCACACACACACAGACAACAAAGTACACACAGACCTATGCACGCACTTTTGTTTCTCTTTTGAATGGGCTATAAATGCCGGCTAAAGAAGCGCATAAAAAAACCTCGCCGATATGCTTCAAATGTAAGATAAACAAACCGGCAAAAAGATTTGCCAACGCACACAAATGCCCATCACACACACACACACGCCTAACTCCCACCCATACTCGCACACATTTATAATGGAAAAGAGAATTTCCCACTCAACGCAAACTCACCAAATTTCCCTGGGAAAGAGCGAAGTGAAAATTAAGAGAGTTGGGTTCTTTTCATGTGGTCGAAATTATGCCTTTTTTTAAGTTTCTAAGCGGTAAATTGGTTTTTCAGATCAGCTTTGATTTATTTGTTTTTTATTTGTTAAGGATTTATTTAGTTTAGTTATCTTTTAGGGTAAGGTATAGTAAATAGTATAGTAAATAGTAAGAGTTGTAAAATAATTAATAGTAGGGTTATAATATTTGAATATAAAATTTAAAAGTAAAAATTATATTCTAATTTATTATTACTTCTTTTAGTAATTTAATTTTATAAATATATATAAAACAATATTGAAAATGATTTTATCATCAAATAAAAATATTTTCATATATTGTTTTTCATATTCCACATTAGCAAATAAAGTAATAAAATAAATAAATAAAATAAGTGTACTAAAACTATTATTGCAGCTCATAATTCTTAATTTATGTACTAACTTACAAGCTTATCTTCCCAAGTTCATACTACTCATAGTAAAATTTCTTCACAGCCTTAAAAATTGCGTTAAAATAAGAGATAAACCCAGTATCCGCATGCTCATACCTTAACTAAGCTATAAAAGATCTGGAGTTACACCTGGTAAGGTTATTGTTAGCCCCATTGACTATGGACTGCCATAGCTCACAGTTGTTTCTAGTTTTAGTGGTTGGCCTTACCTCGGCGAGGAGACTCCCCTTAAAATTTATTATTGGTGGCGCAGACGAATCCATTGAGAACGCCCCCTGGCAAGTGTCCATTCAATTTTGGGGAAGTCATATCTGCGGCGGATCCATTTATAGTTCAAGAATTATCCTAACCGCCGCTCATTGCCTTGTGGAATATGATCCCGAGAACTTGGTGGTTCGATTGGGTTCCAGCTATCAATATTATTATGGCAGCCTGGTTGGAGTTACCCTAATAAGGACCCACGAGAAGTACGATTCCGACTCCTTTGACAACGATGTGGGACTGCTGCTCCTTGACTACCCATTAAATCTCGAGGAAGACTACTCTGTTCGGGCCATAAAACTTGCCGAGAAAATACCACCTCCGGGATCCACGACTTCTGTGACTGGTTGGGGCATCACCGGATACGGAGAACCAGAAATTTTGCAGTCGCTGGAAACACATATTGTGGACCTGAAAGATTGCAAAATATCGTACAAGGATTATTCGATTACGAATAATATGCTTTGTACCTCAAATGTGAATGACGGAACCTGCCAAGGAGATTCTGGCGGAGCTTTGGTCTTCAATGGCAGGCAGGTTGGCATCGTTTCCTGGGCCGAGGGCTGTGCGGATCCTGATTTTCCCACAGTGTATGCCAGTGTTCCAGCCTTACGGAAATGGATTGAAGAAAATGCCAAGGATTTAGAAAGTTAAAAACAAATAAATAAAAGTTGTAAGTAAACCTAAACCTATGAATTAAATATATTTATTAACATTTTTATAGTTATTTTGAGTGGCAATTGTTCCAGTTGTGTTTTGGAGCACACTTTCCTGCAAGTGCTTATTGTTGCAGTTTCAATTTAAGTGAGTGGAAAGTGAAAAACAACCTTTGGGGTCACCGAAATGCCTCTGAAAGTGCTCTTGACGACAACCCCAAAATACAACAAAATAAAAATGAAATGAAATGAAAAACACACGAGCATGGAAAACAAAGCATCATAAATTGTGTTTTTCTTGCTGCACTTAATAATTATAATTTATGCAAGAGTCAACAATTGTGGGCTACCGAAAAACGAAGCACCCACAAAAGGTGCACATTAAGAAGTGAATAAACTTTTGGTGAAAATTTGCATTGTTTTTCTACATAATTGCCCTGAAAATGGGTTTCCATTAGGAATAAGTTATGATCTTAGGGGCTTACCTGAGAGATGCACAAATACCTAAAAAAATATAGACCACGGCATTCACCTGAGGTTTCGCCGGAATTTCCATTCCCTCTTGGCACACAGATTAATTTTCCCAACCGTGATGAAGTGTCTATGCAATTATCATCTAACAGATAGCTACCCTTTTGGGCAGGTCCTGGCATTAACATGCTGCTGGTCCTTTTGCAATCGCGGCCTGCGAACTTCGGCGGCGGAGTTAGCGCGGCTTTGAATTGATGGGCTTCAATAAATTCCGGCAACGAGGTGTGTGTGTGTGTGTTGTGTCGGATTCCCCGGTGTATGTCTAAGGGAGTGGTAACCGCAGCTCCTGCCCTTTACAGCCGCCACAAAACCAGTTGACACATGTTGCAGTTAACATGGCAAGTGGATGTGGCACCATTGGGGGGGACATGGCTTCAACTGCCAGTTCGGTGGACTCTGTTTGCGGTGCAAAGTGATTCGCCATTACAGCAGCACCCCAAAAACCCCATTCGGGGGCCACTGTCTTTGGCACTTTGATCATTTGCCATTTGCCTGTTTGCGTTTTAATTAACTTACCCCGGCTTAACGAACTGCCCTGCCTGCCTGCCGCCTCCCTTGGCTTCCAGTTCAATCCCAGGGAGCCTGCTTATTAGCTCTTGACATGGTTAGGCCCTGGATATTTACGGGGCCATTCGCACTCTCAATTGTAGTTGTGGCCATTCGATTGGCTGCCCAACACCTTGGCCATCAGGCTTAGGCCACCTCGTAAGCCGCTTAGCCGCTGAGCTCTTGATTTCCAAATGAAGTCGCTCAGTGCGGGGACTGGCACAATTGCGGAATGCTTCGATTTCTGGTAGAGGAGAGTCCATTAAATTCGTGGAATTAAACTAGCTTTAATTTCGACACCAGAGACCAGAGAAGGGTAACAGAATCAGAGGTTACTAAATCCAGCCAGCATTATACTCTATATATAGTAACAAAAACATAAATTAAAATGTCATTAAGAGCTGTTCTGGCGAGCTCGGTTGTGGCCAAACAATTTGGCAAGCTCATTTTTATAATTGAGCCAGAAAATTTCCCATGCTCTGCCATTAACAGCAACTTTTCTCGAGAGCACAGAACGAATTATTACCCGGAATTTTCCCACACAAACAATTTCTTTCAATTGTCGGCAGAACAATGAGGGAATGAAATGAAATTTTCATTTTGATCAATTGAATTTGTATTTTGGGGCCAGCGGAATTAATGGTTTGTCGTTTAATTTTTCTGGGAAATCCCCGCACACTGCCGCACTTGAATAATAAATGGATACTCGGAAGATGCCATTTTTTCGACAGCTTTTCCCCATTGGCACGATGCGCCTCCGCGTCCGCCTGTCAAATATTTGATTTGGCCTTGGTCTGGAATTTCTTTCCTCGCCCTGGAAGGCCGCCGTTGGCCACTTGAGGAGCAATCATCGCTCTTTCGACTCGAGGGTTTCCCGGGTAAGAAAGCATTTCGATTAGCCGGCATTTCTAGGCATTCGAGTGGAATTTTTGAGATTAGTGGACTCGAGATGGACTCGCCTAATTGGCCAGCTTATTAAAGCCATTGAACTTGAAGCCGGGCCAACTTTCGGCAGGGGAAACAGCTGCTGGCCGGGAAAGGAAAACTTTTCGCCCACTTGCGTCCAACTTTTGGCCCCATAAATTTCCATACTAGGAGAGCAGCAGCGCCACAAGCTGCACAAACATAGTTGATCCAATTAACTAACTAAGAATCACTTAGCTTGAAAGTTTAGCCCTGGACTTCACTCCACACACAGCACTCCACATTGCTTTGAGGCATCAAAGTTATCCCTTTAAATGCTTACTCAATCAATTCTCCGAGTGGCTCGTAGGGGTGGCTTATCCTTCCACTTCACTCACTCGTTGCCATTGTCCTGCGAGCAGCTTTTGACGAGACAATTTGTATTCATTGCCACTTTAATATTTAGCGATGCGTAAGCCGCTGTCAGTCACTGCATGGAGAAGTGATTTTTTCCCCAACTGGCTTCCATTTCTTTTATCTTTTTTTGTACTCAGTTTTCTGTTTTTTTTTTTTTATCAGAGCTTCCGGGTGTTTGTTTGTCTGCGTTTTAAAGTGCAATAATTTGCATTGCAACTGACATGATATCACTTTGAAGTGCAGCACTTCCCGCTGGCACTCACCGACAATTGAGGAAACAAGCCCAGCAGCAAAAACAGTGTATTAAAATTGCCAGAGAGCTATTTGAATTAACACTTCCGAAAATGTACGCAATAATTGGCGCGTTTTTATACGTTTCCAATTGAAATGAAGTCGAATTTAAATTTTAAAAAGTAAATAATAAAAGTAATCGACTTGGAACGACAAGTAGACATTCGAATTAAGGAAATAACATTTGTTTTTAACACATAAATACAATTTATTTTCTCTATAGCTTCTCCATTTTACTATTTTAATTTAATATTTGCCTCAATTTATTTCACAATTAAAATATGCCCTGTCCAGAAGCAGAACGTCAAAGCTTTGATCCCCGAATCCTTTGACAGGAGCCCTCTCCTCTTTGCATTGCAACTCATTAAAAATGTTAAAGGGGGACGGCAACAAAGCCAAACAAACGGCGAAGAAGGAAGGGAGCGGTGGAAAATCATGGAAAGATGCCGTGGTAGATGAAGGAAAAGCGGAAAAATCCACGAATGAGTCAAGGTGAACACACTCTTTGGCCCAAAGATCCGCTTTGGCAAGCAAATGAAGCCCAGCTTCGTGCCCCAGAAGACTATCCCTCTTAACCCCCAACATCCAGCCACCCATTTCCATCCATCCTCCCACTGGATGCACTTCCTCTAGACGCTTTCGCCTCGCTCCTCCTTTGTTTATTTGCTCAGTGCGTTTTCAGTTGACTGCATTGCTTGTCGCTAGCTGGAAAAGCGGGGGAAAAGTCGTGGGGCAAATCGTGGTGAAAGGAAAAAGGAATGGGAGAATGCAATAAGTCACCGATTGGCGACAGGCTGCGCAAATGTGTGGCCTAGTGCGAAAAAAACGCGTTGCGTACATAAAAATGGGTTACCAGTGCAAGGCTGCCGAGGGCATATTACGTATACGTACGTATACGTACTACAATTGCCCAGCGTAATGGAAAGCCATAAAAGCGATTTATGGCAAGTGAAGGAGGGATGGCCACAGCGGACAGCGGGGTGAATCAAGGTCAGTCCAGTGGGTGCAGAGCCTTAGTCCCGAGACTCCCTCTCATATTCGCAGGCGAACTAATTGCTCTCCTCATTAAGGGGAAAGTGCAGAGTCAATGCAGTGGAATGATAAGGTGGCGAAAAGCCTTCTTGAAAAACACCTCGACTTGGCTTTGAAAAAAAAAAAATAAACCAAGGAACTTGAGACTGCAAGTGTTTAGTTATTTTTTAATATTTTCTAGGCGATATTAAATAATTTATTATTTGTAATATGTGGAACACAAAATTTACTTATACTAATTACAAGGAAAGGTAATATTCAAGTCGATCTATAGTTCCCTTAGCTGCCTTGCCATATTCTTTGCCGCCCGCTCATCGAAATCATTGATTGGGTTTTGGGATTTGTAGATATCATTAACTGTCCCACATGACATTTGTGTGTGTTTGTGTCGTTGTACCCGCCTGATTAGCCATTTATATTCTCATTCATGTCACCCCTGGCCACCGAACTCCTTTGTGTCCTTTGGGGTTGGGCTGCAATTAATCGTTGAAAGGATTACACGCCCCCGGAGCAACTCGATGCGACTCTCGTCTGCGCACTTAAGTGATGCTAATTTATGGCCTCGGCACATCTTGTTTGTTTGCCATCTCCGATGAATGGGCATTTCCCCAGGGACGCTATTTTCCCCCGAGTTTTCCTCGTTTGCCGGTCGGTGGGTTTGTCCGAGTTTGTGGCAGGAGTTTTTGCGGTAAGTTTTTAAGCCAAGATTAGGAGGCTTTGTTGCCGGTTGTGTCCACCCCGTCAGTGACTTTGTTTGGTCACATTTCAATTCATAAGATCTAGGATAATCTGGAAGGAAATATATTGTCATATGATTAATAGTACGGGAAGAATGATAAATTATAATATTTTTGAAGAATTCATTGCTCTACCTGAGATAAAAATTACAAAATTTAATTACAGAACATTTCGTAATCAAATCATCATTTTCCTTAACCTCAGACTCGTATAATCAAAGACCATTATTATCTTATCTTTCTGACCCATTCAAAGATATTTAACCGGGTCAAAGGACACCTATATCACTTCCATTTGCATGCCGTTTCCATGCCATCAATTTCATTTGATTGTTATTGTTGTTGTGGTTGCGACACCAAATTGCAACCGCATCCGAATCCAACCACCTAATCAGCGTGCGACTCGCACACTAATGAACTCCGGCCGCCAATTAGCCAATGGAAACGCCCTCTGACCCCCGTCCACCTAACCCACCTGACTCCATGCCACGGTATAACCACCTGCCCTCTTGATTGGCCGGACAAGATGGCACAGAGGTCAAACTGTACAGGGCCTTCTCCCGATGTCTATCGCTATCCGTTTAATGTCCTCAACTGTCATCAGTCAAAGCATAGCGACGTCTTGCAAGGATAGGCCTTTGAGTTATCCTTGGAATGTCCACGGTGTTTCATGGAGCTTCTTCTAGAAACTAGACAAGAAGTCTATGTGGGTTACTGCAGCGATTTTTTATTGATTGAAGATATATCTGGGTGGCAGTATTTCAAAGTTTTAATGAATTGAACTGAATTTTTAATAGTATTTTGTTTCTACCTTAACCGGTAACCTGTAAGTAGAATAAATTAGCTTAAGGATTAATGAATTAAGAGCCCAGTTTTTTTATTACGGTTTTATAATGAAAGAAAGAAAGAAAACAACTCAATAAAATAAGTTAAAATTAAATACAAAAAAATACAAAACTTTAGAAATCATTTTCGTCTTCAATTGAAATTTCATCTATATCCAAAGTCAAATTTGTACTGGAAATATCAGGACTCATACAACTGTCTGGTGAGTTACAACATGATGGAGAGTAATCCGTACAACTGCCTGATAAACTATCCAAACAATCGTCCTGTGAGTTACATTGCAAGCAATCCATCTGATTTTGAATGAAGTTCTTTAGTGTAGCAAATATGCTGTATATGCGTTTGCGTAGCAAATATGCTGTAATTAAAACTGAAAAGGTGAAAGCTAAAGGCATGTATTCAATCAAGACATTTCCCTCAACTACCTGCAAGCAGGACGACTATGATGATAACCACACATTTATTCCCTCTTCTTCGGCATTTTTTCGGTTTCGAAGGAACTGCACACTGGGGACAGACAGGTCTCAGCGGCTGGTCTTTTTCCAGGATCATCTGCCTTAAGCAAGGGGCCTCCAGACAGGGATTGGATAGGAAAAGGGGCGTGGTCTCCAGCTTAATGGGCAGGCACTTGGTGTTTATTTGATCCTGGGGAAGGCTCCGGAAAGTGGCCAAGGGGGTTTCGCCATTACAGCTGCAGTTGGGCTTGATAAAAGAGTGAATACTTAAGTAATGATGATACTCCTGGTCCTTGTGAAAGTCGAAGCACCGCAGGCAGACGCGGATCTCGATGGTGGCATAGGGTTCCACTTTTCCGGCATTTGGCTTCAGGCGGTATTGCCTGAAGGCATTCGATTTGACCTGGTTGATAAAAATAAAGAAGTAATATTTCTGATTAATTTGTATTTTTGTTTCAAATCTATAATTGCACCTCTAATCACCTTGAATAAAACTATCATTTCGCTGGGATTCAGCAGGGTTAGTGTTCGCCTCTGGGGACCATTGTACGGGGCATAGAAGGTCAGTTGTTGTGGACTCACGCTCAGCAGCTCCATTCTCCCCTCAAAGGCTTCCTCAGCAATTGATTTTGACTCTTGGCCGTCGGCTTCCTTTTTCTATTCCTCCCTCCCCGAAAACAGAAAGCAATCGAAATGTGTCGGAAATATGCCAGCAATCGGAATGTTTTTGACAGCATTTGCATATGCTGCCCATCGTTCCGAGGGCAGTACATGTTTCTGCATTTATTGCCACCAGCTGGAGCACTCTCTATCCACTTCCCACATCCCACTGACAATGCCAAGCCCCCCAAATGTTGCAACAGAATCGCTGACCAAAGCTGGAGGCATCATCACGCATTAGCATTAGGCACTGGTCATGGGGTGGGCAACGATTCGAAATTATTTGCAATCCATTGCACTGGCCCCGGACTCACCCAGGGATTTCGGACGGATGATGAACTCGGCTGTCCAGTTGCGTTTTTGGGTCATTCATTTCCCCGTGGAGCAGGGAATCGGGCGAACAATTGATGATACCACATGTGGCACACTGGATAAATGATGACATTGAGAGGGGTTTCGAATTGATTCCCTGCTGTTCAGGGATTTTTATTGCAATGCATTATTTAATGTTTGTCCCCTGTCCAGTTTCTCAAACTAAAAAAAAAAAAACACCCGCCAGTTTTCCCTTACGGGGTTTTCACAAACATTTATTAGCAATAAACTTTCACCTGCCAATCAAGTGTTTTGTTCTCTGGGCTTAGCTCTCCATTTTACTCCGACCTCATCCTTCTCTGCTTCCTGGTGCTGCTCCTCCATTAACCGTTGACTAAATCGTGGATCAGTTGTCCGTAGTTGACCATGCCCTTGGCGTTGATCCTGCCCGCAAGTAGTTCGTTCACCTCGGCTTCACTCATGCACTCCTCGAAGCTCGTGAGGATTTTCCGGAGTCTGGCTGCTGGCAGGTAACCGGTGTTGTCCACATCGAACAGCCGCAGACTGGAAGTGAACTGATCCTCCTGGGCCTGCTTCCTGCGGGCACTCGGCTTGGTTGCAGATTTTCCAAGGCTGCTGTATATGGTCATGACCTCGTCGAAGGAGATGCGCCGAATGGTGCCAGCTTCCAGCAGGCGGATGTGCTTCCTGACCATCTGCTGGCTGGGATTGGCGCCCATCGCCCTGAGGCAGTCGCCAAGGGCGCTAACAGCGATCTTGTTGTCTCCGCGGCCATCGTGCTTCAGGAATATCTCGTGCATTTCCAGGATGTGGCTTCTCTGCGGCTTTGGACAAGGAGGCGGAACTGGCCGGTTGCTGCTCTTATGAGGATTGAAGCCCGCTTTGGACGATGAAGGATGACTAGATGAGGTGTGGCCTTGATTGGCTGCCTTCAACATTTTCGAGCTGGCTAGGAACATGGCCAGGGACACGATCAAGTGTTACGGTTATGGACAACGGGATAGATGATTGCCAGCAATATTTTGTGGGATTGCGATTTGAATTAAAGGACACACATGGCACTGGAAGGTATACGGAAACCGGATATGGGAAGACACAGAAATATGATTAGGCCGGACATGCTGTGACAGGTGAAAGTAGACTGACTTGATTCAGGAAACTTGGTAAGTCCAACTTTATTATATATTGTATTGATATACTACAATATTATGTCATCGATATATGAAACTCTCTGAATACTTGTTATTGTCCAGAGAGAAGAAGCAACGAATTGGAGACAACTTCACCGATCCAGTTCTGGAAGAAAGCCACGTCAGCATAGACTCCCGGATACCTGGAATCGGCGCAGCCAACGCCCCAGGAAACGATGCCAATGAGTTCGCCGCTTTTGACATCTACCAAAGGACCTCCGGAGTCGCCATGGCAGGCATCTCTTCCAGGCGCAGCGGCACATAAATTATCCTTAGTGACAACTTTGTTATCAGAGGCCAGGGCAAGGGTACACTTGAAATGATCCTCGATGATTACGTTGGCACCTTGCAGAATACGGGTGCCCTTTAAATATGTATATTTCCTTCCCCAACCACTCACAAAGGCTAGAGTTCCAGGTTTGGGCGTCTTCTGGGCCAGGGCAATCGACACCACATCATTTCCCAGTTTCAGGGGATTTTGCAGAATAAGAACGGCAATGTCGTAGGGATCAGCTCCTGAGCCTTTCACGTACTTATGGTGGCTTATGATCTTGGCTACTCCAACTTTCTGGCCCCCAGATCCCCAGTTCCACGAGCCAGCTCGCACCGATAAGACTTCGGCGCTTTGGTCTGTGAAACAGTGGGCTGCTGACAGGATGATCTGCTCGCTGTAGATAGCTCCACCGCAGAACTGAAAGCCTTTGTCTAGGATAGCGACCTGCCAAGGTACCTTCGCAATGGGCACTGGAAGTCCTCCCACGATCCTTAGTTTCGGTTCAGTGATCCTTTCAGCCGAAAGCAGGACAGCTGCAGAGAGAAAAATCAAGCACTTTAAAAACATTTTCGGGCTGAATTCCCTGTAGGTTTGGTTTCTTCTCCGTTGACTTGAGATCTCGTTGTGAGAACTGAGCTGCAATCCACTCTCTTATATGTCTCAAATATGAAAGAAACCTTTATCTGTTGGCTTCTGAAAAATATTAGTTGCCAGCTAATTGCTTTAAAAAGTATTGAAATAAATATTACGATGAGATAAGGCTATACTTGCTACAAAGTAAGCTTTTATTGAGGAAGTCAACTAAAATCTAGTGCATTATGGAGGTGAAAGAATGCATAGTGTTATCTGAGCAAACACTATACAAGCTGGTATATAAAAAATATATATATTTCAAGCTATATGTATTAATTTTTAGCCTACAAAGTGCATATTTTTACGGCAGCTTATCTTTTACCCAATAAATCTCCTGGCTGAAAAATAGTTGCAGCAATTAGTTTTGAGTCTCAAAATTTGAGACCCTTTCAATATATTAATTATTAATGATTACTTTTCTTATGTTTTCTAATTAAAAGATAGTGGGGCCCTTTAAATTATAGTTTTGCCATCCGTAATCGTTCTTATTTAGAAAAATAATTAAATTTTCTTTCGCTGGTTGTAACTAACCAAAAGTAATGAAATGAAATATGCTAATTAGGAAAAACTAAATAAGAATCCACAAACTTTCCTTCTTTACTGCAGCTTAACTAAATTTTCTTAAGTTGCACTGCTTTTCTGGCTCTATAAAAGAACAGTTCCTCGGCTCAGTTTACAAGTTCAACATTACGAAAACTTCAAAATGTTGGAAAAGTACGTTATTGTCCTCTGTGCAGCTGCCCTTGTGTCGGCAATAAGTTTACCAGAACCGGAATTACGAATCATCAATGGAAATTACGTCCCCATCGAGGATGTTCCTTGGCAAGTTGCTCTTCTTCGGGATAGAGCCCATTACTGCGGAGGATCCATCTACAACCAAAGGGTTATTCTGACTGCTGCCCATTGTGTGGCAAATGTTCAGCAGAAAACCCTGTTAGTTCGGGCTGGATCCACTTTTAAAAATTTTGGAGGACAAGCCGTCGAGGTCAGTCATATTATTCGGCACAAGGATTATATTTTCAACGATACAAAAGTTGAAAATGATGTAGCTGTTTTGATTCTGGCCTCTCCCCTTGAGCTGGGACCAAGAGTGCAACCCATCGAACTGGCTGAGAAATCGCCACCACCAGGAACAAATGTTTTGGTCACAGGTTGGGGCGCCCTGCACGATTATCCGTTCCTTGTTTCAAACGAATTTTTGCTCGGAACTAACCTTACCATCGTGGATCACAATGATTGCGTTAAAGCTTATATTTCCATCAACGTTAGTATCCCAGCAAATGCGGTCTGTGCACATGGCATTGGCGAAGGTGCTGGCCAAGGTGCTTGCCGAGGTGATTCAGGAGGTCCACTGGTTACTTTGCCCGACCGGAGACTTATTGGCATCGTATCTGGGGTGTATAAATGTGCTAGACTCTTCCCCGAGTTCTATGCTGACGTTGCAGTGCTAAGGAAATGGATTGTTAAAACTGTTGAAACATATTTTGCAAATGCCTAAAAATGTTTGAATTATGGAAAGTGCAAAATAAATATATTTTTTATCCATAAATGTGTGAAATTTGGGCTTGATTTATTGTGATCAATTGTTTTAATGGTAAAAATTCTTAAGAATCTTTTGAGAAGTACTAACCGATTTATCCTGTTAATGCTATATTTCTTCATCAGTCAATTTCTTTCAATTAAAGGTTATATCTCTTAGAAATAGTTTTCAATTGCCATCCATCCATTTAAAATCTCATTTGTAATAAGGTTTCTTCAAAAGAGAGACTTGAGAAGCGGCATTCTTTTAAGGGCTAGAAGTTTCATAGTCACGATTAGCCTGCCATTAACAATACTTTAAAGATATGTTTTTTTAATTGAATTTTTAATTTTAAAATTAACTGATAACACCCGCAATCCAAAAATTACAACAATTTAAATCCTAGGCTTTCATTTATTGCCATTAAACTTGCTTTTTGGCTTGAATTAGTTTATTTAAAGACATGTTTTGTGAATTATATTCATTCAAAACTTATATTTTTTTCTCTGGACGGTATCAATTGCTTTGAGCGTCCAATTCCTGAAATGGGCAACGCTTGCATATACTGCAGGATATCCAACCACGGCACATTTGTGTCCCCAAGACACGATTCCAATGAGCTTGTGGCTATGCAGGCTTACCAAGGGACCTCCAGAATCTCCGTAGCATGCATCCGTGCCAGGTGCCTTGGCACAAATCATGTCCTTAGTAATTTTCCCAATGTGCTTAGCGTGGCAAAGTTCATTGCTTGCAATGGTGAGATCGGTGGCTAATAATGTGGGAGCCCCTAATTCGGAGCGGAAATATGTCAGTCCCCAACCAGTTACCATGCATTTTTCTTCTGCTTTGGGTATATCTTCAGCCAATTCGAAACTCTGTACCCTTCGAGTACCAAGCTTAAGGGGATCCTTTAAATAAAGCACAGCTATATCGTAGGGTAAATATTTAGAATCATACTTCTCTGTGGGTATGCTCAGTCTGTATTGCATGATAAGATTTATTAAAAACTATTCTGTCTATTTTAAAAGTTTTCTTGGCATACTATATTTTAAGTAGTTTTTCTGTGTTTTCCGATCTTTATAACAGTGGTTACTGGGAAGCCCATCCTTTGAGGTGTCCAATTATCCATCGTCGATCGCAATGAATGTCAGAGGGCATATGGGCAGCCAACTTTAACAGTTGGATCAAAAATACACTTGACTATAATATTTTAATATAATGCATGATATAAACAACAAATTTTTAGATCCATCAAAATTGTTAATTATAATTCCTACTTCCACAAAAATATAAATAAATGAACTAGAGCACCTAATTCACATGTCAATTATTTTTATTAAGTTATTAAGTTATTATTCTCGAAAACATAAAATGCATATTTCTTAGTTTTGTGTCCTTGAATGTCCAAGATAATCAAATCTCTTTTACTTCCTTTTTAAGCCAGGACAATGTTAATAGGTCCCTTTGGCCAGCCAAAATAGGCGCCAGGGTGTCCCAAACCAGTTGGTGATAGCTATTGAGTAGCTTTACCTCCGCCTCGGACAGGAGCTCCTTCTTTATCATCTTCGTTTGCTTCGGGCACATAGTGACTGTTCTGAAGGTCAGAGCTCCGCGATTCGAAAAATTGTATGCCGTTTGGGCGGGCACAATTTGGACGATGTCCTCGATACGGATGCCGAAGTCATCGTCCTGGTAGAAACCAGGCTCGTTGGAGATGAACATGTTCTCCTGCAGGCCGGGATCGTCGGCCGCATAACCTGGACCCACGGCCATGGGACCCTCGTGAACATTGAGGTAGTGACCCACTCCGTGGCCAGTGCCGTGTCCATAGTCCAGTCCTACGTCCCACAGGGCCTTCCTCGCCAGAGTGTCCAGAGCCTGACCCTTTACTAAGGCCGGAAATACAGCAGAACCGAGACTCAGCTGCCCCTTAAGGACCCGAGTGTAGGCCTCCCTTTCGAAGTCTGTGGGTTCACCGAAGTGAAGGGTCCTTGTCACATCCGTGGTGCCGTCCAAGTACTGAGCCCCCGAGTCGCACAGGTAGATCTCCTTGTCGGTAATCCTCCTCTTCGTGTCGTTGCTCGGGGAATAGTGAGCCAGAGATGCATGCGGCCCAGAAGCACTGATCGTCTCAAAGCTAAGGCCCACATAGTTTTCCTGTAGCCCCCGAAAGTACTTCAGCTTTTCGGCGCCGGAAATCTCGTCCACCTCCTTGCCCTGCTTCAGTTGGTGTTCAAGCCAGGCGAAGTACTGGCACAGAGCCACTCCATCCCGGATGTGGCTGTTGACCAATCCCTGAGCCTCGACCTCGTTCTTAACCGCCTTCAGTAGGTTCACAGGCGTCAATGCCAGGAGCCTTCGGGCTTCAGGAATCAAGGCGGCCAGGTAATAACTGCTGGTGGGAGCAATCCAGATACTCGACTTCTTCCTCAACACGATTTTACGAATCTCCAAAGAAATTTTGTCGTAGGATGAGAGCGTTACGCTGACATTATTCCTCAGCTGATGTCTGTCGAAGTCAGCGGGAATTTTCACCAAGTCCACAAAGAGCTGCAGCTTATCCTCGGTCACAATCATGTAGGAGAAGAATACGGGGTTATACTCAATGTCTGATCCGCGCAGGTTGAGCAGCCAGGCGATCTCATCGAGGGCACTGACCACCAGTGCGTCCACGCTCTTCTGCTTCATCTGCTGGCGCACATCTTCCCATTTCCTGGCTATGGTCTTGCCCGCGAACTGCTGCTTGAGTGTATGTATGGGATTGGCATTCTGGGCCGGCTGCTCTTCACCCCAAACCTTGTCCACAAGGTTGTCTTCGACGGCCACCAGTTGGATTCCCGCGGAGATTAGCTGGGTTTCAATGGTCTGCCAGGCACGGAACGATATCAGGCGGGGATCCACGCCCACGAAGCTACCAGTGGTGAGGTTCTGGGCCAACCAGGCTTCTATAGAAGGTACACCGCTCAGCCCGTGCTTCATCAGTTCCCAGTTCTCGTCCAGCTGCTGCTCCGCCTGCAGGTGGTAGCGACTGTCGGTCCAGAGGAGGGCGGCCGTGGTGGTCACCACCGCTGTTCCTGCGGATCCATCGAAACCGGTGACAAAGGCGCGCCGCTCGTCGTGCCGGCTCAGGAACTCCGACTGGTGGGCATCGCTGGAGGGCACTATGTAAGCCGCAATACCGGTGGAGTTGCCCACCTGGACACTGTTCATCAGCTCCCTCAATTGAGCCAAGATCTGAGTGGTGTTGCTTGTAGCCGGTGTGTTCTCTCCGAGCTGCCCTCCTGGCTTGGGAATCTTATTCGCCGACAGCAGAACCGCTGCGGAGAGAAGAATCAGACACTTTATAAACATTTCGACCTGGTTGGGCTTCTTATTTCTCAAGAATTCTTCTTTGGACGTCTGAACTGGGCAGTGAACCGATCTTTTATGGCGGCAGGAAAGCAATGCCACCAATGCGTTATATATAGTTCCCAGCTGTAATCTAGCTCGCTTTATGGCTTGTTATCTGCTGGTTAATAACAGAGTACAGAGAGAGAAAAAGGCAGTCAAGCGATTGCAAATATGATAAGGAGTACCAGTTGTTTCAATCATATTTTGCACACAATTCCAAGACATTTTCAAATCTTTGAGAAGAGGATTTCCAATTTCTGTGAGTGTTGCTGATGTGTGAATATGCAGATATTTAACTAATCTAGAAATTAGTAGGTCGCATACAGCCGATAACTTTAATTTATTGCGGCATTTATTAATCAACAAAGTTTACAAGAACGCTAAGCTGCCGAAGCTAAGTGGCCAAAACAACTTTCAGCCTGAAAAAGAAGCTCACTCAGTAAAGACATCGAAATCAGCCTAAACCAGTTCAACAAGCCGGAGACTAGAAATGCACTAAAAGAATCTTGCTAAGCCGAACGAGAAAAAAAATTAAATGGTTTGACAAGAAAATAAAAACAATAACAAATGGTTTCTCATGCTAAATATTTTATTATATTTTCTGTAAAATTGCGAAAAAAAGAAATTTGCTTCAATTAGCCAGCTGATTTTTCTGAATTTTACTAGTAGTGCTCTTGATCCAATCTCTAAAGTGGAACACACTTGCATATACCCCAGGATAAACGGGCACTGCGCATCTCTCTCCCCAGGAAACGATGCCAATGAGCTTGAAGTCCGGCAGGCTTACCAAAGGACCTCCAGAATCACTTTGGCAAGTGTCATGACCCGGCGCTGAGGCACAAATCATATCCTTAGTCACTTTTTTAGAGTGCTGTTTACGGCAATAATTATAGTTTGATATGTTGAGTGTGGCAGCATGTAAAACTGGTGTGCCCAATTTGGATCCGTGAAAGGTATCTCCCCAACCAGTGACAATGCATTGACTTCCTTTTTGTGGATTCTTTTCAGTCAGTTCGATATTTCTCGTCCTTGCGGTATTTAGTATGAGGGGATCTTTTAAATAAAGCACAGCAATATCGTAGGATAAATATTTAGGATCATATTTCTCATGTGGGTATGCTTCCTGCACATCCACCACTTGACCACCGAAATTCGGAAAGGATGATCCAGCTCGGACTGAAAAGTTTTCGGCGTTTGTGCCATTTAAACAGTGGGCGGGCTGCCGTCAAAACGATTCTTTCGCTGTATATGGCGCCTCCACATTTTTGTACACCATATTCCAAAATGCCCACATGATACGGTGCAAATTCGATGGGCAAAGGAGAACCTCCAACGATCCGTTCTTCAGGTCCAGGAAGTAGTCCTGCACACACAAGAGAGGCCACTAGGACTGCAAGTAGGCACTTAAAAATCATTTTAAGTTTGCCTTTACTGAGACTGATGTCATACCAGGAAAGTGAGTGGTTCTTTTATAGAAACCAAATATTAATTATTTTAAAAGTTATCTGGTCGCAGAATAGTTAAACTTATTTACTACTTCTGTTTCATATTGCTGAGGTATTTTAGCTTAAGAATAAATTAATATTATGACCTTCACGTGAACAAAGCACATACCTAGGCTTATTAAAAAATATTTGCTTGCAACTTTGAATTCTGTTAAAAAGGTATTATCTAATGTGCTCAAAGTGCTTTTTCAGTGAAAAAAGAAATAATTAAAATTAGGTTTTATGTAACTGTTTGCCCTGGGCTTTGTTAATTCAATACGAATATTAAATTAGATTTTAAGATAAGTCGCCTTGTAATAAAGTCACAAGCTCTTTACGCAATCGAATGATGCTCCTCTTCCTCTCTGTTTTAAGGACTCGCTCATGTATAAATTTCACCCAAACGCAACTCACCCATTTCAACATCATTAGGGGGAACTGCGGATAGTATTCAGGATCAGGTCCTGGTCCTAATCATTTTGCACTCCGCATGGGCGCATTTATGCAATTTGATGCTTACGTAATTATCTCGAACGAATGGCTTCGCACTGCACCGATGGATAGATGGATTGCCATCGATGCCCTGCTCTGTCCTGCCCCCTGAGAGTCCTTGTGACTCTGCAGAGTTATCAGTGGCGGTGCTGCTGCCCTCCAGCCCCACCTCTTCGGTGCTCATAATGCACTTTGCATGTAAAATATTTAATTAAATGAAAAATAGCAAAACCCAATGGAGGACCCGCCGGCTCCGCTTCCGCTTCTCGGTTACGGGTATCCTTACATGCTCGCATCCTGGCGAGGGCCGTAAAAAAGTTTATTTGTTTCGCGGCTGCCTCAGTCAGTCTTCATTTATTGTAAATGAGTTTGCCAGGACGGAGGAGCGCTATGCTGCGGTTCTGGGCCAAAGGATGCATATTGAATAAGACTGCGAGCCGCACGCAGATGGCATTCCCAATTCAATTGCAATTCCCAATGCAAATAATTTGCAGCTGAATGCCATTAATGACGGAATGCCGGATGACGAAATCGAGACTATGGCGGCTATGTTAAAATAAAATAAATATATGCGCATATACATATATAATTTTTTTACGCCGAACACTCGCTTTAATGCCACGTAATTGACTTTCGCAACAAATGAAATGAGGCGCGGTCCTGAATTAATATCTTTCGTCCAGGCTGCCCGTGAGGCGGGTAATCCAATGCTAGTCGCAGGGCTTCTGGAGCACCATGATGAAGTAATCGTCCTGCGGACACAGCATCACCTCGTGCAGGAGCGTCCGCATCCGCAGGAAGGTGAACTCATTGGTGGCGTCCAGATCCTGGACCACCTGGCGTGCCTTTTCCCGCAGGGTCTGCATCAGGGCCGCGTAGTGCAGAGTCACGTTGTACTCCAAGGTGGTCTTGATCGGTATTCCATCGTTGTCCACCACGATTATACCGCTGACGTTCTTAAAGGCCTGGAAACGTTTCAGCATTTCCTCCACTTCGGCAGACATTTTTAATTGGTTTTTGTATATTTTTTTTTTTTGACTTTGTTGTGTTTTCAAGTTTAACAAACATCAACTACAAATAACCTAAAATTCAGGGCCTACCTTAGAACAATAGCTGCCTGTTTGTATTGATTTCCAATTAAAATCATAACAGAGCTCAGTGTATTTTCCAGGGTCTGGTGTCACTCGGATTGTTCATTTCATCTGCCAGTTTAACGAGTCGATACAAGTTTTATGATGCCCGGCATAATCCCGGGAACTTGGGCTGGCTTCGCCGTCGTTGTAGCCGTAAATAAGCATTCAAGTTGGCAACAATGCCGGATGTCGGACTGGAAAACTTTTCGCTTTTGTGGATGGCAGAAGTACGGAAAATTAATTGAATGCTGTTGATGCTGCCAATGCAGACGGCCCTCGCCCTTGGTCCACTCGAAATGCAGATGAAATGTGTTTGCATCAACTTTTCGGGGAAGTGGGGTAGAGCGGGGCATTGCGGAAATTATGCCACTCTTCCGGCTCGACTCGAACTCCGGCGGACAAAAGCCGGCTCGGACCGCACCGGACCACGGCCGGACCCAGGGCGGAGTTGTTATGAAAAAGAGTGTAAAATTGTTCACTTTTTAAATTAATTAAAAGTCTTAAAACTCATAATGAAATTACTCAAATGGGCAGACGAAAACGCAGACAGCCAGACAGCCAGACGGCCGGACAGGACGACAGGGATGGTCATAAAAAGGATTCGGGGCGGTGCACATGCAAATTCCTGGCCAGACTTGAGGGAAATTAAGCTTCTTTGCTCGACTTCTGGCTGGGCTGGAAGGGAAATTCATTTGGTAATTAAATCAATGTCCATGTGAAAAACCTCAAATGCAATTTGTCATGCAATGCCGGAGAAGTCAAAATGTGGAAAATACTCTATTCCACTAACCTTGCAGGGGGCTGGAAAAATGTGGAAAAGGGGCTTTTCATTTTATTGCATTTTTGCTGAATAAATATTTGGCTTTGGTCGCCGGCCAACTGCAACATGCAAAATAATCCAAATAAGCGAATTGGAATGCAACAGATGCCGGTGAGTCCTTGATCCTGTTTTAGATGTGCACACGAAACTGAAATATTTACAAATGTTTTTTGCAATTTATGCAACCTGCAAGCACTCGCATTTTATTAGTTACAAAGTTACAGTGGAAAAACAAAACAGTATTCACTTTAGAATGCAATTTTGCAGCTCTGATGGTGATTTACACCAACATTCTGGTAGTTTTTGAAATGGGAAATGGAATGCGCTACATTTAATTTGATATTTATGGCTAAAAACTATTCTGTCTCTTTTTTATTCCTATTCTTTGGTTAGTTATTTATTAAAATTTATTAAATAGTTCCTTTAGTTGTGATTTTTTTTTGTTATTAAAAATACTTTTATGCTTGTTAAAGTCTCTGCAAATAAATATATGAATTCCAATAATTATTGACTCTTGTAATGAATGTGTAATTAATTGCAAATTAATTGATTTTTTTTTAATAAATATGCTTGGGAATTTTTATCATTCATCTGTCAGGATTTCCTCTGTTTTGTCACCTCTCGCTTCCTGCCCTGCAACTGCAGTGTTTAATGAAGAATAATTTATTTATCATGGAATCATTGGGCATATTTGCAAATTTCTGCAAATATTTCATCAATTCCGCACGGTGTTAATGATATCACGAGTCTCCCCATGCGCAGAGTCCTCCGATTCGCCCGAGAAGTCCTATTTAAAGTGGCAAATTCGAGTAAATGAATTATGAGCCGGGCCAAGTTAATGAGAATCGGATTTAATTGCTAATTAGCAGGGAGTACACGCACACATGCTCAGATTGTATTAGCAGCTACATTGTCCCTTCGTCCTGGCCAAAATTTAAATTATGATTGAGCATTGCTGTAGGTGTTGTCTGTACGTGACTGCTTTGTTCTTAATTCAATTATAATTAATGACGTGTGCATAAGTCTAGGTTAGTTAAAGGAAACGTGAACTAAATTTACCTTTAGGGAGAAAATAAAACATTTGCGAATTAGGTACTTCAACAAAAGAATTACTTATATTTAAATAACTATTAAACATTTTGTTTGGATTTTATAAAGTAAATTTTTAACTATTTTCAGACTCAATAGGAAATAAAATCTCTTAAAAATCCTACAACTATTGTCTTTACAATGTGATTTTACAAAATACTCTCTGTTTGCAGACACCACAAAGTAGACCATGTTGATTCCTTTTCAATAGCATTCCTTCTTGATTTAAATCTTTATTTTCATTGCAAGTAAATGGGATTCACTTACTGTCTAAAACGAGAAAGTCAGTTTCGACAGGCGCAAATAATTTCCTTTGAGCAAGGTTAATCATTAAATTCCCAGTAGGCGGGCTTGAACCTTTTAAGGGTATCGCGGGGAAGTACACCTTAGTTAAGCGGTAATCCCACCTGAAGTCTGAGTTGGATAAGACACCAAAATCGCTTCCTGCCGCCGCCTACAATGGAATCTGATTTAGAAGGACTTTAGACGGGCCCTTAAATAAAAGTCTCTCGAATGTCGGCGACCGGCAAAGGTGTGACACTTTTCATTTAAGCAAAAAGTGCCGGAGGTTAACATTTTAAATTAAATATTATCGCATGGGCCTCTGTGCGAGCAGCCTTCGGGCCGAGATAAATGCGTAAACACGATATCCCACTGGCTTCCAGGATGTTTCCCGCCCGGCTGCCAGAGCTGCTCCTGGGCCTGCGAAAGTGTTTGTTTGTCTGCACCTGATGCCTTTTTGTTGTGCTTTTTAGTATTTTATTACATTTATCTGTTTGCATATATGTATATACTCACACTCAAACGAGTGTGTGAATGAGTGGGCGAGTGAGTGTATATATTTTTGGATGAGCCAGCATTGGCTTTTGAACCTATCTCATCTTGATAAATGAAATGAGCATTTTGCTGTACACAAATCCTTGTAAATCGTGGAAATTGAAAGGCTTTCAAATGGAAAAGGATCGAAAAAATAAACATTTAAATAAATGCAATGATAGAAATAATTTTAGATATACATATATGAGCTCATAATAAAATTGGTTATGAAAATTATAGAAACAAAAGCCGAGCAAGGTAAAGTAAGCCATGACTTTACAGTTTCCACTCTGATTATATTACCTTTAATTTATTTTCCTTTGAAATTTCATCTCTGTTTCTCTGATTCTGCCTGCCTCTGGCACTTTCATCCCTGTCAATTATGTATTAACCGTTTCTGGCGATTACAGTCCACTTTCCTTTCAGTGAGCCTTCCTCCTCCACTTACTATTACTTAGCAGACGGACCCAAAGCATTTGCTTATCAAAGTGCAAAACTTCTATCATATTTAACGGCAAAAAAGGTCAACAAAGAGTGAAATAGAAGAGAAGGAAAAAACCTTGACATCACCTTTTTCAATCAACTAAAAAGTGTCTTGTTCGCCGCCCAAAACCCCACCATCACCACCGCCAGCACCACCACCACTGACTCAATAAGCCGGCATTTTATTTGCATTTTTTTCGTCACTTGCTCGGCGTCTGTCCCAAAGGCGGGCTGTCGTCATTTCTGCCGCTTCGTTGGGCTGCCAGCCGAGTTTTTCACTTTGTGCCCCCAGCATTGGAGGCATCATCTTCAGCCGGGGGCAGCCAGGGGCATCCAGGGGTGTGCTCCTGCCGTGTGGGTGCCTGCCAGTGGGTGGCAGCATCGGCGGCAGCAAATTCATCATCGTCTCAGCACGCGTCTGTCAGCCGCGCTAAGGATACAATAAATGTCTTTCGCGGTCGCCCATCCTGCAGACATCCTGTCCCTACCCTGATGTGTCCTGATGGCCTTGCAGGCTCGGCGAGAGAAAATATATAAAGATTTTAAATATCCTTATACTTTGCGGTATAAAATTAACTTATGGAAGTTGTATATTGCTGGCAAGATCTTAACAGATTCTCAAAAAAAAAGAACTGTTTAGATCTGACTACCAAAAAAATTATTATAAATATATTTTTTCTCCGTGTAGCTTTTCAGTCTGTCTGCTGCCAGGACACCCCCTACCGGTGTGTGTGTGTGTGTCTGTTAGGTCCTGAGTGAAATACTCTGTCGGATTAATATGCAGTAGCGCTTTGCATTTTTTCATAGCCTTCTCTTTGGTTTGTATCGTCATTTTCCGTTGCTGTTGGTTTATTCATTTGGCTTTCCCCGCTTTCTTTTTCCATCCTTCCTATATATTCACTCATATATATATATTTGTTTCTTTTTTTGGTCTTGCCTCTTAGCCCTGAGGCTCAGGTGCACTTTGGGGATAACAAATTAAACAACTTTATGCAAGTGGAGCTGAATAAATTGCGCCAGATCTCAGAGTATGGATTCACTTGAAATAAATAGCTTGGCCAGGATTTGCTTTGTTTTCTATTTGCATAATCATATTTGATATGAAACATAAAAAGGGTTTTGATGGGATTACGCTGGAATATGAATGAATAATAATTTGTAATAGGATTACCCGGTCATCAGCTCCTGAAAAGGACACCCCAAAAATACGAAACGATATGATTTGTTGTTGGCTTTTATTGATGCCTGTTTGTATACATATTTAATCAAAATTTGTGTATGTTAAAATTAAGTAATGTGCCAGTTTTTGTAAGCCTTAATTCGAATTTAAGCCTTGTCCTCCTTGGATTTGCCATAGAGCTTGGTGAACTCCGGATACTCGACCTGACTGACATTGCGCAGCTCGATGAAGGCCTGCTTGGCCACCCAGTGGATGACGGGGCTGTTCCACTCCTTCAGCACGTGCTGGTACTTAGTGTCATTGGTGTTCTTGCTGTCCATCACCTGCTTGTAGTTGTACCAGAGGTAGACCACGCAGCGCAACTTGTAGATCCACAGGTGATTAGGCACACTGCGGATCATATCCTGCAGCTCGGCCACCATCTCCATGGGCATGTTGCCCAGGACGCTGTTGTTCATTAGGCTGTAGATGACTCGAAAGTTGCCCAGATAGTGGTTACGATTCTTGGTCAGAGCGATCCGGGCCGAGGTGATCAGGCCGCCGAAGTTGAAAGTGCCGCCCGCCGGCATGAAGTTATACTTGACATTGAAGTCCTGGAACTTGGCCAATTGCTCGTCGATGTCCAAGTTGATGTTGTGAAAATCCTTCCACCATCCATCCCAGTTGCGATACAATCGGCCACGATAGACTTTGGTCAATTCCTTGCTGATGTCCTCGCGGAAGCGCTTTTTTCCCCCATCCTCAAACTCGTTGACACTCACCGACTCGACGTAGACATGCTCCACGGGGGATCGATCCTTGCCCTTCTTGAAAGAAATGCGATAAGGCGGATTTCGCTTAAAGAAACGAGCGGCGAAGGATTTCGATTCTGGCTGCGGCAGTGGGCCTAATCCGTTGGTGACGTAAGGCAACTTGTAGCCGCCAATATGGAATACTTTGTCAAAAATATCAGGAAAACCGCCAGAACGAACCACACCGCGGGGGCTTGGCTCGCGGCGCCGCTTTTTGGCGACTTCTACTGGTGGCTCGTTTGGCTGCCATTGATCGAAGCTTTTACCTCTCTGTCCCGAATAATCTTGGGAATTATTTATCTCCCGGCTGGGATAATTGATCGACTGGGAAGACTCCATGAAATTAGAAGTGTCTCCGCGACGAGCCTCGAAGCTGTGATAGCCACCAGACGAGAAACTGTCTTGGAGTGCTGGACTGGGACGATCTTCGACGTTTCGGATAATTACAGGCTTTTCCATGCCGCGGTGGAAATCATTTGTAGCAAAGCGCTCCGGTCCCACATAAACGTCATTGTCATACTCCGACCCGCGACCCCTGGGCGGCTGATCATTGAAGTCCATAAATGCCTCAATATTGGGGGACATCTCGCGACGACGGTATGGGGTGTTCCACTCCAGATTCTCCGGCGGTGGCGGTGGCGGCGGATGCGATTCCGGCGACATTTCTGGTCCACCGGAAATATTGCTATTCCACACACGCCGATCGTTCCACACGTTGAATACATCGCCGAGGGAGCGCCTCATCACCTCGGTGTTACCGAATTTTTCGCCCAAACTCGGCTTGATAATCCTCCCAGGAGCTCTCGGCCCAGCTTTGCCAAGGGGTAAATTCTGGAAATAAATTCACTTGGTTATTGACACATACTAATCTCTTACCCGGTGAAACTCACGCGCGAAACTATAGGCGAAGACAACATCAAATGCGAAGGCATTTTCACAACGTTTTGACTTTGGAAAAGCAAAAAAATATTAATAATTTCAAGGAGCTCGTTCAACCGTCTGCAATCGAAGTCAAAAGGAAAAGAAAAAGCACATTTCAATAGCTGACGAACTAAAAAATCATAGCCTGCTATATCCTTTTCAGTGAATTATAGTTTTTACTTTCTAGAACGATCGAAGCAGGCTGATACCAAAACAAAGAGGGCAAGCATGCTATGGCTTTAACTTCAAGTACAAACCATTCGTTCCGTAAGCAAATTTATTTTCAAACAGTCCTCTGAAGCAGCACGAACAAAATTTTGTCATTTTTGTCTGTAAATTTATATAATTCCGAAATAGTCACTTTTATTAAAAAAGAACAGATAATGGATACCATTTACATAATTGCAATGTTCGTATCGATTTTCTTTAACTGCATGGGTATCTTCTACTGTCCCATAGAGGCCTGCACCGACAGTTTGCTGTTCATAATTATAGCCACAATGGTCATGCACAAGGTGAAGGTGAAGAAATTGCGCCTGGAGGACTCGCACAATACGTTGGACCTGATGACCGAGTGTGCGATTCTTTGCCTGCTCACGCAAATCCTGCTTCTGTTCGTTTGGTTTCCCGTCCACAAATCACTCCAGGTCCTGGTGGATTATGTATGCAATCAACATCCCGAAGTATTCCAATTGAAGATCAAGGAATATGGAGCGTCTGTGGGCGTCCTGGCCATTGAATTGGCAGTCCTTCTCCAGCAATTCGGGATCGAGGATGTTCAAAGACTCTACGGGACTAAGGACGACTTGGTCTCGGAGAGCATTCTTTCAATTGTGGCAGAGCAACAGAAGACTGTGCGGCGCAGGGAGGCGCGAATGAGGAGGAGATGATTCCAATATTATACTTAAAGCACAAATTTTAAGAACTCTTTGGCAAAGTGTGTAGGGAGAAATAAATTTTGGCCAATAACTAGTCGTAATCGGTCCCAGACCAATGTCCCTACTTTTCTCTGTAAGATTTTATATATTTCCCCTTGCAACCAATCCTCTCCATCTTGAGGGAACACAAGCACATTGTTTTCCAAGCCCTGCTCCATTGGACGTGATAAACTTGCAGTAATAATTTATTGCAATCACTCAACTCAACGGCCACGTCAATGGCGAATGAAAAATCCAAAAAGGAAAAGGGAAAAAGCGGACAAGGACTCGTGCAATATTTTAAATTGCATCCCAAGGGATGATAAAAGTGGAGGGCCAAACATTCCAATAAAATGTGCCGCACATTCGACACACGTCGCGACAACGAATGGGCAAAAAATTGAAATAAATAAGATATAAAATGGTGGCGCAAACACACAGAACGCCCCACCGAGGGGCGAAGGCAACAATTTATGCATCTCCGATATATGTCCGCATATAGACGCAGACATATATATTTACGACTCCCCGTTCGATGCGATAAGTGTGTTTATTTGAGCTTGCCCAATGCAATATTTACAATGCAGCGACACCAATCTCGGGGCATATCCGCGGGCACACGCGGCGTATGTGGAATGTCGCAAATGGTGGCTAACGGGAGGATGGAGCACAGAGGGACCGCCTTGTTTGCTGACTCAAACGACACTCGACCACGCCCCCCAATGACTAGGGGCGCAATTAAAGCAAACAGCCAGGGGAAACTAATCTCGAGCGGCTCGTAAATTCCAAGCGGGCATTCCTGTGGGACACCCAAGGATGTCAAGGATGTGCCCCACACTCTGCAATCCTCCACCGTGTGCCATTCCCTCGGCCAGCCCTGCACGAAATCTGCGACGCCGGCGGAATGACTAAGCTGCCTTTCTAATTCCTTCACTGTTTGTTTACGCTGCCAGCGAATCCGAAGGATACCCCCGGCAAAGAAGTGGCCATCGCATGTGGCGCTGGATCTGGAAGCTGCTGAAGTGCCAGATGCTGCGAGAACGGCATGCAGAGGCAGCGCCATTTGCATATTAATTAAATATCAAAAGGGTAACGGCAGCAGGCACTTTGTGCCCGCTTCCAATTAAATTGACTTGCGATGCGGATGTAGATGCGAATGTGGATGTGGACGTGGGCTGCGTCCAATCAAGGTCAAGTGAAAGATCGAGGTTGGTAAGGAAAATGCCAAGGAAAAACTATGGAAATTAATTAGAAATATTTCGTTTTTAACAAAATTTTCAAATATTAGAGTAAACATGAGTCAACTTTCGATACAAAGTTTTATTTTCTTGTGTAAATAAAAGGAAGGTTAATTCACATTCGGCCATAAATACAACTGCAACAGGATGCCACTACTATTACTGGCCAAAAATTGTGTAACCCTAACTAGCATCAGCTCCTTTTCCCATTTTCAGCTCGTTTCCCAGACTCCAAATGAAAATGCCATAACCCGCTTATGACGCACTGCTGACGGGACAAGAAGCCAAAAGGATGAGGATGAGCCAGAGCTGAAAGGATATAGGGGATGGGCATGAGGATTGGGATGAGGATTCAGCCTGACAACGACAAGTGACATTTTGCGTCCATGGCCAAAGAGGTTTCACTTCTCTTGTGTTGGAGCCCAAAACCAAAAACTGGTTTGTCCGATTCTAATTGGCAGATGCACACGGGACAATTGAAAGTCTGGGCACACATAGTACTTTTCGATTTTCCGCTTTCACAGGTAAATGTGTATTGGGCCCTGATTTTTCTTACTGCAAAATATCACCAAGCTGTGCTGCCGAAAATTACTCTGATTTCATCTTTGATGTCTCATTTTAGTTAACGTTTATTCTTTGGCTGAATTCGACAACTAATCACCATCCCAGACCGGGTGCCACGCAGCTCAGATGTCAATTAAGTGATGAAAATTCCCTATTTGCCCACAAGACACAGCCCTAACCCCATCTCGCCTAGTCTGGAGTCTCTGGTTTCTGGTAATTTGCCAGGCAAATGTCTGCCGGAGTCAAAAGCCAAAACTTGGCAACCGCAGGAGCGGCAACTCGAGCAGCTGTCAAAACCTATAGACGATATGAAGTGGATACATCACTGCCTCCGAGTCCTGGCAACAGTTTGGGCTGAGGGCTGGGAGTGGATACAGGATATAGAGTGATAAGGACACAGTGGAAGCGAGTAATGGCAAAAGGATTTGCCCAGATGGATCCCAGACTGCATTCCACACATGCTGCGGCTAGAAAGATATGCAAATCTTTTGCGTAGCTGGAAATGTCAAGTGAATTCTGGGAGCAGGAAATTAGCACGCAAATTACGACAAAACCGAAGTCGAAAGTGGTGTAAATATATGTATGTATATTATACTGCAGGGTATACTTAAGTACACATTTACAAGGGTTCATTACAAATTAACACTACTTTTCGACGTGCTATTCTTGCAGTGTGCTTCACTTATTTTAATAAGTCCCAACCCTTGCAAAATTGCTTTATTTCTGTAGTATTTTTCCCACTTCCAGGCTATAATTTAGCATTTCCTCGACTGTCAGCAAATCCTGTTTCCAGCTTGAGCGGCATTTTACGCTCCAGCGCCTTTTCGCAGAAATTCCTTCGCATTTCGGGGCTGCACTTAAAACGATTTTCAATCGCCAGTTGAGCGCAAATAAGTCAAGAAGTGACCTTTCGACTGAACTTGAATAAATCGCATAATGGCAATATGGCCAAGAGCAGCGGTCCGAAAACGGGTTTACTGCCAATTGTGCACTTTTAGCTGCTAGAACAAAACCACGCCCCGTCTCCTCTCACTCAACACGCCCAAAAAAGTATGCTAAACACGTGGCAAAATGTTTTTGTGGAAAATCAAATTATCAGCAAATTTATTTAATGCATAACACCGGGGATGACCCCCGGGGCCACCGCAAACAAGAACAAAAAAGTATATATTGGCCAAAATAAATACGCTTTACACGCGCAATTAGCGATACTCCGGGGCAAACGCAAAAGCGACCAGAAAAGCCATTGGAAATTAATCGAAATCAATGGCAATTTTCCGCGGTATTTCGGTTGATTTTTCCACTGAAAAGTTTTGTGTGTCGCCCCAATAACCGAAAATTGGCGTCGACAATGCTAAACCGCAGATGCTTTCTGTTTTGTGCAACATAAATGTGTATCGATAGGCCCATTATCATGCTAATGGCAAATTCTTTCGCTCGACCATAAACCAAAATAAACTATTTCGACTTTGAGGCTATATGTGCTCCCACCTGAACCTAAATTGGCAAATCAATTTAACATATAAACGCCTACGAGAGCGAGCCAGAAACTTTTCAAGTACCGAGGGCCCTAGCACATTTAATTTAGCATAAGAGCCAAGTTTAGAAGTTTAACAGGACGAAGAACATGGCAGCAAGTATTCCGGAAGCCACATTTCGTTTGCGTCTCTGCCCCCGTCCAAAATTCGAAATTCAGGCAGCCCGACTTGATGAACTGTAAATGAACTTTGTGTTTGAATTCGATTTAGTTTTATTGCAACATGCTTGAACAGCACTCCATCCAGGACTCCCTCGGACAGGACTCCGACATGTGTTTGCCAAGAGAGAGTGAGTATCCTGCCTGGGTTGCGTACGGAAAGTTGTGGCATTAAATAGCAGCAGCTGCAATTTGTGGCCGATGATACGTCCAATGTACACATAATATTGCAGCTTACAGGATTGGGAATGCAATATTGGTTTGTTCGACAATGTAGAGAGCATTTTCTACTCCTTGAACGCATAATCCAAGGCCATGTCTGAAGCGTATAACTGTGTAAAATCAGTAATAAAACAAGGGAAGCTGAAATTTGTATACCCAAGCAGTTTGCAATTGGATCAGTCGATTAAGAACCTTTAATCTCAACGCAGTAGGGTGCGGCCTTTATTATGTATTTATATATCCTATTAAAAAGGAAGGCATTTGGGGTTTCCAATTCATTTATATTTAGGTAATTAAGCATTGATTAAGTAAAAAAAAAGCAAAGAAAACCTATAACTAGTTTTCTTAATAAAAATTAATTATAAATACTTGAAAATATTTCAATTCCACCAGGGCGTATACGTAATTTTTAGAAACCATCTAGCGGTCAAGAATCAAATGATTACATTACAAACTCTGCTTCCGGTCTAAGTTGAGCGCAAAAGTATGCGTATGGTTTTTTATTTAGTTATACGATACTTCGCAATTTTTAAATTTGAATCTTCCTGTTCGCCTTTTATTCAAAATCGGGAAATTTATTTATTTATTTATATCATCACATCAATAATGATTAGATATGCTCATCTTTCTATATTAAACTGTTGCGACAAAAAGGCATCTCCCTTTCCTCCCTAATCTAGTTATCTAGCTGAAAAGAAAAAGTCAACTTACTAGCGACTAGTAATGCTCATTTAACTTACAGGATGGAAGGGTTTTTGGCTTAAAACCGGTGACACATTCAATGGTTTTATGATCATAACTTGGCTTAAACTCAACCAATTTCAGTATTGTTTGGTTTTTTCTTCTTGGTTTTTAACCGCAAACTTATCTGCATTTAAATTTCAATATCTTATTTTTTGACAATTTTTGACCATTTTTATGATGTTACCTCTTATAAAAAAATGAAAAAAATCGAAAAAAATTTAGATTTTAGATCTCATCAAATTTAACGTTTATTAAAACTACTATTAAAACCATTTACATAAATGTATGACATTCCTTAATATTCTGTTGGTGAACCAAGTTATGAACATTTGAATTTATTGATTTCTTAACCTTTCTGGGGTATCCATATATGTTTATAAATAATTATATTATGTATATTTCCTAAATTTATTACCACATTTCCGATATTTTCTTAATTAACAACGCAATTATATGCCTTTTATTATTTATCCTCTGCCAAAATGTTGTTCTGATAGAACAACAAACAAAACAAACTAATTTTTGTTGCAGGCAGAAACAAGGCTTTAATCTTGACGTTTGCCTTATAAATTTATTTATCGAATTTTCTGGTGATATAATAGTGCTTTTTTTGAGCTTTATCATTTAGGAACGGGCGGAAGTGCGAATACTTGGCACACTTTTACGCTGAATTCAGACCAGAACCACAGATTCTAATGAAATAATTGGCTTTTTGAGTTTATAGCAAAAACCAAAAAATTACGTATACGCACTGGTGAAACAGGAATTTAAAATTTAAGAAAAAAAAAAAACAGTAGAGTGCCAAAAAGAAAAACATCAGATTTTATTACATTTAACTATATATTTTAAATTTAAAGTTGAAGTTTTTTGGTGTGGGGTTTACTTTTCAAATAAAATATTTTCCAGAGACAAGTTTTAAGCGTTGTTTCTAAACTAAAAGGAGGGATGAAAGCTAATACCTCTCACAGCTTTCTTTATATTTTATCTAAGTTAATATTGCTTAATATTATTTTGGCAGATTTAGTTTCTTTCTTCCAAAGTTGTGTGTGTGTTAAAATATTTATGCCAGTTAAAGTCACCTTTAAAATGCCACACTGCGTATGCGTGATATGCCTCAATAAAGCCATCAGAATGAAATCACAAAACGCAAACAGCTGTCATTGCCAGCAGTCATGGGAATTAAATGACGCACACCGTTTGCAGTTATGTGCTTTTATAAATTTCCCACTTAATATGCACGACAATCCAACCGATTTTCACACAACCGACAAATGAAGACAGACGAGCTGACAATTAATCTAGCAATCGGGCGGGAATTTTATTTCCCCTCCCAAAACTTTAAACAAACATAATTCGTATAAAACTTATCGGTCAAAAGCAGACCCCAGCTTCATCCGCATCAACTTCACTTTTTATTTACATATCCATTAAGTCAACACGGCGCAAAGAGAGCAAGCAAGGAAAAGCCCTTCTTCAGCGAAAAAAAGAAAAGAAAAGCAACGCAAAAACGAGGTGGAAAATTTACTGAAACAAAGTAAACACGAATTTGCAATTTGGTATAAAATTTCCACTGCGACCGCTGCACAAATTGCTAATTCGCTGAAAACTTCGAGTTGACACAAGAAATTTGTGTGAATACATTTTTTATGCGCCTCTCTGGACGCTGCCGTAAAAGTCGCTGGGAGAGAAAGAAGGAGAGAGAGATATTCAAATAAAAAGAGATAGCAAGTGCTAAGTCAACAGCTAGGGAAACTCAAGTGTGGCTGAATTTTTACTTGATGATTTCCGCTTTTCTTTAGGGTACATTGATTTATTTATTTACTTCTAAGGATAGGTATTCTTTTAAATAGGTACAATTTTCATTGATAATTTTTTCTTTCCTATAATTTCAAATTATTAGGCACAAAAAGTCCCCTAAATTGTGTATAAAGAATTATTGTATCATAAGTTGTCTGCCAAAAAATACAAACTAAGCTCTTCCAAAACAATGAAAAAAGTGATATGTGACTGACAGACTAAAGAAAAGTTTTCCTAGACTTTTAACAACAGGATTTAACGACTATTTCTTAGATGTCATTATTTATTCAAACTGATAAAAGTTGTGACGAATACCTGTAGCAACGTTGACTTTATAAGATAAGGTATTTTTATCGTTAACATAATTAAAATCTTATTCATTATGATAGCGGTTACTACAAAATGTTACCATAAACCTCTGGGGGAAGCGTGACTAACGATTTATTGGATTTCCCCTGCCTTGTTTCCCCCACTATTTGCACTTGTGAATGAAATCAGTTGTTATCTGTTCGTTTACGTTACGCTTTGTTGGTCTTATCAAAATCAAAGCAAATCGAGTCAAAGCGTTGACATTTTGTAAATATTTGCCCGGCACTCGACAACGAGTGGCAACTCGAAGAGGCTTTGGGCTTTGCACTAAGTAAACCCGGTAGGGGGTTTGCTCTTAGTTGATAATCCGCACGGGATGCTGAAGGGGTACTTCCCCGAAATACAGCAGCTGGGCCAGCTGCAGAGCATAAATCACAAAGAAAATGCATTTATCTTGAGCCACTGATGCATTGGTTGTTATTAATACATGCGATTGATAAATAACCAAGCACTAAATTAAAAGTGTCAACCGAGGGAAGCTTATCCCCTTCTCTCTGCCGGATTTTCGACAACAAAGCATTTGACATTAGTTGAGATTTTCAATGCTTTCTTCTCACTCTCTCCCCTTTGGCTTTCCTCGGCGCTGAAAACGTGTCAAATGGAGCAGGAAAATCGAGAGAGCGAGGAAATAGAAAGCAGATTGGCTCGGTGCAGCCATAGAAAGGCATCCACATCATTACCATGACGCCGGGTCTAAACGGTTTGCAGCTCGGCGCTTGGTCAAACTCTCGGGTACAAAGTTCGCCAAATTGCGAAAAGCCAAACGAAAGGCAGAAAATTCGCAGAACAAAAAAGGGGGAAAAGCGTTGAAAGAATCGTTTTAAATGCCCCTCAAGGTCCGTCTCTGAGTCGCTTTTCGATATGATTTTCCCTCATGCACGTTTTACGTGTTACGCATTTATGCTGAACGTCTATTTTTACATTTTAATTAGATAAAAACCATAACCCAGACAAGCTGAGCCCAGCGGTGGCGCCAGTTCAAAAATCAATTCTTCAGGGGCTTGACTCACGGGGGAAAATTGCTTGGAAAAAGAAAGTACAAACGAAAATGCAGTAGATATTGCTTATTAGTTTATATTAGGTAAATTGATCTGCTATATAATATATGTATATGGTTTATATGGTCAGAAATGACAACTTAATTGTATTGTAAGCTTCTGACTTTAATTACAATGCCCTGCAAGGGTATTAAAAAAATTTTTATAAAACTAAAGTTTAAAAAAGCAAACTAAATTTTGAAATAAACAAAAAAATTAATTCGCACACCGATATTGGTATACTCTTGCAGCTTACAGTTGGATGATTATAAATTAATCAAGTTTTATCAACAATTTCTTGCCTACAACAACAACATTACTACAACAACAAATATACGAAAACTCCACAACTACAACTACTTCCTATAAAATATGCCCAAAATCTGCAAGCAAATTGCCCGTTTTCTGATTTGGGAAAAAGGCGAACAGAATGCAGCAGGAGCTGACGGAAAACTGTTATAAAAACTTTGCGCCAGCGAATTGATTGTATAGTATACTTTTGGGATGTAGTGTAGCATTCTTTTAGGCAGTTTTGGAAAGACCCATGTTTGAAATTGTCATAACTTAGCCAAAAATGCATTAATTTTAAATCGGAAAACGTTGTTATGTTAGTTTTCATAAGGTTAATAAATCTGCATACTAAATTTTAACTTTAAAAAATATCAAATTTTTGTCAATTTTTGAGAATTTTAACCCCTTACATTTTTTTCAAAAAATGGGTCACATTTTTTTTCTTGCCGGACATGGCTAGATCGATTCAGCTATCGATGCTGATCAAGAATATACATGGTTTATAGGGTCGCAAATGACTACTTTGCCTGTAATACCCTTCCAAAATTAGCAAAATCATCAAAAAACGAAGAAAACCGAGAAACTTTGTTCAAAAGTGATTTTATTTCAATATATGTAAATGGTTTTTCACAAGTACTATATATCCAAGAGATAATGCTACTCCCCTGCGGATCCAGCCGACGCATCCGCCTGCAGACGTTGCTCCGGGAGTGGACTGCACGTGAAGAGCGGCGGCGGCTGCGGTTGTATACTTTTGGGATGTAGTGTAGCATGCTTTTAGGCAGTTTTGGAAAGACCCATGTTTGAAATTGTCATAACTTAGCCAAAAATGCATTAATTTTAAATCGGAAAACGTTGTTATGTTAGTTTTTATAAGGTTAATAAATCTGCATACTGAATTTTAACTTTAAAATATATCAAATTTTTTTCAATTTTTGGCAATTTTGACGATGTAACCCCTTACATTTTTTTCAAAAAATGGGTCACATTTTTTTTCTTGCCGGACATGGCTAGATCGATTCAGCTATCGATTCTGATCAAGAATATACATGGTTTATAGGGTCGCAAATGACTACTTTGCCTGTAATACCCTTCCAAAATTAGCAAAATCATCAAAAAACGAAGAAAACCGAGAAACTTTGTTCAAAAGTGATTTTATTTCAATATATGTAAATGGTTTTTCACAAGTACTATATATCCAAGAGATAATGCTACTCCCCTGCGGATCCAGCCGACGCATCCGCCTGCAGACGTTGCTCCGGGAGTGGACTGCACGTGAAGAGCGGCGGCGGCTGCGGTTGCTCCGGAACAATAAAAACTGCGCCAGCGAATTGTATACTTTTGGGATGTAGTGTAGCATGCTTTTAGGCAGTTTTGGAAAGACCCATGTTTGAAATTGTCATAACTTAGCCAAAAATGCATTAATTTTAAATCGGAAAACGTTGTTATGTTAGTTTTTATAAGGTTAATAAATCTGCATACTGAATTTTAACTTTAAAATATATCAAATTTTTTTCAATTTTTGGCAATTTTGACGATGTAACCCCTTACATTTTTTTCAAAAAATGGGTCACATTTTTTTTCTTGCCGGACATGGCTAGATCGATTCAGCTATCGATGCTGATCAAGAATATACATGGTTTATAGGGTCGCAAATGACTACTTTGCCTGTAATACCCTTCCAAAATTAGCAAAATCATCAAAAAACGAAGAAAACCGAGAAACTTTGTTCAAAAGTGATTTTATTTCAATATATGTAAATGGTTTTTCACAAGTACTATATATCCAAGAGATAATGCTACTCCCCTGCGGATCCAGCCGACGCATCCGCCTGCAGACGCTGCTCCGGGAGTGGACTGCACGTGAAGAGCGGCGGCGGCTGCGGCTGCTCCGGAACAATGCGGAATGCCACCCGCCGCCAGGAGCTGCCAAAATTGTCCATTTATCGATTTGGGGTAACAGGCGAACAGAAAGCAGCAGGAGCTGACTGAAAACTGTTATAAACTGTTATAAAAACTGCGCCAGCGAATTGATTGTATAGTATACTTTTGGGATGTAGTGTAGCATGCTTTTAGGCAGTTTTGGAAAGACCCATGTTTGAAATTGTCATAACTTAGCCAAAAATGCATTAATTTTAAATCGGAAAACGTTGTTATGTTAGTTTTTATAAGGTTAATAAATCTGCATACTGAATTTTAACTTTAAAATATATCAAATTTTTTTCAATTTTTGGCAATTTTGACGATGTAACCCCTTACATTTTTTTCAAAAAATGGGTCACATTTTTTTTCTTGCCGGACATGGCTAGATCGATTCAGCTATCGATGCTGATCAAGAATATACATGGTTTATAGGGTCGCAAATGACTACTTTGCCTGTAATACCCTTCCAAAATTAGCAAAATCATCAAAAAACGAAGAAAACCGAGAAACTTTGTTCAAAAGTGATTTTATTTCAATATATGTAAATGGTTTTTCACAAGTACTATATATCCAAGAGATAATGCTACTCCCCTGCGGATCCAGCCGACGCATCCGCCTGCAGACGCTGCTCCGGGAGTGGACTGCACGTGAAGAGCGGCGGCGGCTGCGGCTGCTCCGGAACAATGCGGAATGCCACCCGCCGCCAGGAGCTGCCAAAATTGTCCATTTATCGATTTGGGGTAACAGGCGAACAGAAAGCAGCAGGAGCTGACTGAAAACTGTTATAAACTGTTATAAAAACTGCGCCAGCGAATTGATTGTATAGTATACTTTTGGGATGTAGTGTAGCATGCTTTTAGGCAGTTTTGGAAAGACCCATGTTTGAAATTGTCATAACTTAGCCAAAAATGCATTAATTTTAAATCGGAAAACGTTGTTATGTTAGTTTTTATAAGGTTAATAAATCTGCATACTGAATTTTAACTTTAAAATATATCAAATTTTTTTCAATTTTTGGCAATTTTGACGATGTAACCCCTTACATTTTTTTCAAAAAATGGGTCACATTTTTTTTCTTGCCGGACATGGCTAGATCGATTCAGCTATCGATGCTGATCAAGAATATACATGGTTTATAGGGTCGCAAATGACTACTTTGCCTGTAATACCCTTCCAAAATTAGCAAAATCATCAAAAAACGAAGAAAACCGAGAAACTTTGTTCAAAAGTGATTTTATTTCAATATATGTAAATGGTTTTTCACAAGTACTATATATCTAAGAGATAATGCTACTCCCCTGCGGATCCAGCCGACGCATCCGCCTGCAGACGCTGCTCCGGGAGTGCACGTGAAGAGCGGCGGCGGCTGCGGCTGCTCCGGAACAATGCGGAATGCCACCCGCCGCCAGGAGCTGCTAAAATCGTACATATATCGATTTGGGGTAACAGGCGAACAGAAAGCAGCAGGAGCTGACTGAAAACTGTTATAAACTGTTATAAAAACTGCGCCAGCGAATTGATTGTATAGTATACTTTTGGGATGTAGTGTAGCATGCTTTTAGGCAGTTTTGGAAAGACCCATGTTTGAAATTGTCATAACTTAGCCAAAAATGCATTAATTTTAAATCGGAAAACGTTGTTATGTTAGTTTTTATAAGGTTAATAAATCTGCATACTGAATTTTAACTTTAAAAAATATCAAATTTTTTCAATTTTTGGCAATTTTGACGATGTAACCCCTTACATTTTTTTCAAAAAATGGGTCACATTTTTTTTCTTGCCGGACATGGCTAGATCGATTCAGCTATCGATGCTGAACAAGAATATACATGGTTTATAGGGTCGCAAATGACTACTTTGCCTGTAATACCCTTCCAAAATTAGAAAAATCATCAAAAAACGAAGAAAACCGAGAAACTTTGTTCAAAAGTGATTTTATTTCAATATATGTAAATGGTTTTTCACAAGTACTATATATCCAAGAGATAATGCTACTCCCCTGCGGATCCAGCCGACGCATCCGCCTGCAGACGTTGCTCCGGGAGTGGACTGCACGTGAAGAGCGGCGGCGGCTGCGGTTGCTCCGGAACAATAAAAACTGCGCCAGCGAATTGTATACTTTTGGGATGTAGTGTAGCATGCTTTTAGGCAGTTTTGGAAAGACCCATGTTTGAAATTGTCATAACTTAGCCAAAAATGCATTAATTTTAAATCGGAAAACGTTGTTATGTTAGTTTTTATAAGGTTAATAAATCTGCATACTGAATTTTAACTTTAAAATATATCAAATTTTTTTCAATTTTTGGCAATTTTGACGATGTAACCCCTTACATTTTTTTCAAAAAATGGGTCACATTTTTTTTCTTGCCGGACATGGCTAGATCGATTCAGCTATCGATGCTGATCAAGAATATACATGGTTTATAGGGTCGCAAATGACTACTTTGCCTGTAATACCCTTCCAAAATTAGCAAAATCATCAAAAAACGAAGAAAACCGAGAAACTTTGTTCAAAAGTGATTTTATTTCAATATATGTAAATGGTTTTTCACAAGTACTATATATCTAAGAGATAATGCTACTCCCCTGCGGATCCAGCCGACGCATCCGCCTGCAGACGCTGCTCCGGGAGTGCACGTGAAGAGCGGCGGCGGCTGCGGCTGCTCCGGAACAATGCGGAATGCCACCCGCCGCCAGGAGCTGCTAAAATCGTACATATATCGATTTGGGGTAACAGGCGAACAGAAAGCAGCAGGAGCTGACTGAAAACTGTTATAAACTGTTATAAAAACTGCGCCAGCGAATTGATTGTATAGTATACTTTTGGGATGTAGTGTAGCATGCTTTTAGGCAGTTTTGGAAAGACCCATGTTTGAAATTGTCATAACTTAGCCAAAAATGCATTAATTTTAAATCGGAAAACGTTGTTATGTTAGTTTTTATAAGGTTAATAAATCTGCATACTGAATTTTAACTTTAAAAAATATCAAATTTTTTCAATTTTTGGCAATTTTGACGATGTAACCCCTTACATTTTTTTCAAAAAATGGGTCACATTTTTTTTCTTGCCGGACATGGCTAGATCGATTCAGCTATCGATGCTGAACAAGAATATACATGGTTTATAGGGTCGCAAATGACTACTTTGCCTGTAATACCCTTCCAAAATTAGAAAAATCATCAAAAAACGAAGAAAACCGAGAAACTTTGTTCAAAAGTGATTTTATTTCAATATATGTAAATGGTTTTTCACAAGTACTATATATCCAAGAGATAATGCTACTCCCCTGCGGATCCAGCCGACGCATCCGCCTGCAGACGCTGCTCCGGGAGTGGACTGCACGTGAAGAGCGGCGGCGGCTGCGGCTGCTCCGGAACAATGCGGAATGCCACCCGCCGCCAGGAGCTGCTAAAATTGTCCATTTATCGATTTGGGGTAACAGGCGAACAGAAAGCAGCAGGAGCTGACTGAAAACTGTTATAAACTGTTATAAAAACTGCGCCAGCGAATTGATTGTAAAGTATACTTTTGGGATGTAGTGTAGCATTCTTTTAGGCAGTTTTGGAAAGACCAATGTTTGAAATTGTCATAACTTAGCCAAAAATGCATTAATTTTAAATCAGAAAACGTTCTTATGTTAGTTTTCATAAGGTTAATAAATCTGCATACTAAATTTTGACTTTAAAAGAATTCAAATTTTTGTCATTTTTTGACAATTTTAACGATGTAACCCCTTATAATTTTTTCATAAAATGGGTCACATTTTTTTTCTTGCCGGACATGGCTAGATCGATTCGGCTGTCGATGCTGATCAAGAATATATATGGTTTATAGGGTCGGAAATGACTCCTTCACTGCGTTGCAAACTTCTGACTGAAATTATAATACCCTTGCAAGGGTATAAAAATGTGAGACAGTATTTACAATTATCTTTAAAGACAAAATATTTCTTTCTCCCCATAAGCAATATTCACTGTACTGTACTGCGGTCATGGACTTGAGAGTTAGGCAGTAATGATAGTAAAGTTCCAGGCACCGATTTCGCCATTAATTTTGACTCATGGGAATTGTTGTGCAAAAAAAGTACGAACAGAAATACCTCCCAGTCACACCCACCCACTGCCATCATGGCTTGATACCTTGAGAGAAGGTCGGTAAATATCGCAAAAAGCACTGCCCTACTTTGATGTACAATCGTGACTCAGGGCAGATGGAAGAATATGGATATGGATATAGCTTTCAATTAGAGCTATTATCTGTCGACAGAGGTCTGTCAACAAAAAAGTCAAAGAACGTGTAGGAATGCATGTTCATTTTCCTAACTTGGCTCGAACTTATTAATAAAAGAAAGCCACTTGTGGCGTTACATTTTAACAAAGAAACCTTTTGAACATAATTAAGCATTCAAAGAAAAGTAGCTTTTGAAATAAGAAAGTTTTTGGATGTATGTATGTAAAGTTATTCATAAATTTCTTTTGTTTTTACGATCATTACCACTAAATTTGTATAGAATTTAATACATTTGGTTAATATTGTAATAAAGAGGAGTATGTCTAGTGCTTTAGAACTTGCAAGAGTATAAAAACTTCGGCGTGTAATTTTTATTTATTATAGTAAAGACAAAATATTTTATAAAGTCCAATCCTTGTTTCTGTGTATTATGTTAAACCTTTTTAACCCGTTCACTATCATTTTGAGCAGTTTACTCTATAATGCCGCCAAGTCAGCGCCTATCCCTGTCCGTTTCCGTGTCACTTCCCTTGGGGAGCTGCGCCGAAGCTCGTCTCAACTGTTGAATTCAATAACGACACCTGATCCAGATCCCAGTTGGGCAAACAAGGGCATTAGGAAGTGGGTCTGTGGGAGGCGGCAGGTAGCAGGTGGCAGGTTGCAGGCGGCAGAGCAGCGAATCGTGGCGAAACTTTGGACGGGAGAAGGGCAAAACTTATTTGCTTCGAAATTACGTGTCGCCAAAGTTGGCCGAGGCGACATTATACAATTTATATGCACGTATTGCGCTCTATCCAAGATGAAATGTCGAGGCTGCGGCTGAAGCCCTGGCTGAACCTCCTGGCTGCTCATCAACATCATCAACGAGAATGTAATTACATTTTCCCGATTCATGACAGTTTTGCATAACCAAGCGCCCCGCTTCCTGCCACCGCCTCCTGTCTGGGATATTGCGTTCATTAATGAGGCAGGCGCGAGAGTGGCAGCCACAAAAGCCGATCCAAGCCAAGGATATGGGGTTCAGGAATCTGGACGTGGCAATCTCCAGGTCGCACTGACTTGCGGGTAAGCCATCAAGGAAACTCCATTTAAAATCTATTTAAAAATCTGTGCTCTCTCCTCACTATTATAAAGGATAGCCATGAAAGGCCAAGGGGACGTGAGTTCATTAGATGCTAAAATAAAAGTATATATAGGGGGACTTTTATTCTGTGAAATGTTAATTATTTTACACAGTCACACCCATAGGAAAATAATGTATGCATAAATGTACATTCACAAAAAAAATCTAAGGTGATAAGGAGTCAGTTACCCCAGAATTTCAAGTTTGTCTAGTATTAAACGCCTGTCGATATTTTTTCAGGGTCATATTGAATAGCCGCTGATTACAAAGTAATATTTATAATTAATTTCTTTATGAACAAATTACAAATTATACTTAGTGACCTTTTACTGAATTTTTTCATGATTAGAACATAAGCTTGTCGTAAAAAAGCCCATAAATGTTTATATCATAATTTCTCCACCTTGAACTTGAACTCTTCAGGAAACTGATATGAATGCATGCCACACCTCCGGGAATTTATATAGTTTTTAAAAGATATGGGTATAATAAAAGTGTAAGTTTTTTAAACAGCTGAGACTTAATTAAAATTATATGTTTTTTTTTTTTTAATTTTTTGAACAACCAGCAGAATTCTCACTGCTACTCCCAAAGCCTACTTCCAATATTTACGCTGTTTTATCTTTGGCAATGATTCGCGTCACATTAACTCTCTTTTAAATAGCTTCGAGACAAAATTGCCGCCGCGTCACGCCCGGAGATTAGTCAGCCTTTGTCGGTTTGTCGGAACCCCACAATTGCGACTGTTCAACGAGTTCCGTCCAGTTGGTTTGGCGGAAAATCAACTGATAAGGAAATCTGGGCAGGTCTCATAAAAGCCATCGCTGAGCCTCAGACGACTTCAGTTTCCACCGACAAGTGCCAGCGCCAGTGCCTACATTTTTATTAAATTTAAATAAAAGAAAACAAAATAATTTCAAGGGAGCAACTAACGATAAAATTAAGTGAATTCAAACTAACGAAAGAGAAAATAGGAAAAATGAGTGTTCAACAAGTAAGGATAAAGTGAAAATCATTCAATTGTATACCAAACGATTTTTGAAAAAAGGGTGTTGGTTTCAGGAAAAGTGTTCTTCATTTTCTACAGTTTTCAAAAAAAGTGAACTTATTGAATCCAAAAATGTTAAAATTTAATTTATAGAATACATATATATAGCCCAAAAAATAATTAAAAGAAAGTATGAAACAATATATTTAAACCAAATGTATTTTGTGCTGAATTAAACTCTCTCTCTCAAAAACTCTCCCATAATAATTTAATTACAATCAAAGTTGGCTCTAAAAATGCTTCAACATTCTCTTCTATATTTTTCAGTTCGAGCGTGAAGTTCTCGATGCCCACAATAAATATCGAGCTATGCACGGTGCCCAGCCTTTGAAGCTTAGTCCGAAACTGAATCAATTGGCCACTGAATGGGCCAAGGTAAGGGGTACCCCCATAATTCTGCGAATAACCAAAATATATAATTCCAATGCATATTGTTCAGTATTTGCTGGCCAGAAATTGCATGCAGCATCGCCAAAATAGTGGATATGGTGAAAATATATACATGGCTTCTGGTGGAAATCTCGGAGGAGCCGATGCAGTTAGATCCTGGTACGAAGAAGTCTCAGAATACCAATGGCACTGTCCCTCGTTCCAATACAATACGGGACACTTCACTCAGGTCGTGTGGAAGAGCTCGACCGAGTTGGGAGTCGGTTTTGCCAAACGGTAAGTCAGCCTGCAATCCTGAAGATAAATAAATTAATTAATTTAAATTTTTGTTCAGGGGAAATACCATCTTTGTGGTCTGCAACTATAATCCGCCTGGCAACTACAACAACATGTACCGCGAGAATGTAGCTCCTAGAATTCGTTGACAAATAGAGCTAACTCATAAATAATATTCCAAAGAGAAAAGACCAAGACAGAACCTATTTAAGAATTTATTCCTACGCACATTCCTTACAAAAAAACAGTATCAAATTGAAGCCAAAGAATCAAAAATGTTTCTAAAAGCAAAAAGATCTATTCAAAATATTAAGCGATTAGATTAGTAAACTTTGAAAACTTTACAAAATATCCTTGAAGCTTTTTAATTCGGAGAAAAATGAATGCATGAACATTGAATACAAATTTAAATTTCAGCATTTTTAAAACTCTCTGATAGAGCTTATTTAAAAAAAAATATATTCTAACAAATCGAATGTATTAACTAATCCATGTCACGAAATAATTATTATTTCTAATTTTGTTATTTTATAGATAAAGTTAATATCAAATTTCAGAAATGATTTCAAAGAAGTACCAGATAAATATTTAAAATAAAAATCACATTTAAAATATTCTTACCATATCTAAATCAGAAGTGTTTAAATCCATTTATTAAATTTATTGCTTGTAAGTTGTTAACTTTTTCAATAAGATTAAATCAATAAGACAATTACTATACACTTTATTTAAGATCAATTAATGTGCTGATGAGTTGTAACAAAGAATACACGTGAAGTACGAACTTGAATACATTGCCACCCTCCAATCCTTGAATAGGCTACTTCATTTAATTACTCCTCGATGGTGCAGAGTGTGGGTCGTGGGCGAGATCCTGTGATTCCAGCGACACTGCCGCTGGAGTGTCCTTTTGTGTGACTGCTGCTTCTGCTGCTGCGAACCCCATCGCAGATATCAGAAGAATTGGCATAGGAACTAGATGGATTCGAGGCTGCGGATGCTGGGCCCTTTGGCTTATTCCGATGCCTCGGCTGCTGGCGATGGACGTAGATCCCGCTCCGGCGGAGTTTCCGATACAGCGAGATATACTTCCCTGCCGTCGTTGTCCTGGGAACGATGCACTGTTCGCAGAAGGTGGTCTTGCTCCTGGCCGCCTCACTCAGCCGGGCGTGGCCCAGGGCCTGCAGGAAGGCCAGAACGAATGCATAGCAGTTGTGGGTCTCCTCCGCGTAACTGGCAATGGACCATCGCGCAGACTGGGCGCAAATCTATCAATGCAAGAGGGAAGGGTGCAGAACGAACGCTTAGGGATTTGCATAAAATTCCAGCAGGGTGACTCAGGACTTGATTGAATTATTAATTAACTAGAATAATGTTTTCAACTGAGTTTAACTTCCTTGAATTTTTAGTTACAAATATTTTGACATTTTAATCAAAAAATCCAAAAAGAAGCACATCGTATCACCCTAGCTTTGTACACTTTGCATTAGGAACTCACCTGCTGCAGCACCTCGTCCCAGAAGTCGTGCCACGGCTCTGGTACATCCCCCACCAGCAGGGACTGCCGCCACTCCGTCGGATTATCATCCCGGCGATGCCGCCGCAGACCAATGCGATCGAACTCCACGATGTCGCCGCCGGATGTGGTCACTGCGATATGCAAATCGGTGGCGTTGCTGTAATCGCTGCGGAAACACAACGCATCAAAAATATATATTCCTGCCATGAAAGATATTCCCAGGCAAACCCCTTTTTCGTATGAAAAAAGACTGCAATTTTGGTGGAAATTTGCACAAAATTTGCTTTTGCCTGGCCATCGGAGATTGGTCGGGATTCTGGTTCTGGGATAAATCGAGTGAAGCCGCTTGGAATAGTCGGCTTCAATTTCTTGATTTCGATAGCAGGTAGGAAATAACACGGTCTATGAAATTTAAATTTTAAATAGTGTGGAAGATACAAAAAGTAGGAGAAGGTTTAGGGCTATTTTTAACATTGCTAGAGCCCATTTAATATTTTAAAGATTATAAGAATATTTAACATTGAAAAATAATAAATTTAATTAATAAATCAGAAACCTTAAAGGGTTGAAGCACATTAAAAAATTCCACATACTTCCACAGTTATTATATTTCAAACATTTTAAATAAACACCCTTCTGATATGTAAAATGTAATTTAATTTCTGGTTATTCAACCCAAAAAGCCGTCCAAAATTCCAGGCTCACATTTGAAAATCCTTGAAACCTTTATGGAACAAATTTAAGTCAAAACTCTCGCAGATTTGTTTGAAACATTGTCCGAAACTAATAAAAGCATTTGTTTGATTTGTTCGTGGATTTGAATGTCAGCAGCTGCTGTGAATACACGTATATCCTGGCATATCCTGCCCGCTGGCCATTGTGGCCGATCCTGTTCGGGGCTACTCACTTGAGAAAATCGCCAGTGGAGGGACGCAGGACAATGGCGCACGGATGCTGTGTGGCCCGCACAAAGGGATATGGCAGACGGAACGGCAGGAGCAGGAGGCGTGGCTTCTGTCCGCCCCTGTCTAGTTCCGCCTTTGGATCCGCATCCGCTTTCGCACTCGCACTCGCACTCACATCCGCATCCGCATCCGCATTCGCATCCGCATCGACGTCCACATCCGCGTCCAGTGGCGCATTGCAATGGGGACAAGTGTGCGGCAAAGTGAAGCAGAAAACTTTTACGTTGCAGTGATGAAAACAGAGAATGCCCGGATCCGAGGTAATTGTGGTTGTACTTGTCGTTGCCAACATGGCTCCGTGTGGTTGCCTATACAGAGAAAAAAGAATAAATATTTATTTTAATCCATAAAAGGTATCGATTAGGTTGTTATTTTTTTAAAGGGAAGGTCCTTAAAATTGTATTTCACATGAAAAATGTATTCTCCTTGCTTTCTTTAAGTGTTGGTAATAATTTGGAATATAATCTTAGGCGCATTTTGAAATATTTTAATAAACTATACTATTTTTACAAGAACTTTAATTGGTTTCAATAAAATAAACCTTTTTTTAAGCTATTAAAACATTTAACATATATAAAAATAATTTTCTATTTAAATGTACCTTTTTATTTACCAGAAATATGTATTCTTTTTCCTTGTGCAACGTGTCCAACTCCTGGATCCTGTTTCCTAGATCCTGACTCCTGGTCTCACACTTTTCCCGCCTCCCTTGTCCCTCTCTTTGGTTCGTCCGTTCCTGGCGCCCGTATTATAATTGATACACTTTGTCTATTGTGCCACTCGCCTCATCGCCATCCTATCTACATCGTCCTGGCTCTCGTCCCTGCGGCCTCCTGTCTTTTGGTGCTTGCGGTTTTCGGCCAGGCCTGAAACGAAACGGTACGTAACGAAAAATTCTTGTAAATAAGCCGAAACCAGGCGAAGTTGCGACCCAAAGCGGTTTGCCCGGCACATTCCATTTCTGCGGTCAAAGAGGAGCTAGGAGGAGGCATTAGAGGAGTTAGAGGAGCTACCAGGGAGCTAGGACAAAAACCGGCCAGCTCTATGCGGCATTTGTCATCATTATTAGCCTGCGTCTTTGTTTAAAGGGTATTTAAAAGGTTTCCGGTGTTGAAGATTTAAGAGGGGAAGAAATGATCTGGGGAAAGTAATAAGTAGGAGGTATTACGGTTTTTCAAAATAAACAACTCAAAGTTTACTTATTGAATCGGAAAAGAAAAAGTTAAAAAATATTAGTACTGTTATTAATTTAATGTGTTTTCAGACTTTGTTAATGAATTGAAAAATAAACACCTTTTTACACTTCTTTGAAATTAATCAAAATGTATCGATTCTACAATTAAATAATTACTTCTAACTATTTTATGTTTTATAACATCTTCCAATTATATAAAATCTAACTAAATTAATCATTTAATTTCCCATTTACTCTCTTGACAGATTATTCTCTTATTAAATAATTCAACCCTTTTGTTATAGAACAAGAAAATCAATTTAAAAGTAATTGAACTTCCATTTTCCCTCTCACATAGCCTGTAGACTACAGAAAAAGTTAGCGTGTTCCCAAAAATTAGTCCCCTTCGAGCCAATTAAAGCAATGACGTTGAAATCGTCTACCAACCCTTCGGAACTGGCCCAAAAGAAATCTGTTCTAACAAAAAAGAACCCCCCACGTTTGCCGCACCCCCCCTGCCAAGTGAGCCTCCTCAATCAATTAAAATCGTAGAAAAGTGCCGTGGAAAAGCCACCCCCGCCAGCAGTCACATGTTGGCCAGCGAAGAAAGCCGGCTGCCAGCCAAAAGCGGGCCAACACACAAAAACGTAAACAAACCGGCAAAATGCAAAAGTCACCACCGGCACAAGGAAAACGAGGAAAACTCACCAAAAAATCGTGAAAACACGTAAGAGAGAGAGAGCGCTGCTAAGAGAGCCAGGGAAATTCCGTACACCGGAGGTGGAAAATGCATAATTCACGAGTGCGGAATTTCCCCGGCTCGTCGGGAGCTCGGCTACCACAAGGGGGACGATGGCTCGAAGGAAGCTCGAGGCGAACCAGTTGACGGCGAGCCGTGCGAGCAGACGGTCGTGTTTCAGTCGCAGTTCCTCGAGGCAAGAGTCCCGAGGCCCCATCGCACCGAACCCCATGGCAAATCATCATCATTAGTGCAACGATTTATAGTGTTTGAGAATAATACAAGAAAAAACGTATAAAAACTGTGCAAGTACCAGTAAAAACGTGGCATTATCCTGACAAGCCACACCAGAGAAAACCCTAAGCCAAACTAAAAAAAGAAATCCAGTAACGAACGGTCGCCAAGTGAAGTTGTTTACAACTTGCGGTCAGGACTTTTTCGGATTTTCAGGGGTTTTTCGTGTTAGTTTGTGTGGTTTTCCGCCCTCGCCCCAAGTCCTGTGTGTTTGTGTTGTGCTGCTGCAAAGTGGAAGACGCCATGGCAACACATTGCTAATCGATGACGTGACCAAAAACAACAAAGAATACAAAGGCAAACCACAAATTATAAGAAAAAAAAAAAGCGAAGAGAGCGAAAACAGGACACCCCTCTTCACACTTGGGATAACACAAGGATAATGACCATACACTGATTTGGTATGTGGCAATCAACATTTTGACAGCAGCGAACCCTAAGAAAAAATGTGCCGTAAATTTCGGCCAAACTGATAAAACCAAAAATGTATTTTTGATGGCCAGAAGGGCAAAAGCATTTAAGCTCCTTAACTGCTCTGACAAACCTCCTTTCTTTTTGCCGCATTTCAAGATCGACAGAGATATGTATGGCAGCCGGGGGAAAGTTGACATTCCGCAAACAAGCCCCGAGAGCAACTTTGGCTATTCAGGAATTGCCAAAGGATATAAATTATTTCAACTTTTCTGCTACTCGTCTGCCACTCAGTCGCTCTTAACCCAATTAGTGGGCGTGGCTCTTGGGCGAAATTAAAATGTTTACTTGGCCAACTTGCCAAAAAAAAAAAAAAAAAAAAAATTGAGGCAAACTATCCTGGCAACTTTCTGTGACAGATTAAGTGGATAATTTTCTGAAATGGGTCGCAAAGGGTTAAATATAATGAGAAATATAATATGTGGCAGAAGAACTTAATTTAAATTCAAACAAGGGCACTTTTTATACTATTTATAGGTAGTTTTATCTTGCAATTTTTTTTTAAGTTCTGAGCAACTTATATCCCTTTTAAGAGGAAAGAAAAACTGTTTGAGTATGAACTTTTTTATTCAGAGTTTCAGCAGCCTTCAAGTTGGTAGTTTTCATAACTTCTTTACTGTTCAAAAGCCATCTTTATTTATTTAAAAATGAAGAAGTAAGATATTTAAAATAGTAATTCAAAGAATTAAAAATACTTACAAATTAAGCAGCTGGACGCTGTGTAAGTAGATACTTTCGTAAAAAAACAATATTTTAACAAATTAAATTAAATTCTTATTAACGAACCAAAATGTCCACTTCTTTGAGTGATAAATTAGCGAGGTATACAAGCAAAAGAAAATATAAAATGCCAAAAATAAATAATTCAGTTTTTGTTTAAAGCCCTGTCTTAATATTGTCGAAAAAGAAAGCGTGGAAAACAAGCAGGATAACAAATGCAATAAAGGTTGTGACAACAGGCCTTGGGAGACACGAAAAGAAAGTAACCAGAGGTAGGAAGACGATAACAGCAACAATTTGGGACAAATCCAAATAAACTTTATCTTCATGTTGTTTGCCAACTTGAATTAAACACGCCCCCAACACACATGGAAAAAAAGTGGGCGAAAATCTCAAAGAGTTGCGAGAAATGAAATTACAACTTGCATCCTCTTCCGAATTTCGTTTTCTTTTTTTTTTTTTTGCCAGTCACTTGGCCAGGACCTTCAAAAGGAATTGTTTGGCCAAGGCAAACACAGAAAGGGCAGCAACAAGAAAGTACCAAAAAATGTCTGAAATCAAGTTAAGTTTACGAATTTTTAGTGCACTTTCCAAAGCAGAAAAGAACACTGCGAAGAAGCTAAAAATAAAGAATAAGGCATTTACAGGGCGTACGGCATTTTAAAAATGCAGAAGCCGAACAAAAATAAAAATCTGGACTCGAACACTTTCTTTTTTTGGTTAACTTCTTTCACGCAGAGCAGGCGCAAAAATTGTGGACATAAATCATAATATATTACCACAGGGCGAATGCGGAATACCCTGACGTTAAAATAAATTGTGGAAGCAATTTTATTTTAGTCTTAAAATAAATAGTTTAAATAGTGTCTCAAAATATTTAGAATAAAAATTGGTAAATCTATTATGGGTATGATATGATTAACAGTATTTGAATGAGTTCTAGCACTCTTACTTTTTTCTTTTTTGATTTTAAATATGTACAATTGCATTCCTTGATTTTCCTAATTATTCTTTATTTAAGTAACTCATTCTTTTGCATATCCTTTTCCAACTCAATTACTTTTCAAACCTCTCCTCTTGCAAGGGCATCCGAGAGACAAGTGAATAATTAAGAGTGAGAAGGAACCGAGCTGCCGAGACTGGCTGCCAGTAAGTAAATTTAACGGCAACGACTGACAGTAAAAATTGCTCAAAATTTTATTGTCCTGCGCTTTCCCCTTTTCTTGACGTCCTTTTATGCCTTCTTTTGTTTGTTTGTTTTTTTTTTCTTTCTTTTTTACAATTCTTTTTTTTTTTGGTCCGCAGCTGGTGACGCAGGATATAAATTACAGTGGGAACAATAAGAGCAACAACAGCAGCCGCTACAACAAGTGTTCGGTGAATTAATAACAAAACGGTGACAATAACGACAAAGTTGAGAATCCAGAAGGGCCGCAGCCCCAAATGAAATAAGCCGAGTTGACAACTTTGAAAGCGGCTTCCAGAGGAACTCAAAATTCCCTGCAATGCGTGAATTAATTCAGCAGACACGAGACTCTCACACACGCGATGCGAGTTTTTGGGGCAAAAGGCCAGGTGCGTGCTGGAGAAATTACACACAGGAATGGGGTCCTAAGGAAAAGTTGACTTTTACGCAGAAAACTAATTAGAAAAGATTGAAAAATGCTGCATAAATAAATCAATTTTAAGGGATTGGAAAAATGCCCTAAAGTTTCCTTTTTCTCGTATTTGAGTATCATTTCCAAAGGAGCTATCACCTATAAATCATTGATTAGAGACCCCTAAAAAAATAACATAAATGGAAAACAGAAAAGAGTTTATACACCTTTACATATTATAGTTAGCTTCATAGAATAGAATAGGAATGGGGTACTAAGGAAAAGTAGACTTTTTTACGCAGAAAACTAAGTAGAACAGATTGAAAAATGCTGCATAAATAAATCAATTTCAAGGGACTCGAACCATGGCTTCAAATTTCCTTTTTTCTTTTTTAGTATCATTTCCAAAGGAGCTATCAGTTATAAATCATTGAATAGCGACCTTAAAAAAAACAACAAAAATATAAAACAGTAAAGAGTTTATACACCTTAAACTATTATAGATAGCTTTATAGAAAACGTTTATTTCTTGAAATAAGTTTTTCTTAAAAAATATCCCCCTTTTGTAACGCCTCTGTCCAAAGGTGTGCCACACTTGTGCCGCATGCTGCTGCTGTAGCCTCACCTCACCGCCAAGTTCCGTTCGCCGATTTTCCCCTTGCTTTTCCACCTGCCCTGAAGCATTTTCCTGCTTCTTCAGCCCCTTGGCAGCTTCATAAAGCCAAGTGTTTGCGCTTTGAAGTTTCCGCTTCCGCAGTTAACAACGAATTGTTGTTGTGGCTGCTTGTTTTTGTTGTCACCGGTTGTTGTTTTATTGTTCTTGTTGTTGCTATTGCGGCACAGCATAAAACATACTTATTCAGAAGTTGGTAGCACATCCGAAAAACACTAGGACTTGCACATTAAAAGACACTGTTGAGAAACTTTATCAAGGAAAACCTAAAATGATCTCATAGTATATTTCTTTAATTCATTTGATTGCTGGGGAAAATTATAAATTTTTGATAAATAAATAATAAAAACTTTAGTTAGGGTTTTTTTTAATTTTTAAAAGTGAATCTTAGTCATGAAAAATGCCTCTATGGTGTAATTTCCTTTAAGGAAAAATTGTTTAGCTTTTAGATATTATTATATTATAAAACTGATTTTAAATCTTAAAGAAAAGTAATATAATTTGTTCTAAATCTAATTCTAATTTCTAAATCTAATTTGTTCTAAATCTAAAGATTAAATTAAGCTTGGCTTATTTCCGAGTGTAGCAAAAGAATGCCAATGCTGAGCACTTGTCGTATCTTCCTCCGGCTGCATTGTTGTTCACCTTTCGGCGTCGCATCTGTTTCCTGAATCACGCAAAATGTAAATTACAAATTTATTCTCGTTTTCGCCTTACCCCAAAGCATCTAATTAAGTTTGGGAATTGTTTGCTCGGAGAGGAGAAGCCAAGTGGTTGGGTAACTTTAGAGTAAATATTTAGTTGGCTTTTAGCGGGGGCAAAACTCAAAGAGTTGAATGATATTTATTGTTTAACGAACGTCCATCGTTTAATCATAATTATTTCATCTGTTAATTGAAAGTTTCCAGGACCATGACTTCGGACATTATCAAATTAATTGGGGCAAAATAATCGCAGAAAATCGACTTGAACTTCAATCCAGCGTGAAAGTCCTTTTATTTACACTTTCGTATTATAAATATTTGTACACGTTGCGGTCATAAATAACGACAGATTCATGGAATTTTATTACGCACATTTTATGCGCCGAAAACCGAAATAACAAATGCCAGGAGGAGTGTGTACAAAAATGTGAGCAGCCGCGAAGAGGATTCCCTCCGAGTTGAAGGAAACTCGATACGCGGCAAAGAAGTGAAAGCGAGGTGGCAGAAGGCAAACACTTTCACTTTGTGCCCATTTAAGGTCGTGTGTGGTACGTGCAATAAATAAGCGACTTATTTATGCCCCTCACACAGACACAGACAGCACCAATAACAAAGTATTTGGGTTAGTAATGCCATTTACGAGGCAAAACAAACATAAAGCAAAAATGTAAAAAAGCTCTGTTTACGTTTATGTTCATGCCGGTAAATCCGTCTTCAATGTAAGCTCTGCTAAATCTTAAACAAAGCAAAAAAAGTTGGTATATATGTATGTATGCATAATAATAGCAGGAGAGGAAAACCCAGAGAACGTTCGTCTATTTAACTAACTGTGCATAATTCATAATTTAATTAAGAACTCGGCGAAATGAAAAAAGTTACACGAGGGACATTGACGCGCGCCCGCCCATTCCCTGCCACTTTAAACATCCTCATTTAAACACTGGGAACAAAATCTGGCCCTATTTAAAATAATTTTAAATAAAATAAGATTCCTTTTATAAATTGTCTTCTATTGTTGTTTAGTTAAGCCTGTTAAAGAATAATCCATTTGCGAAGAATAAAAACAGTGAATAGTATAACTATATGATTCCCCTTCGATTTCAAGGGGTTTTATATTAGGAAATAATCCAAGAAAAAAACTATTTTTGTGTAGTTAATTTTATATTAAATTTGGAAAAGTTTTATCAGTTTCATTTATATTTTGACACAATCTTTCAAGTCTTGTAAAAATTAATACAAATATTAAAATCTTTTGAGAAGGTAAACAAGGTTTTCCTATCCTCACATTAATCAGGCTACGAATTATTATTAATAATTTTTCTTAATATTCGGTTTATTAGAACCTCAAAGTTTTATTCAATTTCCCTTAAACACTTTTAGTTCAGTGTATCCGGATCTCAGTCTCCATTTTCCATTCCGTCTCGTGCATTTGTGTGTACGAGTCGATGGCTGAGAAGCCCTGCCACAGCTGCTGGCGATGGTTAACGCTTTTAAGTGCGGCCAAAAGCTTGGGTGTAGGTGGCTCGTCATCTTGGCCATGTGGTGGTGGCGGTGGAAATGCTGCAAATGGCCAACTGCCAACTAGCAACAGCCAGCGATGGTAAGGGCCATAAGTCAAGGAAATCTGCTCACCAAATGACAAGATTTTCCGTGGCTGAGGGAATGCATAAACAAAGCTTTAACCGGGATTACGTTCCGAGAGGTGTGAGCAGGTTGGCTAATCCTGGAGATGCATTTCGTACAATGAGTTGGCTAAGGGGAAAACGATGGTCAGGGGAAATCAGGGTAGTGCTTTGGGTAGTGGAGAGTCTTCATACTTTTTTTTGTAAATTAATTTAATGTCGTATATCCTTTTGAGGGTGTTTTAAGGCATAATTACCTTAGGCTTTTAAAGTCAAGGTATCAAACTTACAAACTATTATGATTGACTCTATTTCTATGTACATTTCTAGGTTTAAAGTAACATTTTCTCTTTTTAAACTCACTTTACCTAGTTAAATTGTACCTATTATTGTAGAAATATGCCATAAATATTTTATGTTGACCTGTTAAATTGCCACAAATTTCCGCCACAGAGTCTGCAATTGATTAATGCGCAATTCAGCGGCACACCAAAGTATGCAACGAAATCAAAGCAAAGAGCAGATGCAGCCACAGAAGGGAAATCGGGAAAAGTTCAGCGACAAACCACAAACGATTGTCCAGAGCATTGTTCGATTTTCACCGTCCCCCTGGCACCCTCTTTCCGACTCCCCTTTGACCAACTCCCGCTGCCAACTTGTCACGGCAGCCCCTAACAAGCCGCACAAAAGACGTCTCCCTGCGACTTGGTCAGTTCTTCATTTGGTCAACTGCTGACAGCGAACCACCACCACCACCACCAACAGCAGCAACGGCAACCACCAACAACATCAACACAGTTTGGTGGTTTTCCCGACCCCAGCACTTTTCCCCTTTGTCCGCCTCCCCATCCATGGTTAATTAACTTGCCTCGCATCGCGAAAAATTCCTTTGAACGAGTTCCGTCCTCCTGCTCCCTTCACAGCTGCAACAAAGTTAAACGCTTTGACTTGGCGATGGAAAAAATAAAGAAAGGATTTTACATCTACTAATTTAATTGCTGCAACGTGATATTGAAGGGGCAAAAAGGAATTTGAGGAATCCGTGCGACACTGTATCGATTGTAAATCAAAGGAAGCTTGAAAGTAATTAAACATCGATCGTCTGGAACAAAAAACTGCTCGTTACCTTTTAGCAGAGTAATTAAGGTAATGTAATGTTTCAACCTTAAACTATGGAGTTTACGGCGCTTTATCAACTTTTGAATGAAATTAAAGGGTAAACTGAGCATCAATCAGCTGAGTGTATGAAGATTTCTAATTTAAATACTCTATGCATAAGAGGCAGAGTCAAACATTAACTCAAAAAATTAAAGATAACCCTCAGTATGTAAAATAAAATAGAATATATATTATTCCACTCAAATTTCTTCTTAAAACTCTCTAGTTTTCTTAGGCTAAAATATGTTTAAAATCGTTTTCCTTGCATAAATCAAATAACTCATCCTTCCTTGGAAGAAACATAGAGCTTAATTTGCATTTTGTCTTAAAGTTTACCAGAATAAACTAATTTCCAACGCCAGCACGAAATTGCTGTTGTCTAGATGAGCGAGCTGCATTTAAATTAAGTTAATTTTCTGCTCATTTGCAAATGCAAACATTCCTCGTCTTTCCGCTACACACGCGTGCAATTACAGTCGCCCACATAAATATACGGAGCTCAGGCATTTACTTAAGTTGCACAATTTTAATTACAATTTCTGGTAAAAACAACAGCAACAACTTCCAGATAAAGTAGGCAGCAAAGCACGGCCAGGAACGAGGCATCACGCCCACTAAAAAGATGGGAGTGTTACAAAAAAAAAGAAGAAGAAAACAGATACAAAAACACCAGAGCCAAGTGCAATAATAAACACAACGACGAGAATCAGGGGTAGCGGAAGATGCGGGAGGGAGAGCTGAGGGTAAGAAAAAGGGAAAATTCACACTGCGGAAGCGAAAAATTTTCATTTAAAGCGATAAAAACTTTTATTACCACTACGAAAAATGTGGAAAATGTTTTTGGCCGCCTGGCAGTATGCAACATTTTTACGTAGCCGAGTCCTGCAGCTCACGCACACACTCAAATATTTACACTGCGAGGAATTACAGATGAGAACATAATAAAATGATCCTGAAAACTCTGAAATCTTAATCATAGCTTATTTTATCCAAAAAGGATTAAAGTTAGAGATTTTTTATAATTTATCTTAAACTCTAAAATGGTTCCACGGCGCTTTAGCTTTTTCTTATAAGACAAATTTCTAGCAAAATCATCTTTTTCAGTGCATAGTTATAGAGAAGTATAAGAACCAGAAGGAGAGGAGCCATCGGAGTTATCTCCGCCCCCAATTTGGCTTGGTTTCCAGCCACTTGTATAATCGATGTATCCATGCCGATGCCTTTCTGCCTACTACGCCCCCAGCTTCACGCCCCTTTCTCCTACTTTTCCTACCGCTCCTACTTTCCCCACAGCAGGTCCTCCCTTTTTCCTTCCCAGAAATCCCCCCTTACACCCGAATGCCCTGCTCTTTTGTGTTGTTTATGTTACATTTGTGTGTTGCCTGCTTTTATTGCATTTGCGGCGTGATTTTCTGTTGCGGTGCGAGTAGGCGAAAATGGGTGAGCTTCTGGCAAACGGGGGGCAAGGGGGACGGTCGGTCTGTGCAAGGAGTTTTCCTCAAAGTGGAGCACTTTTCCCCCAGAAAAGCATAACGAAAGTAGTGCAGGGGGATTAGGCAAGAGAAGAGCACACATTTTAGGCTTATGAGCATTGCCAGAGCATATTTCATGCTCATATTGATTTTTGATAGCAACCCAAAGCCAAGCACGAAATGGAAAATGAAAGAGAAAAAAAGTAAACCGGAAAAATGCGACAATTCCCCGATGAAAGTGCCATTTCCTCAAAGCAATTGATAAGTTTATTTGCCATTGAGTTTGGCCTAAGAATTCCATTGCAGAAACTTGAATATTAAAGTTGAATTTAAGTTAAATGAATCTATTCATTTTAATACAAAGTTGGGAAAAATCAATCTAAGCTTTAAATTTAATTACATTCTTGAGAGCTTGGTATTGAATTATATTTTAAATAAATTAATTTTAGGACTTAAGTTATTTTTAGTTATAGCGTTAAACGAAAAATTGATATGTATAGATTACTTATAATCGAGAAAATGTGGCAACCTCTAACCAATTACTAAGGTTTCCTTAGAATGCTAATCAAATCGCATAATTAATGGCTTAAAGCTAAGGTCCTGGGCCATTAAGCTAAACAAACTTGTCAACCAAAGCCATCTCAGCCAGGCAGTGGTGGGAGATACATCGATCAATGACCGATTTACATTCAATTTACGTTTATTGAATCGCCAATGTCCATCATAAACGAAGCAAAACAAAAATGTGAACACGGCAAGTGCAGTACAACATTTATAAATGGCAAGACTTATGTGCTTAAATAAATCTGCAGGCAGTACAGATTGCTTTAATAAATATTTGGGTTTTTTTTTATCCTCGTGCAAAATGTGTTTACACAGACCCAAAGAGGAGCAGAAGGTCAGGCACAATGGGAAACCCGAAGAAAATCAACGACAATTTTCGAAACATTTTTAAAAGACATTTAGAAAACAAAGAGGCAAAACTACCAGAGCGGATGGCAGCCAAACAATGTTAATGCTAGGTCAGCAGAAAAGGGGGCTAAGAAAAAGTCGTGGATGGAGTTCCAAAGTCAAAGACGGCGAACACATGGCGTATGCGCAATCTTCTTGTATCGTCCTGAGTGTTTGTGAGTGCGACTTCTTTGTGTGGGTGAGCGCGTGCTGACACTTAATCTTCCAGCTGACGCAGATGCAGCCCCGGATATGGCAGTCATATATCTGGGCGGCTCTCAACTTCCTAGGCAACGGATGTCGCATGTTATCCTCCATCCTGGCTGCTCAAAAGGAAGAAAAAAAAGCAGTGTCACGGAGCAAAAGATATCAGTACAAAGCTAATGCACTAGCCATGGGCTTTGCCTTCTAGGCCAAAAGGAACTGAATGCAAAATGGGTGAATTCAATTGGAAGTTCAAGCAAAGCAAGGACTTACCTATTGTGAGGAAGTAAATTCAAACGGATCTCGTTTAAATTTCTAGTAGTAGCAGTCAAAGAATAGAAATTATATATGTGGCATATAAGCATTAGTTAAATGCTTTTAAATATTCCTGAATTTATTTTAAATATATATTTCCTACTTATTTTCCCTTTTTTTTTATTAGTTACCCACTTTTTTTGGAGAAACCATTTCAACCCCCATTGAACCCACACTGCGTATGAGTTATGAAAATCATTTTCGAACATCATCAGCAGCAACTGTGACAGAGAAATGCTTACGAATACTTCAAAGTCAGAAATTGATTTAAGTCAATTAATTATAACAACCCGTAACAACACTAACAAGAACCCAACTCGGGGCCACGCCCTCTAACCAACATGCCAGGCATTCCCGCCCCTCCTTTTTGGCTCATCCTTTTCGAGCCATAACCTCAGTGGACCACGTCACGTTTCTGCACAGCGAGAAAATGTAATAAAATATAGTTATAATTATGAAAATAGGAAAATAATGAAAATGTTGAAAGAAATACAGCATATATTTCCCTAAAATATATATTGTATACTTAGTGTTTTATGGTTTTGATAATAATTAATTAATGAAAATAACATATTTTAAGTTCTATATTTGCATATTTTTCTCGCTGTGTGGCCCAACATCAGTTGGCCAGCTGCTTTTGGGTAGCCTATGCTTTTTGGGGAAGGGCTCGTCGGGTTGAACAGAAAGACCATGTAATCGTATTAAGCAAACGGAACTGGTAGCTGGCCGAGCACGTGTTTGCCAAGAGCGGAGAGGGCATCGGGGAAATATAGCTATGAAGGGGTGGACAGCCAGACGGGTGGACAGGTGGGCAAGTGGCACGGGGCACCGGGGTACTTAAAGGTAATTGTATTTGTGCACTGCAAACATGGCGTGTTTTATTAACAGAGCGAGAAAGAGCGAGAGTGGAATGTGTTTACTCATATGTCTTGTCAAAGACAAGTTAATTATTTTAACGTGTGTGTGTGTGTGTGTAGGTGTGAGTGTTGTTTATTTTTGGCCATCGATTTTCACACGGTCTACATTACAGCACACACAAAAAGCCGAATTTACATGGGGATTCTGCTGGCTCAATGCCCTGGCATATTGCCGTCCTCATTATAAACTGTGCTCCCTGTTTCTTTGCTTTTCACGCACCCCTTGTTGTCGGGCTCCAGAGTTTTTCCAAATATTTGCACAATATTTGTCAGAATTAATTAACAATATGAATGAAAGGGGGAGAAAGTAGGGAACACTGTGTCGTCTCAGCATATTTCAAGTTGTTTTTTTATACCAGCACTTGTTTACTCGAAAGCGCTTTGCATAAATTGCAGAACACAAGCGGTACAAAAATGTGCACAATTTAATTAAATTTATGCGAGCAAATTTCTTTGGTCTGGAAAATAACAAATAAATAAGAGCGTGGCTCTCTAAGAAATGCTAAGCAATTATTCCAAGTAAAAGTTTAAAGAGACAACTATGAAAAGTGATGACTAGGTGGTAAAAGTTCAATAAAAATACTTGTAAATACTTTCATAACAATGAGAGTTCAAAGGCTTACTTTGTATTAAAATTTAATTATTTTAAAAGGTTCAAAGAATTAGTGAAAATGTATTTTATATTAGAACAGTATTAGAAACATTCACTTTTAAATAATATTATTTCTTTTAAAAATGTTTTACTAGAAAAGGTGTTGTAATATGATATTACTAATATCAATAATAATACTCATAATAACATAAAGTTATTTATTTTGATTGATGGACATTAGTTGTAGGAAATTTATTAATTACAATATAACTTGAAGACTAATCACTAATTTATTCATTACCACTGATACTTCTTGCTTTCGTTAAGTAGCTCAGAATATCCTCCTACCAATTTGACCCTGTAATTCACACTACAATCCATCACTATCCGCATTCGGCCATTTATCTTCCCAACCTTTCCGGCAATCCTGCGTATCCTGCCGGGGTCTGTCACTCTCTCCTGCTCATCATCATGAAGGGGTAACGAAGCAGCCGAAAACCTGCTTATAATTACCCCACCAGATTACACATTGCCTAACAAGGCCCATTCATTAATGTCATCAAATCCTTGAAGGACAGGCAACACCGTCTTCTCCAGCAAATCTGCAACATTATGTCAACACACCCTCCCACACACACAAACACACACACACAGGGAGAGAGCCGGCAAATGGGCCACGTTAATGGCACATCCCCGTGTCCCTGGCCAGGAATCCCAAACCCCTGAGACTTCTACAAAGTTGCAGTTGCTGCAAATGCCATAAAAAGCCAAACAGAAACGGCAGCAACAGCAGTGGCAACAATAAAAGCCGAAACATCTAGGCTATGGAGATCTCAGTTATTTCAGGTGGACGTGGATTTCCAGAACGAAAACGCTTCGGTTTTATGGCTCTTTTTGCGCTAGTTAACATTTTTGCAGCTACAAAAATGTCGCACGGTTACCTGCAGGTGCCAGGCAGTGACGTTGCCAGCTTAACGATTGCCCAAAATCATTTAATTCATCAAGGAAAATGTTACGAAAATCTTGTTGTTAAAGTTTTATGGTTAATTACCTTTTTGTGACATTAAAATGTAACAATCCTGCGAAATTTGTACATTGACCTTAAGGAAATGATTTATCTTGGAAGGAAACCTATTTTTAAATTACATTTGATTAATACTTGATGAATACTTATACACAAATATTTAGATTAATTATTTAGGTTACTTAAGACAGATTTACGATTCCCACCTAAGAATTTCAAATACTTTCTCCTAGTATTATTTCTTCAATCTAAATTCAGTTTTCTTAAAAAACATATAAAGTAGTTTACAGCTCGTGATAACTTGTAATTCCCAACTGGTTTGTCAGCATTAAAATGGACAAAATGTTGTTTGTTCCATATTGAATGGCTTTTCCAGGCAAGAAGGGGAAAAGTGCTTGCCACTCGGCAATGTCTCTTCTGAAACTTGAACAACTCGAGGCTTCTTCTCTGGCAATTCGAGATTGCCTCTCCAGGACACTCAGCCCCTTCGCATACCCTTCCGCCCGGTAACTTGGCTCCTGGCCAGTTTGAGCCAACCGTGTGCGCCTTTCATGCTGCCTGTGTTTACAAGCTAAATTCATTCGCCGCCTCTCGTCGCCTGCCGTCATCAGCAATGTGATGATATCCATGTAGCCACCGATAGTCCCCCCAACTCGTACTCCTTCATTCTGAGTCCCCTTTTTCCCTATCTACCGTGAAGCCATGCAGGTATTGCATTTTTTCCATCTCGGTCCTCATTGTTGTTAGCCTCCTGACAATGCAGTTGGTAATGGCAAAATGGCAGCAACAACAACGGTAACTGGAGCCTCATCAGCATCATCAGGATCTATTGCCTGGCGGCAGCCTGACAGCACGGTGTGCACTCGGAAAAATATTTTGCTACTTGAATATTTAATCTTCTTGTTTTAAGGCTTTAGAAATAAATTTAAAAAAGTATGTGAATGTCTAGAAAATATACCATTGAAATATATGTTTTATTTTATTCATCAAGAATGACAGCATTTAAGTCTTTCTTTTTGTATTATTCGTAAGGATGTTACTCGTAAATTATACTTTTTTCAAATATTTAAATATTGATAAAAAAGTCTATGATTTTCCAAGCCTTCTTCATAAATATTTTTCACGAGTGCAGAATGTTTTTGTGGCTCCGTGTTCACCAGTTGCCATGGCGATATATGATAAGTTTATGCGAGTCAGTCAACGTTAACGTTTGCATCTTTCAATTTGTGCAACGACTCTAATTTCTATCCCTAGTTGGTCAGCCCGAGATCCCCCTCCCCCCATTTTCCCGCATTATCTGGCTATAATCCCAACATTATGACTGACGTTGGACATAACGTCGGACTCGAACAATATGGCCAACAAATGCCTCGCTCCCCGGGACTGCAACAGTTGCTGACCGCTGACCATTTGGCCAAGTTAAGTCGGATTTATGTTGATGGTGCAGTCAAGTTATGAGTCGCCTAGCAGCGACTCCAAGTCCTGATCCTGTCCCAGCTCCTAGTCATTCCATGTCCCCGCGTGCTGGTCCGTTGCCATGGCAAATGTCCGTTGCTTTGATGCTTCGCTATAATTGACGTTACAGGTTTCAGTTCAGAGTTTGCTACTGGATTTTTTGTTGTGTCGTGAATATTCAGCGGATGCCATGAAAAAACGTATTCTTTGCTTTGAGAGATGTGGAAAAAGGGAAATGTAGTTAGCTTTTAGCACGTACTACATGCATAGGTGACTGGGTATTGTTTGGGACTTTACAAACATAAAGCAAAAACTATAATTTAATTAGCATTTTGAACATTTCTTATAAATGTTACTTTTACTTAAAAATTTTTTAACTAACATGTTCATACTTTAATTAGATAAGACAAATAAATTCATATCTTGTAGGTATACAAAATTGTAAAAAAATAATGTAAAACTATTAAATTATTTGCATTTCATTTACTTATTTTTATATATATTTGATTCAGATACTTGTTACTATTTTAACAATAATCAAGGCATATTCCGAAGTGTTCCTACCAAATTAACGACTATTTTAGACAAGTTCTTAACTCTTCAATGATCTGCAATTCAAATCCTCCCTTCTAACGATTCAGTAACTAAACACCCAAGTACCCAAAAGCACCGAAACTAACCCAAATCCTTCTAACATATGTGTGATATGCGAAACAAGTTCTAGGGTTTACTTTGACACATATGTGTGATGGGGAAAATGGGAAAATGTAGTATACATCTGGCCATCAGCAGCAGCGAAATGAAATGGAAAGCCACATGGCGGCATTATGGATTAGTTGTCCAGCTTTCGGAGCGGACAAATAAAACGATTTTCGACTGTCACACAAAGTGATGAGCTTTGAGGGTTTATATGTACTAGTTTGTGCCTTTTCCAAGTTTATTTTTGGAAACTTCTAGTTTTTACAGTACTAAAGTCTTTTTGTATATCTAAATATTCGAATAGTATTTTTCAGGCTGCGGTATGACTTTCCTTCTAGCCTGGTTAAAAATCTGATATGTATTGGATAGTTCACTGTATATTTTTAATTTTTATTTATTTCCTCCCCTTACATCTAGCCATCACTTGCAGAGTTCAAATAAAATTAAATAATAATAATATCATTCTGGCCTGGCCATTGTTAACCAATTGTTATGGCAGCCCTTTAACTATTTAATTGCCACTTGAGAGCGGCAAACCAAAAGCTCTTCACCATTCTTTAACAATTGTTGCGGCAAATATTATCCCAGAATATTCATGATTTTTGTTGTGTGCTCTTCACAATTTTTTCCAGATTGCAAATTGAAATGGCAACAGCAACAATGTGACCGACCACAAGAGCAGCAATCCCAAGCAGAGAGCTCTGAAAATAAGCAGCATCGAGACAAAAAAATCCAAGCAAACAAAGAATAGAAAATACCAAATAGAAGGGACAAATCATAAGCAAGGATGCCGGGAAATTGCGGACTGTGAGCTGCAGGATGCGAATGCGATGCGAAGGCGACGCAGATTGCATTCAAGGACCGCTGGGCCAGCGAACAATCGGTGGGGCAAACAATGCGAACTAATAAAGCACTTAAGCGGATAGACAACGACGGCGACGACGACGACCAGCAACGAGGACACCCAAGTGGAAGCAATACTCCATCTCCATTTCCGGCAAGAGCAACAGCAGCTTCGGCACTAATCAAAGTTAGATTTTCCGTACCACGGGCCGTATGATCAACGTGCAACGGATTGATACGCAGACAATGGCGCAACAGCCCCAAATTAGACGCGACACGGGTCGCCGATGTCCCCCGCTGGGACAGTCGCAGCGGGAGAGCGAGGACGAGGTCCTTGGCACCTCCCGTGCAACCACGCCGCTGACAGCCAACGGTGCCACCACCACCGGACTGGTGGCTGTTCAGCCGAAGGACATGCAACGAAACCACCTGCTAAAGATGCCAACCGCAACAATAGAGAAACCAACGATAACAGCCACCAAATCATCATCAGCAGCAGAAGCAGCTTCATCGTCAGCAGTAAGAGTCCCTCGCCGGGCACTAGGGATACTGGCCCAGAGCCTGCTGCTCCCAGTCCTGATCCTGGGCGTGCTTGTGGGCAGCAGCCAGGCGGGTTTCGCCTGCCTCAGCAATCCCTGTGTGTTCGGCGTCTGCATCGATGGCCTGAACAGGTGAGTCCGCGTACAAAATTTCATACAGCAAATGGCCCAGACTAGGGATGGTTCATAATCATGAAAATTAAACTTCTGTTGCCAGTTAAAAAAATATGAAATGAAAGCAGAGTTTTCTTCTGCTTATCAAGTAGTTTCCAACTTTTCAGCCATTCCCGATAAGCACTTCCTTGCAGTTCAGTAGATCCTGGGGCAAGGCATTTTGCCATCTATAGTAAGATTTTTTGTTCTGCTTATTATCGGCCCCGGCAGCGGCCAATAAGCCCGTCCAACGCATTTCGAGTGGCAATAAACTTGCGCCACTCGAGCTTCAGGAGAGCTCGCAGTTTCAGTTGCAGTTCCGTTCTCAGGCCATTCGATACGATACCAAATAATGGCATATGTGGGGCCCTTGATGTTGATGCCCCCACTTTGCAGGAAAATGAATTTGCCACAGATGTTCCCCGAGCTCCTCCCCCTCCGTTTCATTTTCCGGCAGGATACCCTTACCGCCATCCTTCACACTCTTTTTTTTAATGCATGCCCGTTTAAATGGGGTTAAGTTGCGGCCACTGCAAGTGCAGGAAGAGCGAGCAGAGGAAGGAGGAGTGTCCTGAGTGGGTTTCAATTGCCAGCAGCTGGAAAATTATTAACTTGGACGGGCAGCCAAAGTGCATTCTTAATGCGGAAAATGTACAACCAAGATATGCAAAATATTTCAAGTATTACTAAAGATTTTTGCCCTGATTGTTGAAGGAATTTAATTAAATAACAAGACCTACATTAATAATGTATATCATCCGCTACCAAAACCTGTTCGCATCTTGGGTAAGAGAAATCTATGCAAATCTCTTGTCAGTACCAACTGGAATCTCCATTTCATCCCAAATCCAAGTCGGAGGAGCCCCTGAATTGCTGCACTTTTCGCCATTCAGTGGGGTAAACTGTGAGGCTTAGCCGCCAGCGATTTCGTCCCCCGATTTAGCCTCGAGACAGTCAGACATATATACATTATGCACAAACAAGTTAGAAGACGATGGAATTTTTTCTATTTCCCCCGCAAACCAACATCGCCCTACTTGATGCCATTTATACAACTAAGTAACTGCCATTTTATTTTTCCATGCTCACTTCGCGATATATGCAGCCCGCTAATCCCGCCCAGGACCACCCAGGACTGGCGTCAGGAAAAGCGGTTAAGATATTTTTTCACGATAGCTAGCTCCGCGCGAAAGCTGCAAGTCAAATGCGAAAACCAGAAGCTTGAAATGTTTCCCCGGCTGCATTTCCCAGGCTCAGAAAAAAAAAGGAAAAGGAAAAACTAAGGCGATGGATGGAAAAGTTTATGTGTTGGCGAGCGAAATTTATAGCTGCAATTAAATTTAACACGATGCCATGAGATTTAAACGGATTAACTGAATAGTTTTCGACCATCTTAAAGTTGGCAACAGGAGAGAAGAGCAACGGCGATTGATACTCGCGGCGGAGTTTACTGCCACCGAAGAACATTGATATTTTATTGGTTTATCCCGGTTTATACGCTCGATAAGCTTGCCTTTTCCGTTTTATGAGTTGGCTCTTAAAACTGCAGCGAGGCAACCGATAAAAGCTGGCAGAGGGGATGGGGATATGATTTGTTTGGCAAATTGCCAGGACCATCAAGTAGTTGGTGCCGTGGAGATTTGCCTAAGAACAAGGTGGCTCCTTGCTTTATTATTGCCTACTTTCAGGCACCTCCTTGAGTGGTTTCAATTCACATGAGATTTCCGATGTATAAATAGCAAGGCACTTCTCACCGACTGCCTCTCGGAAACCCATCCACTTTCTCCGATCGTCCCAATACCTGGTCGGCCTTCCACTCTGGTATTCAGGCCGCAGAGTGGCAGCCCAATGCCATTATGTAGTAATTTCCCAATTGCTCCTGGCTGAAGGCAACAAATCAAACGGTCTCCGGGGTGAAAATGTCCAACCGAAGGCCATAATCAGCCCGAATCTCGAGGGTTTCACTCGGTCGAGACACGGACTAACAACGGCCTGTGAGAACAACAGGCGAGTGTGTCTGGCTTAGACCATAACAGACAAGTGCAGCGGGAGCCTTCGGCTGCCCGGCCACCTGCATCCTAATGTAATCCATTATAAAGGACAACAGTAAGCCAGACCCAAGCCCCCACCGACATGGGCATGGGGGTAAACTTCTTTAATTAAGCTGGCGATGCTACGGTTGCCTGCCATCAGCCATGGAGCTCCTGCCTCTTCAGCTCGCAGCAGCTCCCCCGACACATTTTTGGCTCTTTGCATTTCCGCTTCCGTTTCAATTTCAATTTCAGGTAAGGCAATGAAATAGGAATAGAAATGGAAATGGAAAAAGAGAACCCAATCCCAAATGTCTACCAAATATTTATTTCCACAACTCAAGTGTAGTGCTACCCGCAGCCCAAAAGTTTATGGCACTCAACTGGCCAGCCAGTTGGTTGTAGGGTATACAATATGTGTGCAGTGCCTGCAGGCATGCAGGAGATCTGGGCGTGAAAAGTCAGTGTAATTTATTCAGGAAAATAGTACAACCTGAGTGCGAAAGTGGGAATATAAGGTCAAAAGTTCCTACTGATCTGAAGAATTTTAATAAAAATTAAATATATTGCAGGGGGATAATACAATTAAGCAAGCCAAAACCAAAAACAGGTTGTAAAATATATTAAAAAATATAGGATAATATAATAAAAATACTAGTGGTGCAAAAAATATCGATACATTCATACAACTGATTCTTGACGATATGACCGCGATATAAATCGAACGTTGTGATATATCTGGGATAAATACATATTCTGTTTGATATATCGAAACACTTTAAAACAGTTCTACCAATTCCTTCAATTCAATCGGTAAAAACTCAGAAAAAAGTTTCGATTGAACTAATTGCGATTTCGATGAATAATAAAAAATATATTTGTATATATTTTCCGTTCGATAATTGCATTATACAATCCCAATAAAAACTTTAAGTGTCAGAGAAAAATTATATACAGACAATAAGATTCAGTAGGAATTATAACAAATAAATAGTAATAATTCTCAAATGAAAAAGGTATCTCTTCAACTGAATTTTAAGTATATCCATTCTTTTGAAGATTCTAAATTAAACTACACACATAATCTCTAAATTGTGGAATTAATTTTTATGACTCTAAAGTTACCACACGCGTGGCATTTTAATTAGTTCCGTCCGATGCATATCCACAAAAACTATTGATTGAGTTTCAGCTCACTAGTCGTGCAGGTTAGATAACCAGGGATATGTGCCGTATCCATCCACCCATCTGGGCCGGAACCGTCACTTCAATTACGCCAAACTGCCATTATAGTCCGGAGTGGTGTGCACCATGTTATCTACGCTCTCCGTACTGCCCGCCCGTGTTGTGCCATTTGCTGTTACTATTTTTATCCGAAGCATTTTGTTCGCCTTCCCGTTACACCACACTCTCTAACTATGGTATATTTTTTTCGTTGTTTCATTTCTTTTGCTGTGCCGCTGCTGCTGCTGCTGCTGCTCCTGCTGCTATTTTTTCGCAACGTTTGATGCATCATTGACACACCGTTCCACCCACGGATGAACCTGGGACTCGTCCTCCGCCCACGTGTGCCGATGATAACAACAACAACAACAACAACTGCTATGGGGAAACTATGGGAAAAACTCGAACTACAACGACAACTATAACAGCTCGTACTCGTGTTACTGCATTGATGGCTACACAGGGATCCAGTGCCAAACGAATTGGGACGAATGCTGGTCGGGTCCCTGTCAAAACGGCGGGACATGTGTGGACGGTGTGGCCTACTACAATTGTACGTGTCCGGAAGGATTTTCCGGTAAGTGTGCAGCTCCAGCTATCTATACATGGGTGAGGGTATGGGTGTACAAGTGCCTGAATGCGGTTTATTTTTGGGGCCAGAAGCATTCAACTGAAAGGCACAAAACTAAACCCTTTCATATGCACAGAACATATTTGCGAACTAAACTTGACTTTTATTAATAGAAGAGAAGTAAACATTAATATTTAATAAGCAATTAGAAGAAGCTATAAAATACAGCATCATATTTTCGAAAACCAAAAACAAATGTCAAGCATTTACACTTAAAAAAAGTAATTAATGCAAACAGCTTAAACATACCTTTCCGCAAAAAAAAAATATTTATATATTTATGTGACTCTAAGGATATCCTCAAGACCTTAGAACTTCCAAGTTTATTTTTTCAGTTCACAGTGCAGTTAGGCAAATAGGAAAAACGGAGGAATAAAGGACTTTCCACGCAAAGTGGAGTGGCAAGCCCGTTGAGTGGGTGAAGTTCCTCTTCCGTTCCACGTGCGAAATGTATTTTTATTAAGCCAAACATAAAAAACTCAGTCTCGCTTGGTGGTTTGCACTTGGTCTAGAGACAGATCCCCGAGCCGAGAAACGCGTACTCCAGCAAATAGAGAGGAATTCCTGCCAGGACGCGCGAACACACAGGATTTTCTTTTTTTTATTTTTTTTTTCTTTTTGTCCCAAACGTATTTGTAAAATTTACGCGATACTGGGGAACGAGGGGGAGGAAGAAATGGAGCAAAATAAAAATATAACGTACAATGCTCGTTTTTACTTATTTTCCCGGCATTTGCTCACATGTGTCTATTCTTCTTTTTAACGCGCCCTGAGAGAGCTAACGGGAGGAGGAAAAACTCCAAATATAACATGGAGAAAAGCAAACGGAAAAGAAAATAGGGAGTCATTGAAGTGCAGAAGCCTTTTATACTCTTAAAAGAGGTGTTTGATTTGATGGGAAGAATGTTTTAGGGGGTACTTTTGATAGACAGAAACAGAAAGTAGCTATAATACATCTTTTTAAGGCCTGATACACTTAATCTTTTTATCATGTTTGGAACTTTGAAGTTTATGTAAAATATTAAGCTTAAATAAGTAGTTTTATTATGATATTAAAAACAATTCCAGATTTATTAGTTTTAGTATTATTGTCCTAAAAGATTTTGAATTTAAAGAGAAAAGTCTTTGTAGTAATTTAAGCTCAAATATCGATTTTGATAAGATCAAAGTTTAACAAACCTTTTATCTTTCATTACGGAACATTTAATTTTATATTTTTCTCAGAAAATTCAACAAAATAAAATAATTTTCTAGAGATTTTAAGATTTAACCTTTGATCCCTTATACCCCTATCTGTGAGAGTATTTGAAAAAGTGAGATGATCAAGAGCAAGCGAGGAAAACGCTTTGAGAGATCTCCAAAGCCGTTAAAACGAAGGCAATGACGAGGGACAAACGGAGGGGAAATCGAGGGAAATGCGGACAGTGGAAAGTGGAAATGGGAAATGCGAAAGCCGAAGCTGGCAAACCGGCTTTAATGTTGTCTATTGTGGTAGTCAATGTTGGGTGCTTAACGTGCCACTTGCCACGTGCATGAGTGCGTGTGTGTGTGTGTGTTCGTATCTGTGTTGGCCAAGTACGGAAGTCTAACCATGAATGTATCTAATGTTCATCCTTTGGGCTCCGTGTACTCTCCACTCGTACGTACACACATAAACACATTTACTTGTGGTACGTGCGAGAAGCACTTAGTGTCCGTCCATATCCTTTTTACACTCATTTTTTCTCTTATCCCCTCGTATCTAACCCCTTCTAACCACCTCGCCTCTTCCTCGGCGTCGCCACAAAGTTGACTTTATAAAATTTAGTGAAATTTATAGCCAGCGCTTCTAGGTGTTATACGTACACTATATTTGTATTTGTAGCCGTATCAACGCCAAACTAAAACCGAAATACAAATTGCTGCAAATTTGTTCAGGAACTTTGCTGATGAGTTCAACGAGTGGACGACGAACACCAGCTGAACAATCAGGCCAAGAGAGATGGCCGAATGGATGCGGGGGATGTGGGATTTCCGAGTAGACCAAAGTCATTGAGTCAGTCAGTTTGGCCCCGAAAGGATCTTGGGAATAAATTACAGACACACAGGCGCAGAGACACAAATGCAAGCTAAGCCCGGAACACGGGTTACATGTGTTTTCCGGCTGGTCGACTGCATCCGAATTGAAATAATGGAGATGCGAATTCCGGGTGATTGAAAGTTTTGTTTTTATTTCAATTTATCCTTAAGACTTAAGGAGTGTGTTTTGTTATGGCTTGGGAAGAGGTTTTAGAATGTTAAAATATTAGGTACAAGTGAGTAAAATCAAATGCAATAGCTGTGGATTTTTCTGTCTATTTTCTTAACTAAAGGTTTAGCTATGCATCATACTGAGTTAATAGGTTAATAGGTTTTTAAGTTAAAATTTTATTATTTTAATTTTAAACCATTATTTTCTGTTGGTAAAATATATTCAAGATACCAGACTCATCTAAGATCCAAAAAGAAGATATTCTGTAGGCTAGAACTTTTTATCTAAATTTTTTAATTAAGTAACTTTAAGGAAATGTCTTTCCTTTATGCATCCCGTTTCTAAGTAATACTTATTCGCCAATATAAATTCAATTTCTAATAACAAAACCTTGTATAAAATACCTCCAATTGAATCACTCAAAGGACTCGTTTAGAGAGTAAATTTCCCCCAACGTGGAATAACTTTCATCGTTTTGCTCCCCAGCCGAAACAATTGCATTAATTTAACATAAATAGAGCAGAGTCGGGCGAAGCAACACAAACGCTGGAAAAACAAAGGCCGGCAAAGTATAAGCACTGCAAATGAAATCAACACAAAAACAAATAAAATTATGCACTGCCTGCAATCTCTTCTCAGTGCCCCGGTTTTCCCACCCATTTTCCACCGATTTTTCCGCAGGAACTAAGCGATTCCATTGCAAATTGCTCGCAGTCGGGGCAGCAAAAAATATGAAAAAGACAAACCAAAATGTAAATAAAGCAAAAAATTGCATAACAAATTCGGCGCATAAAAAAGGAAAGCGAAATATGCTTTTGGACAAGGCAGCCGCATAAAAAAATTCTATATATATACACAGTCATATATAATAAATAGATTTTTTGCCAAAAGCACGCGAAATGTCGGAAATGAAGCTGTAAAATGCTATGCAAAAAATGCACAAAAAATGCAGGAAAAACATTCTAAAATAAAAATATAAAACAGTTTGAAAAAGGAAGAAAATGCTTGAAAATTTTGAAATGAAATGCAGTGCCTGAATAGGAGTCTAACACAAAACAAAGCGAAAGTAACGGATGCAAAGGAGAACGGGAGGAAAGGCGGAAAAGCGGGAAACTGGGCAGACGCCGCGGGCATTATTTAACCGCTCATTGAGTTTTGGAAAGCTTTCACCTTGGTCACCTCTTCCAGCCCCCCTTTTTAGCCTGCTTTTAGCTCCTTTTCGACCCCATTTTGGGGGCATTAAAAAGTATTTCCCAATGCAAATGAAAGGGACTGCTAGATAATGTCGGAGCAGGACGGCAGCGTTCTAATTAATTTTATGAGCTTCCCTTGCCTTTCCATTGCATTGCGCACATTTTCGCCGGGGGTTTTCCTATTTAGTTTTCAACGCCTAGGTTTATGCCTTTTGAAGTGGTTGCAGGATATACTTATTATAGGCTGTGTGTATATAGGGCTGGCTTTTGCCAGTTTCACTTACCAATTCTTTGGGCCCGTTTCTATGGGTTCGGGGGTAATGTGGCTCTCCCTGGAATATGGTCGCTTTGATTGGGTTTTCACTTTAAGCCGCACTTTATCTCTTCGACCGCTTTGATGCTTTGACCTGATTAAATCGGGCTAATTAGGGCATCAACTGAAATGATACAAAATGTATAATTTTATTAAAAAAATGTGAAAACCATACTAATTATGTGGGAAAAAATTAAAATTCTAAGTATATTGGGTAGGCAAAAACACCTAAAAGGTTAATTAACTGCAACTAAAAAATTTAAATTGAATTAAATGAAATGAACTAGTTTTTTATACGTGTTTTAAATATTTAAAAAAGGATTTTCATCTTAGTTTTATTGTTATTTTAGGACACTACGTTGTCTTTGAATGATAAGCTAGACTCCCAAAAACGAACTCCAAAATTCCCTAATCTTCTCCCCTCTCGAGATGGTCCTTGAGATAAAGGCATGAACTATTGTACAGCTTCCAAGGAATCTGCAATCTCCTTACTTAACCTTGCTCTCCTGACACACACAGCCACACCACACACGCACATGCACACTCGCAATTACGCACACAATCGCAATGGCGGAGCAATCCAATAACAAAGCTTGGGCATTCCTTTGTCCTTTTGCTCCTTGGCTGCTGGCTGCCTTTATGCAATCATTGCAGCCAAAACCAAAACAATTGGAGACGCGGAAAACGGTGGGGCGGATGGGAAAAGCCCCAGGAAAAAGCCATGGGAAAAGCTCTAGAGTCCGTTGCATTGCGAAAACAATAAAGTGCGGGGGCAAAGGATGGACCCAGCATGGCTGCAGGAAGGTCTTCCTGGGCCTATTCACCATTGAAATTTCGCATTCCGCATTTCACATTCATGCAAATGCAGCAAATCAACAATGAAAAAATAATAAAGGAATGCACAGGAGAAAGTATGGTCTAGACGAAGGGAAAACACTCTTAAAAATTATAATCTAATCGGGTGTTCTAGTTCGCTTACATAATCAAATTTAATTTTTAATCAGGATTAGGATTTAATTTAAATTAAAAATATTTGCAGGAGGCCTTAGGAGTAAACTATTAAATAAGTTAATTATTTTTGCTGCTACTAGACCCCGTTGAAAATTAATTTTTAATGTTGAATTGAGATGCTAAAAAGATATTTTTATGAAGCATAATTCTGGGTACCATTTTTAGTTTATTTAAACACTAGTGATTTCTTTAGCCCTCCTTCTAAATATTTATGTATGTTTTTTGAAATAAATACTTAGAAGTAAATATATAGATATTTAAGAGTAGTGCTACTAATTTACTTACGGAATAAAAAACAATTTACATAGAGTAAATAATTATTAACTACCTATTCGATATAATTTTATAATAATTAAGAAATACATAAAATATAGTATTCTTTCATCAATATTTATAATTTTTTCCTCAGGTAAACCCCATTGTAGCCATGACAAACCAACTTATTAGAGTATAAATATGGAAAAGCATTCAAAATGCAGCAGAGCAGCTTCGCTTATTTTTTCCCCGAGCACTTCTTATTCCGTTTTCCACACACACACACACACAGATGATATTTTATCGTAATTTTCCTGGGAGCCTGACTTTTTTAGGACTGCTTCATCAGCGGGTTTTGAGCGAGCGAACGAGTGCGTGTGTGTGCATAAATTTGCACCTGTTCAACCGTTCACCTGTCTGCTCCGCTCCACGTTTCCTCGGTGGCAATTTGCACACGTACTGGCAATGCCCAGGTAGATAGGTGCAATCAAGCATCAGGTTGCTCATTCATCGATTCATGGCTTCATATTTTTGAAGTGCAGTCCACCCTGATTTTGCTACCCTTTTTAATCAGAACTCGCGGCTTTAATGCCACTTTCCCTCTTTTAAATTTTCCTCACATATTTTGCATTTAATCACGTGACTCCCGGCGATTTGCATAAATTTTGTATTTCAATTACCCAGTGGAGAACACAAAGCAATATGTGTATGCTTCGGTTATAAATAGCATTTTGCTAATCAATTGTCCTTTGGGATTTAGTTTTGTCGCTCGGTTCCGTTGTTATTTTGCGACAGAAGCTTAAAATATTCATGGCATTATTGATTTTATAATGTCAGCCAAAGGGAGAGTTTGATGAACTTGCCGCAGGACTACCGCATAGGCGGTGGGATGTGTGTTTTTTGTTTGCTTTGTCACGGGTCCTGGGATTATCCGTGTAATCGAATGTTATTAAGATTTTTATTTGCACACATAACAGATGTGATTAAATGATTTTGAACGCCAAAAGGTTTAATTGGTTTCAAATATTTATAAACGGAATATTTATAAAAGAAATTAAGTGAACTTGTAGTGATTTTTGCTTATATAAAAGCTAATTTACTAACCAGTAACAAATTCAAGGCTTTGGGCTTTAAATGTAAGAAATATTTGTACAAGTTTGCACATAGATTCTCGGTATTTATTTTCACATTTTCCCAGGAACTCCTTTAACAAACTTCATGTAGCCCTGGCAACATTAACTGATTAAGGTCAAAAAGAGAGAAAAGCAAGCCGAAAAGCTTTCAAAACGATGCCTTATTGTAACACATTTATCGATTCGTTGCTAACGACCAAAGTCCCACAAGTTCATTAATTAATTAGAGCCCAGCCCCACCCAATAAACCACATATCAAACACACATTTTTCCAACCTCTCCCTTCCCCTTTCCCTTTTTTCATTTGGCGCAATCTCAAAATGCGATTTTCGCACTCATAAATTTGCCCATTGAACTTTCAAACACAATACTTTCTAATTTTACGCAACGTTGCCAAGCCAGGCAATGGAAAATGTGGGGAGGGAGTGTGAAAATTCAATAGAAAACTGAAAATCATTACTGGGAAAATGTTGTACAAAATGCAATTAATTAAACTTCTAATCCGTGCGGTAGGTGTAAAAGGGCATTGCCATTTTTCCGTGAAAATGAACTAAGCTTTACCATTCCCTTGGCTCTGCAATTGTCCTTGCCACTTCCAAGGATTCTTTCTCGGGAAAAAAGAAATGGAAACTAAGCAATTGAATGAGCAACAATGCGCACCACAGGGCATTCAAGTGCAGGGCAAGCCCTCAGGCACTTTAAACAAATTTCTTGGAAATCATTTGTATACTTTATTTAAAAAGTAAAAAAAAATTAGTGGGAGATTAAATGAAAAACTGGCTTTGAAAATAGAAAAAGAATCGTGTGGTTTATTCCAAAATTTGATTGGCATTAAAAGAATGAGGTTTCCTATTTGATATTATTTCTTTTCTTAAAATGTATATAGTTTTTATGTTAATTTGACAAGGTTTTCATATGGGAATTAATTCATTTACCAATTTCTACTCTTGCAAGGCTTATCCTTTATATTTTTTCCCTTTTAAATAAATTCCACTAATTTCCTCCAAGTGTATATATGCGAATTGAAAACGTTAGATTTCCCGCAAAACGGGTGACATGAATTCCTAGGGTTTTCAACTGGGGGGCTGGCTGAGTGAATGGATCCCGTGATTAGTTTCCCCCAGCGCATTCGAGGGCAGGCAAGGGCGGGCCAGGCGTGGCCTGTCCCCGAATCCAGTGGCATTGCAACCGAAATCGGAATCAGAATCGGCATCGGTGGCAGGAGATGAACCCTGAGTGCATTTCATTGCTCACTGTCGCAGGTCGCAGGCAGCGATTTACGGCAATGGAGCCGAAGCATTCGTAGCTGTCCAAAGCCGCCCCCTGACAACCCCAGAGCCAAGCCGAAAACCCCAATTCAATGATAATAGATTGCTCTGGCTGGGATTAGTTTCGCATACAAATTGCGGGAGGGACGACGTGGCGCAAATCCTAACAAGCTAAATGCTATTCTCAGTGCTGGGTAATTGAAGAATTTGAAATGAATAAGCCAATATATTAGAAGGATTTCATTTGGGCGAAAATTAACTCATTTACCGCGGGGGAGGAAAACTAAAAGAAAAGGAAGTAAATTAATTTTATGTGGGAAGAAGGTAATTTGATATGTTCAAAGGAATATATATACAGGAAAATGGCTTATAGATTTACAGAAGAAAAAGGATAATCTACTAGTTAGAAAATATGAGCCTTTGTAAAGGGTTGTTGAAAATATTCCTTTACTCAAAATGGTTTGACTTTAAAATAGTTTTATACACAAAATTCCAGAGAAAGCATTTCCATTTCCACACCCAACGATATTTCAAACTCTGCATGAAAATGCTAATTGAGAAAAGCTCAGAATAACCGAATATCCAGCCTCCCTTTGTTGTTTCGAAGCCTTGAAGCTCGTAATTATGATTTAAAAGCGAGTCCAGATTCCGAATGGACAGCCTGCTGTGCACTCAGCCGCTCATTTATGCATTCATTCAAAGATCTCGGCACCGGAATAAAAGAACTCTGCCCCGTCTACCCCCCGGGTAGAGAGGAGAGCATCTGAATATGTGAGCATAAAATGCAAACGAAATGTGCAATATTTTCAACTCATGCACCTTTGGCAACGATGCCAGATTTCGAATGCACACTCGCCCCTTTCCCGGGGAGAGAAGGTAACCAGCAAATAAGAAGTACAAAATGTGTGTGCAGATAAAATTCAAATTTCAATTTCTACATCGACAGGGACCCACGTTCGCCTGCAGGGGCCAAGGGGGTGCGGAAAATGGCCATGTTTATTGTGACTTGAAGCCAAAACAAATGTTCGTACCTTGTTGCACAAATGTTTACAGTTCGCTGCCAGCAGCAAATAATAACAAAAGCAAAAAATGAAAAATATAACAAGAAAACTATGAAGAAGCAGCAGAAGTATCATGACAGGCAAAGTTTGCAATAAAGAAAAATGGCAAGCGACAAGAGTCGAGCAAAAAGTCCAAGAAAAAATGTACAGAAATTTCCTGATGGAGGATATTAAGCTGGAGAAAGCTAGATTGGGTTTTCTAAGAATAAAATAGAAGAATTTATAAAGAAAACTTCAATTAAAAATGTTTATTTTACAAATAAATTAATTTCCAAAGCTTAAAAAAATAATTTGTTTACAAAAGAAGTAGCTATAACTAACACAACCTATATCTCCTCTGTACTAAATCCCCAATCTTTTGTTTTAAAAATAGAAATAGCTTTAGGAACCTCTAGAAACATCCAAAATCTCTTAAACTTTAAATCATTTGCATTAGTAGCACACAAAAAACGGCTGCATTTATCAATTTCAAATATTTTCCAGGCCGAAACTTGATCAATATTTTAGCAGCACTTAAAATTTGATTAATGGTTTATTTTCGTTTTCTTTTTCATTTCAAATATTCCAACAATCGACAGGAAGAATTGTCAGATTCGTTTTTATTTGGTTACGCTTTTCAGTTTTTTTTTTGCCAAATTCCCATTGGAAACCAAGAGAAACCCCGGACAACCAAAGCCCGACGTCCATTAAACAAAAAACAAAAAAAGGCTGAGCCAAAAGAGACACAGAGCGAGGGAAAATTGTGCGTCCAATTCGAAAAAATTCATTCATAAAACATGCCTCGTAGATTGCGGCAGTGAGTGAAGCATTTTTCGTACCCACAGAAATGACCAGTGGCCGCCACCCTTTTCCCCCGTTTTCCCGTTCGCCCTTCCCGTCGCCCCGTCATCCACTCGGTGAAATAAAATGAAAATCGATTTTCACTTTAACGACTTCACACATAGGAGCAGCACCCCGAGAAAGAAAAATATCCAGAGGCCCCACCGAAACCACATAAACGGAGCCAAAACAATGAGCAAGAAGAAACCAGAAATCAACGTGAAATACATTGAGGAAAGGTAACCCCAGACGATATGGGAAAACACGGGGCTCACACGGGGTGCTACTCCATCGAATTTGGGTTAAGAACTGTGCGTGAGGTTGAGTTGGCTTTCCCTGCTCAGTATTCTCTCTCTGTGCCTTCTGTGTGCTTGACCACTTCCTGTATTTGTGCATGAATTGGAGCGTAATGTGACATTTCATGTGGAGCACAGAGAACGAAGAGGCACAACAAGAGGGTAGTGGAAAGTCGACCATTTTAGTGATTCCTTGGCAATTCCTGACTATGGTGCAACATGTCGTATGCGTAATAAAGTGAATTATGCCACTATACGTGGGGAAAAGGCAAAAACTTAATGGTGTCCTGACGTTTTCTAATGGTTCTTAAAGATACTTTAAAAATATTCAAGCTTATCACATTTTAGATTTTTAGCAAGCTAAACATTTATTAATTTAAGTTACTATTTTATTTAAAGAATTTTTAAACTTCTTATATAAAACAAAGACCGTTTTAAAAACCATCTAAAATAATATACAAGTCTTTCATTTAATGACAAAATAAATAAAATATAAGCATTCTAGGAATCTATATGTTCTTTGAACAAATAACCATTAAATGAAATGCGTGGAGAGAACGATTCAATTTTACAACGTCTATAAAGAAAATTGAAATATTTGTATCATTTTAAAGTCCTTGAAGCCCCCGACCACCATGGAAATCATAAAGCAAAGTGCGATGGCCGCGGCTATGGCCATAAACAAATTGAAATGTGCAGCAATGTCCAGCAGTCGCTGCCGACGCCTTGATGGCACTTTATGGTCAGAATGGGGAAATTGAAGCTGTTGCTTTGCCGGCAATGAAATACGAGAAAGTGCGGCGGCCTGGCTGGGAGATCCATTACTCAATCGAAGCGCGAGATGGTCGAACGATAAATTAAAATCCTCTTTTTTTATGTGGCCTGGAGAGCAAACAAATTATTTAACAAAGAAACGATATTAAAGTGTTTGATGATTGCTATTGGGGCTTGAAAAATATTAATATAATTTATCAGTATAAAATATAGTACACAAAAATATTAAGAAAATTTAAAAAAGGTGGTTGGTAATGTAAATACATTTGAATTAATTAAAGACTTTTTAAAACTGAAAAAAAAATCATAGAAAGTGATTAAATTTAAAGATAAAAGTAGATCAATATAGTTTAAGGCCTACTTTATTCAAAAGTATAAAAAGGCAATTCGAGAATAGTTAAATAAATTTTAAATAACCATTTAAACTCTTAAATACATTCCAAAAATGATTAAATTCTCAACATGCATCAGGTAATCTGATATAAAAATTGCCAATTTAACTTTAAGTTGTTTAATTTAAATTTGCATTCAATTGCCGATAGAAATACATGTTTTAATTGTCCATCTCGACACAACAGCACATTCCAACCTAGCGGCATTAATAAATTAATTTAAATTGGGATGAAAATGATAATGCAAATGCAAATGCAATCACACAGACGACAACCTGGAAACACTACTTATGTGCCATAGAAATTCGGATTCGAGACCAAACTACACACACACAGAGCATAGTTTGATCGAAATGCATATGCAAGTAAATTTGCTGGGTAGACGGACATTTCTCGGGCTGGGTTGAAATCCACAAAAGCACACATATAGCAGCAGATATAGATACAGATACAGAGTCACATATAACTAACAGTCATAAGGCAAACAAATGACATCGACTGACGTCCTGTTGTGCTAGGATTCCGGGCTGCCTTCTTCGCTTTCGTTGCCCCTTTTCGTGTTGATTTAGTGCTTATGCAAATTTAATATATGTTCTGAGCTGACTTCTCCCCCTAGAACCCCATACTTCTCCAGATCTTCCCCATCATTTGCATAGACTTACATTATTGTTGCATTATAAACCAGACAGAGGGACCAGACACGCACATTTATCTTTTATGACCGCTCTGCAGTCTTATTTTTCCCCTTTGTGTGTGTGTATTTTGTATAATTTATAAGTCTCAATGATAAAGTGTTGGGCCCAAAAAAGAGATATAAAAAGGCAGAACGCCCCCTCAATTGCCGTCCACTTGAATGCAATTTTCTGCATTAAATTAAGAAGATTTTTCTTGCAAGCTTTCTTTGTTCTTTGGCGCATTTATTTGGGGAAAGTGCAAAGGAATTTGCACGCCGACTTTTTTTGTCACTTTTGTTTCGACACTTTGAAGTGCTTCTCCTATTCTCTCTTTCTTTTTTTTTTTAAATAGAGAGAACTTCGCCAGACAGATAGGACGACGCGGAAACTTCTCTGGAGCGAAGGCGGAAAAAGAACTTTAAGCATATTTCTCGGTAACTTGTTGCCAAAAAAGAAAATATAGAGTTTCGCCGAAAAGGTGGCTGTGAAACGAAAACAAAGCCCCAAACTCGAAAGGCGTTTCTATGTCGGGCAAATAAATTCTCAAACTTGAGCCATACAAAATATTTCGCTGGCAATAAATTTGCAAGGGAGTTCAGCGCGAACGCCGCACGCCCCTGCCCAAAAATATCACTCATACGCAGCGTTGCACTTGCACTGGCTCAGCCGGAAACGGAGAATGCCATTCACAATGGGGGCTCGGTACAGGGACCGGAGGGTGCTCTCCTGTTTTATTCCCCCAAGGAGAAGATTGTCTGACAGTTGCCTTTTGGCAAAACACTGAGAACGAGTCAACGTCGCGGCAAGAAGTTGTTGAGCAGAAAATTGAAAAGTATTTCCAAGCATTTGTTGCCATTGTTGGCTGTCAAACTGAATACTCAACAGCGGCTGGAGGATTACCCTATCAAAAATTGAGCCTTGCGGTTGATTTTAGGAAGTGGAATCTATATATTATCTATGTATTAATCTATATATTATTAAAAGTAATAAGAGAGGTTTAATTAATGTACCTAATATTATAAGGAATTAACTTTTAAGATACATTAATTGGGGTGTATATTTTGATTGAAAGACACCCCAAAAATTTATGTTTTTTAAGAAATATATATTTTAATTTTATTCTTATAATAATATCATATAGCCTTCACTTAAAACAAATTTTTCAAAATATTGCTTTTTTTCTACAGAAAGCGTATTAAATGTGAGTTAGTACAAACTTTTCCCACTAGTTTCGGTCCTTTTCTCCTCACTACTTTATGGCGCAGACTTTGAAAGACAGCAACAAATTTTCGGGCATGTGTGCTTTATATCCTGACTTCGTGTGTGGGAGGGATATATCTGTATGCGAGCGTGTAAATATCCTTTGGAATTGTTTATATTGCTTGCAACCAAATCAGCACTTGTAGGGTTTGTTTTGATTGCCATTGATGCGCTGGTATCGAATCGGGTTTTCTTTTAACTTACTTTTTGAATGTTCGTTCTTTTTTATTTGGGAATATATGAAAAGCAGAAAACAGATTGAAAGGGTTCGAATGAATGAAGAAAAGAAGAAATTTCCATTGGCAAAGATAATGAAAAGTCCTTGGATTGCACTTTAATTCTGAGCACTTGTTTCAAAGGCACTGAAGTACAATTTTGATAAAGAAACTGAATTTCGAAATTAAAAGTTTGGTCAAAGAGCTTTACAGCTGCGATTCAATGAGATGATAGTGAATTGGAATTTATATTCAGTTATTAATTAAAAAGTTATGTGTTTGTTGGACATTAATTGTCTTTATTTCCTGTAAAAAAAGGAAAATAAAAATTTAATTCGAATTAAAATTCATAAACTAAAACCACAAAGCCAAATAACAATTATTCTTTGGCGAGGCAAGTCAAAGGCTAATTGCTGCTGGTAAAAATAATTAAACCTCAAATCAATACCGCCCATAAATAAATTAATTCCGCTCGCACAAAGGAGTCTGCAGAGGAACTTTTGACCTACTAGCCAGTCACATATATAGTCTGCATATTTCTACAATTAAAAAGCAAACCAACAGACAACTGAGGCTATTTGTATTCACATCCTTTCAATTCGCTTCTTTTCAGGATCCAGCTGCGAGCAGAACGTCGACGAGTGCATGTCGAATCCCTGCCAGAACGGCGGACTTTGTCGGGACAGGACTAATGGCTACACCTGCACCTGCCAGCCGGGCTACCTGGGGGATCACTGTGAGCAGGATGTGGCCGTCTGCGACACAGGTGAGTCGGCCGATGATGGATGATGGACAAGCAGACATAGGCGGCTGTGAGAGGGTTGGAGGTTGTCAAAGGTTGAAGTCTCTATGGCACATATGCGCAGGGTTTAAATAGAAATTAGTACAAGGTGCCAACAGCACCTGTAAGGGGATAACTTGAATTTAAATTTGAAAGGATAACAGACAATAATATTAAGAAAAGCATTAAATTTGAAAATTGAAAATATAATTCTCTTTAACTAGGAACTGGTGCGCGTTGCCAGCATGGCGGCGAGTGCATCGAGGGTCCCGGACTGGAGTTCACCTGCGACTGTCCGGCGGGCTGGCATGGAAGGATCTGTCAGGAGGAGATCAACGAGTGCGCCTCGTCGCCTTGCCAGAACGGAGGCGTTTGTGTTGACAAGCTGGCGGCCTATGCCTGCGCCTGTCCCATGGGCTACACAGGCATCAACTGCGAGGAGGAGATCCTAATCTGTGCGGACAATCCCTGCCAGAACAATGCCCTCTGCCTCATGGAGGAGGGAGTGCCCACGTGCTACTGTGTCCCAGATTACCACGGGGAGAAGTGTGAGTTCCAGTACGATGAGTGTCAGTTGGGTCCGCGTTGCATGAACGGCGGTGTTTGCATCGACGGAGTGGACACCTTCTCCTGCTCGTGTCCTCCGCTGCTGACTGGAATGCTGTGCGAGTGCTTGATGGTAAGCGAAGAGTCCTTGGACTGCAATTACACGGCTCCGGCTACTCCGCCGCCAACGAGGAGAACCACCACCACTTCCACGGTGGCACCGCCCACAGTGAGGCCTGTGACGCCACCAGAAACCACAGTTGCCCCGGGGGTTTCCGAAGAAGTGGAGCTACCAATTGTAACCACTTCTGCACCAGAAGTGGTAACCACAGCGGGATCCTCTTCCTCAGAGGAGGCGGTTTCTGTGGAGATCAAAGCTCCCACCTTGGCGCCGCCAGAGAGCGAGAGCCACAGCATATCCGTGGAGCATACAACAGTTGCACAACCCGAATCTGAACCAGAACCAGAACCAAGACCCCAACCCGCTCCGGAATCAGAGTCGGAAACCGAGGAGGAGATTATACCAGGAACCACAGCAGCTGCACCGGCTGTCAGCAAATCCTCCAGCTCCTCGGAGGAATCACACAGCATATATACCACGCTGCCGCCTTTGCCGGGAAAACCGAAGACCACATCCTCGGCGGAGAGTTCCGGTGAAGTGGTGACCTCCGAGGAGTACACCACCGTGCCGCACTTCGATGTAAGTGGAAGCAAGAGTGAGAGCGGCAGCGTAGAGATCACCACAGTGCGACCCACTGCTCCACCAATCATTACCATTGCAGTGGACTACGCCACGTCCTCCAGCAGCAGCAGCAGCAGCTCCGAATCAGTGGAAGCGGTGGTCACCACGCCATCACCCGCTTTTGTGCAGAGGGTCACCACGATTGCTGCCACCATATCCGTGGACTACGCCACGCCCACGTCCTACTATCCGCCAGAAACCACTACGCCACGAGTGATACCACTGCCGAGACCCACATTCGCCCCAGAGCCACCGCTGGATGTGGCGGAGACCACGGCTTCCACGCAGCATCTGTGGACAGAGGTTCCCACGACGGCGGCTCCCTTCTTTACGGAGTATCCTGCGGAGGTGCTGATCACCACGCATCGAACCAGTGCCGGCAGATTCACCACAGTGCAGCCACCAGTACAGGTCACTACGCTGTCTCCAGCAGAGGAATCCTCCATTGAACTGACCACTGCGCACACGCCCCACATAGTGGTGACCATATTGGATGCAAATGCCACAATACCCTCGCTGATTACGACCACGGGAATGCCCACGACGCATCATCATCACCACTATCATCACCATGATCACGAGGGCACAACGCTGGATCCTCTCGGAGAAGATGAGCATCATCACCATCACCATCATCATCATCACGAGCACGAGGTGGTCACCACCACACCCATGCCAGTGGAAATAACCACAGGTCAACCTCTGCAAACGGAGGACTTGATTGGAGTCCAGCAGCCTGCTCCGGTGACCACAGTGGAACCCTATGCTCCGCCAGAGACAACAGTGGTTCCACTGATACCACTGGCCACGCCTGCTCCACCGGCCACGCCAGCTCCGGCTGCATCACCAGTCACACTTGCTCCTCCCGAGATGCCTGCAACAACGGCAACTCTTCCTCAAGCCACTGAACCGCCCACAGCGGCGCCCACACCTCCACCAACTGTGCTGCCCACTTTGCCACCCGTAACCCTGCCGCCGGGTACCCTGCCACCCCCTACGATACCACCCACACCACCCTCCACACAATCCGCACAAACTCTGCCGCCGCCAACGATGCCCATAAATGTTTACACCACTCCCGAAGGACCTGCGCCAACCACGTCCTCAGCCGCCCAGACGAAGCCTCCGGTCACGGAGAGCAGCGAGGAGGTGGAGGGCACCAACACGGTGGCCACCGGCGGCGGCCGAGGAGCCGGTGGAGTTCCTGAGGAGAAGGCCGGCGATGTCGATTGCATCAAGCTGGGCTGCTACAATGGCGGAACCTGCGTTACCACTTCCGAGGGATCACGGGTGAGTAATCAATTAAGGAACACTTTGAAAATAGGGAGAGGTCTTAACGGTTCTAGATCGACTCGGCTGTTTAAGCTGGTCAGGAATATAAACATAATCGTGGCAAACACCTAATTAAAATAGAAATACCTTCTAAGAATGCAAACATATTAAATTACGGCATTTTACAAATCTAAAAAGTATTTTAAATATTAATACAAAATTAAAATAAGTGATATAAAGCCTTCTTTTTATTGCGATCAATAATTTCCAGAAAACTTAAGAAGTTTTTACTTTTAAAAAATTAAATTTTTAAAATCAATTAAAATGTTGTCCAAAAGTATGGAATGATAGTCCCAATTGAGTGAACATTTAAACCGAATTCCTTTCAAATAAGGTTAAAAATAATCACTTTATTAGCTTATTAGTTTCCTTTTGGAGTTATTTTGATTATTTTTGCCAAGTGCAGGCCAGACTCAGTAGGTCAATCGATAGGCGGTGGCCCTAGCACTTGGCACCTTAACGGAATCGAGTTGTTTGTTCGATGCCAAAACAACCAAAAACTAGGAATCCGGGGGAGAGAGGGAACTGTGTGCTTGTGTGAGCAGTCAACTTCACAATTTTCAACCCCATTGAGTTGCTAATTGGCCATGTTGGAAATGTGAGCCTCCGGGTTCCGATTTCACTTCCACCTCTAACCATTAATAAGTCATTAAATATGCCAGCTGCTAAACCAGCAATTGCCTAGGCAATAAAGGAGGGAGGGAGTCATCGACTGATAAAGTACTCTATAAGCCTTAAATAAGTAATAAGTAAAATACAGGAGAACATAAAAATATAATAGAAACCCAACTACATAACTTTAGACATTTAAAATAAATTAACCTTAAGCCAAGCAAAACCATAGCAAATAAACCTTTCGTTATCCTTCAATAATCAACCAAAATTCCATACGATTTAGTTATTAGGTTCGAAATCAGTTCAATTATAGTTTCCGAACATATGCAAAGCAGGCCCTAATCCAGGTCCTTAATGGGATACTCACCAAATGAAAGTCCTGGCACTACTCACGCCCCCGTGCGGTTCACTGCCACCCAACCAAATTTCCAAATTGACACGAGGCAGGATCTCACAGCTGCACAGGTGCAGGAGTCCGATAGAGTTGCAGATACAGGAGCACAGATGTACCTGGCACTTACATAAATAATCAAATAGTTCGGAGTGGGCAAGCGAAGGGAGACAGGCAGGTCCTGTAAGCAGATTTACTAAGCAGATTGTTGCCAGGGCAACTCCAGCTATGTAAGAGTGCAAATTATTCCAGGACATTAAAGAACATTAAGTAGTGAAATTTTGCTGCCTAAATCATTAGGCATTGCGAAAAAGCCTTTGACAAGCAAAGGGATCTAATCCAAATTAGAAATCACTTTGAAATATGTTCTATGCTTCAGGTTTTCGGTGAAAACAAGAAAACCCAGCTGTCTGCTACCATTTTATCTTCTATTTTGATAGAATCTCTCTCCTCGGTTGCTTCTTAGAAAATGCCAATGGCTCTTGTAAATGAATAGTTGAGGACTTTGGAAATAACAAAAGCATTAAAAGCAGCACACGTTCAGGTTGAATTTCAGACAGAAGACAGAAAATGGCTAAGGGCCGGGGAAAATGTTCGGCAACCAAAGCCACAAAACCTCTCCCCAGTTGCTCCAGTTACACTAACAATGGCAGGCCTGCCAAAGTATGCCTATTCAACTATTTATGAAAATACTTGTGGTAATTTTAACACAAAAAAAAGGAAGAGTAGCAAAAGCTGAAAATATGGTCGAGCCAGGAGGAAGAGAATATCGAATTTTTGGTCCTGAATAGCAAACTGAAGTCCATTAAGCACATATATGAACATTTCCTGGCGATGCACGCAACGAATTTCCAATCACTACCAATAACTGGCGAACCGGAAAATTGTTCACGAATATTTCCATGATAGTCTGATTATTTTTTAATTTCCTGAACATCGGAAATAGTGGAGGATTCAAATTTCTGTGACTATTGTGCTGGGCTTGCTTTTGGAAGCTAACCAATGATTTCATTTAATTAGAGCATCTTTGAAGGACTATCAAAGTGAATAATTTGGACTTTGAATTATTTGAGCTTTGCTTTTAAATTTAGTGGTTTAAATTGAAAGAAATAGCCCACTTTGCGGTTTTCATTAATCCCAAACACAGCTAGCGCCAGAAATAATTATAAAATATGCATAAATCCATAAAAAAGAAATATACGATAAACCGTCCACATGGCTAACACATTTTCACCAATGACCATGTAATTGTCACCTTCAGGCTTTGCCACATTTATTATTCATTCCCGCTCGAAGGTCAGAGGGTGTTGCAATATCTAGATGACCAAAACCAAGCCACAATCTCTATATTTACGTATATATTCATGTCCTGGCATATGTCAGCAAAGGGGCCACCGTTAGCCAAATTAGCAGCACCACATGCAATTCCCGTTTTTTACGACCGAAACGTGACGCCGATACGAGCTGACAACGTTTTGGCCAATTTATAACCGTCCATCCAAAGGATCAGGAATGGATATATGAAAATTGTCGACAGGCGAACACCACAGCAGGGACAATTTGAAACCACCGCCAGGAGAATATGTAATTGATGTTTATTATTTTAAATTATAGGGAAAACAATGCTGATTGTGAGAGCAATCAAGGAAATATAAATGTGTACAAAGAGCATAATAGTTGTTAAACAATTAAAAAGCTTTAATGAAAATAATAGGGCACTTTGTCCTTAATTTAATTAGCATTTTCTGAATGACAAGGACTTAATTAAACAAATAATTTTCCCAAAGCTGCAAACTGGTTTGGGCCCCACGTATATATATTATTATTTATTATTTTTATTATTATATTATTATTTTCTCCTGCTCCACATAATGTCCTTCTTGATTCCAACTTTATATAATACCATTCAGGTACTTCTATTACCTTTAGGACAGTTCACAAACTTTTAGCCAACACTCCTGGCACTCCAGACACACTCGAACATCACCGAGCACACTAATGCATCTAATTTATGCGTCAGACCCAGTTAATGAGTTAACAAAGCCGGTCTGGCAATTTATTTATAAAGTTTTGCTGCAGCCCACGTAGATCTCCAAAGTGTACCTATGAATCACAGGCTCACACCTACACACACACCCTCGCAAAAACGTGGAAAATAAGGAAAGTGAAGAAACAGCCGCAGAGAAACCGAGGGAGGGAAAACCAGCGCATGTGGCCACCATGCTAACAAGGAAAAAAATTAAATTTTCATAATAAATTTAGCGCTTCAGTGAGTGACACAACACCGCAGGATGAATTTGTTATTGTGTAATACACACACGCACAGGTGACAGGATCCACTATGCAGCCGAGGAAACTAAAGCAAAAAATAAAAAAAAAAAATAACCCGCGTTAAGGATGGAAAGCGCAGAACGAGAGGATATTATTTCATAGAGCGAATGCCACTTTATTGTTGCCAAGTAATTTAACTAACTGCACAGACACTCCAAAGGAACTTGCACACACTCGAGGCTTTTGTTAATTTTCAGATTTGCTCTTTTCCATGCACTAGAAAAAAAGTATTGAAAATTTGTATTCATAAATTATAATTGGGAATGCTAAAGAAAATGTTTAAAATCAAACTTGACATTATAAAAGGATAGAAATTTATACTTAAATTGGAAACTAAAAAATGTTTTCCATTCTTTTAGACACGTTTTTCTAAGTTTTAAGCCTTCTAGTGAATTCTAAAGCACCCTTAAGTTTAATAAATATTTAATAGGTTAAGAGGGCTAAACAAAATATTTTTTATAAATATTATAAAGTATGTAAGTAGGATAAACTGAAGTTGTCTCTATTGTGCGATACCCGACATCCAAAGCGCTTCGTATTGGACCAAATATACTTTAAAAATATCTTTAAACGACTTTTAAATCATGAAAATGATCCCTTAGTTCAAAACTACGGTTTAAGACTTGACCACCTGAACAGAGTGTGATAATTTCCATGTAAATACTATAAATTTATTATATTTTTAATTCTACTTAATCTGCGATTTGATTGACCCCAACTTTATCGACTACAAGAACAAGGATCCTACGAGTCCCAGGTTTAATAATTTTTATAGAAGATATGATTGGCGTTAAAAGCTGTTTCCATTTAATGATATACACTAAGATAATTCTGCATTAAAATAAATATTCTTCACATTTTTAAGCTCCTCATTTCTCTCAGTGTTGGCTGGCTTTCCATCTCCTTCCATTTCTCACTTTTGCATTTGTATAAAGAGACAAAAAACAGACTGGCAGCGCGACAGACATACACTTACATATGTCAGCTGTCATATTGGTTAGGAAAGAGTGCGAAATGTGGGGGCAAAGTGGGTGGGAAATTGTGGGAGGCTGGGGTGGCTTGGGGTGGTGAGAAGTGCAGGCAAAGTGGCACTCGCACTCGGCGAAAGTCACTCGTAAAGTGGCATTAAGCACATTTCAAGTGCTACCCCCGCCGAGTTTTTGGTTTTTGAAAATGTTTGCCTGGCTTCTGGCTCCAAAAACCCACCGGCTCCCCTTCACCCATTTCCCAGAAGCTCTTTGTGTGTGTGTGTCTACTGTCTGCATTGCGTTGCTTTTGCCACCGCCAATGCCACTAATGAAAACTTTGTTGAGCCCTTTTAGGCTCCTCCATCACCGCCACATGTCTCCCTGACTTAATGCGTCCTCCGCAGCAGCAGCAGCAGCATCAACCTCTGTTCCCATTTCCCTGCCATTTTCACCGCTCCTTCCTCCATGAGGAAGGGAAGAGTGCACTTCTGTCATTCAGGTTATTCCAGACATTTGCCTGTTGACATTAGCAAGGGCGTGTTACAATTAATTTTCATCTGGCCAATGCAATGAAAGGCAGAAAGAGGTGAAAATGTCAGGGATTAGCTGCAATCCTAGAGAGTAGTCAAGGTTGGTTTATAGAGGAACCTTACAGGAATGTATATATTCATTTCCATTTGAGAACCTTAAAAATAATGCCAGAATATATTCATACTTTTCTCCCATCAAATCAGACTCATTTCCGCTTTGGACTCACCCTGCCAGCCGCCCACATATTTAAATCTTAAATCTGCCATGTGTTTTCCCTCGACTCAATTCTGTTACATTCATTTTTTTCCTTTCTTTTTCGGTTTCGGCCAGCATTCATTATGCGCCAACCAAAATGCCGCAAGGTCAAAAGCTTTAATTAAAATGTTTCCTGTGTTCGCAGGGCACATGCGAGTAGAGCCAAACAAAAAGGCAGAGCAAACAGAGCGCACAAGTGCCGGTACGGGCTAAAATTGTGCGAAAACTAAGTTCAGCCCACCCAGCAGTAAGGCCACCCCCACTCATCAGTTTTCCAGCGCTTTTCCCCAGCATCATTTGTCTAACAAGTGAGCGGTACTAAAGGGAAGTTGGCCAAACAAAAACAAAGTGCGCGAATCAGCTTCCAGCGCACACTTCAAATAATTGTTATGGCGCTAGGAAAGTTCTTTATGATTATATATGTATATATCCTTTTTTTCAAGGTCAGCGGAAGCAGTATGGAAAATTAAGTGTTTTCTGGAAAGTGATTGTTCTTTTCTCTGTGACCTGTAAAAGGGAACAGCACAGCACTTGGTATGTGGAAACGGATGCTGGCTGCTGATATGAAACTTCTCATCAACACAGCAGGCGCCGATTTTAATGTTTTTCTTCTGCTGGCAAACAAAGCGTGGGAATAAAAACCAGAACAGCGGAAATTTGTTGCCAGCTGGTGTGGCTGAGAGGGGGAAAAGGAAAAAGAATGCAGGACGAAAAGCGGTCTGGGCCATTATAAGCTCAAGCCTTTAACACTGGTCGGGAATATCCGCCGAACAGCGGGGTCTCTTCAGAGGGGTTTTCATTTACAAGAAAATTTCAATGTCGGCGGCTATAAAAGCCTGAATAATGTCTTTACAGATTGAGAGATTTATGCTACAATTAACCCAATGAATTATAAAAAATTCAAAGGTTTAAGAAGGGAATTGTTTGAAATAAATTTGTAAAGGTAAAGGTTGTTAGCTCGATTTTAACAAGCTTTAAGCTACTTAGAAACATTTTAAATCTCTGAAAAATTAAGTACATATCCAAAGTCTAATAAATGGCTCAAACTAATTTATTTTAAAAACCACTGATAAATAACCTGTTAAACAAGCTCTACAGTTTCTTGTAGAAACTCCTCCCTAGGGCAACTCCCCAACATATGGACAACTTCCCATTAAGAGGTTGTCATCTTAAGAGGAGGGACTTCCCCTCGAAAACCCAGAGGCATTGGCCCCACGTGACTGTTCCGTAGCTTCACCTTATTTTCCCGATTTTCTTGCACTTCATTTGCTCAATTTGTGGGAGGAACAGCGAAAAATAACAACAAAAGTTTGCGCAGTGCGTGTCCTTGTTGCAGTTTTCCCTTTCCCTTATTTCCAACTCCTGTTTCCCTGCCTGTTGCAGTTTTCCCCTTGCACTTTAAGTGTCCCTTGGTGCGGCATAAATTATTAAAACCGGGACAATGGAAGACGAGGGGCGAGGCAAGGCGACGCAACGTCGTGGAGAGCCAAAAAGTTAATTCATATTACTTTGCAATTTATTGGCTTTTTTTTTTTTAACGGGGAACGTGCTTTTCTCATTGAAAGGCGACCAGAAGTCGTCTTTCAAAAGGACCAAGGGGGCGTTGAGCAAAAATTAAATTAAAATTGTTCGAGTTTTGTTCTGCTTTTCGGTGCGACGACTTCCCGATAAGTTTTAGGGGAAAGTTCGAGCTGTAACTATTTTATAGCCAGTGGAAAATGTTTGTGTGTTGAAAGTGTAAGAGAAATCGCCAGGGCAAGCAATAATAACCTTTGAGTATTGCAGTTTAGGTGATTTTAAATGGCCTTTAAATATGATTATATGTACCTATACATTTAAATGGATATATAATTTAAACCTAGTTGATTTTAAAATATTCGTATCTAATTTTTCTCAAAATGTATCCTTACAGTGCGTTTGCCGCTTCGACCGGCAGGGTCCGCTTTGCGAGCTGCCCATTGTCATCCGGAACGCAGCCTTCTCCGGCGACTCGTACGTGTCGCACCGCATCTACAAGGACATTGGGCAGCACGAGTCCCTGGATGCCGTCCTGCCAATGCACATCCAACTGAAGGTGCGGACGCGGGCCACCAATGGCCTGATCATGCTGGCAGCCGCCCAGGGAACAAAGGGCGGCCACTACATGGCCCTGTTCCTCCAGAAGGGACTGATGCAGTTCCAGTTCTCCTGCGGACTGCAGACGATGCTGCTGAGCGAACTGGAAACGCCGGTCAACACGGGCCACGAAATTACCATTCGCGCTGAGTAAGTGAAAAGTGTCGGAGTCGACCGCGGAATGCAATTACGTGTGAACCAGCACTGAGGGAAATTACAGGAAAATTTGCTAAGGGCTTACTGACATCCCTGAATTTTGAAATGATTAACCGATCGCTTTTCTGCCAGTGCATAAGCATGTAACTGCGGGTCACGCCGCCAGCTTGCTGCTGATTGAGGTGGGCGGCAACAACGACTGGCGGCATGTTAATTAACTTTTTAAACTGAGCACGCGGCGCCCAAGGTGGAGGTCAGCATATGGGTCAGTGTCAGGGAGATTGCGCCAGGACATTGCCCATTAAACTTGGCCAGCGTCGAAGCCCATTTCGCCTCCGTCCGCAGAGGCCACAAATTATAATGCTTCAAGTGTAGAATAAATTGCAGTTTTTTAGGTTCTCCCCAGCCCCGACTTTCCACTCCTCCATTTCCGTGCGGCCATTTCCTCGAACATTAAATCCTGCAGGGCTTCCACTTGCCATCCATGCGTAATTAGTTGGAGATTTTTCTTTCATTTTTTTTTCTTTTTTGCGTGGGCTCTTCTTTTTTTTTTTCCTTGGTTGAAAATTTAATTTGCTGTGTGGCGGGGATTTAGCCCGGTGGGGCAGGGGCAGGGGGATTAAGTAATGCGGGACTCGTGCGTAATTAATCGTCTAACTAACATTTCCTGGCCAAAGCCAACTCTTGGCAAATGTACCGGGAAAAAGAGGAAAGCGAAACTAAAAAGTTATTCAAATATTTTTACTATCGCAGCGCATTACATTTGAAATGGGAAAATAAAGTTTGAATGGGTTTTTGCTTACATTAGGGAAGCGGAAGAGGAAGGAATTAAGTAGCGAAAAAATATAGATACATTTTGGAGTTGATTTAATCCAAACAAATTTAAACTAGGGATGGACTTACATATATGTAATGAAGAAGCTCAATATGATTGTCAGAAGTATCATTTTTTTAATGCCTACAGAAAATATTGTATAGTTTGACCAAACAAAATTAAAAATAAAGAATCATTTCGCATTTATCTTTAAAATATCGAAATTATAAAAAAAATATCGGAACACTTTATGAAGCACCATATTAATTACTTTATTGTAACGATAAAAACAAGATTCTTTCTAACAACATTTAAATAATTTAAACAATGGTAGCTTAAACTAGGCTTAGGCACTCATCTGGCACAGTTTAATACAAAAAAAATATATATTTATTTAACGCACAATCAATATAGATTATTATATATAGGCCTATGCCTCAAAAATTGATACAGCATTAATCTATTAATACGTTACAATGACTAATATAAACTCAATTACTTTGCCTTATATTTGCCAAAAGATCTGCCTCTTAGATTAAATCATCATGTCCTTACATTTTTCTAAGCTCTACTTTAAATTAAGTTAAAAAAGGTACTTAAAATATTAGGTAAAATAAGGATAACTGATGAGTCCACCCTCTTCTTCTCTTTAACATTCTTTGTCCTTATAAACCTATTGTATTTTTGTAGCCTGTTGAATCAATACGCTTTTCAATTGTCCTGAAATATTCAAATGACCATCACTTAAAGTCATCGTCAAATTGTCAACAAATCAAAGCCCACCACAATCACAAAAACACTCAATTGTCAAAATCGCTTATTTACAATTCAGCTGCGAACAATTACTTGAAATTGCCATCAAATTGATGGGTTAAACGCATATGGAAAATGAGCAAATAATCGTTTTAGTCAAATATATAAAATGGGGCTAAGGCCGGGCGTAAAATCTGGGCAAAGGAATTCCCCCGGGGAATCAAGGATATAGACGAACCGTTGGCATAAACAGAACATTAAGGAATGGATATTTATCAAAAAGTGGGACAAAGTGAGAGCGAGAACGTTGCCCATATAAATAATTTACCAGAGGGAGAACAATGGCCGAGAGTGGGAAAGGGGAACAGACAGGAGGAGGAAGGGACTCTCACATTTTACGACTATCGAATCGACCACAAATTTACTTTTTAGCACTTGGTCCCAGCCCGGGGCGATCCAATGTCCGATGTTAAGGGCTCTTGCCTTCCATATATACATGCACAGAGAAAAATTAATTCATTAATTATTTTGATATATTCTTATTATTTAAAAAAATTTTACTATTCATGGGAATAAATAGTAAGTCAAAGACACAATTTTTTGAAGCATACTTTTTGGCAGTCTTCTTTGAATAAATATGTATCACTAGAGGATGTGATGATTCTATAAATTTAAACCTAAATTTTAGATCCTTTAGTTTAGGTTGTATCTTAACACACTTTAGTGACACCTTTTCCAATTTATCTTCGTATTTTTTCTGAAAGCCATATGTTTCTAGCTCACATTTATTTTCTGTGTATTTATATATTATGTTATTTTTCTGCCTTGGCTTTGTTGGGTGTTGTTTTTGTGTTTTGGTCTGGCAAGTGGATTTACGAGCAACAAATTTATGTTCGTTGCCTATTTTTATTTGCCTTGCGTGCTTAATCGCCCGAGCACTGGGAGCAAAAGGACTTTTTCGCCCAGGGGCCACTCGATGGTCATCATCATCATGACGGTGACTATAATGATTGGGACGACGACGACGACTGCGACGAAGGCGATGATGATGATGACGAGACCCCCGATGAACTATAGTTGCCACATACCGCCCCCTTTTTGGGGGTAATTCCTCCCAGGGACACAAGAACAAAAAAAGGAAACGGAGACCCACTCTCTAATGAGGCTAATGCCCAGCACAATTGACATTTTACTTAAGGACCTTCATCGAACTGGTGTTGCGCACAATTAGTGTAATTAGAAAGCAATAACAATTACCGTTAGTCAAGCCTAATTGCAACCGCATTTCTTTTCGCCTTTCGCCGGGAAAATTTCCTTTTAATTATTTCGAATTTGCGTAATACAATTCTCGGATTAAGTTCATTAATTAGGATGAGTTGCTTTCCTTGGCAGCTTCCGTAACTAAAGAACATTTCAAAAGCATTCAATTGACCGTGTCAATAAATTATTTTCAAGGATTTTGAACTTCGCCTCAAGCCCCGAAGGAAATAATGTAAACAATGCTAATTTAATTTGCCGTTCAGTCAAGTGCAGCTAATTGAACTTTAAATAGTATTGAGGGCAAGTTCGGTTTTTTGGTTTTCGGTTCGCTAATGGAACTATAAATTGGAAGAAGTGGTAATGGTTTCATGGAGAAGAGGATGAGAGCACAATGTAATGGCTTTAAATGACTTTAATTTTGATGATTTAATCAAGCAGAACTTAAAGTTTAATATTTAAAACCTTAGTAGATACCTTGAACAGAACGCCAACAATGATAAAACAGGAAAATCACCAGAAAGCACATATGTTGTAAAAACTAAATGCAATCAGAGAAAACTTTTTTCATCTGTCCAGCATCATATGGTTGATTTTTTTTACATCTTTTTTGGCCTCCATAAAATAACAATAAAATGTGGGTCCTTCTTTCTGCCGGCATTTATTGCACTGACTGTTTGTATTAAAATATATACATTCAAATGCCATAAACGCGAAGATATGAATCCCAGTTTGTCCATCTCCAAACTGACTTAAACCCGAAAAGCAAACAAAAAGGGTGGATATTTTCATCTGACAACAAATAAAATCAGAAATACTTTGCCTCGCACAACAAAAACCATTCAAATAAAGGCAGGTGACATTCGACCAAGCGGGACAATAAAAATTTGTGGCCCTCCTGTGCTGTGAACATTCTCTCTCCTGCCAACTCGAACCCGTTCGTGCTTTTACCTCGATCACATCAAAGGGTAGGCAAAAAATTCCGTACCATTCTCTGTATGTCCGGGCTCAGCAGAAAATTTGACAGCCGATTGACATTATAGCCAATTTTTGGGGGGAAATGGAAAAGGATATGACCAAGGGACAGTGGGTTTAAAAAAGAAAGGGGTTGGGACTTAAAAATAATTGTTTTTTAATTTATAACAAGATTTGAAGAACCAATTATTGAGCAATTAGTTTTGTTTTAATTTATCAGATAACTTTTGAGATACCTTCAAGGATTAAATATAGAATATACATTCATTTCTAGTTATAATCTACCAACATAGAGTATATTGGGAACTATTTTTATTTAAAACAATTAAAAGAATCGTTAAAATCTTAATCAAACATTCTTAAAAAATACCCTTATTTCGTCATATATCAAATAACCTTCACCTCCTTTTCCAATCAGTATTAAGCCACTGTCAACACACACAGGGGGTTTTCGAAAAGTTGCCTACGTTGAAAGGTCAACAGGCAAAAGGTAGGCCAGGATAACGTAGTGCTGCCTGCAGGACCCTTATTCGGGTGGATGAGGGACCCTGCAAAGCAGGACGGTGGATTGTGGTGTCATAAATATTTGCACGCATCGGCATGTTGGGAATTTCACCTTAAAAGTCGCCCCCAAAAACTCGGCAGCCTCGGGAATGCAGGGAGTGTCGTCGGACGCCAAAGAGAAAGTGCGGCATATTGAATATTTGATGCATTACAAAAAAAAGAAATAAAAAATAAATAAAATGTAAAGGGTAAAGGAAAAGAGCTAAAAGAATGCCTCGAATGCCTCTTTGCAGATTGGACTTCAGCCGGAATTACACACACTGCAACGCCTCGCTGCTGGTGAACGACACGCTGGCCATGTCCGGGGATCAGCCCACCTGGCTGAAGCTCCTGCCGTCGCGGCTCCACACCCCGGAGGCGATACTGAACACCTGGCTGCATCTGGGCGGTGCGCCCCAGGCGCCGATTGGCCTGATTATCGAGCTGCCGCCGGCTCAGAGCGGCACGGGCTTCACCGGCTGCCTCCATACGCTGCGGATCAATGGACAGGCTCGCGAAATATTCGGGTGAGTACGATGGACACTAGTTTATGCCTACACTGGGGGAAAATACTATACAGAACACTAAATAAATGTATAAAATATAATTTTAATGAAGATAGAATAAGCCTTACTTGAAGAGTCATAGCCAAAACTATAAAGTTCTATTTTGAACAGAAAACAATAAGTTGCTATTACTCTTTTTCTTACACCTTTTTGATTTTATAATAATTTGTATCAGTGCCCTCTCTCTGTCTTTTGCCCTTTGGGCACTTTGAATGCCGTGGACCTCGGCTAATGAACAGCTCCCAGAAAGTTACGACTGCCTTTGGTTTGATGCCGCGTGAAGCGGATGGTATATACCTCCACCCGGGGGCGACTCTTAAATGTTAATGCCGCCTTACGCTTTTTCGGGTGCCCAAAGGCAGGCAGGGAGGCGGTACAAATAAGGAGGAATAAAGCTTAACCATCAAAATGCCGCCGCACAAAGTTGCAGGTGGTGAAAGCCCTGGCGGAGTTGCAGTAAATTCCGGATTATACGGCCACCGAGCATAAAGAACTTTTTTTTCGAGGAGCAGGAACAAATTAACTCTGCTTACGTGCGGAGATAAAACCGCAAGGTGGCCTGGGTCACAGATATATAGCCAATAGCCCATATAATAAATGAACCCCGCACATGGGTACAAGGTGTTCAGTAAAAATAAGCGGAAGTGCAGCAATCAAAAGCGAAGAAAACAAGAGCAAAGCCAATCATTGGCTGAGCTGGATCCATGAAAAACTCTTTTGTAAAACAAATATATTTCGAATAAAACTCTACATTATGATTTATGCTAATTAATTTAGCGAAAAGCTATTAGCCTCTTTCGTTACTCGCACCATCTTCAAATAACTTTATCAGAGAACTTCTTAACCATAAAAGAAATGGCCAAGCTAAAAGCTTATATATTATGGCCTCTCACCAAGTTTGCACTAAAAACGACCACATCGCCAGTGAAAATGCAGCAAACACGATGAAAGGAGCATCTCAAAGGATGTGGGAGATGGGTGCTGAAAGGATGGGGACAGCCAGTCAGCGAATGCGGAAGCCATTCGTCAGCGAGCAGCGTTCATAAAAGCGGAGCACAAACAGATGGCCCAAAATGGGCCAGGGGCGGAGGAGGCAAAAAAGAGGGTGACACAGGACACGGGGCGGTAACACGTCCTCGACGAAGGCGCTGACAGCTGTGGGCTGTTTGTCAAATGGCGCACCAGAATGGCGGCGAAATGGACACATAGTATTGACATGTCGAATTAGGGCAGCTCATGAAATTAGCTGCGACACCTACGACGGCCGCAATGCGTTTTGCACAGGAAATAAAATATTGAAATTTATTTATTTTACCTTATTAAATGAACATTAAGATCTGTAGAAATGAGTAAAATTAAGAAATTTATCAACAGGAAGTAAGGATACTTTCCTTAGAATGACTTTTAAGTTCTTAAAACCTTTCTTTTCATTTATAAACCATAAATTATACTAATATTCTTTGTAATTAATACAGAAGAATCTAAACGAAACTTGTAGTTAAAATATTCCTTTATTCTAATTGCTAATAATTGGATTTTCTTCTTCCTCTGTGTAGCGATGCCCTGGATGGCTTTGGCATCACGGAATGCGGCTCTCTGGCCTGTCTGTCTAGTCCCTGTCGCAATGGCGCTGCCTGCATCAAGATCGAATCCAATGAGCTGGACGAGAATGGTGAAAAGGCGGAGAAATGGAAATGCAAGTGTCCCACCGGCTATATGGGACCCACCTGCGAGATATCCGTATGCGAGGATAATCCCTGTCAGTACGGTGGAACCTGTGTGCAGTTCCCGGGAAGCGGTTACCTATGTCTGTGTCCGCTGGGCAAACATGGTCACTACTGCGAGCACAGTAAGTACTTGGAGAAAAAGGAAATTATATATTTATCATTAATGGACTGCATCTTAAATAGATCTCGAAGTGGCCCTGCCCTCCTTCTCTGGCAGTGTCAACGGCCTCTCCTCATTTGTGGCCTACACCGTGCCCATTCCGCTGGAGTACTCCATAGAACTGAGCTTCAAGATCCTGCCGCAGACCATGTCACAGATCTCACTGCTGGCTTTCCTGGGACAATCAGGCTATCACGACGAGAAGAGCGATCATTTGGCTGTAAGCTTCATCCAGGGCTACATCATGCTCACCTGGAATCTGGGAGCAGGACCACGTCGCATTTTCACCCAGAAACCCATCGATTTCCGGCTGGACGCCCCCCGGGTTCCCTACGAGATTAAAGTGGGTCGAATTGGTCGCCAGGCCTGGCTATCAGTGGATGGAAAGTTCAATATAACTGGAAGATCGCCGGGAAGTGTTAGCCGGATGGATGTGCTGCCGATTTTGTATTTGGGCGGTCATGAGATAGCCAACTTCAATACGCTGCCTCACGATCTGCCGCTGCACTCGGGTTTCCAGGGATGCATCTACGATGTCCAGCTGAAGGCGGGCCAGGTGACGGTACCCCTACAGGAGACGCGCGGGGTGAGAGGACGCGGTGTGGGTCAGTGTGGAACCAGGGAGTGCCATAGGCATGCCTGCCAGCATGATGGCGCCTGTCTGCAGCACGGAGCAACCTTTACGTGAGTTTTTTTTACTATATATATTTAGTGTTTTTTGAGGAAAATTTAATCCAATTTTCCTGTGTAGATGCATCTGCCAGGAGGGCTGGTACGGACCACTGTGTGCCCAGCCCACAAATCCCTGTGACTCCTTCAACAACAAGTGCTACGAGGACTCCACCTGCGTACCTCTGGTCAATGGCTATGAATGCGATTGTCCTGTGGGACGAACAGGCAAAAACTGCGAAGAGGGTGAGCCTCTTATTTAAGCAACAATCCATAAATTAAATATTTTTAAACTTCTCTATTTTTATTCCAGAAATACGTTCCCTTAGCGATGTATCCCTCACCGGTAGACGTTCGTATCTGGCAGTTCGCTGGCCCTATCTCTACGATGGCGGCGATAAAATGGGTGCAAAACGTTCCCAGATGGTCAGCTATAGGAACTTCACCAAGAAGCTAATGCCCCCGAAACCCATAACCACACCCAGCAGCCACTTTGTGATGAAGCTGCTTAATGAGGTGGAGAAGCAACGCAGCTTCTCGCCCGTCCCTTTGATGGGTTCTAAGACCTTCGAGGAGCACCACCGGGTGCAATTCTTCTTCATCGAATTCCAGTTGCGTCCGCTGTCGGAAAGGGGATTGCTCTTGTACTTTGGCACCCTGAACAACAACCAGGACAAGAAGATTGGCTTTGTATCGCTCTCCCTGCAGGGCGGCGTGGTGGAGTTCCGAATTTCGGGACCCAGCAACCATGTCACCGTGGTGCGCAGTGTCCGGATGTTGGCCATCGGCGAGTGGCACAAGATCAAGATGGCGCAGCGAGGTCGCTGGCTGACCCTGTGGGTGGAGGGCAGCGCCTCGTCAGCTTTGGCTCCCTCGGCAGAGGTCCTGGTTGAACCGGACTCACTGCTCTACATTGGCGGACTTAAGGATGTGTCCAAGCTGCCGCACAATGCCATCTCCGGATTTCCCATTCCATTCAGGGGCTGTGTCCGGGGCTTGGTGGTGAGTGGAACTCGTATTGTGCTCAACGAAACCAACATTGTGGGTGAGTATTTTGTGGCGAGAGGGAGATATATTCAAGGTCTATATATTGTATGTTCTGAAATAACCCCCTAGAATCGCGAAATATTCGAGACTGTGATGGCACTGCCTGTGGTGGAGACTCCTGCGAGTCCGGCGGACACTGTTGGCTGGACGAGAAGCTGCAGCCGCACTGCATTTGCCCGGAATATGCCAAGGGTGATCGCTGCGAATATTCGGAGACCTGCAAGCTAATACCCTGCAAAAACAATGGAAGATGCCTGCGCAGCGGACGCTGCTCGTGTCCCAATGGCTGGGGCGGCTTCTACTGCGAGATTGGTGAGTAGCCCGCCCAGAAAAATAATTACAAAAAGTACTTAAACAGGTCAATGAACCTCAACTGCAGGTAATGATGATTCAGTGGGTTTCCAGGGAGTATAAAAAGTGATTTAGTTACAGTCCAATACCCGTGATAAATCATATTAAGGCTTAGGCAAAAACAAGTTTCAGCGGCTCAAGTTCAAATCTCTGAAATGTGTCACGAGTAACAGTTGGTTTTTTTTTTTTTGCCAAAACAGAAGCCGAAATGATTTTATTATATTTTTTGATGATCTCTTTTCGAGCTGCTTTTTTGCAAAGATTATTTTTTTTTTGAAAAACGAGTTTGGCCGCCGTCGCCGAGTAGAACAACATTATTATTATAATTAGAATAGACGGACAGCAACAGAAAATAAGCATTAACAGCAGCAGTTGGACTCCAGGCGAACGGTTCAGTGCACAGCGGGGTCAGGAAGTTGTTTGGCCAAAAAAATAAGTAAAACAAGGAATTAGCGGTCTGTGATACAAAACAAAAACCAAAATATGGCCACAAAAAAGCACTATAAATCAGTATTATAATGGATACTGCAAATAATTTAAATTTGCCATGATTCAAAGTTGAATGCTCTCTTTTTTTGTAAATTTGCATATGAAAATTATATAACATAAGGCATTACATAAATTAAAACATATTTGGTGAAAAAGAACTTCTGCTAGCCATTTACGGTTTTATTTAATACAGTTTCAGCCTTTAGCAGTTATTAGCTTTGGCATAAAGTTGTTTTTTTTTTAAGCTATCTAAATTATTGACAATACAATTATATTCATTTGTGCCTTTCCCCTTTTAAATTTCAAATAACTGCAATTATATACGAGTTCTCTAAACGTTTTCTACATATTCAATTAGCCGTTCAATAATTATTATTATTCATCTCTATGAACCACCTCCTCTCCTTATAAGTGCAACATTATTCAAATCAATAATGACACTAACCGAAACATCAATCAAGCAACTGCAAAAAACAAGTTTTTTCTTCGATTTGAAATCGGCAGATGCTTTTTTATTGACTTTTTTCATTTCTTTATCCATCGGATGATTGCCGTGAAGATTCAGCTTTCGGCCTTTCACTTATTAGCAAATTTGTGAATTAACATGCCACTTGAAAAACTCACACACACTCTCCTCCGACAAAGTTGAGATTTGAAATGAAATTGAGGAAAATGCCAGCAGGTGGAAAATAGAAATAAAATGGAAAAGCTAAGAAGATATAATCAAGGAAAAATCTAAGATTTCCGAAGTATACGATCAATGAAAGACGAGATGAAAGTGCGTTTACCCGAGAGCTAGAGAGGAAGTGTAAAGAATATTAATAACCACATCATAATAAAGATTAATCTTGGCTTCGGGTTCAGGTTCTCAAGATGAATCATTAAGAGAAAAAAACTGAAAAGCTAGTGAAGATGAAATTGAAGTTGAAGTTGAAAGAAACTTCTACTGATAGATGTGGGGAAAAGTGAAAGAATATTCTACACAGTGAAAATAATAATGGAAATAAATAAATAAAATATTGCTTGTGTTTTAAGATTTTGTAGTTAATCTCAATAATTGAACCTTAAAGGGCTTTGCTAAAGAATTACCCAATAAAATAAGTCCCTAAAAATGTGTATAAAGTACAACAACAACCATTTTTGATGCAATTTGGGGGGTTAAAAAATGGGACTCTGACAACTCTGATAAGCACAATTGGCTAATCTTACCTGAAACTTACTAACTTATGTATTTTTTAATATTAGTATTAAATATTTTTTTACACACTTTCCCAAGCCAAAGCCTTTTCCCACGAAAACCCAATCCAACTCCTAGCCAGCTCTCCTTCCTCCACAAAACCAATCCCAATACAAACAATATGTAATCCGTAAATTCAATATGTAAATACCTCAACATATACCCAGTCGAGCGGTACGCCACAGCTGCTAATGCTCTTAATAAATAAGCTAGTTTTTAGTTTAAATCCAATTGTTAGCTTACCGATCGGTGCTATCAGCTTTATATATAGAATATAGAATAATAGTTTTGGTTCGGACTTACCTGCACTTGAGGACCCTCAGTTACCTTCCATGACTACACCGCAGACTTGGCCGAAATTCATGGATGATTAAGTCCTTTCGAGTGCAGAAGTTATTATCACAGTTTTTTTACACGATATTATTAACACAGTTCGCGCGAATTGGGAGTTGGTCACTTGATGGGTGGACGGGTGGAACGCCGCGGACAGACTGAGGCTGCTGCGTCTAGTCGCCTCTATTTATAGGATTGAGAGATAGAGAGCGGGAAAGAGAGAACAAGAGAACAAGGAAGAAAAAAAGAGAGAGAGAAGGAGAAATAGAACAAGAGAGAGAGAGAGAGAGAGAGAGAGGGGAAATAGACAGAAAGAATTAGAGAGAGAGAGAGAGAGAGAGAGAGAGAGAGAGAGGGGAAATAGGCAGAGAGAATTAGAGAGAGAGAGAGATAAATAGAAAAACAAAGCTAGAGTTTGCGAGAAATTAGCAGAGAAAGATAGAAAGTCCGAGAAAAAGGTAGATACAGATATATATAGAGAAAAAACAGTCAAGAAGAGTGAGAGAGTGACAGGGAGAGATGAATCATAGAGAGACAGAGGGTAAAATTTACAGAGAGAAGAGATTGAGAGAGAGAGAGAGAGAGATTAAGACAGAGAGATATATAGAGAAAGAGAGATATATATGAAAGAAGCCCTCAATACAATCAAGTGCAATCAATATAAGAAAATGAATTTTGTACAATTTTTTACCATCCAAAATTATTTTTTCTCAGTAAAATAAATACCTTTTCAAAAAGAAAGACAAGTGTAGAATGATCTTAGGCCTACAAATAAACGAGATCAGGGCCCAAAGATGAGGAGAACTCATAAAGCGAAACAAAAGACGAAGACGAACAATGTGGCAGAGCAGCTGTGGCAGAGTGGCAAGCTGATGCTGTAATTTAATTATGTATCGCATGCAATATGTTTAATGCAACACGCCTGCTGTGGTGTGTGCCGCCCCCCGCGCCGCTCTCTATTATGTATTTATATTTTTTTCTGATCTCTTTTTTGTTGTCTGATATTTTTTTTTTTTTTTTTTTTTTCAGCCATGAGCAAGCCGACGACGCCGAGCTTCCGTGGCAACAGTTACCTGATCTTGCCGCCGCCTCGGATTCCGATTAAAGACAAGCGGCGCGGCCCCTCGCTCTATGTCCGCCCCCGCGAAGCCATCCAAGTCACGCTGAACTTCTCCACCATCGAGCCGGACGGGCTGCTCCTGTGGAGCGAGCACGAGCGTAGCAAGTTCCTTGGCCTGGGACTGGAGGCGGGTCACCTAAAGTTGGCCAGTAATTTGCTGGGAAGCTCCAATGACACCGTAAAGGCACCGGCCAGCGGTTTCATTGCCGATGGCGCCTGGCACTGGACCAGTGTCCTGCTGGATCGCTCACGGCTGGAGCTCCAGCTGGACGGAGAGGTGATCTTCACGGAACGATTGCCCGAAAACGGCCGAAACCCCAACCCATCATCAACAACGACCAGACCCGCATTGGGGGGCAGGCGCAAGAGTTTGAGCAAAGAGCCAACAATTAGCTACGAGGATGTCTTCTACTTGGGTGAGTTTTATGAACTATTCGATGTTTAAATTATAGATGTAAACATTACAATCATAGAGTAGATTGAAATCGTTTTTAAAAAATAAAATATTATCAATAAACTCATTATATGATAAGCTCAAGTAAATTTAAAATATTTCATTCAACCTGGCTTTGTTAAACAAAACAAAAACATAAACAAAAGCCATGGCAACTAATGAGAACTAGAACTTGCTGATAGCTTATTTGAATTAAGTAAACAAAGACTTACCCCTGCTGAAATCAGTTGTATTTGGTAATCCCTATGACTAACACAGTAACTAACACAATTTCACACCTAGTTCGCACACAAAAACATTAATAAATCCGTTTAATTCACTTAAAACCGACACTAAATCGCGTTAAACCTCTTGAAAAGTCGAGATGAAACTTCAGTGTTGTTTGTGGGATCAGTGATGTTATTTTTTTCTTATAAAAAAAAGCTAGAGTTGCAATGAAAACAATACTATAAAGTATTTAAGTGAGGTGTAGTAAAGCGTGATGTTTTTAAAAAGCTAAATTAAAATGCATTTTGCTTTGAAGAAAGCTATATTCCCCGCAAGCCGCTGGTTTGCAATTTATGCAGCATTTTGCATTTGAAACAGCCAGATATAGCGGGGAAAAAAGATAAAATGGCAACACTGAAAGTGGGATTGCAAGACAATAGTGTGAAGCCGGGCTGCCAACTCCGACGCTTTACAACAGCTGTTCTGTTAAGTAAGATCAGCTGTAACAGCGGGCTTTTAAGCGCAACAGTCGACTGTTATCTAACAGCGGCTTACAGCGGCTAAATTAAATTATAATTTTAATTTAAAGGGAATTACAAGTCAGAAATCCAATATAAATATATTTATTAATATAAATATAAATATATATACTCGACTTATAATTTGATATTAAAATTTAATAACAACAAGACTTACAACAATTTTCTGAAAACCGCTTATGAACTAAACTTTGATTTTATTTTGTGTGAATTTATGCTTAGATATATATATAAAAATATAGTCTACTCGTTTCTTATTTTCAAGGAAATATTCCCCCCTTGAAAAAACCTGTGTTTGCTTAAACAGTTTTCAATGGCCTTAGCTTATAAAATATTTGGTTAAATATTTATTGTTTTATTTATCAAATCTATTTTTGTTTTCCTATAACATTATATACAAACATCAGCTTTTAATAACCTATAACAGAGCTCTGTTAGCTACCCTTTCCCCGTTAGCGAAATTCAAATCGTAATTTAAACTGATAAGAGCACATTTTTTTTGTAATTTTCAAAAACAGGAGGATTCCCCAACTTGGACTCGGTAAGCAGGCGGACGCAGGGCCGTTTCTTCGAGCCCTTCAAGGGCTGCCTGCAGGATATCCAGTTCGGCGCCGAGCCGAAAGCGATTATCAGCGATTTCTCGGCATACCAGGGGGAAAATATCGGATCCTGTGATCTGCACGGGGACGAGCCGCTAATTGTATAGGAAACGAGGGAAGCGAAATCAAAACATGGATAAATCGCAGGATTATTGTGAACTTTCAAGGATCTTGTCTGGATTTCTTGAGCGGCAAACTGACGAAGGAGATATATAGAGAAGATAACTACTTGTAAGCTACTAAGTGATAAGCGAGTTTATATAGAGGAAAGCAGATGGGAATCCCCTTCCCCGGAATCAATATATACACAGACAGAAAGTTTTTGGGCAAAGCTATCGACAAACGACGAGAAATGGAACGTAATTTTGTAAATTTTATATAGAAATAAAAAAACACAAAAAAGACAATGTTTAGACTTAAAAAAAGACAAAATAAAAAAAAAAAAACAAGGAAAAAGATTTACTGGTTTATCAAAAAATAAACAAAGACAAAATTGTAGCTTAGGATTCTAAACTAGAAAATACCGATACCAGATACAGATACCAGATATAAAAACTTCTCTTACATAAGTGATATTTCAAAAGCGGAATAACGATAAAGGATAAAGACCCAAGAAATTAACTTATTTATATGTATATTGTTTTTGTTATGCAAACGTTAGCATTTTTGTTAAAAAATAAACGAATAACTCGACTTATATTCTCCACTATCCATATCTTCGAGAACTGCCCTTAACGAGTTTCTGCCATTTTTTAATTTGTTCAATTTTGAAAGCAAATTTAGTTAAGTGAATATTGTTTCCCTGTTATGTCTGTGTGTACGTTATATATAGCATAAAGCTCTCTCTCCTAATTCAAGCCATTTAGTTGCCTTGTAGTAAGTTAGCGTATAACTCTCCTATGATTTATGTTGAATAACTATAATGCAACTCAAAATCGAAGGCGCCTATTCCTCTGAAAACAAATCAAGAGGCATACGGAAAATCTATGCTAGTCGTAACAACATAATTATTCTTATAAACCAAGGAAAACCCAGTAGCGAGAAAGAAACAAGCAAATAAAAAAAATATATACAAAATACTTATACAATACAAGAAACAAAACAACCGAAAAAAAAAGGAAATTGTAACCCGAAACAGTAAGTTAAGTATGTGTTTATTTCGAGAGACAACACTTAATCAGTTATAATTTTAAATAAAAAACAAAAACAAATGGAAAATAGAAAAGTTAATAAACTTAAAGGACTAATTTTGTTTTATTTGGAATGCTTTCCGCTATGGATACTGAAATACTATGAATAAAGGTAAAAATTCAACATCTGTAAAGTAAAGTTCTATCTAAGACTTTTGGTTTTATGACCCATTCATTGAAAATAATTCAATTTACATATGTACGTTTGACTGCATATTAATTTAAATATAGAAATAATATAGAATAAGGTATACTAACACCATCCCACAACAAATCAAAAAAGTAATTCATTTGCTTGATAGGTTTTTCATCTTTTAAAATTTCACCCCAGAAATAATTCACTGACATAGGCACAAGAAAATTCCCAGCGAGAAATTTATAAACATTTTCAAAAATTCTCAGAGATGCAATCCAATACCCTTCAAAACCATTATCCAGACTTTCTACTTGAAATGAATTTGTATTTGTTTATTTTTCAGAAAAGGACTGCTACTTGGAAAGATATTACCCCTAAACATTATTTTTCATAGCTTAGTAAATGAAAAATGCTCTCTTACAAGAACTAGAGAAAAATTGGAATGTTATTGTAAATTAAGTTATTTTTTTTCCATAAAATTAGTGGTTGGCTTTAGATTCCATCGAGACTATCTTGTACTGAAATTATTGCATTTGTTATTTATGTTAAAAAAATATATAGTTATTATAACTTACTTAGCTCATCAAAACAAGCTTCCACATTATATTTTGTCACTGCAGAGGTTTCCTTAAATATTAACTCGTGTCTCTTGGCATATTCCTTGGCCTCAGAGGTGGATACCTCACGACCTTTAGCTATATCAGATTTGTTGCCCACTAAGACTATTCGAATCTTTTCCGATTTCTTCTGTAATTAAAAGTTTATACCGCACCGAAATATGACATTTTTAAAGTTAAGATACCAAGGCCTTGAGTTCCGCAACCCAATATCTTGCCTTCCTATAGCTGTCCCGATCGTGGATGTCATAGACCACCAAGGCACCTCTACTCTCTGGCATATTGCTGCGTACTATATTTTCAAATCTAATCAGGAAAAATAATTAAGTATACGATTTGCAGTTAGTCTTAATATACTCACCGCTTTCGTCCTGGCGTATCCCAAATTTTTACCTTGTCCTTTGGAGACAAAATCGGTTTATTTTTTAACCAGAAGTTAATCTCCCTTGTAGGGTCTTCATATTTGGGTAGATTATTCCACTTATATTGCGAAATTAACGACGTTTTACCAACGGATGCATCTCCCAAGACTACTATTGGAAATTCCATTATTTTCAGCTTGCTCTGGACAAATTTCACTGAAAAGTTTTCAGTGAAAACGAAGCTTAAATATACAGAAATCCTTGAAGAACTAGGAATCGCCTACTCTGTGTAAATGTATTGACATTTCTTTGTGATTCAAACTCTAGCATTTATTTGATTTGATTTCAAATGCATTATTGCAAACAGATCCATTAAACAACAATTAAAATAATGCGTTATTTGTGATGGTAGAAAGACATTTTATTCAATACTTAATATTATCTATTTCTCGACCTTGCCGATGGATACCGCTCGACCTTTAGCTTGGGGCTACATGCCTCAAAAGATGAGTTTTCTTATAAGAAATATATCTAAATCTATATCTATATCTATATCTATATCTGCCCAAAACTAATATACGGTATACCATTTTCGTTCAATCCGCTTTGCTCAAAATTGAAAAGTGAACTAAAGATTTCACTGCGGCTTCTCTAATGTCAATTTTGATGACACACGGATTTCGCCTTGAAGTCTAGGTCTGTTTACTTTGCATTCTGCTTAGAATTGCATGTTCGACAGAAGGAAACGTTAAACAAATACCCGGATCATCGGTTTGCAGATAAAAATGTTTTGAATACTAATATGTCCAAAACAAACAAATTGTTTTATAGAGATCATCTTTATTTACAAATTCATTCAAATATTGGTTTTTTCGATTTCTTAAAGTTTAGAAATACCAATTTGATTGTCTTTTATGTAACAATGCCTCAAAACAGCTGCAAACTATGGCATTTCTGATGCCCATTGCTAAAAAGAACGAACAAGTTAATTAAATTAGAAAAACGCTTAAGCTGAGACTAGAAATATAACTAACCAACTTCCAGAAAGCAACTGTTGATGTTTAAATTTGTAACTGAGGAGGTTTCCCAGAAGATCAGACCGTTTCCTTTGGCAAATCTTTCTGCCTCTTTGGTAGCTACAGCTCGACGTTCGAGGACATCAGCCTGGTGTCCTACCAAGGCAATAACTATTCTCGGTATGACTTTCTGGAATTATTCAAATTCATTCGAACTACTTTGAAAACAATATGTAACTGATATATTCACCTTGGCCTTAAGTTCCAAGGTCCATTCCTGCACGGCGTCGTAGCTATCTCGATTGTGAATGTCGTATACCAAAAGGGCCCCTTGAAAGTTTGTGTAATTCTTTCGTAATATATCCCTAAAACTGATCAGGGAAAATATATTAAGAGCAAAAAGAAGTGAATGTAAGTTAATTTTTAAACAATTATTATGAATTAATATACTGAATCGATTTGACGCGAAAACCTATAATTAATCCATATTTTAACGTTGCCTATCTGTATATATTAATAAATAATAATAGATATTATTATTGTAAATAACATAGTAACATCTTTACTTTAAAGTTAAATACAATATTTCGATATAATAATTTCGGAGTTCAAACTGAATATTGTCGATATACCATCTTGGATTTTACCTTATGCTAAACATTACAAGATTCAATCCCTTTTCAAGTTTGCGTTTTATTTTTCAGAACTTACCGCTTCTGACCTGCCGTATCCCAGATCTTTAATTTCGCATTTATATCGGGCTCAGCTATAGTCTTTACCAGGTACTCCACACCCACTGTTGGTTGGCTTTCCTCAAGTACTTTTCCGTATACGTAACACGAAAGGAGAGAAGACTTTCCGACATTTGAGTTTCCCAAAATGATCACCTCATACACGGGTGCCACCATGATCGACCGATCGGTCCAAGCTTTCTCGGGGGACTAGTCAACAAAAATAAAGAGCTCCTCCATCGCAGCCCGAATAAATACGATCGGGAAAAGATTGCGGTGGTGACGATTACTTTGTCATAAACCTTGCTCCATTTAGTCATTACATATGTCTGGCTTTCCTCGGACTTTCCAACAAATAAAAAAAAAGTCCGCTTCAAAGACTTGGCGAGGAATGTGATTTTCAGGTCAAAAAACTTTGTACGATAAGGAATGCTTAAAAAAAACAACCCACGATATAATGACAAAGAACTTTTCAATCTCGATTCAAATCGAATGACTTTATATATATACGGTTTCATATACATACATATATGCATATATATAAGTATATACGATATTTTCATTTATTATAATTTATAAATGTTAAATTTAAATTACATACAGACAACACAAAAATTATAAATTGGAAAGAAATAAGAAGCATCCGGATTTTATTGATCAATACAATTGCATTCCAAAATCATCGGAGTTTTGTGGAACGATATTTAAACAAGAAGTTTATAGTATTGTTGTGGTTGTTCGTTTCGTTTATTTACGTTTGTTTTCTCATTTTGCATTTATGGTAAAGTATTTCAGGGTTTATTATGTTTAAGACTTCACTTCACTTCCTCCTGCTCCTCTTTACTTAATTGTATACAATTAATGTAAGTGTAATTTTTATGATTTTAGATAGTTTTTTTTCTCATTTTTAAAGATAGTAGCAGTAAATCTTCGATTGTTGCTAGAATGTGGAAAAATAGTTAAACGCAATAGACGAGAAATAATAATGCAAAAACTAAAAATTATGCATAATTTGTTGTTTTTGTGGTTGTTTTTCTTTTCATTTTCATATGTGTATATATAATTTATATAAATTGCAACTATCACACGTGTCCACCGCGCTTCAGAGCCGGAGAGACACACACATTGCCACAGACCGAGGCGAGCGAGGATCTTCAGCTTCTTCCGCTGGGCCTGAACTAATCTGCTCATTGTGGTGTTGGTTTTTTCTTTTACTTTTTTTGTAATTTTATTTGGAACGCTGCTGAGAACAACTGCAACTGGAATCATCTTCCCTCTCACTTAAATAATTCGCTCAGAAACTTACACGAAATGTAAACTTTACAAATATTCTTTGCTCACTTATTTTTGTCTGTTTGTTTTTGTTTGGATTTTTACAATACAATTTGAAACTCTCTACGACACGACGAACTTTGCAAAAACCTCCTTCTGCGCGCTTTCTGTTCAAGATTTATTATTACTTCAAATTATTATTGAAAATGGTTTATGTTTGTATTATTATTATTGATAGTTTAGCTCAATTGCCGGGGCGTGTCAGTTTTTTTGGACAGATATCGAGTCTAATTGGGGATAGTCGAGGTCTGGGAATATGTAACTAACTTTCATCATTTCGGAGAGGATCCTTCATATTTAATTTATAATTATTATAATGCCGTTCTGTGTAACATTTTATTTTTTTTTTTTTTGGCTCTCAATCCAATTAATTAATTGTGAAAATTAAATTGCTTGCCCCATGTGATAGAGCCGGCTTTAGGTATTTCATTTCTTCTGTTAAATTTTTAAATAATTTTTTATTTATAATTATCAGCATAAACTTTTCAAATCTCTCGTTGGAAATTTCATTTTCTGAAACAAAAACAAATTATGTTAGTATTAATATCATTAGTTTAAAGGATATACACTTACCTACAAAGGGACATCACTTGCAGCAGTTGTTCGTCGGCCGATTTGTTTCATTTCCATTCGGCCTTATGCTGGTTCCTTGATTGTTGGCTCCATCGTTCTTAGGTAGTTTCTTGGCTGCAAGTACAAGATAAATATAAGTTCAGGTTCCTCAATAAATGTGTTAGGCTTACCGATGGCCAAGAAGATGTCATTGACATTCATACCCGTCTTCGCGGACGTTTCCATGAAGAGCAATCCGTTTTCCTCGGCATACTGCTTCGCTTCATCGAACTCCACCACTCGAATGTTTGACAGATCCGCCTTGTTACCGGCCAACGCAATGACAATGTTTGGTGAGGCCTGCAAAGAGTTGGGTTAAATTAATAAAATACATTTTGAAGAGAATTATAGCGTTAATTAATAGAAAATAAGTTAAGTCTTCCAGGTTATGTGGCTTAAAATTTTTTATTCTCATAAAATTTATGTTTTAATTTATAAAGCAATCTCCAGCTTCACGTTTATATTATGGTTTTACTCTGTCTTATGGCTGAACACTTTATTTCACAAAAAATATGTAAATAAAGGAGTTCCAACATGACCAAGTGGAATAAATAAATAAATAAATAAATGTAATGGGGCGTGAATGAATGCCAAATGTCTCGGTATTCAGTTCATTGCACCCACTTCGGCAGGGGGGAGTTCACTTAATAAGCAACAACAAAGAGATTTCACATTCAATAATAAAAACGTTCTGCACGAGATTGCATTGACCTTGATTTGGGCAGGAAGTAAGCGGATAAAATATATATTAATGAGACTCACTTGTTTATGCAGTTCCTTGACCCAAGTCTTTGCACGCTGAAAACTGTCCTGGTTCTGTATGTCATAGACAACGATGGCAGCCTGCGCTCCCCGATAATACATGGGAGCTAAGCTGTGGTATCTGTAAATTAAAATAAAGGTGTAAAGTAAATGTGATTAATTTATCACATTTCGAATTTTAGATTTTTCACAAAATAATTACCGCTCTTGGCCAGCCGTATCCCAGATCTCGAACTTGACCACGGTGTCCTCTATGCAAATGGTCTGTGTCAGAAAGGCCGCACCTATCGTGCTCTCCTGGTACTCATGGAACTGTCCCTTGACGAAGCGCAGCACCAGGGATGACTTGCCCACAGCGGATTCGCCCAGGAGCACCAGCTTAAATTGGCAACTTTTATTCTGCGATGTGCCATTGGGACGCGTCGCTGTTCCAGCGCCTCCAACACCGCCGCTGCGTGGTGTGGTTGCCATTATCGCTTGCTTCGGTTTAAATGCGGAGATGCGCTTCTTCTCCACTAAGATGGCAACTGGTGATTGAAGTTCTACGGACGGTTAACTGCAACTCACTTCCGCTGATGAGTAACCTGGTCTGTGTGTTTAGTGTGAGGTGAGGAGTCTGAAAGATAACACAATAATATGGATAAATAACATACGTATTACGTAACAATTAAAATTAATAAGTTAACCGTTTTCTATAAATCTTAAATTTGAGCTTAAAAACTTTTTTAGCTTCAAAAAAAAATATATAAAACCCAAAGGAAGTCACTTTCAGAGCTATTTTCTTGACCAAGTCTGTAGGATAATTGATAAACATTACAGAAAATCGCACGAGGACAGAGTGGCGCCTTCGTTTGTTTAATGACGCCGTCGACAAGCCCAGTATATTTAATGCAATATGTCCGACAATATATGAGTGTACATAAAATGCCGCCATCATCCATCTTTTCATCAGTGAAGGAACACACAGAGAGAGGGAATTCCGGATAAAAGAGGTCACAAGCAAATGGTAATCGATAAAACCCATTGAAATTGAAAGCAATACGCCCAGTAAAAGCCTTTGAAAGCGAATTAAAAGCGAATATCATTCCAAGAGCTAAGGAAATTACTTATCTAACAAGAATCACAGTGTTTTAGTGGAATTCAGCGTGATAATCACGCGGATAACTAGCCATCAGATGGCCAAGATAATAAGCCCTAGTTTTCAATGTCAAGAATTTAGTTGCTTGCGTGTCGAGTTCAAACATTCACAAACACAATAGTAGTTAATTGCTAATGCAAAAGCAAAATACAGCAACAACTAAAAATACTTTGGCAAACACACACAAATCAGAAGAAACCTTAAGAATGTTGTTTAGGCGCAATTATTGTATTTCCTCTTCTAGTCGCCTATTTTCCCCAACGACAAATAAAGGGTTCTGATATTATAAGAACAAAATTCCTATCGATACTCACCCCGGGAAATCATCTTATCGCAATTCCCCTAAAAACTTTTATTGTCCCTCCTTAGGGGCTACTAACCAACTGATACCGCACACATTTTCAGATAAACTATTTCGAGGGCGGGTTATTCATAAATACACAATTGTATGTATATAAAGAATATTGAATATAAATATGTACATATAAGCCGGAGAGAGGACGCCTCGCATTATTCATGGGTTGTGGGAATACGGTGACCCTCGCAAATAGATTGCTGTTATCAGTGGAACTTCCATGAGTCATAGACCAGTTTTCCACGGCAACTAAACTAAATTAAAGGCACATTAAATGCTGATCTTTGACAAAATATTTGTGTGTTTAGAAAGTTCAAAAGACGAGACTTCAAGTACGTCAGTGGTTCTAATCTCAATGTTGCGGCAACGATTAATTAACACATTGATGCCAGACTCTACAGTTAAGATAATTCTACAAAGATCAAGAATTCGAATTCTACAAGAAACATGCGGAGAAACATGAACTAACAGTGAGGAGAATAAGGTAGAGAGACAGTGAAAAAAAGAAAAAACGGGGGCGGAAGCTGTGATAAAAATCAATGCAAAACAAATTAAAGCGTCTCATTCACGAACACGATGAGAGAAGGAGAAAGTAAAATCGTGAAAAATGATGTAGCTGTAGTTGCTGTGTCTGGCGGTGTTATTAAATTAACGAAGGAGCGGGTGTGGGAGAGCAACGTAAAATACGCTCTCTCTCTATATATCTCGATGACATTTAAAATGCAGTCAGTCTACAATTTTTTGAAGCAATGTAAAAAAGCATATTTCTCTTTTCGAGCTCTCCACGGCACTTCTATTGTTTTTGTAGACATTGGAGCAAAGTGCACAGTCAGTTTTCAAGTCACTCTCACACACACAATCACATCATCAAGAGGAAAGAAAGCTAACTTCGGCACGCCGAAGTTTGTATACCCTTGCAGATTACAATTGGATCATTATGAATTAATACAATTTTATAAAATGAAAATTAAAACTAACAGGAATTATATAAATAAAAAAAAATCGGTTTTAACATTTACGTATACGTAATATTTCCAATGACAGCTATACGGTATAGTAGTCCGATCCGGCCAGTTCCGACGGACATACGGACACTGCTAGATCGACTCGGCTGTTGATGCTGATCAAGAGTATATACCTCACAGGGTCGGAAATATCTCTTTTACGCGTTCCAAACTTTTGCTTAAAATAATAATACCCTGCAAGGGTATAAAAAGCTCAGGCGGCAAATTTGCTCTCATTAAACAAAAAATACAAAAATACTCTCACAATTGCGATAAGAAATTTAGCCTACAATTGCTTTTTGTGTTGTTTCGCTAAATGACGCCTGTATGTATTTGGCATTTTATTGCCGCCGGATACAAAAGCGTACTTTTAAATTTAATTAAACCCGGCTTTGACGTTTCAGAGACTGAAATTTTCCATGTCTTATATTACCAGCTGGCAAGCACAATAACACTCACCAGAAAAGATACTTTTTATTTTATCTCTCTGGCTAAAACTTTAAATTAAACATTTAACACTCTTTAACCTCCGTCGCAGTCCGCGGAAAATTCAATAAAATATAAAACAACGGACGGCAAATTACAGACTTGGTTCTTTTAGAACAGCTGATGATGCGTCATTCACACGTACCAACACCAATGCCAGAGAAAAAATCCAGAGAACCAAAACGATAGCACTAACAACGACAAAGCACAAACAACAACGGCCAACAAATTAGGACCAATGGCTCCAACAAAATTACGATAAATTCCAAGTAGTATTTACTCTAGTTAGTGTTAAAATTATTTACATTATTAGTCAAAAATTAAAATTTTAAAAATTGAGATAAGGGATTATTCTGTTTCATGTAGTTATAAAAATGTAAATTACGCGGAATGTTACATTAATGAAAAAAACCTCGCACTGAATAAAAAAATCTTTTCTTGTAGCCAGCTGCTACCCTATTTATGTGGCCTGGAGTGTGGAATTGCCTCACTCGTAAAGTCAACAAGTGCAATTTTCTCAGCACGCATTTCAAACACGTCGTCGTACAATAAGAATACAATTAGCAACTTGTATTTACAATAATCACACGTATGCCACACACAAACAGTCTAATATGAATGACAACTTTTAATTTTAATTTAATTTGCAAGCTAAGCGTAAAATAAAAGCGAAAATAAACCAATGTGCAAAGAGAGGATGCGATTTTGTTTACATTGTGGCTTTGAAGAAAAATATGCAGTGGAAAAGCGGGGGGAGTTTCGGTGACTGGCACGATAAGAAACGGGATTGAAGATAAATGGACACACACACTCTAGCACACCCGCACTGGCATACACACACACCCATTTACTCATTAATTAAGACGCAAAACAATCTGAACAAAGAACAGTCAATTTTGCTCCGTGGAACCGATTAAGAACCTAATAATGAAGCGCGAGATAACAAAAACCGAACCGATTTGCTTTATTTCCCACTAGTTTAATGGGTGCACCTGCATTGCAATTTTTATCCCTCAAAGCACACTTATTTCGCCTTTTCAAGCCACTGTGCACGCTGCAGTTGGAGCAGGTCATACGACCATCTCGCTCTAGCAGCCGGTCACTTGGGCAACGCACCCAAAAATTCAGGGCCAGCTATCGCGCTCGCTCTCGCACTCGCACCATGGCGGACGGGGAGAAAAATTTTACACAACTTTCTTAATTAACGGTGGGGGGAAAACAACAACGCAAAAGCACCCGATATCCCACTGATTTACGCACATTTGACGCCGCACTCGGATTGCCGCTCCGCGGTTGTTGGCTTGCCCAGAAAAGTGTTTATATCTGCGTTTTTTCCAAACCCGACTTCCCCAAAACAGCCCCAAAAACGAAACGAAACGAGCGCAGAGGGAGACGGATAGCGACTGACGACTGACTCGCCTCTCGGAGTTTCTCACAAGTCTTGTTTTTGTCGATTTCCAGGGCGACGTCACCGCCGCGGGGCGTTGCTGGCGTTCTTTGTGAACTTTGTGATCCCTTGAAGGTTGGGTGTTATATTGCACTCATCACTGATTCGGGGAATTTACATGGTTTTTTCGCAAAACTTACAACTTTCTAGCACTCTCTGCAAAAACACGGATGAAAACATCGATTAAGACATCGATGAAACATCGATGAAACAATCGATACAACATCGATGAAAACATCGTTGAAAACATCGCTGGTCGTTCACGGCAGCGCAACCTGGCAAAGCTGGTTGCTGACGACTGTACAGTCTGGCAACGCTGGATTATTGAGTACGTGAACGACCAGCATTGCCAGACATTCCGGTCGCGAGCCACCAGCATTGCCAGATCGTGCGGTCGCGAGCGCTTCGACCGCGTTGGTGTGCCCAGATGTCGTGATTGTGACTTTTTAGCGCCTTTTCTGGGATCTTCAGTATATTTGTAGTATGCCGCTACGGCCACACTGGTAGGTGGAATTGTAATAACAAATTTGTGAAAAAAGTGAGAAAAACCGTGAAAAGTTCGGATTCTATCGAAACAAAAGGCGATCGCTCTAAGAAGTAGAGCCGGGCGACGGGTGCGGGTGAAATGAACAAAATTGTAGAAGTAATAGCAGAACTACAACCGCGTCCTGCACACATACGCAGATTTGCCTTCGTTTCATTCGCTGCTGCTGCTCCTCCTGCACACACACGCACACAATCACGCCTTTCATCTCGTTCGCTCTTGGTTTTTGCTCATTGCCGCGTCTCTTTCGCTCTTCGTTTTTGCCCATTTTTTGTCGCAGCTGCAACGCAAATCCGAAAAAGGACTCTTGGCAAGGCGATCTTTGGTCCTTTGAATTGATTTAAGTCGAGTAATTAACCGGAAAAGGTGCGTGTCTCTTGCAAGCCAATCAATATTGATTTCGGTTTTCAGTTGTGTGTCCTACATATGTATTTTACTGTGCTTTTGTGCGAAGAACGGGAGATCCTGTCCCGCAGGACACACCGCACACACAGGCACTCCCACGAACACATACATACCTGATCTGGAATTTTTCACCTACCTGTTTGATGGAATTTTCCCGGCATTACATTATGTAAATCTCAAGTTTCATTTTTTTTATTGCCCTTTCAGATGTGCCTACGACGCGTCGCGTTCTAGGGAGGAATCCTGCTTTTAGGGCTCAGCTTCGACGGCGTCCCGGGAGGCAGTAGCATGTTCACTCCCATAAAGAAGATATTCACGTATATACAAAAAAATGCCAGCGGCTCCAACATGTTCAGCCCATCAGCAGCAACCACGGCGGCCACCCAAAGAGAAGCAACAGAAACCGAAAGCTTGAAGGCCAACGATGAAGGCGAGGCAAAAATAGGGAGGGATCATTTGGATCGTGAGGAGGTAGAGCCCGTGGAGCTGCAGCGGGGCGAGGGGGATCTACAGCGGGAGGACGACGGTGACGACGATGACGACTTCGACATTGAGCGGCAGATCAAGACCTCTATAATTGATGCCACCAAGGTGCACGCTGCTAAGGCCAAGGCGTTGGCCTTGTTGCCTCTGCCGCTCGAGCAGCTGGACGATGAGCTGGCGGACTTTGCGCACGCCCCGACGGATCCCGATCTGGAGGAGCAGTTCCTCGAGCTAGAGAATTTCCCCAACAATGAGATCATTGTCCTGGGCGATGCCGATCTTAACTCCTCGATAGCATCCGATGCTGTCTCCGAGGATCCGTTGGCCATTGACAACATACTGGACTCGTCGTCGGTCACCACCAACGAGGAGGTGGACACCAGTGGCGAGCTGCTTTGGCTAAAGCTGGATAATGAGACGGAAATAGCTTCCGGTCCGCGAGACGAAGTGGCACCGACAAATCAAGAATCCCTGGGACCGGCTAAGCAGGTCAAGACTAAAGAGGATGAACTAAGAGATGGGGGCTCTGACTCTGGACTCGGCAGCGAAACATCTGCTTTGCTGAAGGCTGATCAGGCGGAAAAGAAAGCCGAACAGGAGACACCAAAGCCGCAGCAAGAACCGAAACCGATTAGGTCCAATCTCAAGCGACGATTGGATGACTCGGAAGGCGATGGCATTGATCTGGTGCCCGACATCTCGACTCCTCCGATGGCCACCCAAAAGCGGCTCAAGCGCTCCATTAACTTTGACCAGGTAAAGGTGTACTATTTCCCGCGACAGCAGGGATTCGGTTGCGTGCCCACCGCTGGCGGATGCACCCTGGGCATGGGGGCCAGGCATATAGCTTTCAAAACCATGACGCTGGCCGAGCATGCGGCGGAGTTGCGGCGCGCACATCGCAGCCAGAACCAGGAACTGCAGCCAAGGGGATCCAGCAGCGATGACAGTGAGGAATCCGAGGAGGATTATCTGAGCGAGGGCAGTGGCTCCGATGCGGATGACGGCTCCAATGGCTTCCTGCAGCCGGTCACACCGAAACAAAGACGGGCGCTTCTGAAAGCGGCGGGAGTACGGAAGATAGATGCCAGCGAGAAGAGTGAGTGCAGGGATATCAGGAACTCCAGGGAGGTTTGTGGCTGCTCCTGTCGTGAGTTTTGCGACCCTGAAACGTGCGCCTGCAGCCAGGCGGGCATTAAGTGTCAGGTGGACAGAGCAATGTTCCCCTGCGGCTGCACTCGGGAGGCCTGCGGCAACACCGTCGGACGGGTGGAGTTTAATCCCACCAGGGTGCGAACTCACTACATCCACACCGTGATGCGGTTGGATCTGGAGCAACGACAGGGTTCGGTTCAAGGCGTCCAAGGAGGGCATCTCCAACAGCAGCAGCAGCAACAGTCCCAGCAGACCATTGGCTACTCGCCTATGGGAACGGGTGCCTCACCCTCATCGTACTTCCTGCAAACGCAATCCAACTATAGTTCCGGCTATGCTTCGCCAGCCTACACGCCCGAGAGCAGTGTGAGCTACTACCAACAACAGGTGCAGCAGCAGCAGCAGGTCACAGCTCCCGGTCAGCAGGCGACACAAACCCAGGGCTACGCGGGATATCCGCAACTGGACAGCCTCGATTCAGGACTCTTTGCCAGTGGCAACAACGCCACGCCCTCGTACGGAGAACTATATCAATCGCTTAGCTACGGCAGCGCCCAGGTGAGTGAACAAGGCCATAATCTGTGTTATTAACCTTACTTTGCCAGGGTTAGTAGTTTTAAAATGCTTTTAAACGTTTTTGGATTGAAGTTTAACACTTATTGAGGTTTCCAGGGTTATTTAAATCTTAAAATCTAGATACAAAGTTTCCAATAGAAAAATTTAAGTCTAAAAGCTCTTAGCTTCGACGGTTTGTTGCATAACTAATACTAATCCTTATCCATTGTACAGCTCACTTCCTATCCGACCGCCTATCAACCGCATTCGCCATCACCGGTCGTCGCCTCTTCAGCCTCCGGAGCATCCAGCTCCTGCGCCTACAGCTCATGTGCAGTGCCCTCGGCTCCCCCGTATGGCAATGCGACGACGACAGCCTCCAGCAATGCTCCATACCAGACCACCGTCGCCTCCATGACCGCAGCCTCTTCCACCTTGTCGTCACGTCTCGTCGGAAACGCAGCAGCAACCGCATCCTCGCCAGCCTCCACTGGCTCCTCTTCATCTTGCACGTCCCCGGCCAATGCCAATGAATTTATTAGCTTGAGCACACCGATCGCCAGTTCCTCGCGTCTCTCCCAGATCAACGATCTGCTGCAGCACAACCGCAACACCACCGCCGCCTTGGTGGCCGTTTCCGAGGGATATAGTGGCGGCGGAAGAGCCACCTCCTGTACATCCACAATTGATTCTATAGACACACCGCCCATTATGGAGGATACCCAGCGTGGATGTATGACTTTCGAGGCGTTGCCCCCGCCGCTGATTAATCCTGCGCCCATCGTCGCCGTCGTGGAGAGCAAACTGCCCCCGATGACCACGTTGGCTCTGCCACAGCCTCCCGCTCCTGTTCCTGCTCCTCCCACTGCACCACAGCCCCGACAGCCGCTGGACCAGCAACATCAGTCTCTAAATGAGTCTACTTAGAGTGGGATCAAGGGGGTGTGGGTCGTTTGAAGGTACCTTTCTTCAATTCTCAGTAGCTTCGTCTTGAAGATTAAGTGAAATATCGGGTTGCTTCTAGCACTACATTTTAGTTAGCATGTATTCATTTATTTTTCCAATTTTAATTTTTTAATTTAAGACCAAGATTCCATTATCGTTTACTGTAAATTAAGGAATGCAAAATCATTTCTCTCTGCTATAAAAAGTTGTCATTAGACTCCTAGACAAAGTTACTTGGAATTGCAGGAAAAAAAAACGACCCCACCCTTACATTGAATTAAAAGGAACAATGAGAGAGCTGGGAATAGTTTTTATAGCAATTTTACACAGCGAAAAGACTTCATTAAGTTTAAGTCGGCATCGGTGGGGCGGGGCAGGTAAAGGAAGCGGAGAATAAAACACGAAGGAAAATCAGGGGCAGAAATCAAAATGGATCGCAGCATGAGCGTCCCTTCTTGATTTTCAAAGACCTTTTCAGTAGAGCGGCTGTAAACCGCCTTGTATAAATCATTTTTATTGTTAAATTCTAATTAGTCCTGTAAGACTATAATGTAATTTAGTTACTCTGTTGCTTAAGGTATGTTTTCTTCCTCAACATCAAGTTCACCTCTACTAATTCCTTTTCTTGAGTAATCTATAAAACGAACAAATTGATTACGTGTTAAAAAAGAAGTAATCAAAAATAAATTTAAATTGTTTAAATGCGTGGCTCCAATGAATTTAATGAGCTGAGAGCCTCCAAGTTATATTCAAACAAAAAAAAGGAAAACATCTGTGTGTCAAATCTGATTTATACCCCGCTTAAATTTTGTGTTTTTTTATTGTTTGCATTTAGTTAACAGGCCAATCTTTAAATTTAACTACTCTTTTATAATTTAATCTGTTGTCCGCAGTCTTGTAGCATTTTTCTCGGTTTCGCTGCAAATTAATAAGTATTCATTTAGTTTCTAAGTTCCTAATTTCTGACCCTCAGCCTCTTAGCCTTAATGAACCAACAACAACAAAGTGGCAGCAACCAGAAAAAAATCAGAACATGCATGCTTTAGACATGGTTTAGAAATATGTATATTCAACTTGATAACGACAAAACAAAAGAAAAAAAATGAAAACAACAAAAGAAAATAATGGCAATTATTTAAATAAATATTGAATACAAAATATGTAACCTTAATTCTTTGAGGGAACTTAGGACCTTTAAGGCGGATCACAAGAACATTCATAGTCATGAGTCAGACGGAAATTGTTTTAAGAGAGTAATCCTTATCCTTAACCCTTATCCCTATTATTCTCCTAAAAAGGCCAAAGGCTTTGTATTTGTATTATCTCTACTCCTTGCTGGCATCCCTCTCTAGGATTTAAAATATCATGTAAGTGCCCTGATTAAGTTTTAAGTTAAGTTTTATAATATATGTATCAAACAATTCAATTTTTAAAGACGTTGGATTGAAGTTTAAACAATTTTTTATTTGTAGTACAATTAACTTTACCTAAATTTTTAAATTTAATCTAAACATTTTTAATTTTCTCCCAAAAATGTTAAATGAATTGAGTTTAGGTATCGTAGGTGACTCCAATTTGCCGACGCATCTCATCGGTTATGGCAATCAGCTCTAGACTTTCGGCATGCGTGAATTTCGGACTCTCCAGCAGACGCTTCTCAATGCAGCGACGCACTTCCTCCGCCTCGTACCGCAGGCCACAAGTATTCGTGTAATGGAAATCAAATTTGGCCCGGGGCAAAGGCCATGACTCTGGCGGGCCATTGGAGCGGGTCATCTGGGTGCAGCACCAGTAGTTTGACAGCTGGAAGATTGGAAAAGTGTGGCTTAGTCAGCGGCACTGCTGATAATCTCCCTGATCCCGTAAGTAGGAGATAAGCGCTCACCTTAATCTCGCCTTTGGTGCCCGTAATGACGGCATCGTTCTCCAGATTCTCCAGTCCAGTCACCAAAGCCGTAAGTCTGCGTCCGTCTCCATAATCAAGCATGAACTCACCCTGAACATCCACCCGCTCTTTATTTAGGTGCGTGCCACTGGGCAGGATTTTGACGGGGGAAACCCCGAAGATAAACTGACCCAGCTGCAAGGCATAGATGCCAATGTCTAGAAGGACGGAACCGCCAAGAGAGCGATTGCAGACCCGCTCAATGTGACTCAGGCGAAAGCCGTGCTGGACCTTCACTTGTGTGACCTCTCCGATGATGTCACTGTTCAGGTGCTCCCGCAGTCGATCGTAGCTGGGAAAAAATCGTGACCACATGCCTGGAGAAGAACAATAAATTAGTCTTGGTAATCCGTAAAAGGGAAAACCTACCTTCCATAAGGAATACTCCGCGCTGCTCTGCCAGCGCATATAGCTCCTTGGCTTGGTCCAGGCTCAAGCACATCGGAGTTTCACATAAAACATGCTTGCCCCGGGATAGCATCAGATGGACGACGGCATGGTGAAAAGGATTCAGGGTGCCCACATATACCACATCCACCTCTCGATCCAGGGCCAAGGCATCGAACCCATCGTAGTGCCGCGGGATCTGGTTCCTCTGAGCGAACTCTTGGGCCCGCTGGCCATCCACATCCGCCACAGCTACCACAACATGGCGGGATTTCTCCACAGTGCCCAGGGCGGTGACAAAGTCTTGCGTTATCCTGCCCGCCGCCGCGATGCCCCAGTTGAGGTTCGTTTGGCTTTGCATTATGATTCCTTATATATAGTCTCTGTTCTGGTTTCGAATCGAGTCTCTCTCGGGCTCGTGTCCGGGCAGCTACTAACGCCATGATAATGATACTGAGTGCCCGTCCCGAGGGGTCTCCTATCAGTCCCTGGCATCTGCATTCATTGCACTTTTCGTATTCCATTGCATTTCGGTTGATAAGGAATACCGCGCACAGATTCACGAATGCACAATGGCGATTCATCAGAGTTACGAGTTACATTTAATAGTTGCCAGCTTTTGATGAAGATGTAAATAGTTTTCTAGATTATGAATGAAAAATATGAAAAAGATAAATTAAAATTAATGAAACACCTAATATAATAACCTTAGAAAATACTTAAATATTTTTTATATTAACAAAAAGCTTTTATTTATTGTGACTTCAATTTATTTTCCTTTATATAAACCAATATAATTTCATAACAAATCCAAAGAGCTTTCTAGACATCTTAACTTCAGATTTTAAAGTGTTCTATGCAATCGAACAATGGAAACTGTCGTAACAGGGTCTTATCTTTCCCTACGGAGACGAGCCCCCTTTTCCTGGCAATCAAAAGATAATATTAAGTGTACAAAACTTTAAAGGTACAGTTGCGCAAAAGAGTGTAAAAAGCTATAGAAATCTTGGAATAATACCAGAATGACAAGCTTCTTGCCATTTACAAATCTAAACAATAATTATTTAAATAATACCCACATATTAAAGATCATAGCAGATCTATGACTAGACCTTAGCTGGAAATACCTTTTCGTATTTTCTAGCTAGACTAAGTAGGTGGTAATCTTGACGGGAGATAAGGGAGCAGAAACCCCACCAGACCCTGGAGATAAGAGGCCTATGCTGGCGCTCTCCTACCAGCCCCTAAATTAAAAAGACGCCTATCATGCACTGAAAACGTGATCAATTGAGTGTATAGTGGGAAGAAATGTGCTAAATCACCTACTTTAGTTACACCCCGGGTAGAATTCGACCTAGTGGGAATGTCATTGCTGGCGTTTCTGCAATCAATACTTCCCCTTATCGGAAGGATTGTTTGCCAAGCCTAGAGGGGCAAAGCAATCGTTTCAGTGATTTAAGCATTTAATAATTATCCCTAAGCTTCCTTAAACTATAAGAAATATAAATTAAATTCAAATTAGTTTTTATTATTTTATGTTACAAGTTTACTTATATAAATTCTATATTTATTCCTCATCGAACTTGTTCAGCACACCGATCTGCTTGCGGATGGTATCCTCGATCTCGGCGAAGAGCAAGCTGTCAGCATAGCTTACAGTCTTGTTCTCCACTTCGCCGGCCAGGATGGACTGACGCACAGCCTCAGCCTCGTACCTCATGGCCTCTGAGTTGGCATAGTTGGTCTGGTACTTGCCCTTCGGAGGCAGCCACTCCTTCTCCTGGCCATCGATGTCGATCAGCTTGTTTGGCGACCAGAAGTCAATCAGCTAATGGGGTAATAGAGAATATATATATATTAAATTCTGTTAAATCATGAGTGATTAGATTAGACTTACGGTCACCTGTCCTTTGGTGCCCTTGATCACGGCAGTATTGGACAGCTTTTCCTTGGAGGAGAAGCGCATGCGAGCGGTGCGTCCGCCACTGTAGGTCAAAGTGGCACTCACATCATCGTCGATGCCCTCGGCATTGAGCGATCCCTTGGACTCGATCTTCAGGGGCTTCTCCTGGAAGGCCCATTGCGAGGCCTGGATGGTGTAGATGCCCAGATCGTAAACCACGCCGCCTCCGAGTTCGCGTTTCCTTGGGAAAGAATTTAAATTAATTGAGTTTACGACCTCTGAAAGTAACGTTTTATCTATTACTCACTGCAAGCGATCCACATGTTCCAGGGGGAAGCCGAAGTTCACCTCCACATCCTTGATCTGTCCCAGTTGTCCGCTAGAGATGAGCTCCTTGACACGCTGGTATGAGGGGAAGAAGCGAGACCACACCGCCTCCATAAAGAATCTCTTGTTGGCTTTCGCCGCCGCCAGGATGCCCTCCACCTGCTTCTTGTTCATGGCCAAAGGCTTCTCGCAGAGCACATGCTTTCCATTGTTCAGCATCAGCACGGCGACCTCGTAATGCTGGGGGTTCAGGGTGCCAATATAGACAACATCTGGGAAATAGAACGAAGATTAATTAGATTTGTGCAATTTGGAGTTAAAAATTCCTTAAGTCCAGTTGTTAAAGTTTATTAAATTTTTAAATATCAAAATTAATAAGTAAGAGTACAAATTATTTAGAATTCTACGAGAGTTAGGAAAAATATTAACAGCTACAATAATGTGAAATTCAAGTGTTTACTTACCCACATCACCGCTCTTGGCCAGCTCCTCGTAACTTCCGAGGGCCTTGGGGATCGAGTGCTTGGTGGCAAACTCCTGGGCGCGATCCAGGGATCGGGCGGCAATAGCCTGGACCTTGTGGTCGGTACCGGGCAGGGTGCTCAGAGCGATGACAAAGTCCTCGCTGATCTTGCCAGCTGAAGCGATTCCCCAACGGATCAGTTTCGACATGTTGCTGGTTTCTGGGACGGGCTGCGAATGAGTGGGGAGCCCAGTGGATTGTTAGTTAAATATGGGTGGGAACCGGCGCGGAACAGCCCCTTATCAGCAGAGAGAAGCAGAGAAGGCGAGAAGCTCTCTCGGTTCGAGTGTTTATCTTCCTCCAGCAATTGTTTGAAAGCAAATCGACCAAAAGTAATAATGGTGTTATTTCACAATGTTATTGAGTTTGACCTTGTTTGAGTTTTACTTGAATTATTCTGGATGCCACCTGTACGGCAATCCAGAGTTATCAGTCGATCAAACGAGCCCTCTCCTCTCTCTCTCTCTGGTGGCCAATATTTTCCTCAATAATTCATAAATTCCTGTCACGTTCGCACTACTGAACAGAGATAAAAGATAATAACAAGCGAAGTAATAGTAATACTTATAAGTAATGCATTTTTGTCACAGTCACGATTTAATTAAACTTGGGAATATCCCTTTTTATATCAGATATATATAATTTTTTCCTGGAAGCTTTGAAAACGAACCTTTTGTAACCTTAAAAAGGATAAATTAGTTTCTGGGGATATTTAACTTTTTGAAAGAATCTCTTTTTGGTTCTTTAAAATTTTGTATACTTGTTAAAACTCATTATCATGCACTTAATTTGTGTATCAACATTTAAAGACGTCCATTACATAGTTTTTCCTCCAGTGCAGTGATATTCTATATTATTTTCCCGGTAACAATTTGTTTATTTTTTTGCCTTTGCTTTTCAGCTGGCAACAAGTGTTTATTACTATAAATTACTTAAGCTTTTGTGCAATTCTAATTAATTTTCTTTTTTCATTTGTAGTTTAATTTACATTTGCAATAACCTTGAAAATGTAATTAGCCGGCTAATTTCTGTTTGGTAATTTATTATCACAATACGCTCTGAACTTGAAACTTTTTTGTATTTTATAATTAACTCCCACAAAGTGTATATAAACTATTTCTCCAATAAAATGCCTTACACTGGACTTGGCAGAACTAAACGTTTGGATAAAATTTTCCACTGTGTTGTTTTTACGTGCGACAGTTCTATTTATAACTTTTTAATAAACTATTCTTCGTACACCCAGCAATGAAAAACGATTCGATTTCCTCGTTTTTATCAAGCTAGGGGCTTTTGTCGCTTTTGCTGTGTGCACAAAATAAAAATGGCATTCTCAACGTTTCTCAACTATGTGAATGCTAGTTAGAAGAAGTTGTAGTTTTGCTTAGCTTTTTTCAAATATATATTGCGCGCCTTTTTAAGGGAAAAAGTTAATAAAGTTGAAGTTTATAGGAGGATAATATGTTATAATTAAACAGCCCGCAGCATTTGTTTGGAAAATATATAGCGAAAATTTTACAGCGCTTTGGAGATTTAACTAACTAAATATAGGTAAACACTACAACTATATTTACATATATGTAAATATATCTATATGAAAACCTTAACAAAGTTTACCCCTTTAGGAGGGAAATCTAATTGTTACAATTTCTTTTCCAATACTTGTTGGTGGAATTTTACATTTTCTTATCTTAATTTTGTTAAATTATTTTCTTTTAAAACTGCAATAATTGTTTAAATTTTCAAACATCGACACGGTTATCCATGGCTTTTGCTACCTTAACATGGATTGAAACCAGGGTGTGGATACTCTTTGCGGCTTATCCAAGGTTTGCACCCATTTCTCAACGGTTCATACAGTGGCGGCCAGAATATTTGAAGCTACCTAATTGATTTATTCCTTTTTAAATATTTTATTTTGTTCTCTTTTTGTTTTTAGGGTGAAGGCCAATTTGTTATTGTATGTATTACTATAGAGATTGATCCGATACTGCTGGATTGTAGGTCCAATTTTTAAAGCTATTTAGTAAAACCAGTAATTTGTCCATGGCGTCATTAATACATCTAAAAAATAAGTGGTAAGCAGAGGATTATGGGACTTCAAGTTTACAATGCGTTTTCAGTCATAATTCTCTTTTAAAAAAGCTTTGTAAAAATTTATACAGATAAATGAAAAATTGGTTGTTAAAGAAATGTGTTTGCGGTTAATTGGAAATTGTATCTGTTGGTAAGTTAAATGTCCCATAACTGATTACTATTAAATCATAATTTTTTCCCGCCTTCTGCAGCTGCTGCCAGTTGGGGTTGAAATTGCTGTGCTCTCTAATTTTTTCCATCCTCGGAATTCTGGTCGTATTGGCATTAATCGTATACTTTTGCTGCTTCTACAACAAATCGGAGCCGAAGACAACAGAGGCTAATACTACTATGAGGGCTCTTGTACCAGACACCCCAGCAAGAGTAAAATCACTCCTTCACAAACTAATAGACACATTCTAAAATTATTATAAACTATGAAGTGGTTAACTAAATTTATAATATAAAATACTGTAGTGAAATTGTGGTATATTTAATATAATAAAAAATAAGAAAATAAGCTAACTTTGTCACGCCGAATTTTGTATACCCTTGTAGCTTAAATTCTTATCATTATGATTTAATAAAATTACGTAATATTTCCCGAACATTCCCATGACAGCTATATGATATAGAAGTCAAATTTAAATAAATATGAAAGCCGAAATTCTAAAATAAAACAATAATGGTAAAACAATGATGAAGTTTAAACCAGTCTAATAAAAATGTTGTTTTAGAAATGGTCCTAAGTATAGATACTTCTGCAAAGGAGATCTTTACTATATCATAAATATTAAAAAATTAGTTTATCATTTAGTTAGCCTTTGTATATATATGTATATTATTTTAAATTTTAATACACTAAATTAAATTTTTAATAGATTATTATCCGGGTAACCCTGTCTTTAGGGTTTTAATTTGGCATTAGTCATAACCATTTGGTATCGTTCCGATTGATTGCTCTCCCACACAGATACACACACACACATGGTTACTGGTCTTGAGATACGAGTATTTTCTTTCGCAGTTTGCAAGAGCTACTCAAGTGTATCCAAACATAATATTGGAGCAGCATAATTGGCATATGGTTTTGGGTATACGCAGCTTACTTTTCAGTTTCCAGTTGGCGTTCGGTTCGCTTGAAGAATCAATCTCCTCGTGTAACATTTTGTGCTAATTTTCTAATTTAAAACTGAATTTTTGGGCGCACACACAAATCAATTCATTCGGTCTCGTGAGTTTCGTGCATAAATTAATAAGCCCAAATGTAATTTCGTTTTTTCCGTGTACATTGAAATATAAATTATCATAAAAACGGGGACGGCATGGAAAATCCCCAGGGTGGAGTGGGGGTCGGTGTCCGAGTCGCATCTGTCATGGCGGCCACAGCGGAAACGGAAACAAAACAGCATCCCAATGGGGTCAGCAACGACGACCAGTTTCGGTCAGCAGTGTGTCACATGAAATATCCATCATAATAGCCAGGCCTTATCGACGGAGCCATGGTGAGATTATTTGCCATTTTGTTCTCTGGCTCGCCTAATTGATTTCATTTTTATTTTCTGTTTCTCGGTGTGTGTGTGTGTGTGTGTGCTCAATGCTTATGTCAAAAGTAGAAATAATAATCGTGCGGCTGTAGTTGGGCGACTAATTAGCCTTCACAAATAATTGAATAATGATCCGCTGTGCCGCTCTTAAGCGTTTCCTCTAAACAGGAACTGGTTGCAGTTGCAGCTTTTCCGTTTGATTTATGCGACCAGCGAAAATGGCAATAATAAATAATATTTTTGGAAATCGGGACAGGGACATTCGGAAGTGGCATGGAGATTTGCGTAAATCAAATTTGGATTTGATTAATAATGGAAATATATTTTTGGAATTACCAAGGATTTGGTCACTGGGGATTTTTATTTGTTTTAAAAGAAATTTAAAATTAAAATGATTTTATTCATAGATATATTTATTAAGTATATGAGAATATATAATTATATATAAAAGGCTTTACAAAAATAATTGAAAATTTAAAATGAATTTTAATACAATCATTATTATCCTGAATTTGAAACCCTCAATATATTTTATTGCATTCTTTTGGGCACATCCTAAATTCTCTTTCATGCCGAAGTGATTGCTGTGTAAGTAAAAGAAATAACCCTGTATTATTTATATATTCTAGCACTATACCTCTTAAATAAAAATATATGTAATGTATCCACAGTTACCCCACATATGGCTCCATTTTCATTTCATATTGATGGCGTATCATTTCTCAATTTTAGACCGTTTAACTCCCAAAAAATGAGGCTACCAAATATTAACACATTCATCTCCCCTGTAGTACACCTATGCGTGTATATCAAGGAAATGCCAGTGAAATGGCAAAAATAATGTTTTTCGTGTAAATATAAGGCATGCATATTTCATGACAACGTGCCAAAGCTTCAAAAATAACCAGAGCGAAAGCAGAGTTGGGTTGGGAGCGAGCATTTAAGTTAATGGGTCGCGTCTTTATTTCTCGCTGTCTGCCATTGTATTTATGCATTATTTATATTTGTTTTTATACACTTTGTTATTATTCCTTTTATCATTAATATGAGCGTATTAAAGAACATTAAATTATATGTATTGGGGGCAAGGGAACGAAGCGCGTCGTCGAATAATTTCGATTGGCGCCTGTGAATATGCAATGGGATTTGGTTCATAAAAAGTTGTGGATATTTAAAGGGCACTAATGCTGTTGATAAAAAATGTATTTATTTATGACCATGTAGGATAACAATGTAGACTTCTTTTATGTTGGGAACACTAAAAGCTTAAGTGAATTTTAAGAAAAACTAACGCATAAATTGTTATTTTTCATTAAATGAAAAAAAAACTTTTAGGGTGCTTTAGAAGTAAGCACGGGTTATAAAGATCTTACAAATATATTTAAATACCAAGAGTGCCTTAAAGGTTATGCTACAAAATATTACCTTGTTAAATAACAAATTTACACCGTATCAGTCATGTTAAAAATTGTACTTCATTTTAAATGGACTTTAATAAAATATTTAACATAAATATTAGAAAAGAATGTAACCTTTGCCAGGGCATCTGAAATTCTGTAGAGTATTGCTATCAAAATACAATCACATGATGCCGATAGTTGATGGCTGTTTTCCTCTTGTTGTCATGCGTGCTTATTGCACTGTTTGCTTATAATTCGCAATGTTTCGCCATTTCTTTTTTATTTATTTCCTCTCGTTTTCGCCATTCGTTATGCTGTCAATTGTCAAATGGATATGCGCCTATGATGCAGAAAATGTGAAACAAAAGCAAAGAGAGTCCATTCGCCTTGCAATAACATTTATTTATTTACAATTTATACTTTATGCCATCGCAATTGTGTGCGCTTCCGGTTTTTGTGCTTCTCTCTTTTGGCTTTTCCTCCACTCGGGTCAATTCGATTGTTTAAAGTGCAATTTTATGAAGCGTTAACGGGGAATTACATTTTGTACACGTAATCCACCCCGTAACGCCCACTAAGCCGTCGCCCCGCCACGAAAAATATAGTTATTGTTGATTTGTAGATTTGACAATTTATTGGAGCAGAAAAAATACTACTTCACGGGAAATTTGTTAAGCTTACAGCTGGTCAGTGGTGGAGTTAATTGGAAAACGTATGCATACCCGAAAGAAAATGTAGTTTCTTTCTCCGAACAATGTGTGTTTGCCACACCCACAGTCCACAATGGATTCTTTAGCAGATCTGATAATTTGCACATTTTATAGTTAGTTGGATACGAACATTTGGGGACATTCGGTTTAATTGCTTTTTTCCCCTCCATTTTGCATAATTAGAATTTGATAAAATGTTTCAATGGCTTTTCCCCCAAATGCAACATATTCCGCCCCCATCCATGCCACGCCCATTGCATGCTGCCATGTTGCATGAACATGTGAGGGGGAGTGGGCGTGTGTGTGCGGTGACTTGCTGTGCAAATTCGATTTTAATAATTGGAATTTATCTCTGATCAAATTTCGTGGTTGCTGAAAATGTGTTCCATGCACGAAGAGAAAATAGGGAGGGGAAATTTACGATTTAGTATTGAGGTTTATTTTTAAGTTAGGTTACGTGTGGAAATTGTAGGGTAAATACCTCTATTATATAAATTAAATTAATTATTATTTATTTACTTTTAGGAATCAAGCGGTGTAATATCTTCTCAAAAATATCCTTAAGTTTAATAGAATGAAGTTTTGAAATTAAAGAATATATATTATCGATGTAATATCTGATGCTATTATATTTATTTTCTGAACATCGATTTATCTACATATATTGAAACATTGAAATAGCGATTTATATATTTATTTATTTATCAATAAGCAGCTAACAATTAATTAAACTTAAGATCTAGCGAAGGACTTTGGGCTATGGTAATTAATTTATATAAGGCTTAGCATTTTACTATAAATTCTCAACTGGTTCTAGTCGCAATCTAATGGTTAACAGATTTAATCTGTATCCTGCCTAAGTCATAAACAGCTTTAAACTCAAGCCGTTACTTTCACATTTAAAATAAAAATTAAATTAATAATAGTTTTCCTTTTATTCCGGCTTTCTCCGTGTACTATTCCTCCCGGTAATCCTCACCCCGCAAATGCCAAGTAAATTAAATTGGTTTTTAATAGGCCAACGATGCGTTTTTGCTCCAAAAACATCGATTGGCGTCGATTGATTTGGCAGTTAACAAACATTTCTGGCCTCGGCTTCTTCTCTTTGCCCAGAAAAAAAAACATCAAAAGTTCGCCAGGGAAATAATTCCCAGAATTTGCACATATTTGTATCTAGCCATGTCAGCGCCTCGAAGAAAATTGCCTGGCAAGTGGAGCTTAGGTGTCGAAGGAGCTGATCGCATTTTAAGCTGACACCCATACATACGCACACCCACACCCACAAGTCATCTGCATTTCCCTGGCGCTGACTTTTCCGCATCGAATTGCCTGGGAAATTGTATTGACACTCGTCGTCCTGGCTGCTCAGCTCTGCTCAGATCCGCTCCTTCGGGTTTCCTTTGCTCGTCCTATCTGCCTCTTTATTTGCTGATGCGACAAATTGACAGGCGAAATGGAATGGGTTGGCAGGCGAATTTGTTAATAATCTGGCATTTCTTATATGGATTGCAGGCAGCGGAGCTAATCGGGTTTCTGTCGAAGTTATTGGCGATGAATGCAATTAATCGCAGATGTCAGAGAAACCTATTTAAAATGGAATTAAAATTTATGGTATACCAGAATTGAATCAAAAGGCAACGTTGATTTGTACTTCTTCCTTTGATTTTGCTAGCTGATGAATGTATTTAAATTAAATTTTATGTTTAAATTCTTTGCCCAAAAATTCATCTTTTAGGGCACATTTTTTTCTGTACTGAACTGTACCCTAAATATAAAATATATGCTAGCATGGTTAGTTTTAAATATCGCTTATGCCTGCGAGCATATATCGTTAAACTTTTTTTATTAACAAATATGTGTGACTACGAGGTGGGGCTTTTATAAATTATGATTCAATTAATAAATTCTCGTTGCAAGCTAATTTGAGGCCCCAAAAGGAGTCCCTGCCCGCTTCTTTCTTTCGCTTCTTTAAAACAAAATATGAAAAAGATGTTTACGTGCTGAAAATCCGCCAAAATCCGTGACAGCAACAATAAAGCTCGGTGGCGGCGGCGGCGGCGGAAAAATCTCGTGTGGTTGTTAAAAAATTTTCGCCTGGCGTTTTGCAATTGTGGAAAGCCGGGGAAAACCCGGGGAAAAGGTCGGCTTCATCCAGAGGGGGCCTGAGCATTCATTTTTTATGTTTATTGTCGCTTATCGTGGGGCACGGGGCGGAGCGGGAGGCGTGTCATTAGAGTCTCGGCGCCAAGATGAAAAAGAGTAAACAGGGCTATGAAAAAACGTTAACAACTCTCTTGGGGGGACGAGAGCGTAACAAAACGCATTACACACACAATCTTTCACCCGGTATCTGGGAGCGTGTGTGTGCAACTTTATTAGCCGTCTCCCCTGGCGTAGAGCGAGTGTGTGTGAGTGTGTCCTGGCGTGTGTTTCCCCTGTCAAAGTTATGAAAACCATAGGGGACCCCCACCTGGCATGCCACACTCCTCCTACCCCAGGCCCCATCTGAAAGGTAAAACTAGTCAGAGGCTTAGATTTCCACACATAGATATTTTGGGAGCAATATTAGATTGCACATTCTAGGTTGGGTTAGATACATACATACATACATGGATTATGTGTTCTGCACAAAAAAATATTTTCTAATAAAATATCTAGGAAAACAATGAACATTATTTTACTATTCTCTATGTAAAAAGTGAAAATGATTATATATTCTCCAACCTACTACGGTAGTTGTTCTCTTAGTGTTCTCCCCTTTAATACCAATCCCTTAAAATGATTTTGGCTTGCTTTTATTACCAATTTCTGCAGCGACTGCCGCTGCTTCTTACCTTTCCCAAACAGACTTTCAATTACCCAACAACTCGGCAACTCATTTGCGATGATAACTGCGGCCAAAGGCGGCGTGGCGTGGTCATGCATAATTCCCAGGGGCTCCCTCCTGCGGCAAGATATATATTCCATATTTTCGGGGCTAGGAGGAGGTTTTCTTTAATATTTTTGCAAATGATTCCGTGAAATCTCGGAGCGTGCTAGCACCTCGCTGGGGTCATTTAAATGCAGATTGCAATGAGCAGTCTGCCCACTTGAGAGCCTGGCATTTGCATAATGGCGGCGACACATTGCACCGGAACCGGATACGGAAACCCGAACCCGAAGTCGAGCCCGAGCTAGCCGCCACCCTCGCAACGCAACAGCAGGGGCGAAGTGGCAAATCGTGGCAGTTGCAGGTGCTCGGTTCGTGTTTATGACTCCTTGAGATTTCCCGGGATGTCGTCGTAGCTGTCGTCGCTGTCGTTGCGAAGCGGAAGCATCCTTGCATCTTCGCATCCTTGCAGCCGATGGTCATTGCTGCAGAAATGGACGCTTCTCATTTGAATGTGCAACTGCAATAAATAAGCACTGGACGCACACAGGGCGTACATTATTATGCCTTCCTAAGGCTATACAAATTATTTGTTGAGAAATTACTTTAGTAGCCTTGAAAATACCAGGATATACGATATATATATATAGGATTTCTTTTTTCCGCGAAATCTTCACGAATTTATGTTAAATCCTAGCTTACGCTTGATTCTCTATCTTCAAGGAAATCCCTTATTTTTATTTTTTACATTTTTACAATCTAATTTTCATCATATATGTACCCACAGTTTTTCTCTCTTGACGCAAAGTTCAATTTTGGAATTTTCCAAAAATATTTTTACCTTGCAATTGTCCATGGCCCCTCTGCCTCTGTTGGTGGGATGTTTATGTTGCCACAATGTGAGGCACGCATGGAACTCTTCGACCCCAACAGCCAAACACAACAAACATTCACACACACGGGAAGGTGCAGCTGTGACTTTGGGTGGGGCAGAAAGGGCAGTTGCAGGCCGATCTGGGAAGGCCGGAGGTCCGGGGGGTGACAACTGTTGTCAGTAAGTGTGGGTGAAAAAGACCTCGACAGCAGCTGGGGCCACCTCGTGGGGCACTGGCAAAAATCATTTAGGATTGTTTTTATTATTTCGAATTATTTTAGATTTTTTTTAATCAATAATAAAATGCTATATTGTTTTATTAGTTAAATTAAATAGAGGATTAAGATGTCCAAGTCTGCTACTATATTTATTTAAATAGATTTATTAATTTCGTTAGTCAAATCCTATTAAACCCCAAAGATAAAGGATTTCTTAATTGATTTATTACATAAAATAATAATATATAATATATATCTTTCTTATAAATCGTTTTATTGGACCAAATATAAGTTACTTGTATGCATCGAAATATAAAAAGTAAATTACATTTTCCAATACATATAAGGTACCATAATTAAATAATGTTAATAAATTTAATAGTTGAAAAATATATCTTAATCTAGCAAATAATTAAAAAATAATTTTTAAAAATCTGAAAAATAGTAAAAGGCTTTGCCTTTTTGATACAAATGAATTATCTAAAACATAAAGTTATTTTTTATTTTTTGTAGTGTTGAAATCGTTTCTGGTTGAGCTTTTGTTGCTGGTGTGGCATAAATATCGTTGCGGTTGCACGTGAAAATTGCATTTGGCCAGCATTTGGCTGGTGCTCGGATAGTTCCACTCGAAGTGAAGTGTTTTTGGGGGTGTGCAGAGTGTGTGTATGGGTGTGCGCGCCCTTAACACGCTGTGCAAATTGTGGACTTAAATGTTTATAACGCACCACCAACCTTCAGCATCACCCACCCACCCAGCTCCTCTCTAGCATTTTCGGCGTTTGTTTATTAAGCTTTTCTGGCGGTGCTGGGGCGGGAAATAGAAAACGCAAAAAAGGTGTTGAATGCCACTTGCTGGGGCTGCTTTTTATTGCCATCGCCCATGGCCCATCTAAGTGCGGCAGCTGTAAAATAAATATATATTTTTATTTTATCCCCCCTCAAGCCCTGGTCGTTTCTTTAGCTTTTATTTGTTGTAGTTGGGGCGAGGATATAAATTAAACGCATTAGAGTAGGAAACCGCAGCGATTTTCCCATGCTTTTTTCCCTCCTTCAGCATTAATTTGCTTTTTCCAACCGACAAAGGCACTTAATGCTGCCTCCATTTCTCCCTTTCGCTTGGCTCGCAATTGAAGCGTATACAAAATTTAAATAAGAAACAAATCGAAGTAATGGCCAAGTCCCGAGTCCCTTCTCCTCCCTTAACCGATTTTTCTAGGTAGCAAATACCAAATGCTCAAACGCTGTAAGAGGGATCGAGCAAAAAAAAAGCGAGAGCGAGGAAAAGAAGAATCCTCCTCGATGCTCTTCAAATAATGAAAAAATAAAGGAACCCGAAAATCCATTGAAATAAAATTCATTGAAGCATTTTCCGAGGTACGGCGAAAAGTAAAAGGTAAAGGGAATTAATGACACGATACTGTTACTTATCAAACACGTTTTCACCTGTCCGCAATATCATTGAAATGCAATTTAAAAGTTATGGCAAAAAGCGGTGTGAATTTTACGAAAATATCTATAAGCATTTTATGGGAATGTAATTTAGTAAATATATAGGAAAATAAACAAGATAAGATTAAATATGATTTTATATACGTATTTAATGGTTGTTAAAAATTGTATTATAAAATGTAATGACTTGAATTAAAAAAGTAATAAATTAGAGATTTTAGAGAGAAAAAGAGGTATAACATCTTAGATATAATTAAACATTCATTTCTATATATATTCTATGTATAAAATATATTTATATATACATATCTAATTTTTTTTAAAACAATAAACAAATATATATCAAAGCACTTCAAATTAACCTACAAACAAATTCTTAAACTAAAAGAAGGTTAATTATGAAAATAAAAATATATACTATGTGTTTTAGTATCCTTAGTCTTTAATAATTGTTTGACCTTAAACTTCGTTTATTGCAATACTTTAATTTCAATGTTAAATCGTGCTCCAACGAGTAGCACAATTAATTTAATTACACTTACCAAAGAATCAAAAAGTATTAAGTACCTCAATTTTATCAGTAAGATATTTTATTTTGCTGTTTTTTTAATAAGACATTAGTCAATGTGTATTTAATATATAGAGAAAATGTTACAATGTCTAAAGAGATAATAAACTACCATTAATTTCGGTTTGGATCCGAGCGATTCGATATCGATGATAGCACACTTCAGCGGAGAAAGAGCTTAGGGCCAAGCTCTTAAATGGAATGACTTCCCATCTTAATCACATCACACACACACTCCGAGGGGGGCTGCCGGCTGCTAGAGGAAGTAAACGTTTGTGCCGGCATTTCGACAGCTGTTTGCCACTAAACACTTACAGCCACCCAGCAAATGAAGGGAGTACGCGAACAATTTGGAAATTTTAAGTAATCGAATGGCAGCCAAAAACGGTTTTGTGCCCACGACTTCCTACTCCAGCTCTTCCCAAGGGTCTTTGCCTTCGTAGTGTCTTGCACTTTGCATACAAAGTACCATTAACTACTGGCATCAGTTTTTCACACAACAGTAGCGGAGGCACTTAATGGTTGGCGGTTTTTCCACAGATTTTTTCCGGTTTCGCTGGCCAGGCAAGTCGGCCAAGCTAAGCGCCAAGTGATTTGACCAGGAGACCACCATTTGGCTTAAATGGGCTTTGGTTTAATGTTCACCTGACTTTATGGGGACTTACAGGTCCTGCAAAATAAATATTAATATTATTTTTGGGTGTAACTGTAATCAGACACTGAAATATGTTAAAACGAAATCGAAACTCACAACGTGGTATTATTTTTCCATACTTTTAAAACCTCTAACAAATTTTAGACTGGGTCTTTGTTTGCAGTAATGCTGTCGTTGTGTGGTAAAGCTCTGATTTGTAGGGCTGGGGGGACCTCTGTGACCGCAGTAGTATTATCAGTAGTAGTATCAGTATGGGTATTGAGGAATCCAAAGTAGGCTCCACCTGCAAGACCGAGTATCATAATGATTATAATAATGAGTAGAACTACAATCGTTTGGCAATCATGTCGCCAGTTTCTGCCAAAAATTAATTTAAAGTTATCAGTTTAATGACAAATTTTTCGCTAACTAACGGGTAACACATTTTTTGGCACAGTCGATTTATTCCGTTTGTGTATATTTTTTATCAAAGAAACAAAGAACTTGGAAAACCGAATTTGGTTAAAAGAGTTTTATAAAGATAATTTTGACTTGGAATGCATTGGTATACTTGGTCAAGTGATCGGGGGTAAAAATACATCATTCCTGTAGCATACTGTGGCTTTCAAGGACATACATACATACCTTAAGCATCCAAAGTCCCTCCAACTACTGGCATAAGTTTATCACACAACAGCAGCGGCAGCATTTGGCGGTTTTTTTCACAGATTTTCTCCGAGTTTGCTGGCCAGCTAAGTGAAAGGCAAGTTGGCCAAGCCAAGCTATTATGAATATTATTTTTAAGGGTAACTGCAATTAGGCGGTAAAGTATTTTAAACGTTAGTATTGAAACTCACAACCTCCATATTTTCAGGGCCTCTAAAATATTTCAGTTTCGATCTCCTGCGGTTCAGTAACGCTGCTGTTGAATAGTAAGGCTCTGGAGTATTTTCGGGGTAACCGGGTGCTCCGTCGTCGTCTATGAGTATAATAATCATCATAACGCCTCCTCCTAGTAGTTGAAGTAGAATTGGATGACCCTCTACCGGGGAAAAAATAACTGAACATAGTAAGTATGGCTGATATCATTATCAGGAAGAGCACCATGACAAGCAAGACACACAATGTCATCCACTTTCGGCACGCGCTGCAAAGGTGAGAAAAAAACATGAATTACAAGATATTAGTTTTAACTCGCTTACTAACGGGGGGCACATCTTTTTGTGCAATAAATTTTCCTTTTCTGTGTATATTTTTGTACGGAGAATTTTATAAAGAAAATTATGACTGAAAACGCATAGACCCTTGGCCATATGCTCGGGGGTAAAATGACATCAATTTCAAATTATTACTTCACAAAACAATTCAAATACTATGGCCATTAATGGGATAACCACACCTCTTCCCCCATTACTTCAGCATATATTTTATGCTTCTTTCTTATGTAAATTCGTTCTTTTATTGCCCAGCAGTACGGGAACTTCGATTAGCCTAAGCCAGGCATAAAGGTTAGCTTCTCACTCCTTCTGCCTTTTTGAATTGTCGTCGAGGGCCGTCAGAAAATTTACAGATATAAAGTAAAATGAAAAGAGGGAAAAAAGGAGGAAAATCTTCTCGAAAAGAATTGTCCTTTCTAGCCGCATAATCGAAATGTATTTTGGCTTTTTATTGCACTGCCAAAGGTAAGTCTCTTTTGGCCAAGAAAGGGGGTGGACGGCGTTGGCCGTGGAATAGCTGTCCGTGTGTGGGCCAGGCCTTTTTTGTGCGGGGCGATGACAACATTTTAACGCCTTATGGGCCATTTAGGTAAAAGTGCCGATTACGCTCAGCTTAACCAGAAATTATGACCTCTGGGCCGGCTGATTCAGCGCCGGGGAACTTAAACTCGAGCCAGGTCTGGGCCTTTCTTATCCGGAATCCCCAACCGAAAAGGCTGCCAAGTTGCAGGTTTGACGCTGATTAGATGGCTGAACAATTTTTAGAATTCTTACTATTAATACTGCCAATAGATACAGACTTCTAGCTTACTTAAAGTGCTTTTTCATATTTATATTTAATAGATATCAAATAAGCTTGTGTATAGAAATAATAGTTAGTGCTATTAAAAAGGCCAATTTAATCCCCTAACTTCATTCAACATTCTGAAGCCTGAACTGCTACCCACCAACATCCTTTACTATTTTGGCTCCTATAGTTTCCGAAATCAAAAAGAGCTACAGCTATATCCATCGAGATCCGCAAGCTGCCGGGCAAACCTTAGCATCAATTACTCTGCTGGTCACGGATGTGCTTTATGGGGCAGCAACGAGTCGTATGCGCAATTTATTTGCATATGATGACTGGCATTGCGTAAAAATTAATGAAAGGCAATTAAAAGCATTCGGAGAGGCGGCCATATAATAAAATGTAGGCCGGAAAAAAAAACAAATAATAAAATGAAGCCCTTTCAAAAGTCATCATCTGGTCGGCTCTCAACTGTCAACGGCAAATAAATAATGTTGGAAATTTGCGAAATGCACAAAATATTGCCCTTGTAATCGAATGATTTCGTTTGTGTTACTTTTGTAATTTAATGCCATTTGTTAGATACATATTTATGCCTATGAAAATTGAATTCAATTTCGTTTTATCCTGCCCTATTTTGTGTTGTTGTGGCAACGTTTTTCAACGGTGTGTTTGCGAGAGTGTGTTTATTTTTGCTGAAAAGTTAAATTGAATTTGCTTTTGGGTGTTTTGGATTTCTTTGCAATCAATTGCCATGACAAATGTTTCTAGTGTTGGTTCTGTTGTCGCTTCTGCCTGCAGTTCGCCTTGGATTTGTCAAGTCTGTATACAGTTTACTGGAGGTTGTATGGGTTTGTGGCACGAGAGGGAAAAATATTATTTAATTCTAGAAAAGGGTTCTTTTAGGAAGCATTTTTAATAATTTTGATAAAATTACACAAATTAAATTTTCATTATTTTCTTCACATATAAAATATTTTAAAATTGAAAATAATATTGTGGATAGTGTTTATATCTAAAAACCTGGCTTATTTTACATATTTACATATCATTTTCTGGTGTTAAATTAAAAAAATCCAGATTTACGAGTTATACATTTTAGGACAATTAACTCAACAACATTTATGCCTTATTTTATATACTCTTGTTATATATTTTTGTGATACTACAAAACACTGGGTATCACTTTTATTACTGAAAATCTAGGAACCTAAACTCTCCTTTATCCCACTGACAGGATCACAGAGTAAACCGAAATTCGTGGCGAATCGTAATTGCTTCAGTTTTCATCCCCGGAAAAAGGGGGAAACGCTTGTCCATGGACAACTGTGCGCTGCTGCGTTGGGTATCTTGTGCATTATTGCGATTTTACACGCTGCTGCACTCGAAAATGAAACGGACAATAAGCTGCAGTTGGTGGGCGTGGTGGGCATTCCGGGGATCCTGGCCATCCTTTGCCCGGCCATCATTGCCACTGTCCGCCGCTAAAAGCTTTTTGATTATGAAAAATGTTCGAAACATATGCTCCAAATGACTGCGAAGCGTGCGAAGAAAGTTCCGAGCTGCCCTCGTTCCCGCCTCCCCTGGCTTTTTGCAGTGCATCGGAGAAGTGGTCGTTGGGCGGACCATACCTAGGATATATATGTCCTACACGTACTCAAACATTGTGTAAGTAAGCATGTTTTATTTCGCTGCAGCTTTGTGCTCTTGTTTATTGTGGCTTTGCCACTGCTTTTTTACACAATAGTTGCCGCTCCGAGTGGACTCTGCTGGTGCGTTGTTAATGGTTGTGCCATTTTATTTTAAAATTAATAAAGTGGCCGAGCCAAGCCAAGTCCAGCCAAGCCAGTGCAAATTGCAAAACAAACTTCCGTCTGGCGTTTGTTCTTTGGATTGCAGCTAACTTTCAGCGAAGCGTTCTAGTTTCAAATGAGTTTTTAATAAATGTTCTGATTTATGGGTATTTGCACTGCATGGTTTAGAAGGAATGGGAAATGTTTAAGCATTGTTCGAAGAAAATCTAAGATTAAATTTAAATAGTCAAGGTGTTATTTAATTCTATGCACTTTAAGGGCCAATTTTATTTTGTAATTAATAAATTTAACAATACTTTTGTATTTTATAAAAAATATAAGGAAATATTATTGCCAAGAATTGTTTATTTATCAAACAGGTTTCTAAGTACATAAAATCTGAATCAATGAACTTGTCCTAATTTTCTAGATTTTATAGTTACAAAAATAAAACAATCTCTGATTGAGAAAATAATAATAATCGTTACAAATTGAAAATATTAATCCAAACACCTAATATATTTATAATGAAAGGTAATAAAATAAAAGAAAAGGGAACCTGAGAGCATTTTTTTATTCTGCTTGCATCTTTAATATTTCCTAGGAGTATTTCTCGAGTCGTCGACCACCCACATGGGTACCTCTAATGATTATCCATGATTTCCTATGATTTCCCCCACATGCTGAGCCCTCCGGTTGACAGACTGACTCATCATCGAACACATTTCCCACTTAGTGGGCAATTAGGTAGCCAAGAGAGCCATGGTGCCGGGAAAGATCATTGTAAATCAACGAAAGACACTTCCCGATGCGTTGGCCATCGTGGCCGCTCTATGCATTACCCCGAAAAGTGCATTAGCCTTTGTCTAGGCGGAGGACCAACTCGGAGATGTGTGTTCTATGGGGCACAGACACGTAACCGTAGATGCAGCAGCACAATTACAAATAGACGCATGTTGCCGGAACGCACAAGATACAATTTTTCTCCTGTATTTTTAGCAGCCAACGCAGAGCAGAAAGAGATGGGAATAGTGGGGAGTGAAAAGGACGGGGAACCGAGCGATCGTTTTATGATATTTTTAAACGATATAAATGCTGCTTCTGCCCCGGCTGCTGCTGCTGCCTCCGTCGAGGAGTCAAGTGCACTGAGTGCTCCGCTCCGCATTGGCATCAAGCGATCAAGTGTCCGGGGGCAGGCAGACGCCACAAACATCGGACCAAATGAAGCCATTAGCAGGCGCGGAGTTGTGGCCCAAATATAGACACGCACACAGGCTGATTTGGTCGGGAGTTCTTCTTGGCCCAACTCGAAATCTCCCTTCTCCGGATCTCGAGTTTCACGGATCTCCCAGAACGATGTCTACTTACTTTATTTGAATGTAATTTACTTGCCTATTACAAACTACCTTAGAGGAATTAGATTGAAGAATGTGCTTGGTAAAATATTAAAGGGTTCAAAGTACTAAATATTAATATTACTGAAATAATTTATTAATGTCTGTAACTTTTCCCATTATTATAAGTAAAGTTGAGCTTAGGAATGTTTTAAAAAAATACCTTAGAACTACACAAACCCTATGAAACTCCAAAATATAATTCTAAATATTTATACCTTATCGAAATTACATTTCGAAATTTATTAAATTTTATTTTCTATTTATATTTAAGCAGACGCCGAGGTCAATTACTGCTGTCATAGGCTTAGGACATGTGTCCCATTCGCATTTCCCACAAAATGTTGCAAAGTTCCAAGTGTCTTTATGGCTTGGGGATTCCCGTCACGATTTAGCATTTTTCATCAGCTCAGCGATTTTCATGTCACGTTTTCGCTGACAAAGTTTTGTCCTCCTTAACCTTTTCGCCTTTCCCTCAAAACTTGCGCTTATCCTGGCCGCGAAGTTTTCGCGTCTTCTGCGGCCATATAACTTTATATATATGTCTATATATACGTATTTATGTAGGTATAATTCCCGCATTTGGCAAGAACATCCTGCATGCAGTTTGTTTGCTCGCCTCTGCAAAGTTTGTCAGCCTGATGTTTAATTGTTATTTTGTGTCCCTCAACTTAAGGATGTCTGATTTCATTCCGAACTTGTTTCCCAAAAGTTGTTTGCTGTCTGAAGGGTATAACTTCGGATCAGATTGAGCGCTGGTCCTTGGGAGAGTTTAAAGTTGCCCCAAAAATTCTGTGTTTGATTCTGAGATTTATATAATCCTTTTGAGTTAAGGTTAAATATAGTTAAAGGTATAGGTTTGATAAAGAAAATAAATAAACTTTCAGCTATTGTTAGTTAGTTATTTATAGTTTCGATTGTTTTGGTATTATTTTATTTAGAGGGAATGATTAGTCTTCGTTGTTAATGAAATACATTTTTCCTGAAAACAATTTTTTGTTTTATTTTCTTGACTATAAATCTGTATGCTTTTTAATAAATTTGGTTTTTAGTCTTTCTATTAATTTCTATTTATGTTTGAATGACAACGTGTTTACGATAATTTTTCTTTTATTCTGAATATTTAAAAACTTTATGCCATTTAAGGGTGAGATATATTTTATATAATATACAAATATTTCCTTCTATCGAGTGTTATAACAATCCCTTAAGTACAAGGTTTTTTTTATTGATCATCCAATAATTATTTTCTCCTAACCCGATGTATAAGAGTCAGCATTTTCTTCAATATTAATATTTAAAGAATATATTTTTCAGAGAAATATGAATAATAATAATGCGGTGTGTAAGTGTAAAATCCGTGTGTGGCTACTTTTTGTATCTGTATCTTCGTGTGGGCATCCGTGTGCCTCAAGTTTAGTCATCTACATTTTCATATTAATTCCCGTTCATGTGTGGGTGAGTGCTTAACTAGCAGCTTCCCAACTGCACGCACACAGACACAGTGGCACACTACTGAAATTTAGCTGTATCCACTTGCGAGCGATTTGAAAGCGTTATTTATTTGTGGCACAAGCGACCATATTTCAAATGCACACCGCACCACCGCAACGCGCCGCACCAGCGAACGCGAGCTCACAGATGCCGTCGCGTCACCGGCGAAGGCACCGCCATCGAAATCGCCATCGCATTCGCCATAGCCATCACCATCGCCATCACCATCACCGCCATTGCCGAGTTGAAAAGTCGACAAAAATACACGCAGACAGGCACACACACAGATACCAACTATACAGTCACACATCTAAGTATATAGGGGAAGAGGAAAATTTTTAGAAAAGCTCAAGTAGACGAATAATGAGTGCCCTAAAATTAGAAGTACTTGATGGGACATTGGAAATAGATAGGCATAAATTATGTAATTATTCTTTGATTTCTTTATACTTTAAATGGATGATTCTTTTAAAAAATATGCACCTTAAAGCCTTGTTTTACTAAATTAAAAAAAGAGGACTTCTTAAAGTATTTTAAAATTGTTTAGAATAAGCTTTTATTAAAAAAACTTTATCAGCAGATTAATTTTTGACAGAACCCTATACAATTGATAATATTCTACTACTACTACATGTGTTATATTTAAAAATGTATACTTTTTAGAGAAATATGTAAAGAATTTTAGCTATTCGATGTATTCTAACTTTAAAAAATATTTTAAATTTCTCAAACAAAAGTTAAAACCTCAATATTTTATCTTCCTAAGGATAGTCCCATATTATTTATTATTGTTGGAAAAATTAAACATACTCAGTTCTGGTTTTATTTTTTATTAAAAAAAGTGCATTTATGTAGCTTACATTTTTTATAGCGACTAAAAATTGTGAAAGAATTTTTCTAAAATTCTTGACGGCATTTTCAGAGGGTACTCCATTCCCTAAAACTGCCGCAACTTTTTCGCACTCGTTGCTGTTTGTTGCTTTGCCATTGTTGTACCCGAGTTCCTATTTTCCTATTTTCATTTTTAAATATTTTTTTTTGTTGCCATGTTTTTGTTTTTACAACTTAACGTGTGTGTCGCACAAAGGTGCACTAACTGTGTGTGTCTCATATCACACGCTTGCAACGCTGCTGTTAGCTCTTGATATTTGGCTCAGACCGTGCCACGCCCCCACTGACGCTGCCGCCACCACCGCCCTTTTGCCCGGCGTTGTTGTAGTAAATTTATGCGCTTTCATTTTATGAAAAACTTTTGCAATAATTTCTCAAAACGTTTTTGTGGTGAATTGAAATGGGAGAAAAACATTTTGCGGATGGCGACTAAAAACTTGAGAAAAACCTTGCACCCGCACTCACATTCACACCCACACACACATGTGAGAGGAAACTAATACTTTTGCAGGCCGAAGCCATTTCTTACTCACATACAAAATGCACTGGGGGGAAAAGCGGGTGGAAAATGTGGGACTATATATTATTTGGAACTAAATAATTAAAATAATATTTCAATTAACATTTCTTGGGAAGATAGGGTTTAACAGTTTTTTTTATAATAATAAAAACACAACTGAAAAAAATAAATACAGATATTTTCAAGAAAGAACAGGACCCTTTTTACCTTGCAATATTTAATGATGTAAATACAAATTTTAAAACAAAAAAATTCCTTTTCAGGCTATAACGAACCCTTTTAAAAATTGAATAATAATAAACTTTAATAATCCTTAAGCTTTATTCCTTTTCCATAGTTTTCTGATAAACTTTTAAGAAAAATATATTTAGTGTTGATTCTATTTAGTTTCAAAATCACCTACAAATTTGTAGTAAACTATTTCGGTCTCTGTACACTTTAACACAAAATGATTTTTTTGTTTTGTGCATTCAGTGCCACGCCCTCCGGGAGTTAAACGCCTCCAGGCGAAATGACGTTTACTACGCCTGCCAGCGAAAAAGTTTTCGCATCTTTTGCCTGGGGTTTTTGGGGTGTGCGATAGCGCGAGATCGGGAATCAGAGGTAGGAAGGGGACTCGAGGCTCTGGGTCTTGGCCAAACTTTAATGAAAAGTTTTGTTAAAAACTTTTGCGCGCTGGAAATTTCAACGCTTCACTGGGCCAGGAAGCGGGACCGGGGGCAGTCGCCGGCGGCAGGAGCAGCAGCAGCAGCAGCAGCGGCTGACATTAGATTGTTTTTGGCCGCGGCGGCTCCATTGCCAAAAGTCAGTTCCATTCGGTTTCAGCCAAAAAGGAAAACAACGCTGGCAAACGGTATCAATTTTGTTATTGCAGTTGCCGGCACTTTCGACGTGCACTCTGAAATTATTTACCTGAATAAACATTTGGTATTTTAATTACGCATCTCTGGCGGGGATCCCGTGGGGTGGGGCAGGTGGTACATAATTGAATTAACACACAATTTACGCTACATTGCGCAAACTTTGCCTGTCAGTGGCTCTCTGTCCCTCTCCTCCTTCGGCTTTCCCCGATTTTCCTCTCTATTTCACTATGTACATATATTATGTGTGTGTGTGTGCGGGAAAGGTGTTTTCAGTTGGGTCAGGTGGTTCCAGGTGGCTCGAAAGCCTTGCCTCGTATTTCAAAATCCTTATGGAAGGGCTTCTTCTTGGGGATTCTTTTTTTTGCACCTCTAAATTATGTCTGGGCAAGTTTTTGGTAAATCTTGGAAGTTGCCTGAAAAATGTTGCTGTAAAGTTTACCCCCAGGTTTTCCATTGAAACTTAATTGTTGAAAGTGATTTTTGGCTAGTGATTGATAAGGAATTGTATTGAAATTTTATAATTGATTTTCTTTAAATTTCCTTTTAACATTATAAAATAAAAAAAATCCATTTTAATTTTTCAAAAGTGTGCATTGATTAGATTATTTTTTATGTAAAAAATATCCATAAGTGCGTTTAAGGGGGCATCTTTAAAGGGTAATATAATTAATAATAACCTAACTCCATAATATTGATTTGTCAGGAGACTTAATAGATATATAATTTATCTTAATTATAAATATATTTAACATCTAGATTTTACTTGAATTAAATCATTTAATTAATCTCCGAGCATGTCTTTAGATTTGTTCGCCAAAGTAGTCAAACTGCAAGTCAGTAAAATTTGAAGCTTTACACAAATTGAGCTATTTGATCAGGTCTAATTCACTAATTGGTATTTCTTACTCATGTGTTCCCTTAACATGTGCTGAATGGGAGGAACAAGTTGGGGAATCGGGCGATTTATGTTCATGGGTCAACAGATTGAAAATTGATATTGCTGCCGCTCAGCCGGCTTCTGCATTTCCTTGGGCCTGATTTACGATTTGTATCTGCAGACTTTGCGTTATTCTGCCTTATTTTCCTTTTTTTTTTTTTGTGAAATGGCTCGTAAATACATCGAAAATGCCGCCACTTGAGTTCATTCATATCCCGTCCAGACATGGGTCCATGCAATAATACGAGATATATGTGCGATACACTAATAAAAAGTGGAGAGACTATATGTTAAATGTGAATTTATATGTACAAAAAAATTTAAATAAAATCCAATACAAAATAACACAATTAAAATTTTCATTTAGGTTGCCATAAACATTTTTAAATTTATTAAACTTATACTTAAGTTGATGAATAGTCTATAAATGAAACTCGGAGTTAAAAAATGTTTAATAAAGGAGTCCAACGAAGAGAGGAAAGTTTTTTATATTAAACATTAAATAAGCTTCATGGAAATATGTAAATATTTTCCTTATAATTTCTAGTGCATTTCTTATTAATTTTTTTTCGAGTGCATGTACTGAGTGTTGCCTATAAGACCAAACCGCCTTACATATGTACCCATGGGCATGTTGTACATGTGTCTGGTCGCCGGTTCTGACTTCCACGTAATTGCGAGCCCAGCATCTCATCCGCCATCCACATGTGGCTGGCTCATCTCCGGCCTCTGGAAAGGAGAAGTTGATGTAAAGTAGGTAGACTGGGCCAAGTCCAGGTCTACAGCTCTTCTTGAGGAGTGTCCTACACGTGTAAGTCGTTACAAGCAGCAGGAGATGGCAAAACTATATGTGTATTTCTCTATTTAGTTCTAGGAAATGTAATTCTTCTTTATTTATATTTATTTTATATTGGAGAGTTGTATTAGATTGTGTTATTAATTTAATATACAAATATCCAAAGCATAATTCTAATCATCTACATGTAGTACTTTGGTCTACATTAAATATTATTAAATTACAGATGAGTCCGATCGCACTTTGATTTAAAATCTTTACAGTATTTGAAATCTATTCAATCCAAATCGATTTAAGTATCACAATTGAAAAGCAATAAATAGATTTTCACATGATTTAAAATAAAGCCATTTAAATACTCCACTTTTCACAATACACTTCGATTTAAGGACTAGCAACTCGAATTTCTAAATCTTAAAGCTTTTACGCAGCTTATCTCTTGTCTTCGAATCGTAAATTCACTGAAAACGTTTGTCACGTTTCGCACATAAAAGGATTTCAATTTTCCAATGTGACAAAAAGGCATTTGCATACGGCAGAGAACGTAGCAAATAAAATCAAATTTTATTTAGGACACAAAAAATAAGATAAAGAAAAGGAAAAAGACGGCAGTCCAACAATGCCAAAGAAAAAAATATATTGCCAGCTGTCATTTTGGCTTTGGGCTTTTGTTTCTCGCCATTTTTATTAACCATAAAATAAATTAAATCAATTCGGGAATTTAATTGCCCTCGTAAAAGGAAATAACTTTCCAATGTCAAAGGGAAATGCGAGACTTTCTCAGCAAGTAAAATATTTCAAGTCGGATGAATATAAATGTATTTTTTCCTTACTTTGGGGAAGTGAATAAATATAGATTTTAATAAAATAAAAAAAGAATATATATGAAATGCAAATTAAACCACTAACCTTAAATTTCTTAAGAGTGCAAATTAAACAAATTGATTTTATGATATTTATTAATTATTAATAAACCCCATAATTGTGGGTTTTAATCAGCATGATCAGCGTTTAAATTCTCCAGAACATAATGTTCCTGTTGATGCCTTTTTAAATTCAATTAAATGCTGACTAGTCAAGAATTGCATAATAAAAACGGGTTTATGTAAAGGTATTTTATATTTTATCTCCTTTCCTGTTGCGACATTTAAGGCGCCTAGCCAATATTTTAATTTCCTGGCTATTTGTGGCCATTTGTGGCTGTTTATTTTACGACCATCAGTTGTCAAGTGCATTGCTTTCTATCCCCAAGAATCTAGAAATGTTTGCGATCATAAAATTTGTATACGAGTATGCGTTTTTATTGTCGATTCTTGAGGGAAAAAGATGTATCTGAGCCAGTACTTGTAGCTGTATCTGTATCTGCATAAGTGGCATGTCTGTCTGCATGTGTGGGTGCTTCTTAACGAGATTTATTTGTAGACAACAGTTGGTGGCTATGTTTTTATGGCACAACAGCCACAGAAATTCATCAAGCAAACGAGAAGCTCCCTTCCATCCTGGGAGATGCACAGATACCATAGAGTGTTGGGCCAGCCAAAAATACATTTCGTATATACAAACGTGGCACAGAGACGTAACACCAAAGATGAGTAAAAAAAGTACGTACATTATCCACCAGAATCAGAATCAGAAACGGCATCGCAATCAAGAGAAGACAAGGCAAAAAATTAAATTGCATTTGTGTGTTCCGAATGGAGAGGCCATGTCCTTTTCCTCTCAGTTCCCCCGAGCTCTCGATCCCGGCAAATGTATCTAAGGGATGCATCTATTATGCGTGTGCATCTGTGTGTTAGTTAAGCCCTACATTTGCACATTAAAAGGCGAACTGTGTTCGCTTTTGGAGCGTTTTGTGCAGTTTGGCGCACAAAATTGCAAAGTTCCTAAGCCCTTAAAAGGTCTGTTTAAGAAAGCCCTCATATATTTGCGTGTGTCCTGCCGTGGCCCAGAGTCAGAAAAAAGCCATGTACATATCCTTAATATTTGGGATTTTATTTGGGACATGAAAAGCACTTCTATCCTTGTTTTTGGGTAATATTTACTTTTGACTTGGGGTTTTTATTAAGTCAAAGGCTTAAAGACTCCATATGTTTAAAAGGTACTTTTGATTATAGTATTTCTTAAAAATCGTTTTCCATTTTAGTAAATAAATAAAAGTAAATATATTCTTAAAGCTTCACTATTTGTTGAATTATTTTAATCAGAGTATTCCATAAAACAAATCACTTTAAGGTTTGAAACTACATTTTTATCTTAAAATGTGCACATTAAATTTAATAATATATTTCAAGAACTCAAAAAATTTTTTGTATTGTTTTTACTCTTGGTTTTAGCTGATTTCCGAATAAAGTCGACCAAAAAATATTCAAAAAAATTCATCAGGGATTACATTACACTCCACCCAAAAATCTTGCTCCATTTTCGTTTATTACACAGACCCGATGAAAACGCCCAAAAAACGTTCAATTGATCTCCCATCCATGAAATCGATCTCCGACGATCGGCCAGTGTGTTTTCCACAAAGAAAAAAAAAAGAAACCCATTAACAAAGACCAGAACTGTTTGCTCGTATCTTCCACTTGGCTGCTGGATGACTGCCAAATTGTGTATATATGCTGTATAGAAAGTAATTAAGCAATTTTAACTCGTTTTGACATTTCCAAAAATATGTCAACGAGTTGAGAGAGAGAGTGCGAAAAACATAAAAAATCTGCACCGAAGAAATGGCAAGCCGATGCCGAGCGCTGGCATTTGCCGGGTTCCCAGTGGCCGGTGGCCAGTTGCCAGTTGCCAGTTGTCAGTTGCCAGGAGGTGCCTCTTCTTTTTCGGCATACCCAAAAATACATAAGTTCAATTGCCAAAAAGCCGAAACGTAATGGCAGAATGTGTGTTTATTTTTATGCCGGCAGAGATGCCATCTAGCCAGCATCAGCATCAGCATCAGCGGCAGCAGTTCGACGATCGGACGGCCTTCCGTATGGCTGTATATACGGAATATAGCCAGGTCTAAGTATAGCCAGTGCCCGATCTCGCCGAGAGTTATGCGCCTGCGCTGGCGGCGATCTTTTTGAATCATCGGATCATCATCGCCGAGCAGAGACAACTATGTACCAGAGCACAGCCAACTATGTACCCAGCTACATGGCCTTATATATGGAGGCAAGACAAGAAGACGAGACAAAGCTATAAATATGTATATAACGAAAGTTCCTCAATCCGATCCGGTACAGCCAGGCAGCCCGTACCGCCACTGAAAAACACGAGAACAAAACACAAAAAAATTGAGAAACTGAAATAAAAATAAAAATAAAAATACGATGAACGCTAACGAAGCGGGCCGGGGCCGAGCAGCGCCAAGAATTAATTTGAGAATATTTTTTGCATCCTTTAGTGCATTACCGATTCTGTTGTCGACCCGTTCAGATCGTCTTTAGTCCGGCCCAACCCAGGCGTATTGTTTATATCCACCACCTCCATTGCTCCATAATAACTCTCAGAAAGTCCAGAGAATCTCGCGTGGTGCCTTTCAAAACTACAAAATCCTGGACAAAGTTTTCCCAAAAAAGAATGCTAATGAAAACAAGAAACCGCTTGGAGAATATCATACAAAGTCCATAAATAAATTGTGCCTAGTGATCCTGCCGAAATATCGAGTTTTAAAGTTATCGCAAAACTTTCAGTTCCTTCGAGATGCTGCCCAGACTTCTTCTTTGCTATTTATGGAGAACATCGGCAAAGAGCTATAAATATAACCAATCCCAACGGAAACCGAACCGAAGATTCTTAAATCGCTCCCTGGCCAGAATGTGAGTGTGCGTTTGTCGGTGAGAGTGTGTCTGGCATCGAATGAATAATACTCACTTGCTCATCGCTATTTTCGTGTTGCGGAAATCTGTATATAATGCGTACACTTATGTACACCGCTCTATATAAGTACAATTGCAGGGGCTAAGAAAACTTTTTCTAGATAAAAGAGAAGTATACGCAATTTTTTTTTATTTTTACTTTGAAAACCGAAAGTAATCTGAAAGGAATTTGCTGGCATTTTTAGAAGGAATTATAAGAAACTGTGAATAATATTGTAAAATAAGCGAAAGTTACATAACGCGAGTGTGCTTTAGTAAAACTGAAATGGAAAGGATAATATATTTCCTCATCGAAAAGTAATATAATTTAAATTTTTATTTCATTTTATTCTATTTCGAATCCTTTATTTAGAAATTTTAATGTTCAAATGGATAATATAATTTTAATTGTAACTTCTGTAGTAAAGGAATTATTATTATTCTGTGTCATTATCCTGTGTGTTTAAAAAATGTTCATATTTATTTTCCTGTCACTATCTGCCTGCGATCAGCATGAAACATCTCAAATGGCTGACATAATTATTTTTAACATTATCGTTGAGCCACTCAATGTACAATCGGGTGAACCTTTTGAACATTAACGATTCTACCAACAGCTCGTTAATTAATTTCAATTAAAAATATGCTGCATTAATGGCTTTAATAGCATTTAAATAATTAGTTACACGACACACAGTCGTCTGATTTTGTGGGACACATTTTAACCCCTCATTCGAATATTATTATAATTCAATGAAAGTGCATGAAAAAATGGCGGATAGTGCATTAAAAACAAGTATTAAACGCAAAAACACAAAGGCCGCACAGCAAATTGCTAATTAAAATGCACGATTGTGAACCGCGCTCCGTTTGCCATTCGGCCTGACACGTTGACAATTTTCATTACAATTCGATTAAGTTTCGTTGTACGGCGAATTGATAATTGCAGAAAATATTTTAACAAATGCCCGACGCATTAATTCGAAGTTTATTGCCATTTTTTTATGATCCTTGTAGAGCCTTTCTTGATTTTGGTGGGCATTTTTTATTTATAGTTGGTGAATGATGGTTGAATAAAACCTTTAATGAATGAAGGAATTTAAATATTCAAAGTATTTTTAATATTTACATATTAAATAATTTTAAGATAATAAAGTTAATAATCTTATATTAACAATTATATTAACAAAAGTGAGACTAAAATATTAATGAAAATAATATACTTAATTTGTATAGCATAGAAATACTTAAGAAAATCATTTAACAAAAATAGATATATCTGTTAAGTTTATTTTTTGCTTCAAAGTATACAATTTGAAATATTTAATTTTTTTTTAAGCCTTTTTTTTAATATTATAAGTTACAGTTTACACCTGGACATTTATAAACATTTGACAAACTTAATCTATGAACTAATAGACTAAACACTAAAAAACAGACTTGCACAACTTAAAATTTTAAAAAATAAAATACTACTCAAACATGAATTTACTTAAAAATATTAAATTTATATAGAATAAAAATTTAACTTTAAATTAATAAACAACAAGAGAAATTCCCTGAAATTATAGTACTTAAAGTACTTAAACTTGCCTAACTATCTACAAACCAGTGTTTATGAATAAAGATTAGTTTTTAACGAATTTATAATTTAAAATCCCTCAACAAGAGAAATACCCAGTACTTACTATACAAACCATTATCCACTTTTAGCCAGCCATATGGACTTTACAAACATTTGACAAACTTATACTACATGTACGCCCTGCGATATCTGCTGTGAAAACACGCTGGCACACATGGACGCCTTTTCCAGAGAGCGAGAGCGGTACACTTAAGGCGGCCTGGGAAACGCCTGCAATCCGCTTTGCAGATTGCATCCATGTGCCCGGCTTGACTCGTCGGCTCGGCTCACACATCCTGCCCATCGTGGGCCCAACTCAGCGTGGGTATTGCCGCTCCGGCTGCTTCAAGTAGGTAAAAAGACGACCGAGAGCGTGTATGAGAAAACACTCGCAGGAACATATGTGCGCCCGGGGTCTGGGCTTGACCTGACCCTGCCTTCATGTGTGGGTCCCCGATTTAATTTTAGGCACCTATATAAACGCGTGTTTGCGCTGCAGCCAGAACACAGTCTCCGTCTTCAGGTCGCGTCGATCGGTCCTCGCGCAGGATCGTTTTTTTCGAAGTCCACCGCAGAAAATGCAGTTTGTGAGCTAGCCGGATTTTGTTCTACTCCCGCGGAATGTGACAAGTCAAAAAGTACAACAAAAAAAGTACAAGTCGAGGTCTGAAAAAATCGTTTAAGGGTAGCTCCAAGGGATGAGGATGTGGGGGTCCCGAGAGCTGGCCATGTGGCGCAAAATATGCGCATAAAAAAGTCAAACAAAAAGGCGCAATTTTATTACGGCCAACCCACACACACAAAATAAAAAATATAAAAACAAAAAACAAAAAAGAGAGAAAACGAAATACAACAAAAATAAAAAGCAGCAAAAAGTTTATGAATTTTTTGTGCAGGCGCGTGAAAGATGCAAAACAAAAAAGAGCTGAAAACAAAAAGTCCCAGAAAAGGAATAACAACAACCAAAACAGATACCACGGATACGAAAGTACGAGTTGTATCTGAAAAAAAGGGGGGGAATTTGTGGGGCTTGAGGGGCGGCAGGCGGGGGATGCGGGCTGCCCAGTCACATATAAACACACTTCAGTGCGCTTAAAAATTGCTTTATTGCAGTCGGACTATAAAAACGCACGGCAGCGAGCGAACCCACCGCCGCATAACAAAAAACAAAAAGTATCAGAGTAAAAATGTAAACTCTTAAACGGAAAACAGGAAAATTTGCATGCCACAAAAATAAGCATAAGGATTTGCTTCTCACAAAGTAACAACCAAACAGTAAAAAACAAGGAGTGGAGCAAACCCCGTAAAAAGGAAAGGAATTGCCCAAAATGCAGCCACAAAAGACTGTGGAAAATGTTTTGCAGTTTTGCAACTTTACCACCCTTTTTTTTCCAGAGAATTGCAGTTTGCCGTTGCAATTACCGTCAGCCGTTGTCATTATTCAGCAGATTATGGCTCTGGTTATTCCGGAGCATCATTGGGTAAGTTAGACGTCCGGACAAAGTGTCCAAGTGAGTGCCACCAAAACTTAGCTGGCAGCGGAAAATGAACCAGTGAAATAACTCATTCAGGCCTTTGAGAGTTCCATGCTTCCTTGCATTCAATAGTAAATATTCAAGCATATGGAATGTAAAGAAGTATGGAGCGAAATCTGGCCAGACATCGATTTTCACAAAGGAAAATAAGTGTTGCAGGAAATATTTAATGTAAAGTGAGTTGTTAAAATTATATAAAAATATATCATATATTTTAGTGTGATTCCAAAAAGAAGAAATTATTAAACCAGATGAAAACTAATTAGCGGGTACTTACTTATAGATATTTTCACATTAATTTAATATAAAGAAAAATGGTTTACTATAATACTGACCTTAACTTCTTTCTTTATATCTATCATTAAAAAAATATAAAATTTCTGTAAACCAGATTCACAAATAATTTACCACAATTTCTAAAAATATACAAACCAGATTCAGTGATAATTTTCCACCATTTTCAAAAATATCCATTCCACATGCCACCCACCAGCAAGGCATGAAATTACAATCAAAGCACTCTCAATTTATTTAATATCTCTAAAACATTCACTCTCACATTCACAGACATAAAAACCAAAAACCACGCAACAGGAAAAAATAGATAAATAAATATTAAAAATGAAAAACAATTTAAATACTTGGCTGCTGAAATATGCAAGTGAGTCATGTTAAAAATAGCGGATACGTAAGCAGCAACAAACATTTGAGATATTTCGAAAAATACAAAATATTTTCATACATTTGAAGAGCAAACACACACAGATACATAAAGATACATATACAAATTGTATAGTTTTACACTTGTATGCGATGCTGTGTAATGGGGGGATCGCATTTCGCTTTTTTGTGTCCGATGGTGTTTAAAAATAAATTCGTATTTGATTCCGCGGGCTTGTGGTGGACCTGGTTCTGGACCTGTACCGGGTATTATATAACCCACAGAGCCAACTAAGCACCGATGCGGAGCTGTAAGCCCCCGTTGGAACATGTGGATCCATGTGCGCCAAAGTGGATTTACCAACTTGAAATTATCGCCGAGCATGCGGCGCCACCAGCGAGCTGCAGCAGCGGCGGCGGTGGCTATAACTTAATGCAATTAATATGCAAAATCGTGACACTCACTCGCACACACACACATAGTTACTGGGAAACTCCGGCAAAGACGTCGACGTGCACAGCATGTGCGGAACGATGCACTCCCGGTCTCCTCTCCGGCATATGGCATCCACATTTCCCCGCCCTCCCCTACCATTTTCCCATTTGCGCCAGCATTTGCCCCGCACTTTCTCCGGAGCGCATTAAGAGGAAAAGCACAGCGGCAAAGGCAAAGGCAAAGTGCGCTAAATTGATGAGCGTCACGTGCGTTTTGCCCACTCGCCCTCCGGCCACGCCCACAGCCCCACGCCCTTCGCACCGGTGTCATTCGACGTGAGGAGGCGTGGCCGGTGTCAGTGATGATCGGGCTAATGAATTGGCGGTTTCGGATAGGGGTAGCAGCGGTATTTTTCTTGGGAAATTTATGAAAATATATTATAAGGAATTTAATTATTTAATACATTTACTAATGAAATTAATTTAATACTGTAAGGGTAAATATTAAACTTTATAATAAGAAGAATCTAAGAAAGGGTTACCTGATCATGGCGTGTCCGTTTATCCTTAAAAAACGTAGCATACCTTCTGGCGTCACTGTATATGTTAGGTTGTGAAAAGCAGAATGCAGTTAAGCTAAAACAAAATTATAAGTAAATAAATATGGGAAAAGAAAAAATTAAAAATCGTTGTGAAGTTTCTTGCCAAATCGTGGGTAGTATATTTATATATAAAGTAACTTTATTTTAATAGAAATACTTATTTTCAATGGTTATCTGTTGATCCTAATGTTTTTGGTAATTCTAAAGTTTTTATTTTAACAGCAATATTAATGCTCAAATATTTTTATGTAGATCTTCATGTTTTTTTTTTTAATTTTCAAAGCTAAAAACAAAGTTTCCTCTTAAAGTTTAAACACTTCCGTAGCTCCTGCCATCTCTGGCAGCTGCAATATGTGCCGCCCTGGCATCTCATCTCGTCGCATCGCCTTTAACCTGGAGCCGGAGCTGCTCTGTTTATATTTGTTACTGGCTGCTGCGCGGCGGCTGCCTTGGAAAGTCGTAAAAGTAAACAGAGCATGTGGTGTACTCCATAGTAGTGTGCCATAAAGCGCTTAATTTTTTGTTGCCCTTGGTTCGCTCCATTCCGCTGCGGGAAGGTGAGAAATATGGTCCGTACTCCGTAGTTTGCCCTGTAGACGAGATATATGCTTGTGCATATATATAAATGATGTAAGAATTAATGCAGCATCCTTGGAAGCGTGGCTTAAAGTTTTCTAAAATGTTGTTCAAAAACCATAGAAGTTTCGACCCACATTGCGGAACACTTAGTGGCCTCGGGACTTTAAGTATTTTAATGTCAGCCACAAAATGGCAAATTAGTTTCAATTAAATAATGTCCTTGTTTCCCCTAATTGTTGCGCCATTGGAGGGAGCTTTAAGTATGTGCACACTTCATGCATAAGGGAAATGCTGGCTGGAAATGCCACAAGGAGCCGCAGCATGGACATCCTTGCCATCTCTCCCCAGAGTCCTTCGTGCTGATGGTCGAGGTCCCAGCATGTCCACGCAATAACGATTGTGGAGCATAATGCCCATAATGTCCTCATAATTACTAAACCCTCCCGTCCCCGTCGTCTCGTAATATCTCCGCCTTCCTGTGGGGGGAGATCCGGGAACATCCTGTCCAGACCAGGGACCAAGGACCAAGGCCCCAGGACCTACGTGTTGACACAGCCGCAGTCAACGCTGCCCGTCTGCAATTTGCATTTAATGTACGCATTGTTTTATTAATTTTGAGTGTTCTCATTAAAACACACACCACATTCATGAAATTAATATTTTTCCTGAACAGAAAAGAAAAAACTGGCACCTGCTGGCGCCAGAAACGGGGAGGCTAATGCATAAATTTTAATTTAATTTATTAAAAGCGCTAAGGTTGAATTATGAAAATAGGAAAAGGAAAAGTAAGAGGAATATTTCCTCGGGCCATGAATCTAAATGAGGGTGTCTACAAAGGAAAATATAAACCAAATGTAAAATAAAGAGACGAACTTGTTGCCCTAAGAGATATGCGTATAATTGAATAAATCAGCGGTGTTATATTTTTTTCATTTCGTTTAAAGTTTGCTTTAAGCTGTGCTGGAAAATAAAGAAAATCAAAAAAATGGTTCACTTTAATTAAAAATTTTTTATAATATATTTTGCAGAAAATTTTAATATCAATGCATTTGCCTTTCTTTCATTTGAATTTCTTTTATTTTCAAAGTAAGAAAATACCACAGAATACGATGATATAAGTAATTATCCTTTGCAATATGTATAAAAAGTCTCTTAAATTATTTGAAACAATATTTCACACTATATTAAGGGAGATGTTCACTAATTTAAGCTAGCAAAATATTCTATAAATTACTCTTTTTGATATGCAGACTATCTCCCATATTTGTGCATGTATCAAGCTTTCTATTACCGAAATCATTTATAATCGAGTTCACATGCATAATTTAAGAAATGCATGCATTTGATGAAATTTAGCATGCCAATCGCCGCAAAGGGCGTAGGCGAAAAAAGGAATTAAATTAATATTTATTACGCACATTTTGGTTGATTTGGTTTTGCACTTGGCTGCACCTTTCCCACGGACTAAACATCCTGACATGAACATTTTTACACGCATCCGAACACGGACACCAAACACGGACCAGGCAGTTTGCATAAATACTTATTTGGTTATGACAAAATGCTTGACAAGCGTTACACGCGAATAAGTTGTACTCGAATTTATTTATTTTTATTAATTTATTTACTCAGTACTCGATGACCCGCTGCCGTATTCAATGTCGCATTTTTAATATTGGGTTTGTATTTGCATTTCGTTTTGTGGTTTTGTAATTTGCATAAATCAATTCGAAATTATCCACTGGACTCCGCTCCGGCATATCACATTTCTAATTATGTTGATGGCATTTTTAGTTTGTTTAATTTATGTAAATTGCACAATATGTGGACACGGGACTCTGCGTGTTTTCCAGAGTCCCTGATTAATTGTTTTGCGGCGGGTTAATTATTTTTTATAATAGAGAAAAATACAAGCCAGCACGCACTGCGGCACTAATTTCCTTTTGTTGTTCAAGTGGCAATTTAATTAAGCTATTTAAAATCTCTAAATATTAGCAATTAATATTAATGCAACCGCATAAACGCTTGCGACAGCTTACACGATTTAATTATAGATTAGGCTAATAAATTATTTAGTCGCTGCAGGAGCCACTGTATTTTTTCCCCTATTTGTATTACAATATTTGTTTTATATTCGGTCTAAGGACGATGGCCTTTTATTAAAATTGTTTAATATTTATTTTTAATATCATAAATACAGTTTTTTCTTTTGCGAAATTTAATATAAATTCCTGGTTAAAGAACTTGAAAGCTGCTGAAAAGATTAATTTGATTCCATCTTATTTTCAATATAAAACGTAAATGCCAAATTTCTTTGAAAATAAATTTATTAAAATTAATTGCTGTTTCTTAGGTAAAATGTATTTTCCATTCAAATTATTAATTGCTCATTGTATGCACCGTTTAACTTAAACTTTTACTAATTGCTTATGCATTTAGTATGCCTCTTAATAATACTACTGTCAAAATTAAGATTAAAATCCTCAGAGGCTTATAATGACTTCAAACTGTTCCCATTAACCATTCAATTCATTTGGTAAACATTTTTTGATGAATATTTCTTTCAATTAAATTTAATTTGCAATTTTCATACAGGCGGCAGGAATCTTCTTGGACTGACGTATCCAGTTTATTATGCCAATTAAAAGGACTCCACTGCTAATGCCATTTGTGCACAACAAGGCGATATTGTGCAGTGATTACGCAGCACACAGCTTCCCCTTAATTGGAATCATCTTTTAATTGCCATATTAAGCATGCTCGATAAGTATACGCAGCGTTGTGCACCACACACCGCCGACCACACGCACTCGCACAGTCTCGCAGCCAGGACTCGCATCCTGTGCACACACACAATGCCAAGCAATTATGCATGAAGACGGCATTTAGTTGAAATTGATTGCTCTCGAAGAGGAGACATTTGTTGGCTGAATTGAAGACCAAGTGCCGAGAAACACTAACCCCAAGCATTCGATGCATCCTCAAAGACATTCAGGTGTTGAGATGTGTTTGCATTTGGCGTGTGTGTTCGCCTCCGTGCTTGTATCCTGGTGCATGTCCTTGTGCACTCAATTAAGCATCTCGGCTGTCGCACAAATACTGCTTAAACTGCAAGCCTACACAAATTTTCCCCTGTCACTCGACAGCCACTGGGTGTCTTAATTGATAAACTCGGTTCCAGAAAAACATTTGCGAAACACCTAAACAGGAAGTACAAATATTTTAAACAAGGAGATACATATCTGAAAAGAATAAAATTCTTTGTTTCGCGTACTCTCGACATTCTGAATATTCTAATTTATATTTTCCCAGCCACAATATTTAAAATTTCTGCCATGAATCAATTTCCACATTAAGCTCCAGCTTCATTCATTCAAACATGTTCATGGGTACACTCAAGGGAACTTGCCTCTCAACGCAAATTGGAAATAAATCGAAATCGTAGAAACTCTTGACCCAAAAAGTGTTCCAGGAGAAATTGCATTTATTAATGCAAAATCGGAAATTTCTGCCCAGCTGGCCGGAAGTGTGTGGGGGTTCCTTCTGTTTGTGTACGTGTGTGTGCGATGAGGGCAGGAGTCCGGCAAAAGGCAATATCCTTCAGCAGCTCCATTTATTACGGTATTTATGTGGGGGCGTAAATCAAGAGCACAAATGGCATGGAATTAATAAATGAGTCCACACGTTTCGGCATCAGCTACAACTGATGAAAATTTTTGCCTTATTCGCATTGATTATTTTTCTCAAAAATATTCCTTTAGGGATCTTCTCACCTGGCAGGAGTGCTGTGCTCCTGCCAGCATGCAACAATAAATTCCACCTCCCTGGACGGCACTCAGAATTTATTTGCTGGCTTATATCGCAGCCCTTTCATATTTTATGTTAATTAAACTTGTTGCCCTGTTTTCGTTGCAACTTGAAACCAATTACGAAGGATGTGAGTGGGCGTCCGTATCTGAGGGTGTGTGCTGCGGCGTGGCTCGCACACCCACTGACAGCCTGTTATGCTGCTTAATTCCTTCAACTCTAACTCCTGAAGCTCGTTACTTCGTAGCATAGTTTTGACGTGCAGCGGGGCCGGAAAAGCGGGGAAAATCGTGGAAAATCGCAGAGCACGGGTGCGCTCTCCAAAGCGTGAAATAACTTCCGTTGCAAATTTCATTTTCGTTGCACACACATTTTTTATTCACACAAAATGCACAATGCAGACACACACGATATACGATATATGATGCGAGTGTGTGTTCATGGCAACGTTCGCATTTTAGTTTTGAAAGTTTGTTACCCTTGTTTGGCAGCGAATGGGTTTTAATGAGCTTCAAATTATGACGGCAAATAAGCCGGGAATTATATTCTATTTTCCTTACTCGTATATATTTTCAACTTTTTAAACAGATAATTTAATGAAACAGAGTTTGCTGCATTTCTTGTGGATTTAAGATATTAGATGAATAAATTTCAAACTTAAATCAAATCAATATTGGAGTGCGATTTAATAACCTCCTTAAAAGGTTATTATTAAATTAGTTTTGTTGATTATTAGATGCATTTAAGTTTATTATTTTATGTTTTATTATTGACCAAAAATGTACACAATTTTAAACAAATCTGAATGGGTTTTCGTTTAAAATAAAATTAGTTTATAGTTTAATTAGTTTCCGAGGAAGAAATGTTTATAAATATTTTGGTTTAATATGTTGAGAGATTTTAAGTTTATTTATTTACAGAATAAGAAACACTAACTTAAGAATATGTTTTAATATATTTGTAATAATTATAATTCTTCAACAAAGTAAATTTGCTCAATTCATAAATTTTTTAATAGATTTAAAATACCAATAACTATTCACAAGATATACTACAAAATATATAATTAATTAAAAGTCACCTAAATGATAGCCTCTAGTATAAAATTGCGAAACTTTCGAGTGTTGGTGCGCAACTTGCGTATAAATCATGGCATCTGCATTCGCTCCTTGCACAGCCTTAGGCCATTCTGAATTTATTTGCAGAAGTGTTGAAATGTTGCACAACTTAAATTAAAATGACTTTGTCAAGTTTTCCTTTATTTTTGCGTGCACATTTTCCCCCGTGTTGTTCATCGGGCATTCCCCGGCACAAAGGCGACTTTTGTGCTGCCGTGGAAAATAAAGTGCTGTAAATAATTTGAATTTAATACTGTTTTCTGCTGTTGGTCTTGATGTTTTGCCCCGAAGTTTGTAATTATTTTCTTACTTCGCCTGCCGCAAGTGTGAAAATCAGCACAACTTTTTCGTGTGAAGCCATTTTCCTTGTTTTCCCTGCACTTTCGGTTGCCGTTTTTTTGGCTTGTGTTGCGGTTTCTTTTTGTGTTGCCCCAGGACAGTCACAAAACGAGAAGCAAAGTTTCTTTTTTATGGTTGGGCAAGGGTTGGGTGACCCATTAAAAATGTATAGAAAATAATTTAGTTAAATATTCGGTCAGTGGCTTGCAGTTTTCCTCGCTTTTCCTTGCTTGGTTTTTCATTTGTATAAGAGTTGAATGGCTGGCGGTTGGGGTCTTGGCTTAAGTCGGAGAAACTATTCTCAACTCTCGGTGGGTTTGGGTTTTCCACCACCAAAATAGTGATCGGAAAATGGTAGGGGGAAAACCACCACCAAAAGTGGGAGGTAGAAAAAAACAAAGGAGGGGGAGAGAGAGAGAGGGAGAGCGAGAGAAAAACTGCAGTGATAACAGCTGGTGTTGTGCTTTGTGAGAAACCGGTTTTATTTAGTTTGTTTAGTTCTTTTCCACTGCGCCGTCTGATTTCCGGATTTTCCAAATTTAGACTGCACTGACCGATTGCTGAGGCAGCACGTGTGCACGTGTTATCATTCCTAAAACAAAGTATACTTTTCTTTTTCTAATAAACTAATAATAAATCATTCAAACTGGCCGCCATGGATGATTTCTTCAATAAAATAAAGCGAAAATATCCCAGCATTTACGATGATCTGAAGGCTATCTTTAAAAATGCCCAAAACGACTCACCTCACCGTTCTATGACGCTCTCCCAAATACGTGGCAAGTACTCTTTCGGACTTTGCATTCTGGAAAATATTTCTAATTTGTAATTACTCGTTGCAGCTGCCTACAGTCAACGGACCGGTGAGGATTTTCCCGTCAAGGGAGGCACGCGAACCCAAATGTGCTTCATCCTGACAATCCCTTATGTGGCCTGCTTCACCAGCCAAATTGGCACTTTGCGTTTTTTCACCATCGAAGCGAACTAAAATATGAAATACCGATAAAATTCTAGTCATAATCGTGCAATTTCAATGTAATTTAGTGGTATACGATTTGAAAATAAAAAGTACATAAGGCGAACGTGGTGTTGATTTTTTATCTTTTATCAGATTATATATGCTTAACTAAATAATACATTAATTAAATGGTTTTATCATTTAGTAATCATTCACAATAAAGAAATGTGCATGTACATGTTTGAAAATCTTATCAGAATATCTTCGTGGAAAATTTTAAGAAAAACAAAGTAATAATCGGCTTCCTACAAGAAAGTACGTCTTATTAGAATGTTTTTTAACATGCAATTTGTATCGATAATTGTTTCATTAACATTTATCTTTATCTAGGTACGCCCTGCCAAATGTAGTTCATAAATTTAAGCAACTATTAATAATTGTATATTTAAATCCAAATCGTTTAACTCTTTGGAAGTTTTGTTTATATATTTTTTTAAGGTACACTTTTTCGGGTACACAAATGATCTTATTTTCTTAGCCAAGACACCTCAATAAATGTACCTTGGATGTATACATTATTATGGTTCTGAAACGCAATAAGTTATATTTAGAAGGGATCTAAGAGAATCTCTTATACTGACTATTAATAATTTCCCGATTCTCTTATATTTCAATGGATACATTTTTAATTTATAACAGAATTTTAATCAAATGTGGCTTTGAGAAAATAAAAAAAAATTCATAAAATCAACAAAAAGCTATATACAATTATTTAATACACAAAAAAGTCTTAAACTCCAATGCCAAAAAATTATTCACAAGGCCAAACAAATTTATTAAAACTGTCATGAAAGGGAAACTTACACAGACTGCAAAAAATGTTTAAAATTAATAGAATTGATAAACACAATAGTAAGCAGAAAAAATGAGGTTGCAAATAAAATTCATTCAGGGATAACTATAAATAAAACTCAACTTTACACGCGACAAAGAGCGCCATCATTTAGTATTGAAAAAATGACGTATTTGTAAAATTCATTTAATGTTTGCCTAAAAAGAAACGGAAAAGGGATTAAAAAATATGTAAACTTTTGCAAACTCTTGCATAGCTACAAGGGACAACTTCCAATTTCAATTTAAATTCCATTCGCAGATGTTTTTTTTTTTTGAGCCACAGATGCCAATTGTAATTTGGGCCATGGCTAAAATCAAATAGCGGCTGGGAAAAAGCGGGAAAAGCAAGCAAATCGGAAAACCTCAATGCAAACAAATGAGCGAGTGACAGCGTGCTCGTGTGCACATCAAATCAAATGTATTTGCCAGCAAGGCTTTTGGCAACAAAAAAAAAAAAAAAAAGGAAAAGCCCGGAAAAACTGGAGCACCAAAGCCAAACAACCAACAACACACGAGTCCAGATAAAAGCAGCAGTAGGAAAACAAACGGAATCCGAGGTTGCAGTTGTAGTTTCTGCCCGAAGTTGGGTCACGCAGTCGCAGAATCTCGGGGACCCAAAGGCAAACCATAATGAAACTAAATGCCGGGCGTGGGCGAAGGGACAAAACCCCAAAAAACAAATTCATTACGGAACTACACCTCAGGGGGTGATAATTCGATTCAGCGAAACTTTGGTGATTATTTATTGCTTCATGCAGCGACTCCGACTTTCTCTCTGTGGGTGAGTGGGTTTCTCAGTGGGTTTCGCAGGGGTTTTCCCCTGCTTTTCCTCTTTTTCCTGGTTTTCTGTTTGGGTTGGCCTGCCATGTCCTGGCCTGGTCTGGTCTTCGTCCCCTTGGTGTTTTGCTGTTGGTGTCATAAAATGTTTTGTGGCCCAAAACTCGGCACTGGAACTCATTATTTTGTTCATTAACACTTTTTTTCCTGCCATGTTTTGCCCCCGTTTTATTCGGTTCCGGTTTTTACTATTTTTCTTTTTGTTTTAGTGGCAAAAAGAGGGGTATGAAAAGTTGGGACAGGGTTCTGTCAAGGGGCGGAATATATTATCTAATTTAGGGGAAACGTTTTTCACTTTGATGAACCTTTTTTTACTCTTTTCATAGCTTAAAGTAATCAGTTGTGTTAAATATAAAATTGTTCAAAAGGAGAGAAATGGATTACTTAAATGTGGCACTCTTCTTAAAAGTACTACACTTTTTAAAGGTAAATTAATTTTTAAATCGCGTAAAAATGGTCTGAAATTTAATTAAAGATTTATTATTATTTCTGCAGATTTTTTTTTCTCAAATCAGTCTTGTGGCAACAGCAATTGTGATTTAAAAGAAATACTTTTTAAAATTTTATTTAAAAAATTAATTAGGAAATATAGAGTAACTCCAAGTTCATCATGAAGACTTTGTCATTACCATAATATTTATGCCTCCATCTTGGCGCTCTCGTCTCTTGATTTGGATTTCCTCCAGGACTATCAATTAAATTCTCCTATCTGCCTCATTTTATTTGTGCTGCTCCGTTTCCTATTTTTTTGCTTGTTGTGTTTGTCTGTGGCATGGTAAATTATATTTATGTGCCTAAAAATATACTTACCATAAAGCTAAAATGATTTCAAGTTTATTTTTGCATACCGCTGTTGTTGTTAGCTTTTAGTTTTCCATGGGCATAAACATTTTTTATGCCTCATTAAGGTTTTGTTTTCGCAGCTCACCCTGCTTCCTGCTGCCGGCTCTGTTGTTGTTTTGGTATTGTTTTGGGTTTATTTTTTGGGGCCGACTTATCGGTCGCCAAGTTGAAATGTTGTTAACTTTTACTGGCGGCGGCTTTAATTCATCAGAAGGCGGCTGTTTTGGTTCTCAGATCCTGGCCGGAGAACGTTTCACTTGGTTATGGCACTTTGCCGAGTTATAAAATGTTATCGAGGGCGCAGGTTTTTATGTCTCAGGGTCAGATAAATGTGTTTATAGCGTAATCTTTTATTTCGGCTCTCTGGCTCTTTGGGCAAATTCGTTGGTTCTGGTCCTTTTAATTTCTGCGGTCCTTTATTTTTGGCAGCCAGCTGAGTTGGGTCTGCGTCGGCGGCCGAGGGGAATGTTTATGACACGCATACGCAGCGTGGGACGCAGTTAGGAGAGATTTGTCCTGGGATTAGACAAAACGTTAAGAGCTAGTCATTAAGCAGCCAAGGCACTGCCATATATTATGCCAGGAATTAGAAACTTGAGCAGAGATAGAGGACCAAGCATAAATTAACAAAAGCAGATGAAAGGCAGGGACATTTAGCAGGCAAATGGAACAAAATATTGCCTTAAAAATAGTTATTTCATATTCAATAATAATAAGGGAAGGGACATCTTTGACACATCCTTCTGTTCTGTTCTGTTTCTGCTTAGTAAAAACTTATAGCTGAACATGAAAAGTTTATATTCAACAGCAAATTCAAGCCAGCTGCCAATTGGTGTGGAGTGTTTACGGCTCCTGTGCGCTCCTTCGATCTGACCCCTGCCTCCGGCATTCAGCTCTAATCGCTCCTAATAACGCACAAAATTGAAAAACTTATGCGATATCATTGGGGACTCCCCCAGCCGCACGACAAGTGCAGCTGCCCGAGGGGGGATTCCCCAAGAACCAACACCAAGACCAAGCTGGAACTCGACTCAACTCAACTGAACTGAACTGGACCCGACAACTTGTGACAACTTTAAGCACATGAGGCAGGAGGTCCGGCCAAAGTAAACAGGAGAAACACACGCAGAGAAAAAAAAATGTTCAGAAATTATTTTTGCAAAGCCTCTAAAGGGAAATACCCAGCAACTACTTTGGAGAGAATAAATAAATGAATTTAAGATATTGCAATATTTAAATTCAGAAAGTATGATACACAAACCCAAACGAGTATAATGAAAAACTATGCAGTTGAGACATCATAATTATATTACCTTTAAATTTGTCTTAAACTTTCCCTGTTAACATGTGATCATGCTGGGTCCCATATACCCTTGAACCAAAGGACTAACAGGTAAGCATAAAGAAGGAAAAAGCGGGAAGAACAGGCCAGGAAAAAAGAAAAAAGTAAGAGCAGGAAAACTGTCATGATACGCTCGTAAACATGGCCAGCTGGCCAGGATTGAACCTTCGGATCGGTTCGGTTCGGTTTGCTTCAGTTCAGTTCAGTTGGGTTTCGGTTTGGGTTTTGTTTGGTTGCTCTGGCTGGATTGTGAGGGTGTCCTGCACTGTCCTGCTGTCCTGGTGTCCTGGTATTTGCTGTGCCCTGTGCTGTGTCACTCTGGAAATTGTGCAGATTGTACAGTTGCAGGGCAAGCGGCGTCTGTTTGTTTTAATTTCTCTTATCGGCAGGCAGCTGCCTTGTGTTCCTCAACCACCCACATTTTCCGACGCTTCTCGGATCTCTTCTGCCTCGCCCTCGCCCACGAAAGGCTCCTCTTCCTTTGCCGCCTCAACTTGCGAGTTGAGCTGCTTCTGCTCGGACTCCCCAGTGCCATACAATTTTAATTGCACAATGGCAGGTCCTTTTGTTTTCTAGCTGCAATTTTTTAAAATGAATTCATGGCCTGCTCCCGGGTCTTCGGGTTATTCTGGCGCTCTTTTGTTTGACGTCTCTAAATCCGCAGAGACGGCTGTGGAGGAGGAGGTGGAGATGCCAGCCAGCTATTTAATTGAAAGTTGCTTTGTGACTCCGCCGGGTAGGCTAATAAAATGTTTAACTTTGATTTAGTTGAGGGATTTCTACGATGACTGCACTTAAAGCCACTTGAAGAACCCACTTGGGCCAAGCTCTTAGTAGCGGCAAAGTTTATGAACGTGTACTTATAATTATTTTCATGAAGAATTTATACTTATATTCTTGGTAAGGGAATAGCTCAGACCAAGCTGGGAGTTTAAGTTAAAGGAAATCCTTGGTTTGAGATTATTAAATTTTTAATTTAGTTTATGTTTTGTTATATTATCTTGTTAGCTCAATCATTAAGTAAATAATTTATTAAAAAAAGAAAACCCCACAAATCACTTAAGACAACAATGCATTAATTAACTTCAAAGCCCCATCCCCTTTATTATTTATCAATACTTTTTAAATGTTATAATGGTTTTATGTGTGCCACACCTTGCAAAACATATTAACTACCCATCAGGGTTCTTTTAATTACTACTTTCAGCACCTTTCGGAGCCAGGGTATTCCTGTTGGGGGTTGGGGCCTTCGACAACGATTTGAATTATGAGCAATTAGGCCGGCCACAAGCAAGCAAAATGCTTTTTCCCGACCAGGTTTCAGGCGCTGGGTGGTGGTCGGTGGACATGTGGGCGGGGTCATGTGTCAACAGGCAGGAGCTGCACTGGATTGCGGTCAGATGCAAGGTGTGTGTGCGTGTTCAATGAGGCTTAATTTGTTAAATTCCAGGCTTATAATTGGCATCGGCCACACCGCAAGGCAAAGGCATGCGAATCAGCATTTGGGGAGGGGGCCAAGTGCAAAGTGTAATTATGTGGTCACTTGGTCAGCCGTAAAGCCCGATTTGTTTGCCAGTGCTACCCACTGGACTCTGTACACTCTCCACCGATGTGTGTTTTTGGCCATTCCTTAAGCCGGCTCCAAAGCAAATCTTGAGGGTTTAAGCCGCAGCATTTTGCGGCCATTTTTATGGCATTTTTATGACCGCTGGCGAGGGAATAAAATAAGAGTAAGTGGCATTATTGTTACACCTCGGAAGCACTCAAGTTGCGAAAGAGCCACAAAATGCATGCAAGAATTAAGCTAACAAATGGAGAAAGATGCTGGTGGCATAAGGAGAGGTGTAAGGACTTTTAAATGCTCTTAAAATCCTTGAAATAAAATTAGTCTTACAATAAAAAATTTATTAAAGGTTTTGACAACGTTATAGCTTAATAAATACGAACCCAAAAATGTTTTATAAATTATATTAGAGAGAGCTTTGAAGTGACTTACATTTTGAAATTAGCACATGTAGTTTCTACTTATTTTTATAAATTAAGTTGTTTATTTATATCGGTTTTAATCGTGATAAATTTCTTACTATTCACTTTTTATTTAAATAAGTAGATTCACATTTCCTTTCTCATATTAATAAATGTTGTATAGCTTCATATTACAAAGTTGTTATATAATTTCATTGAAATTGTATACAAAATAGGATATTTCTATAGGTGAAATCCCCTGTTTGAATTATTCCTATTCCTATGTATATTTTTTACCTAAAAACTAAACTAAATTCCTTAGGCAAAACCCACAATAAAATGAGGATATCCTTCAGTGGAATTATTCAAACAGAACCCCCCGAGAGAGAATCCGACTTGCAACATGGCTAGTGTCATGGCAAAAGTTTTCGCTGTTTTGTTGCCTTACTTTTCTATATTCTTTTTTTATTGCACAACTTTATCCTTTTTCGGGGCGAACGCACATTGCATGCCTTTTCCAGGGGAGGGCCCTAAAAAATAAAACAAGTAACTCTTTGAGCCATTGTTTTCTTGTAAATGGCAACCGGAACCGACCAGGGACAAAGCGGTGCAGTCGTGGACCAATTCTGGCCCTCGCTTTCTGGCTATAATCTGCGCTTTTTGGCTCACTTTGGCGGCAACTTTAAAGCTGCAACTTTTCGCCATTGCCATGGCTTAGAAGCTGTTTTTTCTTTGCCCCCAACTTTTGGTTCCCAGTGCTGACAATAAATGTATTTTTGGGCCAAAGGGGCTATTCTCATTCCGGCATTCTGACGCTGATCCTGGCATTCTGTAATTTGGCGTATTATGCGTGTAATTGGCATTACAATTTCCTCTCCCAATAAAACTAATGAACTTTTGTGAGCCAAGAGCCTTAAACAATGTGAAAGGGTCGCCAATGCCTAAGCACAGTTGAATAGTTCAGGGTGATTCTTAAATGGAATTTCCATTTCAAGGGTTCGAGTGCGCTAGAATGCCTGAAAATTTGGGACTACGAGGGTTTTCTGGGGATGTTATTTTATATTTTAGGAATTTTCGTTAAGCTTTTGGTTGAGTTTAAGGTTGAGTTTATAAATTAAAAAAATGAACTTAATTTGTATAAATTATTATCTTATATAACTTAAGAGTATATATTGTTTACAAAAAATTAAAACAGAAACAAAGTACATATATATTTTATTTCTGGATTATTCAAAGTGAATTTCACATTCGATTTTAAGTCATTTTCATATATTTAAAAGTCATTTACCATACTTTCCACCACAGATAAATTATTTCTGTCATTAGCCGGCAGGGCGATTGCAAAAGCATTTTCTAAATTTCGTACCGAAAATTCTTACCAAAAATTGCTTTATCATTAAAAGTAAATGTGGAACTTTTGCCAAAGGCCCGCCAGGCCAGAGTTTTGTTTCCGTTTTCGAATCCTTCTATTTTGTTTCCTTTTTTATTTTGCCGACTTTGTGTGCCAACTCGTTAGCTTTGAGGCAGTTGAGAAGTTCAAGTTGCTGGCTTTAATAATCCGAGCATCAACAACTGGCAAAAACTGGAGGCTAAAAGAAAACTTTGGGCCAAGTTGCAGGATGGAGGGCGTTAAGACCACAAGTAACATTTGTAAAATGCACATTTAAAACTAGCAAACACACAGCAGCTAGCCGAAAAAGGATAATAAGAAACGCCTTTCGGATCCTGGCTTGACTTCACCAACAGCAGCAGCAGCAGTGAAAACTTTTCAATTTATTGTTAAACTTTTGCACTGAGGCGCACAATTATAAAGTGTCATTTAGTGCCGAAGGAGGACGGCAAGGACGAAGGACACAGGAGGGATGAGGACACAGGACCGGTACTGACAAGGAATTATGAAGTGTGCTGGACGCCCACCGACCGCTGACACTTGCGGCAGGCCACTTCCGGTGGTGGCCCGGGAAAAAGGGAGCAGGACGACATTGTCCTTGTTGTCATCATCGTCCTCGTCATCCTCAACGACCTCGTCGTCGTCGTCGTCGTCGCCGCTGGACATTTTTGGCTGCTGCTGGCCGCGCTGTCCCCCGAAAACTTGCCACTCAAGTGCAAGCCAGTTTCATGCGGCGCATTCAAGAGCTGTTGTCGCTCCTTGTTGCCGGCAAAGTGTCACAAACACAAATAGAGAACGCTCCTGCTCCGGCTCCTGCTCCTTCTCCTGCTCTTGCTCCCATTCCTGACTCTCCCCGGGGTTTCCCCAACGCACCCACACCGGCTCCTGCTCCTGCTCCTGCTCCTTCTGCTGCTGTGTGATTTACAGCGTGCGACTTTTATTTGAAGTGGGACATTCATTTTACGCTAAAGTGAACCTAAATCAACACCATTGCACAAACACAGGCCCGGGCAGGCAGCAGCCCTCGAGATTGTCAGCTCCTGGCTATGCCTCGGAATTGTAATTACTCGAAAGATGGGATCTATTTCATAAATGGATTGCAATCATAAAGGGGATATTTTTTCGTGGCTAAAAATAATGTACACTTGATAATTGAACTTACGCTTTAATAGAAAATTAAATTAGCTGAGATGAAAATCTGATTGATCCGTGTTTTTCTTTTAAAGTTTGAGGTAAACATTTTCCTTGGTTTATTTTGTATCCAAAGAGTTAAAATAGAAAATGCCAAAACCCAGTTAATATTTACAGTTTTAATCTAGGGAGGCAGCTTTTGTTCATTTTATTTTCAATCAAATCTTTAATACTCTAAAAAGTTGAAAGTTAATATCCCGATCATTTCAGCTAGATTTATTGGACATTTTTGGGCAGCCGCGTTTCTTTCTGGACTCCAAAACTGGAGCTCTCTTGTGGCGGGCGGCGCTTGATTGAAATGCCTGGTAGCGAACTTGGGCTCCTCGTCGCCCTGGAGCAACTGCCAAGCTGCTCTGCACTTAAGTTGGCTTAATTAGTTTTTGAAAGTTATGCCAACGCTGGCGCCTGGGCCGCAGCCACGCCCACTTAATGCATTTGGCTTTTCCACTGCCGCCTCCATTGGCCTCAAGTCAGAGCTTTGGCAAAAACTGAGAAACTGCAAAAAAAAAAGAAAATAAAAACGAATGGAAGGCATAGGGCAACTCTGCATTGGCGTCTTGGGCTGGCAACCACAACAGAAGCATCCGGCCAAAAGACTGATGGGTGGGAAGAAGGGGCCGAGTTCCGCTTTTGACACGGCATTCCTGGTCCTCAGTCTCCCTACTTCGTCAGCCGGCTATCATCCAGTGGTTACAGGGTAGCAAAGGCATGGATTTATAAATATTAAAGATAATAAGAGCAAAAATAATAATTAATAACAATAAAACATAAATAAGTGGTTATTCAAAATGTGACCAGGTGCAGGCGCAAACCTTTTCTATTAACTTTTAAATTCTTTAAGTTGTCAGAACTTCTTACAGTCCAACTTCGATTTTTAAAGTCATATTCCAAACCCTAAGGCAAATCTTGAAAAATCGTTAATACATATACTATTTTTAAGTTTGTCAAAGTCTTATTTAAGCTTTAATTAATTCATTTATTCTCTTTATTATATTTCTTGCAGGCTATCAACAATTCGTTTGCCTGTCACTATTCAATTTTATTATGTTTTTTTTTTTCTGTCTCTCAGGCATTTTTCTTGGTCGCACATATTTCTCACTGCCACTGCAGTTTTGCTCTACAATTTTCACTTCTTATACCGAAAGTTTTTATTTTATTTTTATTTTTTCTTGTTGTTGTCCATATTTAATTATGGAAATTTTGCAGCTCGCCCAAAATTTGCATAAATATTGAGTGCCAGCTCAGGGAGTTGGCTTTATAATGAAGTTTGATTGCCCTGCGAGTGTGGCAGAAAATTGCATTCGCCGGTATAAAAAGGAGAGACCTTTGAAGAGTGTCAATCAAATGAGAGAAGATTTAATAAAGTTTGCAGATTTAACCAAAAATATTTTTATTTTTTACTGTAGGGAAATATATTTTATGAAATAACTGAGAGAGATAAATATTACATAAAGTCGCTCCACAATGACAGCTAATAAAGCAGTCTTAAAACTTCTCTATAATTAAACAGAATTAATCCGAAAAAAGTAAATAAAATTTGCCCAATTTGTGGTATTTTCAATACCAAAATGTGCAACTTGATATTCGTAAAACATCTCTCTGAATCAGATAACCAAACAATATGTTTTGCTGTGCTTTTGTCTGGAATTGAATTGAATTTTTAAAAACTGTTATTGCCTATATAGTCGTACAGATAAGTACTAATTTGCCAGGAAACTAATTTGTCCGTAGCCCACATATCTGTATTATGTTTCTCACTCGCAACGAAACCGAAATGCTTTTATGCCCCATGTGGCAGGCGACAGCAACGGGAGCTGCTGCTGTTGCTGCTGCACACATTCATTTCCAATGAGACTCATTTTGCGGTGACACACGACACTCGCCACGCAGCCGAAATCCAACCCGGCCCCACCCACAATCCTGGCTGATCCTGGCCAGAGTGGCTTTCCGGCTCTTTTACAGCTGAGCGGTTACACACAGACACAGTGGGGAGTGTGTGCCGCAACCGCAGGCAGCCGGGACGGGAGGAGCGCCGAGCAGAACTGGATTGAAGAACTGGACTAGAGGACCAGAAATTAACTTTACTACTGACACCTTGACAATATTTTCAACGACAGCAGCTGGCAGACATTAAATAGGCAACCGCAATTTTATGCTGGCAGCCCAGGACTCTGGATAGTGGATACCGAACACTAGATCCTGGCCAGTGGATGACTGGTGGGCACATGACATTTGACATTGCGTGCACTGCATAAGCTTAGAGACACGAAACGGAGGCCTGACATTGCCACCGACCGAAAAAGTCATCGGCTCGATGTTGATTTTGGCAGGCAGTGCGCTGAATTTTCAATTTTATTTGCAATTTCTGTGCTTTTTGTGCTGAGACAGCAGTGTCGAGGCGACGCTGCAGCAGAGGCCAAGTGTCAAAGGTGTCGACGTGGCAGTCGAATGGCCGCTGGAACGTGCCTATGTCAAATGCGGTTAAGGGATTTAACAAGGATATTTCTCACAGTCTATGTACATATTTCAGGAGTGTCTCCTTTAATAAGCTCTTTGGGCAACTAATTCAGATTTAACTAGAAACTGGAATGTGAATATTGGGTAGCATTTAAATCTCAAAAAGAAATTAATAATAAGTTTGAATCTGCAACTGTATTAATAAGTTAGCCAAAAACTTTTACAGAATTTATTCACATTTTATAAATAAATGTATTAAGGAAACATGTCATACAATTTTCATAAAAATATTAATTTTATTTAAAATGTACTTTTGATCGTCATTTGTTGTTTACCAAAAACCTTTGTGTTATCCATATTTCCTATTTTTCGTTGCTGTTCTGTTTCCTTGTTATGATTTCTACTATTGCTAGTCCCTACATTTTATAACCATTTAATTGGTTGCTTAATGTAAAAATAAAAATAAGATACTTAAAAAAAAATAAAAAATGTATTTAAAAAACAAGAAAGAAAGCTAAGAAAGTTTGTATACCCTTGCAGCTTACAATTGGATCATTATGAATTAATACAATTTGATCGAACGAAAAGTAAAACTAACAAGAATTATACATTTATAAATATAAAAATTCGAATTATAATACCCTGCAAGGTAAAAATATAAAAAAAATTGGAAAAATCCAAGTTTGAAATTGTCATAACTTAGCTAAAAATTCATTAATTTTAAATCGGAAAACGTTCTTATGTTAGTTTTTATAAGGTTTATAAATCTGCAAACTGAATTTCAACTTTTAAAAATTTCAAATTTTTGCCAATTTTTGACAATTTTAACGATGTAACCCCTTACATTTTTTTCAAAAAATGGGTAAAATTTTTTTTCTTGCCGGACATGGCTAGATCGATTCAGCTATCGATGCTGATCAAGAATATACATGGTTTATAGGGTCGCAAATGACTACTTTGCCTGTAATACCCTTCCAAAATTAGAAAAATCATCAAAAAACGAAGAAAACCGAGAAACTTTGTTCAAAAGTGATTTTATTTCAATATATGTAAATGGTTTTTCACAAGTACTATATATCCAAGAGATAATGCTACTCCCCTGCGGATCCAGCCGACGCATCCGCCTGCAGACGCTGCTCCGGGAGTGGACTGCACGTGAAGAGCGGCGGCGGCTGCGGCTGCTCCGGAACAATAAAAACTGCGCCAGCGAATTGATTGTATAGTATACTTTTGGGATGTAGTGTACCATGCTTTTAGGCAGTTTTGGAAAGACCCATGTTTGAAATTGTCATAACTTAGCCAAAAATGCATTAATTTTAAATCGGAAAACGTTGTTATGTTAGTTTTTATAAGGTTAATAAATCTGCATACTGAATTTTAACTTTAAAAAATATCAAATTTTTTTCAATTTTTGGCAATTTTGACGATGTAACCCCTTACATTTTTTTCAAAAAATGGGTAAAATTTTTTTTCTTGCCGGACATGGCTAGATCGATTCAGCTATCGATGCTGATCAAGAATATACATGGTTTATAGGGTCGCAAATGACTACTTTGCCTGTAATACCCTTCCAAAATTAGAAAAATCATCAAAAAACGAAGAAAACCGAGAAACTTTGTTCAAAAGTGATTTTATTTCAATATATGTAAATGGTTTTTCACAAGTACTATATATCCAAGAGATAATGCTACTCCCCTGCGGATCCAGCCGACGCATCCGCCTGCAGACGCTGCTCCGGGAGTGGACTGCACGTGAAGAGCGGCGGCGGCTGCGGCTGCTCCGGAACAATAAAAACTGCGCCAGCGAATTGATTGTATAGTATACTTTTGGGATGTAGTGTAGCATGCTTTTAGGCAGTTTTGGAAAGACCCATGTTTGAAATTGTCATAACTTAGCCAAAAATGCATTAATTTTAAATCGGAAAACGTTGTTATGTTAGTTTTTATAAGGTTAATAAATCTGCATACTGAATTTTAACTTTAAAAAATATCAAATTTTTTTCAATTTTTGGCAATTTTGACGATGTAACCCCTTACATTTTTTTCAAAAAATGGGTAAAATTTTTTTTCTTGCCGGACATGGCTAGATCGATTCAGCTATCGATGCTGATCAAGAGTGTACACGGTTTATAGGGTCGCAAATGACTACTTTGCCTGTAATACTCTTCCAAAATTAGCAAAATCATCAAAAAACGAGGAAACGTTGTTCAAAAGTGATTTTATTTCAGTATAAATGGTTTTAACAAGTACTATATATCCAAGAGATAATGCTACTCCCCTGCGGATCCAGCCGGAGTGTCCCCACAATAAAGGCCAAGGCGGGAAGCTGCTGAGGCACCGACGCATCCGCCTGCAGACACTGCTTCGGGAGTGGACTGCACGTGAAGAGCGACGGCGGCTGCTCTGGAACAATGCGGAATGCCACCCGCCGCCAGGAGCTGCTAAAATTGTCCATTTATCGATTTGGGGTAACAGGCGAACAGAAAGCAGCAGGAGCTGACTGAAAACTGTTATAAACTGTTATAAAAACTGCGCCAGCGAATTGATTGTATAGTATACTTTTGGGATGTAGTGTAGCATGCTTTTAGGCAGTTTTGGAAAGACCCATGCTTGAAATTGTCATAACTTAGCCAAAAATGCATTAATTTTAAATCGGAAAACGTTCTTATATTAGTTTTTATAAGGTTAATAAATCTGCATACTGAATTTTAACTTTAAAAAATATCAAATTTTTTTCAATTTTTGGCAATTTTGACGATGTAACCCCTTACATTTTTTTCAAAAAATGGGTCACATTTTTTTTCTTGCCGGACATGGCTAGATCGATTCAGCTATCGATGCTGATCAAGAATATACATGGTTTATAGGGTCGCAAATGACTACTTTGCCTGTAATACCCTTCCAAAATTAGAAAAATCATCAAAAAACGAAGAAAACCGAGAAACTTTGTTCAAAAGTGATTTTATTTCAATATATGTAAATGGTTTTTCACAAGTACTATATATCCAAGAGATAATGCTACTCCCCTGCGGATCCAGCCGACGCATCCGCCTGCAGACGCTGCTCCGGGAGTGGACTGCACGTGAAGAGCGGCGGCGGCTGCGGCTGCTCCGGAACAATAAAAACTGCGCCAGCGAATTGATTGTATAGTATACTTTTGGGATGTAGTGTAGCATGCTTTTAGGCAGTTTTGGAAAGACCCATGTTTGAAATTGTCATAACTTAGCCAAAAATGCATTAATTTTAAATCGGAAAACGTTGTTATGTTAGTTTTTATAAGGTTAATAAATCTGCATACTGAATTTTAACTTTAAAAAATATCAAATTTTTTTCAATTTTTGGCAATTTTGACGATGTAACCCCTTACATTTTTTTCAAAAAATGGGTAAAATTTTTTTTCTTGCCGGACATGGCTAGATCGATTCAGCTATCGATGCTGATCAAGAATATACATGGTTTATAGGGTCGCAAATGACTACTTTGCCTGTAATACCCTTCCAAAATTAGAAAAATCATCAAAAAACGAAGAAAACCGAGAAACTTTGTTCAAAAGTGATTTTATTTCAATATATGTAAATGGTTTTTCACAAGTACTATATATCCAAGAGATAATGCTACTCCCCTGCGGATCCAGCCGACGCATCCGCCTGCAGACGCTGCTCCGGGAGTGGACTGCACGTGAAGAGCGGCGGCGGCTGCGGCTGCTCCGGAACAATAAAAACTGCGCCAGCGAATTGATTGTATAGTATACTTTTGGGATGTAGTGTAGCATGCTTTTAGGCAGTTTTGGAAAGACCCATGTTTGAAATTGTCATAACTTAGCCAAAAATGCATTAATTTTAAATCGGAAAACGTTGTTATGTTAGTTTTTATAAGGTTAATAAATCTGCATACTGAATTTTAACTTTAAAAAATATCAAATTTTTTTCAATTTTTGGCAATTTTGACGATGTAACCCCTTACATTTTTTCAAAAAATGGGTAAAATTTTTTTCTTGCCGGACATGGCTAGATCGATTCAGCTATCGATGCTGATCAAGAGTGTACACGGTTTATAGGGTCGCAAATGACTACTTTGCCTGTAATACTCTTCCAAAATTAGCAAAATCATCAAAAAACGAGGAAACGTTGTTCAAAAGTGATTTTATTTCAGTATAAATGGTTTTAACAAGTACTATATATCCAAGAGATAATGCTACTCACCTGCGGATCCAGCCGGAGTGTCCCCACAATAAAGGCCAAGGCGGGAAGCTGCTGAGGCACCGACGCATCCGCCTGCAGACACTGCTTCGGGAGTGGACTGCACGTGAAGAGCGACGGCGGCTGCTCTGGAACAATGCGGAATGCCACCCGCCGCCAGGAGCTGCTAAAATTGTCCATTTATCGATTTGGGGTAACAGGCGAACAGAAAGCAGCAGGAGCTGACTGAAAACTGTTATAAACTGTTATAAAAACTGCGCCAGCGAATTGATTGTATAGTATACTTTTGGGATGTAGTGTAGCATGCTTTTAGGCAGTTTTGGAAAGACCCATGCTTGAAATTGTCATAACTTAGCCAAAAATGCATTAATTTTAAATCGGAAAACGTTCTTATATTAGTTTTTATAAGGTTAATAAATCTGCATACTGAATTTTAACTTTAAAAAATATCAAATTTTTTTCAATTTTTGGCAATTTTGACGATGTAACCCCTTACATTTTTTTCAAAAAATGGGTAAAATTTTTTTTCTTGCCGGACATGGCTAGATCGATTCAGCTATCGATGCTGATCAAGAATATACATGGTTTATAGGGTCGCAAATGACTACTTTGCCTGTAATACCCTTCCTTCATCAAAAAACGAAGAAAACCGAGAAACTTTGTTCAAAAGTGATTTTATTTCAATATATGTAAATGGTTTTTCACAAGTACTATATATCCAAGAGATAATGCTACTCCCCTGCGGATCCAGCCGAGGCATCCGCCTGCAGATGCTGCTCCGGGAGTGGACTGCACGTGAAGAGCGGCGGCGGCTGCGGCTGCTCCGGAACAATAAAAACTGCGCCAGCGAATTGATTGTATAGTATACTTTTGGGATGTAGTGTAGCATGCTTTTAGGCAGTTTTGGAAAGACCCATGTTTGTAATTGTCATAACTTAGCCAAAAATGCATTAATTTTAAATCGGAAAACGTTCTTATATTAGTTTTTATAAGGTTAATAAATCTGCATACTGAATTTTAACTTTAAAAAATATCAAATTTTTTTCAATTTTTGGCAATTTTGACGATGTAACCCCTTACATTTTTTTCAAAAAATGGGTAAAATTTTTTTTCTTGCCGGACATGGCTAGATCGATTCAGCTATCGATGCTGATCAAGAGTGTACACGGTTTATAGGGTCGCAAATGACTACTTTGCCTGTAATACTCTTCCAAAATTAGCAAAATCATCAAAAAACGAGGAAACGTTGTTCAAAAGTGATTTTATTTCAGTATAAATGGTTTTAACAAGTACTATATATCCAAGAGATAATGCTACTCCCCTGCGGATCCAGCCGGAGTGTCCCCACAATAAAGGCCAAGGCGGGAAGCTGCTGAGGCACCGACGCATCCGCCTGCAGACACTGCTTCGGGAGTGGACTGCACGTGAAGAGCGACGGCGGCTGCTCTGGAACAATGCGGAATGCCACCCGCCGCCAGGAGCTGCTAAAATTGTCCATTTATCGATTTGGGGTAACAGGCGAACAGAAAGCAGCAGGAGCTGACTGAAAACTGTTATAAACTGTTATAAAAACTGCGCCAGCGAATTGATTGTATAGTATACTTTTGGGATGTAGTGTAGCATGCTTTAGGCAGTTTTGGAAAGACCCATGCTTGAAATTGTTATAACTTAGCCAAAAATGCATTAATTTTAAATCGGAAAACGTTCTTATATTAGTTTTTATAAGGTTAATAAATCTGCATACTAAATTTTAACTTTAAAAAATATCAAATTTTTTTCAATTTTTGGCAATTTTGACGATGTAACCCCTTACATTTTTTTCAAAAAATGGGTAAAATTTTTTTTCTTGCCGGACATGGCTAGATCGATTCAGCTATCGATGCTGATCAAGAATATACATGGTTTATAGGGTCGCAAATGACTACTTTGCCTGTAATACCCTTCCAAAATTAGAAAAATCATCAAAAAACGAAGAAAACCGAGAAACTTTGTTCAAAAGTGATTTTATTTCAATATATGTAAATGGTTTTTCACAAGTACTATATATCCAAGAGATAATGCTACTCCCCTGCGGATCCAGCCGACGCATCCGCCTGCAGACACTGCTTCGGGAGTGGACTGCACGTGAAGAGCGACGGCGGCTGCTCTGGAACAATGCGGAATGCCACCCGCCGCCAGGAGCTGCTAAAATTGTCCATTTATCGATTTGGGGTAACAGGCGAACAGAAAGCAGCAGGAGCTGACTGAAAACTGTTATAAACTGTTATAAAAACTGCGCCAGCGAATTGATTGTATAGTATACTTTTGGGATGTAGTGTAGCATGCTTTAGGCAGTTTTGGAAAGACCCATGCTTGAAATTGTTATAACTTAGCCAAAAATGCATTAATTTTAAATCGGAAAACGTTCTTATATTAGTTTTTATAAGGTTAATAAATCTGCATACTAAATTTTAACTTTAAAAAATATCAAATTTTTTTCAATTTTTGGCAATTTTGACGATGTAACCCCTTACATTTTTTTCAAAAAATGGGTAAAATTTTTTTTCTTGCCGGACATGGCTAGATCGATTCAGCTATCGATGCTGATCAAGAATATACATGGTTTATAGGGTCGCAAATGACTACTTTGCCTGTAATACCCTTCCAAAATTAGAAAAATCATCAAAAAACGAAGAAAACCGAGAAACTTTGTTCAAAAGTGATTTTATTTCAATATATGTAAATGGTTTTTCACAAGTACTATATATCCAAGAGATAATGCTACTCCCCTGCGGATCCAGCCGAGGCATCCGCCTGCAGATGCTGCTCCGGGAGTGGACTGCACGTGAAGAGCGGCGGCGGCTGCGGCTGCTCCGGAACAATAAAAACTGCGCCAGCGAATTGATTGTATAGTATACTTTTGGGATGTAGTGTAGCATGCTTTTAGGCAGTTTTGGAAAGACCCATGTTTGTAATTGTCATAACTTAGCCAAAAATGCATTAATTTTAAATCGGAAAACGTTGTTATGTTAGTTTTTATAAGGTTAATAAATCTGCATACTGAATTTTAACTTTAAAAAATATCAAATTTTTTTCAATTTTTGGCAATTTTGACGATGTAACCCCTTACATTTTTTTCAAAAAATGGGTAAAATTTTTTTTCTTGCCGGACATGGCTAGATTGATTCAGCTATCGATGCTGATCAAGAGTGTACATGGTTTATAGGGTCGCAAATGACTACTTTGCCTGTAATACCCTTCCAAAATTAGAAAAATCATCAAAAAACGAAGAAAACCGAGAAACTTTGTTCAAAAGTGATTTTATTTCAATATATGTAAATGGTTTTTCACAAGTACTATATATCCAAGAGATAATGCTACTCCCCTGCGGATCCAGCCGGAGTGTCCCCACAATAAAGGCCAAGGCGGGAAGCTGCTGAGGCACCGACGCATCCGCCTGCAGACACTGCTTCGGGAGTGGACTGCACGTGAAGAGCGACGGCGGCTGCTCTGGAACAATGCGGAATGCCACCCGCCGCCAGGAGCTGCTAAAATTGTCCATTTATCGATTTGGGGTAACAGGCGAACAGAAAGCAGCAGGAGCTGACTGAAAACTGTTATAAACTGTTATAAAAACTGCGCCAGCGAATTGATTGTATAGTATACTTTTGGGATGTAGTGTAGCATGCTTTTAGGCAGTTTTGGAAAGACCCATGCTTGAAATTGTCATAACTTAGCCAAAAATGCATTAATTTTAAATCGGAAAACGTTCTTATATTAGTTATTATAAGGTTAATAAATCTGCATACTGAATTTTAACTTTAAAAAATATCAAATTTTTTTCAATTTTTGGCAATTTTGACGATGTAACCCCTTACATTTTTTTCAAAAAATGGGTAAAATTTTTTTTCTTGCCGGACATGGCTAGATCGATTCAGCTATCGATGCTGATCAAGAATACACATGGTTTATAGGGTCGCAAATGACTACTTTGCCTGTAATACCCTTCCAAAATTAGAAAAATCATCAAAAAACGAAGAAAACCGAGAAACTTTGTTCAAAAGTGATTTTATTTCAATATATGTAAATGGTTTTTCACAAGTACTATATATCCAAGAGATAATGCTACTCCCCTGCGGATCCAGCCGGAGTGTCCCCACAATAAAGGCCAAGGCGGGAAGCTGCTGAGGCACCGACGCATCCGCCTGCAGACACTGCTTCGGGAGTGGACTGCACGTGAAGAGCGACAGCGGCTGCTCTGGAACAATGCGGAATGCCACCCGCCGCCAGGAGCTGCTAAAATTGTCCATTTATCGATTTGGGGTAACAGGCGAATAGAAAGCAGCAGGAGCTGACTGAAAACTGTTAAAAACTGTTATAAAAACTTTGCGCCAGCGAATTGATTGTATAGTATACTATTGGGATGTAGTGTAGCATTCTTTTAGGCAGTTTTGGAAAGACCCATGTTTGAAATTGTAATAACATAGCCAAAAATGCATTAATTCTAAATCGGAAAACGTTCTTATGTTAGTTTTCATAAGGTTAATAAATCTGCTTACTAAATTTTAACTTTAAAAAGTCTCGGAAAAGTCTCCTTCACTGCGTTGCAAACTTCTTACTGAAATTATAATACCCTGCAAGGTATAACAACTATATATATTTAAATATGTAGAACTTTCCTTAGAAAATGCCATGAAAATTATTATTATGAAAAATGGCCAGGTAATTCATTTAATTTTAAAATCTGCGCCAGATATATTAATTTTCCATTGAAGGGAAATTGAATGCGTTTCCCTCTCATTTTTTTTTTGCCATATAATTCACATATAGCCGGCCATTGGCAACCAAATGTTGTTAGCGATGACATCAAGTGAAAAATGATCAGCATATTCAGTTTTCATGCGCAGCTGCATCCTCGGATGCCTTCATAAACGGACGGATGCCAAGTGGCAGGATAAGGATGATGCGAATGGTAGTGGAGCCGGGAATCAGAGCGACTTTCGCAGGGCAGAGCCGAACAAGCTGCCTTCTTTCGCTGCTCATTCATTATGCCAATGCCAGACGCTGGATGGGAGCTCTTAAAGTATTACGCAATAAGTTAACTTTTTCCAATATAAGAGCAGCCGAGTGCCAGCAGCAGTTGGCAGTTGCCAGTCGCCGGTTGCCAGTTTGCCAACTTGCCTGTTGCTCGACTGCATCAAAGATGCAGCATATTTATTTTGGCCAGGCACAAATTTTCTTTTTGTGCACTTTGGCCAGAGTCAAAGGTTCTACGGCTGCGAAAGCACTTGAAAAAATAATGCAGGTTTCTTAATTTGTTAAGATACTTTTGTCATGATAAAATAATGTATTTATAAGGCAATTATCATATAATTAATAATCAATGACAACTATTTATAGAGGTACAAATTGGAAGCCTACAAATTAATAGTTTTTGTTGAGTGAGATACTCGTCTCCTGTCTTCTCTGCATAAGTGATTGCCGGCAACGTGGCGTATGTGTAATTTGTCGTTGCGAATGCCACTGGAGCACAGCTGCTCCCAACTTTGTTACACTGCAGACGAAGGAAGACGACGAAAACTGCATTAAATGCACATTTGTTACGCAGCCCGAATTCTCTCTGAACTCCACCCAATCTCTATCCACTCTGTCGCAGGGCACACCTGGGCCAAAGGATATATCCTCTGCCGCAATTCGGCAAAAATTCGTTTCTCGTCGTCCCGTTCGTAAATTGGCAATTTATTTCAATGCCTGCAACGTCAATGGTCTAAACATTTTGTGGCAAATTCCCCTTTTATCGAATGCATCACAAAGCGACAGTTTTACACATGGCAGGGCAGCTGTGAAAGACGATCAACTGAAGCATATTCCGGCTGGCAAACTAATTTGAATTTTCGGCTCTTAGTCTGTTTTAATTTAACTTAATTTTGTTACAGGTTTTGGAAATCAATTTGATTGATGAGAGTAGGGGACAGAAATGGCAGTCATTAAAGAAGATTGGCTGATTCTAAAGAGCTCTCTAATTTCATAAGGCCTTTGGCAGGGCTTATTTTAGTGGTAATATAACCTTTAAAAAAGCTTGAAAGTAATTAATTAATATGTATACATCCCGAATTTACACCCTTTTTTTATTCTTTAAAAAAACTTTTATTATTTTACCTTTCTCGTAAATACATTTCATGTTATCTTTAAGAGAAAATTTCAAGAGAAAAGCGTTAATTTCACTGCCAGCTTTCACTTTAATTTGGTTTTAACTAGAATATTTACCCAGAATTTTGTGAAAAGGTTCCCTGGGAAACATAAACATAGAAGCACCAAATTCGCCCGTGGCTTAAGCTAAAACAAAACAATGCATTTTCATTTGAAAACCAGGAGCGTGGTCAAAGCTCCCGCTCCTGCTCCAACTATACCACATTGCCGTGGGCCATCTCATTATCCGCACGTCCTGTTCGAAGGATGTGCGAGATGTGTACTTGGCATCCGCATCCGCATCCACATCTACATACCCATTTCGTGGGTTAGCCCGGAATAATGTGCATGCATTAGTCATATCTGACACACGTATCGGCGTCCCTAACCCTGTATGTAGTATGTATGTGGTTCCTGAGGGCGTTAAACTCGAGTATAATGAAGATACGCACGCGTAAAAACAATAACCTTAAAACGCGAGTCTAATTAAGAGAACAAAACCCCCTGATATGTTTCATAGAAGGGGGGATTTGTGCCAACGGCTGATCTGACAAAACATTTCGTGAATGAATGAACGGCAATTTAAAATAGACAGGGTTAAACAAAAGATTCCCAGAACAATTACATTTTCAGGTAAATTTATAATAGAGCTAAAGACAGAAAATAATGTATTTGATGTATAATCATAGAGTATACTTATAAAAAAATATATCAATAATAATGTACTCCTTACTGCCTTGCAAACTTTTCTGTAAAATATTATTACCCATCAAGAGTATTGTTATATAAGTCTCTGGAGTATAATTTCTGAATATTCGTGTCCACTTAAAGCTAATCCAGGCAACACGGGCAGCTTAAGCCTGGCTAAAGACCAAAGGCCAAGTTGACAATTATTTAAAGTAACGCGTAGCAATTGCCAAACTTCCCGGGCTCAGCGCAACTTGTCTTGTAATTTTTATTAATTTTACACCATTGGAGGCTGAAAAGTTTTAACATCTTTTCGGGTTTTCTTACATTTTCTCTTTTTTTTTTTGTTTTGTCAGGCTTAGCGGCTGCTTACAAGCGCTTTGGCTTGTCCTTCGGGGAGGATTCTTTTCGGGGGATGTGGGGTCGGCATAAGAAATTATAATAAAAAACTTTCAACTTTTTTTGTTGCCGAAGAAGAAACATAAAAATTGTTCTTTTACTTTTGTGTTCCACTTAAACGGAAACGGCGGCCTGGGGTCCATTGTGGATTTCCGTTTTAATTAGTCGGCGAGCACCGGAATCTCAATCCGAATCTGGATCCGATTCCAAGACGGAATCTGCATTGCAGACAATGCCTCAGGAGGAGGCGGGAAGTGCCAGGAAGTTGGAAAGAGCAAAAGTTACCATTGCCATTGCCATAACTGTGAAATGTGCGTTGACAAAAAGTTACGGGAGAGGGGAGTGGGGAGTGGGCAATGGGGGGTCCTGTAAAGGACCTTGGCTTATCTGGCGTCTTCGCTGAGTTTTTCTTCACTTGTGTGAAGGCACACTGAGAAATCACCCTTTATTCCGAAAAAAATTCAAGTAATTTTTAATATTAAAAAGAAAAAATTATACATTTCATATTTTTTTGAATCTATCTTTTACCAAAATATAAGTTAATAACTGTTAAAAATATTTATACATATAATGTAGAAATCAAGTATGCAATCTGAAGAATAAAATATGTATTTCTTACCTTACACATTTTGTTTATCATTTTAGAATTTAAGATTTAAAGCTAATATTAACCAGATTAAGAGTATTTATTATTCCCAGTGTAACCGCCAAATGGGGCGGCAGTGTCTACGGTGGGCGTGGCTGGGTAGAAAGTCAAGTGATGTGCATAATTTAAATGAAAATGTCAACGCGGCTTTCGCCAGCCCATTGCAATCTACTTTGCGCTTTCCTTCTTTTCATCGGTCTGCAGTTTTCATTTCCACCGAGTGCAGTGTGCATGTGTGCATTCCTACTTTATATGTGTGTGTATTTATATATATATATATATATATAAATAGATATGTGTGTGTTTGTGCGGAAGAGTGCCGGAAGCAGGACAAAAGTCTGCCAGCAGCAGGAGGCCAAAATGGGGAAGAGAGGAGGGGATAAGCCCGAAAAGTGCACTGCGGTTGCCTTAAATTGAGTTAAATGGAGCGAGAGATAAGAAATGAGGCGAGGACACAAAAAACCCAGAGAAATGGAATCAATATTAACTTGATTAACTAATTGGAAAAAGGGGAATATTATAATCAAATGCAGCAGGTGAAGAAATTACATTTACAGAGTGTCGAAGCACTTAAACCTAATTCGCCTTGAGAGGCAAAATAAAATGAAACGAATAAGTAAATTAGATGAATAATTTTCAGAAAATATATATATAAACTGAAGGAGATTTTTGTAGGCAAAATAAATTATATATAAATATATAATACATCAAACAAATGTATAAAAATTTTACTCAATAAAGATACTTAGATAATTTTTGACTAGTAAATCGTACACTTGAAAAACTTTCCTTTAATAATCCTTAAACTGACTTCAACTTCCCTGATATTATTATGCAAAAATGGACCAGTTTCTGATTTCCAGCAAATATTTCCGTAACATTCCCTCAACCATAACTTCGACCAGCGCCAATCAAATGAATAAATTTGGAAATATAAATAAAGGAAACCACTGGCGAGTGGCGAGTGGAGATGGGGTGGTTAAATGGTGGGATGAACTTTTTTAAATTGCGTTAAATGTTGATCCATGGAAAACGAATTGACGCCCCAGTCAACGGCCAGAAAATATTTAACGCCGTTTTTATTTATGACATAAATACGGCCCCAGCATATTTCATGGCCCGTCCGAGCGCGAACAAACTGATAGATACAATGCATTTTCGAGTCCCAGCTCTTGGCAAGGATTTCCCTCTGCTGTGCCGCCCGCAATCAGGCCTCCCAAGGGGGCGTGCCTGTTCGAAGTGGGAGGCGTTTGGGCGTTGTCGAGTATGCATTTGATGGCCGCCTGTCAATGCCAAACAACAAAAGCGCACAGGACGGGGCAGATTGAGGTGGCTGGAAGCCAAAAGAAAAATGCTGAAAAATGTACACGGCTTCGATGGCTGAGCAAAAACGGGCAGATAAATTTATATGCAGCCCACACACAAACACAAAGAGCGCGCTCACAGATGCACCTACACATTGACACACCCACACACCCACACACCCACAACCCACAACCCACACACACACGGACAGGCGTAAGCCCACATAAAGCACTCAGGGAGCAGAACGGGCCTGCATTTAACAATTTATCTGCAGCTGTCAAAATTAAAACCCCATACGGCTCCACAGCTGGGCGAGCTTCAAAGCCATAACCATTGCAATGGACGTGGTTCCAGGGAAGGGTCTCGGTCTCGGTTCGGGTCCAGCGGCGCTTCAGGGGGGAGGATGTGCCGGTGCAGCGAGCCACGACGAGTCAATACCCGTGGCAATCCGTGGGCAGCAATCGTCCAGGACACTGAGGACACTCGGAGAAATGTTGCAAGTAATATTATCACCAAAAAAAACAACTACTTTTTGATTTGATCTTTAGATGTTCTAATTTTTTCATTTTTAAGGTATTGTGTCAAGAATTCTTCACATTATTAAAGTTATCCCAAGAGTCCTTTTGCCGTTCAAATCAAACAAGAAATGACATTCAAAGTTTGAACTGTCAACGATCCTCGTCTGATTTGTTGTAATTTTTACTTTTAAGAAACTTAATATTTATATTTTTATTAACTTACTAACCTTGGTTTGAAGTGCACTTAAAAGTCAGCTGCAGGCGGCATTGGATTTGAAAAAAATAAAAATAAAAAATAAATATAGGAGAACAGAAAAGAATCGAGGGGCAGAAATGGAAAAAGAAAGACGCGGAGGCAAGAAAAGTGCAGCACGGCCCAAGGGGGTCACACAATAATGCCGGTCACAGGATAAGCCACACACACATACACACTCGCAGGCTCATCCGCAGTCACACCGAAACAGGAGCAGACACAGACAGAGAAAGAGGGGCACACACACACAGCAAACAAACAGCGGAGCAGACAAACAGACAGACAGACAGTCAATAGCAATGGCTGACTGTAAAAAACGGAAATGGGGCAATCATAAATTTACACAGATATGCAAGTGCCCTGGCCCCGGTTTGCGTGTGTCTCAGTGTGAGTTAGTGCATCCCCATCCCGATATTTCCTTATGCAGCCCACAGCAACTTCAAACAGCCACAAACAGGATCAAGAAAGGTACTCACTAGCCGAAGGAGTGAGTCCTCTAACCGAAAGGGAAATAATGCAATATATTTGGAATTCATTTTAATTTTATTTGTTTAAATCCCACGCTTTTTAAACATTCTACTCTAAAAATTAAGCATTGTAAATTGTAAATACAACTTCAATTGGCATAAATACTTAAGCCAAGGATAAATACTTTAAAAAGACATGAAATATTGAAATACTTCTATGAATTGTTACCTATTATTTCGCTTGTTTAATTTTCCTTTAATTTATTGCTTAAATTCAATGAAACCAACCTGAAAATTGAGTTGAATATGCATCTCAGCGTAGTATTCAAGTATCTTATTGCATCGAAATCGCAATTATTTCACGAATTCATCTCGAATGCCAAGTTTTGGAATCTCCTACAATTCAGCTGCCAAATGGCTAAAGTTTCTCTGTGTGTGTATGTGTGGGTGAGGTCCTGTGGATTTCGGCTATGTGGGTGTGTGTGTGTGTGTTAGTCTCTGGATGGTTTTGTGGGTGGCAGAGTCCTGGAAAAGACTTCGATTTAATGCGAATGCGATGCGTTGTCCGATGGCTGCCCCTGAATGGATTTGCCTTCGCCGGCCCCCTCTTGCATTTCCCTTGGCTTTTGCAGCCTGCCTCTCAGCCTCTGGAAGTTCCTTCTCCCGCGCTGTTGAATTTCCCCCCAAACCATCCATCCATCCATTATTTTTTTCACTCTGCGTTCGCTGAGCTGAGATTTGTGGTGCGGTGCAAATAGATTTCTAGCGCAGAACATAAATAATACTCACACAGGCACACAGGCACAGGCGTTGCCCTTTCAAATGCGAGTGCGTTTGTATATGTGCCAGTTGATCCTCTTCTTTTGGTTGAGAAAAAAAAAAGGAAAACTAAGAACGTGTAAGGATGCTACAGTTGAGCACCCGACTATTGGGCACCTCTCCTTCAGAGGGTGAAATATATTACTTGTTTTTTGGACATTAAATGTATTTAAACTTAATAAGTTTAATAAAATTCTCTTCCCTCTTTCTAGATCTGGTTTGATTTAAATTGTTTTACAAGCCAATTTTTAACTTAAAACAAAACTACAACTTTAAATCAAATAAAATGGTACGAAAGGCTACAATTTGAATTCAACTGGAACTTACAATATTATGCACATGTTTGTTCCTTGCCTTAAAATTATTTTTTATATTCTTCCCCATATATATTTATATTTCATAATAAAAAGAGTTTGAAAAATAATCGTTAAAGGCTCTTGAATATACCCTTCATATTTACAAAGTACCTAGTACAAAAACGAAATGTCAAAAAAGGACAAGAAATGGAAAATTCTGAAACCAAAATCAAAGTGTTTGCGTTTGTGAAAATCGCACACAAAGGAGGGAGAGGCGTGGCGGAGTTGGTTTGCCTGGCTTTGCATGCAAATTTTGCCAGAACGCTGGCAAAACGTTTGACATTTGCCATTTTCCCCTCAGCTAGATAATGTGGCCTTTATGGGTCCCAGTGCCTTCGCCGGCAGAGATGTCTCTGCTTTTTGCCGGGCCCATCCTGTCGCATATTTTTGCATTGGCCTGGCATAATGATGGGCACCCTGCCTGTTTCTGCATCCTGCCAGCAGTTTGATTTGCATTTGCATTTGCCCATCGCCTGTCCACATTCTTGTCCTTGCCTCCTGCTTTTCATAGTTTTCTCTGTTCGGCCAAGAAATTTATGCAGCCCGGCATTCCGGGCACGTCCTCCTAAGGACTACATTTTGGGCTTCATTAGTGACTTGGTCCAGGTGTAATTAGTACACGAGCCCTGCTCATATTTGTTTGGCTTCAGGATTCTTTCACGGATGCTGGTTCCCCCTGAAAGCGAGATAGGTCCTTGTGTTCCTCTTTTGAAATTCCGGGCTCAGGAATGGCTATTAACAGGACCTTTTTGCAGTCAGAGTTTTTGTTAAAATTTCTAGAGACAAAAATTCGTTATATTAAATTTATATGGGTAAGAGGAGGAACCAACATTTAAATATTTGAATAAAATTATAATATTATATATTTATTTAGTTATTTTATATATTTCTACTAAAAACAGATTTAAATGGAACTCCTTTAACTTGATAAATAAAATAAATCCCTCAAAGCACTTTCAACTCAATCCCAGCTTTGCTAAGTTTCTCTTTCAGGATTGCCTGAAGATCTCATAACAAGTTTTCGGTTCAACTCGAGTTGACTTGAATTGCACAGGCTGCAGTCAGTTGGAAGTTCCCAAAAGTGTTAAATTTTTTACAGAGCCAGTCAGACGGCCCAAAGGGGACTGGGCATGGAGCTAGAGAAGGGCCAGGGAATGGGAATGGAAATGGACTAGGGTGTAGATGTCGCTTCCTACTTGCTATCGAGGACTAGCATCTACAGCTCTAGGTAATCCCCAAGTGCTGCTGAACATGAGAATAACACACGTAATGCATATTTAAACATTTGCTGATAGCAAATGACAAAGGTGGAACAGAAGCCCGGGTAACAGGAGCATCGATCCTGGGGACCGGGGAACGAGCCCACGGAAAACAATGACAATGGACAGAGATGGAGACGGAGACGAGGCTGAGGGGCAGGCGGAAACGGAGGTTAGTTTGGATGGTCTAGAACCCTCAGAGTTGGGCAAATTTGGCCAACTTAAACCTTAATCAATGCAAAAGTTTCTGGCCTAATCGCTCTCAATTATTCAGGTGAAACGTGGCATTTAACAACTACGTGAGAGGTGGTGGCCGGTGGAGACCCTAACGAGGCATAACTTTCGCTCTCGCAGGTGGGGCAGGTGTGGGCGTGTTCCTGGCATTAAATATAATTTTCCCCACCAAGGTCTGGAGCTACTCAACGCAGCTCAGCTCACTGAAGTGGCAACCGAAACCGAGTTGCCATTCACTCCTGGATGTGCACTCAAATAAATAGATAATCATTAATTTGAATATAATTTAAGGTAATTTTATATACTTTAGAATGTTTATGATTTAGTCAATAGGCTGTCGTAATAATTTATAAATTTCTCAGCTGTTTTGCATTTCAATATCATGCTGTTTCTTATTAAAAAAAGTTTATACTTAGTTTGTTGTATAATTTAATTTACTAAGCATTTGAAAATATTATTCTAACAAACTCAAATTTATAGTTTTTTTTACCCTTTGTTGAATTATTAGCTCAGCTTTTCAGAACTATATTAATATATCCAATTAGATGGCCATACTAGCTAAATTAAAAAGTGCTTCGCTTTGAATAAATTCCCTACATTAAGGACCTAAGTCGGCTTCTAGTGTAGTGCTGGCCGGGTTAATAATAATGATATTTAAGTTGAGTGGCGAGCGGTGAACAGAGTCCGCAGCAGCGCAATGAAAGGACAAAGTTGCCAACGGAAACGGAAGTAACTGCACAGAGTCGCTCATTCCGGGCATTTGAATGTGTGCGACTGTAAGCCTTTTGTAACCAAAGTCTGGGCTGCTATGGCTTGGCCAAAACTGTAACTGGAATTACACCTAAAAAACTATTCACACACACATAAAGTATAAAATGTGATTCGTGTGTGCACTGCTAGAGGTAAAAATTGAAAATTTTCGCAACTTTACAGGTGAAATCGGAGTGTGCAGAGGCAGGGAATCGGCAGAGGGATATATCTAGCGTATCTACATATGTATCTGTGGTTAAGCCCCGTCAGGTGGGCTGGGGAATAAATGGGGGAGGACTGATGAAAAGTCAGGAAGCAAAGTTTTACGGTTCACATAAAAGCTGAAATGTTCATACAATCAGCATGAATTATAACTCGGATGTGGATTAATACTTGCTCGAAGTGTCTGGGTACGAGTGCGAGTGAATGTGGCTTACTGACAAGCCTTCTAGCCTGATTTCGTGTGCCTGAATCAGGCTCCACCTGGAATCCCACACCGTGCACCTGCAAAAAGTTGAGAGAGCTGCAGCGTTATGCGCTTTTGATTTTCCTGTAATTAAAAACTAAGCTGAGCACCGCCAAGAGTTGGGTTATTGAAAGCAGGTAGATATATGTTTGAAATTGATTAAATGAAAGGGTATTGAGTATGTATGAAATAAGCTAATTCAGCTTCAATGCACAATATATTATGCAATAATAAATAAATATTTTATATATTCAGAATAGTAATAACACATAATCAAATATATTCTATAAGAAAGCAATGTTTATATGTATCTATTATTATATATTCTGTAACCATCTTATAATGAGAAATATGATTTTGAATTTAACTCAAAAAGGAAAATAAAATGAATATTTTCTCTGTAAAATCAATAAAGTAAAATAATAATATCTTAAGCTAATATCTAAATAATCCAGATTATCTCTTCAAAAATTAAACGAAATTTGATCTTAAAAAAAGAGTAATAAAATAAATAATATAAATTCCACCTCCCTTGGAGTAAGTCTCATTTTTCGGCAAAACATGCTTTATTGAGGCAATATTAAACGCTAATTTAACGAGATAAGAATCACGCAGAGGGCAGGAGCTCACTTTTTATGGCCAATTCCTGATGCCATCTCATAGTCAACGCTCATAAATTAGAAAAACTGCGTTGACATGGCACTCGAGCGGAATGGAAATGGAAAAGAATTTGGCATCAGCAAATATTTGCAGCACGTTTTCGTTTACATATCAACTTGACAACTTTTGCATTACGATTAAGATGTACAGCCGGAGAGCCAGACGGGGAACCCGGGTTCCAGGGGACGGAGAACAACGTTATCAACACCTTTTTGGCCACACACACACACAAGATGGAGGCGTGGCAACGGGAGGCGGACAAGTCAGCTTCCAAGACCAAGTCATGAACGAGATTTATGTGTTTTGCTCGACTGTGCGACAATAAAACAAAACAAGGCAGAAGAAACAAAACCCACCGAAGGAGAGAGCAGGGGCAACCCACACAAGTTGCGATTAGAGATGGCAGCGCATAGTTATGAGGGGGTTACATCCGCCGTCCCCCCTTCATAAGTAGGAAAACAACAAGCATAAATATTAGAACTTGCCTGCCACTGCAGAACGTGGCGAACATCGCATCGAATGCCAAATATTTTGACGTATTTCAGTGGGAACTGCTGGCGCGAATACTCCCTCCTGCTCCGGCAGACCCAAACAATGGCTATTATGGTCGCAAATGGCGGAATAACAAGAGAGCTTAATGAGCATCAAAATGGCATACTGGATTCCCAGATGAAATTATGTAGAATAGTATTTCATATTTAATTAAACGAGCAATATGGATAAAAAAAATATAAGAAGTTTACAATAAAATTATAATGCTAAAAACCATACCATAAAAACATTCCAAATTTTAATTAAATTAATCTTACTAAATGGTTTTGTATAAATTTCTATAATTCCACATATTGTTTTTCAATTTAAGGGGTAACTTATCTTCCCCTCTTAGTTCAATATACCCGTAGTTTTACCTGGGCAAAAATCAGTCACCTTCAATAGCTCACAGCTTCGCATCCTGGCCACGATGGCCATCGGAACTTATATTTATGAGCGGCATTCGCGGGTGTGTTCCAGCTGAGAGATGCGTAGGAATTTTTGCTTTTCGTTCGTTAAGATTTACGAGGCGTCCTCACAAGCACAAACGCACACTCACACACACACACACACACTGCCCGAAGGACCAAAGCACGTCCTGACTTTAGAAATTAATTGGCCCAACTAAGAAATTCGAGAGTAAACGCCGTGCTCATAAGTCCTGCCATCGTCCTGAGATGCGGTTTTTTCCCTTCCACCACCGCTCCAGCACCACCAGGGCCACCGCCTGAGCTTTCGCCCCAGACAAAATTAATTTGTTATCCTCGCTTGTTTAACGCAGCTATAAATTATGATGCCAAAGTTTTTGGCCACTCAACGAGCGGCAACAACGGCACGGGCGACTTTTCACCGTGGCAGCCACGGCCACGTTGCCTTGGCAATTATTAGCTTTTGTTACGCACACTTTATCACTGGCCATGTCGATATGGGTCTCCTTCCTGTACTCTGTTGCACTTGGAAAAATTGGGGTTACATTTTAGTCTTAGTGGGGGGTTTTAGAAAAATTACTTGAATTTCGTAAAATGGGATGTCTTTCTCTAAAAGCTTAAAACTATATTGTGGACAAGGATCAAAACAATATTTTGTGTTGAAATTGAATATGATTGTTTGACATATTTAAAAATAATTTCAAATAATATATATATTGATTATTTAATCCCCCGAAAATTTAAAGTATCTCTTAAATGCTATTATTTAATTTAAGAAAGATCTTTTGTTGGAAATCATGCACAGAACCTTTCTTTATTTAAGTTCTGGAATATAGATATCAAGAGAGTAATTTTCCTTTCGAATAATTTCCCTTACATTCAAGATGCTATTGTGCCAAGTGTACTTTGGTGTCCGATATATATGGGCCGCGTAATTGGTGGGCACGTTAATCAACAAAGGAGTGGGCCCAAAGACAGGCCTCGTCCATGGCCAATTAGAGACCCATGACCGGGCAACGCCTCGAAGATGGATGCTGATGAGCCCGAGACGCTGGGATGCCACGATGGCTCGCTGCTCGTATGCCCCGATTCCTTGATGCCTGGATGCCCAATGGGCCGAACATAAATCCTTGACGGAAGCCACTATTAGCGGGGTGTTTAGTGAGCCTGCAGCCTGATGGCCTTTGATTAGCTTCGATATGCTTCGGCTGCCAGCTATAAATTAACTGAGCTCTTTGTTTTAAAGGTAAGACTAACTGTCTTGCTTACCAGCAGAGACACCTACAGCTAGAGAAATTGGAAAAGTCCAAGAAGTGATACAGATAATGAACTTATTGATAAAGAACTTTAATTGAATCTGTATAAAAATTACAAAAAATATATCCAGCAAGTTTAAAATATAATAGAAATAAGCAAATTAAATGTTGTTTATATATTGAATGATTTTTCAAGAAGTTATTTAATTTCCTGCCCTCAAAATCGGCTAAATTCTATCCAAAAAAGGTATCAGCATAATTTCCTTAACCAATCAGGTTTCCACCAAAATTAGCACTTCCTTTTTAAGACAGGTAACACCATTTAATCCTCTTTTCCTTCGCAAAGTGTATATATTTCCCAGCAGATTGCACCCGATCAGGTTCCGTTTGTATTTGGCGCGTTGCTGCTGATTTTCCACTTGATTGCTTCAACTTATACAGCTCGTTTTAAAAAACAGATTAAATTTCCCCCACTGGCTTCAAGCGTGGCACATACCCACCTATCCAACCACCCGCGGGGAGCCACCTACAGCAGCACCACCCATTAACCGTTGGCATCGTTGTCGCCTTGTTAATTAAACGTGCCACACACCGCTGGCTGAACAGAACGCTGGCTGGATGGAACGCGATGCGGCATTGCGCCTCGATTGCGATTGACACAATAAATTGTCAATTACAGTGCAATTACGTATGGAAATCGCTGGCGCTCTCTCCCATTCTGACATAGCCTCCGGGGGGGAAGAATCTCTATGGCACACCTCCCGCCCACCTTTTCCCTTTTCCCCTCTTTTTTGGAGACACCAGTCGCCGCTTGATTAAATCGATAAAAATCGAGTCGCATTTTAAACGCAGTTACAGAGCACACAATAGAAACGTGCAAATATTGTCGAGGGGTTTTTCCCCGGGTATTCTTCTATTTTTTCCCGGGGGAGGCTGGCAGACATTTAAAAACGGTCAAACGGTTATCAACACACAGCTTCGGCTACGGAAAATTCGGTCAACATGACAACGTTGCGGGGCCCAAAACAAACTGTGAGATGGATGAGAGTTTTCTTCTCTTTTTCAGTGTGGTTTTTCGCGAGGAATTCCACGAAAAATGCCATGGAAAATGGAAGGTGCCTAAGGGATTAAATAATTTGCGGGAAAAAAAGAGTAGAGGAATCAATAGTATATAATGTTCTGTAAAGGATTAATTAAAATATGAATAGTATATAGATAGCACACTACTTTTTAAAATTCAAATATGATTTATTGTTCCACCATTTTTTATATTTTAATTTTTCTGTTGGCAAAGAAAATATATTGTAAAATTGGTTAGGCAAACTCCATGGACGTGCAATTTACAACATGTGTCTCCCGGCCACGCAGTATCCTATCCATCACCCCCCGCTCCGTGTCTGTGTGTGAGTGGGTGGGTATTTCCGTTTCCGGTTCGTTAATAGAGTTAGTTGCACATACCGCTAACTGCAACAGCAATGGCGCCGAAAAATTCGCCAGTAAGCCACTGCCAAAAATTGGCATCTGTCGGACGAAGGGAATGGGAACAGGTGTCTCGAATGGAAATGGTAACGGAAATGGTGTGGAGTAACCCAAAATGGGTGCCGTAACGATGGCCACTGGCGGCCACTGGAGGCCACTGTCACCATGGCCAAGTTCCCTTTTCCCTACGATTTGTCCTCGCCTTCCATTCCCTTTTATCCCGACTCCTCTGTTTGCCTTTCTTTTGCTGTTGTTTTCGGCCAGCCGGAGTTGATATTGTTGCTGCTGCAACGTCCTGTGAACATTTAACTATTTTCGAAATGGCGTTAATTGGAAATGGCAATTTCATGCGCCCCCAGACGGTCCCTTACTATTGGTTACTTTACACAGAGGGAAAAGAAGGGTATCATTTAGATTCCCTAATTAGTTTTAAACTATTTTGTGAATATTTTATTCAGATGAAATGATATAGTAAAATAGAAAATGGAAGCTTTTTAATTTAAATATAATTTCCAGGATGATTGATACGGATTGTATATAGCTTTTCCTGCATCAGGATTAAAGCAGCTTAACATATGTTAATATTAATATTAAGAACAAATCTTTAGATGTTTTATTTACCATATTTTACTATAGAAACTGAATTTTTTTCCGTGTCCTGTCCCTGTCCATGTGTTCCTCTCCCGGTTTTCCATACTCCTCTGCCTTGTCCCCCTTTGTCTGCATTTTGTAGTTTCCTGGTTTTTTCGACATTTTTTATTTTATGGTATTTTTGCAACTGCGGAACACACGCAAATACACACTCGCACACACACTAACACACTCTCAATCAGTGGCACACATTTCGAGAGGAGGGACGCAAAGTGCGCAGCATACTTCGAACGGTTCGCGAATGAATATAAGCCATTCTAAACATTTTTAGTTGATTGAAAAATTGTGCAGTTGGTTGGCAATTCGAGAGCCACACGAACAGGAATGTGTGTGTGTGTGTGTATGGGTGAGAGGGGGATTTCCCTGCATTTGGGAGAAAATTTAAGCTGCATTTAATTGGGCAAAAAGAAAGGAGATTGCAAAATGCACGACATTGTGTTGGGTATTTGGGCAATTATGTGGGGATTTTTGAACGACGAAAAGTGGCACAAAAGCCAGGAGCTCAAATATTGGTGGCCTTTTTTATAGCATTTTTTAATTAGCTGGGTAATTATAGTATAATTTATATGGAGAATATAAAATAATTAAATAATAATAATACATATTACTGTGCTTAAATATTAGTCTCTATGGTTGAAAAATATGTAATTTAAGTTTTAATGTGCACTTAATTGTCTGTATAATTATGATTGAGTATCATAAATGCCACCAGCAATTAACCTTTAGATTTCGCTTTTTGTGTATATTTACAATTATAATGGATAATAGATTCCTATTCAGTTTTAAATCATGCCACATTGCCAATAAACAAAATCGATGTAGAACATAATTCTTCCAGCCATGACATTCAGCTGCATCTAATAATTTTTAAGCAATTTAATATATTATCTGCGCCTGTAAATAATTAGAGCAACGGGAAAGTTGAGCACTTTCTGCAAACTAATTAAAAAACTACGCAAGCAAAAATATTTTCGTGTTTTTGCCACACCAAATGGACGGGCAAAAAAACTAAATTAGAAACGTAAATTGAATTCTGCACACGTTGCGAAATAACAAAGTGAAAAATGAATAATGACTTTGACAGCAGGAGCAGCAGGATAACACGTGTAGGTGCGATTCTTAATGCAGTTAAACAGCAGAGTGTGTGTGCTGCAAAGAGAGCCAAACAGATCCCAAGGATGAGGGAACCCGAGGAGAAGGAAATGCAATTTGGAAATTGAAAACGTTTCGAGGAGCCGCCCACTTTTTGCTGTTTAACTTTTGCAGGCCCTAAAACTCATTTGCATACGATTTGCTATAATTGAATTTCGCCAAAGGCTGCAGGCAACCCCATTTCCGTGTCTTTTTTCCTACGTATCTCTGAGCCTCTTCTGTGTAGTAGTTGTAGAACGGCTAGCCTTCAAAAGTTTTCCCCGGCTTTTCCCCGCAACAAGACAAATGTGCGTAAACAGTCCCGCAAAGGGGGTGCCCTTTTCGAGGGGTTTTGGAATGAGCCAGGACTGTGTCACTGGCTGATAACGTTTAATGGATTGCTCTGGACTCTCAGAGACACAGACCGGAGCCTCGAAGGGAGGCTTTTTGTTTATTTTTTGTTGCCTAGGCCGGGGCAATGAAGACATTAAAATATTAATGTGCAGCATAAATCAGCACTGTGCAGGGGGAAATAGAAAGTAAGTGGAAACCGAGATATTTTCAAACGAAATTCCCGTTCCCGAAACGAATTTCAACTGTATTTCTGTGGGATTAAGTATATAATTGGTAAATTTGGGATAAATTGCTTAGCCATTTTATTGTAATGGATATTTTGGTCTAAAATCGAGTGAATTTTAAAGCGAATATTGTGTTCTATCTTCAATTTTCATGAAATCAAATTAATTACAATTTCCTTCCATCGATTTAATATAAGACTCTCCTCAAAGTCTCTTCGGTTTCCGAGAACACTCCAAGCACTTTGTATTCTATTCCCTGGAAAACAAGTATTACTTCTCAAGTCTGTGTCTGTGTGTTTGCTTTGTCGCTCGAAATATCAAAAACTAAGCCAACACGCTTTTTACGTCTCTGACAGCTGTGAGATATGCAAAGGAAAGTTGACGAGCAGCCCGCAAATTACTCACACATATACTTCAGTTTTCCCAGCCCACTTTCCGCCCGCCTCGTTTTCCCCTCCAGCGCCCAGCTCCTCCTCAGTGCCATCGGATTGGTTGCCAAGTCAACAAACAAATTAATTACAGTCTGTCTCAATAGTTTGCCACATGTATCTGGGAGCTACACACACTCACTTTTCGCCTGTCAACAGAGCTTAGCACGCTTTGACAAAATTAAATGCAAAACTCATTATGAAATGTTAATAGCGAGCAGCTGCCGCCGTGGTAGTAGTGACAGTAGTTGTTGTTGCTGCTGCTGCTTTTGTGGTTTTACAAAACATATTAATTAGCATTAAATAATTAAAATATGCCCGCCGCTTAACGTCATTCATTTTAATCAGTTTTAAGCCCTCGCCGGCTTTTGCGGCTTCTGTAAGTTTGCCGGCGATGGGGCGGGGCTCATTAAACTGTAGTTATTATTGCTGAGAAAGAAAAACATAAACAAATAAGCGATTTAATGGCCTGAATTTATTTGCATATGTACTAGCGTGGCTTACGCAGCAGCGATTGGCTTTGATTTAAGAGTTTTCGAGTTGAAACTGCAAACAACGCGGCGTATGCTTAATTAAAAGCGCCCTGGGGGTCTATTCCTCTCAAAAGAGGAAATTATCGGATGTTTGCTGCGTAAAAAGCTCGGGGGTAATATTTTACACATAACAGCGGAATCAATTAGCCTGTTGTGGAATAGAATAATAAAAGGACCATTAGCATGTCCTGGCTTTAATATTAAATTCTCGAGGAGGGAGAATATTTGCTTTATGACTACTTTTTAGTAATACTTTTAATAATAATTTAATCATATTTAATGGGCAAATAGTTGGTCTCTTTTAATAGTCTTTTGTATTAATAATATTTTGCATATTTTTGATATTATTGAATGCCAGACATTGGGCTAGTTATCAGAGGACTCTCTCATGGATTATAAGGTAATCAAATGTGTTAAAATTATCCCTTAAATCTTTTAACTACTTTCCCTTTACACCGACTCAACTGACAATGAAAACCAAACAATGGAAAAGCTCGCAGGAATTTTGGGAAATAATCTTCCTTTGATGCTGCATTGACAATGCATTTTATGCCTTTCACTTTATTTTTTGTTACCCAAATTTTAATTCACGTCGAGCCCCCGCAGCGGTTTTGCAAATTGTTGTTTACCAACAGTGCGAGGCATAAATATAAATCCCGAGTACGTCGATGGGATTGCCTCCCCGGGCACTTAGCCGTATTGGTTTGGGCTAGGATTTGGATGAGGACTGCCTTGGTTTGGGCTGTTCTGGTCTGGTCTGGATTCGCTGCCCGGCAGCCGCAGCCGCCAACTGTTCCTGGTTCGGTTTCGGGGCTGTGGGTCGGATTCTGGCACTGATTTCGATTCAGATTTTGATTCGGCTTCTGCAATTTGCGTAAAAGTCTACGAATGGCATGAAAACTCACAGCTTTTGTTGCACAGCCAAGTGGTAAACAAATATGCGTGCCAAAAAGTGCGGGCTCTGAGTAAATACTCTGGCCATGGTGGTTGTGGTGTACCCTTAAAAATTGGGGGAAATAAGTTTAACATTTGACTGAAGCCAAATATTTTATTTTAAAAAAGTATTAATAATAATAACAAAGACACTTACAACTTATATTGTGATAGAGAAATCATAACTAAAAATTAAAGAAAACAAGAAAACACAAGGAAAATTATGTCAATAAAATAAAATTAATATAAAGTAGATAGAGATAGCTTTCATGATATCTTAAACATTTTGGCTTTACCAAATAATGATAATCATATTACAGCACTAATTAAAATGTACATTCCCCTTCAATAAAATGAAAGCAAACACATTTTCCCTCTCCCATAGCCTTCGAAAGATTTAAAGTTTTAAATCCACAAATAGAGCACGCTTTCGTTTCGAAAAAACACTTTTCAGCTCATCTCCAATTCGTTGCAATCGGATTGCGAGTAATATTCGCTTGTCACGTCCCGTTTTATTTAGAATTTGTTTTCAGCCGATGGCAAAAACAATTTAAATTTTGTCTCTGCTGGCAGCGGCAAATGAAAATAAAATAAAAACGCCGATGTTGATGTCGATGTCGATGCTGATGTCGTTGGCGATGCAAGAGCAAATCGAAATCAAATCGAAATGTAATCGCGCGCACCAAAGCCAAAGCCGAAAGCAATCGCATTATCGCCACATTGGCGTGAAAGTGCCACGCCCCCCGCAAGGATGATTTTTTGCCACGGTTAACCCTCACGCACGCACTCGCATATTTAACCCCCCCGAAGCCAACGGGCCGATATATATATTTATAGTCGGCTCATATTTATGGTTACAATATTTGCCTTTAACCGGAAATCGATGAAATTTTTATGCCTTCGCCTTGGCGCCCTTTTATTTTATTTATGTTGTGTGTGTGTGTGGGTTTGGCAAAAATATTTGTTGTGGTGTAAGCCCCTCCCCTGCGCCCGCTTTCCGTTTCCATTCCAAAAGTATTTGCACTCGGCTTGATTTTCCAATTTTTTCCTTAGATTTCGTTGCTGTTCGTTCGCTCATCGAATTTAGGCAATTTAGCGGCTTAACTAAATTGTTTTTGGTGCTCATGAATTTATACGTTTTGTTTGTGCAGCGCATGCAAAAATTCTGACATATTAATATGCGTAGGAACCGGGGAATACCTAACCTCCCCAAGTCTCTATATATCTTCCCCTGACTATGGTGCGGGGAAGGCCAATAAAAGGCAGACTTCTTTGTTGTCCAGAAGTTGGGAAGCTGGGAATGGAATGGCCGAAAAAATTTATATTGTTTTGTCATTTTAGTGGGATTTACGAGGCCCAATTTGCGGTTTGATATATAATACTTTTTGTTGAAAATAGCCGCACGCCGCAGAGAAACAAAAATGGGGTCAAACTTGTTCGGATTAGCATGAATATATGTTCCCTCTTATATATTTGGATCGTAAAAATACATTTTTATATCTTATTGCTGAATAAGAAGCTGTAGAACCAATGGTAATAATGAATTTAGTACGTGTTAAATGGGATAATTAAGTATTACCCTTTTGGATTGCCAAAGCAGAAAAATAAATATTAAATCCTGTCACGAAAGATGCTCCGCATACTTAATATTAACAAATTAATAAATATTAGCATTAATAGGAAGTTAATTAAAAGAAACAAATCTTCAATTAAATCCAGTTGAAACTAAGATTAAACAAAAATATTTTTTTATTCTAAGGGTTAGACAGTCCTGACTGTAACTAATGCTTATATAAAGCAAATTTCTACCCCACCACCCATTTCCTTTTCCTGTCACTGACAGTTGAAAGCTTTCAAATCACTTCACACTACACAATTTCCTTGGCATTGTTCGGAATCATGGAATTAACTTGCTGTGAAAACTCTTTATTCCGTGCCCCCTATTTCAGGTTATTACTGTCTCACAATTATGTGACAATTTCATTGATTACTGCAGGCGGAACACGCTGAAATCTCCGTTGCACTTGGCACACAAAATAATGACAACCAAATCGCCATCACGTATTGCAGCTGTATTATAGTTCGCCGGCCGCGAACAATGGCGAAGGATTTCGAGCGTGAATTTTTGCACCCAACTACAATTGCGGAAAATGCAGCATCCTCGATTGCATATACATATATATTCGAGGCATCCAGATTCCGGGAGCCAGCTTCCAGCTAATGGCTCTCCCTTCGATGGGGATAATCACGGTGCGATGCTGAGCCCGTTGATGATGATGATGAATGGTACGTTTGCTGGTCGGGCTGGTTGGGCCAAATCCTGGACCTGGCACGTGTCCTGCTCCTCCTTGCATTGTTCTTGAGCTCCGCTTCCGAACTTGCCGCAGTTATATTTCATATTTCGAGCACAGAGAAAAAAAAAGGGTTATATGTTACAGTTTGAAAAGCAAAGAATACTATTGAATAATGATCAACTTTGTTTACCTTAAGGATAATTAACTAAATATAAATTTCGTTTAGTTTACATTTAAATAAATAAACCTCAAGTCTTATTTAAATATTTTCTTAATATCATTCTAGCAATTAAACACATTTAAATCAAAAGAAAACAATTTAAAATATATATATTCTCTCATATACCATTTTTCTTTACAAAAGTTTATACTAATACTAGCTCATATTATTCAATGAGCTGGGTCCTTAAAGGTATTTACATTTTTCAGTGCATCTTCTCTTTCACAGCTCAATTCATTGCAGCTCCAATGTCCCTCTTGCAGTAATCTGAATTGCTTTCCCACTTTTTCATGGCTTTGGCTTTGGCTCTGGCTCTGGCTATGGCCCGGACTTGGGATCTGGCTCTGTCTCTGGCTTTGGCTGCAATCTTCAGCGCCAGAATTTTTACCTGCACGGAATTTGAAATCATGTGGGGATCCTGCCGGCAGAGGATTGGGGTCTCCGGGTCCTGGGTCACGTAAGAGGTCTTACTTTGTCACTGGCCGGGGCGGGCCAGTTCAATCATTTACTGTCATTTACTGCCTTAGTTACCTGTCCTGCGGCGTCTCCAATATGGCAAAAAAGAATATATACATATATATATATATATAATATGTAGAGGCAAACTCCAGCGACTTTAAGCACGAGTGCGCTTATTTCATGTGTTCGAGGGAATTCCCCTTCTGAGCTACCTGACTTGCATAGCAAATAAATCTCACAATCCCCATAAATAAATTGATTTTAATTGTAAGTAAACATTCTGATTTTCAAAGATTATTTTCAAATCCGTAAAGTGTGTTATTATATGAAGATAAATAATATGAAACAATGATTGTTGATATCAAGGCTAGTTTTACGGTATTCTTGGAGGGGTAAATTATGGGCGAGCTCAAGGATAATCATCATTGCTGGTCGCAACTATTTACCATTGATAAATCAGGGGAGTATTCTGAAAAATATTTCATTTTTCTCCGGAAAGTCAGTCAGTCATTTGAATTTGTCAAGAAGAAGGAGAGAATTACTAGTGAATTATTAGTGAATCATTGATGATTCAGTTAGGAAGAAGTATAACTGAAAACTGTATGTTTCTTGAAACCTGTAAGCAAACTTTCTGCTCTCGATGACACCAGTAAATTTACCACCACGACAACTGAACTCTTTACACACCGAGGACAAGTCTTTGCGTTTGCCAGACGTGCTGAGGGCAACTCATCCGCTTGCCAGGATCTCACCAGCTGCTGCCACGCCCCCAACCTCCATTGTTTGCTGTGGAAATGAATTTCTAATACAAAAATTGCATTGAAAAGTGCTGTGACGCCTGCTGGTCGCTTGGCTTCAGCTTTAGCGTCAAGGGCTAACAATTGTTTTGGCAAACGTTGCCAGCCCTTGTAGGGCATAACGAGGATGAGAAGGCGGCAGCACGCATATGGCTACCAGGCCGGAAGTGGTTCGCGTGTGTGTGCCCCCGCGGAGAAGGAGAACACAGAATGAAGGACCCAGGCAGAAGATCTTGGCTACCCTTTATCCCTTTCCATTTCTTCCGTTTCCCCATTTAACCACCCCTGTGACTTCTCACGGACTTCGCACACTTCACGCTGGGCATGCAAAATGCACGTCTAATACAATGCAAAATGCAAAACGCCAAGTAAACCAACACAAAACAGCAAGACAAGCCCAGGCACAGAAAGGGTACAAGTACAGTACTAGAAAAATTTTATATAATTGGATAATGTCTTTGGATTTAGTCTCTAGAAAAAGTTAAATGGTAAATGGTAATTTTTAGAAACATTTATTAATGAATACATTTCCCATAGAAATGAAGGCACAAAATAACATTGTAGTTAGTTATTGTTTATAAAATAAAGCGAGAAAAGCCTTTTCTTTGGTCCATCTGCACGTTTAATGATTCGTTTTATATAACAATAAGCTTATAAAACATCAGATGAGAGTTTTTTATGGTAAATTTAATTTTAATATCATATTACCTAAAGTTTGTAGATTATTATTGTTTTTGAAGTGGCAAGAAACCTCTGCAACAGCCACCTTAATGGAATTTGTTTTGAGTCCCCAAATGCTTTGATTTTTGGTAAATCCTTGGACAATTACCTTCTCATTTATAAGTACTATAATAGTTTTGCAAGGCATTTTTTGTCCAAGTGCACTGCCAGGGAACATGGTGGTCTGAAAAAATAGGTTTGCTCACATACAAACACGAAAAACAGGAAATTGAATTTTCGACTTTGGCAAGTGTGCGTGCCAGGAAAGAGGAACCAGAACCAGAACCAGAAGCAACTGCAGCACAGGAACAACTTATGCCCCGACACTTGTACGTAATATGGGTAGCTGCTGCTGTTCCTGCTCTGCTCCTGCTGCTGCTCCTACTGCTGCTGCTGCTCCTGCTCCTGCTGCTGCTGCTGCGGCAACTATTGCGAACGCAGGACGAGAAGTCCTGACACTGGCAGTGCCTCGTTTTGCATACCAAGCAACCGAGCTCAACTTGTGCCAGCGGAAACGAAATATTTAACAACAAAGCAAACATTCGCATACACTCCCACACACACAGACACACACTCACCCACCCACAGTGCACACTCACAGATAAACGAGCATTTGTGTGCGTTGCATAATTGAGTGGGCGTGGCCGGAGTCGCAAGTTTAAGTTTAATTTGCCGGCTTTCATCTGACTTTGTTGCCGGGAATGCCGCAGAACTAAGCTCAAATTAATAGCCATCCCTCGGTATCCTTTCCGCCCCCTCCTCCGCTCCCCTGTGCCAGCTTAGATGGCAGCTCAATGACTTATCATATACAAATTACAAGACTCTTGCTTTCACCCAGTGCCACGCCCCAAGCTCCGAGTGTAGAGCAATTAGCGTTTGCTGGGTTTCCCAGTTTCCCAGGGCGCAGAGCGGGTTTCACTGGGAAATCTTTGAGACATTTTAAATTAACAATTTTGGTAAAATAAACCTCACTCAGGCACGTTCAAACACAAATACTTAGTTAATGAATATAAGTGTTTAATTAAAGCAAACTTTAACTGGTTATTTTGTTCTTTACTTGTCACCAGAGAAATCTATTTTTTAGACAACCTAAGTAATAATGTTACTCTAAATCTCCATTCATAGTATTTTCGCACATACACCCCAGCTCAGACAGAAGTCAAAAAGTTACAATTTACGCTTGTAAATAGCTTTAAAAACTTTTCTCCGGTTGCTATCTGCTCCTACAATTTTGCTAATTAACTCAGCACCCAAGTTTTTGGGACAAATCCACCCCCCAGCGTCCTACCCTCGAATCCGCTTTCAGCGGAAAATATATATATATATATAGAGACCCCCTCGAAAAATTCACCCCTCAACACTCGACAAATTCGCGTCTGTCGCTAATTTCGCTAATCAAAGCGCGGGGCACATCCCTCTCGTCGTCGGGAAAAGCGGAAAAGGCGATGAGGAAAACATTACTTCGATTTTATTAAACGGGATGCAGGGTTGCGGGGAAATTTTTGAAAGGGACCGGCAATAATTTGCCAAAAATGAAAACAACATCCAGCAGAACAGCCACAATAAATGTAGAACTTTTGTTAATGGGAAAGCGAACAAAATGCTGCTAAGGAAATGAGATTTTTTTTGTGTTGTTGTTTCTGCGTTCTCTTTTTGGCGATAATTAGTAGCATTATTTAAGGGGCAGAGTAAAAAATAGGGCATGTGAATGGGACTAGCTGACCCGGGTTATGGTTATTGCCACGGCACGTGTCACCCTTCGGGATTCCGGTTCCCCGAAAACTAAGAGCTCGCGGCATCAACTCCCCGAGAGTCGATAATGTCGCGGCCAGGCCACAAAGGCAAACAGAACAAACCGGAAGGGGAAAAAAGGGAAAAACCGGGAAAGCCATACAGGAAAAAAATATCAGCACAAATAATTAAAAGGTATACTTTTAATAATCTGAAATTAATATTTATTAATAATACAGATGTTTGTATAATTTTTATATGACTTTTTAAATATATACAAAAGTAAATAAATACATTTTTCATAATTAAAAATGTTTGATTATTTATTGAAATCAGGGGTAAGTTGCAATAATTAATAAACAGATTTCCGGTTAGTGATAATGGTAAAACAGATGACAGAAAGGGCCTCCTATTTGTTTGATTATATTTCACATTCATTAGAGTTTATTCCTGTATCTAATTTAATTTAATGTGTATCCAATTTCTCTCTCTGCATAAACAGGGAGGCTGGCTGCAAAACCTTCTGTGGAAAAACTAATAACCGAAAATTGGGTAGGAAGCGGAATCGGACTCGGGAGTGGCGAGATCTGAGAACTGAAAGCTGGATGCTTGGTAGCTGGCGTCGAGCGCCAAAACTCATAAAATTCAAGCCATTGAGTTTTCGAAATCGCTTCGGGCTTCATTTCGATTGGCGAACACCCCGCGGAAGCCCCTCTGTCCAAGCATTTATTGGATGGCATTCTGGCCTCTTGACTTCTCTGTCGCCCTGCTCCTCGTTGTTTGGCCATTTAAATTCGTTACGTTTCGATTGCCGTGAATATGCAGTCAACTTTATAAAATTTATAGTTTAATCTGATAGATAGGAAATTGCTTTGTTTTGGCCCCGACTCGGAAAAGGGATGATCCGAAAAGGGATAGGGAGGCGGCTACGAAAAGTTGGCAAAATATGAATGGCTTTTTGTTTGCGAAGGGAGATTTAGCCACTGCCAAGGCAGCACTTTAAAGCTTTCGACTCAGCTCGATAAAAAGATAAACCACACAATTTATGCGAGTAAAGGGGGAGAGGAGTTTAACAAACATGTGAAAAGTCGAACTTAAAGTGCTCTTTTTGCTGAGTAAATGTATTTGCTGGATAGAATATTTTCAAATACATAAAACATGGCGAAAGTTGAGTTAGGAAGCGCCCTGAATTTATTATTTGATTATCTGCATTTGCTAGGAAGTTTGATGTGGAATTAGAACTAAATTCATGAATGCTAGTATTTAAGAAGCGTTACTACATGTTGAATAGCATTAAAATTAAAATTATTTAATGTATAAATTTATAAATGTATAAAATATTTACGAGTTATGTAAAGAAAATATTAAATAATAAAGTAAACTATTTTTCTTTTGACTTCAAGGTAAATTAATTTTTTAAATAGAATAGTCTATCAGTTAAACAAGATTTAATTTTTATGGCACTATAATAAAACATTATATTATATCTGTTGTATTTTTATATAGCTCCATATAGTTAAAAATAATTTCAGTAGATTTAATTTATTCAACAGCCCTTAGTTTCTCCCTTTAAATTCAATATCCTTTAATAATTCTATTATGTCAAAGTCATTCTCTTCACCCCTTGCTTGCCGCATAAAATAAAGATATTTCAGTTACCCCAACCCCAAAAGACTTAAACCCCAAATGATGTTGTTGTCTGTCCTGATGTCCCTCCGTATCCCTTTGCACATCACAAAGGGGAGCCTGCACACAAATAATGCCAAGCAGGATATCCACCCATGTGCTTTCCAGGCAATTGCCTAATTAAATTTTATATCGAATGTCGTAAAACGAAATTTCAATAAGCACAAGGACAGCACAAAGGTTGGGGAATGCCCTGGCCCGTGGCGGGGAATATTTGCATCCTTTGCCCAGCGAGGCCTTAATAATATTTTGTACCGGCAGCAGCTCAGGAGTTAATAACACGGCCAAATGTGCGGACCAGGTCAGCATTAAAATCATGCGGTTCATTGACCAAAATCTCCGCCTCGCTTTCAATATCAAAAGTGGAAGTGGAAGTGCTGGGAAAACAGAAGCGAACTGGTAGGCGGACGGACAGTCATCATCTTGGCCTGTTTACACAATGCAGGACATTCCGAAATGTAGATACAGATAGGAAAAAGATACATGATTTCCTAAATTCTGATAATTTGTATATTAAAAATGGAGGCTTATTAATAACATAAATATTTCTGAAAATTTTATAAGAGGAAAATGTTTCAAAAATAAAATATTAAATACAATTAAGTAAATAAAATTCTTGGGATTATTATTCTCAATTAATAATAAGCTTATTATACTGTAACTAGTTATTCAGAAAATGTATTTTGTATCTTAAAAATGTAAATAATTTTTCCCCTATTATATTAACTTTCTACGAATTTCTTTCTGTGTCTGAAAGGGGCATATGACACCCAGGGAATTCTGCAGCGGACATTTTGACAAGTGGCTTCGATGTTTGCTTAGACCCTCACAACCGAACAGGTTGAGCCATCACCATCGCCATTGCCATCGCCAAGTGGAGCGGACGAAGGGACTCGACTTTTGACGACTCGGCTAGTCATCATTGCTCTCATCATCATCGTCAGTGGGCTCTGGCCATCGCTTGAGATACATATATATGTAGAGAGATATATGGCCAGATACGTATATATGTCAATGACGATGCAAGCGCAGCTTGTTTGTTCTCATCCTTTGGCACTCATATAAAGTTTGTTTGCGGATTTGTGCAGCGCAATATGTCATTGCTGGCTCTTTGGGCCATCGACATCGACTTGAAGGAGGAGAAGCAGGATGTGGATAGGGCTAAGGACGCCGCTGAGGATGTGCAGGGGCAGCAGCGACCATACTTAATGGCAATGTACGTTCAAGTAAACACACACACCACCCACATAAACATAGGCACAACGCACTTGTGTGTCAGCGAGGGCAGCTTCAGGGATTTGAGTGTTTTTTCGATTTAATATGCTAAAGGAATCAGTCACATTTCAAACTGATTTAAATTTAAAAAAAAAACTAAAGAGTGTGTGAAGTTTTTAATCTGAAACTTAATATATACTTTCCGCTAAGAAGCCAGTTTCTAAATAATAAATAAAGTGCACCATAAAGATACCTTTTAAATCTATATTAATTATAAATAAATTTATTGACGTCTTAGTATAACATTTTAAAAACTCAAATATTTATTTTTTTATTTAAAGTGCTAAAGCTTAAAATTTAGCATTTAGTTAGCGATTATTTACCTAACTCGTAAAGGTTATATATATATGCTTGATCGTGTTTGCTGGCCATATTTATATAGACTTTTTAAGGCCACCCTCTCATGTGTACATATGCAGCTCAGTGTGCAGCGTCGACTAACAAATCCTTTTGGCATTATAAACATTATTAAAATTTCATGTTTCCTGCTACGACCGACAGCCTCGACTTGCCACTCCCTCTGCCGCCCCTTTTTGGCTCTATCTCGGCCGCTCCGCCCGCCGCCCGCCGCCCGCCGCCCACTCAAAACGCAAACGTAACGAAACATGAAGCTCGAAACAAGGCAGGAGGGAGGAGGGTGAGATTGAGTGCAGGAGGCGGCTTTGAGGCTCATATAGCTCACAGATCCTCCTGACCAGCTAAAAATCCCCTCCTATATTCACACTCTGCATAAAAACTGACTTGGAATCTAGTTAATCCCCAGCAAAAAACTTTAAAATAATCAGGAAAAGTTTAAAGTATATTTTACAGAAATATATTTAAATTAAAAAAAAAAAAATATATATATATATATTAAGGAAGAATATAAATTATTATACGACTTTAAATTGTTTCACAACATTTTTAACTTATTTCAGTTCATAAAATCAAATATCTATGATTAACAATCATTATTGAAATAATTTCGGACTTTGTGAAGACATTTGCAAAATTCTTATTAATAGAGTAAAAGTCCTTCTTAATATGTAATTAATTTTATTATTCTAAATTTAGATTACCTCATTTTTTCTGAGTGCACAGACCTAAGCCCCCTTGGCTATAAGACTGTCTAGCCTTGCTTATTTGCAGCATGCTTCATGCTTTATGGTTACTTGGTCAAGGGCCTTTCGTGCTTTCTCCCTCTCACACACATACACACGCAGATCCCACGCATACACACACACACGCCTAAGTGCTCGCACACACATATGCCATATAAAGACCAAGTCACGAAATGCATGAAATTTTGCGCCGTAAATCGTTAAAATGGTTTTATTTAAGTAAATATGCAAAAATGCTTTTGTTAGACTCGGAGAGAGCACTACGTCCGGGTCAGATCTGGCCACGTTAATATCCGGAATTTAATTTGAAAATTTAACAATCCACATAAAAGAGAGATACGAGCGGAGAGTAGGTAAATATTTAATACCGAGACTGAGCGAGTCTGAGCGAGTCTGAGCTCTATTTTACGACATGTCTTGCACAGCGGCCACATGTCGTATGTGGAATATTTGAAGGTACCAAAAAGACCCAAAGAAATAGGCTGGAGATTGAAATAGTGCGGTGAATGTTGCTATATTTATGCAAATTAAATATAATAGAGGAATGAGTCTGCGAGTAGGATGAGTATGAAAGAACTATCTAAGCCCAGGTTTACATTTTTTAGCACAGAAAAGGTAAATAAATTCTTAAGAACTATTAAACTCTTATTAAACTGCAGTATGTTTAAATATACTTTTTAATAACGTAAAATATAATTATTCTTCATTCTATAAAGGTTCATTCACTACATTTTTTCCGCGGCCAAAGTTCGCGTTGAAAACCATTTGACCTTTGGTCCCCTGGGATAAGCTGAGGGGCCAAAAACCTTTTAAACAGTTGCGAAACTCCTCCAGGTCATTGTTATGGCAACTTCTTCCCTGCAATAGCTTTGCAATTTTCTTGCCAACTCACAAAACTTCAGCTGCGGCAAAGGCTTTCCGTTGCTGCTCCTCCTAACTAGCTGGAAAATGGAGGCTGGGGATGGTGGATAAATACGGCGGAAAATGGGCGTGGGTTTAGGGCTAGAACCGAGCCCGCCTCTCTCCAGCTGGCTAAACCCAAACGCACTTAACACTTGCCGCTGAGTTTTGCCACTGAGTTTTGCGTAACTTTTGCGCCGGGAATCCAGCGAACTACTTTCGTACCTGGGCAACCGGGGCAACTCAGGGGGATGGGGACTGAAATCTACTTCAGTGCGTCACGTAGGCGCTTCAAAGTTTTCATTTTTGCAAAATTTACGATTTAACGTTAAAGTGGAGCAAACAAAAAAATATATATAAAAGAAATCGGGTATATACTCCTCGGTACATATATGCACCATGTACTACTTAAAAGAATGGCAAACTTTGAACACGACCAAAATCCCACTAAGTAAGTGTACGCGTACAGAGAAAGAAATTGCTAAAATGTATGGCGAAGCATTAACAATTTTAATTTAAATTTGTAAGCTTAGTATTATATTTTAGATATAAGATAAGGATTAGGTTTGATCGACCAGAAGTGTTTATTGATATCGATTTAACTTTAATTTCAAGTAGCGAATTCTATGAAATTGATTCCAAACTACAATAATTTTTACCTGTGCTTCAAGCCCAGTTCGGGTTCCGGGTTAGCCGTTCTCTCCTAGCTCTCCGGCCGGGTTCAGCTGCACGTACTTTGGATTTTGTTGCGTCTCCTTCTTTATTGCACTTAAGATTTACTCATCAGCAGGTGTGCCCGTGCTTCCATCTCCCAGCCCCAAACCGGAATCTACGATTGAATTTCAGACAGTCTCCGCCGCCCAAGGACCTCCTTACAGATTCACCCACTCTCCCATCGACCAGGGGAAACGCAAAGGCTTTTGCAATTTTTATGTGCAATTTTTTACATGAGAACCAAAGACGGTATGAGAGTGTCGCTTGTGGCTCGTTAAGGTTAAAGGGGCGGTGGCAGCATTTTTTTTCTAAGGGGTTTGGGGGGTTGTGGCTGCCACTGATAACCGGAGAGTGGATTAGTCTCTGGGTATCGTTCGCAATAGGATAGGAAATAGGAAAAGGGCCAGTGCCGAGACTCATGAAATATTGAATGCAAATACGGAGTAAGGTCTAGTTGATCTTGGTACGATAGCACAAGAAATCGGTTACTTTAAAATTTCTTGCAGCCTTTTAAAGGAAAAAATTTGAATATATAAATTAGAATATAGAATACTATACAGAAATTATTCTAGTACCCTTTTATACTCCCTTAAAACTAATCAGTTAATTTATTTCTTTCTTGTATCCCAACTAAATCTTTGCTTAGCTCTAACAAATTCCAAACACTTTGTTATTCTGGAATATATTAAAACACAGATTGAAGACACTGATTGAAATTCGAAAGGTTCGCATGACTCCCACACCTGATGGCATTCCTAAGGGGTATTGAACACGGCATCTCCGCACATTTTTGCTATGATTTAGTGCGCACCACCTGCCGAATCATCGCCACCCAGCAGCGCCCGCAAATACAATTTAAATTTTTAAGCGGCATCTACTTTGGACACGCCTTGGCCGGGATTCGTGTCACGCATCCTCGACGGGTGGGAGCGTCATCAGCATCCCTTAAGCCCTCACTCTACTAACATCAGCATTGAAGCATCAGCATGTTGTCCTTTGGCTTCGCTTTTCCCATTTTTTTTTCGCCGCCATGGAGCAGCTCTTTGTTGAATGTTGCAATTTCAACCCGTTGATGGATTTGATGCTTTTTTCCAGGGTCCTTGCACTGAAGGATATTTGGGGGAACGTTTATTTGATTTTCTAATATTTGATTAATTAATATTTTACGAAGATTTATATAAATAATTGCATTTGCCTTAAAAAAATACAGGCTAATCAATTCACTTAAGATAAATGTTTGCTGCTAATTTTAATTGGGAATTAAGGAACATTCATGGATATTAAGATTATTATATTAGAAAGTCAATAACTTCTTGTTAATTATTAATAATATATAAATATAATGTGTTATTGAGTTTATATTGTGAATTTAAATGCAATTAATTTTATTGTTGATTTAAATTTCTTATTCCTCAATAAAATAAGTTTGAGAAATTTTTCAAATAAATGACCCTTGCTATAATTATATTCCCCAGTGTATCTATATGTCCTGGCAGCGGCTGCAAAATCAGCGCAAATCAGTGGCAAAAGAGGGGTTTGCAAAGGGGTTTTAGGGCAAGAGCCAGGGGCGTGCCAAGGGGCGAGGGGCATGGGGGCGGCGGGAACAAACTCAAATTGATGACACCCGCAGAGTCCGCGTTGTTGCTGGCGCTTTTGCCGCCTGTCTGTCATTGATACTTGCAAAAATGCTCCTTTCCATGTCGCACGCACACGCTGCGCCAAATGACACTAAATTTGGTTGATTAGATGGCCGCCAAACCCGAAAACGGATTTGGCATCCTGCCTCCCCCGGATCTCCGGGAACTCTGTGCTCCATGTGCCCCGTGAATATATTGTATCTTGTTCCCATTGTCGTCGCCAAACTCGACGCAATCAATGATACTATAGAAGCCCAATTGGATACGGGAGCTTCCCTTTGACAAGCCTTTCGAGGGATATTTTTGGGAATATTTCGCGAAGTTTTTACTTAAATAAATTTGATTAAACGTAACTTGTTATTAATATTAATTTAAGCACAAATTAAAAGTGTGCATATTGGGTTATATTTTCTTTCCTGTTTTTATAAACTCTCAGGTGTCTTATTTGGCATCACCTAGTTAAAGCCCATAAACTTTCCTGATCTAGCCAACTTTTTTGCATTTTCACAGCCAATTTCCCAAATCCATTTCCCGCCTTTAATGCCTTCCACAACCTGAATTGATGGGTAACTCTATTCGGCAAGTGTCTGTTTATCCTTTTTTTGTTTGCAGCATGTTGGTGGCCCCATCAGAAGATCCGTTTTCGCGTCGTTTTATGTACCAGTTAACGTCAGCCTAATTGACAAATCTGCGCTTAACAAGCAAACGCAATCTGCTGCAGCCCCCAATGGAAAGCGGCGAATTTTCCGGGTGGCGGAAAGTGCAAACGCCAGACGACGCGTCAAGGGGGGGAAGGCCATATAAATTAACACAAGTATTTTTACCTAGGCCACACCCACCAAGCCACCATGCAGAATGCATGCTAACAACCACTTAGCGCACACGTACCGCCCACTTAACCCCTAACCCCGCGCCACCTCTTAACCCCAGTCTGCCCCCAGCCCCCCTGGTGGGATGCCACCGATGATGAACAACTATTAAAGAAATTACGAGCTGATTCAAACGTCGAGTGCGGAGGGATTTCCGACTGGATGGTAGAGGGGGCTTCGTTTTATTTGCAACAATTTGACGCAAGCTGAAATGCATGCGGGTGCGTTAAAAGTTGCCGAATGTCGAATTTTGCGAGCGCCGCTGTGATCCCAAATCAAAAACTGGAAGAAAAAGTTTCAAATCTGGTGGAAAATAAATGAAAAGAAAAAAATAAATAATAGGAAAGCCATCAAGGGCTCAACTTAACTACGACATTAACAATTATTTACTACTAAGAAACGGTTACTAAGTACACGTTTTTTAATCTTCTTGTTAACTACGGGAAATGCTTAAAGAACTTACAAAATATGGTTAATCGTTTAAAATTCTATTGCAAATTTTATTTTATTTTTTAGGACTGCAGAACACAGCATTTTTTTAACATGTTACTTCAGGGAAATTTAAATCCTTATTTTATTTAAAGTCTGCTTTTCTTATAGCCACATTTTTGAATTGATTTACAAAAAAAATATTCTGTATGTTACTTCCATTTTTAGACCATTTTCAATTTGAAATATATTATTATAAATGTATTTTCCAAGTGCACAACAACCCATTTCCCAGGACTCGCCTCTCCCGCATACGGGAAACTTTGCTTGCGCGACAGCCTGTGTAAATAGTTGTCTATGGAGGGATCCTAGCTACAGATACTATGCCGAGGGGAACGTAGTCGGGATTGGCATAATATGCCCCCAGTGAGTCCCAACCAGGCCAGGCCAAACTCAGCCCAAAACGGGGAGAGACGGCCCGGCCTCAATCAAAGTTGGGCGTATAATGATTGTGCCCACAAAAAGCCAGCAGGATAAAGTTTTTCGCACAAGCGGTTGCATCTTTTGCATCTCTCTCTCGTTCGTCCTTAACCAGCAGTTTTAATTTCGCCACAAGGCGACGCGACGCTGCCGAGCGCATCCTCAATGAAATTTTAAACAAATAAAATGGCTTCGACTGCGCCTTCTTCGTCTTCGACTTAATGATGTGGCTGCCGCTCGCTCCTGCCCTCCGCTCCGCTCCTGGGGCCTTGCACTTAAATTAGTTTCTGCCAAAAAGACCAGAGAGATGGAGAGAGTATAACAAGCCAGGAATTTTTAGCTTAGGCTCCAGGACGGATGGTGCTCTGCTCCTATTTGCGATTACACTGGCTGACAAGTTCAGTCAGAAGCAGATTTCACTCTTCAAAAGGGTTCTGAATCAGGATTTCTGATAGCTTCTGTTAGATAGAGATAGCTTTTCTGTTGGAAAAAATACAGAAAAGGTAAGTGAAGCACTTCTGTTTTTTTGGTTGTATTAAATTAAATCATACTAACAACATCATGATTCGGATAACCTGGTTAATTAAGGTCTCGTTGGGAATTAATGGGTAAAGAAAGATGAGTAGACTGTTTTCGCGATCAATTTTCAACTGTTTTAAGAGCTTGTTAAATTTCAAATTCCATCTTTGTTGCCTAGTTTCCCAAAATACTCGTTTGAGCCAAATGAACTTTGGCTGCCCCTCTCATTATGGACGGTGGAACATCGTCGTCGGCATTAGGAGTCTTTAAACTTGCCCTCCCTTTGGCTGAGTCAGCTTAATGAATGCAGCCCTTTTGGGCACAGGACCAACCCGATTTTAGCCCCCATTCGCTGGCCGAGCCCCTGGCTGCAACTTAAATTGGAACTGCTTCCGGCGGCTTTAAATACCGTTAGTCACGCACCCAAGTTCCTGGGGGCCTCGAAGGTTTCGAAGGTGTCTTTAACCGAGGTCCGTTCGCGTACATTGTCTGGGATCCAGGGCGACTATCATGCAATTGGCAGGACGGAGCCCGGCGCCCCACAACTTGGCTTATCGCGCCACCTCCAGCCCCCGGCCCCCAGCCCCATCACACGATCCAATATGTCTGGCTAACTGACTCAGCGCTTTGATTGCCAGCACCCCCCTTGTTAGAGGGGGAGGGAGAGGAAGCAACTTTTCTTTCTGCCGCTGCTGCCTTGGCGGTTGGCTTCCGTTTCCCCCCACTCAACCCCCAGAGCCACTCCCCAGGCCTTCCTCCGAAAAAAACTTCAACTTTGGCTTAATTTCGCGCACGAAGTAATACAAAAACTGGGGAGGATTGGCGGGGAGTTGGTAACACGTGCGGCATCCTTAACACATTCCAACAACTGAAACTACATAATAAAACACTTGGCGCTAAGGTTAAATTCCTTTTTGCAAGTTTCCAGCACCGGAAATAAATGCGGCCACTATCTCTTGAAAGATTTCTCAGTTGCTACAAATTGAAGTTCTCGCACTACTTACAGACTTTAAAACTATTTTTAAGCTTTGATTGGACCATTAATTATTACACAATTAATTATGATTGTCATATTATTTTAATATTTATTTCATGTTTAATTTTTCCAGTGACTTGAAATTAAAACTAAAACGTTGCAACATTTTTGCGCGATGTTTTCACTTTGTCCCCCGCTTTCGGGACTCCAGAGAATGGGCTCTGGAGGAACGGATTCCGGGTCTGAGGCCTCGTCAATTATTGAGGAGCAGCTTGGCGACGCGACTGCAAAAGGTGTGCTTTTAATTGTCCTCGTGGTCCTTTTGGCCGTTTTGTTGCCATCGTCCCTGATATATTTAGCACAAACGCCCACGACCCCACGAAGGAGATACTCCTGGCACAAATTGCTCGGGTTGTTGGTGTTGGCGTTGATGTTGCCGCTTGTTTGACTGCTTGTTTTGTAATAATTTAGAAACTTTCGCTGAATGTGTGCTTTTGTGCTTGCTGTTTGTGGCATGTCTGCAAGTAGGAGGAGGAGGTGTCCTGGGAGGCGTTGCATGTGCAGCCAACAATGGCTGGAGAAAGTTGCTGCACGGTGATCCATTATAGTCAAAAAGCTGTATTTAATTACAAGTACAAAGTCATCTTTGCTAGCTTACCAAAATATATGGTTTTGTGTTTGAGATTTTAAATAATTTAAGAATATGTTTTCTTTGTGCTTTACTTTAAATTTTATTTTAATAATAAGAAAACAGTTTTATTTTAATATCTTTAAACTGTTCCCAAGACTCTTCAAGTTCTGTTTACCTACAGAATAATTCTACAAGTTAAATATTGTAATATTTTCCCATCCCAAAAACCCTCCCTTAATAAAACTAGCTTAAACTCCCCTCAAAATAACATGCTGTGTGTCTGAGACATTTACCTCTACTGACTACCTGCCAACTTATGGCACCCACTGTCAGGCCTTCCCCTTTTACTTCACCCACCAGTCGCTTAATTCAAAGCCTTTTCCTTTCGCCTTTGAGATTTGCGTGTTTCGCTTAATGAAGAAGACAAATAATCGCGCAATTAAAGCCTTTTAGCTTTAAGCGCGAGTAAATAATTGCTGTGAGTGCAGAAACGAACACACGGGCCGGGACAGGAGCAGGGGCGAGTGTGCCTCACAGATACGGAATACAGAGCTCCGGCTTCAGTCACAGATACAGATACGAGCTGGAGTCGGAGTCCTGTGAGCGCTGCACTAACAAATGGTAAATGTATTCAAACAACAAATCTTAATGGCACGCTAGAATGAATAGTAAACGAGCATGAGGTGAGGCAGAGAGGAGAGGTGGGAAGATAGCGATGAATACCTGGGAAATTACACTAAGAAATATATGTTTTTTACTTGAAAAATACTAAAATAAATAACTAATTAAAATACAAAGAGAACAAAATGCTTTTTTAACTGGACTCTTAATAGATTTATTTTTTTGTAAGATTTTTATTTGCTGACTTATCTTTTGTGTTTTTGGAATAGTTTTCCTTGAGTGTAGAGAAGCCTAGAAGGAGACTACCTTTTCTACGTCCTCTCCCCGCTGCTGTTGACTTGACTCGGCTTCCGTGGAAAATTCTTAATTGCACCTGGTGTACGGCGCTTTCCGCTGACTGGAATATCTGGATAGCTGGCTGGGCTGACTGGGCCCTGACTGGGCTGGCTGGCTCTTGATGGCTTAGATTAACTGCCTGACAAGTAAACCCACTTGCGCAGCACATACAGACTTTGTTGCTGTTTCCGGCTGACTGTCAGTTGAACGAAGCAGTCAGTCAGTCAGAGATTCAGTGCCTTCTGTTGGTGTAATTTTTTCACGGCTTATCCTTATCCCCATCCCCCCACCCGGTGGCTGTTAACCCCCGACTGCCTGCCTGTCGGTTAACTCCTCAAACCCCCAAGTGCTCTCGACTCACGTGCTCGGCGCTCGTAATTATTTTTCCAATTGTTCGAATTAAATGCTCAAGGATTTATAGGGCTTTTCTTTTCGGGCCCTGCTCAAGATTTCTGCCAAGCACACACACACACACACAGAGTTATTAATTGTGACCAGGGGAAACGGGGAAAGATAGTTTCTCTCATCCCTTTTCACACTTTCCATTTCTGCGGTATTTTCTCCGTTTTTTCCCGCCTTGACACTTGGCATAATTATTGCTTTCGGAAATTGAATGGCTTGAAAGGAAATTGATTTTATAACCAAAAACATCACTTATCCTTTGCGTTGGCTGTATCAACTTGTGGTTGAGGTTTTTCAAAAAAAAATATATGTTGCATATTTAGACGAGGAAAATTGAAACTGTATACAACATAAAGCTTACTCAATCAATGGAATATTAACCTTAATTAAAATAAGAATGCCATTTGCAAACCACTTTAATTTGTGAATATAGTGTCTGTCATATATTTTCGCCTTCGCTTGCTTAAATTCCAAGAACCCCAATCAGAGCTCGGCAATAACTTAGGAATTCCTAGCTGAGCCTTTGGCCCTGCCGGCCATAATTTTTTGGTAAGGAGATGGCCCCTGCTCGTCCTTTTGTGTTAAATTTAAATTTATTTGTTGCTCCTGAAATTGATAACATAACTTTCTTCAGGTTTCCGCATCGTTAGCTCGCTATGCAGCGGAAAGTTTTATATTTCAACAATTTTCCCACACAACCACACGCATACTTCGGGCACTTCTTGAGGCACTTCTGCCGTCCCTTTCCCAGGGATTTTCCATCGCTCCTGCTCGGCGAAAGAGAAGCGCGAAAATTGTTCCGAAAATTGTCATTGGTTCTAGTGGCTCGGCCTGAGCTTGAGCTTCAGTTTCTGGTTCTGGTTTTGTGGTTGCTCCAGCGTCAAGTCATAAATTACGAAGCGAGTCATTGGAAAAGCAGCAACGCAGTTGCTAGCAGGAAAATTTTCAGCTACTTTCTTGGCTACTTGTGGAAATTGTTGAATTTATGCATGCATTACTTGATTTGTTGTCCTTAGATGCTGGCGACGTAATTTATTTGTTTGGCCCTGGCTCCCCCCGCTTTCCCCGCCCCGAGGCCACACAGCACTTAAGCCAAAGTCATATAAATGTTTATTAAAGCTAACAAATGTGTTGGACCCTCCTCCGCCATCGCCCCGCCCCTCCGCACACACAGAAGTTTAGTGAAAGCACTTGTACACTCAATTTGAAAATATGACAATGTTGTCTCTTTGGATATTCAATGCTTTTAACCCCAAGTGGAAGTCTAACAAAGGGCGAGGGCCGAACAATGTCGATGGGATTCTCCCGTTCCTTGGCGGATTCCGTGGCTCTTTAGCCAGCTGGTGACTGCCGTCCAAGAAGGAGAACGGACAAAAAAGGTACAAGGTTAGCACTTTTCCCTCTTATCAACGGGGGGAAATAAAGGAAAGTCGAGGGGAATTCGTCGTAAAAACCACACGGCGACATCTAACTCGGGTTTCCATATGTGCGTGAATATCAACACGTCACTAAACTATGCGCACCGCACCACCACCCCTCGAATTTCCCACATCAGTCCATTTCAATTGAACGAAAGCGAAAAGGGGAACGAAAACGCGAGGGATAAGTTCAGGGAAAATCTTAAGGGAAATCCGTTGGATTAGGTACTCTATTTTGAGGTAATATTTATATTAGTCTTGTATATATTTAATTAAAATTTTAATTGTCTTTAATATTTGTAATTAAATATTTAAATATTAAGTAATTAAGAAGGAAATATAAAAATTTTAAAATTTATTTGTAAGCTAGAAGACACTTTATTCAATGTTAGTTAGGGCTTCCCAACCCGATTAGTATCCATTTTAAAAATAAATTAGATTGTGTTTTACATAAAATTTTTACAATAAAAAAATAATTATATATGGTGCATCAATTCCATTTGAATATAATCCCAAAATAAATATTTACAATAAGTGCAAAGACACATTAAAAAATGATTAAAAGAACAAGTAATTTAGATCATGGAGAATTTTTATCTACCTGAAACACAAATTAGTATTCAACTAATTATGGAAACATATTAAATAAACTCTCAAATTTGTTTGCTTAATTTTATTTGATATTATAAAATATAATTCAAACTATTCTCCAAATTTCAAAGTACCCTCCTGGAAAGAGTATTAGAAAAATACAAATGAAATGCCAAAAATCGAGGCATCCACTTTCCTTTCGCTGCCACAACTAATTCGCACACCATCGCACACAGCTGAACATGTGCTCCCTCATTTGGGTGTGTGTGTGGCTGTGGGTGTGTGTGCATAAACATGAAGTAAACAGGATAATAGCAATAAAATATAAGCGCCAGTCGCGAGCTGGCTTTTTCCGTGGCTCTGTCCCAGCATAAGTTTGAATGTTTTTGGCCTCAGCTATTTTTATGGCTCGCTGGCGGGTTTTCCCTTCCAATTTCCCCGCCGCTTGTTTATTTGCCCTTTCTTTTTGGTTTCATATATATATACATATATATGTAGCAGTCAGGCAGCTTGTTTTCGTTTGCCATCATTTGATGTTGCTACTTCTCTTTGACAAGCAACTGTGACGTAATATGGGAAATATGTTTACAGTTCGCTTTGCGGGCTTCAGCTTCGGTTTCGGTTTCGGCCTCGACCTCGGCGGTGGTGGCGAACGGCATCCTTGGTTATGGAAATTTATTAAGAATCTATGCCCAGCGGAAGTTTTCTGTTATTGGTTTCTCTCTATTGACATTTTGTTTATGGGTCAATGATTTAAGCTTCATTTCGATATTGAGATACCAATATTTTGTGTCAAAAAAATTTGTATTAAGCACTGAGTGCATAAATAGGAATATTTTTATAAAAAAGTATAGTCAGAGTAGTAAAAAAACATATAAATATAGATATGGTTTCTTCACAAAACTCTTAAAATATCATTAAGTCCTATGGGTTATTACTAGTTACCTTGATTTTTTTATTCCCCAAAAGTAATGATTAATGATTGTGGTAAACAATTAATTTTTCATAAAGATTTATGAATTTTTCAATTTAATTAAATTCTCCAACGGCCCAAACACAATGAATTCGCTGCCCGACAAAAAATACTGGTTTAATTGATCAAAAATAAATAGTCTTAATTGTGTACGGCCATGGGTTGTTAGCACAAACAATAACATACCGGCCCATTTAGCACAAACTATAATTAATTGGCAATTAATTTAACTGTCCTTGCCGTTGTTGGCTACCAGCCGGCGCAGTAACATGTCCTTGCTGAAAGCTTATGCCATAATTTATGTTATTAAACCTCCACGGGAATTTATAATCAATAATGAATATTTAATCAAAGTACAAAACAGGGAAAAATTTAAATGACTAGGTATACATTCCATGAAAATACCAAGAGCCTGCATCGAATTTACAAGGGTGTATTTAATCATGGTTAATTTAATACCAAATAAATTGAATTACCTTCAAATAGTGAAGGTTAAAATATAAGCATTATTATTTATTGTAAAAGAGGAGCAAAGAAACAACTAATATTTAAAAAATATGAAATGACACCTGCAGTTAATTAACTGCAATGGATTTAATTAATTTATTAGGTATAAAAGAAATGGTCAACTTCAAACGGAAAGTGACATGAGCACGGTTAATGTTAATGCTTTGCGCGTAGAAAAAGTGCATTTGCATTTAATTAAATCAACGGAAAATATTTTCTGTAGGTACTTATTAAATATGTGGAAACACACAGACACGCACTCCCAATAAATATGACGGGACCAATGGGGGTCATGTAAATGTTAACAAAAGGCGCATGAATTATGCCCGCAGTCAAAAGCATGAAAAATAACTCATAAAGTAAAGGGAGGCCACGACGCCGAATGGAGATGGAAACTCCATCTCCAGCTGCATATGAAGCGGCAATATTTACTTTGGCTACATTTGCAAATGGAGCATTACGAAAATAAACAAATTTTCATAAATGACAAGTACAAAGGGAGCGGAGCACAAAAGGATGCCCCATGCATGCGTACACTTCGAGAAAACTACATATCAGCTGTAAGCAGAGTGGAATTGTGTGATTAAAATCTTAAAAATTAATATGGATAGATAAAACAATAAGGAAACTAATAGCTTATCTATCTTATCTTAAAAAATCAATTAGGAACAATAAAATTAATTAATTCAAATAAGAAATAAAATGTTTTACGAATTAATATTTTATTTCTGCCATAAAACTCAATAACTAATATTTTATATTTCTAAAAATCTAGTAAAAACGATTCATAAATTTTTTTTCTAGTGTATGCTCTCTGTGCGAGTCGGTGGGTTTACGGAAAAAATTTCAATTTGAACGACGTGGCAGGGCAATTGGGAGAATGGAAAAGCCATTGAGGCGGGGGAAAAAGGGGCAAAATAAAGGGGACTGCAATTGGGCCATGTAAATTGTCACAGCAGCCAGTGGAGGAGGCAGGACGAGGAACAGGAGCCGGAGCTGGAACTGAAGCTGGAGCTGGGAAATCCTTGATAGTCGATATTATTTTTCTTACGGCGCTCCATTTGTTCCTTGCCAGCTATTTGTCAACTTTGGCTCGGCCGGCTATGGCCCCTGCCTCGAATCGATTTCCATTTTATTGCCAAATAATGTTTTTGCCATAGATTGTGTCATGTTATTTATAGGGCCACCCGAAAAGGTATGAATCGCACGTCACAAATGTTTTATTGGCCGGCCATTTTTTATGCAATTTTATAATCAGACGCGCGATAAATCCCACCCACATCCACCTACAGCGCCCGCCCGAAAGGGCACCTTAAGCCCTTCGATCTGACTTATCACACGACTTTGACTAATAGCGCCTGTAGCCCGAGTCCGTTTCCTTTTTGGCCATTCGCATCGCAAACACCTGGGTCAAACTAATTAAGCCTCTCGGAAGGCGTTCGCCCCCGTCCCGCGTCTCGTTCCTGTGCCAAACAATGGGCTTAGAAACATAAATCAATCAGGCGAAACAATAACAGCGAAAGGGGGACCCAACTTGACGAGTTCCACGGGCGACCCTCAAAACAATCCTTTGGACAATGATTAATCGCATTACGGCCAGCGAGATATGCGCCGCCGAATGCGCTATTAAATACCCTTTTGTGGAATTCGGTCATTGTAAATTCAAGACAATTAAAGGGGGACTATTGTTCAATTGCGCCGATTTAGTGGGACAGATAATGTGAACATGATTGAATTTCGAAATGTAATCACTCCTCTGCCGCTTGAGTACTCTGGATAAACTATTGACAAGGAGCCCTTAAACTATTGATAAATCAGGCAAAGTAATTAATTTTGTTTGAAATAGTTTAATTTCAATCGTTTGAATATATTTAAAAATTATTTAGAAGGTACACAGTTATAAAATAATTAATGTTTTTATTTCACTAAGTTATTAATTGTATTTTGTAATAAGAAGGACAAGACTTTTCTTGGCAAATACAAAGAATCAAAAGCCAATTTCCTTGGAAGGTCTTTATGTTTAACTTAAAAAATTTGTATAATTAAAAATGTCTTATTTTTATTCCTATTCAAAGAGCATTGATGAGTCTGCACCCCTTGATTTCCTTTTCTGACCCTTGCAAATGTCACTCCGGTTTTTTGGCGCAGTCACGCTAATTAGCCCCAGACAAGGACAAGCCATCAGGAGGCCACGCCCACGCCATTCCATCCCAGTTGAAAGTCCTGCCAGACAAAACGAAGTCAAGCCGGGGCCAAACTCGCCCCGGCCACGCCCACAGTAAACATTTTAAAAATAAATTTTACGAATTGTAAATAGCTTTAGTGCGCATAATTTTGTGGATTATGCTCACGCCCCTTTTCGCATCCTGGCGCTCGTCCTGGCATCCGGCCGCCACCCGTCTCCCCCTTGAAAGTCCGCAACGCCCAGGACTTGTTTACTCCTTTGCGCCATGATAAATGCCTTGACATAAATCTCAGACAGAGCTGCACTCGCCGGGGGGACGAGTGAGGCGGCAGCAACTCAACTTGGCTGGCTGGCAAAAGTTAATCAACATTTCATTAATTAATTTCTTTAAAGATGTCGTTGGGCGGCGGCGATGTTGGCCAAGAGAAAAATGGCCCGGCCAGACGATTTTGACTTGGCCTCGGACTCGGACTCGGACTCGGACTTGGACTCGACTGGGACTGCGAATGAGATGAGCCGGGGTAAATTATGTAAATTGGTTAAAAGCTTTTCCGGTTTTGAATTAGCAGCCTCATCAGTGACTGGATGGGATATTCGCCGCTTCACTCATTATGCCCCGCCATTCAAAAAACCGTTGAGTTATTTTCCTCATTTAAGTTTGGTCCGAAGCTAATTAAATTGCAAGACGTGAATTGAATGCAGAATTACAAATCTATAGAGGGACAAGGAAAGTGTCCAACTCGTTGGTCAGTCTTGGGATTTCCTACAAAGTTTTAATTGTATATATTAATTAAACAGTATTTAATGCATAAATTCATTTAAACTAAAAGAAATATTAAATATAAATAGCTCATAATGTGCAGTTAGAGCCCACCATAGGCAGGGACCCAAGGAGAGGCACCCCAACTGTCTCCATTCTCTGCGGCACACAAACACAGTCGGAGATTTCATTAAATTTCATTAGAGAACGTGATTAGAGAGGAACACGACTCAAAGGCCTAGAGGCAAGTGCAGACAGGACATTCAAAGTGCATTTAATTAAGCAGCAAGGACACTGGGGGCTGGCGGGCTCTGACAAGAAATGAATCAAAACAATTGTAAATACTGCAACACAAAAGCAATTAGTGACACACAAAGCGGAAGTGCAAAAAGCGAAGCTGTTGAAAATAACTCGGCAGAAACACAAAGAGCAACCCAAAAAAAAAAGGACAACAACAAGGACACACCGAGTGAGAGGCGGCCACTGCGGGAGGCGCCAAAATAAACAAAGCGCATTGCTAGTTAGGCCAGACTTGATGAAAGGCCCGGGAAAGTCACGCCGGCGGGGCGGAATGCGGCGAAAATTGGGAGCAGGCCGAAACTGGATTCGCAACTGAAAAGTGGCCAATGTAAATCTAATTAAAAGCAAAACAAAAGCCACTCTCAACATGCCACTCAAATTATAATGCATATAGCGTGGGCCTACGCAGGGAGAGAGTTTGGAGAATGGCAACGAGATAGCCGGGAGAATCAGAGAAACTGAGGGGGTTTGGGGAAAACGAAGCTGGAGCGAAGTGCCCGGAGTGTGAGAGACGTCAAGTGGAAAGCCTCTGAGCCTCTTCCTATTCGTTAACCAAAATGAACAGTAGTTCGGGTTTGATTAGTTTCTTGTGAAAATCTGTGGAAGTATTACTTTTTGACATTTTGACTATAAAATAAATATTTAACTTATAAAAAAATCTGTATTTTATAAGTATACAAATTGTTCTCCTTATTTTCAAAGGGATTTTAAAAAGTCTGACTTAAAGTATACCTTAAACTAAGTTTTTCTACAAGCTCTAATGCAAATTAAAATATAAATCATAAGCTTAAGCTTTTGTCTTCAATTTAATCTTTTAATATGCTATAATATATAATTTTTGTATATTTTTTTTTAGTACATTCTTGTACTTTTCCGCACCACCGTGCCATCTGCAGTCGTGCACTCGCCCGCCGAGTTCACACAATGAACCAGCGACAAATGCCAACACGGAAATGCATAGAATTTCACGGAGCCGTGTGGGTTGGGCCAGGGCATCGGGGTTTCCAGGGGAGACTCGGTCGGACAGTGGGATAGGGGCTTTGGCCGAGGCCTAGAGATGTGTCCGACGATGTCGGAACACGGGGTGTTCTCGGGGGCTCAGAACTTGGCACATGAAGCCAACGTTGTCGCATCGTTTGCCAAAATCCGCATTAAATTTATGCACTTTTGTTGTTACGGACAAACGTAGCCGAAATGCCCGTACCGGCTCTGGGTATTTTTCCACCCAGTTCCGCAGCAAGTTCGTGCCAAGCCATGGGTTGAGCGAGGGGGGAATGATGATGATTGCACTGACGATGATGCTGGCAGCGCTGGCCGCTCATCCGGCTCAGGTTTCTGGCACGGATCCGGGCTTTTTCGACTGGGATCCGCAGCCAAGAACCGAATCAGAATCGGCGAAGAAAAACAATCCCACACTCAAGCCAAAGACATCCGACATTGCCCATTTTGGCTGTGATTTTGCAATTAAATAGATTTCAACTTGGCTTCCTCTCCCCTGAATTGCTTCCTTCCTTCGTCGGCGACTTTCGAGTTCAATGACAAAATTCTTGGGCCCATCTGCAACGAGTATACACGTTCTACATATATGTGGTATATATTTATTTAGGGGCCGCTGCATTGTTTGCAGTTCATTTGGTTTTTGGGGTTCTTGGTCGCATTGAAGACGCTGTCATTCCGTTGGCAATTTATTTGTACACATTATACTATAAATATTCATGCGGCCATATAAGCCTCTAATAGTTTTGCAACCCATTTTTTTGAGGGACCAAATTTATTTGCCCATTAATGCGACTTTTGAGATTTGGCAAGGGGGTATAGTACAAAGAAGATTGCATTTGGAAGTCATAATAATTCAGTGATGGAAAAATTCTTTACCTTTATTTCTATTTTAGGATGCTGAGACTTATCAAAATAGAAAGCGAATTTTGTATATATTTTGGTTAATTCAATCGAAACCCCTAGGTATTATAATATATACCATTTTTTTTTTTGTATTTATTTATTTATTAAACCACGTCGTATACGTAATATTTGCTAGAAATATCTAAAATAAAGATTGGACACACTTTTCTTGTTGTGTTTTCTGTTCTCCACAATCACTTTTATCTGGTAAACACTGCAAGAGAACCGATTTCAATTTCGGAAAATCCGAAATTGGATTTTCCGAAATTGGGAAAATACAGAGTACTGAAAATAAAAGGTCTCTTGTAAATGTTAAACGGCGGTCTTTCAATTGCCTGTGCGTGCCATGATGGGCTTGTTCCCGATCAGACGCAATACAATTGACAGCGGGATATGTTGGTAATTTAAGATTCATTTGAAGAACACAAGGCAAAAAGATAGGACGTCACACCCAACCGAACTGATTTAATATTTCATTTCCGAAATACACTGTAAAAAAGGTTAATAATATTACTTTTTAAATTTAATATAAAAAAACATATCTAATTGAGTAATTGTCATATATTCATCATCTGCTAAATAATGGGATTATTTTTCTGTAAGTTCTATTTCATTGATTTATTTAGGAAATTTTTATCAAGTTTGAGGTTTGATATAAAAGTCACACTCCGATTGCCTAAAAGAAAATATGCAACAAAAGCAAATGCTTAAAAATATTTTAATATTAATGTAGTGTTTTTGAAACCCAGGAATCTGAGAAACGAAAGTCTGCATGACTTCCTAATTTTTTAAATTTTGAGTAAGTTATAAATTGGATTGAATTTCTTTTAAAACTCCACACATCCTTAAGACATAACACAAAATTATTTCCAGTGCCGATAAAGTCTTTTTCGCCCATTTCCTATGAGAATTCACTCGGCTGTCTGCTTATGTCGCCATAGATTCGCAGTTTGTCAGTGTCGCGATGAGACGCCAAGTGCGCGGGGAGCTTTTTATTATGCTGGCAGGCGTGCGGGTATTGAAACATTTGAGTGAATTTATTAGAGACACACATATGACATTTGACACATTGTGCAACATCCTTTCGGGTGAGTGTGTGTTTGCTGTGCGGGATATGGGGGTGTGTGCGTGTGCCTTGTGGGTGCTTCTGTCTGCGTGTAGGTGTTTGTCAGCCGCATTAGATGACGCACAGCACGTGTTAGCCGCTGTTGTTTGCCAGCAACCATCACTTCCACCCACTCCACTAGCCCTCTTCCTGTCAACATGGCTCACATAAATCGCAAATTATACACGCAGCCACGCCCACGAATCCAGGAAGATGGGGGCGCTCTGTGTGGTGGTGCATCGGCGGGGGCTTGGCTTTTGTGCGTTTTCTTTGTTTCGGTTGCAAATGCAGTCGGGCATTGGAAAATGCGAAAATGCATTCGGATATTCGAACGCCCAGCTTCACACATTGTCTGCCTTTTATTGTATTAGCCAAGCATTTCGAAACTGTCTCCATATGAGCTCCTGTCCTCATTGTTCCTGCGGCATTGTTTTCCAGCTATGCAAAAGAAGCAATTAAATAGCCAATCATATTTCGTCTGGCGAGAGAAATGAAGATAAAATTTCATTGTTTAGAAAAGTGAATTAAGGATTAGGTGACATAAATGGAAGGTTAGTTTCGCAAAAGGAAAGTGTTTATATTTTGTATATTTGGAATAATAAATATTTGTACATAGCTAATGGAAAATATTTTGGTAACAGATTTATTTTATTTAATTCGTCTTTGTTGAACTCTGCTCCAATTTTTTGAGCACCGCGATTAAATACACAAGAGAGGCCGAAATGTCTTGCCATTTCATGGGGCACCTTTTGGGCTGAATTAATCAGCAACAAGCGGAAGTGTTAATATTTTTGCGCTGAACTTAGACCGGAAATACACTTTGCACTGTAAGCATTCACGCTATGGCCTTCAAAAAGATACAAAAATACTATTTTTAATAAATTTTTTAATTTTATTGTATTTCAGGTATTTAAAGCAGAGTCCCAAAAAATTACGTATACGCACTGGTGTAATTAGTATTTAAACTTCAAGAAAAAAAAAGTCCAATACCAAAAATAATTATCTATAAATAGCAATACAACCCCTAATTTCAGACTCTCATTTATTTAAATTTAAATTCTTAAATATATTTTAAAGCCATTCCAAAAATGTTTTCCCCTGTGGAACAAAGCTCAAAGAGCCAAGTCCCCTAATACTTTTGAGCGAATATCGTATAGTTTCAGCTCCATTCGATTGCTTTGATGCGTTTGGCTTTTGTGCTAGAAAAGACTCCAACAATACCAGTCGAGCATAAAGCATGCCTCGGTGATATTCCACGTCACACAGTGCGTATGCGCAATATGGAATTGGCTTTATTGAAATTCGCATGGAGAAACAATTTGCCCAAGCATCAGAGTTTGGCTTACACAGCTCAGAGCCATAAAAAAAGACCGAAGAGAAGACAAAGCTGCCAGCTCAACTTCAGAGGAGCAGGGCAACAGCGGCGTCGGCGGCGTCGGGTGCAAAAGTGAGCACTTGAAATGCGTTGCAGCAGCGATTTGCTATCAATTTTAATATCACATAAAACTAAGGGCAATCCCGAAAGGCAGCGCGAGCGTAAAACAACAAGGAACGCCGGCGGAGCTGGGGGAGCGCTGGTATATTCAACTATTGAAATTTTATCAAGTGCACATAAAACTCAAAAAGCCATGGAGATGTAGCCGGGGTCGCGGGTTAGGAAAACTACGAGGGGGCGAAGCTGGGAGCAGGGAAGCCGCCGCGCCGGTTGAAAATTCAGGACAGGGCGCTGCGCAACTATTGTAAAACATTGACAATTTCCGTCACATCTCTGGGGGTAGTGCAAAATGGCAAATCAATAAAAACAAATTGAACTCGAATTCAATAAAAAGCCAGACACTCGAAAGGCACGCTTTACGAATACCTCTTAGCTGAAAAATATTGACAACGAAATATATATGAAAAGACAATGAAATGTCTGGAATACGAGCAGAGAATTGTATAGTTTTGCCTTTGGTAACTTAAGTTTAAAGCCAATAAATAAATACTTGTTTATTTCTAATCGGAGTTTGCATTATATTTTATTATTTAAACTTTAACATTTTCTCTTGGTTTACTTGTAACTCTTGCTAGTTAATCTCTTGCCAATAAAATACCCCTAAGGGGTTTCTTATAAGGGTATTTGAACCAGATACCTGACAAAACCCATATACCTTTGCTTGTCATTGGCTGACCCTGTGATAAAGCTTGGGTTGAAGGGTTGCCAATCAGCAGCAGACGCGGCTGCTGCAGAGGGGGAAAACTTTAACAATGTTTTAAAAAGATATACTCCCGGCCAACGCCGCTGGACGTGCTCCCCGGCAAGCCGGCACTCTAGCCATGGATTACGGCAATTGCAGCTGAAGTTCACCCTCTGGAAGAATGTAAAGGGAGTGGGGGATGAAGATGGAGCCCCAATGCCCCAACATCCTCTCTCACGAGCTTCCTTCCGCCTTGTTGTGTGCAGCTAATAAAAGCCAAAATCAATGCCATGCTCGAGAATTTATACACACACTTGTGTTTGTGTGTGTCAAATGCGATAAAATTTGGTCAGCATAAGGTTCAAATACTTTTATAAGGTGCTGTTGATATGTATTTGTTGATTGCCTGGGTTTGCTTTTTATTTGCTCTCGTTCTTTGTATTTTGGCCTGGCTTTTTTGCGGTCAACTCGTTCGTTCGTAGCCAGGAAATTGCCAAACACATGGCCAGCTCCATCTAACTAGCTTGCCATCAGCCAGCCCCCTCAAAAAAAGGTCAAGTTAAGCGAAGTGTGCTCCGAAAGAAAATTCAACTGAAAACCGAATGTGCGGGGCTCCAATCCCTCAATATATGTAACAGCTGCAGGGGAGCGGAATAAAAAGCTCAAAAAAATAAACTAAACCACTGCCCTTCATAAAAGAGGGATAAGGGATGCCGGCCACATGTATATAAACCACATCAATAAAGCACAATTTTTAATATAAATAACTAAAGTTTAATTTGGTTCAGGGTTCAGCTCACCCACACACACACATCCATGCATGCATCTCCCTCTCACTCTGCCCGGCTGAGCCTCTCGCTTGCTCCTACGTATTTTGGCCGCAATTTGGTTTCTGCATGCGAGCATTGCATGAATTGTTGATGGTTATTTTGGCCAGGCCAAAATAATAATTATTTCAGTTGAATTCAAGCTGGCTGGGAATTACATTGCAAATTTTGGCTGATTAAATGCAAATGTAAAATATAGAAAATATATTTATAATTACCAAGACATCCAATTATTTGTGATATTATATAATATAAGTAGAATTGTAGCAGAATCTTAAATTTAATTTAATATCATTTAAGACTCTCCTTTATAATTCCCATGTTGAGCAAACTAAAGATGTTTTATAAGTCACTAAACTGCTTTGTGGGTTTGTTTTCCCCAGCATATAGTATTTGGGGATTAGCAGCATCAGCAGATCTGGTGATTTATACGTATAGTTTGGACAGCTCTTTAAGGAAGCTCCTTTATCTCTTTATATTCTGCGTCCAACTTCACCTACATATTCAAACTGATTTAATGGCACACACACACACACAACCCCCAAAAAAGTGCTGCGGGAAATGTCTTTTAAGTTTCATCTCTGCGTCCTTTCTCCGCTTTTTTCCTGCTCTGAAATTCTACTTTTTTTTTGGGCTGAGCCTCGCAGACACATAAATAAAGTTGTCACACGCATAAGCAAAAAGATAAAAAGCCAAAAACTTGCTTAGCTTTTTGTGAGTGAGAGTACGTGTGTGTGTCTGGCTGCCTCTCACCCACAACCTGGCGCTCATTAAGTGCAGAAAAACGCCTTTTCACTGTCATTGATGTCATTCACGTGCTGCTGGCAAACAAACAAAAAAAATATATGAAAAAAAAATGTCACATGCATGAAAGAGATGGTACTAGAAGGGAAGAAAGAGGGACAGATACACATATAGAAGCTGATGGGGAGAAAGTCGCGACAGACATTCGAGTTTCTCGCTCATTAACCGCGCGCGTTGCTGACACGCTTGAGTTATTTTCAATTAAATGTCGATGAAAAACTCGCGAGACACACTCGCAGTCACACACTCAGACCCACACACGCACACACATTTATCGAGGACATGGCATGTGCATAAATTAAAACTCAACATCGTTCGCGCCATGTCCTCGATGGCGGCACTCATAACGCGCCCCCACCAAAGATCCGTGCATCATCCTTACATAGGAGACCCACCACCCCCGTTAAGGAACCACCCCTTCGGAAAACCACTCACCAAAGATTACCAAGAGCCATTGTCTCATGGCAGGCGCCAGGCACAAATTCCACATTAATTAAATACAATTTAAAGTGGCTTTTAGTCAGAAGCAAAACTAAATGGGGATTCTTGGGCCAGTTAAATGCAGAACAAAGAAGCAATCAAGAGTTTAAAGTTTAAATACTAATAAATTGCTCTTAAGATCAATTGCTTCGAATGCTTTCAAAGGCAGCGCTGATTTAATTATTAAGTTCTGCTGAATTTATACAAAATTTTAGCAATAAAACTGTGTTTCTCTGTGTTTCCTAGAATTTAAGGGGGGAAAACTGAAAAGTCGCCGGAGCATCTAAGTTGCTTAAACCGTCTCGATGAAACAACAACTCCCACAGTTTTCAATGCCTGAAGAATTAATTATATAAATAAATACCTTATAGTAAGCAGTGTCTTTATATATTAAAGGTGTAGAAATAACAAGAATATTAATCACTTTTAAACCATTTACTGTATTTAATAAATACCGATAAAAATAGCACAAGCCTGCAGCCAAAAAGTTTATATTTTCAAACAACATAATCGAATCTGTCAACAACCACTACCTCTAAAAGATTAGGCAGGTAATAAACGCAGCTATCTATGCAATTTTTTATAATTAACTGCTTAACTGGCTTTTGTTTAGCGCTGTTTAGTTTTTCAGCTTTTCGCTAACAAGTTGCCAATTATAGAATTATCCAGCACCACCACGGTTATGATACAAGGCAACGTCAAACAGGATAGGGTGAGAATTACAAAAAAAATATATGAGGAAACGGAAAAAAGAACCATGAACCGTGTCCGCCCTTTGCATGCGCGTAATTTATTTGTAAATTTCATGTAATTTATGCAACGCACACGTAGTCGTATAAATGTGTAGGACAAAACCCACGGGGCTTTTGTTGGCATGTAAGCCAATTAAATGGCCGTCGACGTGTTTTGTTTGTTTTACGAATTTTGATTTCGCTCATGCAACGTTAAAGTTCATTTTGTTTGGGGCGCGTCTTTGGGATAATTTGTCCAGGACACCCCCACACCCACACCCCACCAGTGACCGGGGAAAACACGTTCAATTTAACGCTTGAGTTCGGTTTTTTTGAAAATATATTTATATCTGGAGTTTTCCTGTGTGCGTCTGTTTATTTTTTTTGTTGCTACGTTGATTTATGCAAAGCTTGGGCAGAGATAACGCGTTGCGGCTCACGGCTCATGGCTTTCTTTGCTCCTGTAAATGGCAGATGGCTTTCAGGGGATTCAGAGAGGATGGTTGGCGGTGGCAGGACTTAAAACCCTGAGCCTGCTGTTTGTTTGACCATGTTGTTAGGCCGCTGTTTGCAGTGCTTGGCTTTTGTTTCCTATGCCGCAGGATTCTCGATTGTTATCAGGACCTCTCGCGCCCTGTTTGTCTGTGTAACATGTATTGTTTGAGTGTGTAGGTGTGCGATTCAGGTACTTCTCGTAGTTCTGCAAACAGTACCCTCATCATCGTCATCGTCATCAGCTGCACACTCATCTTTGTTTAACATCCTGCCAGCCGTAAAGTGATCTCTGTCATTTTCGGAGCCTCCACCAGCAGCAATATACAAAAATAGTAAAGCCAGGCCCCTCCAGGGGCAAGCTATTTTTGGTTAATCCAAGATAAACAACAAGGAGATACAATTTTAGCTTGAAATTCCATTAAAATTTAATTATTTTGGAATTAGTGGAATAATAAAGGTACAGGGTATTGGGACTACATTTCATGATTACATGATCAAGTTTTAAAAGCTCTAAATGGAATTTAAATTAATGCTCATTGATTGACTTCTTCTTTAAATATAAATATTCAAAACTAAGAAAACTCCCCCTAATAAAGATCCCCTAATAAAGCTATATAATTGCCATAATTATTAATACCGACATGGCAGCCATGGATCAAAGTTAAGCAAATGCAAATCGCTGTATATATTATAGCGTCCTCGCCTGACCTCCTTCTGACCCGCCTTCATTTTCCGCCCCACTTGCATACGGCTCGGAAAACGAATGTGTTAAGTGCACTTTGGGTTCGCGGCTAGCGTGCTGCGGTAATTAAAAGTGCAGCAAATGAAACGATTTATGGGCATTAAATCAATGCCAGCAAGTAATTATCTGGCACGCATTTAACACGCCGCGCTGTCCAGGAAGGAACCGAAATAAAGCGCCGAGAACAAAACACAATTTGTATTTTAAACTGTGGCCGTCGGGTCACGCCCATGGAATTAAATTCCTAAATAAAATGTAGTGGCTCCGAATTCGTTCTACCACCGCCCCCGACCCCGCCCCCGTTCCATTCACATACGCACACTCAAACACTTGCAGCTAACACACAAAGGAGGACCGACCGACCGACCGACCGGAGGCGTAATAGAAAGTATGGAGAAAGTAGCAGGGAGGAGATGGCGCTGCTGGCGCTTTCGTGCACATTCTGTGTAAGTAATTTGCATACCGGATCAATCTTGAAAAATTAATGGCTTCCCAGACAGATAATGGTAGACCGCACACACACACACACACACTCACACATATGAGTGGCACAAGGAGCAGCGGCAGCAGCAGCACCGAAGCGTGAGGCAAATGCTGAAATATTACGTATACGCAACATGGCTTGCGACGCCGCCCTGCGGTTTTCAGCAATATTACGTAGCGGCCACAAGCGAGGAGTCGTCGCCGTTGTCTAGGCAGCCCGTCGTCAACGTCACAGCCAAAAGACGAGCTGTGCAGGACGACAGTTGAAAGGATGTCGAGTGCCAGGCACTTGGAAAAAATAATTATCATAGTTAGGACATACTAGTCAAATACAATTTTATTTATTCTTGAAGGAAAAACCTATCTAAAATGCAACCTTAATGACCTAAGCTTATTTTAATAATTCTAAATAGTTTCTTGATTAAACATTCTTTTTAACATTAAAAACAATTTTAACAAACCGAGAAATTGTAAACCCTTTAAGTGTTACAATGAAGTTAAGCTTAAAAATATATAAATAAGTACAAAAGCCATTAATTCATAGAATTTTATAATTTTAAGAATACTAAAAAATGTTATTAATTATTTGAAGTCTTTCTTTAAAATTTGTCTCACTTTTTTTTGTTTAACCTCATCTAAAGCCCGATTTTTTGTTAGTTTCATATCTCCGAACTTGGAAGTTTTTTTGCGAATTACTTTTTATGAAATTTGTAATAAAACCCGAGCATCTACTTAATTTTCAGGGTGACTTATTTTCCAAGTGTGGCAACGTAAGTCTTGCTTAGGGCTCCCTTACCCCCTTCCAAAATTTGCGGGTGTGTGTTCGGGGTGCTTTGCATTCGGCGGAATTGTCGGAAATGAGGCACCCATGTGTCACAGTTGGTTCACTTCCAGCTGCCCCACTCCCTCCTCTCCACTCCACGCCACTCTGCAGCCGCATTCCTTCCTTCCTTTGGCACAACACTGCGTAAATCTTAATCCTTACACGCTTGGCAACACGCTGCCATCGCGATAATAGCCACAGCAACAACGGCATCAACAACTGGCGCTGGAACAACAAAATTAAGCGATACCGCGCACACAGAACAACTTAATTTTACATGCAATTTTGAGGAATGAATGATAAGCAAATGCGCTGCGGCGGCAAATAACCATTAAAAATGATGCCACAAAAAATATAGCCTTAAAATCATAGGCCTTAATTAGCCCCCAGGAAGAGCTATTTAATTTCAAGCAGCAATTCGGAGAAACGTGCCATGATAATAAGGTACTTTAAATAGCAGCCAGGAAGCACAAATACAAATTACCTGAGACGGGAGTCTGTAAAGTACAAAAGTAGTCCCGGCTAGAAAAGCATTTATTCCCGGCAAAATATGCAGGGAAATGGGAATCCTGTTGCAGCTACTTCAGCCTAATTTGATCAAGTCAACTTCAAAGAAGTTGTGCATATGCAACTTTGATTTTCCCCTTCCGAAATTCGCAATTTTCCGGTACCCCCGAAGCGACTGACTTCGCCACCTAGTTTTTGGAAGACCTCCCTGAGAGCAGAGGAGCCAAGTCGGCCGAGATGGCCCCAAATGCAACTCGCATTCTCCACGGCACTCAACTTTGACGTTGGCGAAACTTTGGAATGCCGATGGCTAACAGAGAATGGAGAATGGAAAATGGAGAATGGAGAAGGCAAAGCCCATGCCATGGACAAACATTCGGAAAAGTAGCGCCCAGTGCTCAATTAACATGGCAGCCATAAATTCTGCAACTGCCTGGGATGCTGCTGCATTTACGCAGATAACTCATCAGACTAAGCCAAACAGATTCATCTAAAACTCCGCTGGCCACTTTCCTTTCAGGGGCCAAACTTTCCACATAAATTCTGCGCAATTTATTCATGAAAAAAAAAAAAATAGAAAAGAGAGAAAGCCAGGATGCGATGGGAGTTGCAAAGGTGCTTCGAAAGTTTTTGTGCCCGAAGAAGACGCAGGCGAAGACGAAGACGAAGACGGAGACAAGACCAAGGACAGCAAAAAGGGACATCCAAGATTGATATAAGGCTTTTTATATTCCGACATTTCAAAGCTCATTTCACGGATAAAAGTTAAATATGCTAATGTGTGGAGGCTGTGCTTTGTCTGCCGCTCCTGCGATAAGGATATGCTACTGCGCGGTGCTGCTGGTTGTTAAAATGGAAGCGACAACTGATGACCTGATGGACAGTGGCTATGGGTCCCGAGCCCCGGGTCCTTGTCCGGGTCCGGTCCGGTCCTATTCTGTCCCGGGTTCGTTAGTAAGCCGCTTAGCCGGGAATCCTGTTTTAAGCCTCGACTGGCAATTAGCAATCCCCCGGTCGTAGCTCGTAACTCCTTTGGCTGTAAAAACCAGTCCAAGGTTTTCAATTTGCAGCGCTCGCCCGACAGTGGCAGCGAAGCGAGCAACCAACCACTTCACCTACTTCACGCTTGTTGGATTTAATTTTATTGTGGCATAACCTTTTGCTGACACAACCAACGGGCGGTTGTGGGCTGAGGTGTGCCGTCCGTGTATATACATAAGGATATGGGGGGATATAGTCGCTGGATCCGCCACCCAGCTGTTGCGCTTCCATTTGGCTTTGTTGTCGCCTCCGTCGCCTGCAGTAAAACTTATTTTATTGCGCTCTTATCATTAATTTTATGGCAATGCGGCAACTGTGCGACATTAGCGGTAATTGGCAACAACGATTTGCAAGACAGGCAACCAGACACGCCCCCGTTCGCGAAATCCACCCAGTGGCTCTTAACCCGAAGCCCAGTGGCTCGAAGACATTTATCACTCTCTCTCTCGCAAGGATAATAAATAAAAATTAGCACTGGAAATATGAGGAGTTATAAAATATTTAAAAACTGGAGGTAACTGTAAGCGATGCAGGTAAATTCTGTAAGTTGGATATTGATTATTGTATAGAATATATAATATGAAGGTTCTTCATTGAATTACAGTTAAAGATAGTCAGGCACAATACAAATAGTTAAATTATTAAATATAACTTTAGCCTCTGAAAGATATATTTCCTTCTCTACTTTAGTTATATTTTTTCTAAGCGTTAATTTATGTCAGATATTATACCTAAATGCCAGAATCCTTTTTAAACATCGCAAATTTTATTTTACATTCATTACAAAATATTCTTTATTGGCCGGCCTGCCCTGTTGGCTTTAATTGAATTGGCAGCAAATTACCCCGGCTCATTGAAATCATTGCGAGCTGCGTTGTCTGCCTGCGGAAATTGCATTTCACTCGACTGGCGGGGTCACAACGGGTCGTTTCGAGTGATGCTCATTAAGGAATTTCAATAAACGGCCAGCGGGCGGCATAGATCACTCAGCCGGGATTCGGGGGCACTCTCATCTCCGCACCGAAGCCTGTGGTTATGCAGCTGGTATTGGATCCTATTACAACAGCAGAATCTGCACAGGAAATAAAGTGGTGTATTTAAATTTTAATTGATTTTAGAAAGTCACTAGGATTCTGATTCTTTTAATAACCTTTCAAAGCCGTCCTTTGTCTCCAATTGATATATTGGAATATAGACTTGATCCATTTATTTCCCAGTGTACTACTGCAGTTGGCCAGCTGGGATGTTGACGTTGATTGGCGTGTGTGCTCGGCGCGTTGAGGTTGCGGTGGAGGTGGTGATGCTGATGGCCATGGTGATGGTGATGGCGATGTCGGTGCTGCTGGTGGTACTCGTGTCGGTTTCCATTCCGAATTTCGTGGCATTTTTCGTTTAGTTTATGACAAATGCGTCGGACTGCCCTCCCTCCCTGTAAACATCATTCCCATTCAAGTTCCGCTCCCTTTCCCCGGAACAGTTTCGGTTTCGTTGCTAATGACATCACGTGCTACGGGGGGCCCTGGGATCGCATAGATTCTTCGACAGGCTGCCTGTCATCGATGGCGGCGTACGCACATAAACAAAATACGTCAACTGAATCCAATGGTCCACTTCTGGGATTTGGTTTGGACTCAAACTCATCCCACCCACACACTCCACCCACCGGAAGGGCGAAGCCACGGCCTCGGGTGTGCGAAATGTCTCGGCATCCTGCTGTTGACAGTCCCCGTCCAAGTCCCCTTCCCCGTAAATGTTTGCTCATCCCAACCCCCACTCCACCAGGGCCTGGACAGTTTCCGCCTGGCAATGCGATTTTTTCATTAGTAACTAACTGTCGCGTGTCCATATCATATCGCTCAAGTATCGGACTGACAATACAAACAATGTTGTTAGAGAACTATTAAAGCACAATCGAAGTCTCCGATGATTTCCCATCAAGTGTTTGTCCTTTTTTGTGTGACTGAAGACTTTGTTTGGGGATTTTGGTACTCTTAAAAGTTAATCAGAGAGTTCTGTTGGTTTACTTAGATACAAAATATGCGGAGATTCCTTACAATATTATTAAATACTTTAAGTGATCTTTTCCCTAGCAAATATAATAGTACCTTCTCTTAAATTAGTCTCTGAAGAATGATGACATATATATTTGTATTCTGAATAATTGCCTAAAAGTGACTTCAACCTTTAAAGTCAGGAAAAACAAATACATTAGGCCGCGCCAATCATGATTAAGCCCGCTTTTAAGCAGGTGATGAATGTGTTCGGGCTCCACTTGAGACTGCTCTTGAAATAAAACCTCCAGCAACCCTTACTGGGCTAAAAATAATCCTGCAATCCGAACGCCTCTTCAACCTTCCGACCACTCAATAAAGCAATTTTATATAAAATACACACAGAGCCTGTTGAGATTGCTGCCGTTGAAAGGCAGAAATCAATTTCTTTATCGGCCAGAACTAATATGTCAAATGTATAATTCGAGTCGGGTTAGAGGGGCGCACAAAAGGCAAACAAGGCAGAGCAAATATATATCCTGTGGAAAAATCTCTTTGGTCAACAACTTTCTCAGCGGCTGATTGATTGGCACAGGTTAGCAGGACCGAGAGTTATCCTAAACAGGCACACATTCATTTCGGGGGCTTTTTTGAAGTGAGATTTCCTTATTCATTAGTTGCGCTCTTGGCACAAATTCATTTTTAATGACTGCCGCTTTTTCTTACGAAGCCTCCGACATCCGCGCTGCTGGCATTTTTCGCCCTTGGCTCTTTAATGTATTTTTCATGAGTTCTGTAAAGTGAAAAACTTTCGGTTGCGTGCAAATAACTCATATTCATTGATATTCTGGCGTGTCTGGGGTTTCTTCAGCTCCGCCTTTTCCAGATGATTTTTATTCAGAGAGACTACAAAAAAATAGAAAATGCAGTGGAATTTTTAGAAGTTTAGAAGGTAAGATTTTGTTTTATTTCTGTAAAGTATAAAGTCAGCTTAAGAAAAGGAAAATATATTTTTATTATAATTATTATAATTTGAAGTGAAATAATTTTATTAACATAATTAATGATATTTTTGCCGAGTGTGCTGGATGGTTTTATATAATTCATAAATTGCCTGGACCCAAGTCAATGACTTTGGCAATATTTCGACTCGCGCGACTCTCGTAATTTGCCGGCGCAACGAGTAAGCCCGCCAGCGTCGTCCTGTCGTGTCCTTAAAAATTGCTCGCCAGCAGCGAGAGCTCATAAATAAATTTCTAGGCAGGCGAAAAAAAATGGCCGAGCTGAAATCAAAGAAAATAAACCAGAGAGCACGAAAATCCCAGCGTCGTTTAATATTTTATGTGGCCAAAGGCAAAAAAATACAAAAAGAAAACGGGAGGCGTGAATGGTTTGTGCACTCTCACTCCCCGCCAAATGAGTCCTGTGAGTTATTTATGAAAGCCCTGCCGGCCCCGCTCCGCCAATGATCGTTAATCATAATCGACGCATAATATTTCGGTAGAGAGCGCCGGAAATCGGAACTAATTTATGTGGAAATGAGTTAATTTCCTTTGCCTGAATTGTGTGATTTTCTAGCGATTTCATCGCTGCCATGCCAAAAGTAATTACCAAGCACTTCCCTGCAAGTTCCCCCCGGGGGTTGGGGTTGGAGCTGTGGTCGGGGGCAAAATAAGTTCCCAAATTAGGCTCAACTTGATGTTGGCTGGCAGTTTTCAAGCTAAATTAATTATGATTTTTGTGTGCAGGTAAGTGGCAAATAAGCTGACGCCAGGACTTGGGTCACGATTAAGGCTGAAGGATGATCTGGGCCTTTTGGTCTGAATTATTTGCACTATTTTCTCTTTCCTCCCGGCGACTGTGCACAAAAACAACATCAAGAAAACAGATTATCTTATCTGGCAACATATTTTGTCATATTCCCACAGAATATTTAATTGAAGTAATCCGCTTAACATTTTTGGCAATATTTACCGAGGCTCTGTGCATATATCTCGAAATGAAACGGATTACTCTCCGCTTGAACAAATGCATGTGGCTGCACTGTGAATAGTGTATTTTCATATTTCATATTAAATAAATACTCTAAATAAATCTACAAATAGTTAACCCATTTGGTAAGCTCGGATTAGGCGAGCAAAAGTAAACAAAAAGTAAAACGAAAATCTAAGAAAAATCTGCAAAATAACGCAGAAGAAAAACAATTCAATAAATCCGAAAATAAAATGACGATTAACACCTTGGCAAGAAATTCGCCCTATCAAATATTTAATCCCGTAAAAGAGAAATAATCCGAAATTTAAAAATCTTTAAGGCGCTTTAATGGCATTAGGGAAAGTCTCGTCAGCCCCATCCTCCGTCAGCTCCTGTCTGACATGTCCTGGCCCAAGGTGTCCGAGGCCAAAAGCTGTCAAAATAAAGTTTTACAATTCACGCGCGTTACCAGCACCGCCCAGCCACCCACCCACCACCCACTGGGCTGGCTAATTTGAGCGGTGTTTGTTTGACATTTCAGGCGGAACAGCCGCAACATCAGGCAACACGCGTTGCTGTCACTCGGGGTCAGCCAAAAATGATGCCAAGTACATGAAAAATGTATAAGCGGAAATGCGAGGAAGCCAAGGGGATGGTTTCCACCTAATGGAAATGTAATTGTCAACTGTAAAATAAAGCTGCACTGAAAAAATACATATTTTTTTATATTCAGGCATGCATTCAAAAAATAAACATTCCCTTAAAATATTTAAATCTCTGACATAGGAAATCTATTTAACAACTAAACTAAAGCTTTTAAATTGCATTTATTTCTTTGGTTCTTAAATCAAAAATTAAAAAAAATGGGCATACTGCATAGATTTTATTTATATCCTTTTCATAGACCATAAGTCAACAATTTATAATCTCATTCTTATTAAATTATTTGTGTATCAGGCTTGAATTATTTTCTCTTTCTGTGCATCAAACGGAAAAGGGAATTTTAACTCGACAGCTACACGGGGTCAATTTCTTTGAATTCGAGAAAAATCCTTTCCTGGATTTGTAATAAGAAAGTTTCCATAAACACCTGAGACACCAGCCCCGCCCGAAAAACTCGATGGCCAATTTTCAATTGATTTTCCTTGGCGCTTGGGTTGCCTTGGCTATGCCATTCCTGCTCAACGTTGACAGATTGTATGCCATTTTTTGCGTTGTACTTGCAACAATATCGAGGGGAAAAGTTTGCCGGTGAAAGGCAGCTGAAACAAGCAGCTGAAAAACTGCTGAAGAACTTTGACAACTTGCACAAAACTTTTACCAGCCGTGTGACATTAGGTGAGAGTTGCCAGAGACCCACCAGCAGCCTTCCCGCTGGTGCTCAACCCTTGGATATTTGGAAAGGCAGCAGCTGAAGCCTTTATTCGTTATAAATCACAATGTAATCATAAATCGCTGCCTGCACATAAATTACAATAAGAAACAAATGACAAGTTGGAGAGGAGTGTTTTTCTTCTCCTCTTCCTTTTTTTTCGGGCTGTTGAGGCGCTGCAGGACATTCTCAGCGTAATTTGCCAAGTGTCCTGTGGTGAGAAAAGTGTCCGTCCTTTTGCTCCCTTTTAGGCAAACATCAATTTGCTGGGGCCTCATGTGAAGGGGGAAGTGCTAACAGAGTCCTAAAAGCCCAGAGGTACCTTTTGCTTCCAGGATGACTTTAAACTCTTTAAGGAAATATTGAACATTAAACTTAATTTTAGTTAACAAAATTCTTAAAATAAGTTTATGCATTCCAATTTAATTTATCTCAACAGAGAGACAGTATTTCTTAGCGTCTCAAGTGAAGCACATTACAAATTCTAAACTCAAGGTGTTACCAGTCACATCCTCAGTAATTTAATTCACCTTTCCCCCTAATTCACCTTTACTCCCTACAAGGCGACTTCAAATGGCCAAAGACACTTATTTTATTTTGCATAAGCCGAGCCACAGACACACCCCATAATTTAGCCACTAGTCAACGCCTACGGCTATTCGGGGGGAGGACCAAAAAGATTTCACCTCCTCCTTGAAGTTGCGAGTGGCACTTTTGCTTTGTAATTTATGCAGCCTAAATGAAAAGCGTTTTTCCAACAACATTTAATTAAGTGCGGGGTGCGGGGGCAATGGCGCAACGACGGTAGAAAATGTTCAAAGTTAAACATGAGAATTAAAATGCCAGGGTCCAAAGTGGAATGTTTTTTTGAGCCGGCCGATGTTCATTTAAATCGTTTTTTGCTATTCAAGTTATTTAAACAGCTTTCATTCACAGTAGCACACTTTCATGTATACACTGAGGAAAAATGTTTTAAATAAAGTTAAAGTTCTTTTTGTAGAACTTAAAATCTTGCTATACATTCTTAAGTTGAATTGACTTGCCAATTCTTTGCTGTATTAATTGTTTTATAAAAATTGTAGTGCCAAAAAAGGCTGTATATTTTTTTCTTCAAAAGGGTAGTCATAACTTTGAAATTCAGGACCTGCCATAAATTATACAAAACGAATATTTCTTAGCCGATTGCAATACTAGAAGTTCCTCTAAAAATATGTAAGTACTTTTAGCTTATTTCTCTCTGTGCCAAAAACTATATTGCCGTAGTGGAAAACCAATCAAAATACCTGCCGCTCTGCCGGCTTGACCCCTGGGAATTGGCAAGTGGCGCCAATGACTAGCCCTGGGATCATCATTATCCCCATCATTATCAGCAGCCGGAGTGGCAGTGGCAGCAGCGGCACAAAAAATTGGGTCGTTGTTGGTTTTAATGTGCCTCGGTTGCCACTTTTGCTGTTATCAGCAGCGTCAATGTTTGGTGATAACAGCCAGAGGCAGTGGCAGCGGCAGCGGCAGCGACAGCGACGGCAGCGGCAGCACCAGGAGCAGAAGCTGCAGCAGAGGCAGCAATAACAATGCCCAGCCTCCGCGGCAGCAGCGACGCCGGCAGAGAAGGACATCGGCTAATGGCCAAAAGCAGCGCTGTAATCCTGCGAGGGGCGGTGGTGTATGTGTGTAAGTAGGGCTAGAATATGTGGAGCAAGTTGCGCTTTGTCCGCTGCCACGGTTTCGTGGATTCTGAATACGAGCGTGGCGAAGTCCGAAGGACAGCATTGGAATTCGGCTTCGTCCTGCCAGCGCAGGCGCAGGAGAGAGTCAGGAGAGCAAGTCTGATAGCGAGAGAAAAAGAGAGAGCGCGAGAGAGTGGCGTTTCCTGGCAGAGAGCGGAACGATGTTTCACTTCCGCTCTGGTGAAGCTGCCTCCAAAGGCTCTGTTAACAGAGCTAACAGAGCTGCGCCCTCTGTTATTCCTGGGATTAGGGAATTTAAATACTACGAAATAAAAATATTTTTACAAGATATAATAGCAACTAAAAAAAGTTTAAGAATAACTTTTAATATTTAGAAATACTCCTGGGTAACTGTGGATTTTTTAAGCCACTCTTAAGATAAGCTAACTTCATTCCAACGTTTAAATCTTGAAACATTTCCCCAGAATCCTAATCACATTGCGTACTGTCATTATAAAAATATCAGGCTTAAGAATCTTAATACTTAAGGCAAAACTAAAAACTAAACTAAGCCTGTAATGTTTTATAAAATATAATATAAAAACCGCCATGAAGTTAACAATGAATTAATGGAATGAGGAATATTACATCTTAAATATATGTTGAGAAAATATTAATGATCTAAACCTTTGAGCTTTATTTAATTCTTTTTTATATTATTAAATTCCTGACCTCTTAATTAGATTCTGAAATTTTTCCTAATATTTTAAACAAGTTCAAGTTTATGTTTCTTTGCATCTTAATTATCCCATCTAAGAATTTCCTGTTTATCAGCCATCGAATATACCTCTTCCTTAACTTCCAGCAAATTCCTTTACAGGACCCATCGCTGGCTGTTCCGATTCCGCCGCGTTCCGCATTGCTCTCCCGAAGGAGCAACATCAACACATTGCAATGCCCGAGCAGTCCTACTCCCGTGCATTGTCGGAAAATGCCGATGCGCCAGGCAAATTGCATGGTCTCGTGGAAATCGGAAAAGCCTCGACTCGTGTCGGCTCTCTCTCCCTCTACAACCACTCGCTCTCTCTCTCGCGCTCGTTTAGCCGAGATTTTTCCTCATATCCTGATGTTGCTGCTGTGCTGCTGCTGCTGCTGGCGCTGCCGCTGCCGCCTCTGCTGCTGCTGCTGCTGCTGCGAAGGACTTCTGTATTTTTGGGGCTGTGCTGTTGGTCCTTGGGCCATCGCTCGTTCAGTCGTCGTTGCGTGTTGTAGGTGGCCTGGTCTGCTCAGCTCCAGCTCCGGCTCCTGCTCCAGCTCGTCCAGACGGCTCCTCCTCCAGCTGCGCTGTCGCTGCTGCTGCTGCATCTGCAACCTGCAACCTGCCACACTCACGGACACCTCAGCAATGGCAACAGAACGCGTCGCGTTCAGTCCTCGTAACGTTATGTCGCGTAGTGTTCGTTGGCCGAAAAAGAAAGCAAAAAATAAACTGAAGCCCAGACTGAAAGAAGGTGACTGAACCGAACCGAACTGATCCTTAGCATCCACCATCCTCTCCCCCGAACTCAAGTGCCGCGAATGTGTGTCAATTAAAAAGTCTCGTCCCAGTGAGTCGCGTGTTTAATTTGCGGCAGGTTCTCCCTTCCCCCCACAACACCCACTCACACACAAACTATCAATTTAATTAAAATGCCACCGACAGAGCCATAAATCCAGAATCCACTCCGAGCTGCGATCCAAACGAGGTCTACACGAAATTAAACACAATATTGCGGTAAGTTTTGGTCTGACATTATTTCTAACTAATCGGCAAATTGCAATCAAATATGTGTATATCTGGGTATTGGCGCTTTATTAGCCGTGAATTTGTTGATGCTGATGGATTTTATTGCTGTGGTTATTGGACCGAAACGCAAATTGCATTTTAATTAATTACGTTTGCACTTTGGTTGCAGTGTTGTGTTGTGTTTTCCAGGAGCTTTGTTTATTGATATGCTAAATTGATTTAGTTTTTGTGGTTGATATTTGTGGGTAACAAGTTTACCCACTTTAAATAGAAATAATATTTTTCTGTAGTTCCAACGCGAGCCTTTACAATTTTTCGTATTGAAATGTTTCCAAGAAATTGGTTTTAGTAATTACAAAAACTTTTGTAAAGGTCGCTGAGGTAGAAAAGTTTAAGAACTTGTATATTTTTGTAAGACAGCAGTTTGCTTCTAACTTTCATATTACCCAGAAACCAACTTGTAAGGCTCGTAAGTTCCCCAGCTATAAATACATCAACTACAAGGAATTCTCTAAAATTAAGTGAAGCGTACGCTTATATTTATTTTCCTGGGCCCGGCTGCACACGAAACAAATTTCATTAGAGCGCAAATAAATCAGCTTAGAGTGGGCAATAAAAGCCAAGCGACTCCTCGAGACTTTCTTGAGCCCCGGAAAAAAATTACAATGCATTACGCATACGCCAGGTGCGACAAATGGGTGCAGGGAAGCGTGGCGAGCACGAGCGAGCGAGAATAAATGGCAGCTCGCATATATAGTCGACTTTAATCAGTTGCCAACTCATTGCCAGACATTTAATTAGAAAAATCAACGGCATTAAATATTTCGAGAAGACGTCGTGGAGCGCTGGGCTCCGTCTATGGCAGACTGGCTGTCATTATACGGAAAATTAGATGTGCTCCGCTTTTACTCAGGCTGACAGCCGGCAAGTCTGGCTCTGACAGAGGAGGAAAGACATTCGAGCAGACGCGTGTTGAAATGTAAATAAAACAAAGGAAAGGAAAAGCCTCGAGGAAGCTGACTCTGCCTCCCCCTCCCGAGTACGGCAAACACAAGAATGTATGTAAAATAATAAAAAGCGACATTTACGACATAACATGGCAGCATATTACACGGAAAGCAGCCGGTGGAAGGGGGCTCTAAACCCAGACCCGGTGGCAGCACACAGTGCGTATACGTACTCGCATTACAATGTTTCGCACTGATTGTTCTCTGCGAATTTTCCTCGCTCCACGTTCCCATGCAAATGTACACAAAGTAATTATGTACATCTGGTGTGTGTGCGTGTGTGTCTTTCAGCTCTGTGTGTGCGCGAGTGTGTGCCTTGTAGTACTACTCAAATAATTGCCAAACCACACACGCAGCTCAGCTTGCCAGGCAACAAAATGCCTTTTAAAAAGCATAAAAACAACAGAGCGAAAATGGGGAAATGGTTTGCCGAATGGGAAATGCTCTATAGGGTTTAGAGTGTTTTTATTTTAATAAAAATAGATTAGAGACATATATAATGCAATGAAAAAGCTGTAGAGTATTTAGCAAGTGAACTCAGATATCTATATATCAACCATTGTTTGAAATTAAGTAAAAACCTCATCTAAAGGCAGAACAGCTTAACTCTAACTCGAAATAACATAAAATATAAAAAAAAACTGTGGAATTAATTAAGGAAAATATAAATATTAATTAAACCTGACAACCTAGTTTTTTGCAGAGTATCTCACATGCTTGAACAACATTGTATCTTATTAACAAAACAACTTTGTGTGTTATGTGCTATACCCTCAGACACACCCGCTCACACTGCGTCATATCGCCCGCCTGTCTGTGTCGTCTTGTTGCGAAAATATTCAAAGTATTGTTGGCAGTAATTTCGGGATACTTTTCAGGGGAAAGCAAACAACATGGAAAAGTTTCGTCAGGGCATACGCCATGAATTTTCATTTAATTAGGGCGCGCTTCGACTCAAGCCCCGCATTTTTACTGCCTCTCTCATCCCTTTGATGGTTAGGCAAACTTGTGAAGAAAAAAGTGTGTATTGTAGACCGAACGGCAAAGGGAGTGCGAGGACCCTTTTCTGCTATATTGTTTGCATGGGCAAAGGTTCCTCGGCAAACACTTTCAAATGATTTCATTTTGCGGGCTGAAGGGTGAGCGAGCTGCTGACCAATTTGTAGAAGCTTCCAGGCTTCTGGCCCTGTTTTTCATCCATCGAGGCCATCGAGAGAGCAACCGCATTCAGGACAGGCAGACATTGAAACCAATTAATTTTAAATTGTTACCGGACTACGGCTGGCTCCCCTTTTGTCTGAATAATGAGCGTTCAATTTGCCGAGAGTCCTGCAGAAGGACTGGCCGGCCAATGCCAAAAGGTGTCGACGGGGAAGGGTTTTCTTTGCTTTTCTTTTATTATCTGCCCTTTTGTTTCGGTGCTATCTATTTTCAGGGGCTAATTGAAGTCTGAATGCCGGCAGACGGAAAACCGCAAAAGGTCGTTACGATCCCGGAGAGGGGGAAAACCCACCCCGATACGCTTTCAGTCGCCCATAAAAGTAGGCAATACAATTTTCAAGTTTGCTTTCGTCGGAACTCCGCTCCCAGCTCCCAGTTTCCCTTTGAAATTTTCACACATGATTTTTTCATAGACCAATTTGCACACATTATAAGTTTGCAACCGCAAATTGCCACACCCCTTTGGGGCAGACCAAAACCAACAACAAACAACAAGCTACAACAAACAGACTGCAAAGAAAACGGAGAAAATAAACTTTTAGCAATTTTCCTTTTGTGTTGAGGCGTAGGAATTGCCAAGTGCTTATAAACAGGCTCCTTTTTACCCAGTTCATTGTGTGCAAAACAAATTTCCATTATGCCCGAAAACAATTTCAGTAAAAATTCAAGGAGGAGATGTTGTGCACGGAATTGAATATTAATTTAATTTATTAATAAAGAGTTATAGAAAGAGAGTGAGGAGCTAGGAAATAAATTCGTCATTATGCTTATTTTAATTATCACAAGTACACCATAGCTCTTTCTGTGTTCCATCTATCTATCTGTTCTTTTTTCTCAAGAACACCTTATTTCTGCCTGTGCAGTCGTCCACCGCATAAGTCCATCAGCTGAGCTAACAACAAACTAACTAGACAGGCAATCCCTTCACAAAGAGCAAGCAATTATTTGCTACTTTGGCTACGCTTGCGTAAATTAAAGCTGGGAATTATCAGCAAACACACAGGCGGATTAGGGGAAGGCCCGCTCATTTCCACATCCTGCCAACGGGGCGTATGGACGACCAACAAGCCGCAGCAGCACATCCCAGCACTCGGCACTCCGCATCAACCCAAATGTCTTCATATATTTTCGGGCGGCCCCAAGCCACAAGACCATAAAATTAAACTAGTGCATAATTAAACACTCGCAATTAGGCGTAATTTACTTGGTGTGTGAGGGGGAGTGTGGGTTCTTGGAAGTTCTTGGGGGTGGGTATCTTCTCGGGCCACACTCTCGCCACATTAGTTTTTAATTAAAAAATTTCCCAGTCCGCAATTTGTGAACATTTTGCTGCCCCATCACCCTGACATTGCATTTTATTTGAGCATTTAATTGAGAAGCCGGGGCTTTTCGGGACTCTCTCTCTTACAATCTTTGCCAGTTGATTTTTGCGCCTCGTTGAGCCCTCAAGTTGAACTCAATGAGCCAGCAAAATGTCGTCGTCGGGTCGGAGAACTTTATACACATGTCGTTTAGATAAAAACATGGACGGGCCGAAGGGCCTGGGCGGAAAAACTATGCAGAGATAAGCAGCAAATAAAACAAAGGGAAAGCCAGCCAAGCATAATCAGCAAAAAGCCAAAGCGCACAAGATTCATGGTAAACAATTCCAAGTTGTAATAATTAATCCAACAGATTTACAGCGCACAACTTTTCGCGAAGCGGTTTCATTACTCAAAACTTGGTCAAAGAAGGGAGGGGAAAACTGGTTGGCTAGGGGGAAAAGCTTACTGCCGGATTTTCTCGGCGGACCGCGACTTTGTTGTTCTTATTGCTTAATGCAAAGACAGCTTATTTTTTATGCAACGCCACGAGAGCAAACAGCGAAGAAAACTGCGCGAATTTTCTCAGCCACAACAGAAACCGACTCTAATTGTACTTAGTATGCAGACAGACAAGCTCACTCCCAGACGGACTTGGCTGACTGACTGACTGATTGCCATTCCTTTCAATTCCGCGAAAATAAATCCCATTTCTACGGCTCCCGGCAATTCAAATATTTATGCAGCGGGGTACTGAAAGGCGGAGATTTGGCGCTGCAAGTAAATTAATTAATGGAAAAACGGCACGGCGCAAAATACGAAAACATCTTAAGGTGGCTAAGCGCATCTAAGCCGATTTTCCGACTGCAAAAGTGGGCCAAGCGCAGCCTTCGGGTGGGTTTCCGTTTTCCAGGGGACTCCTGCGGGGACCTTGGAGATTTGCATAGCGCTTTGCTCGGCGAATTGTTTTGGGCCCGGCCTAATTGACAGCTGACAAGTTAATTAGGGTTAATTAGTGCCCTAATTGAAACGAATGGGTTGACCAGACTGGTTAAGAGAAATCTTTCCTCCTAAGAGCTTAAAAAAGATAATGCCTGGAAAGGGGGTAATAAAAGGAAGAATTTAAGCCCACCAGATTGAAGAAGAATTCCGAATTTAAGGATAACTAACACAGATATTTCAAATTAAAATGTTAAGCTCAACTCTCACATAAAACCAACCCAATTTCTGGGGCTTTTTGTTGGCTCAAGTGACGGCCAAGGAGGAAAATAAATAAGCCACCATTAGCGCCATCGATCAAGTGTGTGCTTATCACGATTGCCGCTCTTTTTTCCCACTGAGACGGGTCCTTGACGTTCCGTTCGAGGGCCGTCGCTCTTGCCAGTCTAACCCTCGTGTTTTTGGCCATTTGTATTCGTGTTAAAATCAAATATTTTATCATTGGGCCAAACCTCAGAAATGTAAATATTGGCATAAAAACATTTAAAAGGCAACAGCGAGGCACACGGAAAGAGGATTTTCTGTATGTGTCCACGGGGCGTATTGAACACACCCAAAAAAAATATACAGGAGAAAAAGGAAAAACCGAAAAAGGGAATCTCGAAAAGAAACCGGAAAAAATGTGTCTGCCTCTTCGAATTTATAACCGCAAGGCATCGCAGGGCTAATAATCGACCAGACGCCCCGCAATGCCCCAGAAAACTTATGTAAAAAAAATTTATATATACGTTTGAACAGGTAACCAGCCTGTATATATCCTCCCTGCTTCAGGTATTTACTATATAAGGGAAGCAACAGCGCCAGCGGAGGTGGCAGGACCTGTCAGTTGGGGTGCAGAAATTCAAACCTAATTTTCCGCATTTCTCCTTTTTGTTTCGTCCTCGCCGGCAAAATGTCGCTCTAGGCCATGCCATGTTAACCCACAAAACCGGAGGGTCCAGAAATTTAGCATAAATCACATAAATATGCGGCGGTTTGAATATGGCAAGGAAGCAGGCAGCAAGAGCAGCGGGATAAGCAGCCACAGTGACGTGGATTTGTGCCAGGGATTTCAGGGCCGATTCGTCCTCGTTCAGCAGGACGTGTTCAGCTGCCGTTACTGCCGTTGGCTCAAACGGGATTAGCTTTTAATGCCCTTCGGTTATGTTATTTACAAATGGCTTTTCAAATGATGCGCCACTGCTGCTAGTCCTTCCCCTCTCAGCCTGCTCCCCACTTCTTCGGTTAGGTGAAATTTAATATCCTTGTGGTAGTAGTTGCCATTAATCAAATATGCTTGTGCGATTTATTTTCCTGCAGCTTAGTGGTTATTTAATTTGATTCCACAAATCCATTCCGGGGTGAGCTTTTAAAAGTCAATATATGGATGGAAATTGGTTTTTGGGTAAGCTAAGAAAACAGATTAAAATAGTTTTAAAATCAGTGTAAAAATATTCCAAGTCTTAGGATCTATTCGAAAATGTTTAAAGAATCAATTAAAAAGTTAAATTGATTATAAGATTCTCAACTCTCTTCTCGAAACTGTCAGAAATTGGTTTCCTTCTGCGGATTTAATCTGTCCGAATTCTCATTTTTCCCTCTTCACTTATATTTAATTTGTGTTGTCTTCGGCTTGAGGACATTAATATTTCCCGGGCTGATTTCAGAAATACCTTTGCACGCGAATATCCTGAATCCAGAGAGAGGGACCAGGGATGAACTTTATTTTTCTCACATGTACATATGTGAAATGCCACGGGGCATTCCGTGCTGATGATGATGCCGCCGATGTCTCCATCTTTTCCGTCCCTCCTGTCAGTGGGATTTCCCTGCTTGACTGCCTGTCTGTCCCGTGTCCCGTGTCCTTGCCATCCTTCAGCTGTCAGTCAAGCATTCAGCACACGCGACACAGCGCGAAAGATTCATAATTGTTGCACATCCATGGTCGTTCTCGTTCCCATTCCGATACCCATTTTCGTCCCAGGCCATGATGATCGTCATCACCATAACTTTAATATATTGTAATTGTGTCAACGTCGTCGCCAGCGTTCGGTTCCACTCAAGAAAATTGCCCAGGACAGTATTTTGTGGATAATTTACAAGAATTAATGGGTTTATAACAAGGGTGAGGAAATTCAATAGGAAATTACTTATATTTTTGGCTTTAATTTAATAAAACAAAGCGAATCCTTTGGGAAGCAACTGTCCTTGCAAGTCCTTTTCTTTCTTAACTAAAATTTTAATTAAAACCATAGAAATCGTAGTTCTAAAAACCATACTTATTGCTCTCAGTGCATTAGAGTCAGTGTTGCAGCGGCGACTGCCCGAGTAACGTTACGTATACGCAGTGTTGTTCCCGGACAATTTGTGCCGCAATCTGTGCCAGAACAGAGCGTCCTCGTTGCCTCACTTAACGGCTTAATATATTGTTCCGGCAGCTGCGACTGCCATGGCATAATATCCTCTCTCGCACACAGAGCCACTCACACACAGTGCACACCATCGCCATCGCAGATGAGTGCACATGGCATGTATGAAAAAATATAGACAGCAGAAGAGTAAAAGGCAAAGGCGAAAACCAATGCAATGCAGCTTACTTTTATGCGCAGGCATACTTAATATTTATAGTCTGGGTGTGTGCTTTGTGTGTGTGCGACTATTCCGTAATTTAATTACAAACTTTACGCCATTAATTTAAAACTTTAGGCCAACTATCGAGCGCAGCTGGCGCACGCGGAGAGGGAAGCAGACTTCACGTGCCACAAAAGGGGGCAACAACAACAGGCTATCCTTGTAAATAACCTCCAGCGGAATCCAGGACCATACATAGTATAAATACCACACGCTGTCACAGGCAGGACAATGGATGTGCAGCCTCCGCTAGTTTATACGCTGGCAAACATATTGAAAAGCCAACTGGGCCATTTGTCAGCCGGAAACGCGCTCAACTTTTGTAATTAGATAGAGTGACTGGGGACTCGAAGGGCGATGAAAGTGGTGCTTATTAGCAATAACAAGGAATTGAGGGCCTTTTAATTAATAAATAGAAGAGCTGAATTTTTAAATGGTTTCTCTTAAAAATAGCATTTAAAAATGGTAACCATTAGAGTTCAACTATATATTCCTTGTTTATTTCTATTAGTATTAACTGAAAAAAAGACAACTAACAAACTTTCAAAAATTAAATATTAAATAGAGAAAACTGCGCTTAAATTAAACATATTTCCTATTCAAATGAAACTCCACTTACCTGAGCACAAAATATTAATGGAGTCTCAACTCAAATGGCTTATTATATTTATTATGTATATGCATTTACCCTGACTTTTTCCATTTTTTTGGCTCTGGCTTATTATGTAAATTTAAAGTTGGTCTTTTTGCCTGATTTATGTCTCTGCAGCGCTGGCTGAAAATTTCATTAAAACTGCAATGCAGCCACTCAGCATGATGAAGTCTCCGGCAGCAGGTCTCTTCTCTGATCTCTGCATCCTTCGTCCTGTCTGGCGCCTTTATCTGGGCATAATGCCTGCCAATTGCATTTGCCAGGACCTGGCTTATCTGCCGCTCCTGCCACCGCCCTCGCCTCCTATCGGGGCTGTAATAAATCAACTCATCCTTCTCTTAACCTTAGACGCTCGGCATCATCTTGTCAATGTCGCTGGCAGTTCTCCATTTTTTCCACATATAACATGCAACATATATATATGTATATAGACGGAAGTCGGGGCTTTTCGACACATCATTTTCTATGTTCTAGGTGGCGACAGCGAATGAGAAATTTCCATTATTTCCTCCCGTCAATGATTGAGTTTTCCTCCTTGGGTATTCTTTCCTCTTGCTGGCTCGGAAGTGGCGTATCATCAACTTGAGTAGATGGAATGGAGTTCACAAGTTGGTGCTGACACTGCTGAGTGAGTTGGGCAGAGTTTCCAGCAAGTTGCAGCGCCTGCATTTGTCTAATGCCGCAAGTTTGATTAGAGTGGCAGAACTTGCTGCAAACTTTCTCGAGCGCAATTAATTTAGCATAAATATTTGGGCCCGAATCGGACGTTAGATGAAGTTGAATTAAATAGGACTTATAGGAGAATTTTGTTCAGAGTATAAATTTAGGCTAAGAAGCGTGCATAGTTCTTGGAATTTGCATACAAGCCTCGAAAACAAACATCAAGAATAATCTTCTAAGGCCACTTAATAGGCCGGGAATTTATGGCCGAAAGATGATAAAGACGTTTGCCATTTGATGGGGCATAAATTTAATTTGAGATAAATGCGAGGGTGCTAAAAATTAACATAATCGTCTAATGAATGTGTCGACATGCGTGGGCCAGTAACTTGACTTAATTAAGAAATTCCAAGCCAGCAAGCCGGCAGGGCGGAGTGTCCTGGCATTGATAAGACGGAGACAATAAGGCGCAATTCCCAAACTAATTAGGGTTAGCAAAACTAATTAGTGCTCCGAGTCTTTGTCTCTGCATATTAATTAGCCGGTTCTAAGCGCATTACGGCATTTTAGTTCACAATTCCGGCCAATCAATCCTGCTCGGCTCCTGAAACTTTTATCATCGCTACCAGACCCTCCGAGAAATGCATTTTGCATGTCGTCAACTCTCTGTCTGTGTCTTGCGTCCTGTGTTCTGTGTCCTGTGTCCTGTGTCCTGTCTGGGGCACTTGGCCTGCTCGTTTATTTAACACTGATTGCCAATGCACACAGAGATTTTGGCAGCACGGAGCTTCACTTTGGCCCCCAGCTGGATCCGTATCCGTATCCTATTCCTATTCCTGTTCCTGTTTCTGACCTCAGCAAACTGTGAACTTTGGGTATCCGATAACCCCTCGACCCCGGGAGAGCCACTCCCTCTCGTTTTGGGAAAATATTGTCTTTAAGCGCTTTTGGCAATTGCTTTTGCGTCTGGAATACGGAGAAGCCGCTCGCCTTTTATCTTTCTTCGAATGTCATTTGCCTGGAGCGGCTCAAAAACAGTTTCAATTAGTTGGAAATCTGCCACAGATTCCGGAAATAGAAAATCGAGCATTCGACCCCCATCAAAAGCCCCTAATTGACAGCCTGACGTATGAGTAATGAACTTTGTTACGGGTCTATGTAGAGAGAAAGGAAGCACTTAAAGCGACCTGGCGTGGCGTGATTTAATGGTAATTCAATTCATTTTGCGTTGGTAAAATATTTTCGCTGGCATCGCCAAAAATTTGCATGACAGTCATAGGCAGGAGAAAAACGAAACCATAACTGGGGGAGTCCACAAAAAAATATTAATTAAAAGTGCTCCACCTGCAGAGCACATTAATTAAGTTAATTTATAGGCCAGGTGCAAAATTAATTGTCACAACCAGCGCCAAAAATAGAAAAACATTCAGCTGTATAAATTTCCGCCAATTTCCAGCGCTGCCACAAAGAGCGTTGCATAATTTATGGCCTTAAAACGATATCATCGTGTAGTGTGCGTCTCCCTGCCCGGAAAATTCCATTACATATTGATCACTTGACTAAGCACGAAATTCCATTTGCTGGCCAACAAAAAAAATAAAAATAAATTATATATATAAGAGGAATATATAAGAGGAATGTCAAGTGGAAAAGCAGAAGGTTGGCTGGCCATTAAATGGAAACCCCTTCTGGAAGGTATGAAAAAGTAACTTTTCAATCAACTTGAGACGGGTTAACGCCAGGCGGTCCTTGAAAAGGCGAAGGAAAAAGGTTAAGGCGACGTCGAGGGGGGAAGGGCGTCAAATTACTGGCAATTTATAGGGCTTAGAAGCGAAAGGGGGTGCCAGCCAATTTAATAAGGGTCCGAGAGGGCAGCTTCAAAGGGGATCCAATCCGATTCTCCATTAAGACCATAACTCTCGACATCGGAGACCAACTAATTGTGGCTCCAGCGCTGGCAAACAATTGCAAATCCACTCCGAATCACTTAGTGCCGAGAGATGAGCACCATAATGATGATGATGATTCGGATCAATGGCACTCTGCAAATCAAACTAAAGTTGTTTGCTCGTTTGGCCGGCCAATCCTGGCCAATTGTTATGCAAATAGCCAAGTGCTTTTCCGCCCCCCTCCCAAGCCGTAGGAGCACAAATTTTTTAAAATAACACACTCATGCAGACAGAGGCAGACGGAGGGAAAATAGAAAATGGAAAACGGCAAAAGGGTAGCAAAGTTCAACGGTTGATGGGGGAACTGGCGAGGAGAGACCGCACTAAATCAATATGGTGGTGGTGGCTGGTCCAGGTGCTCTCTCTTTCTCTCTCCCGAGTTCCGAGTCCTGAGTCCAGAGTCCTGAGCTCGGGAATCCTGTCCCGTCCTGGGCCACAAATCAACATTTGACTTTTGCATAAATTGCAAGGAGCAACAAAATTGCTGAAAAGAAGAAAAGTAATTTTCTCGCTTTCGTTTGCAGCTGCAAAATTGTGCTGCACCAGTGCACCTGCCTCTGCCGTGTTCCCCCACCGGAATCCGCCCATTGTTGATGATACCCCCTCCACCTGTTCCCACCTTTACCGCCTTTTCCAGCAGCTTCTGTTGGCCGTTGATGCCTTTGGGAGCGGACAGACTTCTGTGGTTCGCCTGGTCGGGTTACCTGCACATTTCGTTGTTTACCCTCATTGCTCCTCATGTTAATCAGATGGGCGGGCGGCTATTTGGATGCCCCTCGACTACTACACGGGGAAAAATATTGCATTTTAAGAACAATTTTAGGGAAACCAACTTATTTTTAAGACAATTTTTGCAGAAAAAATGGCATACCTATAAATGACTTTAATTATCTTGAGATTTCCCTGGAATAACTTTGATAGTTATCTGATAATATAAATATATTGGGAAGTCAAATTAATATATAAGTATTTTTAAGCACGTTTATTCACCGATGCCTTACTTTGAATTAATTAAATACTTATAGAAACTATTGTCATTAAAAAGCAACAAATTCTTTAGTTCGCAAAAATCACCCATAAAACATACTAAACTATAACAAGTTAAAACCACTAGATACAGTCTTTAGTTAATATTTTGTAATTATTTTTCCTACATTTCTGACTGTGTAAAAAATACATTAACTATATACAGTCAGTTTCTAGTTTTTTTCTGCCGAGGAAAATGCTGTTCTTTCATTTTCCTGGGAAAATGCCAATGCATTCGACTTAATGCGTATATGCTTCGATTTGCATTTCATTACCTGTTCGAGTTGATTGCAAAAAATTGCCAAGAAAATGGGATGTAAGCTGCTGCTGCTGCTGCTTTTTTAGCTAAAGAAGTATACCTGAGGGTTACTCTTTTTTCCTCAACGGATTTACCGCCTTCCTTTGGAGCGGAATAAGAGAAAAAAAACTTAAAATTGGGTAGAGGGACCTGCGGTAACTGGACTCCAGCGATGCCAAAACAAAATTCAACACAATCTGTGCCAAAAGCCGTTGCAAATCGAGCTGAATCAAGCCGAAATCGATGTGCGAATGGGCCAGGACAGCAGCAACAGCAACAAGGACATCAGCAAGGACAAACAGAAACAGGAAATGGACGTTGTGTGCTCAAGTTTGTTTCCGCTCGGTCCTTCTTTTGAAATTCAATGCGACGCTTTACTTTTTTTTGTTCATCTCCTGCAGGAAAAACGCATTGTGTGAGTGTGTGAAGGGTGTAGGGTGTGCATCGGGTGTGTGTGGGTGTGGGCGTGTCACTGTCCAGAGCAGCTCTTTGTTGTTGCCGCTGCAAATGCAAATTTGTTCAAAGTTTATTGAGTGCACGTGACGGCAAACAAAAGTGCAAAGTTTCCCTTCTGGACCCGCTGTTTTTATAGTTTCCCCTTCCTCGACTAGCCCCTCGCGGACCCAAAAATTTTGAATTGCAAATTTCTTGGCCAACTTAAACATACCTTAAACATACCTTTTTTTCTAAAAGTCTGTAAAGCAGCTTTAATGAGCGTAATTTGCATAAATGGGTTGCCAGCTTATATGCTAATTTTTTTCGCCAATTTAATTACGGTCCTGGGTCAGGTGAGAAGTAAGGTGGGGGTAAGGGAGTCAGCTGTAAGGGAGTTTCGTTGAATAACTTTAAATTAACAAATTTATGTGGGACAAAGCGGGGTGGACATTTTACATGGCGTATATTTTGTAAGGTCCTGAGCTAATTTGAATAAAACAAGGACTCTCAGACATCTTAATTAAAGGTTATATAGAAACAAAAAATGTAAAAATTATGCTTACATTTTAAAGGACTTTGTATTTAGGTAAACATAAAATACTTTAAAAGGAACTATTAAGAGTTTATTAAATATTTTAAATACACTCCTATTGAACTCTTTTATTATAATGCATGAAATACATTTTCCCAATTAAATAATATTTATTCAGAATCCCTCGAAAATATATGTCCTGCAAAGAAAATTGAAAACAAGTGGCTTGAGAAATTTATATTGAAACCACACAACGGCACTCCATCGAACCAACAATCACACACAAAATCCCCAGAAAATCAAGATGAAACTTTCCATTACATTAAACGAAACTTTTGCCAAATTGAATATGCAACTTTGGCATATCAGCTCGCCTAAAAATAACCAAATTTAACAACCAGCAAATCTATTTGCAACATTGCAGGCCAAAACCGAACCACACGGGGGAGAAGAGTCCTAGACACGGAGAGCGAGAGGCGGTCAGATAAGGCAGACAGAGATTGAGGGAAGCGAACCTAACCCCGAAAATCAATAAAATGGTAAGTACTCGCCCAGTCGAACTTTTACACTTTTTGCATTTTCTCTTTTTTTTTGGCTGCTTGCGCTTATTGCAAATGCTTTTATAAATTTTATGACTCAATACTTCCATTGTGGCTATGGACGATGACAACGACAAGAACGAGAACGACGACATTTAACCTACAGACAGGACGACATTGCAATATTATGCGCCATATCCAGCGCAGCAGCATCCCTGCAAAGCTAACCGACTATAATTTTAAAGCCACAAAATCCTGGGAGCGGGACGTGGTCTTTTTTATCTGGCAAAAGCGGGTAACGGGGGCCAGACTGTCTGCCAAAGTGAATTTGTGGCTCGGAACCCAAATTGCGCACAAGTCGAGCTTCGGTTTGCAAAGGCGAACAAAGAAAAGTCGATTCGAGCAAGTGGAAAATCGAAAAAAATTCTAGTCGAACCTGCATCTTTTTTTTCGCTTTCTTAATTTCATTCCGTGAACTCAAGTTGGGGGAAAGGCCTTCAAAAACCTGGCAGCGGTTGCGGTTTTAAAGAATTTTCTTGAGGAAGTTTATAGCTTTTCAGAGTTCCTCATATATTGGAAAGTTTTAATTATTAGCTGGCGCTAATCCACAAATTTTGCTAATAAAAGAATAGTGTGCTCTCAGTACTTTTATCAATCACTGCTGATATTTTCTAGTTTTAAAAATAACTCCCTATAATTGCATTTCTAAACTAAACTGAAAACTGTGCAAAAGTTGGCAGCAGTTCGCAAGTTATTTATAGCTTTATTTTTGATAAAAATTTAATTACAAACATACCTGGCAATACGTTTGCCCGGAACTGTCAAAAGTTTCGTAACTCAATTGATGTCACTGCCCCCGGGCGGAAGTTGAAATTTCAATCAGCCCGGGCACAAAACGAAAATAATCTGCAATAAAAATGTTTTCCTTTAATAAAAATTCAATTTCCTTCAAGCGACACATGTTGCCGAGTTGGAAGCAGGAACAGGAAGCAGGACTTGGGATAGGAATAGCGTCTCGCTGGGAAAGTGGGTGGAAAATCGCGGCGGGGCGACGGTGGGGTAGTGGTAGTAGGAATAAGGGAAAAGCGAGCCTGGAGCTGAAAAGCCAGCCGAACTGTCAGCCGGATGCAGTTAGGTAAAGGCATCGCAACGCATCAGCCGACCTTTGGCGGAGACGAGGATACGATGAGGATACGAAGAGGATACAAGGATACCAGGATGCTGCTCGGCTAACCCCACAGCACATTCAACCAGGCAGGACCCTTTGGTGCGGGGTGTTGGGCGCGACTAGAAATGTCTTTCAATTTATAATGACAAAGTCGATGGGAGCAGCCCTCCCACCGCTCGACTCCTTTTCCGTTCGTGTGTTGTCTGTTGCAATCGCAATTCCGCATTAGAAACGGAAATGCTAGTCACAGTGGCACAATTATTAGCGTTTTTAGGGAATTTATTTATATAGAAATATGATGAATATAATATATTAATATTTGTGAGAATAGTACAATTGAGGTGATCCGGCAATGCCTCGAATATTGGATCTTTGAGCTTCTGGTAACTATGATTTTATCAAAGAATTAACATCTCAAAGACAGAAATTTTGTAATATTATAGTCTATACTTTTTATTTTCTACATGGATACAATTCTTAAAAATCCAAACCAATCTCCACTGTACTTCAACCAACCCTTCTGAACCTCGTGTCGCTGAGTCCACAGACTTTGCGGAAATGCGGCTCACATTTTGCCATCAGAGATCGTGGGCCAGACAGAAGGGGCAGATGCTGCGTCAGTGGCCCCGACAGCATCCATGGCAGCAGACACATCGATGATTGCACATGGCTTAAAGACCCAACGGAGCCAGTTACCAACCCCCTACTCAGTCGTCCTCATCCCTTCGCATTAAAAATACAACGTCGGCAGATACATCAATTGAAAATGAGGCGAGTAAGGAGTCCAGGCAGAGGCGAGTCGCATCTGTGGCGGACAGCAAGAACCAGGAGTCTGCGAAGGGTTCGAAAAGAGGATGGGGCACAGGGATAGTTACTGGCCCGGACAGGTTGTTGGGTCAGCTGGAGCAGGAGTTGTGGGGCTTTAAGGGACGTGGGCGAGGCACTTGGCCAATGTTTGCCTGGGCATGACAGCAACTAAGCTTCAGCTGAGCGGGATTTGATGCCACGAACGCATCTGTTGCTCCAAGAGATTCTTAAGTTTTCAATTTGCTAGATTAATCCTGCAGTAAAGAAATATTCATATTCCCTAAAATGTTTTGTTCTTATTTTATAAATTACTCCTAGAAATCATACAAAATTATTATAAGACCTTCGATTTAATAAGGGTAATTTCCCCCTTCAACCTTTTCACATAATTTTATTCCATAAATGTGCAAAAGAGACCCAATCCTCTTCAGCTACCCTCTAGAAAGGATACGAGTGGCCAACACAGCTTACAATTTGTGGAGAATCATGAGCATTTTTCCTTGGCCAGCCATCGCTGCGATAACTCAATTCCGTGGCGTAAATTTGCTGAGACTGCAGATTATCTGCAGAATGTTCAATCTATGGCAGCATCTGTCAGGCGGAGACAGTTCGGCCATATGTCTTGGTCGCGTACACACATAAGGATGCGATACGTATACGTAATATGTACAGCCGCCTCTCGTTCTAGGCGAAAGTAAACAAATAGCGCAATTTTCATTTGCTTTATCGCCCAAAGAGAAGACAGGAGAAGAGCGGAGGGGAAGGCGGGCCCAATCATCCGAGCCCTAATGCGTTTAGGCTGCTCATAATCACGCTCCAGCTATTTGAGATGGATTGTTGGAAATCGAAGGGGGCAGATCCCGGCTCCTTCCACTCCCTGGATATAGTTCCTCGGCCCATTGTTCTTATCGCCTTATTACATTTATATTTGCTCTAGGGGACTAAGACTGCTCGAGCTTCATCCTCCAGTCCATGCTGCTGCTTTTCCCTCTGGCTTATTTATAAGCGCTATTTGTCTTAGTGTCCCGCCAAACTAATAACTTTGCTGTTGTCTCTCCATCGAGCGATTTTCCTTACTTTATCCTTCTTACATTTTTTGCCATCTTTGCTTCCTTTGGCTGCACTTGAGTCCTGCACTCAGAAATCAATTGATGTATTGGAGGTTAATTTAAAATTGCCTACAAAATATAATTAATAGCATAAAAATAGCTTTCAAGCTTATATTATTCTTAGAAAAATATTTTTATCTAGAGAAAATATGGAAGAAATGTTTTCAACTTTGGATTCATTTCTTTAAGTGCCTAAGGAGTATTTTATCAAGCTCTGCTTCCCGGCCAACTCCTTTCGGAATACTTCCTGGACTTTATCGGGCAGCCACTTCCGCTCCACGTACACAAATCACACGAACCACTGGGGTCCGGTCCCGGCTTCCGGCTATTTAAATTGACATCCTGCTGCAGGTGACTGCTTCCTGGCTCCCTTGTCCCCACCGAACCCAATTCAATTTGCGAAATCATTAACACATTTAGTCAATAAGCTCTTGTCAGGGCTCTTGAGACGCTTCCCTCTACGGGGATTATTATTCATTTTTATGTAATTATCTGCTTACACAAGAGAGCCCTGGGAGCCCGATGGAAGGACAACTAGGACAACATCTTGGGGAACACTAAGCAGGAATGTTTATTGTCTTCCTTATTTTTTCCTTTCATTTTTTTTTTTTTGGGTGCCATCGGTTGCCTTTGCCCCGTGTCTCTGGCTATAATAACCCCATTGGGGGGAAAGTGGGTTTTTTTTGCACATGAAATTATCTATAACTGGCATTGGATAAAAGCATCCTGTTGTCCAGATCCTGGCAAGAGCCATGAATTATGGCCACAACGTGTGAGCCCGTGAGCTCCTGTAGTTACACTTAAGAGTGGTTACTTGGGGTTCAGATGGGGCTTAGACCAGGAGAAAATATAATAAGCCGGAAAGGTACAGTGGTCACAGATGATAGTAGTATTTGATTTTCCCTTTTAAAAAATTAGAATGTAGCATATCTTAAAAGTTAATTATTACGAAGACGTTGCAAGAGTCATTTATAATTTTAATAGGGGCAAACTCAATTTTTGTTATTTGTTACTTCCAAATATTTGTTAAAAAATTTAGCTTCTTGGTTTCTACAAATCTTCAACATAAATCTCCTTTGAGTGCAGGGGTAACCCCCATTTAACTGGATTCTCTTAAAGCCCAAGTTTGATTAACTTAACATGGCACGTAGACGAACTCAGGACCTCTTTTTTAGTGCCACTGTTCGGGTTTCATCATCAGGAGCAGCTGCAGCATCAAAAAAGGACGAACCATTTGAGTTTATGTGCCTGCGAGTGTGTGCTGCCGCCTATGTCCCTAATGTGTCCCTGTGTTAGTTTCATAATGTAACCGGATGTGCCAACACAATGCTCGCACATCCGCTTTTCCAGACAACAGGACAACAGCTGTCACACACACACACACACACTCACGTACAACTTAAATGCCGCTGCGCTTTTGTTTGCACATCTTGAAGGATCGCAGAAGGGCAGAAAAGGGGTTGGCGAAAGGACTCCATAAGGATTCCCGTTCGCCTTTGTCCTAGGCCAGCAGATGACAGCAACGGGCGCATTATTAGAAGCAGCAGAGCATATAATAGGGGCATTTCACAACAAGGAGGCGTGAGTCCACACACACAAGCCCACCACGCCTCGCACCTCCCCAGATCCTGACATAATTATTAACTGCATAGATGTAAGTAAATATGAAGCGACCAAATGGACAAAGATAACGAGGCCATTGTATGTTTATGCGCCTGTGTTGAGAGCAGGCTGTGGAAGGGGAAAGGCGAGGGGAGGGCAAACGGGGACGAGGGTGCGAGGGAAAAGCGAAAAGAAAAGCCGGAACATTTAGCAGACATGTCACGTTCTGGGCTCATCATTTATGTTTTAGTTTCGGGAGCGCCTGACAAAACTTAATTGATTAAAAATAATATTCCAGCAGCAGCTTTTCGCCGTCTTTCTTCGGCTTGCCTGAGGAAAAACATAAAATACATGAAGCGCATTTTAATGAGCCTCATAATTATTGATGAGGGCAAAGAGGGAAAAACAATTCTTAACTTTCAAAGAAAATGCCTTTCGGCATTCGAAGGATGCATTAGCTGTTCAGCTTTCTTTTGGAGCATCTCTGAAAGATATTTCAATAATATTTCTTCCTTATTTTTAAGAAAAATAAGTAAAGTCTAATTTTAAAACTTGATTCATTCTTATTTCCCCTGTTAATGTAATTAACCTAATAATTTCTTCATAATATTGAATTTAAATCTTTTAAATATTATAAAAATATATTTAAAGGGTACTTTAATATTCCAGCAAATTTATTTGTATGTCTTTTTCTTTTCCCTTATTTCTGTGAGTCTTTTTCCCCTTGCTTGTTACTTATCAGCAACATTTTTTAATTTACTTCAAGATTTTTTTTGCTGCTTCCGCGCTGGCAGTGGCTGTTGCTAATTATAAACTTTTTTAAGTGGCTTATTGGGACGGCTGCGGTTGGCCGGGACACGTCGCGTATCCGCAGTGGTGAGCGCCGAGCGCCGAACCCGCCCGGCGGCAAGTCATCAAGTGCTCTCCAACTTTTTTTTGTTGTACTTATTTTCCCAAGATGTTGCCGTTTTCCCAACCTTTTCCCGCTGGGCATTTGGGGCATTGGGGGAGGGAAAAAGGGCCAGGCGGATATTTATTATTTAAGGCGAGTAGTTTCCGCTTTAAGTATGCACACAGCGACGTTTATGTGCATTGATAATGAGCGGCGGCTGGAAAGTAGGCAACCGTTTTTTGTGCTCTTTAAGCAGGCATAAAAGTTTGATTAATGTTTGCCCAGTCAGGAATTTATACGAATTTTGCTCTCCCCCTATGCATATGCTTGTTCGGGCCGCCATAAAATGGCATTAAAGACATAAACACACATCCCCGCCCGAGCTACCACCAGTCATTTTTAACAGTCAGCTCATAAATATAAAATAATACATAAATGCGCAGCGAAAATCACATCACAAAAAAAAAAAACAGAAGGGAAAAATGGAAGAACCGTGCATTTCCCGAAAGTCGACCTTGCAACTTGTGCGAACATAGTTGATGTGATGGATCACAATTCGATTTTTAGTAGACATTAAGCTTGGCTCGCGTGTCCTGGCAATCTGTTTGACGCGCGCCACGCCCACCGCATAAAAGCGGCAACATTTCTCACCTTTCCAAGTGAAGGAAAAGCCAGCGGAGTGCGGGAAAATTCAGGGCAGGAAAAGCAAACATGAAGGGAGCATGGACAGGAACATCTGCCAATGGGGTGCGTCAAAGGAAATTTATGATGATAGATGGGGCAACAGGAAATCGCTGGGGAGCGAAATATTCTCAATATGCAACAAGCTGCCAAATTGTTACAGCGTCAGCGGTATCAGTAAACAGTGAGAAAAAATAAGCTTTAAAAAAGGAATAAATTTAGGCTTAAAAAAGAAACTTAATTCTCTGGAAAATATCAAGAAACTGGCATGTTTTTGTTCCAAGTGAGAATATCAATTAAACAATAACCGCAAATTAAATAAATATTAAAACTCTGCAGATTATTCATTTGATTTAAATTTTTATTAATTTATATATTCGCCTATAATGTAGCACCCTTAAGTTAACGAATTAATTCTTTAATCAAAATTTATCTCTCTTTCCTTGTGCTTAAATTAATTTCTATATAAAGAACACTCAAAGTACATTGTTAGACCAATCACAACATTATTTAATTTGATTTTCGAACTCCATTTTTCGCTTTGTGCACCATATAAATAGCTGAGATATGCCATAAAAGGGCACTCCTTAAACAGGCGTCAATAAATGAATTGACTTGCGGGGTTTTCATCAATATTCCCATGAAAAATTCCATATTGCAACAGGAAATGAAAAAAAAAGTAGAAATATGTATGACTGTCGGCATACTCTCGCCCAGCTGCTGGGGTGTAAATATTTAATATCCTTTTTGCATGTACCCGAGATGATAAAGTGCGTGGCGTTGGGCAGATTAATCATATCCCTAGGGGGATTCAGCAGGACCTGGCTCCTCCTAGCTCACCTAGCTGCAGCTGCTCCTGCCCCGAAAAAAATACCCATTGTTCTCGCTCCGGTGCTTATTTTTTGTTGGTCCTCTTGCACATTATCAGCATAAATTCAAATAAAAAACGAGAGTAGCTGCTGTCTGTCGTCTGTGGAGCTAAATAAATGATGTTATAACAGAGCGAGAGCAGAGCAGACTGACAGGACACAGAGGTCCTGGGGCCTGCCACCCAATCATATATTTAGTCCCCGTCCCTCAGCTTCTTTTTTTCTGTTGCGTTCAACTTTGGCAATTTTTCTTGCGCCCCAAAAGTTGACAACAGGCAAAGCGAAGGACTAAGCCAGGACACGTATTCCTGGGGCAGCAGCTGTCAGCCGGAGAGCCAAGACACCATGATGGAGCTCATCAACATCAGTCGGCCGGGGGAGGTACATACATACAAACATATATACAGAGGAAGCAGGCCGAGTTCCGATGGTCTTAGCCAAATGGAGCAACAAAATGGCTGCCGAAGGATAAAGACGCGTGCCTGACTAAAATCCCGAGGCGTGATTGATTAATATTATTCTCGGCTAATCTAACTTAAATGGGCCACAACACAAGAGCCCCCGAATATTACTTATTCAGCAACTTTTTCTCCCTTTCCCGCGTCTCTCTGACTGACTGACTGAGTGAATGTGCGTGAGTGCGTCTCGTTGACTACGCTTCATACATAATAAACACGCGGCGTGTTAAGTGCCTGCCCGCCAACAAAAAAAATGCCGAAAAAAGGCAGTCAAAGTTTGATCTGGCCAAAGGAAACAAATTTTGGGAGTATTTCATCTCATATTTATATGCACGAAAGGTAGACAACTCAAATAACCTTGTTATAAGAAAATTTGCTATGCATAAAGCAAGGCCGCCAGAGAAGACAGCCGAAAGAGAAGCTCTAATTTAGCCGGCTCAAACTTTGCTTTGTCATCTTGTCAGCAGACAGAAATAATAAATGTTGGCATGAAACTCAAGTGAGGTCCTGTCAGTCCTGATGGCACTTTAATCAGCGCAGTTAAAGTGAAGAGAAAGCGACTCAACTGATTTTCTCTAAGGAAAATATATATTGGAACTCAAACTCACATGATACCTGCCTGAGCCAAAATTACTTAAATCTCTATTGGATATAAAATAGATATTTAGGAAAAATTTTAAAGCTAGACAAGACAAACAATTCTCAAAGCTAATTATGCATCTTAAAAAATGAGAAGATATTCTTGTAGAATACTTTTAACTGATCGCAAGTAGCACATAAACAATTAATCATCTTTAAAAATATAAATATCGTCCTACAAAACACAATACCTCTTTACTGTGTAATATATTTCCCTGAAATTAAAATAAATGAATCAAATTATGAATGTGAAAATGGCCGCTGACAGCATTTGTCCCGAGGAGCTCAACTCTACTGATTGCTCTCTCTTCATGGTGCGTTGGCCAATCAATAAAACGAAACTCGTTATTAATTAATGCAAAAATGATGGCAAAAAGGCAGCCGAAGCGGATAACTTTTCTGATGCGAATTGAACAACTGTCAGCAACATGTTGCTCCTGTCCCGGGGTTTCCACTCCCCTTACTCTGCCCTATCGAAACTCCAGAAAGCCTGCCTCGGAGGCCTGGCATTTGACAGTTGGCTCATTTATTTCTGCAATTTTCCACCTGGCCAGCGGCAACTGACGACGAGGCACAACAATAACAGCAGCCGTTGAGTTGTTGACTTAATTAAAATAATAAATGACTTTGGGTTTCTATTAGGCCGTGGGTCAATCAAATTAATTAAACCCTTATAGGGGTGCATAATTAAATGGAAAGTATATATATCTATGAAGAAATTTTCTTTGATATTTTATTAAATAAAATAATGCCTATTCAGATTAAAATAATTTATCTATATACAAATTACAATAATGTAGCAATTACAATAATGTAATCAGACAGTTTTTTCAGTCACATAATTAATTTTAAAAATTACATCAATTCCCCAAGTATATGTATTTTATTTATTTGTCTAAAATATCGTTAACTATTTTTTTAATTTTATATAATTATCAAGGGGTCAAAGAATCAACATTAATTTCTTATTTTACCTCTGAAGTTCCCCAAAATTAATTTCTGAAGCATCTCAATATTTTCTTAACTTTATTTACCATAATTACGATTCGCAGGCACTGGAGAAACCAATCCCTTCGCTTGGACATGAAAGCTCCTTTTGCATCAAGCTGTTGCCAAGAATTTTTCAATTAATTTTTCCGCCCGCCACAAAAGTGGGTGTGGAAATGCGCAGACAAGTTAAGATTCGTCTTCTTCGATCCCCCAAACTCCAACTCCAACTCCCTTTGGCCATAATTATTGTTTGCATTTGCTGGATGCGAAGTTTTTCATTAGTGGTGCAAACAACAAATAAAAAAGGAATGGGAAAAGGAGAAGAAATAATAAAGAAATGAAAATCGCACAAAGTTGAAAATCGCTGGTGAAAAGCGGGGGCGTGGGCGTGGGCTTTCCGGGACGCATTTGCAAACGTGCCGGTGGCATGCTTCATTGGCTTCTGCATTATTTGTGCAACCTGGGTTGCATCGTAAAAAATGCACGAGTAGCGCCTGCAACTGCAGCTGCTTCTCCACGAGGGCAAAGGGGCCATAGTCAGGGGTAACAGGAGGGGTGACAATAGGGGAAAATGTACACTCCAAAAAATAAAAAACAAAAAATTGTACTACAGTTTAAGCTAATGTATAATTAAAACTATATTTACTTTAAACAAAAATGATCATAAATTGAATAAAATTATAAAAAAAAATACATTAGCAAAACTTAAATATTAGTACAATTTAGGGGAATGATAATATAATTCAATATTTTCTTTGAGTGTGAAAAACAGTGAAAACTGAAAACTGGGCTGGCGTTGCTACGGACTGGGCGTGCCGACACGGACATGCGAGAACAAGCCACAGTATTTATGGTCCTGTGGCTGCCAGGGACAGCAGCGAGTAATGTTTAAGGCCCTCTCTCCCTCGCAGGGCGTCGTCTGCCCATAAAACACAATCAAGCGTAAAAATACAGGGCGGGCACTTAACCCGGCCAACACCAGGCACCAGCGACAACCACGACACGTCAACGGTTTTTTACCTTTTATGCACGGTACTCGAGAGGTCCTGGGGTATATTATATTCTTGAACATATATTTGCACACAGAGGAAGTTGTAAACTAAACAAAGCCATTCATTTTTAGGAAAGAAAATCTGGAGCAATGGTTAAAGGACACCACATTGCTTACCTTTCTTAGAAGTTAAAAGAATGAAATAGGATTTTTTTTAAAGAGTTACCTACAACCTTAAATGAACTATTCAAAAATTAAGCTATGCATATTCCCCACAAACCATCAATATGAAGACCCTTCACCTTAAGTAATGAGTATACTTCGGTTGATCTATACAGGAGGTACATATGCTTTTGTTGATGCTACTCCCATTGCACGCTCGTGTTTTTGGCGTTGCCGACTCAGTGGTTGTTGCTTCTTGGTGTTTAAATATTTTAAAATGTTTGCTTAGCAGCTCGGTGGCTGGTGCTTTTGTCGCTTATTTACTTATGCCCCTGTGTTGGCACTACGTATTAAAATTGCATGATTTTAATTGCACAGCTTGCACAGAGAGTGCTCCCTGGCGCGAGTGAAAAGCGATGGCAGCATCATTCTGCATTTTCGCAGCGGCTGCATTTAATGTTGCGCATACGCAACGTTGTCCCTGCACATAATGTTTGCGTTTGTAATTGAAAGCGGCAGCGGGACTGGGATGGTGAAATAAACCAGAAAAGATAGTAATGTCCACGCCCACGTGCACAAACATACATATGTACATATATCAGGCAGTAAATCCATAGTTCTCCCCCGGCCCCATTTTCCGGTTAAATATTATTTCTGCCATTAGCCGCACAGCACAGCCCTTGTGCCAGTTCCGCTGAACCATCTCTCCCGTTCATTACATCCGTATCCCCTTCATTTGCCGTGCTCATTTCGCCAGTTGTTTATTTATTTGTTCTCCAAATGCAGCTGCCGCTGCAGACGTTGTGGTTTTTGTTGCCATTGTTTTTCCGGTGCAGTTCCTTATTCCGCGGAATGAAAAGCTAAACAGCAAAACGCATTGTCTGCCACGCAATCGGAATGGGGATGTTGTTGGAGTTAAGGGCTTTGCGAGACTATAAATTGAAGCTTAAGGGAGTTGCGTAAAAGGGGTTTTCCCATTGAACATTTATAATCTTTAAGAAAATCTAGAGTATAAATTCTAATGCTATCTTATATTTTTCTAATTTTATTCCAGGTTTTGAAACTATAGTTTAACCGAACTGCTAGAGATGGAGCTTAAGCGGTAAGCAAACATAATACGATTTTCTACATTTAAAACTAGATATTGTAGATTTTTAAAACCTGCCAGTTATTGTTACCAACTCAACAATTTCCCAATACCATTGAATTTTCCACTCACTCTTCCACTTCACTCCACATTCAATTGTTCATTTAATTTAGTTGACTGTTTTTCGCTTCTGACCATTTCCAAAACATTGGAGAGCGAAATGCTCTTGGCTTTTGCTGTGTGTTTTCAAAAAGCAATTAGGTGATATTTATTTTTATTTCCGTGACAAATGCACACGCACGCACACTTGGAGCGCGGAAAATCCCAAAACATTTAATTTAATGAAATAACAAACAAGATGCACACTAACAACGTCAAAACAGCAAACAGCAGCGAAGGAGGAATAAAAATACAGGGGAAGATATAGAGAGTGGAAGGAAAGCGCACTAATGGCAACTTTAATGCTTCGACAATATATATGTTTGGGCAGGGGATCTCCGAGTCCTGGGCATAAGGATGCGCATAATGTGCAAACTTTGCGACGCAAACTAATTTCAAAGTAATTACGTAGCACAAAAGTGTTGATATTAGACTGCAGGCCAAGGGGGCCGGTTAGGGGACTTCCCCAAAGGCTAACGCCAGCTGCAAAAACAACATGACAAAATGTCGTCAGCAGACAACGAAACAACGGGGAAAAACAACAACACAACTGCCAACGAAACGAAGCCCGAACCGAAAAAAACTTGCCAGCCAAACAGCTGCACAAATGCGATGAGTTTACGCCATCAAACCCCCTCGGAGGCCCCGGCCCCTGTAAACAAGCCACGAATGCGCCACGTCAGCGCAGCATCATCAAGTCCCTTTACCGACTTTTTGGCGCTCTTAACAAGCCCCCAGCCCTTAGACGCCTTGGCAAAAAATGCAATAAAAAATAAATAATACGAGGGAAGAGGCAAGGAAAAACTTCTTAGGCGAAAATGCTGTCAAAGCTTGTGACTTTAATACGCGGTCGGGGAGAAATTAAAGTCAGTATCGGGCTTCATTGGAAGTCCCCGGGCGATAGCCTAAGTAGCTTCATTTTCCCCCAGCCGCCGCACAATTTCCTATTTATTTGTGTAATATTTTACAATTTCATAAAGTAAACGAAAATGGCGAAATATGAAGCCAGCCAAGGGAGCTTGAAAATATTTGGGAGCTCCAGGAGATACACTTGAAGGAAACACTTGGAGTTTTAACAGTTTTATTTACAAAACTTTGGAAAATTATTAAAAATTTGATATTCGCTTTTTTAAAATCTATCATACTCATTCAAGAAATTCTCTAAAATTAGTTATTATTATAAGACATCATAAAATATATGTTTCAAGTGTAGCACAAACTGGCGGTAACTGGAGGACTACTCCCGAAGGCGACAACAGGAAGGCAAAACTCAGTTTCAAACACACCCACACACATACACTCCGGCACAGACTACACACCGACTAAGCGGAAACGGAAGCTGGCAGAACAAGAAACGCCGAGCGGGAAAGCCGGCAAAAACAAAGGCCAAAGCAGAAAAGCTGCAGCTGCAAAACAAAAGCAGAAACTCGAGCAATGTTCTCAAAAAGCGGGCTAAAAACAACAATAAAAGCGGCAACAGAAGCTGAAACAAGTAACTCAAACCAACCCACACAGACAAGGCATACTTACTCGCACATAAACATTGAGTACGCAGGCATATGTCCCTTTTTAATGCAGTCTGAGCCTTAATCTCTCATTGGTTTTTGCTCTAAAAAAATTTATTCTCTCCGATGCTATTTAATTAGTCTGAAAGCTTTGCCATTGTACTGAAAGTTTCTTTGAATTAATATAAACTATGCATTGATTTACCCAGAAAATAAAATATTAAAATATTTCAATATCAATTTGTCTACTATAGAGCTGTCGTAGCGATACCCTTAACCATTATTTAAAACTTCTTGTAATTATTTAGGCTTTATCTCTTGCAAATTATTACACCACTTAGGGTCCAGCCAAAAAGACACATTCTGATTATTTAGGACTCCCCTCCGTTTGGCTTTTGAGCCCTGAACTTACCAAATGGTGCTGCTGGCCGCCTGCTGGAAATATCTCTGACATTCTGGGCACGTTCATAAACAGGCATTTTATGTCCCGAAAGGACAGCTGTTGCCTGTCGGCCTCGAGTTGGGGGGAAAAAGCCATAATGAAAATATTTACAAGATGAAAACTTGTTTCTCGGCTATGCACTAGGACATAAAATTAGCATTTTTATGCAGGCCGGCACACAATTAGAAACAGTTGCAGCTTCAGTGTCTTTGACCCTCCTCGGGAAGAGGACTCTGCAGGCTCCTTCCTTTTTGGTTTATACTGTAAAATGGCCAACATAAAGTGAACTTTAATGGCGGCCAGGTAGGTTGGTTAGCTCACATTTACATGGGCATTAAATGGCTTCAGGTCCAGACATGTCCTGCCACTGATGCTGCTCCTTGTCGATTTGTTTTTGGTCATTACTTGGCCAAAAAAGGGGGACGCAAAAAAGGCACAGCACACTGAGGAAAACTTGGGTCTTATAAACAGAAACATTTACTTTCAAAATCTATGTCTTACTAGTTAGTTAGCAGATGGTTTTATTAATATTTTCCCTAGCCTTAGAACAATTCCATTCCCATTTTCTCTCCGTGTATCGCAGTTTAAGTCTGCTTCGTCCAGTTTTTAATGGTTTCGACTGCGAACACTTGGAGTGTCGTTAAGAGGGGCGATAAAATTCAGAATGGGGCGTGGCCGGCGCCGGATGCTGTGGAATGGCCATGGGTTACGGCAACGGTTACGAGTTTTTGTCTGACTGACCATTGCCTGCAATTAAACCCACACCGGGATCAGGACCAGGATATATCCTCCTGAATTGAGCTGCCAGACTGCCCCGAACTGGCAACGCCCTCGATTCCCGAACGCCCAGCTGGTGTGTTAATTGAGGTAAATTACGCCATTTTTATCCCTCTCCTCTTTTTTTCCGTGCAGACCCGCCTCAAATAGGTTTATTGGGAAATTTATTTGTTTAATTGCATTATTTTTTTGCCCCGATGCAGTGCAAAAAAATAAATAAAAAGAGAAGAGAGCGTGCCATAAAATTGTTTTTATGGCGCTGGCATAAGCTGGAAATTTATTGTTGTTATTTGCCAAACAGCGAGAGCGCGGTCCAAAGAGCCGCCATGAAGGAAAAAGCTTAATGAAATTTGAGAAATTTTTACATTTTAGGCCAGAGAGAAAATTCCGCAATTATATTGGAATATTCTGTGAACAATATGCAATTTTTGTGCGAAAAATTCTCTATTGATTTTCGATTCCCTGATGATACATTTTTGTTTAAAATAAAATTTTCTGGTGAGTTTTATAGTTATTTAAAAGAGAAACCCCAGAGGAAATAGATTTGCTAAAATCCTTAGCCAAAAATAAAATTATACTGCCGAAATTTGAATTTAGAAACAGTTTCATTTTAGTTTCTTTTAGCTTTCCTCCATTATTTTCCATCCAATTTTCCAACGTATCTCCTTTATCTGCACTAACCAAATCCTCTTGGAAACTAGTTCAAATCCAGGTAATCTCTCTCCCAGCTTAGCTCTCGTTTGGGCAGATTTTTCGTTACCAATCAGATGGAGAGTTCCAAAAAGCCCCTCAGAAGACACCCAGCGACTGGATAGGCTGCTGTCTCAGGCGTTTAAGCCTAATTTGAGCGGGGGACGCGGAGGCGCAAAAAGGGGCCTCAAAGGAGGCCAGGCTATGGCAGGTCCTGGCAATTACAGTTAAGGCAATTTTCGAAACGTGTCGCTGACTGCTCTCCCAGTTGTTCCCTTATGTTCCCCTGGCTCTGCTCTAATCACAAACCAACTGCAATCGGCTTTTGTGCTGCTCTTGGTCCTTTTCCCTGCTTGTGTGTGCAGCATCCTGTTGATGGCCTCGTTAGCTACGACTTAGAACGGGCCGCAATACAATCGAATCGACACAGGCACACACACACACACACGGCGGCCATAAAACTGAATGTCCTGGCAGAAAAAAAAATGGCAGAAAGGACTATAATACAAAAAGGTGCTGTGCAAAAAAGGAGGCCAACCAAATGCTATCGAGCAAGGGAACCATTTGCATTTAAAGCACACCGCTCTGCCTTCATTTCCCTTTGTCTCTGGGCCTGGCCCAAAAATAAATAGCAAACTTTTCACCCGGGCAAAAACTTTGTCGATTTAATTAAAGCAAAGCGACTTAGTTGATCTGGCCGAAGGAGCGCGACACCTTTCAGTCTGAACTTTGGTCTCGTTTATGGCCGGCAAATGCCAAAGAACAATGTTGCAGGCGGCGGGGAGTGGGGATGGGGAAAAATGGATTTTCCGGGGGCAAAAAAAAACCGGCGGGAGACATGCAACTGGTTGCATTTTTGCTCTCCCGCCCTCCTGCACCCGGCGACATTTTATGGACCATTCAAAAGCGCTACAAAAATGAATCACAAGCGATAACAGTTAAGGCGAAAACTTGCAGTTTCCTTGATTACAGACAAGTTGCTCTTGCCCCCCGGGGGCAGCTTTGTGGGTTGCTTTCGGGCTGAGGGACGATTACTCATCCACATGACAAGCTGAAGGACAGGGGAACAAAGAAGGAAGGATCTAGACAAGGACAAGGGATTAAATACCCTTCACTCGGTATTAAATTGGTTAACTTTTTAGTTCAATATTAAGGGGACTTTTACTAGGAAAGTTTATTCTTTTATTTTATACTAAATCAATGTAATTAAGATTATAATTAGATTATCTTGAAAAAACCTCTCACAAATAATTTTAAAAATTCCCATATACCCTAAGAGAGCACACAATAATCCAGAGAGAACTCAGGGTGATACGTATATAGGATTTAAATCTTAACAGTCATTAGAGACAGAGCAGAACTGGCAGCCGGAGCACTCGGAAGCGTTTAAGTGCACTTGAGTGGATTTTAATGGACTCAAACGGAAGGCGTTGAGCTAGGGGGCGTGGCAAGGCACAGGAATGGCAACACTCGAGTCTCTTGTCACTCTAATCAAGCCTTTTGTCTATGTTTGAGTGCGTAATGAGAAGCAGGAAGCTCCATCAGGCCACCGCCTTGAAAGTGCGCATGGAGAAATTCTAACTTATTTTCCATACCCTTAGGTACTTAAAAATGGTGCACAAATATTTAATAAAATTAAAATTCAATATTGAAATAATAAGATATAGTTTTAAATTAAAGTAATATACTAAGAAAAGAAGACAGGAATTAAAGAAAACTTAATTTAAATAGAGTTACATTAATGAAGATGAATAATTTGTTAGCAGTAGTTAAAACAAAAAAAAGTAACCATTAATCTTTAGTTTATTTTCTCTGTGCAGACATTAAGTCGCCCCAAAACGTTGGCCAAATTTAATGTTTCATACAACGCCTATTTCATGCACCATTTAATAACCAAAACATTTGCTAATTAGCCACCGAGTGGCGGCCATCATCAGCGATTGAAGCGGCGATGCGTGACTTAACCAGCGAAGTTGCCCCCATCGCCATTATGCGAATCCTATGCAAATAGAGAGAGGGAAACTCAAGGAGTTTCCTTGGGAGCAACAATGAATGGAAAACTTGCAAATAGGCCAGGATTTCTTGTTACCAAATGCCCTCCTGCTCCATTCAAACTCGAGTCGAGTCTCGCACTTCTATGGCCTACTTCATTAATATTTATACAAAGCGGCAGAAGTTGCCGAGGGCCTCCGACTACCGACCGAGTTAAGGGAAAATGGGTTTGCCTTTGAGTCCCGTAATGGCCTGGGACTTTGCTGTTTAACTTCTGCAATCGCCTTAGCCGCAATTGAACTATAAATGTGCCGAGTCGAACATTTATTTGTGTTTATTCGGCTATTATGTGAACACTCACACAAAAAAGAGGCAAACATAAAATGCTAAATTGTAAATCAAATAAATAAATCAGGCGCCAGTTAAGCCCGTATTTAAGTTACAATTATTGGAGAGGGCTGAAACTGATTTTCATTATTTTATTTCCACTTTACATTTATTTACAGAATCGCTTAAACACTGTGGTCGACTGGATCGACATCGACATCAAAATTTCAATTCAATTTTCGGGTAAGTTGACGGCAACAAAGCTGGGCAAAAACAACAACCACAGGACTCGGGTTTCAAATGCAGAAAATCGCTTTTTGTGTTGCTTCTTAGCCCGCAAAATACAAAAGGGCTTTGAAATCATTTCAGCTCAACTGCACTTGTCCCGGGGCTGAAATTGATATTTTCGCCAGTGGAAATGGAAATGTAATTAAAGCAGCTTATAAGTAACCGACTTCCCTTCCTTCCGTTTGTGGCATCTGCAGTTTGTAGCTTGTTGTCTGCACATCTTGTGCAGTTTCGAGTTTCCCACCAGCTCGTGTCATTGCAATAAACAAACTTGAGAGTTGTCGAAGCAGAAAATTAATTTGGAAATTCGCTTTTCTCTAAAGAAGAAAAGGTGAATGAAAGGATATCACTTTGGTAGAACTATTCAAGCGGAATAAAAGTGATATTGAATGCTTTTGCTTTCAAACCATTTTTTGCTTTGATTTTCCTCTCAAACATACTTGGCTTCATTCTGAGTATAAATGTGTGTTAAATAACTCTTTTATTTAATTTTTTTTTTTTTATATTTCTGGATTGATTCATAAAATATAACTTGATATAACTCCTTTTTCCTTCTCCTTTTGTTCCCTTTGAGCTGAACTAATATAATTCCTTTAATATTTCCAATTTGGCTAGCAAAACTTCATTTTCTACTCGACCCTGCCTTTTTTCGGACGACTTATAGAGTCCTAAGCCACCGCCTGTCCTGGCCAGAAGAAAGGACTTTCAAAGAGAGGTGGTTCCACCTTTGAACCGCCAGTCTGCGAACCAAAAATGAAGTTAAAGCTGTTTTTATGGGGCCAACGTGAGGATGCGAGTCTGTTGTTTTTTTGTTGATGTTGATGTTGATGTTGTCCGCGTGGCTGTTATCCTTTGGAAGTTTGCCCCCGGTTTCGGTGTTGTTGTTGTTGTTGCAAGCATCCTTTCCTCGTTGCTGTTGTTTTATTTGGCGTACATCTTTGTTGACTCGGCGCAAGAGTGTAACTAACGTGAACGTTGTCCGCGCGAGGAATTTAATTTGCCTGCAAATTGCTGGCAGGATACACAGGCAGCAGCCAGCAGGCAGCGGCAGCAAACATTGTTAGCACTGGAAATGTGTTTACATTTTAAGCTATTTTCAAATTAGTTTGTCATTTTGGCGAGTATTCACTTTAATATAAAGTGAGGAGCTTGCATAAATTACCAAACGGAAGGCAAAGTAAAATATTAACAATAGTTGGAATGGCCACATATGCCACGCCTTATCCTTTATTCTAATCTGACGGGACAGCTTGACTTTTCCATGCCTGGTTGTTCAAGGATTTCCTCGAGGCTCTTCTTTTCCCTCTTGGACCGTAAAAAGGACATTCCCATCAGCATATGTACTCTGTGCATGAGAAATTTGGCAAGTTCCAAGACACACACAAGAAAAAAGGCTAAAGTCAAATAAGAGATCAGGCGATTATATCCAAAGGAACATATACAGATGGCCTTAATTGTATTAGAAACGCATAGAATGGCTGTATGCAAATGGCAATATTTTACAAGTTTGCCAGGAAGCTTTTGCCAGTTACAATTTCGACTCAGCCAGGCAAACCCAGGCTAATCCTTTGACTTGCACACAGAGGAAGGTCCTGGGGAAAAAGTGGTCATGCATATTGCATAATAAACAAGCCGGCACACATGCATTTATTCATTTCCGTTGCTTAAACAAAACCCAGATTTTTCACAAAACCAAAAACCGAAAACAAACAGCAAATACTGAGAAAACCAGAATGAGAATGGGAGCCTGACATGGCGGCTCAAGATACAGATACTACATCGAACAGATACATTTACAGTTGCAGATGCAGATACATCTGCTGGGATTTCCTTTTTCTCGGTTTTAGTTATTTGCATTCAGGACTCAAGCTGACTTTTGTTGCCTTTCAAATAGCAAGAAAAACCAGATGACAAATAAAATAAACGATATACACATGTATGGCCATCTGGTCGAGGGATAAACAGACAACAGCCACTGCCTGTGGCTTTGATTGGCCTGTGTACCATCTGACAGATACACACACAGTACATCTGCAGATACTGAGATCCACTCACTTCCCTACGTGACTTCGACACGACCAATTAGTGTCGGACCGCCTCCTGTTTGTCCAGGACCAAGCTGCCAACAAATTAAAGACTTAAAGCACATGTAAATGGGATCCCAGGATCCTGCATCCTGGTTCCTGGATCCTGAATCCTGAATCCTGAGTCCTGGCGGTTGTCTGTAATTTGAAGCAGGCATTGAATTCAACACCTTTTATGAACAGCCCCGGTGCATGGCCATGCATACAAGATCTGCAAAGTCCGCTGGCACATAAGGACTTGCCCATTGTGGCTCTCCTCTCTCTGTGTGTGTGTGTGCCTGCTTGTTATTTGATGACTATTTTAAGGACACTTTGCCGGCGTCGTTTTGCTCAAGTGGCAGTGCTAAAAAAAGAGTCCTGCAAAAGATGTCCGCACATAGAGCATAAAATGATAACCAGAGTAGAGTAAGCCGAGAACGCAAATTTGATGAAAGCCAAAAGCAAAGTGCAGGAAAAGGAAGAATCTAAAAAGGAAAAGGGAACGGAAATACACTGAAGTTAGAAAAGTTCGAATTGTTAACATAAATGTTAGGAAAACACTTGGATAAAACTTTGAACATAATCAGAAATAATAATACAATTTTTAAAAGAGATTATCCGTTTCTTTGTTTCTACGATTTTTTAACTCTTTGTAATTTATTACATTTTTGTTGAGAGAATAGCCATGGGACATCAGGGCGTATTAGTAATATTTTTTTAACCCACAAAAACCTGATTATAATCGTAAATCCCCCAAGCAGATCTCCCCTGGATCTCAAAACTCACCTTCAATCAAAGTGCGAAAACTCTTACCCTCACCCAGAGTATGTCATATGACATTTTGCAGGCAGAAGCAGCGGCAGCCTCAAATGACAGTGGCAGCAGACTTCAAAGTGAATGAAAATCGCAAGAAAAACTGATGGGAAACCGAACTTTATAGAGCCAGGGAAATGGGAGGCGTCGGCTCCACCAGTCGGGTAAGGGAGGGTTAAAAAGTAAACAACCATTATGCACTCCACATAAACGTTGGAGAGCCGGGGGAGGAGTGGGCGACGATGCTATCGAGAGGGTAAATGGCAGTTGGGCAGCATAAACACATTTTACGGGCCCACTCTCCCCCTCACTCACACACACACAGCGAGAAAAATAAACAATTTCATAAGATATGCAAAAAAAAAAAATGAAGGAGCAGCTCTGGAAAATATCTGAGTATATCTGCAGGAAAGGAGGCAGAGTGTGAGCTCAAGGGGAAAAGGACAACCGCAGGGAAGAGCGGAAAATGCAAAACAAACAGAAAATCCTCAGATGGAGGCAAAAAAAAAGAAAGGCAAAAATAGGGAGGCAGAAGAAGGACCTGGCGACGAGACACTTTGCCGCCAACGCAAATAAACCCCGAAAAGTGGGCAGAGCTTTCCCTGGGAGTGGACTTTAGGAGTAGAGATGTCAGGAAAACAAGGCTAAAGTCAAACTAAAAGGAAAATTAAAATAATAAAAAAATGTTACTAGATAACTACCTAATTTCTTGAATTATTTAAAGGAAGTGTTCCCTTCATACAATTATATTATTTCATTCTTTTTACAAAGAACATATTTAAGACATTTAATATTTTTTATAAAAAGAAATTTTTAAAAATTAAAACCTTGAAGCAAAACAAAGCATTTAAAAATCCTTTAAAATTTCCTAAGAAATTTAGAACAAAAATTAAAAAATTTATCTATAAATTAGGTAGATAGAAACCTTTTTTTATTTTAGCCAGAAATGCTAGGAAAATCACTAACTTGCCATCACTTTCCAGGAAAAGTGGAAATCGAAGAGGTAGTCAGAGAGAAAAATCAAGGGGGGAGACCGGAAACCGGCGGCGACAAGCAGAAATGGCGACATCGTTGGCCACTCAGCGCCGTTTGACACTCGAAGCAAATGACAATGTGGCCGGCAAGGACAACGTAAGGACAACGCTAAAGAGCACAACAAGGGCAAAACAAAAAAAGGCAAGACACACACCCATAAATATTTCAATTTTTGTGGGGGGAATTTCACTTATGCTTATAAGTATATGTATATATGCCCGGTATTTATGGTATTTATGTGCGTAACGCAGCGATGAAATATGGAGCGGGCATAAAATTAAATCCCCACTCAAACATACAAAGAGGAAGGATGGACCAGTTGGCATAACAAACTGCTGATAAAGCGAGAACTCGCCCGCGAATGCGAAAAACATTAAAAAAGAAAAACATCTGCGGGCACAAACAGTCGTAAATAAATGGAAACTCACTGCCAGCGATGTCCCACAAAAATGGTGAATATAAATTTTCAGTTTTCGGCGGTTTGGTTTTTGGGTGCCAATTTCCCATGGTTGTGGTTCATTGAAAACCCCCAAGCCAAAAATTGTTTTTTTGGGGGGAATCGGAGAGCCGAGCTGTAGCATATGTAACTGCAATTAGGCGTTGACTTATGCCTTTGTCTGATATTTATCTCTAAAGAATAAATTGTGAGGCAGTTAATTGTAAGTGAATTATTTTTACCAAGAACTGAGGAAAGGATCTTATTTTATATGGCATTTTAGATGGCAAATTGAGTAAAAATTTAATTTAATCTTATGATTTATCAGTCCAATATCAAGCTAATTAAAGCAACCATGCTCGTAAATATACGCTTTAGCTGTAATATATTTAAAAATATTATATTTTTATTATTTAGTTTTATAGTTATCATTCAAAAAGTCAACAATGGCTTATTCCTAGTCAGCAATTTACCTTATCTAAAGGAAACACCACCATTTTCTAGTTCTCCGCCTTCGCCTCTTTATGGCCACGCCCACTCATATGCCATGCAATTGCCCTGCAACTTCAATGTCAATCAAGTGACAGCCATCCAGCCATTTGGGGTTTTCTTTTCCTTGCCCTTTCCTTTTCTTTTATTTTCCTTTTCAACTCCAAAGTAGGAGGATTTCTCTGGAAAAAAACTGCTTATCAATGAAGGCATCGAGTGGCTATATCCCAACACCCACCATATCCGCATGTATATATATGGAAATCCATGGAGAGATTGGCAGAGACATTTGCATGTGTACTTGGTTGTTGGCTGGTTGGGGTTTTTTGTTGTAACATTGACATTTACGCAACATGTCCCTGTTGCATGTTTGCAATTTGCATTTGCAAATAGTTGCAAAAACGAACATCAAATGCGGCTTGACAGAGGGAGGATAAGGGAGGGTTTCATACGAGGGGCCAGGGGAGTTTGTAGAGGGTGAAATAAATACTGAAAAAAATCTTACTAAAGTTATTGAAACAGTTTGGGAATTAATTAAGTATTTCTGTGACCTCTAAATAAATAAATTCTCCTTAAAGTCTTGAAGTTATTAAAAGATTTTCGAAGAAAATTTACTTTATTTCTTTTCTTACCTTTTCCTTTTTATAATAGCATTTTTTTTTTTATTTCAAATCTTAACACCATATTTAAATATTACAACAAACTTTTTTAAACATTACCCTGACCTTCTATATATTTTTTTAACTGTTCCAACTATGATGATGACTTTCCTGCGAAAGTTTGTAAATATGCATGCAAATTTCGCCCGTTCTTGCTTTTTTCCGTTTTCAATTTTGACTGGGGGGCTGGGTGGCGATTTCCCGACCCGTTTTAGTTACAGTTTTCGGTCTCGGTTTCATGTTTTCCATGTTGCGGCAGATCGTGTTCTGTTGTTTTGCCTCTTGGCATGCATTTCGGTAGCTACTTCTCCCTTTTTCCATGCATCCCCGCTGGCTGCATAATCAAACTTTGGCATTTTCATAAATGCAGATACACGATGCGAGTGTATCTCTTTGTCTCAGCTGCTGTGAGCGAGTCTGTGTTGTGAATTGGAATATTGGGCATATTGATAACTCGTCTGTCTAGTTCGGGAATAACATCAATATCCTCCTTCTCGCTTGGGGCACTTTTCATTTGAATCCGGTCCAGCTGAGGCTTAATTTGCATTCTCAAAATGACACAAGGCGGCCACTGTATCTCCATTTTCTCTCTTTTGTCCGGTATTAGCATATGTGATACGTGATTCTTGTGTATTTAGTGTGTCAGAGTGAGTGAGATTGGCACATTGTTTGCTTGTCAATTAAAGAGTACATTTTTCAGGGAAATCGTCCGATTTTCAGAAGATTTATGCACGGAATGAAGCTGTAGTGCCATCAGGAATGAGTTAGGAATTTTAAATTCATAAATTGAGAGATGAAGCAGGAAAGGAATTCATGAAAGACATATTAACAAGATAAGTTGAGAAGTCTAAAGTGACTTAAATAAGCTCAAAATGATTGATCACCTTTCACTTTAAAAATATATATTTATAAGTGTTAAGAATTAATTGGCTTAGACCTCTGCAATTTTAAGAAATTAATATGAATTTATTTTTATTAAAATCAAATCTTTGTTTATGTTTAAAACTTAAAATAATATATCTATATGACCACTTCAAATATGAGCCAGTCTAGTTGTGAAGTCAAATTTTCAGTGAGAAATTATAAGAAAACTTTAACTAAAGTTAGCAAATTATTTACAAATTTATAGAATTATATTCCTTCTTATCGAAAATAAAACTTCCTGCTCCTGTCAGGTTAACAAAAGTCTCTTTCACTCAATCATGTTCTTTAAAACTTTCCTAAAGTAAAGCAAAATTAGTTTCAGTTTTCTAGAAACACTCTTAAGCCAACTGAGCGCATTCAAAAGTGCTGACGCACAAATAGAAAGGCCCACAAAGTTTCTAAGAATAAATTAAAGCTTTTCATTGCTGGGTTTTCCCACTTTCATCACTCGACTTCAATCAACGGGAAAAGTGTTCTCCGAAAATCTTCAAGCAGAAATAGCAATTAAAAAACTGTTGGCTTCTTCGTTCTGGCAAATCACTTAAAATTATTAACAAACTTTGGCCTAAAAGCCGGCCAAATGAAGTTAGCCAGTTTCAATCTGCTGCCATGACCGAACAGAAAGCGAATTCCAAGGAAAACCCACCACGTACACACACGCTCAGATAAGAAAATCAAAAGGAAGGGGGATTAGGGGTGGGTAAGTGCAAATCAGGAAAAAGTGCGTCAAGTTTTTCTTTGGCTTTAACCGCCCGCCACCCCCTTTTTTGCTGACTTAACAACATACAAATGATGAAAATGAATGACTACATCCACGGAGCACTGAATGAATGAATGAATGAGCGAGTACATGAATAAATGCATGAACCGATGTTTGCATGTGGAACGCGATGCTGAAAGCAGCTTACTCACGTTTGTGTAATCAGTGTGAAACCAGCGCAGGCAGGGCGAGGAAAATGGGGAAAAATAAAAAGGAAAAGCCCCAAGCAGAGCAGAGCAAGGAAAATCCAAAGTCAAAGGGCGGAAAATAAGGAGTGTAGACTATAAAACACCTCTTGGTCGCATTGCCTTGATTGGATTTCACTGGAAGTATTCGCGGAACTAACTCTAGACCAATTTGGGTTACACTTGCATTAAGACTCTATTTAAATATGTTCAAAGTCAGAGAAAGTTATCTCTATTTATATTTTATTTAAACTATATCTAAGTAATACAACCACGTGATTCACCGAGAAAGCGTGCCCCAAGATCAGTATATACCTGATGACATGGGACACTCGTGCCATGTCCTTCCTCTTTCTCTTTTTTTCCTCCTCCTCCGTTTTCCCGGAATTGAGTGACACGTCGTCGTTTTGGGTGATGAAAATTCCATGTGACAATCGCTGTAAGCAATATGCGGAGAGGGGGGAGCGAAGGCAAACACATACCTTCATTGTATGTCAACGTGTCAAAGCCAAGAGCGCCAAAGTCAATTCGACTTGCGGTTGTCGCTCCCTGTCGCTGACAATTTTCCGACTCAACTTGCTTTTCCCTCCCCGACTTGGCTTTTCCCCCACATCCCACGCAGTAGAAACTCTGCCGGGGTTGCCTCAGAGATTGGCTTAGCTTTTGGCCACAATGTTATGGCCAGGCTTAAAGACTGGCTCAAAAAGCGACTGCCATCGCAATGACTCAACAATGGCGCTGCACTCCATAAAGCCACACGCACCCATTAAAAGTACTTAACGAGCAATTAAAATCAAACCAGCCAAAAGCCGAGCAAAAACGGAAAAATGCAAGTCAATTGCATTTATCAAATGCTGCCAATTAGAGCAGTCGACCGAACAATGGAATTTTCATGGCAACACACGAAGGAGTGAGTGGGGGAAGAAGGGAGGGGCACTGAAACAAAAGCCAAGTCAGGGAGCACTAAAAATTTATGACAGCAACTAACCTCAAAATGTGAATGCCACCCAGGGCGCATTTACAGCCCCAAATGCAGTGCCAAAGTTTGAGGAATTCCCTTCCTTTCTGATGGGTAGCTTACATTTATTGGGGACTTTTATTTTGACATTTAAAATAAATTTAACATATAATTAAAAGCCCTATCTGAACTAAATTATATTATATTTTATTATTTGATTATATTTACTTAATCGCAAAAGTTTGGAATAATTTACATTTAAAATTTTATTAAAAAAACCAAGAACCTCTTTAAACCTTAAACTGCATACACTTTCCTAACAAGTTCTTAGGTTTAATTTTTAAATAATATTCAAAAAAAATAATATAAAAATCCATAGTTACTTAAAGGGTACTAAAAATTCCCGCATCTAAGATCCCTCCCAGTTTTTAGTGGCTTTCGCCTTTGGCGCCAATGATGTCGAAAGTTGATTACGCTTTAATGGCACAGGCGTGGCCCAAAGTTCGGGCCATCACAGCCGGCTTCTCAACCGATTTCCAGGCCCCGGATATCCAGATATGCATTGGGAAAAAAAGGAACATTTCTAATTATTTAATGGCCGCACCGCATGCAGTTTTGTTATGCAAATGGCCCCATGGCCTGCCAAATATTTACGACTTGGGGCGTGCTCGGTTGCAGTATATTTCCACTGCCGACTGCCGTTTCCATTTTCATTTTTCCACTGCAAACGGCAAGGCGAAACTTTCCAATCATTATTGCGGGCACAAACACATGGGCCGGAGTTGGGAAAACTCTCGCACACACACTCACTTGGCTGGGCACGTAATGGCCTCTCTCATTTTCCTTTGTGCACTGATACGTGCGAGGCAAACAAAAAGAGCGCGGCCCAAACAAAAGGCGCTAAAAAAAAGAACCATAATCGGGCTTAAAGTGCTCTGAAATCTGGGTGAAGAATTTCCCGGCTTAAACTGGTAGGGTGCCAGGCGCATTAAATAACGGCTCTGGCCAAAGGCAACGAGCTCCCTTTCTCACTTTCCCGCTTTTCTCAACCGACCTTTTCCATTGTTTTATCGCAACGCAGTTGCATACACTCCGCTAGCACATTCAAATGAGGTTCGAAAGACCCCACTTTGACGTTCGCTTTTTATCTGATTTCCCATTTAACTCTGGCAAATTTGCTGTCCGAAACAATAACAAGAAAATCAATCTAAAAAATGGCCTTTCCGGTCAAGCGAGCCAACGAGCGGTAAAGTTGAACCATAATGCCAAAGAACTAGTATAAGCTATAAAAATGGTCTTGGTTCTTTAAAGAAATTAAATTTAAGCCAGGAAGTAACTAAAAAAAAATATTGAAGTATAAAAAGAATTATAGGTAATTACAGTTACGTTACAGTACATTACAGTTCTTAAGCAGCTATTTCCCTTAAAACTATAAAATTCAAAATAATATATTACTTGAAAGCATATTTCCAGCTGAGAAAAACTACATTCATTTTATTTTCATTCACTATTGGCCGCAACTATTTTGGTAGCATTCTTTTCTGGGTCCCGGCGAACGCTAATTGAAATTCCTCTCTCGCAAAAATGCCAGAAAACTCACATATATACAAAAAGGAGGAACTGATGCCAGCAAATGGCAGCACATGGTTATCGATGCATCCGGCAGCTGTGGCAACTTCCGGTCGACTGAACCAACTGAACTGCTCCGCCTTCAGATTTTCTATTTGCGGCATTCAATGAGAGCGACAGATTAGCCGCTTGCCAACCACAAAAAGCGATGGAAAGGCGGCTGGGAAAAATCGAGGAAAGCCAGGAAAATCGGGAGTAAAGCTGGGAGGACAAAATGGAACGACAAAAGCGACAGAGTCCGTAATGATGCGGAAGTGGACAAAGGGCCGCAGCCGCACAAAAGGCGGATTCCCCGATGCCAATTCCACAGCCCGTGGCCCTTGCCATGACTATGGCTATGGCAGAAAGGCATCCTGAAACTGCGGTCAATTGAAATGGCAATCAAGTTAGCGGCCACGTCCTTGTCAAAAAGACAGAGGCACATACTGACGTCTGAAGTATGGGAACACATGACAGCAATTTGTTGAAATTCACACCAGAGAACAAAGCCAAAACTAGTAGCCAATAATTACAAAGGACATGGTCAATCGAGCAGGGATTTAAAAGGAAATAAAATTCAATAGTTGAACACTACTTAATATATTTGAAAACGAGCTGAATTTATTATTCAAATAGGAAAACGTATAAATATATAATTGCCTTGATATTTTTATAACAATATATATTGAATTTCTTAATAAAACGGTTATAGAGAGATCTAAAGCGATATGTGAGATTGATACATATATTTCTCAAGTGAATTGTATCTTGTACAAGAAAGGGAAAACCCATTACGCTTTCTGATCAATTCCGAGAACATTAATTTCCTATAACATTTCACTCGCTTCGAGCCACCCTCAGAAAATACCCCAAAAAAAGGCCACAAATCAAGAGAATTGGCAAAACGAAATTGAAACATAGAAAAAAATTAAATAAAATGCTGGGCAAGGCAAAACGACTCAAATTAATAGTGTCTAGAAGGGCAAAAGACTGAGAGGAGACCGTTTCAATGGCCAGACATCCTGCCAGGCATGCTGGTACCAAAAAAAAAAAGCAAATATAAACCAGTGTAGAAAATATCCGGGAGGAAATAAAAAGGAGCCCCGAGAACTTTAAAGCAAAAACATTCTCGACCGCAGTTGGTGCAAACCAAGCCGAAGGAGTGAGGAACGCTTGTTGCCTACTTTCGGACGTTTAGCCCGGCACTTTTCAATTTAGTTGCCATCGCCACATCGCCTGGCAATTTGCACAGACAAACTGCAGCTGCCACAAACAAAGTTTGCCGCCTGGCAAGGAAAATTCCCCGAGTTGAGCTGCCATTTGATGGCCTTTTAAAGCCATTTTCCAGCAATGTCTGCCAGTCGCAAGTTTTCCGCAAGCGCCATTGCCAACGCCATCGCCATCGCCAGTGCCACCGCCAAAACAGCAAAAGACCAAAAACGCTTTGCGGTTTTTCCAGCTGCTCCGGCTTCGTCTTCCACTGCGGCTTTTCCGCCACAGTTTTGTGGTTAGATCCCCAGCAGCTCCCAGCACTTTCCACTTTCCGCTGCCTGCCACTCTCTAAACCATTTTCAGTGTGTCTGTTCATGATTTATGTTGTCTCGCCTCGCAGCTTTCACAATCTTTGGGGCTGCAACTGCGCGAAAAGGGGAAAAATCGAGGCAAGAACCCACCACTTGTCAGTCAATGCAGTTTCGTCGAGTTGTTATGGAGTTAACCTTTCATTGGAGAACAAACAAAAAATGTAGAAGAAAAAAAATGGCAGGAAAAACCTCAGTAGAACATGCAAAAGTTGAGGTGATTTGCTTAGAAACTTTGTGGGTTTCCCTGCCCCTGGTTTTTCCTCGAACCACCTTACATCTCCCAGTCTCACCTCCTGCATTTCCATTTGTTTGCCCAACTACTTTAAGCGAACCTAATGGCCTGATGTTTTCGATGAGTTTATTTGTTTGCTCAACTTTTGTCTCGGACCAAATTGTTTGCCTAGCCCCGGACAATTTAGTTAAGAAAATTATCGTCCGTTCGGCTGTCAAGTGTTGACTTGGCTTTCGCACACACATGTTAGCTCGTTCGGGCCAAGTTAGTGCCCAGAAGTTTCGCTGGAGTGTGCTTGACGACACACAGAGCTGACGACGACAGGCAGGAAATTCTTGAATATGAAAGTTGGTTAATTGAATTGAATTCATTAGCAAGTCCACCGAGTTCCCTGAACTAAATAAATACATAAAATAGATACTGAATAAATAAGTAACAAGTTAGCAAATGAAGAAGGAAAATCTTCAATTTAATACAATTAATTTACGGTCTTCTGCCCTTATGAATGCGTAATAAGATTAGGAAAGCTGGAACACAATAAGAAGATGTCATGCGGAATAATATATCTTGGGTGACAAATTGAAGTTTCGATAAAAAGAAGGGAAAATATTTTCATTTACGTAAATAAATTACAATTTGTTGTGGGTGAAATATAAGCTCTACATCGATTGAACTTAATTTTAATTTATTTTGCGACTTGTTTAATATTTAACTACCCATACAACTCTAAACATTCAAATAAAGGGAATAACCAACTAGTTAACGACATAAAATAAATATTATCCTGTACTAATCTACCCTTTTCTAACTTGTCTGCTTGCAGAAAGCTACATGTTCGCTGGCGAGCTAAAATTCCCAGGACATGGCCAGCCAATTTATGAAGGTAACTCGGAAAAAATAGTTGCATGTAACATACGGGAAAACTTTATCTGTAACTTCCAACATCAGAGAGGAACCCAAAACTTTGCTGCCCACTTGATATGTTAAATCTGCGGGAATTTATCAACTTTGCTAATTAACAGCACTTTTACGCTCTCACCTCGAGGACCCAACTGGAACTAGTGGAAATCTGTTTACATTTACAACATGAGGAGCCATAACTTGCCAACGGATTCACTTATGTAAGTTCATTAGCTGGCCAAATAGCAGCAGTTGTGGGCCATCAATCAAATTAGCAAATGGCCCACTGACTTGGCCAACTTCGGTTGGGTTAGTTTGCGTTTGCGAATGGAAATGAAATGAAAATTAGAACGAGCACACACACACACACTGGATCGAATGGCAGGTGTGGGTGCGGGTGTGTGTGCGGTGTGGATTCCTGAATCCTGGCTATGGATTGCTGATGAGATGACCTGGACAATGCCCAGGAGCTACGCAATGTCACGTGAGCGACGAGCATGGCAATCAACGAATCAGGCAACCAATCAAGCGGCGTGTGACATGCAACTGGAGGGTGTACGTGACCCCGGCGAGGATCCATCCTTCAGCCCAAACCACAGTGGTTATAGCAGTGGGTATTTTTCAGTGGGGGTTTGCTCATAAATTGAGTTAGAGTCTTATTAGACAAAGCTTTTTCCCCAGCTTTAAATAATAATATAAAATATTCAATAACCCAAGCACTATGACATTTTAGTATCTTTAGAATACATTTTATTTAATTTAGCTTAACTCTGGCTTAGGTTATAACCATTAACCAAAATATATAATATATAATTAACCCGAAACTCCCACACTTTGGTTGCGAAAAGCCTGGCTTAAGTGTGTTCATTAAACCAATCCTTGTGACCAAAATTTCCGCATTTTGCAACCCAAAGCACTTCCTCAGCCATGCAAACTTCATAGCACATCCCGGTGTGCCCCACCTGTGCTCCACTGTTCGTTGCGGACTTCGTGAGTGGCTGGAGCTCACGCAGCTCCCTCATTGCATTATGGACTCGCCGAACGTGCGTCTGTCAGGCGGCAAGGACCCGGCTCCCGGGCAGAATTCAGCCCGTCATGTCAGCACTTCTGGGCTGCTGGCTGACTGCTCTTGGCCAACTAGGTGGACTCCGTTCTCCTCGTGGCCGTTTAGTCCCAGCGACACGTCAATGCTTTCATCATTTAATTAACTGCTTCGTGCGGCCGAATGGCCAGGTAGCTGGGAGGTAGGAAGGATGCGTCGCACACGTTTCAATTTGCAAGGAGCTGCAAGGAGCAGCCAGCGGCAGCGGTGCGAGTCCTTTGCATGCCACGTTTGATTGATCGCTCATCAGGGCGCCAGGAGCTGAACGGGAAATTTGACTGTCACTTTCCTTGGGCAGTTGGGAGTTGTTAGCAAGTCGGCTGACAGCCAGAAATGATATTAATGCCATGGGTAGTCGAGGCAAGATATTGACAGACTCCAATGCTGAAGAGTCTCGAGAGATGAGACGTGTAAAAAAGATGCTACACAATTTAAATTCATAAATAAAGTAAAAATATGTAAGATTAAATTAACAACATTTACTTTAAAAAATTATCAACTTGGGCATCTGCAATAGCCTGAAGTAATGTTAACTGAAATAAGACCTTCCAAGAGCAAGAACCACGTAAGATATATGTATATAAAAATGAATAATCGTTTTTTTTTTTATTCAAAGCCTACTTGTTATAAAAATACAACAATTAGTGTGGCATTTTTATTCCTGAGAATAAATACCTGGAGACCCCCAGTATCGCATTAAAAGATAAAACTTCCGCGCGAATAATTTATGGTGGCCAAGCAAGACAGGAAAAGCAAAAAGGAAAAGTTACTCTAGCCCCCCTCTTATCTGGATCTGCTTTTGTGCGGGATTGAAAAGAAATCCAAAAGCGATATTTGCGTTGATTTATGCTTTTATTTTCTGCATTATTTTCGAGTTTATATTTAAAACATTAGACAACGTCAGCGGAGACACAAAAGAGATAAAAACTGCACAAATAAAACTGCAGCTGCAGCTACAAAAATCCGAACAAATGTAGGTGGAATGTCGGGCTGGGAAAGCGAGGCTAGATAAGGCGGGCGGGCGAAAGGGCAGACAGACAAATAAAGCGGAAATGTTAACAGCAACGAATGGCGCCGGAAAAATCCGGCATTTTGTGGGGCGGCGACTTGCCCATACCCATACCCACACCCCCTTCCATTCCCCCCTGTCTACATTTTCATTTTGTACACGATTTCCGCTTAAGCACATGGGACAAGCTCTCCCAGCTCGATTTCCCTCAGCCGTGTGCGTATAATTTATGTTGCAATTTATATAAATATATATTTCTCTATATATATATATTCTTTTTTTATTTGGAATTTCCAATTGACTTCCACTGGAGCAGTGAAATATTCAGTGGGACAGGTGAGAAGTTGCAGCAACGTTCTGTTGACATTAATGCCTCGGAGAGAGACTATTGCAACAGTTAGGATTTGTTTCTTTTCTTTTTGAGTTGGAAGAATGGCAAACAGACCAACAAAGGGACGCGGGCAGAGCTAAAGAATAGAATGCCAGTCAGGAGGGGTCCAGGACACAACGCATTCCCTTGCAAATGTCAAGTAAATAGTTGTTTGCTCGACAATTGGCAACAGGCTGCTTGAGCAGAGAAGAGACTTCCAAGAACAATTCCCCCTTGTAGCTTTGTTCCTCTCCTTATTTCCTTAAGTCCGTTAAAAAAATCTCTTAAAAATGATGGAAACAAAACCTTGGAAAACAAAAGACAACTCGTTAGGAAAGAATTAAATTGGTATTAAATGTTTAACGACTTCAGTGGAAAAAATAAATTGGAATACTCAGAGAAACGCACCATTAATACTTCATATGATATCTTTTGCATTAAGAATTCAAATGAAATATTTTTTACCTAAGCTTTAATTACAATTTACAATGTTAGGAAACTCCTGGCCTAACAATATAATTTAAATAATCCTGCCTGGTGTTATTTTTTAAGCCCCTTGACAAGTTAAAAACTTGCTCGCTTTTGTACAATTTTCAGGAACTGTCAGTAAAGATTTTCCCATTATTTTCCACTTCTTTTTCGCGTTGGAGTGTGGCTATTTTTATACCTTTATCATGTTAAATGTATCTCTGATAAATTGTCTGCCGGCTGCCATAGCCAACCCGTCCACTCAGCTTTAATTTGCCTGTCATTTCGCATTGCCAGCGAGGGCTAAGCTGACATTTGGCCCCCGTCACCTGCCACGTCCCGTCCTGACCCCTGATCCCTTCTCCACTGCCCTCCTACATTTTCAAAGCTGCGCACATTTTCTGAAATGTAAGCGCAAAAAAAGTAAAGGGGAAAAACTTGCACAGGTCGCAATCTCTGGACAGGAAAAAAATGAACACGGAGCCTGGAATGAAACTAATTACGTGGACGACTTTACACGCAGATAAGACTTAAATCACCAAAATGAAATGAAATTTTCTTTCAGGGGGAGACTGGGGACTGGCTGGATGGCTCAAACTGTAGCGTATATAACGTCATTAGGCAGAAAAGGCAACAAAACAAAGTGTGAAAGCCGAGAACGCGACCACGAAGCGGGTTAATTACGCACAACAAACAATAAATTACTTGGTCCACGGAAATGCAAAAACAGCCTGAAGCCAAGGGGGAAACAAGATGGAAATAGCTAAGGGAAAAAGAGAAATTAGTAAGGGGGACCCTAATCAGCTTAGTGGGTTTCCTTTTACCCCTGGAAAGATGATTAAATTTTTGGTCTTGGCTGCGAGTGCGAAATCAAAGAAACATTGCGTATACGCCATGTGTTGCATTCTTACCTCGCTGCTGCTGCCCTCCTTTCCGCGCTGTCAGTTCTCTAAGCTCTTTTCTCGTCACCATCTTTCCTCTTTTTCCACTTAATTTCTTTAGCTCTTTCACTTTATCCCGCTGGCTTTGTTTTGTGTGGAAAGCAAAATAGAGTGGAGGAGAGGCACCAGAAAAAGGCGAAGGAATTTTTTAATTATAAAATGTGTTTATCCGGAATTAATTGTTTTTTTTTTTCTCTGACGTTTCTTTCGTTTTATCAGCTGCCCAAAAAAAAAAAGAGGAGAGTAATCTAACAAAAAGAGTGGCTTTTCCCCAAAGTCTTTTTATTTTATCTCTCCATCTCTCTTTGCTAAATTACTCGCATTTTAAGCTTTGACTTTTTGTCGTGACTAGAAGAGGGAAAATAAATTTATACCCAGAGGATTATAGAACGTTTTTTTCCAAGAGTTTTCATGCAGAGTATTTTTATTAGCCTTCTCTTCATTTTATACTAAATCTTTATGGTAAATCTTATAGCAAATATTTAATATCGAATACCCAATGAGTCCCAGAGAATAAAGCTAATATTATTCAAGACAACCTTTAACCCCAGTCCCTTTGTTCATAGCTTCAAATTTGAAAAAAATAAATAACGAATTCCCCGCCATATTTGTATATATATTTAAGTTTATAGCCAGTTGTAAACATCATTTTTTTGTTAGGTGCTGTTTCCGTTTAAATTTACCATTTGCCCTAGGAAGAGGGCCCTCCGTTAGAGTACTGCCATTTCAGGACACAATGGCCCACAATCCTACAGTAGTGACTCGCAAGGCAAAGTCCCCTCGCTCGCCGTATCCGTCCAGGTCCCAACAGGTCACCGACAACGAACAGCCCAAGGCGAAGGTGCCGAAGTTGACAAGCACCCGCGATGTTCAGACGTCGCGGCGCGGCAAGTCCACTAGCCAGATGGTTCCGAACACAGCGACCAAAATTGCTATTAATGATCTGCACCGCTTGGGTGTATGCCAGATGGTAAGTCCCTCTATGGGCAGAGTAGTCACAGGAGGAGGAGGAGGTGCCACATCGGGACAGAAGCATCACAGAGATCAGTCATCACCGCAGAAGACCCACCGAACCACTGTCCAAAAATTGACACCCAAGGAGAGCAGGGCAGTCAAAGAACAAACGGAGCTCAAGGACTTCAAGATCACCAAGGAGTATAAGGAGCTCAAGGAAGCCAAGATCTTTAAGGAACCCAAGGATCCCCATCCCAAGGGAGCCGATCGATCACCCAATCTCAGCCATCGCCATTCGCGTCACCAAAGCGATCGCACCAAGAATTATTTCGACAAATACCTGAAGTTCGCCTTCGATCTGAGCACTCCCGATGGAGTTAAGCAGCTGGAGGCTCACTTCTTTCCCGACAAGGATCCCACTGGAGCTGGCACCTCGGCCAATCGAGGGGAATGAACACAACCGAATCTGGCATGACTAAATTATTGTTTTTAACAATTGTGTGATTATTAACCGAACCGAAACTTGTGAAATTAAATGTATCTTTGCACAACGCTAGTAACACGAGGTAAACTCTTATTATCATGTTACATGTCTCAGCAGTTCCTAAGAGATGTATTTCAAAGGAAGCATAAACCATGGATGGTGGTAACTCTTTGATACTTTATTCATCACCTATACGTTCAATTTTTAGGTCAATTTTATCTGCGCAATAAATATAGCAAACGTGGGAGATTTTCCATCAATTTAAAACTCATTCAAAACTTCTAATAGCGTTAATAGCACTTTTTGTAAACGAAAAACCAAAAAACAAAACAAAAAGTACAACAAGAGCACAAAAGACCATTCGAAAAGTGAGAAAGATTTGTGCCGGGCTTAAATGAAATTTATTGTGTGGCCCAAAAACCACACACCCCATCCTCCCCATCCTTATTCACACTGTATGCAAATGTATTATGCTTTGTTCAACATAAATTCACGCACACACACACCCACGGACACGGACACGCACACGACGACACACAAACCGCAGGCTCATTCAGCAAAGCAACAAAAGCGGCGCATTGGGCATTGTAAATCATAATCAAAACAATAGAACAAATGAAGCTAATGTGCCGCATGCAAAACAACAATCGCCCGAATGAGTGCCAGAAGGGGATAGATAGCCAGGCGGCGAAAGAGGGACGGGCAGGAGGATATATTATCCTGGTCATGACAAGTCCTTAAATTGCGAAATATTTATTAAAGCCAAAGCGTTGCGTCGTTTATTCCGTGAACGAATTAAGTTTACCATTTAGTTTTTGGTTTTATTGATTTTTATTGAAATTTTAATGGAAATATTTTGATATTTAAGGAAGATCTAATTTCTATTAATTAATATTTATAAAAACGAAAGGTTTTAAATGTTACTTTATGGAATTCGAATAAGTACCTCCACTATAAAGAATATTTTTTGTGTGTTATCATTCAGTAAGTAATATATAATAAAATCCCCATAAAATAATAAAATATAATAATTATGTAATTAAATAGAGGCAAAAACGTTTGCCTCAGATATATTACTTTACTTAATAAACCAAAATTTCAAGGACTGCAAAAAACAAAATGGATGCCCCACATTTTAGGTGAGTATCAATTTTCCTAGCATACTTTCCAGGGCGCGCATAAGGTATTTCCCCGCCGACTGACCCATACATTGTGTGTGTGATTTAATGCTAAAGCTTTCGCATATTTTATTCAATTAATATTGCTCATTCGGGAACAAAAAAAATTGATGTATAATAAAATTCCTCACTACAATGGGGCGTAATTAGTGCGAATTGATTTATGCGATGGCTGCCACATTGATATTACATATCCGAGCCGTTGCTGACCCGGGGCCTCTACAAAAACGTGCTTAATAACATTTAAACATAGTGAACAAACGCAATTTGATTCAATTTTGTGATATTTAAAATTTATTATCTGCAACGCTGTATGTAGCTGGTTGACATCGGGTCAGATCTACTGTTTCCAAGCATTTGGTCCCCTTCAACCAGCTGTAGCAGTGGTTGATGACAACGAAATACGAGTGAACTGTGATAAATGACAAACAACACAAAAAGTACGATTTGTAAACACGAAAATAAACAATGGTTGAAAATTAATTGACATACGCGGAACATTACCCACAAGAAAAAAACTATAAGCCCAATTAATCTATGAAAAGTGTGCACTGAAGCAAAGTAAAAAAAATACATATATTCAATTTAATCAGTTTATGTAAATAAAATCGATGCTGATGAATTTATTGGAAACTCCCTCTTTATTATATTTGAATGGACAATATTTTAGTTCCTTGATTGTTAGCCTCGTTATTTGCCAGGATCTCTCTGCATTCCGATGAAGCTCAGCTATGCAAATAATTTTAGCCAGCAGCAATGGAAGGATAAGGATGCAGCAACGTCCTTCCGCTTCAATGTCATTTTCTAGTTTCTCACAGCCTTCGGATATCTTGAACCATATTGAATCTTACTTAATTTTGAATCTTATCTTATCTTGAACTATAAGGGTTATATTTCTTTTTAAAAAGGTAATAAAAAGTACTTTAATTTAATTCCAAAAACCTGAAAGAATAAAACGAATTAAATTGAGCTCAAAGGAGAACGAGTTAGTTTAAAGTATTAACAAAATCATCTAGGATTTGTCGACGCTAACCACGGCAGACAAAAGGGAATGCAAATTTTGCTTCGTCGACGATTTGATGAATTTCGGAAGCCAAATAACTCATTTTGATGTCGAATGCATTAAGGATAAGAGCATTAAGTATTTACTGACTAAATATATGTGCACATATGCACACACACCTACACCGCTTATATAGTGCAAGTGGATATGCAAATGTTTGCAGGAATTCTGGCAATGGAAAGTACATGTGCTTTGGCAGGAGAAGAAAATCAAACAGTTTCCATTATTCAATAGCATTTCATGATATCCACAGCGTCGATTTCTCTCTTTAGCGTTCTGGGAACGCGGCATATCATCAAATAGAATGAATTTAATTAATTTTATGGACAGCAGAGGTTCGGGGCAGAACGGTCACTCAATTAGTTAACAAGCTGCGTTGGCATTTGCACTCTAATCAACTCGAATCCCTCTTCCGCAAACTATTCAGAAAATTTGCCAAATCAAGTGATATGCAAATAGTCCCATTCCGTCGTGGCAAACAACAATTAATGAAATAACTAGATACCAGCCAAATCGAATCATCTGGCCATTTGGGCGTATAATTAATTGCATCATCGAATAGAAGGAACGCGGATGTATAAATTTTCACGCACGCTGGCTCTTAGCAAGATGTTAATTAAGAGTTTTAAATAGAAAGTTTGGTTGTGCTTAATCTATTTATTCTTTATGAACAGAATGCTCACACTTTAATTATTAGATTTTCAGTAAAAAGCATTAGAAATTACATTTTGAATCTAAATTAGGATAACTTTAATTTATTTAATAGAATAATGATCTTATGACACTATAATGTGACAGTAATTCATTGAAGGTGCAGAGAAGGATGCAACTATTTATGGAGTTTGCTTAAAAATGTTTATTTGAACAAAGTAAGAGAGAAAAGAATATTACCTAAGCCTTATAGAGAATCAGAATTTATTTTGCTTTCAAGCCCTTTTAATTTATATTATTTCTAGCAATTTTTTAGTGATCTTTTAGTACTAACAGTAGACTTTTTAGAATTTTTCGGTTAGTATTTAATTGCTCATCTAGAATGTCATATGCTTGTTCTTATTGCACTTTCTTAAAAACCTTACAGTTTTTAGTGTCATAACTCAAGAATTATTGGTCATACATGTCAAAAATTTAAGCCAGATTATTTTAATAATAAGATTCCAAGAAAATTAAACAAAAATGTTTTCATTACATATTCTCAAATTAAAATACCCCCTCTTCATTTTAGTCTCCTTGAAATTAAAAATAAAAGTATTATTTATAGACCAGTATAGACCGCAATGCTGCGAAAACTTGATCAAAGACAACTTTGGCCAAGAGCGGCCATAAATTATTCAATTATGCGCAACCCGAAACGAATCGAATCGAATCGAATCGAGCTGAACTCAACTCAACTGAATTGAAAGTTCAAATTGCATTGAATTTTAAAATGGTCAGCGCTTAATGAAGGCCCTGCGAAATGGAGCAGAAGCGAAAAGTTAAAAAAAAAAAGAAAATAAATAAAATTCGAACTGGCCAAAAAAAACACAGCCACCCGCACTTCTCCTGCGCAAGAATAAATTCAATTTAATGTAGATTTACATGCAGCCGGGGCCAAGCACTTTTTCTTTATTTTCCCTTTGAATTTTTCAATGAGAACGCTTGACAAATCACCGCACACGGAGTTGGGATTGGGGTCTAGCGAGGGAGTTGGGAGTGGGAGTGGGAGTGGGAGTGGATGCCCGGGGCTGTGTCATGAAATGAAATCGACATGAAACCAACGTGACCAACGTCATTAATTATCGCCGGCAACGCTGTGCCCTGCTAATTACGACATGACCGGCACCCGGACTTCCAGCCTCCCTTCCTCCGCCTGCCAGGATTCGAACTCGAACCAACTCCCGATTTCGGGGGCAAAAGGTGAGGCCCGTGAACCGGTGAGCCGGAATCGCTGGCAACATGATGGCGCACATTTTGGCCGCGAATAAAAAGTGAGTGCGGCCTGCCGCAAATAAATATAATGGCCCGAATGTGCGGCACTTGATGGGTTCCAAAAAAATTGACGTTAATCCGGCGAGTATTGGTGGGGGAAATATATATCCGATTCAGCATATTATTACGGATGCCAAGCTGGGCTTTAATTTGTTATTTAAAATTTTTTTAAGTATTTCTTTGAGCCATTAACAGAGGGGAAAATAATGTCAAAAATACTATTTCACACAGGAAAGTTGATCATCTCAAGAATTTTTTATTTTAATATTATTATAAAATCGTATTTAAATAACAAGAAAAGCAAGAACCAACTCGATGCTAATGGAATTTAATCCTGGTCTCTGTTTGACATAAATCAATCGCGTTCAACCATGAAGCAATCACCGAATATACCCAAAAATACATATATTAACATCGCGACAAATCCTTCACAAATCCAAGACCAAACCCGGACTGCATTTTCCCCCAAAAAATCATTTGTTGTCCGCTGCTCAGTGGGAAAATCCCGAAGAGCAAACAAGAGAGAGTTTTGATGAAATGCTAAGGAATGCAATGGAGCGCCACGGATAAGGAAAGGACCCAAAGGACGACTGCGAAGATGAAGAGCTGCTGACCGCACCATTCATTTTCTCATTTTGCAAACAAGTCGCTGTTGAAGATAAGTCGCGCCAAGTACGGAACTTAAGCCACCGAAGCGTAAGATACACACAACAGCAACAGGACGAGGATGCCGAAGAGTGCGGACAACTTCGACAAGAAGGATAAAGCAGCATGGGCAACAATAAGAGCAACTACAAGTGCCAAAAGCAACTGCAGAGAGGACACTTTCGATTGTGAGATACACTTGCGAGATAGTTAAAATAATTGTTACATAAGAACCATATTGGGGATAAATCCCACATACTTTATTTTTACTGTAAAAATTAAGTTTAAATTCATTTAAGTCACAGAAATCCTTATAAGTTACTTTGTTAATGGATCTCTTGAATTTATCTTACAACGTTCAAAATCACAAATAAAGTTCTTGTCTTGTTTGGAATATTTAAATATTTTTACACGCTACCTTCAAAAAAAAAAGAGAATCCTTGAAAAAATAACAGCAAGTGCAAGTGGAATTTCGACCGGGAATTCCACTTCGACTTCGACATTCATTGAGACCAAGCGACCGCAGCAGCCATGGATCAAAGGACAAAGGACGAGCCCAAGTTGTTGCGCTGCCGAATTTCCAGGAGAAGATGAATGGCGACGGGTGGCAGGAGGAGCGGTGTACAAGTGGCACTGCTGGATTACTACTTTCGGGGTGCGGATGGTTCTGCGGTTATGTCAATATGACGACAATAGGATTTGCCACGATAAGCTCCTCTGTGGTCCTTGATTCCCCGGTCCCAGTGGGTGGTGGCCATGGCTGGCAGTGTATTCCGACTGCTGTGACGTCTGAGGAGTGCGCTGATAAATGAAATTCGCAAAATAAATGCATTGAAGTGAGCTTAACTCGGCCCCGTTTTCTCCCTTTTCTCGCCCCTCGGGCTTTCCCCCTGCTTATTTTCCCCTGGCCGGCGACTGCCGACGTCAGCAGTTCATAAATATTTTGCCTCGTTGTGCCGAGTATTATTTTATGCCCACTTGTCAAAGCAAAGTGGAACACAATCCACACAATCCAAACTAAGGCGTGTTGTTTGCCGATTGTTTAAGGTTTAAGTAGGAGGCATTTCTCGCCAAAGGGTGTGCATTTTTACTGCAATTATGTATTTAATATTAAATAATCCATGGAAACTGTAGAAACTTCTCTGCCTCTCAATTGAATTTCGAAGAATTTTAAGCCTCATTGTGGTTAACCGAAAAAGTGAACTTTAAGGAAGTGAACTATCATTAACCAAGTTTTTTTTTTATAACATTAATAATAATAAGTTTGTATGTGCAGTGCCTGATATGGAAACAGTGCAAGACAGGAGTGAAAGGCTTTGGTGAATATACAAATTGTTTATACATAAACTCTTCTTGTGTATTCTTCTGTGAGAATCATAAAGCAGATTTTTTGTATAAGCAGCTTTAAAACTTCGATGCTACATTACGTTTTAATGATGTAATTAAGCTAATCGAATTCCATTTGTTGTCAAATCGACACCCACTTACAGTCATGGCCCACACCTGCCTGTCTGGGCCATTAAAATTAACGCTTGAGGTGGACGGCCATACAATTATCGTTGTTTTGTCACTCGCAACAGTCGCATTAATTGAAGTGCCACATGAAATATTTCCCATTTAATGGTGAGCATTTTAAATAATTTTAAATGAACCGATCCCCCGGTCGTTCCAGAGAGCCATTAAAGAAATAATAAGTGGATGTAATTTATGGATGCAGTTTTTTAAACCGCAAAATAAACATATAAAAGAGGCGAAAAGGGGATTTTACCCCATTTAAAGGAGAGCCCAGTTGATTTCGAGGCTGAGCCCATTTATGTTGCTTTCTTTTATATATTTTTTTTATTTTTTGTGCGCAAATCTGGAGCAAATAACTCATGCAAAGGACTTTGAAGGCTAAAATCTCGGCAGGTGGATGGCGCAGGATTTAGGGGGTGGCTCCTAATATGGCCATATATCTTCTGCTGACATAACTTTTTATGCCCAGAAAAGGACTAAAAAGGACTAAGCGTCAGATGAGTGCGAGTCCCCGTCGCTGTAGCTGTCGTCGTCCTTGCAGGGGGTGACCTGCAAAGAGGCTGAGAGAGTGGGGTATACGGAAATACGCTTCACGTTTTACTGAATTTGAAAATTTGAAAATTATTCATGAGCATGTGGAAATTAAATTCAGGTCCACACAAAAGAGATTTATTTGCCAGCCTTTCCCTGTCTCCTGCCCGGTTCCCCCGGCTGCCCCTGCCCCCTCTGCCCCATTCTATTTGTCTCCTTTGCTCTATGCAATGAAATGAAATGAAAAGGCAGCCGAACAGGGCCAAGCGGCTATTTATTTGCCCGAAGCGCCGGTCTCCTCCATCAGATTCTTTAGATCCAGCTCCTCTTTCATCTCCCTCTAGTGCCTTCAATTTATTTTTCGTGGCCATTCTGTAGTTTTTTTTCATATACTCTTTCAGTGTACTACCTAGTGAAGGATTAAAATTTAAAAACACGAGTATTTAAAATTAAATTCTGGGTCATTAAATAGTGAATAAATTTAAATAAAATTTAGGGGTATAAAATACATCCACAGACCAAATTAAACAGATTTTTTCAACCAAACACTAATATATTTAGCATGATGAAATTCTTGAAATTAAGATTCTCTGGCTTTCCAAAGTATTATTAAGTCTTAATATCTAGTAACTTCCATCTGCAAGTGTATCGGCGGAAGCTTTTCCACTCCGCCCCCCATTTTTCCGCACTTTTTGTAATGTCCGACTTATCGCAAGTTTTCCATTATAAAATTAGGTCAGCTGCAAAAATAACTCAGCTCAACTCAACTATTTTACCAGTCTATCTTTTTTTATATATATATTTTCTGTGCTGCGGTCGCCAGACAAATATTTAGTTGGCGGGGGGAGGTGGAAAAATGGGTCCGGAAAATGGAAAAAATGCTAATTTGTCAGTTTTACGCTGACATTGGTCCGGATCCAAGGCAGAGGGACTTGATTCAGTGTCCAAGGAAGACAGCATCCACCCAGGGCCATGGCCATTTCGGTTCCCAGTCCATTTCCTTATATCCCATCAGATGTTGGTTTCGTTTGGTCTGTTGTCATAAAAATTGTTTCCATTACATTATGCTGATTTCGTGCATTTATTCAGGCCGACTGCCGCTTGCCTCTTGGATATCTGCTTTGTGGCAACTTAATTTCCATTTTTTTCACTGTGTGCCGTCCGTTCCGGTTTTCCTTTTTTTCCGCCAGCGTTTTTCACCAGTCTGCCGGTCCGGCTGTATGTGTATTTGACCAAAAAGCAATTTCTATTTTCTTCATATCGCAGAGAGAAGTTGGATTTGTTGTGCTGCAGATAGCGGAGGCAGCAGAAAAACCAGAAAGCGCTGGTCAAACAATATAACTACGTTTTTTTTTAGCTTTTCATATTTTTCGATTCAAGGAAAACTAGTTTATCCTGCTTTTCGATAATGGAGCTGCCTCTATAGGTATAGTTCGGCCAGCAAAGCAGTTGACTTGATTGGCGTGGCGGCCATTTATTTTTTTGGACGAAAACAGGATGCTCTGAATAAACAACGTACGCCAGAAATGTATCTATAATTAGGATCAACAACAATGAGAATATATACAAGAAAAGAGTTATGTTTATGGGTTTTTTAAGGTAATAATGTTAAGGAAATTTATGGTATGCGTAAGCATATAGGGTTTTTTGATGTCAAGTCATTACATTATGAGTTTAGGCTATTCTGTGAAAGCATATTCTTTTAAAATTATCATAATGAATACAGAATACTGATAGAAATATAGGTAATTGTAGTAAATTAATACTTTGATAAATGTAAATCATTAAACCATTAAATAAATATACCAATCCTGTAGACTTCTTTTTTTTGTTTCTTCTTGTATGTTACATTAGCTTTTAAAACATACAATTGCTTAATTAATAAATTGTTTAATCCTAGAAACTAAGTTAAGTGCCTCAAAAATGATATAAAATTATATTTAAATTTCAATAACCTAGTAAAGCTGTCAGGAAGCTACAAAATTTGATTGGATAATTGAATATTCCCTCTCGCGAGCTGAATTTTATTTGCTAAAACTTTGAGCCACCTCGTTTGTGTGGAACCCTTTCTTCCTCAAGGGGAAAAAATAAGCGAAGCGAATCGCATCGAACTCATCAAACCGCCAGTCAAATAACCAGTGACAACAACAGCAAAACCGACCAACGTGCGACATGCAACACAACCCACCAGCAACACCAAAAACATGGGAACAACCTTCAGGACACCGTAACAAAAATAAAAAAAATGGGGAAAAAATCCAGGAAAGGGGGAAAGCGCGCAAAAAAGACTGTCACTTTACGCTGATTGCATCAATTGAAGCTCCACTGTGGCGCACGTCCATTCATCATCCGGTTGCTTCATCAACATGATGACATGACAGCGGCGGTTGAGACGACCCACCACCGATACTTGTACCCTGCACCGCTGAACACCACCCGCCAAGAGCACCACCCGTCATCCAACCCCCCCGGCCGGTCATCCCCCGATCTACGCATGGACAAACTAAACGAAGGTTCCTAACTAAAAATGGAAAGAAAATGAAAAGGCCAACAATAAAGGAGATATAGATACGTCAACGAAGTTTTAGGTACTCTACCTTTATGAACGATTAATTATATAGGGTGGGGTAGTTAATATTTGCTTGCCTTACAACTAAATTCATAGAAGAATTGCATTGATCTGCCTTGAGGTTTTCCTTTTAATTGAAAGACTCTCTTTTAAGATCCCAAATTTGTATTTTAAAATTTATTTTGATAGTTAGATAGATCGTTAGTGATGATAAGATGACCCTCTCACAAAAAAGGGTATTTTTCTAGGAAAATGAAGAAACAAAAATGAGTAAAGAGGGAAAAGTTTGCAACTTCATTTCGGGTTTTTCGGGTGACAGGGGCGGCGTTTCGTGGGACGACTTTTCAGGGGGGGAGAAACAGCACACAAAGAAAATAACGGATTCTTGTGCAAACAGAGGACTAAACGAATTTCGAAAATAGAATTACAACTTTTTCGCCCAGCACGAAAAAGGACGAGGACACAGGATGTCTAGAGCAAATTTGTTCGTTCGCTTCCCAGTGGGACTTTCGAACTTCCAAACTATACTCCTTTCATGCCGAATCGCTCACTCGGCGAACCTTACCGTGTATGGAAACGGCTCATTCGCTTTTATTAATGCGTGGCCGGGGTAATTCATGATGCCTCAGTCCCTTCTCGACTTACCATGAAATGGACTCTTACCGGTAAGAGGGCGATTCAGAGTGCCACCGTCGCTTCTCGACTGACCATGAAATGCACTCTTACCGGTATGGAAAAACATCAGAAAATTATTTTGCTAAAAAAAAAAAAAAAAACACATGAACCCCGAGATTTTTCATTTTTGTTATTGACTTTACATATTTAAACTTATATTTGTTATTGTTTATAAATCTTACCATTTTTTCTGGAATACTAAAGGACCAAGTAGGGATCGAACCTGTGTCTCAAGTGTTTAACGGACCGGCCGCTTACGCAATACGCCACGTAGCCAAACTGATTTGCGTCGGCGATATACACGTATGACCCTTATGCGTGTAAGAGTGACAGAAGCTTGCAACCCCTTAGCAAATGTTTTTATTTTGCTCGGTTGATCTTTGACTGTGCTGTCGCGAGCCGATCGCGACACGTGGCTCAGTGGTTAGAACATAAGTCTCCGAAGCAAGTGGGCGCGAGTTCAAATCCCGGTCGAAACTACCTATTTTATATCTTATTTCCTTTCAATTTCTTTTTTTTTTATTATTTTATTAGAGCAATGATTGATAAACTATTTTAATAGTTAAAGTTAAAGTTTTAAATAGTTTAATAAACAAATATGTAGCTGGTGGTGGTGAAGTAATTGCGTCGTAATAAGATAAAATCCCAAAAGGGAAATATCGCCCTGAGCGAAAGCAGTGATTTGTACCCTTACCGCAGCAGCGATGGATTCAGGTACCTGAGTCTCCCGCTTGCCACTTTGCTGAACTGGGGCATCATACAAAAAAACATTACCGTTCAACATGGATATCCAACTCGAGTCGCTCAGGGCATGACGCAAAGTCCGACTGGGTTTACATATTTAAACTTATATTTGTTATTGTTTATAAATCTTACCATTTTTTCTGGAATACTAAAGGACCAAGTAGGGATCGAACCTGTGTCTCAAGTGTTTAACGGACCGGCCGCTTACGCAATACGCCACGTAGCCAAACTGATTTACGTCGGCGATATACACGTATGACCCTTATGCGTGTAAGAGTGACAGAAGCTTGCAACCCCTTAGCAAATGTTTTTATTTTGCTCGGTTGATCTTTGACTGTGCTGTCGCGAGCCGATCGCGACACGTGGCTCAGTGGTTAGAACATAAGTCTCCGAAGCAAGTGGGCGCGAGTTCAAATCCCGGTCGAAACTACCTATTTTATATCTTATTTCCTTTCAATTTCTTTTTTTTTTATTATTTTATTAGAGCAATGATTGATAAACTATTTTAATAGTTAAAGTTAAAGTTTTAAATAGTTTAATAAACAAATATGTAGCTGGTTCTGGTGAAGTAATTGCGTCGTAATAAGATAAAATCCCAAAAGGGAAATATCGCCCTGAGCGAAAGCAGTGATTTGTACCCTTACCGCAGCAGCGATGGATTCAGGTACCTGAGTCTCCCGCTTGCCACTTTGCTGAACTGGGGCATCATACAAAAAAACATTACCGTTCAACATGGATATCCAACTCGAGTCGCTCAGGGCATGACGCAAAGTCCGACTGGGTTGTTTCCCGAAAAGGAATTGGCGCTTGTGTTCCCCAAATTAGTGCAACGAAATGAATGGCGGTGCCAGAAACAACAATAGCAACAATGAATTGCGGATAATCCCAGAAGGGGTGACAGATGAAATACCCTTACTTAGGCACTATTAATATGTAAAGTATATGGATAAATTTTAAATGGTTAATTACATATTGCAGGGTATCTTAAAGTCACTTGCTGGCAATAATGCTTTTGAAGTTTTATAAAAGATAAATTTAAATGGTTACATAAATATCCTTTTAACAAAATTTGATCAAATTTAAAACAAAAAAATAGTAAATAAATATTTAAATATATAAATAAATAACCTACCTAGGTTCGTAAAAATTCTCTACTTCTTGCTGAATTTTATAAACTTAATATTTTAACATTGCATATTTTTTAAAATTCAGATAAAATAGTTTTTTCTTACATAATCATTTATATTTTATTTTAAATACAATAAAGGCAACCTTTTTAGGTATTTTCTTATTAAGGCTTTCATTTATTTATAATAATTAATTCATTCATTGTCAGTTTAAAGTAATACTCGCCCGTTCTTAATAGGTATACTCAATAAAAATAAAGTGTAGCAAGCACGTTTGAATCTTTTTTTAACCCCTTTTAATCCTGATGAGCTAAAAATCCCAGAGTTTTGTGTGTCCTGAGCCTTTTCCTGGCTAATTTCCCCATTACGATTCGTTAGAGCAGACTTTGGATGGATTGGAAAATTCGGGGCTAAAGCAACAAAGACGGCAATTGGCCAAAATTAATCAGGCAATGGAAAATAAATCCTTCAGGAGGAGGTTACTTAGCATCCCCTTTTTACCTTGCGGAATATCCTCTTACCACCATTTTTGCCACCCTCTTCATCCCGATTTTTAATGATCCCTTTTTCTTTGTACGAAGTCGAAAAGTTGAGCAGCTTAATTGCTTTCATTTGGCTTTGCAATCGACGCATCAATATGACGTTGATTTTTAATGCAGCCAGAAGAGGGAGAGAATTGGAGAAAAGAGGGAGAGAAACAAAGAGAGATGGACAGAGAGAGAGAGAGAGAGACAGAGAGATGAGCAGGCACGGCACTCCGTTGGCTGCGAAGAAATTTTCCAGTGCACTTCACTTGGCAAACAATGATGCAAGAAATTGATTTTCAACAAGCTCAAGCTCAAGTGCCCTTCACCCAACCCACCTTACCCTTTTTTCCACATTTCCCAGCTCCCTTTTCCTACATTTCCCAACCCCCTTTCCCCACCCGCGTCCCCTTACTTCCAACCATTTGGTACTCGAGGGCGGCGACGTCTGCCTTGATGATGAAACGTTGTCTAAGACAATTGCTTTTTGGCCAAAGTGCAAGAAATAGATAAAATTAGTGAGGGGCGTGGCTGCCTCGAAAGTGCTCCTCGACGATTGCTAAAAAGGAAGAAGGACTTTCTCCTGAGTGGTGGAAATGCAATCCTCAAGCAGCTGCAATCTCGGCCAAATCCCAAATGGCTAAAATGCTGAAAATCCCTTTTTGTTCTCACTTTACTCCCCATTTGTTTTGTTTAATTTGTGCATGAAATATATATTTTAGCCACACATTTTCCCGGCGTATTTAGTTTAATTGGATTTTTCCACTCTTCCTGTGTATATGTTTGTTGTTTTTTGCTTTTCAATTTTCCGCATCGCAGGATTCTTTGGGCGCCTTCTCTGGCTCTCTCAGCTGGAGCAAGTGAATTTGCATAATGCACAATTATAAACAGCTCTCCGGGCTGCTCTTTTTCTCTCATTTACCTGGTCGCAACTTCAGCCAACTCGCAATGTTAATTAAAAATTATTGTAATTTTTTAACGCGTAATTATGCCGGAGCACTCGCTCATGGCAAGGTATTTTATTTATTGAAAAAGCTTTTCCCGCACACGGCTACGAAAATTTCATTAACGGAATGGCCGGCTTGCACTCGCATTTATAAACAAAGATATATGAGCCTGATGCGGTGGAAAATGCATATAAGGTGCCATCAACAGCAATAACAGGAGCAAGAAAATGCTTCTTTTGGAGTGAATAAATTAATTCTTATTTTAAATATGATTTTTAATTAATTTCTTAACTTTTTCAGTTGCCCCTGGAAGGTAGTTAAAACAAATAAGGTTTAAGGGTTATTTATATAAAGGGAAAGTAATGGAAAAATCAAATTTTGTACCTCTTTGATGCCAGTTTTAAAGTAATAAAGCTCCTTACTTTAAAGCTCATTAAAGTATTCACAGCTCTTCCCCTTGTCGTGTATTACCATTGACATATTTTTGAGTTCCTGGTCAAAAATGTTGTTGTGTGCTGGCATTCCAGATGGTTTCATTATTATTTCGGCTTCGAAACCATCGTCGAATGCTTCGAAGGACACGCACAAAGCCTGAGAGGTAACAAAAGCATAGCTCAAACCCAAACACACACACCCTGGGGTATCTATACCACACATGCACTCCCGCACACGTGCACACACACACACACAGTCACGCGGAGGAATTGTCATTATACAATGCAACCGTGAATAATAGGCTGACCCAGATGAGGTGCATTAACCAAATGAACCGCATCGCAAGCCATAACAATATCGCACACACAAAAACCCTGACACATACCTATACACCTACATCACCAGCACACAGAAAACATAAGTGGGTGAAAGTTGCAGAAATTTCAGTTTATAATCATTAAGCATGCCTTCCAAAGCACTGAATGTTTGTTAATCTAAATACACAACTATAATCTTGCGTCTCACATAAGCTTAGAGACTCTTCATACTTTCAAATTCTAATTAACTGAAAATGTTTACCGTGTACGACACCGTTGAAAACTAAAACTCTTGTGTGCGGCCCTCGCGGCGTATGCGTAATGTGAGAATGTGAGAACTTTAACATTTCAAAGGCTGAGTGGGCGGAGAAATACCACGAAAAATAGAAATTCAAAGAGGAGGATGGGATATGATGCCAGGGGACATGAGCAGGAAACAGAGTGGCATAATTGAATGTTGTTGCTAAATAAATGAATACGTTTGTCAACAGTATAAATAACATAACCTTTAAAAAAAAAGTGCAGGAAGCAGCACAAAAATGTTCATTTAATATTTTAAATCCTACAATGTCTAAATCTTTGGCAAATACGCTTCTGAGATCGGTGTGTCTTGGAAAATTAGTTTGTCTTTACAGTATTTTATTATATTATTTGGATAAGAAAATGAAAATTACCTCTCTGTCACCCCATTTTTGGTACGGTCTTTTAAGCATACTTCGCACATGAACTTGCGTTAACTTAACTAATATTATTAGTTATTAGATTAGTGATTAGAAGATTTTACAAAATCCACACAATATAAGCTAAGTAGAATGTTATATTTACAATCATAAAATAATTTTAAAAATGGAAAAATTGTGTAGAGTTGGGAAAACACGATGTGAAAGTAAAATCTACCTTTAGGTAATATATCAACATAATTGGTAAACGATAACAGTCTGAGGAATAATTTTTAAAATATAAAACTGTTTTAAATGAAACTCGTGTAAGCTCTCAACAGTCTATTAAGCAGATATTTACTATTGTAATATAAGCATTATTCCTCACTTCAATAATGGCAATTTAATTACCACAAAAATTATAATATTAAGTGAATGCTACAATTAAATCATTTTATTTAACATGTTGTCTTAAATGTTTCTTTTTTTTATTTGTAGTTATATATTATTATAAATTTAAAAAAAGAAAAAAATGTTTATAATTTACGGATATAATATGCTTTTAATAGCGTTTATGATCGGCAATCGGTAATGTTTTGTACTTCCTTGCTTATATATCACAGTTTTAGGAGATAAAGCCTATGAGATACATGGGTCCTCGCTTTCAGTTGACACAATTCAATTGTGCCTTATAATCGCATCGGGAAAGGATTTACATAATGACCTCGGTGGAGGAGGACTCGCAAAACCAGCAGAGAAGGAGGGAAAACGAACGGATTAAATGCATTTTCATTGGCGACTATAAGAACACTGCAAAATGTTCTACAATTTTGTGTGAAAGACTGCATGAAAAATAACAGAAAAATACGATTTTGTTTTATTTTATTTTAAATTTAAGCTTTTATTTTTAAATAATATTAAATGTTAAACCTACACAATTTTCATGAAGAAACGGTAAATCAAAACATTTTTAAGCTAAATTTTGCTCATGAATGCTCATATGAAATGTAAACTTAAAACCTTATATAAATTAATAAAAAACGTATACTTTATAAATTTTCAGTGTTTTACAAGGGAAAAATCCTGTCATCTCCCTGGCACATTAGGGTCGACTCCACCACTAATTGGAAAATTAATAAGCAGCGCAATAGAAGGATGAGGGCCAGAGCCTCGGTGCAGTCTCGTTTCGATTCAGATAGGACCATGAACAAATCGCATTCGATTCAATTGCCGATCGATCAGCTTTGCTGATTGAAAGGCGGCTGCAACTGCAACTCGAACCCCAACGAAACCCAAACGGAACCCGAAGCTGCAGCAGGGGTCCTCCTCTCCTTTCAGCAGCCGAAAATAGCTCGTTTGCACATGAGCTCAGCTGAATATTGCAACGCGAAACACGTAGACGTGCGGTGATGCCAGGGCAGGGGGTGCAACGGATGCGGAAACGGGTCGAGTCATGGCCAAATGATTGGCCATGTCAGAAGAACTTATCATGCATTTCCCCAACGTCCGACGATGGTTCCGTTTTTCCTTATCGGGCGAACGCTGGATTTTCAATTATGCCCGAAAGCGAAATGAGAAACCACATAAGAGTTTTTCTTTGGGGTTTGTTCGTTGATAGAAAGATTCAGCAGTAGTCCATGTCTGCTATCGAACGAAAATAATTAAATCAGAATATAGTCTCCCCATATAATCCTGATATTGTAAAACAAAATTGCGTTTAAAAAACGTTCACAGAGATAAATAATAGAATACCAAAATACAAATTTTACTTGTGAACTTAAGGCCAAAATGTAGAATATTTTATTACTTTTTTCAAAACTTTTATAAATTCCTAAATCATAACAAGCAAAAAATAGTTCATAATTGAAAACAACTATTTTGAATTAATATAATTGAATTAATAATCTATTTTGGCCCACAGCCAAAAATTTATTCAATTAAACAAAGCCGAAAATAAATACATAAATCGCACAATATAGCAGTTTTCAACAAAATACATAAATTCAATGCCAGAAAGAGACATAAATATCAGCGAAGAAGAGACAACAAACTGTGAAAACAAGGAAGAGAAAGAGAGAGACAGTGAGATAAAGTTAATGGCAGCGACAATGCGCTGCAATTACGAAAATAGTTGGAAAACTGTGCGAGCGACAACGGAAAAAACACGAACATAACCAACCGAGAATAACGGTAAAACTATAGTAAATATTTTTCACCAAGCTTGACAAAAAAAAAACGGCGAACAACTAGAAATGCGTGTGCGAGTGTGTATGTATTGTTTAAAAGGTCTGTGGCATCGTTAATATTTTTCCTGCCAACTGTCAGACAACAAAACCCACAGCGAGCGACAAGTTGGCTAACACGCATACGCCGCGTATGCCAAGGCAACCAATGGCCAACCCAAAGGCGACGAGGGATGCGGAGCGAAAATGCAGCGAAGCCGGAGCTGGAGAATGAAGGGGCGTGGCACGTGGTATTGGCACTGGAAACAGCAATTTTTTGGGTTCATGAACATGCGGCAAAAATTAGTAGCGAAGCGAACACAAAACACAGACAACTGACAACGGAAATTGTTCAAACGGCGAATGGAAAAATTGACGCAGAAATAAAACTAAATATAGAACAAAAAAAAAGTTAAAATTTAAAGAAACAGGGAACAGGAATCGGGAAATTTAAGTCTATTAAAATATCATAAAGGTTTCAATATGTTTTAGACCTCTAAAATGTTAATTAAAATTATATAAGCGAACCTGAAACACTTACTGATGAAAACACGTACGTAAATTATAGGTAATACAAGCTACTAATGATTAAAATTTTAAACTTAAATATATATTAGCTAACCCCGCATAATTTCACCTTTACCTTCGATAGAAAAATAAACATCCGCTAAAGCAATAAACAAATACCTGGGAAATATGGGGAACCTATTGGCAAATATCGAAAAACAACAAATGTTGTAAAATACAACAGCAGCCACTATAATAATGTAAACCTGAGGCCCTGGCAAAAATGTTTCAATGTTTTGTATGTTTTACAAACAAAGCGGTTGTTGTCGCTGCTGCTGCGGGCTTTCAGGATTGCATAAATATTGGCAATCGCGCGGTAAACAAAATCCTGCCAGGCAGTATTACAATACATGCTCTACTTTAATGCAGTAGGAAAATTCTTGAAAATGTTCTCAAGCTTGAATCTCAACTTAAACTAGCTTAAAATCTATTCAATATATATTTAAATATTTTTAATTATAGACAAAACACTTATATCGTCCCAAAATATTTAATTTTTCGTATATTTCTTGCCTTGCATCTTCTCTTGTGAAAAATCAAGCCTGAAGGCTTGAAAAATCAATGCAAATTGTTGGGGAAAATTCATTCATTCACCTCAGCCACCTCTTACCATATTTCAAGCTCCCATTCCTGCCCCGAAATCTGTGGCAGCCACAGAGAAATGTTCGACCTTTTACCGCCTGATTATGAGTCCAAGTTTTGTTTGGCTTATTGCTAAAGTTTCAGTTGGCCCCATCGGCTGGGTTTTTGGTTTCGGTTTGCTATTGCCTTGCTTTGGTTTCTGGCCGGCTCTTTGATTTTATTATTTTTCCATTTGCAGCAGATTGGCTTAGGCCCGGCCATGGGACCCAGGGGAGTGCTCTCCTCCTTGCTGGCTCCTCCTTAACTGCAATCCCCGTGGGCAATTTGGGCGCCATTTGTTTTGTCCCTTTTTTTTGGTTACCTTTTTTGTTTGGCTGAAGAAATGTGACAGCCTTTGATGGAAAACTTGTTTAAGGAGCCGGGCAAAAGTCAAACTCAAATCGAATAATTACCATTTTAACTTTAAAATTAAAGTAAAAAATGTATTCCTATTTTGAATATTTTTCTTTAACTTCTTTTTAAGATACGAAATGTATATTTTTCCTCTGGCCAAATCTTCTGGCCACGAGCTTAACAATATCAAAATTGTGTAAATATTTCAGTTACAATATTTTTTGCTTAGAGTGCACTTACACAGACATTTTCTGTAGATTTTTAATTACCGTAGTTGCCATATCCCAAATGCCAAATGCAAAAAGCAAACGCAACAACATTCATTTCAATTGCAACTTTTTGCAAAGTAAACAACAAAGCAGTAAGTCACAGGAATAAAATAAAATAAAATAAAATAAAGAGAGAAAGCTCCCAAAATAATATGAGGGAACACGCAAAATGTTAAGCCGCTTGTAAGCCGCAATGCAAATGCGGCTTTAATCAATTAAAAAATTTTCGAAAGGCAAAAAGTTGTTATTTTACAGGCACATGAGTGTGTCTGTGTGTTTGTATGTGTGGAAAAACAAAGCAAATCAAACACACAGTTTGGGAGAAAAGCTGGCGATCGTAAGGGGCGTATGGGCAACTTTTGTGACCTGTGTTTTCCCCACCGAAAAAATACACCGAAAAAAATTAATAAAGTTCTTATTTCATGGTTTTTTAGATTCCAGAATATGGAATGCTTCTTATATTTATTTTATTATTAAATATATTAATTTAAAAGGTTACTAGTTTATTTGCTAATTACTTCCGTGTTTATAATATGATTCTACAAATTTCTGGGATCTATTATTTTAAACAAACGAATCTGTCTAAATCGAACCCTCTGGTGATGCTGAAAAATAATGTATATTATTTACAGAAACAAAGATGTCTTGCCTTTTATATACATTCTTGGTTGCCACTAAATATTTTAATGGTATAAAACTACCATAATCTTAAAGGGCTAATTGCTTTTTCTTTCAGTGTAACTGTCATGCTGGGAGCAGGGCTTTTGCCAAAAATTTCAACTTTCTGTCCCTCCCCCTACCCCTGATCCTGCTTCTGAAGCTGTTGCTGTTGTTGCGATGCTTGTTGTTTCTGCGGTCTGTTGGCTTGACTTGACTTTTGGTTTTTCCCCTTAGTCCTGCTGAAGCCTTCGCTGGCTTTGTTTGTCCTTGCCTAATGTTGCTCATCATCTCATTGTTGTTGCTGCGCTGAGTCTTATTTATGCGACATTGTTGCTGGTGCCGCTATTGTTGCTATTGTTGCTTTTGTTGCTATTGCCTTGCCGCTGCTATATGCAAAGATAATAAGATAAATGTTCTCCAAGGACTGGCCGACAACGTCGTCGTTGCTTATGCGAGCAGGACATTTGCACAAATGTTTTGTGATAATAAATATTACTCAGTGCCCCATCACGGGGACCGGTCGCCCGGTCCTTGGGCCAATGTTTAGGGACTTGGGCTTGTGGTCGTCCTGAAATGGCAGCCTGGCATCTCTGAGGGGGGCCGGGCATAAAAGATATTTCGAAAAATGTTGCATTTACGTTTGTATCGTGTCTGCGGTGCGGTCACGGGTCTGGCTCATATTTTATAAATGCCCTTCTTTTGGTAATTGAAATTTATTTTAAGTTTAATGTCATAGTTCAGACATTGACTAATAGAGGGGAAATCATATTAGGGATAAGAAACATCAGACAATCATTGCTAAAACAACACAAATATGGAAAGAGTAAATAGAAATTCAAATTCAGTCATAAGAAAACAACTGGAATTCTATTTAATTTTAAATAAAAATACCTTTTACTCCGTTTACAATTTAAGTCCTTAAATTTATCTTTAACTTTAAAATCATATTAGGGATAAGAAACATCGGACAATCATTGCTAAAACAACACAAATATGGAAAGAGTAAATAGAAATTCAAATTCAGTCATAAGAAAACAACTGGAATTCTATTTAATTTAAAAAAAATACCTTTTACTCCGTTTACAATTTAAGTCCTTAAATTTATCTTTAACTTTAATGCGTCCAAGTCCTAGCTTTGCTGTTGAAAATTCACAATTTAAGTCCATCTACACGTAAAGCACGTTTAGTGCCTTTTCCCAAACCCAGGCACCACTTCAGACTAATCTAACTAAACTTTTAAGTTATCATTTTGTAGTTTGCAACAATTTTTGTTTTAGTTGCCGAGAAGGAAATCAAATTAAGCTGCCATTTTGTTGGGCAGAGAGGGGTTAAAGGATAAACCGAGATAGAGGGAAAAGCAAAAAAACTTATTTTCTAATGAATTTATAAAACATTTTGGAACATTTCGTTGGGCCCCATCGAAAAAGGAATTTGCATAATTGACATGTGCCGAGTTTTTTTGCAGAATAATATATTAACATGAGTTGAATTTAAAACGAAACTTTTGAGTCTATAGATTTAGATTATTCATGAATAATTCCAATTTCGAATTAAAATTATTGTTATCCATGCTCTTTTCTTGGCCAAGAATTTAATGAAGTCATCAAGCTAATTTTAAATGGAAGTATGCTCCTAAGGTCCTAGAAATAAAAAACTCATAATTCTCTTACCCAATTGTCGCCTTTAAAGCCCTACAAATAAATTATCTGCGACAGAAGATTCTTTTATTTTTTCATGTTGTTTTAGGCAGCTCTTCCTCGCCGTAAACAAACAAAAATTGATTAACAAAATGAAGTGAAATGAAAGGGGCTCGTAAAAGGAAATTCGCCAACATAAACAGAAGGAATGGGCCATAAAACCAATTGGTCATCCCCACCGAACCAGCCTGCCAATGGAGTGCAAAATATACCCAAAAGGCGGCCGGCTCGATGAAAAATTTATGCCTCACGTGATGGAGACACAGAAAACCAAAAAACCAAAAAAAAAAAGAATGGAAAAACGAGCAGAGAGCAGAGAAAAACAACAGGGAAAGCCTGACGCTAGGTTTGGGGCCAAGGGTAAGGGAAATGAAAAACCGTAATCATTTAAATGAAATTCAGAGAGGGAAAAGCCCGGCAAAGGAACCTCTGATTATCTGGACCTGAGGAAGTGGCTGTGGCTATATGGGAGTGCCAGTTTCAGTGGCACCATCAGTTTAACTCGGACAATGAAGCCAAGCGAGTGAAAAATTACAATTGTCACAACAGCAAATCGGTTTTTCATTGCTCGTCGCGCGAGCGAGACTTTTCACGGCGCATTGAAGTTGATATGAAAATAATTGCATGGAAATTCGCGCCACCGGCAGATCTATATCGCTCTCTCTCTTCCTCTGTTTCTCTCTCACTCTCTTATTGCCGGAGAACCATTAATCTTTGGCGAGATCTTGCAGGAATACGTATACGCCACGTTGGCCGTCGACGCCGAGTTTAATGAGTTAATTTTCAATTCCATTGGCGTGGCGTTAAGGGCGAGTAAAGGAAAAATGCAAATTCCGCACCGCCTGGCATCTTGCATTCCTCTGTCCACCCACCCCCAGCCCCTACCTCCATTGAGCTTCGTTCATCAACCCCCAACCCCCTCATTAGCCATTAGAGCGCCATTATGCGTTGCATGTTTAATTATGGACCTTCAGGGAGGGTATAAGGACAGTGAAGGGCCCGTGAATACCCGGCAGAGTTTTAAGAATTCCATTAGATAACAGCTTTGATGACTTTCGAGTGGCTCGCAGCTATTTATGGTCGGCTTTGCCCTCAATTGCCTCATCGACTATTGATTGCTGGATATTGATGGTAAATGCATCCGTCGAGAGAATCCATTAATGCCATTGAATGAATGCCATTGTAATACCCAGATTTGTAGCTGAGTTTGCAATGTATATCAGGTGAGTCAATATGTTTTTAAAACGACTTATGAATTTATTATTTATTTATTTAATAAAGCATGAAATTTTGTCCTAATATTTTGCATTTTATATAATTTTATACCATACAAGATAAAACAAATGTTGTAACAATAATTGTTAATCTTAATCTAAATCATATCTTAAATCTATAATATCATATGGCTTTTCTGGTTTGTGTGTCGTTGGAGCTGGTGTCATGTTGGCTTCACAAATATAATAGTTTTCTTGACTGCAATATTTGGTTTTCATGCAATGACATCCTCGCTGAAGCTTTACGCATTCATAATCATATCGCATATTTGGCTGTCCCTTGGCCCACTTTAGATAAGGAGCCTCCACTCCCGTAGTTTCTGATATGAACTCATCGTCATTATTGATGATGATATCCACCCAATAGGATTTGCAGCGGGTCAAGTGATCGGTGATAGCGTCCCATTCGTTAAAATTTTTTATGCTTACCAAGTTGGCATTCATGCTTTTACATTTATTATGAGCATCGTACCAGTCAAGTTTCTCACTATCCGATATATAGTAATATTTTGATCCAATCCTTTTAAAGTTTCTGGAAAAGCTCTGCCGATGAACAGAAATAGAGAAACAAATAAGTACAATACAGAAAACGCTCTCATTAACAAAGCAAGAAAAAGCAACAGTTATATTTATAAATTTAAGACACTCTTAAAACACAATTTAATATATTATATATTTTTGATTAAACTCACCACTTCTCTAGCTTGACTGAAATGCGAGACAACGCTAAAAACTAAGAGCAGTATAAGATGACGCATTTTGTAAAAATGATTAAAAGGTTCCACACGAAAAGACAACAAAGACTGTTCTTTCTTTTCCACTAATCTGCGTTTTTATAGGAGATCTCAATTGTGTAAGTAAAAACAATTTATAATATATTGATTGTTTCATGTAATTCCTGTCTCTTATCAGTTGAAGTTAAACAGAATTTATAGCAGTTCTTCGTAAACTGACTTCAAGCCTTTGCTATCAGTTGATGATGGTTATTAATTGAGTACATAATTCTTAATATATTCAACAATTGTTTACAATAATATTAAACAGTATCATTTTTCTTTTTAGTTGATTTCTTAAGTCATTTTCTAGTAACTAGCAGTATATTTTCATATTGAAACTCAAGTCAACTTGTTCTCCCTGAACTAAGCTCAGAAAGGTTTAGACTATAAAACTGTTAGGTGGAGGAGCTCATATCAAAATCGTCTGCAGCAATATCCTCATGGACATGGACAGAAATGACCGTGGAAGCTCACTGCCGGCAGTTTGCGACTGGAAATGATGTGGTTGGTTAGTTGCGGTCCATGCGGTGTGGGCATTTGAATGACGATGGGAGTGGACGGCTAGCCCGGCTGACGGGAAAAACTTTTTCCGGCAACTGTAACTACCACGACTATAGTTAGGCCCTCCGGCAGTAGGTCAGGCACTCAGACATCCGGGCAGCAGCCGGACATTCGACATCCAGACGTCAGACCCCGGACCAGTGCGGTTTTTAAATGAAAACGCAACCAAGCCGGCCAACATTGGTGCCTAGTTTTGGGTGCCGAAAGAGAAAAGCCTCTGGCCTCTGGCCTCTGGTCTCATCAGAATTTAAATATGTGTGTGAGTCTAATGCAATTAGTATTTAAGTATTTATGTATATCTTTCAGAAACACCCCCGTCTGCGACCCATTATAGGAATGCACTCAAAATAATCGATAGAGCAGCCAGCCGGGTTGCAATCAAAGCAATCAGCTTCAAATGGACCGCTCAGCTGGCCTCCGATGCGCCCGCATCCCTTTTCCTTTCCTTCCTTACCAAAAAACCGGAGGCCATCAGCATCATCATTATCATTAACGTTATCATCATCGGTCGGCTGGCATTTCCGGCGGCGGAGGAAGGCCAAAGGAGAGTTGGCCAAGGGCCATTACAGAAGTTGACCAACTTTTAATACCCACAGTGGCCATGTTGCGCATGTGTAATCCCATTAAAATCCAATAAGTTAAATTATTTCCATTATTATTATGTGAACGCACTTTGTCGCCGTCCGTCCGTCCGTCGGTCCATCAGTTCATCCGCCCACGTTCCCCACAGCCCCGTCTCTGTCCCACTCTCTGGTGTCCAGCGATAACTGCCCATGTGGGCGTTTATCTCTCGTGCGGCTTTTGTTGTCCAATCGAGTTTCCTCGCCTCACCTCTGCACTCAGAATACATACTTTTATTAGCGCAAATTTTCAAAATGTATTTTATATATATTCTTAAGAAATTGTATAATTTTAAGAGGAATTACCTAAATGGCATATTATGCTCTCAGTTTTATTACTTTCCCTGAGATAATTATATGTTAAAATTTGTTTAAACTATTTGCTATGTTTCTTTTGTGCTATTTTTTAAATAATTTAATACATTCGATTTCTCACTTCTCTAAGTGTACCATATAAAATCCGGCGGCAGCACTTTTGACCAATATCTGCAACACTTCAAACTCTGCTGGCTGTTTCTGTTTTATCTCCGGGCCGTTGTCCGAGTGTGGTCATGATGCCCGCGTGATCCCCAGTCCCCTGACTGTTGTTGACCATTAAATTGCATTACGTTTCGTGCAATCATTATGATTGCCATTGCCGTCGTCGTTGCTGTTGTTCTTTTTATTGTGTGTGTCCTGTAATTTGCGTATATTTTTTAATTACTTGGAGGCTGGCAATGGAGCTTAAGAGAAGCTGAAATGCCGAAGAGCCACCGCTTTAATAATAGATTTTACCATAGAGAGAACCTTTCTTAAGAGAGTAATATCATTAAAAAAAAGCTGGTGCAACAAATTACTTAACAAAATCAGTAAGTTATTAAATATCTTAAGTTTAATGAAGAAAAACAAAGGATCTGCTTTATTACCACTAAACAATGTATTAAATCACAAGTCCCACTACTATTACCCAAAATTTAAAACGAAAATCTATTAAACCATTTATTTCTTTTAATTAAAAATAAACAATAAAATGTCCAATCATTTAAAATAAACTAGCCCTATCATTGACATTAACCTTATATATTTTATTACTCTCTTTAACTATTCTCGGAAAAGGTGCTCTCAGAATTAAGAGGAAACAATATTTATAATAAATAAATATATATTGTTGTTACTGATAAAGCCTATAAAAACGCTGGCTAGCGGGGCAGATTCGTCAGTCTATATTATTTATAGAGAGAGGCGAGATGCGTTATCTTGCAGTGCTCTTAGTTGTGGGAATTGTTTGCCAAGTGGTAAGCATAATTGTAGCCTCGAAATTTAAAAGTTATATATTTTATACGTGGAAAAAGAAGAATCACTTTCATTTTTGGCTTAATATTCAAAATAAATTGTAATTTGAATATTAATATAACCAATATTGAACCTTAATTTCTTGTCGGTTTGGTTTTATAAACATTTGTGAACTGAGACTACAATATGTGTGCATAAAAACACTAAGATTAAGTCCGAAGATCCAAACCTAATAGTTTCTGGTGCACTCTTCGTGTTTAAAAAAACAACTTTTTATTTTGTCTCTCTCATAATTTAATTTCAATTCATATTTGTTTTGTTTATTTATTCAATAGCAAAGCAGTTCTCATAATTTCCAGGAGATTGGAGGGAAGTATTACTATATTGAGCACTATGACAAACTTGACTGGTTCGATGCTCGCGAAAAATGTAGAAACATGGATGCCCACCTGGTTAGCATCCAAAATTATAAAGAGTGGGACTCTATCACTGATCACTTGGAATACTGCAAATCCTATTGGGTGGATATCAGAGATGTTGACTCAGACTTTGATTTCATATCAGACACCACCGGAAAGGAAGCTCCTTTTCTTAAGTGGTCCCACGGGCAGCCACGTTCTAAAGATGATTATGATTGTGTTAAGCTGAGGGCAAAAAGCCATTATATGAAAACCAAGTATTGCGACCAGGAAAACCATTATATTTGCGAAGCCAATAGTCGACCTGTACCTGTACCGATCCCTGTAACATCAGCTCCAATCGTACACTACCCATCGTCAGCATACGAAATTATAGATCTGAAGACTCCTTAATTTAATTATTGGGCCTAAAGACTTAGTGGTAAAATTATTATTAAAGCAAAACAAAAAAGGATTACCTTCTGCAATTAAAAATTGCTAAGAAGAAATTGTGTTAACTACGTTGCAAACTTCTGACTGAAACTGTAATACTCCGCAAGGGTATAAATATGTAAAATAATTTAAATAAAAATGTAAATTGTAAAATTGTTTAGCCATGCTTAAGTTTGCAATAAAATGACTTATTATTAAATTACTTTATTTTGGAACTCGGCTTTAAAAACACTTGAATATATAAAATTATGTTATTATTATATTTATAAAAATAAAATTCAAGTGAAATACCCAGAACTGGTTTTAAAGGTTTACTTAGAATTACTAAAAGAATTCCATGGAGCAACCCAAATCTTAAAAGTGTGGTTGCTGTGACCTCTCGAACTCCCTAGAACAAGAAACCAAATATATATATAACATGCACAATGAGCTTTGTCTATGTTATATATGTAGAAGGTTCCCATGTTTTTCAGGTTGTATGTAATTTTCCAAGTACTTCCGCTTGAATATATATTTTTTATAATACCTATAGAGTATAGAGAAAAACAGTTCGGTTCGATTTGAATCTGCATATCAACCCTGAAGACCCCAGCTCTCGCATGCCATTGCGTTTGCCCCTGGCCATTTTTATTGCATCCCCCATTCGGCTGACCGCATTTTAGCTTCATTTACAGTTATTTGCAATGCCCCAACACAGCACCACGAACCACGCCCACATCCACCATTCCCGCAGGCAAAACCGCAAATTCAATTTTGGTTTAGAGCCTACAAACATTTTGCAGCATGTTTATGTCCGCTGCATTGTTCCGAGTAGTTTTCGCTCCTGGCCCGCTTTTAATGCAATTTATGGCAAGTGTTTGCCCCGGTTTCGGTTGCCATTGACCACAAAACGATCTTTTGTGATATGGCCAGTGCATATGGGTGGGTCTCTCTGTCTCTATAGTGGGATTGGGTTTTCATTTAAGCATGACTGAACGGACGGGTAGACGGGCGGACGGGGGGTCGCCAACTGGCAGTTCTTAGTGGCCATGTCCGCGTCAATGTCGGCCAGATGATAATCATCAAACGAACGCCAAACAATTTTGCAATTTTGCATATTGCCATTGGTTGTCCGTCCAGCTGTCCATACAGTTGGATTAGCATCTGGACTCGTCAAAAGCTGCCAATGGGAGAACTACCACAACGAAAGAATATATTCACTTTAAAGGGTTTCACGGTTTGATTTCGAAATTTATTACAAGTATAAAATGCTTGAGGAGAACTTTGTCCAGATTTTTTGTGTCCGTTTTTTTACATAAACCAAATCGCTATACAAGCGATTATTAACTTTATTTAAAAAATTTTAAACTGCTTCCTCAAACATGTCGATCAAAAGATCCGAACAATTTTTTACAACAAAACGGTATAAGTCATCGGCTAAAGGGGGCTTAAACAAAGATCATGCTTCGCTCCTTGGAGACATAACCTACTTCTTGTCGGCGCTTTCATTGCCTTCGATGGTAGCATCCTGTTTATCCTGCTCGGCGTTATCCTCCACATGGTCATCCTGATTCCAACCGTCAATCTCAATTTGGACAATGGGATTGCCGTCCTTGTCCAACACGGTATTGGGAGAACCAACCGGGAGCGGTTTAACAGCATCCTCCAACGAAGGCAACTGGTGCTCGGTGTTGCCCACCGGCCCCGCCACCGTCTCAAAAAGGGGGTGATCCAAAGACGAAATTGATTTGGTGAAACTGCGCGCAAATTCTACATCGCCCTTGGCTATATCGTCCATGTTAACGTCCACAACCACAACGCCATCGATAATACGAGAGCGGTGCGCAGAGCGGTAGACCAGACCGGAGACCACGTTCGAGCGAGCAGTCAGCCGGGTGACCAGATTCCGTTGAAGCGCCAATTTGTTCCTCAGCATCAGTAGGCGAAACATGGTTTTTCGTAGTTGTATCTTCTAAAGCGAGAGTTTATCTATATTAAGAAAATGCAGCTTCAAAAAAATTAAAAAGTTGAAATAAAAGTTTCCTAAAATGATTACCTCTGTTTTCAATTTTAAAATTGGAAGGTCCTATCTAGCCGAAATATTCAATATGACTGAAATTCTCGCTTAGCTGAATAACAGACACAACTCGATTTGGATGAAATAACTTTCAAGGCACATATGCTAACAACGATTGAACAAAATAATTATTTAATAAATTCCATTTCAATATGACATAGTAAGCTTTCTTAAAGCTGAGATTCATTGGCCATATATTTTGACCTAGTCAATGGAAGAAAAAAATAGATAAACATATGTAAAATGTATAAACAATTCCCTGGAATTGGACTAAATATAGTCCTCTTCGAAAATAAACTCCATGAGTAATACAACTGAAAAAATACAAAAACCCCAAAGGAATTTCGTCAAAATCCCCTCTTAGTCCCACCTGAATCCCACTGAAATTCCCTTTAAATCTCATCTAGTCACCCGTTTTTCACATTTTGTCCGAATCCCGCTCAAAATCCACCAAGATCCCGCTCAATTCCCGCCCAAATCACACTCAAATCCTGCCTTGCTTCGTATATATGAAGATTATATGGTATTTATACTATAATAAACTCATTTTTTTAATATAATTTCCCCCTTTTTATTGTATTTAGTTTATAACATAATATTGACAATTAATTCGGATTTAAGTTAATGAAAGGAGCGTAAACGGAGTTAAGTGCTAGAATAGGTCTGGATCAAATTTGGAAAACAGAAGGTTTAAAGTGGAAGGAGGAAATCTAAAGTTGCCTATCAGTTTGGAAACGCCTACTCTTTGTCGTACTTGACGAGACGAGTGTCGTCGCCGAGCTCCTTAATGTCCACGGGATCTCGACGGAAGCGATAGGTGCCCACATCGTCGTTGGCCTTCACAGGAAGCTTCACCTTAATCCCCTTGTACTCCGTTTGGCCCTCTCGTACCTCCGGCACACGGAGCGCCAACTGAGACTTGTACTCATTATCGTTGCCGATGTCGACATCCTTGCTGTTTTTCTGCACGGTGGGATCATCTCCCTCCCAGCTCCAGCCATCGATCTCGATGGAATCGATTGGAGTGCCGTCAACGCCCATTATAGAACAAGGAACGCCCATCGGCATTCCATCGGAATCAGTGGTTGGTGATTCTCCCTTCTCCGGGTCCATTGGCTCACCCGCATCTTGAGAATCATCCAGCACCGACGAGCTAAGGAAATTCCGACTGAACTCAAGATCGTTCTTGGCCAATTCGAAGATATTGATGTCTGTGACGGTGACCCCATCAATGCTCGTCGGTTGACCTGTTGAGCGGCAAAGGCGCCCAGAGGCCATGATCGAGCGAGAAGTCAACCGAGACACCAGACTCCGCTGCAGCGCCATCTTGTTAGTCAACATCATCAAGCGGAACATGGTCTGCAATGGCGTCAGTGAAAACGCAATTATTTTGGGTTTTAAAAATTAGATTCAACTTACGTTTTTTAAATATTTTATGTTACTGGAGTTTCCAAAGCAGACCGACAACTGAGCTTGACAGTATATAGAACCTTAACTTCAAGGCCCACTCGTTTCCAAAAAAATATATCGAAGGTACACATATTCTCAAATAGGTCATATTTAAGGTTTATTAGAAGAGAGATTCCATACCTTTTAAAGGTACTATTAATAATTAACAGAGTATAATATTATATATATCTAACCTTTATAAAGGTAGAATAACTGGTTTGATTTTAACGCTTTCGCTTAGCGGCGCTTCCGGCTGCCTTTCGCACCTTCCGTTTGCCCGATGTCGAGGCCTCTGGCTTTTCCTCGAACGAGTCCTCCTCCTCCTTGCCGGTGCGTACTTCCCGATTTACCTTGTAGGCGGCGCTCATCCGCTTGATGTTCTCCTTGTGCACCACTTCGTGTTTAACTATCCGATGTGGATAATCGGTGCCCAGAACACAGCCATAGGCACGCTGATCTGCCAGCGTGGCCTTCCAGGGCTCGTAAATACAGCTTTTGGGATATTTGGCTAGTTCCGGCACATACTTCCTGATGTAGTCGCCTTGCGGATCCGTTTTCTTGCCAAATGCCACTGGGCTGTAGACCCGAAAATACTGATGAAAGAAGGCCGAGGCCGAAAGCCACATCCAGTTGCCGGCGTTGAGCGCCCAGTCCTGATCGAGCAACAGCTGCTCGAAAACCCGCTGCCCTTCCTCCCAGCTGATCCAGAGATCTCCTCGGGTGAGAAAGCAGGCCACTGCATGCCGAGCCAGATGGTGAATCCACCCTTCCTGGCGCAACTGCCGCATTATGGCGTCTATAAACGGATAACCAGTGCGACCATGGGTCCACGCTTCCAGGTGATCGCGCTGCTCCTGCCAGGGAATCTGAAGGCAGTAGACGTTGCCCAGCATGCGATCGAAGTTGGGTTCGGCAGCGGCCACTGTGTAATAGAATTCCCTCCACATAAGTTGTCCAACCAGCGAAACGGGAGGCTGGGAGTGCTTCGTCTGGCGCTTAAGTATTTCCTTGAGTCTCTGATAGAACAGACGGGCACTAAGGCATCCGAACTTTAGGTAAGGGCTCAGGACAGTTGTGCTCGGCTCCAGAGAATTGGGCGCCGTGTTGGGCTTCTCGAAGCGGGCCACCCAGAGTTCATCCTTTAAGGATTCTTCCATGCGACGCAGAGCCTCCGTTTCGCCTCCGGGAAACTTATTAGGTCCCAATTCCTCTGGCCGCTTCACCAACTGTTCCATGGTGGGGCAATCGTAGGCAGCTGAATCCTCCTGCTCCACATCATCTTTGGGGGGCTCAGCCACCCCCTTAAGTTTTTCAGGAATCTCTAGAACCTTGGGTATCTTTAGTTGATCCACAATGCTCAGGAACTTCTGGTACGTAATCGGAGCCTTTCCCAAATTCTTGGCTATAACCAACTCTGGGTTGTAAACCGTGTGGGAGCAGTGCGTTACCACCTTGACACCCTCGGCCTTGGCCAATTTCTGGACCGCAGCGTCTCTTGTCACGGAATAGGGCTCGATATCCGACTCGAACGTCAGGAGTTCAACGCGCCAGCTCTTGAAGATACGAGGAAAAACTTCCGCAGGCTTTCCACGTACCACAAATAAACGGGAATTCAGTTTCCTCAGCTGCTCGTCCAAGTCCTGAAGGGTCTGCTGAAGAAATCGCCAGCGATTGGCCCCCACCTGCATCCAATCGAGGATTCCGGGATCAAGAATGAAAATCGGTCGGACGAAGAACTCCTCGGGCGCGGCGTTGGCGGCAGAGAAAATCTGCGATAAAGCCGGATTATCGTGGACCCGGAGACCTTTGCGGAACCAGTGGACAAGCGTGGATCTTTTAGCATCCATTGCAGCACGTGCCCACAGTTTATAACGGCGTTTTACTAGCTTAAGTACGAGAAATGTTTTTAAAATGCACAACACGCGCCTGATGTTTAAAAAGACCTGCCAACTCTTGCGAAAATCTGTATTACACTTGAGTACAAAGTTTGGATTTAAAAATATTTGTTTGATTAATTTTGAAGATTTTGTAAATTAATTGAATTAATATGTATTACAAAAAATGCTCACGATGATCAATTTAAATTTTAAAATACATATAAAATGTTTTGCGTTCGTTGGAAATGCAAAGGTCCCTCCGCACAGTGTAATCAGCTGTTGTGTAATGAAAATATACCGCAATTCCGCGCGAGTTGCCATCCCCGTTTGCTATTTGGTGCACAAGCACCGGTTGCCAATATAATTATAATTATTTTTAACCAAATAAAACAACCAAATCAACGGCATTCGAACACCACGACAGGCTAATAATAACCGGCAGAGAGTGGTAAGTCGTCTAGAATCCCGCCCGCAACAGCAAACGGTTGATTAACTGAGATTTCCGCATTTTCATGGTGGCGTCAACGGCGCAGCGTGAATTGATCAACAACGGGCGAGGAAAACACTACGGAAAGCGCTGAAGTCCCCTGGGACAAAATGGACCTCCTCGACTCGATACTGAACGCCATGGACGCGCCGCCAGCCAACAATGAGCAGCAGAAAACGCTGATCAAGAAGCAGCGCGAAATGATGGAGCGAATGCAGAACAAGCAAAAAGAGGAGCTGCTCCGCTTCCGGAAGTATGTGGACGAACGGATGGGTCGATTTGCGAAGGACGACAGAAAGTGCATTGAGTTCCAGCCCCTGGACAAGGTGCATCGCTCAGTGATACACGAAATAGCCGAAAACGGCGGCTTCATAGCCATGAGCTTCGGTCGCGAGGATGTGGACAGACACTCGGTGGTATACAAAAAGGAACATGCGCCCGGAGAGGACGAAGTCACGGCCCGGCGAAACGGCGACGGCTGGAACGCGGAAATAGCCAAAGAATACGCAGAGCGGCGGAGAGAGCGGCTGGCCCAGGAGCAGAGCAACAAACAGGCCTCCACTTCCGAAGCGGGCTCCTCTTCCGCGACCGCAGATCAAGACGGAGGTGAAGTGAAGCCAATTACCAACTACAAGGCCAAGTATGCCCACCTCATCGGGGAGTCTGCCGCCCTGCAGGCGGCACGGAAGACGGAGACCAACCAAAGCTATGGGTTCGTGCCCAGCAAGAACAAGAAGGACATGCGTTCCATCGAACAGACACTGGCCGATATTCAGGCCAAGAAGCGCCTTCGACTGCAGCAGCAACAGGAGTTGGAGCAAGAGCAGGACCAGGTGCAGAATGAGGCATCTACATCCACAGAGGACCCATGAAAACGCTGGGGATTCATTAGTTTAAAGTTAGCTCACCTAACACAAGACTGTCATAACTCCAAGAGGGCAATTTTTAACTTAATAATGTTATTTTATCCCACTTTTCATATTGTTTTCCCTGTAAAGGGATTCATTCCTGCGATAAGAGTATGCCTTTCGGCCCGGTTCTTGTTTCTGGTCCAATCAAAATCTGGTGGAATAGGAATTGATAGGTCTTCTTATACCAAAACCAATTTATTTATTTTAAATTGCAGATTTCCTGCTAGCCTATGTTCAAAATCTGTAAACCCAAGATTCTATCAAATTTCAGTCCCCACATTTTAATTGCATCTAAAACAAACCCTGGCCGACTATCATCTTTCATATAGGATATGTAAGTCGAATGCCTTATAACGATTTTCCTACAAATGCCTTCGTTTTGGTATTATGACAGTCTCCAGCTAGTAGTGAGTCTAAGGATTAGTTTTGTTGATTCAGAGATTAGTCACATGCAAGGTCCGTCGACTGCCATGTAAATCATAAGGAATAAGCAATATAATTTGTTGGCCAATTAGGATGCGATAGTTAAAAGTGTTTAGGACAAGTCATGTATCCACGGCAGCGTCCGACTCGCAATATCTATTTATATAATAAAACAATATATAGAAAACAAAGTGGTGAGTTCGAAAGTTTTAAATTATATTTTCACCACTCAGAAATATCGTGCGACCACGAGCGTGTTAGTGTGCCCAGATGCAGCGAATTCGGCCATTTTGCACGTCTTATGGTATATTCAACATTATCAGCGAAAAATAGACGGCGCTGGGCACATTGCTATCTATTACTGACCACGTGTTGCAAATGAGTTTTAGGAAATAAATGCAAGTAAATATGATTTCGACGAGAAAACAGCCGGAAAGTAAAAGATTCAGCGCAATCCAGATACTTATGTTTAAAAGCCGCATATCATGATAAATTGTGCGATGCTGCAGCGCGGAAACTCAACCCCAATAGCATGGCAAATCTGAGACTTCTCTGACCATCGGCCTGAAAAGGTAAGTTTAATTTCTACTACAAAATGATATAATTCATTTATTATGATGAAAACTTAAGATAGGGACATCTGATATCTATGAATGATTTATCTTGATAGTAGAACTGATTGTACAAAGTTTTTATAAAAATAATTTTTTAATATTCATCTAATAAATAATTTTTTCAACTTTATTTTCAGCCCAAATGGTGTCTAAAATGAAACCAGTAAGCAACGAGACTGAAAGATGGTAAGCATACCTTTAAAAATTAAAAATAATCACATGTTTCAATGATGACAATCCATGATAGGGACATCTGATGTCTATGACTGATTTATCTTGATAGTAGAACTGATTACAAAAACAATATTCCTAATTATAGTTGCCATTTTAATACATAAACTAACGCAGAATATTTATTTTTTCAGAGCCACTGAGTTCTTAATAAATTTATTCAGGAAAAGAGGCTACCTGAAGTTCAAAGGTAATTGTTATTAAAATTGTCAACAGGTTTTAGTTTCTATGATGAAAACTTAAGATAGGGACATCTGATGTCTATGAATGATTTATCTTGATAGTAGAACTGATTATAATTACTTGCTAAATATAATTTCAAATAGTAATATATGTAATTTGAAACACACTAATTCGTATTTCCTTTCTTTTTCAGGAGCAAATGATATAGTCATTAAAGGAGCATTCAGAAACGGACGCAACCTGAAATTTAATGGTAATTATTATTAAAATAATTAACATTTTTTAGTTTTTATGATGAAAACCTAAGATAGGGACATCTGATGTCTATGAATGATTTATCTTGATAGTAGAACTGATTTTAACAATGATATTTTTTATATTCGAAAGCAAAATTGGTATTATAATTAAGAATTGTTTTCTATTACAGAGCTTTCTGATTGTGGCAGCCAAACAAGGAGGCACAACGACCAGTTCAGTATTTCAATAATTAAAACATGTGTTCTATTAAGATAATAAACAAAAACTATTTCATATAAGAATTTGAATTTTTATTAAAAAAAAGGGGTGCCAACTTGCTTGAAGGGCAAAATACAGTAAGTAACCGACATCGTGTACATTAAAATAATCACTGTTCCCTTTGGGCTCAAACATTTTCCAGATTTTGTTCACATAACTACATTGAAATATTTTTTGTATATGGCCAAAACCAAATAAATGAAATTTGTTCTATCCCTTTGTAGCCAGTGTGCACAGTACAAGTATATTTCTCCAGGTTGGCAGCTCTACATCACCAGCTGTTTGGCATTGATAACATAAAACATTATATATAGTAACAAAATTGCAACCGGCCCAGACCGGCCAGTTGACCAAATATGCAGCCCACCAAAACGGACTCCCGTCGCCGTCTCAACGTAGCGAACTCGGCGCCAGCAGTTGGGGAATATGTCAAGGTGGTGGAGACCCCGTGCGAGACCGATGGCTTTGTTAACGAACAGTGGTTAGAACCGACGATCCAGAGACCAATACCCTGGAAGACCATCATCATTATCCTGGCGCTGTTTATAGGCGGCGTAGTGGGTATACTGTTTAATTAGTATCGAAACCAGGCGTTGACTCATCATTCTCTTGCATTTCTTTGTGTCCAGATCTGTCTCGCCTTTGCCACTCTCTATTGGATGACTGATACGGGGGAAGAGCGATCGGATCGAGTCTGGGCGCTGAGTATTATCGGGGCATTGACCTTTATCCCCGGAGGCTACTACGTATACGTGCTGTCTTGCATCATCCTTAACCGAAACGGATTCACCATGGACGAGATAAGAAGGCTCGGCTGAGAGATGAAAGTGGAAACAAAACATACAAAAATTCGTCAAATAGAGTTTATTATTGCATTTAGACTACAAGTTATTCACACATTTCATTGGCATATAATTTCTTTAGCAACAATCTTAATATTTGATACATGTTTGTGTGTATTGCCCCGGTAATTGTATAAAAATATGTTTAAATACGAGCTTGTTATCAAAATGTATAATGCTTGGCGTGGCTTGTTTAGTGCGCGGAACATTTGCTATCTATATAAATACACCACGGCATAACGCTTGTTTAAATATATGTATGTGTTTTACAGGCATGAACTATAGTTCTAGAAGATATATGTTATGTTTATGGCCATTTTTTCTATCAAGCATAAAGTACATACATTATATGTTTGAGCTTAATTATTTACATGGTTTATACGGTTTTATTTTGTAACTAGTTTAGAGTTGGTTTCTTTACAAACAATTGCTTTTCGTGTGTGCTTATGGGGAAATACATAATTATCGAGGAATGGGTACATGTACACAATACATACACAAACATAATAACGAAATTATACTAGCGACAGTTAACAACAATTCACTGCTCCACAACGGTGACCTCAATGGGAGGAATGAACTTCCACACATGCGCCTGCTGCTCATCGTAGCTGGAGGAGAACAAGTCCGATTGACCGGCAGTTCCCGGCGGACAGGAACGGTGTTCCGACTGCTTTTGGTGTGGATTGCTGGAGCACTCTATGCTGGCCTTGAAGCGGCCGGGCGTAAAGAATATCACAGAGCATGTGTGCTGCCGCTGCTCCTGCTTCTCCAGCAGGGGAATTGCAATTCTGGGAAAGAGAGAGAGTTTTAACATCTTATCACTCTGAATTGTAGAGGTATTTTAAGGCCTTACTTATTTGGTCCTGAAATGGCCACGCGTGTCTCCAGATTGTAATTCTCCATGCCGTTTAGGTAGTCCTGGTAAAACTTGATGCTCAACACCAAGTTCCTGAGCGGCTGCAGAGATTGATTGGCCAGCTGGATGCTTAGAAGCGAACGCTGGCCAACCGTGCACACGATCTCGCTGTGCGGCTGCACGATCGTCTCCTGAAAGCTTATGGCTGAAGACAACAAGGCAATTAACTATGAATCGATCAACGAAAGCCTACAAAAACTTACACCACTGCAAAGGCGAAACAGCTGTCAAGTCCACCATGGACTGGGAGAGAACTATCCCTCGAAGCGAGGCTATTCCCTGAATATCCGTTCCAGTTAGCAGCCAGTTGATTTTCACCCGTTCAGCTATGTGAATTGAGCAGAGTTTGCTCAGGGCATCGTTAAATGACAAAAGCTGCGTCCGAAAGCATAGTTCTAATGGAAAGATTATACATGATTTATCATTATAATAGCTAAAACCCAGGCCATACCCCTTTCCAGGTTCTCTGCCACCTCTGCTGCTCGGGCGGCAACCACTTGCTCTAGCGAACAGCGATCCACGGGTATGGGCACCCGGCAACTCTCTTTGGCCTCTATGAGTATGTTTTTAGTGTCCGTGTAGTTGAGCGACATTTCTTGAGCGGTCAGGTTGGAAATGTCCAGAACCAGGTAGAATTGAGAGGCTCTATGCAATAGTGTTCCAAATAAAAAATTGATCTATAAGCAACGATAATATTACTTACACTTCGGCGGGTAGAACATCCCAGCTGGTGATCTGTGCGCTGGGCAAGAGTTCCAGGTTAAAGGACACTGCACACTGGCGACAATAGCCGGCCGTTAGGGCTTCCCCGCCCGAGTACTTTAACCGCACTTGCGCCTCGATGTGCTGGGAATATTGCGAGCCCAGGCTAGATGGTCCTGCGCCTCCTGCTCCTCCTCCTGGCTGTAAACTCAAAGCAGCTAGCGAATGCTGACCGGCCGAGATAGTGGAACGAAAACTAGAATTCTGCGGCTCGTGGCGACGATGTTGCGGCGAACCGACTCTCGAGGGCAAGCTGGCATGCCCCGAGGTGGACATATTAGAGTAAGGCGTAAGGGAAGCAGCTCCATAATCCCCACCAGGAGCACCGGAATGCACCGAAGCCGGTGGCTGGGGACAAACAAAGTCCGCTTCGGCATAAATGTGGAGATAAAAGTCGATCGAACACAGCGGAGGCAATGGCAGCTTTGCCTGCAAAGGAACAGCGATTATTTATGGTTTCTAAACATTTGTTAGGAAAGAAATAACCTTTATTGCCTCTTCGTCTATCCGGAAGATCTTCTTTTGCAGCTCCTGCTCCACATTCGAGTTAATGCTCACTTCCAGGTACTCCAGTGGCAGTGTGGTGCTTTCGTTCGTGATGGTTATCGTGCAGCTGGAGGATTCCCCATTGTACAGAGTCAAGCTGGCCGAGGTAACCACTATATCGGCACTGTTCATGTTGCTGAACGTTGCGGTCTGAGGCAGAGATGTTTTCACCTCAATGCGTGGCAGGGCGGGTATCACATCCACCAGATAGTTGGGTGGAAAGCTGCGACCGCGCATATGCTTCAGCCGGCAGTTGGACTTAACGCCTAGCGTGTGAGTGCTGTAGCCTTGAAGGTCCAACTGTCCTGTCTCAATGGGCGTGCCATGGAGCGACACATAGGTGGGCACGTGTGGCTGCAGGACAATCGTCTGGGGTAGGGACTCGAAGACCACACCGTTTGTCAATAATCTCATGTCCGTGACGGCCAGCTCAAAGGGCAGAGGATTGCGCAGGCGAACCGTGACCTCGCTAAGATCGTTTTGAACCCACAGAAAAGCTGAAAAAGGTATATAAATTATAAAGTTACATATTTTCATTATTATCGCTAGTTTACCTATTTTATTTTTGTCTTTCTTTTTGTCTCTGCGATCCACCGAGTTGAAGTGTATGGGCGTAAAGAGAAACGGGCCACTGTCTGCCTTTGCCACCTTTATCCGCTGCGGTCGCAGGTGGGCGGGCAAGTCCTTGACCTGACAGTCGAGGCAGTAGGGCAGATCGGTGAGATTAGCGGGCGGTATTACAGTACCATTCTCCAGCACCAAAGGAACAGGTGACCCCTCACATTGGGCACTTAAATTCTGCAAAATTCGATTTAATTATTGAGTTTTCCTTGGAGAAGCTCGTGCACTCACCTGTAGTTGCACAGCCATTTCGCTCTGCTCCGTGGGCGACATATTATCCCATTGGGTCTGCAGCAGGAAGGTCATGTGCCGCGTTGCCAGGGCAGAGTGCCCCAGCCGTCTAGCCGCTGTTATGAGGGTCTGGACCAAGTCGATTTGCAGCGCGGGCCAGCCGGCAGCATTTTCCAGCACCTCAAGCGGATCTAAACACAGTAGGTACCCGGTAAAACTACCCAGCATCAGGCGATAGCTTTGATTCCAGTCCGGCGCCTGGCTGCCCTGCTTGACGTGTTGCAGTGCCGCCAAGCGCTGGAAGTAGGCGGCCTTTCGCTGATAGCCGATTTGTTGGTACAGCTCCGTGATGATCTCGAATCTCTTCACCTTCTCCGCTTCGCTCATACTTAGATTGATGTAGAGGATATTCTGCAGGAACATGGCCACATCCAGGGGGCGATTCTGCTCTATACAAATCCGCGAGGCCTTCAGGGCCGCCTCGGTTTCGATGGTGGCTGCATGCCTATATTTGCTGTAGTTTATGATGGCCTTCCGATAATAGTTGGTGATTTCCTCTGCCTTTAGTATATTCCCCGGCAAATCTCCGTTCCGCTGGTGTCCAGGAATGGGGGCAGCCGATATTGTCGACGTGGAAGAGGACGACGACGTGGAGGGCGTGTCCGAAGCGGAGGAATTAGTTGCCGTTGTCACAAGGGAAGATACCGAGGAGCAGGAAGATGAGTTTGAGGTCACGCGTTGCGATGGCGGCTGAGCAGAGTCCACATTGTTGGCGGTGGTTTCGCCTGCACTGACCTTCTTGGTGGCATCGCTGGCTCGCCACTTTTCTGGGGTGCTCTTTAAAGGCGATGTCCCTGGAAGAGAACAGGGAAGTGAGCTTAAGAGAGTGGGATCTATTGAATATCTACTCACCAGCCTCTTGAAGAGAGGAGTTCCGGTGCAGCGTCTCGATCTCCCGCATCTGCGGATAAAGCAACATCGCGGAAGCGGCACACAATCCCTCCTCGGAGGCGCCCACCCATAAGGAATCGCCCACCGACTTCAAGGTCTCGTTCGCATTGTGGTACAAGCTCAAGGCGTCATCCACCAGGCCCGCCTGCAGCGACAGGTCTGCCAGGTTCTTCATCACACGGCCCACGCACCTCTTTCGATTGTTCCTCGACTCCATGTCCAGGCCGACAAAGTCGCGCTTCTCGAAGGGCGCCAGCAGCAGGCTCACCTTGTCCGCCTTCTCGCGTGATCGCTCCAAGCGCCTCGATTCCAGGACCCAAAACAAAGCGCTGGCAAAGTCGCCAATCCGCGACTCGAGATCCGCACAAGTATCCTGTTCGCGATAGAAAAATGCCTGCGATCTGAAGTTCGAGGGCGTAGTGAACTCATCCTGCAGGCGACGACCTCCTATCAGCGGTGCCTGACCCTCGCCAATGGTATCCAGAGGCGGTTCGTCGGGCCCAAAGAAAATGGCACGGGATTCGTACAGGGTGGAGCCGTAACGCACCTTCAAGGACTCGTGTTGGCGGCAGAGCTCATTGAGCTCCGTCTGGTTGTCGAAGCGGCCAATAGTGATGAGTCCCAGCAGGCGACGATGCGTTTGAAAGTCGCCCCAGTCGTTGTGCTCCACCGGATGGTCGTGGACGAAGCGTATCCAAATGGAACGCGGATTGCCAGCGGAATCTGCGCAAAAAGGGTAATTTTAGAGACGAAATTTAAGGAAATAAAAGGCATCCCAGCTCCTCCAGCTCACCATTCACCCGGATGTGGCTGACACGTCGCACTTTCTCGAACGCCCGCTGGAGAACGCGGGCTCGGGACGGTCCCACACCGCGGAGCAGCACCAGTAGGCAGCTGTGGTGCAGTGCACTCTGCTCATAGTCCGGCCGGGACATCGCTGGCTCCACGCCACCACCACCGTGCGACAGCATCAGGCCAACGGCCGCACGCATCTACTCCGCGCGGCTCCAAGTCCCAGTCGCAGTCCCAGTGCCAGTCTCAATCCGGAGCCCGTTGACACCTTCCTTGGCATCTGTCCCGTGCTCGTCGAGTGCCTCAGAGGCTGATCATTTCACTGCCAAGGTGGGATAGCTTTGGAATTTGCCTGCGGTTTGTGTTTCTGTGGAGGAGCCTCGGCCTCCTCCCCCTTTTTTGTTCGACGAGTCGCGCTGCTTTCACTCGCTTTACCGCTGCTTTCAGGGCTCTTTCCTAGTGCTCGGGCCACGCCCACATGAAGCCTGATGTCGGCAACACGGGAGATATGGAAACTCTCTTCAAATCGTTATGTAAATAGCGTTTAAAGCGCTGAAAACAGTTTGCGAGTTTGCTTTTTGCAATGAAATTGTCCAATCAGTGCGTGTAGGTGCGTGAATGGCAAATCGCACAGATTGTCAAAGGGTCACACTGACCAATGAGCGTTTCAGTGTGGCCAGTTTCCTGGAAACAGCTGCTACTCAGCTGTTGCAATAAACATGGTTAATAAAATGGAGTTTCGCGTTTTAGAACTATTTAGTGGCATTGGTGGCATGCATTATGCCTTTAAGTGTGAGTAAGTGAATAAACAAGTCTGCAAAAATAACATAACTCTAACCAAACCCCACAGATGCCCAGCTGGAGGGAGATGTAGTAGCCGCCTTGGATGTGAACACTGTGGCCAATGCGGTTTACGCTCATAATTATGGAACCAAACACGTAAAGACCAGGAATATCCAAAGCCTGAGTGCCAAGGAGGTGGGAAAGCTAGATGCCAATATGCTGCTGATGTCGCCTCCATGCCAGCCCCACACGCGCCAGGGATTGCAGAGGGACACGGAAGACAAGCGATCCGACGCACTTACCCATCTCTGCGGGCTCATTCCGGAATGTAGTGGTCTCCAGTACATTCTGATGGAAAACGTCAAGGGATTCGAAGGCTCTCAGGCCCGAAACCAGTTCATCGCAGCCCTAGAGCAGGCGGGATTCTATTGGCGAGAGTTCATACTGACGCCCACACAGTTCAACGTTCCAAACACGAGACATCGTTACTACTGCATTGCTCGCAGACATCAGGACTTTCCGTTTCCTGGTGGCAAGATCTGGGAGCAGGTTCCCTTCGATATTATCCCAGATCAGCCGCTTTCCCGAATCTCGGAGATTGTGGAGGAAAATGTTCCTAGCGACTTTTTAGTGCCCGATGATGTCTTATCAAAAAGAGTCCTTGTTATGGACATTATCCACCCAGCACAGAGCAGATCCATGTGCTTTACCAAGGGCTACACGCACTACACAGAGGGAACGGGCTCCGCCTTTACGCCTCTCTTGGAAGAAGAATCGCATCAAATATTCGAACTGGTCAAGGAGATCGATACCAGTAGCAGCCCAGAGTCTATGAGGTCGGAGGAGGTGCTACAGCGACGGCTGGATCTGCTGCATCAAATAAAACTTCGCTACTTTACGCCCCGCGAGGTGGCTCGTCTGATGAGTTTTCCCGAGGAGTTCGACTTTCCCGCCGAGACAACCAATCGACAGAAATATCGCCTCCTGGGCAACAGCATAAATGTTAAGGTTGTGGGGGAATTAATCAAATTATTGACCACCGAGTAAATGTTTTATGAAATAGGAAAGCCAAATGAAAAGTCGTTTAAATAAGACCAATTCCCAGAGTGAAATATAACCCTCAGATAAAAAGATGCAGCTATACATGAAAGAAAGCAACTTATGGTTCTGGATGTATCCCTACAGTAGATCCCTGCTGTAGATTGAATTCCAAATTGTATTTGTAACTAAAGAATCAACTAGGTTGTTTGCTTTTAAAGCAGATTTGAATCTATTCGAGGACTAACACTTCCCCTAATTGGACCCTCACAAATCGACTTTAGTTGCAAGCGGAAACTCTTCAAAGACGGTTCACTAGGACTAGCACGATGAAATTAGTGGCTCGGATATTTAACGTATACGCCGTGGTCGTCGGCATGACCTCGTACACTCTCTTGAATGGAAGATTCCGGCAAACGAGACTTACACAGGTGTATTGTTTCCTAGTCAATGCCTTCACACTAACCCTTCTGCCGATGACCTATTGGGAAATGGCACAGTTTATGACGATGGTCAAGTGGCTGCCGCCATTCATGTGGATAACTCCGTATCTCTTGTACTCCGTAAACTACGCTGTGATTGCCTACACACTAATTTCTAGGTGCTATCGGGACGCAATTTTAGTGGATCTTCAGCTTGTTATAGTCCAAGTGGATCGGGAGAGGTTGCGCATGGGACAGCGAATAAGTCCCAAGCTGCAGAGATTGCTTCTGCTCAAAACCTGCACGCTAATCTACTTGTATATGGCCTTCTTCGGGTCCCTGATGATATACCAATGGGGCATGCCCTGGCTGTTTGTGTTAAAAGGACTGCTAGTTAGCATTTCCTTCACAATTCTGGTGACCACCACATACCTGCACTTTTTGTCCTTCTGGCAAATAGTGCGAGGATTTGACCTTATCAACAAGCAGTTTGAAGAGATCACCTCAGTTAAGTGCGGGATTCCGTCTAAAGCACAGGCTAAGGAACTTGACTGCCTCTGGGCCTTGCATGCTACTCTCAGCCGGATAGCTAGCCGTATAAATGGTTACTATGGACCCCAGATGCTTGCCTGCCGGTTTGATTACTTCATGTTTACCATTGTCAACGGCTACTTTGGAACGGTCTACGCCCGTTACGAGCATAAGCTTACAATTGAAAAGTTCTTTGGAGCTTTAATATATTGGGTACGAAGTTTGGACTTCTTTTTGAACGACTACATCTGCGATTTGGTAACTGAATATCAGTGCAAGGCAAAGTCTACCGCAACTGAGGGCAGCACCATGTCCAATCAGGTGGGTAAGGGGTTTCTAGATTGTTTGGGAATAACTTAAAAGCTTACATTTTCAGCTAAGTTCCTACTTGATCTACGAAGGCAGCATGAGGCTGGACTTGAGAGTTTGTGGACTCTACTCGGCCAACAGGAGGAAATGGTTGCAAATGATGGGATCGATTTTCGTCCATTCTGTGCTGCTGGTGCAGTTTCATATGGCTATGACCATGAAATGAAAGCTTAAATTTAAGTCGGCTTAAACTGCCTATATTTTGAATACGGGGTTGTGTGACCAGGTTTTACGCGGTATTCATCAACAATACTAAGCTATAATTGGAGCAGCTAGTTCTTTTAAAAATAAAAATAAAATTACAAATAAAGTTGAGAAATGGCGACTTTACGAGTTTGTCCCCAAGATTATAACGTTTTACAAGGATCTATCACAGTTTTGACCAATCAACGAGCGTCCTTGCCGAGATCGGTCTTAAAACTTGTTTAAGGAAAAGGACGTCATAGGGATTTATGTGGCAAGATCCCGCACCGGCAAGTCCTTTATATTATTGATTATGACCTAGAAGGGCACGCAGTGGCTCTTTCTGCTTCCGGTGCTCTTTCCGATATTTAAAATTGTTTCTTTTTGGGGCGCAAGCAATAATACATACCTTTTATTCCCGTTCCACATCTGGTCACACTGTTTTGGATTAATCAACAGCAAAAATATTGAAAGATTAAAAACAATAATAATTGCACTTCTCCCTTAAAAATGATTACCAAAAAAGTCACGGTCAAGGATTCACACATAGTGAAGATAGCCGTTGAGCGGGAAAACCACATAGCGCAGCTGATAAACCTGGATCAAAGGCATCCATTGGCTAGTGAGTAAATAAAACAAATAACTACGATTTAGCACGATTAGGCACGATTTCTAGGAAGAAACCACAGTTTGACTCTCAAATAAAGAAAACAAAATGTGGGGAACAAAGAGAGAAAACTAGGAAGTAGCTAGTTTTCGATCCGGAGAAGCCTGTATGCAAAACCAACGCCCTTTGTTATCGTGATGTCAGCGACGCCGCTCATTAAAATGCAGTGCGTTGTGGAGGGCAGGAAGTCGATGTTATATGGGCCGTTTTTATCTCCCCCTCCCTTCCCACAGGCAAAATCCAGGACATATGCAATGGCTGGGGCATTAGTGACCACCAGAACTACGCTTTGCAGTTTTGCGAGCCCAACAACCAGAAGTACGTGACCGAGAAGAACCGCAACGAGATCAAGAACGGCTCTGTACTGCAGCTGCAGTACTCGCCCTCTAAGACGGCCAGCGATGCCATGGAAGTCCTGCTGAATGGGAGTCCGCAGGAGAAGGCGCTGCGCCTTAAGGATCTCACGGCGCTGAGCACCGACCACACCTTCGCCCTGGAGTTTATCAAGGAGAAGGGTCTGGACACGCTGATCAAAATGATTGAGGATGTGGGTCAGAACAACGAAGATATTCTTAAGTACAGCCTGGCCAGCTTCGTGGAGCTGATGGAGCACGGCACAGTGTCCTGGGAGGTGCCAGAGAACTCCTTTGTGCTCCGCAACATTGAGATTGTGCGGAACTTCCAGAAGTACCCGACGAAGTGTGGAGAGAGCGCCCTTTCCAACCTGGAGAACATTGTCCAGTGCAGCAGCAAGCACGTGTTGGTGGCCGAGGACATCAAGCTGCAGGACATACTGCGCCTGCTACAGGAGGTCAACTCGCCGGTTATGCGCCAGAATGCTATTGCCCTTCTGAACGCGCTCTTCATGAAGGCCGACGAGGGCCGCCGAAGGACCATTGCCCACACTATCAGCGCCAAGCAGTTCCGCCTGGCACTTATTGGCAACGGCCTGGGCACCGAGATGACCCACCAGCTGTATGTGCTGCAGACGCTAACCCTCGGGCTGCTGGAGAAACGGATGCGCATGAAGATGAATCCCCAGGATCAGGATGCCCACGAGAAGATTAAGGAGCTGCGACGTATCGCCTTCGACGATCACACCAACGCGCTAAATCAAAACGACGATCACATCCGACGTGGTGGCGGTGGATCCGGTGCTGGCAACGTCAACTTTTCGCAGTATTACAAGAAGTTGGGCTTTAAGTGCGACATAAATCCGGCCCAGGACTTTATTGAGACGCCGCCAGGTAAGACCTTGTAACCTAGTTCGGGTTCCTTATTGACCCTTCTTTTTCAAGGCGTGTTGGCTCTGGACTGCATGTTCTATTTCGCGCGGAACTACACCCAACAGTACGCGAAGATTGTGAGGGAGAACTCCTGCCGCGCCGACGAGCACGAGTGTCCCTTTGGACGCACCTCCATCGAGCTGGTCAAGGTCCTGTGCGACATCCTACGCATAGGCGAGCCACCTGCCGAGCAATCCGGCGACTTCCAGCCTATGTTCTTCACCCACGACTCGCCCTTCGAGGAGTTCTTCTGCATCTGTGTCATCACCTTGAATCGCACATGGAAGGACATGCGCGCCACGGCCGAGGACTTCAGCACCACATTCAGCGTGGTGCGGGAGCAGATTCAGCGCACCCTTAAGTGCCGACCCGAGAACCTGGAGGATTTCCGCAACAAGATAGCCTTGCTGACCTACCAGCAGATCACCACTCTGCGCCAACAGGAGCGAACATCGAAAGAGGAGTGTGATTCCACAGCCTCGGCGATTGTAAAGCTAAAGGAGAAGATATCGCCGCACATTTTAGAGCTGATTAAGCAGCAGAGGCTCTCGTTTTTGGTGGAAGGTAGGAATTCAGTCTTAAAGTGCTTAATGTCTTGTTATTGACTTCTATAATCATCCAAATAGGCACACGTTTTGCCAAATACTCACGGGGAACCAGGACAAAGGACAAATTCTGGTATGCCCGACTTTCGCCCAACCACAAGGTCATCCATTATGGGGATTGCGATGAGAAGACCATACCCACCTTGGAGGAGCTGCCCAAAAAGTTACCCATCAGTGAGATCAAACAGCTGCTTGAGGGCAAGGAGTGTCCTCACATGAAGGAAGCTCGCACACGCAAGTCAGCCGTTAATCTGGCCTTTTCGATAACATTCGAAAACATGGAGCACTCTACCCTGGACTTCGTGGCGCCGGACGAGAGCATTTTCAACTACTGGACCGATGGGATCAATGCCCTGCTGGGCCAGCCGATGGTCAGCAAGCAAAAGAACGAGGACTTTGACACCCTGCTCTCGATGGAGATAAAACTGCGACTGCTGGACACGGAGGGCGTGGACATCAGCAAGGATCCGCCGCCCATACCCGAAGACCCAGAGAACTATGACTTTTGCTTCGAGGGCTGAACAAGGTATCCGATTCTAGACTTCTCCCATTCATATATTCACCCAAGATACATGCCAAAGTGTACCCACTATTCTCTCCGATCTGATCTTCTACTAGTATTACTTGTGCAATTCCCCGAACACGACATGAGCCAACTTGAACATTTAGTGAACATTTACACACCATTTAATATTATATTAGGTATTATATAATATAGAGATCATTAAATAACACATTTTATACATAACAATTTTGTACAAAAAAGACTAACAAGAGAAGCGTATTATTCTTATTCAAGGCTAGAATTAAAAAAGCGAAAGGATCGCAGTAGGGGATACTTTCATACGTTCCTTATGATATAGTGGAACCAAGCTGAAGACTCCCCTAGTCCTTTTGTGGTATCCTTAGATTGCTATTGTAGATGATAAACACGCGCAGAAGTAAGCACTAAGCCTGGGGCAGCCTACCCGAGTGGGTCGTCGCCGGCTGCCACCTATCTTCATTATCCACGCACGGGCAGTTTGCGCCGTCGAGCGGGGGCTCGATCCTAGATCCTTAATCAAATGTTATCCTCCAGCAGCAGATCGTTGTCATCGCCTCTATCCGGCAGGCAGACAAAGAACTCCAACAAGTTCAGGATGGGGCCGCGCGAGAACGGATTCTGGTAGCGACCGCGCTTATCCCGCAGATACGGATAGCGCTTGTAGTTGAACATCTCGTTCGTGGTCAGATTCATGCACGCATGGAGGATCTGCAATAGAAATTTCGAGTTGAAGTAAACATCTTTCATATTCCCATCCCCAAAACTCACCGAAGTACAGGTGAGTATCCAACCCAGACCGCAGAAGACCACCGCCTCGATCAGTCCCAGAACGTAGAGCATCGTAAAGCCTTCGATCATGACGCAGTAGCAGGCGAAGTAGATCGTGAAAGAGCAGTTGACGGCCACCGAGAGAACAAAGAGGAAGAACCACATCCGGTTTCGCAGACCAACGCAGTTGTAGATGAAGGGGCAGTGGTGGTCAAAGTAGGAGACGCACCGATTGCACACGCGACAGTGCTTGGCCCTCAGCGGGCGAAGGCACCGGCAGCTATGGCACAGCCGGGTCAGCATCACGTTCCGCTTCTTCAGCTTGTCAAAGTACGGGATCTGCTTAATGGCCCGATAGTAGGCGTCCGAGCTGAGAGGTATGTAACCAGGATCCCTTCGGTTGGCAATGGCCCAGCTGATCCACATTACTGCATTCCAGTAGATAAAGCAGTAGTGCGAGCGTCGCAGGATGTTCCAGGTGATCGGAATTGCTCGGATCATGTACATGGGATAGCCCCAAAGAAGCACCGAGAAGAGGAACAGGAACAGCGGCCCCTTCGAGTCGCCGGCTCCTCCAAAGAGCCAGCCCCAACTCTCCGATACCGACGGTATCCAACGGGACTTCTTCTTTACCTCCCCGTACAGCAGTCTTACCACGTCCTGGTGCTGGTGCGCCTGGGCCAGCATAATCGGCGTCTTGCCGTTCTTGTCGCGCGGCTCCAAGTCCAACTGGGATTTCTCGCACAGCAGGCGCACGCAAGTCATGTTACCCGAGAGACAGGCTAGATGCAGCGGCGTGGATCCGAAGTTATCCGTTTTCTGCAGCTCCACACCCGAGTACATGAGCAGACGCATCAGATCCGCGTGCCCCTTATAGGCTGCCCAGTGGAGCGCCGTGTCTCCGTTGATATCCGTCAGGTTGTTCAGGGCTCCCATGCCCAGGAGATAGGCAGCCGTGGCTGTACGACCGTACATGCAGGCCAGGTGAAGCGGGGTTAACCCCTTGAAGTCCGCCGCATTGACGGCCACGCCCGCCTGCAGGAGCACTTGCACGACGGAGGCGTGGCCCTTTCTACAGGCCCAGTGAATGGGCCTCGGCCCCTGGGTTCCCAGACAGGGAAGATCAATAGGAGCCGTGCGCTCGATGAGGTACCTCATCAACTGGACGTTCCCGTTCAGGGCTATCCAGTGGGCCGGGGTGTAGCCGTGCCGATCCCTCGCTGACAGGCACTCCATGCCGAACTTGTCCACCAGATTCTCCACCTCGCTGACCTCGCCGTTCTTGATGATGTCGAATATGTCGTCCAGGTTGACGGTCGTCGCCCCGTCCAGTCCCTCGAAGAGCAGCACGTTCTCGTGGTCTTCGTTGCCGCCGCCATGACCACCCCCCGGACCACGACCCGTCAGCGGCGGCGAGTGCGGCCGGTGGTCCAGATGGATGTCGTCGGCGTGGGCATGGCCATCCTCCTCCGCCACGACCATGTTGCAGGAGGAGGAGGCCGTCAGGGGCAGCGCCCACACGCTGCGCGCCGCCCCCGGACTCGGGTGCACCTTGGAGGCCACGTTGTAGAACTCGAAGTCTACGCCAAGACGATCCGCCGTTCCACCGTTGCCGTGATGCAGGGGGTTTTCCAGTAAATGTGCAATCTTGTTGCCGTTTCCGGGAACGCGACAAACGAAATTTTCAGCCCGTTTCGGTGAGTTCTAAGCGGAGCACGCAAGGTAAACACGACTGCCCTCGATGGCGAGAAATTATGTCAGCACTGGGAGAAAATCAATAATGCGTCCGAATGGCAGGACTCGAATTGGGTCTATTTTCGAACTCGATTTGGCGCCAACAGCTGGCCGCTAACCTTTTAGAACGGCAGTGTGACCGAGTTGTCGCTGAATGTTAGAAATATAAATCGAATCCCGGGCACACTGCTGCCCTCTACCTGTCTCGCTCTCTGGTAAATTTTTTTTCTTAAAAAATGGGCGACAACGTGGTGACGGAACTGAATAACTTGGATTTGAACAAGCAAAAGGCATGTTAAACTCTTTACCAACATCTCTCCAGTGTATGGGAAGTGCTAGATAGCGGAGTTATGTTTAAAATAGCGCTATATAGCGCCACAAAGTGTAGCAACTTGAACCGCTTTTGCCAAAGGGCAGCGGCGGCGGTGCCGAAAATTCAGACGCAGCCAACACAACAACAATACCAGAAAGAACAACAACAACAACAGCAGCAGCAGCGCTGCTACGCAACTTTGGTTGGTGTTTCCAATTGTTAATAACTTTGATTTAAATTGCCAAACTCCCCGTACTGCTGGCACGTGTAATTGTTTTGTGTGTGTGTGTCGGCCTGCGAGTGTGAGTGTGTGTTTGTGAGTGCAGTGAATCAGTGCCGGCTGCTGTGACGTCACTAACACTCTTTTTAAGATATTTATACTCGTAAATGTGACTCCCAATTTCATCAGCTGAAAAGTACCGAAGAAGCGGCGAGACAAAAAGAGATAGGCTGCCGAAAAACTCATGTTTCTCTCTGTGTTGAGTCCACAATTGTTCAAACAGCCAGAACCATTCGAGAGATAGCGAAAGACAGCAGCATTTCCTGCATACGTAGCATAAAATCTTTACCTGAAACTAAAACTTATTGATTTTTCGCTCATGGATTTGCAGGCGGCCAAGATGAAGAAGGAGAAAAAGGAAAAGCCTGCAGGCGCCGGCGGTGGCGACACTCGCAAGGGTAGGTATCTTATACATCCCCTTCTGGAATACCCACTAATTCCAAGTATTAATTTCGCAGAACTCAATCCCTGGCCTAAGTACATCGAGGAGCGTAATGTCTTCTGGGAGAAGTGCAAGGCGGAATACGAGGCCGAACTGGCAGCCAAGACCCGGGAACCCATCAAGGTGACGTTGCCCGATGGCAAGCAAGTAGATGCCACATCCTGGGAGACCACCCCCTACGAAGTGGCTCGCGGCATTAGCCAGGGTCTGGCCGACAACACCGTCATCTCCAAGGTCAACGGTGAGGTTTGGGACCTTGACCGCGTCCTCGAGGGCAACTGCACCCTGCAGCTGCTCAAGTTCGACGATCCAGAGGCGCAGGCCGTCTTCTGGCATAGCTCTGCACACATTATGGGCGAGGCCATGGAGCGCATCTACGGGGGTCACCTGTGTTACGGTCCGCCCATCGAGAGTGGCTTCTACTACGACATGCACTTGGAGGGAGAGGGTGTAAGTAACAGAGTAACTCAAGAGGTTAGCAGCTTTGCTGAGCTTATGCTGTCTTCTAACAGATCTCCACCAACGACTACGGCACCATGGAGTCCCTGGTAAAGCAAATCGTCAAGGAGAAGCAGAACTTCGAGCGACTGGAGATGAAGAAGTCCGACCTGCTGGAGATGTTCAAGTACAACGAGTTCAAGGTGCGCATTCTGAACGAGAAGGTCACCACGGATCGCACCACCGTCTACAAGTGCGGCTCCCTGATCGATCTCTGCCGCGGACCCCATGTCCGTCACACCGGCAAGGTGAAGGCCCTGAAGATCACCAAGAACTCCTCCACCTACTGGGAGGGCAAGGCCGACGCTGAGACCCTGCAGCGCGTCTACGGCATCTCTTTCCCCGATCCCAAGCAGCTCAAGGAGTGGGAGAAGCTGCAGGAGGAGGCTGCTAAACGGGATCATCGCAAGATTGGTCGTGAGCAGGAGCTGTTCTTCTTCCACGAGCTGTCGCCGGGCTCGTGCTTCTTCCAGCCACGCGGAGCTCACATCTACAACACCCTGATGGGCTTCATCAAGGCGGAGTACCGGAAACGCGGCTTCCAGGAGGTCATTTCACCGAACATTTACAATGCCAAGCTGTGGATGACATCCGGTCACTGGCAGCACTATGCAGAGAACATGTTCTCCTTTGAGGCAGAGAAGGAGAAGTTCGCCCTGAAGCCCATGAACTGCCCTGGACATTGCCTCATCTTCGATAACCGCAACCGTTCGTGGCGCGAGCTGCCGCTGCGCATGGCCGACTTTGGAGTGCTGCACCGCAACGAACTGTCTGGCGCTTTAACCGGATTGACTCGAGTGCGTCGCTTCCAGCAGGACGACGCGCACATCTTCTGCGCCCCCGAGCAGATTAAGAGCGAGATGAAGGGCTGCCTGGAATTCCTGAAGCACGTTTACACCATCTTCGGCTTCTCCTTCCAGCTGGTGCTGTCCACACGCCCAGAAAACTATCTGGGCGAGCTAGAGCAGTGGAACGATGCGGAGAAGGCGCTCGCGGAGTCGCTTAACGAGTTCGGCATGCCCTGGAAGGAGAACCCCGGCGATGGTGCCTTCTACGGACCCAAGATTGATATTACCATTATGGATGCTCTGAAGCGGGCCCATCAGTGTGCTACCATTCAACTGGATTTCCAGCTGCCCATTCGCTTTAATCTCAGCTACATCGCCGACGATGGCGAGAAAAAGAAGCCGGTAATCATCCATCGCGCCATCCTCGGCTCCGTGGAGCGCATGATCGCCATCCTCACGGAGAACTATGCCGGCAAGTGGCCCTTCTGGCTGTCGCCCCGCCAGGTGATGGTGGTGCCAGTGGGACCGGCCTATGACCAGTACGCCCAGACAGTACGGGATCAGCTCCACGATGCCGGCTTCATGAGCGAGGCTGACTGCGATGCTGGCGATACGATGAACAAGAAGATACGAAATGCTCAGTTGGCCCAGTTCAATTTTATCCTGGTGGTGGGCGACAAGGAGCGCTCCTCGAACACCGTCAATGTGCGCACGCGGGACAACAAGGTCCATGGCGAGGTGTCGGTGGCAGAACTGATTACCAAGCTGCAGAAGATTCGCGATGAGTTCATTACCAATGAGGACAGCTTCTAGGCAGACAACACAACCTCCTCAACGTTTGCACTATTTATCTAAAAGTATACTTAATGTTTTTGCATAGCAAAGCAAGTACGCATTTTTTGTTCTTTCTCTATGTATCTACGACGCTTATGAAACCGGAAATCACAAATAAAAACCAAATCCAAAACTGATTGATTAGTCATTCTTTTGCATTTAGAATTGCGCGAAGGTGAAGTTGTCTTGTATTTTTTTATGAGGTCATTTCTATGATGTTTTCACTTGAAGGTTGTTTTGAGTTGAATCGTCTTTTCTTCTATATCAGAGAGGGTCAGGCAATGAATGTAAAGATCGGGACACGAGAAGTTCATGACCCCATACATGATGGGAGGCAAGCCAGACGAAAGAACTGGATTTCGGCGTGAGCGTTTTGGTCTTGAAGATATTAACTTTTTGATTTTATATGTAAAAGACTTTGGTTATTTTTCTAAAAGCCTTTAAAAGGTTTGGTTTTTAAGCTTTCTCACAATGAAAAAGGGCAGCAATGGAACTAAAAACTAGATAATTATACACGTAAGCAGCTTTAAAGGTTATCAACAAATAAAAAATTCCACTAGTGTAAGAAACACAAACTAATTTTATATAAGTAGAAGTATATAATATCCTACCGATTCCAAACACAGTGATTACAATTAAACGAAGAGGTTCCTTAGCAAATCTTTTGTTTGTTAATCATGTTGAAGTGTCTTTTGGCATAATACCGAGGTTGTATATAAAAATAATTGTTGATATAATAATAATGTAATGAAAATGCAGAAATGCAGTTAGGTAAGTGACATGTAAGTTCCCGGCCACATCGAATCATCAGCCAATCTAAGCCTATTACATTATTATTTTTTTGGGGGAATCAATCGGTTTCGTCAGCAGTTTTGAACCCGTCATGCCGCGATTCACAGCCCATTTTCAACGTGTGAACGGAACGCGATAAGATACGGTGCCCCCAAAAGCGTTGAACCCCTTTTTGAGGGAGAGGGAATCGTAAATGGGGTGAGGATGAGTCATGATTTGGGTTTGTTTTTTGTTTTTCTTTTAATTTATTGCTAATATTGTGTATACTTTCATTTTCTTCATAATTTGATTTATTAAAAATTGCATCCATAGTTTGTATGTTTTTATTTCAATTATCAATTTTGTAAGCTTATGCTTTTCGCGTAAAAAATGCACAAAGTTCTCTCGCTAATCGAAGCAAAAATCGTTAATAATATTGTTAAGTGTTTTACTCAGCTCGTGCTGCCTGCTGTCTGCCTGTTTTAGTTTTCCTTTCTGTTGTCATAAAAATACATATTATATATCTGTGTATATTTATTCATAAGATGCACGTGGCCAAGTCCTATGCCATCCAAAGTTCTTCCAGTTTTGCAGTCGCTCGCTGTGCTATAAAAACGAAATGTGGACGAAACAAAAGCCGCAAAACAGAACGGAGCACAGACGGGGTCTAAAATTGGAATCTACATGTGCCTGGAGAACACAAAGGCTGGCTGCGTGGTATCTACGGTTGTTGTTGGCTTGGGTTAATCATCATCGTTGCAGCCGCTGCAGGAGATGCCGAATGCTGGAATGTCGGAGGATCTATTCGGATCCGTTCGGGCACCGCTTGGCCTGACATAAGTACTTGAAACTGCGGTCGGTTTTGTTTGGGTATCGGTATAGATATACGGAAATGCACAACACTATATTCTTGTCTGGGGTTAAGCTAACTCGCAAATATTACTGTGATCTTGATCCCTGATCTCGTGTCAGTGAGTTAGCATATCGCTTACGCTCGGGATTAGCCGCGGCCAGCTCAATTAACATTATTAATTAGTTAGCCGATTTCGTTAAATGTTTGGTTTTAGTCTATTTTTTGCCTTTGCTATCATTGTTTACTTTATAAATTAACTTAAACGTAAAGTTGTGGATGTGTGTGTGTATATATTGTAGATGCTGGGGGCGCGCTCCGGCTCGGAGTCCCGGAATCCAGCTGGTCCAGCGTCCAGCCACATACACCTACACCTGTGTGTACAGTATACACCACCCGTTGCCAGCGCGTGTGTGTGAAAATGCTGTGAAATGCTGGGCCTGCTGCTCATCTTCTGCTTTTTCTCGAGGGGAGTTAGGGTTGGATTTTATTGGGTTTGGGCTCGGGTTTGGATAAGATCGGTTCAGCTAGTTCTAGCAGGCGCAGCCGCCCTCGGGATCCTTCGTCTCGTTGGGCGAGTCCTTAAGCACCACCTCCTGCATGTCCTCAGAGGGCTTGTTCTCCGTGGAATCCATACCGGGCAGCGCCGCCGCCACGCGCCTGAACAGTTGCTTGACATTGTAGCCGGCCTTGGCGCTCGTCTCGATGAACATCACGTTGAGCTCCTTCGCCTTCCGTTCACCCTCCTCGGTGGAGACCTGGCGCTTGTCCGAGAGATCCGTCTTGTTGCCCACCAGCATGATGATGACGTCGCTGCCCCGCTCCGTGCGGACGTCATCGATCCACTTGGAAGTCTGGTGGAACGAGTTCGTGTTGGTGATGTCGTACACGACGACGGCGACGGTGGAGTCACGTATGTAGGAGGGTATGAGCGAGCGGAAGCGCTCCTGGCCCGCCGTGTCCCACAGCTGCAGCCTCACCGTCCGGTCCTCCAGGTACATGGTCTTGGACAGGAAATCAATGCCGATCGTCGCCTGGTACGTGTTGTCGAAGCTGTCGTACATGAAGCGGGTAATCAGCGAGGTCTTGCCCACGCTCTGTTCGCCCAGGAACACGAGCTTGAACTTCCGCAGCGGATTCCCAAAGTCGCCGGATGACATCTTGGTACGTGTCTACTTTTTCTTAATTACGGGTTTGCTGACCTCTCTTCTCGCTCCGCTCACCGCTCTCCGCGTTCCGCTTTCCACTCTCCGCTCTCCTAGGCTGCGCACTCTCCACCTCTCCTCTCTGTTGATACTGCTGCTGGGGCGGGGCGGCGACTCCTGGCTGTTTTGTTGTTCCACGACGCGGACTCTGTGTTTCGGCAAACTCACGCTATTAGTTCCGGCTAGCTGCGGCCCGATTTGCGTTTCAAATCGGTCGAAAATCGCTAGTTTCGTCGTGGAAAAATTAAGTGTCTCTGCTTCTTCTTCAACTTCTGAGTCAGTTACTGTGTGACCGTGGAAGATGCAAAATTCCAAAAACACTGTAAAATACTAGAAATTTGAAGGCGTTAGGAGAAGGCATACTTTTAGTATTTCCAGAGCGGGTGCAAAAAGAAAAAACAATTTGTGTGCCTCTCGCTCTGCACTTCACATATTTAAAGTTTGCATCTCGCCATGAACAATAATGTGCAAAAAATACGAATTAAGGAGTTAAAAGAGCAAAACCAGCCCTTCTAATGAATTTGATAGGGGCAAATATAATATTTTGGGAACGTGGAAAAAAAAGAAAAATTAAAAATAAGTCTTGCCGATTTCGTCATGCAATTTCTTAGCTCTAGCTCTAATTATCTATATATATTTCTCTCTTTCTCTCATGTCTCTCTAGTTCTCTTTACGTTTCTGTCTCTTGATCTATCTGTCTTACTATCTATCTCTCTCTCTTTCTATCCTACTCTCGGTCTCTCTATGTATCGATCTCTCTCTCTCTTTTTATTTGCTCTTTGTCTCGCTCTCTTTCTCCCTCTTTCTATTTCTCTCCCTCTCTCTATCTATCTATCTCTATTTCTCTCTCTCTCTCACTCTCTCTATCTATCTATCTTTCTATCTCTCTCTCTCTCTCTATTTATCTTTTTCTCTATCCAGCTCCATCTCTCTCTTTCTCTTTCTCTCTTTCTATGTCTCTCTCTCTCTCTCGATCTATTTCTATCTCTCTCTGAATCCTATAAATGGAGGCGACTCGCCGCAGCATCCTCAGTCTGTCCGCGGCGTTCCACCCGTTCACCCATCAAGTGACCATCTCCCATTCCGCGCGAACTGTGTCAGTAGTCCTGTGTTAATAATTGTGATAATAACTGCTGCAGCCTGAAGGCCTTCGTTGCTCTGGCTATTTCTCTTTGTATCTCAAAATTAATTTTAAGGTACAATTAATTAAATAAATAAATAAATAACTGCTGCACTCGAAAGGGCCCAATCATCGATGAATCTCGGCCAAGTCTGCGGTGTGGCAATGAAAGGTAACTGGGAGTCCTCAAATGCGGGTAAGTCCGAACCAAGTTTATTATCCTATATCCTATATATAAAGCTGATAGTACCGATCGGTAAGCACAAAAAAATTTATTTATTTATAAAAAGCTAACTATTGGTTATAAACCGCTTTTCCGGGTGGGTACAAATTTACATATTGAACTTACGGACTGCACTTTGGGTATGAGATTGGTTTTGTGGAGACAGGAGAAGAGATTAAGAATTAAGAAGAAAAATTGGATTGAGCAGTAACACTTAAAAAAAATAAACATTTTTTTTGCTGCAAAACAAATATAAGAACTGTTCGATTTTAATCGATTTTAACCGATTTAATAAAAAAATTTCTTACAAAAATTTGAAATTGATTTGTTTTCAGTTCTAGCAAATAAAAGAAAAACATTAAGTGGGCATAATGCAATAAATACCAGAATCACACAAAACAGTGATTTTCATACGTTAATGTTCGTTTTACCAACTCAAAAAGCTCTCGAAGGTAAATTGGCGCCAACTTGAGATATTAAGGTATTTATTTGCACAGTCTATCTGGGCAGAAGTTCTCCCGCACCCATACAGTTCGAGGTATGAATATTCTGTAAGGCGACACCACTGGGACTTCGCTTAATCTTAAATTATATTAAGCGGTTATCTGAAAAACACGGGCCTTAATTGAAACCCCTTATCGGCACCTTCGCTCCGGCGCTGGCGAATTCCAGTATCGCGAATTAATTTAAACGGCACCCGATAAAGGCCAATGTAAACAGTTCCCCGAAAACTATGATTGCGAACGGACAGTCAACAAAGTCGCGCCCTCGGCCGGTGGCCAGCGTCTTTCTCCTGATCTTGGGCCTGTGCCAGGTGTCCGGAGTGGCCATCGCCCAGCCAGAGGGTCGAGTTGTGGGCGGAACGGCAGCGGCGGCCAACAGTGCCCCCTACGCGGTGTCTGTGCAGTACAGCGGCACCCACTACTGCGCCGCCAGCATCTTGAATGCCAACTGGTTGGTCACAGCTGCCCATTGTCTGTCCAATTCTGCTCAGGTGCTGGGAAGCACCTTAGTGGCTGGCAGTATCGCTGTGGCAGGAACAGCCAGCACCACACAGAAGCGGAGCATCACTTACTTCGTAGTCCACGATCTTTACACGGGCGGAACTGTGCCATACGACATCGGACTGATCTACACCCCCACCGCCTTCACGTGGACCGCTGCAGTGGCTCCGGTAACGCTTCCCTCGTCGGGAGTGGTCCCGACTGGCACCGCCAACCTCTATGGATGGGGTAGCACCAGCACTACCAACTCGGCCATCTATCCCACGACTCTACAGGTGGCCTCTAATGTGCCTATCATTAGCCTTTCCTCCTGCGAAGATGCACTGGGCACAAAGGGTAGTGATGTCCACTCGACCAATCTGTGCACAGGTCCACTTACAGGTGGCGTCAGCATCTGTACCTCTGACTCCGGAGGTCCTTTGGTCCAAGGCAATGTCCTCATCGGCATCGTGTCCTGGGGAAAGTTACCTTGTGGTCAGGCCAACTCGCCGTCGGTCTATGTGCAGGTGTCTTCGTTTATTTCTTGGATATCGGCCAACCAAGTGGCCCCCTAACATTCTTCACGAATTTAAGGCTTTTAATTCAATAAAGTAAGACGAATTTGTAACCTAGCTCTAGTGGCTAAGGCTTATAAATGAGATCTTCCTAGGCATTGCAATTACCTTTTTCGTAAAGTTGATAGTAACGTTTATCTTATCACTGAGACTGGGGAAAGAGTAAGAATACATCCATGTTTGAAGGTACTCAATCTAAGTAGGGGTGAATGGGAATTTACCATAGGCTTCTTATCAGTTGGACAAATTAATAACATTATTAAGTTTAAAAGAAGATAGAAAAAAATCGAATTATTTATATTTCTTTTAAGGACGATAAAAGTTTTTACTAAGGTATAGCCAAAGACGATCTAATATGTACTGTCTTTGGTATAGCCCAATAGAATAAATTCTCCATAAACATAATTTCTTGATACATTTCATTAAATATAAGTAAATATTCAGTTTAATGTAATCTAGAGGCTTTATTTAAAACAGAATAAAATTTAATGCTGGTTTTTTTCTTTCTTGTGAGAAAAAACAAACAGTTCATATAATCTTTTAAATGCAAAATGAATTTTTTAAAATCGTGCTTATTTTGTAATTAAAACCTCACTGTTTTTATCACAATACATATAATTTACAGCTTGTAAAATAAATAACGGCCTATTGTAGATAACTTCAAATAACTTGATTTTAGTATTTTTTCAAAGAAGCTTTTCTGCAAATAAAAGCATACAAAATGCGGGCACACTGTTGCCCGCCAAGTGAAAATTTGAACTTAAACAATTAAAAATTATTTCCTAAAACAATTAAGGTTTCAGTTAAAGGATAAACCAACTTAAAATAAATTTAAATTTATTGAAGTATCAGTAGATGTAATTAAGCTCTTGAATTGGTTTGTAATGTTTAGTATGAACATTTATTATTATCAATAGTCTTATTATGTTAAAAAATCTTTTTTTATTAAACATTCTCACGTGATATTAAAAACTTGAGATTTAGCACTTAAGTCCAACTTTTGTTGACATAGTGTCCCCCCCAAAGAACAATGTATGTACATAAAAAGTCCCTAGTCTATCGCGGTCTAATCTATAATTCTATTAGGTGGCTATCTCTGTAAAACAATGCTCTTAATTGGAAAGCCTTATCTACCCTTATCGGCTGCTCGTGAAAAGTAGTATCGCGTTTTAATTTAAATAGCCGTCGATAAAGTCAAATGTAAACAGTTCTCCGAAAACTATGATTGCAAACGGACGTCTAAAAATGTGGCACCATCGCTCCCTGACCGGTGTTCTCCTCCTGCTGGCCGTTGTTGGATTGTGCCACGCGTCGGAAGTGGAGCACGAGGGCCGAGTGGTGGGCGGAACTGCGGCGGCAGCGAACAGTGCTCCCTACATTGTGTCCCTGCAGTATGGGGGCACCCATTACTGCGCTGCCAGCATCCTAAATGCCAACTGGCTGGTAACCGCTGCTCACTGCCTGGCCAACAGGAACCAGGTGCTGGGAAGCACCCTGGTGGCGGGCAGTATCGCCGTCGCGGGAACAGCGAGCACCACTCAAAAACGGAGCATCACCCACTACGTGGTGAACGATCTGTACACAGGCGGAACTGTGCCCTACGACATCGGATTGATCTACACGCCCACCGCCTTCAAATGGACCGCTGCAGTGGCTCCAGTCAAGTTGCCATCGCCAGGAGCCAAGCCAACTGGCAAGGCCACGCTCTACGGCTGGGGCAGCACCAGCAAAACCAACAGCCCCTCGTATCCAAAGACTTTGATGGTGGCCAAGGATATACCCATTATTAGTCTCGTCTCCTGTGCGGCGGCTCTGGGCAGCAAGGGTGTAGATGTCCACTTCACGAATCTGTGCACGGGTCCCCTCAGTGGCGGTACCAGCTTCTGCACTTCGGACTCGGGAGGTCCTTTGGTCCAAGGCAATGTCCTAATCGGCATCGTGTCCTGGGGCAAGCTTCCCTGCGGTCAGCCCAATTCTCCTTCTGTCTACGTGGAGGTATCTGCCTTTAATTCCTGGATAGCCGCAAACCAAAAGCTTTAAATTTGGAAGTAAACTTTTTGGACAATAAAATTTTAAAGAAAGCACGTAAATAATTTACCTATATTTTCTTTGTTTGTAAAATGGAATTGAACAATCGGTGAACGTTAAATTCTGTAACTTATAAAATCAGAATTTACTGCCTTACTTACTTAAGGATGGGTGCGAGCTTGACCCTCGGTGCCCGATCTTGATTTGGGCATACTTTTGAGTTATACTAGCTGGTTCTTTAAAAATAAAAATATATTGATAATACAATAAAAATAAATCAGCAAAGTAGTTTCAGACAGATTTACTTTCTATTTCTTTATACCACAATCATCCGTAGATCTCTTCCCAGGTAAACTCTGCACTTGAGATGACTCTTACTTTTACGTGCGGTTTGTCTTAGATTTTGTTTTTTAGCACGTCCCGGCCACTCCTCCATTTATCAATTAAACCGATCCGTGGCTGGTCTCGTTGGGAAGCTAATTGGTCAGCAAGTTGCTGGACACGATCACAATCAGTTTATTGACACGACCAGAAAACATAATTGAATGAACATATCAATTTCGCATTACAATCACACCAGAAAAGCTTATTAAGTGCCTCGCAATCATCGCAGAGGACGGCGGGCAATCGGTGTTGGGGCCAAGAACGTTGGCCAGAACACGCCCGCAGCTAATCAGCCTCTAATGGCGATAAATATTTCATTCTATATTATTTTGTTTTTATTCGTCCAGTGCGACACGCCTCCTCCAAGCTCGGCCAGGAGTCAAGACAAAGCGACGACTCAACGGGAACGGACAGGCAGGGAACAGGCCCCAGAACAACAGGCCTCCTGAGCAGACCCTAAGACGGGAGGGAACCGCGATCGCACAGACAGAATCTGCGACGCGATCGATGAAGACAAGGCTGATAAAGGCAGTAGAATTCAGTGACTAGAGATGGGGCAGTGAGACCCCTTTTTGGAATATATATATTTAACATTTTAAGAAGTTCCTTTTGGAAGAAAATAAATAGTTTTTAAATCAATAAATACTGAAGGACTTCCCCTCTGTGACTTATCCCTCACGATCGCATCTCTGATCAGAACCAAAGATGAAACGGCGACCAAAGTCAAGGCAAGGCCAGATCTCTTGGCTTCCCTCGCAGTCTTCGTGTTATGAATCGAACAGATTTATGCAACTTGGCGAACAACATGGGCGGGTGCTCCTCCATCTCCAGCAGAGGTCCAGCTTCTTCCTCCTTGCCAGCTCCCTCAATCGAAGTCTTCTTTTCGCCACGAGGAAAGGTATGGGCATGAGGAGTAGGAGGATACGACCGCGACATTTGGCTGCGCCATTATGAGTAATGGAGTAATGCCTGGAATTGTTTACTTGGGGGCTTTATTGGCATCTGCATTTGGCATCGGAATGAATATCTCTGCTTTATGTACTTATGCCTTTTATATACCTTCACGGGAGTAGTTTATTATATTTTTTCTGAGATGCGCTTTGCGGTTGAGAAACTGGAAAGGATATCATAATTGGTCGGAAGACGAGCAGAATATTTAAATGAGTTGAAAGGGGAAAAAGGTTATGGGTGTGACTTTAATTTTTGAAGTAGAATATGTTTGGAATATTATTATTATTATAAAATATTATTAGGTAAATTTGTGATAATTTATGATTAAGTTCATAAACTATATTTTATTGTTTATAACATTAATAATAATTTTTTTTTTATCTTTGAAGACTTTTAAAAGTAATTCTTCTCAATTACTTATTTTATACAGATACTACCACCGAACCCTTATCCCTTTAATCATTCTTCAAACCTTACACAATCTTCTGGACAAATCTTAAGCGAAATCTAATTTTTAATTGGCCAACAAACAGCGTACAAGCGACATTTCATGCTTATCAGCGGTGTAACCAGTAATTAATCTCCCTTTAGCCGAGAGTTTCTCTCTTAGCTGATGCTTCTCCCTTAAGAGAATAAAATCTCTTTCGCAGCAGCAAGAATCTCTCGAGAGCTCAAACGCACTCAAAAAAAAAGGGTTTGATTCTTCTGCATTTAAATTTAGTAAACACTATAATAAAATAAGCTTAATAGAAACTTATTTTCAAGCAGAAATCAATTTGGCTTCATCCACCAGCACTTATTATTTTTGTATGCAATTAATATTTCTAAAACTTATTTTATTAAATAATAAATAAAATACAATCCACCCTTATTTAAGAAATGTCGTATTTTCTAGAACTTTTCTACTGAAATCATATCTACTATGGTTTTCTCTGGGTGTATGCAGACAACTTTCTTTCGACGGCTTTTCTTAAAAGCAACTCGAACTTGTTGTTGAGCCTCAGTTCGGAATCAGCACGCGACGCGCTCAGAACGAGAAACGGAGAAAAGTGTAGCGACTTGGAAGAAAAGCTGAAAAAAAAGACTCTTCTTCGAAGACTCTTCTGTGGTTAAGGATGATCGAACCCTCGAGTGGCGGTGAAGTGCAAGCATAAACAAACAAGAAAGAATAATAGTAATATTTTTGTTATGGTGTCCCTCAATTGAGAACTCAAGGGAACAAAGTGGATATAAGAAAAAATCCAGGTAAGCATCAGTGCCTTAAGGAATTTATTTTAATAAAGGAAACTTAGTCACAGAAGTATTTCTTGAGAGTTCTTGAAGGGCTTACGAAATATTTATTCCTGAAAATTTATATAAATCAAGAAAGATAAGATAATGATTAATAGAATCTAAAAGATTCCTATTTCTCAGCATAGTCTACAGCTATGTGAACCTGTGAGAAGATCTTTAGGAATGCAATGCTGTCTCGGTTCTTGCGGTTCTTTTGCACCTACATGCCTTCCCCCTTTTTTTTATATCCACTCTTTGGGCATGCTAAAATTTAATAAGTGTTTTCCTCAAACCGTTTTTCCTGTCGCCTCTTTTTCACGCTTTTTTTTTAACGTACACACGTAGCTGTAGCTGTTCTTGTTGTTCAATTCTTTGATGCATTGCCAAAGCGGAGGGGGGAGCGGTGTAAAATATGCAGTTGGCAAAGTCGACTTCTCCAGCTTGGCAAATTCTTGCGGCACATTTCATTCATCTCTTTCGCTCTCCCTGCGCCAAAAGCCTTTTGGTTTTTGTTCTTCCCAACGTGTCGTGTCGTGTTAACGGTATTGTTTACATTAGTAATAGAACCCACCGAGTTGGTGGCCAGATAAATAAGTAATAGACACACAGGCGCAGCCGAAAGTCCATGCTTGGGTGCACTCGTTCTTGTGCCGAAAGATACAGAGACGGAGACAGGGACAGTTGCGGAGACGGGGACGAAGACGGGGGTCGGGAGTCGGAAGCCAAATCAAAGGCAAACAAAAGACTCAGGCAACGAACTTGCCGGAGGCAACGATTCCTGTGTGTGTTAATCTCGAGTGTAATGACTGCCGCAAAAGAAAAATAACAATTTAATTCAATTCTTGGAAGATACTTATAATTAGAGCAGCCTTTTATATATCATAAATATCTGGATTAGTGGGTACTATAGTTACTCGAGTGTGTTAAATATTTTGATTGCTAAAAGCATTACTTCAATTCAGTTCTTTTTAATACCTTTCAATGAGAGTTATAGCTTAGTGGAGAGTTTAACTTACTATTTTTTAACTTTTATACAATAAAAACAGGAAAGGCATTCCAAATAATACCTTAATAATCATATAATTCATTTTAGTTAATATTAGGCTAAAAATGCATTAAATAAAATCAGTACAAATTTGTTTATTTTCGAGAAATCCCCATAAAAGTATTTAACCATCAAATATCTAGTTAGTTTTAAGAATTTCTGATTCCTCTTTATTTTCTACCTGACTTTTCCCTCCTCAAGCCACAGATAAATTTCCAACTGTACAATGCTATTCAAATGATTTAAATTCTCGGCGAAATTCTCTATGCAAATTAAATAATGCTCACCGACTTGCGCAGACCAATTAAATCCATGGTCGTCGACAGCAGAGAAAAGAAGCTGGCGCACAAAATTGCTTATTTATTAGTCGAAAAAGAGAGGAAAACCTCTGGAAACGGCATGCTAATGATGTAAACTAACCATTTAACTGTTAAAATGCCAGCAGCAGCCGCTGAAAACCAAAAGAAAAAAGTCCCATCAGTGCTCGATGCTCGATGGGGCAATGGGAGATGGCGAGGGCCGGGGAAGATGAGCTCCAAGACGAAGACGACAAAACTTAGGCGACTTCCTAAGACTAATCAAAGCCGTTACAATGGTCGCAACGGCCGCAAAAAACGCACTCTGGCTTGGTGAAAGATAGAGGGGAGATCAGAAGGGAAAGAGACCGACAGGTTCAAGGGAGAGAATCTAGGTTGCAGTGTCTTCAAATACACTTAAGGAAAACGTTAATGGAAAAGCTTAAACGAAATTATATTTTAGAGTCAGTGAAACTTTAGGTATTAATTATTAAATTACTATAAATACTACTATTTTGAAAGAGATATAACTTATTTATCTTTTTTATACAATGACCTTTCACGAAAGATACTCACAGCTTTGGCTTAATAGTTTTCCTCCCAATGTGTGTATACTTTTCATTATTACAACATAATTTTTATTTTCTGTGTGAAAATGTTCACAGCAATCTTTGGTGCTGCGTCACATGTTGTTGTTATTTTTTGTTCAAGAAATTACCGTTCCGTGTTGACAAAACGCAAGAAGAAACAGGGGAACTGACTTATGGCTCAGCCTGGAGCTCGGAACTGGGAGTTTGGAGCTCAGCTTCTGTGTGATTACAGTACCCGCTCCTAATGATCATCATTAGATAGCCAAGGGTTTTTTCATATAGCTGCTGCTGCCGATTCTTTGGCCCCTTCTGCCAGCCTCTTCTTAGAGCCGACTTGACGTGACGACATGCAATTGCAGAAGCCAGAATTGAGGAAGATGAAGGTGAAAAAAGCAGGAGCAGGTAGAACAACACCAATAATATTTGATAATGCAAAGCGGAAGCTATAAAACTCGAGTGTGCTACGACGACATTTTACGTTAGAACGTCCATTACCCATTACAGTGAGCCCAAAGAGAATTTGCTAATTGCCTGCAATTGAAAATGTAAGAGGAGGAATTACGGTAAGACAAAGGAAGTCCACAAGCTTAAGAGCAAAGACGGAAAGAATGCTTCATTAGACAGGGTTTAAGTAATCAACGAAGAAGGGAGTACCCTGCAAAGAGATAATATAACTTAAATTTCATATAATGAAAGGGAAATAGAACTCTTATGACCTCCATTATATAAATATCTTTTCTTATAAAGAATTCTTCTCGGAACTAATCAAGACACATCTTCAAAATGTTTTGTTTGAATTCTGTTTGTTTTGGATTTTTAAATTAAGATGCAAATTTTTGTAAAGCCCAATTTTGGTCTTTTAAAAAGAAAGTCTAAATCATTCCCAAGATGGTTGTTTTTAAGAAACGTTTGTACAGTCCATAAAATTGACAGCAAAAGAAGAGCAATTTATTAAGACAGAAAATATATTATTAAAAGAAACAATAAAATAGTTTAAGCTAAACCAAAATTTCAGAGCAATTTATACATAAACATTTACAAGATAAAAAACTTCCATTAAGGCCAAAATCCGATCTCAAATGAATTTCCTGAATGCCCTTTGGTCATCTCTTGACGCCTCACCGCACTCAGTTATAATCTTTAAAAGCGAGGCGTGGCTCAAATCCGATTATCAACGCCAGGAGCCGAGCTTCACCCGTCATCTCAAGGTCGCAGGAGGTATTGGGTATCGGGTATCGAGTATCTGGTATCTAAGCTCGCCTTTCAAGTGCAGCGCTTAGGCCCGGCCCACAGTTAGCTGTGCCGCATTAGCAACATCTGATATGCCGAATACCGCTCCGGCACTTAAGGAGAGAGCCCCCCAGTGAACAGTCTTGGACCGAACAACAAAAGATAGCCCGCACGTAATCTGATATATTGAAAACGGTGAGGCAACCAGCCAGCTGAAAAGGAGTGCTCGTATAAATAAGCGGCGAAAGAGCAAGCCAACTGAAACCACTATCATCCGGGCCTGGCCATATGGGGAGAGTCTCTTTCTTTTGGCGCTCACTGTCCCGAGCAGCATCAGAACAATGCACGGGAAAGAAAAAATGTGTTCCTTAAATAATTATAAATATTTAATATTCATTGGAAAAGGTATACTAATTAGGAATCTAGACAACCATTTTGAATTTTAATATTATTTTGCATATTATTTAAAGAAAAATCTGAAATACATTATTTTTTTATGTGTTGCTGCTGGGAATTGTTTAAAGTTCCAATTGAATGCACAAAAAGCGGTCAAGGAGGACAAAAAATAATCATATAAATATGTGACATTGAATTTCACATAGAATGGGGTTTTATAAGGTTAGCTTCACTCTTAAATAAATTTAGTAGGACAAAAATTCAAGACACAATTAAAGAAAGACTTTAAAAGCGTTATTTTCAAATTCCCAGATTGATAGAATAATTATATTTACTTGTAGAATTATTGAAATTAATTTATTTTCCATTAAACCAACTCAAAACACAAAGGTTTAGAGAAGTATCACGATTGTACTCTGTTCGTAAAGGCTTCCCATTTTCCACAATAAAAGATGAAGCTGTAAATTTTTCCTTAAGCTTCTGTAGGAACCTTTTCCCAAAACGCATTCCCCAGCTTACTGGGGGAATTTTAAAAGCCATTTATTCTCTGCTAATTAACCCAAGGCTCCTCACGGACCAGAGTTGAAGATAAAACATTTTATGGCTTTCTTCGGGGGCTCTTTTCACCTGTGCAGTGCCCCCTGCCTCCTCACTCACTCTAGCCATGTTGCCCTGCGATGGTCCAAACTCGGGCCTCGGGTTATTTATCAGAACCGTCAGCAGGCCATAAATTCCGAGTTTTGTCACTACCATTTATGGCCTAAAGAGGTAACCAATAAAACATACAAATTCGGCTGGCGCAATGCGTTATATAAGCGCGTTGTCTGCATCGGATCTAACGGTGCTTGGGTCTGGGTTCTTGGGTCTCTGTGGGTTGTCTCTGGGTCTCTTTTGGGTTCCTTGGCTTGTTTACAAGACACCTTGACAAATGTGCCCGGAAAGAGGAAAACATTCGAGAGAGAAAAACAACACACTGGCCAGAAATTTGCATGGCAACTGAAATGGAAATGGGTGGAGTGGAGTGGAGTGGCGACCGAGCGGGGAAAACAAAACAGAGTAGCAGCGATCAGGTCCCGGGTCCCAGCTCCACTGCAGTTTTATGGTGCATTGTCTTACAGCGCTAGAAAGCAAAATAAAAAAAAGAAAGGAATCACCAATTGTATCAAAAGTCAGAACAAGTTTGCCACAAACTCGGCCCCAGCTCGGTCGTTGGCTTTGGCCTAGAGATGAGAGTGTGTGAGGGAAATATAATAATAGTTCTTGAATGGGAAAATTTCAGGAAAATTTAGTCATAAATTTATGAGAAATCAACAAAGAAATTTCGAACTCAGATTTTGTGTGTGAAATTTCTATAAAAAATATAAACAAAGTAATTGTATCAGAAATTCCCAAACATTTTAAAATTAAATATTAAGAGTTATAAGTCTAGAAACTTCCAAGTAAATCCGTTTTTAAGATTGATTACTGCCCTAGAACTTCCATCTCTAGCTAGACAGATCTCGGAATTTGCCCCAGGAGTCGCATCATCATTAAGTTGTGGGAAAAGTAATGCGAGTCAAAGGCGCACGTTCCGTCTGCCGCATGATTTATGCATTATAAATATATAAAGTCTGTATTAATCGCAGCCTGTCATGTTGACAATTTTATTATGCCGTTCGGCCCGAATCACGAACCGATCATTTTGGCTTCAATAAACCAGTACCAGTACCAGTACCAGAACGAGGACGGGGCGGCGGCGACATCAATTTGCCAGCAAGTACTTAAGGGTATTAAGAACTTTCAGTTCAATTCGATTGGCTGTCCCATTGTTTGGCGCATTTTCGGTGTGGGTTCGCTTGCTGATGGTTTCTGGCATTTTGTGAAAGGTGCCAGCTTTAGCTGGACGACACAGAAACCTTTCCCAGTTCTTGGGCATAGTTTCCCCGATCGTGCAGTTTGTTCTAATTTCATTACAGTGAAGCAGGAGATGTCCGCAGACGACCTGGCTTGACTTTCACCCAAGCCACGTTAAGTTATCGGTTTGGTTCTGCGGCCTGAAGGTTTTTGGCTCTGGACTCTCCTAATTAACAAGCTCAACTATTACTTCATTCAACTGACCATAGGAAATTCAATTAAAGTTTATGACTAATGGTGTAAACGAGGCAAGTGAACGTGCCACCCCATTGGGTTTGCGAAAAAAGAATGAATCTAGGTGGTGATGAAGGTATGTTGACTTTGTGGCACAGGTAGCGAGCTGAGGGATTCGAAAGATTACATGTTACTTCAGAATTTATTGGGGATTCCTTAGGGTGTTTTTTTTAAGAAAAATTAAATTAAATAATAAATGAATGAAAACTAAATTCGGCTGGATTTTCGTGTATTGAAAGTAAATCATAGTAGCCCCATAAAATTAAATTTTTAAATTATTTCCAATAGTTTTCTTAGTCCTTTTAATAATATTTTAAAAATGTATATTGCCCACTTCAACCATCACTAGTTCCATAATCGATCCAGACACCCTTTCCTGTCTCACCACAGGACCTGCATATAAAATCCCAGTTTCCAGGAATCTTTAATTTACATGACATCTCCACCTCTCACCAAGAACATGACCATGTGTAGGAGCTGGCACCAAGAGCATTTGGTCTTCGTTTCGCGACACCGCGGAACTGACACCTCTTCCCATACCCATTCCCATTCCCATTCCCGTTTCCCCATTTCCACTACCAATCCGAATCCCATTCCCATTCGAGGCTTGTTCTGCCTTTTCATTTAACAACTTCCGCTTGGCAAAAGCGAGCAAAACACGGAGCCGGGGCTGCCTGCGATCTGTGCAATCGCTGATGATGAGGTGCATAAACGACGCCCATTTATTGAGCCCTCGCGGCATTAATAACTCCGGACGAGAAGCGTGGATCAAGAGGCAAGGAGGAGGAGGCAGAGGAGCTGCTTCTAGATCGTTGATCGCATGCCTGGAATAGGGTGAGGCTGGCGGAGAAGGGAACTGGTGGCTCAAGGGGCTAGGTCGAACATGTTTGACGTCCACTAAATGACAGGCATTTGTCTGCAGCCCAAGAGAGAGAGGTTGATGCTTACACTGGACGAAAAAATTATTTTAGTTAGGTTTAAATCCTTTTCTAACAAATTTATAAAATATTAACGTATTTTATTTCCTTATAAAATATATTACTTTGTGACATGGAAAAGAGAAATACCCTTGATAATATTGTATTAATTGTGGGGTAAGTTTTTTTCCAAGAAGGATAAGCTTTTTTCAACATTTATTTAAGTAGTTAAATAATTAAAAAATGTTTTGTATATATTTTTTATGAAGGATAAGCTTTTTTCAACATTTATTTAAGGAGTTCAATATTAAAAAAATATTTTGTATATATATTTTTATGCTGAACCTTAAGACTTTATTTAACTTTATTCATAGAATTCTAGCATCAATCTTCTATATCTTCTTTCTTTAATAGATGCAATTGTGCAATTTATAATCATAGTTTAAATATTTCAGTTAGCCTTACAATATTATTTTTGGTGTACTGCCACAAGAAGCAGTCACATCAATAGAGTTGGACATGAAAATTGTTCAAACTTCTTCGTTGTTCTGTGCTTTTCTTCTGGTACTTGCTGTGTGTTCGCAGCATATTTAATGAGCCACACATGCTGATGGCTCTGACAGTCTGTAAGTCAGGTTTTTTTGTTCAGTTTTCAGTTTTCAGTATGTTGTTTTTGTGGCAGAGGAGTAGTTTGGCATGTGCTTTATGTAGGAATTATTTCAATGGCTTGAGTGTTGCCAAATTTATTTTCTTGTTGCGAAGCTCAAGTGGAAACATGTTGGCATTTCTTCAATTAAGATGACACGAATTTCACTCTATAATGATAGCCGTGAATACGAGTTTATATGCAAAAAGACGTGGTTATTAAAAGCATTACAAATGGTTATAAGAAAGTCAAGACAATAAGAATTACACTGGAGAGCAAGAGAAAAGAAGAAAATGAAGTAATTTATGAATTAATGTTGTCCGTTGTTTGGTATCTTTAGTGTCTGAATTTTTACATAACAAACATCTGATATAAATAAGACAATAATTATTTACTAGAGAGTAAAACCTAATACAGGAAACTTCTAGTTTATTATTAGGGTTTGAGAAAATTAACAAGGCAATGAAAGAGTTTTGATACTTTTAGACAACTTGAAACTTGATAAAATGAGTGATGATTGTTTATGCAAATCCATTTAAAAGATTTTCCCTGTGTTTCCCTGTTTTAATTTTCTAGCATGGTGTTTTTGCTTTACTAACTCTTATAATCTATAAAATATAAATATATATAAATAACATTAATTTAAGTTTATCTATATTATTGCAGCAAACGTATCTTGAAACGAAATCAGAACTCCTTTTCTGCTGACTTGTGTTGGTCATGCTCACGTTTCAATCCTCAATGATCGCTTATTGACTCGCACTGACTTCGATTTCTATTCGTGTTCCGTGTTCTAAGACAATTTGCAAAAGTGAAAATAGGCCCAGATCTCGATCTCAATCTCGGGGCTCTCTTTCTCTTTCAATCCGAACTGCTCCGCTTGGAGCTCGGCCATGGCTGCCGCCCATTGTTATTAGATTTTCTTTCAGCTAAGCCTGAGCGATATTTACATAATCTTAAGTGCTAGTTGTGCCTGCACCGATCGGCGCTCGGTGAAAGTTGTTACAAATTATAAGTTAGAATGCGCCCAAAAAATATGCCCAGTAGTCACAGAGCGAAGACAGAAGACAAAGGCCGAAAAGCCTGGCGCAAAATCTTGCACTCGCCTTTCACAAATCAACGTCCAAATATGGAGGGAGTGCTTCCCCTGGAACAGAGCCAGATAAATAAATCTGTCAGTGGGGCGTTGCTACTGTGTCAAATAGTCGGACGGGCCGGCAGAGTGTATCTATCGGATACGAATGCTCCATACCCAATAACCGAAACCCAATTTTATTGTGGCCAAATCGATGTCACGGCTACAGTTCGAGTTTGGAGCTCTGTTTTTTCGGCTCAAATAGAATTTATTGTCAGTCAAGTGGCATTGTGCCGATTCGGGACAGTCGAACTAGTTAATTGGGTTGATTTCTTCAGATGAACATGTGGGTCTACGGTTTAACTAAAAGCTGTGAAAAAGTTTAGAAACTTGAGCTTGGTTTGTTTATCATTTAAGTAGGTTTTAATCTAATCATACATGCAATTATTTAAAGGTAAATTATTGTTTAAAAGTATATATAAACCCACTAATTACTAGGTCCGGAAAGTGTGAACGAATTTTAGGATTTTGTCAAACATACATTGATGGGTTTTAGTTTAATTTTCAATGTTACCTTTCAGGGTTTCCTCTTTTATATTTTCAGTAAGTTTAAATACAACTTTTTAAAATGTTTAATAGTAATAGTTGCCTTTAACTTCCAAAGACAATTCATTCTTCAACTTTATAACTTTCAATGGAGAAATTCTTTAACCCTGATTACAGCCACCAAATCATGGATCCCTCTATGTTTTGCCATTTACAGTTCTCTCTTCTTGTAAACACATTCTTGCGGATTCACCTCGAACCGAAACTATTGTCCAAACTCTTCCTCCAACTGGGTTAATGAAACCGAAACCCTAAAAACTTTTAATTTCTTTGAGAGCCAATCTAGGTTGATGAGATCAAGCCAAGTGACTCTGCGTTGCGATTAACTAATCGAGCATTCGGCAACTTTTAATCTCAACACTTTCGCTCTGGCCCCCGGGGCAGTTAGCCACAAATGACTTGATTAATTTGGCGCAGTGTATGCCCGAGTCCAAAATAAAAAAAATATAAGTATAAATAAAGTTGTCTGGGCGTAATTGCTTGGCCCCATTATGCGGAGTTCTTGTGTTGGCTCTGCTCTTGGACACCTGAGTGGCATTTGCTCCCACAGCCTCGCTTTCTTTCGGGCCACGGTTTGCTTTGGTTTTGTCTCTGCCATTGTAATTACAGTAATTTATTTATGAGTCGACCGGGCTTACACACGTTCTGGATCCGGTGAAAGATACTGAACCTACACTCGCATTCTCGAGTGCGTGGCCATCAGCCGGAGTTCCTCTGGCGAAAATTATGGCATTATATATGCTTATTCTGGCCCCAACGGCCCAGATGCAAATCGCTTTCTGGAAAATCCATAATTAAGCCGTGGATTTTCCACCAACAACTGCAATTTCTGGCCCTCTATTGCCAGTGCTGTTCTAAGCCTGCATTTTCATGGCCAACTACACGGGGCTGGCATGCAAATGAGCACCGCCGAGTGGCTCTCAATTAAAAGCACTGCCAGCGAACCAAACCACAGCGACATTTAAAGCCAACTGCAGCTGATTTATTGTGTGAAACCGAAATTCGGTCCTCGGTTTAATTTTGTGACTTCTGCTTTTTTCGTGTTCCGTGAAAGTTTCTCCAGCATAGATCTTCTCCGGCTCTTGACATTCAGATAATGACTTGATTAAAAGTTGTCATGAGAACGAACTGCCACCAAATTGTGCAAGGCCAGGAGAGGCGACAGCCCGGCCAGACCCGACCATTCCAGTATGCAAAAGAGAGCTCCAATTAAGCGAGGAAGCTCGGAGCAATCAGGCTTGACTTTGGGGTCTTCGGGCTATGTAATGGCCATAGCAAGTACATTATTACATATTTTAGGTTGATAGTTGAACATGAAGTTTATAATTCAAGATTTATGTAGAGTTGTTCATTTTAATTGGGAGTAATAATATATCAAGTTCTCAATTTATTATTTTTTCTTTATCTAGATAACTTAATAAAGGTAGTATAAAAAGATAGTGTTGCCATAATTATTCATTAGGCTATTAGACTATTTAATGTGTTTATTATTATTATTTGTATATTAATGTTAGATCGTTTTAAAGATAAACTATCTCAAATATAATATAATACAGAGTATTAGCTACTATTGCTTATGATTCATTATTATGGTTCATTCAATAATTTTGTTTATTAAATTTATAAAATAAGTTGTAGAAATGGCTTACTTCATCCAGCTCTTATTTAACGACTTTAGATAAAGTTTAACGTGATAACAAGATAATTATAATATTTTCATTTGATTTAGTTAGTATAGTTGTGTTTTTATTGTGTTTTCTGATTTTTAAAAACTAAATGTATAAATAATCAGACTTCAATTTCTTCTAAACCCATAACTCTTAGTTTTCTAACAACTTCATTTCCTGTCCGCTGATTCTTCATTTATATTAAATGGTCCGTAGTTTCTTTGCATTTTTAATTAAATTTCCATTTTAAGGAGAGTATCCCAACATGTATTTTCTTAGAACCAGAATATCTTCCACTCTTTTTCACTCGAGAGTTTGCTTTTACATTTGCATGCCAGTAAGTTTTCGCTGCTAATCACGTTCTTAATGAAAGTGGCTGCAGTGGCCAGCTCAGAGTTGTCCGGAGTTGGCCAACAATGTTGTTTGTTGTCAGTTGTTAGTTTGGTTGTGGTTAGTTGGCTCTTGCCCGTTGGACCGGGGACGATTCTTGGCCAGAATGTGTCTTGCAGACTCGGCGGTTTCTTCGCTGGCAATGACCGCCATTCGCCTGGCTCTTTATTTGATTTTCATGTTTGTTTGGCTGTTTTCCAGTGGTTGCGTTTTGCGTTTGCGTGCCACTCGCGTCTGGCTCTGTGGATTATTATTTTTTTCGTTTTCGAGGAGTGCGAAGTGGATTCTTGGAGGCAGAACATTTCCCCGGCCAGACCAGTTCTCCCCTCTGATTTTGATTAATATTATTTATGACTCTAGCTGGGTGTCGCTGTGCTAGTCCATCGGTTCTCCATTTGTGTATTTATTGATGGATTTCGACAGCACTTGCGTTTGGCCCATTTCCGTGTGAGAATCGATGCCAGGCACTCGAAAATACTTATCTAATGGGGATAAACAAAGACCGTAAAGTTGTGTAAAATTGTTAGGAGGATTAAAGAGGGTAGATTAGGAAAATACCAAAACATATTTCTTGTTCTGGGTAAAGTTTTAAGGGGATTATCTTCGAAGAGAAAGCGTTAGGTTACTAAAATTAAAATTTTTAAATGAGCTCGCTTTTTTTTTTTTGGTAGTTTTCGGTTTGATGTCTTTTAATCTGTTGTACTTTTCACGAAGTTTATTCAGTAAAAAGGCTGACTAATAAAGTTGGTTACGTTTTTACTAGGATTATCTATTAATCAACTCAAAGATTGTTATTTAAATCGGAGCATATCTGAAGTTTATTGATAGTAAGGTGTTTTATTAATTTTTGTATTATTATTTTATTTTCTTTTACAATAAGAAGAATATCTGTTGCAAATGGCTTAGGTTGCAGATAATGGGTTTAGATATTAAAATGCAATTCTTATTTAAGAAATTATAAATCATTAAATAAATTGAAAAATGAATTTACCATTAAAATAAATAATGCAATAAATAAAGTAGTAAAAACCTTGCAAAATGTAAATACTGTAATTTATTTGAATAAAAATGTATATGTACATTTATGTGTAGAAGAGACCAATTATTCTTTTTTAAAATCAAATATTTTTAAATCTTATTTTTAGTAGTAGTCAAACTTCAGAAGATATTAATTTCAAAAATAAATTCTAAATTAAATTGAAGTTAATATTTCCTTAAAATACTTGATATTTTCCAAGCTCGTTTATGACTTACTAACTAATCACTGAAATTGTGTCAATGGAGGCTTGTTCCTTTGACTTTATTGTGTACTCCTTTTCTTACCCAATCTTTGGCAATCTTTCACGTATTTCCTAGTACTCATGCCCCCGTCGGAGCTTATTCAAATGAAGTTGTTTACGCAGGCAACCTGTTGCATAGTTTCGCCGACATTATTCAACATTGTAAGACTAATGACTGACACGTACCCCCTGCTCTTCCCCTCCTCTCTTTTTAGCCATATATGGTTCATTAAAAGTGTGGCAGAACTTTGGCACTGGCGATAAACAGCGAACAACGAACGACGACCTGTGGAAATGTGCGGGTAATTTCGAGCTCGGCTTAATTTGGTCTGTGCCGGTGTGGGCATGCGCAGAGCAGTGCTGGAGCCACCATTACCACCTGTACCATTACGAGTACCATTACCACTGTGCCGCCAACCCATTCGCCGCTGTCATTCGAAAGTTGCCGCCGCGTGACACACATTCTACGCATTAGCGCTGCACTCTAGCTCTGGATACTGGATAGTGGTTACTGGACACTAAATACTAGATACTGAGCACTGGACACGACGCCGCTGCTGCTGCTGCTGCTGCTGCCAGACTGCCAGTCGAGTAGGAGCATCTGCTGGACAGGAGGAGGGCCCGACTCCGCTGCATTATTCATGCTCTTCGGCGGCATCGAGGCAAACGACGCAACGGGAACGAGCGAAGATGACGCTGCGCTTAGTCAGCATATTGGCCGCGGCATTATTCCTCCTTTTTTGGCCCGCACAGCTGGATGCATTTATCACGTCGAACACAGGTGAGTTCGCTACGGATTCTGGGCTCTGAGGTACAAAAAACGCATAGCGGCTAATGGGTGTGAAATGTGTGGCATTGGGTGAGAAGAAGACTCAAAGGTGTTTGGCCCTCCGCCGGAAAAATAGCGGGAAAATTTGAAATATTCGTATTGATTGTTGAGCTTGTGATGCTTAAATATCTTATTAATAAGCATAGTGGGAAATGAATGGATTAAAGCTATATATGAGATAACTGAAAAGGTATATGTCTAAGATTTTCTTTAACATCATTGGAATAAGTCTTGCCTTTTAAAAAACTACAAAAAGTTTAATTAATTGTATCATTAATATATATTTAAATTTATTTATTATAATTTTCTCTATTTTTTATATCCAGGCTGTCATCACAATGGCACCTGGTTCGCTGACAAGTCGGTGGTTCCCAGCATGGAGAAGTGCCTCAACTGTCAGTGCAACCGGAAGACTCTTGTGTGCCGCCTAAAAGTGTGTCCCGAGATGCCTATGCCTCCACCTAGGGGATGTGTGGTTGTCCAAAAGAAAAGTACATGCTGTCCATACCTGTCCTGCGCCCGATTGGACGCCTTCTATAAGATCCCCACCAAACGACGCATCATTGCCTACTTGGATCACTATGAGAGGGAGTCCATAGATCGCGTGGTCAACGATAATATGCTGCAGAGGCGATCAGATGACTCTGATACGGATCTGTTTGGTGAGTCCAGAGAATCATGAGATACATGAGGATTTTTCATAAAACTTATTTGCCTTTCCCACAGTTTGTGTAAAGAATGGAACTGTCTACAAATCGGGCTCGGCCATGTCATCCTCCAATTTGTGCAGTTACTGCTACTGTATAGGTAAGTAGGGGAATTATTCTTATTAATTATAAATAATTTTAAGAACACCAAATATTCTATTTCCAGGTGGCACCGAGAAATGCGTGAAACCCAAGTGCATGCTGCCTGTAGAGGGCTGCAAGCCCATTTTTGTGGACTCCACCTGCTGTCCGGTTCGCTATGATTGCAGCAGTAAGACCTCGGGCAAATCCTCCCAAGAAGTGCGTTACAGGAAAACCTCAAATAAGCATTTCCAGCGCATGTCACAGCGTTTGCAGCGCAATCGAGGCTGCACTGTGGGCGCCCAGTTCTACGCGGAGGGTCAGAAGATGCGCTCGGATGTGGACAGGCCCTGTGACATCTGCTTCTGCATCCGTGGAACGCGTCGCTGTGCCCCCAAGAAGTGTTCGCCGGCGCTGAAGAACTGCATCCCAGTGGTGCCCAAGGGTCAGTGCTGTCCCTCAAGCTACGACTGCGGCAGTCAGCGGGATTACCGCAGATCACACAACTCAAGACAGTTTAATCTGTACAATATGCTCTTTGGCAAGGAGGAGCCAGAGGTCCAGGAGACGGGCATTATACCCCAGAATTCCATGGCTGAAAGATATCCGCACGATCGCCATCCCACAAGAGCTCCGCAGGGAAATCCCCTTGAGGCCAGCAGTGAGAAGAGCATCCTGGACACGCTTCGCGAAGGTCTCGAATTCATCGATGGCAATAACAATAAAATGCTGGCCAACAATCTAGATCTGGTGGGGATTAGGACGACTCAGGCTCCGCCTCTGATGAGAACGGAACCCAATGAAGAAGGTACCAGCAGCACCACAGCCCTGAGTTTTCTGGATCTTCTCTTAGGTCCCAGCACGGAGAGTGGTTTGCCAGAAGAGGTAAGGCAACCGGAGTCCACGACGGTTAAGAACACTCTCTCCTGGATGGACTTACTCCTGGGCCCCGATGAGGAGGAACTTAATCCTGCCACTGAGGCCTACACAGAACCCAGTTCCACACAGAATCAATCTGAGGAAGTAAAGACCTCAACGAATAGTATAAAGCGGATAGCCGAGGACTTTGAAGAGCAGTTTGACAATGGAGAAATGGCAGCAGGTGAACTTCCAGCTGAAGCTCAGCAAATCAGCATGGCCAACTCTGGGATCTGGCCAAAGCCAGTTACCGACACTGTACTTCCTCCTCCCAAAGAGGAACCGAGTCTATTTAATGCCCTGATAGATGGACTATCGGGCATCCTTGAAGAGCCCCTCAATCAGACATCAACGAGTACTACTACCACCACCACGTCCACTGAGAAACCGCTGAAGACCAATGTGTATGCCCCACCCATGTTCCGTCCCCTGCCAAGTGGCAAACCCACTCACACGCGAATCAACTCGAAGCTGGCTAATCTCACAGTGACACCGCCCATGTTGGTGGTGACCAGCAAGTATGGTCAGAGCCAGCCAGTGACCCTCAGAACGGGAGAAAACAAGGTCAACTTAACTACTTCTACAGAGAAGCCCACTAGTACCACGCAGCGAACATCGATTGAGACTACGACTACGAAAACCACACCAAAGCCTTCTACTACCGCAAAGCCCAAGCTAAAAACTACCAGGAAAGCTATTACGACGCCAAAACCCACAACTCCACAAGTGACAACTCAAAAATCCAGTACTCCAAGACCCACAGCTAAGAAGCCTGCCACGCCAAGACCCACAACTCAAAAACCAACAACACCAACATCCACAACATCGACACCAACAACAACTACACCAAAAACAACTTCAACAACCCCTTCAACAACGCAGTCATCAACTCAATCATCTACCCATTCAACTACCCATTCGAGAACCACTTCACCAATTTCCACAACACTCAAACCAATTTCAACACCGCAACCAACCATTCGAACCACTGGCAAACCGAAATTTAAACCCAAGACTAAACCTTACATTACAAGCACTCCCAAGCCCCTGGTTATCAAGACGAATCCCAGTATTTTGGAAGCCGAACCCCTAGACGACTCCAGTGGCGGAGAACCCACATTGCCACCGAGTCTACCGAATCTGAAGATAATACCTTTCCTGCCAACTGATGCCGTGGAAACGGTGCCCAAGGAGAGTTATCCCAGCAACTTTTATCAGCAGAAGGTAGCCTCCGATAAAATGGATGTGGTTGGGTATGACAACATGGACGATTCGGTGGCTCTATATACACAATCTCAGCCGGATCAGGCTGCCTACAAGTACAAGTTTAATGTGGAAGTTCCAGCTGTGCAGGCTGCTCCCGAGCCAGTGGTTCATCTGGGTGGGAAATATGAGGGCAGTGCCGCCTACGTCAAGTTCGATTTCGATAGACCGGCGGTGCCGCCCTCACACAATGGATTCTCGCCACCCACCGAAACGGAGGGTGGATTCATGCCCAAGGAGCCGCTGGTCATCGATGGCGAAGTTCTCCAGGAGCATGTTACCTCCAGTGGAATTAATGTACCGGTAGACAGCTTCCATGTCACGCAGCATATAATCGATATCACAACATCGGGAAAACAAGATAACGATACAGCTTCGATAGGTAAGCCTTTATTTTACCCCTTTTCCGTAAATTTTTTTGTACATTTTCCTGAACAATTTCCCTGTGCTTTGTTATCTCTTTTTTGCAGAAATCACCACACCCGATCCTTTTAAGGATGTCATACACACAGAGCCGTCGCCCAATCTCGATGAATTAATAGTTGACAAAGCGAACAAGCACCCGACGATTGAAGAGCATATTGAAACTGTCACTTACAGCGTCAGCAACTCCACATCCACTTCATCCTCCTCCACATCCTTTAGCTCTCCAACCAGCAGCAGTACGGCAGCAACAACGACAACGACAACGGAAAAGGAAACCCCCTTGATAGATAAATATGAAATCAATAAATTAGATAAGCTCTTGGACGAGCTGCTCGGATTGAAGTTGCCCAAAGGGGATGTGGTGAGCAGCACAGTGCCGCCATTTAAGCAAATGCCAGAGGCAACAGCAGCAGCAGCAACTACAGTAACTGGCACACCAGCCACAGCAACAGCAACAGCAGCAGGAGCAACGGCAACCGCTGGTCGGCCAACGGGGACAACACGTGCTCCGGGCTTGAAAAAGGGCGGCAGTAAAACGAAAAACAAACAGACCGCCGGCAACAGACGCAAGGTCCAGAGTTCCACGCGTCGCCAGAGCACTCCAGCAGCCACCAGAGCCCCTCCGGCAACAACCAGGACTCCTCCTGCTCCTACTCCACCTCCCACTACCCCGGCACCTGCCACATCAACCACAACAGCAACGAGAAGCACTACGCTGCATCCGTTTTTAAACTCCCCATTCGACAAATTGCCCTTCATGGACGCCAGCTACGAGGTGAGACCGCACAGATTGCCGCCGCAGGGGCAGGAGCAGCAGCTGCAGCCGCATGAGCAGCCAACGCAGCAGTTCCACCATTACCAGCATGCGACGAGACCGCCGACAACTGCTGCTCCGCCAGCAAAATCCGCGGAAGAGGAGGCGACTCCTCCGGAGCGGATGGGAGCACCGGGATTCCCGGCCCTGGACGGGGGGGATCCCCTCGGTCAGCTGAAATTGGCGGGATGCAACATTTACGGACGCATGTACCGCGTGGGTCGGATTATCGTGGAATTATCCAGCCAGTGCCTGGAATGCAAGTGCACCGAGGTGGGCGTCAAGTGCGGCCCATTAGACTGTTAATTTAGACATTTCCCCCCAAATAATCGAAAGCATCCCCCCAATGAGAGTGTGTGTATAGGGTTAAGTGTCAGCTCTTAATGGTAGTTTGTAGTCTGTACGCTAATCCGTAGCTGTAACTAACTAAGGGGTAGAGATTAGGCCTGCTCTAGACAGTAAGTTGTATTATAGAAATATTTACACTCACTCGAATGACATCTTAATACTAAACCTACTTAACTCGGCATTTATATACTACTTAAGCTAGCATTAAACTGAAAAATACATTAAAATAAAATATAAATCTAATAAAAGTAAAGGAATTTTTATTATTTAATCGGAGAATAATTGAGCAAAGAATTTAAATTGCTTGTGTAACAAAAAGTATCCTTTAATCTTTTATGTAGTAATTAAAATTAATGGTTAATTAAATAACCTAAAAAAATTCCATAATTTATACAAAGGCATTACTTAGTTTTAATGATGTGACCTATTTTGAAGGCATATTTTCACCATGATTTCAGATAATGAATTATTTTAGACTAGGCATTATTGTAACATAATACGACCATTAACTATGACTAAAAAATCTTTAAATACCTATAACTAATCTTTACAAAAAGCCTATAAATATTCATTTAATTTCAACCTCGTTGCACATTTTTTGAAAAACTAATTGCCACAAATGAATAATTAAATCACTGTCATTTGTGGCCAAACATTCCTAGAATTGTTCTGGTATCGATGGCGGACCGTAAAGTAATTATAAAATATTTACAAACTCTATCATCCCTTGGGCCGTAAACTCCTACCACTGACCAATACTAACTGACGAGCAATTAGCCAAAACCACTTGATGAGTAATAAATTAATTCAATTGAAAAGTCATTCCGTTAACAAGTGTAGGCCAATTAGTTTCCTGGCCAGAGAACAACTCATAAAAATCAGACATAAAACACGCTCTCGCCCGTTTTATGAGGTGTAAAAAATAAATGTTTATTCATAGCGCCATATTTATTTATGCGTGGCCAAAAGAATGAAATATAAGTTTACAACGGGTGTTTTGTTTGTGGCCAAACAATAAAGGCAGTCAAAAAAAATATGGCATGAAATAATTGTTGACGACAATTCATTCAATTAGGGAAGACATGGAAGACCAGAATATTAAAAAGTAAGTAGAGTTTATGGAATTTTGCGATGAAAAGATTACTATTGTGTGTGGAGATTGGTTGCTAGAGCTTATTTTGTTAAAGAATTTTAGGATTTTATAAAAAATTTAACAGTTTTAATGGAGGCTTTTTGATGATCTATGAGATCTTAAGCTTTTTACTTTTTGGAAATTAATTTAAAGTCTTAAACATAAGTTTTCTGAATTTTATGAGAAAATAATTGTTTAACTTGTATGTGAGTATTACATTATTTTGAAAATGAGAGCTAGAAAATAAATATATAAGAAAATATTTTCGTTTAACATAACCTTAATATGCTTAAGTATACTTTTCGGAAACTATAAATAATTTAATTATTTTTATTATTACGACAACCGCAAACTAATTTATTTGAGACCGCAACTACATGGCTTGCTGATTTATTTGCCGGATCCGTATCCGTCGGTACACAATAAAGCCGCACAGCAATCCGGCCACGCCTCCGCCCATGTGCGCCTCCAGACTGATCCGCGGATTCCGATTGTGATTGTGGCGAAAATGGAAGGTGGTGAAGCCCACGTCGCTGAGGAAGAGGATCAGCAGGGCGGCGATGCGGGAGAAGCGGTGCGACAGCCGCGAAAAGTTCTATATTGGACAGAGCGGTAATCGTGTAAAATTAATCGAATCTCAATTGCGGTTTCCAGCTGACTGACCAGAACCAGGTGCGGCACATGGCTCCCCAGCATGGCGTAGACCCCGGCGGAGGCGCCCACCAGCAGCAGATGCGGCTGCAGCCAGGCCGAGAACAGTGAGCCGGCAGCACCACCAGCAATATAGACCACCGCCAGTCGGCAGTGACCCTGCTCCATTTCCAGGCAGACACCGATGAAGCACTGTTGGAAACATTGACCTTTTGTTTAGTAATCAATATGGGGAAAGGGGTTAAAATATTAGGCAGGGATTTTCTCTTTAAATTTCTATATATTTATTAGATATGTTTCTTCCAACTAATGCTCACCTGTAGACATATATTGAGAGTCAGATGCCACACATCGGCATGGAGCAGCATATAGGTTAGCAGTCGCCAGTACTCTCCACTCCACTCCGGCTTGTAGATCAGTCTTCTTTTCATGCACTCATTGGCGATCAAGTGCAGTGATATCTGGTGTAATGGGAAAAGGAAAAAAAATGAAGGGAATACCTTTAATTACACAGCACTATGCTGCAAAGATATAGTTTAATCAACAGGTAGAGCGAATTTTTCAAAATCCTAATCTTGCGAGTTTATCTGTCTTAAATTTTACATTTTAAGAAGTTAAAGGAATGTTGTTTTTATTAGAATAAGTATGTAGAATACATTTGTCACTTGTTGGCTTTTTTATCAAAATATTTCACATGTTTATTTATTGGTAAAGTAGCTCGAATATTAATAAACTCTGCCTAGAAACAGGGGAAAATATTCGTGAATATATTTAGTATACAGCCCATGTAATTAATTTGAATTAAGACATATTTAATTAATTTATTTTATGACAATTCATAAACCAAACTAGTTTTCCGTCATTCAGTGACGATTATTATTTAACAATAATTTTCGTAATAATCTCCTCCTAAATTTCCTCATGTCGCCAAGCCAATCTCCTTGCCATTAGTTGTCTTTGCCATATCGGAGCACCCCCAATCATGATGAACAGTGTCATGGCAACTGGCAGCCGGCGACACTCGCCACTGTCACTTTCGACACTTGGCTTAGGTGATCGTCATTCGTCGATCGTCGATCGAAGATCTCCGCGATCGCTGAGTGTTTTTAGCTGCGATGCCGCACAGTGTGCGCCGCATGAGTTGACAGCAGCCGCAAAAACACGCATGCGACACCAAATCGGTGCAACATGAATATCCCGCCGCCAAATATGACAAATGCCAGAGCTCCAAGTTGCAACATTCGCTCGATCCGATGACTAAAATGGCAATATAGCTAAATCGGACTGCAGACTGCAGCGCGTTGAATTGTGCAATCGTTTTGCGGAGCTCCACGGGCTGGGCCGAACAATAAAACCTTTCAATCACCGATCTGCATTGCTGGCTGTGCGATGTGAGTGTTTCAGGTATGCCCAACATGCATCGCAATAAGTTGAGTATCAATTAATGAGTGTCCCGCTAAATGGGTCACACTTGTGGGACTTTGGGTTGGGAGCGGTATTGGCCAAGACCCAAAGAGTTTGCAAAGCGGTGTTAATTGTTTGAAACTTTATCAGAGATTACTGGAAACCTCGGGAACATTAAAAGGCATTATTCAGTTTGCTTTCTGTGCTAAGCATGCAATTTCAGTAACACATTTTCAGCATTTAGTTTAGGTTAGTAATATGAAAATCTTCGGTGATTTAGGAATAAATGATATTTGAGTACTAAAATATTACTTTTAAAATGTTTCTTAATTATTTTACAAAATAATATAAGTCCTTTTTGAGCTAAATTAATAAATAAAGTCAGGAAGCTCTATTCCACAAATTTAAAACTTTTCGAAAGACCTTAAAATAATGATAAAGGCCACGTTATATACCATTAATTTTATGCTTTATTAGGCCTATTATTTATTTACCATTGTTTTAGATTCATATAATTCAAACGATTTAATTACAATAAATTTCTAAACACTGCCAAACTCATAAGCCACAAAGTGGATTAGCGAAAAAAGAAAAGCAAATAAATATGAATTCAATTCAAACCGCAGATAATACACACCAGTAAACGATTGAACAAAATTTTCCAGTAAATGGAAATTCAAATGAATTTCCGTGCAATAATTTATGGAGCACTCACACAGTGGCACGGCCAGCAGCAGCAGCGGGTGAACCAAACAAAAGCAAACAAATTCTTTTTTGTTTTAAACAAATCAAATGGAAAGGCATTATTGAGATGGGAGATTATAAACAGACACTTTTAAGAATCCCTCAACCGAGGGAGAAAGAAACTGAGAGCTTATCAGTAGCGAAAGTTTACTGGAAACCTCGACTTCTAAATAGCGAAGCATAATTCTCACAATCAAAATACTAAAAAAATTTCACATTTTACCACTTTATGGGCATAACAAGTCTTTGTTTTAAATGTTCTTATCTGGTATGGCGAATTTAATTAATTGTGGTATTTGTTATACATAGCATTTAATTAAAAAGGTTTTTATTTATTATGTTTAATAAAATCCTTGAACTATTATTTGAATTAAACGCTCACGACTTTAAATAAATTCAATTTCTCACAATCTGTGAGCTTTAAATAATTTCACCTTTGACCGAATCATAGGTAAAAAGTAATACACTTCCGTGTTCATCGTTACGTATACGTGATTTTTTAACCATTCAATTAAGCACACATCACTCATACGCCACGTTGCCGGATATGCAAAAAAAAAAAAAAACAAAAACACAAGCACAGACAATGGATAAACTGGAGCAACTGCATCAAATCGAACCTGCATAAAGCACATCAGCAATATAAACCAGGGCACCCGCCACACAGGCATCTGCCTGCGCCCCTTTCCCGCGTCACCGGCTTTTGTCAGGTCATCAATGAAAATCTTCTGCAGCGGAGCCCGCGATGTGACAGGACTCGCCGGATTGCCGTCGGAGGATGTCTCCGGCAGGAGCAGCAGCCTCACATCCTTGCTGCTGCCATTGTTGTTCCCACAGGAGCGTCCATTGTCGTTGTTGCTCTCCCCCAGTTGTTGCTCCAGCATAATGAGATTCGATTTAATTCAATTCGATTCAAAGCCGGCGACAACCGGTGCGCTGAACGCTTAATTCGCGACTAGGCAGATCCATTGAGGTGTTTGATTTGTTCTGCCGAAAACAAAACATTGAGCGATCCACTCCGATACGATTCGATTTGAACCAATTGATCGGCTAGTGTTCCGAGTAGGTGGAGGTTATGCGATGCATACTTTCAGGCGAGCCAGGGGTTCAGGTCTCCACTGAAAGCTATTTGGAATGAGAAAGACTAGACTCTTATTCTAGGAAGATTCCTATGTTGTTTCTCTTATAATTATTATAAATAAATTAAATTAAGTAACATCATTAAATTGTGGTATTTAAGAAATATATAAGAAGTTTGTTATTTATAATTGGTATCCCTAAGTGAGTACCTGCTTTTGAAATCTGTAAAGAGATCTATTCAATCCTGATTTTATAGTGATTTAAAATATTTAATTTTATACTTGCTATAATTAAATTTATTTAAATTATGTGATTATATAATTAACTAAATACTAAACTCTTCTAATTATAATTAAACTTCATTTATTTGTGTACTTACGAGCTGGTATTTTCCTCTCCATAGAAATATAGTTAGTTAATCTTGAGAAGATGTCTTAATCATATTTATAAATTCATTCCATTTAACAATAAATACAATTCCACATAATAAATTGTAATAAATAACTGCTAAAAACTTTGTTTATAATATTTAATTTAGATTCTGGTTAATATTTAACATTTCAAATGCTAATTCTTAAGGTGCAGCTACCTGTAAATTGTCTTGTCTAATTTTAAATTTTAATAACATTTCCATAAGTTGATCAACTTTCGCCCACGGATGCCCACTTAATGCGTTTATATTGCAGCCAACTTGTGGCTCTTATTAAATTTTCGCCCTGCCCTGCCCTGCCCTGCCCTGCCCCGAACCTTGGCATTTGACATTTTCAGTCAGGCAAACGACGTTGCAGCTTCGGTGGCAGCTGCAACAGAAGTTGCAACAGCAGCAACCATGCCGTAAGCCATCTCAGCCAGCGTCAGCGACTTGTTTACACGAAATTGTGGTGAAAAGCTCTCTTCCTCTCTCTAATTTCTGCGATCTACCCGTCTCTTTCTGTTTGGAATAGAGCTCTCTTTCTTTCAACTGGACACGTGGTGGGCGCTAATGGCGGTGGGCGGTGGCTGTCAACACCGAATGCTCGGTTATGAATGGCTTTTAATGAAATATTTATGTAACAAGCAATAAGAAGCACTTTTGGCTTCTGGACGGAAGTGAAGGAGATGGCAGCCACGCGTGGAAAGAGACGGGAATAGGACACACAAAAGCGTTAGAAATAATTGTTCGGCTAGTTAAGTTTGACGCAACGTTGAGCTAAGATAAAGCCAAACACATAAGCGAATAAACATACACTTGGCACACCAGACAGTTGGGGTCACAAGAGTAGGAACATAACAATGAAAATTTAATATATATGAGATACAGCATATTTTGATAATGTATATTAGCAACGAGCATTATAAATTTTTATAAGATAGTTAGAGACTTTTCTAAAAGAAAAGATTTGTATTTTTGTAATCAATATTTATCCTTTAATATATAGTTTATATTTTTAATATTGAGGCATATATTTAAGTTAACTATCTTCTATTTATTTAACCCCAACTGTCCCTGCTTGGGTTCCTCTTATGTGTTTGCCATAAACTTCCCTGAATGGTTGAGTTGCCAAAAGTCATTAACAGTCAAGGGCTTTACGTGCCACAGAAAGGAGAGACGGCGTTGCAGTCGAAACAACAAATTGACAAATGCGGCAAGGACGAAAGGGAGGAACGGGAAAGTCAGACACAAAACTTATCCCGACTGCTATGTCTGATATGTCTGGTGGGGTTTATTTGCTCGCCGCCGGCTTACATGCCACAGAGCCTGGCCAAGAAGAAGCAGTCTGCCCATCCCAGACAAGAAACCCTTAAAGTTTAACATTTGAATTAAATTCTACTTACAACTGGATTCAAAAGGAAGCTGTTGAAGGCTTTATATGCTAGCTCTGGCAAAACTATTTTAAATAAGCATTAGATAATTGTTTTCCTTTCCTGCCTGTTTTCCTATCAGTCCTTGGGCTCTCCGTTGCCTCAAGTTTGCTCTGCGGAAAACTCACCAAATGAAAAACCACTCATAAAGCAAGTGTGCGAACAACTTTAACACGCCACCAACAATCCCCGGGGGGCCTAACATAATTTCGAGCCCAGCTCCTCAGAGCCTTCGCCCCTCACACAAGAACAGGACCAAGATGTTCCACTTTGCCGGCAGCCAAATCCTAAATTCGTAAATTCCAAGCTCACAAAAAAAAAAAAAAACGTTTAGGCAAATCTTTGCGCCAAAATCTTGAGCAAACAAGCTCATTACACAGAAGTGCACAGGCAACAAAAAAAGAAAACCAGAGAAAAAAAGGAAAATAAGACGAGGCAACTAAGAGTGCGCCTCGTGATTGAGTGACTTGGCAAAGGGGGCGTGGCAGAATCTGAGGACCATTACGGTCACAGTTTATGACCGCAATTTTATTGATACCGCCAAAGGGAGCGGATACGAAATAAAATAAGGCAACCCTAACTGGGTAAATCGGAAAAGCCCCGAGGAAGTTCAACGGCGGCTTGCCGGCCATAAAGCGCAGCGGGAAAATTCCAGAGCGATTGCCTGCAACGCTGGGCGTTTTATGGCGGACACCAGGGGCTATAACAATCACAACCGACTGAGTACAACTACAATAAACTAATCTAATGCCAGCATCTAATTTGCATGCCGCAACTAAGCGGGCTTTTTAAGGGACTCCTCCGGATAACCCTAAGAACGGATACCGCAATTCAGCACCAACATTCATTCGCCATTCTGTAAACGCAAATGTCTATTAACAAGCTTCGTTTCAATGGCACAGAATGCGTTACGAGCTAGGGATGTGTGTGGCTTAATTCAGGAATGCTAAAACTGACATTCGAGGACTCAATAAACACTGGGATAATAGTAATGGAAAATAAAGTTAATGATACTTTGAGGTACATTTATTTAAAGATATTTCTGTTTATGAAGTAAAATCAAAATTAATTATTTTTCAAGCGATAAATTGTAGCTTGAATAAATTCATTTGCACATCTCTAGGATATGCGGAGCCCATGAGACCTGCGGACCACAGCGCGTGCAAGGGCATAAGTAAGGATGCAAAGGATGTTTTCCGCTACCCTTCCTGCCCTATATGTAAATATGTGTGCCCGAGTTGTTGGTTTGTGCGTGCCTCCGATGCAAACTCAATTATTAACTAAGAGGGCCAAAAGGCACACAGCATACTCTATATGTATATATGGCACCTTGCGCCTTTGCCATGGCCCTGTTTTAGTTGTAACTGATTGTAAGCCTCTGCCACAATGTCCCCTCTTCCTCTTTCGTCCTGCTTCCTGCAGGATGCTCAACTCAGGGGAAATTTGCATTTTATCATCTCATGGTTTCCTCCAACCAACCCGCGTCCCTCGTCGCCTGTTATTACTGCCAGGAAGGCTTTGCTTTTAATTGGTTTTCTTAGGCGAGAAACATCTCAGCCATAGTTGCGAGGGAAAGGGACTGCCTCGATTACCTTGTTGTCGGCGTTGTCGTGCTTGTTAATTTAGTGTTAGGCGGCACTAACTTATAATTGTTTAATTAGCAAGTAAAATGCGGTGAAAATATGTGGAAATTATTGGATTTCCCGTGTTCAACACAAAAGGGAAGGAGTGAAGGAAACCAAGAGGAAGGAGAGCAAATATCCTTTGGAATTTTCAGATGATGAAAACAATTAAATTTGTTAGTTGATACAAAGCAAAGCTGTTGAAGTAATTAATATGATAAGCTAGTTATCTATTATCTAAATATAATGCATGTCTTTAGACAAAACATAAAGATAACTATAATAACTTTCACGTGGTTTTTTAAGACTTGTAACTAGTTTTTTTTTATTTATTTTATATATCTAATATAGACCGTACAAATGTAAGTTCAGTGTTCGGGAACCAAGGATATTATTAATCAATAAATTGCTGTATCAATTAGAAAAGCACTCAACAAAACATTAAGCGACATAAAAAACAGAATTGAGCTAAATAAAACACAAACTGGTCAAGGTACTTCTTCCTAGTTATACTCATAAATAAAGCTACAACTTTATAGTACTATTTTTACAAGGCACACAATAAATCTCTACTTATTTTTATAACAGCCGAAACTCCGCCCATAATAATTCAATAATCACTCAAACTTTCCCCACAGTGCACCGTACAGTTCACATTTAATAAGCTAAAAGCATTTTAGGCGCCCCTCTGAAGATATTTATCTTAAACATATGCGCATTATCCTCTCCTGCCACTGCGTGTAAGCGGTTTCATTATGCCAACAATCGAGTGAGTACATTGAGTAAATATTAACCCTTTCAGGGCTCTAACGGACAAGTCATGACGTTAGTACCAATAGAGGAGCGAACTGGAAAAGCCACTAACCAAGGAAGAAAAACTAAAGCAGCCGGAAAATGATAAAGATTATGAATTGGTTTTCAATGGTAAAAAAAACTGATATCACATTTTAAGAATCAGTTTTTCAAGCATTTCCCAATTCCAGGTCATAGGCCTTATTCCCCTGAATCGCCAGGAGGTGGAGTCAAATGTTATTTTGGACTACGCCATGATGTTTATTGTGCCCATTATCTATTTGGCCTGTTACTTGACCATCAATTGGATGAATGCCTTTGGTGTCTGCTTGCTGGATTCCTGCAACAGTGTCTGCAAGCTGAGCAATAATCTTTTCATGCACCTGGGCGCCTTTCTCTACCTGACCATCACCTTGATGAGTCTATATCGCCGCAAGGAGTTTTTCCTGCAGTTCGACGAAAGACTGAATGCCATTGATGCGGTCATCCAGAAGTGTCGCCGGGTGGCCGAAATGGACAAGGTTAAGGTCACCGCGGTGAAGCACAGTGTGGCCTACCATTTCACCTGGCTTTTTCTATTCTGCGTCTTCAGCTTTGCCCTATATTATGATGTTAGAGTGCTATATATGTGAGCAGCCATCTACTAATTATATTACCAAACTAAAAAAAAACACCTTAAACTTAAACTATCTAATTTTTCACTTTGTTCCCACAGGACCTTCGGCCATTTTGCCTTCGTTCCGTTCATGGTTTCCAGCTTTCCGTACTTGGCCGGCAGCATTATCCAGGGCGAGTTCATCTATCACGTGTCGGTCATCTCCCAGCGCTTCGAGCAGATTAACGCTCTTTTCGAGAAGATTAACCAGGAGGCCCGTCACCGCCATGCCCCCGTCACCGTGTTCGATATCGAGAGCGAGGGAAAGAAGGAGAGGAAGACCATCACGCCGGTAACGGCCATGGATGGCAGGACGACTGGCACGTTTGGCAATGAGCACAAGTTGGCTAGTGAAATGAAGCGCCAATTGGGACAGCAAAAGAACGAGGAGGACGACGTGGACTCCAGCAATGACGAGGACGAGGACGATTTTGATTACGACAATGTCACTATTGCCGAAAATACAGGGTGAGGAGGAAACGATTTGGAGGTTTCACAAAAAACTGATTTTTGATTAATGACAGGTGACAGTTGATTGTTTAATTTATTTTGTATTTGGAACAGGACATTTAAAGGCATTAAAAAGCCTAACTAATTTATGTTATTATTTTATTATACCCAAGTAGATCTACATTTCTTAATCGTCTGTAATGTATTTTTTCCTTAATCAGAACCACCTCGGAGGCCAATCTGCCCGACTTGTTCAAGTTGCACGATAAAATCCTGTCGCTCAGTGTGATAACAAATGGAGAGTTTGGACCACAGTGTGTACCCTATATGGCGGCCTGTTTTGTGGTCAGCATTTTTGGTATTTTCCTCGAAACAAAAGTCAACTTCATAGTGAGCGGAAAGAGCCGGCTGCTGGACTATGTGACATATTTGTATGTCATCTGGAGCTTTACCACCATGGTGGTGGCCTACATCGTGCTCCGGCTGTGCTGCAATGCGAACAATCACTCCAAGCAATCGGCGATGATTGTCCACGAGATCATGCAGAAGAAGCCCGCCTTTATGCTCAGCAATGATCTTTTCTACAACAAGATGAAGTCCTTTACCCTGCAGTTCCTTCACTGGGAAGGTTACTTTCAGTTCAACGGGATCGGATTGTTTGCTCTGGACTACACTTTTATTTTTTCGGTGGGTTTTAGTTGGCTATAAGTGAGCTTAATTTTTTGCATTGCCTTTTTAAACATTTCAGACTGTGAGTGCCGCCACATCCTATTTAATTGTCCTGCTGCAGTTCGACATGACTGCAATTTTGCGCAACGAGGGTCTGATGTCGTAAAAGGTTTTGGCCAGCTCAAAAAAATATATATTAATTGTTTTAAACTTATATTTTAAAAGCAATTCATCGCTTTTTTATCAGCTTTAAGGAAAGACGGCTAAGAAATACTCTTTTGTTAAATGATGAATGACAAAATTTTAACAACATTTGTCATGGATTAGTTTACTTGCTCAAACTTTAATATATGTATTTATTAAGGAGTCTAAGTATGATTTTTATTGGTGTCTATGGCTTATCTGAAAAAAAAACCTCGATATAAACTAAACTAAAATTTGTTATAGATTCCAAATATATTTACTTTTTACTATTTATATATTTCTGATAAATAAAAGGCCGCCGCAACTCCAAAGAGTCAAAATCTAATCATTTTAAATTCTTCAAAATGTTGCCCAATAAAATGGCTAGACAATCATTTCGATATCGGCATCATGTTCTCTCCATTTCCGAATTTTATTTGCCAAAACTTTATCTCATATATCAAAACATCCAAAGACACTTTTACAGAGCACCCAGAGCGAGGAACAGAAAAATACCGAGAACATTGAAGGCTTCTGTTAAGCGCCGCGATAATCGCATCAGCCAACACTTTGGGATCCCCATGAAGGATGCCCAAAGGAGCGTGAAGGGCGGGACCAGAGGTTACTAACGCAATTTCCATCAAATGTCAATTGAAAAACCCGATTTGCCAGTCATCAGTCAGGGCCTCTTTTGCACAGCTCTCCCGTCCCACAGTTTTGCGGCCGTCAAACGGAAGCCAGAAGCGAGCGGGGAAGTGGGTCAGGAGGACGGATGCTGGGTGGATAAAAAAAAGAACATGGAGCAATTTCCGCTTTCAATCACGTTTAGTGCAGCGGAAATGTTTGCAGAAATATGTTTTTTTTTTACAGTTATTCCCTCTCCTTTGTGAATGCAAATCTTTTAAACACGGTCAGGGGGTTAGGTTATAGATTACATTTCAATTTCATTTGATTCTAAATATTCCAGTAGGGCACGAAAATAGGGAACTTCGATACTGCCAGAGAAACTCAATTAATTGCCCATTATATGCCAAGGGGATGCGAATTAATTGATTTTTTCAGCCACACCTACTACAGTCTCCCCATCGAACCAGTCTGAAAGTCTCACTTTACACACTTTGTACACTGAGAGAAGGGATTTATTTACCTTACTAAACTAAATATGGGTCTTCGATTTTTTAATAAATATATAAAATTAAGGATCAAATGAAAGAAGCAGAGACCTATTAAAGATTTCCCAAGATACCAAAACGAACTTATTTGGAATAACCGAAAGGTCATAACAAAATTTTTAAGTTCTATTCTGTTTAATTAAATAAATATTAGTTTAATAATTTCATATATGTTGTATAATATATTAAATATTTATAAGACATCTATTTTTGTGCGTGTACACACAGTCTGAGTGACTTGAACACATCCCGAACACGTAAATCAATATGTGGCTCGATTGGCTCGTTTGCACATGAACCCTCCTACTCCATGAGGGGAAATAAATTAAGAGGCAGAGGGACCTGGGGAGACAGGATGAAATGTGGTTGTTCTGGTCAGTGAAAATGACTGGAAACAGAAGCAACAGGCAACACACATATTACCTGCAAATTACGTCAACTGTCGCTGGCAGCTCAACTTAGGGCTAAGCGGATTGGGGGTTATCCGAGAGGGTAGAATACTAGGATCAGAGCCCGGAGTAGGTTAAACTCAAGTCTAAATTTTAAAAGATTAAATAGGGTCTGACGAAAAATACCGACAAATAATTTAGGAACAGAAAAGGGGAACTTTTTTAATTATTAATATTTATATGTACAATTTTCAATGTGTTCATGTTAGTATTAAAAATACTATTTGTATTTTTGTATATTAATATTTATTTCAATATTTTTAATGATTTAACCCTTGTTTTTCGCAGTGAAATGTGGAGCGTGAGCCACGTGACCCTTGCAAGGCAATGTGAAATGTCAGGGCACTTTCAAGAGTTCATTTAGACGGTAGCAAATTCTAGACTGAAGCTCTCAATACAGTGGCCTTTGTAGGGAGACGGGACAAATGCCAACAGGTTGTTGCTGTTGTTTAAATAATTGAGGCTAAAAATGCATTGGCCATTCGTCGAGGGCAGGAGGTCATTACAGAGCCACCCACAGGGTTAAACCATGGAGAATATGGAACGAGTGCGTTTGTGGGTGAGCGGAAAGCTTATTTATTTCTCATTTGGGGTACGGTTGTTTATGCCCCGCGTGGGTCTTCATTAGTTACTTATGTAAATTTGGTATTACTATAGATACTTCTTTGGAAATTATTTTTTTTATTAGAAAGGAACAATTTATAAGAGCCATTGGAATGTAAATTCATATCTGATTCCAATCCCTATAAGGATAATATATCAATCCATTTGTTAGTAATATTGGGTTTCGGTTAATTTAATACTGTAACTTTAAAATATGTATATCTTTCTGAAGGATTAACTCATTCAAAAAATAAATATTTTATTTCAAACATTCTATAATTTCTTTTAGAACTTATAATTATACCCTTGTAGTTTGCAATTAATTTGAAATATTGGGTAGAATTTGAATTAGCTCATAACTAAGCAAAGAAAGGATTATTTTCAATTCTAAAAACTTTCCTGATGCAGTTTCTCTTAGATTAACAAATCAGCATGATTTATTGAGACATGGCAAGATTGACTTGGCTGTCGATGCTGATCAAGAATATATGTATGTCATTTACACGATCAAAAATTAATAGAATAATTACTACATTTTTCCACAAGTTTTTAAAAATAAAAATTAATTCATTAAATACAGGTATAATATTTCTTACTAGATTGATGAAAATGCCGTGACATTGGCATGAAAACTCTGACACAAGCCGAGGAAAGCTTTCACACTACAGGTGTCTGTCTGAGCGAGACAGCAACACCAGCGACAACGAGAGAGTCCAAGAGAAGAGAGCGGAAGAGTGCGCCCAGAGCGACAAGTGTGGTGAGTTTCGCCATTATCCTTGAGAACGCATTCACCCTTGGCCAAGCGAAGGCAAATTGTGCGAGGACCGTTAGGCGAAATCAAATCAAACTGATAACAGCTGTGTGGGAGAGACAGAGAGAGGGGTGCACAGGCAAAGCGAGAGAGAGAGAGCGCTTCAAAGAGAGACCAGAGCGCGGAAAAGCACGAGGCGAACTTTTCCTTCAACTGGAGCCTCAGATAACGGGACAGTTCGTGGCGGAGTTGCGAGTGTGTCGGTTGTGCAACAGCGAAATAACGGTACACCACGACAACCCTCTGAGAAAGAGTGTGTGCGGGTGCCTGAATGTGAGTGTGTATGGGTGGCAGCCTCAGTGGCCAGTGTTGTTGCAATTAATAGCGATTGTCCTGTGCGTGTGCGTGTTTAATGATTAAACTTTAATTGAAATAAATTCGATGAAAATCAAAGGGAAAACAAATATTTGGAAAATTTCAATATATGTATATATAACTATATTTTAAACTGAAAGAAAACTAAGTGTTGAGAATATAATAATAACAATACTTGTTCAAAATTAATTACACTTCTATAATGGAATGTTTTTTTTTAAATAAAATAATTTACATTTTGGAAATTTAAGGACAACACAAACACAGTGTTTTGATGCGAACTCTGTTGAATAATCAAGACGAGCAGACTGCGCAGTTTGGCGCCGTGTGGGCGTCTGCCTAAAAATCTAAGAAGTAAATGGAGAACAGGGCAAAAATACATAAATCCCACCTAGACAGCAACGGTGTGTCTGCCCCTGACTTTTATTTAATGCTTATTTTTGCGGGGCTCATTGGCAAACCGAAGAGTTTTGCCTTTGAATTTTGACATTACTCAGCAAAAGGCCCAAGAGTTGTGTTTCCGGGAAACATTTTGACAGCGAATTCTAAAATTCCAACTAAAAACTATATAAACTAGGCATCCTTTTAATATGAATATTTCTTAAGAAATGTCTCAAAGCATATGGCTTAAAAAGCATTTTCCAGGACGTTCCTTAACAAATTTGTTTGTATTTACTGAAATTGTGGATTTCTAGGTTGAAAACGTTTACGGGGATCTATAAATATATTATCCGTTGCTTTTGACTTAATTTATAAAAAAAATGACTATAACTTACTGTACTTTTCAAAAAAGTATTTTATATTTTAGTTTATTTAATTGTTTCTATTGGAGTTAATTTTTCGTAGAACATATATATGTTTTAGAACCTTCCTGAAAATAATTACATTATAATATATTTTGATTACTGTTCCATTGTGACTTCAACTCTTTTATTGTTTACTCATAATTAATTTAGTTTTCAATTGACCGAAGCAGTTGCCTAATTTTCGAAATTATAAGAGCATTCAACCTTCTGAATGCCTTTCAATGAAAAGGCAACTTTTCCCGGCATTCTCCTTCGGCTTTTCTTCTGCGTCTGCTTCTTTGCGTCTCGCTTTCACTTGGTCATGAAAATCAAAGTCCCCCGTGTGCCCTGTCGATGTATTGGGGCCCCCACATCTGTGTGTGTGTGTGGACTGTGTCGGTGCGTGTGCACACACACATTATAGGGGTGTTTGCTGCGGGGGCGTGAAAAGTTTGTCTTCCTGTTTGAGTTGCGTATTTGGGCGCCATTTCGGCATTCCGCTTTTTATTTACTACAAATTGCTTTGCATTTTCGTACCATTTCATCCTCTTCTTCTGCGTTATTTTCCTTTAAATTTTTGTGCTTGGTTTTATTTTAATTTATTTTCGTTCTGTTATTGCGTTTATTGCGCTGTTGGCAATTTGTTAGGGAATAAAATGTTGCACCTTAGATCCCTAAAAACGCCAACGCTCAGGCAGTAATGAAATATTGTAATTAACTTTGTTGCCAGCGGGCAAACCGAAGAGAAAATTGCTACGTTAATGAGGCGGCAACAGGTACCACGGCAGCAGCGGCAGCAGCAGCTTCAATTAAGTTTTTTAATAAGCGACAGTCTAGGGCTAATAAATATTCATAAATATTTTAGCTCAGCTGTCGGCAATTTTGCCAAGTACTAACCCACAGACCAGAAAACCCTCCCCCGCTGGCACATTTTGAGTGTATTTAAAAGTTTTCCTTTCTGCTCTATCGGAAAGTTTTCCATCAACTTGCCCCACTCGCCTGTCCTTATCCCAGTGCAGGAAACTTTCGGTTCCATTCATTATTAACGATAATATGTGCTCAGCTTCTCTGGAAGCCTAGTTTGGGGGACAAACGGCAGGGGCGAAAAGTTCGCAATTAATTGCAAACTACCAAGTCGAGTGCAGGAAAGTGATATCTCGCAGGACAAAGTCAGGAATTATTTAACGAAACGGGTCACACAGTGTTAGCTAAGCTTTATTTGGGTTAACAAATTAAAACTGACTTAGGTTGTTCAACTGGGACTGCTGGAAGCTTGTGAAATGAACAATGCACTGAATTATTCAATTTGTGTCATTAGCCGAAGTTAACTTTCAAGTCGAGTGCCGAAATATGATTTCCCACAGGACGAAGTTGGGAATTTTAAAGTAGAGTGGTGTGCCTTACATTTCCCGAAAATCTATAAGGTCCGTTTAAATTGCTTCAAGAAAAATATGAAAAACTTACATGTCAAGTATTTACCTAGCTTATTTAGTTTTGAAAATATTTACATAGCGTATTTATCTTTTAATTAAATCTCTCAATTCAAAGCATTCAAAATAAATGCTTCTTTTGTGAAAAAGTTTCTAATACTCTCTCCTAAATACATTTACATAAAGCCTTGAACAATAACAAAATATATTTTACACATCAATGCATTAATCCAATAATAAACTTGGCATAAACTCAATGAACAAACACAGAAATAACTTGAAATAAAGCCAATTTCCACAATAACGAGCCAAGCCAACGCCTACGTAACAGCACACAATGGCAAATAGCATTTCCAAAATTTATTTAAATATTTGCGTACACAGAAAGTAAGCGGATCCACGCCAAAGTGAATAACACAAGACAATAAAAGGAACGTTCAAGTGGAAGGAGACGATGAAGTGAAAATAACAAAATCGGCAGATAACTAATAACAAGCAAACAGAAGGCATCAAAGGAAAAGCGAGGAAAGCAGTCAAGTCTTTGACTTTGAAGAGGGCCAAGAAAAGCCAGAGTCATGGTTTGAACTTCGGGTAAAGGAGGTAAGTCCATAGAATGGGGAGTATACGTTTGTTATATGCGAGTTTCTACTTTACATTTTATCACTTATTGAAGCATAAATAATGAGCTAAATATATGCACTCACATTTTATAGAAAAAATATATTTTTCACTGTTTACATTATTATAATTTATTTTACGATGTATGCCTGAACAAATTCATGAATTACAATTAATTTATGAGTCCGGTTCTGTATATTTTCTGAAATTAATTAGGGCCTCGTATTCAGATGAAGGGTAGACTTTTTCCACACTTTAAGGGCCCCTAACCTTTTCCCATATTCAGAAAAATACACACAAGTAACCCAATTTTCATAATTCATTCACCGACATCTCGCAGCTCCCCAAAGTACGTCATAGATATTCCATTTCATCAGATGTATTAGTAAAACGAGTGCCGCAAAACCACCCCTCAAGAGATTTAAATTTAGCCCCGGACGCCGCTGGGTACATAAGCACGCTATATACATACAATTTATATAGGTACTATATGCCAAATTATTGTACATAATTGAGTGCGTTAAATTATTTACTCGATGGGGCTTTTTTAGGGGGGAGACTGGCGGGGTCTTAGACCTTTTAACCGCTCGTTGGGTCCTTAAAGTCCGCAAAACATAATAAAATTAAATGGCTTTAAGGCCTCGCCTGATCGAGCGGCTGAAAAGTATGCTACAAATTCCTCGCATAAATATTGATGTATCTTAAGGGGGTTTCGTGAGTGTGTGAGTGCGAACGTTCGTTGTGCTGTTCGTTCACCTTCTTTATGCTCTTGAGACTTAAAAAGGGAGAACAACAAATCGTGTCTACTAAATAAATATTCAGAGCTCTGACCCTGGAAAAGGCATTGAACCATCATTTTGCACCGCACAAATACAAACCGTAGAATGATTCTGCACAATGCTGCGTTCTAATCCGCATAATCGCATTAAAAAGGCAGCTATTAGAGTTTTGATTGGCAGATTGTGGTGTTTCATGTTGTCAAGCATTGTTATGCAATCATATTTGATACATAGCAGGCGCTAATTATCGATTCGCATTTAATTGGATAATACAAATTGTTACACACACGTAAACCACCTTTGGGTCGCATGATTGTTTGCCACAACCCAACATAACACAATTATCATTTTAATTGAATAAAGCATTAAGGGAGTCAGTAAATAGGAATCATTTAACTGTGACAATAGCTGGAAAATCTGGGGACTTTTAGTCATATGAAAAGGTGATAATTTGATAAGATTATTGTTGTTGAAAGCAAGCGAGTGAAAAATATACCGAAATTGCAGCAACAGTTAATTAATAGCCGTGAAATATTATATATTCATGTTTTCTATTCATTATTCATATTGAAATAATTAAATAGGCAATAGTATTACAAATTTCAAGGATACAAAAGCCACTCTGCTTTCCTTTTGCCAGCAAATCAATCAAATATCCCTTTCATTTGTTATAATTAGACAAAGCCTTGTTTATTTGGATTAAATATAATATTGCCGGCACACTCGCTACCGCATCAATCATGGCACTCGATGTCTGACAATAATATCCTTAGCCTGAAGCTGGGAAAGGAGATCACAAATATACACAGGAAGGGGAAATAATAGACCCAACTTAAGCCTGCCTTGCCTGAGAACTTATGGAAGTGAGCTGCTAGTCTGCTTATGTCCTTAGGCTTATTATTTAGCTGCCAGGCAGAATGTACTCCTCTCCGTTGTATGACAATTCAGTAAACGAAGAACAAACAAAACAAATAAACGTCAAAAAAAGGGAGCCACGTGGTTCCGTCTGACAGTGACAATAAATATTAATGACCGTCGGAATGAATAGATATTTAAACAAATGTTACGCTTTGATGGTGTTATGAAAATGTTATTAAATTGCCCTGACCAGAAGCAGCACGAAGCCCACGCCCCACTCCGAATGAGTTCAAATGACTTTCATTAGCTTTCTTTATTATGTGTCGATTGTTTTCGCCTAATTACTGGTCGGCCTGATAAAATTATTGACCTGTCACTACCAAAACACAATAAAAGCAGAACAATAATCCTTATAGATTAGGTAATATAATATTAATTACTTAGCCTATATAAGTTATTTATTGATTTAGCAGGATTGAAATGAAAGTACATTAGTTAGGTTCTTTGAGTATTATCTGTCCTAGTTAGAAAAATTGTTAGATCGTTTTTTTAGGTTTGCTGATGTTGGTTTTATCAAAGTTTTCAACAAATGAAATTCTGAGATTTAACTGCTAGGTTTTCGAGGACAAAGGACGAAGAGAGTGCCTTTAAACTCTTCAAGAAGCCTTTCCTGGCTGCACTGAATTTGTAGAGGAGATCAATAAGTTCGTCATGAATAACCTAAGGGGATTAAGGAGGATACCAGCAAGATATAGTTATATCTCATTAAAATGCAACTAATTAATATTACTTCCTTTGACTAAACGATTTCCATAATACCTTGCCAAAGGCAGGCTAGCAAATTTGCATTTTAACTTTACCCGAAAACTAAACTGACTAAATTTAAGCAATTAGAGCTGCAAGGGTTGTCCAAAACCCTAAAAATAAAAAAAGGAAAACAGTCTTAAACAAGCTGAAAACCGAGCTACTGCCACTGCTAATGAATAATCCGCGCTGCGCCGCGCCGCCCTCAATAGAAACTTTTCTCATTACTCAAATCTATATATACGTATATATCCGCATATAAATCCCAACCTTCGGCAGAGCACTAAATACCGACAAAGTGAACAAAACGGTTTGTCCAACAGTAACGGCTAAAACGGGGCGGGGCTGCCAGGGAGGCGTGCATTTTTGTAAACTGTTTTTGGCCAGGATTCATTTGCATCTCCCAGTGGGCGTTGCCTGCCTTTGAACGAAAGTCAAACGCCAAAGAGTTGCCGGCAAAACAGCAACAAATTTGCACTTTTATTTTAATTTCGCCTGTCGCTGTTCCATGTGATGATGATGATGCTGGGAAATCCTTTAAAAAGTACCAAGAAACTGGTGCAAACAGGCCAAGCTTCTGTCACTAAAAAGGAAGCTTCTGCGCTTAATGGCCGCAAAAGTGCGAGAGAGTGGAGAAAGTGGTTCCAAGGTTGGTTGGGTTCTTCTGTGAAATACTTTTACATTTTACCGGGTTGCGGAAAAAATGCAGAAAAAGAGGTTGTCACGGAACTTTTTCCAATGACGCATCTGCTGAAAATTGTTTAAGCGCTCTTTAACGTTGCAAAATTTTCATAGTTGGACTTTAATTCTGCAAAGAAATCAAATTTAATATAAGTTTAAATTAAAGAAGTGTGACAGATTCACCCCAAGGTTGGCAGTAAAAAGTATAGAATAAAAGTCGTGATTTTATTTCCCTCTTATTTTGCAAATTGCCAGCCATAATCATACCATATAGCAGGAATATCGTACGGGATGCACTCTAGTTGGGGCGCTGCTGCAACACTTTGAAGAGCCATCAAGTTCAGCCATAAAGTTTTATAACCACACACCCGACCTCACGTCTCCAGCGTTCTAACATCCTCACATCAAAGGCACAATTAACCACAGTTTTGTTGATGTAATTTAATGGCACTTGTTCGACATTTATTTACACTAATTTATATGCAAACTGCAACCGACACGGTGGCAGCAGCGATGGCGACACAGATGCTGCGATGTTGTTCGTCGTCTAATGCAGTTCCGTTTTTTCTTTTTTCATCAAATTTTTCCCCTAAGTGTTGGAAAAGTAGTAAATAATAGATGGTCTTTTCAGCTTAAGGAAATTGATTTTTCATTGGAAACGTTTGTTTTGCTAATTATCTCGCATTGTAATTATTTCCTAAAATCGAAACCGAAGTAGCTTTGAACTTTGATTCCTGACATTTCAACCCTCAGCCTGATTCTCAGAAACATTAAGCCAAGTGCTGAATGCCAGAACTTCGTAAACTTAAACTAGGAATTCATTGGAATATGACCTGTCAAATTCTCAGTTTTCCGTAACGATGAGTGATTTTTAAGCTTTAAATTAAAATGCAGTTAATAAATAACGAATGGCATTTGCGTCCATTTGTCTTGGATAGCAGTGAGAGGTATTAAAAAAGTTCTTGTTTTCCATGATATTATAAAAACATTTCCAGCATTTTTATTTGGCATTTTCCCGTAGCCTAGGCTTTGGTGAATCCTGCTGCTTCTGTAACAACCAAAATATTTATGTATATACATACATACATATATAATATTTATGCCGTAAGGGCAATGCAATGTCAAGCCATGCTATGCCTTTTCCCCTTTTCCTGCTTTCCGAGTAAAGACATCAAACGCAGCTGCTCCTGATTTCTCTGTTATTTCAGCGAATTGTACCCATAGTTTGTATACCCTTACAAAGGGTATTGAGCTACGCAAATAATAAGAACTAAATGCCATATGAAACAAAGTAGATATTAAAGAAATTATATATAATAAAAATGGAAATTAATATAAGAGAACACAACGTCCCACGCACCTTTCAAGTTGTCTATGGAATTACCACTAGGTTTCATACTTAAATTAATTTTGAATATTTTTCTTAAGGTCTAAGTTCAAGAGTATTTCACAATTCCATTTTTGAAACATCGCGTATCCTTATTACCCTTTCGTAGTGCTTCTTTTCTGGTGACTCGCATTCCTTCCGTCAGCTTCAAGTCGTGTTCTCCAGCGCATTTTTCCACATAACGTGCGTTTGTGAAAAAGGCCAAGCTGAGGAAAGAAAAAGAGGAAAACAATAAAGAACGAGTAAAACGAGCAGAGGAAAAATTTGTCAACATGTTTATAAGTCTCTCTTCTTTTTTGTTCGCTGTCACAAGTGTTTGTTGTGCCATTTCTTATATTAATATTGGTCATTTAACTTTTGATCGCACTCGGTTCATATCTGGCTGGTCTTCTTAGTAATTGCAACTTTGTCTGTTGTTTGTTAATTAGTTAATGATTTTGATATAGAGATTGTTTTTCTGTGTTGCTCTTAGAGTGTTGTTATTAATGTAATTACTAATGTTTCTAAAAAAAGACAGACGGCCTTTATGGTTTATGAGGAGTTGTGATGTTAATAAAAAGCTTAATTATAAAATACTTTTTACTTTTAATACAATTTTCCAATAACAAGTTTTCTTTCCAAAGAAATTTGTATAACAACTGTTTGCTATGTTTCCCCAAACCTTTGCTTCCACTTTAATTCTTAGCTGTTTTCCCTAGAAAAACTTAGTTTCTTGTTAAACTTTCAAGACTTCGTTGTCCTTAATTCTTCTAAATTTGTGAAAATTTCCTTTTATTTAAACAGAGACTGCTTTCCAAATTGCCATTAGTGCCGGCAGCCATGTTGCAGTTGCAGCTGTTGCTATCGCACTTGATGTCACTGCAGTTTTGCCCAACACTTTCTGCTTACTTTTGCACCTGTCGCCTCAAAGGCCAAAAAGGAAAACACTTGCACCTGTCCCAAGTTGCCGACAGAAAAGCAAACTTTTATTTATGGAAATGGCTTGAATTACTTCCTCGTTCGGGACGAGCAAAAAAAAAAAAATAGGAAGGAAAAGTTAGCCATCTTTTCTCCCTGGTCCAGTGGCTTTATTTTGAGGTCCGTCGTTGGCTTTCATCGCATAAACTATCTTTATGCCTTATGGGACCTTTTCATAAGCACGTTTTTATCTGCTTTACACATTTGTGCGTCGTCTTCTTTCAAAATGGGAACAGGACTCGGGGGAGGGTCAAGCGTCCTCGTTTCCATCGGTGTCCTTTAAGACCCCATTTGGTGTGTTTGCCATTAAAAGCCCCCTTTTAGTCCGCAGTCCGCAGTCCCTCCTCCGTCAACAATTGCGCGTTTGGGCATCATCGTTCTGCTGATTTTGTCAGTTTTCTTTGTCATTGATTTTCGATCATAATAATTCCATGTGCTTTATGTGCCGGAAAGTGCCCGCTAAAAAGGACGACAAGCATCTGGCAATCCATTGCAATGCATTTATCCCTCAGATGAGCTGAGCTCTGAAATGATTTGATTTTTATGCTCCTCTGTTTGTCTCCATATCTTTCATTTCCTGAGTCTTTTTCAGAATTTCTTCTGCTCATTGTGTGTGTGCGTGCTTTCCCTTTATGACTTTATAATATGGACATTATCCAACTCTCTAACTGATTTTGTTAAGTTAAGTCATTCGGGGGAAAGTCAAATAAATACGGTTAAACGTTTAATTTATCGAATGATAATTGATTGGTTACGATAATTGGCTGTTAAAATAGAATAATAATTCAGCAATCAGCCAGAAACTAATGAGGTGTAGTAACTTTATTAGTATTTAGTTAATTAAATTCAGTACCCTTTCATTATACTGCAAGGAGTTTATAGAAATCTTGAAATTTGAAAAAATCTTTAAGAATTCCCACAAAATATATTCATTCAAAGCCTAATTTCCACAGATCCTTAGAATTTTTCGAAACCCAAATTTCCATAACCAATAGAACCATCATTTATCTTTACATATCACAAACATCAAGTTGTCGGTAGGAGTTTGCCCCAATCTTTTGATAAAGTTAATCTGCAAAGCAATTTCCACAACCTAATTTTCCACACACACACACCGAGGCGGAGCTGATCCATGTCGAATCAAATGCTCAATCGAGTCCAGGACATTATGCAAAACACATGACAGCCAAACGTGGCTTAGGAAAGGAACAGGAGCCACAACCAACACACTCAGCCAACTGACAACTTCACTTATTCCAGTTGAGCTGTGACGTTCTGACCGCAGGCAGTTGGCAAATGAAGGCAAGAGAAAGGAAAAGCCGTCAAAGAAAAGCCGGGGAAAAGGCGTTGAAACGTTTCATTTCCTTTAGTCTATGTCGACACTCGGTCCAAAAAAGGAAAAAAAAATTTGAGACGGTCGAAAAAAACCGCAGGCAAATCAAAGGCACAAGGAACCTCATTAAATTAATGCAAGCCTCAGGAGTTTATCCCCCGCCGCGTGGACGACCTCGGCTAATTCATGGGAAAAGCCTCTTTAGCGGAGACCGAAAAAAATGTACCAAAGATTTGAAATGCTCGATAGGCGCAGTCGAATGATTGGCAGGACCCCTGAAGGACCTCAGTCAGCATAAGTCGCCGGCTTAGTTAACGTTGTACGAAGGAACATGGAAACATTTCGTTAGATTATCCAGCATGCAAAGTGGACACGGATTTACATTTCAGATGGGTTTCATTTTGGGAAAAAGTATCTCAAAATAAATAAATAAACAAATAAAGTTATTGTTGAAAAAATCAAATCTAGTTAATAGTTAAAAATGGCAAATAAACTTCTTTTTAAAGTTGTTATGTCAAAATTTATTGAACAGTTTTCCCTGAAATGTAACCCATAACGTTAATTAACTAGCCAAGTAAATTCCTTTTAGGTATTTAAGCGAGCTTCTCTGATTTTCTAGGAATCATACAAAATTCCATCAAAATTCTTTGCGGATAAAAAAACAGTTTCAAGGGAAAATCCGAAAAATGTTTTTGGAAACCACAACAAATGTGACATGGTCAAAGTTCGAAAAAAAAAATGTTCAAACTTATAAAGTGAACAGCAAAACTGCATATGAAATATACACTTTGTAACATGAATGGTGTTAATTATATATGGTTGCAATATGAATTAAATACAGAAAATATATCCAAATAAAGTGAAATAAATATAATAAAACCAATAATTAAGACTTAAAGATATACTTACAATTTATTATAAGAACAAAAGCATTAATTTATCTTTTGTATTCATTTCATGTCGTCCAGTGCCTGTATGTGGATATGGAATATATATATAGTATGTGGGTGTCCTTGTGTCCGGTACAGATTTAGAGGGACTTTCGTTTTTGCCCCCGTTCATGTTTATTTTAGCTTGCAAATAAAGGGGATAAACAACAACTGGCAGCCATGTTCAACAGCATTTCCGCTTACATGTCCTTTTTTTCTTTTTTTGCGTTGGCCTGGGTTTGTGTCTGTGTGTGCTCTGAACCCTTTCACAGCTTTTGGCTAGGAGCCCCTGGTCCAAGAGCCAGTCAAAAGCCATCCACTCAATCCTTTGCATATTGCTTATATTTATTTCTTCAGCAAAAAAATGTGTGCGTGTGTGCCGGGGATGGCTGCTTAGTCATGCTCATGAAACGCGAAAAACGCGACCAGGAACTGGGGAAAGGGGGAATTTTCCAACTGTAAACAATAAATATAAACATGGAGCGCTGTGGGTGGAATCATAATAATCCCATCCCATCCCATCCTCATCATCATCATCATCATCATAATCCACATGCTGTCGTCGTCAGTCAAGTTCAAATGGGTGGCAAATTTTTTTGGTACACCCTTCTCCCAGATACCGCCAACAAATGGCTAATACGTATGGGGTTGAGGGGCAACGAGGTGAATGAAGCTGATGGAAAAACAAGGCAACTGCTTAGCATAATGAAAGGTGGCTTCAGGAGTTGCCAACTTTGTAGGGAAAATTAAAATGTTTGATATTTTATGCATGCTATATCAATTTTTATGGCAAGCGGTTCATCTTGTTTTTTTTTTTTTAATTACTTTTTAAGCGGTTTCCATTTGTTTTAAGCAAGATAAAAAATTATAATTATCTGATTATTAGAAGGGAAATGTGCCTTATAATGAAATGTTTTTCAGTGAAAGTTCACATTTATTTTATGGATAGGTATTTAAGTTGGCGCTATAAAGAGCTAAAAAGTTGTCTTAAAAATTACGCATACGACATGTATGACAAGAAATTCCAAACTGTCTATTCGCTTGAAAAACATAAAAGCTATTATGCTTATCATACCTTTAAAAAAATATTCATTACCTTATAAAATTTAGCTAGAAATTTCTCTTAAAAATTTGCCCTTAAAATTACCCATACGACATGTAAGACAAGAAATTTCATGTGTTAATATTTTTAAAATAACATTTAAAATACTATTTTTCTTTTATTTTCTTTTAAATAATATTTATTACCTTTTATTGGTTTTCCGTTGGAAGAGAATAATCCTCTTAAAATCCCTAAATATACCAAATTTTACTTTCCTATGCCTAAACCAACATATTTTGTTAAGTTTAAATAGTAAGAAACTAAATATTGTAGTAGTAAATTATATAAACTTTCTTAAGAATTAAACATTTAAATGTCTTTTAAAACTTTCTTACAATCCTCTTTTTAAAAGACTCATCCGTCGAAACCCTATGTTTTATTCATTGCGGTAAAGGACTTTCCCCATTTTATTTTCCTCAGAGTTGTTGACAGATATATCCACTTCCGTACGCCCAATTAACCTTCATCAGCTTCACTTTCGCTTTCGGCACATGCAAAAATTATTAAGCCAACACATAAATAAATTGTTGAAATATTTATTTACGGCCAAGACAAGACAAGTGTAAACAAAGCCAAAAGGGACTCTCGACGGGGCCAGGTGGAAGCCAAAAGAAAGTGAGTGCATGGACAGATAGCGACTTGCTTACCTGAACCGCCCACAAGATTGGGGGAGGGATCCGAGTGAAACCGACTCGTAAATAAATACCAAAGACATAAATAAAATAGGAGGAAGAGTGAGTGGAAAACACTCCCAGACCGACCCATTTCCACCAGTGAAAGCCAGCAAAATGTAAATATCAAATAAAAAGCGTAGAAAAGCGACGAGACGCTACACATCTTTTGCATTTGAACTGACAGAGTGAGCAGAAGCCGGGGGAACTAAGTTCGGGATTTAAGTTTCAGACCACTTGTGTCTGCACATGTTAGCTTGTCATAAAAATGGCTTTCGCCGCCTTCCTCAAAAAGGTAACACACCCCCACATCCATCAATACAGAGCCCTCCACACGCGTTTCCCCTTTATTTGCAGTGCTTTCAAGCCCAAAGAAATGGCTGCCATTTGTAAGAGCGTATAATAATAATGGCCTGGCTGGCAGGAAAAAAATGTTATATATACATATACGTACATATGTGCAGCCATAAAGTCTGTATCGATTGGAGTTCATATTCCCCTATTTTCTGTGCGTCACCTCAATGCGTTATGGTTGGAAAAATATGTGCAATATGGTACAATTTTAGTTCAAGTTGTCTAGAAGTTGAGTAACTAAAAGATACTTGCAGGACTAAACAATCGAGGGAGAGTTGTTACTAAAGTATTTTAAATATTCATGTTATTATTTTCAGTAATTTAATAGGTGAAACAATTCTATTATAATTTTCCATTATTTAATTTCCTATGCACCATTAAAAAGTTTCTATTGCCACCTTTAGAGAACTCGGGAAAAGGAAATTAAATATGCAACAGCTACAGATGCTGGCACTTGGCAAGCCGTCAGACAATGATTAAAATTGCTTTTTAAGCGGACAGTGTCGACAACTAATCCTTGTTTTCCGTTCTCTCCTCCTGCAGTTGCGAATGCAAACACAACAATGAGATGGTGGCACAATGCTCTGAGGCGCAAGAGGAAGAAGCCGACGGCGACGGGTGGAGCGGGTGGTGTTTATCCCCCAGGTGCCACCTGTCCGAGGCAGCAGCTGCTGGAATCGCCGACTTGGGGAGGAGCTGTCCCCCTGATTTGGTTTCACTTGTTGCTGGCGGTGGTGGCGCTCAATAATCACACAGCAGCGGCAACAACTGCAATAAATCCCGGGGCAACAGTAACAACACAGGGAGACTATGCAGCGACATCGACGGCAACATCGGCCACATTATCCGCGGTGGCAGCTTCCTCATCATCAGCAGCGGCAGCGGCAGCAGCCACGGATAAGTTCTCAACTAACTGGGGCAACCTGGAGGATCCATTCAAGGGCATCGTGCGCATCGGCGATGGCAACACAGTTGCCAGGGTGAGTGTGCATTCGGGGAATTGGCAAAACTAAGCTTGATGTATGGCGTTTCAAGAGATTAGCAGGGCAGGACTCACAGAGTCATCGATAGGTTTTAGCAGCAGATTAGTTTATGGCTCTTTGAATACCCTAAAAACGATATTTTAAGTGCTAGTATATCATAAACTAGTTACTTATTCAGTCTTGAGTAACATGTTTGTTCTTAAAAGATTAAATAAAGTAATATACATATTTCCTTAAAATTATTTTTACCTACAACTAAGTAGTATTTATTAAGGACAATCAAGTGAGATTTTATTTTCTCAATTACAGCCCCATTCATGTGGCATAGTGTAAACCCCATTTAAGCTGCAATTACACTGGAGTGCAATTGAAATAATGAGAATGAGAGCGCTGCACAGGAGTGCAGCAGGGGGCAGGGGCAGGTTTGCACCTGCAAAACGAGCTTAAGGTGCCCCCTTCCACTTCCTCGGGGCACTCTCCTCTCGTTAATTGAATTGCGATTGCAGGGCACTCGAAAATCCCAATGCCATTCCAAAATTTACCAAGTGGCTATTTAGTGAGCACTTGATTATGATGAAGTGGGGACGAGTGCTATCAAAGACAGATATGGGGGAAAATAAATTTATTTAATTTTTTTGGTAATTACATTTGAGGTTTAATAGTATATCTAAGCTAAAATACACACCGACGATTATTTTTAGGCTTCTTAAACACTTGTTGAGTTATTTCCTACTACTCGACTCCACTTCTGCATAAACAGCTCATAAATATTTCAGAAGCTTCACTTTCTGAACTTATAGTTTTATACCGCACTCTCCTTAACTAGATTTTCCTTAATTAGATTCTCCTTAACTAGATTCCGGTAAACAATTTCCGCGTATTTTGCCGAGGTTTATGTGCCCATAATGAGCCAAGTTAATTAGCTTAAATGGTTAGCATCTGAGCCAAGCGAATTTCTGGTATAGATACTTGTGCATTGGAAACTTTGTTGGGAGACACACTTTTCCACCCAACTTCCGCCCTCGCTTTCCATATTCCAGTGACCAAAAAACTTTATTGTCCTGGCCCGTCGTCAGACCAAAGACCATAACATTCAGACAACACAAAGTTCTGTCAAAAGTTTTCAATTCAATTTCGTCCTTTTGTCTTTAACAATTTAAATTCTAAACAAAGGAAACTTTTTCGGTGGCTAGAATGCATCAAACAAAAATTAAAGCATGAAAAAGAATAGGCAATAACGTAATTTTCCACTCAAACGGTGAAAAGGTCTAAAACAAAACCGGCAGAAAAAAAATTCAGGGCTCAATGAATTTTTTGTTTTTAGAGAAAATGTATTTTTAATGCGTTTGTCAGCGGCAGGCCAACGCAAAATAAAAGCAAAACAAAAACTCTGGCTTGAATAGACAAAAATATGATTTGGGTAGCCGCAAAATATGAATATGCATTGAGAGAAAAGGAAGTAAATAATTGTTAAAGTGTGAGGGTTCTTTGAAGTTTATAAAAATCATTTAAAATTAAATATAAATAAAAGAAAGAAAGGTATTATGTGGAAATATATTTTCTTTATAAGTGAAATATGTATACTTCTATAATGTGAAGTTTGTATAAGATATTGAAGAATACCAACAGAAACTTGTATTTATTTTTTTAATATTAAATTTACTATAAGAGTCTTTATTTTAAAAGTTAAATATAATTTTTCATTACATTTTCTTTTTGTATAATTGTATTCCAACGCTGTTTTCGACTCCACTTTTTGAACCTTTAAATATAATAATAATAAAAGGCGATTCTTTAAACCATTTACAGACCGCCATTGAACAATCGCTGGTGACGATCCATGACATTGCCACCGAGAACCTGGGAACCTTGTGTATCTCGACCCAGTACCGACCTCTGCAAGTCCCCATCAACTCAGAGCGGTACGAGAGCTCCAGACAGAAGACCGATTTGGCCGCCTCGATACTCCAGGAAGTTGGCATCATTCGGCACGGCGGTGAGTTTGAACAGAAAATATTCCACCTCGCATGTGTGGTACGTGTCCCTTTATCCCATCATCGGTTATTGATTTTACTTTTGTTTGCGTGTGGGCGGTGCTTGGTCTGTGTTATCGAAAAGGGAATGACATTTTCCGGCTGTGAAAATTCATATACGAAAGTCAATACGCGTGCCTCGTATGTAGAGCCGATTAAGGTGTGTGTGCGGTATGTGTGTGTTTGGTTAAAAACTGTATCGATATGGTTTCAGTTTCCCTCTCCAGGCGATTTAAAGTTATTATTCTTTTGCACGCCGCAAGCTCTGGGATCAAGCTGTGCGATTTCGGCATTACTTTAATGGTCTGCACACGACTCCCTCACAGCTTGCTTTTTGCGGCAGATCAGAAGTGGTTGAGAGATTTAACGAAAATAAATTCTGTAAAACTTAAGAGCTTTAAAATTGGATATTTCCTTGATGAAAATCTGTAAAATCCTATTTTAAGCCTAGGAAATCAATCAATTGAATGTATTCAAAGGACTTACACATAAAACATAATGTATTATGTATACTTATAAAAAAAAAAACATAAATATGCTGTAGTTTTTAGACAAGAATAATAAAGGTAAGAGGCTCCTTAAAATAAATATATATTTAAAAATAAAAAAGAACAAAAAATCTAAAAGAATTATTCCATTATTAAAGTCATAATTGACTTTGAATAAAATATTCCTCTGAATAACTAGGCTTTATAATTTTATTAATTTTTTAAGATTGAAAATAATTCAAAAACGAGATTAAAGAAGCCCTATAGAATTATTATCTTTTAGTCATAATTGACTTTGAATAAAATATTCCTTAAAAATAAATAAAGAAGCCAAATAATTCTGACAAATTTGTATAAAACAAAATTCCTCTTAAAGCCACAATCACACTTAAATTCCAAGGAATTCGTATTATGACACGGTGTGCTCGTCTGTTCCAAATTCAAACACAATTCCTCATATCCCTTAAGTGGAATTCTGATTCCCTTCTGTTGTGTACAGATTTCATCTCACCCTTGGAACCTTGTCGGATTCTGTGTATATTTGTACTTATTGCCATACATGTCCTTGCTTAATTTCACAAAAAATCTGTTCCTTTTGGACCCCCATATTGGAATTGGAACCCGCCCCATTTGTTCTCGTAAAAGCTTCGTGGGTAAATCACAGTTGAGAACAAGAACGAATGCGACGGATGACACAACGCACAATGCGAACTTTAAATTAAATCTACAGCAACAACATTAACATTGGGACTAACAACGGTAAAGGACACTTGCATGCGGATGGGGAGAAGGCTGTGACGGCTGCCAGGGTGCTGCTGGGATGCTGATGCGCGCCACAAGTGCGTCGTTCGTTGTCAACCCCAATGCTGTCGCGCGGCTGTCAGGACAAGACTTTCATCCCGCTCCCAGTCGCCAGCCGCCAGTTGCCAGTTGCCAGTTGCCAGCCACCCAGCGGCAGCCTTGACAATGCTCAACAAAAGGGTACACTGGAATTTAAAATTTATCAATTTAAAATGTGAAAAGAAAATGTACAACTAAATAGAACTGCCATCAGATTTTCTATTAAAATGAAAATGAATTTACAGAACCTTTTTGTTTTTATAACTACATTTATCTGAAAAGTAGGAACATTTTTGATGCATTTTATATAATTAAGTTAAGAAACCCAAATTATAACTCATTCTTTTCTTACCATGTTTCGCTCAGTGCAAGAATCATCCAATAAAATGATATCAGTGTGTCATGCATAGTCAAGGACAAGCCGGAGCACAAAACGCACAATGAACTCATCGCTGGTCCTGCTCGGGTTCGTTTCAGGATTGAGATTGGTATAATAAGGGGTGTCCGGGAGCGCTGGAGCGCACAAGTTGCCATTATGGTCATGATTTCCACACCGCCTTGGAGCCGGCACCTCGACGACGGCCATGGTATCGGTGCTTTCTTGCCATCACTCGCTCTGTTCGTGCTCAAAAAGGTGAGACGTGTCAGCGAAAATCGCATAAAGTGAAGGCAAATTGGGGCCTTTTGTTGCTGCTTCTGCCGCTGCTTTTGTTGTTATTGTTCCATCATCCTGTTGAGCGCAGGAGCAACAGGAGGCAGCCATTTGTATACATTTTTGGCACTTGCCTCTATCTTACCCATGGCCGCCTGTCCTGTGTTGACTCTTGAAATTTTGATGCGGCGCATAAATTATTCGTATAAAGTGCTCTCTCAAATCGAATAAATTTAAGCCAATTTAAAAAGGGGCAACAGTGGCATCGGCAGCCACTCAAAGGGATATCACTGCCATGGCTGTCTGGGGCCCCAAGTGCAAAATGTGAGAAGCGCAGAGAGAGGCTTAAGCGCGGAAACCATTGCCTGCTTTTAGGCTTAAATTTAAAAGGATGTGCGTGAGGGGAATGGGAATGTTCGTGAAATGCAAGTGAAAAGCTATTGAGTTGGGTTTATTTCGGGATGACAGGAAGTTCTTAAATTGATTTAACTCGTAAAAGGTAATTCAATGATAAACCAATATTAATAAATTCAATTTATGTGCTCATAAAGGAATAAATGTTAATTGATGTTCTGAAAACTATATATTCTCCACCGGATGTTGAAATCTCTTGTCGTATTTCTTGTCATTCCAAGTATTGCTTTCTACTCATTATCTCTACTTATTGTTCCATCCATAATCCATTTAAATCCCGAAGAGAAAACGAGCCTCTTTGGCAATTACAAATGGTTAACCAAATCACAATGCACATCACCGGTTTCTGGAATCTCCTTTCAATTTCGAGCATGAATACCACACGTAATTGAATAAGATTTCCCCCATTCCAGCTGCGATTTCCACAAAATATGGCTCCCAGAAGCCCGCTTTCAGGCAAACCGAATCTCGGGCAAAATTTAATTATTCCTGAAAAGGGGCAGAACAAAACACCTGACAGCTGCAAAAAGCACCTGTGTGGGTGTGTGAGATGGCAAAAACATGTCTGACTGTAGTTTGAATAATTGGCAATTTAACACACTCGCCCCAGCACACACACAAACACCCTTTGGAAACTTCTGTTTGGGATATGTGTCGACCCAAAAAAAGACATACACAAATTGTAACAATTGTTGTTACAATTCCTGCAACACCTTCGCAATAAGCAAAACAAAACGAAAACTTGCCCAAGAGGCAATAAATTCTCAAACTATCCGAAAAAAAGAAGGGAAAAGATTGATGATAGAACACGGACGAGTACGAACCGAATGGCAGAGCGGATGATGGATGAGCCCACGAACCATAAGCACATCATTCCCTTTATGCGCCCCCCAATGCCGTATGTTACCTCCTTAGGTGAAACTCACAGTGTCAGCTGCTCCGAAGTGTTGTTTACCATAAGCGTTTTGTCTCCGCCACATTCCTCAGGATAATGGTAATGGAAAGTAGAAGGGATAATACACGCCGAGAAAAATCATACTGTAAGATGGGTTAAAAAAAATGAGCTCACAAAATGAACTACACCAAAATGTAGCTTGGAATTGAATTAAATGAAAATAAAGAAGTAATACAAAATAAAAGAAAATAATAAAGAGTAAAAAAATTAAGACAATACTACAAAAAAATTTTAAACAAACAATTTCAAAATTTTAATGCAAATATAAAATATGTATAATATACAAAGGTGATAATTTTTTAAACTTTTTAACTTCTTTCTAGTCTATTTTCTTCAGTATTTTTGGGGTTCTTAAAAATTAGCATATAGCTCGTGACTTTTAAACTAAAACCTTATTTGTGGTTTGAGATAAACAAAGGCTTCACTTTAAGCTTTGTTTAATTTCTAGTCAGAACTATTAATCATTAAGACGTGCCTTTTTCTTCTACCTTTTATTTATTACAACAGTATTAAAATAAATGACTTTTCCTATTTAGAGGTGTTTAAAATATTTAATAAATGTTGTAATAAATACATATATTAGAATACTTATCGAACATATTAATTTTTTTTATCAAAACATAATTTTTTATTCCATTTATCCATTCATTAATTTTAAAGGCAAACACATTTTTGTAGTGCTTAGAAATTAAGTAAACTATGTCACATTATTTTTTTTATCGGTTGGGCAAAGTAAACATATACACAGCCATTTATCCCACGTTCATCACAGATCCTTTGTTTCAATTTCCCCCTCCCTCCAGCGCCATGAAAAAGTTTACCAACTAAAAAAAAAATGCACGTACACGGTTTATGTTGCTTTCTCCCGAGCAAAATCGAAAAAAAAAGAGGAAAACTTTGCGAGATGTTATGGGGTACCTTGCACAGTAGCAACAAAAACATGGCAGGAAAAGGAAAATAAGCAAGCCCTATACATACTAAAACATGAAAATAAAGAAAGTGCCACGGAAGTTGCGGTAATCGAATTTAAATAAGTTTACTTTGTAAACAATTCTCGTTTCGTTCTCGCTCCTGCCCATTCCGGCGCTTCCCTTTCACCACCGCCCTTTGCCTCTTCCTCGCTTTTCCCAGAAAGTCAAATAATGGTGGAAACTGCTTAGCTATTTTCCCGCTGAAATTGGGAAAATTATCTTGATAGAATTTGAAAATGTGAAAACTCGTAAAAAGTCTAACTTTTCTATATGGTAAATTAATCTTAAAACTTATCTAAAATTATATAGATTTTTCAAATCAAAGGTAAACTTGTTTATCAGGTTTTAGTTTGGAGAAAATCTGAATCTTTTTTTACAAATTAAAAAGACACAGTTTTTTGTTTTTTCAAAATTTTAGACAAAATATACGAATTGAGAACAACATTTACCAAAATTTTTCTAGTAACTATACTTTGTTTTTATGGAAAATTCACTGTTAATCTAAAGTATATAAATTAATCCCTGTTTAAACATTGCTCTTTTTAACGTAACTTTTCTTGTAGGTCTTTTAAGCTAGTGGATCTCTATAAACCAGTTATTTTTTTCTCTAAATCCTGTCACCACTAAAACCAAAAAGGCATGCGATTGTGGCAAAAAAATATTAGCTTTTGACAGTCAACGCCCACACACTAACAGAGGCAGTGCAAAAAGGGGACGAAACGGGAGGACCGCCGATGTCCTGCCGCGCATATTAATCATTGTTGTTGGTTTGACACTTTTCACCAAGGACAAAGGCGCAACTGCAGCGCAACAGCAGCTGCGGCTTTTAATGACTGTTTCAAGGTTGCAATAACAATAACAGATGTTCCGAGTTAAGCGCTTAAAGTTTTCAGCGAATGCAACACGAGGAATTAACCATTCGAAAGGACTCATACCGCAATTATAGTATTTAATTTCACTTTGCATAGCTTATATATGAACATATCACACAGTCACAAAGGCAATTGTGCACCAACTTAATTAAAAGTTTCGTTTTAATTAACAATTCAAAAGCTATTGTTGCTGGAAATGCAATTTAAAGAGTAAGCTGGAACAATTTTAATACATTCTTCGTTGTAAATACAAAACCAGTGCCATAAAATAGTTGTAATTTAAACTAAATATTGGGAAAAGAACTGTATGTTTTGTAAACCATTAAAAAACCAGCATAAATATTACTCATACGCAATGTTGGCTATAGAAAAATAAGCTACTTAAGAGTAATGAGTAATTTGCTAAAAAGAAAATGATTTGTATTCATTATTCCTAAACATATTCATCAATTTAAATACTAAAATAAGCTAAATTTAAATTATATAAATATTACTCATACGCAATGTTGGCTATAGAAAACTAAGCTTAATAATAATTTGCATAAATTGAAATGATTTGTATTCATTATTCCTAAGCATATTCATTAATTTACATACTAAAGTATGATAAATTTAAAAAATATATATATTACTCATACGCAATGTTGGCCAAATAGAAATAATTTTGAGTCATATGAAACTTCCTATGTTCCCACTTTAAAATACAAATTGCTGACTGACGTATATGATGTATCGGCTATCAATTTTACTCGTTCTAGCAATTGAAGTTGGAAAAGCATATATTTATGTAAATCGCTTTGAATGCAATCAAGCCAGGAGAATGAAAAGCAAGTCCTGCTGGGAATCGAAGTGATGGCAGACCGAAAATGCTGTAAATAATTAAAATCCAGCAATTTGCGAGCTGAATTCAGGAATAACGAGTAGCGAAGTGACATGGCCAATTTATTTTCGTGCGAAATGAAAGTGCGATTTTTAATTACTCTGTCTGTGTGTCTGTGTGAGCGAGTGTATGTGCTTTCATTTAATTTCCGCCACCAATTATTGAAATAATATTTTTGCTTACCCACTGTCTGTTTATTGCCTTTCATACACACAGGCCTGTCGGATGCCCTGGCCAAAGGTCTGCTGACCGATGACTTTATAACTGGAGCCCGTATATTGGCCCTGAATCTCACCAACGGAGCGGTGCAGTCCTATGTTTGGTGGGTGAAAAGTGGCCAGGCGGAAACGCAGAGGTACGACGAGGATGGTCTGCAGATTGGCAAAAAGCCCGCAGGAAGCTATCCCTGGTAGGTTATATTCAGCAAAAACTTTTAAATTATATTTTTAACTTTAAACAAGATGAAATAGAGCTATTTAGAAGTTAAGAAACTCAATAACTATGTCTTCTTGGTAAATTAAATTTCAATCAATAACTCAAGAAGATCTTTATAATATTACTATAAATTCTTGCTCGCTTACAAAACAAATTTCACATATTTAAAAATCTATAACTGAAAAGCCAAACAAGGCACCACTATCATGGTCAACCCCCTTTTGCAATCTCGATTAATTGGGACTTCTGCTCCGCAGGTTCGACGATGAGACCACAACGCCCACATTGCGTTCACCGAAATTCGCACCGAGTCCGCCCAACAACTACTACAAGGGCTGGTGGACATATCCCTACTTCTCGTGTTCGGTCAGCCGCTGGTTGGTGTCCTATAGCATCGCCATACCACCAACGGGCCGACATGGATTGCGGGGCTTCATCAGCGTCGACATCGATGTGTCCACTCTGCGGGTTAATCAATGCGAGGCGGAGCCGTACCAATTCGGCAGTCGCCGCCAGAAAATGCATCAGTTGCAGCAGCAGCAACGCCTACCGGCTATCCGGAGGACCCCGTTTCTGCCCAGCAGGATGGGGGGCAATGACGAGGGCACCATCAGTGACCTGCAGGCGTTCCACAGCTCCCACAAGTGTCATCGCACTTCCATGGTGGTGAGTTTTAAGTGGACCTCCTCTTAATTTTGTATTAATTATAAAAGCAGAAACTAAAATTATTATAATTAAAATCAAGAACAATAAAAAAAATATGTACCATTTTTATTTCAGTGCGACTACCGCCAGCCAAGTGCAGAAGTACCGACAATAAGCGGCGGCAAGCTCCTGACCTCGCTGAGTGGGAGCAGCAGCTGGGCTCGGGGATCCTACCAGTGCCTCTGCCGAAACGGATTCTACTCGCTACGTCACCCAGATGGCTTCAATGGCACCATCATGGAGATTGCCTGGCAGGAGCAGCAGGACAATATCAGCAACTACTACACGGAAGTCTTCAAGTGTTTGTCTTGCGCCCCCGGCTGTGACACATGCACGGGTCCGGAGCCATGTCTGGCCAACTACCACTGGCCATTCAGGTGGGTTTCATGCCCTACTCCGGGTGTTTGTCATCAGCGATGGTAAAAGGTGGATAGGGAAACATAGAAATAAGCGTAATATTATCATTTACTTGAAACCTCCTAGACCTCTGCCATCTCTGCTGTTTATCCGGCTACATCAAAGCATAGGTTGCTCCATTTCAATGCCTTTTCTATTCCGCTCTTCCACAGAATATCCTTATTGACCATATCCATTGGCTGTGCCTGCGGCACCTTTGTCCTTGCCGGTTACCTCTTCCGGCATCGGCGCGTCAAGGTCTTCAAGGTGGCCAGCCCCATCTTCCTGATGATCACGCTCATTGGATGCGCCATCATGTATTTGGAGGTGAGTTTCTCGGGTCATTTGGGACGACGCTCTTAACCCATTAAAGGGGCTAAACACTCTGGGTGGAGGGGAGGGATGCAGAACACACAAAGGCCATTTGAAAACAATGTTGCTAATGCGACAAAAGGCCCGACGTGGTCGGCACGAGCTCATTCATAATTAACCCACATGTGTGTAACCGCCCGGCTCAGTTCTTATCCCATTTCCCATTTCTGGCGGCAAAGGGATTTGTGAACAGGACGCAACATGAAAGTCCTACTTATGGGTTTTTAAATGCGGCTTTTAAGCACTTGCTGAGGGAAAAGTAATCTACGGTTTAACATTCATTTTGCGTCAAGTAAATCTTTGTGTTTCTACAAATCTACAAATTATTAAATAATAATAAATTCGGAAAATGCCAGACAATTGTATTGAAAATATATGCTTTGATTTATCTGACCAATAAGAAGAGATTATCAAATATATATCTATACATATATATTTAATTTTAATATATAAATCATTACCAAATAGTTAAATTAATATTTAAACTTTAACGATTTTTTATACAATATATTTTGAATATTTTTTCGATCATATACCTATAATGTGAAATTATATATTTCCGTATTTTAAATTTGGGAATATCAAAGCTTACTTTATTTTTAACGAAATATTATCGATATAGATCCGTAAATATATATAAATACTCAGCGTTTGGAATGTATACGTTATTTTAAATTCTAATTTGCAAATAACGAAACAAATGAGTTATTTTACAATATTAAATCATCATTCTTCTTCGATAAAATCCGTAAAGAGAGCATTCCACATTCTACATTCACCTGACCTAAGTTTGTGGTTACCTATTCCCATACCACTTGTTGGCAATTATGTTGTCAACATTAGCCAACCAACAGTGCTAAGCCACCACCCAGCGGACACGTAAAACCACCGTCCATAAAACCTCCATCCCTTGAACAAACACAAAAATACACACAATGGCAGGAACAAGGAGAAGCTAACAATGGGACAGCAAATGGGTTAAGAGCTTGCAATGGGAATAAAAAAGTAGAGACGGCTTAAATCGCAGTCGATTTTCTAATCAAAATGAACAAATAAAATAAATATAAAAATACTACAAAAAAAAGGGACAACAAATTGTTAGGAACATATTATGAACAGGGGATCGCCCGAGAAGCAAGATGGAAATTCAGAAAGCGAGAATTCCACTGAAGAGGAGGAGGATGAGAGTGCCATGTTGGCGGCCATGCTGGAAATGGTCAAGAATGCAGAAATGGACGATATGGCAAAGAGGAGCAGCCGTCGCCACAAGGCGTTGTCAACAGCTAAGAAAGGAAAAACGAGCGAAAATCAAGGGGAACAAGGTTCACAGACAGTTAGACATCCGAAAAAGGCTAAGACTTCAAATCCCGAGATGAATAAACGGAAGAGCGAAGACGGCTGGTATTCTATATTTTTAAAGAGTTTTTCCTGGTTAGGAAACCAAACCTCAACACAGGTCCCTTCACAGGAGGGCAGCCAATGTAGAGCGACTTCCCCAGATCGTGACAAGCTCTCTAAAAAGGATTCACTAATGGAGGATGTCAAAGAAAACCGACAAGTCATCGAACCTAAGACCGTTATTGAAAAGCAAACTCCAGGAGCCTCCAAAGAAAGTCTTATTCATACCGAACTTTATATTTCGAATCCTAATACAATTTCAATGTCCGATATTGAGGAAATTCAATTCCAGGATAGCAAATTCGGTGATGAGCCACTTTCAGAGGAGCTTCTGCAAAAATTACAAAAGATTGAAGAGGCATCCAAGCCAAAGTCTTGGATGAGACCCAAGCCGATAGTTATAAAACCTAAGGTTATATCTTCTACCACCAATAACATTCAGAACACAGAAAAGTCAGATCCTAATGATTCCGCTGAAATAAAACATGGCTGTATTAATATTTTGATGGCTCCATTTCAACGTAAACTTAATTATGTCATTGAAAAATTTGAGGGAAAATCTGCTGAGAATCCAAGAGAGAATACAGCAGAAGAAATTCCGCCTGAAAATACTGAAAAAGTCCCTGTCACAAGTGCGTCCTCTGAAAACCATTTGGGGAAACCACTGGAATCGCAAATAACTCTTACGATCACGGGACATAAGCATATTACCACAAAATGGGGCGATCACTGTCACATTGAGGATCGCAATGACAGCGTAGATAAGGTGGCCAAAAGGAAACTGATCATCGCCTGTATTCTGTGTACTGCCTTCATGATTATCGAAGTTATTGGTGGAGTTATTTCCAAGAGTCTGGCCATAGCCACGGATGCAGCCCATTTGCTGACTGACCTGGCGGCGTTTCTGATCTCCCTGTTCGCCCTGTACTTATCGGGTAGACCTGCGTCGCAGCGTCTGAACTTTGGATGGTATCGAGCAGAGGTAATTGGGGCCATGATATCCGTGTACCTGATCTGGGTAGTTACAGGTGAATGATAATATTTATATTATACGCATTCTGCAAGTGATCCATCTCCTCAATCCCATCGCAGGCATCCTTGTGTACATGGCCATTCAGCGGCTGATAAACAATGATCACGACCTAGATGCGAAAATAATGCTGATCACTTCGGCACTGGCGATACTCTTTAATCTTATAATGGCCTGTCAGCTGGGCCACGGACACTTGCACTCTCACCATGGCAATGTAAGCGGGGCAAAGATCACGGGATCGCATCATGGCAGCGAAAGCGGAAGGAACTCGCGCACGGGATTTAGGTATCACTTGGGTTACTCTGTGTCCGCCCAGTTCCCCGTGAGGGCTGAGCGAAATATCAATGTGCGGGCAGCACTGATCCATGTGATTGGGGATCTCTTCCAGAGTGTTGGGGTCTTTGTGGCCGCCCTGATAATATTCTTCAAGCCCGAATGGGCCTTCATGGACTCTGTTTGTACTTTTCTCTTCTCAATTCTGGTTCTGGCGGTCACAATTAAGATATTAAAGGACGTCCTAATGGTCCTAATGGAGGCAACACCGAATTACTTGGACTACGATGAGGTGAAGCGCACATTTCTCTCCATCGAGGGTGTGCTGCATGTACACAACTTGAGGATTTGGGCTCTGTCCCTCAACAAAGTGGCCTTGTCCGCCCATCTGGCCATTGCCAAGGACGCTGATCCCCAGCTTATCCTCGAAGAGGCCACCAGGCTGATCCACAAGAGGCACAGATTTTTCGAGACCACTATCCAAATCGAAGAGTATTCTCCTGGCATGCTGGATTGCGATCAGTGTGCGGATCCGTTGAAAATAGATGACTCTCCGACTACCGTCGAAATGGAAGAGGGTTCTGCGAGAGGGAATGAGAAAAAAGAAAAGCGGAAAGCCAAGGACCCGGAAAAGGGTTGAGATTAGCTGGGACTATTTAATAATTGTTATAATTCTTGGACAGTGGTTATATTTAATGTAAGCTAGTAGTTATTATAGGGTAACTTGAAAACAAATTTATTGAAATATATATATAATTGAAAATTTTTAATTGTGAATTAATCTTTGTTCCTAAATAAATTTATTGATATCTTAAATTCTTATTTACAGATGGTGGCCATTTTTCCCCTATTGGACACGACTTGGTGCATTGCCACGAAATGGACCCGCCACATGGGCTTTTGCATTACCTACACTTCGCTTTTAATGAAAACCTGGCGGTAAGTAGGGCATTAAAAAAATATAAGACTACGAAATAAAATCTCTTGAATTTTGCAGAGTTTCTTTAACTTATCGCGTCAAGTCGGCGCACAAAATAAAACTTAACGATCAGCAGTTATTGCAGTGGATGGTACCCATCCTCCTGGTAATGCTGATCTATTTGGGGACTTGGACCATTTCGGCAACTCCCTACGCAGAAGTGGTAAGTAAATTACTATAATTTTAATAAAATTCGTTGATTATGGGATTTATGTTCTATTAAATTTCCAGATCTACGACCAGAGCCACCTGAAGTTCAAGCAGTGCTCGTATAATTGGTGGGATCACAGCCTGGCCATAGGGGAGGTATTCTTCCTGGCCTGGGGCATAAGGGTGTGCTATAACGTACGGAATGCGGAGAGTCTGTACAACGAGGCGCGGCTCATCTCGTATGCCATATATAACATTGCCATTGTTAACATAGCCATGGTGGCGTTTCAGTAAGTATTCAAAACTATTATATACTTTAGTTAAAAAAAAACTTTTTAGTAGGAAATAAATTATAAGAAAGAATTGAACCCGACACTATCTAAAATTTAGGATAAGCTTTCATAAACCAGACTTTACTCTTGTACCTGAAATTTGTATAGCCATCTTTGCTGTTTTTTTCTTAGTGTATGTTGGGGGTGGCTCCACAAGGCTCTTCCCCACCTGACGGAGGTCCTTCTGCCGCAGAATTGAATTATAACAGTTGACACATGTTGGGTAATCCAAACATGTGGGGCACGCGTCGCGGCCATTAGGGGAAATGCAAAGCTGCCCGCCTTGCGTCTTACGCGGTCCCTTTTAATTAAATTCCTTTGCTTTGTGCGCGCTCGTGTTCGCGTTGTAATCCTTTTTGTTGGCCTGCCAGGACTCGTTGCCATCCGTCTCTCTGGTCTGTCTGTCGCTTTGTTTACACACACATTCCTTTCCTGGGCATCAACATCATCCTCCTCTCCGGTTTCAAGTTGTCTGCGGGTTGGCTGCTCTTCGCATTTGAAATCCTTTTGATGAAGTCCTTGTAATTAATGCAATTTGTTGGAAAACTTTTGTGCCACGAACCTAAACCTATCCCAATTGGGTTAGGTTAGTATTGTGTAAAGTGTTAATTGGCTGCCGGCTAAGAGGTGCAGGAATTTATTTTCAAGTTGGAAAAGTCGCTAAAATATTTTAACGGGGCAAGCGGTAATAGTTTAAATTAAGGCAGCCTGTAAGGGTTTATTTAAATATTTAAATAAGTAAAATAAACATTTAAATAATGTATTTATTATATAATTTCTCCCTAAAAACAGTGTCATGCTCTTTCCAAATGCTGGTCCGGATTACAAGTACATGCTAGGATTTGTGCGCACTCAGCTGTCGACGACCACAACCATTGCTTTGGTATTTGGACCTAAGATTTTGAGAGTCTTCAAGGGCCAGGGCGACAAGTGGGATCAGAAGGCCAAGGTGAGGAGCATAACAGCTTCCTTTTCCCTAAATGGTGTGGGCCTGGTCCCGGAGGAGTCACCGGATCTCTACCAGGAGAATGAGGAGCTTAAGGTGGGTCTTAAAGGAAGTAGAACTAGATTAAAGATTAAAGCTAATAAATTTGACATCTTTGCAGGAACAAGTCCAGAAGCTGGCCCATCAAATCGAGTTCATGAAGACTGTCCACATGCAGATGAACAACAGGCATCTGAAGCCGAAGCCGGGCGGATATTTTACCATCACCTCCACCTCGTTCCAAGCGCCCTACAGCAAGAACACGGTTTCCACGGCCCAGACGCAAACTGGCAAAGATGAGGCCAGGTGGGTTTCACTTAACTTTCAAGGAAATACAGATAAAATCTTTATATATTTAATATTTCTTCCAGTGGCACGCCAACGAAATCAAAGTCGCCCAAGGGCAAAGTCTGACGAGGTCAACGAAGTGTTAAAGATTGCTCAATAGAAGTGGATGAGAGGCATGGCATTGCCACCATGGTGGAGGATGCGATTGATTTTAGTTTCCACCAAGCAGACTCGGGTGAGATAGTTGTCCTCAAGGGAGAGGAGCAGCCGGGCTCAGAGGAGGCGGCCTTGCTGGAGCAGTTCCGTCGCCTATTCGCGCCCATTTTGGAGGATAGCTTGAAGCTCTACTACCAGCTAAATGACTCGGATGACGCAGAGCACGTGAGGATCCATCAAACCGTGGCGCAGCTGAACGACTTGGGTAGCAGCGAGGAGGAGACAATGGTGACTCAGGTGAACAGTCCATCACCGTCACCTCCGGTGGAGGTGGAGCTGCTTCTCCCCTTTCAAGCGACAGCTCAACGGCCAGCAGTTCCCTCTACGCGATCCACACCCCGTCGCCGGCTCATCCCAGTGGCGTGCTGCTGATGCCCCAGAATCTGGAGTCACCGCTGCTCTCCCACAGTGATCCCATCACGCTCACCGAACAGGTGCAGCTGCACAATCCTCCCCCGGAGGACGAGAACAACACGTCCTGTTCGCTGTCATCGAACCTGACGGATAGCAAGACCCTGGACGGTCGCACGCCCATTGTGGTCTAAGGACGAGGTCGATCCTATCCCCCGATCTGCTTAACTTGTGATTTCGTTTACACAGTCTTAGAGGAAGAACAAACAGTTGACGGAAAAAGGACAGCTTAACGTTAAATATTAGTCTTAAATAATGTTTGTGTGTATGTGTCTGTCAAAGTTGTTAACATATTAATTGCGTTTATGCGGAGCGGATAATAATAGAGACTCAAATGTGTTTTTTATATATAATTCAGCCATACAAATATCCCACCAAGTATTCAAATAATTTCCTATTCTTATCAGAATTCTAAAGAATAAATACGTAATTGGAGTATATTTTTGGACTCGAATTAAATTCAATAGATTGATATTTTTTAAACCAAAAACAAACCTGTATTTATTTTTTCTTATTTCTTGAACCTTCCAACTGCATAGACGCAATCTAGATGTGTGTGTTTTATATGGCTTAAGTTCGCGCTTCTTAACCATACACCCAACCATTATCCGATCATCCATGGTCATCTTCAAAGAAAACAAAAAACATTGAGCAAATTTTTCTCACTTCGTTCGGATCGAATAAGGAAGTTGTATAGGGAAAGAACTATAGGCAGCCAGACGGCCTGATGGCACTCATAGAGTGGGCCATCGGGGCCCTTAGGGACTTGGCATTAACATTTCTGATTTATCTCTCTCACATGCACCTAGCTAAATATAAATTCCATTTTCTATTGTTCTCTCTGCACTCATTCATAGGAAAATTATTCTTTGCCTTGTAGTCAAATTTACTTGATTTCCACACTCATATGATCTTAATAGTGTAACATTAAGCTTAGCAAAGAGTCGATTTTAGTGTACAAGACGATATACATACATAAAAACAAACATACGTGGTATAAAAAATTAATAAATTGGAATTTTAGCGTACTATTTTAAGCTGCGAAAGTGTTAACAGAAGCGCAATTCTTACTCATAAAGTTGAAAAGTATTCCGCATAAAAAAATAAAGAAAACAAGATAAATAATAAATTGATACAAATTTAAAAACATTTATGTCATAAGTTAATGTTAATAAATTAATATATTGTAAAGGAACAAAGTGGCAAGAACAAATAAATCAAAAATAAATGTTATCAAACTTAATCTAAATATTTGTTCAGTTTCTGTGGATATGGGAACTAAAATACATTTTAAATGGTAATAGTTCGATGCATTCACTGATCAAAATAATCTATAATTTTAATTTCTCTCTTGAAGCATTTAGGGCTTCGACGTTATAAGGAGATATTTTGATATCTGGACAAACACCCGTCACCTTAGACATTGTCGGAGTCCTCATTAGCGAATTACTCATAGGGACAAGTTGGTGACTACTACATTTTCTCCTTAATTCAAGTCAAAACCTCGCCGGAAATGTTCGTGTTTCTTCGTCAGATGAGCGTTCCACAACTCTCAGCGGTAATTCTTCGCTGGATCTTCTACCTTGCCAGATATTTCTGCCTTCTCTGCTTCAAGTTTAAAACCACATCTGATGACCAACTGGCGATGGAGGAAAACTGTCAGTGGTGGAAGTGGCTCTTGGCTATCAGTCGCGTTGGAGGCCTATTTGTTTTCACATTCAAATACGTAAAATTTATCATTACGATAAATGAAATGTTAAGAAAATTCTTACACATAATCCGAATGTTATTGAACACCGCCTGCTGCCTATGCCTCATGAGATTGCACGTTTTACAGGCCACAGAATGCACTAATTTGGTGAATGGATTTTTCCAACTTTTTCTAAGAGTTCAAAGGCTTTTCAAGGCAAAACGAAAGGGATTTGGAGGAACACATGAGCTTGTGCTTTTACTGCTCACTCTTTTGGGCCTTATTTACGAAGGAGCGTTCATAACACGTTTATACATATTAAAAAAATATTGGATTATAGACATCTATATAAGCATAAGCAATAAACTGCTCATACTCCTCGCCGTTGGGGGCTACATGGCGTTGGGAGTGCTCTACGCCGACTTAAACCACTATGTTTCCACCGAGTTTAGATTCCAACTGGAATCCCTGGAACAGCAGCCCACCCGCCGAAAACTGAGGAAAGCCCACAAGAGCTTAGACAAGTGTTTGACCCTTTATAAAGACGTGCAGTCGTTGACATCCTTGTTCCAAAGGATTTACAACCTGCCGCTCCTTTTAAGCTTGAGTCGAAATTGCATTGAAATTGCCTTGGTCTCTTACGGCACCTTTATCAGTCTCCATATAAGCTTGTTATGGCTCTTGACAAAGATCTTGATTGAAATTCTAAATTTATTGCTTTTGACTGTGTCGGTACAAAGGACAAAGTTTCAGTTCGGAACTATCCATCAACTAGTGCCAGAGAATTGCGATCTCAGCGAAAACAAGGAGTGGCATACAACTGTAAGTAGATGACTAAAATCAGATAACCTATCTTTACATTAAATATATTTTAAATTCCATAATTCATATATTACTTTATTTGTATTTATTTTCTATAGCTCGAGGTTTTTTTCACCCATCTTAATCTGTACGAGTTTCGAGTACGTCCATTGGGCTTGTTCGACATATCCAACAAATTGTTGATGGATTTTCTCTCCGCCTTGATCACCTATCTTACCTTCATCATTCAGTATGGAATGCAGCTGGATATTTTAACCTTCTCAATTTTAAACAGACTAAGAGCTCAGTTAAAGGGCTAAGTTCAAAAAATTTAAGGTCAGAATAAATCAAGAAAGGAAGTAAACTTCGCAGTAAATCTTAAGACATTAAAAATTAATAAAATGTGTATTATTGGATACCAATTAAAACCTATCCAACCAAATGTTGGTTGTTTTCCTGTCCGCCTTGGTTTCTTTCATTATTTTCGTCAAATCGTTTTTGAATAAAAACAAATACAAGAAATTAAAAAAAAACTTAAGCTGAAGCTTTGTACATTATTTTAAAATCAGATTAGGTATTTAGGGCTCAACCTATATATTTCTTCAGTTCAGCAAAGTGTTGAAGGGAAAGGATAGAGATAGGAATCAGACGCAAAACACACTTTCATAGGGGGCAGTAGGTGACGTTCAAATCGATTCATTAATCTATAAATTAATCTTCTTTAAATGCCATTTCTTACAACAATCAATTATAAATTTAAAGAGACAACTTGATGTCAGGATATGGAACCTTAGATAATGTCGGACTAGTCATTAGCGTACTGCTCAGCAAGGCAAGTTAGTGACCACATCATTCCAAGTTAAAAACTCGCCCGAAATGTTCGTGTTCCTTCGACAGATGAGTGTTCCAAAACTCTCAGCTTTTATTCTTCGCTGGATGTTCTACCTTGGAAGATATTTTGGAGTGTTCTGCTTCAGACTTCAAACTACAACTTATGACCGAATTGTTATGGAGGAAAGTGGTCCATATTGGAAATGGTCATTGGGTATCTTTCGCGTAGGATGTCTGGGGATGGTCACCTACGCCTATTTTGCCTGGATCCTTACTTTAAAAGATTTCATACGACAATTATTACACACCATCCAATTGTTCTCAGGCATTGCTGGCTGCCTGTGCATCCTGAGATGGCACCTGGTTCATGGCACAGATTGCACTTATTTGTCCGAAAGATTTCTGCAGATTTTTCTAAAAGTTCAAAATGTCTGCAAACGGAAACAGAGAGGCTTTGGAAAACTATACGAGCTGGTGTTTTTGGTTTTAACCCTTGTTTGCCTAACGTACGAGGCGCTTTTTCTAACATATATATACATTATGAAAGGTGCTGGTAGTGATATGTACATTTGGGCAGCCGACTTCTTTGTCTCCTTAGGGAGTATACTTCTCATGCACATCGCCGTTGTGGGCTACCTAACACTGGGTCTGCTCTACGCCGATGTGAACGACTATGTTCGCACCCAGTTCCGTTCCCAACTGGAATCTCTGGAAGAGCAGCCCACCCGTCAAAAACTGAGGAAGGCCCGCAGGAGCTTGGACAAGTGTTTGACCCTTTACGAAGATGTGCAGTGGTTGACATCCTTGTTCCAAAGGGTTTACAACCTGCCACTACTGGTGTGCTTGGGTCGGAATGGCGTTGGCCTAGCATTGGTCTCTTACAGTGCCTTCATCCAGCAGGAGATTAGTTTGGCTTGGCATTGGTCAAAGGTCTGCGTTGAAATTCTGAATATGTTGCTTTTGACGCTTTCAGTGCATAGGGCAAAGCTTCAGTTCGGAGCTATCCGGTCACTGATGCTAGAGAACTGCCATCTTATCGAAAACAAGGAGTGGCAAAGAACTGTGAGTTAATGGCTAAAATGTCCTCCACTTATAAAATATATTAACATTTTTTTGTACAATATCGTTGTTATTTTCCACAGCTGGAGGTATTTTTCACCCATCTGAATCTGTACGAGTTTCGAGTGCGTCCGTTGGGCTTGTTAACCATTTCTAATGAACTGATGTTAATCTTTTCGTCCGCCTTGGTCACCTATATCACAGTTATAGTGCAGTACCGGATGCAGATGGAGGTTTTAAGTTTAACGTTGTCAATGAGGCTTAGTTAAGGCGATACTTGAACTCAAAATTAAATGTAAAATATGTTAGCCACAATAATATTGGACGAGAAAATGTACATATATTGGCAAGACTAAATCAGTTTCGACATTTCTTATCCAGATTATACCTGTCCCCGAACGTTGACAATTTGACAGTTTGAAGGAAATGAGAGATACTATAAAAATGTAAATTTTCATTAACTAAATGCATTTATAGAGACTTTGACTAGAATTAAGTTTCCTTTTCAATCGAAAGTTGCAGCTATTCGTGAGAAGTTATATGTCTCTTAGGAATATGAAAGTATCCAGAGTTTCCATCATTATTCTGCGCGGATGGTTCTTTTACGCCAGATGCATTGGAGCAGTGTTTTGGAACTTTAAGCAACCGAAGGACTATGAAATCGTAATAGAGAAGAGCTGGTGGAATCGTTCGTGGTGGAAGTGGATCTCAATAATCTGTCGGCTTGTGCCGCTTAGTGTTTATGCATATACGTGCTGTGACTTTATATGGAACCTACCCAGCTTGATTGACCAAGTGCTGAACTGTGCACGATTTGTAATCACTATTTTCTGCTGTTGGGCACTGATTCACCTGCAGATTTTCCACGGCGAAAAAGTGATTAAATTAATAAACCAGTACCTTCGCCTCTTCTATCGAGTAACAGCCCTCTCGTCAATCCATTTAATTGTGGGATTCGGTAACGGACGAGATTTGTGGCTGATTCTATTATCTTTGTGTTGTCAGGTCCAGGAAATCGTCTTTATATTGTCGCTGTTTCAATTTAGGATAAATCAGCAAAATCTTCTCAGTTGGTCAAGCTGCACTTATGTCACCATTTTCAATAATATGATTAAGCGTTTCTGCTTTATTTGGTACCTGAGCCTTGGTATTTTATTTTCCAAACTGAACGAAAGCATGCGTTTGGAGACACAATATTACAGGAGAAAGCTAAGGATAAAGAATGCTATGGCCCTTTTCAGGGAGATTTCCTATCTGGTCACTACGCTACAGAAAATGTCCAACAAATGTCTTTTCCTAAGCCTGGTAGAAACACTTTTCAGCATGATATCGATCTCTTACAAAATGATAGCCGACCGACAGTTTTACCAGTTTTGGATATGGTTTTCATTTGTTAAGATAATGCTCGACATGCTTATCCTAAGCTTGGCCATTCAAGGAGCTGTCAACCAGTTTAATTTTATTCGTGAGCTAATCCCGGATATGTTCTTTCTTAGCCAGCGGGTCGAATGGAACAGAAAGGTGAGTGGTTTAAGGAAAATTACAAGATACAATAAACTATCTTCCCTTACATTTAGATGGAAGTATTCGTTACTCATCTGAACTTATACCAGTTTCGAGTCAGCCTCTTGGGTCTGTTCGATGTTTCCAATAAGTTTTTTCCAGTGGTTTTAACCGGCATGATAACGTATCTTGTTTATATCGTACAACATGTAATGCAATTAAAAATATAAATGAGGAGTTATTATTATTATTATCAATTTTATTATTATTATGGTAATCAATACTGTAGTAAGTCGTTCGGCTTCATAAGTATGAACTGTGTTTTTTCTCGCATTCAGAAATTCAAAATCATACTGGCCTTTGTCTCAAATTTCCCGGCATTCCCGGCACATATATATATATATTTTTAATCTTTAACAAGTTTTGCACCAAATTTACAATGTTGGGGCCGGAGGTACTGGACGAGGAGTTTGAATGCCTGCGCCGCATTGCATTGTCTATTTGTCAGACCCTCGGAAGGCCTAAGGATCGCGAGATCTGCCGGAATACCCTCGACGAGTTGGCCACGTTCAACCAATCGCCATCGATCACGGCCAAGGAGAATGTGCACAAGTTTATGGTCTTTTACCTGAAAGTGCTAAGATGGACCCAAAAGAACCAACCGATGACTATATACGAGAAATGGGTGAGATTGCAGATAAGATTCCATTACAGCTTCTGGCTTTTCTAATATAACCACCGTAGTATGGCAAGAACTCGGATGCTTCGTATGCTATGGCCTCGGCTGAATCTGAAGAAATGCGCGTTTGGTTGCAGGAGGGAACATCATTCTTTGCCATTAAAACTTTTGAAGATGGATCCACCATGGTCTATACGGCAATGGCCAAGGATCCAAAGGCCGGTTGGGCGGAATTCGGCCTGAAGTCCCTGATGGACTTGAATGGTTGCAACAAATAATCTTGTGTAAAATCTCTACATAGGGAAATATATTTCGACTGTGGGTATATTGCTCGAGATTCGATGCGTTCAATTTTCAATTTGCTGTAAAATATTCGTAGCTTATAAGGCTTAGAGTCAGTGTACAATATGGCAGATCGATTTTACAAACGTAGAACGAGAGGGGAAACAATAAATCTTTACAAATCCTGAGCAATTTTTCCTTAAAGCCGTCTCTACATTTTTTGTAGTACATATAATATAGATATCATTCTGAAATGATTTAGGCTTGATTTTATGCCATCTATTAGATATATGCCAATCGATTTCAAAGAATGTTATCTACCCTGCTATTAAGTTATAGTTTCCAAGGCATAGTTTTGCTTAGTTCTCAGTTTCCTTTTTGCTCAACAAATCGACCTGCCGTAGTGTCACAAGATTTAGCTTATCTTTTCAACTTTCTAACTTAACTTTATAAAATGGAAACGTGGACGGAATGTGATTCTGCTATCAAAAGTCATTCTCAGCTTAAGGATTAGTAAAAGTGTGTGTGTAAAGGCACAATTTGTCTTTTTTTGTTGATATTTTGGTCTTAAAGAGCCCAATTTTGTATCTTAGCTCCTTACAATCCTCGAGGCTGCGCCCATTAGCAGGAAAGCCAGAAGCAGCTGAAGGGAACCGTGCATTTGTATAAGGCTGGACCCATTGCAGCTGTCACTAGAGCAGTAACACTCTTCCCAATAGACACCGTTCTCGTAGACGCCCCAATTACAGACTCCAGTTACTCCGGTATCAGAAACGGATGCGCATCGTCGGATCACCTGACGCCAGCGACCGTCCCCTAGAAATAATGTAAGTGCAATGAATAAGTATATATCCTGCTAAAAAATCTGTTATCTGGGTGGGAAGGGGAAACCATTAGAAAACTCACAGATAAATCCGCGGGGACCTTGCTGCACTACCTTCATGCAGAAAGATCCTGGCATGTGGCTCTCGTCGCTGTTGCATTCGATGGCTATGTGTTCTGTACGATTGAACCGCTTGTATGCTCCACAACTGTCGTGACCCTTGCGGTCTTGGTCGGAGGAGCATTGGTAGCAGCGAATGGCCCAGCTGCCTGTAAATATTCGGTGATTAATTTCAATTACTGCATCGAAAAAACACTTGCCACACCCTAAGCCGAGATTAAACACTTGGCGGCGGGCTCTTTTCGATGTGGCTTAACTACATACCGCATATGGCCAGCGTGAGGAGCAGAAAGGCACAGCGTGTTAGGGCGGACATAATTAACTTAAAACTGCTTTGTGCGCTTCGGTTAACTTAAACTAAATGCTTTTAAACTAAAAAGAATAACAAACTTGTACTAAACGCGAGCCTCAGTGTGGCCGTGTTTGAGGCAGTAAGGAAATACCAAGGGTGAAGCACTAGCACTAGGCGGATGAATTTAGGGTATTCCATATTTAAAAGAAACAAAAATATATAATTAAATAAAAGAACGAGGATAGTTAGTTAACGCTTTTCAAATGACATAATTGCATAACATATGAAAACACAAAAAAAATGATTTATTTTTAAAATATTTTATTCTTTCAGATTTTTAAACTACTTTTAATATTTTGTTTAAAGTTTGAATTTGATAAATAAAAATACTTTATATAATAAATATATTAAAACTTATTTTATCATGTTCGATCTTAATTACTTTAAAAATGTAAAAGGCGTTATTGTATACATTGTATATTTAGAATTTTAATACTATGTGAATATTTCTCATATTACGGATTTAATATGGAACTACATTCTATTTTTTTTTTTTTTTTTTTATTTTATGATTTCATTCATAGACAGAAATAAAGAAATAATTAAATTTGCATATAAATTTAACATTTCAATAATATTATTGAGAAGAAAAGAAAGATAAACTCAATGCCAATATATCATCACTTTTAAAATAGCTAAAACCAGCTTGAAAATTGCTATAACGGCAGGACAAATTGTTAAGTTGTTTTGTGTAGAAAAAAAACAATCGCCGGCGAAGAAAAATTTGTCATTGTTTTATTTTTTCCGTCATTAGAATTAAGATAGACATTTAGCATTATTATGACAACGTCGGGCAACATTTGCCGCGTCTGCAGCAGCCCCGCGGATTATGAAGTCTTCGCCAAGATTCCCACCTATCTGCATGGATCCACGAACGAGTTTCTCAACTGGCAGAAGCCCATTAACGTTCTACTTGAGGAGACAACGGGCCTGAAGGTAAGCCTCCCACTGCCGGCTCCCACACATATTGATCCCTGAAATCCTGCAGAATTCCACGGACGACGGCCTGCCACGCAACATTTGTGCTCCCTGCATCTCGTATCTCAAGCACGCCGTCACCTTCCGGGAACAGTGTATCAAGAATGCCCTCAGTCTTAAGGTGGCGGAGCTATACCAACAGAAGGCGGTGAATATCTCAGACGCGAACAAAGTGGACAAGGAGAATGCCCTTTTCACTCCGGCGGACCTGCGGTACGTGGAGCAGCGCCCGGGGCACGACCTGCTGCTCAACAATACCCGAGGCAAGGTGCAGGTGCCCAAAGACAAGGTGCACAAGCAGCTGATAAACCAGACGGGTACCCAGCTGGACAGCAGCTCTGAACAGCGAATCCAGTACCTAAACGTGCTATTCGACAAGCATCAGCGTCACAAAAGCTTCCAAAGACATTCCAGGGACAATGAGCTGCCTACGAGCAGCGGCAATGATGGTACCAACGAAGACGACGAAGACTATGGTGCGGTCAGCTCCAGCGATGACAACGAGGAGGCCGCTCTGTTGCGCAAGCACAAGAACTGCTATAACTACAGCGAGACCAATTTCGAGGAAGACGATCCCATGGATCAGGACCAGGTGCAGTTGCGCGACATCAAGGTGAATATACCGGAGCCAATGTGGAAGGAGCGCAAGTGCCCGGCCTGTTCAAAGCGCTTCATGTTCGAGGACTCGCAACAGGCTCACCTAGACAACTGCGTGGAGTACCAGTTCGTTGCGTTTGTGACCGAGGTGACGAAGCTGCTGGATATCAGGCGGCAAAAAATGGTTTCGCCCCACGAATTTATTCGCCGGATGATATTTTCCCTGCACAAAACCTGCACATGGTTGCAAGAACATTCCGTAGACTCGATTCTAGCCGAGAAGCTCAACCAGGTAAAAATTTCCAATGGCGAAAAGACAGCTGAAGTTCCAGTGCCCGCTGAGGTTCCTGCTCCGCTTCTGGTAGAGGATGAACCATTTGCCGCCTTTGACTTCATCTGCGGCACAACGACGCCGATCACGGAACAAAACAATGTCCTGTATGCCATTGCGCGTTCCGAGAGCCGAAACTCGACATGTACGCCCACTGTTAAAAAGCCAATTCCCATCCGCGGAACGGTGGCGGGCTCATCACTGCCTTTTGGAATGGGCAAGGGCCTAGGCGACAGGCACAAGGAACGGGCCACGTTTCTGGAGAAGCTGCAACGAGCAACCGTCACGCCTGGCTCGGACACTCCACCATGCCAATCGGGCTTGGCCCCAATATTCTCAGCCCGATGCGGGCAGTGCAATTTAGTATTTGACTCGGTCTCCGAATTGGAGGTCCACAACGGAACGCATCACAATGCCCACTGCGGCAAGGAGATTAGCTCTGACGCCGAAGCACAGCGTCGACACATAATTGCCCTTTTCGAAGACGACATCTAAGTTAACCAAAGAACTGTTTTTCGTGTGCAGGGTGCCACTATGCACCTTTATTTTATTTTAACTTGTATTTATTTAATTTATTGTTTTATGTTTCCCCTTTTGGATTACCTCCTACATAGTCCGAAGCCAAGGGCTTGACTCATATATTTGTATGTTCAGACCAATAAAGAGATTCGCAAGACTTAACCTTGACTTAAAGCTCATGCGTATACTTTCAAGCGATCTAGGACCATGTTGGAGTCGCAGGTGTTTAGCTCCAAGAAATTCCTGAGCAACCGCATTAGGTCCGTGCTAAGCTGAGCTTCGCGTAGGGCAAATAGCTGATTAAGGACATTCACAAGGTTATTTGGATTCGCCAGGATTCCCAATAGTGTGGCGTCGCCCATGGCCGCCAGATTGGCTAACACCCGTACTCCGTAGGACAGACGCAGCCCCTGCGAGGAAGAACTAAATTCTCCCCATGACAGGCTGGCTGCAAAGAAATTTACTAGGCTGTGGGCTTGCTGGACACCAAGACCATGATCAGGTCCCACTAATTCCAGCTGGTGTACGATGTACATTAAATACTCGCTGGCAGGATCCTCGAGGCGCTTCTCGTGCAAGTGCTCTGCCACGTATTTCCGCTCCTCGGCGTTCACATGCTGCAGGGAATGGGTGGCCACCAGAAACAGACAGGTGCCGGCATCCTCTTGGCATCCACCCGGTTCGCTGGCGGGCGCCGTGTACAGCTTCCACAATTTGGAAACCAGCTGCATTTGGAGCAAGGTCTGGGCGGCCTTGTCGCAGGTGACTAGAATGTTGGCTAACGTCCACAGACAACTGTGCTTCAGCCGCTCCTCCTTGCCGTCCAGATAGGTGACCATGTAGCTGCCCGCCAGACCCGCTATCTTCTCGGATACGTGAGCCTCACCCAGGGAAAGATTGCACAAACACTCGACGGCATCGATCTGGCGTTGGAAGTGAGGTCCTAAAGGAGGATATCCATCATTGAACATAGTAAGACTCTCTGGATCATATACTTACCCGTGAGCTCCTTCACCAACACCTGGATGGCGCCAGGAATAGCTGCGAAGGCGTTGATGTTCTCGTTCCCCTGAAGAAAGGCCAGGGCCAAGCGGTACAAGTCCTCAGAAGTAGCATGCTTTCGACGCTTAATCCTAGAGGCTAGTCCAAGCACATCCTTGATGCCCAAGTCCTCAAGTGTCGCCATCTCTTTCTTGATCTGCCCCAAGCCCAAACGGAGCGCGTCCTTTGCTTGGATCCGGCACTCCTGGCGCTGTTCTCGGTCGTACACTCGAATTTTGCTCCTTAGAGCAGAGTTCTCGGATAAAGGATCCGGTACGGAGGACATTTCGTTATGTAGGCTTGAAAAACAGGGATAAATTCATTGAACAACACTTGTTGAGCTGCATTTTATAGAATAATTCAGTTCATGCGATGTATATCGTGAATTACTAGATATGAACAAGAATTATTAGTTATAAAAAATATTTAATCAAACTTATATTTGACTTTAAGTGTTTTCTTAAAAGTTAATGAGCTACCAAGTCTTTAATTTTATTTGTTTTTGATTTCATGTATTTATAGAATTCTGAAATATATTCGCATAAACATTTTAGTCAAGGCAACAACTTTAAATGTCTTGCTAAAAACAGAGCAACGGACATCCTTGTGTGCAATGTGAAAAATATCTTCAGATTATAAATTTTATTACGCAAAACTGTTAAATATAAAAGGAATGTATATAATTTTTTAAATTTTGTTTAAAAATATCGGGCGCAAAGAAAATATCGACATCAACAAAACATCGATGCATCGATATTATTATCGCTGTTACTCCCAGCCCTAGTGGTGTTAGTTAGGCGAAAATTTAGCAATTGAATTCCGAGTTAATTAACTTTGTGAGCAATTGCCGCGGTCAGGAGTGGTGTAGCAGGCGAGTGCAACACAATGCAGGTGTGAGCCGCTGGACCGGCGCCATCGCACAGCAGCACGATGCACTTTTCCATACCGGACACGCAGGAGCTGGGTTCCTCGCCCACCTACACAGCATACAACATACACATCAACGGCGTCTACCACTGTCGATTGCGCTACAAGCAGCTCCACTCGCTCAATGAGCAGCTGCGCAGGCACTGCGGGGGCGTAAGTCTGCCGGCGTTTCCCCCGAAACGCCTCTTACCGCTGACCAACGGCCAGCTGGAGACGCGACGCAGTGCTTTGGAACAGTACCTGCAGATGGTGGGCCAGGATGGCCGCATCGCCCGGTCCGCCCACATGCAGCAGTTTTTGCAGCGCGCCCAACTGGATACGGCGCTGGCCGAGGAGATGGTTACTAGTGACTGCGAGGAGCAGCAGCTGGAGGTGCAGGTGTACACGAGTCCGGCGAGTGAACGGCTTCTGGTCAGTTGCAGTGTGCAGCAGAACGCCGGGGCGCTGCTGAAGGCCGTTTGCCAGGAGCTCCAGCTGCCCGAGGATCTGACGCGCTACTTCTGTTTGTTCCTCGTGCGTCGCATGCGAAAAACGGATGAAATGCATCTGGTCCGCCGACTCATGGACTTCGAGTCACCGTACATAACGCGCCTACACGTTCAGCCTTGCGATTTGCTGCTGCGTACCTGCTACTGGGACTCTGGACTGGATGCAAAGTTGACTGGGAGCAAGGTAGCCCTCAACCTGTTGTACAACCAGACAGTGGCCGATGTTGGCCGCGAGTGGGTGGTGATTTGTTCGCCAGGTGTGGGCCGCCAGCTGAGCAGCCTACAGCAACAGGGAAGATCTCGTGAGTATATGGAATTGGTACGCCAGTTGCCCTCCTACGGATGCCTGCAGTTCGATGAAGCAGAGGTGGACTATCCAGAGGCGAATACAATGGCTCTAGTAAGCATTGGCAACAAGGAGCTAAGCCTACGAACTTCGCGAGGCGCTAAGATCTATGAGACCAAGTTTCGGGTGACTAGGATGCGGTCTTGGCGTGTCAGCGTCACTCACAACCCTCTGGAGGCGCGCCTGGAACCCACTCACTTGCAACTGGCCTTCGAGTATCTGATTGCGAAGCAGACGCTGCGATGGATAACCATCACTAGTGGCCAGGCCATGCTTATGTCAGTGTGCCTGCAGGCTATGGTCGACGAATTGCTCAACCGAGGAGGAGGCGGCAAGGCGGATCCCAGTAGCGACGATGAACAGGATCAACCGGCAGTCACCTCGTCCTCATCTACGCCCAGCTCAACTTCCTCTACATCGACATGGGCATCCTCCAACTGCTCTGCGTCCACAGCTCCCTCAACGCCGCCAGTTAGGTTTCTGTCCGAAGACTTGGCCCCCAGGTCGAAGCAGCAGCCCAGACTAACGTCCCGCACATTTGGAGCTGTATTCTTCCGCAACGACGGAGCGGACAATGTAGCTCGGGTCTCCAACGAGGCGTTTGAGGGCATTGGGGATGATGACCTATAAATATGCTGAGGCAATTGCCAAAACGAATGCTTTTTCTGAGGGATTAGAGGAGCCGCCAAACTAGTTGTAACTCCATGTGCAGGTGTAGGTGCATATACAGAATATTAACTAATTTGATGTAATTAAGGTTAAAGATTTTATAAGTGTGTTATAATCAGACTACTTCCCCTCTCTGCTACTTGCAAGTGTTACAAAACCTAAGCAAAGGTTGGCGTAATGTGTCCTTTACTCAATGGAAGAGCAGACGAGTGGCGGAATCAAGGAAATTAATGCTCAAGACAAATGGCTCGTTTTACCAGCATTATTGATATGTATCTACATGTTGAATTATTGTAAATGATCTGTAAATGGAAATCTTATGACACATTATATCTCTTTTTTTTTATTATTTTTATATTGTAATATATGTACGTACGTGAACTTACCTTAATTTAGCGATAGCGAAATATGTTATGCATTTTAAAAAATAAATGTACTGATAACTATGGTAAATGTATTAGGCATCTGCATGGGCATTTCTTTAATAAGAAAAACGTATACATTCTCGAAACTGTTGATCGACTTCCAAAAGCAACCTGTAAAACGTTTTAAAATACATTTGTGTATTAAAATCTACGTCAAATTGTTTTTGAATGAAGAATGGTATTTTTGCGCGATTATATGAAGATTATACTCTTGGATATCGAGCCATCCGTTGTGGTATATGTCGGATCACCATTATAGATAAAAAAAATTATGAAACATTTTTTTAGTGACAAATAATAGCTTTTTGGTTATCAACATACTTTAATAATTTATTCTAAATTGTGATTTTGGAAAAAAAATTTAATAACTAAATAAGATCAAAGACGATCTGTATTGTCTTTGATAAGATGTTGCATTTTTGAGAATAGAATTGAATTTTCGTAAAAAGTACTCAAGGCAGCTGAATTTTGATTTGATTGATTTGTATTGCATTTCCTATGGCAATAGTTATGTTATATTTGTTCGTATCCGTTAAATAACAATACTTTCAGAAACTTTAGCTTTATATATGCAAAATTTTGTTTTAAAAATATATTCTTTGGTCTTTCAACAGACTTTGAATAAACATTCCTTAAATTATTAAATTTAAATGACAAGAATGCGAACAAACTTTCTTAAACCTGAAAATTAAATATATAATTGTAAATAATAATTGAATTTTAATAATTTAAATAAATTGTTATATCAAAAGAGTTCCCCAATTACTTATCAAAAATTGCTACAAATATTCCAAATATTAGTGAGGCATTACAATAAACACCTGGCATTTTTCAAGAGTCCGCGGCGGTCACACTGCTGCGAAAGAGAAAATTGAGGAAATATAAATAACTTTTAAGCGATAAACAAGACGATTTGAGGATTAATATCTCGCAACAAGGACACATCCAAATGGAACGCAATAACGGGTATGAAATAATGATGGCAAAACTTTCGGATCTTCTTGCAATCCGATGTAAAAACGACCTGTGTGCGTTGTTGGACGACAAAAGACCGTGTTTACATACATATTTACATACGCACACCCGCGGTATATACATGGCACCCGTACATACGTTTGTAAATGTGTGTTCGCTCTGCTCTATCTCCACTACAGACGCTACCCATACAATATACGGCGCCAGAACAGTGGCGGCGGTGGCCACAATGCTCTCCACAGCTACCACCACCACCATCACAGCAACAACAACAACGTCGGCTCATCATCGTCTCCGGCGGGGGCGACGCCCAGTGCACCTGGCTATAGCAATCACAGTGCCGGCAACTCACCCTCATCGCTGGGAGGGCATAGCAGCAACAACAGTAATGCCGGTGCGACCTATGGCCAAGCTGCCGGCCAGAGCCAGAGTCTGCCTCTGTCGCAGCACGACGAGCTGATCCGGTACATTCATGAGGCCTGGAACAAGGTAAGAAAGCGTTTGGTACTTTTGAATAGGGACACCCACTTGTCACCTTCTCCCTTGCTTTCTGCCCCGCGGCAACCAGGGACCGTAGATCTTCTGATATTTTTTTAAAATCAAATGATACTCTTTTTATCCGGTGAAATTAATCACCATATGTTACAGATGTTTTAAGCTACGTGGTCAATTACCAATTTTTAATGTTAACAAGACTATTAATAACTAGTACTAGGTCCTTACCTTTTCTTTTCTTTTGCCACCTCTGGATTCGAAAAGGGATAATTTAGCTAAAGTCAAAAGGAAGTTCATGAATATTAAAATATTGTAAATAATAAATATTACATATAATTTTATAAACGATTTTTTTAATTTGTAGTCTCAGACAGATTCAATTCTTTCATCCACGAAATGTTATCTTAAACCCGGTTTAATCAGGTTTGATTTCATTTACGTTACTAAATAACTATTATTTTTTCTATCAAAGGAATCATAAATAAATCAATTCAAGCCTTTAAATGTTATTTAACTTTTTTTATACAAACCCTTTCCCAACTATAAAATTTTTAATCATAGTCTTTTAATTTAAGCCTCCGAAGGAAAATGTATTTGTTTTAAATTATTTGTTAAAAATTCAAAATCTATAATTTTGCTACGGTCCCTTTCGTGATATTATCGGTTGCTCTTCATGCTTTGCCAAAAAACACTTTTCGCTTCAGGTTAAGGAGCAGGGCCCACCTGTGATCTACTGCAACGAATCTGATAATCAGCTGAAAAACTTCAAGCCATTCGATCTGGAGGAGTACTGGGGCCAGCGCCTGATCCAGAACATTCATGTGACGCCCACACAGGCCGGGGGACACCAGTAGACCAGTAGAATGGGAATCTTACAGACGGACTACGGCATGTGCTTCATGTGCTAACAATTAATTAAATTATACACAAAAAACGGGAGGGGTGCCAATTTTCCCAAGGATTATATATTGACTACTTTCCACGCGATTGTAAATTACACTTTTATTTTTGTGCGCCTTTGCTTTGGACTATTAAATGTGTAAAAAACTTAAAAAGAGAATCCACTGCCAGCTGAAAGGCAAATGATACATTCAATAACGCGATTATTGGCTGACTTTCTCCCCCCCTCAATGGCACCCCACCATTAGCATGCTGTCTGCATTTAAGTGTTGTGCATTAAGCGCGCTTTAAATTTTGACCACAACAACAAAAATAAACAAATTTTAGAGCGTAGAAAAATAAATCTAGAATCCTGTGTATTATTTAAGGAATTCATTTCAAGGACGCAGCAAGTATTGGGTGTTTGTTCTATTAAAAAAATAAGACGAAGTGGCTTTGAAGTGATACTCAACCTTTTATTGCAATCTACGAGGCTGTTAAGGTAATTATTTACTTCCACCCCTAGTAAGTCATTAATTTTGTTACTAGAGAGAACATGCAACTCATTGAGAGTTGGAAATGTGGCTCGTTAGGTTTAGATAGTAATATTTGAAAATAATTTCTTGAAAGGAACTTCCCTTAAATGGTTAATTTTATAAATAAACAAACTTAATTCAGATTTGAATCTGTATAACCTATCTACGTTGGATTCTGCTTGCAATTTTAATTAAATTATAAAGTAAAAACTATCTCAAAAGTTTAAACCAAAACATCAAAACTCTAGTCAGTCCACCCGTCAAGTTTCCTTGTTTTCGAGTTAAAAAAAAAAACTAAACTAAAACAAATCTAAGAATCATTATTCAATCATCATAGTTATCAGAAACTACGTTAATGGTAGCTAGCATCCTTCCTAGCAGGCTTGCTTTAAGCATTACTAATAAACACCTTTAGAGGTATTTACCTGCACACTCAGGAATGCAACGTAGACGTACATCGCAGACGACACACACACATACACACCTACTCGAAGCAAAAACACTGATCTTTTTGTACTGAACGGCAATTCGTGGTTTATAAAAGTTACTTTTATTTCTTCTCTCACTGTTATACATCATACCGCGTATTTGCTGTCGTCCAACACAAACGTTAAGCTAGCCGCTCGTTGCCTCCTCAGACCATCTTGCGCAGCAGACGGTTGATCTGGTCCTCGCGGTTGCCAAAGTCACCGCCGTTGACGTAGTGGTTAGCCTTCTTGCGCCAGCCGCCGGTGGGGGTGTTGAGCTTGAAGGGCCACAGGAAGTTGGAGGCGTACTTGAAGTTGGGGCCAACGGTGAAGATCTCGTGGACAAGATCCTCGACGCACTGGATATTGTGCGCCTGACGGAGCTTGCGCTCGATCACAAAGTTGTCGGTGATGGGCACACGCTGACGGCTGTGCTTCACGAAACCGCGCTTGTAGATCAGCGAGCGCACCGACTTCAGGTTGGGGTAGCCCCAGGTGATGTAGGGCTCGGCAATGCGGAGCATGTTAATCGTGGCCTTGTTCAGCTTGATGAACACACCGTTGTTGATCTGGCGCAGACGGAACAGCTGGAGGACCTTGCGGACCTTGGGGGCTACCTTGTTGATACTGCAAGCGAGCGGGTGGAGAGATTAGGGCTTTGGCCAGGAGCCGAAATCACACACTACTTACCCGCGGATACGGATAACAAAGGCCAGCTTGGCCTCAGCGGGCACGTAGAACTGGTTGCGCTTCTTGGCCAGGCGACGGAGCTTGATCTCACGCTGATCGGCCTTGATGTACTCATTCTGGTACTTCTCGGCACGCACCAGATTCTCCTTCTTGCGCAGCGCGATGACGGCGGCACGCTTCAGGCGACGTTTCGACTCGGCGACCCGCTTGCTGATTTGTTTCTTGCTGAACTTCAGCTTGGATTCCGGCACAGCGGGCAGCTTTTTCGCTGCTGGTTTCTTGGCGACCGGAGCTGGCATCTGTGGGCAGCGAAAAACAGTTCCATTTGAGCGCGCTCGTCTCAAGTTAAGGGGTATTTTTTTCAAAAATTCTGCACTAACCTTTTACTGGTCACTACACACGCTGGTAAAAGAAAGGGAAAGAAAGACCGGAAACGTGCTCTACACCATGTACGAGCTGTCAAAACGGATCAAAGCAACCCTGCGTGCCAGTGTTGGTCAGCCGGGCGGCCTATCGGTGAAGCGGCCACACTGTCCGATAGACAACTATCGAATAAATACCATCCCTAGAAACAGCGCGATTTTTTGGTGTTTTTCGGTAAGTTTTTAATTTTCTTTAATAATTTGTCTACTGCTGAGAATTTAATGGATTGTTTGCTATATTTGATTGTTTAAAAGCTTCCATGCTGATATATCATTATCTTTTCAGTCGACAGACGTGTGGCATAGCGTAAAAACTAACCGGAATTTTTTTACCGTCAGCTGTTCCAAATTAATTGTTTAATTAACTTGCTTAAATGAATTCCACACAAAGCCCCGTGTACCACACGTCTGTTGAACAAAAGCGGCATGCTCAGGATGTAGCCAGGAGACAAAGGATGGGCAAGCAAATGCCAAGACTGCGCGAAATGCTGCGTGAGGTAATGCAATTATACTAGTTAAATAAAATACAATAAGAGTATTATTCACTATTCCAGAAGTACCGCAAGCACATCATTGAAACCCGCAAGAAGTGCACTGACACGAACCGAGAATTACAATTGGTATTTCAAAGGATTCCGACATAAATCAGTTAAACAACTAAATTAAAACTTCTCCTTTTTAGTCCGAATTGAGGGAACTTCTTCGTCTGGAGCTCAGTGAGTTGGAGCACGACTTGGAGCTGGAGCAGCTAATCCTGGACGAGCTGCTTTCTGATGTGAACGAATGGTACGCCCTCGGCGAACAGAACCTGGAAACGCTCTACGTCGAGCCAGATGATGAGCTACAGCAGCAAATGGTTTTGTGTCCCGTTTGCCAGATGAAGCCCTTGCAGCTTGAGAAGAAGGGTTACCTGTGCGAGTGTGGCGTTCAGTTTGAACACTCGGCTAACATGGAACAGCTCCAGAAGTTGCTACACCAGCAAATACTCAGTCACGAGTTAAAATGCACTCAGGCACTGCGCTTCTTTATTGAACCCTCCTCGGGACACCTGTACAACATGTGTGGCAGCTGTGACTACTTCTCCTCCGTTTAGTTTTTTGTCTTAGTGTTCCGTTAGCTGGCTGCGTCCAGCATAAAGTTAACGTGATATTGGAGTTAGAAAGTAAGTAATCTGACTATTTTCTGTTAGGGACTGGATATATAAATCATATTTGTTATCACCAATAATTGCATAGATATACAGTAATCTTATTCTAAGCTGGATTATTAATTCCTTAAACTTATATTCGATGTTTTTTGTATTGCTTATAATTAATTTAAAATGAATTTATTTATAACCGCAAAATTATAATTCCTTTGTAATCAAACTAAAATTATTATATATTTAATATTAAAATGATTGTAACTTATGCCTGAACTTTCATCATTGTCTTATTAAGAGTCTAGATCTTTAGTACTAAATTAGTCGAAGAAGCCATGCAAGAATCGTGAATAGATCCAGTGAATCATTCATAAATTGAATGTGAATTCATACATACGCCTTAGACACTCTTAAAATACACCCACAAAAACCCGAAATACCCTTTAAAAACGCATCCCAAAACACACTCAGAAAACACTGCAATCCTCCAAAATGCATCAATAGAAGACCAACAAAAAATAAAAACCCCAAATTCTCTTTTCCGATTGAGGAAGAGCTTTTCTCAATCGCGCACGTGCACGATTCGGCCCGATGATCAGCGTAATATATATATCTGATCTAGTTCGGGTGGCTGCGAACATCTTCGTGATTTTTCCGGCGTGCGCGAAGAGCTCGCTTAGTGCGCTGCCATGCTCGGACGCGGTCAGTCGGCCTTTTCTAGAAGATTTCATAATCGCGGAAAACGTGCGCACCGAACAAAATTCCATATCTCTATTCTCGCTGCGATTTTGTTTATAAAAAAAAGCATAAAAAAAATTACTTTAATAATAATAATTGAATGCCGACTGTGGACGCGGCGACGGCCTCTCAGTTGGAAAGGGAATTAAGTTTTTTTCGGATACGACTCACACAACACATATTGCGCCAGCAGCGGCAGCACAAATCGAAGTGCATATTCCCGATTGCGAAATAGTTTGTTTATATTGAGAATTTCTTCTGAATTTTACTCAACCTGTTGTTGAACGCGAAAAAGTCGAAAAGTGAATGCCTCAAGAATCGTATTTAATTGTGGGCAATATATCTGTGCATAAAGGAGATGTATAAGGAATATGCGCAACGGAAAAAAATTAAGATTTTTGAAATGAAATCAGAAAAGTGAAATCGTTTTTGAGGGAGGAGAGTCAAAGATCCGGCGCCAGCGTATACTTTAGAAAACACAATTAAATTCCTACGGGGCTAGGCTATATGAGTGCGTTTTATTGGCCATTATGAAGCAGTTGTTCAATATAATACACTGTGATCATTTAAATGGTCATGTACGCTCTATTTACGATAACTTAAATACAGATGTTTGTGGCATTGACCGTGTGAAGCGTGTTTTTACGTGCCTGAGCATTATTCTGCTACTTTGTGGATGGCTATTTGTTTGGCAGAGATATAAAAAGTGAGTTTTATTATATGAACAATATTTCAATTGTAATTAATTATTATCATAAGTGTTTGCTCAGTCTTCAGAAACAGTGAACTCGGGTCGATACAAATAGCAGTATTGACACATTTTTAAGCTATATGTAAAGAATTTTCAGATTTGTTTTATTTGTTTTGCATCCCAACCGAATAAACATGTGTGTTTTTGTATTGTTTACAATGAGTTAGCACTTTCCATTAAGCGCTTTTTTCTCTTTTTAAAACTGTATAAAAACATATGCTAAAATAGGGTCACTAGCTCCTTTGATGGAGTTTTCCTGAGATCATCGTAAGATAAGTTTGCTAGCCAGTTAATTTCTGTGCCCAATTCACCACTAAAACAAAATTAAATATCTACAAATTTTCCTCAAATGTATTTGTAGGCGAATGAGCACATTTGTTTAAATTTAGCACATGCGTTTTGTAGATTACACAAATTCTGGAGAGAGATGACCACGGAACTGGAGAAGTTGATTTATGTCTGTGATTTTATAAGGCGATTAATTTTTTAATAGGCTGTGTAGTTTCCTAATTGAATTTAGTTGTTTTAAGATTAAAACTCAAGTGTATTAATATGAAAAAAAACTTAAATCTTGAATATTTAATTAAAATATATTATGTCTGAAAATATAAAAAATTTAAAATTGTCTTTCAGTAAAATAAACATTTTCTTTCTGCTTTTACAGTATAATTACATACAATAATCTGACCTTCTCTTGTAACATTTAAAAAATCCACTTAAAAACCAATAATTGGTATCCGGGACTCAAGAGCATTTGCTATTGAGAAATATTTGTATGTGCATCCCACACAGTAAAATTAAAATAAAAACCCACAACTGCAAACGGAATTCGTGGAATAACGCGACGCGTGCCCAAGTGTTCTCAATGAGTGAAATCTCAATTGCATCTGCACCTCACTTTGTGCTGAGGGTGCACATTTCAATATAAATAAATATGAATAGCCCAGATATACGAAACCAATAGCATTATTAATTACAGTTTATAGAAACATTGGCGGATGAGTGTCTGGCGGCTGCCTTAAGCCACGATTTCTATGTTGCAATATGCACGTTTTATGAAATGGAATTTTTAGACTCTTAAGTTTAGAGTTTCCACAATCTACAAAAATATTTCAATATTCTTATACCGACCTTAGAAAATATTAAAAAAATTAAACTAATTTTGGCTTTTATAATATTTAATCTTATGTGAAAGAGCAACTTATAGAAAATAAAGGAAATATTATAGATACTATTAAGATTTTCACAGAAAAAAACTGTTAAATATTGAAAAAAAACTTGCATAAATACATATAATATATAAATGTACTAAATATTCATAAAAATTTCTTGTAAATTTTTTGGGCTCAATTTTCCGACTTCCATAAATACAAGTAAAATCAAATTCACTTTCAGGAAAACAGAAAACTGCCTTTTAAATGGATTTGTTCTTAAACCTTTTGCATATTCATAATTAATCTTTTACTGCAGGTGCCATAAAACACTGCTAATGTTCCACAATGTACGTGCCGCCGTGTCCCTGCTCCTGCTGGGTGCGAACAGTCTTGAGTGGGCTCGGACCCTTCTGCCCCATCGCAGCGTTCGTCAGCTAAACCAGCTCTTTGAGTTCGGACCCAAAGAGCGGAATTTCCTGATCGTTATTGGTCCGGGAGAAGCGTGGAATGCACTCTTTGCCACACTTCTGACACTCACGCTAATGCTGTATCATCGCATTGTGGAGCGCAAGAAGGCGACAGGTGAGTGTCGTTTGGCAGAACCGCCCGTAAATATATTCGTTCACCTGCCCCATGGGTTTCCCCCTTTTTCCAGTATTTCTGTATGCAAGTACAGTCGTGGAGGTAGTGCTTTTTGCCCTGCGCACCAACGAACTGTCCGAGTTGGTCTACTATGAGGATGTCCTGGAGCTTCAGACGTGCCTGGTGGGTGCGTCAGCCATGTGCATGATGGCCTTGGCAACGCTGGACGGTTTTACCATTTATAAGGAGGTGAGCATGGCTATTTTTTAAGTTAAACATTGGGTCTTGGTAATAGCTAGATCGGAAGTCCCTAAGATAGGGTATAAGGATTAACTTAGACCAAGGCAACTGCCTATGATTACGGGAATGACAAAAGCTTGTTTTTAATTCCACCAACAAGTTGACATAACGAGAGAGGAAGCGACAACAGCGCAATGCGATTTGCATGTTTAAATTTTAATTGAGGTTAAGCGCAGATTTTAAGCTTAATGCTTTGTATACTTGGCGAATATTTTATTTATTTCTTTATGTTAGCTCGGCGACAGGACGAGCACCGCGGTAATGACAAGAGTAGGAAATAAAGGCTTAGCGAGAAATATGTATTTTTAAATCATCAAAATTATGAGTCTGCGGTCTGTAAGAAATAACATTTGGCGTTTTTAGTAAAGTAAAAACTCTTCTCTCTCAACTCTTTCGTTAAGGATAAATATTAATGACAAGAGTAGGAAATAAAGGCTTAGCGAGAAATATGTATTTTTAAATCATCAAAATTATGAGTCTGCGGTCTCTAAGAAATAACATTTGGCGTTTTTAGTAAAGTAAAAACTCTTCTCTCTCAACTCTTTCGTTAAGGATAAATATTAAACAGCTAATATCTTAAATTTAATGCTTCTCCATTAGTTATATTAACAGATTAATAGGTTAATTATTAATTTATATAAATATGTTATAAAGAATACATCAATATAAATCACCTTCCTATGGCAGTGCTATCACGACGACTATTTGGACGACCATGGCAAAATCGGCTACAAACACTCGCTGGCCACATTTTATTCCAAGTCCTGCTTCTGGTGGCTGACTCCTCTGCTCTGGCTGGGCTACAATGAGCCGCTGGAGCTCGAGGATCTGGGGCAAATGAAATTGGAGGATAGTGCCAGGTCCCATTACGACCACTTTCTATATGTGTACACAGAGGAGGTGGTAAGTAAATATACATATCCATACATTGTGTCTGTACTCGTATAATATTCCAACTTTGATCCACAGAAAAAATCGAACTCGTCGCCATCCTTGTGGTACTGCTACATAAAGAACAGTTGGCGCATGTTTGCTTTGGGCGGCATTTTGAAGCTGGCCGCTGATTTATTTGCATTGATTGGACCGCTGGCCATACAGAAAATAGTGCAGTACATAGAACAACTTTATGTCGATGTTTCCGCCATGCCCGACCGTCGGAGTCAGGAGGAGGGCGACTCCGAGTCCAGCCTGTTGTCCACCTCCAGTGTGAGCACAGAATTCGACGAGGTCTTCGGCACGAACATTGGTCAGGTGAGGGTTTACTGCAGCACCTGGTCGGATCTGTTGGCGAATGGCTGGTGCATCGCTTGGATTGTCCTGCTGGCCGCGTTGACACAGGGTGCATTATCCCAGGCCTCCACGCACATCCTGAACATGACGGGGCTCAGGATTAAATCGTCTCTGCAGGGCCTGATTTATAGAAAAAGTTTGCTCCTAAATTGGGGCGGGGGCGGCGAATCGGATGAGAAACCTAAAAATGATGATTCCAAAGGAACTTCAGAGCAAGTGGAAAGTACGGGTGGTAAGTATTAATATACCGAGAAAAATTAAATGGGACATTTTAAGAATTATTTAGAAAATATATGAATATGAATGAAAAAGGTAATTCATTTTTAAAACTAAGAGGTAATATTATTCTGTTATTTTTTGAGTAAAATCACATGGATTTTTTTGGCATTTCTATTATATTTATATTTACAAAAACCCTCTGGTCTATTCTCACAAAGTATAGTTATTTTTCACCGACTAAAAACAAAGTTTACTAATTACTTTAATATATATTCTAAGATTCTTATTAATTACAAATTCTCAAAATATCCTTAATTTATTTTTCATTATTGTTTAGATTCAAAAGACAACAATGACATTGGCAGCATCACCAACCACATGACGGAGGACACTTTGAACATAATGCAATTCTTCCTGATCATCCACTATGCCTGGGCCATTCCATTTAAAGTTCGTACCGAGATTTGGCATAGGCTAATCGTTTTTAACAATTTATGAGCAACTTGTGTGCCATTTGGGCTCCCTTGATGTTCGCTAACATGAACCTAATTTATAGCATTGGCCGTTTGACAAATTCTCTACTTGGAGGAGAGCATGTAGAAATGTTTTTTAATATGTTTTATAATCTGCATGCTGTAAATTTAATTTGATATTACATTTGGCTTGTTTATTGGGTTCATGTATACTTTGTTTTTTTGTCAATAAATGCTTGCCTGAATGCATAGAATACGACTTAACTTGACTTGCCATTCGCTTTGTAAAACATTTTATTAATTACATGGCACTAAGAAATTATTAAATAATTATACGAGCTTAAGAATTAATCCCTTTTGAATTTAAACTTTTTTTCAGATAGTTGTCGTTATATATTTATTGTATGTAAATTTGGGAATTAGTGCAGTAATTGGTTCCATTGTCTGCATTCTGATAATGACGCCTCTGCAATTTATCATAGGACATGCAATGTCAAAGAACACGGAGATTATCGCAGTATGTACACATTTATATTTATATTTATTTAAATTATTATATAGAAGGTATAAAGTTTTAATATTCTTAAATCCAGCTGTCATTGCTTCGACCCAGCAAATGAGCTTAATCAATTTACTTTTAAACGGTCTGTTTAACTCCATTTATATTTTTCCTTTACAGAAATACACTGATGAACGTTTGAGGAAAATACACGACACTCTGGTTGGCATTAAACTTATAAAGCTCAATGCATGGGATGATGTGTTTCTTAAGAAGATTCAAGTGGCAAGGAAGAATGAGCTCAAGTTTCTCAACAAGGATGCCACATTTTGGACGCTAATGGGTGAGTGATTCCACAATATACAACATACCCCTTAAAATAATTTAATACATTTCCTGAAACAGCTGTCCTTACCCATATCGCCACTGTGCTAATTACCTTCGTTACTCTGGGCGTCTATGTGTGGTTGCAGCGGGATCAGGATTTTGATTTAAATGCCAGCCGGCTCTTCTCATCACTGGCCCTGTTCCAGCAGCTCACAGTGCCCCTGCTGATCTTCCCAATCACGGTTCCCATTATCATAGCAGCCAGAGTCTCCACTCGGCGACTAGAGCGTTTCCTAAAGTCCAGCGAGATCCACAAGCAGTTTGAGGGCATTCGAAATATGGCCAGAATCCTGAGCAAAAGCGATGCCTCCTTGGATATGTACGAGACCCAGGAGAAGTCCAACATGACGATGCGCACAGCTCAGGCGGAGAACAAGCTGAATGAGAAGCGGCTGGCCCAACAATTCGGAGTTCCTGAGACCGCCGTGGAGCTGCCACTGCCGACCACTTCCACCCCCCTGCTGCCGAGCAGCGAGGATGAAGCTGGGGCGGTCGACACGGCCTTGTCCTCTGTCCAGGAGCTGGGTCACAACAAGCTTGTGCAACAGCGACGCGAACTCCTACGGAATACTCCCTATGTGGCCATTCGGCCTCCGAAAATGCGTGGCACTAGCGGAGGAATGGAGAAGCCCGTGGAATTCTCGGTGGTGCGTGCCAGGAATACGGATAGCTGGCGTCGAGATTCCCTGCTTCTGAAAATGCCCGACGACATTGCCGTGTCGATCAACGACGGACTGTTCACATGGAAGCCGCAGAGTCAGATGCCATTGGTGCAACTGCATGTTCCCGGAATCATAGTGCCCAAGGGAAAACTGACCATTGTAGTGGGGAAAAATGGTAGCGGGAAAACATCGCTTTTGTCAGCCCTGCTCATGGAAATGCCCCTGCTTGTTGGCAATATGTTTTGGCACAAGTGAGTATATATTAGGGGGAAATAATTTAATTAGGGGAAGGGATTTGTAGGGAACACAGAATCACAGATATTTATCTTCGCGAAGGAATTAATTAAAAAGGGGTTTTAAGGATAAATTTACAATGGAGTTCTTTAGAAATCACTCGAGTTTTGAAATGTTTATATGATCCAATCTATGGTATAACTTGTTAAAATGTGAAAAAAGGGTTGGCTTACTTAAGAGACTTTAAACCTCAAATCCATTTTTTTATTACTTCCGACTTACAACTTTTTGTATTCCTTAGCAAATTTATTCCTTCGCAAAATTTTATCAATTACATATCTTATTTAATTCGAAATAGAATTAAATACCTAAATCGATAGCAGAAGTTTGTTGTTATCTTAGGCAACATTGCTTTTCAGTTTTAGCTTAAAAACCTTCTCCTATTTTAAGCTGGTACGGACCGTGGAGAATACCTTAGACAATGTCCCTGTGGCCAAGATTAAGCACGTTTCCTTGTCTGTCAACACACAGGCCACCACACCCAGCTCAACATGCTGCTCATGTAAATTTACCCAGCTATTTATGTGCTTATTTTCAGTTCTGCCAACAGCAGTTCCAGTAGCTACGCCTCCGCCAGTAACCCGGCAGTAGTAGAGGATAACTTTGTTTGCCCATTTATCACATTTAATTGCATAATTTTCACCTATTTTCGTATGCAGATTACCCAAGCCGCAAAATATATAGCTTATTTGGGAACTAGCATAGTTTTGGATCGATTTTTAATGCAGCCAATTTAGAGATTTACTCGCATTTTAAAATTAAATAACATAATTAAATTAGATGAGCAAAAAGATGAGCTTTAATTGTAGTAATTGATTACAAATTGTGTTTACATATTAGCGGCTATTTCAATTCCAAAGGTTTAGTTATGAAATTTTGCTTAGTTTTTAAAGAATTCCTGCTAACCCATTTTCAGGAAAATCAAGGAAAGTCCCGACTAGCAGGTGGAATAGTTTAAACTTGCATTGTTGCAGCCATCGAATTCCGCCGCAGTCATTCAACATATTTTAACAGCCGTTTCAATGCACGCCACGTGATTCAGTAATTTATCACAAAACGCCTGTGTGTACGTTGTTAATTTTATTGCACATAAAATAAAAATGGCATCGTGGCAGGCTGCAGCTTCTCTGCGGAGTAGGGAGGAGTCTGAAGGCCCCTCCCCATATACAAATGCATTTAACAAGTGGAAATCGCGGAGCGGAAACGAAGACGGGTGTGCACTTCGATCCTGTGGCCTTTGCTTCTATTGCTTCTTCCTTGGGGAGGAAGCAGCGTTGCTCCATTTCCATTTCCATCTCCGCCTCCGTCACCGTCTCCGACTCGGTATCCTTGCCTTGGCAAACGGCAAATGTGCAATAATTTCAATTACTGTAATAAATGTCTATGTTAGTTCGAGTACGTTTTTTCGCTGTGGTATCTTCAGGGTTTTCTTTGCTCCATTTTTTTTTTCTTTCTTTGGCTTGCAAATTTATGTTTCTTCCATATGTACTTTCTGGCGTATATATATTTTAAATAAGAATTCTTTTGTATTTCAATGTGCTGCAACTGATTTGAAGAACATGTGTAATAACCAAACGCAGCAGAAAGTTAATCAAATGAAATGGTTATTAAATAATCTTTAATTTTTGACTTTCCAGAACCTGCACCATATCCTATGTCTCTCAGCAACCATGGCTCTTGAATGACACCATTCGGGAGAATATACTTTTCGGCGAATCCTTTCGACCCAAACGATATGACTTTGTGATAGAAGCCTGCGCCCTTAAGCCGGATATTGAACTGATGCCCAGGGGCGATCTCACCTATATTGGAGAGCGCGGCATTAATATTTCTGGAGGTCAAAGGCAGCGAATTGCCATAGCCCGAGCAATATATTCATCGGCTAATGTGGTCATCATGGTAAGTTGGTATAATATACCTTAACAATTATAGGAATCAATCATGGGAAAAGTACAGGATATTTTAATATTTTTATAAATACGTAAATTCTATAATTGATTTGACTTAAAATCTCCCTTATATCTAGCTACCTTTGTCTAGTCGGTATTGTTTATACAGACCCAGCATTTCGAACTAGGTATTATATTTTTAAATCCTTCAAAATGTCGTTCGACCAAAAGGAGCTCTTCAGCCTGATGTACAAGCTGGCGCGGTTGATAGTGCCGGATACTAGGGTTGAAAACGATTCCAATGGTCCTGTGCACATTCCCCTGGATCGGATGTATGGACCAATGACCATGCGATCCCTGATGAAATTTCCCATTGGCGGAGTCGAAGAGCGCATGCCAGTATATAAATATTCATAAAATGATATGTAGAAATACCCCTAAAGCCTACCTTCTCCCAGCGATCCATTATTAAGGCCATGGGTATGGTGAAGAAGGCGGCTGCGGAGGCTAACAAGAGCAGTTGCATGGAGGAGCGTCTGTGCGAGGCCATCTCCAAGGCCTGTGACGATGTCATATCCGGCAAGTTGTACGACGAGGAGCACTTTCCCCTGGTTATCTGGCAGGCAGGTTCCGGGGATCATACCAACATGAATATGAACGAGGTGATTTGCAACCGCGCCATCGAGATCCTTGGCGGCCAGGTGGGCACCAGGGAGCCGGTGGACCCTAACGAACACGTCAACTTTTCGCAGAGCCCCAACGACACCTTCTCCACGGCCATTCGCATCGCAGTGGCCATGGAGCTGATAGAAAAGTTGTATCCCGGCCTGAGGACCATCATTGATGTGCTGGGCACGAAGGCGCGCGATTGGGAGAACACTGTCAAGATAGGACGTACCCATTTAATGGACGCTGTGCCGCTGACCCTTGGCCAAGAGTTCAGTGGCTATCACCAGCAGCTGATGAACGGCAGAGATCGCTTGGACACGGCTTTGGGACGGCTGTACCAGCTGCCCATGGGAGGTAATGAAGTGGGCACAGGACTAAACACACAGGAGGGATTTGATGAAGCGTGCATCAAGCAGATCGCCGACATAACCAGTCTGCCCTTTGTGAAGTCTCCAAACTTTTTCGAGTCCCTGTCCACCTGCGATGCCCTGGTGGAGGTCCATGGAGAGCTCAACACCATAGCCACGAGTCTGATGAAGATAGCCAACGATATCCGTTTGCTGTCATCGGGACCTCGCAGCGGTCTGGGAGAGCTCCATCTGCGGGCAAACGAAACGGGCAGCCCGCTAATGCCGGGCATCGTGAATCCCAGTCAGTGCGAAGCCATTACCATGATCTGTGCCCAGGTGATGGGCAATCAGGTGGCGGTTTCAATGGGCGGCTGCAGCGGACATTCCCAGCTCAATGCCTTTATGCCGATGATCGGTGCAAACGTCCTGCGATCCATTACGCTTCTGGGCGACGGAATGAAATCCTTTTCCGCCAACTGCCTGGAGAGCATCGAGCCGAATAACGAAAAGCTAGACAAATACACGAAGACCTCTCTGATGCTGGTCACTGCCCTAAGCCCCCACATTGGCTATGAGAGATCTGCGGCAATCGCCATGGCGGCTCACAGGAATGGAACCACCCTGAAGCAGGAGGCCATAAATGCGGGCATTGATATTGAGGACTTTACGAAATGGGTGCAGATCAACGAAATGCTAAAGCCCAGTGATTAGAAAAGGACAATTACCCCAATGAGAGAAAATAGTTTGTTTAAAAGTGTATTGGAAAATTGTCTACATTGGAAAGTGAAATTAAATACTTTTACTGAAATTTCAAGGAACTGAGTTATTTTAATTCAAATATTATTAAATTTAATAGAGATTTTGGATTCAATTTGATTAGCAAAAAATATATAAAATGAACATGAGGTATATTATATTAATTTGTTTTGGTTTTTGTATTCTTTTTAGGACGATCCTCTGGCTTCCCTTGATAACGAAGTGGGAGATCATATATTTCAGCATTGTGTACGTCAGATGCTGCAAAAATCAAATCGTACTTTTATTCTTGTGACACAGCAATTACATCGCATTAAAGAGGCTGAATATGTGAGTTTTAATGTTGAAATATCTTTTATTCTCGGATTTATTCATTCCTTGTTTTTACTAGATAATTGTCATGAAAGAAGGTCGTGTTGAAGCTTGTGGCAGTTACTCTGAAATAGAACAAAAGCATCCTCGTATAACGGCCAAATGGAACTCCATAATAGCCTTGGCAAAGGCCAAGAAAGAGAACTCGAACCAAAAGTAAGCATTTAATAGATTTTTTTTAATTTACGGATCCAATATTAAATATATATATTTTCTTATGTAGTTCAGAAGACCGAACAGCCTGCGAGCGCTGGAAACTACTCAAGAACGTAAGCAAGCTGGGACTACAGCGCTCCATCTCTGTGACCATGGACCCAGGTGGAGGTTGCAATGCGGATGCCATCGATGGCAGTGGATGCATATCGGTAACTAACATATCGTCCCATGTGCTTGAGGAGGATGAAGAAGATGATCAAGTGCCTGTGGTAGGGTTTTATAATAGTTTAAGGAGTTTCTTGGTTATTTACTTGACAATTTTATTAGTCCTATTCCCTGGGATCCTGTGGTGGCTACAGCGGCTTGCAGCGCAAACGTTCCAGCATTTATGGCTCCCGGCACCTGATGTTCGATGCTCCACTGCCGATTGACGAGTGCCAAGGAGACGATGTTATCATGCGACCTCGTCGCCGGCACACTCTGAGTCGCCGGGGCAGTAGGACAACCAACTCGTGGCATCGTCTAAGCGGGATAAGCACGCTGACAGCCACTTCAGCTTCGAGTTCCACCAGCGGAGATGTCCTCAATCGCAGCGCTCTGGCTACCAGTTGTAGCAGCTATGCGGAGAGCAGTGTGGATGGCAGCGATGTGGCCATTGGGGCATCAGAACCACGCGTACAATCCTGGCAGCCGCCACAGCATGTGCAGCATCAGCCTCTCTCGCGGAATGCATCCTCACCACCGGCCATAGAGGTGGCCAAGGTGGAGGCAGACTCACAAAATACAGAAACGGGAGCGAGGATGAACACGAACGGGGAGGATCACGTTCGGGGAAGCTTCCAGCAGTTCCTGCGACGCATGTCCATGCGGCGTTCCAATAAGCCAAAGAATCACCACCATCCGCTGAGTGCCACCAATTCCATTCTGTAAGTAAGATGATATTAATTTCAATTGTATTAATACATTTCTTACTTATTTACCAAACTTTTACTTTAATTTACAGGAGCATTTCCGAGGAATCGCCGCCCATTTTGCATTTTTCTTCGACCGACCTTGTCCCACAGCCAATATCCTTACAAAATCCCAAGCCGGCTGAGGTGCAGTTGGAGTCTGAGGAAAAGCCCAAAAAGTGTAAGTAAAATTTGAAATTTCTTCCAAGAAAACTTGAGTGACAAAGCCCTCATAATCATTACTTACCAAGTTAAGTGTAATCTCATAAAATCAACAACCTGCCTAGAGAGCATGAACATGAAATTGTTTTTCTAAATTCTTAAATGTATAATGAAAATGGGAAAATGCTTCCAAGCTTCCAAGAGAAATCGATGATAATGAATATTGATTAGCCTGGGCGTGAAAACTGCGAACACGATGCGCACAATATATTGGCATATTATCTTCCTTGGCCCGTCTGTCTGGCAATACACTCGAGGGAACCTCCAGCTCCTCCTCTCCGTTATAGTTTCACTCCTGGCTGCATGCGTGTGTAGCTTAAAACTTAAATCAACTTTGATTTTAAAAGTTTTGAGCTCCCAGGCGGTTTCGGCGTCGTCGGCGGCTGAAAGTCAAGTCAAAGGAGACAGCGTTCCAGGGCTCGCAAACTTGCAGGAGGGAAACTTTGGCTTAACTTGATGCATTGATCCACCAATATTTGGCTGATAAGTCAGCGGGTTCGCAGCGAAAACTTTCGATTTAATCAGTGCTGCAAGTGTCACTCCATTCAATGGAGTTCCATGTCATCCTTCCTTCCGTTCGCCACGCAAATCTGCATCCAGGAGGTGAACTTCCCTTTCAATTAGTTTCTCGGAACTAAACGGTAGGATGGTACTTATAATTGATGTGGCTTTGACAACAAGTTACTTGATGATGTTTTCTCCCCTTAAGATTCTCTGTCAATCATCAGTAAGCCGAAATCAGTTTGCTTTTAAATCAGAACCTAGTGTGTTTCGTTTATTTTTAATTGAAGGAAAAGTTGATCAATGAAAGTGTATAAATTTCAATTATAGAGTATAAGTATTTATTATTTATCATCAAATTGCCAATGTTATTTAGATTTCGTTTTGATTACTAGAAAAGTTCTCTTTAAAATGAACAAGAAAACTAGTTAATCCAAAGCCTGCACATTTTTTTGGCATAAAAAGCATACTAAATCTTTATCTTATTAATACTTATTATCTATCTACTATGACAATAATCCTAATATTAATGAAAACATACCCAAAAACTAACCCATTCAAAGACCCGTAAAAGTTCACAATTCACTCTCTGCTTTCCATTCTCTCACACAAAAACCAGGTGTAAATATTGACTCGAAGGGCACCACAATAAATTGCGCTGACAATGGCGAATCAGCAGCTGTAGCATCCCACAAAGAATCGGAGGAGAACGTGACATCGTTGGCTCCTGCGGATGGAGGTGAAGGACACGTGCTGTCGGCTGCTCCTGCGGCCAATGCCGCCAATGAATCCACGATGGCGATTGATACCGAACGCAAATATGGCAAAATATCGAATCACATATATCTAATGTACATACGAGCCGCCGGCCTGCCCATAATCACTGTCTTTTTTATCACCGCACTAATTTGGCAATGTTTGCGTGTCTACACGGACGTATGGCTGCAGCACTGGAGCGATGCCCACGTGAAGGGCCAGGATGCAAGAGCAGGAGAAGGAGCAGGAGCAGGAGCAGTAGCTGTTGGAGAGAATGGCCCCGAGGAAGAGGCCCACGAAGTCACGTACTATTTTCGCATGTATGCTGCAATTTCGTGTGTTTGCATTATAATGGCCCTGGTATCAACACCGGCCGGACAATGGGCCGGCTGTAATGCCCGTCGTAATTTGCACGATAAGCTGCTGCAAACGATTTTGCATAAAACGTTGCATTTTTTCCAAGTGACGCCGCTCGGACGTATTGTGAATCGTTTCAGCAACGATATGGCCGTCATTGATAAGGTGAGATTTGTTATTTCTGTTATCCATTGTCATCGTTCTACCTCTGACCCCATCCCCCTTCATCGAACCGTGTTGGTTTTAGCCATCTGTTCTCGTTCTTTTTTCCATTTTTGCATTGGCATGAAATATATGGGCACGGAGCACAAGTTGTTGGCCCTTTGATTAAGATGGTCCGACGATAAGCACGTTTGTCCTACATTTTGTATTTATATTTTGTTGTTCTTGTGCTTTGAATCGAAGGTATATATCTTGAATAACCCATAACTATGTGCTTTTGTGTTCACAGAAAATTGCGGCCACTGGCCAACGATTGCTGCAATTTACTTTGCTCTGCCTGTCGGCCATCCTGATAAATGTGACCATCACCCCCTGGTTTCTGGTCCTCACACTGCCCATCTGTGGGGCTTACTATATCATTCAAAAGTTCTACAGGTGCTCGGCACGGTGAGTTTAATCTTAGTTTTATGTACTATTTATTTAATATTTTTTTATTATTCTCAGCGAACTACAGCGCATTGAAAACGAAACCAACTCACCGGTTATATCTCATCTTTCGGAGACAATTCAGGGTGTAACAACGATACGAGCTTATAATCAGCAAACCCGATTCACCGAGATCCTGTTCAAACGTCTCGAGGCCAACACAATTGCTTATGCCTTGCTGAACACAAGCCATCGCTGGTTGGGTGTATCCTTGGTAAATATGTAGCATATTATGGAGAGATGAGCCTCTATAGTCAACTTACATGCTTGAGCAAAATTAACAAAAATATATATTTAAGCAAGCAAAAGGCAGGCTCAAGTAGATAGTATATATTATATTAATTTATGCGAAGACCAATATACACATAAAATTATTTTTTAAAGTTGTGATATATCAAAGTGTACTTTTGATATGATATCGTATATCGATTCCACTCAATTTCTTTACTTAAAGCAACACATCACACATGAAAATGTAAACACACAGAAAACACACTATACTTAATGCTACTCAAGTGCTTTACTCGCAGTCCCTAATGCAATCAAAGAAATTCCAGCCATAACACGACCTTAACCTTGTCATGACAACTGAGTGTGGCGTAGTCCTCCAGCTCTCTCTCTCTCTACTCCTCTTAATCACATCGCACATTTTAATGTATTCTCCCTACCACCCGCAGGACTACTTGGGTGGATGCATTGTTTTTGTGGCCACCGTAACTGCCCTGGCCACGGCAAGCGTCAGTTGCAGCCACTACGGACGCTACAGGCAATCGCCTGGCAACGGGACAGCATCCGAAACTTATGCTATCAATAAAAGCCCAACGGACTCGGTGCTGAGACCCTCGCCGTCGCTGGTGGGTCTGGCCATAAACTACACGTTGTTGGTGCCGATTTACCTTAATTGGGTTGTAAAACTTTTGGCTGATATGGAGATGTATGCGGGCTCCGTGGAACGCATCGCCCACTATGCCCAGGGACAGGATGCGGACACCGACGAACCGACGACCTACGAGGACGACGACGACGAAGCTGTGAGCGGTGAAGTCGATAGGTCCTCCCTGCCGAAAGCCGGTGACAAAGTTTACCCAGGCGCAACGACAGCTGCCGGTGATGTTGATGAAGATGGACCGGCAGCTGGTGCAGGGGATGGTAGTGGAACTGGGGCAGGAGGAGGATCCGGAGCTGGAGCTGGAGCTGGAGCAAACGCTGATAAATTAAATGCAGGCAATGCAACCGGCGACGGCAATCACTTAAACTTCCACTTCCGCACGGCGACAGCTGGCGACAAGGTGGAGCTGGCGACGACAAAGACGTCGTCGGTGATTAAAGATAAGCAACAGCCACCGCAGGACGGGAAGGTCGTCCAGGCCAGGAAGCTGGAGCGCTGTAAGTATGAGCAAGTTAGTCGCACTTTTGGCCACTGCCTCGGGGCGTCTTTAGTGTGCTTCATTGATCTGGTTGTAATTGCATCCGAGCTCAAAAGGTTTTTTTGGATTCATAATTAAGTAAGTTGGGGTCCAGAATTAGAGCTCCCGGAGAGGTTAATTTAATACTGGTTTACTGGTAGATAAATTGTTTGTTCTAAGTAAAGTAATTATCAATATGTGAGCTTGATTAGTTTATTAAAAAATGAATCAAGTAACGTATAATATTATACCCAATAATCATTACCTTATTACTTAACTTTCTTAATGTATATCCTTTTGTATATGTTGTATATCCTTCTGTATATATTCCCTGTCAAACTTGTAACCAATCTGTCTTTCAGACCAAAGTGTTCCCATTTCTTGGCCACAAAGGGGAGACATCAGCTTCGATAATGTGAGCCTGCGATACGAAGGACAGAAACAAAATGTCATCAGCGACTTAACATTAAAGATTCCCGCTGGACAAAGGGTAAGTGGGAAAGATGTATATATATTATCTGATTGAAACACAAGAAGTAAGCAAATCACATCAACGAATTTTCGACTCAGCAGACTGTTACTAATTGTGCACTTTAACTACCGCCATGACATTTTATGGCAGATGCCAGCTTTATTGATTGGGGCTTAAAATTAAACTACGAATGTAATAAAAAAAATAATAATAAACGAGAGATAGAGTCAATTTATCTTGGAAAATAAAATTGAAAAAATCAGTATGACAATAAATCAAAAAATCAGGACAAAGCGAAATTGCAGTCCAGTTGGCCCTCTTAAACCCCGCTAAAGCGCTTAATAGGTTTTAATTGTTCTCAGTTGACGAATATGCAGGAATTTTGATTGATTATAGAAAAAACTGTGCATATGTGTGGCGACTAATTATATAAAAATGACTCCACCTGGCTCCAGGGTAGGTCAAAAAACAAATACCTAAAATAATGTCAGGGTTTAATTAAAGTTTACGTTAACCATTCAAGCGCTTGTGCCATATCAAAAACCCTTTAAACTGCAACTATTCAAACTCTATGGAATTCGGTTTACAGATTGGCATCTGTGGTCGAACTGGCAGTGGCAAATCATCCCTGGGCCTGGCCCTTTTTGGTGTTTTACAAACGACCAAAGGCCACATCTACATCGATGACGTGGACATCAAACGCATCCGACCCGACGAGCTGAGAACGAGACTGTCGATAATTCCCCAGGACGTGCATTTGTTCAATGCAACCATACGTGAAAATCTTGATCCACGCGGTTACTACCAGGACCTGCGTCTGTGGAACTGCCTTGAGCTGGCCCAGCTGAAGGAGTTCGTCAACGTGCACCTGCCACTGGGTCTGGGTGAGTGTGATTTTGGCTTTCCTTCCTTGGTATTTGCTGCTGACGTTTTGAATAAACACAGCCACTCCGAGTGGCTTTTGCTGTCCTTGGGATCAGCATTTGCCTTATGAAAAAGTCATGGTATTTGATTCCATTTTATTGAGGAGCTGCGAAGGCGATGGTTTTGCGACGTTTGCAGCGGAAGCTGATGCTTTTTAGTTGTTATCCTTTTGATTGAATACCAACTATATTTTTGTGTACTTTCAAAGTTTACTATGTTATAGATTTTTCCTTGAAAATTGAGTGATTGCTCAGTTCTTATTCAATTTAAAAATTAATGTTCATGTCAATCAGTTTTAATAAGCTCTGCCAATCAGATTGTTCAGTTAATTGAACTTGAACTTAATTAAATATAAAATGGGTGTATTTTATATTATATAACCAAATTTTTAAATTAAAACAATCTGTTTTACCTTGAAATAAATTTATAATGAGTTCTCACCTTTGTTATTAAAATTTCTAAAGCCTATTATGTATTCGGAAACAGAAACTTCATTATTCGTTTGATTTATTTAATTGTTTAGCCCTCATTATTATTTTATATATCAGAAACTTCATTATTCGTTTGATTTATTTAATTGTTTAGCCCTCATTAATATTTTATATATCAAGAACAAAAGCTTTTTTAATTTAACCTTCCCATTTTTATTTAACAACTGGGTTAAATTACTTACTCAATTTTCTTTGTCACACAGAGCAGGTGTTTTGTATATATTTTAAAATTGTATTCATTTTACCTTTATATATTGTATTAAACCCCCAGATAAACTAACAATAAATTGTAATTTGTATTCTTTACCCCCTAGACACCGTGATCTGCGATGGAGGCGTCAATCTGAGTGCTGGCCACCGGCAGTTACTCTGTCTGGCACGTGCCATACTCCGGGGCTCCGTGTGCCTCGTCCTGGACGAAGCAACAAGTGCCCTGGACAGCAGCACGGAGAATGCACTGCTCAAGGCGGCGGACCAGGCCTTCCAGGGTCGCACCATCATTACTATTGCTGTGAGTTTGTAGTTAATTTTGGAGCTCGAGTCCAGTTCGGATGCAACAATTATTTTTTTTATACATATATACCCACTCACAGCATCGCCTTACAACAATTCTGGACTATGACCGGCTAATTGTGCTTGACCAGGGGCGCATTGTCGAGGACGGGAATCCAAGGATGCTTCAGCAGATGCCGGGATCGATTTTCCACAGTCTTCTGGAGAAGGGGGCCAGCAAGTGGTAGATTCTTAATCGCAAATACTCTTAATATAAGATCTTATAAAGCTTTTATTATTATTATTAATTTTATTTATTTATTTGTACAATGTCTGCTGAATTTCGTACTTAATGTACTTAAATGTATCTCAAAAAGCTTTTATTTTAAATCGTATTTATTTTGTATATGTCCAGAGTATTTAAAAAAAAGGAAAGTAACTATAACAGCTGAATTTTAATGTATTTAACCAAACAAAAACCAAATACTCAGATAAATATGTATGTATTTAGAAAAGCTTTTATTTTTATAATCTGTACTCCCAGTATTCATTGCTAATCCGGCTTAGTTTCTATATAGATTACTAATTTTGACAATAAATATTTGAGCTAAAGCTGTAAAGATTGTATTTTATATTTTTTATTCAAAAACTACATGAATTCTTTTTATTCTTCGACTCCAAATAACCCGTATTTGTTGGTTATGAAAAGGCAAAGTTACTTCTGTGATGCACAATTTTTGTAGATGCAATTTGCAACTAAGTTACAGAATTCCTCAGTCAACGAGGTCAAGCCAATTAGGGTTCGAATGGCTTCGATTTCGGACAGGCGATGCCTACCTCAGCGCACTCGAAATTTGAATGAATATTCATTCAGTGAGTATTGAAGAAAATAGCACTTGCAAACTTGCCATCCGACGTGGCAGGGCAGCCATACGATGGGGGAGGTGAGGGATAAGGATCGATGGAGCACAAAACCGAAAATATTGCGAAATAAATTGATTGTTAAATGGGGCCTAGGCATCGGGACTGTGTGCTAATGTTGGCCAGTGGAAAAGCGGAAAACAGGCAGCGTATTTCAATGATGCCTCCTCCGTTCACTTTGTATGCATATTTCGAGTGGTTCGCTGGGGCAATTAAACTTAATTGACGATAAGGAGCGTGCATTGTTAAGTAGCTGTTCGGAGGGGAATGATTTTTCCGCCCTTTTTTTCGCTTTGATTTCTGGGGGTGTTGAGTGCCGGATCGATGGCTAATTGGAACCCTTTAAGGAATTACCATATTGACTGCATATGCCATGGGGAAAATGAAATCAATGAATATTGCTTTTTTGGACGCCCTTAAAGAATTAAATAAAGTGGCCAGAATGTAGTTCAAGGCGAAGCAATCTCTGTTTTAGTAAAGCTCTTTGATTTGTTGATTTAATTGTCGGAATTAGCTGCCAACTTTTCCCCTTTTATCTGGATAAATTCCGGGAAGTCAGTAACCCGACTTTGTTATGTATGCAGCTCCCAACCTCGAGGAGGTTAATGCTTTTTTGGCTGTCTAATTAAGTTGTGCGTGCTTGAAAGTGTATGTGAGTAAACCCACAATGAAGACTAAGTAAAAGAGTGAGCCAAAGAGTCAAAAGGGAAAACTTACTATAAGAACCATATGGTATTATTTTTACCATATACATATATCTAAAGAGGGGCTTGTATCTTTTTATTCCAGCTTCTCTTGCCATAAATTCGCTGAACTGCATAACAGATATATATATATTTTATGACGTCTTCATACGAATTTTCAATCGCCTTCGGGTCTTTGGACCGAAGTTGTGGTTGTTTTTATTAAATCTTCCTGGAGCCCCCTATCCCGGATCCTGGCTAGTATGGACTACACTTGGATTTAGCACGCATGACCGCTTCGCCAGTTTCTTTGACGCTGTCTGTCGCTCTAATAAAAGAAATCTGTCAAATTCAAACGCTCGTAAATGTCTTACGCAGCCAGTCAGCCAGCCGGGCTTGGCCAGGATGTTTTGTAACTGTTTACCCAGTCACTTTTTTCTGCCACACTCACATCATAACCCCTCTTTGCTTCACAAAGTCATGTCGACTAATCATATCATATTGTATTTATTATATTTATCCATTGGGATTTCACAATTGAGTGCATTTTGAAGAATTTTTACTTTAGGATTTGCCACATGCCGGCACGTGGGAGAGCACTAGTATTTTTCAGTTACCACGGATGATTTGTCCCACAAAACAGTTTAAATAAAATGGAAAAGGGCTAATTAAATTACCAGAATTGTGGATTTCTGGTGATAGCTTGTTTTGGTTGTGTCTTGTGTCAAGGTTGGTAACGTTATAACTCTAAAGTGAAAGTAGTTAAAGTTGATGCTATATAGAAGGATTTATGTTTATAGAAGTGACTCTAGTCTCAGAAAATAATATTTTAGCTTAGAAAATTTACAATTTTCAAATTGAAACTGTTCTAAAAAAGATATTTTTTACAAAATCGTTATTCAAATTTGTTTCTTCAATATTTATTGTATGCTTTACTAGTTCTTCTTATATTATACAAAAATATTCAAGCTTTAGTTTTAGTTTTAAAATATTTTTTAATGTACTTATTGGGGATGCTGTAGAAATCAATAGAGTGATGTACAAATCTACAATCTATAAATGTTCAAAAATTAACTACAAAATTGTACAGTGTATTGTTAAATAATATTATTTAACACTAAGCTTGGTACCTTAAAAATTCCGAAGCACACTTTTAGACACCATTTTGGTTGATCTTGGGAACCCAAAAGATTTCTGAAGTACCTTAGTTCATTTAATGTTCAAAAATCGTTTTAGCTTCCAAAATGTTTGCAATACCTTTATTAATTTTTAATCTTTAGTTAATTAATTTATTTTATTACAGAATATTCTATTATCCTGACCTGTCCTGTATGTGTGGAACGCAGGTGGGCTTCTGACCTACTGAACGAGTAAGCAGTTGCTGAGTCCTGCTGAATCTGCACAGCTGAGAGCAAGGAGAGCACGCGAACAGCATCCGGCCGAAGGATGCTCGGCAGGAGTCGGACATCCTCGTGGCCGCTCGTGTGGCAGTAACAACCCTGTCACCGGATTCCGGGTTCCAGATGCTGTTGCGCTTTCGCACGCCCGGCGCTGTCGTCCTTTGGACGCTGCGTTCAGTACTTTCGTGTCCGGGTCTGCGTGCGGTTCTCTTCGCGGACGTCGTCGTCGCAGTCGCCACATTTAAAATTCGTTCGTGATTTACCAGCGGATACGTGATTTTGCGGGTATTTCAATTACCAAACATATATTTTCATTTTGCGAGTGATGTGTTGGGCCAGAAATTAAATATGCAACAAAATTATTGGACTGGCCTGTTATTGAACAAACTGTGAGTCCAGTTCCGGAAGTGTCCGACAACTCTACGAATTTCCGGCTCTGACCTCAACTCAAGCGTTATGCTTTAACGCCGCATTCGGGAATTATTTTTGTTTTGCCACAAAGCCGCATCCCCAAGTTTAAATTGTAAAGTTTTTTCTTATTTTAGTTGCTGGTTCGTTAGTTTTACCACTGCCCTTTGATTAGGGGCTTTCACGGACAGATAAGCCCCGTCAAAAAACGTATATTTATAGTTTTTTGATGGAAAAATGATTGGTTAAAAGCCTTTGTCTGGATTCGGATAACGAACGTTTAGAAATCGAATATTTTATTGACTTGCCACATAAATAGTTTAACTAAATAAATAACAAAATAGGAAGGCTCTTTGTGGGCTTAGTTTTATTTAATGGTTTTTACTGTATGCATTAGAACTTTCGAGTTAATAAATAGTATTTAATTAGTGTTTTTTATTTACTGTAAACTTGATTCGAATCGATAAAGGCACACCATGTGTAAGCTACTTTTAGCCTGCCTAATTCCAGGCTAATTAGAGCTGCGTCTCCTCCAATTAATGAGCTTTAACGTCAGAAGATAATCAGTAATCACTATAGTTTCCCGACTTGCTCTTTTTCCCTCTTCTGCCTCTCAGGTGGAAAATTAAAGTAATGGGAAGCCTAGAGAATACCCAGAGTAGGGTTAAGGGAGAGGGTGAATAGGCAAACAAGCACAAAGAAGCGGTGTTTCACCTTTCAGATGAATACACCTGCGTTTTGTGTGTGCAAACACACACACTGTGGAAAGTGTTGCTCTCGCCTCGCATTAGCATAATTAAAATTCGCTAAACAGGTTGGCGGCAAACAGTGGGCTCCCTCTCACCGCCAGAGCTCCATTAACTGGGCCCCCCAAAGTCAACATTGGCCCGACTTGACCCACCGGGGCACCCGCGTCCTTGGTCGTTGGTCCTCGGGCCTTGAGCCACCGCAGGGCCCATGCAACACAGGCCCTACTGCCGCCTATCACTCATATTTAAGCACATGCGAACGCCTGTTTGTAATACCCTTGAACTTTATTGTTTGTACATCAGTGGTTTGCCCGGCTCTCTGGCCTACTCTCCGCGGAACTGGGCTGGGATCTCCGTCCGGATCCCACGGCTTCGCCATTTTTATGCCGCTGTATGTTTGTGGACGTGCCCGCGCTTTTTATTGCGGGCTGTCAGGCGCAGCAATACATCGGTTTACCATTGAAAATATATATGCGAGCATTTTTCAGACAGTTTTCAAAATAAAAAGAAAAATTTTGGTACAATTCGTTAGTTTATGTTGCAATTTTCTCTGGGGCTGACAGTGTGCATAATGCCCTAAGCCGTGTGGGGCTGCGATTCTATTTAGCAGGAAGATTTCAGTTGCTAGGAGATAGAAATGACATTTGTTGAAACAATATTTCATTTGTTTTAATATCTGAATATAAATATTTGCTTAAATTTTAAGAAGTATTGAAGTAATTGTATTTTAATTCATTTAAGTTATTTATAATTGAAAACCTGGATAAAGAAAGGTACATAGTTAAAAAACAGAAATATAAAAGAAGAAGAAGTTTATTCTTTCTCATCCAGCAAAACTTTTAATTTTTATATGATTAATTTGTATAATTTAGTGTAATCTTTTGACTTTAATATTTATTAAAATACTTGCATTTATTGTTACCAATTTATTCTTAAAATCCATAAGGGATGGATTATCGCACATTATCCTCGAAGTTGTGTACTGCACACACGCTGTACACATGTCCTCCTCGATAGCCATTGAATTCAATCATTTCTGTCGCTACATTCTGAGACTTTGATTGCATTCAATTGAATATAGTTCCATGCAAACTGAATCGAATGAAAATTCAATTTCTCAATCGAATCCGAATCAGTCTTACTTCAATTTGAGCTCCTGTCAAGCAAATACATTTACATTAACTGTGATATAAGGACACATGGACGTGACACTGATTTTTTCCACTTAAATATAAAAGAAGCCTTAATTTCGTTTCGCAGTTTGTGACAGCTTTGCATTTGTGTGTTTTTTGTTCGCAGATGATTAGCAGACAATTAATGCGCATCAGCGCAGTAAATGCGCCCTGGAATGAATGTTAAATATGCAAGATAAAAGTAATTAAATTAATTTCGTGTCGGACAAAGAATAATACGGAAGTGTCTATGCAAAGTCCAGCAACAACAAGAGCATGAAAATAAAATACATGTAACAAAAAAAACAGTGCGCATGAAAAGCCCACCAACGCGGAAAGCGCGGCGGGAAAAGCATCAGCTGCGGAAAAGTAAACATAAAGTTTGGGATTCTGTCAGAGTGGCTGTGTTGGCCCAGTATCCGGGACTTCATAATTTCCATCCGGTTGTATTTAAATTATACCCAAGGTGCCGCTTGGCCACACAACTTTTGCCGTTCAACAGGAGTTTCACATGGCGTATACGTAATGTAAGTAGCAAATTTTTCGGTGTCTTTTCATGCCGATGTACTTTTTAGGACACTCCTCAGGCATTGCATAAACAAAAGAAATAATCCTACCAAAATAGACTTTTAAATAGTAGCTCATGAGCTGGTGAATAAGAAATAGGACTGTTGACTCAAGTCAAGGGTTTCTCGGTAGAAGTTTACCAGTTTACATATCATCTTTTCCGCTTCCCTCGGCTGTTTGAAATACTTAAGGTTTTTATTTCTCTTCTATTTCTGCCAAAGTTTTGTCCTGACGTACTCGTAGTCCTGGTCCTAGTCGTCCTCGTGTTGCTATTGTTGACTCTCCCTTTTCAATGCGGGCTTTTCCTCAGTCATGTTATCTCCCGGCCATTGTCTCTTCTTGGCCGCACTGCGAAGACGCTGCCACAAAGCCAGTTAGTTTGCTAGCAAAAAAAGCCAGGATGAGGCTCAGAAAATAGCAAAAAATATAAATACATGTAAGTGTATTAAATAAAACTTTCCTGGCTGCAGTTAACTCTTAAATACGCTTCTAAGCAGGCAACTCTTCATTCACATTTCTTACAGATACGTTGCCAGAAAGTTCTGCAAGTCCCATATTCCATTCAAAACAAAAGTTTTGTATGTGCCACCGAAGTTTTGAATAAAATTCAGACACACTCTTAGGCAGGGTATAAAAATAGAATCGACTCTAAGCGAAATGAGGCAATAAAGATTTATCTCGAAAGGACGGCCGCCAAAGCCAATGCAGCAGATTTGTCAAGGATTTGCGGCTGGAAATTTATTTTGGCTGCTCGCCTCCTCCTCTGCGTTCTCTGTTGACTTTTTGCAGTCGGTCCTTCGAAAGGATACCGAAAAAGCAAACAGGGTATAGTTTACACATTGATTTTTAAGCAAAATTTCACAATATATGGCCAGGGCTATATGTGTGTGTGCTCGGTCCCAAAACAATTGTAATTTATGATGTCGCATTCAACATGCATAAATTTTAATTAAACCGAAAAATAAAACATGCGCTAGTTTGTTTATCGGTCAGAGTTAAAATTTATTTTGTGTGCTGTTCAAAACGAAATGAATTTTTGTTGCCTACATTTGCGGGTGTCTGATATGATGCTCGGTATTTATCAGCTGTTAACGCAGGAATGACTCCCAAAACTGAATAGAGAGTGTCAGAGCTCTTGTCTGAAATTGCCACAAACTGAAAACGAATACCCGAACCTAATTGCGTTGCTCATTTTGCAAAGTTGTTGAGAAAAGTTGGTCCAAAACTATGCACAAATATGACGGGACAGACAAAGCTGTTAGACTGCTTATGACATCACTTAGAAAACACTTGAAAACTACGGTTATATTTCCACTTGAGGATGCCCTCACTCCCGGGGAGATTTTCGGAGGGGGTAACTGATAATCTATAGAACTTTGCTTATACAGCTCACACTTCCCCCGCAGGCACTTCTCTTTTTTGTTTCCATAATTTCATGCTTCGTTCTCCGCCTGGCAAGTTGAAAATCTTTTCGCTGTCAATTATCGGTTTCCAAAGCAGGATACGTTGGATACTTGGGCTGTAAACAAGTTTTTCTTTTGGTCCTGCTGCCGTCGCCATGTGCCGCGATTTTTTATGCCCAGCCGTTCGTTGTTTTTCTTATTTTTAAATAATCTCGACGTGAGGCTTTCGCAGAAATTTGCGGGGTCGTATACATGAGTTGTTTAGTAAAAGATAAAAACGTGATTACGAAACAAAACACTGAACACTGGCCCGAAGACGGCGGGCCTAAATATTGGGTATATTTCGTGGCGTTGGCGGTGGCGTAGCCTGCCGCCAGTGGCACCATAAATCAAAAAACCGCAGGCCTTGCCTGGGTCATGGGAAAAGTTAAACGTAGAAAATTGAGGGAAAACTTTAGTTTTAATGGGCCAAGTCCCGTTTTTCCGCCAGCCTCCGATCGTTTGCTGAAAACAGAGCGAATTCCTAACAGCTCTAAACGCCGAGAGTGCCGCAAACGCGTTAAGAATTATTGATGCCTCATTGCTGATTGCTCTGCGTTTACGCCATTTGACACACATCCATGCCGCATCCCGTATCCACATCCAGCTCCAAATCCAGATCTCGAGGGTGGGCCTATAATTCGACGACCCTCGGTTCCCCCAAAAGGACACACACTTGGGCATAAAAGTAAGTGAAGTTATTTGGTATGTCTGGCGTGTACATCGCATTTCCCCCACATCCATGTCCCTGCGGTGGGTCCCCGGGTCCTGTGTTATTACAGTTTTCCTAGGAAAACTGACACAAAAAATCAACGTTCACATTGTCAGCATATCAATGCCTTCGCCCCACATCTGCGTAAAATTATTGCCAGGTCTGCCATTTCGGGGACTCGCATTCATTGCATTAAATTGTATTTTTGATGCTGGCGCAAAATATGGTAAAACAATAAATACGGCTTTGGCTGATTGTGAGGGGTTTCTGTGGAGAACACAAATTCCCGGAATTCACTGACGCAGAGACAAGTGTTTTTCTGTATAAAATAAAAAACCTGCAATCAAATTTATTTTGAGGTATATTCTTTTTATTTCCAAGCAGACTTTGCTTGCAAAAATATATTAGATAATGTTACGCAAATCAACTTTTCTTGTAGGTGGACTAAAAATCACATATCAGTGACTAGAAATATACAAATTTAATTAAAAATATTCCATAATTTTCTGTTTTTAAATATCTTACCCACCTTTTTTGGAGCCAGATTTCTCTTCTTGTTTGTCTCTGCAGTAAAAAGTCTTTGTTTAACTTTGTTTTTTTTCTTCAGATTATTAAAACAAGTATCCCTGAAAGCCTTATCGCATGTTCAGGCTGAGATCTCGGAAAAGCACACAAACATTTAAATGATTTTTATGGCAACACATTTGAGCTCCCAACATTAAACCTTAATGTAGACTTTTTACTCTTGCGAGTACGAGTATTATCGAAGACTCCAGTGTGCTTTTGTTTGCAATAAAAATTCACGACGTTTGTTTGTCAGAGCTTTAACTTTAGTTATTTTAAAACTTGCCTTAAATATTTCGTGTAGGAAATCCCTTTCTCCCTTGGGTTTATTATTAGATCCCTAAAATAGGGCGATAATTCAATTAGTTTTGGAATGTCTACCCAAACAAAAGCGGGATATTGCCTTTGTCGTCTTGGTGAGCTAAGTGATTCATGAGTGTTTCCCATTCCTGGGCTATTGTTGAAACCTATTTGCATTTTTGCGCTTTTCCCGCAATGGTCAGCATTCCCAAAATCCCAGTGTCCTCAGTACTTCCTTTATGGCTCTCAGTTCTAAGATGTTTACCAACGGAAAGTTGCAGACCTAAGTCAATGTTGGTTTGAAGACCAGTCTTGGTTATAATCTTTCCACAAAGTTTCCGTTTTGGTCTCTTTTTTGGCTTATACTTACTAATCTGCCATTGTTAGTTGGTCAATATTGAAATTCTGAAGTGAGTAAACGCTTCTCATTCTTTCTTTCATTGTTTAATATTTGCATTCCTGTAAAAAGAGATTTTAAACGTTTCAGCTTTCTGATGATTACATTTTTTGCACAATATTTACCTTAAAAAGAATTCTTGGAATTCAGTAAACCAGACAAGATAAATGTTTAATTACCTTATTTATTTTGGCATTTAAAAAAACCTGCACCCAGATGGGAATTTCCTTGCCAAATGACGAAAAACAGCGGAAAATCAATTTCCATTAGGTCCTCAGATTAACTTTGAATTGTCAAAATCCATGGAGAATAGGTCGTTAGACTGCATAAATTTCTTTTTACCCTGCCCTTTTTAGCACGTGCCTCGGAATTTGGCGCCATCGAGGGAGTCGTTAAAGAGCATTTTACCCAACGAAAAAAAAGAAGGAAAATCCCCCAAAAACGGGGGTTCCCATTGACAGATACCGACTGAATAAATACATTATAATCTTATGATTAGGGTCAATAAAATCAACAATTGAGAAAGTTATAAAACATAAATATATTCTTACTGTGTAACCTTCATATCAGACCTCCTCTTTTCGCCACAAAAAATATCAATTATAAAAAAATGGAAATCTCTGTGTAAAACCAATTTTTCGGTCTGCAATCAGAAGCGGAATGTGAAGATTTATTGGCTTTAAGCTTACTCCGTGACAGAGCCAGGTGGGTGGGTTGGAAGTATGTACTACCTGCAGAATAAACGACAATCAGGGGCTCTTCAGTTGTTGGGTGGCAGTTGGCAAAATGCGAAAACTGGTTGCTCGCACACTTGAGTTATTTTCCATTTGCATAAGCGCCTCCATTGAATATTCATACGCCAGGACGAGTATTTAATAGCGGCAATCGTGGAGTGGAAAATGGGGAAGGAAATTATATTATATCAAGTAATAGAGAAAATATACTTTAAGTATCAGGGGACATATCGATACTTTGGTATTAAAATGATTAACTAGGGTTCTATTTTCATTTAAATATATATATAAAGTTTGTTATTTAATATGCATTTTTAGTTGCTAAAAGTAAAAGGTATACCTATTATTTATCTTATTTAAAAGTTCATTGAAGGGTCCATCACGTGTGAGCTACCATTTTCTTTCTCCAAGAAACATCTGGCTTCAGCGTTAAGTCTTATGAAAAACACAGCATTGCTTTTGGATAATTTAATAACTTTTATTTCATATATTATTAACATATGACTCCATATTACCGTGCTTCATCGTTCTGTACTTCGGTTATACCACCGTACCCATAATTCATGTAACCCAAGCATTGAGGCTTTTGGGCTTCTTCGTAACTTTGTGCTGTAATGGCGTAGCTCTGAATATGCTTTGTACTCCAGCAAATCACCAAGAAACGTTTGTTTTCAAAACCGTTGTCTTGTACAGCTGCAAATGCCATGCAGGTGGGATACACCTCTTCCTCTGTAGGCGTATCGCCGTCGTAAGCTATGAATTTCACAGGATTAGGTAACGGAGGACCCCGCCTGGTGGATGATAGGAGGCAGAGCAGCACAAAGGATTGATGCTTGAAGATGATCGCCAAGTAGATGCCCAGTGGGTCCATGGCAATGGCCAATGGTTCGCCGCAGTGCTTCCACTCCCCCGAACAGCTCACCTCCTGCAGATTGGCAACCATCTCTATGCGCCACGATGGCTTGGGGCGCTTTAACAGCAGCGCTTCTTCATCTTTGCTTCTCGAGTATAGCCGGGTACTGCCCTCCTTTACGAAGAGCAGATGGTTGCTGCAAGTGGTCCAGACAGCTGTCTGAATGCGGCCCGTTATCTGGAGCTGCTCCGTGGGCCTCCACACGGACCTGTTCAGCTGGCAGACGCTGGCACCGCCATTGCAGCTCGCGCAGAGAATCTCCTTGAAGTCGGGGCTAAAGCGCAGCAGAGAGATTGAGCCGCCGGGGTCTGGGATCAAGCGCATCTTCTGCTCGTAGTCCGGCTCCCAGAGAACGATGTGCTTGGAGCCCAGGGCTGCGCTGACCAGCATGGTTCCGTCCTCGTTCCACTGCAGCGAGGTAACGCAGGTGTGGCCCTCGTCCTCCAGCATCCGCATGTGATGGGTGCCCTGCATGTGACGGATCTGACTGTACATTTGGGATCGCCGATTGCTCTTCCAAAGGCAAACCCCCATCGCACAACCCACGGCCAACTCCTGAGACCATGGACGAAAGGCGACGCAAGTGATGTGGTTCTGATCCAAGTCCTTGAGGCAGGACTTTTTCTCAAAGCTCTCGTCACACAGCAGCACAATGTCCTCCCTGGTCACCAGGGCCATTAAAAGGCTATGACTGTTCGGGTGGAAGTCCATATAGCGGAAGGCCGCCTTTTTCCAGTCTCGCGTTTGGCTAATCCTAGCCAGGCACTCCTCATTGGTAGCCACAGGCAATTCTTTCTTCTCCAACAGGGAAAAGCTAAAGAGATTTTTCATGAATTCCCTCACCTTCAGCAGGAAGCTTTCCCAACCGGCATTGCACAGGATACGGATCAAGTCCCAAAGTTCTACCCAGAAGCCGGGATTACTTTGAGTGTCGTCTTCGCTTGAGTTCAGGCAAGGGTTTTGGTTCTGTCTCCTGGGTTCTGGAAACCCTCTACTCATATCCATGGGCTCCATTTTTTTGAATATTCCGTACAAGATTCGATCGAGCTTAGTAAAAAAAGTAGGAATTTCTAGGCTTACTTGGGGCCTTAGTAATATGTTTTTTTGAATAAATACACATAAATTGTAAATATAAATAAATCTCTTTGTTAAATGAATTCAATTCAAATTAAAACATATGACAACTTTACTGAAACATATTTTACAATATCTGATAAAGCCATAAATTGTATTCCATTTTGTTTTGCTTTTCATTGAATGTTTGCGACTATTTCATTCGAATTTTATTCGATTTGTAAGTGACAATTGCATAATTTTAAACTATTTAACTTTTAGTTTCGGAATCTTAGCTATCAGCCTCCCTAATTCTTTTTCTTTTGGCCAACTATCGGTTGAACTATGGTCGCAGACGCTTACTCTATGCCTTTATTTCTTGTTGCATTTTAATGGCTTTACTTTCGTCCTATCGTTTTCCACTTTTTCACTCCTTATCTAGTCGGCTATTAGTTTTGATAAATGGCTTTAGCGATGCAGTTTTGGTCAGCGCTGTCAGCAGTTTACCTCATCCCCTAAACACCGATATAAAAATATGTTTTATTTTCCAAGCCTTGTGTTGGGCATTTTCTAAAAAACGCCAAAGGGGGTTAATACTTTAATGCCTTCTTTAAAAAATAAAACACAAAAATGAGGCCAGCTTTTTTGATGTTTCAACAATGGGTAAAAGGCTTCACGCTATTTTGTTCATAATAAACTTAACCTGTTCATAACAAGTTCCGATTTATTTATTATAATCGAGTCGTCGGGCCTTTTTGTGCGGCATTTTATGCAGCTTTTTATAGCGGTGGCCTTTTAAAATTTGATGTCAGTTTTCGGAGCGCGAAATATAAATATAAAAATATTTTTAATGGTTAAAAATGCTTTAACAAAAGAGCCTTCATTTAAACAAAACAAAATTTACAACCGCTGAAACAAAACGTTAACAAACACAGGCGTTTCACATAATTCACTCATATGGAGCAAACACAAAATGGGCAAAAAAGTAACACACAGCGAGCGGACGGCCAAATAAAATGAAATTATGCGGGTGGAAAACCATAAATTGACTTTTGGACCAACAAACAGAAAACAAAATAAAACTTTTCCTTCTGCGCGGAATAATTCGCAAGTTTTACGGTACGCTCCGCTTTGATCTACCGCATTAATATTTTATTTGTTGTGTATGTAAGTAAGGGGGGTGCGGCAGTCGTCTTATGTTACGCGACTCCTGTGTGTCCTGCCTGTGTGTGTTTGTGTATCTTGCAAATTGTCTTGTCAACAAAAAAATAACAAAAACGAGGCCGAAGAAGCAAAAGCGGCCCACAGGGACCCGGGCACTCCTGCCAGGACCTGCTGAATGCTGGATGCGAAAAGGAGCTTCAAATGAAGCGTAAATAAAATTAAATAGTGGCGGCCGTCGTCCACTTTTACTCTCCTGATTCGAATAATTTCTTCCATTTTCCACATTGTTGATTTTTTAGTATTTCGCTGGCCATTCGACTTTCTGGCCCTATTTCCTTATAGATTGGCTGGGCGGTTCCAAGGTATATTATCATGGCATTAGGGATGGCTTCAAAAATGGGAAGTCATGAATCTATAATTTAGTTACATAACGAAATGCGGGCCTAGCAGCCATAAATTGATTTTGCAGTTAAACAGCCGTCCATCACGCCGACTCACGAACATTATCTGTGTCCAGCTGCGTGGGATTGGACCAAAAGGAAGTCTTTTTTACCCAATTTCTTTTTTTATTTTACAAAAAAAAAAAAAAAAAACGGCATTGAGCAGAACGGAATAAAGGCCTCGGATGATGGCCGACACAAAAGCCAGGGGTCGGGACCAAGCAACCACTTCTCGGCCGAGTAATACGGAATGCCTTTGTTTACAAATGAAATGGAAGCTCCTTTTTATGGGCCAGCATTTTATGTGTTTATGTTTTCGACTTATGCGCCAACTGCTTGACCATTTTATTGATTTAGTAGCATGCTATCATCGACTTTTGGCATTGGACTTTGCGAATGGATTCATGGATTCAACTCATATGCTTTTTCGCCGCTTCCCACTTGACATTTTGCAACTGAGCATTCGTTTTCATTGAATTATAGAATTCCGGGAATGTTGCTGCAAATTAATAGGCAATTAATGTCAACAGCAGAGGCGTAAGCCGGCTCGACTTAGCATACTCTTGTTGAATTATAGCAGCTTCGCAGATTTAATCAATAAAATATATTCAGTAGGCGCTGCAAACAAAAAACATACACATTTATATTGCGCCTTTGTGGGCTTTAATTCAATTAAGTTTTAATACAATCAATTCGGCGTATGGTGAAGTAAATGCATAATTAAAATTAATTTTAATTTCCATCATCGCATATTTAATTCAGTGGAAATCAGGAGCTCTTGTGGAGATTTTCCCTGCAGGCATTTAGTATTAGGAACATCGACGGGCACTAAATATATTGCTGCAAAGCGATTCAGCTAGCTGGGTTGATTAGTAGCCAAACTAAAACACCGTCAATCTCCTCCTCCGCTCAACCCAATCTAAGCCAAGTGCAGTGCTAACATTAGCCATTAAGCTTAGCCATAAATCCAACATATTGCCGAGCACATAAAGTACTCAACTTGGTTATAACTGAAGCCAAGCGAGCCATAAATTTCAATAAACACCCAATAAAGTAACCAAGGGGGTTGAGGGCGCAGCACAGCCTTTAGCGGTGAATTAAGTCTTTTAATCATCGTTGCCCCGTCTATTAGTTGGTGCAAATTCAACGCCTAATAGAGTGTGTGAACAAATTCTAATAAATATAAATCATGGCTTGGCTGCAGGAGGCATTAATTGGTTATAGTGTACGGGATAATGCGGTCTTATTCAAGGGAAAATAAGAACAAGTTTCTTAATATTTGCTTTAAAAATATGTACGTAGTACGTACCTCATGCTAACAATTTCCCTTAGTGGTTTGGGCGGAGTACCTACATGCAATTAAGTTCATACATATATGTAGTATACTTTCAAGCACCTTCAAACGTGCATACTGTGCGTCTGCCATGAATACCACTCGGGAGACGTACACACAAATGGGATTCAGGGGTTGAATGCATGAGTCATGACATAAATTTATTCATTTTAGCAGACTTGATGCTCTAATTATGCGTGACAGCCTGGCCAACGAGAAACTAACGAGCCCAGCTTTAGTGTCTTTTAAGCTCCGCCGGCGATGATTGTGAAGTAAAAAGCTATAGAAACAGGTCCATCTCAAACACAAATCATACTTTTGTGTATCTGAAGGCCGGCTGAGGTCCTTGTACATTGTTTAAAATTTATTCTAACTTGGTAAAAGTCACAGAGTCATTATTTAAAACGGCTGTGCCAGTCACATTATTTTCTTAGTCAATAAAATCACCAATTATCTAAATGCATGCCGGGTTCTGGCTTCTGAATGCCGCTGTTGTGCCTTTGCTCAAGCATAAATTATGACTTGGACCACTTTTCGTGCACTGCGTATAAATCAGAGGAGCAAAAACAATTTACGCTTAGGCAACATAAAGCATTGCCTACTGTCTTTTTTTTTGTGTTACGCGCCTAAAGTTTGACTGGCATACAATAATTTATTAGGAAAGTCAGCGAAATGTAAAAGTCCCGAACAGAAACAGGCATATAACCAGATTGCCGCTTTTGAAGCAGCGAATTGTAGCTTTCAAATTGCAAAAGGCAATCTTACTTTTGTGTATTCTGTTTCTGTTGTGAGAGTCGCGTCAAAAATTCCCGCCGCTTCGAGTCAGTGGTAACTCAATTAGAAAATTTAATTACGCCGCAAGGCAGGCAGCAGGAAGCGTTATTTTATATACATATATTTCCCAGCGATATGCAAACCTTGTGGAAATTAACTTTATTATACTTACGGCATATGTATCCAGGGCCTGTAAATGAAGGCAGAAACCAAAGAAACAGACAGATAGCTTAAAAAATCTGAAAAAGAACGTTAAGGAAACCCTCTGAAGTGGTTTTAACGTTTTTTCTTTAAAGCTCTTGAATAAAAGATGTTTAGAAATGAAGCTCAAGAAGCTATTGAAATAATATAAAATAATATAATATATAAAACAAAAGCCCAAAGCACACATATAAGGAGTAAGCCTCTTTAGCTTACCAACCTTTACAGAAAAATTGTTTTCAGTCTTGCACGAATTCCCAATTAGGAAATCAAAAATAAATAAGGAATAATATTAAATATAGACTATATTAAACATTTTTTATAAGTTACTATACAGTGTAAATATTTTTTAAATATATTGCTACCAGAAGATTACAAGAAAAACGCATATTTTTTGGTTAATTAACAAAGTAATTTCAAGGCCGCGATACAGTAGCCTGGCAACCACCACTTTATATTATTTATTAAATGCTCGATTGGTTTTATGTGTACCCCAATAAAAAAGGCATACAACCTTGCAAAGAATACAAAATAATTTCTACCTTTAATTAAAAATCGCAGAGTTTATATAACGCGCCGCCTGCCCTCATAATTTGCATTGGCCAACACAACTTTTGCGGCCCGGGGAATGCAGGATACAATCCCAACACCAATTTACCTTATCAATCACCTGACGCGGCACTCCACAATTGGTCGAGGGGATTGGGGGATGGCTTCTGACGCTTAATCAAGCGCTAAGTCCACAGGAATCCCGCGAACGACCCTTTTCTCAAGTTTTTGGGAAACCGTTTACCTTTCACCTTTCACCTTTGGGCTTTCAGCTTTCAGCTTTCGGCTTTTCGCGGCGGCATTCACCTTCCGGACCGGGGACCGGCGATGGCTATCTAGCAAGTTTTTCGCTTTTGTGGCGGTAATTTGTTGTTGTTTCACGTGGTAGCCGGCCCATTGGCTTTCTTGGTCGCTCAAATGAGGCGCATCATTAGTTGCTAGACGTTGATTTTCAGTCTCCCTTTCGGCCGCGATTTATTATTAATTGGCCACCGCCGCACCGCCGAAGGAAGTTTTCCGCCTATTTGTTTTACAAGTTTTTCTTTGAAACTTTTCGGCATCGAGCGAGTATTTCCATTATTAACACTTGTGCCTCTCCGCTACGATTCACTAAATAATTCAATATTCGGGTTTTACTGTTTCTGTGTCCGTAAATATTGAATAAATATTTTCTATTTAATTAAAACTTCATCCTTTTCAATTGCCCAGGATTGACAGTGGTCGGTCGTTGGCGAGGCTGATGGCTAATACCCGTGCAAGCCGGATTTAATATTAAATTTGTAGGCACTTTGAGGAATATTAAAAGAGGCAAGTTCAGTTAGTTATTGCGGTAAAAGGCCGGTAATGCTCTTTGGGCAAGAACATAAATCAATATGCGGACTAATAGCTTTTGTATGTGCATAAGTAACTACGTGGCCGTTTGGAAAAAAGTGTGCCCGAACAATGGATCCTTAATTAGAATTCTTTATTCATAAATTAATCATAATCCAAAAGCTAATAAAAACAAACACTTATTCAAATTGAAAACGCTAAAAAAGTCCTATCTCGTGTCCGCGAAAAAAACAAATAATTAATAACGCCATATTTATTCGAATTTAATTAATTTGCACGACCATATTTCTGGCTCCGACGTTTGGTTTGGCGCGGAGGTGGCATTAAATTTAAAGCAATTTCCATTGTGGTCGCAAATTGGGCTTAATTGCCAGCCAGTCCGTTATTAAATATGGCTACGAGACCGAAATACGCCCGCGGAAATGTAGGAATTTGTAGCAATTCGGGGATTTACCCGTGAATGCATCTGCATGCGGCATTCATTAGGCTTTAATTTGCTTTAAGCCAATGCAAATGCCACTTTAACTGTTGCTCGCTGCGATGCGGCATGCAGCTCGCTGGATTGGTAAACAATGGTAAATAAAGCGCCAGAAGGAAAGGGGTTTCAGCCAGCGGCGCCGATCCTCCAGTTCGCCCCCCAGAAATAATAAACATCAATTGCCTAATGCAAACAACCGCAGGAGCCAGGAGCCGGGAGCAGGAGACTCTCGTGCTTAGTTCAGTTGTTGTGCACACACCCATGCTTATATTCATAGTCCTCCTGGCCCCTCCACTCCACCTCCCATTCAGTGCTCACTGATCTACACTGGAAAAACTGATTGTATTTTGTAATGAGCTTTGTGGTTTTACATACCGGTAAAATGCATGATAAAAGAGTAAAATAATATTTGTATAAGTTTTTGAAGGCATAGAAATTATGGCGAAAAATGGGTAAGTTATTTTAAGAATTCCTTAGAAATTATTACTTGAGAATTAGAAAAAAGATTTAAAGTAATTTTAAACTTTAAGTTATTCTTCCTTTGAAGACCTTTAGAAAATTACTTTCCTTTAGACAGTAAATTTTTGAAGAGTTTTTAAATATATTTTCAATCTTTCACTACATTTTCCGAACCTAAATTAATTTCCTTTTCTCTCAGTGTACACTTGTTTGCATTTTTGTTGCTGCTTTATCCTCGAAAAGCAGTAGCAGCAGCAGAAACGGAAAAAGTGCTCTGTAAATACGCAGCGAGACGCGTCGTATAGTATTTAGGCAGTCCTGGCTAAGGACCCTGCACCACCGTCCTCCGCCGCCCTGCTCCACCTATAATTGTGTGTGTGGCAGCGTCTTTTTATGAACTTGTTAACAATCTAACGACCTTTTTGGCCCGGCTACCTCATTGTGGCTGGAGCTGCCTTCTGTATTCCGTATGTCGAGTCGAGTGGCAAGAGGTTGGCGCATCAAATGTTTGGGCTTAGCAAATATTTGCATACTTTGGGGTCGCTCAGGAAAATAACATAATTTGATTTGAGCCAGAGAGCACGGCGAGGTAATGTGATTTTGGCTTGAACAAATGTAAACATATGTTTGCGTTTGCATAGATATTTTTGGGGTTTTTTGTGACACAACGCCTCTGATTTATTGGCATTTAATAGTCACCGCTCTCGGCTCAGTGCAGGATGTACATTTCGGTCCCCTACGTAATGCACGGAAGCCGCTTAAATGGCCCACAAATATTGCATGAGCCTATTGCCCGGTGGCCAGTGCTAAAAGTATGCAGTGCAAGGACCATCACTCCACTCCGGCAGCCATAGAAAAGACAAAGCTCATTATTTATTCATAGCATTCAGCACAGAAGTGTTTATGTGGCCCGGCCACCCTTACTCCGCTGCCCGGCAACCCGGCATCTCCGCATCTTGGCCACAAATTGGCTAACAGCAAGGAGAGGCATCTCAAAAAAAAGGACAAGTGGCTTTGAAAAAAATATGCAAATTTAACTTTTTACCCAGCATAAGAATAAACTTTTTGATTCAACCTCTAGTTTTAGGTCTGAGCCCGGCGCACCCGAACGAAATTGTCAATATTGTAAACAGATTCTTTTCGACCGAAGCTGATTAGATTGGCTCTGGGAGTGCGTCTGTGAATGCTGTTCTGTGTCCTGCGAACTCCTCCCGCCTCCTGCCTCCTGCCTCCTGCCCCGTATAATTGCTACTCTTGTTGCCAAATACAAATCCATACGTGCCGGGGCAACTTTTGCAGTGCCATTTGTTCGATTCGTTCGAATGGTAACATTTTAAAGCTTATTTGTTCGGCCCACGTACACCACTGTGTGCTCTGGGTTCCCTTGGAGACCTTGGTCCGGGGTTCGGGGTCGGGGTTTCGGGGCCAGGCGGGCCTTTGTGTAAATCGTTATTGAACACTCAAATCCTAATTGCACCCATGGTGATCACTAGTAAGTGCGACTGTTTGTCCATGTTTTGAGAACGGAAAATGGTCAACGACTTGGCTCATTTGGGGAATGGATGGATGCTTTATATGCGAAATGACAATGCCGATTTGTTTGGTCCTGACAAAAGGATTGCCTTCAATGATAAGTGTCGTTTGAAGGATGATTATTTGCCAGCTTCCTGAGTGTGTACATTATGATCTGGTGACATTTAAATGGCATTTTAGCCAGGTTCTTTTGTTATTCTTTGATAAGTTGAGTAAACGATTGGTTCAGTTTCCAATAGAACATATTTATACAACAATTTAAGTGTATTTAATTTTGTCAATTTTGAATTAATTAGCGTTCTGATGTTGGAGTAAAATTCCCAAAGGAGTCCAGCGGAAATTTTGTACTAACAACACCAAACCTGAAAGCGCAAAAACATGGCACTGAAAAATACTGTATATAAAATGTCTTCTAAGAACACTATGCTATTTTTAACAACATAAAATCCTAACTCCAAACTCCTTATTAATTTCATACTCACTCTTTCGAAACTACCCCGTTTAAGTTAAATCCGCTTTAATAAATTGGGTCAGCATCTTGGATAACCTTTGCTTAGTAGCCCAAACAATATTTACCAAGTCAAGAATGTTCCAAGATAAATCGAGTTTCATCCCGGAAAAATAAAAAAATATACAAGATATCCGTCGCCGGCAGCTAAACACAAGTTTTTCCCTTTCGCCAGATGCCTTATATACACACACATATAAAGTAAACAATAGTTACATTGATTAGGGTCTAATTTTTGTTTAAAGCCAAGCTCGCAAAAGGCTGTCATACAATTTGCATTTCTATGGACTATGGACTATGGATTCCATGGGACTTTCATAAATAGACGCCCGTGTATGAGGAGCAATAGAAATTTGTTCAGCAGCTGTTGTCGTCGTCGTGTATTGCCATGCATATATTAGATCCGCTGTTTTTGTACCCAGCTTGGGTTTTAAATTGGGAAAAGAGAATCCTTTCTACCCACATACTTTAATATACAAGACCCTTGTAGGGAACAGTTGATGGAACAACATTAAACAGTATGGGCGAAAACATGTCATATGTTTATTTATTTTTCGGAGCTGAGTTTCGGTGAATTGCAAAAGTTTCGCAGGAATTCTAGGCTAGCAGACACTCGTTTCAGTGTGTGTTGAACAGGAAAAGTAAAAGCAAGCACATCGAAATCAAAACACATTTAAATTCGACAAAGGGCATTCATGGCCTACTCTCCAGGCTGGCTGAGAGTGTAAGACAATTCAATCAGCAATCAAAGGCTCCAGCACAATATGCTACCAGTGGCCAATATCCCCCCAATAAGCCGCAAAAAACACCATCATCGATCAGATCTGCCCCTGCCTTCTCTATCTCTCTAAAAATATAAGACACAGAGGTAAAGAGTCTCACGGAAATGGCAACAAAGGAAAGAAAAATATAACCGGCCAAGCGAAAAAATGCCCCGCAATAATAAATGATAATTGATAATAACATTTTGCTACCTTCCTTCCGACGCAAAAAGCCGCAAAGCAAAACGGAGTGGAAAACGGAGCGAGAAAAGCGAATAAAATACCCGTAAGTGTATGTGGGGGAAATCAATAAAGGCGATGGCGACAACATTTGGCCACAATTCCAATTTTGCGGCAGCCAGCAAGCCGAAGGAAAAAAATTCGCAGGAACCCTACTACCGAGGAACATTTCAACAATTTCCGTCGCTGTCGCCGTCGCCGTCGCCGCAAAGTGAAAATTTTCATTTCAACGATGCCGCATGAAATGTGCCATTTCTTAGACACCTCCAGCATTTCTGTGCGACTGCACACCGCGGCGACAAAGTTAGACGAAATGTCATCATTTCCGTTGGGAAACTGTGCGCGCTCAAGCGTCTATGCCCGGGAAAAGTGGGAATGCTGGGGGTAGCTGGGAAACCGCCGCTTAGTTTTTTCCAGCAATGATGGCGGCTCCCGGTTGAAAAAGGTTAACTAAGAAAGCCATGCAAATGCCTTTTTATTTCCCCACAAAGTTTTGGGGCCGCAAAAAATATACTATATATATAGAGAATTCCCGGGAATCAAAGAAAACTCTTCACTGGTTCCAGCCAATCTCTCTTACGTTTCTTAAACGAAGCGTAAAATTGTTAAATGAGTGCGAATGTCTACAGCGAAAAGGGCTCCGCTCCGCTTCCTTCGAGGGAACCCTACTCTCGTCCTTTGACCATTTCGCCAAGGCGGCCCTCGTACTAAATTATTGATTAACCATGTTGTTGGCTTGGCTTATTTCAACTTCTGTATGCGTAGCTCAAATTGAATTGAATTTTTCGCCGCATTACTGAGCGGAATGTCAATTGACTGGTCATAGTAGGGACTGGGCGGGTCTGGAAAGTTTTAAATCGATCTGAGAGCTTCTACAGCACAACATCACACCTGCATGGTTTGTAAGGAATATAAATATATTACTTGATGGTTTATCTTAGTCATTGTTACAATTAAAGTGAATCCAATTATTTTCTGGTTAATTAACGAACCGCCGAACCGTACATTCTCATTCTCTCATTATGAAAATGCAATTTCCCCATAACCTAGTTAAGATTGCTTTGCCGGCTCTTTTGACATTTCACTGAATGGAAAATTTAGCACAACAGCTTGATGCAGTTTTAAGAAAGACAATAAAGACGTTCTGCTTGATGAAAGCCACACACAAATGATATATTCACAGGCCAAGACAAAGGACTGCCACTGATATTGATGGCTTCGATGAAAGCCATTCAGTCAGCCATTCTGTCAGCCATGCTGCCATTCAACGATAAACGCCACAACAAGTTACCCTGGCCACCTGAGGAGGAGACGCATAACTGCACCTGGACTTCCCCCTGCCACCAGGTTGCCACCAGGTTGCTAGAGACAAAGTTGCCTTGTGTTTCGCAACTTTGTGGACTAAACAAAGACTGAAGGGGAGATTCGGAAAAAGAGAGCTTAATTGAATCTGCTTGTTTACCTTTGAAATGCATTGCCAATGGCAAAAGAGACCAGTTTGTGGCTATAATTCGTATACGCTCAATGCAATCTTGGTAGTATTATACAGATTACAAATATGAAGTTAAGGAATAGCTGAAAATAAATTTAAACGGTTAATAAAATGTCAATTTATTGGGGAATACTCTTAAGAATAAATTTAGCCTTACGTTTTCTTCTCAAAAGGTAGGTACAAGGTGGATTTACCCTGGGAATTGCTTTTCTACTGAAATCCGGCTCTTCCTTGTTAAGTGTTATGTTGTTGTTCATGTTTAGTAAGTCGCATAGAAAACCTAGACTACTTAAATTTCTTTAAACTTATGTTTTTACCTTATAAAGAACTTTATACAATATAATAAAATATATAACAACATAAGGGTAAAAATCTAATAAAGTATTTTCAAAGCTAGCAATTAATACATAAGTGTGGTAATAACTACGCGGGATACTGAAAGTACTCAAAATATAATATACTAACTAATATCCGAATGATTAATCATTTTCGTATGTACTTTCCTGCCCTTCAAAAGTCTTTGTCCCAGCCACTCAACTCCTCCGGCGGTTCGTAGTCATTCTCCACTCCCGATGGCCCAAAGTACTGCAAATCGCTCCAACTCTTCAGGGGTCTCTTGATGGGCGAGGGCAACTGCTTGGCCTTCAGCTGCTGCCAGTCCAGGCTCTCGAACCAGCTGTGCCGCTTGATGTCCGCGATTCCCTTCCGCTGGTAACCCAGACGCTCCGCCGGCAGCTGCTTGCAGAGATGCCTGACCAGGTGCTGGGCGGACTTGGGGATCCGTGAGGGCATGTGTATGACATCAATGCCACTGAGGATTTGCTGGTAGATCTTAATTTGATTAACGCCTCGGAAGGGGGTTTTACCAACAAGCAGCTCGTAAATTAGAATGCCCAGGGCCCAGTAGTCCACGGCACGATCGTGTCCACGATCCAGGATAATCTCAGGGGCCACATACTCCGGGGTGCCGGCAAAGGTGTTGGTTTTCTCGTTCTGTCGCACAAACTTGGCGAAGCCAAAGTCAACCTGGGATATAAATATCAAAATGTTAAAGTAATATATTCATTTGATTTCATTGATTAATGATTATAAGTTAAGGTTAAAGGTTCTAAAATACAAGTTCCTTTCCCCTACCAATTTGCAGTAACCATCCGTGCCCAGCATCAGGTTCTCCGGCTTCAAGTCCCTGTAGATAAACTGGTGCGAGTGCAGGTAGTCGAACGCCTCGACGACACAACCTGCTATAAATTTTGCAGTCTTCTCGTCGAAGTACTGGCGCTTTGACATCACCGTCCACACATCACCGCCCATGCAGGCCTCCATTAGGAAGTAAACGTATTTATCATTGCGGTACGTGCGATATAGCCTGGAATGGAATTATATTTAAGCGTGGCGAGTTAGGGCTCGGGTTGAGTTATGACCTACTCTACTATGAAGGGCGAGTCGCGGCATTTATTCATTACGTTCTTCTCGTTGTAAACGTGCTCTATTTGATCCTGCTTGACCACCTCGATTTTCTTGATTATCTTCAGGGCCAATGCCTTCTGGTTGTAGGAGACCAGGTCGACGCGTCCAAAGGCTCCGCAGCCCAGAGTGGCGATCTTCTTCAGCTCCGAAATGGCCACCTGGGAGTATTCATTGTCGAATTCCAGGGATTTATTGCTAGATCTCCCGCTGTTGTCACTCCGCTGACTGCTGGGTTTCTCGCGCAGCTGCTTGATGGTTCCCAAATAGCTAATGAAGGCTCTGAAATAATAATATACAAATTATTTAGGGTACGGTAATGTAGGTTCCTTGCTGCAAGACTCACTCTCTGTCTAGGACGAGCACCTCGGTGCCTGGCGCATCGGCATACACACTGGCCTGCCTCACGTCCGCATTGAGCAGCGCCTGCTCGCCAAAGTAGTCGCCCCGCTTCCGCTTGGCCACAATCTGCTCCAGCTTCTGGTCATCCAGCTTCTTTATGGTCACAGTTCCGCAGCGGATGATGTAAAACTCGTTGCCCAGCTCGCCTTCGCGCACAATGCAGGTGTCGGTCTCGTAGAATTTCTGGGGAGGAAAAAGAAAAACTTCTACTGATTTAGGGCTTCGACATGGCCTCTGATATATTACCCTCTGCAGGAGATCTACGACCTTGTGCAGCAGACTCTGGTCGAGCTCCTGCAAAAATGGAGCTGACCGCAGGAACTGCAGGTTCTCCTCGCGCTCCTTGGACCCAGAGATTTGCATGATGGCCCTAAAGGTTTCGCGGGCAATTTTCCAGACGCGTGCATCCGTTGAGGCTATAAAGTTCCGAATGAACTACTTCTTTCCGTTATAGTTTGTGTGGAAATCGGGACTCACCCTTGATGGTGGCCTGGCGGGGGGCATTGTAAAGGATGGCCAGTTCCCCGAATACCGTTGCGGGACCAAAGCTACCCACGAGCTGTCCCGCCCGGATAACATCGTACTGACCCTCGGCGGACACGTATATCTCGGATCCATCCTCGTGCTCCTGGATGATGAGGCTGTGCTTCTTGTAGCTGGCCGGGGCCATTGCATTGATAACCATCTCCTTGCGCTCCTTGTCCATTAGATTATTGAGGAAATCATTGCGCTCAATGGCCGTTCGTATGAGATTGCGTGTGCTGCGAAGCGGATTCATGGGGTAATAACCGCGTCTCGTTCGTTTGTCTTTCTCTCTAATTCTGCTTCACTTACACTTCGTCCTTGGCAATAAATTCGATTTCAATGTCGCCCCGAATGGAGAAATTCGGTCGGACATGGATGAGGCCACCTTCCACGCGCTGAGCCTTGGGGGACGGTGAATCGCTGGGTTTTCCACTCTTGGTCTCGTCTCCCTCGCCGCTCTCCTTGGGCCTAGCTATTTGATCCTGGTAGTTTTCGTGTGAAATTGCCAGACAAAAAAATGTATACAAAAAGGGAAATTGGAATAGATGTGTTCTTATTATTTGGTTGATAAAAGCTGAGATTTCACGCTGTTTAAATACGGATTTAAATGGTTTCAAGTAAATTAAGACTAGGCTTAGTTCTCCCTAAAGATTCCTCCTTTGAAACTCCTACTCTGAAATCCTTTACCATTAGCCTCCATTGGCAATCCCAGTGCCATTACATGCATTTGCCGTTTCGGCTAAGAGGCAACTAGCCACAAACAGTACCTGAAAATAAACGCTTTCAGGCAACTGTTCGGGCATATGGTCTTGGAAACTCCGCCGTAAGATGCCCATTTCGCTGAATCAGCAACAGATTCCGTGCCGGAAGCCAGTCGGCTAAGGGCTGATTAGCCACAGACTCTGCCAATGCAGCAGATATATCCCAGAGCAGATCCAAGTAGTGGCAGGGCGAACGGCCTTATTTGCTCGGGAGAAAGTTTTAGTTCGTGTCTGTTGGCGAACAATTAACATTCAACTTGTTTTTACAAGTGTGCCGGGCGCACGGTACAATTGTCAGCAGCTGTTGCCAGTTTCATTTTCTCTGTGGAGAGCCCCCGGGCAATATAAGGTTAAGAGGGTAGAGGCACATTAGATACGTACGTTGACTCTCACATAAAAGTTGCCTTAAACACACACAGCGTAGGAGATTGTGGCTATTCAACACATGGCTGGAGATATCCCCTGATCTACCCTAAATTTTCTACATCGAATTGCAAATACTACTTTAAGATATTTTTTATATCGGATACAAGCCAGAGATGTAAAGCTGATTTAAAGTTAGTTTGCATTCTACAAAACTAATAAAGAGAGATTTATATTCTTAACTATCACTGGAGGAATTCTCTGTTTAAAGTTTGCTGGGGGAATTCTCTGTGTAAGATTTTTGATTTATTTACAAAAACATATATCTTTAAGGGGCTATAAAGTACTTGGTTTATATGTAAGGCCCAGACTCATCTTAAATTATTTTAAAATGGCTGTAAAAAAGACTATTTATTATAGTTACAACTTATTGACATACCCGTTAAACACAAATGAGATACTAACCAAATAAATAAATCTCAAAAACAATAATGCATAAAATTATTTGAAATTTTAAATGTATTGTACTCTTAACTATTTTTCTTTTCCAATACCACAAATAATTTAAAGTTTTAATTAGAAAAGTTTTAATTGTGACTGGATCAAAGTTTTCAAAGTAAATACAACTTGTTTAGGAATAATAATAAATAAATAGAACCATTCTTGTTACGCATTAGATGGAAATTTAAAGAGTTATATATAACCACTTTTATCAGGTACTGACTGCATATACTACCTTTCCCATTTGCTAACTGGTAATAGATAGCCGGAATCCTTGCTCACTTCCTCACTACTGACTGATGGTCGAGGAAATGGTGCGAAAGCCGCAAGGTTCTGGCCAGTTGCCGGTCCTGTCATTTGGCAGGACACACACCCCCTCATTACTTACTTGATTATTCGCAGCATTCGCCTGGGCAGGACGCTCCGTGCTCCGCTTCTTGCGCAAGTGGAGCGGTGTGCCCGGTACAAGGAGCTCCGGAGGCATTGGCGGTGCCGGCGGTATGTTAATATCGGGCATCGTGGACACACGTCGACGACGTTGACTGTCTGCCGCCTGGCTCTTGGCCTGGGGATAATTGAGTGACACATTGCTGGAGCTCTTGGCTCGAAGGGGCGGGGCCTCGAGGTGGAGACTCCTGTTCCCGTTGCCGTTACTGTTACTGTCCTGTTCCCGTCGCTCCTGTGGCAGGAAACCATTTGTCAGCTTTGCCTCGCCGCTGCTGCCGTGGCTGCAGTTGTTGTTGTTGGTATCACCGCTCTGGCAGGACAAAGTGTCATCTGTTTGGTGGGCGCTTAGTTCCTGCGTGTGACCAATGAAAAACTTTACGGGCGCCTCGGTCTCGGTCTCGGTGCCAGGTGTTGTGGCGGAGGCGCCATCACCATCATCGGTGCCGCCCTCATCAATTATGCCATTCACATTCACTTTGAGTTTTGACTTGCCGCCATCCACGACATCATCGGCATGTGCATTAGCACCCACCTCCTGGACCTCCTCCACATCGATGCTGGGCACCTCCGAGGGCAGGGCAGTGGGTCGCCGCTCTTTGACTGGTTTTAAATTTGAATTTGAGCGTGCGACATTAATTGCATTGCCGTTGACAGAGACCGCCCTCTCCTGCTGCTGCTGCAGCCTGCCCTTGTTCGAGAGGAACATCTTCTCCTTGCCATTGTTTGCACTGCCATTCTTGGCAACCGGCTGCAGCTGCGAAGGAGATGCCAGCAAGGAGGCGGAGGTGGTGGAGATGGTGGGGGCGGCGACCACGGGGACGGAGGCGGGCTGCTGTCTCAGCCGTTGAAGTTGGGCCTGGAGGCCGGAACAGCACCAAACATTTACGAAGACAAACAAAGCGGTGCAAAAGTTTCGGCATTGGGTGTTGGGTGTTCAGTGTTGAGGTTCGAGTTTCGAGTGTTGAGTGTTGAGTGTTCGGTGTTCGGTGGACATTGGAGGCGTTGTCGACAGTGTGTATATATTTACAAGTGTTTTGTGCCGATATTATTGTGTACAGCGCGAATCGTTTGAAAGTATAAGAAACATACAAGCATGTGTGCAAATATTAGTCGAGTGCCGCAAAGAGTGCACGAACAGGCGAGAGTGGAGCAAGTTGCTCCGCGGTAGCTCACCTCGCTGGCACTGGGCGTCACTATGGGGGAGTACAGTGGCTTCTCCTCGCGGCGAATGTACAGGCCAATTTGCTAAAGGAGGAGGAAAGAAGCCAAGTTTTGTTCAACATTTAGTAATGTTTTTGATTTATCATTAAATTTAGTGCCTGAAATTGTCAAATCAAATATTTAAGATATGTTAAATGTATTTATTTGTTGTTTTATTAATTTATGTTTTTTTATTTGCAGAGATTTTTGTACATTTTACTAACATTTTTCGCTCTTCCAATATAATCAATATTTATTTTTCGCACATTTGTGTTTTCAACAGAAAATCAAATCAATTGGAAATTCACCCCATTAAATTCTACAAAACCAAATAAATATTTGGAAAATCATTCTACTAGTCACTTGTTAGTTTGGCATTTAATCTTTGATTTCTGTTTGATTGTCCCCCTTCATTCAATTTCCCATAAAAATAATTTGATGCTTAACACCTCGTTCTGAGGATTATTTTGACCAATCTCTCTGGATCTGCTGCCATTGTCAATGTAACCCTCCATTAAGTCTGGTAACCGAACAAGGAATTTGCATTGCCATTTGTCCCTTAAATACTGGGCTTTAGTCTCCCTATTTTATGTCCCAATACTCTTGGCTCCCAAGTTGCCCTTTTGTGTCCCTTTTTTTGTTTGTCGGCCTTTTCAACACGTCAGTTGAGGATTTCCTGCCCCTATTCCTAGATTGATTGGCTTAAACTGGCGATGATAGTCAGGCTTTGGACAAATCTCACGAATTTCCATAAAGATACATAGATATTTCAGTGTGTGTAACCAACTTATTATTCAACCTTGACTTTATGATTTGCATTTTAGTCAAAAGTGAAATTTTATGACACTGATGGTGTCGTGTGAAATTGAGGTATTTTTGAGTGGAAATTAAGAAGGAAATATAGTAAATAAATTCAGATAAGTATTCACAAGAGATGCAGGAAATATATATTTAAGTTTGCTTTTTGTCATATAGTATATTATATAATTTAGATTTCAGATTTTAAATCATAATTTTAGTAATATTTTTTAGTAATTTGAAACCTTTACAATAATTTATTTGTTTTTCAATTGTATCTTCATTATCTTTCTCATATTCTTGGGGAAGTGTATTTCCTCATCTGGCAAACACACAACATTTTCGGGGAATATTGTGGTAGGTTCGCAATATTTTTTGCTTAAATTTTTGTTTTTAATTTGCCACCCCGTTTAAAAGTTTCGCCTTACATACATTTTGAGCTCACCCATGGGGAAAGCTCTCACATCTTATCTTTCAATTGGCGTGGGGCCTAATGAAATATTCAGACCTGTTTGGGGGCCTAGTGCAGGCATAAATAAACACGTGTCAATTTGCGAGTCGCCTGGCTGGCTCTGCTTTGATATGCTAATCGACCTAAACGACGGCATTTTGACAGGTTTTCCGTTTTCCCACGGAAGCGCCGAATTCTGTTTTTGGCGATAAAGTCAACGATAAGGTTGACGCCCGCCCAGCCTGCACTTGAAGGCGGCATTTTCTTTTTTTTTTCATTTGGGAAGAGATGGAAAGAGGGAAATGAAAGGGCTCTTGGCTTCCAAGGAACGTCTTTAAGGCACAGCAAAAAATAGGATTTTAAAATTTATTCAAAGGGATTAACTATATTTTATTCTACTTGTTGTTAATCATTTCATCAAATTAGATAGTTGTGGTATATTTCTAAGACAGACTCCTTTATAAGTTTTTCTGCTCTGCTATTTACCATAGGATATTACTACTTTTTCCTTGCAGTGCACACTCGTTCTGTTAGTCTAAGCCATTTCGAGCATTCCTCGCCGAAGGGCGTTTGCTTTTCTAACGGCTTTGGCCCCGAACGTCCCGCAGTTATTTAGAATTACTGTGACGTGTAAGCTGGTGCGTGCAATCACGTTCATTGTCGTTCCCGCGCCTAGAACCATGTCAGAGGTACACACACATACAGATGCTCCTGCAGATAGCCGGGACATCCGACGGATCCTGCATATTTATACGTCATTTGGAGCTCTCCGGCTGCAAGCTGCTCGCACTCACAGCACAGATTTCCCTTCAGGATTTATGCATGAGTTCGGGAGTATGACTCTCAGCTACTTCTGTTTTTCCCACACCTATTTATATGCATGCTTATCATATTTTTGCATATCTAATGCTAGCTTTGACTCGTCGTACAATGTTTGTTATTGATGAAACGCCAAGATTGCAGAAAGTCAAGTGCCGTGCAGATTGAACTTGTTCCGATAAGTCTTCATGTGGCCATGTGACCAATTTGCAGAGCGAATAATATGCAAATATATATGTGTGTTTATGCAGTTCTTCTATATGGGACAAGGTTGCCTTTCATCAATCAAAAAATATATGTTCCGAGTGGGGGAAATACAAACAACAAGGATGTTGTATCGAACACAACAATATGTTTGGTTTTTTCCCCATTTGCCGTATTATTTTCCCAGCAATAAATGAAAATACTTATATATATATTTCTGGGAATCAATGGGCATTAAAGATTCTGCACTCGAGTTTTTGCCCCGTTTTTTGTGCCTGTGAGATAAGCCTGTTAAAAAGTGAACGTCATGGGCAGAAAAAATTAACGATAAGGGAAACAAGGTTTCGCTTCAGAGGCATTTTAGTGTGATTCAAATACCCTATATGCAGAGAGGGCAAGGTTATTTCCGCTGGTAATTATACAGCAGGAAACGATCTTAAATATTTGGATTAGTGAGTCAGTTAGAAACCAAAACAATGGAAACTGTTTTTCTTCTGACTTATTTTGTAATCACTAGGGTTTTAAAAACCCTTTAAAATATGTAAAAAAATATTACAAAATGGCAGTATATAAAATCACAATATTCCATAAATAAATTTGGTAACATAAACATTTTATTGCAATTTTCTGACACTTTTTTAAAGGATTTTATAGTGCTTCCCCCTTTCCTTTTTTGAGTAAACTTACATAGGTTTTAAACAATTAAATATATTTTGTAGATTTCTAAACGGTGGTCCAATTATGAAACCTAAAAACTTATTGAAACCCCCTGTTGATTGATTTCAAAACTAGTTCAATGCAGGTGCTTCCCCGTGGGAAATATTATCAACGATTGCTTCAATTAAATATTTACAAACATTTATCACAGAGTAACTTCTAAGTCGTAACTGAAGCCAATTATTTGCACTTTATTTTCTGTTTCGCTACACATTATTTATGGCTTTTTCTCGCCGCCCCGATTAACTTAATTAAGCACTTGATGAACTTATCAGCGGACTTATCAGACAAGTGCAATACCAGAGCGTGATCTGTGGCACGCGGAACTCACCACGGGGCTATCTTGTGTGTTGAGTATCGTATCGGTGTTCTCATCTTGGGCGGGGGTAAATTTGTTTTTACTGCGGTGATGGAAAAGTCGGGGAAAGCAGGCCATATTGTCGCCGAAGGATATGCGTATCTATATATCCTTGTGAGCAGTTCTTTGCGGGTATATGTGGGTATCTGAGGCAGTCGCTGTGTTGGCCGTGGTTAGGGTACACGCTCTCTTTTATCTCAAATCGTTGGCTGCGGCTGCCGATGCGTGTGGGTTCAACACTTTGATTGCCCCGGCCATATTCCGTGATTTATGGTCGAGGATTTAATTGCGGCTATAAATTTGTTGTGTTCGGTTGCAATTGTCGCGGATTATGTATGCTTCGACTATTATTTCGATTTACTTCGGTACATTGAATACTCATTTGCTTTAAATTGATTGGTAGAGGGGGAAAGTAGTTTTAATATGATTAATCTAAGAAGATCTTATCGGCATTATCAGGCTTGTTAAGGTTGCTTACTTGAAATGTTTCAATTCATATAATGCCTAACAAGTATAAATTGCTCTTGATATATATTCAAGTTAAACTGTAGACAAATCTAAAGACTTTACTGCTTCCTAACAAGTAAATTTGCCTTTGGACTTATTCAAATCTTGTTAAGACAATAAAATAGTATTATGCAAACTAAATTAGAGATTTAATAAAATGTTAAAAAAAAGAAGCTCTAGATGACTTTTCCTGAGGCTTAAAACCCTCTTTCAGGGAAAACTAGAAACTGGCACTCGATAAGCCAGCCAGCCGGAGATTGTGCCTGCCATCAAAGCCATCAGCCTTCAGTTTGGCATCACAAAACAAAAGGATCTCGGAGTGGCGCTCTAAATTCTGGGTTGACCACATCCGTTTATCAACTGTCCCAGAAAGTGAAGGCAGCTTTTGCTTTGCATCTGATAAATTTGTTTGTTGGCGAACAAAAGTTTCAAAGTTCAAAAACGATGCGCATCACCAGCCGGCCAAAGAAACGGGCTGCCTTAATTACCGCCTCTGGGCGAAAGTGGCACCAACTCCGCCGGATGAGTCAGAATGCTTGCTGGCTTTTATCATTGGGCCTCTTATCGTCTCAAATGCCTAATTGTTTTCTATTTATGCGGGGGGATTTTCATTGTTTGGTCAAAAGCTCTAAAACAAATGCCTTGAACGGCAACAATGCTGGGGTATTGCCGAATGCCCGTGGCTTGGAATATTAACAAATTTACTGGTCTCAAAAATCTTACATATATACACTTCTGTATACTGGTATATAGGGTATATCAACACCGAATTGTATTGTATTTCCTTATACGATTGGCCGATAACGGGCCGAGCAATCGGAAAAATAAAGAACTCCGGGTCTCCGCTATTTTTCACAGTCATATTTGTGTTTTGCTTTCCCAGCCATGATTCGCTTTTTAAAGCAAATACAAGAGGCAAAGTGAGCAGCAACAATCCACCGAAGAAAGACCCTAGAGAATTGCCAGAGCCGCCAGTCACGAGTCACTCACTCATTTATATTAATTTATTGACATTTTCGTTTGCAGTTATCAGCACACTTTTCCTCTTCTTTACTTGTTGTTCCTCGCTGGCTTTTAATGCTGTTATTTCATTGCATTTCATAATGAAGTTATTGCCTGATTTCTTTCTTCTTCGTTAGTTTTGATTTCGTTTATTGATCTAACATAAACTTGACGACTGTTTTTGTCCAAGGGAACTTTACGGGTTCTCTCCGATAAGCGTTTTTTATGGCCGCGCAAAGGTAAAGTTCACGTAATTTGAAAGAAGTATTGAGAAGTATTTATGTCACCGTTATGTTGACCATAACCCTTAAACAAAAATGAAAGTAAAACAAAAGCGAATATTTTGAAAGCACTGACGCATACGCTATTTTTCACTAAAACACTCAAATGTTTCCTCGAAGTTGTTTGAGAATATGTCAGCCATATCTTTTGATTAGATATCAATATCAGGGAACTTCAAGATGATTGATATATTTTGTTGACTTTCAATTTGTCAAAATGAATGGAAATAATTTATGGAATGGAAATAACATGGATATTTTCACTATATTTCTCGATTGAAACACTTGAAATTCACTTTTCCGCCAACCACTTGAGCCGTTCACGCCGCACTGGCATGTCACTAAAGCACTGGACACTTGGACACTGAAAATGGCCTGGAATTTTTTGGGAACACATATATCGTGTGATTTGGCACTTCCTAAATGAACCGCAACGTTTTGGTCATTTTACAAGATCGCACGTAACAACTTCCGCCGCATGTGGCCCATTTTTCGGGTCTGAATCACTTCGGAATCGCTTTGAAAGCGGCGCCCCAAGGCTGCCCCGGTGGTGCATGGGGGGGTTTGAAGTACTTCGCTGCGAGCCACGCCGATCCGTATATACCTTCCGCACACCTGCCGCCGTGGAGGCTGATAACTCGACTAATTTAACGCGGCCAATTTAAATTGGCAATTTGCTCGACGCGGTAACGCCGACTCCGACGTCTACTGCGACCGCGACTGCGACGGCGACGGCGACTGCCGCCTAGCTTTATGTTTATCGGTATCAGTTGGAGTCGAGTGCCTGCCTAGCGCCTTATCTATGGAGAAGTGTTGGGTATGCCGGGCGTCACTGTTAACGCGGCACGGTGGTCCCTTGGCCCCAAAGCACATGGGAGTCGAATTCAGAGGGGGCCAGGGCTTGTGAGAAGCTTTTAGTAATGATTTCTCAATATTCGTAAACTTCCTAAACATGTGCAAGATCCTAAGAATTAATTACATACCCCACGTATGTAATACATAGGTGGGGGATGTAATTAATTCTTAGGATCTTGCACATGTCAAGGAAGTTCATTAGGGGTATAGTCTTGATGTAACTTATTAAAAATTGAATTTGGGCTTTCACTTCCTTAAATAGTCTTATTTTTGCCTTAATCTAAACCAAATTCCCCTATGCAATTAATTGTTTTTTAGTTCAGCGCACAGAAACGGGTCTAATATCCCGAACAAAACTCTCTAATGCTTATTACACTAACTAATTATAAATTTAATAAACCAAAGATCTAACTAAAGGTAGCTGGTTGCATTTTTTCTGATAAATCAAACCTAATCAGTGATTTTTTTAAGTTAAAGAGACCAATATTACGTATACGCACCATATTACCACAACTCTGTCGTCAAATAAATTTGTATATAAATAGTTTTTACCACAACCTTACCCTTAATTAAATTTTTATGTAAATAGTTGATTGCATTTTTATTCCCTCTAAAGAAAACAATAACCTTCTTCCTGATGCAAAATAAAAATTTTAATCAAATAGGTTGACAAATCACCAGAGCTGCTGCATCGCAAATTAGAATTCTCCGAGCGTTGCGAGATAGGCGCAAAGTTCGCGACTTAAGGCGTCGGAGTTTTTATTCATTATGCCTTAAATGCGTAACTAAAGCAATTTCAAAGTAAAACTCATTTTCACCCTCGACTCGGCCCCACTCGAGCAGGGCCGGTCCCGCGGCGTTCTACGTGCTCATACGCCGCTCGAGGGTTGCGCCTAAAAGTATGCACGTATCTCCAGACGTTGTCGTTTGATTAAACTTGTTAACACACCCACACACACTCGCACTCGCAGCGGAAAGAAAAGCCAGAGCGGATGCCAAAGTTTGTCAGGCCATCACTTTAAAGTCGGCAAAGAAGTCGACGGTGCGGACTCATTTGGGCCCGAAGAAGCATAAATTCCGACATACTACGGGTGTATCTGTGCCCGGGCATTTCCTGGCACGGCAGGAAGTTCTATTGCATAATCTTATTAACCGCATACACACAAACACAGAGACAGAAAGAGAGAGGACTGAGTACACACTATGAATACGGAATAATTTATGCATTCAGATCCCCGGCAGCGGCATTTGCCCGGAATTGTTGACAACTTGTCTACGGTTTGTGGCAGTCCGCATTTTGATTTGCTTTGCCCAAGTTTTTACTTATCCGATTAGCCCGTCCTAATTACTATACGGCCTGTGTGTTTGCATAGCCGTGCCAGCGCGGTCACATCTATTTGAATTTGATTAGTTTTGATTGCATTCCTGTTTGGCTTTGGCCGGTCCGAGTGGCAAACATATTTATTAACCCGTCTCGGTGGTGAAAGGCCAACTGAATCAAAGTCACAGGGAGGGAACACAGTTGCAGTCAATATTATAGCAATACACTTTTAAGGATTTTAAAATGGAATTTGATTTAAATTTGTATGAATACGTTTTTGTACACTTCACAGGTACTCTTTTTAAAAAAGATCAAGCGGAAATAGAATTTTTGTAAAATAAAATAGAACTAATGGTGTTTAAAACGACTGTCTGACTATGATTAAAAATCATTTCTTTGTAGTTGTATATATAGTTTTTTTAACATTTTGTTTGATGAAATATTTTTGAAATAAAAAAAATAAATAAATTACGATTAATATTGAAAACCCATTTAATGGAAAACATTTTAAAGTATTAAGTTATGAAGTATAAACCTATAAATTAAATACACATTTGCAATTTATTAAAAATCCGTAGCAATATCTGTGATCTCTGGATCTCTAGATTTTCCTAAGAACGCTTTACCTTTTTTTAGTAGTAGACATCAGTAGATAGAATTCATTTTCCTGCGCTTTCTTTTTCTGACCCCACTTATGGCTTGAAAAAAAGTGAACACAGGAAATATGGGAAAACAATTTGGTAGCCGAAAAGAAAAGCGCGGCGGCGGCGACGGCGATGGCGAGCGGTGTGTGTTTGTGTTTTATGGCCCACGGAGCCATGATTGATGCGCTCCTCGAGCTGCTCGCTGCTCGCTGCTCGCCGCTTTAGTGGATTTTCAAATTGCTTTTTTCCCGCTGACAGTCGACGGCTCGCCAACGTGGAAAGCCGGCGGCAGTTATTCAAATGCAAACGACAGCTGTCAAAATGGTTTTAACTAAAAATTCGACTTTATCTCTCCCCTTTTTCATCCTTTCTTTTTTTGCTCTTACTCCTCCACTTGCAGGCTGCCGCGCAAAAAATGGGCCAACTGTCAATGAGTGACTGCCGGGCCGCGGCAGTAGTCCACGTCCTTGTCGGAGGATCTCCTGGCGCATGATTGGCCAGCTGCTGGCTGCAGAAATACGAACCTACATAAGTCAGGAGTTGGAGGACTCAAAGCCAGGTCAATGACCGCCGTCGTCCGGCTCCTGCCGCTGATCCTGCTCCCGCTTCTGCTGCCGGCGGTGCTGCCCCACCAGACGACGGATGCCGCCGCTGGTAACCACCAGCAGCATGTGGCGGACCAGAAGTTCCAACTGCCAGCCGTTCCGCTGCCTCCGCCGCCGCCCTTCTCCGCAGCTGGGCATAACTTTGCGTTGAATGCCTTTGCCGGGGCAGAGTCATCCTCGGGCAGCCACTCTCCTGGTTCATCCTCCTCCTCATCCGGTGGAGCCGTTGGTTCCGGATGCGGCGGCATGCTGCGGGCGCGGCATGGCGTCATCCAGACGCCCAACTTCCCTCACCGCTTCGGCACGCCCATCGAATGCGTGTGGATAATCGACGCCTCCGATCTGCCCTCCACTGGCCAGAATGTCTCCATTGTGGTGTACCTGACCCAGCTGTATGTGATGAGCGGTCTGAAGTTCACGGAATACATGTACTACTCCGACGACTTCAAGGTTCCAGCCCATCGGTTCTTCACGCTCACCGAGGACGATGTCACGCAGGCCACGTGGGTGCAGTTCCACAGCCAGTACCTGGAGATACGCTTCACAATGGCCACGTTGGATGGCACCCACCTGCGGGCACTGGACCGTCTGCTGGACGTCTATGGGTTCAACATCACCTACGAGGTGCAGAACGAGGTGAAGACGTCGCTGTGTAATGCCCTGCAGTGCCGTTTCCTAGGAGATTGCTTCGCCAGCGCAGATTACAGGTGAGCTTATGGGGATGTTTGCCTTGATTACAATTATTTTTTGAGTGAATAGATCTAAGGAAATATAAACCAAAACTGTTTATTTTATAAATTTATAAAAGAAAAGTTTTTGAAAATATTTGCCAAAGAACTTAATTACAGAAAGTCAAAGAGTTTGAACTCTACCTTCTCTGAACTCCAACTACATATATCATTTACAAATCGCTTGACATTCGAGCAACTTTGTTCAACATTTTGAAAATTCAATTAATAACTGGCAGGCGAATGAACTAACCAGCATTGGGACGTATTTTACAAACAGTTGTTGCCCTTTTTTTGGATGCCCTGAGTTCAACTACTCAAGCGATCCGGCAGTGTGCAAAACTGAGTTCCCGTGGGCAACGAGCACCTGCGTCCGGACTCCGGAGCATGTAGAATAAGCGCCGGCAAAAACTTTTACGGCTCCCATCGACCCTTTCGGAAAATATGGCAAGGGAAAGTGAAAATGGTTGAGAACGGACCCGAGATTGGCATGGTTTTCAGGGCGCAGTTCGGTTCTGACGAAATCCGAGCACACGGAAAATCACCGGCAGGTAACCAAACCGATGAAACTGTTAACTGCTTGCACATCAATCTTTTGGCCCCCTTTGGTAAAGTTTCTCCACCGGCAGGGCTTTGCATTTGGACCCTGGCCGGGATTCGGAGAAGTCGAGTACGCGGGGTTCAAGGCTCCCAACCTAAACCAAGTGGGAGCCATACATTTGTAATGTTTCAATAAGTGGAGCGCCCGAAAACAAGCATCCCGCCCTCGACCCGGGCCAGACAATGGACGGATACGGATGGCAACCCGTGTCAGTGAAAAGAAAAGTACAAAACGTATGCATACACATACACACGCCAAAAGTTGAAAGTCAAAAGGAAAGCGGAGAGCTTGATGCATTTTTCCCGGCAGCCGGCAAAAATCCAGGTAGTGAGTGGGTTTTATGAATAAGCTCCGCAATTGAGTTTGACAAGCTCGACGGCGAGGACTTGTGGTACAATGGCGTGACAAGTCGTGGACGTGGGTTTCGTATATCCCTTTTTTTTTAGTGGAGCTTTGATTAATTGAGGAGTGCCTGCCCGATGCAGAGGGAAAGCATGTCTGGAAAAGCCCCGAGGAAAAGCCTTGCCTTGTCCCACTTGCGGACCGAATAAAATTACATTTTCAATTGTTATCCAATTATAAAGTTGAATGTCAGCAAATAGACCATTTCAGGGCAATTAACGCGTAAACAGGACGCGGGACAGTGACCCCGGCGGACAGGAGGTTAAACAAATCAAATTAATTGCGCAAAAACTTTTGGCAGCTTGAAGTTGCAACTTCCACGCCTACTTAACATAATTATTATTAATTGGCCGGCCCAGGGCCCAAGGCCGCGCACTTGGCCGCGCTAATTGAATATTAATATCAATGTCGAAGCGAGAGTGAAGTGTGCTTTTGCCGGTTGGGAGCTGCCGGAGGGGTTGGAGAAATTAATATAAAAGTGACAGCTGAACTAGAGAAGTTGCATCGGCCAAGAGGCGGCCCTGAAAATATATATAATTTCGCGCCTGCCACGTAGCGGCCCGTAACTTAATTACCAACTGGAGGCAAATGAGCAAAGGCCCGCTCCATTCCGTTCCCTACGTGCCTCAGATAACGAAGTGCGGCACGAACCGACCTACTGCTCACACAGCCCCCAATATCTCTCAGTGCACGATGGAGCGAGTGAAATGTGCGGGGTTGTCAAGTGACTTGTGTCACAGCCAAGGCATCACAGCTGCTGCGTAGTACTCGTACGTACTCGTACTCGAGCTCGTATAAACAACGAAACAGTCATGCTCATGTTGTCAAATGCCACCCCAACTCAAAAGCTGAGTGTGGCGGGGAATCCCACTGCAGGAGCCCACTGCCTGGCAGCTCAATCTCCCACTGCATCCTCGTTTATGGCACTCGTTTTCAGCATCTCCTTTGTTAAGTTAATGTGCGAAAAATGCATAGCATCGGAGAATGCTAAATAGATGATAAAAGCGCGGGGCGGAGCGACTTTCCTGCCACTTTATGTGGCACCCAGTGCGTATGCTTAGTCCTCCCCCGCTTATTAATTTTTTGCCGCCACTGTTGTACTTGCCGGGAGCGCCATCCCCTGGTGGCTACACTGTCAGTATGTGTCCACAGTTGGGTTCAGAAAAATAATGCTGAAAGTACAAGGTTTTGAGTTAATAATTATTATAAATTAGGAATTGCAAACTAGCCATATCCTTTAATTTTAATAGATAATTTTATACCCTTGGAGGGTATTATAATAATAGTTAGTAAACCATATATGTTTAGCATCAACAACTGAACCGTTTTAGCCATGTTATGCGAAAACAAGTTTTTTTTTTAATTTTTTTCAAAAATCTTGAAGGGGTTAGATAGTAAAAAATAAGAAAATGATTACTTTATTCAGATTAAGACATATTTTGAATATATTCATGAGATATTTAAACTTAAAACTTCAGACTTAGTTTAGTTTTAGTTACTGCCTTAAAACTCCTTTTAAACTTTGATAGCTATACTCTTGGCCTCAGCTGCTTGTGTGTTAGCATTTTAATAAGCTTCTTCGCATGCGTAAAGTAAAAGTGTCAAGTGTTGCCAGGCTCATAGCTGATGAAAGACTGTTACTGAAAGAAGAGGCTAAAATTTAATCTTTTCCCCTTGTCATTTCTGTGGCACATTGTTTGGTTTTATTTATTTAATTTACCGATTGCCATTTATTTGCGGAATCGCCACCCAGAGCCGCCCCAAGCTCATTAATGTCGACGACCACTAACCCTATTTAATTGCCAATAAACTTGTGTAAAATATTCAAAATGCTGTTGAGCTGCGAACTGGGCGAATTGCAGCCAGAAACTTTGGGAAAGCGCTTCCAAGTTTTGCCGCAAATGCCAGAGAGCAGAAACAATAAGCCATAAACAATTGGCCAAAAGCCAGCAAGGACCTGCTGTCCTTGCCAGCCACTGTGCTCGCTTTCGTTTCGTTTCGTTTTCGATCCCCTTCCTTTTGCCTCCCTTTGCATCCTGCATTTATTTCGCCTGACTGAATGCATTTCTGGTTGCATTTTTATGCATTTATTTGCTGCTCGAGCGTCCATCAATTTGCTGCCGGCCAGTGAAAATCTGTTGCACTTCACCGCAAAGCTCAACAGAGCAGTAACCAATTTATATATTTTAAATACTTTTTCCGTTTTTAAGCCATTTTCGTGCCCTTACTTTTGCTTTTCTTTCCCTTTTCGCAGGCCGCTTTCGGCGCCTCTCTATATTTTCATTAACAAACGCTTAATTGAAAAACTTTTTCGCTTTGAGGGCCGTCGTCAAAGGGCCTGGCCTGGGCCCTCCTTTATCGAACCGATTCAGTAATTTAATCTATGAGTATTTTCCCCTCAAGTTTGCAACAGAGAAGCCGAGTGCCAAAATGTATTCACAGTTGATGAGAGAACCAAAACGAAAAAAAGTGCCCTCCGTTTGCATTACGCATATATATTAGAAACTGGCTCGCCTAGCTCGGTCTGCCGCCAGACTTTCGCTCTAAAAACACAACAATGTATATTTGAGGACCCCAAAAATGTAAAAGAGGCTGTAAAACCCAATCCCCAGCCAACTGATTGGGCAACCTTTTTGCCCAGTCGCTCGGTAAACAAGAAGCAGAAGGAGCGCTGCACCAGCGGCAATGACATCGACTCGGAATTAGGCCACATCCAGGCGAAGTTTGACAAAAATGGGACGGCATTGGGTCTGACACAGGGGTTGAACCTTCCTCTGAATTAAGGATAACAAAATAAGTGTTTCAATTTCCAGTGAAGGGTCAGCTTAAGGGAGAATGTTTGTTAAGTAAAAATTTTTAAAACTAAAACTATATAAAGTTATAAAACTATTTCACACAAGTTATAAATGTGAGAAGAGAGCTTTGGGTTATTAATGGATAATCAAGGCTTAAATTATTTGACTTACTTAAATAAAATTTTTAAAGGGAGTTTAATTTTTTTTTAAGAAAAATAGATTAAATGGAACTACCAGCACTGTAGCTTTGCAACTCCTAGCCAAACACATTAGTTCCTTTGTCTTTAACTAACATCTAGATCCGCTCCTGACTTTTTGGGGCTTGACAATCAATGTGCCTGGCCGTCGCCTGTGGATCCTGCTCCTGTTTCAGCTTTAATAACAAAATGGGAAGCTGCTGCTGAGCAAACAGAATGTCAGCGCCAAATGAGATCAGGCTGCGAGTGCGAAGGACAGGGCACACAGTGCGCCAGTGTGGGAGTGGACCTGGGAGTGGGTGCGGATGAGGATGCACCGATGCACCGATGCACCGACGTGACCGCTGCACATGCACAAGTGGGTTGCCGCCATGTGGCAACTGTGTCAGTGTCATTGCGATCCGGCTGCGTGCGCCTCGTGCATTGTTTGCCATGTCAAACATTGTCATTTATCCAAAGTCTACGACCTGGGGGCGCAGTTCCCTGAATCTGTTCCAGTTCCCGACTGCCAGAGTCCAAGCCTTGCATATTGCAATTAAGTTTTGTTTGGTCCCGAAATTTCTCACATTGAAAGGACGATGCAGGCGTCGCCTGATGCGGAGCATATGCCGCTCGAAGCTCGCTGGCTCGTTCGCTCAATTAAAACTTTTTCAGCCCAATGTTGTGGCAATTCGGTCCTTTTAATTTTCCTGTCTTGCAATGACGTCGAAGGCACCTTCACCGCAAATTGGGCTTTTCGCCCGAACAAGAGATGTAATAACTTATTTCGAAAGTTTCAAAATATAACAAAAAATCAAAGTGGCTTTAAAAATGTAAACTTTTGCGCTGCCATTTTAAGCCTTTAAGTTTAAGGAAGTTGTCTAAGGTCTTTACAATATGACATCTTATTTATTTAATAAAAAAGTGAATATTAAAAGCTATCATAATTAAAAACACACCCCCTTTTAACTAAATAAGTTGGCCCTGCCAATTTATAACCAAAAAAATGAGTATGCAAAAAACAAAACCATTAAAATGCAAATAGAAAAAAGCACGCTTTTATATATATTTTTCATATTAAACATCCTTTTGTGTTTTACGACTGCCAGGCGGTGAAATGGCGGCCGCAAGCCATTTCACAATCCCTATTCTCGGTGCCGCCGCCGCCCGCGCAGTCACCTTTTCACATACGACCATCAAATTAAATTTTATTGCATTAGGCGAATGGGTGAAAAAGTAATTGCCAACATTTCAGCCTTTCTTGCCTATTTTTTTTCTTGTTCAACCGCTTCCTTTTACGGCTCCACGTGCCACAGGCAAGAAAAAAGCAATTTGTTGTAATTTCATTGCGTTTCCATCGCACGCGGCCCGGCCAGTAGTCCTATATATACACTCCCGTACGTCATTTAAAGTGGAATTAAATGCGAGAGTGAAAATTCATTGGGCTTTGATTCGATTGCTGCGTTTTTAATTATTTATTCTCCATTGCGAAAGCAATTCAATCTGGGCGGAGGAAGAGATTGTAGAAGGAGCAAACGCCAAGAATGGTATCGGCTTTAAAGCCTTTGCCGACCCATTATGCGTTCTTGCATGTATGAATGCTCATATTTTCCCTCCATGCACTTTGGCTTTTTGTCAAAAATCTGTCAGAATCCCGGGCAGCGTCTCGCAACTAAGTAACCCAACTCCGAAGATCCGGAATCTGAGAAGAAAAAGGGAAAATTTGGGGTACAAACATAAAATACTTGGCATCTTAAGAGAACTGTAGGTTTAAGATAAGTTAATACCATATACAAATTATTTAATTCAAAACAAAATAGGTTTAATAAATAATTTGGATTATAAAATATATTATAGCTAACTTAAAGGAAAATTCTCAGACGGGACTATAAAAATATAACTATAGGTCCCTCCAGTACCACATATACCCCTTTATAAATTCAAAAAAACAAAAACCGGGGTATCAAAACTCGGGGGCAACTTTTGGCGACTCATATGACATATTCATGGCGGCCATATGCGTGTATGTATTTTGGGTTAGCCATAACCATTGAGCCATTCGCCCCAACGTCATTTCGCAAATGCAGTCAAGCATTTCCCCTGCTCGCGATGTCAGCAGTTTTTCGAGTGCAGTCCCATAAAGTTGCTGCAGATTTTTGGCAAGCGGTTTTAATTGTTCAGCTTTCCGAATCTGAATGAATTTAAAATGCGCAAAATTGGATTGCCAAGAGCAGTCAAAACAATGCCATGCCCTGGGATCTGTGGGGAATCTATCTACTCACCGCCAGTGGAATGTGCGAGTAACACATGCCTTCCGTATGCGCAGCGGCAGTGCATTTAATTTTTATTTTAAACAAAGGGCCGGCAGCTACGGTGGCAAGCACAAATAAAAGCCAAAAAAGAAAATACAACTTTCGGTGCCAAACACTTTTTTGTGTAAAAAAAAACTTTCGAAGTGCACATGTCGCAAAATACACAGAATTATGCAAAAAATAAAAAAAGGGTTAAAAAAAGGGAAAACACCTACCAAAACTTGCGAGCACACGGCCCAAAAACCAGCTGCAGGTGATTTTCGGCGATTCGTAAAAAATGCAAAGCCCGCTTCATTGAAATGAAGAAGGTTTAGTGCCAGGGCTTCAGCGGAAATGTTCCTGCGTTTTCCTTTTTTTCTCTGCTGGTTTATCCTTACGAACAGCCGTCGATGGGTAAATTTTAAGAATGCAGAACAGCTTTTTTATTTAAAAGGACAGTCTGAAATAAATAAGCTTGAGAAGGTTGAGCCTTTCATTTCGAAGAAGCTGTCATTAAGTCAACTTTCTATGATTTTTCAAGCAAACAAATACTTTTTCGAAGTTTCCCACACATTTATAAATATGCCAAAAAGTTTTTAAATATATAATGAGTGCTGTCTTGGGTTACTGGAAGTTAACCTTTTAATAATTAACCACACCTTGGTAAATTAAGAACATTTTGAAGGGCTTACAGCGTTAAATTAATTATTGATGAAAATCTAAAGACAAAAGTTATGCCTTGCAAGTAACTTTATACATATACGTTTCCCCTTTTTATTTACTTAATTTCACTCAAGCTGTAAGATTTTCTTTTATAAATAGAATTTTCCCCGGCTGCAAAGTAAAGCCAAGTACATCGTGTGTGGGTTGTCTGGGAAAAACGCTTCCGTCGCAGAAGGCACGACACGAAACGATGGCGATAAATAGGCAGCACGGAGCTGTGAGCATCGCAGATGTCAAAACACAAGGCAATTAATTTCCGCCGTACAATGGCATGGCGAACAGGACCACAGCATTCTTATGTAACAAGAGCGGGTCCTGGCAGTGTGTAGGTCAGTGTGTAAGCCTAACAAAGGGGCGGCTTCGGAAAACTAAGCATGCTGCTGGTATATCCATGTGCGAATGATAAACTGCTGCTAGTTCATAATATATATGGTGGTAGGGACTCAGCCAGGACTTGCACGGAATTTTGTCCAGAGCGAGATACAAATACTTTGCATAATTGCGGTCACCAATGAAACTTCCAACTCAAAAATTGTCTTCTTGCTGCGTCCTATTCCAGCCCGCACCAAGATTTCGCATAAAAGTAAAAGTTTTACGGCCATCAGAAAAGTTTTCTCGTCACTTTTTGTTTTGTCCCGTTTCCTCCCTGGGGAACATTTGATTATTCGGCCGTCTGACAAAGCGACGGCGCTAAAGTTTTTTCGCTTTAACCTCCTTTCTGGGAGGAGTCCTTACGCTGAGAGTGATTCGAGTTTGATGGTAATAGTGGAGACGGTGGGCTGCAGATGGCACTAATAGATCAATTAGAAATTTCTTTCATTGAATTCGCATTATGGCCAGAATCCAGAAGAAGAAGGGACAAGCGGGGGAAGTGGATTTAGCTCGGCTTTACTCTTGGCTTTTCACGCTTTACAAGGACTCGAGGGTCTGACCTTTTTGCCAAAAGTGAGCAGCAGCAGGATGGGGCAGAAGGGACGAAATGGAAAATTAATTTCGGTTGACGTGTGTCAGCAACGCATGACTAACAAACAGCGGGATAACAATTGCTATTCCAGCTGAAAAACGAGCGACAAGGGGTAAAACAAATGGCAAAGGATGCCCAATTATTTTGAACAAATGGTTACACGTTTTTTTAGCGTGTCCCGAAAATTCGGTCAAGCTGGGGAGCCCAATTAAATTGTCAAAAATGCTGTAAGCGTGAATTATGTTCTGTGATTTTAAATGTCTGCCATTTTCCGTCGAAAATTTCGTTTGAAACGGATTTCATGGCAAGGGATTTCATTATATATCTGAGCCCTTCTTTAATGGCTGTCTTTGGCAGCAGAAAAATTTCAATTTCCAGGAAATCTGCATGTACAGAAAGGATTTTAAGCGGTTGCTATTAAATTTAAACTCAATATGTATTGGTTCACCGAAATAATATTATCGAAATGAATACCTTTGAGTATTTAAAACTGAAATACTTCTTTAAGTCCATATTATACAGATTAAATTCTTTACAGATTCTTTCTTTAATTTTTATAAGTTTGCAGACAGAATTGATTGGTACTTGAGTTCTAAGATGTTTACTCTTAAAAATAACCCAGTTCAGAGTCTCTGCCGAATCGAAGTCTAAAGCCCTCTTAAGGATGTCCTGGCGACAGCCTACTTTACTGTATTCCATGACCTTGGCCAGCCGGCAGCTTACATATTTAAATTATTGTCTCTGGCCGAGTGCTTGACCCCGGCATCTGTATCTGATGATGATGCTGGGGCGAGATTCCAGATAACTACAAATTCAACTTAGGCACGTTCTCAAAAAAAAAAAAAAAAAAATGAAGAAGAAAAAACTCCCTCATCAAGTGGGTCCAATAAAACTTTTATGACTCAGCCGCAATCTTGGGTCCAGATAAATGCGAGTCCTGCGCGGTGACAACTTGTCGCCCGGGCCACTGTCCTGCCTGCAGTTCCGGTCAAACTGCTCTGCAGATCGCCAAACAGAACTCGAAACGTGCTCTTACTTATTTCCCCTACGCTCTTTGTCCTTGCAGCTCGTATGGATGCGCCTGCTTTCCCGGCTTCAGTGGCAGCGACTGTGGACATGGCCCGCTGTGCCAGGACCTGCACACCAACGTCTGCCAGAACGGCGGCACTTGCAAGTAAGTAGATTTTCCAAATTTGCATCGAAAAGCCGATTTCTGCAAGTAAAGGGAAGCCATCAAACAATGGGAATGGCTTTTTTAAGTCCTCATAATAATTCAAGAGCCTGCGAAAATCAATCGAACTTACTCAGAGCTCCGATAAAATGTAAGCTTCAATAAAAACCGACAAAGTGGGCGGCAGCAGCACAGCTTTTATTCCTTTTCCCATAATTGTTTATACCAGCAAACATGGTTTTCGGGGAATTTATTTTCTTTTAATTTATTCATCTTAACTAAATTGTTTCATTACTTTTCATGGAGAGGGCATTCCCGAGATTTAGTTCTTCGCTGAAACCACCAGCTGGGTATTGTTTCCGAGCTTTCATAAATATAAATAAAACAGAGCTCTTACCCATACAAGAGCCTCTCGAAAAGCAATGTTTTTCGTTTTCAAAGGAAAAACTTTAATGCTCTGAGCCCCAAACAAGCCAGAATTAAGACCGGCGATATATGAATTCACTCGTGGACACACACACTCGCATGTTATTGGCCCCCTTTTTTTGGCCCAATTTTCTTATTGTCGGATCGTCATTCGCAGGCACATCGGCGACGCTGCCATAACTTGCCACTGTCCGAAGGGCTTCAAGGGGACCAGATGCGAAATACCCGAAATAAACGAGACGACGCAGGGTAAGTGCAATAATAAATGTTATTTCCCACATATATCTACATATACACACACATACAAAAGCCGGCTAAAAGGCGCCAGGACCCGAAAAAAACAAAAAATGTGGGGGCATAAAAAGCCGGAGGGCGGAACAGGGCATGGACACTGCTGTTAAAGTGAAAATGTAATTAAGGAAATAATTAGCATTAAAAATGCACTCAATGGCAGCTGAGGTGCCCGCGCAGACACGGGGCAGACAAATTGAAAGGATGCTCCTTTTTCCCCCATCTGCCAGTCCTTTTGCGCCATTTAATCGCCAAGTGCGTGCAAAAACAATAAAAATGTATAACAACTGCAGGCAGGAGCATTAAAAGCCAGCAGGAGCAGCAGCAGGCGAAACAGCAGCGGAAAACCTCAGGTTGTCGCTGGCCGGGAACCGTGCCAATTTCCCTGCTGCTACCTCCAGCATTTGCACGAATCCGGGGAAAAGGTCGGAAAACCCATGACAAGAACAACAACGAACATGTCACCAGCCGCCAACATTGTTTAAGGTTTAAGTTGCGCAGTTCATTGAATCGCAAAGTGCCTGCAATGGTAATGAGGAGGACTGCAAGGCACAGGAGATCCGAGTACAATGCTGCAAGCGGATTGTCCGATGTTCCGGTGATTCGAAGAGAAAGAAGCAATCCGAGAACTGAACTATTTGCATTCCAGAAAACCCCCAAGAAATTCGGAAGCGATATTGGTACAGTAAAGGCTGGGTCAAGGAAGAAAAGGAATTTTAAAAAATATATGTGTCAGCACACATGGCGTATGAGTAATATTAGTATGTATATTTCTGCCAAACTTTAAAACTTCAAGCTTTAATAATTTTACTAAATGCTCTGTTAGTAAAAAATTAAGTACAATGAAAGATGTGTTGAGAAAGACAGGGATTAAAAAAAATGCAAATTGTTGGCCAACATGGCGTATGAGTAATTTATAAATACATTTCGTACAAACTCTAAAACATTGGGCTGTAAAAATTCTAGAAAATGCAGACTTTGTCAAAATTATTTTTCCCAAATAGAAAAGTGTTCTCCCTAAGACCTTCTACTGTATAACCATGCCACAAGGCCCAGGGAAATGGTTAAAAAGAAGAGGAGCTTCCAGCACTTGGTTTAAATTCGTCAGCATGTAAAATGCAGGGGCCTCAAAGCCAAAGGTGAACTGCAGACGAAAAGAGAATGCCAATTTCATCGATTTTGACACTCGGCCCCATATTCCCCGCTGGGCATATAAAAGGACGCTTAGAGCTGGGATAAAAGTGCGAAATGGAGAGATTATTTAGGAAGATTATCCAAACGTTTTGCACAGAAACATGCCTGGCATATTTGCCGCATTCGGCTTGATGTCCCTCAAGCGATTTTTTGGGTTTTTGCCCCATATGTGCAGGACTGACACTCTCTATTCACACACTCTGTTGCCACAGGTGTGGGTTGCTTCACACACACACACACCCATACAGCTATTTTTGGGTTTTATGAAATATTTCACATACTCGTAGTAGATTGACCTTTTGGGGAAGCAATTACCGCAGTCTTTGGCTTCTTTTTAGGCTGCACCAGCAACGCCAGCTCCATCGACTGCCACCAGGCCTGCGACTTTGAGAGCTTCAGCCGCATTGGTTCCATGCCCCCCGGGCAGCGGTTTTCCGCCTTAAAAACTAACCAGAACCTGGCTCGCAGCGGTAAAACCCGATACGAGGTGACCATGAGGCTAGGAGCCAATCTTACGGGTTATTATCGACACGCCGACCGGGATCAGCTCTCGGGCGTTATGGAGAGACAGGTGAGTTTACTATATAATTATATACTAATTATAAATACAATATTGTGAACCAGTATATATTCTCCACACAAAGACTACAATTGCCTCAAAGTATCATATTTATTTCACATACGTGTGTTGCTTGCCTAAATATTTTTGCTCAAAAATTATGTTGTTGATGGAATTATCATGTGGTTATCGGTTAGCTTAGTCCACATAGTTATTCAGCTGCTCCTCACCTTCGGTGCCAGAGTGGAGCACATTTCGCACCGCTCCTGGCGTGCCCTCCAAGGAGGCTGTCCACACCGGCGGATGAGCCGCCTGCTGCTGGGCATTGTTCGGTGTCGGACTGCCGACACTGCTCTCCATGATCGTGGGCATGTTGGGCTGATGCTGGCCGGACGTGGCCGGCGGATCAACACGCTCCAGCAGCTGGGTGAAGCTCCCCCCGATCAAATCGCTGCTCTCCCCGCGCTTGTAGCTGTGGGCGGACCGGGAGAGGGGCCGCCAGCGGTTCAGTTTCTTGGAGGCCATCCGCTGCAGGGGCGGAGTGCGTGTGCCCGTTTCCGCGGCAGAGGCGGCTGCCTTGCTTCCGGACGTGTGCTGCTCCAACAAATTGCTCACCAGCTTGTCCAGTGCCTTCAGGTCCACATTTAGCTGGGAATTGGGTATGGAGTTCATCCGGCTGCCAGACAGGCTGCCCGGAGTTGTTTGCCCAGGGTCGCCGTCGGCCTTCAGCCGGTTGAGTCCAGCAATCTTGGCCAGACGTTCGGTGAGCTGTCGAAGAAAAGGAAGCAAACAAAGGTTTTTTAATTTTAATTATTGAAAATAATTAAAAATAAACAGTAAGGACCTTTAAAGGGAACTTATGAAAGGTTTTCCTATATTCTGAAATATTAATAATTATTTGAAATGGGACTATCATGAGGAACATCCAGAAACTTTTAAAAGAAAGTTTAAATAATAATTACTCTAAAAAAGTAATTAAACTAGGTCATGGAAAAATAAAACGAGACAAATAACTGCAGCCTTGATAACCCACTCCGGCTGTATATTATCTCTCAGCCCAATTAGTTGGCAATTGTGGCCCAAAAACACAACTTCTCGCCCCATCCTCCTCCTTCTTAATAAATCGCCTGTGAGCGGCACTGAGACTGCTACTTGAGCGCAGCCAATTAAACTTTTCGTTTTCCCATATGCGAAATTACAATTAAGCAATAAAAACTAACGAAATATGCCCCTAGGCCTTGTGGCAACCAAGTGCCACGGCTGCACTGGAGAAGAAAGGCAATATATTCTCGGAGTCGAAGGCTGACTGGCTGGCTGTCAGGCCGTGCTACGATGCCACGCTCGGAGCTGCTTGGCGTGCGACTTTAATTGATGTTTCATTTCCGTTGCAAAGTGCTTCCGTTTTCCTGGGCTCCGCATCCGCCGTTTGTTTTGTGTCCAACTTCTCACTGTGGGGGACTGAATCCAAGTGAAGTGGAGTGGTGTGCCGACCTGGTAATTGAGTATCAATGCGGTTTTAAGTGAAAAATGCTGCCAACCTTTGGCCCTTTCCCGCACCGAGGGCATCGGTATCTGTACCCCTATTTCCAACCGTTTCCACCGAACTCAATGGCCGACCATTTCCGTTTTTAATCTTTTGCCTTGATTTGCTCGCCCTACGCTTTTCACTTCGTTTTGGTTTTCGTTTTCGTTTTGGTTTTCGTTTTCATTTCATGTTTCTGTGTTTTTTCAATTGCCTCGTGCTCCATTCAAATGGGGTTAATTGAGTTTTAGTGGTCGGGACTCACTTTAAACTGATTACAAGCTGGCAGGGGAAGTCCGTCCGTTCGTCCATCCATCCGTCCATAGGCTTTGCCAGTTTGTTTTGCATTCGGCTTGGTTATTCGGCGGCCGTCGTCTCTCTATCTCTCGGAATATTTGGAGCATGTCAGTCTGGCAGGCACTCGAGCGACGGCGCCGCTGCCACTCCTCCTCCCACTAGCACCACCTGCTCTCAGGACTGCCTCCTGCTGGAAACGGAATTAATGTAGAAGTTGATTTGTGGCAATCGACGCTTGGTTGGCTTTTGAATGCTTCTTGCCGGCGAGTTTTAATTGAGGCGCCTCCTCGCCGTGCCTGCCGCTTAAGCAGGAAATTAAGAAAGTTTTTCCAAAAGGCCCTATGATTATGAACTCAGGTGTAATTAGCGCAGGGATGTGGCACATTTTGCTAACAAGAATTTACAAATACAGAACCCTGTCTGTAAAGGAAAAATATATCCCAAGATGTTCTCTGTATTTCAGCTTAATTTTTTCCTTGAGCTTGATGTTACCCCCTAAGTAGGTCTTTCCTGCTCGGAAGCCACACCCGAAAATCCGGTCTTAAGTGACATGGTCGAAGCACGAGGACTGCAGCTCTGAAGGTTATCCCCCCTCCCTAAATAACAGGCATTGCCCAGTGGGTCTACTCTCAGCTGGCGCATAAAAAGCGACAGGAGTTTATTTTTGTCCCGGACTCCTTAGGTCGAGTCCAACAGGTTCGGCTGGCTTAACTATAAATCTTACATGATTTTCAACTACTCAGTGTTCCCGGGTTGTTGCTTCGCCGCGCCCTTTTTGCCGTTTGCAGTGTCCCCGAGTGAGTCCTTTTCCGCTGTCCTTGCCATCGCTGCACGCCGCCTTGATTTATGATCCTCGCAACTTGCTTTATTGTCGCATCGCTCGGGGGCGGCACTTTTTCCGGGGCGCCGTGCACTTCTTGTGCGACTCGCCGGGCTTATCAACTAATGATTGAGGTCAGTTGGCCACCCTATGCTGCTGTCTCGACTCTGCCAAATAATTGCCAGTAATTAAGCTTAAATGCCGTTTCGGAGGACATCCGCCTGGCCGCCCGGCCTCCAGGGCCCGCGAGGTCGATGGGTCATGAAAAATGCAGTTTGAAGACACTTGCTGACCCCAAAACTTGTATTAAATTGCAGGAAAAGGAGGAAAGAATGGGCACTTCACTAGGAACCTAGTTTAATAAAGTAAATACGAAACGGTTTGTTTGCTCCAGCATAAGGCAAACATAAACAGGTGCGCCTGGCACTTTAGTTTTCAGAAATCGATGGCAAACATAGTGTTGTATCAACTGAGTCAATACAAATTATTTAACAGCGGCATTTGCCCATCTACCCATTCACCGACGCGGCATGCCAAATATTTTGGTTGATCCCAGCTAGGCCCAATCTGTGGCACAATGGGCCATCATCAAACACCCCGATGGGTTGCGAAAAGCTGTCGAAACAGCTGAGCACACTTGCGAATTTGGTATCAATCGAAGGGGAAATCGCTATAAAAGCATAGCTCCAAGGCTGAAGAGACTATCAGTTGCCTCTGCCACTTCCAGCAACATGAGGAAGTCCACTGTGATCTTCGGCGCTCTCCTGGCGACCATCTTCCTGGCCAGCTTGCCACAGGGCGAGGCTGTCACCTGTGCGGATGAGCCCACCAACACGGCCTGTATCGACTGCACGGATGCCGCGAATGCGTCCAACGCCGAGTGTGCCGCCGCTGCTGAAACCACCACAGCAGCTGCTGCCGCCGAAGAAACCACGGCTGCTGCTGGTGCCGAGACCACCACTGCAGCCAGTGCCGCTGGTGACACCACAGCTGCCAGTGCTACAGATACCACTACAGCCTCATCGACAGGTGGAAAGAAGAGGACGGTGAGGAAGAGGAAAATTGTCCGCAAGAGGCCCAGGGTGGTCAGAAGGAGGAGGCGCAACAGGGGTGGTAACAGCACCAACAGCACCACCAACCGCATCAGGAACAGGAGGAGGAGGAACACTTCTGGTTAAACCTGCTGAGACCACCAAACCGCTACTTAAAAATGACACGAAAATGAAAAACCTGTACTCTTAAAAACTGATTATCTTCTAAGAACGAAATATAAAACATAATGGGCCCGTATTCGAAAATTGATTTTATTACTACAGGAATGTGGGATAACTATTGCAGGAAGAATAATTCAAAAAGAGAGAGAGAAAGTAAAAATTAGACTAATTTTTGGGAATTCTCAATTTAAACGGAAAAGATTTGTCACTTTTGGCCTGCCTTTTTAAAGCTTACAAATATACACACAATTTTTCTATCTAAATAAAATATTATCAAAAAATATGAAGTTAAATTTTAGAGAAAAACAAAGTACCAAAACAGTTCCAAGATCATGAATACGTTTTTGTAATGAAATAGTTAAAAAATATCTTTCTACAATTTTTGATTCTTATTTTATTATTCCAAATTTCCTTATATTTTTAAGAAATGTTTTATAATTTATATTAAATAAAAGAAGACCTTAAATGAGTATTAAGATGTGTTAAAAAAATCCATGAAGAAATACAACGGTCATAAATATATAACAATTTTAAAAGTATTAAAAATTTTTTGTATGCTAAGTAAACTTCTTGTTTAATTATATAAATTAATAAATTAAAGGTCACTATAAATAATTAATTCAGGTCTGTAGTAAATTAAAAGCAAGAAAAACTAACAAAATTGTTCAAAGAATGATTTGTGTCTGACTTTGCAATACTCAATCTAAATATATAATATTTATAAAAATATATTAAATTTGACTTTATAAAATTGATCTAAGATGAAGAATATATCTATTATGCATAAAAATCAAGAATAAACTTAATGAATGAATTAAGCTTAGAGTGAGATTGGTGTCTGAAAGTAGGAAGACTGCATTAAAATGAATACCTATTCCAAATGACACCTTGACCTCATAAAAATATATAGACAACCCACAATAAATACACAAGTTAACCAATTTGTCAAACAATTGGACAACGAATTCCGATTGCGGATGAAATGAAGTTGCAAACAGCTGTGCAAACTCGCAAAATGGTATCAATACGATGGAAAATTGCTATAAATGTGGGCATCCGAGTGAGAAGAGATTATCATTTGCTTCTGGCATTCTCTAGCAACATGAGGAAGTCCACTTTGATCTTCGGTGCTCTCCTGGCGACCATCTTCCTGGCCAGCTTGCCACAGGGCGAGGCTGTCACCTGTGCGGCTGAGCCCACCAACACGGCCTGTATCGACTGCACGGATGCCGCGAATGCGTCCAACGCCGAGTGTGCCGCCGCTGCTGAAACCACCACAGCAGCTGCTGCCGCCGAAGAAACCACGGCTGCTGCTGGTGCCGAGACCACCACTGCTGCCAGTGCCGCAGGTGACACCACAGCTGCCAGTGGAACTGATACCACTACAGCCTCATCCGGAGCGACAGGTGGAAAGGTGAAGAGAACTAGGAGGTCCAAGACCGTCCGCAAGAAGCCAAAGGTGATCACAAGGAGGAGGCGCAACAGGAATAGGAACAGAAACCGTAGCAGTAACCGTAGGAGGAGCACCTCTGGTTAAGCCATTTGGGATCAGCAAACCGCTATTTATTCAGGACACGAAAAACGCTTATACTTTTAAATAATTTAGGTTTAATTAAAAATAAAATTACATTGGATCCATAAATAAATAAAGCACTATTAATTAAATATATCTTATATTTGTATAGAAAATTAATTCAAACAATCTTTGAATGTTGTTACTGTAGAATATCAGAACGGAAAAAATCCAAAGAGAAAAGGCATAGTTGGCCGCTTTCATATTTCAAGAGGTTTCGCAACGTTAAAAAGAAAACTATTTTTATGGTGTACAACAATTTCGTAATACTTTTCGAAATATTTTAGCCCCTAACCATTTTATCACACAGATTAATTCCGAAGTTATAGCAAATTTAAGTCAGCGCTCATGCACCAGCATAGTAATACTTCGTTTTTGTTTTAGTGTCTTTCTTGAAGTCAAATTTTTAAAACTGGTGTACGTAAAACTCAACATCAACTTAGCTTAAGCTTCTTCCAAAGACTCTTAAACAAGTTTTTTAATTTTAAACCTAACCATATTAGATCAAAATGTATTCTGATTTGGTTTTCATACCGTTTAAGGAGAAATCCAGGGTAGAGTAACCCTTTCGAATTTTCATGTGCTGTTCTTGATAGTTATTAAAATATTTCTATAAGGTCATATGATATTGAATTTATTAATTTCAAAATGACTTCAACCTTTAAGAAAAGTCATAATGGTCTCCTAATAAAGCACAACCTAAGTTTTAATAAAAGGGTATATTTTAATTAAACAAAAACGCACAAATGACACTGAATATTATCACCGAACATGCTATATAGCATTTTGCAGATAGCCACCTAACTCAATGCCTTCTTTTTTGGCTGTACATTTTTATAAATATAATTTAAGGATCATTTTAAAAGCCAAATAAGCATAGGTTAAGCAGACGGGTATAGACAAAAATAAATTATTTGTGGCTTCAAATTCAGAAAACTCCTATAGATTCAGGTTCATAAAATTTCCGGCTTGCTTCTAACACAATTAAAGTATCAAAAAATATTATGAAATATAAAAGAAAGAGGATGCCCCATAAAATTATTTGTTCAATCCAATTTGACCTAATTGGAAAATAAATAAATTATATATTTCGATCGAGCAAATTAGGCAAAAAATAAATCAACAAACACTGATAAAGGGCACCGCAGACAGCTGTGCAAACTTGCGAATGGGTATCAATCGGATTCGAAATCGCTATAAAAGGTAGAAACGTGAAGACGTTAGAGTATCATTTTCCCATTCTCCAGTAAGATGAGGAAGTTCACAGTGATCTTGGGTGCTCTCCTGGCAACAATCTTCCTGGCCAGCCTGCCACTGAGCCAGGCTGTCACCTGTGCGGCTGAGCCCACCAACACGGCCTGTATCGACTGCACGGATGCCGCGAATGCGTCCAACGCCGAGTGTGCCGCCGCTGCTGAAACCACCACAGCAGCTGCTGCCGCCGAAGAAACCACGGCTGCTGCTGGTGCCGAGACCACCACTGCAGCCAGTGCCGCGGGTGACACCACAGCTGCCAGTGGAACTGATACCACTACAGCCTCATCCGGAGCGACAGGTGGAAAGGTGAAGAGAACTAGGAAGTCGAAGACTGTCCGCAAGAGGCCAAAGGTGATCACAAGGAGGAGGCGCAACAGGAATAGGAACAACAGGAGGAGAACGAGTAACTCTGGCTAAACCCTCACTTAATATGAAAGCTCAAATACCTGCATGATGACACCTGATAACTACAAAAAAAATATTTTTAAGACTAAAATAAGTTTTCGCTTGGGGCTTTGTTCCGTATAAATATATACTAAAAATTGTCTTCCTAAAAATTCTGAAAGAAATAATTCGTATTGCTGGATGTATAAAGTATATAAAAATATATATTTTCAAATATGGAAAGAGAGAAGAAGAAGGATTCAGTCTCTAACTTCCATAAATTACAGAGCTAGTCCATTGAAGTCACCCTTTTATTTTGCCATTTTCTATAAGCTCTATATATTTTAGATACTTTTTTAAATTAATTATTTATGTAATATTTCCCTCACCTCGCCAGCCGCGTTGCTCGAGTAACTCATCCGCTTGACCTTCTTGAAAGTGGCATCATTCTCGGCCTGGGCCAGGGCCCGTTCCAGGGCATTGTCCATCTGAGCATCACGCTCATCCAGTCCGCGGTAGCCTCTGTGGGGTTAAAAAGAAGGGATAAAAACAAGTGTTAATTTTATGCAGCAATGCCGTGAACTTTCAACGACGCGTCGTTGTGGAAAAAAATTGGCCTTTGCCGAAAACATTAATGGTTTTGTTTGTTTTGTGTAAACAAATGTTGCCGGTGTTTTGTGTTAAATTAAAAAGCTTGCAGCTGTGTGTTAATTTGTTGCATGTATTTGCATTGTTATAATGTCCATCACAACGTGCAGTTTTTCTCTTTTTTCTATTTGCGAATTCAGGTATTAAAATGTTTATTTAGCCGTCATTTACACAGAATGTTCGTTTTCAATTTGCCCTTTGGGCAACCTAAATTAGACCTCGGATATGTATACATATTGGATCTGTTGCTGTTAATTTATTTACAAATATTCGCTTTATTTAAACATGCCCAACGGCGGAAAAAAATCCTTAAATCCGTTGGAGGAAATACCACAGTTTATGGCCATTTAATGTGGATTTTCTGGAGCTTCAACATAACTCCGGCTACTTGGGTCTGGTCCAACTTCCTGGTTGAATTTTTTCCCCCATTTCTTTTCATATTTTTACATGCATTTGGTGTTGCTTTTTCTGGTCTCTGCTTTTACCTAAGAAGGCCATAAATACTTGACAATGATTTCAATTATGCGATAAATATTTTTCAGAAGGTGCAGCGCAGTATTTATTTATTTATGGACTAGGCTGCGGGTGGGCGGGACATTCGCACTCTGACGACATAAATACCTTCATTATTTACCTTTTCAAATTGCGCTCGAGCATTTGCCAGACAAATGCGGAGAGTAAATTGACTTGGCCCCAGGACATGTCCATGAGAATGTGAATGGCAATGAGATTGGGGGCCATACACACACAGAGATACGCACGCCCGGGCTCAATTATTCAACAAAAACGGAATTGTAAAGGATATGGGGAAATATGAGAATCGGTTCAGGGGCGGTCGGTCTCGAAAGAGTTCCTCATCCCCATTTCACTCACCCTCCCAGCTTGTCCAGGCCCCTCAAGGTTCCTCCACCAGCCATGCTGCTCCTGGAACGTGGATGCCGCATTGTTGAACGATTCGTCTTGCGAACAGTGCGAAGATCTGTTTCCCAAAATCTGTGTCAAATAGAAGAAATTTATTTTTATGTATATTTTGAACAGACAAACGGGAAACAATTTTTATAATATTTCATTTAAGTTTTGTCTATCTATATATTCTTATATTTACCAAGCCATTCAAAGCTAGAATCTTAAAATGAATGCTTAAACTAAATATGGTTGATGTTCATGAGTTTTGCTTTATATAATTCTAATCTTAATTAATATTTGATAGATTTTTAAACTGTCTATAAAATTATTGAGTCTGCACTATTGGTGAAATTAATAAAGTAACTCCAACCCTGACACATCAATTTAGGACAAGATGACGTAGTGTCATTTTATTTTCCACCTCCAAAGTTGCCCCGCCAAAGGAGCTGTAAAATTATATATATTTTGAAGGATTGACGACGCACGACATTTTTTTGCCAAACTTTTAGTTCAATTTTACGCAGTCCCTATCGAGAAAGTTTTCCTATTATGGGAAATAACCTTCGGGCTATTGGAGTGCCCAGCAGCTAGCGGGGCAACTGTTCCCATTTGGTGTTTTTCTGTTGGCATAAGAGACGCGTCTGACAGAAACCCCATAAAAATCATTTTGAATTGGCGGAGACAAGAAATTCGCAACCATAAACCGCTGTCAAAGGAAAAACCGCAGCAATGAAAACAAAACCAATTCGCCAGAGTCGAGCAAACTGGGGGCCGGGTAACAACAAATAAATATGAAATCATGCACTTTATGCGTAATGCAACAGCCTGCGGAGAGAGCTGGGCACTTCGTCCTTAGTTGGTAACTCCCTTTGCAGCTATTTGCCCTGCTCTCTGCGCTGCTCCGAACCCTTGGCCCAAAGCCGGTCCGAGTGGGGAAGAACAAACAGGCAGAAACAATCGGGAACGGATCCTGGATGATTGTTGGCCAGTGAATAGTCCTTGCAAGTGTACACAAGTGCCCATCTCTGTCCATATGAAAATCAGCTCATATGGTAATCAGAACTGAGTGACTTGATGTTGAGGGTCGAAGAAAACGATTGGTATAAGAAAATCTTATTTAAAGGAAGTGATGTGTTATTTGTTTTTTAATTTATACCATTTTAGAATCCTTTTGAATCGTTCCTCCTTTCACACAATTGTTCAATATCTGACATGTTGAATGACATGTCTTGCCTCCAAACGAGCGTATCCTTCGGCAAGGGTATGGGACAAAGCACACACAATTTCTAAAAGCTACACAAACAAGTCAAACAAACGGGCAGGCGAGCGTGAGCGTGCTTAAATAAACGTTGGAATAGTCGCAGGACATTCAGACATATGTACGTACATGGCACACTCACTGTGATAATAAAAAGAATGCCGCAAACGGCAGGAGCGAAATAAAATTGTAGCACACTTTCGCGGGCCGTTTATGCGGGCTCTGCGCGCCGCGTCGCTCGCACGAGGATGTTGACAAGCGAGCTGGACGAAAGCTTATCCCTCACTTAAAGCAATTTAATGCGGCACTCTGGGAAATTAAAGGCCGCCTGCCGGGGCAGCCACATGTCTGGCCTCGCCTCGGCACTCCACGGAGGCAGCAGACACTGCCGCAGATTCAGATTCAGATTCGGATTCAGACGCTGAAGCAGACTCAGACGCTGGAGCTTAGATCCCCATTTGTCATTCGAGCCGGCGATGGGGGGCATTTATTTTCATTTAGATTGCCTCGGCCACTTGCCACTTGCCGGCGAGTGGGCAGCAACGAAGGCAAAAAAGCAAAAATGGCAAGAAAAAAACACAAAATCAGTCAGTTAATTACGCGATACATCATATTTTGAGCGTAGCACTTGTGCAGACAGGCTGCTGCTGCCTGCCAAATATATATATGTGTGTGCTTATATATAAATTCTGTGCTCTTTCGCACTCGAGACAAGACTAACAAATCGCCTGGCCTAAGAGGGGGCTCTCGCAAACTAACGAAGAAAATCCTTTGCCGAAATGACACCACATCAACATGAAAGCTGAAATCCGGCTCCAGCTCCTGCCAAGGCTTCTGGTCCTTTATTGATTTAAATGTGCAGCCGGGCAAGTGTCAGGCAATATAAGTTAATTTCCCCAGCTAGTTGGTCGGTCACACGTGGCGTGTGTTTGCCCATTGTTCGGCCGGAGAAATGGCTGGGGGTTAATCTAAGATTGCGCAAACAAACAAGCTCTGATTTATTAACTTATCCCTGATTAAGTCAAAGTCAATGTTGATGTTGTATATAATTCGCCTGATAATAGATGTGCATTTTAAATGAGCGTGCCACAAGCAAACGGTTTATGTACTGGCAATCCGAGAGTCCTGTCCCGTCGCCTCGCCTGTTTCTGTTGTCGTTATTAATTACACTTACTAATGGGCAACTGACCAAGCGCACACAACGGAAATGATAAGCTTAAAAGCACTTGCTCCGCCATCATTAAACACACTCCAGCGCATCTCGCTGTGCAGATTTTTAATTTGCTGCTATTCATATATATTATGTGACACAGGGTGGACCATTGGCTTGCAAAATCAACAACTTTGGCTTTGGGTTGAAAGTGTTTCACAGATCATAGATTTGTATTTATTATTGTAATATATAGAATTACTTTGAATTTCAAAGCAAAAAATATAATTTTCTAGGGAGCTAACTCTTCATAAAATCTAGGCACAGCTCAATCAACATTAACTTAGTTGGCCAACACTGCGTATGATTGATAACTATTTCACAGGTGAACACCACTGCGTATGATTGATAGCTCATGTGATTATCACGCAGAAATTTCTGTATAAGTTTAAGCTTCCCTCTTTCAATCTTACTATATCTAAAATATTCATAAGACTGCACCCATAAGGTCCACTTTAATGGGTTACCGCAATGGACATCGACTGCATGTCGTCATCGACTTAAATATGCTCGCAAAGTGGCGAAAAGTGACTGGGAATCGTGCTATACTCACCGCTTTAAGTCCGGACTGGCTGTATACGGAGCGGAGACCTCTTTAATTTTGAGTACGATTATGGCCGTGATAAATATGCATATCACATTCACGATGGTCAGGCAGGCGGACACGATGCCATTGATCAGGAACTCGGTGGGCAGGTAGTTCGTGTAGAGGAACGGATACGCGCTGGTCGAGTTCATTGCCTCGTTCTTCAAGTGCGGAATCCGCTTCTCCGGATAGATGAGCCAAATGCAGGCCAGTGACCAGAAGAGACCCTGCAACAACACAGAAGTGGAAGTGGCGAAAGTGGAAGTGGAAGTGGCTGTGGAAACTGGGCGGCTGAAGTGACTTTGAAGTGGCCACGGTCACATGTGGTCCGGACTGGCGGCGTCTGATGCTGCCACTGCCTTCTTCGAGGTCATGAGGTCGCCGCGTGCTTAGTTCCGGCTAGATGCCGCTGCCGTTGGCATACCAAGTAGCGCTTCCCGGCCTTGAATTGTAATAAACTCCCATCGTGTGTGGGCGCACACAGGCCATATATATCTGTATACATCCCGCCCCTTGCTAGATGGAACTTCATTGTCGCATTTTCTGCTCGTTCTCGTTCCCTGCTCCTCTTCGCTATTTCTTTTTGATTTCGCTTTTGTACCCTGCTCTCTGCTATTATAAATTATAATGACTCAGCACATTGCTCAGCAGCTCCGGAAGTGCGTGCCTTTCCTATATACAGGCGGTCACACAATATTGGTCAAAATAATGATGTCAGTGGTAACATTGTATTGAAAAGATTTCAGATACAAACTTGAATAGGAAAATACTACTTAAAAATGCATATTTATATTAAACAATGCTATCAAACATGTTCAACATAAAGTGAAAAACTAGAAAAAGGAATTTATAGGAAGTATATGGGGTATAATAATATGGGGTATAATTCTTGAAAAAGTAATTTGTAAAATATTAAAAATAATTGCAATATACTTTTAAATTTACGTTGTTGCAAAATTGCACTTCGAATATTATGTCAAGTGCTTTAAAATATTAAATAGGAAAGAGAATTTGTATAGACTTTTTAAATGGGTTTTCTAACTCCCTTAACCTATGCTCCTATTATCCTGACCCCAACTGTAATATCCACAAATCTACTGGTGTGTGCTTGTTTTTCCATTTGTGTGTGCGATCTCATGACTTTTCTTTTCCTCGACTTACTTTCTATTTTCGCTATTATTCGAATTTACGACCGTTTCTGGGTAAATTATTGCGTGCTCGGATTTGAAAGTAAAGGCGGTGTAGAACGTTTTGCAATCGGAGCTCATGCTGCCAGGCCACATAAATAAGGTCGTTGGCAATTTAATAAGCTGGAATTAAGAGTCGCAATTATTAGACCAGTGAAGCTGCTGCAGCTCCTTTACACATGCCACACCTCCGGAGAAATGTAAGCAGCAAACAAGTACTTGAAATTACTCATACGCTCTGTTGGCCAGACGGCCAGGCAAGGCAAAGCAATTAATTGTAACACGCTTCTTGTTGCTGAGGCAAAACAAAAAGGAACAAAAAGAAAAAACACCGAAAAAACATGGACAAAGGTTGCTTCGGCTCCAGTGCGTGCCGCTGATTTATGCGGCTCATAAGGAGACGAGGGGAGCCGGGGCGACACTTGCACACATGCTCGACCGCAGCGGCCGCCATGATTAAGCGATTTCAGCGCCATTGTTTTAGCCGCTTAAAGTTCGGCGGTCCCAGCTACCAGTTACCAGCTAGCTGCCGCCAGTATTCAGCAGTTAGCAGTGTCCATAATTCGCCTTTTGCATCATTTTGTCATGCCTGCGGAGACCGCCTCCCGGCGGCGGCTCCTTTGTCCTTCTGTCAGCATTGATAAATGTCAGCCGGCTGTGTGCCGTTTGTTTGTGAGATTGTGAGTTTGTGTGGCCCTTTCCTGCCTGCCTGGTTGCCTGGTTGCCTAGTTGCCGGTTCCTGTGTGCTCGCAAGTTTTTGTCTGCGGCTCCCTTCGGAGCCTTCTGCTTTATAATTTTACGCAACATCCGCCTGCAGTTGGACTCGCAATTTGCACTTGAAAATTGGGTCGAAATTTATGCACTCGCTGCGGTTGCACCACAGAAATTGGGGGGAAAACAGCTGAGAGCCGGTCCTTTCTCAGCTCCGTGCTCCGTGCTCCGTGCTCCGAGCTCCGAGCTTCGTGGTCCGTGCTCCGGGTGCGTCTCCTACTGCCGCCGGACAGATTTATGGCCAAAAGTTTTTGGGCAATGCACTTCAGATTAATCAGCAAATTGTATTTCGGCCTAATTTATGGCGAAATTCACTTGAAGGGCCTTTAGCTCCCCACAAAAATGGAATGGGCTGTCCAAGTTCTAGCCCCGTTTTGCATTTCCATTGGCTACCAGGGCTTTAAGTGCGTTAGCATCAACTCACGGCTTAGAGCCACTCGGAAGTTTGCACAATGTTTGCGGCAGTTGAAATATAGCCGTTTTGCGGGCAGCCGGCGGTCATCGATACTGGAGACCCCGAGCTGAGTGGAGAGTCAAAACTTGAGAGCTTAATACTACATAAATGGGAATTGCGTAATTTTCCATTCGAATGACCAAAGTGGATATTTGATTGGAATGTTCGGTTCCTGTGTTATTTACATTTCGAGGAATTCCTTCCGGGGACGGATGGGCACGGCCTGCCATAAATATGGCTTGCAAAGTCATTTCCGGCACCTGCTCACTCATGATGAAATATCAAACTGCGCATTCTCATCGCTGTCGGAGCCGAAGGTCGCCCAGGCCTTTGTTAATAGCCAGTTAATGGATCGAAAATTGCTACGCAGAAGCCGCTTTCAAGGGCGCCTTATAAGTGGGCTTCCTCGCGCCGAAATATTTACGTGTGCCATGTGAGTCAAAGGACTCGATTGTTTACTTCAAGTATCGGCTTACCAATTAAGCTAACTTCATACACAGATTACATTTTCTGGCGTTTTCGTAAACAACTGCTCACAATTGTATATGCCCAGGGGGTTCCCATTTGTATGCAAATCGACAAAATCAATCACATCAAATGGGGATGGTAGGTCTTTTTGCTGTTACTTTAAAGGGGGTTTATTATTTGATCTTCGGTGACGCATTTGTATACTTTAATAATTAGCTGAATCTAGTCCCCATCTTTGACATACTATTTCATTTTAGTCAAAATGAATATAAATGAATTAACAATAATGTGTGTCAGGGCTTTTATTAATTATTATTTCGTAAAATCTCTTTTAGTTTTGTTTGAATCTTTTCCCTATCTGAAACAGTTTTCTTAGTATACCTTCATAGGTAAACTTTCCTTTGTTATTTTTCTTATGTTTGTCCGACAATATTTTTTGGCAGAAAAGTATGTTTATCCTGCTGCTGTTATTATTGGATTATTATTGGTGGCAGCAGGGTCGGCATTGGCAGTTGCAGAATGTCCTTTTCCTCCTCCAGAGCCAGATAATGAAGCCAAGAGCTTTGGATGAAGAGCATTGACCTGCACAGCCAAAAGTGCAAGAACCAAGAATGCGAACAGAGCGAAGAACTTCATCTTAGAGATTTTTGATAGACTCTGAATGAATCTCAATGTCTTATATACTTGCAGTTGAACGTAGACTTGTTTTCAAATAAGCTGATTTTCGGGTTTAGATCTACGTCGCACTTTATTTATTACTAATTAAATATGGAACATAAAATACTTTCTACTATTTAAAACGGGTTTAAAAGCTTAATAAACTGGTATAAATATTCCTAATTAAAAGCATTCATAAACAGATATCATAAATTGAATCTGAAATAATGCAAATATTTGCAGAGCGAAAACCTGACCTACCTTTTTCTGTCAAATTTTATTCAAACCTTGCAGATTTCTGATAAAAATTTGTTTGTTAGTAAAATTGGTTTTTTCTTTAGGGTCTATCTCCGCTAATTTAACTCTGATATTAGTTCGATTTATCATACTCACACAATTAACGACGGGCGGCAGCAGGGAGGCGGATATGGCCACGCCAATTAGAGGTCCTGCGGAGCCCTGGAGCAAGGCCACGGCAACGCCAGTGCCAGATGTCAAGGCCCACAACACGCCCATCCAGAGGGCGCGCACATTGCCCCTGGAAACAAATCGAAGAAGAGGGTGAAATTATTGAAAAATCAACCGTGAAGCAGGCGACACCAGGCAGGCAAAAGCGCCAAGATGAAAAGTAAAAATAAAAATTAATTAAAAATACAACAGCCGGCGAATGACAAATGTTGCCGACCCCGAAACTGTCCGCTAAACGCTCTACATCCGCGGGCCATTGAAAAAGTTGAAAAAAGGGCCGCCGGCGGGAGGGTGGCAACTGCAAATTAAGTCACATTAAGATGAATGTTTGGCCAGCAAGGACGTCTGCCGCTGACACCGCTTATCTACCGTTATGCGATGGGTCAGCAGGTGGGCCGAGAGAGCGCCTCGTCGTAGCAGGTGACGCGGATTTTTCTACCTTTCAACATGGGGGGATGGCGATGGGTGAAAAGCCCACCTCCCGGTCGCGGACATTTTTTGACACTCGCGCAAGTTTGTCAAGTGTCAGCGGCTTTGTTATCGCTTCCGCCAACCAGCCTGGTCGCCCTGGGCTCGACGAGAAGTCGGGAGTCAGAGTCATTTAATGGTGAGAAATGTGGGCAAACTTTTCATTGCGCCCGGGCTTTTATACCCTTCTTAGGGGTATTATGATTCCATCCGCTAGTGGGAGGGACACTCATCCTCGTAGGTATGGAGAGTCAAGGCCGTGATTAGTCCTAATTCCTTGGCTAACAGCTTTAGGGTGAGTCAGTGTTGCAGGGGCACAATTAAAGAAGAAAGTGGTGTCAATATTGTGAGTATATCACTCATACGCAGTGTTGTCTGGATGGGAAATTAAATGGGCTAAAGCTTATATTTAACTGATTTTATTTTAGAAAAATCTTTATATTGAGCATTGTTATTTGATTTTAATTATCTCTGTTTATATAATATAATTTTTAATTCCTTGACCTTGCCTTAATTTTCTTTAATATATTTACGTGCTTTAGGTAATGATTATTACTTAAAATAAACAAGTTTCCTACTGTCAAAATTACCTTTACGGTCCTTAAAGTTTTAATAAGTTTATTGGTTATTATTTAATGATCCCTAAAAATTATGAAATATAATTTGGAATCAAGGTCCACCCTGCTGAAGACACCCCTTGGATTTATCTTTACAGCCGATTTGTTTAATGTCGTTCGCTTGGCTCTATACTTTGTTGGCAGGGTGCAAGGGTATTTTAGACTTTGCTAGCCCTAGTTACGTAACTCTCTCGGTTTTTGATTCATGCGCCTCATTTGTGCCTTGCCCTTGCCTCTGCCTATATGAAAATTGCAGGATTTTTTACCTGGGACCAACTTTTCTTGATTAATGGCGCTTTTACTTGGCTTTGGTGGGGTTTTTGTGTGTCGCCGAAAGTGCGAGTTTTATTTATGAACGCCGGTGTTTGAGCTATACAAGTATTTAACTTTTATGCATAAAACAACTTTATTATACGCCGGCAATTTACGCTCAATTATAGCCCCGACATTAGGAGGCGAGTCGTATAAATTTGTTGCTGCAAATTGTTTCTGCCCGAGTTTCGTAGATTGAAAACAATGCAAATGAGGCCAAAAACAGGATCGAGATTGCTTTGACGTGGGTCGCACCGAACATGAACCCGGACCCGATTCTGATTTGGACCGAGGATAAAAAATCGTTTAAACAAGCCTTCGGTCCCCGTTTTCTATCCGGATCAGGGGAAAATGGAAAACGCCCCAAACAGACGTTCTCTGCTTTTAATTGCGATTTATTTAACTAAGCTGCTGCGCTGGCCAGGGGAATCGGATTTAGTGCGCATTTAAAATGTAATAATCAACAAACCCACATAAACACGCTCACTTCCCGCCACCAGCAGCCGTGAAATATGCTGGAAATCCCGCTCCTCCGTGCCACGGATACGTGTGGATACTTCATTCCTGGCTGCTGGAAGCCAGACAAACTGCCCCACCTTCCCGGCTCCCGACTCGGTATTCTCGATTCGGAATTCCCTCCCTCCGCTGGCGACATTTGCACTGATTATTTTGGCCAGTTTGCATGTGGCATGTGGCATCTGCCGACAGTTGCAACTATGTGGGCGTGTCGCCACCACGCCCCCGCAGCAAAGTAGCATAAATTTAATTTGTTTCAGTGTTGTTATTCATGCTGCGGCCACAGCGCACAGAGGGCGTAATTAAAATAGCATAACTCTAAGCGATTCTCCATTTCCATGCGAGGTAATTAACCCTTTCGTCACCAAATCATGGCGGTCGGATCACACGGAATGTTTGCGGCGAATATTTATGGTAAAATTGCGTCCTTTGACAACGGAAACCAATACGAAAGCCTTCATTACATGTTTCATTATTTGCTTAACCATAGAGTCTATTTAAATAAATTTGAAAGTGAAACATAAACAAATATACAGAAATATTGTTGCAATCATTATTGATTTTAATAAAGGGAAGAGTGTATATATTTTACCTTATAGTAAAATATATTCCTTTCTTTATAGGGAATAATAAATAACAGCATTATGTAGATTTATAGTTATAAAGTGCTTCAGGTAGCACTAATTGAGACATGCTAAGAGCAATCATGTAGATCGATATTTGTATTTAGACAAGGTCTAATTAACCATTGTCATACCTTGCGAGTTGCTTGCACCCTTTGACCTTTCTGATACGCATTCTGCGGCCTAAAACGGACGTCAACGATCCAATGGACCGAATGACAAGGCTCTATTTTCACGCGCCACGTGACACAATTATTGAGCCCAGTGAGCACCGACAAGAGCCTCGGATAAGAATGACCATTGGAAACTCGGGCTGATTGCACACAGCCCGGCGATGGGCACACGCAATTCAAAGGAATTCATTATGTGTGGGCATTATTATGATGGAGATGGAGATGGCGATGGCGATGGAGATTGAGATGAAGATGTGCTCCTGGACAGGGGCACTTTGGCCTGGACTCGGGCAACAATAAAGCATGAAGCCGGCAGCCAGGGCACTTAATTATACAGATACACCGCAGATACGTTATGTGTACGTATATATTTAGATGTCAGCTTGGACAGAGCCCCCCAGCCCCCGCCTCTGCCTTCGTTCTGTGTATTGTGTGTATTATTATTTTAACAATTTATTTTGTGCAATTAACACAATTGCCGACACACATTCATTTCACGCAACTTCCGGCAAATTCTGTGGCTGAGCTTAATTTATTGTTCCCGCTGCTGCTTTTCCACCGCTTTGGGGGCGTGGTGGCCCTAAGCCTCTATTGTGGGCCCAGTTGCTGGAGGAGATTTGTGCAGACGGCGCGTGGCGACTTAAAGATTCGTTCGGCAAAAAACGATGCCGTAATAAATGTGTGCTCATATATATAGACTCAAGTGACTGCGGATGCGAAAGTGAAAGCGAAAGTGGCCGTGGAGCCGGGAGGATTGTCCCAGAAAGGCCCCCTAATGAGCACACGCCTCACATTACCAAGGCGGCCCTAGATTATTTGAATTATTTGCAAGTAATTTGTTACATTCGCACTCATAGATTTAGCTGGCGTCTAAGACTTCGGCTTCGACTTAGCGTGGCAGCCAGGGCTGAGCTATTCGAGACACTGGATAATTAACATACTTAATGGATTTTGGAGTTTCGGCAAACTCTTAATTCACTTTCGAAAGTCAAGGGATTTCCGAGCGCCTCACTTCGGGGCCCTGGAGAAATGAATGACTTATGATAATGCGCTTTAATTATTATTTGAGAATGGCCTGGGGTATTGATTTACGCAGCAGCAATTTACAGCATCAATCAAGTTTAAAAGAATCACTCACATCAAATTCACTTTGCTCTGCGATGACTTTGAGTTGGTCTTTGAGTTTGTGAAAGAAAGCTTTTTACATTTTTTTAGTAATGTTTAGGGTTCTTATTAGAGAAAAAACAATGTAAATCTTTTTTAGACAGCAACATACATTATTCTTAGAAACAGTTAAGTTACTAGCTTTTATTTAATTAAAGAGCAGTTTTCTATCAAATAATTGTAAAAAAAGTATTTTCATACCCATTTAAATATTATTTAAATTACTGAAAAGTATTTTCAAGTCGTGTTAAATAAATACGGCTAGTAGAAATTGCTTATTCCAGGCATTCAGTCAGTTTACTTGGGCCTGAGTTATTTCTTTGATAAATTCAAATAAATGGACAGCTGTCGCACAGACTCGTTTCGGTCTCCGGCATATTGGCAAGTTCAAAGCCCTGCCCACAAATGCAAATCATAAATATACGCATATATATCTTAATTAAATTCTGCATCAATTTTGAAAATTGAATGGAATTCTAAGCAAGACCGCAACTGCAGCAGTGCCCGTCGTCAAATTTGATTATAACCAATAACCGTCGAATGGCCAAATGACGGAATTAATTTATTGTTCCCGGTGATTTGCTGCGTGGGGAGCTTGGACGTGAGCCATTTTCCGCAATCTGCCGCTGATTGTTCTGACTTATTGACGTTGATTTGGGACTTGTTTAGGGGCTCACCTTACCTGCCGCGCATCTCCTCCGTGGGCCAGTCGGAGTTCTGGCCCCACGGCATCTCGGTGGTGCCCAGGATCAGGCCAAAGATGAAGCCAAACAGCAGGGAGATGAACATGCCTAGGGCCAGGCATAGGAAGCCGACGCGCTGCAATCAGACAAAGGGTAGAAATCGGGGTTGAGACAGCGAGTTAAATGCCAAAAAAGGAGGCAAAGGACCGCAGCCCGCGACACTTTAAGCGATAATGCTGCATACTTGGGAGGGCGCGGGAACTGCGAGCAGATTCGTGACATGTTAACCCAAATTTGCAGCCACGCAACTGCAAACTGTTGTTGGCAGCTGCACACACAAAGGAAAAGCTCTAATGTCAGCCACATGATGTCGTCCCAGCATTCCAAGTCAGCAATGGGGTGGTGTCCCCCGCTCCCACATCCCAGTCACATTCCGCCCCCGCCTCGTTCGCCAGTCAAACACAACTGCCACGCATATAAAGTAACTTGTCTTGGGGCTTTAAGCGGCCGCCCAGCAAGTTGGCAAAAATGTTGAAAGTGCTGGCAGTAGTAAATGCCGTTTAAAGGGGTTGCTCAACAACAGCAGTTTGCCCAAACTGGCAGTCAAGTTGGGTGTGAAAACTTTGCTAATTTCTTGTTTATTGTTTACTCTGCTCTATTTGCAGGTAGCCAGGCTCACAGGCACACAGACACACGGCCCACCGGCCCACACTGCGAATGCGTAATGCGCAAACAAATTACACTCACAGCCGAATCAACTTTAAATGGTGTGCAAATATTTACAAAATCGCCATTCAATAGCATTCAACTAGCTTCGGGCCGGCAATATGTGGAAAACCAACTCGTTTTCACTTTATAACTCCGGGGTTCCGGTCTGGTTTTTTTCCCAGGCAATTATTTTTAATAGCAGACCATCAATTTTCACTGCACGGGGGAACCCTTGTCATGGATGTTGCTATTTTTGTCATCGTTTGTAATTGGCATTTTTGTGTGAAATTGTTTAAACACTTTTGCATATGAATTTGTCGACAAACACTGAAAGCCAGCTCCACAACTTTGGAAAAATATTCGCCCAGTTATGCTGGTTTCTGTTGCATATTTTTTCGTTTTAATAGTTTCAAACATTTTGATAATGAAATCAAAAGCCGTCAAAGGTGTGGGGGTTTTCCGAAATGTCGAAAGCCCCTCTCGTCAGCTGAAAATTAAATAACTTTTCCGGGCGGATGCAGAACGAGTGAAAATTCAATAATATTTGTGGCCTGATCATCGCAAACATGTAGGATTGCTGGCAAGGCATTAATGCCTGGAAACTTGTTATAAGTTGCCGGAAGGCGTAGGAAATGAAATGTATTCAGGGGAGTAAGTATCTGAAAATTGTGTAAGCCGGTATTTTTGAGACCGCAAGTGCGGCTGACAATTTCAGGACATGCTCCTCACCAATTCACCCGTTTGGCTCTATCAAAGATTATGATGACACAGCTGGAGCCACTTCACAAAAGGCGTGGCAGGGCAGGGCCAGCCGGCAGAAAAGATGCATACACACAGACACTGGGAAGATGGCATGTGCTCGTTCGCACACGAATATATTCATTTCAATTAAAATTTAATTGAAGTACACGACGCAGATGTCAACACACCCGGCAAGGCGCACACCTGCCGCCTGGCTGGCTGGGTACACGTGTGTGTGCCAGTGTGCGGTGGAAATTGTGTCAGCAGACAACAAGTTGCCTTCAGGGCGGCCACAGAGTCTCTGCCTGGCCCAGCCGTCTCTTCATTAGAAATGGCAGCAGACGATTATATTTGCCTTATTTTTATTTTGCCTCTATTTCACTTTATTTTTCTCGCTTTATTTTATTCTGCCTATTTGTTGTGGTTTTTTTGCCGCTCCTATTTGCCACTCTGCCTGCACATTAAGCCCTGTCTTTGGGCTTCCTGAAGCGCAAACCGCCGCCTTTGATCCGACAAAACTATGGAGACGAGCGGTCTTATCACAGACTATGGCACTGCGCCACCTGGCGGTGACAATTATGACACTTTGGTGAGCAGCTGCCGGCGTAGTCGACGTCCTCCTCGTCGTCGTCTGGCTGCAGTTAAAGTTCAGTTTTATTGGCTTCGCGCTGAATGCAACTCAAGTGCTGGGCGTCCCTTAATACCAAAGTAGCTTAGCTCGACTTTGGAGCAGGGGAAATTATTACAAGCCGCAGCAAGGTGTGGTTTTAAGCTAGGGACTCTCATAATGAACTACTCGTGGAATACTTTGTGTAAGCCCTCTCATACTATGAATAAACGCGTACAAAATACTGAACATTGAAGACTTCCTTCCCTTTTATGCCATCTAATAAATCATTCGGGGTAACAAAATTTTATGAAATTTCTCAGGCCTTCGCTCCGCAAAGTATTTATTTATATCGATTTGAATAAACATCACATAGAAATACACACGCACAGCTGGCGGCTGCTCCCGCGTTACAACTCTATCCCAATTTTTTTCGGGAAAACATTTAAATATTTCATGCGGCAAGGGTCCCTCTTCAAGCAAGCCAACGCCGCTGTCAATAAACAATTCAGCAACTTTTGCCATTTACCACAAAAGCGATGCAAATTTGCAAAACATCAAGCGCTATGTCGCAATGCATTTGACTGGAATAACCCCGGCATCCATATATCGCATATTTCTGCGAATTTTGACAGCTGGCACAAAGGACGGATGGATGGAACGGAACCGAACGAAACGGAATGGACGGCTGGCGTACCAATTTTCGGTGCAATTTTTATTATTTTCGAAATGTCATTTGCTCATAAATCACTCAAAAGTACAGAGAGTACCGCCGCCACACATAGAAACCGTCGAAGCGCCGCTCGAAACAGTGTTGACGATTTCATTTAACGCTCTTTGAAATGGCATTTAGGGTGGGGAGGAGGCGGAGCCACTATTCCATTTTTCACACAACAGTGTTGTTATTTCGCTTATTTTTCAGCGGCGGTGGTCTGAATGGCTTTTCCGAGAGCCACACACCCCATTTGTGGCCGCTGGAAAAATCCACAGTCATATAAGGGGATTCTGCACTTACCATTAGTTCTTTGTCGGAGATAATTGCGCCGAATGTTATGGACATCACAGGACCCATGAGCGGGGAAACTAACATGGCCGCCACTATATTCGGAGCGTTGTTCTCCACCAGACCGAGGGCCGCCAAGGAGCTGCAGGATACAATTACGATTACGGCAACTCCTTTAGTGCTTGTTTTCAATGCTCTGGACCCTAGGGTCAGCTGTTGGTTTTCTGTAAATAAATTGTGCAATCTCCCTCGGTACTTACTCGGCGGTAACAATTAGCAGCAGATAGTCGAAGGACAGGGATCCCCCGGCCCGCACTCCGTCCACCACCTGTTTGACTGTTAATTTCGATTTAATTGATTCCACAAAACTGTTCCATTTGGAGGCATCCTCGGCTTCCTCGCTGTGTTGTTGAAAAGGAAAGATAAATAAACAAAGTCATAAAAGGCAATGGCAAGGGATTCTTTTAAGCCTTAGGGGAAGAAATAAATCCCTGCCAGCTGTGCAACCTAACCAAGTTTACTAATATTAATTCTTAGCCTCATGTGGCTTTTATGCTATTGAAAATGTGTGTAATGTTGCAAATCAATACCAGTAGGAAATGCCAATGAAATGCACTCTGATAAAACAAAATACTTATTCAGTTCGGGGCTATTGCCTGGCATAATTTTGGTTTTGCTCTCGGTCTACTGCTGATTAAAGTGTGTGTGGCTCTAATTACTCAGTTGTGGCATCGCCTCAATCGTCACCCAAAAATAAACCACAAGCTAACCTCAATTACGAGCTCATCAGGTATGCACATAGTCTCTGCCATATTTCGGCCCAGTGACAATTGCTTGCCAAGAAGCCATCGTGTCTCTGTGTATTTATGCCTTAACCGGCTTTGCCATTCCGGATGAGAGGAGGCTCATAAATCGTGTGCACACACTGGATGCATTTAACCCGTAGCCCTAAGATCCCGACCCCCTTTCATATGCAAATTTTGTCATTCTCACTTTCCTACCAAGGCACGAGCTCCCCCACCCAAGTAGCTCATAAGTCCTGGCCTAGGGTCGCAATAAACTTGGGCCTGGGCCAAGGTTTCACGGCCTCCTTTTTGGCCCTGCGGCCGTAAAGGGAAAATGCCAAACAGCGATTCGCGCCAAAAGAGCCAAGTGTCACGATTTCCCGCTAGAAAGTGAGCAATGAAGGCCGCCGCGAGGTGAGAGTTCGAGGTGCGGGTGCCAGTGAAAGTTAATGAAATGACTGACACCTTTGACACGTCGGCGAGAACGGCTGAAATTAGTTTTTAACAAAGCGGCATCTCGTCCAGAGGTACTTCACTGCTAACTGGTCCGAACAAAGCCCGTAAATACAAAGCCGGCTGAACACAATGCCCTGTGTGCACGCACCTGCTAAACCGCACTGTATGTACGTAGGAGTGCAGACTCACCTGTAGTCATCTCGCATGTTGGCCGCATCGGTGATGGCATCATAACTAACGCTGCACGGCAGCACGCTGAGGAAGGAGAGTACACAGAGATAAATGTATATAAATAGGTAAAAGGAATATTACATTAATTATTAACAGAATAGAAAAGGTTACCCTGAGAGATTTTAATTAAGGAGAAACTTTATAAAGAAGTTACAGTAAAATAATCCTTCTCTACTGTCCTTTATTCATTTCTCTCTCTGTAAATACGTGTGAAATTGATATATGACAGTGCATTTCACAAGCTCAAGTCATGTCATTGGTTGGTGGTGGGGTTTGACTGGCAACATCGAGGGAGGACTCGGTGCGAAGGCCACGACAGAAGATCTTGAGACGAGCTGGGTTGCGTCGGAGTAAACATGAATTATAGATTACTCGAGTGGCACTCAATCAACGCAAGGTGCATTCTTGCAGCTCCTTTCTTAATTGAATTTCTGCGCATATTAATCAGCTTAAGTCGTACTTTGTCTGGCCACTCAGCTCCTTGGAACCCCAGCTCCTGGAGGGCTTGAAAAACATCTGGTCTTTGCCTTTTGACTGCCATGGGGCTCCCGGTCACACCTTCGACTGCATTTTAATACCCCAGCTTAATGCCATTAAATGATTATCACACCTACTTATCTTCACGGCACCCACTCCAAGCGATGGCTGCCATTGTCCTGGCTCCTTGTGCCTGTTCGTCTTTAATTTAATAGAAGTAGTACTTATAGGTGCCAGTTGAGTTCATTGTCCGGTGTCGTTGTTTGTTGCTTAATTTAATTACTGAGGAATTTCAAAGTGTAACAATGAGCATTTTCCTTTGAATTGCATTTACATTGCACGGCAATTGCGCTTGATATTCCGCCTGGTTTGCTCCAGCTGTTGCCAGGGATAATCGACTCCGGCGATTTCCGCCTACAAGCAATCAAAAAGCGGGCCCAGGACCTTGGCAATCGATCCCTTCGGCCAGCTCGTCGCCTCATCTTTCTGCATTTTCATTGCAGTTCCATTGAAACGCAGAGACGCAGAGTTAGGAACTGGCTAAGCCCGGCCAGCTGTTGCTGGGCTCCTTGACTTTCGCAGCACGTCCGGCGATTGGCGGCAGGCGCCTAGCGCCCGTCGCTTGATGTTGTCCCCTCTCAATGTCTCAACTTACCTGACACTGGAATTCAATTTAGTGCCAATGCCCAGCTCCGTGAGACAGTGCAGGGTGGTCTCGCAGGCGGCGCCCGCCTGCAGCGGGAAGACGACGTGATGGAAGTAACCTTTCTTGCTGGTCGTCCAAGTAACGTGCTCAATTTCCAGCTTGACAAGCAGCTCCTCGAGTACCTGGGCGGGGCGAGAGGGGAGCAGGGAGCGGCAGCTTAGTGTGGCATTTCGCCGGCTTAGGGCTTACAGCTTTGCATTTAATTGGATCGCCAGGGAATCGGTATTCGGGCTTAGGGTTGGGCTTGGGTCCGGGTCCAGGTAGGGGTCTGGTAGGATCGCCTGACGGATTGGATTGAATTGGTGAATTCGGCCGGCCTTGGCTGGCCGAGTGGTGCATCCATCCATCTTGGCCGCCCGGCCAGCTAAGCCATCCATTCATCAGTATAATCTCCCGCAAGATACAATTTGGGTAACCTTTTACGCAGCGTCCTCGAGTCACGTCCTGGTCCGTTAAGTGCATCCTAACAAACGGAGCAACAATCGCTGTCGCAACACCAATCGCTATGGCAATCGGTGTGGTACACTGTTAGAAAATCTCACTATTTCTATTTGAATATTTGATAAATAAAAGGGTCCAAGAGGGTGGAATTAAAATTAATGTTAAACTAGTTTAAACAATCTGAAGTTTAAAATAAATAAATAACATCGTAAATTAATATGTATTCCCCTAGAAAATTACATTTTTTAAACCAAAACCCATCTATTATCCTGCAGGAAATAATTTCTGTATTATTATTATATTTTAAAAATACACCTATTAGACCTATAACCCTTCTCTAAGTGTATCCAGTCGCACTCAAAGCCACCATCGAACCCTTGTCCTCGTGACACAACGCACACGAAAATCAACTTTAAGTGCTCGGGGAAGCATAAAGCTCTGCCCACTTGACCGGACTGGTCTGAACCTGGAACTGGACCTGGACCGTCTGCTGTAAGCGGCATGGGGCAGGAGACTGGAGGAGCAGGCACTTGGACAACTTACCTTTTCAAGCGGCACCACTAAATTACGTCTGTCCAGCGGGCCGACGACCGTGGAGGTGTCAGCTGCCACCACACCCGGTCCTGATCCCGGGCTGAATGCGGCTCCACCGCCACCGCCGCCCACTCGCCCGATGCCGGGGCCACCGCCACGCCCTCCTCCGCCCGGTCCACGGCGATACTTGGGCACATTCTTGTCACGTAATTCAACTTCGAGTCGTAGTATTGCGTTGTTATTCTCCGGAAGATTGATGTTCAGATTATTGTTGCCACCTCCAGGGCCACCTGCACCGACCGCAGCATGGTGGCCGTGGTGGTGTCCTGGCTGGACTCCGGCTCCGGCAGTCGCCTCCACGAGGGCATTATTTGAAGTGCCTGGCATGGGTTAATGAAAAGGTGATATGGCCGTGTACATAAACGTAAGCTGATTTGCCATTAAGCAGGATTCTACACACTCAGTCCATGGAGACGGAGATGGACATGCTGATGGAGTTGTTGATGCTGATGGAGTGGTGGGAGTTGAAGTGGCAGGAGGTCGGTCGACTTCAGCTGATTAGAATCTGATACATGGAATGGCTAAATTAAATTTGCCACAGGTTCACTAGCCCTGCTGAGTCGGCTTTGGTTTCGCAATGCGAGCTCCAATTGGCTGTGATTAGTTAATTCTCGGCAATTGCACTATTTATATTGCAATTAGCACAAATTGTTGGGATATTTTTGGATGCAGTTAAGCGTCCCGCCACATATTTGCCCTGCCTGTGTACCTTTCCGACCGCTAAGCTCATTTATGCTGCAAATTACGCTAATTAAATGTCCCGGATATCGTTAACAAATACCAAACAGTTGTTATGCAATTATATAGATAACTTATGCTTTGGCTCGTATTAAAGCGAGGCCTGTTTAAACAATTCGCCACCGGAAAAATAAAAACAACAGAAAGGAAAAGCAAACACGCCCACCGAACTAAGCCCCACTTGCGCTAAATAAATAAATAAAGTGGCAAGCGAAAAATCAAATCAAAGTCTACATAAAAACCACACAAAGGATCACAATTTATTATGCCAACAAGCAGGACCAGACTGACATCGAAATGTAATATAAATCCCGCCACATTGACAAATGCCAAAATAAAGCTTAAATGCGCTTAGGCCAGGACTTTGTGGCCCCCACCCGGCACCCAAGGCTCGGGCCGAAGGACTCGGGACTCGCGTCCCTCCCTTGTGAATTTGTTTCGCATAGTTTCGCTAGTGGAGAAAGTTCCCCAAAAGTCAGCAGAATAGCCACACCACCTGACCACCAGGCAGGCTCCTTTGCCTATTTAATTCCGACCCGAACGGCTCCCTGCTCTCCTGCTCGTCGCCATGGAATTGAAGGATCCGTGATTTATGTCTGACACCTATGAGCCCGGCGCTCTCGAGTGCATGTCGACTTTTTCTCGCCCCATCTCCCAGTCCCTCGCCTTTGTTTGCTTAAGTATTTTGCACTCTTTAAGCTGTTGCCAAGGCCGACATTTCTTTGGCATCAGGGCTAGGCTCGTAAAAAGCAGTGGCGTTTCGACACGGAGCTACCCTAATCTCTGAGGTAAGAGGCTTCCCACATATACATATAAAAACGTATATATATACTATGTATAGAGTCGTATACAGAGAGCTGATTTATTTTTTGCACGACCCTGAGCTACTGTTCACGCCCAAAACCACTCCTCATCATCAGCGGCGGCCTCGACTCGACTCGACTCGGCTCGGCTCCATTGTCATTATCAGACCGGGCGCTGCCATAGTGACAAACTAAATTAATGATGATTCTCTTTGATGGCTTTTGCCAGCGCGCCCTGTTTTGTATTTAAATAAATATTTGATTAATGCTCCTCAGGCGAAAACGACGAAAGCGACTCATACTACATGCCATGCCAGAGAGTTTTTGCCTGCCTTTCGCCGGATTCTAGATTCTGGATTCCGGATTTCACAAGATGCCATATTTTGCCTGATGCCATTTATTTCATAAATTATATTGTTTTATGGGTTTTTATTATGGGCTTTTTATCGCCACTGATTGTGATAAATGATTGCTACTGGAGAGCAAGCGACTGCCCCAGGCTAGTGGTAGTGGTGAAGGCTGAGTTTTTACAATTAATGCGGTGTCGATTTAAAGACTACGCCCTTTTCCATTTCCCATTTTCCCTCTCCAGTTCTCAGTTTCCCCGCCAGACACAATCGCTTTTTTTCGAAGAGCTATCAGTTTCCGCCCACCAGCTCAGCATTCCAATCTCATCGTCATCCTCCCCGTCGTGGCTAATTAAATTTTAATATTACATTTTTCGGGCGGCGAAATGTGCTACGTACGCTCGGCATTCGCTTGTTAAATTATCTTTTGCAAAAGTTTCGCCTCCGAATGCCGCAAGCCGAAAATGCGAAACAAAAAATCTACTCGCACTCCCACGTGTGCCCAGTCCCAGTCCCAACTCCACCCGGGGCTCATGCAACATTCATGGCAAGCTCTTAGGCCCGGAGAACACTTTTACGATGTCATAAAATAATTAATAACGCCACTAAACAACGTAATTACGCGCCTAAGCCCAATGCATACAGGTGTACTATGGGTGTGTGTGTTCGGGATGTGGATGGGATTGGGATACGGATGGCGGTGGCTTGTGAGTGGGGCGGATTATGTGGTTGCCGGCGCTTAGATAAATGCCACGCCGCGTCGTGTAAACAAAATTGCAACTTTGTATTTAATTAGGCACGGGCGCTTATTCAATTTGCCGCCCTCACCTGTCCTGCCGGCCCGTACTTACCGTAAATCAGCTCACGTTCAAAATTCGCCGTCGGCACAACGATTAGGAAGACCACGCCCGGCATCCTGTCAACGTCCCGCCGTAGCCTGCGAATGGATGAACCCGAAAAAGTGGCCGTTTAGTTTTGCAAATTTGTGTCAGACCATCCTAATGGCCTCCACCTCCTCCTTGCCAAGACTGAGGCGAATCGTTTTAATCCACAGCCAACCGGAGACTTGGCAACTCCACTTGGCCGGGGAGACTTGCCAACGCCTAAGATGTATGCATCTTCCCGTGAGTGCATCCAAAACAGAGAGCCGTGTTTAGCATAAGCCGTAGATACACTCTGGGACACTGGGACAAAAGTCACTGAAGCTATATTAATTCAGTTTTAAATGCAAACTTATTTTAAAGAAATTATTAAATAAACAAGTTGCCTTTAAATAATTGATAAGAATGGAGAATTCAATTTAAGTTTGAATAGCATACAAAACCATTCTATAATTAGTAGAAACAATCCCCAATAAAGGAATTCCTAATTTGTTTAAGAAACTATTTCAAGTTTAAAGTTTTTGATACCTAAAATCCTTCGTCTGCAGTTAAAATTGATTTTCTATTCAAACATATTTTTCTTCAAGTGCCTAGGCAACAGCCCATTATCCCCTGCTTTTATGTTCAGTCACTGCATTAGCATCTCTGTCCGGTTTCATTTTCGCTCTTCAGCCTTAACTTCTTGGAGTTGGAGTCGGAGTCGGAGCAACTTTCAGCCGTAAATGGGCTCTGAAGGTTGCTATAAGTAGTTTCAGCTTTGTTTGTATTTTTCTAACGCGAGTTTAGCAGTTTTCCCCAAGTTCTGCCATGCTGGCATGCTGATGGTCCGCAGATTAATGCAACAATTTCTTAATTAAAGTGCCCCGGAGGCCAGGCAACTCTTTCGCTTGCCATATTCCCGGCGGTAATTCTCTCCTGTATCAATAAAAGGTAAAATGCTTGCTCATGGATATTTGCCCGACTGCTCGAAATTAAAATGCCATTAGCACCGAGAGTTGAGATAAAAACGATGCGAGTGCGATTAAACACAGAAGAGGAGAACATGAAAGTCCGGGCGCCGGAGTATTACTGCCTCTGGAATGCTGATGCCCTGGGTTAATACCTTGCAGGATCTTCTCGAGAGCCCCGGCTTGCCGGCGAAGCGAAAGTGTAAACGAATAAGGATCCGAGATTTAATGAAGGTGCGATTTTTACTTCACCATAAAATCACGGTGATACTTGAGCTGGAAATGCATTTTCCTGTTTTGTATGAGCAGGGAGGATACCTACCAGGGTTTGGGGTAACCGAAGAAGGGGATAAAAAGTTAAAATATTATCATTAAATAAAATGTTTTTAGTATGCATTTTTTAGACTTATTTTGTTATATTTTTTCTTATTTGTCCCCACTTAAAGCTGCCTGTTAGTGCACCTTGTCTGTGTCTCTGAGCTGGTTAACTAAGTCCACAATAAGCAGCTTCTCGGGAAAATCAATATTTGAATACACCTTATGAGCAGCCAGTTGACATTTTCCGGGAACCCCTACCCGTATCCTCCGGAGGCACGAGGCAACTTTTTCCGCAAACAGTTGGTTTTTTTTTTGTTTGCAACACTTTTGCTTAAAAACTTTTCACAGCAGTCCCAAACAAACGGCCTACTCACACTCGTCTGGGCCTCTGTCCTGTGTTCTTGGTCCCTGGGAACCCGTTCATCCTGCCCCGTTCAGTTTCGTTCCGCTCCTGGTTCAGGATCTGGCCCTGCTCTGGCCGGACTCAGTCAGCCGTTCCCCACAAGCCTCTTAGGAACTTTCGAGCCAAACAACCGAAGCCACTTTGCAGCACGTTCACTGTTGCACTTTTTTATTCATATTTTGTTTTTTCTTACCACTTGCCATCTTTCATTTTGCGGCATATTTATTAAAAAAGCAGGAAGCGCAAAAAATGGAAGGAAATTCTTTTATATTAACCGAAAATATTTATTTTCTTGCTTGCTGCCTTCGTTTTTGTGCGCACTTTTCTGATTAATTCCGTAACTATATATTTACACAACTTGGGAGAAGTTTCTCGCCGCGCTGACGACGAAGCCGTGGCCACTTGTGAAGAGTGCCAGGCCCGGGAGCTTTGCCTTCCACTTCTCGCCAGGATTGCCCTGGGTGCCCTGGCGCTCTATTGTCGATCCGAGTGTTTGTGTGCCCCCAAACAATGGGCCTGCCTTCCACTAATTTGTATGAGTACCGCACCGGGGCCGACCTACCGCCACTAATTAGGGCACGAGAATTGCATTAGTTTTGGCATTCGGCAAAAATAATTACAAAGTGCAGTGCGGAGAAAGGCCAATTGAAGAAGTGTGCTCGGAGCCAAGGTTCGGGGTGCTCCATAATTACTTCCAATAAGTTTTGGCCACACCACAGCCTTGGTGACCAGTGGGGGCGCGGAGAGGAGGTCTTTCCCTGTCAGCTTTGATTTCATGGCACGCCACATTCTTGGCGGTCAGTTATGCCTTGCCCCCGTGGCTCTCTCTCCCTCTCCGGGAGTTTAATGCCATCTTAATTAAGGGCGCTAATTGGTTATGTCTGTGACCCGCACGAAAGGAAAAGCACCACTAAATAATTGAGAAGCTGAGAAAGTAAAAAGAATTTAAGGACGCTCCCTCAACCCTTTCTCACATGAGACAGTGGTTTATCGACTCGAACAACTTAAGCTTCTGTTCTCTCAAATAAATAATAGAGGAAAGTATTTTTCTAAAGTTTTATTCAAGAAGTTTTTAGCCTGTTCAAAGCACACATTGACTGGGTGGCTTTCGGTATGGCAAGGAAATGACTCAATAATATAAATATTTAAGCAACACACAAAAAGTGGGCAAAACTTTTAGACAATAGAGCCGCAACCATCGTATTAGGACTTAGGTGGACCGCCGGCTTTGGCATAATGCATAATCATTTAAACAAGGATAAGCCCGCCCAGAATGGCCGCAAGTTGAGTCCTGCATTATGACACACGCTGCTGCCATTGGCGGATGGAAAAGTCCTTTTATGGCCAATTCCAGCGGCCAGGCTTGGCCCGCAGCTTAAAGCCGGGGCGATAAGGACAAAGCAGCCAAAAGAGCCAAGAGTCCAAGGCCGCTCTTTAACCGCTCTCCCGTGTAAGGTGGTTAGGCGAACTTTTCCGCTTTCCGCTTTTCTTTTTTCGGCACTAGATACCTGATACCCGCCGACGTGTGGCTGTACTGCGATGCGGGTCCAATGCCCAGTGGTGCTATTTGCCCGAATATATTATCATTAATTTCAAATTATGAAAAAGTGGGGACTCAGTCAACGAGTTTGGCTTTGGTGGGGACCAAAAAGGTAAAATAGGTTAACACATCCAGGAATTTGTTCGTCCCAGTTGCGTGTTTAAGGGAAAGCCAAGGCAAAGGATCTGGTATATTATATAATTACTCTACTCCATGTAATGCTAGAAACTAAACCATTCTGCCTTCTTCTTTGCTTACAGCTGGGACGAGTGCTGCGCAACTTCAACATCACCAAGATTAGCGATCTGGAGCTGATCTCCAACACCACCGATCGATTGGACATAACCTTTCACTTCTTTGGCGTCAAAGGGGACTCACAGCGCATTCGGGACGCCATTACCCGCATGGTGGAGCGGGGCAGGATAGGGAACTTCACCCTGGTGGCCAACTTCCATCACTTTGACGAGAACCCGCCGCTCAGCTTGCTGGTGAGTGTGTGGGCAGCCCTAATCCATCTCCTTCTTTTAACACAAAACGTGGCAATTTTTATTGCATCCCAGATATATATTTGATTGGCTCTGAATAGAAGGACAGACGCATTTGTATAGCATTCCCGCAGATATCTATTGAAATTTTTGCCAGCTCGCAGCATATAAATTTTAAATTTCGCCGTCGCAGGCACTTTTTCCCATTGGCACATCCATCAATCGACGGCATTCCATCATTGATTTCCGCCCAATGGCATTTTCATTAATTCCAATCGGGACAGGATGGCCGCCTATTAAAAGCGTAATAAATATACTGGCCGGCATACGCATTACTGGGCCCGGCTCCCGTTCCATTTCCGATACATATTAAACAATAATTTATTAACTATTGAGGCACGTGTTGGAAAAAAGCAAACAACGCGGTAATAGCCAATGTAGCAGAGTGCCGTGTTAATAAATATGCACATAAATATGTCAACAGTGTGGCACTTGACACTCGGCCCAGCAGCGAAAATAATTATTTATTAATTGCGGCCGCCTGCTCGGCCGGCTCGAACAATTGGCCTCATCAGACGGCCTGCAATTAAGTTGCATTAACATGACGAACAAGCCGCCAAACCTCAGCGGAGAGTTTGACGGGGCTGGATATCCGCAGTAAACCCCATCGGAAACCCCAAAACCAACACCGAAGCCCCAACCAAGAGCTGTCCCGTGTCTAATTAGTGGAACATTGTCTCGATTTCAGGAGCTGAGCGTCAATCAACCACAGGCGGGAGTGCGCGAGGCCAGCGAATTCATCATATCCTGCTCCGCCCAGGGCTCATCTCGGATGCAGTTCCAATGGTTCAAAGACGGGGCTGCGGTGAACGCCAGTCGGGCAACGAGGTGAGTGAACTATCCCAGCAGCGGCACCCCAGCTGCTTATCTCCGGGAAACGCCCGGGCCATGCCACACCATAAACCCGAGAGTTTGAGTTTTAATAAAATAGTATAAAACCGAAATAGGGAAAGCCACCTCCCCAACTCCTTAGCAGTCGCCATATCCGCGTATCCGTATCCGTCGCCAGCCAATGTCACACTCGGGAGGACAGACAGAGAGACAGACTCGCGAGGGACAGCCCGGCAGCGCACAAGTGTTCAATTTGACTTTATGACTTTTACACATCAATAAACATGACATAAAAATGCCTGGCAAAATAAAAACGAAGGAAAACGAAACGAAACGGCCAGAAAGGATAAATAAGTCAGGCCGAGATAAAGATTTGTCAGCCGTCGTGGCCGACGGACGGACCCAGTCGCAGTGGCAACTCATATACTATAGTTGGAGTCGAAGTTCGGAGCCGAAGTCGGGGTCCTGGTCAGGGCCAAAACCTAACCGCAGTAAGCCTAGCCGAGTGATTGATCATAAATCCAACAGGGTGGAGCAGGCGGCGGCAGCCACCGAGCACATGTGTGGCGAACACATACGAATGGCACTGCCTCCAACTCCTCGTCCAGCTCCTCATCCCACTCGATCCCCCCTTGGGTGTATTACATAAAAAGCATATGGCCGTAACTAACGAGGGGCTGTTACTTGGGCGACTTGGCTGGGGTTATGAGGGCTTAGCCCTTCCACCGAGCGAGGCTCGAGCATGTCGCCTTGACAATTCGCCTTGCAGCCGCACCACAAAGCTCCAACTTTAAATGTGTTGCGTGAATGGGAAATGAGAGAATGGGGAGGTCCTTGGTCCTTCGCTCTCGTCCTTGTCCGGGGAATGTGGCTGGCGTGGACGGGTTTGCAGTGCGGTGCAGATGCCGATAGAATTCGCAATTCATTAACAAAAATTTAAGCACTGGCAGGAATGCTTTTAGTGTTCAGTGCCAAAGTCTAGTTTGCAAAAGCATGTCACGCAGCGGCGCTGTCAAAAATGTTTGTTCAAACAGCCTATGAACTTAACTCGGAGGAGATGTGAATATTTGCTTTCATTCATAGCATTCAGAGGGGTTTTAAAGTTGACTTTTTACCACACTGAGAACTAAATTTGGGGAGAACTGAATCTAAGTTTGTTTTTGGGTATTAAATTTACATTAAAAGGTAAAAAAAAACGGATTAGTTTATAGGTCCGGAAATGAATCCTTCACTGCGTTGGCAAGCTAAAATTACAATACCCTGCAGGATCGTATACATTAACTAAGAATCTTCGAAGACATTCAACCCTACTTAAAATTAACTTCCAGGAAATGCCTATTATTTTATTTATATTCCAACAAAATGCACATAATTACAGAACCCATTCAATTTTATTCAATAATCATAATTTCTAAAGTGGAACCCAAAGCAATGTGGTTTATTTATATTTGATGTAACATCCGAATCAAAGTTTGATCATCCGTATATTACCTTTCAAATAAATAAATATATATACAAATGTGGGGCTCAACCAACCCCAACCCTATCAAATCGATAACCGAATCTATTCTCGGAGCTGAATTTTTGTTATCCTGTGAAGCCAACTATGCGTTCCGGAACTAAAACAATTCGCCAGGACCCTTTCATGGCCAGTTCGCCGTAGCAGCCCCATTTGTGATTACTTTTATGCATATTTGTATGTGGCTAGGTACATCCCTTCTCGTTCTTGTTTCCTTGTCGGTACTCCCGCACCCTTTTCACTGCTCTTTTCCCTACCCGGCAGTAGTTCCCCACGTGGCAGGACCAACTCAACCCGAAACCAAGCCCTCACCCAGAGCGTGCCCCAGTTGGACGCATTGATGCGTAAAAAATGACTGCCGTACAAAGCCGCAAACACATGTTTCCCCTGACTATGGGGCAGGAGTATTAGTAAATATTTTAACTAAAGTGAAGTGAGTGAAGTCATTCATTTGGACATTTACCAACTTTGCATTATACAAACGACTACACATTAAATCCGTCCGATGACTTTACTTTTGCGTACTAAAATAACCGGAAGTAAGTGAATTTTTAATGCTTGATTTCACCGGAGCGGAGGAGAGCTGTTCACTTTTGGGGAGCTGTAATTTATAACCGCAATAGGGCCAATACAACCCATCTCTTGATTACTCGGCAAGATGACTATTTGGGAACAATTACGGAAGTAGAAAATATACACCTTAAACATGTTCTGCCTCAATTTTCTTAAAGAAATTTCCCCTTTACCCAAACTCCCCCAAGGAACCTTAAGGCTCCGAAAAGTAAGGCGTTCGACCGTTAATCTATTGGATTGCCAGTCGCCGAATTTTGACCCAGTTAGCAGATGTTTATCGGGCCCAGGACAGGGACCGGGACGAGGCCATAACCCACTTAATGAATGCAATTATTTTCCAATCACGGCGCTAACGCATCCCAAAGCCGGCGGCCGAAGGAGCCCGCAAGCCAGAGCAGGACTGCTCCCGAGGCTCCCAGGACCCCCAGGTTGGGGCTTTGATTAACATGCCTTGGCGTTGGCATTCGCATTCGGTTTCGCATTCGCCGCTTGCGGCAGGCCAGCCAGCCAGGCAGGCACATGTGTAAAATAATCTATGGCTGCTGCCACCCGGCTTCGGCCATTAATTGCGCCCCTAATCCTGTGTCCTTTGCAATGTGGTTCGCAGGAGGGGGCGCGGCAGGAGCAGCAGCAGCAGGGACGACAAGGTCGCTGGGCCTGATTAAGTGTTACAACGGCACTAATACTATTATTAGAGTCGGTTTACCAACTGCGGCTAAGCAAATGCCGCCCATTAAGCCATCTTCGATTGTGCTCAATTGAGCACCGAAATTGAGTCACTTCCGGCTTTGTATATTGATGGCTTTCACTTTAGGACACTTTTTCAATTCACTCTGCCCACTGACAAGTGCTCCTTTTCATTTAATGTCAAAACCAAACCATCTTCTTGCTTACTTTTCAGTGCAAACGGCTTTAAAGTCGGTAAGAAACTGAAACACAAAGTGGCTGTGACCCAAAAGATCACTTTTGCTCAGGTTTCTGCTAATTCCATAAACGAGAGCATGTGAAAAGAGGCGGAATGGGAGGAGAAGGAGCATCTTGACGTCTTTGGCACCGATGTGTTATGTGGAAAATGGCTGCCGAGCGTGTACACAACTTTGTAGCAGAGCAAACCAATTGACCTCTTAAAGGGGCAATTGGTATTTCCAGCTAATATTAGCTCAACCTTAAGCACTTGCGTAATCTATATTTGTCTCAGCGCCATCGAGTGGAAGGGCTTGACTGCCTGTCGATGCAATTTCCCACCCTCCAGCACCCAGCCAACGAAACTGTTGCAGTCGCTTTTGGCCCAACTCTGAGAATTTGTCAAACTTGCTTAAAAGCCAGGGCAAAAATTCAATTTCAGCAGCATGCAGCCAGCAACAGCAGTCGAGCAGCCAAATTGCCTGACCCCAGCACGAGACATAAGTAAAATATATTTCGTATATATTTTACAAATTGGCTCAGCCCGGGGCAACAGTAATACGGAATAGCAGCAGCAAAGAGGCAACAACTGTCTTGACAACGCAACGTTGGCGTTGTCTAGGACAATGCAATGCAGCTCATACAGCAGACACACACACGCCCTCTGAGTAAACAGGGTGTCAAAGGATGCAAGACAAGGATGTCCTCCTGCCCCTTGATGATTACTCAAGTGATTTGTTCTGAGCAATTCCCTCTTTTCTCATAATCGAAAGTCGTGTGTTTACACAGCCATATTTTGAGGGAAAAAAACGGATACCCTGTATTCGTTGGATTTTGTGAACATGCACTTGCATACACTGAGGGAAAACAAGGTTAAAGGTGGCCCTTAAAGAATACAAGTGTAGGTGCTATAGGAACATTAAAAAAAATTAAAAGAAACAACATTTTATTTCACCGTTCTTCATTACATTTTAATCATGAATTTCGGATTAAATTTTATGTCTGGCATATGAAAACTTACAGCTGTAAATATAAAATGTATAGATAAATGTAATAAAAACTGTCAGTACTTCGTTGGCAAAAAAAGGTTTGTCTAGATGGCACCCGAGAAGATTAAAAAAAATACCCATTCTAATTTGATTTCAGGGATTTAGTGCTGATTCCAAAAATATTACGTATACGCACTGTTGTTAACTGTTAAAACTATTTATTTATTTGTTATATTTATCAAGCAGGCATGTCGCAGACAATACAACCGTTTAAAACAGAAACCAATACTTAACTGAAACATATATCTTAAACTATAAGTAAAAATTTTCCCACAAGCCAAAAACAAACATTTTCAACACAATCAAACGTTTTCCCAGTGTCTTCGCATCCAATGTGGAAAAGGGTCACGATTTTCATTAGTTTCATTTGCCACAGTTCGTCGTCTGCCGTGCTCCTCCTTCCGCTCCTTTGGCGTGGCTTCGCTTTGCTCGTCCTTCAGTTATGGGGTGACAATGCCACAATTAGTGGCACCATCGCCATCGCAGCCGTGGCCACTCACTCCGCTGTACTCCGCACTCGGTTCCTTCAAAATTTGGCATTATCTCATAACTGGCTCCGCTCGCAGCGGAGTATGTTTTCCTTGTCTTGTTTCCAATTCCGATTCCTATTCCGGCTGCTCGGCGCCATTTGTGCAATAAAAGCAGGAAACTTCAGCGGCTGATTGGACGCGCGCTGGCTGGGACTGGGACGGGTATTGATCAAACAGTTGGGCGGTTGGACAAGGCTGAGACCCAGTTTCTGGGCCAAACGCGTGCTCCGCTGCAGGAATGTGGTACAGTGGAACTAGGCCTAAAGAAGATTTTAGTTATAGTGAGTCTATATTTTAAAGCCTTTGAACAATAGGAAGGCTCATACTTTTAGGCTCCTTTTTAAGTGGTTCAAAATCCTCTAGGGTTTCCACGACCTCCTCGAAAGGGAAACCCCTTATAATATTTATCGAGACCGGACTGTTTTTATTAGCGGCATTAAAGGCTTTGCAATAAATACCTCAGTAGCCGAGGCAGTGGTGCCAGGTACAGTTGTGCTGCTCCAAGTTCCGCCGATTACCATACCATATTTCTGCCTGCACTGCAGTTAGCTAGTAAGACTCGACCCGGGCGGAGAGCAACGGTTTTTTTGGCCATCTAAGCCAAAAATCAACACGCTTGCTCCGTGTCCAACGAACCGTAGACAGGAGGCAGGAGACCGGAGGCATAGTCATGCCCATCCACTGGGACTGGGACTGGGAGCACGAGCACGAGGGTCATGGGGGCCACTACCATTGGCCGCCGCGTCGCCACTGGTCCACCGGGGAGCCCAAGTGCCGGCAGCGTCGCTACTATCTCTCCCACGACCTAGATGTATGCGCCCGTGACTTCCACCTTCGGATGGAGGACAGTGCCTGGTGCCACGGCTCCTGTCTGGTGGGCCGCGTGGTGATCGAGACGGGCACGGAACCGGACTCGCTGGGCCGTGGCACCTTCAAGGTGGTCCTAGATGTGCACCACTTCCAGATCTCGGAGCTGACTGTCAAGGCCAAGAACAGCGACACCGTGTGCGTGGAGGGCCAACAGGCGGATGACCGGGCGGAGAAGGGCCAGCTGTGCATCACCAGGGAGTTTACAAGGTCCTACAAGCTGCCTCGCCACTACGATGCCACCCAGGCGCGGGCCACCTTCTCCGCGGACGGGATACTCATGATTACGGTGCCAGCACCACCCAAGCTGGACGACGTGGAGCGCGTGGTGGAGATCGAGCCGACGGGCAACTACTTTGGCAGCGTGGCGGATCCCAGTGCGGCCAAGGCCATTGAGCAGTCGGTCGACGACGGCGATGGTGGCGGGGTTAATCCTGCTGGCACGGCGATGGACAAATGAAGCCGGCGACGTCTGGCGGTTGCGCGGGTATGGGGCCTCCTCTTCCCTTCCTGGAAGCGGTTGCGGAAGCCCAAGCCCAAAGGCGTCTAGGCCGTCAGAGGCAGTCGATCGGCTGGAACAGAGAGAGAGCGTGATGTATCCCAAAAGAGGAGGAGAAGGAGCACAAACCAGACACTTGCACGTTGGAGTACTTCCCCGAAAATAGTTACTTGGATTGTTCTTATGTTCCCTAACTAGGCAGCACGTAGAAAATCGTTCGAAACGTGAGCAAATATGGCGCGGTCGATATTGTTCTAGGATAAATCTAAGATAGCTTCAGACTAGCCTTACCGAGTTCCCATTCGCTTGTGATTTTGATTTATGCCAATAAAGGACTTTATCAGAAAAGCACCCCAAGGCTATTTACTTCAAGGAGATTATTTATTATCTATTAATTTTGGGCTTAATATTTATTTATTTTTGCTTTGAAAGGACTTAAAATAATCAGACTCAAATGGTCTTCAATTCATAAAATATTAAGCTCAAAGAGAGAGACAGTTTCTCCGTAATGAAGCTGTTCTCCATTGAGTTCCTCGTTCCTCGGTCCTCTTTAAAACACAATCTCATAAAATAGTCAGGCTAATCGGCTAAGCAATCCCCAGTCTGGGATAAATCTTGCCTCTGGGGGTAGCCAAGCACGAATGCAAATCCCAAGCGAATTGGATTTCTCGCTGCTTTTAACTTTCCTGTCACGCAGCTTTTGATTAGCGTCAAATTTGAATAAAATTCACTAACACCTTTTGCGTTTTCCTCATCTCCAACTGACGCTGTGGCCTTTTCCCCATCTCCTTCCCATTCCGAGAAGGCCATAAAAAGACAAAAAGGCAGCAGCAGCTAGTCAGCAAAAAAATAAAGGATACAGATAGTTACAGACAAAGATACAGACATATGTATATAGTTTGTTTATCGACCCCAAAAGGAAAGGCAAACAAAAAATGGTATGACAGCAATAAGCCGAGGGGAGAAATAATAATACGGGCAACCCCCAACCTTTCCGAGAAGGAAAAGGCATCCGAAAATTCCGGTACGTTATTTTCTTTGCATATGCCATAAGTCAAACTATGTGGAAAACCTTTGTAATTATAATTATTCAGGATTAAATCAGTCAACTTGAGGGCAGAGTTCTCTGTTAATATTGATTTACCCCCAAAAAGTGGAAAAAGCTTGGAAACTGTGGAGCAATCCGAGCCCAATCAGGCCTACGGCCTTTCCCCGAAATCGTGGGCGCGTCGCTCCGTTTTTGATTTGCTTTCCGTCCCTTGCAATTTAGCTGTTGAGACACGTTTTCTTGTTACGATTGTAATGAAATTTGCTACATCTTGAAGTGAATTGTTGCAGGCCGCAGCCAGGCAGCTTCAGGGAGTCGCCACAAAAAAAAAAAAAAAAAAAATTGCCAACGGACGATGGGACAACGAGGTCGCGTACTTTGTCATCGTTTTGTTTTTATGCGTAGTTGCGTTTAATAAAGTTTTTATATGGCCTCCCATTCGAGGAGGCGAGCCGACGACGGCCGGATGGATGGATGGCCGGATGGACGGACGGACGGACTCCCTTATTTCTAATCAAGTTACGGTTGCCGGAATGCGGCCTGTAGCTTTAAGATATTGGCCGTGGGATATTCATATTTACGAGTATGGCACGAGGACGGCGATAAAATATTCAGCAGAAAAGTAACTTCACAATTTCAATTTCCCCTGCTATATATAAGTACTGTGGGGTCGGGGGACAAACCAAAATAATACAACGATAATAAACACCTACACACCAATTTTATGAACTCATAAAACACTCTGATGGAATCGTATTTTATCCAGGCTCCTTCCACTCCTCCCTCTCCATATTTGTACGTATAAAAAGCCCATATATGCAGCTCTTCCGCTGCCGAAAGCCTCAGAAAAACATCAGATCACATGGCACTGCGGGCCATTTTCATTTCCATTCCATCCCATGCCCATGTCGGTTGTTGTTTTATGTCCCGCCGGCCACAGAACAGCAGAAATCGTTGGGCGGCCCACAACTAATTTTTTATGGCGTTTGATCCATTGTGGCGGCGATTGAATGCTTTTCTGCAAAACTTTTCAATAGCACGAAATGGCAGAAGCGAAACGTCCCCGGGGTCACCACCATCATCATCATCGCATAGCCGGCAAAGTGTGCGAAGGCCGCGACACCTAATTACGCAAATTGATGTGACATCAGACGCTTTCGTTGTGGAAAAGTTGGGGGCCTCCAGCGGCGTGGCGCTTTTCCCGCCCAGTCGCACCCATTGATTACACCGACTTTGTCAGCAGAGATGCCATCGAATAGGGCCAAGAGCTGGAAAATTTAAAACAAATGCGGGAAAGTTGTAAAGGGAAATTTTGTTTAATAGCCTTTCAATTCGATTTTCAAAAGTGGCAATGTTATAAAATGTATTTTTTTTTACAATTTTCCAAAGAGGCCCCTAAATAATTGATTACTAGAATTAAATAGTTAGTTATATAAATTCTACTAATATTACGCATACGTAATAAAGTAAAGATCTTGATCTCTTCAAAGGCAACCCAATAAAGCTAGAGCCACTTTGTTGGATATTGCCCCTCGAAAAAAGGCCAAGCAGACATCACTTTTAAGTCGATTTTCGATGTCGAAGCATGTCCAATGGACCATGCTGACATCTAAAGCCATGGCCACCAGTCCCGACGTAATTGCTCCATTCAACTTTACTGCCAATGAGTTGTTATGAGTTGTTTGACCAGCAACCAAAGCACAGCAACTCAAATGAAGCGCGGACTCTCGCACTGCCGGCCCGGCCAGGAACTCGCATCCTGCGAGCTGCTGAGTTGCAGTTGTATTTACAGGACGTGCACGCAGATACGCACGCCTACGCAAAGGCATTTTGCGGGCCATTTGTAGCGCGTGCATTGGCGGCCCAAAAGGGATTGGGAGTGGAAGTGGGGGGTGGGAGTGAGACTGGCCCTGGGCAGGGGGCTTGGAGGATTGAGGGACTGCAAATGCATTTTGCAACCGCAGCCAGCAACGGAACGGAACGGAAACGGCCCCTAGGAGCAGCAGGAACATGGAGATGGTTACGTGAGGGAAATCGCATTGGGGAAAATGCATCATTAACAAGAAAGGCATGCTAGCCCCGGGAACCGAAGCCTTGAATACCCTCACTGAATCAATGGAATTTGATTATGAGAGCGGAAAAAGAGTTCGAAGGAAGTACTTTAAGCTGAATTAGAGATTTGTAAACAAAGGAGAGCAAGGGTAAATTTTCTAGCTCTTTATTCAAGATTTTTTTCAAGATTTTTAAAGGTTTCCTAAGATATTCCAACTTAAGATCAAATTTTGTAAGTTCGGAATAATCTAGATATCTGGAATGGGGTTTAAAAAAAGCATCCAGGTGCAAAATAATACTAAAGCATAATGTTAACTTGCAAATACCTTTTTAAGGTATCCATGCTTTTAATATTTTTAAGACCATTATGTGGCACTAAACTGCTGTTTCATAGAAATTGTCCTAAGGTGAAGATTTCCTCACTAAGACAAAAACCATCTGTCTGTCATAAAAGAAAATCTTTACACAGCTTTAAAGCTTGAAGATTATGTGGCTCAAAGCCGAATTACCATTTAGCCGGGGCAGGACTTGTCCGGATTGGTGTCTGCGGGAAATCTGCTGAGTTACAGGCTGACAAGCAGAGGGCATGTACTCCCCGAGAGGTCACAGGATTGAGCAAACACCATGAAGCGAATCGAATGGGCTGCAGCCGCCAACGATCCAAAACGAATATTGTTCATCTGTTTCGAACTGATATTAGATGCTTACCAATATTGCTGGCCATCACGAACGCATCGCTGAGAAGCTGTGATGATGACGGTGCTCCTCTGCTCCTCAGCTCCTCCGCTCCTCTCCTTCCTGACAGTATGTGCGGCGCCTAATCTTTGACCGTGTTTAGGTCGCAGTTGCATCTGCACACTTGTGACGTTGCAGTGGCATTAGTGGAGTTGCTGCGGCTTAGGCGGCTTCCTGTGTATCCTGGCCATCCTGCGCATCCTGGCCATTGTGCCATCGGCAATGTCAATCCTGCCTCCGCTCATTTGCTGTAAACGAGTGCTGCGGAGGCTTTGCTGTTTTTGCGGTTCCTGTTTGCCAATCCTGAATCGGCGACGACGTAGTTAGTGGGTCTTCGGTGTTGGTCCTGCTGCCGCTGCTGCATTTAAGCGTTACGCACTTCCTGCTGGGAATGTTATTACTTCCGTTGCCATTTAATTGATTTTGAAGGTGCGTATTTGGCGGTAAAAGCGGCCCTCAGGGAGCATGGCTTCCGCCGTGGGCCATTAGTAAATTGTAGGTTAAGTGCTCTGCAACCCAAGTCCAAGCCCAGGCGCCAACCCCAACCCCAACCCCGACCCCAGCCCAAACCCAAATCCGTTCCAAACGCATTTTTAGGCGCTTAGTCTGGGAAATTGGAACTCCAGCCTGAAGACTGTAGACTGGAGCCTGAAGATAGCCTGCGGTTGAGGCACATCCCACCGCACTTTCGCTGTGCGGTGCGGTTTTCGGGCACTTTTTGGAGGACCTTTTGCTGCCGTGACGTCGGCGTTATCCATGCGTAAAAGTTATTAGTGAAATGCACTCACCTGTGCAGGAACAGGAAGAGGAGAAGGAACAGCAGCAGGAGCAGGAAACTGCAGATGTTTGTTGGCCACGAAAACCTCAAACAGCACTTAAGTTGTTGCCAGCTGGAAGGTTTTCGGTTTTCGGTTTTAGGTTTCAGGTTTTCGGCTTTCCATTTGCTTTGCTTTCCTCAGAGCGAGCAGGTTGCAGCAAGTTCCCGGTGGATTTTCAGGCACGCCGTGGATGTGGCCTAATAGGCTTACCTTGGGAATGCATTTAGACAGTTTTCACCACTCTTACCCGCCGGGTAAGGGTAAGCCAGCTGCTGACGAAGGGAATTTATATTCGCCATTATGCAATTCCACATCGCTTGCCACAGACTGCTGAGTAATTGCCAGCGAGTTAATATTTTCAGTCATCAGCAGATTGAGACACTTCTCTGCCACACAATGCGATTGATTCCAGACACGATGCCTCATCCCTGGAGTCATGAACCCTCCTCCACACTTGTACATAATTCCCACAGACAGCCAGACACCGACCCATTTATCCACATAACCAAAAACTATTAACAATTTTAGTAACAATGCGCTGCATTTCGAACAACATTTGAAAATGAAACATGTTCCCGCTAATTGACTTCGAACCGCAGCATCCGCGATTGTTTCCACATTAGCTATGATTTCTTTTGCCCAGAAATTGGCAGGAGTGGAGCAGGAGAGAGTGCCGGATGCGGGATGCGGGCTGCTGGATGATAAGTGAGCTGCTATTAGTGTGTCAATTAGCGCGCTTTGGCTGCATGTGATCCAGTTCACTTGGCCTGGGTTTGGGTTCGGGTTCGCGTTCGAGTTGGAGCTGAATGGGCATATGGAGCATGGCATGTGGCTGCCCGGGGCGTGAGAATTAATGCATGACTGGCACTGCGAGAGAATCTGTTTCAAGTACTCGCGGAAACCGAAAGTAGAGTGCTAATTAGCATGACTAACCGAGGCTTTCATTTACGCTTTCCAGGGAAATCTGGACCACGGTCCTGCCGCCCGAAACCAAGGATGTCTACACCGCCATTCTGGGCGTTACCAAGGCGAGTCGGATCGATGAAGGCGTCTACAGCTGCAAGGTGAGTTTTATTTTGATAAGATGTCTTTGTTATATTCCTGTTTTATTAATACTTTTTTGTTACTATTTATATCGCGTTTAAATATATACCCGAACTTGCCAGCACTTTGAGCTTTCATGCTAATCGGAGCTGATGATCTGGTAATTCCGCTCGGGCCTTTGGTTTTTCTAATGAATCCCCGTCTCCCCAGGCACTCTCCGAGGCCTGCCCAGACGCCCGTAATATTTTCAGCTGACTAATCAGTCTAATTGCCATATCATAGCAGCGCGTAGCAGAGAATTCCGGGTGATTCCGACTTGGAAACTGGCGGATCTGTCTGGGCGAAAAACCTCTCTCCCCCGAAGGCCACATAATTACATTTGGCTTTGCTGCGTTCTGTTCTCGGCTCTGTTCTTCATTTTCGCTATAACGTTGCTTTTAATTAGACTAATTAAAATATGGTAGACCGGCCAGATAGAAAGGAGTGCTAGAGCAGCAGGCAGTGTGGAATGTAGGCTTCCATCGCACTTGAATGGTCTTTCTCGGGGGCCAATTAAATTTTAATCTATGGTATTAAACATTCTTTTGACTGCGGCTTCCGGGGATGAATTTACGGATGCCGAAAGATGATGCTAAGCCCGGCCAAGTCCTCGCCGATTTAGGGGCCCGCACTAAATAAGAGTTTTAAAATGTTCCAGACCATTAGGCCCCAAACTGGCCACATTCCCCGCCTCCATCCTGACCATCCCAGTGGGTCCCTTCTTTATGGCTTAGGTAATAACATATTACGCAAATGGCTTGTAAAAAATATTGGCCAACATAAAGGAGACCCGGCCAATCCCTGCACGTGAAAGGAAAAGTTTCCCGGCAAAAGGAAAAGTTGGCCCCCGCCAAGCACGTGGACACATGACCAAGGTACTTGGTGCTGCCCGGGGATGGGATGTTAGTTGTAAATCAAAAGGTAATTCGATTGCCCCACACGGTAGGAGATCGTAATAAAATGTTTACGTTGCCGCCGCGTATAAATCAAATCAGGAATTGTGGCAAACTCAATTGAACTTTGGCATTAGCATAATGGTTCTCTTGGAGTTGCTACCAAGATTAAAGAGCCAGCCTCGAATCCGGCTTTAATCCGACTGCGTCCGCATCTGTTGCACCAACCGAGGACGACGGCGTGGTGGCCCATTGTATTTAGTGCTTGGTCCAAGGCTCTCCGAGGGGATCCTGTTAAGTTTTTTATGCCGGCAAGCCTTCAGTAAAGTTTTTTCAGCTGCCTTTGCCGCCTTTGTGCCTTTGGAGCGCCGCGTGCCGGCAGCTCACTTATTATTGTCGCTGTTCCTGCTCCCCCGTAATGACGCTGGGGCAGATCAAAGGCAGGAAGCCCGGAAGGAGGAGCAGCCAGCCGCCACTGGCAGCCAGAGGAGGGTCCGCCAACGCTTAGCAGCTGCAACCACCGAACAACGATAATCGGGAAGGCTAAGCTTTCAGCGCTCAGCTCCCAGCTCCCAGCTCCCAGCTCTCGGCTCCTTTAGGTCCCTGAAGGTCGATTGTTCCCACGTCTCGCAGCTGTTTGCTGAAAACTGGGCAGCGGGTTCCCTCGAATCCTTTTCAATAACACTGCCTCAAGGTCCAAGTCAATAAAGCGCCTGCCAATGCCTCCACGGCCCATTATGCGTTGGGGACTGCATGTCCACCTCCATAAGTTGAACACACTCGAACAATGCCCGTACATTTCTAATGGGGGCGTGTGCCTTGCGCATTTATTATTTATGTATTGATATTAAGTATACGCCCCGTTGCAATTAATTCATTTGCCTCGGGGAACGGAGGCGTCTTGGGTCCATTACGTGCACAATAGCCCCGAGCGTTGGCTGTCTTTAAGCCGCCTGCATTAGCTCCACTTCTTAAGGCATTCCACTCTCTGCCAGGCACAACTTAAGTGTTTTCTCGATTAAAACACAGCCCGATGAAGGCCACGAGAGCAGCACAACCAACAGCAGACGAGAGTGTGGCCTCAGGAGAGTCTAAGGAAGGAAATTGAAAAAGTATTCAAATATATCTTTAAAAATGTATAACAAGATCGTTATAATTAGGAAATGAAAATATATAAAAGAATCACTTACTCTGTGAATATAAAAACAAAACAGGCATCTTCTGAAAATGCACTTCTTCGAATAACTAAAACATAAACCCACCAAGCAACCCAATTTGTGGTACTTCCGGTTTAATTTGCCAACCTCAATGTTGTCAATATCCATTAGCTTACTTAATGCTGGTGGTTGCCCGAGAAATAACAATTTTTATGAACTATTAATTCCATTGGAGTGTTGTCCATTGATCGAAAAGAGGGACAACACAGCACAGCAGAGCAGAGCATCCTGGCAAAATGCTTAGCAATTTCAAGACACAACGTCCTGTTTAACGACTTGGCCTGTTAATGAGACGCGACTTATCCGGGCGGCCAATAAAATGTCATTTGGCCATAAAAATTCTACTGTGGGTAGGAAAGTTTTGCAGTCCGACAACGTCGCAGCTTAATGAGTTAATTGGCATTTGGATTTTGTGGCCGGCAAAGATTTGTTGACGATGCACAGTCGTAAATGACTTTGAAAGCTTACCGACATTTCCCAGGGACTGCAAGAAATTTAAAGCCGCAGTTGTCATAAAAAAGAGCGGCTAACCCCCAGCTTACATTGCGAGTGTTTCGCTGTCTATTAAATATTTCCGGATCGCCAAGTGGCAAGTGCCGGAGGGCCCAGATATCAGACGCGGATGCAGACGGACCCGGGCAGACACACAGGGCAGAAACCGGTGGGAGGATACCTTCAAGGCGGCGACAATGACGTCGCCGAGTCGGGATATCTCTTCAGGAACCAACGCCCTCCTCGTTAGTTATATCATTTGTACTATTTTTTTCAAATTTCAAACGGAAGTTCGCCGAGCATCTGTGTGGAATGTCGAAGAAGCCGCCGTCGCATTGTGTCCTCCTGCCCATCGTCATCATCGTCGTCGTCTTCATCGCTGACGGCGTAACAACGTCTATGGTTTTCGCTGTGACCCGGCAGCAAATGCACTTGAAAAGAAGGAAATGCCAGACAAGATTTAAAATATATTAGTAAAGTAAAGATAATAATAATAGCTTAAATACTAAACGAATTTTCACAGGATTTATACGAAAGAACCACATTTTTCCCCATGAAGATTCTTCTATCTTTTCGCGGTTTTTAAAATATTTTTTTGCTACAAATTTTTCACGTGCACTTAGTAACTCTCCGATTTCCCTACGGAGGAATGTGCAACAACGGCATCGTCGAGACGAGAAGTTTACAATTCGTTTGCCTGCAAGCCGCGTGGAAATAAATAAATGCAAAAGGTTGGCTCGAACCCACACGGGTCAGTCGAGACTTTAAGTAGCTGCCATCCATCCAGCCATCTTTACCTCTTGGCCAAGAGCAAGGACTCGGAAACACTCGTGCTCGTGTGTGACTTGAAGGGTCCTTCGAAGCCAGCAAAGGCTTGACCGGACATCGTATGACTTACAAATCGACTGACTTGGCGAATACTAATCCCGACCCGAGCCCTTATTTCGTTATGGGAAATACATTTTGAAATGCCGTCGGTCCGGAGAGTTAAGCCTTTAAATTACATTTCATAAACTAATATGCGACAAGCCCAAATGAGATTGTCCTTTGATGTATGACTATTATGCAATATTCGCTTTAAGGCAAACAGCAAGCTCATGCAAATCAGGACTCGTCACAGTCAATCAGCCCACAATGAAGTCTGGCTGACTAGCAAATAAGTCTATTAAACAAATCCTCGGGCGACGGCTGGCAGACAGGCAGCCTCCGAGTTCGAACTGGGATGTGGCAACTACTGTTGCTCTTCTTCTGCCGGGCATGAAGAGGACAACGCCAGAGTCCAACCACCAGGATGTGTGCTCTGCTCTCAGACAAGGTTGTTGATGTTTGGCTGGTCAGCCCCTGGCCATCAAACATATCTCGGAAATCAGTTCAAGAACAGCAAGGGGCGAGCTAATAGCATTAAACTAATTATTTTATATATCAGAGTGTCCTTAAAATGTCATTAGAACATAATTAGGAAGAAATGTTGTTAATACTTTGGAAATACTTTGTAATTTTAATTCAACGGTCAGTTTAAGTTATCTCTTCTGTTACCTAGGAAGTTGTTCATAATACAGAAGCTCCTATTTTAATTTCCGCCATGGTTGCACCATTGAGTCCTGAGAGCATGCCTTTGCCGTCACCGCAACTGTCCTGGGCGTTTGACGCTGTGGATATGAGTAATCAAACCCATGCCACTGTGGTCTGCCGCTGACGGACGTTCCCTGTCTCTGTTTCCGTCACTGTTACCCGACTTTGTTTAATGGGTCTCCATTTCCGCTCTTTTTTCCTCTTCGCCAGGTCACCGACTGGGGTGTGGAGCAGTGCCGCTCCCTGCACATTCACATCAAGTCACCGCCCCGTCTGCGCGTGGATCCTGCGAGCGTGACCCTCCAGCGGGGTGACTCCCTGCGGGTGCGATGCCTCTCCCCGGGGAACGACGACATCAAGCGGTATGCCCAGTTAGGCTACAGTTGGACCCGCAATGGGGTGCTCTTCCAGTCGGACGCCGCCACCGCCATGTGGGAAGACCTGTATCCCGATGGCAGCATCCTCAAGATCAACAACATCCAGAAGTCGACGGAGTATGCCTGTCTGGTGTCCAACAGCGTGCGACCCGTGTCCCGGAGCGTCTACATCAATGTCATCGAACGCAATGCGGTGCACGTGTGTCCGGCGGAGTCTACGTATGGCGTCCACTGGCCCACCAGTGCTCCAGGAGCACCCATCATCACCGACTGTCCGCGCGGCTTCGAGGGTCACCTGCGCCGCATCTGCGAGCAGCGGGACACGGGCAACTCCAGCTGGCTTCTGCCTGACTTCTCCGGCTGCGTTCGCGACGAGCTGCTGCTCATATACAACCGCTTCCTAGCCCTCAGCGCGGGCTTCCAGCAAACGAACTCCTCGAATATCCTAAAGGCCTGCTTTGAGTTCACCCTGCAGAGGCGGCACAGCTTCCTGCCCGGCGAGGCCAGCTTCCTCATCGACATGCTGCACGAGGTGAGTACCAGTTAGGTCTTCGGAACCCGAAGGCTGATTTGGGTATTCAAGGGAAATTGTTTCTTGGAAGACAAAAAAGACCCCCAGCTTTAGTTCCCAGAATTTCAATCGAAGAAATTAAATCCCATTTACCTAATCGTATTGACCATGTAATCGTCCTTGAATAATAGGCCTTAGTCTCCGCCCATAAGCAAAAAGGCAACTCGGAGCCAGAGAAAGGTTACGGGTATTAGCCGCATTCTTTTATCCCGCAACTTAGAGATTACACCTGATACATACATTTCCAGCAAACATATTTATCGCTCTGGCTCCTTAATGCCTGCTGCTGCCCCTGGTCCGGACAGAGGCATAAATGTAAAAGCCACCAGGGGGATGGCCATTCCATTCCTGTAATGTGACAGATTTGGTTAAATTGGCCTAATCAAAATCGGAATTGCGATTCCCTTTGCGGCATAATATCTGGTTACCACCAAGGCGGTGCTGCCAGACAGATTCCCAGCTCCTTTTCGAAACGTTTGTCCTGGCGTCCTTCCGCTTTCCGCAAAACCCTTAACACCCTTAAGCATCACCTGCTGGGAGCCGGGGCACTTGCGGGGCAAGGAACAAGTGTCTTCGGGCTCCGGCAAACTATTTTTACACGCAAATGAATGCAAAAGCCGGCTAGCCGGGCGGCTTGCCATTTTTCACACAATTTTCGGTTGCCCAACTGCAGTCAAAGAGGAGATTGGAGATCCCTGTTCCGAGTTGCGAGTTCCTTCGCCTTTGGGGTCGTCGCCTAGCAACAATTTTTCATTTTAATGCGCACACAAATTTCCCGGCTAACGAATTGCCGTGCGAAGTCGAGAGGAGCTAAGGAGCAGCCCTGGGTCCTTTAGGTTTCTTTAACAGGAGGCAGGGCCCCGCCTGTATTATGTTGTCTCAACTCTGTTTCCTTGGCCACTTCACAGCTCGACACCTACCTGCAATTGAAAGGCACACAACTGGAGCGTGAGATGGCCGCGGAGATTATACTGCGCATCCTGGATAAAGTCATGCAGAATGCCCAATCCTTGAACAGTCAACAGGTAAGTGCCAGGACTTCGACTCCGGCTGCAATTGCGCATAAATTACGGCGAGTGTACTGCTACATACCGCCGGGAGGCAGTCAGTGGAGCGTTCGGGCGCCATAATTTATATCCTGCAGCCATATTCAATATTTGCCAGCCGGGTTTTCGCCCAGGTCCTGGATTTATTACGCCCGAACGGGCACACACGCACACACTCTTTATCCCATCGAACTAGGCCAAAGGTGGGCATTTTCCAGTTACTGCCTGTTTGCCGTAGTGAAGCCTGCCTGCTTTTATTTAGCTCCGGCAATTTACATACGTGCATTTGTCTCCATGTCTCTGTCCGTGCTCGGGTTTCCAAAACAGCCGGAGAATTGATGTGCCTGCCGGCTGGTAATGAATACCTCCTTCGATATGAGCGTTTTTCGGGTTTGTCTGTGGTTTCTGTCAGCCAGCCTGCTGATTGTGCCGGCCAGGTTCCGGGTGAGTTATGTGATTACACCCCAGTACGGTTCGTTCGTGCTCCACGTGCAGATTTTACAGCAGCGATAATTGGTTAAGCCTCTTTGGAGCGGATCTTCAGAATCAAACGTCGTGTCCAAATTCACCTTCTCTTTGTAGTTGTCCTTCCCAGGAGCCTATTTACGCTCCATTTAGCAGAGCTGCTAATAGAGAAGGAGCTCCCCGGGACTTTGGGCACTGAAAAGATGCCGCTAATGAGGGGCAATCAAACAATTTACCCTCGCACCGCCGCCCCGCCACTTGTCGCAGGACAATAAGGATAACCACTTCCTTATCACCTGCAGAAAGGCGGCCGCTTTTGGCCAATCCTGAGCCTCGAAACGGCGGTGAAAAGTGCGTTGTCTTATGTTTTTTTTTTTTTTTAACACGAAGCCCTCCGCGTTCCGAGATTGCGGTTTCTGGTGGGGATGCCATTGTTTCCGGCTCAACCGAGGATTTTAAGAGGCGAAGCGAAGGTGGAAGCGGAGGTGGAGATGTAGGCGGAGACACTCCGCGTCTCATGTTTTATTCTGTGGGCAAATTTCATGTACGGCAAGTGCGGCGTTAAAGTAAGAGGGAAAGGACTCCCGCCAGGATAAGGATGAATTTCGGTATGCAAATTTATGAGAGTGTTGATTGCAACTGTTTGAATATGGCCCGCCCTTCTCCGAGGACCTGTCAAGAAGTGAGGATAATTGGAAAGCTACCTCTCAGGGTCTCAGGGCCTGTTGGCTTACTGACACCTTCGGCATAATCTATTAGCCTGACCGCCGACCGTTCCCTAAGTTAATATTCATCTTTCACGATCTGGACGCGTGTGCCCGAACTACAGAGGAGATCTGTCTGCCTGCCTGCCTGCTCACGGGGGAAAATGCCAAGTTTTTAATGCTGTGCAAATTAATTTAGTTTGGCGAGAGTTCGGCTGAGTTATGGCATTCCAATACATTGCGCCGTGTGAGCACCGAAAAGTCGAACGAAGAACAATTTATGTTAAATTTTTATTAGCTGACGCAGTCGGAAAAACTTGCCGGCATAATTGGGTCGATTAAAAAGCGTCGGCATTCGGCGAACTTTCCTGAAGTTGAGCAAATAGTTTGCCTCGTTTTTATTGACTGAGCGAGGAAAGTTTAATGGAGTGAGCCGGGGAAACCCCTGCAAGTTCATCGCGAATCGAAACGAATTTTTCGCGCGCAATCAAGTTTAATTAGTGCCTCGCGGAGGTCCGAGAAAATCGGTGGGGTCCGCGAAAGTAATCAGGCGTGCCCGTTAACGTTTACGCTCTCGCAGGTCCAGTTGAAAAGTTCGGAGGCCTTAAAGCCACTTAATTCCAGCGTCATGTGCGAGAGAGCATTTCCTTTTTTGCATGTATTGTGTAAATCGGCTAAGCCTCGTCAATATGCCGATAGAGATAATAATAATCCGGAATGGATATTTTTATGATGGCATTTCATTTGCTTAAAACCCATTTTCATTCGCTGTCACTGTGATCTGCTTTCATTTTGCGGTTTTTGTGCAAGTACCGAACTGTGGAGCTCTGTGGAAATGGCAATTGAAAAACTTTTTGCTGACTGAAAACTGCTCATTTTTGAGTGTTCGAAAAAGTTGATTAAAACACTGCCGCGCACGAGTGTGAGCTTAGATTTGCATAAGTTACCATATACAGTATATATTATATAGATTGTGTATTGCCAATGGCCGAATCGAATGGCCAACAAAGTTGGCCTGACCCACTTTCCGGGACTCGGTCAGTTTCTAATGGAGAATGGGAGAGAAGAGGCTTTTCTCCGGCTCTCCCCCCCCCTGAAAGGGCTCAAATCAAATCACGACGAATCACTTAGCCGAAGAGTATGCGCCGGAAACGTGACCCTAAGTCACGGCCTAACTTTGCATTCCGGATTTTGGGAAGAACTTTCGCACTGCGCGCACACACATGGCCAAGTGATTTGCCGGTAAACTGCTAAACGTGGCTGGGTCGAAAGTCAAGTGAAATTTGCACATGGAAAACTTTTTCCAGGCCTTCCCCCTGGCCCCATCCCCTCCCCTCCAAAGCCAGGACTTTCTTTTCAGCGCCTTTTAAAGAAATCATGCCAATGCCACACATTTGAATGGGCGGCCCTGGCCCTGTGCCTGGCCACGTGGGGGCGTGGCCGTCGTTAATGCCGCTCTGATGATGCCGAAGTTTCGGCTTTTCGTTGCCAAAAAGTTCCATTACACAAAACTTTTCCAATTGGAATTGTTTTCGTTTTCGATTAGTTGCCCCGACCATTTATGCAAGAGAACGCCGTATGCTAGTATCTTATATAAAAATCCTGTGTTATTTTTGATTTTTGCAGAAACATATACTGCCCTTGCCGGGCACTCGAGTGCTAGAAAGCTAGCTCGAATGCTCGAATGCTCGAATACTCGAATGCTCGAATACTCGAGTGCTGAAATACCAGCTTTGGACTGCAGCAGTGGACTCCTTCTTGCCCTTTATGTTTACCAAAAAATCCATACTGCCATAGTCGGCTTTGCATTATAAATTGCGAAATTCAAAATCTCTATACACAAACAAAAGGAGCAAGAAAAGCCGCTGTAATGGTTTTCGCATTACAAATTGCAAAAATCGAACGTCCAATGGCCCGTGCACTCGAAATAACATTTACTCGAAAGCTGTACTGAGAAAAAATTAGTCATATTTTGTGATTTGAAAAACATAAATATTTGAGAAAGTTACAGATCAAAGTCTCATTTAAATTAAGATTCTAATTAATGCACAAATCTTTAATAAACAATTATAATAATTTTAAAATAAATCTAATGAATATTGCAATACATTTCTAGGTATTTAGTTGTATAATTAAATATTTTTCTTTGCCTCTGTGCTAAATTGTTCTATGTATTTTCAATTCCAAGATATTTCCCTACTTTAAAAACAGGTTTAGTAATTATTAAAATGTTGTTCTTAGAATGTAACAAACCCTTTATCCAAAAACATTACCATTTTCCCTAGTGAAGGACTATTTCTCCCAGTGCTTGGTGCGTTGCCTGCCAACTCTGATGTACTGTAGTTGGGTCCTGCTTATTGGCCTCGGTTTATGGCTTTGTAACTGCACTCGAGAACGTAACAATTTATGATTTTTATGGCCGGGTTCATTGACTGCGCTTTCTGTTGCTTTTCTGGCAGCCTGAAAATATGCCACATCGCCAGCGGCAGCGGCGGCAACGGAGGTGGGCAACCGAGTTGGCCAGCCCAGCCCCCATTGTGGCATTGATTTCGGCCAAAGTTCGTCTATGAACTCGATCCGATTGTGTTGACAAGGGGTTCTCGGGGGGTATGGGGCCGGAGTCCAGGGTAAATATAAACATGGTTGGCATATGCTGGTTGCTTTATCGGTACTACCTATCCTCGTGACTGCAGGAGCATTGACAACGGCTCAAATATCGTTCAGTTTGTGGCTTGTTAAAATATGAACAAATAAGTTTTTTGGCCAAGCAAAGCAAATAAGCAGCCCGAACTTGTTGTATTACCAATATCATGAGCTTGGCTAAGGCGAAAGTTATTAAATTTGGAGCTGTACTATGGGAAAATTTATATTACAAATATTTAAAACAACAATAATATAACTGCATGAAAACTGTTGCTATTAATTATTTAAAAAAAATATTTAAACATTTAAAATACTCCCAAAAGATTCCTTTTAACCCCCTGGATTATTTATTGTTAAAAAAAAAAACAACCGGAAGCCATTATTCACCGGCCATTTTTCTCCCCTTTATTTCCCTTTCAGCAAATTAAAAAGCTGCAGCTGCTCACGCAATCGGCGGCACTGAATCGCGAGACCATCGCGGCCTCCCAATTGGCCACATCGACCAGCGGCAGCAGCAGCAGTCAGCCATCGGCAGGTGACAGCTCCACTGACCAGCTGACCGCACAGGGCACAGGCAGCTCCGGGCCAGGAGCTCGCGGCTCCGACAGCGGGTCAGGTGGTGTCGCGACGGGCAATGAGATTTCCGCGGGAGCCCCTGGCAGCCTGCAGGCCAACCGAGCCGGAGGCAGCGGGGGCGGTCCAGATTCCAGGGGAGCAGGACCAGGAGGAGCCGCCACGAGCATCCTGACAGTCGATGAGGACACGCTGTCGCTGGACCGGCTGAACTCGCTGCGCATTTACATGACGTCGGTGAAAACGCTGCCGTTCAATTTACGCATCTACGGGTGAGTCCTTGTGGTTGCAGCAGGAAAAGTCAGCCTCCGCCTGATGGCACGTAAATGAAATCAGACACACGACTGATTCGCCGGCTATAATTTCTAATTACGAATGGGGCAAAATGCAAATATTCAGCGTTCAGGCGCAAACAGTAAACTTCGTTTTACGGCCCCTTGATTAATATATGCGACGAAGGGAAACGATTCCCCCCTTGCCGGCGGCGCTCTTAATGGAAAATTTATTTTATGAGCAAACATAAATAAAAAATGCATAAAACAGGCGAGGTCGGAGCATGAAGAATGGCTCATAAAAGTTGAACGCTGCGAATGCTCCTTTCGCCCTCTTTGCCCACAGAAAAAAAGAGCACAGCAAACTTGCAGCCAAGACGGTGAAGACCTTGTCCTTTACCGGACAGGTATTTTCATTTTGCTGGCTCACAGCTCTGAGCTCCCGGCTTCCAAGTGTCTAATTTAGCTAATTAAGTGCCCTAAGTGCAGGCGGCAACCATTTTCTTTGATTTACGGCAATGGCGGCTCATGCGTTTCCTCTCACTTTCTCTCTCTCTCTCTCTCTCTAGCGAGGATTTGTTCTCGGATCAGCTGTATATGGACATCGGACTCTCTGCTCGCCTGCTGCACATCATGGCCAACTCGACGATCTTCGCCTCGGTCATCTCGTACAAGAATCTGAAGAGTTTCCTGCCCAAGACCTACTACACGCGTGGCAGGTGAGTTGTCCCCCTAAAGTTCAATGCCTAATTAGTTTGTGATGGCAAAAGTTTGGGAAGGAACTTTCGAAATTTAAACGAGCTTCGTAAATAGACGCGGCGGTTGCCAAGTACTGATGAGTCCTTAAGGAAAACTTGGGGATTAACGCCACTGCACTTGGCAGCGCCCATGTTTAATTCTGCGATTTAATGCCGGGAAAGTTGTTGTCTTCTATTCTCCCAAATCCTCCCCGGCTCTGGTGGGCACCGATGTATAATTCGTAAGCCATGTTTGCCGAGAGCCTCAAATATGTGTAATGCCAACTGCTGTCAGTCTCCAAGACGGCTTCCTTGGCTTAAGCGCATTACAGCCAGCTGGCTGTCTAGGAGCGGGGGAAGGACAGCAGAAGCAACAATACCACAGCAACGAGTGTAATTCCCGACAGTAAACAAAATGCAAATATGCAGCTGCACTACACCAAAGGGAAAAATCATGGACGATGATGGAGGAGAAGAAGACAGTGTGTTTTCCGGGGGACAAGAACAGCCAACAGGACGTTATCAAATCTTGATTAAGGCAGCTAAATAAAAGATGAGTCTGTGAGAGGCTGCATCAGATTAGCAGGAGCTGTATAATTTCCACTACTTTAGTGGCTAAAGCAAACGTTTTGCCACTACGAAGGGACACTTTCAGTTACTTGAGTTTATTTTGGACTTATTTTTTAATATAATTCGAATGTCAAATAGTAAAAAGGAGTAATTAAAATTCTAAAATAAATTACTCACCCTTTTTCTCCCTTACAGCGACCCCCGGGACTCTGACTATGTGCTGGCCTCGCGCATCATCCAAACCTGGCTGTTTCAGTCCAATCGCTCAAACGACAACTTTCGCGAGCCATTGGACCTGCCCTTCGAGGCTGGTCACGTGGAGATCATCTTTCAGCACGAGAGTGTGCCCAGAACAGGCGATTGGGTGGCCGTTTGCGGGTAAGTGTGGAGCAGGAGTAAGTCTGTCACTTAACGCGCCATTACATCTCCGCTTGCTTCGATTGCAGGCACGACTACAAGGCCTCCTTCGACTCCACGTGGCGCTCGGACCTGTGCATCACCAAGCATTTGATGGCCAACATAACGCGCTGCATCTGCCCGCTGTCCGGAACCTACGTGGTCATGCTCACCAAGCGCCAGCAAAATGTAAGCCAGGGTCGCCAAGGTCGCCAAGGCCATTGCCTGCCTAGATTTTTTTGATTCCGGCTTTCAGCTGCCCAATTCATGCTATTCACGTGTACTAAAGTGGAAAGCCAGCTCCCCTCTATGATGTATAGCACTTTTAGGACCTGCCATTTAGTGGCCTCCACCTGGGGAGCCCAAGCCCAGCTCTTTGGCGCAAAGCTCACCAGTGACCGGTCCGCATTTCCGCTTCCCTTGGTCGCCATGAACTTGCCCCAAATGCAGCCCAGCTGGGCTCGGATTCTCCATTGTGCGGCGGATATAGTTCGAGGCAGGGATGCACAACGATTAAAATATCTGAAATACCTGCAGAAGCTTTATTCAAGGACTCACTGGGTTTTTAATCGTTCCTCTTTTTGGGTCACAACTTGATTTAGGAAGTACTTTCTATGACAACAATAAAGTTTTTTAGTTTAAGCATAAATTAGGTATACATTTCTTTGAGAGCTCAGTGAACCCAGTAAAGCAATTTTTTCTGCTTGTAAAATTCTGCTTTTTAAATTTCCTAGCTTTCACTCGCGGATGGGGACAGAGTTTTTCTGCTATTTTAGAGGCTCGGTCCGATTTTGCTTGCTTCCCTGCTCAAATTTGAATACGCCTCCGCGGCAGCCTAACAGGACTTTGGCCGGCTGTAGCTGGCCTTCGGTTTGCTGCTATTTTGAATTGCTAATTGTTCGAGTTTTTTCTTTATTCCATTTGCAGGCAACTCCGTCTCATGTCCCCCAGCGGCCCATCTTCGTGATCGCCAGCTGTGCCTGCTGCCTGCTCCAGTGCGGCTCCGCGCTCCTCATCCTGGTGCCCATTTGGTGCAATCGCAAGTGCGCGGTCACGTTCCTCAAGATGCAGTTCTGCATCTCCACGTCGAGTGTGATGCTCATCTACTTGCTGGGCTTCATGAAAATGCTGCCAGTGGTGAGTAGTTCTTAAAGTTTAACTTTTTGTAGAGGGAAAGAGGGGTATTTAGTTTATATAAGAAAATATATAGCTATTCAAGCAAGGAACATAGAATTACATATTTTGTATTATTTTATTTTAAATACCATTTCCTGTGGCCTTTCTGAGAGTGCACATTTTAAATGCAGTTAAATGCGCCTGTGTTCTCTGTGGCCCTTTAAAACAAAGCCTTTGAGAGCCTGCAATGGGAACGCGGTGGAATAAGAAGCGAGAACCAAAAAAAGGAACCAAAGCGTGAAATTTAATTACGCCAAAATAAATAAACAAGTAAAACGAAGTGCGGGAAAGCCAAGCTGAAAGCAAAGCAACCCGAAAACCAAAACCAAACATACTCTTGTGCGCTCCGAAAGGAGCCGCCGGAGAAATAATAACAAAAAGTGTTGCAAGAGGAACAAAGGCGCTGTACAGCTCCTCCTCTACGGACCGGGAGGCGAGGCGGCAATCGAGACACAGATGAGATGGGCGGACCAATCCCCGGGGGCTTCAACTAGCAGGCCAAACCCTTAAGTTGTAATTATTTGCGGTGCCCGCTCCACCGGCAATGGCAATCAACGAGTAAGGAATTTACCGGCGGCCGACGACTTTTCAAATAATAATCACGGCCAGGGAAAAATCCGTAATCATCATCAAAACAAATTAGCGTGTCGTCTGCAGGTCGTTACCAGGACACAGGAATGCAAAGCCGGAGCCGTAGCCGGAGCCGGGGCTTGGGAGTTCGAGTTTGGTGGACAACAAAGCAAATAATTTACATTTAGTTTTCGTTCTCGTGGCAGCCAAACGGAAAATTCATGGAAAACAATTCCCTAACCTGTTGGCGTCGAGCTCCTCGGATGGAAATTAAAAGTCAACAATGCACGACGCGGGTCGGCAGGAGGCTCCAAGGAGCGCGGGATCGAAATTAATATTTATAAACGCACATTCTCATTCTCAGACGTTTGAAGTGGGAAAATGTTAATGGGAAGACGCTATAACCCGAGCGCGTTGAAGGGGCATATGCAGCTCCCGTCCCGGCCCTCCGTCCATAGTGGCCAAGGTTCCGGGGAAGTCCCCGGAGCAACCAGGCAGCCAGCCAGCCGCCTAAATTATAAAACGTAAAACGAACGAAGGCATAAGCGAATAAACTTGCGCGCTGCCTAATCCCCAAGGATCGGGCGGGGCGAAAAAAAGAAGCAACTGCAAAGCTCTAACAAGAAATAACATTTTTAAATTAGTAATAAACTGGTCCGCAGTGGAAACAACGGCTCAATAAACGAATGAAAAACAAATAAAACATTGTGTACGACACAGCGAGAGGACGACAAAGGCGCAGGCACTCGCAGATAAGGATGCGGAGCAGGAGGCGAGGACGCAATATGGAAAGGTTTAAGCGTTGCCAAATGAAAAAGGGAGACAACACACTTGCAAAAATATCAGATTTTAGACTTTGCAGAATGTAGGAATATCCTTTCCCCTAGATGAACCCATAAACTTCCTTTCCTTTTGATAGAAAAAACTTTCCTGGCCTTTTCTCCCTGTGCATTAGCAGGGGGAATTCACAACGCCAAGCAATTCTCGAAAAGCTGACAAAGGCAAACGACGCTGCCGCCTCCTCCATCTAGGACAAAGATGCCTGTGAATCCAAGCGTGGACACCACACACGGCCCAGGAGGAGCAGGACGGGGCAGGAGGAGCTACGCTATCTGCATCGACGTTTTGGCCACACGCAATAGGGGCTGTGGCAATACGGTGAAGTATTCGGTCTCAAAGGATTGCAACGCCGGAATTCTTGAATAATGAACGTTTGTGCTAGGAGGACGCTCCGGCGTGTTGTCCGGACAATAAAATAAACGTGGCCAAGGCCCCCAGCAGTGGCTCTGTGTTGGCCGAGTTAATGAGCAACTAACGTCAGCAGGATCCGGAGCCTGTGGGTTGGTTGCACAATGCGCATTTCGCAGGACTTTCGGGCCGCAAAAAAGCGCCAAAGGGAAACTTTGTCTTAACGCAACGCGAACACTCGCACTCATTATTATTATTGTTGTTATTCTTATTATTATTATTGCACATTAATTGCGCGCACACGCGGCCAGGGCAACTTTATTAAAAAGTACACACATGCAAATTTAATGGCTTGGAACACGTGTCACGGCATCAGGAGCTGCTCCAGCTGGAGGTAGAGCTGGAACCGGGAAGATGTCGCCGCCAGCGGCGACGGACGTCAACCGCAGCCACCAGCCAACGACCACGAGCAGGGCCACGCCCACGCGATGCCACAATAAATACAATTAAAATATTCATTTTACTTATTGCATATATTTGCGAGCATAAATAAAACACAATTTCAGAGCAGCAGCAGTTAAACGAAACGAAAAAACAATAAATAAATAAGAAAACATAAATTACGCATACGACCCGTGCGCCCACCCGCAAGCCCCACGGTGGCCGGGGGCGTGACACTGCAGCTGAACATGTGAAAGGCGAAAGCTTTTAAGCGCACTTAACTCATAATTTTTTCGCGGCGAAGCGACGGGGTGGAAGCATTTTCATTCACATTCTCATTCGTATTCGGATGGTAAATTGAAAATTAAAAAGTTGACATAATGTTTGTCTCACATTTGGCCCGAAGGCCCACGGAAGATGATTCGTAAGACAACTGTGGTTCAATGTCGGCTGCCTGCAATGTCTTGAAACTTTAAGATTTTTAGCGATTTAGGATTGGTTAATTTCTGAGCAGAGTCTGAATAATGTATCTCTTATGTATCATATTAATTGCGAATTACAGAAGATATCCTGAATGCCTTTAAATATATTAATTGTAATTATAGAGATCATAAGTCATGGGTATAAATACATTTGTCTTTATTTTACACACAAAAAAGGTGCAGATTCTAGAATTATTATAAATAGGTTAAGACACTGTCTCTTAAAAAATAATACAATTAATAATATAAAACAATACAAAGTTCAAGAAGAGAAGAATAAAATTACCTATAAAAAATTTGTTTAGCTTTTCATAATATTATTAAATTCTCCTCTCAAAACCCCTAAGAGTTCAGTTAATGCAATTTAAGCACCGTGTTTATGGTTTAGTGTTTTCTGGACATTGCTCTCTAATTTGTCGTGAAAATGGGTCCGAAAAAATTGTATATAATGCTTGGCAAATTGTTTACAACTTTTTAATAACCAATGTCCGGTCACCGAGGCGTGGTATACGAGGTGATGGTTGTGGGGTTTATTATTTTTTTTTTTCTCAAGAAGTGTAATAACAATTTTACGCGAAAATGTCACCATTAGAGTGTGCAGGGAAAATCCCACCAAATGGCTTCTTTGCTTTCCATGCTGCTGCCACTGCCACTGCTGATGCTGATGCGGCACGATGACAACTTTTTATATTTAATTAAAAATAACGATGTTGCAGCCGAGCCGTCAAAGCACTCCATTTCCTTATTAACGGCCGTTCATAATTTCCTCTTGCAGAACTGGCACGCCATCATTAGCAGCTCGCTGGCGTCGCTGTTGTTGCTGGGCATCTCGACGCTGATTGCGATTGCCTTGGCCATCCACACGGAGCTGATGCCGAAGAAGTATCTGCAGATTGGCAGCAAGCCGGCGACGCCCACGAAGAGGGAGCGGGTGCAGGAGCGCGAAAAGGACCGCGACCGGGAGCTGGAGAGTCTGAGCAACATCACGCAGATACGGGCACAGTCGCCTCCAGTGGCGGGGGCCAGCACGGGCTCCGCCAGAACCCACCGCCCGCCGCCCAAGTCCACGTCCTCCCTTCCACTGCAGGGCGGATCGGCGGGTATACGTGGCGCCATCGGCATCAGCTGGCTGCTGCCGCTGCTCTTTGCCGTGGCCGCCCCCCTAATCTGCAGCATCATTGGCCAGTGGCCGCGACATTGGTGGCTGGAGGTGCTCTGGCTGCCGGGAGCTAGCTCTGCGGATGCCAAGGCCGATGGAGGAGAAGGTGGAGGAGCTGAGGAGCTGGATGGCGGCTACTATGCAACGCACTCGCTGCTCAATGGCGATAATTTACTGCTCGAGTCGGAGGCACTGCTGGGCAATGGAAGTAGCTCAACGACAGAGACGTCATCGCCCGATGATGTGGCCACATCGGCGTCATCAATCACAGGCGGACACAGCTACAGCTCCATCTCGGCGCAGCAGCAGCAGCAGCAAGAGCAGCAGTTGCCCGCCACTTGGAGCGTTGGTCGCAGCAGCTCTACCTCCTTTGCCACTTCCGTTTCCGCGCTGGCTGCGCCTTTGACTTCCGGTCTGGGCGATGCCACTTCGACATCATCGTCGTCGTCGCCATCGCTGAGCTTCCTCCTGTTCGCCTGCATCGATTTGCTCTTCATCCTGCTCTTCTTTGCGCTGTTTGCCATTTTAATGAAGAAACTTTTGTGGTTGCGGCACAAGAATCGCAATGTGCATACGCATCCGTTGGATAAATTCAATCTGGCTTTGCGCAGGCGGTAAGTTGAAAGGCTGTTTGGATGGGTGAAAAAAGGAAACTGGCAGGCGAAAGAGACCCAGGGAAGTACTTAGGTCCTAATGGTCCTTGCCCATTTCCATTTTTCCTGTTCCGGCGGCTAATCTGATAAAAAACGGAAGCGAAACAAAACAATCGCTCCGATTGCGACTCTGATTCTGACTTTGATCCCTTCTCCGTTCTTGCGTCTAATTTAATATATTCGCACAGCTTTGGATTACTCTACCGAGCCGGAGGACTGCTGCTGGCCAAGCTCTGCAGCGATGGGTGCTTCATCGTTTATGTTAATTCATCACCGGATACTTTGTGGGCATATCCGTTCGGCATATCGTGCATAATATTGGTAAGTTAACAGGGAACGTTGTCCCTACATATCTCCGACCGACCACCAGCAATTGCAAATTAATTAAAACATATATAGAGCGAGGGCTCACCTGCCTGGCTGGGATTACGATTACCAGTACGGTTTCGGGGACGGATGTTTCATTCGCCTCCAAATCCCATTTGCCGCTCCAATTGACGGTGAAACTATTAGGAGCGGATGCCATCAAACATGGTTGATGGTGCCGCCAGTTGCTGATGCTGCTGCCGAGGCTTATGCAAATCCCATTTCGTTTTTATTTCCGAGGACTTATTTAAGTTGCATATTTTATCAAAGTGTAAAGCCTGCATATTTTTACACCTGCCGTGCAAATTATGCATGCAAAATCAGCGAAGAAAGAGAGAGTGGGCCGACCCCGAGCTGACTGCATTAACTGCCTGCCTGATCAAAGGGAGAGCTGAGAGAAAGAAGCCTTTTCTGTGTTTATTTTGCACTTGCCTTTGACACTTGGCCCCGGCAGCCACTTCACTTTCCTTCACTTCACATCACTTCAATACACTTCGCTCCAGCACTCGATTATTGCGACCTGCGACCTGGCATTGTTGCCATTTTATTCCACTTCTTGCTGATTTGCTGTGCAAATATAATAAGTGCCCTCGACTTATCCACCTCGGCACGTGGAGGGGGGCTCTTTCTATATGGAAGGAACATAGCCCTCGGGACGGACACCTATTTCATTTTTCCATCCATCAGATGGGAATTAAAGCGTTTAACGCTCTGCGCACGCCTGGCAATCAGCTCAATCCAATTAAATAAACAATTATCTGCACGGGCGGTGGCTGGTGTATCCTTGCAAAACTAATCACATAATTACACGCACACACTTTGATGTGGGAAGCCGTGAAAGCAAGTGAGTCCGAGTGTGTGTACCACTCGGCGTATACGCAACGCGTGCACAGCACATTCAAATTCAAACACAAACAAATTAGGTCGAGACGCCTCCTCAGATCGCAACCGCAATGTCTACAACCCTCTCGTGCTTAGTTCCTGCTGGTTCGGACTCCGGACTCCAGACTCCAGACTCCAGGCTCCGGACTCCGGACTATTAATGTGCACCAAAATCACTTTGATTGTGTTCGGGGGCGTGGGCATTGCTCCTCTGTCTGCTTTAGTTGCCATTTAATTATTTAAACACTGGCCCAGTCAGGCCCTTCACAGAGAAAGAAATACAGCTGTTAATCCCCTTCGATTAGTATTACTGGGATTCTTGTGTGTCCTAAGGTGGCCTGAATGGCAGATTTTTCTATTTTTATGAGGTTTCTGAAGAAGCTATTAGGTTTTTCAAGTACATTTTACGAATGAATGCTAGCTAATCCTTGTATTTTATATTATTTAATTAAAGAAAATCTATTCAAGTATGGAAAAATGTAATTAAAGGTGTTAGCAACCTTTAGATTGATGAAATTTAAAATATTTCTTTTTGAGGACTCTCTCATATAAAAAGGTCTTGAGCCTTAAAGGCCAATCAAGATGGCATTTTTTTCTCTGCATCATATATCCAACTACTGGAAGCAGGCTATAGCAGGCTCCATATCCTTGTGGAACATGCCTGGCTACAATTAGTACAATTCGAGTCTAAGACTCTTTCGCTAATTTCGCAATTAATTCTGTTTCGAAAATCCCTGCCTGGAGCCTGGAATTCGGTGCATGCCGTCCATAAATTCCGCTCATGAAAGGGGACATAATATAGTCGCCATGCCGTGTATGGCCCATATGGCTTGGCATCGATTTATGGCCGCCTTTCGACCATGCATTTAATTTCGTAATCGCTTGGCTTGATTTCACTATGGAAGAGAGGAGACCACCATCACCTTGGCTGTAATCGAAGGGGCTTACCCATTGCTTAATGACTCAATTTGGGGCATGGACCCATCCCGTCGTTGACACACGCATTTTATTAGGGTCAGCCCAGATGGGACCGGACCTGCCCGAGAGTTTATGCGGCAATCAATGCAATGATTCAATCGCCAAATTCTCCCACTGCCAATTCCAGGGCTCGGCCATCCTCATCTGCTTCGTCGTCAAGGCCGAGAGCCAGCTGCGAGGACCGCCCTTCCTCAGCAGCAACGGGAGCAGCCAGAACAGCTCCCTGAAGCAGGCCAAATTCAACACGAGCCGGAGCAGCCTGGACGAGAACTACTGCACCACCACGACGACGGCCAATGTCAACAGTCCGCTGAGCTGTAGGTTCCAGCCAAGTCAGCTTCGATTTCCAGCCCAAAAAGCCTAATTCGAATCCCTCTTGTCCCATCCCTCTTGCAGTCTACACCAATCACGACAAGGAGAAGGAGAACGACTGTGCGGTGTCGCTGTCAATGTCAAGCGCAGCCGTGTCCTCCGCAGCAGCCGTCGGATCCTTGGCCTCGTCAGCGGGCTGCGCTCCGCCCCTGCAGCCGAAGGTGGGCCTGGAGCTGTCCGGAGCACCGGGCTCCTCCGGCGTGCCACTGCCGTTGACAATCATCTCGACAGCGCCTCGCTGCCAGCCGGGCGCTGATGGAGCGGCGGAGACCTTCCTCGGTGACCACCAGCACCAGCAGCTGCCCCTGTCCGTGGCCCCATCGCCGGACACCCGTTGCTGTGCTTTGTTGAGCGGCGGACCCGGCTACGATGCCTACACCATGGGAGTGGGCATGGGCATGGGCATGGGAGTGAGCGTGAGTGGATTCACAGGAAGCCTGGGCAGGCGAACGCTACACCGGCAGCCGGCGCACTACCGAACCGGGCCATGCGGCGAGTTCGTGGGCGTTGAGACACTCGATATTCTGCAGGGCGTGGCAGCAGGTAATGATAAATAATATAAATTCTTAGATTTTTAATTAGTAATCATCTGTAGAAATGTCTGTGACACCGAGTCTGATTATTATTATTAACATTATCGATCTATTCCATTCCCAAACCGGGGTGGATATACCCAAATGGGCATGCATGAGTCTGATACCCTCTCTTCCTCCCTGTCTCTCCTTACAGACAGCATAATCGGCATTCACACCAGCGCCATTATGCCCACGGCCACCAGCACTTCCCATTATGTTCCGCTGCAGCATAATCCCTACGTGGACTTCGTGCCCAGTCCCCTAATCCTGAGCATGCCGGCTCCCCAGCTGCCGCCCCCACCAACCATCAGTGGGAACCTGAGTGGAGCATCCATTCCGCCGATGTCCCTGCCCACGCAGACGCCCAAGACGCAGAAGCGAGTGACCATACTGGAGCCTACGTCGCGCACCACCTTCGACCCCCTGCTGCCCACGATGGTGGCAGCCGTTGTCTCCACATCCACAGTCACAAGCACGGCAACGACCACGGCAGCCACACCCACTCCGACGCAGAGTGGCGGAGGGGGTGGAGCTGGCAATGATGCAACGCTGGATCGCATCACCCTCGATCTGGACTACTTACTCAACAGGGGGGCCGTGGATGCCGCAGACGGAGCCGGAGGAGGAGGAGGAGGTGGAGGAGGGCCACCGGCCCCCACCAGTGATGATGGCCAGCAGAAACAATAGCAATAGCAAGTTGAGAGGCATTTATAGGCCAATACTGACACTAAGATGCATTTAAGAGGCTTCGTTTTTCTCGTCAAGAGCTGTAAATAAGTGTAAATCAAATTTCAAAAGGAAAACCTACAGTAGATAACTCTGTGAATATTGAGATAAGATTAGTATGGCCACCCGGGGCTTTTCGATGTGTTATCAGTTGGTTGGCAAAGGCACTATGAGTTTAGGTCCTACGTTAACAGGCCATCATCCAGTCTTTATTTCGATGTCCCAAGTAAAACATTTAGTTCTGGTAAACCATTAAATGTTGGACATCAGTCATAACCAAACTCATAAAAATTAGAAATCAAATTTAACTTAACGTCATTGCATATGGAAAACCGAATGAAAGAATTTAAACTAACGATAACTTTTTAGCTAGATTTACAAAAGGCCTATTGAAACGACAACACAATGAAGATGACAAACAAATTAATGAGCGAGAACACGGCAAGGCGTGACAAAGTTTTTGATTCCATTTAAAGTTTTCCTAGAAATAAAGCAAAATTAAGCCCCATTAAGATACGAAAATAAAAAAAAAACCTACAAAATACAATAATTGTAAAACTATTAAACATAACACAGGACTATTTCTGGAACAAAACAAATTATACAGATATATATCTTTAAATAAACTCAAGACTCTTGTTAGAAAATCTATGAACGAAACAAGTTCTTGTTTTGTTTTTAATTCGATGTTGTAAGGGAGCGTGAAGGAGGGATTATTTTTAAGCCCTGCGTTGTCAATGGTACTCTTTTAGGGGTTGCTTTTAATAGTGCTGGAGCTTCTGGTCATTTCGATGTACTTTGGAGTCTGAAGAGATTGTTAAGCTTGTGAATGGGATTACAGTCAAGTGAAAGGAAATCGCCAGAATTGGGTAAGGAATTTGTAGCATTTAGTCATTATTAGTGTCCATTAAATGGGCAGAAAATAAATTAACTATACAGCTACAACGCTGAGTCTTATAGAAGAAATAGTATATATCTACCCTTAATCATATCAGGAATTATGTTCAACTTTCAAATTAAGTTTCTACTAATTACTTCTAATTTTCGATTTAAAATCGATAAGAAACTATGTTTAAAAGTATACCGTTAAATGTGATTTCTGCTGAATTTCCGTAAATAATCAATTAACTCCAAACAAGCTCCTCGGTTCATTAAATATTTATTAAATATTAGTTGTATTTTACTTATTCCATACAAGTTATAGCACAAACCTTCCACTTTTCCACACCCTGTCAGCCCTGTGAGCACTTAAAAGCTAACCACATGACCCACCAGGTAGGTCACATTCTCACTGCGGATGGCAAAGAAAAATGGATGGTCTGCTCGGAAGAATTTCTGGCGGGAGGAATTGCTGATCACAATTGGTTTATACTCTGAAACGAGGTCAAGGGTAAGAGAGATATGTATTTGTATGGGTTTTTCGAAACTCGATACCTGTTGCAATTCGTGGCTGTTCGGATCCGGAACCAGACTCATTTAAATTGATGCGCAGCTTCTGGAGAACATCGACCACGGGCAGGTTGGCAGCGGGATGCAAATGCTTAAAATTCGCCGATGCCGCAAATACCTCTTCGAAGCCGAGCTGTAAATGAAAATGTTATTTATATGCTGGCCACCGGAAATATTGGGCACTGATTGATTCCACTGACCTGTTTCAGGGGCTGCCGCAGACTGCACTCGAAATCGATACTGAATTTGGGCAGCAGCACCTGCACGCCCTCCATCTGCATGCGCTGCTGCACTGCGCCCAAATCCAGGCCACGCAGCTGCTCCACCAGCGCCGCCAGGCCGTCCCTCTGGTTGGGCAGGATGAGCAGCATGGACAGCTCCTCCGCGTGCTCGTATGGCAGCTCAATGGCGCGGGCATCCAGGTCCCGCAGCTCCGCGAACTTCACGAACATGTCGTCGTCGAAGAGCATGGGCACCGACTTGGCCTGGTTGCCGCTGTGGAACTCGTAGAGCCCCGTTCGGTAGGCACTGAAGGGCAGGAACCATTTGCTCTGCAGATTCGCCGCCAGCAGGAGCAGGATTTTGGCCGCGGAACTGTCCTCTACCTGAACCTGCTGCCAGCTGCCGCCGCCCACGCCAGCCAGGATCTGCTCGCTAATGTGGCGACGCAGCTTCTCCGTCTGCTCCAGGTCAATGCACTCGGCTGTGGCATGGAAATAGGTTTGTGCAATCTTCTGAAAGTCCTCGGCCACGCCAGAGCCATCCTTGGACTGGAGCATCAGTCGGTTTTGCAACTGTAGCCGGGTATCGGCATCACCCGAGATGTTGGCCAATTCCGAGGCAAAGAAATTGGCCATTTTGGCGTTGCTGGGAAAGCGCTCCTTCAGCCGCAGGAGCTTCTGCAACTCCTCGGCCGTGGCTCCATCCGAGCCCAGGTAAAGAAGGGCCAGAGTGGCCTCCAGCAATAGGGGGGATATGACCAGATTCTGATCTGTGTAACTGGTGGCTATGCTGTGATAGATCTCAGCGGCTATTTTGGATTCATAAGGAGCAATGCTCGGAACTGGGTTGCTCGCTTCACTCATTCTGTGTATTTTGGATCTGTAAGATGGAGATAATATTGGTAATTAGTAAATAAAATTAAATATATATATTTTTTAGCCCTGAACAATTTATTTCAGACTGTATACATCAGCATTCCTTAGTCAACGTTTCTAAATTGAATTTCAAATTTATTTCTGACTCCTCTAAAAAAAAAATTACATAGATTTTGCGCCACTGCCCATCAGAGCCTGTGTGATATAAATTGTTATTAATATTATAGTGGCGTGTTTTTATCGCTTCCACATGGTTGATCTATCAAAAAGTACTTGCTTAGCATAAAAATGCCCTTCGGCATAATGCAAAACCCATGTGTGCCAGCCTTTTATGGGCGAATAAAGTAAACTTTGGCAATGTACAATATATTATTGGCCTCCAACCGAAATGCTTTAAAGAAAACGAAAACGAAAGAAAATATAGTTGGAAATTATAGCCATTAAATTCTATTTAAATTCACCTTGGCCCTTGAAGTGCATTTTGTAATGAAAATGTGAACTGTCTTCCATTTCATTTCATTTCGAGAGCGAGTCTACGAACAAAAGCACACACCAAACACACACATTGTGTGTTGTGTGCACTCACAAAAGAAACGCCTTGAATAAATAAAATGAACAAGAGAGCACACTAGGCCAAACTTGACACTATTTTCGGCAAGTAAACAAAGCGGAAACGCCGTGGCGGAAAACTTTGTGACAGTGCTGCGGCTATATATTTGCGGCAACTTTTAATTTCACGCGAATTTCGGCTGCCGTCTGCGTTCGGTTGTGGCCACCACCCACGCGCACTTCCACTCCGAGACCCACTCTAACCCCACCCCTATATAGTTTCCCGATCCGGTGCTGGTGCAGCTCTGCATGCCGATTTCTATGCGACGCGCACACTTGCACACTTAATTGCCACATCAACAAACAAAATGCGCCCCCAACCCGAAAACTGGAGAATAAAACGGAACGAAAAGCCGTTTTCCGCTTCAAAATCGAGGGAACCACTACTAAGAGTGCACAGAAAGAAAATAAACTTACGATACTATAGTTTAAATGAAATATATTTCAGGAGAACTTGTTCACTAGATAAGCCTAAAAGCACAAATCTACTGAATTTTTATTGTAATTAATTATAATGAATAATTATTTTCACCAATCTTAAATTTTACAGAGAAATACAAGAAACAATTCTTAATGTTCATAATTTTCACCCACTTACAAATCTACCCGACATTCACTGCAAGGATAATTATAAATAATTAATTCCACTAATCTTTTAGCTCTTTCGAAGTTATATTAGAAAATTAAAAATTTGTCTTATTTTTTACCACTTTCAGCCTTCTCAAGAGCTTTTTAAACAATAGAAGAACACTTAAATCTCCAGTGTACATCCAGTGTTCATATATATATATATATTTTTATGGTTGTACCCCCACTGTCGCTATAGAGTAGCGATGCTCTAGTGCTAGATGTTTATTGTTTATTTTTGGTGTGCCAATTTTTGCTGTTGCTTTTTTCCCCCAAACGAAATTAACTACATCATGAGTTTGTCAAAAGTGCTTCGGCACGGGTTTAGTTTTGGGTTTTTAGTCTTGTATTTTTTTAGCGTTACACTGCAGCCGAATGGCATATGGTGTAAATCCTCTCTGGATTTTCAATGAAGCGTATGAGGTCACAGAATCGTTTTCCAAGTGGCATCATCAACAACAATAGTTTGTTGTGAGAATTTCGAAAAAGAACTGCTACGCGGGATGGGAAAAGGGTGCGCCTCTTCTTGATGTACACAAGTATTATTTGGTAGATCACAATTTTGGTAATTAGCAAAAAACAAACGTGGTTCACTTTCTTTACCTTTGGCTAAAATCGGGAGAACTATAGAGTTCGGACTACAATTATATAAATTTTGTTGCCTTTAGAGAGATTCACGCCCGCACGCAGCTTCGGACGAAATTCGACTAAACGCTCGCGCTCGGCTACATTAGAAGAACACAGAAGGAAACCAATTAAATTTGCCCGCCTCATCGATGACGACGCTTGGGCAACGGAGGCAAAAGCTCCTCCGTCCGGTCGCTTCTAATTTTCGGCAACTACTTTCCGATGCTAAATTTTTAATCTATTTTTATAATTTGTTTGCCGTGAATTTACACAGACGTTCTGCCTGCACCCGACGTGACCGGAGAGATGTGTTTATATCGGAGCGCAGATGATGCTACTGCCGCTCCGGCACCCTTTTACTGAATGAGTTGTGCTGGGATGGTGTCCGGCGCTGTGTAGTTGCTGCTTAATCGTTTTATCTAATCTGAAACATTGGGTATTGAGGTCGCTGCTGCTGTCCACACTCTGCTGGTACTGTGGGTGTGTGCCTGCGGAAGATAGCTCTTAATCTTCCGATGCCGACACCGAACTGATCCGCTTACCGCCACACACTGCGATTTTGAACACACACAAAAACATGGATTAACTACTGCACAACTTTTTGTGAAAAGTTTACTCGCCGAAATGAAGGGTAGCTTTTAATCTCCCAAGGCTGCCTCTGCATATTCCTCTGCAGCATTCTATTTGTTTTCGTTTCGCCGGCAGCGTATTCATTTCCAACTTAATGCCCAAAAATATGCTAGGAACACAGCTTTTTGGAGCATTTAATTTGAATTTATAAGCAAAGTGAGAGGCAATGCAAGTATAATCGTTCAAACAATTCAATATTTATTAACTTTGAATACAAATTCATGAATTGGGATGGAGACACTGGTTTGCATGTATGGGGATTGAGTAATTGTTGTAATGCTTGCGATAGGGGATTAAAAGCATATTGTGGATACATAAATAAATACTAACAGCCTAAAAATTATCCGAAAGTGAGTTTTTTAAAAGCCCAGCACGCACACATACAGGCGGCGGCCGTGGCATACGGATTCTAGGAAGCAACCTGGTCAGACCGGGCAGCACAGCTGTCCAGGAGATTGCAGCGGTGGAAAGGTAGAAATCCGTGCTACCAGGCATCGCCGGAAATTTATCACACGCGGTAGTAGAGTTTGGAAGTAAGAAACGAAATTCATGCAAGGTTTGTTAACGACTCGATTCAGTTGGTGGTGTTGTAGGGCCTAGCATTATCTTCTACGCCTGTCGGATATCTCTGCCTGCCTGTATCGGTCATGCATGCCTCCTAGTGTTTGGGAATGTTTGGGGTCGTTGTACAATGGCATTGCTAATGGCAATTAGAATGAAGTGTGAGCGCGGTCGCAGGAAACTTGACGTGTTTTGTCGAAGTGTATGCGGTGAAACTTTTTTTTTTTGATTAGTCTAGAAAGTGTAGCCACCCTCGGGTGCCTTGGGTTGAGTGGCATTGAACTCGAGGGCTCCGTTTACCTCCTGAGGGGCCAGCTCCTGCTCGGCCTCGTCTTCGCCGGTACTGAAGTATGTGTCGATGATGGCGTAGGCCTTTTTGTAGACCTCCTCGTTTTCGTGTTGCTGCAGGGTTTCCAGTTTGTCCAGGCCGCCCATCTCTTCGACCATCAGGCAGAGGTTCTCGGTGCCGCCCAACTTCTCGGCGAGAGCGAAGAGATTCGACAGGCCAGTCTGCACCACCTTGATGGTGCGCGGATCCTTGGCTTCCAGCAGATCGATAAATGGCTTAAGGATTTTGTACTTTTCAATCAAATCGACGATCTGCTCCGGCGTGCCCGAGGTTGTGGTGTTGGTCACCGCCCAGGCCGCCTCCTTTTGGGCCTTGAAATCTCCCTTCTCTAGCACGTTTCGGAGCTGCTGGAAAATGCCCGCCTGAATCACAGCCTGGATCTGCTTCTGATTACCCGCCGTGATGTTGCTGACTGTCCAGGCAGCCTCCTTAACAATGTTGCTCTTGCTGTGCTGCAGGAGGTATCCCAGTCTGGGCAGTCCTCCAGAAGCAATTACCACATCAGTCTAGACAATGCGAAATAAATCAGATTTAGAGTTGGAATCCTAAAGGAACAGCCTATTAATGTCTTACCTGTTGATCCGTTCCAGTCACTATATTACCTACGCTGCGTAGAGCAGGCACGATGATGCTTGGCTCGTCCATTTGTAGGAGCTTGACCAGGCGTGGCACGGCGTCGGAATCGACAACGGCCTGGATCTTGCTGTTGTCATCGTCCGTTACATAGGACAGGGCCCAGCAGGCATCGGCCAGCACCTGGATGTCCTGGCTTTGCAGCAATTGCGATAGGACTGGCAGTAGACGTTTCACCTGCTCGAATGGCGGAGAAGGGTTTTTGTTACGGCACAGATTGGACATCAGCCAGACAATGTTGCGCAGAAATGAGAGCGGCGTCTCGTTATTGATTAACGGCAAGATGCCGTCGATTACGTTGTGATGGATAACTATGTCGCGAGCCGCTGCTCCGTCGCCCGCAATGTTGCCCAAGGCCCAAACGGCCTGCTCAGCCAGATTGAGGGACTGAGATTGCAGCAGCGCCACGAAATGCGGCACGGCGTTGTGCTCGATGACGCAGCGCGTCTGATCGGAGGTGCCAGAGGCGATATTGGTCAAAGCCCAGGCGGCCTCGAACTGCAGCATGGTGCTGGAGAAAGCACACAGGAATCAGTATTGCCTTTTCAAGAGTCTTCCCTATAAACCCATACTCACTTGTTGGCGTTCTGCAGGAAGCGAATGCAAATGGGCACGATGCCGTGGCCGATCATCAGGTCAATTGGTGGATTACGCTCCCGGCTCAGCATTTTGCGTGCCGACTGCATGCCGATGAACTGGCGCTCCGGATCCTCGCTGTTCATGGCAGCAACGATCTCGTCGACGGATAGCTGCACCGGCGACTGCCCATTGAGTTCCTTCAGCGGCGAGGTGAGATCCTCGTCGTTGATGTTGCGGCGCTTGAACATCTGGTCCTCCTTCTTGGACTTGCGCAGCTCGATGGTCACCTCATGGCGGCGCATGCGCGAGTCCTACGGAAAATTGAGGTTAGATCCGCCAAGCGGGACTCCCGACGAGATGGGCCCTTACCTGGGTGTTGATGGTGTTGGCTTTGTAGGAGCCCTGACGCGAGTTGGAATCTGCCTTACTCATTTTTACGATTTTTGTGTAGTTTCCTTCTTAATTGTTACTTTTGTGTTTCTTTTTTTTTTTTAGTTTTTTCTGCTACGATGACAAGTTATGAACTGAAAAATAATTTGCAGAAATGTGTTAGGGTAGAAGAAGCAGAGCCGTCGAGAAAAGGAAGGGCTGGTTTTTTGGTTTCCTTTTAATTTCTTCTCTCCTCTTTCTCTCCTTCGCCAGAGCGGGCCGGCAACAACAAAGCAACAGCTGCTGAGGGCGCCATTTGTAGCATCGCAAGGTGCGAAGGATGGTAGAGAAGAGAAGCAACGGATAAGGGGAAAGAAGGGGAAAAAAGAGAAGAGGGAATGGATCTAAAATAAGGGAAAAGGAGCGAAAGGGAACGAGTAGCGAAACGGAGAACTGCAAACGGCGTAAAGACGGACAAAAGGGGACTCTCGAAGGCACACTCGGAAAGACGCACACACACGAATTTACTTACCTTCACGTGCCCTGTATGCGTGAGCTGGCTTTTGGGCTCTGTTAAAATAAATTAACTACAACGAAAATTTTGACGAAATTTCACATTCACTTTTTTGTGTTAACTCATTGGAAGCCGGCAAACTTGTGACAAAACGAAAGCACGAGCGAACACAAAGCGAGGCGAAATTGGTCTCAATGCTTACTTGATCACCGTTTGATTTGAAAATCAAGCCCTTTTGCTGGAGTCGGTGCTGCCAACTCTTCGGATCGTAAGCAAGCTTAAAAAGCTTTAAAAAAATAGTTGTGATGGTAGCTAAAAAATCTAGACTTTTTAGTAATAGTCTTTTTCGACCTTTGCCGTTCACCTCTGAATTGTATAAATATGTCCTTAAAAAGATAAAGTTAAGTAATAGTAGCAATTTCCTTTAGCAGCTATTTTACAATATATCACCAATATCGCTAGATCTAGTGGTAAAATAGCTAAACTGTAAGGATAGCGCCGATAACGATAAATTAGACCATCTGTGTATAGTTATTTAAAATATTTCTTAAACGAAAAACATATACCCAATAATAATAAAATACAACCGAAAATTTATAATCAATTTAATCTTTGTATTCTTCTCTTTGTAAATAACAATTATTAATCTTTAAAAGCTGATCGCTGCCAGCAGAGGGCGCTGCCTAAGCCAGCATGTGGAATGTGGACTGTATCTCGCTCGACTCTCTCACACAATCCACAGCGTGCACATTCAGCGCCTGCTGAATCTGCAAAGTACTTTTAACGGTTTCCAGATATTCAAATTTTAATTTAACAGCTCATAAATAACTTGTCCTACAGGTACATAAAAAAAAGTTAAATATACAAAAAATATATATTATGTTTTAATTATAAATAAGATAGATCAACTTTTTAGTTAATATAAGCGAAGGAATGGTTTGTTAAGTTATAATAAAACGTACAAAATGTAAATTTCATATTTAAGTTCTAAATCAATGAATTCATTAAAAATAAATAATGTATTCATACAATTTATTCTGATTATGAATAAATTAGTTTCAAATTCAAATCGTAACAATTATTTTAGACAAATTGCATTTCATTAACAAAATCTGCAATTTAATTAGAATTTTTGGAATCACATAAAAAAGTGTTCAATCGACGCTTTTATAATTTTAAAGCCAGTCAAATGAGCGACAAACAATTTACACAGGATTCCCCCTTAAATAAATGCCGTATCATGAAACTAATGCTATTAAATCTCTCGTTTATCAATAATAATGCAATAAATGCAAACAAATGCCGCATTAATGCCCTTTTAACTGTGCTGTGTTTATGTTTGTGAATGGGAATACTATAGGAAAAACAAACATTTTTTTAGCAGTTATTACTCAGAAGCGGTTTAACTTCGGTGCCAGCTTTTTGTGGCTAACATTTTGTTAATTTTTTCTGTAGCTTGCTTGATGATAAATTCGAGTTAATCTGTTACTAAGATTAAGGGGAATCAATTAATTTAATTGTGTATTAACACAAAAAAAGACCACCAGGTTGTCAATTATAAAAGGGAAATAATTTACTAGCTTATAAGCTCATCACATTTTCAATTCTTTACAACTTTGAATGTTAATTATACTATGGCAGGCTATAGAATTTTATTCAGGTGCTAGCGACGGAGAGAAAAGTAATTTCCTACCCTGTAAACCATGTATATCCTTAGTCAGCAACAGGAAAAAATGGTAAATTTAAGTTTTTAGTAGCTTTTCACAATTGGAAAACAAAACTCTCTGAAGAAGATACACATTATAGTTCACAATTTTAATATTTATTTTCGTAATTCGTTCAACAGTATTTCCAGTGACAACGCAATCTAAGCCGACTTCTTGGTCTCCTCGGTAACTGGAGCCGCGGTGGTGGAGGTAGTGCTGCTGGCTTCTGTTACGGAACGGGCCTCGACCACATCGGAGTCATCGCTGTCGGGCGCGGGAGCAGCGGCTGGCGAGAAGGGCGGGAACTGCTGATCCTGGGGATACGTCTGCTGCTGCTGCTGCTGTTGCTCCTGACCCTCATTGTAGTCGATGGGTGTGGGCTCTGGCGGATTGGCCACAGGAGCCTCCACAACCTCTCCCTGCTGCTCAGCCACCGGCTGCACCTGCTGAGGAGCAAACACCTGCTGGTGGGGATAGTAAATGGGAGATTGGAACGAGGCAACAGGAGCAGGAGCAGCCACAGCCACAGGCGCAGGAGCAGCCACAGCCACAGGAGCAGGAGCAGCCACAGCCACAGGAGCAGACACAGCCACAGGAGCGGCCAGAGCTCGGGCAGCCACCACTGGCTCTCGCTGGACCACAGCGTTGAATCCATTGATATCGTCGGCGGTGTAGGTCACCGTGCGCTTGAAGCCATCGGCATCGAGCACGGAATAGGAGCCCACCACATTGCCGCCATCTCGGGTCTCCACCTGGCTCTTGATATCGCCGGTGATGCTGTCGTGGACGCCATAGGAGAAGTCATAGCGCGGCGAGGACTCGTACTCGACCTGCTTCAGGACAGGAGCAGCAACGGCCACGGGAGCCACAGGAGCCACGGGTGCCACAGTCTTCACCACTGGCACGGGCAGAGGAGCAGCCACTGCCGCCTTGACAAACGGAGAGGGCACGGCATAGGCCTTGGCGGCATAGGCCGCCGGGATCACCGTCTTGGTGAGCACGGGTGCCGCCTGATGGTACACAGCTGGAGCATGGGCCACTGGGGCGGCATGGTAGACAGCCGGGGCCTGGTAGGTGGCGTAGGCAGGATGGTAGCCAGCGTACGTGGCCGCGAAGCCCGCATGACAGGATCCAGCAATGGCCAGGATGAGGGCGGCGCCAGTCAGGAACTGTGAGGCAGAACAGAGCAGAGGATAAGAGAACGCTTTCAAGCCAATTGACAATTCCTAATTGAAGCCACTTCAGCAGAAACCCCTCCGTCACGTTGCCGCAGGCAATTAGTTTTGAGCACAGGAAATCAGAGTGACTCAAGGGAAGTCATTGTAACTCGAAGGGAGCTAAGTAGCATATTTCTGAGTTAAGTTTAATGGGAGTTTGCTTTTCACACACTTTTCTATATTATTTTTAAGATTAATAAATTTGGTAAAGCAAAGTTCTGCTATACTTAAAAATGTATATCATATTTGATATTATTTTTTGGCTTTTTATATCTCGTTTAATTGTATTTAATCTGGATTTGTTAGTAAATCAACAGAAGCAAGTAAAATAACTGAATTTAATTCCTCTGAAAGAATGCCAGGAACTATGAGTTGGAATAGAAAACAAGTTGTACTTCTATGATTTAAATACAAATAAAATTGCTAAAAATCAAATAAGAATCAGTCTCAAAATATCCCTTTATCAAAATAAAAATACCTTGATTTGAGTCGCAAAATTTCAACTTACTTTGCCTGCCATTGTCAAAGTGGAATCACTTCTTTTGGACTGGAATTGCTCGAGGACGAGGTCGAAGTGGTGGCACGTGCCGCACAGGAAGCACTGACTGCGATTGGCGATTGAGAAGTATATCCGCTTGGACTGGACTCCGGCTGTGGGCGTCCTCGACTCTGGAAGCGACGTTGGGCTAATGATGGCGACCACTCCCGGCGCACGTCACTTTATATGGCGAGGCGTCAGAATTGGCCGCTCCAGAAGTGGCGCCCTGAAAAGAGATCCGAAGAGCAAACCGGTACCAAGTACACAATGCTATCTCAGAGGTTGACAATTTGACAATTGCGGGCCAGAAACTGGTTTTCTTTCGGGTAATTTGTCTTCTTGTCTACGGTCTCTCCTCTCGTTTTGGTTACGATTTCGGTTTCGGTTTCGGTTTAGATTTCGATGTCAAGTTCAACGGAGTCTCGCTGCTTCCTTGTAGGCCTACCCACCGTCGGCATGGCCCGTAATTAATTGCGATTTGAGAGCCGTTCAATTAACTTCTCAATTGTCAACTCAGCACCTTGCGGGCATTACATCACGGCTGGAGTTCCATCCACTCGACTGCACAAACGCTCTGTTTTTCTTGGCGACATGCGCGCCGATGGAGCGCGAAATTTGCTGCCAGCGGTGGCACCTCACCTCCTACTGCCCCAACTCCCTGTGATGCCCCTATCCCCGCTCCTGCCTTGCTGGAGATATACAGGTGAAGCACTTGGAGGAACTAGAGCCTTAAAAGCTGGAAAATTTACTTTTAAAATGTCCCTAAAATGAGGAGTTGTGTTCATTTTCTTAAACGAAAATCTAAGCATTGAAAAATCGTATATTTAAGTGAGTTTTAGTAGATTAGGTTTAGTTTATTAATATATTATATATCTATTACCATTAAAAAATTGTATATTTTAATTTAATTGTATATTTAAACTCCAGAAATCTTACAGTAATCTATCTCTGAAAATTTAAGACTAAGCTGCTTTTAAAAGGCAAATTCCTTTAGGAATATATTTTACACCATATATTCTCTAAATAAAATTTAAAATTTAATACCAATTTTTGTTCTTAGTGTATCGGTGACTTGTCAGCGGAATCCACGCTTTTGTATGTCAGCGGCGTTTGCTCCATTGGCTGCATGATTTTTCAGTTTTCGGTTACGAGTATTTCTCTCTTTTTAGAAAATTTATTATTGCTCCATTTAGCCGATGTTTACCTTATGTCCCATTGAGGGGTGTCGTGGTCGGTGTCCCACATGCAGACATTGGCACAGTTTCACATTGTTTCGCACTTGGAATTCGCCGGAGTAAAAACACAGGCGGCCAGGCCAAATCCGATTACTAATTGCATGGCCAAGTGCCGTGCCAGCTTCAAAGGAGGCCCGAAAAATGTATATGGGTTAGGTAGGCCAGCACCAGGAAGAAACCGTGCATTGGGTCATTGAAAATGGGTCTTAATTAATAATAATACCCGAGAACCGAAGGTTGACCCAAAAGGCTTTTCTTAGAAGTGCCCACCCAAAAATATAAAAAAAAAAAATTGTCAACTCATTTAAGCGGTTCGAATTTTGGTAATTAAGCGCCTTCAAGGAACTCCCCGCCGACTGGGAGATCGCCGTTCAATGACTCCCGTCCGTCTGTCCGGAGCTCTACGGAGCTGAAACTGAAAGTGCGTGGAGCGGGTAGCGTCCGTGAGCTGGCTTTGGGCCATAAACATCCGATTACAGCGTCCGAACACGTAGCCCCGGGCCATCAAGATGCGTAGGCAGACAAGAGACACACTTCGGGGCACATCCACGTCTGTAGTTACTTATATATATGCATATATCACTCGCCTGAACTTGAAAAGTCTGCCATCGGGAGAATGGCACTCTGGGGTTGAATGGTTGGGCGATGTCCCACCTGCCTTAACCCTCTAACGCCCAGGACACGCCGCACATGGGGCCCAGAGAGCTCACGCCTAAGTGAATCTGTCTCCTGGACTGTTTTTTGTGCCCCCTATAAAAGCCAACCGAGCGAGATACATTCCCTCCGCCTTGCGTGACTTCAAAAGATTGTAGAGGAAAATCAATTTCCATTTTGTAGTGATGATATTCCCAAAATAAAGTGGTTTAAAAAGAAATAAACAAATAAGATAATAGCTAATGTGTGGGGTAATCTATAGATTTAAAGAAGAAAGATATTTGCATCTTTGTTCGATTTGAATAATTATTATTTAAAGTAAAGATACTACCATTACTACTACTATTATTATTTTTTTAATTTATTTAATTATAATTTTTTTTTATTTAAACATTAAAACTTTTACAATTTACTCCCAAGTGTAATAAAAATATAATATTTTGCAAAGCTGTCTTAAGATTAATAAATATCAAGTAGTAATTAACGCAATGAATTTTTAAGAAGAATTTCGATATGTTTCTTAAGCTAGTTTCCACTCGCTTAAACTTAGCTAAAATATTGAATACAAATTTTAATTTAAGAGTAAGCTTTGTCTTAAAATCTTCATATTTTGTTACAGTGCAGATAAAACTAACCGCGCTTTACTTTTAATTAATTTAGGCTTGCGTGTCTGAGGGTTAACGACGTGCCTGTACCAACGAACCCTTCTCCGGTCCCAACGACCGTCTAATTGAGGAGCCACCGCGAGAGGCGGAAATTGCACATCAATGCCAAAAGGGGCGGGTGGTGGCGAGGGGAACCTGGTGGTTCAGATAGGGCTGGGTGGGTCAGGGACAGAGACAGGACGTCAGGTGGAATCACTTGCCTATCGGCGTGGCAATTAAAATCGAATGTGTGCGGCTGGCCAGGAAGCTGGAGAGGGAAATCCAGGCAGCAGCGAGCCTGCCTGGCAAAGGACCCCTCCTGCCTGGCATTTGACATTTCGACAAATACTTAACACTGTTTGCCCGACTTAATAAACCCGCCTTCGTTGACTTTGCGCCACCGCAAAGGGGCGAGTGCCAGCGGTATGGCAATGATTGATTGCACGTTAAAGCCGTAGAGCATCACATCATTTCCTTTTTACACTTGACAGGAAATGCATTTTTAGTTGGCGCTGGGCGAAATGAGCATCGGTGTGCGCCGTCCGGAAGAGGAGCTGCTGGTGGGCTGGGGGACAGGATGGGATAGGAATAGGACGTGGAGGAAACGGAAGATGTACGTATGCAAAGCGAACTCACAGTGCAGTGGGTTCTCTGAACGGGATGGGACACGAATGCACATGCCGAAGCTGGAGCTAAACCTGAATCTGGCTCCAAGTCCGGAGGAGCACTACCTGCCCGTTTTCACAGACAATTTACACAAGAATCACACAAATACCCGTACGTAAACATTTTGTGCGAGTCTGAGCTCGGCCATTGAGCAAGTCATTCGCTCGGAAAGCCCGTCCAGGTGCAAATGCTTTTCCCACTCGTCTTTAAGCTGCCAACTTTTCGGTAACAGAGAAAAGTGCATTACCAATATCTGGCAATCTCTAGTTTTCATACTTTTGCCTCATTAGCAGATGAAACTCAAACATATCTGGGCAGATATCATCTCGACCAGCTTTGCTTGTGTAAATGTAACTAATTTAAGACAAAGTCAATTTGATATTTCCTTGCTATTGTTTTTACTACATTTTAACGTTTTGTTTCCCTCGAACAGGATCTCCTCAAGTATTCTAAGCCAATTAAGCGTTAATTTTCAACGCTGGAATGGCCTATCGATCAACATTAGAGAACCCCGAGCGTATAATCACCTTTCCGCATTCTGTGAATGAAGTACACACGCTGGCGCACCGGGCGGATACGTAATTGCCGCCCCTTTGCAACGCCGCCGGATAAGACAAACGACCCGGAGCAAATCGCTGGCGACCACGCCCCCTGCATTCCCCCGCAATCCCCGCCAGCCATTAGCCATGACCACGCCTTTGTTTGACGCCAAGATGCCGACACTGACAACAAATGTCGCCCCAGCCCCATTAATCCATCAAAATCGGCGTTGAAGCCAAAATCAAAATATGCGCCGGCGGCCGCGGAAGGCGTGTACGTCTATATAGATACATATATATTATGAAAGTGGGAAAGAAGGATGGATGGATTGAAGGGGGTTTCCCGCCATTAACAACAACAAGGAAGTATGAAATATGTACTCAAAATACATAGAAATTTGCAATATTCAAGTAACAACTCTAAGTAACCGAGGTACAAAATATAGATGTACATTTTCGTATTCCCTTTAAACGGAAGCCCTGTCTAAGCCCAAATTTGATTGCTTCGGGGACCGCTCGAACCCCTTCGACACTCAATCTCGAATCAACAAGACAGCCGACCGCAATTTCCAGCGGGTGCACAAATAAAGGAATTAATCAATTTAACGATACGATTAGGGGGCGATTCGCGGCAGGGGCGTAGCCGGGATAATCACAAACTCACCAAGATAACACTGTGGAAAACAAGAAAATATTCTGAACTGAAAGTCAAGGCAATTGTTGTTTAAAAAGAGATTTTCAGTTGCTTTCATTTATTCATAATTTTAAAAAGATTTTTGGTTGGTATCTATTTGTTAAACAGAGCATTATCAAAAATGTATTTATATTTAAATCAGTTTGTTAATAATATTACATATTTAATATATATTTTATTGTTTGAATATTTAAAATTATGTTTAATTATTTTATTTATTTTTGCAAGCTCTAGTTTCTTATTGCGGAGGGTTCTAGTTTAGACGAAGTCTAACAAGTTTAATCTCTCATCACCCATGGCAGTGTCGTGACTTCATCATTAGTATTTAAGATTTTGTTTAAATTGTGTGTTAATTTTAAACCTACAGCTTTAAGAAGGCAGAGATAATGTTTAAGCATTAAGAGTCAAGTACTTTATGGCAATGACAATTCCATAAATGATTCTTAAATTCTAAAAATAAAAGTGATAAGCAATTACTAAACCATCCATATACTACGGTTACTAGAAAATCTAAATTAAATCTCAAGGACAGTAAATCCTATGTAAAATAATTATCTGTTTGTATTTTTTTAACCCCCTTTGCCTACGCCCCCAGGCCAGGAGCAATTCACATCGGGGGCGAGAGTGCCGCCAACTGACGTGGCATTTGTCTGGGGCCGTGGCGTAAAAGTGACTCGAGTCTGCTGCTCGCTTCTCGGTGATTTATTTCCATTGATTTTTTACCCAACATCGACACCACTCCTCCTCCTTCTCCTCGTACTCGATCTCGATACCCGTTCCGATTCCGATTCCGTTTTCGTTTTCGCTGGCTGACCGACCGAGCTTAGAGATTATGCAATCACGGCAATCAACGCCCCGAAAAGAACCTCCCAAGTCGGTCGGTCGGCGAACAATGCGACGCCTACACCATCAATGCTGGCTAATTATAAAGTTGCTAAGCGGATTATCCAGTGGCTCGAGAACTCGACTCGCTGTGTGATACAGTTGCCTCCCCTTAAGGCCCCCGGTTGGGATCCAATCTCCGGATGCCCGCAGCTTCGCTTCATTTGAATGAAGTCAACTGCAAGATGCAAACTAATCAACATAAATTGCATCGCAACGAGTGGCGGGGATTCCCCCACCAGGTCCTGGACTAATTTCACAGCGAAAAAATACAGTTTTACGCTCTCAAAGGAAACTGAAGGGTTGGATTAGCTCTTGAACCAGTTTCAAATTGAATTCAAGCTATACGAGCGCTTTAAACCAAATTAAACTAATAAACTCTTCAAACGAACAATGTCAGTCTCTGGGAGAGTGCACTGGAAAAAGGGTTCCATTTTATACAATAAATAAAATACAAAAGTTGGCACCATTCCTTATATAAATTACACTAAGATAATGAATTGGTTTCATTGGGAAACTAAGGTTTATTTTCAAGTGTGTAGAGATGTCCTTCTACTATCCGGCAGCCACTTGTTTGTTATTAAAACACTTCAAATATCCTGATTGCTTAAATCCTGGCTGAGGATATTTGTCCAAGTGTGGGTACAATGTTTACGCACACACACGTATTTACATATGAAGGCACACAGACATGCCGCGACACAGCCAAGAAAAAAAGGAGCTTTCTCTCTAAGGCTGAGCTATATAGTTTATATCGCCCGTATTTTTCCCTGGTTTTTCTCCACCACCCCTTCAGCGCAGGACCCTGAAAGGCATTGCATGTGCGCGCTGCTGATATTTGCCTCGCAGAATATTTTAATTAAAAGCAATTTCTACAATGTCAAACAGCGTCAACGCACAGCGGAACGCGGCGCATAAAGTGTTTTTCATAGCCATAAAGCACGGTTACGGCAGGATGAACTGCCGGAAAGGATGCCGGAGTGAGCTCCTCCGCCACATCCATCTCCAGTGCCTGCATCCTGGCGCTGCTGCTGCTGCTGCTGATGCCAAAGTGTCAACAAGTTGATGATGTAGGTGTCGCTGGCATGTTGACTGCCGAAGGACGAGGCGGGCGGTAGAGACAAAGGCCAATCAATATGCAAAATAGTCAATATTTGAAGCGGCCAAAGGTGTCGTCGTCGTCTGCCGATGCAGTGATTATCGCCCTCACTTACGATTGTCCCGGGCTCGTCCTCTAAACTGCCATTGTTTGACTATTTGCAAAGGGCGGCAAGTGGCGGCGGGTGACGCTTTTCGAGTGCCAAGTCCAAGGGCCCTTTGCGCCATAGCTTTTTAGGCATAAACAAGGACCCCGGCGGAGTCTGCACTTGCCGAGGCAACGACATTGTCTGAATCACTGACTCCTGGCAGCAGACACAAATGCAATCAATTTTAACAGTGCACTGGAGAAAAAGTTTCAAGTTTCTTTAAAAAGTTTATGAGGAAAACCCAAGAGATCAAGCACAATGTCATGAACATGGGAGAACGTAAGGATGGTAAGGATGTCCTTTTTACAACCAAAGTTGTTTTCCCCACTTTATCCCATTTTAGAAACTATATATCTAAATAGCAGCTATAGATTTCCAAGAATTATTAATTTTATCTGCCTTCTTATTATTCAAAAACTATAATTTTCCCACCGTGCACTATTGTTGCTGGTGCAACTGCTGCCAGACACTCAAAACAATCAGGGCTCAAAAACAGCATGAGTGATGTGTCGGATGACGACGCATGTCGGGGGTCCGCCTGTCTGCCAGTCTGCCACCCGGATGCCCTTCCTCCTTCGCTACTTCCGTTTCCTGTGCCCCCTGCCCCGTGTCCCGTGCCCTGTGACTGTGCCTGCGCCTGGTGCCACTCGGGTGCTCAGGTTGCACTTTTTGCCGGCACTTAAGCGCCTTTAAATATGCAGCACATAGAGCCAAGCGCAGACGACACACTCTCGGCCAAGTTTGTTGTTAGCCCAGATTGCTGATGCATAGTTTAAGCCTTCCTTTCTCTGGTGGAGACAACCTGCCAGCTGGAAGCGGGTAACACTGAGGCGAAAGTAAGAAATCCCGGTGGCTCTGCAGCACACCCCGAATGGCTAGGACACTTTAAAATGCCCCAGGACTTATGGTCGTGTTTTCCGAAAAACAAAACAATAAAACTCTCGCCGAGCCATCGCCAGCAGATTGCCAATTCCTATATGATAAGTGCTGAAATTCATTTGCTTATCTGGCAAACGGAGCAGGAAACTTTCGGCAACTAACCAGACTCCATTACTGCTCGAATTGAGTCCGGTTTTAAATCCAACCCGGAGCGCCAAGGGAGCGGAGAGTCACTGACCGCATACATTTTTTAAATGCTCCCCGAAGAATGCTACAGAATTTATATTTTGTTTGCAAATTGTTTGCCAGTTTTTCGGCCACACACTGTATATGAGTTTGAGGTGCTTTAAAGTTGTAGCCTCAGTTGCAGCCCCGTCGTAGTTGTCGTAGTTGTAGTAGCTGCTGCTGCTCCTCTCTCATTGTTGCCGGGCCGAACAAAAGTTTGCTATTGCCGCAGTGCTGCCTCTGATGTTTGCTCTGGCAAAAGTGAAAATGAAAATTTATATGCATAATTTGTTAGAATTTGAATAATACACCAAATGTAGTATGTATAACCGCATTGAATGAAACTTTGCAATTAAATTAAATCTAAATACTGAGAATCCAACAAGAGCCGGCAAGAAAAGGCTCCGACACTGCAGGCCTTGATTGCAGCCTTATTTCGGAAATTTGGTTTAAATTGGAGAGCATTGTTTTTGCTTTTAAGAATTTTAATTAATCTTAGATCAAGTTTATCTATAGAAACTGTGTATTTTATTTTTGAAGTTAGAATCATTCATTTACCTTTACCATTTGGAAACACTTAACATGAGAATTTATTTTGTTATAACCTGTTTCTCATATTAAAAACTCCTTTAATTAGAAACTTAAACTCCACATAATATTTTATTTCCAGGAAAAGGTTTCAATTAGAGTTCAAACGCTTTTTAACCTTTACACAAAAAACCGCGTAGATTTTTTCAAAAATATATGATATCCCTCTTCATATATAACAGACCATTTTTAGTTCAATTATTTTGTAAATAAATCCCTCAATCCCTCTCTCTAAAAACCTTCCATATTTATTCCAAAAATCCAATATAAATCGAAAAAAAAAGAGGATTATTTACAATTCCAGTGGGGCGCTTACCTCAAACTACTGTCAAGTTGGCTTTCCACCGAACCGCCAACCATATTCATCAAATTAAAAGTGCGGCCAGCTAACTGACCGCCCTCATCATCATCCTCGTCATCGCCATTGACTGCCGGCGCGAGTCCCTAAACATAAATGCCATAAAATTCATAAATTACAAGCTTCGCCACGCCCACAATCCCACCGCAAAACTGCCGCTCCGCCGCGCACTGGGCCACACATGGTTTGTTGCTCATATGCTAATTGCAATGGACATGTTTTTGTTGCGGGAGTGGGTTTCAGGATCAGGACTGAGGCTGGGAGCTAGGAGAAAACCGCAGGACAAAACACACACAGAGCGGCGCTCACAGCCGGGTTAATTTCATTGCTGAATTGCGACTCAAGGGCAATATTAACATGGAAATTATGAACATGCTGGGGCAATGAAAAGTGACAGCCGCCGAGAAAGACTACAAACTGCAAACTACTAAAAACTACTACTGCTACGGCCACTGCAGCTACACGTACCTACATATATACTCACAGCATAAACAGGCCACTAAAAACAAATTGCGAGGGGATGCCCCACTGTCCAGTGTCCCCTGTCCAGTGTCCAACTGGTTGCCCTGGGCCTAGGCCCGGCACACAAAAACAAAGAAGTCCATTTCTATGGGTAGGAGCGTTTCGGTGGGATGGCCATTGGCCGAATCGGGCCCAGGACGGGTACAGGGCCCACCCAGGACCCAGGGTGCAGTACATGTGCCGAGCTGTCGGAACATTTCGCCGCAGCGGTGCACTCTGCCCTGCACCACTCACTGACCGAGCAGCCCCAATGGTGACAGCAACTGACCCGACTTGCCCCGGCTTCGAGTGCTGCCCGGAACTCCGGATCTCTGGCAACCAGAAATGGCCAGTAAAGTTACCCAAAAGTAGCCGAAAAACAAAACCATAAAAATGCTGCACAACTACCTCTTTGAGTAAACCAAACTCAGGAACTATAAATTGACTATTACCCGGGTAATTAAAAGAACCGAAAACTTTTTGACAAGGTTTGATCTTGTCCCGTCAGAGTGTTTTTATTTTAAGGAGAGGAATTTAACTACAGGAAATTTCTAGACTACGTAAATAAAGTAATAAAAAATATCTGCAAAGCAAAGCCATTTAAAATCGTAAAAGCAAAGGGTATTCTTAGTAACCCGTAAAAAAATATTTTTGATGTATTTACAATAAACGAAATGTTTTTGTCAAGTTTTGCTTTTGTTCAATATAAGAATTACATATCTTCTGAGAAGAAGAATTCCTTAAAGTCAATTTTTCCCAGGAATAAAAAATAGGAACTTTTTTAATCAATTTCGACTTGGTCATTTCATTTAATAAGTAAATTAAACATTTTGCTGTATGATTTAAGTATATTATTATTTAAAAAAATTGTATATCTTAGATTTATGGAGGAGATTAATAAATTTAAACCAAAATCCAGTGAAATAATCCAACTGTCGAACCTTAATTTACCTTTACAGATTTAGTTTATAAGCCCGAAAAACAAGTTTAATATAAGAACATTTTCTTTATAGTTTCAAATTCACTATATTTTTGAAAGCTTAAATTAGCCATTATTTTGTAACCTTTCACGAGATCAAGCTATTAGTCTCCTCATATTGACACACGTTACCTACAAAATTGCATTTGGTTTTGATTGATCATCAATTTCTACCTTTAACTCTAACATTTACAATTATAACCATATTACATTCCATTATTTATTTTCCAAATTAAAAGTAAACCCCTAAAAACCGGCCTAAGTGTCAGCACTGGCAATGCTTTTCCAGGACTCCGTTTTCCCGCTCCTGGCTGTCAACTGGTATCGCTCGAATTGCATATTTTGCGGCGCTTAAACAACGAACACAATGCCCCAAGTTGATGCCTCAACAGAAAACAAAACCCCCTAAAACAAAAAACCAAAAAAGTGGTGCAATTTTATATATTGCATGGCTCTATGATTTATGCCATCATCATAATAAATTCATGTGATTTATATGAGCTGCTGCCTAAGGCGAACGGGCGCAGCCCAATTTCTGTGTTTAGCTGCGGTAACCGTAGCAGAAACCAGTTACCAGTTGCCAGTTACTCGAATTGCCTTTTCGCATTAATTGTTATCCAAAGGACGCAGTGTATCCTGTTCGTGTGACTGTGTGCGTTGGCAAATTCATAACTTTTGACAGTTTCGGGTTGGCATTTGGCTTGTCCATTTGACAGTTTTAAAGTTGGCACAACATAACGCCAGACTTTCGGGCTGGCTCCGGGGAAAACTGGCTTTTTGCATGGAGACGCGACTTTCCCGGGATCGGGCTAGAATTGATTTCCATGCTGCCACTTGCCACTTGCCACTTGCCACTTGCCGCTCGCCGTCGCTTGCCACTTGCAAGGCAATAAACTCGGCTCAAACTTTGGCCTGAACTGGTGGCTTACATCAAATTGAAAACGGGCCAAGACCCTAAAAAGTTTCGCAGCAAATTGGTTGTCTGGCTGTCCATCCATCTCTCCGCCTCGCCATCTCTAAGCGAAACATCTTTCCGTTGGCGGATATCCTTCCATCTGTTGCGACTGCTGTTTCTGACGTGGCACTTATGAATATGCAAATCGTCAGACGGGATGCGTCAGGTGTGACGTCAGGACCTAGGCAGTTCATTAAACTTGGCCCGGACCGGCACGGCTCGGCTCGGCTCGGCTCGGCCAGGATGTGCAGCACTTAATTAGCCAAACTAAAGATGCCGCCTGGCCGAAAGTTTAATGAACTTGGACCGGGGACTGGGACAGGGGCAGAGAGTGCCTACAATAGCTGAAATCAAAAGCAGGACCCGCACCGCCGCCCCTGGGCGATGTCTGCACAAATTAGCCGGCACAAGGCGCAAAAAGGATATGCGAAAGTGGTCAACAATTACACAGGACCCGGTCCGGCCTGCAGGAAGTGAGAAAGCAGCCGGAGGAGGAGGCTGGGACGCTCCAAGAATAAGCAGCAAACGACCTCAATGAATGACATTTAATTATTTCATCAAGAAAGCAAATAGCCCAAGGGCCAAACAATCAACTTTTCTCCGGCAAAAGGCACAATACCTCGTTTTGCTGTTGCCCTTCTTACTTTACTTTTTTTCTTCTTTTTCTTTTTATTTTTTTTTTTGTAATAATGCAGGCCTGGCCGGCCGGGAGGGGGTGTGAAAAACTCCTAAAAGATGCTGGTCCGGCTGATGTTGATTGTTTCTCGGGCCCTTTGAGCAGAACAACAGGGCGGGGCTTAAGCAGATCAGGATACCGTCTGGCCTTAAACTTGTACTAATCCCGAAAGGTCAAACACGGAAATGCTGTCGAAGTGAAAAGTAAACACCAAATAGAGCCTGGTATTTTCGGTATTTAAAGATTGTTCTGATTTTTGATGGTAAAGGAAACTCTTACATAAATGAAGGATTAAATTTAGATTAGTTTTTAATTCTTAGTTTCTAATTCTTAAGCTAGTAATTGTGATTAATATAATTTTGAATAAATTAAAAAAATAAATATTATACCATGAATAATTTTAGAGAGTGATGGTTTGTAAAAACCTGCTACAAACAGATAATAAAAGCGAATTGCCCTCTCTTAACCAGTTTCGTGATTCCTTCCGAAATTTCCTTTAAAAAAAATCAAAATAAACACCAGCAGGCCCCTGTAATTAATTTTTATTCCATTTAAAAGCAAATAAATCCACAGAAAGCATTTTAAACATGTAACAAAATAAATAACCTTTAAGATAAGTTAGGAAACGCTGTCAGAAATTAAGGGATCTCAGATAAACGCTTAATCACGAAATAACGAGAACTTTCAATGCTGTTTAATCTGGATTTGAAAAGTTTTCCCACTCTCCCCCGACTCTTAACAAAGATTTTCCCATCTTGACCTTTTTCTAGGCCCCGCACGCCCATCAATTAATCAGTTCTAGCAAACAAACTTAGTGTGCCGCGTGCGTGTGTGTGTGTGTGGAAGGAGGCAAGGACAAAAGGGCTGAATGCAGCCCCAATCGAGGGGCAGCCGAGGACACTCAGCGAGGGCTGCTCCTCTCTATTTGATGAGTCCGCAGATGCTAGAGCCAGTGGAGAGACCCGACCAGTATCCTGGCATATCCTCGCTGCTTCGGCTGCCTGTGACAATTACGCAAATTGTTGTTGTCATTATGTAAACACTTGTTTATGTCAAATTTGACATTTGATACGAGCGCGCACGCTGGCCGACGGACACAGGACCAGCAGGAGGCGCCCAACAACTCACAAGGAGGCGGAGGTACAGCAAGGGACGGAGCCGTGCAATATGTCAAACGGCAGGTGAGCCTGGACATGTCCATGTTACACTTGATTAAGTAGGCGCTGAGTTCGACGAAATGCTTTTTAGATGGACCTCCTCTGAACTGGAAAGGTGCGAGACGCCACGCCGGCAGGATGGCTGCGGTTCATTGTCGAGTTGACACGATGGGCGGAAACGAGGCTGTGGCCCAAGGACCTACGAGGGGGTCAGAGGACGTGCCAAATTATTGACAGCAACAGCGGCGAAGGGATGGATGCTTGTCCCCTGTTCTGAGTGAGTTCACAAGTGTGTACCTCGGTGCTCGTCGGCGTATGTGTGTTGGTTAATTAATAAGACGTCCTTTGCCGGCCAGTGGGCGGGCAGAGAGTGGCAAATGGCCAGGGGCACTATGCCGGCCCATACACGCTTCACAAGTCAAGGTTAGCTGACCCGTTGCTGTGCCTCATTAGCACTAGAAAAAACAAGGCAACCAAAAATCAGGCCCATCACAAGGCAGCAGGGTTTGCGGTAAAATGAAGTCTATAGAGGATTTCATGGAAAAATAATGCTCTATAAGGACATAAGGCCACCGTAAGTGCTAAAATATTTTATCCTGTCTAGCCTGAGGCTAACCAATTAACCCATTCTAAGGGAAATCCGTATGCTATCAGTTTACTGCTTGCCAAGGCTAGATGGAAAATACAATTTGAGGCAACGCTGCAATCCAATAAATAAATAAATTTAAGCAAACGCTCCAGCAATGCCAAGTAAAATGTCATCGTTTGCTTCGATTCGATGTCAGTGCTTAAACAATAAGGATTCTGGTGGCTGTGTCCCTTTCTGTTCTGCGTGCTCTTCCATTCAGACGCTGGCAATGGCCACTGTAAATCTCGCCTTTCAACTGCTCACAATTTCCACAATGCAATTTTCAATGCGTTTTATCGAATGCTTCTTGTCTGCCAAACGTCATACACATGTTCCCCCACGCCCTTGGGTCGCCCAGGACACCCATCCTTGTCCCCCATGCTCTTGTTTGTGTGCGTCAGTATCGAGTTGTTGCCATTTTGTTGCATACTTTTGTGCACGCTCATCGGCAAATTGAATTTATGCGCTGCAGGCAATGGGAAAAACTCTGGCAGAGAGTTGGGTTGGCCAGGACAAGCATTGATTTCGTCATGTCAGGCGTGGAGGAATGGCGAATAAGGGGGCATTGCAGAGTGCACGGATTGTGCACACTGGATGCGCATAAAATCCTGTCGTTTTGGCACCACATCAACTGCTTCTCACACAAATTCCCATGCATATTACATTCAGCTGGGCTTTCGGAAGGAAGGGGCTAATTCCCCAGCCATCCTGCCATCCTGCCATGCTGCCATTCTGTTTTATTCGCGGAATGCCCTCCAGGCTCCGCAGACCCTATTCCCATATTCCATATCCATAGTCATAGCCCCGGTCGATATATCCGCAGTTAGAACTCCTCCTGCACGACTTTAATGGCGACAATAATCAGTGGCTTACACTTAAGACTAATACAGTCGGAAATCAGGCCTCCACCGCCTCATCCTCCTCTGGCTCCACTCGCTTGGCAGCTGGCTTGCGCCTCGAGGGACCGCGAACACGTGGCGGCCTCTTGGTGGTGGTGGACTTTGGCTTGGGGTTCTCCAGCTCATCCAGCTCGGCATCGGTCAAGCGGTCCTTGTACCAGTCGGCGCTGAAATGAATATATATCTAATAATCTAATATATATTTGCTATATGGCTTCTTACCAATCAGGCACCTTGCGAGCCCAGTCGCACAGGGCCTTCTCCTCGTCAAAGACCTGGCCCAGCTTGCAGCCATTTCGCCTGGGAACATCTCCATTGACACAGACATAGAAGAACTGGCAGTCATCGGGATCGGCATAACGCGGATGGGTCACCGCAATACTTTCGCTCACCTTGGGGCACTCGAACTCAAAGATATCCTCAGACTTGCAGCCGGTGACGCCAACCTCATCGGGCCAGGTGCAGATGCCAGTCTTGGGATTGAAGACCAGACCCTGGGGGCAGGTGATCATGTTGAACTGCCCGTCCACGCAGAAGTAGAACTTGTCGCAAATACCAGGCTTCTCATGGCCAAAGTATCCATTCTTCCGGGGGCAGTGAAGCGAGGATTGAGGAGTTTCTGGAGAAGGAAACAATTTTAGCAATTAAAAACATTTTTAAATTACAAAGAACCAGGGAAACAGTCGAATTTTCCCTGACATTTCTTTATGTTCTTTGAGAGAAAAAAACCCTTTCTGCAGTTTCGTAAATACATTTCGCTTTTTGGCAGCCGGCACAAAGGTACCTGCACACATTTATTCAGGTGCATAAAGTATTTACATACATAACATAGCATATGTATGGGCAGGGCCAACGAGGGACAAAGGTAATTGAAATTGCTAATGGGCCAGCACAATGTGTGTACTAATTGCCCTGATGGGTGGACAAATAATTTATTTAGTAACTAAAACGCTGGGTAATATTTTATATTGGCACTGAAAAAGTGACAGCTTTTAAGGGGAACTCATTTAAGCCGCCTTGCTTAAATCGTTTTAGTTCAAGTAATTTAGCTGGGAAAGGAGCATGGAGGATAAACTTTAATAAAGTCTGTAGGAAAGTTTGAAGGATGCGCCACACACACGTGGCACATGTCAGGGAATTCGCACCAAACTTTAAAGCTGCGGGAAGCCAATTGCTGATGCCGCGGCTTAAAATTTCGATGGCTCCAGCTCCAGCTCCATACTCAGCGTTGGGGGAAAGAATAAAATCACGAATAAGACAAGTCTACCGAGGGGCCAAGGAAAATAAAAACAAAGCACCGTCGCAAGACCAAAGACCTATTGACGACAACAATTTGGGTTAACCGCCTCGCATGCCGTTTGCATAATAAATAAGTTGACAAAAAGCGCAGCCCAGAAGTAACGAGCAAATAAGTGCGGGCACGCAGCGCGTTTATGGGCTGATTTTGGCCACCGTAGGAGGAGAAGGAGGAGGTGAAGGAAAACTCCGGCAGGAGCTTCCAGGAAGGAGCCGGTTTTGGTTTTAAATATAGCGTGGGATTCTCTTGTCACGCGGTGTGCGGCGCATACGTAACGCGCCTCCACAAATTAACCAGATATGTTGGTATATATTCCCGGATTATACTCACGCAGCTTGGAACGCTTGGTGCAATCGATGTTGTACGGCAGATCGCACTTCTCCTCGATGGGGGAGTAATCGTTGAAGACCATTCCGTCGGCGCACAGGCGTTCCGTGGCCACGCCATCGCTGCAAGAGATGCCAGTTTATAGTTAATAAAGTTCGCAACATTACTCATACGCCCCGTGGCCACTTACAGGCAGGCATAGTACTTGTCGCACTGCTTGCTGTCCGGATAGAAGCCATTGGCCTCCGGGCACTGTTCGGTGGGCTCGTATTCCTGCACCTGCTTGCGCTTGGGCACCTGGGACGCCTCCTGGACGGGATCCCGGTCGCGTGGCGGCAGGTGGCGTTGCGAGGTGGGATGACCAACACCCACGCGGAACTGGCCACGTCCCCAGGCCTTCTCCTGGGCCAGGGTAGCCGTGAGACCTGCGGAGAAAATATAAATAAATAAATATTAATATTAAATAAATAAAATAAAGAAATAAGTCTTATTCTATTTAAAAAAAAAACATCAAAAGCCTGAGAAAATATTAAATTCCATATATTCTAAAATCTTTTCATCTTAATAAACTTCCTCAATCTTGATTATCTTTAAAGTGAATTTAAATGCACTTTTCCCTGTTAAATCTAAGCTGTTGTCACCTTTCAACACCTTCATAATTTAATTAAATTTATCAGCATGTGAATGCTATGCCTAATCGATTGCAACAGCCTCGAATTTAGCAATAGTTTTCATTTTCATTTGTCAAAAGTGTAAACACTTGGCTGAATCTGTCAGAAATAATAACTTTACACATTTTGGGGGCTTGATTTGAACACATAAATACATGTGTATGTTTATGTCCAATATTTTACCAATTGTTTTTACAAATTGTACACATGGTTGCAGAATTAAATAAATAGAATGTATTTGCTTTAAAGGCAATACTTCAGACAAAATAAAAAGCAATTAAGTATTTAAAGGTTTTAAAGATTACTTTAAAGCGAAAGAAAACTATGTTTCAGTTGTTGAACATGAATTAAGTTGGGAATGATAAAAAAAGTTTAAGGTTAAGGTTTTAGTTTAATTATTCATAAGTTTTCAGAAGCTTAAAGGTTGATTTTCATAGTTCAGCTTAGCTTATAGTTCCTATTCAGGAACTTTGATAACATTAAGAACAAATTAAAGGCACCTAAAAAGTCATATTCAAAGGCATAATTGTATCTTTAGCTGCCTTTTGTAAGTATGATTATACCTACATACCTATTTTTCTCAGTGCAGCTTGCACGTTTTTTGTGTTTTGTTTCTTTTTTGTCTCAACTTTTCCACTTTGTTTGTGAGAAACCCGTTTGCAACGACTTAATAAACTTATGGAGATATGTATATGAGTTAGCGCTTAGCTCTCTGTGTCTCTGCTGGATTGCGACACAGGCCAAGCGGCCAAGCGGCCGTGCTGCGACCTTAAAAGTGAAAGTATCTTATGGGAATTTTAACTCCAAGCTGGCTTACAGCTCGTAAACAGCTGACTTAAGACCCGGCATCATCAGCTGTTGCTGAACTGCAGCCTTGAACCGCCATGCAATTTGGCGGAAAACCAAGACACTTCCGACAAGCTGCAACAGCCGGGCCATTGCATTCGCATTCACATTCACAGCAGCAGCAACGGCAACAGCAAAAGCAACATCAACGTCCACAAACCGATTCAGTAGCTGGCAGCCACTCCTCAAGGTAAACCACTCCAATCAGGCATTGCAAAAATAAATGGTAAAAGAGCAGAGCGAAAAGCAAGCGAAACAAGAAAAGACGATTTCAATTTTCGAATTGCCGCCAACGCCAACGCAGTTACTACAAGTTTATGCGTTGCATTTTCACGAATTCTTAGCAAAGTTAAATCAAAGAATCTTAATTTTATAAAATTAATTTAAAGCTTTACAAGAAAATGTGTTTAATTTTTGTTTTATAATTTTATATCATAACATTCATCGCATAAACTTGGCATGTAAGTGCCAGCAAGTCGCTGATGTCAACTGCTGACTCCTGATGCTGATGCTGACGTCGCCAGGGCTGACATTCGATTAAACGTTAATAAAGAAACAATTCCACAGAGCAATTAGTGCGTGAAGTGTCAGGCAACATTTAAGCCAACAAAAACAGCCGCCGACTGCAGCCAACAACAAGTTGTCGCTGCTTTTGTTGCACTTTGTCGTTGCTGCCGCTGTTGCAGCTGTCGCTTGTCATTGAAACATGTTTCGTACACGGCCCGGGACCTGGCGGAATAAAAAACAACAGCAGGCCACACAAACAAGAAGCTTGGAAAGAAAAAGTAGCTAAAGCTTCATAGTTGAGTGGGTAAATACCCTATAGGCCGCAGCTTTTATAGATTTCTATATCTTCTTAAATAAATATTAACTTTCAAAACAGAAGTACCATAGAATAAAATTTTATTTAGATTATGCTATGATTTGTAACTGATTTTCATACCAACTTAGTTAGCATCAAAATAACCCTATAAAAAATATTTTCCCATTCGAATTCCCTTACCGAAAAGAGCATTTTTATAGCGTTGTAACGACAACACTCCTGTCCTGCTGTCCTTTCATTTTTATGGAGCTCCTTTTTTTGGCAGCCGCCTGAGTGTGTCAAGCGGAGCGTGGTCTATGCGGTTTTGGGAATGGGACAAGGATTGGGTTTGGGCATGGAAACAGGGCTTGAAGAGCTGCTGACTTGAACCGGGAGCCGCCGCTCTGACGGCTGACAGTCTGTCAACAAGTTTGTCATGGAGACTCGGCGGCGTTGGCTCGGTCCGTTCCCAGTCCGGTTAAACTAGATTAATTGACTGCCTATGACTGAGCCGCCCGATCCCCGATCTCTACAGAGATTCCCCTCCGTACCCGGAGCGGTGCTAAACTTTTTGTGCTCTCCCTCCAATCGGGCTTAGGTTTTGGGGACAGATTTTCGATTCCAGTCACACACGACGAGGGTGTCGAGGGTGTCGCGGCTGTCACATCTTGGGAAAGTGCGTGCCGAAGGCGTCGTGTTAAGTTCAATGAACATTAGATGGATTAAAAATAAACAGATTGAAGCACAGCACACACAGCACACTCTTTTTTTCATGTCATTCATTGGACCGATGCGAGATTGATAATAGACCTGCGACTGGTTGAGAAATTGTTAAATTGGATGTGATGTTGCTGGTTCTGGGGCAAAGGTAACTGAACTCCTGTGGAAAGCCAAATAAATTATAAACTCTTTGGGCAAACACACACGCGCACTCATGTTGGCAATCAAATTAAAACTTTTCCATTGTCTCGCCGATTTTGGCATTCAAAAGGCATCAGGAGAGTTTTCCCTCAATTAACTGGGAATTTAATTTATGCCATATTATGTTTGGATACTCGCACTCGACACTCTCCGGCACTCTGTGGCCCCCAGAAATTGTTATACATTTAATTATGAGCTCTGCTGCTGCCGCTGTTGCCGCAATTTGCAATATTTTTCATGGCCATTTTAATATAATTACAAAATTCGGCTTACGCCCCCCGAAACGCCCGGTGCAACAGTTGCTTGACTATCAATTTATGTTTTATTCCGGCGGAGTTAACAATATGCAATTTTAATGTTTTGCATATTTCGGGGCGGCGGAGACAAACAAATTTTTAATGAGCTTTCACACAATAAGTGAGCGGAAAATTTACCAGAAAATTAAATTGCCGAATTTCCAATTGCAAATGCAGAAGCAGAGTCCAAACCAGAACCATAACACAAACCAAAGCCAAAACCAAAACCAAAGCCATGCAAATTGACGCCCCACAACAGCAGCGACAAGTGTGACAATGCCCAGGATGGATGCCATACAGCATACAGATAAAGCATATATATGCTATATATGCTATATATGGCATTTACACGTGTCCAGTGCCATCGAAATCGGACGACGGCAGTTGACATGATGCGAGGGCCACGCCGCACACACACTGCAGATATGCATAAACATGCTGGCAAATAATGTTAACAACCATATTTTTCAGCTCGCTAAAGTCTCGGTGTTTCGGTGTTACGGCATTTGCATATCGTTGGGACGGTTGCCATTTGTTTGCTGTTTGCTGGCCGTTTGCTCGGCGTTTATTTGGGTTTTCGGCCAACAATTAGATGGCAATTGTTTGCAGAGCATTAAAGTCAGGGCTCATTATTCAAATGGAGTTCGCAGCGTACGGTATTGACGCCGCCATTAATTGGCAAATGCAATTAAGAGAGCTTTTTTCACACTTACCCGCGGCCAGAGCCAAAGCAAATATGCAAATTTTCACCAATGCCATTTCGTTAGCCGTCATAAACCTGCACGGACAGATATAGATTATTTATTAAATATTGTAAATTAATATGCTTTCCGGCGGCACTTTAACGGTATTCAATCGCAATCCCCTGGCTTTTCGCGTCGCGTCGGCGTCGATGGCGGCCATTTCGAATCACTTGGCCCTCGCCCTCCATTTTGATATTCGCATTCATGGGCTTGGGGGCTACACTCGGAGAAATCGGCACTCACCAAGTCCGTGTAAGTGCGCACGCGTCGCCGTCTCGTTCAAAACTGTGCGATTGACTTGACTGGGGATTGAGTTTTAACCGGGTTGAGTTTGGACTTCAGAGCTTCTCCGAACTGCATTAAGACGGCGGCGCATGCGCAGTTGGGAGAGAACCGGTCTGAGCTTCCGAGAAAGCTTAGCGCCGCTTATCATAGCTCGAAAATGTCAGGGATTAAAGCTTAACCCACTGGCGATCTGCAACGATATAATATTTTTTTTTATTAATTAATTTTCCGAAACAATCTTACATTGGGTTCATAGTAGGCACTATTAAATGTTGTAACTTAAAAAGTAATATTTTTATAAAAGCGGTTTAATAAACCATTATAAAAGATGAAAATGCCTTTTAATATGATATTTAAAGTAAAGTGAATTGACAACAGAAAATACATTTTCTTATACACATAGTACATTACACTTAGTAATAACAATAAACCCATATTTAAAAATAGAATCCAAGTATATTAAAATTAATAATAGATTTTAGATACATATTACTTCGGGCTGAAATATGTATGAAATAATTTTACAATACCAACTCAATTTCGATCTGTAAACAATATATTTTTAAATCTTAATAATGTGTTCTTTCAATTAGGATTTTGTTCCTAATTGGTTATAAAATGTTTTCAAAATTAAAAGGAATTTAAAATCCTATTAAAAGCGTGTGCAATAAAAGATTTATGTTAAGATGCCAGACTGATTTATTGAGGAATAAAATATTGCTCATTTACTTTCGATGTGTGCCACAGACAAATTGTATATTTTGATATCTTAATGAGATGTAATATTTTACAGCCTAATTTTGAAGACTATTATCGGATATTTCTAACATATAAAATAATTTCTGTAATATTATATATTTCGTTACTGTCAATTGTTGTGTTACGTCTGTAACATAAATTAATCAAAATTCATAATGCTCAACTGAACTCGTTTGTATTATTTCCATTTTAACCTTCTTATGAAAAGCCTTTGTAAGATCAACAAATTAAAATAACAAATATTATGTTTCAACTTATGTAACCCCAATAAGTACCTAAAAGTAGAACAATTTAAGGAGCAACAAGCCAAAGCAAGCGGAGAGCACAAACAAATGCAGGAAATGGAAATGCCAACTTTGCATAACATGGCCAACCGAGGCGAAGCCTCTGAACCATGCCGAAAGCCAACATCAACTATGCGAATAAGCTGCAAACAAATGTGAGCGGGCCAGGACACAGAAAACACGACGACGATCGGCAGGACTAGTTTTCAGAATAATAGGGACATGCAGGCAGGCGGCAGTGGTAATATTAAAGCCCGAAAAACACACGAGACGAGGCCATGATACATATTTTAGCCGTAGAAAAGTTGTAACGAGCACATTGCCGCACGGAGCCCTGATGGCAAATTTGTCAAAAAGGCGACAGGACGTGCTTCGTTCCGGCCGGGCATCGATGATTTGCATTTTTGAAATTAACCAAAAAATATGACAAAACGTCCAACACGAGAGTCTGCTCTGAGCCCTCAGGTGGCTCCGACTGCGTCTCCTGTTCCTGAATATTCCGGGGACAGGCGTTTGCTGCATCATTGTGCAGGCAGAGAGAACACATTTAACTTGTCAAAGCCCGGCCGACCTCGCCTCCTTGGAGCCGACTTTTCCGGAGCTTGTTTTCCAGCTCCTTGCTTTTCATTTGCCTGTCATTTCGTGTGCAATAATTGTGACAAATTGTCCTTCGGCCGCCTGCCCGCCCAAGAGTTTCAAATTTTGAGCAAGATTTCGGGGCAAACTTATGGGGGCTTTGTGTATGCAAAGTAAATGGCATAATTAAGTGAAATGACATACACATGACGATACATTTAACAAATGTTGCGTGCAAATGCAAATCTCGGTGGCCCCTTAAAACAAATGGAGGCCGATTCATAATCCCGGCGATAAGTCGGAAAAATAGCATCCTTATTTGCGATGAACGCCCGCCAGTTAAAGCCCTGAAAAATGGCCACAATCGCTAGCGTCCAGAGTCCCGAGTCCTGATCCCTTGCCGCTGGCCTAATAGCCGGCGGGGGAGAGTGGGATGGAAATGGGTCGGAATGGAAATCGCTTAGCACAATTTCGGGCGCATTAGCGGCGATTACGGGTGTAGGTCCTGGAATGTGCCAAAGCCGAGTGCACAATGCAAGGCAACAATGGCATAACAATCAAGAGTCAAATTAAAACGTTGCGCTTGCAGAAATTCAGTTTTTGTTCTCGGCTCTCAGAATCCCCTCGCTTCATGCTCCACCAGCGTCCGTTGTCCGCAGTCCTGTCCATATTCCGCTGTCCTGTCCGCTGCCCGTCCAGCTTAGCGCCGCAAAGTATGCAGTGGCAAGTTGGCAAGTCCTGCTGACTGCGGTGGAAAACTTTAGCAAAAGCTAATCATAATTTCTCCGCTGATAGTTCGTCCAAAGTCCAAGTCCTTGTGCACGGACCATCGACCGAAAACCAGCTTGCACTTTTTATCTATCCCCCGCTTTATGATTATTTTCAATTCCCGTGAACCGCAGCGCCCTAAGCGCCACGTTATTGTCCCATAATTGAATATAATGGCCATGGAAATGGCGCTGCCAATGGGGGATCCGTCTCCGTGGGGCATTGTTCGGCTTTCGACGTTCGCCAGGCAGGGCTCCCACGCAAGCTCATTGTATTAGCCGGCGATTATCCGACAGTTTGGCATGGAGTCCGCATTCTAAAATCCTAGAAAGAAAAACATCCGCCCGCGGGGACCTGCATGTGATTGGGTTCCATTGCCACCTTTGTTGTCCGCCATTCAGCAAGCCAAAGTAACCAAAAAATTGAGATTTACATTGTTATAAAGTTGGGAAAATATGTACTTTTATTAAATTACCATGTTTGTAAATTAAACAGATTATGTTTATCATATTTGCTTTTTTAATAGATAAGATAAAAGCAAAGGAAAGTCGCAGAAATTCTGGACGATTTAAGTTTGATTTTCTTTCTTAAATCATTTAAAAAGGTGTATGAAAGCCAACAAATATTTTGCAAATAAATTAAATTAGTAATTGGCTATCTTTTGTAAAATGAAACATTTTCTGTCACACTTTTTGGACCTTTTCACGTGTTTTAAAATCTGCAGCTATTTAAGTATTTAATCAAAAATGTTCCGTGAAAATATAACCAATTATAGGCTAGTTTCCGCCTGTACACACTGATAAAAATAATTAAAACCAAAATCACTTTCATAACACTCCGCGCTGTTTATTCACTTTTCCATGTGGGAATCACATTAAATAAAAATGTAAACTAACGAGCCTGTGCGGCCTTAAATCGATCGCCGTAAAGTATGCAATGATTTATATCATAATCCTGTCACATGCTTTAGCGATTCAATACACAAAGTGCCGCGAACCAAAACCGCGACCAGAGCACTGCCATCGGGACCTGGCCGTGCCCCGAACCTGTGTCCCCCCCTCCCGGTGTCATCCTATGCCCCAACCTGCGTGCCCCGCCCGAAATGTCGTCACTCGCCTGTCAGCGAGTCGATTTCGAATTGTCAGTGCCACGCCACACGTGTCACGTGCGTCATTGGACCGCCATTACATGGCAGCAGCTTGGCTGCCAGCCTTCCTTCCGGCTGTTGTTTTTCTGGTCCCCGCATTCCGCTGCACCACGTTTACGTGGACGAAATCCCGCCCCGTTTTTAATTAATGAGCAGCACCACCCCGCGCTCCACGCCATCTGCTGGTCCCGCGATAGCTGAAAATCTGAAACTAAGCCGATGTTTTTGGGCCGTGTTTGCTATTCATTTGCTGTCCGGTCCGGGCGTTTTAGTTGGGCATCAGCATTTTTAATTGGGATTATACATAAGTTGGGTTTACATAAGTAGTGGCGCCCAAAAATGGCCAAATGACAGATTTCATCGAACGCTGGCCCATCGGCCACTAAGCAGATCAGATGACAGAAAGGATGTGGCGAGTTGACAGATTGAAAGCCACGCAGTTCCTGCGAGCATGGCTTCCGACCTGTCATCTAAAAACTCCTCTTCAAGCGATTCCTGTTCTGGACGTTCCATCGGTTCTGGACCATGTTGCGGTAATCGGAACTTTTCCACACGTACTCCCGATTCAGATCATTCTCACGAGCCGGCATATAGGCGAAGAAGGTGTCCTTGATCTGGCCACCCAGACGGGAGTAGCCGCGCAGGGCCAACCAGATGAGCCGCGACTGCTCCAGCGCCAGTTCGTTGAGTTTTCTGTCGTACTTCCCCCTCTGCTGCCTCGTGATGCACAAAAACCTCTTTGTGTTGGGGTAGGTAAGCTCTCCTTTGATATCCATCATCTCCTGCTTCAGCCCCGAAAACTCACGCTCATAGTCCCTGCCGTCCTGGTGGATCCGTCTGTAGATGTTGAACGAGGACCTTACCAGGGCGTGTATCTCCTCCTGGGTAAAGGTCTTCCCATAGCGATCAGCCACCCAATCGAGGAGCTCGGGCAACTTATGGGCATTGGGAAAGGTGGCCAGCACAAAGTGCGGATTGCCGCGGAGCTTCTGCAGAGCGGCCTTAAGGATGTCCTCGATCTGCTGCTTGTTATTTGGATCTATAAGCACGTTCTTTTCCACATTGACCTCTATGGTTTCGGGTTGCTCAGCATTCTTCTTAGTCTCAGCCAACTGTGTCCTAAACATGTCGACGGCACAAGTGGCTGCTGCTCTTAGGACCGGCGAAAGATCTTCATCTTGTCGCAGGTCCTTGACCGCCTTTGATTGACCCTCGTTCAAGGCCGCAATGCAAAGCTTCTCAATCACCGGCTGCTTATCCTCCACGTCTACGAAATCTGGGCCCTCCAAGGGCATATGCTCCTCGGGTATTCCCGGAAGATCGAAAACCTTGTTGTAGTCCAGCATAATGCCTTCCACAGTCCTGGTAATGAAGGTCTTCGATTCGGAAGAACGAAGACCCTTCCTCATTACACAGGGCAAAGTGCGACTGCAGACGGGAATGCGATCGGCTAGCTTCTCGGTTGTGATGCTTGGTGGAGCCACCGATATACTTTCGATGGACTTTCCCAACATTCGTCTGATTTTAGAGGACTTCTGACTCTTAAGTGAGGAAGTATGACTGATGTTTACTTTAAGCTTCGATCTCTGACCCGGATCTGGGTCCAGGTGAACTTGCTTCTCCTTTCTCTGTACATTTTTTGCATCGTCGGCTTTGATTAATTTACAATCGCCGACTCCACAGCGACTAGGCTGGTGCCTTTGGAGCAGCATCACCTTTACCTGATCATTATTTTGGGAGCACAGGTGCGTACTGGGCATCATCAGTATAGAGAGATCGGCCTTTGGCCTTGTGCACTGTCTAGGTGTTGAGGTTATCGAGTTGCACAGCTGACAGGATCCAGTTTCTCCCTCGTTTCGGATGCTCTTAACTTGTGTAAGGAGCCGCTGGGAGTCTGCTCGGATCTTGTCAGCTGCACATTCGATTTCTCTCTCAAGATCCTTCAGGATCGACTTGCGTCGTGCCTTCAGCTCAGCTCCTGGCACATCCAACTGGGAGAGACATCGAAGGAAGACCTCGTTAGCCTTCTCCTCTCGCTGATCCATCTCCATTTTCTCGATAAAGCGGTGCGTCTCGCATAGCGCACCGGTCTCCTCTGGTGAGTGACTACTGAGGAGTCTGTTGAGCTCGGCGTTGAGCAGATTCTTGATCACCCGCTTTTGGGGGCACAGCTGGTACTCGGCAAACCAGCGACACCGCTCGTTGGGTATCTCGAGCATCCTATTGGCGTACTGCAAGTAATCCGGGAATTGCAGCTTGCTCTCCGGCGGCCGGTGATTGACCCTCGTAGAGAATGGGCGTGGCTTTACTAGACGATCGAAGTAGGGCTGAGCTCTCTGATCCCTCTGCCCTGGCTGGCGAATCCGAACTGTGCTCTTTTTCGGAACATTGCGACACTGGGGGCTTGGTTTCTTGGACCGGCAAGCCGGTGGCAGCAATATGTCCAAGGCTCGCAAAGTGGTAGGCATGTCCAGGTGGGCTATGCCCGACAGTAGCAGCTGCTCGTTGGTCGTGTAGGACGTCGGATCGAGGTCCTCGTGCTTGTCACGCGGCTGTTTGTAGGCTGCCTCCCACAGGAACCACAAGAAGGCCAGGTCGCTGCCTTGACTGATGCGCATGATGGCCTGGACCTGGGCAGATTCCACCAGCGGATGCAGGCCCAGATGGGAGAGGCAACTGAGGACGCGGAAAGCCGATCCCTGCTCTATGTCATCCCGCAGAGCGGGGAGCAACTTTTCGCAGGCTTCTGTCTGAATGCGCGACAAGCCGCGGTACCAACGCACGGAGTTGGCTTCTCGAAAGAAGTCCAGCTGTTCCTTAGACATGCTTTCTTCTCTGGCAACCGAAAATAATTAATTTTTGTTTGGTAATATTTAGAATATTATATTTTTGAACAACTGACACTTTGAATTTGGAAAGCCTTCTTCGAAGAGCCTGCTATTAGGGATTTTAAAATTAAGTATTTCTAGTATCCTTTTTTTTAATTAATATTTGTATAGTACTTCTAAAGCCATCCTCTTTCTCTATGGGTTGCAATTAAACAACAGACCCTTCAGATCCAGTCTCCTTCTTACTTACTCTCTGAATTCCCATGATTCATCTCTTTTCTGTGGCTTCCATCCACTGCTCCTTTGGAGTTCGTGTCCTGGCAATGAAACAAATGTTAATTACTTCATGGAGTACAAACGCCGCCGCCAAGGACTACAAACCAAATCAAAAGCCTTTTACATTTTAAAACGAAATTTAATTCAATTACGCAGCTAAACTGCCCAGCAGAATGTGATAACCGCAAAGCTGCTCCCAGAGATCTCCCAGAGAGATGGAAGGGGGTATGGGGGATTAGTCGCAGGACGGGGGCGTGGTCCTGACTTGGCCAAGTAAGTTGGCTGGCTGATTGCATTTGTTGCATTTTGTTGCTGCCGCCTGGTTGTCGTTTGTAATTGTCCGTACTTAAAAACTCATCAGACAAAACGACAATGCGGCCCTGGTCTCTGGTCTCTGGTCTCTGTCCCGGAATGGAATCTGAGCCACCATCGGTTGGACGCAGGACAGTTGAGGACAACTGGGGGAAGGGAGGTTTTATCAACTGCACGACAAATATTGTGGCCTGCCCCCAGGCGCAATAAGGCGGACCCAGCTCGTAACAGTTGCGTGCCTTTTAGTTGTTTAGTTTTGCGGGCATTCTATGCAAAGCGTGTTACTGGCTCCCTGTTTGTCCAGTTGTCCGACAACGAGTGGACCAAAGTGGCAGAAATGACAGCCCCGATATCACTAGCCCCCATATATCAGCGGCCCTTGATGCCACCAGTTGGCAAGTATTTAATCAACACTCGACGGCTATGCCGACCGCATTAAGAACAAGTTTGAAGCAGAAATAACAGGGAGTTCGATAATCCCGACTGTATAGTACCCAGTTTTTGTAATATTTACCTTCATGAAAAAATTCAAATCGATTGGACAAGTTATGAGGTATAAACGAGGTAACTAAGTTGAATATCTTAATGAAATCGATTCATATAGGTGTATCTTTATATAACTATATTGTCTTTTATATAACTGTTTGAACATGTGTGATATATTATAATTATAATATCAAAGATTCCCCTTATCTTTATATTTATCAAAACATTATTCTCTTTACTTTCCTAATAGGTACTTTTGACGTTGTGCTTTTGAAGCTGCATCCAGTTAGGACCAGACGAGGACTATGCTAAACTCCCTGGAGCCCTTATTCAATCTCTGATACCCACATTTGAGTAAACTAAATATACCCCTATGTCAAAACGAATCCCGCTTTTTCAAACTCTCCTCACTGGATGCCGAGTTCTGCGGCAATTAGTTCCATTGTGGCAAGAAGCACGGTACAGACCAGTCCAGTCCGAGTACGGTTTGCATATAAATAAGGCGACAAAACTTTGCTAATGCCTCCGATGAAGTTAGCCCCCGATTCCCATCTGCTGCATCTGCGCCACTAGACGCATTTTGCATTTTTAATGGCGTCCAAATCTTAGCAATTATGAATTTAATGGTGGCCCGCTGCAGTGCCTTCACTCCTAAGTGGCGTAAAATTAAGTAGTGCCCCGTCCGGAGAATCTACCTGTCAAAGGTGCCTGCAAAGGGGTTTCCAAGAAAATTCCTTCAAAATTTGTGCGGTTGCCAGGGGAAAATATTTACAAGTCTCCTGACAAGCACTCAACAAAATACATATTAAATTAGAGAAGCTCAAAAGACTTTAAAGGCAAAACAAATGATAAGAAATTCACTTGACCATAATTACATTATTTAAGGTTTAAAGCCTACGAGTTTACTTTTCATTGCATTTGTTATTTACAACTGAAATATAGTTAAAGCTTCGTTTGGTCTTCTCTTTGAAAATAGGATTAGCATTCAACAATAATAAAATACGAGAGATTTGCCGTTGTAAAATCAAACAAAAATTTGACACATTTAAATGCAAATATTTCCTAAAATTGTCTAAGGAATTGGTAATTTGATATATTGCAATGCCTTTCCTATTACTCACACAGTATGTTGATTCCTCACAAATGTAATATTTTTTTATCCAGACGCTTACCACAGCATTTGTATATCCAATCGGCTTTAAGGAAACCGGATCTCCGATGATGCTGCTCTCCTTTGAGGTCGGAATTAATTTTGTGTCGTTTTATTTGCGTGAAAAAAAGGATAAAGGATCTACCGGCCACAAAGCGACCAACTTCGACCACAGGAGCAGGGGATTGTACGGCGGGGCCAATCATACGAAACTTCACCGAGGATTGGGACTGTCAACGCGGCCCCAAAAGGCAGTCGTCCCCCAGAACCGTTGTCACTCTGTTGCCAGTCCATCCGGCCATTCCTGCATCCCGACATCCCTGCAACCCTGCATCCCTGCAACCAACTATCCGGCGATCTAGTGCAAAAGGCTGTCGGCGGTTGCGGACCGTAGTAAATGGACGAGGACTAGACCAGCGCCTGGAACTATGCTTTGAACTTAATTAGCTGCACATTACGAATTTTTACTGCCGGAGCCGGTTACTGCAGAGTCGCTCGATGGCGCGGAGCGGGACAGTTACTTACCACTTCCTTTGCCCATTTTACGGCAGGACTAATTTTTGTTTTCGACAACGTCGCCAGCAGTAAAGGGTTGTCGCAGGGTTGGCTCTCGTAACAACAAAAAAAGGGAACCAGCCGGAAGGAAGGTGGGAAAAGGAGCAGGATGGGGGCCGGGCTGCAGGTAGGAAATGTCATGGGCTGCGTCCTCGACGGCAAAGGAAATGTTGCCGAGATTAAATGCACTGCAAAATGCAGGAGGAGTAGGAAGAGTAGGTGGAGGGTCACGGCAACGACAACGGCAACCGTCAGCGCGGACAGGTGGTCAAGGTGTGATTATGCCTTTTTCCGCGTGAGTCCCCCACTACTCTGAGAGCTCCCTCTCTGGAAAATCCAACAACTTCCGAGCCTTTGTCCTGCGTGGCTTAATAAGCGCAATGAATTTATGCAGCCCACAAATTAAACCAACTCGCAAGTTGGTTTTTCTGCGAGTTGGGTAATTAAGGAAAGGCAAAAACACCCTAGGAAAATCCCCCATTTAAATGTTCAAGTGCGGTTTACTGATACCGATACCCGATATTAAACAATTAGCTCTCGAAGTGGGCCACAATGAACCCTGAAATTTAAGTTTCTTAATTACCGCAAAGTCCTATTACCTGGACACACTCATCGACACCCGGCTCTTAAATTCCCTCACAGGCGAAGGATAACATAACAGAGCTGAACAGAACCCATCATAAAGCGATAAGCACTTCGGAAGGCAGGCAGGGAGGAGGGAAAATATGTTTGTAAGCGATGAACTTCAAGTGGCTGTTGGTAAATATAAAGCGGCAAGTGAACTAAACCCTGAACACCAAACACACTGCACCACAACACTGGGGTCCTGGGAATCTGAGCATCTTCGACTGGCTTCTGGGCACCGCCACACGGCACACGGCACACGGCACACGGAGCCTGTGTGTATATCAAAGAGTGGCGAACACAAGTCCAGATAACCAAGTTTAGGCAGAGAGAGAAATAGGAAATCTGAAGAAACATTTTAGTGACTTTAAGCAAAGAAAACTTCGTGAGGATTAAGAAAACTTCAACAAAGTATACACAAGCAGTACTGCTTAGAGGCAAATATATACCAGTTTGGCCTTTCTAATCATCCGAGTGAAATAAACTCTTTTGTCATCAAAGAAAACTCTCCAAGCTTGGAGTATATAACCCAATTTTTTGTTTCAAGTGCACCAATAGTTACTGCTTCGCACTCACTGGTATCAGCAGGCAGGGTCGCAAAGTCGAGAAGCTTTCTCATGGCCTGTGGCGAGGAGCAGTCCGACTCCCCAAGAATATTCCACAACTCATCATTTGCCGGGGCACAAGTTGCAGAGCACGGAGCCCACCTCTGGCACGTGCTGCCGCATCCCGATTCTGGGAGGGACCGAGACCGGCAAAGGAAAGCGGAGCCAAACAAGAAAAAGTGCAGCAGGAGCAGGAGCAGCCACAACAAGTGCAAAAAGCGGAATACTCGTAAAGAAGCATGAAAGAATGAGGCTCACAGAAGAAAGAACTATTTGGAGTCGGTATATCCGTTTAGGAAGCCAACAACTTCCCCTTACATAAGTAGCAGCAAGCAAAGGATATGGGGGCGCGTATGTACATACATCCTTGCACACAAGGAGTAAGAGCCAACTTGTTTCGAGGCCGTGGAGCGAAGGCACGGCTTTTTACCTTTCCCAGTCCCAATCCCAGTCCCGGTCCCAGTCGCACTTTCAAAGGGCTGTTTCCTCGAGGAGCTTTTCATAGACGTTAAGCCCAAGCTGCACTTGTCGTCGTCGTTGCCCCCCCACGACTCGGGAAGTTTTCATAACAAATAAGAAGGACTCGATACTTTGAGTAGTCCAAAAGTTAAGACGCCGCTCAAAGGCTGCCAGCCAGATAAGAGATGCAAAGCTCTTGAGCGTTTGAAACTTAATAAAAAATCCTCGGCATGGCTCCTGCTCCTGCTTCTGCTCCGGCTCCGCCTCCCTCCGTGACTCTCGAGCACTTGGGAAGTTCAATGTCAGGCAGTCGAGCAAAAGGAGCCTTGGAACGAGCCGCATAATTTCTTAACACATCGCAAGCAAGGGCTCGGCACACAATAAATAATAAGGAGCCATTTTTTTCGGTAGAGAACGAAAACTTCGCTTTGCATAATTTTTGAGCAAACTTTCGCAGCTAAGAAAAGAGCGAATCCTTTGGCCACAGAGTGCAACGCAAAAAACTGCTCTTTTCATTATCTTCTGCCAAGATTTTTGATTAAAATATTCATGCATGGCATGGCGGAAATCCTCTTCACTTTCCGGTCTCCCCATTCAAGGTGCACTCAGCCAGGGGCAAGTTTTTAATTTTAATTAGTTCACATTTAAGGGGTAACTTTCACAGGGCCATTGTGAGGCATAAAATATGGCTGGTTGACCAGAGAATCGGGGACATGTCCACGCATTCGGTTGTTTTTGATTTATGTTTGCGGCGAGACCCTTGGACTATCTCGAAAAGGGATCATGGGCACGTTCGTGGCGTAGTGGTCGTCCTCCTTGGCCGAGCAGGGGGGAGCCTCGCCTCTAACATTTATTTCATTGTCGAATCGCTGGTAGCTGGCAGCATTCAAGGCATTTCGCACCACATATTCCTTTTGACACCCGCTTTAATATTTATGGTAGCCATGGATGCAGCCTCCTCCGACCATCAGTTTCTTCCCAGCCAGCTCCACTGTGTTTTGTTTCAAGCAATTTAACAGCTTTTGGGTAAAATAACAAGCCCGACAACCAGCAAGCACACATCACAACAAACAAGCGCCGCACATTCCTGGAACGGGCGGAGGACCGGGACGCGGGACCCGGAACGGGCAGCAAAAAGTCAGGCCAAACAATGCGCCACCATTGCCAGGAGGAGTTTGCTCCTGCGGCGGGGAGATGCAGATGCCGGAGCAGGACGCAGGACCCGGGAACGGAGACACAGCTGAGGGTGAAGGGGGCCCTGCATATTTTTGCAACACAAAATAAACCGCAACAGCAGCAATTTGCGTCGGTTGTTAGTTTGGAGAGTTGCTTAAAATTTACATGGACAGCGCGCACACATGACTAGACAGCCGATCTATGGGGCTGTGAGGGCACGGGTGCACCATGGAGACGCCGGGGTGCGGATGAGGATGCGGATGCAGATGCATATGCATGTGGGCATGCTGCACCATAACAGAATAAAGTTCATTTTTAAACAATTACCTTTACGAGTGCTTTTATGGTAGCGGAAGTTGCTGACCAAGTAGCCGCCACAATGATGTAAAAAAAAGGGGAAACAATTAGGCATCCTTTAGGATGCTTCTTAAAGGTACACGGTGGACATCTCAGTGGACCGCCAGGAATATGCATTGCCCAAAAAAAGGACCCCTCTTTGCTTGCAATCAATCGAACCCCAGATAGGCACACATTCCATTGCATACATGGGGAGCAATCAGGATCAGACATTTGGTTTATGGTTTTTTGGTCAGTTCCAGTTCCAGTTTTCCCAGTTCACTGGAAAAATTATTTGAGACTGCATATTTTATAAGAATAAGATAAGAAATATCTTTAAAAAATAACACATAACTGAGAAAACTATACGTTGGGTACACTTATTTATCCTACATTTCCATATGTTAAGAGTGAAAGTAATTTGTTTTTAAATTTAACAAAATTATCGAAAACTTGTATCACAATTTCTAGTAATTTTTTTAATACTTTCGTCCACTTGTCCAATAAAAAATTCCACAAAGACTTCCTTAATCCTAAGAAAATTGTAAACGTGTAAACTCTTCCCCGAAACATCAAACATCTTCGTTCAACGACAAACGGCGACCCCCTTTAGCCGCATCATAAGTTGTGCCATAAGTGGGCCACCGTGGCGGATACGTGATCCGCCTGGCGAAGCGCAGGAACTATAATTGCGAGCGAAGAACGAAGGACCAACCATTATTTGTTGAGTGCTTTTCAAGGTTGTCGCCTCGCTCGAGGATCCCAGACAGCGCTTTCCACTTACGTATGAGCTGCACAAAAAGGCAGCACTCGAAAAACCCAAGAGTTGCACAAAATAACTGAAGTTGCAACAGAACGAGAAAACATTAGGCATTTCAGGGGGCGGGGGAACACATTGTGATGGGACCCCGGGGCAAGGCTACGCATGCGTATCGCCGCAGCCACGCCCATCGCACGTCACAACAGGACACTCACTCCTGGCCCTGCCCGACTTGAATTATGAAATGTGAAAATTGTGTTAAATAAGTAAACAGAGGATGCGTTTGTGCAACATGGCGGAGCACACACACACACACACTCACATGGAGCCACCACAATCTTTGCCATTTTCCCATTTTCCGCAGCTTCCACCTCCCTCTCCCATTTGGTGGAAAATAGACACTCCCGAGTCACGTAGCCACGAACTGACTTTCATATTTCATGGCAGCCCAGCCGCCCAGCCGAGCAGAGAAAAAACCATTTAGGCAAACGGCGAACACCCGCATCCCAGCTTCAGATCCTTTGGGTACTCCATAGCCCACCCCTTGGCCGCCATGCAGCAGTTGCAATATTTGATCTAAAATATGTATGCCCGGGCGGAAATTGTTTTCGTGTTAAATGGCGGAAGCAGCGACGGCATTGTAATTAAAATTTGCTTAAAACTTAATGGCAAGTATTTAATATACAATTGGAATTTCTCCCTGGACGGCTGGTGAATTGGCAGAGCGCAGCTCCACTTCTCAGGAATGTGCCCAAGGTTGTGGACCGGCTGATGGATGCTGGATGTCGAATACACTCGAAGAAACATAGCAATTTAAAAGGTACAGGGAAAGAACATTTTTCAAGGCAAAAATTTACAAAACAAAAATACTCTGCTCAAGTTTGGATAAGTAAATTTTTTTTTTAAGAATAATATATGAAAAGGTTCAATAAATATGTATTATTATTTTGAAAATTAATTATTAAAATCAAGCTCTAAGCTATTTGTAAAATTCCTTCTTGTGGTGTACCCGTGTAATTAAAGTTGAGGTGCTTTCTGCTCGGGTTGAACCCCCCAATAAGGGAGCCAGCGATTGCGGATAATTATATATTTCATTACCTTTGATCTGGGGAAGGAAAGGCGCAACTTTCAATGCGTATCCTGGCACGCACACACATTCGCCACCGCCTAAAAGTATGCAGTGAATGTTCCCAGCGACTCCAGTTGCATGCAAAAATATTCTCCCCCAATGGCTTTTTTCACCTCCCCAACCTTGCTGCAGTTGCCCTTCGGACTCCGGACTCCGAAACCCGGAAAACCCGCTTTGCATGCGTATGTGCATGCCTCAAATAGTTGCCACACATTAAATTTCCGGACTGGCGTCCGTTCTTTAAATGCAGAAGGAAATGCAATAAACGCCAACCTAAAAGCCACGCCAAAAAATTACAAAAATTACTGCTGGCCCTGGGGGTCTCGGAACGGGTAGGGTGAAAAATTCCAATGGCAAAGCAGAATGCCGAAAATGAAATGACGCTAAAAGTATCGCAATAAAAATGCATTAAAATGCCTCACCAGGGAGTAAATAATTTTGTAGCTCCAATCGCAGACGTCGTCGATTTGTAGTTGAATGCAGGGAGAAAAATATCTTTAAATAATTTTAAAAATAATGGAAATATTAGGGTGCTTTAATGACTTTTAAAAAATGTCTTAAAGTATGCAATAAAATGTTTGATTTACCATATTTATTTTCGTAGCATAATTTTTAACGCTTTTTTAAATGATTTGGAACTAAATTATTACTAAAAATATTTTTAAAGCACTTACAATTTTGTATTTGTTAGGTCAATTAAAAGAACCAAATACATTATTTATATTTTATATTTTTTATACCTAAAAGTGTTTAGTCCGTTCATTCTCAAAGTTAGATCTTAAGGCCTTCTTTCTCCCTGTGCACTTATCGTATTCGATTATATTGAAATACAATCGATGCCTGAACAATTAGGCGCCGATTCGTAGGGTCTATAGTCTGTGTAGTCTGCGAATAATATTTTTATGGCCAGTGGCGCGCATAAATCCCGTACAGTCGGCGTTCAATTCAAAATGGACAGAGGAGGAGAGCGGAACGTGCGACTCCAGCTTAGCGGCACAACTCCCTGCAGGATAACGACGACTGGCTCCATAATTTATCGGTCCGCTTGATTTGAGTGCATAAATTCCCTGGCAAACGCCTTGGAACCCAAATCCTGTATCCACTCCTTTCGCAAGCTGCTCAATGAGCCGAAGATGCTGAGCATTTTGTAAGGCGATGCGCTTTTAATGTGTTTATTGACTTTGGCAAGGAAGTGGAGGTTTGGTCATGGGGTGGGCCTTAGGTGCGGAACTGAGGGATTGGGCCAATCAATCAAATGCTATCGAGTTAATTAAAGCAGATGGTGCTCAAGGAGCCCGACGACTATTTGGGTCAACTGTTGGCATCGCATTGTGCATATTTATTGCTGGAAAAATACAAATAAAACCCGAGTATGTTCGAGTGGCAAGGAGAAGTGTGTAGTGTGTTTGTCAATTATAAGTATAAATACATACAATGTGCGTTGTGTCCGCCCTCCTCCCAGGACTGTAATTGCATATGGAACATGAAATTTCACTTAGATTCGCATGCAACTAATCTGCTCCTCCGGAAGGTGTGTGCGGGTGTATGGCGAGTGTGTGTGCACAGTATATTTGATAGTTATTTTGTGAATTGTTCTCGAAGGACGAAGCAGTCCATTGAAAAGAGCTGTTCGAGTCGGACAACTACTGTGCACAACAAAAAACGTAATACTCCTACTCAATTGGAATATGTGCATTAAAAATGCAGCAAAACCTTAATTAAATTCCCCAACTCGGTGAGTGGCAAACATTCGCACAGACGTAGCCATCCATCCGGCCACAGAAAGTTCAATTACAAATTACTTTAAATGCAAACAAAGCCAAGTGAATAAGCAAATAATACTAAGTGAATGATGAAAGATTATTCGAATATTGCCCTGTGGCTTATATATGCACAAATGTACGTATATATCTACAAAATGGCAGACAATGGCACTTGGTATGTGCTGAGAGGAAATTTATAAATTATAAAACAATATGTTAGTCTTTGCATAATGTTGCCTTAAATATAAGTGCACTTTTGGACTTGAACTTAAATGGCATATTCAGGGTTGCAGGAAAATTAAGTAATTTAGTAAAGAAAAATGTTTCTCTTTAAAAAACATAGCTTTTTTAAATCCTAACAGTTTGAGTGGGTCTGATCCAGTCTTACCAATAAATTCTGCACAGCTAGGAGCTGAGCTGTAGGCATATTTGGTAGAAATTTGCTCATACCAATCTTTCTCAACTGCGCTTCACCTATTCAAAATATCAAATTTTGTGAGCCACAATTTTTTCCATTTTCTACAATTACGAAAAGTAAAATCTCAGCAACATATAATTTTTCGCCAAGTTATTTTGATAGTATTCATCTATTCGACCCTGATCGTTTGCGTTTTTCTAAAGCATTTTATACCTAACAAAATTTACCCAAGTTAAAAAAGATTTCGCCAGCCCAAAGACCGCTTTGCAGCACTGATAGTGCTGATAGGAGCTTCTGGTAAACTTTCCGCCCTTTCCAGCACTGCTAGTCAATCTTTCGGGGAAATGTCATTTCCGTTTCTATAAAAACTCTCTGAATTTGGGTCAAGCGTCTGATGTTTCGCTTCTTTAAGCTCTACTCGCTCTACATGAATAAATCGGGTTTTTTGGCGTCAGAAGAGGCTTGCGTGTGCGAGAAGCTGCCCCGTGCAGTGCTCCACGTGCCGGTGAACCACTACAATGTCTGCGAGCTTTGCGGCATGATCCGCCGTCCCCCAACGTGCTCTAGCGACGAAGAGGAAAAGTTGGATATCGAGCGGCAGAAAATATTGTTGCAACGTCGCCACGCCGAAGAAGCTGCTCACTTGAACAAGGCGGCGCGTTTCAAAGTGGCAGTTAAGGGCAAGAAGCCGCCGGTCAAGGCCTATAGTAAGCGTAACAAGAATGACAACTGGACCAGGACAGAAGGAGGAGGGCTTGGAGAAGCAGGTGATGGCGATGGTCCCAAGGAGGCAAGTAAGATGGGTCGCCGCCAAGAGGAGCCGTCGGCTCCACCACCATCATCGCCATCGCCCGCTCCGTCGGGATCGCCGTGCGAGGATACAAGCTACATACGCAGGCGCTTGATCTATGACGAACAGTTTGTTAAGAAATTTATTCCGCTGAAGGGGCCCATAACGGATCCATCTGGAGGTGCCATATCCAAGAGAAGTAGCAACATTTGGGGCGCACCAAATCCCCACATCAGTCGTCCGCAGGGGCCACTTTTCAAGGATAAGCTGCAGGGTTGCTGTTCATCGAAGTCCAAGGGCAAGTACACCGAAAGTCAACTGGCCAGCCAGTTTCATCCCTTCGACGAGTACGAAGGTCCTTCTGAGGACGCCTTCGTCGAGGACAGTGCCCGACGCATGCTCAGTCGCCCCAACTCGCTGTATATAGAACCACGTCCGGATTTACCCAACAATCGCATCGGCAACCATGGCTCGAGCTTAGGCCGCATCTGGCTTGCATCACATGCAATGAATTCAGCTACGGCACCCAAAATTCCCGAGCCGCCGTCTGGCCCTTCCAACAACAAATCGCCAATACCCGAGGAGATAAAAGTCGACACCAAGGAGAGCAATAAAAACAGCGACACTTCGTCTTCCCCAATATATCAACTAACAAAATCTGAGGAGCAGCCTGGAAATTCCGAATGTGAGGACATCCTCCAGGACCTCGGTTTGATCGAGTTTTCCGATGAGAAGGACGAAGCTATTGTTAATGAATTAGCGAATGAAGATGTAGTTTTCTCCAATAAAACCATGTCTGATGAAGAGTATTCGAAAATAGTATCAAAAGAATGGGGCACACCTAGTAGAGAATCCATTATAATTGGCGGAGTAAAGCCAAGCGAGGAGGTTGGGAAGAGTGCTTCCGTTCAAAATCACAACAAATTCAGCAAGGAAAAAGTATTTCCAGTTTCCAAAAAGAAATTTCATTTAAAGTTTGCGAATGCAATATGTCGTCAATCAATAGCTCCCAGAATACCAGTCAAAGTGGCTCCCGTGATTTCCGATAAGGCCAAGAATCAGAAACCTCTGAAGGGATTATTAACCAGGAAGCTTAAAACCTTTTCAAAAGTTCAACATATGTGCGGAGACCTTCCCATGCCCCAGGTTTTTTATGTCAGGCAATTAGTGGGTAGACTCTCAGAAAGTTACGTTCAGGAGCAATCTGTCTTGGATAACAGCGAAGTTGTACCGAAGAAGTGGCAGGATACTTGTCGAGATTCGAAGCAAGAAGTTGAGACTTTTAGCAGACATGAGACTCCACAATCCGATCCCAAGGAGTTGCATTTTAAGAAGGAAATGAATACGAAAGCTAGGCCAGTCAAGGCCAAAGACCGTTTTTCGGTAATCAAATCTTTACCTGCAAAATGTAGCCAATGCCAACGCCATATAAGACATCAGGCAGCGGATAGTAACCCTAGAAAAATATCAAAAGACAGTGAGTTAGACCTATTAAAGCTAAAAACAGGCAGCAAACAGCGGGTGTGTCCAGTTCATTCAGGTACTAGGCACAGAATAATAAACAATAGATCCGATAATTTGGAAACGAAGAAGGTCGTTCCAGTCTTCAATATGGAAAAGACAGTGAATATGTTAGAAGTTACCTGGAAGTTTACTACTTTTTACCAAGTTTACCAAATGAGCGTAGACTTCCCCAAGCTTCATTTGGTTTCCTACGTCAGGCAGTTATTGGGATTACTCTCAAAGAGTTTCGTTCAGAGTGAACCTGCCATGTCTATTCTCGAGCTCCATGTGCCTGATATAGAGATAGGCGACCTGGGGTATTCTCACAGAGTTCAAAGGATCAAGGACAATGGTCTTAGGCCCGAAACTCTAATACCCCGTTTTGTTGACCCTTCTACTCTGCAATCGAAACAAAAAGCGAGAGCCGTCTGGCCATCAATGCGATTTACACATAAAAAAGTACTTACTAAGGTTACTTATGCTCAAAACTTTTCGCAGTCTGACTCTTCCGAAGAAAAAATTCTTAAACATGGAAAAACAAAAACAACTATGGTGCAATTGAAATTAGGAGGTAACTATTATTTAATTAATGGTTAGAATAAGGTTGCCGGCATTTAAAATTAACTAAAAATAATCCCTTAGAAACAAAGTGTGAAAGACAGATCCAGGAACAGAATCGAAAACGGTCAAGAAGCCCAGTTTCAGTGCCTGAAACTAACCAAGGATCAGAGAGTGAAAGAAAGATGATACTAGCTATCGTTAAATATTTTAGATCTATAAAGAAGCCGTTGAAGAAGTCTCGAGGTTTCTAGCACCTCTCAAAAATAAATTAGACAGAATTTGTTTGCCTTACCTATGTATTCTATATTCCTCTGCAAAGGTTTGGACAAACAAAGATTATGTGTGGTGATGGCGACATACATGCATAAATTTAAATTTCGAAGAGTCTATTTCCGTGATGAAACTGCTTAAATATAATAATATAGGAATATATAGCTAGGTTTTGCACATGTCTTTACAGAGCAACTTCTAGGAGATGAGTGCAAAAGCCGGGAATAAGACAGAACCCAAATTTGAAGTGCATTATCGACATCCTGGAGGTGTTTATGTGAGCGGATTGGTTAGTTTGGCATATGTGGTCCTTTGCTGGCTGTCTTATATTATAATTATTGTAAGTATTCTAGAAATTATACTAATTGGTTAATTACTTACATTTATCTCTATACCTCTAGTTATCTAGCTGCGTTGTGATCATTGGGCTACTCGTACCACGACAGGCTTGGCACATGCTAAGCTCCATGCTCAACCAGTACCATATCGAACGACAGTTTAAAGACGAATTATAATATATTGTATATTTGTTTTTTAATAAAACGTTCGAGCAAGAACTACAAAACGCTCAAATATCTCTCACATCAGATCAGAATTGCCTAGCTTTATTTTTATATAATAGTTAATTGCGTGTTACACTACTAATTTCTTTAAGTTGTTAGTTCACTTTAATTACATTTAGAGTAAATATTTATGCGCATAGTCACGGTATGCGCTCTCATCTACGTACTCGCTATGATTATTATCAATTGTAATCGCTTCCTGCACTCGCTGCCACTGTATACATTTACAAACGTATGAATACAAATACAAGTAAAGAATAATAAATGTAGTTTGTTTAAAGGCTTGAGAACGTACTGCGGCAACTCAACTCAAGACCCAACTGCAGCCTTAAAAGAAACAAACAAATGCTCTGGGTCAACGTAGTATTGCATATAGGAATTATTGTGTGTTCGGACTACCGACAAATACGTATATGGAAGGGAGAACTGCAAGCGTTAAGCTCAATCCGAAGAGTGTCTTCAAACTAACAAATCGAAAACCTGCTGGAATTCGCCCGACAAGCCTTCGCTGTACTTGGAATTATAGTTCGTGTGCTGCTGCTGCTGATGTACTTGATGTGTGATTCTTGTTCTATGTCTTCTTATCAATTAGCTAGATGCGGATCATTAATTATTAATATAGATTGTGGGGCTCCTCCATTCATCCTAGTTGCCAGCAACGTTTTGCACTTCACTTGAACTGATTATCTCGTAATCTTTGCTCGAGCTCTCCGAGTCCGATCCCGAGGTGCGTGGTGTTCTGAAACAAAATGAAGTATTCGAATTATTAACGAAATATCAAAAGACTGCGTTCAAAGTGTAACCGTGGCAAAATGTAAGATGTATGTATTTGCTGGGACATTGTAAGACTTTAATGAATGCAAAACTTACTCTGTAGATACTTAAACCTTTTAGTTCCCATATCCAATTTGTATCAGGAATAAGATCACCATGAGCCATAATAATGAGTATTTTTAAAACCAAACTACCGCTTAAATGAGAACCTTGACTGATCACGAAAGGGAAATGTATTTACAAATGACATGCTTCAGAAAATAAATATATAATTGTTATGAGAATGCGCAAACCAAAAGAATTAATGCTGTTTAATATACAATATTATTTATTAAGGAACAAAGTGTGTGTTGGTGTGTACAATTAAAAGCTAGAGTTAATTTATATTTCTTGCTCTTTACAAGTTGTTTTTTTTTATGACAAAACAAAACGAAAAGCACGTAGGAAACAAAACAGTTTATAAATACAAAAATTCGAGCAATAAAACTGGAATCCTATTCAATTTAGAAAGAGAAATAGAAAGGGAGCGGACCCTTCTTACCCATCTTTGGAATCCTTGGGCTGCGTCTGCGACTCCTCGACATCCACATCCTCGTCCTCGTACTCATCAGCCCCAACTTTGCGACGCTTGCGGATCTCCATGTCGGTGTCGTGTTCTTTGATCAGCTCAATTTTTTCTGGCTCAAGCGTGGAGACCTCTGCATCCACATCTCCGTCGCCGTCAGCATCGGCATCTACAGCTGTATCCTCGGCATCGCTGTCCTTGTCCTTTTTCTTGCCCTTGGACTTGGATTTCTTGTCAGTTTTGCCATTTCCTTCGCTGTTATAGTTGCTCTGATTGGGAGAAACAATAATTATGCAGTTAACTAACAACATTATACAGGTAATAGTGAAAACTCAAACCTCATAAAGCGGCCAGAAGGATTCAAAGAAGCCCACATCCTCGGTCAGATTGGGGAAGATCCAGAAGTGCAGCTTGCCACCGGTTAGCGCCCACACAATGGTGAACACAATCAGGCGAACCACGGTCAGCGCCAGGATAAAGACGAGGAAGCCTGCTGCCGCAATGGAGAGATAGTAGACACCCTTGCGGAGCAGTGGTGGCCATAGGGGGAACAAACAGATGCCAACGGCACCCAGGAGCAGAATGAAGCCAAAGATCCAGTAGTGGAGAGGAATTGGATCGTAGATCCACACATAGGCCTCGGAACCGTCCACAAAGATCTGCTCGGGGTGCATGTCTAGCCGGATCTTGCGCTTTTTCTTTTCCTTCTTATCCTTTTCGTTGCCAGCAACTCCTCCATCGCCCTGTGTATTATCCGCCTCTGGATCGGTGTCCTTCTTATCGTCCTTCGACTTGTCCTTTTCCTTCTCCTTATCTTTTTCCTTGTCCTGGCCCTTTTCTTTGTCCGCCTTTTTTCCCCGGATTTCTTCCAGCGTGACGGGAACCTTCTTAGCGCGATGGAAGAACTTGTGCTCCAACATAACATCCAGAAACTCTACCACCTGCTCCCGGGTGGTGAAAAGCGGGCTGCTGCCCTCAGCAAACTTGGACTTCATCAACGCATCTATGGCCTTGCTGGACGTGAAGTACTCGACGATGTGGCTCAGGAACTTGGTCTTCTTCGTCTTTACGTTCTTCTTCAGCCACTTGGCCACATTCTTTTCATCCTTCGAAGGTTTGTCCACCTTCTGCTGGGCTCCCGGCTCGGCGTACTCCTGTTTGGAATAAAAATACAAAAATGTATCCACTTTTTAGTTTTACAACGCAATCGATAGCGATGGGAAAATCTTAAGCTATTGGCGAATATAGGCCACGACACCAATTTCGTGTTCGTCACACTTAAGCCGTTGCGGGGGCTTTTGGGAATCTGTCGTGGGATTTTCCCTCTAAAAAATGCGCAGTACCGTGCCATCATCGAAGATCTCCTGCTCCTCCGACTCCTCTTCCTCGTAGTACTCCTCCTCGTTCATTTTTGAATGGAATAGGAAACTGCGAACTTGGTAAATAACAAAGCCACAATGCCTTCTTGGTGGCTATGACGTGTTGCACTCGCTCCGAGAGTCTAGAAAGTATTGAATCTTGACTCTGGTCAAACGAGTGGCGATCACCAACACGAGCATGCGCCAACCAACAACACACAAACACAAACGGACACACACACGTGGAGAGTACACGAACGTATTGAAACTTTCCCAAACAACAACTACGGTAGTGGCGGCCGCAGAGCAGCTGATAAGTGGGACTGCCTGCACCTGACAAGTGTTGGTAATGAGAGAGAGCCCCCAGCTCTAAGAGAGAGCTTGAAGAGAGGCTAGAGTTAAAGAGCGGGTTAAGCGAGATCGCCGTTACAAGCTCACAGCTGTTTACACTGTGTATCACAAAGTTAATTGGCTGGAAAGTAAGTAAATACAAGCAAATGCAGCGCAAACGGCGCATTTCTCCTCGCAGCGGGACTAGTTAATTATAGACCTTTGCATGCGGGGGGCTGAATCCAAGGAATCCAGCAAAAAAAAACACGCACCTACAAACACACGCAGTTGGTTGGCCTCTGAACTTGCCCCCCACAAATGCGTAGAAAGACTTTAATATAATATGAAATGCGGCCGTGGTCTCTCCCATATTAGCAATCTGCGCTTTTTTCCTTGTTTCCATTTCACGTTTTTTGCCGTTCCGTATCAAAACAAAAAACAAACACTCTCGGCGTGCCAATTGGACTGTGGCACCACCCACACACAGAGACCTGGCAGCAGCTGGATTGCCTCTTCGCTCGCAATTCACTTACATCCTTGCGGCGACGGGTGCGCTTCTTTTCCGACATTCTGGTTCTCAGGTGTAATGAATTCTTGTTTCCGAATTGCTTGTTTTAACAATTTTGATAATATTTTGCCACACACGCTAGTAGAGGTGGAGAAACTCGATACAAAACCGAAGTAATCGATGTTTTCCAAACATCGATAAGAAAAATACACCATCGGTGCTGCAGAATATACCATCTACGAGGGGGACTATTTCTTGATTTCCAAAAATACAATTTATCTTTCTTCCAATTCTCTTTGTATTTTTGTTACTTAATCTTAGCGTAATATGCAGTAATATGCAAATTCACAATCAGCAAGTATAAGCCAACATACAGAAACTTCCCGATAAAAAATACTGCGGCAGACTTCGATTTCTCTAACTACCGAATTTGACATTCGATGTTTTCTACACTTAAAAAAAGTCCAGCCAATATTTCCTATAATTAACCTAATGCAGATTGTTATATTTTTATAACGCAGTAAAAGAGTTATTTCCGACACCATAACGTATACGTATTCTATATATTCCAAATGAAAGAAGTCTTCTAACTATTTTCGTTAGTATATACACATGTATGTAAGTCAGAACAGCTAGGATCAGAGGACCATATTATATGGCTGACGTAGGAAATTTCTGTAATTTTAATAAAAATGTCAAAATAATATCTTTACCTATTGTCACCATATTTTCAGGGGCATTTTTTATTATTTTAAAATTTAAAGTTTGTGAGAATTATAATACTATATAATATAACTGCCACAGAAACAGTCGGGAAATTAACATAAAAAAAATATATACGTATCTTTCAACATATTGTCATATACTCTTAGATGATATTGCCATTTTTGATATTTCAGAGTTTTAAATTTTATGCAAGTCGTTTGACTATATCAACAAACTGTCATAGCAAAGATCTGTAAATGTAAAACAGTTAAAAAATAACGTATGGTAAAACAAATTCATTCTTTTAAACATATATATATATTTATAATCTACATTATTTTCAATCCTGAGATATAGTTAAAAAATTTCAAATAATATTGCTGTTAAAACTGAACTGTTAAAAAATGTGTCGGGTAAACCTTGGTTGCTTTTTTTTTTATAAAACTAATATTAGGATTCATACAAGAATCCATGTAGATATCCATACTATAATTTAATCCAAATATTTAACACTGATTGCGGAATAACACTGCTGGTAATACGTTTCTTATATTTAACCTATAATGGTCATTAACACGCAGGACTGCGTTTTAAGAAAGTTGCTGGACATAAAATGTTTTTATTTACTCACAATTTCAAAATACATACTTACTTTAACGATACAATTTCATGTAATCCATGCAAACTGAAACAATCGAATTCCTTACATCCACTATTAAAATTATCTTTTTATTAATCTTTGTTTTACAACAAAATACAGACTAAATAATAAGTAAAATATATTATTTATTATATATTCTTATTATTATTATTAATAATGACCCTGGCCATTCGGGAGGATCAAAGTTTACGCTACTTTGTTTGCTTCCGTTTCTTGTTTCAGTTTTGGTGTGAGTGTTCTGTTGCTTCTCTTTCCGTTTCCGTTTTTGTCTCAATGGTTGATGGTTATTGTTTGGAGGTGGGAAGGAAAGCTAAACCAATCCGCCGCCAAATATGTACGTTTTTCTATAATGTTTACTTTGAATGATCGTTCAGCTTACTCTTTATTCTTAGACAAAAATATATAAAATGTGTTTCTAGTGCCTTGCGTGCATTTGAACAAAAATGTTTTACGGAGAAAAAATTAGAAAAACTGGCGTAAATGCATAAATAAGGATATGGTTGGGAAGGTTTTGAGGTCGGGGTGCATACAAAGGGACCGCGCTCTTTTTGGCTTTTCACTCACACACAGTTGTGTGCCTCAAAAAATATATGTTTTTTACAATTTATTCGGATGCGTTATTCTATACATTTACAGTTTTTGTATGCATATACTTCTTTAGTGTGACATCTGGGAAGCTACGACATCGCCCGTTGCGATGGCTTCTTCCCGGTCCCTCTCGCTGTCTGGGATGGCGTTTTACCCCGCCCACGAATACAACGATCATGCTTAAGTCGATCAGTGTACGACTTTCATGTATGATCCGCCATGCTCTTGAATAAAAACTTCCCCCAGTGCTCTTCAGAATCTTGCAAAACGACGACGTATCGAGGAGGGTCACCAAGACAGGTTAGGTGGCCGGCGACAAGCGCTCCACAATGCGCATCGGCTCGCAATCTTGATCTGCTTTGCAATAGCCCTAGTTTCGGGTGCGGGAAAAGGTAGGGAAATATATGAACGAACTAGAACGACGCTGCCAATCGCAGGGAATACGCAAGCGCAGCCAATGGTTCTAACGACAGACCATTGTCATCCTGTGTATCCCCTGCGATCGAACGTCTCTGTCAGGTTGGTGGGTGAGTGGGTAAATAGTGAGGGTAATGCATTACTGTTGTGTTCGGGAGTGTGTGTGTGTCAGTGTCGGTTCTGTTCAGTGTGTACGCTTTAAACTAAATGATAAAATATAGTTTAAACGTTAGTCGTGTTAACTAATTGTTAAAATCTGGATCTTACGAATACGGCGCTCGAATCGTGTTCGCTATAGCCCAAACGCTTGGTATGCTTGAACACCTCGTTGGTGATGCTGGTGACGGGCATGGACTGGTCCAAATTCTCTGCCATATTAAGCACCAAACGCAAGTCGCGCTGCATGTGGCTCAGCGGCTGCTGTGGATTGAAGTCGCCCTTGGCCATTTCTGAAAGGAGATTGACCAAATTATATCTACAAAAGGGATGGCAAGATTAAACTGAAGACGTACCTTTGCCCTTGGCCAGCAGCATCGGTGATCGCATTGAAGTCAAATCAAAAATGTCTATGATATCCTTCAGCGAAATGGAGAAACGATCAGCTGCGAAGGAAATATATCCAATCGTTTACCTTACAGACCCAGTAAATGATCAAATAAAACTTACCCAGTGCTAACGCCTCAGCCAGTCCAACCATACTCACTCCCAGAATGGTTTGCAAAATCAGGTTCACCTTGCAAGCATTTCCGACATCTGCTAGATGTAAACAAGGGACATTTTTAAGGGATTGCTCTCGGGATAATCAAGCAACGCCAAGGCGTTGGGCTATGCTGTACTTACTTCCCAAGAAGAACGTGTTCTTCGCGATGGTCTTAAAGCACGAGTGGCAATCCTCGAACACTGTGCGATCGCCGCCGGCGAGGATAATAAGCATACCATCGGCTGCGTCTTGACGCGAACCGTGGATTTGCGCTTCCAGGTAGCGACCGTTGCACTGTTTGATACCCTCGCCAATGTCCAACGAGGTTTCCGGATCAATGGTCGACATTTCCACGTAGGCCTTATTGTTTAGGTCCTTCAACTGCAGGACGCCACAGTTTCCAAAAACGAGCTGATCATAGAAAAGAATTAAATTACAGGAGTTAGAAGAGTTGCATAAAATCTGGCTTAGTAACAGCTGAACAATGTTTGGCGGGAAAGAATCTAAGTCTTTTGTATTCTAATTTAATTTAAATGTAATCAGAATCGTCTTGTTTGCTCTACACTACTTAGGCGGCCACAGAAAGATAACCAATAACAAGAAAAGTCAGTTTCTTCCATCTTCTTTAGAAACGAAATAAACCTGACTTTCTTAATTATTTATGCTCCATTATCTTTTCGTGTTGTTATTTTATGCTTACATCTTTGGCGCCTTTGGGATCCGAAACGCAGCAGAATATGACGTCGGCCGCCTCCACCACATCCATGGGGGTGTCCTTAACTTCGGCACCGGCCTCCACGAAGGGCTGACACTGAGAAAAGACCAGGTCTTGAAATTTTGCCTTTAAATCTCTAAATCAAACACTTACCTTGTCAATGGTGCGGTTCCAGACCACAACCTTGTGCCCCGTGTATATCAAGTCCTTAACTATGGTCGAGCCCATCATGCCCAGGCCTAGGAAGCCAAAGGTTTGATCCGATGGAACAATTTCGCGATCGGCCAGCGTGTTTGACCGTGAGTTCATGTCGATGGCCTGCGTCTCTGGTCGCGTAACCACAGGACGGTCCAGCAGTGCGATTGCATTTGGTGCCCGTTTGGCCGCCAGCGAGGCCATCAGTGCGTCAGTCTCGATGCGACGCCGGGGCGAGGAGCTGCTGCCGGCTTGGTCTGCAGGTGCCTCCCCGGAAGCCGCTCGCCTGCCACGCTTGGTGCTCGAAGCACCGGTAGGCGTCTGTTGCGCGGAGATCCGCCGTTTCTGTGCTGATTTTGTGGAAGATGCCTTGGTCGCCTTGACCGCGACGGCAGACACGGACTTGGCCTTCGGCGTCCGCTTACCACCTGATTTTGTTGTGGTCGCCGGCGTCGTCGTCACGCCGACAGCTACCGCGCCATCTTCGGGTGATTCTGCAGAGACAGCATTATTTTCCCTATCCATGCCCTCGGCCTCAGGACTGCCGACCACATGGGCCACCACACCATTGTTGGCATCGGCGACTGACTCGTCTGCTGCATTCTCCTCATTATCCAGACCGTCGCGGATCTTGTCAAAGTCTGCTTCGGTGGCGTGATTTGGCCCGCCGCAGCTGGCATTAACCTGCTCATCCACCTCAGCGGGGTCGTCAATGTACTTCTCAATATCCGTCATGGCGTGCCTGAACGCAGCGGGCTTGCTCACCTTAGCCAATTCATCCTTCCAGGGACCTTCGAAGGGCTTGATGTTGTTCTCCTCAATCCAAGCACTGCAAAATGATCCAAGAATTAAATTTTCTTTCTTTGATTTTGCTAACTTTATTACTTACAAATTCCGCGAGCCGAAAAAGAACACACACTTGCAATTCGCGCGGCGCTGCTGGCTAAGCATGTCCAATGGTGGGTCCACAATCTAGATATAAATACTTGTTTAATACAAAATACCATTTTCGTGAACATTTAATAGATTCCCTGTTCGTTAGCCAAGAACCTAGTTCTGATTTATCTAGTATCTTAGCAATTTACTTGATATGCCTTTCGTTTTGGCAATAAGAACTTCGATTTTTCCACAAAAATTATTCTCAGTTATTTAATACTGGCGCGATTTGCATAAATTTATTCTATGCTTTGTACACAATCTAGTTATTTATTTTCATTTAATTTAATTATCTCACTTTAATAGGAAAACACTGCCGAAAATATAAAACCAATGCCGATATTCATAGTAAATAATTTTCACGTTGTTTTCAAACTTTTAGAACATTAAAAAATATATTTAACTTAAGAAAACACTACCGGATTTGATTGAAAAAGGCTTTCGGGACGCCTCCTTTTTTAGATTTCCTTGGCAACGAATAGCAGAATATATATCTGAACACTTGGCCCGCCGACGAGCGTTGCTGGCCCCTCCTCCTCCTCCACCGCGCACATGTTGGCATCTGTGGCTGTACACAAACGAAAGCTAACGCCCGCTGCCTGACTGGCCCGATAGCAGCTCCAAAAGAGATGGATTCCGGGCAGCGCGAGTATGAAGTGTGTGCAAGTGCGTAGCCAGCAACACTAACAACAGCGACAGCGCGGCAGCAGAGGCGCCGGCAGCGAGCGAGCAGCAGCGGGGCTGCAGTCGAAAAGTACAGTCGAAAACAAACACAACATGGCAGCGACAGCGACAGTGACTGCGGCAGAGGAGGCAGCAGCGGCGTCAACGCTGCATAAACATTCCGATCACTTACCATTCCCGGCCAAGGGGTGAAGCCCTTCATCTTGGCCCTGCAAGCAAAGAGAAACACTATTAGAAAACTTCGTATTGGGCCAAATTACTCCACGCATCCGGCAGCAACAAAAAAAAGAGCGCGCGCGCGAAAAAAGCGCCAACGCAGAGACGTCGACGTCGTCGAGGGCAGAGCAGTCGAGATGGGTCGGGTCACCGGAATTACATATGAAACTCTGGAGACCGGAGCAAATGCCGGCCCATCCGGAAAGCCTTGCGTGGCGGTCAAACGAGTGCTAATTGCTTTTTTACGCACACTTCACTTCTTTTATTCGTTGGAGCGCCAACCGTGCACGATTGAGGTTATGTGATTGCTTTGGCTCTTAATCCAAACGCAGAAAAATCGGGAAATTCACGGCAGAACCATTGAAACTGGTTGGCCACAGAGTACCGGCCAATCCCAACAAGACGGCACACGGCTTACCATATCAGATCCTTGAGTTTGTAAATAAATTTCTCTGTCGTGTCGCCGCCCGACAGCGACAGTTTTTTGTTCTTCGACATTATGTTGTCCAGGCGTATATTAAACTTGGTTATCTTGCTGGCTTGGGCGGACGAAGCACACGAGCTAATAGGTTACTGGGGTGCAGCGCGAATCTCGGCGTTGGCTCTTGGTATTCTTCAATCAATTTCGTCCAGTTCGCCCGTATTTTCCTTTTTTTCGCTTCGTTGTGATGCGCTGCTTACACCGATAGACGATTGCTGACAGGCGCCATTTTGACTAACTATCGGTTAGAGCTACAAAAACATCGATATTGGTATCGGTACTATTCATCGCGTGTTATTTTAATAGATAGATAGACGTTTTCACTTCGTTGATTAGGATACCTCAAACAAGAAATGCGAAATAATTTAAAACGGGTTGCCGAAAGTGATGAAAACCACAAACTCCTAAAGTAAGCATAAAAACAATCCTATCTGGCGCCATTTAGTCCAGTGTTGGAAAAGATGTCGTAATCGTTGTCGATGTCTGGGGCTGCCAACTCAACTTGAAGAATCCGATAACGAGCTCAGGCAAAGCCAGTTCGGTTCGATTTTCCTCGATTGTTTGCTTTCACTAGGGTAGGTATGTTTTTCCCCAGGCTTGCCAACACACTAGGAGAATTTCATGATTTGCAACACAAATTTACGAGGGTGGTATAAAAATTTTCCTCGTACTGGCAACACTAAGATTTGAGAATTGCACGATTTTTATTGGTTTTTTCGGCGCATGGGACAACGGGCACTCTGTACTTCGCCGGTGCGCAAATGTTGGCGCTGTATTAATTATTTAAAATATTAGTCTTAGAAAGTAGTTTATATTTTTTTACTAAAGAAAAACATTACTTTTAGAATCAAATTTAATAAATTCATTTACATTTAGAATAAATACATACACTTACAATATATATTTATTTTCAACTATCTAAAATTATATAGAAGGAAGGGATGGCTATTATATGGAACTGACTTGAAAAATAAGAAACGACTTTCCACTTAACCGCAAGTCAAGTAAAATAAAGTAGCGCTCTTAGCCGAAAAATAAATTACCACACTTTCACCCCATCTCCTGTTATGCCCAGATATTCAACACTGGGCCATATAATCCTCATAAATATGAAACAATCAAATAAAAGAAGAATAAAAAAGAAATGCTGCGCAGGCTGAGGGGGACAGGCCACAACCCTGCTTTGGGCAAACTTTTATGAGCGATCCGGTGCCCTACAAACAAATGGGGGAAGGGGAAAATTTGTGGTCGTTAAAGGGGTGAGAATTTGCGTCCTTTTTTCGCAGGAAAGAAACCGTACTTTTGGGTTAAATAAACGGTTGGAATTTTGTTTTGCAATTAGCACGGTGCGAAATTGGGAAAAAGGATTTATCGGCTCAGGATTGTCATCAATTACAATAGAAAATATGTACAGCTAATTTGGGTCGATTGCACGTGTGCGAATTTCTGAAAGATATAATCAGGGAGACTAAACTTCAATAAGTACGAATAAAATTCTTAAGTTCATCTAAAGCTATTGATATTTGGGGTTTGTTTTTTAATTTAAATGTATTATTTATTATATGTACATATATATTACGAAAAAACATCTGTAAGTTGTTTAAATCTAATTAGTCATGGCATAATTTAGTGGAAGCTGTTTAAAAAGTATTGAAATCTACTACTCAAAAATGTGCGGAACATTTTGTGATCGGATATTTTTGAGATGAACACCATCATAAAAAAGGCTCGATTCTTTAAATTATCGATTACATCAGTAAAGCTTCAGGCAATCGTCACCTCTAATCCTAGAATTTTGCTTAATTTTCTTGAAGGCAGCGTTTCTTTCATTTTTATTAAAAAAAATTTAATAAAAGTGCAACAGGAAATCAAAGTCCCGGTGGTAAGTGTTTCTGGTTGTCCACAGAAGAACAGTTAAACTAATCAGTGCATAATTTCGTTGATGTCTATTGTTCCAAGCGCGAACAAGGTCCGAAAAACAGAGTTTGTTTATATGCATAAAATGCGCTGACACTTCAAAGAAAAAAAACGGAGCTTTGTTGACAAGAAGTATATGCAAGTATATGTATGTACATATGTATGTCAGATTTTGTTTTCCTATTGGTGGATGCCCATCGGTTATAGTCGTCTCCATCTGCAGGTCGATTCCCATTACATTGAAAGAAAGGGCTCTAACGTTCACAAAAATCGTATAAATATTCTAAAAATATTAATTTTCTTTCAGACTATTTCTAGATCTACTGGAGGCTAAATATATAATTTAAACGTAACCTATTGGTGAAATTGTTCCAAGAAATTGTACAAGAGTAAGTAACTTAGGAATAGGTTATTGTTGATTTTTACAAGTGATCAAATATATACATATATATATATATATCAATTTTTTTACATAGTGACAGTACATTTTGTAAACCTTTGATTAATACTATATGTGTACATCTGTTAAGTTTTTCTTTTACTTATTATAATTTTAATTGTGTTACAGATTTTTCTTATTGTACAATTACCTAGGAAAGAATCAAAGCTTTAATTCCTACTATTTAACAATTGCGAAATCTATTTAAAATGCTTTGCGGAAGCTATCCCAATTCAGGTAAGTTTATAATCTCTCCTTAAGTTTTGTTGTTGTCCACAATTAAGTAACTTGTTTTGGTTGCTGGCTTTGAAATCTTTTTATGATCAATGGCAGCATTTTTAGGCGATTTTTTCTAAGATAACCATTTATTTTGAAGCAGATTTGAGGTGGAATAATATGTTAATCCTCGTAATTCAATTGCTTGTCGGATCCCGTGCACATGTTGAATGAACTCGAATAATGCAGAGATAATCACAAGCTTTGCATTTATATTAGCTTGCTTTGCTAAGAGCTCTGAAACGCTTTAAAGTGTTGATGAAACTACAACTTGGAGCACGCCCGACTGCCGATTGTTGAGTACCACTTGCCACTCCCCAAGGAGGAGGCGGCAGGAGGCACTGCAGCAGATCTAGTGCAGCGCAAACAAACAGTAAATAGGCACAAGGACCTCCTTAGTTGCGGCTTAGCCCTTTGCTTTGTTTTGCCATTTAGAAGCTGACTGCAGTGGAAAAGGCAAAGTGTGCCGCACTTGCTTTCGCTTTCCGCAACTTAAATTACCTAATTTACTCCCTACTAAATCACAATCCGCATCCACAAATTTAATCCCGTGGCTGTGCTGGCTTCACAATTTTTGGCTCGCTTTGGGCAAAGTTTCTGACGCGTAGAAATCGCAGCGAATTACACATGACTGCACGCGGAAAATATAAACGGACTTTAAGCTCAACCTCACTTATATAAATAGTCGCTAGAATTATTTTCCAAATAAAATCTAGGATTTCAAATATTAATTCTACAATTTCAAAACAATATTTACTTTATGGTAAAAAGCTTTAATGTGTTTTGATTCTTTTAATTAACTCTGCAATGCAGTGACGGAATTATTACTGAATCTATAAACCATATCTATGCTTGATTAGCATCCAAATTATCAATTCCTCAGAGTTTGATTATATTATATATTATATTATATTGTGAAGTTTTTATAATAAATTTTACCTGTCTACTAACTGAGTAACACTAATTCCGTATTACTTATGCGTTTCCTTTGTTTTTCACTTACAATCATTTTTACACCAGGGATGCTGAAGGTGTCAAATATTTCACCCGAAAATGAAGATCATGCCATTTTAATAACTCACTTCGTGAGTCCTCAACAATTCAGCTATGTGCGGTTGAAGGATGTGATGGCATCCGCATCGCAGGTTTTTTTTATGGAACAAGCTTTGGTGAAGCACTGCACCATGGAAAAGAACGAACGCACTTACGTGGTAAACCAAAAGGTCATCGTGTTATTTAAGCCGTGGACCCCGCCCAAGCTACTGAGGGGTGTCGTAAAAAAGATCGAAGCTAATGAGTACATTGTGTGGATCTTAGACTACGGCTTTAATCTTTGCTGCTCTTCACAAGACATGTGGCCCCTGCCCGAGACGTTGACCACTAGTTTCTGGGAAATCAAGGACGGAGGCATTGCCTGTATAAGTCCCATAAGTCGCACATGGTCCAAATCTTGCCTACGCATCTTCGACAAGTTAATTGAGGACGCAGTCCATTTGAGCTTTGAAGCCGTATACCAGGACAAGGCTAATCGCAATTTTGGCAAGCTCATGTTCAAGACTTCCAACAGGAGCAAAATATTTCAAGATGGCGCCGAGTTTTTGATAAGCCGAATGTACGCCCTTCGTGACTTCTCGACTAACATATCGCTACCAACCAGTGAAGCCTTTAGCTTCGAGCTGGCCGAACTCAACGACCCAGAGCTCGAAGCGCGTCCTCGTATCAAAAATATAATCCAACTTGTGGCGTCGTCCAATAACCCATTTTTCCATTGTCCTAACAAAACCGTACAGAAGCCCATACGCAGCAATTCATCATTCGAGATGGGAGAATCGGAGCATTCTTCTATGTTCAACTTGTCCCAGCTGGACAGAACCCTAGAACTTCGTACAGCCGTGCAGGTTCCGAACTCTTGCAGGCTCATGCGTAGTAAGTTCTCGGTTTCCAACGAGAGTTGTGTGCAATCTGCCTTAGTAGGACCTTCGATCAAAAGTAATGAAAACAATGAAATGATTCGTAATGAAAACAGCTCCTTAGAGACAGACCTGGAATCAGTCTATGAAGACGCCCAAACCCCGTTTGATGTTGATTTCTGGAAGAATATCCAGTTGCCAAAGCGGTCGTCATCGCCTGCAAGCAGTGAGGACAGCTTCCGTACCATGCGGAATTCTAATCAAACTTCGTCAGATCATTCTTTATCATCGGAATCACTGAAGTCTAGTACAGAATCGCTATTATCTAAGTCCTTGGAAGAGCCCCCTTTGGAGCGCTTAAAATCCACCTCCGCTAGTCAGAATGCACAAGAGAAATCGGCTACCTCCACGTCGTCGTCTGCCCCAAGCAACAAGGCAAGCGCGATTACCATCAAGAATTCTGCTCTAGCTATTTCTTCATTTGCTTCGTCAGACGCTTATCGTAATGCACAAGAGAAATCGAAAACAGTTGAAGCTACCTGTACCCCGTCATTGCCGCTTGCATCGGTGAAAGGAGGACCACTATCTATTCATAATAAGCTTGATGGCATATACGAGGCCCATCAAAATAAATACAATGTTCCATCCATTCCGAAAAATAATTTTAAAAATTTAAAGAAATCCACGGAATCAAAGAAAATCGATCATTGCCCTGCTGACATGGCAGTGCTAGCCCACAGCCGTCAAGTGGTGGATCCTATTAGCTATCTTGCCGAGTTACCATTTTGCCAGGAGATCAATAGAAGCTTAAATGACCTGAATATTCGTACAACGCTCCCAATGCATATGTACTCATGGCCGCATCTCTTGAACGGCGGATCGTTGGTGTTGGTTAATGACTTGGACAGTGGTCGTGCTTGGAGCTACCTGCCCGTACTGTGCTCCTCGGTGTTGTGTTCACTGAAGAACTCGGCGTTGAGTCGCAAGCTGAAGCTGGGTCCACTGGCCATCCTTTTGGTGGATTCGATAGGTCGTGCCAAAGCACTGGCAAGCAATTGTGCTTCACTGATGTCGGGCACCGACCCCCAGATGCTAAAGGTGGTCAATACCCATGCCCATTCGTTGCCTACTTGCCAAATGATGTTACTCAATTCATGTGGTATTCTTATCACAACATCGGACCATTTGCTCGACTTGATGGGCCACCAGATAGCCATGATCGATCCCAAAAGGCTGGAGTATTTTATTTTCGATGACTTTGATCGCGTGCGGCAGACGACTCCGCAGGCCTTGAATGAAGTGCTCCAGATTCTAAAGGGCATGCCTACTAGCCCAACGATGCAGTTGATCCTGGCGACACAGCAATGGCATGCGAAGGAGTTTGAGATGATACTGAGGCACATTCCAAAACCACTGGCTCTCTTTGGCAATTTTCTCGAAGCAGCCATGTACGGCGGTCTCAGGTTAAAGTTTTTTCTGAAGGAGTCTTCCATCAAAGCAAACCTGCTTCTGAACATCCTGGCCGAACAGAAATTGTTAAAGAAGCATACACTGATATATTGCGGACATGAGATGGAGTTGAACGACTTACGTAGGATCTTAACAACTGCTGGGCACGAATGCGTCGGTCCTTCCAAAGCCCAAAACCAGGTGAGCGCACTCTGCCGAATAATTAAGATAAATTATGTGATATTTTCTTGTATATACTTTTAGCAACCACACCAGCTGTGGGTGGTTAGTGACGAAGTTAAACAGTCTCGCCCGGCAGTGCGAAACATCGAGGTGCTCATCCACTTTAGCCTACCCCCTACATGGTCGATGTTGGCCGAGCGATTCCGTGTCATGGCTGATCAAATCCCGAACTATTTTACTACTTCATCAAAGGATGAGATGAAGCAACCTCTGTTGAGCTATTTTATGCTGGATAAGAGTAACCACCAGGAGTTTATACGTTTGACTGAGTTCCTCCGTGCCCATGGTTTGCAAACGGACGGGGCGCCCTGGATGAACTGCCAGCTGCAAGAGCATGATAACATTCCCTTTTGTCCGCATCAACTGAGTTCGGGCGAGTGTACTTTGGTGGCTTGCAATAAGAGGCATAAGTTCATTCCAGCCGATTTGCCGCCTCCTGGAAATCCTCTGCAGCAAGAGGGAACCGTCATTCGCTGCAAGTTGTATAGGGCCTATGATCCAGGTCATATGGCCGTGTGGCCTCTGGAGTACCAGACCACGGGTTCTACTGAATGGGTGGATGTCCCTTATCCTTTCAATAAGTGGATCTCGCGAGTGGAGTTGAGCATGGGTACGAAACAAAATGTCCACAGCCCATGTCGCCTGGGCGATGTATGCTTTATTCACCACCTGGGAATCTTCAAGCGAGTAAAAATCGTGGACATCCAGCAGAAGTGTCCAGTTACCGTCCAGGTAATGGATTACGGCACCGAATTGCTACATGTTTATCAGCGTCACTTGCTTCAGTGTCCGGAGGAGAGAATAAGGACCCTACCACCGCTAGCCATGGATATTCGGTTTTCAGGAATGAGTGCCGGGGAGAGCAAGTGGGTGACCGACACCACCCAGTGGGTTCAAAAATCCCTTTCTAGCATCAGCGACCGTCAACAGATGCAGATAACCGTCGAATTTGCCATGATAAATGTGGTTTATGTCAAGGAAGTAACCTTGGTGGAGGAGTGTCCCACAATGCGAACAAGTGTCTATAAACTACTATTGCGTAAGGAGCTGATTAATCGAGGATTCGCTCAAATGGATAGCCAGAGTGATCGCCAGCTTCGCGAGTTGCGCGAGCTACAGAAAGAGGTCAACAGGGCGACGGAGGGCAACAAGGAAAACATTAAGTTAACCACTAGAAATGCATGCCATCCTGAGTGTAAAAAGACAAATCCTTGTTCTCTAAATACTGAATCAAAGGAACCCACTGACATTCCGAAGCTCAGTAAGACCGAAAAGCCAGAGCCCATGATGGAAGCCTTTAATCGAGTCCAAACAAAAAAAGAATTGGCAAAAGCTGATACCAAGCACAAGAAGTCGCCTTCGACCAAAACCATTGGCACCTCAAACGAGAACATTGCTCCAAGTTCTCCAGAAGCTGGAATAGACCAATCTTCGACTAGCACCGAAGCTCTTTGCAATGCCCTGATGCAAGAATTGAGCTCCCCGAAAAAGCAGGATAACCACATGTTCCTTCAAAGCATTCTGAAAGAAATGGAAATCACCAACCAAAAGAAACCCACTAAACAACGAGAATTTAAGCTGGAGGATGAACCCCAAGAAGCTTGCCGAGGTCCATCGGTTAAGCCCGTGAGCCAGTCTTTGCAGTATTCTACAATCTCTAAAGGAGCAGTTCGTCCCAGAGTGAAATGGTATCAAACCACATCCCACATTGAGCTGACCATTGAGCAGCAGGTGCCGGAATACGAGCTCTGCCTGGAAGGCAAGACTTTGATCTACAACGTGCCAACCAGTTCACCACCTCAGCACCTTGTGCTGCCACTGCTGGGCGAGGTGCGGCTCGTGTCGCAGAAGCAACATGGATTTTACCTCAGGATTAAGCTGGCCAAGGTAGGCATACTAACGAATTGGCCAACAATTTTCGACTCGGTTTATGCCCAAAAACATTCCCCATGGCTAACCTATGACGTCGAGCGAGCTGATGAGCCATCGGCACCAGCGGGTCTGGTCATGTGGGAACGTTATTCGCGACTCCAGGTGAACAAGGACGACGACAGCAGCGAGGACGAGGAGTTATTCTCTGATGACTGTGAGCCAGGCGTGGAACGCTCCGGCTCAGTCGAAATCTTCGACGATTGTTAGAAAAAGTTTGCTATCCAAGATGCCCTGGATCAAGTCAAAAAAGAGACTATTCCTTTAAAAATTGGACTGTAATTTTCTCTTTTGGGCAGTCCTTTAACGACTTTAATAACTAGTAATTTCATAACCTTACATTCTCAGACGCAATGTTGCAATGAAGTCGATATCGATGTTTACACCATACATAACCTCAACTTTTTTTTTTTAAATACCACGTTAAATAAAAGAGACATATAACTGTTATATTTTTAAATGGTTTTATTTGGACACGTGTTTTTCTCTTTGTTCTCTTTCAGAAAAATTAAAAGTTAATTACATTTTGCTCAGTGTACTAACAGCATGGCAACTCTGGTTGCTTTTCGACGTTTTCCAACACTAAAATATACACATTTCAACCCTGAAAATCTAGATCGGACGTTCTCGCAGTATCCTTCATTTATTTTTTTTTTTTTGCGGCTGAGAGGATGTCTTCATTCAAGAACAAGCGTGACACACTTTACTGGCAACAACAGGCAGCCACCCTGCCGGATCTCGTGCCGCAGGATCAACGGCAGCAGGAACTATTGCAGCTTCAACACCGAGCCTCGATTCTGTGGTCGCCTCAGCTGCCGGAAGAGGCCGAGAAGGCTCTGAGCGAGTATCTTGACCTCGCATTTGCTCGCTACCAGATTGAGGAGGAGCAGGCGCTGTTTATCCTACGCAGCCAGGGCTTTGATCTGGCGATGGCCCACCGACGTCTGGAACGGAGCCAGACAGCCCGGGGCTGTCACTACCATCGCTGGAGAGCACTGGATTTGGTGGCACTTTCCAGAGCATTCAGAAAACATGGCACTGACTTTAAGAAGGTGCGAGAACAAGTACCCCACTTTCCAGTGGCCGAGGTGCGGCGCTACTTTAACTTCATGTACTCCGTCTAGAACAGCACAGGGAGTCGGTGGTCCCGAAGTTGTCAGCAGGGATTTACTTTAAGTTGAATATTAAGTAATTTGAATTGCAGGTAACCATTATGTTATTCAAGATCTTAAGATCTGCATTAGCCCAAAGTTCCTAAAAGTGTATTACCTCAGATGATATTAAAGCCTTGAACTGAGTAGTCTTTAAATAGAGTATAGCATCAAGCCACAAATTCTAAAAATTAATTTCATTAATAAGAAAGCTTGGGTTTGAATGAACATATCTTTATTTTGGATACACCATATATATTTGCATTATTCCTTAGGCTAACAACTATTATGAAGCGTGTGTATCACTAAGTAAATGTAGTTATAATACATGTATATCATTATGTTTATATAAGTTGGTATCGAATGTGAGCTTATGTGCCTAGAATTTACAGAATAAGCTTAGATAAGTCTATATTGAGTTTATATACAAATTAAAATGGTTAATACAAAATTTGGCCTTTTTGAACTTAGCTAAAAAAATCTTCAAGAGGTTGTAACTGAAGATAAGAAAATAATGATTTAAAAATATTTGTAAGCTTTAGAAATGTGTTTTTCAGTCTGTTTTTCGATGTAATGGAACAAAAATCATTTTAAATTCTGCAAAAAACCTAACAAAATCATTGGAAAACAGGGATTTATCTTTTTAATTCTCAAAAAAAAATCAAAAGAATTAACGAATTGGAAGATAAATTAAAAAACGGAAAACATGAGAGTAAATGCAAGTTTTCTCCTTCAGTCTAGATCTAGTTCAGGATTAGTCACTTATAACTAAATGTGCTATGCTTCAATGCATCGTTGTCTGCTGCTAGGTGTGCGAGTTCCTTCCTCGTCGTAGCGCTCTGGCTCTGGATAATACAATGTGGCTATGCTGCATCTTGCCTACATCTAAATACGTATCTAAACTAGGATTCGGCTAGACTAAGGGCTGAGACTTGCGTACATTTCCTTTGGATGCGATGCCCGTTGGTTGCTTCTAGGACTACCTACGACTAAAACAAACTGCTCTGCTTGGCTAGACTGCAGCGGTGCAGGGTCATCGTGCCCGCGGGATGTATGGTGAGGGCGTGCAGGGCCGCTGGTGGCGGCGTTGTCACCGGACCCCAAGACAGCCGCTTTCAGTTGGGCCTAAGCGGCAGCATTCCATAATGTTGCTGCTGTTGCTGCATCATCATTTGCTGCTGTTGCTGTTGCTGCTGCTGTTGTTGTTGCTGCTGCTGCTGCTGCTGCTGTTGGGTTGCCATCGCCGGTCCCTGCGAGGTTGTGTAGGTGACGGCACAGGTGGCCGGCTGGGACACCACCACGGGCGCACTCACCTTTCGCTCCGACTGCGTGCGAATGGGTTGCGGATGTGCGGCATTGGGCTGTGGGGGCGGGGCGTACATCAGCATGGGTGGCGGAGGCGGCGATGGCTCCACACTGGGATGGCGTGCAGGAGGCGTGACTGCCGATCCATGATACGAGCCGTAGGAGCTATCGTCCGACTGAGCCGATTGTCCGCGATTCCTGGGTCCCGTTACGCCGTAAAGCTGCTGCTGCTGGTCCCGTCGATCGTACTTGTGGCTGCCGTCCATGGGTGTGGGATTTGTACGCGTGCCGTACACAGGTTGGAAGCCCTGCGGCTGCTGGAGAGGATCGGCCATCAGTTGCGGAGGCGGCTGCTGTAATTGTTGCTGCTGTTGCTGCACTCCCACGACGGGCTGTTGCTGCTGAAGCTGCTGCTGCTGCTGGAGAGGCTGCTGCTGTCCCCGCATGGAACCTCGCATCCTGTAGATGCTCTCGCTGCGCTGCTGCATCTGGTTTTGGACATTCTGGTTCTGCAAGTGGGAGGATTGGGCAGCGGTGGCCTGCTGTTGCTGCTGCTGATGTTGCTGTTGCTGCTGTTGTTGCTGTTGCTGCTGCTGCTGGGTGCGCATGGGATAAAGACTCTGGGCGGGGACCAGTGGTCCAGGGCGTGGCACAATGTCCCTGTTGATGGCCGTGTTGCTCTTGGCGTAGACGGACTGCGAGCGATTCAGATTGCTCCTGGTCAGGGTTGGGGACCGGCAGTAGAGGGAGCGGGTTCCGCCGTACAGCGGCTCCTGCTGTTGCTCGTACTTGGAGGAGAGAGGCGGAGCCGTGTACAGGTTCTGGCAGTAGTTGCCCTGCCCAGGAGGAGCCACCACTCCCGTCATCTGGCCCATATTCCCAGCTTGATGCTGACCATTGCCTTGCTGCTGACCTCCGCCATTGCCGCCGTTCTGGCCACGGGGATAGGTGCCCTGCGACTGCTGGTACTTGCCGCTGGGCTTCTCCAGGTCCATGTCGTAGTTCAGCTCGTCCTCCGAGTGGATGGAGCTGGAGTCGTTGTCGATGCTGCCCTTGCCGTGGCGCAGGTTCCGGCGCGAGTTGAACACATACTCGTACACGATGCCGGAGGCCATGCCACCCACCAAAGGTCCGAACCAGTACACCCAGTGGTTGTCCCATTTGTTCAGCACAAACGAGGGACCCAGGGATCGGGCTGGATTCAGGTAGGGCATCTGAGCGAAAGGAGAAGAGGGAGGATTTGGTTAGATTTTTGACAAATTAAGGAGGAATTTAAATGGTTTCACAAGTTTAGTCCGGAATTTACTGCACGCTGTTCATCAAAAGCAAAGTACTTTGGGAAAAAGTTGCAACACATTTTATGGAACTAAGTCTAGTTCAGAATAAATTGCTTACAAAGCTTTCTTGCTTGTGCCTTAGGAGTCTTTTAATTAAACAATTTTATTCAAGAAAAAATGTTTAGAATGAAAGAAAAACTCACATTGAATCTTAAAAAATGTAAAGAGATTAAAAGTTTAACACTACAATTTTTTCTAGCCACAAAGGAAAACCTTGTTTGAATACATGTTCTCAAAACTCATCGAAGTTATGTATCCCCCTTGAATGCTGGCTAACAATCTATACCTTTCGCGAATCTCATCTCCATTGTAATTCAATCCGTCTTCGATATAAGCCCGACTTTAATCGCTTTCCCCTCGTCATCATCAGCATATCTCCTTTGAATGCCGCCAGAAACTGTCCGTTATGCCAACAATGCACCTCTGTCCAGGCAGTCCCTGCGCTAAATTAATTATGCCGACTCTTTGCCCCTCCGCCAACCCTGAATAAAAGCCTCTTCTACCTGAAACCCAGTTTATCTCGTCCGTTGTCATGCTGCGATTTTGCACCATCAAAATGACAGAGTCACAGTCGGCAGGTGCGTTTTCAGTTGTTTGTTTTCGGTTTCAGTTTCGGTTTCGGTTTTGGCGGGTTCTTTTTCTGGTTTCCAGATTTCAATGGTTCTCAGTCCCGGCATTCCTGGGACTCAAGTCAAGGCTCTCATCAACTTACCGACACAAAGCAGCAGGCGCTGTAGGCAGCTCCAATCGAGACGGCCGAGTTGCCCATGAACCTCCTAAGGGGATCCGTGGATACGAAGTAGCAGAGTACCACCAGAAAAGTGAGGATGAATTCCACACCGAAGCGCTCCCAGGCAGCCAGGGAAACGCTCTGTGAGATAGCAGCCAGCAAATTTCCCTGATATCCTGGCCCAGAGACTCTGTAAAGAGAAATAAAAGTCATAAGTATATTAAATATAAAATAAAAAATAAATATATATTTTTTATATAATTTATTTGATTTCCCACTACAGCTGATATCTGATTGATTTCAGAGAAAAGTTTGCCTACCCAAAAAGTTATTGACAATTTATACTATTTATTATTTAACGCTGTGACAGTTTTGGAAGCAACCCTCTTCCTTATCCCCTGACCTACAGTCAAACTCTCAACCCCATTAATCTGTTCACACTTGAACTGCCTCAACATCATTTAGACTGTCAAAGTTTCAATTACCGAGTTGCCCAAGTTGTTGAGCACCTCCTGTGGGCCCAATATGAGTTTGAAGCCTTGCGATTTATGGGGATAATTCGTATCCTGAGGCAGGATGCAAAAGTTTTTCAAAAGCCATCGTATATTACACGGCTCGAACTCTCTGGATTGTTGTCACCGCCAGCCTGGAGATCCATTAGATAGCATTTTGCAATAGGCAGGCTGGGTAAATATTGCAAAAGCTAAACCGCAATCTCCTCTACCTGGCACTCAGGAATTTCAAGCCCCAAGAATCTACCTCCAGTTGCCGCCTCCTCTTTCTCCTTCTCCTTTGCGAAAATCCGGAAATAAATGCTTTCGGAATGCACTTAAAAGTACTTGAGCAAATAGAATGCCTTTCAAAGGGAAATTGCTCCAAGTTCCGGTTGCTAGCGGGGATTGGAGGTGTATCCGTGTGGGCTGGGCTTAGCGGGCATTAGGCTGCCATAATCCCTAACTGATACCCAAGAAGCCCTCGCCACAATGGTTTCCACTGTGACCACCAACTGCTCACCAGTCTTGATTAAAATTTGATCGCTTAGGAAAACAGTTTGCCATCGGGGCGAACTTCAACTTGGACAGGGAGTGGATGCTTGTTTGCTCATAAATCTATAAAGTGCTAATTTCACAGGACGCCAGTGACCAAAACCACTCGTCCACAGAGATAAACAAACAAACACTCTCATGAGTTGTGGACCAGAGAGCAGGAAGCAACTAAGTAGCCGGAAATGGCAGAATGTTGGGCGGGCAGTGCCTTTCAGCAGGTCCTTCCTGCGCAAATTGTTTGCGGAATAAAAAAGTAAAAATGCCAAAAAAGAAACAAGTGCCGGCAAACTGCAAACTTGAACTGTGAACAGGATTCGTCGTTATCCTTATCCCCAAGTGTGGGCGAACACTGGCACATTTCCTCGCACATTTCAGCTCTCTAGCCACCGCGAATTCTGGCGAAAGGCGAATGGCTGGTGGCGGGTTGCGGATTGCGATGTGCCATGTGCAACACGCTCGGTTTGGTTTGGTTTAGTTGGGCTTTCGGTATGGTTTCGCTCGCGGTTGGCTTTCTGGCTCGCAAGGATTGGGGACTGGGACCCGCAATCCCGATGCGGCTCCCAAATCAAATTATGCCATGGAATCACTAAATGTATTTCAGTATTCACAGTTGATTTAAAGCGTAAACTAACACGGGTTATGCATTCCTAGTGTTTATTTGGGTGAATCTCAGTGAACAAATATTTAAAGTTAATTTAGAAGGTTTTCAAAAGTAGAGGTGCGTCCAAATATTTTTCGAATAAAATATATTATTGCCTGCAGACAGAGAAAAATATGGGTTTCAATTAACCTGAATGTTATTTTTATTATTTAATTCTACTTTGTATACAGTTCAAAGAATTCCTAGCTAATAAAATGTTTAAAATATATATTTAAACAACATTTTGTTTAAAATTTTGAAAATTCCAGCCGTAGCAAAATAATAATTAACATACTTCATTAAATTTAAATATACAAGTGCATTTTAGGCAATGCCATTTTTATGAACTCTTTTTTTTAACCCCATCTCCCAGGTGTCGTATGAATGGCGACGACATAACTGTATAACTGGACCACCTGTGCTCCACTTTGGATGCGAATGCGGATGCAGGGGCCAAGTGAAGGCAACCGGAAGCACTGGCAGGATGCCATTTCCCAGCCAAAGTGCGATAAGCTGCCCGGAGCAGTAGTGCCTAATAAAAGGGGAAAGGGAAAGGGAATGGGAACGGGAACGGATTCAGTAATTGAAGTGCCCATGTGACACGAATTGATTACGATTTCAATTCCCGCTAACCCATCCTTGCACACGCAGGAAGTGCATTTCCATGATAGATAAAAATCGAAAGGGTAGAATAGAATATTCAAGACTCTAATCATATTTAAATCAATCTTAAAAATTCTGGGTAAAATAACAACCTTTGGATATTCCAGGAATCGATGTTCAATGATTTTTAGAGTTAAGAATCTGTAGTTATTTAGTTATACTGCAAGGAAGTAATATATTTCCACACAAAGACCCAAATCTCTGCTGTAACTCTCAAATATTTCCCTCAGTGCCAGGCCCTAATCTTCCTTTCCGCTGACCAGTTCAATTCGTTTCAGTTTTCTGTTTAAAATTTAAATGTTGCCAGCTTCAAAATCCAGTTTTGCGTTTTCATTTTTATTTTTTGTCTTTCAGTTTCTTTGTGTATCCTCGGCAACAGTAATTTCTGTTTTGGGCAGCAGGTGTGTGCACAGCCCTGCCTGCGTTTTTTCCAGCTGCTCCTCGAACTGACCAACCAGAGCGAAGCAGCGGCGACTCCGGCGACACGTGTTTGATTTCAAGTTTCCGCACCGCATCCTGCATCCTGCGCAGGCGCAGCTCCGATGAGCCATGGACAAAGGCCGACAATCCGTTGGAAATGTTAATTATGCTTCTCTGCTTTTTGGTTTTCTTCGTTCCTCGGTCTTTGACGGCCTCTACCTGATTTTTATCTTTCGTCATTTTCAAAGGCTACTCGCATTTTTGGAACGTGCTCGGCGCGCGTTCCTCGAACGCAAAAAAAGGGAACAAAATACATTGAGAACGAGGAAGAAATCATTGAAATGCGAGGAGGAGCAGCTAAAGACTATTCAAATATCGCTGAGCCGGATATCGATACTCAGGACCGTTTCCCCGACCCCCCTCGCACTTACTTTCTGCGTTCCTTATGAAAGATAATGAAGTTGAGACTGAGCTCAGCTCGACTGAATTCGCTGCTACTTGGCCACATGTGGCATATGCGGCGCAATTAGGGTAAGTGCCAAGTGACAAGCGCGAGGAGCAGGAAGGACAGCTGAAGTGGCAGGTCCTTGGGGGTGGCGCGACGGTTACTTAGCATGTGCGCCTACCTAGGCCCTAGGATATTTATCACACATATCGTTTGCATCTCAAAAAATACACATATTAAAGGAATCAGTGCGAAAGGCACGAACTTTCCGCTTTCCTCTTTTTTAACCAATATATTTAAGCCAAAATTCTTTCCACTAACTTTTCTTTACCAAATCACAGCATAATTAATTGGAAATCCCTCAGCAAATTACATAAAATTCTGGGAACCTCCAATTCCTGCGCTATAACCTACATATATAATCGAAATCTAAACCAATTAATCAGCAGCTGTACAGAGAAGAAGTCTTCAGTCTGTCTTTTTTTTAGGATTTCTCTTAGGGAAACATGTGTTTCGACTAAAACCCAATGTGAACTCGTTGGACCCTAAGAAATCCATATCAGCAGAGTACGAAAACGAAAAAAACTCGAACCTGATCGCAGTAGCAGCAGCTGAAACATGTTTCTTTCGTCCCCGTTCCCGTTCTCGTTCCCTTTCTCCCGCACGGGGATCTGTAGAAAGTAAAGATGCCAACGCACTTAAAAAGCAGGGGCTCCTCTCCTCCGAGGGTCGGAACAGATGTCGAGCAGACAATCGGGACGAGGCATTAACATTAAGCATGGCCACGAAAAGGAGTTCAACGTTCAGCACAAAAAACCAACACAGGGAACTGGAGCGACATTTGAAAAATGGTGCGCAGGCGCATGAACGAAGGAGCAAGGAGTAGTGTTTCTGCTGTCTTTCGTCCTGTTCCTGGTCGGTCACAAAGGAAAACCGTGACGGGCACAAGATTTTCGGCTGGTTGGTGTGTGCGTGTAGAACCTATCCTGTGTCGTCCTTTATCTAGGCATTACAAAGGACAAGTTCCCTTTCGAGGCGGGAAATCACTACGCAGAGATAGAGAGCTGAAGGACAGATGTTTCTCTACCAGCTACCTGCGTCCTGTCCGCGCAGGTGAGTGTGTGTGTGGATTACCTGCATATCCCATTTATAGAATTTCCCATTTCTTCTCCTCTGCACACACGCATTTCATTTCACGCTTCCTGCCGAGAGTCCTTGTTGTACAGTCATCGCCCCGAGAGTGCGTCTCATCTGTCTCTCTATTCGGTATCCTGTCTAGCAATCTTTTTACGCTTTGATTTACGACCTGGCCCCTGGAACAGCCTGTTGGATTTAATTTGAAACTCTCGTGTTTGCTTTTCGGGCAAATCCGCACGCAGATGCAGGAGGCACCATGATGATGCAGTGTGGTGTCCTTGGCATAATGCAGAAATTGCTGTGGTCAGGCACTCGGACATGAAGGCAATACACGAACATACAATTACAACACGTACATTGTTGTGAACCGAAAATTCAAAATGAATTCCAGCTCAATTGAGTTTGATTAGTTGGGCTTTTGGGAGAAGAACGGGTTGGCATAATAGAATACTTGTTAGTCTCCATTATTTTCCTGATTTAGGATAGCGCTGGAGGATATGGTAGTACAAGCTCAATTAAGGTTGTTTGGAAGTCTATTATACCTACAAACTGTCCAGATAGGTGTAAGGATAAGGTATAAGAACATATTTACACCGTAATGGGATTCCCTTTTATGATCACAATAATATTTATTCAAGTTACTCTTAGTCAAACTTACCCGTAAAGTAGAGCCGCTCCGGCAATTCCTCCGCCACATTGGGCGGTCATGTACATGGCGGCACGAATCGGAGAGATACTCCTCACCACGCACAGGGCCAGGGTCACGGCGGGATTAACGTGAGCGCCTGCATGAAAGAAATATGGAAAATTACTTAAGATAGGAGCAGTCTTGGCGCGGCCACCGTTGGGCATAATGGATGGCTCCCCCGGGAGAAACGTTAAATATCACTTTGACACTTCTGCGGAAGGCAAGAGATAACATCATAACTTAATGCTCAACCAATTGGCTGTGAAAAAGGCAGGGAATCGCGAACCGCAAAATGGGGAGTTTCGTTGAAGGCAAATCAAGAACACATGGTCCCAGTGGCCTGTTCCTCGTCCTCCTGTTCACTTTCCTTACTTTGGTCTTTTGCTTTTTTTCCTGCAGTCGTTTAATTGCCTTGAATGTCAACGCAAATGAACAAATATATAAATACCAGAGTAAATGTAAGGGAATACGGGGAAAAAAACGGGAGAAATAAGAGCTTGGGCCAGTCGATGGCACCACAAGTGCGCCTGGGGCGATAAGACAAGGAGGCAGTAGGAGGAGGCAGTAGGAGGAGTCGTAGTCGGAGTCGGAGGAAGAGTAGGTGGCTCCGCACGGAGTGCATTGCCTTTTCGAAAATATAACAAACAAAAATGGGGTTCGTGTTCGGTTTGCTTTGGTTCTGCTTTGACAAAAAAAAAGAACGGCAGTTTCCCACGCAAGTCCAAGGGCCCCCAAACACTTGTCGCCCTGTTTGTTGTCTGCTCTTCTCTGATGTTGTAGCCGTTGTTGTTGTTATTGTCCCCACACAGTTGTTTATTGTCTTCTTTGGGTGAGTTAGCTTACCCGAGATCTGGAGGAAGCACTGCGTCAGTGTTGCCATCGCCAGTCCAGAGGCCAAAGCCGTGGCCAGCAGCACGGAGGAGACACTGGCCCCCACGCCGGCGCCTGCGGCGGCACCGCAGACGATGAACACGTACAGGAACGAGGCCAGGCATTCGCTGATGATGGATCTGGAAAGGGAGGAGCAGAAGGAAAGCGGCGAACCATAGCCCGGGGTTAGAATAATTCCGCAACTGTGTTCGAGTTCGGTTTGCATGCCATTCCGTGTGTGACTGGAGTGCGTACAGTAATCACTGAACGGGAAATATAATTTCTTATTAAATTCTAGGACCTTTTGGGAACTTATAAGAAATTTTAAGGTAGAATTTATAATTTAAAGGTGTTTATGGACAATGTGTAATATGGATTGTTATTATTAAAACGCTTTAAAGATGCAATCAAAACAATGCTATTAAATACATATGTCTGTAATTATTTTACATTATATTTCAAATTTAAACAAATTTCTTGCCAAAAAAAATATCAATTCGAATTCAATTATATTAAAAAAATATATATTTAAAATAATTTTAAGACCCCCTAGTTGATATTCACTGTATTCCACAAATCAAGCCTCCACACACACAATGCGCGCTCTTGTTGCCCCCGAGCATTTTGCATTGCAGTGACAATTAAGCAGGAGTAGGGAAAGGGGCATGTCAGCGGTTGATGAGCAGCTGCAATGCCGCTGATTCCAGCGGATTCCCGCTGGACGTGCTCCAACTTAGTCAACGAATTTCGCATTAAGCTCAAAGCAAGCAGAGTCCCGGGGCGCGATAAAAATAAAAATAACGAAAAATCAAACAAACCGTGGAGGAGTTATGATGAATTCCCATAGAATCATGAATTCAGCTTGTCGCCGAGCTCTTTAATCGAAACTTTACAAACTATATATAAGTCTGGGTCCCCTCTTCCATTAAATTCACTTATTTTTTTAATGGTCACTCGCCGGGGAATGGGGAGCCGAGGTGAAAATGTCGCGTAGTTTAGTTGAAATTCTTGCGCTTGACATGTCTTAAGAGTATTCACACTGGGTGCCTGCGCTCCTGCTCCTGGCAAAGATTTAATTACTCCATCAGTTCGTGATGAAATGTTAATTATTTTGAAATTCTTTGAACGCCCAGGAACCCGGGGAGAATGAGCTACAAAGTGCTCGAAAGTTTGCCAATGTGTTTAGCTTTGGCGATTATCTTGATTATGTCTGGAGGAACACTTGGATTTCAATTACTTAGAGTTCAGACACACAAAGTCAAATGACATCAAACAATTGCCACCTAAAGTTGAGCAAATTGAAAGCGAGTGGAGATAATGGCAGGGAAAACAAAGGCCTCGGGAGTTTATATGCACAGGCAAAAAAAAATATCGTCTTAAAAGCAAGTAGAAGTAGGGAAACAGTGTCACTTTTAAGTAAATATTAGCCTTTAAATTTTTCTATTATTATTACACATTTATTGACCACTCACCTCCAGAACTCCAGAGTGCGAATCTCGGCCTGCATGCTGCGCTTGGGCGCCTGCAGGGTGCTGGACAGGCGATTGTTGACCCCATTGCCGCCGCCGGGCGAGTCCTTGCGCATCGCCTCCAAGCGCTCGAAGAGCGTCACGATGTGGTAATCGATGTTGTGCTCCAACGGCATGGTATGCAGACTCTCATCTGCCATCTTGGAAGCGGGGGAGTTCTTCCTCGGGAGTTGCTGAGTTCGCGGCTTTGTTTACTTTCACTGATTCAGCCGATCAACTAGGCTGAGCTGACCTAAGCACGCGGAAGAAGCGAGGATGGCGGCGAGTCTGGGCTTCAGTTAGACACACATTTCGCACTCTCGGCAAATTGCATTCAATTTGTGTCAATTGACGAGTTTCTGAACCTTTAACCGATCCGATGCGATGCGATACGATGCGATGCGAGCTGATTCGACCCGATGCCACGTCCGTTGTCAAGCGCGAGTGGTGAACGAATGAAGTCAGGTTGAGTGCGGCCACAGGCCGAAGGAACAATTTCGAGTTGCAAGTCACCACCGCAGGCAGCAGCAGCGGCTGCCCACACCACCGACGCAGTGGTGGATAAGCCAACCCTACACTGGAAAAAGCAGTGCAGAACGGTTTACTTGAGCAACCCCAATCGTACTTCCAAAACTTTAAATAATTAAATATAAATTTATGGAAAAATTTAATTGAAAAGAAAACCTTATAAGACTGGATGGAGGGCAAAGTTTAAGTGACATTTTCTAAACCGTTATTTTTATAGAATCGGACAATAATAAGCTGATTTTCCATTCTTCAAAAATGTATATATGCCTGCCTCATACTTTGGGGATCATCGTTTCTACATGGATATAAATTTATTTAAACGTTTTAGAACATTTTTAATAACAAGCATATTTTATTTACAATATTTTGATATAAATAAAAATTTGTAATATATACAAAACGACAATATTTGTGTACTTTAAGTAAGAAATTTATATTCATAGTCATTTATATTCATAGATCAAATATTTATATAGATTTTCAATAACTATTGCAGAAGAAAATCAGAAAATAAATTAACGCTTAATATTTGTAGCCATTAATTTTTATTGTCAGTGCATGGGAACGAGGTGGAATCGGAAGGAGAGAGAGCCTGTCAACCTGTTGGTGTTGCTCCTGTTTCCCTCACTGTATGCGTGAGTTTGAGGTGGAGGTGGATTCAGGACATCGAAGACATACGTTTGAGAGTTAATTGCGCAGCACTGATCAATAACGCAGATTCCAAACTCCCAGGACTTGAACTTCTCCCGAAATGATTATGTTTAAAATGTTGATGATGATGATGATGATAAGGGAGAACTCAAGCAGCTGGTCCAGGACCACTTTCATTGAAAGTATTTCGTCTTTTCGACACATTAATGAAATGTAAAATAATCTGGGCTCAATGGGGAAAAACTTTGATTAGACGGGATGAGGATGGCAGTGTTGCGGTTACTTCGGTTACCTCAAACCATTAACCTGATGTCGGTCCCGAGACCAGCACACTTGACCAGGCTACACCCAAAGAAATTACCATAATGACACTATTAAGACCTTAATATGAGAGTAATTCCACAAATTGATATTTTAGCTAAATTATATTACAAAGGGTAATTTAACCAAAAAAATTGAAAGTAAAACCTTGCGTTGTTTATAATTTTAGCTACACGTTGCATTGTGATTTAAAAATTTAATAATAGTAACTAATTTTTTAAGCATTTTACCGTATTGATGTTGGTTGGTTTCATAAATCTGGTTTTTAGTTTATGATTTCTGTTTTCAAAATATATAAATAATGCATATTGAGGATACTTAACAATATATTCTAATGGAAGATGTGACTCCTTTTCTTTAATAATCTTTATGGGTTTGTTTACTGTGTTTTTATTTACAAAATTCTTGTTATATATTAATTTAATGCATACTTCAGCAAAAAACAACAGCAACGACGTTGACAAGGACCTCTCCTACTTTTCTAAAATGTACATAAACCTAATTTTTCGTGAGTGTAACTTATTGAATAAAATTGCCAGTACATTTATTATTTTTTTTTGTGCATCTCCGGGTCAGGAGCTCCAACACAAAAAACCTCAGTCTTGGCTCACATTTTCCGCATCGCCGAAAACTATAATTATGAGCCCTAACCACTTGATACCTGTCAATTGTCAACCAGTCCCCGTGTGAGCGACTTTTCAAGCTCAATGAGCTGTGAAAGCTAAAGAATTATGTTGTGGGAAGGGGCAGGGTGAAATCAATCACGAAGACAAAGGAAGGGGTTAAGGTTGAGGTTTAAGCGATGGCCAGGGAAAGCACAGGAGGGAAAAGAGGCACAGAAATTTCGACACTGCTCACTTTTTTTTCATTTTGCCTTTACATTTTTGCAAACTCTCCCAAAAGGGCAGGAGGGGGCATGCAAGGGGGCGTTGGAAGGACGTTGCCTTATATGGAACGACGGACAAGGAGAAGACAATAACGATGATGATGATAATGATGATGATGATGCGAAGGAGACGGACACGACGACAAAAGGCTGGCTCCGGCCTCTGAGCGTGGGAAAAATTTTGCGCACTCTTTGTGCTTTTGTTTTTTACTTTTTTTTTCGCCCGTTTTCACGTCGAGGTCGCACGGGGTCGTTCCTTCGACCGGTCGAAGGTAATAATAAGATGTTTTGTTTCAATCACATCGTCGCTTGATCATCCTCATCATCATCTTCATCATCATAATCATCATTATCGCAGTTTCTTTTTCAAGCATGAATAGCAAGTCGAACTTTTTACTCTCTTATTTGTTGTTAGTGTGTGCTTTTGCTAAGGGCCAGGGCCTTAGTTAAAAGTTTTCTGGGGGGAGAAGACTATAAGAAGGGGGAGGTGTATTATAAAAACAGTCTGATGGTCCGAAGGGAGTAATTTATTTATTTTATTTTAAAAAATTCCTTCTTTAATTTTAATATTTTTCACGTTATCCCATTCACTATTATTTCGATGCAGAAAGTTTAATTTAACCAAATTTTAAATTTATAAATCCCCCTTACTAAGCCCTTGCCTGTATTTAGCGTGTCATAGGAGTAAAATAAGGAGAAAAAGAGTACCTGAAGAGAAAAGTAACTTACCGACTTTCAGTTGTTGTTGCACATGATGTTTACTCTTTTTTCAGGAAGGGTTAAAGGGGAGGGCTTCGCTCTTATCCTTTTTGCGGCTCCTCTTCTTCTGGCAACTTTAAGGTAAGCTTAGTTATGCTGCGTAGTTTTACTTTCGTAATTGTTTTCCCTATACACTTCTAAAAATAAAACAGTATTAACTTTTTGAGATGATTCATGAAAAACTATAAAATTTCATAACCTAAAATAACATTTTTCAGTTTCGGGAAAGGATTTCTTGAAACTAATTTTTAAGATATTCTAGTTTAAGTGTCCTCCTTTGATTATTTTATTTTTTTTTTCAAGTGCTTTAACAAATTTTTAGTGAAGGAGAGGGCGAGGCTTCTTTGAGATTCTTCTTATTGCAGGCTGTGAGTCTGCTGCAGTTGAAAATGGTTCCGAAAATGGAGATGGAGATGGTGTCACGATGCCTCGCCCGCCTGCTGTGGCATTAAAAAGGGAAAGGAGCCTGAGAATAGCCTCCCACTTTTCGGGCGAATTTTCGTGCCCTGATATCATTATTAGAGATCCGATGAACTGTTGCCCATATGAAGAGCTGATTTATGGGTTGCCCAGCATTCAACTCCTTGGCCCGGAAAACAGAGCCGTGACTTATGAGTGGATGAAGCGTGAATACCTGACCAACTGAGCCGTCTCCCCACAACCTCTCCTGGCCTTTGTATCTTCGGCAGGTAACTTGCCACACTGAGATGGATCGCCGATTTTGCTGGAACTTTTGCCAAAAAAACTTAACAAGGTCAACCTTTTTTATGTGGCTTCTCTGTTGTGTGTGGGAAAAAATCAGTGCTCGAGAAAGGAGGCGTTAAGTCCAGAAATTGGAGGCAGGACAGACCACATAGAACAGCTTTTAGGTGGGAGGATGCACAAGATAATCAAAAAGTTAAACATTTTTATAGTCCAGCTTTGAAGAAATAAATTGTTAATTGTTTATACTATAAATATAAATAAGATAATAAATAAATTAAATTTTGTATCTGAAATACACTTAAATATGCTTCAAACCATCCCATTAACACAATGCAAATATTACTACACCACACAGGGCTCAAATTTCCCTCCTTTAATTTAGTGTCATTTTAAAGGGTTTAAGGGGGAGGAAAAGGCTTTAATAAATTCAATTATTTAGAGAGTTTTTTTTTTATATATTTCAACATATTTTGTTCCAAATTCACAGCTGATGAAATCACTGACTAATATGACTAGACAGTTTTGCATTTGCCCTCATCAAACCCTTTGACCTGCGACAATGAAAAACACTGAAATCTAATTCGCATGATGCTGTGAACATCAGCATATGCAAATCCAGTAAATCCAGCAAAAACTCGATTTTCATGTCGGGTCAGGAGCAGCAGAGAGACAGAGTCGAAGTCCATATCTAAATCTGAATCGAAGGACATGCAGCCGGTGCCTGCCACGTGCCCCACTTGCAACCCTTTTTCCCAGAGTCTACTAATGATGCGGCATTATTTTGCATATGGACACGGAAAGGGTTAAGGTCGAAAACTGTCCCCTAATGAACTGAAACATCCGCGACATGAACGTTACAGTTGCGATACTCGTAATTTATGCATGTTACGAGCAGGAGTACACAACCATTGACTCGAAGGACTCAGATCTTTGTGGGATTGTTGTCAAGCTTCGGCAATGATATGCCACAGCAATTAAACGAAAGGGTTAGGCAGAACGGCTTTAGAATAGGAGTTGGTGGTGGTTGTCCAAGTCCTGCACTTGCATTTGATTGAGGTTTCCTGGACATCCGACACAGGTGCGAAAGTTTCAGGGATTGCGGTTTTTTGAGCAAAGTGAAAGCCAGTGAATGGAACGGGATTGCACTGAAAAAATATTTTATAAAAAAAAAACAAGTATGAGAGCTACAGAGCAATGTGCTCGACTATGAGATGCCTGGATCAGCGTGCACTTGTGAATAGAATATATTTTTAGGGATAAAAGAAAACCATATAAAGGAATAGCAACTTCAACTTTCAACTTTAATTTCTAATAAACTCTACCCTAGAGTTCACATTAAACTCAGAACAAAACAGTTTAAAATGTATATTTTTTGCCATAGTGAAATTAAATGTATTTTGGAACCTTTTGTATCAAAACCCTCGCAGAAACCCTCGCCCACATGCTAGATTTTTAATTTTCAGATGGATGAAAAATAACCGCCTGACGTTAAAAACTCTAAAACGCTCCCTGATCATTAAAATTGTTTGTCCAGAAGAGCAATCCATAAAAATGTCCGCAGTAGCCAGGAATGAAGTAAAATAAAGAACTGCAAACTCAATCGCAATTGCAATCAGTCGAGTCTCGAACAAATCGATTTTCGGTTATTAGCCGTCACACAGTCATTAAAAATTTTGACAGATTTTGACAATTTATTGATGTTGCCAGGACACGCGACAAACAACAACAATCGGGAATTTGCAGGATCCGAACTCGTTGGATATGTTGACCTGTGCGAATTGCAAAAAGTGGACAAATGTTTGCCCTTCCCTCCATCTGCAATTTTCAAGTGGCTGCCACCGTTGCCCGCCCAGTCCACTGTGTGTTTGTATCAACCCCCAGAGGCGCGCGATAATTTGATTAATTGAAAGTCAGACGGCGGCGACCTTTTTTTCCGTGGCTCCGGGGAAGGGGTTGTTCTGGTTTTGGACTTGGGCTGCGGAGGAACCACCCTCCCTTCTGTGGTTTTTTGGTGGCGTGAGTAAACGATCCCCGGTCGCCTCAAGTGGCTCTATTGTATTCACATTAGCGGGCTTAGCCAACCCCCGGCGGGGTTTATATTCCAGTATATCTATTTCCTATATCTGACGGCCGTTTCTTATGCACGCTTTTTTTCGGGGCAAAAATTTAAATATCGCATTACACACAGGCACTTGATTTTAAAGCCTATTCAAATGTTTCACTTGTGGTCGGTGGTCGGTGGTCGGTGATCGGTCGGGTGGGTCAGGTTGGACCTGAACTCCCTGGATGATTTTCTAACATGTGTTTTTCATTGAAAAATTCAAATCTGTTGTCTGCACTTGATTATGCGATAAACTGCGGCTGCGGTTTCGTCGCAACTCTCGTTTTTTTCGGTTGCTTTTGGACAGTTGCGTAATTGTTTTTTGCTTCAAGGGGTTTCCTTCTACTGACTGCAATGTGAGAATTCTTTAAAGTCTACTGGCTGGGACATCATCTGCCAGGCACTTGAGCACATTTTGCTTTTTTTACAAAACTTTTTTGTGGCCTTGTTGGACCTGGAAATAATGACTTTGGCTAGACGGTTGACTGGGAGCTCTGAGAAACTTAAATTAAACATTATGTGAAAGCTGATTTATTTAAATTAAATCAAATGTTTAAATGGCAAGCTTTGGGCGCTTTAATATAAAAAATATATTTAGAAGTTTTAATAGATACATTTCTTATAACATTTTGTGGTGTAATATAAAATTAGAGAAACCTAAATTGCAAGATTATTTAAGGCTGTAATTTGTCAGGATGTATCTTCCCCAAAAACAAGTAAAATTCAAATAGTTAACAATTAATTTGAACGTGTTCTCCATACACATTCAAATGAATCTTAATTATACCAATAAATTATGCAATTAATCACAATTTTATCATTCAATTTCACAAACTAAGTGGCCTTTAGGCCCTCTTCCTTCACCTTAAAGTTAACGCCTTGACAGCAAGCTCATTTTACAGAGTTCATGGCTCTGGAACATAAATTTGAAAACCAAAAGCGTTTAATGTATTATCAAATCAATAACCCAAACCAGACACTCGCTTTGTTTCCCCCAGTACGAAGTGCTGTGGCATGCAACATTTAGCAATTTTGCGGTGTCCCACTCCTTGATTATCGTGTGTTGTCCTTACGGCTGTTATTGTTCAGCGCCGTCACGCCCATTGCTCCCCAAAATGTTAATTGATTTTGGCCAAAAGGGTTTCGGAGCCAGCTTGCCAGTCATTATTCGTGTTGACACGAAGAGGGACCCAACACGAGGCGGCAGCACTAAGGACATTCAACTCTCCGATTTATCGCTTCGAGTGGCTTCTTTGCTCATGCAATTTTCAATTTCACGCCCTCAGCCACTTTTCCCACCTCATTTGCATATTTTCCGGCAATTATTATTCGCACATGCGAATATTTTCCTGCCATTGTGATTCTAATTCGATTTCGATACTTCGCGCCCCATTGCAATTTGCCTTTTTTACGATTTGTTTTGCCAGGATCGTGCGCTGGGCCCTATTGATCTCATAATCGAACCAAGTGGGCTAAAAAAGCAACATCCTGGGACAAGAGAGGGTCGTCGCCTGATTTGCATTATTATTTGCCTGCTCTTTTTTAATGCGGAGTGCCAATTTTTGATAGATGATGCGTGAAAATATGGGTTGACGGCGAAGGGGCCGGCCCAGCCCGCTTATTTGCATATTTGATTAATTTGTTTGGTTTTTTGGGTGGTTTTTTATGGAAAAATAATAAGCATTTCATTGTGTGTTAGGAAACAGATGAGTGAGGATCTAGGGGACTCTCTATAGCTGATCTAATTGCAAGGATATGCTGGGAGAGGGGTTTTATTGATGGGGCGAAACAGTTGTTTTTGAGGAAGAGGGGAATTCGACAAGCCTAGAGGTATGTTATACAAAAAAAATTGAGGTAAAAAGTTTGAATGTAATGAATTATTTGATTACAAGATTTAATATCGCCTTGAAGTTTGGTAAATAATGAGTATAAAATCAAAAATATTTCTAAAACATTAAAGATTGTTCATTTTTTTTAAAAACACCAATTACTGCATTTTAAAATATTTTATCGGCATTAATTAAGATACCTAAAACTCCTAAAAAATTCGAATGATTTAAGGTATTATATATTATATATAAGTAGACTTATCAAATGGGGATTTTTTATGCAATCGTAAAAACTGCATTAACATGTTATCTTGAAAGCGTTTAATAGAGCCGATTTACCCCTGAATTTAATCAATTTGGAAATCAGGCACAGCAGCAGCCTAAGCTGTGCATCTTTTACATGTAAATCGTCATCGTAGTTAAATGTCCAGGATTCGCTTCTGATTCTGTGTGTTTCCTCCTGCCTAGCAGGCACTAATCCAATTGCTGTTCGGATCATTAAGCACTGATTGCGTTTATGGCGCAGACAGGACCTCGCACACCCATACATACATATATGCATAACTGCGGGCGTAGGTATACAACTACGTACAGTAAGTGTCTGGATCAGATCCTGCGCAAGGACGACACTTCACTTGCAACAGTCGCGGCATATGCAGATTAACCCAGTGTCACCGAGAAAAAGGGGACGCGGCATCAATTATCCTGAAACTGCGCTGCTTTAGATTTAACAGCAAATCTATTTTGCGATAAAAACAACACGAAATTGAAGTGCATTTGTGCGGAGAAAGTGTTAAATTAAATTCACATCTTGGGAAACAAAACAAACACTGATAACTCAGCACTTTTCACGCTTATAAAGAAATGTATTTTTCCATACTTTTGTATTAATGGGAACACGATAAAATTATTTTATAATATAGAATAAACATACTCATATTTATATTTAAATGGATATATTCTATAAAGTAAACTTTTTTTGTATTATATATAATTTGAGTATTCGAACTTGAGAATAAAAAATACCTCTAAAAACTTTCGCATTGGTCAAAATATTTATTCGCTATATTTTATTGCAGACATTTTAAGATATAGGAAGATATGTCGGATGATACGTTAAAGGATTTTTTCTAAAATCCTTTATTAAATAGAAGTCGAAACAAAGCATTATTTTAAATACATATATAGAGAATAATGAAATTTTTTCTGCGTGTTTTTTTTAACCTATCCACCTCCATTCAAATGAACCGCAAAAGTAAATCTGCATTTGATTTGTCACCCCGTCGCACATGTTGCAAAAAAAAGAAGGAAAGTTTCACCGCAACTGTCGCCGCGGAAGGTGACACACACAAAAATAGAAAAACAATTGCCAATTACGAACGAGCAGTTTGCTCGCGTTTCCCTGTCTTCGTCAGCTACCCCAGATCACCCGGACCAGGACAATCCCTACCCTCTCTCCGGTAGCCATGGCCACCAGCATGGCCCAATAAACAACAGTTGGAACAAAGTAAAAACGGGAAGAGAAACAATCGAAAGCAGGGAAACCCAACCAAAAAACTGAGGGGTGGCAGCCGGCAGCAGGAAAAACTGTGTGGAAAATCACTTTTGCGCTCATAAATTTCAATAATAAAAATTTGAATGCAGTTGACACGACACCGAAACAAGCATCCTCTGCCACCTCACCCCAGCCCGGAGAAAGGCGGCAAACAAGGTTAAGTGAAATAAAAATCAGTGAAGTGCATAAACAAGGTTCAAGGTGCGGGTTGGGACTGCTATTTGAATCTGGATCTGAATCTGGATGCTGCCTGCACCACCCGATAATTGAATTGGCTTGTCGCATTCGGTTGAGGAAGCTCAACCCTTTTTTTTTCTATGTCCACTGAAGAGGTGTTTTTGCATACATATGTAAGGGTACAAATGTATGTGAATATGGTCGTCGTATTCGGGCTTGAAATCCATTACTGCCATATGGAAATTGAATTCGGGGTGGCGGCCTCAATTAATATTAGTAGTTCAAGAGCAAATACGCTAATCTTGAGGTCACTGCCATGGGATAAATGTCTGGGCTTTATTTGAGCAAAATATAAATTTCAAAGGAAATTTAGTGGAATAATCTGTAATTTCCAGTTAAATTGAATAACGAAAAGTTTCAGAGCTTAAGATTTGTTTAAATATAATACATGTACATATGAATATTAATAGCAAGATATATAATATAAATTAACAAATGTTTTTAAGAATCAGACAGTTTACCATTTTTAATATATTCACCAAGAAACCGACCAATCCCTTCAAATAAATGTTCTCAGTACCAATTCGAAGAACTACAACACTTTTTTTTTATAGTTACCATGAGTAACCATTATACAGAACAGATATAACATTATCATAATTGTTGAAAAGTTATAAGTCTTTATGTGAATACAGTGTTCTTCTTGGATAGCAGAACCTTCTGCAAGTGCTCTTCAGCGGTATGAATAGTGTGGGTTCCTCCCGCATGCCTTTGAGTGCACTTTTCCATAGGCGCTCCGGAAATACCCTTTGCCCACACACTCGTGGCACCAGCTTTGCGGATCTGTCCCAGCTCGTAGGTTATAAGGGGACCCAAACCGGTGGAGCCCTTAGCCGTGGGGAGCGTCGGCACCTTTGAGCGTTCCATGGTACGCATCACACAAGCGGTGTCGCAGGAGAGACAGGCGAGATCTTTCATCACCTTGACTCTGCCAGCGACGGCGGAACAATCATCGTTGGTCATCTCCATGTACTTGTGAATTGCGTCTGCAATCGTGTTCACCTTTCGCTCGATTATATCACGGAAGTCTCTGAAACTCAGCTCTAGTGCATCGACACCCATTGTCATGCGGAGATTGTCGATGATCTGGAGGACGTTCTTTTCGTTCAGGCCGATAAGATTTCGGATCTCGCAGAACATTTTGTCCAGCTTCTCCTTGAAGGCCTCGAGCTGTTCCAGAGACACAGTTTTGGCCAGTTGCTGGAAGCTCACTTTCTCGGCAAGTAGAATTTCCATCTCTGCCCTATCTGTTTTCACTATGTCCAAATGGGCAGCGGACTTCTTCAGCATGACCCCGTCATCCTCAAGAACTTTTAAACGAGTCATCATGTTGCCGTTGGACTCTATTGCGCTGGACATCTGAAGTCTGACCTCCCGCACAATGGCCTGCAGTTCAGTTATCATACCCAAAAGCCTTTGGGTGTCCTGCTTATGAAAAGCGGCTGCCAATTCGTTCACCTTGTTAGTCAGAGCACAGAATTGTGCTTTGTTATCCAACAGCTCGTTAAGCATTTGACTCGGAGAGTAGCAAAGGGTTTTCAGCCCAAATTGCTGATTATTTTGATCCTGCTCCTCCTCGACCTTCTCTATTACCGAGCTCGCAGAGGATTCCACTTGAAGTCCTTCTTCTAGCAGCCCCAGCTCTTCTTCACCAGCCTCGTCCTCGTTGGTGGATGATCTAATGGAAATCTCTTCGTCTGCCGCTCTCATTAACACCTTCAGCTCTTTGGCAAAGTGGCGAAGTACCTTTATCCTCTGAGGATCCTGTCTCCGGTCGATCATCATGTGGATAACTGTATCCAGCTGCTTCACGATGATCTTCACTTGCCCCGTGAGATTGTTTACAAAGTGTTTTATTTCTATGCCGCCCTGCTCGTTGTATAGCTCAATTTTTGTTAGACGGGCTTCCAAGCGCGCGAAGTTGCCAGTCAGAGAGATAAGGGACGGTTTATCGGATCGGGTCTGTGAAGTCGCGACTTGGACTTCTTCGCATTTTTCCTCTGAACGTTCCGGCTCTGGTTGAGAGGCCGGAGCTTCTTCCAGACTAAGCCTAGAAGCAGCAGATACAGGTTCTAGCTCTGGCGCAGCCTCGGTTGGTTCCGTTGTAGCGATTTCCTCTTCGGTCTGAGGAAGCGGAGGGACCTCTTCTGCCTGAGGAAGTGGAGGGGCCTCTTCGGCCTTGTCATCTGGAGGGACCTCTTCAGCCTTGCCAACTGGAGGAGCCTCTTCGGCCTCGGCAGGGGGAGCTGCCTCCTCGACTGGGGCTTCAGTCGGAGCATCTTCATCATCATCCGCTCCAGCAAACATACGAGACATTCGGGATTTGCTCAAATTTACTGCGAATATAACCAAAAAATAATCTTGAAATTCTATTTTCTCACTCACATAAACTTTTCTGGAAGCGCGCGTTGGTCAGCATGTAATCGTCCTGCGCTACGATCTGATCAAGGACCTCCAAGCGCTGGGCAAAGCATGTGAGCAAAACTTGCAAAGCGTAAAAGTTAACGTGTCCGGATTCCGGTGAGCCAATGGCCACTTCGATAAGTTCCTTGTAAGTGAACGCCATTCGGGGAGGATGTAAGTGCACGAGCTCTCTAAATTTTATCCTTCCTAATTGGACCAATACCAAAGGGTACGAATATGTTAAAGTGTTTACTGTAGCAAACAAGTTGAAGGTTAGACTAATAATTGAGATTTGAAAATTTTAGAGACTGGTCTGTAGAACAGTTAATTCAGTGACAAGCTGATCGCCAGTCAATGATTTGTTTTTTATAAACTCGTTTCAACCCAATTAATTGCAAAAATACAAAGGAAAATCATCGAGGCTCTTTTCATACTTGATGATGAAATTTTATCCAAAACAGCGCGCCCAAATAGGTAGTCACGTCATATGCTATCGATCAAATGCGTTTCGACCGTGATAACAACAATAAACACCGGCGATATAATTCACGTTTATGAAAAACTAATATTTTATTCTGGTTGTTGATGTTATAGACAGAACTATCAGGTCAGGATGCGTTTTACTTCTTGGCCTTCTTGGGGTCGCCCTTGGCGGCGTCCTCGCTCTCGGCGGCCTCCTTGGCGCGCTTAGCGCGAATACCAACCAAACGAGCATCAGTGCGAGCCTAAGAATGAGACAAGCCATAAGTTTCGAAGCTCCCAAGTAAAGGACAAACCCCTGTTAGCTTACCTTGCGCAGGGTAGCGAAAGCCTTGAACTTCTTCTCGTCCTTGGTGACCTCACGGAACTCGACAACGGCGGGCTGCTCGTTCTTGACGGGCATGACGGGGCCCTTAAGCTGGGTGGCCAGCTTGCACTCCTCGAGGGTGGACTCGCCCTTGCGGATCTTCTTCTCGTTGATGGGGAACAGGATCAGCTTGCTGCGGTACTCCTTCAGGCGCTGGATGTTGCGCTGGCGCGACTCCAGGGATTTGTTCTTGCGACGGCGGTCCACAGCGATACCGATGGTCTTGGCGAAGTTCGCGCTGATACCAGCGCCCTGTGGGTTCGAAGATAAGCGTTTAGTAGTGGCTTCAATCCGGATCTAGCACTCACTCACCTTCAGCTCCTCCAGGGTGAAACCACGGCCGGCGCGCAGCTTTGTGTGGTAGCGGATGGTGGGGCAACGGACCACTGGGCGCAGGGCACCGCTAGCGGGGCGGGGGAAGACGGCCTTGGCCTTCTTGACGCGGTTCTCGTGCCTGCGCACCTTACGGGCGGGCTGGTTGAACCAGGTCTTTACATGCCGCTGCCACCACTTATGGTAGTGCTGGTTCGGAATCATATTGTTACCCTTACCCATCTTGGCGGTTTAGATTTGCTGCAACAGAGTAGCGAAAACAATAAAAACATTAAAATGATTTTGTTTATATGCGGCATAACCAAGCAGTAGAAGCAGCAGCTGCTGAGGCGGCTGTGGCCCACGTGGCTGAGTCATTTCGCTTGTTTTAGCTGCAAATACACGTGTGCGGACAATCGGAACAAAGAAAAACGGCAACCGAGAACAGGCGTCGGGGGGTTAATTTCTGTCGCTTTTATTTAATAATGTACAGGGATACGTCGAACAAGGACCCTGCCAGTAAACGTTTTAACAAACCTCGCCTTGCTACGCCGTTCGTACATAACCCCCTTTTCGAAGATAAAATTCACTTGCAAAGGGCTTTGTCGGCTGAAATACTACTTTTAACGGGTAGAAATCGGTGCGCGCCTACCATATTTGACTTATTTTTCACTTACTTATTCTACTTACGATTAAACCAAAAAATCCGTTTTGCTGCGACGAAAAATTAAAAGGAAAGAAATTGCTTTGACGGCGTGTGTATACGATGTGAAAACATCGATATAAATATCGATAAAAACATCGATAAGAACTGTGATTTCGAATTTTCTAAAATATCTATCAAGAGAACAAGCTATTTTTTGTGGCAATAATTTATAACGAAGCTATTTCTTGAATCTGTTTTTGAATAGCCAATAATCGAAGCAAAAACGCTTGCTAAGCAATTGCTTAACCGATAGTAATATCGATAGTATCCATATGCTGCGCGATAGCTCTATTGTTTTGTTTACCATCGATATATCGCGTTGCTGTTTGCTATATCTGGCATATTTTAAAAACTAAATTTTAATTATCGGTTCCAGACGACTTATACTCAAGAAACCCTGTTTAACCCTGTATTTTAAGCAAACTGTATTTTCAAACTGTTTCGGTTAACACCACTCACCCTTCTAAGCGATCTTTTCATTTTCAGTAAAAGAAAATGGGTTAGGCCGGACAGTTTTTTGTCTGCCATTAAATTTAAATTGCTCTATTAAACAGATGTATTCACTACTTTAAATGTTTTCTATATTAATTTATTTTTTTTTATAATAATTTAAAACTTTTTTCTTGATTTGGCTTTACTTCTGTGCAAATTCTCATCGTATCTACTACAATGTTCATAAAGCAGTTCTTTTATATATTGCTTTAAAATTTGGTGTTTATAGATAGATATAAACTAAAATATTGACAATAAATTAGGAATAATAGCAACAAAAGTATTTTCTGTTGCTAATTAAATTTTAATAAAAAAACAAAAAATTTTCTTTTTGGTGTAGAATCCCCAATCGGAGTGTAAAATGATGTCGAATTCTCATTTTTGGGGTAGAATTCTCATTATTGGTGTCAAATTCCCAATTGGAATTGTACAGATTAAATGAATTCGGGAGCATGAGAGCGAGCCCGAGAGAGCCAAAGAGCGGGAGAGCACGATAATCGCAGCCAACTTCACGTCGTAGCATCAACGAAAATTTCCCTCAGTGCCGACAACGAAATTTCCCCAGCTATCGATTGGTGATGCAATCAGTGTTAGAATTTATCAAATTTATATTATTCACTTACTGTCACCGGCGCATTGTCATATTATTTTCTAAGTCCGCAAAAATAAATCAGCGGCCACCGAGAGCATTTTTTGCATTTATTAAGTTTAATTGCCTTATCGATTGCCTGACGTGTCGCGTGGCAACTCTGAACTGTACCTCTGATACAGATAAAAAACTATTGACTATTGAACCGTCTATCTATAATCGAGAAATTGCGCGCTAATTCCCGCATTGAAGAGCAATCGTCGTCGGTCCAATCGAAATAATTGTCCCGCAGATCCCCCCCAACAAACGAATATGAGTGAGGAGGTTCCCGCTTCGCCGGTCGCCATCAGCGAACTCAAATACGAAGATATGGGGCAGCTCAACTTTTCCAAACTGTACTCGCCCAAGATGAAGAGCGTCTACTGGCGCTACTTCGGCTTCCCTTCCAATGACAACAACGAGGTAATCACTAAGCAGAACGTGGTGTGCATCAAGTGCCACAAGGTCCTGACCAACCACGGCAACACTACCAACTTACGGGCGCATCTCCAGCACCGGCATAAGGATCTGTTCAAGGACCTGTGCCAGGAGCACGACATTCACGTACCGCCGCGGAAAACGCCGCGCAACGTTACCCACCCGCCGCTGTCCAAGCGCAATGTGTCCACGCGCCGCGTCAAGCTGGAGTTCATAAATAATCGAAACCACGACAACGCCTCGGATGAGGAACTGGACGAGGCAGCCGTGGCCACGGCAGCCATGCAGGCGGAGGAGGACGGCTCCTCACAGACATTGCTCTACGAGACCATGGTCCCGTTTACCTATGACGAGGCCGATCAGTTGGTGGAGGAGGATGAGCGCGTTGTCACCATGGATGCAAAGTTCGGCCGTAAGCGCAAAATGGCTACTCCCTCGAACGCCCTGCACCATTCGCGGGGCATAAAGCACGAGGATGGCGGCTACGTATCGCCCGCCATTGCCAATCTGCCGGAGGCCCTTACGGACATCGTGATCAAGGATTTGCGCAATGTGGACTCGCTCTACGACTCCGGTTTCAGTGAGTTTGTTCGACAGGCGGTGGGCAACTCTTCTCCCATGCCCGAGCCGCAGAAGATTGAATCATTGATCGCCGAGATGCACGCCTCCAAATTCCTGGAGATTGGTGACATCACGCGGGAGTTCACTAACGAGAAGCCCTTCTCCTTCGCCTTCGAGCAGTGGGTGAATGTGGAGCAGCGGCGTTTCCTGAGCATATATCACCATTATTTGGACGAGGAAACGCAGTCGGTGAGAGCTGTGCTGTACGCCACCGTTGAGTACACTGACTACATCGTTTTTGACGATCTGCTGACCGACTTTTACTTGGCCAACTGTACCTTGGCCATCATCAACTACGACGATGAGCACGAGGACTTACTGCACACCTATCTCAGGGAGAAAAGTAAGGGCATTTGGGCTTAATATATGACATTTTTCGCTGTAAATACTTATTTATGCTCACATTTTGATTTCAAGATATTCCCATTATATTGTGCTACGTTACGGTTATTGACAAATGCCTGCGTCGCGTCTTTGAGATTGAGGAGGTTGCGTCGCTTCTGGAGCAGGTGAAGGACATTATCCAGCGGCACTCAGCCGAGATCAGCGCCAAGGTCGCGGAGCTACCGTCCTACAATGAGAACTTCCCCTGGACTCTGTACGAAATGCTCAAGTTCTTTGCCGAGTCCATTTCTTGGTCCGATGATATGGATCAGCTCGTACTAACGGCCAAAACGGTGACTGAGGCACTCAGCGCGCTGGTGGTAAGCACTTCACTGTTCAAAATTTCTGAAGATACTTCACCTATAGGATAAACTCTTATTGGCAGATTGCTCTGGACACGCTGCGCGGCGAGGATATCCCATTGAGCAGCATGTTGTCGCCGATCACCTCCAAGATTCTCATCAAGAAGCTGGGTATTGCCGAGCAAGACGACTCCCTTATGATGAATGTGAAGCGTACCATTGCCGGTGTGCTGCAATCCCACATAATTTCCAATGACAATCTAACCGCTGCCGCATTGTTGGACCCGCGCTTCCACCGCCTGACCACCATTGATAATCTGGACAGATGTGTTCGCATGTTGACCCACAAGTACAACAAAGCCTTTGGAGGAACGCCTAGCGGCGACTCAACCGATGGGACCGCCACAACCTCCACATCGCCTACTGTAAACATCAAGGCAGAACCAAGGACAATGGGTGGAGGATCGGCCAGGCGGTCGAGTGAGTATAAAAAAGCTATACATCTAACACAGCCTTGACTAACGAAAATTTCTCTGCAGAACTGGAGCTGCTCTTTGACATTGCTGAGATCCCGAATCCGCCAAAGCGGGACTCTGACAGCACTGTAGAGACGGATCTGAAGCGCTACCGCAACGAGGTGATCGTCCAGCTTGACGAATCCCCCATTGAGTGGTGGCACAAGATGGGCCACATATATGGAACGCTGCGCGACCTGGCCACCCTGTACCAGAGCGTGCCCGGCGTGGTAACCCTCACCTTCAAGAAGGCTTTGCGCGACCAAATCTACGAGTTTAACAAGCGCTATATGCTCACTGGCAACCAAATCGATGCAATCCTCTTTCTGCACCATCACAGCAACTAGGCAAACACTTCCGAACCCTGTTTTTATATCTTATAAATACAATTTAATTATGTATATTAATTTTAATCCGACCGTATGTATGTATGTATGTATATGGACACGACGGCACCACGGGCACTGCAAAGTCATTACCAACCACATTGGTAAATAAAGGACAATTTCTCTAAATTGCATACAAGAGCAAATGGGATAATCCCTTGCAAATATGCTGTCCCAATGAATAAAGTAACTCTTAGCATATATCTGTTAATAAAAGTAATTCAAATATACAAACCAAAGGCTCTTGGTTCATCAATCACAGATCTATCCAGTTACGAAAGGGGATGGCGTTTGTTCAAATATTTTTGAAAAATACTTTGCTTAAACAGACTCCAAACTAATTTTAAAATGTGTAAAAAATCGCGTACTTTGTCGTAGATTGATACTTTAAATTATAGAATCGATTTGATTAATTTGCTACAAATATATAAATATCATAAAACTATGCGTTTAGTTTTTACATTTATTTAAATTACCATCTTACGTCATATCTTGAGCATTTATATATGTCAAAATATTTTTGGATCCTTAAATTTAAATTTAAACACGAAGGGATGCATAATTTTCCTTGCATAATTATCCTTGCAGTTTGCAATTGTATTCGAAATAAATTATACCTAAGCCAAAAATACATCTTCCATATTGGTTTTTATTAAGGTTAAAAAATAAGTATATAGGGTTTAATAATTTCTTATTTTTATATTTTTTGATTTATTTTATTATTTTATAATAAACTTTTTTATTGCTAAATTAAATATTTGCAAGACATTTGACAATGATTGGTTTTTTCTTTAATATTTTATAGAACTTATATCATATTTTATATAAAATGAAATATATAATATAAATATATTAAATCAAAATAATTACTCGTTTAACTTCAAACGCTTTTCTGTGACAGTTTTACTAAAGTTAAGAATTAGAAGATTTATTTTAAAATGTAAGATATATATATATTTTGACAGTTTTAAAAACCCCTTAAAAACTTATGTTTTTGATTGTTAATGAGACCACTGTATCGTATTGCTGTCACAGAAATATATTAAAATAGATCAAAAGGTTTGTTGTACAAAAACTTAAAGTCCATAAATACTTATGCTTTTAAACTTATTCCCAGAAGTCTTTAAAAAAGGGTTCCGAAATGTTCACTGACATCTATCCCAATAATAATTGATTATTACATTTTTATTTTCAATCAAGTCTTTAGACTTTCATTTTGTTCAGTGGACTGGGAAATGTTTACAAACTAGCTATGGTATATTTTAATTTTTCGGCTATGGTCACGCTACAGTGGGCTGCTATCCACTTTCGATAGTAGCGCCATGGGTTATTACAATATCGCCCTATGGAACATAAATACTACCAGTAAATGTTATTTTTTATACTTATTTTAATTAAACTTTCCCCATAATTGGCTTTTACCTTAAATGCTTTTTTAAAAAATCCCTATCACTCGATAGTATCGTAAGACTTGAAAAAAAAACACGACTGTGCCGCCGAAAGTCTGTCGATAGTCCCATCGATGTTTTCACACCTCTAGTTGCCACAAAAGAAGGGGAATTAAGGCCAAAATATTATTGCAATCAGGACTACTAGTGGCTTGCTAGCCCCCTTGCACTGGTAGGAGCGATCCCTGAAAATGCGCCGGCATAGTAGATGCGACATCCGTGCCCAGTAATCTTGTTTTGCAAGCGGAGTGACGATTGAGAGCGACGGAGAGCGTTGGAAGCCAAGAGAAAACAGCAGCGGGGCGGCGGCAACGCCAACAGCAACGAATCAACAACTAGGCAGCGTTGTTGCTCTGTTCTACCGAAAATCCGGGCCCCTTATCGCAAGCGAGAACCTACGCGAGACTCGACTCTGCCGGGGCGAACGATGTGCGGGTTGGACGTGAGACGCTTCTGTGAGGATTGGCGGATCTGGATACGGCCGTTGCTGATCGTCACCTACGGAATTTTCGCCATCATTGTGGTGCCACTGCTGATTGTGAACTCGGTGAAGGATGGCTTCCAGCGAAACGACCAGCTCATCCTCATCGGTGGCCTGTTCGTGCTGGCCGCCGTGCCCGTGTCGATATGGCATATTATCCAACACGTCATCCATTTCACGAAACCGATTCTTCAGAAGCACATCATTCGCATACTGTGGATGGTGCCGATTTATGCCCTGAACGCGGTAAGTAGGTCATCGGAATGGGAATTGGAATTGGAGACCGCAAACAAGTGTGCGAAATCTAATACTGGCTCTTCGATTCTCCGCAGTGGATCGGCCTCTTCTTTCCGAAGCACTCGATTTACGTGGACTCACTGCGCGAGTGCTACGAGGCGTACGTGATCTACAATTTCATGGTGTACCTGCTCAACTACTTGAATCTCAACATGGACCTGGAGGCCACCATGGAGTACAAGCCGCAGGTGCAGCACTTCTTTCCGCTCTGCTGCATGCGACCGTGGGTGATGGGGCGCGAGTTCATTCACAACTGCAAGCACGGAATCCTCCAATACACGGTGGTGCGACCAATCACCACCTTTATCTCTGTGTGAGTGCCTAGAGACTTATATTCTCATGGAAATCATAATTCGAAAGCGGTAATCCCAAATCCGTAGCATCTGTGAGCTGTGCGGCGTCTATGGCGAGGGCGAGTTTGCCGGTAACGTGGCCTTCCCCTACATCGTGGTCGTGAACAACATCTCCCAGTTTGTGGCCATGTACTGTCTGGTGCTTTTCTACCGTGCCAACAAGGAGGACCTCAAGCCTATGAAGCCCATTCCCAAGTTCCTCTGCATCAAGGCTGTGGTGTTCTTCTCCTTCTTGTAAGTACCAAGAGATCCCTGTTCAAGGTTTGAGTGTTTGAGCATTTTATTTATTTAAATAATAGCCAGGGAGTGCTGCTCAACGTGCTGGTCTATTATAATATAATTAAGGACATTTTTGGATCAGATGTGGGCGACACGAATCTGGCATCTCTGCTGCAGGTGAGTTATTGGTGAACTATTGCCTCAAGCGATTTAAGCTTTCTCTTATTGAGACCTTTATGGAAAATATATTTATATTATTCAAAGTGAAAGTGGCTAACATTATAATACCCATTTGCCAGAACTTCCTCATATGCATCGAGATGTTCATCGCCGCCGTAGCTCATATCTACAGCTTCCCGCATCACCCGTTCCACATCAATTCGCCTCAGTACTGGAATAATCCAAACCATAGCTGGTGTCGCGCCTTTCTTTCCATGATGGACATATCCGACATGCAAGAGGACGTTACCGAGCACCTGGGAGTTGTAAGCAGTTCGCTGAGTCGCCGCTTCCAAGGACGCAGCACCTATCAGCCGCTGGCGCGTAGTCCTCGTCGCTCCAGCAGCGAGTCGGAGTATCTTATAAGCAAACGGCAGGATCAGCAATTGTCGGGCAGTTCGTCGCAGTCAGGTAACATGGTAACATATGGCGCAACGTCAAGTCGCCTGATCGTGCCCGTGTACGAGGGCAAGTTGAGCACACTCCCCGAAAACCAACCCACTCACTCCCAATCTCAATCTCGATTTCCCCTAGCAGGCTTGCCCCCCGATGATATGATCACTAGTAGCAATAGCAACAACTACCAACAACAGCAACTACACTTGCCGGGAGCGGCGGGCACACAGCCGTCGACGCGTCAGCGTGAAACGCTGCATCTACGTGAGCGTGAGCGTGAAAGGGACAGGGATCTAGGTGCTGGTATTGGCGGAAATAGCAGCTTCTTGCGCCTGGCGCCCGGTACCGGAGCCGCTTCGGCCGCCGCGCCCATTCCAGAGTCTAATGACGATTATGCAATGCTACTGGGTGGCGGCGCAGGCAGGTGACACCGCTACCAGCAATACCAATACCAGCAACATCACCAACACCCGCACATTGACGACGCATTCGAGGATGAGGATGGTGTGGACGTGAGCCAGCACTTAAATGCCGCCTCGTCGCTCAGCGCCTCGCTGTCCGTCTCGTTTGGCATGTCGAGCAGCCTCAAGTTCAGTGCCACGGGCAGCAATCAAACAGCATCCGAGTGGTCGAACTCAACGGGCGGGGATGATGACGGTGACGGTGACGGTGACGATGATGATGACGCGGACGAAGACGATGATGGCGATGGCGATGGCGACGACGGTGCTGGCGGCGGTCAGCCCGTTGTGGTTTTTGCCTCAACGACGCGGCGTCGCCGCGATCGAGAATACATCACCTAGACGCCTCCGACCGACCCTAAATCCTTATTCAATTTATTTTAATCTTTTATTTATGATTTCCGTTCTATCTTGATTTGTGTTAGGCTTAAAATACTCATGAAACGAATCCATTCTAGCGGGCCCCATCGAATGGGGTTCCTTGAAATCGTGGCCTTAGTTTTCGTTGCGAAAGCGCACCACCCAACTGATTTTCCACTTTCCATGCCACTATTATTGTAATCGCACACATCCCTTAGCCCAAAGAATCATCAATAACGAAATAGGAGTGTTGGGGGTCAAACGGCGTTTTGTACGTACATTTTGTATACATGCTCTCGAAACGATATTCTTACTATATACATCCCCCGCTAGGTGATTCCCGAAGAAGTATATGTAGTTAATGGAGCCAGGCCTCTGAACCGCTTGTGAATTTTGTGACTGCCGCCGGTCCGAAAAGGGCGAGACTTGTATTTATATAGAAATTCTTATTGTAAAACTAATATACATCGCAATAATATAATCTTGAAAACTATTTGCAACTGACTTTTATGTTTTTATCATTTGACCTTGTATTATTTGCACGCCCATGCACACTAACATTGCTTTTCATTCGTTGTAATATAATATTAAGGTCTTATCGTTGGTTTTATTTTGGTTGACGCCAGACGTAGATGTGATAAGAATGGCTTTAAACACATTGGCTGTATTGACATTGATTCCCCCGACATGCATTCCATTCCCCGTGCTCTTGTTGAGCCCAAACAGACCTTGATCTTTCGTTTTTATCTCAGTTTTCTTTATCGCAGACTCTGATTTGCTGACTTTGCTGATAAGAGATGAGCGAACAATTTCAAACGCCATTTAATATAATTTGTAACATTTATTGAATTATTTGTTTAAGCACTTCGATTCCCATGTCTTTTAATAATACTTTCTTTAGTTTTACACTTGAACAAAGATACATAGAACGAAACGGAATAAACTTTAAATTAAAACGAAGACGGAATACGCAGACGGGGATGTCCGATACACATAGGTGAACACAGACAATGTAGAACGAAGTACATTTAAAGGCATACACGGAATTCACGTTACGAACATTACATAAATCAAATCGAATACTAAACGCGGATATTAATAGAAAGAAAACAAGTAAACGGAATATCAATCAACATCAATTAAAAACAAATTCAGTCCAGTGATTACTTCTCGTGCTGTATCCCAGTATATTTTGACGCAGCCAGCCGCTCTCGATCAATTGTTATAGTTCTGCCTACCACCCAGCTCGAGCAGATATCGATCCGGATGGTCCATCCAGTCGGCGGCCGTGAGCTTCACCGTCCGCTGTCGCTCGGCCTCCTTGATCTGCCACTTCTTGATGTCCAATTGCACTTCGCGTGATGACTTGTCGCCGCATCCCCAGACCTGCGAAAAAATGCAAAGAGGGGAGGAGGTCAACGTGTAGTTCTTGTTGTTGGTAGACACTGTTGTTGTTTTTGGGTGAGGAGAATCGTAGACTTGGTTTAAAAATGCATTGTTAGAGCACAGCACCTGGCCATTAGGCGGCACAGATGTGGTGTTTTTTAACTGCTTGAGCTGAATATTCAGCCTTTAATATGCGATATATACATATATATACGTCAATGATTTTTACACTATATACTCTAAATATATGCGTATACACATATATATATATACATAAACCCTGTTGAGTAAGGCTTATTGTACATGAAATGCAATTAAAATACAGACAAATATTCACAGAATATGGCTTACCAACTTTTTTCGGTTTCCTCAGCTTGTTCTAGTTAAGATCTTAAACTATATATTTACCTCTATGGCCATAAGTCCTGCCGCCAGGCCCTTGCAGTCCACATTTTCGAAATGCTCGTCGACAGATATAATGGGCTTGCGGGGATCGGCGCCGGCGCGAAATCCCTTTGGATAGCCGCGTATGCTCGTGTTTAGGTACAGGATGTTTGGCTTCTTTTCCAGTATCACAAACCTTTAATGGACATTATTAATAATAAGAGCGTAGATCAACCAACTTGGCTACACACTTGGGCAGCAGCTGGATAATACAGGAGCCCTCGCCGCCCACGAACAAATGTGTCTCCTTCCATTCACTGGGCGAGGCCACGCAGTACGTCTGCTCGTCCTTGGTGTGCAGCAGGACGAGAGTGGGTCCCCGGTAGCCGAGAACGTGATGCAGAAACCGATTGGCGCCAACGCCATGCTCGTTCGAATCGTAGAGCAACGTCCAGTGGGACGGCATCATCGAAAGCTTTTCCTTGAAGATTTGCACGGCATTCGAGGCACTGCTATTGACGTTGCCCTTGCCGGCTGAAGGCGGTGCCACGGTCTGCGGCTTGGAGTAGAGCGGCGGCAAGGCTCCGGCCAGCAGCCAGGCCTGTGAGAGCGGCATTAGCGAGTCCAAATCCCTGCTGCCATCCCCACCACTGCTGTGGTCGGTGGCATCTGTGAAGGGATTGCGTTGCTCAAGCACCGGAGTCTGCAGCTCGATGCCGCAGGACTGAGTCTGCTGCTCTAGGCCGCGATAAGCAGTGGATAGAGTGTGCACGCAGTACTTGTGCACAAGTAGTACAAGGCGAATCAGGTTCTGCTCAAACCAGCGACACACGTAGCCCAGACTCAGGCTGTCGTGGCAGAGAAAGATTGACTTGGTCACCGAGCCGAAGGTGCGGTTGATGGCCGGGCACAGGACGGCGTTGCCCGAGTGCTGCATGGCAATCGTGTAGCAAATGTGAAGCAGACGAGTCACGCCCTCCTTGTCGATGAAATCGGGATTGTCCTCCTGGGCATACATCTTAATGTAGCACTCCAGTGTCTTGGCATCGTCCATGATGCCCAGAAAGCGTTCGCACTGCTGCCGGAAGGCGACGGTGCCCAGGTGCTTCGTGGTGGCCTTCGAGTTGGTGTGCATCAGCCTGAATAGTCGCTGTCCCAGGTCCGCGTACTGCGGAAAGACTTGTGACTGATGAGGGGCAGTGAAAAAGGTATTTTATGTGAATGGGTTGTCGTCGTTGCCTGTTATCAGTTAATTACTCACCACAAAGACGTCGGCTACAATCCCATTTACTCCAAGTTTGGCCGACGACAGCTCCCTGAGGATCTCCGCCAGCTTCTCCACCGGCACCAACTGCGTTAGATACTTCTCGGTGACGTCTGCCCCGGATGCGGACCTGGTCATCGATGCTTGCGACTGCTGCACCTTGAGACTGTTGTTGCTGCCGCCGCCGACTGCGTCAGAGCTGCCATTGTGGGAGCCACTCGAGTGGGCGGAGTGCGTACTGGACTTGTGCTTCTGCTTCCCGCCGTCCAGGGGAGGCTCACTGGCGTCCGACTCCCCCTTGGTACTCGTGTTGCCCATTTTCTACAGTGTTTGTGCGTATCCCACTTCGACGCAATTGATTTGCACCTCGATTGTCTGTGGCAGTGGAAACGTACAACTAAAGGGCATAAAAAAGGCCAAACGCAGGTTTGCACTGAATCGAATTCGGCTGGCGCAACAGGTGCAGGAGGGAGTTTCTGGTAAAAAAAAACTGCGACGCTGTCGCAAAACCTGTTATGAAACACACAAACACAGCGCTAACAAATCTGGTAAATATATTTACATAATTAAACGCAAATTAAGCTTTGAAACGAGAAATGAAAACAAACCAAACAAAACACACAGCTATCGATAACGATTGTGTCGTTTTGGCACGTTGTCTTCCATCACTTGTTTTCGTTTATGCGTCCGATTATCGAATAAAATGATTTAATTATTAATTTTTAACTAATATTTGTGTAATTATCATAATTACTCAGGAATGTGCACCATTATTTTGATTAGGGATAGCGTTTATTAATAACTTTAAAGAGTACATTTTTACTAAATGTGATATTTCCATAATCGCCACTTCGCACCGCATAAACGCTCAATATCAGCTTGTATCACAAAACGTGAATAAAACCACAACAAATGGTGGCGCCAGCTAGCACTCCCCAAAACAACACGAATTCCGACGAGGATGACGCCGTGCGGGCGGCTCCAACTTCCATGCTGGTGCTGGACTCTAAGAGGAAGAGTGCCTTCCTGCCGTACCGTCCACAGTCCACCGTGCTCACCAACCTGCAGCGCGGCAACACAGAAGCCACATTCTGTCCCGTGGAAGTGTCACTCTCGTTTCACGAACGAGCTGGCCAGGGCGAGATCACCGAGGATCAGGTAACGGCCGAGCGGGCGCGCAAGCAGGACATAGATTACAAGGACGAGCATGGCTTTACGGCGCTCCATTGGGCTGCATCGTACGGCCAGTTGGTGTCTGTGCAGCTGCTTGTGGCAGCTGGAGCCAATGTGAACACCATGGCCCCGGATCTAGTCAGTCCGGTTCTCTTGGCGGCTGCTGGCGGCCACAACGAGATCGTTCGATTCCTTTTAGATCATGGCGCAGACTCTAGACACATGGATATTGTGGGCAACACGGCGCTGATGTACGCAGCGGCTGGCAACCATCCACATACGTGCAACGAGTTGCTTGCCAGGGACTTGGATCTCAGTGCCACCAACGAGAATGGGGAGACCGCGTATTCCCTGGCCGTGGAGCATGGAGCCCAGCTGGCCCAGGCACTGTTGGAGCAGTACATGACTGCCATTATAACGGCGGGAGCATTCGGAAGTATTTAATTATAGGTAGATTAGGATCATAAATACACAGCTTTTTATACGTATTAAAATTCAAACATTTTATTCTTGCTTTTGCGTGTCTGCTGCTCTTTGCTGAGGCTCCGTTCTTGGGTCTGAAGAGTAGCTAGTTCTTGTTTTTGGGTCTCCATTTGCAGCTGCAGTCTCTTTTGAACCTGCACATCGCCGGCATTCCTGTTCAGCGACTGCTGTACTTTGGCTATGTCTCTTTGCTTTCGTCGGATCTCATCGGCCACCCGCACCGTCTCCACATTAAGAGTTTTGGTGGAGTGCTGCTGCAGTTCGTTTGTCTTTGCTTTCTTAGCTACATGTTCGTCTTTCTGACTGCTATCCCCGCCGCCCAAGACACTGCCGTTGAGGAATGTAAAGACATCCGTGCGTTGTGACTCCCGGGCGTAGGCCTTCTCGCCCGCTTTTCTCTGGCGGCGTTGGGCTCGCTTTAGTTTTCGCTCCACGCTGAAATAGTCCTTATCCCCGTTGGCGGCCTCACGCAGCTCCATGCAGGCGTCCAAGGACCGACCCTGGGGAAGTATTTGGGCACTCACTGGGGTTACAATGCCCCTTCCATCGGAGCCCAGACCTGTGCCATGGATGTAGCCCATTTTCTCCATCAGCTTGGAGCCAATGCCCTGTTGGGACGGTGTATAGATTAAATGATATCCTTGACATTGAGATCGGTGGCATTCTTACCCGCGTAAACTCCTCCCACGCTCCCAGCTTTTCTGACGGCTTAAACGTGAACAAGCTAAGCTCAACCATGCGAGCTCGTCGGGCCTCCTCCAAATCATCCATGTCCGAGTCTGCCTCGTCACTGCTTTCTTCGTTAATAGTCGAACTGCTATCTGCACTGCTTACTTCGGCCTCATCTTCATCTTGATCGGTGGTGAGTGGAAATAGCTCCTCGAACTTCAAATCTCGCTCTCTCTCCTTGTGTTCCTGACCGTCCAAACGCACGCGACACACCTGCTCCACGAAATTTACGCATAGTACCCGACCACGGTGCCACAGGCGATCCTGTAGCTGAGCCAACACCGGACAACTGCGGGATAGTTTGTGAAAGTCGGGCTGCTTGTACTTCCTAATGGAGCTGCCGCTGACTAGTTCGCCGTGGGAGAAGCGACACCGCGACTCGTCGAAGCGACATTCGCCCTCAAGGTAATAAGAGCAGGGCAACATCTCGCGATGCGTGGGGTTTGTGAAAAGTACACGCAACCGGACATCCAAGACACCGTCGCCATTGATGATCACCTCGTCATCCACGCCACAGATTAGGGAATTGTGATAGCTCAGTGCGCCCCAGCTGTGTTCGTGCGGAGCCGAGCACTTCTCGCCCACCATGGCTGTGTACTTGGCCCGCAGCTCCGCCAACTGCTGCTCTTCATCTGCAGCTGAAGTGCCTGCACCAGCCTCTTCCAGGTCGTTAAGTTCGCACCTGAGCCGCTGCAGCTCGTCATCAAGTTTGTCTCCCGTTTGAGGTACATCTTCGGCTAGCCGCTCATCTTCTGTATCCTTGGTAAGGGCTAATAGCTCTTGTAGATTTGTTTTCAGGGCTAAAAGTTCCTGGCGTTGCTGGTCATCGGTGGCACTTTCTAGCGCCTGCTCCACAACTATCAGCTGTTACAAATAGCGAGGATCGTAAAGGAAGTTGGGATGAAATAGTTATCACCTTTGCTCACTTGTGCTTCGTATTCATCCATAATTAGGGCGCTAAAACATTGCGCGTTAATGGATTTCTTATTCTTTGTAAACCTTAATGCAGATGCACACATACACACAAAACTCCAGTATACAGCAGCGGACAATATTATAGCATTTTACGAATGTGTCCGTCAAAGCAATTTGTTAAATATTAAAAATACAAGGAAAAAATCTACATTTTAATTACGTAACTATGGTTAATTATAAAATTTTCAGCTTTTCTAAAATATTCTTTTAAAACGGATAATTATGATTTACTGCAAATTTGTTGCTACTAATACAACCGCATCTGTGCTCGAAGGGAAATTTTTAACAGCACTATCAGCTGGTTGCGCGGGCCCTTACCAACACTGGCCACCAGCAACAAAAATACCGGCCAAAGCGTGCCGCCAGTTGTTTTGATTTTACGGTTACATATTATAAAATAAAAAAGGATTTAAAAATGCTGTTATCCTTGAATTGCACAACTAGGAACTTGGTGCCACGACTGCACCGCTTTACCAGTAAAATAGCCGTTGACGTTGAGCCGACGGTTGTCACTGGTCTGGAACAAGCCACCATTAAGCCAAGAAAACATCCGGGTGTAGTAAAGCCCAACCATGTTGAGCTGCCAAAACAGTTGAGCGACACCCTAAAGCGCATTGTGGGCGACCATCCCGTGAAGAAAGTAATCCACGATGGCCAGCAGCTCAACTCGTACCTCAAATCACGCCACCCGCCGCCTTCGCACGAAGAGATTGAGAACAAAAAGCGGACTATTATCGATGAGGTGAACGCCAAGATGCCACTGGAACGGTTGGCGACATTGAGTGAGGAGGAGGCGACGCGCTGGAAGCGGAAGAGGGAGTTGGAGATCAACAAGCGACTTGCTCAGCGCATCTACGCATGGCGGAGCATCGAGTACGGCACATACGAAGCTATTGTCTATGCCGTTGCCCGAGGCGCCCTGGAGTACGCTGTGATGAAGCGTGTGCTCACCGAGTTGGCCCAGAGAGACGAGCAGTTTCGCCCGCGCAGCTTTTTCGACTTCGGATCCGGCGTCGGCACTGGGATGTGGGTGGCCAGCGAACTTTGGCGCGATCAGATCTTCGAGTATTACAACGTGGACAGGTCCAGGGAGATGAATGAGATCTCGGAGCTCATTTTGAGGGATGGCCACGAGAACAAACAGATATCTCTCCGCAACGTATACTATAGACAGTTCCTACCCGCCATAGAGACCAAATACGATTTGGTTATAATTTCTCACACCCTCTTCGAAATGGCGGACCAAGAGCAGCGCCAGGAGGTTCTGCTGAATCTGTGGCGCAAGTGCGATGGTTACATGGTGATAGCTGAGGAGGGGACGCGCCGCGGTAGCGAGTTGGTCAACGAGGCCAGGCGATTTCTGTTGGAACAGGACGACGAGGGTCATACACTTGCGCCGGTATGTCAAGAAGTTGCAAAAGTGTGCTTAAATCTCTAGTTTTGATTTTCAGTGTCCTCATGATGTGGCCTGTCCACGTCTTAAAGATCTGGCTGATCGCACACCCTGCAATTTTCCCATTTCCTACGCTCCCCTTCGTTTGGGAAGCGATTCTATGGCGGACCGTCACACCTCCTTGTTTAGCTATGCCATCCTGAAGAAGGGTCCACCATCGGATAGTTCCCGTTCTTGGCCACGGATTGTGCGGCCCACTTTGGTGCGGTCAAAGCATGCGATTTGTAGGGTTTGCACGGGAGAAGGCAATCTACAGGAGGTAATTTTTACCAAGTCCAAGCACGGAAAGTAAGTGGAATTTGTATTTTATTTAGAAGGTCTCTCCAGAAATTAAATTTTCTTTGCAGATCCGCCTACAGTTGTGCGAAAGTCAGTCGCTGGGGGGATCGCCTGCCCATGTCGCTGGGGCAGCCGCAGGTCAAGCCCGGCTCCACAGAGTCAACTGCGAACGTAGAGCAAGCTGACTTAGCGTAGCTTAAGCAGGTGTAATCGATATGTGAGACATAAAGTTACGCCCTGCCCAGGCTGGGGCTAATTGATACTAAAAACTGGCGTCCAATTAGTCAATTTAATTATGTGCAAACAAATCGTTTCGGGCGGAGCTGAAATTAATTAAATAGTTGCATTTAAATTAACTATTCAATCCAAATGGCAGAGCCGCATGCTCATTGATACTAAATTTCGTTCAACGGCCAACACACCCTCACCTAGATTTTAATGTATGGCAAGACTAAAGGCGGATGCGACTGCGGATGGGTTGGCCCCCGTCGTTTGTGGGATCAGCTTGTTATGTAATGTCAACGGTATATAGGCTGCCCAGCAGGCAATGTGTTTTTGTAGAGGAAGCTTTGGAAGGACTCTGAGGTGTGGCATCACTTTTTAAACGTTTCTGTCATTTTTAGCACTTACTTTAAATCATGTTCTTAAGCAATAACCACTCTTTGTTTTAAATATCAAATACTTTTTATTAAGTCCTAAGCTGCTGAAAATATTTCAATTAGTCATAATTGATTCTTTAGCCAACATGTCTGGGCAATAGCTGCGTTCCAAAGGCCAATCCCAGTTTGGCTGACATTTGGCTATGTGAGTTTTGGAAGTTTTAATGCGAGGCGCGCCCTTTTAACGACCGCAGATCATCCCCGCTTCGCGGAGTCCTGTCCTGTGTGTGTGGCTAAAGGACATGGAGTGGTTAGAAAAAGGGCAACTTGTGGGGCGCGAAAAGTGGCACGTCTTCTGGCAGGGGAGAGTGGGTGCGGTAGAGGATAGTTCCTTGTACATATGGTTTTAGGGATTGGCTTTTAGAACAAGGTGTGTTACAGAGCAACGGACTGTGGATATATAACATTGGCGAAGGATATCGTTTGGCGTATTCCATTGGGAGGGAGGCTTCTTTAGTATTGAATTAAATTAAATTTAGAGCAACTTATTTAATATCTTATCTTATTATAAAAATATGTGTTTTTCTTTTGGAAAGTTTTTTGTACCTTAAAATCCATTGTGGTATTTGGATTAACTTTCAATCTCTTGTATTTATTTCTTAGAGCAAATATTTTGGTAACTTTTTCTAAATCTTTGTGTTATAATTCTTGCCTGGGTTTTAAAGCTTTGATTAAGAAAACTATTTTTTTATATAAGGTTCCAGAAATAAAATTTTTTAAAGTAAACTTTACCATATCTCAAAATTAACGCAAACCAAAAGTTATCCTTCATTTAGATTTCTTATAAAAAAACCCCTTTATTTAAATTCCTTCCTAAAATTCAGGTGGGGATTTGCAGGCTGCTCCGAAATTGGGTTATTCAAACGCCCTACTGCATCTGGGACTAAATTTAATTAGGAAATGCATTTGCCAAGTCATTAACCCATTTCGAGGTGCGTATTAAACGTAAGTGGCAGGATATATGACAGGATCCCAGTGCTACATATATTGTTTGCCCAATGATAAACGGCTGCGCTATGTGCGGACCACAGTCCAAGCCCAGGCACACGTCATGGCAACCCCGAGGCAGTGGCATCTCCATGTGGCCGCGAATGTAATCACTCCAGGTGACTCTAGGTGGGGTCGCCGCGCTGGCCGCTCGTTAAGAGGCGCGCTCGCCGATGGTGTCAGCTGTCGCTCCGCTTCCATACTGCTATTTGTATTAGTAAGGTGCGTCCCGCTAGCAACAACAACACTTCCGACTAATGGTGGCGTTCAGCGGGCATGCGCCGCCGTTGCAAGTGCCGCCGTACCAGTGGTGCTAGTGACCCACCCACCCATTCAGCCAGTCTGTCTGTCAGTCAGCCAACCCCAACCGAGGCAGCACTCAGCCAACCAGGCAGAGCCGGCTGTGCCATTGTCAGCGCTTCCTTTTGTTCCCAGTGCCTCTAATGCTAATACGCCTTTACATAGATGGACGGATGGACGGGCGCCCGGGTCCGGGTCGATCAGAAGTGGCTACCTAGAAGCTGACGATGGCTTCTGGCCATCAGTTCCAATCCGAACGTGGTCCGGAAAAGTTGCGGTCGCGGTTCCAGTCTCGTACAGAGTGCTCAAGTGATTTAGTGACTCATAGGTCATAGGACTCATAGGAATTTGGTTTTATCCTTCGGGCGGCATATTTCATTCGCGCCTGTATCTTGCTGAACCGTTACCATTTTGGCCTACAATCCGGTTGAGCAAAATTTCAGGTGTGTGAGAAATTTGTTAAGCAATCTTCAATGGTTATCCCTTGCGACGGTAAATTACTTTGGGAGAGATCAGCTTCTGGTGAGTATTCAGAAGTGGTCTTGAAAGCAAAAATAGAGTTTATTACGGATGTGATCCCTTTCGGAGATGATTTTGGTTATACCAAATGTGAAAAGTGTTATTTATAATAATGGTAATTGTAAAACCAAAGTTGGTTTCTAGGCGAAAACTCGTGATGAAGGTAGTTAGAGTTCAGAAGCTTTATAATTCGTAGCTGGAGCTATGAGATTTGCTTAAGAGTCTCAAAACACAGATTAATTTAATATGTAATGTGTAAGGAATCATATCGAGAAGGGCATCCGACTCACAGGTAGGTGTTACTCATGTGATGTGATGATGGTTTAAAATAAAATGGTTTTAATGTTCAAAATTTATAAAAAAAACCCCCAAGGGTTACGGAGACATGAAAAAGCGAATACATTGGCAGAATCACGCCATTAGTCATTCAAAATGAATCGTAAAATCTGTGGAATAAACCACTTCCGATGTGCCTGCGATTTTTGGACAGAGATCAAATTTATATTGTTCCAAGAGGCACACGCTCTAGTCAGGCTTATCAGCTTAGTTGGTACGAAAATTCATTGCATTGTGGACGGATCGCCCACGACAATGTCACAGAGTCGTAGAATAACATAAAAGAGCCCGCGGCTATTTGGACTTTGGTTGTTTAGAATACCCACAACGACATGGACGGGGCACATGATGATGACTTGATTCGGAAACCATCGAGGTTTTCACGCTTGATCAGTGGGTGGGTGCAATGATATTGGCAGATACTTAAACTGGGCCCAAGGCAATTCGCTACAACAAGGAAGCCAAACGATTAACTTGATTTAGTCCCAAGACGGATAAGTTTCCATGCGCCTTATTTACGATTTCCTATTACCTTAGTCAAAACGATCATAAACGGTTATCTTATCGTTTGCTGGGCGTGCAGATTGTGTTCTGTAGATGTAGTCAATATTTAAACTTATCAAACACTTATGTAAATCGTTATTTATAGAGTGCTGGAACGAACTCCTCCATTCACCGGATATCGATGTAGTAACTCGTAATCCCCGGAACAAGCTCAGAACAAAGTTCAAGTCAGAACAGTAGCACTCGATAAAGCCGTGACGTATTGCTCGAATTAATATTGTACTCTGTTCTTCCCTATAAGCTTGGGAACATACATCAGTACTTACTATATCAATCGGCTTTTGTTTAGCTCGAGTCGAGAACGGTCAAAGTCCGGCGCGAGGATTGAATCATAGTGTCGCCGCGGGGCTCATTTGATGGGGTAATTATTACGATAATAACTAAATAAGTACTTATCAATGAAGTTTTCAGCGGAGGAATAGAGAAGTGGGACAAAGCAGCGGAGGTTCTACAAGTTGGGGAATAAGAAAGTGAAAACAATCGACGAATTCATGATGATTTATCTTTAATTTAAATATGCAGCTAATTTAAATGTACTTGAAAAATTATAAATGTTTCATAAAGAATTTACTGCTATTAATTTTTATTATAAACCAAAATCGGACCCTTTTAATGCTATATAATCTTAAATAAATTTAAAGAAAATAACTCAAGTTTTGAAAATATAATCAACTGTTTTCCTGTTTCTTAAAGTATTTAAAATAAAATTTCTTTTAACTGAAACTGTCAAAAACTCAATAATTTATTCTAAAACAATGTCCATTTCGAATTTATTTCCAATAAAAGCACCAACGAAAGGTAAGTGAATATATACTATAGTAAGAGACATCGGATTACCTTGATTTGGTAAATGGCAGTCAATGCAAGGGTCCAAAGAACGCCTGAATAGGGAAGCTAATCGGTGAAATAACTCTGATTCAAAGCCAGCACAAAGAGTCTTAATAAGTACACGGATGCTTTGTGTGTAGGTGGGACTATATACCTACATAAGCTATATAGGCATTGTAAACCGGCCCCGATAATGTCGAGCGGGGATAGAGCTGGCCATTGTTTCACTCTGCGCCGCTGCCATTGCCACAGAATAAAAGCGAAATTAAGAACGCAACGCTTTATTACGTATTACGTATACGACTCTTGTGGAGCCCCAAAGAAATTCGATATGTGGACTTGTGACCCAAGCCCGAGCCCCCGAGCTCCCGAACCAATACCATTCCGCTCTCCGTTGCCAAGCACTGCCATCGGCCCGAGACGACCGTACTGCCAAAAAACTCAATCAGCCGCCGCAGCAGGTGAGTATCACGAGTGAGTGGGAGAGTATGCGAGTAGCCCTTATCAGCGAAGGAAAACGGCAATATAACAACGCCAAAACATTAATAACCAATGCGAAAACAACGCCAGCAGAGACTGACGAGCGATCTTTGGGGTAGTGTTGGCTTCTTGGCTATTGCTATTGTGGCTAAGGAAACTGTACTCACTTGTTTCTTTAATAATTATTAATTACAGTATCAAAATGATTAAATACACAATATTTTCTACGATAATATATTACATCTAAGTAGATTTTCTCAAGGGTCTAAATGTGGATGAATTCGTCTTTTTGTACTAAGATCTATTGTTAACTTAGTTTTAAATAATAAATCCGATTAACCGAGTAATAAAATAAAAAATAAAATTATTATATCGAGTATAAAATGTATATATTTTAATATACTTTATCCTATTAAAATAAATACATATAGGTCAATTGAGAATTATGAATCTTATTTTTAAGCTTACAATAAATGTCATTCTATTTATTTTATACAGATTATACCAAGATTCAAATCAAATCAAATCAGATCAAAGATACAGTTATAAGAAAGGTTGTAGTTTATTTCTAAAATAATTTATAATCTTTTTCAATTGAATAAACCGGGCATCACTGAGCGCCTTCGATAAAGCCTGCATTCAGCACACTTTCACACGGGCGCACAGATACTCCCGCCCAGCTGGGACGCCCGATCGTGTTCTTTGTGGCTGTGTGCGCAGCGGCAGCGATCAGCGAAGCTGCTCTCCGCTGGCAGCCGACTTCTGGGCGATCGGGAACGGGAACCGCTACCGCCAATGTAGCCACCACAGCTAGCTGGGATCACTGTTTGTTTACTGACCGCCAGTCGCGCACGTCGCTTCGAAGACGCTGTTACTCGGTTGCGGGATCGCGAGATCAACGTTTCGGTGGATATACTATAGTGCGAAGGGGTTTCGAGTTCTTCTGTTAAAGTGCAAAAATCCTGACTCAAAAAAGGGTAAGGATCCAAATGATTAGAGAGTGCGAAAGTAGTTAAATTAGAAAAAACCTGAGACGCAGAAATGAAAATATTTGTGCAATGTTTGTGTTCTTAAGCAGCATTATTAAAATTAAATTAACAATTTTAATGATTTTGCAGTTGAAAGTTTGTGATTGATAATAATATGTTATCAAAGTGAAAAATAAAAACTTCTAAAATCCACAAACTGTGTTAAAAATAATGTTTTTTAAACATTGAGTGAACATATTTGAAAGTAAAATACTTTTGTACCCAAGAAATGTACCTGGTTCATATAAATTTGTAAAATAAATACAAATTTTGTAAAACTGTACAATTTAAAAGTGAAAATAGAGTAAATAAATCAATTTTACCATACAATGTCCAATTTATTGATCTTACTTATAGATCAATAAAAACTAGAGCGTAGAAATTATTGTTTTAGGAAGCAAGTTCATTAATTTCTTGAAGCAAATGAAATCATTTTATATTTAATTTTTACCAACATGCAATACAATGAAAGAAACTTCAGAAATACGAAATTATTGGCCCATACCTTATCAGCAAATTATATTAACGATATTAACGACATTCTTTGTTAACGAACGCAAAAAAATATATATGAGACCCCTTCGAGCCGTAATAAGGCGAGTGTTAAGTGACCCTCTGATTCATGCTTCGGTATCTGACGTGAAGACTAGATACAAGTGATATGTATCTGACGGTCTCCAGACCTGCGAGACTGGGTCACTTCCGCAGAGACGACACCACTCTATCTGGGACTGCTTAACCCGCATTTTGATTTGTGGAATTGCAAGCTGGGGAGTAAATTCCTGCAATTATTAGCTGACAGCTACTGAATATTTAAAATCAGTGTGACAATAACCCGGTCCCAAAGATGGAAACCGAGAGTATTTTTCTCGTTTCTGAATTATCTAATTATCAGAATATAAACATAAATCTGTTCCCAGGGAACGCACTGATCGGCATTGCTCCCGATTCCCCTCCGACCGCCTCCGGTCGAACAGCTGCTGTGCTCGCCTCCATCTCCCAGCTGCACCGGAGCAGGGGATCCGACCCGGACCGGTTTGTTCGGTCAGCAAGGCGAGCGGCACATAAACAAGGTATACAAAACAATGTTTCAGGGCAGGCACAGCCGCAGCAGCATCAGTACATAATGTAATGAGCTATATGTACGAGCCGCAGCATAGTTAACGATCATCCCAGTGCCCAAAGTCACAGGCAAACACGAAATGTAAAGCTCGGCGGGGAACGAACAAAGGAATCCAAGAAAAGTGCGAGACCGGCTAAATGTGACGACAGCTCTGGGTATCAATCAATATTGAAATACAACTGATTAAGCCCCATCAACGTTGCCCTCGGGCTAGGTAGGGCCATTCCCTACCTCGCTCTGTGGTTTCCCAGGGCATTGACATAGGTAATTGTAATTGGCAGCCCTGATAACTTTTTTACTTGGGTTCAAGTGCAGTGCTCATTAGCAGAGCTCTTACCTGGCTCAACTCGTAAATAAAAGATGGAAATGTCTCAGTTGGAACTGCCCCACGAACAAGGAAAAAATGCCCAGATTGTGATAAGAGATTATACTATATACGAATTCGTCACAGTTTCACAGGAAACAATACGAATTTCCGGTAAAATATATCAGAATGAAAGAAATGTTCATAAAGGACTTGTCTCTGTGATGTAAATATCAGGATATTTCAATGAAGTTTTTAAGAAGGTATCCTATACTTATTAAGGCTTTCAAACCCAAGGGATTTGATAAGCAAAATGCTATCTCCTCCACTCCTCTGGGAATCTGTATAATTTGTTTTTTCGGACTTTGCTATTCACAGCCAATCGAGATTGCACAAAATTCTGAAGTAAGAAACCCCTGTTTGTTGCGTTGATAATAAAGCAACCCATCTAAAAGCTATAGCTACTATATATTAGCATCGTCACCAGCAGAAGAGGCAGCGACAACGGCGATTCCATTTGTTGTTAATGCTCGGCATGGGACAATGCTTTTGTTTTGATCGCAAGTGATCAGCTTGGAGCGGATCGTCGGATCAATAGCAGATGTGCCTACTGCACACATTCACGCTTGCATATTCATTTCCACTCAATTGTGCGCTGTTTTATTGTCTCCGCCCGTCTCCGCCTCGGATCCAGCCCGAGCGCCTCTGTACCTTGATCTTTTCGCAAATCTGTGCATTTAATGCACCCGTATTTAATTGTCTCTTGCAGCAGCAGCAGTGCGAAATGTGGAGTAAACTGCGTGCTACATTTCGCTTATGTAAACTGGCGTTTAATTGGGACCGCCAGCCTGCTTGCTGCTGATAATTGAAATATTTCAACCGCCATCCCAAGTGACGGCACTTGGCCCAGCCAGAGAAGCAGCGATCAGGCGCCTAGCTGGGACTAGCTGCTTGTATTAATAAGCAATCTAAGCCGTCGATTGGAAATAACCAAGCCCAACAAACATGAGGTTAGAAGACAAAGGTTGATCGATCTGTCAAGCTATGATCAAAGTGCGAAATGAGCTGCAGTGGAACCTGTTTTAATGGGTAAGGCCTAAGCATTTTCCACTGGCCGGCAACAGGTTGCAGGCAAGAGCCATCCAGGAGAGGCATGCCGCTTGTTGCACAATCAATCAATCGATGAATCAATCAAGCGGTGGACAAATATCCAACGAAACTGTATTTAGAGAAGATATTTGTATGAGTATTATTAATCAATGGAAATCTGAAATTTATTTTCATTTCGAAATACAATTAGGAACATTTTTTGAATACGATTTCTGGATTCCCAAAAAATTTATTTATAACTCTCATCAGGCGTGTTTAAGTCATATTTCAAGAAACATTTAACCATTCCTTTAGTTACCAATAATTTTTAAGTTAGTTTTCAATATACCTTTAATACTTTCTCCAACATTTTACTTAATTCTTTAAGAAGTAATAAGTAATTTAAGTTAAAAAGTTCTAAATGGCTTTTTTAAATTAGTTCTTTTTTCCTCTCCCCATAGTTGACCCATTACATCTAGCATGGCGACAGCGCGGGAGCAGTTCTTATTCGGCAGCGACAACGGCGTCGCCGGACTCGGCCTGGGCATCGAGATCGGAGAGGTGACGCCCAGTCGGGTTTACAATGCCACCACAGTGCCCGTGACCACTACCGGAGGGTGGCGCAATGGGCAGTCGAGCACAACAGCCAACGTAGTGACGCCCCCATCCGTATCCACACCACCACAGGTGGCGTACAGCAATGGATCCACGGCCAGCAAGCAGCCACCATTGGAGCCCGTGGAGGAGGAAGAGGTACACTTTGACATCGATGCCCTCAACAACCTGCCAGCCCGCGAGCCTGTGGACATGGAGTTCAAGGAGCTGTCCCTGACTGTGAAATTGGGCTTTAACCGAGGTGAGCCAAGGCGTCTTATTTACGATCCACAGCGATCGCATGTTCTATGATATGGCTCGATAAGATTGCCAGCGGAAAATACTTAAAATTAGCTAGGAGTTATGGCCATATTGGGTGTATATATGTTTTACAACCAGCGGCTACTCTTTGACTAACCGATCGGAGAGAGAACTTATCCTGCAGAAACACGTAAAGTAATATTTCCAAACCAAGTGCTTAAAGGCTTCAAAAGGGTCTCTTGAGGGAAATACTTTTACTTTTGTTTAAAGTAATCGTAAAAATATAATTATGCAAGTTTGAATAACCAATCAAAGCGCTCCTCAAGGTTACTTTGTTTCGGCAAAGCTTCACATACCAATCAGCCATAAACACTTGCTTGCTAGTTCCTCTACCAACTGACTTCTCTAGTGATTAGATAAGCGACTCGATCACACTGATCGCACACACCTCTGTTTATCATTTTCGGGCCTTAGTCATTCATAAATTCCCTTATATACACGGGTTACACTTAAAATAGGAACGAACTTCTCTATAAGGAAATGAATAGAGCATTTGACATTCGATGTGCAATAAATGCTGTATACTTTTTGCAAGGCTCTTTTGCTAATTTCAAAGTTCAGGAGGAAACAAGCAGCAACTGATATCGTCAGTGGGTGCCTGCCTGCCCCTGGTAACTTGTTCTAATCAAGAACCAGAATGCCGATGACCATACAACTCTTTTCCCCGTGGCGGTAATTATACAAAAAATAAAGATAATATTTGGTCAACGCTTTGGTAAATCGAACTAATGATACTGTTATAAACACTTTTACAGAGCAAACAAATGGGCTAACATCGAATGAAAATATTGCTTAAAATATGCCTTAAAAATAAATTATTTAAAACTCTCCGTAAATCTCCATTTACAAAATATAAAAAAGCATACAGAGCTTATAACTTTCATTGGATATTTTCTCTTGTTCTTAATCTATTAGTTCCTATCCTTCAGTACTTTTAGAAAGCAACAAATTAGGAAAGTCTGGGAATAAAAGGCAGTGTAGTATTTTTGAAAAGTAAAAACTGTGTGATAATAGCTCTACTCTAGAAAGCATTATTTGATATATAATCGAAATTAAGAATTATAACCAACCTGACTGGAAATTATATGGTAATCTAAGACTACATACTTTTCCGGATTGAGAAACTACTGTGAAATTCACCTCAGATAATCAGTTATAAAGAATAAAGAAAATAATTGAATTCAAACTTGAACACTTGTTTATCCAGTTATTACCTTATTAAATGCTAAAAGCCTAGACTTTATTTGCGGACTTGGTTCTCCATGAACTTTTATATCAACGACCGTATAAAATAAAGGCTATAAAGTGTTTTTATAGCCATTTATGACAGCATTAAGTAAATTTTTAATTTGTGCTTGTAGGATCCAAAGAAATCTTGCACAATGTAAGCGGAAAATTCCCCGGCAGCCAGCTCATCGCCATAATGGGGCCTTCGGGTGCGGGAAAGTCCACCCTACTGGATGCCCTGTCTGGCTTCAAGACCACTGGCGTTGATGGCTCCATCCTGCTCAATGGTCGACGCCGAGACTTGCGTAAGTTTGATAAACAAATGCTCAATATTGGAATAATATAAAATAATTATTTTGTAGCCTCATTTCGTCGCATGTCCTGCTACATCACGCAGGACGATCGACTTCAGCCGCTGTTGACGGTCAACGAGAATATGCATATAGCCGCCGATCTTAAGTTGGGTCAGACCGTCAGCTACGAGGAGAAGGAGAGCAGGGTATGTCAGCGGGATCTTCAGTTAGAATTGTCTTTAATTGGAATTAATTCCCGTGCAGATCGAGGATATCCTACTGCTGCTAGGCCTATACGATCACGATCAGACCCTCACCATGCGCCTGTCCGGTGGTCAGAAGAAGAGGCTATCCATTGCCATGGAGTTGATCAACAATCCCACTGTGATGTTCCTGGACGAGCCGACAACGTAGGATTAACTTCTATGTTTACAAATCCCACCTTGATTCAATCTTTTACTTACAGAGGCTTGGACAGTAGCTCTTGCACAAAGGTCCTCGAGCTGCTCAAGAAGCTGACTGGCCAGGGCCGCACGATTATCTGCACTATCCACCAGCCAACTGCCAAGCTCTTCCAGATCTTTGACCAGGTGTACGTCCTGGCTGCCGGTAACTGCGTCTACCAGGGCAGCACCCAGAAACTGGTGCCTTTCCTCCAAGCAGTGGATCTGCCCTGTCCCATGTACCACAATCCAGCAGATTACAGTGAGTTTAAAAACATAATCTTGAAATTAAAGATCCTAAAAAAAAACTATATTTTTCAGTCATCGAACTGGCTTGCGGGGAGTATGGTTACGACAAGGTCGACACCCTGAAGGGCGCCACGGAGAACGGAAGCTGTCTCACCTGGTTCGACAATCCTAGCTCGATTATGCGATCTGAGGCTCTGATGAGAAAGTACCCTATTCCCAAGCGGACCAAGGCACGTTCTCTAGAGGACACAAGCTTCTCCAACCAGTGTTCGGTTCTTATGCGACGCGGCTACATGAAGGCGAAACGGGACACTACCATGACGCACTTGAGGATTGGTGTAAATATTGCAGTGGCCGCCCTCTTTGGCGCCATGTACGATCACACGGGCCGTGAGGGATCCCGAGTGCTGGACAATTACAACCTTCTGTTCGCCATCCTGATGCACCATTCCATGACCACGATGATGTTGACCGTCCTGACTTGTACGTTACCATTTCCTTGAATGTTTCAAAAGGGGATTTTAACCAGATCTTATCTTTAACCAGTCCCCATTGAGATGTCCATACTAATCAAGGAGCACTTCAACCGTTGGTACTCCCTGAAAGCCTACTACACTGCCATGACTATCGTCGACCTGCCCATATCGGTGAGTATCCCTTTGGCATGGAATTCAGTATATAACCAAATATTCTTGTTTGCAGATAATAAGTTGCTTCATCTTCACCGTCATTGTCTACTTGTGGAGTTACCAGCCTATGGAGTGGGTCCGCTTCTGGATGTTCTTCGTTATTAGCTTACTGACGGTCTTCGTCGGACATAGTTTCGGACTCATGATCGGCTCCTGGTTCGATGTGGTTAACGGCACTTTCTTGGCGCCCGTTCTAACCATTCCCATGATGATGTTCGCCGGCTTTGGAGTGACCCTGAGGGATCTGCCAAGCTACCTACAATGGGGCAGCCACATATCATATCTAAGATACGGGCTAGAGGGCTTCATAGCGGCCATCTACGGGTTGGATCGAGGAGTTCTGGCGTGCGAGGAGGCGCCTTACTGCCATTACAGGTAAGATCTTCTAGCGCCACACAATTCCGCGTTATAAATCCGTTTTATTTTTCGTTTCAGGTATCCAAAGAAATTCCTTGAGGAGATTACTATGAGAGGCGATCAGTTTTGGAACGACGTGATTGCTCTGGGAGTCATGATTATTGTCTTCAGACTGGTGTCCTACGTCGTACTCAAGGCCAAGATCAAGTCCATTCGATAATTCCTCCCTTGAGAAACACACACCTGCAGCCCATTCCTTGTATTATACATTACTTGTTGAACATTATGTTTAGTGCTATTAATATTTAAAGAAAAATGTACAAGTACATATAACACTGTTAAATAAAGCTACGATCTTGAACTAGCCTAGAACTATATATCACAAGATTCAGCTGCTCACGCCTTGGGCAGCCTCGGGTTCTTTGTTCATCTCTGCCGCTATAGCTGGATTCAGCAGCTGTTGCAGTTCCTTGGCGCTGGTAGGCATATCCGCCGAGCGAAGCTGTAAAAATGTATGAATTAACATTGTTTTCTTGATTTTCGTGGCACTGTCTTACCACGACCACCTTTTGCCCCAGTGACTCCAGAAGCCTCTTCTTCAGGCGCAGCAGTGAAGTGGGTTTCTTGCTGAACTTTAAGATCTGGTCGGCAGTGAGTAGTTCCACAAAGTAAACGCTCGGCTGCTCGTCCATTGTCTGCACTCGAAGACTTGGCAGATTTACGCCACTGATGGGGCACACCAAATCCACGCCCTCCACCTCGGCATCCTGGCTCAGCTCCTGAGCGTACTTGGTCAAGTCTCTGCGCTCCTTTAGCAGGTAAGCTGGTGCACTGTCGAACTCTTTGAATGCCTGTTCCGCCTTCAGATTCCCTAGCGTTGGCTGTTCGATGGCAATAGCTGATCGCAGGACCACTAAACGGCTGTCCACCTTGGGCTGCGCCCGTTGTCGTCGTTGTGTGGCCTTCAGTTCCTCGGCTGCCTTAATCAAATCCTTTGAATAGTATCCCAAGGTACACAGCGATAAGCAGGTGTCCACCAGATTGTCAGGGTAATAATCATACTCTCCATGGTCAAGCTTTCGTAGAGCAGCCAGCTCGAGTTGTCGGATTTGCGGTTCGGTTAACTCACAATCCAGCTGGGCGCTGGCCCACAGGAAGGTGGCGAGATCCTTGGCTCGAAGATCTCCTGGCTTGAGCAAGTTCATCAGACGCTCCACTACGATTGTCAGGCACTGCTTCTGGTCCCAGAGCTGCTCGGCGAAGAAGGCGAAAATGTGCCCCAAGCCGCGAGATTCGATAAGAGCAATCTTTCCAGGATTCAGGCAGATCTCCTGCAGGTGCTGACAGACACGCTCGTCCTTCACTCGCTGCAACCGCAAGGCTTTTACAAAGGATACTAACAAGGCACTGCTCTCTGCGTCGAGTTCCAAATCCAAAGTGGCTTTAACGAGGGCGGACTCATACGAGTTTCGCACCTCGCCCGTAATTAAAGTGGAGGTCTTGTAGGCCGCGTTGCTGATCATGGCCAGATCCAATTCACTCAGCGTAGGCAAATGTGCTGCCAGTTGCTCCTCCAGGAGCTGTTGGAAGCCGTTGGATGACTGGGCTTGCTTTTTCTGCAGTCCCAGGTAGAAGCACACCTGAACGAAGCGCTCCTTGTTGTCCCGGAAGTCCTCCTTGGCCAGCCGCTGCACGGCTGCCTGGAAGAAGTCTGTCCGCTTCATCCAACCGGGGATGAGAAAGAGAAACGAGTACAGCGTCTCTAGCACCGTGCTGGTTTCCATCCTTCCTAGCTGATCGGCTGCATGGTTGTCCAACGCGTTCAGAGCGGCCACATACATGGGCACGGCGGCATTGGAGCGGTAACTGGAGGCCTGGATGATTAGGGCGGGCAACTGCGCAGCTTCTGTCTTTTGAACGGACCGCTGGAAGTAACGGTCGTCTGTGATGGGAAAGTAGTCTGCATACCGGACCGTTGTCTTGGGCAGCACATGCTCCCGATCCCTGTACCGCTCCAGCGCGATGTGCTTGGCAAAACGGGTGAGCAGAGTGCCGGTCTCGTCGGAGTTCTGCCGCAACACATCCCTAGGCGTGAAGGAGGCGTAGCATCTAAGAGGACTGCTACTGGTGGGGACTCCTGCGAAGCGTCGGAGCAGGGAGTACATCTTGGATGCACTTTTGATGGATTTATGTAATAAATTTACAAAGAAAACGTGCACATCCAGACCGCAGCCGTCACATACGTTAAAAAAGTGGACGTTTTCCAACACCACGGAAATTTCCCTTGTAAAATTGAGTGCTGTATAAAATTACCCAATTAGTTAAATCTTTTTTGAAATATATGACAAATCATTTTAAGTTTATATGAAATAAAAATGTAAATAAAACGAATACCTAATTTTTGAAAATCAATATAGAAAAATTGCTAAATTCCTAACATAGTTTAAGCCTATTGTGCAGCACTGGTCGAACACCTGTTCCGGTGAATTGATAGCCAAAACATGAAGAAAGCAGCGGGCTTCGTTATTTTTCGTCGCCTTTGCGGGGAAATACAATACTTATTACTAAAGGCTTCCTATGGAGACTTTCACTGGAGCTCCCCCAAGGGTCATGTAGACCCAGGAGAGGATGACTTTACCACTGCGCTCCGAGAGACCAAAGAGGAAGCCGGGCAAGTGTTTATTAGTTCGCACAACTAAACATATCACTAATCCTAAAACGGCACCTATAGATACGATGAGAAGGATCTGATCATATACAAGGACACGCCGCTGGAGCTGAACTATCAGGTGAAGGGCAAACCAAAAATCGTCATCTACTGGCTGGCAGAACTGCGAAATCCTTGCCAAGAACCCGTTCTCTCCGAGGAGCACACTGCTCTCAAGTGGCTGCCCAAGGACGCGGCCAAGGAATGTGTGGGCTTTAAGGACAACCAAGTAATGATCGACCGGTTTCACGACATGATTCTGAAGCAAGACAAACCGGAGTAGATTAAAAACACGAAAACACCAATTAAAGTTGTAACAGTGTTGCATAACACGGAAACTAGAAATAAATAAACCCCTGAGAAAATACCGAAGCAAATACCACACTTATGTCAGCCATCCCGAGCACGCTGTCCAACACTGTTTTTAAGGCATCAGCAAAAATTGTACAAAATTTGTATTCACTTCGATTGACTTGCTGTGGCGACCGAATCAGGCAACCAGCAAAGACAGAGACTGATTAAATCGCTTACTCCCACGCCATGGGCTCACGTTCACGCACTCCCAGCCCGTCGGGCAAGCGCCGCCACCACAAAAGCAAGCACAAAAAACGCAGTAAGTCTCACCACGACCACGAGCGCAGCAGCACCCGAGCGGATAGAGACAAATCCTCGGAGGTGAACCACCACGGACGGCGTGAGCGAGACCGGGAGCGGGACCGAGAGCGCGACAGACACCGCGGCGACCGTCATACGGAGCGTGAGTACCGCCACTCGCCGTCGATCGTCAAGTCCCGAAAGCGTTCCAGCTCGTCCAGCAGTGATAGTCAGTACTCGGAGCTCGAGTCCCAGCGCAGCAGACACAAGCGCAGCCGCTTCAAGAAGCTGGACGAGGTGAGTAGGTTGCCAGCGCAGCCCCTAGTCGTCCTTTAAAAACATTCAAACAATCCCGATAATTTTCATGCAGCAAAACCAGCTGCAAGTCGAGCGCCTAGCCGAAATGGAGCGGCAGCGGCGGGCAAAGGAAGCCGAACAGAAGACCATAGAAGAGGAGGCAGCCAAACGTATCGAGATGCTAGTTAAGAAGCGCGTCGAGGAAGAGCTGGAGAAGCGTCGCGATGAAATCGAGCAGGAGGTCAACCGGCGCGTTGAGACCGCCAAGGCCGAGATGGAGCGCGAGATGATGCTGGAGCTGGAGCGGCGGCGCGAGCAGATACGCGAAGAAGAACGCCGGCGCGAGGTAGGTGCTCGTATTCAGATTCCGCTGGACGACTGCTGCTATCACTGTCAGAACAAACCGTACACAATGCCACACTCGTACACTCGAACAAACCCGAAAAAACAGCAGTTCAAACAGTCGTCTCTACCACATGGCGCGTAACCGCTCCGGCGGCGCTTCCTTCCTGGCTCCGTGGGCTTGTGCGTTCATCCTGGCGCATCCATTCCGAACGCATCCTCCCTCTAGACTGCCTGTCTAACCTAACACGGCCCCTAGTGCCCACTAACCGGCTTTAACACTAACCAAACAGTCACGCCTTTTCAGAGCCCCTCAAGCACACCCAATAAGCCAGGACGGGAGCGGGCGCCGCGGCTGGTTCCGCCATCGCTCTCTCTCCCCTCTCTATACTATGCCAATAATTTTGTAATTTTTATTTTTCCTACCAAAAAAGAAAGAAAAAAGCCAAAATGACGACATTGCCAAGTGCCGCATGTGTCACAGTTTTGATGCCCATGAATGACCCATTTTGCATACTCTTAGCTTCATCTTTTCTGTTCGTTTCTACCCACATACTGTTATCATTTTAATTTTTTGGTATTGGTTCTGTAACTGGTTCGTTGTCGTGTTGATATTGCGCGCAAACACTCCGCTTCCGTAGGCCCGTGCCACGAACGTGCTGATCTTGTCCTGCTAAACGCTCGCGCCGGAAGTAAAGCGAGCCCGCTGCGAGGGACGCTCACCCTCCTCCTACTACACACCCACACCCAGAAAAAAAAAAAAAAACAAAACCAGCAGGTGGTTTCCCTCAGTTAGTCGGGGTAGTTAGGCGGGCCTAGTTGTGCGGGCGGGGCCGGCTGATTTTAGACCCAACTGTTCGCTGCATGCAAGGCAAGTCGAAAAGCCAAAAGAGACGGGTGAGTTTCCAACGCCAGCGATGTGATAATGAGCCAGCGCAGCCGTGAGGATAATGGACGCCAAAAGAGGCCCAACCAGTAATGACTCCCCTCCCAAGAATAGAACTCGTGTCTGTAAGATTCGCATTGGACTCTTGACCATATAACCCGATGCCAGTCAAATATTTGTGTGTCTGAGCTTTTTTGTTTACGTCTGGAATAGCGAAATATGCATCACAAAAGAGAAATACAAAAATATATAAACTAAAATCGAAAACCTGAAAAAATCTATATAAAATTAACACAAATTTAGCCTTTGTACTGGAATAATGACCTCTATTTAAATAGTAAGTAGCAAAAAAAAAAAAAAATTAAATTAAAAACAAAACAAAAAAATTAATTGAAGACCAATCATTTAGCAAATACTAGTACATGTTTTTATGTTGTGTGATCCTACATATATTGTAATAAACCTAAGAGAACAACCTACTTTAAACATTCTTATATTTAGACACTACTACTAAATGTTTTACTTTCTGCCTTAAATTTTCTTTGTAACGTATTGTTAAATATAAAAAAACTAGATTCTAACTGCCTTTGCAGCTCATCAAGCTCAAAAAAAAAAGAACTGCAATCACAAGCGTGCGTCGAATTCGGCGCACCGTTTGCATCGCTGATGTCAAGAGACCGTTTATTTATATAATATATATATCCATAGTTCTAAGCTTCAGGCCAAGGCGTTGATTTTTGTTATTAATCGTAATTTTGTTTGGGTTTTATAGGAGGATGAGAAACAAAAACGCGAAGAGCTCGAAGAGATTTTGGCCGAAAACAATCGGAAAATAGAAGAAGCTCAAAGAAAACTGGTAAGACCTGCTATAGTACTTTCTTAAAATACACTCTAAACAAAATTTAAATCTATTTCGTAGGCCGAAGAACGGCTAGCTATCATTGAAGAGCAACGCCTTATGGACGAGGAGCGGCAACGCATGCGCAAGGAGCAGGAGAAGCGCGTTAAGGAGGAGCAGAAGGTCATACTAGGCAAAAACAATTCCAGGCCCAAGCTGTCCTTCTCCCTCAAGCCGGGAGCATTATGAGTGGCGTTGTCGATCCTTTCTTGTTAACTGCTTTTGCTTTTTTATACCTCACAGGCCATTGTTTGCCTGCGCCTAAGGTCATCGCCTCGCTTTAATTATTGTTGTCATTGTGTTGTGTATTATTTTATTTTATTTAAGGACGAACGATAATGTTAGGTGCAGGCAAATCGAAGCCATAATAGATTCACCCTTTTCGAAATTGCCAATAATTGAACATATATTCTATACGGCTCTATAGTACAATATGCTAGAGATCTACTTAACCTTTTCTACATAAACAATTCATATGTGAGACAAATGATTATATGTAGTGCGTCGTACTCTGTTGACACAACCGAAAGAATATTGAGAAACCAAAAAGAAAAGGAGATGTCAGTGAAAAACATATGTAATCTATTTGCAAATTTTTGATATTTCAAAAAAAAACATACATATAACGCAAATGAATTCAATAATAAAAACTTTAGTAATGCCAAAGAGTCCTTTAGCATGTCCTTTAGTGCAATGATACCATGCCATCCCATCGTGTTTAAAGGACATGGGTTGGTGCAGACGGAAATCACACTGAGGGTAAGATTTACATCAATTAAATTGGATGGATATGGATTCTTTTCTAAATGTACACTTCTCTCGGCACATTTCACAGAAATTGCCTAAATATACGTGCTCTTTCAGCTCCTGCGCCAGCCTTGCCTCCTTCTTCGAACCCTGCCGTGGGTATCAAACACGATCTATGCGTGTGTAAATGTCGCTAAGTAGACATAACTTATTATTTATAGAGACTACTTAAATTTATATGTCTTGTTGCTGATTGGGTTGGGCGGTGGAAGGTGGACAAGCGAACGACAGCCGGCACGCCTGCAGGGAGCAGTGGCGGCGCTGGAGGAACCGATCTGTCGAAGTGCGTGAGCAGACAGCGGCTGATGCCAAATTGGTCCACGACCACTCAGAGTAACAGTCAGAGACCACCATCACTCCGCACTCCACACACACCGCACTCGTAATCTTGTTCTAAATGAATGTGGCGCAAGACTCTGGTACGCATACGCAGACGCACTGAACCACTCCAACTCTCGACTCCACCTGACCGCACACCACTGGATCTGCGTAGCCGGCTTATTACTTCATATCAAATTCGGCAACGAGTTTGGAGTGCGTCGGGCCGGCCTTTGTCGCATTGATTTGTGTGCAGAGCACATGCGTGAAAGGCGAAGGCGACGGCGACGGCACCTGACCAGCCCCAGTCCCAGACCCAGATCCAGATCCAACTGCGATCTTGGGCGGCACACGAGCGGATGTTGCAATTTGATTAATTAATTAAGTGGAAAATCGGCAAAGCTCTTAACGGCATTTCTCGATCAAGCGATCTGCGAATGTCAACGTGCAATTTGTTTGATGTGACGGCGATACGCCAGTACTCTTGCTCCTATTACAATATGTCAGCCAACTTGTCTGGCAGCTCATTGGTGGTTTCTATGGAATGCCAACGCAAAAGGATAATGGAGAAGAGGAGCAGGCTAAGATTATTCAATTTAGGAGAGGTAGGAAATTGGAATAGTTACAAATCTGGAATTCTATATTTATTTTGTTTAGTATAAAGATTTATTATAATTGTATGTATCTCAAGCCAATCAGTCAGCCATCAATAATAATAAAGTACTTAATAATCCCCTTGATAACTTTCTCTTGACTTTGGCCCAGTATCAAGGCTCGAACAATTGCAGACCTATAGGAACCGCTCCCATAGGCTACCAACATTGTGGCCCAAAGTAGAGCAGTGTAAATGTTTTATTACCAGATCACAACATATGCCGAAAAAAATGAATTACAAAAAATATAATAAGAGTTTTGCATTAGCCGGATTCCGGTTCGTTGGGCGATCGGAGATCGGTTTTTTGGGAGTGTGCTGCTTTTTTGGGGGTTTGGTGTGGGTTACGGAGTGTGGAGTGCTTGCGAGATGGAGATGGAGGTGGTGAGGCCGGGCCAGAGAGCAGACCATTGACTATAAAAGTTGCGATCGCGACACTTGGAGACATAGTTCAGTGCAGGAGCCGCAGCAGCCACCAAGTCAGCCGAACCACCTAATTTAAGACCAGCGTCACGCCAAGTTTAAGCCAAAATGTTTGCTGTAAGTGAGGAGGATAATATATATAAAAGGATTCTCAAGGATTAATAGATGAAAGCTTAAGGATATTTTATTTTAACTGCAATGCGTGTGTTTCCAGCTCCTTTCTCTGTTCATTCTGGGCGTTGGAGCCGCCGCCGCCATCGAGCTGCCACTCTACCACCAGCCGGCCCTTGTGAAGCCCTTGCTAAAGACTGTCGAGGTGGAGGCACCTGCCCACTATGACTTCTCCTACTCGGTGCACGACGAGCACACCGGCGACATCAAGAGCCAGACGGAGTCTCGCAAGGGCGACCAGGTACAGGGTCAGTACACGCTGATCGACGCCGATGGATACCTGCGTACCGTGGACTACACCTCGGACGCGCACAATGGCTTTAACGCGGTGGTGCGTCGTGATCCATTGGGACACAAAGTGATTAAGGCTGCCCCCATTGCCAAGATCCTGGCTCCAGCCCCCCTGCCGCTGGCCTATGCGGCCCCCAAGCTCCTGGCTCCCGCCAAGCTGCCCCTCAGCCTGTACCACTAAGGTGGCCACATAAGTGGATGAGCGGCAGAGAGAGAGATAGCAAACACTGACTTCATCGCATCGACGACGACCCATCTGCATCCGCACCCGTAGCTGTATCTGAACCTAAACTATGGCTTAACCATCCAGACACCTCGTATTGTACCTCTCTTCCTATGAATCTATCTTCCTTTCCTCATACTCTATATCTCCACTAAGACTCTTCGGTCCTCGGAAATCGACACCGCCATAACACGAAGTCTGAGGGCCACTATCTCATCTATGTAATACTATGTGTAAATAGAAGGCAATAAATGCATTATTAGAAAACAATCCTTGGGCCATCTTTGGGAACAGATGGAATTGTTCACGAGAACTGAACTTGGTAATATAGTTATCTATGGAGAAGAAATATATTCAAAAAGTTTTAACTGAGGAATTTAAAAATGTTCGTTTGGTTAAAACTTAATTAAACTCTTTGCTATAGCCAAACATATATTTCCTGTCTGTTTCAGGTTAGGCTATCTTTAAATCATAATTCCTTTAGTTACTGATTGTCTAACTAAACAGCCTTTGAATTTATTCTACAAGTATTCATCTTCCATTCCAGCTTAAAATTAATGAAAAGAAATCACGAGTCCGAGTCAGCTGGGAATATCCATTGTTCTGGCTCCGGGGAAGCCATGTTAATAGCGAGAAAGCGGCTCCCGACGGACCTGGGCATTAAAACCCAACAGCGGATCGGCGGTGTAGTCCACGATGCGACGATGACCATCGGGCTCGATCAGAGAGTAGCGACCCGTCACGTATTCGCCCCGTCGGTGCTCGAACTGATCCTTCACATCACCGGTGTGGCTGTCGTGGACGGCGTAATGGAATTCATACTGCGCAGGAGCAGTGATCAGTTCGTCGGGATGGCTGTGGATAATACCAGCCTGGACAGCAACAATGGCGCTCAAAAAGAGACACAAAACGAAGCTGGAAAACTAGATCAGAGGTTGTTTGAGCCTACGGATTCAGGTATCCTTAAAAGTCTTCGCTTACCGAGACACTCATGGCGAAGAGGTGGAGTTAGAGATGCAATTGGAGCGATGGAGTGCACTCGACTGATGATTAAGAGCTAGACTCAACCTCTTTTATATGTCGATGCTTGTGCCCTATTGTCGCAGTGGCCAAGTTATGGGAGCTGAAATGAGATACGCCCCGCACCAGCTCAGCCCAGACTTATGCAATTCCGTGGGGGAAATGAAAACGAAACCAAAACGCTGCACTTGCCGCACTCGATTCAAAACTCACTCGTATTATATTATATTATAGTAGCTTAGTTTACACACCCTGCACTCGAGGCGAGGCTCGAGTTCGTAGGCCATATTTTACACAATAAAGTCTAGCTTAGTTGTATCACAGCAATAACATTATATCGAGACTCTAGACTAACTCTACACGCCGCGCCGACCATTCGATGATTCCATGGCCCGATAGCTTCGTGATTTTGATTCAGATTCGGATTCAGTTCGGAAATACGCAGGACAACAGGCACGTGAACTCACTTCATTCTGTTTCAGGTACATCGGTATTTCGCAGGTCGATCATCTCCTCAGAACTTATTCTCCAGCAGCGAGCCTGGGAATAGGATAGTGAAAGGGAAGTGTAAGTTCCAGTCCCAATGACTTCCAAGCGGTGCTATTTTAATTTACGCTACCAAATGCTAAGTCCAATGGGGTCTTAACTACTGTGAGTATTGTTGAGTGGAGTGGAGTGCTCTCGACTTCTACGCTTGCTGAGGACCCAAACCCAAAACCAAGTTACCGTTCTCGGCCACCATCCAAGCCGTCAGCTTTTCGTCCTCCGTCTTGTTGCTCTCATCCCAGGGAAAGCTGGCTGCCGCAGCGGCCTTCTCCTTTTGTGTGTTTTGAGCTCTGAAATTGTGTGATATAAATATTTTTTATTTCCAAATTACAAATGATTCAACGAAGAATATCTTTGTTTGAAAAATGCTCAGGTAAGAGTAATGTTTTTGATTGGGTTCTCACAAGATATTGATCGTATTCAAGTTACAAAATATGTGTTTTTAGCATGGAGAAACAAAAGTTTGTATAATAATCAACCAATCTACAATATAATCTACTGAGTGTTTACGGAAGAGGCAAATAAAGAGTGCTTGACTAATCTGAAAGAAAGGCTTGCTGGTTAGACCTGCAAGTTTTCCTCCCATATACGATGATATGATGGTTAGTTTTAGTCTCTACTACGGAGCTGCTCACACAATGTCCTCGAGGTCTCGAGCACACGACGCTTGCTAGACCTCGTAGCTCTCGGGGTCACTGTCGGAGCACTCCTGCTCTACTGCTACTCAACATATTTACAACTCAATGGCGAATGCGGGTTTTTACCTTATGGGCCAAAAGCGACATTCTTCATCATTTGAGGGGGAGGACGAGGAGGAGTTATCACTTGGGCACCCACACAAAGTGTTCAATGTTCAATGACAAGCAAACGAAAACACATAAAACGATGACAGACACAACGGGAGAGAGAGAGAGCGATACAGACAGAGATAGAGAGGGAGAGATAAGAGAGACAGAGTACAATGTAGAGCAAGACAGGACGGCGGGATGAGCATGATTATGAGGCAAAGAAGCGCGAGACGAGGACACGAACAAGGTCTACGATCATGCAGGCCAGAGAGGATGTCCGCCCAGTTCCACCCACAGCCCCACTTACAGCGAGTCCGCGTGGCTGCCGTTGTTCACCTCCAGGCTGCTCTGGGTGGCCTTCTTCCGGAGTCCCGGCCTGGGCAGGAAGCTCTCCCCAAACAGATCCCGCTCCCGTGGCCCGCCCGTTGATGTCTGGCCGCTCTTTGCCTGCTGCGTGGGCGGCACCGTGTGCGGGTACTTGCCATCGCTGTCCGAGTCCATGGACAGCTGCCCGAACAGATCCTCCAGGAGAATGTTGGCCTTGGCGTTGCGCTGCCGCTTGGCGGAGGTCTTTAGCTTGGAGCTGCGCGGGGTAGAGAGGGAGAGAGTTTGGGGGTGGTGAGGAAGGAGTCACACTCTGGTGCAGCGACAGACAACAGTGCAGTGCCAGGAGTGCACACACTGAGAGTATAATATTTCTCGACCTAGTCGTCTTCTTTTTCCTTAAACTCACCCAAGTATCAGATCCAGATCGTCGGACTTAGAGGGTCCGACTTTGGAGTCCTGGTTCGGTGCTCGGGATCTGCCCGAGAGTCGCATGGAAGGTGCTCCGGCCTCCTGCTGCAGCTGCGGCTGACGCACAATGATGCTCGGCGGAGCCTGACTGGCACTGACCTTGGAGAACACGTTGTAAACCTTGGCCTCGGGGGCAAGGAGCGATGGCCTGGCCACTGGCACATAGTAACCTCCGTTGGCGGCGCCCACCACGATCTTGGCATTGTTCTTGGCATTCATATTGGCCGTGTCGTAGCTGAGGTGGCTGCCGTTTACGTAGATGGCGCCGGCATTTCGGGACGACGTCGTGCTGAAGGAGACGTTCGGATGGTGCATCTGCTGGTGGTGCTGGGTGCCCGCCGGCAGACCGAAGAGCTGAGAGATGTTGCGGTTTAAGTATATGTCGTTTATCGACTCGCCTCCGTTCTGGAGGTGCTGCTGCTGCACCTGGACACCGTCTGCTGTGGCGCCACCAAGGCTGGAGGAGTCCGCCAAGGACCCTGCACCCATCTCGTGGCTGGTCAGGAAGCTCAGTTTCGGTTGATACTTCCTCGGCATTCCTCCGTTCTTCGCAGTCGCCTTGCCATTGCTCACATTACTGTTTTTGCCAAAATTGGAGTTGCTATTGCTGTTGTTGATGTTGTTGTTGCTCTGGTGGAGCATCTCGGTGACAGCCTGCAGCTTCTCCTGCACCGGAAGCACGTTGTTCGAGACGGCCTGCACCTGCTGATGGCCATTGGACATTGGCGCGTACTTGGAGTTGAGCCGCACATTGGCCTTGGTAGCGGCGGTGGGCGAGATCCGTTTGAGGGCGTGGAAATATGGGTATTTAAGGCTCTGCTGGGCCGTCGGCCGTTTGTCGGGATCGTAGGCCAGAAGATCTTCCAGCAGATCGAGTCCGTTTTGGCTGCAGCGACTGACGACGCTGCTCAGTGGCACTTTGATGCAGTCCGGGTAGCGGAAGTGAATCATGGCAGCTAGGCGATATCCGTCAGGCCAATCGTTCTGTGCGAAGATACGAAGATGGACTAATATTCAAAAAAAACTTATTAAATATATTACCTTCTCAGGCGTGCCCAGCACTGAGCAAATCTTGAAGAGCTGGTCCACCTCGCTGCTGCCCGGGAAGAGCGGTCGAAAGGTGTAGAGCTCGGCCATGATGCAGCCCATGGCCCAGAGGTCGATGGTGCTGCCATAGTTGGTGGAGTGCAGGAGCACCTCCGGCGCCCGGTACCAACGCGTCGAGACGTAGTCCGTGAATGGCGGTCGTGATCGGATCTCTCTGGCCAGGCCAAAGTCGGCTATCTTGATGAGTTCCGGACCGGAGCAGAGCAGGTTCTCCGGCTTCAGGTCGCGGTGGAAGAAGCCATGGCGATGCATGAAGGCCAGACCAGTCAGAACCTGCCAGAAATGAACAATTATAGATAGTCCCAATAAGACTACGGGAAGCCAGCTCACCTGAAAGAGAATACTCTTCAGCTCTGGCTCGGGCAGGTGCGTGTCTCGATCCTTGATCATCTGATAGAGGTTCTCTTTCATATACTCAAACACAAAGTACAGGGTGTCGTTCTCCCTGATCACCTCCTTCAGCTTGACGATGTTCGGGTGCGACAGTTTCTTAAGGGACTGCAGGAGATAGGGATGCAGACATTAGGGGAAGTCCAATGCTAGGAGCTGCCATAGAACCAACCTTGACTTCGCGCAGATTCATAGCCTCCTCCCAGGAGTAGTACTTGCGTTTCATGCGCTTGATGGCCACCTTCTCGCCGGTGTCCTTGCGCTGGCCCAGGACTACGGTGCCATAGGTCCCATCGCCCAGCTGGGTCAGCGTGATGTAGCGGTTCATGCTTAGGCGGACGGGCTGGTCAGCTCTTCGCACATTCTCCGGATGCAACTGCACGGACAGCAAAAGGAAAACGAGTACAACGGCTGGTCACTTAAGAGCTCCTCAATAACTTATGAGTTCCGCCCACGGACGTCAAAGAAATCACCGTTGAATTAGGTGACAGGGCACAAAGCTTGAATCGTATCGAGTTTCACTTGGGCCACTCGTGTGAGTCTTGACTTGGGCTGCCGAACCCAATAGAAATCAATATATCGATTCAAGGGGCAAACGGATAAGAACTTGACCAAATTGATTTAACCCAAAAACGAATTCCTCCATCAGGGTCATAAACATTGCTACGAAATTAAGAAATAGGACGAACAGCCGCTAGCTAGTAAACATAAGTACATACTGGTATCCAAATTGGAGATGAAATAAAAATAAAGGGAATAATTATTTACACATTCATTTCCTCTATGGGTTCAAGAAGATTCAGTCTTGTGATTTGAAGGACATAAAAACATTGAATAGAATAACCTATTGCTAAAGAGGAAATACGTGTTTCAATATTCAGGTTTACATTATAAAGATATTAATAATGATGATTAGCTGATAAATCACTGATACAAATATTACAATAAGGCAATCATATAAACTTTTAAAAGCGGACTTTTACGATTAAATTATATTTTAAATTATATTTTTTTGAGTTAGGATGACGAAAAACATTAAGGAAAATAACTAATTTTAACAAGTCTGAACTATACTATATACTATATATATACTATATATTCATACAAAGTAGCCCTTCAATTCAGCTAGAACGCTGTTCTGATAAATGTAATTGGATTACCAAAGGCGATACAAAACTAAAGGGAAAATTACTGGAACCAAAACTCGTGACATAGTTGTAAAGGTATAAAATCGCTACACTGCTTTTGGAATAACATTACCACACCAGATCTCAAAGGGGAAGGCAGGCCATACAAGACTAATATAAAATGCATCTGAAGTTCGCAGTGCTTTTCGTCATCCTGGGAAATGCAGCTATAGGCATTTATTCCTTCGGGCTTGGGCGTGCCGCTCCTTAACCAAGCATTAATAATTTTTCAATATGTTATGATAAAATAAAAAAATTATTCCATAAACATTTTACTTTTAATTAAATACGCTTAAATCATGAAAGACTTTTATTTCATTATTCAGGTTTGGATTAGTTAGAAATTAAAAAAAGATTAATCAGACACTTACTAGCTACCCATTGAGACATAATCAGGAATCCAATACCAACATTATAATTAGGTCTTACTAGTTGGTAATTCTATGAAAGGCAAACAATCAGGGAAGGATAAACAAGCGGATTTTCACGATAGTTAGTTTTTAATTTTAACTGAAATATAAGGAAAGCCATAAAAAAGGCATCTTGCATCTCAGATACACATTTTCAATACTGTATAATATTCATACCAGGAGCCCTCTATATAATTCAACTGGAACGCTGTTCTGGAAATGTTAATCGGATTACCATAGGTGAAACAAAAATAAATGGAAAATTTTTAGAACCAAAACACGTGACATAATCAGAAACGTATTAAAAAGCTGGAACGTTGTGGGGTTTAATGTTATTTCACATCAGATCTCCAAGAGGAAGGCAGGCTAAATAAGACTAAGTCAAAATGAATCTGAAGTTCGCAGTGCTTTTCGTCATTTTGGCAAATACGAAAACAGGGAAATATTCCTTTGGACTTGGGAAGTGAGTTCTTCCGGCGTTAAATAACCAAGCTCGCGATACTTTATGGTATATTTATAACATAATAAATATGAAACAATAACAAAATACCCTTAATTGTTGATACACTTTTGTTTGGATTGGAAATCAAATAATAATTAAATCGGGATATCCTTCCATTTCGACTTGTTTATTTATTGTATCAACCCCTTAGCCCTGGGCCATTCCCTCCCTCAAAAATATGGAAAAAGGGGACTTCCTTCGCTTCACGCATTATTTTATAAAATTGTTAAAATTTTGGAAAAAAATGTACAATATCTTGAGGTCAGTCAGGGGACACTTATGCAAGCACCGGACATAATCGAAAATCAATAGGTTCAAGTAGTTTTTTGAGCGTTGAAAATGAACATTCAATGAAGCCGTTAAAGATCAAGCTAATTAAATATGATACCTTGATATCACTCCCAGGCATGTCCTTTAGCTTGATACTTGGTACTTACTCCTTAAGGCGATGGGCTAAGGTGTCGTAATGGGTTTTTGTGGTCACTTGGGGAATCGAGTTCCTTGGGCGATAATTTATTCATTGTATGCGAGGAGAACCTTTCCCACCTTCGATATATGTATACACTTGGGTATATGGAGTATATACATACACATCTGATTGTTTTGGTTCACATTTCGACCTGGCTCTTTGTTAAATCCTGCGTCACAGCCTTGAACCCCTCACATTTGTTGACTCACTTAAACTTTGGGCACGCACATCCAACCGTTGGCTAATCGGGAATTACTACATATATGCACAGTTACGCCGAGATACGCGACTTTTCGCACCGTGTACCAGCAAATAAACAAACTCAAACGTTCGGGGTCACTTTATCGATTGAACGAGGGTTGTCACAGAGTCCTCTCGGACTACTCCCTATCCCTCGATACTGGCGCTACCAGAGGGCAGTGCAGGAGGAGCACAATCACATATCAGGCGTACCTTAATCGCAATTGCATTTGAATCCGAGATCTTCTGATCTAAGCCGTTGTTAGTCCGTGTATTAACTGCGATTTATGGGTGCTCCCTATGCGGATATCCTTCGCGGACAGGAGTTGATTTGATAAGCAAACACTAACAACTGCCAGGCCCGATATCCACAACAACGCGACGACCCAAGCAACCGCAACCCTAAGTGGACCGCCACCCCCTTTAGCGCGGAGAGCGGACTATACAGAGCCGAAGAGCCACGAGCAGCCGGCTAGCTGGGTCTCCAGTTACACCTGCTCCCGAAGACTTTGTTGGGTGGAGCCGCCGAGCGATGGTTACTAGGCAGGGCCCCGTTGTTTGGGTTGCCCTTGGCAACCGGGCTTCGTGTCCATTCGCGGAGTTTCGGAGACTTGGCACAAGTCCTGGGAGAGTCCACCAAAATGGACGAACCGGTCAGCAAAACGGCAGAAGATGGGGAGGAGGTGGAGGAGGAGCCGCTAAGGGGCTTCCTAGACGAAGTTAACTGCCCTGAGCCGGGTATCATAGATCGCAACATGATTGAATCCGCCTATCTGGAAGAGGGCCAAAAGGGTGAGGCGAGACGCCTCCACCAGCTGGAACCGGTGGTCTACGAACGCATTCGCACAATGCGCCTAGAATTCAAGAGTAAGTAAGCACTGTGCAGGTCCCAAGCGCATCTAAAAATTAGTTTCCGCCTTTCAGACATCCTACGGATTGACCATCTCTGGATGATGCCTAATTTAACAACGCTGTGCTTAAACTGCAACAAGATTGAGGTTATCGAGCACCTCGCCATGTTAACTGCCCTTAAGGATCTCAACCTAAGTTTCAACTACATCACGCGAATCGAGAACCTAGAGACGCTGGTCAACCTGGAAAAGTTGTCGCTATTTAGCAATCGTATCCAAAAGATCGAGAACTTGCAGACTTTGGAGAAACTGGTCATTCTCAGTATTGGCAACAATCAAATCAACACTGTGGAGGGGGTAAGTTTCGCCGGGATTAAATTAAAAATTGATATAAGTTATTATTAATTGATTATACCAGATCGAACGCCTACGCTTTGTGAGCAGCTTGAGAGTGCTAAATTTGGAGGGTAACCCAATTGCCAAAATGCCTGACTTTCCTTTGTCCCTGTATGTGACTGCCATTCTGCCCCAGTTGAACTACTATGAATACGTGTTCATTAAGACAGAGACGCGCGAGGAGGCCCAGAAGCGTTTCTAGTGAGTTTATCCCCCCGTGTCTTCCATTTCTTTATTACAATAATAATGTTACCCAAAGCCGCGAGTTACGAGAGATCGAGGACAAACAGGAGCGCGAGATACAAGGCCTGGCCACGGAGGAACGGGAAATGGCCGAGGCGGAACGTTTAGCTTCCAGCTTTGTGGAACACCTAGATGGCCATCAGTTGTACGAATCTTTGTGGCGCGACGATGACAACGGACGCATTCTGATGTTGGTAGGAACTCCAGCCCAGGAACTGGCCGAAGAATACACCAAGGATGTTCACGAGCTGACCCAGCAGATTTATCGACTAGGTCTGGAGCGCTTTGGGGAGCGAGATGAGGAGATCCGGGATTTTAATACCAACCTGTATGAGGGGCAGGAGGAGCTACAGTCACAGGGTCAAGCGCAAATCGAGGAGTTTCTCCAATACAAGGAGCGAACCTTCGATGAGATGCGTTTGAAGTGGCGAGATCTTGATCAACGCGATGACGACTTGGAGGAGGTGTCAGCTCAGCTGGATGCTCTTACTGGCCAGTTTGAAGATGCCCTGAACGAGATGTGGCAGAGCCTAATGGCTCAGGAGCTTCATTTGCACGAGGCCGTTGAGGTAAGCTCAACACAAGTCTTTCGGTTCTATTAATACTTAGTTTCTTTACTCAGGATTCCACGCTGAACTTTAAGCGCAAAATCTCCCAGCTTATGGCCAGCTTTGTGGAACAAGCCCAGGTGATCTTCCAGCATCTGCGCGATGTCTGTGGACACTTCGCCGACAACATGACGGAGATTGTGTCGCAATACCTCGCCTCAAAGCTGTTGCGGGATGATTTGAACGCCATTCCCGAGGAACTGCGAAAGTGTGTCGCTGATCGTGACGCACTCCTGCAGCTTGTGGAGGCCATGAGGTCAGCTCACGCTTCTCGGGTGTACGAACGGGAGGATCGCATGGTCAATCGCAGCAGGGAGTTCATAGACGACATGATAAAGAAGCTGAAAAAGTACTTATATCTTACACAGGATCAGACCCGACAGGCACTAATAATACTCTTCCTTTTCAGCAAAGAGGTCGACCGTCACCGAGCCAAGGTATTGGAGATCAATTCCTTCATGGAAATGATGACAGAGGCGCTAGCTAACCTACCGCAGGAGACGAATCACTCGAAGCACGAGTCACTCTCGGATTAACAAATATTTTTTAATAACGAATAATTAATAAATGCAATGGGATCATCTTCTAGTCTACGGAGCCCTCTACTTTCCTTTCTTTAGGCCCTCGAGGTGGGCGCACAGTCCCTCCTGGAAAAGGGGCGTGAGGACATAATCTACACACTCCCGCAGATCCCCAGCTCGGTCGTTCAGAAGCTCCCTTACATCCGGCTCGCGACACATCCGTTTGGTTAGGGTCCTGGCCACTGGATTGGCCTTGTCGAAGGTACCAATGAAGGCGGCACACTTGGCCAGCGCTTCTGCCTTACTTTCCGCAACCTCGTCGACGAGGCCCACCTCCAGGGCCTCCTGGGTGCGGAAGAGCTTACCTTGGTTCAGTGCCCGCTCCACAATTCGACGGGGCAGGACACTCTGATACGAGAGCATCATCCACTTTGAGATGACGAAGCTGAAGCGGGTGGCGTGGATGCCGATAAAGAGATCCGGGAGCATGACGCGGTACTCGCAGGCTGTGGCCAGAACGCAACCAGCGGCAGGAGCATGACCCTGGGCGAAAGAATCAGTGACACTGGCCAAGATCGCTACCAAAAAGTGAACTCACATTAACGGCCGCCGCAGTGGGAAGACCGCAGAGATGCAGGGCAAGCCACAGATCCTGGAACAAGGTCCAGAACTCCTTTAGTCGCTCCTTGTCCGGTTCCAGAAGCTCCTTGAGATCGAGTCCAGCAGAGAAAACCTTGTCATTGCTCTGCAAAATACACATAGAATGAACACAAATCGCTTGCTCACTTCAATGGACTCACAGACGTCAGGATGAGGCCGCGACTCTTGTTGCTCTCGATCTGGTTAATAGACTCGATCAGGTCGTGCATTAGCTCCATGGTGAGGGTATTGACTGGCGCCAGGTTCATCGATAAGGTGGCAATTCCGCTCTTATCATTCACCTCGATGGTGGTCAGCTTTGTTGAGCTGGACCCCACATTGACCAGGGAACGAAGGGATTGGACTCCGCAGAGGATGGGTTTTATCCGCCCGACTGTGTCTATCAGCCTGTTACGCAACATTACTACGACTTTCAATTCGGAGCAGCAAACACGCACTGAGCGACAGGCATAAATTCAAACAAATTAACCTGTTTATCATATACAAAGTCGAGTTGCGAACCGAAGAAAAACAAAACACTCAAGCCAAGCGATCGTCAACGATCAGCTGATCCAGTTTTCCAGGCGAAGTTTACACGATATCGGGAAATGGCGATCAACAAACGTTTTTCAACAGGTAAGTGTAGGGCAAAAGAAAGTCCTCCAATTTAATTAATATTAAAAAATTAAATTAAAATCGCTTACGGGACTTGAGTAAAAGCAAGATTGGGTACTACATTTTTACGTGTTTCCAATACATATGGTTGACGACGATATCAGAAAAATTTTATTTTTGCATTAAGTTCATCCAAAAGTATTTATTGGAAATAAATACTTCTTAAAAATGTATCTTAAATAAATGAATTTCTGCTTAGTTTATTAAGTAAACGTAAAAACAATAAAATTATTATACAATTGCACAGCGGCAACTACTCTACTTTTTGCTCTTCTTCTTCAGGTTTTCAAGATAAATTCCCATACCCTTCTGGACTTCAGGCCGGCTGGCGAGGGCCACAAAGTCTTCCACATCCTTTTTGCGTATCTTCTCAAATTCCTTAATATTCTCCGCCCGGAACTGGAGCTTAGTCAGCGACCGAGCCAGAGGATTAACCTTGGCAAAGGTTTCAATAAAGGCAGCACACTTCTCCAGCGCCTCCTCCTTGGTTTGTGCGATTTCATCGACCAGGCCTTCCGCCAGTGCCTCCTCTGTGGTGAACAAGCGACCTTGGGTAAGAGCACGCTCTGCCACCCGCTGGGGAAGGACGTTGAGGAAACCAGACATCAGCCATTTGGGCGCAATGATTCCCAGCTGGGTCTCGTTCAGTCCTATAATGCGCTTTGGCAGCATAACACGATACTCGCAAGCTGTGGCCAGCAGGCATCCTCCAGCAGGTGCGTGGCCCTGGAAAGACGGAAGATGTCAGGAAAAGCTGTATAGAATCCTGATCTCAGGGCAGTTAAACTCACATTAATGGCGGCAGCCGTGGGCAAGCTGCTGCTGTACAGGGCAATCCAGGCGTTTTGTAGCTCGGTCCAAATATTCCGAAGGCGCTCCTCGTCCGTATTGTACATTTCCAGGATGTCCAGACCGGCTGAGAACACATTGGAACTGGCCTGCAAAGAGCATGATGAATACTTTTTTAACCCAGTGCTTTAGTGACCGGCTTACGGAGGTTAAAATGAGTCCGCGACTCTTGTTGCTCTCAATTTCGCCAATGGAAGACTGCAGGTCCACCAATAACTGGACGTTTTGGCTGTTCACAGGTGGCCGGTTTAATGTGAGGATGGCGATTCCGGTCTTGTCGTTGACCTCCACCGATGTCAGCTTAGTAGTGGTGGCCATCAACCTCTTTGGCCCTCTGTGGGTCATAAGTCTCAAGAGATTCTGGCGCATCATTGTTCTTAGATATGTACGAAATATGACCTTTGTCCAGGTGCCGGCTATGTTGGGATGGTGGATTTTAATCCAAACTATTATAAGCAGAAAACACATTCTATAAATATCTAACTAGACGTAATACAATTATTCTTTAACTTACCCTGTAATTAGACAAAGATACTTTAAAGTTGTTATCTGCTCCAACTGATCCTCGATGGAAATTTTTCAGTCAATCGTCATCAACTATCGACTTGGCGCGATTGTAATAATCAAGTACTATCACTTTTAAATAGCTATTAGTTAAGTGATTATGCGATTGAGTTAAAATTTTCAATCTGAAAGTACAAAAATTTCGCTTTTGGTTTAATGGAATAAAAGAAGTTGATTTAAAATTGCAATTTTAAGAAATTATCCATACAACAATATACTTGTAAAATTAAAACAATTGTACAATCTGAAATTATTGCTTTTTGGCCTTCTTCTTTAGACCGTCGAGGTAAATGCCCAGACCCTTTTGAAGGGCCGGCTGGCTAACAGTGAACAGGAACTTCTTCAGATCTTCTTTGCGTCCGTTCTTCAATCAGGTTTATACAAATCCAGAATATCCAGGCCAGCGGAGAATATTGTCGGGCTCGACTGTAGGTAATTTACATAATTTATTCGTATATAAAAGCAACTATCATTTTTAGATATAACACAGATGTCAGAATGAGGTCTTTGCTCTTGTTACCTTCGATTTCTTCAATGGAGGTCTTTAGATCCTGTAGCAGCTCCAAGTTGAGGCCGTTTACTGGTGGCCGGTTCATTGTAAGAGTGGCGATTCCGGTCTTGTCGTTAATCTCTACCGTGGTTAGCTTGGTGATGGTGGATATCAACCATTTTGGGCCTCCTCTGGCCAAAAGTTTTGGAAGATTCAAATGCTGCATTGATTTTTTTATATGTACCAAATATGGCCTTTGTCCAGGTGCCTAATGCGGTGGGATGGTGTATTTTTATCTAAAAATAAGTAGATAAGAAAGAAGATACATTACATTTACCTGTATGGGCACTGATGTACAATTATTTACCAACTCACCCTGGCTACAAGTAAAATGAATGTATTTTACAAATATTATCAGCTCCGCAAATTTACTCAAACTGAACTGTGATAACAGATTTTTTGGCAATTGTTATCAGCTATCGGGTCGGCGGTTTGTTAAATATCGAATACAATAAATTTCAAATTGCTTTTGGTTCAACGATTATCTATAAAGGTAAATTTTTTTTTCTGATTAAAATAATAAAGCCCGGCATTGATATAAAAATAAGGAAGTTTCCATACAAACAATCTAGTATTAAATGTAAAAATGTTTATTTAAGTTTGTTATAAAATCTTGAAATTATTGCTTCTTGGCCTTCTTTTTAAGGCCCTCGAGGTAAATGCCAAGACCCTTCTGAACGGCGGGCTGATTAACAAAGAACAGGAACTTTTCCAGATCCTCCTTGCGCTCGTTCTCCAATTGCTGCAAGTCGGCGGACCGGAATTGCTGCTTGGTCATGGAACGAGCCAGAGGATTGACCTTGGCAAAGGTGCCAATAAAAGCAGCGCATTTTTCGATGGCCTCCTCCTTACTGTTGGCAGTCTCATCGATCAGTCCCACCTTCAGGGCCTCTTCGGTGCTGAACATACGTCCCTGGTTGAGTGCTCGCTCTGCTTCTCGCTGCGGCAGAACACTAAGAAAGGTAGACATGAACCACTTGGGCGCCACAATACCCAGCTGGGTTTCGTTCAAACCAATGGTAAATTTTGGCAACATGACTCTGTACTCGCAGGATGTAGCCAACAGACACCCGCCCGCAGGTGAGTGGCCCTAGGAATACAGAAAAAAAAAGATTAAAAAGGGCCTATGAGAGTCTTCAGTATACATACATTAATGGCGGCTGCCGTGGGCACACTGCTGCCATAGAGGGCCAGCCACGTTTCCTGCAGCTGCGACCAAAAGGCACGAATCCTGTCCTTATCCGGCTTGTACATCTCCAGAATATCCAGGCCAGCGGAGAATATTGTAGGACTAGACTGCAAAGACGATTTGTTAGTCAGCATCTACCACTTCCATTTTCAGATGGGACTTACGGAAGTCAGTATGAGGCCTCTGCTCTTGTTACCTTCGATTTCGTCAATGGAGTTTTTAAGATCCTGAAGCAGTTCCAAGTTGAGGCCGTTAACAGGTGGCCGGTTCATTGTGAGGGTAGCGATTCCTGTCTTGTCGTTGACCTCCACAGATGTCAGCCTTGTGCCGGTGGACATCAGACGGCTGGAGCCACTGCGGGTCACCAGGCTGAGGACTTTTGAACGGAGCATTATGATCTGAAATGTAAGAAAAATGTAAACAACGGCTAGTGACCTTTGGACAGGGGGCCGGTTTCACCCTTAACTAAATGCCTTAACTCATGAAAACCTAATTTAAGTTCCACAGTTATTTTTAAATTCACAAATTAACTATCCCGAAGCTGAATAACTTACTAAATTCGCTGCTTGACTTCAATTAAACGAGCAAACTTTAACACAGAAATCTTAGAACTTGTTGCGCTGCTATCGTTGAACAGGGAAGTAGGGACGGGGATCAGGGCAAGTGGCTCACCCTAAAAGTATGTTGTTTGCAATATATAAAAATATTCTAAACTATTTTGTTACAAATTCTATATTTTTAGTAACGAATCAATCTCAATTACTTTCATGATAATAATTTCCTTTAAAAAACCTAATGAAAACTATGTTGTACTGCGCCCATGTCGATATGCGATTCAGGCTACTATCGAATATCGGCTAACTTGACAGGCAGTGTTGGCACCTCGAGTCTATAGCTAAATTGCATTTGAAATCAAGTATATGTTGATGGTAGTTAATAAAGCTTTAGTAATTAAACTTTATTTAGAAAAATAAAGCGTGCAAAAAAGTTTAATTTCTTATAAATTTTAAGTTATAATTCACACCACAAAACACAAAAAAATTGTATTCCACATTTGCCAAAATTTATTCGCTTGATGTAATGGTAAAATGGCTAAGTTCCCAACACTGTTGGCAGACAAAATGCAACTCTGAGTTTTGACGTTTACACGTCACATTCGTCGGTGCCGACAGCGACTGCCATTCTTGCATTCGTGTACATTTCGATTCGGTGTTCGCCTCGACTACTCCAGCAACTTTCTCTACGAAAACTTAACTGAAAATGGGCTCAGGAAAGCAACAAAAAGTGCAGTCTTCTGGATTCACCAAGGAGGAGGAGCTGCTTCTGCAGGATTTCAGCCGTAATGTGAGCACCAAGTCCTCGGCGCTGTTTTACGGCAATGCCTTCATCGTGTCCGCTGTGCCAATCTGTAAGTATAGTGACACGTTGATAGTTTCGGACCCTTGATGAATGAACGTGGGGCTTTGCAGGGCTCTTCTGGCGCATCCACAACATGGACCTATGGCCCAGCTCCATCTTGTTCGTGCTCGTGACCGCCGCTAGCACCTACTTGATGGCCACCGCCTACAAGAACATCAAGTTCCAGTTGAAGCATAAGATCGCCGGACGCAGGGAGGAGGCCGTTACCCGCGAGGTGAACCGTCAGCTCGGCGACGACAAGAAGGTGACCCGCAAGGAAAAGGACGAGCGCATCCTGTGGAAAAAGAACGAGGTGGCCGACTACGAGGCCACAACCTTCGCCATCTTCTACAACAACGCTATCTACCTGGCCGTGATTATCTTCATCAGCTTCTTCCTGCTGAAGAACTCCACGCCGTTCGTCAACTACATCTTCTCGGTGGGCATCGCCAGCGGCGCCCTGGCGCTCTTCTCCACCAGCGCCCAATCGAACTGAACAAACATACCTTCATGTCATGCCATGTTCATGTACTCGTAATGTAAGGCCCTCTAAGAGATTCCCGTGGACAGTGGGCAAGAATTCCGTTCGTAGGTCGTGTGTGGCACCGGTCCGTTCTTCATCCTCCAGTCCCATGCCGACCTGCATTTCCAACAGTGCGAACATAGAAATTTTATAGTATAAACACAAACTTGTTGTCTTTCTTGTAGAAAGCTGATCAACTTCCATTCGCAGATGATTTAATAAATTGTAAAAGTTAAAAAATCGCTTTATTACTATCAAGGAGAGTTTAAAAGCAGGGAATTGTTAGCACTAATTTTAAATGTAAATGCAGGGAGTTCGAGGTGGATCAACTCGCTCAGACAGCCTCTAGTAGCAGGGCGATGCCCTGACCACCGCCGATACAGGCGGATCCGATGCCGTACTTCAATTTCTTGCGCCTGGAATAAAGCGGGGAATACATATATTAAAGTGTTTAAGCTATCAATTCTATAGGGAAAAACTTACTGTAATTCGTGCACCAGGTGGCCAGTAATGCGAGAGCCACTGGCGCCCAGGGGATGGCCCAGAGCAATGGCTCCGCCATTCACATTAAGCTTAGAGGGATCCAGTTTAAGGGCATCGGCACAGGCCAGAGTCTGGGCAGCAAAGGCTTCGTTGATCTGAAACGTAAATTGTTAGGATGTCCTACAAAATATATATTTTGAAATATGTTTACCTCGATCAGATCAATGTCCTCCAGTTTTTTGCCAGAAACCTTTAGAACATTCTGAATGGCAGGCACGGGACCAATGCCCATGATCTCTGGCTTCACGCCCACGAAAGAGAAGGCCACCAGACGGGCAAGAGGCGTCAGGTTGTACTCCTTAAGAGCATCCTCCGAAGCCACAATCACAGCTGATGCACCATCACAGATACCAGAGGCAGTTCCAGCTGTGACCACTCCGTTCTTCTTGAACAGAGAGGGCAGTTTGCTTAGACCCTCGATTGTGGTCTTGGGACGCGGATGTTCGTCCACCACAAAGTCCACTTCCTTGCCCTTGACCTTCAGTTTGATGGGAGTGATCTCGGCGTTGAAGGCACCCTCTTTCTGGCCCTTCTCCCAATTCTTCTGGGAGAGCAGAGAGAACTCGTCCACGCGCTCCCTGGAAATCTTGTACTGATCGGCCAGATTCTCAGCGGTCAGAGCCATGGGAAGCTTGCAATACGTGTCGGTGAGTCCAGCCCACAAAGCGTCTTCAAAGTTATAGTTGGCTCCCAGAGTGGTACCGAAACGGATGTTGCGGGCGATGAAAGGACTCTGGGACATGTTCTCCACGCCGCCGGTGAGCGCAACCTTGGCACCACCAACCAATATGTCCTGTGCTCCGTTTATGATCGACTGGAAGCCGGAACCGCACAGGCGGTTGATGCCCAAGGCGGGTTTCTCGATTGGCACGCCGCAGTTGAGACCCACATGTCGGGGCACGTAAATACCATCAGTGGAGGAAGACTGCGACACAGATGAAATTTAAAATATATTTTAATACAGCCTATTTATATTTAAATTTTTTTTTATTTATATTAAATTTATATTTGTATATTTTATTTTTCTTTTAGAGGTTTTAATAAAATAAAATAATGGAACCCTTTTCAGGGAATAACTCACCGCAATCACATTACCCACGATGACGGTATCCACTTGCTCTCCCTTTAGCCCAGCGGCATCCAGAGCAGCCTTTGCCGCCGTGGTTTGGAGTTGGGTCTGGTTGATACCCTTCAAGGAACCACCGAAAGTGCCAAAAGCCGTGCGCTTGGCAGCGACAATATAGATACCTTATATAGAACACAGATATATTAGATATAGAACATACGTACATATATAATGTGCGTAGACAAGACTGATAGCTAAAATGTAGTATTTAACAAGGCGGACTTTTGTTTTCAATTCAACAGGTCCAAAGTGCAACCGGCTGAGTGCGGGGGATAGCATCAGATAAGACATCAACAAGTCCAAAGTTCAGACCCACCAGATACGATCATTTCGCATTTAAGCCGTTAGCATCCTTTCATTTCTAGAAGGACAGGGGGTTGCAATTACCTTTAGTAGCAGCAGACATTTTGTGGACTTATTCACTTTATAATTAAGGTAAAAATAAAATATAGCTTAAAGCAAGAGAAAGGCGACTACTGCAGTGCTATAACTTTCGACTTCTGCTCGGAACTCGTCGCCGACGCCGACATATTATTGGAGGAAAGCTCTTCACACTCTCGTTACCTCTAGCCGGCTGGCGTTGCTTTCGAAAGCTTCCCCAGCAACGAAAGAGACAAGCCCTCGCAGCAAAAATTCAGCTGTTTAATCCACAGAGAGAAAATAACCACAGAAAATCGCCCAAGTGAAACACAATTAGTTTTCTTTAGAAGGAAATTCTAAAATTCTTAACCAAACTGCACTACATAATAAGAACTGAAGTTTGTTTATTGTAAAGTATATATTAATCAAAGTACATGTACAAATTGTCTTGTATGTAGTTCATCCTTGAAAGTTTAGTTATCAAACAAATGAGTTATTCAAAATAGTTATATGTTTCTTTTTCCAATTAAGAGATACGTTAGCTGAAAGTACGCCCTTAAAAGCCCTTAACAAGTTCCTCGCCACATCTATTTCACCAGAACTGCAATCCAAATAAAACATATTATCCTTTAGCTTATTGTGTATTTTTCAAGGGTTTTTCTAGAGTTAAGAATGCGAAAATGCTGATTTTTAGAGTGGACTTTATGCTTGGGAACTAGGACACATTGGGACATCTTTGTGGACAATGGGGTATCGGGCTTTAATGCAGACGTCCTGACTTAAGTTCTGTATTTATTATAAAGTAATGTGTAATCTCTCTATGTCTAGGGCGAGTTGGAGATGTCCATATTGTCCGATTTCTCGACGCTCACCGACTTGCGTGACTTCGAATCGGCGCTGGAGCGTGAGCTCTTCGCTTCGGTATCCTCAGAGATGGATTTAAGTTTCCGTGTTTCCGCAGAGCGTGAGCGGTCACGTCGCCGAGAGGATGAGGACTTTGATGTGGCGAGGGCAGAGTCCTTGCTACGGCTTGAGCGTGACTTGGTGCTGGTGGCCACTGGCGGCGGTGATGGAGAACTACGCTTGCTCCTGGAGCGGGGAGAGCGTGAGGAGCGCTTTTCGCTACGGTGTGACTTCTTGCTGCGCTCGCGAGATCGGGAACGCTTGCCGTTTCCACTGGGTGCAACGGCAATTCCGTGGGACCGGGAGCGGCGAGACCGAGAAGTACTGCGACGATGACGGGACCTCGAGCGTTTGCCACGCGATCTAGAAGACCGCGAGTGCTTTCCGCCGCGGGAACGTGATCTCCTGGAGCGTGAGGTGCTGCGACGATGGCGAGATCTGGACCGCTTACTGCGGGATCGGGATGAGTGCTTGCCGCGGGATCGCGAGCGACGCGAACGAGATACGCTACGACGCTCCCTTGACCCGGAGCGTCTGGAACGCCGTCTGGACGTGGAGCGGTGCGAGCGGGAGCGACTGGTCCGACGTTCGCGAGAGCGCGAGCGGGATCGGGACCTACGACGCTTGTCCTTGGCTAGCATCCCAATCACCGGGTCAATGGCAGCGGAAATCATACTCTGCGCTTCCTTCACAATGGTCATTGCCTCCTCGATCTCCGCTTGGGCGGCCTCATTGGACTTGGCCTCCGGTTTGGTAATCGAGTAGGTTGAGTGGTAGACGCTCAGGTAGCCACCCTTGAACTCTTGGCCCTGCATGCGCAGTGCGTGGATGATGCTGGTCTGTTCGCAGAACTCGATCATGCAGTACGTCTTGTTGTCCTTCTCGGCCCACCGAGCGTACTTTACCTCGCCGGCGCGCTGGAAGCAATCCATGAGGTCATCCAGACGCCACTCATTCTTTACGTCGCACACTATGATGGTGCGTCGGATTTCCTCGATCTTGCGTGCGTCATAGAATGAGGGCAGTGCCGGGTACTCCGGTAGATTGAACTCTACCAGCTTCGGATCATAGGTCTTAATCACCTGCTGCGGCAGCTGGCCTTCTATACGGTTGATTACCTCCGGCGGCAGCTTGGAATCGGGTTTCTGGAGACCAGGTACAATGGTGCCATTTTTGAGCATCTCCAGGGCTCGGTACTCCTCGGGAATGGCCAGCACAGGTATGACAATCAGAGCGCGGTCGATGAACACCGTGTTGGTCAGGTGTTGGGCTACCGGCACACTGCTTGTTTCCGTGTACTTTACGTAGCAGATGCGCGACTGAACGGGGCAGGAGACGTCCCGGATGGTGGGGTACAGGCGGATCTCCTCAATCTTGCCGATGTTGCCGAACAGCGTCTGCATCTGGTCCTTGGTGGCCTGCGGCGCAATGTTGGTCACCTGAATCACACGCGGGGTGTTGCCGCCAGCCATGATTGCTAGTTTTTCGGTGCGTCCTCGATTTGGCAAGCGTTTATTTCGCAAAAATGTTTAATTAACCTACGAGTGCCAAGCGAAAAAACCAAGGGTTGCAATGCGTTGAGAAGTACCGATTGCCGCACCGGGGCTGCGATTAATCGATGACGCGAATGACGCATCTGTGCTAGAGATGCCCATTTAGCCTTATCCCTTTTTTATATGTTTTACTTGCTGTGTAAGTACCCCTACATAACTGCATTGAAAGCACATCTTAAAGATGCACATTTTTACAAAATTAAGATACCAAAATTTATGCATATAGAACATAAAAAGCTTCGGTAACGGCGTACCAACTTATATTTGCCAAACAACCAGTACTCATCACTAACGAATATCGATATTTAATATCGATGTCAGAAATTGCAAACATCGTTTCGATGTATCGATGCTGCTTTCAGCTCTAACAAACTCGCAAATACTATCTCACGATCATAGGACTTTGCAAACACAATTTTTGAATAAGGACACATAGCTAGGTAGTGACTCGTCTTGCCCCACGATGTCGGACAATCCCGCGCCCACGTCCTCGCCCACCAAGTCAAGCCTCAGCGACTTGCGGCAGTTTCGCATCAACAAAGGCGCCGCCGCTGCAGCGGGCCCTGCGAAAACTGGTAATTTCATAGCTTGCATACACAGGATGTTCCGGTTCTAACTGTGACGACCTTCCTTTTCAGAGCGCGTGCCCGGCAAGAAGCGCATTTCGGTGATGCCCGACAGTGACAGTGACAGTGCCGACTGCCAGACTCCCAAGAAGACCAAGCTGGAGCTGACCGTCAAAGAAAAGGAGGAGCGGTACATGGCAGCAGCAAAAATTTCGCCTCAATACGACACGATGGTAAGTTATCTGTTTTAGTGCTGTGATCCGGCGTGGAAAAGGAAGCGGGAATGGGAGCGCTTGCGGGGGCGGGAATCGAGCGTCTCCTCCATCAGCATCTGCGTGCTTATGTGTTTGTGTGTGTGGAACATGGCGATTGGATTCGGGACCCGGCACTGCGAACAGCTGTGTGTGACCAGGGGCGTCGCTGACAGGGGTGGGCAATAAAGAACAACCCTAACGCATTGAACTTGAAACTACTTACCTACCTCAATTTTAAAAAAGATTTATTTATTCGAATATATTTTTAGGAACGTAGTAGTATATTATTGAGATTACCATGGAATATATTTATAAAGTATGTATTTTTATTCATAATTAATTAGAAAACATCTCTTCACAGGCGATTCAAGAGTCCCTCTCCCGCACCAACTGGGATGTGGCTGCCTCCGTGCGGTACCTAAGGGAAAACTGCAAGCCTAAAATCCAAGGGGTTAATGGGCCGCTAGTAAAACCAAAGTTGAAGCCCAGCTCTAACGGAACCAGTGGCACTTCCCACGGCGGCTACTCTGATAACGACTATTCGGACGACGAGGATGTCAAGCAATCAAAGGATCAGGTATACGACAGCGATGACAGCGACACCGAGATGGCTAGCAAGATGACGGGACAGCGCAAGAAGGTGTTCCAGTTCATGAACGAGGCTACACTTATGGAGTTGCAAAGTGTAAAGACACTCTCAGAAAAGAAGGCAGCAGCTATCATTGAGCTGCGGCCCTTTGAAGACTGGGCCGGATTGCGAAAGAAGCTGGAGAGTAACAAGTTTTCGGGAGACCTGCTAAACTACGCCCAGGACCTGATCAATAAGCAAAATACGGTGGCCACCATACTAAGCAAGTGCAACAATATGGTTGCGCGTCTCGAGAAAGCCATCTCCACTGGAGCTGGCATTGTGGAGCAACCCAAGCTCCTCAGCAGCGGGTGAGTACTGATTATAATTCAGAATAATTTATCTTTGCATATGCTTACGCGAATAAATCTGTTACAGCTTGCAATTGGCAGACTATCAGATTATTGGACTCAACTGGCTAACAGTGATGCACAGACAGGAGATGAATGGCATTTTGGCAGACGAAATGGGGCTGGGCAAGACCATTCAGGTAATCGCATTCCTGGCCTACCTCAAGGAGAACGGTCTTAGCAAGGCGGCGCACTTGATTGTGGTGCCTTCTTCCACCTTGGATAACTGGGAAGCGGAGATCAGCCGCTGGTGTCCCAATCTGGTTGTCGAGAAGTATCACGGCTCGCAAGACGAGCGCCGAAGAATGCGTGCGCGCTATGCTAAAGATGGATTTTCTGGCTTCGATGTCCTGTTGACGACGTGAGTAATTCGCAGATACCAAAGTCCTACCTGCCATTAATACAATTTAATTGGCAGGTATCACATTGTCGGCTCGACGCCCGAGGAAAGAAAAATGTTCCGCGTGTGCAAGCTAGACTACGTCATCTTCGATGAGGCTCACATGCTTAAGAACATGACCACGCAACGGTATGCAAATCTCATCACCATAAATGCTCGGAGTCGCATTCTCCTCACTGGCACTCCGCTGCAGAACAATCTGCTGGAGTTGATCTCCCTATTGTGCTTTGTGATGCCAAAGTTCTTTGCCAAGAGCATTGAGGACATTAAGACATTGTTTGTCAAGGTGCGTCCGTGCCTTACTTTACGGGAAAGCTATGCAAAGGGGCTCATATAATTGTTATTCCATTGCAGAAAAGCAAAACCGATGGCGATCAGGAGGAGGTGTCACAGTTCCAGGAGACACAGATCCAGCAAGCAAAGCGCATCATGAAACCATTTGTTCTCCGACGCCTCAAGAAAGATGTCCTTAATAACCTGCCCAAGAAGCTAAGCCTTGTGGTAAGCTAATCTAATCAAAATCTTTGATTGAAAAATTTAAGTTATATGGAATTACAGGAAAAAGTATCCATGAGCAACCAACAAAAGCAGTACTATCATGAACTGGTCGAGTATTATTCCAATAACAAGGGCGAGATATGCAGCAGCAGCGATCGCGCCGCCATGACAATCATGATGGAGATGCGTCGCATTGCCAACCATCCACTGCTGATGCGTCATTATTTCACCGACGAGAATTTACGTGGGTTCTCTAAGCGCCTGGCCAACTGCAGTTCCTACAAGAAAACCAATGAGCAGTACATTTTTGAGGAGCTGGCCATTATGTCCGACTTCCAAGTTTACCAGTTATGCCACAAATACGTGAGTTTTCAGCAAAAACCCCCCAAGAATCCCCCAAAAACCCATTAGACCGCTCGCTAATGGTTTTTCTTTCAACAGGAGTTGTTCGACGTAAAGATACCCGACAAGTTGATATGCGATTCCGGGAAATTCGAGTACCTGGATGTGCTGCTTCCAAAGTTGAAGGCAGAGGGTCACCGGGTGCTGCTCTTTAGCCAGTTCACCATGATGCTGGACATTGTGGAGGAGTATCTGCGGATAAGAAAGCACGGATTCTGTCGCCTCGATGGCTCGACGGCGGTAAAGGAGCGTCAGGACTTGATTACAGACTTCAATGTGGACGACAATATCTTCGTGTTTCTGCTCTCTACAAAGGCGGGGGGCGTGGGCATCAACCTGACAGCCGCCGACACCTGCATTATACATGACATCGACTTCAATCCGTATAACGATAAGCAGGCTGAGGATCGTTGTCACCGAATGGGTCAGCAGCGTCCTGTAACCATATACCGCCTCATATCCGAAAGCACCATTGAGGAGGGCATTCTGATGTCCGCCGAAGAGAAGCTAAAGCTGGAGAAGGACATCACATCCACCGAAAAGGGCGAGGTGCACGAACAGCGTTGCGTTGTCAAGCTGCTAACAACAGCCCTTGGTCTGGATAAGGATCAGGAGGAGCAGCTTAACAATTCGCTAAGCAACTCTATAACCTCGCCCCAGAAATAGGCACGGTTTTCGTCGTCCTCGTACTGGTCCACACCTTCGTATTTATATTCTTCGCCCGCAACGGATGAACGGGCAAGCACTTCCTTCCGCTGACAGAAATGTTAAAACCTTTTTAGTAATTTTAGAAATCAATTGTATTTATCTTATCTTATATTTGTACTAAAGGATAGTTAGATATTGTCGGAGGTCTGCCCGCAGTGGGCCATAAATCTACTATGGAATGCTTTCCTCCGGTAAGACGACAGCTGTTTTTACTAGCATCCCAGCACATTTCCACAAATAGCCAGGCAATGACCAAGTGTACTGTTCCGTTGATTCATGTTTCCTTTTTATGTAGTTTGCGTCTCTGTAAGCGTGTTTTGTATCGAATTAACCACTTTGTTTATGTATAAGGATAAATAACATTTGTGTACGAAAGTAGAGATCTGTCGATCTGTGGTGGCGGTGGGCTAGTTCGGGAAACTCGACAACCCTCGCGGATCGGAGCGGATCCCTCTTGCGATTTCCCACGAGTTTCATTTGTTTGTGTGCTGCGAAGAGAGGCGGCGCCGAGAGAGCTGCGCTGTTTCGGAGAGCTTTCGGTTCGGCTGCGATCGCGACGTCGGTGGCGATTCATCACGTCTTTAGTCTTCAACTGATCGCTCGCGCCGATGATTTAATTTTTAAGTTAAAGCCTGCGCCCAGTGTAGTAGCCAGCAGCAGCAGCAGCGTTACTCACATCCATACATACGTGCGAATCTACATACATACATAAATAGAACCTAGCGAACATCGATAAATAGATACTTACTACCTTGTAAAAGTAACCGCCCATCGTGAAACCCGGGGGAAGCGAGTCGCGAGTCGCAATCTTTATTCTATAATTAAGTGTGCAGTGTGTGCAGAATCCCATCCACGATCCCTTCTATTCAGAATCGGAATAGGAATCCGCTTGCCATTATGTGATTCATGCCGAGAGTACATAAGTTTTCCCCCCGAAGAATTCTTGCTTGAGGCAAGCCGAATTCTATTTAAAAATAGACAAACTGTTTGCCAGCGGAAATCATATTGCCGCCGCAGCCACTAAAATGCTAAATAAATCGGGCCAATAATATGAAATAGACTCTTTTTGTTCCCCTATTTTTTGTTGTTTTGTTGTCTAGCGGAAACGGAAGGAACGCCAACTGCATATATGTTACGCCTATGGCTGTAGGTGTAGGTGTATCCATCGCAAACAGTCATCCCTCGCCGCGCGCTGTCATATACTAAAAATATAGATGCGGCAGCGGCGGGCGGCACATGTGAGCAGTTTTGGCAATTGCCAAAGAATACGGCGCACAAGTCGGGCGAAAACAAAACAGCGCGTGCAGGCAAAACATGAAAACTTGTACATATAAACATATAAGCAAGAATTAATAATAATTATCCTCTGTATGTGTGTAGTGACCCGTATGTGTACGTGTGAGTAATCCGAACAAGAACTATATAGCGAGCGATCTGCATGAAAGGAGAGCAAATCACGCAGAAAGAAACGAACGAAAATAACGCGAACAAAACACAAAAATAAAACAAAAACAATACGGAGAACTCTGTAACTGTAACAATTGACGAGCACAACGAGCCGAGAACGAGCAGCACAAAGCAACAAACCGAAAATAGACGACATCCACGGTGCGTATACTTAACGAAGCCACCCGCTCACCCCACGACTCAACGCGACCTCTCGCTCGCACCAGCAGCGGCAGCAACATCCATTGTGATCACTGAGCGTGTGTGTGAGCGCTACTGTATCCGCATCTGTATCTGTATCTGTATCTGGAGAGCCGCTGGTATCCAAAAGCGGCAGGAAGGCAGAAAGGAAGGAATATCGGAATTGCCGCCGCTTCAAAATATTAATTAAAAACGCTTCGGCACTGCTTATGGCTCGACTTGGCGCGCATGCCAAGCATGATTAAACGAGACACGAAAGAGCGTATCTACGAAGTAGATAAATATCTTTATACGAACAACTGAGCTGCAGCACCACCAACAATCGAATCGACGAAAACAAACGCAACGCAACGCACAAACAAACCCATCTATCTATATACACTCTATAGTGAGAGATAGATAAACAAAAGCTCAAGCAGAAACAGCAGCAACGAAACAATTTGGAGGAAATAACACTTTTGCACCAAAAGGTGGGTATATGTGGATGATTCACCTAGCCAGGCCCAGCTTACTCCGAGCAAAAATCTGTTTGCTAATCTGCCCTGAAAATATCAAACTGCGAGTAATTAACGAGGCAAGTTCAAATAGTTGTGGAAAGAGTCACCTACTGGGTGGGCTGCCTAAGGCGAACTCAGTCAGAATAATACCTACAGATCAAGATCAAAGTTATTTCATTGAGTTTAAAACATGATCATGTCATCCTAATATTTAACCCTTAAAACATCATTGTTTCATTATTTTGCTTGCTTTTAACACCATTTCTTAAAATAATTAAGTAGAGACCACTTCATGGTTTGAGTTAGTCAGGTCCGACTGTAGTTTATTGTGTGTATTGTCCGCTGAGACTCGCTCCGGACTCCTTGTGGGCCGCGAAATAAGAATTACTCGGGGCTGATGTCATGCTCGGAGACGAAGTGCTCTAGCCAGGGGCCCCAAACCAGATGCAACTCCTACGCTCGACCATTGAGCCGGTTGCTTGAAGAGATCCGAACAAGTAGTTAAGCTCCTCTCTCTCGGCTTGGGTAAACAGTTTTTGCGTATCTCTACTTGATGTATGAGTAGGTGAACATGTTTTGGGCTTGGCTCAGGGCTGAGGTTTTGGCTTCCCATAACTAATTTCAACTCGATTTCCAGACCCAGCAATCTGACTCTGCTCAAAGGGAGCACACATCCCTGACATCGTATTAAGGAGGCAATTCAACTCGATAAAGGAAGGAAAGGAAAGAAAGGAAATCAACTATTGTGATATGTACAAATTTACTCAAATACTGAAGCCGCATATTTAGACGTTTATTCCACGGAATCCCAGCTTGTATAACGATTATCCGGAGGTAATCTACCAAAGATTAGGCTTTCATCTTCAATTAAGTTTAGCTAAACAGAGCAGAAGCTGCACCTCAAGAGCCGAGACATGGCCGAGAAAGTGGACCACGCCCAGGCCAGCCTGATCGGGCAACAGAACGATCCCCGCAAGGTGCGAAAGTCACCCGAATTTCAGCCCGTTATTCCCGGTGTTATCTCCAGGGAACGCAGCTTTGTGCGCACCTCGAATCAACAGGTGAGTTGCCGCCTTCCATATGATATGAGATATCCATATCAAAAACTAACCATATTTTCCTGTGCGGTTTTAGAATATCAACAAACGGCGCAGTCTGGCGTTTAATGTTCCGGGCAATCAGACGGGACAGATGAGGGGCAAGCCGGCCATGGATATATACAGACCGCCCAGTAAGTTATTGTCTTAGTCGCTCAATATACCTTCTCCTTTCCGCTTGTTTGCTTGGCGGGGATTAGTGCAATAAATATAAGACTCCGAAATCGATCCGAAAAAACAATTGTCAGTTTTTCGCGGTGCGAATTAGTTTGTCACTTAGCTATTCGATATTGTGTACATTTAGATTTCAACCACCCTTTGATGGATGCATCTTAATCAGGAAGGTGAACTTACATTTCAATCTCGAATTATGAAATTCAAAGAAATAAAAAATGACTAAAATATATCAGGTTTCTGTGTCATTATACTTATATTTTAGTTTTGCGGTATTTGTGGAAACTAAAATGTTTATTTTTCAAAGCTAAGGTATTGAAATAAATCAATAAATTACGCGTTATTGGAGTCCATTCAATATCAAAGATTTTCCAGATATTAGTTCCAAAACTTTGCTTTCAAACAGTCAGCTTCCAGCCAGCTCAGCTTTGGTTGTTCTGCTCTTTCAGCCGCAAGCTTGTCAGTTCCAATGATTACTTACTGAGACCATATCTTTCTTTTGATTCTTTTCATATATCTGTCTCATACACTGTACATTCCTCCCCTCCACACACCGTTGTCCTGCCCCTCATCATCACATTAAACCCTTGGGTATCCCGATCCCCACACCAAAATATGTACCTATATAACACCCTATCTCAGATGTACGTGGAGAGCTGGCTGCTCCAGTCGGTGGCGGCGGTGGTGGTGCCAGTGGGGCCAACGGTGCTGCCGGTTGTGCCGCCAACAAGCTTAACGTCAATGCCCAGGAGTTCACAATGACGAGCAGCTCCGGGGCACCGGCCGAAGCACTCAGCAATCGGTAATGCAAAGTCTTTTAATGCCATCGTTTACCCCTCTTCCCGTCTTTTTACAGAGCTAAACTACAGTCTACAACATTCTTCCAGTTCGTCGCTGATCTTCCCGCCAACCAACGGTCCCGGTGTGGCTCCGGCTCTGGGCCAGTACGGCAACGTGAACCGCCGCCAGGCCGGTCTCTCGCTAGGCAACATGCCGGGTCTGAAGGCCAGCCATCATCGCTCGATCTTGGTGACACATCCAATCAGTCCCGGTGCCCTGACCGGTCAGCTGCCGCTCATGAACTCGCCCTCCAGTGGCAATATACTGCATGTGAGATGAGGGTCAATTTAAATATTAATACATTTTTTGTATAACCATTTTCCTTATAAATTTCAGACAACAAATCGAGTAAAGTTTGCGCCTGAGCCCAGGGGTCACAAGGTCACCCACAACCAGTTTGGACAGCTCAACAACAATTATGGACAGCCTTATCAGTCGCACATGAATGGCATCGATGTGGATCCCTACATGAATGGAAATTCGCTGCAACGCTCTAAGTCTTTGTCGTCGGCTGATGCCCTCACCCGGGGAATGGCCGGATTGGGATTGGGCTTGGGAAACGAGGTGGCCGATATTGGACAGTTCACGCCCGAGATCCAGGCATTGATTGACACTGCTCTGGAGGACCCAAACAAGCTGAATTCGCGCTGTCTGATGGAGCTGACTTCGCAGTTCATCAAACGGGCGGTGGAGAGTCGTCGTTTCGCCCTTCCCATCTCTCGTTTGTGCTTGAACATCATCGCCCGGGAGCAGAAAGAGACATTTTTGGAGGCGCTCCTCAACACATGCCGTCAGTGGTATCAGGAGCGTGAGAAGGTGAGTTCATTACATGGAGTAGGGCTTAACAAAAATACCGATATTTCTTTTATTGTGCGCAGCTACTGTTTGCCATCCAAGGCATGAAGTCGCCCTCTCGCGTTCGATTTACCGCATTCATGGCCTTCCTCACGGAGATGTTCTGCCAGTTGAAGCGCCGCCAGCTACAACTGCGGACCCACAATGAGGGCACACCTCCACCGCTGGTTTTACTGAGCCTTCTATCCAAGTGCTGTGAGGATTGCGTACGTCCACCCATAAGATCGCTCTCAGAGGTAGGAATCTATTTCGAATTTTTATTAGGCTCAGTTCTATTTTGTGTCGTTTTTCAGGTTGAGTGTCTGTTCTATGTGCTCACCTGCATCGGCCAGGACATGGAGCAGCAACTACCTCAGCAATTGGAGTTACTAATGGGTCTTGTTCGCGATGCCTTCCTTAATGCAGGAGATTCGGCAGCGTCCATCCGGCGCACTCTTCTACAGCTAATTGAACTGAAGGCCTCCCACTGGCAGCTGCCCGGCAATACGGTTCTCTACTATACCCACACCAACAACTAAAGCGCGGAAATGGGAATAGAACTCGAACTGCATCTGGGACCAAGACGAAGGTTGAGCTTTGGGCACTGTGCAATTATGAAGGCACCATTGATTGTCATTTCTGTTGTCGCATTGCATTTAGGCCTGCAAACCTTCTGTTCTATTTATCTTACCATACTCTTACCTAGGCATAAGCAATATTTATTTTGGCACCAGCAATAGAGAGAAACTAACCCGAGACTTGCACACTACACACCAAGCCCAGTACCAAATAAGATCGTCCGATTCGCTTCGGTATCTTCGGACTCTGCGATAGTCTAAGGCTCAACTTTTATGTGAATCCATATATATTTATGTGTAATAAATCACAGCTAGTCAAAAATAAGCCGGTCGTTGTTTTCTAAAAATAGATTTAAAACTAAATAGAGTCGATGAACTATAGAAATTTGGGATATTAATGTTGTTGTACAGAAACAAAGATTCAATCATGACTACCAAGCGCACATTTTCAGTACAAAATTATCAATTGGCCAAAATTTAGGTATCGAGTTTTAAATGCAGAAATGCTCGCATTTAAAAACCAAGAAGAAAAAACCAAACCAGACTGAAATCGCTTGAGTTTTATCCAAGTTATGATCATTAAACCGTTGAAGGTGTTCGCAATTTTCAGCCAAAAAATTTGACCCAATTTTATTTTATTTTATATATTTATTTCCGACCTAATAAATAATAATTTTATAATATTATCAACATTTTACATTCATTAGAATTGTCTTTAATTTGTTTGTTTTTATTAAAGTGTAGGAAAATGTATAAGTTATTATATTATTTTAAAATTAATTAGTCAATATACTTTTATTTTATATTATTATATTTTTCTATATGTAAAATAACATAAAAGGTCTTTTTATTTGATAAAAACACAATTTTTAATCAAATATACTTAAATTCATTAAACCGCCAAGTTTCAATTTGAATTTAAAAAGACGATGAGTGCCCGCCATTTAGATTAACCGCCAAGTTTAAATTCGAATGTAATATGAATATAAAAAGAATTAACTGCCAAATTTTAAATTAAATTTAAAATAATGACAGGTAACCGCCAAATAAGTTAACTGCCAAATTTGAATTTAAATTCAAAATGACGATAGGTCCCGCCGATTAATATTGTTAGAGTTTGCGATAACTTCCATACTAAGATCTGATGGAGGTTCGAAACTCGGGAATTTTATAACAGCTTATAACAGATCTCCGTCGCTCTTTTCTGCTTTCTGTTCGCCTGGTGCATGAAATCCAGAAAATGGTGAATTTGTACTGAAAATGCAGAGATTGAAGCCGGGTTTTGCCTACAACAACTACAACAACTATTTTACACCAACAATATGTTGTAGAACAACAACAAAAAAAATTAAATATGTTAACTAAACCGTAAAATTTGAATTTAAAATAATGATAGTTATCCGCCATATAGGTTAGTCGCTAAGTTTGAAATCGAATTTAAAAAGGCTGTGGGTGGCCGCTATACAAATTAACTGGCAAATTTAAATTCAACTTTTAAATGATGATAGGTAACCTCCGAATCAGTCAACTGCCAAATTTGAATTTAATTTTAAAATAATAACAGGTAACCGCCAACTAAGTTAACTGCCAAATTTGAATTCAAATTCAAAATGACGATAGGTTCCGCCGATTAACAAGGCTACAGTCTTCGATAACTTCCATACCAAGATCTGTCGGTGGTTCGAAACTCGGGAATTTTATAACAGCTTATAACAGATCTCCGTCGCTCTTTTCTGCTTTCTGTTCGCCTGGTGCATGAAATCCAGAAAATAGTGAATTTGTACTGAAAATGCAGAGATTGAAGCCGGGTTTTGCCTACAACAACTACAACAACTATTTTACACCAACAATATGTTGTAGAACAACAACAAAAAAATTAAATATGTTAACTAAACCGCAAAATTTAAATTTAAAATAATGATAGTTACCCGCCATATAGGTTAGTCGCTAAGTTTGAAATCGAATTTAAAAAGGCTGTGGGTGGCCGCTATACAAATTAACTGGCAAATTTAAATTCAACTTTTAAATGATGATAGGTAACCGCCGAATCAGGCAACTGCCAAATTTGAATTTAATTTTAAAATAATGACAGGTAACCGCCAACTAAGTTAACTGCCAAATTTGAATTCAAATTCAAAATGACGATAGGTTCCGCCGATTAACAAGGCTACAGTCTTCGATAACTTCCATACCAAGATCTGTCGGTGGTTCGAAACTCGGGAATTTTATAACAGCTTATAACAGATCTCCGTCGCTCTTTTCTGCTTTCTGTTCGCCTGGTGCATGAAATCCAGAAAATAGTGAATTTGTACTGAAAATGCAGAGATTGAAGCCGGGTTTTGCCTACAACAACTACAACAACTATTTTACACCAACAATATGTTGTAGAACAACAACAAAAAAAATTAAATATGTTAACTAAACCGTAAAATTTGAATTTAAAATAATGATAGTTACCCGCCATATAGGTTAGTCGCTAAGTTTGAAATCGAATTTAAAAAGGCTGTGGGTGGCCGCTATACAAATTAACTGGCAAATTTAAATTCAACTTTTAAATGATGATAGGTAACCTCCGAATCAGTCAACTGCCAAATTTGAATTGAAATTTAAAATAAAGACAGGTAACTGCCAACTAAGTTAACTGCCAAATTTGAATTCAAATTCAAAATGACGATAGGTCCCGCCGATTAATATTGTTAGAGTTTGCGATAACTTCCATACTAAGATCTGTCGGAGGTTCGAAACTCGGGAATTTTATAACAGCTTATACCAGATCTCCGTCGCTCTTTTCTGCTTTCTGTTCGCCTGGTGCATGAAATCCAGAAAATGGTGAATTTGTACTGAAAATGCAGAGATTGAAGCCGGGTTTTGCCTACAACAACTACAACAACTATTTTACACCAACAATATGTTGTAGAACAACAACAAAAAAATTAAATATGTTAACTAAACCGCAAAATTTGAATTTAAAATAATGATAGTTACCCGCCATATAGGTTAGTCGCTAAGTTTGAAATCGAATTTAAAAAGGCTGTGGGTGGCCGCTATACAAATTAACTGGCAAATTTAAATTCAACTTTTAAATGATGATAGGTAACCTCCGAATCAGTCAACTGCCAAATTTGAATTTAATTTTAAAATAATAACAGGTAACCGCCAACTAAGTTAACTGCCAAATTTGAATTCAAATTCAAAATGACGATAGGTTCCGCCGATTAACAAGGCTACAGTCTTCGATAACTTCCATACCAAGATCTGTCGGTGGTTCGAAACTCGGGAATTTTATAACAGCTTATAACAGATCTCCGTCGCTCTTTTCTGCTTTCTGTTCGCCTGGTGCATGAAATCCAGAAAATAGTGAATTTGTACTGAAAATGCAGAGATTGAAGCCGGGTTTTGCCTACAACAACTACAACAACTATTTTACACCAACAATATGTTGTAGAACAACAACAAAAAAATTAAATATGTTAACTAAACCGCAAAATTTGAATTTAAAATAATGATAGTTACCCGCCATATAGGTTAGTCGCTAAGTTTGAAATCGAATTTAAAAAGGCTGTGGGTGGCCGCTATACAAATTAACTGGCAAATTTAAATTCAACTTTTAAATGATGATAGGTAACCTCCGAATCAGTCAACTGCCAAATTTGAATTGAAATTTAAAATAAAGACAGGTAACTGCCAACTAAGTTAACTGCCAAATTTGAATTCAAATTCAAAATGACGATAGGTCCCGCCGATTAATATTGTTAGAGTTTGCGATAACTTCCATACTAAGATCTGTCGGAGGTTCGAAACTCGGGAATTTTATAACAGCTTATACCAGATCTCCGTCGCTCTTTTCTGCTTTCTGTTCGCCTGGTGCATGAAATCCAGAAAATGGTGAATTTGTACTGAAAATGCAGAGATTGAAGCCGGGTTTTGCCTACAACAACTACAACAACTATTTTACACCAACAATATGTTGTAGAACAACAACAAAAAAATTAAATATGTTAACTAAACCGCAAAATTTGAATTTAAAATAATGATAGTTACCCGCCATATAGGTTAGTCGCTAAGTTTGAAATCGAATTTAAAAAGGCTGTGGGTGGCCGCTATACAAATTAACTGGCAAATTTAAATTCAACTTTTAAATGATGATAGGTAACCTCCGAATCAGGCAACTGCCAAATTTGAATTTAATTTTAAAATAATGACAGGTAACCGCCAACTAAGTTAACTGCCAAATTTGAATTCAAATTCAAAATGACGATAGGTTCCGCCGATTAACAAGGCTACAGTCTTCGATAACTTCCATACCAAGATCTGTCGGTGGTTCGAAACTCGGGAATTTTATAACAGCTTATAACAGATCTCCGTCGCTCTTTTCTGCTTTCTGTTCGCCTGGTGCATGAAATCCAGAAAATAGTGAATTTGTACTGAAAATGCAGAGATTGAAGCCGGGTTTTGCCTACAACAACTACAACAACTATTTTACACCAACAATATGTTGTAGAACAACAACAAAAAAAATTAAATATGTTAACTAAACCGTAAAATTTGAATTTAAAATAATGATAGTTACCCGCCATATAGGTTAGTCGCTAAGTTTGAAATCGAATTTAAAAAGGCTGTGGGTGGCCGCTATACAAATTAACTGGCAAATTTAAATTCAACTTTTAAATGATGATAGGTAACCTCCGAATCAGTCAACTGCCAAATTTGAATTGAAATTTAAAATAAAGACAGGTAACTGCCAACTAAGTTAACTGCCAAATTTGAATTCAAATTCAAAATGACGATAGGTCCCGCCGATTAATATTGTTAGAGTTTGCGATAACTTCCATACTAAGATCTGTCGGAGGTTCGAAACTCGGGAATTTTATAACAGCTTATAACAGATCTCCGTCGCTCTTTTCTGCTTTCTGTTCGCCTGGTGCATGAAATCCAGAAAATGGTGAATTTGTACTGAAAATGCAGAGATTGAAGCCGGGTTTTGCCTACAACAACTACAACAACTATTTTACACCAACAATATGTTGTAGAACAACAACAAAAAAATTAAATATGTTAACTAAACCGCAAAATTTGAATTTAAAATTATGATAGGTACCCGCCATATAGGTAAGCGGCAAAGTTTGAAATCAAATTTAAAAAGACTGTGGGTGGCCGCTATACAAATTAACTGGCAAATTTGAATTCAACTTTTAAATGATAATAGGTAATTGCCAAATCAGCCAAACCAAACCAGACTGAAATCGCTTGAGTTTTAGCCAAGTTATGATCATAAAACCGTTAAAGGTGTTCGCAATTTTCGGCCAAAAAAATGGACCCAATTTTTGAAAAAATGTAAAGGGTTACATTGTTAAAATTGTCAAAAATTGGCCAAAAATTAGATATCGAGTTTTAAATGCAGAAATGTTTCCATTTAAAAACCAAGAAGAAAAAACCAAACCAGGCTGAAATCGCTTGAGTTTTAGCCAAGTTATGATCATAAAACCGTTGAAGGTGTTCGCAATTTTCGGCCAAAAAAATGGACCCAATTTTTGAAAAAAAATTGGCCAAAAATAAGATATCGAGTTTTAAATGCAGAAATGTTTCCATTTAAAAACCAAGAAGAAAAAACCAAACCAGACTGAAATCGGTTGAGTTTTAGCCAAGTTATGATCATAAAACCTTTGAAGGTGTGAGCAATTTTCAGCCAAAAAATTTGACCCAATTTTTGAAAAAAATGTAAGGGGTTACATCGTTAAAATTGTCAAAAATTGGCAAAAAATTAGATATCGAGTTTTAAATGCAGAAATGTTCGCATTTAAAAACCAAGAAGAAAAAACCAAACCAGACTGAAATCGGTTGAGTTTTAGCCAAGTTATGATCATAAAACCTTTGAAGGTGTGAGCAATTTTCAGCCAAAAAAATTGGCCCAATTTTTGAAAAAAATGGAAGGGGTTACATCGTTAAAATTGTCAAAAATTGGCCAAAAATTAGATATCGAGTTTTAAATGCAGAAATGTTCGCATTTAAAAACCAAGAAGAAAAAACCAAACCAGACTGAAATCGCTTGAGTTTTAGCCAAGTTATGATCATAAAACCGTTGAAGGTGTTCGCAATTTTCGGCCAAAAAAAATTGGCCAAAAATTATATATCGAGTTTTAAATGCAGAAATGTTCGCATTTAAAAACCAAGAAGAAAAAACCAAACCAGACTGAAATCGCTTGAGTTTTATCCAAGTTATGATCATTAAACCGTTGAAGGTGTGAGCAATTTTCAGCCAAAAAATTTGACCCAATTTTTAAAAAAAATGTAAGGGGTTACATCGTTAAAATTGTCAAAAATTGGCCAAAAATTAGATATCGAGTTTTAAATGCAGAAATGTTCGCATTTAAAAACCAAGAAGAAAAAACCAAACCAGACTGAAATCGGTTGAGTTTTAGCCAAGTTATGATCATAAAACCTTTGAAGGTGTGAGCAATTTTCAGCCAAAAAATTTGACCCAATTTTTGAAAAAAAATGTAAGGGGTTACATCGTTAAAATTGTCAAAAATTGGCCAAAAATTAGATATCGAGTTTTAAATGCAGAAATGTTTGCATTTAAAAACCAAAAAGAAAAAACCAAACCAGACTGAAATCGCTTGAGTTTTAGCCAAGTTATGATCATAAAACCGTTGAAGGTGTTCGCAATATTCGGCCAAAAAAATGGACACAATTTTTGAAAAAAAAAAAATGTAAGGGGTTACATCGTTAAAATTGTCAAAAATTGACCAAAAATTAGATATCGAGTTTTAAATGCAGAAATGTTTGCATTTAAAAACCAAGAAGAAAAAACCAAACCAGACTGAAATCGCTTGAGTTTTAGCCAAGTTATGATCATAAAACCGTTGAAGGTGTGAGCAATTTTCAGCCAAAAAATTTGACCCAATTTTTGAAAAAAATGTAAGGGGTTACATCGTTAAAATTGTCAAAAATTGGCCAAAAATTAGATATCGAGTTTTAAATGCAGAAATGTTCGCATTTAAAAACCAAGAAGAAAAAACCAAACCAGACTGAAATCGGTTGAGTTTTAGCCAAGTTATGATCATAAAACCGTTGAAGGTGTTCGCAATTTTCGGCCAAAAAAATTGGCCCAATTTTTGAAAAAAATGTAAGGGGTTACATCGTTAAAATTGTCAAAAATTGGCCAAAAATTAGATATCGAGTTTTAAATGCAGAAATGTTTGCATTTAAAAACCAAAAAGAAAAAACCAAACCAGACTGAAATCGCTTGAGTTTTAGCCAAGTTATGATCATAAAACCGTTGAAGGTGTTCGCAATTTTCGGCCAAAAAAATTGACCCAATTTTTGAAAAAAATGTAAGGGGTTACATCGTTAAAATTGTCAAAAATTGGCCAAAAATTAGATATCGAGTTTTAAATGCAGAAATGTTTGCATTTAAAAACCAAAAAGAAAAAACCAAACCAGACTGAAATCGCTTGAGTTTTAGCCAAGTTATGATCATAAAACCGTTGAAGGTGTTCGCAATTTTCGGCCAAAAAAATTGGCCCAATTTTTGAAAAAAATGTAAGGGGTTACATCGTTAAAATTGTCTAAAATTGGCCAAAAATTAGATATCGAGTTTTAAATGCAGAAATGTTCGCATTTAAAAACCAAGAAGAAAAACCAAACCAGACTGAAATCGGTTGAGTTTTAGCCAAGTTATGATCATAAAACCTTTGAAGGTGTGAGCAATTTTCAGCCAAAAAATTTGACCCAATTTTTGAAAAAAATGTAAGGGGTTACATCGTTAAAATTGTCAAAAATTGGCCAAAAATTAGATATCGAGTTTTAAATGCAGAAATGTTCGCATTTAAAAACCAAGAAGAAAAAACCAAACCAGGCTGAAATCGCTTGAGTTTTAGCCAAGTTATGATCATAAAACCTTTGAAGGTGTGAGCAATTTTCAGCCAAAAAAATTGACCCAATTTTTGAAAAAAAATGTAAGGGGTTACATCGTTAAAATTGTCAAAAATTGGCCAAAAATTAGATATCGAGTTTTAAATGCAGAAATGTTTGCATTTAAAATCCAAAAAGAAAAAACCAAACCAGACTGAAATCGCTTGAGTTTTAGCCAAGTTATGATCATAAAACCGTTGAAGGTGTTCGCAATATTCGGCCAAAAAAATGGACACAATTTTTGAAAAAAAAAATGTAAGGGGTTACATCGTTAAAATTGTCAAAAATTGACCAAAAATTAGATATCGAGTTTTAAATGCAGAAATGTTTGCATTTAAAAACCAAGAAGAAAAAACCAAACCAGACTGAAATCGCTTGAGTTTTAGCCAAGTTATGATCATAAAACCGTTGAAGGTGTGAGCAATTTTCAGCCAAAAAATTTGACCCAATTTTTGAAAAAAATGTAAGGGGTTACATCGTTAAAATTGTCAAAAATTGGCCAAAAATTAGATATCGAGTTTTAAATGCAGAAATGTTTGCATTTAAAAACCAAAAAGAAAAAACCAAACCAGACTGAAATCGCTTGAGTTTTAGCCAAGTTATGATCATAAAACCGTTGAAGGTGTTCGCAATTTTCGGCCAAAAAAATTGACCCAATTTTTGAAAAAAATGTAAGGGGTTACATCGTTAAAATTGTCAAAAATTGGCCAAAAATTAGATATCGAGTTTTAAATGCAGAAATGTTTGCATTTAAAAACCAAAAAGAAAAAACCAAACCAGACTGAAATCGCTTGAGTTTTAGCCAAGTTATGATCATAAAACCGTTGAAGGTGTTCGCAATATTCGGCCAAAAAAATGGACACAATTTTTGAAAAAAAAAATGTAAGGGGTTACATCGTTAAAATTGTCAAAAATTGACCAAAAATTAGATATCGAGTTTTAAATGCAGAAATGTTTGCATTTAAAAACCAAGAAGAAAAAACCAAACCAGACTGAAATCGCTTGAGTTTTAGCCAAGTTATGATCATAAAACCGTTGAAGGTGTGAGCAATTTTCAGCCAAAAAATTTGACCCAATTTTTGAAAAAAATGTAAGGGGTTACATCGTTAAAATTGTCAAAAATTGGCCAAAAATTAGATATCGAGTTTTAAATGCAGAAATGTTCGCATTTAAAAACCAAGAAGAAAAAACCAAACCAGACTGAAATCGGTTGAGTTTTAGCCAAGTTATGATCATAAAACCGTTGAAGGTGTTCGCAATTTTCGGCCAAAAAAATTGGCCCAATTTTTGAAAAAAATGTAAGGGGTTACATCGTTAAAATTGTCAAAAATTGGCCAAAAATTAGATATCGAGTTTTAAATGCAGAAATGTTTGCATTTAAAAACCAAAAAGAAAAAACCAAACCAGACTGAAATCGCTTGAGTTTTAGCCAAGTTATGATCATAAAACCGTTGAAGGTGTTCGCAATTTTCGGCCAAAAAAATTGGCCCAATTTTTGAAAAAAATGTAAGGGGTTACATCGTTAAAATTGTCTAAAATTGGCCAAAAATTAGATATCGAGTTTTAAATGCAGAAATGTTCGCATTTAAAAACCAAGAAGAAAAAACCAAACCAGACTGAAATCGGTTGAGTTTTAGCCAAGTTATGATCATAAAACCTTTGAAGGTGTGAGCAATTTTCAGCCAAAAAAATTGGCCCAATTTTTGAAAAAAATGTAAGGGGTTACATCGTTAAAATTGTCAAAAATTGACCAAAAATTAGATATCGAGTTTTAAATGCAGAAATGTTCGCATTTAAAAACCAAGAAGAAAAAACCAAACCAGGCTGAAATCGCTTGAGTTTTAGCCAAGTTATGAACATAAAACCGTTGAAGGTGTTCGCAATATTCGGCCAAAAAAATGGACACAATTTTTGAAAAAAAAAATGTAAGGGGTTACATCGTTAAAATTGTCAAAAATTGACCAAAAATTAGATATCGAAATTTAAATGCAGAAATGTTTGCATTTAAAAACCAAGAAGAAAAAACCAAACCAGACTGAAATCGCTTGAGTTTTAGCCAAGTTATGATCATAAAACCGTTGAAGGTGTGAGCAATTTTCAGCCAAAAAATTTGACCCAATTTTTGAAAAAAATGTAAGGGGTTACATCGTTAAAATTGTCAAAAATTGGCCAAAAATTAGATATCGAGTTTTAAATGCAGAAATGTTCGCATTTAAAAACCAAGAGGAAAAAACCAAACCAGACTGAAATCGGTTGAGTTTTAGCCAAGTTATGATCATAAAACCGTTGAAGGTGTTCGCAATTTTCGGCCAAAAAAATTGGCCCAATTTTTGAAAAAAATGTAAGGGGTTACATCGTTAAAATTGTCAAAAATTGGCCAAAAATTAGATATCGAGTTTTAAATGCAGAAATGTTTGCATTTAAAAACCAAAAAGAAAAAACCAAACCAGACTGAAATCGCTTGAGTTTTAGCCAAGTTATGATCATAAAACCGTTGAAGGTGTTCGCAATTTTCGGCCAAAAAAATTGACCCAATTTTTGAAAAAAATGTAAGGGGTTACATCGTTAAAATTGTCAAAAATTGGCCAAAAATTAGATATCGAGTTTTAAATGCAGAAATGTTTGCATTTAAAAACCAAAAAGAAAAAACCAAACCAGACTGAAATCGCTTGAGTTTTAGCCAAGTTATGATCATAAAACCGTTGAAGGTGTTCGCAATTTTCGGCCAAAAAAATTGGCCCAATTTTTGAAAAAAATGTAAGGGGTTACATCGTTAAAATTGTCAAAAATTGGCCAAAAATTAGATATCGAGTTTTAAATGCAGAAATGTTCGCATTTAAAAACCAAGAAGAAAAAACCAAACCAGACTGAAATCGGTTGAGTTTTAGCCAAGTTATGATCATAAAACCGTTGAAGGTGTTCGCAATTTTCGGCCAAAAAAATTGGCCCAATTTTTGAAAAAAATGTAAGGGGTTACATCGTTAAAATTGTCAAAAATTGGCCAAAAATTAGATATCGAGTTTTAAATGCAGAAATGTTTGCATTTAAAAACCAAAAAGAAAAAACCAAACCAGACTGAAATCGCTTGAGTTTTAGCCAAGTTATGATCATAAAACCTTTGAAGGTGTGAGCAATTTTCAGCCAAAAAAATTGGCCCAATTTTTGAAAAAAATGTAAGGGGTTACATCGTTAAAATTGTCAAAAATTGACCAAAAATTAGATATCGAGTTTTAAATGCAGAAATGTTCGCATTTAAAAACCAAGAAGAAAAAACCAAACCAGGCTGAAATCGGTTGAGTTTTAGCCAAGTTATGATCATAAAACCTTTGAAGGTGTGAGCAATTTTCAGCCAAAAAAATTGGCCCAATTTTTGAAAAAAATGTAAGGGGTTACATCGTTAAAATTGTCAAAAATTGACCAAAAATTAGATATCGAGTTTTAAATGCAGAAATGTTCGCATTTAAAAACCAAGAAGAAAAAACCAAACCAGGCTGAAATCGCTTGAGTTTTAGCCAAGTTATGATCATAAAACCTTTGAAGGTGTGAGCAATTTTCAGCCAAAAAAATTGACCCAATTTTTGAAAAAAAATGTAAGGGGTTACATCGTTAAAATTGTCAAAAATTGGCCAAAAATTAGATATCGAGTTTTAAATGCAGAAATGTTTGCATTTAAAAACCAAAAAGAAAAAACCAAACCAGACTGAAATCGCTTGAGTTTTAGCCAAGTTATGAACATAAAACCGTTGAAGGTGTTCGCAATATTCGGCCAAAAAAATGGACACAATTTTTGAAAAAAAAAATGTAAGGGGTTACATCGTTAAAATTGTCAAAAATTGACCAAAAATTAGATATCGAGTTTTAAATGCAGAAATGTTTGCATTTAAAAACCAAGAAGAAAAAACCAAACCAGACCGAAATCGGTTGAGTTTTAGCCAAGTTATGATCATAAAACCGTTGAAGGTGTGAGCAATTTTCAGCCAAAAAATTTGACCCAATTTTTGAAAAAAATGTAAGGGGTTACATCGTTAAAATTGTCAAAAATTGGCAAAAAATTAGATATCGAGTTTTAAATGCAGAAATGTTCGCATTTAAAAACCAAGAGGAAAAAACCAAACCAGACTGAAATCGGTTGAGTTTTAGCCAAGTTATGATCATAAAACCGTTGAAGGTGTTCGCAATTTTCGGCCAAAAAAATTGGCCCAATTTTTGAAAAAAATGTAAGGGGTTACATCGTTAAAATTGTCAAAAATTGGCCAAAAATTAGATATCGAGTTTTAAATGCAGAAATGTTTGCATTTAAAAACCAAAAAGAAAAAACCAAACCAGACTGAAATCGCTTGAGTTTTAGCCAAGTTATGATCATAAAACCGTTGAAGGTGTTCGCAATTTTCGGCCAAAAAAATTGACCCAATTTTTGAAAAAAATGTAAGGGGTTACATCGTTAAAATTGTCAAAAATTGGCCAAAAATTAGATATCGAGTTTTAAATGCAGAAATGTTTGCATTTAAAAACCAAAAAGAAAAAACCAAACCAGACTGAAATCGCTTGAGTTTTAGCCAAGTTATGATCATAAAACCGTTGAAGGTGTTCGCAATTTTCGGCCAAAAAAATTGGCCCAATTTTTGAAAAAAATGTTAAAATTGTCAAAAATTGGCCAAAAATTAGATATCGAGTTTTAAATGCAGAAATGTTCGCATTTAAAAACCAAGAAGAAAAAACCAAACCAGACTGAAATCGGTTGAGTTTTAGCCAAGTTATGATCATAAAACCGTTGAAGGTGTTCGCAATTTTCGGCCAAAAAAATTGGCCCAATTTTTGAAAAAAATGTAAGGGGTTACATCGTTAAAATTGTCAAAAATTGGCCAAAAATTAGATATCGAGTTTTAAATGCAGAAATGTTTGCATTTAAAAACCAAAAAGAAAAAACCAAACCAGACTGAAATCGCTTGAGTTTTAGCCAAGTTATGATCATAAAACCGTTGAAGGTGTTCGCAATTTTCGGCCAAAAAAATTGACCCAATTTTTGAAAAAAATGTAAGGGGTTACATCGTTAAAATTGTCAAAAATTGGCCAAAAATTAGATATCGAGTTTTAAATGCAGAAATGTTTGCATTTAAAAACCAAAAAGAAAAACCAAACCAGACTGAAATCGCTTGAGTTTTAGCCAAGTTATGATCATAAAACCGTTGAAGGTGTTCGCAATTTTCGGCCAAAAAAATTGGCCCAATTTTTGAAAAAAATGTAAGGGGTTACATCGTTAAAATTGTCTAAAATTGGCCAAAAATTAGATATCGAGTTTTAAATGCAGAAATGTTCGCATTTAAAAACCAAGAAGAAAAAACCAAACCAGACTGAAATCGGTTGAGTTTTAGCCAAGTTATGATCATAAAACCTTTGAAGGTGTGAGCAATTTTCAGCCAAAAAATTTGACCCAATTTTTGAAAAAAATGTAAGGGGTTACATCGTTAAAATTGTCAAAAATTGGCCAAAAATTAGATATCGAGTTTTAAATGCAGAAATGTTCGCATTTAAAAACCAAGAAGAAAAAACCAAACCAGACTGAAATCGGTTGAGTTTTAGCCAAGTTATGATCATAAAACCTTTGAAGGTGTGAGCAATTTTCAGCCAAAAAAATTGGCCCAATTTTTGAAAAAAATGTAAGGGGTTACATCGTTAAAATTGTCAAAAATTGGCCAAAAATTAGATATCGAGTTTTAAATGCAGAAATGTTCGCATTTAAAAACCAAGAAGAAAAAACCAAACCAGGCTGAAATCGCTTGAGTTTTAGCCAAGTTATGATCATAAAACCTTTGAAGGTGTGAGCAATTTTCAGCCAAAAAAATTGACCCAATTTTTAAAAAAAATGTAAGGGGTTACATCGTTAAAATTGTCAAAAATTGGCCAAAAATTAGATATCGAGTTTTAAATGCAGAAATGTTTGCATTTAAAAACCAAAAAGAAAAAACCAAACCAGACTGAAATCGCTTGAGTTTTAGCCAAGTTATGATCATAAAACCGTTGAAGGTGTTCGCAATTCGGCCAAAAAAATGGACACAATTTTTGAAAAAAATGTAAGGGGTTACATCGTTAAAATTGTCAAAAATTGACCAAAAATTAGATATCGAGTTTTAAATGCAGAAATGTTTGCATTTAAAAACCAAGAAGAAAAAACCAAACCAGACTGAAATCGCTTGAGTTTTAGCCAAGTTATGATCATAAAACCGTTGAAGGTGTGAGCAATTTTCAGCCAAAAAATTTGACCCAATTTTTGAAAAAAATGTAAGGGGTTACATCGTTAAAATTGTCAAAAATTGGCCAAAAATTAGATATCGAGTTTTAAATGCAGAAATGTTCGCATATAAAAACCAAGAAGAAAAAACCAAACCAGACTGAAATCGGTTGAGTTTTAGCCAAGTTATGATCATAAAACCGTTGAAGGTGTTCGCAATTTTCGGCCAAAAAAATTGGCCCAATTTTTGAAAAAAATGTAAGGGGTTACATCGTTAAAATTGTCAAAAATTGGCCAAAAATTAGATATCGAGTTTTAAATGCAGAAATGTTTGCATTTAAAAACCAAAAAGAAAAAACCAAACCAGACTGAAATCGCTTGAGTTTTAGCCAAGTTATGATCATAAAACCGTTGAAGGTGTTCGCAATTTTCGGCCAAAAAAATTGACCCAATTTTTGAAAAAAATGTAAGGGGTTACATCGTTAAAATTGTCAAAAATTGGCCAAAAATTAGATATCGAGTTTTAAATGCAGAAATGTTTGCATTTAAAAACCAAAAAGAAAAAACCAAACCAGACTGAAATCGCTTGAGTTTTAGCCAAGTTATGATCATAAAACCGTTGAAGGTGTTCGCAATTTTCGGCCAAAAAAATTGGCCCAATTTTTGAAAAAAATGTAAGGGGTTACATCGTTAAAATTGTCTAAAATTGGCCAAAAATTAGATATCGAGTTTTAAATGCAGAAATGTTCGCATTTAAAAACCAAGAAGAAAAAACCAAACCAGACTGAAATCGGTTGAGTTTTAGCCAAGTTATGATCATAAAACCTTTGAAGGTGTGAGCAATTTTCAGCCAAAAAAATTGGCCCAATTTTTTAAAAAAATGTAAGGGGTTACATCGTTAAAATTGTCAAAAATTGGCCAAAAATTAGATATCGAGTTTTAAATGCAGAAATGTTTGCATTTAAAAACCAAGAAGAAAAAACCAAACCAGGCTGAAATCGCTTGAGTTTTAGCCAAGTTATGATCATAAAACCTTTGAAGGTGTGAGCAATTTTCAGCCAAAAAAATTGACCCAATTTTTGAAAAAAAATGTAAGGGGTTACATCGTTAAAATTGTCAAAAATTGGCTAAAAATTAGATATCGAGTTTTAAATGCAGAAATGTTTGCATTTAAAAACCAAAAAGAAAAAACCAAACCAGACTGAAATCGCTTGAGTTTTAGCCAAGTTATGATCATAAAACCGTTGAAGGTGTTCGCAATATTCAGCCAAAAAATTTGACCCAATTTTTGAAAAAAATGTAAGGGGTTACATCGTTAAAATTGTCAAAAATTGGCCAAAAATTAGATATCGAGTTTTAAATGCAGAAATGTTCGCATTTAAAAACCAAGAGGAAAAAACCAAACCAGACTGAAATCGGTTGAGTTTTAGCCAAGTTATGATCATAAAACCGTTGAAGGTGTTCGCAATTTTCGGCCAAAAAAATTGGCCCAATTTTTGAAAAAAATGTAAGGGGTTACATCGTTAAAATTGTCAAAAATTGGCCAAAAATTAGATATCGAGTTTTAAATGCAGAAATGTTTGCATTTAAAAACCAAAAAGAAAAAACCAAACCAGACTGAAATCGCTTGAGTTTTAGCCAAGTTATGATCATAAAACCGTTGAAGGTGTTCGCAATTTTCGGCCAAAAAAATTGACCCAATTTTTGAAAAAAATGTAAGGGGTTACATCGTTAAAATTGTCAAAAATTGGCCAAAAATTAGATATCGAGTTTTAAATGCAGAAATGTTTGCATTTAAAAACCAAAAAGAAAAAACCAAACCAGACTGAAATCGCTTGAGTTTTAGCCAAGTTATGATCATAAAACCGTTGAAGGTGTTCGCAATTTTCGGCCAAAAAAATTGGCCCAATTTTTGAAAAAAATGTAAGGGGTTACATCGTTAAAATTGTCTAAAATTGGCCAAAAATTAGATATCGAGTTTTAAATGCAGAAATGTTCGCATTTAAAAACCAAGAAGAAAAAACCAAACCAGACTGAAATCGGTTGAGTTTTAGCCAAGTTATGATCATAAAACCTTTGAAGGTGTGAGCAATTTTCAGCCAAAAAATTTGACCCAATTTTTGAAAAAAATGTAAGGGGTTACATCGTTAAAATTGTCAAAAATTGGCCAAAAATTAGATATCGAGTTTTAAATGCAGAAATGTTCGCATTTAAAAACCAAGAAGAAAAAACCAAACCAGACTGAAATCGGTTGAGTTTTAGCCAAGTTATGATCATAAAACCTTTGAAGGTGTGAGCAATTTTCAGCCAAAAAAATTGGCCCAATTTTTGAAAAAAATGTAAGGGGTTACATCGTTAAAATTGTCAAAAATTGGCAAAAAATTAGATATCGAGTTTTAAATGCAGAAATGTTTGCATTTAAAAACCAAGAAAAAAAAACCAAACCAGACTGAAATCGCTTGAGTTTTAGCCAAGTTATGATCATAAAACCGTTGAAGGTGTTCGCAATTTTCGGCCAAAAATTAGATATCGAGTTTTAAATGCAGAAATGTTCGCATTTAAAAACCAAGAAGAAAAAACCAAACCAAACTGAAATCGGTTGAGTTTTAGCCAAGTTATGATCATAAAACCGTTGAAGGTGTTCGCAATATTCGGCCAAAAAAATGGACACAATTTTTGAAAAAGAAAATGTAAGGGGTTACATCGTTAAAATTGTCAAAAATTGGCCAAAAATTAGATATCGAGTTTTAAATGCAGAATTGTTTGCATTTAAAAACCAAGAAGAAAAAACAAAACCAAACTGAAATCGGTTGAGTTTTAGCCAAGTTATGATCATAAAACCAAATTATTAGCAATTTTTAAGCCAAAAACCCAAAACTAAACTTCCCGATTTTATGCACCAGGCGCACAAAGCTAGCAGGAGGAGGATGTACTTTCGTGCAAACGTTTCAATGACGTCAGCCAGCATACTCCGCATTTTCAAAAATACTCCCTAGAAGTATGCTACAAATGAACACGGTTGGAATATTAGGTACTCCCTGAAAGTATGCAATTAAAGAGATAATGCAAATTCGGCAAGGCTGCCACACTGCCCGAGCAACCAGCATTGCCAAGCTTTTGCGTCTTGCGGCTTGAGCAGCGTTGCCAGAGTCTTCGTTCATGAGGTATACAATTAAAATTCTACATAAAATTCTACATCCTTGTTCTTGAACGTGTAGAACTTTTTTAACATTTTACTAGTTGCACCCTTTCTTATCAAAGTTTTTAACCAGTGTATAACAGATTAGAACAGTGTGTTGGTCAACTTTAATTTGTATTTCGCTCTGGGCACACTGTCACAAAATGATTGGTCATGACGGTTTTCGGGCCTTTTTTATGGATTTTGCGGAATTTATTTGTGAATAGTCTTGTCTTCCCGCATTACTCATAGAGTACCACACTCATGTTGATGGTTTCTATCTGTTGCAAGGGACTGTGATCGTGAAAAATGAAGAAAAAGTTGGAACGAGCCCTTTAGGTGTGACCACTTTCTAATGCTCACGGATTTTTCCCGTTTTAGAGAACAGTCACACAGAAGCTCTGGACGCTGGCAGTTCGCGCCATTTTCCGAAAACTTTTTGCAAGTAAGTGGACGTGCAGCCGTATATTGTCTTAATATTAAGCAACCGAACCCTCGCCAGATGCCTTCACCTTCTGTCGACGATATTCCAGCTGCCAAGAAGATGAAGATCGACAAGTGCGTCCTGCGATTCGCCAAGCTGACCGAACATGCCCTGGAGCCGGTGCGTGCATCCGCCAAGGCGGCCGGCGTGGACTTGCGCAGCGCCTACGATATTGTGGTGCCGGCACGGGGCAAGGCCATTGTCAAGACCGACCTGCAGGTCCAGGTGCCCGAGGGCTCCTACGGACGCGTGGCCCCACGCTCCGGCCTGGCCGTGAAGAACTTCATCGACGTGGGAGCCGGCGTGGTGGACGAGGACTATCGTGGCAACCTAGGTGTCGTGCTGTTCAACCACTCGGACGTGGAGTTCGAGGTGAAGCGCGGCGACCGCATCGCCCAGTTTATCTGCGAGCGCATCTTCTATCCGGAGCTGGAGCTGGTCGACAAGCTGGAGGACACCGAGCGCGGCGAGGGAGGATTCGGGTCCACCGGCGTCAAGGACCTGCCGGCGGCCAAGGCCCTGAACGGCAACGGGGAGAAGGCAGCTGAGCCGGAGGCGGCTGCTCCCACTCCCATCGCCACATAAAGGGGCACTAATACGCTACGAGTGTGAATTCATCTTAATATTAAGCACATCATTTGGCATTCGGGCCAACAAGTATATTCCTAGGCCTTGCATATTCATAACCACAACACAGGAGTTCCAATTAGTATATTAAGCTGAAAATGTTTAAGTAAAACTGTATTTGTTTATCTATTAAAGGCTGTCAACCAGATTACCAATGAAATGCTGAATTTATATTATTTGTGGTGTTGAATAGTGGGTGGATTCCAGAGGTAAGTGAAGATCATTAAATGTTGCACATTCAACGAGCAAATTTAGGCTACTAAATAACTATAAGTATGATATTTACGATTGAAAAAAGGTAAATAAGGGTGTCATCTGAAAAAAATATATATAATTTGCTTATCCACAAGCCAGTAAACTTAAATTTGGTCTTTGAGGTATAATAATAGATCATTTTCCTTCCTTAATATTTATTTTTTTAGATTTCTTTAATCAATAATACGGTCATAACTTAACCGAAAATGCATTAATTGAAATTCGAAAAGATTTTATGTGCTAGTTTTTATTGGAGTAACAAATCAGAATATTGAGTTAATAATATATAAAATATTTAATTCTTTATGAATTTTTGACGATTTTAATGATGTAACCCCTTATATATTTGAAAAAATCGGTACTTATATTTTTTTTTTCAGCGGATATGGCTAGTTCAACTCGGGTGTTGGTGCTGATCAAGAGTAAATATGATTTATAGGGTAAGAACTAACTTTTGAATCTGCATAATAAAGATAAAAAAAAGGAAATTTGGTAAACTTTTGAAAAATGAAGAACATTTAGTTTCCTAGTTTTTTTTTTATCGTTTTTGTTTTTGTTTATAGGATTCCAAAAATTCCCTTTTACTGAGTTGGAAGGTTGTGATTAAAATTTAAAACCTTGCACAGGTATGAAATTAAATAAATAGACTGCAACATAAAACTCAATGTTATTTAAGTTCTTAGCGTTTCCAAAGTTTAATATTTTTGGCTTTAGGGAACCTAGCTAACCAGGAATGATTTAAAGGCGAACACAAAGCGGAAGCATTAATTTCACTGCTCGCAAGCGAAGATTGGCTATAACTTGACGTGAAGAGCTCTCTTGGCTTGTAAATTACTTACTTGTAAACAGCACTCCAACCTCGCGAATTGAGGAGTTCCTGCCGGCTGCCGCTGAGCAAAGCAATTATATTTCCAGAGCCAGGTCGACCGACTGGGCTTTATGGGCATAGGATAGGCTTTGCTGAGGCTACGTTAGGGATACTTGAACCGGACGGGCGCAGTGAGTTATGACCGAGTAACGAGAGCCAAGAAGCGCCGATGGCCCACAATATCGCTCGCGTGTCTCAAGTGCATTGCTGCACAATTTACGCGGCCGATTTTAATAAATTCAATGACTCCAATTTGTAATTAGACGCTGGAGGTGCGCGCTGCGTGCTTTTAATTGTTTTGCAGCCATCCTTGGTTGCCTTTTGGCGCAACGGTTACGCTCGACCCGCGACGCATCGAGCGCTCCGGAGGTCAGCCGCGTGCCCATAACGCCCCAGAAATACGGGAGAGCTTAGCTGCCGCTTGCAGCGGGAAACTGGATTCAAATTGCAACAGAGACGACTGGCTTTTGTTGTTTGTATGATAACTGGTATAATTTATTTGCTTCAGCTTGTGAAAAATAGCTATAGTTCATTAAATGTAAATAATAAATCAAATTTATTTCATTCCTATTTTGTTGAGAAATATGCTTCGGCCTCAGCTTCGGCTTCTCTTCTTTAAGTTGCATAGAAAATGTTTGTGTGTGTCTCTTGCTTACAAATAATTAAATAAACAATATGTACAGGGAAATTATAAAATACGCTTTCTACTGTTTGCTTTTGTTTTCTTTTCGTGTGTGTGTGTGTGTTGTTTCAAGTCTTGGAGCTCTTAAAAAAGGACGTACAGATCTAAATGTTGAATTTTGAATTCCTCTGTGCATGGCCGCAGAAAAGGTATGTGTATCGTACATAAATTTCTAAAATTTGAACAAAGCATTTTGGGTTTAACAATATAGATATATATAAAAATAAATAGCCTTTTACTTCGATTCGCTAAGCAATTACATTTTTAAGTTTGCTTCACATCTTGCGGATTCTATTAATATATATTTACTGACTAGCAGTTAAAAACGAAGAAAAGTCATAGAAATAAATAAAATCAATGCAAATGCGCTTTGCACTTAAGTACGTGAACGGAAACTCGAACTCTCTCTCTCATTAGATTGACTAATAAACTGATAAATGTTATACAAATATGATTTGCTTTTGTTATCTCCTTTTTTGTGTGCTTGCAAATGGAAGACTTTGCGATTATTGTTGTCGTCGTCACTTAAAGTTTACAACTTTAGCTAGCTTTAAATTACATATTTACTGGTTAATCTATACACTAGGGTCTCCTTCCCTCCGATTTTCGGGCGCATGCTTGGCTCCTAGTTCTTCGAAAGCTCATTTGGTACAACAGTTTTGCAGTTGAAATGCAATTAGTTAGCATAAATATGTGTGTCTGGATTAGCTGGCCTCGCCGCTGCACGGCAACACCGGCAGCAGCAGGTTGCCAGCGCCGGGCGAGCTGGCTGCTGTTGGGGCTGCGGCGAGGGCAACATCGCTGCCCTGGTTGCTGTTGCAGTTGCTGTTGTTGCCGCTGTTGCTGCCGCTGCTGCTGCTGTTGCTGCTGCCGGTGCTGCTGCCGCCATTGAAGATCTCCGTCTTGAAGCTGCAACTAGCTGTGGCTCCCGTTGCTGCTCCTGTTGCTGCTGGTGCTGTCCCTGCCCCGCCCGTCGTCTGCAGTGCCAGCATTTGTTGCGCCTGCGCAACGCATGCAACACACGGACACGGCCCGCCCAATTTCCTCGCCAATATGGAGCGCAGCTTGAGAGCCGGCCCCAGCTTCATGCCCAGCGAGTTAACCAAGTGATCCTCGGTCAAGAGCGGCAGGCCAGTGCCGTCGATGGACTGATCGCGGAACGACTGCAATGGGAAGAGAGCCAAAAAGAGCGAATTAGTCGGGGAGCTTAGATTTATGAACAGCACTGCCACTGAAACAGTGGTTGGAGATGCTGCGAAAAATTAATATTATTGATAGTTTAAGGGAACAATTTTAATATTTATACATAGAAATAACAATTTATTTTTAGAAATACATCATTGAAACTTTTCAATCTGCTTTAGGGATCAGATATTTCTACCTCAAAGAAAATGACAGAACTCTGATTGATTAATATACTTTTACTACTAGTACTATAATGATTTATTTGTAATAGATATATATTTATTTCAGACTTTTATTTGCCAGATATGTTAATAGCCGAGAAAATGTCTAAGCCTTTCTTTTAATTAAATCAATTAAATCAAAGTCCATTTTAATGACAGATCAGTGTTTACAATACACATCAGTTTGCCGCTGGATTCATAGTTTGGAATATTAGGCGTATTACTGCAACTATTTTACGTTTAAAGTTTTATTTATAAAGTAATTAAAATCTATTAAATAAATTGGACAAGTCATCATGTGCCTTCATGACAACTTAAATATATTAAAATAAGTCCTGACAAATTTAATCTTTTAATATTTGTTTCATTCACGTAATAAATTTTAGAAAGACAACTTCTTTGAAAACCTCTTATGTTTTTTAAATACAAATCTATTGTATTAATGACATTTTCCTGCAAGTATCTTAGTATCTAAGAAAACTAAGGGTTATTCTCTTTGTTGGACCCAAGTTCATCCCATATTTCACAGTGCCAACAGGGAAGACACGTAGGCGCTGGGCATCCTGCTTGGTTATGTTCTGTTCTGTGTGTGTGTGTGTTTCTGATTAATGCGCGGCTTTTAAAATTGTTAATGAAAAACGATTTTAGCCAAAGCTGCCTGACTTGCCACAGCGGCCCGTGGAAGCTGCAGTAGCATTTTCATATTTGCAACGCACGATCGATGGAAAGTGGCCAGCGAGTGGGCACCCCTGATCTCCCTGCTCCACTCCACTCCACTTCGATCCGATGCGATCCTCCTCTGCTCTTGGCTGCCACGCCCCCTGTTGCTGCTGCTGCCACGAACTCCCCTTTGGGCAAATCGAAGCTCGCGCCACATGAGATTTCTATTATAGATTGGCCCTGATTGAATTCCACGTAGCTCTCCTCCAACGGGAGGCCAACCTGTTTCCGCAGCAGCTGCAGTGGCTTCAGTTGCTCACTAACAACTGCCACTGTTTGCAGTTTGGTTGCCTCCTCCTCCTCCTCTCAGCTCTGCGACCGCGTTGGACACGCCTTTATCGGGAACGGGCCCGCTTTTATGGGCCACCGCCGAATCGATTCGATTCCGGGCGGCGGCGGTCATCTCTATATATAAGGGAGGAACGCCCAGCCCGGGCAGCTCAGCGTTGCAGCGATGTGGTGGATGCGGATGCGGCTACTCTTTGGCTTCGTGGTCCTGCTGGCCCTCGGCCATCTGCCGCAGGAGCGCGGCGTTCTGGCCCAGAAGTACTACATGAACTTTGCCTTCAATAACAACAATCCGGACATGGAAGCCAGCGATGGGGGTAAGGTAGGTCCGCCCAAGGATGGTCATGCCACGGACGGACCTGGCCACGACGGTGACAACGGACACACTGGAGGTACGGATAACGGCACCGGTACCGGTGGGGGAGATGCCGATGACAGCATGAACGATAGTGAAGATGCCAATGAAAATGCAGGGGAAAAGGAAGCTGCAGGGAAAGATGGAGCTAATTATGAAGCTAATCAGGGACACGACAATGAGAATGGCAACGGCAACGGAAACGCCAACACAGCTCAGCAGCCGACCGGCGGAAGGGACGACGACAACGACGACAGCGACAGCAAGGATCCCAAAGACCGGCGCCGCAAACTGGCGGAGCAGGAGGACAAGCCGCTCAAGCAGAGAGATCACAGTCACCACAGCAGCTACGAGATCAGCATCGATGACAGCTTCGGCGGTCGCTACGTGCGCTCCATCTACGAGAGCAGCGAGAGTCACGGCCACTCCGGCAGCAAGGCCGGCTCCAACGAACGGGACAGTGGAGCCCAGGAGGGCAAGGATCAAGCCCCCAAGGACAATGATAATACCAAAAACAAGGAAGATCTAGGAACCCCAGGAGCCGTTGGGGTCGAAGTTCCAGATGCGACGGAGGGTGTGGGGATTGCTCGCGACGGTAACAATGACTATGAGGAGATGTAACAGGACTGGAAGAGCCAGGAGTAAGTGTCCTCAAACCTAATGGCCACCCTCTAACCTGGTATACATTGTCTTCCCTTTTTTCTTTCTCTCCTCGCTTCGACAGCTTGATTCGGGGGCTTTTGGGAAGCTGCGGTTACTTTTATGGAATTTTTCATTAAAATTACAATAATATTTAAACTAAAAACAAATCGTTTTATTAGAAAAATGAAAAGGTTATTGGGATCAGGGAATGGTATATCTAAGGGCATAAAAAAAGAATTTAAAGAAAAAATATATTTACAAGCTGATTTTGTCAAGTTTGTAAAGCTTTTCAATCGATTTCAATTTTTGTGGCAGTTCTGGTTTAAGAGCTAAAAAAGTTCGATAAAACTCAATATAATTCCATTTTGAACATTGAAGAATTCAATTGTTTGCCAGGTTTAGTATCTAAAACTATTTATTAAAAGCCATTTTATAATAAAGGTACTGTTTATATAATATATCTTTTTTAACATTTAAAAGCATTTACATCAGAAGGTATTCCCAGTTTAAATATGTATTAAATAAAGTCGCATAACGATTTTTTATTTTGGAACTACAACTACATTATTTTTTTCTCAAAAAGGAATTATTTTTTAAAAGTTCCTTTACACCTTAAAGTCTCCTTTATTGACTCTTTCAAAACTAAAAAACTTTTGAAACTTACAAAATAATATCATTACGGCTACACTTCATAAAAAACGCGAGCACATCGAATCGTATAAAAATCGATGGTACCTCCATTAAAAATCAACCACAATTGGCAATGGATAATGAGATTGGACACTGTCCAATCGAGCGAGGGTATATAGGCAACCCAGTGACAATATGCCAACTTTCACTCTGGACTCCGTGAAGGTGGAGGGTGCAGCCATGTTGATTCCCTGCTTGTGGACAACCCTGCCGTGGATTGTCTTGGGCCAGTCGTACTATATGAGCTTCATTTTCAACAACTTTGGCTACGGAGTCAGACCAGCGGTCGTAGAGGCACCAGATCTCGGATTAACCGGCGCCAAGAAACCACTCAAGAGGATGGAGGATACCCTTGAGCTAAGCTCGATGGAACAATCGCGAGGATCTGGTCGGAACACAAGACCCGTGTTCGATGCGGATTCGAGTGAGTCAGATGGACTAGATTTTGGCATTTTAAACACTGTAAACACTAAGAAGCCCACAAAGAAGAGGCCGACACAGAAGCCTTCAAAGGTCAGAAACCCTCAAAAGACTTCGAGGTCTCCAATAACTTCAGGAATTACAGAGACTCTGAAAACTACAGAAACCACAGAAACTCTAAATACTTCAAAAACTCCAGAAACGCCAAGAACTACAAAAGTTCCAAGAGCCTTAGAAACTTCAGACACTCTAGAAACGCCCCAGGAGATCACCACAGAGTCCACCAAGGCCACAGAAATGGACGAAGAAAAAGAAGAGACAAGCTCAACAGGACCTGGCACAGATGGACCGGAATCAGGTAATGCTGCAGAAACCTTGGCACCCGGGGACACAAAACCACTGGACACCATAGAGCCCAGAGTGACCTGGCCACCGGTGACCCCGCATCCGTCAGAGTTCTTCGAATACCCGGAGGCCGAGTGCCACGAGGAAATGGATCTGCACGAGGTCTTCGGCATTAGGTTGGAGCGAGATCGAGGACTAGCCACCAAGATCCTGTGCCAGTTCAGCAACAGCTGGGGCGGTCCTTGGCTACTGATGACGCGAGTCGAGCTTCCGGTGCGCATTCACATGCGTCACTGGTTCCTGGGCTACGTGACCGAGGACTACAAGGACTTGAACATCAACTTCTTGGCCCTGGCACACATCATGAATCACATGCGCACAGCCATGCTGATCCTTGGCCAGGACGAAAACGATCGGTTGGTGTACAACCTGTATGACAATGTGGTCATTTCGGCCTTCAACGATGTCTTCATGATGCGCAAGGCCGAGCTGGTGGAGGCCAATGCCACGGACATGCTCTTTCTGGCCGTGGGCAAGACGCTCAGCTCATATGGCGGCCGGAATCGGACGTGTCCGCTGCAGGTTCTGGGCAGCTGGTGGGGCAGTTCAGTGAGGCAGAAGGATGTGAATGAGGGCTACTCCTGGTAAGGATCTAGCGAGGATTAAACACCAACTGGGGATAACACTGATCATCCCACTCTCTCGGTGTATTTCCAGTGTCTTTCCCAGGGAGCGAAATGTCACGCGTCCTGGCTACATGGCCATCTTCATCAAGCCCAGTGTGTTCAGGAACAACAATACCGCTTTCTACAATGAGATGATCACCACCCGACGACCCTGGGGCTTAACTGTGGATACCGGCCTTATGGAGGAGGTCAAAAATAACCAAACTGAATATGAAATCCGTCTTAACCAGCAATTCCGACGCTCCAAGCAGATCGTCCAAGAAGAGCTTGAACGGCGGGCGAACATATTTGATGCCATTGAAAAAATACGAAGGTTGCAGGTCGAAATGCAGAGGGGCAGGTGATAGGGTAAGAAGCTAGGGCAAGGGTAAAGCTGTATACACTAAATCACTCATTAGATGTAATTGAGAGTAAGTTGGATTTAAAGAAAAGAAAACTGTAAACAAATATACTTTTAAAGATCTTTTCGAATGTATTTTAAATGTGTTTATAGTGTGTTTATAGTTTGGATTTACTTTCGTCAAGTTTATATATTTATATTTTTAGTATTTCTAACCAACTTTGAGAGCTTCTTCAAAAGATTAAAGTACTAAATAAACACTTTTATCTAAATAGTAAGTAAGTAGCACTATTTATTTCACAATATTACATCAAACAAACAATAATTGATACGTTTTTCAATTAAATAACTTCGTGTAACCCATTCCCACACTGCTTAAGCAAATAAAGAAACAAGCAAATGGTCGCGGAGAGGGAACAAAAAGTCTAAACAAGATAAGAGCTAAGCAAAAACTAAGTTCTAACCGGAAATTGGTGGCTTTTACTCCTATGGCCTGGGCTTGGACACTGTCATAATTTTGCCCGGACAACGCAGAACACAAAAAATGGTAGAGAAAACTCTGCAACTAAAGGGGACTCATGCGAGGGGCAGGGACTTTGATTTGGGTGGCTCTGTGGTTATGGTTATGGTCAGCCAAGTGCATTCTAAATTCTGTGCCAATAATTGACAGAGCCAACAATAGCAGCGGCAGCGGCAACAACAACTCTGCATTAACTAGAGCCCAGGAAATGGCCAGAAAGCAGGGAGAAAAAGAGCACAACTTGGCCATAACAATACGGGGCCAAAAACAGATTTGAATTGTGGGTCTCTTTTGCCCGGCTCTTGACTTTGAACTCCTTTTGCTAAAATAATAATAAAAAAAAAGAAAATATACAGGAAAATGCCGAGACCTCGACCAGAGACCAGACCAGATCCAGGCACGCAATGTAATTGGACGCCAGGTTCCAGGCTCCAGGTACCAAGTTCCTCCAACGACGAAGGCAATTTGAGACAGGGAAATGGGTTGAAAAAAATATGGAAATATGCAAATCACTTGGCTGCATCAAACAAAAGACTTGGCCGGCGTTAGAAGAGCGAAAACACCAGATGGTTTAATATTATTAATGAAGGAATCTCGGTTTGATGGCTTTCGCAGCTCATATCGATTTGGCAGACACAATAGAAGCACGGCTCGTGATTGAATATTTGCATATGTGACCGGGAATCTGCAGGCGAATTAAATATATGTTCGCCATGGAAGCAAAGTGCTCCAGTCGCGGACACGTGAGATACGGATCTCGGAGCTCCGCCCAAGATACAAATCCGAATACAAACACAAATCCCTATCCAAATCCAAGTCTGCGTGTCGTCTTCAATCTTCCAAATTAAACTTTATAGTTCAAGTTTGGTCTGTAGCCCGGCTGGGGTTTTTTTTTTGGTCCGACGACGACGGTGACCTGACTTGACCATGGACAGATGGTTAAATATCAATGAATGTCCGCGATCACAATTTGCATACGCAGCCAAAAGATTCGTCAAAAGTTCGCTGCCGAACCCGGGGCCAAGCCAAAGAACTCGTAAATATTTGTTGTCTCGGTTTATACGACTTTAACTTTGGGCTAAGCCTTTTCTTTCTTTAATAGAGCTATAAAGTTTAAGCCCAATAAAGTTATTTTGTTGCGCAATATTTACATAGAACTCAAGTGGGTTTCAATCATAAAATAAACACATAAAATCGGTTCTTGTTTTGGTTCAAAAATATACGGCAAAGAGGGAGATATATCGAATAGCAGAGGGGCTTTGGGATAAACTATCGTTAGAATAAGAGTTAAAGAGTTAAAAAATATGATTTCAAGGAGTTTAGAGAGGGATAAACCTCCTTTAACTATATCCTCTTTTCTGATTAGGGTCTCAAAACGATATTCCAGGCTGGCACCCATCCCTATTAGCCATATAAATGATTCCAAATTGAAAGAACCAGCATCTGTGGGGATAATCTCGAGGCCCGGAATGTTTCCTTACTTTTTTTTGCGAAATAAATTAATAGCAGGGTCAGCTTATGGCGCGTCAAATGTGAAACGTGCCAGGTCCTCGTCCAAAATCGTCCAAAAACCAACGCCCAAAGCCCCGAAACTCCGATACCCGAATGTCCGAGTCCGAGTCCGAGTCTTTTGCCCAAAAGACACATCACACTAATAAGCAGCTACAAAAGTGCTTCTGGCTGCTTCTGGTCACCCGGTGGATGCAGGCCCTCTCCCCCAGCCCCGCCAAATACATTTTAATTTGAAGAGCCGGCTGTGCAGCGAAAAAATGAATTCTACAGGGTCGAAAGGGGCCTCGGACCGAACCGGACCGGACCGGACCGGACCTCACCGCTCTCTGCCCAATTGTACTTTCTGGGCTCAATTTAGTTGTACGGATTTTGACCTGCTTAACCCTAAAGCCGGCGAGGGAGCTCCAGGGAGGGCCGGCTGGAGGGGAAGACAAGAAGCGAAGACAACAATTTGAATTCTAAATTGAACAGCTTTTTGTGCTACCTATGCCCGGGAGCTCGCCCAGCCGCCAGTTGAGTGGAGTTGAGCGCTGATCGCGGAACGTGGGCCGACCTGCTGCCAACTCTGCAGAGGTTCAGGCCGCCGCCTTGTTCCTGTTGTTGTTGTTGTTCTCTCTGGCTTCGCCTGAATCCGAGACTGAGCCACCACCGTCAATTGCGCCCAACTACCTACTCATTGTAATTCTTCATGTCTGGCCACGTCCCGGCCGGCCGCTCGGCCGGGCCAAAAGCAAAAGCCAGCCGAAAGAGCCCCGTCTTGGAGGAGGTGTGGAGGAGAAGGAGGAGGAGGGACTGCGACCTGATTGCCGGCAGTGGCAAGTACCAAGTTCCAGTTGCCCATCAGCAACCTTTGGCTCGGCAAGCTCGTATCGGTAGTGGCTGCCCACCTAAAACAAAAAAAAGTGACACTGCACAAAGGTGAGCTGGTCTAGGAGTTACCCCTCAGGGAAAGTTCTTCAAATTTTTAATCACTTAATTTGAATGGAATTGAAAGAAAATCAAATCAAGAACATTTAAGAGGGGTATTCCAATGAAAGCTCCGTCTAAAGTATTTTTCATATTCAGTAAACTATCCCCGAGTTGTGTTAAACGAAACAAAATAGTTTTATATTTGAGTGTTAAGATGACATTCTTACAAATTCTGTTAATTCATATTTTCCCTAAAAAAATATATATACATTCTTCCCTAATCTATATAGCTTTATATACCCCAAACCCTCCTCATAAGAGGTATCAAAAAAGTTGACTTGCTGCCTTCTCCATCGCAGCTCTACACTTCACTTGTGTCTTTGGCTTTGATTTTGGTAGCGAGTATTTAATGATATTTCTCTCTTTTATTCAGCCCAGCAACCCAACAATTACGCTTAATGCCAAACATCCTCTGCCGTCCAGCTGTCCCGGCTTGAAGCTCTCAGATCCCAGCTCCCAGCGCCCAGCATCGCATCCGAGTGCGGTGGCTGCGGTTTGATCTTGTTACGCATTCGGGGCAACGACTACTAGGTGGCCTCTAGATTGCGCTCTGGAATCTGTGGGCTGTAGTTCGGAGTCTGTACCCCGGCATCTGGATCTGCGATCTGCGATCTGAGGTAGCATTTGATTGGCAGTTAGACCGGAGCTCCGACTGGTAAGTTAGTTACTTGGTGAAGGGCAGTCCATGTCCATGGCTGCACTTTCCCCCAAAAGTGTGGCAAATTGTCGGGGGCTTATCTGCCTTTGATTGATTCGCTTACCAGCTCTGACGACCGAAAAAAGCTGTATTCTATATCAATCACCCAACTGTTTCAACAGCAGTACGGCAGAGTACATAAAAAATTGCCCGCTTATTATTTAAATAATTTAATAAATTATTGAATGCCCGCCCTGGGGGCCTGCGGGGGTAAATTAAGCTTTCGAGCAGCGGCTCTTGACTTAGACAGATGTAATAAATAAGTTTTATGTTTATTTCACAGCTACTGCCGCCGGCGAAGTTAAGTTAAGCGCGACTGGGACAGTGGGCGAGTTGTGTAAATTGCAGATAGATGCGGGGATAAAAAGAGGGTCACAGTGGGTCACATATTAAATTAAACAAAAATAAAAATAAAGCTTTTAATGATACATAATTTACTAACATATCACTAGTGTAATACCTAGATGTTTCGAATATCTTTAATAGTAAATGCATCAAAAAGGAAGCTTTTCTTCCGTTAAAGAGAAATTAAAAAGTGGTATGAGTTGTGATTAAAGGGATTCCCTAAGCTAATCATCCTGTCTCTCTTTATTTGATATATATATTTTATTTACTCATTTTATTAATATGTTACTATTGACCACTGTCCGCAATGGGGCCACTGCAGATATAACATCTTAAGGTCAAAATATTAGCAAATTTTATGTGACCCGTTCACCGAACACAGCCGCCAGGGAAACAACAGGAAAAATACATAAAGAAGGCCAGCCAGCCAGGCCAAACCAGGAGAGGATTAGGGGGCAAGCCGGGGTATCAGCCAAGGAGCTTCGGCTGTTAATTTCGCTGCAGAGAGCGGTGGGCACATAATCAGTTTATTTCGTTGCTTTGGTTTCTTCAGAGGAGGCGATGCAGTAGGAGCAAGAGCAGGAGCAGGAGCCGAAGCTCTCGAAGAAGAAGAAGTGCCCCGGGTTACACGCCAAAGATACGATTTTAGATTATATGGCCAACTGCGCGCATGCGCATAATAATAATGCATGCAACAAGACGAAGACGACGACGGCGACGAGTAGCCAATTGCAGGCAAGGCTCCTCTGCCCCTCTCCAGACCCAGGGCCAGACCCAGACCCAGGGTCGTCTTCTGGCTTCCTGTAGGGGCACAAAAAAGGCGTGCAAGTGGGTATAATCATCATCAGCTTTGATAACACACCACGAGCGACGTTGGCTGCAACGACCTGCCTGGTCTTCGGTCCGAGTCCGAGGTTTTCAAGACCCAAGACCCGGGACCCCGGGACCCTGGGACCCCAGACCCCAAACCCCAAGCCCGGCATGATCTGCTGCTTGGCATTTGACTTTGGGGCCGACTCTTCTCTGCTTTTCTCGCTCTTTGGCTTTCGGTTTGTGTGCTTCCAGTCATGCGCCGGCTTCGACTGCGGGTCCGAGTCTTGACTTTGGTTCCGAGGTCTCTGGGGTCTCAATGGGGCTGCTGCTGCTGCCTGACTTTGTTGCGGATGCAGTTGCTGCTGGAGTTGCTGCCTGCTCCCTGCTGCCTGCCGACTGTCAGTTAAATGGCAGCTCTGTTGCCGTGGCCACCTTATAACCTCCGCCCGGCGCACATTTCATCTAACCTCTGCCGCCGTCCGGCTGGAACAGTGGAGCAAGTGATGGACAAAAAGGGAAGGAAGCTTCCATAGCTCAAACTAAGTATTACCAGAATATGGGTAGTATTTAGCACTCCACTTAGCAGCTTATAACTGATTAAAAGGGAATTAAAATCTATGTGTTAGGTTTTATTTACTAAAACATTCTCAGACACATTTGAAATAAATTTATATATCTTAGCATAGACCCAAGGTATTTCAGAAAATTAGAGAGAGAAATATATGGTGAACCCTGCAGGTCTCCCCTCGATTGCAATCACTTGCCATCGTGCTGTGATTTCTGCCCCCAAACCCTCACAAGAACAGAACTTTTCCTTCAATGTAGGTGATTGTTTGGATCCTGTTCGCTGCGGTTCGGTTCGGTGCTCCTAACTGCCACAGCAGGTCGGTTTGCCGGCTCCAAAAGGCCCAGCAGCAACATCATCAAACAGACGACATCATTATCGTGCAACATTATCAAAAACCGAAAGAAAAAAATAAAAAATAAAGACAGGACGCCAAACGCGAGGCAATTTTGATACCCTTTAACTGAAGGTTATGAGGATATGGTAAGAAAATAAGCTGACCTTGTACTTAATGAGCAACGAAATCTGAGTCTATTTAAAAAGCTGCGAGTAATTTCAAACAGAAATATAACTCAGACAAGAAATATAACAAGACACATCTTTACAGTTTCTTATATAAAATGTAAATAAATATGTATTACCTATTACTGATAAATTGAGTACCAGGTAATCCCCTGTCGAGCCTTTGAAATTTCTTATTTTCCTTAGTTTCGTAGGCGGTCGAAAGGTGGAAGCAGGCTTCGCGAGCGGACCGAAATATATTGAAATATGGCGGTAAGCGGGCAATTTAAATGTGGCCCCGCAACACTTGCCGCTCCCCCTGCTGCACGGAATGTGGTTTTAAGTAATTCATGGATTAATGGTAGCATATTGGTCTTGTGGCAGGAGAGGCGAGTCGGCAGGAGGACAGTGGAAGTGGAAGTGGCCGCCGTCCCGTGAGTGAATGGTCGTGTCTGAGGCCGAGACCGGAGACCGGAGACCAAGAGCCTGTCTGTCTGTCGGTCTGTCTGTCTGCGGGGCCTTGGCCGTGGCAAGAGTAGGAGTTGCATGTTTAGCACGTGCCTCCAGTTGCTCTTTTGTGGCAGGCTCGAATGTTGCTGCTGCTGCCGTGCAGAGTGCGGCAGTTGCCGTTGCTGCAGTGCTGATAATGCGTTGACCGCCAACGCCGCAAACTAGATTGTTGCGTTTATAATCATTAGGCAAGTCGGTGATTTGTTTTCCTTTTGCCCAGGTACACACTTTTCTTTTGCTCCAGCATCCTGCACCGATTCTTTGGGGCTATGAAAGTTGCAGCGGTTGTTGTTTGCCACAAAAAGCACCGTTAATACGAGGTTAGTTTAGTGGCAACGAAACTGGAGGCTAGTTTTTGGTAACTTCACCGATTTTAATTGGATATGTGCATACATTTTGCATGTGCTCCATCACTATTTGAAAATCTACTTGGTGAAGTAGGATTAAGTGAAGCATTGAGTGTCCTAGGGCGGTATTTGTTGACCCAACTGACCTCTTGTTTTATCAAATTCTTCAAGAAAGATGCCACATTCCCCTAATAACCTTGTGTCTCTCTTATTTCCCAACTCACTTAAGCTCCAATCAAATCCCAGAGTATTGCATCACAGCCTCAATTGAGGTTTTCTTTCACATCTCTGTCACTCCGCCGGCTTAACCGAAAAATTAATTTCAATTTTTGTTTTTTGGCACATAACGCCGCGTCATACTTCCTGTAGAAAGAAGAAAAACCCCAACTCACTTACCACATAACTCTTTTCCCCAAGCGGCACACACACACACTCAAACGGAGGCTCAGTCACAACGAGAAACCAACAAATTGCATTTTAATGCAACTTTCCAAATCAATTTTCCGAAAACCCAAACATCGTCCCTCCCTCTCTGTGTGCATTTCCCTTTAACAAGTCGAGGGAAATTGGGAGGGGAGCCGGCCGGGTCGGAGTTAGCCACAAGAGTGCCTGGGCAAAAGGCCAATATAAAAATAAATAAGGCCCGAGTCAGCCATGTGACAGTTATGGATGAGAAGGCTGCACTCCAGGCCCGGCTCCAACTCGAACCGATCCCCGATCCGCACTCGAAGCCGGAGTTAAGCCAAAGTAACGAGTTGCCAGCGCGATAAAAAATCTAACTTTAATACGAATTAAGATAAACAAATAATGAGCCAGGGAGCGGGCTGTCCGGGGACCCGGCCGGGGATCTAATCGAATGTCTGTGCGGACGGCAATGGAGACCTCCGGGCCCAAGCTCAAGTGACAAGTGCGAGCCGAGCTTTTGCTTTTGACATTTGCTGAATATGAGACTGCGACTCCGACGATGATCATGATGATGATGACTACGTGGATTCGCAGTCGTTGCCAATGTTTACCCGAACGATGAAACCTTATGCCTAATAATAGGGTCGACTTTGAAATGCATACGCTTGGGGAGTGGACTGGTGGAGTGGTGGAGTGGTGGAGTGGCGAAGGAAGACCTGGAGACACATAGTTCGCCTCGCTTTTGACGGGGGCGTTAGCCACGGTGCAAAATGTAGAGCTCCAGAGTTGATCTCCATGTAGCCGATGCTTGACATTTATGTGAACCCAGGCGGCAGCAACAACACGACACGAAACCAAGCTAAACCCGGAGCTGGAGCCGGAGATCCAAGAGATCCAACAGATCCAACAGATCCCAGGTGATCGTGGGCAAGCGAGTCATGAATCTTATGACGCCTACGTGTACTTTTGGCATTTGGCATGTCAAATACAATAAGTACTAGGGGAGCCCCCAGAGCCAGAGATCAGAGCCCAAGTTGGAGTTGGAGACGGAGGCCCAAAAGCGGAGCCTGCGTTGGCTCTTCGGGTTCAAGACTCTCTTCACAGCTGACAGACGAACTCGTTTTGTGGGCTCTGGTTCTCTGGCGAACAGAACATTCCTGGCCTGTCATTAACCGACAGAAACTAATTCGCTCCAAATAAGTTCAAGGCGGAATGCTGATAGATTGACAAAGCGAATGGGTTCGGAGATGTTTGCTCATGTTCTGGCCACAATTTGCGAATCAGTCAACTCGAGTTTCAGTGGAAACGAGATGGAGATGTGGGTAATGGCTTGATTGTGAACTTGAGATACGTTGAAAGGGGTCAAAACGTAATCTATGGGGACTAAATCAAATCAAATTATACAGAGAAAGGATATTAAAATTGGTTAAGGAGGGTAAGCAAATCCAATTAATAGATCTTTCTTACAATCCCACAAAACTCTCTATCTGGCAGATCCCATCTTCTATCGATCAAGTTTCTAAGCTCCTCTTCTGTTACCTCACATTCCAACCCACCTGCTACCTTGTGCTGCACTTAATCAGCGAATAATTCATGACAAACCCTCCGCTTTCCGTTCTGCCTGGGCCAAGGGGAGTGGCTTTGGCTGTGGCTCTGGCTATGGCTCTGGCTCTGGCTCTGGCCCAACCTCCCTCCCGTAGCTCGTGTCGCTGATCACGCATAGAAATTATTATTGTGCTTTAATATAGCCATAAATCTGAACATTTAAAATGCAGAAAATATCGCATCCTGCTGGGATGAGACTGGTCCGGCCTGGACCAACTTATGACTTCATCTGCATTTTTATGGAGAATGCGCCCTGGCGATAATAAACCCTGGCATCGAGGCCGAGATCGAGATCGAGCCACCCATGCGTGCTCCTAGACGCGGCCAGCTCGACGGTGGAGAGTCTAGGCCTCGAGTCGAGCGAGGGCCTCGGCCGAGAGGCAATATCAATAACACTTGCAACTCTGTCCGAATGCAACATGATGCGACAACGACAACGACAACGACAACGCAACGACAACGTCGGACAATGTCACTGAACCAGTTCTCAATGTCTTCATATAGATTTCCACGGCCCGCGAGAGTCAACCTCTGCACTAAATATTTACAACCTCCACAATATCTCAACGACCGACAACGACGACAAAAAAAGCGAGGAAAAAGACGGACTGGAGCGAGGCTGGTCTTTTCTATCGCCTGGCCTGGCGGAACAAGTTCATGCAACTGCGGCAGCTCTGCACCACAAAAGGTGTTCAGGCGACCAAGACCGAGCCCAAGAGCAAGATCCAACTACCAACTACCAACTACCAACGGCCAAGAGCCAAACAGCCAAAGAGCCAGCGATCAGCGACCAGCGACCAGCGACCAACGACCAACGACCGATGGCCAAAGCTGGCCAAGTGTCGTTGTGGCCATAAATTCAATTGAATATTACGCCAATTGCCTTTTTGTCTATCGCGAACCTCGGGGAGGAGTCAACGTCAGCGGCCTCGAAACTGGTTCCATCATCATCAGCTCGGCACGGTCCGGGGTCCGTTGAGATATGCGCTCTTTTTAAGCAGATTTAGTTCATCTTTGAATGCACGCTAAGCCGCTTTCGGCGCGCTAATTAGACGACTTTCAAGGCCCCATCTCCGCGGGCTAATATGCATCAAAATGTGTCAACACCTGGAGCAGCTACTCCTCCTGCTCCGTATCCTGCCGCCCCGTCCGGCTTGGCTTAATTGTTAACTCTCCGCGTACATGGCTCTCCGCCATCGAACCGAACCTAGGCCATGTTTTCACTCCATTAACGCGTTGCGACGCGCGGCCTTTGGGGGATCGGTGATCGGGGTGCGCAGATCCTGAACGGGGTCTGGTAATGATGCCTGACGTTGACCGATCGTCGACCGCAAAAGCCGGGGCCAGAGACAGAGCCCAAGTTAGTGCCGCAGCCAGATCCAGATCCAGAGCAAGAGCCGGCCCAGGCTGAACCGAGCGATCAAAAGTCGTTCAACTTGCCGGAACTGGTCGTAAAGATCACCTGGCCACCATTGCCTCTATGTGGAGCATTTTCCTCTCGGACCTGGCCAACGCAGCAGCAGCAACGATGCCGATGAGGCTGAAGCTCGCGTGGCACAATATTAATGGCCGCCAGAGAGTTCAGCACCGGCCACCGACGGGTTCAAATCCCGAAACATGGTTAATCTTTGCGTTCGGTTTGCTGGGCAGGAAACCCCAACAAAGGCAGCAAATCAGCGAGAATAAACGATCTTCGAATAGCCTTTGGGTAAATGAACTTTGACTTTCGAGTGGGGTTAAAGAATGCTTAGGAAAGAGTCGGAATAGTTGGGGTTTTTGGATCTCGAGAGGTCTTTAGTAAGTAACTAGGTTTGAATGGGTTTCTTTCAAAGATCCTTCAAGATTTCCTACATTATCCCTTTAAAATGTTCTTTATAAAGTTTAACCAAGACATAGTTTGGGGATTTTACAATCCTTGTGTTGAAAGGAAGCTGTTTCTTCTTTATATTTACTCTACATGCACATAGTTCCCCCTTCAGTTCAGTTTACTTTCTAAGGTGCGATTTATTTACCCCTGCCATTTGGACCATAAAACTCAATTAGTTGGACCTGGGACCTGGTACCGTGGAGATTCCTCCTTTCTCTCCTGCAAGTCACTTTGCTTAATCAACCAACAAACAAATGGGCTAAAAGGGAGAATGTTATGTTGGATTTTCGGTGCTTACCTGAACGTACTCGGCGCATATATCAATTCCACCCACAAAGCCGCACACATCGTCCACGGACCAGGAGTTCACCTCCTCACTCTGCGCCTGACACCGTCTGCGGGCTCTGCCAGCTCCCGATCCCGATCCGGCTCCCGTTGCTGTGCCTGCGTTGGCGTTGCCAGAATGGATCTCCTCGTGCTGCTGCTGGTGCTGCTGCTGATCCAACGGTGGCGGGGATGGTGTGGACGTGGCCGAGCCTGTGGTAGCCGTTGTCGCCGTGGAACTGGCACGACGCTCGGCCTTAAAGCGCTTGGCGGCCGGCGGCTGGGAGCTCAAGTCCAGTGGCGCCGCCGACGCAATCGAGGGGCCACCGCCACCGCCGCCGCCGCCGCCGCCTCCCATGGACGCCACTGTGGAGGCATCGTTGGTGGAGCGTGGACTAGACTGCCGCGAAGCGTGATGCGATTGTTGCTGCTGCTGCTGCTGCCGTTGATGCTGCTGCTGTTGCTGCTGCAGTTGCGCCGAGTAGATGAGGGCGGGGGTTACAAATTGGGCTGCCTGCTGCAGTGCCGCGTTCAGAGTGGAGTTGGAACGCGGCGTGCCCGCCGCACTCGCGCTCGGCGACGAGGCATTGGAGCCGGATCGCTGCTGCTTGCTGCGCAGAATCTCCTGGATTTCGGCATCTTTGACAGCACGCGCCTGAGGAGTTTGGTGTTGGAGTGGGGGAGAGGAAATAAATGGAGAAAGAGAAGGGATTAGATATGAAATGGAATCGAAACTGTGGTTGCCTTCGGTGATAAGTTCTTTCTTTGATTAAGAAAATATATATTTTAAAGGCATATAGATTCTCCTCCCCTCTCTATTTCCTTGCTCCTGGCTACTCACCAGCGTCAGCAGCGCCTGAGTGCTGCTCATGTCTATCAGCGGCGGGAAAATGCCGGACGAGAAGGGCAGAAAGTTGGTCATGAACGGAGAGACACTCGCCGCAGCCACCACGGCGGCCATTTGGCTCTTGGCCTGCTCTGTGGGCGATGGTGCAGCGGGCGGCGGCACAAGCTGGGCCAGGGACGAGGCACCACCACTGGCTGCCGTACCACCCACGCCCAAGTTGCCTCCTCCTCCTCCACTGGACACGCTCACTTTGGTCTCCTTGGGCAAACTGACGGCAGCGGAATTCGCAGCTGCCGATGGCGAGTGCTTCTTGGCGGGATTAGGGCAACTGTTGCTAGTGCTGCTGCTGCTGCTGTTGTTGTTGTTGGACGATTTAAGGCCAGAGCTTGGGGCAGAGGTGGTGGCTCCTGCTCCGGATCCGGGTCCACCTCCAGTTCCCGCCGGCGACGAAGTGCTGTTGCCGTCGTAGTAGGAATTGCGTCGAGTTACATTGTTGCTGCACAGAGAGAAATTGAGGGGAAATTGTTTAGTTTTCGGATACATTTTCTATTTGTTTTTTATATATTTGATTTTAGTTTTTATCACAAATATATTTTAGTTTAAAGTAAGCAATCGCTTAAAGTTATTATTCACTTATTGAGACTCAATTTCTTAAAGTTCTCTTTTAGTTTTCAACTCTACTCACTCATTGGGATTGGTGTTATTGTACTTGGCCGCCAGACACCGCATTATGTCCGAGTAGTTGCGAGTGGAGAAATCCGAGGCGCCGCCACTCGATGCCGCTCCACTTTCCGCCTTGCTGCCGCTGTTGCTGTTGCTGCTGCTGCTGTTGCTGTTGCGTTGCTGCTGCTGACTGGCGGCGGCCTGTTGGATGCTATTCAGCAAATTCGTTGACAAATTGTGCACCGGCATGTGCGTGGCGGTGGCTCCTCCCGATGTCGCTGGTGCCCCAGCAGTTGGAGCATTGGGCGGACTCAGGCGGTGGCTATGTTGCTGCTGGTTGGGTGAGACGCCACCACCACCGCCGCCGCGAAACGATGAGGAGGGCGTGGCGCTGCGAGATCTATTCGATGAATTTTAGAAATAAAATCAAGGATTAGTTATGTTGAGGCAAACATTTAGCGGGTTTTGCATAAGTGGCAGTGGAGTGTGACATCAGCCTGGTGTATTTACTAAATGATATATGCATGGATCGCTCATAAATTTGCATTAATATTTAATTATCCGGAGTTCCCCCCATTCAGCACGGCCCCGAAAAGGTGTCGCACACAATTGGCTTATTTGTCATTCTGTGCCCCGAGGGGTCCAGCACAGCATCCCAGCCAAGTTGGCTTATTTGACATGCTAATGAGTGGCTTCCGTGAGATCTTCTCGGCCAGCAAGCTCTCCCAAGAGCCTCCAGCAGCTGCAGACGCTTGATATTTAGTTAATTTCTTTCTGGAAGTGGCCGGGCATTGGACATAATGCGATTAGGAATACGATTTGACATGGGAACTGCCTGTGCAAGGAAGACCAAGTCCCGATAACTGACAGAGTCAGGTGAGAAGCCTGGGAGAGTTCACTTTATGGGAGTGAGTTTCGTGTTAGGATAAGTTTAATTACATTACAGTTGGATAACCGGATAAGAGCTATAACATTGCCACAATATATAATATGATTTAAATCATTTATTGGGAGATTAAATTGGTTTTTTAAAGCTTAGTCAGATATACTGAATTAGGTTTAAACGTTTGTAAGTGAAGAAAATAAGTTACTTAATAACGAAATTCAAAGAAACTACTTTCTTTTTCTAGCAAGAATTCAAGGAATTACTATCCATTACAAGGAAGTAATTTATAAATATTTTTTAATTAAGAATTTGAAACAAAGAAGTTCATCACACTAGCTTATATATTTAATATCTTCTTAAACCTAAATACCTCTGGTTAACAACCATTAATTCCTCACAAACACAACCTTATATATTCTCTAAATCTTCCATTAAACTATCTCAAGTTCCCCTTCTTATTCTCGACCCCACTACCCATAATTCTTTTCTTTAATTTTAAATCTTGTCCATCCGATCGCAGAACATTTTCTGAAACAATTTCATTTTGGATGCTCTCCGATCGCAACGAAACCAAACGAAACAATCCATGTTAACCAATGTCGAGCAATTGTGGGCAACAATCTGGCTGGCATGGCCATAACTCATACACGGCTGCAACTACCGCCGGAGACATGCCACCAACATGGCGCACCACCGTGCCCCCAGCTCCCTGCGAAACCCACCCATTAGCCACCACCACCACCATTCCCATTCCCATTCCCATTCCTATAGAGGATCAGCAGCAGCAGCAGCCAACACACGAGCCAAGGCAAGCCGAATGGTAAATAATCAGCATAGATTCCTTGCCAGATCGGCGGTGGCAGCAGCGGTCACCTCCTAAACAGTGCGGTGCCGCAGCCAGTGGCAGCTGCAAGTGCCTGCCTCTATTTTGGGTTCCACCATTGGCATCGGGTTGCCTGCCAAACAGAGTTGCCAAAATGGCTATTTTAGCCTGAACTATGATATGTGATGGGGTTTTAGGGGTTAAAGGGAATCTGTAATGATTTTCCTTGTTCCCATTTGGAATATTTTAATGTTTCCCCTTTATATTTAATAAAGAGAATATTTTTAATATTATCATTAATAGATTCTTAATGTTTTTTATCACATTTTCTTTTTATGTCTTAAATCTTAACTCAGTTCATATATTCCAATTCCATATCTATTTTTATCCCACCCTAGACATTTCTTTGTCTCATCACTGGCGTTGCATGCCACATGGTTTGCTGGCTGCTCCTGGCTAGGTGGTTGTGGCACGGCCTTCCTTGGCCAGAAGAGAGTAACTCGTGCTGCACGTCGTCGTCGCTGGTCGTTGGTCATGTCGTGTCGCTCTTTCGGAGGCTGCGGCACAAATTTATATATACACATAGCAGCTTGCCGCTTCCCCCCGCTACCCTCTCCTCTTCCGTCCGTGCCACTGCCACGCCCCCTTGCTAGACCGCCGCCCCTCGGCCCACTCAGTGTGTTCCTGCTGCTGCTGTTGTTGTTTTTGTTGCCATTGATTTATCGTGATCTGTTGGTTGTCGATTTTTTTCGGTCGCTGTTCGTTGCTTACAACTTTGTTTTTCCTATTTGTGTGTGTTTTTTTTAGCTCCTTTTTTGCTGTATCTTTTTTAGTAATTTTTTTTTTTTTTTTTTGGTTTTGTTAAAAATGTTGATTATTGCAAATTGCTTTGGCGATTGGTAGCAGCTACTTAGTTGTGTTTTGTTGCTTGTTCTTGGCAATTGTTTGAACAGCAACCAGATCAACCAAACACGAACAAAAATGGCCAGGTAAAAAATGGTTTATGGTGGCGATTATGTTGGCTCCTGCTACCGATTGAGCCTCCCCCCCTCCTCCTACCACTCCACCACCTAATCTCGATTGGTGTCTAACGGTTCTGCCGAGATCTTGGGATCGGTGGCATGCCTAATTGGTTTTTATTATCCAACCAACAGCCGATCCAAATACCGGCAACATGTGCCCGCCTCGGTATGCAAATGGTGTCTTTTGTTACGCCTACACAAGGTTCGATAGGTCTTTAATAAAGGTAAATGTGTGCGTGAGTACAGTGCAGTTCGAAAATGGTAAGTTTTTAAAGTGTTAAATGGGAGATATTTTGGGAAAACAAATTATTAAAGGATTTGGTAGCAAAGTTTTTATGCTTAGGTAAGTGGTACTATTAAGAAAAGGTGAGTGAAAATATTTCTGTACAATAATTAATATTAAAATAATAATTATATAATTATGTCAAATATAAAAATTTTAAATCTATTATTAAAAAAAAAATAATTTTAACAGGCACAATATCTTGATCGAAACCACACAGCAGGCTTAAAAGTATGCATATGTTTTAGGTCCAACGATCAGTATTATGTTGCGTATTATGAGCTCAATATTTTAAGTCAATTTTTAGCTTAATTTGTACTTGGGAATTTTAAGGATTATGTCAGCTTAATATACCTTCGAGTCATCAATAACAATAATGAGAAATGAGGAAAAGGAAAATGAGAAGCCAAACAATAAATATGAAATATTAAATTATAAATATCAACAAAAAAAATAAGCAAAAAATAATCTTAATCAACAAAAATACTCATAATCAATATAAATTATAAAAAAACTCATTTATTTTACAAACATTTTTAAATCTTTTCTACTAACAAGAATTATAATTCAAAGAAAAATTAAATACTTTTTAATATTAATTTTCTACAGTCATTTTAATATGATACCCTTTTAACCTCAAAATAAATAAAGATCATTTTTGAGCTCAATTAAACTTCTGAAACGCACTGTACGAATACATCTAGATCTGTCTGGGATCAAAAAATAATGTCTGTCTATGAGATTTTTTGACGAAAAGTTCCCCAAAACAAAAATCCAAGAGACAATAGGCAAACCAGAAATTAGTTTATCTTTCTGCCAATGTCGCTGTCTGACACATGATATAATACTGCACCCATTTGTTTAAATTTAGAATTTAGTTTTCTATAACAAAAGCCTTTTAAATACCAAACGGAGAAATGTGCCCTTAAAGCTTTTACAGGATTGCAGTAAATATGCAAAATAAGCAAGAAAACAAAATAAATAAATAAACATAATCGAAAGGTCAAAATATAAACTGAATGAAGACCGAGTGATGGAGTTTTTGTGAATGGATCTCTCCAACGAAGATCGAGTTATGTTAAGAACCAAAGTCTTCAGACAGATAAATATTTGTGCGTCATGTAAGAATTTGCATTAAATTTGCATGGATTTATCGATGGCCAACCAAATTTATTTATGATATAAACAGAGTCTGAAGAATCTTCGCCTCGCCCTCTGAGGAGACATCCATTTGTCATATCGTATTAAGGCATCTTGGAGCGGCTGACTGCCTTAATAGGCGCTCCTAATTTGTGGCCAAACAATTATAAATTATGAAAATTATGCGGCTAATCCAATATCCGCTGACGACCACCCCGGGCGAGATCTGGGAGCCCAGAGCGGCCAGGTGCGGTTCGAACACGTTAAGACCCAGTCCGAGTCGGAATCGGAATCTATCGTCAGCGGGCCACTCAACGTCCACACCTCAGGTGGCGATAGAGCAGCGTTAGCATGTCTCATTAATATTAATATGGCCAAAACGTATCTCCGAACTTGTATCTTTCTCAGTTTCTTGTTGCTGTATCTTTCTAGCCATCTGTGCTGAGGCCTTAGGCTTGTTTGGATCTCGAGTTCGGTTCGGGCTGGCGAGATAAATTGCCTTTATTTATATTAGTTAATATATAATCTTTAACGCCATTAATTTAGTTGCGCGTATTAATTGCGGCTGATCTCGCTTGTCAAATCATTTTCAGTTCTTTTTTTGTCTCCGAGCCTCGTTAATTTTTTGTCTTATTCGTACATTTACATTTCAAGTTTTTCAGCTTGTTTTTCTTTGCCTTTTCTTGGCGGGTTCTTTGTTATTGCCTTCTTTTTGACAGCAGAAGCGTGCTCTGGTGTGGCGGCTATATGTATATTCGTGTTGGCTGCTTTTTGTTTGGTTTTGATTAATTTGCTGTTGGCCGCGAACAGAAGCCGCATCGATTTGGTTTCTTTTCGTGGTATTAATTTATTAAAATGTTAATTAATTTGTCAGGCGCTGACAGCCATCGGAATCGCTTGATAAATTGTCCCAAAGGGGAAACTATACTCTTAAAAAAAAAAAAAATCAACAGCCAGGCTGGGGAAATAATGTATGTACTTTGAACACAAATTCCAATTGTACTTCCTGACTCTAATATGTCGGAGAAACGAAGGCAGCCGGACAATAATTCCGATGAAGAAGATTGCCATAGGGAGTTAAGCGCATCGCCTTCCATTCTGCGACACCCGCCTGTCACCAGACAGATCCTCTCGGAGGGACCCTCCGTAGTCATCTCCCTGCCGGACGAGGACAGGGAAAAAACCCTGTCTGCGGAGAGCCCGGAGCAGCGGCACCGACGAAGGCTCCGTTTCCTGGAGATGCGGCGGGAGCACTACAGCCAAATGCATCAACACACCGAGCAGTGCACCATGTCTGGGGACGAGGAGCAGGAGGAGTCCAAGTAAATCCCACCGTAGACGGAGGACAATAAGCTTAAATAGGAACTGATCATATTTTGTATCTATATAGTGTCATCAAAACCCACTAAACCCCTAATAGACCTGAAGAAAGTAGGCCTTGTGAGTTACTAGCCTTGTGGCAAGAGCAGGCCTTCACACACAGGACCTCGAGGCTCTTTACATAATGGATAATGCTCTTTATATATTTCATTTCCTCTATAACATGGCTCACTCACCTGGCAAATGAGCTGACGGTCACTTCCCCGTTGTGGCTGCTGCTGTTGCTGCCGGGACTAAGGCGCTCCCTCTTCACGCTGAGCCCCAGATGCGATTGCTGACTCGATTGCTGGTGACTGTTGCTGCTGCCACTGTTACTGCCGCCGGTGCTGCTGCTGCTGCTGTTGTTGTTGTTTATGGTGTTGTTATTGTTGTTGTTGTGAATGGTCACCATAGGCTTGGCCTCCATCAGCGCATCCTTGTGGTTATCCAGCTGCGGCGACAACTTCTCGTGCTTGACCTTCTCCAAATACAGGGCAGCATAGGCGGCAGCCACCGAGGCGGTGTTAGCATTCGAGGAGGACGCAGACGAGGAGGAAGACGAGGTGGTGGTGGACATACCCGTGCCCAGGTGGGTGGTGGTGGGCGTGGCAGCCTGACTGACCGCTCCGCCCGAACCGCCAGTGGCCGCCTCGCTCAGCTTCTTGGCACTGCTCTCGATGGCTCCATATCCGCTGAGCAGCAGCGATCGCTCGCTGAGCATCTTAGCTTGGAGTTCCTGGTGGTGGCTCCTGGCCTGACCCTGGCCCAGCTGCCGGAGATCGCTGGCGAGCCGTTCGAGGTGCTTCCGCTTGGTGGCGCTGGTCACAATGGCCGCTTGCTGCTGGTCCTCGTGGGTCGCCGTGGGTTGGGCTGCGCTGCGACCGCCCACAATGGCGGTGGTGGCCTTGGCGGGCTTCTGCTGCAGAATGTCAGTGGGTGCGTTACCTGAAAATGAATCAAAGGGAAGGTTGGTATTAGTCTAAGCTGGGATAGAAGTGCAATAATCACTCAGAAAAGTGCATAAACACTTTAATTTTGTAGTTTATAAACTTTTTATTTATATCTCAGAATAAGTTCTGTTTCTGTACCTTTGAGTAAACTTGCCTAAAGCCCCACTCAGTATTGTTTTTGGAGTAACAAACCAACAGCGCTCACAGGAACACACTCAGAATGACACGCACCCGTCGACTGAGACACACACTTCGTGGTGTAAAATGCTCGAGGCTCGCTTTGTCGCATGCAAATCGGCCAAAGGTTAAGATAACTTATAATATGTTAACAAAACCAATGACCTGCAGCGTTGAACCCTTAAGCTAATTACCAGGGTGAGCCATGGGCCGCCAAGTGCACATCACACATCGTACGGCGAGGCAGAGTGCGACTCGTGCGGTTACAGAGCCCGGAAAAGCGACGAAGTAGGAAACAAAACAGCAGGAAACATCACATTTTAAAATTTAAGGTATTTTGAAAATTTATAAATGAGCTTAAGATTACTTTTTGTAAAGCAAGAAAGGTACAAAAAATAGTATAAACAAAGCACTGCTTGTAGTGACATTATTTCAGGGAATAGACAAGTATCGCATAATTATTTTGTAAGGTTTAAAGATAGCTTTATATGACATTAATTAAGCCTCTAAACTCAAAACTCTTTTGTTTAAAATGAAGTAAGAAATAAAAACTCTAAACTCCAAACACTTTTGTTTATAATTAGTAAGCAAATATATAAATATACACAAATACCAAAGCCATAACATCACATACAATAAACTTTTATGTTGCGGTTTGAGCTTCTTCTTACTCACACAAAAATTGTTTACAAATATTATTTCCCTAGGTATTTTTCCCCCAATTCTCCTCGGCTATTTACTTTCGCCTGGCGGCATATACATTATTTAATTGTAATTGTATTTTAACTGGCAAAAATTAAAAAGCAAATACGTGTATCGGTGCGTGCACAAGCATTGACCTCTACCTGCCCGCCGGTAAGGGGGAATTATTATTATAGGCGGATCGAAACATGTGGACGATAGGTGTAAATTGACGGAAGCCACACCACCAGTTCCAGACTCGAATCGAGTCGAGGCCCAAACCCGGGCCAGACGAATCCCCAAGCCTGGTGCCAGGTCCAGCCCGGCTGCTCGCATGTTTAGCAGCCAAAGCACACAGCATAAATAATTAAATGAAATATTTACAAGCGAAATTAACAACAATTTGTAGTTTTAAGCTCGTTACGATCCCCATCGAAACAGAACCAGAATCGAAGTCCGGGGATTGCATTGAACGCCAGACCAGATCCCCTGCCGCTTTGTTTCATATCAAATTTCACCCTTCTGGATTCGGATTCGACTGCGAGAACTCGGAATATTCGTATATATATAATAAGTTGGCCGTGCGTTATCATAAAATTAAGTTTATCATTGGTTAGCATAGAAATTAAGTTGTGGGCATACCATGACAGAGGAGAGAAAACCGAAATCAACCGCCCTAAAGTGGTTGAACAGTGGATGGTGCTTGTTTTTTCTTCCGAATAACTTGGGATTTGTCTAGACTAAAGTTCTGTTGACAGTATTTATAAATACTCTTAAGCCTAACATAATAACATAATTAACAATATTATTTTAATTTAATACGCACGATTATTATGCGGAAAAATAACTCGATTTATTTTCAAAAAAGTATAAAGTAATTTTGAAATATTTATAAATTGATTAAGGATTGCTAGGAACTAGCTTTTGCTACCTTTGATGGGACTTTATAAAGAATTACTTATTACATAATTATAAAAGTCATTTTAAGGGATGTATAGAACAATTTCTTAGCTTTGTTAAATAAATATTTAATTTAATAAATTAGGTAAATTAGTTAGTAGTCTAGCACCTTGCCTAAAAGCTTAAAAAAGCATATACTTCTCTTTGAACAACGTTTTTTGTGGCTTTTAAAAAAATAATCATCTGACGATTAATTGGAATAAAATCATCAAATCATCATCATCATCATCAAATTTCTGTATATTTAAGCACATATATTTTTAGTATAATTTCGTAGCTTTAATAAATATTTGTGTTATTTAATTAAATATATTTTTAAAGACAGAAAATTCAATACTAATAAAGCACCTTGGCTAACAGCTGAAAAAACAGCTACATCTCTTTGAAAAATTATCTTTAAAGGTTTTTAATTGGTTTCAATTAGCAAACATTTTTATATTTTGTAAATAAATTTCCGGATATTTGAGATCGTAAATTTTTAGTTTAAATTCTTAGATTTAATAAGTATTAATTTAATTTTATCTACAAAATTGCCTTGGTAGCTATGGCTGCATCTCTCACTGTAGCTTTAATTTTTAACTTTAAGCAAACAGAATGTAAATAAATAAATAAAATACATAATAAATTTTTAAAGTCCGAAAAATGAGCACAAATAAAGGACAGTAACTGAAAAACCCACCGCCTCTCCTCGCTCAATAATCTTTGCTGGCTTTGACATATTCATCTTAAGAATAATGTCAACTAAATTAGAAAAAAACCTACATATTTTTTAACCCAATTTCTGTATATTTTAGTACCACTGTGCTTGGCTGCTTATTTTTTTGTTGTTGTCGCAGCCCGATCGTTTGGCCGCCTTGCGCGGTCAGCGAGCTCCCCATAGAGACCTCTGATTGGCATCGCTTGGTGCCAATGGTGCTAAGTGCCGAATGCCGAATGTCGAAAGCTGATGACGATGACGATGATGATGATGATGATAATGACGATGATAATGACGCTGGAAGCAGCCGCCGATAGGGGAGAGCGGGACCGCGACCCAACATGTGCCATGCGCGACACTGTGTTGACTTTTTCCAGTTGGACGTTATATGCTTCTCCCCACCGAATCCGAGTCCGAGACCGAGTCCGAGTCCCACATATACCTGGGCGTGAGATTGGGTATCGGTATCTGTGAGTGATCCGCACAGTGACAGGCCGCATTTCGGTCGGGTCGACAAGTGTCAATAGTACTAATAGACGACGCCGCCATTGAGACTTGGGACCGAACCCAAGCACGTCCATAGAAATCGAGGGGAGGAGCAGGGAGAGGTGCTGGTGATTCCGAAGGCGGTAAAGTTCATTGCCATTCGGCAAGCGATACGTATGTACCCGAGGCAGTGGCAAACACAGCTGCCGCCGCCGCCGACCTGTCATGTGACCATTTTTCATACACTAGAAATGTGCCATGCAATAATTACAATTGCGACAAATTGCGCTGGAAACTGCGACGACCCGCACAGCTGCCTTTGAAGGGTCACACACTAGGCCGTCTAGACCTTGGGAAAAATCCCCAAAAAAAAAAAAGAGAATATATATATAGAGGGGGCTTAACCCCTGACGCAAGCAATCATCGATAGTTGATTTTGTCCCCCACATTTGACTTGCATGAATGGCTGCGGAGTGGAGGAGCGTAGTACTCCAATGGGGGGAGTTGGGCTTATCAGTTGTATTTTATTATTTCTTTTGACCTCATTTGAAAACCAAATAGGTTCCCCTCTCTCTTTCGCTCTCACTCGCTCTTGCCCTTTGTGCAAACCCTGGGCTTTGTTGTTATCGCTGCTCCTCTGCCCCCAAAGAGCCGCACAGGGTTCAACCTTTGTTCCCCACAACGACTTGTTCCGTAAGAGGAGTACGTAAACAACAAAATATGTGTGCGAGTGCGAGTATCAGAAAGTCAAGAAGGTAATACCGACGCACGAGGCTGATAAATAGGGTCTCCGTTCCCGTCCGGATTCCCGTATCAGGGCAGCACGCGGGACCGGAGGCGATTTGGCCTATCTATGGCACAGGGCCCTGAACCGAGTTCGAGTTCGATTGAAGGAATCTAGCAAGTTATTTTATTATATTTTAAGATTATAAACTCTAAACTTGTATTATTTTCATTGTATATTATGTAGACTATATTATACATTCTGTATTATATTATATTCTATATAATATTATTTTATATTCTTTGTAACTCAAGTGCGTGTGCACTTTGAACTAAAGATGAAGAGCTTCTAGAAGCCTGAGACTATTTCATCACAAGATAGCTCTTCAGTAATACAGTTTATAAGTAAGTAAAAGATAGATCTATTGCCTTAGTTATTAATAGAATTCCACTCGTATCTCTACTTTAGTATATTTCATAATTGAAATTATTTATAACTAGATCTTTTTTTGTTAAAGAACCTGCATTGAGTTCATTTGAAACTTAACCTGTGCTTGACCGTTCACTCGCTCTTTTTTCGTCACATTATTTTTTATAGATAAACATTTAAGGTGGCCTATCAGTAGTATCTGTATCTGCATCGCGCTGCTCTGGTTCAGTTTCAGTTCGAGTTCAGACAGTTTCAGTTTCCTTTTTACGTGATTTCTTGTATCTCAAGTGTTGTGCTCTCTGGTCGCGGGGTCTTATCGCCTTGTTTGTCCAAGTGCCAGTTGAACTATATATGTATGTGGCTGTTTCTGTTTCTGTTTCTGATGATGATGACGATGACGATGATGATGATGGTGATGGTGATGGCAATGATGATGATGTATGTACTCCTATATAGGGGGCTTAGTACTCCTCGTCGTATATGGCCTTCTCATGGTTCACGATGTTTTCGTCAGCGTGTGCGTTTCCCCCGCTGATCACCCCGACGGTTGTTCTCAATTCCTTGGGACGTTTTGTGGTTTTTGAAAATCATGTCGCATTTATTAGATCATCAAAAGGTGTTAAAGATTGTGGGGCGCGTTTCACTGATAATATTTGGCCTGGCCTTTTGTGTTGTGGCTTTTTGGAGCACCAGTTCAATTGTTGTTTTGGGTGAAAGTAACTCAGAGTTCATTAGAGATCTCTCATCTAACTGTTGATTTTTCATTTACTGGGCTTATAAGTGTATATGTTTCTTTTTTGATTTGTCATATCTGCTGGACAAATTCCTTATCTTTATGGGATAGCAATCTCGGAGGGGCTTGCAATTTGCCTCAACAAAAGTGTGTGGAAATTCACCGAATTACAAATGAAAACAAAATGCTATTTTGCTATTTGTGGGAGATTGGAGTTCAGTGGCATTTCCCCAAGGAAGGGTTCATGACTTGAAGGCTGAAAGCTGAAAGTATCTACTTAAAATATATAGGATAAAGTTTCCCTTAGGAAACTTTACTATTATTGAATACTTTTTATGATTATACTGTGATGGCCTTAGGAAAATCAAATAATAAAATACTGAGGCACTGAGATCGAGAACTGGAACTGGTACGGACGCCAACATAAAACCATTGGACAACCGCAAAGAGCAAAGCGATCTAACGGTTCACGTCACTGCTCCCCACAGGTCCACGGCAAATTGAAATTTCAAATCAAATCAGAGCAGAGCCAGACGGAAATGGCAAATGATTTTCTTCTTTTTCCAACATTCTGCAAACTCCATAACGGGCAACCGAAGGAAAAATTTCATAAATTATTAACACCTCTGCCATTTGAACTGGACAAACTGGTACCCGATTCTACGTGTGTGTGTGTATGCGTGTCTGTGCGCGTCGCGCCTCTCTTTGCGCTTCTCATTGAGCTTAGCTAGCTGGTGGTGCCTTGGGCCATGTCTTCGGTCTGCATAATTGCTTTAATGGAATTTGATTTTAGCCAACCTCTCAACACGCTCGGCTAGAGACAAGTGTCAGAACTAGCGGCCGCAACGGAAGGCTTAGGCTCCAAGGAGAGATAAGTCCGTGACTCACGATCCATTTAACCATTTAAGGAAAGGCAATCATAGAGAAATTTCTCCTAGACCAATATCCTTTGAGACTGAACGTGGTTATAAATCTGAGACCATATAAGTCGGGCACTTAATTGAGAATCATAAAATGGTTTTGTGTTATTAATTTCTGAAATACCATCGGTTACTTGGAATAAGATTGGGATGGGAAACTGCTTTAAAAAGAAGACTATGGGTAAACTTCTTCAAATTTTCAACCAAATTTAGTATTTAAAAACATTCGTGTCACGGTCGCCTCACTAGACCCCACCTTGTCGTTTTTTGGTCCATTGCAGATGATGTACAACCACTATTAGCATTAAAGTTTATTATCGACAACGACGCTGGTTCTGAATTCCTGTAAAACAGGTGCACCGCAGCACCAGCAGCAGCAGCAGCAGCAGCACACTCACACACTCATACTCGACTGCACAGTGAGGCCATCATCAGAAGAGGCCTTTCAACTTTTAGCTAGGAGATTTCTCCACCTCTGTGCCAAGCCACACCACACCACAGCACACCACCATCCGATCCAATCCGATTCGATTCCAACCCATTCCCGCAGTGCCGTCCACTCGGTTGCATGCCGGTCAGGCAGGCAGGCAGGCAGGCGGCGCAGAGCAGTGCATTTGGCCGCTAAAAGCGCCTTATTTGGTTAAATTGGTGCAGATTGCTGGCAGGCCAGCTCTAAATAATAATTAGCACAGGTTTTTTCGCTATCTCACTTCTGCCTCTTCTTGCTCGCCTCGCCTTGCTGCGCTTTTGGTTTTGGTTTTAGTTTTGGTTTTGGTTTCGGCTTTGGTCATTCACCAGGCGCTCGGGCACCGCAAACCGACAAAAACTGAGAGGAGGCAAAAAAAAAAAAACATCTTGTTGCATGCCACATACGGGGTGAAATTTCCTTAGAAATTTCGTGCTTGCCTGCTCTGGTTTTAATTTGATTTTTACTTGATTTCCCCGCCACTCGCCACCATCACTAGCCAGCAGCCGCAACCTTCTCCAGCGCCAGCCTGCCTGCCTCCGTCTTCGCCTTCGTCTGCATCTGGTGGCCCAGGTTCAGGTTCATAAATTTACTAGATGCTCGCCCCGATTTCTTGGCTCTGCGTTGCATGTTTAATGTTGCTGCTCCGTTGCATATTCGCGTGTGCGCCATGCCTCTGTGGGTTGCACTCGCAGCCCCAAAACGACGCGGATCCAGTGGTGCCACCCTACTGAACCCATTGCTGCCTCCCTTTTTGCCAAGTGTCTTCCTTGCCTTCCTGGATTGCGATTTATGGTGGCTCTCAGGATCGCCAGTTATTTTTTTTTTTGCTCTTGCTCTGGCAACTCAGCTAATTAGTGCAGGTTATGCCACAAAAATTTAAGGAACTCAAAGGGAGAGGGAGCTGAAATCTTCAGTTGAACGGATAGCAATCTATGGGATTACGAGTAAGGATTAGATTTTCTAAGAACCAAGGAAGCTTTATTTGAATTCTAATGGTTACCCCCAGATTTTATAAGAAAACAAGTTCACTTTAGCACACAGCTCTTTAGTCCTAAAACTCATGAAAAACTAATAGCATAAAGTCATTTACCTCATCAAAAAATTATAATAAACTAATTTCTATTGCTTGCTAATTAAACCTAAACCCTTAAGAAAGCCACCCCCTTTTCTTTTAAAATAAAATTAATGAAACATTTTCCAAACGAATTAAACTTTTAAGTAATTAAATAAGACCCAACAAATGGGGGAAAAAATAAAAAAAAAAAAAAGCCTATAAAACAATTTGCCAATTGATGCCGATATGATAGTTAGACCGAGACCCAGCCAGGGGGGAGAAAGGGAGACCAAAACCAGATGTGCTGCGCATGCCTCAAAGGCACCTGCCGAGTCAAAGAGAGAGAGAGGGAGCCAAAGAGGGGTTCGCCGGCTTGAAAAACCCCCCTCTACCTCTACCTCCGTCTGGGGCTAAGGCGAGGAAATCAAGTGCAGATTAATTAAATTCGATAATTAAATGAACGGGCCTCCGCGCGGCTAGCAGATCGTGTCTGCCGGCAGCATCAAATCGGAGCCGCTGTTGGTTTTAGATGAAAGCAGCAGCAGCCACCGCAGCAGCCGTGGTAAAATAATAAAAAAAACAAGACAGAAAATAAACGAAAAGAAACATTTGCACATTGGCTGCACATTTGGGATTGAGGTTGAGTCCCGCGCGACGGGTGATGACTACGACTGCGACGACCAGAGCAGAGCAGGCCGGAGGAGCAGCCGCGACCGGCAGCGACTTCTTCCCCGGCTAATGCATTTCTGTGATTTTAGGCGCAGCGAATTAATGTGCAGCGCTCTATAAATTTGTCAGCAATTAAACGAGCCAGTCGCCCGTCTAAGCCACTAAAACTCCATGCCCAACTTTGGCCAATATATCAGGGGAAAAGTTTTGGCAAAGAGCGAGGCTTTCATATACCAGCACCATGATTTGTAAGAAAGTTGTGACTTTAAAGATCATAGTTATGGGTCTAGATTCTATGTTTATGTTTTCTACAGCTTTATAGCTTTCGGTATATAAAGTATTAATTTCTTCAAGTAATCCATAAGCCCCCCAAAGGGTATATAAACAGCCGTATTAAATACCCATGTCGACTTCCGTCAGACACACAGTGACCATTCCACTGCACTCTTTTATGGATTTTGAGCCGATAAAAGCCACAAACTCTTGAACTTTATATAGTAGACGACGGACTGGGCTTCGGCGAGGTCTCAAATGTGCAACGAATTTCAACGGGCTTGATTGATATTCGGCGATAAAGAAAACCGCTAAGAGGACTCTCCGTCTCAGCCAGTATCCGTCCATATGTTCCTCTATCTCCATATAACATGTGTAGCAGTTGTAATGTATAGCTGGCAAAATCGGTGCATGTTGCACATAAATTTCATACGAGTTCAAGCGCAGTTCGCCCCAAATTTATGGCCAGAGCGAATGAGGAGACGACTTGGACTCGCGACTCGGACTTGGTCTTGGACTTGGACTTGATCTTGGTACGAAGTTGGTTGTGGCGATTTCGGGCTGTGGGGTGCCTTTTTGGGGCGTGTTTCCTTGTGCTCTGTCCTGTTAACAAGTTGTGAGTGTGGCAGCAGCATCCGTATCTTGTTTAAGGCATTTTTTTTGTTGGTGGACGAACGTAACGCCATTGAGAGCCAGTTAAGGCCGCAGATTGATGGCGCAAGGTTGAAGCCGCCCATAAAACTGCGATTCAATTGAAGTCAGCCAAATAATTGCATTTCTTTCATAAAGTTCGATCTTTAAACTTGACACTAATAGGATTAAATTCCATGGAAAATCTATTCATATCAAGTCTATTTCAACAGGTCTCTTTGAGTGTCGCACTGATAACGTTGCGTATACGTATTGTCATTTATTGAGGTCTCTGTGGAGTGCTTTGTCTTATTTTATGAGAATCGGTGGTTTATTAACCATATATTTAAGGCATTTTAAATATTTAATAAAAATGTAATGAGTTCTGCTACTATCGGGCTTACCCGGCGTATACTTAATATTTTGGCAACTAACTTTTAATGGTAAAATTAGTTACTCTCATCAAAACTCACATATATTCGCATATCCCCCATACTTTATTGCATCTATATCGTAAAGTTTAAATGTCTAAGCCATTTATTATATCAATCCACACCCGCACCGGCTGACATGGCGTATGCTTAATGTGTAATTATAAATCTTAAACACGATCGCCCAGAAGGCACTCAATAGTATAATTTCCTGCTTACCAAGTACATGTAGAATATATGGGTTATTCTGCCCATATATGTGTGTATGTATGTGATTGTACATACATATGCACAAATATAGCGAAACAGACACATTTGCCGCCGTTTTGCCAAGCGACTGGTGTGTACCAGCAAGTTCAAGCAGTTCAAAACCTTTGCACGCGAACTTATCGCACAAGGCGACTCCGTCTGGTTAGAGTGGAATAAAAAAAAAGCGAAGCAAAACAACGTAGTTCAGCCAAATAGGGTTTTACTAGGGGAAAAATCCATAGGATTTTAAATGGGGTTTTCAGGGTTATTTTCTAAAAGTTGATTAATATAGGATATTTGAGAGAAGCTCGCAGGTAAATCTAAGGGAGCTTAAAGTACTTAAAAACATTAAATGTATAGGTTAAAAGTATACAAAAAGTGTATATCCTAGGACCATAAAAATAACTAAAATATTGAATATTTATTATTATGCTAATTTAAATTCTTTAAGATCTACTCTTTTCAAGTCTATTTCCATTCTGAATGTTAAGTACTTTAAAAATCCCACGGATTACTTTGGCTGAAATTTTGAAAACCTTTTAAAACCCAAATTCCAATTATTTTCCTTTTCTAAAATATCAAAACCTCTCCAAATCTTTACTACCTTGTTTCCCTAAAACAGGAAATAAATCTCTTAAATCCAAATAGAATCCCAATTCGAAATTCTTCTCAATCCGATAAATGTCTCTTTATCTTCTCCTTTGACTTGTGTATGTAAAATACCCTGCGCTCTTTCGTATCGTGTTGACTGTTCCCGTTTTGCCCCCGAGTTGTTGTCGTTTTTGTTGTTTCCTCGTGCTGTATATATTTAAAATAAAATACAACAACAAAACAGCACTAAATAGCGACAAAGCCAGAGCAAAAAGTCAAAGCAGCAAAGCAGCGGTCGACGCGTACAAAATTCAACAGCAGCAACAGCAGCAACAACAACATATAGTACATATAGTACACAGATCAGCCAGGCAGCAACCGCAACAACAAAAACAACATCGGGCGGAGAGCCGCACACACAAACGTCAAGTCAAAAAAGTCAACTGCGCCGCTGCCATTTGATAAGAGGCCACAAGTGTAAATATAGACTACGATGTCCACGACCGCTGACTCTCTCTGGCACTCTCTTTCGCTTTCCATCTCTCTTTCTCCCGCTCGTTGGAGGAGAGTGTGTGTAGTACACTCTTTTTTAGATTTCTTGCAATTCTCTCCCTCACGCTCCTCGAATTGATTGATATTGCCATTTCGCCTTTGTCGCCATTTCATTTCTGCTTTCAGCGGTTCACCAGAGTTCATATATATACAAAATGTATATATATATATGCATTGTGTGTAGGTGGCGAAAGAGAGAGGCACACACAACTACGTGCTGCAATGCAGCATTACGTGGTCAAGGAGGGGTACAGGAGGGCGTACAGGAATCGTTTGCATTTAGGGTTAACCGCAAAATAGGTCAACACACTTGTCGAGAGGTGGCAAGGCAGCAAAACCCCTGGCCTGACTCAGATAAGAATTTATAGGGAGGATCGAGATGAGTCAGGGATGTGTATAAAAAATTATAAAGAAATATACTAAATAAAAAATATATATATATTATGTTAAGATTGAGAAAAATATTAATGGTAAAACCCCTTAGTAATACAAGAATTTATAAAGATTGGGAGCTTAAGTTGAGTCAGATACAAATGTGAAAAAAAGAAATAACAAAATATCAATGAATTTGTCATTAAGAATTCACCCAAGAAATATATCCACATATCTTGACAGTATGTTCATTATTTAAATTATATTTTATTATTTATTATTGATTACTTATTATAGTTTAAAAGTTGTATAATATTAATCCTTTCAATCCTTGTTTCATGTGATATATTCTATATGTTATGTTTCGATTTTATGTTCATCAAATAAAATCGTATATAAAAAAATCTTAATTTTAAATTATTTTATTCAATCAATCCTCTTTCTTAAGTATATAAAATCTTTTTAAATACAACTTTAACCAGTTGTGTAACATTCCTCGATAGCTGCACGTTTAATTCTTTTTTAAATGAGCCTAATAACACTTAATACTTTTAATAATTACAGCATTATCACTCTGTTCTTATGACGACTTCCTCCTCTATGCCCCTAAATGGCCGCCCATATCAGCGATCAATTGATTTGCAATTTTCGCAAATGACAAAGAAGCGAAGCGCCGTAATTCATGCAACATAAATGGCAGATAATGATACCCCAAGAACATAAACAATCGAGGAGCTTTATTATGGTGACTTTAATTTTCGTCGATTTATTTTGCCGTTTTTCCTTTCCTCGCCGCTACGAGAATAAAGACCCAAAAGAATAAATAACGCGTGCACCATACAATTTAACAGCCCAATATTTGCATAATAGCAGCGCGTGACAACAACAACGATGGATATAAAGACAGTGGGTGAATAAGAGAATAAAAGAAATAAGTACAAAAAGATCGTACATTATGGTATCCAGTGAGAAAAAAAAAAAAACACAGAAATAAACACCTTAAATTATATACAATAATGATTTGAAAAGGTGAAGGAAATGACTCAAGTCATATTTATTAAAAGGAATAATTAAATATTAATAACTAGATTTTACTAATAACAAAGTAACACTCTAAATGGTTAAGGATTCACCCCTCTCAATGTTAAGAGACTAATCCCATGATCGGATTGAGGAAGCTCTGTAAAGAGAGCGACTCCCCCATTAATCTCCCGACTAAACAACGGCGCTTCAATGACGGATTGACAAATCACACACACAAGGCCCAGGCGGCCAGCACACACAGAGAGAGGGACCCAAAAGACTGGGCAGACTTTATGTAAGTATATATATTTTTGTGACAAATTTATGACTGACTTTGGGTGCCCCTACGCCAGGTCCCTGTACTCCATCCATACACTCTGCCCGATCAACGCAATAATAATGATGATGATGATGATGATGATGATCGTGGCACGTGAAGACATGCCAAAATGTTTATGACTTTGGCCAAGGTAATAATTTGCCAACAACAATTTAGCCAAGGCAGAGGCAGAGACGGAAGACTGCTGCAGTATGGCAGGAGGAGGCTGTCCGCCGATGATCATAACGATGATGATGATGGGGTTGATGATGGGCCATCATAATGATGATAATTTGCATTTTAAATGCGCGACAAACTGCCGCTGAGAGTCCCCCCACTCCCCCAATCTCCGCCAGCTCCTCTCCAGTGAGTTGAGTCTCGCCCATTTGAATACCCGCGCAGTCAACTCACATATCTAGGCATAAAGTACTCCCATCCCAGCACAGGTCTCCCTCTCCTCGCAGACGGAGTCCCCATATTTGGCATCGCCTAGGCCCAAACACACAAAAAACGCCAAAGAAAAGATCGTTTGCCCGAATCGTTCGCCGGCAGGCCATACAAATTTGTCACACGGAATTGGTGTTTGTGACAAATAGAGAAAGGCCGGGGCTGAAACGGACGGAGATGAATGCGCTTTTGAGGCGACAAGTGATTGAACTATTATGCTGCAGGCCCAAAATCGCCTTCAGAACGGGCTTGCGTACAATAAACGTCTCAGCCCCGTCTTGCCTCATATGCATAAATGTACAGTTACTGTGGAGTTTGCATAATTCTTCCCCCGTTCAGAGTCGGCAAGAATTGGCCCTGGGTATCGGGAGTGCAACTCCTCTGGGAGATTCTCCAGGTGACAGCCAAGCGTGTGTGAACTACTAGAGGAAGTCCACAAATGGAGTGACCACTGGGGGGTTCTTTAAAAGGTAGTCTAAGTAGTTGAGAGATCTTAAACCTAAACAAGATCTAGTTAAAGGAGTTTCTCTAAAGCGCTTTAATAGCTTTTTAAAATAAAAAAAGCACAACAGATCTCTATAATTTAAGCTTTTAAAAAGAGTTCCGATTTTGTCTCTCTAGTTTCAGTTTATTACCAAATTACCTTAAAAATGCAGGTAATACAAGGTCACTTGGTTCTTTTTGATGCTTATTAGATAAGTATATCTAAATTCCAGCTAAATTTATTTATAAATTTCAGATAATAATAATGTCTTCTCAGAAGAGAGAGTTACTCCCAATGATGATTAAGAAAACTGAAACCAAATCAGAACCCACACATCCTCTATCCCATTGTACACATTTTTTAAGCCTCTACAAGACAGTTGACCTTTGGCTAGAAGTTTAATAAATCTTACATCCAAGCAAACTTTCCATCACACTAAAGTAAACCAAAAAACTAAAGGCAAACTTGGCCAACAGCTAGAAGATAACGGGTCCAAAGATAATTTACAAGCAGCCAGATAAGCGAAATGTGAACTTAGGCAGCCGGGCAAAGATCGACCACAAAGATGCTTAAGATTCGCCAGATACTAAGCGAGTACGAGTGTACGAGTATCATTATTATCTCCTAGATAAATCACTATGCTCGCAATATCCGGCTAGGAGATAACGATCCCCGTGAAATGGCAAGGTTCTACACGAGAATGGCTTTTAATAGTTTCACCATCTCTCCTGGCAAGCCACAAAAATCCACAAGATACCAGCTAATTGAGACATCATCAGCAGATGCAGAAACCGGGGGAGAAAACGAAGGAGCTGCCAGGACTGGGAGGAGGCTAAGTAAACATAAAAATAATACTTCAACCTCATCCAAAGAAGGCAGAAGGCAAAAGTGTAAATAGCTCTGGAAAGCGCCAGAGGAAGTCGAAGAGATGTACCAATTACACTGGGGAAAGAGCGAAAATGTTCGGAAAATAAAAAGAGGATCTGAAATTACGTATCTAGTACATATCAAATTTAATAGATTAAATAAGTATATGTTATAGAACTCAATATATAAAGTCCAATTGACTTGCTCTCCTTAATATTTTCTCAAGATATTTCCCCAGTTCCCTCAGTGTAAGTCACGAGAACATTAAAAAATCAACAGGAACGGCAACTATTTAATGGCAATTTTACAGCTTGCCATCTTCTATCCTCGCCTAGCCCTGCTGCATCCCAACTCATCTCCCGCTCCCTGCTCGATGATGGAGATTAGATGCGAAGCTACGAGTACGAGTGAAGGGACCAAAAGTCAGAGCGATCGCAGATCTCGGGTCTGTTAATTTTTTGTCATTTGCGGTGGCAAATCCTGTCCTGTGACAGGAAACCGCGTTGTCCAACCTCCGCATTTAACGATGGCACTGTGGCAACTCTGGCCGTCAACTAATTTGAGGTTACAGACGTTATTTGGGGTCGTAAAAAGAAACAGAGGGGGGACCGACCGGGTGAAAACTTCATTAGAGGCCACATAAAAAACATTCGGGCGAAGGAAGACAAAAAAAAACACACACCTTGGCAGATAAATAATGTGTCAGAAATTCAATTTGGGTAAAAGATTTTTGGCCAAGCCGACTGCCGGCGACTGACTGACTGATTGACAACTCTGACTCCGAGCGTTGACCTCTGCTGGGATGGGGCTCTAAACTGAACCGAGCCAAGTCAAGTCAAGTCAAGTCGAGCCGAGCAGTTGGTTCGAGTACGTGATCGCATAATGAATAACTTTCAAATTGAATAATCAAACAGACTCGCACACGGACCCAGAGACCCATCGAGATCTCAACGCGAGTGCGAGTGTGCGTTAGCGTTTGTGTGTTGTGTGTGCTGTGCGTTGGGTGTCATAAAGCCAAGTCGAGGCCAGTGTGGAAACATGGCCAAGAGTGTTTGCTTGTCTTGGGGTCACGCGCATCGTGAAGGAGGCAAACAGAACCGAAACAGAACGCACGGCCAAAACTTGGACAAATGAAATGGAAAAATTCTTAAAAGGTAGGCCATATAAACCCATTGAGACCTGGGATCAGCGGTTTCACCCGGGTGGAGTATTCTTACAGAGAAATAATCAGATGTGATGGTTTTGAAGGGGTCCTAACATTTGGAATGTATTAGCTTGGGTTCTGTATTTGAGAATGTTCCATTTGCCATCATTCAGTTAGGTTTAGGAAAGTATTTATTTAAAATTCGGATGTAATAGTTACAACTCCATATCTTTTCTAATATATTATTTTATTTTCTTTACTTATAGGGTATATTCCACACCTGTTACCAACTGTTACCAACTTCCCGCACCCGAGCCCAGAATGTGCTGCGTTTTGAGGTCGTTTACGGGCCTCACACCCGATCTTCCTCCTCTCACCGTCCCGCGTTAATTCCCATTCCTCCCCCCCGCAGCAAATTGCTTAAATATGTTAATAAGCTCAGGCATTTTGGGATACAGACACACACAACACGCTGCCAAACCCATATACTATAATATGCTATATGGAGAGGATCCCTCGTCCCCCCACCGACTGTTCTTTTGTTTTTGCCAACTCATCAATAATTTGCTCACGTTGCGACATTTTGTCAATATCTCCGCCAATGATCGTCGGCGTTTGGTCTGACCTCTCTCCCTCTCGCTTCATCTCTGGTGCTCTGTCTCTTTCTTCCTCTCACTCGCCGTACACCCGCTATCATTACAGACAATGCTGCTTCTTCGTGTGTTTGAGCAGGGCGCGAGAGTCGTTCAATGATTTTTTAATTGAATTCTAAAAGCGTTGTCAGTCCTTTGTTGCTATTGTTGTTATTTGGGAGCTACGCTTTGGTATCTTTATGTGTATAGTGCACAGGGGGAAAAAAGGGATAGAAAAATACATTTTATCTGAGAAGTCGGAACAGAAAAACATATAAATTTAATTATATAAATTTAAAATTTAAATAAAGTTAAAAGTTGTCTTAGTAGAGTCTGTTTTTCTAGCGAGCAGTAAGCCTCAAAATGAGTACTTGGGAATTTTAAGAGCATTGAGTGAAAAAAGGCTTCTTACAAGTATAATTACAACAAAATTATAACATACAAAATTTTAAATTAATAAATTAATCAAACAAGCTGTTAATCACAAAATAAACACTTGAGAATTTTAAGGGCATTGAATGAAGAACGGATTCTTTCGAATTAACTAAGAAGTGCACGATCATAGATCAGATTATAGATCAGGCTAAAAATATAGTAAAACAACACTTTCGATACAATAATTCGACACTTCTTTACTTAAAAGAAAGTGTTAATATTATTTAAAATCTTTAATATTCTAATAATTATTTCTTTGTCTGTATGACTTTATTGGTTCATGCGAAGAGAGAATCAACCTTGCGGTATGTGAGTTGGTTCGGTATTTTATTAAAAATAAAAAAAAAAACTTTGAAAACCACTTGAGGCTTGGACTCGCTACTTTTTTAATGGACAAGGCGCAAACTTTGCATGTGTTGTTGTAGTTATTGTTGTTGCTGATTTTATTGAGCAGCATTTGTGAGTTTTTTTTTTTAGTTTGTATTGTTTTTAATTTTTTCGCGCGCTCTTGGACTTGACAATTACATGGACTTTTTTCATGGCATTTCAATGACGTTCGTTAAATTTGTTACAGTCATGGTTAACACAGACACACGCAAACTCACACAGACGTACAGGCAGAGTGAGAAAGAGATAGAGGATGAGAGGGTCGGATACACTTGAAATTTATGGGCGCCTAACGTTTTTTTCAACGATTTTTTGTTGGCTTTGTGTTATTTGTATTTCGTTTTGTTTTTTTTTTTTTGCCCATACGGCAGCTCAGTTCAAGTTCAATTGTTAATGTAAAAAGCTGCACACACACTTAACCATAACAACAACAACGAACTTTAAATGCCATTAACTTGTTCGTTTTTTTATTTGTTATTATTTAATGTTTTGCCAATTTGCTTGACCAGAATGTGTAGGCAGGTATTCCATGATAAACGATGAAAAAAAAAGAAAACAAGAAACCGTGGCGAGGAGCAGACCCCAAAAACCCGGGAAGACCTTTTTTGATATTACTGAAAGCGCTTAATTAATATCAATTACTATACAATTAGAGATCGCTAAGCTAAGGAGAAAAGGTCACTGGAAATTAATGAACTTTTGGCTTTTTACCCCACAAGGTGCGGTGGGATCAAGCCTGATCACTTGGGAATCAACTTTATTATTGAAAGCGAGGGGAGATTCAGGAGAACATCAATGGGGCGGAGAAACAATAACCTTTAAAGTTTAAGTCGGTATGTGCGTTAATTTTTTACATATTTATTTACCTAAGACCCAAATATTTGCTTAATCATTCTAGACCTCCCACGCTTAAAACATTTACACGACCTAGCCTTTTGTTTGAAAAAATATGTATAATAAACTTTAGGTGCTTTTAGACTTCTTATTGACATATAAAAAAAGTAAATATTAAAATATATACTCTAAAATATCTAAGCTTAAGTAGAGTATATAAAAATCAAGAATATATTTCAAAGAATTTTATTAGTCACTTAAAACACCTGGGAACAAGACTCATCGACAATTGAAAGTCTGACCCTAATAAGTAGGGACTGGCTTGTGAAAGGTGAAGTACATGGAGCTCCATTTTGTAATATCTGTATTCTACAAAAAAAAAAAAAAACTCTAGGTCGAAAAGTAAGGGCCATTTTGCTCAAAAAAAAAATTTTCTATACAACCTTTAAGCCAAGTTTAAAAACATAATCGTAGTAGAAGTCGGTGTAAAACTAGTCATGTGAAAAAAAAAATAGAATATTGGTTTAGTGAACATTTTAGGTACCAAACATTAATCTCAACAATTATATCCCCAATTAAATTCACAAATTGGAAAACTGTACTTTGCATATGTATCGACAACTGATAAATATGATTCGATAAGCCCGCTTTTTCCCATCTCTAACTTGCTGTTTGATGAATAACCGTCTCTCCGGCTGTGCGGGTGTGTCGCCTAAAAGCCCAAGCCCAGGGAACACACTGGGTGACAGTACCTGAGCTGTGAGCTCGACTTTGACAGAACTCGACTCCAACTCGACTCGAGTGGCAGCCAATAATCGTACACAAGTGTCGCTGGTACCGGTGAGTATGTGTGTACCTTCGGTCCTTACCTTCGTTGGGTCGCAGCCAGGCGGAATTTTTCCTATATGTTTTATTTTTTACTTTCTGTATATGTTATTTGCTTTGGGCTGTGACCGCGACGCGTATAATTTACACGTTTTGCTCATTTGCGATTCTAGGCTCGCAAGCTGCGACCGAAACAGAAACAAAACAAATGAATTTAAATCTGCACATATCCAGTACTGGCAACAGGGGTGGCTCCTTGTAGGGGAACAGTCTTAGTAAAAGTGATTTCAGTTTTTATAAAATTTAAATTAAATGCCCAATTAAATAGTTGATATAAAATATAGCAATACTTTAAGCTCCCCATTATTTGAACGGGTAAAGAGGTGTTTATATCAAGATTTAAAAAGCAGTTGTATAGCATTTTATTAGCTTGTTTTAAATAAGAACATAAACACACAACTTTTTAACCTAAACCTAAGTACAGATTGATTCTTTCATAAGTAGAGACCACTGTACTAAAACAGAAACCCAGAAATATATAGGGAGAGCTACTGCGACGGCGCAACGTTGGCTTTATCTGCTCTTCTTCTACGCCGACTTGAGTCTGAGTGAAATTCCGACAAGTGGCATAATTGCGCCCTGCGGCGGCTACCGTGCTAAGAGGGATCGGGATCGGAATTGGGATCGGGATTGGGATTGAGGTGACCGGGGTGCAGAGGCGGGACGCGACCCAAGTGGCCATCGATATGCGGGGAAAAAAATCGCAAATCATAACCACGGCAACAACAAACAATAAATAAGTGCAGCAGCAGCAGCAGCAGCAGCGGCAGCGGCAGCTCGCAATGTGCAACCTCGGAACGTTCAGCGTGCAACGTGCAACGAGCATGCCACGTAAGGCAATTCCAGTGCCAAAGAGCAACAAGTGTGCGTGTCCCAAGTCGTTTTGACTGTGCTCCGAGTGCAAAGTTGAGCACACATAAAAAATACGAGGATGCCTTTTGCCTCTGCCCCAGCCGAAGGAGGAGCGAGCGGACGGGAAGTCATTGGCGACTCACTGCACGCCATCGGCATATAAAGCATACAGTGGACCCAAGCGATCCATCAAGCACACACACACCAGTTATAGATGCTCTTTCCGAAAGGGGGAAATGTGGTGAAAAATATCAAAGATACCAAAATATCATAATTGCCTTTTCACTGATAAACAACAATGGAAAGTCGCGATTTCTTCGGCTTTTTTAAAGATATTTTGTAAAATATTTCCATAATTATTTCAAACAAAGCGTATCCATAGATCGTCTTAGTTCAGGTTGTAGAGCTTCTTATTACCCCCACCTCATCGTCGTCATCTTACGCTCCCTCTGATTTCTGCCCGACTGCGACTGCGACTCATTCCCAGTCGCCGTTCTCGGCCGCAGACAGACAGCAAGTCAACATTCCATGGCCATTCGCAGGGCATAAGTTCGCGTCAAAGGTTTCGGAGTCAAGTCAGGCAAAAACAAAAAAAGAAAAAAAAGAGGCATAAACAGCGAGCCGAGTGCGGAGTGCCAACCAGTGAAAAGCGCAAAAGGCAAACAAGAACGACGCCTCGAGACGGCAGCGGCGATGGAGATGCATTATAACCTTTGCCAGCAGCTCTGGCGGTTCATATTGATATTATGGGGGGTACAGTGGGGCGTAGGAGGTATTTTCTTCATAGATTTATCGTAGAGAATCTACATTTTTAATAAATAAAATCGAAGATAAGCCATCTTTAGATAAGTACACATTAGAGCTGGCAAGGCTTCGATGCAACTATCGATAACGAAAACATTCTTTATCGAAGTCTTTTTGAGCTGCCATTTTATATTAACCGAAATTATCAGATTTTTATAGTATTCTAAATATTTTCTGGGTTTGAAAAGGGTATCAATACACTTGTCTTTAATATACTTTTTTTTTCAAATTAAAGAGATCTCTCTTTCTCAAACTTCCACTGTTGATTTCACTGACTTTCGTATTAGCCTGGCCGCAACCGAGATGCGAACGGGTCGCTTCTGTATTGGACGGACGACGGGGCTTGCCCTTTTCTCTGCCACTTCCCGACGCTTTGGGACCTCGGTGCTGACTCGTTTTGCATTTTAATTTTGCCCGGCAAGCGATCTTTTTCATCATTATCATCATCGGCGACGTCGTCTTCGCCGCTGTTCGGCATCAGTTGCTTGTTTATTTTTTTATTTTTGATTATTTTTATTTTAAAGCTGCTGCAGTCCGATACGTTTCTTATATATGTATGTACATATATATATTTTTTTTTGTTTTATTTTTTATCGCCACTTGTCGGCCATTTGGGCGTTCATTTGTCCCTCCACCGTCCCTTTCGGCCTTATTTGGGAGCTGGTGTGCTGGAGGAGCCGGTCAAAGTCAAGTCAAATCGAGGGACGCATTGAAATTGCGGCTGGCTCTTATTTTGGGACGGGGAGTATACTTTTATTTAATGAAAATTTGCATGCTGAATGCTTAATTTGCCGCACTGAGATATGCGATGAACTCGCCGATTTTGGGAGCGGTTTTCGAAACGATTTTTTAATGGTCAAAAGGTTGACAATGCAAGTGGAGAAGGTAAAGACGGTACAGTTTGGAAAGAATAAGAAGAGACAATTATATAGTCAATTTCGTTCAAATAACTATTTTCTCCTTTTAAAGAAATTCCAAATGATTGAGTTTTTTCCAGTTTATGGAGTAAGCAAAAATTAATACAAGCATGCAATTTTAGTGATTAGCATTATTATGTTAAAATCCCATTCCCCGAAATCAGATTTTCAATGGGGTTGAACGAAGCTATCAGGAAAGACAATATCGTGAGATATAGATACCTCTTAAATAGTCAGAGCCGAACAGATAAAATCAGTTAATTTATCAATAACAAAATCACAGCAATAGGTTAAGCAAATAATTATTATTGTGAGCAGCTCGTGCAACTTTAACTGACGTCATTGAAAACCCCCAAATTCTCTTCTCTCCGGTTTTTGGGTGACTGTTCGATCATTTCAGTTCTGCCTTTTACTTTTTACTGATTTTGTGTAGATATGTATATGTATAACTTTTTGTGTTTCACAATGTGCATGTCGAACAGAAATTCTCGTTTTTGCATGCTAACTGCGAGTGACCAAAGCCAAAGCAAAAGTCAAAGGTGAGCCAAGATACGGGGAGCCATGACATCATGGCTGCTGAGATATGTACCTGACGACGGCCACTGCGGCAAGTGAAACATCAAGAAAACCAAACGGACAAACACTACTCAATCTAATTAATCCATCACAGAACAGCAGAAAAATGTCCCACGCCCATAAATAATGTCAAAATACCAAAGAAAACAGAATCAACGAAGGCAAAGGTCTGGCCGAGACAAATTTACGGCAGGCGCGGATAAAAAAGTAGTAATAAAAATACAAAACCCCAAAAAGGGGGGCAAAACAAAATCGTTTGATCATAAACTGCAGCGGCAGTGGAAACAGTAGGCCACAAACTCCACTACCACTACTGACCATTAACTCATTTCCAGGCGTTGACAGCGCACTGCCAACAAAAGGCACAATGGCCAACGGCCTTTCAGAGCACAGGCCACTGGGAAATATAAACCCAAAAAAGTAAGGCATACACAATAACAAATAAAATAAATGAAAACAAATAGAAATGCCAGAGTAAAATTGTGGGGTTAGATCAACTATTGAGATACCCTGTTAGATATTACTAGTAACTTCGTTCTAGTTTAAAGTTCGGAAAATATTCTTAAAAATATTTTTATTTAAAAAAAACGTCCCAAATTATTCATAATTTAAAGTTGGCAATGGAGTTAAGGAGGAGTTGATCAATAAAACATATTATTGATCATCTAAAAACTGGTTAAGCGAACAAAAAACTAACATAGATTGTAAGGTATAGTTTTTAGTATTACCAGGAGTTTAATATCAATAAAATGATCTGGAATTCGAATTCATTTATCCTGTTCCTGTTGTTCCTGTTAGCTACACAACAACAGAGATTTTATATTAAACATTTTGAATACATACCACTTTGACAATCTAAAATATATTCCAAATCCCGTTTATTGGCCTTTAAGCTTGTAAATTTTTTAAAACTTCTAGTTAGTTCACAAGTTAATACCACTAATTGTTTATTGAATCTTAAAAATATATAAACCCCCTTTAATTTTTATGTCCTTACAAAACATATCCAATTGATTTCATATTAAATTCTATCCATGTCAGATGATCAACCATCACCACCTGTTATCCAACTCCACCCATACGCCATAACTACAGGGTATTGCTCAGCAGTAATAGCGTAAAACGATAGTTGAACTTTCAACAGCTTTTGTTGCCATAAAGCCGTGAAGTTGGGCAGGTAGTGAAGTTTAGAGGGGAGAGGAGGCATACTCGGAGAGGACTTACCGGAATAGCACCAGGCTGGCCATACTACTGTTGTCTCCGTATCAATTTCCTTCATTATGGGGGCTCAACATATTGTCAAACCGACTCGATTTGCCCTCTCTGTCTGGCGATCCGCGTCTGTCCCTGTCACACTGCTGCTGGCTGCTGCAAGTGAAGTGAAGGCAGGAAATAAAAAATAAATAAATAAACACTGTAGTGGGCAAAATACGAATAGGAAGAAACAGAGTGAGAGAGAGAGAGACTTGCGGCCAAGACAAATCATGGGGCTTATAGAGTTATTTTAACACTTTACGCTCGACCACTTCTTCAATTAAGTTGCCAGGTTTTGTTAGCCGTTTCAGTTGTCTTGACCATTTATGCTGCTAATTTATCTCTGTTCGCATTGTCCACCAAGCCCCGGTGGTAATCATTGGTAGTTTGTAGTTGGCTTTATGCGGTAGTTGCGTATGTGTTCATTTAGCTTGGCTTTGGGTGTTTGCTTAATTAATTTGCTGGTTGTCAAATTATACCTGCAATGACTGTTTGTTGCTACTTTTTGTTTAAGGTTTGCCATTAGTTTTTGCTAGGTTTTTTTTTATTTTAGTAATTAAATTATAGTAATTGCTGTCACGGCTTATTTTTGGTTTTATAAATTATGATATACGCGATAAATAAACCTTAGGAATGTGTTATAAAACCTAAAACATTTATAAAGATCTTTTATTAATTCTTAAGTGATTTTAGAACTATTCAGTTATTTTATAACATTTTAATACTTATGAGCTGGCTGTAATAAATTATGCAATAAATTTAAACACTGGCCTTAATAGATTTTGACAGACCATAAAATTTCTTATAAATAATAAATCAAAAGTAAGCTATTTTAATTCTCCATTGATATGATAAAACCAACTATAACGTTATCAAGACGGCTAATAAATGGTTCAGATAGAAATATATTCTTTGTGGTAAGATAGATATGACATTTACAATCAAATATTTAAGGTTGAATTAAATATAAAATATAAAGCTTTGGAACAACTTGGCGTTTACACTATTAGAAATCAGCCTATAATATTCAAAGGCTTACAAGTAATGGTAACCCCAAACTCAAGATCAAAAGTCTTGTCAAAACTTGATCTGAAAAACCGATCGAAAAATGACAAAAGTAAACTTGTTTCGACGTGCCTGGCTAAAACTGTATCGGAACTTTAACCTTTTCTGTTTGGAACGAAACAAAGGAAAAGTTTAAGGTCGCTCTCCGTTGGCTATCAAATATTTAAACAGCTTTTGCATTTATATTATGCATTTGTTTCTCGTTTCGGTTTTTGTATCTATTTCTTTTAATGTTTTTTATGAGTGTGTTTGTGTGTATTTTTTTTTCTCAAAACTCAAATTGAAATTTGAATTTACCTTTTTGATTGTTTCGACGTTGATTGCCCCAACAAGTGTCTATTGTTGTTCGTTCGACTAACTAAATGAAGTGACAGACTGACTAATTGAATTGTTGACAATTTGTCATGCGTTTAAGTCTAGTCCGAGGTATTAAATCCAATATTATTCGTCACTTTTAGTTGGAATAGAATGTTATTATTTGACTTTTTTACTACTCCATTAATAACATTAATTATACATATTCTTGTAAGCAATCTAGTCTTAACCACTTTTTAGCACTAAGTATTTTTGACTTATTTAATTCGACCGCTTTTGGTTTCGGGAAAGATAATCTACTTTTGTATTTGTTTTCACAATTAACATTTGTTGTTTTGTAGCTTTGAACTTTCAAAGCATTGTTTATTGAATTTTGTTTGTGACTCTTGACTTTTAAACTTGATTTTTTGCGTTTCACTTTTTTGTGGCTCTCGATATTTGCATAAGATTTCGGGATTTCTTTCTTCGCGGCGTTATCACTTGTCCCACTCTCTCACTCTGCCCGTACCTCTCCCTCTTGGCTTTTCTCTGTCCCTTGTGTCTCATTCATTAATGGCTGGTCACGTGCGCAGCTTCTCGCAAAAAAAAAGGAAAGAAGAGATTTGTATCTCGGCTGTCAAACTGTCGTTAGACACGTGAGTTCGTTGTAAAAACTAAATATAAATATCCGCGAGTGCCGCGAGAGTGTTTTTATCTGCTGTGCGGTGTATTTTTAGTTGGGATTAGTTGCGACGTGCACTTTTTGCTCCTGCTGTTACCGTTACGCTTATATGATTTACACTTTTTCAATCTTTCATTTTTTGCACAACGCCCGCACACGCACACAATTTGATAATTCGTCACTCGTTTTTGTGTGTACTCTTTATCAGTGTGAGTAGTACCATTTCGTACTCTATTTACGCGCGCTTTGGGTTGGGGATCGTTGATCGCGGATCGTGGATCGTGGATCAGGCAACTGTCGATCACTGATAGTGCCGCAGATTTCAAGCTTTTTTTCGCATTTGCACGAGTTGACCGCCGCACGAACGAAATCGTACTGAACGCCGATTCGAAAGAGCACGAGAGCGAGCGCCCCCCAACAAATAGAAATACGAAAACAAAAACGAGAAAGAACGCAACGACAGAGAGTAGATCGACTGAGGGATATCCTATGAAACGTAGTATTCAATAATTCTTTAGTTTCTGGGTATTTTTGCTCATAAATGAATATGACATGATATAAATACGTACAAATATGACTGAGAAAATTCCAGGGAAGAAACGTTTTCCGACGAAAAATGGCGCGAGGCAGTGGCAGTCTCTACTGGTGACGAATGATCGAAGTCGTAGGAAAGAAAGAGAGAACTATAGGATCGAGTTGATTGGGAATAATCAGAGATGGGAGTTTAATTTAGTCCAGCTGCTCCAGTTCCAGATGTTTTAGTTCCAGTTCCGGAACCGAAATTCGCTGTGGTGCCTCGTCAAATAGAAAAATGAACGAAAGACCTTCGCACGAAGGAACATACATACATATGTATATTTATAAAGGCAAAGCACACACTACTCAAGTGTAGTAAAGTTAATAGTTTTGTTTTGCCTAAAACAATCAATTAACCATATCAAGGGTTACACTTTCCTCTTTCAGAATCGAAAATACTGACAAACAAAAACTCCCTCGCAATCTACGAGTACTGGGTATCAAAAAAGAAACGGAGAAGTGGTGAAGAGGAAAAGCGAAGAATCGGAGAAACAACAACAAAACCACAGAAGCTCCAAGCCGCTAACAGGCACACACGTGCAAGCGCAAGAGACAGAGAAAAAAAGAGAGAACGAGTATCAAAGAGCCGGAAAATCAGCTGTGTAGCAAAACAAACGGAATGAAGAGAGCGAAGCTAAGAGAGCTTCGCCAGCGCTTTATCAGCACAGTGAGTTCTTGACCATTTAACAGGTGCATAAATAAACATAGAGATATTTGTATAAATCTTTGCAATGGTTTATTAATCAAGAGAATGGGAGAGAAACGTATTAAGAGCTAGTATCGCATGACCTTATCAGGATAGTAAATACTCAATATACAGATACAGAACACTGATTAGTGTCCACTGTGTGTCATGCTCTGCAGCGCAATGACTCTCTTCTCCAGCCCCATCCAACCTTCTCGTTCTGATCCCCTCTTTTGAACTGCACACACAACCACACACATCGACGAGGGTTCACGAAGGTCATCTGGTCAGAGTTCAAGTGGCGGGGGAAGCGAGCTGGCGAGACGAGGGAACGAGAACGCGATAAAGTCATGGAAAGAACAATAACAGTAATTCTACAACTTTAGAAGACCTCAAAAAAGGGAAGAAAAGGGCAAGGGGGTAGCTGGGGGTCGAGTGTCGGGGCTGGAGCTGATGGATAACAAAAGTGTGGGCGTGTTCTGTAACTGCACAGTAAAAAATATGTATAAGCTTTAAGAATTTGAAAGGTAACATTTTTATATTGTGATGGTTTTTTGTCTGAAGTTTGCAACACATTAATTAAGTCAGAGACAATCTAGTCATATCCTAAAGCAAAAAATGTAAACAATTGTCAAAAAAAAAAAAAAACTATTATAAATTTTTTGAATTAAAAATATTGGCTTCCAGTTTCTTAACCTAATTAAAACAAGCACAGAAGAGTTTTCCAAACTGAATTTTTGGCTTAGTCCCACCTTAGTCCAAAATGTTCAAGAATTCATTGATTAAACTCTTTTGATTTTCTCAAAAAATATACAATTTGAATCCTGACAAATAATTCTTATACAAAAACTTTTTTCAATTTCAAATTCTTAGAATATAATTCTTAAACTCATATCAATAGTGGTTTTTGCCTCAGTGTGTGTTTGTAAACGGAGGCATATCTGTGTCGTCGCTGGCCATTTGATACTTTGGCCTCGTCACTCGTCAATCAGCTCGAAAAAGCGAGGGTAGGGTGGGAGGTAGTGGGTGGCACTGGGAATGGGAGTGGATCTGTGGGTATGCCGGGAGGTGGTCAGATATATTGCAGTTGTTCGCCGGGCGGTGTTGCGTTGCACTTTCGTATTTGCCCAGTTGTTGTTCGATTGAACTTCGCAACAAAGCCAACAAACGGCCGAATAGGAAACATATGCATATTAATTGCCCATATCGCATTATTCTAATGAAAATATCGCTGTTTTCCTTTGTTTTTCACCCCCCCTAAAGGCTGGCGGAACGTTTGTTATCGGGAGACGACAAATTTCAATGTAAATCGAAATCGATTTCGATCAAAACTGGACGACGACCTGAACAACAACCTCAAGATCCGCAGACGTCAAATGGGTTAGATTTCTGAATTCGAAGAATCAGATACCCTTTAAAAAGATACATTTTAAAAATATAAAATATCTATGATTTTTTGTCAGTTACTTTTATATATATTTTAATAACCTATTTAACTACTTTATTATAGTTCGAACTGAGATACAAATCAGTTATTTTAGATAGAAATCTTTAGAACTCTCTTGTATCCTTTTATCTTAAAATGGGTATTACCTTTTCTCCACTGGTATTACCCTGTGTGCCAGGGTATATTAAGAAATTTATATACATAACTCTATATGTGCGGACGCGTACGTCGAATATATATATGTACATATATACATATATATATATATAGCCAGCCTGCAGATGCGAGATCCGCACACTTAACCCAAAACGAGACCAAAAAGGCGAACGGAGGCGACCGGGCCATGACGGGATGAGATCTCGGCGACGACCGGCGACCTGAGTTGGCGGCGAAATATTTTTAGAACTCTGCGACCGACGGCGAAGACATCGGCGGATCGGGATGAGGATGATGGGGCCAGTGGTGGGGATTGGGGGCCAAAGGCAAAGGGGACATGCATATATTGTGTGCTGTGGTACTTCGGTATCTGTATCTCTGGCAGCCCCAATCCAACTCAGGTCTCTGTTTTTTTCAGTTCGCGCACATACAATATTTTTGTTCGCAGGGCGCTCGGCGAGAGAGCGAGAGGTCAGAAGGTCTGTGATCTTTTGCAAGTTCGCTTGAGCGCAAAAAAATTCCCCGAACTGCCAAGAAGAACAAAAGGCAGCCTGGCCTGGCCTGGCTGGCCCGTTCGAGATACATTTCTGCCGCTGCTCAGTTGTATATAGATACCCCCATACTTATATGCGCTATAAGCACTGTGTATATGCTGTTATGCCAGGCAAAAAGTCAAATGACAGCAAACTTTCGGTTAGATAAATAGGTAAATATAATAAGAGATGTATCTATTTATTTGAGAGATATAAGCAGGAGCAAAGCGTTCGAATAGAGCGTATTTAAGATTGTTTGGAAATTTCTACAAATAAATCTCATAGAGTATTTTAATTAGATTAAAAAACTTAGCTGCAGGTCGAGTTTGCACTAATATACATTGCACAGTTTGCTGATACCTCAACTACTTGATATATTTTGATAGCTTAGTGTTATCCCCTTGTTGTTTTTGACACATTTCCGATTGCAATATTTGCTTAAGTAGTTATCACGAATGGCAGATATGTACTTTATATTGCAACTTGTAATATTTTGATGTTGTATTTTTTAAAACGAAATTAAGGGATTATTAGGGATCTAATGTTAAATATTTAGGCAGGGTAAGTAATAAATACTACGGCTTTTAGCTACTTTTTTAATTTTTTATTACTTTTCTCCCGTAGAAAACTGTATAATAAACAAAAACCCATCCATGTCCCTTAATCACAATCTTATCTCCAGCAACCGTAATTCATCTCAACTCCAAAATGAACTTCTTTTCCAGGGTGTAGGCCATATATTCTCGTCCCAAACATATAAGTAATATCCCATACAGCAAACGACATCCACGCATCCACATCAATGAATCAAAAATGTGAGCAAAAAACTGAAGAAAGAAAAACGAGCTCGAGAAAACATAACAGGCGGATCGAAGAGGTGAGAGGGCGCAGTATCTTCCACAAGAAATAAAGTAAAATAAAGTAAAATAAAATAAAATAAAATGACAGCGACTACGGTTGACAACTTGGGGCGAAGAGAGATACCACAGAATGCCGCCGCCAGCTTGGCTGATGAGGGGCAAGTCAAGGTGTGTTGAAGTATTGCCCGTGTCTCGGCCGCATTTGTGTGTGGGACGATCGCCGGAGTTTTGGCCAAATCGCAGGCCAGAGAAAGAGACCCAGCGACAGATGCTAAAAAAAGGCAGTTCGACAGTTCATACCAATTGACTCGTTTGCCAACACGCGTCTCCAGCAGGCAGCAGGCCCACATCCCAACATCCGAAATATAATGGGAAAAACTTGCACTGCACATTTTGGACAGAGACAAATATCGGGGATAACACGTTCTTAACCTGTCAACCACTGGAGCAGAGTAATCTTTCTTTTTCGGTTATATATACCATTGGGTTTTGGAGCAAGATGGGTGCGGATTACTAATAAGGTGTTGACGTGAAAGCGAAATGAAATAGAGTTCAAGTCAAGCGGATTTATGTTGAATTTGAATTATGTATCAGATACTGTAATTTATTTGGCATTTTAACCAATCATTTCTCGAGGAAAAGGCAATATTTGATCGCATTTCTCAATAGTTTAAATAATTTTATTCAGACGGAGTAAAGTAGTACCGCCCTGAGGTCAATACACTCAACAGAATATCGCCTTGAAAAATGTTTATTGTTGGGATAAACATCTTGATTGCAGACCAAACTTTTAACAATGTTTTCTATAACATTGCAAAGTTTGTGATAAATCTTTTAGACTAAACAATATTTATTAAGTTCTAAAGAAAGAATATTTAATCCTGATAGATTAGTTGGGAATGCTTACAGTCACTTCTCAAACTTTTTAGAGATACTAAACGATCCTTTACTTAATTCGTATTTAAATTGTAGAAATTGATATGATATTATATTATATTAGATCATTAAAAAAAAGGTAAATTGTTTAGTAATTTCTTTTTTTTTTTAATTAGAGATACATTTAGTAGATCTTCCCATTCTGGAAGACCTTTACCTTTCCTAAGATAGATCTTTGTCTGAATGCAGACCCCACTGCCTTTGGGCGCTGTTTGTCACAATGTCAAAAATGTCGTGGGTTCGTCCGTCAGTCAGTCAGTTAGTCAGTCTGTCTGTCATTCATTCAGTCAGTCACCTCCAAGCAATATCGAAGCGTTGGCGCAGCCTCACACACACACACTGTCGAACGCAGACACTTGCAATTTTTGTTGTTGTGCTTTTTTTTTGCGCGCATCTAAAAATAAAAGCAACACTGAAAATGCTAATGCCAAGCGCCCGACCGACTGAGTGACTGAACGACCGATCGACACCGACACCGACATCGACCAGACCTCAAAAACGAACGCCCGTTTGCCCTCACACACACACCGAGGCGCAGCACACGCAGCCCCAGGCACACAGATACTCTCGGTGCGGCACACCAGCAAACATGTCCCCAAAATGACAGCGACATATTGCGCGCCTCGAGTTCACTTCATCCGCGAGTTTGAACCGATCTGAATATAGTCAGTTTCGGCGAGAGAGTGTGTGTGGGGGCTATCTGGCATACCCGTGGATATATGTGGATACACACATATATGCGGATACTCGTGGACTATATAGCTTTTGTACTGGCTATGCGGCACACGCTGCCTGGAATTGAATCTTGGGAGTCCGTTTGAAGCTAGGACATACAGTGTGTGCTAGCAGAATATATCACCTGGTGAGGGATCACTTGGTAAACTCTGGGAATTAAGGTCTTGAGAAAGTAGATTTATGTATTTATTCAGTATCAAATCCATAGACATAGACATTATTAATAAAAAATGGTCCAAGAAGTCTTATTTCTTGGTTCTCTTAGGATTTTTATTAACTTTTTACAGTCAATGAAAATAGGTTTTTATAGAAACACAAAATTGAATAAAAAATTCATGGAATGTAGGTCTTGGATTACCATTACAAAGTTCTTGTTCAAGTCTAGCATCCCTTATTTCTTTAACTTAAGTCACCTTTTTTACCAAAAATTATTACTTTTATGTTGAATAGTAATTCCAATTTAAATAATAAACTAAATAGTATAATAAGAACGATTAATTAATGTTTAAAAACAAAACCACACAGTTTTTTAAGATATTTTCAGCTCACTTAAAAGTTAACTAGTTAAACCTAGTAAGATCATAATATTTCTCAATAATATTATTAATATTTTTAAACTTTTAATATAAAAATTCATTATATTCTCTGATACTTTAATATACCCAAACCATAGCTTTATGTTGCACTGTTGAAACCTACAAAAATGTAAGTTATCTTTTTGCAATTTTTAGTTTTTGTGTTAACCAAACTACAACTCAACTCTGTGTCAGACGACAGACTGACTGCAGATACTTTTTAGCATTGGACATAGAGCGGAAGAGGGACCCGAGACCGAGACCCGGGGACCTGGCATCCCAGATCTGAGACGGGCCAGGCCAAGTCAAGTCGATGTCGAGGCGTGTGGGCAGCATCAGTGTGTTGGGTTCAGTTCTTTAACAGTTTTTGCTTTTTTGTTGGGCTTTATTTTTTGCATGTTTTCTTTATTTCATTTTTTTTTTGTTTTTTTGCTTTGTTTTTTGCACCAGTTTAGGTGAAGCCTGTCGCCGGGGATGTGGGGCAAAAACATGGCAGCTACAAAATCAACGGACGAACGAAAACTCTAAAGGCGAGAAAGACGACAAAGATCGTTTTGGAGCGGAGCAAGGGGTCGAGGGGTCAGGGGTCGACCGGTCGGTCGTGTGGCAACTGTACTCGAAAAGTGACACCTGCACAGTCCCCCGGAGGAATGGAGGTCAAACATAAACGAGGCGGAAACGGACTGACAATGTTGTTTGCGTGCTGCGAGATCGGAGGAAAGTGGTGTGCCGAAGGCTTTGAAATAATATCCTTATAAGCCACCAATGGCCTTATGACCATAAAAAATGCCTCGTTAGGGTATAGTGATATAGTGTGTATCCTTTAAATTGGTTATAGTTTGACATTTTGTAATACTTGTTAACCTAACATTATATGTTTTGAGGATATAATTATATTATATATATTCTATTATATATATTCTATATGGTAAAATAAGTCAACTGTTTTGTAAGTACTAGAGGGAACAATGTTCTGGCAATAAATACAACATTAATGATGATAAAGATACATTTGAACTTAATTTTGCTAACAGATTTACATAAAACAATAAATCTTTCTTTGAAATAAATCTTGGCTTGATGTATTTTTTAGCGGGTTTCTCGTCTCATTGCTAAAGGCCCAGACTGAAGTAAGAGGTCTGATTAACTTGTCGAAAAAAAATCAGCTTCCTTGATGCCAATAATTAATATTATCGAAAAATACTAGAAGAGTACAGTTTATCGTCAAAGTGTGCTGTAAAACCCAGGAAAGAGACTGCTTAACAGGAAACTTAATATAAGCTCTTATATTTTTGATTAAAACCAACATTTTTTTAACTGGGACTTTATCTGTCCGAGACATTTTAACAGTGAGTAAAGAAGCTTAGAGAAGGAAGCCCAAAAAGCTTTAAAGGATAATAACAAATTAAAAACCCTAAATAAACAACAGTTCTATATTTTGTAGGACTAATATTCTATGGCATATTTTTACATATTTTTGTTTATTATGCTTTGCTTCTTCCCCAAGCCTAATCCAAGCCATGGGTGATCCAAAGCCCCATTGACCCTCATCTCAGCCATCTGAATATTTTAGCAGTCCAGTTCTGCTCAACCAGCTACTCACTCACTCACTCACTCAGTCACTCACTCACTCAGTCACTCACTCACTCACCCACTTATGTATCTGGAGGCTTCGCTCAACTCTTGACCTACCAGAGTCAGACACGGTCTCAGATTAACCAAATCCAATCCCAATATACAAACAAACGAAACCTGTGTAAGCCATTAAAAGATGGGTAAAATGCCTAGAGACGTTTCATTCATTGCATATAAATATTTATATTAAAAATCAAAACAAAGTCAAGAAATTAACAAAAATATATATGCAGGCATTAACACGTTTCTGCTATAAACCAAAAACGGAGCCCTAAAAACAGCAACACCGATGTAATAAAATTAAGGAAAAAGTAGCATAGGCATTAAATCTTAAACTGCGTCAGCTCTTTCTAGCCATTAGTAAATTTATGCGTCTGGAACCGAACCAATTAAAATTGGTAACAAGCCGAGAGTCAAAGGTAAACCAGATTGAGGGAATATCACGCACAGCCCCGATGAAATGTCCATATTGTTTCTTATTTGTTCTCCCCCCGGTGCTGACGCTCCATTTTAAGTGGAATCCAAAGCGACAAAACAAAATGTTAACTCAGAAACCGATGAAATTCTGGAAAATTATTATTCTGACCTTTTTGGGAAGTCGCGTCTCAACTTCCGTTTAGTGAATGGAATTTGCAAAGCTCATTGAAAAATCACGCAGAGGGTGAGAAGCGGCTCGGATATCATCATATAATCAGGCACATAACTGCTTACCTCACAAGCGCTCTTGTCACTCGATAGAGGCCCCGCCGAAAAGCGAGAAATGAAAAGAAAATCCCCAGGCTGGCATCGTAAAAAAAAAAAATAATAAATAAAATAAATGCTAATAATAACAAATTCAACAGTTTCCTGCGGCTCACATCTCCCCTCCCATATTTTTTTCCGCCGGTTCATGTCATTAGCGGACTCCAAAGTAAATATTTGACGAAGACAAACGAACCTCCGCCGCACAGCAACTTCATCATCATCCCATAACCCGTTCTCCCCGGTATAAGGAGGAAAAATAATAATAATAATAATAATAAAAAGCAAGTGACGATCACTTTGAGGGCATTGAGGGCGTTTTTGTTTGCCGAAGATCGCCTCGCGGCTCCCTCTGGTTGTTTCCACTTTTGAGATGAGTTTGGGAGCCGGGTAAACCGATATCGGGCCCAAGTCTCGTCTTTGGCTTTCCGTTTTGCTGACTGTGACATTTTTGTCACATGAACTTGCCGCTGCGATCACAGCGATCCTCGGGAAGCAAAGGGGGTAACTTGAAGTTTACTTTATGTACTCGCCACACATTCTGTCAGCGTTTATTTTGTTCGCCGCGGAGATCACAGCTCATAATTGAGCCGATCGCCGCGTTTTGCCACGGTCTCTGATTTTGTTTTTTGCTCGTTTTCATAATTTGATCTTTTGACAGATCAAAGATCGCTGCTGCCTGAACCCTAAGGTTAATCACTGACCGCAGCGCACCACAATACGTTTTGCTGTCGCTTGCCGCTGCCGGGGTTTGTTTGATTCGAGCCGCCGCATGAAATCATATTTCTCCACAAAACATCATCCACTCTATATGGCATAGTATGCTGTATGGGTCTGTCTCCCAGCTTCCCCAGATGATCGAGTGCCGATCTGGGCGCCCACACTCGATCGCATGTGTGTGCCCACAGCCGCAGAGAGTGCCAGTGTGCCGCCGAGTGCCAGCCAGCCTGACTGTGTGTTAATGATCGCAAATGTCGTGATTTTAGCCGAGTGGGTTGAGTGAGGTGCTGAACTTTAATTAAACGCCAACCGAAATGTGTTTTTTTTTCCACATTCTGAACTTTGAGACGTCAACTGCAGCGGCAGCCGGGCAAATGCACTGCATCTCGGCCAGAGATCGGTTAATCAACATTTGGCCCGGCCGCGTGTCTCTTTTTTGGGGGTTAAGGCACACACATAACTCTTGGCGAATTCGCATAAATAACCTTCGGAAAATCACTGACATTAATGAATAAAACTGAAGTGCACTGAAGTGATAGGTCGACGGCTATATAGTCAGCAACATTTATGGCTTAGATGGAAATGGATTTTAGTTTAAATTATTTGTTTTGATTTCATAAGCATAGTTTGAATTATTATTTTGACTGTTTATTGGGTTTAAAAATATAATGTCTTAGTTAAAGTTAAAAAATGGAGAATTTAACGAGTTTGGCTTTAAACAAATACTTATCTTTATCAAATCAAAATTATTTTTAAAAAGCAAAGACTTCTTAGTCAAGAGACACCTGAAGTAATGAATATTCCTTAATGGAACAGCTCTATTTTAAGACTTTAAAGTCTCTGCCTTTCAAATGTAATTGTGATTTGTAAAAATAGGTTTTAATTTAAGCTCCAACCGTAGTACACTTTAATTTTATTAACAAAGAAACCCAAAGGTTCAAATAATCACATTGAAAGCCAGCTGCTAGAAAGGTTCCAAATGGAAAACACATTCCAATTAGGCAATTCTTCCGAAGAACCCAATGAGCCATGATCCAAAGAAACAGTTGGACATTACCGCTCACAAAACCACGGCTGAATCACATGCGTTCAGTTTAGAACAAAGTTAGCGACAAATACTCGTAATTAAGTGGGAAATAATAAAAATAAACGAAAAAAGGCAAGGCCAGCGAATTTGGCGAAGAGGAAGATGTGTGCTGTAATCAAAAATGCGAAATGCAAATAATGTGCAGGTACGTGTGGACTTACACACACATAAACACCGACGACGACAACTGTAACAATAACTGTAAGCAAGCGGAGACTTGGCCAAAACAACAACTACTGAAGCGGCAAAGGGGGGGCGCCAGGTGAAGGTGAGTGCGCTTATCAGGCCCAAAAGCAAACGCAAAAAAGTAAAAATAAAATAGCAGCAGCAGCAATAACAACAAACAGCAAACGCCGGATATGAGCGCCACTTAAAAACTGTAAAAACAATGAACAAGCAACAAGTGTACGGCGACGTACAGAGAGACAGATAAACGCAGACAGAGAGGGGGTCGCAGGCCCCAAGAGAGAGTGAGCGCCAAGTTAGCACTTACCGTTGTGAAGAGAGCGCGGAAGAGACAGGTAGCCATTTCACAGGCAGGCCAATTAATGAAAGCGACAAAATGACAAATAATACTTTGGAAAATGTCCAAGGCAAATGGTCATAAAGGTCAAGCAGAGTACGGGACAACCTGACGTTTGAGACAGTCCAATATTTTTATCATTTAAGGGAGATTTATAATGTTTTTTGGCTTTTATTTAGTATTACCGATAAATGAATTCTGTAGTATTAAAAATTAGTTAAGAAAATTTTTGCAATTTTTTTTGTTTAAAAACTATGTTCAGAATTTGAAGTCAACTTTTAAAAAGTGTCTAACCACAAATATATTTACCAAAGGACTTAATAATGTTCCTTGGAAAAATTATAATGTTTTAGCGTCGGTTATAGAACTATACTTTTTATTATTTAATTTAAGTTGAATTAATACATTCTTAAATATTTAAATATTTAAATATTTAAATACATACACTGACATCTGGGTATTTTGGTTTAGTAAGTGTTTCCCGCGGGAAACCCCAATATTTTCAAAAACTCTTCCTGCTTTCTGTGTCAGCCGTTATCTCACGGGAGAGGTCGCCGTAGATATGCGGGGGAGACGACACGTCAATCAAATGCACAAGGGAGGGAAGAGCAGCAGACAAGAGAGTAGGGGGATATGGGTATAGAAAGAGAAGAGCCCTGCGCGTGCTACTTTGCCGGACGTCGACAGCGACGCTGGCAACGGCGGCAGAGGTGGACCGAAACAGTTACATACTAATTGCAAGCATGCGTCGACGCAACTTTTTGTCACCCGCCGTCGTCGATGTAATTGTGATAGTAATTGTAAGTGTAATTGTAATCGTAATCGCCGTCGTTGAATTTGTGGCGGCTCAATCAAATGTCTCGCTGAGCAGCATTTACAGTTGCTCGTGCGCGGACATTTGCTGAATCATTTGTTTATGGCCGAATCAAGAATGTGTGTTTGTATTAATTACCGTTTTAAGCTGCGTTGGTCTCGCCTCCTTTTGAAAATTCTGGTTGCTGCCGCTGTCAAACACTTCAATTCAAACTATTTTTTTTTCTTTTATGTGGAGCAATTGATAAAGCCGTTACGCACACACTGACACTCTGCCGCTGCTGCTTCTCACAAAAACACTCGCGTCTGCTCACACTGGTACTTTTTTCGAACGTAATAATTAAGTACAATATTTCACTGGCACTTGTTGCTGTTGTTGTGGCTGGTTTCTAAGGCTGGTCTGGCATGCAATTAAATAAACATTTCTGATATGTGTATGTGTATGTCTTTCAATCGCAATAACAATTCGTCGTCGATCGTCGCGTTTTGATTAATTGTTTAAATTACGTTTATTATGATTGTTTGACTGTTTATTCGTTCGGACCAAGGAAGGAGAGCGAGCTGCCGCAGCGAACCGCACTCGAGCGTCGCAGAAATAACTGTGCAGCAGCAGCCACCGATCAATCGTCTTTTGGGGGCCTACGTTCTCCGGCGCTCTCTTTTGTGGGCTCTACTCTCCCGGCTCTCGCGCAGAGTGCATTCGGAGGGGAGCCCGACAAGTGGCGATTACAGCAATACCAACAACAACTGGTTGGACGACTGGGCGTATGAATGAATTCCGTTTGGCACGCTCTGCTTTAAGAGAGACTGAAAGACACGACAGCCAGGGCGAAAGAGAGCTCCACCAGAGCGAAGAGCTCCACCGTTCGCTCTTTCGGGTTCCTCTTCATCGTGTAGCAGGTTATTTCTGCTGAGTGATTATTATCATTATGAAGTGATCTGATTTGCTGGTGATATTAAAGTCAGGCCGGTTAATAATTACACTGGACAGCAAATAAACTTTGAACTCTTTGGGCTTAAATTTTTTAAAATTAATGTTATATATTTTTATTATAAAAATATTTATATTATCAAAAATTACTCATACTACACGTTGGTCAGCTTAAATTCCTTTTTGCTTCTTAAATAGGCAAGGTCGAACATTAAATCTACGTTGTCTTTTCCAAAAATAGAGCGTCTTAGACTAGGCAACAGTGCGTATGAGTAATAAACTTTTAATACCATGCATAGACATTTATTTCCAACTTTTTTTTACTGCTCTGAGTGCTTTAAAATGATCTTAACTGTTTTTCTAAATATGTATCAAACAATCCGATTTAAATCTTAAATCTTAAAAATGGTCTTAATCTCTTATTTTCACATAATTTATGCACTTAAATTTTGTTACCCAGTGTAATTATAGTTTTTAGAAGATTCATTCCAGTGGAAGAGATTAAAATGCGCTTTAAATAATGATATGGTATATGATTAGAACAAGAGCGAATCGTGTTCCCGATGGGATCCAAGCAGCTCTGTCCAGTTCCCCCCATTAAGCCGACAAGATGAAGATATATCTCATATCCCCGAAGAGACACAGTGCATGAGGTGATAATTCACTTGTACATTGCATTTGCATTCGCCATTCCATTCGCCATTTGATCCCAAACCCCATCTCCATGGCCACCCGTTCCACTAACTACGGTTATCCTCAATCAGCTAATTTATTTCCCTGGAAAATATCGCCCCCACCTAAAATGAACCGAACGATTTTCCCTGCCCAAAGGGGCTCCACCTCCGTTCGAAACGGGGAAACCAAACAATTAAGCAAACAAAACGACAGTCTGCGGCTGCTGCATCCACTCCAGCTACTCTGACTCCTACTCCGACTCCAGATCTAGCTCCAACCCGGGGTCCAACTCCAGCTCCAGCTGAAGCTCCAACTCTGACTCTTGATAGCCCCTCCAGATAGAAACTGTCAAACAAAACAAACTACACGATAGAAGCCAAACAATGCGGGGCTTCCAAAGTGTGCTGCGTCTTATAGTACCTGGCACTTGAAAGGGTGCCAGGGTATAAACATCGAGTTTGTGTATATTACTACTTAGGATTCCTAATACAGATTTAAAGATAAATTCATAAGAACTAAATAAAACATTTTGTATAAAGTAATTAAATTCGTTAATAAAATTCATGAGACTCTTTTTTTTTTCAAAATTGTATTCCAGAGGCTTTTCCAACTTTTCTTTATTTTTTTAATATCTATTTTATTTAATGATCTTCAAATATATGAAATATATAGAGTATATTTTTACAATTCTATGGGGGATTCTAAAATGATTAAAACAATTATCCCAATACTATGGGGCGTATACTTGATTTTCATATAGTTTATACCTTAAAATGTAATAATTTGATGTTATATTTAAAGATTTAACCTTGTATAATATTTATAATATATAATATTATGCATATATAATATTTAGGCCAAACAATGATTCTACCAGTATCACCATCTTGAGTACCAGGTATTTAAAAGTCGTTACACCCTAACCCGTGACTGGCTGACTTGTTTATTTTCGCCCTGCCTTTGTCTTTCTGTTTTTGCATGGCAAAATGGCAAATGGAAGACTAAGTACAAAGAAAGGCGTCAATGACGACCGACCGACGAAGAGGACAACGACGACGGAGCGACAGACGAAGACGAAGAGGTGGAAAAAGACGAGGACTGACGTCGACCTTCGGCAACGCCACCAGCAGTAGCAGCAGCAGCAGCAACAACAACAACTCACAAGCCACGTCAAAAAGGAAGTTGGAAAAGAAAAAAAAAATAGTTTTGAAAAGAGCTCAGCTCAAAGAAAAGGATAGATAAATGCATCGAATATAAATTAACTGCCATCAAAGAGGTAATGGAGCAACAATAACAAGAACAAGACTGCCAGCAGAGAGATAAAAGGGGAAGCAATCTAAATTAATATTCCAAAACTATTATAAGGAAGTTCGAGATAAAAGAAGAATATTTGGAACCTTACGGTTAAGGTTTTTCTAATAAGGCTATTTAAGTAAAATATATAGAAAGGGATCAGAAGCCCGATTTTTTAGTGTTTGAAAATTTAAAAACGGAAGTTTTAAGTAAAGGACTAAAGAATTAGATTTTCCTAATAAAATTTTATTTTTATTAACAAATTGAAACCCTCATTTTAAACGATTGTAAAGAAAATAAATTTAAACATTAAATGCTTTTGAAACAAAAACCTCAAACTTTAAAGGTAAGTTGTATTCCTTTTTTTAAATACTACATTTATAGAAAAACTATCTTAAATTGACAAAAGGAATGGTATTTACTCTAGTAGTATAATAGTTTATTTATCCAAAAATGATATACTCAAATACTTTATTCCATGGTAAGACCAGATTACCTTTCTACTTAGATCACTTATTATACTTACCAAACTTGACCTCCAAAATGAGTTTGTTAAACAAATAAATAGTATTGCTTAGTTTCACAATATTCCCTACTCATATACAAGTTCTTAGAGTGCATCGAACAGCGAATTGGTAACAATGAAGGCTGCACAAAAGGCCAGAAAGCAAAACGACAAAGCATAGCTGCCGGTGGGCGTGTGTACCGCTCCCCAACCACTTTCCCCCTACTGAGCACTCCGCCAGAGCTCCCCCACCCGTCTCTTCACAGAGTGCTGGCCAACTGCAATCTGTGCCGGCGATCGGCCAAGTACAAATGGTTAGGAGATGCAACAGTAACAGCGAAAACAGCAACAGCAAAAGCTGGCGAGGTCAAACAGCAATCAATAAAGGTCAGCGACTACCGCCAGGGCACGCCTGAGTGCCTACCGTCAATGCCGGATCTGGTGGCTGCCGAGGAGGAGGAGGAGGTGCAGCAGCAGCAGCAGCAGGAGGAGGAGGAGGAGGAGGCGGCGCAGAACCAGCTCCCAGCCCACACCCATGGATGGTGGCCCCTCCGTCTCGGCTCCTCCTCATCCCCGGCCTGGCAGCTCTGCCCATTCATGCGGCCCACGATGAAGATGCTTTATGTTGCAAATTGAAAGCTGGACATCCAATCGACTGGAGAAGAACAAGACGAAGAAGCAGCAGCAGCTGGAGAAGATTGCTGGCCGGAGGATGGGAGGTGGGAAAGCGAAGAGGCAGGCCGACAAATGTAGACAGTTGAGACTGCGCAACTGCGTCAGAAGCCGGGGAAATAAGTGAGCGAAAAAGAGGCAAATGTGCCGGGAGATGGATTAACCCATTATTGGCTGAGGTGGGTAAGTGGTACCTGCTTGGCCCCTAATGTTTAAGTGTAATATGTCTATGGAAGATGATTAAATAATTTGAATAATCGAGTACAAGTACAATATGAATTTTAGAATATATATGTTTAATACGTATTAAAATTAATTATTTTTATTAATAATCATAGATTATTAAAGGTAATATTGGGTGACATTCTTAATAACTTGAGCTGTATCCTAATATTTTGTATTAAATTTAATCTGAAACGATACAAAATTAACGTATGAGGCCCTTTTATAAAGTATTTATATTTAAAGAAACTTATAAAACTTATACGTTACTCCAGTATCATTTTTTTGTAACCCTGTTATATTGTTGACACTGTAAAAGTGCACAGTTTGTGGAAGAATTTATATATCTTAAATATAATAATAACTTTAGAAAAGTTACAAATTTAATTTAATTATTTAATTCAATTATTATTTATACAATAATATATGATATACTTTTTTCACTAATTAATTTTATTCAAAAGTATTTCGTGACATACATTTTTTCCACTATTTAATTCTATTCAAAAAGTATTTGCATTTCAATTTAACAAAACAATTACTTATTAAACTAAATATCTCTCCCCTTCTTGTGTAATTTCTTCTAAGCCATCCACTTGCATTTCCCCTGAAATAGTCCCAACCCCATTGGGCTGCCAAGGGGTTAATTAACTAAATGGCGGATGTCGATGACTGTGGCATTAGGCGTATGTTTCTTGGCTATTCCCTGGCTGCTGCCCCGGCCCCTGCCCCCTGGCTACCTCCTGGCAGTCTCCAACGACCAAATCAGCCACCGTCCGGGGCGACCTGTCCCGCCCCTTTCCCTCACGGCACCGCCCCCGCAGCTGCAGTTGCCCCGGGAGCTGGAGCTGAGGCTGAAGCTGATGCTGAGGCTGAGGCTGGAGCTAAAGCCGCTGCTAAAGGTAAGGCCAAAGTAGATGCTGATGATGATGATGATGCTACCAAGTGGATGCATCTCTTGGCGGCTGCTATCTGCCTCGCTTTGGCATCCACAAGATATTTTTAATGGCCCAGCTTCCTTTTCGCAGATGCTCTGCTACTTTGCTTCTGTCTTATTTCTTATTTTTATTTTTTGCTGTTCTGATTTTTGTGAATGAAGTTGTTTTAGATACTCGCGCACACATGCGGGGATCTGGGATCGGGAGGAGAAGTAGCACCATTATCGCACGGACATGTCGGCTGGATGTCGCGGCTGCCCACCGCCTGCTCCTGCTTCAGTCCTCCTCCTCCTCTGCCGCCACCGCCCACCTGGCTCCACCGCTCCAGCGGCGGTGTGTGTCACCTGTTGATGGATTTCGTTGTTTGATTAACATGAAATGGCATCGCAATGGCAGTGCAATCCCAGCCGATCTTGATGCCTCGAGTGGAGTGGAGCTGCCGACCAGAGGGGCCTAAGTGACTCCGTCCCGGCCGGATTGCTTTGCCTGGCGGATAGTTAGCCAAATGTCCGAGATTGATGAGGTGGATGGGTTAAGTGATGGCCCCGAGTGGAATGGTTAAAGCAGAGTCTTGGCTTTTGATGGTTTTTAAAGTACTTATTCTGGTTTCTTCTCTAAACAGCACATTCTTCACATTTAAATCGTAGAAGTCGAGGGAGAAGAATCGTTTGCAAATCAAATATGACGAAGAGTCTTTATTTTATAATATTTTTCTTAATAAATAAACAGTTGTGATATTTTTTGGGTAATTTTAAGTGTCATTAAACCTCTAAAAATAAACATAGGAGATTATTTTCTTTAGGTCTTTAATCGTTTAAATTTAAATGCTTATTTGTATAAGAATATGTGACTTAATTTATGTTTAGTTTAATTTATTAAGCTACTTTATTGAACATCATGAATACCAAAGGACAGTTCCTTAAAAGAAATCATCTCTTGGCAATAAACTAAAGCATTTCTCAGGTAGATCGCAGCTAGTGACATATGGCGTTTTGCTGTCATTAGAATGTAGTTAGGATTCACTCCTTGTGGGCTACCTGAGGGCTCTTTCCTGGCCCTATAAATTGCCTTGTCCTTCACTCCTTCGACATACTCAGATACCAACTGCCAAGCAGTCAAGATGTCCAGCTCGAAACTAGCTCTTCTCATCCTCGTTGTGGCCTGTTTGATTCTGATCGCTTGGGCTCGACCCCGATCCCGATCCTCGATGTACAACGAGGTCACATCCTTGCCGGCGGAGCGACGACTCAGCAACGAGATCCTGGACCAAATCTCGCCCATGCGGAAACCATCCAAGAGGCACTACTTTCTAAAGCGCAAGATGACGATGCCCCGAAGTGGCTTCCTCGATCGGTTCTACAATATGCCACAGCCAGAGATTGCACCGGGAGGAGCCAACTACTTTGGTAACGATGTGATGCCGCTGTCCACCTATGAGATCCTTGAACCGGAGTCATTTTATTAAGGGATTTAATTTAATTAAATTAAGCTACATAACAGTTCTTTTTTTGAAAATTCCATTTTTGAGTAAATTAAATATAATTTAATTTGAAACTATATTTTAAAATATATAATTCTTTGATTGGAAATAAAAGCAATGACTCAAAACTAGCTTGATTTTGTTTTAAATATGTATTACAAAACTTATAGAAATTATCAGCAGATGTAGGGGGGTTCCTATTTTATTTCCACCTCCCTTTGTGGCCATATCTCCCAGTGGATCTGCCATTCGGCTAATCGAGCCACCGCCACATTTTCTTTCACCCATTCCGCTAACAACAATCAACACTCGAATCAACAACAATCTGGACAAACTACAACAACATAATCAACGGCAGAGGCCTTCTCCCAATCCCAGGACAACAACAAAAAGCTTAAATACGCAACAAACAAATACAAAAAAAAAAAAAAAAAGGGAAACAAAAAACGAATCGAATTGAGAAGAGGAGCTGGAGCATCCCAAATGCCATGTCGGAATCCATGTAGGAACATCGGTGCTGTGCGAGTATCTGTGAGTGCACATATCCCCAAGGAACGAATGTTTTGAGCTTGTTCCTCTGGCCGGAGGACAAATCCATAAGGCGGAGAGCCGGAGTGCGGGGCGAGTGCAACAAGTGTTCCAAATCAAAACGGAAGCGGAGCCGAGGCTACGGCCGCTCCTTTATGCCACATATGTACATGGCTTTTTGGTCCGACATGGCAAAAGCATTTGGAAAATGTAATTTACAACGCTCGGCGCAGAGAGCAGCGACCACTCCGCGGGCACATACACTGGCACACACACTCGCACACCAACTGGAACTGGTGGTCAACTTTGGTCGGTCGCATCAAGAGCCACTCAACCTCAAAGTTGAACGGCATCGGCAGTGGCCGAGGCGGTGGCGGTGGCAGAGGCTTTGGCATCGGCATCACCTGCCACCACCGATCTCACACCGCTCTCACAGCTCCAAAGCTCACAGCCAGCGAATCGCGCCGGGATTGAAATCCAAGCCAGGAGGCGTTGGACAAGGCATCGCTCTAGATATACCCTTCTTTGGGAAGGATTTCGTGTAAAGAGGAGGCTTATAAGTGATCTTTGTTTTATGCTAACTTTGCTGAGAGACATTCTAGTTTTTGATAACTCTAAAAGTATTGAAAATATATAATAATTTAAGAAAACTGTACAGGTAAGCTCCCATCATAAAATACCCAATCTCTAATTTAGATAAAAATATATCTAGCTATTTGAAGTATTTAAAAATAATATGTTTTAAAGAAGTTAAGTTAGAACGAAAATTTTGTATTGAAACCATGAACTAAACATACAAAATGGTTTCTATTTTTATACTAGAATTCCCAACAAGCTTCAGTGAAAAATATACGGTATTATATAAACAATAAAAACATAATAAATATTGAATTATAATAATAAATTGGTAAGATTTGGTAGAAATTGGATCGCCAACGGATTAGAAAGATGTGTCTTCCTCCTACGGCAGCTTTTTTTGGTCTTTAAAAGTATCTGGACTTTAAAAGGATAATTTTTTTTGGCATTATGCTTTAGTTATGTTTTAGTCAAAATTATATAAATTATATAAAAATAAATCCTTTTAAAACCTTTATTTCAAGCTCACCTTTATATACCAACCTCTGTAAGCCAAGTTAATTCCCAGGGTATATCCAAGAAGTGCTTAGCTGAGAAGAACAAGTGAGCGCAGATTTTAATTTTAACCTTTTTGTTCCCATTCCCCTGCCCTCCTCGACGATGGCTTCTGTGCGCCCAGTGTTCTGCTGGCTTCTCCTTTTTTTTCTGTTTTTAATTTGCTGCACCGCTTCATAGAGCATTTTTCATTAAATTCCTGAATTAAGGCATTCCTCCGTGGCCTCCCATTGGACGCTGGTCATGTTCTGGAATAAGAGCAACATAGCAACATTGTCCAAGAGTCCGACGACATGGTGACGACGACGACGACGCCGGCGATGGCCATGGCGTTGGCCAAGGCGGCGGTTTGGGCCACGACCAAGTGGAGAAGTGCCTGTGGCCACTGGATGTGAATGCGAGCCAAAGAGCCACGACACCGACTACCGGTTACGTTGGGAGTTCGAGAGCCAATTGGATCACACGCTAAGAAAACTGTATTTATTAATGATTTACAAAAGCAAGCATTCAATTATGATCCTGAAAGTATAGAAATTATAATAAATGGGTTATAAAATTTAAGTATATGGAATTACTATGAGTATTACTAAATATTTTGACTACTGGAATTGCAGCAAACCCATTGAATTCAGTTTATATTATTTTAGCAGTGCAACAGGAATTTCATATTTCTTTTGATTCTGTAGTTTCCTCTGCCCTTTTGTGGCATCTAATGTTTTGGGCATTGAATATCCTCAGATCCACGATCATCTGCTACAAATTCAGGCCTCGGGTAAGCTTTTAAAGCCAAAAATTAAATCGGTTTCTAAAGTGTTTTATGATGGCCAAATATGTTTGATGAACATTCAAGAAAGGATTGAGATGTCTGGGGAAATTGAATGAATTAAAATAAAAGATTGGATTCAAGTGAATGTATTAAATACTTTAAAAAATGTATATTCAGTGCCAGAAAGTTGAATGATTTTTAATACATTTTAAAACTTGATACAAAATTTTTTTTATTGTTGGACAGATTTTGAAAATATTTAAAAAAATATAAAGATTATTTTTCTTCAAAGTTTTTGTCGTAAACATATACACCTGATATTCATTATTTCACTTTATAAATTCAATTAGCGTATGTTTTTTAAGGAATATATTTTGTCTTCTGATTTTGTTTATGTAAAAATGTTAAAATATACTGTAATCTCTCTGAAATTTCCCATTTATCAAACTTTCCCTGTTGCCAACTAAATTCAATATAAACTACCATATAGCTCCCTGACATCCCAATGTCCAGGCCCAGCTGGCATCCAGCACAATTCACTTAAGGCCACCGAAGAGAGGCATTGAATCCATGAATCCAGAGCATTTTTCTAACTTCCTTTCTGCCAATAGAACAACAAGACCAGCACAAAGCGCCGCGGATAAAGTGGTATGACAACGAGCACGAGGAGGAGATCCGGGAGGAGGCAGCCAGGCAGCCAGGCAGCCGGAGAGATGGGAGCTGGAGATGGAGATGGAGAAAGAGGCAACCGGTGGCGACCCAGAGCTATGCGGCTAAGAAACGGGCCCAAGATCAAGCCAGGTGAAGTCAAGTTCGAGTCACCAGGCGCTGCCGGTTGCATAGTTGACCAGATCAGGCCAAGCCAGCCCAGGCCAAGCGATCCCAAGACTTGCCAATCCATTGGCCAGAGATGAGCGTGATTCGTGATTGGCAGATTGGGGATGTGAAACGAAAAATTAATTAATTGTGTACAAATTGCATTAAATAGCAAATCTTAAAAAAAGAGATTTTATTGATTTAATGTTACCAAATCTATATATATAAAAATTAAACGCCAAAAGTGTTTGTAGCCAGTGTTAGGCTCAGTGCGTTGACCGATTTCAAAAATTTTTTTTTTGTTTGAAAGGTGGTATCAATACGGTGGTTTGTATGTATATACGATGCCTGTATGTGCTTTGGTTCGTAAATTATGAACGTTTTTAACATCGATATGGTACGGCCACGTAGAAATTTGGGACGTCATACTCGAAAAGCGAGAATCGTTGCTTCATTAAGAGTATCTCAAAGTGAGACTAGGGCAACAACGTGAGCGAGAGCGTGCACTTGAAGTTCAACGAATTCTACCGGTATCTGGTCCACGGAGTTATTACTACACAGTGTATAACACTAATACCCCTCTACTACCGATGGATGTGCCTTGAGACGAAACAGAGAACTTGACCTCCCCTGCAGGATCGCCCATTCCAGAGCTGGAGCGGATGAATAACTAATAATAATTATAATAGTGACCAGAAACCTATAATATGTATAATTCGTAAAAAAGGTTTAAATAAAATATTGGCTGGGTCGAAGTGGGCCTGGCGGCAGCCTTTTCCCATTCTGGGGAATGCTGACGTATAGACTCATTCTCTATTCGGCATGAATAGCGACACACAGTCGTAAAGTGAAAAAAAACAGCAAAAGTTTTTTTTCCAGTTGTTTTTGGAAATTGGTGTGATTTAATTTGAACCAATTTTAACATCGATATGGTACGGCTTTGAAACTACCATTGAATTATCAAGGGAATGAAACTCCAACGTGCAACATATCAAAGGGATCTGGCACAGCTAAAGTATTGCAGCAATGCTCCATTATTATTTGGGATGAATGTACGATGGCACACAAGAAATCAGTCGGAGCATTGGATAGAACTTTGAAAGATCTTCGAGTTTAAGCGTTTGCAATTTTCAGTGCGCCTCGCGTTTGCTGTTACTATCAATAGGGCACAAGGCCAGTCGTTGGGAATTTGTGGTGTGAATTTAGAGAATCCAGTGTTTTCACATGGACAACTTTATGTTGCATGTTCACGTGTTGGAAAACCATCTGTTCTCTATGTATTCGTTAGCAATACAAATTCAAAAACAAAGAACGTTGTGTACCATACAGCACTTCAATAAAATTGTTTTTCATTTCACTTTATAAAATCAGGGTTTTTAATTTTTTGCTTTTGTTTCAATTTTATTTCCTTAATGCACTACGAAGTGTGCACAGGGTACGCTAGTAAGTAAATAAAAATTCAACATAAACTTTGAATTGGGGTTCTACTCATCGTTATTTTTTCTTATTTAAGTATACATAAATTTACTTGATTTGCAAAACAAACTCAGGAAGAAACTTTTCCCTTTCATTATGTTAAATATATAAAGTTAATATAAATTATTTTTAGTTTTATGACTGATTTTTATATATAATTTCCCATTTGCCAAGCAACTCATAAAGAAAACTTTCCATTTGCCTTTGTTAAATATATGAATCATAATTGAATTAATATTTTACAAATGATTAAAACAAAAATAAATGATTAAACAATATTAAAAATTAAAATATAGAAGCATAACCTTATAAACTTATTAATTTCTTAGAAAAGTCAAACAAGTAGTTGTTGAGTAAGAGAATAAAATAATTACAATATTGACTAACTTAAGATTTACTTTATTTTAAATTACAAATAAATGTATTACAATATAAAATTAATTTTTAATAAAAGTCAAGACATTTTTCTTTATCGATTTAACAATAAAATTTTTAGACTAAAATTGATAAAAGCATACAAATTAAAAATAATTAATACCCAGACTTCTTAAATCCTTTGAAGCAAAATATATTATACCCAAAGCTTCAAAAACATAGAAAAGGCTCAAAGTTGATAGCCAAAAGTCTATCTTTTCATATTCTACTCACTTACCAACGGTGGGTCTCTGGATAAAATATATTTGTAGCCATAATAACAACTAGAAAAAAGTTACTTTAGAATAAAAATATTAAATATATTCTTATAAAGCGAAAGCTGAATATTTCTGAGATTTTCTTGCACCTATCATCAGTCATTTTCTTAGATCTTATTAAGAGTGAAAAACGCTTTATGTAAAAATACATTCTTATAAATTTAGAACTGCTAAAAAACTACTTTAAGGCATGGGGAAAAATACTTTAAGCCCAATTAATAATATTTCGAAACCTTGAATCGTGTCACGCCACCATCTCCAGGTGGAGGCACCAACTAGATACAGATATGCGCGGCGACCGAGGCTGCTGCTGCTGCGACTGCGCGGTTGCAGATACACTTTAGGGGCATGACATGACTCGCATACGAATTATTATAAACGATCTGGCGCAAAAACTAACAAGCGATGGGGCCGGCACTGGACTGGAGTGAAGTGGAGTGGCCTGGAATGGAATGGACCTCGCTTGGTGCCCGCTGCTCTGTGGGATGTGGCCAGTGGGATGTGCAGGGGCGAAGGGGGAGCTCGTGGCGATGGATGTGCCTGTGGATGCGGCGGCCAAATGGGCGGCAAGGTGACGCGAGAGGATGGCGGGCGACCGACGGACGAGTTATGGTGGCCAATTGCAAAGTTAATGGAGTTTGGCTACTCCAGCAGCGAAAAACCAGCTGGGACGGCCGGGGGACTGGGAGCGGGATCGGGATCGGCATCGGGATCGGGATCGGGATCGGGATGGGCGCAGTATTTGTTGCCGGCGAGCGGATGCAAGCCAAAGAGATACAGCTACTGGTTCGCGACTCGGCCAAGATTGAACTTAATTTTGCACAAATGCAATTTATAGAAAATTGTTGCCACTTGTTTTCACGTTGATGGCACTCGGCCCGAGTAGATCAACGGGCACTGGGAGGGGAGAGGAGCCGCCGTCCCGCGGCCGTGGCAGAGATAATAAATGCAGGTAGCCATTGGATTCCTGGATGCCTGCAGCTCGGCCATTATTTAAATTTTCCCCTCCCCTAGCGGCGGGCTTGGCTTTTGCAAAAATTAACAATTAAAATGTCTAATGGCGGAGTTGCTGGCCTGGGATCATAAAGGCGCACTGCTGCCCCATCAGGTAGGTCGACGTGGTGTCTGTCTGCTCTTCTCGGAACTTCCACTCATCAGCCACGGCAATTAGTTTTCCCTTCGTGTATTTGGTCCGGGATCGGGGTTCATCTGGAGATCCGTCTAGGATCCGTGTACTTCTCGCAGAGGAAGTGGAAATTGCCGAATGGATTAGCGCTGAATGGTTTATTGGCGGCGAGTCGCGGCCATAAAAATTCGCACCCTAATCCATCAGAGAATGTCGTGGAAGCCTCTCGATGGGTTCAGGTAGGTGTTCCTCGCCGCTCTCCTGGAGCTATAAAACCACGCACTGCAGCCAGTCATCGACGCAGTCGCTATTTGTCACAATATGCTAATCGTTCGCTACCTAATCGCCTTGGTCTTCTCCGTTTTCATGGTGGCCACCTCGCTGAAGATCGAGGAGCGCCTTCGGCGCTGCCATGGCTACAAGATATCGACACCGGATCGACTGGTCATCAAAATGGAGCAACGCGGCGGAAAATGCCAGTCCAAGCACCTGGAGAAGCGGCGTTTGCAAATCTGAGTTGCTCAAACAGGACAATGTGATAAGGACACTGGGAATACTCGGATGGGATATTTCCAAAAAGTGATAATGGAATCTGAGATCATAGGATTTTTTCTGAAAAATAAAAATGGAGATGGATACTGCCTCAGAGGCAAAGGAAAATAATTAAATATTGTAAAAGTAAATATACCTTATAATTAATTAAAGCACTTGTTCATTGTAACTATTGCTAAGCAAAAACAAAAAATTGTTCCTAAAACAACCAATAACCTTAATAGATTATACATAAAATTGTATTAGTATTTTTAAGCTTTAATTTACTCCAATAAATACATTTTTTAAATAAATATCAAGCAAATTTTTGTGCCTGAAAATATTTTTTTGTCAAAGGGTTACTAGTCTGAGGTGCTTGAGAGCGAAATATATATAAAGAAAGTTGCAGTTTAATTTTCTGATTAATTCCTTCTTTATCATTCAATTATATTAAAATATTAGGAAAGTATTTGTAAATAGTTAGTTATTACTTATATATTTAGTTTTTACTGACATCCAAGACTATTATTATTTTGTAAATGTAGTGGGCGGAGACACATTTTAAAACAAAAACTATCAGGATTAAAATTTCACGATTATTTTCATTAGGCTTTGGTAGCTGGAACTTTTTTGGTATCTGAAATCCTGGTAATTATATGGAAAGATAGAAATAATTTTTAAATATATTTATATTTTAAATTTATATATAAAAAGATATTTATAATATAAAGATAATTAGGTAGAGAGATAGATAGAAAAATTGGTAGATATATGTAAAGTAAAATAGATAAATAGATAGTTAGGCTGACAGATAGATAGACAGATAGACAGATAGATAGATAGATAGATAGATATAACGATAATAGATCAATTGATAGATAGTAAGACAGATAGATAGAAATACAGATAGATGAATAGATTGATAGAAAGCTAAACAGACAGATAGATATATTTAATTAGATGAAATATAAATGAAAAGTACTGTAAGGGGTACAGGGTACAAAATCAAGTTGATTAGTTTAAAAAGTTACATAAATAGTAATTCATTTCCAAATACTTTCCAGAAATCATTAATAATAATAAGTGTAGGTTATTTTTAAAATTAGATAAAAGACTGTTAAAAAAAATAACCATTTGCGTTCCCGCCTAATGTTTTAAATAACACAGTAATTATTTAACACTTGGGCGCATTTATTTCATAGGTATACATTTATAATTTCATTTTAGAGATTTATATTACATGTATTTGGTATTTTCCATTTTACATTCGTGGTATTATACAAGAGCTGGGACACTTAAACTAAGAAAAGCACATTTCAGTGTTATATATATATATATTTAAGTAGCTTGGGAAGCGTTGTAAGTATTTTCTTTTACCACACCATATGCAAAGCGTAAATCAAGAAACGAATTTCAAATAAAGAGGATACATTCCTTAGGTTCTTGTGCTAATATTCAATTAAATACTTCACTTCGTTCGGTGTATTCTTTTATGAAACTACAATGGAGCATTTTCCCTCTCATCTTTGAAACATTAATTATGTAATATATATATATTTGTTCGTTAATACATATGGGTATAGGTTGAGTCTTAGCTTTAGTTTAATTGCACTACATATTTCCGTTACACTTTGCTGATCCATTTAGCTAAAATTCAATTTGGATTTGCTTAACTCTTTGGTTTTTGGTTGAAATGCTTGAAACGTTAATTTATCCAAGGGCTGGTTGGTTGGTTGGTTGACTAGGGATGCTCATCATCGGGCTCGCTGGGATTTACTTCCTAAAGCAGGAGATGGGATTGAAGTAGCACTGCCGGTACCTCACCTGGCGCTTGGTCTCCGGCAGTCGGTACAGCTCGTTCATATTGCCATAGGTGGGGCTCCTCAAATAGGCGCTTTAAAAAGCCAAAACATTTAAGGGATATACTACCAGTTGGGATCCCCCATTCACTTACGATGGTCTGTACTGGGCGAAGAGCATCTGCAGCCGGTCCATGGGTATGTTGGGATATATGGCCTGGGCCGGCATGTCATAGCCACCGCCATAGGCGCCGCGCACATCCTCCGCCTCCTGGCCGTCCAGCCCATCGGAGTCCTTAAGCGGATAAGCCAATAAGCTGGTTTCTTTATGTGTGTTTTTTTTCTGGTTACTACTACTCACGGGTCCTGTTTCGCCTGTCGAGGGCCGGGCCTCGGTGAGGGCAAAGAGCAGAGCCAGGAACAGGCCATAGCACAATAGTATCTGCACGAACTTCATCATTTTTCTAGGTGTTTTTTGGACTGAAAGGGGGAAATTAAATTATAAAGAAATATTATATAAAAATAATTAAAATATAAAGAAACATTTTATAAAAATAAGAAGACTTTAGAGGATTTGTTTAAGATTTTTTACAAATATTTATTATTTATTAGCCAAGTTAAGCAAGTACCCTTAAAATATTTCAAGTCTCAAAGTTGTGAAATATTTAAATAATGAAGAATATATAACCCTTTATATTTTTTCCAGATAAAACCCAGTTTATTCATTGACAATTCACAGGTATGCACTTTTCAGAGCCCCCACTTAATGTTTACACAACTACACAAAAAAAAACACAAATAAAACCAGCTAATCCCAAAGCTCAAAGCGCTGTCAAGGGGCCAACGCAATGGCCAACAAAAAGGAATTAATAAAAAAAAAAGGCTCAAAGTTCGCTGGCCATATTTTTAATTAAAGGTCAGATTACATTTGTTTTTTTTTTTTTTATACAACAACTGCGTCGGGAGTCATAACAAAGCAGCTTGCAGTATTCCAGGGCACTTGTTGCCACAAACGTGACCGGCATTCCGTTGAAATGAAAGGACTCGGCATCTTCGGGCGGCTTAAGTGCATTTCCGCAATTAAAAACGGATATGGAACAGCAGATGCCGCCCGCCGCTGCCTCAGGATTTCCATGCCACACGGTCTGGCAATCATGGCATTCATAATACAATGCAACGATGGTGCAACGTGTGGCAGCCACACAAGCACTCTCCGGCCATAACATATGGTCTTTCGATGGCCAAACTTTAATTGATTTCATCTGAAGCTGACAAAAACGTGATTCGAGTTGACGGGGGCTCGGTTCGGACCCATGTGAGCTTCTATTGAGTAACTTTTATGGATGATTCCATAACTTTTGAGCTCAATTGTGCGTAATGGTTATGGAATTTAAAAAGGGATGGCTTCTGACTTTTTAGGGGTCAGTTATTATTTGTAACTTTAGTTTTCAGAAATTTTAAACTAATATTTAGGGATGTGATTTAGCTTTAAACGTTAAGCTGCACTTTTTGGGCTGTTTGGGAATTTCAGGACTATCATTCTTGAAGAAATAATAAGAGTTATATCAAGTTACGAGATATTCTGTAAACATCTAATTTAAGAAATTAATATTGGGATCATTTTTTGGGTAAGCAAAGGTATTGTCTTTATTAATTTATATTTTAGGTGTCGTTAAATCATTGAAATAATTATAAATAATTCTATATATCAAGGAGAATCTATTTTAATCCCCTAAAGGACCTTCAATTAAGTTGTGAAAGAGATTGAGATGATTTGGTATATATCCATTAAAAAAATTTTTATTTAATCTAAACATTCTGAATATTAAATTTATCCAATTAAATAAGTATTACATCAATCATTAATATTTTCCCAAATTAATAAACTTTCACCCACTACTCAGCACCCATAAAATAATGTATTTATTAATACTAACTAACACAAATCAGCAAATCTGTTTCAACCTAAATCATTATAATATCTCATTAATATATCTATTAATATTCAAGTATACTATTTCTTTCTATATTCTATTCATTTATATTCATTACTTTCCCATAAATTAAATAAATAACCTTATCTTGATACTTAACATCAAAGATAAATAAATAAAGAAGACATTCCCAGAGTCAATTATAGTCAGTCAATTACTCATATTACATAAATTATGACATCATTGGTAATTGAAGTGGGTGTGAAATCAAAGGACCACCAGCCCCCCGCAGGACATGAATACATAAACAGCCGACGGGAGCATAAATCCCCAGGATATGTTCGTTTAGCTGAGCGGGGAAATGAGGTCATCAAGTGTGACTTTCAGTGCCATCAGCATGCAACAGGTAAACGAGCGGCATGGCATGGTCGGGGCTAGCATAAAATTCCCTTCCCCCTCTCAGAGGAGGACCTCGACGATGTGGGCCGTAAATGTTAATGACTTGTCTCATTTGGTCGCTGCACCTCATAAAAATGTAGCTGCCCCTTAGTCGTAGGTCCTGGAAAAGAAGGAGCTAGTCCTTCTTGAATTTCAAACAGCTGCGGGAAGTTATCTAACTTTATGACTTTTAATTATTGTGTGTAATTTTTTTGTAAGCTTCATTTAAGAATTAGTTGTTTAATTGGGTGGAAAAAAAAATTAATTTAACGGCTAAGCTAAAATTTGTAATAGTATTTTTACATTAAACTTTAAAATACAAATGTCTTCAATCACGTTCATTAATTTACTACATTTTTATTAAATTATTTCTCAGAATGTATTGCCAATCTGTTCCCATTCATTACGTTATCTCAAAAAACAAAGCACTTACATCGTAATGGGTAACCAACTTCCGTGTTTTGATTGGCCCAAAGTGCATGCGAAAAACCCTTAAAACACTTGGCCAAGTTAATGCAGCCAAACATAGATAATTATAATGCCCACACACTCCGCTCGCTCCGTTCAACTTTGAGCCCATAAAATATTTTTGGTAGATTAAGCACAGCTAGTGGGTGATAAATAATAAAAACTAGTGAACTTCCACGGGCCACAGGCTGTGGAATCAAATGGAATCATAAAGGCCAAAAGCAGACAGGCAACGCGGCCCTAAGGCAGCACCCAAAGCCACACATAATCAGGACACTTTTATTGCCGCCGATAAATAATGCTCCGATGTTAATTGGAAATTTAATCTCGCGCCAAAGTTGCAAGGGCTGGAGCTGGAAAAGTGCCAACCAGCGAAGAGGAGAAATGCAATTTCCAAATTTTCATCCCACAAAAGCGGCTTAATTCCTTTTCCATTTAAGTCGCTTTTTTTTTGTTCGTGGCTTGCGGCGAAAGGAACTTTAAAATTAGCTAAGGACAAATGTCTTTCCCTGGGCAAATATTTGCCATGATGAAAACCAGGTCCTGGCGTGGGCATCATTAATGTGTGTCTGACAGGAGGCGGCCAGGACGATAGTCGTGTCCTTGGCCGTGTGATTTATCTGGTCATATGATATTTTTGAGGGAGCAAATTAAAATTACGTCAGTCAGTCAGCGAAAACTTGAAACTTCAGACATCTTCAAATGCTTCCCTTCCCCCCAGGAGTCGGGGAGGAGCACTTGAAGTTGTATCGAGTTTCCGCCAGGATCTGTGTTGTGGTTACGTTCTGATTTTTGTGGAAACTCTGCTTCAAAGTGGCTTTCATCGAAACGAACGGACGAGTTGTTTGCTCAATTAGGAACGGAAAATTCTTGTCTTAACTAGGTGGGCAGATATCTCGATGAAAATATTTGTCAATTTGTCTTAGCCTTTTGCAGACATCAAGTGGGCGTAAATCAATTAATAATAATAAACAAAGGAGATCCACTTTAGCCTGAGGCATGTTTACACTAATTAAATATTTAAATCATTCCTATTCCATTTATCCAACATTATTGTAATAGTCACTGAATGAAGCTAAGCTAATAAAAGCCACCCCTCGAAATTCTGCTGAAAATTATCTGCCCCATTGATGCCCCTAAACCACAAGACAACAAAAAATAAAAATAAACCAAAGCCAGAAGAGCGAAGGCGAACTCTAATAAATATTAAATGCAATTTGATTGCGGTTTCGGGGAGAACAGAGCATAGCCAAGCCAAGTCAAGTGAAGTGAAGTTATTTATTATCAGCAACTCGAATCCGAGATTGAAGTCCAAATCAAATCGTTCCCTAAAAAAAAACAAATGGAGTGAATTTTCTGTGCCTGTGCCTGATTTTTCTACGCTTCATAAATAATTCACATAATTTTCAATGAGCCAGAGGAAGCCAGGGCCTGTCATTAGGTGAGGCTCTGGAAAGGTACCCGAGGGGAAGCGCGTCCTGGCGTATTCAAAAAAGCAAAAATACATTGCAGAAACGGTTGGGATACACGTAATATATGGCCTATGAATTGCATGTATTTTTGTCAACGTGTGGGAGTTCCTCTTGGGCCGCACAAAAAATGTTGTTAAATGTCCATCAATTTTGGGAACTCTTTGCAAACTCAATTTGGGAGCACAACAGCTTTGAGTCGTCCCTTTAAATGGGAGAACCCAAATTGGCCTCAATTATTTATAAGGCCAGACATTACTCCTAAACATGCGTGTGAACATGTCAGTTAAGTTTCCTTGGGAAGATTCTATGGTTTATGATTAAATATATGCATTTGTGGGGGAAACTTTGAAGATTATAGAACAAATTAAACCCAAGTTCTTAAAGGATTGTATTTTAAAAATTCCAAGTTCGAATTTAGTCATGAAATTATTTAATGTATTATTTATCAAAGAGCTTAGAATGGAAGTTATATAAAAATATTGAAACAATTCTATACTAAAAACCTGCTGCAGATTTTCGGAAATCATTGAGGACTAAGGATTAAATTAGCAAACTAAAGACTTCCAATGAGCAAAAAACAAAAAATAATATTTTTTAATTTAATACAATATAATACGTTTTAGACATATTAATTTAAATACGCAATTTTTTATAAGAGAAACCTATTTTAATATTTTTAGCTTCATTATTAATCTTTGCGTGAACTTGTTGATTAATTTAAAATATATTTGTAGCTGGCCTCGAGATCTGGGTACTTTTATTATTATCACAAATAACTTAAATAATCATTTCAAGAATACAAAAATAATTGTTAAAAATTCCATAGATTCTTAAAACTGTAATTAATTGACAAAACTTATATTCTTCATCTGCTAAACTATTCTAAAAGCAGCCGAGTTCCCCTAGACACACACTCGTGTGATATGATATCACTGGCCATAACTCTCTTTCACCGCAATAATTCACCTGTGGCACAATTTCCGCGACCACAAATTAATTTTGGTAGACACACAACCGCTCATTTCAATTAATGGCCAAAAGCAGACACATACGGACTATGGCTAAGCCGATTCTTCGATACTCACCGATACTTTCCGTCTAGTTTTGGGGAACTTCAAATTGCCGGCAATTGAGTTGGCGTCGGTAAAACAGGTGAATCTGTGGCGCCAGGAAGTTTGTCAACCTGAAGGTGATTCTTTGGAACAACTTTTTTTTTTTGGGAACTATTTGCTGAGCAAATAAATCTGATGACTTTTTGGGGGGTTAGAGGTGATCTGATCCTTGGACTCTGGGGTCACTTGTTGCTGCTGCTGCTGCTTTGTCGCTCTCGATGTGAACTCCAAGAAGGGAAATTGGTAACTCGATGTTGGCGTTGCCTGCTACCGGGCTTTATATACAAAATAGCAAACAGCTCCGGCGGCAGCGACGTCGGCAGCGGCCGAGGCAGAGCAGCAGCAGGAAGCACGAGCTGCCGGAAAATCAGGAGGAGCAGCTGCCGGAGGAGGAGTAAGAGGAGGGGGAGGAGCTGTAGGACCAGGCAGAGAAGGAAAGGAAAGCTTGGGGGGCATTTGTAGGGGGCGTCTGCTTAGGCAAAGCTTTATGCCCCATGTCAAAGCGACACTGCAACAAGCACGGGTAACACTTGCTTTTGATACCTGGCACACGTACAGGGTACATGAGGTGGGCGGGGATTAGCTCAAACAGAAATATATTACATTTTTAAAATTTTTTATAACGCTATAATGATTTTTAGAGAAAAACAATGCTCTATAAGGAACTATATTAGCAAAAATATACTCTTAAGATAATTGATTAAGAAATTAAGAAATAGAAATAAATTTGTAATGCAACTAGATTGTAATGTATCTAGTTTTTAAATATTTAAATTATTCAAATTAATATTATCTTTGGTTTTGGTTATACTCCTTTTTTGTTACCTTTTAAGGCTGCTTTTTAAAGTATTTTTTAGAATTATTATTTATATATGTTACAAATACAACAAGTATCCTTATATTTATAAATTACGAAACCTTTAATAATAATATACCCAAAAAACAGGGCATCCCCTAGTCGAATACCTTGCACAAAACGTTGTCAGAGCACTCTAAGTTGTTTTTGCTCGTACAATGGGGCGTATGAACAATGTGCGACTTATTAATTCACCACACGGACGGCGACACGGACCCGGACATGGACATGTGCCGCCCCCATCCGCCTCCTCCCTTATTTGGAGGCGTGGTGAGTAGCACCTGTTGCTGATTAACTCGCGGCCAGGCAGGCGAGACCTGTTGCATACTTGGCGGCACTGCGTATGTGACGTAGCCAACGAATCGAAATGCACTTGGACAGTAGGCTGAGCCGAATGGGTTTACATCACCGTCATTGATTTACGGGCCCATTGATAACGAAAATTGCGCCATGTGCCGGAGCGGGATTATGACATAAACGTACACAAAAATAGATATTTATACGCGGTAATCGTAAATGACAGGGTTTCATAGAAATTCCTCGAAAACATAGCAAAATGCTATTGTTTACTATAAATCAGGACAGGTGAAGTTATGACCAGGTTTTAAATAATGAATTGTGCAAGGTTATTTTGTAAATAGTAAATAAAATAGCTTATATCAACATGAAATTTTCTGAATTCTATAATAGCAAGTTATGAAATGATGAAGCTTTTATAATATATATAGCCTTTAGTAGTTTACTATAAATCAGAACAGCTAAAGTTAATTCCAGGATGTTTTAAATCAAGAATTTTGTTAGGTTATTTATAAAGAATAGGTATAGGGATTTATATCTTAATTGTATAATAATTATTTTAAAATAGCATTTTATTGTTAAGTATAAATAAACACAGGAAATGTAAACTTCAGGATGCTTAAAAAAAAGAATTGTGTGAGGTAAGTTCATTAATAACTATTAAAAGTCATCAATATATATAATTTTAATTTTTCTATAATTTTATAAAAGAAGGTTATAATGAAGCTTCTATTAAATACAGATAGTATATTTATTTTTATTTGTATACCTATCTAGTATAAAAATATCAAAATTTATTATAATTTATCTATTTACTATTTACTACTGTCATAAATCATAGATAATTATTTCAAGCAAAGTACTGTTTTATTTATTTAATATCAATATTCTTATTAATGTGTTTATTTCTGTCCATTCACAAAAAAAAATGTATATATCTTTTATCTGAAACTGTATATTTTTTGTAGCTAAAGTCGGAGGCAGTCCGACTATCAATTAACGTAGGCAATTAGATGTACATAAAAGTCTATTAATGTGTGCTTCAGCAATCTCATTAATGACCAATAAAACTTTGCCATTCAACTTCCCAGCCAAGAAGGTGGCCGAGTCATAAACGTGCATCGCACACTTAAATTGATTGTCAGTTTAGTTTAAAAGTTCACTATGGACAGGAAGTTGACCCACGGCTAATAATATGCATTGACTTTGAGTTTGTGAATAGTTTGCTACAAGTTAAGGAATGCTTTACATGAATAGCAAGAAATATGAAAAGGAATATGGAAAGGAATATAAGATGGGATATTATAGAGTCAAGGATTCAAGAGAGGTAAAGACCTTTTAAAATTTGTTCTAAAAAGAATATATTCTAGTGAAAGTAATCTCATTGGCAGCTCATCTTCAAAATTATTGAAGTTTAACAATATTAAAAGAATTTGTAATAACAATTTTGTAAAAAGAACATTGGGTTTTATATATTAAAATCTTCATTTATTTAAGTTTCAAAAACTATTTCCTGATACAAAAACTTAACTTTACCTCTTCAAACTGTTTTTTCTCCCTTATCACTAAAAAAGAGATATAGATCCCGATAATTTTTGTACTTCCGGTTAGCACACACCCACAATTCACGAGTAAAGTCGACAATGGGTCACGAGCTGAGGGCATGCGATAGATGGATTTGTCGAGAGAATTAGGTTTTACGACCTATGTCAGTCAGCATTAAGCTGGAAGGGGATTAACGCCAGCTCCTGTCTGGCCCCGAAATATATAGTATGCCGATTGGATGGGTGAATGAATTAATTTATTTATGAATGCCGTTGGACTTATCGATGGTGGTTTATTTATAACGCAGATTCACAGTGAGTTACAAATGCACAGATACAGTTATAGTTACAGTTACAGATACAAATACATTTACCAGATACAGATACCACTAGATACAATTACGGAACTCGGGGGATTTCAGTTAATTGCGCGAACAACTCTCACAGCAGCAACGAAAAGGAACTCGCAGGTGTTTCTGAAACAGCTCCACAGAGATGATATTCTGTTGGCATTCCACAATGGCGGATCTATTTTTTATTTCATAAATTTTGTGTTCAGAAGCAGCTGACGGCATTGAAATAGCAACGCCAGTAGGCACGACCACCGCCGGATCCGGATGAATGGATACGCCGGGAACCAGCCGGGGAGCCGGGTATCGTGGAGGCTCCTCCTGACGCCCGATCTGCGCCCGCCAATTCCGCACCGGCTCTTCTCTGAAAGCTCTTTGGCATTAACTGAAATTTTCTTACACATCGCGCTGCTAATTTTATGTCTTATATTGCAATTTAGGTTTTATGTTCCAACTTACTGTTTCGCCAGTGGCGCGATTGATCTGATTCAAATCTTTGAAATCATAATCCAACATAATGCCAGGATCATCGTCGCTATACATGCCTGTTACATAGGTGGGATAAGATCATAATTACCTTGAAAAGTTTAATTTTTATAAACTCACCATCCTCCCGCATTTGATGGGGTTCCAATCCGTTGTGAAAATCATTTAGTTTGCCATTCAGACTGTTCTTGTCCGCGTAGAATTCGCCAATTCGATGACCACCTCGCTCGTGTTCCAGGGCATGATGCAGAGCCACCATCAAGCGATCCAGGAGCAGGGCAGCTCTCTTTGGAACCACCATCTATGGGTAGATTAGGAAAATATTCAATATAATATTGTTATAAGGTAAACTCTGTTTTGGGAATCTTTTCTATTAAATATTTCCTACAACAAACAGAACTCAAAGATACAGAGTATCTGCAAGTTTTGTTAATTTTTTTAAGCTTTCAAAAACTAAAACAAACACGAAACTAATATTACATATTTGATGGCAATTTTCATTCAATGAAGAAAACATTTTTAAAAGTTTTCCTAATTAAATGCTTTTCTAGGGACATGAAGCCCACTTCCCACACCTGAACTTGACCCCTCAGAATGTTTAACAGGAGTCAGGTCGTAGCCAGCCTTCATTAGACCCACCACTAGCACCTGCATGTACCTTGAACCCCCCATAATCAAGGTGCTGCTGTGACGTCAGCTCAGTTTTCGGTGGGGGAGATTCGAAATGTAGCTTAGGGTCAAAGTCAAAGCCGAAAAGCAATCAAATGAAAAATATACAATTACAAATTGTGCGTAAGGTGATAGGGATTCAAAACCGACGTGGCAGTTGACCAACACGACCCACGCAAAGATTTAGTAATTTTCAGATTTTCTGGGGGCTCTTTTGCACAGAAGAAGAGGGAGAGGGAGGGTTTGAAGGAGACTTTTCCATACCGGATACTCGTCGTAGCTGAGGCCACTGTCGTCGACCGGGGCGCTGAATATCTCCTCCGGCTGACTGGGAGCCGACCTGCCCCGCTTATCCTCCTCCGGGGATGTGGAACTGCTGCCCCCCGGCGGTGACACCTCGCCGGCGGCACTGCCGCCAATGGTGGTGAGCCGGTGGTCCTGGGATCGTTTGTCGCTCGGCTGCCTCATCAATTGCCGGCACATGTGCAGCTCAAAGTTCTGGATGAGGACAAGCAGGATAATCAACAGGGCTGGCAGGTGGTAGGTCCTGCCGGAGGAAGAGCCCTCGTTCCGCCAGGGTCTCCTCTTCCAAGGGCGCCTGGTCGCCGTAATGTTCACGGGTCTCGGCCCAGGTGGATGATGCATTCTGGGTGGCTCCTGTGAAACTAATTACTGTCAAGTTGTCCTGCGTTCGACACTTTTGAAGATTCAACTGAAGCGTTGGCTTTATGCGTCCAACGCTTTTATAGCTGCCAGATCCATGCGTTTGGCGTTCCCTTTGGCCATTTTTTGTTTTTTTTTTGTGCAGCTCCTTTTTTTACAGTAATGAAGCATTATAAATGCTTGTTAATCGGAAAGGAGCGCAGTTAAGGAGCTGAGCTGGTCCGACAGTGAAATGCTTTTTTCGTCCCTTGATTTACGACTGGCTCTGCCACCCGGCGTCCTTGTTGTTGCCACTCAACTGCCGTTGCCGTAATTATCGAACATCGAAAGCCATGTCCTGCCTGCAGCCAAGTTATTAACTCACACACATGCTCTGTGTGGGCGAGGATGGGGGCGTCGGTGGGTGGCAGTGTGTGATTGCAGCCTGTTGCGCTTTTTCGGCAGGTCCTTCTAACGAGCCAAATGCGAAGGACCTTTTGGCACGGCTTTCCTCCTACTTGTTGCTCGTTAAGCAGCAAAAACGAGGAGCTGGAGTGTCCTTATCAGTGCATGATTCCCCTATTGATGGGAATGACTTGAATGCCAGTGCATCCTGACTCAAAGGTGGAATCAGTTCAGATTAAGGTTCATTAATTTTTCCCACATAATTATGTGTTTCAGGGAAAATTTCAAACAAGAGTTGCTCTTCAAACGAACCGATTATAACTCATTACAAGTTTTTTTTAATAATAATAATACAAAGTATTTATCTTAATATATAATATTTCTAAGTTGATCTTTACTTACTATTTATATTAATAAGGTGAATTTAAGCAAGTAGTAGTGGTAGTAATTTTTGTGTCCACACAAGAAACAGCGGGTGATATGCGAATGCGAGTTCATTGGCCATAAAACATTTCTAAGCCAAAGGATTCCATCGATTAATTGCCCAGTGTGAGACATTTGCAACATGCAAATCGTAATTAAAGCCCGCAAATGAGCTATAAACTAGACGAAAACAAGTAAACAAACAAAAAATATTCATAAAAACACATTTACTTTTGCATATACACACTTGACGTCCCGTGGTTCAGCATATATGTAGTTGTACATGAAATAAATATAAAAAGGTTTAATAAACTAGAGATTTTATAGTAATTTACCTACTTAAACTATATTCCTTAAAAAGTTACTACTAAAAGTGTCTTATAATTTGTATTATTTTTTAGAAGAGGAGGAATACTATTAATCAATTAATTCATTTTGTCAATGTTAAGTTTTGTATTTAAAATAAAAAAGCAAGAAGTTTGACAAGTTTGCTTATAAAAAAAATAGCGATGGATTAGAAATAAATTCCAAATGTCCTTAAAAGTATGCATTAAAATATGTTGGGTCTTAAACTGACAAACTATTTTATTTGACATGTTTTGTTAGTATACATTAATCATTTTAATAATAATAGCAAGTCATTCGGCTTATTAAAAAAATATATTCCAATTGTCCTTAATATAAATAAATTATTTAAATAAAAAATAAAATACATAAAATACATTTGAAAATACTTTTATTTAAATAAATTCAGTGTGTAGGTGTAGCCTTGAAAATATTTTATATTCAACTGGAAACACAGAGAAGGCATCATTGAATACAATTTTTAACAATTATTAAAATTCTTTAAATAGTAATAATAATAAATATAATTAGAATAAATCTAAATCGAAAAATGAACTTCTTTCGACTTGCTTACCTAGATATTTTCCCAAGTGTATGTGACACGTCACAGCATCCCTGGTACCGCGAGGCGCATGCGCCCAACTCCCCCGCGCCGCAGGTCATTCCCAGTAACGGAGCTGTCAAAACACAGAGAAAGAGAGAGTGGACGTGAGAGTGAGAGAGCAAGTAATCCTGTCAACCTGGAGCCTGCACAGCCTCCGAACCCAGCAGGAGTCAGTTTGCGAAGAGGAGCCAACTCAGACGGAAACAATTCTGCAGTAATTCGCGAACAACAAAAAACCGAAGCAATTGAAAACTCAAACAAGAAACAACAACAACCAAACAGAGGAGAGTGGGGAGCGGACAGGAAGCGGAAAGGACGCGCAGAAAGCCGAGTGAAAGCGCGAGTGCAGTCGTGTGAAAATTGTTGTATCGAAATGTGCATGAAAATGTGGCCCACAAAACAATTAGCAGAATAAGCTGAAAGCACGGCGAGCAAAACAAAGGCGGGCTAACAACAACTTGAAGGAGGCAACCAGGATGTCAAGGACTTGAGGCTGCGGCGTGGCAGCGTGCTGTAACTTAGACGGGACTTAGAGCGCATCGGGCGCGTGGCCAAGTGTCGCCAAGATGCGTGCCTACTACACTACGAAGGATATGCGAAAATACGGCGACTTGAGCTATGAGTAAGTGAGCAAAGCGGGGGGAATCCCCCACTTCATCTAGCATCAAAAGGATGCCAGGGGAGAGGAGCATAGGTGTGTGTGTGTGAGTGTGTGTCAACGCTTGTTTACTCGCAGCACCCAAGCCGAATGCCATTTCAATGCTTTTTTATTCTTCTTCTCCTCCTCGCACGAATCCAATCCTATCTGCTCCCATCCTCCTCTTCCTGGCGTGTTTGCCTGAGCAAAATGCAATTGAAAGTGTCAATTGGAAATTTGTTTTTGTCCACAATCGGATGGATTGGATTGGAGAAGAAATTCTTTAGAATGGATTTCACATGACCCCAGAAAAATAGGCTGCACTTGAACAAATTCTAGATAAAAAATAGAGATTTTAAAAGAGCTACATCCCTAATCGCTCTTAAAACAAACCTTTTGAATAGCTTTCTCAGATTTAACCAAAGCCTTTCCTATTTTCAATTTAAAGTGGTTAAGTTAAATTAAATAAATTATTATGTAAACAAAAAAAAAATAAACTTAAACCTTAAGAGAAAAACAATCCGATTTAATCCTTTATAAGTCAGGTTTATTACTTTAAAAGATAATTAAAATATTTCAATAAATTAAGCTAGGATTGTCTGTATATAAATTTTTAAAATAAAAACCCGTCTCTATAAAACGTTTTAATATTTTCTATACACATTCTTACCCTGCAATATCAAAGAGTTATTTTGGTTTCTAGTCTTCGTTGCCTACTTCACTGGGCACTCTTCTTCACTCTTCATGAATATGCATTTAGGACTTAGGAATACATTGACAGCATCACGTTCTCGTGTAATTTCTGACACAGGAATCCTGCTATGGGGATAGGGTGGTAGTGGTGGTAGTGATGGTAGTGGGTTGAGAGGATAGTCTAGGTGGGCAGCGGTCTAAGGACTTTCGGCTGAGTGGCCACTCAGAGCGCTTCTCTTGTTGTGGGCATTCATTATATTGTTTGTTGCCTTAATTAATAGCTGTCAGCATAAAAAACTGTTAAGCTTCTAGGCAGAATACAATGAACCTAAGAGAACTGGGCAAAAGGTGGTCCAGTAAATTACAAAGGCAATGAACCACATAAAATTATAGGATGAAAGAGTGATGGACGCAAGCTAATGAATTAAGTTGATTAATCTGCCTACTAAAAAGAAATAAATATAGTTTAGAACCCCATTATGATAAAGATCTAATCAATTATTATGAGATATAAACATCATTTTCTCTACTATTCTATATTTTGTTTTCGATTATATTGTCAGATAAAGATATGCCTTTAAAATTATTTCAAATACTAAAATCACTAAAATCATTATTGTGATTTTAATATTCAACCTACTGATTTGAAATTTAAGATATGTATAGCAACCTCATAATTTTCCAGACCTTAACAGTGCCAAACATGAAAAGCAGGAATTCCTTTTTGATTTTTACAAAATTTTTATTAAAATTCTATTCCATTCTTTTTATTCTTTCTTTATTTTTCATCCAGGAGCAAGTACCTACTGGATCCAAAGTTTATGACCAAGCGGGATCTGCAGCAGTACTATCGCTATTACAATATGAAGAAGGGCCGTGGCCACTTCAAGAAAGTGGTGATTGTCATCTTCTGCCTCTGCGTGTTCTCCTACTTGTGCGTGGACTACAATCTGAGGACGAAGCTGCTGCGCTTTCGCGACGGCTTTGATTTTATGGCTCGCATCGAGGACCGCCACGCAAATATGACCACCGCCTACTTTGTGGACACTCCGGGCTGCCGGATGCCGCACTTTGAGGTCAGCGACGACACCATCGCGCAGTTCGTGTTCAAGCCCCGCCCGTTCAGCTGCGGCAAGACGCTGCTACGAAGCAGCGACACAGTGCCCGGACGGCTGCACCTCGACATGGACGCCCAGGAGCTGCTGCTTCACTACAACATTACCGATCTGTCTGCCGTGAAGTGTACATACAAGGAGGTGAAGCGGAAGACGAATGATAAGAACAGCTACGGACCGAGTGGGAATTTCTCGCTGGAGAAGGTGATACAGCTGTCACCGCAAGCGGAGTTTCTATGCCTGTGGTGCTACGACGCCTACGGCAAGTGCATCTTCAAGGACTGCCACTTCTTTGCGGTGGAAAAGCCGCGGATTAAGCCAGTGTCCAAGAGGAGCGGCAACCATGGGAGCTTTAATAGCAGCAAAGAGGAGGGCCAGGAGCGAATTTCCGTGATGATCCTGGGCATAGACAGCATATCCCACCTCAACTTTCTGCGCCAGATGAAAAGCTCGGCCAATTACATAAAAAAGAACCTCTCACATGTGGAAATGTGGGGCTACAACAAGGTGGGCGATAACACCTACCCAAACATAGTGCCCCTGCTGACCGGCCTGGATGACCAGGAGCTAGGTCTCGCCTGCTCTCCGAGCACAATGTCCTTTGACAACTGCTCCTTCATATGGAAGCGCTTTCAGCAGCTGGGCTACCGCACCGCCTTCGGCGAGGACGTGGGATATCTATCGACATTAAATACTAATGGCTTTAAGAGACAACCCACGGAGTACTATATGCATACCATTATGCTGGAGATGGAGAGGACGCTGGCCTTCAAACAGAAACTCAACACGTTCCTGTGCACGGGCTGCCGTCGAACGGCGGATGTACTGCTCGAGTACATTCGAAAGCTGGTGCCGCGACTCAGCCAGGATCTCTCCTTCTCGTTCTTCTGGACGGTGACCCTCACGCATGACTACTTCAACTACCCGACCTTGCTGGACCAGGCCTTGCTGGCCCAGTTGAAGCAGCTGCAGGAGTCCGGGCTGCTTAATCGCACGGTGGTGATGCTGATGTCCGACCACGGCCTGAGGTGGGGCTCCTTTCGGCGGACATACCAGGGAATGATGGAGGAGCGACAGCCCCTTATGATAGTCCTATATCCGCCGTGGATGAACGATCGTTATCCAAAGGCGATAGCTAATCTGAAGCTAAACGCTCGCCGGTTGACCACTCCCTTTGATGTGCACTCGACCATGTTGAGTCTGATGAATCTGGGGAATCTGGAGGCCGATCAGGTGCAGCGCCGGGCAGCAGAGTTGGACGAGCCGGACAGCACCATGCCCAGAGGCATTAGTTTGTTCCTGCCCGTGCCGGCGGCGAGGACGTGCGAGCTGGCGGGGATCGCCTCTCACTGGTGCACCTGCCACAAGCGTCAGGAGCTGCCGACGAACGATGCTAGGGTACAAAGGGCGGCACGCTACCTTGTGCGCCTGATCAACCACCGACTGAAGGGCAACCCGCAGTGCCGTACTCTCTTCCTGAACTCTATTCTGCAGGCCTTCATCGCGGCACCGCACTCGAAGATCGTGAAGGATATCTCCACCGATTATGCGGTGGACATCACCCTGCGCCTGCAAACGAAGCCCGGCCTGGGTGTCTTCGAGTCCACGATTCGGATGTCAGGCTACAAGAGTGTGCTCACGGGAACTATCAGCCGACTGAATCTGTACGGAAGCCAAAGCTACTGCCTCAACGATAATGCCCTGAAGATGTTCTGCTATTGTCACAGATAAAGTGGGAGCAAAAGGAGGTCATACTCTTCCGCAAAAGACTTGATACTACTTGATACCCATAAACGTAGCCTTAGCCACCAACAAGAAATTTATTTCTATGAAATAGCCACAGTTTGTAAAAATGTTAATCCAATCTTAGCCTTTGTCGTAAGGACTTCCCAGTCTTGGGTACACCTATGTAGTCACGGTATTAGCTTTGCCGAATTTATTCTTTTTCTACTAAATTAGTGGACAATAAGCCGACTTAACTTATATTTTTAATAAATATATGTATACCCATGGAGTTGTATGAGTGTGTAAAATAAATAAAGGTCTAGGGAAGCTAGCGAACTTATAAGTAAAAAATAATGGGTATACGTTAATTGTGGTAAATGTATGATCTTAAGGGATTGCGTTTTTACGATAACCTGAATAGGATTTGAAACCGATTCTTATTTGCCAAATATTTATTTATAATACAATAAATAATTAATTAAGGTAAAAATTCTAGAATCAGAAGGAAGCAAAGTTTATGAAGATGAGTAGGTCCATTTATTATTAAATAGTTTCTGTTTTAATATGTTTCAAAAGCATTCTACGAATGTATTTTCATTGCTTAAGTTACCTATTAAATTGATTTATAATTTATGTTTTAAAGCAATGCAAATGTACATTATACGAGGATTGTCAATTTAAAATAAATAAAAAATAATGTGTAAACAAACGTTTCTCTTGATTTACAAAAATTTTAAATTAGAGATAATCATTTTTATAAAATGTCTTATATTTTAGTTTTAATAACAAAAATTTGATTCAGTATGTTTCGTTGCCCTTCTTTTAAAATGTTTGTTTATTATTTTCATAGTCTTTATAATTTTTAGGTTTCTAGATTAACTATGAAATGAGTGGTAAAAAAAAATTCTTTAGTTTTTCATCCTTTAATTTATTTAAAAATATTCTGCATTTGAAATATGATCGTTGTTAATTATTTGTTTTTCAAAATCTTATCGAAATAAATATCGAATATTTTAAACAATATCGAGTATCGATATGCGAGACGCAGTTGCACTTTTGTTTTTGTCCATCTCTCTTATCAGTTTCGTTTCGTTTTCTTTCTGTTGTTGCAAAAATGGATTAAATTGGTTGATTTTGTTATTCAAGCCCATCTGTAGTGTAGAGAATGCCACCCACGGAGACACTGCGTCTGGGAGAGCGCGGCGGAGCAGCAGCGGGCTCGGTAGGCGGTGCTGGAATTGCAGGCGGCGGCGGCCCTGAGCAAACATACATCATCAGGCAGAGCAACAAATGCTATGAGCACCGCGACTCCCAGGCCACGGCCATGTCCGTGGACTACTCGGGGCAGTGGGTGCTGCTCGCGGGTCGTGGCTATCTGGCCCTGCAGCGCTTGGGCCAGGACGATGGCTCTCTCAGACGACACGAGAGGCAGTCGAAGTATGAGGTGTCCGTGGCGGAGTTTGCCATATGTCCCAGTCGCAAAGAGTACTGTGCAATAGCGGTGAGGATCTAAAGCTGCAGCTTAATTATAATAAATTTGCTTTAATTTTCTTGTTTATTCCAGACCAGTCAAAATATCGACATAGTTCGCTGGGGCACGGCGGAGCCCATCTATGAGAACTCGCTGCGGGGACATACTCGCACCGTGACCGACATCGACTGGCACGGAAAAGATCCCAACCTGCTGGTCAGTTGCTCTATCGACACCTTCTCGCACATTTGGGACTTAAGGGAGCCTAGGAAGCCAGCCTTGTCCCTGAATGCAGTTTGCATGTGTAATTATTAGTATAGTGTTACAAGGAATCCATCTCATTTCATGTGTGTTTCTTAGCTGGGGCCACCCAAGTGGGCTTTAATCGCGTTTCGGGTAACCTCCTGGCCGCAGCCCACGACGGAGACCTACGGATCTGGGACATACGCAAAGGCAGCTGTCCCACGCACTATATTACGGCTCATTTGAACCGAGTGCACGGCATAAACTGGAGCCACAAGCGGGAGACCTGCCTGGCCACGGCCAGTCAGGATGGCACGGTCAAGTACTTTGATGTGTGCAATCCCCGCAGGGCCGAGAAGATTATCACCACCATGTCGCCTGTGTGGAGAGCCCGATACACGGTAATGAAGGATCTTTGGGATCTTTTGAGCTGAGGTAAAGAATATTTGTAACTTTTTATATTTCCAGCCCATTGGCAATGGCCTGGTCAGCATTGTGGTGCCCCATTTGGGTCGCGGGGAGAACAGTTTGCTTCTCTGGAGCAACAGCAAGCAAACGGATCCTATTTGCTCGTTTGTGGGTCACACTGATGTCATTCTGGACTTTGCCTGGCGTCCCAATCGCGAGAGTTCCACGGAGATTGTGAGTTTTAAAGTCCTATATAAATTTCCATGCAATCCTTATCTTGAAATCACTCAGGAACTGGTCACCTGGTCCAGAGATCGCACCCTGAGAGTGTGGAAGATCGACGACAATATGCTGAAACTATGTGAACCTGCGGCGGAGGAAGAGGAGCACCGTTTTGAACCGGACCTCAGTGAGCTGAGGGTTCCCACGCCTCCGGAATTCCTGCATCCACGTTCCTTAATGGTGGCCGGCTCGTTGCCCATTTCTACGGGTGACGGAACGTGTAACACGCTGCCCATGGCCCGGTCGCCCAGCTTCGGCGGCTACTGTCGCCGGGAGGAGCCGCACATTGCCAGATCCTTGACAGATCAGCCCACGTGCTCGCTGCACCATGAGTTCTCGCTGCTGAACACGAACATGCCGCATGTGGAGGTTGATATGTTGGACGCCATTAAGCGGTACGCCTGCTTCAGGATCTGCGCGGGTGGGCACACGGTAATCCTACAGGTGAACTTTGCCACATCCTACCCGAGTCCCAACGCGCCCCCGGAGTTCCAGCTGTGCCAGGGCACCACTCTGTCCAGCGAGGTGAGTGGTATTCTGCTCAAGGTCCTCCGCTGCAATGCCCTGCAGCGGGTGAAGAAGTCGCGCACATGTCTGGAGCAATGCCTGCGCGCTCTGGTTGCGGCCATGAAGAAAAAGGTGGCTGCTGTGGGCGGAGGAGGTGGAGCAGATCGCAGCCAACTTCTGCTACAATCACCCCGACTTGAGGGCGCTCTGTCCAGTGCCCTTCACGATGCCTGCATTCCATACCCGAGGACTTCGGGAGTCCACTTCAATGCCATCGGCATGCTGACCACGTTCGCCCAGCCGGTGAACAACAAGCGCTTGACCCTTCGACAGCACTCGGCCCTGACCCCAAGAACCCTTTCGGCCATCAATGGAAGTGGCCTCCTGGGCAATGTAATGGCCACAGCGCAGCGGGATGCGAATGCTTCGTTTTACCTACAGGAGAGAATGATATCGGGGAAACCTGGCAAGCAGCGAGCCATCCGACAGATGAACGGCACTCCTGTGGTCCATGTCTACGATGCGAGTAGCCTCCTGCACATCAGTCGCAACATGGCCAGGGAATTCTCATTGGACAAACTTAACATAGCGGAGACGTGTCGCAGGAATGGCGAGATATGTCGCCAGCATGGGCGCTTGGACCTGGTGCCAGTGTGGCTGCTGGCGGAGCTGATAGCCACACCCCAAGTCCCGCACGAGACCCTCAACGAGCTGCTGTTCTATAAAGATCCCTTCAAGAAATCCCTGCTGGAGTCACTGATTATGCACTACGCCAGCTCCGGGGACATTCAGACAGCCGTGCTGCTAGCCTGCTTATTCGACAAATGCCCTTCAGGTGGAGGAGCTCTAATGGACATTGCCAATCGCCTGACGCCACAGCTGAACTCCCAGATTTCACCGTATCACACTGTCCTGCCGCTGGATGTGAAATCATCTTCATCCTCGCCCAACACCTGGCAACAACTGAAGCAGCTGCGTAGCAATTCCTGGTCAGACTCCTTAGATCTGGAAGTGAAGCAACTGCAGTCCGATGGCTATTCTCCGTGCTCTCTGATCAGGCGCGCCAAGGTGCCGCTTTTCGACCAATTTAAGCGCGCCTACGCCGAAATTCTCTTCGGTTGGCAATTGCTATCGAAACGTGCCCTTATCCTCAAACATACGCAGAACACGCCGCCACCGGTTCAAGGAGTAGAATTCGTCACCGAGTGCGGGACGTGCGCCAAGCCGAAGCGGACGCCCAAGTGCGAGCCCTGCAAGCGACCGGTCCTCTTCTGTGTGCTCTGCCGTCTGCCTGTGCGAGGAGCCGCCAACGCCTGTCTGGCTTGTGGCCATGGTGGGCATATGGATCACATGATGCAGTGGTTTGAGGTGAGTTCTTTCTCCAATTTAAAGAGTCTTTCTAATTATATTTCTGCTTTCAGAAACACACTGTGTGTGCCACCTGTGGATGCAAGTGCCTTGAGCGCACATCGGAGCTGCTGGCTTTGCTCAACTGATCAGATTTCTTATTGTTATTGGGCCCAAGCTGCATTCTTTTATCTCCGGAGATATCCGGCTACATGAATAGGTGTTTTTTAGTCTCTAAGGATACAATTTTTGTACGATTTGGATAACATTCGGAAATATACATGAATATTCATCTGCTAAGGATCGAAAACTAGAGATGAGTATCAAAAGAAAAATTCCGATAAGATGTCAAGCTTAAAATAATTTCGAAAAAATCGGTAAGTTTGTATTATCAAAACCTAATATAAGTACATATATTAAGAGAATTTTTCTTAACGTTAAAATGGTGACATTAAAATTACAAACCCAACCGGCTTTTAAGAAGGAATGTCTACCCTTTTTAAAATGTTCCAAATTAGGTTACATTAAAAAAAAAAAATAAAAATATATATAATTCTGGCAATCCCTGGCATCATCTTATGCCCTCAAAAAGACCTAAAATATTCGACATTTTTTTTCTTATTTTTTTAACATTTTATCATTAAATAGATATTTTAATTGCGAATCAGAATATATGTAAAATAATACAATCACTTTTTTAAGAACTTATGCCCTATTAGTCGCCAAAAACTTCGGTGTTTTATAAAAATTGAAACACACTGATGCATTGATGCATCTTATACCAACCTTTGCGTCAAATATCAATAGAGTATGATAATGGATATTTTCTCCCATTCTTAAGGTGAACATTCAATTTCTCGATTCCTTTCAAGTACATACATTTATTTTTTACTTTTATAAATTTAGTTTTAGTTTACCTCTTTCTTAATTCGTTAATAGCTTAACATTTACGATTTACTTGTAGTTTCTCTGCGTTTGCAATCATCAAATTTGTGTGTTTTGTGTTGTGTTAAATCAATCGAAAGTTATGTGTTGGAAATAATTTTGTAAATTAATTTCTACAGCTCCGTCTTCTCAAGTGATTATATTTCTTCTTTTTTTAGTAAGCGTCATATTTATAAAATGAAAATAAAAAAGGAACGCAAATTAAAAGGCAGCTAGCCTAACCTGCTTGCAGATCGGCGCGAAAAGTTAAATAATTGAAATTATATATTGCAATTAAGAAGGAAAATCGTTCTAAGGTTAATACATTTTGAATATCGCGACATAAACATAAGTTATAAAGATATAAAGCCTTACAAAACACGCACAAAACAAATAAACAACAAAAGTGTAAGAAGATTGAATTTCTGTACTGTTTTGAGGGCGAGAGCTTGCAAGCAGGCGTGTATGTTGTCAGATGAATGAAAACTGTTAGAACCAACCGCTGGCCAGGTTGTAGTTCTCTTGATATCATTTCAGCTGGTCGCGGTACGTTATAATGGCCTTCATCAGCAGGCGGACGTTGCTGAACTGCGAGCTCTTGGGGCAGTTCTTGATAAACTGCTGGCAATTGCGGTACAGCTCTGAGAGCACTTTGGGTGCATGCTCGCGGGTAATGGGATCCGCCATATTTATGGCCAGCAACGCCTCATTAAGGTATCTGGAAAGAGTTACCTTTATAGAACCGAAACTAAATTCTATTTGATGCACTTACCTCTGCTTAAGCTCGTTGTGGTTGCTCATGTCGGCGGATATCTGCTGGATGAGGGACAACAAAACCTTTTGCTCCAGCCTACAGCCTTCGGGCGCAAATGCCAAGTTGCTGTCCGTGTGTCGGAGTGTGAACTCAACCAGACTTAGGTCGTTGGCTAACAGGGCTTGGTGGAACGCCTTGTTGATCTGGCCAGACAGCAACAGCTGCTTGATGCTTTCCCTGAGGTCGTAGGTGGGTGCTGGCGTTGCTGCCTGCGAACGCATGGCCATATTCTGGGTCTCCATGTGCTTGCGCAGCTCCGCACGAATCGTTTCCTGCACTTGGCGTGCTAGCAGAATCTCAAGGCTTTTCACCTCGCGCTGAGTCTCCAGCATGGCGTCCGTAAGCTCGGTGCGATGCTTGTGCAGGCTGCTCTCGACCAGCTGCTTGAGCATGGTGAGCTTGTTGTTCAGCTCCTCGGAATTGGCGCCCATCGCTTGTGGCTGAGGCATGTGCTGCAGGTAGGTATTGAACTGAACCATGACTGAAAAGAAAGTAAAAGAAAATATTAATTTAATTAACTAGCTACCATTTCATAGAAAAGCGTGCAACACAAATACATTTTAAGTTTAAAATTTTATATAAAGTAGAGATCGATGAAAATAAAGTACTCACAGTCTTTAATGCCCACGCTGAAAGCGTCATGAAGCTGCTTAAACATATTCTGTGAGGACTTCTCATAGGCTGGAATCAGGGTGCTGCTCATAGATTCAATAAACGCGGTCTGAAGGCTTGCTTGGACACCAATCAAGACCGACTTGCCAAAGGCATCAAGGAATTGCTGCAAGGTCTTTGTTTGTAAATCCTGTGACATTTTCCATTGTAATCTATGCTCACCTTGCTTTTGCAAACTTGACCAATATTCTCCTTCACCGTCTTGTCGAATACATTCAACTTTTGAACGATCTCCACCTGCATCTGGGCCTGCAGCTGATCCATTTTGGCATTGACACGCGGCAGCAGTTGACGCTGCAGTTCCATGTTGAGAACATTGCCAATGATGTCCGTGAAATGGTTCATCACATACTGATTCAACACCTGGAGCACTGAGTCGCGAAGTTCGCGATTCTGGCTTTCACTGGGAAAGGGATTAACATTTGATTTTTATAATCCAAAATTATAAATTGGAAGATGGACTCACCGCGCCGCAAGAAATTCGGTTAACTTCTTTTTGTGTTCGTTTTCGTAGCGCTTTAGATACTGCTCCATTAGCTTGGACAGCTGCATTTCGATTTTGTAGGCTAACTGGTTGACATTCTTGGGGTCCAGGGAGGCATCCGGCTTGTTACTGGTGGCTGGCACCTGCTGCTGTTTTTGGAGCTTGGCCACTTCGTGCTCCAGTTTGTTCAGTTGCTTGGATTGGGCCTTAACGAGATCTACATGGATATATATTAGTTATGTACGTTAAATGGATATTGTATTCAAAGTATCGGAGGTTATAAAATTAGGGAAACTCACCCAGCAGCAACTCTATCTTAGCGTTCAGCTCTCCATTGCCATTAGAACCTTCGCCTGCTCCGGCAGCATTTGTGAGATTGTGATTGCTGCTGTTGTTGCTCGTGTTCAGAGTGGATGCCGTGTTGTTGTTACTGTTGCTGCCCACACTAGTGTTGTTGTTGTTACTACCTCCGCCCAGCGTGGGCGGCACATTACCATTGTTGGTGTTTTGCACAGCCTGGGACATGATCTGAGCGGCATTCTGGAGCTCAGCGGAATTGGTAAGAGACTGCAGCTTGACAATGGGCCAGGATCCTGGATTGGGTCCCTCTAGCAGACGCGATGAATTGGCTAGCTCTTCCTCCTCGTCTTCATCATCGTCGTCGTCGTCGACTAAATTCTCCAGCTCCGCTTCGTAAGCGTCTGCATCCTCCTGGGTAGCCATGATCTCCTGAACTTCGCGGCTTGGACTGGAACCGCCGCTGGCGAGGTTTTCGGCCACATTGCGTTCCGGATTGCGATCAATGGCCACGAACTTCTTGCGAGCATCCAGCTTTTCCTTAAGCTTCTGCTGCTCGCGATCCTCGATCAGGGTGTTGTTCATCAGGTTGAGTAGATTAGTATTGTCGGCTCCGGTTTTCGCCGTAACCGTGGCCAGCATGCGCAACGTGTTGAGAACAGCAGAATCAATGGATTCAGATGCCCCACCGCCGCCGCCGCCGACTGCCGAGCTATCAGTGCCTGTGGTTGTTGTGGTGCTGGTGGCCACCACCACAGCCGTTGATGTCGAAGTCCCGCTGGCACTAAATGCATCTGGAGTCATAAGATTCACCTGCGAGTATGTGCTGCCGAATTTCGGAGAATCTGACTTGATGGTATCCTTGCTGACGTCCTGCAAGATGGCCGATGGTGCAGCTGCCGCTGCCGCCGCCACAGCCACAATCGCGGAAGAGCTGCCCGTCGAGGATCTTTTGGCGGATTTGGCAAACAAAGCCTCTAGCTGGACAGTGCCTGCCGATGCGCTGGTCGGGGATTCCGGCTCCTGTTTGATACGCAAATTATTCTCTGGGCTCTGAGACCGCTTGCTAGCGTTTAGATTGCGGCGCTCCGACTTCTCGGTCACCGACACGCAGGGCTGGTAAATAATCTGGCACTCCTGAAGGCTCTTTGCCTGCACGACGAACATATGGAGCACCAGGGCACTGGTGTGGTTGCTGTCGTCATCAAAGTCATCGGACTCCTCGAAGGGATAGTAGCTCTCGATGGAGCTTTTCAACTGCCGGACCGTGGCGTTGACAATAGAGAATGAGAGGATGCCGGAGCTCAGTTTAAATTCAGCAATATTCTGAATGCGAATGCCAGTCTCTTCGCCATCGCTATCGCTAGTTCCAGCTTCGGATCCGACGCTTCCGATTTGCATTACGTAGACGGCCAACGAGTCCAAGCTTGAAAGCACCAAATAGTTGGCACTGCGATCGATTCCAGCGATGAAGTTTGAGGGCTGCGGTGGAACGGTGGCCACAACGTTGATGGTTTGCAGGCATTCCCACAGGGAACAATTCCACAGCTTGATCTCAGTATTGGCATCGCTGGTGGTTATCACGTGCTGCCAGTAGGAGCTATTGGGAAGCGTTAACAAGAGTTCTATAATTATTAGATTACACTTACTCCTCCACCGGCTTGTTAATGTTGTCCAGGAAAAACAGCGAGCAGACCTTCTTGCCATCATGCGGCTTCCACTCGTGCAGGCAGCGATGGTTGCGGACGTCGAACAAATAGATTTGATAAAATCGAACCAAACCATCGGCACAGGCGGCGGCTACTGTTGTGCCATCGGGTGAAAGAGCTGCGCAGGTGATCAGCGACTCCTCTTCTATTTTCAAATAGCCCGTTTCCAGAGCGGCCGGCTGAATCTTGCCGCGCTACGTGGGAAAAATATTAATGTTTTTTATAACGAATTTTATGAAGAAAAGCAGAAACTCACTCCGTGCTCAGAGACGATCATCTTGACGTGGAAGCACTGAAACTGCGAGCTGCGCGACCAAATAAGAAGCTGATTCTCATCATCCTCCTCGTTGATCGGCGAGACAGTAGAGCTGCCGGGGCAGACATAGGGACACCAGGAGACCATATCGTACTCCGGCACATAGTTGGCGATCGGATCCTCCACCTTCAGCACGAGATTACAAACCAGATTGCCTTCGATTAGATCGACTTTGTAGACAAACAGCGAGCTGACATCGATCACGGCCAGAATGCGCTCGCGGTCCGTGTGGGCAAACTGCAGATCCAACACCTCGCCGCTCATCCCCTTGATCAGAGCCCGCATGCTGGTGCTGATGTTGCAAACGCGCACCATTCCCTCCATGCCAGTGGCTTTGTTGTTGACTGCGAAGGCAAGCGAAGTTGCAGTTAGTTAAGAAAAAATTAGAAAAGTGGCTTTCCCTCATTAAAAGCTTTAAAAATGCCTTATAGCAACATGGAATTGCCGAACAAAATAATTAAAATATATTAATAAAAGCAAACTCACCATTAATGGCATATGCCAGGTGCTTGCCATCGCGATGGACGGCCACCAGGTGGCCGGGGTAGTAGTACTTGCGCTCCCACTTATAGTCGACAACATTCTTTAGCTTGACTTTAGAGGAGCCACGGTTGTGAACACCGCCGGAGGCCAGAACCCTGGTATGGTTGGTCTTGATGACCCGACAGCACTGCTTCTCGTGCGGCAGGAAGTTTCTGTTGTAATATAAAAGCATGGCTTTGAGATACGGATACCACAATTAAAGGGGGACCCCCTAAACTCACATTATTTCCACTTCCTTGGGCTCCGACAGTTTGCCATTGGAAGCTATGGGCAGCTTGCTGCCCAGGCCGGGGTCCTGGTCGGTGGTGCTGTTGTTCATCCTGGCAGATGCTGCTGCGTCGATTGCCGGTGCGCGAATACGGACTACTGCTGGCTGCGGTTTCTCTGCTCTGCCACACCTTGGCGACGGGGGCTCAGACGGCGACGGGGATGCCGGGGGCGGCGGCGTCTTACGAAAGATTGGCAAGTGTGCGAGCGCAAAGAGCGCGATTAACATTGACACATCGGCTGACTGCAGGCACGGGTGTACACATTAATTTCATCAGTTAATGACCAGCAACGAGCGACTCTCACACTAACCTGCCCTATCAATATGCACACTTGCAGCAGCAGTTGCTGGTTCGTCGAATTCGCCCAGCAGGAATGTCCTGGATGCTGCGCGCTTGTCTCGTGTTCTGCCTGCAGCAATTACTGTAATAGCTTTACAAACTGAACCATCGGAGTAGCTTTTCCCGAAAAACTTACCGATTTTCGCAAAATTTTTTGCCCAATGCCGCAAAGCCCTAGAGATGTGTAGCGGCGTGTGCAATTGTCATCGATAACGGCGGGCGTCTGTTATCGGATCGTCAACCAGGGCCGGAGGCTCGCTGCGCTTATTTCGAAATCGAAAAAATTCCGCTGCTTGTGCCGGACTCTCGTTTTTTGTTTTTTTCTTTGTTTTCTTTATTGCATTTTAACATTCAACTTAATACATTTATCTTTATTCATAGAGATGTATATCCATCAAAACAATACACATTGATTACGCAGCCACGTAATAATATGTTTACATAGTGTTTCAATATCACTTTTCTTTCCTTTCATTAAATGTATGTATGATTTGATTTGTTTGTTTTTTTTTTGCTTTTCATTTCGTTTCTGTGTGATTGTGGGTAGATTCTTGAAATTGTTTAACAAGTTGAATAGAAACTCATACATTCCAGGGGTTTAAGTATGCAAAAGAAGTATATATGTATGCCGGTATATCTGATAAATTCGAAGTTAGCATATACGTACATATTTAGTGGTCCGGTTAAATTAAATTTGACTCCTGTTTTCGGTCCTACATATTTCCTTTTCCGTTTCAGACGTAGAAAGAAATTCTTGGGTAAATGTACATAATATCAAGGTTCGTTCTTTTTTTTCATTTTTGTGTACACTATACAGATAGAAAATATATTAATATGTATATAATTTTTTTGTTTTGGAAAAACCTAAGCTAAGCTTTCAAGGAAATAAATTTCTTGTCGATTTTTTCTTGATTTCGTTTTTTAGTTTTTTAATACTTAAACATTTAAGCCTGGCTTTTATTCTTGTTTTTACGATCGTTTTTCTTTGTTAGTTTTCATTGCCGGAATGAATAGAAGGGTGAATTTCGAGGCATACACAGAACATTAATTAATAAATAGCAAAATTGGAAAGTGAAATGCGAGTTCGCACAGCAGGGAATATTAAAGCCGAGGAGGATTTGGATTTGGACTACTTTGTGGCAGCTTCATTATACACTAGGACGTGAGGGTGAGATACGGGTGGCGGTTGGCTGTCAAGCAAAAGGTCCGTTTGTCATTTACTCGTTTAACAATTAGGAGAAGCGCTTCGTACATACATACATATGTCTCTAAATATACACACACGTACATAGGTATATATATATAAATCGATCTGCATAAATATCTATATAGAGGCGGCATTATTGTTGTAGTTCTCGCATGATTTGTTTGTTGAGATTTAACTAGCCTACAAATTAAATTAGCAACTTCAATGCATCAACTCCTACCGGGTTTTTTTTTGCCTGGCTCCAAAAGAGAACAAACATTCGAGCAAACAAAATTTGACTTTGTGAAAATCATGTGCTTTTTTTTCGTCTGCAGAATGAGGGAAAACAGAAGTTTGTATGCCCTGCGTTATCACTGTGCAAACAAAAACCCGGATTTAGAGCCTATTGTGCTTGCAACATACAAAAACGGCAGAAAATAAGTGACTAACATTTAGCGGTGGATTGATTTGTTCAGAAGAAAATACATCTAGCAAAAAATGTCGAAGTCGACCGATATTTTGTTGTTTAATCGAAAAAATTTGCAAAACTCTATTAAACTTTAGGCTTTTTCTGGTAAGGGAAATTATAATTTTTTAAACTTCTAAAAAATATAAAGCATTTATATAAAAAAATTAATAACAACAAAATTAGTCGGACAAATAGGAATGTTAAATTTTTTCTTAAGTAAACAAGTTTTACCGTCTGTGTTTAAGCAAAATTTCAACCAAAGGATTGAAGCAGAAGCTAATCTCAGTAATATTCTTGGACGAACAAATCAATACACCCCTTAATAGACATGATCCTTTATCGCTGCTCCTCAAATGTTTGTATAGACGGTAGCTCCTGTCGAACCGGAGGAGCCACCAGTCACGTTAGCCGTCACCGGGGCTGATATCGAGGAGCTGGTTCGCCCGGGAGCTTCGCCGGCCGTGAGTCCCTCCAGCTTGAGACGCATCTCTTCTTTTCGCGTCTGGACGCTTAGTAGCTCGTCGCTCAAGTCGTTGCACAGATGCAGCAGTGAGTTGTTTTGCTCGCGCAGTCGCTGCAGGACTTCTGTGGTGTTTGCTTGTCCCTGCTTGAAGGATACATGCCGCAACGAGTCACTGATGGCGGACACCCGTTTCTCAAAGCTCTCGGCACTGGGAAGCAGGCCTACTTGGGCAGTCGTTGCCAGGCCCGGAGCCGGAGGTGGTGGCTGCTGGGGTGGCGATTGCGATCCGCGCGGTGTCTGCGGCTTTCGATAGACTTCGAAGGCAGAAACTCGCTGCTGAGCCTGCTGCAGAGTAATCCTTGTGGGCGGCACTACTGCAGCCTGAGGAGGAGGTGCCGCAGGCGGCAACGAGTGCAGCTGTTGTTCGTCCATCTAGAATCGTAAGCACAGGGTTAGTTTCAGATTGAACAATGATGGAGTTGGCATTAAAATGTTAAGCTACTGAATTTGGACACAAGACACTAGTGGAGCTACGGCCAATTTGGGTGGAATGCGAATACGAGTTGCATACATTTAGGATTGGACTTACGACGTTCGCGGCGCCTTCGTCGGCAAAGTGCGTGAAATCGGCAAAACCCGTTGAGGTTTGCATATCGAAGCTGGCCTGCGCAGTGATCTTGACAAAGAGTGGGTTGGCATATTTATACACATGTCACACAGGTTACAGGTAATATAGGTAGTAGTTATGGGGGCAAAGAAAAAGGAGAATATAAGAACTTCGGACGCACCGAAGTTTCGAATAATGGGTTGCAGAAAATATCCATATATTTACAATGCAAGGATAAGTCGATATTTTGCCTATACATCGTTTTAATATATCGGGCTGCATCAAAGAAGATATCAGACTTAAACTATCATTATTGAAAATATGATTCATTGTCAATAATGTATTTTTAAATATAATAGTCCACTTATATACATTTTTTTTTCGACAATATCCCACATATAAAATAACTATATTTAAACTTTAATAGCAACATTTCTTGATATTTTAAATTTAGATATATCAAACTACGGTATTTGCGATAAATGATGCCGATTTTTTCTTGATATAGAGATTAAATATTTCAAATAGGAATTTTCTCAATGTACATCCCTAGTTTAGATATCCTTGCAGTTTTCTTAAATATTAAACAAGGGGAAAAACTTCCCAACAAGTTATTGTATTCAGTTGTGTCAATTGTAAAGACATCTACATACATGTCCATAAAGTATAGTTTGAAAAAAGAGACACGGTTTGCGAGGGCAGGAAAAACTTCAGTTGTTCGACAGCCTCAGACAGAATTCCATGAAATACAAAGTAATCACAACGTAAATTCTCTCTGCAAGTCTGTCTAAGGACCCAATTAAATCACGACACAGACACAAATCAAATGAAGGGCAACCATTAATCAACATTTACTCACCTCTGCTTGCTGGGGACCGCCTGTTGCGCCCATTTTGAACTTATTCAAGTCCAGGCTGCTGCTGCGCGCATGACGATGCGGCCTTGGTGGCGGCAGGGGCGGCGGCTCCTTCTTGGACGCCACGTAGACGGTTTGCTGCTCAGGCGGCTCACTGGGACCACAGGATCCGATGCTCGACTCACGTTGCGGCGGCGGCGGCAAAGCACTGTTCTTAGCAGGCAGTTTCTTGGCCTGGGGCCGCTGGATGGCACGCAGATCGCTGCTCTCGCGATGGGAGCCAGTAGCGACTCCCGATGATGATATTCCGGCTGTGGCAGCCGATCCAGATGACTGATTGATGACCGTGGTGGTCGATGTGATGGCCTTGGGACTTTCCTCGCGTAGAACCACAACGCCTTCGTTGTCGTTGGATGGCTCAGCAGAGGAAGCAATGGCTGTGCCTGGCGGGGTGGGATTTATTAAGGATGTGTTGAAATTTTTCGAGAGTACTTACCGATAGGGGTCACTCGTAGCGGCACTGGGTGCAGAATCTGCGGATTGGAGACCACGTCCTGTGCAGAGCGCTTCATGTCGAACAGGGCTGGTTTAAGCCCGGGACTAGAGACGGCAGGGGCACCTGCTACCGCTGCCACAACAGCTGCCGCCGCCCCTCCTCCAGTGGTGGACTGCACCGGGGCAGCACTTGTCGTCGGAGATTCACTGAACTTTGTCCACTGGCTGGCAGCGTTTGTGCTTGCGTCTACGGCGATTCCCGTAGTCGAAACAGTGCCCGTCACCGGCTTCTCGGCACTCGGCGAGTTTGAGATACTACGGTTTTTGGGCGGCGTGGCCTCGCGCCGGGAGCTATTGCTTGCCTGTGAGGACGTGGAGATTGTGCTCAGATTCATGATGTTCTTGTCGCCAGGTGGTACGTTGGGACGCGGCTTGCTGGTGGAGGAACTGCCCCCGCTGATATTGCCAGCAATGATTGTATTGTCCGTGTGGTCGTCCTCATCGTCGTCGTTCAGGTGTAGGAGATCAGCCTCGGGAGGTTCCTGGGGCAGTGCCGTCGACGACGACGAGGATGTGACACCTTGACCACCGCCGACCGCCGCTTGCAGCACGTTGGGATGCAGACAATTGGGCAGGCTGGTGGGCAACGGAATGTTGTTGCGCCGCAGAACCACAAGATGCATTGCGGCAGTGAACTCAGACAGGCTCAGTGCCCCATCGCGAGTCACGTCGCACAGCTGCCAGATGTGGCGCAGCTCCTCCACGGGAATTCGGCTCTTTTCGAAGAAGATTCTTCAAGAAAAATAAAAAAATAATAGTTGCGCTCCTCCGCCATCTTCTGCCAGTACTCACCGTGCTGCCTGACCAGAGAGCAGGCCGTGCGGATCCCTTTGGACTGTCCTAAACTGCTTATTGTAGTACTCGCGCTGCTCCGGCGTTATCTGGTAGAGTGTCACAAGCTCGCTCTCGTTGTCCTCGTCATCGCTACTGTGGCGGTCCGAAGACTCCTCCTCGGTACCAAGCAACTGACGATGCTCGTCGCCCAACAAGCCCTGCCACAGGGTGTCCTGCGCCCAGGGCCGCTCGGCCACACTGTTAGTCGGCGTGGGGCTGTCACTATTAGTGCTCCAGGCTTCCGGAGAACCACCAGCAGCACCAGCACCACCGCCACCTCGACGCCGCTAAAGAGAGATAAGGAATGGATGAGGAATGGTCAATGTTAAGCCTATTTGCATGTGTCACATGATAAGATAGAAAGAATACGAACCCCGACATTCTCCCGGCTGCTGCTGCTGACGACTCCGCTGCCATCTGTGCCCCCACGCCCATGACCCGTAGCCTCGTCCACGGACTCGTTCTGCTCCACCTCGGAGTCGGTACTGGGCAAGTCAGAGGTGTCCTGCAGCTGCTCCTGCTGCGAGTTGCGGCGCAGGGAGTTCCTCCGATCTGTCGGCGGCGGTGGCGGTAAGGCAGCCAACCCATTTTCAACAGAAACCGGAGCCGTGGCTGCCTCTTTCCAGCTGAAGTGCGGCAGAGGCAGCGGCACCGTGGCAGATATTAGTTCCTGACGCAGCGGCATGGCGGCCTGGTGGGCGGCGATCAGCTTCAAGCATGAGTAAAACTGAGTTCGCGAGATGTGCAGCGCCGTCGAGGGAATCCCTGCCAGGCCAGTGATCTGTAAGCGTAAGCCATGGTAATTAATCATTCACGATCACTCGGCAGCAGTGGCGCAAATTGGACCTACCTCAATCACCGCCTCGTTGGCGATGTCCGCTGATCGAAAAAGCTCTGTGGCCTTCAGCATGGGCACCTTGCCAGTCTTCTCCACGTCGCAGCATTGGAAGAGCTCACTGTAGAACCGCGTCTCGGGCTCCGTTAGCGACACGTCCATGCCTGCCGCCTACTTGTTGCAGCTTCTCCGGTGGTGATGTTGCCAAGCCGCCAGCCAATGCCACTAAGCGCGCCACGCCCCGTTCCTGCGACCGGGCCCGTATCCGACCCGTTTGTTGATTTCCACGCTAAACCAAACAACAAGCCACTGCCAGTGCCAGCCACAGATTCCGCTGCCCCCTCGCTCCCGAGCGACTCGTCTCGAAGTCTCTCTCGCTGCTCTTGGCCCCCGCACGGAGTTGGAGGAGGTGGAAAACGGGAGAAGGCAAATAATAAGGGAGCCGTAATCGCTCTGGTTTCTATAGCTTCTCGGTGCGCCACAGCTGGATTTGCGCGAACAGGGGTTACAGCATGCCTTGGCACTGATCAATGGACTACGCCAGCTTCCAAAAGCTACTTGGTTCGAAGTAAATTCCCTTTTTGTCCAGTTTTCTTTTTCGCAAACTCTTTTGCACTATGTGTGCGCTGGCTCTCGTTATCGATAGGTGGCGATGCTGGCGATGTCCGCCCATCGATTAGTCAGCTGGCGGAGCAGCCCTGTACCTGTTAGGGTGCTTGCAGCCCTGGTTTTCGAAGAAAAGTTTACTGCCGCATGATGTTACATTTAGAAGGTGGTAAATAATTTATAATATTACCTTTCGTTCAACTAATTTAATATTTTAAGCTTTTCTTTATTATTGTTTATTCAAGGGAGTGGACATGCAAAAGTATTAAGAAAAAGGATTCATCCAAAATAAAAACGTCATTAAATAAATTTAATTCTGCAATATTTTCGTAGCCCTGTCATGGATTCACTGTTTCGCAAGCGTTTTCCTGCGTCACCTTTACTTCTTCCGCCTTGCTCCCCATAAACATTCTGTTATTGTTGTCTGCGTCTGATCTGTTTCGACGCAATTAATTGAAAGTTTTAGTCGCTTCAGAGCTGCAATTTAGGTAGGATACTGTTCAAAACTAGTCAAGGATGTTCTCCAAAAAGAAGCCGGAGCCAGCGAAGCGAAGGCAGCACGATTTATCCCAGGTAAGAGGAAAAACAAACAACTAGATCTGTCTATTTATTAATTATGAGTCATCGCCTACGCTCTCTCTCGTGCTTCTTGCGTTCAGTTTGGCCTTACGGAAATCCCGGACGACTTCGATCCCAGCGCTGGCTACGGAGATGACGACGGCGGCGACAGTGATTTGGAAGCTGAGCTGGCGGCCATTGCCAGTGGAGGGGGCGGCAGGCCTAAGCCGAAGCCCAAGGCAAAGCTCGTGCCAGCGAGCGACTTGGACAAAATGATTGCAGACAGTTTGCGTGATGTCAGCGACGATGACGACGATGAAAATCTGGAAAATGACACCGACCTGCTGGGTGAATTGAACGGCATTGGAGGCGTGGATACGGAGGAGGACGAGGAGCAGCCAGCGGAGCAACCAGCAGCAGCCAATGAGGAGCCCGTTGAAACCTTTCTGCCCACTACCACTGTGGACACGCTAAGCATCATCAAACAGCGCCTGGAGATGTACAAGATAGCCGAGGCGAATGCTAAGGCTGCCGGGGATTCGGGCAAGGCGAGACGCTTTGCAAGAGGTCTCAAGACCCTGCAGGATCTGCACAAGCAAGCAGCAGCCGGCAAGTCCATTAATGTGGACGATATACCGCCAGAGGTCAGTGTGAAGCCTGCAGGTGGGACGGCTCCTGCAGCAGCTGAAGAGGAATCACCAGCTCCCTCTACTCCTGCTTCACCTCCGCCCATACCTAGTCGCACGGCTCCGGCTCCTCCCACCCCAACGTCGCCCATAGCGCCAACGACCTCCGTGGCTCCCTCCACACCTCCAAATCCCTTAGTTGCCCAAATGCGCAGCCGTCAAAATGAGTACAAAGCTGCTGCCTTGCAGTCCAAGCGAAGCGGGGACACGGCCACTGCCCTCCAGTTTCTGAAGGTGGTAAAGCAGTTCGATGTGGTTGTAAAAATGTGCGAGGATGGCCAGGAAGTGGATCTTAGCGACATGCCGCCACCGCCAGCCGAGTTCCTTGCTTTCCTGGCTAAAATGAAGGAGGGCGCTGCGCCAGAAGCAGCAGCAGAACCATCACCAGCATCGGCTCCGGTTGTTCCCACTCCCGCTTCTCCTCCGGCGGCCGCCACAAACATGCTGGAGGCTCTACAGCAACGCCTGGAGAAGTATCAGTCTGTGGAGGCTGCTGCCAAGGCAGAAAATAATACTGGCAAAGCCAGACGCTTTGGAAGAATTGTGAAGCAATATGAGGATGCCATTAAGCTGTACAAGGCTGGCAAACCCGTGCCTTACGACGAATTACCCGTGCCTCCCGGTTTCGGTCCACTGCCCGCCGGGGATGCTGCTCCGCCTGCTCCAACTCCTTCGCTGCCCACGTCTCCTGCATCTCCGCCAGCAACAGCTAGCACTTCGGCAGGGGGAACTCCATCCAGCTCGAGTGCAGCCACGCCCACGACTCCTCGGAAGGCTCCTTCGCCACCCAAGGAATTAACAACACGCACCTCGGGCAACCAGCAGAAAAACAATCTGGCCGAACAGCAGATGAAGCTTCTTCTGGAACGTCAAAAGGAATTCAAGGTAGCTGCAATCGAGGCCAAAAAAGCCGGAGAGATTGATCAGGCCAAGGAATACCTGAAGATTTATAAAGGCTTTGATTCGCTGCTGAATGCGGCCAGCAGTGGCTTGCCTGTTGATCTCAGCACAGTGAGTAAAAAATTCTAATTATAATAATAAAATAATAAATATTACCAATCCTTTCTAGCTTCCTGTTCCTCCCTCTCAACGAGATAACTTAGAAGCCTCGTTCGCCATTGTGTCCGCAGAAGAGTGCGACCCCAGCGACGACATTTGTGAGATCGGTATCCGCATGGAGGAGCAACTGGCCAAGCAACTCATGATGTGCAAGAACACCAGGGATCACCACAAGGCCATGGGTGATGTAGCCGGCATGAATCGCTTTGAAAACCTGGCCCTTACTGTCCAAAAAGATTTGGACTTGGTGCGGTACTCCAAGCGAAAGAATCAGACCCTGCCAAAGTTTCACTACGAGCAACGCAACTTTAACATTGTCCACTGCAACACGGATCTTACGGACAATGAGCTGGAGATTGTCGTTGTCCGGGGTGTCAACTACAATGTGGCCAATCCCAAAGAGGTGGACACATATGTGCGGGTTGAGTTTCCACTGCTTAATGTATGTTCTTCGCTTGATCTTTTGAAATTTTACTGAAAACTACTAATCTTTTCTTTCAGGATGAATCATTTAAAACTAAAACCAATGTCATTAGGGACACCAACAGCCCGGATTACGACGAGCGCTTTAAGGTGGACATTCAGCGAACCAATCGTCAGTTCCAAAGAATATTCAAAAGGCATGGCGTCAAGCTAGAAATTTATTCAAGAGGGTGAGTTTTTTGTAATAACTAACCTAACTTAGCACACTTAATTAATCCGTATTAAGTTGCTTTCCACGCATATTTATCTAAACTAACAGAGGTGGTATGTGGTTTTAATCAACCCATTCATTTTTGAGGTCTTAGGCGCTAATTAGTCGTAGTATATACTACAGTATTATACCCTAAAAACTGTTAAGTAATAATATTCCATTCCCTTAACTTAGATGTTACTGTTAAACACTTAAACCCCGTTACTACCCACACTTTTAAATCGGTGGGTACTTTCAGGTCCCGGGGCTTGTTCTTGTTGAAACCAAAAACTGTATTATGAACATAGAATAATCATAGTTTTCCCTAAAAAAAATTAATTTAAGCTTGAATATTGTAGGAAAAATCACATAGGGTTATTAAATTTTATTGGCATTTATTTAAATTTATGATTATTTAAAATATCTTAGTTTGAAAACTTTACATTAAATAATATTGTTTGCTCCTGTAGACAGCATGCTCCTCCTTTGGTTCCGTATCGTACAAGTCATGGTCTTAGCACGCATATATCTCACCCATATATGTACCCCCATTGAACATAATTTGATTGCCATGTGCAACATTTTAATAAAATATATATATTTTTCAAAATCTTTACGCCTCGAATCCCAACAAATCGAAAAAAATCCATCCAAAATGCCACGCGTTAAATTAATAGCTGCAGTATAGATTGTTGTGGACTAAGTCGTAAACTGCCCCTATGTTGTTTCAGAGGATTCCTGCGCTCGGATACGTTGATTGGAACCGTAAACGTCAAGCTGCAGCCTCTGGAGACCAAGTGCGATATACACGATACGTACGATGTAAGTTTGATTCCCAAATCTTGACCATGCCATCGGTATCAATTATTTTTGTTTAGCTAATGGATGGCCGGAAGCAAGTAGGAGGCAAACTGGAGGTAAAAGTACGCGTTCGCAATCCTATTCTCACCAAGCAAATGGAACACATCAACGAAAAGTGGCTGGTCTTGGACGCCTAAGGCTAAAGAGGACTGGCACTTACTCCAAGTTAATTGCTTAAAGCAAACTAAATAATATATTGCTTTAGTCGGAAGCGTCTCTCCGCCGCTGTTCTCGATTAGTTTACTTAGGTATTCCTCTGTACATACATACCCCCAGAGAGAATGCGACACATTTATTTACGCTTTACGCCGATTCCTGTACAGGATTCAGGCATTTATATAATACGAACACAACACAGATAATGTACTATATATCTATTTATATTTATATATATATACTGTATATGAGATATTGGCGGCGTTAAGGCTATGGCACAAGACTGTGCCCGGTGAAGTCAGTCCATTCCAAGAAAGACAGATAGAGAGAGAGGGTGGGAGGTCCATTAGCGCCTGGCCGAAGCCTGATTATGTTTGCTTTTGATTTATAAACTGTTTGTTAAACTACAATTCCAGGTACTCGACTATTTGCGAGTACGGGCTGGTTTCATTAAAGACATTCACTCCGCGAACCTTGTAGAAGCCTGGTCAGAAAAGAGGGACTATAGGTAAAGATAGGTTCTAGGATTTTCCCCTACTCACCATTGACGGATCCCTTATCGCCAGGCGCATACTGAAACGAGGGATACGGCAGATGCCAGTCGTGGGATATCAGCTGCCAGTCGGCGGAGAGACCCTTGCTGTCGCGCTCCTTGAACCACACCTCGTAGCTGCGCAGGCACTGCGTGGACTTTGGATGCTCAGCCCAGCTGATGAAGACCTCGCGATGGGTAACCTCCACGATGGAGAGCTGCTGCGGCCGTCGTAGCTTGGGCCACGCGGTGGAGCACACACGGAGCAGCACCGCCCAGGGTAGCGGTAAGGTAGCGGAGTTTATAACCAGCTCGCTGTTGTACTGCCAGATGGGTCCCGTCTCATAGAGCTTGGGAGTTTGCGCCCGCCGCATGGCTTCCCTTAACGTGGCATTCGGATAAGCCGGACTCCCCGCCTGCTGCCACACAAAATAGGGATCGGTGGTGTGGGGCACCAGAATTTCCGTGATGAAAGCCGACTCGTTCGCTATCGACATGTTCAGGGTGTACTTGTGATGGAAAGCTGTTCTCTGCGGTCCCGCCTCCTCGGGGCTCAGGAATATGGCGGCCATGTACTGCCCAGGTCCACCTACTCCGCCGGACACTGTGCGAAGCACCTCAACGCTGTGCTTTCTATCCATATTGACAAGTTCCATGTCCGCAGCTCGATTTCCCAACTTGGCCAGCATTCCCAGGGCGGCGTAGACAGGTTTTTGGATAAACTGTGAGTGTGGTGGCTCCGTTTCGTTCATCTGGAAATGTGCAAGTAGCGTACGTTGCGTGAATTCATGGGGATGGTAGCTGAGAAAGGCGTTGTCATGGCTGATAGACTCCAGCCGGGCCAATGGTCCTCCAGCAAGTTTGGCATGCCAGTGCTCCATCACAGTGGATATCAAGGTAATCCCATAGCGGACATCCGCCTGGAACTCCCTGGGAGTGCTCCACACGGCCACGGGATCAGCCTCACTAAAGGATAGAGACTGGGGTTAGAATATATTTTGGTTTAGATTTTTGATTTTAGAAAACTTGCAACACTTACTCGTTGGCCACCGGCAGGGATTTAAGATTGGGATAGTCTTCGTAGATCTTGGCCATTAAAGATAGTGAACCATTCACTATCTCCGCGGCAGTGCCGTCGATTCCCTTGCGATGAAACGTGAGTATATCAATGGGGCAGTACACGACCTTCTCGTTGCACTGCTCCAGCAGTTTCCAGCAGAGCGGATGGGTGTCCGGGCTCTTAAAGAGACCAGCCGGTCCACGCAAAGCTCTATACATCGGCAGCTGAACTTTGCCCTCGAAGGTATCCAGATTTCCAGCTTTGCTTAGACCCTGACGCACGGCCTGGACGTAATCCAGGTAGGATTGTGACGTCAAATTGAGTTTGTTGTACACACGTAGATCCGGCTCATTCCAGGTCTCGTAGCGCCAGTTGGCCATCCTGGCGGATCCATGACGCGCTGTTGAATGGAGGAAATACCTTATAACCTTTCTGGTTTCAGTAACATATCTTACCTAGCTGGTGGTTAACCGTCGTCTTGACCAAGTGCTCCCAGTAGAAGGGCATCTGCATTGGATTTTCCTGGAAAACCCCACCCAAATTACCCATCCACTCGAGTACCGGTGACAGGCGCAGCTCCTCGTGCAGGAAGTCTATGAAGTCGTCGAACTTTGTGAAGTCATAAATGGGAATACCGTTGGCATCGTACTGCCGGAACTGGACCAGTTCGAGCATCCAGTGAATGCGTATATGGGTCACAGCTCCTACCGGCAGAGCAGCAATCTGGCGTAGATTCATCTGGAGGGCAGGGGTGGTTAGGGCGGCCTCAATCCCATCGTGATCGATCCGACCGGCGGGACAAAAGCCCACGCCCGTCCAGAAGTGCGGCATTGGATGGTAAAGCACATCCCCGCTGGTGTAGTGGGCGTGGATCCTAGCTAGAGTCAGCAAAACCAGAAGATGCGACAGCATTCCGTGTGATGAGCGAAGAGCTCGCCTTTCTCTGTGGGATTAATTTCGGTTTTGTTTTGTCTCCGATTTGTCGATGCCGCCGCTGATAAGAGTGTCTCTCTCTCACGCCCTCCGCTCTCCCACTCCCTCTGCCCAGCCCACCTCCCGCGCCCATTCCACCCATTCTCTTGGTGTGTTTGGTGACGCACTGACTCTCTCAGTGTCTGTATCTGCCGGAGTGAGCTTAGCCGTAAGCTAAGGCCGTGACGTCACAGCACAGTGGGCATTTTCTATATTTATGCGGGACTCTATCAAAAAAATATTTAAAGAAAGAACGACTTGCAAAGAAATATTCCTTCAAGACTAAGTGTGATTATTTTACGTTTTATTTGTGAATATTTTAAGAACTTCAAAAGTTATACTTTTTTACAACACTGTAAATATAATTCAGATTTACAAAAAAACTGTTGGATGATTTATTACATAAGTTTGAGTTTAAATTTGTTTGTATGCTTAAATTCTTAGCTTTAAGCTTTTGCCACCACCCTTGAATTTTTAGAGTAATACAATTTATAAAATACACTTTTAAGGAATTTCCAAATCTGAACCTGAGCCTTTTTTTGCTAAAAATATATGGAATTCATGTCATTGTGAGTCGTATGCCGAAGCAACAGCGTGCCAATATTCAGGATTCTCTCGCTCTCACTCTTCCGCCCCAATGGTAAGGTGAAGATTGACAAAACAGAAAAAATGACACGACCACATTGAATTGCAATCCCTCATTAGGGGTGGAAAAATATGTTGGCCAGTGTGTGAGTGGGAGAACGTGCATGACTGGGTGCTTCTGGGGGCGCAAAAGGTGTGACAATAACAATATTTCACGCATCCCGTGTGATAATATAGACATAACACGCTCCTGTCACATCCGAGGGTGAAATTGGTTCCACATCCAATTGCTACCCCCATTTGATTTTCGATTTACGGGTTTGTGTTGGCAGGGATTACACCGGGCTTAAGGAAAAGCCCCATAAATGGTTCCATATCGGATTGGAATCGAAGAAATTTTGAAGAAATTATTAACGCAAGGGATTATGGTAGATGAAATTCAGAGAAGTTCAAAAAGAGTCTAAGAAGGATTTTTAAAAAATTTCAAAATGGTGCAATAGAGCTCACTTTTATTTCCCATACTTTAGGAAATAATCAAAACATTCCAAGATATATACATTTTCTATAATTGTAAGAACCAAGATTAATCAAAATTCGTCGGAATACCATCAAATGATTTTGTGTTGAAATCAATGCAGATCCTTGTTGATTATCTTCACAGCAACTGATCGACTGGCACCTCACAAAGTTTTGGACGATAAATAAATCAAGAACTCTTTTAGGAAGAGCTGGGGCGAGAATGGCTAGCCAGGAATGACGGAAACATGTCCAGAGTGATTCAATATCCCAAATAAATAAGATTCAATCAAATACTTTAATAAACTATAAATATTTTTTATTATTAATAAAAACAATTTCTTTCCCGCAAAGGATTTTCGTGTAATGTTTTTTCAAACTTGTTGTCAATATTTTGATTAGAAGAAATAAATTGATTTTGGAGTTCCCATCCGTTGGCATTATTCAATAATCCACAATGCAGGCAATTACTCTAATAGCCAAGTGGGTCCTGGCTGCCATCAGATAACAACGACCCCACTTACCCTTGACCCACGCGCTGGCCAGTTCAGTTAGTCGAATCCCAGTCTCGTTGTCCTGTCAGTGCCTCATTGGCCATGTCCCCGAACACTTGGGTTATCGAAATGCCGTCGCAGAAGTCGCGCTCTCATCCGTATCCGCGAAGGATCTCGCCGTACCGAACGCCGACCTTAAATCGAGATGCCTTTACTAGGGATTCCCCGGCAGCGGCGATTGCACGGTCACACGATCACCCTGTTTTTGAGGACATACGCACCATACTGTCAGTGCTGAAGGCCAGTGGCCTGATGCCCATCTACGAGCAAGTTTCCAACTATGAAGTGGGTCCTCCGACCAAGACCAACGAGTTCTACTCCTTCTTCGTGAGAGGCGTGATCCACGCTCTTACCATCTTTAATGTTTACAGCTTGTTCACACCCATCTCGGCCCAATTATTTTACTCCTACCGGGAGACAGATAATGTTAACCAATGGATCGAGCTGCTGCTCTGTATCCTGACCTACACTCTTACGGTGTTCGTGTGCGCCCGAAATACCAAGAGCATGTTGCGCATCATGAACGAGATCCTTCAGTTGGACGAGGAAGTGCGTCGGCAGTTTGGTGCAAATTTAAACCAGAACTTTGGGTTCTCCGTGAAGTTCCTGGTGGGCATCGCCGCTTGTCAAACCTACATTATTGTGTTGAAGATCTATGCGGTGGAGGGTGAGATCACACCGCCCTCCTACATATTGCTGGCCTTCTATGGCGTCCAGAATGGTCTCACGGCCACCTACATCGTCTTTGCTTCAGCTCTGCTGAGAATTGTGTATATACGGTTTCATTTCATTAACCAATTGCTAAATGGATATACCTATGGGCAGCAACAAAAGCGAAAGGGCGGTGCAGGCGGTGGGAGGCGACTTCGTGGCAATGGTACTCACAATCACTCTACTCCCAATCCCGCCATTATGGAACATTTCCCGGAGGACTCGCTGTTCATCTATCGCATGCACAATAAACTTTTGCGTATCTACAAGGGCATCAACGATTGCTGCAACCTGATACTGGTCTCGTTCCTGGGTTACTCCTTCTACACAGTCACCACCAACTGCTATAATCTGTTCGTCCAGATCACCGCCAAGGGCATGGTGTCTCCCAACATTCTGCAGTGGTGCTTCGCTTGGCTCTGTCTCCACGTATCCCTTCTGGCTCTGCTGTCTAGGAGCTGTGGTCTAACGACCAGAGAGGTGAGTAACTACACCGCAGATAAGGCAAAATCACTAATCATGCTGAGTGCACTGTTCAAAGGCCAATGCCACATCCCAGATATTATCAAGGGTATATGCCAGCTGCAAGGAGTATCAGAATATTGTAAGTATTTAGGAAGTATGTACCACTTAGAAAATTAATTAAATTAAGAAACGTTTACTTTGCAGATTGATAAATTCCTGACAAAGAGTATTAAACAAGAGGTTCAATTCACGGCTTACGGATTTTTTGCCATAGACAACTCGACTTTGTTCAAGGTAAATTATTTTTTAAGATATTTTATTTATGTATATTCTCTCATCGAGTCTCCAAATAATCGCTTAAATATCACATCATCTTTTCCAGATTTTCTCGGCCGTCACAACTTACTTGGTCATTTTGATTCAGTTCAAGCAGCTGGAGGACTCAAAGGTGGAGGACCCCGAACCAGACCAGAATTGAAAAGAAAGGCATTAGGATATTTTTATAAATATTAAATTGATTTCTTAAATTTTTAACTATTTTGTTTTTTTAATTACAAATATTACGACAATTTCACTATTTGCATTTACGGGTTACACAAAGAAATTCAAAGTTATGCTTCTTCTTACAATAAAATGATATTTAGTCTGCCCGAGAAATACTACACTTGACGATAATACACCATAAATGCATTATGTTGTCTTTCTGTGGCTGAATTTAAACGTTTAAGAAACCGACGCCGTTTACTTTAAGGAGAAAATAATAAGTAAGTTCATTTATCTTTTGGAACGTAAGGTTTTAGAAGCTGCTCCTTGTCTAGTACTTAGTTCTAAGGGTCCCAAACATTTCAGTACTTAGGACTTTGCGGCGCGACGCGTTTCTCCGAACAGGAATGAGCATATGCGGTCCAAAGCGAAGGCACCGAGAATATCGAGGACCAACACACCGAGCAAAATTTTGCGGAACTGAAAACAAAATACATTAACACCAAATCACATCTAGAAGCGACTCTAAAACACTTACGTCCGTGGGAAAATCAATGATCTCAAAGAACTCCGTTAGTTCGGGCGCCAGGCCCGTCGACAAAAGCAGGACGAGCGCAGCTGAAGCTCCAATGGCATACATCAGCATCCGATTCGAGCGCAAGCTTTCCATGAAGGGATGGCCCTGGTAATCGTAAAAATATAAATATCAATCCAAATTGAAATATAACCATAAATAGTCAAATGTAGCCCAACCTTATAATTGACAGCAATGGTGGCCACTTGCAGGGATATGCAAATGATATAGACCGTGCTGCTAACAATGTTTGGCTCGTACTTGGTCTTCTCGTCGGCATCCATGTCAATGTACAGCTTCACTTTTCCCACTCTGCCGGAATTGAAAGGGAAATTATGAATAACTTCTGATAAAATCCAAGATCTGAGCTTACCTGGGTGGCGCCAATTCGTTGGCCCTGCTGGTCAGGTAATAGAGCGTACCAAAATGCACGGCAAACTGGCTGAGGATGGTCGAAATGGTGTAGAAATTAAATATGTTTGGCAGTGGTGCCACCTTGGACAGGGTTTTCAGAGGCTGTATAAATGTATTAAACTATTATTAAAATCCTTTACCGGCATTCCAAAATCTAACCTTTGCTCTGGTGATGAAGAGGAAGCAGGCGGCAATGAAAATGCCCTGCATGGTGGCCTGGGTGTCACTGAATTTGACGCCATCGATGTACAGCACGGACTGGCAGTAGGCCTGGATGAGGGCATTCAGGGCGAGGATCTTGAACATCTGCAGAGTGGTTACTAGTGTGCAGCGGCCCTGCTTTATAATATGGTTAACTGGGAGAGAATTTCCCGAATTAATATATATTTAAGCAAAAGGAAACCAGTTTACTTACCGCACATAATCGAAGAGGATTTGCTGGTGAAGGGAGCTGCAATGGAGGCGTCGCCCAGCTTAACCATGGTCTGCTCCTCCATGTCGCGCAACGCATTCTGCAGCCGAGCTTGTGTCTGGTTCATATGTTCCTGCCGGCGGCGTAGGGCTCGTTCCCTGGGCGTCAACTGCTGGTTGGCATTGTTCGCTGCTGCTGCCTGTGCCGCCACAGCCGCTGCAGTGGTTGCCACCTGCTGTTGCTCCTCCTCGGTGCGCTTGCGCTTCACAGGAGCACTGGTAAGCAGAGAGACGCCCACGTTGGCATGCTTAAGGGCGCCCACATCGTTGGTGCCGTCACCACACATTAGAGTACAGTATCCTTGCTGCTTGAGCTGGGTGATCACGAATTCCTTCTGCTTGGGCGCGAAGCGTGCACAGACCGTGATCTGTGGCAATACTTGACGCAAGTATTGTGGGTCATTCAGTTGCAGATACTGTAATCCCTCTCCGGTGATGCAGAGATCATGCGTGGCCAGCAACATGGATATATTTCTCTTGCTATTCTTTCGCTCTAGTTCGAAGTTCTGCTCTCCGTCGACAGACACCCATTTATAGATATTCCCGGCCGACGGCGTCAGGATAAGCAGCTTCTTGCGGGTGAAGCGCAGTTCGCGGGCCACATGGCAGGCGGTGAGCGGATTGTCGCCGGTGATCATTACCACTTTGTGAGAAGATTGAATTAGCTCCTTGATCACCGCCTTGGAGTCGGGCTTCATGGGACAGGAGATGATTACAAAGCCGGCGAAGGTCAGGTCGCATTCAACCTCCTCGCGTTTCAATTCTCTAACTTTTTGATTGCCTAAAGTGCCAAACTCCTTGATTCCAAGGGCCAGGACGCGAGAGCCTCGACGAGCGTATTCCAAATAAACCTTTTCGTAATCCGCGGGCACCTCACGCAGCATCTTCTGAATCACCTCCGGGGCTCCCTTCACCGCTCCAATGTGTTTAACCTCGTTCGAGTACGGCATCAGGTAGCCGGCCAAGACCGACATTCGCTTTAGAGCCGAGGAGAAATGATAGCGCTGAACGATCTTCAGGGGCTTAAGTTGCGGACGTTTTGGTATGACACTGTCCATCTTGGTCAGATTCCAGTCCACCGCAGCCAGTGTGGCCTTTTCGAGGGGATCTCCCACCAATCCATCATCCAACAGGGCCAAGGAGTGGCAGCAGGCCAGCACTTGAACCGTATTCGCGTCTGCCTCCTCGATGGGCACACAAGCGCCATTGGGAGCTAGACCAGCAATACCCTCGACCATGAGATTATCCGTGGTTAAGGTACCCGTCTTGTCAAAGCAGCAGATCTGAACTTTCCCGGCAAAGGGGATCCGAAAAGGCTCCGTGCAGAAGACGAACAGCTTGGTCAGCTGAATCAGGGATGTATTTACGGCCAGCGTCAGCTCAATGGGTAGATCAGGCGGGATGATGGCCGTCAGGATGAGCGTGCATTCGAGGAAGAGCTTGTAGCGATTGCGCTCAGGATCCTCGCTGCCTTTCACCCACACATAAGAAGCAGCGGCCACGGCGAATACCATTAGGAACGCAATGAAGGCAAAGGTCTCAACATTGTTCTCCGTGGCGCGATTTGCTCCGAACAAAATGGTGCGTAGGAGCTTGCCCTGCGATGTGTTGAAACCCGTTCGGATCACGTAGCCAATGCAACCGCCGTCCGGGGCACGCAGCGATTCCTTGGTGGGGGCTGTGTGTTGGACCACCTTGGTGCCACCAAACAGAACGAACAGCTTGCCATCGCCTTCGGCATCTAGTTCCGTATCCAAATTATCCAGCGATTCCAGGGACTCTTTCATCTGCGGCACCGATTCACCCGTCAACATGGACTCGTCAACGATGCAGGATCCCCGCAGGATAACCAGGTCGCAAGGTACAATGTTGTCGTTTTGCGAGCGTGTTACTGAAACCAAATCCCCGGGCAGCAGCTCATCGGAGCCGAGGTGCCGCCACTTGTTTTGACGGAAGGCGTAGATCAGGTACGGCTTGTTTCCCATCTTTCGGATCTCGGACATGTTGCGCAACTGCTGCTTGACGATGGTGCACTCGAAGGCGATCAGCATGAAGAGAGTGAATAGGGAATAGTACCAGTAGTCGTCCATGCACCACAGTCCCACGGAGAACACTTGGAACACGAAGAACGGCGCTGTGGCCCGTTCGATGAAAAGTTCGTGAAACTCGGGCACCACCATGTCCATCTCGTTGTTTCCATATGTGTTGGTGGCCCGTTCGATGGCCTCCTCAGTCTCCAATCCTCTAGAAGCAGAGTAGCTGCTCAGCAGTCCATTAACTGGGAACTCCACAGCGCGGAACGTCTTTTTATCCTCATTCCAAACGTATTTCGTCTTTTGGAACACCAAGAAATACTGTGTGGAGCCGTCCTCCAGCTTAGCGGATCGCACCGGAACGATTTTGGAGTTGCCATTGTTCGCTGTGGGCACCACCTTGGCCAGCACATCGGGGCCCGGCAATTTTGCTCGACGGCACGTGAGGAAGGCCAGCACATGAACGCTCCAGTAGCAGAAGAGCAGCGTGAGAACGTGCAGAAAGGCGATGGCCACCACACCAATGAAGCCCACGTCATTCCATACCGTAGTGGTGGGGTCCGTACTGGTGCTGTTCTCACCGGAGATCACTTCGATGTTGTTATTGTCGCTGGGAGTGGTTTCTCCTCCGTACACGTGGATCCACAGGTAGAAGGCGGCCAGGTACAGCGGTACAAAGGGCAGCACCACGCCGCTCAACGGCGTCGGAATGCGCACGTGCAGGCTCACATACTGCACCAGGTCATCCAGCCTGGCGGCCTCCTTAGCTCCGCCGGCCAGCGTTCGCACCACGCAGTCCCTGTTCGTGTCCCCGGCAGGGCCTTTTTTGTTACCAGCTGCTGCTGCGTCAGTCATCAGTCTTCTTCAGCTGCTTCGCGTGTTGTTTCGAGAAAGCTATTTAATAGTTTCTTTGTAGGAATACGGACATAGCGGCAAAAAATTTGTGAAAAAAGCAACGTCGAATGTATATCGAATGTGACGTCCGATTTTTTTTCCAGCTCAGCTGATGGACAAACAGCTGACATAAATCGGTTATCGATTTTCAGCCCACGTCATTCGGTACTTGTTATCGGTGATATCGAACTTTAAACCAATATTTACATTTTGTTTAAATCAGACTAAATTTTTTTTTTTTGTGTATTTTATTACTTATGTAACTTAAATTACAATACTTTAATTGAAAACTACTCCACCATTATTGTTGCAACTTGCAAGTAAAGCCCCCACCTGTAGGATTTATTGGTTGGAATATAAGGATAGGAAACATTTTGAACAGTCTCAAGAATGCACGCACGCACAATTCGTGTTGAACGGATAACTCGGTTTTAACTTCACTCGTCGAGGCTCTCCATGGGAGGATTAACAGCCGCATTAGGTCCGCCGGCTGCAGCATAGGCATTGTCCACGGTCGTCTGCGACTCCCTCATCGGCGTGTTCCGCTTGTGCTGGCTTGAGAAGCTAACGGTGATCCGCCCACTGCCGCGCACAGAGCTCATCGGCGGACGCAATAGGGGTGTGGCCAGGCGACTGGCGGTCGGTTGATCGATCTTGGGAGTAGCATTATTGGCCTCCTTGCGCACGTCCACCACAAGGGCTTCACGGACTGAGTTCTCCTGGAACTGCTTCACCCGTTCCCGCATAGCTGTCTCCCGCTTTATCTCCTTTTCAATCTCAGCTCGTCTCTTGTTCTCGTACCGCTCCAGCGCCTTTTCGTCCCGCTTCTTGTTACGCTCTACAATCAGATCGGCGATCTCCAGGCGCTTCTGCATTAGCGCCTCTTTGTCCAGCTTCTGGAACATCTCGGGCCAAAAGCCCTTCTCCTTCTTTACCAGCACTATGCGAGCCTCGTTCTTGAAAATGCGACAAAAGCTGCAAGGGATTAGGAACAATATGAGAGTTATTATTATTATTCAACTTATAAACTCACCTCGCCATTTCGTCGATCTCTTGGGCCAGATGCCGCTCGAAGAAAATGGGAGGATTGTTGAACTTAAGATACTGCGGCAGAAGGACAACATCTGGCTTGCGGGTCACCAAACGATTGAGCTCGATGGAGATTTTGATGTCCTCCTCGGTTTGCGATATCTGAACCATGATGAGTTGCTTGCTTGCGTCTCTGCAGTCCCTGTGCCGTTCCCTGTCCGTATCTGTATTTGTTTCCGAAGGTGTTGCTTGGGATGTGGTCCTTCTAGCAGTTGCCCTGCGACTGACAGTGACTAGCGACAGTGACAGGAACTTATGCTTCGGGACTGGCCAGAAATGGTGACGTTTCAGCGACGACTACGACAGGGCCAACTACCCGGCGGGCTGCTCACTTGCACTCGCACATTGATTGTATTTTCCCTTAGCCCTAATTTGAATATTAACCGGAATTCGAACTTCGAACCACCGAAACGAGCCGGCTGCGTTTCCCATCGACCAAACAACGATTGGTTGTTTGGATGCCGCCCCGGTCCGGGATCCGGGACTCAGTCACTCGCCGTCGACTCCCAGCCCACCTGTAACTTTTATGCATTTGCATTTACTATTTTGGCAAGACAAGACACGGTGGCCTAGTCCAGGAGCTACTCCGTGCTCCCGCTCCTCTGATTAAATAAGGCTCGACTCCAGCACGCGAAGGGAACTGCTATATGCATAGGAATCGCAACTATTGCTATCCCATCAACAACAGCTCCCAACGACATTGATTGGCAACGGGTTACGGGTCGGGTTTTTTACAGCTCTGACGCCTGCAGCCATATTGCCTTTTAATATTTGCCTTATTTGGGGAACATGTGCAATAGCATGTAAGGTAATTCGGTTTGTTCGGAATAAGTACCTGTCATTCCTTTCCTAAAACTATTTATGTTCCCAACTCGTAAAGAGCATGTGTCTGCATATTGATTTCCAGAAGCCACCAAAAGGGTCATTTCCCCTGCTATCAGGAATTTATTCTTTGATTACCCTAAATATAAATATTTAATAAATTTACTTAGCGCCTTTTTTCAACGCATAGGCATAAATCCTTTTGAAAAGGTAACCAAAAGTAGCAACAAGTTAGTAATAGATTCAGTTATTATAATTTTGCTCCAAGTGACAACCCTGAATTCTAAAGAGTCGATATAACTTCAAAAACAAAAGTAATTTATTTCTAAAACTTCTTTCTAATCTTTTGTTTAATCATAATAACAAACAAATCATTAAAAGAACTTGAAGATTACTCATAGACGTTGACACATAACTATGGAAACCAGTGTATTTAACTCTGGGACAAGCCAATAGTCTCCTAGGAGTAAATTTGTTTATTCTGAGATATATCAAAAAAGTGTAGATCATATTTAAGTCGACACGTACTATAAGGTCTTTCGTTGAAATGTAACTATGGAGATGGAAAAACTCCACAAACTCTGAAATATATGTGGGTTGTTTAGATACAGAATAAATTACCTATTAATTAATTATAGCAGTCCATTAAGAATACATTTTCCCCACAATTGAGTTCACAATCCAACTGACCTTATTTCACATCGTTTATTGAGCTTTCCGGCAGGACTTTGGCCACTTTACGTGGCTCCTTTATCGTGGTCAGGGGGCACTGCATCTCGCTCCAGGACACGGGTACCATTGGCACCCGGTTCTTACGAGCATCGCTAGCATATGCAATGACCACGCCGAGTTCGTTTTCAGCAGTTGTGAGGAGAAACGACTGCTCCATTTGGTTGATCACACGAGCCAGGATCACGTCGCCTGGCTTGAAGGATTTATAGATGTCAACGCGGTCCTTCTCCGTCTCTCGCACATCCTCCTTACGCAGGAGGCCTCGATAGCTGCTCTCTAGCAGAACATTCCTCACACAGAAAATGGCGCACTTGGCGAATTTCGGAGTTGTGACCAAAACGCGGGCAGTGACCACGTCTCCGGTGGCCGGTATGGTCAGATGAAAGCCTGGCTTGTGCACACTCACAATTTGGCACTGCGGGAGAGATCAATTAATTAATTTAAGGTTCACATTTTCTTAGAAAACTCACGTTTTCCCCCGACTCGTCGATGTTCACAATGCCAGATTTGGATGCATAGACATAGCCATTCTGTTCGTAAGTGCCCACGCCGAGGACTATGCTGTCTGCTATAGGACACAAGCGCTCGCCTGGGAGGCAAACAATAGTTTCGTCCTCCTGTTCACTCATTTTCTATCTGTGATTTAAATTTAATTTACTAAATTAGGTAAATAACAAAGCCGCATCAACAAAAACACATGTGGACGGGCGCAGTGTGACCAGGGATGGCGAGATGAAAGCCACGATCTAACGTAATAGGACATCAAAAATATAAATAAAAAATTAAAACAAATAAAAAGCAAGAATTCGACGTAGTGGCATAAACTTTTGGTTTTAAATTTTATTTTTAATCTCTAATAAAACTTGGGATTATTTACATTTGTACTTCGTTGCTCGCAGCCAATTGTTGAATTGTCCAACACTGAAACTGTTGAGCGTGTTGTTTGCCGGTGCCGCCAATAATTTTCTGTGGTTTCTCCTGGACATTCTTTATAAAGATGCCCAATTCCACGTTGTCTGCTAATATGAGTTACCGGGAGGTCATCCCCAAGAACCTTAATCCGGCAGAGTGGATAGAAGTGAAGATAAACACAGGTAAATTACGCGTTGTCCCTATGGTGGAGGAGAAGGAGGAGTTCGGGGCCATGAAAGCCATGATGTTAATCCATAGAAAATATAAATAAAAACAGGAACCCAGAGCACTCTGCAGGATCTAAAGACTTTCGAGACCTCCGGCGGCTATTGCTACAAGCGATGTAATAATAAACAATACAGGAACCGCTTTATATATTGGTAAGTTGCCCCCGTCGATGATATAGTTTCGCCTCGTAATGTATTCTTCCCCCTCGGCCCTTTTATAGGCGCGCAAACCAGGATGTGCTTGAACTATCGGAGGTCAGTCTGGACATCTCTCTGCAGAGGAATCACTTGCGCCTACGCTTCACCGACTCTGCCGTGTTGAACGTTAGTCTGACTGAGCAGCCGACAAATATCACGCTGCTGGTGGTCACTGTCAGCAGTGTGCATCGGTACGTGTTCCCCCTAAAGACGGCTGGCCAAGATGGGGGATCCGGCCCCATAGCCGAAGATTTGCAGGCGCAATCCATATTCTACGATGTAAATGAGAAGATCAACGATCCGAGCAGCTTCTACGTGACGGATGGCTTTGGAACTATACCGCCCAACGTGGCTGAATCCTATATCTCGCATGACGCTCTCACTGCCTACTTTGCGGTGGCCTACGAAGAAAAGCTACTGCTTCATACAATGAACTGCAATTCCGGCCACACGACCACCAACGAAATCAAGGAGCCATATTTGATGCCACGCTTTCTGTCCAACCTCAAAGGTGCTCTGATGTAAGTATGCGAGTCTAGGGCATGTCTATTCATATAATTAACTAACTTCAATATTCTCAGAGGCCGTTCGGAGACTCAGGAGGCAGCCATGTCTATGGCATTTAGCGAAATTGAGGGGTATCTCTACATCTTAGTCCTTTACCGTAACAATGAGCTGCGACTGTGGTCAGTCGATGGCCTGCAGACGGTGGCTAGCACAAACTTCTCCGCGGGCTCCAGTCACGCAGGCTCAGGAGCACAAGGACGTGAGTACAGCCCAGTTCTTTCTATGATCGTATTATTCATATATTCACCCTCTTAGCACAAAACAACCAACTGCGGAAAATTAACGATCGGGACTATTGTTTGTTCATCTCCCACGACAACGGAGCTGAGTTCATTTGTTTGAGCATTGTGCCCGATCCTGGAGATAACAGAGGTATCACGCTGGTGACGCATGAGGAAACTGCGGAAACTGCGCCCCAAATGGATCTTATCAACTTCGATGCCACTAACTCGCATATCTGGGCACTTTGGAGTAACGCTGAAGGTGAATTTCATGTCTCGGCCGGACATCTGAGTTCAAAGAAAGTCGTTAAATGGGTTACCGCTGCCCTGGAAGCTCCACCGGATCGCTATAGCCTCACCATAGATCAGGATCATATCAATCCCCGGGAGGCGTATTGCTCATACATCTTCCATCCTGGACGCTTTGATCGGCATGTGATTACCAAGGCCCTATATGTAAGTGGGAATTAGGCTTCTACATAGCTCATTTCTACTAATAATGCGTTTCTCATAGATGTTTAGGCGAGTAAACATGCAGTTGGATGTAAAGCAGCTCTCCATGTCCGTGCTAAAGGAGCAGGTATGCACGGCCGTCGAGGATGAAATCCAGAACGAGCTGAAGGACTTCGAGGTTCCCGACGACGTGTACTGGGAGGTTGCAACGCGGCTCTGGAGCCGCTTCTACTCATGCTGCGAGCAGTACCACATTAAGTTCTCAGAGCTCATGGGACTGGCTGTCCTCGACGGCATGGATGCCGTGTGTTTGGTCAGGCGACAGTCATTCTCACTCCTGCGTCCCTGCGAGGTTCTAGAGCATCTTTTGCTCATCGGCAGTGACAGTAAAAAGGTGGCCACATTTGTGGCTCCCATTTTTCGCAACGATCCCGGAATGGCCACAGGATTTGTCAACGTCATGCAGGTAGTGACGCTGCTGGAAGGGCTGATATCGGAAGACATGAAAATTGAGATGGACAAGCAGCTCTACGATCGCGAGTGCACCGTCGAAGTGATATCCACGGTGGTATCCCGTCTGGCAGCCTTGTCAGAGGATAGCTTAAAGGCCATAACCCAGAAGTTCCAGGATATTCCCAACGTTAAGGCAGCTGTGGAAATGTTACTCGATGTGCTGAGCATCATCGATCCAGATGCCCCGCCGCATGGTAAAGATAGAACTTTAGCTTGTCGGAGTCCCTAATTAGTATTTATTATTCTCTTCAGATTATTCCGCCTCATCTCGATTCTTGCAACCAACGGGAGCTTTATTCGGCAGCGAATATGGGCTTGCCATCTTAGCCGAAACGGTCAAGCAAATGGCCATGATACGGTGAGACCAATATAGATATTTGTGTGATTGTACCTGGTTATAATCCAAAAATATTCTTGTGATTAAATTACAGATTCGCGGTCTGCCGAAACCTTTTGATATTGCAGTATCTGGCGTGTAAGCCAGCCGGAATGGAGACATCAAACATTTCAACAAACATCAATTATCTGAACTGTTATAGAACCTTGGTCTGGATCGCCGACACGCCCGTTTCCTTGACTGCTCCAGCTGGATTGTATTTATTTCTGCCTTTTTTAATCGAAGCTATATTCCTAACAAGAATCACCCTTTTCAGTGAGGCTTCCATCCAGCGCTTGAGCCGTGCCCAACTATTCAGCGGCTACACTCGTCCCTATGCCAGCCAATTGCGGAACATGGGCAATGATCAGACCACGCTGCTCAGTCTTTTTCTGCAGTCCAAGGGTCTCTTTAGCGCCCTCGCCATGCTACAGAAAACCGACAGTCTTCAGCTGGAGACCGAGCCGTTTAACTTGCGTGATTTGCTGCTTCAAATTGTGGGCTCTATCAACAAGATGTTGTGGCCTGAGTCGCCTATCTACGTGTTCCCCGAATGGCTACTGGGCACCTGTCAGCACATCATCGTGCAGGACTATGTGCGCCTGCTGTTTGGTTGGTGTTCGACGAAGGCCGATGCACGTAAGTCGCTTAGCGTTTCTTTATTTTTATTTCCTCTAACTAGCACTTTAGGACGCTTTATGTTGGCTGTATCTCTGCTGGACTGCGGAGAGGCGCACAAAGCAGTCCATCAGTTTCAGGAAACAGCTTCGTGCGTGGTTAAAGACGACTTCCTAATTGAACACGTACTGAAGAGCACCCCGCTCTACAGCAAGGTTCAAGAAAGTGTCGTCCGAGGCGAGGCGATTTCAGCGGAGGACAATCGATCGGCCATTGTTCAATATTACCTGAAGGTGATCAAGCTCTTCGAGCAGCACTCGGCGCTAGACTATATAAACCAGCTGGCCAACGAGGCAATGAAAGTACTAGACTACAACGATCCGCAGCTGCCCATGTTCCAGTCTATTGTGTTCAACATTCATCTGCAGTGGGGCCACTACGATCAGGCCTACCATGCCCTGGTGAACAACGCCGATACGTCGCGGCGAAAGGACTGCCTGCGACAGCTGGTCATAACGCTGTTCAACACCAAGAAGCTGCAGCTGCTCATGCGGTTCTCATACCACGGGTTGCAGAATGAGTTTGAAGACATTGTGGAGTCGCGGGCAAGAGCATTGAGCATCGATCAGAATGATGTCTACAACTTTTTATATGCCTTCCATACGGATAAGGGTAATATGCGTAAAGCTGCCACGGTTATGTACGAGCAAGCCATGCGTTTGCAAGTGGACAGCGATGCCCCTAATGCCCTGGAGAAACGCTGTTCTTCGCTCTTGGTTTGTCTAAACAGTTTGCACTTGGTCGACAGCCGTTACAGATGGATTGCCAAGCCCACCATTGGCGACGAGAGGGTGGGTGGGTCAATGAATAAGAGCGAAGACGAAGAATATGAACTAAGAGACGAGGAGGATACAAGTGGTCAGGAGGTGATTGTCCTGGAGCTGCCCGATATTCGAAGGGAATTGGTCCACGCCGAGGCATTACTTGAGCTATCCCATTTCCGCAAGGATGCAGCTTCCTATGATCGCGCTTCACCCGAAGAGTTGTCCTATCTTCTGGCTAGTTGTGGTCTGTACACGGGCGCCCTGAAACTGTCCAGGGGACACAAGTTCTCCGTGCTGCCCATATTTGAGAGCCTAACAACAGCTTGTGTCACGGCCACAGAGGATAAGTCAGCAAACGCCTGGAGCTGGTTGCAAAGCAACGATTTGGCAGGTTAGTTAGGATTAGGGTTGAAGTTTCCATCTATACTGATTACGTTTCCTCCTTTCCAGATCTACCCCATCGAAATAATGCTGCCGACATGGCTTGGGCCCTACTCGAGAAGCTGGTAGGGGATAACGAGGAGAAAAACTCCACGAAGATCAAAAAGAGCATCGTGAACAGACTTCTCGGCGTGAATGCTTTTGTACCTCAGTGGCTGATGGATTCGTACAAGCTGACCAACTCCCGGGAGCTCCTGCATCTTTTTGTTAAACACAATCGCCTGCTGGAAGCCGCTGATCTTGGCTATGAGATGATCGGCGGTATGCTAGGAGCAGGCTGCGAGTACTTCGACTTTAGGCACTCGGTGAACGTGACGAATCCCCAGCTCGCCTTTCCTATTAACACAATCGATCTGCTACTGCACGCTCTGAAGATCAATGGCAAGGATGATATCGAGTATCAAATGGTAAGCTAAAGAAATTTCAGATTCGAGATTGCTCGACAATGGGACGACGACTTATCTCAGCTGACTCACAAATTTAAACCTTTTACTTATTTTGCAGGCAAGCGTAAAGCTGGAGGAGCAGGTCCGTAAATACATCGACACGGTCAAACGCACAACCGAGGATAAAATGAGCATGGCCATCCTGCAGAGTCGTGAGGAGCGACAGCAGCAGCAACAACCGCTTTTCTATTAAATATGTTGTTTCATTCAGTTTATTTATAAGTTTTTTCGGAATAAGTATCTTATTTACGGAGTGCATTAAAAGTCATCCGTCATAACCAGCTCAGAGAGGAATTTTTTGTAGATGTTCATGAACTGGGCGACGAATGCTTCCAGGTGGAAGATGTGCTTGGCCCCCGACTGCATCCGGTGTTCGTATTCCGCTGCAAACTCGAGCGTCTTTGCCTTGATGGACATATCACAGTTGTTCACCAGCTGCTCAACAAGACCGCGAAAAATGAGATTAGGCGGCACGCCCTGGGTGAGAAGTTCGTACAGCCGCTCGCGGATCTTCTCAAGTTTGCTTGGTGTCTGCTCGCTGATGATTTGCGAAGCAGTCTCGCGGAGGAATACCTGCCAGTCCAGGTCGGGTATCTCCTGGTTGGCTGTAAACGGTGCCTTGGCCACTTTGGAGGCCTCTAGCATTAGTAGAGCCCGTCTGAGATTGCGCTCCGACTTGTCCACCACCCGCTTAGCCAGCTCCACTGGCAGGGTAAGACCCTCCCGCTTACAGGTGCTCTGCAAGATGGACACGATCTCCGTTTCGTTTGGTGCTGCCACCCGGATGCCCAGGCAACGCGACCGAATGGCCGGTATGATGCGGGACGTGGAGTTCACCGAGATAATGATCCGACAAGTAGCTACGTACTTCTCCATGGTTCGTCGCAAGGCATGCTGCGCGTCCTTAGTGAGCTCATCGCCCTCGGAAATCACGATCACCTTGAACTCTCGCTGGCCATTGATCTCGATCTGGTGCGTCTGCGCCACCTGCTTAATCAGATCAATGACGACCGTTCGGTCGTACATGCCGGCATCGGAGGGATTCACCTCCAGGTGGTAGTTGCTACTGACTGTCATCACTTCGATTTTGCGGTTTGATGGTGTGGTGAATGTCAAGGTTTCACTCCGCAGCCGCTCAACGCCGGCTCCATACATCTCCCTCAGGAGGCACATGATCCGGGTCTTCTTGCCGGCGCCCGAAGGTCCATAAAACATGAGATGCGGAAAGTCACTCTGCTTGCACAGATTACGCAGATTTTCTGCTTGATCCTGTGGTCAGGAAAAATATTATAATTATAGCATATGATGTATAAAATGACCGATTTTTTGACCCTTACCTTGTGGAAGTCCAACTTGGCCAGTTCCCGCGGCCGGTATTTGTCCACCCAAAGTGCCATGTTGTATGGGCATGCAGTAATTTAACAATTATTAAATAAAAACACAATTTTAATCCAGTAAGTTAGCATGCGCGCCTTTTTGTAAGTAAGCGTTCTAGTGTGACCAACGGAATTTGTGTCGCTCAACCAAAAAGAACACAAAAACTAACTTCAGCAAGCCGAGCGTTAAATACCCTTTTAGTTTGCGATTGGATTATTCAAATCGACCAATTTCAATAAAATGACAAAGAACAACAACGCACCTCAGCGCCGGTCATATGACAGGCCCATAAAATGGTATATAAAGTTAAAAATGTAAATATACATTTTTTCCTGTTTATTAAAACTTTTTAAATAATTTATTTATGGAAAATCCGAAATATACTTAATATGTATATGACTTTTGGCAATGACTCGTTATTTGATCATCAGATGGTTTCAATAAAGCTTCAAATATGCAAATGTCTATTGAAATTTGTTCTGTATAAATATAAACATTTACAATTTAACCAAAAAATCATTAATTTCAATTCGGAGTTTAATAGAATGGGAATATTAAATTAATTTTGTTTTCAATATTTAATATTTTTGATTTGGATTTACAAAATAGAAGTTCCTTGACAAGGGCTTTAGAAATTACCAACCATTATAACCGTTATAATTTGTTCATATAACAATTTGTTTTAATTTATTTTACCTCTAAAAGCTTATTTTAGTTATACAATATCTATTAACTAAATAAATTAAATATATCTTTTAGTTATTTCCGATGTGTATATCAAGTGGATTTGTCCGGAAACGACCACATAATGGAAAACGACCACGGAATGGGAAGTTAAATTTATAACGTATGATATTAAACAAATATCCTGAATAACGATGTCTATTATTACTGACTGCGGATATTGTAATCAAGACTACTTCCTAGGAAACCAACGTCTCTTTACCGCAAGTCCTTGCTTTTGGCTTTACGCTTTTTGGCAGTTGAAATTCTTGGGCCGCAGGCACTACGGTGATTTTTTTTCACGTGAAACACGAGTAATCGATTCCGTTTATAGGACTTTTCGCAGTAGAGACATTTAAAAAATTTTTCAGGGGGTGGTATATGTTGCGCGTGTTCTGGGTGGCATTTTTTTATATGGTTTATCAGTTCATGACTGCTAGAAAAATCGGTTTGGCAGTGGAAACACTTAATGGCCACAGGTTTTAGATGGTAGAATGCAACGTGATTTTTAAGAGCATCCTTGTTATGGAAAACTCTTTGACATGTCTTGACAGAGCAATTAAACAATTGCTTTTTCGTGTGCGTTATAATGTGTTCCTCACGTTCAACCAGGCTTTTAAAAACAAGATCGCAGTGGGAACACTTAAACAATGGAATTTTGGGGTGGCTCTTGAAATGTATTGTATATTGTTGCTGGGTTGTAAAATCCTGTTGGCACTGCGAACACTTAAATGGTCGTTCTCCAGTATTTTTTCTTATGTGCTGTTCTAGTAATGACTGGTATATAAAGGCCATTTTGCAGTAGGGGCACTTGTAGGTAGGTTTTTTGTGTCGGTACTCGTGTAATTTAAGTTTTGATTTTGTTGGAAAAAGCCTTGAACAGGAGGAGCACTGAAACGCAAAACTGTTAGGACCAACGTTTAGGGTAAGAAAGATCGGACGGTTTCCATAATAGTTCTTGTCCTCAATGCCCTCACTTTGCTCTTGTAAATAAGAAGGATCAATTTCATAATCTGAACTTTTTCCGACATCTTCCTCTAAAGAGTCATCTTCGATTGGCTCGTTTATCACTTGGCCGTGAACGTATTCTTTCGTTGGCTTCTCGTTAATCGAAATGTATTCTTCCGTTGGCTCATGCTTCACTTCGTCTAAAAGGAATTCATCTATTTGGAAATATTCCATCTGTGGTGCCGATTCCTCCGATAAATGTTCGATGCCTTCAATCTTTACTTGGATACCGCTTTCCTCCTCTGTTAAGTCAATCATTAATTCAGGATCCTGCTTAAATCGTTGCAGGTGCTGGCTTCTTGTATTTGCCAGCTTTATTTCAAATGAGTTCTTGGATTCCTGCAGGCAAGGCGGGCAAACGGTTTCGGGATAAGAATCGCCCTTAAATATCTCAAGTCCAGTGGATTGGGATAACAGGTCCGCAATAGAAACATCTTGATCTGGAGCAATATCAAAGATGTTAACCAGTTCTTTCGATCTTTTCGAACAAACTCGACATCTGCAATAAGTTAGTCACAACTGAAGCGTGTCCTTAGATTTCAATTTTGCTTACTTACTTTTGTGTCCTGCTACGAAGAGAACGGATGCCAGGCAATGGAACTGCCTTGGAGTTCCTCATATCCTTGCCCTTACTAAATTCTTGTTTAAAAACGCGAGTGAATATATTATTATTTACATTTACGATGATATGTGACCGCATCTGGCTTTGTGCTAAATATTTTCAAATATCAGTGAAATACTTGGTCACACTACAGCAGTAGCGATATTTTTGGTATTTTGTCTTAGGCCGTTTGGTATATTAGAGCTACCAGCCAGCGGTCACACTGAGCACTACTAACAACATTTTACGCCACCACATACACAAATTCTGCGGCTGAATTTGCGAAAAATTGCAGATTGCTGATTGCAGGACGCATGGAGAACGGTGTGGAAAACGGTGCCCTGGCCGAGGGCGAGCCGGTGGACGAGGTGGGCGAGAACCAGGTTGTGAGCAGCTCGGACGGCGAGGGAGACGGCGATGTCGATGGCGATGGCGAGGAGGAGGGGCAGGTGCTACAGCAGCAGCAGCAGCCGCCGTCGCCGCCGCAGCCGCAGCCGCAAATAACAAACGATTGCGAGCGGGAGTTGGAGGGGGAGCGCGCACTAACCGCGTCGGATGCAATCAATACCAACAACTCGGACTCTGGACCACCGCCCCTTGATAGGACGTCAGCACCAGTCGTCGCCATGCTGGAGGATAATCTTTGCGACAAAGATGTGGACAGTGATGCTGGCGACGACGAAAACGACGATGAGGTAAGGATGCTCCGTATCGGTAACTATAATGCATGCCTGACATTTGTGAATTCTCTTCCAGGCCAAGGAGAACTACGAGGGCTTCAATGGTACGGGACGCACTGTCACCTTACAAACGCTAATGGCCGCCAATGTCCTGCAGCCGGGCCAAGGCTTAATGACGATCGAATACCTGGGCCAGAAGTTTGTCGGAGACCTGCTTTCCGACGGCAAGATCAAATCCCATGAGACTGAGACTATTTTCCTGACGCCCAGCGCCTGGGCCATGCATTGCAAGCGGATCATCAATCCGGAGAAGAAGAGCGGCTGCGGCTGGGCCTCGGTCAAATACAAGGGCAAAAAGCTAGACGCCTACAAGAACACGTATCTGCGGAAGTGTGCCCTTCAAAAGGAGACACCGCTCGATGACTGTGACCTGGGTACGTATATGCTACCTGCTGCCTTTAAAGATCGATGCTGATTCCTGTGTACCTGCAGATGCCGAACGCAAGTCGGAGTCCCCGGAAATTGTGGTCAAACGAACTGTCTTCGCCCACAATACCGTAGCCAATCGCAATATAGTTCAGTAAGTAAACCAGAAAAGGGGGATATGTGGGATTTTCAGGTGGTTTCTGAGAGAGGAAGAATGTATTTATCTTTTAGTCCTTTGTGACTTTATAATTAACAGAAGTATTAATATTTTTATCTACAGCGACGCCAACATGCTTATTGAGTCCGTGCCCTTCTCGTCGGTGGGCAAACTACAACCCTTCCTCATCACAATCAACTCCTCTGCCCTCCTGCTGGCAGACTTCCACTGTCATTTAACAGTGCGCGAGGTGTGTGGCTATCTGGGAGGAACCTGGGACATGAACACGCACAGTGAGTCCGACTCGGCTTGGGTTCTAGTCTGCATTTGAGATACCTTTAATGTCCTTTGTCCCCTTAGCTCTATCCATTACAAAGACATATCCTTGCCGGAGCACTCGCTTCGATCGCCAGAGAGCCGGCGAAGTGGAACGCGACATACAGAAGATGATGATTCAGGATCAGCTTCTATTGGTGGGATGGTATCACTCGCATCCTAAGTTCCAGGCGGAACCGACGTTGCGCGACTGCGACTCCCAGCTGGACTATCAGATACGGATGCGTGGTGCCAGTGATCTCACCTACACGCCGTGTGTTTCCCTGATTATATGTAAGTATTACTGAAGATTTTTTACGATCCTTAAATTTACTTTAATCCCTTTTTTCTTCACTCTCTTCCTTAGCTCCCTATTACGATGAGAATCCCACGCTTGAGTCGGTGGTCAAGTGTATTTGGATCGTGCCTCCCAACGAGAACCGGCAATCGATGGAGTACGGCCGGCCTATGCTGATGCAATACTCGGTGCTGCCGGACAAGGAGATACCCGAGGAGGTGCGCTCGGAGATACAGCTATGCGTGGACTACTACACCCAGTACCGGAGCGAGGTTGTCAAGTTCCGACACATCTACAACAACGACGTCACCTACAACGAGAAGCTGAAGAACACGCTGTACCCGAAGTTCCCCTCCAAGCAGAGCGACAAGGCCCTGTGGAACTGGATCTGCGCGGTCCTCGATTGCGAGCAGGAGGATGACTTCATACCGCCCAAGACCATTAAGATCATCGACAATGACGAGCTGGAAGTGAAGGAGGAGGATAAGGCAGTTGTTCTTATGGACATTGGCAACGACGTGAAAATGACGCCACCCAAGGAGGAGCTATTCAGCGAAGGAGTCAACGCATTGGAGGAGAGTGCACGCAAGGCGGAGGAGGAGTCCACTGCTCAGGCCGAGCAGAAGGCCAGCGAGCTGAAGGTGATGTCGCTCCAGGAGCAGCTGTGCATGCCCTCTGGCCTGAATATGAACCCGGTGCGAATGCTCTCGCCCCTTGCCACCCCGAATCCCACGAGTCATCCGTCGGTGCTGCCCAATCTGGTGGCTCCAACATTGCCACCGGCCGCCGCCAGCCAACAGCTGCTGCCTCCACAACTGCCCCCAACGGCTGCCGCTCCACCAGCCATCCCACCAGTTTCAACGACTCCGGCCCTGTCCTCTGCCTTGAGCGCCTCGCCACGCGACAGTCCCATCACCATTCAGTCGAACTCAGCCAGCCCGGCCAAGTTTGAAGTTCCGGTGAGGGCGTCCCCATCGCCGGCCAAGTCGGACACCTCGTCGCACGCCTCCACTTCCCGTACCCGGAACTCGCCTGCGCCCAGTCCCGGCAAGTTTAGCGTGAGCGACATCGCCCGAAACAGTCCCAGCATTACGCCCAACAAGTACGAAGCGGCTGCGGCTGCCCTGGTACCTCCAGCAGCCGCCTGTCTGCCCACGGCCAACGATCTAATGGCTGCCAGCTTGGCCCAGCTGGCGGGACAGCTGCCGCCGAACTTCCTGCAGGCAGATCTGGCGGCGCTCTTTCAGCAGCAGCGCAAGGATTACGGCAGCTCTTCGCTCAACCAGCTGGCCGCAGCGGCTGCCAAGGTGGGTGGCTCCAAGCAAGGTAATGCCACAGCTTCTGCCGGTTTGAGTGATCCGAATGTGGCAGCCGCCGTGGCTGCCTACTCGAATAGCTTCAACATGCCGTTGCCCACTGGAGGAGGAGGAGCAGGAGGTGGCAGTAGCAATAGCAGTGCCCACAACAACAGCAAATCCAAGTCGGAGCGATCATCGAAGTCCTCGTCGTCGTCATCCTCCTCGAACTCGAGTTCAACCTCCAATTCGTATAAAACGAAGCTAATGAAGGAGCTGGATGAGCTGAAGAACGATCCGCTGAAGATGAGCGAGCTCATCCGCTCTCCAGAGTATGCCGCCCTGCTCCTCCAGCAAGCGGAAGCACTGGGAGCCACCACCTTGGGCACTCTGGGCTTTGGCTCGGACTATAGTTATTTGACAGGAGCTGGACTGGGAGTACCCACCGCCAATGCTCTAACTGGTGGTCAACAGTCGAACTCTTCCTCTGGCAAGTCATCGAAATCCTCGCCGGCTGCTGCGGCGGCTGCTGCCCTCAGTGCGGACTACAACAACTTGATCCAGGCCTCCAAGCTGCTCGGCTACGACTCCTACATGCAGCAGAGCAAGCAGAGTAACGACCTGAATGCGTTCCTGCAGCAGCAGATGGCAGCAGTGGCGGCTGCCTCGATTCCACCGCCTCCCCAACCCGCCGCAAGTAGCAGTTCCAATAGCAGTTCATCCAAGAAACAGCAACAGCTGCAGCAGCAGCACCAGCAGCAGCAGCAACAGCAGCAGCAGCAGGCCGCTGCTCAGGCGGACTACACGGCCTTGTTGCAGACCTACACCAAGCTGTTTGATCCTAACAATCAATTCGCTGCAGCGATGGCCTCCAACAAGCACATGGCAGGAGCCCACAATGAGCTCTCCGCACTGCTCTCCTCGGGAGTGGGCATGTCAGGAGGTGGAGGAGGTGGAGGTGGCGGTGGAGGATCGAAGCAGAAACAGAAACAGAACCAGAACGACATTCAGAGCGACATGCTTAATCAGCTGCTGCAGCTGGAGAAGCAGGACTCGGAGATCAAGGCGCTACTGTATCGCCAAAATAAGGCAGCTGCCGATCTAGACGCTCTCTTTGCCACTCCCTCTGGGGCTGTGGTGGGAGCTGGGCCCTCGGCGAATGCCATGAAGTCAGGCGGCTCTTCAAGCGGAGCTGGAGCCAGTGGCCTCTCATCGCCGTCATCCCTCTCTAATCCAGCCGCCTACTACAATGCGTTGGCGCAGGAAAAGATGCAGGACTACGCTGCCTTTTTCCAGCAGCAGCATGGCAAATACGGCATTCCCGATCCGCTCTCGAAGACCACACTGGCGGCTAATAACATGTTCATGTCGCCATCGGCCTTGTTCAAGATCCAGCAGGAGTCTCTGTCAGCCATGATGATGAAGCCACCGAAATCTACGACGCCCTCTTCAGCGCGGACTCGGGAGTCCTCGGCGTCGCCGGCTTTGGAACGGCTGACGCCCACAAAGTCTGCCAACAGTGGAGGAGGAGGAGGTGGCGGCAATAGTGGCAGCAACTCCAACTCCGCCGGCAAGTACAATTTTAGTGCTGTGGACCTCGCCATCTCCAGTGTGCCCTCGAATACGCCCTCGCCGGCGCCATCTGATGGCAGCAGCAGCTCCTCGCACCGCCGGCCGTCGCCGGATCTGAGCCGTCTCTATGGAGAACTAGCTCCACCAGGAGCCCTTGGATTGCCCAAGAAGCGCATGGAATTCGCATCGGTGGCGGATCTGGCTGCTCCGCCGCCGGCAAAGATGCCCAAGAACAGCATGGGTGATGACATCCTGAACTTGTCGCACGACTAGAATCGCGGGAATGGTGGCACACAATCCTTGCCAGCGAGCGATAGGAGTTGCAGTATTTCCCCAAAAGCATATATTTCCATGCGTAATGCAACAAAGCGTAGCATCTCCATTAACGTACCAGTGTCCGTCATTTTAATCGCCCAATCAGTATATATTTCGGGATAAATATTTTATACAATCTTTCCATTTTCTTATTTAAGTTTACCCATTTTTTGTCAAGTGTAAAGTCCATCATAGATCCGAGTTATGATCGTACACAGATTAATTAATATTTTCACTTATTTTCTACACCACAGACATCAGATCAGATATGCCGTGCATATCTCATTCGAACACACTCATTATGATCCGCAAGGAATTTTTCAGTCCTACGAGTGAATCTCCGCTTTTACTCACCCTACTCACGAGCGCTGTATGTCCTTAAATGTTTAATTTAATGTATACTCGTACTAATTTAGGTTTAATTACCGCATAAAAAGTACTTTAAGTATTTTAATATACAGACAGAGCACACACATCAACTGTATTGTATTGTATTGCCTACACCACATTAACTATAACTTTGAATCTTTGCCGCAATAAATTACACAACTAGTTACTTAGTTTACAATATCTCTGAGCTACTTTTGTGGGTTCTGGCTAGTTTTGAGTAATTTAAGATGGAGGGGAGGAGAGGAAAGGATTAAATCACTTAAGGACTGATGTATACCGAAAACAAAAGTCCGATATAAATATTTCGACATTAATATCGCGCTCAATGTCATAAAGAAAATATCGCATTTATCGTTATTATATCGATCGAGTGTCGAACATATCTCAACCCATCTATCTTTCCATTGATTCATTTCATTGAAATATTAATTTTTTTATTTTTTATTTTTATTCCTCTAAAACTTACGATTTAGTTCGGCTTAGGTATACCCCATTTGATAAACTTATAAACCTGTAAAACCCCTATGCTAAGTATATCACGTATGCCTCTCCAGAGGTTCTCAGTGATGCGATTTGGTCTTGGTAACAAAATCAAAACAATCCGCACGCATCAACAACAAATCTGGGGGCAGGTGTTTACCTCTCGCCGTATCATTCGCCACATTTTTAGGGGACTGGCGACTAGTTTCTCCGGCCAGTATTCAAAACACTTGCTATCCGGACTGGATATAAATAGAGGTTGCCTCTAAGCGACCAACTTCAGTGCTAGTTTCAACCGCCGGAGGATCAGACATGTCGCAATACAAGGTGAACGTTTTATCAAGTATTCATATCAGAGTGCAGAGTGTTTATCTGGCAAAATAATACCTAAGAATTGTTATTTTGCAAAATATAAATAAGCAAGCCGTGGTACAATCGATATTTAATTTAAACAAAATAAGTAATTTGTTACAAAACCATTTTTCGGAATGCAATTCTATGGAAACTGAAGCAATATCGACAGTCAGTGAAATCGGAATGAACTGTCGCGTGCCCAGGTCTTTAATCTCTTCTCATCGTTCTGGGTGTTAAAAACAAGTTTCAAACTTGAATCATTTTATAATCTTATGCCGGTTTATTTGGTTCAGGGTTTAGATTGTTTTTGTTAAGAGATATACATTTCTATTCTAGATCTTAATTATGCAAATATACAAACAGCTTTCTTGGACAAGATATCTTTACGGCTTCTTGCATTATCTATCTCGAAAGACATCTTATCAGTGCCTATGCTCTAAGATGTTTCTATCATGTTTTCTGCAATATTTTTATGTGACTATAATAAAAAAAAAATATATATATAAAAATGCTCTAAACATAGGGGAAAATATATTTTTAATTATTATTATGATACCAACCGGTTTTACTTTCTATCTGTAGAAACTCCTAATCAGAAAAACATAATGCTTATCTATTCTCCCATCTCAGTATCTCTCTGGCTTTGGGTCTCATTTCTCTTCCGAGGACGAGCGGTATCCCAACTCCTTGCCAGTGGGCCAGAACTCCCCACAGGTGTGTCCCTACAAGCTCTATGCCGAGCAGCTATCGGGAAGCGCTTTCACAGCTCCCAGAACCGAGAATACGCGGACCTGGCTCTACCGCAAGCTGCCTTCGGCAGTGCACCTGCCTTTCCAGCCCTTCAAGGGAGCCACTTACTTTAGGCAGAACTGGGATGAACAGCCTCCCAATCCTAATCAGGTGAATAGCCTTACTCTTTTCAGTATGTTCACAACTCATTTTGATTTAAAATGCTTTTTGTAGTTGCGCTGGAAACCCTTTGATCTGCCATCAAAGGATGGAAAATCAGTGGACTTTGTAGAAGGCTTGCACACTGTTTGCGGTGCCGGCGATCCCAGATCTCGTCATGGTCTGGCCGTACATATTTTCTCCTGTAATAGCTCCATGGAATCCTCGGCTTTCTATAATAGTGACGGTGACTTCTTAATTGGTAAGGATATATGAACCAACTAAGATGAATATTAAATATAGTTAATTATTTGTAGTGCCGCAGCAGGGAGTTTTGGATATAACTACGGAGCTGGGAAGGATGACAGTGGCCCCCAATGAGATTTGCGTTATTCCCCAGGGCATTCGTTTCGCCGTGGCTGTGGATTCTCCCTCCAGGTGGGTTTATATATAATTTTTATCGAATTTTTTATTTAAGCCTTTTTTAGAGGCTACATACTGGAGGTCTACGATGGTCACTTTGTGTTGCCGGATCTAGGACCCATTGGTGCTAATGGCTTGGCCAATCCCAGGGACTTTGAAACACCCGTGGCCTGGTTCAACGATCAGCCTGTTAAAGGTAAATATTTGTTTACTTAACTTAAAAAACGTGTAATGAAACATTACAAAAATTTTGCTTAGACTTCCAGGTAATATCCAAATTCCAGGGCAGCCTCTTTGTGGCCAAGCAGAACCACAGCGTCTTCGATGTGGTGGCCTGGCATGGCAACTATGTGCCCTACAAGTATGATCTGTCCAAGTTCATGGTGATCAACTCGGTCAGCTTTGATCACTGTGATCCCAGCATCTTTACCGTACTCACCTGTCCGAGCCTGAGACCTGGAACAGCCATTGCCGACTTTGTGATATTCCCGCCCCGTTGGTCCGTCCAGGAGCACACCTTCCGCCCGCCATATTACCATAGTGAGCTGTGATACCTGGGGAAGGCTAATGCCCAGAAACTAATGTTTCTTTATTTTCTATAGGAAACTGTATGAGCGAGTTTATGGGCCTGATCTTGGGCAAGTACGAAGCCAAGGAGGATGGCTTTGCCGCCGGTGGAGCCACTCTTCACTCAATGATGACTCCTCACGGCCCGGATGTTAAGTGCTTCGAGGGCGCCTCTAGTGCCAAGCTGGTGCCAGAACGTGTAGCTGAGGGAACTCAGGTAGGTGTTTAGATATATATATGTATATATTTTTTAGATAATAATGTATTTTTTTTAAGGCCTTTATGTTTGAGTCTTCTCTGAGTTTGGCCGTGACCAAGTGGGGCGAGGAAACCTGCCAAAAGTTGGACGCAGCTTATTACGAATGCTGGCAGTCCTTGAAGGAAAACTTCCAAAATGCTGAATTATAATATAATAAATAATTTAAGTCAAGAAAGTCACTTAACAAGCACACAATTTATTATTATTTAAAATGTTTGAAAAATAACGATATCGTATTTTGTTACAAAACATAATTCAAAATAATAATCATAGCAAAGACGGTTAGGAAAACTATACAGCATTTACAAGAATTGATTTTTGATTTTCAACAATGCTTGTAAACATTCAAGTATTTGCAGAAATAAAAACTAAAAATAAAAGAAACCAAACCATTTTATTGGTCCTTTTATCCCAAAAGGATTTTCTAATTGATATTATTGACTTTGATTCACTTTATGTAACATTTATCAATCAGACACTAGATTTCCAAGTACATATAGCACTCTTTTAAATGCATAAACATTAATGGACGCCAATGGATATAACTCCAGCTCTAAGCTCCAAGTTCCTAACTCCAATGAACCCTTATAGCCTAAACGTAATGCTTGGAGCGGAGCGTGGACTTCGATTACTGAACACTTGGCTGCTATTCAGCCGGCAGACACACAAATGGTTACAATTGACCTGGGCTGGCTCGGAGACCTGGACCTTGGGGAACTCTGGAGTGTCATGGGTGCTGGTCACATTGTCGTCGGATCGGCGGCTGTACAAGCATTTGGTAGCACAGTTGCAGGATCCCAATCTGTAGTTCTTGGGAGCCGGACTGCAGTATTGATGCACTGAGTGCTCCAGATTAGCTCTGTCCATCGAGCAGTAGCTGTCCAGCGTGTCCATGGTGCTGATGAGATCGGGTGCGAGCTCGGTTTGCTGGCGGTTGGTCAGCCAATAAGTTCGCATGTCGCCCTTTCCCTAAAACATACAGGATAGATCCATAAATCTCCTGGAAAGGAGTTGCACCACATCTCACCTTGATGCTAGTGATGCCTCGTTCGATGCAGACATAGCCGCCGATGGACTGCAGAAGCTGGAAGGTAGCCTCCGAGATGTGGATCTTCATGGAATCGCCGGTGCTCTCCATTCGGGAGGCTGTGTTCACAGTGTCCCCAAACAGGCAATATCTGGGCATCTGATTTATTAGGTTGGTATAAGAGATGGAACTGACAAATTATTATGCTCCTTTACCTTCTGACCCACAACGCCAGCTGCACATGGCCCCGAATGAATTCCAATTCTTAGCTGGACGGTTTCGGTGGGCTTGTGGCGAATCTTGAGATTCCCCACCTTCTCCAGGAGGTGCAGTGCCAGAGAGGCAATCTCTCCTGCATGCCGATTGCCATTCGGCAGGGGTAATCCGGATACAACCATGTAAGCATCGCCAATAGTCTCAACCTGAAGAGTATTGATAAGCAAGTAAATACATTTGATTAATGTGTGTATATTTACAACCTTATAGACATCGTAGTTGGATATGATGGCATCGCAGCAGGTGTACCATTCGTTGAGCATCTCCACCACCTGGAAGGGTGTGCTGGTGGTGCAGAGTTCGGTGAAACCCACAATGTCACTGAATAATATTGTGACACAGTCGAAGCACTCGGCCTCCACGGGATCCCCGCGTTTAAGGAGCTCAGCTACGGGTCTGGAAGAGATATTTATTTAAGGTAATATTAGTTAATATTTTAAAACATGTTTTAATGATGGAAGAAGTTGTTATATTGATGCTACTGGGTATTAAGGGTAAAAGGATTACCTGGGCAGCATTTGGTATAGAAGCATATCGGTTTTTTTCTTCTCTTCATAAAGTAAATTAGTTCGTTCCTGGACAAGACCCTCCAAATTGTAAGCGTATTTCTCCATAATAGAGAGCATATTGTCAAATATATTTGGCTTCCTAAAGAGTGAAAAAAAAAATAAACAAATTCGTTAATTACTTCAATTTAATTTAAAGTTTGACATATTTAAAAGTTCTTACAAGCCAGCCTGCAGCTCCTTCAGATGCATGCGAACCAGTCTGATGTCTGGCCTTGCCTCCGGATCCTCATCCCAGCACTGGCACAAGCACTTACGGACATAGTCCGGTATGTCCAAGTGGGTGTGCGTGAGGGCAGGCCGGAAAACGCCGTGCTGCAGCAGTTCCGGGCACTTGACAAACTGGATTATTTCTGCAGGGAAAACAATACGTTTAAGTTAAATAATTTGAAATTATTCAAGTGGCAAGTGTCCAGACCCTCATTCGTGTAGGCCGTTTCCCCCCAGGGCCCCTTGTGGCCAATCATTTCGTAGAGCAGTATGCCAAAAGAGTAGACGTCCCCCTTCTGGGAGCCACGTCCTGGACGGTAGGCATCCCTCAAAAGCTCCGGCGCCATGCAGAGGGCACGTTTCACTTCCAGTTCATTCCTGAGAATGTCACAATAATAGATTAAATACTTTTATTTATAGTGAAAGGAAAACATCCTGGCTCCCCAAAGGACTTTGGTATCTTATATATGTAAATATATGTTAAAGTAGTTATTTTTTTTTAAATCGAAATGGTAAGGAAAGCTAAGATTATTAAACTAACTTGTTGGGTTCCTCTTGGCCCGCTTTAAGTTCGTGGAGGCCAAATTCGGAGATTTGGCAGACCCAACGGGAGTCAATGAGGCAGTTGCTGGAGCGCAGATTGCCATGGGATATTATCTCCGAGTCGTGCAGGTATATCATGCCCTTCAGGATATCCGAGACCAGCGAGGAGATGAACATGTGGTCCAAATGCAGATCCTCGTTGGCCAGCACATCCTCCAAGCTGCCTCGAGCACAGTAGGTGGTGAAGATGAAAACAGATCCGTGATCGGTGGAGGCACCTATGAAGTTGATGATGTTCTCATGGCGCACCTTTTTTATATAAAAAAAAATCTTTAACCTCTTCATTACTATTCATATTTGTGGGTTTACCTCTCGCATTAGTTTAAGTTCTTTACGAATGGATCTGGTTATGTCTACACTTTTCTTGTGAATCTTTTTCATGGCCACAATATTGCCACGAAAGAGTGCTGTTTATAAAAGATAAATCCTTGAATATATATCTTTCTATATGACAGGACTTACCTATATTTGTAAAAGATCGCTTGTTGGGTTCACCAACCACAAGGATGCTTTGACGACAGATTTGGTACTGAAATATTGTTTGTAAGGGATAAAAAATTACTTTAATTAGTAATGCAATTAATAACTTATTATTTCCCCCCTTGATACCTACAATATTCTTGTTACTGGGGTTATTGTACTCTCCGAGATTGATGATAGTCACCTCCTTCATGTCCACCTTCCACAGCAGTCCCGCCAAAGTTTGTTCATACCGATAGTGCCTGAAAATTGTTGGGAATATTATAAGAAATCAAGTTGGAGACTACACTTGAATACTACTTGATGAGCAGAGCCAGGGCCACCACCACGACGAGGGCACACAGGGGTCCAGTTACCAGATACCGCCAGTCCAGTTTCTTTCGAGGACAAATTTCGCCGTGGAAACCACAGATGGGCTCTGCCAGGGGAGGACGACCATTTAGCCACTGGATGGGTCTGTCGTTTCTTATGTAGCGGAATTCCTATAAATTAATTTATAACAATTAATTATAACAATTTTTAACAAATTATTTAAATTATTGCTCTTAAGCTTACTGGAATTAGAGAGTGCTTGTCATAGGCAAAGAACCCCACGGGCTGCATGGACATCTTGGCCAGAGATCCTGTCGAGGAGCCACTGCCCACATCGTTTTGTAGGGTTATGACTGTGAAATTTCCCTCGGCATCGCCATTTGAATCTATGTAGACCTGTAAATTTATAAATTTGATTAATAAATATTGTCAAAAGTGGGGAAAAAGATAGATATACCTATCTAAAGGATATTAAATCAATCTAAAATACATTTAAACACATATTTCACGAATTTTTAGTTTATACTCACATCAAAACCTTGTATGGAATGATAGGACCTATTGAAGATATGACTCATTACCAGATTTCCATCGTATATATCGCCACCAAGCTGCAAGACTTCTGTTATGGCTCTAACATAGATCATTACACTGTCGTAGAGATGTAGACCATATATGGGTACCTAGCAAAGGCAAAAACAATCAGTAAAGAAGCTAACACACTCCTTTTATTTATTTAATATTATTTAAATCTAACTTTCCTACCGATATGTTGTCAAAGACCCGCTGATGATATGGCACCAGAAACGGAGTCTTACGGGCATAGTCCTTGATTTTCGAACAAATGTCGCTGCAAACGCAAAGATATTGATATTAATACAACTTGGCATTACTAACCATTTTAAATATTTTAAATTCATGCAAATTTGTAACGCAACAAACTAAATAAATCAAATTTAAAATTTTATTTTCTGCAATTTCCTAATTATTTTAAACTGCAATTCTTCAAAAAAAAGAACAAGAACTGATTTTGAATAATATTCTCGTCTAATTAAGGCCTAAACATGCAACACAACGCTCTAGTTTTACTCAAACTAAAATAATAGAGATATTTGGGAAATAATTAGTTTAAAGATTGGTTAGAAAGACGCAACGAAAATACGCACAGTTAGAGATAACTAAGAGTCAGATAAATTACCGAATATGGGGATTTTGTGGATATGTCATGCTTATTTTTATAACTGAACGAAATGAGATTTTGTCCAGTGATTTGCTCTTTTCTTTTCTAATATAAGGATCTAAATAATCTGGAATAGATGGTGCATGCATTAGAAGTCTATCCCGAACCATCGATCCGCACGATCCACTTACTACGTTCCATAATGTTAACCCTTCGATTCGAGTCGTAGATCTCGTCGTCCACCGAAACCACAATGTAGTCGCCGCTCTCCAGCAGCCGTCGGTTCTGGAGGCCCCGCACAAAGTCAACCATGGCAATGTGCTCCCCAATGAACACATAGACTGTTTTTGGGTATTAAATTTATATACAGATTAGATTATAAATTTTACAGTGCGATTTATAATAGTTTTTTTAAGGCAGAGTGGCACAAACAGGGCACTCGAAGCTTAGCCAGGTAATGACTCTGGGACTTCGGGGACCCTGCTTGAGCAGCTCTGTTTTGTTAACTGGAAATTAATTTTTCATTAGTTTTGGATTTTGTTAGTATATTTATTATAAATTTATATAAATCGCACTGTAAGTAAGGAACCATCATCTTACTCCGCGTGGTTGAATAGGTCTCCTCAATGATTTTATCGATCTGCGAAAGTGTTTTCGTCGTCGGTATATAGTCTGAGATGTACTTGAAGTGACTGATGGTAAAGTTCCTAGCTTCCGCCAGTTCCTGTTCCACAAATTAAAATAAAAAAAAACTAGTTTATATAAAAGTTATAGATTGCCATCACTCACCTGAATGGCTCTGGCAACATCCGATCCCCACACAGGCTTCGAGCTCACAACTATGGCGAATTTCTTCCAGTGAAAAGCGTTTAACAAACTGATGACACTCTTCGAGACCTTGGAATGTAGTGTCTTGTTATGTTGTAGACATAAAGATTTATTTCTGTATTTAAATTACCTTAGAGGCTGGAGCCAGAGTTCGTGCAAAGGTGTGAAAAGTGCTTTTGTTGGAGACTATTGAATCCGAGCATTTCTAAAGAAAAAAAAAAACGATAGAGAAAATATAAGCTGCTGGTGAGAACTTAATTTTTTATTCTAAGTGTAATGGTGTATTCTATCCAAATAAAATGTTCTTGGTCTTCTTTTCCTTTTGCAATTCAACATTTTGTACAGAAAGGTGTAAATAAAGTGAAGGTACTATAAAGACTAGGGAGCAAGATAAACCCAAGTTGTCAGTCATATGAGATGAGCTTAAGTAACCAAGTGGTGACCCAGATTTGCGTAATGGCTTTACTCACAAAGGACAGCATCGGGGTGTTCCAGGCGGAGGCCAGCAGCGCCTCCGTGGTGCAGCTCTCGTCCGGACCGATGAAGGCGGCCACTCCCGCCTCCCGCATCTGTGTCATCGCCCTGGAAACGAATCGGTAATCAGAGCGGAGCGATTTCGAGGACCAAAGGTCGCGTGGACTGGCCCAGTAATTGAAGGAGTTACCTCAGGGGCTTGACGCGATAGGCACTTGTCTTGTGGCCAATGTCGACCGGCTTAAAGGCCAGCTTCCTGCCCGGCAACAGGTTCGGGTTTTTGTTCACATCCTCGATGGCCAGCGGCAGTCCGCCCAGAGTCACCTAGAAGTTCATTAAACAGATTTAAAGTCAGCATTAATTTGTGTGCAATTAGAGGTGTGGCAACACGGAAAGCACTCCCACGACCCCTCGTTTGTGGAGAGAGACCTCAATTTATGCATGTTATGGCAGCGGTAAAGGACCCAAGGTAAATCAAAACAAAGCAAAGCAAAGCAAAACAACCTAGGGTTTCCTTCCGCTTTATCGTGGCAAGGGAAAACTGTGGAGTTTCTCATAAATAAATTTCTAGCATGGAGGGAATGCAGAAATTACCCAGCACCCTTCCATTCAGACACTTGATTAAATGTAATAAACCCATTATAATTTTGATCTCTTGACGTCCACGTAAGCAACTATTTATACAAAATTCGCCCATGGAAAGCTAATGTTATGCATTATTTTGGTCACATTTGAAATTAAAAAATTATAGTTTGCCCTCCATTTGGTTAGGGATCCAGTCGAATGATCTCAAAGCCGGTCAGCTCGTTGATCCTTCGGGCGTAATCGAGTACTTCCCGTCTCCGGACTCGGACTTCGCGAAAACGCATCAGCTGTCGATTGACTCGCATGGCCATAAGAAAGCTGATCAGGGACAGGAATAGCAAACAGTACCAGAAGTATATCGCCAGTGTGCTCAACAGTTTGAAGTTTTTGACTCCAATGTCCTCCACTTGGTAGAAGGGGAAGCGGAACAGACCCTGGTAAACTCTTATTAGCCAGGGCAGGAACATCAAGGGACCGAACCGATCCCACACCGTTAGGCTGGCCCTCCGGATTCTGGACAGGAAACTGTCGAGGCAGCCGTCGACTTGCAGGTAGACCAAACCGTATCCGTAGTACATGGCGCTCAAGGCGGATAGGGACAGCAGTGGACTCAGAGCCAGCTCACTTAGGTTGTATTTCAGATGGGCCCGGGCCAGGGGCTCCGTGGTCGTTACTGACAGCTCGATTTGGATCTCCATATCTATCATCGACAACATCACCGAGAGCTGCATCATTGCGAACAACCAGAGGCGGGTGTGGTTCCGCATCGACTGGGAAATGTATCTAAGCATTGTCACTAAAAATTTTTATGGTTCAAAGAGAGTACAAGAAACGAATACTGAAAGTGATTTATAAGGAAGGGGCTACCTTTTGAATAAGAAATTTAAATTCAAGTTGTGTCTAAAACATTAAGAAAATCTTTACTTACTACGAAACTAAATATAATGAACATGAATTTAAATTCTTATTTAAATCTGGGAAAGAAGGAAATAAATTATATTTCTGAAATACTAATTAAAAGTAGTAAAAGTTCATGGAAAAGAAAGTGAAGGAGCTCATTTGTTTGCTTCCCTCATTTAAATTTTAAATACAAAGGAAATACATTATTGCGAATCTTAAAGATAATTTTTAACAAAATTGTAAACCATAAATTCAATTAAAAACCATTTAATTTGGCTTTGCGGCTTTAAGCTTTTCAATCAAAAATTAAAATGCAATCCGAAAATGCAATTGTTGCCAATTATCACGCATGGTTGACTGCTAAGCTGCTGCAAATGGACAAATCATAAAATTATGGCTAATATCCATATGGTTGCTATTTAATGAGATATTGATTTGTGGGTTCAGGAATAAAAACGTATTTGTGGCACATAACAATTATGAATTATTGGTCTGTGTATATTTCAAGCTACCTAAGCATCATCTTCTTTTTAAATAGAGTTCGTGATAAATTCAAGATATATACTTTTTGTCGAAAGCTCAGGCATGAAAATCCAGAATAAAATTTCCTAGAACGACAATTATTATGCTGTATTATATATATATACATTTATTCCTTCCAAAAGCACACATTTAAGCATGACAAGTGGCTTGAATCCATGCGAACAAAGAGTTCATTAATTCGTACGTTAAGCTCTTATTAACACATATTACCAAGAATCGATTCATAATTAAAGCAATGCCGAAATCGTTAATTAAAGGATGCCTTCTTTCCGAAATTGCGCAGCAATGACGTATTTTATTTTTGGGCAATTAAGGCAACAACAGGAAATATAACAGACACTTGGGTCAACTTTGGTGGTAATTTGTTAAAGATAATTTCTGATATAAGATTATGTGTATTTAATTCTCAAAAAAATTTAGGAAATTATCAGAATATCGTAATTAATATATTAATGTTTTGCAAAATACAAATAAACCATAAATATCTTTATCCATATTTATAAATTGTCTCCTGTAGTTAACTGAACCCTTTCCCCACATCGGAGTTAAAAGTTTACCCTGAAGCCTTAAAGCAAACTCGCTTCCCTACATATATCTCTTCCATATCCAATAATTTTAGCCATGTGCACTTGACATTTAACAGAATAAAAAGACAACAGAATGTGCAATCGATAGCTTTGATTTGTCTTTTCCGTGCCTCACAAACGTTGTGTTTATAAACTTTTTAGCTTTAGGTATTTATGAACACTGTCGCTTCATTTAACTTGGAAAAACATAGTTTTAAATGCAATTTCCTTTAGCCAAGAGCAAGGAGTTTATTTGAAATTCTTGAGTTATGGCACGAAGGATGCTCTTACACTTACCATTCTCACATTCCGTTGCATTTTTAAAATATTTTCATTAAGTTTGCAACTTATTAACAATTAGCCCACTTGCTAGTTACTGTTCCCTGAGTCTAATGAGATTCCTCATTCGTCAAGTTGTCCCATAAGGTTGCTGCCTTCTCTTACTTTTAATTTATGAGGGAAAAGTTAAATGTTCATATGTCTGTCGGTGAACCGAGGGAGCAGCTGTCATGGCAACATAACAACAAAAGCAGGCCTTTAAAGTATTGAATTTGAAGATGAGATTCCTTGGATAGGAGAAAAAAACCAATGTTGACTTTGTCAAAAGGCTGTGAACATTTTTGGAATATCAAATAAACTCGGCGTTCACTTGAAATTTAAAGTGAATCCTTCTCTTAGCAATGGAACTTAACCCAGCGCCAGAATTTTCCGCTGGCGAATTAAATACATTCGAGAGAGAGCTCAACGAAAAGCCTGGTGGTATCTATTTCTCAAGCATTCATTTCATTTCAGAGTATTTAAATTGTGTTAATTATAGACGTGCTTTAGGAATTTTCTAAAAACAATTGCTATAACATCAATGGAGTTAATAAAGTTCTTAAATTTAGCTTGAACGTTGTCAAGGGCAATGCTTAAAAAAAGATTTGCAAGAAACCAGCCGCTGGCATGGATATTCTGGCTTATACGCTAGAAAATGCCTTAAAATTAATCTGTATTAAATAAAAAATATTCATTTCCTCTTCTTAAGAAGAAGTCTTAGGATTAAGACCAACATCAACTAAAATTCAACAAAACGCAGATTAAACTTTTTGATGCGATTCCTTAAAAGTCAATGGCTCTTATCAATAAAAGCGTAATTAAAATTCCAGCAGTGCGGGATACCGAAAATGAAGAGGGCACAAATAATTTAGGTGGGGTGTCAAACCAATTATAATATTTTTATACCATTCGAGGGGTCCTCGTAAAAAAGAAGAAAACATTTATAAATATATATATAGAGGACCACCAGCGAATCCGCACTGACTGCTGGACAAAGGCTTCTCCATCCTTATTTTTATTTATTTCGCATTTTCAGTGTTGATTTTATGACCACAATTAAAACATGTTTTTGTGACATCAAAAAAATTAATTTAAAGCTTTGCTAAATTATCACTAATTGCTACAAATATACAGCAAATTAATTAGTGTAATTAGTGCTTGTTTATTTCGAATTAAAAGTATAAATTAATCAAAGAGTGTAATTAATTAATGAGTAACTTTGGCAGAGTATACATTAATGCGCTGCCGCTTTTTATTTCTTGTCTTTATATCCTTAAAGGCAATTTAAGCAGACATGATACGACATAATGGGGAAAATATAAATTAAAATCACAAAGGAAGCATTGTGTGCAACGATAGCTTGACTTACTGCCCATTCATGTTGATAAATAATGTGAATAAACGGAAATTGTATATTCTTTGCTGAACTCGGGCAGTTGTTTTGGTCAATGGCTTTACCAGCTGCCATTGAGAAAGAGTCAACAGATCTGAATTAATTCCGTATATTGATATCACTCAATAAAAACGTCCTTCTTCGGCACACAAATCCCTGACGAACCCTTGTCACATATGTTCCTCGGCATATACATATTTCCTGATCTCCACTTTTTCGCCATTTATATTCCAGAGAAGTGCAAGGACATCGGCTTCGACTCTGGCTTTTGCCAATTTGATGAGGCCAAACAGGACTTCTGATGGATTTGCTGTTGAGCTTTTTATTTGGATTGCCAGTCAGGCAGTTAAGTGAGAAAAATGGCCAGTTTTCCTACCGAAATACACTACCTCTTAACCCTCTTTGTTTTTTTGTTGTTTTGGTTCCAATTAAATCGGATTCTATATAGACAAAGGGTGAAGGCAAGAGATTGAAACGGCTTACTAAGCTATCAGTGGGCTCTGTAAAAGCCGTAGTTATCTCTATTATTTTTTCTTTTCCATCGCAGGCCACATGACCGCTGTCAATCCAATTCACAAAACGTCAAGAACATCAAAACAAGATGAGGAAGGGCTTTTCGGAAATTATAACGAATTTGGCATACTCTTAGGGTAGGTACCACGAATTCAGCATTCTCTTAGGATTACAAAACGGAAATAATTTTGTTAAATGTTTATGAATCGTATACGAATCGTTTTAACAAAAAATTTGTAGATTTCAGATTGATTAAAATGATTTATATAAAATATTCGCATTAAAATATTTTATAAAATAATTTTGGTTACATTTTAAATGTGATTTTAAATAGCACTTTGCACTCCAGATAATTATTTTGGCAAATTTGAAATCTAAAATATGCTACAAAGAATTGACAATTAAATATTTCTAATATCTAAAATATGCTGCAAAGAACTCACAATAAAATATATTTTTGAAATCTAATATATGCTATACAGAACTGATAATTTAATATTTTATTTTAAAAGTTGTTTATGTTACTTTTACTTTTGGAAACCTTTTCAGTAGATTTCATTACATAATTATTCAATGAATTATTTTAAGGTCTATTTAATATATACTATCTCAATGTAAACTTCGAAAAATATTCCAAATTCTAAGGGTATTCTATTAAATGCCTCAAGGGACGAAAATCAGAGGATGTGTTTTGACAGGGGCAATCATTCCCTGAATCATTTGGCTGTCCAACAGGCTGAGCTATAAATTCCGTGATATTTTTGGGACCGCATGCGTTGACTTGTGGCCCAAATGAGGCTGCCATTAGAATTGCAAATGTGACAGCTCGATGTATTATGCATGCACACACACAATTAATACAGCACGCAGTTTACAATTATTAACGCTAGATTTTTATAATTTGCGTGGGATCCTTAAAAGTCAGGGGGACCTATGCTACTCACCCGCATTTGAGAGTATTCCGCGAGGAATCCAATATTTATTGTGTCGGACAGGCGGCGAGTGGAACCACCAGCCATGGAGGCCAAAGGATTGCTCCCCCGACAGCCCAGAAGGACGAAGATGCAACAGAATGCAGCGGCAGCGGAGGCTGGCATCCTTAACGGCATCCTCGATGGCAATAAAGTTTTATTTTCCACTCAACTGACACTGACACCGAACAGGATCTCCGGGACACGCGGCCGGACAATCTGACACCGTCACCGACTTTCGTTTGATGCTATTAATGGACGCAAACTCTCACATGGTCACGGGCCACAGTCATTTGTTTACTCAAATCCCCGTATCCGTATCCGTATCCGCATCCGCTGCTATCCCAACAGGTGTGCGTGCATCTGAGTCTGAAATTCAAACTTCAAGCTCCGTACTCCGTTCCCGGGCACTCGAACACTGCCGTAGTCCGTCGCAGACTGAGGCTGTTCGGGGCGACGTGGTCCCGCTTTTATAGCCTTCGTGCTTCGGGTCCTTCTGCGGAATTCGTTTCGTTCCGGCACGGGGATACGGCGGAGAGGGCGCAGTTTTTCCATGCGGGGGTTACGCCAAAATTAAGTGGTCTATGAATGACAAAACCATCAGAGCCTGGGGATCACGAGGGCCGGACAAGTGGGCGGCCGGGTCAGCACCAGTCCCATTCCATTGCCGTTGGCCAGTTGGACAGGATGCTGAGGACTTTGTTTATTTGCTTCCCGTCAGCAGCCAAAAATCATTTCGGTTTTTAAATTTAGAGTGACCCAATGATGAGATGTCTTGGGTCACAGGTCCCACAGGTTGGTCTTCCTCCTGTCAAGCACATTATTTTCGTCTTTCCTGACACTCATCCAGGCAATTTTCATCCGCAAATTGCAATCATGCTTCGACATGCAATCAGTCTGACAGTCAATTATGAGGATAATCTGTTGTTTTCCCTCTGCGATGGCGTAACAGGATTTTTGGTTACTACAAGGAAAAGGCTTTGGGTCAAGGATCATTGAAATGGCTCAAGGATTTCGTTGTTTCTTTGTAAGAATTTATGTTGTTTTTTAAGTTGTTTTTTTAAGTTGTTTTTTAAGAGGAAGTAACAGGACACAGAAATTGATAAATTATTGGGGATTAGCCATTATATTTCACAGAGTTAGAGGACAATCCATCCAATTGGACACCCTTTATTTATTTGCGTTGCGGAATTTTAAGTTCAAGGCCGACGATCCTGCAATTTTGGGACCCCTCTGAATAGAAATCTGAGCTTGACACAACATTGAGGGTTGATGGGATTTTCTCACCGGAAATCGGAATGCAAATGCAAAAACTTTGTTTAGAATTCCACATAAAACTACGTCCTGGATTAGGGGGGGCACCGCAGACTTTCATGTCAACACATTAGCATTAATTGCGTTGTACTTTTATTTGCAATGACAAACGCACTTCTAATTGAATTTTCGACTTGGGCCCATCAAATGGCTTCTCACATAACTTGTTAGCCATTTCGCACTCGCATTTGCCTGGCACCTGACTCGGGTTTTTATTTTCAATTGCCAGGCGGGAGCCTTCATGGCTGGATAAGATAATTTGCAACTGAACACCACATTCGTAAGAAGCTACTCAATACGCAAGACAGTGCGGTTCGGAAAAATAAGCTGAACATTAAATAAAATAAATTTATATTTTATACAAATTTTAAATTAGTATTTAAAATAATTTTTGTATTAAAAATTAGTCAGAATCTTAGAAATGAGTGATGAATCCTGTTCCGATCCTTTGAAGTACATATATTCTTAATCAGCTTTAACGGCCAAGTTAATCAAGCAGGTTCCGGCAAAAAAAAATTATATGTAAATTTTACATTAAATTTAATATTATTATTAATTATTTTACATTAAATTTAATATGCTAATTTTGTATCTTAATAAAAACTAGAAAAGCTTTCCAAATTAAAATTAATGCATTTTTAACTTAGTTATAATCTCTGTGATTAAATTGTAAGCTGCAAGGATATAGAAACTTAGGTGTCCTAAAATTAGCACTTTTTGTATTATTATTATTAATAAATAAAATTTATATAAAACTAAAAATACGTTTTGAATTTGAGCTGACAAGAATCTTTTTAAACAAATAACTTTATACAAAAAGTCCAAAGCGCACAAGGACCTTGCAGCGATAGGATTCTGCTGATAAGGGTGTTTTTCTTTTGTGTTTGTTAAATAAGAAATATAAAAATGCAAGCATGCATATGAATAATACATAAGAAACAACTTAAAATGTTGTAAAACAACTGATTTATATAACAATAACGCACTGTACCCATGCACTTATTCACTTACCATTCCCATAATATTCATTTGCCTTGTTCTTGATCACTGTAAAGGTCCAAGTTCAATTTCAATGCTGGCTTAAAATTTGATTCCAGTTGAGCCGACAACACACGTAAGCTGATTGAAATGAAAATTTAATTTTGACTCTCGCCGTGGAGACTCCTGGTTCCTGTGCCCCCGTTGCCAATGGCTGGCTACTCCATTGTCCCGACCAGGTTTAGAGGAGGACTCTCAAAACCATGACAATTCAGATTGCCATACGAGTTGCTGCGTTTGCATATAACAATACATTCGACAAATGTCTCGGATACTGCCAGCGAGATGAAGATGAAGTTTCCTGGGCCGTGAATTATGCATTGAATGGGGCACAAATGATGCCAGGACATGCGGAAACGGATCCAGCCTCGGCACATATAAATGAATCTGCTTAAGTCCAACTGAATATTTTATTTGACAGTCATTTTAACTCACATTCATATTCGAAATTAAACTTACCGTATGCACAAATGGCTGAATTTAAATTTTATTATTTTTGGATTTGCTGTCAATACGTGTCCTCCTTTTTTGTTTATTTTTGGTGCCATGGGAATCAATTTGGTGACTCGAAATTTGCACATAAAAAGTCAAATTTTAACAGTCAAATTGCGGGGAAAAAGTTTTTCCCATTGTTGAATATTTCCCCCTGAAAATATGTACAATAAATTTCTTTAAAGAATAAAACTTGCTGACAGAAATGACTGATGCGAAATTTAAGAGGACGAAGCAAGGGAAATGCTGGAGTGTAAATATAAAATATTTGGGCCTATACTTCCGAGCAACTCTAGCTCAAAATGGCAAACAATTTTCCTTGGGCCATTTGTTTGCTTTATTTATGTGAGGCCAGAGTGTTATTTCTAAAATGCATTAAAATTAAAGATTGATTTTTACAAAATATAAACACACCTAAATAAACTTAAAGTAGAGTATTGGTTAGCTTCTGTTAAATATAAATTAAAGTAAGTCAGTTATCTCTAAGCGTAGACTTTGAAAAGCTAACAAATGCTGCGAGTTGATTGCATTTTCACTTAGTTGCAACGGTCTAAAAGCAGAATAAGTGATGTCCTCCAGCTAGTCAGAGTTAATTTTGTTAAATGCTATTCATCAGCATAGTTTCATCAGCTTTAATTCGTTTATCCCCCTAAAGGAATTGCAGTTGTTAAAAGCTAGCACAGTTGAGGGGATTCACACTTGCTCAAGGCTTGAATATAAAGGGTAAAAAAATAAATTACTCAGAGCTTTATTTTGTTCCATGCAAACACAGTATTAAACTAGCTGCTAGGAAATAACTTTTGTTGCAGCCCAAAGCCCCGAAGGACTGAAAAATTTAGATAAAAAAGGTACTTTGATGAAAAATAGCGAATTTTTTCCATGACTTTCCCTGGATCAAAGGGAGATGTGCATTTGATAGAATTCATGGAATTCAAGAGAAATTTATTTTAGCCGTTGCTAAACAAATTCTTTTTTATATTTCAATGGGATTTTTGTATTCTAAAAAGTAACATTCCTATAGAATTTTATAAAAAATACATCGTATATGTTTACAGTAATTTGGATTATTTGCCGGCAACGTTTTATGATTTTTTTAAAGGATCAGTCTTGTTTTTATATATGGTTGAATATGTTAATATTTATATTTAATTTAAAATGGTATAATTTCCAACAATAGTCAGGAAATGAATAAATAATAAACACACAGCATTGGCTCTTGTAAAATAAAATAAAATAAATAACTCTTTATAACTACAAATATTTTATCTTTTTAAACAAGGAAAAAAAAAAAAAAAAATGAAGCTAGTTTCGGAAAAGTTTGTATCTGTATAATAGTTAAGCAATAATGAAGAAAAAAACAAATTAAACCTATAACTCGATTCCTTTATATGAATTAACAAGTCAATTAAAAGATCTTGAATTTAAGAGTTGTATATATTCTTATATATAATAATATAATTTTTTTGGCAGGTTACTAGTTTTTTAATAAATTTAAAATAATAATGTCTCCAGTGCGTATACGTAATTTTTTTCGTCAGCTTTAAATGCCTAAAATAAAATGTCAATATTTCAATGGATTCTGTATATTTGTGTCTTTTTTGAAACTATCTTAGTTAGAAAGATAGAATAATTAGATTTTTATCAAATTTAAAACATTTTAAAATGGTTAAAAATGGTAAAAAACATTTATATCTCAGGGTTTAATGTTAAAAACCGAAGTACCATCAGTTTTTATTACCAAATTATTTTACGTTATATGTTTTACATTTACAGATTTATATTTTCTTATGCCAGCCAGAGAGCAGATCTCTGCTCAGTGAAGGAGTGTTTTAAAGACCCACAGATTATCTTGACAATTCATTTCATTTAGTAGAGTTTAAACAACCTTAACCAACAACTAGTAAAAAAGTTTAATATAAACTAAGATCAAATAGTACACAATATTTTTAAATTGTTTTTAATTTAATAACTTTTCAGTGCTGTTAAATCGCTCGTATATGTATTAACATTTATATTTGTAAGCCTATACATAAATGCTGACCTCCTGGGTGTCACTTAGGGATCTGGTAGGTGTGCTGAGAGTTTTTAAATTCAAAATCCTTTACTGGTAATGGGCCAGTGCCTCTTTGTTGATGACGCCCGCGTAGCTGGTGTACTTTGGCGAGGTTCCATTCAGGGCAATGAACTGCTCGGCAACCTCAACGGCGACGCGGACCTGAGCCTCGGCGGTGCTGGCACCCAAGTGTGGCGTGGCCACCACCTTTGGGTGGCTGATGAGTGCCTTAGTGACCGCAGACTTGGGTGGTTCTTCGGGATAAACGTCAAAGGCGGCGCCTGCCACTTTTCCACTCTCGAGGCCATCGAGAACGGCCTGCTCATCGACGATGCCGCCGCGGGCAACGTTAACCACTTTGACGCCCTGCTTGCACTTGGCCAAGGACGCCGAGGATATGAGATCTAGCAGGGAAATGTAATTAATATTTGCATTTTTGCCATGTAAGTTCAAGGCTTCACTTACTTCGCGTGGCTGGGATCAACGGCGTGTGAACTGTTATGTAATCCGCCAGGGGCCAGATCTCCTCCAGCGTCATTTTCTCAATGCCAGCCGCCTTGGCCTCCGCCTCCGTGGTAATGGGATCAAATCCAATAATCTGCGAGGCACTTAATGCTCAATCAAGGGTGCACCTGGAGTCGAGGTGTACTCACCCTCATTCCCCAGGTCTTCATGCGAATGCCGACCTCGCGACCGATGCGTCCCAGTCCAAGAACCGCCAGGGTTTTTCCATACAGCTCGGTGCCGGCATAGAGCTTCCTGTCCCACCGACCCTCCTTCATGCTCTGGCCGGCGGGTACTACGGGACGGGCCAGGGAGCCAATTAGGATGCACGTCAGCTCACAGGCCGAAATAGAATTGCCTCCCGGAGTGCTGAAAGCGACGAGAGTTTAGTTAAGCATTCCCTAAATGCCCCGATAGACAGGCGGCGGCGAACTGGACTGGGGGTTAAGCGGTGGCGTTTGTTGTGACTAGACAGCATTATGCAAATGCCCACCGAAAAAAATAAGGAGGAGACAGGGACAGAGGGCAGAAGAGCAAAATATGGCAATTTTCGCGCTTGGCTCCGTATCCTTGGCAATGTAAACCACCAGCCTTCGTCCTACGTACTCCATTCTCTGTCCTCCGTTCTCCGTTCCCCCCTTTGTTTGACACTCGTCGTCGTCCCTTAATTATGCGTGTCAAACGGCGTCAATTGACCCAAGTCATGGCTGTGGTGGGAGTGGCGATGCTATGCGATAGCGACAGCCAATCCCACAGTTCAGAATGCGCATAATTATTTTGGGGCGGCTGCCCGATCGGAGCATACACTGGGAGAAATACTCCTTGGCCAGGGGAAAAGGAGTTAGACCTAAGGCAGAGATTTGAACTTCCTCAGGATATATTCTCTGATAAGATATACTTCAATTTTCAATATAATTATCATAGCTTCTTAAGAAAGTATTCTGTTAACTTCTCTATTGATTTTTACAACTAATCAACAGATAGTATTCCTAGGGTTCCAGGTCATAATCCATTACAAAAAACAATTAAGACATTCCTATTCTTTTGTTCTCCCAAAAAACCTGAATTATTTTATGCAGAAGTCTGCTTCCCTGCCTTAAAAACACTTGACTAAAATAATAACTCCCTCAGCAAGGGTGTTTTTTGTGGGAAAGGGTGTCTATGCATATATTAGCACAGAGCTGCGTTGAATCCTTCTTGGTGCAATGCACCAAAGGCTTAAGGAGCACTTACTTGAGGACAACGACATTCTGGGCCGTGGCTGCAGGAACGTCGATGTTGTCAACACCGGCACCCGCTCGGCCCACAACCTTCAGACTCCCGGATCCGGCGGCCAGGACTTCCGCGGTTATTTTCGTATCCGAACGCACAATGGCGGCGTCAAAGTTCTGTTGAATGAAGAAATTTAATAATTAGCAAACATAAATATTTGCAAGTAATTTAGGTGTAAATTTTACAACCAACCAAATAGCTTCAATTCAAGCTTATGTCTAAATGCAGCATCCATTGGCAACCCTTATCATCTGGGAAACCTCAGCTGTTTGGGGTGATATATATATTTTTATTTTTGGGGAGAGATTTATTAGGGTTCTGGGCAATTTCCGGAATTTTTCGGTTTGTTTTTTAAATTTTTTATTAAATGTTAAAGCAGCATCGTCTGATCCGGCTGTTGTTTTGATAAGAGCTATTTGATTGGGCCTACATAAATGGTGATAATAATGTCTAGCACGTTCAGTTTTATTAATTTGACACTTTAGGGAATGACAGTATTTAAGTGATAAGACTAAGGCCTAAAAATGTAGATTTAGACATTAAACAAAAATTCTAAAACCAGTTTTTAATATGCCAAAAATGAGGTATAAAGTGCAGCTTAACAAGTACACGCTCAATTTAAGCCTATGTCTTCGAATACAAAATCAATTTTATACAAACCAGGAATTTATCTAATCTTCCAAATAAACAATGCATTTTAAACAGATTTGTTTGTAGAAATATATATATATGTCTGCTTTGCAAAAATTCACTCATGATTCAAACAAAATTCAAACAGCCCGAATTGCACGTCAAATAAATAGAGGCAAACTATCAGGAAAATTTATTTTGCCATCAGTAACTAAAGAAAAGTTGTTTAAATTGATTTCATAGACTTCACATGAAAGCCAATACCAATTTTAAATTCAATAAAAAACATATTGCAAGTCATTGTAGTAACTTAATAAATATTTATAAAATTGATTGACAATATCTAAAATGAATGGCAGTGCGGTCAAATCGTTATCACAGATTTTTCAATAACAAATAAAATTAATTCCTGAATGCAAATCGACTGGAATGTGCTGCTGATAATACGTATGCATTTGCTTTTGCTGACAAACAATTCTGTTTTTTATTTTGCACTTCTAAGTTGCTCTGCTGATGCCTTACGTAATCTAGCGCTTAGTTACAGGCTAATTGAGATAGGTTGCCAGCACGACCACATAGTAACATGTTGTAAGCGAAATTCACGAGCATGCACGTGTTTTTAAACCGCACTTGGATCGGTCTCAAAGAGCTTTCAATTACACTCCAGCTATCCCTCCGCATGCAACGGCACACATTAATTCACCTGTGCTGTAATCCCTAAGCTCCACTTACCTTCACCTCCTTGCAGAGCTCCTCCACGGGGAGTTTCAGCTTGTAGGTAACCTTGTCAAAATAAGAAAAACGGTAAACAACATTGATTAAAATGTGCAATCAATTAAGTGCAAGTATTGTCTGATTGTCCACACCCAAGTGAGGTACTTGAATAAATGCATTAACAGTGGTACTTAGCAATTGATGAAGTGATTAATATAAAAAATAAAAAAATATATAAATAAATGAAGTGGAAAATAAATCAATTAGTAAATATATAAATATATATTAATTAACTTGTTTTTAATTGGACACAATTAATATTAAATTATTTTCATTTGTATTCATATTTAAACTAATTTCGTATTATGATTTTAAAGAATTTATCATTAAATAATATTCATAAATAAACTAAATAAATTTTAAAAGCTCTTATTATTATATGAACCGAAATTTTATACTGCCAAGTACTTTTTATCGAGTGAACACTGTACTCGCCAGCACTTGTATGGTTGTGTAGGCGTATTTGCACAATGGAAAAAGCTATATTTTCCAGGAAGAAACTTACATTAATCCCATGCTGTTCCAGCAGCTCCACGCAGGATTTGTCCACAGCATCGCAGACGAGAACTTTCTTAATATTCAGTGGCATATTTGACTTTGTTAAAAATCGGATTCTGAATAACCTGAACAATTGTGTTAATTAATTTTTCGCCAATCAGACTTTCCGCAACAGGCGATCTGCGACACTCAGCGAGCAAATTGTACTGACTTTGAGAGCGAAACCGGCCGGCCAACGAACCTGACTTTGACAGCCGCTCCCTGCTCTCCCGTGCACTGGCGATTGTTGTTGCTTTTCCCTGATAACTGAGCGGAAAGCTCCACTTGGATCCCGATTTCTCTCACTCTCTGCAGTGCTTTGCTCTCTGCGATCGGCTCCCCTTTGTGTGAGTTGTTTTCGAAACGCGAAATCGCTTTTGCGTGCAAAACAACAATATTAACCCATTTATGACCCTGTGCTGAAAATCTATTTATTTAAAATATTAAAAGCTATATGAATATATAAAAATTATATATTATTATTTTTGTATCAAATTTGCAAAGAGGAAAATTTGTCTCCGAACTGCTTAAGAATTTATAGCCGTTGATAGCTAATTTAAAAGGTGACTATACCTAAAATTGAATATTTCCTGTTATAGACATATTCCAAGATACATAAATCTTGCATATATTTAAAAAACAAAATTCCTAAATGAAGCACACTGAAAAGCGTTAAAATAAAGATTGAAGTCAAAACTGTTCCTCACCTCATATGCTCATCTTTCTTATAAAATGTCAACGACTGAAAATGCGATCAACCAACTTTTGACCTATTAATATCTCGAGAATTATATGAGCTAGGGATCTGAAATTTGGTATGTAGACTTTAATAATACTCAGAAAGTTTGAACACACCATTTTATTGTATTATGTTATGTTTAATAAATACAAATTATTACCCAACTATAAAGATTACAATAAAGTAAAATGTGCAATCTCTGTTTTCATAAATACTCTAAGCTTCTGCCAAAAAGTAGGCAATAATTTGGAATCCAGGCTAACGGCAACATTTATTTGAGCGGTTTTGGTAACTCCAGGTCCTTCGAATTGATTAAATCCATATACATCGAGACTCAACTATAATTCCAGCGCATACACATGTAATTTTTCCAAAGTTAAAGACAGCAGGCTATGCCAACATACTCTTTAGTACTTTTTGTGATCCTCAGTATGCAAATTTCACCAAATTCGTACTTGGAAATATATAAAGAACCCATTCCAATAATTCCCTTGTAATACCATTCCACAATAATAAAACCATAGTCATATGTTTTCAATATTTTTATTGTATTTGCTTTTATTTGCAATTTAGCTTTCATTTAACTACGTATTTTCCAAAAACATATTGTGAACAACAATTGAATGCGGAAAATGAAAAACAAAAACCAACAGAACGTGGGCAAGCTCAGAAGACTGCAGAAAATCTTCCATTCCGTATAGTCAAGGGAAAGTTACACATTTGTAAAAACAAAACAAATAATATATCTATAACAAAATTGAAGTATATTAAACTATTTACATACAACTCTTGGAAATTGTTGATTGGTTTTAGTTTTCTCTTCCATTTTTTACAATATGTATATGTTTTGCATGTATAAAATATTTATATAAATTTGGATTTGGATTGATATTTCCACAACTATCTCGTGTGTTCTGTTTGTGTGTTGTTCTGGTGTGTTCGGAGTGGGGTTCTCTTAGTTAATCATAATATTTTTGCATTGCAATTGTTGAATAGGGAATTCTCAGGCGTGCTTTCTCAAATCTTACTAACCACTTTACCCTCCGGCTTAATGTTGGATTTAGGCTATAAAAATAAGGTTTGCTTTTTATTAAAGTGGCTTGAAAAGTAGAGAAGTTATTACCGCTAAATTTAAATATATATAGGCATATCCTCTTCAAAGACTTCAGTATTATTCTCGCTATAAAATTGTTGTTTACATGCGTGTGTGTGTGTGTTTTGTTTTTGAGTTTTGAGAAAGTGTCAACAAATTTCAATATTTGGTTTTAGCTTTTGTTTTTTGTTTCGTTTAATTGGAAATAAGATTTATTTATTAAAAAAATTCTATTTATTATAAGCAAACCTGGGGCTTTGTTTTTTGTTTCGCAAAAACGTATTTAGGCAGTGAGCCCTTGGACCTTTCGTCCATCCATCTGATAGAAGGTTATGTAATGGAATATTTTGAATTTACCGAGAGTAGCTTTTGAAACTTCCGAAGAATTCGAGTTGGGAAACTTAAGGCATCTTACAACGTATCTTCCACATATTCCTATCAGATCTGATGACAGCTTTCACGACAATGTGTTCGTTTTCATTTCGCAGAAGAAGGTAACTAACAATATCTGGGATAATCTATTATTTGTTCATTACATTTTATGTTTCCTTTATTGGTTTCTGTTTGGTTTCCACGCTTACAAAATGCCGGCTGTGTTGTATCTGTATATCGGTTTAAATTTTGTTAATTATAGTAAGAGCGCACATATGCACGTATAAATGTATATGCACCGTTTTATAAATGTATGTATCCTTTTAAATGTATATTTACCATTATCATAGTATATTGAATTACCAGTTCTGTGAATTATGTGCAATATTTTCTTACTTACACATCGCGCATCAACTGACCGTTTAGAGTTTAAACTTAAGTATTCCGTTCGCCCCCGCTTGCTGCGAAGGATCGTATCTAGGTTTTGTTTTCAACTTTACGCTAGTATTAAAAAGTAATATTTCATTTAGGTTTAGCTAATACATAGATCATTTGGTTTTTCCACTTTTTACAGTAAGTGCTTGCGTATCGTATGTTGCTTTCGGTTAATTTCCATTTGTTTCATATTCTGTTTGCTCTTCAAAAGCGGCTCCGACCAGTGCCCCTGACCAAACCCCCGTCACATTCTCGTGTCCCCGGAGATGTACATATATATTTAATTTGAAAGTAATTTAGCAAAACACCTCTCATTCCCCCCTGGAGTCCCTTCTTCTGTCTTCCAAACTCATCCCCTCCTGAATGCTGCAACAATTTGCTCTAGGTATCTGTATCTGTATCTGTATCTTTACTTGACGTGCGCCGTTCAAACTTGCTTTTCAAAAATTACTTTTATCACCTTGTATCTCTTATATAAAAAAGTACTAGATCTTTGCTCTTACATCTGGGCCATGGCCTGGCCTGTCTTCTACATAGGAGTGCACCGTTCTACCGATCGCTGTCGCTGATCCCGCCCAGAGTTCCGGCCCTCCCGGGGCGGGTGATCAGCTGCAGTCTTGGAACAGCAGGATAGCTTCTGCGGGCGTGCTTACGGGTCAACTAGCTAGTGGCTACATATGGGCATGGATTGGGAGGGTACCAGGGACACTATCTGACTGGAAAATGTAACAAGTTTACCTAGGAATACAGGGTTCCACTGGAGTTGCATGGCATCCCTGGAAGCCTCCCACTCTAGGCCATCATCTACTCATCTTACTCGAGGTGGCGATCGATTTGAATGCAGTGCGGTTCATCATTGTTGGGCGCTAGCTCAGTTCGACAACGAATGATCGACGAAATTTAGCATGGTGGTTGGAATTGTAAAAGGAGTGCTCTCGTTCGGAATGGGCCAGATCAGCGGTCTTTCCTGACTCTCACGCTACCGGAACAATAATTTTGACGCAAGCGAGTATACATAATATCGGGTGAATGATCTCTCTGGGAGGGAGCTGGGGCTGGGGTGGTGTGTTACTCGATTTGATGGTTTTTCTTTTTTAAGGCACTGGTAGTTTAAATCGCTGTGCCCTCGCCCGGGTCTTCGCTATCGATTCCGACCCTGAAGGCTGAAGGCTGTTCGCGAGCAACCCAACGATGGAGTTGCGATCGCGAACTGTGCGCTTTCTTGGCAGGTGTGTGGCATGATATGGTGTGACAAGGTATCTAGGTCGATGGTATTGCTGAGGGGAAAGTGGGGGATTCTCTACAGGTATGCAGGTGGCAGGACAGTGCGTTTCGCTCAAGACGTTGTAGTTATTGAATTAATAGTTCGAAAAACTCTAGTAAGACTTTAATCAATATAGTTAGAAATGCCTTTATTATTAGCCGAGGGTTATTTAGTAACTTACTATCGGAATCAGTTGGATTTCTTGTTGGTCTTCCCATTATATAAATAAGTGATCTACGCAAGGAGAAATGTGTTAGAGAAACCATTTTAATTTGGAAGATTCAATTGTTTGTCAGTCACCAAGTATAGATACTAAGATGGCAATGGTTAGGTGAGTAATGATTGCTCCTAAATGAAAAACTATTGGACCTACTTCGGAATACAGCTATTAAGGGGTTAAATCTTCAACTGGAATATTTTAATAGTATTATTTTGCTCGGGGTATACGCTTGCCTTTGAAACGCACTGTACTCGTTGAGTGCCTTCGTTTCAGCTAGAAGAGTACCTAGCAGGTGGGCTGATTCTGCGCAGAGGAAGAAACAGTTTGGATGCGAGAATTAGACATCGATTTGAGATTAAAGAGACTTCAGCCGGTTTCACAGTCAACTGAGTGTGTGTGGTGTGTGGTGTGTGTGTGGGGTGTTTTGTGTGGCCTGACTTAGATTAAGACACGTTCACTAAATTATTAAAGCTGACACTTATGTATGTACTTAGTCAATCGATTGCATAACAAATACGAGACCCATTTGGGGACCTTGCGGGCTGCTTATTTAATTTCTTTTCAACGGGACCTGCCACTAGCTTAACTCCTAGGCTTAGATCGTTTAATTTAAATTCACATTACTCAAATAAAATCTGATTACACTTAGCTATAGCATTTAAGACACATAAGGCCCCACTTGGCATTGGGCTGCTCTTCTCACTTGGTTTTTACTTTAACGGCCGCTCTTTAACGCTCACTTTAACTTTAACCAGCTACTGTGTGTGTGTGTGTGTGTGTGTGTGTTGTGGCTAATAAGTAGATCATCGAATGGAACATTTACAAATGTGTGTGTTTTTTTTGGCACTGCTGCCCCCCAAAAAAGTCACCCAAAAGGGGCTGTAACCGAGCTTCCCCCCTATGTAATTCATTCACTGAAGTGGTGATCTGGCCAACCGATGCGGGATGACGACTGAAATCTCTTTAATAGAACCGATCCGTGCTCAGGATATCCTCCTCGTCCTCCTCCACAATGATCTTGTTGCGAATGGCATGCGTGACAGCCTCGACCTTGCTCATGGTGGGGCTGAGGAACTCGTCCCTCAGCGATCTTGGTGGGTGGGCAAAGGACGTGTCCTGCACGGTATAGCGATATCGTGACTGCGATTGGGAATGGGCATGGGACGGCGGATGCTGCTGGGAGCTGGCTGGCGTGTACGAATGGGTGTAGTGGGAGCGGGCCTGGGGATGCGACTGCGGCTGATGCAGCAGCGGATAAAGCTCGCGGCGAGAACGGGAACTCTGCTCCAGGGAACTCTGCGAGGAGGAGGAGAGCCAGTGACTGCCCAGGGAGTACTGCCGGGGCAGGTAGGAAATGGGTGCCCGGCTAATCGGCAGGGACGATTGCCGGGGCAGGGACAAGGGCCTGGGCTTGGACCGGGACTGTGATTGTAACAGAGACTGAGACTGAGACTGGGACTGAGACTGGGACTGAGGCTGGTGTGTGGTGATGTCAAGATCAAAACTATTGTCGCGTGCTTCCATCAAACCTGGCACTCTCGCATCGATCTGATCCCACCCCTATATCCACGATTCCTACATGGCATTCAGCATTCTCCTACTACTCCCACCACCTCTGTGCGGACTGTATTCATCGCGATCGACAACGGTGGCGCCGCGCGGCAAATCCCTGGGATCATCGATCCTGGTGGAGGGTCCGTAGCGGGAGCTGCTCATCCGCATCTGCGCCTCCTCGCGCTCAAAGTCCGGATCGTCCAGGAGGCGACCGCCCCGGGACAGGTGGCCGTGGTGGGAGGCGCCGCTGGGGCCGCTTCGCATCGCCGGATACTCGAAGTTGCGCTCGTCCAGCAGCTCGTCGCTGTTGAGGTCATAGTGCATGAGGTCCCGCTCCCGTCGCTCGTACCGCTCCCGTTCCCGTTCACGTTCACGCTCCCGGTCTCGTTCCCGGTCCCGCTCGTAACCAACGCCACCACCTCCAACTCCAACTCCGCCGCCGGCGCCAACGCCACCACCGCGCTCCTGGTGGCGGCCGGAAGTCGTTTGTCGGCGGCTGTGATGGTAAGAGGATCCTCCTGCAAGACGTTGAACACGGCATTAGGTTAGTGAAAAATATTGAATGATATTCAGGGGTTCAACGTAAAACGAAAAACAGAACCAGAACTAAAGCATTCAAAAGGGGGTCAAAAGGCGATAGTCTTTGGCGGGGGTCAACAGGTTCTCCTAAACCGGAGGTGGGTCCATTAAGGGTGTTGTGTTTTCTACCATCTGCCTCTAAAGGATATTCCAACTCTTTGTGGTTTTATTTTACGATTTGTTATGATCGGTATTTACATTTTAAAATAAATATTAAATAAGGGTTTCATAAATATTTCAATATTCAATTTGTGACATTAAGTAATGGTTCCTTATATAAACTAAAAATTATAAACTATTTTCTTAATCATTCTTTACTTGTAGTAAAAGTTATTATAGGGTTTTAAACTTCAAGGACATCGTTTTAGGAAAGCCTCCATAATAAACCTACTCAAACCTCTTGCTGAAAGGGTTTCTTTAACAAGATGTTAAAGCTTTACTAAGTTTATTTAAACTACAGTGTTTATTGGGATGTAACAAATTTCAACGCTAAAGTATTAATAACAAAATTAAACGTTTGTGTTAGACAACTTACTTAAAATAAAAGGAGTGTATATAAAATCAACAAGCGAACAAACTGCTTCATCCCTAGCGTCAATATTAGGCATGGAATGGTTTCTGGGTTTAAGGATGCTTTCAGGGGGAGAGGTTGATATTATAAAGTAAACCAAATAAGGGACAGGGGTCATAGGTCAAACTCGATAAAAAACGCAAACACTTCACGGGGTTGTGGTACTCACTAAACCAGATCTAAACAACGAACGATTGAAAACTTGGTGAAAAACATAGGGATCGATAACAACGGAATACATAAACATATTATAATTGAGCTGAGTTGTTGGGCTGATCTAGGAAAACACCCGGAAGAATGTGTGAATCGAAGACTCTGCGGCAGTTTAGAGCCGCACTACGCCCGGTGTAACTAAAAACAAGTACAGAGATCACAGTCGGTAAGACGCACAATAGGTTTTGTTTCGATTTCGATGGGTGTTCGATTGGATGGTTCGATAGATGCTGGAGGTAGCGATTGCGTGCGTATATCGTTGTTAATCGATTAGTAGAACTCAAACGGCAAAGAGGTAATCTTAGTCAGCTACAGTTAGTGGGCAATCTATGGACTCTATCTCTCAGAACCGCACCTGAACTCGCAGTTCTTGGCGGTCTTGGCTCGCAAGGAGTACTTGTACTTGTGGAGATCTGGTCGGTCGGTGGTTTTGTTCCATTTGATTTGGTTTTGATACGGTTTCGGTTTCGGATTCTGATTCAATTCGGATTCGATTGTCTTTGGCTTTTGTACTGTTGAAGTCGCAGTTGTGTTGGTCTTGGATCTTAGAGGTTGGATCTGATTGTTCGAATTCGATTTGACTTATAGCATTGTTGTAAAGGGACCGGGTATGTCGCGTGCCGTGAATGCTGTAAAGTATGTGTGTGGCCACAAAAAAAAAGTAATTGAAATAAACGAAAAGTTCAGGATACTGGAGGTCTTTCTTGGATATGTGCAGATACAGAGAGGTGTCTAGAAAGCGGGGTCGGAGTATAGTATAGTATAGAAGCCATGAGCTGTAGCTACATACAATCGGTGATTGCTGGAGAGATGGGGGTCGATATATGTGCGTCAACAGGAATCCTGACCTTATGTACTATCTATATTCTATTAGGTTTCTGGCTCTACTTTTAAAAGAAAATAAAATTTAGGGACCCAATATGATGTCTTTTTACATTATAAACTCTTATGAAATACTGATCATTTTAATTAAACAAAAATAAAAAGCAGAAACGATGAATGTCACTGAAAGCTAACCTACTTTGAGTCTATAAACCCTGAGGCTATGTACAATACTATATATGAGCGGTAATATCTACACTTTAAACACAGGATATGGTTTGGGGACCCAGTTTAGCTTTCTTTTCAATAATTATTCAAGTCTAGAGGCATGTGATACTTAGTTTACGTAGTATATATTATTGGAAAATCAAACGAAACGAAAAGAAACAGTAGGAACGCAATTTACCTTGGTCCCAATCGAACTCCCTATCCCAATCTCGTTCCCGCTCTCTCTCCCACTCGCGAGCTCTCTCCCGCTCCCACTCCAGGTCCCTTTCGCGATCCTTGGAGCTGCGATCCCTGTTGAACTCCCGGTCCCAGTAGTCCCTCTCCCTGTCCCGCTCCCGTTCCCGCTCCCTGCTGTCCCGATCCCGCTCCCGGCTGCCCTCGCGATCCCCGCCGGGAGCGGACATCCCGCCCATCCTGGGATCCTGCTCATCGATATACTCCTCGCCATCTACTACTCGCAGCCAGAAAGAGAGAGAGCCGGAAGGAGAATCGATTGGTTATCGGTACAGTCATGGGAATTTGAATTTGAGAAAGACAAATTTTAGAATTGTATTTGTATAATTGTGTGGAGAGTATATGTGGACAAGCAAATGAAAATCGTTTACTGCTGATCTGATGCATATGCATATGATGCATATATAGAGGCTGAGGGATGTGTGTGATGGGTCGGATCTTCTTCGTAATTGGGGGTGAGACAATGGGTGACTCTGATTCTGAATTCGATTTCGATTTCTGATTGAATTACTGATTGAATTGATTTTCGAATTGAATTTCGCAGCTCTGTTGGGCATGGGCTGGGTCTGGGTGGATTCGCGCGAATGAGTATGGCAATGCGACCGTGAATGAGCCCGGCTGGACCGGCAGGTGTGGCTTTACCTGGTGGCGTTGGACCCAGACGCGCGGGGTCCGCCGAGGGCGAGGCCTCCTGCGGCAATGGGCGGGCGATGGGCGGCACAGCTCGTATGTCCGGATGTGTGGCCTTCCAGTAGGTCTGCAATATAAACATTTTTAAAATGAAATCTTGTAAGAAACTATAAATGACTCACCTCCAAGTACTCGGCAATGTGCTCGCAGGCGTCTTCCAGCTGGTTCTCGTCCAGGATCACATCGAACATATCCGGTGGACATTGGGCCAGCTTCTCGGCGGCCACCATTTGAACGGAGAGGTTTTTCGCCTGCGACTTGCCGCGTGATTTGATCAAACGCTGTAAAACCTGTCAGCACGATATGAACAATTAGTTGGGGTAAAGGATATGCTATCAGAGATATACCCACCTTACTACTACTAATCTTTAAGTACACTACTGTTGGCGCTAATGAAGTTTTCGCTAGTTGTGACGGATGATTGATTGTATCACAATCGAGCACGACCAGCTGGAGGGAGCGGGCCAGCTCGAAGATGCGCTCGATCTCCTCCTGCACCTTGCCGAGACAGTCGCTCCGGCTGGAGGATCGCTCCATGATGGCCCGCTTCGAGGGATTGTTCATGATGGAGCGCTTGGCCAGCGAGATGTCGGCCATCACTCGGGTGATGATGATGCGACCCTCGAACCGGTGCTTGAGGAAGTCAAAGAGGGCCTTCTGCATCATGTCGGTGACCTCGTAGCCCTTGAGGCTGGGCCCCACCAGCACAACCGGACGCATCGATGGCACCACGTCGTAGGGACTGGCCGTTTCCTGTTTCTTGAAGAATGGCTTGCGCTTCTCCTTGTTGGCCGTCGCCAGCGGGGTCTTGCCATGACGTCCTGGTCCCATGGAATCTGATTCGTCACCTGAGCGTTAGTATCATGGCAAACAGGACGAGATAATGGCAACGGATGAGCGAGCTTATGATTGGTACGGTGTGAGCCAGTGCGATCGATCAGAGCGAATTGCTAGGCCAATTTATATATAAAATCGTAAATACGTAGGACACGTGTGTGTGTATTTTTGTGGGTTAGTATATATACAGTTTCTCGAATTACCAGATCGATCAGTGATCCTTTGTGACCTTTGTGTGTGTTTTTGTTCATTGTTTTCTGTGCCAGGTTTGTTGCAGTTTCGGAATTTGAAATTTAAACTCGTCTACGCACCATTTAATGCTGTTCAAAATGTCAACTCGAGGGTGAGGTTTCTCCTAAAGGATACAACTTAACGCTAGGCGAATATGGCGTGTTCTCTAGGCTTCTAGGGCTAACTGATTAACTAGGTACAGGTTTTAGTAGGTTCAACTAGGTTTAAATACGACACAAATAACAACGTGTTCCAGAGCCAAGATACAAGGACTTCACAGAGAGAGAGATGATGAGTATATTGAAATGAAAGTTTGTCCTTACGTTTTAGAACGTTGCGGTTGAAATTTTTCCATTTATGAAAATCATAGATATAAAATTTGTATTAAATATCAAAAAAAAATATATATATATTTTTCAAGAAATACTAATTGTACGCTTTCTTCTGGGTTGAAACGTAAAGCGTATTAATTCAAGCAATATTTGTGGGGAGAACACGCAGGTAAAATAGGATTGTTTTTCTTGAAGAAAGAGTATAGCCTAATATTTAATTAATTAATAGAAATATTGATTTGTTAATTATCTAGAAAGTAACCCCTCTGTTGGGTTTAATTTTTTGGTAAGACATAGATTTTAGCGATACTTTCTGCGATTGAAATGGAAAACTAGATTTTCCAACCCAATTTAGAGCTTGAGAGATCTCGAATCTCTGTACTGAGCACAGAGCTAGCTATAGATTCAGCGATTGAGATGGATTTCTGAGTTGCTGATGAGAGACGTGGACAAACCTGTTTTTTTCTTGCGCGGTGTTGTACTGTAGGGATCTTGGGTCGCGTTGTGGTTGTTCATTGGTTAGTGTTGTCAACCGTTTAGTGTTGGATAAAACAGAGAGTTTGAGTGCATTTAATAGTGTTCACTGTTGGCTAATGCTAGTTGGCAAGCAGACCATGAACGAGGAGCTTAGATAGCTTTGCTTAGGGTGAGGCCTACGAGTTGAGTAGGCCGCATCCTAATCAAATCATAAATAAAGGATACAATTTGCAGGGCTGTGTAGTTAAAGCTGAGTAGGTGTGTTTTCTTTTGTGTGTTTACGGTTTACGGAGCAGTGATTCTTGGGTTACGTTCTAGAGGCAGTCTAGGCCGATCTGCTGAAGGATTCGGCTTTTCACATGCTGGGAACTAGGACTAGCTCTGGGCCAATATACAAATACATAGGTGGGCCTTTTGCTTTCGGTGGTGAATTCAATAAGCTTGGGAATTGCAATTGCACTCTTTAATATGGATGTCGCATGATTTATAATTAGATCAAACACAAAAGTACGAAATTACGGGAATTTAGCTTGGCCCACTTTTGGTTCTCTGATTTGGTTCGCTTCAAATGAAAACATAATAACATCGTCTCTCCAAATTACAATAAACATCGATCGAGAAGGAGCTCGGCATCCGCCGGTCGGACACATACGGAGATGTCCATAATAACATCGGTACAGTGTGTACACACTGTGACCGACTCTTTATACAAAAGTAAACACATTACATAGAAGACAGCGAAAAATATACAGATTGGAAATTAATTCGATTCACAAATAGTTAACGATACGAAATAAAACCTCGCCCAAAAGAAATCAGGAGAATGAAATGTGTGTCATACCAGGTGTGGGGGGTGTGCTACCTCGAGATGGCTCCGCACCTGCTTGTCCGCCCGCACCAAGATTCCCGCTGGACGAGCCCTTTGTGCCATACAGTCTTGAGGGTCTGGTTTGGTTCTGAAAATTCAAATTCGGAATGAGATTATAGGGAACTTCCTCAGGGATCGTTTCAACCGATAGCCCAACCTGCATGCGAATGTTGTCTAGCTTAGCGGGGCTGGGTATGAAGCCCACATCACAGCCCTCCTTGACCAGCCGGCCGATCCACCAGTTATTGTCGTACTTCTCCTTGATGTGCAGGAACTCCCGCATCTCGAACGAAACAGCGCCGCCCTGCACCGGCGAGTCGTCGTCGATGGCGCCATCGTAAGCTACGTTGGTTCGCACAGCGAACGCCACTGGTTTGCTCTGTAAAGTCAGGAGACAATTCATAAATTTAATATTCAATATCAAATCATAAATATAAATATGTTACTCACCCTCGCTTTATCCAACTGGCTTAAGGCCTGACGTTCCTTTTCTCGCCGAAGCGATTCCTTTTCCTCGTCTAGCGACAGATCGGATGACGGTTGTGAGTAGTTCGAGTCGGCAGAACCCTGGAAAAGCCAAGAGATGAAACGGGGTCAATATACAACGAAATTCACTCAGGCCAAATAGGGCTGCAGGAAGATAAATTAACTTGGCCAGAGCCATCTGAAAACCATAATCAAAACAAATTAAATTGGCCCGCTGCCAAGGGGCCGAACAATGCAGCGCACTATCCCCGGATTTTTAATGGCTCTTTGTTGCTGTACGTTTGGCGCAACAGTTGGTATCAAATGTGCTGGCCATATTTTTGGCAATGGAGAAGGCTGACATGAGTCAAGACCAGGCCAAAAAATTCAATATTTATAGCAATTAGTGTAACAAAAATTAATGTATACCTAGGATTAAGACACTAGCTTGATTTTGGTGAAAACTCTCTAGATTAAAGCGCAAGACTTGACCTTTAAATTTGTTTAAAAAAATGTAAGTTATTGTGTCGAGCTATTGATGGGATAAATTAATATATAAGATTCAGAGAATTCATGTTTAAAGACCCAAGTTAGGGTTTTCTTACAACTAAGAGGATAAGTAACTTGGACTGAATAGCTACTCTGTGGACTAACGATACTTTTCAATTAAATATAATGTTTAACGTTGTTTTGGATTAACTAACGACTAACTTTGGATTAGATGATTTGTATTAGATGGCCATATGCAGTAATCCGATCTAAGACCTTTAATTTTAAACTTTCTCTTTTAAAAATACGACTTAAAAAATTAAATTTTAATACATTGTCTTGACAAATAGGAAATTTATCTCTTAGTTAGTACTACTATATCCAAAAATTTTCAGAAATAACTATTATTTGCTTTACTAGTTTTGTATGATTTCATGACTTTATTGTTATTTTCAATTGGAAAAGCTAAAGTGTAGTATTTATTCATAATACCATAAACTCACTTTAAATCTCACTTTAAATTATTAATGATTTACAAGCCTAATTAATGCAATTTAAATATTAATTTCATAATTATTAAACGCATTGTTTAAACATCTTTGATAATTAAATATTCCTACCAAATACTAATTGGACTGAGACCCCATTAAAAAACTTGAATCGAAAGTATATATACATACATATGTATAAAACAGTGTTTTAATCACCAAAGTAAATAATTAATTGAATTAAGTACCTTCAAGCTTGTCCTAATTGCCACATTAATGATAATTCACTCACTAAACTAAGGTAACTCCGAGAAAGCTAATTGTTACTTTCGATTTTAGAGAAACATTTCGAAACTTTCCATTAATATCCGTGGGATTGTAATCCCAGGAAATTCTAGTTGGGAAGCAGTTTCTCAAAGGCTTGAAGGGTAAACAGTTTTCTTCATTAAAAACATAAACAAAAGGGAATCCATCAGAGATTCTCATAATAGTTTTCGCTTAGCACCTGTGTGAATAGCTTGTTGTAGCCACTCTGGTAGGAGGGGTAACCGAGGCCAAATCGAGACTCCCGATGTTGGCCACCCTGAACGGAGGGTGCATCCGAGGAGGAGGCGCGCTGCACCATGGGCCTGTCAGCCCGGTAGTCTTCTTCGAACGAGGATATCTTGCCGGCGTTTGCGACGACAGGGTGCGACGATAGGAGCAGCAGCACCAGCACCGCCAGATGGTGCGATGATGGTGGCGATGGCGACGGCGTTGCCGATGATGGAGATGGAGATGGAGGCGATGGCTGGCAAGACGTTGAGCTGGCAATGATTACGTATATACGAAGACTATACCGGAGGGTGACTAGTTTCCTAGTCGGTATTTAAAGCGTTTTCAATTGGAAATGTTTTTGCAACACTTGGGTTTTATGGTTTTCTATTGAAGCATTTATTTTAATAGCCTTCCTTTGTGGTTTCTGAGTTGTTTCATGAAACCCTTATTCACTTGGTTTTGTAATACAAACTTTGTATGTTGTAAAAAGATTATAAAATCACGCTATTCTCAGTCACATACAAAAATGTATGCTTGATTTTTTTCTCCCAACTTTACTTTATTCCGGATTTTGTACACTTTTAACGTGTGTTTTTTGGCAGGACACGAAGCTTCTATTAGATTTAACTATACAAAAATTATTGCACTTGTGTTTTGTTGATTTTTCTCTTCGATTTTGTGGATTTTTTAGCTTTTGTAGCATTGACATTGGCAATATTTGGTGGTTAACAACAGCAATCAATTTGATTTTGACACTGACACAAAAACAGCGAGTGCGACAGAGAGGGACAGATGCACAGCGAGAGCGAGAGAGGAGAGAGGAAGAAAGAGCGAGGCGATTGTCAAAACGGATTGGAAGCCACAGGCACGAAATATAACTTTAAATTGTTAACTGGAAGGGATTTCCGCAGCCTTTTCTGCTCTAGACCGATTTGCATATGGCCCTGTAACTGGTGGCTGATCCCGAACCCGAATTGATTGAAGTTAAAAATAGGAATTTATGTCAGTGGGGTCGCGCTTCTCTGCTCACATCACTTTTCTTTTTTTTTTTTTTTTCTAGTATATGCACACACACGGAAAGAAGTGTACTGGAAAACACACGGCGGTGGGACGGTGGGGCTGAGAGGATTTTGCGAAAATGTGACCGTGCGCTGATATCAAACCGTATCCTTCAGATTTCGAACCCTTTCGCTGGCTTTAGCTCCCGTTTGCTAACTGCAATTGGACTTTATTCGATTCACATCCCTGGATTTCGATACGATTCGATTCGACTGTCCGACATTCACACGGTTCTACTCCGCACGCTAACTAAATCGTTTCTGTATGTGGAAGGCGACCGCGACGACCGAAAAGTCTGCTCCGCTCCGGGAAATCCGTGTAGAGTTTTCTCGCCTGCTTCCAGTGCGTAAATGCTTCACTCAGTTTTCAGATACACGAACATTCCCCCACACTCACACACACACACACACATACACAGCCCAGTGAATGTAAACAAATTTCGCTTTTCTTTGAGCATCTGGCCCGCTTTTGCCCACTGTGCAGGCGGAGTTGTTTCAGCGGCCAAAAGGGTCTGCTTAATACACCCTCCTCCCCCGCATTCCATTCAAAAGACGTTACTGGTCAGCGGTGAGACTGGAAAATCGATAGCTCCAGCACTTTTCCGGTTTGTAGGTCGCTGAGGGGGGGAAGGGAATGGGTGGGGAGGGGAGGTCCACCTGTTGGCAGCCCCGCCAAGTGGCCGCGAGCGCCAAACGCTGCTTGAGGCAAGAAAGGGTTACAGCTGTTGGCCACCAATTGCTGGCACACATTATGCATACGTAAAGCTTAAGCGATTACACAGGTAAATACCTGGTTATTGTAATGTCAGCATTGTCAGATTTTTTCGCGAATACGAATAATAATTGTTTTGTATTTATTTATGTATGTATATTTCATTTTGTTAAGTGACAAAGTTGAGGAATTTAGCAACATTAACATTTTGGCTACTAAAAAATAGCACTTTGTAATCAAAAAACTGCAGCTTTGTCTTTGAATTAAAATGTTTTACTTAACATTGATAACTATTAATTTAATTAAATATTATACATTAAAAAGAATTGTAAAATAAATGGCTTAAGAAGATTTAAATTGTTAACTTTAGAATTACAATGGTTTTATTTTTTCTGTGTAAACAACTATAATCGTGGGGACGTAATTTTTTAAATAAAAAAAAATAATTCATAAATAAATAACCGGATTAACTTATTGTTTATAATTTAAAAAAAGCTTAGTTTCAGTGTTAAGCCCATGTTTATATTAGTTCGTAATATTCCAACCAAAATAGTCCTTGTTTAGGCAACTTAATACTATTTTCAGAAACCTATTTAGTATTATTAGGTTTAATAATAAACATTAATCAAATATTATCATCTCAGAATATTAAATGTAAGTTTTCAGCTTAACATATTTAAAGAATTAAAAACGGAGAAAGAACAAAAGTGAAACGTCTAATAATAAATCCAACTAACCTCTGCATTAAATAATTTTAAATTAAAATCTCCAAAATGGTCATTAATTTAGTATTTTCCCTGCTTCCCTGTGTCCCATAACGTAAACATTCCGCCTTCCATTGCCTCACTCAGAATGACAGGAGGTGAGAGCGTCAGAGAGAGCGCCACCATGATTTCCAGGCGAGCGAAGGCAGTTTGACAGCTCGCTGGGCAAAGGAGAGCGCCAGAGCGATGGAGCATGCGTCGAAGGCGATTCTCCACTAACATTCCACGCAGGCGCCATCTCTTGGTCTCCACTATCCGTTCTCCACCCAATTTTAGGGTGGCCCTCCCACTGGTACCGTTGTATCGCTGGCAAGGAAGGTCGCGCGGGGCGATGCTCGCGATTTGCGTTTACACATTTCCAAAAAGGCAGTGCCAAAAACAATACGAGCAAAAAAAAAAAAAAGGGCGCACAGCGAAGGGGTGCCCATTGTGCGGGTCGATTCTTTGTTTACCTTTCGCCGATTGCCGATTGCCCAAAGAGCCATCAAACTTCGCCCCAACGACTAGTAATGAACTTTGGTTGTCATCGAGACCCCTGCAAACCCACCCCCTTTGTTCGCTAGTTTCTGCTTTTCTTTTATACTTTTCCTTCTTTTTTTGTGGTTAGGTCAACGCTCTTTTGCTATTTTCCAGTGCAATTACCCGCTGCTCGACCCCTTGACAAATATTTTCATGGTCAGCCCCGATTGCCGCCCGCTTTTCCATTTTTTCCGCTTTTCCTCCTGCGCTGTCAGCACTTTTCGATGGCCCCGCAATGCATATTTGGTTATCCCTTGCTCTATTTACCTTTCTGGAAAGTCATTTGGACTACTGAATAATAAGGATAAAGCCTTAAAACTAAAAAATAAAATCTAGTGACTTTAAAATTTTAGTTTGGCAGGATTTTGGCAAGAAACAAATTCGATTTTTAGGACCTAAACCTAAATTTAACTTTCTCAAAAATTCAAATAAATTCATGGACTTAAAAAGATGGATTTAATATTAGGAAGAGTATATTATTTGCTAGAAATTTAAGTAATATTTGACTTGTTTATATATTAAATAAATATTACTGTAGTAAGTTCTAACTTTGTTACAGATTTTAATGTATTTGGAAAGATATAATTATTTACAAGTTACAAACATTTTAAATAAACTACAAAACCAAAATATAAATAGTTTTAAACATAAAGAAGTAATATTAAACAAAACAATCTTCTTGCTCTAAACTCTTGCATTTATTTAACCTTATTTTTTATTATTATAATGCTATTTCACCTCATATATGTTAAATGCATATTTCTGTGGCATTCTGAGAGTCCTCAAAAATAAAAACAAATCAAAGGCGCATGCATGCAAGGGGGGAAAACCCGAGAATCCGTCAAGTTGTTTACGAGCACCGCAAAAGTATCAACATTGACTGGGTTTACGACCAGGCCATGCCGACCGTGCAGATCTCAAAGATGAGTAAGAGGTGCGATAGCCAAAGCCCCCGTCTCCCCCGCCTCAATTGTCTGTCAAAGCCAAGAGAAAATGACAAAAACACATGAAAATGGCAGAGGAAAACAGTGCGTGGCGAAACTATAAGACACTTATGAGAACTATTTTTAAAATTAGCGTTTAAAAATTATATATTCCTTCTTTAAAAATATTCCATTGATAACTCTGATAGTTATGAAAGGTAAAGAAATGGTAAAATGTCTTCATTATCGAAAATAAATAAAATTCCCTTAAGGCAACATGTCGTATGAGTAATAAGGCAACCGCCGTCTAATCACTCATCCGCCTCGTAGCCACATATCACTGATACGCACTGTAGGCAGGCACTCCGTGCTTCTGTGCCTGTGTGTTTGTGTATTTAAATGGTGGCAAACAGCCTGACGAGCTGGGCGAGCAGTCAGCGAGCGATCGAGTGGATAAAAATATACGAATTCCGCCCGGGCCCGGGGGCAGGGCCGCGTCACTAAATCAGGTGAAGAATCCCAAGCCCAGGGGAGGGCGGATAACCAGCTTCACCTCTTGCGAAGCTAACCCGCTGATCTTCAACTCACCCTGCGGTTCTTGTTCCTAAAGGGCTTGTAGGACTTGCCCTTGTGCTTGGCCCCCAGATGCAGCTTCTTCATGGCGGCCACTCAATGGAAACACTCGGAGAACGGGAATAGGAACCAAAAAAAAAACGGAACTTCTTTTTGGGTTAATTTGTTTCGCGCGTATTTGTCGCCACCGAGTAAATTACGCAATCATTTTTGGAATCGTTTGTGCGGTCGCACAGCAAAATAAACAAACACTCAGGCGTAATGGCCACTAATCGTTAAATGGCCAGCCAGCCACACATCGAATTGGGTCACAACTTGGCCAACCCGCAGACCGACAAACACATGGCAGCGATTTCGCGGGACACCGAACACCAAACGGAACCGTGTCCAGAGGCAGTTTTCGAGATCAAAACTGCTGGAATATCTTCTAGGTTCTATAAGGCCGATCTATATGCGTGTAAGCTATGTGGAGCAGATAGCAGATCAGAGCGGACGACGACCACGACGACGACGACCGAGCGCCCAAGAGACAGCAATTTCGACTGACAATAATTTTTTTTGGCACCCGCGCGCCTCATCCATTGACAAAAATCTTCTTCTTTGAGAGAAGCCAGATCAGAGAGAATCGTTTGAGAAATGGGGAAATTCAAGAGGGAAAATGCTCGGAAAATGGTTTTCAATAATCCGTTTAATGACGACGGCTGCAGTAATAATACAAACACAGCAGACAGAGGCAGCAGTGACATTCTAGCTAAGCATGTGGTTTTTCGTTTGAAAAGGAATTTATCTACCAAAACAAATTTACTATATAGTTAGGTATAGGATTTAATATTAGGGAGAGTATATTATTTGCTAGAAATTTATATAATATTTTAGTTGTTTATTTATTAAACAAATATTACTGTAGTAAATTCTAACCATGGTAGAGATTTAAGTGTAATTTATCTACCAGAACAATTAATATATGTTTAAGTATGGGATTTAATATAAAGGAGAGTATATTATTTGCTAGAAATTTAGGTAATATTTTACTTGTTTATTTATTAAACAAATATTAATATAGTAATTTAAATTTTGACTGTGCTTTGACTCTGACTTCTGAACAAATTCAGAAGCAAAAGCTGAAGCAATTGCTCATTTCAAAAACTTACTTAAAAATAAGGTATTCAAAACCAAAAATATGTAAACTTTTGCTAAATTGACTGAAGTTTTTTAAAAGCAGGTAATTTCGAACTATGTTAGATATTTAAATGTGATTTATCTACCAAAATATTTACTATATGGTTAGGTATATTTATTATTTGCTAAAAATTAAAGTAATATTTTACTTTTTTATATATTTAACAAATATTACTTCAATAAATTCTAACTATGTTAAAGTTTTAAATGTAACAAACGAGGAGAAAAAGAGCCCGATAAAGGTCCATAAAATCTTCATAAAAACAACATTAAAAAGCCGCCTGATTTTTTAAGACTTTAACCACATTTAAAAGAACCCCCAAGTTATATAAATTCTTTTAAATTAAGATAGTAGTAAAAATATTACACAATATTTTTAATATTAGCTTTTCTTTAATTTTTTCTCCAGTATTTAAGGGCAATTCCCACAGCTTCATCACAGATGAATCTGCAGTTCCTCTTTATTTATTAAAAGATCCTTTTCTCTAGTACTGCTGTCCCTGGATTCCCTGGTTAATTCCACGCAGTTCCTCGAGCAAGGCCGCTGATCCTATTATCTGGCGATACTGCTGGTGCTGCTGCTGCTTGGGGTATCCGGTGTAGAGGGGCATCTGCTCGCTGTAGGCACCAGCAGAGCCGTAAGCTGGCGCCGCCGCCGCCGCCTCCTTGGCACAGGGCACGGGCACCAGGTTAGGCTGGCAGCTGAACAGGTAGTTCTGGGGGCAAGGAGGAGCAGGGTAGCCGGATGGTGCCGAGTAGCTGGAGGGAGCCGAGTAGTCGGAATTCGGGCAGGAGGCGCCGGCAAAGGCCACAAGCGAGGCGACGATCAGAGCGAAGTACTTCATGTTTAAGGCTGGATTCTTACACAACTGTCACTTTGCCAGCAGAACGGGCCACTCTTATAGGGCTTCCAGAGGGGGCTCGACAAACTAAAACTCTGCATTTTTTATCTTAGTGCGAAAAAACTGCAAAGCCAACACATGGAAAGCTAAATTGGGTGAAATCGAGGGGTTCTTCAAAGTCGCTTACAAACACAAAATATTGTCTCCATGCGGTCTGTTCTGATTTTAATGGTGAATCCCAAAAACAATTAAATAATTATGTTCAAAGTGCAAGGCAAAACATTTTTTTGACGCTCTCGGGGGGCGTCAGCTGCTTTATTGACCCATTAATATTGCTTTTGTTTTTAAAAATATATTTATTATATACATTTATTACGAATTTAAAAATAAAAAATAAGGCAAATTGATTACTTTTATGAATATTATTAATCTAAAGTATTTATCTTAAATTTTTTTTATTCTAGTTCTGAACCTGAAGAAAAAAATAATCTTTTCTATTCTCTGACATTTTATTATTGAATTAACAATTTAAGAAAAAAATATTTATTTGAGTTTATATTTATATAAATTACAAAAAAAGAAAATTGCAATTATCTTTTTTACACGCCATTATATACATTTTACAAAGATTGTTTACTTTAAGCTGATACACAAACCATACGACATAAGATTCTACCATGTTGTTGAGTTTTTAGTATTTTCTTTACGATATTCGATCGTTTTCAATATCGTTTTTTTTTATGTATCAATTTAATAATAATAATTTAAATTGACCAACCAAATGTATTTGAATATGACTTGAGCTGCTCTAAAATGATCTTCCTTTATCTTGACAATTTGCATTTCGAATTTATGACATTTATAGGTCATAACTCGAGCTTGAAAGCTAATTGAGTCAAAGCAATAAATCGTAAATTCGGATATGGAGTGCATAAATTTCAGGAAAAAATTTCTAAATTGATCCGATGCAAATAAAACACATTTAAATTTCCAAGAAGGAAGGCAAAAGTGAAATTTAAAAAAGGAAGCAACAGAGTAATTGGTATAATGGGTTTATTATTGATATTTTTTAGTCAACAAATAACAAAGAAAGAAGTAAATAAGAAAAATATATTAATTTAAAATATTTTTCTTGAAGTTCTTCTTCACCAAGAATTAGTTAAAATAAATGAAAATTTCATTATATTCTTTTCATATTTATATGTTTTCTACTTCCTTATAAAAATACCTAACTTTGTCTTAAATTTAACAATGTTCCATGTTTGTTCTTATTTTTCAATATCAAATTTAATCTCTGAATTATAAAAAGGCAAAACAATGCCTCATATTTATTTGTTTGTTATATAATCAGTTAATTTACAATATCGAATTATTCCTTAATTGTGACCGTAGTTATTCTATATAATTTCCTGCTGAAAATAAGCCATATTATTTAGCCTTGCCTCATGCGACGACTGCTGCTTGGCTTATACGAAAGCGTGCATCAAGTTGATATTATTTAAAATCTAACATGGGCCGCAGGTAGTAGCTCTTTCCCCCCTCATGAAGGGGGAGGAGTTAACTTTAATTTTGAGAAGGATCGCGATCAAGACGGGCAATTACGCACATGCATATATGTATCTGTATACAATATATATGCACGAAATGATGATCCCCCGACCCGAAATGCGAGTATCAGACCTAAATTTTAATCATAGGGTTCGACCGATCGCTGGCCTTCAAAGTGGGGCACAAGCACCACCAGAGGAACCCAGGAGAGCGGCGGATCGCCGTTTTGATTGCTCCCCTAACGGTAAACAAATACTTGTTTCGGACTTGCCGCAGACATGGCCCCGAGATATACATCTTAACTGGAAACTCCAATTGAAGATGGTGCACTTCTCCTGGGTCTTCTAATGAAACCACATCGATTCTTTTCACTCTGGCCTTGGGTTATGCTTTATGTGGCGTTTTAATTGGACGCGACTCGTTCTCGGCAGAGTGATCAATGAATATTAAAGCCTGACTTTGTTTACTAAGCTTCAAGCTTCTTTGGGGCTCCTTTCGGGCTATTCTCTTTGCTCTTTGCTTACTTTTAGCTTTTGTTTTTTATGGTAGACAATGGTCGTTGAAGATCGCTGGCTTTTAATCGCCAATGGCTCGAGCCACCTGCCTTCGCTTAGACAGCGCCTTAGACTAAGTCCCAGCTGCTTCTTGGCTGGGTCCTGCGGCCAAAAAAGGAGGAGGAGCAGGATCCAAGAAGGATACAAACAAAAAAGACGGACAAGCCAATAACATGTCTCGGTACTTAGCGGAAGGTCTGACGCCGGAGCCACTAAAACCTACAGTCCTTGGCCCACGGGCAATGTCCTGGATTTGGCACTGAGAAAATTGTGTAATTTCAATAACAACCAGGAAATAAATTATAAAATTTATATAAGTTTTAATAGAGAGAGGGAAGAGATTTATATAAAAATATCCCTTAAACCAATTAAGTAACCGATTGATTTTCGTATTCTTTTTGATTTTCTCTCAGTGCTTCCTTTACTCCTCTGCAGTCTAACATTTTTTATGGCATCTAATTTGATCGGGACAGCAAAAAGGAGTCAGGAGACAGGAGCCAGGAGACAGGAGCCAAGAGACAGGAACCAGGAGACGGGAGCCAGGAGCCAGGACCCAACTCGTGTCGGTAATTTAAGACACTGTTCGTTCGCCAGTCCTCAATTATGAGTTAACACTGGGTTCCTTGTGGCTCCAAGATCCTCACCTCGCGAACGTTGACGAAATGCCGAGCTTTGTTTTAAATTAAATTTCATTAGCGGCAGCTCAGGCGAACACCTTTCCGCCAAGGAAGCGGAACAGGGCTCGGAGTGCGCCTGGATAATTCATGCCTTTGAAACATGGCACGTGTCGTCGTCGTCGTTGGCCAAAAACAGCAGCAGCTGCTGCGGCGAAAACAAGGCCAAAACGCCCGCAGGATGAGGCAGCGGAAGGGAGGAGCAGTTGGAGCAGGAACAGTAACCGGAGGAGGAGCGGGAGCGGAAGGGGAAGAAGATCCCTGTGCAAGCAGCGCTAACAAAGCCGTTATAAGTGGCCCATTAACACGGTGTCAACCGCCATGCAACAGCAATTTCCGTCGCTATTGCCATTTATCGATTTTCAAATTCCATTCAAAGCGGTTTTCTAGGGGAGAGCAGGGCAGGCAGGCAAGGGAAGGATGAGGGTCCGCCACAAGGATACAGTCGTATTCAATTCGATTAATGGTGCCATCGAGCTGGCGGATGCACTGCCAAACGGATGTTCTGGCCAAGAGGAAGTGCGGATTGGGTCACAGATACATTTCCAGGGGGCATTCCAATTACAGGATAGTCGATGACCGATGATTAAGGAAAAACTTTGATTTAGAAATTTGATAGTGTGTGGGTTTAAAGGTGATTTAAATAGTGTTTGGATTAGAAAATCCTATAAATCCTTCAGTTGACATATTCTATAGTTTGTTTTAATATTTTAATTTCATTTTAAATAAGGGAAAAACTTTATAGATCTTGTAGACTCTTACCTTTTGGTTCCGCAATTCTCACGGCGTACAAAAGTATTGCAGTTAGCTCCCAAATTGAGCTGAGCTATTTTAATCCGATCCTATCCTGGTCCTTCGTATAAGCTCCAAATTTCTAGGTTCTGCAATTGGTTTCAAGGCTCTTCTTCCGGCAAGCTCTCATCTGAAATTGTAAGATAGAGATACTGATTAGAAATTTACATATTGCATAGATAAATTCGATAAAATATATCGATAAAAATCATAAATATTCTTTTCGAAACATCAAAATTAATAATAATTAAAGAGGTACAATAGATTCCTCAATCTCTTAGTTTATGAAATAAAATTAAAATCTATAAATTAGATTACATTATTAATATACACATCATGCACATAAATTCGATATTATTTATCGATCAAAATCATAAAAATTAGGTTAGAATCCTAACTATAAATATAAATTAAAGAAGAACAAATAATATTATTATTAAAACATTCAGTTCCTTGAGAGATACCCACGCAAGTTAACGAAATACAATTAAAATCCATAAATAATCGATATAAATAACACATATATCGTTCCTAATCAAAACCCACTCAATCATTCCATATCGAAATAGATACCCCAAGTATGTATCTTTCCATATCGAAACCCCCTCGATATCCCTCTAAACCATCCCTAGAAGAAAAGAATCGTTTTGTAATCAAATAGAAGGCGAAACCGGAAATCGAAAATAAAACCAAAATAAACCCCCGAATCGCACAAGCATATATAAACATAACACTATAGGTATATTAGTGTGCAAATGTCTGCGTGCATTCCTCGGGTTTTGCAATGAGAATTTCAAAGTCAAGGTTAAATGAAACATTTGCTGAGTTCCCTCTGTGTTTTGTCTCCGTTTCGTTTTGCCTTCGCCTCCTCGCGATCGCTTGCTTGTCTGCCTTTGCAAGTGCTTTTTCGCTGCGCCTGTGTGAGTGAGTATCTGTGTGCGGTGGTTCTAACAGATACGCTATGCTACGCATGCGCACTGCGCAGTTTTGCACTGCCTGGAAGTGGAAGAAGTGGAAGTGTTGTTGTCCGCGTCTGTCTCCACCTCCGTCTCCGTCTCCGTCTGATTCCAGTCTGCCAGACGATGGCAGCCACGACAAGGAGTTTTTCGAGTCCGTCCGCCCGTCCGCGCAGCTTGCTGTTCACTTGATCGCACTCAAGTACAGAGAGGCTTCGCGAATTTTATTTTAATTATGCTCAGATCACACGGGATTGTTATTCGGACATCAGACTGTAAGATACCTAGGTTTTGGTTGGTAAATAAAGTACTTGTCCCCCTATATACAATTTATTAGGTCACAATAATATATAAGATAATTGTGTAGCAACCATGATTAATCACTCCGATAAATATAGAGAGAAAATAAAATAAAATAAAATTAAAATAAAGTATTTTGTATTCTTGGAAAGCAGACATTTATTTAATAAAATCATAAGATACACATATCTTTGTTAGTAAATAAAGTATAACATATTATTGTGCATCAGACTTTTATTTAAATGTTAAATTTTTTAAAATAACAAATGTATTATTAACTATTCTAAATATTCCAGATCACCCTGGATTATTATTAGGAAATAAGACCATAAGATACCCAGATCTTTGTTAGTAAATAAAGTATGCCTTAGAAGAGAAGATCTTTTATTTAAGTACTACATTAAACAATGAACATATGTTTATGATATAAATATATTCTATATATAAAAATCGATTACAAGAATTTAAATCCCATAAAAACAGTTCCTAAGAGTATGCAACGATTTCTTTAGTATACCCATAAAACGCTTAAAAGTATGCAACATGATTAGGGTCATAAAATAATTGTATATTCTTTTCTTGTATTTATAATATTTTCTCTGCTCTCCAGGGTAAATTACTAATCAAAATTACCAGTAGGCTAGAAATCAAAATAATAGTGCAATATTTTATCTTCAATAAAATCATAGTTTTCCCTTGTTCATCCCAGAAAATATTATCTTTCTCAGAATAGAATTATTTTCCATCTCAGCTCCTCTCCCAGAGCCCGTGTCATACACTCATAAACACCATCCCGTGCTGATTTCCTCTGCCAAAAAGTTCTCATTGTTGTTGCTACTGTTACCACCGAACCGAATGTCATGTGTTGGCCAGCGATGTCGTGGAATTTAATTTTTTATGTACCCGAAATGCCCAAAAAAAAAACAAAATAAAACCAAAGTGGAAATAAAGTAAGGAGCGATATGGAGAAGTAAACCCTAAAGGATGCAACTTGTTCGATGGGGCAGACAAGTCCCAGACGTGTTCACATGCCGAGGCCATTAGATGCCTCGCTGGGAAGTGTGCATTTTTCGCGTCTACGTTTTTTTTTTTTGGCAATTGCACTGGGTTGTCACCTGCTCAGGTATTCACGGGCGACGAGTTCGTTGACCTGCTGCCACACCCAACGCCAGTACAACACCCACACTAATACTTTCTCATTACGCCAAATTCCGTGTAAAGTGGCATGACTCGCCGAAAACTTCGGATGCGAACTGTCCGAATCGATCAGCCTTGACGAGGGTCCAAGGGTCCGCCAAGTGCACGTGGTACGGCCAGAAGGCGACCCAGCCTCGGATCCATTATCCCTGCTTAATACATTTCCTGAGCGGTAATAAACTCTACTCCAACGCAGACAATTGTATTGGACACAATTCGCGAAGCAATCAGACATTTAACAAATTTATTTATAGTGTTTTATGGAAGCAATAAAAAATAGATATTAAGAATTTTTTGCAACCATTTTGGTTAGTGAAATTAAAATTAAATAATCCTTGTCGCACTAGGATAATATTCAAGTTAATAAATGAAAATGAAATTTGAGGAGAGCCTGTACTTGTGCGACAGAAATATTTATTAGTTCAAAGATTCTTTAAAAATGTAAAAAATATTATCTTCATGTTTAAAGTCACATATTTCATGACAAAGTATATGCAAATGAATATATGGGATTTATTTTAAAGGTTCTTAAACCTAAAAGAAAAAACAAATAAATAAAAGAAACACCTTTAAATACAATCATGTAATAAACAAAAAATACTAATCATTACTTCATTGAAATTTTTAAGCTAAATTACATGGCACTTTTGAAACGCAATCCTAAATCTTAAGCCTTCAGAGCAGGTCTTAAAAGAAGGGTTTGCACTTTGAGCTCCCAAACCCAAAAGCTCTCCACATGTGCTCCCTGCAATTAAGATTTTGAGGGTCCACACCCAACCACCTTTGCAAGGGGGGAATAAAGGGTGGGGATGGGATATATGGCTGGACGTGGGCTCTCCTCGGGTTCGGGTTTCGGGCTCCCAGTCTGTGGCCTGGGATTCGGTGAAATATTTCCGCTGCCGTCGACGTTCCTGCATGTTAAGTGCGCTTTATATTAATTTTATAATTCATAATTGCATCATGTTGCGCACATTTCTGAGCCAAAACGCAATGGAATTTAATTAAGTTAGCCCTGCAGGTGCCGACGGTCCTTTGGGTGCAGTTTTTTTTTTTTCAGTTTTGCAGTTTTAAAGTCCTCAGGTACTCGGCTTGAATTCTGATTAGTCACGGGCAGCAAAGGGTATAAAGTTATTGGTGAAACATAAATATTTTCATACAGTTTGTGGCGACTTTAAAGGTAAATTTTACATACTAATTGATTTAAATTGTTGTGACACGGAAAACCTAATATTTTACACTTTGACCCACATTTGAAAACCCCCCAAATAGAGTGAACAATAGCCCAGGATATAAATCGATCTAAGTTTGAGTCCTGCCACCCGTTGAGAAAAGAGTTTATTTGCCTGAAACTGCCTTCCCGAAGCGGCTTTATGGCCAAAATGGTGCCTGCATGTTAGCATAACACTAACCAAGTTGCCAGGAGAGGAGCATCAGGAGGGAAGAGGGAGGAAAAGGAGCCCCGATGGCCAGAGGCATCGCGTCGGCCATCGCATGCTGAGTCAGATGGGAGTGTGCTCCTCTTGGAGCACTTGGAGGATGGATGGACGTGGATGCTTGCACTTATTAATGCTTAATAAATGGCATTTCATTTCTTATTATTCCCGGACTCGGGACGAAACGTGTTGGAGGATTTTATTGCAGCCCTGCTGCTGCCTGGCCCTCTCTGCAGTTGTTGTTGCAGTTGTCGTGGTTAATGCGAGTCGATATATTGGCCATGACTAAGGATGCAGACGCACGCAGGGGCACAGAGAGCAGGAGATATCCAGCTCCATCTCCTGCCCATCTCCAGCCGCTCAGCCAGTTCGCTGTGTGCTAAAGTAATTATTTCATTTGAGCCAACAATGAGGCTGCAACTCTGAGTGCCGGCCAACTCGGCCAAGATGGATGATTGACGAGTGGAAATTAAAGAACCTGGCGGCGGCTGGGACTGTCCGCTCTCGCGGTTCCAGTACTAAAACCCGATGCATCTTTTAACGACCGCTTCGTTCGCGTCCGCTTTAAAAGTACTTGGAATGTAAATGAAGCGGGTGCGCAACTCCGGCATCTCCGCTCCACCCATGTCCATCTCTCTGTCCAGTGCCATTCCATCTGCCGACTCCATTTCGAGGTCACCGCGGTGGTCGTTGCACCCACGCACTGATTTTTCCAGACACCTGAATGCACTCATTCCGATTTTATATGCAAATTTTAATTATTTACGTGATTCGTATTGAATTAGTTAAACTTTTTAAACAAACAACGTAGAAACTGAACTATTTCGTTTCCAATTTTCAATTGTTACTATTTTTAAACCTATTTTTCAGGGAGTTTTTTTAATTTTTAAGAAACATTTAGATATCTTTTGATTTTACTGGTTTTCTATCGAAAGTCAAAATCCAATTTTTTTGTATCATTTTGTTTATTGTATTGTTGTATTTATTTCATTAAAAAAAACTTTACCCATTTTAAAACAACAAGAAAAAATTATATTTCTTTTCCTTTTCCTTGTTTGTTTTTAAATTACCCGCCATGTTGCCTATCGACTTATCGACAGGCGCACTGCGAAAGATGGTATTTTTCTTTGGTATTTTACGCTATGCTTCAGTGTTGGGAAATATCTTTCTTTGGGACTTCTCCAGAACTAACAAATTAAGGTAATAAAAAACTTGCGGCGACGCTTAAGCGGCGAGAAATTTGACAATTATTGCTAAATTAAAACAACTAAAAGTTGACTGAAAAGTCGGTGCGTTCGAGCAACTAATTGGCCAGCTGAAAGCGATAAAACATCACCCTTTTCAACAACGCAAGAGCTGCATTTAAGAAAAGTAACATGTCGAACGCGACACAAACAAATCCCAATTCTGGCGCAGATGCCTTGATGCCGCTGAGAGCCTGTAACACTGCCGGCTGCAAGGTGGCCACCGTGGTGGACAAGACCAAAAAGAAGTGCTGCCAGTTTGTGTCCGCGCCGTATATACTGCCCAAGCCACTGGTCGTCAACGGGCACACATCGATCTTTCAAGTCGGCGGCAAAATGGCAAAAATGTGCGACATTCCCTCCATTTCCAAGGCCACCGGCGGCGATGGGGGCCAGCCCATCTATCGCATCAAGCCGGGCACCCATGCCCACGTCATCAACTATGTGCTCATCGACGATAACGATTCGCTGGAGAAGTCGCGTTCCGGCGACCAGGAGGCAATGCGTCTGCTGCTCGACTCGCAACGTGACAGTGCCGTGTCCAAGCTGCAGAAGCTGATTGCCAACCATCGGGGCACTGCGCCAATTAACAATCCTGTTTCCACGCCTGCTGCCGTACGTCCCAGTGTGGTTCCAGCTTCGAGTCCAGCCAGTCGACTGGTTACAACGCCCCAGATCCATCCCGACTTCTGCATTGCCAACGTGGAGGGTTCGGTACCCTTTAGGCCGGTCGTTGTCCCATCAGCGGCTCCAGCGCCAGTAGCAGTTCCCACTGCACCACCCCTACATGTGGATCGCCTGCAGGCAGAGCTTGTGGAGCTGCGACGCAAGGTGGCCCGACTGGAGGAGACCCCACGACGCTAAACCATTGACTTGATTTCCTCTCAAAACCAAATACGCTTGACCTGACGCGGTAGCGCCCTAGATTTAAATAACATAAGTAAAAAAAACTAAGCTATCGCATTGTTAAGACAAATAAATAATAAATTATGTAATTCCAAATGGTTGTTAATGTATCCACGCTGCTTTTTTTTAAAACTTTTGTTTATTTCATAAGCATCAACTTGAAATCTATTTGTTTTTGAAAGTATAATGATACGAATGATATTTTCTCATCAGTTGAAAAGGGCATGGCGAATGCGGATTAGCAGAGACCTACATCAACTTGAAGCTGAAGCGTGGTTGAAGTTTATTTCAACAGTTTTTTGTATTCTTTGTTTTTAAGGGAATAAAAAACGAATTTAAAAGGCGCCGCCATGTGAGGAGAGTATATGAACAGGGCAATAAATATATTTAGAACTATAAATAAAGGAATGGAAACTCCTTTTAGGAAATATTAGATATTAGATATTAAAAATGGTAAGCAGTTGGTAATTGATGAACTTATGGTAAAGAAATATATTTGGAACTATAAAAAAAGGAATGGAAACACATTTTAGGCAATATTAGATACTGAAAATATTTGAAAAGCAGTTGGTAATTGAAAAATTTATGGTAAATGTTACTTTGTTATACGAATGACCCTTTTTTTTATAAGAAGACGTAATGAAATACGATAGGCACCTAGAAAATCACTTCGAAAAGTATCTTTTTAATTTACTGGACTTATTATTTATCCGAATTGTGATAAAGTGTTCAGATAAGTAACTATAAATTAGCAAAGTTAGTTAATTTATTTATCTTTAATCAATATCCCATCAATTTAATCATAAACATTGATTAAATTTCTATAAAAAGGGATAGAAAAATCGAAAAACCTTTTAAAGCCTTCAACAATTTCCCTAAAAACCTAGTCTCATCCATATATACTTCACTCTTTTTAATTACAAACATAAAACCAACAAATGAAATATTAATTTCTGGTAGGCAACCTGGCCAAATCTTCAAAGCAATGAGAGTTTCAAGGTGGAATTGCCAAACTGCAGGCTTCACCAGAGAGGCAGAGATATTAGCAGCAGAGCCGCAGTCCAGGCGGTGTGCGGTCTTCCGTCCAAACCCAGTTTCCGATTCCTGGAAAGGTCTTTACCGCGATGATCCCCAGGGTTTCGCGAGCGGGGGGAGAGACTTAGAGCCCCAAAGCCGCCAAATGGCCAATTCTGCAATGGCGGTTACTCGCTCAGTGTTTTGTTAGTCTTAGGCTTAGGCCGAGTACTGAAACCAAATGGGACTTTGGGTCTTTGAGAGGTATACCCACTACCTCTCACTATCGCCATTTTTTTTCTTGAGGTGAGCACTTTTATGCTGGCGGTAAGACAAGAGTGAAGGAGTTTGGGATCTTAAGGGGCCGTAAATGTGGCATTTTATGTGTCATCAACGCAGGCGGCGGCGGCGACGGCGGTCGAGCGCGAAAACCTTGCAATCGAACGTAAATTAATTTTTATTGGTTGCAAATGCGGAGGACTGCCCCGGCTCAGCCATCAACTTATCCCAATGCCCACATGAAAGGTGACCCGATGGCTGGCTGCCCCTACCCCCAGGGGTTTAGCCAGGGAAATCAGTTCAGCCAACCAGGAATCGAATTCAATTAAATTTAATTGCTTGATTAAATCGTTAACTTAAATAAGGAAAGCTAAGAAATTATGCAAAATCGGAGTGTATATATTCTATATTCAATATTTCTGTCTGTCTCTTTTTCCTGCCAAATTAACCTCCAAAGAGCTCCCATATCCTTGTAATGGTATCCCCCTAGCTACCTTACTGAACTGGCTTCCCTTTCAGGGCTAAGTAAACAAAACTATTTATGTGTGTTTGTATAGGCCCAGGAACACAGGTAGGTCCAACTACTTAGCCGGCAGAGATCAGGACACAATTGTGGGGACACGGCGGCCGAATCAAATTCGATACGCCAGCGAGGACCCGCCAGCAAATGCGATCCTCCTTGCCGGGAATGTATAAAAAGTAACGAATGTGCGCAATAATAAAAATCATTAAAATAAAAATGTTTATGAGAAGGCATAAACACGACTTTATGGAGGGAGCAGGAAAAGGAGTATGCGGCGGGGATCGGGCGGCTGCCTTGGCGGAGTTGGGGCACTTGATGGCGATGGCCGAGATGGCTGGACAGCAACTCATCCGAGGATCGGCGGGAACGGCAGGGAACGGAGAGTGTCAATGGGTAAAAAGTATCTCGAGGAGATTCGGGAGGGGGGCCCGGCAGGGTAGCGTAACCCTCGCACACAGACACGAAAGCCAGCCGGCCGGGGTATTGGGATGCTAACTCATTTTGGCGGCGGCTTCTGCTGCCTCGGAGCCCGGCTTCGCCAGGAGTTGAGGCTAAAGCCGGGTACGAGATCGGGCGCAGGCGCTCGGCTCAAAAATAATTTGCAATTTCTTGGAAATACTCACTTTTGAGCTGCCTGCGCGAACGCGAACTTCGCTGCTCTGTCGTCGCTGGCGCAGCTTCTCAAGAACCTTTAGTGGTTGAAAGGTGGCGACGGGGATTGGTACAGGGCACTGAGAGAAAATTGGGGGATATATTTTGTATTTAAGATACATTTTACAGAAAAAAAACTGACTGTTATGGGTTGCCGGATACATATTCAGTATCTATTTGTGAGTATAAAAATTGCTGTATGATATTTTTTATCAATTTATTAACATTTTTATAGAAACTTTGAAAAAACTAGAACATTTTCTATATAAAGATAAAGAAAATAGAGTTCTATGGTTTTAGAATGACTAAAAAAACCTTTGAGTAAGAAAGATTGCCATTTAAAAGCTACTGAAGATATAGCACTGGGTTGCTGAATTTGTACTTGGGAATTTTAAGAGCACAGTGATGACTTTAAGGTAAAATTTAGGTAAAATTTTGAATATAAAATGAACCTCAAAGATTTAATTCTGTTATAAATAATTTATTAAAAGTATGGTATTATTAGTAATTAATTATCAGTAATTTCTATAAATAATATTTTATTATTAATTTATTATTATTATTTTTAATTTATTATTATAATCATATATTGTTATAGTTATATTATTAATGTATTATTTATTATGAAATCTTCATTATTTTTATTTATTTTTTAAATTATTAAAATCATTATTAAATTATTATTATTAATTTATTATTTACTATGAAATCTTCTTTTAATGGGAAATATTTTATTATTAATTTGTTATTATTATAATTAATTTATTAATATTACTATGAATTTATTTTGATTATTATTAATTTATTATCATCATATTATTAATTTATTATTTATTATGAAATCTTCATTATTAATATCTTTTAACTGATCCTTTTTTATAAATAATATTTTATTATTAATTTGTTATTATTATTATAAATTTATTTATAGTCTTCTTTATTAATATTTTTCTCTCGGTGTTGGGCGGGTAAGCCAAGGTGGCCGTAATGAAAATTAAAATACGAAACACTCAGGCAAAGGTCGGCCGTAGAGGGAATGCCAGGAGCCAATGAGCGGTACAGGGTGTCCCCTGGTCATCTCCACTGCTCCGTCCCCGTCCTCCGTCCGCCGTCATCCTTCCTATCCCCAGCAACTCCTCCCGAATCCTCCTCACCGCTGTGGTGGTGAGTCGCTCGCTCGCTCGGTCGGATTGCTTGTCGTTATCTTGTCATGTCAAAATGGTCTTACGAAAATGTATCTTTTGTATTCCAAGTGCAAATGAGCAGCACAGATACAAAACAACAGTGCTCCCTCCGCATGGAGGATCACCCTCCTCCTCCTCCTCATCCGCGGCCAGTGGTCAGCATTTTGTTTCGCGTCTTTTTCGCTCTCCTCGATTTTTATTTGCTTTGCTCACTCGCAATTTTTATGCCTTTATTGTGTTTACTTTTTGCCTTCGCCGTCGCTGCCTTTTGGGCTGCAAATGCTTTTAAGACTTTAAGACTTTTTAGTTTGTAGTTGAGCGTACAAATTTGTGACCCCTCCGATCCCGCTGAATCCCTTGCGAGTGGAACAGGAACAGGATCGCGAGTGTGCGAGTATCTGTATCTTTTGCAGTGACGCTCACTTGCACGGGAAATAATTGTTTGCTGTTTTATTTCAAGATTTTAAAGGTTTTTAATTTTTTGAGGTCTAATTGAAGCTTTTTTTTAAAGAGGTTTATTTGTAAAGAAGACTCAAATTTGAAAATAATAATATATTTTTAAATTATTCAAAACTGTTATAGTTTTTTTATTGTTTAATTAATTTTTTTTTTATCTTTAAATGTAAACAAGCCCATTTATATTGAGCTCTTTGATATGGAACAGGTAAAAATTATTCGTAAAAATTATTTGTAAAAATTATTCGTAAAAATTATTCGTAAAAATTATTCGTAAAATTTATATAAATTAATTAAATTATGAGGGATAGAAGTAAACTAAAAAACATATATAAATTTGGCATTATTTTTAAACGAAAACCAGTCCTAAAATATAGCTTTTTACTAAAAAGTTTTTAGTATGGAAATACCAACTGTTTAGAATCCTTAACAGAAATTATTTTAATTAATTAAATTAAATAAATTGAGAAGTAAACTAAAAAAAATAAGAAATATAAAAATTATTTTATATTTTCAACTTTAAAATATTTTTTGAGCTAAAAAAAAACGCCCTGGCGACCGTGAAGACATCTAAATCACGATGAGGTATCTTTCGGTAGTTAGTTATGTTATCAAAATATAATACAAAAAAAAAATATATATATATAGAAAATAATTCTAATTCATTATTATTAATAAACAATCTTACAAAAAAAATATATATGAAATAATGCATTTCAAGTGATTGTGAAGCACTACGAAATACTATATTACTCACTTTCCTTGAAGATACTAATTGGCGTTCTTCAATTTGATTTAAATTTTCTTTAATTACATTTTATTAATAATTTAAGAAGACGGTTGCCGAGAGCAACCGAAATATATCGGAAACAAAAATAAAATATTGCTTTAATTTTGTGGCTACAAAAACAACCCACTTGACCACGAGCTGGCTTAACAAAATATTCCAGTAATTAAAAAGGTTTCCAAAAACAACAACTAATAATTGAAAAATGATTTACAAAATTAAAAATGAATAAAAAGTAATATTTTTCTTAAGTGCATGGTGGTGATGCTGATGATGACACAACATGAAAAGGTAAAACACGCTGAAAAATATTAAATACGCTACGTCGCTGCCTCTTGACAGCGGACGTAAATTTGCTTTTGCCTGCGTTCCTTGCACCGCTCCTTTGCCGTCCGCCCCCCCACTTGCACCTCGTCCTGCTCCTCGCGGATTGTTTAATTGCACATGAGATCGGTGAGACCTGAGACACAGACTTGGATCTGGGACTTGGACCTGGAGCAGGGAGGCAGCCTCGGAGGATCACGCGGCAATTAAAATAGAGTGTAAGTTAAGGATGCATAAAACGCTCATCTTTATGAAGCCAGCTCTATATTGTCATTCCTACACCGACCCCAACTAGTCCGGCTCCCCTCGTACTCCCTATCCCATCCCCGCCAGGTATGTAATGGCCTGATTCGCCAGTGGCAATAATGCATATAGTTGGGTTTCAGGGAATTCAGATTCACAGATAAGTAGCTGATTGCTCTTTCGTCTCCTAAAAAGCTCTGTTCCTCCTTTGAAGTATTTTATAGTTTCGCTAAGGAGCACAACTAAGTGAATTTTAAACAGGAATATGCACTCTATTTTTACCTATTATTTCCTGGGTATTTTGCATTTAAATCCAGACTTCGAATCGTATAATTTGATACATTTCGCCTGATCCCCTGTTCGTGCTGCTTGAAGGACATATGTCGGAACTGCTCTGGGTTTCAATTTTGAAATGTGTCAAATTTGCGGGCAAATAAATGAAGTTAATTAAATTCTGAACGAGCATATATGTATATAGCCAGTGTGCATGTGAAGTCAAAATCAAATCTTGCATATCGCCGCCCTCACACAGTATTTGCCACAAAACAAAACCCAAAATTGGAGTAAAAAACACATGCGAACGAGTTTAGAAGCATAACTTGCTCCCATTTCCCACAATTGCCCAATATTGGTGTGAGATGGAGTCAGGCTTACACTGAGACAAACTCTGGCCCTTGCTTTAAATTGTTAGAATAAGCAATACTTGTGTAGTTTTAACAAATAATGGGAAATGTACAGTATCAAACCGAACTTATTTATGAGTTTTAAACTTGTAGTAAATTAAATTAAGTTTGGAGTAATTTAGTTAAAATTTTGTTAGGTCATATTATGGCAACATATAGGAAAAAGACTATAAATGATTGATTAATCTTATAGATTTTACATATTAAACTCTCACATCATTTTGCTTCTGTAAATTAGTATATGATTTAATCTTTGAAAGATATAACTAACTTAGAACTTACTTAAGAGAAGAAGGTATCTTTTAAGGTTAAAAAATGGAGTGAGAGAGTTAATAACTTATTCCAATTTAACTTAACAGTAACTTAATTTCAATTTATGTTACTTAAATTTGCGCTAAGTACCCAGTTGAGGATCTGTTGGCGAAATAAATAAATAAACCGTGTTTCACACTAAAGATTATAACTTTAAAAACATAAGGAAGTATACATTATGTTTCCAAATATTAACATTTTTTCTATATTTTTTTAAGAACTGCAAGGAATGTAGTTTGCTTTGTTATCTCCTATGATCAATATATCATATATAATCATATATTAATAATTATTTATATATTGTTTTATAATTTTCTTTAAGTGTTCATTGGACTTGCCTTCGTTTCCTGCAGTGCCCCACAAAGCAAAGTCAACAAAAAGATCAACACACACGAGGAGAATAACAACAACCGGCAGGGAATGGCTGTCGTTCCTCTCAGGCACCGTCTTCATCTCCAGCTCCCAGCAGCATCTCCAGCTCCCAGCATCATCTCCACGTCTCACCGCCATCTCCATCTCCCATCGCCATCTCGCTTCCCACTCCCCAGCATCGTCCTACCGCATTCTAAGTTCTATTGGCACAAAGACCGAGTTTCGCCTTTGCGGTTCTTCGCCGCGACTTTTCCCATGCACGAGCAGCGCCGCAGCCTGCGAGATACGGATGTATCTGTTAGATACGCTCCACTCTGCGATCCGCACACAGATGCAGCGAAACTCGTTTCGAGATAGGACCCACTGCCCCTGCCCCTGCTCCGAGCGAGCACTTTCGTAGCGCCTTCGTCCGGCATAGTTTGCATTTTCAAGGTCGCGATCCGCCGGCACTGGCTCCCTTAACTTCATCTTCTGCAGAATTTCGCTGTTATATGGCGGATATAACTCTCGGACACACATGCTCGCTCGTATCTCAGGGACTCTAACGAGCCCCGCCCGATGATAGGGCAATCTGATGCCAAGTAATCTCATTGCAGCTCAAATTTGTTCAGACATTTACGGCTTCATGAAATAAAAAGTCTGCTTTATTATTCCTCCTGTGTCGCTGTCGCTGTCCCTGCCCCTGTCCGTCCACTGAAATCCTTGAGATATGTGCAATCCCAGCATTGGATTCATCCCGAGGCATCAGCGAGTGTGTGTCTGTGTGTGTGCCTTGCCGGCATGGTGCAACATTTCGCGCTGCAGGCACTTGGCTTCCACTCCTGCTCCTGCTCCTGCTCCTCCCCCTCCTGCCAGCCTCGTTTCCTGTTTGCCGCTGACTCACCAGCAAAGATTCCTGGCCAATTCAGTGGCAATGGGGCCAAAAGGGTTCCGGGGCTCTAGCTGCCTTTATTTGGTAGTTGGAGCCAAACTAATTGTGATTGCACCGCCAGTTTCCTCAACTTCCAAGCGCATTACTCATGCATTTCATTGGAAAACTTTTGTGAGTAATCCCGGCCCAAGAGAGCTGGGAAATTGGCGGTGAAAAAAGTGAATCAATAAGAAATGCAAGTGCCAGAAAGTTTTTGTGTGGCCCAAAGAGAAGGGCAAGTTTTTCAGGTATTTTTGTCAGGGTTTTATCACAACTATTTGAGTGGAATTCTGTGGTCTGGTGAGGCCTCACAAACTAACTTTAAACTCTTGTTTATGTGGGGGATTTAATGGAAATTTATGCAGTAAGATGTTCCTTATTTAATTTAAGAACCAAAAAACTATTTCTTTTTTGTTGCCAAGAAAGTAGAGCATTTGTTCTTTAGGCATTTATATAAACAAAAGCCATTATGCCATTAAGAAACATTATGTCCTGCACATGTCTCTCAAACCTTATCTTTTATCAATGCTAAAAATTTCTGTGAATTCCTAGAGCCTCCTGCATTTCCATGTTTCACATTTTTGGGCAATTGAGGCACACAATTAGAACACTTGCTCGCATGCAGGACAATTTGGCAATCTTGAAGCGGCCACGACGCACGTTCGGGGATACGTGGCGAACAAAGGACACCGAACGAATGCCGTTCGAACAACAAATGCATTTCCCAGGAACGAAGGATAACCGAGGGCGTATCCTGGCTATCTTGAGTGCGAAATCACGTTCAACGAATGCAATTCACTGGCCATAATTGGACTAACCAGGGACACCTGCCCTGGTTAGATACACGCATTCCGAATCCTTTCTACTTCCTGGAAGTGTTTTTGGAAGGTTTCTTCTTACAAAAAAAATAATAAAATAGTTAATAAATAAACCCAATACTTCAAGCTAAACACGTTTCTTCTCTTTGGTCGGTTTAATGAACTTTCCAAGCCGCAAAGAAATTTCAACTTTTATTCAAATTTCGTCAGTGGTCTTTATTGGCCCCGAAAGGGAACAATAATCATATAATAAGCGAAATAAGAAAACTGGAAATAAGATAGAAAAATGCTTTGCTCGGCACACACAAATGGAATTTAATTTTATACAGAGAACATGTCGTAAAGCCCCTTCGGCCCCACGAAGCATCATCATTTGCCGCCGCCGCCGCCAGGTCGCTCTCCGCCTTCGATTAGCATAACATCAACTGGACTGGGACTTGAATTGGGTCTTGAACTGGGATTTGAACTGGGAGTTGGACTTGGTATTGGTCTTGGTCTTGATCTTGGTCTTGGTCTTGGTCTTGGGGTTCGTCTTGGTCTTGGTCTCAGTCTTGATCTCAGTCTTGGTCTCAGTCTTGGTCTTGGTTTTGATTTCAGTCTTGGTCTCAGTCTTGGTCTCAGTCTTGGTCTCAGTCTTGATCTCAGTCTTGGTCTCAGTCTTGGTCTTGGTATTTGTTTATTGGAATACAAATGTGGATGGGAATGACCGCAGATCACACTTGGTCTCTCTTATACATTAATTAATAACTCCTATGAAATTAGCGACAAGACATTATTTATACATTTCGCTGTTGTACGTGGCAGCCCCCCCGAAAAAGAAGGCAACCACAAATGGAAATTGGCAACGGTCTGTAGTGCCTTTTGTTCATGATCTATTGCTTGGTTTAATTTTTTCTCAAAAGAAATCTAAATACTAAAAAAAATCGGAGCTAAAATTGGTTAAACCAACCCATAGAAGTGGCTCCAAAGACTCATCCGCCGCCTCCGCATAATTGGTCAAGTTTAATGACCTTTTCGTTTCTTTTTGAGTTGAATTTGTGTTCTAGATCATAGTACTTAAGGAAGTTTGTTCTAGAAAAGATTGGGTTAATTTGTTTATATATTTTATATATATTTTATATATATTTTATATATATTTTATATAGATTTTATATATATTTTATCTATATTTTAATTTATTATTGAATTTGGCATACTTTTTCTTTGATTATTTTTTTTTCACAGGTTATTTCGCTCTTAATAAATATTTAACATTCAAAAAGCTCTAGGAAAATATCTAAAAATCCACAAAAAATTCAATTTAGAACCACAACAATTACCTAATTTATGGTTAATTTCCTTGACTCAGAACTAACAATTTCGTTATCTTCTCTACCATTACCATAGATTTAGTTTGACTCTTTGAAAACTTTCATGAATTCCTCCGTCCGGTCGCCTTGTCTTTGTAGTTGGAACTCTTATTTCGATACTGGCACTAAATCCAAAAACAAAAAATTAACATAATTTGATCGAGCGGTATCAGCAATGGAGATGCATTTTTTATGGCCCTCACCGCTGGACCGAGGCTGGGAAATTATTACGAGGAAAACGATACCTTACACAGATTTTCCCCCTTCCCAAAAAGATGCTTTCTTTCCACCTCTCTCTCCCTCTATCACTTGGTTTATCTGGCAGGAGGATCTCGGAATTATATGCCAGGGAAAGAGGGGACTAGACAAATGTTATTACCAAAAACGAAGACAACGACCGACCCCAAAGATCTGTGACTAAATTTATTCAAAAGCGATTCGAAAAACGAAAAAGTCGTCCGTCTCTCCCCTTTCTTCGTTAATTCGAGACAGTTTGATACTTACACGCAGACACCAGAACCGAAAGGTAATTCTAATACGTGTGACTGCCATTAGAGGAAAGTACTTTGGAGAGCCGCCGCTGGGACGAGGGGCCCTATCCCGTGTCTCCATCTCCATCCCCATTTTCCCCATTTTCCATCCCGAACTGTGCTGCAGCCTCCAGCCACGTCTTCGGCGGGTCCCTCGCCCTGCCCCCGACTTTCTTTCACCTACAAGATTTATCGCTCTGTATTTGTATTATTTTTAGTTACTTTATGTCAGCCACAGCACAGATACAGTCCCCGTTCCCCCGGAATGTAGTCTCCGCCGAGGCACAATAGTACCTGGCGGACGCATATATTCAGATAGTTAGCTTTTACTTCTGTGTGTCACTGCGGATGACAAATTCGAGGGATTGGGGATGAGGAGAATGACATATACATAATATATATGTTATGAAAAAAAGAATCGAATAGGTTTGTACTTATTTAAGGTGAAATCTATGGTATTAAGTGAGGGTACATGTTTGGTTTTGATAATTATTAATCTCCCAGAAATAACCCATTTCTGGGGTTCGTACTTATTTTACGCCGAAAGCCAAAGCAGCTATGGCTGATATTATTATCCTGTAGCTTCATTTATTATTAAGTACACTATATACAAATATATAAATAAATATTTATTTTACTTTTAAAATAAAATATATGTAGATGCTCTAATAAGATAGTTAAAACAATTACATAAAAATACATCTTTAGGAGCTTTAAGAAATCTATTAACTAAACCTTGAAATCCTTTAATATTGTTAATCTTAGATACTTTTATAAGTCAATAAGTATCTAGCCAATTTTACTTTTAATTTTTAACTAACTATTGTAATTTCTTCTTTACAAGCAAATTATTTTTAAAGTAAGTATAATGTACTAATGAGTTTTTTATTGGGATGTAGTAATTATAATTTAATATTGACATAATAATTTTATAACCAACATTATAACCTTGAAATCCTAAAAGTTTAAAATTCTCAGATACTTTTATAAATCAAGCCAATTTTACTCATACTATTTAACTTATTATTGCAACTTCTTCTGCACAAAAAAATTACTTTAATTTAAAAGGTGTTTTTAAAGGGATTTTGTAAATATTTTGTAATTTAACTTTTTGAATGAATTCATTATTTATACAAAAAAAAACTCCCTTTACCCAATTACTTTAGGTATTATAAATGACTTTAATTTAAAAATCGTTTTATTGGGATCTTGTAATTATTATATAATTTAAAATTATAAATAATTCGTTAATACAAAAATATCTTTTTTTTTATAATACTTTCTATAGTATTCTTACTATTTAATAAGATTCAATTATAATAATCAACCTCAAAACCTAACTAACTCAAAACAAATAAGAGAAAAACAAAAGTTACCTGGTATGTATAAATAATTTCCTCATGCCTCTACTATACATATTTAAACTATCTGAAGCTCTAAAAAACTTTATTCATATTTACTCTGAGCATTCCCATTTAATTTAACCCAAGATCCGTATTAGACAATAATAGCAAACTAGTTTGCTTCATTACCCATTAATATTCGAATCGAGACATCATTTAGCGAGTCTCCCCATAAAGTGCCCGTGGTTTTGTAAATCGGTTTCAGGCCTGCTAAAACATTTATATAAATATATGTACCTGTACCTGTACCAGTTTAGGAATTTTTTTTTGTGTCATTGTACAAAAACAATGCGAGTGTGTAGCATCATGGGATGTGTCCATGTCCATCCAAGTTTTGTCTCATGTTTTGAATTTGTATGCGAGTGTACCGATTTATGCCGCTTGGCCGTCGTCTCCTACACACAATAAGCGGACAAACTATAAAACTTGAATCAAATCGGACAAAACAAAAATAAAATTTTATTGCATTCCAGCACTAAAATCGTTCGATCGTGAGTGCGTCTGTGTGAGAGTATCGGTATCCAAAAGATACTCGCCCCGCCGGGAAGTGTGCGAAGAGGCTGAAGCAGCAGCAGCAGCAGCAGCATCTTGCCTTTGGTCTGGCATCTTCCCTGATCACATAGCCCTTGTATACTCTTTCTGAGGGTGTTGTGGATTTTTGAGAGGGGTTTGGTACATTTCTATTAAAGAAAGATTTGCCATACACAATCAGACTTCCTTTTCAAGTACGTGTGACGTTGTGAACTCGAGTTTTAAGAAGGCTTTGGTTTGGGTTTAGTTTGTATCTCCCTCGGATTCTAAGTAAAAGCAACCCTGCTGTAATTTATGTCTTAAGTCTTATGACTATCATAAAAAATTCTATTATAACCATAACCCTAGTATCTTATATAGATATTTCCACCATATTAAGGATGCCCAGCCTCAGTACTTGCAGTTCCAAACATCAACTTTTCTTCTAGAAAAATACCCCTTAAAGAGTATTCCAAATTCGACTTTCTTCTTTTGATAATTTTCCCCTTTTTGTCCCACTCAATCGGAGTGTTTGTCTCTCAGTGTGTCGCCATGTGCGTATGTCCCCCTGCCCTCGAAAACAAAACTCTTTGCCTAATATTCCATTAACGGGCTTATTAAGGCAGCACGTATTGCTGACGACCCACACAATCTCGCAGATGCAGACGCACACCATCACATCTACACCCAGCAGACACAGATACACCAAGTAAGAGAGAGAGAGACAGAGTAGTTTAATAAAAGGTACTGATGCATAAATGGGTGTTTGTATCTAAATTGATCGAATTTGGGGACACACACAAGACACAAAACCGGGGCAAGCAGATGAACAGCCAAAGAGGGAAACAGTGAGCGAGGGCAGGGGGGCAGACCGAGAGGCAAGATGTACTGGGCCAGGTAGAAATTCCCGCAGTTGAAGGGAACTAAATAAAAACAAGTAAGATCGCCCTACTGAGGTGTCTTAGGTTTATAGAATACCTATTACTTAAGGGTTTCGGTTTTAATGGGAATAAAAAAGGTTATTATGGTACTTTCCAAAAGTAAGGACTTCCTAACTTGATTTAAGATACGTATATCATGTAAATGACATTCAATTGTTGTGAATATTGGCAGATTTGTATATTATGGCATAATATAGCGTCATGCCAAGTTATAGCTTATTATTCTATATATTTCAGAAGTAAATCAAAGCAAACTAATTATGAAATTATGCAAAAAAGTATATGTAACAGCAGCTAACTTTTGTATATATTAATTTACTAAAAGGAGTTAATTTTATATCAAAATAAAGCCTCACTACCCTTAAAGAAATCAATAACATGATGTTCTCCTAAGACTAACACACCCATAAGATATACCCCAGTTCCTAAAAGTACCAGGTATTAAAACACAACCACTGCGACCGCGACTCTTTGACTTGAAAATTGGACAGCAACGGCGGCTGCTAAAGCAGGTACAATTTTATAATTTCGTTTCGTGTTTAATTAAAGGTGAAGTTTTAGAGAAATAATAAAGAATTATCGAGAGCTCCAGCTCCGAGTCCCAGATGAGGCCCAGCTCTCCTCACACACGCCGACAATCGAATTGAACATTGATCGTAAAGCGATGGGACGGAGGGCCATTGGGACCCCAAAAAAAAAACAAAAAAATACAATTTTCCTTCTTACTCCGGACTTAGACTGGACGCTGGACGTCGGCGATCATTATGCCATAAATAAAGATTCGTTCCGTGCTCCGGGACCAGCCAGAGCTATGGGAACGGAGGTATCATACCTCTGAAGGCATTTCCTACAAGGCATTTTTATTGCGGCTGCTCCATAAAATGCCTCCTAAGCCTAGGCCCTTAAATTGGGTTTCGGCCCATAATTATGGTTTGGTTATGATTAAAGTTCAGTTATTGTTGGCGTGTCTATGTACCGAAATCAAAGTTTGAAAATCACTGACATTTAATTGCCCAAGGCAGAGATCGAGTTTCTAGACGGATGGTTTACTTTTTGTTTATACAAAACTTTGATTGTATTTGACATTTCTAGCTGGGGTTTCTGGAAGGTAAAACAATCTCTATAATCAATCATAAATCTGGAGTTAAGAACATCAAATTATATGTTTGATTAAAAATTATACAAATATGTGGGGTAAATATTAAGGGATAGATGAGGCAAGAGTTATTTCTCAGTAGGTTTTCTATAAAACCGAACAAACTAAACTAGAAGTTTAAGAATTTAAATCAAATTACTGCTCATAAAATATTATAAAATTAACTTATGTCTAATATAATCTCTATAAACAACTTATAATAATTTATTTAATATTCAAATATTTATTCTATAGAAATCACTTCACATTTCAATCAATTTATGATCGCCTTCAATCGCTGCCCCACGGAACTTAATTTATTTCAAACAAATTAAAGAACATCAAACAAATTTGAGGATTTGTCAAATTTTCAATTTCTCAAGCGAAAAATGTTTGGACAGGCCAAATGACAACGCTTGTCAAAATCAGACAACACAAACTAATCATTTTCACCCGAGCACCGGATCGGCGAAGAGAGCGCGTGCCAAACACGTCCGCTCCTCGTTGCTCCCTTCCCTTCCATCATAGAACAGAAAAGTCAACCATGACGATGATGACGACCCAGACCACGATGACGAGGCAGCTCCGACCATGAGTGATCTGCTCTATGGATTTCCAGGGACAAAAGGATGGCCAAGTACCTACTAATGGGACATATGGTAGGGCTGGGTAAATGTTATTTTAAGTAATTCTTTTGATTATTTAAAACAATAAGAGACATCAAGGAATTAAAAACTAGAGATAAATTAATATTTAAATGTATTTTCTTGGTATTAAATTAGAAAAATGCATTACTAATTACTTCATAAAGATTTTGGAGTGAAGTTTTCGAAATAGAAGTACGTGTGACGTTGTGCTCTTTGCTCGTAATGTTTTGTGATGATTTTGAGAGGACACCAAAAGAGTCTTTGGTAAAGGAGTTTTAGCTGCACCTAAAGATCTTAATTTCATAAAAATTTTGGAGTGGTATTTTCGAAAAAGAAGTACGTGTGACATTATGCTCTTTGTGATGATTTTGAAAGGACACCAAAGGAGATCTAGCTGCACCTAAAGATCTTAATTTCATAAAAGTTTTTGAGTGGAATTTTTGAAATAGATGTACTTTAACTTTGCTTCTTAAGTTTTGTGATGATTTTCAGAGGACTCCAAAGGAGTCTTTGGTAATGGAGTTCTAGCTGCACCTAATGAACTTTATAACATCAAAATTTTTGAGTGGAATTTTCGAAATAGATGTACTTTAACTTTGCTTCTTAAGTTTTGTGATGATTTTGAGAGCACCTCAAAGGAGTCTCTGGTAATGAAGACCCATCTTAAACTAGAGATCTTCGTTATATCAATACCATTCAAAATATATCCCCCAATAGTACAACCTCTACTTCTACTTAGAACCCCAATAAGTGTCTCCTCAAAACCCCGATTTCGACTCAAACTCGGCACGAGCCGTCATAGACATATCGTCCTGGTCATCGGACATATACTTACTATAATGCCAGTGCGTCCGCTAAAGTGTCTGCACTTACGACTTTATCGCTGGCCGTGGTTCGGCCTTTCACCCGGTGACGACCCAGTGACGGAGCCGGGAATGAGCTGCAAACACTTTTACGACTTTGACAAGGGCAGCAAACAAACAAGCAGGCGGACAACAACGCAGCTCCGCAGCTCGGCCCAAGACAATTGGTTGTAGTAAAATCGAAAGCAATAAAATTCTCTAATTGTTTTTTCGCCAAAGCAAACAATTGAGATTGAGCTCCAGGCCCCGGGTTCGACCCTGGCTAATTGATTCACACTTTCTTTTTGGCTGTAAAACACGATGTATCGAGGCGATGAAGTGCTCCTCTGCTTTATGGCCCTTTTTGTCTTGGTGACCCCTTCTCCCTGGTTGTAGATCAGCCGTGATTAAATCTTTACTGCTCGGTCCAGTCTGGCAGTGACATCTAATTGGTTTTACGTCGCAGTCTTGGAGGCACCTCCTCCGCCTCCGCCTTGGCCAGAACCCATTGTGGCAGCTTAATTGGGCCAATTCAATGTCGTCAGGCAAATCAAAAAACAAACTGGCCAGCAAGTACTTAACTATGACGGGTCGGGACAAGACGCTTTTTGGGGTTGGAGATATAAAGAAATTATGTTGGAAGTATATAGAGACAATGATACCCTTTGAGGGAAAAAATTGAATTACAAATTGAGTTTTTTATGTCTTGTTCAACAAATTTACTAAAATAAACTTGGTAAACAACGTAATTTTTGTTATAAATTATAAATAACATATTTTAAATGTATTTTTTATAAAAATCCCACTATTAAGTGCCCTTAAAAGCACTTTACTACTTTATATCTCTTAGGAAACTTATGCTTTTAATAATTAAAATAATCTTCTCAGTTAAGAAAACTTATGTTTTTAATATGTAAAATAATCTTCTCAGTTTAGAAACCTTATCTTTTTAATAAGTAAAAGTACCTTCTCAGTACTCAAAACAACCAAAACACACTAAACCTCATACCCCTAAAATACCCAGTAGAATTACTCAGAGATCGGTGGCAAAGAAAACATTTTCTTTGAGTTTTTCCACGACCTCTCACGATGATGATGATGATGAGGCACATACGCCGATCTATGTCGGATATGGAGGGGTTGAGCTGAAGAGGAGGAGCCAGTTAGACGAGTGGATAATGATGTTGTGATGTCAAGACACAAGCCTGTCGACTGGGTTGACTGTCAGGTGACGGATGGCGCGTGAGGATCCCACAGCCACTTGTTGTATTGTTTAGGCTTGGGTTTTGATTTCTTTGGTTTTCTTTCGATTTTGGGTTCCCCTTTTTTTTCATCTATCACCGATCCATCTCCCTGGAACCCAATCTTGGCCACTTGACACGCACGAACCACTGCAGCGGCGCCAAAGGATTAGCTGCATTTAATAAGCGTTAATGGAGGAGTGGGCTTCTGGTGGGGGATTGATCTTTTTGTGGACTGCATCAGTCCATGTGCCCAGAGTCAACAACCAGTAGGCGTTAAAAGGGTATCTTGGGAGGCTAAACAGTGGCCTCTGTTGACCTTTGGTGTGCCAAAGGGATGAACTGCAACCTAAGGTCCCGGGGGTAACAGGTGCACTGAGTGCACCGCCGAGAGGAGGTTGAAATGTGGGATCATGGGTTATGAATGGGTTAATTAAGAGTCTAAAACTTAACTAATTTTGTCAGAATAACCATGCATTTAGCATATTAACTTAAATAAGGCAATTAGGGTCGCAACTCAGTTTAAATCTCAAATTAAGGAATATTTTAAGTAAAATGAAAACGAAAGTAAAAACAATCCAATCTTAGAAAATTATTAGTAATAAGTAATAGTTATAAATCTATAATTATTAAAATTAAATCTAGATTTGAAATTTTATGTGACTATTGCTATACTTATAAGTGTAAACTTGCTGCGCTGGGATAATAATTAAATTAAATTAAATAAAAGTTTAAAGGAACACCAAGCCTTGAAAAATTCACAATTAAAAAGCTTCATATTAATTTCTAATTAAAAAATAACCTCATTAAAAAAACTTTAACTGAGAAACCCCCCAAAGAAATCGAAATATTTGAAATAACTTTTAAAGTCTTCACATTTTACTTTATCTAGCAAAAGACTTATCTGGGATGATCCTATTAATTGCAGATCTCATTAATCACCATCAGCCCGTAGTTGGCCAGCTCACTTCCCTTTTCGGTTACCAAAATGGGTACTCCCCCTCGACCCTCTGCTACCCCTTGCCGGCATTTGAATATCATTGGGCGTAGACGTCACTTATGCACCCATTACTCACGTCGCGTCGCGAACGGAGCGTCGACAAATCCATCAGCGGATGGACCCAGCGAAACTGAACCAAAATTGGGCAGATGCGAAGGCGGCCCCGGGGCAGGTTAAATAATAAACGAATTACGGAATGTAAAATAATTCATTTAAATTTTGTAGTTTGTTTTTCTTTTTTTTTACTTCTTCGTTTGTTTCGACGGTCTCTCTGGCTGTAAATGCAGCAGTTTTCCACTGAATTTAATTAGCGGCCTCGACAAATTAACGGAGGTGGATGCGGTTGCTTGGACGCTTCGCTGGGTTTTCTTCAACTTCCAAACTCTTCTTTTCTTCACAACAAAATACACTGAGAGAATGGTGTTCAAGAGGAGGTAATATTGAGATTTATAAAGTATTAAGACTTTGAAGTAGGTATTTAATTTTAAATCTTTGTATTGCCCAAACAATTTAATTTATAGTTTCTATTGCGAGGAAATTCTATTTCAAACTGGAAAAGTATATAGGTTGCATTTACCAAATAAATCTAAAATATTTTTAGCAGGCTTAAAAATTAATTTAAGACTGAATTTAAAATAATATAAATATAAATATAAATGTATAATATAAAATATATAATATAAAATGCTTTGAAATTGTGTAGCTTTAACACTTCAAAGAATTTTTTAAAGATGCAAACCCTTCACAAAAATTGTTCTGCAATCTTCTTGAAATAATAACTCTTATATTTAAAAATCAAAAAATATTTTTAGCAGGCTTAAAAATTAATTTAAGATTGAACTTGATTTAAATACCTTAAAATTATGTGGTTTAAACACTTCAAAGAATTTTTAAAAGATATAAGCCCCCCCATAAAAATTTTTCTGCGAGCTTCTTGAAGTAATAAATCTTATAATTAAACATCTAAAATATTTTTAGCAGGCTTAAAAATTAATTTAAGACAAAATTTCATTTAAATACCTTAAAATTATGTAGTTTTAACACTTCAAAGAAGATATAAACCCCCTATTAAAATGTTTCTGCAAGCTTCATGAAATAATAGATCTTATATTTAAAAATCTAAAATATTTTTAGCAGGCTTAAAAATTAATTTAAGACTGAATTTGATTTAAATACCTTAAAGTGGTGTAGTTTTATAACATCAAAGAATTTTTTCAAGATATAAACCCCCCATAAAAATTTTCCTACAAGCTTCATGAAATGATAAATTTTTATTTTAAGACCCCATAGAATATTTTAAATAAATACTTGGGTAGTATTTATATTTTTACAAGATGATAATAATTTTTTAAAAATATTTTCCAAGACCCCTTTTCTATTAGTGTTGCCCCCACACGGCTTTCATCCGTTTCCCTGGCCTCTTCGGTCACTGATCGTTGAGCAAAGTAACCCTAGCCCGACCCTCAACCCCCTTTCGGGTTATCGCCTTTCTAGCATCAGCTGAAAGTGACCCAAGTGAATTATTTAAATTAATAAAATATGCTAAAATGTGTTACAAGTGTGCGAGAAATATGTGTATAGCCGTCTGCATATGCGTGCGGATCTAATGTAATAGATCATATAATTAAAAGAATTATGGTGGAAACCCCGAAGCAACAACAATTGCGCCCAAACAATGGCAAATAATTTTCCCGAAATGTGTTGGTCCGCTTCCCCCATCATCCGGTCAGCAACTTTCCGGGGGAGAGAGCAGCAGCAGATGGTAGCAGCAAGATGATTTAGGGCCAATTGAGGCGCTAGTTTTTCTTTCAGTTTTCTTACTTTTTCTTTCCATTTGGGAAAGTGCGTTCCAGTTTTGGAGTCCGCGATTAGCATAATTACGAAATGATTTTGCTAAACAAAAATTTTGAAAGTAAATATCTAATAAATATACACAAGTGGGAAATTATATTCCGCAGGAAGGCGTTGCTAGGTTTAATCGGTGTGAAAATATCTTTGGCTGATTTATAAATCTATTAAACCTAGGAATTCCCAGAATTAATATTTTTTTGTGGCTTAACTTGGGCAGTCATATTTGTGCATACATTTTGTGGCCTTTGCATGGAAATTATCAACGAAATCAACTTCAATTTGTGTTGATTTCCCTGTGATTTCTCATCCTGGCAGTCCCGAGTTGTGCATCCTGGCAGCTACTCTACAAGCCTTAATTATTGCCCCCGTGTTAAGTGCTTTCCCCTGCTTCAGAAAGTGATTTCCTGGCTATCCTGCCAGCAGTCTCTCTCTCTCTGCCTGCTAAATCCCTGACAGTGCCAGTGAAATATAATGTTTCACTTGGCATATTTGCAGTGCATATTTGACGGGGATATATGTATGTGCACCTACAGGGAGAGGAGAGTGTGTGTGTGCAAGTCAGGGGGAGGATGCGGCTGCAGGACCAAGCTCTTATGCGCTGCGCCGCACTCGAGTGTGTGTGCAAACAAAGCAAACTGGGAAAGTGCCACTAATTACAATTCCCACACGCAGGACCCTGCTGCACATCCCTACATCCCTACATTTGCATCCTTGTGCATCTGCAAGTGTTTGCCGGGGGGAAGGGGGGAAGGGGATGATGAGGAGGCCGGTCAACAAATGCCATATCCTCCTTGGACGATGGCTGCCTGGCGCGTCCTTGCCTAGGACACTGTTTGCCTACAGCCTGCAGATCCTGCCTCCGATATCATATCATATTTCTGTGGCCCAATTCTAGGCCTAGGCTGACCTTTGAGCGCTGCTCCTGCTCCTGCTCCTGCTCCTGCTCCTCCTCCTGCTCCTGCTCCTACTCCTGCTCCTGCTCCTGCTCCTCCTCCTGCTGTCGGCACCACGGAAATCGATTGGAACCCAAAACTGTGGCACGGAATGTCCCTCGACCGTGACCACAGTCGTAGTGACTCGCTCGATGATTTCATTTGCGGTCTATCTACCTGTAGTCCTGCCCCCCTCTACCCTGTATTGAAATTTGAACAAAAAAAATATTTACCTTTGGCACTGGGAAAAATAAGAGTCAAGTATTTAAGTAAAAAAGTAAATTCTAAACTATTTATTGAGATTTTTAGAGGCTGAAAATATCTGTTTTGTAATTAAAATCCCTACATAAATCCCTAAGTTTATACCATTTTAAATATACATTTTTTTTCCCTGTGTAAACAACCAACACGAAGAGGAAAAGCCAGCGACAGACAGACAACAAACACACAACTGTCCCATTCACACGCACCCTTAGGAAAAGCAGGGAAATTTCCACCTGCGCCGGTGGTCAACGTCATCACCGCATTCGGTCGCCTGAAAGTCGCGCGGACAGGTGAAAAGCGTCACCGACATCTTCTTGGCCAATGTTCCGTCTGTCGTCTTTCGTCTGTGGTCCCCCTCGTCCCTCTAATTCCATTCCCCTCGATGGCATCCAGGGAGTCAAGTGCCCAGCCAGCGGAGCGTCCAATTTGAGGCCATTTAGCTGGGCAGCCCAATTAGCCTGCACTCGCATCTCTTCAGTCGCCGTCATTTCTGGCCAATTAATTTTCCCCCGGGCCATGTCGTCTGAAAAGTGTTAATACCAGAGGGGCGGAAGAGAGTGGCTAAATGGTGGGGATCAACCCGAAAATTGCAGACAACGTTAGTCAAAATCTGACTGTTAAGACATTTATTATGTTGTTAAAACTTTTCAAAGCTTAAGTGCATTAAATGCTCTTGAAATTATTTAGTTTTTACTATATTTTAGCAAAAACTTCTTGCCAAAAATGTCACTTGTCATTACTTCTGCTGGCCTGATTTCAAGTCAATTGTTTATAGAACTTTTAAGAAGTCAAATTTAAGGTTAAAATCTAAGTTACCAGCCAAGATTACTCTCCAAATAAAAGGAATAACAGCTCCTTCTAGGAAGATATTACCCTAAAAATAATAGAAATTACAACTCCTGCAAAGTTCTTAGAATTTTCTCTAAAACCAAAAGGTTTTTATTTTATTCTATAACTCGATTTCCATCTCTGACTTAACCACCCATGAATATCCGTGCTAAGAAAAGCAGTCTATTCTGGAGTTGCCAAGGCATGAAGGACGAGGAACGAGTTGCCGCCAGCGGAAGTCCTTCAAGCTGGCGGTTCGGCAATCGATATGTCTTGGAAATGTTGAAAGGCGCCTCGGAAGATTGATAGTGCTTTAGAAGCAAGCAATTCACTTGAAATTCACGTGGGCAGACTACACTTAATGCGATATACAGATATATATACAGATATATCCATATATCTGAGAGCAATTTGCCATGCAACCAAACAATTAAGCTGCGAAATTGGTGCGCTTGCAATTCCCGTTCTGCGGGATCTCGAGATCTGCCTGGGCTTCGGGCCAACCTCAATTAATCTCTTTGGCCAAAAGCCGACCGGACTTGACCCGAAGCTGTAGCTGAAGCTGGAGGTGGAGCTGTGGCTGGAGCTGTAGCTGGAACGTCACACTTCAATCAGACAATACAAAAATATTGAAATGAGCTTGGAACCGAGAGAACTGTGCGGCGGCGGCGAAGTAAAAACGAATTTCGCAGAATCATTTTAAATGAAGTTCATTTTTCGCCGAGCGCGTTCTCCGGTAATCCGGCAAATGAATAATTGATCGCGCTCTATAATTAACGGATCCACTCAATTGCCAGCATTTTAATGCAGCCGCCAGTCGGCGAACAAAAGCCAGCTCTATCTGTAGAGTCTATATATAGCTAACTATATGTATTTATATCTGTATGTATTTATATCTATATAAATTTGTATCTTTATACATTTATATCTCCCTCATGGTCACTCAAAAAAAAAAATCTCATGTGCAGTTTTCATTATTTTTCTGCCACACACCGATTTTTGCGGAAGCCATAAAGGCAGAAACTTAGTTCAACGAATTTTTAACGATTTTTATGAGTATTATTATACACTTTCTAAGGGTTGTGTGGATTTTTCAAGAAAGATCTTAAATTCTATATAAATTCTATATAACATTTAAAATTTTTATGTAATTTTAAAATGTGTATTCTGTACTCCAAAGTATTATTTTCTCCTTATATACATATGTAAATGGATAAAATACGAATTTATAGCGAATTAATACCTAATTTATTTATAGTCATACAATAATATTTTTAAATACTTTCCAGGGGTTTCTATGGAATTTTAAAATATGCATCAAATTCTAGGTTCAAACATTTTATTTTTAATCATTTTTTCAAAGCAAAATTCATACTCCAGAGTATTATTTCCTCGTAATATTTATAAATAAATAAAATACAAATTTAACCGATTTGTATACCTATTTTTTAAACACTTTCTAAGGGTTGTATGGTCTCTTAAGATAATTTCTAAGTTTTAGGTCCGAAAATTTAATTCTTATTTAAGTGCGAAATCCATACTCAGAGTATTATTTCCTCGAAACATATAATGATACAAAAAAAAAATACAAATTTAACCGATCCCTATTTTTAAACACTTTCTAAGGGTTGTATGGTCTCTTATGATAAGTTCTAAAATTTTAGGTTCGAAAATTTTAATTTAATTTATTTTTTCAAGTTCGATTTCCTTACTCCGGAGTATTATTTCTTCGGAACATATATTAATAAAAAAAATACAAATTTAACCGATTTGTATACCTATTTTTAAACACTTTCTAAGGTCTTCTCTTCTAAGGTATGGTTTCTTTCGTTAATTCTTAAGATCTAGGTTCGAAAATTTAATTTAATTTTTATTTATTTTTTAACTATCAAATCTTTACTGCAATGTATTCTTTCTTCGTAATACAAAATATATTTTAAAAAGAATATATAAAATACTAATTTATATATTTTTATATGCCTATTTCGAGACATATTTTAATTCTTGCATGGATTCTTAAGATACTTTTAATCAAATTAAATTTTTTAAAGGCAAAATCTTCACTCCATTATTCATTACTTGTATATTGTGATTGATACATGATTTTGAATACTTTAAATTGATTAATATTAGCAAATATTATTAAATCCATTTGATATAATGGGATTAAAGAACATCTTGAAAAATACATTCGGAAAATAATGGAAAATAATGAATCAAATCACTTTATCTTCATAATTCCTTAATAATATTAACCCCGTAGTATAGCTTAAGTAGAGTATCTAAAATCCCTTACTTTAACCTCAGATTCAGTTTCAACAGGCACTCCTTCAGGTAGCAATTGCAATTCCCATTCCTAGAAAAGCCACGAATAGAGCCAGCTCTGGGGAAGTTCATCTAATGAGACCCCACACCAAAACCAAACATAATTCCACCAAAAAAGTATAATTGATAATTTATGCATGCATAAGTTGAAATGTAATTTCTGGAGCTATTATTAATTTGATTACTCAACGTCACAGATACAAAGATACAGATGCAGATACAAAAGTTTTTCCCCCGAGGCACACACTCATGTGTGTGTATCTATGCGTAAGACACCTGTACGTGTACCTGTACCTGAGGCCCTGTGACATTGCCCCGACACTTAATTGGCAGCGACATACGGGCTAGGGTCAAGGGTTAGGGATTCGGTCCACCTTTCTAGCTGTATTAAGTTTCTCCTATCACGGCATAGGATCTCTGGTTCGATCGTTCTTTGAACTCTGGGACCCCGACATGATTTATGGGACCCTATATGAGCCCATCTAATTGAACAGAATTTAGTCAACCTTTTAGGTTCATTATTCAATAACTTCGTTGTCGTTGTCGCTGGCTTTGGCATTTTGGGTCGAAAACTGGTTTAACCGAAGACGATCGCGATCGCACCTCGAGCTGTGTTAAGTAATGCCGCCGCGATGATTGTTCCCATCTGCGTACTGGTTTTTTGCGTATTTACGGAAGTGTTTCGGCCCCGAGAATGTGTGACTGTGACTGCGGGCCCACCTGGCCCCGCCCCAAGCCAATTGCCGAACGATCGATCTGGGAACCAGTTCCCAGAGCGTCCACTTAGCCATCGTCACCTCGTCAACGTCATTAGTCGCCAGTCGAGGGGCTTCGAGGTGCGGAGTCATTTACTCCATTTATTTTTTAATTTACAAGAAGGTATTTCCTAGACTCGAAAGGGATTTTACTTAAGTTCTCAGTCATGGTCTCAATCAATCTATATTTTTATTATTTTGCCAAAGTGACCTTCTTTCTATATCTGATTTTAATTTTTTAGCCTTAAGGTGATAACAATCAGACAGAAACTGGATTCTGCAGAAAAGATTCACAAATTTGTTTCTTATTTATTTAATAATAAAATCTTAAGGTGTTTGACTGATTATAATAATATGATTCTGCTGAATACATTCAAAAATTTGTTTCTAATTATAATAAAGAGAAGATGATTAAAGAGTTAATGATTAAGGAATTTTTTAAAAATACTTGATCTCGTACATTGTATACTAATAATACAAGAAGATCAATTTACAAAACAATTTAAATTAAAGTTTAACCAGTAATATTTTATATTGTATAAATAATAAACTACTATATACTAAACTAATATGATTGAATATTTTAAAATTAAATTAAAGTTAAAATTATATTAAGTTAATTACTAAAAGGATGATAACAAATAGACACCAACTATGTTTTGCAGAAAAGATTAGCTAAAGAGATTCAGAGATTTTAATCTTTCAAAATTAAAGTAGCCTCAGGGACGCCATGATAAATAAATAAATTAATAAATATACTCGAGTATAATTTATTTTTAATAGTTTTGAATCAAGGTAAAATGTATACATCTTTATGAAAAATGCATTAAAAGACTAACCTTCTTTTACAAGGTTTATTTAATATTTCGAATATAATAATACTAATTTCAGTCCTGGTAAAAAAGAGATTAATTGTTTTTCACAGGAAAGATGCGCTACAGAGATTTATTATTTATTTATCATAGCAATCCTGAAGCTACTTTAATTTTTAAATATTAAAATCTCTGTTTACTATTTAAAAATCAAAGCAGTTTTTAGGGGAGCCATGATAAATAAATAAATAAATAAATAAATAAATATACTCGAGTATAATTTGCTTTTATTAGTTTTTAATCAAGGTAGAATGGTTGTCTTTATGAAATATGAATTTAAATGGTAACCTTCAGTATTAAATTATCTGTTTAAAATTTAAAAATTAAAGTAGATCCAGGGGAGCCATAATAAATAAATAAATAAATAAATATACTCGAGTATAATTTGCTTTTATTAGATTTTAATCAAGGTAGAACTTATGAATCTTTATGAAATATGCATTAAAAGACTAACCTTCTATCACAAGGTTTTGTTTATGTTTAAAAAATAATAGGACTGATTTCAGTACTGAACTTCCTTTAGTCAAATTCCAAGCCAACAATGCATTTAGTAATATTTAAACATGGGAAAAATATAGTTATAAAATAAAAACTTGATAATATTTACTTTCCCTCAAGTTCATAGTTGTATTAAGTAAACAATCCATAGTTTTTCCCAAATTTCACCTATTCATGTTCAAAAAGAAACTCAAACTCATTTCTAATCACTTGTCGAGTGCTTGTAAAGCTCAATAATAAATAATAAGATATTCATACTCGTTTGAACAGATTTCCAAGCACGAATCGCGGCCAACTTTGGCACTTAAAGGCAATTACAGTGCGAACGATAAATGCTAATCAAATCGCCCAAGTCTCGGCGGCCAAAGCCGGCCTTAATTTGAGTTCGGGTCCGAGACACTAACTATATATGGATCATGATCTCATTGGCCGTTACTTGCGCATAGCCAGTGCCCATTCCCAATGCCAAATGGCCAGCGAGCCGAATTTGTGGCCCGCAAGTAGCCTCAGCTTTGGACATTCGGTGTTAGTGTTCGACTTCAGTTGCCAATTTAGTGACAAAACACAGATAAAAGCGATTCGATTTGAATATTTTGCTAGCCATCCGCCTCGAACACACACACGGCTCTCAGCTCTCAAGTCTCAGCTCTCAAGTCTCAGCTCTCAGCTCTTGGCCATTCTCTGTGCACGTAAGCTGATCTAAGCCAAAATAGTAAAACCTATTAAAAATTATTATTGTCCCGTCTTCATTAAGCCAGAAAGCCACAAAGCCACACCGAGCCAATAGAGGCGAAAATACGATTTCGTATGCATAAATTTTCGTTGCGAGCGGTTGAGATAAATATTGAACTCAATGGGGGTACAGTGCGTTTCATAGAAGGTAATACTTAAAGGATTTAAGTTAATTTTAATTTGCTTGCTTGGAAATATGAAAAGCAAGATACTTTTTCCCTTAGTTCCCTTAAAGTTCCCTTATAACTACTTTAGAAATAATTCTGATAAGGTTTTATATTAATAAGTTTTAAACTTTCTTGTAATAGAATAATATTAATGTTTCTCTTAAATATAGAATCTAAATTTAAAGAAATTTATTGAATACTAAGCTGAATAATATACCACAAATAGTAGTATCTATTTTTAAAATACCTAAAATGTATCTTTAAAAATTCTCTTATGTTTCCTTATAGTTATGTCTTATACTGCCCCTGATCAAATATGTATGTGTACAAATTTATAGGCAAGTTTTGTTTAAAATTCGTACTTTCATGAAATTTATTGCTGAAACCCCGACAAAGCCGAAAAGCAACTACTAGACAATACAAACGGCTTCTTATTTACATAGAAATCTTTTTCCATAAACCCAAAAATAAAAAATAAATTAACAAGCATACAAATAGATATAAAATTGGATTTGAATGGACTAATCAGAGTGAAGTTCTTACCTGCTGGTCACTGATGTTGGTTCGTGACTCGATTGTAACCTCTCCAAAAAGAATCTTTTCCCTGCTCTTCTCGGCGATCTCGGCGTAATTTTCGCACTCACATGGAGATGGTGTCCAAAGCGACACTTTCACGCAACACAAAAGCGACGATCATTACACAAATTTTTTATTTTAAATTTAAATAGGAGATATTTCACTTGAGGACTTGCTGGTTTTAGGGAGGTAAAAGTTTAAGGGGAACAGAGTCAGGCAAATGGGTGTTAAGAAGGTATTTAGAAATCAGGATAAAAGATATTCTAAATACAATTAAGGAAACATTAAATTTCAGTCAATAACCCCACGATAAAACCCCTATTTAACATTTATTTAAATAATGTAATATAAGCTGAAACCTAAAAGGTGTGAAAACTATTCTGAACTGATACCGAAAAATACCTAATTATTTATCAAAAATTAGAATAATTCCCTGAACTTAACAACAGTAATTTACACTTATTCTCCCAGAAAAGTCTTTGTATAAATTCTGAATAAATAAACTATGAAAATTCCTTGACTTAATCAACCTAAATAAACTGATTTTCTCATTTGCTACACAGTTCTTATAGGTCCTGCCCCAGTTGCCACCTTTCCAACTGCAATTTATATTTTGTTTTCAACTAATAAACAGTTTTGCCAACTAACTTTCGCTATGAATAATTCCAGATCTCTCCTATTCGATTGGTTGATTTTGAATTCCTTTCATACTTTTAAAGTTTCCGCTGGCCTGAGTGAAATCCTTAATTTCCCCTATCCTATGCTCACTTTTCCCTTTGACAGTCGGTTGCCATGATCAAGAAATGTCCAAAAGTTTCGCTCAAAAGGACTCAAGCAGCCGGGCTCTTGGCATAATGCCGTGTATCCAGCGCTAAGATGACGGGCAACAGCCTCTCATCAGGCTCTCTCCACCTGGCTGGGCTGGTTCGTGTAAACACTACAAAGCCGCGGGGAAACTAGTATCTCAGTGCCACGGGGAAACTAGTATCTCAGTGCCGCGGCTTCGCTGCCAAGTTGTCACTCGTGGGGCGGCGCTTGCCGGTAAAATGCAACTAAAAGCGACACTAACCCAATTTCTGTAGGGCCTAATAAAATTATAAACTTTTCTCGGCGTCTCGCGAGTAGCAACAAAACAAACAAACACGGAGCTTGGGAGGAGGGGGCATGGTAATTGCTTTGCACCAAGAAGGAGGAGGAGGCGGAGTCAGCTCTCGAGGATGTAGGATGTAGGATGTAGGATGGTTTCCCAAAAAACATCAGCACACGTTCACGAGATGGCAGCCAGAATTTTGTAGATATGAGGGAAAGGAAGAAAGAACAAGTACCCATAACAGAGTAAATAGGAGCACCTGGAGGCGTGGCAGCTGGGCAGGAGTAGGAGCCAAGCTGAAACAATGGGCATAAATGCAGGGCTCTGCTGCTGCCACCTCTCTTCAAAACGGGGTTAATAAAGTTGCGCATGAACAGGTCGGAGCCAGCACTTGAAAAAAGCGAGAATCAATCAATCAAAAATTCTGTATAAAGTAAAAGGTTTCTAAATGGTATCAGGAAGTAATTTAAAAAATTCCTTAGAATCCCTTAATTCTTCACCATTTTGTTAACCATTTCCCAAGCTTAATAGCAACTAATTGCAATTATTTCTAACAGTGTAAGAGCAGTCGTCACCACAGGAGCCGCAGCTGCAGCTTGCATGCAATTTGTGCGGTAAACAAAGTGCCGTAGTCGCAGCCGGAGGAGGACCTGCCCTCCTCCCTCTGGCTCCCCTTCTGCCAAGCTCTTCGAGTTCCGAGTCCATGCTGGGTGCCCAGTCGAGTGCATGCTCGGTGCACTGCCCCGCAGGTGTGCTGCAGGGAGCGGCTAGGGTGCCCACCATGGGGAAGGTGTCGCCGCTGTTTGCTCTGCCCTGATTTAGCCTCTTGGTAAGAGTGCGTCTGTGTTTGCCTGTTGGTTTGTTTTTGTTTGTGCGTCTGCCACGGGGTTATCCCTGGCGCCAGTCCCAGAACTTTTCATTTCGAAACCGATTCCATATCGGTTGCCTGCATTATTTTGGCACTGAAGCTGCGTAAAGCTACTACGGCCGCGAAGTCAAGGCTAGCTGGTTGCCAAAAGGAAAACTTGACCCATTTGGCATGGTTTATGCGGTGTTATGCCTGTTATGAAGCTCTGGCTGTTGCGTAATGATGGTTTTTTAATAGGTCTTGAACTATTATAAAAAAAATATAAATAAAGGAGGAAGAGAAATTCAGGGAATTAAAAAAAAAAGACTTTGTAAAACATAAATTTGGTGAAAATAGTGGGTGTTAAAAGCAATTTAGGTTCAAATATGTATAAGAATGATTTCTTACTGAAATTATATATTTTTTAAAGAATCTATTAATAAAATTTAGGTTAAAAATATTCTTGAAATATTGAGTACTTTAATAGAACTTTCAATTGTGGCAACATGGCGCATGAGTAATAGGACTTCCATTATAGAATTATTACTAAAATACTATAATTTTTAAGAAATCTAAAAATATAATATATTATAAATGAGAAAATCTAGGAAATTCTGAAGGATTTATTTAATAAAACCAAAATTAAGTAAAAAGGCCGTAACTTAGAAGAAGAAACTTAGGGATTGTTTTTTATAATTATATAAAAAAACTGAATTCTTATTAAAATACAACATAAATGAGAAAATCTGGAAAATTCTGAAGGATAGATTCTGAAGGATAGATGCAATAAAGCTAAAATCAAGTGAAAATAGCGAAATTTTTAAGATTTTTTAGGATAGTTTTTTACAAGTATAAATACATAAAAATCTGATTTCTAACTAAAACAGTTTTTATAGAATTTAAAAATTATATTTAAGTAACAAATATACTTGAAATATTGAAAACTTTTTTATAGAATTAAATAATTATATAATATTGAAAACTGTAATTTGATTTTGATTTTTTGTGATGATTTTTGATAGTTGCAACATGGCGTATGAGCAATTTCGCTTTCTTTATAGAAAAACTACTGAAATACTTTTCTTTTTGTAAGAAATCTTGTAATAATATTTCAGTTAAATATATTCTTGAAATATTTGAAACTTAAAAGGGATTTTTAAAGATAACAACATGGCGTATGAGCAATTTTTCTTCCTTTATAGAAGTGTTAGGTTTATCTTAGACTTATTTAAAAAACCTATATAACAAATAGTAGAAATAATAAAAAAAAGTGTTAAAAAATATCTAGTATCTCGTTTTCTACTTTATAATCTCAAATACAAAACAAGAACTTTATTTTTAACTGAATCGTAAAATGTCTTTTTAACAGCCTTTCTCAAGCATTGCTTCTGAATCTCCCATCGATCTTTTTATTTCCAATTTATTGAGCTGCCTGACAAAAGCAGAACAACTCATTTTATTATATGATTCCGGTGCTGGGTGTGCATGTTCGCTGAAGGAACCAGTTTTATGCAACCTAATTAGAACCCATCACCGGTGGCCGCTGACTTCGCAGCCTTTGCCTGACAACTAGTGGCATTTAAATAGCATTTGTTGTTAGGGCAGCGTAATCAATGTTTATGCATTTAAATTTTAATTGAAAAAAAACACACACACACACACATTACAGAGAGTAAATACGAACACCGTTAACGTGCGTTTTTTTTGCTTATTTTTTTTGCATTATTGCCCAGCAACTTGGCAGCATCATTGATTTTTCCTCTCTGAACTGCTCTGCCACCGCTGCTGCTTTTCCTTCATTTCCTTTTGGGCCTAATGTTTTCGCTCTCTCTTTTCTCCACTTTGTTATGTTTTTTCTTTGGTTTCTTTAGCTCTCTGTTTTCTCTGTTTTCTCTGCTTTTCAGCCTTCTTTTGGCCATTTTCACTCTGGCTTTCCAAATTACTTTTGGCCCAGAGACTCTCGGCAGCACGTGCATGCAAAGGATATATGTGTGTACAGGATACATATGTATGTAGTCCCTGTCTTCGGAGCGACTCCTGCCAGCTGCTGTGGTGGCACAGTTACCAACTCTATGTGTGCTCCGACTTTTCCGAAAGGGAAAAGGGGAACAACGGAAAACTGTGTGTGCGTGTATATTTGTCTCGCGTGCCCCACAATCCGGGTTTGGGGCGGTTGTGTGTACAAAGCAGGGGCGGGTAGGAGGGAAGGGCATGGCTTCAACCGGCTGCCATAACCCCTCGTAACGAGGGACAACAATTTAATTTTAATTGCCGCACTTTTCAGAGCCCCTCTCAAGCTTCTGCTCCTAATGCTGCTGCTGCTGCCGCTCAAAATCGATCATACGCACCGTGTGCCGGATGCCAAAAACGAAAACAAAACAAAAAGCGATACAAGCGATACGAACGATACAAGAGAAACGAGAGAAACGGGCACAAGGCGGCCAGCCAAGAGCAAATGGGGAAAAAAATCAATTTGTATTAAGAATGAAATTTCGATTTGCGTTCGAATTTATTTGACCACGAATGGAAATCCAGCAGGATACGCGCGCGCGTGTGTGTTTTATGTGCCGCGCTGCGCCGCCCTGCGCTGCTCTGCTGCTCCGTGGGCCTGCCAGCTTGGTCCTTTTACATAATTAAACGGCGGCACGCGTTAACTGGGCTTTAAACCTGCGGGGAAAAACGGCAGCAGGCAGCAGTCATTTGCTTTAAGGTGGCACTACGGACATGGACACTGTTCCCATTTGCCTGGACTCTGGCCTCTGCAAGGACAAGAAGGATGCCGAGCCACTCGGCCATGATTTCCCCCGAGCTTTGTTTTCGCCTTCATCCACTTATCAAAGCATCAGCTTTGGCTTTTCTCTGCTATTTCGCTTCTCTCTTCGCTTCTCTTCTCTTTTCACATTTTGAACACTCACGCGGCAGGATCACAGGATCTCGGCTCAGCTCTTCACGGCGGAGCTATGCAATCCTGACACAGACACTGGGCACACACACAGGACACTGGGGACACACGCGGCGGACGCAGATAGAGAGACTCACACGCAAGGGCGAAAGGCTGGCAACTAATTTGGGTGACTGCCTGGCAGTCGCGGCGAGTCGCTTCGGTCGCTCAGTCTTCGAGTCGTTGGTGCTGCTGCACTCGAGCTGCCGAGCGCCGAGCTGCCGATTTTCCGAGTTTCCGAGTTCCCGAGCTCCGAGGAGGCGGTGTCTCGTCCCACGCTCACCCAACTTCCAGTTCCAGGCCTAGCCGGGTTCGCAACCCCTGGTCAGAGAAAGCTCTGCAGCGACACGGGGTTAAACGGGGCCACCCTCAACCCCGGGGCACTCAGAGAAAAATGTATTTCTTGCAAAAGAGGATATGAAAATTGGGAAATTTTTTTCATAAAAGCCTTGAGGCACCCGGAAGAAATGTATTTCTTGCGAAAGAGGATATGAAAAGTAGGAAATCTTCTTCATAAAAACCTAGAGGCACTCGAAGAAAATTTGTTATTTGCGAAAGAAGATATGGAAATTGGGAAATCTTATTTTTGAAAACCTAGGGGCACCCAGAGAAAGTATATTTCTTGCGAAAGAGGATATGAAAAGTAGAAAATCTTCTTCATAGAAGCCCAGAGGCACTCGGAGAAAATGAATTTCTTGCGAAAGGGGATATGAAAATTGGGAAATGTTCATCATAAAACCCCAGAAGCCCTCGGAGAAAGAGTATTTCTTGAGGAACAAGATATGACAATTAGAAAATCTTCTTCGTAGAAGCCTAGAGAATTAAATTTACTTTTCTTCTTGTACAGTTTTTTAAAGAATATTTCAATTAAGTCCCGTAAATATATTAAATTAGTGATAAATAATACAAAGAATATAGCCTAAAGGCCTTAGTCGCTCTGGCTTCAACGCACTGTATTTAGAAATTGTATTTGTTACAATTATTACAATAAAAATAAATAAATAAATAATACAAAGAGTGTCAAATCTTCGAAAATTTTGTTCCTAGAGAGAGAGATGTATTTGAATAAATAATTAGTCTTGTATTATTTTTCTCTTCACGTTTCTTAAGAATATTTCCTCCTAGTTATAGTTGCCTTTTCGTAGCAAATAATTAAATATAAATATAATTCTAAAAAATAGTTTAATATTTCATATTAAAACTTATTTTAAATGTATTTAAACCCCTTTTAAGTTTAACAAAACGTATAGTTACAGTTAACTTTTTTTGTGGTAAATAAATAAATACAAATATAATTCTAAAAAAATAGTTTAATATTTCATATTAAAACATATACTAAATGTATTTTTTACTATTACTTAAACACCTTTCCAAGTTACACAAAACTTATAGTTATAGTTGCCTTTTTTGTGGTAAATAATTAAATGTAAATATACTTATAAAAAAAGCAGTTGAATTAACCATATTAAAACTTATTTTAATTATATATTGAACTATTATTAAAACCCCTTAAAAGTTACACAAAACTTATAGCTTTAGTTGCCTTTTTTTGTGGTTAAAAATTAAATACAAATATAATTCTAAAAAGACAATGGAAATTTTATAGTAAAACTTCATCATTATATATTTTTCACTATTATTTAACACCCTCTAAGGTAACAAAAATCAAATAATTAAATATAAATATAATTCGAAAGAGACAGTTGAAATTCCCTAGTAAAACTTTGTCTCTATATATATTTTTCACAATTATTTAAACCCCTTCTAAAGTACCCAAAACCTCCTTGCTAAGATATCCCTCAGTGTAATATCCTACTAAGACGAGTTCTCTAGCTTTCTCCATATATTTTTAACTTTTATTTAAACCCTTTCAAAGTTACTTCCTTACTAAAATATCCTCCAGTGTAATATCCTTACAAGAAGAGGTCGCAAGCTCCCGAGCACGACCTATCCCAAAGCTTTTTGGCTCAATTTGGCATCCACACGCGGTGCCTTCCAGTGCGCAGTGTTGACTCTGCGCGGAATTGGCGCCAGCACGTGCCACGCCGCAGTCCAGCTGTTGGTTACCCGAAACCCACCTCACCTCGGCTCGCCTCCTGACCCTGCCCAATGCAGCTCATTCTCATTCCTTCTCCCGCTCCTTTTCCTGCTCCCCAGGCCCCGTTCCCGCTCCCCGAGGCTATTCAAATCAGAGCCGAGCTGTGGGTTGACTTCTGACCATTGATGGCGCACGCAGGCGGGTCAAACGCTGGCCCCCCAAGGAGTCGGGGTCGCATGCACTCACGGGCTGGGCCCCAAAATAGACCGGAGCAGGAGCTGGAGCTGCTAAACTGGAGTAACTTCCACCCCTCAGACCCATGTCGGCCCTTTTGCCGAAGCATTCTTTATTGGCTTTGGCTTTCCAATTGGGTTTTTGGGTCAGCCTTCAGCCCAGCAAATGCACACAAACACACACACAGACACACACACATATCGCACGAAAGGATGCAGTCAGCTCAAAGGATCTCGGACACACACACCAATCACCCAGCCTGCCACGAGGACACTACGCATACTTGCTGGCCAACTGCAACTGACACTTGTGGATCGATGCCAGTTGTGTCCTGCCTCGCACTCACTTTCACTGCCTCCTAGTAATTACTTAACTTAGTTTAACGCAAATTATTTTGGTTAAGTCAGCATGACAAAGGTCGGGCTAAGGTAATTGAATATTGTCAGGGATTGAAGCAGGTGATATATGTAGTTGGTTTATATAAAACACTGCAAAGCTAAACAGGATTCAATTATGTTGGACTTAAGTTGACCTTTTAGCCTTTCAGAAATTCAATAATTTTCTTAGTTTAAACCTACTTTGAGGTTTGTTTACAAAATATAATTGTTTTCTAAGCTCAAAGTATAGTGAATACTAATATTTAAATGATGCTCTAAAGGTCATTCAAGTCAAAAAGGATATCATTCAAAATGTAGATGTTGTTGTTAAGATACATCCTAATTATTATTATTAATTAAGATAAATCTCATTATTTGTTGTTTGGTAATAAAATTAAAACTTAACTATAATATAAAATATATAAAAAATTAAACAAAATAAAGAAAAATAAAATAAACATGTACTAGGAAAATTCAATAAATAAATTCAGGCTAAAATTAACTTGATCATTTTCATTCATTTTTAAATACCAAAACAAACTTAAATAAATTTAATATTAATATAAACTTATTACTGCTAACTAAATTAGGGATATAATACATATATAACCTTATACATAATTCCTACTGTAAACTTACTGATTTTGAAAGTTAAAAACTATATTTTATAGTAAATTCCATTCCCTACCATAGTTCTTTCCAAACTTTTGATCTAAAACATAAAACACTCATATAATGCTCCATTTTGAATGACCAACGAAATCCATCTAAATTCCACAGATCCTGAGATTACCATCTAATATGTGTGCCTTTAGGCTTAGTTGGCTTATTTATTGTGCGGCTGTGAATCATCGGGTGAATGGAGTGTCCTCTGGAGGAGAGGCGAGGGATGCAGTTCGAGGACTTGACGCATTCTGTGAGCTTTTTGTTCCGAATTCGATGCCCCGGGCCAAGCACTCGAGCCCCAATGGGCAGGACCCAATGCCGGCGCATCCTCATCGGGCATAATTCGTTGGATCCAATGGATCATCATCATCATCGTCATCGTCATCACAAAGGGAAAGGCGATGTCATCGGCGACAAAATGCAGCAGAGCTTTCCCAGGCTGCCAGGCCTCTAAACAATGCCGACCAATTTCCAAAACAATGTCAGCGTGCGCAATTTTAATGATTGCAGATATTTTAATGCGGCACCAAGTTATTGTTCTCATGCTGCTGAATTACACTGAGGGAAATAAAGTGTAGAGGGAGTGGGTAAAACATGTTTGAAGTTTATACTAGGTTCCTTATAAATTTTAAGAATTGTTACATTGTTTTCTATTCAAGAAGAGATTGTTATAATATTAGTTTGAAGCTAAGGCTTTTAAATTCTTAATCAGCATCAACAGCCGAGTTGATTTAGCCATGTCAAGCTACCCCAAACGTGTTCCTTATATAGCAGTTAGTTTTATAGTTGAAATGGATCAAAACAGATGACCATATTCAAAAAGATATATCAAATAATTCTATTACAATCTATAAACCTTAATCTTCTCTCCTTTTGGTGCCCAAAAAAGTTATTAATGTTCTCATTGGAATTTTTTCTCAGTGCCTGTTGTACTACTAACTGCATCGTCAGCAATGGGTGGCCAAAAACAGTATGAAAATTTCTATAAAATTAGTTCATCCAACACTACACGGCCTCGCCTGTCGCAGCATCCTCCTCAACGGATGAATCAATAGATAGATGGATGGATGGATGGATGGATGGATGGTTGGACGGTTGGAGTCAATGTGTGTAAGTGTTTTTGCACTGCGAAACTGTTTGGGGGCAAATGCAAAATGATTGATTGACTCCCGGCATCATTATTATTAGCATTTTTGGGTTCGGATCTCCGTTGTGCCTGCGTTTCTGGCTAATTAACAGAGCTCTGGCTGGCCAACTCCGATTTTGGCGCTGGCCTGGTTCATTCAACCCACCTCAGCGGTGCTGATGGGTGAAGTACAACCGTTGGCCGCGACTCCCAGCAGCAGCAGCAGCAGCTCACTAATTGAAGCCGAAGAGGCATTACTAGATAATTTTAATGTGTTACGGTAGCCCGGCATTAGCATTAGCATTAGTGGCAGCATTAGCCCAAGCCAATTTCCACTTCGCATTTTGGGATGGATCTTTAGAGATTTGGCTTTAGCTGTGAAAATCATCGGTGGATGCGATGCGGTTTAATCACCGATGCTTATGAGCAATTAAAGTAACTCAGGAAGATGTGGGGATCCCCAGGTTCACAATGTATTTTATTTTAATTTAGAAAAAAGAGTTTCGTAAACCTAACTTGGTAATTAAATATATTCAAAAATATTTTTTTCCTAATGTTTACTGTAATTTCTTAAACTACAAATAATTCTATGCATAGGTGAGCTTTAACTATAATAAATAATAATTATAGCCTCTATATCATACCTTTATCCCACTTTATAGAAGCTTGAAAAGACGCAAGAATTTTTCATTGTGGTGTTAATTATGTGTTAATCAATCAATGGTTATTTAAAAAAAAAATTCACGAGAACTACATTTAATTTACGCTTTAAGATGGAAAATAATTATATAACAGAATATTATTTAAAGAACCTTCATAAGTAACTACTTTTTATAACAGTTTGCGTTTTTAGTGTTACTGTAAATTATATTTATTATAGGAAAAAGTAAACAAATAAATTATAACTTATAACTTAACTTAGTCATTATATTTTTAATGTTTAGATTTAAATTAAAATAAAAAAATAATAATAAATAAATTATGAAACGTAAATTAATATTTAGGCATCTTTCATACTTTAGCCATATTATAAATAGATAATAACTTATTTTCGAATAAGTCGAATTTTAAAAATTTTAATCAACAAAATAGACCGTTGCTTAATTAATCATATATTTTTTGCCTTTTATTCTATTCTCTATTTTAATAAAACTTCCAGAACTTCAATATATTGAACTAACAACCTCTACAAGTTCCCAAAAGTAACCATTTAAAAGACAACCATTTTACATTTAAGCTTAATTTATATCTCGTTTTAGCCGGATTAAACCGGCAGCTGTAATATTAAAATTCGTTTTACGAACATCTGCGGACTGCGTATAACAAACGTATTCCAGTTATTGAATATTATGAGTTTTATGAGCCCTATCGAAGCTCGGAGGCAACTGTACCTGCGGTGATTGCCTTGTGCAATGTGATCGCCGCCATTTTGGAAGCGCGCAATAGAGCCAACGGCACTTTATTCGTCGGCTACTACGATGGCTGACACACTTACGATCCGTGCATATAAAGCACTCACACCATTACCTATGCACACTCACACACACACACACAGAGTGGATAGGGTCTTGGATCATTCCAATTCCAGTCGCTTTCCCACTTATTTTACATAATAACAACCACACACAGAAACGCCCGTAAAACTGGTACATACCACCACAAACAAATACGCTTATAAGTCTTTATTTGCGTGCTTTTGTTGGCTATAAAATTGTTTTTTTCTTTATCATAATTAAATTCATGGTTCGTGTATCATCTTCAAAAAACCAAAACCGAAGAAAAAAAAACACTCTCGGGATCTCTCTTGCTCTCCCTCTTTCTCTGTCCCTCTCCCTCTCTTTCTCTTTCTTTGGGCACTTAATTCGTGAGCCGCAAGGTGAGTTAAGCGTATGTACATACATATGTGCATACATATGTACATACCTATGTATGTACAGTCATATTTACCTCGATCATTTCTATTGTCCACACACGTTCGCTAGACAAGGCCAGCACGAGGGAGAAGAAAGAGAGGCCAGATCGCGTGTGTGTGGGTCGATGTTGCTGGAAGATGATGCTACAGTACAATTACCATTACGAATGTAACACGAGTTCCATTACACTAGACTTTAATACTCTATTTTAATGTAAACTACTAAATAATAATATACCAAAAATATGTATTAAATGTATATATAAATGTTTATATAGAAACATAGTTCTAGATTTTTATACCGACATGTCGCATACAAATTAATTTAAAACATATAATAATGTTTTCTTCTCATTTCCCCAGAGGAAAATAAATATAGGTCTATTAGTAATAAATTCTAAAAAGTAGATATAGTCGATTGGAAAATCAGCTCAACTATATCTTTGCAGAAAAAGATATTTCACTTTTGGCATAAATAATAGTCCTATGATTTTCTATGATCTCAATATAAGCACTTTCCCTTTAACAATAAAGTTTTTGGAAAAAACAAACGAATTTAAAAACAAATAATAAATAAATACAAAAAAAAACAAATTTTATTTACTTATTTTCAATAGAACAACATGCGTTTTTCGAAATAAGTTGTAAAATTCACTTATTCCCTTATTCCCACTTATTCACTTATTTCCCTTCTCTCACTATTACTTAATGTATAATAAATAAATAAAATACAAAGAAATTGTATTTACTTATATTTAATAAAAGAACATGCATTTTCCGAAATAAGTTGTAAAATTCACTTATCACACTATAGGGATTTTCCTTTTCTCACTATTATTTAATTTTAATTTTTCTAGGGTACTTCATCTATCGATAGTGTTCCCCTATTTCTAGTTTTAGTTGTGGTTGAATTTAATTACGACGCCGCTGGCTCTACGAGTCCCATCATCCAATCTAAGGCCGTGGGGTAATTTCAGGCAAAACGAAAGCGCCACCCATCCGAAGATCTCATTTATAATGCTGCCTCTCTTTCAGACGCCCTCTCTGTGTTGTTTTCCCCCACAGACTTTTCACGTACACGTAGCATTTCTTTTGATAATTTCATAATCATGTTTCTATTTTTCACATTGATAACTCAGCCGGAGATCACCGGAACTGAGAGCTTTATGCGGCACAGCTTCGAACACGGCCCAAAATGCGAGTCTCAATAACTCATCGCTGACATCGAATGCTGGTCGCCAACGCAAATGCTTTCCCCTTACGAAAAAGTACAAGGAAAACTAGGAAAACCCGCTTGGAATTGCTGCACGAGCTGCAAGATAAATGAAATGTCATTTGCCCCGTGTGTTCTATAGGATATGTACTGATATATATTCCCCTATTAGGCCTTTGAGTACGCAACCTGGATGACTCCATTAGGGGAAAATTGAGAAATCCTCCAGACTTTAAATCTTGATCAATGCTGTGATTTGTTACGGACTTATAAATGTTTATATGGGGGATTAGTCTTTGAATTTTCTTTTTAAATAACAAAAATTGATTAGGAACAGATTTATTAAACAGAACTATAATTATTTTAAGTCTACCAATTAGGTATTTTCTAAATTAAAATTGATAAGAATTGAAAGGAAATATTTATCTGAACTTCATTTTCATAAATATATAAATTGGATTCTTTCGCCTATTTTTTATATATTTTTTCTTTGAGGCAATAAATTTGTTGTTAAATTTAGTTAGAGGTTAATTTTATATATAAAAAAAGTACAAATAGTTACGGTTTGTTGTTTAATAAAGCAAGTAAATTAAATTTTAATTTTAATTTATTTTCTTTTACAAAATAAAACTATTAGGCTATACGAAAATACTCACATACAAACAGATTTCCATGAAAATATAAATTCTCACCTTCTATTCTTTCTCCTGAAACCTTAAAAAATATTTAGTTAATTTTAATGTCTAAAATATAAAAAAAAAATCAAATATCTCTCACTTTACTGACATTTATTAAACAAAATAAAGACACCCAAAAAATAAAGTGAGCAGAGGAACAGCACGAGGAGGAACCCCATTCGAAACAATATCAAAATCACACATATGTCATAAGCAGAAGCCATTAAAAACAACCTGAAAATACTGATTTTTTTCTATTAAAAATAAACTTGAACCACCCACGAATTTAATTGTTGTTGTTCCTATTATTTTTATATATTTTTGTTATATTTCTCATAGCAATTTCTTTCGACTATTGAAATGCGTACAAAAAATCATTAAGACAGATCGTGGCATTAAAATATATGTACACATGTGCATATATGTATAAGCCAGAAAAAAATCAAACGCAAAACAACCGAATATTTTAATTAGAGTGTAGATAAAAAGCAGCAACAACAAAGGAAACATTCAACAAATGAGAAAAAACGATGAGCAGCAGACTTGAGGGAAAGGGGGATGCGATGCGGAGCGGTGGCAGCAACAAATATTAACAATAATTATACCCAAAATATCAAGGCGCGACACCTATTCCATATAAATTTTAGCTTTCCACAATTTTTTCCTTCGTTCACTCTCGATAAAAATAACATTCCACACGTACACACAAGCGAACGGAGGGGGGTAGGGCGGAGAAATAGATTTGGGAAGTGAATTTCGAATAGTACCTACTCACACATATACATATATGTATATGTATATACAATATATATCATGGTGAGCGGGGGCTGTGGGTAAAAATAAATACAAATGTCGCCGGCATCAATAAGATATAAATTAAGAGTGTACTACAATCCCAATGTTAATTAGAGAAGCACGAATTGGAGGGGGGAAGCACGAGGGGGAAGGCGGCGAGAAGAGGAGCGTAGAAACGGAGAATCTTCACTGAGAAGAATGTGAAAATCTTTTAAACAAACTGGAGATTATTACTTGGATACTTTTCTAACACCTAATATTAACCAATGGTTATTAATTTGTGGGTTTTTATTTTATTTATAGATCATAGAATTCTGTTAATAATTATTATTTGATCATTTCAAACTATATTTTATAATTTTTTATTATTTCTCCAAGTGCTATCACCTTATATACCTTTTCTATGATCGGATCATTCCAAGGCATTCTCTTTCCAGTAATATTTAACGCTATCCCCCCTCCTACAAGATATCATACCTCCCATCCGATTTCGTACCTCCTCCACCCAGCCGAACTTCACGCGCACCACTGGATGCGTTTGACATGCTGTCGTGTATCTATTAGATACATTAGCCACCGCATGCCGCCAGAAAGATCCATGCTGCTGCATCCACGGATCGCTGCATCTTCTTCGGGCTGCCCCAGCAATTTCGATGTTTTCGTATTTGAAGTGTTTTTACACGTAAATTTATTTTGTTTTTGTCGCGTTTAATAAAGTCGCATTTGCCGTGGGGTGCCGCCACCTTATAGCTTTCCCCCAATAAGCAGCAGCCAAAAGTGGGAGGAAAACTTTATTTATTCCAGCCCCAGGCAGCTTAATGACTTCCTGGAGGGAAATCGGGGACAGGGCGAGATTATAGTGCGGTAGCAGTGCTATATACCAAGTGGGTATATTATATCTACATACATATGTATATACGAAGTAGTCTCAAGTTTTTAAACTATTCTTTGAAATACTAGGAATAAGTTAAATATATTATTAATATTATTATATATAAGGTTATTATTATTATTATTATGTTTATTAATTTTTTAAAAAAGGTATTATTTTATAATATTTTTCTGGTAATTTTTGTTAGTTGTGGGTCGTTAACAAAGAGATCTGTATAAAAACATACAGGCTTTACCAAGGAATGGGATCTATATATTCATTCTTAAGATTGTAAAGGAAATACGAGGTTTGTAATTATTAAAATCATTAAAAAAATATTATATAAATTATTTTTCAATTAGTTTCAATAATGTCTCCAAAACAATGTATATTAGGGCTGGGATCAAAATTTTATACTATAATTAAGAGGGAATCGGAATGCCTTCAATGTATAAATTAAATCAATATTGATTGGTTTATACAAGCACTTTAAACAATTTATATATACAATTATTGCTTAAAAACTGTTAACCCTGCAGTACCACTTGTCATCAATAGGCCTCTGTAATCAACGATTCATCAACAGCCGACGTCGATTTCTACCGAGCCGACGCTCTCATTCGACCATCGTGTCAAACCCGACTCTCTCGCGCTCTCATTTCTCTCTCTTCGCAAAAAAGGTTGATGACAGAATGATTAAAAGTTGTTGATGAAAAGATGATGACAAAATGGTCTAAATTAATCAGTAATTCATCAACAAAAACGGCATGTTGGCTCTTGCTCTCTTGAACTCTCCCTCTCTCAAAAATATGAGCGGGGTGAGCGTTTTTTATTTGCGTTGTATCTTTTGAAGGAGTGAGGAGCAATACTTTGTGGTCGACAAAAGTGAAAGAAATTAAAATGTTTTAACAAGTTCCCATTATCGCGAGAGGGTTATTTCTACAGCAGTACACCATATTTTTATAACAGTGAAATTATATAAAAAAATTGGGTATTAAATGGAAAGCTGTGAAATTAATTGTTTAATGCGAAGAAAATCCAAAACTACAAACACTTTGTTGATGAATTTGTTGATTAATTGTTGATGAATTCATCAACAAAGTGTTGATGAATTCATCAACAATTCATCAACAAAGTGTTGATGAATTCATCAACAAATCATCAACAAAGTGTTGATGAATTCATCATCAAATTGTTGATGAATTTTTGGTATAAGTGTTGATGAATTTTTGGTCAAAAGTGTTGATGAAAAAGTGATTAAAAGTTGATGAATTTGTGTTGATGACAGCCTAGGACATGCCCATGTTAAATTCATCAGTAGTTTGTATGGGCTGTCATCAACTTTTCATCAACAACACCGACATTTGCGTTGATGAATTACTGATGACAGGTACTGCAGGGTAACCTCTAAATTCCCTGCAGTACCTGTCATCAGTAATTCATCAACGCAAATGTCGGTGTTGTTGATGAAAAGTTGATGACAGCCCATACAAACTACTGATGAATTTAACATGGGCATGTCCTAGGCTGTCATCAACACAAATTCATCAACTTTTAATCACTTTTTCATCAACACTTTTGACCAAAAATTCATCAACACTTATACCAAAAATTCATCAACAATTTGATGATGAATTCATCAACACTTTGTTGATGATTTGTTGATGAATTCATCAACACTTTGTTGATGAATTGTTGATGAATTCATCAACACTTTGTTGATGAATTCATCAACAATTAATCAACAAATTCATCAACAAAGTGTTTGTAGTTTTGGATTTTCTTTGCATTAAACAATTAATTTCACAGCTTTCCATTTAATACCCAATTTTTTTATATAATTTCACTGTTATAAAAATATGGTGTACTGCTGTAGAAATAACCCTCTTGCGATAATGGGAACTTGTTAAAACATTTTAATTTCTTTTACTTTTGTCGACCACAAAGTATTGCTCCTCACTCCTTCAAAAGATACAACGCAAATAAAAAACGCTCACCCCGCTCATATTTTTGAGAGAGGGAGAGTTCAAGAGAGCAAGAGCCAACATGCCGTTTTTGTTGATGAATTACTGATTAATTTAGGCCTTTTTGTAATCATCTTTTCATCAACAACTTTTAATCATTCTGTCATCAACCTTTTTTGCGAAGAGAGAGAAATGAGAGCGCGAGAGAGTCGGGTTTGACACGATGGTCGAATGAGAGCGTCAGCTCGGTAGAAATCGACGTCGGCTGTTGATGAATCGTTGATTACAGAGGCCTATTGATGACAAGTGGTACTGCAGGGTACTTACCATGCACCCGCACACAAATACATATTCATAGTCTCCAACACACACATACATATACGGCTTCTGCTGTCTTGCATTGTCCCCGGGAGTCTCAGGTTTTTTTATTGCAGGTTTAGTGTTTTTAAATGTATATCCACTTGCCAAATGTTTTAGAAATGTCTTTATTGTTTTATCACTTATGTATATACAATTGTACTTATTTATTAAGTTCACTTTTGCACTTGCACAATTTTTTTTTTTCTCATTCCCTTTCCCGCCGTCACAACTCCAGTTGGCGGCAGAAAAAGCGCTCACTTCACATTTTTATACATGTGTTCTTTTAAAACTCACTTGTTTAATGCTTAATTGGTTTGGTTTCAATGATTTAGTAGATTGGTATTTATTAATAACCGTTTTTTCTAATTAAATCCGTTTTTTAGCAGCAGCAGCACTTAGCCTCACACCTTGGCAATTTTAATCTTCTTCTTCTTCTGTTCTTTTTCTCTTCGCTCTTTTTCGCCACTGGAAATCGTTACCGAAATTGAGAGATCGCGCTAGTCGTCACACATTTTCCAGTGGCAAAGAGAGCGAAGTGAAAAAGAAGAAGAAGATCACAGTCTAAAAATGTGCCAAGAAGTGCGCTGCTGCTGAAAACCGTTTATCGCCCGAAAAAAACAAGTGTTAATACCTAAAAAAAACAATTAATTAGTTAAAACTAACTGCACTCTATGTGGGAACACTGAATTAAGCTTTGATAACATGAAATTTTCAACATTAAACTGAAAGCCAGTGCCGTGTCCCCCTACAGTCGGAATTGTGACAACGGCAAAATGAAATTGATCAACTGCCGAAGTGAACGGGTGTCGCTAATAACCTTGTTAATAACTACGGTATGGAATAGACATTTCCAAACAATTTGACAAATGAACATTGAATTAAAGCTTGCAAAAGTGAAATAAAAACAATTGAGACTCCCGCGGACAATGCAAGACAGCAGCAGCCCGTACCTACAGATGTATGTATGTGTGTGTGGAGTTTATGAATATTTGTGTGTATAGAAGGCAGCCGCCAATACGTGTGTTCCAATTGGCTGTTTTCAAGCCAAGATTGCGGTAAATACCGTATGCAAGTGTGGAACGATTTCCAGTGGCGAAGAGAGCGAAGTGAAAAAAAAGAAAAGAAGATCAAAATTGCCAAAGTGTAAAAATCAGGCGTGCTGCTGCTAAAATAACTTGTTTAATCTGAAAAAAAGGTTTAATAATACTAACCAAACTATTAAAACAGTTAAACTAACTTCCTTTTGTGTCGAAACACTTAATTAAACATCAACCAAGTGAATTTTCAACGAATTTAAGTGAGAAGCTGTTTCTTCTTCCAACGGGAATTGTGACAGCGGAAAACGGAATGAGAAAATATTAATTTGTGCAAGTGCCGAAGTGAACTCAATAATTTACTACGTACGTGATAAAACCAACAAGAAATTGTTAAAGAATTAGCAAGTGGATATCGAACTTAAGCCACTAAAAGTGCAAAAAACACCTGAGACTCCCGCGGACAATGCAAGGCACCAGCAGCGTATTCATACATACATATGTATGCATTTGTGTATTGGAGTCTATGCATATTTGTGTAGGTGTGTGTGGCAAGTAGCCTCTAAAAAAAAAAAGCAACAAAAGAAAACGAATATAAAACGAAAATTGTGATTAAATATGCCACAGATCATCGGAGTGTTGTTCGTATGTGTAATTTAACAATTCTTTATATTCCTTGCTATTTTTTGTGGTAAATATCAATTTTTTGAAAGTGTTAAATGAATTATAAAATGTTTTCAATTCTGTGAATTAAAAAAAGGGGTAGAAATGAAAGAGATGAAAACTTGCGAGTGACCAGAAAAGACGAAGAAGACGAAATAAACGAAAATGGAAAAACCGGTAAGTTTATCTAAATTGTATATTGAATTTATTACCTCATACTTATAATGAAAAAAATTGAGATCTGGCAAGATTCTATGTAAATGCTAATTTTAATATTATCCGATTCGCCTTTAATATTTTAATGAATTAAAAGAAAATTTTGAATTTTTCCAATGCTTATGCAAAATCTTAACATCCTTATATATGAAAATATATATTTACTACTTTATAGTATAATTATCCTTTTTTATTTTCCATATTCAAGCAAAACTAATGCACGTTAAATTAAAAAACTTAGAATGTTTTAAAATCCGGAATAAGTTGTATATCTTTATTCAAGTATTTGTATTAAATCCGCTTTAAGTATCTGTGGGTGGAATAACACAAATGAAGTACATACATTGTATGTGCTGCGTCATTTCTATTACAATTTCAAATGAGAGCACTTGATTTATTTAAATCCGTGTCGATTACTCACTAGATATTTCCATGAAACATAGCCGGTTTTAGTGTACAAATCGAGATGTTAATAAAAATTTTACTGAACAACTTAAAATGTAAATGTAAATGAAATTTTAGAAATCTATACATTTAATAATAAGTATTTTATAATAATAATAATAATTTCACTCTGAACACGATTTTTTTATTTATTAAAATTGTATTTTGCTTACAATTTTAATTCATTTCTTGCTTGAAATAATATTGTCAAAGGGGCCTTTACATTTATGGTCTTTCTAAAAATAAGTTTTATTGATAAAAGGCGAATTAATTTATTGTTACCATAATTTTTGAACTTAACACCAAATAAATCGAATGGAAAATTTCCTTCAGTCTTCTCTGAAATTCAATTTATTTTATGTTTTGCTTTAAATTTAGGATGACATTTTTATTATATTTATTTGTATTATATTAATTCATTTTAGTTTTTTTAAATAAGAATTTTATAATTTCAAGTTTAGTTGAAATTTTTTTTTATAAACAAGATTTCTCTGGGAATTTAGAATTAGTATTTACTATAAGATTGTATATTTTTTTTATATATTTTATTTATAAACTAAAAATACTCTTATTTTGATCAAAGCATACTTTATTTATTGGCATTTAGCACCTTACAAATCAGTTCAAATTCTTTTCTTCAGTCTCCACTCTCCGCTACCATTTTTCCCCAATCTTTTGGCAGCAATTCTGCAATTCAATTGGTCGGCTCTCTCTTGCTCTTTCTTCGTTCTTCGCGAGCGTTCTTCTCCGTCTTCTGCCGTCTTCTTCTTGCCACTTTGTCTAGTTGGAAAAGTAAACACAGTCTGATTGTGTGGCTTAGATAATAGTAGGCGTGTGCGTGTGCCTGTGTGCGTTCACTGGAGTGGCTAAAAAAGACGAAAAAAAATGCCCCCTTTGCACACAACATGTTCGGACCGAACATCGAACATCGAACGCGTGGCCGTCGAACATTTTGGTGCGCAACGCCGCTTCGTGTTTTCATTTGTACCACGAAAACAGGAATCCGTAATTCTTATTACTCGCAGTAAGATTCAGTTTCTGGCGAAGACTCAGTACAATTTCAGAAATCAGACGGGCAGCAAGTGTCGTAGTTCAAGTGCGGCTAATTTGGCTTATTTCAGTGTTTTTGACACTTTGTTTTGGTTTTATGAGACTTTATTGTGTTAAGCATTAGTGAAATAAATAAAAATAAAAAAACAAGAACAACAAGAAATACAACAATAAAAATAAAAATAAAGCAGAAAACGAAAAAGAAAGCGTGAACTATTAAGTAACTTAATTAAAATAAAAACTTGCAAATATTATCAAAACTAAGCACAAACTTAATTAAATTAAAATGAACCAAATATTAAAAAATAAAAGCGAGAACAATAAAATGAATTAAGAACTGAAAAGGTTAATAAATCAATTCAAAACACCAAATAAAAATAAATGCAATCTATAACTATCAAAAAAATATTTACTTACTACCAATTAAACATTAAAATTATTTGTGTTATTCCAAAAAATTCATAAACTTAAAGTTAATTAAAAACTTACTGCAAAAAAATTAGTTTACAATTAGGAAACTGTGCAAATACCTTTTAATAAATTGCTACAAACATCCGTTGTTAATTTCAATTCAAGAATTTAAAATTTATATCTGTGTAAAAACATTTTTAAAAACTTTTAGATACCGTTGTTAGAAGTTATACTCACAGAATTAGGGCAAAATAAAAAATAAGTAAAAGAAAACAATAACTGCATCCAATAACAGCAAAGCGTCGGCAAATTGGCATAAATAAATAAATAAAATCCGTTGCCTTTTTGACTTTTTGCTCTTTTTTTACAACCTGAATTTTTATGAATGAATGCAGCGAAAAAAAACCGCAACGTAAGAGCGGGATAGAGCGAGTCGCGTGCACAGGAGCGAAGTCGGGCGAAAGAGCGTGGCGGCGGGTAACGGGAAAAGCGGACAGGTTGTCAAAGCGGGGGCGACAAGAAGTCACCGTTCGATCCGATTTCCCCGCCCACCGCCACCCACAGCCCCATCATATAATTTTTTGTTTTTCTTTTTCGCTCATCACTTGTCACTTTGTTGTTATTGTTGCTCTTGTTTTTTTTTCCTGCCTTACGTCTGTCAGCGGCTGTCGCACTCAAACAGTCGCACACACACACACACACACATAGAAGCAAATAAAGCGACACTCGCATGCAGCAATTGTTGTCGTTGCAAAATTAATAACGGAAGTTGTGCATTTTATTAATAAAAACGAAATTCGCTCAGAACCAGATTCACACAATCAGAATCAGAAAAACCAGAACACGAAACGAGCTGCGAATAAAAACCCGAGCGGAAAATAAAAGAAAACACACAAAAAGTGCAGCGCGCTTCTCTATTGCTTCTTCGTTTTCGTTTTGCTTTCACGCTTCTTGGAAAATCCAAGAAACCAAGAAATTGGCGTTGTTGTTTTCTTTTCGCTTTCGCCCTTCCTCATTACGATTGGTGTTCTTGTTGCAGTTGTTGTTGTGCAGTGTTCAGAAACCAAACTAAATTCCAAATCGGCTAAACCAGAAAGAAAAGTGCTAACACAAGAAGTCCCATCATTCATACACACACAAAAAAATTAAAATAAAGAAAACCCTCACAAAACAAATAGAAAAAGGGGCGAAATCCTTCGAATAATAACCCTCAGTGTTTCAAAAGTGTTCAAATTTGATTGATTTGAAATAAAATCTTTAAACTGTGACCGTGACTTTAACACCGTGACTACTGCATCACTGCTTTATAGTGATTTGCTAAGGCAAAAAATAAGGAGACAACATTACCAGCGGTAAGTTTTTAGTGCAGCTTGTTTTTTAAGTAAAGTATTTAAAGTTTTATGGTAACCATAGAAAAACAGTTTTAGCTGTGGAGAATTTTGAAGTTCAAAAATCTACTTTGAATGGGATCTTAAAACACTTTGTAAGGGTTCTTTTATTTTTTTAAATATTTAGTTTGAAGTCCTCTTTAGATTGTTTAAATATATTTAGACATTTCATAAAATAGGTTTAAGTTTATTGTCCTTGTCCGATCTTCAAATTATTAAATTAAAATCTCTTTGAAGTTTTGAATTGTAATTTGTACAATATATAAAAACGTGTATAAATATTGTTATTATATTAAAAGACTCTTTGTCGTTACGATATAAACATATTTAAAATTTCAGTATTTTAAAAAATGCAAGGCTTTAATTTAACAAGTGCAACACAATCTCATAATGCTTAATCAAATTATAATAAAACAATTTTAAGTTCAAAGAATTCAAATTTAAAAAATTTGTGTCATAACTGGATCAAAACCCCTGACTTCCCGTTCAATATTAACCAGTTTGAGGCACATTAAACTAAACCTACTGTAAAATAGAACTTTTTCACTGGTTTAGCACTTGGTTTTGACTTTTAAATAACCAAGCGTTTTAGTCTGATTTTGTTTTACATAAATTAAATTGGGTTATCAAGTTTTTAATGACGCTAAACTTTATTTGCGATCTCTCCCAATGATCGTAAAGCGAACTTAATAGCTTACAAATAAAAAACGGGCTTACAAAAGGCGTTAACATTTGTTTGAGCGTCACAGAAATTTCTTAGAGCTGGCAAACTGTGGTGTGTGAATCTGGGAATCGGTTTTACACGCTTCTATGATTGGCCCCAAATTGGTGTCCTCTTCGGATTTTGATAAATGGATATCTTGGCATTTTTTTTTCGGGGGAATTTCGGGGCGGTAATTGCCAACTTATTTCAGTCAGTGGCAATAATGGTAATAGCAGCTAATGAACTCCGAGCTCTCGGTGGGATTTGGGATTTGGGATCTGGGATCCCGGTGCGATGGCGCGTAAGTGTGGATTCCTCGCCTCGACGAGTGTTGCTTTTTTTTTTTTAACAGCGCTGAAAACAAACACAAATAGATGTGTGTGGAAACCTGTGAAAACAAAGGGGAAAACCGAGTGCAGAGGGGGCCCAAACAATTAACGCTTAGCTGTAATTACAGCAAATGGTAAAATGGTAAAACAAAAAAATATGTTTGGAACAACTAACCGAAAAGAGGCAGAGACACGACGCAGGGAAAAATACAAAATATTAATAATCAATAGCCCGCTAAAAGGCAGCGGCCAAGCCGGAGTCGGTCGAGTTGGTCGCGATGGTTGAGGCAATTTTATCGGTCATTGAACGACCAAGTCCAAAAGACCAAGACAGACTACAAAACAGCCAGAGTCTTGGGCTAGGAAATTATGGCAAAAAACTCAAACTTGCCGCCGTAAGAAGCGATCGGTTTTTGGTTAATTACCCCGTCTTGGGCCCAAACCAAATCTCCGTTAACCCCCGGCAGTTAATTACATAAAAACAAGTGATTTGCGTGTGCGCTGCCCACCGGCATCGATTCCCCAGTTTCCAGCTCTGCGTTTCTTAGATTTTGTTCGTTTTTTTTTACATTTTTTTCTGTATTTTTTGTCTTCTTTCGTTGGGTAATTTTCAACTCGCCAACTTTCGGCCCCGACTAATTAGCGGAGAAAATCTTTGACAGAAGCCGAAGCAAGGCCCATTTGTTGGTTGAACTCTTTGGCGGTTGATTGAAGTGATTGAAGAACAGGTGACCTTTTGGGGAAAATAGATACCTTTGTCCCTCATAGGGATCATGAAGTGCATGCATGGTCTTAGTGATACTTTTATAAGAAATATAATATTATATATTTTTTCTTCATTTATTTCTACTTCTCTGACTTATCCTTTTAGCCAGTTTCCTACAAATTTTCCCACTATTACATCCTTAAATTTTCGGTTAAAAACTTTTAAATGTAACCCAGAATAACGAATAAAATTGTGTATCATTTCATTATGTCTCAAATCATTGCTCCTGCTCAGTTCTCTCCCTTTTTTGCTAAGCTTCCGAATGACCTTTGGATGGCGCCGTCTTCTCCGCCCCATCAGTTTCCTGGCCTCCCAACTCCACAATTTATCATAAAAAATATAAAAGTTTTTGTTGGCTTTTTACGAACCTTTTCATGGGTTTTTTTTTTCTGCCCCCCTGCGGTCAAAATTTTTGGATGGAGGCTGGGGAGAGCTGGAAGCTGGACAATCGGCGCCGTGACTGCGTTCTAGATAAATAAGCATTCTTAATTATCCCTTTGCCTCGTTCTCTGGGGTGGCTAAGAAAAAATGTTATAAACAATGGAAAACCGCGCACTTAATGCGTTTTCTGTTTTCCACAACACAGCGGCGGCAGGGCAAGTATTTTTCTTCATATTATTCATTATTTCATGGCGCAAAAGAAAATGTTTTTATTGCCTGCGAAAAAGGGTATAAAATGCCCCAGCGCCATTAGCCAAGGACCGACCGACCACCAACAACAACAATTCCAATCAAAAGGCGGGCCAAAAAGAAATTTCAAAGTGGCCAAAAGGCGAGAGATATGCAGTGAAGGGTGGAATATAGTACACTCGTACAATATATATACATACATATATATTTTTGGGAACTCCGAAGGAATGCCGTCGGGTGGATGAGATTTTGATTTGGCTGTGGATTTCTGGCCCATGACAGGCCAGTGACTTTTCACTTTTTCGCATGTGAGCAAATGTGTAATTGAAGTTCCGCTCGGCAATAATGGGCCAAGAAGCGAGCTGGGAAACAAAGAAGAAAATTGGGCGAAAGGACTTCGAGGACCTGGCAATCGGATTCAATTGTTCCTCCTCGCCGACGGCGGCGCCTTGGCCGGTCGTCCCAAGTCGTCGCGATTGCTGCCACATGAGTTGGCACAAAATCCACACACAAAGAATCACACAGTGGAAATCACCATCGAAAAGTGCACGAAAAAGTGCAGCTAAAATGAAAATGATGTGGCACTTTCTCAATGCCTTGCCTACTCTACCTGCCATGTAAATCATCATCATCACACAAAAAACATCCTTCGAAAATATTATTATTACTGCAGGCAGGAGCCAAGGGGCTTAGGGGGAATATCTGCATCGATTTGGAAAAATATTCTCATCATAATATTTGCAGTTCGTCTTCGGGAACTTGTAACGTCACCGATTTAGGGACGTAAGCCAGCCAACGTAAACACCTGCCGTAAGAAGCTGACTGACAGTGGGCACTCGACTGGTTATTTTAGTTTAAAATATAGAAAAGATATAAACTGAATTCAAAGGGTTTTGGCAGCTAAATAAACTTGTTACTTTGCTTCAACTCAGTATTCTCAACTAGGGGCAGGGGGCATTTAATTGCTGTGTAATATTATTAACTTTTCAGTTTTTAAATAGGGTTAGGAATTGATTTATAATTATTTATCAATTTCTTATTTAATAAATTTAATATATTTTAGATTTTTATTTGCAATTGATTTATAAATTATTCTAAGTTTTATGTGAAGTTACAAAAAGGTTATTTATTTATTGATTTACTTATTATAACATTTGGAGCATACACTGCGCGTCATCAGATTAGCGCCCCCTGAGCATTCTCGGGTAATGTCCAATATTATCCAAACTATCAAGGCTAAAGCCATACAACTTTTTTTTGACGATACTTTTAATAATATTCTTCAAAATAAGATAAGGTACATAATGATAAGTATAACAATAATATTTTATTTATTTGAAAAGAAAATGTATACCAAAAATATGAATTTAATTTTGCGTCATCAGATTAGCGCCCCCTGCTTAAATTTAATGAATTTTCACTTAATGCTTAACAACTAGTAGTGTTTTATGTTTTATCTTATTATTTACTTATTTTCTAATCAAATTAATAGTGGGTGGTCCTGCCCCCATTTTCCAGGACCTCACAGATCCTGCTGGGAAGTGACTCGTACAATTTCTCAATGTATTGTAATGATATTGAAGACCAAGCTTCTTTAATCCCGTCGATGAGTTCCAATTTTGTACTATACTGCTTTCCAGACTCGTATACTTTTCTCGAGAGCCATCCCCACACGTTCTCTATTATATTTAAGTCCGGAGAGTATGGCGGCCACTCCAGGACATCAACGTTTTGGCCCTGTATCCACGATTTTACAGATCGGGCAGTGTGGATTGGAGCGTTGTCGTGTTGAAAACGCCATTTAAGATTTCCAAAACAGTTTTGGAAATGTGGAAAAGCCGTTTTTAAAAGATTATTATACGCCACGGCGTTCATTTTCGGGGTGAGAAATTGTAACTCATAGGTGCCATAATAGGATATGGCTCCCCATACCATTACGCCACCTACCCGGCTATGTAAACGATCTAAAATATGCTCTTCTTTACGCATGTCATGGAAATAATAATTATAGCCGTCAGGGCCTTCTAAATTAAATTTTTTTCATCGGAAAAGACTACAAAGCGCCACTCCTTCGACCATGTCATATGCGAGCGAGCAAAATTTAGGCGCATTTCCTTTCGTAACTTATTGAGTTGTGGTTTTTTTTTAGTTTTAGTCTTTTCAAGTGTTCTACTTTTTTTATGACTCGTAATACCGTGGACTTGCTAGCTTCCACACCGCTTTTTTCTTTAATTTTGGTAGAAGAGTCGTGTGAATTAGACGCATGTCTAACTATAGACCGAATGTCTGCTTCGGAAAGAACTCTGTTGTTACCGCCTTTCATATTTTTACCATAGCCTTGTTTATTTTTAAGAAAACTGGCTATAGTTTTTCGATGCCTTCCCATTTTTTCAGCAATTTTATGTAAAGATAAGCCACTTTCACTAAAGGCTTCGATCTTAGATTTTTCTTCTAAAGATAGGACAGTTCCTTTACCCATTTTGATTCTCAGTTTATAAACAATTATTCAATTAATCAGCACAAAAAATTTCACAATTGTACGCCAAGAATTACGCGAGATAACTAAATTTTAATTTACAGGCGCTAATCTGATGACGCAAAATCAGTGCAAGCTTTTGCAGCGAAAGTAAAACAAAAGAAGAAAAAATAGATAACGGAATCTCTCACCTAACGGTATTTCTTTCAGAGAGCGACAATTTGTGCATTTTAAAAGCAACAACAAAAATTTTGAAGTTGCGTGCATTAGAAACAGAGATAGATGCAATAAAGTAAAACCAAAAGGGGGGCGCTAATCTGATGACGCGCAGTGTAGTTGTTTTACAAAATGTAGTAACATACAGAGAGTTATTTATTTATTATAAAATTTCAGCAATTTGACCAACAAATTCTAAAAAAAAATGTCTAAAAGATCAATAACTCAAAATCCTCAAAACATTTTCTAAATTCATACAGTTACCCTCGTAACGTAATCAAGAGTTCACCGTTAGCACGTAAGACAACTTAAATAGTTGGCGTTACGAAGTGCAGATTGCAGGTGAAGTGACTTTGTTTTCTTTGTGCCTCCTCTTTCTTCCCTTGCTCTTCTTCCTCTTCTGGTGCTGCTGCCCAGCCCACGACCTAAAAAAACCGATTTCTATATGTTATAAAGCGAGTGGGTGTGGGGTGTGGGTGTAAGTGTGTGCTGTCTGTGTGTTTAGTATTATCAAATGCAATTTTCTAACGCAGTCGCACTTTCGACGATGACAGCAGCAGCGACGCCGTCGGTGGCAGAGTCAACGACGGCGACTGCAGCAGCGGCGGCAGCAGCCCCCCTTCTTCCGAAACAACAAAAACAACAAAAATGATGCCCCCGAACAATTGCAGTTTTAAGTGAAAATAAAATGCATGACAACAATGGTGGCAGTAGCAGGGGGCGGCGGCGGCAACAACAACGACAATGCATGCCTAAAACCTAATAAAAATTCAAATTAACATTTGAAAGAGTGAGCCAGCATATAAACTAGAACGTGAGAGAGAGAGGGAGAGAGAAAGCACTGCAACGAGCGAAAGAGATGGACACTGGGAGAGAGTAAGAGAGCAGGCGAAAAGAGCGAGACAGCGAGAGCGACGCAATAGCTGAAAAAGCTTATGAAATTCTATTAATTTTTGAACAAAACGGAATGTAATCCCTGCGAATGACCCATAGCCACCCCCAACCACGCCCACCGCCCGCTGCTACCCCCTTTCTAATCGGAAAACCGAAAAGTTCCGATGATGCAGGCAGCGTCCAAAATACCGTTTGTATGTTTGTTTTTGCGTATTTTGTTGCACTTTTGTTTTTGTGCTATCTCCGCTTTTGTAGCTGTATTCGCAACCGAGTGTCTGTGTGTGTGTGCGCTTGTGTGTCTCGCTATTCTTGTTGTTGCTTTGGTTGTGCAGATTGCAGACACTCGCATAATAATGCAATTTGCCATCTGCCATTGGAACGACGACGCGTCGTTCAACGTTCAGCGTTTCAACGTTCAGTTCCGATCCAGATTCGACGTCACGCGCCAAAAAGACGTCGTCGACGTTGTTGTTGTTGTTGTCTGGCCTTTGTCCGTTAGTCGGTGTGTCTGGTGTTTGTCTGTGTGTGTGTCTGTTTTGCTCCCCTTTTGTCCCCTGCCCCAAGCATGCAAACTCTGTTTCAAATGTACAGTAGACACTTGCAAATGGGTGAGCATTAAATAGAGAAATTTCTTAAAAAAAAAAAAAAACATATTTTGTCGTACTAATAGCGGCAAACTTTATAAATAAACTTTATTAAAAATATCATAGCCTATTTTTTAGCGCTCCAAAGGAAAGTTTTCTATAAAGTGATTTTAATGACATTATTATTTTCAATTTAAATATATTATCCATTAAATTCCCTTCTTACGTGTGATCACTGTACCAATAAGGAGGACACTGTGCTGCACCGGAACACCGGGGCTGCCACCTGCAGGCTGGCTGCTTGTCTTTGGCACTCGCACACTGACACTCTCTCAAAGGACTCCCGTGCCGTGACTCCTGCCGTTTGATGTTTTTTTTCTTTGTTTTTTTGTGGGGCCTCTTTGCTGCTCTCTTTGCTCCCGATTATTGCCGTGCTGCTCCATCTCCCCCCACCAGTCCCTCCTCTCCGATTCCTCTTTCGCTGCTGCAGTTGAAGGCCTCGAAAATCGCCTTCGGCTTTTGTCGGCTGCGAAAATTCGCGACGCGACTCGACGCATTCGCGATTCTTTTTTGCCTTGTTCTTGTTTTTTTTTTTTGTACTTTTTTCTTGTGTGTGTGCGTTGATTTTGCGATTTTTGTTTTTGTCCTTTTTTTCGCGCAGTTTGCGAGTTTTCCACGAAAAACAGCTGCAAAAAAGCACGTGTCATCGCTGACTTGCCCATTTCAGCGTGTGCGTTTACCCCCCAACCCTAATTTTCCTTATTTTTCCTCCCACTTTACTCCCTTTTCATGGCTGCTTTTCACCGCTTTTCCTCGGTTTATTTGATTTTTATGCTTGCGGATTTTCTTTTGATTTCGTCGTTCGTGATTGTTGTTCTTGCGTGAAAACTGTTTTCGTAGACAGGACAAATCGGGGAATCCCCCACGATGTGACGATGATGACGATGACGAGATGATGACGATGTCGTCGGTTTTTGGCGGTGAATTTCCCCTTCCCCCCGGAAGTATCAGATTTGCTACTGCAGTTCTTTGGCAGACTTTTGCCATTTTCTCTGCCGCAGCCAAATTATTGATTTGATTTCTCGATTTGGCCGCGAGTCAAGCGCCAACTTACTTGGTTAAAAGCAAACAACGAAAATACTGCTTAAGATTGCACAAACCCACACATTACACACATAACGGCAACACACAAAGGATACAGTGGTTGCTCCGGAAATAGAGTAGAACCATTAATTAATTAATTAATCTTTAAGTAATATTGTCTTTACTGAAAGTTTAAGAGAGAGCGGGTACTCTTTTCTACACTCTAAAAGAAAGCGTTGCTTATGTTAATGTTAGAATGTTAATCAATTGATCTGAAAAGAGGGATACTTGCACTTTAGGCCTTAATGTATAGTTTTTCATTAAAATTGCATTAAATACCCATAACTAACACCTGAAAATCTTAATTAATTTTTTATAATAAATGGGTTTCTTAGAGTTTTTGAAGTGACCACTGTTTCCCACACACTTTCGCACACAAAGACGCCCAAGATGATGGCATAACCCATGGCACACCCAACGACAAGACCTCCCCCCTCCCCACTTGGTGGTCGAATCGAAGCTGCAATAAATAAAAGGCATCTCAGCCCCTTTTTTAAGCCCTCTTCCCCACAAAGAAGTCGCCATTCGGACTGGCCTTCCTTCTATAACTAATATGTTACACTGGTGTTGGTGCAACTTGAGACTGACTGCTGCAGTTTTGCGGGAATTTCGCTCTTGCTCGTGCCTCTTTTGTGGCTTTCCTTCTCTCTTCTTCGCCTGCTCTTAAGCTTTTCTCAGCTGAGGTTTGTTATTGTTTTTCTTGCCATTTTGCCGGCTGGCGGCCACATGAATGAATATGAATATGAGTGCGCGCTCTCTTTCGCTCTCACTCTTCACATCTCTTGCTGCTTCCCCTCCCTCGCAGGCGTTCGTGGAAACTTCGGTTCGAGTTTGAGACGATTTCGCTTGACTTCGTGTTGCATCAAACATGTTTGAAGAGGTCTAGGGTGGGCAGGGGTTTCACCGATAACCGGAAACGGAAATCATATTTGGGCAAGTTCTAATGCCATGAGCAATTGCAATTAAATGGCCAAAACGCCAATTGTTGTTGAGACAGACGCAGAAAGAGAAGGAGAGAGGTGGAAAAGAGGGCCGCAGCACATCAGTGTTGCCAGCGCCTCAGCACCAAAAAAAGACAGATGATAAAAAAAAAAATGACAAAGAAAAGGACAGACATTTTTTTTAAGGACAAAAAAATGACAAACATAGTTTTCTTATTTTTCATTTGTTTCAAGTAAAATTTCGTCGATTTCTTCGTTAATTTCAATTTCGCCTTCCTGTCGTGCATATGGTGCATTCGACCCGATAAGCTTAAGGCAACTATCAGGTATCTTATAATCATGGCAACATGCACCGCTTCGACGCGCGAACGGCAATGCACTTTGTATATGTTTTTTTGTTTTTCCATGTGCACGCACCATGTCAATTTTTGGATTTAATGTACACTTGCAGTATTTGCAGTATGCCTTGTTAGAATCTGTGGCATCTCGGCACAACCAATTCATCTCCGCCGGTTCTTGCAACCATGATGCACGAAATTTTTGTTTGTATTGTTCCTTTGGCATGTTGAAACTTTTAGGCACATTTAACCGATACTAAATACGTTTGATGTCGATTACACAAAAACACAAAACACTGCTGCACTACTTTCAAAAATGCTTATCGATTGCAGAAATTCGATATGAAAGCGATGCCACACAGTTTTAAATAAATTTAAAATTATACATATTTCATGACCATTTAAGAAATAAAAAAATTTTGGAAAAAGGATGAAAAAAAGGACAACAAGCCAATAAAAGGCTGTTTCTTCGGATAGAGGATGTTTCAAAATTTTTGCGGACAAAGCTGTTTCAAAAAGGACAGATCTATCCTAAAAAAGGACAAATTGGCAACACTGCAGCACATTAACCGTTAATGCAGGGGCTGTAAATCGAATCGAAAAAGGAAGGTGTGTCACGCGGACTTATAAATAAAATTAACAACCAAAGTCAAGCGCGGGGGTAAACGCGAGGTTAAAGCGGAAATATTTGCGCGACTGCTACTCCTCGTTATTGCTCCTCCCTCTTATGCTGTTGTTGCTGTAATTAATGGCAAACAATTACAAAAAAAGGAAACAAAATAAAGCAGACAACACACACTCAGCGGTCGAAAGACAAATGAACGCAGAAACGAAGAAGAAAGCGTAGGAATTACAAAATAAAATGCGAAGGGAGAGCAAGTTAAAAAGTGAATTACCTGATAAAGGACAAAACGCGCGATTTGAGGTGTGTTTGCCGACCAAACAACCCCCCTTTCCCCCCTGGCATTTCTTTGGCCCAGTGTGACACCAAAGTCAATCCGTCCCGAGAACAATGCGTGTGTCGCGGGTTAAGCACCGGAGCACCCAGCATGGTGTCTCCACTGTGCACAGTGGAATGCAGTCGAACTTTGATTAATAAATTAAGAATGTATCTGTTAAGAAATCTGCAGACATAGAACTGATTAGAAATCATAGGAACAACAGAAAAGAACGAGATATTAGCTTACTTTGGTTAATTAAATATTATAATTAAGGTGAAATATATCCTTAAAATAGTTTAGGGATAAACCCCTCACTCCTAAATTTAAATACCAACTGTGACAAGAATTATATCCCTACTCCATGTGTCTACAAAATACGCTCCCCATTAATTAAAATTATTTCAGTTTTTAATTTCAAACTTTGTTTGGATCATCCCCTTTTCCCTTTGTTCCACTGTGCCTATCCTTTCATTATTGGGTGCTCCTCACCCTTTCCCCCCTCCATGTAACAGCAGCGGTCAGTGTCCAGCTGACTCGCTTAATTAATTACGCGATTGTATTTGTGACTAACTGCTTACGATTTCCTCTGGCCCGGCTCCTTCCTTGGGCTCAAAATTCTGTGGTAATGCAATCGCTTGTTTTGGTTGCTGTTGGGGGGGAGGAACTGCCAGGAGGAAAAGGACTTTGGCAGCGGAGGCAAGGACGTCGCGTCACTGGGGAGAAATTAATACCCACTTAAGCTGAACTGGACAGCCGCTGCTTCTTCGGCTGAAGATTCTCCTTATTTTATTTTCCTTTTTTTTTTCCTTTTAACCCAGCTGTCGATTCTTCTTATTGCCAAAGGTGATTCACAATGCGCATAAATAAAAAGTGCTTCCCAGTATGGCGATTCCATTTTTACTTTGTTTTGGGTTTACTCCCGTGAACACCTTATTTCGACACCTCTTACTTCTCATTTTCAGGTAATTCTGCGAGTCCTGCAATTATCCTAGCTGGGTTAAGACCCCCCCACACCTATTATTCAGTCGCATTTTCGAAAAATTATGAAGTAAAAAGCGTTTTTATTACCGAAAATTACAATGTGCGAACGGAAAGAGAGGCGGCTTACGGCAAAGGGGTCAATGGCAGTCGCAAAGGAGAAATACACTAAAAAAAAAGTAGTGAAAATTATTTATTAGTTTCTTGAATAATTTAATTGTAATACTTAACCGTGTCTAAGCTTTATAAATTTGCTTTAAAGGCTTCAAATTAAAATTTCTTTGATAAATTTAAGTTAGGAAATCCTCTGTAGTTTTCCCTATTCTTTCTCTGTAATTTTTCAAGAGGACCGACCAACAGCCGGCGTGGGTCCCCCTTTCGATTCCAGCTGTCCTTCGGTCAGTCTGGCTGATTTTTGGGATGGTTGGGATAGTTGTGGGCCCGTCAGCAAATAAACACTCTTCCTCTGCTCTCAACCCCGGGAAATGCCGAAGGAGAAGCATAGCGGGAGGTTAATTTCATTAGAAATTCATAATTTTTCTGTTTTTGGGTTCAGTGCGCTTGGGGTCGAAAGGGGGCACGCGGAGGAGGACCCTTGTCGAAGGGCGTTGCTTGGACATGTGTAAATGTGGGCAATAAAAAATAAATTTCATATTTCCAGCGCTGCTGTTCGTGTGGTTGTTGCTGTGTTATTATTGTCGTAATTTGTTTATAACGGTATTTATGAAATGGTCACAAGTCAACGCGTTCCAGCAAAAAACACAAGAATAACAACAACAACAACTAAAGGACTTAGCAACCCCTGAACACGCACCAGGCTATCCCCATCCTGTGAGCCCCCTATCACCAATTATTCTTATTACGCCTATTACTACTTTTTTTTTTAACCACTTTCCATTGTTGCTGTTGTTATGGGTGTTAGAGGGTGTTCGAGGATCCCGGTTTCCTCCCCCCCCCTTCGCGTTTGCTGACCTTTTATGTTAATCGCATTTGGCTTGTAGCCCGGGATCAAGCTGGCAAGAGGGAGCGAGAGAGGTCTTGTAGCCAGTAATTGATATGCGTCCTAATCATGCAATCCTTTGTTACCTCCATCCAATTCCTGAAATTCCCACCCACTCGGTGAGGGGGGAAAAACAACTTTGGTTTGCGGCTTGTTAGTTGTAGTTAGAAGAAGTAATTACAAGCATTGCTGCTGCTGCTGCTGCTGTTGCTGTTGGGTTATGTTAAAGCCGAATGACGTCAGCCCTCAATTAATGATCGAGGAAAATGTCTGGAATTACCAAGCCATTTTTGGGTAATCAAGTGGTGAATCAGAATAATTAATGTGTGCAAAAATAAGGGAATTATAAGCAAGGGTTTTTTTTATATGTAAATTAAAGTTATTTAGGTTAAAAAAACTATTATTAAAGTTTTAGTTACTAGGCAAGGGCACACTGTTGTAGTTTATAATATAAATTGGGCACACTGACACTATTCCTTACACAATTGGTCACTTTAAAAGGCTTTTTATTTTGCTTTGGGCACACTGAAACACTGGAAAATATTTCGTTTCCTTTTAAAAGGAAAAGATCGACCTCTGAGACCTCTTAGAGCTCCTATTTTCCGTCTTAATTAACTCCCTAACCAACTTTAACCAACGTTTTAAATTCCATAGTAAAGTCAACTTCAAACTGCGCCTCAGTTTCGGTCTCTCACACAAACCTACCTGGCATTTGCTGGCTAATTAATAAACTTTCACATATCTGATTTCGGAAATCTTTTCACTTGCAGCCGCTTGAATGGTTTGGAATCTAACCGAAAATCGTTTTATGTAAATTATCGAAACGAAAGAGATGTCGAGGGAGACCGAAAGAGAGAGAGAAAGATGCCGTGAGGAACGATGTGGGGATTTTTCGTACAATTTATTGCATTTTGATAGTTAGAGTTTAATTACAGCATTTCACTCGGCGTTCGCATGTTCGCAGTGAAAGTGCAAGTGGAATACACAGACTGCCGATCCCGGCTGCAGATTCGATCTCGGCAGCGGTTCACCTTTGACCTATCGCCGCCCAGGTAGAAACAGTTGCACTTCTGGCGCTGCCGACGGTCCTCTGGAAATCATAAAACAATAAATCTTTTTAATATCTCTCCTTGTTCTTGGACCCAAATTCTTTTGGCCTCCTTACTTATACTACTTCTTCTTATTATTATTTTTTTTTCTGTTTCGTGGGCGTTCGTTTTCCTTTTCTTTTCATTTCTGGGAGAGTTTCTCACGTCCTTCGGGCTGATGGTGAGGGTGAGGTCAGCGAGCGGGGGCGTGGCCATTACTCAAGTTTGTGGATTTGAAGTAATAACTCAGTGCGTCATAAAAATTTTAATTGCTTTGGGTTTCTTCTGTTTTCGCCTGCCTCCGCCGAGTGCGAAAGCAGTTCGGGTAATTAACATTAACCCAAAAATGTCCAAGAAACAAAGCCGGAACAATGCAAAGCACCCACAACAACATCGGCAACATCAGCGGCAGCAACATGCCACGAACAATGAGGCAATAAAAATTGCAGCGCATAATTTTCCACCACCGAACCCTTTTTTCTCTGGAAGTTGTTATTGCTGGAAATTTCCACGCGTATCAGTAATTAGTTTGCTTATTGTTATTCTTTTTTTTGGGTCTTTGGTGTGGGTGTAAAGTTTGGGGATGTTTGGCTTTACTACTTTAATTACTGTTTGGTTCACCTTGTAACATGGGTCTGAAATTTGGGGGAAAAAGGATCTTAGGGGACTAAGAACAACTCAATAGTGTAAAAAATATAATAAAATAGTTGAAATATGAAGAAATCATGATCTTATTCATTTTAACATCCTTAGGGTATGATACATCATTTACAGCATAATAATATTACAGGATATGTCATAATCGGAACAACTAAATAGTGTAAAAAATAGAATAAAATAGCTGAAATATAAGGAAATCACGATATTATTCATTTTAACATCCTTAGAGTATGCTACATAAATTACAGCATAATAATATTACAGGATATGTCATAATCGGGGCTTACATTCTTGTATTTCTTTACAAATTCCTGTCTCTAAATGAAAGCAATTTTTGTTACTAACTCTTAATCACTGAACACCTTGCCTGGCTGGAATTTGGTCAAGACAGTACCGCCTATAGGCAAGATATCTTAAGGATTCCCTTTTCCGATATCAGGACAAAGGTCATGTCAAGCTGGAAATTTATACGTGGGATCAAAAGGGCCAAAATCAACAGCAATTGTTGCACTGCCCTCATGTGAGTGTGCGAGTGTGTGTGCCTTTGAGTGCTAAGTGGGTGCAATTAGACCGTTGACCGGCAGGGAAGAAGAACAGGTAACAGGTTTACCTGCAATCGAGTATCGGTTGCCCCTCTAGCATTCTTTTCTATTTCTGTTTCCATTTCGGTTTCGGTCAATCTTTGAGGGCTTTGATCCTAATGCAACGAATTGAGCCACGCATCGAAAGGTGGCAATAAATTCTGATTGCAATTGACACTTTTATCGCAGGCCCAACGAATCGGGGGAAGGGAATTTAAACCAACTTCTAATGGTCAACTGTATTTCTTGCCTGTATTTCAGACTCAAGGTTGCAGCTGAAGGAAGCTGGTGCAGAGCCGCATAAATTCGGGGGAATAAAACAATAGAGGGAAACCCATCTGCAGCTCATCGAGATCCACAGACGCAGCAAGCATCAAGAGGCATTGCTACTGCGGCGGCATTAACCAGCAGCAACATGTGAGTACCACTCAAATTTCCATTAAGTGGGACTGGGCAAATCAATTCGCTAATTGAATGCCGCGCAATTGAAAAGCTTCTTAATGTTGTTAAATGCGAACGAGTTGGCATCCCCCGAGGCGGGTCTCCTCGGGTACTGCATATGGGCTCCTTCAGTGCCCCTTCCCGGTTAACAACCTTAATAGAATCAAAGAGCGACGCAATATTACTTTTAATTTGGCGTAATTGTGGCGGTCTCAGGCTCCGAAGTCGAAGCCTCACCCCGTGGTACCTCTAGTTTCTACATGGACTTCTCAAAATCTTCTCTCTGTGCAGAGGCACTGGGAAAAGTTTGTTGAATGTTTTTAAAGTAAGATTTTTAAAGTAATTTTAAGGAGTAAATACTCTACTGGTAAATACTAGGCTTTCTTAAAAATGTTTTATCTGGCTTTTATTATATATTTTATTATATCCTTTTTATCGAAAAGCTAACTCTCATCTCTTAAAACCAAGTTAAAAAATTAGATTTCCTATAGGTGTAATTCCTCCTGCCTAAAGTTATTAAATATTGAAATTGTCAAGAAATTTTTCATGAAATCAAAAGGTAATCTTTCTAAAAAATGTTTAAAAATCCTTGTTTTTTTCTTCTCAGACTATGATATTTTTGTTTTAACTAACTTTGATCTCTTAAAATCAAGTTCAAAATGCTGAAAACTCGTTGTTTTTTCCTTTAAGATTTTTATATTTTAGTTTTAACTACATTTGATCTCTTAAAATCAAGTTAAAAATCTATATTTTCTCTAGGCGTATTTTCTCTTTGCAAAAGTTTTTGGATTTTACAGAGTAGTTTAACATGATATCCACTTAATCTAAGATAATTCTTTAGATTATCTTTCTTAAAAAGGTTATGTTGCAAACTTTCTTCTTCCAACTCCCAGCTTTTCCCTCTATGATTAACTACTAACTAACTACTAACTAAGATAAAGTAAAAAATCAAGTATAAAATATATTCAGTGAATACTATTTACTTCTGACAAAAGTTTTAAATATTCAAATTCAAAACTTATTATTTAAATAATAATAATAAATTAATATTTAAATAATATTAATTTTAGGAAGAATTTTTTTTTTTTTTAATAAATAATAATAACAAATTATTATTTAAATAGGGTCAAAAAATATTATTTAGATTCTCTTTTTTAAAAAAGATTTTTCCTAAAATAATAAAATCAAAATATTTTCGTTCGTTAGTAGGATTGTTTTTTCTTAAAACCCACTTAAAAATCTACATTTTCTCCGAGTGTATGTCCTTCTACCTCCCCCTTTACACATACATGACTAGTTTCATCCACAGATTTACTTGTGTCCGCGGTTCTATGGCAACAATAAAAAAAATATACAAATTCGAATTGGTCAAAGCAAACGCAAAAAAAAAAAAACAAGAAAAACAGGGAAGACCTCGGAGGGGGAGGATGGTCTGCCACAAAGGGTGTGGGTGGTGCAGGGGGTGGTGGCACGGCAACGATGAAATCAATTAACCAAATGGCGCGAGTACTCGACCGCCGGCTGACTTTTGCATTGGTTAATAACCGCTTGCAAAAAAAATAACAAACAAAAAAAATACAGACAGACAGCAAAAAAAGATAGAGAATTGAAATCAAAATCAAAAATATCTCTAAAGGGGTGTACTCACCCCCTCGCACCACCACCTCAAAGCGAAAATATACGCTGCCGAAAAATGTCTGCGAGAGGAGCTTCTTCAATTGTCCGCACTTGAGTTCAATTTCTTTTGCCCGAAAAATGCTTTTAAAGCTCGCATGCAGAGTCGGGAATGGGGGAAGATATTTTCGTCATAACTATAAATTTTATTGAGATTCAAATGGTCTGCGTACAAATTTAGACACAATTATTACTTACTTCAATGACGCCAAGCGAAGCTAAGGGAATGGGGCAAAATTTGTGAGCTCCAGCGGGGGTTCATGTTGTCTTCGAGCGGGAAAATCATTCCATGGGGTAGGTTTTCATGATTGTTTCAACTCAACTGATTGAGTTTTGTATTTTTTTTAATATATTTTAGGTCTTTATTTGTGTTGAATATATTTGGGTATAGCTTAAAATATTTGTTGGAAACGGATTTAAAATTTATTGTAATTAAAACTTAGTACTTAAGGTGGGTTTGAACAAAAGTTTTAAAGATTTTAAAAACTTAGGGGAAAATGTACATCTTCAAGTTACTTTCAAAGCTAAATTAAATATATTATTCTTAAGGGATATAATTAAATATAATTTCTTTAGAAAGAATGCTTTAATTCCCAAAATCTGTATAGTTTTCCATTAAATTAAATTAAAACTTAGTATCTAAGGTGGGTTTGAACAAAGTTTCAAAGATTTTAAGTAATTTTTATCAACTTGTTTTCATAACTAGAGGAAAATATACATCTTTAAGTTACTTTCCAAGCTAAATGAAATATATTTTAGGTAGGAATATGGTATTATATATTTTATGATAATTTCTTTACAAAAAACACCTCAATTCTCGTAATCTGTTTAGTTTTCTTCCATTAAATCCCCTTAATTTCTCTGAAAGATCTTAAACCCTAGCCTCTTTAGCCTTCCACCCACCACCTTTTCCACTTAATAGACAGTTCGTCAAATGACAATTACAACGACTTAATTACTTTTAATAAAGACGTCCGTATGTACAGCTCTTCATTAGCGATACGCGGACTTTTTTGCATAATGCCTCATTATGCTTAGCCCCCAGAAAAATACGAAAAATAAAAAGTGGGGTAGGCTGTAGGGGGTGCTCGCCTTAATACATTCAAATTGAAAATTGATGAATTTTTCCGGTATGGAGGAGAAGTCCGCCTGGCCAGTTCTCAAAACGAAATGCAGCTGGCCCCCGCCATCGCTCTCGAGTATCAATTAGTGCGGGATTACCGAGGCGATCGATCGATCGATCTATCGATCTATTTACCGATCGCCAACAATCAGCAGCAATTGCTGCCGAAGGGAAATTACTAATAATAATGACTTTAATTGAATATTGCGCACTTCATTCACTTCGGCGTTCTAAATTTGAATCCAGAGCAAAAAGGGGGGCACCGAGCACATCACAGCACAGCACAGCGCATATTATCCATTATAAACTTCCAATCGACCATAAACACTTGGGCTTGGGAAATGGGAACTGGGAGCTGGTAACTGGGAGCTGGGAGCTGGTAGCTGGGAGCTGGTAGCTGGTAGCTGCCAGGAGGGATCGATCCGTGGCATTGTCACAGCGCTTATATTTGGAAACGCCGGGTAATGAAGTTCGCCGAGTACTCACTCAGCTCGGTTCCCGCCTCCCCAACGAACGATTCAAGCATGAAAGCAATTTTTAATTTATTTTGGTTGAGCGATTCACTTTTTTCCTAAAATTATGACATAATAACAGCAGAAGCGACACACTTGGGATTATTTTTTTACGTTGAAAAGAATAAGTTGAGGGGGAGAATATTAATTGATACGAAAAGGGAAACTTTGATAGTTCATAATTTTTTATAAATTGTATTTTGCATATAATAATGTTTTTATAAATTAATTTATAATCAAATTTCAAAGCCAAGAAATAGCGGTAAAAAACTAATTTTACTTAATCAAAGAACACTAAAAAATGCTTAACAATAATTTTCTAACTTGATATTAAACTATTTTAGGTTTTAAATAAGGTAGAAGGGGAAAAGAATGAATATATGAGAAAAGGGAGAGTATTCAATCAATTAATTATTATAGTTCTTGTTTTTAATAATAATGAAAACGAATCATTTTTCAATTTCAAGGCCAAGAAAAAATTAATTTCCCTTTACAAAAGAACAGTATTAAAAACTTAACAACCATTTTCCAACTTTATTTTAAATTATTTAAGTTTTTAAATTATGGAGAAGGAAGAGATAAGAGAGAGCATTAACGTTATTAATTAATCTAGTTCTTGTTTTTAATAATTATAAAATCATTTTCCAATTTCAAAGCCAAAAAACAGTGCTAAGAAAACGGATTTCCCTTTATAAAAGAACACTATTAAATGCTTAACATCCATTTCCCAACTTAATTTTAACTTAATTTAGTTTTTAAATTATGGAGAAATGAGAAAACATTAAAATATGAGATTAGGAAGAGTATTAAATTTAAAATTGTATAGTTCTTATTTTTAATAAATATAAAATCATTTTTAAATTGCAAACTAAAGTCAAGAAATGGGCTTAAAAATATATATCACCTTTTTAAAAACCAGATTAAAATGCTTAAAAATCTACTTTTGCAACTTCATTTGAAAATATATTAATTTTAAAACCACACTTAAAATATTTAAGGGATATCTGTAGAATAATTTTATAGATTTTTAGAAGATGTTTAAAGATTTTTAGAAGATGTTTATAGATTTTTATAAACTAATTTAAGATTTTTTCCAAGTGCAGAGCAGCGAACCACCTAATAATGTCACATAGAAAATTTACGAGTACCGAACCCGAGATCCCAAAAAGCCAGCATGCCGGGCGGGGAGGGGGAGCAGGAAATCAGGGGGAATCAGGGGAGCAAAATGAACACCTCGACGGCGACGACATCAGTGTGGGAAAAGTATATTTGGATGCCGCTGGCAAACACCTTCCGCTTCAGGAATCAGCGGTGTGCTGCGATGTGGCATGTGTGTTCGATTACAGCGATAGCTGGCGAGCTGAGAGCTCCAAGCAGCGGGCTGAGGACCCGCGACACTGGAAAGCCACTGGCCAGTTGTCAGTCGGTTAATGTTATAATTAACCCGCTGGTCACATCAATCGATATTCCCCGGCAGTTGACCCCCGAACGCAATCAAAGCCGCTTGGCCGGATTATCCCAGGTGGACTCGAAAATCGGATTGACACTTTGTGAGGCAACGAGAATAGAAAAGGTTGTGTGAAGTCAAAGTCAAGAGCGTTTTTATAGGAATTTTAATATCTAAAACATTTATTGTAGAATTTTAGTTTGTATTTTTACTATTAATGAACCAATTCACTAGATATTTCTGAAATGTCAAACCAAACTAGTTTTTCCATTCTCCTAGATACTTTTGAGATACTTTTGACATACTTTTGACATACTTTTGAGATACTATTGTTCAAGAAACTAAACTACAGTTATGGAACTCTATAAACTAAACTAACTCTATCTAAAAGCTATAATTGATTTGAATTTCGGGGGTCTAAAAAATTAAGTTGAAATACCGTGGGCGAGGGAGATGGACTAAGTATGTAAACACGATCATTAAATAAAACATTGAAGACGAACAAGAAACGAAACAATAAAACGCACAGATACACCGGTACAGATACAGATACTCAGGTACAGATACAGATACCCAGGTACAGATACAGATACCCAGGTACAGATACATCGGTACAGATACAGATACAAATGCAGAGAGCGCGGCAGCGCGACAAAGCGAGAGGCAAATAGAAAAATAGAAAACCGAGGAGAGGAAAAGGAAACAAGTTAACCAATGAAATAAACGCAAATTTAATGACAACAACCGCGCCACGCACAACTTGGCCAATACGCGTTTTCCATTGTGCCACAATGGCCCAAAGTAGACGTAGAAGAGGAAGAAGCCGCCTTACAACGCAAGATCGAAGAGGTTAAAAAAAAAAAACAAATGCCAGAAAACGAAAACTACAAACTACAAAATGGAATACATAATACAAATAAAACCCCGCCGAATAGTGAACAATGAATTAAATGTTATAAGATGTAGATACGACACACTTACAGCCCGCGCTCAGATACATGTGTATCTGTATCTGTATCTGTATCTGAGCGATCCACTGGCTGTGATCTCTCCTACTTTGACTCGTTTTTGTTTGGTTTTTTTTCGTCGTTTTTTTCCCCTATTTTTTTATTGCTTTTCAATACCGAAAGTTGGCGGGCATACCAGAGGAAAATTAATGCCAGTATATGCGGTGTATCTGCTAGATACGTATATACATTCTTAGCTCCATTGTTGCTTTCTCTTTGTGTTAATTGTATTCGAATAATGATGATGCCCGTCCCGGCTTGTCGGTCGCCAGTTGGCCTGCATCTTGTAGCTCTCAACTCGGACTCCGACTCTGGCTAATTTAATTTATGGTCAGTTTATGTAAATCTCAAATACCATTCAGTTTGTATCTTCCCTCACCCTTCTACTCTCTGGCAATCTTTGGCCGCTGCCAGATCAATTTCTGTCTCTGTATCTTTAGTTTCGACTTCTACGCTTCGGTTTTTAAGTTCTTTTTTAATATTAACCATTTTTATTGTAGACGACAGTTCATTGACATTATGTATCTGACCGTGTGTCTGTATCTGTCCATATCTATCAGTATGTCTGTCTGTCTGCCTCAGTGTCTCTGTGTTGGCCAAAAGAAAGTTGAAAACTCTTTGGAGTGACGGCATCTACGACTCAGTTTTGTGGCATTTGCATAAATTTTGGCCACACATTTCTTGGCCATGCGAAACTAACAAACTGGCAAACTCTGGGGCCCACTATCTATCTACCAACCTAACCTAACCCCGGGCTAATTGCGGCCCATTGAGATGGCTATCTGCGGACCATTAAGAGAGCCATTTCAGTAAAGTTGGAAATTAATTAGGACAGGTTGCTCCAAATAGTGGGTGCCAATGGAGACGCATTGCAGTCCACTAGAGCTGGAGCTGGGCAATCCATGAGTAATGGTCTCACACGCATCTGACGGATGAAATCCCCTTGATTTTAGAGGCCATTTCAGGTTTAAGTTGCGATTGCGCTTCAAAATTTGGCTTTGCTTTAGTTTTATTATTATTATTTTTTTGTTTATGTCTCTGTCTTTGGCATTTTTTATTTGCTCATTTAATTTCTGAATTTCTGAAATTACTCAATTAGTTTAATTAGCAGCTGCCTTCGAAGTCTATCCATGAAATGGATCGCAGATTTGTCTAAGCCGTGCACTGAGAAAATAAATCAAGGTAAATAAATCATAGAAAGAGTTTTAGGGTGTTCTTAAAAGTAAAAGATGAAGGTTTTTTAACTATCTTGTTATCAGTGATAAAATTATACATTGGATTTAGATATAAAATATACATTTTCCAGAAAGCTTACTTGAATATTCAATTCATTTTAATACAGGCCTTTCAAGTAAACATTCTTAAAAAGGAATTTTCCTTTCTCCTTATTAAATAATACCTTAAATATTTATAAAGGTTTTTTATTATAGAATCTACATCTTTATACCAAACTTATAAATTCTTTTTCATAATTTCCATACTCATTTTTAAGTTCTCCTGAACCCTAGATCCCCTGCTCTCACCTTGATTGATTTTGGCGTGTAATTTAATGAATTTAGCAGCTGGAAGACTCCCCTCCGAGGTTTTTCCCTGATATAGTTGGGCCTCTCATCTGCATCAAGTGGAGGACGTCAAAGTCAAAGGCGACTTTGGCGACGGTCATTTGTCAAAATCATTAATGCAATTACGCGCTCAGACTGCGACTGAGAATGAGTCTGCGACCGAGGGCTGTCTCCGCTGGCCTGCTAATTATTTTGAATTATTCAATTTCATGTCTCAATTTAAATTCTCGGAGGCAATTAGGAAAAGTCGTAGCTTCCATCTCAGTTCTCTTATCGTTTTAGTTTCTTTTTACTTTTTTTTATATATATTTTCTTCCCTGCCATTGAGTGGCACTTTGAAGCGATGATATCGTATCGACGGGGGGGTGAGGCCAGTAGGATTAGATCCAGAAATGCAAATGAGTGTATGTGCGGCGAACGAAAATAAAACCATTTAAATAATTGAAAATCGAACGGCAGAAAAACACAACACAACAGGAGTATGTGCCATGATGAATAATAAGGAAAATGGAGATGGAAACGCATGCAAATTTCCAATTCTAAACAAAATGGTGTCCAGCAAACTAAATTCCAACTATGACGTACCAAAAAACAAGCATTAGCCAGTTTCCGTGTGTATGCTAATGTGTACATCTGCTTTTGAAATGCCACCGTGAGTTCAATTTAATTGAAAATCGTTCGGAAAAATGCCCCAAACAGAAAAACACAAAGAGTCAATAGAAAACACAAAGGTCTTGCAACGAAAATGAAAGCTAAAAATTGTTTCAATACCTGAAATTTAACTCACAAAGGCACACTATTATTATTTATTATTTATTTATCTAGCAAATACTATTTTTAAATACAAAACAACTCACGAATCACGACGGCAGATCTACAAATCGTTGGATAGACATGGAAAACATAGATACATACGCCTTCTCTGTGTGTGTGTGTGTGTGGGTGGGTTTTGGTCTGCAAATGCGTGTTAGATTTGCTGATGTGCAAAATCTAATTAATTATTTCATTAAAAATGGCATTTTATTGACATTCTAATTTGGATTTTTAGAATATTTCGCCCCACTAGTAGTATGTATGTATGTATGTTTGTATATATTCATGCAATTCCTATGTACGGATGCTATATGTGCCTCCCCCGCACTCATCGTGTGGCGTCGGCTTGGTCAACACGGCGGATGAGCGATTTTAATTGGTTTTTAACTAATTTGCGAGGGTTACTCCTCCCCCTACTCTCCTCTGCGGGATCCTACTCCTTTTCTAAAACTAAATAAGTGGGTTTCGGGGTGTAGAATAGGCCGTTGTTGATACTTCAGCCATATAATTCGATTTGACATTTTTGCACCGCGGCAATGGATGAATTATAATCGAGATTTTCCTCCCCGTATTTTGAATTTAAAATTCTAATCACATTTCCCATTGGAAAGCTATAATTTTATAGTTCGATTTTACTATCCTTAACGCCCCGCAAAAATTGTCACATCCTAAAACCATTTGAGTCAATTTCCTGATTTCATATTTATGCGTGAATTTTGTTTATGACTTCCCTATCACTTTATCCCTGCACAAGAAGGATACGCACAAGCCTTACAATATGAAGTCATAAACGATATACACATAACTGTAAAAATAATGAGAGAAACAACAAAAAGGGCCGAAGCACACACACACACACAAGGAGGAGCTAGAGCTACTTGTACCTCGGACTTTGTGTACATTCGATGATTCTCCCACTGACAGCTAAAATGCAAATCGTAAAAATAACAATCATCATCATAACGCGCCTGCCCTCGTTCCTTGAATCCTAGTTAGACTACGGACCCATGGGTAGGATAGATGGATAGATGGATGGATGGATAAATGGATGGATGGATGGAGGGTACATGTCAGGAAAGGCACAGATATGAGGGTTGCACGGCGTGCTGCGGAGGGGTAAAGTATTTGCCAAGGAACTTAGTTCACTTGCCAAGGCGCCGTATCAATTTACCCAAAAATAACAAGTGACGAAGCTAGAGTTATTAGAGCTTTGTTTTACCCTGTAATGTGGGGATGATTACTTAAAAGGGTGGCTTGGAAATATAAAGAATTAGAAAGAATTAGATGTTTTCTTAATTTGTTCTAAAAAAAATTGGTTTTCTCAGTGCTAACCAGAGGTTTAATAATTATTACTCAAAAGAGTTGCTTGGAAATATAAAGAATTAGGTGTTTATCTTAATTTGTTCTAAAAACAATTTGATTTTCTCAATGTTAACCAGAGGTTAAATAATAATAACTGTATTAAACCACTTAAGATGTGCTGTTACTCTGGCAAAAATCTAGTGATCCTTAAATTACTTAAAAGGGTAGCTTAGAAATATGAAAACGAGCGAAAATAAGGTTTTTATTACCCTTTTCTATAAACAAATTGGAGGTTAAATGATAAAATGTGTTATTGCTTTAGTAAGAACTCTATTTACAATCTATGCTAATCAGCTTAGAATACTTCATATAACACGTTTTTTTTGAACTCTCAGACAACTTCCAGTTAAGCTACAACTCTTAAGCAAACCGTTTATCTGTCCGTTAAACGTTAATTTAATCTCGCTCCAATAACTGATATTTAGGATAAAAACAAAAATGATAATGAAACGCACATAGTTCACATTTTAATGTAATTTCAAGAAATTTGTAATTAGCATAGTTTTTCTAAAAAAAAACTCCTAGGTTCCCGTTAAAAATTACGATTACATTTCCTTTTAATCCGTGGCAAAGCCTCCTCTCATTTCAATATACCCTTCGGGTCGAAAACTTTTTTGGGGGCGTACAAATAGTTAGTACAAATTTGATTGTGCCCATGGCCAACAGGAGTTGTTGCTGCCATTTCCGCAGCTCCAGATACCAACGCGTGTTTGTTCAGCCACATTTATCGTTATATAACATATATATATCACGATGTGTGTTTGCAGATGATTTCGTTTGTGTGTGTTGTTGTTTAGTAATTCGTTTTTTATTTACCATTATCATTTACATTTATTTGTTATTATGTTACGCTCAACTCCAGCCCCAGGACATGGCCCACCGCCCCCTTTCGCGGGTATATCCTTTCAATTGCGCACCAACACAGGGACATAGAGATACGTGTTTTGGCCTTTTTTGGACTCTGTTTTTGTTGAACGCAAATTTTGAAATGTTTTGTTTTTAGGCAGTTTTGCCATTTGCCACTGCCACTGCTGCCATTTGAAAGTTGAACATTTGAAGTGTGGCATGCAGAATGCAATTGCGTTGTTGCACATCCCAACACACATCCTGCTGATTACATGTGAAAAGCGTATTTGTTGCTGCATCTTTTTTGTTTTTCGTGCCCTCCGCCCCCTTTTCATTTACATATTTTTCGGTTACCAAGCCGGAAACTATCTGTTGTTTTATTTCGCTGTGTCTTGGCCGGGTTAGTTATTGTAGCCACCCCTCCCGAATTTATGCGATGTGCGAGGCGAGGCGAATGTTTGTTCAATAAACGAAATAATTGCCAGCAAATGTGTTATGATGAAATTGTTTTGGGTTACTTCATAAATTAGCGCAAACAAATGCACGCAGCCGGGCGGAGCGAACAGGCAAAGGGAGTGGACTCCATGGATATGCGAGTAACAGTGCGTATTTCAACTGTAACTACCTAATGGGTCCTACTAAATTTCCCACGGAAAAACACTAGAGAAAAATAGGCTTACTTGGCGAGGTTTAAGGGGTAGAAACCTGCATGTTTTATGGAGTTTCTAGGAATTATTCTTCATGTTTTTTTTAAATAAATAAATATATATATAAAATATACTTGGAATATCCAAGCTGGGATTCTGGGACACACATCTATAATTATTACTGTCTCGAAACTTAAAAAATTGTGTATTATAAAACAAAATAGTTGCTTCTTGATGTAAGTTTAAAAAATCAGCAAACTAAATATCAAATCTCCAATAACATCAACCTTCCAGAAACCTTTAAAATTTAAGAAGTTAAGTTACTTTTATTGTCTTAGTTTAACTTAGTTTAAACTATTTTCCCCTATCTAAACTATATCACCACCGATTACTTTACAATTAAGGTTAATCATTCCGAAATCAAACCATTCGAAATTCCCCAACTACACGTGTAGTTCAATTTCCCAACCAACCCGCCGTTCACTCATTACAAAACTCACCCTTACCTGGTAATTCCATAGTTACCAATTAAATGTGTGCACTGCTGACCAGCCTCCTTCGATTGTCTTAGTCACGGCCAAAAGTGATGGCCATAATCGAGTTTAAAATGCGCCATCATTAATCAACAGACACCCGTGAGTCACAGAGAGAGTGAGTAACTGAACGACGAGTACGAGTGCCCATGAACATGATTTCCAAACGGAATTCCACCTAAACCATGAAGAATTTGTACCAACCTGCAACTGCAGGCGCCAATTGCGGGCCGAGGAATTGGTGGGAAGTGAAAAAGTTGTAGGGGAACGGGCAGTTCCGCCCTCTCCAAAATTTGATCTCAAAAATTGTAATCCGAATCTCCAAAGCGAGCGTAATCCAAGACCAGAGATGAATGCGTTTATAAATATTTTGATGGCGGTACATCGATCAGGTTGACGGCCGGGAGGAGAGCAGAGCATACAGAAGATGGATGGTTACCTCTTCTAATGATCTTGTACAATTATTTTGGTTGGTGCACTTGGAAAATCCATCTAAAGTTGTAATGGAAAATAAATATTACAATTTGATTATTTATCTGTAATATCGATGTTATTGGAATGTTATCAGAAATTTGTGATATTTTTAATTTAGAAAAGTATCAGAATTTATGGTACATATTATTCTAACTATTCTCCATATACAAATTTATTTGAAATTGTATTCAAAACTAAACATTTCCTTTTGATCGATTATTAATTGATAATATCGAGTTTTTTCGCATATTATAGGGATGTTGTGATATTTTTCTTATCGAAAAGCTATTGAAGCAGCAGACTTATCCGCTAAAAATTACTTTTCATAAAAAGAAATCCATTTTGAACTTTATTTGGGAGTAATCAAAGCCTTTTTGTCGGTATTAAATCGTTAATATCGATAAGTATATTAGGAAAAATATTCCTATAAAAATTGTTATATAAAACATCGATCTAAATTTTTTATTTAAAAATGAATACAACTATTTGATCGATTATTTATCGATAATATTGATATTTTTTAGTGCTGCTGGTCACATTTTTAATTTGGATACCCACTTTTCCAAAGTCAAAGAATGATAAAACTTTCCCTTATCAAATTTTTGCAGTACAGAATGTCTCAAGTTAAACACAGCTTTGTAGATTGATCACAATTTTTTTTTCGAGTGTATGTCAAAGATCTCAGGAGTGGCGGGCAACTTCAGCTCCATTGTTTGGTGGCTTGTAAACGGTTAAATTAAATTGATTTGCGTCTAATGCCCCCGACAAGTGGCCCGCTCTCGGTGGCTGGCTTCGGTGGTTCGGTGGGTTCCGTGGGTTCCCCGGGCTCCGTGGGCTCCGGTCGTGTAATTAATGGTTTCATTAGACCAACCGCGGATCCAGCGGCAGTCGGCAGCGTCCCGGTCCCGCTGCTTATGTATGAATAATTGGTAATAATATTTAATGATTGGGCCACCTGCCCGAGCAATTGTATATTTCGGATTTGAGCCGAACCCAAGACTGAACTCGATTTCTGTTTCTCTCCTTCTTTCCCCTTGCAGCGCTCTCCAGCATTTCTAGCTCCGTCCATGGGCGCCGCGGCTAACAGGGTCCGGTGAAAATGGACAAAGGCCGTGCGAGGCTGCCGCCGAATTAGCAGAGAAGCCGCCGGAAAATCCAACGCAAATATTTGCCAAGCTCCCGCAGAAGAAAGGAGAAATCGAGGAGGAAACACACACAAAGCCCTAGCAAACAGCAGCTGGAGAAGCCTTTGACAATAGCCAAGGAATTAGCCACAAAGGAGCAGCGTAAGCGGGTCCATTAAGACAGCCCCATCATCAGATCCCATCCCGGCTAGACTCTGGTCGTGGTCCACTTAAATGACCGAGTCCACCCAGCTGCAGACGGCGGAGAACAACAACGCGGGCGTGGTGAAAATGGAGCCTCCGCCGCCGGCGACCTCCTCCGCCGCCGCCGCCGCCGCTGCCCACGCTCTGTCCTCGCTCTCCTCGCTCTCGATGGCGGCCACCGGCTCCTCCCTTTCGCCGGCCACGCCACCACCCTCGCTGAACCCCTCACATGCACAGCATCAGCAGCACTATGCCCTCAAGTGGAATGACTTCCAGAGCTCGATCCTTAGCTCGTTCCGGCATCTGCGCGACGAGGAGGACTTTGTGGACGTGACGCTGGCCTGCGACGAGCGTTCCTTTACCGCCCACAAGGTGGTCCTCAGTGCCTGCAGCCCCTACTTCCGAAGGCTGCTCAAGGCCAATCCCTGCGAGCATCCGATTGTCATACTGCGCGATGTGCGCTGCGACGATGTTGAGAATCTGCTGAGGTGGGAATTCAAACTAAATAGATTTATGCTTTATTTTTTATATTTAACTTTTGTTTTGTTTATTATTTTAGCTTTATGTACAATGGCGAGGTGAATGTAAGCCACGAACAGTTGCCCGATTTCTTGAAGACCGCTCACCTGCTGCAGATACGCGGCCTGGCGGATGTCAATGGCGGTTATCCCTACTCCAAGACACTGTCCGCTGCCCTCAGTCACAGCAACAACAACAATAATAGTGGCAGCAACAGCAGCAGTCTCAGTCACAACAATAACAACAACAACAACCTGGCCGAGAGCAGTAACCACAATAAAATCAACAGCTACTTAACGCCCAATCAAACGTCAAGCGTCTCTAGCAATAATAATACAAGCAACAACCACAGCAACAGCGGCAACTCCAACAACAGCAGCAGCAGCAACAATAATAACAACAACAATAATAATAATACTAGTGGATCCCTGAACAGCAGCCTGAACTCACCGTTCAGCACGCCACAAGTGCCGCCTCCAGTTACCGCCTCGAGTGCCGCCGCTGCCGCAGCCGCAGCTGCCTCGCTAACTGCCGCCGTGGCAGCTGCAGCCGCTGCCACGGCCAGTGCCGCCAGCAGCAGCAACAGCGGTGGCAGCAGCAGCTCCAGCGGTCAGAGCGGTGGTGCCAGTGCCAGTGGCACGCCGGCCATCCAGGAGCTGAAGGCCTCGTCGGCAGCGTCGCCCGTAAGAACAACCAATCCCAATCCCAGCAAAGTAAAGTGTGCAGTTCCAAGCGCTAGCACTTGACTTGGTTTAAGTCTTTCCCACTCAACTAAGCCAGGGGTGAATTTTCCATCCTTATTTTTCTCTTCTCTAGGCCAGCAGCAACCATTGGGACCTGGGTGAAATGGAGGGCAGCCGGAAGAGCCACCTGACGCCGCCGCCACAGAAGCGCATCAAGAGCGCTGACTTGTTCCGCGCCCAGCATGGCATCAGCCCGGAGCGACTGCTTATCGATCGTGACTTTCCGGTGGCTGGACAGCATCCGCTTACCAGGAACCGCAGTGGTCGAGACACGTCCAAGGATCGGGAGCGGAACATGGAGCTAAGGGAATCGCTGCTGGGGCAGGCGTTGGAGAACAGCAATGGACAGCAGGCCAGTCAGGTGGGTTTGGAGCTGGAACTACTTTATATAATTTATATAACAGCTTGGGGAATTTTTAAATTTATCAAATATACATTCCCTTACCCTCTCTCAGAAGCACGATCTCGGCCAGAGCGCGGGCGAGGACTCGAACAGCAGTGATACGGAGCCCTCGGATCGGGGCGATGGTCAGCACGATGGCACCCTTGATGGCATCGACAATCAGCGCTCGCACTCGTTCCCCAATGCATTCCTCGGCCTGCAGGGCATTCCGGGACTCCTGCCCGGACCCTCTGGCATTGGCAGTGATTTCGGTAAGTCCAAGTTTCGATTACAACTTCCCAAATATATCGATTTAAAGCTTGCTATTCGTTTACACTTAAATTATATATGAAATCCAAATAGAATATTTGCCTCTTGAGTATGATTTAAAAATCGATTGGTTAAAGAGTGTGCCGAAAACAAAAAGATTACGTATATGATTTGCATTTTGCCAGATAATTAGTAACTAACTGTCGATTTATCGATAAACAAACAGGGTCTAAGCACAAGAAAAATCGAGACAAATTGGCATAACAAACGAAAACAGATATATTTAAGATATATAATATAAGACAAAGAATTAATTCTTAAACAAAAAATAATAACAATTGGCACTCTCAACTGAAAATGTAAAAAAAGTTATCGATTAATCGAAAATTTGCTTGTTGTATTTGATTTATCTGAAAAAAAAACGAAACAAAATATTTTGTATATTATTTGCATTTATAAATTAATTAAAAGTAACTAACTGTTATAAGTAATAGGTCGATAAATAGTATTTTATAATAATCGATATTAAAAATGGACCATCGATTATTTCAATTTATCGGCTTATGGCAAATCTTTCGCATTTAATTGTCATCATCTTAAGCCGTAGCATTAGTCCTTTAGTCCTTAAGCAGTGCAGTGAAACTCACATATAATGACCACCCCTTGGTAAAAGTAAACAAATCTAATTTGTCCCGATGTTCGATCGATGCTCCTAACGAGCTGACCAGCCCATATGGAAGGCAATCATTAGGCCCATAACCCACTAAGAACCAAGAGAACCTACATAGAACCTGGTCCAGAGATCCCATTCCCAATTCCGACCAAGAAATATGCGCGGAGCACGTGTGGCATTATGGATTTGGATATGTGGCGACTGTTGGCCGTGTGATTATAAACACATTCGGGCTTGGGTACGACGTAATGTCCGGCCATTCACGTATGTGCAAATGTTCTACGTAACGGACAACAAAAAATGATTATTGCCATTACCAAACACTATTGCTATCGACATAACTACGGTCATTGCTATTACGGTTATTGTGATTATGATTACCATTCGATTGGTGAGCAGAAGGATAATATGTGCACTTGAAGAAAATTCGGGATTGAAGGGGGTGCTTTTTAGGGGGAAGCTAAAAAGAGGGTTGAAAATTTGTGGGGCATTCAATTTGATATAAAAAGTGGGACAAAAATACAGACTTTTTTCTAGGATATTTAATTTTTTGAAAAGGAAAAAGAGGTTTGATTTCGACTCTTCTCCTTTCTTAAATAAATTCCTCTGAAAGTCCTTTCCTTTTCTCAGTGTAAGAAAAAGCGTTACAAATATGATTTGACCAGATCCTTATTCCTGCCTTCGTTTTTTTTTTCGGCTTGTTTGTGCTGTTAAGCACATGACACGCACTTTGTTCGATGTCGCAAATGTCGCATTTAACGCGCATTAAAATGATAATAGCCTCGGCTTCCGCCTCAGACGGGCATCCTTGAACGGCATACTGGAAGGATTCCCACTAAGCCCCCGAGTGCCGTTTAATATTCAGGGCACATAGATCATTGCAACAAATGTTGGCCGGCACTTGGTCAGTCTAGTGGGACAGGATGCTGCTCCTGCTGGCGGGGTTAGAGCGAAGAAATCAAATTTAATAAAGCATAAACATTCAATAAGCTTCGGGACGAGCCAAAGTCATTTGAAATTCCGAGCAGTTACGGGCCCAATAGGAAGGCGAGGGCGGTGCCTGGTCCTTTCTTGGCCATTTGGAAATCCGAATCGAAAATATTAACGGCCCGAGCAAAAAGGATAAACTTTTGCGCAATGATAAAAATGATAAGTTTTTTTTTTCCTGCCTTCTGTTTTCCGTGCCATGTCCGCCCACAGCTTTCCCTCCCCCTGGAAAAAGGGGACGACACTCGAGACACACACACCACACACACTCTATACATATTTAGATTTTATTTCGTTTTATTGCTTTTTTGTGCATTCGATTTATTTGGTGGGCATTGGCAATGGCCGAAAACGGACTTGGAAATTGCGCACATGTGTGCGCAAGGACTTGAGAGCTGAATCCTGTCCCGTCCGCCCCGTTGCTCCCCTGTCCCCTAGTAATATGAGTTGGGTTTGCATTTTAATATATTTACTTGGTCCTCGCCCTCCGCTGCCCTCTGTAACGCCCCCACAAATGTCACACACTCGCAATCAGATGCGGGCCCAAAAACTACAAAAGACGAACGAGAAAAGAGGAAAAAGTTTACTTTGCAGAAATCCATTGCAGAAACATTTATAAAGTGGCCCCGGCCAGGCCAAAACCAGGGACCTAGACGCCCCCTTCCCCGAAATTGTCTTCGAGGAGCAGGCGGCAAAAAAAGGACCAGAATAACAGGCGAAAATGTGCAGAGAAAGAAATTGAAGAGGGTTTTATATTTTGATTTTTTTTTAAATTTATTTAAAATATGAGAAAAGATGTTTAGGAAGTTTTTGAAGTTGAATTTTATAAAAAGAAGGATAGGAAGTAATATAAATTTTAGTAAGGAAGTTTAAATGTTTTTTAGAAAGTTATTTGATAGTTATTTTTCTGATTAGAAGACTAGGCTTTACTATATATGAACTTTAAACTTGGAAACTGTAGTAATCTCTAACCAATATCCTACATTACTCCCTCTGAAAAGAGAAAACATAATGTAGAACCCTCCAAAGTTCTCTTTGCAACCTTAGCTAGCTAGTTTTTCTCTCAGTGCCTCCCCAAAGAACTCTAGAGAAGAAAGCAGGACAGCGCAAAGCTGGACCGACCCTTGCGAGGTGGCGGGCTTCTTCGCTGTCGTTGCCGAGGACATTTTAAAATGAAAATGATAGCAGCGAGACAAAGAAAAAAAGAAAGCGGACAGCCAGGCCGGCGGCTGCGGCGTCCTCCTGGTCCTAGTCCTCGTCGTCGTCCTCGTCGTCAGGTGGGTGGTTCTGGGCTTCAGTTTCTGCAGAGGATTGGGTGGTGGCCCAAACATTGACAGCAAATAAATGGCAGCCAAAATAATAACAGCAAAGGGGTGGCCCATGTGTGTTTGCTTGTAAGATAGCCTTACTTCAAATCAGGAAAATCTTTTGCCCGAGAAAAAAAAGAAGGAAAATTTCCTGGCAGCTGGCGAGGTGCGAACTCTCTACTGCAGTCGGCGCCGCCAGGCGTGGGCGAAACTAAAAATGCAAACAGACTGAAATCGCTGACATATGAGGCCAGTGGCTCATTTCTTGGCCAAAACCAAATGCAAAAGTTTTCGCGGAAGTCGAGGAGGGACCAAGGAGGGCCGAATCGAACTTGGCTGGACCAACTGGCGCTGTCTGTTTTGGGAAGCTAATGCGCAAAGTTTCTTTCGATTTTGGTTTCGGTTGGTCTGGGTTTTGTCTGCCATTTGGCCAGCTGCTCACAAACTGCACTTGTTTTTTGTGCCTTCTGTCCATCTTATGGCAGTTCCGGGGACTGCATTGCATTGCTTGGGTCAAAAAAGCAAAGTATTATTTATTTGGGAAAACATTGCCGCCCAGGAAAGACTGATTAAATCGCAAGTTGGCCCGTATCTGTCATGACTTGCCTTGATGGCCTGAAAAATGTATTTAGTTTTTCTGGTGAGTCATTAGTAGGGTTGAGAATTGCTGATACAAAATATATTTGAGGTTCTTTGGAAGAGTTGAAATTCTTAGAAAATAAATAGAACAGGGGTTTTGGGATATATTAAAAGGAATTTAGATGATTTTCCTAAGATAAGTTGAGCTTGAAGTACATGCAACTTTTCTGACATCAACTAAAAGCTTAATCTAATATTTTACCATGTTTTTCAAAGCTTATTCTATTTTTCCACTTCCTCAAATCCTAGTACATCGATCAGCTCTCTTCTGTCAAGTGCATCCTTTTGCCTTTAATTATATTCCAGTGACTTTGGCATATTTGCCTTCCCAGAGTGTGTATGCCCACGAAGGGATTACAATCTGTGTCGAAGATAATGGTTGGTAAGACCCGGCAATAGAGACATTTAATGACGTACACTCCCAGGACTCTGACTCCTTCCCCTTTCCCCTTTTGGGAGCTGCGTGAAATGCGTAAAATTAGCAGCCGGCTGTCGGGGCAATAAGCATGCGAGAAACATTATTTTCCTGGCCAAACAAAACGCACCCAAAACTAAACAGGGGCTTACCGCCCCCACCGAAAGGTGCGTGCCGGCTCCTGCTCCTGATCCTGCTCCTGCTCCTGCTCCTGCTCCTGCTTGTAGGAGGGGAGCTCCATTTGTTGGCGTGTTTGCATTTAATAAATTCGATTAACAACGGAATAAATACGCTTAAATGCGGAAAATAATGAAAACTAACGAAAAGCGTTTTGTTAGCCCGGCAAGCCGCCCTTTGTCGGCGTCGCCTGGGCGCCGCTTTCATTCCATCCGGCATTCAATCATTCATTCCATTCAGTTATTCATTTTACGAGCTGTGTTATTATTGTAAATATGTGTGTGTGAGTGTGTGTGTGTGTGTGTTAGCTGTAACAAATACAAATACATTACGTGAATAAACGCACCCATTATTTCATTTCATCAAGAACCATTAACGCCAACACGCTTACATGTTGGGTTTGTGTGTGCGAGAGGAGTCCTGTCCCGTCCCGTCCCGTCCTGTCCTGTCCTGTTTTAGTCCGCGCCTAGTGTGGCCAGCCTCAGCACCGGCTCCTCGCTCACTGCCCTGCCTTCCAGCTGCTGCAAATGAGCCAAGGACATGAAAATGTTCAAGTAGACACACACTCCTGTTCGCACTCGCACTCGCACTCGCATGTTGTGGGGGCGCAAAACTTTTCCAGGATAATGAGTAAAATGATTGGAAATACATTTGCAGTGCGTGCGACTATCGCATGTATCTGTATCTATAGATGTAGCTGTAGCTTGAGCTGTATCCTTGTATCCCGGTATTCCTGTATCCTGGTTCAGCGTCAATCGTTTAATGTATCCGTGTCCAGGACATTGTTATGTCATTGCCAAGTTGCTAACTGAAATAAGTGCGAAAAAAGGTTGATAATACACAGTCAAAGTTTTTAAAGAGTAAAAGGTTATGGGTTTTACTTAAGAGAAAATTAATATTCCCGTCAAAATTCAAGTTAAATTAAATGTAATTAAATTCTAAAAAATAATAAATACTTATATCTTAACAAAGGCAAAAAATCTATTCAACTTCAAACCCAATTATTCCGCACAGCTAAGCATTTCAAAAAGGATATGTTAGTTAGAAACAAAGCTTGTTATTTGTAAACCAGCTATTGTGTGGCATAACTTGGGTTGTTTTTTATATTTTCCAATATTTTTTTCCCCTAAAACTTTCCCTGAAACAATGCTGCTATATACAGATAGCTAAAATTTCAATTGAAAACCAAAAAAGAATGCCTCTAAAAACGCTAAGCCTTCGCATTGATCAACCAGTACTGCCCTGCCTGAAAGAATTTACTTTCCGCCAACTATATTCACATTCACTGGCCTGTCTGAAATTGTTGCAGATAATTTTCAAATATACATATATGCTGTATATATATATGTATATAGATTTTTAGGGATGGCCACGCCCCGGCTTCGAAAACTAAACAAAACAAAAATGTTATCAAATTAATTTCAAAAACTCCATCTGCTGCACGTCACACTCAAGTGAGTGTTGGTGAATGGACACGGACATGGACGTGTGTGGGTGTGCGTTGGAGTATATATATAAGTTGGGCATCCCCTTGGCCTATGCCAGGACACAGGATGTGCGACAGGAGACTGGGCAACAAAGTGGCAAAAGTGCCGGCAACGGAGACACTTTCGGGCGCACACACACACACACAAGGATGGATTGGGGGATGGACCGAAAACGAAACCGAAACTAAAAACTTTTGAGTTAAATTCCAGCTCTAATGTTTATGTAGATGAGGGATTATGTCATTGTGCGCCCCACACACGAGCACTCGGGCCAAAAGGAAAAGCCCAGGACCAGAAAACCCAAACGAAGGACCACGGACAACGGACAACGGACAGGTTTCCACACATGAGGTATGGCAGGGAGCAGGGATGGAAAACCCATTGCAACACTTGAAAATTCTAATTTTCTGCTTAAACTTCAAATGAAATTGTTTTGCACGCACACACACTCCCGCACACACCCAAACAGTTTGGAAATAGATGCGAAAAATGGAAATGAAAAACCATTATTATTATGTATGTGGGAATAGGTCGGTCTCTCCGTCTGCGTAGCTCTATACATGTATCTATGCTGGGCGGGGGTGGGCCTTGTGGACAAGTGTTTGCCATAGAAAATACATTAAATTTAAACAAAATTCCCTCTACTTGAGCTTAACGCACACAGAGCCACGAATGCCGGGCCAAATGCAAAAGTTTTGCGCTCAAAACTATTCGGTGAGCTGCTGGCCGGGGTTGAAACTCGAGTTTCCAAAACCCGAAACCCAAGCCCAATGCCTAGTCCAGTCCCCCATCTCCAGCTCCATCACCATCACCATCTCCAGCTCCATCTCAATCCCAAGCCAAGGGGTTGGCCCTTTTTGCCACGTTGTATTTTAAATTCAAGTGGTCTTCGTCGTCGTGTGTAGCAACAAAGCATCCATCGACACACACATAGACACACATCCTCCATGCTCAAGGATTTCGTTTACCGAATCGGAATCCGAATCCCAATCCCAATCCCAATCCGAATCCGAATCCGTTTCAAATGCGAATTTATTTCTAACAAAAATATTACAAAAGTCAAAGACAGAGCTACCTACACACCCGCACTCCCCAAGAACCCTACCTTGGCAAAAAGGTCATTTTTGGGCATAGAATTTACATAAATCCATATGGATGCCGGCCTCTGTCGCCCGTATGTGTGTGAGTGAGTGTGTGGGTCCTGCTCTCCAGTTGAGTCCTTAGACCCGAGTCCATTTGAGGTCCTTGTGGCCTTCTTCTTCGGCTCTAAAGTTCTTCGGCTCGCGTTCGTTTCGGCAACTGCAATCTGTCGGCATTTTTCGCTTATCACTCGGGGCTTCGGCTTTCGTTCGCAGCTTCTATTGATAGCTACACTTGGGGAAAATTTGTAGGGGTTTTTGTAAGTCCCTAAGTAAGACTTATAACGACAATAATTTCAAACAAAAATGTGTCTTTTATAAAGCACACGAGATAGAATTTCTAGGAGACTCGGGTTTAAATCAAAAGTTGTCTTTTTTTCTTTAGAGACTTAAATTTTATTTAGAAACGATGTCCAAAAGTATACAATGATTTTTTTATATTCTAGTTAAACGTATAAAATATGATTTAAACCATTTTAAGGGATATAAACTAATAAAAAACGAAGTCTAAAAGTATGTTATGTTTTTAAAATTCTGAAATATGATTAAACCCAATCCTATTACCATTTTTAGATACATCAATTCGTTTAAAACTGTGTATAAAAATACTGAATCATTTTTTTATTGCCCTTTTTTAAATTATGATAGGCCCATAGGAATCTATTTATTTTTTGGATGTATAAATTGGTTAAAAAGGTTTCTAAAAAAGAAATGCAATGATTTTTAAAACCACTTTTATAAATTTGATATATTTAATTATTAAGATATATGCATTTATTAAGAAACGGTGTCTAAAAGTCTGCTATGATTTTTTATATCTCACAAACAGAATAACCATTTTGTTAAAGGATACTTTTCGCATATTTTTAAATTCCTTTTAAAGCCGAATTATTAAATGCAAGTTTTTCTCTCTCTGTTTATTAAGAAATGTTAGAAAAGGGGAGTGTTGTGGGTGGCACTGGACGGGTGGCTTTCCATGTGTGTTTGTGTGTGTGTGCGTGCGGTTTTCAAACGGAAGAAGACGAGAATACTTTGCTTCGGCTCGGCCTTTTTCCATTTGACCCCGTTGCCACCGCATCTCCTTCGCCTCCCGCTTGGCCCTGGCTTTGGCGGAGAGGTCTCAGCTTGCCCAACAAGCTGGCCCAAGAGCCGCCTCCCCCGAAGCCTCCTCCACCTCTGACGCATTGATATCCCTTTTAATGGATGAATTATTGCCGCACATGCGAAAGTAGTTGCTGCCCAGGACTCCACCCTCTGTTCCGGGTTTCCACTCAGCGGCCTCTTCTTACATCTTACATATCCTTTTCACACACACTCACACACACACACACACAGAGCGAAAGACGGGGCATTTGTTTGCATTTCATTTCCTTCAGATCTCTCTTACCTCCTCCCTTCCTGGGTGTGCTTTCGGGTTGGATTTGGTTCTCAAAGAAGAGAGATAGATGGGATACCAAGGATGGGGACCCGGTTTAGTTGACAGGCCACGCTGGAGGTCAGTTAATTAAGGTTGGACAGCGAACAGAAATAACTCTTTTGCGGTTTCAAGCCGCCCCCGAAATTCACCGTTTTTGTTACAGCTGCGCGGGAATGCGCCAAATATCCATAATAATTGAAGGATATTACATCAATAAACCAACACGTACGCGCTTACATGTGTGAGGGGTGAGCTCTGCATTTTAATATTTCCAAATATTCCACACACACGCACACTCACAGTCGCATATAATTTAGGCTTTGACAGGCGGCCACCTACAACGAGGTTAAATGTGCGTGTGTGTGTTTAGGGGGGGCGGAGGCATCCCCCCCCAAATGGGGCCGAAGAGGGGTGTCAGTCAGGCGGGCATTGGAGCGCCAACAGCCGACGCCATAAACTAAATTTATTGCAAATATTTCCTCAGCAATGAGCAATTTGTGCGATCGAATCCTGCGCCTAAGTGGGCGTTCAGGAGGAACCCTCTGCTCGGGGGTTCCCAGGGAGTTCGTTATGCCCACCCATGAACGTGTCGATGATGTATTTTCCGGGCCCCTTTCACTGTCCAGTATTTGACCCAAAAAAAAAAAGGGGCTACGTAAGAAAGCTACAAATAAAAACCCCGACCATAAGATACCCGGCAATCATTGAATAAATAAGGAAATAAAGCTGGAATTGCTTAACAATAATTAAAAGCTTATTAAGTAAATAAAAAATTAAAAATAATACAAATATAAGTCGAGAAACTATATCCTTTTCTCTGAAATATTTTTACCAGATCATCTGTATACCCTATCCCCCCAAAAAATCCCCTATAACTGCGGATAAACCACCATGAAAACCCAAATTTCCCATTCTTTTAGTTAGCTTATAATATTGCCCTTTTTGCTTCTGTTGTATTTATTGATTGAGCTTAGACCAATCCTCTCTATCTGTGCCCACCTTTTATTCTCCATTTCTGTATTATTATTTTGTACTATTTTGTGTTTGCCAAAAACTTAAAACCCTAACATTTTGGGCTGGAATGTACTGAAAAAGAGTTTTTTGGGGGTTTTTGTCAGAAAATTACACGCAAAAACCAAAATAAACCAAAGAGGGGGGAGGCAGAGGCAGTCAAATGAAATTACTCATACGACCAGTGGGTTCGCAATCAAACACACACACACACACACACATAGAGAGAGAGAGATAGAGCGCGTTAGACAGGGAAAGCAAGAGAGGCCGACAAAATGGTTGGCCAACGAGCGACAACTAAACAACAACTAAAACAGCAATAACAAACATGAATTTTAACAAAATACAATTTCAATACAATTCAAAGTTTCTAACACACACACACACACACATAGAGAGAGAGAGAGAGACAGAGCTATGGAGCAGGGGCAGGGCACCCCCCCTTTGGAAACCACAGTGCCAACATCGCCAGCGCCCAAGCACCGCCAATCTACCATGTCCCCCCCTTAGGAACCTCTCCAAATACTATGCCAAAGGCCCCCCTCAAATACCCCCTTAAACACCCTACCTAGAACCCCCCCCTAAAAAACCCCCTCTTGTCCGCCACCCCTGAAAGCAAACCGTGCGAATATGAAACTAAAACTTCCTCTACTCATTTCCTGTCCTGCTTCCCAACCGCATAGCCTCCCCACCTCATGATAATGAATACAAAGATGAGAGCGGGGAGGTGCTGGGTTGGGTGTGCCAAAAGGGGAAAAGGGGGGTAAGGGCATTTCCAGGGGGCCGGGGGAGAGGCGTTCAAAAACTATCTCGCCCGTCTGTCTCGCCAGTTTTGCAGTTGCGTTCTAAATTCATACATTCATTACCATCGCATTTCCAAAGCCACCCACTTGGGCAACCCCTTTTACCGCCGCCTCCGCCCCTGGAAAAGTTAAATACAATCGTTGGTCCGTAAACAAAGCAGGGCGGGGGTTTCCCGGGTAGTTCGCTGCTCATAAAGTAATAAATTGTACCGTAAATAGTGCGGCGCAAGTGTTCGATGGAAGGATGGATAGCTTTGGATAGCTTTGGATAGCTTGGATAGATAGCTGGCTAGATGGACAGAAGGATGGATGGATGGATGGATGGATGGGTGGGTGAATGGGTGGTTGTATAGCCAGGACATAAAGGAATCAAAGGGGGAGGTAGGGCCAGGAGACCAACTGCTCCAACCGCTGACTGCAGCAATTCATCTTTGAGGCGAGACGCTCTTCTTTCAGCCAAGGCTCTGCCATCAACACAGCTGCTAGCAACCACAAAGGATACTTTGCCGGCTGAAGAAAGATTTAGCTTCATAAAGAAGGTTAAGGGGTTTTATTTAAAAATATCCTTGAACAGGCAAATCTTATTAAGATTTTAAGCGGTTAGTTGTACTAATTAGTCAAGGTTTAAATTGAAATTTTAAGGGTTAAAAATGACTTGTTATTAATTGAAGCAATAAATGATTAATTAGTCATCTTCATTTGATTTAAAACTCTTGAGAAAATCATTGAAAAAATAAGTAAATAATTTTTATTTTCTTAATTTATAAAATATCAAGGGTTGTCCCTCTTTGCATATGGTTTAGATTACCCAGAGATCAGCCCACAATAGCGGGCAACTCCTTGAGCTATTTAAGCTATTCGGTGAATGTTCCCGGCATCTAAATCGCCACACACTCACACACACCCACACACACACACACGCACACCTAAACAAATCCCCAGAACCCCCCCCCACCATGGTCTATCGAGCAGCATCCTTCTCTCATTCCCACTTGCCAGTTTTTGGCCTAATCCCCGGCAACGTTAACCACATACGACCGCATCGTTCATCATTTGGCCGTGCGTGCTGACGCCTTTTCGGGGGGGTTGCTGGGGGGTGTGGGGTGGTGCTCCGTCCAGGGTTCGAGTCCAGTCCCTAATGAATTACGCAATCTAAAACTATGTACATTTAATTCAAATTCACAAAACTGTACGCCAAACTAACCGAGACGAACCCACTCGCACGCAGGACATTCACACACACACAAAGAGAGAGAGAGAGATGGATAGAGAGAGAAAGAGAGAGGAGAACAAACACAGGGACAAACTTTGGGCAAACTTTTTTGCTGTCGACGTCGCAGCCGACTCTTTGCTGTATATTTTGGAATAATTCAAAGCGAATACATTTCGGACCCTCGCCACACACACAGACACACACACACACTCACACACCCCAACACCCGGTGAACATCCATCTTCGCTAGCAACCCCATCAGCAGCCGCCCCTGGCCTGGGCCTAAGCATTCTCTCGCCCATTGCCCATTGCCATTCCATTACCGACACCATTGGCGTCAACGTCAGCATCCATCGCACATGTCCTTGCAATTGTTCCGACGAGGAGCCCATCGCCCATCGCCCATCGCCCATCGCCCACCGCCCATCAGCCCACCGCCCCTACTGACCCCCTTCTCGGCGGGGCCGAAAGCAAGGCACGAGAGCGAAAGCGTGCGGCGCAAAAAGCAACAAAAAGCACCGAAAATAACAGCAACAACTGGGTGGGTGAAGGGGATGGGTGTGGGGAGGCTATATCCTTACAACAACAACAACTTAGATTCCCATATAATATTCGTACACACTTTGCAAACATGTTTGTCGATGATGTATTATACAAAATGCCCATAAAAAGGCCCGCATGAAAGAGACGGGAAGAGCGGCAGGAAAAACTGGTGAAAGAGATGGCACCACAACAGAGACAGAAAGCGTGTGTCTGTGTGTGTGTGTGAGAGTGAGAGCAAGCCATGGCGTAATCATCGTTTGTCTCGCTTTAGGCCAAAGAGTGTGCGAGTGTGTGTGCTTGTGAGCCACTAAATCGAAATGCCAAAATGCCCATTTCTATTCCATTCCATGGCTGTAGAGCCCCGCATAAGCGATACAGACATTTCGTTTTTTGGGGTAATACATCAAACTAGCCGCATCAATAGCAAGCACACACACACACACACACAGACACATAAGGGTCCTTTCTGTGTGTGTTTAGTTGCATGAGGCAACAACAAGGACAACGAAAAACAATGGGCCAAACTTAATGTGTGTGTGAGAGCGAGCGGAGAGTGTATGGAAAAAGAGTAAAATACTTCATGCAGAACCGAGCCAAAAAACCGAATCGAATAGAACAGACAACGGGGAAGAAGCAGCAGCAGGAGCAGGAGCAGCCAGGACCAAGAAGCAAGGATATCTTGGGGGTTAGAACCGGGGGGGGGGGAAAAACGAGGCAAAAACTTCTTGCCACCAAAAGTAAAGGAGATAATCTTGGCCCAAAGACGATGTGAGGGGGGGAAAGGGGAACATTGCTCACCACCGCCCCGTGTCCTGGCGCAACCCTTCCCCCATCCCCCTTACCCTCCTTCCCCCTTCACCTTGTGAACTCCGTTCTAATGACCGCCAAGATAGAATGACATTTGGGGCTGTCAGCTTTCATTGTTGGGTCCGTTCTTGTATTGTGTGCCTGCATGTGTGTGCGGAGAGTGTGTAGTGTGAGTGTAGTTGTGCGGCTAAGTGAGTGTGTGTGTGTGTGTGTGTGTGTGTGTGTGTGCGGATGTGGAGAAGAAAACTTTAAGTACACAAGACCCCAAGGAGTCGGGTTCGGTTTTAAACCAGGCACACAGGACACTGGGCTGAGATTGTGACAGGGGAGTGTGAGATGTAGGAAAATATGTTCATAAATAACTCACTTAAGTTTAGGAGAATTGTAAGATGACTTTTAAGAAAAATAAACATAACTAGGGGAATTTTAACTATGTTGAAAGCAGTAAATTAATAGAATATAAAATATTAAATTAAAATAATAAACAATTTTAACTTCGCTGAACGTTAAAGTAAAATTCGAATTAATGAAATAAACTCTTAATTACTTGTAGAAGTTATCTAGCTTTGAGTTAATAGAAGCTTTAAATTATATAATGCTAAACATATATATAAAAAAAAATACCTAAACTGATTTTATAAAATATTATTTAGACTGAAAAGCCTTTAGTAATCACTGATTTCCTTTCTTTACTCCTCTTTTGCTGTATGTTGTAACAAAAATAAAATAATAGTCAGTGTAAAAGTTAATAAATAAAAGCCAATAAAAGCAATTAACTGTTAAAGAAAACATAAAATGTTTATGGCAACTAATTTACCATTTTAAATATTATCAATCAAAGGATTTTGATTTGACTTTAATCCCCATACATAATTTTGAAGCATAAAAATAATAATAATACATTTTATAATTAGTTTCTGGAATCAGGCTGGGAAACAAAAGATTTAAATGAAAGGTGCTTCTTGCATGTTCATCTATTGTAAAATGTGTGAAGTGTAAACTACTAATTAGTATAATTCAGTAATTAAAAGCAGGTTCCTTTTTTTGCTATAATTAATACATCACCCAATAGTTTTTTAGCCACTGTGCGCTTAAGTTTCTTGGCCCACGGGGAAGATGGCAAAAGGCAACATTTCGGCAATAAGACGCCTTCTTCTTCGGTCCAGACACACAACACCATCGCACACAATCACAATCGCCGAGCCCAAGCTGCGCTCGAGGGGCGGAGGTAAGGACGCAGGACGAAGGAGCAAGGGGCAGGGGCACGGGGCAACTGCGGTCCAAGTACGTGAAAATTGATAGATGAGTTATGGGGCCGCGAGGGTGAGGGCGAGGACGAAGGGTTCGCATGCATATGTCCTTACACGCACACCCACGTCGAGTCTGAGGGGGATGGCAGGATAAAGGACTGCTAAGACCCCCCCCCAGACTCCTCCTCCTCCTCCTGCTACGCCCCTGAAAGTGTTCGTGTGTAGTTGAAGTTTGTCTGTCGGTCTGTCTGTATGTAGTTGGGTTTTGCAAGTGGCAATGAGTCCGAAGACGTTCGTGTGTCCGTCCCAGCTGTCCTTTGTCTGGCTGTGTGTGTGTATGAGTGAGTGTGTGTGCTCTGTGTATGTGTGTGTGAGTGTGCTTTATCCATGTGTGTGTACGAAGGCAAAGCATTTTTCAACGTTTGCCTCGGCAGCCGGGGGCATTAAAAGTTTTCGTATTTATTTTGTAGTCGGTTAACAATATTCCTTTGCTGTCTTGCCCCGAACCCACCCCCTTCTTTCCTCCTCCCCCTCTCCCTAAGCTCGACCATTCACACACACACATACATATAGAAGGATACTGGCATAAGGGACACACGTATACGTGTATCAGTTTTGTAATTGTATGCGTGCGTTTTGTTTGCGGACGTGGTCTCGTGAATGTCTTGGACTTGCCCTCACACACACACACACACACACACACTGCTACTCGTAGGGGGTTAAGGGGGGTATGTGAGGGGGCTGGGGGCATAGATAATATATAGTACATGGATGCTCGAGTGAGCCTGTGTGCGAGAGCTGAAAACTTTTATGTGTAATACATCAATTGCAAAAAGATAGCCAAATGCTGTTAACTTTATATACAACTCATACATGAGCTTGTGTGTGTTGCTCTCTGGCTGTGTGTGTGTATGTGTGTGTGTGTGAGTGGGTGGCTTTTCTTGGGCGGCCTCACGGTGGGAGTTACTTACGCTCCTCATGCGGCGCAAGTAAAAGATACATTTATTATGTGCGAAGAGCGATGAACACAAGCGATTTATCCTTTTTAACTTGCTCGCTCGCTTTATCTTCGCGTGTGTGTGTGTGTGTGTATTTGAGTGGGTGTGGGTGTGTGTGTGTGTCCCAACTGGACCGCCATCTTCACATCGGGCCCCGGCTGACTAATTTATGGCCACCACCAGCTTGGCTCCGCCGCTTAAAACGGGGCTAATTCCGATTCTGGGCCTGCAAGTGCCCGCCTAAGTAGGCAACACTTTTTGAGCGAACTGAGACAACGCGTTCTGGGTTTTGGATTTTTTTTTTTTATTTATAAAAATAGATGAAAAAGGTTAATGAAGAGGTGATTGTATTTATAAATACCTCGATTAATTTATTATTTATAAATTAAGTCTTTGATATATGTGGAAGCTAAGCTATTTGGGATGGTGGTTTATGTAAAGGGTTTCCTATTGAGTTAAATCAATCCTCTTTTTGTTTCTAAACAAAATATTGTCAACAGAATTGGTTTTAATTGATTTATAGTAGAACATAAGAAGTTCAAACTTCAATTAAATCTACATAAAAATCCAGAGGCAATACTACTTCTACTATTAATTTGAACCAAATTAGTTTGTTATAAAAATAAACCCCCAGGCATCAATCTTTCAAGAACCCCAACCAAAAATGTAATAAATGAACTCAAGATAATATAAATTGTTACGAATTTGTATTATTTAGATTTATTATTAAGTAGTGACCTAATTTCCATTAAAAATCTCACCAATTTATGGAAACTCAATCCCTCACCCATCATCCCTAAAAACTAGTACCCCGAATTTGATCGCAATAACTAAGTTCCTTCGAAGAAATCTGCTCTCAATCATATTAAAAACACGTTGCCGCACTAAAACTTTTCTCATTTCAAAAGTTAAAAAAAAAAAAAAATACGAAAAGAAATGGCAGACAAACAAACGGCATTATCGGCCGGGGCCATCAACATTCGTCACAGGCCAAGGAGCAGCTGTCGAGCTTTTCCCGCATCCTGGAATCCTTGATATCCAGCAATCCCCAAATATCCCGCAGCCCATCATCGCCCCCTTCTCCCATCCCCGGTGTGCACACAAAACTTCTCGACTCGATCTTGGCATGTGTCCGCCTTGAATATGCATCCAAAGCGTCACTTGCCATTATTTTTTTGTTGCTGCTGCTGCTGCTCCTCCTCTGTCGATGGGCGATGTCATTGCTGATGTCGGTATTTTCGGCGGGGAGGGTGGAAAGCGTGGGGCCACCGCCTGCCAGTTCATATATCACTCGGTGTCCACCTCCACCTCCGTGCGGAACTCCACTGTCGTCACACATGCTCAACGGCAATTTCGCTTTCAATTTCAAATGCTATCTATGAGGGAATGCGAACCGAAGTCGCCCACACGTACATGTGCATGTGTATGCAGGGACAACAATAAGATAAAAAAAAGGTGCAAGAAAAAAAAGGGTACCGAAGACCCTTGATACTCTACGAGGTCGGGGAGTAACGGGGATTACTGGTTGCTCTAGGTATAGGGGGAATTTTTAAAGGATCTTTTATAAAAAGGATATAGGGGTGTTCTAGGGTGGAATTTTTAAGAATCTAGTTTACACAAATATTAAAATTTCCAATAAAACATAGTATATACTATTAAGATCTCTTGAGGGAAATGTTTAACCAGGATTTTAAATAATATTTGGCATTTATACAGAACTTTTTTTATAACGCATATATAGTTCAGGTCCTTATGTATAGAGAACTAATAGAGAGAGATATCAAAATAAGATCAATCTCACAGTTAGAGATACATCTCACATTTAGAGATACATACATCTCACAAGGTTATACATCTTACACTTACATATATCTTATAGTTTTTAATCTAATTCTAAATAGAGTTAATACCATTAAGTCTTTTTCCAGAACTTCATAACAAATATATATTTTAAGACCTCCAAAATAGAGAACTACTAGAGATAGACTGCAAAATTTGAGACATTTTAAAGTTAGCTTTAAGCAGTTAGTGATACAGTTAGAAATACATTAGCAGTTTAGAGATACATCTTATAGGTAGCTAGTATTTTACAGTTTAGAGATATATCTTATAGTAAGCTTATATCTTACAGTTTAGAGATACATCTTAAAGTTAGCTAATATCTAACAGTTTTTAATATATTTCGAAATATAGTAAATAAGAAATCTATATTTCTATATTTTACAAACTAAAAAAAGGTCAAACTATGCTTCCGTAAAAACTCACAATTAACACAATTATATATTATAATATAAATATATAATTAAAAAAAATTATCCTTGATTTCCAAACCTTATCCTCGCCAGAAGCACCTTTTGGCAGAGTATCCAGAGGGACAGAGAAAAAACTGAAAGAAAAGAAGGCGAACAAGCAAACTTGTTTGCAAAGTTTAAACAACATTTCGTTTGGCTTTTGGCTGGCCGTACGTGCCGCTGGTCCCGCCCCCTCTCGACCCCCGCCACTTCTCAGCGGACAAAACTTTGCCATTTTTTTTTTGCTGTTTTTGTTTTCTTGTTTTATTTTTTTTTTTTATTTTTTTTCGCTTGCTGTGTGTGTTTCTTTTGTGGCTGCCTTTTATTTATAAGATAAACAAATGCAGAGATGGATTGTCCCGGCGTGTGTCGTCTGACATCTGGGCAGTCCTCGCTGGCAATCTAAAGTGGGTTCTTCGGAGATAAATCTAGCCCCGACCCCCCTCCCTTATCGGGAAGGGATAGCCCCGAACCGAAAGCTAATTAACTGCGGAGCGAAGGGAACAAAGTGCGTATCTAATGAATTCGGTCAGCGATTTTACGACACTTGGTCGCATATGAAATTGCCGGCTGAGTAATCCACTTTATCCATAATTCAATCACAACTATTTCGGAGGAGATCGTAAAACTGCAGGCAGGAGGCAGTCAATTTGTATCTTATATCCGTCAGATACTTGACCCGTTTTATGGCACAAATTCGCACAAATAAAACGGGGCCATAAAAATTAATAAAAACCCAGTGTTTGCCGCCGCACAGTTTTTATAGTTTTATTATCCCCGCCAAGATTTTCGCCAAACCGATTCCTAGTGGTCACTCTCAAAAATTCAAAAAGCGATGGAAATATTGCTGAGCGAGCGCTCGTAAAAATCTGACTGAGTGCGGGGCAACACCCAAAGCAACCCCTTGGAGGAAACATTTCGCCCCCAAAAGAAAACTTATTAAGTAATAAATTCCAATAAGAACAAAGGGACAGACAAAAAATTACAGGAAGGCCTCTCGCAGGCGAAATATGCATAGCGGCAATAACAATAATAATAATAAGCGAGGTGATAACGATCGCAAGACATCGAGAAATGACCGTTAAACACACCTACGACGCACCCTCGGTCAACCCTTTTGACCCCTGGACAGGGACAAAGCGGCGCGGCGTTGGGAAATGTTTACACCATTTTCCACGAGGCAACCAAAGAGCCCGCCATAATATCAATGGGCCCGGCCCATTGACGCGAGTGATTTATATGGAAAAATTCATTATTTGCCGGCACCTCCACCTCCCGTTGCTCTGCAGTTCATTTTCGAAATGCAAAACGAAGGCTGGAACACGGGTAAGGGGACGCCATAATGGCCCCTTGGCGCGAAAGGAAATGTTACCCGAGTCGCTTTGCCGCTTTATCTTTAATAAAGCTAATTTCTATTGCCGCTAACAGGGCCGCGACATGCGAGTCCTCCTGGCACCGGGATTGGGAATCTCTTCCTTGGACGGGTGCTACTGCGATTGAATGCTCCGCTGGTAATTGATGTGGGTGCGGAGGCCATGGCGATGTCCGAGGCCCGATGTCTTGCATAACCCGATGCCTTCGCATGCGGCCATAATTGATGGGCCAGTGGCAGGTGCTCACCAAGCCCAGGACTCGCCCAGGAATATCCTTAATCGCAAGGAGGCGGGGGAGAGGCTTGCTTTGTGAGCGGAAATTAACAATTACGAAAGCCAAAAGCAGATCATTTCGAAGTCTAGAGACTAGGCTATGTGGATATTAAACTGGTAAAGGGATATGTCTTCTTAATATAAATTTAATAAGGATATTGTAAATATCTTTTGATAGAAATCAAAGTCCTTTAGTTATATACTACTTATAAAATCCCTAAGCTTATATATTCTACAATCCCTGTAAGGTCTGCTCCAAGTCACCTCATCTCTTTGTGTCTTTGTACTAGTTTTTTTAAGTACAAAAATAGACTTGTCCGATGCTTAATTATTAGCAAAAATTGAACTTTTGCATTTTATATCTCATTAATTATGCACAGCCACCGAGGTGGCCAAAAATAAAATGAGAGTGGAGAGCCTGAGAAATTACGCACAGACCAACGCACACAGAAGGGTCCTCTTTGAGGGGGAGTTAATTTCCATGCAAAACGCATCCTTTACGAAAAATGCACCTGTCCGAGGCGGAAGGATGTGTAAATCTTATGCCTGATTTGATACGGGGCCACACACAATGTCCTCCTTGTGCCTGTCACTCGCACAACACACACACACACACACACACACTCTGCTGGGTCTCCTCGAATGTGACAAATTCGTAATCTGCTTGGCTGGTCAAAGGCGATCGGCAGCAGGTCCTGGCAGGGCCCTCCTCCTCCTGGCTGCACTTGGCCAATCGGGATGCTCACTGAAGAAAACTGCGATGCGGCCATGCATGCTTCATGTGCATCTGAGCACATGGCCAGCTCACTCGCCAGAGAGAGCCGGCTATAGGTTGCATATTGTATTTCTGCATTTTATTCGATTGGATTTTATTGTGCTTCTCACTTGATATATTCATGCAGTCGGATTGTTTGCCTTCTCCCTTGAGTTGTCACGCACAGAGGCAGAACTAAATTGTTTAATTTGATTTCAGCTTTTCTATTTTTCTTTTTTTTTTTTTCTTTTGGGGTCGCCTTGCGTCATGACCTCCTCCTGCACCCACCGGATCCAATCCCTGGCCATCCCAGAAATGACTCAATATTGGGCATGGGCCTTGGCAATTTCGTAGACATTAAATTGCGTTTTATTTTTCAATATTTATTATTATCGAATATTGAAACGAAACCCCTAGCTGGAAAGTGGCTGTGTGGAAATGGAAATGGCGCTGCAAATGGGGCGGGGGTACGGCCCAGGTGTGTTCCTGCACGCCACTAGGATCGGATATGGGATTTATATATATATATATATATATGTACACTTTGTATATGCACAATCGCAGTTCGCATATAGAGTCGTACGCCTGTCCAATCTGACAATGGTTCCATAACACGCGATATGACTCTTCACCCTTTCCTAACCAACTCTCCCCCTCAATTCTCCAACCTCTAACCTCTAACCTCTAACCTCTAACCTCCCAACTTCATAGTCTATACACCACTCGATACAGTGCGTCTTGCAGTTTCAGGAGTGCTTAAAATGAAAGTCTAAACCGTTTTTAAAAAATGGAATTCAATGTCAAGGGAGAGAGAATAATAAACAAAATGCTAGGAATATTTTTTTAATTAGTTTGTTGATAGTTTGGTTTAATTTCTAGATTTACTTATTTTTCTTAATCATTTATCTAAAGCTAAGAGTTAGATTTTCTCCAAATACCTTAAATTTCAATGAGTTTCACTGCATTTCCCGGTTAAACTATTGTACATAATAATGAATTATTTTTAGTTTCTCATATTGCCTGCACTTTTTGTAATATAACATGATCATATTATATTTGTATATTTATTTTGCCTGCCTGCCTGTTAAATTTTAAGAGCAATTTTTGTAGAAGTTTAGCTATAGTCTTACAAATTAAATACCTCTGATATAATTACATATATAACATTGGCAAAACAATGAAAATGTTACCAAAAATTGGCTCCAGATACCTCGTGTGTGTGTACTTTCGATTCAAGGAGTAGTTGAAGCAACAAAACCCCAAAAAAAAAACTCAACAAAATTGGCAATAAAAAACCCATAAAACTCATAAAAAAATATAACTCAAAATCTGCTCTGGTTGTTGTTGTTGCTGCTGCTTGCAAAGGATTAAAAAATAATTAAAACACACACACTGGAAATAAGAAAAATTCAAACACAAACATCAAAATTGAAGCTGCTGAATGAATGAACCACAATAAAGAAATGATTATTTAGCTTCTGATTCTCGATTTCCCATTGACTTCCCCGTTCTCTCCTTGCTACTCGAAACGCTTCGATCGCCCAGGCACATTCCTGAGCGCCAAGAGCGGCATCAAGCAGGAGGTCATCGAGCCGGAGACGACGGCGGCGGCGGCGGAGGAGGAGCAGCGCCAGCGCCAGAGTCAGCCGCACGAGGCCCATGCCGCGGACCGGCGTCCGGCGGCCAGCAAGCTGGCCAAGCTGATGCAGCAGCAGCACCAGCAGCAGCGCCAACTGCTCGAGCAGCGCCGCAGCCACCATCAGCCGCATCACCACCACCAGCCGCACCCTCGCCACCAGCACCATCATCCCCACCATCAGCATCGCATCAACCACAACAACAATAACAATAACAACAACAATAATAACAGCAAGAAGAACCGATCGGCCAACTCCTCGCCCACGCCCTCGGCACGGTCCTGGAACGACAGCGAGGAGGAGCAGGAGATGGACTGCAGTGGCGGCGGCGTGGGACACAATATCCAGCAGGATGATGACCGCTCCTCGTCGGCCTCCTCGGCCATATCGCTGACCATGAAGAGAACGCGCCAGGACAGCGAGTCCACGCTCTACCAGACGCTGCTCATGAAGCAGGAGCAGCACCAGCAGCAGCACCAACAGCAGCAGCAGCACCAGCAGCAGCAGCAGCATCAGCAGCAGCAGCAGTATCTGGACGAACTGCAGCAGTCGGTGTCCGTGTCGCACCAGCAACAGTTGACAGCCAATCTGTTCATGGCCAGGACCATTGCCTTAAGTCGGTCCCGGGATTTTCCAGAGCTCTTTCAAAACACCATTGCAGCGGCGGCGGCGAATGCCACAGCGGCGTCTGTCAGTCCCGGGCATAATGGCACTGGTCCTGGTCAGGTGGCAGGACCTGGGCCCGGACCGGGACCTGGTAGCGCTGCTCCTGGAGGAGCAGGCGGCAACGGAAGTGGTGGTGTCGCTGGAGCCGGAAGCAGCAACTACATGCTGCCCTGCCCGCTGTGCGAGACGCCGCTGGAGCAGCGTGTCTTCCGGCAGCACCTGGACCGCCACTATCCGCGCGACAGTCCCGTCTGCCCGGTGATCGAGTGCGGGCGCCGGTTCGCGCATCCCAACTCCGTGCGGAACCACATGCGGATCAAGCACACGCTGCAGTGGGCCAAGATGAAGGCCATGCGCTCCTCGGGCGGTCCCTTTGCCGGCGGCCCCGACTTCAAATGAAACTGCGAGGCTGCGAGCCAATGCCACTCCGGGTAGTCCCGCTAAAAGCTTTCTAGGTTGCTGCTTCTCAGTCAGTCAATGGCGACAATAAATCGAATCTAACTCGCAATCGAGCCGAACAAAAAACCCAGTCTCGAGACACTCGCATCTATCGTAGATAGCCAAAAGTAGTCCAAGTCCAAGTCGGAGTCGGAGACGGAGTCCACTATAACTAACTGTAACTTTAAGCGCACGAGAGAGGTCCTTGCCTGTAAGCCAACTGCAAACGCTTCCTGCCCGCCAGTCAGTCAACGAAAGCTTCTAGCTATATTATTTCCTGATTACGAAAAGGTTTCAGTCGCTGAGAGGTTAAAAAAGAGTTCCTGATTTGTAAGGTTAGGGGAGTAGTTACTGGGATTAATTGAGAGTTCGTTTTGGGATTGTATTTGCAGAAGATAGAAGAGTCATTCGATGTTCATTTGCAGAAGATTCACTTACTGTTCATTCAGTCATAAAATCTTTCTTTTCTTTTTCTTATACTTTATGAAAAGGTTTCAGTCACAGAAAGGATTCAGTTTTATAATACTTTGGGAATAATAACTAGGTTTTGGTGAGAGTTCATTTAAGGTATTCATCTGTTGTTCATTTGTAAAAGATTCACCTACTGTTCATTCGCCCATAAAAGCCTTCTTCCCTTTTCTAGCATATTATAAAGCACTATTAGATTCTGTTTTATAGTAATTGGTGAGTTCATTTTGGGAGTTCACTTTGAGGGTTCATTTTGTGTTCATTCACAGTATACTGTTTCAGCGTTCATTTATTCATTTGCAGGAAATTCATAAAATATTGTAGTTAATCTGACTATAATTTCAGTCATTTCTAACTTTCATTTAGTGGAAAGAGATTATTAAAAATAGAATCAGCTGAGAAACAGAATAGATTCCCTCGAGGCTTCTGAACTGGCGGCGCTAGATGAACGCTTTGGGCTAGGATACTTGCAACAATTATTACGTTCCTATATGCGATAAACTATATTACAAAGGCAGACACCTAAAATCTCAAACTTTAAATTCCTTTACGTTAGCTGAGAGAGGAGGAGATAGGAAAGCGCTGTGTAGGAGACTCGGCTCCAGCAAAGCATGTGCAGTATTAAAATAAACAGCAAAGAAACCCAAAGAAATACACACGAAGTATAATAACATTAATTCATAGAGTTACAGAAGCGAAATACGTACGATTAAGCCATAGAGGGTGAGACAACTATGTAGATAATGAGCTGAAACGAGCAAACAAAGAAACATGATATATAGAAGTATATAAAGTAGCTATTATGAATATTGATACTGAAACAAAATAGAATGTGCCTGCGTAATATATTTTTAGCCAAAACCGAAACCGAAAAATAAGAAAAACGGAAAAATAATTACATATTAAAACTGAAACGAAACTGAAGTTGAGCGTAAAACTAAAATCGATTTGTATTAGAGAAAAGTTCAAAAATCGAGGAGATATTCTGTTGACTTAACTTGTGTTAACTAAACTGTAATTCGATTCCATTGGCGGCATAACACTCCAAGAGCAGACATACGTAAAAAGGTTCCTATAATGTTAATCAAAAAACACTAAAACTAAAACCGAAACTCCAGCAAAAATTGCTAAAAACAGAAAATAAAAAACAAAACCTAAGAATGAGAGTTCGATCGAGATACGATTTTCGACAAAATATAAATTCTATTTCGATGCGGACAATTTTACAATTGTAGTTTATAAAGGCCTAAAAGAGAAACCAAGCAGCCATAAGTGCACGCGAGAGTGTGCCACAGTTTGTATGCCATTTTAGTTTGCAAAATTGTTTGAGGGCAAACCAAATGTATCTAGTACGAGTATCTTGTATCTGCGTTGCCTAGTGGAATGTGTGTTCGTTCGGAGGCGGCAAATCTATTTTGGAGAACAATAAAGAGCAAACGAAGACTTTAGCTGGCTTTTCATTGGTCCACCTCGCCCGGCATAACGATTTAACCCAAACTGATGAATCTCCCGTTGTATCTTGCAGTTTCCCGCCGCTCCCTGGAGATGAGGGTACGCGCCACCGATCCCCGTCCCTGCCCCAAGTGCGGCAAGATCTACCGCTCGGCCCACACACTGCGCACCCACTTGGAGGACAAGCACACCGTCTGCCCCGGCTATCGGTGCGTCCTCTGCGGCACAGTGGCCAAGTCCCGCAACTCCTTGCACTCGCACATGTCGCGCCAGCACCGCGGTATCTCCACCAAGGACCTGCCCGTGCTGCCCATGCCCAGTGCCTTCGATCCCGAGCTCGCCTCTCGCCTGCTGGCCAAGGCGGGCGTGAAGATCTCCCCGGCGGAGCTGAGGGCCAGGGCCTCGCCCACCGGCGGCAGTGGCAGCAGCGGCGGTGGTGGTGGCGGCGGCAGCGGCCAGGCCAAGTTGGATTTGAGCAACGCCAGCGGTGGTCCGCTAGACGATGCCGAAGATTCGGATGAGGATCCCGAGGACCTTACCACCGGCAACGGTCTGTACGGGATGGGCAGCAGCAGCGACCTTAGCCGTTACCACGAGAGTCTGCTGAGCAACTTCGGTCACGCCAGGATGCGAAACGAGGCGGCTGCAGCGGCGGCCACGGCGGCTGCTCTCGGCCAGCCCAAGGATCTGGGTGTGCAGCTACCCACCAGCAATGCGGCCGGTCAGTCCCTGCTGGACACCTATCTGCAGTTTATCACAGAGAACACATTCGGTGAGTGCTTGTGACTCAGTATTGGGTTTCTTACTTCTTCTAGTGATTCGTTTCCTTTTTATATCCTAGTTTTTAGGATTTTTCAAGTTAATAATAGAAGTTTTGCCTTCTTAATTCCAGGCATGGGCATGTCCCAGGAGCAGGCAGCCGCCGCCGCGTTGCGCGCCAAGATGGCCCAACTGAATGCGATGGGACACAGCTTGGACAGCCTACCGCCAGGTCTGCTGCCCGGACAGTTTGATCTGAGCAAGCTAGCCGCCGGAAATCCAGCCTTCGGCCAGAGCGGACCCGGACTGACCATAGAGCCTATTATGCGGCACGACCAGGGCCCAGGCAGCCTCTCGCCGCACGGCCACGGACCGCTAGCCCTCAACTCGGCCGGACGGATGCAGGGACATGAGGAGGCGCCGGACCACGAGGGTGAGATGAGGCGCGAAGGTTCAGAGCCGATGGATTTGGGTCTGGACAACAACCAGTCGGGCAGCAACCATGAGGTGGCCAACTCCGATGCTGAGGACAATTATTCGGAGGACGAGGGCGTGCACAACACATAGGAGGAGCGGCGAGGGAGGGAACTACGATGAATATGAGAACGAGAAAGAAAACACACACACAAACACGAGCACGAACAGTTGTATACCGATTACCCATGGAACATATGTAACGAGTAGCCTTATCCTCATGTATACCAGTTTATGTGTACGATACGATACAATACGATAGTGTACTAGAATAGGACTAAAATCATATATTTGTGCCGCTGCCAGAGCTGGCCTAGTAGAATTCTATGTTGTGCTTTTTAAACCCACTACCTATACCGATATATATATACATATATGTCCGCATTATATAAATTTATATATACACAAGTACCTGCTGTGTATACAAGTCGCCGAGAATCGAAAGAAGAGCAAGTAGCGGCAGCCCCCAGACAGCCCATCCCGCATGAGAAAGAAACGTATAATGGTAGTCCGTAAGTTAGATTTCACATTGAAAGAGAAGCCTGTAAATACATATAACGATATATCGATGTTAGACCCGAAGCAGTAGCAGCCCCAAAACGATCCGTCGCATTTAACACTTACGTATGTTAGTATTGTACCAAACGAGACGACAGCAGATAATTCAGATGTGCCATGGATGCCACAGCCTTCCAGTTCCAAGTCTTGCCACTCCGTCGATCGATTCAAAGTGCTTACCATATCTCAGGAGAAACACATACACACACTCGCGGTCAAATCCGAACCACTCACTCAACCGAACTACCTCAGCCAGCGACAGCAGAGTTGAAACCCTGAAACGAACCCCGATACTTCCACGAGTTGTGACTGGTCCTGTTGTACTCCACATCTCCAGGAATCTTGCCAATTTTCAAGAGCAGATATCTGCCCGTAGTTTTAGGATCTGAAATAACATAACAGAAATTGATTATTTATATACTATACTATGCGGTATACAGTGCACACACTCGGTATACGTATATACACACTCACTTAACAATACATATGGATGAATGCCTGTACTTATTTGTCAGAGAGAGAGAATTGAATACCTCAGCATACTCAGCATTCGACGGTGGATCCCCGTTTATGCGGATCCTATATACATACATATAATATAAAATAAAATAGGGTTAGCTAGTTTACGTGGCAGAGCACTGCAAGCAAGACATAGATAGATGTAACTAAGCGTTTCCTGTATGTATTTAGTTCGAGCCTCAGTTATCCTAGGTTTATGGTTAGCTTCAATCGAAGACGAGCACAGAGACAGACTCTACAAGAGTCGCTACCACTTGCCTTATATAACCAGCAACAACACATGTGTTACTTTAGTAATTTTCTACCTCAATTAATTTAAATGTGTAATTTATTTATAAGTTTGCAATCGTTGTCTCGAACATGGAACTAACTCACCTGACTTGGCTTGTTTCGAGTACTTGAACAACCCTTTCTTACTCCCGAGTCACCGGACCTAGAATAATAATTAAGGAATGAAGTAATGTAATAAAAGAAGAAACCAAGTAATTGCGAGTATATCTTTACCTTTCTGATTTAATCCGATTTTTGTACTATTCGGTTTTCCTTGTCGCTCTCTCGTAGGTGGAGTGCAATAGTTCGCATTTTCCTAGGCTTAAAACGCATTAAAAGGCTAATGCAATTCGGTTAGGACGTTAGCTTAAAATCTATTAGTTAAAAGTCGTTACATAAGCAATATATAAGTAGACATCCATGTGCTTAGAAAGTTATAAATATTTATTGACATTACAATAAAGCCGCGTTATGAAGAACATTTCGTGCGTTTTCCTCGATGGGTTGTGCGCTTGGGCGGCAGATACATTACTTTAAAAGGTAAGATAAAATATTGCTAAGCAATTTAAGAAAATAAATTGCTTATTAAACACTAATACCGTCTAGCGGCCAAGGACATAGAAAGATGACTTAGTTCGAGACTTATTAACATACATATATACACCTAAAGAGGAGGCAAACTGCCTATTTCGGTGCAGCAGCAGCTGATTCGAAAGCAGCTAGCTTATCGCGCATCTTGACCATTTCATCCTTGCGCATCATCAATACACGTTTCGACGTTTCATACTTTTCCCTGACACCCGCCAGTTCCTTCTTTAGCGATTCGCATTGTTTCTGCCATATATTTTTTCACATAAGAAACTTGTCAACAAAGGGAAGAACGGAGACTTACCGTAAGTGAGTTAATTTTGCCACTGGTCAGGGAGGATACATTGGACGTGTCTGTGTTCTCATTCTGGCTCAACTTCTCCTCCAAGTCCTTGATGAGATGGTAGCGGGAGCGCAGCAAAACAAGAGCATCCTGATACTTCTTCTCCAATTGATCCATTTCAGTCTGTATGTGAACCGACGCGGACGGAGGCCTTAAGCTCGGCTTAGGCTCAGGCACTTGAGCAGGTGCCGACTTGGCAGCACTAGAGAGATCATTGACTTTGGCATTGAGATCCTGAATCTTCATCTTTAGCCGCTTCTGCTCAGATCGAGCCTTCTCCTGCTCCTCCAGCACCCGTTTCTTCAGCTGCGCATTCTCGTCCTTCAGAGGATGGTGCTTTAGCTCCATATTTAAGGCAGTAACTTGGCTCTCACGAATGAATAGTTCCTGCTGGCAAGCCTTCAGCTTGCTGTCCAGCTCCGTGCAGTTGCAGTTGTTGTCTGGAATGAGGCAAATTGATTGAAATAAAATGCAACTAAAGCACATGAACGGCTACTCACCCACTGGGTCTGTCATAGTGCCACAATCCCTAACGTCGTTCCAGTAGGACTGCCTCCGATGCTCGTCATATGCCGAGACCCGGCGACTTCTCCGCATCTCGGACTCAAAGCAAGCCGATTTCTGTGCATAAAAGCATTTCATTTAAATTTTAACGAAGGAAAGTTTGGAAACTCACCCGTGGAGCACTGGCAGTAGGATTGCGGTCAAGACTCTTCCTGGGCACAGAGCCTGTCGATGTATTCGATTCGAAGGAACTGTTGGATTTCAGAGCGTGTAAGGTCGAGAGTTCAGCCTCCAGCTTGGTAACAATATCGTTCAGGGTGCACAGCTTCTCCTCGAGGTTACGCTTGTCCTCGAGAAGACTGGAAATAGTGGCGTTCATGCTCTCCCTCTCCTTGAGGATACTGGACTCCTTCGATTTCTAAAGACACACATTTCACTTCCACGAAATTACAATTATATTAAATAAATATTACCAGAGTGGTTCGTAGCTGTTCTATCTCCTTCGTGAGTTCCACTTTCTGCTCCATGAACTGTCGGCATTTAATGTTGGTTGCTTCAGCAGCTAACTTTTGAGTAATTGCGGCTTCTCGCAAGGATTCTGACTCTGCCTCTTTAGTTCTTAGCTTCGCTATGAGTTCAGCATTACGATTATCAATCAGATTCAGGGAGCTGATCCTCTCTTCCAGCAGCTGTTTTTCCTTAGACAACGTGGATATAGTCGATTCCAAACCTTCCTTTTCTTTCATGAAACTATTCGTTTTGGTTTGCTATAAAGTAATATAAATGGATTTATTAGGTGGAAAAGGAATAAATGTGGCTAAGCTTACCAGATCGCAATGTAGTTTCTCGCACTCCATGGTCAATTCCCCAATGGAACGGCGACCATGCTCCACCTCCTGGCTTTTCTCCAAGAATTTTCGGTTGACTTCTGCTTCATTTTTACGGAGCTGCTCCTCCAGTCGAGATTTTGTCTCCTCCAACACAGCGAACTCATTTCGTAGGGAGACGCACAGCTTCTGCTCTTCTTCAAGCTGGTTGCGGAGGTTGTGGGCATTCCTCAGCTTCACCTTAAGCTCATCATTTTCAGACTCCAGTTCATCCTTTCCTTCTTGCAGTGATTTTAGTTTGAATTTTAACTCGTTAATAGAACTGTTGAGATCTGCGAGCTCCTTTTCGAACTTTCCAGCCTGGCTGGCCATCTTTTCCTCCACAGCCTGCAGTTTTGTTGTTAGAACTAATTTTTCTGCGCTTGCACTATCTTTAGCCTCTAGAGCATGTTTCAGATCCGAACGAAGTTTTTCCGTCTCAAGATCTCGACTAGAGACATCCCTTTCAGAGGCAAGCAGTTGCGCCTGCAGGCTGTCGACCTTCTCCTGCAGCTTGGAAGACTCTCCCGTTGCCTCCGATAGCGATAACTTCAGATCTTCGTGCTCCGAAATCAGATCGTCTAGGCTAGCAGCTTTTAGCCTAGCATTTTGCAGTTCTGATTCAAGGTCACCGATTTTGGCTGTCATAGTCTCGAGCCTCTCCTCTAAATCGAACTTCTCTGTTACCCTTTGCTGGCTGATGTTATCCATTTGCATTTCAAGTTCGTGAAGTTTGCTTAAGGTGCTGGAGTGCTCTGCTTCGGCCTTATCTATCTTGGTTTGCAGGATTGACTTCTCCTGCCTTAAAGAATCTATGTCACGTAATTGCTGCTCGTACTTTTCTTGAAGCTCTTGAATCTTTCCCTTCGAGGAGGCCATCAGCTCTTTGTGCTCTAAAACCAAATCGTCATGGCTGGCCGCGTTCAGTTGGGCACTTTGTAATGCTTCTTCGAGCTCACTGATTTTGGCGGTGAAAGCCTTGCACTGCTCCTCAAAGTCCTTTTCTGATATCAGCTGTTTCTGGGTCTGAGCATCCATTTGCATTGCAAGTTGCTGGAGATTATTTTTGATGCTCAAATACTTTACATTGGCTTCATTGATTTCTGCCTGCAGGTTAATCTTTTCCTGCTTCCTGTTATTCAGGTCCAAGGCTTGTTGGTCACACTTAGCTGAAAGCTCCTGGATCTTGTGGTTGGAGGAGGCAATGTGTTCGCTGTGCTGTTCGTTGTCTGCCTGTGACTGTAGCTGCTCCAGTAGTTGTTTGTTTTCCATCTTGAGCTTATCCAAAGCGGATTCCAGCTCAGAAAATGCGACTTCTTTTGTATCCCTTTGACCCATTTTTTCATTTATATAAGCCTGTTTTTCTTCGGCTTTAGCTAGTTTTTCATTCAGGGTCTGCGTGATCGCTTCAAGCTCCACCAGCTGCTGGGCAGTCTTTGCTTCGGCTTCAGCTAGCTTCTCCTTTAAGGTCTCTGTGGTCGCCTTCAGCTCTGCTTGGTGCTGATCAGCCTTTGCCTCGGCTTCAGCTAGCTTCTCCTTCAGGCTTTCCGTTTTCGCTTCAAGCTCCGCTTGCTGCTGGGCAGCGTTTGCTTCCGCTTCAGCTAGGTTTTCTTGATGGGTTTTGGTGATCGCTTCAAGCTCCGCTTGGTGCTGGACAACCTTTGCTTCAGCTTTAACTAGCTTTTCCTTCTGACTTTCCGTGATCGCTTCCAGCTCCGCTTGGTGCTTTGTTTCAGCTTCAACTAGCTTTTCCTTCAGGTTTTCCCTGACGGCTTCGAGCTCCGATTGCTGGTGATCAACCTTTGCTGCAGCTTCAGACAGCTTCTCCTGCAGATTTTTTCTCGTTGCTTCAAGTTCCGCTTCGTGCTGGGCCGTAACCTTTTGCCATTCCTCTTCCATCTGGGTAAGCTTTTCCTGGGCAGTAGCTCTATTCTCTTCTGGCTCTGCCTGGCGGCTATTCTTCAGTCTAGACAGCTCTTCCGCAGTCTTCAACAACGTTTCCCTTAACGTTACCAAATCGTTTTCGTACCGATCTTTGCTCTTCTCCAATTCCTGGGTGTAACCTCGAAATTTCGCACGGTTCTCGTTCTCGCTTCTTTCCATATTCACCAAGTACTCCAGCTGCAGGGCTTTAATCTCATCGGTCTTTAGCTTTTCCACTGTTATAAGCTCATCTTGGACTCTACGCAATGACTCTCTGAGTTCCTCTATTTGCTTTTCGTACTCAGGGGAAGGAATTGTCTGCTCCTGCTTGGCCTGAAGTTCCTCTGCCTTGATGTTGCGCTCTTGAAGCTTTGCATTCTTCTCCTGAAGCTGGTCGATAAGCAGAGCATCATCGGAAAGTTTCTGACTCTGGCGGTCCAGTAGCTGCTGCTTCTCCCGGGCATCGTTCTCCATCTCCACTAGCTTTACCTCCGAGGATAAATAGCGCTCGCCCATTTCCTCAATTTCAGCTTTTAACTCGGCTATGTTCTTGTCCTTAAGCTGCATCTGCTTCAATTGATTCTCCAATTCTGCCTGCAGCTCGCACAGTTTACTTTGCAGCTCTGCAAGAGATGCCTTATGGGAGGCATCCTCTGGGAATTGCCGGGCAGACGATTCATGGGCACCTGAGATGGTATTATCATTAGGCAAAATATGCAGCAGACTTTCGCTCAATGTGCTATTTCTATGAACCCTATCCTGCAGCTCCTCGTACACCATGGTCATTTCCGCATTCTGCTTTTCCAGGGACTCGATCTGGCGCTGGTAACCCTCCACCTTGTTAACAATCACACTCTTTTCCATGAGTTCCGACTCTAGGTTGGTCATTTGCTCTCGCATCTCGTTTATGGTTGCCTCTGTGGCCTCCATAACCTCGTTTTTATCCTTGATTTCCTGCTCTAGCTGAGATATGATTTTCAGGAGTCTCTTGTCCTCTACGGCTTCAAGTTGTTCGAAACTAAGAGACACAAACTGGAACATTAGTTGTTTTATAACGCCTTTGAGGGAAACCCTTTCGGATGCCTTGGACTGTTGAGTCTCGCACTCGATGTACTTTGCAGGTTCAAGGCAAAGCTTTAGAGCTGTTACATTGCTCTCCGGCTCATTTTCCGGCTCATTCTCCGGCTTAGAAACTCTGAAGAGGCGGCTTAAGCCCAAGTGGTTCTTAAGTTCGATCTGATGGATCGATTCTGATAGCTTAGCAAACTGCTCGAGATCATTGTGGGAGACTGCCTCCTGTTCTGGTTCCCCGAATTCAGTTTCCACGCCTGAACTTTTCATTGAGTCAACGCCAGAGCTCCTCATGGATTCCAAGTCGTAACTAGGAAGGCGTCGCTGCTTGAGCTCATTCCGAAGAGCATCGTTCTCCTGGACCGATTCAATTAGCTGGCTGGAAAGGTTGTCGTAATCCTCTTGGATCCCGTTGAAGTTGGACGTCATCTCAGCCAGCCTCGCCTTTAACTCGTTGCTTTGGGCTTTTAATTCTTCGACAAGGTCTTCTTGGCTGGGAGCTTCCATTAGCTTACACTGGGCTTCCTCCACCCGCTCCTTCAGAGCTCCAATCTCGAGCCGCAGATTCGCGTTTTCAGCTTGCAGATGCTGGCGCTCCTCCTCGGAGGCGTGCGAACTGCCTTCCAGAGATTCGTACTCCTCCTGCAGCTTATTGTACTTCTGCTGAATTGCTTGGAAGTCTGCCTGCATGGTTTCGATTGCTCTCTGTTGAGCTTCGTACCTTCCCTGCAGCAGCTCAAAGTCACCTTGGGCTTTGGAAATCTGCACAGATAGGCGCTGACAGTCTACCTTCTTTTGAGACGCCTCGCTTACAGCCACATCGAAGTCCAACTGCATTCTCTCGAACTTAGCTTGACTCGCGATTATTTCAGATCGAAGCCTGTCGCACTCGCAATCTCCTTTCTTTGAGTCTTCGTTGACGTCGGTTTCATTCAGGGTTATATCCCCAAAGTCAGCTATATTGGGGCACATGGAACGCATGAGAGCCTCTTTGCTGTTGCGCATCGTATCCCGGGATAGGTCGTCGAGGTTCTTCTGCAAACTTTCAATGGTCAACTCCTTCTCCGAGAGGGCTGACAGCAAGTCCTTCTCCCGCAGGCTGGACTTCTTCTTAAAAGCCTCGAACTGGAATTCCAAGCTGACTGCCTCGCGGTTCTCCAAATCCATTTTGGCAATTGTCTGTTTTAGAGCCTTCAGTTCCTTTTCGTACTCGGCGATCTTAGAGTTGGCAGCTTCTGTGGCTACCGTCAGGCTGGTGACTTCGGCCTGCATGGCTTCGCAACTGTGATAATATAAAATAAAAGTTAATGTCAAGTCGTAATCAACGTCTGCTGGAATTTAGTGTTTATAATGATTATGATTGTGTGGGATTTATGATTGGGATGATCGACTTGCAGACAACATATAATAGTAAATAATTCAAAGGAGCGCACTTACTCTACCTCATAAATAATAATATAAAAATGCGAATTGTTTCTGTTCTTCCAATACAAACATAATCATAACATTAATATCCAAAGCTATAGAATATACCCGAAATTATCGAGATATTCAGATATATTTTGAGCAAGCGAAGCAAGGTGTCGCTGGCAAACAATACAAATCTCTTGAACGATTGCCACTTGAACTCACCGCTCGGTTTTAGTCAAGCAATCCTGCTCTAATTGATCCCGCTGAGCAGTGACCTTCTCAAGTTTCTCCTTCAGAACCTGCGCCTCTGTCCACTCTACATCAAAGTGCTTCTCCAAGCTGGTGAACGTTTGCAGCTCCTCAATCTCTTTCTTAATCTTTTCCACTCTGCACATGCAGATGACAGCAGGGATTGGATTACATGAACAGAGGTGTAATATGTAGTGGTTAAAAGACGTGTGCGATGAGGAATGCTCATAGAGTTAGTGAAACTAGCCGTGAAGTACTTACGTTTCGGGCCCCATCGGATTGGGAACAGGTGTTAAGGCCAAGTCCGGTAGCTTTCGACTTTTTAGCTTGGTGTTCTGGGGCCACAGTTGTGGCGGCGTATCGAAGTTGACGCACTCCGCAGGGACGAATTTTTCGTTAATCCCGCCGTCGTTATCAGTGGTGATATCCAGGGAACTGAGGATGTTAATGGTCTTGGGTACCGTTTTCTCTCGATATGCGATATTAGAAGTGGCGAAAAATGTTGGTTTCGGTAGATTGGATAGATTCGAAGGCCGTATTAGACGAGAGTCATTAAGGATGCCGGTGAGCGAGGGGAGGGAGGTGTCCTGGCCCGTAGGCGCCGGGCACCAGGTGCGTCGGCGCTTCTGCTGGCGCTGATCACTCAGCGAAGTGCTCGAGATGATCTTGAGCATGTCCGTCTTGAGTCGCCGCTCTAGGTCCTGCACCGTCAGCTGACTCTCTTTCTTCCGTTTCTCTTCAGCGAGCTGACTCTTAAGCGTCTTAATCTCGAGTTCCAGCCGCTTCATCATCGTTGCGTCGGACACCATCTCGTTGACCTGCGGCTTGATGCGGATTTTCTTCGCACGCATGGCAAAGTTCAGCGTAGACTGGGACTCCTCCATGATCGAGGGTTTGATTGTGCAGATGATGGAGGTAAAGGCATTTCCGCCCAGCGACGCCTGCAGGATGCGCGTAAGTTTGGAGTCGCGGAAACTAATAAACTTGTTGTCTACGTTCTCGGACAGGTTCTTGATCACGTTGCTAAGAAACATCAGGCTCTTGTTGATGTGGGCGCCCTCCTTAAGTCGCGCTCCAGTGGCGCCGGTCTGGTCTGCGCGCTCAGATCCAGCCAGGTCTACAAGATTCAGAACGCTCTGAATCACAGCATCGTCGTCTGTGCGGTCAGACTTCCTCGACTCGATGATCTGTCAGATAATCAAGATTAATGTGTTGAGAATTAAGGATCAGTTTCGGGAGCAACTCACTATTCGGAAGATGGCGTGCGATCGACTGGAGCGCTCGTTCATGTTGGTCTCGCCCACTGTGCGCTCCTTGTTTCCTAGAGATAGGAGGCGCAAGAGATCATCCTCGCTGGTTATGATGCACTCCTCGCAGTTCACGTTCACGATCCCGTGGCCAGCCTCGTGGATCTTGAGGTCCTGGTTCTTCTTGTTGAGCAGGTCGTAAATTTTCTCGTTGTAGATCTCGATGTAGCCCACGCGGAGCAGAAAGTCGCGCTCCGTCTCGTTGGCGATCTGCTGGAAGATCTCCTTGGCAGCCAGCACCATTACGCCGGGGTTTTGGCCATCGCCCATCATGGTGTAGGTTTTGCCTTTGGAGAGCCATAGTCAGCGTCCGTGAGCAGGAGAGAGAGAATATAAATACTCACCCGACGACGTCTGGCCGTAGGCAAAAATAGTTCCATTGAAGCCCTGCATGCAGGCGCGTACGATGTGCTGGGCCATCCGGTCAAACACCTCCTGGTTGCCGGCGCCCTCGTCGAAAACATAGTCTGCGGGGAAGGGCATCAAAGGGAGTTTCTTTATCAGGGATAACTGGATATCTTACCAAAGACACTGGGCTCCGCGTGGCTGTCCGCCAGCTGGATCGAGCGGCCCTCCTTAACCTGCCAGAGTGAGGAACAGCCGGGCTCGCAGGGACGCACCTTGATGCATACCTGAATAGAGTTGGCGCCCTTGGCAGACATATTATTGCTTATGCTTATTGCTTAACACTTCACAACACACACTGTTCACATAAACACGAATTTTAACGTTGTTCTTATTTTTTAGATGAAGGGAATAATGAACGACATCTTTGTTTCTAAATTTCGCTGTTCATTCGAACAAATACCGCTTTTAGTGATCAATATATCGATATTTTTTTTCTAAAGATGATATAATAATATCACGATATATTGTTTGCCAAAATATCGAAATTGCTATACTTTTTATTTTTTATTTTTCTTATGTTTTTAATTGCCAAACTGTAAGGAGAAAGCAATCCCTTAGCACGGTATTCAGTAGATAAATATCGAAGCCAACATCAATCTTATCGATACATCGCTAACACTGTTTCTAGGCAGTAAGAGAGAACGAGAGGCAAATAGTACAGAACGACTGTTAAATTCGAACAAATACCGCTTGGCGATGCAAGCGTTCCGGTTCCGCCAGTATTGAACTAGCGACCTGCGAACCAGTTCGATAAAAGTATCGATTGTGCATATGGAACCTGTTTGAACTAGCTGTGAAAACCCTTTACCGGCTTCCAAACTATTTAAAACTATCTAAATTTAAAACTATGTAAAATGATTATTATTATTTTTTGCATCAATTTTTCAATTTTAAGAATTATATAAATTTTTTTGAAACTTTTAAACAACTTGAAGAATTACCATCAAAATTGATTTTTAGTTGCAAGCTTGTGTGGTATTTTTCGAAGTTCTTGTTTCTTCTAAGCTTCGATGTTCCATGTTTCGAACTATGAAGAAAAGCGGTATTTGTTCGAATTGAAGAACGAAGAGAGAAACAAAGATGTCATTCCCTAATCTATATGTTATTTAAACTGGACAATCAAAATTGTGTGTTCGTGAACTGTGCTTCAAATTGTTAAGCATTAAATGTAAAAAAACGAAATGCCGGGGAAAGGAGGAAACACCATTAAGGTGTGCGTCCGATTGCGTCCCTGCGAGCCCTGCTGTTCCTCTCATTGGCTGGTCAACGACCGCTCGATCCAGCTGGCGGACAGCCACGCGGAGCCCAGTGTCTTTGGTAAGAGATAAAGTGATCCCTGATAGAGAAACCCCCCTTGATGCCCTTCCCGCAGACTATGTCTTCGATGAGGGCACCAGCAACCAGGAGGTGTTTGATCGAATGGCCCAGCGCATCATCTGCACAAGCATGCTGGGCTTCAATGGAACTATTTTGGCCTACGGCCAGAAGTTGTCGGGTGAGTATTTACACATCAATATTCTCTTTCTCCTGCTCACGGACACTGACGCTCTCCGCAGGGAAAACTTACACCATGATGGGCGATGACGAAAACCCTGGTGTAATGGTGCTGGCCGCCAAGGAGATCTTCCAGAAGATCGCAAAGGAGACGAGTCGCGATTTTCTGCTGCGTGCGAGCTACATCGAGATCTACAATCAGAAGATCAATGACCTGCTTAATAAGAAGAACCAGGACCTCACGGTCCACGAGATTGGCCACTTCAACGTGAGGGTTGACTCTGAGGAGTGCATCATAACCAGCGAGGATGACCTCTTGCGCCTTATCTGTCCAGGCAATGAAATGCGCTCCGTCCACTCTCACGCCATCCTCCGGATAGTGAGTTGCCTTACTGAGATATTTCTGTTGCTCGAGCATAATAACCTTGGCCTAAAACAGATCATCGAGTCGTGGAGGTCCGATCGCAGGGACGCCATCCTCCACAGCACTTTGAATCTGGTTGACCTGGCTGGATCCGAGCGACTGAGTGGGGATTCCCCGCCTCGAGTCAAAGATAGCGTCCACATCAACAAGAGCCTGATGTTCCTCAGCAACGTAGTCAATCAATTGTCCGATAATCCGGACAACAAATATATTAGTTTCCGCGACTGCAAGTTGACGCGTTTCCTGGAGTCGTCGCTGCGTGGCAATGCCTTTACCTCCATCATCTGCACCATTAGACCCACGATCATAGAGGAGTCGCAATCTACGCTGAACTTTGCCACGCGCGCCAAGAGGATCCGCATCAAGCCGCAAGGCAATAAGCACGGGATAACGATGTTAAAGCTGGTGGATCGCGAGATCAATAGGCTTCGAGATCAGCTGGCCGTCGAAAAGCAGAAGGAAGATAATGAGCTTGAGGTACAGACCCTGGAAAGTAAACTCATCGCTGAACAGCTTAAGATCATCTCAAGGCGGCCGTTGCATGCACCAAGCATCAAGCATCATTCAAGTACCGAGGCCGGCATTTCAGAGACCAGTCGGGCTTTTGCTCACAAGAGCACTTCTACAACTGATCTTACGATAATGATGACGCCCAAAATGTATGAGCAGTCAATTCAAAAGTGAGTACACTTCTTATGTTACTTTAGTTCACTTTAAATTGGGGTACTTTATTTTTCTCGTTGAAACCAACTTGATTTTTGAAGGGTCCCAGCATATATTGAACCTTATGCTTTACCGGCTAGATTTAATTCGAACCAGCTAATTCACCTCTGGCGCCCGCTCACCTGATTTTTGATTTGAGTGGTGAATATCGGCCTGCCGAACAGCTCCACTGCTCCACTCCACCAGTCTCTACTCGACTCTTCTCGCGCTCTCTTCGCTTTCTCGGCGCAGTCGCTGGGAAGACAAGTTCGCGGAGAAAACGAAAACGAAAACAATAACAAACGCCAACGCAATCACACACACGCACACTGAAAAAAGAAGCATTTCAGAAGAAACTGGGAGCGACGAAATGGGGCGGCTAGTGGGAGCCAGTTTTTGCGAATAGACTCGGCTGGAAGCGATGACGTTTGGCCCTGCCGATCGTTTCATGGCTCTGAATGTGCGATAAGGCAGCCGATCAAGCAGCCAGTTAACTGGCCAACTTGCTGATAATTAGATCGTTGAAATTCAACTGAATCCAACGGCTAATAGCACGTTCCTTCGTCTCCCCCTCGGCCGCAGTTCGACTTGGGTGATCGGTGACGTCGTTCCTACTGCCGATCCACCACCGCGCTTAGTCTGTGATGTAACGCACATATAGATTGCCTGACTGCAACCTAGAGAGAGTGAGTGAAAGATCTGCAACGACTAAGCTACGAGAATACAGCCGAGGGCGGAATAGTAGCTTTGGCTGAAGTTTAGACTTTATTTGTCCAGTGAGTGCAATGCAGCCGTAAACAACACCTTTAGTTGTGCCAGCCTTATTAAACACGATAAAATCAAAGAGAAAACCCCCAAAATGTCCATTTCATTGAAGCTACTGAGCTGAGAAAAGCCCTTCCTTGCTGGTTCGTTTAAAGAAATACTTATAGTCACAAAGTCTCTATACAATCAATGTTTCTATACGTATTCTACGATTCTCCGACTGCAGTTGTATATATCTGTCTGTCCCACACACCTCGTCGGGTGAAACTTCAACTTGCCGCCAGCTGTTGCTATTTTTAGCGGCTTTTTAAATGTGCGTGATTCCCTTAAAACAGCCAAGACATTTGGGCTGGCCGAGTAAGCAGTTCCAGTTTCTGACTGGAACTTTGAATGATTTCTTTAAAATAGCTTTAATTTTTCAATTTTGATGTATTAATTAACCTAATAAAAATAATTTTAGGATCGTTGAGCTACAGGACGAAGTCTCAGCTCTTACTGCATCCAATCAGGCGGCGAATGATAGGATCACGTCATACGAGGAGCAGGTGAAGTTGCTGAACAAGACCATCGCTAGGCTGGAGATGGAGACCCATATAGCGGTGGAGTTGAAGCAGCAGTTTGATTCCCACAAAGCCCAGGCCCAGCAGCTAGAGATCGATCTGCAAACCAGTATCAAAGAGAGGGATATAACCATAGAGGACCTGCGGCAGTCTGTCAAGAGCGTGAACAATTATGTGCACCGTGTCGAGACCATGCAGGCGGAATGCCACGCGTTACAGCAGAAGTACGAGTCTCTGCAACGCACTTCGAACGCCTCTGAGGAGGAGTGCCAGAAGCTACAGGCTGAAAACGTGAGAATGCAGCTCGAAATCGGAACTTTGAAGGAAAGATTGAATGAGCTCCATCGTAAGCTAATGGAAGCTCCTAGCCAAGAAGTCGAAGGATTCAAAGTTCAACGGGAATATCAAAAGGGAGAGCGTGTTCGTTTTCAGGAGGTATACATAAGCCTCTCTAACCAGCTATGGGAATTTGAGAACAATGTGCTTCAAGACGAGCACCGAGCAATGAAGGCCTCTGTCATGGGTACTGAGCAAGGACCGTACTCTAATGATGATCTCCTTGAACAGTTTGCTAAGCTATTAAAATACTTCAACCATATTGGGATTACGCTCCCCCCGGATCGCCTCTTCACATCTAGTGAGCCAAACCACAACATGGGCGAAACTACCGAGGCGAATGCAATCGGTAGCATCCTCCTTAAAGGCATGCTGAACCAAAATAAGTTTCAGTTCGCGAAAAAAAGTCAGGAGCTGATTGAAGTTGGAGAAAAAATGCTGCTTCGCATAATCCTATATCAACTGATGACGATATGCGAAGAGGAAAATTTCCAAAGAAAGGACACAGAGGCAACGATTTGCACCCTACAGAATGCACCCATTGGGAAAATGGTCCTGGGGAGCACTTTGCAGGAAATCCAGGTTAACATCGGGTTTGACGAAAAGCTGGCCGAATCCCTGAAACATGCTGAAGCCAGACAGGAGCCGATAATCCCTATTTCTGAGTATGAAAAACAAATAGAGGAACTCAGGGAATTATTGAGAAAAACTAAAAATGAACAAAAATTAATGCTAGAGCAAAAGACTGATGATATTAATGCCCTGCAGCTGGAGTATCATATACAAATGAAAAGAAGCGAGAATGAGAACCGTGCATACGTCCTGGAATTGCAGGAGAGCAAGGATCTGTGCGAACGCGAAGTGGCCAACTTAAAGGAAGAGCTGTTTCGTTCCAAAGAACAGCTCTCCCGGGTTACGGATCGCTTTCAGGCGGAAAAGGACGCGCTCAGGCAGGAAAGTAAAACCCTCAGAGAGAAGCTCCATGAGGCAGCTGAGAACCGGAAGCAGATGGATGTGGCTCACTCCATGGAATTGGAAAAGGTGAGGGCAGACTTACAGGATCAAATCAGACAAGCCGAAGACGAGCGAAATAAGGCGTTAGATGAGCTTGCCATGATGAGATCTTCTCAGAAAGAGTACGCGCGTCTCAAGGAAGAGGCACTGCTGAAGGAGCTCCATGAGGCAGCAGAGAACCGGAAGCAGATGGATGTTGCTCACTCCATGGAATTGGAAAAGGTGAGGGCAGACTTACAGGATCAAATCAGACAAGCCAAAGACGAGCGAAATAAGGCGTTAGATGAGCTTGCCATGATGAGATCTTCTCAGGAAGAGTACGCGCGTCTCAAAGAAGAGGCACTGCTGAAGGAGCTCCATGAGGCAGCAGAGAACCGGAAGCAGATGGATGTGGCTCACTCCATGGAATTGGAAAAGGTGAGGGCAGACTTACAGGATCAAATCAGACAAGCCGAAGACGAGCGAAATAAGGCGTTAGATGAGCTTGCCATGATGAGATCTTCTCAGAAAGAGTACGCGCGTCTCAAGGAAGAGGCACTGCTGAAGGAGCTCCATGACGCAGCAGAGAACCGGAAGCAGATGGATGTTGCTCACTCCATGGAATTGGAAAAGGTGAGGGCAGACTTACAGGATCAAATCAGACAAGCCAAAGACGAGCGAAATAAGGCGTTAGATGAGCTTGCCATGATGAGATCTTCTCAGGAAGAGTACGCGCGTCTTAAAGAAGAGGCACTGCTGAAGGAGCTCCATGAGGCAGCAGAGAACCGGAAGCAGATGGATGTTGCTCACTCCATGGAATTGAAAAAGGTGAGGGCACACTTACAGGATAAAATCAGACAAGCCGATGACGAGCGAAATAAGGCGTTAGATAAGCTTGCCATGATGAGATCTTCTCTGGAAGAGTACGCGCGTCTCAAGGAAGAGGCACAGCTGAAGGAGCTTCATGAGGCAGCAGAGAACCGGAAGCAGATGGATGTTGCTCACTCCATGGAATTGGAAAAGGTGAGGGCAGACTTACAGAATAAAATCAGACAAGCCGAAGACGAGCGAAATAAGTCGTTAGATGAGCTTGCGATGATGAGATCTTCACTGGAAGAGTATGCGCGTCTCAAGGAAGAGGCACAGCTGAAGGCAGTTAGCAACGAGCACAAAGACCTAGAGGCTTCGCAGGAGCAAATCCAAGAGCTCCAGCAAAAGTATGACCAGCTAGCTATATACGCGGATAACCTGAGGGACGAGAAGTTGATACTGCAAATCAAGATAGATAAGGCCGAAGCAGAGCACTCCAGCACCTTAAGGAAACTTCACGAACTTGAAGTGCAAATGGATGATATGAGCCAGCAAAGGGTAACAGAGAAGTCCGATTTAGAGGAGAGGCTCGAGACTATGACAGCCAAAATCGGTGACCTTGAATCAGAACTGCAAAATGCTAGGCTAAAGGCTGCTAGCCTAGACGATCTGATTTCGGAGCACGAACATCTGAAGTTATCGCTTTCGGAGGCAACGGGAGAGTCTTCCAAGCTTCAGGAGAAGGTCGACAGCCTGCAGTCTCAACTGCTTGCCTCTGAAAGGGATGTCTCTAGTCGAGATCTTGAAATGGAAAAACTTCGTTCGGATCTGAAACATGCTCTAGAGACTAAAGATAGTGCAAGCGCAGAAAAATTAGTTCTAACAACAAAACTGCAGGCTGTGGAGGAAAAGATGGCCAGCCAGGCTGGAAAGTTCGAAAAGGAGCTCGCAGATCTCAACAGTTCTTTTAACGAGTTAAAATTCAAGCTAAAATCACTGCAAGAAGGAAAGGACGAACTGGAGTCTGAAAGTGAGGAGCTTAAGGTGAAGCTGAGGAATGCCCACAACCTCCTCAACCAGCTTGAAAAAGAGCAGAAGCTGTGCGTCTCCCTACAAACTGAAATCGCTGTGTTGGAGGAGACAAAAACTCGACTGGAGGAGCAGCTTCGTAGTACTAAAGCAGAAGTCAACGGAAAAATCTTGGAGAAGAGCCAGGAAGTTGAGCTTGGTCGTTGTTCCATCAGCGAATTGACCAAGAAGTGCGACAACCTACGTTGCGATCTGGTAAGCTTAGCCACATTTATTCCTTATTCACCGAATAATTCCATTTATATTACTTTATAGCAAACTAAAACGGAGAGTTTCCTGAAGGAAAAGGAGGGTTTGGAATCGACTATATCCACTTTGTCTAAGGAAAAACAGCTGCTGGAAGAGAGGATCAGCTCCCTGAGTTTGAATGATAATCGTAACGCTGAACTCATAGCGAAGCTAAGAACTAAAGAGGCAGAGTCAGAATCCTTGCGAGAAACCGCAATTACTCAAAAGTTAGCTGCTGAAGCAACCAACATTAAATGCCGACAATTCATGGAGCAGAAAGTAGAACTCACGAAGGAGATAGAACAGCTACGAACCACTCTGGTAATATTAAATATATTATAATTGTAATTTCGTGGAAGTGAAATGTATGTCTTTAGAAATCCAAGGAGACCATCCAACTAACGGAGAGGGAGAGCATGAACGCCACTATTTCGAGTCTTCTCGAGGACAAACGTAACCTCGAGGAGAAGCAGTGCACTCTGTACGAGAGGGTCGGCAAGCTGGAGGAGGAACTTTCTGCTGTACAAGGTCTTATAATCAACAGATGCAACTCATCCGTTAAGTCAAATGGCCCATTGACTTCTCATATTTCTGTAAAGCCTCTTACTCCTAATAACTTGGATCCCAAAACCAGTGTTATAAAGGTGAGTTGTTGACCAATTCCTTTAAACTCAGAATTAAATGCCGAATGAATCCTCCCTGCAGAAATCGAGCATAATCGATAGCGCAGGGCGGAGGGAAAGGAGAAAGACGGCGCATGATGAGCACCGAAAGCAATCTTACTGGAATGACTCTCGTGACTTTGGTACCATGACAGATCCAGAGGGTCAGTAGCGGTTTTAAGCTTGATATTTGACATCCATTCAGATTCTTGAAATTGTCAGACTGCTGGGCTACTGCATGGAACATGGAGCTGGTGAAGAATCCTCTGAAAGCAGAGAATACGCAACTCAAGACCCGAATGTTCAAAAAGGCGACCATTGAGCAGATACGACTGCGCAGGAAGAACCATGATCTCACCACTAGGATCGCAAACCTAACTGAACCCCAAAACGGTGCGTGGATTAAGATTCTTTACTTTATAATCATTATATATATTTTTATTTTAAATACCTGTTTCTAGGTTGATTTCTAGAAATAGAAATTCGGGAGTACAGCTTCAACTAAGGCTAAGAGCCACTTGCTTAGAGGAAAAGACCGTGTCGGATATATTCAAGTATTAGGTTTCGTTAAGTGTTATCCTTATTTATGTTTATTATCACGTGTTAATCTAAATTATTTTTTCAATAGTTTGCATTAAAATTGTACAAAACTATAAATCTATAATTATTTTGTTTAATTCTAGCAGATGGTGCACCCTCGTTTCCTGCAGTCGATACATCTAATATGAATTATATGTCCACTAGAATTAAAAGCTTACAAAAACACAATTCTGTAAATATTTTTTAAATTCTAGCAGATGGATGCATCCCTCGTTTCTTGGAATCGATATATCGATGCCAACATAATTAGAATGTACAGTGCGAAAAAGTGCCGATAAAGTAATCGAGACGACCGCTTGAGTGTTGCGAACGTCAGCGGCCAGTGTTGCAAAAGGCTGGACACGCTTACGAGCTGAGGCAAAACAGAAAATTACGGCAAAAAGCAGCGTAAACGACCCGCAACGCCATGAACTCGGCAACAAAGGTATGTTCCGGTCTCCTGCCCGGTCCGCCGACGACGGCCACCCATATTCCCGCCTCCTCGGCAGCTGGAGCTCGGTCCGCGGGAAAAAGGCGGCGCGGGAGAGAGTCGAGAGTCATTCGTTTCGTCTCACTCCTGCGAGTGGGAAATTTGTTGTTCCACCGTCGTCGGGGTGGCGGGCGGTGGGCGGGGATGCGTTTGTTTTGAATTTGCACGCGCGCCGAGAGCAACAACAATAACAATAACAAACCAATTCCACATCCGAATCCCGGTGCACTTCCAGGTTGGGGAGATATTCACGGCCGCCGGACAGGCGTTCAGCAGACTGGGCGACCTCACCATGCAGCTGCATCCCAACGCGGAGTCGCCTTCGGGGTAAGTGTGTCCACTCCTGGGATCCGGAGGTGCTAATCTCAGTGTTTTCGTGCTCTTGTGTCCGCGTTCCCGTTCTCGATCTCGTGTTCCCTCGCCATGGCGCCGTCGCTGTAGGAAGTGGACGGACGAGGAGATCGACATGCTGCACTCGTCCATCATGCGCTTCTCGGACGACCTGAGCAAGATCAGCCTGAGCATCAAGAACCGCACCGTGTAAGTGATCGGATGGCGAGGGAACACTGGCCAGCAGCTGGGCGCCAATGCTAATTCCCGGTTACCTTTCGGCTCGTTTTAGATCCCAGATACGGCAGGCGCTCAAGAAGAAGGCCTTCGAGGACGCGGGCATTCCCGCCAAGCAAGTGCCCGTCCAGCAAGTGCAGCACGTCATCCAAACACTGCCTCTCATCCAGCCGCAGCAGCCCCCTCAGCAGTCCCAACAGCAGCCGCAGCAGCAACAGCAGACACCTCAACAAGTATTCAAGACACAGCCCATCCAGCACGTGCAGCTCGTAGCGCAGCCGAAGCAAATCATCCTGCAGCAGCCGCTGGCGCATCCGCAGACCACCGCTACGACGGGAACGACGGTGACCGTCAAGCAGTACCAGCAGATGCAAAAGGCCGCGGCTCTGGCGGCGGCACAGGCGGCAGCTTCTGCGGCGGCCAACACGCCAACCATCACGGAAAACATCATCATCCAGCAGCCCACGTCTACATCCACAGCGTCGGCGGCGGCGGGTACGACGACGGTAGTGCTGCAACAGCCCCTGGCCGTCTCTACCTGTTCATCCACACAGCTTGTGCTGCCTGTGGGTGGTCCGGTGGTATCCACAGTGCTCTCGCCGGTTGTGATTGCCGACGACGTCGTGAGCACCACCTCCACTCCTCCGGTGACGACAGCCTCGGGGGCGGTGGGAACGGTCGCGCTGGTGGCTCCTGGGGCAGCAGGAGGTGCTGCTACTGGAACGGGAACCGCCACGGGAGCGCCAGCGGGCCTGAAGTGCGGCCCGGACGTGTCCATGACCCTGAACCGTATAAATGTGCAAGAAAACGAGGTGGACGTGGAGGAGTGCCTTCCCGCCGAAGTGGTCAAACTGGACTTTGTCAGCGAGGAAGTGGCCGGGTGAGGTTCAAGCCCCCGCACTGGGCTGGACTTCTTCTACTAGATCCTGCAGTCGCAGTCGCAGCCGCAGAAAGAACGAATCACGTAAAATGGACGGAATACGCAGCCGCAACAAATCTAGTTCGAGAACTCTTAAACAAACGGTTGAGATGCCGCCCTAGCCCTAAGCCTAATCTGTTAAGTGTTGTCATATTTGATATACCTTGAAATCACCTTGTTCCCGGCCCCCGCCCCGTCCTCGAAAGACAAATGGATTGCGTGGAATAGAGATGTGGGAGTCGCATCGCATACGGCGGGCGTAGATATTAATTTCGGAGCGTGTAAGCTGCGTCTAGACTTAAATATACGCAAGACACAATAGTGCAAAGTACATAAACGATGATCGTGTAAGTTGAAAGTGAATAAACGAGCATTATTTTAAGATCCACTGATCTAGGGGATTTTTCTTGTTGGAAATTTTGGCTCTGGGACGTTATTTAAGGTAAATATATATAATTATTTCTTGGTATTATGCTAAATAAAAATATGGAGATTTTCGTATAAAGGAATAACTATTTTTGTGAGTTTTAAATAAAATACAAATACAAAAAATATTTGGTTTACTTAAATCTATTTAACTTTTTTGTAAGATTTCCCAGAGAACAAAAACATATTAATCCAAAGCGCGACATTAATGGTATACCATTTTAATTTTTACCAATTTTGAACTTCTCAAAATGAATTACAGCTTAAATATAAAAAGGTTATGCAATTTAATTTTTAAATCAATATCTTAATATTTCTACCACATATATGCATTTAAATTTAAAATTTAAAATCGATAATCGATGGGCGATAGCACCACTCATAATTGCGTTGCAGCAATCGGATGCGTTTGCGAATGGGTCGAGAAGAAGAAGAAGCACAGAGCCAGCTGAAGATACGGATACATCAACAACAACTTTATCAAACGAATTCTATTGTTTGCTGCGAAATGAGGCTAAAGCTACCCATCCTGCTGGCGACACTGGCCTTCTGCTCGATGCTCAGCGGCACCCATGCCTACAAACCGGTGGTAATTCTTCATGGAATCCTCTCCGGACCCGAGTCCATGACCTTTCTGGTGCGGGAAATAGAGAAGGTTTGTTATTGGACTCTCCTTGTTATTGTTTACAAGCAAAAATACCCCAATGACAAGGTCAAAGTCTACCCAAACAGCGCAAATTCCGTTTGTTTTTGTAATTCTCATGGTTTTTAGGTTCATCCCGGAACCATAGTTTACAACTGCGACAAATTCAGCGGATGGTACAGTCTGGAGAATGCCTGGCGACAAGTCGACCAATTAAGGGATTACCTGAACGAAGTGGGCAAGCTACATCCGGAGGGCATCATTGTGCTGGGTAGGTTGTAGACTAGCCTCATTTCAAGTTGCAACATTATTTTATTTATAACTCCTTAATTCCGTTTCCCAGGCTACTCCCAGGGTGGCCTCTTGGCCCGGGCGGCCATCCAAAGTTTTCCCAATCACAATGTCAAGACTTTCATATCTCTATCGTCGCCACAGGCGGGGCAATATGGCAGTAAGTTCGATGAAATTTCAAAAAAATTCAAAACAATAATGTAATTACGTAACCTCATAGAAAATTTTAAAAATAATAGGGTTATTTTAATTCTTTCGGTGAAAACAATATAATTATATATACATTTTATTTTAATTCTTCCCTCTATTTCCAGCCAGCTTTCTGCATCTGATATTTCCCGATTTGGCGGCCAAGACGGCCTTCGAGCTCTTCTACTCCCATGTGGGTCAGCACACCTCGGTGGGCGGCTACTGGAACGATCCGCATGAGCAGGATCTGTATTTGAAGTACAGCGAGTTCTTGCCGCTGATCAACAACGAAAAAGTAACTTCCAATTCCACATCCTTCAAGATGGGAATGGTGCGACTGGACAAACTGGTCATGATTGGTGGACCCAACGACGACGTGATTACGCCCTGGCAGTCCAGGTAAGACTCCGACAGTGCTTTCTCAGAAAAGAAAATAAAATAACGCAAGGTTCGGTGCTCTTTAGTCATTTTAGTTACTACGACGAGAATCTGGATGTAATTCCATTTTACCAGCGAAAGTTCTTCACTGAGGACTCCATCGGCATCAGGACTCTGCAGGAGGCGGACAAACTCGTCATCGTGGTCAAGCCCCACGTCCACCACCTTACCTGGCACACGCGTAAGGACGTCATCCATGAAGTCATATTGCCATATCTGGACTAAACAAGTTACTCAAACTGTACTGAAGCGATCAAAGGGCTGTGGTCGATCGGAAAGACGGAACAAAGCTCACTCTCATCAATAAGCGTTAATGTGAAGGCAGGATACACAATGATCTTTTAAACATAATTTAGCTTTTTTTTAATTGTAAGTTTACAGCGATTTGCAGTTGTATAGGGAAATTTATACAAAGTTATTAATATATATTTTACCTACTTATATTTTTGAGTGTTTTAAATACAATCTAGTTAAGAGGGTCTTTATTGGCAGTGTTATAAATTTCCAATTTAAATGCGGCGCCTCATCGGAACACAAAGCGATAACCATGGCTCTATAACTTCCTCCTCGCCGCCTTCGATAGTCCGCTCTCTGACTATCGGTTTGATTCTGGCGAAATTAAGGCGGCAATTAAAACTTGGATTTATTGTACTTTAAACAAAAGAACAAAGCAATGGGCGACACCACGGGAGCAGAGCAGGACGCAGACAATGTGATTCGCATCCTGGTAGCCACTGACAACCATCTGGGCTACGGCGAAAAGGATGCGGTGCGCGGCGAGGACAGCTTTACTGCCTTCGAGGAAATTCTAGAGCTGGCGGTGTCCGAGGATGTGGACATGATACTGCTGGGCGGTGACCTCTTCCACGACGCAGTACCCAGCCAGAATTCCATGCACAAGTGAGTAGCCAGCGCTGTATAATTGTGCTTACTGTAGTTTTTCACCCATGCTCAACAGATGCATCGAGCTTCTGCGGCGGTACACCTTTGGCGATCGTCCCGTTTCCCTGGAGATCCTCAGCGACCAGGCACAGTGCTTTCACAATGCCGTCAACCAGTCGGTGAACTACGAGGATCCCAACTTGAACATCGCCATACCAGTGTTCTCCATTCATGGCAATCACGACGATCCCAGTGGCTTTGGCCGTCTGAGCTCTTTGGATCTGCTGAGCACCACGGGCCTGGTCAACTACTTTGGCCGCTGGACGGACCTCAGTCAGGTGGAGATCAGTCCCATCCTGATGCGCAAGGGAGAGAGCCAGATGGCCTTGTACGGGCTGAGTCACATCCACGACGGTCGGCTGGCCAGGCTGGTCAAGGACTACAAGGTGAACTTTAACTGTCCCGACAAGGCACGCGAAGACGGCAAGGAGGGCGAGGACGAAGAGGAGTGGTTTCATCTGTTGGTTGTACATCAAAACCGGGCAGATCGCGGACCGAAGAACTATCTGCCAGAGGACTCGCTGCCGGCCTTCCTGCACCTTGTGATATGGGGCCACGAACACGACTGCCGCATCGAGCCGGAGGTCAATGCCAAGAAGGGATTTTATGTCTCCCAGCCGGGCTCATCCGTGCCAACGTCTCTGTCCGAGGGCGAGGCCAAGAAGAAGCACGTCGGCCTGCTAGAGATCTACAAGAGCAAGTTCAAGCTCAAAGAGCTGCCGCTACAGACAGTGCGTCCCTTTGTCTTCGAATCCATTGTCCTGCCAGACCGCGCTGAGGAGCTGGGCCTGAACGAGGGCGATGCCTCCACCAAAGTGTTTCGATTCGCCAAGGAACGGGTGGAAGCCATGATTAAGCAGGCTGAGACCCAGCTGACGGGTCACCCCAGGCAGCCCACACTGCCGCTCATACGGCTGCGGCTTCTCTACACCGACGAGTCGTGCATGTTCAACACAATACGATTCAGTCAGATGTTCGGCACGCGGGTGGCCAACGTTCAGGATGTGGTGCTGTTTAGCAAGCTAATCAAGCGCACCAAGATGGAGCCTGTTAACCTGGACAAGGAGGCCCTGCGACGGGCATTGGTAGGGATAACGAAGCGGCTCGCTTAAAGATCTTGCAATTAGTATTCACTCTTTAAATTATTTTTAGGAAGCGGATAATGCCACTCGCGTGGAGGAACTGGTTGATCGTTATTTTGACGAGGCAAAGACCAAGAAACCTTTGAGGTTACTACACTCAAAGGCTTTGGCAGAGATGACCTATCGCCTGGTGGAACGAAAGGATGCCAATGCAGCCGAGAACATTGTCAAGTAAGTCTGAAAAGCAAATATCCAACTAATTTTCGCATATAAACCCGTCTAAGACAGATTCTATAAGGAAAAGGCAGTTGATCATTTAATGGAAACCCTGCCTAATGATGAAAATATTGACGATGAACTGGAGACTTTCCGGGTGCGGCACAAGCACGAGGATCTCCTAAAAATGCTTGATGCTAGGGGAATCAAAGTAAAGCCGGAGGACAAGTCCTCATCTGTTTTGGCAAGTGAATCGAACACACCAGATGCCCCAACGACGGGACGAGGACGGGGTGGCCGTGGCCGTGCCACCACTCGAGGACGTGCTGCCCCAACAGCTGCCCGTGGCAGAGCTCAGTTAGATGTGTCTGTCAACACCACGGTAGGAAATATTTTTTGTAGAAGAGTTTCTAGCTGACTTTTTTTGAATTTTCAAACAGCGCTCTTCGGGAAGGCAACAAACTCTCTTGAGCAACGTCCGAGGTCATCGGAATGCAAATATCTATGAAATATCGGATGATTCCAATTAATTAACATTCCAGTGTTGCAGCCTATTGTTGTGATTTCGCAAGCTGAATAAACAGCATATATTTTTTAGTATAAATTATTTTTTAATTCCTTCTAGGAACCATGATACAATCTCATAATGATTGTATAATTTTTATAATTATAATAATAATATTGATCTTGATATTTTTTGTCAATATATCAGATAGATCTAGATCTAGATCTAGATCTCATCCCCCAAGGTAAAAATACTGATTTAGTTTAATATTAGTTTATTATTTAGGTTAAGCGGCGTCAGGCCCAACATCAATATAGATTAACCTATTTCTTAAGAGCTACATAAAGGTGAACGGCTGCTGCCAGGCGACTGTCGGGGCTGCACTTGGGCCCCGACTGGTTGTGGATCGGTTCTTTGGTAGCCTAGCTGCTTCAGGACTCCGCCGACTTAAGCGGCAGAGAGTTCTCCAGACACCCGCCCGACCGGATATGACGGCGGAAACGCGTTACTGCTGGTGGTACTCGTAATAGTAGCGATATGGATCCACCGAAGAGCTGCCACCTGCGGCTGTTACGCCCACGGTACCGACTCCTGCTGCCCCAGCGGTCGTCTTGGACACCGGCCGGATCACATAGGTATTACGTCTGAATGGGGAAGGCACATTAAGTTCTTTTTGCTCAGTCCTGGGGGAGTTTTTTATAGTAGATTTCTTTTGTATGGTACCCTGTGTGAGGTCCAAGTTCTATCTTAATCCTATGCAAATCTCTTGCAGACTCACCTGTTGCTATCGCCGGCGTGCACCTGGAAGCTGTGCTCCTCACCGCCGTCGGTCGAAAAGAGCTTCTTCAGTGCTATGATTCCGGCAATGGTCAGAGCCACCTTGCTGATGACCAGAGCCTTGCCAGCAATCGTCGCCAAAGCCTTTAGGCCCAAAGGACCGGCGATTCCCATGGCGGTGAGCAGGGCAGCTACCACGTACTTGATGTGGCCCCCTTCCTTGTGCTTCTTCTTCTTCTTGTGGCTGTGCTCATGGCCACGCCCTACAACCTCATCGTCGGCGGTGTCAACGTCCATGTTAATTTTGAGCGTGTGTGTCCGTATAAGTTTATCCGCCTTGGAGAGAAGGGCTCGGTCGATGGGTGCCAGGCCGCTAAACTGCCGGGCGTCCGTCAGAGAGGACAGGATACTGTCCGGTTCGGTCTGGTTCTGCTTCTCCAGAACCAGGCCATCCACGATCTTAATGGAGTCCTGATCCAAGGCGCGGGAGAGCGCGTGGAGCGCCTTCTGCTTGAGGCAACCTATAAAGTCGTTCTTATCCTGGCAATCATCGTAGACCCTTCTCACGAGCGCCATCTCCGGGCCCAGATCCCATCCCCAGTCACTGACACTGGAGGAGGGTGGCTCCACTGTACTGTGGCGTCGCCTTCGCGGAGCTACCGCCGTTGAGACGGAGGCAACCAACGCCAGGAGCAGCAGCCACTCGAGACGTTTCATCGTTTAATTGTTGTATGTGTGTGTGTGATGCAGCTATCCAGTGTCCTGTCTCAGTGTCTTCTCAACTGATCTCTGTTATGGTATATCCACAGCCAGTTGCCGGTGATCTCGGGATGCTACTGCAGCGAAATCGCTGGGCGGCCAGAGCTTTTATAAATTGCGTCCCGAGACTGCGAGGCACTCAGACGGAAAGAACTGGCGTGCTCGATGGGATGCAGACGGATCTCGGACCTGGCGATGGTGGCTATGGAGTTTGGAGATGAAGACAGATCGGCAGCTGCTTTCGGAGGGCAATTAGCATTGGCCATATGTATTTTGCGATGCCTTCTGCCGGCTCTGTGCGCTGACATGTTTTCGTTACCCAACCACGGATGGATGCCCAACGATGCTCCGGTCTCGCGTTCATATTCGGCGTCGACGGGCTGCTGGCACTTTTCGATTTCTATAAACATTTTGTATCCCATCGTGGGTATTGTAATTACCATCGTCAGTGGTGCCTTTTGAATAATTCAAATCAAATCAAATTATACTTGCTCCTTAAATCTTTTGAATTAGAAAATTTTCCAAGTGTTTTCTATGCCAAAGGATAGGTCTTATTATTAGCTTTCTAGTTGGCTTAGATACCATTAGATAAGCATTAAAATCATGTTATTGTTGTGAAAAATGTCTTTTCTTAGACTATATATTTCTTCTATATATCTTATTCACACTTGTCTTAGATGGTTTAGTTAAGGCTCAAACTGTAGTTTTGAACTCTGGCCATCCAACATTACTTGTTTTTTATTTTTGATTCTTAGATTAGAATTATAATTATTTTTATTTTTATATCAGAATAAAAGTTTTGAAGAGTTTTGGGAAAATGCACGCGATTTTGTTTAAATTTAATGTACAAAACCTTGGGTACCGGGTATCCTTTGGTCGAGCAGACTCAACTGTAACGTTCTTAGTTATTTTAATATATGTTTATCTACACAGTTTTTACTTTGTAAGGGCAAAGAGAGGCCTAGGAAATCCATGTAATAATAAATATAATTTAAATAAAAAAGAAAAATAAAAGGCATTCCATCTATAAGTACTCCCTGCACGTCAGTCTTTGATAGATTCGCGTAAGACCAGTGCTAACCACCCACTGGCAGTTTCTCTTCAAAAGCGAGCACTAGATCACTAGAACTGCCCATTTCTCATTTTAAACTCACAGTCTCCAGTTAAAATACAAGAACAATGGCTATGCAAACAGAGAGAAGAGCCTGGGTGAGTAAATATGGTTATTAAGAGCCTCCAAAATGTAGCAGAGCTCCGCACACCACACACCACACACCACACACCTTCATGTATAAATATTGGCTACTAATGGCTGATGATCTTAACGATGCGTGCAGCAGAGTGATTAAGCCCACCGGCTACTGCCCCTGGTAGTCTTTCGCCTTGGAATCGGTGCCTGCTGGCATAACATATCGCTCGTGTGCCAATGGATGTATGTAGTCCGCAAATTGGTTATCATAAATTGCATCTGCTTGGAGGCGGCGTCGGGGGTTATTCCCCCGTCGATGCCGTGCGGTGATCGCTGCACATTTGGCTCACTGGCCCACTGGGTGAAATTGAGTTGGATACCGTTAAGAGGAGATTTTCTTTTCTGCGCACCAACTGTGAAAATTAACAGCTCCCATCCCCATGGCTACGCCTTCGCCATCCCCAATTAATTCGCTTCTCAGACCTGAGACATTCCCAGCCCAACGGGGTGACACATGTGTTGTGTTTGCTTGGATCGTTGTGAAAAGTGACAGACACTTTCTTATGGTTATCATTTCCACCAAGATCGGATCTCAGCAGGCAACAAGCGGTAAGCTCAAGAATTGGCGAAAGTATAATAGCATGGCAAAGGGAAAATTATGTTAATCTACATTAAAGTTGTAAGTACATCTGTACATATATTTATTTATAAAATTTATAAAGGATCTTTTTTTGTCTAAATAAATCCATATAAATCGACTGGGATTTATCTGAAGAAAAATATTTAGTCTCCAATGAAAGGACTTCTTAATATAAGTGTGCTTAGATGAAATCCTGAAGTTCACACTAAACCTTTCCCTTATGTAAGAATATTTTTAAAACCTTAAATTTCCGGATATGGAAGCTATTTTGATAATGAAATCAAGAAATTCTGAAATAGTTGAACACCTTGGTAATATTTTGGTAATATTTTTCACTGTTCTTAACATTTGTGCGTGTCACCGAAAAAGTACTTGGGAATTTTAAGAGCTGTCTTTGTGTAATATTAAGTCTATTTTATTTTTTATATATCAGCTTATTTATTTAAATTAAATGCTTACTTTTTTATTTATTTATAGCTAACATTTTAATTATATTCCTGAAAGAGTTACCATTATTTATTCTTAAAATAACATACTTTAGGTATTTTTAACCAAGATTTCAAACTGCGAACATAAAGCTATATACTTCTCTATATATTTATATAAGTATTTACATCTTAATTATATTCCTGAAAGAGTTACCATTACTTATTCTTAAAATAACATACTTTAGGTAATTTTAACCAAGATATCAAACTGCGAACATAAAGCTATATAATTCTCTATATATTTATATAAGTACTTACATCTTAATTATATTCCTGAAAGTTACCATTACTTACTCTTAAAATAACATACTTTAGGTAATTTTAACCAAGATTTCAAACTGCGAACATAAAGCTATATACCTCTCTATATATTTATATAAGTACTTACATCTTGATTATATTCCTGAAAGAGTTACCATTACTTATTCTTAAAATAACATACATTAGGTATTTTTAACCAAGATATCAAACTGAGAACATAAAGCTATATACGTCTCTATATATTTATATAAGTAGTTACATCTACACATACGAGTGTGCCACGCACACGAATCCTCTGCTCAAGAGGGTGTAAATAATTTAATACATCAAGAAAATTGGAAATGAAAGTTTCTTTGTTTTGGTTTGGCGTGGCCGCAGCTAACTTTTAGTTTCGATGCTCCCCGATAGATAGCTGCGAGTCCTGCTCCTGCCGAAACGTAACGAAACGAAAAGGACGAGCATACAAAACGGACAAACGGACGCAGCCGGACGGACAATTGTGCGATTTATTTGCACATTTCGGCTGACCAAGTGGGATTCCTGGGGCGGTTGGGAGTCCGTGTCGGACTCTTATCGTCAATAATCATCATATGCTCAAATTTTTGGTCGCTTAATTGGAAAATTGTTGTTGTTCTTGCGATACGCCTGAGCGATTGGGTGATTGGATGGCCCGGGAACCGGCTCTGGATGGATGGACAAACGGATGATTGGTTTGGCTAGCGACTGCCGCCGTGGTTCGGACTGCCGTTTGATTGATGGCCTCCACATTGTTCTGCGGCCTTGTTGTGATAATATTTGGCCAGCGCCAGAGTTTGATTGGCATTTGGGCCAAGTGCCTTGTGGTTGTTGGCTTGAAGCCCAAGAGGGCAGGAATGAGCAGAAAGCCAAAGCTAAACATGCCTGTTATCTCTGTAATTTATTTCACTAATTATAGAAGAGAATAAATAAACAAGAAAGTCATAGTTTGCTTAAGAATATTTATTAACATTTCCCTATTTAATTTCTAACTAAAAAAACAAGGTAAGGTCTTGAAATTCCTACTAAACACTTCCCTTATTTATGAATATTTTTAAAGCTTATAATTACCAGAAATGGGAGCCATTTTGATATGAAATCTATGAACCCCAATGGTTGACCACCAACCTTGGTCATATTTTTTTCTCTGCAAAAATCGCGATTGCGCAAAGGCAGGACAAACTCTCCCAGGGGTGGAATATGAGTTCATATCTCATCATATTTCATAACACCCACTACTTCCTGCTGGGACTTGTGGTTGCGACTCCTTTTTGTGGGCGTGAGCGCAGCCAGTTCCTTTCAAAATGGCGACTGACTTCGGGGATTCCCCACCCTCTCCCCAATTCTACGCTTCGAGTTCTTTGAAGTTTTTAGTTGAATTGGCAAATGACAGGCACACTCCTGTGGAAAATGCTCTGCTCTTCGCATATCAAAAGAAGTCGAAAACCACAAAGAAAATCTCAGCAGCGGCAAATTTTCAGCTACATCAAATCATCGAGTCCCGTATCCGTATCCGTATCCCCGTATTCGAATCAGTATCTGCCCGTATCCGGGGACTTCCTGTTTGCACCTGCACCCTTCTGCGCTGAGGGACAGACAAAGAATTTTCCCCATTTTCTTCCAGCTCCGAAAAATCCTCTCTGTCTCTGGCGGCTGCTGCGGTTCGTCGTTCTGCCGCCTGCTGCCAACTTTCAACTACTTGCAAAGTTTTCACATTTTAAATTTGTTGGCTTGTTGCTTGTGCCCAGATTTTTTTTTTTTTGTGCTGCCTCCATTTGCTTTTCCACCCAAAAGTTTTCTTTGTTTTCCTTAGAGCTGCAGGACACCGCTTAACAGTGAGCACTGTAAAAAGGAGTTCAAGGTGGGAAAAAGGGTGCTTTGTTCAGAGGTTTTACTGTTTTTTAAAGGGGAAAAAGAATATTGTAAGAATACATTTTGGTACGACTTTTTAAGAGGGTAATTAAGATGTTTAGAGTGGATTTTTTTATAATTACTATTGGATAGATTTTTACGGTATTTAAAAAATTGGAAATCATTCAAAAATGAATATGACTGCCCAGGTAATATAATTTTGTGATTTTATTAATTAACCTTATAAATTCTTAATTAAGAATTCAAATAGTGCTAGAGCTGATTGAACTTTCTGCTTTCTATTCTTCCTATTTTCTTATTTTATTCCTTGAATATAAAATACTTTAAACTAATAAATAATAACAAAATCAGAAGACATCTTATAACTTTTTCCTGACTGACAAATCAAGTTCCCTTATTTTGCATATACATATGTAAGTTGCCTCCTCCGTTTCCTTCATTGTGTGCACATATTTGAGTGAAAGGACAGATTTGAGGGTCCTTCGTATGCATACACCTGAATGCAACTCAAATATGAAAGGATATGGGCTAGAATCTCTCCTACCTGCGGCTTCTCTGAATTCTGCGGTCTCTGTCCAACTTGGCTTGCACTAAATATTTTCAAGTTTCCCCTCTTACTCAAAGCTTCCCAGTAGATGTATTCTACATCTATCTAATAAGCTGAGGGAAAACACTCCCCACCCTCCGACTCCGACTCAGTGTCGATGGCTCCTTCTTTGTCTCCCCCTCGGCCATCGGTATCGATTGCCCAACGAGTTGTGCTGGAAAAATGCTTTCGTGGGCGTGGCACTCGAGCCAGAGGCGGGCGGTAGAAAAAATAAATTGTTGCAAACACAAACAGAAATATAATTTTTGTTGCCTCGCATCTACATGGGCCACATATTTATGGCATGCCAGCACGTACGCGATATATTGCAACCCAATCGCTGAGCGAGGGAGGAGGAGGAGGAGGGTGGGTGGCTCAGGGGGACTGCTTTTATTTATTTGGTAAACTTCGTTTATATCGCACACAGACCGAGTCAAGGGGAAGCCCCCACAGCCAGCGAAAAGAAAGTCGAGACCGAAACAGAAACAGAAACCGACGCCATGTTGAATGCGTCGCATTTAGGGCGGTGAGCGGTGGGCGGTGGACTGTGGGCTGTGGGTGGTGAACTGTGGGTGGTTAGCGGTGGGTGTCGGCATCATAAAAGCCTGGCTGAGACCCCGGACTCGGGACCCATGTACTGCTCTGTGTTTGTTATGCTTGTCAAGCATTTTGCGCGGGACCGTCTAACGATATTTCGATTTTGATATCTTTGGGTGTTATCGTTAAATGTCTGTCTGGGACGACGGTGGGGCAAGGGATGTCGCCAGGGTGGGCAGGCACCCAATGTATACAATGTGCCATGTTGATTATGGTCTCATTTTTGGTATTTACTTTTCATTTGGATTATTACACTCTAGGAAAAATGTAGCCAGCAGGAGAGGTTACTACACCCAAGAGAATTTATTTGTATAGTAAAGATTTAGACTTGAATTTGGTAAAAAGTTTAAAAATATACAGGAAATTCATATCTAGGGATGTTCTTTGAAAATAAGAGTACAATAATATGATAAATATGAACAATATTAGACAATAAGTGACAATACTTCATCTCCATCTCACTAGCACTCTCCAGACTTAGTCTTGTCTCGAACAATAAACTTTGTATTTAAATATAAAGCGCACTGTTTAATTTTTAATTATTTTTCAACAAACATATATGTTTGTTTTAAGCCTTTTCTTTCCTTTATATATTATTCAGCAAGGTTAATGATCCTTCCAGAGATCGGGTGGCTTCTTAACACCTCTTCCCTGCTGTCCATAATCGTCGCTTTCCTGACTCGCCATGGTCATGTGCGAGACTTTTAAAATTAGCACTCAAATGTGTCAAGAGTCCAGCATCATTATTCCACGAACCTAAAACCCTCGTCCACGTCTCCGTTCCGAACCAAATTATGCTCGTGTTTACGGGGACTTTTTGACATGGGTCGTTGGTCCTGGCTTCGGTGCCGTCATATGTCATAATTATAGCTGCTCCAGTTCGAGATCCTGATGCCGGGATCCGGCCCAAGTTCCTCAGCTCAGATACATATAATATATTGATAATTGGCCGGGAAGTATGACCAACTGAGAGCCTCAGGCTGTCCAAGTCTAGACGAAAAGTGTCGGTTTTTGAATATTTTGACAGTTGGCACTTGATGGGGCCTAAGGGCCAATTGGGCATAGATTAAATAATTCTTGACATGGCCTTTGGCATGCTCAGACTTTCATATTTAACAAAAAAAATGCTAAAACTTATAAAAATGTATAAGATTTTGATCATATAAGATCTGGTTTTCCTTATAACTTTCCAATTTTAAATTAACCTGAAGCTTATAATCCCCTTTAAGCCCATAAAAATATTTTGAAACAAAAGTGAAATGTATTCCTTCTTCAACTTAAAGTTTAGTTCACTTAAATTGGAGGAAACAATGCAGAGCAGGAAGAGGCAGATATGGAGGAGCTCCATGAGACTGGTAAACCCATTAGGCGTCTGCCGGCAGATAAACTCCGCTGGAGAAGGCACGCGATGCTCCCGGTCGGATGTGATTTATGTGGCTTTTAGGATATTTTATTAAAATGCATATTCGTTGCTCGGATGTCACCGTCGGCCGCCGTTCAATGTTTATGATTTTCATAAGCTCGCCGGCCATTGGCCAGCAGCTACTGCGGCATCCATTGCTGGGCTCAAGGAGGAGCAGGAGGACTCGCAGGAGCTGAAGTTGTTCCAGGTTGTATGTCATAAATTGTCACCACCGCTGGCCGACGTCCAGCACCAGCACCAGGATCGGGCGGACCCAGTCGCAGTGTCAGGTGAAGATACTGTATCTGATCGCTGCGACCGCTGCGGGTCATAAACAAGCGACTTCGCGACCAGGTCCTCGGATGTGGTCTGGTTCGAGCAGAGCCACCATTGCATTGCTGACTCCTCTGGCTTTTGGCTTTAATTAATGCAGCTTGCCTGTCTTCATTTTTGTACAAGGTATTTGTTAAGTCGCGAAGGGTATATGGGGTACTTTAATATATAAAAGAGGAGAAAATATTCGGATTTCTTCTATTTGCTAACAGAGCATCAAAGCAGAGCAGAGAAATATTTTTGACCAGAAACAGCTTTCCCAGAACTATCATATATTTTAATACCAAGGGTATTACCTGGTCGTAACTCCCCACTTCAGCCTTATTGCCTTGCCGTACGAGTATCTTCTGCTGCTCGGCAGTTGAATCTTTTGGAAAACATCAGCTGAAATAGCCATCAACGTTGGCTGGGGCTTAGTGTGGATTCGTTTATCAGTTTATTTAAATTTTCCTCGCATGTGTGGTGGGCGGGGGTTTTGGCTCGTATTTATGCCCATAATCAGGGCGCGGGGAATCCCGTTAAGTCGCGTCATAAGGCGGTTCGCCATTTTCGCTTATCGTCATCTCAGTCTCAGGCTCAGGCTCAGGCTGAGCAGAAGCCTCAGATTTGGATTCGGTTACAGCCTCAGTCTCAGAGCTCTGCTCCGCCCCCAACTGGAGGCTGTGCCGAGTATTTTATTGTTGCCGCTGAGAAATTGGATTCGTATCAGTGGCACATATATATATATATATATATGTATACATTTATCCAGATACCCAGATACACATAAGCCCCCGCACCAGCACGTACAGTTTATGGCAACTCATATCTGACAGATATAAAAGTAAGTATTCACATCTAAGAGAAAAGAAGCGGCACAAATCGAAGGAGCTGAAGCACAGAAAGAAAAATTCAAGACTAAATAGAGAATAAAAACTTTAGATACCAATAAGCCCTGGTAAAATTGGGAAAGAGAATTCTTTAAGAAATTTGAATTAAATAAAATAAGCAACCATTAACCAATAAGAACCCAGTAAAATTTATATTTATTGTATAAAGTATAGTATTTCATTCAATTAAGAATATAAATAAAGAGAGAAAAATAAAACAAGCCGCCATTTTGTGGGAAAAGCTTCAGACAAGGACAAAAACGTCAAGGAAAAATGATAATAAAATAACACAAATATGGCTGAGGGAAATGCTCGTTATGTGAGGATTTTCCCCCCACACACTATCTTGCCATTTGTGCTTTCCATTTTATTTTTATTTTATGTATTTGCCACATAAGCAGCTTAAGTGGCAGAGCTCCGGCATATACGGATTTACATATGGACAGACATACGCATGTGTATGAACATATATATGTTCATACCATATCAAAGGCAAAAGGATCAGGCATAATGCCAACGTCGCCTCATGTGCCATAATTTGCAGAAAAGTGCCAGAACAGCCAGAACACCCAATCCCAGCCCCAATCCCAATCCCAATCCCTATGCCATGCCACTGTGCACCCAACCCCTGGTCGGCATTAAAATGCCTTTCGAACAAGGATAACATTCGGCCTCCTTCCAGGACGAGGGGTAGTCGTACATACATATATGGCACTTGGGGGCGAAATGGGTGCATGCCATAAAAACAATAGCGCACATAAATTTTGCACAAATATATATAAAGTATGCAAAAAGGCATAAAAACGAATAACATCAACGACCGGGGGAAAGGGGGTTACCCCGTCAAATGAGCTAGGGGGAAGCCCCCACAGCAGGCACACTCGTATAAACACACACACACACGCGCACACAGTCACGAATATCGTAAAACATATGTAAGGAAGGATACGAAATATTTATTTTCCTTTTTTCGGGTGTTTTGTGTTCATTTCATTTCGCACTGATTTCGCAGGAATTTTAACGAGACCCGAACCCGGTGAGAACTTGTTAGGAACCCCAACGAAATGGTAATTGCGGAAAAACGAGGGTTAACTCTACCGTATTCTTGGGGACTAATGTATACTATATGTTCAGTTTGGTTAGTTTAAATTGTGTTTATTTCTCATATTAATAAATATTAGCTATTAAAAATAATATGTACAAGTATTACCTTAAACAAGTAAGTAACCTAACTTCGAGAAGCCGAAGTTTTGTATACCCTTCAGTTTGCTACAAGTTAAGGGGGACTGAAATAGATTATAACAAAGACTAAAATGCTTTAATTTTAATTCGGAAAGGTTTTTTGATTCTAATTTTTTTTTTTAGGATAAATATTGATAAGGATAAATTATTAGCATATAAACTCTATATGATATAGGATTTAGTATTTGTTTTTTAATTTTTGCAAATTATAATTAGGCATCCCTTTTGAAATTTTGAATAAATTGATACCTTCTTTTTATAAGTTTACCCAAGTTTGTCTTTTTTTTACTTATTCAGTTTTTGTTTGAAATTATTCGTGTTTTTTTATATCTTACGCTTCCAGGAAAACCTGAAATATTCCCAATCTTTTAATGAATATTTTTATATGGTATTTTTTTTTTTGGAAAATCAATGTTTAAAAAATTAGAACTAAGCCAAAAATGTATTAAATTCTATTTGAAAAGATTTTCTGTGCTAGGTATTATAAGGTCAATAAATCTACATACTATATCTAAAAATTTTTAAAATAAATTTTCCTTTGAATTTTTGACAGTTTTAATTATACAATTTTTGAAAAAAATAGTAAATGGCTAGATCAACTTTGCTGTTGAAGCTGATTAAGAATATATATGATTTATGGGGTTGGAAATGACTCCTTTACTGCGTTTCATGTTTTTCAATAAAATTTTAATAGCTTGCAAAGGTATAAAAATATATATTAATGCGTTGCAATATTTTATTTGTATGCATACTTTAAAAAAAGGTTTATCTGTGAAACATCGAATGTTGAAATTCAATATTTCAGATTGTAAATTATGTTGTAAATATTTTTGAAGCCAAAAAATCAATTGTAAAATTTGGATTTTAGAATTTGAAATGTACATCAAATTGACAGCTAACTTTTAAGCTCCGATCGATTGCCTAATTTTCCATATGTTTGAAGTCCGATTCTTATCAATATCCTGCTGACCCGTGCATATTTTCTTAATGACATCAGCTGCATCCTCTCTGGGCCATTCCGATATCGGTGACATCCATCTCGTGCATTAGACCAGGAGGAGGAGCAGGAGGCAATCGGAACAAATGCGATTTCCGGAGGGCATTCACGCATCTCCATCTCGCACGGGGTCACAGATGTTGGCATTTGCCTCGTCGTCACCCGTAATTGGACATTGAGTGCTCCGTGCAGGACCCTCCCCTTGGACTAACCCCTCTCACCTCGCCGGATGGGCGCACTTAATTGTGATTTTCCGTGTTTTCCGTTTGATTTTCCATTTCTTTTTTCTCTCCCCCAGAGTTTGCCAAGTACATGAATTTGTCGTTTTCAGAAATTTATGCTTTTTAGTTTATTGCTGGTACGGCTCAAGGGCGGGGGGGTGGACCGGTCGAGGGTGTGCCTGCATAGTTTTATGAGTGGACCTTGGTGTGCCGGCGTCCATCGGACGTCCGACGTCCCTGGCCGGGCCGAGTCCATGTGTAATTGGGAATTTATTAGTCGCTGGAGACTCATTTACATCTCCTTCCTTCGGGGGAGGAGCAAGGAAGGATATGGGCCGGACCAGGCCAACGGACAGTGCTGTAATTATTAGCCATTCTTTTATTTATGGCAAGGAAAGTTTTGATTTATCCCGGACAGCCGGAATACTCAAGACAAATGCCAGCAGTTCGGCAAATAAATTTCCGAAATGGTCTATCGCTCCTCCATACGCCTCAGATTTATTACTAATTGCTAGTCATAAAGTGGGCGGGCAGTCACACCTGGCACTCACCTTGGCGTCTGATGTGTTACAAGTTGGGTCCAGAGGGACTTTAGTGGGGAAGAGGATGAAATTATTCGTATAAAGAGGGGTAGCTTGCATATATATTTACAACTAAAGATTGGATGGTGAGTATTCATTCAATATTTCTCAAGATCCACTTCTTGAATGGCAATATACGCATATATCCATCTATGAATGTCCACGTTTTGGAACCCCCAATCGTCCCAAAGGACTTTATTCCCACGAGATAGTAGTTTTGCGGCTTCCCGTCCACCAATTCAAATTCCATCAGTGGCGATCCCGACTGCAGAAAATTCGTCTTGACCCCCACGGCACACAGGAGGTTCTGGGTGAGGTTCGACTTGACCAGGGACTCGGTCACCGAGGTACAGTACTCCAGGCTGGTCGCGTGTCTCGTCGCCTTTATCCGCCATTCGAGTTCTTCGGTTACCTCCTCCCGAATCGAGGGTTGCTGCTGGAATCCCGCGACCTCCAGTCGCTGCCCAATGTAGTTGCCCTCGATCTCCCGATCCGGCGGCAGGCAGAGCGGCTGCACATAGTCCGAGAGCTCCACATTCCGCACCAATTTGGCCAGGGCGATGTCGTTGTCACGTTGGCCCTCTTTGAACAGCGGATGCACCGCAATCTCTTCGATATCCACAGCCTGCGGAGGCGGAGAGCACTGGGTGGTGGCAATGGTCACGCGACAGTCGCCAGTCCTAGTGTTCGGGTTAGCACGCCAGTCCCCGAAGAGGATGTACTTTGGAAAGGTGCTGGGATATTCGAAGAGGGCACAGTAAGCCGTAAAGATGGCATAGCGTTGGTGGATAAGCACCGCCAGGCAGTCGGACACGGGTTCTGGCTCATCCGGCTCCTGGTGGAACAGGCGACCAACCCAGGTGTGCTCGTCCGGGGCTGTGAAGAGCTTGTGGTTATAGAATTGGGTCTCCCTTAGCTTTCCACACTGCTGTTGCTCTTGTCCCTGGATTTCTAGAAAAATAATACTGGTTTATTAATGCTAAAAGTTAGCTAAAAGTTTGCTTTATAATTGATTAATATCTCTTATAAAGATCATGAACTGCAACAGTCAAGTTACATATTATCCATGTCTTGTTTACATTTTGTGTAATTTATTCACACTCCCGAAAACAAGTTTGTTAATTTATTCACTCATTTTGGTTTACTAAATATAGTAAGTCACAAATTTTAAGCATATATTCCACATTTTTAAAGGGTTTTCCTTCATAACTTACGCGACAAAAACACGGGAAATAACCCGAAGATGAGGAAAAACACTGGAACACCTTCAATCATCTTTCAGCAAGCTTTGATTGAAATTGAAACTCGATTGTTAGTGAGAATAATTTGTATACAGGTTATCAAAGCTTTTGCTCAGTGCAAATAAATGCAAATCGTAGAGTCTATAAAAATCACTTTACAATTATTCTCATTTTAACGATTTTTTATTTTTGTTACACATTTTAAACAATTGAATTTTATGTATATTCTTTTGTTTTTTAATGTTTTTTGTTCATAAGTTCAATATTTTCCAGCTGGAACACCGGCAAACCTAGTCTAAGGAAGCTTTTGAATACACTAAATGCCAATGATTCGAACGAATGACTCTTACAGAGGTTAACAAAGCTTTTGGTCAGAGTAAAAATGTTCTCTGGGAAACTGCAATCTGAGAGAACTTGCAAAATTAAATTATATTTACAGAACTCTCTTTTGAAATTGAATTAATCTGCAAATTTGAGAGTTATTTCCATTCTTTCTGCCTTTATGGTGATGAAATATACAAATAATTTACAGCAAAGAAAGACAGACCACTTGTCTGTTCTATGGCAAGGCATATTCAATGTTTTTCAGGATCCAGTTCCTAAATGGCAAAATCCGCATAAATCCGTCTATGTAAATCGGAGAGGCAGTACCGGATACGGTTCCAAAGGTGTTTATTCCGACCAGATAGAAGTTCCGCGGCTTTCCGTCCACCACATCGACGTCCATCAGCGGTGACCCAGACATGAGGTTATTTCCCTCCATCTCAACGCCACACAGGTGATTCTGGGACAGTTTCAGCTCGCCTAAGGCTTCCGTCAGTGCGATGCAGAACTCCAGGCTGGTCGTGTGCCTCGCCAGCTTCCGCCGCCACTCCACGTCCACAATCGTCGCCTCGTTCCAAGGATGCTCCTGCGTGAATCCCGCCATCTCCAGCCGCCGGGAGATGTGGTTTCCCTCGATCTCACGAGCTGGTGGCAGGCACAGGGGCTGCACGAATTCCGAGAACTCCACGTTCCGAACCATTTTGGCCAGAGCAATGTCGTGGTCGTGTTCTCCCATCTTGAAGTGTGGATGCACCGAGATCGTCTCCATATCCACCGCTTGCGGTGGCGGAGTGCATGTGGTGGAGCCCCTCTCCAGGCGGCAGTCCCCCACCTTGAAGTTCCTGTTGGCGCGCCAGTCCCCGAAAAGGATAAACACGGCTGTGTTGTTTTCTGAGCTGTCATCGGTCAGAACACAGTGAGCGGGGAGGATGGCAAAGCGCTGGTGGATCAGCACGGCCAGGCATAAGAACTTGGTATCCGGATTACTTGACTCCCCGTAGCCCACACGACCTATCCAGGTGTACTCGTCCGGGGCGGTGATCTCCTCCTCGTTGTGGAGCTGGGTCTCTCGCAGTTTGCCACACTCTTGCGGCAGCTCCTGACTCCGAATGGCTGCAAAATGGATGTCAAGTACAAAAAAAAATTGACTTTTTGACTAAATATATCTAGTGATTTATTGATTAGGTTGAAATGCTAACAATGCGAATATTAAGCAGGTTGAAATGCTAACTATGCACTGAGTTTAAATGGATTTTTTGTTTATTTTTCTAGTATTTAATCTCTTGACTGAGGCTCATGCTCTCTGGAATTTAGTGATCATTATTAGTCACTGATTTGTAATCTCACCCTCGAGTGCTTTACATATAAAGTAATTACTTCAAATAAATTTATAATATTAGATAAAATTCTACTATTTTTTTATTAAACACTGATTTTCCAAGGGTTTTCCTTCACAGAATCTGTAACTTACGTGATAAAAATGAGGGCAATGCCCCGAATATGAGGAAAAACAATCTAACGTCAGCAATCATCTTGCAGCAAGCTTTAATCGAGACTGAGACTCGATCGGCAGTGAGAGTATATTTTATACAGGTTATCAAAGCTTTTTCTTAGTGCAAATTATTGAATTGAGAACGGAAATCTGAGAATCAATCAAAGAAAATCAGACTTGAAAAGCTTTTAGTTTTGAAAGATTAAGATTATCACCATTTCATAGAGACAACAAAACCTCTTTGAGAACTTTAAGGAATACTCGCTCATATTTGTTTCTGTAAGCATAGGCGAATATTTTAAGATTCTTAAGTTGTTTGGACTTTTCCCGCCAGCATCTTTCTTAAAATAAACAAACATTAACTCATAAAATATTTACTTGTTATTTTATATATTTCCTAGTTGACTTATTACTCTGCCTAGTCATAGGTTAATTGAATTCAACATTTTCATAATGACGTTCAATTATTTGACTTAGTCTACTCGATGTTTTTCAGGATCCAGTTCCTAAAGGGCAAGATCCGGATGAAACCATCTATGTCAACCGGAGAGGTAGCACCAGAACTGGTTCCAAAGGTGTTTAAACCAACGAGGTAGAAGTTCCGTGGCTTTCCGTCTACCACCTCGACGTCCATCAGGGGCGCCCCGGACATGAGGATGTCCCCTCGCGGATGAACGCCACACAGGTGGTTCTGGGTAAAGGTCCCCCTGATGGATACCGATGCCGCAATGCAGAACTCCAGGCTGGTCGTGTGCCTCGTCACCTTCCGCCGCCATTCGAAGTCGTCCATCTGTTCCTCGAGTGCATGATTCCATCTGGCGAATCCCGCCATCTCCAGTCGTCGGGATATATGATTGCCCTCGATCTCGCGAGCGGGCGGCAGGCACAGCGGCTGCACGAATTCCGAGAGCACCACGTTCCGCACCATTTTGGCCAGGGCGATGTCATAGTCGTGATTTCTCTCGTCGTACTGCGGGTGCATTGCAATCTCCTCGATGTCCACAGCCTGCGGGGGCGGAGAGCAGGTGGTGAAGCCCCTTTCCAGACGACAGTCCCCCACCTTGAAGTTCTCGTTGGCGCGCCAGTCCCCGAAAAGGATGAACTCGATTGTGTAGTGACCGGCCTTGACACAGTGAACGGGTAGGATCGCGTAGCGTTGGTGGATCAGCACTGCCAAGCATAGGAATGAGGGCTTGGCATTATCTTTCTGACTGTAGCCCACACGACCAATCCAGGTGTACTCGTCCGGGGCGGTGATATTCTGCCCGTTGTGCAGTTGGGTCTCTCGCAACTTGCCACATTCCTGCGGCAGGTCCAGACCCTGGACCCTCGCTGCAGAAAGCGTTTAAGGTAAAAAAGTAAAATAAGAACATGTTGTTTAAGATATAAGATTATGGTAAATTGCTCTTGACTTAAACAATCCCATGTAGTACAGGGTGAGAATCGAGAGCTTTGTGAACTCTCTCACTTAGACTCAGTGACTTTTATTAGTCACTGATTAACATTATTAGTTGGCAAGTGTGCCACAGATATAGTAACGAAATTAAAACAGCCACATAAAGGAGAATATTTCTATGAAATATGGAAGTGCCAAGAGTTTTCCTTCACCCGATCTGCGACTTACGCGATAAGAACACTGGCAATACCCCGAAGATGAGGGAAAACACTGACGCCCAGACAATCATCTTCCAGCAAAGCTTTGATTGAAACTAAACCTCGATCGGAGGTGGGTATGACTTTAGTACAGGTTATCAAAGCTTTTGCATGAAAACTGCAATCTGAGAATCTGTAATAATATGGCCTTGCTTGGTTTTACTTTCAAAAGGTTGTTGTTATTTTTATTAAAGCATTTTTCTGTGTCTTTTTAATGTATGTATATTGTTTCAGTTTTAGTTTAAGCGCTTTTCTAGGTTTTCAAATTTTTTTTGAAATAAGTTTTTAAGTAAACTAAGTTCTGGTCTGATTTATATATGAATTTCTAAAGCTTTTGTTTGGGGAAAGTAATCGTTTTGTGAGCCTACAAGTTGCGGGTAAAGAGTATTCTAAAATCAACTCAATATTTATCTTCAATAAATCTTTTTTGTATTCCTTAAGTTAATATCCAATTTTTAATATCCCATTGTTATAATTTATTTATTTTAATCTAACTAATTATATTATATTCATTTCCTTTTCGTTCAACCAAAACCAAGCTTAACTTGTCCATCACACGTTCCATTTGAGCCTCAATTTTGAGCCCGGCCAAAGGTCCTTGTTAATGGAATCCTTGCTCGTCGGGTCACGCATAATCTTATTAAGCACCGGACTCCAACTCCCCTTCCGCTTCGTCTCAATTGGAGGAGAGAGAAGAAATTTCAACAACGTCACCAATTTCCGGCAATTATTTCGACTGTCGGTTGATTTAATTTATTCGTTGCTCAAAATTAAAACCAAACCAAAACAAAGAAATCCCCTTGTCCAAGTCAAGCGACATTGTAAACAGGCCACATGCCACCACATCCCCACGCCGAAGGTCCTGCCCGGCTCCTGCTCCCTGCTCCCTGCTCCCTGCTCCCTGTTCCCTGCTCTCAGTCCCCCATCCCGCCTGCTGGGTTTGTTGGCGCGATTTTTCATTCCCGTCGCAATTGGTTTTCAATTCGGGGCCCATGTAATCCCCCAGCTCCATGGGATATTTCTGGGGATTTATGTTGTTTTTTTATGTGCTCCTTCGCTAGACGAGGGCGGGGCCGGGGTCTCTGCATATTATTAGCGAGCGCCGCGTGACTGCGAGTTCAACTTTTAATCGAATGCACATAATTGCCAAAATAAATCAATCAATTCGGCCCGACTGCCCCCTAATGAGAACTGACAGCAGCCGCTGGCAAGTCATCCCCACTTGGGAGCCCGGACAAGTCCAGTTCTTTTTTAGGTTATCCCAATTCATGAAGGTCCTTTGCTCAAATTACACTTGACAAGAAAGCCCTATTTGCTTACAGGACAGCTCTTAAAACTTAATTAAAATGAAACAAAAAAATGTTGTTAGGATTTATATAACATTTATATTTGTATTAAAAAATACTAAACAATATTTAATTTCTTGTATTTTTTCCTGGCACAAAGTTAATCCCTGGGCTGAACTCTGCGGCTCAGTGTCAGATTCCCAGCTCTAGATCCGCTTTCCCTTATGTTTCTCTGGAAGGGCAACCTTTAACGACTTGGTTTACGTGTCATTAGACTTTGGAAGGAAGAACTCGGGCTAAAGCCCCGTCTTAGGTGAACATAAATATCCGTGTTCCGTCCGATAGTGATCTCTAATTCTCGCTCCTCCTCCGACCAGACACGTGCCCTTAGCCGCGCCTCCGTCTCGTTTTGTAATCCGTGAGATATGGCTACGATGACACGCTCCACCGGCTGACTCCGTGCCTATTATGAAGATGACAAATGGAGCGCAACTGCCAGGGACTCTCCTATGGCAAACTGTAAACAGAACGGGGTAACTTCCGCGGAGGAGATCCCGGAGCGCGTGCGGGATTATGTGTCACAGGATTAGCGACAGCACCAACTCCAGTGTTCCCACCTCGGGTTTTATTTGCGATTGGAATTGATTTAGTTTTGCTGGGAAGTGGGAAAGATTACTATCGACTTGGTATGGGTTGGGATTTCGATTTGGGAAAGTTTTTCGAACTAGTTTTTGATTTGTAAAAATTGTATTGCAAAATTTCGTTTTGAGTTGAGATTTTGGGAAGGATTTTGCTTATATAAAATAATCTACCAGGGTTTTTTTTAAACCTCTTTATTATTTCAACTATTCCCGACCAGGTTTAAATAGGTATAATTCGAAATTTTTAAAGATAGTTTCCTTTTTCTTTAAAGAAAAATCATAGATCCTATTGGGGGACATCCCGCTGGCTTTAAAATCGCTGCCAAACAAATTTGCGTTAGAATTTTCAACCATAATTTGGTGTTGGCACCAAAAAGCACAAGCAGGGGCAGGGATTCATCTAAAAAAGAAGGGGTGAGTCCTTCCAGGACTGAGAACTGAGCCGGAACTGACGAGGACGTTATTAGCCGCAGGGGGAGTCAAGGCGGAAGGCAGATGAGGATAAGGCAGATACCTTCCAAGGGGTGTTTTCATTCCTTTTTTTTTTTTATTTCAGCGGGCTGCGGCAGTCCACAATTGAATTTTGAAAAAAAAAAAACAAAACTGTAAAACGCATTTTTCAAAATGACAAACAAACCTAGCGAAAAGTGAAACGGAAACGAAAACAAACAATGGAGGCCAAGGAAAACAAAGTAACCTGAGAACGATGATGGTGATGATCGTGATGATGATAATGTTGATGATGATGCTGATGATGAGGCTGTGGATGAAGGGGTGGCTCTGGTGGCTGAAAGACGGTGAGGAAGACCCGCAAGGGGGTGTGAAAATGAAATAAGTATAAACAAACAGCAGCGCACAGTAGGCAGCTCAATTTGGGCAAAGTCAAATGGACTGACTGACTGGGCGACAAGGGTTCGTCCTCCCATCGCAGGGGTGGCTCTATGCGACTCTACAGTTTGGCAATTATAGTTTCCCGAAAAGCGGGAAATTGAACAAACAATGAACTGTTATCAATCAGTTTTACATGTGTATCAACATTGCCCACACGGCGGGGTCCCTGATTTGTAGGGTTGTGACTTGAAAAAGGTGCGATTGAGAGAGGTTTTTTGTAAAGTTTTTAAAGAAATTTTATGATAAATATAAAAAAATATAAGAGCTAAAAAAATAGTGCTTTCATCTGAATAAAAAATAGAGAACCCTTTAAAGTCTTCTCTGGGTTTTAATCAAAAAAGAAAGGAATCCTCTGTGAAATTTATATACAATTTTAATCCTCAATACCCCATTGTCGCCCTACCGATATCCCCTTAAAAGAGGAGAACTCCCAACTCCCAACTCCCAACTCCCCTCCTCGACGTCGCGGAACCGCAGATGTCCGGTTGGAGGGAGGGATTCCACCTCTCCCCGGGAGACGACGGCGACCTTATTACGCCGCCAAAAGTGCGCAGGCCAATTGCAGGGGATGGATAGCACCACATCCTGGGACTGGCATTGGTTCCATGCTGCACTTGGCCGCGGGCATAAATCACGCCGTTTAATAACTAATAAACGCCATCGCTCAAGTGGCAGCTGTCAGCTTGTCAGCGGCGTCCGAGAAGCGTGAAATTGTCGCAACAGGACAACAGGACGCACCAGGACCAAGGGTCCACACACCACATTCGAAGGGGCAAGGACAAAGGCAAGAACAGCCCGGGCTCAGTGCTCGTGTCAAGTAAAAAACACCCCAGAGGAATCCATCAGTTTTCGTGATTTCCGTATATTAAGTCATCATTTTCGGTCCCAGTTCAGGGCAAGAACTCCCATGAGAGAAAAGGACGATTCGTTCGGGGAAAAACTTTAAATTGAAGCTGGAAGAGTGGATGGACGGCGGATTTCTCTCTCTTGTGTCCATTCCGGCTGATTACAAGAAAAGTTAAGTGCTTTAACAGGAATGGGGTTCCCCGGGTTGAAAACATAGCTTTGGGATCGCTTTCTTGTCCATGTTTCATTAGTGGTTAATGTTGGACACAATGGAGCCGGATTTGGGAAGGTTGAGATATACGGAAAGGGAATAATATGGATAGTGTCAAGGAGAGGACATCCGATGTATTTGTTACGGATTTTTTAAGGATACTAATAAGGATATTAATAATCAAAATGAGCATGAAATAATATATTTTTTAGATGGTATTTATGTAAATACAAAATTTAAAGACTTGGAAAAAAATAGTCGCTCTTAAGATGCATTTTACATAAATAAATTTCAAGTAGATTTAACCCAAGAAAATTATTTTATATTAGAAAAATTAGGATAATATATGTCTATTTTAAAAATATTAAAAAAGTTTTAGGTCTTAAATTGAAATATTACAATGAAAGCCTATTTTAAATTTATAGAAGTGTTTAGGGTCTCCAAAACTCTTGATGAATTCAGTTAAGCTTTTCTAAATAAATTAAGCAAATTTATTTAAAATGTGACTTATATGTAGACTATATTTCAGCAATGTTAGCTCACTTGCCTGTTTTATAAAACGTAATTTTGTAATTTGACATCATAAATTTAAAATTTAATTGCCTCCTAAAAGTATGCTAAAGACTGACCTTAAAATCTATTATTCAAGCCTAGATAATGGCAAAGTAGATACTTTGAACAATTTATACTATACTATTAACTTAGTTTGACTTTTGCTTTACATTTTTGACTTCAATCTATTTATTTACCATCATAAATTTTTCTTTTTCCTCGGCAGCATCTGTGTCTTTGTCAAAATAAATTGAAACCCTTAAAATGTCTTGCCTTGAAACCTCGCAGAGCGTCACCCGAAACTGCGGTGGGTAATTGGAGTCATCTCCGAGAGCTGCTCGACACCTCGTCATCCATTGAGATGAACTACAACAAATGCACTCATTTGCTTGCAGGTGTCCACCACCCACAGCCGCCGTTCCACAGTTATCCTTCGCTCCTGGGGGAGCACTCTAATGCGTCAAAATCCTTCAACTTTTCGCAGCATTTGCGCACAATGCGGTGGGCCCAGGAGGAGGCGTGGCTGCTGCCGAAGAGCCCTTCAGCTCTTCAGCGAAAACAAAAACAAGGGGGGAAAAAATATATATACATACATATATATAAAGCGAAGAGAGACTGACAAAAGTATTTGAATTGACAAGTGCCTTCAAAATAGAAGCGGAATTAAATTTATCATGCCAAGTGGCGGCTTCGCGAGGTGAGGCCAAGGGCCCCGGCAGAGCTATGACAGCAACCCCGGGGGATGGAACACTCCCCAATCCCTTAGCACAGCGTCATCGATCAACTGGAGCGGAAGAGAGTTCCGCAGGAAGGAAGCTGAACTTTTAAATATTGAATAATATGTTTTTCTTCTTTCCCAACGAGCTTTCCCGCTTTCTCCAGCCCCAAAAGTCACGCCCCTTCTTTAGACTTGGCTCGTTTTTATGGCCAAAATCTGGGCATAATGATGGGCTGAATGATGAGCGGAATATTGACAGCAGTCAGATGATGACGAAACGCTTTCGGATTATTATGCAAACAAATCAGGCCAGACTCCAAAAGTAAGGGAAACATGGCAACGGAAAACATGGCACAAGGACGATTTGGAATCCGCTTGGAAACTCCCCCAGGCCTGTTGGCCACTTGTAATCCGCTTAGCGTTCATAATTTCTGCTAATATGTCAGGACCTCAGGTTCACATGGACTATTATTCCCACACTCTGAAAAGGTTTTACCCTTGCTTTTGATATAATTTAATTAGTTAAATGTGAGACCTTAATAAAACCAAGAACCTATAAAAAAATATATACTTTAAAGTAATTTCCTTATTTATTGTTTACTTAATAAATGTAAAACACAAATAAATCAAAGAGTCCTTGCAAAATTTCGTCAAAAAGCCACTTTAAAAAATCAATCTAAAGACTGAAGTCTTTTTTGGTACGAAGCCGGCTTAAAATATGGCCTCCCATCGAGAGGTTTCAATGTAAACATCGCGCCCGAAGTGGACAAATCGTTCAACTAAAAACGACAGCAATCAAACAAAATTGAATATCAGCGGAAACGGAAGCGCCAAAAAATCGACAGCAGCAAGTGCCGCCCGCCAACTGGGGGGTTGGGGGAAAAAAAACGCCGGATGTCGGCGTGACATTCGGAGAGTTGGGATTGCGGAGGCTCACGGCGATTGTTACGTGTCAATAACTGCAATAAAAAATCCTGCAACTGCAACAGCCACCGGGCTGCGCCTCAATAACTCTGCAACTCAAATCAAAATCAACGTTGCATTTCAATTGCGAAATTGCCAACTGCCGAATGTCCACATCCTCCTGCCGCCTGCCCATCAATCGCCGCCAGGAAAAATCGGTGCTCGGCTTTACCTTCATCCCTACCTCAGATCCGACGGGAAGAATATTAAAATAAATGTCCATCAGTTAGTTATTTTGTGGAGTTATTTGTTTCGTTTCCAGATTAAAATAAACTAGGTTCCAAATTGCCTGTGAATCGCAGGAATCGAATAAAAATTAAATGCTGTCAATCTATTTGGGTTAAAAACATAAAAAGAAAACGTTTGATTTGATTTGTTAGATTAGTATTTTAAAGGGGGAGATTTTATGGCAATATCTGGTAAGAACAATTAATTAATTGCAACTTTAATACCCAAGTTTTCTTATATAAATAACTAACATCAAAATCTAAAATACTTATAAGTACATTCCTATATTTTATAATCCCTTTCTTTATTCAAATGTAATGAAGATTTCTAATAGAGGTAATCCACAAATTTTCCTTCTAAAAGATAAACTTTAGGCATAAAAATCGTATTATCCTTCGATCAATATGAGTAATTCATGTAAAGATTTTAGCTTGAGATAATCCACAAATTTTCCTTCTAAAAGATAAATTTTAGGCATAAAAATCGTATTATCCTTCGATCAATATGAGTAATTCATGTAAAAATCTCCCATTTTGTTCCCCATTGTCAAAAATCAAAGGCGGTGGTTAAGTGAGGGTATCATCGAGTGCCTATGTACCATATGTCATGCTATCTGGACTTGCAGATCGCACCAGTTAACTGGCTTTTAGCCTGCCATTATCTAATCTGGAGGAACACATCTGCAGTGATCTATTGGGATGTCATGTCGTTGGACAATGGAAATCGCAAATGTATTCTCCGTTTATTTTTGCATTCCGACGGGGTGACTTTGATGGGTTCGTGTTGCAGCAGTTATTAACACTCTGGTAGCGATTTGTCACAAAAATGCCTCCTCGTATGACATGTGTGCAAACAAGACCAGAAAAACGACGACGAAAACGGATGACAATGCGGGGTTGCAGATAGTCCTCGAAAGGGGTGTTGTCCGGAGATCCACCCTGGGAAATGTTGTTTACTTTTAATTTGACGCAAAACTTAAATTTAAACTCAATAAGCGCCGGCGGGGAGGGCCTCAATAGAGATTTTCATCGGGTTTCGGTCTCCGTTGCAGCCATATGCCAAGTATTTATGCATGTATATATCGGTACAAGTTTAATTAAAAACACATCAAACTGCAGCAGACACACAGGAATCAATCACAATTACCAGTACCCGTCGTCGATGGTTGTGCTGAAAAATTGGCAATATGTAAAAAATGCACAAGAATGAATTGGAATCAAAGGAATGCTGCACAGGCCAAAAGAGGGAAAATCCGGGGAAAAATTTACCCCAAAGGCATGGACAGACTTCTGCGCGGATGTAGCCATAATAAACGTGGACTAATTAAAAATTCCAATGATTAATCTTCTCATGTATCCATGTACATTTCGAAAATGAAAGGAATTTTCTATAGTAAATTGAGATTTTATATCTTAAAACTATTATTAAATGATCTGAATTCGGGTTAAGCTGTTCTGTGCTTTATGTTCTATACAGGACTCTGATTGCCTAGCTCCTGTACTGTACTGAATCCGTGCAAATCCAAGACGAAATTGCTTCCACGCCGCTGGCCTCATTAAGTGGCAACAACACAAAACAAAAGTCGACCACAACATTTCAAATCAAATATAAAAGTCAAAAATCCATCGAAGCCGAAACGAGGGCGTTGAGGCAATGTGGCCAGGAGTCCTTAGCCCAGGACCTGCATGCAAATGGCTCCGAGGGAGGCGGAGACGGAGTAAGGGTTGCGACTGGCAGTTGGGGAAGTCCTCAACATGCTTCGAGGAGAGTCGGAGAACCTGACCGCAGTCGAGGCACCAAGACGCCGGCTATGAATGAGAATTCGCCTTTGCGGAAAAACTTAAACACCGGAAACAATTAATTCCACTTGAATTAACATATGCACAGATTGGACGGAGGATTGGAGTGGCCACAAGGAGGCGGAGGGACCTTCGAAAGTGGTGACTGCCCGAGGAGGGGTTGGCTCCTGATTGATCGTCCCTCGGTCCTTGGATGAGACCTCCCCGGCGAAAGTTTAGCCATAAGCGCTCCAGGAGCCATTCGTGTTTATGAGCCAAAACTTTTGATAGACTCGCGGTTAAAAGGGGTACAAAAATACACTCAGAAAAACAGTTCTAAATTGGGGCACATCAGGATAAATAAAAAAGAGCAAAACAAAAAGAAGAGAGAAAGGAAGAATGAAAATTTAGAAGAATAATTAAAAAAATAAATGTATTAGAATTTGTATATTTAACACATTTCTATAAAGAAAACCTTATCTAAAAACATCTGATCTTTTACCAATATAAAAGCAACTCTACTCCAACAATTCTTCAACTTTATTCCCACTTAATTAAGACATTTCTCTAATTTTACTTTAACTTAACTTCAATTTTAGTTCCATTTAAATACAATCTTTTATAACTTTAAACATTTTTACTTCAACTATAGTCAAACTTTATTCCAACTTTACTCAAACCTTACACCAACTTTACTCCAACCTTACACCAACTTTACTCCAACCTTATACCAACCTTAACTCCAACTCTACTCCAACCCAACACCAAGTTTACTACATTCTTACGCTCAAAGTAACAAATTAAATTTGTATTTTTCAAAGTGTATTTTCTGAAAGATAGAGTTTAGGGAAATAGTTCGGTGTACCGCATTGCGAGCAAACAGTTTCAGAAATGAGTTAAAAAGTTAATTGTCAGCGGACAGGTAATTTCTGGCACACTTCAAGTGCAAATGCCATTAAGTAATATGCAAACAAGGGTGGTCGCCGTTCCCCGTACCCCCCCCCCATCCTTTTCCTGGGTGCCCTGTCAAATTCCACCCTCCCAGGACCGCTGGCCAAGTCAATCAAGGAGCTGACAGGCTCGACGGCCGCGACACGAAAGCCATAAAGTCACGAAATGCCTCCAACTTCAGCACCGATTCGGGAAACCGGGATGGTTCCTTTTTTGCTACCTTTCCTCCACCTCCACCTCGTCCCGTTGCGTGTGCCCTGCGGTTAGTTATAGAGTTAGTTTTAAGCGAAAGAGGCACTGAGAGAAAATATTCTTAAAATGAAATTATATGAGGTTCTCTGAAACATGTGAAATGTTATTTGTTTCAGGGACTACGGTGAACTACGTTGTTTCTTTGTCTTAAAAATGTTATTGTTAGTGCCTCAAATTTGGAATACTTTTCCCACCTTTTTTTTTCTTCGTGTAACCTTTGAGTAGGAGGGCTCTCCAGCAGGTGAGTTGCGAAGGCACATTCATAGGTGGGAGTTTAGGAACGTAGCAAGGTGACCGCATAGCGCGTGCTCACGTTTAGGCGTAACAAATTACCATTAAACTGCACTCGCCCCCGTCCCCCTGTCTGACTGATTATTATTTAATGATGAACCCGGGCAGATTGTCCCAATAAACAAAAGTCTGGGCCTCGAGGGCTGCTTCATAGTCGAGTTCCTCCGCTAATTATACGGCCTACGATATATACACCGATATTTACCCAGTTAACTTTAAGCGTGTGCTGGCAATTCGAGGACAGTCAACCTTATTTTGGTTACTATTTTTGAATTTCCAGAGAGTGTTCCATATCTGAGATCCATTTTGGATTGGCAAGATTTGGATAAGAGACAGGATATTGTAAGGCAGAGGGTTCGCATTTAAAGTTAAAGATTAAATTGGTTATTTTAAAAGGTTTAAGCAAATCGTAGTCAACAAAGGCTGTATTTACTTTAATTATTTATTTGCGAAGGTAATTATTATATTAATTAATTACCTTCCCAAAACCTCAATACTTATAAAGTTCGAGGTATTTTTCGTAGTCATTCAGTCTCTCCCTCTATTATTTCTTTATGCAAAAGCTTGGCAGCTATATCCCTTAATCAAGGAGATATATATCCTCCACATAAACAATTATATAAATGAGTCTCTGGCGCTCTGTGTGTCTGCATCCACCGCCGGTGACTAATATCATCGAAGGAATGCAATTATTCAAGTGCTGCCAGCCAATTCTGGAAAATGCCAAAAACAGCCAAACGAATTTTCCGCACCGTCAGCAGGCAGGGCGCAGGGCAATTTTTTAATTTCTTAATTTTTGCGAGCTCATGGAAGAATTAGCCACGTTGCCACTTGGCCGCCACACGTAGCAGCCAAGATGTCGCTGGACGCTCCAGAGGTCCCACCCCCGGGCGAAGGACGGTAATATTTCTCTATCTATCCAGCCAAGCCAGCCAGGACAATGGATCGAATAAGGACTCTTCTTCAGGGAGGGTATATCGTTAAGGGGAATATTCTTTTGGTACAGGAAAATATTGTAAGACAAAGGAACTATTTCAAGACAAAGGAAATGTTAATAAAATGTTGGTTTAATTTTTAATATTTTTAAAAAATTTAGGGATATCTAACGATGTGTGGTATTTCCATTTTCAATTCCTCAGTAATTCCCAAGTTATTATATTGTATATTTCTTAACTAGTCCTTTTATTTACCCTGACTTATATTTTAAATTTAATTTTAAGCTTAACAGAGTGGACTTTTTCTTTCTACAAAACTCTGTTCTGTTTCAGCTTTTACAGAATTTATTGATAATTTTTTTGAGGACCTAATGGGCATTTTTTCTATCTCTCTAAAAAGGTATCTTTAAGTCGCTATCCACTAATTGTCATTTTCTTAATTTTTCCTTTTGCCTTTTCCTCGGGATCTCTCTGCTGGCAAAGTTTATTCATTTAGAAAATTTGCTCATTTTCACTGTTCGAGGGGGCGAGTTATTGTTGCTGCCAGGCGTCCAGCATCCAGCATCCGGGATCCAGCATACCGGGTGCAAGGGGGTTAATGTGGTACGTGAGCACAGTTTTCATATAAATTGCGGCCAATAACATTTTTCAGTTGGCAGGACAGGAAAAACGCGCACAAAGCACAAGCGCAGGACGAGGCAGGACTTGGGAAAAAAAGATGAACAAAAGCTGCTGATGATGGCTTCTTTTCGGTTGGTTCCCAGTTCCCTGGCCCAAATCCGGCTCATTAAGCCCTGGGCGGTGGTCAGCGCGGGTGTTGGCCTTGTGGCCATCGAGGAAATGCTTGGGAGTGGTGCTGCTGCTGGGGAAATCTGGACACTTGGGCCGAGTTTTTCCTGCCCTCCTTTGGTAATTTTTATATTTTTTTCTCTGTTTTGTGCGGCCATTAGCCGGGAAGGGAGCGGGGGCGATGCGATGGACGGGCAAATTATTCCCCAAATACCCCGAGGTAATTATAAATGTCATTCCACGCTCGGCTTAGGAAGCAACGGACGGAGACAAGGACGAGGATACAAGCCGGAGACAGAGACAGAGAGAGAGAGGGAGAGCGACCAAGACAAAGACGGGCATAGACATCGGATCAAGTCCCGTCAGCCGGACGCCGTGTTTTGTCTATCATAATGAGTGGCAGTCGGACATTTGGACATAATTGTTCAATTATTTTGTTACTTATTGCCTGCCAGCACCACTGGCAGTGCCACCACCCCATATGACCCAGTAAAGCCACCGAATGCCACCCAGAAAATCAACAAAATCCATCCCAGCCCCAAGCAGAGAAAGAAAATTAATTAAGGTTCGAAGTAACATCTTGAAGTTTTTAGGAAGTTCAGTACAAATCGAAAATTAAGCATGGATTTTTATCATTTATTCAAGAATTAAATTAAATAAGTTTAATTAGATAACTAAGTGTTCTTGAGTCTCTTTAGAAAATTGTTATATATTTTCATTGTGAGTTAAAGTTCCCTTTCTTCCAGTGCATTTAGCTTTTCTGCTCATTTTGTCCTCCATTTCGGTTATTTGTCAATTAGATATTTTCGGCGAATCTTGGACTCCACATGGAGTTCATTTATGTTGTATATGTCCGGGTGGGAGTGGCCCAAAAAACATGGCCCATCGCCGCACAACATGACAGCAAGTCACCGGGAGACATCCCGCAAATGGAACACGCGACAGTCGAACGTCAAATTCAATTACAAATGGAACTCCGTGGGGGGAATTAGAAAAGGGGGCGGCAAGGGTGGGCGTGACCAGGCCTCAGGTGTGCTCCGCCATTCAATTATAAATTCTCAATAAAAAAAATTTGTGCCACTTGGCTTGCACTTCCTTTATTGTTTTTGACATACAACAGAGCAATCCCACTCCTAATGTCTTTGACTTTCCAGGATATGGCATAAGGGAACCCCATGACGTATTTAAAAGTTTGTTTTCCAGCGAAATCCATGAGAGTTCTGGCCCGAGGCAGAAGGAGTTTCCTCCTGCAAGTGACAGTTTCAGCCGAGAAAGTCAATTGAATGGTAGAGGAGTTTTGCAAACAGAAGTGCAACCAAGGACACGTGACTAAACTCATCTATATCCTTCAAAGGCACATCAAGGAGTCTGGTTAAATTGTTAAATAACTCATAAGTTGTGACACACCAAATAGAAGTGATTGATAAAAAAAAACCTCTTAAACTTAACTACTTATTTAAATATTTAATCGATAAAGTAGAGATATTATTCCCCTTTTAAATAAAACAGGAATAAACTCATTCATATCCTTCAAAGGCACACCAAGGAGTCTAGTTAAATTATTTAATAACTAATAAGTTTTGCCACAAAAACTAGAAGTGATTGATAAACTGGTTTAACTATATCAAAAACCCTTTTAAACTTAACTACTTATTAAAATATTTAATCCTAAAGGTAAAAATATTATTCCCCTTTTAAGTAAAACCTTAAAGTCACTTTCTATTTACTCATAACACCACACCTTTTTTTTTCTATCAAAAGCAGCACAAATTCCAAGTAATCCGCGTTTTGGGCATGCAGATTTATGCATCATCTTTCGATGCCTTTGTGCCTCAGCACCATCCGCGAATCATTCAAATCCCATCCAATCCCATCCGATCCCATCCGATCCCATCCAAGGGTGACAATTCGTGAATCGGCGGCGGCTTGAACCCGTTTGCGTTGGAGCTGGACTTCGCGTCTTCGTTGGAGAATGCGTGTGAATCGCATTGAATCGCTCAATGACATATCGGTAAATCAGTGCCAAGGAGCGGGGGCACCATCGCATTCCGTGGCACATAAAGCAAAAGTTCGGCCAGGGCACAGACCCATCCCCAGAGCCACTCTCTCTGGACGGAGGAGACTGTCCAGAGGCGACCAGTGCTGACAGATGGACAAGAGGGAAAACAAAGCAAAAAAAAAATGGTCAGGGAGAAACACAAAAATATCGCAATGATCATAAATATTATTCCGTTTTGATGTCCCCTGGCAGCCCACAAAACTTGGATGGAAGTACAGTAGAACTATGCTAAAGTTAAAGTTATATGAAGTTTAAAATTATAAAAAATACAGCAATCAAATCTAACAAAAGCAGAACTATAGAAAAATTGTTTAAAAATACTCTGAATAATTATATTCCTCTTCTGTATTCTAATACACTCTCTAGAATATAATAAAGTCAAGATATAGTTACTTAAAAATTCAATTTATACAAAGTTTGTTAGTGTTTTAGACTACAGAGTTTCCCCTGTACTTTTCTGCGATTTAGTGGCTACAGGGACATCATCTGCAATGTCCAGCGGGCGACAAAAGTTGCCAAAAAGGGCTTTCCATTTTTCACACAGATGCAGATGCCGATGCCGATGCCCATGCCCATGCCCATGCCGATGGCAATGCAGATCCCCAGTGCGAAGTCGTCAAGTGATCCAACGGCAGCGGCGCAAAAAAAGGTGTCGAAGAAATTGTTCGACAACAAAGCCAAAGCGGTCGGAGTCAGCCTCAGACTGAGGCTCCCAGTCAAAGTCAATGGAGGAGACCTTCTGGTCGGATCTGCTGCTGCTGCTGCATAAATGAGGCAGCCAGAGACACGCTGTCTGGCAATTCTGATTCCGTTCCTGGACCCCGAGTCGGGCCCCAGAAAAAGGCCGCCCGTCACTGGGGAGCTGTGGAATCCTCGCAGGCGTCGCATTGTCTTCCCTCGCCATTATTAGTCGGGATGTTTGTTAAGGCTGCTTGGAATTTGAATTTCAGCAGGGGGAAAATATTAAAATAGTCCACCGAGCGGCCAACAAAGGATCGGGCAGATGCAATCGTCACCAGGTCTCAGTCTGTCCTCTCCGATCGAACATCTATACTCGCATATAGCGGGGCATTCTATGCAAAATATGATAGAAATCTGGGGTTCGTTGGCATTCGGCGCGAACAGATTCAGAATCATATGCATTTCTTGTTCTCCGTATACTTAATCCATATATAGTATGTATAAGCCCTGGTGGGACCACTGTGGGGTCAAAGTTGCTTAAGGATCAGAGAATTCGGCTTTGTTTTTACCTTTTGAAATTATTTTATATTTATATTTAAACTTGAGTTTTTAAAGAAATATATTTTAGAGAGATATGTTATTTTACAAATTTTTTAAATAGAGTTTTGATATTTTGATTTTAAACATTTAACATGAGCAGGCTTATCTTCTAAAACAATTGATTACGATTCATTTTTACATTATTTAAGTTGAAATACTTGTTATTATATTTGTTGATATAATAATGTTCGTTATTCGTCCCCATTTATTTTATTATATTATAAACCCATAATATTAAAAACCCATGTACGACCACTGTGGAGCCAAAGTCACTTAAAGATAAAATTTAACTTTCCTTTTACCTTTTGAAAGATAATTTTATAAAATATATATATATTTAGACTTGTGTTTTGAAAAAAAAGAGTTTTAATGTTTTATTATTAACACTAAAGTAAAACGTAAAAGCTGGCTTTAGGTCATAATAAAGCTTTTAATCACCTTCATTTTACATTTAAAATTAAATTTGCACTTGGGAATTTTAGGTGCACTTCCTGAAACAAATTAATATTATTGTTTTTTGTATGATTCAAAATGGGTTTATTTTTAACTTTAATTCAGTGTTAATTATAGTTCTTATTCATTGTATTCCCTTTTAAGCTTTGATCCATATTTACTATTTCTCTTTTAGTACTCAACATATTTTTATAATTTTGTGCCAAATTCGAGCTATTTTTTCCACTGTTTCCTTCTGTGCAACCAAAGCCTGGATCGCCGATCTAGTCGATCGGCCTGCGAAATATGATTGCTGTTTGGCAAGGAGGAACAAAACTGAAAACTCCAGTTACCATGTGGCGAACGACAGCGGTACAAGCGACAAGCTACAAGGAATGTCAACATGGATACAGCTCACGACACAGGAAGAAAAAATAGTATATTTGAAAATTCAAAATTATGAAAAATCTATCAATAAAGACATTTCAAGTAAAAATAATATGAAATATTTAGGGATATTGTCTCTAATTAAATTATTTAATTATTTTGTTTCCCATTATTACTCCTTACAAAACGAAGATTTACTTATTTCTCGTTTTAAAAAAATCCCAAGAATAGGCTCCAAATTTTTCCCAGTTTAACTTTGGCCACTGGTCTTCCTGCCTCCACTGATCTTGTTACCGATTTCGATTTTGATGGCGATTTTGACTGGACCGGCGGAGCGCTGACAATTCCTCTGAACTGCGGCGGAGGACGCAATGGGATGGGACGTGAGATCTGGGCATTCATACATAAATCCCCCGAATGGGGCAGCATCAGAATGTGTCGAGCCATTGTCACTGCATGCCGCGGATCCACGATACTTTATTCATTTATTCCAATAATAATAATGCAATGCAAACATTGATTGTCATCGATTGTCAGCCGAAGGCTGCGCACGCGCATTCAGCCCCCGGACCGGATTCGATTTGGATTCGGAATCGAACTCAGTATCGGGGGGAAAGACGAGACTTATGCCCTTTTAGGGCATTTTTGATAGGTGACAGATTTTGTGCGCTCGCCGCGCGATTTGTGGGCAAAATTTATGAGTTGTTGTCAGCGAGAATGTTGCTTGTTTTCTTTACCGTCTGTACCGTCCTCTGGCCATATTTACATTTAATTTCAGTTTATTATTTATGCCCCTTTTGAGCCCCTGGCGGTCCTGGTTAAGCCGCCTGTTTTACATAAAAAATTGTTTCAATTTTTATTTCATGGTCCTTCGCAGGGAAATCGAGACGGGGAGTGGCTGGGGCTTCGTGTAATTGCTTTTTGCGTTGGTGAATTTAAATGAAAATGAATTCAATATTGCATTTTCACGCCGAAATGCTTCCAAAAACAGATTTTTCATTTACACTTTCTGAATGGCGCAATCCGGATTACGTGTCCCACGGGCCCAAAGCATTGATTTTGCTCCTGCGCATTGAAAGAGGGGATTCATCGACGCCCATTTGGCTCAAAGGATTCGCTTCCCCCAACCGTTGTCGGCACAAAAAACTGACGGACACTGGCAATACACATTGCTGCAAAGGCTCTTCGTATTCTGAATGCCCTTTGAGGGACAAAGGACTCGCTTTCGCACACTTTTTCATCGCCTTTTCTCGGGGAAATTAATCAACAACGTGCGAGAAATTAAAGGCAAATCAATTTGGCCTCCCAAGAGCTCAACTTGGCTTTCATTGCCTCTTTTTTTTTTCTGATCAATGGTCAATGTGGAAATTTGAAGGACTTTAAAGTCGGGTTAAAACTGATTAATGCAGAACTACTTAATGTTTCAAATTAAATTGCATATTAAAATTAAGAATTCTCGCTTCCTCATTCCGTATCTGTATCAATTGTATATATAATCAAGACTCTAAGCTTGGATCCGGGTCGGACTCCTTCAGTTTTGTGCCACATTATGCATACAGTGGCTGCGGTGGCGTGTTAAATTTATTTATTGCCATCGAAATTATGGGGTTTTGTACCCTCAATGACGAATGATCTACATTTTGATGGCTGCTTTTTTGTTTTTGATTTAATTTCAGTGCTGACCATTTTGTCAGATACGGCATGACTTTTTAATGTGCCCCGACTCGGGTTCGGATTCGGGTTCGTTTCGATTCGTTTTTGTCATTTTAATGTGCATTGAATTTTAATTTCCACAATCAAAGCACTTTCAAGAGAAGACAGACGGCAGCAGAAACACGATCTAGATATACGATATACAAAACCCCAAACGATTACGGGACACCAAGAGTTTGTCAAAATTTTTAAAAAGCCAACCCTGCCTGCCTCTCAAAATTTATGCCAATTTCTGTCTCCGTCTCTGGGCCATAAAAACAAAAATACCATGCCTTGTTTTTTTTTTATTAACTTTATTTTTATTTTTTATATTTGCCATTCGCTTTTTGGGCATTGCTTTTCGGGCGGAAAAAATGATCTGATTTATATTTGACACAATGGTCTGACGGCGTGTTACAATATATCGCGCTCCAGGGCGATACAGGTACTGCACGGTAAATAAATTATAAAAGTTGACTTGTATTTCATTTAATAAAAAATATATTTACAAAATAAATTATTATTTCCATAAGCGCTTTCTAATTTTAAAAGACTTTAGAATACAAAATCAAGAGGCTTGTTTATATTGCTGTTCAAAGAGTGATCCTTCTTAGTTTTAAGCAATTAAAGGTATCTCGAATTACTATTTCAGGGGAGGGGAGAAAGATGGCTATAAAAACAGGCTTTTTTAATCCATTTTTAAATTTCTTAACTAAACAGGCATTTTTATTCCACTTTAAAATTTCTTCACCAGACTTTAGTTAAGAAATTTTATTATGGATTAAAAATGCCTGTTTTACTTAATTTTTTTTAAGCTAACCCGTTCTAAGATTCATATAAAAACAGGAATTTTTAATCCATATTAATTTCCTTCATCATACTTTATTTATTTTTTTTTAAGCTCACCCGTTCTAATTCAAAATTTATTGCAATATAAATTGTATTTATTTATTTATTCGTACATTTAATTTTTTTTTTAAGCTCATCCTTTCTAAGATCACTATAAAAACAGCATTTTTAATCCATATTAATTTTCTTCCTCAGACTTTACTTAATTTTTTTTAAGCTAACCCGTTCAAATTTAAAATTTATTGCAATATAAGTTGTATTTACTTATTTATTCGTACACTTACTGAAGTTTTTTAAGCTAACCCGTTCTAAGAAGACTATAAAAACGGACCATTTTAGACCATATTTCCTTCTTCAGACTTAACCTAATTTTTTTAAGCTCACCCGTTCAAATGTATTTATTGCAATATAAATTGTATTTACTTATTTATTCCTACACTGTATACTTAATTATAAATGAAGCTACAGGATAAATATCAGCCATAGCTGCTGTGGCCTTCGGCTGCAAGATAAATTATTTTCCCTTTAAGGACTCTTAACCCTTTTAAATTTAATTTAAAATCTACATTCAACCTTATTTCTCTGTGTGCATAGCCACCTCCATATGTATTGTACATAACTCAGTTGCTCGCTCTGATACATAAAACATAAGACGTATACGTGGGCGGAAAGGGAGCAAGTTTGGCAGCGGATTTTGGGGATTATCGGGGCGGGGGTGTAAGGTGACGACGGACCGTGGCCGTAAATCGCCGGCGGACGACATATGGCGGCCATTATGATGCGCACAATAACTCGAATCGCGAATAAACGGGCAACAAAAGCCAAAGCCAAAGCCCATACGCCACTTGAGGCCCAATTATATCGCAATGAGTGCTCGTAAAATATTGGGGTGTTGACAAATTATGGCAACGCCTTAGCCCGATCACGACTTGCACGTTAATCAGCCAGCTTTCGGTATTGAATGTTTCTTTTTTCTTGGCTTTTTTTATTGCCGGGTTTTTGGGGGGGTTTGATGACGTTTTTAAGTTTGATTTGTCAGGTAAAAAGGGAATAGTTTTTGAAGATATTCAGTAAGAATTTTATGAAACTTTAAAGAGGAAAAAATCAACCTTAGGTGCAAGTTTGGGAATAAAAATGTAAATTGTTCTATTAAATTATAGGTAAATTACAAACGAAATATAATTACAAATCTTGAAACATATTATAAATAAGTCTGCTATGGCTGAAATTTATCCTGTATTTTAGTTTAAGAAAGAATACTATTCACAAGAAAACATATTATAAAAGAAACATCTTATAAAGAAAATACCTTAGATAATTCAAGTAAGTTCTATAATTTTCCAGTTATCTCTAACTGTTCAAAATAATTGATTAACACCGTCATTGTTTCATTTTCTTAATATCGTAAACAAGGTTCACTTGAAAGAAAACTGCATAATTTCCCTTAGTTTCAACCCCTCTTGCCGGAAAATAGAGCAGACACTCCACACAATAGACGTGTGTATATGCATAATGACATTAGGCTTATCTTCCTTTTTTTCTCCTTTATTTATTTTTTTTTGGGGGGGCATGTGCAACATTTTTCGTTACCATTTCGTCTTTATAAGCCACCTCGCAGCAGGAGGCAGCCATGTCGTGCTCCTCGAAACTGTCGCGCAGGTTCGCTGCGCTTCTAATTAATGTGCGCACCTTAAAAGGTGTTAAAATGACAAACAAACCATAAAACTCTGATAGCGCTGCGTTTTTTTACATAATTCATATGCCCGAAAACCGAAACAGCAGGCTCGACGATTCAAAAGGCGAATGACACAAATGGGCAGCTCAACCCCCGGGAAATGAAATACGACTCGGGGAAGGGGAAGGAGAAGGGGTCAGGATACTCAGGATACTCAGGATACCTTTTCGATATCTCACCCACGAGCAATGCGGAACAGGTGCTTGAGATCGGGGTAGTGGAGGATCCCAGGATCGCAGGATCGCAGGATCCCGCCTCTGCGCAATGTGCGTTGATGTGCGCTTATCGAGTTGTCATTGTCCTGGTACAGGACCTGGACCCTCCGCGCCAATTAATTTCAAGGGGATAACGCCGAAATGCCACGGAATATGGGCAAACATGAGCTTAATTAATTTGTGCCTGCAGCGCAACCACTTCCACGCATGTCCTGTGAACGAAAGAGTCCTGTTCCTGGCTGCAATTTCCGCTGGCCAGCTTAGAAGCTACAGGCGCGATCCCTATCGATCTGAGCATTTGGCATTTTTGGCCGTTTTCGCGCTCCTTCGATGCATTTACAAAGGGAAGATTGTTGGAGAAACATGGCTACTGGCGTTTAAGCCGTTTAGCAACAGCTGATTAATGGCCAAGAAGGCGTAGAGTCAAAGTTTAAGCAAGCCAGACAGGTGCTTTCTCAAGCCCACAACATTTTTTTTTGGTTAGCCCAGGGTTTACATTGAGAGAAATTAAATTTAAAAAAAAATTATAAATACAATAAAAAGTATCCTAAGCTGAGACCATTTCCAACAGTGCAACATTCTCTCTCTCTTCAAGGCGATAAAAGCGGCTCATATTTAAGAGCCTGGCCAAAAGCCAGCTTGGCTAGGCCTAGACCAAGCCTATCGGGATCTGTGCATTCATAAATCAAGTGCCTAATTAATGGTGCCCGATAAAGAGGGCCAGAATTAGAACTCCTCGCTGGGTTTATCAATTATATTTTCCCCACTTAATTTGCTCGCCTTTCATTAGCCGGCCCGAGTAATCTGCATGAGTTATTCCCCGCAAATATCTGTGTATCATCCGTACACGTACTCCTCTTGGCCATTGTGGCAAACGAAATGGAGCCAGTTTTGCGGTGTTGGCCATATCATTGCCTTGGCGAAATTCCGCAGTCAATCACCGATTAGGGCGCCACATTCAAATGAGAAATATTCGCTGGTTGCATTGTTGATAATGTGGCAGATGAACTTTAATTGAGTTTAGTGAATTTAACTTGGATAAAGTTCTTAGAGAATGAGTATCAGTTAGAAAGCTTATTTTCTGTCCTTTCTATTTTTCTTAAACACCTTATATAAATATTTCTTCTCTTTGAAAGTAACTTAATATTAAAAACAGCTTTTTATTTTCTGCATATTAATTAGCCTTGTTGAAGCTCATTAAAAAAACATAACTGCTGACAGGGTGCAGTCTTATTTACATCTTCTGCGTAAATAATTATTTCAAGGGACATTCTGAAATTCTAATTCGAGTTAATTAAACACGGACCCCGAAAAACTCCACGACAATCAGATACAAGGCACGAACAACAGAGCTGAGCTGCAAATGTCCAGGGAGAAGGAAGCCTTGGACTGGTTCCTGCTATCGCAGCCATCGATTTTGAGTATGTCGAGTGTCCTTTACTCCTCCTCAAGCCTTTTGAAATGCAAACCAAACAGGGAATTAAGGCGGAATTAGGAATGCTCTTTAAGGAAATTAATAAATGTTTTCATTTGGTAACTTATTTACATAAATGTTGTATTAAATCCTTAAGGAATAATTAATTTATCAGGGATTTGTCTTGAATTATTCCATTTTTAGTCAACCTTTTTTGTTAGAGTATCCAAACTTAACTTTGGCACTCCACAGATCTCAATATTTATTAGCCGAAAACGAAATTTTAATGAACCGCAGTGGGCTCAATAAAATAAAATCGATATATAAAAAATAAAAGAAAGAAAAAAATAAAATAACAAATAAAATAATGAAGTGCAGGGAGTTCGAAACTGATTCCCGGATACCAGGCAAGAAAATTATCAAAACAAAGTTCGTGCCTGGGCAGGAGCATCTCCTCTCCGCCATCGTCTCGAGCTGATCTTCTCGATCCCGAGTCGAGTCCAGATCAAGTTTCGCTCTGCGGTTTCTGATTTTCTTATTTATTGATTTTCTACAATAAATTTCGCATGTTTGCATCCAATTTAAATAAAATTCGACAATTCTAAATCACCTCGTTTTGACGTGGGGCTACTGTATCTGGATCTGGCTGGGATTCTGGGACTCGCAGCCTGCCTACCTGTGCCGGTTCGCGTGTGTGTATGTGGACCTGAGTCTGAGTCTGAGTCTGAATCCGAGTTCGAGTCCGAGTCTGAGTCCGAGTCCCGAGAGGATGACTGCGTCGTCTTGGCCAGGGCTCTCCGCTTGGCGGAAATGCAAAACAAGGCCAAAGCGGCAGATTTATTGACATCTTCGTTGGCTCACATCCACCGCTGCTTTGCATATGAGCTGCCCAGGCGGACGGGGACAGTTGCAGATTTCCCATACGGGGACGATCTGAATTATCGGCACGCTCGCTACCGATCCGAACCAGTTCCATGACTCACTCGCCGCCACCTGACCGATCCGCTTGATTCTTTCGATTTCTAAATCACATTGTAATCACCGCCGAACTAGAAATTATGAATAACCAATGAGAACGAACGATCGGGGAGATCTCAAATTATTGCCTGCGAATTGGGGTTTTGTTTTAATCTGAACCAAGTCCAGAAAGATATATTTGCTTATGCCCCGATTCGATCCAATCGATTCGTCGTCGTGGGAAGCCGTTTATTCAAATCAAGCCTTTTGTCTCTGGCTTCGCCTTGCCATTATTAATTAAATGTAGTTATTTGTATGTTAAAGTCAATATATGAATTTTAAGTTTTGGCCATCTCTGCACTCATGTTTCCCACGTCATGTTAGCCAAATTTATTGCTCTCATTTAGACAAAAGCCATTCGCCGGAGATGTTTATATGTTGTGTTGCGAATTTGCAATTTCTATGCGAATTTGTCGCCAATTTGCTGTGCCACCCGCCGATTTGATGGGTTTATTCCCACTGCCAGATAGAGTTCGTGAATCCATTGGAGGTGATAACAAACTGATCAGGAAATTCAACGGGAGTTTCCCAGATGCGGTGACTTCTTTGCCAGAATGAAAATTAAATCAGAAAAGGAAAATGACAAGACAGAATGCTTTTGAAACTAAATGATCAGGAAATTCAATGGGTGTTTCTTTGCCAGACTTTGAACCTTGAACAGAAAAGGAAAATGAGAAGCAGAATGCTTGGAACTATATTTATATTTGTGAAAAGTACAATAACTCACAAAATATATATTTATTTTCATACTCAAAAAGAAACTTTAAAAGTAGGTAAAAAAAAACGACTGTTCAATAATTGTTTTAACAAACATTTCCCTGACTCGACCCGCACTGTTTTAATTAGTGTTCGGTTTGTCCAATGGGCCATCGCAGGCGGTTCCTGTTTCTGGCCAGCTTCCCTTGAGTGATTTCATTAATTAAAATCGCTGTTAATGCGGATAACGGATTATGACATCGCCATGAGTGTTTGTGGGTGTATCAATCTGTTTGAATGCCGCCTCCCTCCCCCTGCTTTCCCGGTGGAAACTCACCCGCTCTGGGGACAGCTGGCGCTGGCTTTATTATGGCATATTATGCGGTCGTCGTTTGTATTAAAATTGTTAATTGGTTTTGTTTTTAATCTGTCAATCAATTAAAAAAAACAACTGCGATTTAATTAATTAAATCAACAAAGACCGCAATAATGCAGCGCCAGCAGTGGCAGCAACAGCAAATATTCATCTCAATGAGTGATAATAAATAATATTATCGACTCACAATGAGTATAGTTTATAGAGTGGGGAATATTCGCAAACTACTAAGGAACCTTTTAATGGATTAACAAAGCACTTATTTGGCTTAATTAGTTAGTTGCTAAAACTCTTAAAATTAATGTTAGGAACTATAGTTTTATAAGAAATCCAGGGCTTTAATGAGCAAACTATAATTTAAGTGACTGGTAATCTTTAAAACAGTTGTAGTAGCTCTTGAAAAACAGCTGAACAACTGTTTTTTTGTTTTGGAAAAAATCTTGCAATGATTTTTTAACACTTCTTAGTAGAATCTTTTCCAAAAGTCAAGCAATTGAATTATGTGTAATTGTTTAAAAATTAATTACAAAGCTCGCTGCTGTTTTTCAGATTTATTCATATAAACAATAACAGTAATTTAAAGTTTAAAGCAGATACTCTTTAAATTAAAAGCTATTTTAATGATCTTATTTAATGATTTCTTAACGCTTTATAATTAAAAATATTTTTCAATAGTCCAACTATTAAATTATGTGTAATTGTTTGATTATTAATTACAAAGCTTCCAGCTGTTTTTCAGATTTATTTATATATAAAGAATATACTTCAAATTTATAGCAGATACTCCTTAAATAAAAATCTTTCCTAATTATCACTTTCAAGGATTTTTTAACAATTTTCCATTGAATAATTTTTAAGACACCAACTTTTAATTAATGTGTAATTGTTTGTATAAATTAATTTCCTATGTTTTTCCTATTAATTCATATACAACAAAAACCAAATTTAAAATGCAAGTAAATACTCCTTAAATAAAACTCTTTTCCGAATTTCTAGATTTAATTATTTATAGTAATTCAAAATGCTTAAGTAGTTGGGAAACCCATAAAAAAGTGAAGAGATTGCAGCAATTATGAAAAATAATTCCCATTAAAATGCTTAATAAGTTTATTACTTAAAATAATAAGTGTTTTTGGTTGCATATTTTACTTTATATATATTAAAAATGACGTCAGTGGTGGGCGTGACCTGAACCAAATGACCATGGACACCGAACTGGCATTAGTTAGAGGTAAATGGGGCTCCAGGTGGAACGGGAGTCGCCCCAGAAAGAGACGGGACGAGTGTGTGGGAGTCACCTAACGGGGCACCATACCAATCCTCAACTCCGATTCAATGGCGGAGGTGGAAAGAGCCAACGCCATTTGAAATTCGAAATTCGTATGCAAATTTCCATACATTTATTTTCCACACTTTGGCCAAACAGCGCCGCCAGCTAAAAATGATAAAGCGACTTCATTTTTTCCCCGTTGCTGTTGTTGTTCGTGCCTCGTTTCGTTTTCGTGCACTCTTTTCCACTGCCCCCGCCCCTCCCTCAAAATGTGCACTTAAAAAAGTAGATTCTTTATTTTTTATTAAAAAATGTTTACCTATTATTATTTTCATAATAAAAAGTTAAGTTATCCAAGGCAATCTTAAAACTATAAGTGTGCTTCTCTGATGTCCTAAGAAAAATTCAATAGAAAATTTGAAAAATGTATAGCTGGGACTTTAAGTTTAAATTTAATTTTAAACATACCACATTTCCTTAAATTTATTTAATTATTTGTAAAGAGCTAATAAATTATTAAAATTATAAGCTAGCAAGAATATAGAGCGGTGGCGAACTTGGGCCTTCACCTCGCATTTCCTTAAATTAATAGTAATTATTATAAGATATTTTCCCAAATAAAGATTAATTATTTTTATGCAAAATTTTTATAATAATGATTTTTCAGCCTAAAGATCATTGAAAAAAATCACAAAAAATAAATACAAAATGTAAAGGGACAAATATATTCATTATAATAATGATTTTTCAGCCTAAAGATCATTGAAAAAATCACAAAAACCTTATACAAAATGTTAAGAAACAATTATATTCTTAGAATGAGGGATTTTCCAAGCTGTATATAAACGAAAACACCTTGTAAGAAAACTGAATAAATTTTATAAAATTAGTTTCCAGAAATATTAGTTCAATTAAAACATTTTTCTTTAAGATACAAGTATACAACTATGATACTTGATGATAGAAAGTAAATTGCATTTCTTTCATTTTAAATTGTTCATTAAAGCGACCTACACTATCTCTTCTCTCTCTCAAATAATATCAAAATAAGCTTTTAAGTCTTGAAAATGAATATCATTTAATTTGATTATGCCCATTTATTTTAAGTGTACTCTACCATCAGTCAGTTCTCCGGCATTGGCTTACTGAAAATGCACCGCGACCCCTTATTCCGCCCGTCCCACTCCAACGTAATTATGCAAATTAACTCTTTTTTTTTCGGGGCCTCTGCTCAGCGGGTCTGCCTGCCTGCCTACCTGGCCAGATCTCCACCTATGTATATATATATGTATATATATTATACCGCCTTATGTAAAATGTCGGCTCAAGTTTAGGCCGCTGCTCTGTGAGGGAGTGCAATTTGTTGCTTAGGCGGCAGAAACAAATTTCGCCGAGCTCTTTGTTCGTGCGCACTCAATATGACAGACTTCCTGGGCCCCGCGGACTCGGATGCCCATCGGGAGCTATTTGGGAGTTACGGAGAGCCACTTAATAACCCTCATTTTGTCTTGGTCTTTTACTGGTACTAGTTCCGGCAGTGCTTCAGCGAAAAATCCCACCTGAGCGGATCTTCGAAACATAAATCTTGGCAGCCAAGAAAGTCTCTGACATTTGTAGTTTTTACGAATTAGGAATTACTAGATAAAAGGGATGAAAATATATGTAATTTAAGAACAAATCTTTTAATTAAATATTTAAAAAATGTATGGTTCTTTAGGAAGCCCAAAGAATATACTTAGTTTAAAAACAAATCTCTTAATTGAAAACCCTTAAAAACCTATGTACATGTATGTTTTTTAAGGTTCCCAAAGAGCAGGCATCTCTTAATTGAAACCCCTAAAAACCTTGATATATCTTAGTACTTCAATCATTATGATCTCTTCTCTATTTTCTCTCATAAATATTTATAAAGAATGTAAATGCGGCGGTCTACTTGTGGGGGCCAGCCGGTGAATTACGTATTCCGCGGACCACAAAAAGCGACCACTTGTGAGTTGCAGACGCAGCTCCTCATTTGGTGAGCCACCAACTAGGCGGCGCTCCACCTCCGACATGTGGTTACTATCTGTGCAAACATATACGAATATATATATATGACCTTATATATACTGGTGCACCGCTGGGCGGCACAAATCACCGCGACCACATCGCTCAAAGGCAGGGATCTGATCTGGGCCAGAGTTTGGGTCTGGGGGCGGCATTATGACTGGGAGCTGCTTGGAGGCAGGAGCTTCAAAGGAGAACGCGTCGCATAAATTGTCCAGCCGGCGGCTTTAATAATTCAGCACGAATGCGAAGCGAAGCCGATATGGCCAAGGAGTTGCAACAGTCGCCGCAGTGGCTGCCCCAACAGAGTCATACAAATCACAGTTATGATTATTGCCGCGATTAAAAACTGTCGCCCGCCACGACGATGTCTCCAAGTGGCTGTCACCGAGTGACCACAGGCGGAATGGTCAGACTGCAGTTGGGAAAAGTTAAGGGTTCTTAAATAAGATTTTAAGATATTTTAGAATGTCTATTAAAATTTTATATCTAGTCTTAAACTTACTTTTTCTAAATCGTTTTTTGAGAGGTCACTTTTTCTTAATGTTCACCTTGATCTTTATATAAATTTTACTGTCCAATTTAGTCTCAATTTCTTTCTCCCAGTGTCGTCTGTCTGCGGTGGCTCTCCGGTGGTGGTCACTGCGCGTGCGGCACTCAATCCCGTCCAGAAGCTCTGCGAATGAGTCTATCGACGTCTGCCGTTCGGCACGGCACAGTTCGGGTAGCTCTGTCAAAGTTGCCATAAATATCATCTTTTCAAAAATCTCCAGCTGAGCCACTTGCAGCAGTCGCTGTTGTGGCAAGTCGTAGTTGCAAGCCGCGGCAGTTGCAGTTTGTGATTTTTTTTTTGCCGCTGGGGCACAGCGGTGATTAATTAAACCGACTGCAGCTCCAACTCATGATTTATAATGACGAATTTATTTAAGCCTTGGCTCGAATCGATTCCGATTACGAGTATGGCCTCCATTGGCGGCGCCTTTCAATGTGCTTTTTCAGCTGCGTCTGCGGCGAAGGATGGAGGAGGATGGAGGGAAAGCGTCTCTCCTTCAATGGATGTTCAGTGATTGGATTGCGAAATAGACAGCAGAGTGTCATGCTTTCACATGGTATTACTTTGATAATAATTACAAGAGAAATATGAATATTATATTATTATTTGAAAAAATATTCCAAAATATCCTCGAGAAGCCCCTCGTTTTTCCCTCTTTCTTCGACAGTTTTTAACCTGACTCTTGGCTCCTAACCATACCCCTCTTTCCACACATAATCTTCGACTGCCTGGGACACAATCTTGCCTTCTCCCTGCCAGACTGAATCCCCTCCTCCTGCACCTGGTTCATTCGCCCGCGCCTCGTATGCAAAGCATTCTCTAAAAAGGCCAAAACAAAACGATTGTGGTGGCTGCTGTGGCCGTGGCCGGTGCGGTTGTGTGGTTTAGTTAGAGCTAAAATACATTTGTTCATGCTAAAATCGCCCAATTAGCAAGATTGTTATTTCTTGTACAGTCCGCAGATGCTTCATCGCTGATACCAGAGGAGGACGGACCCTGGCCAGGAACCGAGGAACCCAGGAACCCAAGCACACAGCCTCCTCGACTGCGACTGCGACTGGCATGCCCATTTGTTTGTATTTATGCATCCGAAACAATATCAATTGTAATGAATTTTGAATATCGTTAAGCGTGAGCCCTCGGTCCGCGATCCTTGGAAAATGTCGCAAAACGGAATGTTCTCTGGCTGAAGATGAAGCCGATATGGCCATGGGTTCCCACAGGCAGGGAGCACAGGAATTCCGCTGCTCTGTTCCCTCTACCTTCTTCGTTTCCATATAAATTATAAATAATTATTTGGCCGGCAATCAAACAACTGGATGGCACTTCCTTGTTGTAGGAAATATCATCATTCCCCTCGGGCTCACTCCGATCTCCGATCTGCGATCTCCATCAACGCCAACGCCATCGCCGGCTTAGGGGCAGCATATCCATCCAATCATCTGCTCTCGTCTCCTCGTCCCCTCGATCCTCTCCAGCAATTTCCCAACACGATCGCCGTCGTTTTGTGTGTCATCGTTTGATTTGTCATTATCATCGCGCACATTTCGTGGCCGCCATCTCTGGGGTTCCCTCTTGCAGGGAAACACGAAAATTACAATGGCTCTCCGCTTGCAATTGCGAATTTATCAGTAATAACCGACTTGTACACGTCGTTGTGTGGGACCCTATCCAAGCCCTGACAGGGTCCAAAGGGGGAACGGGGCCTCAGACTGGCGAATCGTGGCCCAAACTCCGCCTGAAGCCGTCCGTTGTTATGCAATTTCCAAAGCGGAGCTCACAGCGAGGCAGTTTCTATTGTCGACGGAGAGCAGCAAATAATCATGTTGTCAGGCCTTTTAGTTTTAGCTTAAATTATTTGTAAATTTAGGTAACTTTATATTACAATTCGCAGCCATTAACTCAATATTATTTCCTCTGTTTTACAACCTTTATTAAACAGGAAATCAGCAAATCATTAAACATTTTAAGCCTTTTCTGGCTTAACTTTTCCCAGAGCCCGAATATGACTCCACCAAGGCTTAAATTACACACTCGCCCGGATATATATTTACGATAATTTGGCGAGCAGCTCAGGGAACTGTCAGCCATAAAATATTCGTGTCAAACCAGACCAATTTTCTGCTCATGCCAAGAGAACAGCAACCAAAACAGCCACCAAAATCCTGAATTGGTTGAGGCAATCGCAATGGGAATCACACTGGAAATAAGAATGATCTAAGACAAGTGCCAGACAGCCAAAGAGGAAGACAAAGGTGCATCTCAAGTTGGTTCTGTCCATCGGTGGAGGGATGTACCCAGGAATTTTTAATATAGACAAAACTTGACATTTAAATTATGGGAACAAAAGATCACACAGATTTGTGCGAACCCAACGAAGCCAAAGAGAAACTGGCCAATAATTTGAGGCACTGCCACCTGCAATCTCAGCCGGGATTTTGGACACTGATCTACATGGTTTTTGGAATTGAACAACAGGAAACAAATATTGTTAAGAAGGTAGTTAGTAGATTGGTTTAAATTTGAAAAAAGGTTCTATTAAAAATAAATATATTTGTATAGTTCTTGGTTTACCTTTTAAAATATAAATAAAATTTCTAGAAAATCTAAAGTCTAAATTCTATAAAATTTAATATGAAGGGAAGATTTTCCAGAGCCCACGTGGCTTCCTTGTTTTAAAATTAACATAAAGTTTTATTATAAAATATGTAATTAATGCTAAAAATGTAATTCCTGGTTTATCTTTTGAAACATGTGTTAATTTGCTATAAATTCACAAGTCTGTGTTCTGTGACAAGCAATATGTAGAGAAGATTTCCCCAGAGCTCTCGTGGCAGCAGGTAAAAGTTACTACCATGTTTTAAAATGAACACACAAATTTAATGAAAAATTTACATATTTTATACTAAAAATGTAGTTCCTTAATTAACTTTTGAAACAAGAGTTAAATTGCCAGAAATTCTCAAGTCTGAATTCTGTGACAAGCAAAATGTAGCGAAGGTTTGCCAAGAACTCTAGTGGTAGAAGGTAGAATTTATTACCTTGTTTTAAAATAGAATTAAAGTTGAGTTATAAAATATATTTTTTATGCTATAAAATTTATACCTAGATCGAAATTTTAATAATTGACTTAAATTGCTAGGATTTCTCAAGTCTGAATTCTGTGTCAAGCAATATAAAGCAAAGTTTGCCGAAGAACTCTCGTGATTAGGGCTCTACCTCACCTTTTTCACCTGTCCTCTGAAAAATAAATCTCCTGTGTGATCTTGAGTCTCAATTTATGCTTTTATTATCTAGAAAGTCATAAAAAAACCCCCTAAGAACCCCTGTTAACTAGTGTAATGATTATGCGATCTACATCTCAGACCAAACTCAACTGACTTTGCCTCGGTTGAATGCTCTTTCCAACTCGTTTTCCTTCTCCGCTTTTCAGTTTCTGCTGCACACCCCGAGAGCTGATTATTGTTTAATTGGAAATTGGCAATTCCTTTCCCAGCCTCCACCTCCGCGGGCTATTAATTTTCCCAATTAGCTAAGGAGAAAGAACAACAGAACGCAACGGCTCATCGGGCAATAAATATATGCTGCTCATAATAATTCTAATTGCTTTTCAAATAAACAACCGGCGGCCAGCAACTTTAAATCAATAAACAAAACTTGTGGCAGCAACGAGAGGCGATGAGGTGGCAGGCGGCAGGCAGCATTAGGCGGCCGCCGAAATAATATTTACAGCAATTAGGCGCCCTATCAAAATAATATTAAAGAGATTTATAAGAGGCCGAGTGAGTTATGAAATAACCAGTGGCTGCACGACCGCGATGAAGGTGGAACTGGAACTAAAGAGACCCCATGGGACCCCATGTGGAGCGGAGCCAAAGGTGTAAATGCCCAGAAGCGCCAGTCGACGCGGCTACCACAAGTGGGAGCTGTGTAACGTTCCATTCGGGATCCCAAATCCAAATCCAACGACTCTGACCTGGACTTCCACACAGCGGGAGCCAAGTGGGATTCGAAAAACCCGCTGTGCTAATCGGCTGCTTAAAGATGTTTTAATCGCTTATTACATTCGCAGCGCCTGTCGTCGTCCGTGGGATGGAGGAGTCACCTCTGGTAACCCAGTGGCTACTGGTCTCAGATCTCCATGAAAAAAGCACAGTTTTATGTTAATAAATTATCTGCCGAGTGCCTTGTAAAGTTTTTCATTTGATATTTTTAAGGTTCAAATTCAATGGGAATTCAAAGAGCAATCGCTTTGGCAAATCGAATTTCCCATCAAAAGTGCACCTTCAGCCTCCAACAAATTGGAGTTAAGGCCACGAAATCCCCACTGCATCCGGTTGTGATATTTTTTAGCGTGGGTCGAACCATAGGATTTGGTTCCAGGGACCAGACAGACACCTTCAATGTCCAACGACCACCATTCAAAGTTGTACGTTTATTTTGTTGCATGAATTATGATCATATTCCGGCGACAAATTTGCATCTTTCCCCCTGACGAGTCCCTCCGGAGCTGGCCACTAAATGGAACCCCTGAATACCCTCTGATTCCCTCTGATCCCCTCGACAGCCAACTGCCATATTTTTATGCCATTTCTCGCACATGTTTGTCGCGCATGCAAAAGTGTCGAAATATTTATGTTCGGCGAGTTAGCAACACCACAACGCGATGTCGTGCATTGAACATTGCTCAAAAAAAGGCTTAAAAACACACACACGGGAAGGGAGGACGACGGGTAGAGTGGGGGGTAGAGGGACTCCTCGTGTTTTATTGAATGAAATGGCGCGAATGGCGTTGATTCATAAATGTGGCCAAGTCCAGGCTAAGCTGGATTTCTACAGCAAGGGGCAGATGAGGAAGATTTTAATTAAATAAAAATTGGAACTAAAGAAAGTAAAAAAATATTGTAATTTATTTAAAACACTTGTACTTAATTATTTTTATTTATTTAAAGGTATTTTTAAAGCTACAGCTTTGATAACAATGTTTTTAAGCACCAAAGAGAGCAGATATGGCTTGGTATTAAAAGGTATTGAATATATTTATAATATTGCATTTAACACTGCATAAATAAGACAAATTATACTTTAAAGAATGCTACTAATAAATGCTAAAGAATGTTAAAGGTATTTTCAAAGCTACAGCTTTAATAACCATTCCTTTAAGACCCAAAGAGAGCAGATATGTCTTGGTTTAAAATGGTATATAAGACGTTTATAATTTTGCCATTAAACACTTCAAAAATAAAACAAATTATACTTTAAAGAATGCTACTAATGAATGCTAAAGAATATTAATAACAATTTTAGTTCATACAAAGCAAATCTCGGCTAAATCGAGTACAGAACTTCGCGGATCACCACTCCATTACCAGTTTATATCCCAAAAAAACCCCTTCTTAAATCCCAATTTCAACAACTAATTACTATATTTCGCACATCACATAATCCTATTCACCTGATCACCACTGTTTGTGCCCATTCAGTCTGGGTTTGGCTTCAACTGGGATTCGTTCTTGGATTCTGGTACCCGGAGTCTGCAGCAGCGGCTTATGCAAATTCGGACTCGACCTACGCATTGGGCACTCTGAATAAAATAAGATTTGTGGCCTGGACGCGGAGCGAGGTGCAAATGATGCCCACAAAATAGCACAGCTCCAGCTGCAGTCCGTCTCGGTGGCTATCGGATTTCGCATGCAGAATTTATGCTGCGACCGGGAATTACAAATCAATGAGATGCGCTTGCGGAGGAGCGCTCTCGGAGGATCATAGAAAGATGGCCGCAAAGGGGCAAAGTGGACAACGTTTAGAGCTAATTTGAATGGGCCAAGAGGATCGGGATCGGCCTGGAGATCAGCCAGAACTATCTGAGCGTACGATCTTCATAACTCTGGAAAGGCGATTGATTTCTAAATAACTCGTTAGCGGCAAACAAATTCAAATAACCAGAAATAAGTTGGGTTCTGCGCTGCCGTTCCAACAGCACCATTTCCATATCCAAGCCACTCAAAGTTTTGTGTACGATATATTTTTATTGATTTTTTCGTTTGGCCTCATAATGAGCTGCCCTGGTGTCTGAGGGTCTGGGTCAGCCCCAAAAGGAAGCCATAAATTAGCTCTATGAATCAAAGAGATATCTGATTTCTGGCCACTGATAAAATATTTATATACTCATTTCATTCAAGGCATAACTCTTCCACAGACCTCCGATTCTGGGGGCCCATCTCTCTCTCTATCTCTCCTCTACCTATTTTAATGGCCGATCCGAGTTCTTTCTCTGGCAGACATTTGGTCTCGGCTGCATTCCCGGCTCAGACCCACAGGAGACATGGATCGAGTGGCCAGAGATGATATCGTGTCATAAATATCAACGCGGGCTTATTAGTTGCTTTGGAGTTGAGTTGAGTTTCGTTTTTTGGAGGGGAAAATTATGGAAATCACAGATTGGTGATAGCATAAATATCACTGAGACCCACTTATCTAAGGTATATCGATATTAACGGTACTCAGAACTCAGCAAACAGGTAGAACACACACGTGAAACTGAGGTGAGTCATGCCTTAAACTTAACAGATTTTAACTTTAACTAAGAAAGTATGTAGTAGCTGTATTTAGAAATCATTCAACTTAAGTTTTAGGACAAATCAAACCTTAATTTCAACTTCTATTCCGTCTATTTGAAGAAAAACCTCTATCTGTGCACACACCACCCGCTGGCAACTGCAATTAGAGCCAACAAAAAAAAAGACAGCAAGTTGGGAACATAAGCTATAATCCATTTCTACACATAAATCCAATTAGGATTTGTGCCCAGGACTTGCCACTTTGGACTGCCTGACCGGCGGATGATAAGGATGCCACCATCTCCCATCTCTCCCTGGAACCACATGTGGTGGAATCAAAGTAAATGTGCGATGGAGTAAGACAAAAGTAAAAGTAAATCACTCTGGCGCGATTTTCGCTAATAACAAAAATGATTTGGCCAAGTGCTTGGCTGGGCCGGGATATTCCGGGAAAAGCTCCTGGGAGGCATTACCTCCCATATGTGGAAAGTGATGCTTGCCAGGCGATAAGGAAAGTCCTCCTCCTCCTCCTCCTCCTCCTCCCCCTTCTGTGTTGCGGCATTTCGACTTGGCCTCTAATGAACTCAATCAAAAATCGATTTGTAGAACTGGATAAGTTTGGCTCTTGCAGCACGAGGGCATGTGTTATCCTCAGGGACTCTCTGCCAGCACTTCAAATGGAATCTGTGAGATAACCTGGCAACCATATTGACCGAGACCTATGAAAGGGAATTATTGATACCGTCATAAGCTGAGAGTTTTTACGAGTATCCCCAGTCGAACCCCCCGACCAGGCTTTCCGCAACGAACTTGTCAGCTGTCAAATGCCAAGGCAGGGCCATTAAATACCTCCGAGAGTCGGGCACAAAAATATTGTCATCATAAAGCGAGGCAAAGAAGCCGTTAAATATTATTAAGGAGACCATTTAAATTCATTAATGAGCCCAGCAGTCCCTCCGGGCCAAACGAGCTGGGATTTACATGCGACCTGGGAAGATCTGTGCTCCTACCTGGGCTCCAACTCGAGGTTCCCCGTTCCCGGCCAGACGCGTCGGTCACGAAAATGAAAGACGAGCGGGTAGGGTCTCAGTCCCCAGACTCCTTTCGAGCTGAGGTACTGAGGGAAAAGGATATTTAAAAAACGAATTCTTACAGGAATATATAATTTATAGGGATATTTTATAGTTCTGTTAATATAAAATAGGGATATGTGAAAGTATACATCGATTGGGAATTTTCTTTTGATTTATCTATATAAATATATGTTACAAATTACTTAAACAAACATTAAACTAATCAGAAATAATGATTTTATATAGAAAAATGATTATTTTAAATATTTTCTTACTAAATCTGACAATTATTGAAATATTTCTTCATTCAATGCTTATTTTAAGTTCAAACTTGACCTTTAAAATAATTTATTTTTTATCTATATAAATATATATTATATATTATTTAAACAAACTATAAACTAATCAGAAATAATGATTTTCTTACTAAATCTGTCAATTATTTAAAAATTTCTTCATTCAAGGCTCATTTTAACTTCAAATTGGACCTTTAAAATATTTTATTTAATATAATAAACATTTTCAAATGCCCCTCAAACAGCTTTAAATCGAATATTAAGTTTCCCTACCTTATTTACCTCTTCAAAATTTATTTTAAAAATATTCAACTTATTTTCCAAGTGCATTTTTCCTATACCCCCGTCTGTTTGTCTGGGTTCCCCAGTCACATCCTCGTTAAAACGTTAAAACAAATGAGAGACGCGACAAAATACAAAGAGACGAAATTAAATTAAGCAAATGAAAGCCCACGTTGACAATTTTCATATCTCTCAACAGCTTGGGGACGGACCCGTGACTGCGACTGGTCCTCGATTTGGGTCTGGATCGGTCCGCTGTATTGGCGAATATTGCTTAAAAACGTCAATAATTCATTTGTTATGCCTGCACATTGAATGTCCCCGCGGACAAGGCTGAGATATGGTTGGGTCTGCGAATGAATCCGAATCCCAAAACCAAATCCAACCCCGATTCCGATTCCGATTCCAAGTCCAACTCCGAGTCGCGTGTTGAATGTGGAGCGCGGATTTGTGCGCGGCGCTTATGCAAATTAAGATGAAACGGAAGGAGAAATTGTGCAACCTGTTTTCTCTGAGGATTTTCATAATCAGGTTTTTATGCTTATAATTTTATATATATTTTGGATAATTAGTTGGGTTAATTGAAGGGACTTTAAAGTGGTTTTAAGAGTTCTTTAAAAATGTGTATTAGAAGTTAAACCATTTTTCGAACGGACAACTTTCTTAAGGTTAGAAGTTTTCTAGTAAAACTAAATCAAAGTCTTTATAGTTACTTATCAATGAATAATTTAAAGCTCTGTACATTGAAATAATGTAATATACCCTATAGATATTTAATAATTCTTTATAAATAATAATGTAATTTATCAGCCTGAAAACCGAATGCTAATTAATTAAAGGTTCCTATTTTAGTTCTAAAATAGTTCCTTTTATATATATTTTCTGGATAATTAGTTGGTATAATTAAAAGGATCCAAAGCTAATTTGGAGAGTTAACTTTTGATCAATTGACAAAAATTAAACTACTAGTAAAACTATATTAATGTCTTTATAATTATTTTTAAATTAATAATCCCAAGTTCCATGCATTCAAAATGTACTCTATAAAAATTTAGTTTCAATAATACTTTATAAAGAATAATGCAAATTCTCAGCAACTTATCAGTAAATTATCAGAAAATCTAATGCCAATTAAATATGGGTTCCCATTTTAGTCCTAAAATACGTTAATTGTATACTTTAATATATATTTGGGAAATTTAGATGGTATAATTATTTTGATTTTAGCCTGATTGTAATCATAAAATGTATTTGTTATTACAATGAAAAAAAAAAACATACAAATAATAATAAACTTATGGATTTTAAATAGATTTTAAAAATATATTACTATAAAAAATGCAATAAAAAGATGAACAAATTTTTAAAGGGGAAACTTTTTAGTAAAATATATATTAGTCTTTATAATTATTTATTATATTATATTAATAAGCCCAAGTTCTGTAAATAAAAATAATGTAATATATGCTACAGAGATTCAGTCATAATTATATCTAATATTTAAGATTTAAATTATTACCCTGAAAACCTAATGTCAACTTAATTTTTCTTTGTCTCTTTTAGTCCTAAAATAAATGTAATATAATGTGTTCAAAGTAAGTCTTAGAAATATTTCCACACCTTTTAAGACCAACTTAATCCTCTTCAGTTCTATCTGCTCCATTCCCTCCCCTAATTTTCCACAAATATTTTAGAGAACTATAAAATTTCCCTGTCTCGCGGCGTGTAATCGAAATCATTTATCATTTTTGAACTTTTGTTGTTTTCTTTTTTTTTTTCAGCGCGTCAGCAACTCCGATTGTTATACTGATACTGATATGGTTATTCGGCGTCACTTAGCTAACAAATTCATCATTAATTTTCCACATTATGTAAACACAGGAACTCAAAGGGGGAGTATACTCAAAACGAAAACTGAAACTGAAAACATTTTCGAAGCGGAGAGCGTTGAAATGCCAGCAGCAGCAGCGGCAGCAGCTGACATTTTGATTTCCGTAATAAAGTAATTAATGATCTGGCTACTGCACACAATCTGTATCGGAATCGGATCAGTGTCGCGTCGGACACGGAGCACTTTCCCCTTGGCGGCGCCACTAATGATGACATTCAAATCCCGAGTTTGCACATGTAATTAAGTTGCTCCTGTCCCGCTCGAGGAAGGGTTTCGAGTGCACCCTGGAGGCGACTCATTTATCACTTGGGACCAGGACTCGGGCCCAACTGGTGGCGTGATTATTTTGACATAATTTTTATTAATGAATCGCCCTACGATCGGCACGCAAATAACGGATCGATCGCAGGGCTTCGCCATTCTAAGCCAAAGCCAAAGCCAAAGCCCAGTGACCGACTATGCAGAATTCATTCGCTTTTCGTTTGCATTTTTGCGGAATGGGCATTGTATTGCAATAATTGTATTCAAAATTCATATTACGGTCGCGACTGTGCGTAGAATAATTTAAGGCCTTGAGAGACTCAAGGCCCCAGGGAGCTGACATCTAAGCGGCGACGTGAAAAACTCTGACGAAATGACATTTATGGGACAAATGCTCCACTCCTTCAACGGGTTACAGTGTGGACAAGAAGTATAAGTCGAAAAGTTCTTATATGTGAATAATTAAATTATGGTTTCTTTAAAATTTAAAGAGTAAGGTTTGTTAATTGATCAGTTGAAAAGTCAAAAACATAAAACAAGACCTCTTAGTACAGGTTTTTAAATCTTAAATATTTTAAATAAGTTCTGAAGTAACTATAAATTATTCTAATTATGTCTCGCACTGTCCCGCCATCGATGTGGGTATGGTTATGCCAATGACGGCTGCCGTCTGTCGCTGCCATTCCCAGGCGGACTGGACTGGGCACTGGGCACTGGGACTACGCAATGGCCTCCGTTTCCAAGTCCAAGCTCGGAGGCTTCTTGAATTTTGGCGCCATCAATTTGGCTGCGGAATCCAGCGGAATGTGCACGAACCCGCAAAAACGAAGAAAAGAGAAGAGGGACGACCTCAGAAAGTGGCTTTTCACGTTTCGGGACGGACGTTAAGTAGGCGCCAGCAAAGCAATTTTCAAACGCAGTAAAAACCACCAAAAAAAGAGCTCTAAGGATCGGTAAGAGGAGCGCGAGGGCGGCAGAAGCAATTCGTCAATGGAATTCCGACTGTGAATTAAGGATGCGACATCTCAAATATGATTTACGGCGGGCTCCAGCGACTTCTCAGGGAATCAGACGGCCAAAAACATGGCAAGAAGCATGAACAAATTTATACAACAAAAAAAAATAAGAGAAGAGACTTAAATAAATATGCATGAATAACAGGTAAATAAAATAAGGAAAACATTTTAAGAAGGCTGAGTAAGAACAAAAATATTTAAGGCGTTTTTAGAGGGTATTTTCATGGTATTTGAGGGGTATTTAAGGGTGTATTTAAGGGTGTATTAAGGGGTTATTTAAAGAATATATTAAACAAATAATAGTTACTATTTTAAGTATTTCTAAGAATTTACTTTAAACAAAATTGTTTTTTTTTTTTAAACACAAATTTAATTAGGGTAAACTTGAACCATTTTTGAAGAAGAACTCAAATTTATGGTGATTTGGGATTTAATTAAGAAGTAATATTCAAAATGGTGTGACTAGTATGTAAATTAAATTATAATTTTTGTTGTACTTGTAGCGTTAGGAAGAACTTCTTAAATAAATAATAATAATAAAAATTTTAAATATTCTTAAAAATCTTGAACTGTCAAATCAATTATTTATCATTCTATTCATATTTTTTTGCCTTAAAACTAATAAAAATCAATAGAAATACCTTTAAAATATTTTTATTTTTATGTAAATAAAAAATATTGATAAAGCCTGAAAATTTTAGAGGGGTTTTAGGAGTATTTAAGGGTTATTTAAGTAACACATTCATTCACACAACAATACTTAAACTATTACTTAAAATTGATATATTTATATATAATTATATATAATATTGACAAAGCCTGAACATATTTTAGGGGTTTTAGGGATATTTAAGGGTTATTTATGGAATATATTAAACAAATAAAAACCAGTCCTTAAACTATTCCCTAGAATTTATATACAATAAATAATTGGCAATGTATCAATAAAATTTATTTAATTAAGGTAAACTTGAAAAAGGTTTTAGAAGATCTACTACTAAGTGATTTATAATTTTATTAAGAACAAATATTTGAAATAAAAAATCATTATCATTTAAATCATTTTTATACAATTTTATTGATATGTTTGAAATTAAAAACTATTAAAAGCAAAAGAAATACCTTTATTATAATATAAAATACGGAAAAAGTTTGAACCTATTTGAAGGAGTTTTAGGGGTATTTAAGGGATCTTTAAGAATTAGTAAGTTTTATTATAAAAATCAAATGTTTATGATTTTATTATATTAATTTCTACTTTAAGATAATATGGTAAAATATATATTTTTTTGTTTTTATTTAAAAAGGATTGTAAGCAAGGCAATTTGGTTAATGATACTTATATCCCTTATGTATCTATAATATTGATTTGTTTTCATCTAAAAAACTAAATGTTGTATCTAAAATATTGATTTGTTTTCATCATATAACCCAGACATTAAGCCAAGCTATACATTAAATTTTATTTATTTCCATTGATATATTCAAAGAAAATGATGGAACCACAAAAAGAAACAGAATAAAGGTTTCTACGAGTAAGTGAGTATCTGGGCCTATCGCCACACCAGCATCGACGATTTGTAGAACAAACAAATTAAGCTGCGTCCGAAGGTTTGGGACTCTGGAGCCCCCAAAGATGGAAGATCGGAGTGGAGCAGCGCCCATGGATGGGACTCCCCAACTCGAACCTTATAGCTGGCATAGCATGAGCACCATGCGGATCGTGTGGGCAGCTATCATAGATATAGTCTCGAGTGTCTCGAGTGAGTGTGTGTGTTTCGGGGACCGGGAGCTTTGGCAGCGTTTACTTCTAGTCTTTGATCGGAGATAAAGCCACGGCCGGGTGCATTTGCATTTTGCATTTGTTTAATAATTTAGTTTACCATTCTACAGTAAGCGTTATTACTTGGACATGCTTTATTCGTGCCCGTGCCCGTGCCCCTGCCTGCGTTTGAATTGCATATTTATGCATATTTTATATTCATAACTTGTCGCTTTTCCACAAGCTCAGCTGCACTGGCAGTTGCAATTGCAAAAGTCGTTTATCGAGCGACGATCGATGCAACTCGCTGCTGTTGTTTTCGATTTTGTATTTTTATTTATTTGTATTTTTTTTTTAGCGAAGCTATCCAATAAATTGCCGAAGCAGAGACACCTTGACACCGTCAACTGCGACTGGGCAAAGTCGATCCGCCCCCCGCGAGTATCCAGATATCGGGTGAGTTATGCGACAACATCGAGAGTTATGACAATTCGCGGCGACAATTCGCGTTCGATCGCGGAAAATGCTTGAATATGAATGCCGAGTGCTCTGTAATAATTTCAATACCTAATTGGCCGGCAAAAAGCTGTTCTGGGCCACGATCGGGCTTTGAGTTATGGCACGAGATGGTCTTGCTCGCCGGGAAACGTTTACGAATTTCAATTTCTTGAGATACATTTCCGTGAGGTTGGTGTGTAGCTCTTGAACAGAGATACTTATGGATTTTTTTATTTATAAAAAATAAGTAAAATATAGTAGGGTTTGGAAACAGTGAGCAGTGCAGTTTAATTAGAGACGTTCTTAGTTACCTTTAGCAAAATGTATGTAGCTCTTGAACAGATATTTATGGATTTTATTATTTTTTTAAATATAAGTAAGATGTAGTAGGGTTGGCATACAGTGAGCAGTGCAGTTTAATTAGAGAAGTTCTTAGCAAAATTTTATTTTTAAGATGAGGGTAAGAAGAGCATTTAAAAAAGACTTCTACCATTATGCATTCCATAACAAACAGTGGTCTAAAGGGTGACAAGCCAAGGCAAGGAGATGTTGGTACCCACTTGCCAGAAAAACAAGTAAAAGCTCTTAGAAAATATGGAAACTAATTTTAACTGTCCATCAAATAGGGTCCAAGAAGAACCATACATTCTATAGAAAATGTATCTTAAATAGAAAGGTCATTAAGGCATATTATACATACACAGAAAAAAAAGTATCTCGAAAAAATCAAGAAAAATATTCTTGATTCTATTGATCCCGGTTTCTTGAAATTTTCAAGTACAATTCGGGATTAAATGGTGCATTTAATCCCGCTTCGGGATTAAAATGAGAAAATAAGCCTAAAAATTCTTGAATCAATCTCGTTCCGGGATTAAAGTTACAAAATAAGCCTAAACGTTCTTGAATTAAGCCTAAAAATTCTTAAAAACTCGGTTAGAGCAGCATTTGCTGTGAGAGAGAGATACAAGATAACCCTAAACATTCTTGAATTAATCCCATTTCGGGATTAAAATGACAAAATAAGACAAAACATTCTAGAATTAAGACTAAACATTCTTAAAAATTCGGTGAGAGCGGCATTTGCTGAGAGAGAGAGCAATATTTTTCTTGGGCTCTCTCATGATACAATTAATTATATCATGGGCTCTCTCAGTGGCAGCGAAGTTGTTCTTGTTTTCTTAGTAAGCTCTCTCACGATGCTCTTGCTTCTGTCGTGTGTCTCTCTCTCTCGTGTGCGTTTGACGCGGAAATTTTGGGCAATCGTGTGACAACTGTTAAAGCCTGAAGAAGTCGTTTGTGAAGCTAGTGAAAATCTGATATGAGTGAGAATAGCAGCGCTGAGCCAGATCGGCTGCTAAATCTTTTGCAGGAGTTTAATATGGAAAAAGTTTATGATATAATCGGTAAGTATCCAAATCAAATTTTAATATTTTAGTGGCAGATTTTGTGTGTATGCATGTTCGTCGCTGTAGCGTTTTTGCATACATATGTATGTACATATGTACATACATATGTATGTACTTGTGAAATAAAGTGCCGTTTTCCAATTTTTCGAGGCCGACGCTGTGTCGCCAAGTTATGTGAGATTCCGCGTACATGTCTGTGCACGATCGCATTGTTGTGTGCGGCTAGAAAATTCGTGGAATATAATTTGTTCTGTGAAACTTTTGTCGAGCGTCGTCCACACAACCTTATACGATCGTGCACAGACATGTCGCAGTTCAACTGTACACTTTATGTCGCATGAAAATGTTGTTGTCAAGTAGGCTTGTGCATGTGCGTATGTGTGTACATATAAATTTGTACCGTTTGCAAGCGAAACTCGACGGTCGCGAGAAGCGGCGCGCGCGAATATTTGTGTGTATGTGTGTATGTATAGAACATGCATTCGTTTGCAGGTAAAACTCCACAGCCGCGAGAACGCCACGCGCGAATATTTGTGTTAATGTATACATATACATATACATTTTTTTGTTTTCACTCCTAATTTTTTACTCAAAACTTATATTTGTAAATTAAATTGATGCATGTTTGTATATATGTATGAATATGGCTTAATAGTTTTATATATCATTAGATTCGCAGGTTACTTTTGAGAGCCTAAAATACATGCGGGCCGACGACATTAAGGAAGCAATTCCTCTTCTAGGCGACAGAATGGAGTTTCGGGAGAAGCTCTTCATGTGGAAAAAACTCCAGGTAATATATGTTCATATTTATATAAGTGATAAAATTTGGAGCTTGTACGGCTTATATTATATAAATTAATAATCTATATATTTCTACTTTCCTTATTTTGTATTATTATTTAAATTAATACTCTATATCTATATTTCTATATATTTTTTGCATAATTCTCATCGCTTATCAATAATTTTTTTGTTCTATTTTTCAGATCTTCAAGACACTCTGTAGCAGTTTTGTTGATTGCCCTGCACATTTCGATTCAAGAACAGCGAAAACCAACAAAAAACTCACAATTGCGGATTCGCAGAAGTCGTTTGTTTTTCAAATTAAAAGCATTAACGATATACGCCCGAGGATCGAGGATTTAGTCAATAAATACTATTTAAAAAAGAAGCTCTGCAGCCGTTTCTTATAATAGAAGGCCAGAAATATGATGTAAAAGCATTTTTTGTATATTTTGATCAAAATTTACTTAAATTTGATACTTTTATTCAATGCATGTGCTGTAATGTGATGCTGTGCTGTAATGTTTTTCAAGTGCTTAACCTTAAGTACCCAAAAGCTTGTGAGCAAATATGACTTTTCATTCAAAAACAGCTCTTATTAATTATTTGAATACAAATTAATGAATATGTATATTTGTTTTCGTTGTAAGAGAAGCCCATTTCAATAGCTTTTAAAAACGCTTTAAAATTTGCTAATTTTTAATTAAGAATAAAAATTAATTAAGGCCAACATCTGTTTGCAATAATATTGATAATTTTATAACAAAAAATGAATTCAGTGAAATTGTTAAGGAAATCGAATTGAATTTCGAAGACTGCAAAATATGTTAAGATTTGAATTATAAGGGAACGCGATATAAAACTAACTATTACGTTGGTATCAACTCAAATTCATTCACATTTTTCAAAATAATGCAAATAGTCGTTTGGAAATATGAAAAAGTTTTTATTATTTGTAAGCAAATACCTGTTAAAGGCTTTGACAATCATTTTAGGGCGTACGACATTGCATAATAATAATATCCCTTAAACAATGGGAAAACATGTGTAAGAGTTAAGCATCTGTAAATATATTAAATACTAATGCGACATGTAATCTAATTAAATCTAATGTTAACCATAAACCTAAATAAAAAATATTATTTTAAAAGAAAAATTAAGAACAAGAAATCTAAATTTAATCGTATTTGGGATTGAAAATTTCAAGAATTTTGGGGATTAAATCAAGAATTTTTTGGATTAAAATATTTAAGAACAATAGGGATTGAATCAAGAATTCTTTGGATTAAAATATTTTAGAACAATCGGGGTTAATTCAAGCATTGTTGGGATTAAAATTTTTAAGAATAGTCAGGATTGAATCAAGAATTTTGGAGATTGCAAATTTTAAGTGTGTTTATTCTCAGTTTAAGAAAATCCGAGCTTGGCCCGAAATCATGCCTACCTGTACTTGATTTTGGCAACAATATCCCGTTTTATTTTTTCTGTGTATATACATAAGTATATTTGTATCTACTAAATCTTCAAGTGACTAAATTCTTATACCTCAAAATCTCCCCATTTAAAGCAGTAGAGTAACACATTTAACCTCGTTTACCATCCTGCAGCTAATTAGTTCCAAATCAGTGACTTTCCATAATCGAAATAAATTCGCATTTACAACGCTCATGAAGAAGTGCTGCTCTGGATACCTGGTCTGACTGCTTCTACTCATTGTAATCGAGTCATAAAGCTGGAAAAAACATATTTAAAAATCGGTTAATTGCCTTGCCGTTGTCCATTTTAAGTGTCCATTTTGCCATTTTAGCTAAAGTGTCTTTCTTTTATTTTTCAGATTTTTACTTTTCTTCCATTCGATGCACTGCTCTGTGGTGGTAATAAAGCCAACTACTGGATGTGGCCCTAGGCAGCCAGCTGCTGCTCCTCCAACTCATCCACTCAGTTCTGGGACACCTTTGCCCCTGGTGATCCACCCACTGAGGCTTTTGTTCCGCTCTGATCCACTGGCCTGGCTTTCTGAAGCGTTTTTTACGAGTGTGTCAGCGGCTACGCCTAGTTATGACATATCAAAGCGGTGCTCAGGGATAGAGTTATTCCAGGAATATTATAAATATAAAATTTGTTATAATATATAAAAGGAATATTTAAGAATTGTGTAAATACTTAACTTAAAAAATTATACAATTCTTTTAATTAGATATCAATTAATCATCTTGTAATACTAGAAACCAGTGAATCTTTAAAGAGAGAGTTAGAGTTTTATAAAGTCCTAACCATGTTTAACCAAATATTCCTAATATTAACATAATATTTCTTAATATTTTTTTCCTCCAACCCTGCAGCCACCTCAGAAGTCTTCAACCTTCGGCCCATATTAAGCCAGTCGATGGTTTTATGTTCCCTGGACGATGATTTATATGCTTCAGTGTTTTCGCACCTTTATGTTGCATTGCGAATCGCTGCGCTGAGATCTTTTTGAACGGATCTTCCCAGAGCGGAAATTGCACATGGTCCGGATTTGTAATTTGTAATTTCGTTTTCAGTTTCGGTTTCACAAAAGAAAGTCAAAGTCAAAGAGTGGGATCTGTGGGAATCTTTGAGCTTCGCTGGAGCTTACCTTCGAGCTGATTGCATGAGGTCTTAATGCTGGTCGACATTTTCACACGATATTTCGGCCAAGATACGGGCCAGTGCTCGGCGATTAATTCAATTTTCGTCAAAATTTTGATGGCAGATTAGAGAGCGATCGAAAGACGCCTTTTATGGTCGGGACGTGTGCGCGAATTCGGGTAGCTAATCGGCCCAGTTAGTGGTAAAAAAAAAATAAAAATAAAATATAAACGCGACAACGCACCGTTTCCATTCACTTAGCCAACTTCCCATAGCCAAAGTAATCCAAATACACTTTGAATTATTTGTACTTATAGGGATTATTTACAGGTTAGAAGGATTTCAAAGACTTTTTGAAACTAAGGGTTTTGAATTCATTCAAAAAGGCTTACAAAAATATTTTATAAAATCAGAAAATTCTTTTTATAAAAGATTTTTGTTTGAAATTTTAAGAAAATATTTTTTTACTTAAATTTAATTTCTCTTAACTCTTTTTCTCTCACTGCATACCCCCGTCGTTGGCTCTGTCCCTCACATTTCATTTATGAACACTTTTTTACATATTTGCCTCCACTGCCCGCACGAAATTGGGGTAATTTGAACGTGTGACTGCGGCATGTCTGGGTCGACATTAGAATTATGGCGGGTGGTGTACCAGGAGGACGGGTGAGTGCGGTACCATTACTACTACTACTACAACTACTACTGCTGGCTGGGGTAATTGTAATGCACAACGCGGTGCCGCTGATTATTGCCAACTAAAATGAAATAAAGAAACCGAATTAAAATATATATACATATGTAACAGAGGCAGACACGTCGCAGCTTAGTCCGACTCCGACTCCGACTCTGGGGGACAAATGTAAAGCTAAATACCTTTCCAAACACTCACGCACAACCCCGAATCCCTTCCCCAACAGCCTTATGCTAATTTCCCACAGGTTCGTGCAAGAAGAAGCCATGTGAGTTTCGTGTGAAGTTCACAAAATATTATGAATAGTAAAATAAGCTAGTAGTTTGTCATTAAATTTAAGTGAAGTAAGCTCAAAGTCTTACAAAAAAATATTTATTAAACATTATTAAAATAATAGTTTGTTTAGTTATTTCAAATAAACAAACAGGAAAATTTACATAATTTTTTTAAAGAAGAATAAAGACCCGATTTTATACTATGAACAAATACAAATGACGCTTATTAAAATAAGTCTTAAAACAAACAAAACTATTTATATAAATACAAACCAAATATAATTATAAAAAAACAAAAAACCTACATGATTTTATTAGGAGAAATAAAGACCAAAACTTTATGCTCTAAATAAATTCAAATTATGTTTACCAAAATAAGTCTTTAAACAAAAAAAAAAAAATTATATATATGAATATATTTAGTCAACAAACACTTATATTTTTATTTAACTAATGTATTTAAAGCGTATATAATTTGTAAATAAATCGATTCCCGTCCCTGTAAATAAGAACCTTCCCAAAATAACCAAAATTTTTTTTAGCATAATGCCAAACAGAATGTCAACCGCATTCAACACTTAACAAGGTTTAATTTTATATCGCATTAAATAAATAGGATCACAACACAAATTGGTATAAAGATATTTGCCGCACATTGACAACTTGAAGGCAACTTGAAAAGACAGAACTAGACACAAATTAAAAGAAATCCAATCAACTAAAAAAAGAATAAAGAGATCGAAATAATTGTATAATTGTAGTTTGGCATTTAAGCTAGCAGGATGCGCAAAGCTAAAAATAAATAAATAACAAATAAGAAGAGTTAAGGGGAGTCGAGGCAATTAATACCCCTTAAACTAAAATGGAAATTAAAAAGATTCCTTATAAAGCAGTTTTATTAAAATTAAAGAAAGTCATAATATAATAATATTAAAATAATTTAAATAAAATAATATAATATCTTATAGATATATTATTAAAAAGTTGAAATCAATCCTATATATCTATGGGTAAGAAAGTAACCATTTTCCTTTATAAAGATTTTATCTTAATTTTATTACAATTATAGAGAACCAAAAATAATAATGTTTAATTGCTTATTATAATATTTATATAATGAAAAAACGATTTTCTGATAAGTTATTAAAAAATCGTATATATTTCCTATATTTTTATGGATCAGAAATAAGAAATTACCCTGCATAAAGATTATATAGTAATTTTATTAGAAATATAGAGAACTTTAAATGATAATAATATTTATAAAACAAAAAAAAAGAGTTTCTCATAGATATATTCTTAAAAAATCGTATGTAAATTTCCATGGATCAGAAACAGATATTTTTCGGCATAAATATTATATAGAACTTTAATTAATAATGTCTTCTTATTATAATATTTTTATAATTTCAGATAGAAAAATTAATTAGTATATAAATATATTTCTATAGATAAGAAAGTAGAGATTTTCCTGCTAAAAGGTTATATAGTAATTTTCGATTCGAATTATAGGAGACTTAAAGTAATAATTTTTGAAAGATTGAAAATGGATGAATAATAAGAAGAATAATTAAAAATACTACAAAAACCCCCACTTGACTGGCTTAACAAAATATCTTTAAAAATTCCTTTATTTTTATGTAGAATTAGAGTTTCTCCTAACACATTCTATAGAGAACACAAAAATTCGTATAAAACCCAAATATAGATCTTACAAAAAATGTTCTTTGTAGCATCACCTTAAAGAGATTAATGCCGCCAGAAATTTGCCTGTTTAATCGTTGGGGAATGTCAGAGAGACAGCCGCGGTCTGAAAATGTATCGGGATCGGAGACAAAGTCGAAATCGCAGCGATTGGATTCTGATTCTGAGCTGCTGACGGACGGGCAGAGTACGTCCGCTTTAGTGCAATTGCAATAATTATATTTTTATCTCTTAATTGCGGCATCAGCCGAGCGCTTTTCCCTCCCGACTTGCTCGCTCTTTCCCTGTTCAAAGAAACCAATGAGCTGTCATTACAATTAAAAATAAAGGCGAAATGCCAAAAACAAAAACGAAGTGAAACAAGAACAACTGTCGAGCGGCGGGCCATCAATCCGAATCGATGATGCCGCCGCAGATACATTTACAGATTCAGAGACGCAGATACAGATACAGATACAGATACAGATGCAGAGATACAAAATGAAAAACGGCAAAATGCAAAAGGCAGCGCGGCAAAAAGAGATGCAACGTAAATGCAAATGCAAATGAAATGCCTCGGAACCGTCGCTGCATATTTTGGCCAATATCCAAGGAATGTTTTTTAATCAGCACATAAAAAATATTGCGCGTCTACAATTTTTGCCTTCTGTTTTTTTTTTTTTTTGTGTGCTTTTTGCCTTTTTGCAACAATTTCAGGCAATCCGATTGGACTGGGCGCGACTCGCCTCGCCTCGAATCGCATCGAATCGTGGCGAAAATCGTTCGATTTATTTAATTGCATTTTAATTTATTTGAATTATTTTCGTTGGCATTAATCGCCGCCCGGGAATTTCAATTATAATAAAACTTGAAAAAGAGCTGAAGCATTTTTCAATAGTGCAAGTGTGTGCAATCGAAAACCAATTATAAGAAAGCATTTTATAGTCGGTTTCGAGCATTACATACTGCCGCCCAATTCCCCCAGGCCGCCGCATATTGGCAACAATGAAGAGGGCATCCACGAAACCCCACCAATCAGTCGGCAATTAAATGAAACGGAATAAAAAAAAACATAAAATTAAATAGAATTCTTATTCCATATTTTACAGAATTCTTTGAAACGAGTAAAATATTAGTTTATGTGGAGATATATAAGAAATATAATAAATATGCCAGTAACCACTTTTACTACATTTTAAAAGTTTAATTAAATATTAGTAAATATTAAATAATGCCTAGAGAAGATACAAATCTTCTGGAAAAATACATCGAATAATGTCTAAAGAAGATACATATCTTGGGGGAAAATATATTGAATGATGCCTAAAAAAGATACATATTATCTAAAAAAAATAAAACAAATAATAAACAAATAAAACAAACCAAAAATATAACAAATGTAATAAATATATTCCAGTAACCAGTTGTATTATATTTGTTTATTTGAGAGTAAAAAATATTTAATTCAATTTAAGTAGATACAAAATAATGTCAAGAGAAGATTCATATCCTTGAAAAAAAAACATTTACTAATGAAGTCAACAGGCAAGCCCCAAATTCAACCTTAAGACTCCATAGAAAACCCTTAAAAAATACGATTTAAAATTCATAAAAATATTAAGCTAAACCATTTATTGTTTTCCCTACAAAACCATAAACTTGAAAGGCTCTTAAAAAATGAATAACTAAATCCCCAAGGAATGAAAGCCAAAATATCCCTCATTTAATTCATTTACCAACAAAAAATAAAATCATTTCAGCCACTTTTGACCTGAAGACTTGCCTCTCATTCAAGGCCATAAAACCACTTAACCTAAAAGCCTCACAAACTCAGGGAAATGTGCATAAATCGCACAATTTATAATTCATATGGAATCATTTTTATTTTCAAACTTCAACCACACACACACATGGAATTCGATTGCAATTCGATGGGGGAATGGGTTGCTACACCCAGGGATCACGTACATCCCGTATTATGGCAAATAAATGTGCTCAAGGATTGCAAAAAGTTTAAAAATTGATTTTCATCTGGCCAAATGCCGCAGCATAAAAGGATTTTTCCTCATATCGGAATTGATTTCTTCTATACGAAAACATAAATAAAATATGAACTTCTTCCACCCTGCGAGTGTTTTCCCTGTGAGTCTCCGGCTGGGTAAATATTTTCCCAGTCGAGGAGGTGTCCTTCTCCAGCTCATCAGCAGTCCGGTGGCGAGCTGGTCAAATAAAGCCGTTAGTAAGTATTTCATAAGTCCAGGACCGGGGCCAGATAAGCAAGCAATAAGCCTCGAGCTGATGGACAGCCCAACTTTTTGAGAGAGCCAAGAGCCAAGAGCCACTAGCCAGTTGCCAGTTGCCAGTTGCCAGTTGCCAGTGGCTGTAGCCAGGACCAAGTCCCTCATTGGCACACGTCCGCCTAATACAAACAAGGACATGAGCCCGAGTCGTGACTGAAAAGTTTCCTCTGCCCCGGCGATACTCGTACTTTTCGTATTTTATTTCCATCATTTTTACTCGAATTTTCGCATTTCGTATTTTTATTTTCGCTCCACGCTCGGTCGAGCAGACGTCCGAAACTTTGGCCGCTCGTCCTGGCGAATGTTTCAGATAAAAATTTGTTATTTATGGCTTAAGGTTTCAAACTGAAGAGTTCTGCTCAATTTGCGGCCCCCATGAATGAAGGAGCCCAGGCGATGGCATCAGCGGCAAATGTTGAACATTTTATCAAATTTATTGTTCAGAGGATTTTGGGTGTTGGGAAATGCAAGGAATTTTAGAAGTTAAGGAGATTAAATGTAAAATTTAATGGGTTAAGTAAGGAAAAATGTATTTCTTGAAGTAATAAGTAATTCAGAAAATTATCTTTCCTTACGATATTTAAATAATATAACAATTTATGCGCTAAATATTACTTTAAGTTCGCTTTAACCCAACTATTTTTAGACGAAAATATTTAATTTTCATCTCTTTGAAGAAGTTGTGTAAGTCACAACCAAGACTTCAGAGAACATCCTTGAAATGCACTCCCAAAAAACCCTAAAACTTGACTCTATACTCAACACCTTTGGCTGTGTCAAAGAGAGTGTGGTGCTGAGACTACCTCAGAAAGCCAATCAAATTCAAATTCTAAATTCAAATTAAAACGTCGAGCGATTAATTGTGCACAATTAAAACCAACGCCTAGTCGGGAGTCGGAGCAGCAATGGGATTCTGGTCTCATTAAACGAAGTTCAACAACTTTTTAGCCGTGAGTGAGGCAACCATAAAAAGCCAAAACCCGACACAAAGGAGAAGGTTGAGGACGTCGACAGGAGAGGTGCCACAATCCCGGACCAGGGCCCAAGGCAAGAGCCAAAATCAAACCATCAAAGTGCCGGTAATAGTTTCGGGTTGTAAAACTCACACGAACAATAAGTTAATCAATCTCAAATTTTAATTACAAAGTAACAACTTCCTTTAGCAATTTCAGGCGCGATGAACCCGCTATGTCTCTGTCTCTATCTCAGCCTCTTAGGCCGTCTCTCTCTCTGGGGTTAATGGGCATTTGGCTGTCTCAGCCGGCGGCGCAATTTACATAAAAAACGCAGCCGCAAGGTGTGGGCCGTCGTATCCACAAGATACTAGCACTGGCACAGATGTGCCTAGAGATACATAGGTGCAGAGGGAAAAAAACCAAGGAATCTGTAGTATTTTAAAGGGTTTTTTGGAAGCTAAAAAGTTGAAAGATAGTTATTCTAAAAGGATATAGGACATTATCTTAGCTTGCAAGTTGTAAAGAGTAATCAAAACTCTTCTCTAAACAATCTTAGCAGAGAAATTTCTCCCAGTGCATGTGCAACAGAAACTGGCAAACATATTTTATGTAATTTGTCTTTGTTTCGTGTAATAAAATGAAAATAAAATTGTGAATTGCCGCCGCTCACTGAACTGGTCTGGGCAAGGGGTTAGTTGAAATGGCCTGCAGTGGAGCTGCCTGCAAAGGGGACCAGAGACCCAAGGGCTGAGGAGGAAGACTAGTATATGAGGTTGAGGAAGTGGAAGCCACGCTGCCTGAACGTGAATGGGAAAGGTAATGCCCGAGCTGAAGAGTGTTTCAGTTAATGTTAATTTTAATGCTCGCTCAACCCCATTGATCATGAAAAATGGAACTCGCACAGAGCCCGGCGAACGAGTTGGAAATTTATTTGAATTTTATGCGACTCCGCGCAGGCGTCCTAAGCCTGAGGCACAGACACCCCTTCCTCTCCTGGATCCCCTATTTCACAGCTCTGTAAGGCAGATGCCCAGCCAGGATCGCCGGTGTAATCCTTTGTCCTGCGAGCAGGTGTTGGCAGGCTGCTTCCGCGACGGGGGCAAATCGATTAGTATGTGGCACAACCTGCAAACTTGAACACCCTCATAACTTGGATACTTCAAAAAATATGCCTGTTGTGTGTAAATATGAACATTTTAATCTCACCTGAGTTGCAGCTGTGTTTTTATGATGGAATTGTGAAGGTTTAAGTTACTTTTAAAAACATTTCATTAGCAAAAGGAGTTTTTTATATTTGTTTAGAAGGGTTTTCTGGCTAATTTCCAAAATTAAAACAAATAGAGCCTGTACAAAAATATTCTTAGTTCAGGCTTGACACCTCTTAATTATAAGTAGTATCAACTCCTAACTTTCAACAACACTTCATCAAAGTAGATATATGTATATATACCACCACGACTTCCTTAATCTGAAGGCATTGCCTCAGGGCCTGTTCGTGGATTTTTGACAAGTTTATTAACTTGTTTGTGGCACGCACCAGCGGCTTTAAGCCAGAAAAACCCCCAGAAGCCAAGGCCCATGCTCCTCCGCAATTACCAACCCCGGGAATTTATGAATGCCGTGGAAAACCGCCGACTGCTCCTTGGGGGCGTGTTTCCCGCCCGCCCGCCAGTCTGTGTGTCTGTCTGTTTGTCTCTCTGCCCGTCTGGCTGAATATTTCTGGTCAAAGTTTCGGCGCGATTTTCGCCGCAGCCGAAAGTCAAAAGCTTTTGTCAACAAACCCCCCACAACCCGAACCCCCAAAAAGAAAGATGCGGTCGCAACCCTTTTGGCGGTATCCCCAGGGGTACGAGTATCTGGCGGATACGTGAGCGGTGCGACCAGAATTTTGATGGGATTCGAGGGCGCTTTTCCTGCGGCCAAATCTGCGTAAACTTGGCCCTGGCAGAAGGGCTTCCTTACGCAGTTTACTTTATATCTTATTTGTTTATGAAATAAGATATTCCGACTGCCGCAACCCAATCCCAACTGAGGCCACGCGATTTTTAGCCATAGGTAGGAGTATCTTCCTCTCGATGTGCTCTTTATGTGCTGTTTATGAGACTGCCTGACACTTTTATGCACTCGCCCCCACAAACATCATCAGGCTTCTTTTTGCAGTCAAATCGAATGAGTTATAGCTGGGATTGGATTTGGGTAAGTATGGTTCAATATGAGGTGGGTTTAATGGGTATCCTGGTATGGGAATATTGAATATGGTAAAGGAATCAATTTCAAAGATGAAATTTGAATATTAGAAACCTTAGAGAAGATTGAAAAAAGGTAAAAGGAATGAAATCAGTTACGGAACAAAAGGGGGAATAGCTTAAAAGTCTATCTAGATTGTTTTAAAATGTAAAATATATCATAAACACAGCTTAGTTCAAGGTATATAATATATACTATAAAGTTTAACTTCCTCTTCCCCCATCGTAATCTATCTTTCAGATATATGAATGGCCCAAGATTCGACAGAGTCATCGCCACGTCAACGCCAGTAGAACTGGCCATTGTCCTCGATTGTTTTCCATTCAGTTGCAGTTCACTGCCGGCGATGAAAAATCGATGCATCCAAAATAAAACTCAATCAAGAGCAATTAAAGGAATTCACAATGGACGGGACCCTAGAGAGGCGAGACAATGGGGGATTGTGAACCCAACTAGACAACGATCAAGGGCGTTGTCCAGCTAAGGTCAGGGTGCACCTTTTTGGCTCCCCCATCCCCTAACACAGCGGCGTAGGTGCCGGGGTCAGGGGACACCTGGCTGGCTGGCTGGCTAGCTGACTGGCCGGCGTCTGAGTCGGGATTTATCTGGGCGTCAAAGCCGCCACCAATAAAAGTGGCAAACAAAGCGAAAAGTAACCGAACAGATTTGAAAGTGGCGCGTGGTGGCACTGAGGAAAATAGATTTATTTTTAAAATAAAAATATAAGAAAAATGTAAATTTAAAGCCTTGGAAACTCTGTACATTTTGGGTTTAAAATTGTTGATAAAAGTTGGGTATTTATTTGGAAATAAAATAGGTTAACAAGAAATTAAGCAAATATATTTGATATAAAATGAGGAAAATATATTTATTTTTCAAATAAAAATATAAGAAAAATGTAAAGTTAAAACCATGGAAACTCTGAACATTTTGGGTTTAAAATTGTTGATCAAAGTTGGGGATTTATTTAGAAATAAAATAGTTGAACAATTAAGCAAATATATTTGAAATAAAATGAGGAAAATAGATTTATTTTTTAAATAAAAATATAAAAAAAAAAGGTAAATTTAAAGCCTTGGAAACTCTGAACATTTTGGGTTTAAAATTGTTGATAAAGGGATACATTTGGAAATAAAATAGGTTAACAGAAAATTTAGCAAATATATTTTAAATAAAATTCTGAACCTTTCATAAATGTATTTTTATTAATTTTTAACTGCTCCACTTAAAGACTTTGCAATAAACTTTATTTCAAATTAATTTGTATATTATTAATCTTGCTTATATTATTTTTAAGCAAATAAATTAAAAGTAAGATTGTTGCAGGTAAGAAAACCTTCTAAAGTACCATACAACTTTTGTTCAGTGCACCATTCAGTTGGAACCCTCAGCATGGAGGTGCCAAAGGATTCCAGGAGCCGGGTTCGGGTCGAGTTATTGGAAAAACCCATGGTCCTCGAGCTGGACACACGCACACTCCTCTGGCCCCGTGCCATAGCCATTGTCCTGCTGGCCGTTACAAATTGTTGTGGGCGTTCCAAATCCGCTTAGGTCTCATCCCCTTCACTTGGAATTTAATTTTGTGTGAGTTTTGATTTCGTTTATGTGTTCGTTCGTTTCGGAAGCGACTCGCATTTCATCTTGTGTTTGGTTTTTGAGCGTTAAATCGCCAAATCCTTCGTTAATTTTGACGTTTGTCTTTGTTTTCGAAGAGAGGCGAGGGAGTGGACGGACCATCGATGACCAGTGGATAGTGGATGACCCGTACTAGGGGTGAACGGAATGACCGGAAGGAGCCACACATGTGGGTGGATGGATAAGGGATAATGGGCCCAGCAACTGCTCCTCGGCTGGAGATTAAAAATTTAATTCGAAATTAGCGCAATTGTTGGCATTGCTCCCTTTTATTTTTTTCGATCGATTCGAGTGGAAAGACAAATAAAATAAAATCGATGGTCATTCATCTGATGGCAGCTGTCGCCTTACCCGCTCCGAAATGATGGCAACAATTTCCTGATTAATTTTCTGAGCCATCGAATGGGTTTTTATGGTTATCAAAGAATGTCGGTTTTCACTCTTCAGCGATTTGATTTGGTAGGTTTTTGAAGTAAGGGTTTTTAGTCTTAACTAAAATAAGGGGAGTTTAATTCTAGGAATGGTTAATGAAGTAAAAATTAAAATTAACAGAACTTAATGCTTAAGAGATTTTTGCAGAAAGTAAATCTAAAATTTGCAAGTTCGATTTTAGTGGTAATCTGACACAAGTTGATCCTTAAAACATCCTTGAACTGTTGAAGTTTCTTAGTTAGAAATAAGAGCTTTTCGTTGAAATAGAAAATTATTTTAAAATTTCAGAACAACTAAAGTTTTCTTAATAATATTTTACATTAAAAAATGAATGAAAATATAATGGAAGGAACACAAAATTCAGATCAAAATCATTTGGTTTTCGAATAAGGAAAATACACATCAAGAAATTAAATTAAAACCCAACAAAATACTTGAAAAATCTACAAAAAAAAACATCAGATTACTCATTGAATTACTGGCTTTCCAAAGAGATATCTAATTTCTTCTCTATCCACTCCCGCTGGACATATCAATCAACTATTAAGAAATTAGATCAAGAATCCACAATGGACATGGCTCTGGGAATACCCAAAAAATATAGCTTGAAAAGACGCAAAAAGATGGGGGTGAAAAGTGACCATAAAGGTCGAGAACAATGGCGTGTTAATGGCAACTTTAAACTGACACCACTCCGCGCAAAAGGTTAATCGCTTCCCGGCCGGACACTGGCCACCACCCGCTGGTATCTGGGCTAAAATTCGGGGGGACTCCGGAGGCCGGCTATTACTCGGATTCGGCTTCGGATTCGGGGTGACAAATGCACCGGGCGCCCAGCGGGTGGACACCGAATAGAGTTGTCAACTGGCCTTAACACAGGGTTGGCATCACGGTTTCGATGGCAGCTGGAATTACACAAAACACGAAACATGAAAAATGGTACCCGGGGGAGAAATGGGGGCCCGGTCAGTGGTCAGTGTCACCTATGATTCAATTACGCTCCAATAGAAATGTCACTAAAAAGTTGGTGCATATTAATTGATTTGAAAGGCAGCGAAGGTACGAACCACTGCCCCGGGACACTTGAACCGACAATTGATATCTGCGGTTTTTCAACAAAAATGTTGAACAAATTGCTGCGAATTCTTTTTTTTTTTATCGCAATGCATGGCACCCGGGGGACACGCCCTTATCAATACACGGCACTCGCACATGCATCTCGTTTTTTTAGTGGCCATGGCCAGGTGTGGCTAGTTGCTGTCGCCTCCTGTTTGTTTTTGCATTAAACGGTTTGTTTTGCTAACCAAAGTGTTGATTTTATGGCTGTTTTTTGTCAGCGAACAACACGAAATCCGAGCCCCTGAATCTGGCCAGTTAGCATCTAACAGATATATCATTTCAATCTCTGCAATTTGCCATTGTTTTTGCGGAGAGTCGTTTTAAAATATATATACACACGCTCTGGGAATATCTGTGGGAGTGTCCAGCTGAGGCAGTTATTTCTTTCAAATTGTGTTAATTAATTAGCAATTTTTTCTAATTAGATATTAGCATTTTTATTACAGAATAATACGCTGAACAAGAGCTGTTTATAATATTGAAAGAAGTTTATTTTCTTCTCTTGTTAATCTCCGCCATTTTCTAATTTTCAAACAAATCCTTATCCCTCGTGATATCTATAAAATCGTGTGACTCAGATTGATAGCCCCGAAAAGTCATCTAACTATCACCTCTACACAGGGCTCCATAAAAGCCAGCCAAAAGACAACAATACACTCCTGGTAGTGGGCCTGGTACTTAATATAACTTCGCGTAGTGCCCCATAAACCCTTCATTACACGGCACTAAAGACCCGGCAATAAAAGCAACTACAGCAAACTAAAGCCCAGAAAAATAAAAACTCAATTTGAATTCAAAAAACCACCAAAATGGTGCGTGCTTATCACCTTGCCTTTTCCCGTGGACCTAAAACCTAGACCCAAAACCCAGAGTCCGAATACGAATCAACCGAAATTAAAACCTGAACCCGATGAGCTCGATAAAGCGACCAAAGGCGGTCTAGAAAATAAATTAAAAACACATTTTTACGTAAATGTGGCGCACATTAAAAGGCGACTTGAGAAAAGCACATAATAAATATAAAAACACAATTAAATAAGTGCATAGAAAACAAATTCGAAACGAAGAAAACAAAACAAAACAAAAAGAGAGGGAACACAAAAAGAAATAGGAATAAAAGGTAAACGAATTAAAATAACACCAAGATATTTCAAACTACTCGATGTGAAAAGGCAATGGTAGTCACAGAGAGTACCCTGTGAAATAATTAGTATTTGCACTATTACTAACCTAAAGAATGCTCTAAATAATTTTTTAAAACTTAAATACATGTGGAAATAACGCTGTAATATATTGATTTTTGAATGATAATGATAAAAGATAGATGGAAAAAGTTAATAATTTATAGTATATCACAGAAAGAATTTTGGTACCGTCTTATAAGCCCATTAAAATATTTTTTATGAATAGTATGAATTTAAATCTTTTATTTATGATTTGTTGGAGAATTAATAAAATAAAAATAAATAATATATAATATTGTATTGATATCTCAATACTAGATCATTGTTTTATATACTATAAACAGACCATCTTACCATCTTATGTGCCCATTAAAATATTTTTTATAAATAGTATGGATTTAAGTCTATTAATTATGGTTTGTTGGAGAATATAATATGTTGAAAACTAGATGGAAAAAATTGAAAATAAAAAAAAAAATATATTTTATTGAATTCTTGATACTAGATCATACTTATATACTATGAAAGGATATTGTTTTACCATTTTATATTTTACCATCATATTCTTTATAAATAATATGGATTAAAATCTATGAATTATTGTGTGTTTGAGAATATAATATGTTGAAAGGTAGATGGAAAGAGTTATTATTTAATAATATCTAATATTTTAGTGGAATCTTAGTACTAGATCATTGTTTTATATACTAAGAAAGGATATTGTTTTACCCATTAAAATATTTTTGTTTAAATAGTATGGATTTATATCTATGAATTATTGTTTATAGAAAACCAAACATAATAACAGATAAAAAAATAAAATAAAAATTAGACTTTAATTGAAACTAGTAACATAATCATTATTTTAAATACTTAACAACTTTTATGTAAGTAAAGATACATTTACTAAGAATTTTGAATTAACTTCTTTTAAGTCCAAAACTCCTTTCTCACCAACACTTCCCTCTGCTCCACAGCTGTAACAGAAGTGTAAAGCTCCCGACTCGGGTTGAGAAATGTTAATGTAAATTTCAATTGTTTTAATTTATTTGTGACCCTTCGTCACGGACTAAGTTAATGTTACATATCCAACACGATAAAAACAAATCCGAAAAAAACTGAATTGAAATGAAGACGTGAAAAAAAGCGAGTGATTACTGTATTCTTTGGCTAAGACGTGATCAGCATTCTGTCCGGGTATCCGCCGAAGGGTTTTCCAGCAGAGACCAAGGCCTAGCGGAACCAACTGTCGCCGGGTATTTGGAGCACGACGAACTGTCTCATAACCGTGGCAATTCCAGATAGTTTACTGAACTTCCCCGGCCGCCTACTACAAATAAATTACGAAGTTCTTCCGAAAAAAAATTAGAAAATTCCGCGCGTAAAAAACACAGAAAAATCGAGGAAAAATGCAGCAGAATGTTCGATGAAAAATGTGTTCGGTTTACCATTAATCCGGTGCCCTGATCCAGGGCGACAGATCATTACACACGCGCGCGCGTGGAGTCTCCGAGGAAAGTGGGGCCCCATTTTCGGAGTCGTAAGTATATGGAAATTTATTAATAAAAACTCCCGAAAAGCGAACAAAAAACGGATGCACATCGGGACTGCAGCCGGAACAGGGTGCGGTGCAGTTGTTGCCTGTCCGTAATTTATAGGCCTGCTGCCAAATGACATGCTAACTAATAGTATCATCATAATTTATACATACAAATACATTGCATTTGTTATTTATGCCCCTGCGACATCCCGAGCCACCCCATTCCGGCCCACCCCCTCCACTGATTTCCATGCAGATCCCCGCTGACAGAGGTCACAGCACCGAGCAACTGCGAGGCGGAAGGTCACCCGGCGTTAATGGATCCTTTTGACCCATGGCAATATTTGAATATCGATTACAATTAAATGGTCATGGATAAGGACACGTGATTAGCTTGATATATGTGCCAAATATTTGGATATTTCATCAAGATAATTGTTGGATCTTAAAAATGGATTGGTTTTAAAATTGAAATTAAATCGAAAAGGGATATTTCATTGAAAATATTATAAAAAATCGATAAGTGAACAATTTGATATATGAAAAAATAGATAATCGATAGGCGAACGATTCGATATGTGAAAATTTTATACATTATCGATAAGTGAACGATTCAATATAAGAAAAAAATAAAGACTATCAATAAGTGAACAAAGCGATATAATAAGTATAAATTACCGATATGATTCGATATGATTATCGATTGATTCTTTATATTTTAAACTCTAGATATATTAAAAACCTAATTTTGATTTAGCCATATACAAAATTTAGATTTATTTACCAAATATATGTGTGTCTATGTCCAAGTCTTAGTGGAAATACAGATAAAACTTTGTTTTGTAAAAGATTTGTATGATTTATCCTGTGAAAATGTCCTTGAGTTGAGATTTAGTCAGGAAGTGCGGGAGAATCTTAGAACCAACTACCTCTGTAACTTTTGGCAGGTTCGTTGAGTCCTAGCACGATGGATATTATTTGAAAATTCTACACTGTCCACAGAGATCCTTTACATACCATTCGATCGCCTTGAGGTGCCGCCACTTAACCGCCGATCACCACCCATGGATCCCTGGTAATTTCTCATGCCCTGACCCATGCCTTGATCCATGCCTTGATCCATGCCCATGGAAGAATCCATTCCTTGACCCATGCCTCGACCCATTCCGTAGCCCATTCCATTGCTCATTCCTTGACTGGGATCTTGACTCATGCCATTCACCGCAGCGGGTCTATGAAATTGTATGAAATTAAGGCTGCTACTAAAGTGCACTAGCTCATATTCATTTACCCCACTTGGGAATGTCCGTAGGTGGGCTTGAAGTTTGTATATTGGTTCATTACATTTTGGTTGTATCCGGCAAAAGGATCACTAGGCGAGGCGTAGGCGTTCTGCCCTGAACTTTGCATGTAGCCGGCATTTGCAGAATTTGCTTGGTTCGAGTGTAGCCACTGACGACCATCACTACCACCAGGAGGCGAACTATTCATTCCCATCTAGATTATATAACGAAGAAATATACAACATTTGTTAATTTACACACAAAATTTATACTCTTCCGTTGTCTCTTTATAAAAAATAAAAAAAAACTCACCTGAGAGTAGTTGTTGCCCTGACCACCGCCATGACTGTACTCCCAACTAAACTCAGGACCGTTCGACATTGTGCTAACAAATTTTTGTTTCCCAAAAATAAAGAAAACTTAAAAAATTTTCAAATGTTTTTGGAGAAATTTTTATGCCTGGTGGTTGCTCTCTGTCCAAATGCTACCTCTCTGAATACTGAAATATGACTGAATAATCAAGATTTTCAGATTGAAAACATGACTGTAAGCTCGACTTTTGGTTCTATGACTACTTGATATTCAATTTTTCATGTTTTTAAATAAAAGTATTACCAGAAATTTCTAAAAACACTGTAAGCTCTTTATTTTTCTATAATATACTCAAACTGGTGAATATAATTAGCAAAAACCAGTCGAGCTATGATCTAAGATCTTGGCTCTTTGGCTTCATGCTGAGATTTCGGATTCGTATCTCTATCTACCTTATTTCCCACATAATCTTAGTCATAATTATATTCAAATTGTGAGCAAACACAAAGTCATAATATGCATTTTTTATGGCCAGTTCAAGTTATGGCCAATAGACCGTTAACATATTAATGGCATTTAAAAACACATATTTAAGTTGATTAAATTAGTCATTTAGGTGTCTTGGCAGCTGATTTATGAAACTAATATCGATATGCTGGTAAGATAAATAGAAAATATTTATACAAATGCCTCGCAATAAATGATAATTATAGATTTAATGACAGATAAAAAATATGAAAAATTGCTATGAATATAATCAAGATTTCAGTAATATTGTGAGGGGTTTAAGATGAATATTTATTAAAGGTATAAACTAAAAACCCAATAAATATGAATATTTATATTTAGATATTTATTCATCAATAAGGAAATTGAATGAGTTATTCAGTAATTGTTTTACTTTTTAATTCTTAAGATCAAGAACATCTATTTACTCAGCTAGAAAACATTTTAAATCAATTTAAAGTACTTAAAACAACTTTTTTTATCCAAATTTCAGTAACAACTTTTTTTAACCCAAATTTCAGTTACATTTTCAGACTGCATCCTTGGGTTTCTGCCTGCTTTTGTAGCGACTTCCACCTGTAGACGCCGCATGCCGCATGGCACAGCTGTGCCTCTCGGTGGCCCCTGGCAAACCAGTTCCCCATCGACGCGAGGATTATTTATGTGTTTTGCCGATCGGCAAAACAAAAGGCCAAAGGCTGACCTACAAAGGAGCGGCGGACAATGGCAGATGACCTCATAAAATGCATCGTTATGAGGTTCATAAACATATTATTGCTTCATATTCATAACGCACTTGAGACCGTTGTCCTTGGGCCCGGCACTAGAGTCTTTCGTGCCTACCTACCTGTCGGCTAAGAAAAGCATCAAAGAGATTTATGGCTGGAGTGTAGGGAGCTGAAGGCCTGCCTTCATTTTTTAGCAGCAATTTAAAATGCATAAAATATTTGATGGTCGCGCTCTAACTCAAAACAAGGCATCAGGAGACGACAGAGAGCTCCCTCTCCTTTGATCATCAGCATCCCCCTCGGATGGCTAATCCCATTTTATGGCCTTCGTGTGGTTTCTTGGGCCGTAAAATTGTTTTGTCACCTGTTGAAAACATTTTTTATTTTTAATTGAACCAAAATTTGGTCAGAAATAACCAGAGAGCACACTGGAATTTCATTTGGAAAGTATTTTTCTAGCTCTATTGTTTGTGATCTTTTTCTATTTTTACCCCGAGTTCTTTGGGGTATTTTAAGACCCCCGGAAGAAATTCAAGAAATTCATAATCAACCGCTTAAGGTCCAACCTAATTGCTGCCCAATTAACACCTTCAATAAGCCAATGGCCTGCCAGCTCATTTGTCTGACACAAAGAGCTTGAGGCATTTTTGATTTATCAACTCTTTTTACATTCCCCACACGAGTGCATCGATCAGAGGAGGACGGAGGACGGAGGACACGAAAATAGCTCCGCGGAGTCATCGGAGTCATCTGCATTAAGATCCGACAGCGACAACACTGGGATCGATTTAACTCTTTGACCCCACCCACCCAAAGAGCCACACGATCCACGGCCCACGAGACGAGTCGACAGCCAACACATGCGAGGGCCTATTAAAAAAATTGTTTATGAAAACAAACATTTTCGGAGCAATTAATCATCGGCAAACTAACGCGTGGGGGAACTGCAGCCATGGGGCACAGCCTACATATACCCCTTACCCCTTTATGTTTCTCCTCCTCTGATCATGATGCTGCTGCTGCTGATGATGATGATGATGATCTCCATCTCTCCCATCTGAGCTGGCAGCCTGAGTGCCTCCAATTCTCATTTGGAAATCGTTTTATGGCCTATACTTTGGGGGCGGAGATCGGAAAAAGTGGGGGAGTGTTAAACGTCTGCCAATTAGTGATGCTTGTTGGATCTCTGGTTGCGATCGTTCACCTAATTGGCTAAAATATGAAATGCCTGTTGCCTTAATCAAGGGAATAAATTGTACATGATGGGAGCATGGAGAGGAAGAGGTGTAGCTAACTTAAATAGTAAGAATTAGGCATGATATAATTTAAAATCTAAATTTATACGATCTACAAGTTCTTCTTTTTTACCTTTTAAACAAATCTCTCCTTAGAGTTTTTACAGTCTCTACAATTCCTCTTCCCTACCCCTTAAAAAAGTTCCCTCTTTTTGTATCTCAAAGATTGATATTTCGACACATGCAATTTGATGTGTATTCGTTTTAGTATTTCTTCCTGGTTGATTGTTGTTTTGCTGCCGCTCTTGTTGACAATTTGCGATATAAAAACTGATGTCCTGTCCGGCAAATAACCTCGGGGGATGGCCAGGCGGGTTAGATGGAATAGATAGATGGGATGGATTTCAGTGTGTGTGTGTGTGTGTGTGTGTGATTTGATTGTGAAAAACCGAAACAAACAAAAGTAATTTTTGAATGAAAAGCAATAAATTTGGGAACATTTATTGGTTTTTGGCTGGCTGTCATGTGTGTGCCAAAAGCAGCAGCAGCAGCAGCAACAACCGAAGGGGCATTCCTTGCATCATTTAGCTCCGGCTTTATGAGAAGGATATAAAGATATAGATACATCCACCCACAGATCGACGGATAGTTGACTCCTTTTGGTGGCAATTGGGGGTTGAGGATGAGATGCCGATGGTGGGCACTGAGAAAAAATACTATGGAAAGTAGGGTTTTCTTAAAGTAAGCTATTATTCAACAAAGTAAGTAAATATTTAATTTTAATTGATTTTCTAACTATATTCACGTATGATGAAAACCTAATAAAATATAATAATAGACAAAGCAACTTTATATTAGATAAACTTAATGTTTTCCTAAATTTCTTTCTCCCTAAAAATATATAAATACAAAATTTAACCCCTATTTTCTGCCAGTGTCCTTCCAAGGAGCACTTGAGCGGGCTTCCGTGGTTCGGGCCTCGTCATTAGTCCCCGTATGGCGCGTGTCCGGGACTGGGAGATGGGTCTTCCTCCCCGCCTCCATCCCCTTCTACGTCCCCGTTCCCCTTTCCCCCTTCCCATTCCCTGATCCCGTCAAGGCCGTAGAAGTGCAGCAACAATGGGCCTGAATACTTCCGTTAGGCCGTTGCAGGAGGAACACTTTCGAATAATAACAATAACAATAAACCCGAAGCGGGACGCCCAGGACAATGCAGGACAATGGAGGTGATGGCGGCCAGGACCCGTGAAAAGGGGGGTGGACAGACCGATGACCCGGTGACCAGTCCACCAGTCGAGGGTCTAAGGGTCAGGCAGTTTAAATTGTGCCACGTCCGCAGTTGTGACAAAGTCCACCCCCATCCTTCAGGACATTTGACCATTGTGGCCGGGTTCAAAAATTGAAATATTACACTTTTCAATCGAATCCCGGGGCTGTGTCAGCAGCAATAACTGTGAAATCAATATAGAAACCTTTGACAATCGGACAGATGACCCGAGCGTCCGTTTTGCAGGACATTAACTCAGACCAATTTCCAGCGAAAATTAATGTTCCATCTATGAGTGGGTTCTGTCACTTCCGATCCCCATAAATGTGATCCTAATGATGCCACTTTTCCATCCCGAAATGATTCCCTCACCGCAGCTTAGTAGCTTAGCAAATATTGCTGCGTTTGAGGATGTCCTTCAAGTCCTGGGAGAGATCATATTAAAATGAAATTGTACACAAACGTATAGAATGAGCGGATTTGTAGTCTCATTATTTACTGGGGAATTAAATAGTAACTATAGAAATACCATGAAAACTACACCTACAAGTTTAAATTATAGGAAATTATTTTATTTCAAGATGGACAAGGTTTAAACCTTACTGATTTAAAATCTCATTAATAAGAATTAATAATATATAATTTTTGTAATTTATTCACATTATTAAAATATAAATTTTAAATAATAAGCACAAAAACTCCTTTAAAATATATAAAATTCTCAATATCATCTCCTTTTAGGCCCAGGAATGTTCTTTGAATCCTGCTGGACATTTTGCTTCCCCTGTCTTCCGTATTCTCCCCTTCCCCTTCTACCTATACCGAGACAACTGTCAACGCATTGTCATTTCTATTTTTATGTTTTATGTTTTTTCCCCGTTTTGTTTTCGTTTTCATTTATGTTTTCTCTGTTGTTCTTGTTCTCGTTTTGCGTGGCTTCCGCTGCGCTTCGTTTCGACTCCTCAAGCGGCTGTCGTCCGTCTCTGTCTACACTTAAAAAAAAATATATATATAAAAAAAAATAAAATAAATATATATTTTCATAGATGCTATACAATATGAATCAATATATTTAACCACTGCTTACAAGTATTGTTTTAGATACAAAGCTAAGCATGTCTTGCTCAATCATTTGAAACATACTTTCTCTTTAACTAACTAAATAGATTTATAAATAGATTTTTAACTTAATAGATTTATAAATAGATCTTGGACTATTTAGAAATCTAGTGATAAAAATGATAGAAAGAACATTCTATAATTTAATTAACTGAATAGATGTATAAATAGATATTGCACTATTTAAAAATATATTTAGTTAGTAAAATTATAGAATATTCTTTCTATCATTTTTCAGAAAATATTAAATTTATACTAACTAAATAGATTTCAAAATAGTTAAAGATATATTAAGAATTTGTTTTTTTATTGTTTAAATTATAGAAAAAATAAATACAAACTAAAAAGTTTTCGAGATCTATTTTTTCGTAGTTAAAGATCTATTTAGAAATATAATTAATTAGTATAAATTCTATATTTTCTGAAAAAATATAGAAAAAATATTGTATATAAATAATGGAAAATCTTTAATATTTTAAGGGAGGGTAGAATTATTTTTCAATTAAATCAGAATCTATTTTTTTACCCTTACTTAGGACTTAACTTTTTATGTTCATTACCCGAAGTAATATTAAAATTGCTTGATTAAAAAAAAAGATAAATTGTCCCGACAACAAATTGACTCATTTATATCTCAAAAATCTATATTTTTTTCGGTGTACACCCCCACTCTACCTCGGTCTTTTGTTGTTTTCATATTCGAGTGTAATATTTCAGTTTTTTTGTCTTTTCTCTTTTTTGAGCTGCCTCCGTCCGTTGTTTGTGAATGTATGTTGACAATTTGTTGGTTGTTTTGGAGAACCGCTAAATAGCTACAAATTTATGAGCGTAAATAGGCGACGTAAATCAATTTTTAATGCATTTCCATTTCCATTCTGTGGCCGGGGAAATGCCAGGCAGTAAATTGATGAGGCGACAGTTATGCATACGAGGAAATGTTTATCGAAAGGGAATTTGTATATATTTCCTTTGCTGCTTGACTTATTTTTTTTAAGAATGCGATTAAGGAAGAAACCTGAAGGAAGTTTATCTAGTTTTGAGAATGAATTTTAAAGGAGATATTAAGGAAGGTCTACTTTTCCTTATTTTCGTTGCATAATAAAATTTCAGTTCGAAGTTTGCCACACAGGTAATTCTTGATCTTATGAATCATAAATAATTTTTAATTAGCTTAAAAAGACAAGTTAATCTAGCCGCTGGATAAACTTATAATACATTTTCTAAATTTGATAAATTTTATAAATTTTATAAATTATATAAAGTTTAAATAGTTGTATCCATATTTTATAAGTGTTTCAATCATTAGAATTGCCTCTTTCTTATTATAACTTATAAATTATTTACAATTAATATAGATATGGAATTTATCTTGCATGAACACTGTTCGAAATATATCGAAAATCCTTGTAATATGTAATTAAAATGTCCTTCATAGTGTACAATTATCGATAATATCGATAAATCTCACATGAACTTTGAAAAACCTAAATATACTTAAATAATAAAACTTGGTAAAATACCGATCTTAAATTATTCGTAAGAACTCTAATACAGTCTATTGTAATACCAAGGAAATTATCGATTTAAACGATTAAAAATCGCTTTAAAAATATCGGCAAACAACTGTAAATTAACATCAACTATCCCATGATTTACAATCATTTTGCAAAATTTATACAACATTTGCAGATAAATTACTTTTACGCTTATGCATGATATATTTCTGCAAATTTCTGCAAATGCAAATGTGTTCAGCCATCCTCTCTCACACACACATGCATATTACTTATCCTTTGTGTGCATAAGTGTGTGTGTGTGTGTGTGTGGCATTTGTCGCATGTTTGGTTGCAGCTTTTCCATCAAATCCAATTTAATACGCTTAAGTTCTTACTTTTTGTGTTGCCTCCTTGCTTTTTGCATGGAAAAAGGCAAGCGACGTGGCAGGGCACCCATCCGCCCATCCGCCCATCCGCCCATCCGCCAATCGGTGTCGGCTCAATTTAATGTTATCGATTTTTAATTTTCCTATTCGAACTTTTTTGCTTATTTGCCGACTTGGAACATTTTTCGTGTTCTATGGTTTTAATGTGAATTACAGGCCCCTCGCCAGTGCCCCCGCCGCCTCTTCAGCTGGTTTTCCCAGCACGTAAATAGTTAAGGCTTGTAATTTAATCGCATTTGTATCGATGCTTTTTGTTTTCCCCACTGTTGTCGTTGTCGTTGTCGCCTCTTTGCCATTTAGCAACTATTTTCCCGGTGTTTCGGTCCCGTTTCGAATTAAATTCAAGGCGTGGAATAATAGCAGCACAAATGTTGGATCATTTACGTACACACGGGCCCCGTAACAAAATGATATACATAAGCAGGCATTTATATGGGGCCGAATCGAGGGGAAGCCCCACAGTGGACTCGCTGTTGTGTCCCCCGAACTGAGTCTGCATTTTCAGTCGCGTTATCCATATTGTTTGCATTCGTTGCATTGTTGTAATTAACGCTATTGTGCCAACCGACAGAGGGAAATATCAAATAAATGCCCTTTTCTGCAACTTTTTGCAGCTTAATTGGATTTGTGGCGGCTAAGAAAGGCAACTGTTCGACATTCTGGGAAGGTAAAATCTATTTGGAACGGGTTGGTTTCAATTGGGAAATAAATTAACTTGACTATTTATACATTTAACAAAACAGAACTTAGAAAAACATCTTTCAAAATTAGGTAAGTAACCTAAAGTAGATGTAACTTTCGGTTCATGTTTAATTTTTTAAATAATATAAAATTTTGAATAATTTTAAGCCCCCAACTACTAAAACAGACATTCTATATTACCCCTTTTTATATAGGAAAACCTTTTTAAATTTAACAATACTCACATATTTTATCAACAAAACTAAAAAAATCATCTGTTAACATTACGTCTTTTTATATAAGAAAAAATTTGGTAACTTTAATATTACTCATATATTTGATCATCAAAACTAAAAAAAAATATCTGTTAGAATTAGCTAAACCCTCAAAAATAAACCGAATTTATTAGAATATTCGTAGAATAAATATTTATTAGATTTATTTTAAGTCTAAGAGGTTTTAATATTTAAAATCTTTCAGGAACCTATGTTCATTCTCCTTAAAAAAAAAACAGACGATTTATTAACGCCTTTTTTAATTAGAAAATATTTAAATTAACAGTATTTTAACATTTTGTAATTACAACTAAAAAGATTACTCGTCTATTAAACTAAGCTAAACCCCTTATAATAATCAGTTTAGTTTATGATATATGTAAGTTCCTGGATTACTATTTATTTAATTAATTATAAGTCTCAGAATTTAAAACCTTGCTATAAATATTTTACATGCCTCTTGAAATTAATAAAAGCAAATTTTCTCTTTTACACCATTTTATATATAATTTCTTTTTATTAGAAAACACTTGAACTTAACATTATTTCTATATTTTATCATTAGAACATAAGCTAAAACCTTAAAAATAATACATTTACATAACGATATTCATAGTTCCTAGATAACTATTTATTTAATTAATTTCAAGTCTTCGAACTTTAAAATTTTAAATCTTTAGAGAACCTTTGTCCATTTTTCTCGAAAAAATAAAAACATACTTTCGCCTTTACGTCCATTTAATGGTCGTAATTATCCCCTACTTGCCCGCAATCGGAATTAATTCTGGGATCGCGCAATGCTCATTGAACACATTGCCGTATAAATGACGTCCAAAAATATTTCACGCTTTAATTAAAAATCGAAATTGAACTGCCAATAAAATGTTTGTTAACCAACATAACCGCATCTGTTAATGTCCGCGGAAAGAGGGAGCGGCGTCGATGGTGCGCAATGGAGGGAATCCGAATCCGAATTTGAGTTCGGATCCGGAGCAGCCCGGCGGCCGTGCCGCTTTATCAAATTTTGATAAAGGGCCGCGCCAATAAATTAAATGTATAAATTCATTAAATGAATTTCATTTTTATTGTTTCAACCGGGAGGCCCAGCCCAGAACCACAGCCCAAACCCAGAGCCAGATGACGTACTCTGCGGCGGCGAGGGCGGCTGTGTGTGTGTGCATATTAAAAAACCATCAGCGTGTCAATATGTAATTTGTGTCGTCAATGGTCTCTCAAATAGGACATAAATTAAATATCAATAAGGGATCCCCCGCAGCTGGCAATGTTTTCCCGTCTACCGGCAGAGATCTGAGGGCTGACCGAAATTGATTTGCTCCTTAGCCGAGCAACTTCTCAGCTTCGATTGACAAATTTTCCGGCGAACACAAGGCAAAGGATCCCAGATTCCTTGGCAAGCGAACAATGGATGGCAGCTACTGTAGCCTTAGGGGCAAAGACAATTACCCGGCACTCGTGGAAAGTTAGTTAAAAGTGCCCCCTGAAGGATGCCTCGCATCCTTGGGATCGTGTGCAATCAACCGCAGTTTGCCTGCCCAAACAAAGGACCGGCGACATGACGGATGAGCTGTTTGCGCAACCTAATGAAACACGCTTTTGTCTGCGAGGATCAGCAAGGATCCAGAGATTTCAAATTTGTCAACCGAGTTCATTAAGCCGGCTCTCGGTTCTGGGATCTTGGGCCCCGTCTTCGGTCCCCAGGCCATTAAATTCCAATCCGTCGCCACTGCTCTTTGATGGTTCGAAAGTTATTAGGGATTTATTATGATTATTATATTAAGAGCACAGCATGACAGGACCCGGGGAACAATGAATGAATGAATGGCGGCGGGGACCTGTATCTGGGTATCATTATTAGAGATTTGGTTCTGTCAGCGACCGAAATATTATTTTACATATCAATTATTTCCATTGTCCCTGCTCCGATGACAATCTGGAAAATTGCATGCCGAAAAAAACTTGAAGAAAACCACGAGATTTTCACATAATTCACTGAGTCACTGGGAAATTGGATATTTTTTCGGTATTTAATTTATGGTTTGAGTACGGGAAATTTGTTTTCCATTTCCACATTTGTCGCAGTCCAAAAGGAGATCAATATCGCTGCATATCGATTACAGCAGGTTCCCATCAATCGAGAACACAAATAATTGGTTTACAATCGACAATATGTCATTTATTTGAAAATTTGTGGGTGGCTGCATTGAGGGATGTCTTTGTCAGTTTGATTTCGAACTCTGAAGATCAAATTTACTGGAGTATTTTTGAAGAATTTAAAAGAATTTCATATTTAGTTTAAAATGCAATAAGAAAGTAAATAAATCTAAGGCATGCTCATAGATTTTTCTTAAGCTTTTTCTACTTTAAATTTAGATCTTAATTCAATCTTAATTTCCACACTTTTCCCGCCCTTTTAGGAATGCCAAGGGAAAATGGAATTCACTTTAAACAAATACCAAATGCAGGTGACGTCTTCGATTCGTTTAATGAGAACATTAAAAAGATATCAGAAATGCGTCAAAACTCGTCTCCTCCGCTCTGAGAAAAAAACACCCACATCCAAAGACCAAGAGAGACTTCATGGGAATGAAAATAGGCTTTTCTTCCACCGCATTCATTAGCCATGCAAAGCGTGTGTCCGAATTTAATTTCAATCAAAATCCAAATTATAAGAAAATCAAATAAAAATGTGGAAAAAATTGAGGCACTTGCTCGCATTCTAAACAGAAGCGGAGGTTAGAATGTCAGGTCTCTTTTTTTGTGTGTGAATCGGTACATAAACTATTTCACATCTCTTTGTCGGCAACTCAGGAGACGGCTTCCTTTCAAGGCGGGCTTAGAATTATGGCGGGAAATCTTTTTAAAGGTAATAACTCTCGTCACCTACACTTTACTCTTTGAACTTCTTTTTAAACGATTTTAATGGAAAGAACGTGCTTGAAAAAACTATTTATAGGAATTTAATTAAAATTCTTGATATGGAAGTTTAATAATAAAAAAAACAAGGGTTTGGTAAGAGTTTAGAACATTAGAACAGAGTTTATAACTTTTAAAATTAGTATTTTTAAAGAGAAAACATTTATTTTTTGGGAAAAATATTTACCTTAGTACATTAAACATTTATTTTTATTTCTTCTTTGTTATTATACAATTCAAGTAAGTAAATAAATAAGTAAGGCCAGAGCAAATGTGCCTGGCAATTGCCTGGCTTATCCTGACAAAAAAAAACCCCATTTGGAAATACTCTCAATTTCGAATCCCTGAAACACATTATGGCCGCATCCTTGTTATTGTTTTTTTTTAGCATTCGATTTGCATATATGGCATAGGTAATTTCGTTTATGCCTATGAAATTGACTCGATAAAAGTTTTTCGTTAAATCCGCGAATAAAGTTTCGTATGAATATCCTTACACATCCTTTCAGGTCCTTGCATTAGGCAAATGAATTGCGCTGTAGCTTTGTTCCTGGCTCTCCTTGCTCCTGCTTATGAATTAGCTGGCAGGCCACGCTCCTTGGAGCAGAGGCTTAAGACCTTGCCACACGCCACCCCAACTCCTCTCGAGAATCCTGCCGCCCCCTTCCCCCTCGCAGTGGCATTGTCACAACACCCACCCGAAAGTTTATTGTCGCTCGTAATTCGACGAGCTCTGAGGGGGAGGGTGGCTTTTTTAACGCGACACCCTCTCAAGGGTGGTGACTGACTGCCAACTGCGGGCAGGTTGCAGGGTGTCATGCGTGACGGCAAAACATATGCATAATTATTTAATTGAATTAAACAATTTCGTAAATGGTAAATGATGCGACAATATGGCGGCGTCACTCCTGCGCCTCGCTCTGCCGGAAATTTGCATAAATACATAATTATGGACTTGGCAGGAAATGGGAGGATACGAGTGTGTGTATGGTGTGTGGTGTGTGTGTGCGTGCGTAATAAAATTTGCATGCTTGGCAGAAAAAAGCTTTTACGCTTTCAATTTAATTTTTTTCTGATACTCCGTACACTTGTCAGTCGCTATTTTTGATGCCTTTGGGGATGGAAAAGTTTTCGGCGGGATTTCGCAATTGAATGGATCATTAAATCTGCTAGTTGTTTAAGATTCATGGCGAATTTGAAGCTAAAGATTGGGGAGAACAATGATTTTCATATCTTATATTGGTAAAATTTAAACAAACAAGGCTTTTGTCTCAATAAAGAGTTTGAAATGAGAGCTTAAAGTGTAGAATTTGTATTTTATATTGAAATATATAAGGATTTTGTAACAATAATAGTACTTGAAATGAGATTTGGAAGTGTAGAAATGTTATTTTATATTACACAAATTTGTAAATATAATAAAACAAAGCCAAAATAAAAACAAGAAATTAATTAAAATATCTGTAAAATAAACAAACATATCCCTTGACTTGTACTTTATTATTTCCCACAGAAACTCTCTTAATTTTTATTACCTACAAGCATCCTTCAATCTCAAATGTAACTCAAATTCACAATAGTTTCATTGCGAATTATATAAAGAATTATTTCCCCTTGCTGAAACATATATAATCTTCCTATAATCCGGAATGAAAAACCAACTTACAGCATGGAATTTATTTCAAAATTGTCACAGCCACGAAAAGGGAAGTTCCTGCTGGCTGTATATGAAATGGAATCATAACAGGATCAGCCATAACAATGGAACCATGGATGTCCTTGTGCGTGTACCTAGGCCTGTGTTCGCTCATCCTGCCTAAACAAATATCTCGGTTGAGAGCACAACAAAATGAAGAGATCGAAAAGAGTTAAGTGTTGTTTCACCATTTCGAATTGAGAGAAATCAACCCTGGAAGTCTAGATCAAATGTTGTCACAATTTAAAAACTAAAATAAGTACGTACAAGTCCTAATCAAAAACTAAACAAATTGTTAAAACTTTAGTAGCCAAAACTAAAGCTGGTTGTTCTTTTATTTTTTGTTTTGCTGATAGTGGCCCAATTTTGGCTTTAAGTGGAAGTGGGGGTTTTCAGCGTGCCATTGACCTGATTAACATAAAAATGCCCGCAGTTTTTCCTCCTTTTTTTTCGGTTGGGGCTTTTTCAATTTCCTGCTCTCGGTTTCAGTTGTTCTGCATATACCTACATATACATGCACATATAGCCAGATACATATATACATATACGCTGGTATATAAGACATCTACACCCATACGCAATGGAAATTTGAACGGTCGTTGGGGAAATAGCAGCTGGCAAAAAGTGAAACTGCGAGACGATGGCGACAAAAAAGCCAGACCCAGACACACTGAAGGGGGGACTCAGGGGGTAAAGGGTGGTGAAGTAGGGTTGCTGGGGGGACGAAACAGGGGGCGTTCAGACATGGGGGCGTGGACGGACGAAAGTTTTTTTTTCGGCGCGAGGACACAGCAATTGGCAAGGACTCTCGCTTAGAAGCCGCCGGAAATCGTTCCAGACAGAGAGAGATAGGAATGAAAGTGAGAGAGATGGCAAGAGAGATAATCGCTCACATATGCAGGACTCAAATGAACACACTGACAAGTAACGAGTGTTCATTTTGAAATCATTTTTGGAAGTGAACCCGTTAGGAACTTATTATTGTGCTTAAAAGATAAACCAAATTACCTAAAGGTAAGGATATACTTTTAATACATTAATAACTAGTGTTCATTTTAAATTCATTTTGGCAAATGAACCCAATAGACACTTATTTTTGTGCTTAAAAGATAAAAGATATGAAACAAAGGTTTGAATATACCTAGCATTCAATAATCAGATATTTAGTTGACAAAAAATAAGTGTTTATTGTTGATTTATTTTCAAAAATGAACCCGGTAAAATCAGCCTATCTTGGTAAGAAGATAAACATTTAGATTTCATTTATTTTTTGAAAGCAATGCGTTCATTTTTAATTATTACAAAGAAAAAAAAACCCAATTAACACTTATTATTTATACCAAGTGATAAATACATGGCCAAAAGTTTGGTATTCATTTTGCATTCATTTTAAAATGAACAAAAAAACGAACATTGCCAGAGGTTTGGTATTCATTTTGCATTCATTTTAAAATGAACAAGAAAATGAATAGGTTTTAAATTATGTATTAATGAATAATCTTTTCTTTGAGAAACAAAATAAATTTAAATTTTTCATAATTCCATTTATTTTATATATCTGTCGCATATCCTTTAATTTATGTGTGCTGGACACAGTCACCCAGCAGCAGCAACAACTGCGAGAGCAAGGACATCCCTTTGACAAAAGGTGGCGTCGGAAAAGGGGGGACCTCCAGTCACTTGCGTCACTCCTCGACGCATCCTGGAATGAACGGGGAAACCCCCTCATAATGAAACCAGCTAATATATCTTGTTGACGTTGCCGGCAAAGGCAGCAAAAAAAAGGAGGAAGCGACATTGGAGCACCAGAGCCCAGAGCCCAGAACCCAAAACCCAAAGCCCGAAGTGGAAGCAGAAGCAGCACAGACATGTCTATTTTGGACCTTATCGATTTTGTCGGGGCTCCGACCCTCAGTTTTCGGAGAGAGGGGAAGGGTGGCCTGGGATGCGGGCGGCGGCTGTAGAGCAGGGAACCAAGGAGGAGGAGGGTTACTAAGGGGCTGAAGGACCCGGCTAAATGGGCCAACATTTAAATGCAACAATTGTCATTAAATTTTCATTGGAAGCAGGCGAAAGGTTTAAGCCAAGAAACGCTTAAAGTGGCCACAAATGTATGTAGAAAATTTGGTTTACTGGGTGAACATAGAGGATTTAAATAAAATAAATAATAATTAATAACAAAGACCTAATAAAATAATAGTTTATAGAGTACATAAAGTAAAGTAGATAATACTTAACTAGAAACCTAATTAATAAATAGTTTATATTTTGAAACTAGTAAAACAAGAGTAAATTTTACTCTAAACTTTGATTTAAATTTATGGTTTGCTAAGTTATAAAGATCATGTAATTTATTTTGCTTAAATAACCCACAAAATTTTTATGTTAATTATAAAATCTTAGAAATTTTGAAATAATATTTATGACAAGGGTAAAATGCGACCACTTTTGCCACAATTATTTGTCGAGAAATTTAAAAGGGTCCTCAATCTCTCTTTCAAACAGATTTTAAAATATGATTCACATAATTTATGAGTCTTTTTGGAAATTCCTCAACCAATTCGAGAACTTCTACACATCTGCCAGATCCAATACAATCCCCCTTCGGGGCGGAACTTTGACGATCCACGGATGATCTCCGCCGAGGGAACATGTGGCTGCCACGAGCCAAGAACTTATATGTACATATATGTATACATATGTATACTTAGCATATATCGCAGCATGAGTGTTTTATGTTGCCTCGCTTTATGAATTCCATTTTCATTAGGAGAGAATGCAGCGCCACATAAATTTGCCATTAAGCATTCGAAATGATGATGATGGCTTGGGGCCTCTGGTGGGCGTGTTAATTGCCAAAAGTTGAGTTATGAACAAAACTTTGTTTCGGGGAGAAAAATCGATGGAAGGCACTTTAAAATGGACGCCCCAAAACAAGGACACTCCGTTGTGTATCCAGTAGATACACAAACGGTCTTCGACTGTGTCTCAGTCCGTGTCTATGTCTATTTACTTAAGCGAAAAGGACTCCGGCCGCACTTCCCTCTTTGCACTACAATTTCTTAGTTTTTCCTCTTCGATATATAGATTTTGTGCCACCCCGCAAGGAATTCCGTCTTTGCTTTCCTTTATTTTTATTTTCCCTTGGCTCGTTTAAGTGTGTAAATGTTTTTCCCGCTCGAAAGGAGCAAAATTCCGTCGTCGGCTCCTTTTTTGCCAGCCAGGAATTTGTTTATTTGTGCGAGTTTTCTGTGCTGTGCCGAGGCTGTTGACATTGGTTTCCAGTTTACAAAGAAATCGATTAAACGCAATTGGGTAAATGGCCCAGAGTGTGCCCCGCCCACCATCCCTGCCTGCCCGGCACAAGGTCAACTCTTAAATGCTTGCCAGCTTCGCTTTCGACTCGGGTTTTGTTTTGTCTCCGGCTTTTTTTGGCTAAATTTAATTTACCCCAGAAAAGGGCAAACAAGGTTGTATTTTCTATAAACTAAAGCGAGGCTATGAAGAATAAATATAAATAAAAAAGGAGACCAAGAAATATATTCTATATTTTCCAATAAAATACATTGCTTAGATATACAGAAAAGTGTAAAGAACTGGAATCAATTGACCAGAAAGCAGTTAAACGACTCAAATGCATATTTTCTTAAAAAATATAACTATGGAAAGGTAAGAAAAATACAAAAATTGAATAAAATGCAAACCAAGACTAAAAGTAATATATTTCTAAAGAAATACAAGACATATTTACTTTGGTAAAATAAATGAAAATATCAGAAACTGAACAAATGTTCAGAAACCAACTGACCAGAAAGCAGAATTCAAATTTAAAGTAAACCCTCGGGAAACCCAAACCCTAAGTAGGTATCGATTCCCCCGAAAAGTGTCATCGTTAACATAAATCACTCACAAAACATATCAAAAACCCATTCAACCCACACGCGGGAACCTTTTGGTACTTCTCCGGGCAAGTACTTAATTTTACGGCAAATGAGAAAAATAAAAATAAAGAACTTTTCCAGCTTTAATTTCAATTTCAATTTATTTTATTTCGTTTCCCGCCACACACAAACACACACACGTGATATATAATATATTGAAGCCCCCGGCGAGTGATCTTGATCAACGAGCGACGTGCATTTCACATTTTATAGATTTTCTAGGGTTTCGAATTAGGACTGAACTTTGGGGCTGAGTGCCTAATGAGTCAGGCAATTAGACGTGACCACAAAAAAAAAAAAACAAATGTATATATCTATTTACTGGTATTAATGGCAGTACATAAATTGTGTGGGAATAAAATTAAGTTCAAGTTAAATGAGTTAAAAAATAGAAAAATAAATTCAACTTTAAGAGAAGTAATAATATAATTTTGTTTTTAATATTAATTCAAATTTTCTCAAATTAAATTCCACAGTTTTCTTCCTAATTATATTATATATATATTATATATTATATATTATTTTCCTTAAAAAAAAAAAATGCAACTTTAAAAGAAGTGATAATATAATAATATTTGATTCAAAATATTCCAAGTTAAACTCCAAAGTTTTCTTCCTAATTATATCGTATTAAAAAACCTTATCTACATATTTTTTTCTAATTAAAAAAGCTACTCTCTAGGCTCTCTACTCTCCAGTAAATTATTATTTCCCTTAAATATTAAATTCAACTTTTAAAGAAGTGAAAATATAACTCTGATTCAAATATTTTATTCAAATTATTCTAGTTAAATTACAGAGTTTTCTTCCTAATTATATCGTATTAAAAAACCTTATCTACATATTTTTTTCTGATTGGAAAAGCTACTCTCTTGACTCCCTACTCTCCAGTAAATTATTATTTCCTTTAAATTTTTTATATGTTAAAAACGAAACCTCTCTCAGATCCCACCGACATCTCCCATAACCTTTCCTAACCTTCTCACGTTCTCTTATCACAAATGGGACGAAAAATGAGGTAAACCGAAAATTATAAAAGATGTTCCGATGGCCTCTTCGGACCTTGAGGGTCAACCGTAGATTTGTAGTAATAATTTATTCCGAAATTTAATTATGTCGGGTTAAATTCTTTGATTTGCTTTACCTTTTCTCCGATTTTTCCGTATGTTTTCTTGAACGATTTTTATGATTGTGGAGACAAATCGGCGTCATCAAAAAATTGTTGTAGGAAAAACGAGTTTTCAAAATGATTTGCATAGAAATGTCACTTGCTGTCTCGCTCCATTGCATTGAGAGGAGAAAAGAGGTATACCGCCATGATTATTAGAAGATTTCAAAAAAAAAAGAAAAGAAGAGAGAAGAACGGGTTCGGTTTCGTTTCTTCGGGGCATTCTTTTGTAATAAATGATATTGGGAAACCTATGGTATGGGGGAAACCTCATAGACTTTCTGTCTGCCATCTTAGTATTTCTATTTATTTTTAAAGGGTATCTACATATGTAGCTCTAGCTGCGTAAAAAAATGTTTTTAAATGTCCTTCCTAGAGCAAAACCCTTGTACAGCCTGCTAATTCCACAAAAACCATTGCAGGGATCAAGGTTAGAGGGTTAGTTATTATTTGATATCATCATACACATCATATTAAGCATATAGATCGGTGTGTAGGGATGTTCCTAGGGGTTGCGATGAGCACACAACCCTCTGTTTGCCTTGCGTGTGTCCTTTGTTTGATCTGCTCCTCATTCCCTCTCACTTTGTTCTCATTTTACAATTCTATTTTTTATTTTGAGCACCAACCATTTTGAATTATTTGTTGCCACCGAGTTGTTTTTTAGTAATTCATAAGTGGCAGCTGTTAATAAACCCTTGCCGGGTTCAATAAGGGAGGAGTTGCTTATTTGGACACGAGTAATATGCAGATTTATCTGTTTTCAAATACATATGTATATATGAAGGGATTTACAGAATGTACATGACTAGATCCCTACAAGGCAGTCAATCGAAAGGAATCCTTCTGAAATCAAATCAAATCAAATCGAACAAATCGAAGCAAATGGAATCAAATGAATTGCATTATTAATGCCAAATATTGAACACTTTGGAAAGGGGTGAAAACATATAACTATACTTCATTTTGCTCAAATTAAATTAATTAATTTTAATATTCTTTAAACTACGCATTTTATTAAGATTTCTCAAGTAAGCAGTAGCGAAGATACTACTGAAAATCGTATTATTTTATTATAAACAGTATTTATAACTATACCATTTCGTTAAATATTTCTTCTCTAAAATGTATATTATCTATAAAATTATATACAACAATAAAACAACAACCTATGCTAACTTACTAGGCTGTTTGTTTGGAAAATAAACACATTGTATAATGAAATCTTCACTAAAAACATTTACTATAATGCTTTCAGCCATTAAAAAAGAATAATAAATAAAACGATTAAGGTCCAAAGTTTAAGTTTAAGCAAAGGTGCTTATGCTTTATATAAAATTTAGTGATTTAATAATTAACTCAAAATAAGGTATTAGTTTTTACACCTCAAATTTCTAAAATTTGTACCAATTTAAGGAATTTGTAAGCAAATTAGAAATTTATTGATGTATTTAAAATTTAATCTAAACTTTGATTATTAATTAAAGAAAAAAAAAAAAATAAAACCAAAGAGCTTGATACTCAAACATATCTTCTATATATAGATACACTATATATGTACATATAGTGTTATTATGTGTTTAAATAATAATAAAAATTTAATTTTATTAATATTAAAATATAGGATAATATTCATTGATTAATAATATTTATTAAGCATAAAAAGTTTTTTAATAAAAAACTACAATTCTCATTTCACAAACCTAAAAAGAAAATCTATCAGCAAAATTTTCCCCGTGAATTTCCCGTCGGCAAAGTCTTTGCAGCGGAAAGCCGAAAGCCAAATCCTGCTACGAAATCCTGGCTCCAAAAAAAGGACATTCGCCGAGCAGAAGACAAGACGCAGCAGCAAAGTTAACATAAAAGAAATATGGATAAATAAAGGGAGCAGCGAAGAAGGCAGCACATAAAGGAAATATGATTGAGATTCGCAGCCAACGAGGACGTCGAAAATACGAGAAAAAAAAACACACACAAAAAGGAGGAGAAGACGCGCGTCCTGCGTCGCCGTCGACGTCGACGTTGCTCCGCCTAAAGTTGTCATAATTTGCTCTATATGCGTTTTTATTTATTTGCCGATCCGCTGCGCGCACGTTCATAAAAAACGAAGACGTTTCATTCGGTTTTTTCTCCCTCCTTTTTTTATGTCTCTTTTTTTCTGTGCTTGTTACTCGCAGAGAGAGAGAGAGTGCCGCCGAGCGAGAGGAAGGAGCACAGCTATAGTGGTGCTAAACGGTTTAACAGGGGCCTAACATTCGAAGTTCAGTCTTATACGGCACTTCCCCAGCTGTTAGCCGCTAACAGGGGGAGAGCGCGAGCGTGCGAGAGAGAAAGGTGGTGCGAGAGTGGAGCGGAGCGGAGCGAAGCTTTCGCTGCTGCGAATTTTGGCGGCGACTCCTGTTTTTTTAGTATAGAGCGCTGCAGTCGCTCACAGGACGTCGCTGCCGCTGCCTCTGCCTTCTCTGCTCTGCTCTGCCCGCGCGGGGGCGCCACTCGAGAAGCGCTAAGGACATTCCGACGCCGACGTCGATTCGCGTCCGCGCTCGCCGTCGTGTTCGTTCGTGCTCGTGCTCGTGCGTTTCGGACTCGGCCTCGGATTCGCACTCGAGCTGCAGCCTGAGATTGCGATTCCGATTCCGTTCTTGGCCGTGGTTCAGTCAGCAAGCGAAAGCGCCTTTTTCCCAGAACCCTGAATCCTGAAAGCGCTGAGCGCCTCACCAATAAAGAAAGAAAAAAAATAAGAATAAACACACACTCTGAAAGCAGCGGAAATTTGCAAATATTAACAGTTAACAGTTAACGGGACCGCAGTGCGTTTTTATTACCGCCGCCTCCGCCGTCGCTGCCTACGCATGTGTGTGTGCGTGTGTGTGCGGGTGCCTGTGTGTGCGTGCGAGGGGGCGGGGGCATGTGTGCGAGTGTGTTGGTGTGCGCGCGTGTTTAATTAATCATAAAATCTCCATCAAAATGCAAAGCCCGCAAAAGTAACTCGCCAAAAGCAACAACAACGAGAGCGGGGCGGGCGACAAAGAGAGGGAGGAGGATATATAGAGAGAAAGAGAGAGACGGAGACCGAAATGTGCAATAAACTCGATTTTTCTGGCATCTCAACTAAAAACTAACGGCAAAGCGAGTTGCCGTCGGCATCCGTGAGATACTTTCCACAGAAACAACAAGATGCAATAATGAAACAAGGATAGCTAAGGAGCAGAAAACCAAAACAAGCGAAAGGAGGAAAGGCGCCAAAAAGGGTGAGAAAAGATTACAAAACAACAAATTTTTAATAGATTTTTAACTTGCAACTTTATATATTTAAATGCTTTAACACAACTTGAATGTTACAGAGTAACGTTTATTGTGTTTGACTCTCTTGAAAATAAATGAAGTTAACTTTAAAATATTCAACTGCTTTTTCGTTAAATAGCTAATTAGAAATAGCGTTATTGAAAAATATACTTTTATATTGTATTTAAAGTATACTTGAAAGCTTAAATACTTATTTATGAAAAGTCAAAGAACGATAATTGATTTAGTTTTCTAATTTCATTAACATACATTTATATATCACAGATTATTTGAGTGATTAAGTTTTGTCATATCAAAAACATACATTCTTATAACAATAAATGGTTTAAGTAATTGAGTATCGGTTAAGTTTTGCATTACTAAACTTAAATTAAAGTGTGAAGTAATGATCTAATATAAATTAATCAAAAAGTTCCTTCTTTAAACTCATTTCAACTAGCAACTTACTTGTATAGCAATTCAAAAGAAGGTTTAAACTTAAATAATAAGAAATACTCCAAGCCGAGATCTGAATTTGTACATAAAAAGTACTCTTAACTGAGCACTTATTATTATTAAAATAAGAATCCCCAAAAAGCAGCCATGAAAATGAGGTAATTTGTTAAGTTACTGCGGAAATGGAATCGAAGTAATTTATTTTCTGATGAAAAATTGAGGACAAAGTCTTGTATAATTTATACGTTTTGTTTCTGTAAGAACAGTGACAGGTTTCAACCCCTTTATATATGTATGTATATATGTATATTTAGTACCAACTTCCTTCCCTGGGTTTTATTCCCTTCGATTGGTTATATGTCCAGCCAAGTGAAAGGAGACTTTAATTTTGTGGATAAGAAATGTGTTTTACCCAGCAAAATACATTAAAAATGTAGTTTCATACCCTGTCAGCCTTGTTTTAGACTTGAAAATTACGTATACTTGAAAATATGTATACTTATCTATTTAATTTCTTATTTTTAGTATTGATAAAATCCAGATTAAAATTTTGGTTTAAAGGAAAGGTTTTTATTTTCGAAAACACCCCTAAAATGTTAGACAGATTAAAAGTCTGATCAAATCTTATAATATTATAAGTTAGGGACTCTTTAGAGACTTAAAGTATAAAGTTTTTACACTTTAACTGAATATTTATAGTTTTGGTAAGATAATAATAAAGAGAGCACATAAATTAAAGTTTAATTCTTTATTATTCCCTTTAAAGAACTTTAAACTTATCTAAAGAAGAACTCATTTAAGTCCGAATCCATTTATTTATCCACTTATTTAAATTGAAAGTTTATGAAGAAAATTTTTAAAATATTGAATTTAATTTCCCAATTTGTTATATATTTATAACTACTTCTCCCATTATTGTTTATTGATTGCTTTGAGCACTGTATACAAACGTACAAAATACATCCTGATGTTGACTCTTCTTCGACACTCAGAGACCCCCTTCTTGAGAGCCTTGATATATTGTGCTTGGCCTGCGAGTAACCTACAAATTGGGGAATACATATTGCACAAGATCCCCATTGAGCCTGGGGCTACTTGGCCGCTCTTCAGTCCCCGAATAACCGCCCATCTCTGGTCCAGAGCCCGACAGGCTCTGCTCTTGCGAGATTATTTAACTTTGACACTTTATGCGAGGACATGCAACTGCAACGGAGCAGCCCGAAAGTTGCATGTTGGGCTTATGTCAAAGTTAACATAAATACAACTACTTTGTGCCCCAAAGGTGGCTGTCGAGGGGTGGGGTCAAGGGGCATGGGCGACATGGGCGTAAGGTCGTTGGCTGCAATGTTCGAGGAGTCCATGCCGTAGGATATGACAAGGGATACAAGCACCAAGGGGGAGTGCAACGACAACAAGACGAGAGCAAGTCGAACAACAACGCATGTCAAGAACGAAATTAACATGGCAACATGGGTGGGGGTGGGGAGTGGGGTCATTGGTAGTGGGAGATGCTGGCCATCTAAGGTTTAACGAAAAGATGACAGGTGTCAAGTCAGTGTGTCAAAGATACCGAGTATCTGACAGATGCACAGCAGAACGGGGCCAAGACAATAGAGAGAGTGAGAGAGGGGCGGCCTGATGGCAAAACACTTCAATCAAGTCACAATTGTTGCAACTCATGCCCGGCATAAATAATTCTCAATCAGGCACAAACTCAAAGATACAAAGATACATAACCAGAAGCTGAGGAAAGGCCCAAGTCCCCCCAGCCCCTCCATTTATATTGTTTTATTGTCTTAATTAATTTATGAGTCGCGCGATTTCATTTCTCTGTGGCTGCGTTTTAATTTTTTTCGCTGTTCGTTGGCTTTCCCATAAATTCATTTGTAAAAATTCGAAGCGCTCTCGGTGTACATAGTCTATTTCTCATTTTGTTGTTCCCATTATATATTTGATATAAAGTTTATTTTCATTTTAATAATAAATACGCGAGCGGCGTAGAGCTCGCGAGCCAAGCGGACACCGGACGGATGAAATATTTATTTTGTGTTATGACAGAAATGTGCGGCCATAGTCGTCGCAATGTGTGCATATAAAAATGTATCTATCTATCTATCTATCTATCTATCTGCGGGCCCATCTCCCGCTCCTCCCTCCACCCCTCCCCCCTTTCGATAGTTCATGGCATATTTTGTTGCGAATATTTGGCGAAAAATGTTTTTATTATTCGCAGCGTGATGCCGTAATGTGGGCCATTGAAGCTGACACACAGCTCGTCGGCACATGCAGCTCTATCCGTCTATATATCAATCCATCTGCAGCCCCAATTCTGGTCGATTTGGGCCTTCAAATATCATTGCATTTTTGCATTTCAGCATTTACGAATTTCATTTCATTCCGTTTTGCTAATTCAATAAACCGCATTAATTGAATTTTTATGGCTTATTCACAGCGCGAATTTATTAGTTGGATTCCATTCTGGTCGGGTTAGAACCAGCCTCGATTCTGAGTTGCCTTTTTAATGGTTTTTCAGTCGAGGCAATAAACCAAATTCAATTCATATTCATCAAAACACAAATTTTAAGGCGGAACTGAAAAAAAATCGAAATTCTGCTTAATTAATAACGACATTCATTCACTAAAATTTATTTAATTTGAGTTTCTGTGAAATTCCTAGTAATATAAGGAATAAGCTTGGTTAAGTTTCAATTTAAGAATCCATAAATACTGAAATTCAATATGATAAAAGCCCTGGCAAATTTATTTTATACAAAACAACACCAAAAATAGTTTGGCCTTTATATTCGATTATAAATTTATGTAATTACCAAAGGAATTAAAAAAATTAATTGCTCTTGATTGGTTTTGTGTTAAATAAATACTTTGAATTAGAGGGAAATTGCTTTGCCTAATTGATTTTGTTTCATATTCATTTACTAATTATATATTTTGTATGGGTTTTAAATTAAATATTTTACATAAAAACTAACATAACTACTAAAAACTGGTTATGTTTTCAAATATTTATAATTTTCTTTTATTTACTAATTATATGAATATTTTTTTAGGGTTTTAAATTGAGTATTTCACGTAAAGAAGTAAGGATAACTACCTTTACTATAAAATATTAATTCTTTTCTTTAATTATTTCATTATATGAATATTTTGTATGGCTTTTTAAATAAGTATTTTACATAAAGAAATAAGACAAGTTACTAAAAACTTGTTAAATATTCAAATATTAATGCTTTTCTTTCATTAAATAATTATATGTATATTTTGTATGGGTTTTAAATTGAGTACTTCACATAAAGAGGCTAAAGTAACTATAAAAAATTTGTTGTTTTCAAATATTTATGATTTTCTTTCATTAACTAGTTATATAAATGTTTTGTAAGGGTGTTAATTAAATATTTAAGGTATAGAAGTAAGACTAACTAATAAAAATGGTTAAATTGTTTAATATTATTGATTTTCTTTCACTAATTAATTATGTATACATATTTGTTGTGGTGTTTTCATTGAATATTTCCCTTAAAACTTGTTGAATTGTTAAATATAAATAGTTTTCGTTTCATTTTCTAGTATTTTGGTTATTTTGTATAATATTTAGGAATCTAATTCGTACATAATATTCTTTTTCAATACTCATATTCCATTTCAAGTCAAGTTATTCCTTATGATAAATTACTATCTCTTCTAAAAATTGCCCTGGCTTTAAGAAAAGATTATGTAACAATTATTAAAACCCAAAAAAAAAAAAAACAACATTGTCAAGAAAAGACCTTTTTACAATTATTAAAACCTTAAAAAACAATATTTTCAAAGCTTATTTAAATCATAAAAGAAGTAAAGGCTAAATCCCATATTAAGACTTCTTAACTTCTTATCCTTTTCACAAATTAAAAATTCACCAAAGATAAGTCAGGCATAAATCAAATGCTATCCCAGTCACAACTCTCTCTTTCTTCAAAAATTCAAATTCAAAATTGAGTTACCAAATTTGAGTGGCAAATAATTGCCAGAATTGGAAGCGAAACAAAAGGAGACGAGGAACAGGTAAAGGCAGCTACTTGAATGCAATTATTTCCTTCGTTTATGAGTAATTAAAACGAAACGAGAGCGAGGCGAGGCGAGGATTGGCAAAATATCAAAAATGGCCATCATTGTATGGTGTGTGTGTGTGTGTGGGGGGGTGTTCAAGGGGAGAAGTGGGGCGATAAACAAGTGTCTCGTGTGTGTGAGTGTGTGTGTGTGCCCGGTACTTTGCATAGATTGTCCACTTTAGATTAAGCCATGAATAATTTATGTGCGTCTCTTATGATTTTAATTGTTTGCAATGGCAGCTCAACAACTCCACCGAGCCACCGGACAACCCTCCCGGACCCTGCCGGACCCCTCTCCCCCCAAGCCCTTTCTTATATTCCCTTCAAAGCCAAAGAAAAGGCAGGGCGGGGCGGGGAAGCGAACAAGCGAAAGCGAAGGCAAAAACAAAGTAGCGCCCCAAAAGCAAATGCAAAACAATACAAATTCATCTACACAAAGAGCCTCGAGACTGGACTTTCCTGGCTGGAGTGTATGTGCCTGTGTGTGTGTGTGTGTGGAGTATCTGTGTGAGCCGCGTATCTGTGTATCTGCTTATGTTTCTGCCTCTGAATCGGCCTTCTTCCCAGGCCATTCATTCATTTCGGTCCCCTCAACGCAGACATTTGCATTTCCCCACAAATATATACATACATACACACATTTTGCAGAGGTGTGTGTGGCGCTTAACCCTCGAGTGCCCGGCACCCCGCTGGCTCAACTGGTTGACCGTCATCCTCGTCTGGCATCGTTCCATTTCGCTTCCTTCTCAAAAATTATATGAAAATTATACCAATTCAACTCATAAAATTTTTTCAGCTTAATAAATTTGCAGACATTTTGTAAAGGGAGCTGGGATCTGGAGTGCTGGGAACTTGGAACAGGGTTCATTGTCGTTGGGTTCTGCGTTCTCATGCAAAATGGTCAATTCCAAAGTGGCTTTAAGCCCCTTTCCCCTGCTGCCTTCTTCTTCTGGCTTTATGTATATATGTATATATATACAGACAAGTACATTGTACATTGGGGGAGCGTTAACCAGACGCAGTTGCCTCGCTTAAACGAAGCTCATAAATTTGCCTCAAACAATTTCCACTTCTTTTTTTTTTTTGTGTTCGTCCAGCTACTTCAACCGTTTTCATTTCCCATATTTTCCTTGGATTTTTTTTGGGGTAAGTCAATTTGGTAGTAGGAGGTGGAAAAAGCCTGGGTTTCACTTTTTTTGGGGGGAATTTTTTTCAAGAACATAAGTCAGGTGAAACTGAAATAGCTATAAATCAGACAATCCTTTGAAATGTATCATCCTTTTTAAGGGATTTTTTACATCTTTAGAGAATGTTATTTATTAATAACAGTATGTATTTAAGGTAATAATCGTAGTTGTTTAAGAAAGAAGTAGAAGTAGAAGTTTTTTGCTTTTAAAAGCTTGCCTGTGTCCTGGTCTTTATCCCGACCTCTTAATATTGAAAATATAACAAATTTTTACAGTTAAAAGCATGGTAAATTGTCAGAAATAAATGTAATGTAATAAATCAGATAATCCTTTGAAATGAATCATGCTTTTTCGAGGTGTTTTTTACATTAAAAAAAAAAGGTATTTATTTATAAGATTATGTACCTAAGGTATTACTTGCAGTTACTTGAGAAAGGGTTATTATTTTGGCTTTTTAAAAGCTTGTCTATGTCCTAGTATTTACCCCGACCTCTAAACATATTTAAGGTTTTAAAAATACAATTAACAATATACTAAAAAGTATGGTAATTTGTCAGAAATTAATGTAATGTTATAAATCAGACAATCCTTTGAATAAATCATGCTACTTGAGGTGTTTTTTACATCCTTAGAGAATGTTGTTTATTTATAAAAATATATATTTAAGTTAATGCTTGTAGTTATTTGAGAAAGGAGTATACTTTTGGATTTTTAAAAGCTTGTCTATGTCCTGGTATTTACCCCAAATACTTAACTTATTTAAGGTATTCAAAATATCACCAATTTTTACAATTAAAAGTATGGAAATTGACCTGAAATTAATGCAACCTTAACCTTCTTTCCCTAAACAACTTAAATAGAAAATAACTAAGCTTAGTTAAGCTTAGAATCTTTCCCCTTTCTATCATTATACTTCCCCAGAATTCATCACTTAAAGTTACAACTTCCAGATCCTTTAAAAAATTTTTCACTTCTGTCAGCCTTTTAGAATTGTCTCTAACTCCAAAAATCCACCCAATAAAGTGATATTGACTGTCAGTCTTTCGTGTGCGATCGACGGTTGAAACAACAGACTTCAATCAAGATCTTACCTCCCATTTTCCATACAATTTCCATGGACTGGCAAGTGTCTGTTTACGTTGGCTCCCGGGTTCATTCATTCGATGACTCCCAAAACAGAGCCCCGGATATATCTGTGTGTGTTTGTGTGTTTGGTGCTATCAATCAATCAAGCGAATTGCATTGAATTTTGATCAATATCCGCTGCTGGTGGGGAAAAAACAGCAATATGTTTGCTACTTATAGCTAGCCATAATTCACGATTTGGCCGAATGATTGACGCCATGTATCTGTGTGTGTTGATTTCGAACTTTACTTACGGAGAGATGCCAAGATTTAGAGTTCCTCTGTTTAGGGACCACCTGCTGGCAGGAAACTTGGGCTATTTTCCTAGGGCTACAGTGACAAAGGAAATGAAGGCTTGAAAACTTTTCTGACGGAAACCCACCGCAGGCTGGGGAACTTCTTAAAGCTCCGGCCCGGCAATTGCGGAAGTTTTATGTTTTTGGCTGTGCGTAAATCGCTCAAGAAATCAGCTCAAGTGGAATAAGTTGTGGCTGCTCACTTTGGCCTCGGTTAACACTTTCGCCCCCAAGGCCCTGCCCCGGCCACGACTCCGTTTTCGTGGGTTAACTCCGCCCCGAAAACAAATTGATTTCGGATGAGTCGAGTCCATTGCCATTGATGGGAATAGTAGTGGTCCAGTTGTGTGTGGATTTCGGATTTGGATTTCGAGTGGCGACTCCTCCAATCGGTATCCAAGCATGGATACAATGGGATCTTTAGCTGTAGCTGTATCTCTATTTGTATCTGTATCTTTAGCTGTATCTATATCTGTAGCCACTGTGTTTACCTTTGCCAATAAATTCACTTAATTGCCGGGAAATAATCATAAAGCAATCGCCCGTAATGCGGATGGGATACAATATCCACACACTCTTCGTTTAGAATTTGTGGCCCTGTTGAAAGTGTAACTCAGAAATGGTTTGAAATTATGTTGAAATCGATTTTCCAGGTAATTTATGCGGCGCATACGTCGGAACCTTTAGTTTTGGGGGATTTCGATGGGGCAATACAGTGCTCTCAGTTGGCCATTCATACAATGCCACGTGTCTGATATGTATATATATGTATATATATACCTGTAAAGATGCTTCCAAATTTATGGTAAATATTTTATACCAAAATTTCGATCTAAAATGCCATTTTCCACGAAGCTTTTACATAGCTGGAGCTACTTGATTGTCCGCTGTGTATTTTTCCTCGCAGGACGACAGTTCTACAAGCGGCATCCTTCCAATACGCGGGTGGTCATGGATTTTCCCACTCTACCCCAGCTGTGCTCGTACTTTAAACTGGGAAACTAGATCCGAAAGTGGTCAATAAAGTGGTTTTCTTGGGAATTTAAGGGTTACAGCACTCTCATTCACTTTTTCTATTATTTTTGGTCCTAGAATCTCTTCACTTTTAGGTTAGCTTTTGCCGAGTAAAGTACCTTCCGGTATCCTTACTGTTTTCCGTCTTGGTTTAGCTTAGTTTAGTGGCCACTGTTGGTCTGATTTCGACATTGGTTAGTTATATCGCCTGGAGTCGTCGATATCTGCCGGCGTCAGGTAAATTAGCCAGAGAGCCGGAATAATTCGATCGATTGGAGTCAGAAATCGAACCGGGGGAATGAGGAGTACGGCTGGACTGACTGAAAGTTATGCTGAGTGATTCCGTGTAATACATCAATAAATTACCCACTCTTACGGCAATGGGGCTCATGCAAAACTCTTCGGGGTTCCTACAGCCCCGTCGGGATTCAACTCCAAAACCCACGCCCAACCAAGTCCGAAATATCCAAATTTCCCACTCCAGCCTCCTGCACGCGGCAAATCCAGATCAGAGGCTACTATTTTAAGTTATACGCGGACTAACCATATGCGCCCTGTTCATTTATTCAACGTCTAAAATTGCGACACGCCGCTATTCATATATTCAAAAATTTATCATAAAGCCTGACCGGCCGCTCCTTACGTGACGATCCGGCCATATGCATATATATATCATGGAAAATTACACTGCGCAACTTCGAATTTATACGGGGATAATTTGGCACAGTTTGGGGGAGTCAACGAAACCAGAACATATTTATTTATTCAAAGAAAACCATATAAACCTCTGTAAGAGTTAAGTTAAGTTCGAGATACATAGCTCCCTAAGTCAGGATCTCTCTTGTGTTGAATAGTGTGCCTTAGGGTCCCGGAAAATACGGGAAAATGTACGTAACTTACACAAACTTTCCCAATATCTTCTCCCCTCTCGTTGCCAGGGTGCAGTCCATGAGCAGACTTCAGAGGCAATCGGGATCAGGAGGTGAGCGCTTCCGATCGAGGGGATAATGTGTTCAATATTTCGCAACCGCATCAATTACCGTGGGACTGGCGGCACCAGGAGCGGCAGCGGGGAGCGTGACAGGGATCGAGAGAGGGACCGAGACCGGGACAGAGACCGGGACCGAGATCGGGAGAGGGACACCCTGCTGGCCAAGGAGCTGGATGCGGACAGCAATAACAATGGCACCGAGGCACCGCAGGTGGAAACGGAAGTGGAAGCAGCTCCCGACTGCTCCGACACGGAAAGGGAGACGGAGCAGGAGCCGGAGCAGGATCAGGAGCTGGACAACAGCAACGAGGCGCTCGATCTCTCGGTGATCTCGGCCAGCGGCCAGCGGGGATCGCTGCCGGGCAGTGGTCACGTCTCGCTGGAGGCTTTACAACATACCAAAGTGGCGGTGGCCCAGTTCGCGGCCTCAGCGCTGTCCGGTGGAGGCGGCGGCCAGTCCGCCGACCTGGCCATGGTCCAGTCCACCATCTTCAATGTGCAGCGACAGCATCTGATGCAGCTGCAGCTCATCCAGCACCTGCAGAGTCAATTGAAAAGGGCCGAGGCCGTGGCCCTGGGCAGGCCAGTCCAGAGCGACGAGGAGGAGGAGGAGGATGAAGCTGAGACGGAACCGGAACCGGAACCCAAAGTGGAGCCCAGCAATGGCCTCAAGGAGGAGGCCCCGGAGCAGGAGAGGGCGGGGGAACAGGAACAAGAGCGTGAAAGGCTACCGGAGCTGGAGGAGAGTTCAAAGACTGACAAGGCGACGACTGAGGAGAGAAGCAGAAAGCAGGCGGAGATTGAGGGCTCCGACTACCAGCCACTGATGTGCGACATCAGCTCGAGCTTGGCCTCGAGCATCATCACCAACCACGATCCCCCGCCGGCCCCCAACGAGCCCAACTGCCTGGAGATGCTGCAGCGCCGCACGGAGGAGGTCCTCGACTCCGCCTCCCAGAGCCTGCACGCCGCCCAGCTGCAGGAGGAGTACTCGGAGTATGCCTCCAAGGAGGCCCAGAGCCGGGGCGAGATATTCAAGCACCGCTGCAAGTACTGTGGCAAGATCTTCGGCAGCTACTCCGCCCTCCAGATCCACCTGCGCTCGCACACCGGTGAGCGGCCCTTCCACTGCAACGTCTGCGGCAGCAAGTTCACCACCAAGGGCAACCTCAAGGTCCACTATCAGCGGCACACGCAGATCTTTCCGCCCATGCTGATGCCTCCGGGAGTGGCACCCAACGTGGGACAGGGACAGGGTCAGAGTCAGGGTCAAGTCCCAGCCGAGCAGTTCCCCATGCGACTGCCCTTTGTGCCGCCAGCGATTCCAGCAAGTCAGGAGCAGCAGGTCCAACAGCAGGCAGAAGAGCAGGAAGAGATCAAGTCGGAAATACCATCTCAGCAGGCCGAAGATCTCAGCAGGCCGGCGGTGAGGGAGAAGGAAAAGATGCAGGAGAAGTCCCACTCGCCCGTGGAGCGTGTCAAGACCCCCAAGGCAGTGGCACCCGAGGTGAAGCCCAGGCCACCACCCATCCCAGCTGAACCCTCCCCCGAGAAACCCGAGAAGGAAGCTGCTCCTCCCAAGCCCGCGATGACTCCGTCTCGCAGGAATGGCTCCGTGCGCAAGCGACAAACCAGCAGCGCTGGAAGCCCACCCCAGGAGGACAGGGAACGTGATCTCGCCGAGCATCTGCACATAGCCAAGCTGGTGAGGCGCTCCTCCTCGAGCCGAGAGTCCCAGCAGCCGGCCGAGTACTCCCTCGCCCAGATGGAGCGCATCATCGACAAGTCCTGGGAGGATCTCATCGAGATTGACAAGACCTCGGAGACCTCGAAGCTGCAGCAGCTGGTGGACAACATTGAGAACAAGCTGACCGATCCCAACCAGTGCATCTTCTGCCAGAAGGTCATGTCCTGCCGCAGCTCCCTGCAGATGCACATCCGCACCCACACCGGCGAGCGACCCTTCCGCTGCAAGATCTGCGGAAGGGCCTTCGCCACCAAGGGCAACCTCAAGGCCCACATGAGCATACACAAGATCAAGCCGCCGATGAGGAGCCAGTTCAAGTGCCCCGTCTGCCACCAGAAGTTCTCCAATGGGATCATCCTGCAGCAGCACATTCGCATCCACACCATGGACGATGGTGGTCAGGGCGGTGCTAACCCAAATCCCGGCGAGGCTGAGCGGCTGGGCATCGAAGATCAAAACTCGAACAAGTCCATGGGCACCTCCGATACCCTGGACTTCTCCACCACCATTTCGGATCACTCGGGCCAGAGGTCTGAGTCCTCGCAGGGCGGTGACTTTGACGAGTTCATGACCATGGACAGTACCGATGACTCCAGGGATAATTCAAGTGCGGCCACGGCCACGCCTCATCTGCTGGAGCGCGATAGGGAGCGGGACCGAGAGCGAAGGCCACCCCACGATGGCTCCGATGAGAGATCCCACTCCAATCCCGACCTGGGCGGAGGAGCTCGTTCTGAGAGCGGCGACATGCCCGCCATGGATCTGTCCTCGCCTTCGTCAGCCTCTGGTCGCATTTTCGGCGCTGGAATGGTCAATGGTTCGGGGGGTGGAGGATCTGGAATGCCCATGCTGGGAATGCCCATGCCCCCGAATCTCCTGCTCATGGCGGCTGCCCGCGAGGAAATGCATGCCCTGGGTCATGCCCATGCCAAGTTCCCGCTGCTGCCCTTCGGTCCTCTGGGATTTATGGGTGAGTTTTTAAAATAATAAATTATTATTATAAATTATATATATGCTCTCCCTAAGAAAACTTTAATTAGCAACAGAATAAATTAATTTCAAGTCAAGAGATTTATATAAATATAAAACCCAAACATTGGAGTATATATCCATTCGTGACATTAACTTTGCTGTGCGTCTGTGCTTCTGCGAGATGACAAAGTCCCTTTGTCTGCCACCTTTGACCCCGTCAACGTTTGCCACTCCGTCGGCGATAAATCTGCAATTCTGGCCGCGACATAACTCAATTGGACCGGGACAAAGCAACCATTCGAGGAGAAGCACTTCTCCCAGCTCCATTCCCCAGTCCTATGCCAAATTCCGCAATTTATTTATAAACATTTGGCGCATTCCCGAGACCAGTCTCAGGCGATCGAGCAGCGATCTGTCGCCTCATTATGTCACAACCTCTTGTGTCGGACGGATATTTATTATATCTCCGATTGCTGCCAGCACGTGGCAGCGGAAATGATGTGTCCCCTTGGTGACCCCACCGCGAGTAACTCTTTGTCTGCCGCCTTGTACCGCCTTTTTCATTTCTTTTTCATTCATTTTCAGGCCTGCACCCGCCCCCCAATGTGTGCAATCTCTGCTTCAAGATGCTGCCCAGTTTGGCTGCCTTGGAGAGTCATCTGCAGAGCGAACATGCCAAAGAACCGGCCACGGGCCATGCCCATCGCCCACAATGCAACGAAGCTGGAACACCATACGGTGCCAAGGTGAGTGTTAGAAGGGTTTAAGAGAGATACTCCATTTGAATCTAGAGTTTATTTATCTTTAAACTTTAATATAATATAATATTCCCCCCCACTTGGTAGCCTTTCCCTTTCTGGTGCAACCACTAATCACCTCCTTATAGTTCCCTCTTGAGACGCATTCCCTGCCCCCCAAATATGGTGGCACTTCTTACATCACATCCACCTAGCTTAATCCCAGCTTTCGCGCGCTGAGAACTAATGCCATCTGGCGCGGAATGGGACTGAATCATCAACTCCATCGACTTCAGCGGCCCTGCCTTGGCCATGATTAATTAAAATGTTCACGGGTTCAGCCGTCTTGATTTGGCCAAATATGGAGTCTGGAGTCTGGAGCCTGGCTGGCCGCGACCATACAAATTATGAGCACATTATTAATTGCCCGGCGTGTTCGCCTTATTATGAAGAAATTGTGGCCAACTTGCATAGTTTGCCTTAATTGTTTGGCGTTCCGCTTTGCGGCCTCCCAACTTGGAAACCCGACCTCAGGCTCCCAGACTCCCCAACCCCTCCCCCCGAGGTTCATCTCGAGCCAGGGGAGAGAGAGAGCTTTAAGTGCCCGGGATTACATTGCCCAACAATGCCAATTATTTATTAAAGTGCGTTCGCCGTTGCCCGGGGATGGGTTGGTTGGGAGGAGGGAGTGCGGCTGGGACTGCTGGCTGCCCATAATTTAAGTACAAATGCGAGTATTAATATTTATTTCTAGACGGGGCCGGCACTGCGGCATTGTCTCTCTATGACTAATGACATCGTTCATTATGGCTAACATTCTTGGAGAATTTCCAAAATTGAAAGTGAGTGCCTTGAAACAGGGGCGGAATTGAAGGGGTTTGTCATTAGGCACTAGGAAATAGTAATAATAATTGTTAAGACTAGGGTTTGTACTAAGAAAGCGGAGAATAAATCATTGATAACTTATTATTTTTTATTTTTTAATTAATTTAGTTAAATTTATATTTAGAAATTAATGTAGGTACTTAGATGATTTGTTTTTAAAGTGGTTATCTAGTGGTTTAAGAGAAGATTTAGAATAGTTTTTCCGATTTTATTCCATTTTAAAAGCTCTGTTTTATCGAAACATAAACTATTTTTAATGTGATTACTCAGTTATTTCCTCTATTATAATCCTTTCTATAAATAATTAATTAATATTCTAACAATTTAGTTCATTTTTCCTTTAGGTTTTTACATTTTTTTCAGCCTGAAAAGAATTTAGTGCCTTTTGAAAAGGATTATGTGGGTTTTCAAGGGTTTAAGAGCCTAAATATTGTTTCTTATTGATTCTTATTAACATAAAACTTTATTGAAATGGACATAGAATTAGAATAAAATAAAATCAAAAATAGATACATTAGAAATATCCCATAACTATAGGTATGACTTTCTTTAAACATTTTCTCAGCCAGGAAAGAATTTAGTTTCTTTGGGTTATTAGGAATTTAATCTCTTTTGAAAGCTTTGACTTAACCTTTTTCTTTATAAGATATAGTTTAGTTAGAGTTTACTAATATATAGCAAAGATAAATCAGATTATCCTATCTTTTGGATATTATTGTTTGAAAAATTTAGTTAATATTTTCTCCGGGCAGGATCAAATGACTTTAAAAAGAATTTAGTTCCTTTACAAAAGGTTTGGTTGCTTTTTAGGGATTTTATTTCTTTTGAAAGCTTTGATTTAACCATTTTCTTAGAATTAGAGTTAGTTAGTTATTTGGAGTAAACTTATATACACCACAGATAAATCAGAATATCCCATTATTTCAGGTATTAATGCCTTTAATTTTATAAATTTTCCCTGGAAAGAATCTAGAGACTTTAAAAAAAGTGTTAGGTTGGCTTTTAGGTCTATAGAACCTATATATCCCATCTAATACCTTTAATTTCTGTCAGTATGAACCTATTTTTTAATAGGATATAATATACTTATCTTATATTTATCAAAATATCCTATTACTTTATTTATTATTTCCCTTAACTTCATACATTGTCCCAGCCCCATTTCCTTCCCTGAACCGCTCCTGTTCTGGCCTTCTGCCTTGTGGCCAAAATGAGAATGCAGTGTAAATGTCATAACATTTTTAGTTGGTAATCAGCAAGTGCCTCCGGATTCCCGCCACCCTGTCCCCCCTTGGCAATGCCAGACAGCTCTTGTTCTTGCTTTTCCTCACTTCGGGACTCGGGATGATGAGGACCCGGCCACGTTCCGTTTTGCTCGCTTAGCACATTGTTGATGATCTAGAGCAGACGAACATGGGATCGGGTTGGAATGAGGAGTAGATGCTGCCAGGACATATATGTACAATGCAGATTCAGTTTCGGGTTGGAGGCTGCGAATCGGCATCATCTTTTGGGGCTTGAAATTTCTAAATGATTCAAAAATCTTAAGTAATTACGAGAATGCATTATGATGATGCGAAATTTACGACTCCGTCTGGTATGCTTCTGGCCCCTGGATCGTCGGAGGCAAGTCTAGGGGAGCCTGTCGAGGGGAGCGGGAAAGACAAGACAAAAAAACAAAAAAAAACAAAGGAAAAGACATAGAAGGACTGTGTGCCGGATCGGTGGCGGTGTGTGCGATGCATTCAATGCAAATAAATTATGCTACGCTTTATGCAAAATTATTTAATCTTTTGTTCGTCGCGTCTGCCGGGGACACTGCGCGGCATGCGTGTAGTTCCCTCTCGCCGGGCAATTGTTTTGCCATAAAAATATGAAACCCGGCGGCATCGTCTGCCCGAGATAATTAGTTGCCATTATTACACGCGATGGCATAGAATAATTGTGAATTATATGAATATAAGACACTCGAGGGGCGCGAGTCTGAGGCAGCGGGATTAACGCCACATTTACCCGAAAATGCACAGAAATTAGCGCCCGTCGCGAATGCATCTCGCCCTGTAACTTTGTATCTCATAATTATTTCAGCTCACTCTCAACCCAAATCTGTTTGCAAAGAAGCCGCCTTCGACGGGTGACAAGCTGCCGCCGGAATCGTCACCCCGCCCGATGTCCCACAACTCGGAGGTGGCCTCTGCTGTCACACCTGTCAAGGAGGAGCAGCCCGATCAGGATCATCTCACCCTGGAGGAGGGTGCCTCAACTGCAGGCGAAGGCTCTGCGGCAGGTCCTGGCGGGGGTCCTTCTAGTTACCCGCAGGAAGCCGGCGATGCCGAGCAATCGCTGATGAAGATGCAGCTACGTAAGCTATACATTTCTTGTACCGCCCTTCGAATTTTCCTCATTTTCTCCCCCCTTTAGATGCCCATCGCTTTCCGGCCAGTCCCCTTGACTTTCAGCAGGCCCTGATGTCCGCCGGTCCGCCCAGCTCTAGCCTGGATCCGCCGGTGAACAACAAGCATTTCTGCCACGTCTGCCGGCGGAACTTCAGCTCCAGTTCCGCCCTCCAGATTCACATGAGAACCCACACGGGCGACAAGCCCTTCCAGTGCAATGTCTGCCAGAAGGCCTTCACCACCAAGGGGAATCTCAAGGTGGGCTTAGAGAGAGGGAGTCCTTTGTTGTCTTTTTTTTAATTATTAACTTTATTTCTCCTTGCAATTTCCTTTGATATTTCTTTGACTTAGGTACACATGGGCACTCACATGTGGACGAATCCCACTTCGCGGCGAGGACGTCGCATGTCCCTGGAGCTGCCCATGCGTCCTGGCCCAAATCAAAGCACTGGACATCCAGGTTCAAGTGCCGAGCAGGAGTTTATGCAGCGAAGACCAGAGCTCTTCTTTCCCTACCTGCCGCCCTTTTTTAATGGATTGCCGCCAAAGGTGAGCTATAAATTAAGCTTCTTTTGGCTTGAATAACCTAATTTTAACTTTAAAAATAGTTATTTTTAATGATTTTCTTAAGGGTTATATTAGTTTTAGTGTTAAATCATAAACCCTTTTTCCATTTCAACACTTTTTCTCCCTCTTTTCAGCCTGGTGAACTAAGTCCCGGCGCCTTTCCCAACATCCCTCCGCCGCCCTTTGCCAACGGAGGCAAGTATCCCTATCCACCGGGTCTGCTAGGCTTCCCTGGATTCCTGGGACAACATCCTTATGGCCTGGATAGGCGGAGCAGCAGCAAGTCACCTACGCCAGAGCCAGCCCAGAGTCCCTCCTTGAGAGAGGACGAAATGGTTGCCGGCAGCATTTGGCATCCGCTGAGCAGGATCAAGGTGGAGGGCAACCAAAGCGAGGCCCTGCTCCAAGAGCAGGATGACCAGGCGGAGGCTGAGACAGAGGCCGCCGGGGGTGGAGACTTGGAGGAGTCGGAGTCAAGAGATGGGGAGAAGTAACTGAGAGAGAGAGGGGGGCAGTCTTAGATCGAGTCTTAGTCTTGGAACACACATGGTTTTTGTGGAGTACATATCTTGAGCATTACCCTAAGCTTCAACTAGCACTGACACACACTCAACGCGAACACACACACACCCACACATATACGAATATATCCTTTGTGTCTATATATATATATATGAAATAGTACGTTAATTGATAGCGATCTTCAAGGCATTTAAATGCATTAAGTCTAGCCGGTAAGTTGTAAAAAAAAAAAATAAAAGCGGATCGAGGGGGGCTCCTCCTCGACCTCGGATCAGGCGGGCTGCAAGGTCAGAACTTAACTAATTTTATGGCTATACCTAGATAATATACTTAAAAATACATATACAGATAAACATACACGTAATGTAAACTGTGGTAGTTGCATATAAAAAATTGAGAACCGCGAGGAAAATGATCAAAAATAAAGCCGGCGTGCAAAATTGCAAAGAAAAATCGTGTGACTTTTTGACATTGCTCTTCCGGGAAGTGGGCAGCATTCCTTCCGTTCGGATCGAACCAGGGGGATCCCCAGCACCACAATGGATTCAATAAATTCATGCAAATTGGCAGCTTCGGTAAGTGCGTCGTCGTCGTCGTCGTCTTCTTGGTCTCCTTCGATCGTGCCACATGCCACGCGCAGGCCATTCATCATCCCATTCCCTCCGGACGGAGAACGCCCTCGCCGCGCCCCTGGTTCTGCCCCAAAAGTGTAACACATCCCCACAACCCAGCGCAGATGTTCGCCTTTTGATTCATTTGCCCAGACGAACGAATTTTCGGGCGAAGAAGAAGAAGTCTTCGCTTTTAATTATTCCCTTGTCATTTTTGGCGCTGCCAGGGCCCAATCTCCGCTAGCGACGACGGGGACAATGCAACAAATAATAATTTCTAGACCGCAACAACTTGATGTCGCCGCGAATTATAAATGTTGGCCAAGGAATATGACAGGCGTTGTCTGGCAGAAAAACAAAAGACTCTCGACCTAGTCGGACACGGATATTATAGTTGGGGTTTGCAAAATCTAACAAAGAGATATTTTGCGAGGGGATATTAGTTTGAAAAAGATTAATAAATAGGGGATTATGGTGAGAAATATGGCAAGTAATTTACTATGGCTAGTAATTCCCTCTTTCAAGTTTAGTTAAAGATCTTTCAAGAAAGAAAAGCACTTTTGTTGATTTTTGTTTTCAACAGGAAACACCTTACAAAAAGCCTTTTAATTTAGAAAAATTAATAATATTAAACCCAGTTTTTCCTCCTTTTTAAGGATTTTATGAAGGTGTGCTCCTTACTTTTCCTTCCTTCTTTCCTTCCTTCAAAAATTCCCTCAACTGCCGGCTATCAACTTCCCCATAAACACCTCTAAAACATTGCAAACCCTCTCTTCTCTCCCTCTTGACATGTTGTGGCATTTTGCTAGCAATTTCATTTCACATTTTCCATTTTCCACAATGTTGCGCTTTTCCCTAGAAATTCAGCTCATTTCATGGACGCACATATTTCATATGCGGCCGTAAAGTGTCTTGTCTCGAAGGGGTGCAAAAGAAGTCCAAGACTATTAACACAGGCCCAGCGACTGGAGCCATTAACTCCACGGACGGCGTCCTGGCCTCCTGCATCGAAATGAGCGATGAGAAATTGTGCCATGTCTGTGCAGCGATTTCAAGATCAGACATCATTTTCATGATCATAATACCGCCAGTTGGCAGCCGCACGTCGGGCAACTTAATAACCTCATTTGAGTCTCCTCCGGGCTGCGTTATATTTATTTTGCGTGCAATTTGTTTGATCTGAGCGAGTAATTAACTCTGTCTGCAGGCGACGCGTCGTCCGAAAAATGGTCTATGAATAATAACACAGAATTATGATTTTTTGTTTGATGGCCACCGAGGGAGAGATACCGTGGCGAACTTTGAAGTGTGTCTAATTGGGCGCCGCTTAAAAGAAGGGAAATTTGCTATATATACTTATAAATTCCCTAAAAAAAGATCAGCTATACTTCTCAGAGATAGTTGTGTGTAACCACCGTTAGTCTCTGGAAAATCCACAGCCATCGACACTGCAGTTTTATTGATATGAAAATGGAAATGGCAATGGTTCGTCGTAGTCATCGTCCTCTCCAGAGAACAAGCGGCCATCGTGTAGCGCGTTTTATGGCACCCACAAATTCCGTGCTAATTGTTGCACCGCGTACCCGAACTGGTTTTTAAGGAGCCACCTCCATGCCCACCTCCAGTCCATCTCCACCTTCTCCTCCACTCCATCTCCATCTCCTCCTCTACTCCATCTCTACCTCCCTTGCACTCTCCCCCATTGCAGCATCCTCCTCCTCCTCCTGGCGGAGTAGTTTGCTTCAATTTTGCCTCAATTATTTCGCTTGTTTGTTTATGGAGGAATCTTTAATCTCGGCGCTGCAGCTCATGGTGTCGCCGCCGCCGCAGCCTTGACTCCTGCGGCTCCTGGGGCTGCTCCCATGCGTGGCTAAGATCTAGACAACACCTCCAAGCCGGTCCCAGTCCCTGTCCCTGTCCCTGTCCCGATCCCTGTATCTATGATCGTTCTCACAACGGACGAGGTCGAAGCTGGACAAGTGTTTCGAAAAATGGATTATTCATGTTGTCCTTGCCAGGCAATCGGCGGCTTTTGGTCTTTCCCTTGCCATCTCCCTTGCCGTTCCTGTTGTCATTGTTATTGAAGTTTCTGGTCTTGAAGATGGGTGAACGGTGAGGCTTCCTTCAAGATGGAGTCGAAGATTGTGGGATGTGGCTCAGGACAAGCCAGAGAAATAGAGATCTTGCTAAGAAAGTTCAATTTTTATTAAGGAAAATACCTCTCACTTAGCTTTCTGTATTCTCCGTGGTCTGTTAATGATTTTCAGTGCCCTCCTTGTGTTTATATTTATCTATCTGGCTAAAAATATATCTGTAGCCTCCACAAACTATGCCTGGCTGGCCCTAATAAATTTATAAAGCTTGATATTATCGCGGCATCGTAAACGTAACTCACGCCCGGGCTTGGAATGAAGAGGCCGTGGCATCATTTGCATTTGAAGGAAACGGATGCCACACGCACAGAATTCAGATCTTCAGAGGAGCAGGAGGAGTAGCAGGAGTAGCAGGAGGAGGAGGAGAAGCATCATAATGATGATGTTCCATAGCATTCCCAGATCGATTCTAATTTCAAGGCGTTAAGGTGTGAAAATACCTACAAGGCAGCACGAGTAATGGAAATGGAAATGAAAATGAAAATGGTACTGCAACTGGGTATCCCTTCTCCTTCATCTGTCAGCCTGTCTGCCTGAGAGACGCTGCCGAGTCTGGCTGTCATTAGCGGTATTCAAATCATAACATAAATACACTTGTCGTCTGTCGAGGGCTCTTTGGGCCCCCAGCTCCATTCCCCCCTCAATGCCTTCGGAGGATTATGACAGGGCCAAAAGGGGGAAGCCGTCTGTCTGTGGCTGCCCGACTGCAACTTGTTGGCTGCTTTTCATTTTGATAACTTGTCAAAATAGTCTGGAGCCCGCGGCGAGTGGCATGATAAATGCGGCCAGACAGCGCGGAAGCCGCTGACAAAGTGTTGAATGCCAGGGCCACTTTATTATTGCCATTAAGAGGCAGTGTGTGTAAGTGTGTGTGTGTGCCAGTTGGCTTTACGACCCACTCTGGGGGTGGCACATGCAACTTTGGTGGCATAAACTTGTCAGGCAACATCATAAAACGGAACACAGCCCACCCTCTGGGTCCTGGCAGACCAAAAAAAATCGAACTCCTTAACCAACTTCTTCTCTAAGTCAAAGGTAATTCCCTTACGGTAGAGAGCCACGAAATATTGTTGTAATATTTGCCAAAATTATTTGCCGGTCAGCGGTTATCGATTGGCCTAAAGAGCATGGCCAAGGTATGCACTTTGAAAAATTGTTTGTCGGAATTTATAAGAAGAAAATGTTTGAAATTGAATTATGAAAAATTTGTATAAGAGTTTATATTTTTCAGTAAACTAATAACCGTAAGACTTTAGACTTTTCAGCTAAACAAGGTGTGATAATATTTATTAAGCACAACTTTTTAGAAGCAGTATTTATATCATTTTTTGAGTATTTCATTGCTGTTTTGTACAAAACTCCACGTCGGTCTGAGCAGACGTGTCATTAAATTTGCCTTGAAGACAAATGCCGATGAGCAACCGAAATATATCGGATTTAAAAATAAATTTTAAATTTTAATTCGACAAAAAAACCTCTACTTGACCTCGAGTTGGCCCAACAAAATACTCTATTAACTAAAAAGTTCGCCAAAAACAACACTATATCCTTTTTTATTTTGTAGTCTGATTACTGATTATTTATATATTTTTGTAGAAGTTCTTTTATGTTTATTATTTTTATTTTTATTATTATTTAACCCCTACAAAAAATATAAACAATCAAAAATTAGGCGAGAATATTTAAGGATATAATTAGTGATTTATTCTTGACTAATTTTTATATATTTTCATATATATTTTTGTAGGGGTTTATTATGTAAATCTTACATCCTTAATTCTATTATCTAAAAGTTACCTTAATTTCTGGGTTTAAAGCTAATGTATGGAGAGACCTATGTACATCGCAGAACTATGATAAGAAAGTGATCCTATAATAATAAAATTCTTAAGTATCTTGTTCCTTAACCTCTGGAAGAATAAAATTCTCTTAATACTACTAAAAAAACCCTCCCAAATATTCTTTCAGTGCTCTCCCAGTGCCCTTCCTGGACCTTCGCCACTTACCTTAATGCCGGACTGATTGGAATATGATATTCGAGTCTGATTTTATGGCATTTCGGCTCTTATTTATGTACAAGTCGATTTTTGGCCTCTCAACTCCCAGGGGAGGCATCGCCCAACCCCCTTTTTTCCCCCGTTGAACTAATAAAGTTCTCTCGTGCCGCTGCCTTTGCCGCTGCTGCGGGACACGGCTTAATTTGTTAGACGTTATCGCTTCCGCTTAAAGGCAACTGTGCAACAAAATGCATTGCCAGTTGCAACTGCAACTTGTTTTGGCATCTCAATGGGGGCAGGGGGAGGAGCAGAGGCAGGGGCAGGGGCAGGTGCAGGGGCAGGGGCTGGGGACTAGGACTGGGGCTGGGCCACGGTCACGTGCAGCGTGCAATAAGCCAAACATATTCGCATGTTGTCCGATCGGCGGTGCCGTGCGTTATCGATACATGCGTGGCCTTGGCGACCGGCAGGAGAAACATCGATATGTGCCCGGGGAGAGTGACTTTCTGGTGGGTTAATGTGTAATGTGTGGAGAGAGGAGTAAAGTTCTTTAAAAATTAATTAATCTACTAAATGTACAGTGGAGTTATTAAGAAACTTATGTTGATTGCAAAGAGTAAAATGATAGACTTGTCAGGGAAACAGATCTTAAAGGTTGTGAAAGGTACCTAAAAAAGTAGTGAAATGTTTTACTAACTTGGAAAATCAAAAAGAAACTGAAGATCTACCTCAAAGGATCTCTGTTATGATGGCTTTGTTAATATGATTTTCTAGAGAAGATCCTTATACTTTTCCCCCTTTATTTATCTCTTATTATTCACCTAAGACTGCGTCACCTAGTCTTCTATAAAAGGTGTCTGCTGAAATTCAAACCATTTCAGCTCTTCCCAAACCAACCTACAACTCAATCCTCTACTGGAAAAGCCACCTATATGGACTCAAGAGGTTTTCCCATCACAAAAGCAGAAACAAAACACGGCGATGGATGAGCGGACATGCGGCTGCCAGGGTTAAAAAAAAAAAAAAACAGCTAAAGGAACATAAATTGCATATGAACCTGCAGCCAAGTTGCGGTTGGCTGCACTCCATCTCCTTCGGCGGAGGCTCCTGCTCCATTTTTGTTATAACTTTTTTTTTTTTTGTTTGTTGTTTTGTTGTTCAGCTTCTCCCAGCTCCTTGGCTGCGCTCCACTTGTCGCTGTGCTCTGCCGTTGTCATTCCTTTTAATTTCATTTATTTTGCAAAATACAATTTAATTTGATGTGAATGCAACTGACAACTGGCAGCAGAAGAAAAAATAAAAAAAAAAAAAAAAAAGCCACCGACGAGCGACTAAAACGGAGGAGCCGGTTGCCGGAATGGCCATAAGGCAAATATTGAACTACAATAATCATCATCGGCATTGGATCGAAATCGGTATCGGTGGAGCGACGGAGCGGCCATATCAGCCGCCATTTCGTATCCCATCATCATCATTATCATCTGACGGAACATCATCTGCAGCACACGGCGCGAAAATAATGTTAACTTTTAATTGAAATTTCAGGAAATAAATATATTTAAAAGGAAAGATTGGAAGTCATAATATGTTAAGTTATTTCTCTTAAAGTTTACGTAGATTTTGGTAACCTGTAATTAAAGTAGACCAAAATTTAAGCTAAGTAATCTTGGAGACAAGAGAGCATATATATAGTAATATTCCTTAATACCAGAATATTATATGTATATTTTATAGGAATATTCTGGTATAAAGGAATATTATATATTATATAGGAATATATACCAGAGTGCAATAGTTGTCTTTTATAAAACTATTTCTTTATACCAGAATTTTCCTATATAATATAATATATTCCTATATAAAATATAAAATATTCCTATATAATATATACTATTCCTATATAATACATAATATTTCTCTATGAAATATAATATTCTGGTATAAAGGAATAATTTTTTAAAACACAACTATTGCTCGCTGTTTTCCAAGATTACTATTCCTATATTTCGATATTAAATATTATCCATAAAATAAGTTATTAAAGCAATTAGAAGAGAAATAAATAGTTTAAAAGCTTTAAATAATGTTTATTTACCAAAAATACTTTTCATTTCTAGACGTCACCCAAATAATTCTTAAGTAATCTCCCTCTCAGGATTTCAAGATCATGAATTCTGAAAAGTGAAATGTGAAGAAACTCCAGGTGAACCTGAAAGGTAAAGTAACTCCCAATCAAATCCTTTTCTTTCAGTGCAAAAACATGGCTAAAAAAAAGAGACAGCAGACAGCAGACCAAAAGACAGAAGACAATCAAGCGCAAAAAGCGAAGCGAGCAATTGTGGCACACGGATGAGCCGGTCCAATGATTGTCATGAAGATAACAAAAGTTGCCTTTTTGCATACCAAACATCAGGAGTTGCAGCAGCAGCAGCAGTTGCTGCACCGCAGCAGCAGCAGCATCAGCAGCAACATGTTGCTCAAAACTAACAAAGTATTGATTGCGCCGATTGCAAGTGGATGTGGATCACTCGTCGACAGTCGTCGACAGCGACATGGATTGTCATCCGATTCCTGCAGCCGGCTCCATCTGCAATCATACATCCTCCGCATGAAACAAAAGTCATTTAGTTATTGTTTTGCTCTGAAGCCGGGCCCAGATACAGATACAGATGCAGATACAACTACTGCGATGCCTCGATGACGACAGTCGACAGTCCCATCCGCTTATCAAACTTCAAACAAATCATTTTGTTGGCGGCCTTGCGAGGAGGGACCAGTCCAGGCCAGGACAGGACAGGACAGGCCAGGACAGGCCAGGACAGGAGACGGTTTGTTTGGCTTTAAAGGAGGCCAGCAGGAAAGTTGTTGGCCAACTGAATGGCTGATTAACCGCTGAAAGGCCGCATTGTTCAGAGCAGGCAGATTGCTTTAAGCTTTTCTGTTGTACATATTTTTCATAAGCACTTGAAGTTATACTAGTTCAGGGATGTAAGGTAATCTGGCTTCATTCGTAAGGCATGATCTGTGACCAAATTCGTTTCGGCCAAAGATGATTTCACTATTGAAATGTTGGAGCTGCCACAAGCCTGAGAGCTATCAGCCAGATTCGTGCCGTCATTTCAGCCAAGCTCCGCCATTCGTAGACAGAAGTTCCATCGAAAAGAAAAAAAATCGAAACAAAAATGGAAGAATCGGAAAACAGGAAAAATGAAGCGAACATCATCATTATTTCAGCAGCGACGAGAGCGCGGAGAAAAAAATTATTGAATTTGAATCCGGCAGCTGCCATTCGCATCTTGAAGCATCCACGTCGGGATGCTGAGGGGGCTAAGAGGGACCGAACGCGTTTTGCACTTTGCGTTGATTGGAAGAATTCTATAGAGGAGAGGATTGGGTATGAGGATGGGAACGAGGTGGAGGATGAGTACGAGGACCCCGCAAGGCAATTGCACTGATGGGGAGGAGCAACAGAAGGAAACTTTATGTACAAGACAAGTCTTTCTGCATAAAAAAGAAAATAAGTAATATAAACTGTCAGGAAATTAAATTAACTAAGATTAAAAATATATATAAGCCTTAAAAAACCAATCTAGTTACCATTTTTCGTATTTATCCAATAAATAAACTCGTATTTTGGACTGGGAGCTCTGCTGACTAATTTGATAAGTGCAAAAAGGGTACCGAAATTATTCATATTTACAGTGCCTCGGTTAACCGACAGACCAAATGGCAGCCAGCCAGTATTTCGCCCATTTATTATTTGTGGCCGCTGCGCGGACAAACACGAAATGGATATGTGGGGAGGGGGCGTGGCGTCGCCACTAAACAAATGAGCTTCGCAGTCCAATTAAAATAATAATTACATTTCTAATGTAACTGCAATTTGTGTTTGCGAAAAAGTGCGCCCAGTCCGGCATAAATATTAATGACGTCGAAGAGAAAACGAGGTCCTCAAATAGAGGGGGTTTTCTCTCTGCAAATGTGCGTGTCGATAAATGTTTGCATTTCCCAAACACACACAGAGTCGCTTTCGCACAAATGAAAACTCCAACCAGGCTGGGCTGGAAAATTGTTGGCAAAGTTCGTATAAAATGGCTAAAATACCTGTGTCCTGTGGTCACGTCCTGTTCATATTTACATTCTAAATAAATAATATTCTAATTTGACAAAGCAAACGGTAATTTATTAAAATTGTTAGTTGCCCAGTAGCATTAATCCCCAACAGCCGAGGTCTCAAAGGGCCATCGAGGTCGAGCCAATTACAGCCAACTTTCTGAACTATTCCTGCTATAAAGTCCAGGTCAGAGGGGAAATAGCAAGAATAATGGTCTCGACTTAAGTGAAAACTTGAATGTAAGACAGTAACTGTAGCAGGAAACTACCTTAACATTTAATTAATTTAAGTTCCTGCAACTCTTAAAGGAATATCAGGAAATTGCCTTAATTTTCTAACTCTTTTTATATTTAAAATTTCCCCTGAAACTCCTTTCTTTAATAAGTATCCAAGATTATGGACAGTGGCAACTGTCCCCCGAAATAGTCCTTTTCCAGTTGGGTTCGAATAAAATGGAAAACCGCCAACACCGCAGCGGTAACTTTCCCGGCCAGTTGCCAGTTGAAGGGACCAACAGGAGCTGGTCTTCTCCTGCTGCACATCGCGGTTTCAGGGGGTTGAATGCATTATGATTATGCCCGCTCCAAAGGGATTACATTCCTGGCGGGACTCGAATGCGACAACATTTCATATGCTAAGCTGGGCGGTGTCTCTCCGAGGGAATTGCGCACCCAAAGCCAACCACCAACATGGCCAACCACCATTTGGGTCCAGACAAGAGGGGAGAGTCTGCTCAGTTGGAGCATGAGCAATTTGCATTTGGAGTCTGGGCCAGGATTGGTTATTAACGAGATTTATGGACATCATATTTGCCACTGCAAACCCCAAAAAACCAAATCAGAATGAGCAGGCAAAGTTGTTGCCTTTCAACCCCATTGTTTAAGGACACTGAGGATTACACCTTAAAATAAAAATTTAAAGGGAATTTTGTTATGATAATTTATAAATATTTAAAAGGCAAAGAATATACCTTAGTTTTTAAATATGTCTTAATATATTTTCCTGCTTTGTCTTGTCATTTTTAATACTCTTTTTCCAGTGTTCTTGGGGAGTAAAACCCCGGTCGTGTGCGGATTGAAGAGATATTAAAATGAATATTTTGCGGATAACATGAAATTGAAATTGCCTGCGACTCAACTCGGATGACGATGTGGCTGCAGATGCGAATGGGGCTGAGGCAGAGGTAGAGCCTGTGGATGACGATGGCGGCCTGTTTAACTCGGGTCGTTGCTTATGGCCCAGCATTCCGATAACAATGAGGACGGGGATGTGGACGGGGATGTGGACGGGGCTCTAGACGGGGGCTGTGGACGGGGCTGTGGACGGGATGTGAGTGTGGAGCCGGGGAGATGGGCATGGATACAGGTATGGGTTTAGGTAGATGCGACGATGACGCTGGCTCCCATTTGCTGCTATCGTGTAATGTGTTTAGCGGGTAGCCCAAGGGGGACCGGGAACAGAAGCTCTGCCACTGAGCGGCTCCTCTGTAGATTTCCATATTAATAAATGGCCACGGCTGCCGTTGCAGCATCCCGGCTCAGAGGAGACCAGTGAGGAGAAAGGAGCGAGTTGCGAGGTGCAAAGGGGCAGAGTTATTTATTGGCAGGCGTGCTCTCAATAAAATTATGGTTCATGCAGATTATGCGAGTGCAGAAACTTGTTTGCCGCGGGGAACCGAGGACCAGGCCAAGATTATTGTGGCCATGTTGCAGAACTCAAGCGAACACAGAACAGGCAGCAGCATCAGGAATATGTAAAGTGGACTTATCAAAATGGAGATGATGCCGCAAGTTGAGGATGGTCTGGAATGATTTGGGCAAATCCTTAATGGGATTATGAGTGCCAGTGTGAGTGAGTATCTGTGTGGGGTTTGTGCTAGCTTGAATTTGTGAGAAGAGCCTTAAACAGTCATCAATCGATATGTAAAGTCTCAAAATTGAATGTATAAATAATTTAGAGACATTTATGGAAGCTGTAAAATTACCTTAAAAAATATTTTCTAATAATTTTTAGCATTCTTCGCGTAGTAATTTATATTTTATATGAATATTAGCACAGTTTACATCTAAATATAAATAAATTAAATGTCCCACAACTCCATATAAACATTTTAATGAGCATTTGAATATTCCTAAGTATATTATTACATATTTAAAAGCTCAAATATTAATTCATATTAAATCAAAACCTGGTTTTGAATATTTTTAATAATTTACTTAACTCTTACAATGTATTTTCTTGTTAAATAAACACATATTAAAAAATTAGCATATAATATGTGACAGGAAATTGCTGGACAAGTTAATAGACTCAGCTCTAAGTGTTCAAGTCACGCAATCGCCTGCAGTAATTATTCATACTGAATATGCAGTGTTTTTTATTGAAATAAATGGTGGCAAAAGCTCAAAGATTGACACATTCATCATAAAACCTGGCAGACAGTAGTTGGATCTATGAACGAGCGTAGAAATAAATAATTAATTGCAACAAAATATTAAAATAGAGCTCATTAAATCCCTAAAACCCCCAAACTGGTTTCGATGACATCACAGCCCTCAGCTGCAACTGCCAACACTTGGCGACTAATTAACCTTGGTTTTGCCCCGATGCCATTTCTTTTCCCAGCCAGCGATAAGTACGAGAAGTAGTACTAGAGCCTCTAGACTCGGCTCCGTCTCAGCTTCTCAAAAATTTGCATATCAATTTGTACACACAACCCGGGACTAAAAAGCTAAAAAGAATACCTTTAAAAAAATGGCGTAAAAAACTGAAAATCTCACTGGTAGCTGGTAGAAACCGAAGCAGAGTGCAGAAATCATGATTCTCATTATTTTGCTAAAAACGCCAAACGGCAAACGGTGACTCCCACCGCTCGCCGTCGTCTCGGCCATTGGAGGAGCATTTAAAAGCGGCAGACTCAAATGAAGATATGCAGATTAAAGGAGCGAGATCCAGCGGGAGCAGGAGCAGGAGCAGGAGCAGGAGCTGGAGCTGGAGCTGGAGCTGGAGCTGGAGCTGGAGCTGGGGCCAGCGTCAATGTGGAAAAATTACGATGAGCATTACCAGGCACATTAAAAGGTCCCACAGAGGAGAGCCTCTTATTCCATCCATTCCCCCCCTCCTCCGCCAGCCCAGCCCCTCCCCGAGGTCACAATGGGCAACGGTAGCCGCAGACCAATTCTGAGATATGAACATGGCGTTTTTTTGAGAGCCATATGAAAGACCCACAGCCGGAGCAGCCGCAGAAGCGGAATATAGCATAAGAATGCCTTGGGTCCAGGTCTCCAGCTTCCAGTTCCCAGTTTCCCTTACCCTCCCCCCCTTTCCAGCCGTTGCCATTTTCCAGTTGAGCGGGGCGCGCATCTCGTGGAGACGATAACAATACATGCGCCACGACAAGAGCGGCTTCCAAGCAGCCAGAGCCAAGGCACAGTGGTGCGCGCAAAGGGGGTTTAGTAAATATTAAAAAAAAAAATAATAATTTAAACAGAAAAAGTACTAGAAATAATATGTTAAATATTTACTAAAATATAAGAGCTACAAATGTGTTAAAAAATGTATTTACTTTGTGCTATTTGCTATGTAAAGTTTTTTCTACTGTCCACTTAATACAGACTTGGAAAATAATTACTCTTATTTCTTACTGGAAATCCTACAAACCAATACAAAATCTATCGTAAATATTATATTTTAAAGACTTCTACTTATTTTTCTGACTTATTTTAAAAGCTTTCTTCCTTTTATATAAATTTCAAGTACTTTTATAAAATTGTTTAATTAAATATGTCCCAGTCTTGTAACTCTCTAATCTTACTAGAAATTCAACAAACCAATGATAAATATATCTAATAAATTATTTTAAAGAATTCTCCTTGTTTTTTTTACTCTTTTTTCCATTTTTATAAAATTCAAGTACATATATAAAACTTTTTCATTAAATATATCCCAGTCTAGGAAGAATAGCACTCTCTAACCTTGTTGGAAATTTCACAAGCCAATGATACATATTTTTTTTAAGACTTCTCCTTATTTGCTTCACTCTTTTTTAATTCTTTATAAATTTTAAGTAGTTTTATAAAACTGTTTTATTAAATATATCCCAGGTTTATGTTATGATGATATGATGACAAAACTATAAAAAAAATATTGTAAACGAAAATCAAAATTTAAAAAACGTGTGAAAAATGTATCGTAAAGTTATTATTTTAATGTTCTATTTTCATCTTGTAGACTCTTTTGAAGACTTTTATTTTTCTTTAAAAATTTTAAGTACTTTTAAAAATTTATTTAATGAAATACGTCTCAGGAAGATTATATTACATTAATCTTTCAAGAAATTAAAGAAATTAACGATTAATATATTGTAAAAATTTTATTTTCAAAGCCTTCTTATTATTTTCTTCACTCTTATGGAAACTCTCTAACTTCTTACTCAATTTCAAGTACTTTTATACTTAGATTTAATTAAATAATTCCCATAATTTTCCCTAATTAAATTTAATAAATTATAATTTATGTAAAAATATTTACATTACCCTCAGACCACTGTGCCAGGAACCTCTACTCCTACTCCTGGCTGGCGGGGGCGACTTCAGACCAGTGCCGGCCTCGTTTGCTCTGGCAATTGTTCTCGCCGCGTGCGCTTTTCCTTTTTCCATGTCTAGCTCTTGGACTCGGACTTGTAGCTGGAGCCGGACTTGGAGCCTCACTTGGAGCCTAGCTGGGCCTGGGTCTTGGAGCTGTAGCTCGGAGCTGGAGTTGGGCGATAAGCGTCTGCGCGCCAGTTAATAGCAACAAATAAATGCAACTAAATGCTCGGCTCGGCTTGGCGCGACTCTGCTCGGCTCGGCTAGGACGGGATCCGCGCTGGAGCTCTGGCCACGGCCATATGAAGATATCCAAAGCAACGACACAATGCGGCAGTTGCCGTTGGCATATCGTCGCCACTTGGTCCACTTGGAGGCAGAACCTCCACCCGCAACCCACCCATTGTGGCTCCATACACACATTTCTTGTACCCGCTATTGGCCATTGTCATTGTCTTTTGGCCATCGGCAGCGGATTGTGGCTTGCGGATTTGTTATTCCCTTGGCATTGTCTCGATTCGTGTAGTCTTTTGCATCTTGGCTTGGATTTCTCTTCTTTTTTTTTTCGTTTGTACCTGGAGCTAGCCAAATTTGGTCCTGGCCGCGTGATATAATTCATAATTCATTCGCGGCGACATCTTTATTTGAATGTCGCAGCATGCATCTAATAGAGTCGGCCTGCAGGCGTGAAATATGGCCAGGCGTGTGTGCATTCTATGTAAATAAATTGGGAAAGGGGTCACTTCGGCCAGAGGAGAGTTTATAGACAGTAAACTGTGAGCAGTATTACTGAAATAATTTCCCAAGGGTCACCGCTAACCCTTAAAAAATTTTTTCAAAATAAATTACAGCTCCTGTTTTGGGATCTACTTTAAGTTTTTATCTCCTTGTTGACCGCTTAACACCTGACATAAACAGCCCGACACGCTAAGCAGCCATTCATCAAATATCTTTCAACACATTTCAAGCGCCTGTGCTAATTGCCACAGTCGGTGGCTGGAACGAGGCGTGTTTGGGAACCAGTCACAAGTCACAAGTCGCAAGTCGCAAGTCGCAGTCACCGAATCTTATCTGTGCATCTCGAGGCAACGCCAGGTTGTCGCCAACTGCCAAGTGGCGAGTGGTTAGCCGGTGGTAAGTGGCTCCGGTAGAGGTGTCTGGTGGCAAGTGGGGCGTTGCATGCTCAGCTTAAAATTTAATAAGCGCAAACAACTTCATAAATTCAGGCCCAGAGATCGCTGAACGTCACCTGACACCGCCAGAGGCAAAGTCAATGCACAGCAATAAAATGTATTAAAAATACTTGATATTAAGTTTCAGAAAGTGTTTAAATATTAGAATATTTAGAGAAATCTAGATAGCAAACAATAATAATTCATTTTATTTATATTTCTTTAAATTAATATGTTAAATAAGGTTAAGAATTTGAGTATTTTTCTTTTAAATAAACTAGTTTTTCTAAGTGTACAGCTCCAGAGTCACTGAGCTCAGCGGAGCACGACGAGGATCCCGACAAGATCGCGTCGCACAGCACGAATATACATTTAATATTTAGCCATTAAATGCATTTATAATGGCCTTATCGTGTCCGGATCGACTTTATCACCCAATTTAGTGTGACTTCAAATTATTATTATGCACACTTTGTGAGAAGTTTTTAGAGAAGTTGATCTACCAATCGGATCTTTGAAAAAGTGGCTCATTCCAGGAGAAGAGTGAAAAATCCAAGGCAAGAAACATTTTATTGCAAGGCCAAAGTCACAAATGATTCACAGCTTTTTGGGTCTTGATTTACCACTAAAAAATCTTTCAATGAGTGAATTTTAGGGACTTTAAAGCAGTGTTTTTATATAATGAATTTTCAGGTAAATTAAAGATTTAAAAAAATCATAACGAAGACAAAAAAATTTGGAAAGCCTTTTCGTGATAGTTTTTAAAAGCTTAATAAATGTGCATATATCTAAAATGTAAGAAATTGTAACTTAATTTTCAAGTAAATTTTGGAAAATATTAATAAAAATTTTTTTTTTAATCTTAAATATCTTTTTCTAAAAGACATGGCTAGATCAACTTGTCTGTTGGTGCTGCTCAAGAATAAATATGATTTACAGGTTCGAAAATAACTCCTTTACTGCTTTTCATACTTCTGACTTGATTTTCCAAGGGTTTAAAATATGTATAAAATTTTCTTTTTAGTGAAAAGCTTTTCCTAAAACTTGTACCGTAATAATAATTAACAGCAAACACAAATTAGCACTTGGCGATGGCATTAAAATTCCATTCGGAACAATCAGCGCCCGTGAATTCTCTCACGATCATTATCTGGGGCCTGGAACTGGAGTGCGCCATTTGGCGGCTAAATGAAGAGGCTGCCAGGGCAGAGATGGCGGAGTAAATGTCACTGCCAACAAATTTGTAAGCCACCTGGCGAAACAGAGCCAGGAGAAGGGTGAGGAGAACCAGGAATTGCCAAGCGATTGCTCCAGTTAGAAATTCTATAAACCAATTGCAAAATTTGTGCACAGAGAGGAAATAAATATAGTTCATAAATATAACTATATATTATTTGCACATTTTTGTAGAAATATTATTTGATTTTAAAACGTACTTTAAATATTTTTGAATATATCTTTAATAAGATCCTAAGCTGGTGAGTGCTATTTTCTTCTTGTGCTTTTGCTGCCTCGTGCGGCAGGGTGTTGAAAAATTGCCGGCACCTCTGTTCACCTCGCCCCGACCTGCCCCTCTCCACCGGCTCGCACTTGTGTCACGATCGCTTCTCAGCCGCTGCCTCAACAACAAATACAGCCACACGCCCATTGTTGCATCTCGGAGCGGCTGATCTCACAGAGATTGCGGCTGCGCGGCACTTTTTGGGCTGGTCATCGGGACATCATCGCGCCCGAGCGGCGTATTGATGAACGCCCCAGAGTCCCAGTTCCTAAGCGACACTGTGAGAAAAATATGGTGAAATTCAGTGAGCTAACACGACTTTTTAAAAATAAAATTGTAAATATAAAAAAAATAGGAAAAGTAAAAGTAAAAGGAAACAGCATAGTCTTTAGTTCAATTTCCTTTATAAATAAGGATAAGTTGCTATATCCTTTTCTTAGTGCAGGACCCCATCTGCATGTGAGTGTTACCCCGGGACCTGTGTTGAGTTGGGGGTCGGACTGCGTCTATTTAAGGCCGAGATTTGATTGTCAAGCGGAGATATGCCAATTTCTCAGTTGGTTCCTGGCAGCTCACAGCTTGTCGGACATTGTTCTGGCTATGAGTGTTGAGTGCTGAGTGTTGAGTGCTGAGTGCTGAGTGCCGAGTGCCTGAATGCTGAATGCAGAATCCAGAATGTTGCATGTGGCGGCGATCGGAGTCGCCTCGATTGATGCCGATTGCCGTTGGTTGGCCAAGCGAAAGTGTCAATATAATTGGCCAAATTGATGCTGCTGCCGGTCTCCAAATTAGGCAGTGGCTTCCAGGAACATTCCCCGAAGTCGCACCGGGGACACATTTCAATCAGTTTTCATTCGTGCAGCGAAATGCGATAAATAAATGACAAAAACCATTTCATAAGAAGAAAGAAAAGAGTCAAGTCAAGTCGAGTCGAGTGACAGTGGCATCTGCTGGCAAACACTTGCAACTTTCAGTGGCAGGCACTTCCTCAATGCAACTGCAACTTGCATAAATAGAAACAAACTTGCGACGACTCGTTTGCATGTTTCTTTGCCAGCGGCGGCGCGACTTTCACATTGTGACGTATTTATGGATATCAAGTGCCACAATTTCTGCACTCGCGGATTCATCTTTGTCCCACACTCGCAATAGAACCGACCGACCGTCCGGAGTTGCATTTCCTTTTCGAACCGACAGCCCATGGAGAAATCCAGTTAGTTATGTGCGACGATCCCCCCGAGCCGAAGCTGGAGCGGAGCCTCCTCCTCGCCGGGACATTTGCATATCCATATTTGCTGCTGGCTGCTCTCCCGTATTGATGGATGCATTCGCCGGGCAATTATTTCGGCTGGGCTCTGGAGAAATCTCCGCCAGAGCTGAGCTCGCTCCGATAATAAGATTTAAATTCCTCCATCAAACTAGCGGACTTTTATCTTAATCAGCGACTGTGGTAGATATGCCAGGCATTCGTGCGGCTCGAATAGGAATTTCTAATAGCCAACATAGCAGCATTTGCCGCTTGTCAGTGGCAATAAAAGGGGCTTTTGAGATGCTTTCGACTGATGATAACTTGAAAATATGTGTTTTAAATCAATACAATTTCTAAATAATATGAATTTTCTTTTATTTCACTTATAAAAAGGAAGTAATGAGGTTAATTTCAACCAGAAATTTACGCATCTCCACAAGATAGAAAAAGTTAATAGGCAAACAGGCATAAAAATGGTATCCCCATGACGGATGCAGATACATTTACAGATGCAGATACAGGTATTGAAAAATATAGCCATCGTTTCGCATTGGCCTCGGAATTAATTAATTAATCAATTATGGAAAACACCATCCTTTCATTCACATCCATCGATGATGACGATGAGGAGGATTCCTTGAAAGCGGTCTGGACTTTTTTATGTGGCAACAACCATCATCCCGTGTGTAATGCTCGTTAAATTTTTTATTGGCTGCCGCTCCCGATGGGACACTCCCCCCACTCGCTCCCCCAATCCCTTGGCATATTTTTACCAATTATTGAAAGTATGAAAAATGCAAAAATCCGAAGAGGAAACAAAAACCGAGCACAGCTGGAAAGGCTGATAAAAAGCCGCCGTTTTGCATTTGACTGCCGCTAATTAATTTTCATCCGCCAGGTGGGCTGCCACCCAGGAGGTAGGAAATGTATCTGTGTCTATTCAAACTGTGACTCATGGGTGTAAAAAGTACTGAAAGATATAGGAGTGTATCTTAGAGGTTGATATTGCATTTGCCATTTTGGAGAGCAAACATTTTTGTTATTCGATTTTTGATTGATAAAAAAGTGTTTATTTAATTGCTTTAAAATCTTTAAACTTATAATCTTAATCATTTTATATTTCTTCCAGTATTCATGAGTTAGTTATGAACTCAATCACACCCTAAATATTTCTCCTAGTGCATTTTCCAATCCCTGAACCTGCTGACCAAATGGTCAGTGCACTTTTATTTGCGCCGCGACTCCTGTTGAATTATGGCCAATTGTCATTCTTGCAACACATTTGCCACTCGATGACCTGTCAATGGGCCCTCGTCCTGCGCTATTTTTCCCTTCTCAAAAAGGAAACCAGTCTTCTCTGGGCTTGCATGTCTTGCTCAGATTTCAGTGCAATTTTCATCGTGATTTTCTGCTTTTTTTTGCTGGCTTTATTGCGACTAATGCTTGGCCAATGTCCATCGTGGGTCAGTCCCTGGCGTATATTATTTCGGCATAAATCAAAACTTTCACTTAGCACGCTCATTTGTCTCAATGACCACTCTCTCGTCCCCTGGCCGGCACTCGAATAGTGATAAAAATCTATTACAAGCTCATATCATATTTTATTTCCGCTCTTTCTCTCTCTCTGGCAGCTGGAGGGAAATTATGAAAAAGCTTTTTTATGGTCCGTTCGCTTTTTACGATGATGAGGAACAGAGGAGCGAAGACAGTGTCCTTTCTATCTGCACATTGTCCTCGGTCCTCGGTCCTCGGTGCTCGGTGCTCGGCCAAGTGACATATTAAATTTAATGGAAATTGATGAGCGCTTATTATGATATGAGATAGCCAGCTCCATTGTCCTGCCCTCGCTTCCTGGACTGTCCTTTTCGGGGTGGTTGCTTGCCTGGCTGGCTGTAAGGAATGGATGGATGGATTTTGGGTCCGGACTTTAGTATCTTTTTTATCATAAAAGTAATTTCTGCTGATGGTCGCACTAAATTCATTGATTCAATTTTCTCGCTGGCTTTGCGTGGCATTGGCATCGTGGCAGCCCCAATAAATATGGATATAATATTTCAATATTTGTGGAACTTTTCTTTCGTCCCGAACGTAAATCACGATTTGGCCAAAGACTCTGGTGATTGTGGAGCGAGTTTTTGGCCCAAAGAAAAGGAAACAAAAAGAAAGGACAAATAAATAGGAAAATCAAATAGGAGAATCGATAAGAGATTTCTATCTGCTTTTTTATTCGGATTTTTGGAAAGGTATTTCTAAGACTAAAAGGTATTTAAACTACTTTAATCTTTAAAAAATAGTTTCGCATAAACAACTTTGAACATTTTTTATGTTTTTTTAAAACAAGTTTCCATTAATTCCTGTAATTTTAAAACTGTTTTCATTGCTGCCAAAATTTGATATTTCTGCCGCTTGCAGTTTCCAGGAATTTCTCCATTCGTCTTACTCCTTTCCCCTCCCCCGACATATTATGGCCATTGTGCGAGGTCATAAATACTCACGAGCTCTGACAGTCGTCATAAAAGTGCGCATGATTCATATGGCAGGCTCCTCGGCCGTTTAACGACACTTTAATAATTCTCTAATTGCGAAAAAAGACGGCGAAATGTTGCGCGAGCGAGCCTCGATTTTTAATGGCCGGCGAGTGCCTTTTAATTGGGTGGCGCCCAATGCCATAAAGCAGCACGAGGGGATCGGGTTCGATTCGCCCCGGGATCCCTGGGGTTGGGTTGCCATGCCTTGTGCCGGGACTCTGGCTCCTCTCCACCTGCAGAGAATGGTTATTCATAATTTTTTTTTTGTGGCCCGAATGTTTGTGTGCATAATTTAAAGCGACACTAAAAACAAACATCACAAAAGATGTCGTGACTTCGTCAGAGGAAGAGAGGAAATAAAAATTAAGTGGGGGCCCTTTTTCATTTTCTTTGAAAACTTAGATCTAAATACTCTTATTTATAAAGACTTATTTTATTTTATAATTACTAAATACCTAAAAAGTAATCTTAGTTTGGTCTCTAGGTTACTTATTTATAAATAAATTATAAATGATAAATTTTATCAAATATTTCAGAGCTTTTCCATATACTATAACTTTAGTTAAATGTCTTTCTTACATTTCTTAAATAAAAACATATTTATAATATTAAAAAAAAATATACCAAATTCGTTAAAAAACCCAAAACACCCCTGAAGAAGTTAGAAAATACCCCAAAATTTGAAATTTCAGTTCCCTTGGAGTTGAAACCCCAAGAACCCAGAAGGGAAAAATGCCAAACAGACTTAACGTCATAATTTTCTGGGCATTTGAACTCGTTCTTGTGCTGGGTTTCCCCCTTTTTTTCGCAGCGGGTTTTCCACTTCCACCCCCCACAGGTCGGGTAATAAGTTTCCACTTCGTCGCCAAATTTCATTACGAACTCCAAGCCTTCGCTCCAATGTTGACATATCGGATTACGCACTAATTATCCTTCTAATTAACCCTTCTGTCTTAATGTTCTTTTCGCCGTGCCTCACCTTCGAGGCAAGTCCGAGGAGGCCCGTCTGGTTTTCCACTTGCCTACGGGCCTGAGGTTCAGTTTCAGTTTCCATATCTTTTTCCGTCTCGGTCGCGGCACCGCTGCTCAGGCATGACCCCGCCCCTTGGCTTTCCGCCGTTTTTAAGCCTATTAGAGAGACTCTCATAATTACTTTGTTACTTTTGCCACTGGCAGTTGGCTCTTGGCCCGGCTTAAAGCCCTTTGCCAGTTGACTGCCTGTCAGGCATATCGATATCAATCAGCAGCTACGGGAATTTAAGTTTATCAGAGGATACATACTGCTAGGAATTAAGGAAATTTCCCTTGGTTAATACCAATATTTATATGTATATCGTTTGGTACAATTGCCTAATTGTAGTTCCCAGTTGTTGCATGTAATCAGGATGTGTCCTTATGGACTCACTTTGCAACAAATACCCACACAGATACACAGCAAAGTCAAATCATCAAAGCGACTGCATTTTGGGGAGGCAATTTAAATATTGATTGTTATATCAATGCATCAATATCAGAAATTTGCATATCGCCAGCCGCAAACTAGCTGCACTTTCCCCCATTTTCCCACCCCCCAAGGCAAATATATATCCGAATAATCCTCGAAAATGGATCGAATGGCTTGGGAGGCTGGATGGGGCTGCATTAGGAGGATTATCGTTCGGTCAGGCTCTGTCCTCAGTTTCCCACCAGCAAATAATATCCTCCGAACACCCCATTCGGGGGCGGGGCACATTATTATTGTACGTCAGCTCACAAAGACCACAATGAAGCAATCAGCAGCAACAGCCCAAACAATCGCCTCCATTGTTGTTGTAATTGCAGTTGCAATTGCCGCACAAGTGCGAAACTTAGCCCCACTACGCCCCCATTTATGAGTGATTCCGGTCGCCCACTCGGTCTGGGAAATTCAGATTCCGATCAAATAAATACAATATAGATATGCATATTTATTCTCGATTGGTATTTGCTGGCAATAAAAATATCTGAATCGAAATTCGAGATGTTTTTCTTTGCCTTAGAATCGAGTTTGGGCAGCTCAATGAGTTTGTGGAGATAAAAAAATAGAGATACTCCGAACTAAGAGGGTTTTCGTAATTATTTCAAGAACTACATTAAAACCCTTTAATATTATTACAACTTCAAATGTAAGGAATATCTAATCTTTAGGCAATTTATTGTAAACTTTCAATACCACTTATATTTAATTTAATTTTCCCAGCTACTTGTCAACCTGCCCACTTTCAGCCAAGACAAAATATTATATTATTACTTTGTGTCTCTGCTTGTAAATATACATTCCCCCGGCAGTCGTATGTGTTTTGTTTAAGCATTGTGGACTGTGTTTGAGTGCAAATATTTGGTAAGAACAGGACTGCAAGAAGCCAAGATGTTTGATGCCCTGACAGTGAGTGGTGGCATACAGATACGTAGATATCCTTATGGATGGCCTCCGACCAAGTGCAAATAGCAATCTGCCACTTTCTCCGCCCCTCGAGGAGTTCTGGAAACTTTAGATGTTGACCGTTGTTTACAGTCGTCGTCGTTGATTAAACAGACACAGGAATCCCCGACTCCCGACTCCAACCCAGCCCAGTTCCCAGTTCCCGTTCCCGGGAAATTGATATGCTGAAATCAAAGATGTTGATTTCCGCTGGGAATACCCGCTCCCAAACAACTTAACCCATTCGGCCGAGGCCGAGCACAATTGCCAGTTGACCTCTGGTAGTGACCACCAGCTGGAGCTGGAGCTTCCTTTGACCCTCTCTCGCTGCACTCGTCATATTCAATTACAGGCATTCAGCGTGCGACTTCCTGCCGACTCGAACTCAACTCGAACTCGAACTCGCACAAAGTTGTGAAATTAATGTGCGCTCTGATTTACATTGACCGCACCCAAAGGGGAGACCTTTCCCGGAGGGAAATGATATGTTAATTCGCAAAAACAAAGCCCAAACGGCGGGCTACACGGTGCGGAAAAGGTTTATATTATTAAAAAAAATCTTAATAAAATTATTTACATTTTCAATCAACTTAATTTTAAGCCAAAAGTCAGTTCACGTAGTTTAAAAAAGTAAGATAAATAACTAGGGATATAAAGGTTAAATTTTTATCAGTATATTTGTGCTGATTTTTCTTAGATTCTTTGTTAAGAATTTAAGCTTTAAGGTATAAGTTCTTAGTTAAAATTAAAATTTCTAAATTTATTTCAGTGCACAACGACAGAGACACTGAAAAGCGCAGACACGCAACAGTGGCAGCGAAAACAAAAGCCCCAAGGGGGGTTAACAATTGCACTCATATCCGCAGGGCAGCATATGGTACATACACAACATACATATATGTATCTGACCGCTGACCAGGGAGGGCGTGACCCCGCCTCTCTACCAACCGGATGCACCTGAAATCGATCGCCGTGGCGCGAATCGATCCCTCACCTTCGATATATATACTCAAACCTCTTTAATTATTGAATAATGAGCTGTTGCTGTTGACAGTGGCTTCGCTACACCCGGACTGCAGTTTCACACATTTCAATTTCATAATTGATATGCGGTCAATTTGCTTAAATGCCGGCTAACATACGAAGCCACAATTTGTCAAAATTCCCAGCCAGCATTGTGGTTAATAAAGCGCAGAAGGGGACTTCGGGACTTCCCCTCTGACACTCGATACGCAGAAAGGGATTTCTTTGGTGGCAGAAACGGGAAGTATCGCGTTTTGGGCTTCATCAACTCACAAAAGGGTTAAAGTCAATACAATTATTCGTTTTTGGGGACTTGTTTGCAGAGCTTCTGATGATATTCAATATATCACACTTCTCACACTTGAGGAGATGCAAAATAAACCCAACGATTTGAGGGGTCATAAGTGAATACAATATCGTTGAGGGTGTGATTTCTGGCTTTAAGATTTAAAAGTAAAGAAGACACAGATTGATTTTTTGTATATACCTTAGCTTAGCTAAATAAAAAACTTAAAATATATAAAACCGAAATCAAATATATATGTCAAGGAATTAAGTTAATAAAATAATAAATCTCTGTATAAAATTAAGCATGGTCTCTTCTACTATTTATAAGAGAACATCTTAATATTATAAACAAAAGTTTCCTATATTTTATAATCTTCAAACCCACGCCTTTACGCAGTCAGCAGTACTCGATTGACGCATTATCCGATTGACTTGATGGAATTCTCACAGTAAAATTCATGAAATTATTACGACACTTTCTGTATATAAATACGCACATCCATATATAATCCGAATGTTTGGCATATTATCATTTTGGCACGACGGCCAAGAAATGTGCAGTTATCGTCGACAGATGTCCCAGAAACCGCGAAATCGTGCGGACTTCTCCACCCGCAAAAACCACCTGAGCCGCCAGGGAAAATGGGGATAAGATCTACGAGCCAAGCAATTCGCTTTTGACATTTATGATGAAATTTCTTAAATCAACTGTCATGTCCGACTGTCATATTGAATAATTTCGGTGGCTTTATGTCCCGCCGTTTTGTAAATTTTGGTAGGAAAGTGCGGGAATCGCCGCACTTGCTATGCATAATTTATGGCCACATTATGGCCAACTCTTCGCAGCGAGTGGACTCATTCTAATTAAGTGGCCCAGACTTTGGACCTCGATTCGAGTCCGATTTCAAGTCGAACGAACCCACACTTCCCTACGGAGAGGAATGAAGGTACACAAGAAGAAATGGTTGTTTGATTTAAATAAAAAAGAATAATAATGGAAAAAAATATGTATTACTTTAAGAACTCTGAAAATTTCATGAAAAGTAAAAAAAAATTTTGTAAGAAGCTTTTACCCAACTTCTTAAGTGATTTTGAAACTTTGAATTTCCTTTTTCATAGGTAATAAGTTTCTTAAATAGAAAACTCATAGTACCCGTAATTTTTCTCCATGTAGAGGAGCACTGACAAGGCCCAGCTGGGGCCAGATACGTGAGCTGGCCGAGCGGGGAAATTAAAATGCGCACACGCATTAAAAATGCGAGGCAGGCACAAAATTTAATAATTTCGCTTTTTGCACAACATCATCAACACAGAAATTGCTGTCGATTGACGATTGTCCGATCTGGCGGAGCGGTGGAACCTGGCCAGGTCCAAGTTCCGTAGATGTCTGCGTCGTCGGGGCTTTATGATTTTATTATTCTCATTTTTAATGACAACGAACGATGATGATGACCAATAAAGATATTAAAACGGCGCATGAAATGTGCCCCCGAAATGGTTTCATAAATGGCTCTGCGCACGCCTCCGCCAGAGCTCGGGACTGGGGGGCAGGAGGAGGACAAGGAGGAGCCTGCCGGGGCTTTCCCCGCATATGCCACGAATACAAATTTGTTATGAGGGTTTTTATGCCTCGCCACAAATGAATATGTAAGAGCACACGCATTCACATTCACAATCTGGCCCTTTCCTTTTTGGCCACTTTTTGGTCAGTTTTTTGCTGCACTTTAAGTCAGCGGCGTGTGGCGCTCGGTTCGACAGGAGATTGCATCTGGGGAACAAACATATTGGGGCCAACTTTAAAATGAGATGATGTCCCCAAATGAAAAGGGTTTTTTTTTTCCATTTTAAAGATATGCAGCATAGCATATATGGTAATTAATAGAATGTGACTAGACTCGACTAACTACCTGATATAGAATAACATTGCTAAGTTAACACCAAGTTTAATATACAATGAAAGTTAAACTAAATAATAAAGAAAGCTAACCGTGGACAACCAATGTTTTTATACACATTCAGTTTTCAATTAAATCAGGGGACTGAATTTGGATTAGAAATTTATAACTGAGACAAAAAGTAAATAATTAGGAAAGCTTCTCCCAGCCACTTTACTTAAATAGGAAATATATTTTTAGTTAATTAGCAAACCGAATAAAAAATTAAATTTAAAACACTAAAAAACGCCAAATCTCCCATTTTTTGAATTGGAGTAAGAGGGAATCGAAATGCATTCAATATAGAAAATATAAATAAATATAGAGATATAAATATAAATAAAGTAATTTTTCACTTACCGTTTTTCACATTTTGTTGCTTCTTTTTCCCAGATATTTGAGTATCGTTTTTTTAAATCACAGAATTATTATTATGTTTGGGGTTCTTTTGATAACTCACTTTTTTATGTATTAATTTATTTAAACACTTAAAAAAACAAAACAAAAATAGGTAAAACAAAACAAAAAAAATTTATTTGAGGCACTTTTTCACTCACAGAACTATTTATGTACTAATTTTATCAAAAATGTAAATTTTAAACCTTAAAAAACGACAAATCTCGTAGGCCAAACAACTTAATTTTTGAATAGGAGAAAGAGGGTATAGAAATGCATTAAATATAAAATAAAGAAATGTATGAAATGTATAGAAATATATATATAAATAAGATAAAGAAATTTTTCACTTACCGATTTTCACATTTTGTTGTTTTTTTTTCCCAGATATTTGAGTATCGTTTTTTTAAATCACAGAATTATTATTATGTTTGGGGCTCTTTTTTCAAACTCACAATATTATGTATGTATTTTTTTATTTAAACATTTATTTATTAAAAAAAAAAAAGTATTTAAGGCACTTTTTCCACTCACAAAACTATCAACTATCTATGTAATCATTTTATAACACTTAAAAAAAAAAAAAAATTAAAACCTTGAAGTATAACATTTAAGTCTCTTTTTTTAACTCAATAATTACTATTATTTTTTTGGCTCAATTTTATAACTCACAGAATTATTTTTATGTTCAGGGCACTTTTTTAACTCACAATATTATTTATGTGTTAATTTATTTAAACACTTGAAAAAAAAAACAAAAAAAAGGTATTTAAGGCACTTTTTTTACTCACATAACTGTCAACTATCTATGTAATCATTTTATAACACTTAAAAAAAAAAAAAAAAATTAAAACCTAGAAGTATAATATTTAAGTTTTTTCTTTACACTCATTTCAGGCTCATTTTTATTACTCACAGAATTATTATTATGTTTGGGGCTCTTTTTTTAACTCACTTATTTATGTATTAATTTATTTAAACACTTAAAAAACAAAACAAAAATAGGTAAATCAAAACTAAAAAAAGGTATTTAAGGCACTTTTTCACTCACATAACTATTTATGTACTAATTTTATCAAAAATTTTAATTTTAAACCTTAAAAAACGACAAATCTCGTGGGCCAGATTAATTAATTTTTTAATAGGAGTAAGAGGGTATCGATATGCATTAAATATAGAATATAGAAATATATATAGATATATATATGTATATATAAATAAGATAAAGAAATTTTTCACTTACCGATTTTCACATTTTGTTGTTTCTTTTTTCCAGATAATTGGGTATCTTTTTTTGTAATTCACAGAATTATTTTTAATTTTAGGGTCTTTTTTTAAAGCACCATATTATTTATATATTATTTTTTAAACACTAAAAAAAAAAAAAAAAAAATAAAGTATTTAGGGCACTTGTTTCACTCACATAACCATCAATGTAATAATTTTATAACACTAAAAAAACAAAAAAAAAATAATTAAAATCAAGAAATATAACATTTAAGACTCTTCTTTTAACTCAATAATTACTATTATTTTTTAGGCTCATTTTTTTTTTACTCACAGAATTATTAAATTACTAATTATTAAAACACTTAAACAAAAAAAAAAAAAAAAAAATATTACCAAAACCGAAAACTAAATATTTGATAAAAGGTCAAGGAAAGAACTGTAGAACTATACACACTCACTCACGACCATATTTCTTCATCGGCACTGCACTTTTATTTATTATTTACTGCACTAATTTTAATCACGCTCTTTAACCACTTAATGTTTATATATTCGTTTTAAAAACTGTTAGTTCACTCATACCGCGAGAAAACAGCTATTTCTCTTTTGCGGTTACGGTTAGTCGCCAAGCACACTCGCCATGCACACTACCATACAAATGCACAAGCAAAGGCGCCAACACACACATACATACAGACTGGCGGCGCTGCTGCCTTGCATTGTCCGCGGGAGTCTCAAGTGTTTTGCGTTCACTTTTAGTGGCTTTAATTATATAATCACTTGCCAAATGTTTTAGAAATGTTTTATCATTGTTTTATTACGTATGTACATTCATATGTACTTATTTAATAAGTTCACTTCATCACTTGCACAATTTATTATTTTTTCACAATCCGTTTTCCGCAGTTCCAGTTGGAGGGAGAAGAGGCGCTCAATTCACATTTTCATATATGTTTTATTTGAAAATTCACTTGATTAACGCTTTATTAACTGTTCCCGCAGTTGGTTTCAATAATTTAGTAGATTGGGATTTAATTATACACGTTTATTTCTAATTAAACACTTTTTTTAGCAGCAGCAGCAGCACTTTGACTTTACACCCTGGCAATTTTAATCTTCTTCTGTTCTTTTTCTCTTCGCTCTTTTTCGCCACTGGAAATCGTTCCTGAAATTGAGAGATCGCCTGAGTCGTCAAAGAGAGCGAAGTGAAAAAGAAGAAGAACAAAGTTTCCAAATGTACCAAAACAGAGCGCTGCCGCTAAAAAACGTTTATCTTCCGGAAAAAAGTGTGTTAATATATAAAAAAAACAATTAATTAGTTAAAATTAACTGCGCTCTATGTGGGAACACTCAATTAAGCTTTGATAACATGAAATTTTCAACATTAAACTGAAATCCAGTGCCGTGTCCCCTACATTTGGAATTGTGACGGCGGGAAAATTAAATCGATCAACTGCCGAAGTGAACGGGTGTCGCGAATAAACTTATTAATAACTACGGTATGAAAAAGACATTTTCAAACAATTTGGCAAATGAAAATTGAATGAAAGCTTGTGAAACTGCAATAAAAACAATTGAGACTCCCGCGGACAATGCAGCAGCCCCGTACCTACAGATGTATGTATGTGTGTGTGGTGTCTATGCATATTTGTTTGTGTAGAAGGCCGCCGTCTATACGTGTATTCCAATTGGCTCTTTTCAAGCCAAGAGTGTCAAAAACCGTACGTAAGTGTGGAACGATTTCCAATGGCGAAGAGAGCGAAGAGAAAAATAAGAAAAGAAGGAGATAAAAATTGACAAAGTGTAAAAAAGTAAGCCGTGCTGCTGCTAAAGAACGATTTTAATTCGAAAAAAGTTTAATAATTCTAACCAATCTATTAAATCTGTTAAACTAACTTCGTTTTGTGTGGAAACGCTTAATTAAACATCAACCAAGTGAATTTTTAACGAATTTAAATGAGCAGCTGCTTCTCCTTCCAACTGGAATTGTGACAGCCGAAAACGGAATGAGAAAAATCATAATTTGTGCAAGTGCTGAAGTGAACTTAATAATTTACTAAGTACGTGATAAAACAAAGAAGAAATTTGCAAAGAATTAGTAAGTGGATATAGAACTTAACCCACTAAATGTGCAGTAAACACCTGAGACTCCCGCGGACAATGCAAGGCAGCAGCAGCGTTTTCATACATACATATGTATTTGTGTATTGGAGTCCATGCATATTTGCGTAGGTGTGTGTGGCAAGTGGCCTCTAAAAAAAAAGCAACAAAATAAATGTTTTCTTGCGGAGTGAGTTTTTAAAATAACAGTTTTTAAAACAATAAATGTAAATATTAAGTGTTTGAAGTGCGTGCATAAACTGAGCGAATATTAATTGTTAAAAATTCTGTGATTAAAATGGAAAGGATAGGAATGAAAGAGATGAAAACTTGAAAGTGGCCAGAAAAAATGAAGAAAAAGAAGTAAACGAAAATATGAAAATCGGTAAGTGAAAAATTTATTTAAATTTTATATTGAATCCACTACCTCAACCTCATAATGAATAAAATTGCGTAAATACATGTATCTCCGATTCACCTTTAATATTTTTATAAGTTAAAAATATATTGTTGTATTTTGCTAATGCATAAATGCAAACTTTTTCCATAGTTAAAAGTGCAAATATAAAATATTTTTATTTGAAACTATGTATTCAGATTTAGTAATCAACAAAAATTTAATTAGAAATGCTTTTCGAATTGAAATCAATGCTTTTCTTTAGGGTTCTGGTTTTTTTAGCTTTAATTTTTCTAAAAATAATACTAAAGAGTCGCTAAATTTATATTGTAACTGCATGTTATACATTGTGCTGTTACGTGCACTATCGGGTGACACTAACTTATTAAACCCTCGTACTATGCAGATGCGTTAAATGAATACAATTTACAAGCATAACAAAATGGCCCCGAGTTAGGCATTGCATTTAATGAATAAATTCATTTACTTGTGTCTTTAAATTGTAAGCAGAATGTAATTATTCATTAATTCGGAAAAAAGGCATTTAAGGGTCCCCACCTTTGGTGTTCGCCGTTTAGCTAATTCTTTTGAATGAAACATTCGGAAAATTGCGATCGAAAAAGCGCAGTTTAAATATATTTTCATAAAGGATATTCATTTTTCAATATTAAAAAACGCTTAAATTATACAAATTAGAGAGTTTCCTAATTAAAAGGCTTTATCGTTGTTCGTGTTCTTGACTTTTCCTTAAATATTTCTTTTGGTACTCACTATAAATGAGTGGAAGGGATCGTGGCTCCATCCCCTCCCACTCGGATTCCCCCATTCCCGTTCCCGTTCCCTCATCCTCGGCAGATTCAAAATCGTAAAAATCTGCTGCGTTGCCGGCACAGGAATCAGGCTCTGATCTTGGGCCGGGACCTCCTCCTCGGCGGCTTTCCTTCGCCTTGGGTCGCCGTGTCTGTATCTTTATCTCTTCGTCGGCGGGGTTCATTTCGCGGATTGGGGGCCGCGGTGTGTGTTTTTACGAATCACGGATTCGATGTTTCGCATGAATACGTAATTAAATCTATAAATCGGCCAATTAAAATGCTTTGATATCGTGACAACATAACATTGGACATTGCCGTATGTTGCGATAGTCGCCGACTGCGGCCCATCCTTCTCGGAGAGTTTGGGACTGAGTTGGGACTGAGAATAAAATGAAATTATTATACGAAAACAAAGTGGGCAGAGGCCTTGCCGGAGGAGGACCTGCTGCTCCTTGGCTTATTTACTAAATGCATCTGCATCCGCGACAACGATCGCCGGCATATTATGTTATAAGCATTCTTTTAACGATTGTGACAGTTCAATGCCCAGGGCAGCCTTTTAATTGTCCACTCCCTGGGCAGACTAAACATGAATGAGAGTTCCAGCTGGAGTTCCCAAAAAAAAAAAAGTAATCGCAGCGAAGAGGACGCACCCGAAAGGATCCTTATCTCTCGCGTACACCAACAAAAATATATACCAGACGAGATTTATTTGGGGCCAAGAATGCAAGATAAACATATTCAGGCAAAATAAAATGTCTGCAAAAGGTTATATATGTATATATTTAAAAAATGTCTGTTTCTTAGGTTGCTAATCCAGTTTTTTTGGAGGGGCAGAAAAAGGCAAATCTTTTACTGAAACTTAAAAACTTTAACTGACTCCCTATAAATGCTAGAAATAAGAAGGAATGTTTTTTAAAACATTATCTTCTTTTACATTCCTTTTAAAGATATCTTTCTTAGTAGTTATTGAACTCAAAATCGTTCAGTTTTTTAATAATTAACATATATTATTTGTAAGTAATGCATCTCTGCTCCAGATTTATCGCCCTACTGTTCATCTGTATTAATAAAACTCCCTTTAGCGCACGAATTGCAATTTATGGTTTCGATAATAAATACATTTAAGATCCTTCTCCTGCGAATAAACCCCTTGCATCTTTTTCATTTTCCTCTTTATATTTTTTTTTACTGAAAACCTGTTTGCCTTTGTGGCTAATATGCATATTAACTTGACCATCTCGAAACGCAGCCAGTGGCCACTGAGCTTTAAGCAAATGCCTTGCCCGCCTACGTCTTGCCCCCTTCGGATACTTGGTTACTTGGATACTCGGCCACTCCGGAGCGGTGACAAACTATCCAATTATAAAATGGACAACTACCATAGCGATCGCATCGACGACATATGCAAATGGGGCAAGCGCCACCACCGCCTCCTGCACCACCTCGGCACCAATTGCGCCTCATAAAAGTTGTGGCAATTAACAGAAACGAGATCAAGTCCATGGGCATCCGCGTCCACAGGCAGAGCTGGAACCACATCCTCTTCCAATGCGCCACCCACACACTCGGCGCCTGGTGGCTGCGGTTGGCAGGAATTAACTAAAGCGTCGATCTAGCGATTAATCGCAACAAGTGGCAGTGAAGTGGCCAGGGAAGCCAGTTTAGGCGTTGCTTAGAACACGTTTTGACTGCAAATGGATTAAGACAGGGGATACCTTTTAAATTACAAGACAGAGGAGTATAAATATATATATATAAATAATAATAGAACATATAAAAGTTTTAGAAACAGTTGAATTTCAATTATATTTCTCTAAGCTTTTGTTACTGAACTAAGGGTTAAAATTCCAACTCTTCTCCCACTTTTCATATCTGAAAATCAAATTAAAGTTATGATTTGAAACATACATATTCTTATAAGAATATCCCCACCTTTGTCATACCTTTGCCACCACTGAGTAGCAAGGATAACAATTTTAATTTTCGATTTTTGACTCCGATCTCCACTGGTCTAGTGCCGTATGCTGCACATTATTGCCGCCTGTGGCGCCGACCAAGAGTTACAACGGCAAACTGTGGATCGGGAGACTGGGAGAAAAAGGGCCACCAGCCAATCGAAAACACATTTGTCGCTGGCGAAACAGCGACGACGATCAGTTCGTGGGCTGTTTCGGCGAATTCCCGGCATTCCCTTCTCGCTCCTTACTCCTGGCTCCTTGCTCCAACGATCCTGGCCCCCAATGCCAATCGTCCAGATCGTGAGAGTTTCGTGCGCAGGCAGGCTCACTGAGCTGGGGCTATACCGTCGTCATCGCATGTTTGTTGTTATTGTCATCATTTTATAATTGTCGTTGTAAGCTCCTCAGCCATGCCAGTTTGCTGTTGCCTCCGCAACAGGCTCCTCGCTGCAATTGTTGCTGCCACAGGGTGGATGGGATGGCCAAGAGGCTGCTGGGGCCGCAGGCAAAGCCAATCGCATTGCCGCCGCAGAGAACGGAGTCTGGAGAATGGAGAATCGTAGAGCGGAGCGAGGAGGACGAAGATGGTTCAGAAGACGGCGGCCAAGTCGACATCGACGACTGCCAGACGCCGTCCAAGTTGTTAGCTTCATTTGTTGCCGCGAGTGTAAGCTCAGTCGGGCCTAAACCGCCACCAGGAGCGGAATAGGAAAAGTTACTCCTATCTTTAGATATTAAATAAAACAAATATTTTATTGTTCTACTACTTGTGATATTAACAAAATTATGGGTTTTTGGTCCTTACTTATTTTGTTACAATTCCAAACAAATTTATTTTTAAGGTTTACAATTAAGAATGAGCTCAAAAATGCTCAAGTTTAAGCCAAAATTTGAATTTTTCTTCAATTGGAAATTATTTTCCCTTAATTGAATGAGTTAGGAAATTTTGTTTTTGCTTAAAGATAAATTCCTGTATTGTTCCGCCCTATGCCAGGCTCAGAACAAGTCCTTTCCTGGCACAAAGATTTAGGAAAGTACTAATAAAAACATTTGTATCAATATTTAAAAGGATTTAGGAAAGTACAAATAAAAATACAAATAAAATCAATAGTTTTGATGACTTTAATCAAAATAATATTTTAAAGTTATAATCTAGAACCTAGAATGAACCCAACAATTTTTTAAGCCAATTTAGAATTTTCAAACAATTTAGCATGCATTTTTCTATAATGGGATGAATTAAGACTGTTTATTTTTCTCTACAACAGCCCTATGTCAGGCCCACTCCTGAGTACGCTCTTGACATAAGCATTCAGGAGATGTATTCCAGATTTATTTTTACCTATATTACCCCTGTGACTATTATTGTCTTAGTTCTCAAGACTTTCCCCATTTTATTAGTACTCTAAATAATTACATTTTTAAGTTATAAAATTTTGAAAAAAAAGTTAAAGTCAAAGTTACACTGCTTTAAGTTAATTATTAAAATATATACAAATTGGGATTTAATGAGGACAGTTTGTTTTTGTTTAAATTCAAACTCCTTTATTTTTTCGCCCCATGTTAGGCCCACTCCTGAGTCCGCTCCTGGCATAAGGATTCAGGAGAGTTGTACTGTCTCTGCTCGAGTCTCCTGTTCGGTCTTTTGTTGCAATGAGCGCGAATGCGAATTCTTCTGCGTCTCTGTCTGCCAGAACCCCTTGCCCACCTCACCCCTCTCTCCCTTTACCACCTCCCCTGGAGTTGTTGTTATTGTTATTGTTGTTGTTGTTGTTGTTCTGTCTCCGCCAGAGCATTCTGCAGTTGTAGTTGCTGGTCGCCTTAAGCGGGCTTTAAGTGGGCACTGCTGCAAGTTATTTTTGTAACTTGTTGGAATTTTTGATTTTGTTCATGTTCGTCGCTTCAGAAATGCTCGCTTATGTTTTCCATAATTTAAATATGGTTGAAATTCTACATCGGCCATCGGCGTCTACGTCGTCGCCGTCGGTATCGGAGTATGGCTGCCATAAACTGGCCAAGACGGACATGAGATGGAGGAGATTCCTCAAGCGGGAGCAGAAGATGGAGAGGCTTGGCATCCAAGGGTAATGAGCGCTCCATCCAATCCAGTCGAGTTCGAGTCTCAGATTAAGGTACATGCGATTCCCTGCGATTCTCACATGGTTTTGATGTCTCCTTCGGCCATGTCTTCTAATCGGAGCTTGGTATGTGTGGAGGTTAAGAGAGGCTAAAGCACATAAATATAGAATCGTTTTGAACGGAACAGTTAAAAATAAAAGAAAGGTACACTCATAAAAATATATTTCTATATTTAAAAAAAAAATCGCCCTAAAATATGCCCTAAAAGTAAGAAAATTAATTTAAATTTATTAAATTCTATAAATTTAAGGTAATACACCATAAAATCACCATGAATATACTTCGTAAAACTATGGCAAACTGCTCTAAAATTTATACCGATACATCTCGCCCAAGTGCATATATAATTCCCAACTGATTTTAACATCGCTGGCATAAAGCGAGGGGGCCGAGCAACTTTTGCAAATAATATGTGTTATTTCAAACGTAGCAAGTAGCTAATATAGTACCCTAAAAGTAACCAAATTTGATCTTAATTAAAAAGGAAATACACTTAAATTGAACTATTTTTAAAGATTAAATAGGCCTGAAACTAGAATAATCTTAATAAATATAAGAAAAATAACACCATTAATTTAAGATGAAAGCTGTGAAAGGTCGTCTTAAAACATGAAAATTGATATAAATTTAAGGCTTTAATTTTAAGCAAAAATACCACATAGATATTTAAGAGTTGGCAGGTAACCGTCACTTCATTCTAGAGATGTTAGAACCAGTTGGGAATTATATGTGCACTCGTGCGAGATTTGTTTTTTTAGGGGATTTTATGTCTACGAGCGTATTATTACTTAATTTTTTTTAAAGCTTTTTAACTTTTATAATACAATAAACATTAAATACATAATGTTATTTTAAACAAAAATCTTTTTGTTTTAAGGGTATTAAATGAAGATTGGGATTATTTAAAATAATAATATATATTATAGTCTTTAAATCACCCTCTTAGGCATCAATAACAGTTTGCTTACTATTTGTAACCTAGCAATATTTATAATACATATTTGAAAAGAAATTTGATGTCACAGTTCGTGAAAAATTGTATGAAACCTATTTTAAGTGACCTATTTAAATATTTTCATATAAATTGATTTGAAACCCAGTATAATATTCTTAATTATAATATTCTTAAGAAACCAATGCATTTTTGGTTCATATTTTGTCCTGCAATTTTTCCATATCTTTCCTTTTCCTAGGTATTTATTGCACTTTTCGATTCAACTCATTTTCACTATCGTGCGTATCTGACACTTGTTTCGGATTGCCACTTACAGAGGCGATAACCAAGGCTGCACCAGCAGCAGCAACAACAGCAACGTGCCACACACAGCAGCAGCAGCAGCAGCAACCAATGCGACAACAACAAATAACATTGTCTGGAGGTTGTCCTGTCTCTGCAGCAGAGGCACAAGTTGCCACTGGAATATTTTGCCCACCAGTTGTTGTCCTCCGACTAACAGCAGCCACAACCAAACCTGGCCTATGATGAAGTGGCCATGGGCATGGGGGCACAGACACCGATATTGGAAGCAAGCCCTGGCTTAAATTTGAGAAAAATACATTTTTAAATAGGCACAAATCAGGGTTGAGCATGCAGCTACTTTGGCTACTGTGGGCCAATCGAGTTGATCCCCGGGATTCGGGATACTTTGAAGTTGGCCAGGAATAGTCCTGCTGCTACTGCTGCTGCTGCTGCTGGTGTTGCTGCGGGTCAACAGGTTGCCTCTGGAGTTGTTGTCAGCGCAACACAACTCGCAGAAATTCCTAACATCCCGGGCATGTTCCGGCTGCAGTTGGAATTGCAGGAGCCGCGGAGTGTTCTCCAGTTCGCCAGGACATGGCCAGAGCCGTTCCTCTAATCGATTGTCATTGTCGGCGGCGGTGCGTGTTGCCCCAAGCGCCACCGAAAAGTCGAAAGGCTACGGCTCCGGGCTCCGGTTCCTATTACAATTACAACGCCATCGTCTCCTCGAGCCCAGTCAGTCGGCAGTTGGGATAAACCAAAAAAATTGTGTTTCAAATCATGTTCGTTTGGACAGAGTACAAACAGCTTGGACAAACTGCGGAAACGTCTATGAGATTGTCATTAGCAGGCGACTATTGCTGCTGCTCCTGCTGGCTTTCCCAGAGAATCCAAAGAACAATGCCCACACGGAGAGAAAATGTCATCAGAATTTGATATTAATTGGGTATTTTCATAGTTATTTTAAATATTAAAGAACTACTTAATTGATAAGTTATTCAAAATAAAAAATAAGGTAGATTTTATCAGGCTAGTAAAACTGATACTTGGCTAAAAACAGCTCCAATAGCATACTGAACACTTTTAAAAACAACTTTTCTAACTAAAAACTATCTAGAAAAGCGTCTAGTTTCTGGTATATATAATTTTCCGCTTTTCTTTGTGTGCAACTGAGCTGCAGCCTCGGCAATTGCAGAGTTCAGCAAGCAAAAAGTCGCCAGTGGCAAACGAAACTAAACGAAACGTAACGAAATACAAGCCGTGAATTTCATTCGAACAACGTCGTCTACAAGACAATCGAAGGCGAAGGCGAAGGCAGAGGCGCTTCTATGGCGAGGCTTTAAGCCAACTCCGGCGACATTGGCGACACGGACACCGAACAATAGCCGCAATTCCGGCCCATCCAGCACTCGGTTCCCTGGGTTCTATTGCCGTCAGAACAAAAAAAAAGAGTAAGAGAAGAGCCAAGTCAAGCTGGGTCATCCCAGCGCATTGGGCCACCTCGGGGCCGCGGGTCTTTAATCATGCCAACTGCATTGCAATTATTGTCACTACATCCAGCGATCGTTGCCGACGGCAACATGTTGCCAACTTGTACAAATTTACGCAGCAATTTTCATTTCAATGTCGCCGACGAGTTCGTCAGGTGGACTGGCGTGAGATTGTATGAAAAAACGGATGAATTATTTTAGAAATTGTTGAAGGTGACAAGCAATGTAAATAATTGTTCTTAAATTATAATTAATTTAAATATAATAAATACCTTAATTATTGAGGAAGAATAATGTTTTATCAATTTGACAAACTTTAATTCATTAACAAAGCCTGAGTAAAATATTTTTAATATTTTAAGGCTAACCTACAAAAATATATCATCCTTAATTTTGCATTTAATAACTTGCTATATATTAACGAATATTATTTTTGTTGTCTATTCTTATAAAATGATGTTTTTATTCAAGCATGAATTACCTATGAATTCAGGCATGAATTTTCCTAAAAATTCAGTCATGAAGTACCTATGAATTTAGGCATAAATTACCCATGAATACGCCATGAATTTTTCTCTGAGTTCTGGCTTGAACTTACTTTTAAATTCAGGCATGAATTTTTTTATGAATTCATTCATGAATTACCTATGGATTTAAGGATGAACTTACCAATTAATTTAGGCACGAGTTTATCAATGAAATTTAGTCATGAATTTCCTTTAAGTCAAGAATGAATTTACTTATGAACTTTACTTTTATTTAGTTATGAATTTGCCAATAAAATCAGGAAAATAATTAACTATAAATTTAAGCATGTCCATCTTAATGTTTTGTTATATTTCCCCCAATCACATATTTAGGAAAAACCCCTTGTTTTTACCTTTCATCGGTTAGAATGAAAAATATACTAAACAAACACAAACTGTTTGCATTTAAACCTTGACCATTTGATTGGCCGCAGTTCAAAGGAACAGTGCGATCGCATACTAGCCAGAAGCTAAGCCGTTTTCATCATCGGATAATGGCAATTAATATTGCTCCGATATGAGCAGGAGGCCGTTCGGCAACATCAAAGGTGGAAATAACTGCGCTGTCATCGCGGACAAACTGTTTGGACAAACAAATGATCAATAGAGGAGCGCGAGCCCCCATTCATTATAGTCAACAAGGCATCTGGAAGGCGGTGTGAGTAAACAGAATTTAACAAATTTTCCATAATGATCCCAGACATTCACCTGGGGCACCGATCTCGCCGATTTCGTGTTGCAAGCCCATCTGGCCGGGGAATCCTATAGTAAGTTTGCATAACTCATCTCTTCAAATGGGGGCCGAAGTTTTTTCGGCATCGAACATGGACGAAGACGAGGCATTAATCCATCACATCGAAACAACTGGCAACGGCAATTATTCATTCATTCATAAAGAGATCGGCCATAAATAAACAAAAACAAATCGGCCAGGACCAGACTGACAAATAAGTGATCTATGCTATGGCAAACCCCTTGGCCCAAAGACCCGCCCCCAACTAAATCAGCAGAGCCATCCAATGGAGATGTTTTACCCCTACACCTGGGCACAGTGGTGCGGAAGTTTATGGTAATAATTTAAAAATTAAAAGATATACAAATATAATTATAATAATTAATGGAAGTGGAGGTATTTTTAAGCATTGATCATATAAGGTAGTTGAGCAGAGTGCCTAAAAAATACTTAAAAATATTATGTGTTACAAGAACTCAAGTTCAATTAAATTTATTAAATTATAATATGTATTTAAAATATTAAAAAACTAATATATATTACTAAGAGTATTTTTAAGCATATAAAAACCACTGTGCTTTGCAATAAACTGGCGTCACAAATCGTCGGCGATGGGGAAAATGTATCGAGGGACGGGAAACGTCGATCGGGAATCGGATCTCAAATCTCGAACGGGCGTGGGCGGCTGGCTATATGTCCGGTCGACGAGGAGCAATGAATGAAAAAAATCTGTTTTTAGATCAGACAGCCAGCCAGCGAGGGGGGATGGAAAAGTAGCCAAGGAGCTATTAGAGAGTGCGTATCTGCTCGTATCTGTACAAGATCAAATTATTAACTGTGAAACTGTTTGTTTATTGTGATCGAAGCTCATTCATGTGCTTATCCAACGGGGCGGCGGCCAAACAAAATTTGTAAAAATCAATGTCTGAACCTCCCAAATCGCTAAAAAGAAAAATAATTACAAGAGATGGAGGTTATTACACTTGAAAATTAGGTTGAAAATATGTAATATTGAGGAAAATAGTTTCCAACTCTTCATTTATTATTGAAATTACTAAATTCATTTAACAGGAAGTTTTTTAGGTTAAGAAAAATTATTCAACTTAATAATATTCTTCTACAATGTTTTTTTTTTGAACCTTTAATTATTTATAAATTAAGGCATGAAAGTCCTAAGTTTTTAGGCATGAATTCAGCCACGAATTACCAATGAATTACCTATGAATTCAGTCATGAATGTTCCCATTAACATACATAAATTACCTTAAAATTCAGGCATGAATTACCAATGAATTCCCTATAAATTCAGTCATGAATGTTCCCATTAACCATTACATAAATAACCTTAAAATTCAGACATAAAATTTAGTATATATAGTTCAATACTTGAATTCAATAAGTATATAAAATAAAAGCATATCAAATATTTTATTTTGATTTTATAAATATTTCACAACCTAATTTTTCTTAGATTTTATAGAGTTTTTATTCTTTTTGACAGCTTCCGATTTTAATATATAATTTTTCTAAGTTTCTTAATTTTTTAAGCCTCAAATCATATATATTTCCATATCCTTTTAATGTAAGATACATCTAAGAACGAAACAATCGAATCATTCTATTAAATTTCTTGCTGTGTAGCCTAAGGGAGATGGCGAATAATTTTGAATCGACCAAAAAGCATGGCGAATACAAAAAGATCTTTGCTGGGCGCCAAATCAGAATGCGACTCGCAGTTGTCTCCCAATCGATGTATCTACAGATACACATACGCATAAGTATCTAGACAATTCAAACCTAAAGATATCTCGGCGGGTCTGCGGGTGTGGGTGAGCATCCGGCCAAGCCAGCCAGTCCGATGATAAACAGATACAGATACAACGGCCGAGATACAACTACAGGTGGCTCCAGCAAAGCGCGTTTCCGGCGGCATTTTGCATGGAACACACAATTTAAATATTCATTAATTTTATGAAAATCGAAATTCACGCGAATCGAAACGAATCGAATCGAATCGAAACTCTTGGCATTCTGCTACTGTGTGCCGCAAGTGTATCTTTCTATCTTTGTATCTGTGCGCTTCCACTTTTGTTTTCGATGGTGTTTTGTTTTTCAAATTGGATTGGGGATTCAATAAAATTATTGGGCGCGTCTCTATTCGAGCGTTAACAAATATTATTGTTCATTTTGCTGTTATTGTGATTATAAATTTCGTATGTGCTGCTTGTGTAAGCGGCACAACAACATCCATGACAATGGCAGCCAGGCGGCAGCAGCTATTTTAAAGGTGCAGCCCGTAAATTATTGTGCAGGTGAGCTTTAAATGGTTTTTTAGTTTGATTTTAATAACGGAAATACTAAATTAAATATAAAAATTCCCAATAGCCAGCTAGTTGATTGATTTACATTGTTGCAATTGTTCGCAACTAACTAAGCCCAATGAGTGAGCAACGAGAATGCTTTTTCCAATCGACCGGAACACACCCAAATCCCCGATAGACACCAAATAGATGGATAGATGTTTATGGCTGACGGCCATATAGAAAGAGATATTGAACAACTTTTGCCATGGCATCTGAGGCAATAAACAATATGGGCACATGCGATTTACATATCAATGAATCGATCAGCGATCGCTTTGGGAACAGGCCTCAATCGTGTTCCGACTGAATGCCTAAATGCCCCGAGTCTCGTTGACAAATTGTGGATCATTCCGATATACATTTCCATACCCATCATAACATTTGAATGCCTCAAACTCACGCCCACTCGAGGATGGGAATTGCGGGTTTCTACTAACTTTTTAGAGGTACAAAAGGTATAGCTTATACAGGGTTTTTTTTTATTAATTATTTACACAGTTTCTTGATTTTCTATTAATATTTTTCACTATTAAAATCTTACTGATGTAAAGTAATGTTTAGGAATATATGGAAATTTCTGATTTAAAAATTTTAAAGAATATTTTGTCATATTTGAATATTTGTTGTCAGTAGATTGGAATAATCCTATGCTGAAGAGGATTTTAGGGTCAAAAACTGTTCTACATTTTTCTAAATTGTTCTGAAGAACCACATATACTAACTTTCCCATTTTTATTAATTTTATTTCTACTTTTGTTTACCTTTTTTTTTAATTTTATTTATCAAAATTTTTCAGGGCTTACAGGGACTTCCTTACTTAAAGCAAAAACGATAGAAATATAGTAAATATATCATCGTTGTTAAAAAAGAGAAATCCCATACAATTATCATAGTAAATATACCGTCTTTGCCTAGAAAGAGAAATCCCTTACAATTACTATGAATTTCTTTGAATAAACATTTTCTTTTCATTATCATTATACACATATACTATCCACATATTTTCTTAATACTTTCTTAAGACTTTTTGCAACCCAATTCGCCGAAAAGCTTCTTCTAAAAACCATAAAAAAAAACCCCGAAAAATAAACAAACATAGCTTCTCTATCGGATCGTGCAATCGCTAAAGACCAGCAAATTTTCGTATAAGTAGCACTTGGCGCTTATGAATTTCATTCAGCCAGGGAGTGGACTTCAGTGGATCCGATTGGATCCCATCCCAAAATTGTTTTACCCAAAAACCCGGCAACTTCCGTTCGAAAGCGATGGCCAGCCGTTGATTAGCCTGAAGATGCTTTATAATAATTCCAAATATGTATGCCGGGGTAGGAAAAACTTTGCTGCGAGAGAAGATGCCAAGAAAAACATTAAAAAACGAACATGGAAATTATTGTCTCGGCCGCGGTCTCTCCGATAAAACGCTTCCGATAGGGGCCCGGTGAAAATGCCACAAACAGCTCATTACAAGCGTCAAAACAAATTTATGCAAATAGCAACCATATAGCCATATAGCCACAGATCGGAGATGGGCGAGGAGCTGCGAGGGGGAGCGGGAGCGGGAGCGGGAGCCGGAGCGGGTCTTTGAGCGGAGTTTGGAGCGGTGGCAATTAACATTGCGCCGTGCGTTGAGCATTAATCATTTTAATCGCAATTTATGTGTCGTCGACGTCGTCAACACGAGCCGACAAGACAGCAACTCCAGTAGTAGCCACACCAGCAGTAGCAACTTCAGCAGTAGCAACACCAGCAGAAGCCCCAGAATCTGCTACACCAAGTACAGGGAAACTTCTGTAAAAATTACCATCTTAAAGCCTATTTTGTAATAAGAAATATAGAATATATTCTTTACAAAAGAGGATAATATATAATTAATGCTCTTAAAGCTTTGTTTAATTAGCTTAAACATTAAGTAACTTATTTTGTCTTGATATTTAAACCCCACATAGTATTTTAGTTATAAAATATTAACCATTAAAACTCCTTTAGATATCGAAAATTAAAAAAATATATGTACAAAGTAGACAATTAAAACCCCCTTTTTGGTCAAATATATAAAGCTTTATCTTTCATTTATTAATTCTACGTCACAACATCTTCAGGGCTGTTTTGTGACAAGAAATATACAATATATTCTTTACAATAGAGGATATAATATAATTTATGCTCTTAAAACTTTGTTTAATAAGCTTAAACATTAAGTAACTTATTTTGTCTTGATATCTAAACCACAGATAGTATTTTAGTTATTAAATATTTACCATTTAAACACCTTAAGATATCAAATATTAAAAAAATAACATGTATAAAGTAGACCATTAAAACCACTATTTTGATAAAATATATAAAGCTTTATCTTTAATTTATTAATTCTACCTCACAACTTCTTCAGGGCTATTTTGTTACAAGAAATATAGAATATATTATTTACAAAAGAGGATAATATATAAATTATGCACTTGAAGCTTTGTTTCATAAGCCCAAACATTAAGTAACTTATTTTGTCTTGATATCTAAACCCCAGAAAGTATTTTAGTTATTTAATATTTATCATTTAAACTTCTTAAGTGCCACTCCTTTGTGGTTTGCTAATTTTTCCTTACAAGCTTTGTCTTTTAAGCTCAAACATTTAATAATTTAAAATAGTCTTGATATCAAAACCCCAGATAGTATCTTTGTTATCAAATATTTACCATTAAAACTCCTTCAGATATCAAAAATTAAACCAATTTTTCTACAAAGTAGATTATTAAAACCACTATTTTCGTAAAATATATAAAGCTATATCTCTCATTTATTAATTCTACCTCACAAACCTTCTCCAAAAGACCACTTCCAACCCAGGGCAATCCCCACTGTGGCCCATATTCACTCCAAATGAGTGCTAAACGAGTCGGAAGACTTTTTCGGGGCGGCCAGAAGAAAGCCAGCTTGAAGTTTTGATTCCGCAGTTTTTCGGGGCGGTCTTTCAAAGCCATCCGTTGTCGGGTGATCGAGATCCGTTCCCCTTCCCGGGGAGAACTGTGGACTCTGCTATCTGGACATCTTGTCGGCTCGGTGTCAACAACGTCAATGCGACACCGAGGCATTTGCTCCGATCAAATTATGTTTCATAAACGCTATGGAACCGCCATAAGAACAGCGATCAGCGGCCTCTGGAGCAATGATTTGTTACAATTCTCGAGTTATTTGAACTTTTTCGAGATTCCTCTACCGGTCGGTCGTCGTTAGCGTTGGACTTTTTCTTTGGTTTTCGTGCTAAATGCCTAATTATTTTTTATTTGTCAGGCAATTGGCAAGAGGTCTCTCTCTTGAGTGGTTCGAAAAAAAACGGTGAGGTGAAGCTGTGTAATCGATGTGGTTGGGAGTAGCAGGTAATCGATCAAGGGATCAAAGGACAAGGCGAAAAAGGATGATTTTTTTGGGTAATATTAAATTTGGTTACTTAAATTGATAAGTAATTGTAATTACATTAATTTTAAGGCTTTGAGAGTAAAGGGAAACTTGTCTTTGAAAGTTAAATTTAATTACTAAATTCGTGTTTAAATTATACCAAGAAATATTAAGCTTTATTATGATTTAAAAACTAATGCAAGTTCTTTACAAGGCTATTTGTAGATCCAAATATCCTTAGGTATCTCCCTTAAGAACCTTAACTAATTTGCTTACTTCGTTCGAATGAATCCACCAGTAAATAACCTCTTTTACCCCTCGAAAATAAACTCTCCTGGCTAAAAATTTAAGATCCTAAATAAGCCTAAGAGCTGGTTTCTACAGCACTTAAGACCAGCAGAAGTTTTTTTTAGGATCTCTAAGAACTAAGGAAAAAAAGGAGTTTGAAGCCGCATTTCCCACCGATGAGTTGGACTTTTACTATCACCAGCTGTTGGCCACTTGTAAATTTGTAATAATTGCAGAAATTTTAACTCCACTTGGGACTGCCTTAGATTTATGGCCAGCTAATTCGCTTTGCATGTCAATCCAGCCTGCGAGAGGAGCAGCAGTCGGTCCCTCCGACGTTCGCATGATTTCTAAAAAAAAACTTTTATTTTATATTAAAATTTAACGATACTGCCATAAATCTTCGCTAAAAAGCAGACAATTCAAATTTCGCAAGGCTGAGTGAGGCTGGTGGAAAGGAGGGACAGGTTGAAGGAAGGCGATTCACCGCCGCTGAAATTGATCCAGTTGCAGCTTCAGTGGCAGTGGCAGTGGCAGTGGCAAGTACGAGTGCCAGTGGATGCCGCACATCGCTGGAAATGTTTCCATCATTGGCCGGCCAAAAGGGTTAAGCTGGGAGGGGGACAGGAGGGGGGGGCACACCCATAATTCTTGTGCTAAAGGCCAGACAAAAAGCGCTGAGCGATGGCCATGTCAGCAGCTACTGACTCTGACTTGGAGTTGGACTGCTGCTGCCGCTTCCGCTGCTGCTTCTGCTCCTCCTCCTGCTTCTCCTCTTAGTACTGCTCCTGTTCCTCCTCCTGCTTCTCCTCCTGCTCTTTCTGACCCTGCTCCTGCTCCTCCTCCTTCTCCTGCTCCTGCTCCCTCTCCAACTCCCTCTCCAACTCCCTCTCCAACTCCAAGGCGATTTAACCAAATGGGCCCACTGGACAGCAGGCAAACTGGCCACAACCGCGTGCGTCGCCGGCCTGACAATAGGCGAAATATCATCGAAAACCATAAAAAACTGACAGCACAAAAAGAGGTGTTGACACATTGATTTATCTGGCATGCTACTGGGCACAGCACAGATGAGACGAGATGAGGCCGGGACCCGGGTACCACGTCCTCAGCCCTTCTGCGAGGATAAACGCTGCTCGGCGGCTGCTGTTTTGGATGGATGGATTCATATGCGAATGCCCAGCGGCAGCAGGCAGTAGTGGCAAAGGCGGCAACAATATCATAACCATAACAATGAAGACACTGGACAAAAAACTTGTCTAAGAACTACATGAATTTTAAGGGATTTAATAATATTTGTTGGGAAATATTATATTATTTAGGGAAGTTGTCATGAAAGTATAAAAGAAATTTTATTTTTAGATAAAAGATTTTAATAAGACTTTAAGAATATTATATTTCGTTTAAAAAAATATTAAATATTCAAGAAAAATATAACAAGTTTTTGAAATGCATGTAAAAAATTAAGAATGTGAGCAGACAAAGTCAAAAACTACATGATTTTTAAGTGATAAAATAATATTTGTGGGGGAATATTATATTATTCATGGAATTCATCAGGAAAGTCTTAAATAAATTGTATTTTACTTAAAGAGATCTTAGCTTTAAAAATTTTATTTTTCGTTTAAAAACATATTAAGTATAAAAGAAAAATAAAACTAATTTGTAAAATGTATGCATAAATTAAGATGTAAGCAGACAAAATCAAAAACTACTTAATTTTTTAATAATATTTGTTGAGAAATATTATATTATTCATGGAATTAATCAGGAAAGTGTTAAAGAAATTGTATTTTATTTAAAGGAGATCTTAGTAAAGCCTTAAAAATATTATTTTTTGTTTGTAAAAACATGAAATAGTAAAGAAAAATAGAACAAATTCTTAAAGTGTATATATAAATTAAAGAAATAAGCAAACAAAGTCAAAAACTACATGATTTTTAAGTGATAAAATAATATTTGTTGGGAAATATTATATTATTCATGGAATTAGTCAGGAAAGTGTTAAAGAAATTGTATTTTTAAAAAAGAGATCTAAGTAAATCTTTAAAAATATTATTTTTCTTTTAAAAACATATATAGTATTATAGAAAACATAGGAAATTTTTAAAGTGTATGCATAAATTAAGAATATAAGCAGACAAAATCAATTTTTCTCCAAGCAGACTTTCAAGGAAATCCAAAAGAATATAGAGTTCGTTTAAAGGAAGCATATTTTTCCATATGTGTGTGGGAGCTGCTGCGCCCCCGGCACGCCCTTTTTATGACAATCTGGTTATAGGATTCCGGATCCATTTAAGCCACTTAACACGCACACAAACACACACACTCACAGGAGAAAAAGTGGACCCAGAGATATCCGCTGGAATGATCCTTCGGGCCCTGATGGGTCAGTGCGATATGTGAACGAAAAACGTTACCAATTTAAAAATTCCAAATAAAATATAAATTGACCAAATTAATATTGGGAATACATGAAACAATTCTGGGAGAAAAATGTTCACATTTTTGGCTTCTTTTCTTTCATTTCGATCTTCTTTTGGGGTTTTTGAGTTTTGGGTTTTTGTATGGATTTTTGTATTTCTTTTTTTTTGGTTCCTGTTTTGGATTCTTCTTATGAGGAAAGAGCCTGCTGCCTGCTGCCTGCTTATCCCTTGCCACTTTTTGGGCCTCGCATTAAAATCTTGAAAAACTTTGCAGAATCACAAGCAGTCAAATAAGAAATCTTAGTTTTTTCAAAGGGGTGTGGGGGGAGGGAGGGTATAGTGGAGACATCGGAAAATGGAAAACTTTAAAATGGGATTTCGGCTTTCAGTTCGCTCTTTTCCCTCGAACGCAACTCTGCGGTCGAAAGAGGCGACAAGGCATGAAACCGGTAAATTAAAGCAAAAGGATAAAGTTTAATTGGAAAACTATTTTTTGCCCGTCAACCCCCCGCTACCCGGATAACCCCCTTGCCCCTTTGTTCGAGCTTCTTTAATCTGCTTACCTTTAGTTTTCTTAATTTCAACCATTCTGTCGTGGCATTATATCCACGAGTGTGAAGACAAAAGTTTCGCTTCCATTTCCGCTGCCAATATGACTGCTTGCCAAACCCGCTCACGCCCAAAGCCCCTTTGCCCATAACACACACACACACAGACACACACACACACACATTACACACACTCACATGCTTAATTTTACACTGAAATAAATACAAAATATATTGTATTTAAAGACATACCCCACAAGCATATTAAAAACAAGAAAGAAAGCTAAATTGTATACCCTTGCAGCTTACAATTGGATCATTTTGAATTAATAAAATTTTATCAAATGGAATGTAAAACTAACAGGAATTGTATACAACATTTATACATAAAAATATTCGGTTCAACATTACGTATACGTAATATTTCCAGAACATTCCCATGGCAGCTATATGATATTGTAGTCCGATTTTGATCAAATTAAAAACGAAATTCTAGAATAATATAAAATGGCCATTTCTCAAATTATATACAAATATTTTGAAAATTGGCCAAGTTATAATTTTTTGTCTGAAAATTTACCGATCGTTCCTATGGCAGCTATATGATATAGTCGTCCGATCCGGCCCGTTCCGACTTATATAGTAGTGAGAGCATATAGAAGACTATCTGCAAAGTTTCATTCAGATAGCTTCAAAACTGAGGGACTAGTTTGCGTATAATCGGACAGACGGACAGACGGACAGACATGGCTAGATCGACTCGGCTATTGATGCTGATCAAGAATATATATACTTTGTAGGGTCGGAAATATAATACCCTGCAAGGGTATAAAAATACTTGACATTTAAGAAAGACTCTTAAGACCATTTAAATCTCTTGAAGAAATTTATAAATTTCTTCTATTTTAAACTCCCTTTGACCCTTATTTTCTCTCCCTGTATGTACCGCAGTAGCTCCCATCTCTAAACCCCCCAAGCCTCCCCAAACCTCCTTTGTCCCTCGTTGAATGAATTTTAGCAAATGAATAGAAATTAAGTTTCGTTGCCGCCTGAGTGCTCTCACCCAACTACTGCAATGCCTCCGGGTTCGTCTCCGCTCACCAGGTGAGATAATGCCGTTATTGTCGAAAAAGTTTAAAATATGCCGCCTTTTATAAAATTTAATGAGAAAAGTTGGCGTTATAAATTTTTGTATGCGGTGGATTTATTTGCTCATTGCAGCAACTCACTAAAATCAGGCAGGCAGATAGGAGTTAGGACGACACTGCACAATTCAAAAAGTTTTTTTTTTTGTTTTTGGTGCCCAAGTATCAGGCAAGACTGATTGCCGTTTGAAGGATACCTGAATGGGGGAGGTTGAAACTTTGAAAATGGTAGCTGAACAGGACGAAATTTAGAGAAATACTAAATGGTTTTATGGGTGTTTAAAGAGATCTTGGGGTAATCCGAATTAAATGGGAAGTCAGATTGTACAATCTTTAAACAGAAAAATAAATAATAAGCTTAATTCAATCAAAGACAGGACAATTTTTTTAAATTATTATAGCGAAACGGCTGAAGGTAGTTTAATGGATAAAATACCACATGATATCACAATATTTAAATAATTTGTTAGTAAATTTAAATTAAAAAACATTTATAGATTTAGAAGTTATAAAGGATCTTTTGAGTCTCTTTGAAAAAGGTTAATTTGCGGTGGTGTAAAATCTTACAACACAAAAATAAATAATAAGTTGAATTCAATAAAAAACATGCCCATTTCCTATGATTATTGTGGCGAAATGGCTAAAGGTATCTTACTAAATAAAATACCATACAAAAGCACAATATTTGTATAATTTTTTGTACATTTTGTATTGAAAAACATTTACAGGCTTGGCTTAGGAGTTATTAGGAATCTACCGAATGCTCTTCAAAAAAACGAAGTGTTCTGTGGTGTTCGATCTTAAAACACATAAATAAAAAAAAAGTTTAATTTATAATAATACGTTTAATTTATTAAGGTAGTTTACTAAATAAAATACCATATAAAAGCACAATATTTGTATCATTTTTTGTAAATTTTTTATTAAAAAACATTTACTGGTTTAGGATTTATTATGAATCTTTCGAGATTCCTTAAAAAAAAGTAGTTTGCGGTGGTGAACAATCTTTAAACACAAAAATAAATAACAATTTTAATTCAAATAAAAATATGTCCATTTTCTAAGATTATTGTGGCGAAATGGCTAAAGTTAGCTTAATAAATAAAATACCATATAAAAGCACAATATTTGGGACATTTTCTGTAAAGTTTTTATTGAAAATGCTTTATAGGTTTAGAAGTTATAAGGAATCTAACGAGTTCCCTTCAAAAAAAAAACGTACTTGGCGGTGGTGTTCATCCTTACTGTCCACCGAATTATTTGATGTCATAGAAATATAATGTATAAGTTTAAGGATATGTGTCATGAGGTATTCACATGTCGTTTTTTTTAATACATTTTTTTAAGTTTTTTATAAGAAGTTCAAAACTCGTTTTTTGTAAAATTTTTCTTATCAAAATTGTAAGTCAAAAACCATATATTTTACGAAAATTAGTTGCTTTGTTTGTATAATTGTATAATTAAATAACAACTAAAAAACACCACTTGAATACTAGTAGAATTACTGGAAAAAGTGTTGAAATTAGAATTTGAATTATCGTGTATACTGACTTTCAACCTAACACCTTTCAGGAGAGCGCTTTAAACAACACCCATTGTTAGTATATCTCTCCTCCCCTACCCCCCAAGTGATGTGCATTCCATAACTCCCGATCTGATATAACCCATAAATATATGGTATGTCCACCCCCATAGATGCCACAAAGGCTAGCCGCGATAATTGTCATCTGTTTTGCATTATAATACAGCTCGCGGCAGACTGACCGACAAGTGTTGCAGATTATTGTCCACTGTGTGGCGGGATGCCTCTGATTAAGCGCTGTGCGGCGGGAGGCATAAATGAAAATTTCATTTTCACAACGCGGCCCCGACGGCGGCTGCCAGCAATATGTGCCACTAATATGTGGCCGAGCGGCACAATGGAGCCAGGCAGCCGCATCTGAAATGCATATTTATGAGCCCTGCGGACGCGGACATGTACGACGGCTCCACGGGATTTGCATTTTGGCCGAGTGCCTAGCCTAGACACAATTCCTCATAATTCGCGGACTGTGCGAAACTCTCTCTTTTGATTTCATTTTTCTATATATTTTTTTTATATTTTTTTGCAAGCGGGGATGCCCTTGCCACATTCTGCAGCACGTACGCTGGGCGGCACTGTGGAATCAGAATTGAAAATGAATTACCTCGAAATGAATGCAAAACTGCTATCATAAGAGCGGGATCTATAAGTCAGCTAGGGTGTTTTTTAGGGGGATTCCAGGGGAAAAAAGACTATATTCAGGGGTTTAAAGGGGGTCACAGGGCTCTATGAATAATGAGTCTAGCAATTCTGGAGCTAAAGTGAACTCAAAGGATGTCATAAGGAATAATTTTCCAGGCCCAATTTATCACAGAAAAATACATGGCTTCAAAAACAGGAATATCTATCACCTAGAATTAGTTTTCTATATAATAATTCAAGGTGTGACAAAACATTTTCACTCTTTTTTAATGACTTTTGCATACAAAATAATAATTTATCTAGCTTGAATAAAGAAATTATCATTACAGTCACTTAGAAAATATGTTTAAATAAAGTGAAAAGTGGTAATTGCCTCACGTTTGTACCCACACAATTTGGACACAAAAAGGCATAAACATTTATTGAAAACCTATGTTTCCATTGCCATAAAATTATGCCTCATGTCTTCATAAATTACACGCTCATTACATGCCCCGCACAGGTAGACAGTGTCGTGTTTTTGCGTACTCATAACACGACACATAAGAAGCCATAAAATCAAATTTCATATTTCATATCGTTCGATGGGGGAGAGAATCATCATTAGCCTTTCGCCTCACGTCTGTCTGCTCCACCCACCCACTCACCTGGGAGGGTCATAATAATCACGCATTAATATCATAAATTTCATGACTTTAACTACCAAATTCAAGGCACCGCGCCTTAACTGGGGCTGGGCCAGAAATCATAACAATTTGATATATTGTGCGATAGATATGGTTAAGTGTTTTGAATGGCAATTAGGATGGAAAAGCACCAGACAAGGGATTAGTTTTCATTACCAGAAGAGGTTTTTTTAAAGCTAGATAAATGTTATATAAAGATTAAGTACTTACAATGCTCTGAGAAAATAAAAATTTAAGAGTTACAAAGATAAATAGAAATATTTCTTCTAGATAATAAATTTATAACTCAGAAAAAAGCTACTGTATCGCTTCAGCAAATTTCTCTAATGAATTGATTCTCGTAAAAAGGCCAACCCTGTAACCCTTTGGCACATCGTTAAAGGGTCCAAGCTGGGTTATAGTTATAGTCTTGGCTGCCACCCAGATATCCTGTACACTTGCGAAGGCAGGACAATGCCGTATCCTTTATGGCGGCCTCTTCAAAAGTGTAATTGAACTCCTTTGACCGAACGAAGGCGAGGACTTTCAGCATTACTACTCGGACCCGCAATAAACATAATGGAACTCGACCCATATGGAGTATGAAATTGCCGGCTGACACAATGGCCTCATAGTTTGAGGCCGAATATGATATTCCTCCGCCCAGTTGGGTTGACATTTCAATTTATTTTGCCATAAATAAAGCAATAGAGGCGAACCCTTTCTCCCCCACACAAAAAGTTCGCAATTCGCATTCACAATTCACAATATTTTGCCATTGACAGAGGCACGGACCCCACAGTCGATCCATTAATTATACGCCCACTTCACAAAGGGCGGGCAGTGTACAGGCAGGAAAAGTCAAAATATTGACAGCTTAAACTCTTTGCAGGATTCTGCAATTGTTGTGCCTGGAACCTTGGGCCTTGGGCTGGCGACTTGCAATTATTCAACGGCAGTCGGAAGAGGAAGCGAAATAATATCCTTTGCCCATATCCGTTTATCATTTTTGACCTTCTGCCCGCTTTGGGAACCCTCTGATTTGGTCCTTTGTGGCCGCCGATTGAAGGACATGGTGGAAGGGGAGTTCTCCATTTAAGTTATTGTTTCGCCGTAGGTCCAGGTTGCCCGCCATCTCCTCGAAGGACTAATGAATTATTATGCTGAAACGCACGCCCTTCTATCATTTCCGAAACGCCATTCATATCGAGAGCAGCAGCTCGAGCTTTGTTGCGAAAATTATTAAATGGCCCGGAATGAATGATTTAATGACCATGCCGAGGCATAATTGCAGGTCCGCAGCGAAGGGTTCGATGGAAAAATACCCAAAAAAAACAAAAAGGCAGAGAGAAAGGGGTTGACCGGACTTAAAGCCAACTTAAAGTCAGCCTCCGTTCTACTTTGCAGGTCGGAAGTCACGTCACGGAGTGCACATAACAATTCTCGGGCAATTTTCCGGGAAAGTGCCAAAACGGATTTCTTCACACCAAAAAATGTCTTTGTTTCGCCGTCTCACATTCATAAAGTCATATGCCAGGAAAATGCGCCTGGCCAAGGAGCCCAGTCCTTTGGGAGATATCACAATCAAACCGCTGTGTTCTTTACTACCGCTGTGCCACTTCTAGCCAGGACATCCCAGCTACACAGGACTACAGTGGCCAGGGGTTGGTCGAGGCAATTCGCCAAATGGAAATATTATTGGTCTGCATATAAAGTGAATTTTATTCAGAGCTCATAACTTCCTGTGCCAGGATAATGCACACGTTCGTGCTCGGGCTTTGTTTCGTTGTGGGATCCAAGGATGTGGCTGGCAGGACCTGCAGTGCCGAACTGTTGACGTGGCAAATGGGTAACGACTCCAGAGCTCGTTTTTGTGTCAATAACTGGAATTCAGCACGATAGTTTGTCCATTTATGTTGATGATGACATTGCTTTGTGGACTTTATGGTTTGAAGTTGCTAGAATTTGCTTTCTGGAAGGGAGTTTTCATTTTATATTGTCTTTAGTAAAATATTTAGAAGAAGGATAACGAAGTTTAACTAATATAGGAACCTTTTTTGAATTATGAAATAATTATATTTGAAAGTTAAACACTTAAAGCTACACTTTTTAAATGAAAAGACGAACCCTTTGCTTAGTGGTTTGTGAACTTTATGAGGAAGAGTAGCTAAATCTCGGTTTCTGGTATGAAATTTACACTCTAAATTATCTTTAGTGAAAGCTTTAGAATAAGAAAACAAAAATATTAATATTTAACTAATAAATAAACCTCTTTTTAGGTAAACAATAATCATAAGATTTAAGTTTTGAAATCTTTACTTTTTAAATCAAAAGACGAACCCTTCGCTTAGTTGGTTTGTGAACTTTTTGAGGAAAAGTCTCTAAAATTCGGTTTCTGGAAGAAAATTTACACTCTAAATTACCTTTAGTCAAAGCTTTAGAATATCCTTATTTATATTTATATATCCTTAATTATATTAACCCCTTTTCATTTAAAAACTAATTATACATAAGATTTAAGCTCTCGAAATTTCCACTTTTTAAATCAAAACCCAAAACCCTTTCCCTACTTGTTACCCCCTTGGCCTTCATCCTGTTTTTATGGCCACTAAAGTAGCAACGCTTTGGTGTTATCCTCACTCCCCCAGGAGTGTCTCCTGGCTGAACCCGAAGTTATGCTAATTCCAATCGTTAATTTCACGAAATATGCAAATAGTTAATTCAACTGAAAACTTTTCCGCCAATAACGACGATGACGAGACATAAAACGCAGACAGCCAGGAACAAAAACAAAAAGGAAAAACAAGAAGAAATCCCTGACGGGTCAAACCTTTTTTCACATCTCAGCGATTCGATCGAATGACGAACCTGCGCATTTCGCATTGTTATTAAAAAAAAAAATGAAAGAAAAAGAAGCGAAAGTCAAGCGGAAAATATCCTTGGCCCCGGCGGCATTATCTGCCTGACTGCCTTGGGTTCGGGAAGGAAAAAAAAATATAAAAAAAAAGCTGTAGTGAAAACTCAAATGAAAATGGAAATGAAAAGGAGAATGGGAATGGAAAGCGATGGGAGCCACAGCGATGGCCGACGACGAGACCCAATCGCTGTGAGAAATTATCATAAAAATCGCGCAAACTCCGTGCGTGACTTTAAAGTCAGCAACAGAATCCTCAGGGTGGCTCCTGCCTTCCTTACTTCCTTGCTACCATCGGTGGTGGCTCGTATCCTTCAGGATCCTTTTTAATATTCCCGTCATACGCATTGTCATTTTTGTTGTATTTGATTTTAATACGAATTTCACATTTTACAATCAAATTAATTGGTCACGCTGCCGCAGAATTACACCCATCGCAAAAGGGATACAAGGACACCCATTGCTTAAGCCAACAAACAAATAAGGGATGCATCCTTGCGCCAGGGGATGCCCAAGGAACTTATTGTCTTCTGGCCGTGCGCACGTGAGGCCCACGGAGCGTTGCTAATTTATGCAAATATTGACTCGATTCCCGGTCCTGGTTCAATTAGTTCCGCGATATTTATTATTTTGTTCACCCGATTTTTGAATATTCAATTTTGCCTGATGCTCAATTTCATGGCTGCCGCCTTGAGCCTCCAAATTAATTTGTAATTCGTTGGCAATTTGGCAGATGAATTATCCCCTGGCCATATTATTCACGCCCGTCCCCGGTTAAATGCCTGAATTTATGTCCGACTATTTGCATATATCCCAAACTTGTATGTAGTATTCCCAGAGTTCACTGATCTGATCTGATCCGTGTCATCATTTCATATTTCATCCAACTATCGAGCCCGGCAGGCGGTCTTCCTTCAAATCGGCTTAGATTAAAGTTGGCCAGAAGCTGGGAGGCCCCCATAAATCGCACGGATTCCTCTTGAAAAAGTTCAAAGTGAACTTGAGTTTTATTTAGATCAACGTTTGATCGGCAGCAGCCAAGAGATCACCAGGTTGAATCTAATGAAGATATATCGCAAATCACAGCAGGACACCCATCAAAACTGGGAGGTGGTGCTTGTTTAGGGCAAGAATGCTAGACTCTCCATATTCTAGAGGTTATTGAACATGATTATTATAAACCAAGAGCAGTGAAAGACAAAAGAGGGAAGAGTTTTATGTAAGACTTCTAAGAGATACTTAATGATTAATTGTCCCTTTGGGTATAAAGCTCAAAGGCAGACAGGTTCTGGAGGAAACAGTTCTGAACTGAAATTTAAATGGAAAAAGTGAAGTGTCTTTCCTGAAACTGAATTACTTTATGCTAATACTGTAAAGGAAATTAATCATTTATTGCTCTAAAAAATATGTTAATGAAAATAAAGCAACTTAGAAACATGATTTAAGTTTTTATAGCACTTTCTCAAGCTGATTCCCTCCTCCTTTTTCAATGAATTTTTACTAGTATCTGTTAAAAAGTATCCCAGATCCATGTATCACCTTGTTTACTCTTGTTTGGGGATGCATCCACACTCGGCTCCGATCGACAGCATAAACAAAGGCCTTTTCCAGATGAGAAACTATGTGCGAGTTCCATTACCCCTCCTATGGCCTGACTACCCAACACAGTTCAATAAAAAAGGAAAATAGACTCATAAATCAGCAGATTAATATTTTATGAAGTGTATTGTATATTCCTCTCTCACTCTGAGTTGGAGAAAATCGAGGAAAACGGAGCTGCTGTTGGGAGCTCTTTTGGAGGGTGGTGATGGTATTTCGGGTGGCAGAACAAACGACTTCCCTTTGTTTACCATAAATTCGTTAATAGACGCTGCCGCGTGTAAACAAATCACTTAAACATTTTCAAATTGACGCCTGACATGATTTTTTCGCTCCTCGAAAGGCGAGAGGAAGAGCGAGCCGCGAGCAATCCGCATCGATAGATGAATATTTATTTAGTTGTTGAAGTACGGGAAGTATCACAAATTGTAAATCTACTTGTTGTTACATTGGATTTTCCTGTTACCTTGCCCCATGGCTTGCCGAGTCGCAGTCCCAGTCCCAGTCTCAGTCCCAGTCCCAGTCTTAGTACCCATCCCGCCGGAGATGGCAAGTGGAAACTGGCTCCGAGTTCCGAATGCCGAATGCCGGAGGTCCAGCTTGCGTCGCAGCAATCAACAAAGACTGGCAATGGGTGGGAAACAGCAAGGGGGAGGTGATTTTCCGAGGTGGGAATGAAGAGTCTGAAGAGTTTACTGGAAATTCCCAGCAAAATTTCTTATTGAAATCATTAAAAAAGGTTTCTAATTAAGAAAGATCCTTAATTTCTTATATTATTATTTTCCCTAAACATAACCCTTAAATCCACCCTCGTTGCATTAATAAAAAAAAAGCCTGCACTGTCTGCAATTAGTAATCAAGCATCCAGCATCGCAACTGGCCGAGTGAGACATTGGCTCGCTTCAGATACAAGCTCTCCAGAGCGGCGGTGGAAATTCGGGGGGAAAACCCGGCGAGTATCTCGGGAGTGTCAGATACAAATGCGCATACGAGTACAGATACGAGTACGACAATCTGTCCGATGGGGTTTTATGAAAAGTTCAATTAATTAGCGACGATTTTCGCCATGCACTCGCATAAATTTATAATCAATGCATTTGAGTGTTACTATTTTGTATGTATTTTTTTCTTGTATTTTTTTTTTGTATTTTTTTTTTCGACATTTTACAACAGCTACTGCTGGCGAGGACGTCGCACCGTCTGCCAGCTGCCAATACAATTCATTTGCGCCACATCACCTGGCACCCGACCCCCCTGGAACGCCACTTCTCGATGGATGAAAACAAATTGTGGCCCTGCATCTCCAGCTTCAGTTTGGATTCTATGTATTCCATCTGACAGCACACACAGTTCCCTTGGCCTTTTTTTTATGTGTCTTCTTTGGCTCGTTGGGCTTTCGTTTTCGTTACCTTTTTGTTCCTCTTTTTTATTTGTAAACAATAATTTTTTACAATATTCGAGATGCATCTGCAGCATCAGCACTCTGCCATCTATCTTCTGGATACTGGAAACTGGCTCATGTTCGGGTCCTTCACTTGCACTCGCCTCTATGCTGCCTTGTGTTTACATTATTAAATTCGTTCTGCAATTGCCTCTAAGCACAAGATAAATATCGTAAATTTTATGCATTCCGTAAAAAAAAACCGAATTTCGAGGCCCATTAACTAGGGAAAGTTATGTACATATGCTGCAATTGCTGTTAATATTTTTATGATGGCTGTGAAAGTAACTTAAATCAAAGGGGGGAAAGAGCATTCCAAGAGAAAGAAATGTAGTTGGGTTTAAAAACAAAATTATAGTTGAAAAGATACGCATTCCTCTAACATTTAAACACTTTATACCTCGAGTTTATATATTTAAGAATTGTAATTGAAAATTCTTGACCATATTCAGGAACCCATAAATATCTTTAGTGTCTCCCTGAGAAAGCGTGTTACTTTCTTGGCCATCACTTTTTATGGTTAACCAACAAATTGGCTTTATGAGTGGGTGCTTAGGCTACTGGCGGCTATTTAAATTAACCCATGTGTGTTTTCCTGCCACTAATTGGTATTGAAGACTAACCACGGACCGACGGCGCCAGCGGCGTCTTCTGACAAACCCAACGAGTTCAGCGGATGAAGGGGCACCTCCAGGAGCGCTATAAGTCAACGCGAGTCCGAGCTTTGACAATTATTATTGCTCAAGTGTCAGGGACAAGCAGCCACAAACATTGCCAAGTCGAAGGTATCCGTGAGATACGACCTGTGGCAGAGTACACTGAAAGTGAAGTTTGAAGAGGGGGAAAAGTCAGGGGCTTTATCTATGACCATGTCACGGGAGAACTCTTTTGACTCTTTGGAATATATTCCCAATATTTTTTTCAAATAATATATTTAATTTCCCCTTGTTCTCTAAATTTTTTACTAAATATATTCTGCTTTTAAAATCTTGTTATAATTATTCTCAGTGTCTGAAACCCCAACTCGACATGCGCATGCGCAGACGTTTTCGACATATTCGTGGTGTGATATGTCGCCTGGCGCTGCCAGCACTGTTGTTCTCACAGATTTCAATCACGTTTCTAATGATTTTTATGACGGAAAATTGAACCTTTATTTATCTAGCCATCCATCTAACCATCTATCTATATATGTATCTAGCTATCTGCTGTTGTATCTATCGGATACCTGCACCGAGGCTTGCGGCTGTAATTTTAATTCGAGGCTGTCGCCAATGTTTCGGGACTTACTTATAACGCCGCCTAATTGCGCCGGATAACTCCTCTGTCTGTCTACCCATAAAGCAAAATTTGTATGGCTCGGATGGGGACTTAATTAATGGGTTTGATTCTCCGCGAACGTGCTGGGAAATCGCTGCTTTATTTGCATGAATCGAAAATCCGGACGGAGTGATTTGTTGGGCTTCGGTCCGGTCCGGTCCGGTCCGGTCATGGGAATTATTTCTGCAGCTTTATGCCAGCTGAATATCAAATGGTATTTATAAATTATTAGTTTATTACAAGTCGTTCAAAGTGGCCAGTCCCAGTCGGGTGAAATTTGTTGTTCCCAGGCTGAATCAATCGAGGTGCTAATTTGTTTTATCGTCCACGGATCTCCGCCAGCGACATGAATTTTTATGGACTCCGTGTGGAGTTCTGCGTAATCCAAGCTTCTCCCTGGACTGCCCTTTGTTATTCGATTCCCATAGATGGTGAATCTTATCAGGGATCGCAGAAACAAGTTCAGGCTCAAAGACATTCATATTGCGAATATTCATATTCAACGAATATGAAAACGAGTCTCGATTATATTTATTTTAAGCTCATTCAAATGACTGTCATCGTTTGCTGCTCTGAATCATGCTAGGGAATATATTAATTATTTATAAACTATCAAGCAATAACACTTTCTCTTATTATAAGTTACTGATCTTTCCTTTTAAAGAGTTGTATTTCTCTTAAATTCTTCCTTTAAATTCCTCTTACCCCTTCAGATTTTGACAAATTTCAATATGTAAGGCACCAGTCCAAGTCTCCCTCTGGCGTCTGTCTATCGGCGTTCTTATCAACCTGCGTAGTCCGGCTTACCTGCCCGTTTAACTCATTTCATTTGGGCCTCAATGCCATCCGTCTCTTTCTGAGCGACTTGCCAGAGTCTCTAAAGGCCAGTTGGTCATCTTGTGTGAGTGGGACATGCGTCATCTTTGGCGACAATGTCCAGACAAGAGACGATGGGCTATAAAAAGGCAACAGCAACAGCAGCAGCAGCAGGAAGAAACCAAGGATGGTTTCGGGATCATCTGGGTGTAGGCCCATCGCTCTGCATGGCCTTATCAATATTTTCCGTCAAGTAATTTATTGTATTTCTGGTCACCGCTTCCTTGTGGACTGTCCTTCGGTTCAGAACCGAAAATAAACACTGAAAGAAAAAGTACAAATTAATTTTAAATTTATTTCAAAGCGAGTAACATTGAAAGAAAGGTACACATTAATTTATAGTAATATTTCAAAGAGAGTAATGTAGTTTTACTTTATTTTAAAGGCCAATTCAGGGTCTGAACTTTATTATTTTTAAGTGATTTCTTGAAGTTAAAATCTTTACTTTTAAAATCAAATTTTTTCCAGTGTATAAAACCAAATATTCCCTTTTAACCCATAGCAAGTGCATCCCCACCATGTACGCGTGTGTTTTGTGGACATTTGCTTTATGTCTTGTCACATTTTTATGGCCCTGGCCCAGAGCTAGCCGCCACCTTATGGCATCGATTTTTATTATTTTTCCCTGGATAAAATAAATATTTAAGCATTTTATGATTAGTCCAGCCTATGGGATCCATTGTCTGGCCCAGTGTTTTAATGCACTTTTAAAGAACCTCAAATTTAATAGACCCAAAGTCGGAGTCGGAGATGGAAGTGAGCGATACCACCGGTGTGTGTTTTGGGCCATGTCAGAGACAGCGCCCTAATGTCGTCGCCTTGGCCGGGTGTTAAATGTTACCAAAACATTTCTAAAGGCATTCAAAAAAAAAAAGAAAAAAAAAACTCTTTTCATTGTTTTCAATTAAGAAAGTTAATTATTTGATTATTATCAGCATTAATTGCACGGCTCTCCGCTCGGCTTTAGTTTCTTTATTCATTCTGATTTATTTCCATTCCTCGACTTTGCATTCCCCAAAATATATACTTCTTCGAATATACATACATATATTTGAATGGCTGCCTTAGATGGTTGCATTGATTTCTGGCTCTCCCTTTCCCTTTGATATATGGCTTTTACATGGAAATTGGGGCCAAGACTCGTAAAAGAGAACTCACCTCTGGGCTGATGAGATTGACAGGGCCTTAGCTTACAATTTTCGGCATTCATGAGATGTTTTATGGCCTAAAACATTGTATTAATTGGTTATTTTAGGTTTTTTCATTAGCTTTGAGGAGTATTTTGGAAAGTGTAAAAGTGAGTTGAAGCTCCACTTAAAAAAAGATTATAATTCTTGGAATATGTAAGATTAAAATAGCTATTTAAAGTCTCTTAAATTGTTGTTAATAGAATATAGATTAATCGATTCTTTGCTTAATTTGTAGAACTCCAGAATTGCAGAAGCTCCACTCAAAAGGAAACATTTTCCTTCTCTTAAAACTATTTCCCAGCAATCTGTGCTAAGCTCTTCCCTCCTGCCGAAAGCCACTTGCCACCCCTCAGGATATATTTCACTTGCTGCCGAACAATTTGTCATAATCATAAATCATTTCTGAGCGCTAAATCCAGCGCCTAATGCAATCCACCAGCGGGAAAGGACCAAAAGGTCTGTACAGAATCACCGCATATTTCACAGCAGGATATTGGCCTCTAAATTGCCCCGCAAAACATAACGCTCGCAGGATCTGCTAAAAAGGGGGAGTCGAAGTCAGAACTTCCTTTTCTTTGCCTTTGGTCCTTGCTGGCTGGGTGTATATGATTTTCAATTATATGAAGCACCGCACAAAAGTTGTTTGCACATATGTCGTATCTCATCAAATTATTTGCCAGGACACAGCGAGGCGCATCCTTTTGTGCCCGGTGTCCTGGGTGTCCTGGGTGTCCTGGGTGTCCTGGGTGTCCGCCCCCGTGGCTCATTTAGTGGTGACAAAGTTTTAGTGAAACTCCTGCAAATGTGCAAGAGTTGCCGGCCAAAAGTTCAACAGGGGGGGGTTCACAAGGTCCTGGATTTTTTCCTGCAGATGCAGGAGGAGGTGCTAAGGGGGAGGCGGTTCAGACACAGACACAATTCAATTAATTGTGACAAATAATTTATGAAACTGCTTACATGTGTGCGGGTGACGAGCATAAAAATGAAAAATCCATGTATCAAGGCGGATAAATGAAGGATATGACAAGCATTTCCAATTTGACGCAGTCCTTGGGGTAGTTTTCTGAGTTCTCTGAGCTCTGAGTTCCTTGTCATTTAACCCCTTTTAAGTCCTGCACATCCTGCAGCAAGCTGAATGGCATCTGAGCTCGTTTCGCACTTCAAAGCTGTCATCGATGCAGAGATTTCTTTATGGCCTTTGTGGACATTCTACCAAAACCATATAACTGGTTGGAGGGAAATGTCATATTTTTTTTGGGATTAAGGGGAATCACAGAAAAGGGTTTAAAGAAAAAACTAGGAATATCTATAGATATCTTTGTATTTTTAGAAGGTTTGAAATTGTAAAGTTTAAAGTGATTAATTTTTAGGTCTGAATACAAACAGTTTGCTGAGTAATAAATTTTAAATATATTTTAAATGATTTTTTTTAGAATGCTTGACAACAATTAAATGTTTTCTTAATCAGGAAAGGATTTAATTTTGGTAGGAAAAAACTTGTATATCCTTGCATTTTTCTATTTTATCCTTTGCTTAAATTCTAACAAAAAAAAAACTGATATTTGAATTCAGAATGCTTTTGGGAGTAAATCCCTTTAAGGTTAAATACAAATTAACAACAAAAGCTAAGCCTGAAGCCAAAGTTTGATCAATCCTTTGACTAAAATCAGAATGCTTTCTACTTAAGCCTAAAACATACTTTAAACCCCTTTCAAAAAAACCACAACTCAGCACCAGCTTGTCCTTAAAATTCCCACCAGTTTCCTGCACCCTGAACCCAACTTCCTTCCCTGCTCCGTCCTCAGCTGTTGAAAATCTCTTCTTATGACATATTTTGATATTTATTTATTATCTTGTCACTCTGATTTGCCAGAGCATAAAGCCACCCCTGCTGGGATTTTCCGCGGTGACCCCGACCGGCGCTCACTTGTCGCGTGTCGAGCAGAAACAAAAGCAAACAAAGAGCTGTCAGCAAGTGCTCTCGAGTACATTCTTTTTTATATAAGTGTATTCATTTTTTTTTTTTTTAAATACACTTGAGCAAAATTAAATGCACACTTAGGAGGGCACAGAAAAGGGTGGGCCGGGATAGATAGGCGTTGAAATTATGGCAAATTGACGAAGCGCACACAAGTGGATTCCAGGCTTTCAAGTTCCTTTGTCAGTGCAAATATTTGACCAGATGCGACACCACGGGTCCTCTGCCAGGATAGCTACTCGGGATTCACTTAATTTTTTATGACATAAATGTGGGGGGGATCAAAGCGGATTTGGCAAGTTCGATGTTTTGGAAATTGCTTCTCGGCTATCGACCGGCCAGCTTAGCAGCACGAAATATGAGCGAAAGTATCTATGAGATGCGATACGAGAGAGATAGCTGGCTGGTAGCTTCTTGTTACTTGGCTTATTGCGATAATTTATGGTTCTGCACGGGGAGAAATGATAAAGGTATTAAATCAGGGGTTTATTACTTCTAATATAAGGGTATATTGAAGTTGAAATAAAATAAATACATAAGTAAAAGAATCTATGATTTTAATAAAGTTTTTATTTAAATTTTCTACAAAGTTAGAAGCAGATTTTAAGTTTATAAATAAGATATACCTGTTAACTAAAAGATTTTATATTAATACATAATATTTTCAATGAATGAAAGCCTTTTAATACTCTTTCCCTTTAGTAAAAATACCAGCTTCCAGCTTTAACTTGGGGGAAAATTAAGAACCTTTTCTCTGCTCTCATCTTCCCTTGAACTGGCAGCCTTTTCCAGCTGCGTGCCAGGTAATCTAATGAGTTCAGCCCTCAATTAGCTTCAAGGAGCAAGGAAACACGGGGAATTATTGGGCAGGAAAAATGCTTCCTCCCACCCAATGGCAATTAGTCGGATTGCTTTATATTTCATGCCGCAGCGTCATCATCATTTATGAGCTTCGGCTTCAGCTTCTCCCACGAAAAGTAATTGAATTTTGACGTTGGTTCGTTCATCATTAGACCTGGCGGCATGTAAAAAAAAGGATACTTAAGGCAAATGATTCGAATTTGTCAGACGCTCGGTTTTTTCTCCGACAGATACATCCACAAATGACTGCAATAACTGCAATCCTGGCCAGGAGGAGTGGGGTCACAGGTCTGGGTTGGTCTGCTAATTTCCTGCAGCGGCGAGTCCTTGGGGGAAAAAGCTTCAGGGACGCTTTTCTTGCCCCGCCAGTGCTTTTCCTTTAGTTTTCTTTTCCCTGTATGTATGTGTGTGCGCGGAAATGCCGAAAGTGCATCTGATTTATGTGCGTTGCAAACTTTCAACTTCGCTGGGAAATCGTTTCGATAGTCGGGGTCACCACTCGCACAGATACACTCTCAGGCACGTGAGGGAGATACAGAGAGAGAAACAAAACACTTTGAAGATGTTTTTAAAAGGAAATTTAAAAAAGAAAAATCAAAATTTAAGTTTATATTTTAGCAGACTTAAATAGGCTTTCTTTTTATTTGTACGTCTTTTAATATCTCTTTAATAATAAAATTGTGGTATTATTTTCCTGAAACCTTAATTTTCTCATCAAATAACTCCCATTTACCTCTCATTTTCTCTCTGTGTACACGCACGGCTGGCTAACAATGAAAACAACCAAGAGGAACACGAATGGCGAGCCAAAAGTTGGCGTTAAAACTAAAATTCCATAAATTAAACCTGGCCACGGGGAAACAGGACAGGATGGTGGGTGGAAATAAAAGTTTTGCTTTTACCCTCGCTGCGGTGATAAATCACAGATCTTTTTACATAAATTTATGCTTTGCCATTTGCTGCGGGAAATTCGCCCACCCTCACTGGACTTTTCCAAGTTATGCTAGCTTCACCTTGGTCCTGGGCTAATGGCCGACACTTGGGTGGGCGGTGGTCCTTCGGTCCTTTGGTCCTTTGGTCTTCCCTCTAAGTGCACGCTATGCCCACACAGATACACACCAAGGCAACTGCTTATCGCCAAAAATATGAAAACTACCTTTTTCGAATGGGCGGACGTGGGCAGCGCCAAAGGATATGGCGCACTTAGGCAGCCAGGACCTCACAGTCCGCTGCTCCTTGTGTAACTTTTGGCCCAACACGCTTGATAAAGAAGTCGAGAAAGAGAGAGGGGGAGATAGAGAGAGAGAGAGAGAGCTGCATATAAAAAGTTTCAACTGCAAACGAAAACTTTTGACCTTTACGAGCATGTGCCACCAGTAGGGGCCATGTACTTTCACGCATATGCATGTACATACATGTACACAGTTGGTGATATAAATACAGTACAAGTGAGTACTATATGAATATTTATAGTTGAGTCACTCTGGAAAAAAGTATATTCTATAAAGTTCACTTTCGTGAAAGGGTTTCTGGCATTATTAATGAGTTTTCATTGATTGCTGAATTGCTAAAACAAACCCTAACAATTTTACAAAATACTTTGTTTTTAAGTAAACAAAATGAATGCAATTTGTTAATGAAACCAATAAATGTTTTTATGAGCTTGCAGGGTATTATAACTTTAGTCAGAAGTTTGCAATGCAGTGAAGGAGACATTTTGAAGCCTATAAAGTATATATTCTTGATCAACATCAACAGCCGAGTCGATCTAGCCATGTCCTTCTGTCCGTCTGTCCGTCTGTCCGATTACACGCAAACTAGTTCCTCAGTTTTTAAGCTATCTGAATGAAACTTTGCAGGTAGTCTTCTATGTGCTCTCACTACTATATAAGTCGGAACGGGCCGGATCGGACGACTATATCATATAGCTGCCATAGGAACGATCGGTATATTTTTGAAAAAAATTATAACCTGGCCAATTTTCAACATATTTTCATATAATTTGAGGAACTACCATTTTATATTATTCTAGAATTTCGGTTTTAATTTGATCAAAATCGGAATACTATATCATATAGCTGTCATGGGAATGTATGGGAAATATTACGTATACGCAAAAGTTTAAACAGAATTTTTACATGTTAAATGTTGTATATAATTCCTGTTTTACTTATCATTTGAAAAATTTATATTACTTCATAATCATCCATTTGTAAGCTTCAAGGGTATACATACTTCGGCGTGCCAAAATTAGCTTCCTTTCTTGTTAACATTACACATTTGTACCGCACTGTACTGCAAGCATATGTGCAAACATTTGTGTGTATATAAAAATGTATAAGCTGCACTTTCTTCATATCCTGATGCTAGTTTGCGCTGAGTTAGCAATGCGTTTACTTTTTTCTTTATTTTTTTTGTTGTAAACTTTAAGAACTCGTTCACAAATATACTTAGCTGGCGGTTCTAGTGAGTCCTGGAGAAAGGAGAAAGAAAATACTTTTCCACATGACTGTTTCAATTCGGATTTCTATTTATCAGGAATGAGAATGACAAGAGATCCTGTAGAAAGAGCTAAAAAGGGAAGTTTTGAGGGTTATTTAAGCTTGATTTTTTTTAAGTTGAATTTAATATTTATTATATAATATTAAAAATTATATATAAATTATTATATATTATATTATTTACATTTTTAAATATGAAAATGACAGGACCCGAAGATAGAGCTGAAAAATTAAGTTTATAGGGTTATTTAAGCTTTAATTATTTAAGTTGAATTTTATATTTAATGTATAATAGAAAGAATATTTAATATATAGTTAGAAATACATGTTATATTAATACATATATTTCATATTATATATTTAATATTGTATTATTTCCATTCTTCAAGAATGAGAATGACAGGATCCGCAGATACAGCTGAAAAACAAAGTTTTTGAGGTTATTTAAGCTTGAATTATTAAGGTTAAATTTCATATTAAATATATATTAGATTGAATATTTTATGTATAAATAGAAAGAAATGTTAAAGTTATACATCTTTTTCTTATTATGTATTAAATAGAATAGAATATATTATTAAATAAAATATGTAATATATAATTACACAAACCTGTTATATTAATATATCAATTCTATAATTAATACATCTCTCAATATATATATTTCAGAATATATATTTAATATATAATACATAATATTTAATATTAATTACTTAAACAACATTTTTTACACAACTTTTGGTATATTTAACAACCCCGATAATTAGTTTTGAATAGTTTTCCCTTTATTTCCTGACATATAAATTACATGTTCCTTGGAAATTAAATCTAAATTAAATAACTTTACTTTTCACGACTTGAAAATGATATAATAAGAAGCTTAAATTCCCTGAGCCTGATCTGAGCCCCTCCTGGCTCCTAATTGAGGAACATTGCTCCTGAATGGAGCCCAAATTAGAGGCCAATGCAAATGCCTTAGCGACCACCTGCAGCCGGATCTGGGACGGCATCTTCTTGGTGGCCAACTGTTGGCAGCTGGTCGCCAGCTCCAGGAACTACGGCCAGTCGAGATCATAAAAAAAAGAAACCCAAGCGGACTGAGGATGGATGCACTTCGGGGCCGGGACGGGAATAGAGTCGTAAATAAGTGAGCCTAGAAAATGTCGTCGGCGCTGTCCGCAGTTGTACTTGGGGCTGATGTTGGGGCTGCGGACGGCGCTTCGTGTCCGCATTTTGGTATTCAAATGAGTCTAAATGAGTCTACACGACGTGGCCAACTGTATTCGCATTTTACTTTTTCATTTATTTATTTTTATTTATGCCACTTTTGCTGCCGTTGCTGTTGCTGTTGCTGTTGCTGTTGCTGTTGCTTCTTGGGGCGAATATTTCATGAATCAAGTCGCCGCTGCTGGTAGCGTGTGTGTGAAATGCGCGACGTTTGTTTAATTTATATGTGAATGCGCACGCGCAAAGTCCGATCATAGGTAGCGGCACGCAATGTCCAAATATTTTGCATATATTTTTTATTCGCTTTCCAATGCCCCCCTTCGAGATATATTTATGGCCCACGCAGGCCGTAAACTAGATCACTTTGATGATCTAACTGGGGATGGCAGCGGGGGAGCTGCTGCTAGTTAAAGGAGTTGGATTCGAAGTAGGAGCTAGATCTGGAGCTGGACTGGGAGTCGGAGCTAAATCTGGAATTGGAGTTGAAGTCAGAGCTAGATCTGGAGCTATAGTTGAGGTCTGAGCTAGATCTGGAGCTGAACTGGAAGTCTGAGCTAGATCTGGAGCTGGAGTTGAAGCAGGAGGAGCAAGGAGGACCCGCCTCCTGTTTGCCAGCTCTTCCCGTTGGCGGCGGTGGCCTCCTGGCGCCGCTTTCTGCTGCCCGAAAGCCCTGTTTCGGGTGGAAGTCGTGACTAATTACAGAAATTAAAACGCTGTAATTTAATTATGTATCTGCGATTTGTTATCGGCCCTGGCGTCGGCCGTCTCAGCTGGGCCCCCGGTACACTATCGCCGTATCAAAGTCAATATGCATCAGTACAGTGGGAGAAAAATAAGTAAATGGGGTTAAAATTTAAGAATTTTTAATTGTATGTGAATTTATAATATATATAAACTATATAGAATTATTATTTATTATAAATAGATTATAATATTCAAATTATATAGTATTATAATTACTATAAATAGATTATATGTACAGAATAAAAAGAGTATAGTATAAATAGAGTATAATATTTATAGGAAAATACATGTTGTTTCATTTTAAACAAGATGCACCCAAATCACTGACTTTTGAGTCTGTGATTTTCTCAGAGCAACCTTATTAACTTAGCTATTTTTAATGCATGATTACAAAAAATTAATTAATGTTTTGTAAATTGTAAATTAATTAATTTATTGTAATCAATTTACATTAATTAATTAGAATTATCTCTTATCTACACTTATTAAAGCTATGTTTTTATATTATTTTTTTACCTAAACAAATGCCATTATAGAATGTCAATACATATTCCAACTACAACAGCTTTATATCTTAATTTAATATGTATTACATAAAGATCTTTCAGGATATCGATTATTTTCTACTTTAAAAACCTTAAATTCTTGGACTTTTTGTTTTATTAAACCTATTCCTGCTTTTCTAAGACTTAATTTTAAATAATATTCCTCCCATAGCCGAAAGCCACAGCAGCCATGGCTGATATCCATCCTGTAGCTCCTGTAGAATTAAGCATACAGCTTACAAATAAATAAATAAATATTCCTTTTATACATTACTTCCCACAGTTTTTCCCAGTGTAACCCCAAACCCAGGTATATCTCGGGGGTGTTCCTCCAATGAACTCAAACTGACTCAATCCAGCGGGAAAGCAGCGAGGCAAGAGGTGGACAAAGTGCAATTCATTTGGCCAAATACAAATGCAGGAAAGTTCACAAAAGCCCAGCACAACACAACACAACAAAAAATACAAAAAATCCAACAAAAATCGAAACACAAACGTAAAACATTGGAAAAAAGTCAGCGGACACTGGGCACTGAATCCGAGATAGATCCTGACTTGGACTTGGCAAATCGAAGTGGGAGTCCCTCCGTAGGAGGCAGTGCCAGTTGTTCCCTCCGAGCTCCATCGATATGCACTGATTTCCATATTCAAACGATTTCGGTTTGTTCAGTCTGCCATTCGGTGGCGGATATGGAAGCCAAGACTAAGCGACCTGGCCGAGTTGGCTTGTTAGATAAAATGGCAAACAAATTTGTGCAGCGATTAAAGTTTGAGATACGTAAAATAAGAGTTCAGTTTGATTAGGGATTTTTTTTTTAGATTTTTTAGATATTTAAAACATTTAAGATGCTTTGAAAGATATGTATTTATTATGTTTAATTGCTATGTAATAATTCCAAAGCATAAAAGACAGGTAACCAATGAAATTTGCATTATTTTTAGGCCTTAAACACAAGTCACCTGAACGCATAAGTCCACTTTGATTTACCCTACATGGTGGCAGGTTTTTTTTATACGAAACTGTGAATTACATTGCCAAAAGCTGGCATGTGCCTGAATCAAATTATTAAGGGAACTGGCCATATAATTCATGTTAAATACATACCGAATTCCCGACAATGTTGTGCCCCAAACAATATTTACCAAATCGTTTAATGCCAATTGAAAACTATTTCCAACGATAATGAAGCGAATGCGATGAAAAGCTCGAACTGCTGCAGCTGCCATAATGAAAACAAACAAGAATTTCGCGCTGGGGCAATAAAAATCGATGCACATTGAACGCCCAGAGGGTGTATATCGGACATAGATATTCGACAGAGCGACAGAGTGCAATTTAAATTGTATATTTGGCTCGGAATGCGTCTTGGGCTGGAGGTTTTTGACAGCGCCTTTGGTTCGTGGGATACAGCAAGTGCCATTAGGTTAAAGCTGAAGGTTTCTGCTATCGCGGTGTTTACATACGTTATGTATGCATTAGCTGGAGCCCAGGCGAGGAGGATTTTGCAATTTGTGAATGAAACGCAAAGTGGAAAATTTCTGAATTAAATTCTGAGTAGAATAGAGAGCTGGGGCCATTTGCATGGAAAACAAAGTCCACTTGACGACTGCTAATGCAAATGCAATGCCACTTTCCTAGAATCGATTGACAATCTATATTTTTTGGGCGGCTAATGCATCTCATTTTTGCTCAAAAAAAAAATAAACTGAGCGTTTCGAGAGTCCAGCAAAGACTCTTGGCATCGTTTTGGTGCATTCTTAATGGAGTTGGGAAATCAATAAATATGCTTTTCTGGGAATTTTATCCACTACTATGCATTTAAGGAAATTCAACTATAAAGGAAACATTTTTCTAGACTTTTCTATCAACGAAAACTTTGTTAAAACGTTTTCCCTGCAATTCTATAATTTTATAATTAGTTCGTATTCATCTTAGGGATATGTTAACCTTTCCTAATTATTTTAAAATATATTAAAAACGTTAAACCAACAGTAAAACCTTAAAATGTTACACATAACCCAACTCCCTGGAGTAACACCGCCTGACAATGGCCAACAGAGCTGGGGAAAAACAAACAAACTCCAATCACGTTTCTCAAAGCCGCCGAAACCGAAACGAGACTCATAAGAGCGCGAAACATTTTGTTGTTATTTTGTAGTTGACACCCGAAAAGCACCCCCCGCCACCTGGCCGCTGCTCTCACCTGAGCACCCAATAGAGAGACTCGCACCTGCGACGGTCGCCAGCCGTTGACTAGATGCTGGGCTAGGCTAGGTGGAAAATACGCTGTAAAAAATAGAGTAAAAAAATAAAGAAACCCATAAATTATATAAAAAAAATTTAGGCAAAAATACTCTTATTATATATATTTTTTTTATTATTTTATCAATATTATCTTGTAAGCTTTATTTCCTTCACTTTTTAAATTTATTAAAACAAACTGCGACAGAGTTTTGCTTTTAACAGAATTTAGGGTAGACTTTTAACTGAAATATTTATACATACATACCTAGTTCGTTTTTTAATTTGTTTATTATTTTCATAATTCAAAAATTCCAAGGAAAAGTATGACACAATAATAATTAACCTTAAATGACTGTGTTTTTTACTAACTTAACTAATTTAATTGACTTAGAAAGTCCGATTAGTTTGAAATCTGTTTTTGTGCCTCTCAGAATTTTCATATTAAATTCAGACATTTTCTTTACTCTTACATCGAGGGTGTCCTTTTTTTATTACAATATTTTTTTTTACAATTTATTTGTTACAGTGCAACTCCCATAGTATGTCCCATTGTGTCTCTGCAATGGCAGACAAATGTTTCGCAGTGTTTCGGGGGCCAATTCAATGAATTTTCGGCTAACTGTTGATGTTGCGGTTATTTTCCAGCCTCGGTTCGCATCAATTAAGAGGTGTGCACGGGCCGAGTCAATTAAGCTGCCGGCATTTTGGCCGTTGCAAGGGATTCCCCGCGAAACCCGCCACATCAAGTTTCCCCCCTTCCGTCTCCTTTGGCTAGACAGACATCTTCCATAATGCCGCACGATTGCCGATAATCGCTTGAGATCCCCCCTCAGTCAGTCACCATTTTGGCCGTTTGCTGACTGCTAGTTGGTTCATACACTGAGAAAATTTGCTTAAAATGTTAATTTCAAAGAAATTTTTTCAATTTTTTTAAGGTGCTTTCAAAAGAAGGTATATTTATAAGTATTTCACATGAGATTAAAGTATTAACATAATAAATTTTAGGGAATTTTTTTCATCGAAGTGTCCTATAATTTCCAAGTGTTTCTGTTACATAAAGTTTTGAAAACCGAGAATCATTGATTTTTATTGTCCTAAAATATTCTTAAACCTAAAAAAACTGTTTAACAAGATTTAAAAAATAGAAAACATGTCAAAGGAAAACATTTCCTATTGTAAAGTTGTTTAAATTTTTCTAGTACACTTGTAAGCGGTTGTTTTTCTTATAATTCCCAAGTGTTTATTTGTTTTTTTTTTTTTGAAGTCTGAAATTCATTAATATTTATTGTCTTAAAATTCTTAGACTTAAAATACTTTTAAAGCAAACTTCAAAACTAAAAACAAAAATATTAAATTAAAAAATAAAAAAAAAAAAATGAATTAAGTGCATTTCCCAGTTAAAATTTTTTCCCAGTGCAATTGCTGTTGCCGGTTGTTGGCAATTTGCTGCAGCAATTCATAATAACTGTGCCCGCTACCACCCACAGGGCGGTTGTTAGACCGCAGGAGGGGCGGGGGCAATTCAGACCCAAGCCACCAGAGTTGCCAGAGCTCTGCGTCCCCCCCCCTGGTCCGTCCCCGTTCCCATTCACCGGGACAAAATGAAGTTCGCGTCGTCGACTCCAATCGAGGCGAGTCATAGAAAATTGCTGCAATTTTATATTTACAGCAATTGGGCGCAAATGCCGGTACTGGGGCCGGGGCCGGGGAGGGAGCGAGGCACAGGCAAATGTAAAAACATGAACTTAAAAATACATAATTGCATATTCCACCCGGTACCAACCGGCCAGGCATCCAACCAAGCTGCTGCCCCCCAGTGTCTGCCTCCCCGTTCTGGGTTCCAATCCAATCCAATCCCCCACCCGAATGGCAAACCCAAGTTGGACACACAGAAAACTCGGAGCTGACAAACAACCAAACACTCATACGTCACGTTGATTGGAAATGGGGTACAGTGGGACCAGATTAGGGAAGATTTGGAGGTATATACTGGAATATATAGAAGAATATAAGAAATACACAATTATAGAAAATTAAATTTATTTATTTTATTTATCTAAAGCTAACATATAGTTGTAAACTAAGAGCTAAATTAAAGTTAAGAGCCATAGTAGCTAAGCCCTTTGGCTCAGAAAACTAAATACCTTGTTATGTGTCTCTTTCTTATATCTTTTTATTGAGATATTCTGTAAATAAATGGCTCTGACTAGTTCAAACATTTCAAAAATCCTTTCATTATTGCTTTAAAATTTTAGGACTTGAGGTATATATAGAGTTTTGACTAATATTTAAGGATATTATAGAGAGGATATTGTTTAAAAAACTATATACAATTAAATACATTATAAATTTGACTTTTGGTATGCCTTTTTTTAAATACTCTTTAAAAAAACCTTTAACTATTTAATACATTTGAATAATCCTTTTATTATTGTCTTAGGATTTGTAAAGGGATTATTGATTCTATAAAAAGTCCTTCTAAAAATATTTAATTCATAACAAACGTATCTCTTGAATATTTTTGAGATATTTTTTAACCTCTAAAACAATATACACAATAGAATAATGGATAGTCCCTCTTGTCTTTAATAATATAGTGTTTTTTATTAAATCATAATTATTTGTATAAATATTTCTCAAATATTTTAAAAGTATTTTCCATTTTCTAATAATATTTTATACATATTTATTTAATATATTATAAATATTTCCACAACAAAATTATGAAAAATTATTCTGCTTGTCTTTTATAGTATTTATTGTGAAATTTTTGGTATTTCTTACAGTTTTTTTTTTTTAGTAAATCAATCAAATATTTATGTACAATTTTTGACAACTTAATAAAATATAGTAAAATATATTCCTTTATTATTTTTCTTGTACGAACTACCAAACAGCTTGAAGAAATAATAAATTTCAACAAGCTTTTGTGTATTTAAAAAATCTCTTCTTAAATAAACAACCTCAGTCTTGGGGGCACAATAAATATTTGAATTTTAAGTCTTCTTAAATATATGTATAAAAATAACATTTTGCACAAATAACTGGTCCCAGTGTCCTGCAAATGATTTGGCATAGCGGAAGGCGGCCCACTGACTGTAAATTCAAATTATACGTACACAAAAAAAAAGAGCGGAGAAAAGTTAGGAAAAACAACCTCAAAAGCACAGGAACACTTTACACTCTTTGGCTGCCGCTTCTTCTCCGAAGACGAAATAAAATAGCAAAACGTTTTGCATCCGCAAGAGCGCCAAACAAAAAAAAAACACTAAAAAAATAAAAAAAGAAACACAAAAAATAAAAATAACAGCAAGAGCAACAGAGGAGAAGAAACAAAATCGAGGCAAATTTCATGACAGGCAAGTAATTTTGTTGTGATTTTTTGATTTGACCCAAACACTCACACACACAGAAACACACATGCAGCTCGGGTTGAAACGTGCAATTTGTATTTGTGGCCCCCAACCCACATTTCCCCCATGTACCCCATTTCCACCCATTTTCCAGCACTCTTTACCAGCACTCTTTTCCATCCGTATCTCCCGAACAAAACGGCAATTATGCCGCGCTCCTGCTCCCAAAGCGAAGGGGAAAATATATTTGAAGCGCTTAGATTTGGACAGTGGGTGGCAGGAGTCGACTGGATTGGATTGATTGGAGCCGAGCTGGGGCCGGGTCCGAGTCCGGGTCCGGGTCGGTTCGGATTGGGTCTTTGTCCCGTTGATTTACAGCGAAGCACAAAACGATGAATCGATGATTCCGCCATGAGAAATTAGATCGACTCGCCGGCAAACTCATCATCAGCATCACTAGCAGCGTTGGCAACGTTGGTTTCTCCACCGCACAGCATTGCCAACATCATAAAGAAAGCAAAATCAAGGGCTTTCTACAGAGGAGACAAGAAATGGGAGGGAAATACATATATCCATTTTTGATACTCTTAATTGAATTTTAAGGAAAAACCTTATAATATTATATTCAGGTGCTCAAATTTGAAGCCTGAGTTCTATTAAACCTCTTTTAAAACATATTCTTTATTATTATATTATATATTATTACATATTATTATATTTTTGATACTCTTAGTTGAATTTGAAGAAAAAACTTCTATGAAAAACTTATAATATTATATTCAAAAGCTCAAATTTAAAGCCTGGGTTCTATTAAACCTCCTTTTAAGCTTATTTTTTATTATTATATTATATATTATTACATTCATTATATATTTGCATAGTTAAACTATAGGTACAGTCCCAGAGATTCCTTAATAAAATGAAATAATTGGAAAGGAAATATATTATTTTATATTTGTATATTATATTATATTTATAAATTATTTAATGTTTACATATTATATTAAATTTATAAATTATTACCAGAGATCGCTTAATAATCTGAAAGAAGAGAACTAATTGGAAAGGAAATATATTATATTATCATTATGTATATATTATATTATATTTATAAATTATTTTATATTTAATACTCTTTATAAAATTTAAAAGGAAAACTAAAAATCGAATATTAGGAACTTCTTTATTTATACTGAGAAGATCCTTGAAAATAATTAGTAATTAATAATTTATACTTAGATTTTTAAGAAAACTATTACCTACACTCATAGAAAAAGCAACATTACCCTCTTATAGATCCCTAAATAAACATAATTCTCTGTAATTCTGTTACAAGACCCCGATCCTGTCTCATTTGTATTACCAAAACCGTGTTAACCCTTTCTCAAGTGTATAACAAGCTTCGCTGGGATTGAAATTTTGGAAAATTGCTGCTGGGATTGCGGGATTGTTGTTTGTGTGTGTGTGTATGTCCTTCTTCACCTCCTTCCACCTCCTCTGTATCGGGAGTATAAACTGTTGTAATTTTCTACTTGGCTCTCCGCCCTGAGCGGAGCGCAGTGCTGCCGCCTGGCAAAAATTGGTTTTGAAAGTTGACTCGCTCTTTGGTGTCCACCCAGCAGCACCACTTGCCCCACCGAAGGGGTAAGCAGCCAAGCAGTAAATCGCGCTGACTGCTGCAAATGTCCAGAATTCCCAAACCCGTAATACTCCGCTTTAGCTACACGCCCCGGAGGCAGGGCCGATCGGCTCCGATTAATGCCTCATCATTTGGGAAAGCGGGAAAAGCGGAAAAAGCAACGCAAATTATCTGACTACGACTTGGACAAGGCGTGCCAGCCAAGTCAATCGCCATCGATTGTCCCGACGACTGATGGGTTGTGTGTGTTGTGTGTGTTGCAAGTGTGTTGTGAGTGTAGGTCCCAGGTCTCATTTGGCCTAATGGCTGCCAGGATGCATGCCAGAGGAAAGAGGACTCCCAGCTGTTGGCTCTCCTTCAGCCAGATGGGTACATTCAACGGCTCCATGTTGATCATATTTTATTGAGGGGGAAAATAACACAAATTCAAAGAAAGGACATCCTTCTCTCTACTGCCTTCCCTCATACTATCCTGTAGCTTAAACAGAAGCCTCTTCTTTAGCAACTTCTGTTGTCTTGCTAATCCTGGTTGCAGTATTCCATTTACTTAAAAAGTGTGCTGAGGGCAACCGCAGGACTAAATCAAATAAGCCGCAAAAAATATCATACAAATAGCACTCACAATCCTGACAGACTTGCCTATCATAAGGCCAATTAATCTGGCACTGCAATATTATGATGGTGTCGATTACCCAAGCAGACAGCCACGAGCCAACGACACGTGACCCAGGATATATGTACATAGATTTTCCTTTGAAAGGACATTGCTACAGCGCAGGCTGCTGGCTGTCAGCTAAGCCCGTGCATAATGTTGCCTAAATGCGAACGCATGTCAAACTCAGCTAGAAAATCGACCAGGTTTTGTAGTTTGAATAGATTCTACAGGGGAAAAAAATATGTGTTTTTCTCACAAAAACAAAGATTTTGTCAACAAAAATTAATAATATTTAAAGTCTCAAATTATTTTAAAAGCTTTTAAGAGTTGGAAATGAATTAAAGAAAATCTTGTAATATATTTTAAATCTTTTTAAGTGATATTACCTTCCTACAAACTATTTTTCTTAGCGTGTTGCTTCTGCCAAGTTGGTTCTTCAGAACCGTCTCCCAACTGCCGATCTCTGGCAGACTTCTCTCCAAATCTGCCGACGTCAAAATGCTGGAGGACTGAGACTGAGACTGGGACTGGGACTGGGTCTGGAGGAGACCAACCAACTCTTTCGGCCTCCTCAGCGGCGGCTCAAACGGAGGCCGCCATTGTGTGTCCCGGGGCCAAATGATGTGCCAAACTGACACTTGCCGATACACACGATACGGCCACTCAAACACCATTAAGGCGGGTGTTGCACACCGCGGGGTGGGGTTTTGGGGTGGTGTGCGGGGTTTCTATATGGCTATATAGCCATATATCGGGAGCTGAGCTAAGCTGCTGGCATATTCCTGTTGATATTTGCCGGAATGATTGTTAGTTTTATTTTTATTTTGTGACAATTTCAGCAGCAACAGCAGGAAATAATAAAAATGCAAACAAATCGTTAGATTTTCCTATTCAAGTGTTTTTCACCACCTCGATTCCCCCCTTCCTAGCAGTGGTTGTTGTTGTTTTTGTTGGTGTTATTGCCTTTTGTTGCTCGTGGCAATGTTTGCTGGTGTCGTTGGGCATGTTGTTTAGGTGCACAGTGGGTGGAAATGGAGAAAAATCAGAGTTAATTATAGAAACTAGTTTTGTATTAATTAATAATTATTTTTAAGTGTTATTGTTATTGCTCAAAAATTTGTTATTATTGATTTGTATAATACATCTTAATTTTAATCATTATTTATGAAAAAATAAATACTAATTAATGTGTAATCATTATCACTTGATTTAATAGTACAGTCTCTGGTTTTATTAGCATTTCAAATAAATATTATTTATTTAGTATTAATAAGTTAATGAAATACAAATTACCTCAATATAATTTAGGTAAAAATAAAGAACTCAGCAGAAACTGATGCTTGTACCGCTTGCAATACGCTAAAATTCCCAAGTTTGATTTTACTGTCTTGCAGGGATTTATTTGTTTCTATAAAGAACAAGTTTTCTCTAGAAAATTGTAAATAAAATAAATATAGATAAAATAATTGTAAATAAAATAATTTTAAGTAAATATTTCTATTTAAATTAACTCTTTTTGAACCCGACAAAAGTATTTATAAATAACACAAATGTAAAAACAAAATTAACTCAACATTCTAAGCCAAAATGAACCCTTCAACCCGACAACAATATTATTACAATAATTTGCATTATATCTTTAAAGTGAAATCTTCCCGACAAAAGCTGTTTACATTAAATGTGACGACATCAGCGGTATGTAACAAAGATATATTGAATGAAAACTGGAAATTCCGTGTCAACGCTCAGTTCAATAACAATTTCAATATCAATTTTAGATATCGATCGGCGAATTCAAAGTGAACGGAAGCAATCAAAATGTGATCGAGTGGAAGAAAACAAAAAAAAAAAAGAAAACGGAAGCGCTGAGATTCATAAGGGTTCATAAATCCTGGAGTTCACATTTTGAGCAGTTAAAATCGAATGCCGCCCATGGTAACTGTTGGTGATGATGACGTTGGAAGCTGCGCGATATCAGAGGCTGAGACGGCGATGGACCCGGAGCTGAGAACCGAACTGAAGCCCCGGCAATTTGTGCAATTTTTCTTGTTTAGATTGTTTTCGGTGTTTGTGTGTGTTTGGTTTTATGCTTGCGATAAGCCCGCACACTGCCCATAACCATTCTCATATTATTTGTAAGGATTTTTGCATTTATTGCCCAGCGCTTTCAAGGATTTGCCTGGCTCCCAAGCCCAAAAAACCCCAACCCCCAACCCCTGAACCCAATTGGAACCCAAACCCGATCCGAATATGGCTGCAGTAGTTATCTTAATAGTTATCAGGCGATTGTTGTTGGTGCTGCAGTTAGTGCGTGGAGCGGCCACTTTATTCGCCAGTTAAATTTGATGCCGCAATGGAGACGTTTTGCCCTCTCGTGCCGTAAATCCATTAAATTGCCCCAAATTAAACTAAACTAAAATGGGTTATATGAAAGGCAGGAAGAGGGAGACCAAACCGTTGACAAAACCGTGTTGAAAACTTGTAAATAAACTGCCCGGAATGAGAGCAACAGCAATTACACGCCTCGAATTATGTACAAAGAAACCATAACTCAACTCGAAGCCGAACTCCAACTCCAACAACGAGGGTTGTGTGGCACCCAAGAAATGCATCTTGAAGTTGCCCGCTGACAGACACAGGGACTAGTACTACCTACAGCAGATCCATATCCTTTGCTGACAGAGTGATGGCAGGATCCGGGGATCCGGAATTATTCCCCTCATTCCGCGATGACAGCCTGTCGGTTGACAATCAACAGCAAGTTGGCATATTAACCGTGTTAATTACTCACCAACGGCATAGTTGTGTCACGAAGCCAGGGGTTAAGGACAGCAGATGTGGCTGATGATGGAAGGGAATAAATGTTCCAATGGGTTAATGAAACAAACTAAATATATCAATATGAACAGTAGCTAAATTTTATCGGCTTAATTTAATTAAATTTTGTGATTTTTCTGTTTGTTTTAACCATGAAAATAAGTATTTTTGCAGTAACTACATTTTCTTAGCTTAATTTAAGTAAAATTTATAATATTTCTCTTTGTTTTGACCCTGAAAATATGAATTTTTTCAGTAGCTAAATTTTCTCTGCTTAATTTAATTAAGTTTAAAAATATTTATGTTTCTTATTTGACCATGAAAAAATTAATATTTCTAGTAACTACATTTTCTCTGCCTAATTTAAGTAATTTAAATATTATTTCTGTTTGTTTTGACCCTGAAAATATGAATATGTCCAGTAACTACATTTTCACTGCTTAATTTATTTAAATTTACTGATATTTCTGTTTGTTTTAACCCTGAAAATATTAATATGTTCAGTAACTACATTTTCACTGCTTAATTTAATAAAATGTAATAATATTTCTCTTTGTTTTCACCAAAAAAATATGAATCTGTCTAGTACCTACGCTTTCTCTGCTTAATTGAATTAAATTTTATAATGTTTATCTTTGTTTTCTCCATGAAAATATGAATATGTCCAATAACTACATTATAACAGCATACTTGAATTAAATTTATTAATATGTCTCTTTGTTTTCACCATAAAATAATTAATCTGTCCAGTACCTACGCTTTCTCTACTTAACTTAATTAAATTTACTAATATTTTTGTTGGTTTTTACCATAAAAATGGTTAAGCTATATAAAATTCTCTTTCTAAACCCCTTCTAAGTATCATTCCCATATTGTATGACCCACCTGGTGCCATGTAAATGACATTTCCCACATCGAAACCAGTTCAAACATTCGTCAGCCGCCACAGAAACCAAATGAGCCACCAAAACATATTGTTTTTTATATATATATATTTTTTTTAAGCCAAGACAAAGCACACACACTCAGAACTCAGCGGGTGTCCGTCATTAAAAAGATGACAAAGCGATGTCAACAAGAAATTTTTTGATTAACGACTAAAATGCCAAAGAGCCAAGCTGCGATCGGTCGCCGAGATCGAAGTGGACGCCGGAATGGAGACAACAAATACAAAATAAGTTAACCAGAAAAAAAAACAGAAAAAAAGAAAAAGAAAAAAAAACAGAATAAAAACCCAGAAAAAAAGCTACGATAAAAAACCCGATGAAACCAGGCAGCAAAAATTTGTTGAAGGTAAAATATCAATTTAAAAGGCCATAAAAATATTTCATTGCTATGGATCAGATCTGGCTCTGGCTCGACTCTTGTCGATATTCTGTTTCGATTTCTGTTTCGATTTCGAATTAAAAGATTACGACGATAATAAACTTGACTAATCATGTTTATTACAGCCCCGGAAAAATCTCGGAAATCTCGACTCGCTTCTTTCCCAGAACTCCCCTCCGATCCGAGATAAGTCCCCCGAAAAAAAACTCCAAGATGGTTTATTAATTTTTCATAACTTAAATACATATATATTTTATTTGTTCTTCTCAATATATTTATTTTTTGTGTTTTAGTTTTTGTTTTCTGTTTTTTGTTTGTTGTTTTGGGTTGCGTAATAAATTATGAGACTATGCTTAATGCTTACGAACAGAGAGTGAGACACGGTTTGCCTTCGAGTGTAATTTAATTGTGGTAATCAATACGTGTACGATCTTATGTCTAGGGTTATCCTTCCGGGGAAGAGAAATTAGGGGGTGTGTGTGTGTGTGTGTGTGTGGGCGGGGATGGTCCCCTTTGGGCTAACAACTAAATTAACTATGAATGTTAGATATCTTTTGTGGTTCTCTCATCTGTGATATGGAAAGCATTTAGCAGTTCGTAATTTGTATTTGTTTTTGTTTTGTTTTTTAACATTTAATATCACAATTTCTCATATATATTCTCATTTATTTTTTGTTTAGATTCTCTTGAGTTTTTATTCCTAACCCATTCTCGAAAGCAAAGCATTGGGATTTCGAAATGTGTGTGTTTAATAATAGTAATAATAATATGTGTGTGTGTGTGTATGTACAGAGGTGGAAAATAAATCTAATTTACGAGTAGTAGGAAACAAAAGCCTGCGCTCGGCGTTCGCATCTAAATTTATAGCATGTCATATTATTGCACATTCCAAATAGATTATTAACATGTTGTGTGTGTGTGGTGTGTGGGGTTTGGTTATAATATATGTATTTACACATATCTGCTTGATTCTTGCTTAGGTACCTATTATATTCATATTAGCATATACCTTAAGTTTTGCTTTAAATTCGAATTTTGATTTTACTACGCCTTCTAGTCCAGCTGCTGCTGCACCTTCAGATACGGCAACAGATACAGATACAAAGATACACTGCTGTGTAGTTTTGGTTCCGAGCGGAACATGAAACGCCATCAGTCTCTCCTTTAAATCGCTTTTGATGCTTCTTTGGATGCGTTTCATGATCCCATCCCAGTATTGGTATATATGTAGTGTGTGTTCTCCTGGAACTCTCATAAAAAATTGTTTATGATCGATCTTAGATCATGGCTAGCTGCCTAGCGGAACAACAATCAAATAATATTTCTTCTGTGGGCCACATTTTTTTTATAAATATAAAAAGATTTGTGTACACCGACCGCTCTCTCCTCTCTCTCTACCCTCCTCCCTTGAGATCATTTGGTTGCGAGAATCGATTGCATCTTGACTGAGTCTGGGGCCACCGGGTTGGGTTGATCGCCGGCCATCTTCTGGGAGCAGGCAGCAGGATCTGGATCGCAGGTTGGCGATCGGTATCAGGATCGTGCTTTCGCCGAGTGTTTAGTTATTTGTGATGACCTTTGCACTCACTCAACTGTAATTGGAGAGAACAGAAGGGGGAAAATATGGGATGAGTAACAGTGATAGATATAAGGGTGTTTTTAAGGGTGTTTTTTGGGCGGTTTTTCTTTGATTTAATTAAAAATATGTACACCAAAACTAGTTAGCAAAAGAGACCTTTCTACTAAATTAAAAATTACTTTACTTAAACGGAAATCTGACCATTAAATTAATTTAAAAATTTTAATTCCCCTTCTATGATTAATAACTAAGTAAGAAAAGAAACGCTTCAACTGACTTATCAAGAAATAATTAATGTAAAAACATGAACAAAAAATTAAGAAAGAAAATATACCTTTTAAAAAAATTTAAAATATTAATTTCCTTTCAAATATTAATTATGAATTAAGTACAACTAAGTATAAAAATAAACCCTAAGTAAAAATTAATTTACTCAATCGAAAAACGAACATTTACATAAATATAAAAAATTAACAATTAATTTATTCTTAAATATATGCGAAAAACTAAGTAAGAAAGGAACTTTTCAACTGAATTTAATACTTAATGAATCATAAATCTAATTTTTGAATTAATTTAAAAAATTAATTCCCCTTTAAATATGAATTTGAAAATATATACAAACAACTATGTAGAAAAACCATTGGACTTCAGTAAATTTAACTGTACTCAATCGGAAAATTCAACTTGTGAATAAATGTAAAATATTAATTTCCTCTTTAACCATTTATTTAAGAAAATATGTTAGAAACTAAGAAATAAAGCTTAAATTTCAATGCTTAACGAATCATAAATCGAACTTTTAAATGAATTTAAAGTTTTAATTCCCCTTTATATATTCAAAGACACAAAAAATAACTAGGAAAATTAACCCTTCAACTGAATTTTCTACGGTTTCTAAAATAAGAACCTAGCTCTTAAATAAATTTAAAATATATATAAAACCCCCCCTTTAACAGTTAAAAAAAACCCATTTGCAAATATGTAAGTTATCCAAGAGTTTGGGTTTGGAATTCGGTGGGGGCTTGCGTGAGGAACTAACTTGGAAGACTTACATTTCACGGCACGATTTCTGAAGGTCTCCTGCTCCATGTCGCGGATCTTGTGGGTCAGCATGTGCTGCTTAAGGTTGCCCTGCAAGAATTAAAAAAAAAAAAGTTATAAATACTTTAATTAGTATTATTTTTTAAACTCTAACTTTAACTAAACAAATTCCCTTTCAAAAAACCCCCCCAGAGAAGCTGCTCCGATTTTAAACCAAAAACTCACCTTGGTGGTAAAGCCGCGATCGCAGATGTTGCACTTGAAGGGCCGCTCCTTGGTGTGGCTCCTGTAGTGAATCTCCAAGGCCGAGTGGCAGGGGAATGTCTTGTAGCAGATGCCGCAGGTGGTGCTGCCCCTGACGCCGCTGAGGGCCAGCGGGTTGAACGGAGCCGCCGGCATCACGGACTGAGCGATCTGGTTCATGGCATTGCACATGTTCTGCGTGGTGGCGGGCGGGAACAGTGGCAGGTTGGGGAACATGCCAAAGGGCGGACGGGCGCCCATCAGCGGATTGGGTGGACCCCCGGCTCCGGGCACAGCTCCACCCGGACCGCTCTCTGACCGCTGATTGGGTTGCGGGGAATTTTGGCGCTGAGCCGCTGCTGCTGCCGCCGCCGCTGCCGCTGCTGCTGCTGCTGCCGCTTGTGCGGCCTTTTGCTGCTCCTCTGCCGCCTGGCGACGCAGTTGCTCCTGATGCTGATGCAACGCCGCCATCTGCTGGTGGTGATGATGCTGAGCAGCCGCCGCAGCAGCCACTGCTGCCTGTTGCTGCATCAGATGCTGGTGCTGCTGCTGCAGGTGATGCTGCAGTCCCGGTGGCAGGCAATCAATGCCCACGGTGGGCGGCAAGGGGGAAGAGAGCAGGGAAGAGGGCGCATGACCACTGGCCACACTGGGACTCCTCGGCCGGTTAGGCGGACTCACTGGCTCCTCCTTGGGCAGCGGCGATCGCGAGCTGGAACTGGAGGTGGGAGCTGCTCGTGGCGTCAGGTCCAGAGCTCCCTGGGAGGCCTCCGAGCGGGCTGGCGAGGCACTGCGTTTCGCCGCGAGGTGCTGCTGGTTCACCGAGGGCGAAGTGGGCGCCGAGGTGGAACCCGCCGAGTGGCCATGACTCGAGGCAGAGGATCGCGGTCTCACGGAATTGGTGTTCGCCGCATCCAGGCGTAGCTTCTGCTCGAAGAGCAAGGACTTGAAGTCATCCCCAGACCTTGGCCTGTCGCCCTCCTGCTCCAGGTGGCTGTTAGAGAGATGCTCCGAGGACACATCGTCATCGAATTCCTCGCCACAATCCATATTATCGTCCAGATCACCCTGCGAGGATTCCGAACCCAGGCCGCCGTTGTGGGCTCCATGGTTGGGAGCTCCGGGAGGACCACCGGGACCTCCGGGCAAAGCACCAAAGTGGAAGGCAGCCGCTGCAAAGGGATTTATGAAGTGACCCGGCATCATGGATGGCGGCGGATCCCTAATCTCCGCCGCCTGGATCTGCTCCGGCGTGAGGTCAGTGGGCTCGCCTGTGTGCAGGCGGATGTGCTGCTGCAGGACGAGGGCATTGGAGTACTTCTTGTGGCACACGGGACACTGGTGGAAGTTGCGCATCGGCGGCCGAATCTTGTGCACCGCCATGTGGGTCTTCAGGTTGCCCTTGGTGGTGAAGGCCCGTCCGCAGATGCGGCACTTGAAGGGCCGCTCGCCCGTGTGGGTGCGATAGTGCATCTGGAGGGCACTCTTGCAGGAGAGGACCCGATCGCAGACGACGCACTGGTTGGGATCGCTGATCTTCTTGTTCTTCATCAGCTCCTTGAGCTTCATGGTCTCGGAGGTGTTCGACACCTCGATGAAGTTCTCCCACGAGTTGTCGTTGCTGTGCGGACGCGGCAGCAAGGCGGCCATCTCGTGCTTGATGGGATTGAAGAACGGCGACCTGGCCATGTGATGAGGATGGTGGTGGGGCGGTGGTGGTACACCCGGGGGCAGGGCTCCTCCCGCAGGTGATCGCACGGGGGAATGGTGCTCGGGTGAGTGGGTCTTGGCGGCGGTGGTGGTAAAGTTGAGGGGAAAACGCTCGGCGAAGAAGTCCTCGCGCGGCGGCAGCTGTCCCGGCGTGGGCAGGTGATCCAGGTGGGATTGGGAGCCCGGAGAGGGCTGTTGGTGCATCAAGCCAGCGGGCTGGATGGGCTGCACCACCGGCGGATAGCTCAGGTGGCTGCTGCGGTGGTGCTGGTGATGATGGTGCTGGTGATGGTGGTGGTGGTGGTGGTGCGGCGAGCGCTCTGCCTTGTCCCTGGGCGAGGGTGTCCTCTGAGGTTCCGAGAGGTGATCCTGCTCCTGAACCTGATCCGGTTCGTAGGTCAGGCGCTCCTCCTTAATGCTCACCTCCAGGGGCAGGGGTTCCGGCTCGTGCTCAGAGGCTTCCGCACTCTCCTCCTCTCGCTCTTGCTCCTCCTCCCGTGGGTCCTTCTCCTCCTCCACAGGCTCACTCTTCACCGGCACTTGTCGCTCTTGATCCTGGTCCTGTTCTTGCTCCTCCTCCTCGTGTCTTGGCGAGGGCTTCCTCAGGTCCGTGGGCAGATCCTGCGGGAAGAACGGATGCGGAGCAGACGAACCCAAGCTATTAAGGATCCCCATGGGCGGGCGGTAGAGATTCTGCAGCCCAGGGAAGGCCGGCGCGAATGAGGTGGAAGCAGCGCTCACCGGCGGCGGAGCTGGGGAGTGCGTGGGCGAGCTATCCGTGGGCGACATCTGGTCCAGCAGCGGCGGATGGAACTTGTCCATGTGCTCCGGTATGGGCGTGGCATTCATGGGCACGTGCGGGAACTTCTGGGCGTGGCGCTGGAAGTGGACCTTCAGGTTGCCCTTGGTGGTGAAGCGGCTGCCGCAGACGTTGCACTTGAAGGGCCGCTCGCCAGTGTGCGACCTGATGTGGATCTGGAGGGCGGAGTCGGAGCCAAAGACCTTGCCGCAGTACCGGCAGCGGTGCTTGAAGAAGGGCTCGTTGCGGCTCTTACCGTCCGCTGACTTCTCGCCGAAGGCAAAGTCATCGGCCATGTTGTTGGCCAGGATGCCCTGCGAGGCGGAATCCAGGACCTCCTGGGCGCGCTTCTGCAGGAGATCCAGGGAGTTGGGCTCCGGCAGATCGTCGTGGTGGGTAATGATGCTGGAGGCCAGATCCGAGCCAAAGGGCAGCGGTGTGTTCTCCATCTCCAGCTTGAGCTTGGCCAGTGCATCCTGGGTGGAGTTCTCCTTGTGTGAGGTCTCCGAGCTCAACCTCCGACTGGGCTGGGACTCTTGGTCATGCTCTCTCCTCCGCTTCAGGGAATCGCTGGGGGAACCCGAGGATTCTCGCAAAGGAACACCAGCATTGATCAGGTGCTGGCGAGCCTTGGCCTCCGCCATGCGAGCCTCTGCCTTCTGGCGCAGCTCCATGTCCGCTATGCGCTCCTCCTCCTCGTAGGTGTCCGTCTCCAGCTCTTGGTCCTGCTCCTGCTCCTGATCCTGCTCCTGATCCTGATCCTCCTCGGCATCCAGCTCCTGCTTGGCCTGGTTCAAGGCCAGCTGTGACTGCAGCTGCTGGATGAGCTGGATCTGGAAGAGCTGCTGCTGCTGCAGATTGAACAGGGTCTGCTGCAGGAAGGCCAGCTGCTTCATGGCAGCCTCGTTGTCCGCTCCCGAGGAGCCATTGGCAATGGTCTTGGCCGCAAACTGGGCAATGGCCATTTGCATGTTTTGGATGACCTCAAGGGTCACTGGAGCGCCGGCCACTCCCGGCAAGGCACCTTGAGTCTCGGGCAGTGCACTCCTTGTGGGCTCATCTGACATCTCCACATCCACCTCGATGTCCTTGTTGCTATCCTTCTCCTGCTTGGGCACTCTCTCGATGGCCGCCTCTTCGGCACTGGCCTCGGCCACCGGTGAACTGGGCATAGAGCCACTGGCATTGGGCTCTCGCTCCTCGGATTTTGGTTTGTTCATCACCACCATGTTGTTGTTATCCTCAACGGTGGTTTCTTCTTGATGAGATTGAAGAGCAGCTTCCTGGCTCTCCTTGGGATGCTCTTGTTGCTCCTGTTGTTGGTGCTGCTCCTCCTCCGGCTCAGGACTGCGACTGGGACTGGCCGTGGTGGTGGCCGTGGTTAGCGGCGAGCAGCCGCCGTTCTCCTCCTGATCGCTGCCTATTTCTGGGAGAAATGAAAGGAAGAAAAGGATTTTAAAAGGAGGTTTCTTAAATTACTATTTAAATATTTTTAATTTAAATTGTTATTACTATTAATAAGCCTAAGTACTCTATAAAAACTTGTATATCTTTATTGTAAGTATTTTTATAATTGTCATATTTTCCTTTGTGTTTTCCCTAGAATTCCATCTTCTCTGTGTGCCTGGCAGTGAAACCAAAATAGTCAGTAGCTAGCTGGTCGTCGGGTTTTCTGCCCATTTCCCGATAACTCAACTACCTGTTGGCCAGGGCCCCTCCCCCTGCACTCCCCCCTTGGACTGCCTATGACTTAATCGCCGGCAATTGTTCGCTGCAATGCGTTGAAGGGGATGCTGCTAGTTGCCAACTGAATGCAATTACATTTCTTGTTGAAGCATGTGTTCTCTCTCCTTTTCCCGCAGTTAAAGATGTTTTCCTTTTTTCTTGCAGTTGTAGTTTTTTCCTGCGATTTTTTCTCTTTGTGCTGCCCACAATTAGTCTTCGAGTGGATCGAGTGGCCCCAACCGATGCCCACTTGTTGCCAGGTGCCAGGTGAGCTGTCCAAAGGGGGAGAAAGCAGTTGACAGCCGTTTGGCCTGGTCCAGTGCCTCTGACTAATTAATCGCGGCGGGCCTAAAAAGCAAACCAAGTCACAGATTGGTCCACCGCACACGCACATAAAATATAATTTATGATAACTCAGAGCCAACGAACTAAGGCCAGCTCTCGAGACTCGGATCGTTCGATATATATAATAAAACATATTTCTGCACAAATCAAACGGGTTGGGCAAGTTTTCTGTTGCTGTTTTCTGTTGCTGTTTTCGGAAAAAAGATACACAGAAAAGATACAGATACGAGGGGAGTACAAAAGATACGCAGATAGAGCGGCCGGGAGACTATCAGCGCCATTTGCATATCGATCGCATTAATATCATTTTTATTATTACTTTTCAAGATTCCAAGGAATTTTTGCTTTTGGTTTTTAATTAAATTTCTCGGGAGTTTTTTTTTTTGGTCACAATTGCATTTCAAAAACGAAACCGCCTCAGACTGAAAAGTTATGATTATGATTGCCGATAAGTAAAGTGTATTTTAATTAATTGAAATTAATTATAATGCTGCCATAAACCTCTCAAGCGGCGTCGCACACACACAAAACGCCAAAGTAAAACAACTTCCAATTATGACGAACATAAAATTGTCTCGAAACATGGTTAAGTCATTTTGCAATTGGTAATAAAATTGTTAAATTTACAATAACAATAAACGACGCCGCTTTGGGGCCAATGCCTCGTGTTAGCCCCCGTTTCGGATTCGATTTTTAGTTTGCCGTATTTTAGTTCCTCGAAGGCGTGGGCGTCCCAAAACAAAATATCCAAACATTTAACCGAGTCTATCTATATATGCCTATATATATGTATACTCTATACATATATATCGATTGTGCCTTAAAGATTTATTTTTCTGTCTTGGAAAAAGTGTATTTTGTTCTACTGACAACTGGGCGGGCGGGCGACTGCGGTTCATTCCGCCAGATAAATAAATATGAAATTGTGAAATTGTGAAACGAGACGCAGGAAATTATATTTCCCATTGTCGAAACCGCTCCACTCTATATAAATTAAATCGCGCCAGTTTAAAGGTGGATTAAGTCAAGTCATAAATTCGCCAGCGTCTGTTTTTGCTAAATTCGAATGAATTATTCCTCTGCTCTGCATGCGCACAACTGAAGCGAATAAATAAGTCCCCGAAGAGTGTGGAGATTGTTGTATTATATTTACCCCCTTAGATACTCATAATTGCCAAACCCCCACCCTCTCCAAAACAAAAAAAAAGTCTGTCCATCAACTCATTAACCAATGTCAACTTTTTGGCATTTTATGTGTCCAAATATTTTCAACGAAATTGCGGTGCCTGGTTTGCTCATAAATTTTGTTTGGGTTTGTTTCAGCTTTCAGCAAATCGATTTTTTTTTACTAAAAACAACTGAAAACTGGTAAAGTAAAAAATACATTCTAGGAGTATTGCAGAAGGAGTGTTTGGTAAATTAGAGCTGGTTAATTTATTGTATTTATTTTTAGTTATTCTAAAATGTGGGTCTTTTGCAGACTTTACAGATTATACGTGTAGAAATTAGGGTAACTTTGAACAATTTAAAATTTAACTATTAAATATTTTTAAAGAAAATAATAAAGCTCATTGTGGCCTTTGTTTTATTATTGAACTATTAATTGAGTTAAAGAGTCGTAAAGTAATTTATTTATAGAAATATTAAAGGTATGACTGATACTTATCCTGTAGCTTAGTTTATAATTAAGCATACAGTGTTCAAATAAATAAATAAATGGTTAATTAATTAATAGCAGACAAAGCAAAATATTTTCAATAAAAATAAAACTATAAGAATGTTTTATTAGCTGTATTAGGTATTATTAATACATTTTTGGTAAAAAGTTCAACATTACTAGCTTGATTAATATCAACTATAAGAAAGATTACCAATTAATTAATTGATTTAATTGGTTTTTATATGTTTTGTTTAAAAAATATTATATTTATTAATTAATAGTTGAACAATCACTATATTTCTACTATATAACCATATTTTATTAACTATATTAAGCATTTTTTATTTATTTTTGGTAAAAAGTTCAGCAAAACTTGGCTGAATAATATCAACTATTAGAAAGAATACCTATTAATTAATTGATTTAATTGGGTTTTATATGTTTTGTTTTAAATATATTATATTTCAAACATGTTTTTACTATATAACAATATTTTACTAACTCTATTAAGTATTTTTTATTTATTTTTGGAAATTAGTCTGAATAATACCAACTATTAGAAAGAATACCTTTTAATTAATTGATGTAATAGATTTTTTTATGTTTTGCTTTAAATATATTATATTTTAAACATATTTCTATTATATAACAATATTTTATTAGCTCTATTAAGTATTTTCTATGTATTTTCATTAAAAAGTTAAACAAACCTTGCCTAAATAATTTGAACTATTAGAAGGAATACCTATTAGCTAAATGATTTATACGTGTTTTAAATGTATTACATTTTTGTATATATTTTCCTATTATTTTTTGTTTATAATTATATTACTAGTAAGGCATAATCATTAAATTCAATTTTTTTGTAACCTTCCCCCTTCCTATTTTACAATCATTTTCCCCTAAAATGATTTTCCCCCCTCAATTCCCCCCTATTTACCAAACTGACGACTTCCTTGGAGTCGTACCTCCACCTCGACATCTCTCAGTTCATTCCTCTATGCATCGAATTTAGCATACGCGTCGACTTTAGTTCTGGGACTGACTTTCAATTATTCCATCGTCATATTCAATATGCAAATCGCTGCGAGCCAACCGTGAGCTCGGTGGCCTGAGGTGAAACAAATGTTCAGCCAATTGGAAAATGCAAAAGGGAAAAGGCAAAAATAAATCCAAATACGAAATACGAAATTCGAGAAAAGAAACAAAAAAAAAAAACTACATAAAATATACAGAAACAGTGCGAGTTGAAAACAGCACTGGCATAATTGAATAATATATCCCCAGGTCCCTGCCATAGGTCAGGCGCTATGGTAGCTCCTCCGTTTTGTACATACATTTTTCATGGGTACTTTGTGGCATTAAACGGGAAAAAAGCTAAATCGCATAAATAAAAATAATTAAATAATTAATGTCATTAAGTTATGCGAGCGCGAGGGACTTCGATTACAAAATGTAGCGACACAAATTGATGGGCATTTCCATATTTACAGGCGATATAAGCATATATATATATAAAAAAAGGTGTGTGTATATACCCTATATAAATCATATGGAAATAAGCACCAACTGGCTGCGAATCTGCTTCGATTTTCATTTTTTGCGATATTAATTTAATTTATTATCCCGCACTAATGAGTTAACATTTATTAATGCCCGGAGCGTCGAATATACAACTATACTGCATATATATTCACCATCATATGCGGTGTATAAATAAAAAACGCGCCAAACAAATTGATAAAAGCAAAAAAAAAATGTATATACCGAAAATGTTTATCACCTTTTTTAAAGCTTATGGCCAGCAATTTTCCAAATTTAATGAGAACTCATTTGTAATTAAGCGACTAAAAATATATGTACCAACCAGAAAGGAAATACTTTTGCAATTTATTCAACTTAAATTTAAAATGAAATATTAATTTGAGCGATATAATTTGAGTCTCTCTAAAAATATCAATAAATATAATTAAGTTGGCATGCAAATGCCCAAAAATCGAAGCTTTCAAAACCAATTAAAGAAACACGCCTGCCGAGAGGCCTCCAAAAACACTAAAAAATATCACAACCAAACTCAATCAAACTCAAACTCAGTTTTGTGCCTTTCCCAAAAGTTATTTCTTGTGTCTAAAATGCTACGAAGCCATATTTAAATCATATCGATTTTAAGTTGCTCCATTAAAACGAAATCGATTTTTGATTTATCATAAAAAACAAGACCGACCGAGAGGGGGCCCTAACCAATGGCAGCTGTTAACGTTCAAATTAAAACAAATCACAAACTGGAAATGCTAAACCGAAGAAATATAATTTATTTGTATAAATTTGTCCATATAACCGAGAGAGGGGGGAAAACTGGTGCAGTCACAGGGCGTATGGTCTAGGTCTTTTGAATTTTTAAAGTGCATTTTAAAACGTATTTAAGTGGTCTGCCCACAGCCCCAAGGAAGTCACAATTATTAATGTTTAACAAGAAAAAAATTGTGGTTTCCATTTTCGAGTCTTATCAGTTGAATGGAAAACGGTTGAAAACTCAAACCGTGGGCATAGGAAATATGGATAGACCAAAGAAAACAACAATAATGACAAATTTGATAACCAATTTTAAATGGTTCAGTTATGTATCAAAAATGGTATTTCTATTGGAAAAATGCTTTTAAATTTTTTTTTGTTGGGGAAAGACTTTCTATTTCTTTATATTTGTTGTTGCTTTGTGTTAAAAGCGTTTACAAATGACAAATGAAACATGTGATAACATAATTTCAAGCAGACAGCTTTTATTTTTTTACCGAATTTTTCACTGTGAAGCAATTATGTCAAAAACAATTCAAAACATTTCAGTTAAAGCAGGAAAATGTATTATTTTTGTGCTTGAGGGTTTGGAAATTAGAGTGAAGTTAAATTGTTTTTAATTTTATTTGAAATATGTAGTTTTGTTATCAATTAAGTTTTTCTCAAGTTACTTTAAAAACTATATTTTCTAACTCGCAAAAGTTGTTAAATTTAATTTTATTTCTCTAATTCATTTAATGAAACCACATTTCATATGTTTCATTTATAAATATGTAACTCCTATTCACCCAATTTTCCTTTTCCCAACTTTCAACTAAAATGAAACTTTCCCTATTTAAACCACGATAATTTTCCTTTGGAAGCTCACCTTTGTCAGCGCTGCGAGCGCGATCCTTCAGCTGTTTGACAATGCCATATTTCACTGTACCAAATTGTATCATTTTATTGATGGTCTCCTGGTGATTATCCTTGAAGTCACTACGCATCGCACACAGAACGTTGGACAGGTGATTTTTCATCAAGAGAACTTTTTTCGAATGCACTTCCGTTTCGTGTGTGTGTGTGTGTGTGAGTGTTGCTTGTTGGCTTTTCTCAAATATATTTTCTAATCATGCTGGTTGAACATTGCACTGTGTTTGTCATATTTTTGAAATTATTATTTTGTGTGTTTTCACCGAGCGGAAAAAGAACAGAATTTTCGATTTTGGTTTTTGTACTCTCGACACTTTTGCGTTTTGCCGTCGGCAGTGGTGGGCGGCGGCGTATTACCGCTGGCCTTTGCTCGCGCGAATCGATTTGGTTTACTGAATGGATACTCTGTGTTTAGCGGAGGGCTAAACTACGGCTGCCCGTTGATTGTCATCGTTTGTCAGAATTTTCGCGGAAAACGCAGGAGTCGTCGTCGGCTGGCTTGGGAAACTGTGCGCGTTACGCATACGCAACGGTGGCTCTGCGAACGTTCAGCAGCGCGCGTCGAAATCACACTGACACAAACAAAAACAGCCGCTCGACCCGACACTTCGCCTCGGCGCTCGGCGGCGTTCGGCTTTCACCGTTCGCCGCTCGGCTCTCGGCGCTGGGCGCTCGGCACTCGTGAGCGCAGCAACCGGTTTCACAGTGTGTGTGTGCGTGTGTGTCTGTGCATTTTTATTATTACAGCAACTGGCATATCCTGACAGTCATTCAGCCAACCCACCTTATGCTCACTCACTCACACACACACTCGCCTCACACGCTCTCTCGCTCGCATTTCATATAATTTTTCATATGCGCCCTCTCGCTCCCTCTCATCATAATTTTTATTAAATCGCCCGGCCTCTCGCTCGCACGCTGTTACTGTTACTGTTGCCAGCCCTCTCGCTCTCGAGAGGGAGTGTTGTACTTTTTTTTTCTTGTTTTGTTCGCTTTGCGGATGCTCAGTCGCAGTTGCTGTTTTTACCTGAGAAGTGAGAAACGAGAGAACTGAGACGTTTATGAAACTTGTTCGGCAAATTATGAGCTTCTCTCTCGCCGCAAAAAAGAAAGAACAACAAGATATGGGAAGGCTATAGTGCACTGACTATAAAAATACCGGGCACACTGTGGAATATTATGTGAAAGCTTGATGATATATGGTTTAATTAGGATAATACGTATTGCATACTTTTGGCGACTGCCAGTAAGGAATAATAGGAAGACAGGACTATGCTTGGGGGAATACTTGTTGGATTAATTTGGGGTGTGGTTATAAATAAACTAAAATCAAGCTATAGCTTTAAAATCGGGTATTTTCCAAACTTGTGGGATAAAAAAGAAATAAAATAAATAGAAAAAATAAAACAATTTAAAAGCCAATTACCGATCGCATACCAATTCTGGTATCTGTAAACACCATAATTTCCAGGATCTTAATGGAATATCTACTTGATAAAGCCAATCCCCGTTACCCACACATACAAAGCACACTGTATACCCCTTGAACTCTTCGAATAGCGGGTACAATAAGCGGCGTCGACGTCGACTGCGACAGCGGCAGCGACTTCCTTCCGCCTTTTGCGGCTCACCTTTGCGCCATTGTTGTTGTAATATTCTTCACTCTTTTTAGGGGCATGCTCTCGCTCTCTCTCGCTCGCTCGCTCGCCTGTTCTCTTGCTCGCTCTCGCTCGCACTCGCCGATTAATAATTTATCATAATTTATGGGAGGAACCCCTCTCGCCTGTGGGCCCTTGGGCAGCCAGCCATCTCGCTCGCACTAATGGGGGCTCGCGCCTGCCATTTGTTGCGCTCTCCCGTTCCCGCTCTCGCTCGCTCGCTGCCTGTCCCGCTCTGGAGCGCAGTTATGAGCGCTACTATTGTTGTTATCGTTGTTGTTGCCTTTTTTAATTTCGGTTTTATAAGATTTTGTGTTCTTTCGCTATTGTGTTCGTGTATGGAATCCACCACCACCACCGGCGCCCCCGCCCCCTTTTATCGAAGAATTCTGACTTGGGTGACTTCGCTTATTCGTCGGCTTGTGTGTATGTGTCCCACCAGTGTGTGTGTGTGTGTGTGAATATTATGAGCCATTCATCAAAATGTTTCTTTTTCGGTTCTTTTTGACTTTTGGGCAACTCCCACTTCTCTAATTGTGTTTCCCTCCCTCTCTCTTTCTTTTCCGGGAATTCGTAACACTTCAAGTTTTTGTTTTTTAATAAGAGAAACTTTTGGACCAGTTCTTAAAATTTAATTGCAAATGTTCTTTTGTTTTTCAGCAACACCTGTCGACGATAAAAACTTTTTTGTTCTTGATTTTAATTGCAAATTCTTTGTCGATTTATCGAAACATGTGACAAATAAGTTATGATTAATTTTTAATCTTCAAGGTTTTTTTTTTGAGAATGAGTCTGACTCAGCTTTAATTGTTTACGGAAAAGCAATTAAGCAATCAAAATAGTTATTATATTTGAGAAACATCTGGGAGTTTGAGGGAAATTAAAAATTGCCTTGTGTTTTAATGGCTTTTTCGATAAATCACTAAATAAGGTTTCTAAATGGATTGGAATTAAAACAAAAATGATTAATTTTACTATAAAAAACCCATGATTTACAGATTTCTAATTATCTAGTTACTAATTAAATAAATATTTAAATCTAATAAGATATTTATTTTGCTGTTCGTATGCCTTGTATTTAATTAACTTATGTAAATGCTTTTAGAAAGAATTTTCCTATAGAATTATAAACTATATTTTAAAGTTAAATCTATTAAAACTATAAATGTATTTTACAAGATAACTTTAAGGCATCCTGACCATAATTCTTCAAACCCATTTTGAAATCAGTTGATTATCCTTTTTAAATCATAGTTTTAGGTAAGAAATCTTAAACAAAGAAACTACCAAGGATATATTTGGTAGGAAGCTACTTACCCCTAGGAAAATCCTTGGAATTCTCCGCTGCAAGTTGACTTTATTACGGTACCTCCGCGAATGTGATGGAGTCGCGAGCGATAGAGAGGGCACTACGCGGAGCTCCTTCGGAAAGAACAACAATAAGCTGGAAATAAAAGGAGGCATTAATAACGCTCTCGACGTTGACGTCGCTGCTAGGAGCATGGTAAAGTGGGTGGGGTTGGGGGCAGAGGCTGTCATAAATTTTGGCGAGAGCGAAAGAAACCCGAAGAGAGCGCCAATAAAATGAACTGCAAGGCGGGTGAAGAGGGGCCGATAATACATATTAAAAGGCGAAAGAAAGACGGCAAGCAGAAAAAAAAAAGGAAGAATAGGGCGAAAGGAGGGTGGGGGAGCCACCTTGCGCACCAGTAAGAAAATGCCACTAACACCAGCATACAGCACCCGAGGGCATGTGTGGGTGAGTGTGCGTGTTGGAGAGAGGGTTTGTTTATGTACAAGGCAAATACATAATTCATAACGCTCATATTCGCTCATTTTGCGCCAGCGTCGACCAACGAAAAAGCGGATCTGCCCTTTTCATATCTGCCATCATATTCACACCCACACTACACAGACGCACTCAAACGCACACAAACAGAGCGGCACACGCACACAGACGCCAGCGCAGCAGACAAGTTTTTGATAGACTCTCATAATCATAACGAAAACAACAACAGCGCACCGCATCGCTGCCTCTCGCTCTTCGATTACTGCTGCCTACAGGTTGCCTTCTCTCTCCCTCTCCCGCCCTCTCGCTCTCTCGCACACCCCGCGCTCTTATGCTCATTTTCGAAATGTCAGCTATTTCTGTCGCACTCTTGCGCACTGCCTCTCTTGCTGCTGCTACTCTCGGGCTGTTACTGTTAAAACTCTTATACGCCCTTAACGGTGGCAATTTCGAAAATGTTAGAAGACTTACCGAAAAACAGGGGAATTAACGCTGTTAATGTAACTGCTGTCGAAGTTCTGGAATTCGAAATAAAATCAGAAATGGATACTGCTCTATGAAGTATCAATTTTAAATTATGAATTTATGAAAGAAAATTCATAACTGTAAAGACTACTATTTTATTTCGATTTACAACTTAAAATTTAGAAAAACCATATTCTGAAAATTCTTTCGATATTTATGACTCCTTTATCGATTTAATAGGAGAATGGTTAGTTAAAATCTAATTACCACACTTGCAATGACGTGAATTAACTTTATAGGCTCCTTTTAGATAATTAAGTTAATACAAGTTGTTTTTTTTTACTGAATTTGTTGAGCTTCCTTTTTAAGATCTCAAATCTTTTATGTCTATGCAGATTGGGTGGCCATCGTTAAACGTTCGCGATGGGCACGATATATGGTTGTCCGATGTCTGGCTATGAATAGAGGCAATCTTCACAATCCATTAGCTTCATAACCATAAACAATGGCATGGATATATTTTTTATATTTATTCGCTAAGACTCAATAAGGTCAGCCATGGAATTGCTTAATTAACATTTTAAAGGTTTGTTTTTGTTTTTAATTTGGTTTTTTGTTGCCAAAGAGACTTGTCACAATAGCTTACGCACGAGTTTCTTTGATGGATTGCCTTGAAGTTCTAGTTCTAGCTTGGCAAATAACCAACGGGGTGTCATTATACATAAATTAATAAATTAATTTAAGGTACGTTTACCCGGGACAATTAAAACAGAACTAAATATTATCAATGTTCACGGTACACAGTTCTGTTTTAATTCGCATTAGGAATTAAGAATACATTGTCAGGTCAAGGATTACACTTGCGATTACCTTGGCATCAATTATTCATCGATTGTATACTTAGTAATCAAAAATGTCACCCTGGTTTTGAATTCGATTCCCCGTCCCCTGACCCCCTCCGACCTTATCGCCGGGCGTTAATCTGCAGCCGAATTTCAATATCGTTCTGCTGCGGTCTCTTTGGTGCCCTAATTTAAAATCCAAAAAACGAAAACAACACAGCAATTGCCGAGCCGAGAATTAAATGCAACTGAAATAAAATAAAAAACGGAATTGCTTCCGCTTGGTTCGGTTTCCCCTCGGGCAGATTTATGAGGCAGGCCACTCGGAGGATCCTTTGCCGGCGGTGGCCTCGAAGTCCCCGAGGAGAGCGAAGAAGTTTCCTTCTCCCTCTCCGGAAAATCGTCTTGAAAGTGAATGGGAAAATGGGAAAACATGCGACGAGCATTTTAAATGCCTGAAGATCGCCGGGCATAATTATTAGCCACTCGGCGAAGGCCAAACAAAGTTCTTTTTTTTTCGGGCCTCAGGCACGTTCCTCCTTGGGTTTTATACTCCCTTTCTCCCCTTTTAATGCCTGGTTGCGGGTCCTGGCCAAAGGATTCGGCGCTTCGTTTGTTCTTGGCCGCTTGCGCTTTTCACACTTGTCGATCATAAAAAATTATGGCAGTCCAGTGCCACACAGCCCTTAATTTTCGAAGAATATTCAAAAAACGATATATGGTTATGTGAAGCCTGAGGGAAGGAAGTCTAGAGATGAGTCAGGGAGTCGTGAGTGAATTTTACAAAATAATATATAGAATATTATAGAAATTTAGCCACTTTAAAAGAGGATAAAAATCAAAAAGGAAGTTTGTTAATTTATATTAAAAGGGTGAAGTATCCTCATGGAGATGATTCTATAAGGCATTACTAAAGGTTTTAATTCAAAGTTTAAGAAAAAGATAAACAATTAAGGGTGTGATCTTTAAGCTAATAATTTTTATTTTTATTTTTATTCATTAATATATGCTTATTATTATATTATATTAATTTGTATTTGTAAATAAATATAAATTACTCTAGGAATTTTTAGAAATATTAAAAATAAAGAATTCTTAATAAATTAAATAACTATTTATCTGTATCTATATATCTATATACCTATATATACTTCTATATTTCTATGTTTATTTATATTTATATCTACTTACCAAAAATAAATTCACACAAAAATCTCTTATTTTATAAATATATTTGTTAAAAAATAACTCTATCATCTCTATCATAATCCACGGCGCATGCGTGACTCCATTTCACAGACGTGCCCACTTTTTGGGGAACTAAAAAACTAAACTAAAAAAAAAGAGGCTCCCTACGTGCTTTTAGGGAGGAGATTCCCTGTCTTGGGGTGCGTTTTATGGCTTGGATCGGAGCTACCGTTTTGGAATTTTAACAATTTGAAAAAAGTTTTATTTGATTTTAATGTTGAGCATTTTTGCCGCCTTCGCGGTACTCTTTCCCCTCTCCTCTACCGCTCCTCCCCCCTGGCTATGATCATTTCCAATTAAAAATTCTGATCACATTCGGCTGAGAAATTTTCTATCAAAATGCGAACTCATTTAAATCGCTTTGAAAACGTTTGATGTTTGGTTTATGAGCCACTCGTCCCCAAACACATTTCACCTTTAAATCTGTTTTTTTTTTCTTTTTGTGGTTGGGTTATAAATGGAATTATTGTCGGCATATGCAGGTTCTCAAAAAAGAAATGGAGTTCTCTGAGATGGGAGTTAAGATTAGCGGATTCATGGGTTAAGCATACTTAAGTGGGGAGGAAATTTTTGTGGGATTTTTTTTAAAGGGGAAATTGAATGGGGTTTTAAATGATATTAAATGAAATTAAGTTATATTTAAATGAAGAAGTTGAAGATATAGGAAATGTATATAATATAAATATGCATAAATAAAATAAAAATAAATGTAAAAAAATAAATAAATATAAATAATATAAATAAATATAAACAAAATACATAAATGTAAATAAAATAAATAAATGTAAATAAAATAAATAAAGCATATATAATAGAAAATAGTAAGGAAAATATTCAACAAGAGCTTATAGTATTCAAAGGTTAAAGTATTCAAAATATTTAAAAGAAATCTTTGAGACTCAGACTAAATCCCATATTGTACTTCAATGTTTCCCTTTAATTATTTTCTAATAAATAAATAAAAATTCTGGCAATCCTTTATATGGAGTTTACTATGTTTTAATTTACTTCCAATTTCTATCTCGTTAAAACTATTCTAAAATAAAATTAGTTGCACAGAATATAATATAAATGAAGAACTTGGTATAACAATGTGAAGTAAATATAAGAAATAAATAATTTAGATAATAGATAATAGCCCTTAAAGTATTTAAGGGCTAAAGTACAATAAATTTTGAAGATGATTTAGTGGATCCAAATGTTTTCCTAAAAGGTTTCCCATAAATAAATAAAAATCCTGGCAATCCTTGAATTTAAATTTACTTTGTTTTAATTTAATTCCCATATCAAATAAGTCATAAAAAATTATCCCCAAATAAAATCATTTTCCCAGAATTATTATAAATAAAGAATTTAAATAACAATATAAAATAAATGTAAGAAGTAAGTAATTTATATGATTTATAAGATCTTAAAGCATTCAAGGTTTAAAAGATGCAAATATTTTGAAAAAGATTTAGTAGAAAATCCTTACTTTAATTCAATTTTCCCCTTAAAGGTTTTCCCATAAATCAATAAAAATCCAGTTAATCCTAGACTTTAAATTTGCTTTATGTTAATTAACTTCCCCTACGAAAGAGATCGTAAAAACTATTTTCAAATAAAATCCTTTACCCAGAAACAGACTTCAAAATAAGTTAATAAATTCTGTGTTAACAAGTATCTCTCCTCGGTGTTCATTATGCCGATGCCAAGTCACATGTCAATCACTGGCAAGTGTTTAAAATCAGTGGTCGAATGCTGATTTGGGGACACTGGCCATTCGGGAAGTGCCGAAGGCCATAAATCTCTGCGGTCTTGGCTAATAAAAAAAAAAAACAAGGAAAAATGCATTTATGGAGTCCTTTAATAAACCCAGCCTCGAGATCCAGGAGAGTTGCTCTTCCAAAAGTTTTACAACTTGACTAGGGCGGAGTCGATAAAGATTTTTATAGAGCGACATTTAAATAATTATGCCCGACGTCTCTCGGCCCAGGTATAATTGCATATAAATCAATGCGGAGAGGTAGAGATGCATAATGATATCTTCATAGGTCCGGGGACTCCGGACTCGATCAATATTTCATTGATAGAGGCGAGGACACTGCGGGCCAAGGGAAAAGCGAAAGGAAAATAGGAAAACAGATAAGGAAAATGTCAACAGCTACGAGGCCTGGTCATAAATTTGCCCCGAAACCGAGTCCTATACCCATTCCCATTCCCATTCCCAATCCCCTGTTAGGCAATATTAAAAAAGGATTTCCCTTTGTCTTAGCTCGAAGAAAAAGAAACCAAACACAAACATAAACGCCGGGCAATAATAATTAAAAAATCGAATACAGGAGAATGCGAGTAGGTACCTTTTTTTACCTGCCCTGATTTTACCTTGATTTTTATTTTACTTTTATTTTTTTTTTGGTCAATGAAATGCAGGCAATTGGCGACAAAACTATCCAACAAGTTGACAAATACAAAATTATGAACTCGGACAGGTACAGATGGGTCCTTCGAGCGGCGATCGTGAGGCGCCGTCCCTCGTCTGGGCCCACTCATAACTCTCGAGCGACTGACTCCGATAAGGACTGGGGTGCCCGTCGTGGCGCCGTTGTCCTTGTGGCGGATGTCCTGTCGAACTGCAGGTGTCCCGGCCACAACTGTTATCCTTACAAATCTCAACGAATGGCTGCGCAAATCGAATCAAATCAAAACTCATCAAATATTTGACATAATTTGATTTGATTGCCGGCAAAACCGCAGATGGGCGAAGGAAGTCTGTAAGTGTTGCCAAGGCAGCGGGGATTCATCTATACATCCCTCTCAAGGATACATAGAGAGAAATGTTTACTAAGAAATGTAAACAAAACAATTTATGGATGGGTATAGTAACTTGAAGTAAAATAGTATAAGAAACAAATGAATTCGGCATCAGTATTTATATACATTTTAGTTTGACTTTTAAATTAGTTGACTTACTTGCATTTTATTTAAAATAAAGTTTTGTTTAAGCCCTCAAAAGAAACACTTTCAACGCTATACAAAAAAAAAGAAGCGTAATAATAACAATAATCTCATTTAATTCAAAACTTCTTAAAAAAACCATTTTGGAACTATAAAGAAAATAAATCTTAATAAATAAAATAACCTTATATCATCCAATCTACATACTAAGTATTAACTTATAAGAAATGTAAAACCATTCTTAAATACCATATATTAACTTAGAAGAAATGGAAAACACTTCTTAATTATTTTTAAACATGTCTTGTAAGGATACGCTTAAAAGTAGGCTATGATTTTAGCACAATTAGTTACTGGTATACGATAAATGTCTTTCTTACTTAATATTTCAAAAATACATACTTTTGACAAGTAATTATGGTAAACAAGTTCACAGTAAACTTATATGAACTCTTAAAATTAATAAATCTTTATAAATTAAATAACTTTTTATATACTATATCTATATATATATATACATCTATTTACATATACATCTATATATACTAATATCTATACCTATTTACCAAAAACAAACTTATAAAGACTTAGAATACATTAAATCTTCTCTCCTAACGAAGCTCCCAAAAAGTAGGCTATGATTTTGTGAAATTTAGTTTCTTTACAGATTTTCTTACTTTATATTTTCTATATGCATATTTTGGACAATTAAATTTCTTTATAAAATTATAAATAATGTATAATTTCTTAATAAATACAATAACCTTGTATCATTCCATCTATGCGCACACCAAATATGAATTCTTGACCACTTAAGCTTAAAAATAGGCTAAGATTTTCTGAATTTAAATTACTCCTAATACGTTACACATTTTCTTTACATTAATCCTGTAAAAATACACATTTTAAGCAAATAATTTTCTGTTTTAAATACCTCTAAGATCTCTTAATCTTCCTGAAAATGTATATATTTTCCCTCAGTGCCTTCCCCATCGCTGCTCACGCACGCATAATTTCTGAAGAGCTCCTTCAGCTCATCACCGTGCCCGCTCCTCTGGCCCGATCTGAGAGCCAAGCTCTCATTGTTGGCTTCCTTTGTCAATTGCACTCACTTAACGCGATTTCTGTGGCCCTCCTCGCACATTTGTTGCATTTATTTATTTATTTGCTGAATGCTGCGAAAATTATATTTGCCCAGCCCACTCGAGTGTCGTTCGTTTTGATTGCGATTGCTTCTTGTGGCCAGCCGCACAAATCACTTGAAAAATTGTCGAGGACCTCATCCTGGCAGGGGAAATGTGACACAATCTTTTGTGTATTGCCATTCGCGTGTGCAATTTTTACAGTGCAAAAATATGTTGGTTGGGGGGGTTAAACAAAAAAAAAATGAAAACGAATTATGCTGTCAATTAAGTTGTCTGCAAAGTTAAGGGCTTTTCATTAGAGGAAAGTGCATCGTTGAAAATTATTACATTTTCACAGCTTCTAGGGTTGCAGTTGACAGTTCGTTTTTTTTTTAACTTAAAGGGGGGGGAGTTTAAAATTCTTTAAATTGGAGGGTTTATTTAAGAAAAATACTGTGATTCATGTAGGTTTTCTTTGTAATATTAAATAATTTAGAAGTTCACTAAATAGAGGTTTTAAGGGGGTTTTTATATAAAATTTATCTTAGAATGGATTTATTTATAAATAATGACCTTGAATATTATAATATTTTTAAAAGTATACTAAGTAAATCTGGGTTATGAAAGTCTTTTATCTGTGAATTCAATCTTAAAATAGATTTATAGAAAATCTATATAAAATAATTACTTTTAATATTATTTGATTTTTAGAAGTAGGTTTTGAATGTCTTTTATCTGTGAAATCAATCTTAAAATAGATTTAAAAATAATTTATGAATACAATAAATAAACGAAACTTGCTAATCCCCCAAAGACCTTAAACTGCTTATTAAAAACCTAAATTTTAAGCCTTAAAAAGGAGAAAACAAATTGTGCGAAATGTAATGAGATTACAAGTAATTAAAATTTAAGTGTTTAAGGAGTAACAATGGATATAAGTCCCAAAGAAAGCCGCCCTAATTATTATAGTTTAAGTGCTGCCAACTCCTAATTGGTCCTTATCGAGCCCAGATTCTGATCCTGTAACAAAGAGTCACCTGATGTCAGGCACTTTCTTCCCAGAAAACACGAATATTTTCAAGTTTTAACCTTTCTCTCTCCCAAAGATCCACAGTAGCCCATAAACATAAAATAGAAACCAAATTAAATCTCGAAAATTAGGCGCAATTAGACTTGAATTTAGTGGACTCTTCAAAAAGATAAAACTGCAAGCAGAAGGCGACGACATAATTGGTTTTAATTGCACAAGTCTCCGGGAAATAAAAATAAGAAAAAAAATATCAGATCGATCCGGGGCGAAAGGGGTTTTACGAGCGCGTGTCAGAGGCGGACTCGGGGTGAAAGCGGGCCACGGATCAGATCAATATATCCAAGTACACAGGTACAGATCCACCGAGAGCTATCCCTTCGACGAAAGGATAAAGGAGCGGCTGGCCGTAAACACTTTGGAAACTGAAACGCAACATTGTCTGTGTTTACGATCGCTGATCGCACTCATTGTGCCCCGGTGCCCTGTCTGCTCTACATATATATAGAAACCAGACGATTTATCTTTTATTGTAGGTAAACACAGCCCTCGCCCTCGGTGCTAGTCCTCCGCCCAAGGCCAAGGATGAGCCGCGAAGGAAAATCAAATTTTTATGATCGCCCAACGAGCGCTTGCGGAAACATTTGAAAAGCCGTAAAATGCACGAGAAGAGTGCAACCCTATGGCTACAGGGAGAGGAAAATGTTGAGGGAAATGTTGAGGAAAACGTATAATTTCTGTACATGAAAATTCAAGTTTTTCTTGAGATTAAGGGAAACTAATATTTCTTAAAGGAAATTACCTAATAAATTATTTTTACAATTAATTGTAGACGCCTAAAGATAACTTTTGCCTAAATATTTAGATTTTAAATATATTTGTATTTGAAAGAAACTTCAAAGGAAAATGTATTGTTTCCCGTATGAAAATTAATTTTTTTTAGCTTTATATAATCTAATATTTCCTAAAGGAAATTACTCAATAAATTATTTTTTAAATTAATTTTAGATCGCTAAAGAATACCATTGCCTTAATATTTATATACAAAATATATTTACAGCTTTTGTGTTTATATATTATATTTTAAGAAAATTTAAAGAAAAATGTACAATTTTCTCACATGTTATGCAAGTTTTTCTTGAGCTTAAAGAAAACTAATATTTTTTAAAGGAAATTACCCAATAAATTATTTTTAAAATTAATTTTCGACAGCTAAGAAAAACCATTGGCTAAATATTTGGTATATTAAAAGCTTTCATGACTATATATTATATTTGAAAGAAAAATTTGAAGGAAAAAGTACAATTTTTTCACATGAAATTGTAGTTTTTCTTGATCTTAAAGAAAACTAATATTTCTTAAAGGAAATAATCTAATTCCTTGTTAAAATTTATTTTAGACATCTAAAGAAAATCATTTCCTATATATTTATATTAAAAATATATTTACAGTCATGAAGACAATATATATTATATTTAAAGAAAAATGTGAATGAAAATTTTATGGGAAATGTTATTTCCTTTTATTAAAAACCAAGTTTTTCTCGAGCTTTAAGGAAACTAATATTTCTTTATGGAATTTAAAATTAATTTAACACACCTAAAGAAAACCATTTCTTGAATATTAAGATAATATATTTACAGTTTTCATAACTATATATTGTATTTTTTGGAAAATGTATATTTTCCGTACCTAAAAATACAAGTTTTTCTTGAGCTAAAAGAAAAGTAATATTTCCTTAGAGAAAATTTAGAATACATTAATTTATTAAATTAATTTTAGACACCTAAAGAATACCAGTGTCTAAATATTTAGATAAAAAATATATGTACAGCTTTCATGGCTAAATATTATATTTTATGGAAAATTAATAAAATTATTTTTTTTTATAAAAATCCTCGCCTGAAAATTCAAGTTTTACTTGAGCTTTAAACACAAGAATATTTTTAAGGGAAAAATCCCTAATATTCTTCTGTTTTAAAATTAATTTAAGAGACCTTAAAATAATCCTTGCCTAAATACTTAAAAAATATATATTTTTATAGATTTCTCGAATATATATACCCATAATTTTTTCCCAGTGCTTGCCTTGGCCTAGGGGTCGCGACCCGTACAGTGTATATACATGGCATGTAGTTGATCCATAAACGCATGGCTAGTTGCGTTTTCATTTCTTCATGATTTTATGGCCGTTGCATTTGTTTTTCTTAGCACAAAATTGCTTCAATTTTTCCCAAGTTTTATGGGTTTTCTATTGAAACAATGCCACATCCCTCCGCCGATCCCTTCGAATTTCTCTGTGTGTGTTCGATATTAACGAGTGTTTTTGTGATCTCGGTTCGATCTATTTTGTCTATTTCCAGCTCTCACAACATTTGAATTTTCCCCTTTATTATCTATCACCCGATTGCGGTTCATTATCCTCCCCTCCTCCCCCTGCCGGCTACCGCATTTCCCTACCACCTCCTCCCAGCTGGGGTTTACGACTTTTAATTGATGTTAGTTTTTCCATAATTTATTGTTGCATTTTACGGTTTCATTTTAACCCTTTAATGGCTCCTGCCTCCGGGTCTCTTCGCTGGAAATCAAAAATTATGATATTTTTGAAAATTTTTATTGCACGCCGGCAGAGGGACCACAGAACGTGCCTGTCATCGGAGCGTCTCCACCGAGGTCCCCATCCGGTTGATCATCATCATCATCGTCATCATCATCATCGTCATCTGTTCGATTTATGGCATTTGTGTGGAAACACTGGCTCCACAAAGGCCACTTTTATGACCCCAAATCAGGCTGCTCTGGGAACGGCAACTGACATCCCACAGTTATAGTGGGAAATCTTCTCCAGACTTGTGAAAACTTTATTAATTGAGTTAGTAGGAATTGGGATTCCAGATAGGAGGATATAAGGTAATTACTAGCTAAACAAATTTATGGGTTTTTAATAAAGCATCTCGGGGTATTACGTTTTCTCCTAAAATATTTTGTTGAAAGTATTAGAAAATACGATATAATAATGTTAATTTGATGGAATTTCTTTCTTGCTTATTTATATATACATTTTATTATAAATTTTTCAGCAATTTTATAATAATAATAATTAGTAGGGGAAACCCCTCTTGTTAATTCCTTTCCCTAAAATTCTAGTCCACTTAAAGAGAAATCTGCCCAAAGTTAAATGGCAAACCTAAAATATATATTTTTTTTATATTTAAAAAATCGAAACAATTTGATAATTTGGTCGAATTTATTTCTTGCTTAAAATTTTTAGCAATTTAATAAGATTAATTCTTTTCCCTAAAATTCAATTGAATTTGATCTACTTAAAGAGGAATTTGCCAAAAGTTCAATGGCAAACATAATATAAAAGTTTTAAAAATATTTAAAAGTTCAAAACAATTTGATAATTTGCTCGCATTTCGTTCTTGTTAAAATTTTCAAGCAATTTAATAAGCTATAAATACAGGACATACAGGAAGCCCCTCTGGCTAATTCCTTTCCCTTAAATTCAATTGAATTTGATCTACTTAAAGAGGAATTTGCCAAAAGTTCAATGGCAAACCATTCGCGGAACGTTGAACAAACTCCAGTCGATGAATGGCGCCCAAGGAGGCCAAGCTTCTGGTTATTTTATTCCCCAAAAAACCCTTGAGAACCCATCGTTCATGGGAGATTCCTTAAAACCAGTTTTCCAAGTGGCGCTTAGACAGTTCCTTTTGTCCAGACAGTTTTCGGGCATTTCTCAGCAGCAATTTCTGGCGTTTTCCTTATTTATTTTTTTTTTTCAGCAAATGCTGTGCTGGTTTTTAATAAGTTATGCTACCTCCATTTGGTTAGCCGTGCTCCATGTCGTTTTATAATGTGCCCGTCTTAATATGATTTCTGTCCCCATCGGATGGACATTCGCGGGATTCCAGAAAGCATCTTTTAATGTTGCAGTCGCCAGTTGCAAGTCGCCACAGAGGGGGACAAGGAGGTCGAGGAGGAGGCTGGCAGTGGAGGAGGCTGCCTCGTCAGCGGCTGTCTGCCGTTTGTCAAACTGTCATATGCTTGTCGCACGCTGGTCCCCCCACAAAAAAATCCAGCTTCAACCTCAATATATTAGCTGAAATTTTAATTACCAACTGAGACTTGACGTGAAAAGGCACAGCAAGAAAATGTTTAAGAAATAAATAGTTTAATAAATATTTATTTATGTTTGTGAGTAATGTTTGGAAAATGGAAAATGATTATTCGGACAATATATGGTTTATTCTCATTTTAAGAAGGAGTTAATAAACTTGAAGTTATTATATTTTAAGGCAATTTAAAACTTAAACCTGATTTAAAACAGCATAATTTTGGTACTATAAATGATTGGGAGACTGTTGGGCATACAAAAAATAAAATATTCTTTTTAAAAAATATTTAAATAAATATTTTGGAATACTTTGGTAAGCCGGATCGAGGTCAAGTAGGGGTTTTGTATTTACAAAAATAAAATACTACATTTATTTTGAGTAAAAAATGTTCTATTTATCAGAAAGGTTTCCAAGAACAACAATTAATAAATATTTTGTTTATGGAATTTTAATTGATTTCCTTTCAATCTCTGAGGTATTATATTTAAAAAAAATTTAGCCTTAGTTTTGATTTAAAAAAAGAATAACTCTAGCACTAGAAATGATTAAATAACAGTTTAAACAAGGATTTAATGAGTTGCAAGATCGATCCTATTAGGAATTATAGCTAAAAAAAGTAAAGTATTATTTTAAATTTAAAATCATTACAAAAATATTAAAATTATAGCCTGAAGGCCTTAATCACTCTGGTATTAGAAATTGTATTTGTTATTACAATAAAAATATTAATAATAATAAAATTATTAAAGAAATCTGTGAAAAATTGGCAATGTAAAAAATTTTCAAGATATAAATGATTATAAATAAAACAAAAGAAATTTTGATCACATTTTAAATTACAATTTTCAATAGTTTCATTCATAATACTTGGTATTTTTTAGATTTTTATATTTTATCTCTTTGTAAAATATTTTATATCAAATTTAATTTATGCTTTTCTAAGTAAAATGACTTGAAAAATCAATGTACAAGTTATAAAAATTAAGAATAAAACAAAAGAAAGGCTGATCAATTTGAACTTATAATTTTTTGTTGCATTCTTAATGCATTTTCATTCCTATATATTTTCTAGAATTTTATGTTTTTTTTTTTAATCATTGTAAAATAGTTTTAATCAATTCTAATTTATTCTTTTCTAAATAAAATGCCTTGAAAATTCAATGTACAAGTTATACAAATTATAAATAAAACAAAAAATTCCTGAAAATTACTTTTTCATAAATTTTAATTTATAATTTTCATAATTACACTTTTAAACAAGGTATTTCCCCCATCTCTAAGTTATTTCTCTGATCAAAACATTTTAAATCAATTAATTTTCAGTAATTCCTTTTCCCTTTATATTTATCTCAAGGGTTCCACGATATTTTTTCCCCGTGTAAATCTCAAACAGGTCCCTCTGACGCCACTCGAAACTGTCCTTAAGGTCGGCTCTTGCTTTTTTACTGCTGCCTGGCATCGCAAATATTTTCCATGCGGAGCATTATAAAAGTTTAATTGATTGATTTATACGTGGGGAGTTGTCAAAGGGATGCCTTTCGCTCTGCGGTAGTCCGTTGCCGATACAGGGGACCCATCTCCTTAGGTAGGTGGTCAATGGAATACCTCGGCATCTTTGGTCGATTTTTGGCCCTGCTGACAAATCAATTTCGTATTGCCGATCCTCGCCGGGCGCAGTGCAGAGCGGCTAAGCCGAGCTAAGTGTCCTGTAAACTGTCTCAATAGCAACGCCCCGGCGATTGTCCTGCCGCTCCTTGTAAGCCGCCCAGCTGGATACTGAATCCCAGAGAGATCAGACAACCTGAAAGGAGCTGGCACAATGGTCGGAAGATGTGCATTCTTTCTTTCGGGTCACCGCACATCGGGCCCAAACAGGATCAATCACCGGAATCGCTCCCTGATCCGCAGGATCATGCGCGAAAATTAGTGCAAACTCGAGGCAGGGGCACAGCAGGTAGCAGGTAACCCACCGGCCAGTATCTGACCGGAAAATCCGATCGAAGGGATTATAATTCTTCCTAGCTGAAACTCACATCCTTTTGCCGGTATTGCCGGTTGTTTTGCGACAATTAAGGCAAATATTTTGCGTACTAATTAAGCATGGGCTCAAGGGCCCGAAGGATTTGCATATGGCGCGACGGATTTGCAGCCATTACCCTTTTGTTGGCAAAGGATTTTTGCCCGTGAGGGGCGTTGCGTTGTCCTCCGGCTTAACCGGGTTTCGATACCGATCCCTCTCGGCTCCTTCCCGGAACTCGCATCCGTCACGCACCGATCTCGCGCGTCCTTTGGTCCTTGGCAAATGATATGCAAATATTGACGCCCATCATTTTTCAATATTTGAGCGTGAAATTGTGCCATCCTTTTTGGCGTGGGATCGGTTAAGCGAAAAGGAGTGCCGCTGCAATGGGTGAAATTCAACTCAAGGTTGCTCAAGGGACAATGGGAAATTGATGGATGAATTGCCATGGCTGGAGGTCATCCTTATGGCTGTGGAAGCTGTTTTTAGAGGCGGTTCTTAAGTCGACTGGTCGCTGAGCGTTGCAAATCGGGGTTTATAAATATTATTTTGGGTTTGCAATTGGTTTTTGTGTTGATTTTGAGTAATATTAAATAAATCAAGTGAAATACTTTAAGGAAAAAAATAGGGAAATATTAAATCTACATAAAATAGCCTCATAAATACATTTCTAGTAAGGAATATTTTGTCATAAAATCTCCTTTTAATATGTAAATACAAAACATAAATCAAAGAAAACCAGCTTATAAAGAAAATTAATGTTTTTACCCAAAAACTGGATTCCCATTCCCATTATTCCCTTCAATCCCCAAGACTGACTCATCAGAATTTCCCATATTTTTTTCAATTCACTTGCTAATCGCATTCACTTGCCTGCCGGGGAAATGGGTGACCTAATGCTCCACCGAATCGAAAGTTACCAGGGAATTTGGACAGCATTTCCGCAAACCAAACTGACACCCAATCGGGTATAAAAAAAAAGATTACACCCAGAGATCGAATCACTTCCGCTTCTAGCGGAAGCTAGAAATCATCTTCAGACGGGGCACGCGGCGCTGACAGGACTCGCCAAGGATACACGACTCCTGCAGACAGACAGACACCCAGACGTGGGGCATATGCTGGCAGGATAATCGACGCTAAATAGCGGCACGCGACCAACATTTTCCTGCAAGTATGAATATGATTTTTATCGAAAAGTCGGAACAAAACGCCGACTTCTCGACAGTCGACAGGGGGGTTGAAAAGCAGCAGCGGCTCATTATGGAAAATAATTTCATAATTCGTGGGGTTGCCGGGGTTGCGTTCCGCCTGTCACCCCTCCGACACCCCGACAATGTGCGAACGAACAGGGTGGCTCCCTGGTGTTGCTATAATTTTATGAGCGATTTCGTTTATTAATATGTTAGCCAATGTTGCAGGGTTAAATGGGCCACGTGGCAGGAAGGCGTTATGTTTACATTTCCCCCGTCCGGCGATCTTATGAAATGATTTGCTTGCAGTTCAAATATTTGTCCAGCCGAAGGCGAGGGATTTGCCCACGCAGATTTGCACATTAATGTGCAATTATTAAGGGCATGTGTAGTCCACAACGGAAGCAATATAAAACTTACAAACGTTGCTGACACATAAAAATATTAAATATTTACTTTGGGTTTGGTGGCATTTTTGGCGAGAAGAAATAAAAGAGCATATGTTTTTCTGTACATATACTAAATTTGACAGAGATAAGGTTTAAAATTGAGCTTACAAAAGCATTTGAAGTCTTCCTATAAAATATTTGATATGAGAAGTCCCAAAAGCTATTAAATAAATAATTTTGTTTAAAGACACTGAACTCATAAATTTACTCTCAATATATATCTTATTTGCTGTATAAATAAATTACAATCTTTGGCCGTAAATACCTAATTTTCCCTTTAAAATATTTAACAATCTTAGGCACTGAAAATCTCAATCGCTATACTTTATAATACTTAGGTACCTCTTACTCTCATAATTATAATTCCAACGTTTAATTTATTTCCCCCTTAATATGAACATAAACGCACCTTTTACTCTTCGTATAATTATAATTCTAAAATTTAATATATTTTTCCACTAAAATATGCTCATTAACTGTGGATAAACATATTTATTCTTTCTTGGCTATTATTTAATTAGGCAATCTTTCCTGAGGAAGGAAACTAATCTTTTAAATTTACTAAAAATAAATATTGTACTTTCTTAAAACATATTTTATATAAATTAGGTATCCCTCTTCTATTCTTATATTGCTTATATACCCTTACATTTTTTTTTAATTTAAAAAATCTACATACAAGTTATAAAAATATACTTTTACTCTCTTTACTTTTATTTAATTAAGTTAGGCTTTCCCAATCTTTCAAATTTAATAGGATAAAATATCGTACTTTCTGTAAAAATATTTAAAAAAATCAAACACCCCTTTCTTTTCTTATATTGCTTAACGAAATATTTAATTTCTTTCCCTTAAAAAATGTTTATAAAGGTTGGTTAAAAATAAATTTTCGCTCCGCACTATGATTTAATCAGACTTTCCTCAAGCTTTCCTCAACCTTTCCACAGGCTTTCCTCAGGCTTTCCTCAGGCTTTCCTCAGGCTTTCCTCAGGCTTTCCCAATCTGCTTTCCTGAGAAAGGGAAGTGATCTTTAAAATTTACTAGCATAAAATATTTTGTTTTCCGTAAAAATATTTATTAATACTTGAGTACCTCCTTCTCCTCCTACATTCCTTAATCAAACATTTTATTTCTTTCCTTAAAAAAATCTTCATAAAAGTTAGGTAAAGATAAGTTTTCCCTCCAACCTATTCATTAATTTGGTCAGATTTTCCCCACAAATCAAAGTGAGTGCAAAAACATAACCTCCTCTTGGAATTTATGAAAATATCGCTTCCCCCCTAACAGTTGCCGCACATCTGTTGACGCTCCATTTCCATTTCGAATCCATTTCAAGTGGAGTCACTTTCTCCGCTTTCCTTTCCCCGCTCTCTCCCCGGCTGCAGGCTGCAACAAATCGAGGCTGGCATGTAAACAAGGAAGCCTGGTGTAAAGTGTCGCTGGTGGCAATTGAGCCTTCTCCCCGAAATCCCGCGCCTGGGTCAACAAACTGTTCGACTTCAGCCACCCCAAACCCGGGAGTCTTCCGGATTTGGAAGCCGGAATCATCCCCGAATTGAAATCGATAAGCCACGAATTTTGAGACATTGTTTAAGTTAGTTTAAGTAAGTTTAAATATGAGCTATATACCTAAAGTAAGTTCTTCAAGTTTACTTAAATTTTAAATTAGTTTTTTCTATTTTGAAATAGTTTTACGGATGTTCTTAAAGAATATTTACAATAAAATCAAATAAATACAGGAGAAATATATTTCGAAATTACTAAGAATTACCATAATATTTGTTAATGTATAAAAATATGTTTCTATTTCTAAAGTTTAAAAGGTATAGTTTGCTGTATATATAATACTTTTCTGTAATCCTTACATTTTTATAGAATTTCAATAAATCCTATTAAGAACTCCCTAAGCTTTTCCTATATTACAAATATTTTAAATGAATCCTTTAATAAAATATATAGAATGATAAAAACCTTAAGCTTAAAAATAATAATTAATCTAAGTCTTCAGTAAACTTTCACCGAATCACCTTAGGATCATGGCTATCTCCTTATGTTTTCGCCTAAAAGTTTCTTGGAATTTTGTTTCCTGAAATAAACACGCGGCTGTCAATTTAGTTATAATTTTAATATATATGTTATAATGTTAAAATGCATTCTATAACTATTTCTTTCAAAAGGAATCCCTTAAAAATTATATACTTACGTTAATTTCCGTGCAAACACTTCAGGATCATGGCTAACTCATTAAGTTTTGGCCTAAAAATATCTATAAATTTTGTTTCCCGCAATAAATCCACGGTCGCCATGTTAATTTTAATTTTAATACATATAATGATAAAAACATACTATAATTTCTTCTTTAAAAGAAAAAACCTTATATTTTATATACTTATTTAAATTTCCAAGCAAAGACTTCAGGGTCACGGCTAACTCATTAAGTTTTAGCCCAAAATGATCTCTGAATTATGTTTCCCGAAATAAATCCGCGGTCTCTAAGTTAATTACTCATTTCCATATATCCGAGAGCATTAATAAAACCCCTCATTTGGCAATTTAGAGTGTTACGAGTTTAACCGGCACGTAAAACCATCCGTTTGAGTGGAGAGAAAGGATTAGCAGTCGGTGGCCCAATATTCTTGGGGAACCAATTCGGGACATTAACACGGATCACGCAGTGCGGCGAAGGCGAAGCTTCTTCCAAAAATAGGATCGATCCATCGTTAGAGGGACAAATTTATTGGAGGCGCGGGACGAACGGCGGCGGCACGTTCCAAAACAATTTAGAAAATAATAAATAGGAAACATAAATTAAATTATTGTAATATACTCGGAGAGGAGCCTCAGTAAGCTCCCCGATGCGACTCCTCCAGCGTCTGGTGGCGTGCAATTAAGTTAAGTCTCAATGGGCCGGCGTTCCCCTCGGAGTCCGGAGAGTCCCGAAATATACGAAATATGGAATATTCGGCGGCGGGGCGGGGGGAATGTCAAAAACGCAATTATTTATCCAAGCTGAAACATTTTAAAATCAATTAGAAAATGTGGCGACGCATGGCGCATGACGAACCAACTGACTGGGCTCCCTCCTCGAACCGAAGACCGTTCCACTTTGTTTATCCAAGCGGCACAGATGAAGTGCTCTGGGGCAGCCCGATTGTCTGCCGGGTTTCCTAGGGGGGAGATCCAGCGATCCACCGAATCCATATAATGATGTCAATGACAAATCACGGGCGCACGTCAAAAATCTGTCCTGAAATATTTCGGTCTGTCAATTCGCTGCGCCTTCGCGTCTAAAATTAGTTCCCAAATATTGTTACAAATGTGTTGAGTCCAAACAACTGGAGACTAATGAGGAGAGGAGCCTGGGTTCTCAAGTGGATGCCCGAAATTTATGCATTTTGTGAAAGACGAAGGCTCCAAGGATAGTCAATGGAACAGCAAACTGAATTACTTGAGCACACAAATAGTTGAAGGCGAAATGTGCACAAGTTATGAGTGGAGGAGACCAAAAGATGTAGTATTCTATGAAGTAGGAGTATGAAAAACATAATGTCTGACACCAAACAGTTGTCAAAAATATTTATTTTTGGATTTGTTAATTCTGCAAGGAGAAGGTTTTTCAATAACAAATCAACTTTGATTCTTTGATTTGTTAATTTCAATGACAAGGAGAAGGTTTTCCAAAGGGTAAGGGTACGGCTTAAAATTAAAGTTATTTGCTATTCTTGAAATAAATAAATAAAAGGCAAATGACCATAGATCATTTGGTTTATTATATTGCAGTGAGTATCTTATTTTAAAGATCTTTTAATTAATTGATTCCAGTGAGTTTCTAAACTTAAAAAAGCTTCAGAAAATGTTTATAAAACAATACTGAAACTAACAAGCTAACTATCTCATTTAAATATTAATATTACCATACAAACTAGACACTTTTAAAGACACAAAAAAATATATCTAACAAATCAAAATACCTTGAAATATATATAACATAATATTCCTTAGACAGGCATCTCAAATCGCAAAAATTCCCGCGGCATGAAATCCACTGACAGATGACACGGAAATTCGCTTTTTGCCCGCCCAGAGAACCCTTTTGGCGATGCGAATATGGGGTAATATTAATCTCGGGGCCCCGTTAACACGGTGATGCATCAAACAAGATTGACAATGCCTCATTCAGATCAATAACGCGCTCTGCCCTGCCCCTCTGGCCAATGTTCGAGAGTCAACCCCCAAATGAAATTTTGGTGACACTCGCATTAAAAAAGACGCCTGTCGTTAACCATTTTTGCAACCCTTTTGGGCGGAGTGGCATAAAAAATTGCGCTACTCGAGGGCAGGCGGAACGAAACAAGTGCTGGACACACTACACTGGGGAAAATATCGAGGGGGAAATTGGGAGATATTTAAAAAGATTTTGGAATAAGGAATCAGGAATAGAATATATGAATCAATTTAATTTATAATTGTTTCTATTAGTTTAATATATTTTTTTAACCTAATGAATATCTTTGAAGTTCAAAGAAACCAATAATAAGTATAATCATAACAATTTGATTTTTAGTGTATAACTAATAATGATTACGGCCCCTGTTAAATATTAAATATATTTTTTGTGACAGAAATATTCAAGATGATTTTTATGGCATAACTTATAACAATTCTTGTCTCTGTTAAATATTAAATATATTTTTTGTCTGAGAAATATTCAATATTCAGAGCCTTAAGATGATTTTTATGGCTTAACTTATAATAATTCGAGTCCCTGTTAAATATTAAATATATATTTTGAGTCAGTGCTTATTTATTTCAAGATTCAGAGCTTTAAGAAAGCTTCTAAGTAGTATATGACTTTAAATTGTAACTATTACTTTAATTTGAATATTTTACAACCTATAAAATTTCTTATAAAATAAAATTACTAAAATAAGATGACATGTCTTTTCTACAGTTTTTTATATTAATCAGTTGCTTATCCTTCGAAAATCCACGCCCAAACAATTCAAAAAATTCTATTAATAAAAATCTTATTTATTATTTTATAATATTCCCCAATGTATTAATATTTTCCTGAAAGAAATTATTTAAATAATTAAAGTGGCTTTTCTTTTATACAGTTTTTTTATATTAATCAGTTACATTTCTTTCGAATGTAAAAATTCTAAACAATTCCAAAAATTATATTAAACAATTTATGATTTAATAATATATCCCAATGTATTCATTTTTTCCTGAAATATTTTATTTAAGTAATTAAGATGGCTTTTTTTACAGTATTCTATATAAATCAGTCCCAGTAAGTTATTAAAGAATCCTATTAAACTATTTCTCATGTGGCATTATTTACCAACGTATAAAATTCTTCCTGATAGATATTTGTTCAATAATTAAGGTGACTTTTATTTTCTACAGTTTACTATATAAGTCAATTAAATTTTTTCTTAGTGTAAGTTCACAGTAACAGGGGGTTGTGCTCTGGCTCGGCAAAAGCGGAAATGAAATTAAGCGAAAATATGTTCCCGGCCAGCGAACCACACACGATTATGTGTAACTTTTTTTTGCGGGGCTCTCTCTCTTTCTCCAGATTAAATTAATCAATTTAACCAGCAGCTATATAGAAGGGGTTCCCGATCGAGGCATACCATTAGCATGATTTAGTGCGGCGACCCCGCGGCTTCATTAGCATAAAACACTTCTTATGGCCATTCTAGGAAGTCGAGGAGGCCGAGACTTTTCTCAAAATCAGGCAGCATTTACGGCCAGAGAGCGGAGATTGGAGTCGGATTGAAGTTGGATCGGTGAGAGCTGTGGTTACTGTATAATTTTTATGATATTGCCCGATTCTGTCTGTTCTCCCTTTTTTTTTCTTTATTTATTTCCCTGTCATTCCCTTGGCCAGAAACATTTTATACTCAATTAATTCATCATTATTCGAGGCTCTGCCCCGCCGACATTCAATCTACCCAGTCATCAAAAATTTGTTTGGTTTTTTATACGATTTCGGGCGAAATGCGTTCGCCTCTCTTTGTGTTTTTTTTTTTTTTTTTAATTTTAATTTATTTACATTGAAATTCAATATTTGGTAAATGTATTTTTAATTTTACTGCCGTTGCTTATTATTGAGCCATCTGATGAAAAGGAATGCTTGTTATATGGCCTCGTCCCGTAGCCGTTAAAATCCATCACCCGAATGGAATAGATCCCCCGATGGAGATACGGACGGGTGTCTGAGGCCATCGCAATATGACACATGGCGAACACCTCGTAAGCTTTTCCATTTTATGGACTGCGAAGAACTTTCGAAGGAGTTCAACGACTTTAAAGCCTCAATGGGTTTTTTTGTGTTTATTTTTAGGGAAATCTTTTGAATAAACATTTCGATTTAAAGGTTGAGACTTTTTATGAGTAAGATGGATAGGGCCACAAGGTGCGCTGATTAACAATTACTGACTGGAAGCCATGAATTAGGGTCTATATAAAGATTTTGTAAAGAAAATTGGTTTGGTTTTCTTAAGATTTAAATGTAATTTAATTTATTTGTATTTAAATTAAGTTTATTTGGAGAAATCTTAGGATTTGATGTATTCTTAAAGATTAACCAGGGGTTACACAAGGTTTTTAATTGAAGTGGAATTTATTTTGAGACATTTAAGCATTTGAGGTATTTAAAAAGACTATCAGTTCATGTTTTAAGATTTTAACCTTATGGTAAACCCATTTTTAGGTCTGTTACAGCTCGAAATACTTCCAATAAATACACACAGTTCCCCTACCAATTTCTATGGTAAATTTTAGCCAAATGGCAAACAACTTCCGATTAACCATTCGATTGTCCGCATCAATTGGGAGCCCGATAAGTCGCAGCTAGTGCTTTCTGGTCTCGTTCGTTCCAATCTGGGCCCCACAAAAAGGGAATAGACAATGCACCCGATACACCTATACCTATGTATATATAGATACGTATGCCTCCTCCATCCCAGGAAAAAGGCCGGAATCCAAGCCCAACTCAGTTACAGTTCCGAAAAAGGAGCGCAAATATGCGCAAAGGTAAAAGGAGTGTGCTGGGGGTGGGCGGTGGGCGGTGGTGGCGAATGCATTTGCGGAAATGTGTGCACAACATGCAACATAAATGGAAATGCCGTTTGGAAAACATATTGTTTTTGGGCCCCACCAACCGTTCCTGTTTGCCCTCAGACCCCTTACTCCGAAAATGCACTAATTTTCCTAACGCGCCCCATGAGGCTGCAAGAGGGGGGAGTAAAGGTACTGAAAGAAATTGTTTTTACTGAAAGATAGAAATAAAAATATAGCTGAAATTATACTTGAACATTTTTTGTATAAATAATTTAAATTTTTGAATGCTTTTCTTAAGATTTGAAGATTTTTTTACATTGGTTAGAGACCTAGTTAGACTTTAGCTTTTAAAGATATAAAATTTAACTTGATTCTTTGACAGAATAAGTAAGGTTTACAAACCTTTCCCAGCTTCTCAATTTCCTTATGAATCCTAAAATTTTTCTCAGTGCTTTGGGCGGCTTGGGTGGCCGTGTGGGCGGTGTTCGGTGGGAGGTATCTTTGAGCCGTTTGCTGCAGCGGCGCACATTTTAGAAATTGGACGGCATTTTTCGTTGAATTGTTGATTGTAATTCATTCCATGTGTGTGTGTGTGTGTGCTTGGCCAGAGTACACACTGGCAGGACCTCCTCCTTACTCCTTTCCCTCTCCTGCTCTCTCTATCACACACAGACAGAGAGGGAAAATTTGAAAATTTTGATTGCATGTTTCGATACAAAATGGCGCTGCAAAAACGAACTCGAACTGATGATGAGGCATGCCAATCCTGACGAGGACGAGCAGGAGGGGTCCTTTTCGCTCCGTCCAGTGGTCAGTTGGCATGGTGGGCGGTGGCTGCGCCGAGAGGGGGGAGAGGTCGATGGGCTTCCTGGTCTCCGGATTGCAGTGCGTCCGTTGTTTCGGCTGCCCAGGACGCTGGACTTTTGTGCGTTGGCTGCGCCTGCTGCAAATGTGCATTTTAGATCGTCGAAGCGTAAATTAGGATTTCAAAATGACATTTGGAATATTTACGACTTTGCCGGCGCAGGCCCAATACCGAACGTCTCCCCCCAGAGCCCTTCGTCCTGCCTTGTTGTTCATGGTAATTGCGTAGCCGGTTGCCCGATGATGTCCTGTCTGTTTGTGAACAGGCAACACACACAGGCAGGACACAGAGTACAGGGGACAGGGTACAGGGGAGAGGGCACGGGACAGGCGGACAGGTGAGTGGGTTCGGTTTTTGGAAATTGCCAAAAAGAGCTCCCTTTGTTGAATTATGCAACTTAAAATTTGGCACAAGTCCGTCTCAAATTTGGCCGAAATGAAAGCTTTTGATTGGAAAATTGTTTGATTGGTTGCAATTTCGTGTTTAAATATTTTCACAGGGCCCCAACACAAGGCACAGGGCCCAAACAAAGTGCAGAAATTGCCAACATTTTTTCTGCCAAAACATGCAAAACCACTCACAATTCCTCTGAAGCTGGCCAAGTTCCTTTCGAGAGGCAATCAATCTCGGCCATCTCGTTTTTGATATAAAAGTCACACTTGTCCCAAGACCAGGGCGCAAAAAACTAAATCGAAACCAAGGCCCCAGGATTCTGGATCCTTGCTACGGGACTTGGGATTCGGGACTCTGTATTCGAGATTCAGGAGTCGGGACTCGGTATCCCCATCACCGTCAGTCATCAATGTCCACCGACTTCAAAATAGACTCTCGACAAACGCAAAAACAGCAAAAACGCTGCATAATAAACAAGAAAAACAACAAAATTATACAAGTACCAAAACACACACACTCAGCCACACATGGCAAACAAAAAATATAAATACAAACAAAGTTACACACTTCTGGAAATACGTGTGGGTGATGCACTGCTCGAAAAGTAGGGAAGAGATGATACAAAAATTAACAAAAGGAAAAATACAAGAATTATATAGATAAAGTAATTAAAATGCTTCAAGTACAAAAATTATCACTTGTTATCGGAATTCAGCCACCTCTAACTTTTTGTAATCGATAAGTTTATATAATATTTTGATCGTTGAATATGTGGTGTATTATTTCAATTCATTTTCGAAATCGATATGGAAGTTAAGTAATTTAATTGAAAAACTTATTTTGTGCTGTCTTAAGAATAACAGAATTTAATTTTTTATCGGAATATACCCATCTTCAAGAGTCTCAAATCGATAAGTTCATATAAATATTATTATATTATATTATTCATAATCGAAACCATAAATTAGGAATGCAATTTAAGAAACAAATTGATTGCCCACTTTTTAGGAGCAAAATAGTATCGATTGCTATTGAATCTACCCATCTCTAAGACTCTGAAATCGATATATTAATAGTAATCAATGAATTTTCCGTTTATTACAACTTTTTGTTAAATAGTTAAGCTTGTAATTTAAAAATTCCAATTCCTTTTATATATTTTTACTTGTCCAACTAATTTTAGGAGTATAGAAGTATAACTTACCATTTCGATTAATAATCGATTTAAGAAATAAATCAAAATAAACAAATAAATTATTTTAGCTTCAGTTATTTTCCTCAGTGCACATATTGCAGATATGTGCGCACATATATTTTGTATATTTTCCATTTTCACCGAAATAAATAAACATCATCAATGTCAAATGGAAATCACTCGCAATGGCAGGCACCCCGGGAAATGAAATGGAATTGGGTGGGAGGTGGGTGATTGGCGGGAAGCTGAGGTGGCTCCCGGGGTACGGTTATTGGGGGTGGCCGGCCGGCCAGGCCCATGGCATTTGCTTTTTATGAAACTATTTCAAAATGTGAAACCAATTCGCATAAAATTTTGTCAGCAGCCCCAGACCAGCCCGACCAGTGACATGTGAAATAAAACCAAATAAGAAAGTAACGCTGCCCCGTTTTGGGTGGCTGACTGGCGGTGCGAGAAATAAAATATATAAAAATAAATGTCAATTTCACCGCTGTCCGTCCATTCGGGTGTTTATTGACATTTTGGCAAACGCAAATCTCGCCGAGCCTGCAAATTCGCCTGGGAGGTCGTCATCGTCATCGTTGGTTCTGTATTTTTTTTCCTTCTTTTCCCAGAGCCTGATGCCAGCGTTGTTTTTTCCCAGCTCGTGGCGGAAAAACATATTTGAAAACCATTGGCACATGTCCTTATGAATGATGTGCTAATGTGACAGACAGAGGTGGATATTTTTTGTGTGTACTTCTTCTTTTTTTATTGATGAGGGACTGTGAGTGGTTTTGGAGAGCGTTGGGGAACAGGTTTTGTAAGCTGAATCATGTTTTGATTAAGAAATTAAGGTGCTTTTTGTGTTCTTCCTGAACTTAAATATATATATTTTCTGTGTGTGAAAGGAAGTCCTTAAAGAATTGATATTATTAGTAATGCATTACCTGAGAAAAAAGGAAAAAAGAAAAAACTGAGTCCTTATAGATAGGTCCTATTTAAGTATACTTTGAAGAATATGTATCAAAATTCGACGTATAATTTGCTGCAATGTAAGAGGTGTCATTATAGTATTAAATATCAACTGAATGTGCAGATTTATAAAAAAAATTAAATTATGGAACATTATTAAGTATTAATCGGATGTCAATGATTACAAAAGCCGACCACATTTTAGAACCAAAAATTGGTATTTACTTTTCCAAAGATTTTTGATGTGCTTAACTCGAATTGGAAAATTTCATATTCGTTGGGTTTTTGAGATATATTAACTTAAAAGTGCCAAAAATATGGTTTCGAGGTGCTGTAACTTCAACAAAGATTTTTTTAAAAGGTTATTTCTTGCCCCTTAAAATTAGTTTATAAAAATGGAAAAGTAAAATAAGTATTTCTTATTTTCAAATAATTCTTTAATGAATTTATTGAGAATTAAACTTTGTTCATAATGTGATAGAAGTTATAAACAAGAAAATTAGGTGTAGTTTAGTTGTGTTATTAAATTTGTCGTCTTTTATGGAATTAACAGAAAATTCTGATAGGTTGAATCCTAATAACATAGTAAAGATTACTTAAATGAGAATATATTTTACACTAATTTGATAGGCATTTCAATCTGGTTATAGGTATATTTTTAATGGGACCTGTGGCATATTCATAAGTATTTATTTTTTTAATAATTTTATATTATTTTATTTTCCATGTATAATAAAATTTTATTTACTTGTTTTTTCTTTTTTTTAATAATTTTAAATAATTTTAATTTTTATTTAATTTTTGTATATCTAAAATCTTAATTACTTATTTGTTTTTTTTTTTGTAAATACTCGTATGTCCTCTAAATTTATTTAAAATCTTCATTACTTAATTTTTCTTTTTTTTCGATACTTTTATATATATCATAAATTTATTTAAAATCTTCATTACTTATTTTTTTAATACCTTAATATTTTTTATATTTCTGTATGCTTTTATTTAAAAATCTTCATTGCTTAATTGAATATAATTATATACATATATTCCCTCTATTAAAACCCCAATGCCATAGCCCCTCTCCGTTTTAGACTTCTTTATGAGTCCCCGAGTATTCCCCACGACTTCACTCCCACTGATCTCAATTACAGAGTCGCCCTCTCCCCTCCCATTTTCCCCCTCCGACTGGCACCCGCTCCACAATTAGAGGCAATTGCCGGGCCGAGCTCCATCCACGAATCGTCTGAAAATCAAAACCTCCCCAGGGCTGCATAAATTAAAGGCTTGCCTTGACGAGAAAAATAAAGAAGGAAAGGAATAAAAAAGGAAAAAAGGAAAATAAAATCTGCAGCGGTTCGGGGGACTCCCCGTCCACGTGCTGGCATTGCGCGGCACAAAAGGCGAGCAACAAAAAATCGCTCTGGGACAATGACAGGCCCCAAAAGCGGCTGCCAGGACACTGGCAGCAGTCCCCCATTTCCCCCCCCCTTCCGCCCTGTAACGGCATATCCTTGGGAGAATGCTGCACCACAGAATTCCAAGAAAATGCGACAGTTTTCCCTGCGAGAAAGGAACGCATTTGACACGCGGCGTGCGACATTTATCAAAAAAGGTAGAGAAGCGGGAATAAAAAACGGATAACTTAAAAAACAGAAACCGAAGCGGAGACAGGAATTGTGATTGATCGGCGGGCAAGTGTGCTCCTCATTCAGTTCTGGGATGGCTCTGGGAGTGCCTATTACGGTTGACCTCTGGCACGTGTGCCTCTTGAATAACCCTTTTTGGAATGCGGTTAGCCGTAATGGTTCTCTCTTTTTTTTTTCTTTTTTTATTGCAGCAAATCAATCATTATTGGGGGAACATGTTGCGTCATAAATGAAAGAGTTCTTTACACATTAAATAAGAAATACATTTTTGGAGTTTGTTGGAAGAGAAATATATAAATTACTTTTCAATTTATGAGAACAGAAAATTAAATTCTTGAATATTTTGTTTATTAAATTTTTTAGTCATAAAATAAAAGAAATATTTTGTTATTTTGTGACTGCAAAAACCCCCTACTTGACCTCGAACCGGCTTAACAAAATAATTAAGTAAATAGAAAGATCGCCAAGAACAACAATTAAATTTAAATTCTTTAAAAATCTAATTACTAAACTGCTTAGAATTTTCTTGATATTTCTAAGAACTAAATACACTAATTTTCAATTGAAAGATTAGAGAATAAAGTTCTACAAAAATTAAATTAGTAAACTGCTTGGTATTTTCTTTTTATTTCTAAGATATAAATACATTAATTTTCAATTGAAAGATTAGAGAATAAAATTCTACAAAAATAAATTTAGTAAACGGCTTGGTATTTTCTTTATATTTGTTAGAACTATATACATTAAATTAAATTGAAAGATTAGAGAATAAAATTTTACAACAATCATATTAGTAAACTGCTTAGAAATTTCTTCATATTCCTAAGAACTGTATAAATTAATTTACAAGTAAAGTAAAAAAAAAAATTAGAGAATAAATTTCTACAAAAATTAAATTAGAAAACTGCTTAGAATTGTCTCGATATTTCTAAGAACTATATACATTGATTTTTAATTTAAAGTTTAGAGAATAAAATTCTAAAAAAATCAAATTAGTAAACTACTAACTTTCTTTATTTTTCTAAAATCTAATCCTGCATTTTTCCCAGTGACTTCATAAACTGCAATGAGTTTAGCACTTCCATAAACATTTCGAGCGAGTTACCGATTTATGCGGGACTAGGCAGAAATTTATTAATTGGCAGGGCCAATAAATTCGAAGGAGTTTGTTCAGACTTTCAGCCAGTTTATGACGAATGTTGGACGTAGGACTCTGAGCGGCAATTTATGGGCCATGTCCCTGCTGCAATCAAAACCCAAATGAAAATGAAAATGAAAATCGAACGGCATCATTATCTTTCGACCAACGCTCATAACTCAGCGGAGACCAGGGAAAAGGTTTCGGTTTCCCTTCGCCTCCTATTTTTGCAATCCTTGGCGACAAGTCCCAGGTCTCGTTTCGGCCCCCCCATCGGCGGGCATTGTCATAAAACTGTATTCATTCATTTATAATTTAATATCGATCGGTGTCGACTCACTCTGATGGATGTCCGTTGGCCCGGCTTCGATTGCTGCATCGGAGCTGCACTGGGGCCATCGTAAACTTTTATGCCGGCAGCCCCATTGCCACGTTTATGGCCGGCAAAAAAGTTCCTGGCCAGCGTTTTCCTTGGGCCAGTCTCTGCCACGGCGACTCATATTTTTGTGGCCTTTATGGCGTTTGGCAAATCGAAGGCCATAATTCACAATTTAATTAAGAGCCGCAAATAAAGCGAACTGCATTCCTGGTCACAGTTTATCGCCCTGTCTCTGCACATCAAAGTCTTAACGTGGATCAAATGTCTGAGTTGGCATCGAAGGTGAGTCGTGAGTCTTAGTCTTAGGTTGTAAATTCTTTTCAAAATTCTAGAGGGTTTGAGGATGTTCTGTATAAGCTTTAAAGTGACCTAAGAACTATCTATCTTCGATTTTAAATTGAATTTAAACAACTAAAATAGAGCAAATACAAAGTGGATATTTATTATTAACTATATGGATTATATTTAATTTCTCTAAATTTTATATGCATATATTTCTTCTGATTTTTGTATATAATATGGGGTATTAATACCCTTCCCCTGGAACCTTATTTCCTTCTGAGATCCCCGCTAATGTCAGAAACTTTTCGCCGCACAACATCACACACACAAAAGGCTCACAGGATCACAGGCTCTCAGGCTTACAGCCTCAGAGGAGGAAGGGATGGGGAACCGGAGCGACTTGAAAGGAAGATGCGTAAAAGTAATTTTAATCGAAAATTGATTTATAATTGAAAAATCTCATTTGCAGAAATTGATTTACCGCAGCATCCGCAGCACCAAGAAGGAATCCTTCCTTACTGCCTCGTCCTCGTCCTCGTCGTCGTCCTCGTCGCCGTTTGCTTGCCGGGAAAATGCGTGCAATATTTTTCTGTTCAAAGGCAGTTTTCCGGCGGGTAGAAAAGTGGAAGCCGAGGTAACCGAGCGTCAAGTGGTTGAGCCAACAAAACTTTTGCCAGTAGAAAAATGTCTGCTAAGGACGAATAGCGGGAAAAGAAGCTGCAGGAACTTGCTCAGGCAGGGCACTCAAAGAAAATAAAGGAAAATTTAGGATAAGAAAATAAAAGTAAAGAAGAAGGGAAATATTTAAAATATTTTATAGTTTAATTAAGATAAAAAGTTAATCATTTCTAGTTAGATTTTAGATTACTTTATATTTCTTACATTTTTTCTTCGAGTGCTAAGGTTTTAGGGGGAAATTTCTTGGCATCCTTTGGCCCTTCCCGTTATCTCCTGGCGCTTTGTCATCATCAAAGGAGCTGCCGCCGCGCTGCCAACTTCGCCCACTGACTTTGCTTACGTTTAGATTTTTCTAGCCAGCTTTCCAGCTGGTGCGGTGAGCGGCACGCTTGCGGCAACATTGTAATTTTGAAAATGAGTAAAGTTTGAAAAACCTTGTGGTTAGCCCCGATTTCCCCCTCCTTGGCTCCCTGCGCCGCCTTTCGCAAGTGGTTCCTTTTTGCTTTTCCTACGGTCGGCCTGGTCAAATCAAATTCTTATAGAAATCCCCCTGCCGACACCGCTTCCGTTTCCGCTTTGACACTTGTTTTGAGCCAGCTTCCTCCCTGTCCCCCACCCCCCCACACTAATTCAATTATGCAGCGAGTGCAGGAAAGTTTTTAAATTATTTAGCAAGTTTCCATTCAGCAGGCACTGCATCCGTAAATCGTGTCCAAGTCCAAGTGTCCGGGTGTCTCAAGTGTCATCTTTCTTTGTCTGCGCCGTGCTCCTGCGACAGGCAGAGGACCCTGGACCCTGGACCCTGGGCTCTGGGCTCTGGGCTCTGGCCCCTGGCCTCTGGCCTCTGCCAATTATTGCAATGCGCAGTGCGCACGCACCTCCGGCAATTAAAATTAATTTCCTCGCAGACGCCATTGTCTGCCTGGGAAGAAGCCAGAAAGGATAACGCGGGGACGAAACATTGTTTCCCGCCTGACTGATTTATCTTGATTCCGAAGGCCCAAGCTCCCAAGACTTCCGTGGGGGGCCACGCTCCGCTGGCTGTCTTTAAATTTTTGTCACAGGTGCGTGGGTCTTGAAATAAATCAGAGAGAGAAATATATTTAATTTAAGCAACAGAAAGCATAAAATTTAAAAGGCTTTGAAGGCTTTTTAATTAAACAAAATCAAGCTTAATCTTAACTCTAAATGTTATATATCATATCTTAACAAATGATGGAATGTTCGACATAATCGCTGATATAAATCTCATTTGGCAATTCATCAAGTCGAGTTAGGAAACAATTAAAAACATTTGAATATCCATGGATCAATTTAATCTCGGTGGACGACGAAACAGCAAAATTAAAAGACCAAAATAAAAGGCTATCTAATTTATTTGCATGCGGGAAACAAAGAAATATTATGACCAGAAATAGCATGCATCAAATGCGAGAATAATCAAATAAATTCCAAAAAGGCAAATCGAAAAATTGAAACATTAAAAATAAACCTAATCGCTTTTGTGTATCCATCACGCAAATTTTTATAACGCTCATAAAATCGAAACACAGAAGGCACAAAACAAAAGCAACAAACGAAAACAACAAAAAAAATCCAACAAAAAAATACAACAAAAAAATAAAATAAAATATATACAAAATTCACAACAAGCGAATGCAAATGGGCCTTAGATGGCGATTTGAATGACAAAACAAACACCAATCGACGCGTAACTCAAATCGAATCTTCAGTCCGTCGCCGACTTTTGGCCAGACCTGTCTGGCCTCTGGACGGACTCTTAATGGCATGCCCCAGCCGGGAGAGATATGGCTTGTTTTATTCGTCCGATTAGCCCCTGGCCGAGTCAAAAGCCGTCTAAACGAGCATTAGGCCGTAAACAATTCAACTTCCGTTGGCCGCAATCGTGTTTTCGAGTGGGTGTTATATCTATATGCATTAGCGATGCTAATAAGTTTGATAAAACTGACATAACTATCGTCAAACTGTGGGAAATATTGTTTGGATATTAGTTTGTACATTTTTAAATATCAAAGAAAGTGTAAAAGTGTTTAGGTATTAGTTTGTACATTTTTGAATAATAAAGAATATAAAAGGACATTTTAAAGTTGAAATATAAATGAAAAGGATAATCTATCGCAATTAATACTGTGGAAATATGGAATGGATAAAATTTTAATAATTTAAATATTCATTAGCGATGCTAAAAAATTGGATAAAACTGGCATAACTATTGTCAAACTGTGGGAAATATTTAGTTTGTACATTTTTTAAGTAATAGAAAATATCAAAGAAAGTGTAAAAGTGTTTGTAAATTTTTTAATAATTGAATATAACAAGGGAAGTGTAAAGTTAAAATATATTTGAGAAGGAGAAACTATCGTGAAAAATACTGTGGGAAATATGGAATGGATATAAGTTTTATAATTTAAATATTTTAATATATATCAACAAAAGTATACAAGTGAAATATATATGACGAAAATTGTTAAGTTCCTAAATATATTTTACTTTCTTAAAATGAGAATGGTTTTTTTTAAACAGTGAACTAAATAACTTATAATACACAAAATGGGCTTAGTTATGGTTTCTCCGGTACATCATCATCAAACAAATATTTCAATAATATCATTAATTTATCAATATCATTAATATCATTCATTATTTATTAATTGTTGCTAGATATATTTTTCCATCCAAAAGTTAGCATGTGAAGGATTAGATTGTTTTAATATTAGTTTTTAAAATTGCAAATATTTTAAAATATAAAGGAGTGTAGTATGATAAGTTTTAGACTCCCAGATATATTTTACATTCTTAAATATGGTATGGTTTTTTTAAACAGTAAACTAAATGACTAAAAAATAATAATTATAAGAAACCATGGTCTTCATTAATATTATTTGTTAATAAATACAAAAGAAAACCTGAACCCAATTGTTGCTAGATATATTTTATATATTCCAAAATATGTATATGAATATCAGTTTTTAAATTTTAAATATTATAGAATACTAAAGAAAGAATAGAAGTAAAATATATATGAGAAGGAGTTTAAGATTCATAAATATATTTTACATATACTAAATAACTACAAATACAAAGCAGAGTTACACTTCTGTTCCTCTTTTTTATTATTTTATTAATCTACATTTGTATTTATTATTTAAAACTAATAACTGACTCTCTATTGTTACTAAACACATTATTTCCATCACAAAAATCTGCATCTAATGGATTCAATGATCACGACTTGTGTCGCGCTCATTACGACGTGGCACGTTCTTCGGTTGCACGCGTAATTTAACCAAATTTGTCGCATTGCGGCAACGCTGCGTATGCGCAATCCGCTCGTTTGGTTTTCGCGCGATATAAATCATGTTGCCATAAACCATGATGCCGCCAATACACACATGCCCATGTCTCGCCAATCTGTATTTAGTGCGTCATGTGTTAAATTTCCCTAATAATAGTCAAATGTGCTCAATAAAATGATCACGTACGAGGCGATCGATGGCAACCGTTTTTGGGCGCTGAGGTGACACAAATTTTGAACTCGTTTTTGATTTATTGCCAATCTGTGATAGTCGCTCGCTCACCGCTCGCCGTTGCCTAATTCAATAAAGTCAAATCAGTGCAAAACTCAGAGACTTTGCATCGCGATATGTGTATACATATATCCCAGTGGACGCCTCGCAAGATGCCACTGTGATCGCAACTATGTCACTATTGTCACGCCATCCGCACCCCACTCCGTCCGGTGGCAGTGGCAGTTGCAGTTGCAGTCACTGTTTTATGTTTCGCTCGCCGTGGCATTTCCTTTTCTGACCGACAGCCGTCAATCAATTTGTTAGCTCTGCCGGTTAAGTTTTTGTTTTTTTTTGGGTTTTTTGTTTGCATTTGTGACCTGTCATTAAACAAATGACGGCTCATTTCCAAATTCGTAGCGAGTAATTTTGCTTAATTTGTAATATTTTTTGCGTGCAATGAGTATTTTAAATGGGGATTCAACAGGCAGGCAATTGCTTGTCAGATAAATATTCAAGTGAGCAGAGTAACAAGCAGACTTAAGATTTTATACAGGTTTTCCTTATAGTTTAAATTATTTAAGAGAATCTATTAAACTTGATTCAACTCTAAAAACAAAGCTTGCCAGAATATCTCCCATCAATCAGTTGTCTCTGGTTACACAGAGACTGCAAGTCTGTCTTAAAACTCTAAAACCAGAAGGCTGAAAAGACCAGAGTTGCCTTTTGGCAGCAACGCATGAATATTCGCCTGCCCCCAAGGGAGGGGTTGCGATACCCAAATCACCCCCAATACCGCCAAGCGGCCATCCGTCCGTCGGCTGGCATTTGATTTGGCCAATTTATGGCACGTTCCGCCGCCCGCTGCCGGCCAAGAAGAATTTGGAGCGAGTTGGCGCAGCGCATGACCATAAAGCGGTCGTCGGTCGGCGGTAAGAATGCCGCTGCTGGCCAAAACTACAGCCAGACTCGGTCAGAAATTATTGCAATCATTGAAGATGGACAGTGGGGAAAATAATATAAAAAGTGAAAAGAAACATGTGTAATAATTGGATATAAAACTAATAGAAAGTGAACTCATTTTGAGGATAAGAAAAGTGGGATGATTATTACTATTACAGTGGGAAAAATAATATAAAAAGTGAAGAGAAACAAGTTTAATATTTTTATTTTAATAAAATATAAAGTGAACTTTTTGTAAGGCTAAGAAAAATTGGATGACTATTACTTATAAAAGGGTTCAAAAAAACGCATCTATATATGTATGTGTTGATAAGAATTTTTTGCATAGATATTTAATGTCATTTACAATGCAAATAGGCAAAAAGAAGTAATTTTTAAAGCACTAATTGAAGAAGGGGCACATTTTTCATTTTTTAATATTTACAATATTTTAATATTTATCATAGTTCTTGCAATGTCCCCATTCATACAGTTTTTAATTGTACTTGTATTTATAAGTTTGGAATTGCCAGAATCGTTTTGACTATGACAGTACCTTTTTTTAGAGTAATACTTCAACAGCCTAAACTTTCAAAAAAACATCGTCAAATAGTTCATAATTTACTTAATACATGTTAAAAAATTCAAGGTGCCAAGTCTTTAGGAACATTTTTCAAGAAACGGTCCAGAAAATGGAAATAAATTAATAAATAAATACGTAAATATATAAATACATAAATAAATAAATAAATAAATGAATAAATAAATGAGTGAATAAATAAATAAATAAATAAATAAATAAATAAATAAATAAATAAATATATATATAAATACGTTAATATATATAAATACATAAATAAATAAATAAATAAATAAATGAATTAATAAATGAATAAATAAATAAATAAATAAATAAATAAATAAATAAATAAATAAATAAATAAATAAATAAATAAATAAATAAATAAATAAATAAATAAATAAATAAATAAATAAATAAATAAATAAATAAATAAATAAATAAATAAATAAATAAATAAATAAATAAATAAATAAATAAATAAATAAATAAATAAATAAATAAATATATCAATAAACAAATAAATAAAAAACATTAAAATGAATAAATAAATAAGTTAATTAATGTATGAATAATTACTAACTATATAAATAAGTATTTATTTATTTAAAAAATATGCTAGTTTTATTACCGTTTTACCCCACTGTGCGCTGCAGTGGCAGTTGCAGCTGCCGCCTGTGCCCGGCGCATGTCAACATGGGTTTCATAAATGGCAGCGGACAGCGTTTTGTCAACGCGTTATGTTCTGGCTTGTTGTTGCTTTTGTTGTATTTGTTGCTTTTGTTGCATTTGCTGCTGCCAATGTTGCTTATGCCTTTATGTGTCGCCTCGGTATTCAGTTCAATTTTTTTGCTCAATTTTTTGTTTCGGTTTTCCTTTTATTTTTTCGCTTTTTCTGCTTATTTATTTAATCTCTGTTTTTGTTTTATTGCAACGCATTTGGCAACTGGTTATGAAGTCTCATTTTCGTATTTCTCTTAATTAAAAACTGCACTAATTTTTAATTAGGCTTTTTTTTCAGGCCTTATTCGATGCGGCCTGAAGTCGATGCGGTGCGTTTGGTCCGCGACCGCTTCGAGTTTTGCTTCGATCGCTCCATTTGTGCATTCACTTATTAATTAATAATTTATTTTTACTTGATTGAGAGTTGATTTACGTAATTGCCAGATGAACTCCGAATGGAATCAATTAAAAATCAATTCAATACGGTTATGATTATGAGGATTATTTAAAGGAAATGAAGTAGGGAAAAAAATATAAGAGGAAGCTAGCTTTGTGTCATTAAACTTTTCCGGATAAACATTGGTGGGTGGGTTTTGAGTTTGTTTCGGAGGGTTTTGGGTTGGTTTTTAGGTGTTTTTTTTTAGTTTTGGGAGGTTATTCTTGGGATTTTTTTTTTTATTTTGGGAGGTATTTCTTGGGAGAGTTTTTGGTGGATTTTTGGGTGTTTTTTGAGTTGTTTCAGGGTCGCTTTCTGGTGGGTTTTGGAAAGAATGAAAGATAAAAGATATTTATTTTGAAATCCAGAACAATTTATCCTTAGAATTTAAACAAGTTTATCTCGAATTTGTAGCTCTAATCAACAAGGACAAAATCATCGTAAATTCGGGACTATTTTTTCTTGATTTGTAAACACTTTTTCCCTCAAGACAATATTTTCTAAAAAAGAAAGCTAGTTGTCCTTATCCCCCTTTTTATGTGAACGTTTAGAGTGTACGAAAACCTAAATTTTTAGCACGCTTAGAAAGCTAAATAATATATTAAACTTAACTTATTTAACTTATGCATACTCCCTGAAATTGTAAATAAAATACATCAATGCTTAAGTTCAATTTCCACATCCAAATTCCTTTTCAAAAACTTTCAGATCATCAATTTTGTTTCATTTTTCATTTGCCTAGATTTATTAAGTCGAAACTTGAGATGTTCAGACACTTATATACATTATTGCATTGTACTTGTACCTTCGCAAAGGCGGGAGGCACAAAAAATTAATGGCCCTGCGATGGAGCACAACGCTTATAATGATTTCGACCCCAATTTATCAAGCGATTTTCCGCCCGTGGAAGGTTCGCCGGGAAATGCTAAGCGAAATGAAAAGTAAAGTTTCCCGGCGTATATATATATATGTAAAGCACGAGCCATCAAACAATGATGATGCGCAAGAATTCACATTTTCAAAATGGATGGATGGGCCCATCCGCCATGGAATGAATTATATGGAAATATATCCTGAAATCCTGGGGCGGGGAGCGAGTCGGCTGGGGGAGGCCATGTCAAAAAGTTTGTGACTTGAGAACTTGGGGCATGTTTGTTATCATTATCATTAGCCGGCGTTACCGGGGGGAGGTTCGTGAATTTTTCAGTGTCCTCCAAAAGGGGGCGTGGAGGCGGTTGCCACCCACCGCAGACGGTCATGAATTATGGCTGTCAGTATTTCTTGAGGTGGCTGCCAGGACTCGAGAGTCGGAGGCACTTTCATTAGCCTTAATTTGCCGGAAATATTTCCCCGCCTATTTCGGTGGATTTTTTTTTTTTGTGGGGGGATTCCCTTTTTGCCTGGCTAATCTCTTTGCATTTCTTTTATTTAAATTTTTTGTTAGGTCTTTTGACCCTTGGGGTCGGCGGTTCTGCTTTGTTGTTTCCTCTCGGACGCCCTTGAGCTGTTTTTAATTCGGTTTACAGATTATTAGCTGCTCATCGCTTAATGCAAATTCGATTAAGGATCTCCTGTATTTTTTTTTTTTGCTTCCTATCGCTAAAGCATATCGTTTTTAATGGGTTTTCGAGTGACGTTTCTTGGTTTATGTAATTTCATTTTAATTTTTGGGTACAACCATGACATGATTTTAATGCAATCCTCGTTCACCTACGTGTGATTTACAGGTCGCGATAGGCAAAGTCATATTTTCTTGTATGAGAAAACCTAACTGGAGACCTTTAGTACTATACAACTTGGATATAAGTACACGGAAAAAATATATCATATTATATATTATACAAAAAATAATAGTTAATAATACTAATTTGTATCTATATAAAGTGTTGCAGTTAATATAGATTTATTAAAAATGTTTAGTTACAAAATAAACTGTTTTTTAAGGCTTGTATTTAACCTTATTTATGTTTTCTGTAAGAAATTGATTTAAAAACTATACATTTTAAAGAGCTAAAATATCAGAACCTTAATAGTTTCTTCTTGTATGAACTCCTGCTTTTCTTTCAGTGCTTTAACCATCTCGTCTGCAGTTTGTGGCACGCGTGTGCTACACTGTGATTCCTGGAACAACAAGTCCAACTGCCTTGGAACGTGTTTGGTTGGGGAGCGGGTTTGGGAAGCGGGAATGTGAAGCGGTAATGGGACCGAGCCCCGCTTATGACATGTTCATTGAGTCCGCTCCATATATGCCAGACCCAGACCCACTCCATGCTGTTTGTGCGACATAAAAATTTTCATAATTTTATCGCTTTTCTTGTAAACGAGGCACTCGCTCACGCATTTCCCGGGCGCACGTTTCGGGCGACACTTGATTATGAGAAATGGCCATAAAATGTTGCCCCTGTTTATGACTTGAATGCATAAATTTACCCCTTGGCCCCTCTCTGACCCCGCCCACTAGGCCACTGAACCCTACAAGTACCTGAACTGCGATACAGAATGTCGGCAAGGTTTATTTTTTAATTATTATGCACATTAATTATATAACTATCATATGCAAAAGGTTTTGAATAGTTTCGAAAAAACCAAGAAAACCAAGTTGATAGGCAAATTAAAGCGGCTTAAAAAGGCATACGGTTTAATTGGGGTTACGTAGGAGAAAAATAATTCGTTGTAGATAAAGTTACAGTCGGTGAAACCTTGGGAATAATTTTAGATTTTTGTATAAAGAGTAGGAATATCAAAAAAATGTTTGAACATTGTTTGGTTTACTTCATACGCTTAAAAAAAATATACATCAAATTTAAAAATAAAGTTAAGTAAGGCAATGATATTTGATTTGAAAAAAGTTCGATTTTTGCAGGGAAAAAACTAAAAATTTTAATAAATAGTATTTAATGTAAGTAACTATTTTACATAATTACTAAACTCATACAATAAATCTTTTGTTTTGCCATTTATGAACACAAAAAACTGATTATTCTATAGCTTTACACTTATTTTTATATGGTTTTAATTACTTCTCACCTGATTAAAAACCATGATTGCAGTCATCAAGAAGGCCAAAATAAATGCCCCAGGAAGCGGAGACACGTGTGAAAGGTTAATCCTTAGACCTAAAATTCACGCAGAGTTTAAATAAAACCATGAACTGCTTAAAGGATATTCTAATTTATATTACAATATATATGGTCAAATACTGTAAGATAGTAAAATATGTAACAAAAAACTGTAATAAATATTATTATTAAACTTTATTTGCTTACAAGTAATTCAGAAAATATATTTATGCACCTCTTGTTCCCTGTTAAGATTTTTCTTTTTATCAAATAAAATTTCAAAGAATTTAAAATTTTTTCAGAAATTTTCCAAAACACCTCCTCAAAAAAACAAACAGGGCAACCAAAGTGCCCCAGGTCTTGGCTGTTCAACACCCTTACCGGGGTGACTGTGTCCATGAATCACTTTTTAAGTGAGTGTCGCACACGTTCCCGTTCCCAGTTTCCCCTCTTCAAAAGGCTAAGGGATGGTGTCAAAAAGGACAAGTGCCAGTGCCGTTATGAAAATTCAATTTTGTGTCGAATTTATTAAAAGCAGCTTAAAAATGCTAAGCGCATTGAAAAGCAGACATTTGGGAATTCGGACAAGTGTAGATTTGAGCAAGTTCATCCGGATATCCAGAGTCCCGGGGCGGTTACAGTTTTTTTCCTGATGTTTTGGCCGCAGGCTCGGGGCCACGCCCAGCCCTAATGGAATAATTTTCGGCCTTAAGTTAATCAAACGGGAGTTCGATCTGTTCAAGGGAGTGTCCAAGGGAGTGGACTCAATATTCAGTTCTTATGGCGGGATATAACCCAGATGGTCTTAACGGGTGCAGGGTTTGCAAATTGAGTTTAATGATGGGAAATTATAGAAACTCAATTAGGATAACCTTTGGGGAATTGTATAGAAAGTCCTTTTAGGAGAGCAATGTGACTTTTAATTATATATAATTTTAATTACTATGGTTTAAGCATTAAATTAAGTTTTACTTTTTTTTTATTATTTATTATGTATTCTATGTATTTATATATTACATTTTTGTTGTAGAACAAACTCATTATCCAGGACTCTAAATACAGAAAATATCCTAACAAAAAGAGTATCGAAAACCTCTGCCCATGTCCCATAACATACCTTCTCCTCTAACTTTGCCTTAACATAAGGTTTCCGCCTCCACAGAACCCGAAAGTCATCTTTTCACAACTCATCTAATCCCTGACAACCCGGATCCCTTTCCTCACCGTACTTAATCCTCAACTTTGCTCACTTTTTTTACCAACATTTTAGTGTGGGGAGGGGGACGGACTCACATATTTTCTCATTTTATGTAAATCTGTCGGCACAAATGGCAAACCGCCCTCGGGGAAGCCCCGGCCAACCCTTGAACACTTTGCTGATTATTAAAAGCATACTTCTGGGCGGCGCTGAGATGATGAGCAGGAGGACAAGTGCATAATTTTCCAATTGCTTTGTTTTATGTGCGACTTACGGGGTGTCCTTTTTGTCCTTCCGTCAGTCCCCTCAGTCAGCTCCTTTATTGCCGTACAATGTAAACAACAGCATCGCCACAAGAGATCTCGAAAGCGTTTCAAAATTTCATTACTTTAATTTAATATGCAAAAAGGGGAAACACATCGCTCCATCAGGGTTGAGCCAGCATTTTGACATATTTTCATTTTCATTTTCATTTTCATTTACATTTGGATTTACATTTTCATGGGCGGCAAGTTCACCATAATTTCTCAGTTGATTGTGGAGATTTTTTAGAGCCCGAAGTGCGCAGCTTCGCACGCAGAGAGCAGGTTGACTTCCGCACCAGGACCTGTGGTCCCGGAACAAAGGGGTTGTTTTCCAGGGATTCAACCCCTGCGCTTATGATTATGATATTATTTCGAAATTATCCGCTTAGCTTCACCGCCTGGAAGCGGGCCATATGTGCGGCCGTTGTGCCGGAAAATGGAATCATCTCAGTGTTAATAATGATGACATATGATTTTCATTGTCAAATTTGTTGCTGTGTTCGGTGTTCGCCGTTAAGTGAATTGGTCGCTTTGTCATCTTTTTTATTGAGTCAAGTCGAGTGGAGTCAGTTATGGGTGTTTGTAGCCGGTTGCGTTAAATTTGTTGGCACATCATTAGTCAGGGTCCTGAAGGTGGACGAGCAGGGATCCTGTCTGCTTCCTCTGCCGCATCTGTTTTGATATTTCCGAAGGGGTGAGCCCCGGGGAAAGGGTTAGTTACATCACACAATTGACTGAGCCAAGTGGGAGGACACTTTTTGATTTATGATTAACCATCTTAATGTCTGCCATTAGCTAGAGTTAAGTTTAACAATTACCAAAACAAATCACATTACAAAAACGATGTTTGCATACTTACAAGATGACAAACAAAAGATGAACATCCCTGGAATAGCATACTTTTTGTCCGAGTGCAAGAAATAATTTAATTAATTTGTTAAGAATTTAATATACTTCTGGAGAATGTGTAACCAATACGTATACCAGTTGGTCGTAACTTTTCATTAAAATTCATAAAACTTTAGTGATACATCCAGAGGGAACAGATCACGTTCGGACCATCAATCACATGACTGGCGGTACACGAGCGCCATTCTTAATGGCCGCCAATCAAAGTCGGGGCTGAAATTACGCCAGAAAGTGACACAAAATCTACGCCACCATGGGGGTTCGATTTAACCCCCACCCATGTCCTTGGCGGTGTCCTCCGTCTGCTGGCAATTTCCACCTGCTGTGCGGCAAATTGTTCCTTTCGCCTTATTGAAAAACGCAAAATCGGAAAATCGCCGGGACACGACGACGAAGGGATTACGGATTACGTTCGCCTCGCTGGGGGTTTTTTTTCAGCAGAGTTATTCGAGGCAAATTAATAAACGGCCAACACGGGAGGAAGGGTGTCCTTGTGGAGGAGTTTGGGGGCTTTGTATCGAGGTGAGACGCCAACAAGGGACGTTTACAAATTTCGTGTGATTTGTTCCCGACTTTGCCACTTCCGTGATGTCTTGCCGCTTTCGCTCCTTGCTGGGTATTATAAAAATAAAAACTGCCTTTTGCCATATGCCATTTAAATGATAAAAGGATTTCGTCCTTCCACCCAACAGCTTGTGTATATACACACACAGGACTACAGGAGCAGCGGGTCTAAGGCTGACCGCCCCCAAAATGGACACGCACACGTGGTCAATTGCGTTTGGGGTCAACCCTTTCGCACCAGCGCCATCATTCTGCTGTCCAGCCGTTCCTCCAGACCCAGCTCCAGCTCCAGCTCCTGCTTCAGACCTTCCCCCTGGCTGCGACTCACAGAACACTCAGAGAAAAAGTTGTACCTAGTAAGACAATTTTCTTTGTCATAAAAATACATCAAATGAAAAAGAAAGGGTTTGAATATAGGTTATAGAAATATATTTTATTCAATTTTCTACTTCTAAATTTCTTAATTTTATTAAAATTAATTAAATTTCCTCTCAGTGTACAGCTCCTGGCCGGGCTCGAAGTGTCAGCACATTTTTCAAAGGCGCATATAAAATGGCAGTCATACATTATGGCCATATCTGCCTGGCCAGTCCGCAGTCCGCAGTCCGCCGGCGGACCAACCGTTGTCAGTGGAAATCGGGGAAAATGGCAATGGAAATGGTTAGGGAAAAGGGGTCCAAGTGGGGTCGGAATTGAGCTCGGAATGGGGACCGGGTAACCCCTGCCTTTTTATGTGTGTAATGCCTCGGTACAGATTATGCATTAAGCGCTTATTTAGCATTTTTCTTACATAATGTCGCTACCACTTGGCCGTGTCCAGCACGAAGGGTGGTCCCTCTCTATATACTTGCCATATACCCATAAAAAGTGGACAATGTTATGTGCCTTCTAATCTGTTTATGCTTATGTTACAGCCAGTACATTAACCCCTCGGTGGGGAAAAGGGGGATGGCCAATGACTTACCTTAATCGCTTTCAGCAGGAGAGGAAAGAGTTTTTGGGAGAAGACTCAAGACTTGTGCTGTGGTTATATATACTATATATACTACTTTAAAAGCATTTTAATATTTAGTTAATCCTTGTTGTTTTGTTAGTCCTTTGTAATAATATCCCATATTAAACAAAGGACTTTCCACTTATTTCCAACTTGCTTTTGAATGTAATTTCCCCATTCAATTGGGCTCATTGCAAATGGATTGGCGACGCCCAGGACGAAGGAATAATTACTTTTTTTTCCCTAATTAATTTGTTATTTTGACTTGCTCCTCATCTGCCCATTGGCAGAGTCCTGCCAGCTCTCCTCGGACTCATTTCTTTTTGCCTGTCCGAGCCGGGCTTAATTCGCTATTAGCGAAGAGCTCTGGTAGGCAGAAATGGATAATTAAATAAAGCACCGGGCACTGGCGAGGAGGAGGATTGCCTCGATTTAATGAAAATTGCATTTTAATTTCATAAGCAGAGACTCTAGAAATTCGGGCCAATTAAACTTAAGGCCGAAACCTTCATAATTTCCCTACCCGACCCGACCGATGTGGCTTAAAATAATTGCCCAAATGGCTTAAAGTGGACACGCAAGCATTTCATAGTTGGGACTCTGCAAAGCTACAAAAAAAAGGAAAAGAAGCAAAAAAAAAAAATAAATAAAAATGGTTGCTTAAAAGTGTCCGTTTTTTATTTGATTTCCTTTCCTTTTTTTTCTACTGCCTTTGGTTAGCTGTCGCTCACGTAGGCAGTGTCCATGTAATTAAATTAAAATGGAACATTTACTCGTACTGCGGATTAAATTAATTTTCATTTGCATTTGCATAAGTTCGTCCCGTCCAGCCTTGGCCCTCGTCCATTCATTAATTCCTTCATTATGCCATTTATTGCTGAGCTCGCTGGAAATGTGCCTTAGTTTTTATTTTTGGCCCATGTCTATTAGGAAGACGGTCGTTCTCTGAGCTTAACTTAACGTGTACAAAGTGTATATCAAATGTACAATACATTAGAATATATACTTTATTATTGAATGAATGCCACTATAAACAATCCAGTTGACAGACTCGCTTCGCTGCTAAAATTACTATATTTTAAATTACTATATTACTATATTTCAAATCTAGTAAAAGCTTAGAAAGAGTGAACATTTTAGGAGCAATCGACCGGAAAATAATGCTGTTTAGCGACTCGTGTTTTCATACAAACCCTACTAATATGTAGAGCTGAAAGCTGAACTTAATTTAGATCTAATCGAATACAAAACTGTGCTAAAAACTTGTAAATAATCCATGAAAAATTAGGTGTATATTTTATTGTATTAGAAGTTAACTTTTTAAAAGATTCATCAAATGGAAAATGTATCAATAATTTTTAATTCGAAAAGCTTACTAAATAGTGTCTTTTAACAAACATATTATACAGGTTTCTTTAGTTTTAGTTATAATCTATAATAAAAAACTATTGTAGGTTTAAAAAATTCCAAACATCTGCTGCATAGTGTAAAACATTTGGTTGACATTGTATTTGTACTTGTATTACTCTAATATCCACTCTATTTAAATCAAATCATAGCGTATTATACAGTTTTATTTTTTAGATTATCATTTTCGTCAAATAAATCGAGAATTGCCATTAGTTTTATTGCGTTCATCGATCGGTTACAATGAATTCTCAGGTATACTTCTTGTTCCAACTTCTTTTGGCGATGTCTGTGCCCAAACAGGTAAAAAGTCTGTCGGAATGAAATGATTAAATAATTTATAAATTAAAATTGATCTTAGATTTCCCCTCGAGTTGACTTTACAAACTTTGTTTGCACATCCATGAATAAGAACCTCGGCGATTTCGAGTACTGTTTTCTGAAATCTGTAAATCGAACCTATAAATATGCCTCCGTGAAGTTTATAATTAAAGAGAAGCCTGTCACACATGTTAATGTTAACTTTGCAGTGTACAAGCGAGCCAATGGTTATAAACCATTTCTGTACAACGTAACTCTGGATGGTTGCACATTTATAAAGAACCGGAATTCTAATATCGTCATTCAATATTTCTATGACTTTATAAAGGACGTCACCAACTTTAATCATTCGTGTCCATACAAGGTATGTGAAAAGATATTGGATACTTTTTATAAATATGTGATTTTCTGATTCCCAAACAGGAGGATTTTATTGTGGAGAAGCTTTCCGATGGTATGATCAATCATCGATTGACGCATGTGCTACCTGTTCCCGAGGGCGATTACTTGTTTCAGGCATATTGGACCTTCAATAGAAAATGTACTGCCCTTTACAAGCTATACGTTCAATTTAAAAATTAAAAAATTAAATATATAGAGCACATATATGGAATGAATATAAAAAGCACTTTAACTTATAAGAATATAAAAGAGTGAATAAAATTTAAGCCATGCAAAGTTTATCCAGACTTTTAAGGTTGGTTAGCTGATCGTGAAGAGAGACATTTCAGGACTTTGTAAAGATGGGCGAGTAACCATTAAAGTATTAGGTTTTTAAAAGAATTATGTCTTACAATTATTATTATTAATAAGCTCACACATCAGCAGTTTTTGTATACCCTTCTTAGCCCTCAATTGCTATGTCACAAACTCGACTACGTGGTCTCTGTGGTGTCTCTGGATAGGCCATAAAATAATGTTGTTTAGTTGCTTGTGTTTTCATATTATTATCTGAATTGAAGCTTGAATGCGGAACTTAATTTAGGTCCAAGTTCAATTATAATGATATTGGAAACAACACTGCGCTACAAGTTTGTAGAGAGAGGTGTCCAGTGAACTGGAGAGGACGTGGGCCATCTTTCTTAAATGCTTTATACTATTCCGTCAGTAAGGAGGTTTCTTATTAAGTCATTTCGCCATATCTTTAAATATATACCTTTACTTAGTGGGTCACATAAAGTTTTATATATTTTTATATATAAATTTTCAATTTTATATATATATATGTATACTATACCCGTCCGCTTTAAAAATATTCAAAAAACCTGTTGCATGGTGTATATGTATTGTATTCTGTTTTTAAAACCCGTTATTATCGACTCTATTTAAATTTTATCCCAATCACCTTTAGTGAGTAATCAGAGTAATCATCTTTGCCCAGCAACTCATGAGTTTCAATTAGTTTTGCTGTGACTATCGTTGGATTATAATGCATCCTCAGCTTTACTTTTTGTTTCAACTCTTTTTGGCCATGTCTTTGCCGATTGAGGTCAGTGTGCTGAAAAGAATTAATAAAAATAATTTATAAATTAAATACTATTTTAGATTTCCCCTCGAGTTGAATTTACAAACTTTGTTTGCACATCGCTCAATAAGAACTTCGGCGAGTTCGAATACTGTTTTCTGAAATCTGTAAATCGAACTTACAAATATGCTTCCATGAAGCTCATTGTTTATGAAAAGCCTGTCACAAATGCAAAGATGAACTTCGCAGTGTACAAGCGGGCCAATGGTTATAAACCATTCCTATACAACGTTTCCATGGATGCTTGTAAATTTTTTAGGAGCCAGAATTCAAATATGGTCACTAAATACTTCTATGACTTTATTAAGGATGTTTCCAACTTAAATCATTCGTGTCCCTATAACGTACGTGAGCATACATTGTATATTTTACTTAAATGTGAATTTATGATCCCCCAACAGGAGGACTTTTTCCTGGAAAAGCTTTCCATTGACATGGTCAACCAGCGCGTAACGAGAATGCTACCCTTTCCAGAAGGCGATTACTTGTTTGATGTAATTTGGTCCACCAATAATAAATGGGCCGTCGCTTTTAAGCTACACCTTCAATTAAAAAATTAAATAAATAAAATGTGCTCTATACTTTATTTATTGTGCTCTATATTTATTATTGTATATGGGATAAACCGCTTACTGAATAGAAAAGATAAACTATTACGGGTTTTAAGGTTAGTCTTCTGAACATGGGGAGAGATATTTCAGGACCTTCTGATTATAGACAAGAATCCATTAATGCAATATTTTTTTTACCCTTGCAGGGTATTATAATACTAGTCAGAAGTTTGCAACGCAGTGAAGGAGACATTTCTGACCCTATAAAGTACATATATTCTTGATCGAGTCGTTTAGTTGTTTAGTTGCTTGTGTTTTCATATCATTATCTGAATTGAAGCTTGAATGCGGAACTTAATTTAGGTCCCAGATCAATCATGATATCGAAAACAACAGTGTGCTACAAAGTGGGCATTTATGGGCCTCCAGTTAACGAGAGCAGGTAGGCCTTTTTTCTGTACACCGTCACACTATCAAATATTTATAGAAAGAGAGCCTGAAGTCAGTTCAATAGCAGGAACAAAATCGTATGCAAAAAAATTGTATGGCGTTCCCCATCTTAGTGATTATACCGTCTTTGGTTATATGAAACCCTCACCTGCGAGGCTCCCTTTCAGTTAACTCCCAAAATGCCTGGCAACCCGAGTTTATGATGTCCTGGTTAGACGAGAGAGGCATAAACATTCCTTTCTCTATGGCAGCCGGCAGAGCTGAGAAATTTATTGTGCGAACAATGTTCAAATTCCAAATTAAAATCCCTCAACGAAAATTATTACATTTCATTTAAACCGAGCGAGCAACTTAGGGCACATCATAATTAATCCCATTCCAGGCCAGACCAGGCCCAGGATCCGCTGTGAATGGGGTATGTGTGACTGGGATGTGGATGTCATATAAATTCCATAATACGGTGTAATTAAATTTAAGTCAAACTAACGCACGTAAAGCTCCCCATAATTGAGAGGCATCATATGAGTGCCATGGCAGCTGCCATGAGCACTTGGGAAAAGGGATTAAGTTTTAGGATGTTGAGCCCTAATGTAAGTTGAGAATGTTTCAAATATACTATACACTTTGTCAAGACAATATGTGTGTACCGGAAACAGGAGTATGTTGCCAAGGAACAAACTGGGAATATTTAAAAAACAAGAAAGGAAGTAAACCTCCTTTATGATACTATCAAATATATAGGATATTTTATATATTTTTATTTTCTCTGTGTATCTTTCACTGACTGAACAGTATCTTGTGGGGCATATGAAGTCATAAACAAAGTGAGCAATTAAGCTGGTTTACTGACAGGGTCTAACCATTTCGTCCTGCTTTTAACCCCTTCCCTTGCCCCCTTTTCTGAGAGGAATTTCCTCCTTTTTTTGCTGTTAAGCTTATATTTACAATTTTATTGTTTATAATTTACGAGGCTGGCAGGCTGTGCGGTGGAAATTCCCTCAAGTCAAAGTCGCGGACACGACATGGCGGCCGAGTGCCAACCTTTGTCCACTGACAGTTACTCGGAGCCCTGCCCCACACTGACCCACCACTGACCCTTCGCTGACCCACCTCTGACCCTTCGCTGACCCCCGGCTGACCCTTCGCCGGAGCTCATTACAAAATGTTGGCGTCGCCTGTCAGCTACACATGAAAATTGCACAACTTTTGCCTTATTACGAAGTGCCGTGAAATCCTTCCTTTCCTGCTTGCCTCCATTCTTTTTTTTGTCTCTATATATTTAAACATTTTTTTGTTGTTGTTTTTGTTTTTTGTACGTTTCAGTTCCCTTTTGCTCATTTTATTTTAATTTTGTGCCTTGCTCTCTCACTTTTCCTTCGGTTCCGCCGCCTCGTTCTTTTTATTCTAATTAAATTTTTTCTGCCCAGGGGAAGGGGAACGGGGAACTGCTGGCGGCCCAACAAGGCAAATTTATTCTTCTGTAAAAACAAGAAAAATTACGCAAAATAAATAAATTTACATAAGCTCGGAGTGAGCTGAGACACAAAAAAAAAAAGAAAAAATTAGAAGAAGAGGGAAACAAACATTTGTACATAACAATAAATAAAATTGCATTTTCATTTGGGTTTCGCCCTCGTTGGTTTTGGGCCTTGGCATGGGCTCTACTTGGGTCTAGTTCGCTTTGTTATATTTCCAGAAAGAAAGCCAAGAGAAAAACAGGAGGGAAAAAAAGGTTCCACAGCAAGATCGCTAGGCATTTGCCTGTTATTCGAAAGTAATTAAAAGGCTAAGACTTTGAGTCTTTACATTCTCAAAAGAGTAACTTTTTCAAATAATTTGTCATGGCTTAAACACCAAAAACAACTTTTTCGTACTCAGTGTACCTTTTAAATATTAAGTGAAATATGTTACTCGCTTCATTATATAAAGGTTCCATTATTGCACTTTGGTCTTCCATTGTTCGTTGGCTTTAATCAGCGAAAACCTCAGCTTTGGTATGTAATTTCCCTGGGAAATTCACCTGGTTAGGCGCGCATTTTGTGCCACCTTTTAGGTGCACTCACTGCAAAATATGGTCACGAAATTATCGCCTGCTAATTTAAACGAACCCACCGAACTGGCCCACCGAACCACAAATTTGGATTTCAGGCGTGTGTGCATTTGAACAAAGGAGTAAATTGAGTATCCTTCCGCCAGCCTGTTAGCCTATCCTGGAATTGGAACTGGATCTCTGGGAGTACTGCAACAAAAATCATAGATACAGTAACGTAACTAACTTTACTATGATTCGAGAGGTCTTAAAATAGAATGTATAGCCTGAAACATTTCTAAACTTACTATTACGAGATGCATCTTTGAGGTCTTAAAATTTAAATTGTAGACTGATACATTTCAAATCGAAATTACAAAGCAAAAATAACTTATTGTTTTGCATATATTTAGCATATTTTCAATTTGGAATCAATATTATAATATTTGATCTCTGGGAGTACTGACACAAAAATCATAAATACAGTAGCCAAACTTACTTTACTATTGTAAAAATAAACTATTCGAGATTTTAAAATTTTAAATTTTTTAAAATTGAAATTGTAGACTTTAACATCTCAAACCGCATTTACAAAGAAGAAATAACTTATTGTTTTGTCATAAAAATCATAGATACAGTAACCTAACTAACTTTACTATTATAAAAGTAAAACCATTCGAGATGCATCTTTAAGGTCTTAGTATTTAATTCATAGACTGAAACATTTCAAACCGAAATTACAAGCAAAAATAGGTTATTATTTTGCATATACTTAGCACATTTTCAATATGGATTCAAATTTGTAATATTTAAACAATATAATGTCTAAATTCGGCCACAATCGGTTATAAAGAATTAAAACTTGCAAATTCCTAGGTCAACAAATAAGTTTTTTAATTATTTTATATTTACTTAAATATTCTTCCATACTCTACTTCGAATTTTATTATATAAAAAATGTGCTTTTGTGAAGTAGCAGGTGTGGTTAGGATCGTCTCATTGGCTCTACCAAAATCTTCAGACCACTTGCTAACTATCACTCGTTTTGTTTGTACTTTACCAATTGCACTAGAACCCGTTGGGAATTTTAAGCGTCAATGGGAGAACAAAAATGTTGTTTAAATATTTTATAAACTTTTCATTTTCCATTCCTAATCAATTTGATTTTGAGTCTCGTGTGTAAAATTTTGTAAAACTAAGTTGCATATTACATACACGCACTGATAGCATACATATTTTTGAAGTCAAAAAATATATGATTATTTTATTATTATTTTACAAAACAAATATGAGAATTAAAATCAAGATGAGACATAGTTTTTGAGAGATACAGGAATGAAACTGTTTAGTGTAAAGCTTGAATCCAAAATCAATTCCTCTTGCAGTCCCATTATAATGCCTCCTTCTATGTCCTGCGGACTAGGAGGCACCTCCTTTCGATGGAGACTTTCCCGCCTCATTTTCACTCGGCTTGCCACTGTCGCCGGTTTTAATAACGTGCATGCTGCGCATTTGGGATAACATCTGAATTTATGTAACGACACGAACGGAAACACAAACAAAGATGGCAGCCAGACGGGCGAAACGTGAAAATGGCTTGGGAAAAGCGGGACAGTTGTGCCGGGGAAAATGGCGGGGAGAAGAAAACTCAAATGAAAACTGATGCGGATTAGTATTTAAAGTAATGTCCTGCAGGGATATAACTTGTCCCTCTCTCAGGCCGTGGGCCTCATTCGGTTTTCTTCGCAGTTTTTTGCCTTTTCTCACTTGATTTTTGTTTTTATTTTGTTTTCCTTTTATTTTTCCCCATTTTAATTCCTTTGCAGCGATTTTTCCTTTTTTGGGGAATGTTTCATAAAATTTATATTTGCAGATAAGTGTGCTTAAGGAGCAGGCAGGACATTTTTATTACGGGACAATTTACATATTTTTCTTGTTAAAATTCCTTAACATTCTCGCCAGTCCCCCGGCTCCTTCGCCCTTCGTGTCATATGGATTTTCCCCCATTTTCCTGTTTCTGAATTAATGTTAATTTTTATTACACTTACAGTGTCGCCCCAGCACAGAACCTCCTCAGTCTTCTCATTTAAATTCAAGTTTGTTTGTCTGAGGGAGCAAAAAAAGAAGGAAAACAAGAAGGGAAATGGGGAAAAAACCAGGAGAAAACGGCAGGGTCCAGATGAAAATGTTAATAATAAAACAACAAAATCCGAATGAATGCGTTGCAAATCGAAAAATAATAAAAATAGAAGCGATGCCGTCCGTCCCCCACTTATCTGCTGTCGGCAGGACATGCTGTCGTCCCCCCAGTCGGTGCCTCATTATGTATTCCCTGAACAAATTCTATTAATTATCGTTATGTCCTGCTGATGGGTGACCTGCAACCGTGAGGTTTCCTGCTGCTACGAACAGGAGGACTTTCAGTTCTTTTCCCAATAAAAGTTACACGGTGTTTTAATACCTTCGAGTAAGCTGAATTAATGTGTTTTGAAAACACGAAGAAGGCGCTCCTAAAACTTGCTTGCCTGCTCATTAACGCTTGGTCAAACTCAATTAAAAGGGAATTCCGGTAAGGAAAAATTCTAAAACATAAATTACAGATAGTAAAACTTGAAAAATATAAAAGATTTTTACTGAAACTTAGAGAGTTTTTGAGAGAAAATATAAAAGATTTGTACTGAAACTTGGAGAGTTTTTGAGAACTTTTTAAACCGTTGTATACTGCCTTTCTTCTTCGTCTGGCGAGTTAATAAAAATATATATATTTTTTTGTGCATTTCCCCAATGAAATCCAGTTGCTAAATTATTCCCAATTCAATTTCAGATGGCCAAATAAAATCAGAGGCAGCCAACTAAGGAAATGGGACATGTGTACATATGGTGTATGGTATATGTGTACATATGTCTGCTGGGATCTGCAGAGATGAGCAATTTGTTGTTCTTCCTCTGGAGAGAGCAGCCGTCATAGAAAATTCTAAATGTTTCAATCAACAATTCGCAATATTAAATATTAACGTAAAACTCGAGTGGAGTTGTCTCGGACTGACCCTTTCGATGTCAGACCCAAAAAGGTCATCATGTGTCTGTGTGAGCACACTGGCTTGCGAGTCAGAGTTACACTGAAAAATAGTTTTTAAGATAGTTTCAAAATTATTTCTTAGGTCTTAAAAAAATAAACAATTGATTTATAAATATATATACTAGAAATTATGTATCCAAACCAATTTGGGTATATATTTATTAACAAAATACAATTTTGTTTCTTGTTCATAAAAATCTGTTATACTTTCTAATAATCAAATAATTTTCACAATATTTATTATATTCATTAAATTGCTTAATATTTTCCCCAACTTTTTCCCTGTGCACCGAAGTTGGCAAAAGTAATTTTGGACATTTTTCATCATAAACAGCATCGAGGACGCCTGCTTGCAGTATGGAGTCTCAACCCCTTCTGGGGCTTGCCTCCTTGGACGGGCTTTGATTTCGAATTGGATTTGAATTTGGAATTTTTGGCTTTCAAGGACCGTCGGAGGTCCGCAGGCCGATTCAGAATCGGAGACGGAGTTAAATTGGAAATGGCAGTGGAGTCCTAGTTGGTCAAGTTGGTCAACGCATAAATATTTCTCTTTGTTCAGGGGCCAAAAAAGAGCATTACGTCGAAGTATGTGTGTGTGTGTGTGTGTATACCTGAGTATCCTTGCTGCTTCTGCACTCATCTCTGGTCTCTCCTGTCTGGAAGCCATCCCACCGCACCTCCTGAACCAGCACAAACAAACAAGGAGCAGGAGCAGGAGCAGGAGCTGGGGAGCAGCCTCGGTTGGAATGGATGGTCAGATATGAGCAACGGTCGAGTGGTCAAGTCAAAGTTATTGTCATGTCATGTAAGTGCCATCCCCTCCACCCACATTTGGGATTTTCCAATTTCATCTTCATCTTCCATACAGAACAGGCATCCCATTTGGGGTTTTCCCCTGCTGAAAACAATAAAACAAAATGGTTTGCCATAAGGAGAAAATTGAAAATATTATAGAGTTCAAAAGGTTTAACTTAGGAAGGTTAAATCAATCAATAAAGCACTTAAAATAAATGTATAAAATTAGCAAAGAAGTCCATTTAGTTTATAGGAAAAAGGTTCTACTTTTATATATTTATTTAGTTTATTGATTTCTTCAATTTTCTTTATATAATTAATGTCTCAAAATATATTCTTCAATCTCTCCCATGACTCTTCACAACCCGATGACGAAGAACCTGACACACGTGCCCTTAAGCTCAATGTCCAAGGAACACCTGGTAAAAAAGTGTCATCAGAAATTCAGTGAAACTTTTCATAAGAGGGTTGTTCCAGAAAAGGTTTTTCCTCGGGGGTCTGGGCAAAATGTAAATATCGGTTGTAATGGCCTGCGCCCCGGGAGGCGGAAAAATCAACTGACCAGTAACTTTGCAACCAACTTTGATGGCATCTTTGTGAAAGTTGAAAGTGACTTAAGTGAAATTTCCACCTCAGGCAACCGCCCCATTCCCTTTTTTCCTTCGGAGGGGTCACGCCATGAACATGAGTAAAAATTAAATTGATTTTCCATGGACATTGTTCGGACCTGGCAAAAGTTCGATTTTCTTTTTGACAACCCCATGGACTTTCCTTTGGGCGGCCTGTGTCGCATATTAAATTGGTGTGCAAATAGTTTTGTGACCCAGCATTCTATAGACTCTCTTCTTGTAGTTTTCAGGTTGACTTGGGGGTTTCCTGATCGACTTTATAATATTTTCAAATTACCAAAGAAATATAATCTCTCCCCGTTGAATGAATTTAATCTTCCGCTTGTCTTAAACGACACTTTCGTTTCAATTAAATTATAATTATATCTTTACCGTGGCCCTCCATCAAGTTTCTGACAAACAAAAAGTACAATTTTCATTTTCACCTTATTGCGAAGGACGAGGCGGGCGTTGATAATTCCCCAAAATTGTGTGACACTTCAAAGTCATTATGAAGATAGCAATCACCAACCAACCCCGGAACTTTTCCTCGAGGACCCGACATTTCTTCACGCCCAGGCATTCGCCCCAACCTCCCAACCTCCCCTTCTCCTTCCCAGGAGCTTGGCAATCGGCAATCCTTCAGGCCCACGCCTCCCTCGTCCTTCTGCCACTTTACTCAATCCGAATCCGGAGTCTGGAGTCCGGAGATGGGCCCAGCCACGTCTGTCTAGATGCCTACATACCCGCAGCGCTTTTTGATGTAATTTTGGCATAAGCCAAAAAATGTTTCCTTCCTGGAGACGTCTCTGTCGCCATTTCCTTGCCCAGCGAGTGGTTTCCGAAGGCGACACGCTCTGACAAACTCATCAGGGGAAAAATTAAGAAAATGGCTGCAAATTAAATTTGAAATTGAAATTTTAGCGTTGCGCACATAACTTTATGCCTTCGCTTCGTTATTTCCATCCAAAGGGTTTCCTCACTTGAGTGAGTGAGGTGGGAAAAGTGGGGGGAAAATGCTTAGCTGAAGGCAGGTTGATGAAGACAATTTTAGGTGAAGCTTTGACTTGGATTCATCAAAGGTAAAAAGCTGGAAATTAAAGGTTGATTATATTTATTAAAATTATATTATTAATTATTATAATATTTTACTAATATTTTATTGTATGCGAGTTAGTAAATTATTAATAATTAATAAGAAAGCTAAAGAAAGACTGCCAGGAAGTTTTCAAATTCGATATAAAGATGATAGATAGGTTGAAGATAGGTTAATCTTTGTCCCTGGATATATCTTTTGGGGATGTTTGTATTGCTTTCATTTCTTTCATAAAATAAATAACACTTCTCCCCTATCTAATCCCCACTTATTTACAACAAAGCTGTGAAAGCTGTGAGAGCCCAAACTTCCTGGCAATCAAAACTTCCTGCTCAAATTTCAGCATCTGAAATGAACAAAATCAGGTATTGAACATAAAACCCAGGAAGCAAACAATAAATGCCAGAAAATAGGGAAACGGAACCCTTTGCTCTGTCCATTCCGGTCGAATCTTCTATAAATTATTTCGCAGATAAAACATATACCCCTTGCCACCACGTGTGAGAGGTTTTTGCAATCGGAGAAAAGGCTGCTGTCCTCCGCTCCCCAGCGACACTTTCTGACCGACGGCAACTGACAGAATTGAAAAATAAGCGACGGGCGAAAGGACCTCCGGAGAGTCAGGGGGGGGCTGGTCGAAGGTGAAAAATAAAAAATGGCGTCCAGTCGAGTGCTCAACCTCAAGATTTATAACAAAAGGGGCAAAAAAAAAATAAAGGATAAACCAGAGGGCGGGGAAAAGCACACGTTAAAATAATGCAAAAGCCGAAGAAGACTGAAAAAAATGGAAAAGCACATAAGCAGGGAGTGGAAATGGAAAGGATAAAATTAATTTTTCTCCTTTATATATAGTATATATATATTTTTTTTGTCATTTACTTTACCTGCTGCTTGGCTGGGGCAAAGGGGGTGGCAACTTTGCTGACGCTATCAAACGCCACAAACACATTTAGTTTGCGGCGAATTTGTTTTTGCGGCGCTCAGTTTTTTACCCCTCATCCTTGTCCTTCAGCCATAAAAAGGTGAACAAAAAAATGTTCAACAAAAAATTAAAAAAAAATTAAAAAAAAACCTTGAGAAGCAAGAGAAAATTGCGAACAAATAAAAATGGCATAAAAATATTTAACTCACCTGAGAACGCGACTGGAAAAATAATTTGGGTTTTGAGTTTACTTCAGAAAAGGTTTTTCTGAGTACAGATGTGACTTTCTGATAATTCTTATTTTATGTACCTCTTAAAATTAAAAATAAAAATGTAGCAAGCCCGATTTAATTTAACATTTTCGAGTGTAGTAATTGATATTTACAATACATAATTTAGATCATAGAGTTAACCATAAAAATCAGTTCTAAAATAATGCAAGACAAGTAGTCAGATCTTAAAAATTTCATTTAAATAATAATTAAATAAATTCTAAAATTATAAACATATACAAGATATATTTCAGTTGCCGTTACATTATATTATCTACTAGACTTTAGTTACAAAACCTATCTTTCCTCTGCCAGATGAAAATGACTTCTATATCGGGTCACGTCCTGCAGCCGCCCCCTTCGAATGGGCGTGTCATTGCCGAGACCTGCACGTAGCCGCAGGACTCGGACTCGGACACGGACTCGGACTCGGACACTACCTCTCACTTCTGTACATCTTTCTACTATAAAATATCTATAATAAATCTACTTTTAAAAAAGAAAAGTAAAGCACAGAAAGCTCGTCAAATAAAGCAAAGGGGAAAGGCAGGGAATTTAATACAAAAAGTCTGGCACATGTGAGGGGGGGAGAAGAGCCGTGTCCAGTTCAAAGGGAATAAAAAGTGGAAACCAATAAGAGCAATAACAAAAACACGGGGGGCGACTGAGATAATCCTCGCAAAAGGAAACAAAGCAAACCGAGGCCAAGTGAAGCAATAAAAATGAAATGGGAGCTCCGGAAGTAGGAAGAGCAGTCTGTCAAATGGGAAATATTATGTCCCCCATGCGGATCAGATAGCCAGATGATAGAGGAAATGGGATGACCTCACCTAGAAACCATCCAGAAGTGCTCCTCTCTCTCCTCCCACCCCCCAAGAAGACATATTGCGCATACGCAGTGGGTGACTGACTGGGTGGGGGGAATTATGAGAGTGACCGCAGGAATTATGAATCGCCTTCGATGGCCGCCCAGCCAATCGAAAGGACAGCCAGGAAGTTGGCCAACCAACCAGAAAGGACCTCCATAAACCTGCGCTCGTTGCATAAAGTTATGTATATAGATCATAATCCATAACGCTGCCAACACCCCCGCCGGAGAAGAGTAAAAACCTGGGTTGGCTTCAAATTACAACCACAAACACAACGGAAACGGGGTCGAAGATGGGGGGAGGTAAACAGCCCTTACACACACATACACGCACACCACGTTATTTCGCTTAAGTCAACAAAGAGGGGGAAAAAAACGCAAAAGGAAGCAATTTTTGGGGGTGAAATCCAAAGTCGTGGGCGGCTGGCACCCTCAATGCCACCCAATTATAACTGTGTGTGCGTGTGTGCCTGCCCAGGGTGAGCTTATTTCAACTGCGTCGCTCGCCTGCCTCTGTTATTGTTTCATTTTTCCCGTTTTCCCTTCGATTTTCCTTCTATTTATATGTACGTGCGCCTGTGTTTATCTGGGATACAGTCCAAGACATATAAACACAAACACAGGATACACGTACGCACACGAGCGTTCTGGAAAAGTTACTGCGATACGTGCAACATCATAAAAAGGACAAAACAATAACAATAAAAATCATATATACTCATAGCCAGGCCGCACCACCCCTTGCAGCCTCCCACTCACCCCGCTTTGGGGTGTACATGTGTGTGTGTGTTTTATATGAAAATAAACGAAAACCGTTAAGATATGAGCGTCCACAAGGAATACAGGACAACACACATCAGGCGGCTTTTCTGGGAACTCGACGGCGGCGATGGTCACTGCCTACTCCATAAGTTCTTATCTACACAGTAAATAAAGAGACAAAAATAACTTATACATTAATAAAAATAAATTAAATTTAAATAAAATTTATTGCTATTGTTAACTGAACTCAAATAATAGTATAACAGAGATCATTATCTTGCTAAGCTAGTTTATGAGAGTTACTCTTAGGATTTCTGTAAATAAAATATTTCTGACAGTTTTTGTTCTTCAACATTAAATTAAATCTTGGAGGCTTAGATCCTATTAATATATCTTTTTCTTAAATACTTAAAAATATATAAAATTTATTTAATAAATTCCTATATCATTTCCTTTCATATAGCTTTCTAAATCAACCTTTAGAAACCCATAGAAATCCCTAACAACTACCGCAAAGTCACTTCCTTCTTTTTTAGCTCGACCTGCCCAAGCCATGTGGCATGTCAGCGCCTCCTTGACTGGACTCCATCGATTTCTTTCAGCCACAAATGAAAACACATTAGACGAACTAAGAACCCCCATTTATGAGGAGGAGCTGGAGAAGGACTTGGTGGCGAAGGGCAGAGCGGAGCCAAGCAATACGACGTTCGCTGTTTGGCTTGATAAAATGCGTTAAAACGAAAATTAAGCAACACAATTAATGGACCCGCTTTATCATACAATTTTAATGGCTCAAATAAATTGGCCAGGAACTAGCCATGAGGAGAGAATGACCCAAGGCGGGTATTCTAGTTCCCCCGCCTTGTTCCTTGAGTTCGTGTACAAGTTTCTGTATTTCTTTGTGGCCCATAAACACATATGTGTATATGTATATGCATTTATATATTTGACTGGCTTCCATTTTCACGATTCAATTTGGTCCTAAGCTTAATTAGTTTCAGGTTGCTGTTCATAGCTCATTCGAGTTTTATATGCCAGCTGATCCGAGGCTGTGCTAACTTCAAGGGGGGATTATCCCAATGATAAACTCAGTTAAGTGAAAGTTTGTTTGTTTTATATCTAGGCCAGGTTTGTTCTAAAATTCAATTTTATTTTGTATAAGGTCTAGGCTACCCTTAGAATATTTTCCTGAAACAAAGTAAAAAATATATAAAATTATAAATATCAATTTTCTTAAGCTTAAGGCAGAGCAATTTCCCAGGCAGCTGTTGAAGTATGACATCATATTTTAGGACACCACCCCAATCCGTATGCTTCACCTCTAAGAAAAAAACCCACAATGTGGCCCAAGCTCGGGACTGGCCAACATTGTTATAAAAGTGCAAACAAACATGGCCGGCCGGTCGGCGGAGTCGAGGGGTGATGCTGGTCAGACTCCTGTCCTCCTATAGCCGAACTCAATCCGAACCGAGCCAAACTAAGCAGAAACGAGTCCAGTGCCTGGCCAGAGCGAGAAGCCAGGAATCAGGAGCAGCGGCCGCAGAAATATTCAAGAAGGAAACGCGCATTTTTTTTTTTTGCGCCCAAAGCCACCCAACAGTGTTGGGAAGGGTATTAGTTTTATTTAGTAATACAAAGAGTACCTAAAATACAGTGCAAAATAATAGAGTGTTTCATAAAGAACAAGGATTTTTAGGACACTTTGGCATGTGTCTAAAAGTATGCTATGATATTTTTTAGGTACCAAATGCAGTTACATTGTTTGTAGCATAATTTCGGGCAAATGTTCAAGGGGTTTTTAAAACCCTAGTGATTGTGAATCACACTATTTAGTATTATCTTAGGTACCGCAGTACCTAATTAATTAATTCCTAACAATCTTATAAATTGATGTGAGACATTTTGAAGCATATTTCTGGATCCTTTTTCATTTGTTTTCTTATCCTTTGTGACTCCAAAAAGTATGCAATAATTTTAGGAATTGAGGGACAGATATTGTATAGGCGGGCATATCTTTTATAAAATTTTTTTCATAATAAGGAGTTATGATATAAATACGGTAGTCACATGGTACCGGGTACCTAACTGTACCCATAGTACTATCAACTACAATATCTGGTAACTGCCCATCACTGTCCAGAAGAAGCGAGAGAGATGGCAAACTCCTGCTCGTGAGGAGAGAGCGAGCCAACAAAGCGAGAAATTATGAAGCTGAAGACGTGGGGGGTGCTTCGGGGAAGGAAGTGGGTTGAGTCAGTCGTGGGTGGCTCCGTGGGTGGCTCCCCGGGTTGCTCCCCTGGCCAGCTTAGTGTACAGGACACCGCCGACCTGAGCAAAGGACAACGGAATAACAAAAGGAAAAGCGACGACGCACACATACAAGGACACTGGGAAAAAAATGAGAAACCGTGTGGTCCTCTGGCTCGGCAAAATAAATCGCTGGACATAAATCAGGCGAGTGCGAGCAAGACAGCAGACGGGCAAGAAGAAGAAACTCCTGAGAGAGAGAGAGAGACGGGGATAGAGGCAGAGCTGACCAAGCAAGACAGAGAAGGAGTGAGAGCCAAACGAAATAAAAAATTGAATGAAATATTTTTATAACCACACACACACACAGAAACACACACAGCGGCCAGCAAGGAAATAGAGAAAAAATATATAAGGAATAAGAGAGGGAGAGAGAGACAGAGAAAGAGGGGTAGAAAGAGACAGAGAATGAGACGGGCTGAGCTGAAGGATATTGATGGGGCGCAACAGTAAAAGGAACCCAGGGAAAAAAAGCAGCGCCGACTTGCTTATCAAATATGAAGGAACCGAAAGTGGGTCGAGGTTTTGGGTGGTGGATATCATAAAAGCCATGAGCTCACCTTGCGCGAGGAGGGGGGTTAAGGAGGGAAGGAGGGAGGGAATCGAGGGTATCTGGGTGGCATTTTGGGGGCGTCGCACCCGAGGGTAGTTGGGTCGAAAGTTTTATGGATGCCCGATGCCACGACAGGTGGTCAGAGCACGCCCACCAAGAACCCCACCCAGGCAAAACTGGCAACCTGCCCTTTTATTTTTCGTTCTTAAACATATTTTATTTCAGTATTTTTCTGTACACAGAAGAAAATGTGTTGTAAATAAAGATTAATTTAATTTTATTTTATAATAGTTTAGTCTTTAGGAGCTAAAATATTTTCAGTTCAATTTTATATTTGAAAATAAATAATAATAATTTTTACCGTCCCTATATTATAGTGTATTTACATTTGTTTTTAAACCCCGTTTTGCTGACCTAATTACTTATATTACTTATTACATTTTATTTAATTATTTGTATATTTTTAAACCATTATAAAAATTCGTAAAAAACCCCATTCACTGAATTTGTTTCGGTGTTGTCATAAAAGCAGGGTGCATAGAGGACCAAATGGGAGGTGAAACACGTGCGGATAATAAAAAATGTTTTACTTTTCAATCGACCAATAATATGGCGTTCAATGGACAGGCCAAACGTGCTAAACCCATAACAAAGGACCACCCCCAGAATACCCTAGTCCCAACCCCAGCCCCAGACCCAACCCGAACCCCAGCCCCAACCTGAACCCAAACCCCCATCCAGACTCCTGACCACCTACACACCTACCTCCACCTAGGGGATGAGAGAGATCCTTGCACACACACACACACGTACGTGGTTCAATCATCGTTAAAAAGAATTTCATTTTGAAAAATGCCAGAACTTCAATAAATTATATTGCTCTCCCGCTTGGAGCCCAGCAGGGGGCAGCGACTCCAGGAGGAGGTTCTCGGAGGATGTGGCCAGCGGTTCGGCTTGCCGGCCACCTTCGCTATCATAACCACAATACAAAGAAATTGGGTGGGCAAACAAAAAATACAACGAAAAAAAATGTAATAAAAAAAAAGGAAAAGGAAACGAGGCAGCCCAGAAGCATTCGCTGTGGGTATCCGTAAGATAGCCGGGTGCGGACAGGTGAATCAGGTCATCGGGGGAGCTGCGGGGCGGAGGCAGAGGTTGAGGATGAGCAGCCGGAGCCAATGGCATCCTGAAGCGTCAGCGTCTCCAGCTGCCCGCTCGATGGTTATTGGTTCGCGTTGCAGTAATATAATATACACACTCACCGACTCACATACACACACCCAGGAGATGTGTGGAATAAAAATTGTGAAATGAAAAGAAAAAACGGGTAGAGCTGAGGAAAAAGCTGAGGAAAAGCCATAGAAAACTATTGGAAACAGAGAAGGCGAGAGAGCGAGCGGTGCAGATTTTAACTCAACTTTGTTGCAACGCGACATTTTTTCGATGCCACTGGGGCGGTGGCAGTGGGGCGGCAGTGGGGTGCTAGTGGGGTGCCAGTGGGTGGTAAGTGGGTGAAAACGGGCAGCCGCCATTGTCATAATGACGCGCATTCCGGTGCACTTGGCTATGGATTGCCGGATCCTTTGTGTCCTTCCCGGCATTCGCTAATTAAGTCATGGCATGTCGCGGCACCCACCAGCCCACAAGCTGCACTGAAAGAAAATGTAGGGAAAACCATAGATCTAAGAGGTCTGATTAAGCATCTAATAGATTAAGAAACTCTAATTTATTTTAAAAGATTTTTAAATGAATAATAAATATAATAAGCATTACATTTACCATTCTGTTAATTAAGAAAAATGCTTTTTCTTTAAAGTATAGATCTTTAAAACATTGTATAAATTCCTTAAAACAATAACTATACTTAATATATATTCCCCTTCACCTAGTAAAAGCTATAATTTAGTTAAAGAGTATAATATATTTTTATAGAAGGGTGAAACTGTCTCAAAGTCTTTCCACTTTCCACCCACAAAGTAAATCTCATCGCATGATATGACGAGGGAAATCTTTCCCCCAGCGAAAGTGTGCATTCCCCAAGAAGCTAATCAGGCAAGCCTAACGAAATTTGCCAGGAAAATCCGTCAAAGTCAGGAGCCCGCGGCAGCCAAGGCAGGCCATTAGCCTATAAAGGCGCCCACACATGTCTGGTGAAAGTCCTCCAGGCGCAGCAGCACTCGGCACATTGTCATCGGCATCTCGAAATCATCGGCATCCACAGGGGTATCAGCATCATCATCATTTCTAAGGCCGGAATATGTCAGAAACTGTGCTGGAAAAACAGAGATTTTTTGGCTACAAATAAAACTTAAGATTGTTTTTAAAATATTTACCTTCAAATTATGGAGAAAGTTTATAGATAAAAATTAAAAATAAGAAGTTATAAATAACATAATCAACCAAAGGAAGATATTTTTACGGCATCTCTGATATGAGAATTTCTAAATATTTATTTTGATAGAGTTATATTATTGGAATTAAAAAATATCATAATATTAATTCATTAAATAAGCTAATAATTCAGCTAGAACCCTTCACAATTAATCAATATTTACAAATTTTTCTTAACTTATAAATATACATATTATACATTATCCTTGATCTACTTACACTTTTCTATCCAAACCTCTGGCAACACTGAGATCGACAAGAGAAAAAGGGAAATCTGATACTTGCCCGAAAAACGCGTCAAACTTTTGGCAGCCGCTGGCACAATAAGGAGGTGGGAGGGTGGATTTCTAAAAAATGTGTTGCATGTTTATTTGAAAAATCGCTAAAGGATAACTAAAGGATTCCCCTAAGGGTATTTCGCAAGCTCGAGTGATTTGTTTGCGAATTTACATACACACTCTTTATCATCCCCGCCCTAGCAGTCCCTGTCCCTGTCGCGGTCCCTGTTCCTGTCCCTGTCCCTGTCCCTGTCCCTGGGTGTTTTCCAACTCGTTGAGCAGGCTCCCCACATTTTTTATTTTGGCCAACTTATCCCACTCAATACGCTGCGGCAATAATTTTGCATAACGAATAAGTTGAATGCGTAAAGGTATCCAAATTGAATCAGTGCCGAGTTGAATCCTCCCCGGGCCTGGAGCCAGTGTTAAGTGGCAAATTCAATTTTGCTGGCACTTTTCAGCTCCAAGTTGACATTTATGAGAAGCCATTTTGGTGGCGTTGGCTGTATCGATTTCCGTCCGCCCTCGAGGGTAGGAGAGGGTCGCACAATCCCCAAATGGCTGTATCATTAACTAACCTGCCCCCGAAGTCGGTAAATAATGTAATTTATGAATTACAATTAAAAATACACACTGAGGCAGGGATCAGCGGAGCTGCTGGGCCACATGTGTCTGTTCTCTTTCTTTTTTGGGGTGGTTCCCCTCGACCCTGGGCTGGCCATCAGTCCTTGCTCCTGGCCCAAGTTCTAGTCCGGCAGCTGTAATAAAACTCCCCATTTGGTCATTTGGCAATTATCCCGATAAATTAGCAGCCGGACAATGGCACAACCGAGTGGCGTCGCGTCGCCAACCAAAAACCCACCCACTAATATTCCATCTCCTCGGATATTTCTGGAACAATGGACAAGGGTTGTACCGAAGTTCGCACAGTCGAGTCCGTGAACTGGCTTAACCTTAGAGTTTATACGGATTAAATTCGTAAATTTGTGGATTAATGAGAAGGTTTATTTTCTTGGTATAATAGTAGTTTCCTAGAAAAATATAAGACGGATTTTAAGATATATTTTCTTTAAGGATTCCAAGTACATAACCTATTTTTATACAGCACTTTCTGAGCTTGACATTTTACTTTCTTAGAAAGGAGGTTAATTTTTTTATCTAAATGAAACTAGACCATAAGATATTCTATTTTTATATCCGAAAAACATTTTATAAATTAATAAACATAACATTCTATATTTATATTCGAAAAACGCTTTATAAATTAATAAAAGTTAAGTAAATTTATCGCTTACAACCCAATTAACTAGAATATATAAACTAAATGCTTTTCCAACTGAAATTCTCATTGAAAACACAAACCCGTAAGCCAATATTTTATATTGGTATGTATAGAAACTCGCACAAAAAAATCTCTCCCCATATCATGTTCATTTTTTCGTAGTTCTGCAGGTGTGGAAAATCGGCTTTTCAGGTTAACAAAATCAACTTGGCAGCGAATTAAAACGAACTGAAAGGGGCAACGGCTGGCAAAAACAGACAGAAATGCAAACAGAAAGGGGGTGTGCAGGGGGGGTGGCTTTGGAAAAATGCAAAATAAACGGGAGGCTTGCAAAAACGGAGCCAGCGAGCGTGTAAAAAGCCTCACACAAACTCAATCAATCAACGGACGGGAATAAAGCGCGTATACGCAGTGTTGTCCATGGCCAAAGTAACAAATGAACACACACACACACATAGACACTGCGACTGCAGCGCAAACACACACACACTTACACACACTTACACACACTCACACACACTCACACACAGGCAGGCTCAGGTTGTTAGTCGCTTGTTTCGCACTGCTTGCCAAATACCACAAAATCTATTTCGATTCGCAATCAAAATCCCAAATTCCATTTGTACTATGACGATGCCCGAGAATGGAAAACGGAGAACGGACTTCACAGGGTGTGCGTGTGTGGGTGTGCGTGTGTGTGTGTGTGGAGTAGGCCGGAGAGACTGCGATTGGGAAATCGTGGCCAACTTGTGCTTGAGTGCTTTCGTTTGTATTTAGTGGTGGACTTAAAAATACAGAGGCGTTCCCAATCCAGATCCAGCGCTCCTGCAACAACTGCCTGCACACCCCCCTCGGTCCTAGCCATGAAGAGCGGTGGTGCACCCACAAAGGCCGTGGCCACAAACGCATCCGGCGCTGACGTTGAACGATGAGTCGCCGCTGAATGCTGAACGCACTCCGGCCCATGCCCACGCCTATGTCCATGTCCTATGCCTAGTCCTATTGCAGGCACTAAGAAAAAAACAAGGGAAAAAAATATATATTTGGGGGTATTCTTTTTTGATATTTATGTATGATATTAATTTATTAGTTGAGCAATTAATAATAAATATCAAAGAATAACATAATAATAAATTAATTTTAAATAATAACAAAGCAATAATATCAAAGAATAACATAATAATAAATACATTTCAAATAATAACAAAAAAAAAATTAATTAGGCGTTTGTAAACCATTTAAAAAAGTATTTACCAAAAGTTAACTTTAATATTTCAAGGCACAATATCAGACTTTGTAAACTATTAGGCTCAAAGTTAAATATTTTTAATTAATATGGATTTATATTCTTTTTAATACTTCTAATTTACAGAGAACCTTGCAGGGCGTTTGTAAACCATTAAAAAAAGAATTTATAAAAAATTAACTTTAATATTTCAAAGCACAATATCAGACTTTGTAAGCTATTGGGTTAAAAGTTAAATATTTTTATTTAAAATTAATTTATACCCTTTTTAATAACTCTTACCAGGCCCTTGCAAGGTATTATAATTTTAGTCAAAAGCTTGCAAGGCAGTGAAGAAGTCATTTCCGACCCTATAATCCATATATATTTTTGATCAGCATCAACAGCCGTGTCTATCTAGACATTTTTTAAAGGAAAATAGATGTACTAAATTTTTCCAAAATTTTATAAGGTGTTACATCTTTAAAATTTATACAAATTGACAATAAAATGTAAATTTTCATTTTTAAAAATGAGTATACAGATTTTTTAACCTTATAAAAACTAGCACAGAAAAGCTGTCCGAATTAAAATTCATAAATTTTTGACTTAGAAATGCTAAATTTAAGAATATGTCCCCTGATCCCAAAGCAAACTTCAATGGTAAACAAACATCCTTTTTCCGAAGTTAACTTTTCTTTTTGACCTTTAAATTTATTATTTATTTCTATTTATTTATTTACATTCTGTTTTGCTTAATATTATAAACTAAAGCTACAATGTGGGTGGCGGCCATAGCTACTTGGGCTTCAGGCTGCCTGAATTTTAGTCATTTCATTCAATGTTTTCCTCTTAATATATATGTTTTTATTAAGTTTGATTCTTATTATTCTATTTAAACATAAATTATTTATAGAAGTATATTTCTACCACATTTTACATCCCCTCTATAGGGTCTTCTACAGTCACTCCCATTACAAGAACATTTTTAATTTCGCTTAAAACTAAATGTTTATTTACCAATCCCCTCATCTTGGCTTCTTAGCTTTTCAGTGCATCCGGTGGATATCCTGCCCCTGTCCACCAGTTGTCCATTCAGCTGCCATGTTTTCCAATTTTCGGCGCACTGCGTTGCATTCAGATTCGTTCAGATGCAACAGCGACCCGAACGAGGCCGGGGGAGAACCGTCGCTGGCCTTCCCCGAAATTTAGTCATTGTTCGCGAAATTGCTTATAAACGCCGCTCCGGCCCTGGACGCAGTTATTCTCCTGTTTTCCGGACTGCCTCTCCGACCGAACTCAATCTGACCTGCCATGTCGGCGCTTTAGTTAGGGGATACTCGCTAGGGAGCAGATGGCAGGGGGAGCCTGATTGCAACGCGCTGGCTTTGGTGTTGGCTTTGGCTTTGGCGGTTGGACGACCGCAGCGAGCCGCTTTTTGATCGCCGGGTGGCAAAGTAAAAATATTATTGCACTCTCGCGGCCCCCCGCCCTAAAATAAAAAGGGGGTTTCCCCAGAGTGGGTCAGCACACAGTACGGCCGGAACTGGACTGTCCTGCCCCGCTCTTTGGGAAAAACCACTCGCGCCTCATCGCGAGCTTAGTCGCCTGGAAATTTTGTAAAATTAACAAAACGATTGAGTGGAAGATCCACTGGGGGCTCGTAGACGAGCCTTGGATGGATGTTACTTGTGAATTGTAGATGTGGGAAGGAAGTTGAACAATGCAGAGCTCTTGAAAACATTTTAAATATTTTTTATTATTTTAGATCAGCAAACTGCGATTTACTGTTTTGTAAGTAGCAGAAATCTAATTCTGTAATGATTACCCCTTAAAATTATCAAGGACGCTGTGCTTTTTGATCTCCTCTAGGCTGGACAAGCCGCATTCGGACTCATCGACGATCTTATGGCTACCATTTCTACCTTTTCCTCAGGGGTTAGAAGATCCTCCTGCAGAACCAAATTCTCCAGGGTGGAACAACTCCTGGAGCTTAGCTTTTCCAGAAGGCCCCTCAAAGAACCCACTTGATGAGTGGTTACAACCAGTTCAGTTAGCTGTGGAAGCTGCGCCAGGAGCTCAGTATGTTCTGACTCAGAAATTCCGCATTTTAATCTTCGCAAAGATTTAATAGAGGCAACTTCTTTAATCTCGGATGAGTTCAAACTAGAGTCAACCAACTTGGTACCTCTGTTTTTCTTCTCCATGGCCAGTTCTTGAAAGGACTGGCTATTCCTTGAGGCTAGTTTGGCAAAGAAGGGTTGAAGAGTGCCCTCTGTGTGATTTCCAAAGATTTGAACTGATTTCAAGTTCCTGAGGTTGGCCAGCGGAGCCAAGTCACTGGCCTCGCACGTGGGTCTTTTCAAAAAAGCGCGTTTTCCTCCAACTCGGTAAAAGCTGGCAGGAAAACTATTGTGTACGGTCAAATGACCGGTTATTTTATTGTAACTTATCTGTCTATTTCTCAGGCGGATGGTTAACTCCTCCTCAATAGAATCAAGGGTGTCTACAAGGCACGCCGGAAACCTGCTACTAGTGGAACCCGAAATTTGCAGGTATCTTAAATGGGAAAGGTGACCGAGGCTTCTGTCATCAGTCAGTTTTCCATGGAAAACCATCAGCGATTTCATTTTCCCCAGCTCTAGAGTGTCCCTTAAGCTCAGAGCACCCTCTGTCACATAAATCTTCTTGAGTCGGCCGTCGGTTCTCAAGGCCAAGTTTTGGAAAAATAACCTTAAGTTGCACTGCATGTCGATCTCAAGGCTTTCCACCCACTCCAGAGAGGCCAAGGCATACAGCTTTTCCATATCTATGCTGGTCCCTGGTAATTTCGATATTTTCAGATGATTCTCGGAACGATCAAACACCAAAGCAATGTCGTCCGTGGAAATGGACATTCTGAATTTGCAAATCTGCAAAACCTTCAGTATGCCTTCATATACCTCGTGAAACCTTCTGTATGAGAAAATATTGAGTTTCTCAAGGCTAATAGATAATTCTAGTTTTGAGAACATCTTAATGTTGCCACCTTCTGAGACAGTCAGGGATTTCAGGGTGGACAACAGAGACAGGGCTGAAATCTCCTTAGAGTTGAGGGTCCGATGTCGCAGTTCAAAATGTTGCAGGACGTGCATATCCGCTAGAACCATTTCCTCGAAAAGATTCTGCAGGCATCCCTTAAACGGCACGTGAGTCATAGTCAAGTTCTGCAGATTTGGAAGCTGGGCGAGGAGCTCAACGTTTCCGGCCTGCGATATTCCGCAAACTATTTCTTTAAGCGACTTGCACTTGGAGAGAGCTGCTATTTCATTGGAGTCGATCAAAATATCTTCTTGATATGGCCTTTTCCCGGTATCCCGACTGAGGAAGTCAGCGGGATCTTGATCAAATTTCAGGGTAGAAACATTCGCGGAAGCCAGCTCTTTGAAGAGCCTGACAAGCGAACCAGGCTTATGATAGCCACTAATCTTAAGGAATTCCAACTTGGGCAGGGTCACCAACGAGCTGTAATCGGAGGCACTGCCGCTCTTTATGATAAGATGCAGATTTTGGCCGGGCAAGTAGTCGATCAAGCAGTCTGGCAGAAAAACTCTCTTGCCTCGCATGGAGTGCTCCAGAACGGTGTAGATTTGTTCCGAAACCCTTGAGAACTCGTGGCTGGACAGTATCTCCAGATTATTTAGGTAGTTCAGTTGAGCCAAGGGCCCGATGCTCTCGGGCTCTAGGAATCTGCAACGCAGGTCGGTCAGCGTTTCGATTTGAGCCAGCTCTGTGGACTCTTCCCAGTTCAGGGGGGCATCGTCTATGGATAACTTGGTGAGGACCTCGGGTACTTTTCTCGTTAGTCCAGCGAAGAGTGGTCGCAGAGTTCCCTGCTCGTGTTCACCTCCTATCCTTAGCTCCTGCAGCCTGGGCATTTTGGCCACGGGGGCGTACTCGGCAGCATCGCCGTCGTACTTCATCTTGAAGGCAAAGACGCGAATCTGACAGCAGAAGGGTACGATCTCGGTAAGCCTTCGTCCCACCGTGTGGCTATTAGTGACGGAAAGGTCGTTAAGGCTACCGTTTTCGCGGCAGCATCTTGTAAGCTCTTCGATATCAGTCTTCATGTCCAGGGCCAGCTGTTCCAGGTTACCGAATCCCCTAAGATCCTCTAGGGTATACCCTGAAATAAACAGAACTGTGAACAGAATCTATATCTTATAATGTTTATTTTGCCTACCAGCGACGTGCATTCTCAAAGCTTTCAAGTTTTTTTTGCTGCGCAACTGATTCATCACAGACTCAAATACGTCCAAGTGCTCCCTGTGGTGGCTCTCTGGATAGTATCTCAGCTCGACGCTGGTCAGGCGGTCATTCTCTTCGATGGCGAGCGTGAGGGACTTCCAATAGACTTGCCTCACCTTCTCTGGAAACTCTTTCAGACGCTCGTACAACTCTGCAAAGTCAATGCTCAAGTCCTCCGCGGAACCCACGGTGAGGAGAAAGAGTCTCTTGGAAAGCTTGGAGTCCCACTTGCCGAACAGGCGCCGAAAGAGTCTGTTGGCTACTGTGAAGTTGATTAGATCAACGTATTTCATCTCCTCTGGGGTCGCACTGTCATTATCTTTCTCGCAGCTCCGTTTGATTTGTTTGAATAACTCAAAAAAGCAAAATTTATTCAAATCCAAGATCGTTGTGGTATTCATTTCGAATCGGGTGAGTTTGTTTTATCATTCCCGCTGGAAACCGAAGTGATCCGACCGTGTGGAAGTAGCGATTCAGACTGAAACGTTATGTTTTGAGAATGTTATCTTCTACGCAGTTCTCTTGTTCTTAATGGGTTCTCTTATTGAAGATAAGAAACTGAATTAAGAGCGTACCAAAGGGATTCTCTTCTCTTAACTCTTTCAGAGCGATCTATAAGTTTGTTTGTTAAATATTGATAATCATTTTTAATTTAGTCGATTTCTCCGAGCTTCAGAAGCTAAGAGAGTTTAATGAGCTTAACGTACATACCTTTTGCAATTAGTTTTGTAATTAATTAGGCTTTACAAGATATAAATATCGGAATTTGGATTACTATTTCACAATTTTTTAGCAATTCATTCCTCCGCAGGGACCACCACACCCACACTAGATTTCACCTCTGTGGTCGGCTCCTGAACCAGCACTTTGGTGGGCAGCAGATGCTTCAACGGTTCCAGAATACGCGCCTGCTCCAGGTAGGTCAGCTGCTGCTGCTCCAACTGCAGCAGGCTAATGCCCAGGTGGACGGTGAGGGACTGCGGCGGAAAGACACCGTGGATGCAGCGCTGCACGTAGGGCACTAGGTCATAAGCCAGGCACGAGCACAGCCGGATGAACGCTTCCCGTTCACTGCCGGCAAAGGCCTGCTGCTCCTGCCTATAAAAAGCGAGCACGCGCTGGGCGGCCAGTTGCAGGGAGTGCTGCAGGCAATGGGTCACATCGGTGGCCAGGGCCAAAGGAGCACACAGGCGCAGCTCGTTCAAGGCGCCCAGATAACCATTACATAGAGCGGCCAAGGGATAAAAGTCGAGCAAGGTCTCCGGCGGGGCAAAGGACTCCTGCTCGGGATCCACGTGCTTGCGGGAATGTGAGTGCAGAGCCCCCTTGTTGATCAGCGTGAACTTGTCCAGCTCCTGCTCGAACTGCTCGTTCACCTGCTGCACACTGGTCTCAAAGCGCCGCCGTATGACTCCCACAAAAATGGGCGCCATAAGGCCACGGAAATCAGCGCCCACGCGACTGAAGGAGAGCCCAAAGTACATGCACTGGCCCAGCACGGTCTCAATGGAGCTCACACCCAGCTGTAGATCCCGCTCCAGAGTCTCCAGGAAGGCGTTGATCTTGTTATGAAGCCAGGCCTGAAAGAGGCGATCCCCATTGCAGCTGACGCCCTGCAGCGGTTTCAGGCTGCCCTTTCCAGTGCCCTCCTCCTCCGGAAAGATGGCTCGGTACTGGGTAATGATATTGAATAGATTGATACGCGTGATCTCGATAGTTTTGGTCAAGTGTTGTTGAGCTTAAATAGAGAGAGAAAAATTAGATAGGAATTTTTAAGGATAATTCCCTCGCAACTCACCATCCCCTGTAGGAATGGCCTCCAGGCAAGATGTGAGCCAGGCATCTCGGGCCTGCAGAAACTTCAGGCGCAACTCATTGTCCCCAAAGGCCTGCATCCGGCGTAGATATCCCACTATCTGGAGGCACTTGGGCAGCTGCAGGTCCGTGCGCAGCTGAGCCACCAGTTGCACCAGCATTGTGTGCCACAGGGCTTCCACTGAGCGAACAATGCTCTGAAATTCCATGAAATTACTTGAATAAATTCGTAAATTAAGAACTGAAACCCACCTTTACCACTGGAATGTGTCCCTGGTGCTGGCCCAGGCGCGTGGCGTAGGCGGCCAGTTCGAGAGCCTCCTCGTAGCGGCCCTCGCGTATGCAACGCTCCATGAGCTGAGGCAGTTCCAGAACCTCAAGCAGCTGGGCGTTCTTCTGCAGCGTAATGGAGTTGAGGCGCCGCTGCTCGTTCAGCTCGGCGGAGTCCTGCAGGAAGCGCTCGCACTGGGTGCTCAGGTCGGGCAACTTGCCGACCAGAGTGTCCAGCTGCTGCTCCGAGCGCAGGAACTCGCTGAAGATGGACCTCGAGTTCTCCGCGGTTGTGATGAAGGTCTTGTAGTTGGAAATGGCCAGGTCCTGAGTCTGTTCTAGGATAGTGCGCGCCTCCTCCGCCAGCCGTGTCTGCTCCTTCTTTAGCTGCTCCACCTTGCAGGTGCCCAGCTTGGCCAAATAGTTGTCCAGCTCCGGATTGCCACGCAGATTGTCTGTGGGGCGGAAGTGGAAGAATATGAATTCCCGGGTAATTCTTGGGAATCTAAGGCTCCACTCACCTGGCATGCCATCCGGAAATATCAGTTTCAGCACCCGCTCATTCTCCAGATCCATTTTGTCTGGAAAATCCATTGATTTTCGTGTTTTAAAGGTATTTTTGTGGTTTTATCTTGAGTTTGTTTTTCGATAAAGGAAACATCTGTTATTTATCGATTAAACTTGGAAACATCTGATTCTTATCGATTTTTAATGTTGAATAGGGTAGAGGAATTCGATATGCGTAACGTGAAAACTGGTGTGAAACTTTCATAAAATGTGCGACCGAAAGCTGGCTGCTATGTGACTGAACACAGACGGCTAAATTTAAATCGAAAAATAGATAAATCAATTTAAAGTGAAAAATAACTTTGCCCAAGCATTCATATTCACGGATCCAGCGGTACTAAAAAGAGAACTGATAACCAGTTGAATGCTGTTTCCCTTAATTAGCCTGCGCTATCAATTTAATTATCCAGAATATAGGAAGCCAAAGATCGGATGGCCTTTGATTCAAATCACTTTCTTCGGTGAAATACTAACAATTAAGAATGTCAGACAAATAATTCTATTCATTTACTGTTGGCGATCTAATAAAATGAGTCTATGAGTCTGTAAATCAATTCAACGATCTTTAGTAGATTAAGCATACTTAAATAAAATTGTATTTTATATGGAAGTTATGTACACACAAACAGAGGGTTGTTCATAAGTATAGATAATACATTGTGAGAATCCAATTAAGCTGTTCAAATGGCTTGAACCTGCTTCCCAGACGAAACTATGGGCGCTATTTATACTTTTTTTGGCACTTTCACTTGCTGTGGCCTAAATATCCAAGTGAGAGAGCAAATTGCAATAGGAAGCAGACAGAAAACGGCAACTAAAAAATTATAACTTTTTTCGAAATTGCTTGTAAGCTGTCTTTAAGAAAGACAGAAAAGAATTACAAAGATTCGCAATAAATTCTAATAAGTATATAAAATATTCCATATAGAAATTAAAGTTAATAATTTATTTATTTTAGGAGAAATCATTGCAAAATATACCCTAAAATTTAAACATAAATTGTTTAATTAACTATAGTAATGTAAACTATAAAAGAATATTACAGTTTACTTCTTTATGTACTGTAATATAATAACAATAATAATACGGTTACTGTAAATGTTTATGTACTGTCATATAATAACAATAATAATATTGTTACTGTAATTGTTTATTTACTGTCATGTAATAATAGTAATAATATAGTTACTGTTATTGTTTACCTTCATACATTCTGTATACCATTTCACAGATTTTGCAATCCAAATAATTTGCCAAACGCCAGCGGAGAACCCGTTTTGTTTCCAGGAAAGCCCAAGGGAGGCGGGAGAGGCCGCGGAGGACCACCCACTCCACAACTGGACCCGAACTCGGTCCACCAGCCGTTCCTTCGGTGGCGCAATACTTACTCAATGGAGAACTTCGTGCCAATAAAAAACGGAGGACGACGGAGGAGCTGCAGTAACACAATACTGATCGTGCCGGGTTTCGTGGGCGGTGATGGGGCATCAGTGGGCGGTGGGCGGTGGACAGTGGGCGGGGCCGAGGGGGGTGGGGCGGGCGAGAACATAATAAACACACAACGATAATTAAACGGCGGCCAACAAGCCGCTTTCAACAGTTCGCTGATGAGTGCAAGGCGAGGGTAGCCAAAGGAATTGCAAGGGAGTTTTTTAAATAAATATTAAAGTTAACATTAAATTTTGAAGAAATATTTAGTTTAAAGGGAAAGCAATAAAAACTTCTAAGTAATTTATTAGTAAGTAAAAATCGACAAATTCAAGATTCAAATTCAGATTCAATGGAATCAAAACATTAATTGCATAGGGGGTGTTACTTCTCTTTGCTCTAAATTTTAGGTAAAAGCGAATAAGCTATCGCTCGATCAGCTGACAACTCGCTCGGTCGACCCTCGCCGACTACCTAAGCTTCCGTCGCAATCAAGCCCCGAAGATGCGCGCCAAAACAAGCTCTCGTCGCGACGTCTAATCCCGGGCTGCAGATGGAGCAACAACAACAGCAACAGCACTGACAGCGGCAGCGCCAGCAAATGAATCAAAACAAAACCCAAACAACAACAAATGTTCGGGTCCACTACTGACCTACTAAGCTGCGGCGCGACGCACTCTGCTCCATCATCAGTTGTTGTTGTTGTTGTTATTGCTGTTGAGGGGGGGCTGGGGGCTCGGTTCGGCTCTGCTCGGCTCTGCACCCGAAGCCACTGCTGCAGCTTCGGCTCTAGCGTTGCGTGTGGCGCTTTTTCCCGTCGGTGTGTGCGAGTACTCCTCTTCTTTCTCGCTTTTTGATGCCCTTGCAGGAGGTAATATAATTTATATAAGAAGTTTGCAATAAAATTAAGAAAATATAATAAGTAAAATAAAAACTAATTTCGGGAAGCAACCCTGGCGGGTTGTTATAAGACCAGAGGGCCAAGTTTTAAATCGATCATAAGTAAGCCAAAAATGCATTAATTTCAAATCGGAAAGCGTATTTGTGCTTATATTTTTTAGATTAACAAACCTCTATACTGCATTTGAAATTTTTGAATTTTACAATTTATGTCAATTTTTTACAATTTTGACGATGTTACCCCTTATAAAATTTTGAAAAAACTGAAAATTTTTTTTATTGCAGCGATCAAGTTAAATCGACTCGGATTTTGATGCTGATCAAGAATATATATGATTTATAGGGTCGGAAATGACTCTATCACTTCTTATTAAAGTTATAATACCCTGCAAGGGTACCCAAATTATAAATTCTATGTTATGAAAATATTTGCATATTACTTCAAGATATTGTTATTGTTGATTATATATTATTGTTATCTCCCTTCTTATTATACTCTTAAAGCTATGGGGTGTATAAGAGTATTCACACTTTGGCTAGCTTAACTTTTATTACTTGTTTTTTTTTTGCGATGGGTCGTTTTTCAGCGTTTGTCGTCGACGAATAATAAATAAGAAAAAGTTTTCCTGCAAAAGCAAACCAAAAGGCAAAAACAAAAGCAACATGAGCCGTAAAAATAAAAAGCGTTTTCGCTGGCGCGCAGAGCTGAGACCCATCGATGGATCGCTTAGCCCTCTCTCCGCTTCTCTTGCAGAATTTGTCTGTGTCTGCACTTGAAATAAAAATGTGCCGAAAAATTTAAAATTAATTATATTTATCAGTTTTTCAATATAAGATATAGTTTCTGAAAGTAAAAATACAGATGAGCTTTGCATGTTTTGAAATTTGGAGATATAAATAACAAAATTAAACCAAAAACATTAATGTCTTTTTGTAAGCGTGCACCTGATTTATAGTTTTATATCAGACCACTTTTTTAATTAATATTATCAAATATTAAATTTATTAAAAATATATTGGTGATATTGATATTGATATTGCTGAGAATTTTTACTTCAAATCTTGTAATATAAAAAATATTTCAAAGAGTCGAAGCATGGTACCATTAATTAAAAGTATTTCATAAAATTGACTCGTTTTTTTTTCGGGTGTAGAGAGAAAGAGAGAGAGGTAGGCCGTGGCTCGACAGCGGGACTTGGAGCTTGGAGCCGCCGCTGCTGGCGTCGCAGTTGCAAACGTGAGTGCGGAGCGTGTGAACGTGATTTTCGGTTTTTCGCTGCTGCTTCTCCTCGATTTCCTCGGTTTCCTACGGAGCGGTGGGAAAAGCCCACCCGAAAAAAAGGAAAATACAAATAGAAACAACAGAAGCGGGACCCCAGAGGTCGCGGCAACTGCATACGGTTTGCAGCAGTGTGGAAATATGGATTTTACCACTAATTTTCATAGCCCCGAGAAGAGTGTGTGTGCGAGTGTGTGAAGTCCGCGTAAGCTGTCGCGAAGTGAAACATTGCCAAATCCTTTGACAGATTTCTATTTGCCAGCTATTTTGCATTCGGCAATCGACAATCGGCATTTGGCATTTGGCATTTGGCCATTGAGGCGACGCGGCGAGTGTCGATCGAGTGAAAGTAAACAATGGATCGCACCCAAATGGATAGGCGATCGCGGATCACTAAACTAATAACGGTAAGTGGTGGGCTTGTGTAACGGCCTGAAATTCGGGGATTGTCTTGCATAATAAAGTGTCAAAAAATAAAAAATAAATAAAGATAATTGCATCAGAAAAACAGGTGTAAAGAGCTCTATGGGTTTCGTATTGAATGAAATGAATAAGCTCCCATTAATGGAGGAAAGATATGGTAGAAATAGGTTAACAGTATCAGAAAATATCTAAACTGTGCTATGATTAAAAGAATAATCAAAACAGATATACAATTAGGCATCCTTTAACACCAACTGTAATTTAGGTAGCATTATTTCTAAATATTTTCAGAAGAACCTAAGGGTGATTTAACCCAAAATGTGAAAAGATAAAAATTACTTAAAGCATGTATCTTCTTTAAGATTATAATGTTCTCACTTTTTTATTACTTTAACTTATAACTTTATTATTCCAATAATTATAAGAAAGACCCATATTTCACCTCTTCCAAGTGCAGTATATCACCTCTGCTTTAAATGAAACTATACCACACCATTAATCAATTCCCTTAACATTTTAATCTCAATTTACCCATTCATAAAAATAAAAGGGAAACGCAATTAAAAGATGGTCACACGTCTCAGGCGCAGCAATTTTTCAAAATGTGTTGAAATCGATAAACGATAATGCTAAGCGTTTTATGCATATTAACAGCTTCTGGCTCCCCCCGTCAGGTCTGTTTGTCTTTTATTATTTTTTCTTTCTTTCAACGCATGACCACGCAATCATAAAAGCATAACCAACAACGAAAATGCTTAAAGTTTCCGCTGTGTGTGCTGTTGTGGTTCGCATTGCCGGTCCCCAAGAGAGAGATAAAGAGACAGAGAGAAAGAGAGAGAGAGACGCGGAATAAAATGAAAAGTTTCACTTTCTTCGAGAGCAAATACGGCCGGCTGGGATTGACTCGGTGGATTTTGGCCCAAGCCCAAGCAAGAGCTCAATAACAAAGCCAAAAAAAAAAAAACTAAACCGAAAGCGAATCGCCAGCCCCAAAAATATTGACTTGCCAAATCGGGAAGAGACCTTTTCCGGCTCGGTTCAAAATCAGTGAAATTTTTCGTTTAATTAACCATTTTGCCATGAATATGCATTGCTGGGCTCTGAGCGAAGGAAATGCTGCCTGCGTTCGTCGCAAGTCGCGTTCGTCGCCTAAGTCTTTTGTTTTGGTCGTGAAAATTTCACCAGTCGCCAGCTGGTGGCGGTGCTGCCTCTTCTGCTGATGCTGCGTCTGGCAATTAGCAGAAACAGCAGCGACTTGGCCAAATTTGGTTAAGTGTAACATCAACTTCATTTCCAGAGCCAATTGAATTTATAAATAATTCATTCTAGCCGCCGCGCTCGCCAAGAGAGTCGGCCAGTTGCAGCTGGATCTGGCGGGAACGGGTACAGACGACGGGCAACATTGTATTTGGGAAATGAAGACATAGACTGGAACGTGCTCTGCCTCATCCTCCCGCATCCATTGCGCCCTCCCCGCGCCGGACTGGGTTTTCGTAGAAAGTCGCTGACACATTAAAGTGTTGCAATACGTTTCTCTGGCGACAGCTCGGCATCGTCTGCGATTGACAAATGTCTTCCTCGATGCGAGTTGACTTAATGCCCATTTGCACTGCACCGCAGCATCGCACCGCTGCACCGCCGTTCAACCATTCAGTGGTGACCACTGTGGAGATCGGAGAGTAGTTGATTTTTGTAGCTATGGGCACTCCTCAGCAAGATGGCTTATTTTCCTAGTGCTTAAGGTTTTAATATTCTAAAATCCAAGGCTTTTTGGTACTACATTTTATATGTTAATTAATATATTTTATGGTTTAAACAGTTAATTACCATTTTAACATTATTAAAAGTGTCAGAATTTAATTTAGAACAAGATATTAAGTCTAACCTACAGCTAGAACAACATCACTGACTGCACCAGTGGCTAGCTCTCACGGCTGATTGGACATATTGATTTGTTTCGCCGACTTGGGACGCTGACAGCAGTATTTGCTCCAATTTCCCTGTGGCTCCTTGGCTTCCAAGAAATATGACAATGTTAATGAATGATATTCGGTTTAATTGTCTCGCTGCACATGACAATCGACACTAATGCCAAACAGCAGCGTTATTTATCTCCTTCTTTTTTTTTTTTCATTTTGCCGAACAAAGCGAAAGTAATTCTGCTTTCCATTTCAGGCCAGGCAGCGTCTTCTCTTGCGGTCTGACCTGATTTGATTTTCAACACAAATTAGTTCGCAGAGTGCCGCCATTTGTTTCGCACCCAAGATGCGGTCTCATCCTCGGATAACTCACTTTCTTCGCGTAATTGCCATGGTCGGGGTGCCCTGGAGCACTTGATTGAAGTACTTGTCTAAATCGGTGAAAAGGGAGTTATTATAGCGGGCAAAGGAATTCCACACAGTCATTGATATACAAAGTTGACTTGAGTACATGATTTTTGAACTTTCTTTGATCTCTTATTCAAGTTTTAAGTGCGTTCTGCTGAGAGGGCTTTAAAGAAGAATTAATTATTTAATTGGTTAAAAAATTCTGCAAACTTAAGTATTCATCTGCTTACCTAAAGTAAATCCATATTAAATCTGTAAATCGAAAACTTTCTATACCTCCGCTATGTGCTTTGCATAAAGCCAAGCCCACTGCCACGGAAATTTCTGGATAAATATTATGAAATAGGTTTGACCTTGCCTTTACGTATGCTAATCGGGGCGGGAATTTTCCCCGAAACCCACTGATGGCCAGAGATCTCCGTTACCTAATCGCATGGCGGCATCGTTGAGCTCACATTTCTGGCACACATCCGCCAGCAAAACAGCCCACAAGGGAGCCGGGCCGAGCCAGAGTCGATCACTTTCTTTTCTCTTGGACTCTCGCGGCGAGTGATTCACCCGCGATCGATACTATACACATACGTGATGGGCGATAACTGAACACCGAATGCATATCAATTTTGGCCAACCAGTTTGCCACAGAGACCAGGGACCAGAGACCAGGGACCAGAGACGAGGGACCCTCGAAGAAGACGCGAAGAGACGGACCGAGAGACCCTATTTGGGAGCAGACCAAACCAAAGTGAACTGAACTGGGACTGCGCCAGCAATTGTGCAACCGAAAAGGAAAGTTGAAAGCCCTTGGAAATGCCTTGGAAATGCTTTTCCAGCTCGCCGCAATTTACTTTTACTTGGGTAACCCATTTCGCTTTTGATTGCTCTTTGCATTTCACTTTGCCGGCTGCCAGTAACCGTTGTGTTGTCCGGTGACCAGTTGTCCGTCGCTGGGCGTCCGTCGTCCATTATCCATGGCCAGCTGGCCAGCTGCCGGTTGCCGCTTGCCGGTGAACCACTCGGGTGGAGTGGGGCGTCCCGTGCGGTGAGAGACGGTGATCTGCAGTGGTCGGCGGCCAGTCTGGCTTGCCGGTGCAATTGCACAGAGAGAAATTGGGCTTTTTAAGGTCTTAAAAGCTTAAAAAGGATTGTTGTATACCTTTTAGTTGGAAGGGTAAAAAATATCAAACAAAAATATATTTAATGATTTATTGTAACATTTTCGCTAAGCAAATGTTTGTGATTTTAGTTTGAGAATGGCAAACCTTTTAGATATCAGTCGGATTTTCATGAAAACAAGGAAGGAGTTATCAAACCTGTAGGTTTATTGTTTTATTTTTCAAATCAAAAATTTACAAATGAAATCTTTTGCTGTGTAATGCCGGCGATGCAATTGCGGCCATTCTCTGTCTCTCCCCACTGCAGTCTGGAGGTGGCATGCAAATGCACATCGATCATCTTTATGACTTGTGATTGTCCAGTTGGCTTCGCGTGAAAGTAAAATTTGATTTTCTACCGGCTGCCAGCAGCCGAGTCTCTGGCAATTTGCTTAACTGAGTGAGAGCGAAGCCCGGTCTTTACAATCTATCCCGTCTTCCCAGATGCCTTGGCATCGAATATTGTAAACAAGTAGCATCCAAGATGATCTAGCTATGTGCCTTTTACAATAAAAAAAATAAGTCATATTATAATTAATTTCTTTATTGATTTCAAATCCTCAATAATACAATTTTTACTCTCAAAATACATTTAACATAAATATTCCCATCTCAACCATTACAGAGCCATGTCATGTGGAGTCTGCTGCTCATTTTAGTGGTAGCTTTACCAGCAGTTACCGCAGGATTCGGCTTCGACTCGGCCAACTCTTGCAGCCCCAATGGCAAGATGTCGCGAAGGGGTCGCGCCCAGATGCTGGCAGCAATTCCCTGTGACCTGGGCAAACAGGCCTTCTGTCACCTGCCCGGCACTGCCTATCCTTGGCACGCTGTCCGGCGGTTTGTGCACGAAAACCAGGGCCTGATGAAGCGCATGTACGGCGATGTGAGGCACATCTCCATACTGCGGGATGAGATCCAGAACAACGAGGTGGACGCGGATGACATAGAGGAGACGGCAGAGCGGTACAGCAAGGATGCCGGCCGACGGAGTGCCAAGTATCTGATGCGCGGCAGGGATCGGGATCGCGATCGAGATGATTTTGGAAGCTTCAAGAACAACGATGTGCTGAGGGAACCTCATTTTCGACCGGTTTCCACCAGCACAACGAGCACCACTACGACGACAACTGCAGCGCCCACGACAAGTAGTAGCACCACGGAAAAGAGCACCAGTGAGGTGGCTTCAACCACGTCTGGAAATGTGACCATTTCTGAAGCCTCAACCACTTCTACTGTGGCTCCACCTTCTCCCAAAGAACCTGAGCTCGAGGCAGACATTGTGGAGATCCAGCCCAGTCCAGAGTCGAATAGCGTCTACGAAGTGGTGCCATCTGCAGATCCATCAACCACCACTGGACTACCTTCAACTCCAGCTGGTGAAAATATCGAGATCATTGATTCCCCGCAGCTGGGATTAAGGAACCTCAGCGGAGAGGCTCAGCCCTCGCAGGAATCTCTCGTAGCCACCACTTTGAGGCCCACATCGCTGCCCAAGAGCTCTGCAAGCTCTCCTGCTAAAAAGAGGAAGCCTGCGGAGACCACTACAGCTGCAACTACGAAAACCTCCAGCTCGACCACGGCTCCAAGCAGTACAACAGCCACGCTGCTGATTCGACGCAACATGACCAAGTCCTCGCCAGCATCCGTGACCACACCCGTGAGCTTCGCCTCTCTCTTCTCCGGCACTTCAGGCGGTGCCTTCAGTCCGGAGAGGCTGCGCAGACCGCTGACCACCAGCAGCACCACAGTGCCAGCTCCAGCTGCTCCACTGGGCGGACTCCAGACGGGTACCAAGTCGGGCCTGCTGAGGGAGGGGCAACTCTTCCAGGATGCCATGAAGCAGGAGCCCGTCGCTGTGGCAAGCAATCTGCGGGGCGTGTAAGTTTTGGCACCCATTCTTATCAGAAAATATTACTAATACCTCTTCTTTTTTTGCAGTAATGCCTGTCCCGTAAAGGACGAGGTGGTGGCCCCCTTTTGGGCCAACAACACCCGCGGCGAGGTGCTGGCCCTGCTCAACCTGTATCCGTTCGAGCAGTATGTGCACTGGGAGAAGTGCACCCACGAGTTCAAGCAGATGTTCTGCCGCGACGGCTGCAGGTGCGAGCAGCAGTACCGCCTGCACCGTCTGCTGGCCTACGATCCGCACAACGAGTGCCGCGGCATCTTCTCCGACTGGTTCCGGTTCCCGTCCAGCTGCATCTGCAAGTGCTACAACATCCCCATGGAGTTCCGGGCCACGTCCCGCAGTCCGCGCTCCGACAGCAGCTTCGACGGTCCAGCTCCGAATTCTGATCCCATCGAGGCGGCCGAGGCGGAGGTCCAGAGAGCGATCTACGAGCATGCCACGGATGAGTGGTACCGTCCACGCGATGACTTTGACTTCTTGGAGGGTTAATCTCGAAAGGGATTCCTTTGCGAAGATCAATTGTACAGTAGATTTAGATTATATAGAGTTAACATAACCCTCTCGAGCTGAAAACTACATATATAATCAGGGATGCCACAGAAATAGCTGGGGATTTGAGATCACTTTAAATGGGTTCTAACAAGTTTGCTAAAGAATTTTAAGTTTCACAACAGAACCTAGAAAATGGAACGGTTTTAGACACATTTTGAATAATTTTAAATGTATAACGATCTCTGTGGCAACCCTTTATATATAAGATTTCTGTAAAAATCTTTACAACTAAATAATATAATAATTTAAAAATATATCGTTAAGTCTACCCACTAGGTGCGGCATTATGTTAATGTAAATATAGGCCAACATAATGCCCAGTGTAGCACAAAACTTGAAGAGCGAATGTACCTTGAAATACTTGCGAACGCACCACGGCCCCAGAGCTGTGTCCGATGGTATTTACTAGAGTTAAGTGATTATTTATTCACATTTTAGCCGTAAGCATCACCATATTTGTGGCCATAACATCAACTTTATCCAAAATCAATCCCCAGAACAAAGAGCCAAGGCGTTTTGGAAAAATATTTATTGTACGCAATCAAATATATATTTATATATTGTATGTAGTCTGTATATTTAGAATGCTTACGTTTTGTATAAAATAGACTTCATTTGTATTTAATACGTTGATATATTATTTAAACTGTTTACTCTCTTTAAGGCATAGAAGGGTATGTTGATAAATTAGATTTATAAATTGTATTTATGTGTAGAAGAGGGTTGCTTTTGTATTTGTTTTGCAATTTGAAGAAGGCATTTTCACGCATTTCAATTCAGTTTAACCGTTTACCACTTAAGGCTAGTGATAGCTCCTTTTTGTCAATCACTTAATTAAATAAAAGATTTTAATGTTGCTCAACAGGCCGCCGAGTCCTGATTTTCAGTGTCGGCCACAAGTAGTGGTAAGTAAAGCTCGATTTTGAAAAGGTCACATAATTTAATTATTTGATTGGATTAGTCGAAACTATTTAATATTCACAGTTGAACAGTTGAACAGCTTGAGGGGTTCAAGGCCAAACTCGAATCGCTCGGGTGCATAAAAGGCAAATATAGATTTATGTACTTACAAATACATAATAATAAATTGCATACAAAACAGACTTTTGGCTTAGCATGTCACCTTAGACGTTAGACGGAAATCTAGCTCCAGACGAAGTATGTATATAAATATGATATATAAATTGCATCGTACATCCACCTTGGTTTGTGATCAGCTTTAGCTTGAGAGAACACTACAACTACAGACATAAATTAGGTGACACGAGACAGAGACATGAAACAGGTAGAAATACCGCGCGTTGCTAGCGACGCCCATTGAATACTCTGTGTTGAACGAAACGAAACGAATCGAATACGAACGAGCTCGATACTATTGATGCGCTTTGAAGAATACTAGGCGTGAGTGTCGCGCTAAATAACTAAAACTAGGAGGCCCAGAAAGAAGCTCAGGACGACACCGGCACCCAGAGCAGTTTGTCCTGCTCCTTGTCGACGGCATCCTTGATTTGGGTGCACATGTGCTTGATGCTGACGCCGGGTATGACGGCTGGAAAACAACATACAATATTAAATTAGGAATTGTACGGAGAGAAGTAAACTTATTTCTATGACAATACCTGATATGTACTGCTTGTAGTCGGTCTCCAGCTTCATGGCCCGCTCGTACATCTCCTTGGCCGCCTTGGCCGAGATTTTGTCGGTGCCAAAGTCGCGAATGTCCCGGATTTGCTTTGCCGACTTGAAGCGCAACAGCAGGACAATCGGATAGATTTGCAAGCGCTGCAGACGCTCTACGGCGGATATGGAGACGTCCAGAATGCAGTGGCGTCGATCCTGCAGAGGGTTTTCCTTAATTTATTTCTCTCAGAGTTAAATCCTGGTAAAAATACATACGTTCTTGCAGGCATTGCCAATGGCCTCCACGGTGGTGCACTCGAACTTGTTGCCCCGCCGACGATAGTCCACAAAGATGTTCTCCTTCAGACCCTCCTCCATGGCCTCCTGTGAGCAGTCCATGGCTGTCACCTCGCACAGCTTGAACAGGTTGGAGAAGTCGATAACTAGGCGATCCATCAGGCATTCGGAGAGCGGTCCAATGATAAGCACAGGTCGTCGAACGGGCGCTAATGGAGAAAAATTTGATGATGCCGCACATTTCTGGTAAAAGGATTGTTTAGAAGGCAACTCACAGTCCAGCAGCTCCACACGCTGGTAGCTCAGGGCACCACCATCATCGTTGAGCAGGCCTAGGTCTGGAAAGAAGCTGAGCTGCGTATTGCTGAAGCTGGCAATCTCCGTGGAGTCCCTGGACGAGCTGCGCTGGTTCTTTTTGCGACGAAAAAACGATCGCCTGGCTGAGGTGCTGCCGCGTCTGGCGGTACCCGTATCACAGTCCACCACCTCACCGGATCGCAGTTCCTCCTCCACCCTAAGAAAAAAGTATATTCATTATAAAGAACTAACGACTTGAGAGCTCAATAGCTTACTTCATTTGACTTGGTATAATGCCGCACTCCTTGCGATGCCCCATGGCGTCCAGTTTCCAGGCACGCCACAGGCCAAAGGTGCCATTAAAAACCGTATTGTCTACGTAGAGCACTTCGTCCTTGACGAAACGCAAGTCGTCCTCGTTCAGCTCACCAATGCGATCAAACCCCACGCGTATATAGAACGAATCCCCGGGCTCATCCTTGATTTGCTTCAGAGCTGTTTTAAGGCAGACTAGGTTAGACTTTTGAAACAAAACTAACAGGAATAAGTACTTACTGTGCAACTTATTCTGCACCAGCATGGTGACCGTGTCCGTTAGCTTGGAGATCTCATTGGCTGCCTGCTCTGCGGTAACGGCGCTCAGATCCACACCATTGTACTCCAGTATCTGGTCGCCCTTGCGTATTCCTGCATGATCCGAGGGAGATCCGGGCGCCACGTCGTGCACATAGATGCCCACCTTGTTGCCACCGAACAGCTTGATGCCCAAGTTCTTTGACTTGTCCATGTGCAGAGTCACATACCTTAGAGCTGGAGGGATAAGTAATAAAATTAATATAATTGATTACAGAGTTTGAGATGGGGTATTGGTTAGTAGGAATAAAGCTTAGGATTGAGAACACAACACACTGCAAGCAATAACCAAACACAACAAAATTATGGATAAGAAGCGTTATACAGCTCTTTTTCACTTAAAGCTCTGTTAAAAGTAACTTAATACGTAAATCTATTTGCTGATGTGATATTTCATAATGTAATTCTAAATTTGAAACCAATTTCGGGGTTAAAACGTGAGTAAAATCAAGTATGTGGTCCTGACACATTTTCTTGTTGAAGGAAGTTCCTTCTTCTTTGGGCTTTACATTTCATTTATGCCATTATGTTAAGGCTCCTAAGGTTAACTAAATCTCAAAGAGTACAGACCGAGCAATAAATACCTTACTCAGCGTGGTTGGGAGTGTGGTTAGTAGAGGGTGGAGAAGAGTGGAGTGATGTGTGGTAACTACGTACTCTCTGACGGCACGGAGGCGGGCGGCGGCGGCAGGGCCGGCTTTGGCTCCTCATCGTATACCGTCGACGTGGCCGAGGCTGTCGTTGTGGTGGTGGTGGCCGCCGACGAGGGCATGTCCTGGCTGCTGCTGATATCCGACTGGTTCTCCAGGCTGTCGGCAAAGCTCTGGTCCTTGATGGACTGATGCGAGAGCGGAGCCCTTGAGCCGGAGCGCGACGACTGGGGCGGCTGGAGGGGCTGCAGAGGCAGCGGGAACAGGGAGTTTCGAGCCGGCGGACGCGGCGAGTTTCGTGGCGTTGGCGAGCCCGAGTGATTTATGGGAGATTCTGGTTCCAGATTGTGCGCTCCCTCGTACTCCATCGAAGGGAACTCTGTATAAAAATAAAGGATTGGATTAGCTGTGAAGAGACTGCGTATGCAACGACTTACTCTCCGGGTTGTACTGCACTAGCATTGTAAAGGAATCGCCGCACTGGCGCAGCACGTTGGCCGCGATCTCCTGCGTGGCCGCTCGCATGTTGATGCCGCACACTTCCAAGAGTTGATCGCCCACCTGGAGACCGGCACGCATCGCTGTGCTCTTGTCGGCGACGGTGGACACGAAGATGCCTCCGCCGTTGTTGTTGCACTGAATGGTGATGCCGAGCGACTTGTCGCGCTTGTCGATGGTGACTCTTCTAAGGTCTCCGGGGCACAGAAAATCCGCGGGCACATTGGAGTTGCGCTTTCCACTCCCGCCTCCGCCGTGGCTGAGGACCTCCACGTGGACCTGCGGCATGGGTGATCCCCGCCCGCTGCCGCCTCCTCCACCACCGCCTCCTGCCACTCCCACTCCCGATCCAGTTCCACCGTTTCCGCCCACCATATTTCCGCCGAAGCTGTTGTGGATGCTGGAGCTCATCAGGGAGATGGGTGCCCGGTCGGAGGAGGAGGCAGACATGGATCCACCGCTGGCCGGCGCCGTGCTGGTCACATAGTGATGGTCAATGCTGCCCGAGCTGTTCTTTACCATGCTGCTGCTCTTGCTGGCCACACTGGGATTCGATGGTATCCTCAACCGCTGGTTGTCCTTCTTGCGGGGAAAGGTGCCACCCTCGTAGATGACGCCGCCCACTCCGGAGACCCCACCGCCGGTGCCGCTCACGCCCATGTAGGGATAGGGTCCGTGGCTGTAGTCCAGGTACGGGGCATGCGGGTGCGGATGGGGATGTGGCAGCTGGTTGCCTTGCTGCACATGATGGTGGGGATGGTAGCCGTCCAGGTCAGTGGGTATTCCCACGCTGTCGTGCGGCGGCTGTTGGGTTGGCAGCTGCTGGATCTGTTGCATCTGCTGCTGTTGCTGCTGTGGCGGCGGCGAGGGTAGCGTCAGGGGACTCGATCGCCTGTTGTTTCTTACGCCAGGCCCGAAGCTGGGAAAGAGCTGCGTGTGCCGGTTGCCCGGGAGATGGGCAGACTGAAGGAAGCCCCCGTAGCCGCCGTGAATCCCGGAACCGATGCTCTCGCTGTCACTCGGATACTTGGGGACGTGTCTCACCGCCTGCGGCATGGGCACATGGCGCTTGGCGTACACCCCGTACTCGCTGATCGCAGGACTCTTTGCGGACAGTATCGACTCGATGGAGTTCTGCGACTTCAGGGACACCACGTCCGCATGCTGGCCCCCGGGAGGCGGGTGACTGCCTCTTGGCGGATTCAGTGGCATAAACACGGCATTGGGATTAGATCCAGAGCTGGACTTGGGCAGTGGCAGCGGATGGAAGACGTCGAAGACTTGCTGCTTGCGCACCGGAAACTCGCCGGCCGCCGGACCCGTAACCCCGCCCAAGCCTGTCGATCCGGTCAAGCCAGTGGAGGCAGAGGAGGCGTTCATCACCTGCTGCTGGGCCTGCTGACCACTGGTCTTCGGTTGGTAAAAATCGCCACTGGGCGTGATGTTCAGCGACAGGCGATGATTGCTGTGCGGCCGGGTGCCATAGCGTTCCTGCGACGGCATCTTCACCCGGGCATTGGCTCCCATCAGGGGCGCAGCTCGCTGCAGGGGCTTCTGAGGGCTCGGCTCCTCGGGACTCATGACTCCGCTGTAGAGCGAGTGCCGCGGGTGCGTCGGATATCCTACCATGGGCATGCCCCCAGAGGAGCCAGACGGAAACAGCACTGAGGCGCCCGAGCTCACCGGATTGGAGTTGCGGTTGGGATGCGCCTTGATGGCACTCCCATTGGCGCCCCGAATGTGCGCCAGGGGCTTTGACATCTGGGGCGGCAGGGGCGGAGGCAGCTGCTCCTGCATCAGCACCGGCGGCGTATGCTTCTCGGGAACACCCACGTCGCCCACCAGCTCGTCGTCCTTGTCCACGTTAATGGGTCCCGCAGTGAAGAGGGACATCAGGGCGCGTTTCTTCTCGTTGCCGCGCATGGTGCCAGTGGGATTGTCGTGCGAGATGTTGGTTCGCGGCCAGGTGCCCATGCTCTTGGAGGCCTCCTTCTCCTTCTTGGTGCGCTTCTTGCGGTTAAACAGGTTCTCCTTGCTCTTCTCCGAGCTGTTTTCGCTCAGCACCGAGTCCAGGGCGGCGATGGCGTCGTCGTGCTCCTGCTCGAAGTTGTCCTCCGGCGTGCCCGGTTTGCTGAACTTTAGTTTGCGGAAAAAGAACTCCGCGAACTTGGACGGATGCTTGGTGGCGCTGCTGGCCCCACTTCCTCCTCCTCCTCCTCCACCGCCACTGCCTGACACATGCTGCATGGAGTCAATGGAGTCCGTTTGTGCCGACGAGGTGGTCATGCCCGGCGGCAGCTGATCCTGCACATACTTCAGGGCAAAAAGGTTGAGGCCATCGCTGCGCGGATCGTTCAGCAGCTGCATCACCTCCTCGATCGACTGCACCGAGTCCATAGACTTGTTATTGATGCTCAGCACGCGGTCGCCAACGTCCAGCTCCGGCTCGTAGAAGGCCAGCGAGTTCTGCTCGATCTTGGCGATGAACACACCCATGTCCAGCTGCAGGCCGTGCGGGCAGTCGCGATCCCTGGTCTTCAGCTGGACGGAGTAGGCGTGACGCTTGCTGTGGCGCGTGCGGGAGACGAGCAGCAGCGAGCGCGGGGCACAGGCGCGTATCTCGTCGAGGACCATCCGCTTGGACAGTGACTGGCAGTCCAGGTTATTCACCTTGCAGATCACATCGTTGATCTTGAGCTTCCCGCAGGCGGGCGAGCTGCTGGTCACCCCGCAGACCAGCTTCCGCTTGTTGCTGTCATCCAGGATGATGCCCAGATCGGAGGTGTGCTCGTAGCCGCACAGCTCCACCTCCAGGAGATCCTCGCCCTCGTAGCTGCTCAGGCGGAAGCTGCGCCGTGAGCCAGAGGCACTGCTGTCCAGATTGTGGCGCTCTTGCTGCTCCATTTGCTCCTTTAGCAGGTCGATCTTCTTCTGGGCCTCGTCTTTCTGCTTCTTGATCTTCTCGCTGTCGCGAATGGCCATCAGGGAGTCCGAGATGGCCTTGTCCCGCTCATGGCGCATCTTGTCGCAGAGCGTCTTCACCGAGTCGCGCTCCTGCACGATCTTCTCGCGCTGCGAGATGGCCCAGTCCCTTACGCGCTTCGCCTCCTCAGCGTCCTGGCTGGAGCGTTCCACCTCGGATTGAGCCTTCTCGAGGCTCTTGCGCAGCTTCTCCAGCTCCTTGCTGTTCTCCAGCTCCTTGCCGCTGGGGAACTCCTTCGACCAGGAACTCTCGCGCGACTTGAGCAGGTCGCGTTTCTTTAGCTCTGCGTTGGCCAGCTGCAGAGCCTTGATCTCACCCCTGGCCAGCTGCTCGTCTTTTTTCAGGCGCTCGATCTCCTTGTTGGCCAGCACCAGGTCGTCGGACATCTTCTGGTGCTCCTGCAGCACGTTGTCCTTCTCGGATAGCAACTGATTCAGCTCCTCGGTGAGCGAGACCACGTTCTTGGTCTCCTTGGACAGCAAAACCTTTAACGTCTGATTCTCGTCGCCCCTCTCCCGGTAGTAGTTGCGATCCTTCTCCAGCTCGATGTACGACTTCTTGTACTTCTCCCGCTCCAAGGCGGCCATGGTGCGCTCCTTCTTCAGCTCGGCCATCTTCTCGCTGCAGCTGCCATCGCAGCCCTGCGTCTTGCCGAAATAGTAGGGATTGCCACTGCCCACGGGCGCCGCTTGGTTATTGCCATTCTGGCTCTGCTGGTTCTGCTGCTGCGTCTCCAGGAGCAGTCGCTTCAGCCGGGCGCTCTCCTCAACGATGTCCGTGAATTTTTTGCTGTCGGCCATGTAGTGCTCCTGGTAGAGACTCAGCTCGCTGGACAGCTCGTCGCAGCGCCGCTTCGAGTTCGCGTGCTGGTGGCGCAAGGTGGCTAGCTCGTGGAGCGCTGCCTTGTACTGCGCCTGCAGAAGGTCGTACTTGGTCCCATTTCCGCCGGAAACGCCAGGCACGCCCACTCCGCTATTGACGCCCTTCGAGGGCCCATTGTTGTTGGCCATACTGGCCATGTTGGCGGCAGTGGTGCTGCCACTGGAGTTGGACGGCGGCCGGAGGGTGTTGTCGTAGCCCACATACTCCGAGCTCTCTTCTGAAATGGAAGTTTAGGGAATTAAATGGGGATTGAGGTTGGAATGGGAAGAAAACTCACCCTCCTGACTGCTCGTGCTGGTCAGGGAAAGATCTCCCGATGCCATCTTCGCCATCACAGCATCTTCAGACACTGCGCAACATTAAGGTAAGCTGTGGAGGATAGTAATATTATTATTTTAGTATTTTCATAGTTCGTCAGACCTGACTTTAATTCAATTTCCATAATTTATCAGAGCAAACTGATAAAACTGTTTATTTAAGAAACACTATCAGCTTACAAACATTGCAGTTGGCTGCTGACTATAGTGAGTAATCAAGACAAGGAGACCTTTTGTAAAGATAATACTGCTTCGGAAGGTACGGACTTTGAAAGACAATTGTATGTTGCTCTCTAGTTGGGAATTGGGAACCCCTAGAGTTAAAACTATGGGTGATGCTTCGTTTCTTAGGATAAATTTCATTGATTTAAAACATTTTTAGAATTATTCGAGAACCTTACTTGTGTTCCAATATTAAATTTCATAAATCTAGCTTTCATAGTTACCCAGATTTGGGGATTAATGCGGTCATTCTAGATAGACTCGACTGCTGATTTTTTGTCTAAACAGCAAACAGTTAAATTATTTGTATAAGATATAATTCACTTTAAAAGTTTAATTTGATTAATAAAATCTTAACAAAAGAAATTTTAAGTCCATTCTTATTTGTACTTTTAACAATTAATCAACTGATTTTTATTTTGATAAAGTGTTTTTTGCGATAATTTAAAATTGGCAAAGGTCGCTAAGTGAAACTGATTTTAACCAGATATAGCTAGAAAGAGGTATAGAAACTATATTTTCATGGGTTTGAGGCAAAAATCATCATGTTTTACTTCATTAAAAAGAAAAATTAACTTAGAAATTTACTAATTTTTAAAAAGGATCATCATAAAAATAAACATAATAGACTTTTAATAATTTTACCAAAATTAAAAGGTATATTTAACAGTTAATATATGTATATAAATATATTATAATATAATAGAGAGCTAAAATTAATTTAATTCAGAAAATTACAAGGGTAATGTTAGGTTTTAGGCGTTTCTAAATGAGTTTGCATGAAATTTAATTTAAGAAACTATTAAATCTGAATTTCTCAGTTAAGAACATTCTTATTTTTTAAATCCAGTTAAAATCCCAGTCGGTAATTTTTGTACAATGTCTTAAAAGTATTTTTAATCTATTTTTCAGGTACTTATTGCCAAGGCCGTCTATCTAACAAGTATTTTGAGAGACAGATAAGGATGCCTGGATTTATTGGGAGCCAATTGGAGTTAAAGATGAAAGACTTGGATCGAAATCAAATTGCAATGGGTGTGGGGGAAATATTACTTGTGGGAGTCATAATTACACCGACTTTAATCTTGATTATCATCGTGATAGTGCAGACGTGAGCATAAAACCGAAACTCTAATCCGAAATGCGCTTATTGTTTAAAAAAACTGCATTAATTATCTCCCTCGGATCGCGTGTGTGTGTGTGAGTGTGTTTGAAAAGCCGAGGCAGCCGCCGCCGCATTGGGAAAACGAAACTTTCACAATTTTTGTTGTGTGAAACCGCGATTTTCACAATTGAAGAGATTTAAATAAAAAATGCAGAAGGGGAATGGAAAACGGCTTAAATCTCGGTGCTTGCGAAATTAAAAAAAGTGTGGTAATTAAGCGAAGAGCGGAGAGAAAGAACTAATAATATTAATTGAAGCAGCCGAGCAGAAAGCGTAAATTAATAGCACACACACACACTCGGGCAGCGACACACATACGCACACGCACACCACACACACGAACGAGAGCAAAACAAGTTGGAGAAGAAAATCGAGACAACAACAACAACAACGCACAAAGGTGGAAAGCAAATCGAATTATATAAACTGCAAAAAACACACATATAGAGTCCGCGGTGGCTTACCGTCTCTCGGAGGCACTTTTCGGCACTGATTTGGCTAATTAAAGTTGCTTAAATTTCCTTTTTGCGGTCAAAAGTCTACGAATACACGCACGCAAACGCAACAGCTGAACGGGTGTCGGTGCGGGCGGGGGAGGGAGGGCGAGAGCTCCACCCCAATTTCAACCCCGCGCAGCAGCAACAGGCGGAAAAGCGGAAAAGCAGCGCGACGACCGGAAGTTCTTAAAACGCGGCGAAAGGTCGGGCCAAAGCGATGACGAATGGCAGCCGAAAAAAGCCCAACAAAAACGAACGAAAAACTAACGAAAAAAAAACAACTACACAATGCAACACAAACACACGTAAATAAAAGATTTACTCAAGTAGGGCGGATTTTGGACTCTATAGTAGCTGGTCACACTAAGCGAATAAAACGTAAACAAACTACGTAGCTGAACAAGATCAAAATCTTTAATGAACGTAACTGGCTTCTTACATGGACCTAGCGGCGGGTAGACTGCAGCCAACATTCGTAATTTGAAAACCAAGCATTTCTTTTGACGTAAGGCTGAAAATACTCATTTGATAAATTAAAATCGATAAGGTCTATCGACTATCAACCACAGCATAAGGTTGCGAACTTGACTAAGAGCTCGATTCAGACTTGAACCAATCTTTTAGACAGTGTAACCAGACTTATAAGCAAAATACGTTTAACGGAAAAATTATGTTTGAAAAGTGAAGAATTTACTATTTGTAAATTTAATAATCTACAAATAACAATAAATTAAATTTGTAGTTTTCATGAGTTTTTCTTTTATAACCACAATATATCGTAAAACTACGAAATACTCTCCTTGTGGGAGTTTCCTATCAAAAATGTTCCAATTACACACACAAGATTCATTGTTTTGTTGCCTTAATTTTCTTCATACATTTTAATTTCTTTTCGTTGTTGCATTTGTTTTTGTTCTTTGTGACCTTCTGGAACATGGCAAAGCCAAGAAACTCGAAATTACTAGCTGTTAGGCAGGGTCAGGCTACCGGCAAAGGAAGCCCAAAGAATGCTAAGAAAATCTCTAAGGATGCCAATGAAAAGAGGCCTGTCGTGGCGGTTCCAAATATCATCCAAGACTCGTCGATTCGTTTCTCAGATTTCATTGAGGAAGGCGGCTCCACCCCTACCCTGGGCAGTAACACGGCATCCCAGACTCCGGGCTCATCTGTCTCTCGGAGTAAAAGCGCCTTATCGCAGACTTCGATTTTTTCCACGCGACAGAGGCAGTCTGTGGGCATCAGTCGCAAGATCCGGCGACTCAACAAGGATTTGGGCAGTACAAAAATATATAAGTTAAGAAAACAACTAATTGAAGGACATGCGAAAATACAGCCAGACCCAATAGAAGATGCTCACAATGATGCTCACAATTCCTCAGACGATGCTCACAATACCTCGGATGATGCTTACAATTCCCCAGAGAGCAAAGAGGTTGAGGAAGAGCAGTCCGCTAGTGATGATGATTTATACGATGACAGCGTCTTTAGCGCAACTTCCTTCTTGAGCTTTGTTAAACTCGATTCCGACTCCGACCAGGAGATGAAGGAGCGCTCCAGGCTGCTGAACGACATGAGGAATATTCCGGAATGGGATGGGCTCAGTGCCACCACCACTATTGCTCCATCGCTGGCGGAAGAAGACAGCCGTATGGGCGTCTTCCGGGAACCCCTGGATGCCACCTCTTATATCCTTCAATTGGAAGAGGCATCCCTGCAGTCGGAACAGGACAATGATTTACTTTTCCTAGAAGAAAATACAACAAGTAGTAAAAAAGATTCTGAGGCACCCATCACTCACACAAGCTCAGGGTCAGAACTGGCGTCCAATGACGAGGCTGACACCTATGAGGTTCAGCGGCCGCAGGTGGAAGTGGATCACATACCGGATATCACTCAAATAGCCGTCGTAAGTTCGTCCCTCGAAAAAAACTATGGGGACCAGCAGTCAAAGTTGCTATTCAGTCAAACCATCCAAAGCTATCTGTACGAGCTCGTGGACACAGTGGTGGAGCATACGGAGAGGGCCCAGAATCAGCTGAGGAAGAGACTGGACAAGCACAAGCTACACAAGCAGCTCTGTGCCATCGTCGAGGACGATTGCCACGAGAGGGAAAAAAACGATTATTTGATTACTCGCCTGACCGGGCACCATCTGCAACGCCTTAGGTACTCCCTGATCACGCAGGACCACAGCTCCTCGAAGAACGCGATGAATCATCACCGTTACCAGAACGCCCTCAACGTGTTGGACAGCCTCCTGAAGAAGGAGCAGGAAGCCGAAAGGATTTATATAACTGAGCGGAACCGATTGCAGGCGGAACTGGCAGAGAAGGAGTCGCAGGATGAACAGGAAATTAATCGATTAGAGGTTCTAATCAGGGAAACCCTTTTGCCACACGCTCGAATGCCGGAACGCCTAGAAAGCGTAAGTCTCTTAGAGCCTTAAAAAAAATTATTAAATTTTTTAATTACCAAGAAACCTTTCTTAGGTAATAGACACTTTCCTTCGTCAAATGAGTAAAAAACGCAATAAAATCTCCGAGATTCGCCTCAGTTTGATCAATAAACAGCACCTCAATTCCTACATTATGCAGGTGAGTGTGTCACCTGCCTAGAAATCGGGAGACTAATTTTGTATTCCAAAGAAACTCGAGGAAAAGGAGACCATAGCTGAGGGACTGACATTGCACACCTATGAAACCACCATGGAGGAGGTTAACAAATTGGGAAGAAGACTAACATGTACGTTGGAATCTTAGCAAACATTGCTTCCTTTATTATTGAAGTTTCCAAATTATTTAATTGCAGTTAAAACCGTGGAGCTGCAGCGACTCTACAACATGTTCTCTAACAAAGCCCACACCATATCGCATCTAAGGTGCCGTCGCAAGTTGCTGAGTCGCACCTTTCGGGTGGCCAAGGACGAGCTGTGTCAGCTGGGAAAGAAGCTCTCCGACTTACGGGACAAAATGCACCAGGGCCACATGAAGCACAACCGACTGCTGGCCCAAATCCAGGAGGTTAGGCATAAAGGCGGCCTAATGAACTATCCCTTATTGCTGATGGACTTTGATAAAACGGATCAACTTGTGAGAGATAAAAGAGAGAGGGTCAGCCAGCTGAGGGCACACCATGATAGTCTTCTGGGGAAAATCGAAGAGGTTGAATTGGCGGTTCAACGCACAGTGTCAAATGGTTTTCAGAAGGCTTTAATATTATGAATAAATAAATATAAAAATATATACATAAAAATATATAATTGAAGGGCCTGGCCTGGGCCAGTCCTGTCAGAATATCTCAAAATCAACACCTAATATTTGTTGAACTAAAAATTCTTGGTAATGGCTTTCCTGCTCTTCCGTATAGCCCTCGTGGCCGGGACAGTGTATGCCACCCAGGAGCTGGGGATCTGGGACAGCGCCGATCACACGGTGCTTCTCTTCGAGGATGTCAAGCAGGAGATTCAGCCCATGGCCCAAGACCTAATGCAAAGCTTCTGCAACTGGCGTTGCGGTAAGAGCTGCGGGGCTAACGAAGTGGAGGCCAAGCCCTGGCGGGAGACCATGGTTGATGCCTGGAACGATACGATGAAGAAGAGCTTCCATTTCTTGGGTGTCGATGTGCCCATGTACTACCATCGCTTCACGGACGATTTGGGGATGGGCATTGACGATGTGGTCATCACAGAGGGAAAGAAGAAATCTTAGAAAAGTTACAATAAATCAGTCAAGAATAAAGTAACAATTTAATTGGTATTTATTTAAACAAAATTTAAAAATGCATTAATTTCTGATATGATTTCACATATTATTATTCTTTTTATGGCTTCAATTTCCCAGAACAATAAAATATACTAATGCCGCAATACCTCGAGGTCAAGTCTCGCTGATAGCCGGGGTTCCGTTTAATTTTGTTCGAATCGCATTCATCTCAAGCCGTCAGTTGGTTCGTCGTTCTCTGTGAAGAATGAACTTAAAGGAGGCTGTGTTGTTGATCTGCCTGGTTCTGAAAATCCTGGGCATAAGGGGAATCCCCCACTTGCTGGATCCACAGTGTGTGGCAGCAAAGGCCTCAGCTAAGGTGGTGAACGGACAGAATGCAGAAATACTGTTCAATCCCTGGATGGCGGTCATTATCGAACGCGGGCAGATGATTTGCGGAGGCTCTCTGATTCACTCTCGTAATTATTAAAAATTATTAAAATTAATTATCATATGATATATTTCGAGATTGTTGCAGGTTTTGTGCTAACTGCCGCGCATTGCACTAGCAATAATACCTTGTGAGTCATTTTTGTACTTGTTTAATCTATATTAACTTCTAAGGCTTTTAGAACAGTGCGTCTGGGCGATTATGATATTAGTCACAAAAATTCGGATTGCACTAAGGATGGCTGTATTCCGGGACCCAAGGACTTTACTGTGACCCACATTTATACTTATGTGCCGTATACGGACTTCCACAACCATGATTTGGCTCTTCTCAAACTGAACAAAACTGTGCAGTACAGCGGTAATAGGATTACTATATATTTTTTATATAAATTCAGAACTCATTCTTCTCTCTGTATTATAGTTCACATCAGACCCATTTGCCTGCTGGTGGGGGTCTTACCCAAAATGGAGGCGCACCTCATGAATATCGTTTCGCGTTTCAACATCACCGGCTGGGGACGCACAAAGTCCAGCCATGTCAGCGTCGTTCTCCAGCAAACCACCTTGCATAACTACCCCGTTAGCCATTGTGCCAGGCTATTTGGCAGAAATATGGACTCTGCCCATCTCTGTGCTGGAAGCTTGTCCAGCTCCACCTGCTCCGGGGACTCCGGTAGTCCCCTTACGGCCAGGATTGTGTGGGATATGAAGCGCATCGTCCAGTTTGGCGTGGTGAGTTACGGCAGGCAGAATTGCCAGGGACCTACCGTCTTTCCAAATCTTCTGAGGTATGGAAATTGGATTGAGAATACCATAAAACTAGTATTAGGGAGAGCCTCCAAAAAATAATGTTTTTGACAAAATAAATATGTAGTTATTGAACTTCAATTTATATAAGTAGATAGATAATTCGTGCATTTAAAAGCCAAAGGTGACTCACAGCTTTCATATCAGGGAATTTTCAGAATATTGTAATAATCTATAAAAAGCAAATTAATTACAGTATCTAATGTATTTTTATTTGAGTTTCAGTGACGTTTTCAGCGTTCATAGAGGTGTATAATTATTAATTCATATTTGACCGCTGCATACGATTTCCACTCTGTTAAATTTTCTCAATTTAGGCGTGGCTTCTTAGAGAGCGGTGGAGAACCAGCTGAAGGCCTTGAATCAGCCGAACTTGCCTTCGCAGGGACAGTCACCACAGTTATGGGACCCTTAGATGTAGATGGAACAACATTGGTGCGGACTCCTCCAGCTTTTCCCAATGGAGTTATGGGACCCTTAGATGTACATGGAACAACATTGGTGCGGACTCCTTCGGTTATGGGACCTTTAGATGTAGATGGAACAACATTGGTGCGGACTCCTTCAGTTTTTCCCAATGGAGTTATGGGACCCTTAGATGTAGATGGAACAACGATGGTGCGGACTCCTCCAGCTTTTCCCAATGCAGTTATGGGAACTTTAGATGTAGATGGAACAACAATGGTTCGGACTCCTGCAGCTTTTCCCAATGCAGTTATGGGAACTTTAGATGTAGATGGAACAACGATGGTGCGGATTTCTCCAGTTTTTCCCAATGCAGCTATGGGACCCTTAGATGTAGATGGAACAACATTGGTGCCGACTCCTCCAGTTTTTCCCAATACAGTTATGGGACCCTTAGATGTAGATGGAACAACATTGGTGCGGACTCCTCCAGCTTTTCCCAATGCAGCTATGGGAACTTTAGATGTAGATGGAACTACATTGGTGCGGACTCCTCCAGTTTTTCCCAATGCAGACGCCGATACGGCGGACTGTCCCTTTGGCATGCGACGAACTATGTTGGGACGAGCTTGGACAACCCTTGGTGGAGGTTTCTTCTGGGGTACATGTAGCTCAGGCGCCACGCCCACCTGACAGTTGCGCCAGTTGGGCAGCATGAGTCCCTTTTCCATGCACGGCTTGGGCAGAACTTCCTGGGTTATCTCCATGTTCTTCAGGGTCCGCACGCAGCTCTTGAGTTCGTCGGTCTCCTCCAGGTGCACCATTTTCAGGTCGTCCACGATGATATTGATGCGATTGGAGAGCTTGGCAAAGCGCTTAGCCTCGACGAGCTTGTCCCTGGCCAGAGCTGGGAAAGGGGTAATTTTCACTGGTTTCTAGTTGAAAGTATAGGAACTCACTATAAGCAATATCCAGGATCACACCGCGCACACCCGGTTCGACCTCCAGTCGAAGGTCTTTTAGAAGCGTGTCTATAAATTCCATATCTTCCTTAACTTCCAAGTTTCGCTCGCCCAGCTTATAGACCGGTCGGTTCCGGTCTTTCTGTCCTTTGCCTGACTCCATTTTTTGAAGAAGTTACTTTTTTTTCAATGAAAATTCAGCTGAAGTTAATTGATAGCAGAAAAATTGCCACTTTCGGCTCTCACCAAGTGATTGCCTTTGTCATGCTATGTAGTTTTGACAACCTTTTTAAGTTAACGAAATTTTTCAACACTTTTTCATAGTTAAGGATAAGGAAACACTTGAAATTTAATACAAAAGTTAGCTGGAAAATTAATAATTAATTGAAATGGTGTTGATACTCTTGATCACACAAAAAAAATTAATTTTGGTTAAAAGAAATTTTATATATTTTAAAGGAAAATTTAACCCAAAGTTCAGTGTTGGACAACTAAGCTGGAGGACTTAGCTTAGGGTGTTGGAAAATTACACTTGAATTTAGTTTCGATGTGGAATGTGGATGATATTAAAAAAATTCATTTTGTTGCCCTAGATGCTATATAAATTCTACAAAATTGATTCCCTCCAAAAACAATACCTAAAACTACCCAAATAAAAAACATATTTCCTTATTTTACTTCATTTAATCGTTAAATTTATTGGTGGCTTATTTTGAGGTCTAACAGAACTAAGAGTATATATCAAAAATTCGATTTGTTTACAAAATATATGAAGAGGACCGATGGGCCAAGGGTTAGACATACATATTTCTATCCGTGCGAATCTCGTGTCCACAGACTGGCAATAAATTAGTTAAAGCTTTCCGGTTGCCGATGACACTGCGTCCTTGAGGGGGGAAAGGTGGTGGGAATCGGGGGGCGGGGGTTTCTAGTGGAGGCAGTAGGCCACCATCAGGGTCACCAGCGTGGAGACGAGGCTGTAGTGACCGAAGCTACTCTCGGCCACATTGTGGGCATCCTTGAGACCCGACTCCGCGGAGAGACGAGCCGAGGTCAGGCCCGGCATCTTCATGATGTCCGGCTGGCCTCCAGGCACAATCGGTGCCAGGGGCACAGATCCCTCGGGCACGGTCACGGGGGTGGTGACCTGGAATGGTGCCAGGTTCACGGATCCAGGAGCGGACACCGGAGGCGGCACGGCTCCCTCGACGGCTGCCGGTGCCGTTCCGTTGGCTGGTGGAGCTGCCTCTGGCGGTGGTGCCGGATAGCAGGCGATCTTCTCCACCTCAATAGTCTTGGTGGCGTCCGTCGGATCCGGTTCGGGCACCTTAACGGGCACACAAATGATGCCGCCTGCCGGTGGAGCATTCGGATCAGCCGGAGCACCAGGTGCCGGTGGAGCATTCGGATTTACAGGGGCACCAGGTGCTGGTGGAACTGGGACACTGGGATTGGCGGCTGCTCCGGGAGCAGGGGGAAGAGGTGCTCCTGCAGGAGCATTGGGATCAGCAGGTGTCGGCGGCAAAGGACCCAGAGGTGCCAGCGGAACAGCCCCTGGAGCAGGTGGCAAGGGCTGGGCAGCAGAACCAGATGCTGGAGCGGCATAGACTGGAGCAGGGGGCACTGGCAAGGAGGGAGAGGCTGCCGCCTGGGTTCCTCCGGTATTTATCACCGTTGTGCCCGCTCCCACTTCGCTGGTGGTCACTGAGCCGGGCGGTCCGTTGTTGATAATGATGATCTTGTCATCGCCACCGCTGCTGCCACCACCTCCTCCGCCTCCACCGCCGCCAGAGTAGGAATGATCAATCACACGCGTCTGTGTAGGAGTGAGGGCGTGACCCAGGATGGCTCCACCCAGGGCTCCGGCAATGAGACCAGTGCCCAGACCCAAGCCAGATGATGATTTCTGCGGCGCCTGCGGATAATAGGTGGCTCCGGCGGGCAGGGCTCCTCCAGCTGGCAAGAAGGTGGCTCCTGGTGGCAGTCCTCCGCCAACTGGGGCCTGCGGATAGTAGGTGGCTCCGTGGGGAATCTGTCCGGCGGGATGGTACGAGGCACCCATGGGGTAGGCACCTGCCGGATGGTAGGTGGCACCCGCTGGAACGTGTCCGGTGGGATAGTAGGTGGCTCCATGGGGCACTTGACCCGCCGGGTGGTATGAGGCACCTGCTGGCAGCTGACCCGCTGGATGGTAGGTGGCTCCCGCTGGCAACTGCCCCGCTGGATGATAGGTAGCACCAGCCGGCAACTGCTGACGCGGATAGCTCGACTGCACGTTGTGGGCGTTGGTGGCCGTAATCGGTGTGTATCCGCCCGAAGAGCCGTATCCACCGGTGGAGTTATTGCGACCCCTGTAAGCGGTGCCGGCATGGGCTCCACCGTAGTAGTGGCTTCCACTGGAACTGGAGCCGGCAGCTGGGCGGGCCGGACTCTGGAGATTTGTGTTGCTGTGCGTCTGTGTGGCGGCCGAATAGCTGGGCGGTGCCGGCTTGTAGGCCGGATTGTAGGCTGGCGGACGCTCGTGGATGTTAGTGTGTGCCCCGCCCACAGGATTCGAGGCGGAGTAGGCTGGCGGTGGTCCTTGCGGCTTAGCGGGCACATTCCAGCCAATCGGTGAGGCAGGGGCCGCCGGCTTGGCCACACTGTGGCTGCTCTGCGACTGGGAGCTGCTCACCCTGCTGGGCTGGGAGTGGCTTCCGCCGCCATAGCTCAGCTTCACGTTGTCGGAGTGGGAGGGCGCCGAGTAGGAGTGGGAAGGCGCCGAGTAGGAGTGCGAGGAAGTCCTTCGACTGGAACTGGAACTGGAGCTGCCACGGCTCTTGCTGCTGCCTCCGCCAAACCAACGCTTGGCCTGCACGTCCTCAGTGGTTAGGGCCAGCAATAGGAGCCCCACCACCAGGAGGCTGCCACTGAGCCGCCTGGGTATAATGGTCATTCTGAAACAGGAGAATCAAATGGTTACTCACAGATATCTTAATTCGGGTTATGAACATAAGTCTTTACGGAATATTTTATATGAATTTTTTGGAGTAGAGTTCATAGACTGACTTTGACTTTGACAACTTCCAGTTGCTCTTATTGAAGTTTCAAAATTATTCATTCTTCTTGTCAGGAAATACAAATTTGTCTAAAAAAAACCAACTATAAGTGAAACACTTATAATTGCATATATAATTATAATACGCCACTTACGATATTGTTAAGTGACTCAATGATATATTCTTTGAAGTGCAGTAATAAGGAATTTTATTAATTTAATTATATTCATTATTCATTATTTTTAAGAGAAATCTTCAGACTTTCTCTCGCAAAATTACATATAAACTGAGGAATAAATAAATTATTCTTGGAAATTATTATTATTCATGGGAATCAAATACATTTTTTGAATTAAATATTTTGATATTACCATTTGTAATATATTAATAGTTATGATGGTTGTGAAAGGGTATTTAAGACTGCGACCTTAGCACCACAAAATTTGACTCGTCCCTTGCTGCACCCCGAATTTCATTGCCCATATTCTGAGTGCTTCTGAGTGACAGCGAGGCTTTATTTTTATGTTTGTGTAAAAAAACAATTTATTCAATTTGCGCTAATAATAAACCACAATTATGGTAAGTCAACTGAGACATGGTTTCCCCTTGGGATGCTATTCTGGATTCCTATTCTGGTTTTTAATTCTGGATTCCATGAATTCGAAGAGCTTCGAGTGTCATATTTTATGTACTTAGAAAAATATATTCAGAATCTTTAAGATTAAAAAAATCTCCTTATTTTAGGTGGTATAATATCAGGAAAATTTAAAATATTTAAAAATAAAAGCTTATAAAAATATTGATATTTAAAATATACTTTCTGGATGTTTAAATAATAATATCAATATTATGTTTTCAACTTTAATTTAAAACCTAAATACTCCAAATAAATTTAAGAATATCCATATTATTTCCCTTTCCACACCCACACCCAGACACCCATTTTGGCCACTTTACCGATTGGAACAGTGACGCAAGTGTCACGCCCTGATTGCCAAAAATTTACAGGAACTCTGCAGCGACCCGCCCTTTTATTGGACCAAATTAGAAGCGCGTTATGCGTGTCTTGGGCGGTCGCCTAATGGTAATTAACTTGCTGATTTTGGGGCCACTGTCGCGTGGCTACGCTCCATTGACTTCTGGTCCCGGCACACCACCCACACCCAAGTCCCGAGTCCCTGAACTACAAACACTCGAGAGCCTGAAGGTCAAGTCTGTGTGACCAAGGCGAACGAAAGCCTCCTTTATGAGGCACGAAGGCGAAAGGAACTGGAAAAACTTTGGCGTAAATTAAAAGTGGCGTGAAATGTTGTACTAACGAAATTAATTTATGAACTTGTTGCCCCTTGATTTCATAAAAAAAAAAACATATTTGTGGTGCGTTTTCCAAAACAAACATCTCTGATAAGGATTACTACGGAAGTGACTCAAGCTTCTTAGGAACTAAGCATTTTCTGGGGATTTTAATATGACTCGATATGGCGCAAATAATTAGTTTAAGAAGTGTTATTTATGCAAATTTTATAGAAAGCATTCATGTGATATTTATAAACATTAAATCATGTGGAATTTTAAATAGAAACAATATATAGAAAAGATTGATATGGTTTGGAGGATCCTAATTATTGGATAAAAAGAAACTTAAATAAATGTAATTAAGAAAATTAATATTATTACATCTCAATTCGCAGTCTCAAGTCCTCGTTACCTTTAAAAAAACGTAAATCCCAAATTCCAAAAACAATTGACTCAAAAAAGACCCAGTATTCAGAAATCACCCTTAAAACCAGTTCTCAATTCTAAACGAATTAGAATATTAGTACTCATTAGGTTTATAAAAAGTGTAATCACAAATTAAGGGTCTTGAAAATTCGTCATACTTTTACGACCCACACCATTAACATTTCATTAGTCCCAAGTAATTGCCAAAACAATTGTTTTCAAATTGCTGGCCTGGAATTTCGCCCAACTAAACAATAGAGTGTGACACAGTCTAATTAAAATAAATCTACCTATTAACCGGCACTGGTAACTGTTATAATAATAGTAAGCCTGACTGACACACATGTACTTGCTAACAAAATAAAAAAATGAAAACAAAAAACTGCAAGCGATGCTGAAAACGTGATAAACCCGTTTCAAGTGAGTCATCGAAATCGGCAAAAGCTGCAGCGCATGCGCAGCTATGACGTCAATGGGGAAATGTTCATGAAAATGAGTACTGAGCTGTTTACCCCGAGTTTGTTTACTTATTTTCTCGGCTTCTGGGAATTGTTCGAGCATCACTGGAAGAGACGGTCCAGAAATTGTCTGCTTATCGCCCTGCTAAAGTCACAGATCAAAGCTATTTGAGATTAGCGACAGATCGAAGAGTGAATATATGAATATTGCGATGGAAATGAGTACTTTAACCACAAATGATTCATTAACTCATAGTTCGACAGAGCCTTGGAGAGAGTTGCCCAAGCCTTACATAATATATGGGAAGAATGATGCAAAGCCAGAGACCATAATGCCGCACAAGAGATACGTATAAAAATGAAAATTAATTGGGCGTTAAAAGCCGGTTAGTTATGTATGGTATGTATGGGCTTTGAGTGGGTGACGCTCCAAAATATTTTTGCCACGAAATGTCTTTTTTTTCTATTTCAAGTCAGCAGGCCTCAAAGTATTTGATTTTACCTAAGGTAATATTTACCCTCAGCCTTAATGAGATATAGCAGCTGTTTCCAAACAAATAAAAACTGATAGGTGATCTAATAGTGCGACTCGTGTGTATTTATAGGTGATATTTTTTACACTCCACTGCACTATGCATAAATTTAAGCTGGGGTATTGTACATATTTAATTTATTCCCGCCCTTTCAAAGTGTTTCTCTGCTTGAAGGGGGGATCTACAAACTCTATATTTAAACCAACCTGTTGAGTGCATGAAACAAAAGCTTACCAATTAATATAAATTCTGGATATATCAAAACATGAAAGCTATGCAAGATACCAACACAAGGCATCTGTTGACATATAAATAAATATATGAAAAATATATTTTCAAAAATGGTTCAGGAGAAACCCCAAATTGGTTGGGAAGAATTGGGGAATTGCCTTTTAATATGCCTTTTAGTATGTCTGACACTCGTCAACATTTTTATATTGGTTTCCTTTAGCTTGAATTGACCTTGAAGTCGGCCAGGCATTGCAAAAAATAAATAAACAAAACCCACCACAATTAGTGGTTAAATTAATGCAACGCCTGCTTTGAACAGTACAAAAAACCTCAGAACAATTGCGTTTGGGAACTGAATTTCGTATTCCTGACATGGAGCACTCGCTGAACACTCGGTTTAAAATGTAATAAACACTAATTTATTTAATATTTACTTTGTTTTACTGTTTATTCCGCTCGCTGTTGCTGCCGCGTGCGATTTTCGCTTTAGTTTCGTGCAAAGTTTCTCGAACAACTGAACTGCGGCTGAAAAATCGTTCGCGTTTTGTGTTTTTCTCTGGAGCGGACGGCGGCAGAGCAGCGGCAGAGTGGAGGCAGCGACCGCGAGAGTGGGTCCAACTTGCTGTTGTTGCTGTCACCAGTGGTCAGTGCACAGAGAGAAACAGTTATTAAAATAAAATATAATTCAATAATTACATTAAAACTATAAATATAATTTGTTATGCATATTTTAATAATTTCTATCACCCATCAACTATGTTCCTTATTTTAAATACTTTAGTCAGTTGGAGAAGTATTAATATTGTTTTATATTTAGAATGTCTTAGTTTAGACTCTGATAACATAAATATGTGGTTGAATTGAGTATATTTAAATAACAACATTATCATTTTTTAAATTATTCTTACCTTTTCCATTATCTTTGTCACTAATCAATATTATCAATTCTTAAATGCCATACTATTTACTTTAGAAGAATAAAATAAATATTCTATTATAATTAAAATATTATATTAAGAAAATAAAAACATGAATATTTTATTGGATTTATTCATAGAAATAATTAAACCTTAAAAGCTCTTATTTTAACTGCTGATTCAATATAATCAGATGAAAATAGTTAATTATGAGAGATGTTCACAGTTTATAGTTCCACATGGACTGTGTATAAAATTATTATTAATATTATTATTATTATTATCAATATTATCATTATTTTCTCACACTTTTTCTTTGTGTATTTATCATTTCCATCGCTTGCTCTACTTGTTTGTGTTTTTGTCAATATCTGGCATCGCTTTATTGTCTCTTGGGCTCTTCTGTCAAAATGTTTTTATTTAATTTTAGCTTCTGGTGTGTCTCTCCAAAGGGAATATCTGCTATCTAAGCAATAATAGGTTTATCTCTCGGCTGCTGTAAAATCATTTACGTTGGAATTATGAGTGCCAAAGATTAAGATGAAAATTTGTGAGAGATAATATAGATTGACGTTACTTCAAATAAGGGGAAAAAATAACGCTTAACAATTTACAAAGATTTACAAAAGAAAATATTATAATAATTTTTTTAAGCGATCCCATAACATCTATTAAATAATTATTAAATTTATATAGTATTTTATTCATATTTCGAATGTACAAACAGTATGAATGATATCGCATGTAGCAGTCCCCCCCAAAGAGTGTTCTCTTCACATTTGCTGTCGCCTTTTTGCTCTCTGTCGCTCTTTTCATTCGGTTTATCGCCTCGAAAATGTTGTTGGGCTTTTAATGAGCGTCAAGTGAGCTTCATTGCTTTTGTTGGATCATCGCTCACCCACACACACGCGCCTCTCGCGAAGGTGTTTTGAGCTCGTGTCTTCTCTCTTTGTTTCTGTTTTGATACCCTGTAAGTGTGGAGAAAAGGGGTATGCCAGTACCTATATATATTCAAATGTCATATTTTAAAAATTATATCTGCTTGATTATTGGAAAAATTATTTTATTTTTATTTTCGATTGGAATTTAGTTTATTATTTAAAGTATGTATTAATTAAATTTTTTCTTTTAGTATTATTTTTAATGTCAGGTATTTTGTAGTCTAGGCCCAATCTATTTATTTTTATTTTAACGGGGTATTTGCCTTCAACGTCAAAGCCAGCGTCACAGTTTACGTCGCCGCCACATTGCAGCCCCTGTTGGTGTTGCTGCCCCATTTTTTATTTACTTATACACTGAGAGCACTTTTGTTGTTATTCTCCTAAAATATTATAAATTATACTCATAAACAATTGTAGTAGCAGTCTTACACTGTAAAAACCTAGAAAGCCTTAGATTTTTAATGCCAACTTAAATAGAAAGACCAATATTATGATATTTAGTTTACACATTAGGACATTTTTTAACAATTTTGTTTTGTAATCTGTATATTTTATTAAAAAATTTAAATAAAATTTCGTAGTATATTTTTGACACTGCTTGTTTACCTGTGCTAACACAAGGGCGAGTCCTGCCACAAATGTCAGCATGTTGATGAAGCATCGGGGAGTCTCTGACGCAGGTTCTATTACTGGTTTTCTATTTTAGTCTCTCCTTATGTGTTCCCCCAGGAGTGGAATATTACAGGAGATTTCCACAAAGGTAAGGGTAATTCTATAATCCTTGTTATAATTTAATAGAATTAAATTGAATTCTTTTCAGGAGAAAAAATATGTTTTAAAAAAACATTCTCTTATACAATTATTGGCTTTTATTTACTTTTGTTTACATATAACTTAGTTCCTAGGGAAAACTCAAGAGTCCGTTTTTACATTGGCAGCTCGGCCAGCCACAAAGCTGGCCACCTCGACGGCATCACCGGCACCCTCGTCCTGTTGTCCCTGCGAACCACCCACCGAGCCAACTGCCTCTGCACCCGCCACAATATCGCCGGCGACAATGGGTGGTTCAGTGGTCGGGTGGTTCCAGGGTGGCGGGCTCCCCGAATCGTGGGGCGGTACTGGGAAGCAGGCCACACGCTCCACTTGTCGCGTCACCTCTGGGTTTTCGGGATCCGTTTCGTTCAGCATGACGGGAAAGCATACGATTCCGCCATCGAGCATGGGGGGAAGGGTTGCCGTGGAGTCTGTAGATTCCTCACTGGACACAGGGGCACTCTCCTCGTCCCCATCCCCATGTCCCTCCACCGTCTCCTCCTCCTCCTCCCCCCCGTTCGCCTCTTCCTCGGTCAGTGGATTTTCGGGAGGAACTACAGCTGATGCCTCCCCTGAAATTGTAGTTTCATTTTGGGCCACTCCCTCGGGCTGCTGCTGGCCATTGTTGACGATGATGATCTGGCGTCCATTTCCCTGAGCGAGCTGTTCCTCCTCCCCATGATTTCGGATAATATGGGAGCCATGGTGACGGTGGCCAAAGAGCAGATTGTTCATCATGTGACCCGCCAGCATTCCGGTAAGGAAGTCTCCAGAGCCTACATTTAGAGGGGAATTTAATTAGTTGAGATTATTTAAATTATGAATTATTAATCAATAATAATATTTTAATATGTAAATATCTTATCAAGGCAGCTCTCTCCAAGTTAAAGACTCACCTCCCAATCCCCGATTCATTCCCACTGGCGGCTGGGAGAGGAACACGGCTCCCGGTGGCAGGGCCTGGGGACTTGCATAGACCGTTCCGCTTGCCTGACCCATCGGATATGATCCGTAGCCGTAGCCCGGTGGCATTTGCTGGCGTGGATAGCTGGGCACCTGCTGCTTGGGCACCATCATTTGCTTGGGTGGCTGTGGAGGCGGCGGCGGTGGTTTCGGCACTGTCATGGCTGTGTGCACTGGAGATCCGCTAACCACGCGACGACCACCTCCCGACGACGAGGGTTTCTTGTATTTACGCCAACCGCCAAACAAACCGCCGAAGGAGCCACCACCACGACCCCTACCGCCGCGAGCCTCGGCTGTGGGAAAGGTGGAGGCTGCGAGGAGCAGCAGACTGAGTGCCAAGGACCAGGATCGCATTTTAAATCTCTGAACTTATCGGAGCTGATCCCAACTGATCGAGTGGCGCGGACGAACTGGCGGCATGAGGCGCAACTGCGACGCGTATATCCGCGGAAAGTGATAAATGCGTGGGCCGATGCCCTACGATTCAGAAGTGGGGTGTATCTATAGTTAGAGGTTAGTGATTTATTATGGGAAAATATCTTTAAGAACTTGTGCAGAAAATAAGTAATAAAATAAAGAAATAAAATAAATAATATAGACATGGTAATTATTAATAATCATAATTTTAGACACCAGTTTACAGAAGTATTTAAAAAATATTCTTTAAATATGGCAAAGCACTTTTTGTTTATCCTATTAAAATGTATTAAGTTTGTGCTTTAAATATCAATAGACTACATTTTCAATAAATTATAAGAATATTTAGTAACATTTAAAAAACAAAGCTAATTAAATTCGTTTAACTATAGTTAAATACTCTAAACATAAAACATAGGTCTGATCAAAATACAATATTTTTTAATGTCTGCAAATTATGAGTTCTCGAGTACAACTTCATTGGAAACATAAATTTTCTTATGTAGATTTCCCTGGTTTGCCCTAAATGCTTTTTCTTACTCGTTCATCTTAGTGTCCTAGTGAAATTCAAATGCATCAACAGGGCATTCGGTTACTCCTTTCACCCGGCCAGTCGCCAGACACATTCACTCTCATCTTTCAAACAACCTGACAACACTTGCCCGTGGGCCTGGTCCCCCATCGCTGAAAATTGAATGAGTGTCGCCGTGTAATAATTCAATTGACGCTAATTGAGACGAGCTCGAGTTCTCGGATTTTCTCTTGCAGTGCAATAACAAAAATAAAAAAGAAGGAAAATCAGAAGGAGAATATCATGTGCTGGAGCGGTGTTGATGTTGATGCGACGGCAATTTGCCAAATGTGTCGCATCTAGTTTCATTACGGCTGGAATCCGAATCTTTGGCTGTTGCCAGTGGCCGGGGATAAATATCAAGATATACGGCGTACTTGGTTCTCGTCACGTTGACGATGACGCCGGCGATCGCTCATGAACCCTACGTTGACCCATTTCGAAGGCGTTGCATTTGCATCTGCACCTTGGAGGCGAGGTTCTGTGTGAAAATTCTTATGTAAGCCTAAGTACTCAAAATAAACAAGCTTTATGCTTAGTTAGTAAAGCACTTAAGTATAACTTGCACACTTGAGATTGAGATTAGAATGCTTTGTTTTCAATCATCTATATCTTAACTTAAATTACTAAACAGCAAGCTTGGTTCTGTAAATCAAGTAACACTTAATAGTATTCAAAAACAAAAATTAAGCAATCAAGTCAACAATGGAAATTTTGAAGTATCCCAAAGTGGCAAGTACTCGAAGGCGGAAATTTCCTCTTCTTTAACTATCTTATATCTAGGAAAATATTATTTTCAGACGAATTGTTTTGTGCACGATGAAACGCATCCGAGTGCCGAGGACTACTGCGATATGATGCAGAATACAATTACCTGTGGATTGTACGTCAATCTCATTGACTTTATGAAGATTTTCTTCTGCAGCTTCAAGCTGTCCTCTATACCACTTTATGGCTTACTGAATGCGATCATGCTGATCGGATTGTTCAGTCTGCAGCATATGGTGACCAAGTACTTGTGGGTGGATGTAAACTAGAAAAATATCCCTCTTATTGCTTGAACTCTCACAGCTTCTTTCCGAATCTAGTGACGCTCATTGAATTCACTCCGACGACTCGGTTCGGTGCCTCGTACCTGATCTCTGGACCGTGCCTATTGATGCCCTATTACACGAGTGCCTGGGCGAGCTGTGGTAATCGCAAGGAGAACCTGAGTCCCTTGGAGTTCGCTAAATTGGTTGGGGACGTTATAAGGCACTATGTGATCGGGACTATGATGCAGGGCGTGCATGGATACAAAGTTGAAGGGGTTAACTTGTGGTCCTCCATAACATTTTTAATGCTGGGAACAGTCTATCTCTTGATTGTGAGCAATCGAAATCACAACATCAGCCGGGAGGGACGAAACAGAGACCTAAATATTTTAGAGTTTAGAGTTCTAGCATTTATATTAATTTTTATAATTGCCCTACTTGTGGTCCTCACCGCGTCTTATACAACTTTTGCCAGAAGTGGGCTGAGAAAGAAACAAGTCCAAGAGAGTTTGTCTGGTCTGGAAAGCGATGATGAGATCCTGGGCAGTTACCCGAAGCAACGATTCTATTCGAGGCAAGGCATTTGGTGGCGGACTGTGAATGGAGATAAGATTATGAGGGATAGCCATGTGGGCTACAGGATCTTTATGGTGAGTCATATGATATGTATTAATATTTCTCTTTGAGTTATACTTTCCTTAGATACCCTTCTTTTTCGTCTTGGCCCACTTCATTCCTGTCATAACGAGGGATCGCTTCCTGCTCGGATGGGTCAAGTACATCAACTGCCTCTGTTTGCTGGCCCTGCCGGTCCTGTGCCTTTTCTATCGCTTCAAAACAGTCGATTTCCTGCTCGCGATCATCGTTTGCTGGACAACCGCCTTCCTGGTCTTTATCTCCACGCACACGATGAGGCGACCCGACCGTATCTGGCTCTATTCTCTCCTGGGACTGATCATGAGCTCCATGGCCATTTGCGTGCTGAACCGGGAGATAGAGAACCTCGTCTGGCAGTACATCAGTCTGCGCTTCGACCTGCTGCCCGATCTCAACGTCCTCATGTACTTTGGACTGGGCGACATGTTCAGTGAGGCGATTGTGATCAGGGGCATGCAGAGTAGGAAGATGCTGGACGCCTGCTTCGGATTCGTGATGAGCGCGACCACCTATGGGCTCTTTTTGACCTTTCCGCTTCTGTACTACCACGGCTGCTATCATACCAATTGCAGGGTGAGCATGTTTTATTTACTTTTCCAAACCCTTTTTCCAAACATTTTCTTTGCAGTTAATTGCCACGGCCTCGTCAGAAACTTGTTTGCTATTTCTCCTCATTATTCTGTCTACTAGTGTGCTCCACGTTTCCATGAGTGGCTATGAGTTTCGCTTCTCCCTTTTTTTCTACCTGATGGGAGAGACCTTGGTATACGTGACATTCCAGTGGATGAGGCACCACGGAGCGGTGTTCCCGCTTACCTATTTGCCTAAGCTTTAGTTATGTAGTTAAGTTATTAATTTAAGTATTTTATTGTTATATTAACGTACTTAACTTATTTTTAAATATTAATTCTAACTAGAATACCACAAGTGAGGCTGATTATTCAACTTAATTTCGTGCCTGAAGGAGCCATAATGCCGGTTTATTCCCCCATTAATTTGGTTAATATTTTCTTAGCAAAGATTGGCGATTAAAATGTGTTTGCCTACCTCTCTCTCTTGAGGAAAATCAGAGCCCGATATTAAGTCATATTCATGGACAACTTTCTCGGCATTGGGCCAACATAATCGCCATAAATTATCATGGCCTATTGATTGCTGGCGACCATTAAAACCTTATGCCCAAGTCGATGCCCTGACCAGAAACACGCACTTACTCCATTTACAACGCTTGGGCCATTTTGAAAGTCATTTATAATGAAATGTAGATGTTGGATCGCCTTCGGACCCCCAGCAATAACCCCCCTGTCCCGCTCCTCTCGAGAAAGTGAGTCATATGTCATCTATAAGAGCCGAAATTAGTTGCCCGGCAAAACTTGTAAAATATTTACGAGCCCAAGCGAGCGCAAAGGAAAACAATCACGGCTTCCAGGCCGGACTCCGGAGTGTGCTTGAGGTGCGTAAAAAGTAACTACTTTGTGGCTTATGTGTCGAGTGCTCGAAAATATTGTTTGTCTGTGTGTGAGTGGGTGTAGGTGTGTGGGTGTCGGGCGGAAACTAAAACAAAAGCATTGCCTGCTTCTGGGCATATCCGAAGGTGTCGGAGTATGCGTACGTGTGCGAGTGCGAGGGATTCGCCTGTGTATATGTTGTGATTGTGCAATAAAAAATATCCAGCTGACATTTTGTGTCAAGCACCTTTTTCATTTTGGCACTTCAACATAGCTCGGACCCAGTCCGGCCCTCCAGAGCGGGAGAGGGGTCAATCCTGGACTGGGGAAAAGCCGAGGAAATCGGTATGTGTTGCCCATGGCTAATACTTCAAAGGATTTAAGGCTTGGATTGGGCTATGTTTTGATATGGAGGATCTAAAAATATTTATTAAAAATATTAAACATTTTTTGAAAATGATATTTTGCATTGATTTAGTAAGTTGTTCTTAAAAGCCTAATGTTATAATAATACAATGTGTTATAATTAAATTCTAACTAATTTTTATAACCTACATGTACAATGTACAAAGATTTCTTTGTATTAAGATTTCTAATATAGAATGTACAATGTACAAAGATTTCTTTGTATTAAGATTTCTAATATAGAATCGGAATTTTAGAATAATTAATATATACATCTTGACACCAGGTATCTTTCAGTCGCCTCATTTTCTTCTGGCTTTGTTTTTTTTTCTTCGGGCTTTGGAAAAGATTGGGGTGATGCTGCTCCCCGGTTCGCTAGCTGCTTGAGTGATGACAAATTACATTTGTCAGATTTATGACCAATTATGAGCGTGTTATATATCACCCTGGCGGTGTAGCGGTGTAGCAATGGCAATGGCTGAGGCAATGGCAGTGGCCATAGCCAAATGGCAGCGAGAGCCACCTTAATGGCAAGCGCAATGAATAAGTCGCCGTCGTTTGTTTGCGGTCTGGGGCACAGCCATATATATATAAACGCATATAAGTCGGTGTCTAGGTCCCTGGTAATGCCGGCACGTTCTTAATGCCATTGTACAATATCGCATTTCGTACATTTTCTCGCGCCCATTTCGCGTGCCCCAAATCCTCAACTCATCAAAAATTGGGCCGCCTTTTCGCCCGGGTTCCTTTTTTGAGAAATGTCTTTGGATTTCCCTTGCGTGTGTGAGTGGTATTTTTTTGCCTGAGAAATGGGAGCCACAGAACATATCGCGTGTCTTTATTTTCACACTTTCGCCTCATATTATTTATGCTGTTAATGCGTTGCAAATGGCCAAAAATCGCTTTTATTACACGCGCAGTTAAACTTCAATTATGGCCGCTAATCATAATGCATATGCCTTGGCGAGGGCAGTTATTCAGTTATGCAGGTTTGGTAATGGGTAAAAAAAACGTGGACAAATGCTATTCCATTGTGAAATTATGAGATTCATAAATTTATAAGAAATGAAGTTCTTCCTAGGATTTTTGACAAGCCTTAGGTGTCATTGGTCTGATTTAAAGGTGTTTGAGTTTGATTTTCTGATTTTTTATGGGGTTTTTTATGAGGTGAATATATTTCTATACAAATTAAAGTATTTTATTCTTTAATAAATTGGTAAATAAATATTCAAACGTATATTTTATATACAACATTTCAATCAAACTTAAGAACCAATACATATACATTAAGAATACAGATTTAAAATGTCTTGAACTCCTCAATCAACTCTCGTTCTAAATAATTCTCACATTTCACTGTGACAAAACACAGAAGGCACGCAGGAATATGCAAAAAAAAAAAAAAGGAAAACTCCCATAAAACACGCGCCCAAGTGCGCAAATTAAAATCGAAATCCATAAATTATAACAAAAAAAGAACAAAATAACGAACCAGCGGGAACTGAGAGGCGGTGGGCGTGACAGCGGCTGTAAAACAGCGACAAAAACGGTAACAACAGCGCACAGGCAAAGCCATTTTATGCTTCACTTTACAATTCAATCAGTTTCAATTTCCACCTGCCGAATACATTTCCGTTTTACAGTTTATTTCCACTGCCAAACGCCAAATGCGGCCGGCTGGCTGTTGGTAATTTTTTAATTTCGACTTGAATTTCAAAATTCAATTAGTTTTTGCCACGCACACACACAGACAGACAGACGGACAGGAAGGAAGAAAGGCATAAAGCAGTCAGCCCACAGATCCTGTGGAAATCAGTATCCAGGAACGGGGCTGGGACGAGGAGCAGCCCGCACCGCAGATGTCCGCCTGAGTCTGCTCCGGCATTGTTGGTTTCACTTTTTAGATTTATGCTTTTAGATTTTAATGAAAAGCCACATTTATGTAGATGCCTCCACACTTCCAGGAGCCCAAAGATATATAGTAGAGCAGACGACGGGCGGGGGCCTGCGGGAAATGCAAATTTTGTGGTCCAAGGGGCGTGGTGGTGTTGGTCGGGGCCAGCACCAATTTAAGCCCCATAACTCAGACCGTAGCGTGAAAGAAATTAGTTCAGTTGGCGGAGCAACTCCTCTGCCATATCGAGCCCGAGAATCAGAGATTTGATTTGTGGCCGACCCAGCCAAAAATTGGCAAGCTGCCGGCTAAAGTGTAGGGACAGTATTCAATTTAAATTAGTTTTGCCGAGATATATATTTAAGCACATAGTATATTAAAAATGTAACAATAAAGTTATACTTTTCTTTTGAGAATTAAAGCTGGATAAAGGCCAATATTCGGTATCTGGCGAGTGCCTTTTATTCGGAATAGATCACTGCTATTCAATGATATCAGCGTCCATTCATTGCTGATGAACCCTTGATACGTATCAATAATACCGATAATTTGCTCGATGAATTTCCCTTTGGAGTGCAAACGCCGAGCTTCCAATTAGTGGAAATTTTTCAAAATCCATGCGGCAAAAGCTGAGTGCGTTTGGTAGTTATATTTCTCTTTATTTTTGTTTTTTTTTTGTTTTTCCCCCTCTGCATTTGTTGCCCCTACGCGCTGGGAAACAAGCTGCAATATGTACGGTTTGATAGCCAGCCGCCTGTCCATCTATCTGGCGGACCCTGCACTCTGCCGCACACAGGCAACTGTTGCTGCTGGCAACACAACTGCAACGTGGCAGATACATTGGATATTGCCACAGCATTCGAAACCCATAAGCCGCTGGCAGCTTGTAGGCAGCGGCAAATAAACAGCGTGCGATATGTGCCGCGCCCACGTCGTCGTGCAAAAAGTGTAGCATACAACTCAGGGCGCCATCATCAGCAACATCTGGTGCTCTCTATCCTGCCACTCCTGACGCTGCTCCTGCTACTGCCACTGGTCCCCTGCTGCATGGCAACTGCACATTACCGTTATGTAGTTTTTCATGCATTCATTGTGATAGTTAGCCGGTCGGCAGGCAACTCCCAGAATATATTGTTCGGCAGGGACAGAGCAGCGAGGGAGCACTAAGAGACTGCCCCACGGACAGTGGGTTAAAATGCAATTTTATTGAAAGTTGGTCTTGAAATATTTTGATTTTTTGGTGGTGATAAAAAACCTATTTTTATAATAATTATTCGGAAATTTATTATTTAAGCCTTAGTATTTATAGTAGTAAATTTTCAGTAGTGTAACATACGCAATTTGTGTAACAGAATTTTATTCTTATTGTGAAATTTAATAGGGAAATACGCCTGAACAAATGAATGAAATTCAATTAAATTTAAGACTCTTCATTAACAAATTTCATATAAATTATCCTTTGACTAATTAAAAAAAAATAAAACTAAGTCCAGTGTCCAAGCTGCAGATTGGTGGAACTGATAAGTAAGCACACGTCGCATTGGCCTGCCTTCACCTCCATGGCACCGTCCTTCTGATCCGATGTCTCCTGTTCCGGCAATGGAATGTGGATGTAGATGGTGGGCTCGTGGACGGGTATGGCATGGCCTGGCTTGGCCTAGCCTGGCCTGGCATGTATGCCGTGGTCCGCCTGCAACTTGACCCAGGGTCAAATGCAACAAGATGCGGTGCGTCGAGTGGCGATGTTGCTGTTGCTGTTGCCGTTGCTGCCGCTGTTGCAAATGAAATTTTTCTTCAATTAGTTTATTTTCACACCAATGATTTTGATTTCAGGTCCGATGCCCACAGCCCCCATCCCCAACGCCGTGGCCCCTGTCTGCTCGATGGGTATGTTATTGTTGGCGCTGTTGCATCGGCATGTTAACGAGGGTGTGCGTACACTGAGGGGAAATAGGGTTCCTTACTGGAGAAAATATTAATGAAATAAATACCGGTTGTAATATGAACTTAAGGTAAAGGAAACAGGGAGTATTTTCAATAGCTTTCCTTTGGAGTTTTCCTTACTTTTATTTCCCAAAGCTATTGTATTGACCTCACCCATTTCTCTCAGTGTCTTGTGCGGCAATTAAGGCGGCGCGTAATTGTTGCCAGTTGCTGGATGATGCCGGCATCGTTGCAACAATATCATTCCGGCAAAGTGGACTCCGGCCAATCCTTGCCGAACATTGAGCATTTTGTTGCGAAGCGCCAATTTTCGATTGCCTTCCACTTGATGGACCGCCAGCGAATGGAACCAGAAAATGCCAGCGGAAAACTAAAAAAAAAAAAAAACGGCAAGAACAACGTGGCAACGGAAAATGAAAATGATTGAAGTGGGAGCCAATTTGAGGAGTGTACATGCATAAACATGAAATCAGAACGGAGAACGGAGGCAGGTAGCAGCCATCGCATTACCTTTAGTTGCTGGCCCATTACGTATACGCCTCGTAAGGCGGCAAAAAATGAATTGGATTTGTCAGCGTGTGCGCAACTAAAAGATATCAGCGGGAACAAGTCCTGGCAGCAGGAAAAGAACAGAGGCCAGAGTGGCTGAGAATCAGGCATATTCCCGAAATGAGCATGCGATACACGTGCTGGGGCAATTTGTCACATGAGCCTCTAAAATATGCCCAAGGGTGTTTGGAAAAAGCCAGCGAAGAGCTTCCAACCACACACAACACACACACGCACACAACACACATTTTGCACGGCTCAGTAATTGTGTTTTAAAAACCCATTTCGCTAAAAAAATCTAAAGGTTTTCTCAAAGCACTATAAAAATACATGAGAAAATGTAGAGAGGAACTTGAGGAGTGCACTTAAAAGTGTTTAAAATTTAAGCTTACATATAGTGAATATATTTTTATATTTAATAAAGGAATTAAAACAATTACTGTTTAATTAGGAAATTGTCTAAAGTTGTTAGAAAATCTCACATTAAAAGAAACAAACTCTGAAATAGAAAAGAAAAATATATGGGTATTTATTAGTACTCTTATGTATCTTATGATATTAAATATTTTTATGTATTTAGAACTTTTTTATATTTTTTTATTATATATTTATCTCTTCTCAAAATTCCACAATATTTCTTTAATAATTCCTTCGAATTCCTAGTGTTTACGCTTCTCGGAACTGACCCCAAAAAGCGATACACATTCAGATGGCAGGCAGCTTAGCGTTGGGAAAAATATGAAGTCTAGCTAAGATTAGATGATTTTTCAAGATAAACGCAAAAAGTTCGTAGGCACTTTTCGGCTCCAAGGAAAATGCCGCCTTCATATATTTTCCCCGCTGTTCACTGGGTGTATGTGTATTTAAATGAAGCAATCAATAAAATGCTGCAAATATTCCATTTCGACTGTGGAAATTTTCAATTTGGATTTTTCTTTTGCTGCATTGCTTGCCAATGCCAGACTTTTGGCCTTTCGAATGGGTATTTACCTTTCGTTTCAACAGCTGTTTTTATTTTTTTTTATTTCGCAATACTCGCATACATGGCGCAGACATAATTTAATTTCACATGCCTTGGCAGCGGCGAACTTGTGCGCGCCTTTGCCCTCGCGTCTCATTTGCAAATTTAAGTTATGTAGATTATAATTAGAAAAGTTTTGGCCCCCAACAAAAACTTTGTTTACAGGCAACACCGGGCTCCCAGCTACCCATCTACCCGGCTTCCCATTTTCCATTTCTCCCCTCGACTTGCTCATAAAGTCATAAAATTATAGGTAAACGCTTACGTGCATTGCCGGAAAAGCTTTTACCCGAGCCACGGGGACCTTTGCCCAATTTGAATGGGCGCAGGCTCGGCTAATTAATTACCACGGAATTAAACAAGTATGGTGAGTACCGGGTACACAAGGGTTTGCGCACTTTTCGCCATCGGAAAGGTCACGGAACTTGAATTCTATAAATGATACAATTCGAAACTAATCACTTTTAATTGGTCCGCAAAGCGAATTATGGCATCGGAAACCTTTTCGTGACCAACAAGTCAAAAGAAAAGTTTTAAAAGTTATGTTGGCTATTAAAATATTAAATTGTGTTGCTGCAAGTAAGGCCAAGAAGTTTCGGTAACCGAGGAATTTATGACCCAGAAATGAGAAGTCAAGTTTTTAATTATTCGGGATCCAATTAATTGCGAAAAATTGGGTGATGTTTATTCTGAAATTATAATAAATAATATAGCTAAGCTCTTAACATTTTTATAGTATAAGTATAACCACAAAAAATAAGTAAAATCAAGTCTCACAAACCCACAAAATCTTCAAGAAATAAGTAATAAAAAGCCTCACATATTGTTTTAAGAGTTGAAAAATAATTTTAAAATTAAAACAAAATATTATTGTCTCTAATTACTAATATTTGTGTTGAATTCTGCATCGATACGTTTCTCTCTCTCATTCCAAGAGGTGTTTTCTTTTTTAACTAAAATTTAAATACAAAAACAGGCAGCTAGCAAAGCATACGAAAAATTCATTACGTATACGCCGTGTGGTGCGCAGCTTTGTCGAAGTTGTTTTTGTTATTGGCATTGTCTGCTCTGTGCGCTGATTTACAGCTGTTGTTTTTTCCTTGTTTTTTATTATTCGCATCGTGTTTTTGCCATGTCTTTTGCACCTCGCGTGTTTGGGAATTTTTTACGACTCACGTGCACCCATAAAGTGCTCGCCGGGTGCGCCGTGTTAATTATGCTTTTAAGCAAATTAGCCAGTGCATTGATACACGCGAATAATGCGAAATCGACTTTGGCGAGCAGGCCAATAAATTACCCACAAAACAAGCGCAGGCGTCAAAACAGAAATCGGCAAACAAACAAACAGAAAAAAAATCAGGTGCCAACATGTGTGTAAATTTTCCATATATATAATTTCTTACTTAAACCACAAAAGGACGTGGCATGTGGGTGACGCTTAAAGCCGGTCGATTCTTTAATTTATTTTACAATTTTTGTATTTTATGCCTGGTTCCTTCTCTGGCGGCTGCCTGGCAATTTGATAATTACAAAGGAAATCCTATTAGCGCCGCTTATTTATGCTAATTTCGTTATTTTCGCTTAATTTTTAAAACATGAGTGCCCTGTTATCTGTGACCCCGGAGCAGGGGAAGCTGGGGGTTGCCTTTAATTTCATTTAGCGTCTCTGACAGCATTTCAAAGGTGGCAGGACGCAGCACACAGGACACAGGGGGCGGGAGGCAGGACTTCGGGCCCAGCACGCACCATTCAAATTAAGCAATGCGTACATTATAATCTTCCATTGGACGGAGGTTCAGACAGACAGGAGCAGGACCAGGGGCAGGAGCCACCTGCTCATACGTGGCAGCCGCGTGTCGCCTTCAATTATGTCACATGCGCACTGTGCGTCTTCATCTGCGAGGACCAAGGACCAAGGACCAAGGAGCGAGGAGCAAGGAGCATAACAATCACGATACACACGCCTAAGATTGCCATCTATTAGGGGCAAATGTCCTCTGCCACTTATCCCCCTGCCCATGGCCCGCGACACATCCTTGGCCAATTTCTGTTTGAATTTTTACCTTTTTCACTTTATGGGATAATTTTGGCGACATGAATAGACGTGGAAATTCAGGCTGGAGAATTTCCCGTGGCCTCTTAATTGGCAAACCTTATTAATATTTAATTATGTCTGATATTCTTGGAATTTATTCTCTATTCTACTTATACATTTAACTTTTTTTTAAACTTTTCAACGGCCATCAACCAGAACGTGGGCTAATTAAAAATTTAACGTTGTATTTCTTATATAAAATTGGGTTTTTGAAGACTTTAGGAGAAAAAGAAGATTTTACTGACAATATAATAGAATTCAGAGTAAAAGTATATGGAATAATTTATTTAGAATATTATTTTAAGGGGGATAATGGTTTTGTCAATGTTTTAAAATCTTTTTTAAAAGCAAATATAAAAATGTATAAAACAATCTTATATTTTAAGTACATTTAAAAGCTTTTTTAAATTAAAAAAAAATACCAATGCCCAAGCCTGGATGCCTTTTAATAAACAGCTTGCATTGTAAAGTTTAATTAAATCCACTTCCCTTTCAGTGGCTAATTTCATATGCCCTTCATTTACCAATTACCAATTTTATTGCCAGCCATAAAAAAGCGGACGAGATTTACGTCTGGGCTAGCGCCAGAGATCAACAAAATTCGCCTCATTGTTTCAATTTATTATTAACTTTTATACCTTGAACGGAACTTTATTTACCAATAAATGTGCCAGACTCCCCGACGAGCTGCTGAGCAATTTGTATAGCTTTTTAAGCCAATTTCCGTTAACGCCCCAATTGTTGGCCCATTTATGCGTTGTTGTCAAAGCTGAAGGTCATTAAAATGCCGGAGTCCGGGCATAGTTCCTCATCCGATTTGCCAGCTTAGGCAAATTGGCTTCGGCTCTCAGGTGAGGTAAAAATTTGTCCTTCCTAGAATTTCTTTAAGGGTTTTCTTTTCGTCAAAAACAAAGTTAAACTACAAGTTGAAAATTTCTGAGGAACAGGAATCCGGTGTGGAGGGAAAGTCGACAGTGCTTGATTTAGTTTTGATGTCAGTATCTCTGGTTGCCGTTGTTACTCTTTGTGTTCCTGGGAAATGCTTGGCATTTTATGACGAGCCGGCGAGAGAGCAGGAAAAGCTGCTACAGGACTCGGCACTCACATGCAAGTCCTGATTTTGTCATCCCCGCCCGGGGCTAGTGAAATAAAAATGAGCTACCGAATTGCGACGACAACGTCGGAAAACCCAACCGCCAACTAGCCAGGCAAGAAAACAACAACAAAAAAAGAGGAGGAAAAATTACTAGCATAATAACGCAAATATTTTACGATATACAACAACAAGAAAAACATGGGGGAAAGGTTGCGGGAGTGGGAAATCAGGGAAAAGCCAAGAACTTAAGTAGCTCCGGGCGCGCAAAGAAACAAAGTAAATAAAATTTTCCTTTATTTTTGCTATACAACATTTATGGCGACTATATGGACTAGTCCTTGAAGGATGTAACTATGAGTGTAATAAAGGGATCTTTATTTAAGAGAAATCTTTGATCTATAGGTGTTTGATTGTAAGTTTTTAAAAATCTGAAGAAGCAAAGCTTATTTCAGGGAAAATTTTAATATATTGTGAAGAAGATTTATCTAGATTTCAATATAAAATAAATTGGTTATATTCTGAAAATGGTGTTCTGCTTTATATTTGTATATATTTTTAATATGAGTATAATGTTATTAAGTAATTTAAAATATTGACTCTTTTCATAAGTAGCTTGCAATAAAATAAATTAAGAATTACTGGGAAAAACAGCTTTGAATAAGTAGTCTAGGAACAATATTGTTTCAAAAGATAACCCGAATGGTCCTGAATATATACAAATTTTCAATGTACTTCTTAGATGTTGGAAAGCATTAACTCTTGGCTTTCACAACCCCAATAATTTGTTGATTTCTTTTTTTTTTCAAAATATGTTTAATATTTTTTAGTGAAAGTGTATCCCAATGCCAGCATGCGAAAACCCCAAACTTCCACTTTGTGTTGTTCGTTGGCTCGTTTCTTATTTATTCGCTGCTGGCGCACGCATAACTTGCATTGAGGTTAATTTTTTGCTGGGGTTGTGATTGGGGCACTTTTCGTTCTAGAAGGCGACGAGGGTTCGCTTGATGGTGTGTATTATGGACTGCAGCCCCAGCCAGCTGATTGTCAATCGCTCGCGGCGGAGACACAATCAGCTGCGCTCGCTTTGGGCCAATGACGCTTCATTTAAAAAGCAAATAAAATTAAAATACGCCCATCCATCCATCCATCCATCCATCCCATCCATCTCGTCCATCCACGCGGCTGTGCAAATGCTCGAATATATATGTATGTATATTTTTTTGCCAGATCAAACAGTCGAATTATGGGCAAACACACACATGTCTGCAGAGGCTTCGCAGCGACTTCGTCCTGGCAAATTAAAAGCAAATATCGCTTGCGAAAAAATCAATTAAAATCAAATAAGGCTTTGGGTAAATATGCAGCTGATTTAAAATTATTTTTATGCAGCTTTCGTGGCGGTGGCAGCTGATCCCTTCCAGCCGCCGCCCCTTAAAGTACACAAATTATAATTATTGAAGGACCCGCCCCAGACCGAGGACCAGGCCCTCGGAACCGACAGGACCGCCGCTCGCCACTCGCCACTCGATAGTGTTTCAATGGCTGCCACTTGACGCGGCATTCCACCAATTCCACCGCCAGTCAAGTGCAGCTCGGTGCGGGTTCGTGGCCAAAGACGACGTCGATGGGAGTGTCCGATCCGAGGGCAAACAGGAATGCGGACAATTAATAAAAATGGAATTTACTTTTATGTGTCTCGTCCCGAGCTCTCCGCCAGAACTCCACTCCTTTTATGTCCTGCCAGTTCCTCGAATGGCAATGTCAAACAATCTTTTGGTCCTTTCGTGCACTCGTGCTGTTGCTGTTGGCAAATTATTCCGCATCTCGTCATAATGATAATTACGCGGAGTGAGTGTCAGAGTCGAGAGCGAAAATGTTTTCGCCAAGATTGTTGAAATAATCGATTGACCGAGGTCCGAGCATGATTTATACGGAAAACAGTCAATCAAATTACGAGTCCCGCCAGCGGAAGAGGAAGGTCCATTGCGAGACAAAGGGGCTTACAATGCGTTGCCTGATTGAAGCCTTTGTTGATCAACATCCTGCAGGACGATGGACAGTGGACGGCGGAACGGGTATTTATTTACTTTAACAGAACACCGGGGAAAGTAGCGAATGAACGAAAAACAAATTGTCTCACAACTCTGTTTGATTGCCATTGTATTGATCAGGATTCCAGTAGAGTTAAGCATCTCTTTGAAATGAGTAAGTAACCTGAAACATTAGAGAAATGAGATATTTAAACAAAACATATTAAGTAGAGTTAGAGTTAATACCATTAAAATTGTGATTTTAATTACACACCCTTAACAAGTTAAAAAACCCTTTTAAATATATATATTTAAGTTCCCCCTACAAGTTCCTGACAAAAACTACTAATTTAAAATTGGGTCAGCCTCTACAATGTACCCAAAATAGTAGCCAACAAAAAATTATCTCCCTGATCGGCCATCAGTTGAGGGCGGCCTCAAAGCTTTTCCGCTTACCATTTTCCCAACAATTAAGTGAATTTGTATTGAAATCGCCCCACAACTGCCAGAAGTAATCTGGCAAATGACATCAGACTCGGACTCGGGCCTTTGTCATAAGTTTGGCCGGTTATTTACTCCGCCAGCGACATCTCATTTGGTTATCTCGGATCCGCCAAGTACAGGCACTCCGCTCAGTGGTTGTTGCCACATTTATTTGCACCCGACCTTCTTCTACTTCAGCTGGCCCCAAGCCCGCTTAAGTGGCTAAAAAAATGTATATATATATATATTGGGGGGTAAAACTTTTCCTGGCCGCAGCGAACTAAAAATTAAAATTAAAAATTATTACACGCAAACCTTTTTTCGCCTGGCATTTCCCACTCAAATTACGGCGACAAGGTATACGGCTTAGGAAACGCAAGGAGTCGAGGGGTTTGGGGCCAAGACCCGCCAGTTAAACAAAGGCCAAAGGCAACCCTTGGGCAAATAATACTTAAACCCTCATTAAAGAAACTGAAAAGTAAAACGAAAAAACCGAGCAAATGAGAGGCAGGAAGGAAAAAATGTCACCCTTGCTCAGTTAATATAAACAAAGAGCGGCAAATACGAGTGCAAACTTGCCAGCAAGTCAAGCAAATTTGGCCAATTTGTCCCGTTTCTGTTACCATTTCGGTCTCCTCCCCGGAACCCTCTGCCCCGGCAAAATAATTAAGTTTTGTTTGGAATTTTTCTTATGCCTTTGTGCCGGACACAACTACTTGCCGAGTTTTACACATTTTACATTTCCCTGTCTCCCAGTTCGGCAAATAATTTCCCTCGAAGTGCAAACAAAGGCTGCGGACCAACTCGTAAATAGTTCAAGTTTCGGGGGTGAGTGAGACTTCAGTTTTGTGGGATTTCCGCCAGGTTTTCCTGGGGACAGCTGTCCCCTCGCCAGGCCTCGCTGCGGGCTCATTAAGCCCGGCTCTTTAACGCATTAGGGTGGCAAATGGGCTTTAATTTAATATCTTCTGTCAATGGCCAACCGATAATGTGACGGGAGCGGGCGTGAAAATGGCGACTGCGTGTGGGGTCAACTCAGCCGTGGATCTGAGTCCTGCATCCTTGCGACTCGGCCCGGATATCTCTTATCCTTGCCGATGACCACTGTATGCCATAAATAATTCGTATATTTCGTTGTATTAAACCAAAATGATAAATTAAATGGAATGTGGGCGAAGTTGGGGTACTCTGCGGGTGTTAAAAAATATGTGAAGAGGTGTTTCAATTTTATTTCTTAGCTCTGCAAATAAAGTGATTATATCCCATTAAGTTTATTATTTCCTTATGAATTTAGGGTAATTTTTAATGAATATTTCTCAACCTCTTTTAAGACACAATTTGTTAATTTAACGTAAACTAGATTCAAGTACAGGCAACCCTTTGAAATAATTTTAACTCCTATAGAAGTAAGAGTATATTCCTCATCTTATACCTTGGACTTTTTTATATAATAAAACTCTGCAAAAAACTGAAAACTACAAGTGCGAGAGCGTGTGTATGCCCACTTTTGTCATCATGTATTTAATTACTCAGGCAGTTTTCATTAAATGTGTTTGGGTCCCGCATCCTTGCACATCCTGGCACTGGCACAGCTCCTCCCACTGCGACCATAAAGTATGCGAAATATCCTCCAATTATTTTTACCCGTGAACTGCAAGTGCATGTGTGCGTGCTGCCTGTCCATGTGCGAGTTCAAAGTGTTTGGGCAGCAGGAGCAGGACGAGAAAAAATAAAAAAAATATAAAGGACATGGGGCGAAGGCAGGCAAATAAAGGAGAAATAAAAATGATTCTGCTGGCATTTTGCCCTGTAAATTTGAGCCGAGAATGCATTTTTCATGCGTTAATTTTTCATTTTTAATTATTCGATTATAAAGACCTTAAATAATTGAAGGCCCGCCCGAAGGCAGCGCCTTGCCGGAGGCCAATAAAAATATTCGAAAGATAACAAGACTTTCGCACTATGTGTTGTGCGTTAAATATCCTCGAACAATTACAATTTCAATTGCCTTTAAGTTGCTTTCTTTGGATATAAAATATTAAAAAGAGACGGTGAAAATGTTGCTTTTTAGACCAAGAACTTAATATGCTTCAACACTTGGTCAGCTTGAATTGTTGTAGGCTTGACTTTGCTTCTTTTGCCAGGCTCACTGTTTGTCTTTCTTTTGAAAACACGATTTTGCCGTAGCTTCATCCAGTTCCTGAAATCTAGTTGATGCTCTTTTCAAAGTTTTCTATTGGTGCTGAGGTTTACTCACTTTCTTGATACTTTTTTACAAAGTCATTCGCGAGAATCGTACGATTAACTGAACAGAAAGTAAAGCTGGTATAGGTGCTGTGTTTGGTGTTAACACCACTGGGAAAAAGCCATTAAGAAAATATTACATGATTAAAAAATAACAAAAAATCGGGAATCAGATTTAGTAGACAACATTTTCAGGGAACCAATAAAATAAAGCAAGTATTTTAATTGAAAATGAACTGCTCGCGTACGCTGATATTTGAAGACAACTAGAAAGCTGAAAAATGTAAATATTAGATACCCAATTAAAGTTTATGTTAGGATAAAAACAGCCTCTTAGTTATTGTTTCTGGTGTACTTTGTATTCGGAATTGCTTTTTCATTTCTTCACCTATTTTCTGAGCTTTTCCCTCAAAGCGCGGGTTTGGCAGGGTCTAGATTGTGACATTTTATTTGGATCCTTTTTTCCTTTTTTTTCTTGGATCCTTTCTCTATAAAAGTGCTAGATGTCAGCCACCCGTATTCAGTTAGATTCTGATCGTTGCGCCGCAACAAGTTTTTGTCTTAAAAGTTTTACAATCACAAATTTTTTGAGTGAAAAAGTGTTAAACGAAGCAAGGGTACGACTATGTTTAAAAATAAATAATCTTGTGACTAAGAACTCTTACGTTGTAAACAAATATATGATTTTCTGGAAGCTAGAACTGTAGGCTATAATTTTTAATTTTAATTTTTATTTTTTTTATCTTGAGAACCTTTTACCTTGACCGAAAGGAGCATGTTTGAGCACTGCACCACAGGGCTGAAGTCTGAAAAATATGTTTGTTTATTTGCCATCGTCCTTTGCACTCAAAGTCAACACAGGCCACAAAGTCGCAAAATATTTAACAGAACACAGAATGCACAAAAATAAAAGTAAAAACAAAAAAGAGCAAAAAAAAAAGAAAATGAAAAAATAAAAGCGTAAAATGCCAGAAAAGGAAAGCAGAGCACGGCATGGCATTTTATTTGGCACTCGAGCAGCTAACTTTATAACGAGTGCAACTATTTGCCCAGTAAATAAGTTTGCTGAAAAATCACCGAGCATGGACCATGGGCAACTATTTGCCAGCGTTTATAAACTAACCTAAACTTGATGCTTAACGAAAGTAAAGCGAAGGCAAGGCCCCCGAAATTGTTGCGCTACAACGCATTATTTTTGTAAAAATATGTTGCTAAAAATGCAAGCACAAGGCAAACATTTGTTTCGCATATTTGTTGCCTGTGTGTGCGGCGTGTGTTCGTATGCTTTTTTTTTGTGTATCCCTGTGACGCAGGACCTGAAAAACTATGTTGCCGCCGCCGGCGCTCGCCTTGAATTTTCAGCAGGAAGCGTTGTCGGGGGAAATCTTGCGCCAATAACTTGCAACTGCTTATGAGACGAGCCGGGGAGCTCGACATCCTCGCGACAGCCATGTGAGCTAGTGGGCGATGGATCTAAGGATCTGTGTGCACCGAACCAAAATTAGATTCAAAATGGAAATGCTTAGGCCAATTGTGAATATTTTAAGATACCACAAAGCTATTCCTAATATTATTATGGGTATCTATAGGGATTTATTATGTATTTCCTATGTTTTCATAGAATCAGTGAGTCATATTTGAGGGCTTATAATTTCTTTCTGTGTGGCAAGAATTGTTTAGGAAATATCTACAAAAATTCGGTAGTTTTTATGCGCATTTTTGAGCCACCCCAAGCGCCCAGCTGCACTGCATGCATGAGCCAGTCGGTCTCAGGCCCCGAGGTCTGCTTTCGGTCTGCCCCAGGACCTCAAGTGCTGACTGCCGGATGTCAGAAATGTTCGAGTGCCTCAGAGCCGCAGTCTCACTGACCCCTGTGATGGGGAAGCCAGTTTAAAGGAGTCTAAAAACAGAAAGAAAATAGGGAGAACGCTCTTAGGCAATAACAAATAAATATATAATAACGCTATTTAATTTAAGAAAGGATTTACTTTGAAATATCTGATGGAAGTTTGGAAAGATGTATACTCTTCTAGTAGAAGAAAGAATATTATGCTCTTTTAGAGATTAAAAATTAAGTTTTTGTAAGTAAGCCTTAAAGAACTCCAATTTTCTAACTAGATTGCTGTGCTTTAAGAAGATCCTGTTTTAGTTCCAGGACATAATTGCCTGAAGCCTGTCGTGGTTCCTAGTTGAAGATGAATATAAACACCCCAAAGCCCATACAAAAACGTTATAAAAGAGATCAGATATTTCAACAGTTTAAATGTCCCTGAAAAAATATGCTTAAATTTGTCAGGGAGAAGGGAATTTTCTAAGAAAAACTTTGGTCCCTCGCTGGGAGCCGGGAAAGTCAAACGGAATCCCGGGATTTCATTATCGTTGTGCTGGCCGACAAAACTAAATGCGACTTGATTGATTGTTCGGTACACTTAATTTAATGAATTATTTAAGCAAAGGAAAACAAAGCTAAATGCTTATAACTTTTTGTGCTTTTTTATCCGGCTGCGTCCATTTATTTGCTCTTTTTTTTAGACTTTTTTGAAACTTTTTTTTGCGACTCTGGGGGACAGCAGCAGCGGAATAAACCATTAATAAAATCTTTCATTTATTCATTCATTTATTTTGCTATTCTCCCTTTGGTTGCGTGCCTGTTTTTCCGCTTGATTAACATAATCCTCCATTTATTATGAGTGTATGTACGAGCGTGCGTGCGCCGCTGTGATTTAATTATGTAATAGTTTGACTGAAGTGGACTTTGGGCTAAGCTGCGAGCTGTCTTTGGCTCCTTTGTGCGTGTGTTGGTATTACTTTAATTGATTTGTTTTGCTGCCTCCGCTCGGCCTTGTCTCGTCCTGTCCAGAGTCCAAAGTCCTTCTCGCAGACAGCTTAGTTGAGTGGCAAAGCCGTAGTCGTAGCCGCAGCCGCAGCCTGATTGCGAAACGGTTGAGCTACTTGATGAGACACGAGATTGCTTTTCTCTATCCGCCTGAAATATGAGCACTTGATAGGTGATGGACACACTGGCTAGTTAATTAACTGGCTTTAAGAATATATTTCGAAATCATTGAAACGGTAATTGCGTGATTTCCAATCACTTAATCGGCTTGAAGCACATGGCTTTGCATTTTAAAAGAGCTTTCTGCTTGCACGAAGCAAACTCACTGCGGAAAGCAGTGATTATCTTTATATTGGGTTAAATAATTAAGTCCATAATGGCATTGGTATAAATTGGTGGGTTATATTGACTTCTGATTGCATTTTTGATTTATTTGGTATTTCCCATCAATGATGTTTGCTTATTTCACTCACAGATTATTTCTTCAGGAATGTATCTTAAATGTGAGTCTTCGCGAAGTATAAATGAAAGTCACAAAAAGTTCGAAAGTCCTGGCCCCCCGTCCTTCGGCAAACAAAAAACTGTCAAGACTCTAAATACTTTTGAATACTTCTTTTCAACTCGAAGAGAATAGAAAAGGAAAAGGAGCTCAGCAAAAAAGGAAAACAATAAATAATATAAATGTGTAAGGAATTCCAGGAAATTAGCATAATTTCGGGGTGTTGCGAGTGTCCGCCGAGAGTCCTGTCCCTCTTACCTCGTCCGTGCGCCTCCCTTCTTCTCCAGAAATTGCGCTGGCATATGGGCCACGATTTGGGCCAACTGTCGGCAGCTCCCTGACCTGACCCGACCCGATCCTGGCCACTTGCCGGGCATTAGTGTCCGGTGCCCGGCATTGTACTCACAAAAACTTTTTTCCATTCAACCATTGTGCATTGTGATTTCGCCACCGAGACTGCTGGCATACCCTGTTGTCATTATGGCCAAGGAGTTTGGTGGAATTTAGACCTTTAAGAGGAAGCTTTATAAACTTTATATAAACGAGAAGGGTTAATTGGGAATCAGAAAATAATTCAAGCTTTATTTGTAATTTAAACTAATTTTAGGAACTTTTTACTACTATAAAAATGGGTTAAAACCTTTATAATATATTGTAAATAACACCAAACATTAAAGATTAAGTTTCAACTATGATTATATTTGCAGTCTCGTATTTTCACTTGTTAATTTTCAATATATTTTACTTTATAAAATTTCCTGTTATTAATTTTTTTTTATTATTCTTAATTTCTTGGGTAATATCTAGCCCTGTACCTAATTTATGTTTGTTCAGCTGTGTTCAGTTTTAGAAAGTTTAAACTTTGGTACTTGTCCTGCGCATAAGTCAAACACGTGCCAGGAAGAAGTTGCCAAGTTTTATTCCTGGCCATCCTCGCACTCACACTCCCTGGCACACACCCGGAGACACACACCCACACACCCACACACCTGCTAACTGGCCAGGACAAATTTAAATTCCGCTCTTGCCGCCGCGTCCGCAGGGTGTAACAATTCTGCTTCGACGGCGGAGCTGAGCTCTTTTTGGGGGCAAAACAGTGAAATGAATAGCTAATCTTTAGAATAAATTAAATGAATTTTCCTTTCTTTCCTTTATTGGTAACACTTTCCCTTGCTCTGTGTGTGTGTGTGTGCTGGCCAAGTAAATCGCATTAATTTGGTATGCTGACCACAAAACTGGGATTTATTAAATAGTCAACTGGAACTCACACCAGGACAGGGCTGCTGGCCAAGTGAGACGTGCGTGACACACACACAAATGCCGCTGGCGAGTCTTACTTACGGGAAAGCCCCTCACCTCCCCCCGCAGACTACACACACACACACACAAACGCAGTCCCTGTCTGTGAGTCGAACTCGCTGCATGCGAAATAAAGTTAAAAGGTTCGCCCATACACACACTTGCCTACATATCATTACACACGTACCCATACCCTTTCTTTTTGTTTGTTTCTGTGCACGCTTTTCCGCTTGCCACTCAATACAGTGGAAAATCGGTGGAAAATTGTCAGGAAATCTGTTTGCGATATTTTGGCTTGTAAGCATAAAAGTATGCTATAGATTTTGATTTCTTAGGCAGTTAAACAAGATGAAAGTTATTATTAACAAATAATTTGAAATCTCGTTTAATGTACAAGATTTTCTTAGATTAAATAAATTTATTAATTTAATTTATTCTTTAAATCAATGTTCTTCTATTGAAAAAGATTTAAAACTTTATTAAATCAAAGTAAATTTCAAGGAAGTCTTCCAATCTAATTAATAAGTCAAAGAAGTGTTAAACGATGTATTAAACTGATTAAAATATAACAAAATAATTAATGATTCCTCCTTTTTTTTAATTCTACAATAAACTATTTGTTATGAAAAAAGAATACATTTTAAATAATATATTTAAATATCTCTAAACCACTGTGACTTCCAGGCAATCCTGACCACACACCCTTCCCAGCAGGATCAGCTGCAGTCCTGCGACTTTCATTATCCACACCCTGCGATGGGTGGGGGCCCAGCGGAAAAGGACACTGAAAAGGAGCCAGGGAGCGTGAGCTTCCGCTGCCGCTGGCGTTGCAAGAGGCTCCATCGAGGCAGTGAGTCAAAAGTCTCTCAACTGGAATGCAAATGCCGCTCCACCAAGTCAATAAATAAATTCAAACAATTTGACAACTTGCTCAATGGAGGGGCCCCGAAAACCGGGTGCGGATGTGGACAAAGAGGCGACTGGTGGCTGGTGGCTGGTGGCCCCCTTTGATTGTCACTGGGTGCGTGGCTAGCAATTGCGTTTGAGCGAATTTAAATTAAAGTGTCATTCGAATTGGCAGCCCCTCAACGGAAATAAAATTTATAGTTTCGGCAGCTCAAAGGAGCAATGCCCAAGTACAGGGGATTCCTTTCGGCTGCCTTTCTCCGTTTTCAATTTCTGTAAGTGTTGGGCACACTGGCACTCACCCTTCGCACACACCCACACCCCTCACACACACGCACACGTCCAGTTTAGATTTATCACTTTTGATTCGGCGAGTCCTTCATCCCAAGTCCGCTCCTCCTTGGGCAACTTGTATTGATTTAATACATTTATTTGCTTCCCGGATTCGAACTGGCTGGGGGCTTCCCCTTCCAATTCGATTTCCCTGTTTGCGTCCCCGAAAAAGCTGAAAAAAAGTTTTAATTTAATTTCGTGTTCGGGCTGCTGGCGATGTTTATCAGATTAAAAACTTGCCCTTTTCCACTTGGCCAGTGGGCTTGGGATCTGGACTGGGGAGTGTCCACTAGAGTTTCTCAACAAAAAACAGGACTCCCCTAAGGTGTGAAAAAAGCATCACTGTGTTTAAGGCAATTTATTTTATATAATTCACACGGATTAACATAGATAATTTTATAATTACCTTTAGCTCCAATAATTCCACTAATTATTCCGCATGATTTGTGATGCTTTTTTGTAGGGTTAGCTTTAGTCTCTGGAGCTGTAAGGTTAGCAATTATATTTTACCTAAATTTCATATTCATTAATATATTCAATAAAATGTATTTAAAACTTCACACTTTCCTCGCTTTTGTGACTCAAATAGTTTGACCATAAAAAATGGTTATCTGACTAATTTGCAATTTGCGCAAATATGTCTACTTAGTTTGTAAACCAACAACAGTTTTGATAATGCGACAACTAATTAGTCACCAATTTATTCCGCTTTTTGTGTGCATGTCAATTATATTAAATAAATTATATTAAATTATACTGACTAGTTGCGTTTTTTGTGTGCGTCATAAATGGGATTTATTCAGTTGGCTGCATTTATCCACTAAGACTCACCGAAGTGCCACTCATTATGATGCTCTTAGCGATAAAGCGACTCGGTGTTTGACCTCTTAAAAAATAGGGAGAAAATTGCAAACTGAATGGAAACCGAAAAGAAACCCTCACAAAAGCCAATAGCTCGGAATAGGAAAGCGGACAACAATGCACTCGAAACCCTGAAATACCTGAACATGAACGCATTTCTCAGGGGCATTTACTGGCTAAGCCAAAATGATGTGTCTGGCTTTTTGGCCAACTCTCTCCTAAGCTGGGCTGACAATGATGCCACGACCAGCGGCGCAGGGAGTTGGGCGGAAAACTGCAATGCAATGACCGCTGAAACTTTCATTTCACCTTCAAAGTGGGCTTGCATTTAGCCGAATATTTCGGCGGAAGTCGTATATTCCATTTATGGTTAAGGGAGCGGCGGAAATGTGAATATAAAACCATAAAACTGACACTGGGTTGGGGCGCACATCAACTGCGATTCCTACTGATGCCTGGCGACTTCTGCCATTTTCCATTTCACCAGTCTGCCACTTTTCCTGCCCCCACCCTGTTAACCCCTTTTGGCCTACCTTTGGCAGCCTCGATATGTGCCATTCTCCTTTACGACCAAGCGAAGTACATTGCAATTTTCTTATAAAATTATAATGTCCAGTGAAAGATTCTCTTTATTCTCTTATTTTGCAACGAAAATTGAATGAGTTTTCCGTTCATCTTCTGCCTTGGCCATAATGTGAGATGCTAACATGATTTTCCAGCTTCTTACTTTGCATATGAACTCCGTCCGCTTTTGTCCTCTTGGAAAAAGTTGTTGTCTGTCTGTGTTTTGCTCGGGGCATGTTCGCAAAATTAGAAAAATATTTCCTTTTTCCTGGCTGGCTGGGGACCAATCAATGGCAATTTGCTAAGGAGCTCGGGGAGGATGTGTGCTCGTGTTTGAGTGTGTGTTTTGTGTGGTCAATCTATTAATTTATTTGCTTATTAAATTATGTCATTATTATTGCATTTTCTTCACATACGACCAAGACATTGTCAAGGCTGCTCCACTTTACGTGAAATAATTTAATTAAACAGGACATTTAGCTGCGGGCAAGGAAGGATTTGTTGTGGGATGAGTTTGTGGGAAATGGAAGCTCTATTCCTAGAGCTGTAGTACTTGCCTTATTTTATGGTTATTTTTTATTGAAGCTTCAGCTTTTGAATCTGTCTTTATTTTATTTGATTTTTCATTAATGCACTGATATAAAAATCAAGTGCTGCAGGTCCCGAGACAGACAGGGACGGCAGAACGCTGCAGACTCCGCTGGGATGCCGGCAACACACAAATGCCATTAACTAGTTGGTGGCGCGACAACTTTTCACATTTTGGCCGCTGGGCACAGCACACACACAGGACACCTCAGCTCGGCAACTCGAAGACCATAAACACCGAGCGGCGGGGGGCATCATCGTCATCATCATTACCATCATCGGCGGCATCCGGCGGCAGGAGCCGCGGTGGAAGCGGGACATCATCCTTATGCTATTATCAACAACATCAGCCATTGTCAAAGTTTGGCGCATTTATTTGGTTGCTCAATCAGCGCCCAAAGCGCTTTCGCTCTCAGTGCTCCTCCGTGGCGTCCTGCCCGTGGACCTTGGGGACCCGTTCCCGGCTCTCATTTTTATCAAAAGAGCCTGCAAACTCCCACCTGCGCCGCTGCCTGCCATTTACAATAATTACCATCAAATGAACAAACAAACTTTTGTGCGCTCTTGTCCTGGACGAAGCGGTGGCAAAGGCAAAAGCCGCGCCTGACCCCGCGACCTCCAACCCTCCAACCCCACTAACCCCCAGCTAACCACCCAACTGAGGCTCATTTACTGGCTCTAATAACACTGTGCAGCCGGGATTTTGATCAGCAGCAGGAAGAGCTTTAAAGGAAAAGCAACTATTTGGAAAGGAAACTTTTTAGGGGAAGTAGTAGAAAATATTATTAGATGAAGGTTGATGCTGAAATATAATATGTGATTTATATAGATATGATTCTATATGATCACATCTATCTGGAGAATGAAAATATTGCTTTTTTAATATAATTATTCTGGTATATTTTTTAAGGATGTCTCGCTTTTTAAATACTCCTTATATTAACTAAAAATTTTTTACATTTTATACATTTATACATACATTTACCAACCGCATTAATTATATATAAATTCCAATTACTTGCAGTATAGTGAGGCGGTGGCAAAGCCTTTCCCAGGACATCGCACCACCGAGGCGGCTTCGGGATCTGGTTAGCTGGCGGTGCTTATCGTCCTGCAAGCATCACTCAAAAGTTGCGTTCTTTTTCCCTGTCGTGTTCCTTGTTTTTCCCTGCTTTATTTTCACTTTTGCCAGCCAGCCGTGGCTGTCGGCTCAATTTTCCAACATTTGAACATTAGGCCGCCGAGGATTAACAATAAGTGGACGTGGTTTGCCATTGGTGGACTGGGAAGTGAGTGTGGCTGGTCCTTAAGCCGCGGGCAAAGCGAAGTTAATGAGGGGCTGGGGACGGTAAGCTCAGCATTCCTACCGTTCCTACTGCCTGTCAACTCTCGTTAATGTCGCGGCCACTTGAGCTCAAACTTAAACTCCAGCTCGAGCGGCAGCACTGAGAGAAATTTCAAATAAAGGAAATTAAATTTAAAACAAGAATTTTGTCTTATTTTTAATTGACCCAAAGCAAAAATCATGTTTCTTATATATAAAAACATTCCCTAAGTCCTTAACCGAGTTAATACAGAAATAGCTTCAGAAAAGTACAATTTTCATTATTTTCTTTACAACTCCGCAAAGTCCTTCCCAGTAAAGAATATATTTTTCCAGTGCCCTGCCATTCAGGCCACTTAAAGCTGAAGGCCACGTAATGGAAAGTAAACAGAATAATTTCGATTTAAATAATTTATGTCAATCCGAGTCCAAGCCAACTGCCTTCGCCACGCCTCTTCAGACCGCAAGAAATTAATTAATAACCCGTGACTTTTCCGAGGACCAGCACATGTGCAATTAAAAACCGCGACAAAGTCAAAAAGTCGATGGAAATTAACGCCACCAATTATGCGCCTTAAGATGCTGCCGAAAATAGACAGTCGCCTCGGCCCGAACTTTTCCACTCAGCCAGTGCACGGCAATTAAGCAGAGTCGAATTTTCGTAGTTGGCCAAGGTAACAAGCTGCTCGCAATTAACGCGATTAAACAACTGGGGCGGTGGGAAAGCGGGGAAATCTCTTGGGAGTGGAGCAGGGAAATCTCCCTGAGTGGGAGCGTCAGCCAACCGTTGAGACGTCAGTGTCGATGTCAGGCCATGTTTGCACTCGTATTTGAGTTTCGCCCAAACGCCTTGCAGCTAGCTCAATTTATGAGCCCACGTGCCTGCCACCCCTCCTGGCTGCAACGCCTTTCGGCATGTCCTCTACTAACAGTACACTTGGAGAAAATGATAGCAAATTGTACGATAAATTAAGATACATTTTAAACCGATTTAAAGATATTTTTCTATAAATATCAATTTATCTGAAGTTTTGCTGAAACCAATCTGTGTTTGATCTAGTTTTAATTATCTTATTTGTATCTAATTTAATATTTAAGCATGTTTCCAAGTGCATCTACTTGTGCGTGTGTGCTCTGTGTACCTTGTAAATATTTATGCAACCCGTAATGACGAGTTGCCAACTGCCAAGTGGCTGCTTGAAGGTCGCAACTCGGTGAATCTTAAGGCTCTGCAGCTTGCCATTTCAGCTGCCAGTGTTGACTCGAAATCTTGAGGTGTTTGCCGAGGTCCTGGCCAACCTTCAATGGCCACATGATATGCCCCTAATGAAATGGTTATGGTAAACTAACTCTCAAGTGCCCGGCCAGAGGATAGACAATTGCAACTTCCTGGCTGCCGGTTTTCCCTGGGAGTCCCTGAGAATCTTTAACTTCATTACGAAAGTTTCAAGTGCATATATATATATATATGTATATGCGAAGCCAAGGGATTTGCTTTTCCTGGAGAAAATGCAAATTAAGATACTTTCATAGTTAATGATTGAAGACATTAAAAATGGGGGGAAATTAGAGCGGTTTCTTGGGGTGAATGAATGATTAAAGGGGCAATGAGCCAGCTCTTTCACTATTTAAATATTTAAAAATATAAAATGAGTATGAAGTATTATAATATAATATATCTTTCATACCCGTTTTATTTATAGATACTTTGCCCCCCTCATGCAACATTACTTTCCCTGTTATTTATATCCACTTCCTGGCATTTGTTCCCTTTTAGATCAAGTAATCCATTTCCTTTTAATATGATTATCCATTTTACATATAGTATAGTTAGCATGGCGACGATGCGCATTCCGTGTTTGTTTGGCGTCGAGTCGCAGGTGCCACTGAGCGTATACTTAATATGCCATTTATTTCGCTGGCAGCGAAGGCTAAGCGAACGAATCGAAACCCACTGCGACGAAATGAAACGAAACCCATTCACACAGATGCGACCAGCATCTCCAGACGACACACATAAATACTCGCATCTGGAGGATCCTTTCCCGGGGAGTGTCCTGCATTCGATAGTCGAATTCATTGTCGCCTTCAGTGCTGCTGATGTGGATGTTGCTGTAGCCTGTGCTGGAGGAACGCCCGGTTGTCGGGAATCAATTTGGCAAAAGTCATTGCATTCAATTGTCACTTGACAAACGACAAATGGTGTTGATTCACACACTGGAGAGCAGGGAGAGCAGGGAGAGCCTGGCACAGACAATTGAGCCGGGGGCCCTGGATTATTTATTTTGGACACATGTACTTTGAAGACTCCCAACCGAAATCGCGCCTGCCAAGGCGTTTAAAAAGTTATTGGCCCTGGCCAAGTCAACTTTTCAATTGCCGGCAACTTTGGCCTGCCAAAAAGTGCATTTCAAGAAGACCAGTCGCCGGCCCAAAGCATAAATTTGCAAAGTGCATAACTTTTGTGGCATGCCAAAAGCCACAAAACACCACAGCCATTGCCGGCATGAATAACGCACTCACATTCGCACTCGCATTCGCATTCACCGAGGAGCACTTCAAAGGCATTCAGAGAGTGTGGCATACTTTTGTGGGCTATCAACCCGACCCGGTGGGGCGGCGACAGAAGTTTTTGTACGTCTGGGTCTCGTCGAGTGAGTGACAGGTCGAGGGTTCGTCGAACCCAGCCCCGAACCCGGATCCGGACCTGGAAACTAATTACCAGCCGATTCCGCAATGTGACCGCAGAGGCCGCAAAAAATATGTCAATCTTTGGCAGTCTTCATTATGCAGTTGCATTTGTCCTTTGGTACGAGTAAGTGGGTATATCCTTTAATCCTGTACATATTTTTGAAAACATTACATTTATTTATTAAACTACACGCATTTTCTTCAAGTGAATCAAATTCTTAGCTGGACTCAAGAACAAAATGTATAGTAACCGCAAATATAAGTTTTTTAAAACTTGCTAGATATGGGTTTTCGATGATCTGAACTTATGTCTTGTAACCTGTAGATTATTTCCAAGAATTTTCCTTTAAACAAAACTGGATTGTCGGTATTTTATCACCTTAAGTCACCTACGAACATTGAGGGATAAGCCCACTGCCCTATTTTCCAGCGAATGTGTATCTCCGGTGAGGGAATGACTGCAATGCCTCGAGTGACGGGTCACATCTCACAGCTGTCGACACCGAGCTAACTGCATTGGCCCCGGATTCTGGGATTCTCGGTTTCCCGGATCCTGGATCCCGGATCCCCTCTACCCCAGATCCCCCTGGCTCCCGATCGCCCTGCTACCTGACCCCCTTGGAAGCCACATACTATATATGCAGTACATATGGTTAATGAAATTGTGCACTCAATCGAGCGTGGCGCGGAGCGAAAAGTCAGCAGATTCCAGAGACAGAGCCTGATGACGATGTTTGTGCTATGTGTGGCTCTGGCGGGGATTTCCACCTGCCAATCCCTCCCACCTCTGGGCTGGCTACAAAAATTAACATCAACGACACTAAACTGCTATCACTGGCAGCGTAAAGCTTGCCGGGATGCGATTGTGTCTGTGAGTGGGCGCGGGCCCGGCTTGGCACATAAAACGCTGGGAATGTCTGGGAACCCGCAGGAGCCAATCCTCGAACCGAACCAGGTCCAATGTGGCTCTGAATATTTAGCGTATTAGGTAAATGGCTTGCGTTTTTTACTTGCCGCATCCGCTGCAAGTTGGCTTTATGCATCACCTCGCGCGGTGTCGTGCTGGTTCCTTCTCCTTCTGGTTTGCTTCCCGCCTGGCTATTATTTCTTTTTGGCTGCGGTTAAATGGCATTTTGAATTTTAACGACCATAAATGCAAGCTTATCTTAAATGCTCTTTTATGGCTGAATTTATGTCTGGCCCCCAAGAGTTGGCTTCTTTTCGTGGCATTCCTCTGGGCAGGAGCTGGAGATGATGACTTTCAATTACCTGTGTGCAGGTGCACATAGATACTTATATGAATAAACTGCAGTGGACTAATTGGCCACTTGTTGGGGGGAAATATATGTTTTGTCTGAGGGAAATGTGTATAAATAAAATACTATATAATATAATATAAATTTAAAACTTTGATATTGATTTACTTATATTGTAAAGCTATTTTCGGGCAACCTTTATGAGTTTTCCACCTCCGGTTCGCCTGAGTTATGTTTTCTTTTATTCCACAGATTAGCCTGCATAAATATTCGGGCGAGTGCTGTGATGCCAATAAATCGCATAATTTATCTAACCATAATTTAGGGAGTCTGCGAACTTGTAGCGCCGCTTCATGGCTCAATTTTTCAGCTATCCTGCGCCGCCATTTGTTCACCTTCCAGGCAGGGCAATTGGGCACCCGCTCCACCCGGGTGGGTGTATGAAAAATGACACTGCCAATGTCTATTATTAACACAAATGTATTTTGCCCCGGCCGACGGGCCGAGTGTCCCCATTTATCGCACATGCTAAACGGCACTCGTGGGAACTATCTGCCAGGACATTTATCTAACACACGAGCGGAGCTGTCCCTGTCCGTATCGGTATCTGCATCGGTGTCGAAGGACTCTTTGGCTGCCGGTTGCTGGGTCGCTTGATCGGCACATGTAACTGTCGTCGGTCTGTTTTCAAATTAATTACCGAACAACCGGAATTGTATGTTTGTTTGGGCGGAATATAATCATATTAGCAATTATTATTGAACTGTTTTACGACCAATTTCTAACCAACAAGGGGAAGAAGGAAAAAATCACTCCCAGCGGCCTATTTAGCGCGATTTGTGGCCCAGAGCGTCGATTTGCGGCGCGTGCCCGCAATTTTTCATTATTAATTTGGGGGCTTCAAACAATGGCCGGACATTTCCCCAACATGACGCTCATATACGAACTTTTCAATTAAATTCATTACACCTTCTTCCGCCGCCTGTCGCCTTCCTGTCGCTTAATTTCCCAGTAAAACACTAAGTCATTTCCGGCCAAACGGCCTAGCCATTACCTTGATTATCATCTCAAGTCAGAGCCCGGCATGGAAATTCTTGTATTTTTTTTTGTTTTGCCCACCCACACTCTTGGCACGTTTTCCCGTTGGCCAGGTTCAGGCACTAGCCTAAAAATAAATAAACTTGAGGTAGGAGAGCTTGGGAAACGACCAGGTGATGTCCTCTAAAATGAAGTTACTTGTTGGAACTACATTTTTTATTAGAAAATGTATTAATAAATACAAGGTTAAATACCTATATATTTAATGGAATTTATTTATTGATAAGACATACATTGGATAGAAGTAGAATTTCTATAAAAATTCTTTATGCTTTGTTTAAAAATACAATTTCATCCTTCGATTTCATAATTTATTTAAACGATTTCAAACAAAGAAGTTTCATTTAATGAAGTGTATGTAAGAGGCTTTATTCTTCTTTTAGAAATCGTCTTAAGTTCAGCATGCTGAGATCTCGGCCTTTCACTGAAACCATATACCTGTCCTCGCTTACACGTGTAAAGTAAAAATATTTTCTGGGTTTTTTCACTCACATTTTTGTGACTTGCACGCGCCACAACAAAAGTTGAAAAGCAGCGAGACAGGGGGCCAAAAGGTAAAATTCTCCCACAGCTCTCGGATGCTCAGAGGACTCAAAGGACTCCCAGGAAGCAGAGCCACCTGCTCCAAATGCTATTCGTCGCTATTGTTGTTGCTCCGCTCGTGCTGAGCCCAGTGAATTATTTTTTGTTTTTTTGTTGTATTTTTTTCACCTAAATTGGGTGTGTTTTCTATTATTGCCCCAGACTTCCGGCGTGACACAGCGGCTGTCAGCGTGGCAACAAACAACAGCCACTTGTTTCAAGTCGTTTAAGTTATTTTAAATTTGAAACGTGGCCCGTTTCGGACAATGCCCCAGCACTTGATATGAAATATATTTCCCATTTTTTCCGCTCCAAGTTTGCGCTTTCGCTGGCAGTTCTTTATTTTATTTTTTTCGCCTTCTCACTCTCATCTGACGACCGCCTGTCCGGGCGAAAAATATGACAACTCAGCCAGAAAGTGACCAACGCAATCCCATCTAGATGAAGAGGAGCAGGAGGAGGAGAAGGAGCAGGAGCAGGAGGACGAGCAGGAGCAGGAGCAGCAGCAGGAACTGCGGTGGGTCCAGGAAGATGTTGAGGAAATTAAACTCATTGTCGACAAGCACCTTGGACCTTGCACTTTAAGTCTTTTTTATTCTATGGTGAAGGCTTTATTGATAGCATTTTGTTTTTAAATAATAAAGGAATTTAAGAATAAAGTGAAATATAAAATTAATATATTATATAGTATATTTATCCTTTCAAAAAAGTACTTTATTTCTAAATTTTCACTAAGTTAACATACAAACTAAATATGAAGATAAGCCATTACTCAGTCCCCGTTTTCCAGGCATAACCTTGTCCTGTTAATCCACCTCACACCGCACTTTAAAGAGCAATTAAAAAACATGGCACACTTGGCGGGCCAGGGGAAAAGTGCAATTTGTCAAGTGCTCTCACCTAATCAATTATGTATTGCTTTGCTCTTTTAATTATCCCCCACCCCCACCCACACCCACGTGGGGCAATCCACAATCAATTTGGCCTGTCACATTCGACATTTCACATAATTTTGCCAATAAAGAAGGCGGCAATACGGGCGAGAGGAGCCCCTCCTCGTTGGCTGGATGGCGCGCTAGAGCCTCTCGTATAATCCCGGGAGTTCGGCATGGCATTTTGTTTAGAAACTTTTAATTAGTGTTGCGAAAGTTTTTCAATTAACACCACCTGCACAACTATTTATTCTGCCCGCCGTTCCTGGAGCGTTGTGGCGGCGATGGGGCATCCAGCTTCTTCGAAACATTTGTTGTGCCCGCGCCATTGTTGCTTGTGCCCTGGCTGTCAACTGTAAATTATAAAAATATTTTGTGCCCTGCACCTCGGAATAATTCACTACAAGTGCCGGCCTTTTCAGTTCCGGGAAAAGAAAGCAGCAAGAATGCGGGGGAAATTGCGGCCAGCCGCTTTTATGGAATGTTTTCTAATTGATTTTCACTCGATCGTAATTTAATATAAATTGCGCAAGTTCTGACAGTCGAAACAGTTGGCCAACAAACGTCCGCCTTGTGTTCCAATATTAATTAGCCGGCGAAACAAGAACTGATGTTGCCCTGAAATGATGCCGTGACATCTGAAATGCCAGTGAAATTGAAAACGACTAATGGGAAAGCGAATCGAAATGGAAATGAACAACTTTCGCAGACCTGGCGGAGGAGAGAGAGCCGGCACGCCATTAGCCTCGAAATGACAATCAATTATGACAATTTCTCAAATGATAAACACGGCATGTGGCTCGCTGGTAATTAACCTGAAATGGAGTGCCATAATAAGGAAATTGTGGGCGGCTAACGGCGGGTAAAAACTAGAGAGGAAATTACAGAAATAAAAAAGGAAGAGAAGGAAGGCCTTCTAAGACGAAGATTTTGTATTAAGATACACTTGTTTATGATTTCTGATAAACTTAAAGCTTTACAATATACCAAGAAGTGTTTTAAAAGGATGTTGTTCAATTTTTCCTTGACTAATGAAACCTTAGCAATTCATTATTTACCTTTTCACGAATGAAAGCTAGCCGAATATTTATTATATTTAAATTCACCTGCCATGCATGCTTTTATTTGCGCCATCAAAGGCTTCAGTAAATATCCTTTAATATACATTTTTGATATGAATTTTGAATCAATCTTCCTCAGGCTTTTGCAAAAAAAAGAAGAAAATAAAACAAATTGAAGAGAACTTAATGCCAAATTAAACCGATATGAGAACACACATTGGAAAAGTTTCTTTCCCCTTACCAGCTTTCATATTGATTTCTGTTTCGTCCAAGATCATCATTATACAAAGCCGGGAACACAGCGCAAACTTAATGAAATTTCTGCTTATGCGAATTCGCTTGTTGTTGACACATAAACCAGCCAAGGACATCAATAATAAAGGCCATTTGGCCGCAAATAGAGGCCAGAGAGATGAAGTCATTGAACCGATGACGACGCCACTTCCTAGACAAACAAAGGAAGCGATCCAGGGCGGCGGCCTGCGCATGCGGATTAATAATAATCATAATAATAAATATTAAATGCCATTACAGCTGCTTCGGATTTATCTCAATGAAATTATCTAAACGACGTAATCTGCTATTCAATTGCGAGTCCGCCGTCCGCCGTCCGCCGTCCGGCTTTCCCCATTCAGCATTTGCCCGATGAAGATGCGCCGCCAGGACAAACTAATCCGGATCCGGGTCCTGGTCCGGGTCCGGTTCCGGCAAGTATTTCCCAGGGCGAGCTGCAAAGTACACGTTTAGAAAAGCTTTATTTATGCTCGGACATAAATTCAGCGCTAACAAGCGGCCAAAGCAGACGCGCCACGCCCGGAAAAGGTGCAAGTGAAATTTATTTGGCTGATTTTCCCTCCATCGCACTTGACGAAACAGCGAAAATGGCGAAATATATATAGTTGCTGCTGTTGCAAGATGCAGCTGCAAGATGCGCCAGGGGTATAAAATTAAATTTCAACTTTTAACGAATATTTACGCGTTGCCAGATAAAAGTGGCATAAAAACTTTCCGCAAAGTGCAAAATAGTTGCCCCAAGAATGGCTCCGGCCCTCAACAACTCAACCCTCGACCTCCGAAGCCTTGGCCAAAGGAGAAAAAACCCCAGAAACGCAAGTGTTAAGTGTGAATTATAGGGCTGCACGTGGAATGCATGGAAGGAGCTCAAAGAACAAAGAGCATTCTTTTCGATGGCCACACACGTGGCAAGTAGCGGCAATTCCGGCGATCCTTAAGAATCGATTAACAGCCTTGGAGATACAAGGCTTTGGGCAGCGGCAACAGGACGAAATTGCCCAGCACTTGAGGCAAGAATAAGTCGGGTTGAAGTATTTGCCACATTTTAAAATAAAATGCCCTGCGGTGTTTCTATTATTTGGTCAGAAGTTGGTGAAAGTCTTATTTGAAAAAGGTAAACTCTGGTAATATAATATATTTGTAGCATTTTTCTGTCTCTTGAAGGTAAAATGAAAAGTTCAAAGGACACAAAATATATCGTAACATATCTGTGGAAGTTTAAACTATCTATTTTGTCCACAAGTATATATTTTCAAACAAAAAACAAATACCATTTAAGTGGGCCGCTCAAAGCCTTTGGCGAATGCATGCTTACTAATTAAAAGTAATTGTTTTAAATTAGCTTAGCTTTACAGGAGCCCTGCAAACAGAGTGTACTCTATATACAATGTAATATGAATTTCATTAATATTTAACTTGGACTCTACAATTCGGGGACAGTGGCTTCGTTCTAATTGTTTTGTGTACCGAATATTTGTGAAATTTTGCTAGTTTGTGTCAAAGGCTCACATCGAAAACTGTCGCAGAGACAAAGCAAATACATTTCGAATTACTCACAAATTGTTTCTCAAGCCAACTGAAAATGGCCCAGTACCCTTGCCCCCCGTTTGCCTCTTCATAAACAAGGGAATGCATTTATGTTCGTATATGAGAGATGAATCCTGCTTCACATGTGCATTAAGGTGCATGTCGGTGAAGTGTGGGGTTTCCCAGGGCGACAGTTTGCATACCTGACACTGCTAGGGTTGAGAAGGAGTTTAGTATTGGTACTAACAGGGCTTAAAATATATCTCTTTAAATCACAATTACTATTACTGATTAGAATTTGTACTCTATTAAAATATATCCCTTTATTTCAAGACACCTCAACCCAAACACCGGGTACACACTAGTCGAGAGCCTCGTTTATACCTTATTTCTTGTTGTGCCACTGAAAACTGTGACTGCTGAGGCTGCAGGCCAAATGCTTGCCAGCCATGCAGAATTTTTCAATTTTCTTGGCAGCCCGGACAAATGTAATTTATTTTGCCACACACACACACCACACACACACACTCGCACAGATCCCCGAGTGCAGTCAGATACGGATGCAGATACAGATGCAAGATACTAGATACAAGATGGCCCCCCAGCCATAGTGCACCACAATTAACCTTCATGTCTTTTTGGCAGTTGTGGCGCACTTGAGAACATCTTCAAATTATGCCCCAGCCGGAGAGTGTGCCCATATATACACACATGCATCTGTATATCTATATCTGAGGATGTAGGATTGTCGGGACTGTGTTTGCCGGCCACTTCAGGCCTTGCAGGATGCAAGTTTATAACCAGCTCAGCTGAGAGTCTCAATGGCCTGCAATTAGCCCGGCTGGAGCTGTGCGTTTACCTGAGCTATTTAGCCGACATTTATTTCTTTTCGGCTAAAGGGCTGCTAATTGCGCACTCGAGCATCCGCCTCGAGTTTCCCAACTCAACTAGCTTTTGCCTTCTAAATGCGTGCTCGACTTGAGGCTTCTTCTGCCTGTCTAAATGATTCACTTTGCGAAGTGCGCAACGCAACAAAAGTATTCAAATGGCAATTGCCTTTGCCACTCCAGTCTGAAGACCCTTTAATTGCCCGAATTTCTACCTTAAATTGAGTTATAACAGCCAGAGACAGCCGGAGCTGGAACCTTGCCTCAGCCCAGGCACTATGTCCCCACCCATTCCAGGTCCCTGCATTTGTTATGCAATCCGTGCCAAATAGAGCCGGCGGAGCGAACATTTTTCCCATTTGGCAGGCAGAGCAGCCAGACAAATCCCAGCCTGACAACGCAGCGCATTTTAAGTATTAATTTGAGCAAATCTCTGAAAAAGGAGAGACGAACGAATGTGGGATGCTCTGAATCGAGCTTAATATAATTCCAAAAGAGGAGTATGCAAAGGCAATAAGTATTAAATATTTATAAAATATATATTCAGTAGAGTGAAGAACATTTCCCATCAAACACATGTTATTAAGTAGTATAAATTTCCAATAATACAGTAAACTTAAATCTAGAAATGCTAAAAATCCTTCTTCACCTAGAATTTCCCTACAAAATACCCTAAAAGTTAGAAAACTTCACCTTGCTTACCACAACTCCCAGTTTCCTGATGTGTTAAGCCCCCACATAGGTCTTAACACATTGACTGGGAAATTGATATGGCCAGCGATTGATACCATTTTTATATCCCTATAGAGTACAGACAAAGTTTCGGTAATAGAAATTCGTCCTTTGGTGCCTGCGAATCGAAACAAAAGCTGCAAATACCGAACGGGGAATGGGCCCAAATCGGGCCAACTGCATCACGGCTTTCGGCCGTGGCTCGATGCCAATAGCCATTCTCATAAATGTGTGTCTGTCTCAGGACTCAGCCCTCCCTCCTCTCTAAATGTGTGTGCTGTGTCCTGCCCCGAAAGGAGAGAACACAAAAAAATCAAAATCAAGAGCGAAAATGTAGATTTCCAGGAAATTGTGGGGCGTAAAATATTTTGCACAAAAGTTGTACAACAATAGCATTAACAAGGGGAACAGAAGTGAAACAGGAACAGCGGAAAAGCTGGAGCGTGTTGGCAAATATTTGAACAAATATTTGGAGTGCATCGAACGCTCGAATGCGTCGAAAACAATCGCCAACTATTTTCCATGAATATTTTCCCTGCTCACTTTGTCAGTTTTTTCTATTACTTTTCGATTTTTTTCTTACATTTTTCTTTTTGGGGGGAGATTGAAGCCGACATCAAGGTCAACTAGTTTGACTTTTAATTAGAGCGGGTCATAATTACAGGCTGGCGGGCGCAACGCCTACGCATACCGGCAGCACTTGGCCGTAATTCAAAGGACCTGCCGGCTTTGTCAACTTCCTTGACAGTGCGGCCACGTGCGACACGCTCTGGGCGGAAATTAAAATTCTGGCGGCGTTTCAATGGCGAAGGCGACATCAAGGCAACAAACACAAAAACAAAGGCACAGCCCAGCACAAAGAGGGCAGAGAGCATCTAATAAACTTTCGCGAGCGCGCCTCTATGAATTTTCCCAAGCCGAGTTGTCTTTTCCGCGAGCTGCCAAGGCACGCGCTCCCCGGTCTAGACACAAATCAAAGAACTACGTCTCGCACTGCCAATCAATGTTGGTCCTCCGCCGGGCTTATACTTTAGATACGTACCTTCCCAGGGCCTTGGCTCACAGTTGCACGTCAAATCCTGGCTAAAGGCGACTTTAATTAACGGCGTTGGCGGGGGTCGAACTGGAAAAAATAAAGTCTAGAATATTTTACAAGAACTTTATTCGAGCTTTTAAATAAATATGAAATGTATTTAGCATACGAGTAAGTACTTTAAACATTTATTTAATATAAATAATTAACGATTTACCCTTTCCTTCATAGTTTCTTTGAGTGCAAGTGATGGAGTTCCTTGAACGAGATTGGTTTGCATGCAGCTGCTGCCACTTCTTCAATTAAAGTCCTGGGAAAGTTCGTTTATTGACCGAACCTGAGCTGGGGACAATTGTAACAGTTTATCCAAGTAAATAAACCCTTCGAAGCGGGTTAATGAACGGCCAGCAGTGAGTGCAACTCTGCCTTTAGTGGCATTATTTATTTGGGTCTCTTGGCCGAGTTCTTAATGGGAAGGAAGTTGCTTTAAACTTAAATGCAGCTATTAGGGGCAACTCTTGAAGTACTTTGTTTAAAGGAAATACTATTTTAAGCGTAATATAAAATTTTATATTATTTAGCTTATTTACAATACTATTGTTATTTTCATTGCATTTTCTTAGTCCCAAGATGCTTTACTTCCAAGTAAACAAAATCTTTGTTTAAGGATTGCCCCACTTAAACCTTTAAGTCAGCATGTGATCCATTCAATTGATATGCAGCAGACACAGTAATTTCCACTTTTGGTGTTGACAGTGCAAGAAGGACGACTTCGCCTTGCCACCCTTCACTTTCGCACCCATCTCGTGCCGTCTCTTTCGCTGATGGCAAAACAAAAGAGCTCTTAACATGTCTGCCTCCACGTGTGTGTTTGTGTGTGAAGTAACCTTTGGCCGATTAAACATAAATCCCTATAAAGCAACAAAGTAAAAATTGCCAACGAGCCAAGTAAAAACTTTGGCAAAGTGCTCAACGTCTTGGAGCTGCCTCGCTGCCTCGCTGCCTAGCTTTCCACGCTTTCCACGCTTCATGGCAAGGACGTGGGGCCTGGTGTGGGTGGTGCTGGGCATCCGGACGAGGCCTTTGAAGCTGCGTTAATGCAAAAGGCAAGTTGGGCCAAGCCGGCTGAGTAATTTATATGCCAGGCACAATATCATCACTGTTAGGGCATTAAAAACTTAAATAGTTTTAATGCGACACAAACTATGCGGGAGTTGAGCCGGGAACACGGCGAGGAACAAGCGAAGGAGTGCCTGGCCCAAGGTGCGTATACTTAACGCAGCCATAATTACTACAGAACCTGCGAAGAGGAGGAATTTGCCGCAGTCGCAGGACTAAGGACTTAGAGATTGTAAGCCAACATTCATAATGTGCAATGGCTCGTTTACTCGGCACGAGGACAATCCCCGGCTAAAGTAAATTTAAATCAAAAAATGCAGATGGCAATGGAGATACAAATAGCGCCACAAGCTGCCGGCGGAATTGATTCAAATGACCAGGAGGGATCGCGGGGAGAGCTCGAAAAATAACAATAAACATTTCTATCTGCTTCATTGGTTATTTACCCATTTTAGAGGAGAGGGGCCGGGGCACAGGCTGCGACAGAAGAAGCGCAGGCATCAAACAAGAAAAACAGCGTAAAACGGAAAATTCCCATCTCTGGCTTTTCTTGCTCTTCTCGCGAAAAGGACTTCGCTGGCTGGAAACTAAAGCAGCCAAATAAGCAACCGCAGGGCAGGCTCGGCTGATTTTGTATTTTTTCGCTCGGACCGAAGACTGAGGACAGAAGCTGCTTATAAAGCAATATACAATTCGCTGTGGGCGAACAGGCCGGGCCAACAGCAATCGAAGCGAATCGATATTTTTCGCTGGTGGCTTTCCTTTTCTTTTTCCCCCTGCCCTTTTCTTCGATTTTGTCTTGACTTTTTCTTGTCTTTGGTTTGTGGCCCAAATGGATTTTTCGACCTCCGGGTCTCGGGGGCGGGGATTGGGATCGGTTTGGGTGGTATCCTTTCGGGGGGGACGGCGGCTTTTGAGCCTCCAATTCCGGCCACATGTCCCCACCGGCGACTTCGGCTTGGGAGTTTTCACGCCTGAGTCCGTGGTGAAGTTTTCCCCATCAGCTGCGAGTTGAGGTTGGCTTTTCCGACTCTGCTTTTTCCAGCCCGGCGCCGACTCACTAAGTGAAAACTTTGTTATACCACCTGTAATACTCAGAGAGAGAGAGAAAATAAGGGGAAATTCAGTGGGAACAGTTTTTGGGAAACTCTCTTATACAGAGGAGTAAAAAGCATTGATAGTGCTTATCAAAATAGGTGGAAAGCCAGCGGGAAAGTCACAAACAATAACAAATCAAAATCAGGCAGGTAAGTAATAAGCTAAACATAAACATTTTGTGAAAATCTACAAGTTGACAGAAATCCCTAATATGGTTTTATTTATTTATTTTTAAATTTAAATTAAGAGACATTTTTTTGTGTTGTGTGTTTATTTGTTTCATTTTTTTTTATTTTGAATTAACCTATTTTTATCTGTATATTATTTGATAGATTACTATATTCTTCTTCCTAAAATAACCAGATAATTAAAGCCATACATTTATAAATTTATATAACTTTTTTCTAAGATATACGAATATATTTGTTTACTAATTGAATTAATTTAATTTAATTTATTTTGAAACCCATCAATGTACTTAATTTTTAAATAGGTAGTTTAAATTGCACTTATAAATATTCTTACCTTTGGATGAATTATTTATTTAAAAAACTAGAGCTAGATTTTATTAAATTAGAAAATATGGAAGCTAGTTTAAATATTGATATTCTAAAATGTCTTACTTTTTAATTTCGCTCTTAAAACCATCATAATAGTACTATTTAAATAATATTCAATAAAATAATATGATATTATATATAATCTTGTATTTTTACATTTTAAACAATTATTATGCTTTGATTTAATTTATATAAAATGTTTTCATTTCCCATAAAAGTAATCAAAAATTATCATTCACCTGATAGTCATATAATATTTATAGGTCAATAAATAGCTACTAAAAATACTAATCAAGTTAAGCCTAATGGTGATTTTCCCATTAGTGAGTCTCTTTTGTCAGAGACTGTGATTTTTCATGTGATTTATTCGTTTGGTTTCCTTAATTGTCATATGTATTTATTTTAATTTGCAATTGATAAATCACGTTTATTATGCACTTTACGGGCAGGGATAAATCTCGTGGAAAGTAAAAATAAACCCAGCTCTCTCTCTCTCTCTCGACAAGCAAGAGAGTTAGCTTTCTCTTCACTCTCTCTCTCTCTCTCGAGCGCGTATAACAGTTTCCGAAGTGGAAAACGAGGCACGAGGACGCCGCCGAGCTCGCAAAGTCGGGCTGCCTGGAAATCCGTCGAGCGTTGCGGGCGCAGCAGTTGAAAAGCGTTCGCCGTGAGCGACAGACACGCCGCAGTCGATCCGCCCGAGAGTCCGCAGACCACTTTCCGCATCCGCCGTATTCCGACCCGCAGACCGCTCCGCCGGCCGGAGAGTGCGAGGATTGTAGCCGCAGACCTCCTCAGCGGAGTTCTAGAGAGTTGTAGTTCTGGTTCCATAGCCCCCGAAAAAGAAAGTGACCCAAAAAGGTGGCCCCCAGGTCGTGTCCCAAACGGACGGAGAAAGTGCAGAAAGCGGAGAAAAGTGTACGTGCCTCAGTGTGAATTTTCCAAAGGGCGCCGGGTAACGTGAGACGGATACGGGTGCCAGGAGGGAGAACTCCGGAAAACAACCTGAAAGCCATTTGCCGCAAGCCGAGCAGCGCCCGGCGACAACAACATGTGTAAACGCTAACGAGCGCGAAAACGCGAACATTTTGATTGATTTTGATTGACATGCCACTCAGGGCCCAGCGCCACCCACCACGAAAAAGTAACGAAGAAGAAAAGCAAACAACAAAACAGAAATAATAACCCAAGAAAATCGTAGCGAGGGAAAGATAAAAACATATTTCCAGTAGGGGAGCATAAAACTTGAGAGAAACGCCACCAAAAACCCAAACAGATAGTGAACAAATATTGAAAAGTTGAAGCACTTTCGGATCTAAAAAAATAATAGAAATAATTGCCCCAAGGGCTGTCAGCGAAAGTGCCATCGAAACCGGAAAAATATATACATATATCCCTCGCAAACCCAGAAACAAAATGCAATCAAATCAAGGCCCATAAAAACCGCACAAAACAAGCACGCATGAAAGCCAAGCCAGCCGACAAAAAATCATACAAAATAATAATAAAAAATAATAATAAAAATCCGCAGCATCAGGCGGCTAATCAACTACAACAAAATAACGAAAAAACCAAACCAGGCCATCAAAAAAAGAAGTAAATAATAAGGAAAACGCTGAGTTGGGCAACAGTTTTTTTCCATCTCAGTTTGATTTTCGCTCGGCATTTTCCGCCTCCGCTGTGTCAGTGTGTAGTGGTGTATTTTATTTGTAAATACGTGTCTGTGTGCCTCCTCCAAACCAAACATATACACATATAAATATATATATATATATAAAAAAGGATAAAATATGCCGGCATTGATTTTCCCCGGCGACAGCAACAGCAACAGCAGCTAAGCCGTCGAACCAGGACAGCAACTACAATAATAATAAGGAAGGAAGGAAGGAGGAAAAGTCGAAGGAATCGAGGGAAAAGTTTCTCGGACATTTTCGGTATGTTGTTTCTAATTTCTGCACTGTTTTAGTTATTCGCTATGTACAACATAAAACTCAACAATATTGCTGTCAAAGTTCTGACAGTTTGAACTTTTTATGCGCTCGAGCTGCCATTTCCCAATCCGCTCCCTTTCGTCCTTCGGCGGGAGTTCAATGTTTGGCTCGACCCCGATTCGGTATTTGTTATGCGGGAAGTTGTTTCTATAATTAAGTTAAATGCTTGTAAATAAACAAAAGCGTTCGATTTAAAAGAGTTGCCCACGAAAAGTTTTGGCAGTGTGAGGATGGACTTCTTTTGGGAATTGGGAAAGAAGTTATTTTTGCCAGAGAAAAACTTGTTTGCGTTGGGAGGGAAAGGAGCTTATCCATAAGGATAAGTTTTTACAACTTTTGTCTGGAGATTGAAACAATAAGAAATGCATACTTGTACTTAAGTGAAGCTCTTATTTGATCTAGTAAATGTTAGAAATGGATCTAGAATGTCGAACCTCATAGGGGAACATATATATAATCTCCCTTCCTTACATTTAAGCTCCTCAAATTTTAATTTAAACTAACATCGGGTCAAAAGCAACCTCTCATTAGTCAAGTCCTGCACAGACCTTTCACTGGGACTTGTCATTAATTTGTCCAACATTCAATTAAGCCCGTGTAAATTACGGATGTCAAATGGTGGCCAGACCTGAACCCTGCCCTCTGATTAAGCCCCTTTGATAAGGCCATTTAATTGGGAAACACACAAAGTACCCAAAAGTAAAACTTGCAGATTTTTTAAAATGTTTGTGTTGTGGCTTCGGTAAATTCGCCGGCAGGGTGGGAAAGGTGAAAGAACCACAACAAAGGACCTCGGTCCAGGTACGGTACCAATCTGAACCCCTCGGAGCTGTGACGTCCACAGTGCCATGTCGATGTCGGGGTCGGCCGGGGGTTAACCTGCAAATATTTGGGAGCCCACAGAACAGAAAGAGTCGTGTGTTTGCCCGGAATTAAAATGGAAGCTGGGAACAACGAGTGCCGAAGGCAATGCCTTTTCACCGCCGTCGGCGTGTAAATGAGAAAATTCATTATTTAACATTAATTAAGGCTTATTATGCACATTATCAACACAGTCGAGCGTCACGCACACATGCACGCACCGAAACATGTATGCTAACCGCATTAAATGTCAGTCAAAGACTCGACTAAGTAAACACAAGCCAATGTAAGTTTCCCCCTGTGTGAGTGTGGGTGTGTGTCGTGTGTTGTGTGTTGTGTGGTGCGGTGTGTGGTGTGGTGTGTTGGGGTGTGCGGTGTTTGTGGGGGACAACTATCGGCCTGCCAGCGCCACACAGGTGAAAGTTTTACTTTCCCGCACAGCCTCATGCTCCTCTCAAAAGGAAAGTCAGGTTCATAATTCAACGCCCATCGCCGGCGGAAAGGCGGCAGGCGTCCTTGGGGGTGGCCAGCAAGGAGCCAACAGGAAGCGAAGCAGAAGCAGAAAAAATACAGGAAATACATATAGGAAGGAGCTATATTAATAAGGTTAGACAGGGCTGATACCTCGCATTCAGGAATATTTGATTTATTTTTTAGGGGAATTATTAAGAAAAACACATGAAACATATCATTCGTAAGATGGTAATTAAAAAAATTATTTATTTAAACTAATTTACAATATATTTATGATGATCTCTAGGGTAAAAGATTAATTAGTAAAACCTACCGTTCATAAAATAATATCATTGAATCATTTCCAAGTCAACACCCCTTGGCCTGTCCCTATATACCCTTATATTCTGATCTCCTCTCTCCTGCTGGGATGGAAAGAGGTGTTTAAATTATTCAGTAAATTGTTAAGTAAATAACACGAGAGGCACACGTTAAAAAGCAACCAAAAGACAACAATAACAGCGGCAGGAGCAACATGCACAGACATCAACACCGCCATTCCCATCGCCCGCCCCCAGTGTCTATGGCCACTGAGGAAATTTACCTCTCATATGGCGGGAACGATGATGATAATGGCGGTGATTCCGGCGCTGATGGTGCTGATGATCATTCCTGGGACTGGTGCCGAGCTGATGATGACACGCCGCACGGTTCACGGCTCACGGCTCACGGCTCAGCGGAGTTGCCGGCAGCAAATGTACAATAAAATAAACACCAAATGTGGAAAGCTAGCCTCGAGGTTTGGGGCTTGTAAAGGGGCTAAGAGTGGGTGGTGGCCAGAGGGTGGCTGCCAGGAGGAGGGTGCTTGAGCAGAAACGAAACGAAAACAAAGCCGGAAACGGAAGCAGCTATGAGAGTTCAGGCGTCTGGAACGACGCACTCTGAACCAAGTAAACAATAGCGGGAATTTGTTGGCACAGGAGCAGCCCAGGAGGAACCGATGCAGGAAAGTCGAAAGTAGACAAAGGCCCCATTGACTCACCTCAATGGCAAAGTCTCTGGCCTCAGACCGCCGATAATTGTTAAGGGTTGAGGGTGGCAGAGCCAGAAGTAACGAAAACAAGTGCACTTCACTTCAGGAGTCGATGAATTATTTCGCATAGAAAGTTAAAATCAAGCTAACCCTTTGTTCTGGGTTTCCTTAAAAAGCTTTAACTGGAGGGAATTTAAAAAATTTGTATTTGTTTTATTTGCATGTTTATTTTATATTTGATTAATGGGGTTAATATTGAGGTCTTGAATTCACAGATTAATTTTGAAGTATCTTAGGGCTTTCTTCTAACATTAAATTGGGGTTAAATAAACATTTTTTTTTTCATCGGTTAAGGAATAATCGAAATTCTTTAGAACTACAGCAAAGAAAATATTTGAAATTTTTTAATAGCTTCTAAAAATAGAAAATTTTTGGTAGGAAATATTTACTCTACTTCTCTGACACTAGTTCTCTAGAAAACGTACAACTTTATTTTTTTTGTTAGTAATAAAATAGCAATAAATAACTTTTGGAATGTTTATTTAACTAGTGAAATTATTGTTTTTTTCATGATTTTCCCTCACATCTGAGTAACTCAAACTAACTCAATGTAAATAAATGCATTTTGTGCAAAAGAATAATAAGAATAATTATCTTACTGACCCACTTTCTGTGAATTATTTCTGAAGATATGAACACTCCCACCGAGACTTAAACGACATTTTTGTTATTAAATGTTTTGCAGAAAAATATTCAAAATTCAGAAATATTTTTGTTTTGTACACTGATACTTGCTCACCTTCCTGCTGGTGCAATGTTGTGGCTCTGCTAACTGGGACTTAATACTCCTTTACACTCTGTAAAGCGAATGAAAGCGTTTTGTTTTTTCAGTTATTTTTGAACATATAAATATTGAAGATTTATCTGCCGTCCAACGAATGCAAACAAGCTGGCCAACTTGGCTGCGTCCGAGCCCCCGCAGAGCTCCTGCACAGCCCCCTTCCGATCCCGATACCAATCCCAATCCCAGAGTGCTCAGACGCAAATGACATGCAAAATAAGCAGCAGGGACTGCGGCAGCGGAGGAGCAACCAGTAGAACCAGAACCAGGACCAGCAGCAGCCGGGCCACTTACCGAGCCCCAGACATCCGCCAGATAGGGTTTATTAGGGCACCGAGCAGCCCAGCCCAGCCGAGCCGAGCCGAACCAGTGCGAGCTGTAATTTATGCGGGTTTCGAGTAAAAATGTTTGCATAAACTTTATGCAAAAATATGCTCTGGCCAACGCATGCTGGGCTTACGCCGGGTGGCACGAGAAGGGGTGAGCCCGGTGGGTGGTGGTGGCGGTGGCAAGGACTTTTGGCAGCACACTCCTGGCCCGGACACATTAACTGAAATTGATTTTCGATTTCAACCCCCACTCCCGCTCGCTGGCTCGGAAACAAAGTCTGAAAAATGCTCTCTAGCTGAATTAGAAAATAAAGCAATTTGTTTTTCGCATTTTGTGTCGTTTCGGTTATCCTGGAAAAAGTTTGATTAGTTTGTTTTGCATTTGTTTTCGGCGCCCGGGGAGGGCTCGGGGTCGAGAGTTTGGGTGCGGATAATGTTATTAATGTTTATATATAGTCCGGTTAGGGAGTTGATCGAACTCTCGGCCAGCATTCTATTTCCGAACACACTTGCCGAAAAAAGCTTTGGCAACATATTTGCCGAAAGTTTCGGGCTAGGGAGGGGGACTTCCAAAAAAGTTTGCCCGAGTGTGTTTGAGGATTTTCCAGCGTGAGTGTTGCTTTTGTTGCACACTTTCAGCCGCAATTTTGAAAAGCCTTTTCCGGAGGGTCGAGAGCCAGAGTCAAAGGGCCCCAGGTCAGTTGGCACCTGACCCTTGAGCATTTTGCAGAAATGCACTTTGACTTTGCGCGGTTTGCTGAGGGAGTTCGAATGGAAGGGATTTTAGGGTTAAATTGTGCGAAAAAGTGGTGACTGGGATTTTGGACAAGGCTAATGGGGAAAACATATGAAAAGGATTAGATTCTGACTATAGGACATTTTAAATACCTTAAAGTTCACAAAATTTTAACAGTTTTAAAAGTTTTTTTTGGTTTGATACTTTTCTATTAAGATAAAAAATATATATAATTAAGCCGCATAATAGATTTAATTTTAAAAAGAAAGAAAATTAAAAATGTTATACAAATGTAAACTTGAATTTATTATTTTCAAACATTTTTAAGCCTAGTATTTTTTCAGAACTGACCTACGATGTTAGGGAATTATATTTGATTAAACTTTAATTTCTAAGAAAGTAAATTTGAGTATACAATTTTATACAAATGCAACAGAGGTGATTATATTCTACAGAGGTGATTATATTCTACATTTTTAAAATTTTAACAAATTTTTAACCACTTCTTGTTTGATTTATAGAAGGTTAGAGTTAGAGTTTATGCATTTTATTTACCCTGAAAAAAACAAATCAATAATGAAACCCAAATCAAAATCATTTGCATATAATTTATGATAACTATTAAATCTCTTGAATTAATTTCCTCTTGAAGCCAATCGGCGCCGCTGAAGGTGCTAATTTTGTTTCCACTTTTAGCCAAGATCAAAGGCCGAATTAATTTTTTTTGGCACTCCTCGGAGACCAGTCGTTAGCCTTGACCACATTCCGCTCCCAAACTGACCGTGACCAGAAACAAATTGGCGTGCAAAGTGCTCGACAAATCAATTGCTATTACCCGGCCGGCCGACCTGCCATCGGGGAAATGGGAAATGGGAAATGGAAAATGGGAATATGCCAAGTCGTGGCCTGGAGTCGATGCGAAATGTAAAACATTAAGTAATTCCGCTCCGGTCCTGTTCTGCGCCGCAATGAGCCACGAGCTCAATCAGAAAGTTAGCCAAACAAATTGCGGAGCGAGGGCACAAATGAGATACGCTTTTCGCCTGACTTTATTTCTGGCTTTTCGCATCGCTTTGTTTTTCCCCGGCCGACACAACAACAATAAAAATGTGAGGGAAAAACAGCAACAACAACAACAACGAGGCGGAAGGTCGGCGGAAAATCAGGCAACAATAACAAGCAAGGCGGCAAGGGCTTACTCCACTTTTCCGCGGAGAGCGAAAGCAATTTCCGTTCGTTAAACCTACATTTCGAAATTAAATTTTTTACACTTGAGAAGTTCGCAGCTTCAAATATTCTCATTTTGCCTCAGACGCCGCGCAATTATGCGCTGTCAGTGCTAGTGGGTGGCTGCGATGGCAACCCCAGGAGCCAGGAAGCAGGAAACAGGAAACAGGGCAACCCCCAGGTCCGAGCCCCGGCCAGACCTTCAGCGAGTGAGTCGTTGTAATACGGTGGCAAGGGCGTGACGCCTTTAAAACTTTGCCCCCTTGGCTTACGGGGAACAAGGGGGAGTGGGGAGTGGGAAGTGGGGGAGTGGGAAGTGGGGACTGGGGGAGTGGTATTAAATCAACGACTAAGTGCTACCCATTGAGGATACGCCGAAGAAAGCGCATTTAATTTGATTTTCACGGGTAATTATGGGCATTGAAAACGGTTGCCAGTCGCAGATAAAAGTTACTTTTGATAAAAGAAAGGAATCCTTAAGATTAAGTGGGTTTAAAATAGGTTCTTTATGAAAGGAAAGTAAAATTAAGGAACTGGAATTTTCCTTCTTTAAGATAGATTTTTAGTCAGAGATTTAAGGTGGCATTTACTATTCTCAAAAAAAAAAGAGTTCATGCCATCCTACAGTCTTTTTGTGGCTCTCACTTCCATGATATATATGAAAAAATTAACAAAATTCATAGAATATAAATAAAATTCTTTGAAAAGTTCTAAAACAAATGTAAATGTTGAAATTGTAAAGAAAATTCTATATTTTTTAATCCCGCAAGTCGAAATCCCCCATAAAACCTCGCCTAGGGTACGAACAACAGCCATCAACAACGTGCAGAAAAGCTGAAAAATATACACGAAAATATTGCTGAAACAAATGTCGGGTCCCAGACCTCCTCACTCCTCACTCCCGACTCCCCACCCACCCCCAGCTCCACCCCCTGCACCTGCCACCCCCAAAAGCCCTCGCACTCATTACGAGTGGGGTGGCAAGAAGAATACAAAGTTTAGACCCTGTTTGCTGTGGTTGCCCCTCGTGGTCGTCGGCCGTGCGGGAGCGCGGCGGAAGGCAAACAAAAAATTCTGCCGAGTATTAAATATCTATTGGGAAAATTGCGGAGAGCCTGGGTGGAAGCATCGACCGCCAGGCGATGAAAATATTATGCTTGCTTTTCATTATGCCTTTTTTTCGGCTCTGCGGAGCTCCGCACAAAATTGCGCCGGGAAGCTTAATTAAGGCATTATTTGTGTCATCGATTTCGGGGGCGCTGCTGCGGCCTAGACCTAAAATATGTATGGGTATCTGATCACACAAAACCGACCCGATCCCATCTAATTTATATTATCTGCTTAATTTATATGGAACACGAAATTGCAAAACAAAACCCAGCGCAAAGTAGATAAGTCTCGTCCCCACAGTTTCTGAAACGAGCTGAAAAAGGGAAAAATAAAAGTGGGGAAAGGGAAATGCTGGACGAAAATTGGAATAAAAAAAAAGGGACCGCCAATAAAATCTGTTTTATTTGCATGCTCCTGGCGAGGACAGGGACGTGGTTTTATTTTCGGCTATCCGAAGGGGGCCCCGGGCTAATAAACGGCCAATCAGAATTCGAATAAACTGAATGCAATTTGAGTTGAGAGGCAACGGAATTAATGCTCACAGTTTACAGCGCTTTTATGGCAGTGCAGTGGGAGTCAGGCGAAGGCTTGGAGGAAGTTTGAGCTTCAGTTATGGAAATATGGAGGGGTCAAGGGTCCTGGACCAGGACCACGCCCCGCTTTCTGACGGAATGCAAAAGTTAGGCGACGCGTCTGGCGTACTACGACGCCATTAAATAGAATATTTAATTTTATTGTTACCCCCGGTCCTGAGGCATTGTCACCAAGGATACATCACACACACACACCGATGCCTCAAAAAGGGTCAGGCTGGCAAAATGAAGCGACGCGCATTTTTCGAGGCTTAGCTACAAATTTAAATTCCGAGCATGCTGCTGCGAAGGCTCCGAAGGCATCCAGCACATATTTACATATTCCCCGCGCCTCGTATTATTTTTTTATTTTACTTTCTCTTTTTTTTTGTGCACCCAAAGCCATTTTATATTACCAAAAAGAAGAGAGGAACCAAACAAAAATGGAACGAAAAGTTTTATACATTTCTAATATGGAAACCCTTTTGCGATGCTTTTTTTAAAAGCCTTCTCTTCTCTCGCCTTGCAGGCTGCCTTTGGACCACTAAGCCGCGGATGATTAAAACGCTAAAAAGGTAGGTTCCAACAGCTTTAACGTACTTTTTGGGGGAAAAACATAAAGCTGTCTGCATAAGAGAAATTTTTATAATTAATTACCTTTGAAAGCTTTGAATAAATTACCAATATTAATATTTTTAGAAGCAATTATAGCCTCCACTTTCCGTTGAAAATTGCATTATGTTTAATCAAGGCACTTTACTTTAATTTATTTTTTGTTAAAAACAAAAAAGTCCCAAGTCACATAACAAAAAAAGTAAATTTACCTTGCAATTTATTAGTTTTTTTTTTTGTATTTCTGCCTTTTATTTTATGCAAATCAAATTAAGTATGGAAATCAAAAGCGACGCCACGGCTTTGAAGTAAGTTTTCAATTTTGTGAAATATTTATTTTCCTTTGTGCCTTCTGCCATGAAGCTGTCATGTGCTTGGCCCTTATTTATTTATGATTATATTTATTTATTTATAAATGTTATGTGTGCATATGGGCGATTCGTCAGAGAACGCTTGCAATATTTCATTGGGGTTTAAAAACAATATTTATACGCTTGCGGGCCATAAGTGAAACCGAGAGTTTTTTATTCCAGGTTTTGTGGAATTTATTTGCTGTTTTTTTTCTTCTGCGCTTTCGGGCTATGGAGTTTATTAACTGAACGACATAAAAATGGCCACAAAAATCGGCGGCAAGCGGCAATGGTCATGTAAAAGTAGCACAGACAAACGGCATTCGCAATAAAAACGAAATTGATTTATGAGTGGGCTTGAAATGTTGCCATTCTGCCAAGTTGATGCCGGCTATTTGTGGCGGTATGAAAACGAAGGGCAGTTTTTTACTTGACGAGTGTCTAGGTGTGCTAGCCAGACAATAATTCTGTAAAATATTTAAAGTTTTCTAGTCACCAGACTCCTTTCCTATTCCTCAGCAGCTCCTTAAATATATTTAAGCAAAGAGCGAGAAGGCATTGTACGATCATCAAGTAAATGAATATTCAGTCTGTATTTCTCGCTGTTCATTATTATTCCTGTACACTCAATTCTCGGCCGAGCCAGTTGTCTCCAAGTTATCTCATTACAAGTACTTGAGGTTGGCGAGGTGGAAAATGCCGGGGAGATGGCAACATTTTAATTTCTTTTTAATGCCGTACGAACTCATGGTCTTAGCTTCTCCGGCTTGGGGTAGGCCAAAAAATTAATTATCGTTGGCAAACAGGCTCAGCGGAGGCTCAAAGGAGGGCTGCAAGGAGCAGCCAGGACCGGGCGGTATCATTGCATGTGAATTGAAAGCCTCTGCCGAGTCCCGCGCTTTTTCATTATATGAGCGTTGTTAAGCTAAAAATAAATTGCTTATTAAAAAGCCTTCGCAGCAGCGCATGCATGGCCAGGTGGGTGGTGGGTGGTGGGTGGTGGGTGATGGGTGGTGGATGCTGGGGGTGGCTTCTGGTACCACGGGTGGGTGCGAGGCACTCATTTACACTTCATGGGGCAGCAAAGCGAAAAGGGGGCGCGGTCGTTGGCACAGACAATGCGGAATAGAGCGATGGAAGCAGGCAGTCAACTGGGTGAGAATGACAAAGCCGCCAGGAATCTCTCACGCCCAACTCCCCCTGCTCTCTCCGCATCCTTATCCGAAGCCGTATCCCTGCTTTCTCCATTTCTCCCTGTGTGCTGCTCCCTGCGCTAAGCGCGAGAAAGTCCTTGAAGCAATCGACTTAATGCCTGGCTGTGGCGTTTGTACATATTTAGTTTGCATTTACATGGCACACACAGACACTGGGAGAAATATATTCAACCTAATTTGTTTATAAGAATTCAAGTCTTTTGACGGGTGAAATATTTTATTTTAAGGAATTTTGTATGTGGCTTTTTTTGCTAATTTATTTCTTGAGACGTTTACTCGCTACAAAACCTGAAATACATTTTCTTAATATTAAATCATGAACATTATTTTGTAATAGTTTCAAAAAATTATGTATTTATTGCTAATTAATTCCTTAAGACTTAATTTTCTTAACATAAAAACCAATATCAACAGTCTGTTAATCATTAAAATACTTTTGAAATTAAGGTTTTATTTAACCCCTATTACTTATGTAAAATAAAATTAAATTTCTTCTTTCTCAAGGCATTTGTTGGGTTAGAAATATTTTTTCCCAGTGCCCTTGACTGAAGCACATTTAATTTTCTACACACTGCACCATGTCCTGATAGATTAACTGGGTATTGGGATGCCACTCCATATATGTATGTGCTTAGCTCGGAATGAGCGCTTTATAAATATGTCCTTGTCAGCGTCCGAGGTGGGGACAATTTGCCAAGCCCCTCTGCCTGCTTATCTACGCAGGGATCCTGGGTCCTGGCTGCTGACTCCCCTCTGCTGACTCCCATATCCCTCCAGCAGGCCTGATTGGATGGCAGAGCAGAGTTCGAAAGTCAAGGTATTCTGTTCGTCCAGCCTGGGTGCGTGAGTGTGTTCGTGTGCGTATCCTGCACGCTTCAATGAATTTTTGTCAACGTGATTCGCATTAGAATGTGTATTCAAATGAGCACATAATTTGTTTGTTTGTCTGCTTCCTAGCTACCCGAGTCTGTGTGCATTAAGATATGTCTACATGTGGGATTGGACTTCCTGGGAAAGAGCTGATAGACCTGGCGATGCCAACTAGCAGATAGCAGGATTAGGGCTTGTTAAGAAAGCAAGTAATAAAATAGAGTCCTGGCAGTAAAAAATTCTCAAAACTATAACATATAAAACATGAACTTTAGGGGTACAAACCCAAGACAAGGAATATATTTTTTAAGCCCCATAATTTTCTTAAATATTCCATCATACCCCTACTACCTTCTCGAGGGTATCAATCGAGGGCATAAATATTGAAGCGTGCGGAGCAAGACGGAGCTCAGCATTTGGCATTTTATGAGTGCAATTATGTGTGGCAGGGCGTGTATGTGAAATAGAGACCCTCTGGGGCCCGGAAAAAGGTGTGAGGCGTGCGTTTGATATAAATTTCGAACAAATTACAAATAAATTGGAGTTGTCGTGGCGGCGGCATTGTCAACCCCAAAAAGCAATCGCTGCCGAGAGGCCCCACTAGTAATTTAAAATATGCAAATTTCCCAGGGCTCTTCCACCCGCCCTCCACTTGGCTGGGTATTTATTGCGATTTGCGCTTTGTCGTCGCCGAAAACTGTTTTAAAGACAATTTTCATTGGGGCTTTCCGCCGAGCGACCCGGGAACACACTCCACCTACCCCAACAACCATAACATTTAATTTACTTAAGTTGGCTAAGCCGCTTTCGGGCCAATCACTTTGACGAATATTGTGTGTCTGGGCCGCATTTTAATTAAATGTATAAATCCATGTGCGGGGCTTATCCTTTCGCCATTTTGTCCTGGCTGTGTGTGTCTGTGAGTCTTATGTTTGATTGATGGGGCGCTTGTGCCACTTTTTTGCGGCGGCGAGTCAACGGGAATTGATTTAATGCGAAATGCATTTGCTTTTATTATTACTTGTTTGTCGTTGCTTTATTCCTGATGGACAATTCGCGGACATATTGGGCTCCGTTGATTTGATCTGGCCATAAATATAAATTCTTTAAAGCGTGTATGATTGAGCTGCAGGGCTGACTGGCTGTAGCCAGTACATTGCACAATAAATGTCCGTGGGAGTTGTGTAAATCATCGGGTTGACGAATGAGTAAGCGACCATAAATTCACTTAAATCATTTATTGAAATACGAGATATTTTCAAAATAAAATTCCGGATACGTTCTCAAAGTGAATTTCCATTTTTTGTATGCTATGAATGTATTTTTTTTTAGTTTTGTATTTATATTTGTTTTAAAAAATGATTGATGTGCATTTCTGTATATAAATTCAATATATTTTAGGACTTTTCAATTCATTGTTTTTTAGTGTTTCAGAAATATTTGTAAAGTTGGTTTCGTTTTGGTTTCCCATCTCATTTCGCATTCAAAGCGAGCCAGTGGAAATTAAATGAGAAAAATTCAAATATTCGCAGAATTTTTCTAAATGAAAATGCAAAACTGGAAAACAGAGAAACTTAATTTTGTAGTGCCTTTGCGGAGGTGGAACAATTTGATTTGCTTGTTGAACTTATATTTTAGTGGCATTTTCGTCTGGCTTTCACTCAAAGGACGACTACAAAGCAGGAAATTCGGCAATGTTTTAGCCTCTCCTTGGCCCTTTAAGCTGGCTATATTTTCGCGCATTTGCTGTTTATATAAAGCAATAATAATAAATTGTGTGGCAGTTCAGAAGACGGCTTTTCTCGCATTGGCCACGCCTACATTTACCCGGCCACCCCTGACAACCCACTTTGACAACCCTCCACCCCGTATCATTGCTGTAAACTTTCACTATTTGTGTTTGTGTTTTTCGGGACCGGAAAGTTTTGTGCCTCTTTTGCATTGAATTTATTTGTTTGTTTTGTGCGCCGAGGGGATTTGGCAAATTATTTAAGCCTATTGAACCTGCCGGTTGCCTGGCTGTGGTAATTGCGTAACCAAATAATTGCTGGCTTCTTGATTTTCGCCTCGCACCGCCACTAACTTCTGGCTTTATTAAATTTACAATGGGACAACTTGTCGTATACTTGATGCCGGGCAATCGGAGCGAAGGGAGCGGAAGTGAAGCCGGGGCCATGTTATTAAACATTTTCGCCAGAACTGAGTTCGGTTTGCTGGCTTGTCGTCTCGTCTTTTCGCCTTTCAACCCGGATTCCTTGGCCTTGGGCTCCATGCGTTGATAGACTTTTCCGACGATTGAGATTGAGGCGAACCGAAGGATGCAGAGGGCCCAAAGGCATAAGGAAACTGGCGCCATTTTGTATTCCGCACACACACACACATATATGTGTGCACTCAAACAAAAAAAAACGAAGATTTTATAACTTAAATTTTGATAGTTTCTTGAAATGTTGTATTGAGATTTTTCTGTAAGGTTTTGAATAGTTTTTTATGCAAACACAATATAAATGCTGTTCTGAAATTATAGTATAAAATATTAAAATAAATTAGAAATTAATACAAATTAATCTTGAAATAATAAAAAATTGTTGCTAAATTTAAATATTTAACTGATAATAAAATTGTTTAATCAATTCAAGGTTCAAATTAAAATCTTAACAACATTTTTCCTAAGTGCACGTATATGTATTCTGAGAGTGTGTGCGGCAAAGTGACGATAAAACATTTGCCTCGATTGCTTAAGTATGCCATATCAGGAAAGAGCTGGCAAAGCTCTGGAAATGAGGGAAATCGGTGGGAAAAACAGGGGCAGGCTGGGGGAGCCTGGGAGGCTGATGAGCAGCTTGTTCCCTGCACCCCAGTGAGTTGGGTATTATGATACCATTACGTAATTCTATGTGCGAACTTGGAATTTTATATGCCATCAGAAAAATTGTGCAAACTCTATTATTGATGTGCCGGCGCGTAGCAAATCAAATGTGAACTCAAAGTCTCAGTTTTCAAGTGCCAAAAAAGGGGATTTCTGCCTTTGCAGCTATCATGTTCATTAAGTACTTTTCGTTATTTTGTATCTGAAATTCAGCTAAGAGCATTCGAATATCCACTTACATTTGTGCGAGCTTCACGAGCTTCCCGAGCAGATATTTCATTGATTTTCTGAGTGACGTGCTCAATGTGTCCTTACAATATCCTGTAGCTCATGTTGAACAAATGCTGGACACTCTTTAAAGCTTAAACTATGCAAAATTTAACTTTTTACTTAGGAAATACATTTTTGTATTTTTAATTTACAAAATTTACAGGCACTCCTCTCTCATTTGAGTAACAGTTTCTAGGGGTGCTGCCACATAATTTATTATTTTTCCGAGTGCACCCACACTTCCATGAAAGTTAATGACTAACCGTTAGTTGAGAGTCCGAAATCCGAGGCAAGCTGCTCGCTGCTCTGTTAATTTAAGTAAAAAGCATTTTGGCTGATGTGTTTATTTGCCACGCCTAGCTGAGGGCCACGCCCCCGCCCCCAGGCTCACATAGAGATACACACAGACACACAGACACGGGCAGACACAAGGACTCTCCTTCGCCGAGCATTATCCTGGCGCTCCGATATTACTGATAATTTAGTTGGTCTCTTGTGCTGGCAGCGTACATTTATTGTTTGCCCTGTACCAATGGCTCTATATAGCAGCGCTAAGCGAGTGTCTCTGTGTGGGTTAGCCCGGCGTCAGGATGAGCTAGTGTGTGTGTGTGTGTGTGTGCTGCAGGATTTTTGGCCTTTTGCCAGGCCGACACATTGGCGTCCTTTTATGCGAAAATGAGTTGAGGCAATGTGTTGGGTTTGCTATTTTTCGCATGTCTCCCCATTTCTTTTTTTTTTTTCGCCCTTCTCATATCATTATGAAACGCTTGAATGGCTTTTTATGTGCACAAGTGTGAGTGAGCCAGTCGGTGTCTATGTATTGGCTGAAGGCGTCTATGTGCGGCTGCTAATATATTTGGCTATTGATTTAGAGCGGCGATAAGTTAAATATTTAATAGATTCTATCAGGAATTTAATGCTCAGGGCAGGAGCAGAGGATGCAGGAAATGGGAGAGATTAAATAGAGTTGTAATACCTTCTAAGGGATATATTAAGATAAATATTCATAAGAATATGAACCCTAGATATTACATTGTTTGGTTACAATTTCCCTTTAATCGATTTCAAGCTCACTGTTGCATAATTGTTTACTATTTTCACTACTTTCCAATTTGTCTAATTCCCAAAAATGCACTCTTCCCGCAATGTTGCACACTCACTGCCACGTAACACGCGTATCTAGTCTGCTGTTTGCTTAACAATTATGCAAATGCCCCGCACAGACATGCAAATACATTTTTCGGCAAATAAAACATTTTCGCGGCAGCTTTTAATGCCGCCGAATAACGCAGAGTGGCAACAATAAAAACAGGCGGGAGCATAAGAAAATAAATAAATAAAGGGAAAAGTGCACAAACATTTTTTGGGCAACATAAATTATGCCGAAGCATGTGCCGGCAACAACAGGCAGACAGACAGACAGACAGTCGGGAGGAGCAGCAGCCTCATCCGAGCCGCAACATCATTGTCGTTGACCTACAAAACGGCGGGGCCCCGGCGAATTTCCATTTCCATTTTCCGCAGCAAAGTTTTCCGCTCAAGCCCGCGCAAATTGCGGCCAATTAATTAGCTGCAGTCCGCGGCCAGTCGGAATGTGTCCTCTGCCCTGTAATTTAAGGTCCGAGCGACACTTTAAGCATTTGCTTCTGGCCTGGCTTAAAACTGTCGCGACCATGTTCAGGTGCCAGGCAGCGGAGAACTCGCCATAAAATATGCACACCCCTACAGTGTGCACTAAAAGTGAATTTACTTGAACTATTTTAAATGCTTTTAGTGTGGGAAATAAATTATTTAAAAATAATTTACTTGAAATAATAAACTTTATTAGACATTGAACTGTTTAAGGTTTTTTTTTGTTTTATAAATATAATGCTGTTGTATAGTTTCGCCACGCACTGTATAAATCTGACCAAGTGTTACAAAGAATAAATGTTTCATGCAGGTTTTCACTGTTTTATTTTATTTGCTGAGGGGCTTCTTTGTCTGGTTGCTATTTATTAACAATTAAAAAGGGCTTTAAAGAGTTGTTTTATATTTTGTGAATACAAAATGAAGAAGAAAGTCAACAAACAAGGTATAATTAATGAATTTAAAATCTACTTCTCACATAACCTAAGTACTCGTAATCCTCCAAGTTAACAATACTTATTATTCGGATTAAGGAAATTTTTCATTATGTAAAATGAAGCACACGAAGCCTCATTATACTTATGGCAATTTAAGTTTCCCTTAATTTATTACAGAATCTTGTAACAATTGGCGCTTAGGTTTCTCTAATCCGACTAAGCCGCCAGATGCTGACTCCCCTACCCATAACTCTCGACAATGTAGAGGAGGACGTTGGCCTTATTCCCAAGCAAAACATTTAGTGCTGGGAATCATTAGAATACTTAGTTGCCTTGTTAATACGATTACGCTGACGATTGCAGCATAAAATGCTACCAAGTTGGGTGAAAATTGTTTGAAAATATCCCAGCTGCCAGCTGAGTTCGGGGCACCACAACATCCAGTGAGTGAGGGAGGGCCCAGAAGCCACCCTTCGCCAAGTGGAAGCCACGATTCCGACCCGGGGTAACCTGACATTTAATCAAGGCACAGCGCAAAGGTAAACAAACGGAAATAAGCGAAACTTCCTGTTGCTGTCACCGGTCTTTGTTGCTGTTGCCTTTGCTGTTCCTGCTGCCTGTTTGCTGCCTTTCTGCGCATACGAAACGGAAATACAATCAAAATTGTGTAATGTTTGCTTGCCACCGGAACACTGAAAACATTTTTGAAATGAAAGGAAGTTGAAAGAAATTGAAAAATTGTAACCGAACTTAGAACTTAACTATTTATTTATTTACTTGATAGATAAAGATGTTGCCTTATTTTGACTTGTTACTTATTTTAAGTAAAAATTTTAAAATATTGATAGGTAGGGATAGGAAATCATAATTAAAAGCTAAGACAATGTTTAATTTGACAATTTCTTATTACTACATCTCTTTTTCGAAATATATTTTTAACATTATGTTATTCTGATTATAAAAATCTTAAATAATTATTTAAAGCTTAAATATTAGGCCCTTATTTTTTCTAAGCGCACTGGCAGCATCAGCTGGCATCAGGAAATGGCTGATAGCCGGGGGTTTGGGGGGCCACTGTGGGGTGGTAACACGTGGCAGATTGTGGTGAGGGTTTTTAGTTTTTTCTTCCTTTTGCTTTTCACCCCAAACCCTCCATAAATGGGATTGTTTTTGGGCTTTGATGGAGGGCTTTTTCGGCTTTTGAGGTTTGCTGAGCGGCGCCGCGTGCTGACAGATGTGATCGGCGAATGTGGGGAGCGCTAATGAATTTTTGCCAGCCATCGAGTGATTAGCATTATGCCAATTAAATATTTAACGCGCCCATTTATTTGTCATGTCGCGGCGGGCATTCAATATGCAAAGGGAGAGCCGCAGAACAAGAAACTCACATCTCGACTTATTGCCTGACTTGTAAATGCAAATGGCTTTTCCGGGGGAAAGTGAGTGGGAAAATGGCGGCCGGAGCGAGCGAACATTCGACGAGTGTCAGTTATAATTGATGTTTTGACAAGTCAATTGTCAGCTAATTGGAGCGCATGTGAATCGAGGAGTTGGAATCAAGAAATCAAGCCTGAGTTGTCATGTGAGGACTGACAGTGACGTGGATATAATTAAATTTTCAGCTGAAAGTGAAGAACTCAAGAACATCAAATTCATCAATAAAATATGCTTATTTTTGTGGGAGCAACTTAGTAAAACGAAAACCTTTATTAAATTCCTATATATAAACTTTTATGTTTTCCATTTTAATAAGATACCCACAAAATTTCAATATATTCATCGAAAACTTTGAGTTCAAACGCCAATATGGCGCCTTCATTTGCCTCGACAGCATGTAAATGAAAGTTTTGCAAAGTTTTTGGAAATTGTGAATGTTTTAAAACTTTCTACCGAGAATTGCAATTCATTTGATTCAAAAACTGCCAATGACTGTTTCCATTTAAATGTCATTCCTGAAAATCACTTCCCTGAAACCAGGAGTTTTTGCTCGTTAGCAAATATTTTTCTAAACAAATCGATGGACCAATAAAAACGCTCTCAATAAATATTTCTTGAAAATCGTTCGTCATTAGTGAGGGATCAGAGTCGGAACTATTCACACGCAATCTCTCGGTGCCACTCCCTCGATTCATGGCCCATCCTTGAACCGAACTCAACGAATAAACCCTTTCATGGCGATGGCAACGCCCATTTTATTTGCGCCAAAACAATTTTCAAAGTCATATTTTATGCCATCAAAGGCATTTGTCATTTATGCACAAAATGTGTGCCAATTTGGGCAAACAGTTGCCAAAGCAGAACTATATACGAGTCTGTTGTGTGCGAGAGTGTCCTGACGACACACGATGTGAGTCCTTGCTCGGTTGTCATAAAAATATGGGCAGAAAGGGTGAAGAACATAATGGAGAATGTGGATAGACGAGCTGAGGAATGGGGCCAACGGCAGCCGACAATTTAGCAAACTTCTGTTATTTGTCTCGCTGCGCAAAAATGAAATAAATACAACAAATGTGTACGAGCAGCGGAGGAAACTGGTTACGCAAAAAGTTGACAGGACAGGAGCAATTTGATTTCGGCTTTAGTTGCCAGCAGCCGGCCTCCGCCTGACTGACAAATTTTTGCCATTGCTTTTGGCTAATAGTAAAAAATATGCGCGATGGAGTTTCTGTGTGACAGCTCTCGAGATTGCCATGAATATATAAACTTGGCCGGAAAAATGTATATGTACACGCATTGGGACATGTGCACCATCCAGCTTATTCTTTCTCTATTTTTTTGCTGTTCCACAAACAAAAAGTGTGAGCAAACAAGCGATTTTATTACAAATGCCTGCCATGGCCTCTGCCTTTGATATGCTTTCTAGGTATACTAGGTATATTTTCAATAGGCCCAGCAGGGAAATTCCTAGAAAAGTTAGATGGTGTTTGATATTAAAAAAGATATATATATTAAGTTTGAAGGAATTTCTTACAATTTAATATAGTTTTTACTATTGAACAACCATCAGTTACTTATTAAAAGGTTACACAATTGACATGTGCATTTTCCTAGAAAATATTTACATTTATTTCTTGTAACACAGGGTATGCTGAGATCCCTAATATCCTTTTAACAGAATCTTGTTGTATCTCCTCAATGTTTGGTTTCGTTTTTCCTGCTTTTGAGGCCTCGTCAAAACGGTTCGTGTTCAAAATGCTGTTTTTCCCCAGTTTGCTGTTGCTGGAGAATTGCCAAGCCTCGTAGCCGAGATACGCACACACAGCGGGAGCCTTTCTCCCACACACACACTCGTGCACTTTGCGTTTATTGTAAGGCAATAAATTCGCAGGATAATAATTTCAGTCTGGCGTCATAGCAATGATAAACTGTAGATGATATATTATTGCGTTTTTAGTAGAATAAATAGCGACAAGTCCTCTGCCGACTCCCCCGCCCCACTGCTGATCCTGGCTCTGCCTTTGAGTGCGTGGCAGGATTTGGCGGTGGGGCGCGCTGTTTACCACAAAATACAGGCCGGAGCTCGGTCTAAGCCTCAGAGTACATAAATCTCATCGGCGGGCCCTCTCTGCTGCTCCACTCCTCCGCAAAGCCCTTTCACATGCAAAGTGTTGTCTCGTGTTTGCAGCCTTGCAGCTCCTTTCAGCCCCTCCCCGCACTTTTACTGGGGCATTTTAAAATTCCCCGCCCCTGGGAGAGCGCGTTTTTATGAGTTAGTGTGACGAGTGCTCATAAATTTGATGGCTAAGAACTGAGTGGCAGCATATATATTTATGCCCCGAATCCGGCTGAAATTTACAAGTATTTTGGGTGCTTATAAATTGGGCGGATGAAAGGTTGCGGTTGAGCGAAACCAAAGGGCAGAGAGCACGGATTACGCAGGAAATAAATCATGGAAAGCGCCCGGCAAAGAGGCTTTCCGGGAAGCATTTAAAGCGGGCCAAGGAAAAGGATTGGGGAGGCAAACTAAAACAAACAAAAGCTCCCTCTTATCCCAACCTATCGGGAAATGGAACATAAAAAAGGGAACCCACGCAAACAATTGAAAGACGCATGAGGCTGACATCGAAATTCGCCGACTGTCAATGGCAGGCACGCCAAGAAAAACCAAAATTAAATGAAATTTTTTGTGTATATTGAATATGCACATAAAACGGAAGCGAAAAGAGTTGAGTGGTTTGCCGGGTTGGGGTTTCCTTCTTACTTACTCTTTTTTTTTATTTCTGTGAGATGTGTGAAAGGTGCTCGACATAGCGATCGATTTCGCGAGGGATGCAGGCCAGACAAATATTTGCCAGCTCCTCGAAAGGTCTCGAGAGCCTTTGTCGGCTGTTTGATGTTCGATGTCCCGGCGTAATGTGATTGACTTTAAGAATCGCCGAAACTCGGCCATTCTCTCTGTATGCCCGCGGCGTAAAAAATTAAAACGCACGAAGGCGGCCCCAAAAACCACGGCAAATAAGCGAGGGCCTCCTCCTGCAGGAGGAGTGCCTTTTCCCGCTTTTCCATCGGCGGTCAATGGAGCGTTGTGCCGACTTATCCGACTGTCGTAACGTGAAATGAAAGCACGTAGCATTTTCATTTCGGTCAGTGTGCGGAATGCCAATTACAAGATGCGGCGGCGGCCACTTTGCCAGCCAGAAAGTGCTACCTTGAGAGAAAAATCGCAGGTTATTGAAGGAAATTGCATAAGAAAAGTCTTGAAAGGTAGTATTTTAGGGATATATTGAAGTATTTAATGGGAGTAGACTTATTATTACTATATTATAATGGATGTTTAAACATGAAGTACTTTAAAGAACTTTTAAGCAATTTTAAAAGATTTAAAAGTTTACAAATATAAGATTTTATAACGAAAGTTTGTTAAATATGTTTCAAGAACTTAGGGCTTAATTTTGTAGGTTGTGCAATATTTTTGATACATTTCGGTTAATATATAGCTCTATACTTGCTTTTACATTCTTCTCAATTATTTTCCTTAATATTTTCTGCCACTTTTTTGCCCCAGTGCCTAGTGCCTTGGAAATTCCTCTCACTGCTCCAGTTTCCTTCGCCGAAACTCATTGAAATGAGACGCGCAGTGTCGAATCGAGTAGGCCCCCATAACTGATAGATGCCTCTCGGGCAAAATTTTTAATAATCCCCAACAGAGGCGAGTGTATAGGAAAGTCTGAGGCGCACAGAAGTACTTACGTATGCCACGTCAGTCGGTGTGGACTCTACGTATGGTCTGTGGAAATGCCACAGTGGCTAAAAATGTATTTATTTCTGATTTTATTAGATTGTTTTTCAAAAAAGGACGACATAAAATATCATTCTGCCTTTATCTTTTTCTATTTCTCTTTCAAAGAGAATTTCATTCAGGTTTTAATAATTTCTTTAACAATTTTAATTCATTGTCCACTGTTCCTACCTCTGCTCCCATCGTTGGCACCTTTTTGATCAAACGAATTTCTGTGAAAATAAAAAGATGACGCCAGCGCAGCCGCACTTAAAAGTGTTTTATTATTGTGGTTTGCAATTGGAATTTTAATTTTTATTTTATAAGCTATGCGGGTGGAATTTCAAGCATCCCGAAGAGTATGCGCCTTGCTTTCCCTTTCAATCCCTTTTCCCAGGCACTACTTCCCAGCTTGACTCTTCATCTGCTCTCAATTTCCCATGTTTGTGTGCGGATAATTTATTATATTCATACGTGTGTCTGAGTGAGCTTTCTGGTCTGCTTGTATTTCGCTTTTTCCCATTTCCCATTTCGCATTTCTCTCGTTTGCTAATGGCCTGCGCCCAAAAAGTATGCCACACGGCTTTGTCCCACGGCAGACGTGGCGGCTACTTGATATGCACACCTGGCAACGCCTTCTGCCCCAAAACGTTCGCCAGCTTGGCAACTTTAAAGCCCAACACGCGTCTTGTAGGGTAACTAGCCGAGAGGGGAAAATGAAACAATGATAGAGAAAACCAAGAAAATAAGATAGAACTCATGGAATATACAAAACATAGACCTCCTATTTCAGACCGATAGGGAAATACTTTCTCAAGACCTAAAGAGATGTGTTGGAAATATAGAAAGTTAGCTGGAATATGCAAGAATGTAAATATTTTTAAGAGATAATGATTTGTTTTGAGTAAATATATATTTCATTAGCTAAAGATTTCATAGGGTGAATTATGTTAATTAGTGAAGTTTCTATTACCAATTTCGCAGCCTCTCTTGCTGGAATCTTATACTCAACTCGATCTTTGAAATATCTTTCCTTGGCTGCTAACTTGGCCCTTATTAAATAGTAATAGAACCAAAGGCAGCCCTTCAGGCAGTAGTTCTCATACCCCGTTCTCCACTCGAGCCCACTATATACCACAATGTCAGCGCACTTAGCATAGTTTATCCCCGTGTCCCCGTCGTGTTCGTGTCTGTGCCTCCCCCTCTGCCCTGCACTCCGCCATTATGCACACGTCGCGCATAACGGTGACGATTATGTTAATGCTCTGCGGGGCTGGAGCGCAGCGGGGGGTGGCCAGGTAGGTGTGGCACCTTACTGCAGACTTGTTCTTGCGCTGCTTGTCAGTCGCCTTGGCTTATTTCAGCGTTATTTACATGCCCCTAAGTAGTTGTAATGGGTGCTCCACAGTCGCGACAAAGTGTTGGCAATAAAGCCAGATCTCGTCCTTGGTTTCGGGCCATGGAGTGGCTATAGAAACTATGAATGGCAGCGGCTAGTTTTGCCATGACACACACGAACACCATTGCGCGGCTCGTGAGGGGATTTGGCCAACGAGTGGCGGATAATGAGTGACGCAAGTGAATTATACAAGGCACTGAATGGCCAAAAAGGATTTTCTTTTATGCGCCCGAAAATTCTGGAAACGCTGAGCCATTTCCATCCCATGGAACGTCATAAAGAGCGCATTGCGAGTCGCAGACCCGAAAAACTCAATTGCGCATGCAATGGCCGATGGGCGGGCGTAAAACTTTCAATTTGCGTTAATGGCATTAAATAAAGTCACACTCACACGCCCAACCCGGCCAGAAGGGGCGGAAGGGGCGACATAATGCCGGTAACGGTAACGGAAACGGAAACCCAACCCGTCCAACTTCCATTGGCTAGCCACTTAAAAAAGGTTGCCAAAGCCGCTCGAATGGGTCCGTGTCCGTGTCGGTGTCGGTGTCCGTGTCCGCGTCATGGGTGTAAGTGCAGGCCGTGATGTTTCCCCCTTTCGACTCCCTTTTTCTTGCTTTGTAAATCGCATTAAAAATCATTGGCGAGCCATTTGCAAGGTGGCCAAAACACGACACGACGGGCCGAAGTGAACCGAAAAATAAGTAAATAAAAAGCGAGACAACAAAAATAACAGCACGCATGGCAGCGAAAACAGTTTCGTTTTCGGCTTAAAGCAGGTGAAATCTGGCCAAAAGCAACACGACAACAAGGGAGCCCACCAATCAGGCAGGAAAATAACATGAAATGTCTGGCAGCGACGGGGGGCGGTCGGGGATTGTTGTTCTCGTACTTTAGATAAAGTTGCCGCTGCTGCTCGATGTTTGTGCTTGATGTTTTTTAGACTTTGTTACAAACATTCGACATGCAATGCACGTAATGCCACAAAACAGAAAAACACACACCCGAGCACCCAACACCCAGCACCCCCGCTTGCCTTGAAACACCTGGCAAAAGTTTTGCTTGTGAGACTTTTATCCCACTTTGCCTGTTGTGATATTTTCTTTCTCCAGTTCACTCTCTCTCTCGCTGGCTGAGAGTGTGATAAGTTTTTCTAAAAAGTTTGCCACGCCCGGAGCAGGCATAAGTACACAAAGTATATATTTTTCCCTAATCATCCTTAAGATATTTTAAATGCGTGCCAGTTTCCAAGAGTTGAAGAAAATTCAAATGGAAAGTTTTAAGTCAGCTGGGGAATTGCGATTCCAAAATTCAAGGAAATCTGCAGCAACTCTTTGAGGAAAATACCAGGAAAGTATGGATTTTTAGACCTCTGACGAGGGGGTGATCGAGTTTTCCCTGAAAACCCTTAAAAATCTTTCAAAACGAATTTCTATATTCCCTCGTTCCTACATTTTATAAAAAATATTTAAATTAATAAGCATTTAAAGTAGTATATATTTAATTTAAAAGAAATGTTACAGTAAAATAATAATTATTTAATCTCCACTTTGTTTTATTTTCCTAATTAATTTAAAAGGGTATTAGGCTCGTTCGTGCAGATGTCTTTGATACTTTTTCCATTTAGCCTGATTCGTTGGCTGCTATTGTTGTGTTTAGCAAGAAGAAAAATACACGGGAAGCCAAAGAAAACTCAACCATTTGCCAGGACAAGGCTCAGATATTACCACATCACGCATCCGCCCCGTGGGCCGGCGTCAAAGAGTGTGGCTCACTTTTCGGGGCAAGGCCGAACACAAGGAACATGATTTGTATTTTACTTACATACCGTTGTGTAAATCACATGCACGGCCCACAGCCAGCGCCACAGACACTTTAGGAGCCAGAAACTTTGGCATTTACAGAACAACAAACTCGGAACGGCAACCGGCAGGGGCAAACGGCAGGCAAAACAAATTCGAATCTCTCCCAGAGAACTCACTTCGATGCCTGCCCTCGACTCACTGCAGTAATAATAATAAAGGGAATTGTTATTGTTTTCTATTAATTTACTTTTGTTGTTTGCTGTTATTGCTGTTTCCTACAGTCCCTTAGTTGCCACCGCCACCACGTGTGTGTGCGCTCCTCAGTTGTAACATTTTTGTGCTCTTGTCTGCATTTGATTTGATTTGTTCGGTCTTGATTTTATCTGTTGAAAAATTGCCCAACCACGAGATCTGTGTCCGGGCGGGGCCTGTGCCTGGGAAATTGTCTGTCAGGTCGGCACTGAAGTGAGTAAATTGATATAAATAGATTTGAATTCGGATGCGAAGAGTTGTGTGTGTGAGCGGAGTTTAAGAAAGTGGCAGGAGATTTAATTTCAAGTCAAGTTAAACTCACCTATGGAAGTCAGGCCACTCAACGTCTCGATGACTACATATAAAGTCAGGTGAATATTGTACTAGTTTGTGGTAGAAGAGTTCTCAGCCCTTGCAGGTTATTTATTTAAGAAAATATGTTTCAGGATTAGTCTAGCGTAAGTTGAAGTCGAATGTCTGATTGCTTCTAGTATTTCCTAATGATTTATTTTTAATGTCCAGTATTCAAATAACAAAATTTTAAAAAATTAATTAAGTTTTTCTCAAGAAACTTACAAGAAATCTAAGCACATCATTAAGATTCTAAGCCAAAGGATAAGCGGCATAATTTGTTCAAAAATCTTCTAAATTTAATAGCCTAAAGGGCCTGCGAGAAGTTCCTTTGCCAAAGTGCAGTTGTAGATGGGAAAAGTACTTGGCCTAGACTCGCCTTAGCCCCGTCCGAACCTATTTCAATAATAAGAAAAGCAAAATACTTCTGAACGAGCCTGCCCGGCAATAGGGAAATATTTCCCATGAAATGCCGCGCTTACATAAATATTTAAACTAAAGCAGCGGCATGAAAGGCATTTCTCTATCTGCACTTAGGACTCGGCTAGAAATGGAAAATAAAAGCCTGAGCCAGCTGCCGGCGTTGTATTTGCCCAGCAATGAGAAGGAGAAGGACTCGACGGAGGAGCAGCAGCGTCTTCGACCGAGTGCCTGCCCCCCAGTCCCCGTCCCTGTCGCATTTCCATCGATCCTTGGGCGGCACGCTGACTAAGTGAGTGAGCGATGAATAAGTCGCTTTGAGTGTGTGCGTGGATGTGAATGAGAATGCGAATCCGAATGCAGGGATGTAGGCCAAGCCAGCTGTCCTTGGGCCGGAAAAACGGAAAACGCTTTTCAATAGAAAACTCAAACTGGCAACATGTTACAGATTGCTTACTAAGACTCCAGCTTTGGCACACTCTGAGAAGAACAGAACAAAAATAACAAAATACTGCACTGCTGAAAGGTTGAAATGAGGCTGAAAGTTTGGTGCAAAAGGTCGATTACTTTGTATTCCTTATAGTATGGGGAAAGTGGGAAAACGAAGGCCACATGGAAAAGCTTCGGAGACAACATATAATATAGATAATATAGTAGTATTTTTAGGTAAATAATGTTTTGAAGAATGATTAATTAATCAATTAGAAATCTGTTCTAAGTAAACTAAAAATTTCTGCATGCGTTCTTAAGTGGCTAATTACCCTGACAAACCATAGCGGCAGGATCATGCAATATTTATAATCATATATTTATATTTCCACCTCATTGTCAGCTCAAATGCCAAATAAAAACAATACTTTCTTTGATATCTTAGCTGATATTTATAACTTTATTTTCTGATTTACAAAATTGTTTCCATTTATCTATACTTTCACACTGCTGTTCAGTTTTCTACTTTAAAAATATGTATAGTATTCTTAAACAGACCTCTTCGAATATTTGATTGAGATTACATTCCTATTTTTAATGTATTCACTGAATGCTTTTCACAAAAATTGTTTTAAAAGTCACCGGCTTTCTGCTTTGCCGAATTTCCATTGAAAGCATTCGTACGGCTGTCAGTCAATTGGCATTTGTTGTTCACCGAACTTGCCTCACTTTGCTGCACGCACTTCTGACGCCTTTCGGTTGCAAGTTGCTATTGTTATCCCGGGGAAAATGGAGGGACATGTTGCGGAAAGGACGAAGACCAGAGCAGAACAGAACTGATATAAGCCAAGTGTCTATCTCGCATCTTGTTGCTGTCATTCCAGGCTAATGTCTTCGCTCCATTTTCCCTTTTCGTGTTCAATGTCTATCGTCATTCCCATTTTGTTTTCCTCTCGGCCTCGGCCACAGCATCCTCCTGGCCGTAGTCCCTTTTTTGTTCAGTTTTCCAACCAGACACTGCACTGAGTTGCTGTTCCGTTGTTGTTCGGCTTTTCCTTTTTTGCTGACACAGTTGGTAGTTTTTTGCCGCCCGTCCTTGATACACATCATTCAAGCCTGCTTAACGTGTCCCATCATATTAACTTGGCCAAGACGCCAGCGAATGTTTTTCCGCCACTGCTGAAATTTATGCTGAGCGAAAAGAGACTGTCAGCCCGGGGTGGATTGAGGAAGTCGTTTCTTTGAATTAATTATTTTATTAAAATGAACTTTCTTGTTTTCCACTTGCAGATCCTCAAACTGCGCGGAAAGCTCTTGAAAGGTATGTAAATGAATGGGCGTCAAGTTGAAGATGATTCCCCGAACCTCTGGGTATCAAATAAGGCATTCAAATTCCTCTAGTGGGTGGGAGATCTTAGCAGAAGAATTCCTCGCAAGGCTCAGAAAGTTAACAAGACATTTCGATGAATTCAAGGAAAAAGAAACCCATCCAGATTGAAGGCACAACAATGCTTAAGGATTTCCTACGAAACATATACTGTTGAGAGTAAATTCAAGATGATAATTATTAGGGCTCCACTTTACAAACTTAATTGCCGAGGCCATGTACCATGTGAGCTCCGCAGAGTGTGTGGCAGACTTTTGGCTTGGCAAAGTGAGCAGCAAATTTTCCAGGAATTGGCCGCTGCTGACACGAACACCTGATTCCGGGGAAAAGAACCGGCTCCACGGGTGGCTTGGGCACCCGGCCAAGTTAAGCAGCTTATGGCCCCCGAACTGATCAATAATAAACGAATTTAGTTTCGAGCTCCGGCTCATTATATGTAGCAGCCCGGGATGCCTGGCTGCCAGGGGGCGATTTCCACTCGGAAATTTATAATCCACAAGGCAAACTGCAATTAAAACGACTTAATTGTTTATTAATACGCACTTCCCAGCCGGGGCGTGAAAAAATAAATTAATTAGTTGCTATTTTAAATATGGCGCAGACAATTTAAAATGCCACGCCAGTAAAAATAAAAGCCTCGCTTTTCCGAAGGGGAAACTCCTTTGATTTATGCTGCCTGCACTTGTTCGAGGTCTGGAGTCTGGCCGTGGAAGTGGAAGTGGAAATGTAAATGGAATGGAACGGGGGACTGCAGCCACTTTAATTGCTCGCTGGATTTTCACACTAAGTCCATGTTTCCTGCAAACAGTACAGAAATAGCCCCTTGAGTTGGTGAACATCACGAACGCGCGAGCCCAAGAACTGGGGGGACGGGAGTCCCGTCCCCGAGTTCGAGGCATGCCGTGCGATGATTAATGAGACAATTTTTATGACATCGCACAGTGGGCGACGCAACATAAATAACCGAAATGTGGAGGCATTAATGGGAATGGGCTAATATTAAATTGATTACTTTACCACAGCAGCGGACGGATTCTTCGAAAAAATAGAGATGCTCTTCAACCTTAAAAGTAGAGATTCCCTATAGTTTTACTACATACGAATATACATAAATTATTGTTGGGAAAACTATATTTAATCAAAATGAACAGTGAAACAATGATATACAGTTGATGACTTTGTTTAAAGCCACCAATCAGTTAGGACTTGCAGCTTAGCTCAGAAGAAGCGCTAATAAATCACACATTGATTTAAAAATCGGTAAATACACCTCAAACTCGTGATTTTTTAGAAAACAAAGTCCACATGTGCTGCCAAGTGCACTTGCGAAATTGAAGTGAACTGTCTAGCCAGCAATGCAATCAATTCGGCTGTCACTCGGAAGCCAATCCCCAACCACTGTGCATCTCCTGCAGACTGTGATCCGAGGGATGACTTGTCGCTGGCCCATGAATAACATGAATTGCGTTATGAAAAATGTACGACAGAAGTTCGGGTGGATGGATGGGCAGGGCCACAGGGATATTTGGGGGATTTCGGGGTCTGCTGCCATCATTACAGAGCTGAGCGATAAGCGACGTTGCATGCGGCGACACAACTGACGATTGCAATATGATGAATATGTGCTGGGTATGCGCAGGGAATGGAATTGATGTGTCACGTGGGTGCAGCGTTGTTGACTTTGAGGGATTTATATGGAGAGCGCTGACAGCTGGCAAAAATTAGCTGCCAGTCGGCAAACTTCTCCGATTGCAGATGCTAAAACGGGTGGTGAACTCCTCCTGGCACAATTAGCACAAGTCCAAAACTTTGCGACTCCGACAGCGAGTGCTTACCATTATTATGGCCATTGCTGGCTGCATGCATAATGCGGCGAAGAACTCAAATTTTGAGTACGAAATCCCAAAATGTCAGTGGCCGGCAGCCGACAGTGGAAGGCTGTCAGGGGACAGGACTTCAGACAGGAGCAGCTGCTGCCTGCCAGCTTGCCAGTTTGCAGCTTCCAGCTTCCAGCCTGTGGCAACAATGCAACAGAGCACTCAGCAAAACTGCAGCAGCTCTCAACGCTCTCATTATTCAAATGTGTTTTTCGATTTGGCCAAAAGTTCTGCTCCACAAAGCCAGGCCAGCAAGGATCGCTCGGGATAAAATGCAGGCCCTTGTACGTACGCATTGTGTTTTTGAAAGTCCCCTGAAATTATACGAAATTATTTAGTCTGAGCTTAAAATTCACGTTAAATGGTATTTTAAAGCGTGTGATGTATTAAAAAATCACATAATATATTGTACAAGCAACGCGAATGCAATTATTAACGGATGAAATTTTTCTATAAGTATCAATTCTTCCATTTGATCTTTCTGAGTTCAAAATGAACTGGCACTGCTCACTCTTTTTGCTGCTGGCTACGATCGCATTTCCTGTCCACGGAGACGATATCCCGAACGACGTGTATAAGGAACAATGCATCCCATGGCCATCTTGCAACAGGGCTAAGCTGTGTTGTCAATGATGAGGATCTACACTTGAAGCGATTGCTATGTACTCTACATCTCCTACATCTATTACTTTGCGTTAAAATGTTAATTGAAAATATACAAGTCAGGTGAATATAGAAATAGAGATGTATCGTATCGTATGTGTGGTTTTATGTATTATTTTATACCGCGAAAGTGCTGTTGCAACTCATATCTTACTGGTACATAAGGTGGGACTGTGACATAATTACTTTTTATTTGCATTTAGTTGCAATTGTATCTGATGTCTTTCTAGCTAAGTTCCCGGTTACCCATTACTTAACCATAATGCTCAAGAATTGCTCTGCAACCGTAGAATAATCCCAGCTTTTTCCTCAGCTGCATACCGCCAACTTGTGGGTTATCTTTTCACCTGTCTTGCATTCCCTTCCCCTAATCTGCCCCCTCCAACACCACCACCTGTCACCCCCGTCCAGTTACCTGTTCTATTGCCGTAACAAATCCATTTTACCTGTCAGCTTTAACGCGTAAGCAAATGGCAAAACGGCAGCAGCTGGCTAAGGAGGAGCACCATGAGCACAAAAAGCGCAAAAACCCCGAAGTGGAGAGCTATCTACATACGTGAATGTGAATGTGTGTGGGTGTGTGCTAGGGGTGTGTTCTAGGGGTGTGTGCTAGGGGTGTGTGCCAGGTGAGCGGCAGGTGAGGGGCTGCTCTGATATATTGCCAAGGCGCAATTAGAGCGCAGACCGCAGAATGAAACGAAACGCTGGCAACGCCGTGTAAACAAGCCACAATTGCGCTGGCAGCCAAGAAGAAAAACGAAATAATTGCACAGGGTTAGACTGTTTGTTGAATACTCTTCCATCAAAGTAAAAAATTAAGTCTTTGAGTCATGAAAAGACTTTTCCAAAATGCATTGGAAGCGGTTAATTTTTGAATAATATTATTAAGTAGGAGAATAACCCGTGATTTCAAAATTATAATCTTAAATAATTATAATCCAAAAATAGTTAATTAATAAAATTTTATAATTCTAGGCAGTTTTTATACCCTTGCAAGTTATTACAATTTAAGTCAGCAGCTTGCAAAGAGGTAAAGGAGTCACTTCCGAACCTATATATGATATATATTCTTGATCAGCATCAACAGCCGAGTCAATCTAGGCATGTCCGACAAAAAATAAAAATGTACTAAATTTTTTCAAAATTTTGTAAGGGGTTACATCGTTAAAATTATCAAAAATTGGTCAAAAATTAGATATTGAATTTTAAATGCAGAAATCTTCGCATTTAAAAACCAAGAAGAAAAAAATAAACCGGACTGAAATCGGTTGAGTTTTAGCCAAGTTATGATCAGAAAACCAATGAGGGTGTTAGCAATTTTCAGCCAAAAATATTGACCCATTTTTTGAAAAAAATGTAAGGGGTTACATCGTTAAAATTGTCAAAAATTGGTAAAAACTTTTATTTTCTAAGATTATAAATTAAATATGCAGATTAATTAACCTAGTAAAAAATAGAACAGAAAAGTTTTCAGAATAAAAATAAATACATTTCTGACGAAGTAAAAGAATTTTAAAGCTTTATTTTACCCAAAAAAAAAAATAACATAAAAGTATTTCGATAAATATCGGTATAAATGCAAATATTTCAGGCCTTCTTGGAAGCATAACAAATAGCCAGTGATTGCCAAAAGTCATAAAGGTCATTAAAATACTAAAAAACATTACATTAAAACCTAAACAAGATTGCCTAGATAATGAAAAAAACCAAAATTTTCAAGACCAATCAAAATAATATATATTTTTTCTTTCGTAAGAAGATAAAAATTAGTTAATTGTAAAAATTCTTTTAAAATATATTTTTATATATTTTATTATATATATATATATTTATTATATATTTTATTATACATTTATTAAACTCACACTTTTTGCTGTATTCTCTCAGAAATTCGTATTGGTCCTGGCGAATGTAGAAAAACGGAAATAAATTTTTTGCGCAAACAAAATCAAGCGCAAAACACACACACTCACGTTTAGACAATCAGACTTTTGTGCTCCTGTTCTCTACTGTGGGTGTGTGTACTGTGCACACACAATGGCGAATTAGGAAAACGAATTTGGAGAACGACACAAATGGAATCGCATTAAATCAAATCAAACGAAATGAAATGAAACATTGCTCCACAGTTGGCTCCCAGGGATTTCGCGGAGAGCTCCCCATTCGGGATCTCAGATGACAGCCGAGCATATTGTCGCCTAATTAATCGCATGTGCATTCCAATCGCCTCCCAGCCAGTCCATACAGTGAGTACAGAAAGTACAGTCCGTGTAGAACAAGCGCTAATTAGTCTCCGGACGGTGACAATGCGCCGGGGGCGCAGATCAAACGACCGACTTTCGGATTCGAGGCGTTTTAGGGCCTGTCCACAGAGGCCCACAGGTCCTCAGTTACTTTGAATCCCATTTTCCCCTGGCTCCTCTTTTTTTCCTTTTTTTTTGTATTTTGTGCCATATTTACCCCTCTGCATTCGAGTCGGGGCGAAATTAAACGAAAACACAGCATTCGCGGGAGATCAAAGCAGATGCGACAAGTCTTTGGGGATCCGAAAATGTTCCAGGCTGTCCGGAATGGGAAATTTAAATTAGTTGCATCGTTTAGCAGGGGAAAAGATGGAAACTGAATGCAAATAATAACTGGAACTTAGGCAGATAAAAAAAAGAAAACGGAGGAACAGTTTAGTTAAAGATTAACATGGAAAAACTAACGAACTAACGAACGACATTAAATTTTGAAAAAATAAATGCTTAATAAGCTTCTCTAATTCCCCCTTCAGTTAAAACCCTTTTTTCTCCGTCTTTGAACTCTACAGAAATGCAATGAAAGAGCTCTATTTTAAGCCCCATTGATTATTTTGCACTCGATTCATGGCGACACTTGACCACACAGAGAAGTGAGCGATAATGGGACCAAAGGAATTCAATGAATCAAATTTAATTTCGCAAGAAAATCGGTGGAAAACGAACAATCGCCGAGAATAATGAGGCGAAATCGCATTAGATGCGGCAGCATCTGCGAAAGTCTCTAATTGTCAATGGCTAAATAATTGAGAGCCAGGAGCTAAGGAGGCGAACGGAGCTGGCAAGGAGAACGTAATAGCATTAAGGAAAAATCCAAATGAAAATCACTTTAAATGCTAAACAGATGGTCGCTGGCAGAGGCGAAATAAAAACACACAAAGCGCCCTCGGGCCTTTAAGCATCCATTAAAAATTTAATAACTTTGGTCCGGGCCAAATGCAATTTTGTGAAATTTTCTAGCAAAATTAATTAGTCAAACAATCCATCAGGGCCGGACCTTAACGTGGCCAAGCCGGCAAATTATGCCAGCCTGAAAAAGGTACGAAATCCCGTAGCGAACGTGACCATGGCATCCTTACTTCGGCCGGAGGATTTTTCATTCAAACGTTCACGTGCGTCGCCCAAGCTGGCAAAATATTGACCCGGCCAACAGGCTTGGGTCGGAAAAAGGGGAAAACGGAAGGGGACAGAGGCTGGGACTGGGACTGGGACAGGGACAGGGACATGGACTGGGGCAAGTGGAAGTGGAAGACAGACGTCCAAAGCCCAACACTTCAAAGGCCGCACCAAAATGTAATTTTAATCAAAAATTGTTCAGCCCCAGGAAATCCCAATACATTGCGAACAAACGCAAGGGAATTCAGGCTGCTAATCCTTCTTAAAGGCAGGCGCTGTGGCTTAAGTGAAGGATATTGCGACGCATTTAATTTCCATATATTTATGGCACAATCGAGCACAAACAGAATGCCTAACGAAATTTCAGCATTTTAATTTTATTTTCTTTCACATTTTCGGGGTCTCTGGGTGAGAGTTGATGAACATGTAGGGTCTCCTTAAGCCCCAAATCGATATATTCAACATGTTTAATATAAATTCAGTGAATAAATATGCGAAGTTAGTAAACAACTTAGCTCTTTTGATTACTTTTAAGTACTAAAGAGAATATAAACATTAGGAAGATCTCAAGCAACGATTTATCATACCCATTAAATTTTCCCAGCAGTTATGGCTCAAACTGAACATCTAACTATCCTCAAAGTCACCTTTAATGACATGCTCAAGGATTTCGAGGTCCTTCAAGACAATTTTCCTGTTTAATCGACTTTTGTGCTGCACAATCACTACCCAAAACAATGTCAATGCAGAGCAGAGAAAGGACCAGACGGAGCAGAGCGAGGGACTGTTTGCCGGGCCACAGACAGGACAATTAATTTTTAATGCAAGCCGCTCGGCAGATCAGCAGCAGAGCCGGACACAAACAAAAACGGCATCGTTGGGGGCAAGTGGCACTGCTAATTGCACTCATTCACACGGCAAGCGACAACAAAGGCGGCGGTCTGAAGAGCAACGGGAAAATGGCAGCAGCAACTGCAATGGCAACGAAAATTGCAGCAACTTCAATGGCAAGTCGAGCAACAAGAGAGCCGTCGTCTCCTTGACGCACGGAAACGGAAGCGTTAGTTGCAAGGATATGTTGCAGTGAGGCACAATAGTGACAGCGACAGTGGGATGGCTATTCTGTCAGTTGACATTTAAAGAATTAAATTATATATATTAATTATGGAATAATATTACACCAGAAAGATCGTGATGATTTAAGACTGAATTTAATTAAAGTTAAGCCTAAACTAGACAGCGTATCTAAGGCCACAAGAAACCTCATAAGACAACCGCCAGTCTTTGTTAATATAGCATTTCTTAAACAAAATATTTTGCATTCCCTGCCCCAGAGTACTTTGTGAGCTTAGCAAGAGCAATTCGTCCCACTGTGCCTGCCGCCGCCGCCGTCTCTGTGTGCCGTGCAATTACGTGCCATTGAGGCGGCCCCATTGTTGGTGCAGTGCAGATAGCAAATAGTAGTCGCATCCAGAGGGTCCGGCGCTTACATCCGCCGCCCACGCAACACTCCAGTGTCATTGCCTATTTCCGGCGTAATTGTTATGCCAATTTTTAGGGCCAGCCAGTGTGTGAAATTAAATGAGAGTCAAATAAAGTCGGGCGTCCCGAGGAGAGCGCATAAATGCGGTTAAATTTGCAGCGTTAAATGTTAACAGTCGATTTTCCAATGCATACGGCAGACCCATAAAAATATCAGCGCGTATTTGCCTGCTCCCTTCTTATCTGCTTGAGGCCCCCTAAAACCCTAGCCCAAGCCCCTCTATTAACCCCCTCAACCGCGACGCCACTGGCATTCCTCGTCATCATCATTCCGGCTTAGACTTTGGGGGAGTGCAAATTGACAATTTCTGTGAAATTGCACAAATACGAGCCTGTGCTCCAATTTTTTATGGCAAATTACCCAGCCGCATGTGTGGATAGCTTGGGGCGCGGGGGCGTGGCTTCCCAGGGATCTCACAGAGCCAGGAAAATGTCATAAAAACGTTTGGCAGACGCTCGGCTACGGCAGGGTTTTTATGATTGGTTTTTAGACGGGTTTCCCTTCCAAAAAGCAGGGCTGCAAAAGGAGGAAAAATAAAAAGGGAAAAATAAATAAAATATAAACTGCGTTATGTTTATGCGCCAAAAAAAAGAGCGGGGCGAGCAGAAAAAGCTATCAGGACATCATCAGCCAGCGTATAATTAAACATTACGCAAAGGCAATAAAAATGAGAGACAAAAAACGAGAGGACTTTTGCTGCATTTGAATGATCCTGAAAAGTGGGATAAAAATATATGGCCTACGAATTTGTGATTACGGAAAGGTCTTTGTTTTGCTAACATAATAGGGGGTTCATTAAAGGAAATAAATTAAATTAAGTTTAAAATTAAATATAATTTTTTTCATAGGCAAGCAAAACAATTTTAAACCGAAACCGCAACTTTGAAACTTTCTTGACAATGTTGTTTGAGCGGAAAACAAATAATATGAAAAACAAATTTGGCTCAATGCTATGCAAAAATATTTCCCCTTGACAGCTGTTGTTTTTTGGGTAAAACTTTTTGCTAATATTAAAAGCAATTAATCTGCATATAAGAGTACATGGAAAGTTAATAAACAGAACAAAAGGAGGTCGTCGAACTGAACAACCTTCTTTCCTCTGCTTAGTTATGTTTTGACAATTTTTGTTGGCTATAAAATCCGTTCTGATATTTGTTTTCGATGGCCGAAATGTTCCACGATATTTGCGAAACTTTAAAAGCAATTAAAAAGTTTGTGCAGTGCTATGATTTCCCCGGCTCCGCCCGACTACCTTACGGCCGAAATGAACTTTCCGGGCAGCAGCTGCTGTTGGCCAAGAAAGCGGCAACATTAGGGCACACACAGACACACACACATATAGTGTATATAGTACTCGTGGTATAAACATAATGATAAACATAATACGCCGCTGAGTGCCTGGAAGTATGCTTAATTCTGTGCAACTTTAGTGCCTTTAAGTTGCAAGAAAAGGGAAATCCCCTTAAGTGTGCGCCGGACCCTGGAAAACTTTTTCGCCCAACAACCCACCACTTGCCCACCTCGCCGGGTCCCGTTCGTTTCTCTAAGTGCACATGCCACAAACAACTTAGGCTGCGCTAGGCAAATGTACATCGAGATGTGGAACTCACTGTCGGCAGGACGAAAGTGCTCAAAGGAATGCCGACAGAGGCGGAGGCGAAGGCAAAGGCGTTTATTTGCGTTTATAATGTGTGAGCTATTAAAATTTTAGAGGCTGTTAGTGAGGGCTGCCAGGGGTGTGCAGACGCACTTGAATTAAAAATGTTTCTCCAGCAGCATAAAACGAAAATTAGTTGATTTTTTATACTCTCCGTGTGGGGGGCGCGATGCTCTTAAAGCTTTTAGGGCGGCAGCAGCTGCTGGAAAAATCTTTTAAGTGAAAATCCGCACAACGCTTGTGTTTGGATTACATTCATATTCATATATTTGTACTTGTGTTGGCGCTTGTGTTTGTGTTGGCAAGCGTAAAGTGGAAATTAACATAAAACAGGCAACGCTGCGTATACGTAACGTCGAGTCGAAGTCGTGATGCCCTTAAAGAAGCCGAATGACTTCACATAGCAGAAATAAAGCCCACATTTCTTGGTTCTCTCCGTGCGGACTCTCTCTCTCTCTCTGAACTATAATCTGCGGCTTATTAATTATGCAACCAATTTACTGACTCAGCCCATGGACCCTTCGGCGCTGCACTGCAACCCGCAGCAGGGCTTAACGAACCCAAAAGTCCCACCACTTTTATTTACTTTTATATAAATATTTTTTGCTGTAAGCCATGGCATTTTTTGCACCTCTCGGATTCAGCTGCAGCTTATTTTTGATGCATATTTTATTTTGCCATTGCATGCGTAATTTTATTTGCTGCCACGCCCATCTCTCCACGGTGCTGTTGCTGCGGCTAGTTGCGGGCTCGTAATTCGCAGAGCAGGTATAAGTTTTATGACCATTGCCGCGATTTTGTTGCTCCTGCTGTCAGGGCAGTCGAAATGGATGTATTCCAGCTGAATTTACTTATAATAAATGTAATATAAATATAAATATAATATTTAAAAAATAAAAAATAGATTCACTACGAACTGGTATATTATTTTTACTCACAAACTCTCACTATGTTTTGTTATTTTATAACAATTGTATTGTTAAAAGAAATATTTTAATCAACGTTTAAAATTCATGATAATTTTTCTGGCTTATATTTTGAGGCTTGTAGTAAGCTCGTGTTTTTAAATTTATTTAAAAATATTTGCAATCGCATTACTGATTAAATTTAAAACAAAATCCACCTTTCCTCTAAGCTACACCTGACATCACTGACTCTGGCTGATGGCACTGCTCTCCTTCGGTGGAGGGTTGTAAAAAATGTATGCATTCTACAACAAAATGCTGCTTGTTGTCGCCACTGTGGCTGCACCTGGGCGGATGGTTGTCGTCGTCGTCGTCGTCCTGCCAGGATATGCACGGCAATGTGCCAAATTAAGTGCTCTGCCTGCCAAAAAAAGGAGAAGCGGAAAAAAACATGAGAAATAAAGGACGAAAGCCTGCGTCGTCCGGACGTCGCTTAAGTTGTGATGTAAATTTTAATTTCGCCATGTTATGACATGTTCCCAGAGCCCCCTTTGAAGTCCCTGCAGGACTGGCTCCACGTCCGAGAGCAACTTAAAGAGGCCTATCATGGAGCCGGAGTCTTTTGAATTAGTTTGTTTGGGAAATCCAGTAATGCAATTTGATGGCCTTCCACGAAGCCGCCTCGAGTTGTTTACTGCGGTCTGGCTTCGCGTTGCCAACGGCAACTGGCTAACGCCTGCCAAATTGGCATTTTAACGCAGCTGTTGATAAGTTTTTAATTAGCTTAGGCTAATTAGGCGGCACTTTAGTGGGGCTACGGCCATAAAACTGTGCGGTTGCACGAAGACTTTCCGAGCTCAAGCGTTTAAATTGGTATTAGGGCATAGAGTGTGGCCTAAACTTGATGGGACAATTTATTAAGTTACCCCAAGCACAGGGCCATTGTGGTGTTCAAGCTGTACACATGCTGCCAGTGGAATAAATAAACGTAAATCGTATTCCTTGCAATCCCTATTACTTGAGGCAAGAAATATATCCCACGTTTTATTTAAACAACATAAATAACTCCACCACAGATAATTAATACTGTTATTGACAAAATAAACGTCCAGGCAGCCAGCTCAATAAATCTCTCTCCACTTCGCTTTGCCCTACAACTTACACATTTAATTATCACGCATACGTCATGTTGTACAGGCAGACGGGCAAAATAACTTGTAAGCTGCAGTGAAATCCTTTTTCGCACACAAATTACCCAACACGATTGCCAGTATCATCGGAGCCATCAATATTTCAAAGGGATTTCACAGCAACCCGATAGCACAATCAATTTCTTATGAAATTTTCATCTGCTCGTGAGTGAAAGGTCAATTTGGTGTAAATGCCTATTGATTTTTTCGGAGCAGCAAGCAGCTAGCAGCTAGCAGCTAGCAGCCGATAGAATGAAATTGAAATTATTTCCAATGACAGCAGTTTAGGGGACGTGTCAGAGTCGGGACGACATGTGAAAATAAAATAAATATTTATCTAGCCCGTATAATTCCGGCAGTGGCCGTGCGGAGTTCAGCAAATCTCTCGAATGGCCCAAGGCTGCTGCGCTCATGTCGTCTTATTAAATCACACAAAATAGAAAAAGTTTGAGAGTGTTACACATCCAGCAGAGGTTGAACTGCCTGCTGGTCTCCTCGACTGTCAAATCATTTTGTGATAAGGATATAACAAATGGGCGCCAGGCACACACACAACGGCAAGCCAGGATTTTCCATCTCTCGTGTCTGTGTCCGCTTCATAACTGACAAATGAAAATGTCAAAAAATGTTTGCTGACAAGCTACCAACCAAATGAGAAAGAAAATTTTCCATTTTTCTATGCTCACGCTGCAAAGTTGGCCCGAGAGATGTTTCCCAAATATTTAATTAAAATTTCATTCGGGCTTAAGCTCACCGAAAACAGCAGGAAACCACTGGAAAACTCTTAAATTAACAAATAATGAGAATGTTTGGAATTGTCAAAGGGGCATTTCAAATAATTGTCTCCAGAAATGGGATTTTTATTGGCTCGGCTGGATATGCATCCAAGAAATATGTCTCAAAATATACAACAACACAAACGAAGCGTGGTATTTCAATAACATATCCATACATTCCCCTAATTAACAAACTCCCATTAGGAGTAAGTCAGAGGCTTAAGTGCGCTCTCCGGTTTGGGGTGTCATTACAATCTCGGCTTCAATTACAAGCTAAGCACTAAACATTTGAGCGAATGCCGAAAGCAGGTGGCCATGATTAATGTTCGGTTATTAATAACGTCGCAGGACAGCCTCTCCAGGTGCCTGCCCCATCGAGTCACTTTCCGAGTATCCATTACGCATTTGCATTGGCGCCAGACGGTTCGTTTTCGGCTTCTGTCAGCTGAAATTCTAGTCTGTCCGTAATTTTTAGGCCAGGAGATGGGCTCCGAAATGGCAGCTAATGAAGCGAGGGAATCTTTTTCGTTCTTGGATCCGTTTTTGTTCGTCCAGCTCATCTTGGGTTCCCGGAGAGCCCTTGTACTAGTGTAAACACAGAGTAGGGGAAATCCGGGGCTTTGTTTTATGTTGTTTTCCACCGACGAAGAAGCAATTCCTGGGTGCTCACAATAAACCTGCATTTAAGTTAATTTTCCTGTAATTTATCTGTTATTTAACTAAGGCAGCCACCGTGCAATATGTTGCATGATTTATGCCTGACATTTTCAATTGTTTATTGCTCTCGTTTCCTGCTCCACATCGGTGTGTCTTTTGTTTTTCACTTAGATTAATTTTGACAAATATAAATGTCAGAATGGTCCTGGTCCTGCTCCCGGGCGATTTAATGACCGCCCTCATAAAAATATGAATAATACGCGAATAGCGGCGGGGACAAGGTGGATACATAATGATGTGCCTTAATGGGGCCAGCAAATTATTGGGATTATGTCAACAAAGCGACCAATCCATTTCCATCCAATTAAAGTCGGACAATGCCGACTCAATTCGTGCTCTCGCTGTGTCAACGAAGGGATGCGACCGCCATTGCGATTTTCATTTCATTTTATCCAGCCCCGGATATGCATTTACATAACTGTGATATCGATTCGTATAATAATTAGCTTATTGTGGCTCTTCAAGCTGAAACCGAGCCAACTTCATCCGATGCGATTCATTGTAAAAGAAAACAAACACTTCAATAATTCAGGGGCCTCGTCGAAACACGAACATCACAGTTGCAGTTTGCTGCGAAGCTTATTTAAAATAAATCACCCAGTGTGAGTGTGTGTAAGTTTGTTATGGGGAATAAATTACCTCGTCCAAGGACAATTTATGGAACCATGTCACGCAGATAATGCGCCAAATTATTTTCAATTTATTTGTGCGTTAATCGCACGCTAGAAAATTAGTTTTACTGTAAGCGCCAATTGGAAAACATGTCTGGGGATTAGAGGAAAATAATTTATGTATTTTTCATATATTTTTGTGGGGTTAAATTTATGAATCCGCGGGTCATTGATTTGTAATTAATATTTGTCTGCCATACAGATAATAAATTTCATATTATAATGGGGAAATGGAATCTAACAATAATGCAAATAAAATTGAAGTTTAACTTATTTTTAGGTCATGGAATTTCCCATAAATAAAAGCAGACATAGCAATACTGAATATTTTTTATTACTCACAAATTTTAAATACTTGAGAACAAACTGTATTTCCTAATTAGTTGCCTTATTAATTTTTAAACAATAAAAAATAAAGCTAACAACCAATATGAAGACAATTTCCTTTTTTCCCTCTTGACTAATCCCTTCTCTTTGGCTCCTTTTTAATTTTCTTGCAGGAACCGCCATTTAAGGACACACAAAACAACTTCGACAAGTACACGCGGCAAATGCATTACATTATAATTTCATTAAGGACAAAAGCCTTTCTCTGCCAGCGGTGAAACAACGTTGCCGCGAGATAAAAGAGCGCCAAAGGATAACGAAGGAGAAAGGCGTGCGGAGGAAGTCGGAAAGCCGCAAGGGGCGACAATAGCCGCTGAGCCCATTGCCTACTTCTGGGCGCTGTCAAGCGAGAATCAAGAGCCTGGCATTTTTATGAAATTAATACAAAGGACACGGCAAGGAGCAGCAGCTGAAGCCGAGGCGGTAGAAGTGCCAGCGGAAGTTAGAGTGGAAGCGGAAGTGGCAGCCATGACAAAGGCGGCGGCGGCGCCAGGACAACGATGAGCGGCACCCCGATAGCGACAATAATGGCAGAAGCGCTCCTCCTCTCGCGGCCCGACTCCGCTCGCATAGACGTGACCGCCTCCGATCGGCTAATAGCATTCACCCGCGGAGCACCCTCCACGGCCTAACTTGACATGCCAACGTGACCCAGCTGGCGAAAGCATTTACCCAAGAGCCAAGGCAGCTAGAAAGCAAAAAATCACTGAAGATTCTCTGAACAAAAACCGCAGGCAATACCGGAGCACTTGAGACAATGGTTGGTGGCCAGCAATTTTGGATAGTGCTCCTCGCGGCGGCTACCCTGATCCTGACCCCGGCGCGGAGCTGTCCGCCCGAGGTGTGTGTGTGCAAGTGGAAGGGCGGCAAGCAGACCGTGGAGTGCGGGGGCCAGCAGCTGTCCAACCTGCCCGAGGGCATGGACCCCGGCACCCAGGTGCTGAACTTCAGCGGCAACGCCCTGCAGGTGCTGCAGTCGGAGCGCTTCCTGCGCATGGACCTGCTCAACCTGCAGAAGATCTACCTGTCCCGGAACCAGCTCATCCGGATCCACGAGAAGGCCTTCCGGGGCCTCACCAACCTGGTGGAGCTGGACCTCAGCGACAACGCGCTGCAGAATGTGCCGAGCGAGACCTTCCAGGACTACAGCTCCCTGATGCGCCTCTCGCTCAGCGGCAATCCCATCCGGGAGCTGAAGACCTCGGCCTTCCGCCACCTGTCGTTCCTCACCACGCTGGAGCTGTCCAACTGCCAGGTGGAGCGCATCGAGAACGAGGCCTTCGTGGGCATGGACAATCTGGAGTGGCTGCGCCTGGACGGCAACCGGATCGGCTTCATCCAGGGCAACCACATTCTGCCCAAGTCGCTGCACGGCATCAGCCTGCACAGCAACCGCTGGACCTGCGACTGCCGCCTCCTGGACGTCCACTCCTGGCTGGTCAACTACAACACTCCGCTCGCGGAGGAGCCGAAGTGCATGGAGCCGGCGCGCCTCAAGGGCCAGGTGATCAAGGGCCTGCAGAGGGAGCAGCTGGCCTGCCTGCCGGAGGTGAGTCCCCAGTCCAGCTACACGGAGGTGAGCGAGGGCCGGAACATGTCCATCACCTGCCTGGTGCGGGCCATTCCAGAGCCCAAAGTTCTCTGGCTGTTCAACGGCCAGGTGATGAGCAACGACAGCCTGATGGACAACCTCCACATGTTCTACTACATCGACGAGACCATCGGCAACAGTGGCGCCGAGGAGAAGCGCAGCGAGATCTTCATCTACAATGTGGGCGCCGAGGACAACGGCACCTTCTCCTGCGTGGGCCAGAACATCGCCGGCACCACCTTCAGCAACTACACCCTGCGGGTGATCATCAAGGAGCCGCCGGTGGTCAACGAGGTCTCCTTCCCGCGCGACTACATGAACTACATAGTGGCCAGCAGCGCCGGCGGCGGCATCATCTTTGTGGTGCTCCTCTGCACCATTGTGGTCAAGTGCAAGAAGCCCTCGGAACCCGCGAAGCAGCGCAAGAAGTGTGACCAGGTGACGAGCATAGCCGGGGGCACGGACTCTTCGACGGGCAGTGGCCAGGACACGGGCATGATGAAGTGCGCCTCGATCCTCAACGACGGCGGCGATAGCCTGAACGGGAATGCCGGTCTCCTGCTAGGGGACACCCTCACGCCGACCAAGGCCGCGAATGGAGCAGCCGGAGGTGGCATCATCCTGGGCAACCAGATGAAGCAGAATCTGCTGCTGTACGCCACGCCGAATCCCGCACAGCAGCAGCTGCAACTGAATGTGAACCTGATGGGATCCGGTCCGGGATCGCCGCCGCTTCTCCTGAGCAATGGCCATGGATTGGCCGCCGCCTACTGCTCTCCGCCGGCCTCCCTGAGGAATTATCAAGAGAAGAACCCCGACCTGGTCAACGATGCCGAGAGCGTGAAGCACAAGCTGAAGACGGCGGTGAGTCTGGACGGGTCCGGCGAGTACGAGACCCAGAGCGACTGTGGCCAGTACGAGGGCTGCTACCAGCTGGCGGCTGCCCCACATCCAGGGCACCCTGGACATCCCGGGGTGCACCCGCATCCGCTGCCGGGACACCCGCTGATGGGACGCTTCACCCAGGCGATGACCACGCTGCCCAGGGGCATGCAGCTGAAGCCAGCCCCCCACCAAGTGGACGTGCACCTGAACCCCGTGTGCTTCCTGGGCCAGGACGGGGCCTTTGCCTACGACTACAGCAGTGCCCACCTGGTGCAGCAGTCACCGCAGCAGCAGCAGCAGCAGCATCAGCAGCAGCAGCAACAGGTGCAGCCCGCCGCCAACTTCTACCGGACGCTGCCCCATAACAGGTTGCACAAGCAGCAGCAGTTCCAGGCGGCGGCGGCCGCCGGCGGTGGCGCCGGCAATCCCACCCTGCGCTACAGCCTGGAGGCGGAGTTCATCCAGCGCGGTCCCACGGTCAGCTACGAGAAGTATCAGCTGCCCAATGTGCGCTTCACCGCCGAGGGATATCCCCAACAGCAGCAGCAGCAGCAACAAATCCTGCAGCAGCAGCAGCAGCAGATCCTCCAGCAGCAACACCAATTCCCGTCGCCTCCGGAGGGCTACAAGAGCGACCTGGCCGTGATGCCGGCGCCGTTCCAGCAGTGGCCCAGCTGCCTGCCCGGCTACCGCTTCGCCCAGTCGCCCACCAGTCAGCCAGCGGTGGCCACTCCGCCCGGACAGCCGAATCCACCAGCAGCAGGATCGGGCCAGGCGCAGGCCCAGACCTGCAGCATTCCCGAGCTGGACGAGAGCGAGGCCCAGTCGCCGCGTCTAGAGGAGGCCGCCTCCGCCGCCGCCTCTGTGGCAGTACCCCCTTCCAACGAGGAGGGCGACTCGGAGGCCGCGAAACTCAAACAGCTTAACGGTCCCCTGGCCGACAGTCCCGACGAGGGATACGTGGGCGATGGGCAGGAGACCAGCGACATTTGACCCGGCCAGCAGCCAGCCCGGAGCCAGGAGGACGCGGCCTTAGACGATTCAGTGGCCCTGTAAGCGGCCAGGCTGATCACGAACCACTCATAGCCTAAGTTCACCCTTCCCAGCAGGAGCTATCCCTCCTGTCGTTACTTACACTTCCCCTTTTTTCTGTTTGTTGGTTTGCCCGCAAAAAACAAGCAAACAAAAGGCAGACCCAAGTTTAACCTAATAATTGGCAGAGAGCGAAGGAGAGAAGGAGAACCGAAAAGGAGAAGTCCCAGAAAAGCGAAAGGAGCTCAGGAGAAGGGACTCTGGGGCAGGCCGAAGAAGGAATACCTCTTTGCCTTGATTTAATTTCTAGGATACATTTTATTTGATTTATTTAGCGACTATTATTCGGTTTATTTTCTATAAATATTTAACTTAACATTACAAAGAAGGTATCTTTAATTAAAGTACTTAGGTTTGGTTTCATTAGGATACATTAACACACTAATTTCTTGATGATTACTTCAAGACCCTCTTTCTCAACCAACTGCACCACTTTTTGGATGGACTTTGCGGCTTCGAAGGGTACCTGGCCAGAACAATGGACAGGACCTAACCTAATAAAGCCGAAAAACAAAGACGCCGCTAAACAAAAGCCTCTTGTCGTTGTTTGTTTCTGTTTGCTGCGTGCTTCGAGTGGCAAGCTGGCAGCATTTTATTTCCGCTGATGTAATTGAAAAACTTTTTCATTTAATATAAAGTTTTCAGCAGCCTCCCCGCAGCACAATGAACACCAAGGAGAGCAAAAGGAAAAGGCAAAGAAAATCCCGGGCCTACGACTAGACATGTGTGTGTTGGGGTGTGGAGGGACCGCTGTGTCCTGTATGTGTGCCGATTGAGTTGTCCGACTCTCGGCGGCGTTGTTAGTTGACAATCGGTGGCAGGGGGACGGACGGGACGGGGGACGGGGGTTTCACAGCCCAACACCACTTCCTCGGGATCCTTGGGATCCACTTGGCAGCGGTTCCGAGCCGGTGGCTCACTTCAGAGCCAAGTGGCATGTGTTTTCGCCATGGCGACACCTGCTCTCCGGAACACAAAGGACTCCCCGGCTCGAGGACTCGGCTGTTGAACCTTCCGCAGGAGCCGTGCCGGAATCCGGAATCCGAATGGGAATCACAATCGGTGGCGGGGGGCGGAACTGGAAAGCTAAGTGGGGAATTCCGGACGAAAATCGCGAGTGGCATTAAGGACTTCCCCCTTTGTAGTGTGCTCTAGTTTATGAAATTTTAATTTGGGCCACATCCGCTTCACTGTTGCATTTAAATAATTTATCGCCTTGACTTCCCCCGGAACTTTCTCCGGTCCTAAGCAAACTCACCCATCCTGACTTTAATTCTCCCGCCTTAAGTTTGTTGTACCGAATCGAACAGACAGAACACAAGTGTTTCCGGGTAACATCTAACGTAGATATCGTAAATTATAGCGGCTAAATTATAAGGACTAACTAAATATAGGCTAACCCCGACCGTTTGAGACTTGTATGTAAATGTAGCCCTAGGAATCGTTTAAGCAGCGCCCCGGCTTTCCCTTTTAACGTGAATGTTGTGTAAACTGAACACCGCAACGCTCCCATTGTAAATTAAAGCTGAAGTCAGGCGTGCGGAAGGAACATGTAGCAAGTGTTTGCAAAATATTTTGAAGAATGTAAGTAACCACAAACAAACAATTAGCAATAGAGGAGCTGCGTATGGGAGGACGACGAGCAGAAGCAATCATTTAAGCCGTATGGAGTACTGTAAATTGCATAAATAAATCATTAGCTGTAAGGACAAGGCAAACACTGACACCTGCAGGACACACACTCACGTACTCGGTATGTTTCCATGCCTAGCGAATGGTTAAGTTTTATTTTCACCAAGTGAGTTAGTTGGCAAGCAGCACCCAAAGGAATATAGTAACAGAAACTAAATTAAACAAAGCAAACCAGAAGAAAACACAAAAAATATACATTTTAGCCTAGAAAACTGTTTGAATCTCGACACGAACACAGACACACTCGACGGCATACTGAACAAAAGAATTTGCTGGCAGGACTCTGCCGAATGGAGGTAATTTTAAATATTATATGGAATACACTGCAGAAATAATGGATATGTTTAGCGTTAAGTTAATGGTTAAGCAAAGCATATGCGCATTAACAAAGTATATTAAGTGCGAGAGCGGTCACAAACACTTAAAGGATAACAATGAGAGAAAACGTCAGAGAAACAAAGCGAAAACACAGTCTAGTTATAAATTAATTGTTTAAGTTCAATTGAAATTCAAATGCATTATGATAATAACAGAAGCAAAGTGTAAAAAGGATAAGAGAGAAATTAAACCGAATAAAAGCATTAAACAGAGGAATTTAATAAAAACTAAATTATGCCGTCTCTTACTCGAGCCAACAAGGGGGATGCGAACAATTCCAGCGATTGAATATTAAATAGACGAAGATGGAGCACTTCATCTTTTCTTTTCCAGCGCGATAAAGCCGGGCTAAGGACGAATGGCGTGGGAAATGCAAATGCGCCACTAAGTAGGCAGCGGAAAAAGTCCAGCTGGAAGGACCAAGCTGGATGTGTTGGAGTATTGAAGGAAAACTAAGTAGGGGATAAAGAGTGCTGGGAACAAAAGGCAGCAGAAGAAAGTGCAGATAAATACCTCTTGGGTTGATTAAAATCATCGTTGCCTGAACTTGAGTCAACTAAAAAGTCCAACAGAAACTGGAATCAATTTTATGAGGATTGCAGCAAGAGAGCAGAGTTCGAGAAATCTTAAAGGGAACTAAGGATATTACCAATAATTCACAGACCTAGAACGATTCAAAATAAATCAGAATAATTTGTATAATTATTATTACTATATTTCCAGCATGAGTTTTCTTTAATCTAGCTTAACAAGGCAACAACTTTAATCCAACCCAAATCCTCAGTGTAATCCTGCGTGTATAATAACTGGTTTACTTAGCCAAGCTTTTCCGTGCAACTAACCCGCTGCATCGCATCACCAAGGTCGCTTGCCTGCCTCAAGATGCGCAAATCACGCATACGCAGTGTGTGCCCCAAATGAGCACAACACGGCGCGGCAAGGTCGCAGCCCGGCTTTAACCCAAAGCCAAGCAGATCCGAGCACGGCAAAGCCCACACAAGACCCAGACCCAGTCCCAGTCCCAGTCCCAGTCCCAGTCTCGGATCCGGGCCCATACCCGGACCGTAGCCCGAGGCGAAGGCGCACTGAAAACCCGGACCCGGCACTGACGCATTATACGTTTCAGTGCGCAATAATGTCATTAAAAGGCGCAAAAGGAGCACGGCTGCGAACGCCGAAAGGAAAGCACAACTGGGTCAGTTAATGCAGCCAGTTGTTACCTCGACCTGACATTTATGAGCAGCCGTAGTAGATAGCTCGCCCGAAGCAGCCCAGGACCCAGGACCCCTTGCCGGTGTCGAGCAATTAAGAGCAGGGTTTAAAACAGCTCCGCTCCGGCAGCTCCACACGAGTCGAGTGTCGAAATTTATTGGAAATGCCTTAAGCCCGCACACCCGAAAGTCATCTAAAGCCGCCAGAAATATGGGCGCCCTGCGAGCCGCCACTCGAGCGGCAGCCACATCGTTGACAGCGCCGGAGCGAAAGCAAAGCCAGGCAGGAATTGCGGTAGCGGCATCAAAATCAAAGACGGGCACCCGACTCCGACCAGAAACCAAAGTCAGAGGCGCGCATAATTAATGTAGGCATAAAAACAAGTGACTTGTAAATATTGCCAAGGCAATGCACAAGTTGCGGAAGAGGAGCCGCAGACGCACACACCACACACAGGCAAAGGCGAAGGCGAGTGGCACATCTCCCAAATGCCGAGTATCTTTGGGCTGCGGATATGGCCGGGGTTGCGTTTGGTGTGGCCACTTACAAAGTGGCAAGTACAAGCGAGGACTGCGACTCTGAGGTTGCCAGGCAGGGCACAGTGGGACTGAGATGCCCGAATAATAAAGTACGTACTGAGGGATGACATTTCAGCAGCAAACAAAGTTGCTTTTGTGATTTAAATTTGTGTGTTAAAAATTAAAGACTGAAAGCCTTAATTTATATATTTTCTGTAGTGACTGCAAATATTTCCTGTAACTGTCAACCACTGTTCTGGCTCTAAGTTTCACTTTGGTGGCATGGCGCCCGAGTGGGCAAGACGCAGAGCCACTTAAAAGCGTACACAAACACACTCCGAGCCATGCGTGTGTGGGCGTCCTGGTTGTTTATGTATGTGTGCTCGAGCGTCCCTCTTCGTCCTGGCAGGACCAACGCTTGCTTCCCGGCGTTTATACGGTCTGGCGATTGTGACATTGTAGCTACAATTACAAGCGGAAGTGACGCACATCAACGCACAAATATGGAGGCGTCTATCTCTGCTTTATGTACGGCTAATGCGCCACTAAAGCTGCGCACAAATTGGGCTTATCGTATGGTTATTCCGATTCTATTTTATGCCCCAGCTCTCCTCGACCCAACTGCCTTGGCCCCGAAACATTGTGTGAAAAATGTTGAGTCAAAGTTTGTGGCATTAATGCGGAACATCCGCCAAGAGAGCTGTGTGCCGTATGCTGTGTGCCGGCGGATGTGTGGCCCAGTCGTTAGATATCTACATAAGTTAAGGCTAGTTTGTCTTATAAAGTTATTAACCAAAATTAATGTTTGTTATAAAATTTGCTCTGTGGTTCGGAAGTGCTTGTGCATAAAATAAACGATTCAAGGCAGTCCATATGCCTACAGCTGTTGTCAGAATTATAGCACTATAAGTGTGGATATCTCTAAGATTTCAAGGGAATAATAATATATTTTAGAGATTTTTAATGCTCATAAATTGAATTTAACTTAGAGAATTATACTTCAAATCGGACTGCTTTAAAATCTTGGAGTAAATAATTTGTACATATAGTTAATTAATAAAACAAATAAATATCTAACTTTACTAAACTCATTAATATATAAAATTAATTTCCGTACACTTATAATTTCAATCTGTATTTATTTGACCGCTCCTGTTTCTCTCTCCGGTTTTTGTGGTTTCCAACCTCAAGAAAGGCAATCAGAGTCATGCATAAGTAAACTATCTCAATGTGCCAGGTGATTCATGGCAAGCTTTGTTGGTCATTAAGGCTTGCAGATATTAGGCATTGGGGTGGCTTAGCTTGCCAATTAAATATTGACGAGTGCATTATACACACAAGCTTAAGATTTTAATTTAAAACTATCACTACTTAAAACTTTGCGCATAAGTTACGCCGTATTTGAGAGCACGTTTCCTGCAGCTGGAAAACTTGGCCAATTTCAAATCCCTGACACGAGTGCCGTTGCCAACTTGGTCCATTTATATGCCTCGTTTCGGGCTGAGCCATAAAAAGAACGGATCCCGGGGATCTTTTGTCACATGTTCCTTCTGGAGTCGGAATTAAATATTCACATTTACGCATGCATGCACATTAATTTGCATAACTAATAATGCCGTTCCAACGAAAAATGTACAAAACTTTTGGTGTCCCAAGCAGAGTGGACACTGGACTCTGGTCTCTGAGCTGCGGACTCCGGACTCCGGACTCAGGACTCCGGACTGTGGAAATATGTCAAACTGCAAAACTCGGATGACAAACAATGGACGGGGACCGAAACGTGCCTGGCCACGAATAGAGCAGCTGCGGAGATGTCCTCAAATTAATTCAAACTCATAAAATATTGACTATAAACAGACCTGGCCTGCCAGCTGGCCGAAAGATGATGTGGGACGGCCATCTATCTTTGAAAAACCTACACGTATTTCGGGGGAGGCTCCCTTTTGGTATTTGTCTAGTTGTCAATTTTTAATGTGGCTGCTTGACAAATCAATTTTGCGAGACTGCGACAAATGAAACGAACAGCGCCGAACAAAGGACTTCTTCGGAAACTTTCTATTTGCCAGATCCGGCACACAAAGAGCAATGTCAACGTCTTTAGGATAATTTGATTCGGATCTTGCCCCGTCCCTCCTCCCGGCCATCGGACAAGGCTTTCTCACTATTTTGCCAAATTGATGGAATTTTAAATTTGTTTTGCCAGGCAACGTCCATTGACTGGCAATTAGAATAATTTGGCCAGCTGTTGCTACAGTCCTGCTCCTCAAAGTCGACTTTGACTTGGTGATTACACTCCAATATTTGCCAAAATATTTGATAGTCACACTTGTCCATGGCTCTGCCAGTCGTTAAGTGAGACCTTTACTATTTGCTGCTGAAGTTTCGTTAATTCGAAAAGTATCAATTGTGTTTTATAAATATTTTCACAACTAACTATGAGTGCATATTCCAGGAGTGGATATTCTAATGTTGTTTAAATCTTATTAAAAAACATCTTTACAGATTAAATAATGGTTTTTCATCTAGCCTTCCCCTCGGTCGTATTCGTTTACCTTTGCCCAAATGACTGCCCAATATTTTGCTCAACACACACACACACACACACACTGGAACCCTTTTCCAAGGATATTCCGAACACTCTCTAAACACAAATCACCAAATAACCAAACAGGTTTCTGGTCAAAGCCATCCTTTGGCCACACACACGCACACACACCATTTCTCCTTGCGTATTAAGTGTAATTAACTTGGCCAACAACTCCGACTGAGCTCCAAGATGGCCCAAGGGCCTGGCCTAAGCCTTTGTTTGTTTATTTCTAGCCTTTGTTGTATAATTTAAATGGATTTTGTGGTTATTTTAAAGATAACAGTTGCAGTGCTCCGAGTATCTGCTCCATAATAAGTCCAAGCCGGGCATGCGGTTCCATGCCGTCCTTCCGTTGTTTTTCGGGTCCGGACTCCGGACCAGGGAGGCTCTTTGTAATTTATACTAGTTCCGGCTGACCCAGTTTCGGGGGAAGAGCGCTAAAACGATTTACGGGCCAGGCAAGGAGTTTAGCTGCGGCCATGATATAACAATTATTTGCCGTCTGCAATTGAATCTTAATCGCCCTTAGGAGGTAGGCAAGACCAATGCACTTTTGCTTAAAGCGGAGAACATGGCTCTTAAATGCTGCTCGTAATGAATTTACAAGTCGGCCACCTTTGGCCCACATTGACAATTCACAAAAGCTCAACACTCTGCTGCTGCGAAAAATCAATTTATATGTTAATTCGTAAGCAAAATCCACAACGCAGGGGGAAAGTGTGTGAAAGCTTTGCCAGGACTCCTCCCCTTTGGATGCCAAAATATTCACTCACGCAGCAAAAAAAAAAAAAGTAACGAGAAAGAAAAAAAATTGAGGAAAACAAACAAAAAACGGAAAAGTTCAACAAAGTGTTGTAGGTGCCAAAACTGACATTTGCCGAGCCAATATCTGTGTGAGTGTGTGTGTTCGCAGTTGTGGTTGCGTTGGTATGGGTACGGGTGCGTTGGAGTATGCCCAGGACACCAGTTTTTAGCAGGCAGCTGTAAGCCATCAGTTGGCAGTACGACATGACAGCCCTGAGAGGCGTCACTTTGAGCCAGGATGCACGCATCCTTTGTTGTGCTGCAGAAGGGCGTGTATTTAAATATAGGTCGAGAGGCAGTTGCAGGATGAGAAAATTCTGAATTCAAGCTAACTTTGAAATCTTGAAATAATTTTAAAATATTTACAAACTAAACTAAACAATTATTATTAAAAATATAAGAAGAAAAAACTTCCTGCTTTATTATAAATTTAATTTTACCCATCTTCTTTTATGCTTAGTTCCTTGGCATTATCATTTTACAATAATAAATTACCTAAAGAACTCAAAAGAATTACTTGGTAATAAAAGTGTATCTCAACTTTGAAACTTCATAAAGCCAACTTTCCCTCCCACCCACGGCCACAACAATTGCAACAACTATAAAATATGGCACAAGATCAACAGAAAAACCTCGGACAAGTTAAAAGGACGACAACAAAAAAACACAAAGCAGCCAAAATATGGTTAGCTTTAAAGCATTTTATAAGGCGTTACCCTTCAGGGGAGCGCAAAAAGGTCGCTCATAAATCTCGGACGGGGAAATACCTACAATTTTTTGTATTGTCTTCTAACTTTTGGCTTTTGAATCGGACGGCAAGCGTTTAAGCCATGTCGAGTTATCCTTAGACCGGGTAAACAACTCGGGCGGCTCTCATCTGCCACGCCCACGCCCGCGCCACCAGCCACCCGCCCTGCCAGCTAACCCAACGCATTCGCACAAAGTTCAAGATTTAGATGCGTTAAGCGTTATTTATGGCCGCAAATAAATAAAGCTTAAACCATACGCAATGCCTCATTGTGGCGTTGAAAGTTTTCGACGTTCATTCCAATTTGGGTGTGTGTGGGTGTCCCCCCTACGGTGCCTGTCCCTTGCCTGTACCCGTGCCTGTGTCTGTGGGTATGTGCGAAAGGATATGCCGCAGGGCCGCAGGACCTCTGTCTAATTAGGAAATGGCATCGTGCCACATCGCAGCCGGAATAATAAGTCCGCATTCAAATGGACACAAGGATAAGTTTATACATTTTCCGCTTCCTGGTGAAAAGTTAATTTATTTTAAGGGAAAAATGTACACATATTATTACATCAATTTAATTGTTTAAACCACAGTTAATTTTGTCCTAATATATTATATATTGGAATATTGCAATATAGCCAGATGAGCAATTAAACAGCAAAAATTTTGTTGTTGTTAATAGTTTTGTTGTAAATATATTGTTGGGACAAAATTGCATCTCAGTGGCCACCAGTGATCCTAACCCTGAAAGGGTTTTTGGCTTAAAAATTGCTAACCGGTTCAATGGTTTTTTGGTCATAACTTGATTTCAACTCAACCAATTTTAGATTGGATCGGTTTTGTCTTCTTGGTTTTTATAGGCAAACTTTTCTGCATTTAAAACTCGATATGAAATTTTTTGTCAATTTTTGAAAATTTTTATGATGTAACCCCTTATAAAAAAATGAAAAATATGAAAATTAAATTTGGATCTTAGATTTGATAAATTTTAACTTTAATTAAATCTCCAATTAAAACCATTTATAAAAATGTATGACATTCCGTATAAGTCCTTTTTGGAAGCAAGTTATGAACATTTGAATTAAATGATTTCTTAAAATTTCTGGGGTTTTCTGGTGTAACGTTATAAATTCAAAATTTATTAGGTTATTTTTAATATGTAACTCATTTTAATATTATTTTTTATAGGATTCCTATATTTTCCTAATAAATAATGGAATCATACGTTTCTTATTATTTTTGCATTGATAAAATGTTGTTCTGCAAAAACAGCAGAACAAAACAATTTTAAGCACGCATCTCGATCTATCTTTCTATATTGTTCTCAATATTTCCCTCTCCCTCGCTTTCCTTCTCTGTTTCTCTGTCTATTTCCCTCTCTCTCTATTTCTCTCTCTCTCTCTCTCTCTGTGTCTATCTCTCTGTCTCTCTCTCTCTCTCTCTCTCTCTCTGTCTCTCTCTCTCTCTGTCTCTCTCTCTCTCCCTCTCTGTCTCCCTCTGTCTCACTCTCTGTCTCTCTCTCTTTCTTTCCCTCTCTTTAACTCTCTGTGGCTCTATCAATCTCTGTCTCTCTATCTCTCTCCCTCTACGTTTCTCTCTCTCTCTCTCTCTCGATCTATCTGTCTCTCTATCCATCTGTTACACCTATAAATAGAGGCGGCTCGCCGCAGCAGCCTCAGTCTGTCCGCGGCTTTCCACCCGTTCACCCAACAAGTGACCTTCTCCCATTTCGCTGGAACTGTGTTAATAATCATGTGTTAAAAACTGCGTTCATGACGTCTGCACTCGGAAGGACTTCATCATCTATGAATCTCGACCAATTCCTGCGGTGTGCCGATGAAAGGTAATCTCTACTGCGGGTAAGTCCGAACCAAGACTTTTATCCTATATCCAATATATAAAGCTGATAGCATCGATCGATAAGTGTAAAATATTTTTTTTTTTTAGTTATAAGCTAAAAGCTAACTTATTAATTAAGAGCATCAGTTGCTATGGCTGCTTTGGGTGGTTACAAATTTACATATTGAACTTACGAACTACACTTTGTGTAGAGTCTGGGATTGGTTTTGTGGAGGAAGAAGGGGATTTTGGTTGAGTTTGCTGCTGGGTTGGCTATGAGCTGGATTGGGGTTTCGTGAAGAAAAGTGCACAGGGTAAAACAATGTTTCTAAGCAATGAAGATAACGAAAGGAAAATAGTTTAGAAATAGAAATAGTTTAGTGAAATTTGAAATAAATCTCGACGATCTCGCAGATGTCGTTACTTTGGTAGTAACCATTTCAATTCTTTGCCTCGAGTTTTTAATATTATTTTATATTAAAAATACTCGAAACTACAACTATTTACATGCTTAATTAAATAAAAACCTTCAAAAGCAGTACTCTTTTCCTGTGGCACATAATTTCGTAGCATTATTGACTAGACAACAGTAATGTAAATAAAATTATTAATTGGACGAGCAGAATTGAGCTGCTCACAAATTGCCATCGTCTGGCTGTGAATTTTTTATAAGCGTAACAAAAAAACATACACGCACAGCAGACACAAAATCTTTTGAACAGAAGCTTTATGAAAACACAATAAAACCGCACTGTTGTTTGAACTAATTAATTTTGAAAATTTAAATGTGCGCCGAGCTAATTACACAAACTCTATTGAACGCAAACAAAAACCGAGCGCTCTGGGGCAGGAGTCAGTCTGGCGGGAGCTGGGAAATTGCCCCAGCTATTACAATTACCTGGACGCGGCTGAGCGAGCGCAGTCAATAAAAGCGATGCAAAATTGTTAATTAAATTCCCCCAAAATGAACTGCGCCCAGCAGTCGAGCGCCAAATCAAATCAACCGCTGCTGGACCGTATTAAATAGAATACCGAATTCCAAATCCATATTCGCGTTCGCCAAATCTGGCCAGGCCGCAGAGGCCAATCGGTTAAATTTACCTTCGATAAAATGCCAGCGACAAATGCCCGGTCGCCATCGTGCAGTTTGACGAAATTACCATAAATAAATTTTAGATATACGCCCCAGACCGCCATCGCCACGACCGGAGAGTGCGGACAGGAGCATTTCTGATGTTTTGCCGTCATTGGCAAATTTGTCAAAAATGCGTGTGTGTGCGGCAAAAATTATTGAGTTTTTGCCAAAGTCGGACGAGAGTCGTCCATACATTTTGCAACATTTCGCGACTGCGCGGAAATTGCAATTAGAGTCCGGGCTGCGCATAAATAACTCGCAAATTGTTGTGTGTGGCGGCTCCTGCGCTCAGAAATTTATGGCGGAACATCTCGAATGGCGGATACCAATTGGAAGGCCATAAATATAGGCAGAATAGGAAATAAAATGAAAGGGAACGCCAGGGTTTATTTAAATTGTAAAAATGATTGTTATTTACAAGAGAGTTTAATGCTAGTACAAGGTGCAATAGACACAATAAGTAGTCATCAGGGCAAGTAACAAAAAACCCAGGAAATATATCTATTATTTGTTTTAAATTGAACTTACATGCTCTTCTATGACTAATAGAATTAGAACAATAATTAAAAGTCGCTTATAAGCTAATATATAACCAAATCCCCATCAATGCCATTGATCATCTGGGCTCCTATCTCTTTTATGATGTTTTTCTTCATTAACTTTCGGCTTTTAGTCTATTTTTGGCTCTCACATTGGCCAGTGCCCATCCATCCTGGCCCCCTGCCTTCCTTCGGAGAGAGTATGGCCATGGACAGTTGGCCTGCGCATCAGTTAGGCACATAAATTATACAAACAAACTGAACGCAAAAGGCAAACAAAATTGTTACGGGCCATGGCAACGTCGTAGGAATCGAAATAGGGTTTTTCCCGGGATATTGGGTTATTGGCTGGGGCGTGGAGCGTGGAGCGTGGGAAAAGCTCCATGGAAATGGGTTTGAGAGCGCACCATCAGCGGCGTAAAATGAAAATCCGGGCGGCCCTTGTCAGCATGATTAATGATGACGTTTACAAAGGCATCCTGGCTGGCCAGCGGGCCATCAGGATCAGGAGGGACTCGTTCGCTCCTTTTCCGGGCTCGAGGCGCTTGCAAAGTGTCCGTGCTAATCCACATCATGACTGCAAATAATAGAACTTAATCTATTTTCAATATGGCAGCGGCAGCGCAACACAAATTAAGAACTCATCAATTTTTAATGCTGCTCCGTGGGAGATGGGCAAAAGTTTCGCCCTCGCCGGGCTCCACTTGAAAAATACACCCCGGGGAATAGCTCGGAAGTCTCCAGCAACTTTGCTGCCACCTCCTCGAGGAGGAGCGGGGAATGCGGTGTGTGCTGCCTGCCTGTCTTGACCAACAAGAGGGCTTAAGGTTATATTTTAACAAACAACATAAAAGTTTCACACTTTCCCATCTTGCTTCCGATGCCCTGGGTGTTGATACAGCCAGCGTTGGTCTTTAAAGACAGAAATCTGCCAAGATTATTGTTAGCCGGCAAGGAATTCTAAGCTAAAGAAGCTGAATTTATGATTTTCATTTAAACAAAAAGTTTCATTTTGTATCAATTAAGCTGGATATTCACTTTTAAAAGAGATTTCTGCAATACCTTTGATACAGGAGTAGATTGCATTTCCGTAGGAGGACTCACGTAGCCATTGGAGACCCTCCTCCAGCGGGAAACTGTACTCTCTTTCATTTCCTGCTGACAACTCTAATTAGCATTTGTCCATTTAGCACTTCAAACAAATCGCATCCGGAGCCCCGTTGCTGCCTGCCTGCTAAGCGATTTTAAAGTCGCGAACTGCAAACAGTGGCCCGTTGTCGTCGCAGTTTGCTCGCCTGTAATTGAAGACCATGGACAGGGGCATCGCGTCACGGAATGGGACCAAGAGCGGGAATAGAGCCAGAGCGTGGTCCAACTAGAGGGCCCGAAATTCAGGCGAGCTGCTGATCAACCGCCAACAGCAAACACACGCGATGCCAAAGCAGTAACAGCTCCAATCCCAGTGGCCTGAAATGACAGACGCAGATGCTCCGCCCAGAGGATGCGGATTCGGATTCAGTTACAGCTGCAGATACAGATACACAGAGCCAGATACTAGACCCAGGCACACAGCCAGAGGTACGGGAGCCAAGGGCCAACATACTGCTAAACTAATTAACTAAGCGCAGCTGTGGCAACGTCACCTTCAGAGCCGCTGTCGTCGACCGCATTCGCGACTGTTGCCTGCCGGGGGTCAGGATTTTTTGTCCGCCTCACTGCTGCACAAGTGCGTGCTGCAGCCCTACGAGGGTTAATTGAGAGGGTTACGAGATTGATTATAAACCTAAGGGCAAATTATCTGTCTAGCATAGGGGGTTTGATAGAATTTTACATTAATTTTAGGTATGTAAAGGCAGCAGTTAACTCTGTATTTTTTAGCTACAAGTTCCATAAAAAAGAAACGAAAATAAAATAGTACAAACCTACAATGTAAGCTCTAGTTTTAGTAAAAAATTCAGTAAATATTTGAATAATATTCACCCCCTAAAATTCGTTTAAGCTCCCCTGGGCCAACTCATTAGACACCCCTCGCTGCAACTTTAGTTAGTGTTTTTGTGAGGCGGACATTAGGCTCGGGCTTGTTGTGGCCGTGGGTTTGGGGCGGCGGCAATTTCCAGTTGCCAACTCTGCACTCACTTGTTTGGCAATTAATTTGCCGGCGTCTGTTATTTCTTTTCCCCGGCATGAGTGTTTGCAATCTAAACACGGTTATTCGCTAATTAGCAAAAAACAAGCACACAGATACGATTCCGGCGACGGAGCGGAGGGGGTCGATGGAGAGAGCGAGAAAGATACAATTCCCTGTGGTTGTTCTCTGTTTGTTTTCGGAGGTGCTTGGCCTCGTTGCCATTTATTGGCGCCTCCCCAAAAGAACCCAACCCCCAACCCCGGAGCACCCAGTCCCTAGGCCCTTACCATGGGCTTCCATTTTTTTCGCACTCTCGCAGAGAATTAGGTCGCCTTGTAATTAGCTGCTGCTGCTTTAATTTTAGCACTTCACTTTTTGTTTTCCCATTTTCTGTATATTTGTTTTAAGTGACGTCGCGAAAAGCGCTGCAATTGCAGGGAAGGCCTCAAGTGTGGCAGTTATAAAATTCTAAATTGGGCCTACAAAAAATTGTTACTGACGCAAAAGAAAAGTTCAAACGTACAGCTCTTAATTAGCGAAAACTAATGATAATATTTGTGAAACAATACATTTAATTATCAACACAAAAACTATTTAAGTTTAAAATAAGTTCGAAAAAACGTAAGCTTTGCAAATAAATTCAATCACAATGCTCAGAGGGGAGTCGCATATATGACCTTTTAATTAGTCTGCCCACAACGGTTCAGTGAATAATATTTTCCATTTTCATTGAAAGCTAAAACTGCATTTTATTTATGCCCAGGACCTGCCAGAACTTTTCCACTCGAACGTCTCTAAAACAATTTATATTTCGGTTAACGTGGGCTTTGATTGCATTACGCATACGCCGCATGGTACGCAAACTTATAAAGGAATATTTAAAAGACTCGAAAATGCTTACTACAAAACCTATTAAAATAGTTGCCGGCACATAGCTCATGCTGGTGGCCTCACCTCCGCCTCTGGTTGTTTATTAAAATGCCAGAAATAATTTCTATTCGCAAATTTCCTTAGTCTTTCCGAGGTAGTTGACGTTTCTGCCTTCTGCCGAGGTGAGTGCTGCTGCTGATCCGGGGTTAGTTGAGAGTTTTGCTCCGCACACATGGATAATAAATATTTGCTTTGGTATTTTGATAGGAAGTTTTATGCAGTCGGGGATTTGAGGGTTTTGCGAAGTCAGCAGCACAAACATCGCAGGGGTGGGGCTAGATTTCTGAACAAAGCGCATAGTTCATAAGTTGGTGCTCAGCTATGCCAGGAGAACAGTTTTTCCTTTTCGCTCTGTCGGGAAAAATGCCTGAAATGCTTAGACTAGACTCCTGCCGGATGCCCAAAAAACGGATGCTCCCGTATCAATTTGGCTTGTATAATTTATGCATACACAATTTATGCTGCCACTTTTAGCAACATTTCAAACGCGTTGCTCGCTTTTCAATTTGCCCAAATTGACTTTATCGCACATGGCCATAAATCGCAGGGAGAGACGAACGTGGAAATCAATTTAATTATGTGCTGCCTGCTGCGGAAGGGCCTTAAACTTAATGTATTCTTTATGGCAGGCAAATCTATTGAACTGCACTTTGAATATCTCGCTCCCGAGCGGTGGGCAAAACTTTCCCTTCCGGCCGCCGAGAGTCAATATCATGAATAACGATGTAATAAAATACGTGATATGAATCCCAAATTCGGCCGGCACACATGATGAACTACGAGGGCTGTTGCACTGTTTCTGGCTGGGGATAAGCCCGAGCCAGCACATAATTCTTGAGTATTTTCTGTGAATTAGCCGGCTTCTCTGGGCCATAAACAGGCCCCATCCTGCGCATCGCTTATTTGCCTGCTCCCGTTGCCGTTCCTGGGTCCCCAGCAGGAAATTCTTGCAATTTTGCCAGCACAAACGCAGTGGCAGAAATATGATGAGATAATGCTAGAAAATAATAGCTGTGACTACTCCGACGACCAACAGCAGCAGCAGGAGCAGCAGCCACAGAGAGTGCCATCCCCATAGGCCCAGCCTCAACCAGTTTCTGCTGGAAAACACTCCGGACCGGGATCCAAAAGGCATTCCTCTGCTGTATGGTAGAGTCACTGAGAGAAAATATCTACCTTAAAAGGAGTGTTGAGTCAAACTAAGAAACTTGTTGATACATTTTAAAGCAAACTCCGACAAGGGAAGGTTAAGTTCTATCAAGAAGATCTCTCAATTTAAAGATATTCGAATCCTAATTGTAAACTCTCAGTGCAGCTAGCCCATGTACCCCCGCAGATACCACTGAAAAGTCCGACTTTGGCTGCAAATTTTGTGACAGGCAGCAGTTGGGAACGGACTTGGTCCTGGTATCCAGATCCGAGTCCCCATTCCCCGGGGGTCACTGAAGTCCAAAGCGTCTGTGTTTCTGCATATGCAAAGTGCAAAATATTCGCTATGCTTGTATATTTCTTTTTTGCTGTGGCCTTAGCCTGGAAGCTGTACTGGCCACAAGTCTATCTGGTGAGATGCAGAGGAAACATAAATTAACTTCCTATTTGTGGCAAGTATTTATGCCTTTCCAATGGGAATTTTTAAAATTAAATCACATGCTTTTAATCATTAAAAACAAGAGAGGAAAAGTATACAAATTTGAAATAGTTTGTTCTAGTAAATTAAGAATAAAATTTATTGATTATATTATTAGTCTGCATTAATTGAGAGCATTAAGCAGTCGGTTGTAATCGTCGCCGTTATTCTTACATTGTTTTCTGTTTACGTTGCTGTTTTCGTTTTCATGCAACGTCGCATTAGGCAAAATGCAAACCACTTTTCCCAGTTTTCCCACAGAAAAAATACGAGGAAAATAAAGAGTGCAAAAGGAAACAGTCGCAGCAGAGGGGGAACGGGGGAAAATGCTGCATAAATTCGTTGCAGGGCCTTCAAGTTAAATGCGAACGCTGTCAACTTGGCTAATTTGTTTTGTTTGTGCGGCGACCGCCTCATAGGTTGCAATGACGAGTGAACAAAAGACGCCTTTAAGTGCTAATTTAATGCCTGGCCGTGACAGCTTGACATAATGCCTCGATTATGCTGACACAAACACAATCGGATACGGGCGAATCAATAAAGTGTAAATTGTAACATTAAATAGTCATTAGTGTCTAGAGCCATTTGACCGGAAATTAATCAAGCAATAACCGCATCGCCCCGGCGCAATCGCTTTATATTTGACCACTCGGCTGGCTGTTGTTTTCCACACACTTCCTCGCTTCCACACTTCCGCGCTGCGAAAAGGGTTAATGTTTGGCCAGCCTTTGTACATATCATTAAGCACACAAATACGATTACGAATGCGGACACAAATACTGGGGCGCACGGGACAATCAGATTGCGCCTTGTAGATATGTCAAACAAGTGACGGAAACTGTTTATTATTGCCCCATTGCGGGCCGCAAACGGAAAAGGATAAAGGATGTGTCAGTCCGTCGGGCGGGCACAGTGAAATGCGGGGGCGTGTCCGCCCAATAAATTTAAGTCCTGCATTGTGCCGCATACCTCGGGGCAGATGAACTCGAATTCCATGGCGGGGCTTCCGAAGGGACTTGACTTCCGATTCGTAGAATTAAAATAGAAAATTGTCAACAATTTTCGGGCTCTCGCTCCCTCTGGCCGGGCTGGACATCACTCGACATAAAATAAATACCATAAATGGTTTTATTCTTTTTTGTTGCCCCTTAAAGCCGGAACTGCTAACAACACCAAAATTCAAGTCAGCAGGACGTTTGTCTTTCGGATTGTGATTGCCCCCACTAGCACATGGACCCACAGCCACACAGCCGCACAGCCACAGAGAACAGCCATCATTGTGCTCAAGTGCCGCACACACACATGCATACATATATAGTATTTCCACATCCGGTGGCCAACTTCCGTGTGTCAAGAAGCGCTCAAGCATTCATTTATGAATTTTTATTATTTTTTATCTTTGCCACCATTCGCTCTCGACCGAGCCACACACACAATTCCCTCCCTTTGCATCCAGTTTATATTGTTTTTAGTGGCAACTGACAGCTATTGCTTAGAGGGCGTCGTCGTCATCTCCCAGGGAGTGGGCGGGGCGACTCGGGATCAAAGACACAGGTTGAACGGCTTGCTGGAAATGTAAACAAAGTTTTGCAGCCACACACAATTAAATTTCCGGAAATCGTCTATGCTGAATCCGATTTTAATTAAAATCGTTTCGAGCAGGAAGGAAGGAAGCCCCATTTTCTGATGGGCAGGTAACCGCACCCACACCCAATAGTTGCCTGACGATGCACAGGCAAAAAATGACAACATTTTTAGAATAGGAATGGAAGCTGTAAAGATGCTGGAAGAGCTAAAAATATTCAAGCCACATTATGCTTAAAAAGAAAATTATTCCTTGTAATCAGAACTATTTATAGTTGTAGAATCTATTTGATATAGATCAAGAAACTTTCTTTTATATGCAGAAACTGTGAGAAAACTTGACTTATTGAATTGGAAGACCCTTAATTTTCTACCTAACAGAAATAAATCCTACAATAACACTGTAAAATGTATAATTCCACAATTTATTGTGAAAAAAACTATTCATTTTATACGAATTAAACTTTCAGAAATAGTTTATAAAAAACTTGAACGTTGTTTCACATTTTTTATATATTTTGGAAAATATTTGAGCAAAATTTTCTGAGCGAATTTAGGTAATTAAAATATTCTTGTTATTATTATTCTTAAAAAGAGCTTACAAGGAATTTAATTATTTAATTTATGACCCTAAACCAATGACACCACTTGCAGTTCGTAAAACCATTTATGCAAGTGCAGATACCATAATAGATAGGCGACAGAAATAGACTCGAGACACCGCAACCGCTAACAACTTTCGAGAGGCATCCAAGACGGGAACTTTTGGCCGCAGTCCTTAGCCTCAGCCGAAAAACCGCCAAAGTCGCAACTCTGGCTTGGCATCAGAAGTTAAACGCTGGCCGCTGATATTCACATACGTGTGTGCAAACAGCAAGCAGCTGAGTAGCGCTGAGCAAACACAAACACTCGGGCAAATAGCGCACACCCACAACACAACACACACAGCACCTACGTTGCACATATGTACGCGTTGATTTCTCAAAACCAAAGTCATCCAGCCATGAGGCCAACAACAACTAGCAGCAGGCCAGGAGCAGGAGCAGGAGCAGGAGCAGGAGAAGGAGCAGGAGCAGGATCAGCTGGGAGTGCGGCAAGGGCGAACACTACAGCTTGTGGCCTTGTCAGCTGGGCCAAGGGGGCGGGAGCGTGCGCAGGGCACGGGGGCCCCAGATAGACAACCATAAATATGAATGCATGCCTCTAGAGGGAAGGCGGAAGGCGGCAGGATGGGGGCGGGCGGAGAAGCCCGGTCCGGCTGGTTATTTACAGTCGCTTTTCAGATCTTGTGGCATAATTTAAGCACCTTGTTTAGCCACTGTTTATGGTCGCTCATGTCACTGGTCCATCTGCCTGTGCGTGCACTCGAAGAAAACACTAATTGATGATTTAATAAACATATTAAAAATAGTTTAAGTTATATACAACTTTAAAGAGAGAGACAGGAAATAGATTAATAGGTCTTAGGAAGAATAATGGATATTTCATCTGGCTAACATGGCGTATACGCAATATTTTAACAACTAATACTTTTATAGTAATTTATATATATATTATATGTATATCTAAAATTCCAAAAATAAAATACAGAGAGTCTGGAAATGGATTATTAGATCTAAGTCAAAATAATATAAATTTAAGCTGGCTTACATGGCGTATGCGTAATTTTCAAGAAGTTAATACTAATATTTTAACAGGAATTTATATATATATGTATATATATATAGATATTTTTAAATTTCAAAAATAATACATTGAGACGAAAGAATTGGATTATTTTGTCTAAGCCAAAAGAATGAAATTTAATCTGGCTAACTTGGCGTATGAGCAATTTGAGAATTAAAACTCAGAAATCTCAATTATAAATTTCATTTTAAATAGTAATAATTTTCTTTCCGTGCAGGGTATTTTTCAGAAGTAGTTTGTGCTCGAGTGGCCAGTGTTTGCCTACATATATGCCACTGCTTTTGGGGTCACGGGGTCAATGATGGTCAGCGCACACATTCATCAGGCCAAGCTGAGCGAGCTGGCGCTTTGCCACTTTAAATAATTTATAAATGCGACAAATGTGAAAAACAACTTGCCCATAAAGCCCTTCCAAAGGGATTTAGGACCCGGCCACGCCCCTCAAACGCTACTTACGCAAATCAACAAACAAATCAACGGAACAAAAGTGGAAATCCTTTTGCCATAGCTTTTGCAAGCGATTCGCCAGCTTCGTCTGCTGTCAGCGGAAAATTCCTGTTCGGCTATCAAATTGTAAAATGAAAACCGCTGACTTATTCTTCGCTCCAACAATATGGCGAGTATGTAAGTGCGTGTGTGGTGGCGCGGGGTGTCGACTGCCTGGCATTATGCAAACAAGACAGATCCTTGCCAAAGCCAAAAGTCCTTTACCCCTTCTCAGCTTCGCAAATGCGTGCTGTGCACATTCAACGTGTTTCGTTCTCGCGATTTTTTCGCAAGTTGAGAATTTGCAAACATCACACTCGCTGGGTGAGGGCAAGGATAAAGTTGAGGGGAAAAAAGGCAGCTGGCAGAAGGTGCCACTCCGTTGTGGCTGTTATGATTTTAAAGTGACGCCAACGATTTCATTTTGGGTTTTTGAATTCGATTAAGAGTGGAGAAGGTGGAACTAAGGGCATATATTTACTTGGGTAAATATGTAATAAAAACTTTATTCCGAAGGTGAAAAGAGAATATAAAAGAATGTGTTAGTACCTAAAACTGTGCACTTTATTTAATTTACAAAGAAAATCTCCTATGAGCCCCAACAAGTTTTACTTTATTTAAATTCCAGACTTTCTAAATTTAAAGCAGACTTTATCAATGGAAAAAGAACACCCAGATATTCTATGTTCTCTATTTTAAGTCCCCTTAAAGCCTTAAATAAAACCCCCTTTCAGCACTTAAATTGCATTAATCGGAAGCTCGAATCGCGGGGACCATGGCACACGCATATCGTATTGATCGGAGGGCCATTAAATATGCATTTGCTGATATCGCCTAAATCCGCAGCGAAAACAGCTTATGCGGCGTCACTCGGATGTGTGTTTGTGTCTGTGTGCCACAGGACTCCACTCCTTTCGTCTGTGCTTGGTTGTCGTAAAGAAAATACATGACAATCGGAAAAACCCCAAGAAAAAAGCAAACAAAACAATAGAATTTAAATGATTTTAATGCGACCATTGAATTTTATTGAAGCCGACGGATGTCGAGGCATTTTCGGGGCTCGGTTATGAGCTACACGGGTGTCATGCGAGTATGAATACCAACCAATCCCCGAAAAACCCCCGACCGCGGCACGGCGACTGCCTTTCATTCGCACTGACAATAATAATAATTGTCAATTGCAGCAGCTGTCGCACAGGCGGCGCACACGAGCGTCGCTTTTTTCATATTCAATTTCAAATGAAATTTTCATGTCACACCCGAGCAAACATTTCCTCCGCTGCTGCCGCTGCCTCCTGCCCCAAATCCATGGCCATTCTGGTGTAAATTTCACGTTAGCTCTTTGCCAACTTAATTCCAGGCGAAATCTTTTGCATACTTTCCAGCGGCGTAGGCAGCTGTTGTAGTTTTTGCCCCGGACTCCCACCGTATCCCATCTACGTTTTTATTGTTGTACTTTTTCGCAGTGGCTGTGCTATTAGCCGGGGCTGGAGATATGTGCGGTGGCTGAGCTATTTCGGTATTAACTTGAGCTGCTTTGCGTCTGAGCTGCTTAGGTGGTATTTGCATATTAGCCTGTCCATCGCATATTTTGATCAGAAATTGCTTAAGGTTGCCGGGCCACACTCAGGATCCTTTCGCTTGCCCAAGGTTGAGCCAAGCCTGGCATTCGGCCTTGTTTCGGAATTTGGGCATATGAAATTCATACGGATTAACATTTGGAGCAAGTGAAGGGTACATGCAAACCAGGGCAGGCTGTTAACAGGATTGCTTCTGGTAAACGGGAAACAATAATGCATTATTTTCTGGTTCTAAAAATGTATTCTAGTTCTAAATATATGCTTTCCATTTAATTATGCACAGCCTTTTTGAAACTAATAACTGAAAAATATTTTACACTGATACAAGAGTTCATTCAGAGTGACAGTGTCAGAAGTATTGCTATCCATCTATCAGTTCCATTTCGAATTGGCGTCCAGCTTTAATTTCGTTTGGTGCTCTCGGCCGGATGTTCCCCCCCGGGTGCAGTCGCCTAACTGCATCACTTTGAGTGCTGTCAGACAGCAAAATTCGCATAATGCAAATGCTAATGACATGTGTTCGCAGCCGGGCGCAAATCAGGCCCTCCCAGACCTCGCAGACGCCGCAGAGCCCACAAACAACAGCCATAATAGGCACATAACAACATTATCATTACCGAGTGCAGCCAGCACATTAAATTGCAATTGTTGTTTCGGCGGGGAGCGGAGTATTGCGAATGCCATCTGCAATCGGAGCATGTAAATGCATTTGTCTAATTGATATTGTTGCGCCGGGGTGCCAAGAGCTTCCTTTCGCCGGGACACGGTGCGCACACGGCGTATGCGTGATGTGGATGGAGCTAGTGCGGCATCGGGCAAAACGCATTTTAAAGCCGTCTTAAAACATTAGCAGCATGTGTCCCACAGCTACCTGGCTTGCTTACTTGATTCACTTTATGTGTTTGCTCACAAATTTCATTTTGATGAAGCCAATGTGTGTCTTCCAGGGTGTGTGTGTGCCCAGTAGCCGAGAGTTGTTGGCCTTAAACTAGCTCAAAAGCCCCAGCTGAGTGGCCGCCCCACCGCCTCCGCTCCCCGGCCGGCTGCCTCGTCATTAGCATATGTAGTTGAGGGTCTGCCCCAAACAAGACAAGCAAAAAAGTGTACAGCATCCCCTTGCCACACACCCTTGGCCGTACTCCCAGAGCAGGCATCCCGGTGGCAGCCCAACCAACACCCTCCCGGCTCGGTTTGAGTTGAGCTGACAGGCGAGCTGTCAAAGCGGATTTTAGAGCACTCGCTGCCAGGTAAACAAAAACAGCAGAACACAGTCTGATGGCCAGGATAACGAATGGTGAATGCTCTTGAAAGGATCGGGTTGCGGCACTATCACATGCCAGTATCGAATATCGGGGATATAAAGACTAGAGTCAGCTTGTTTGCCATAGCTTGAAGGTTTAATTATTCTATGAAATTATTATATTAAGTAGGAAAAACATATTTCAGAAAATTCTCTAATATTTAACTGTAAGTTACAGTGTGACGCCAGAAGGTACGTAATAATAGCAGCTGCAGCTGGAGTGGTCAGTAAAAGGTAGTTTAAGTTTGAAGCCATTATTATTATTAGCTGCAAAATTCAGAAGAATAAATCTGCAACATGAGTAGAATCTAAAAAAAAAACCAAGAAGCTGTATAATATTTAAACTTAAACTTCAAAGCATTCACAAACCATTCCCCAAATTCCCTATGCCCCTAAAACACCTTGCAGAGCAAACACCTGTCATGGGTTGAGTGTTGGCCAAAAGGGTTTAACTACGTATCTCACTTGTTTCTGTTTTGTCGTTGTTGCTGTTGCTGCTGTCGGTTTTGTTTTTGCATTTGGTGTGGCGGTTTGCCCTTGGCCAAAAATGCATTGTGTTGGCATATTCACGTTTGTGCCGCCGCCGCTTCCGCCGCTCTGCGGCCAAAATTCTGACAAGCGCCAGCTCGTCGAGGCAGGCGAAGGACATCGAGGACCGAAATGCCTTGTTAACATATCGGGCAAGGCTGTGCGTATGCGGACACTTAATTCGGGCTAAATACGGGCTCTAAATTTTAGTTATAAATGCGGCTAAAACTTGATGAAACGCGTGACTCCAGATGTGTTTACTTAGGACGCTCTACCTGTCGGGGCACAAATAACAATTTCCCCCAAGATATTTGAAAGGCTTAAGTGTGGCCTCCCTACAAGCCAAAGATGTTGGGTTTATCCATCACTTCAGCGGGATTTCCATCGTCATCGACCAGCAGATGAACATCCGAGAACTTGATCTTATCCAGCTCTGAGTAGACTCTGTTGCCGATGTGCAGTTCGGGGTACTTAGATCGGAGGCGAATATTATTACCTGGATACAATGTGTCCAAGTGTACTTACCATTTTTGCCATCTTCCAGCACTCCAGCGCCGTCTTATTACGATTTAAACGCAGGTTGATAGTGGCCAAATATCCCCAGACATCCGGAACGAAGAGGTCCACCTCCGTGCAGCGGGAGAATAAGGGTATGGCTTCCTCCAGGCGATCCAACTTTAAATAAGATTTAAAAATTTCATATACTACATATCCCCTTGATGTGAAAATACTTACACAATAAAGAGCCAATCCCTTGCAATAGTTCGGCAGAAACATTTTTTGTTTCTTGGAGGCTGGAACACACGTGTCGAAGGCACTTATGGCCAACTCGTAGAGTCCCCTGTCGAAGGCCAATTGCCCGAGGCGCAGAAAGCTCAGCTTGAAATAAGGCCTGTCCTGTGGATCGGTCACGCCCAGCAGTTCCTCAAAGTATTTCATGGCTTCGTCGCAGCGTCCACGGGTGTACTCCGCATTGCCATTGATGTGCAGTTGAAAGTTCCGCTAATAAATAGATAATAGATTAATTTCCAATCAATGATTTAACCCTGATTTGATGGGATCAAAACCCACCATCATCTTTCCATAATCACTTTGATCCGTGGGCATTTTTTGTATCTTGAACTTATCATCGAACTGTCGTTGTAGAATCTTCAAGGTGGTCTTTATGAGATACACCTCAACTGCCGTAAAGCACTGTTCGATGTTGCTGAACACAACCTCGGCGAAGACGTATGCTCCCAGGCGAGCAAAGAGCTTGAAAATGGGATAGAACTTGGTGTTCATCACGGTGCTGGTGATCTTCATGTCAAAGTCCACCGGCAGGAAGAGTTCGTAGAGTGAGGTGGGAGAGAAGTCGAGCTTCTGTCCGGGAACATCATAGAGATTCTCGAATTTCCAGCGCGTGAACTCCATTCCCGGTCGATAATTCGCCCGCTTGTAATAGCAGTAGAGCAGAATCCATGAATCCATTTCATGCATTTTATTCAAGGCGAACTGGCGCAGGTTCTCCAGCATATTCGAAAACGCTGCGCTCGACTTCTCCTCGTCTTCAGAACTCAAATCCATCATGTAGTCCACGTAGATCTGTAACAGCAAGCTGTGCTACGAAACAGAGATATTTTAAAATTACTTCTCGCTCTGAAATCACACTCACGTAAAGTATTCTCCCGTCCACTCGGTGCTCCTTGGTTTCGTGAAAAACCTCGCCGCCTGCTGAAACTGCAGGTTCTCGACACTATTGAGCAGAGTCACAAAGCCGAAGATGACGCGGTTGGTGGTGTTTCTGTCCAGCTCGTCGTACATCTGAATGGCCAGATCCCGCTGGCCAGTGTGGCAAGACAGACGCATTTCATCCATTAGCCGGATCAGATCCTGATCCCTGGCGGCCTGACTTCTGCAGACACCTTCATGGCAGGAGGCTGTGAGGATACCGCGAACACGCTCTATCAGCTCCTTGTACATGTGTGTCAGCATTTCCTTTAATAAATATATACCTAAATACATATTAAAGCATAATAAAATATAACCTATACCCACCCTAAACTCAATGTTCGTCTTCGTTGGCATTCGAATGTTGAAGTCACAGCCACATATTTTCATCAGCAGGTTGGTCAGGTTGCTCAGCAGACAGCAGAAGAACTCCTTCTTGTCCTCGATTCTATGCACGTCCTTCTTCACGATGACCTGAATCGTGTCGGAGATGAGCTTGTCGAACTCCCGGTATAGCCCCGAGAGCAAATCGCTCTCGTTCTCCTCCTCCTTCAGGAGCTGGATGTCGAAGCAGCGTCGCAGCTTGCTCCTCTTCAGAATACTCTCGTTGTACTTGTCCAGGGGTTCGTTGCGTTGGCAAATCGGCTGAAAGAAACAGATCTTGAGGGTGCAGAACATCGGTCCCACATGAGGACCTTCCGACGGCGGAGGAGGATCGACTTTGGATGCGTCAACTGGGTTCAAACGGGTTGCAAATCGGCAATGATTGACTAGGGAGAGTTAAGTCATTTGGGAAACATTTTTTACGTATATTTAAATTTCTCACCGTCTGGATAGCCAAAGATACTCGGATCGATCACGCCCTCGTACAGCACATTCTCGGGCGTGTCCTGGTACAGCTGCAGCAGCAGCTCATAGTAGTTATTCAGCACACACTCCTCAAGGATCTTTCGCATCTCCTCGTTGAGGACGAAGCGGTGCAGGGAGTTGTTGATGAGCGCCATGTCAGTCAAAGGATCTATTTGCTGGATGAGGTAGTCGACATCCTGCTCCCACAGCAGCTTCTGGAAGAGGCGAGGCAGCTTGATCCGCGAGTTGGTCTCCATTTGATTGAAGCAAAAGTGCACGTGGGGGTTCAGATCCCGCTTGAGGTTCTCCCAGACGACGCTCGTGTTCTGGTCGCTGATGACCAGCGACCCGAAGCCCGTGAAGGTGCACAGGGGAATGATGTGGAAGACGCCTTCCTCACCCTGCGGCTGCGTCGATCGGAAGGACACGCTCAGGCCCAGGTCAGCTGACTTCATGTGCAGCTCCTCGGATGCATTGTAGATGGACTCCAGGGACACAAAGACCAGGTTGGTGAAGTCAAAATTCTTGAGGACGGGCAGGATGGAGTACATGTGCCAAACGGTGGTCGAGGTGACCTTTTCACTGGGTGTTTCGGGCTCCGGTCCCGGGTGCGTTGGGTACAGGAGGATGTTGATGTCGCTAATGAACCGGCGCCGCTGGAAGAGCTGCAGCAGATCGCAGTGGCCCCTGGAAAGCAGTTCCAGATGCTCCTCCACATATTCACCTTCCTCGCCCTCGCCCTCGCCCTCCTCCTCCAATGGCATCAAGTGATCGGCACTCAATTTACTTGGCTTGCGGGATCTCTTGGACTTCCTTGAGGCACTGGTCTGCGAGGCGTTTGTAGACGAGGGGGAAGTTCCCACTGGGCTCAACTTGGTCCTGTCCGAGTCACCTTTGCGGTGCCTGGGAATACGCTGGTAGAGCGAAACCAGCAGCGGATTGTCACTGAACGTGTTCATGTCCTCGATGTCATCCTGCATCACACCCATAGCGAAGACTGGCCTCTTAAGGTTGAACTCCTTCTGATAGATAATCGTCTTGGTGGTGTACCGCTCCTGCATCTTCTGCAGCGTACTCTTCGCGTGGTACAGGTGCAGCTCCAGCGGATAGCCGGTGTCCGGCAGTTTGTGCAGTTCGTTCAGCTGGATGTAGAGGAAGACGCGCTGCTGAATAATCCTGCTTTCCGGCGGCTGTTCCGCCGGTTCCTCCTCAATGGAGTGTTTGTCCTTCGGCACGGATTGCCGTGCCCGTCGCGACATCCGCGATGTGCGAGCAGTCTGTCGGATTCGGCTAGCATTCCCATCTTTCTCCATTCTTGGGTTCAAAATATAAGTGTGCAAGGGTAATATCTGTCTGATTTTGACAACTGAAGCTAAGATTACTCATGGGATTTGATCACAAAAATTAATAAAAAAACTAAAAACCTTCTCTATTTTATAAATAAATCATTACCAGGTTACTTTTTATCTAATTGTAAAATTGTTAGGTTCGTCTTTCCAGAAATCATTTCCTACTTGAGGCAAGTATCAAATTTCCAAGAAGCCTCCGCAATCTTGTTGAACTGAAAAGGTTACATTTCGCACTCCCAGACTATGCGTATCTGCGTATCTTTTATTTACAACAAAAATGTTTTATGTATTTCGATGCCGACGCCGCGGGATTCTAAACAATAAACACTTCAACAAGTTGGTCTGGCCTAAGATTCGTTTGCCATTTGGTATGGAATTGTGCTGCTATGTGGGTTTTTATGGCTCCCAGACACATAAGTTTTATTAGACACGCCGGGGTCGTAAAGAATATTTGGCAAAGTGTTAAAAAGCGGCGGCAACGTGAATTTTATATGACAGGTTGTGGAATTAAATTCGCAGGAATGCTCCTCGGTAGCTGCACCCAAACATTCAATCTAATCAGACATGATAAATGAGTACACTCACCATTGATTCCAGACAAAAGGACAGACAGGACATTGAGAGAGCAATGCACCTATCGACTGAGCAGATTCCATTAAGGCTGAGGATGGTTTCCGTAATTAATTAAAGTAAGTAAAGCTAAGAGCCGGAAAAAAGCTAAAAGGAGGACAAGTCAATGCATTTGATTTCTATCTTCTCTCTCTCTATATCCCTTTCATTAAGTAGTTCTCAGTTAGTTATTTTTATACCCTTGTAGGGTATTATAATTTCAGTCAGAAGTTGGCAACGCAGTGAAGGAGACGTTTAGTCCACTCCCGGAGCGGCGTCTGCAGGCGGATGCGTCGGTACCTCAGCAGCGTTCCGTCTTGGACATTTTTTGTGGGGACACTCCGGCTGAATCCGCAGGGGAGTAGCATTATATCTTGGATATATAGTATTTGTAAAAACCATATATACTGAAATAAAATCACTTTTGAACAAAGTTTCGTCGTTTTTCTTCGTTTTTTGTTGATTTTGCTAATTTTCCCGATGTGTTACAGGCAAAGGAGTCATTTCCGACCCTATAAACCATATATATTCTTGATCAGCATCGACAGCCAAATCGATCTAGCCATGTCCGTTAAGAAAAAAAATTTCACCCATTTTTTGAAAAAAATGTAAGGGGTTACATCGTTAAAATTGTCAAAAATTTACAAAATTTTTTTTTTAAAGTTAAAATTTAGTATGCAGATTTATTAACCTTATGAAAACTAACATAAAAACGTTTTCCGATTTAAAATTAAGGCATTTTTGGCTAAGTTATGACAATTTCAAACATGAGTCTTTCCAAAACTGCCTAAAAGAATGCTACACTACATCCCAAAAGTATACTATACAATCAATTCGCTGGCGCAAAGTTTTTATAACAGTTTATAACAGTTTTCAGTTACCTCCTTCTGCATTCTGTTCGCCTGTTACCCCAAATCGATAAATAAACTATTTTAGCAGCTCCTGGCGGCGGGTGGCATTCTTCCGCATTCTTCCAAAGCAGCCGCCGCCGCTCTTCACGCGCAGTCCACTCCCGGAGCAGCGTCTGCAGGCGGATGCGTTCCTTCTTTGGCTGAAAATTGCTAACACCCTCATTGGTTTTATGATCATAACTTGGCTAAAACTCAACCGATTTCACTCTGGTTTGCTTTTTTCTTCTTGGTTTTTAAATGCGAACATTTCTGTATTTAACACTCGATATCTAATTTTTGACCAATTTTTGACAATTTTAACGATGTAACCCCTTACATTTTTTTCAAAAAATGGGTCAAATTTGGTTTTATGATCATAACTTGGCTAAAACTCAACCGATTTCACTCTGGTTTGCTTTTTTCTTCTTGGTTTTTAAATGCGAACATTTCTGCATTTAACACTCGATATCTAATTTTTGGCCAATTTTTGACAATTTTAACGATGTAACCCCTTACATTTTTTTCAAATATTGGGTCAAATTTTTTGGCAGAAAATTGCTAACACCCTCATTGGTTTTATGATCATAACTTGGCTAAAACTCAACCGATTTCACTCTGGTTTGCTTTTTTCTTCTTGGTTTTTAAATGCGAACATTTCTGCATTTAAAACTCGATATCTTATTTTTGGCCGATTTTTGACAATTTTAACTGTAACCCTTTACATTTTTTTCAAAAAATGGGTCAAATTTGGTTTTATGATCATAACTTGGCTAAAACTCAACCGATTTCACTCTGGTTTGCTTTTTTCTTCTTGGTTTTTAAATGCGAACATTTCTGCATTTAACACTCGATATCTAATTTTTGGCCAATTTTTGACAATTTTAACGATGTAACCCCTTACATTTTTTTCAAATATTGGGTCAAATTTTTTGGCAGAAAATTGCTAACACCCTCATTGGTTTTATGATCATAACTTGGCTAAAACTCAACCGATTTCACTCTGGTTTGCTTTTTTCTTCTTGGTTTTTAAATGCGAACATTTCTGCATTTAAAACTCGATATCTTATTTTTGGCCGATTTTTGACAATTTTAACTGTAACCCTTTACATTTTTTTCAAAAAATGGGTCAAATTTGGTTTTATGATCATAACTTGGCTAAAACTCAACCGATTTCACTCTGGTTTGCTTTTTTCTTCTTGGTTTTTAAATGCGAACATTTCTGCATTTAAAACTCGATATCTTATTTTTGGCCGATTTTTGACAATTTTAACGATGTAACCCCTTACATTTTTTTCAAAAAATGGGTAAAATTTGGTTTTATGATCATAACTTGGCTAAAACTCAACCGATTTCACTCTGGTTTGCTTTTTTCTTCTTGGGTTTTAAATGCGAACATTTCTGCATTTAAAACTCGATATCTAATTTTTTATAAATTTTTGACAATTTTAACGATGTAACCCCTTACATTTTTTTCAAAAAATGGGTCAAATTTGGTTTTATGATCATAACTTGGCTAAAACTCAACCGATTTCACTCTGGTTTGCTTTTTTCTTCTTGGTTTTTAAATGCGAACATTTCTGCATTTAACACTCGATATCTAATTTTTGGCCAATTTTTGACAATTTTAACGATGTAACCCCTTACATTTTTTTAAAATATTGGGTCAAATTTTTTGGCAGAAAATTGCTAACACCCTCATTGGTTTTATGATCATAACTTGGCTAAAACTCAACCGATTTCACTCTGGTTTGCTTTTTTCTTCTTGGTTTTTAAATGCGAACATTTCTGCATTTAAAACTCGATATCTTATTTTTGGCCGATTTTTGACAATTTTAACTGTAACCCTTTACATTTTTTTCAAAAAATGGGTCAAATTTGGTTTTATGATCATAACTTGGCTAAAACTCAACCGATTTCACTCTGGTTTGCTTTTTTCTTCTTGGTTTTTAAATGCGAACATTTCTGCATTTAAAACTCGATATCTTATTTTTGGCCGATTTTTGACAATTTTAACGATGTAACCCCTTACATTTTTTTCAAAAAATGGGTCAAATTTGGTTTTATGATCATAACTTGGCTAAAACTCAACCGATTTCACTCTGGTTTGCTTTTTTCTTCTTGGGTTTTAAATGCGAACATTTCTGCATTTAAAACTCGATATCTAATTTTTATAAATTTTTGACAATTTTAACGATGTAACCCCTTACATTTTTTTCAAAAAATGGGTCAAATTTGGTTTTATGATCATAACTTGGCTAAAACTCAATTGATTTCACTCTGATTTGCTTTTTTCTCCTTGGTTTTTAAATGCGAACATTTCTGCATTTAACACTCGATATCTAATTTTTGGCCAATTTTTGACAATTTTAACGATGTAACCCCTTACATTTTTTTCAAAAAATGGGTCAAATTTTTTGGCTGAAAATTGCTAACACCCTCATTGGTTTTTTTATCATAACTTGGCTAAAACTCAACCGATTTCACTCTGGTTTGCTTTTTTCTTCTTGGTTTTTAAATGCGAACATTTCTGCATTTAAAACTCGATATCTAATTTTTTATCAATTTTTGACAATTTTAACGATGTAACCCCTTACATTTTTTTCAAAAAATGGGTCAAATTTTTTGGCTGAAAATTGCTAACACCCTCATTGGTTTTTTTATCATAACTTGGCTAAAACTCAACCGATTTCACTCTGGTTTGCTTTTTTCTTCTTGGTTTTTAAATGCGAACATTTCTGCATTTAAAACTCGATATCTAATTTTTTATCAATTTTTGACAATTTTAACGATGTAACCCCTTACATTTTTTTAAAAAAATGGGTCAAATTTTTTGGCTGAAAATTGCTAACACCCTCATTGGTTTTTTTATCATAACTTGGCTAAAACTCAACCGATTTCACTCTGGTTTGCTTATTCTTCTTGGTTTTTAAATGCGAACATTTCTGCATTTTAAACTCGATATCTTATTTTTGGCCGATTTTTGACAATTTTAACGATGTAACCCCTTACATTTTTTTCAAAAATTGGGTGAAATTTATGGGGGTGCATCCCAAAAGTATGCTATTACTAAAATGCCTACTTCGTTTAGGCCACCCCAAAAGTATGCTATAAAAATGCAAACGAGCTGCTTTCCGTTCGCCTCTTCCCCAAATCTGAAAACGGGCAATTTGCTTGCAGAATTTGGGCAAATGGGTTGGGAAGTAGTTGTTGTTGTGGAGATGTTCTCGTATAATAGTTGTTGTTGTAGAAAAGTTGTTTTTGTAGGCGAGAAATTGTTAAAAATCCTAATAATAAGTTTAAGCAGTTTAGCACTGCCTAAAAGAATGCTACACTACATCCCAAAAGTATACTATACAATCAATCCGCTGGCGCAAAGTTTTTATAACAGTTTATAACAGTTTTCAGTCACCTCCTGCTGCATTCTGTTCGCCTGTTACCCCAAATCGATAAATAAACTATTTTAGCAGCTCCTGGCGGCGGGTGGCATTCTTCCGCATTCTTCCAAAGCAGCCGCCGCCGCTCTTCACGCGCAGTCCACTCCCGGAGCAGCGTCTGCAGGCGGATGCGTTCCTTCTTTGGCTGAAAATTGCTAACACCCTCATTGGTTTTATGATCATAACTTGGCTAAAACTCAATTGATTTCACTCTGGTTTGCTTTTTTCTCCTTGGTTTTTAAATGCGAACATTTCTGCATTTAACACTCGATATCTAATTTTTGGCCAATTTTTGACAATTTTAACGATGTAACCCCTTACATTTTTTTCAAAAAATGGGTCAAATTTTTTGGCTGAAAATTGCTAACACCCTCATTGGTTTTATGATCATAACTTGGCTAAAACTCAACCGATTTCACTCTGGTTTGCTTTTTTCTTCTTGGTTTTTAAATGCGAACATTTCTGCATTTAACACTCGATATCTAATTTTTGGCCAATTTTTGACAATTTTAACGATGTAACCCCTTACATTTTTTTAAAATATTGGGTCAAATTTTTTGGCAGAAAATTGCTAACACCCTCATTGGTTTTATGATCATAACTTGGCTAAAACTCAACCGATTTCACTCTGGTTTGCTTTTTTCTTCTTGGTTTTTAAATGCGAACATTTCTGCATTTAAAACTCGATATCTTATTTTTGGCCGATTTTTGACAATTTTAACTGTAACCCTTTACATTTTTTTCAAAAAATGGGTCAAATTTGGTTTTATGATCATAACTTGGCTAAAACTCAACCGATTTCACTCTGGTTTGCTTTTTTCTTCTTGGTTTTTAAATGCGAACATTTCTGCATTTAAAACTCGATATCTTATTTTTGGCCGATTTTTGACAATTTTAACGATGTAACCCCTTACATTTTTTTCAAAAAATGGGTCAAATTTGGTTTTATGATCATAACTTGGCTAAAACTCAACCGATTTCACTCTGGTTTGCTTTTTTTCTTCTTGGGTTTTAAATGCGAACATTTCTGCATTTAAAACTCGATATCTAATTTTTTATAAATTTTTGACAATTTTAACGATGTAACCCCTTACATTTTTTTCAAAAAATGGGTCAAATTTGGTTTTATGATCATAACTTGGCTAAAACTCAATTGATTTCACTCTGATTTGCTTTTTTCTCCTTGGTTTTTAAATGCGAACATTTCTGCATTTAACACTCGATATCTAATTTTTGGCCAATTTTTGACAATTTTAACGATGTAACCCCTTACATTTTTTTCAAAAAATGGGTCAAATTTTTTGGCTGAAAATTGCTAACACCCTCATTGGTTTTTTTATCATAACTTGGCTAAAACTCAACCGATTTCACTCTGGTTTGCTTTTTTCTTCTTGGTTTTTAAATGCGAACATTTCTGCATTTAAAACTCGATATCTAATTTTTTATCAATTTTTGACAATTTTAACGATGTAACCCCTTACATTTTTTTCAAAAAATGGGTCAAATTTTTTGGCTGAAAATTGCTAACACCCTCATTGGTTTTTTTATCATAACTTGGCTAAAACTCAACCGATTTCACTCTGGTTTGCTTTTTTCTTCTTGGTTTTTAAATGCGAACATTTCTGCATTTAAAACTCGATATCTAATTTTTTATCAATTTTTGACAATTTTAACGATGTAACCCCTTACATTTTTTTAAAAAAATGGGTCAAATTTTTTGGCTGAAAATTGCTAACACCCTCATTGGTTTTTTTATCATAACTTGGCTAAAACTCAACCGATTTCACTCTGGTTTGCTTATTCTTCTTGGTTTTTAAATGCGAACATTTCTGCATTTTAAACTCGATATCTTATTTTTGGCCGATTTTTGACAATTTTAACGATGTAACCCCTTACATTTTTTTCAAAAATTGGGTGAAATTTATGGGGGTGCATCCCAAAAGTATGCTATTACTAAAATGCCTACTTCGTTTAGGCCACCCCAAAAGTATGCTATAAAAATGCAAACGAGCTGCTTTCCGTTCGCCTCTTCCCCAAATCTGAAAACGGGCAATTTGCTTGCAGAATTTGGGCAAATGGGTTGGGAAGTAGTTGTTGTTGTGGAGATGTTCTCGTATAATAGTTGTTGTTGTAGAAAAGTTGTTTTTGTAGGCGAGAAATTGTTAAAAATCCTAATAATAAGTTTAAGCAGTTTAGCACTGCCTAAAAGAATGCTACACTACATCCCAAAAGTATACTATACAATCAATCCGCTGGCGCAAAGTTTTTATAACAGTTTATAACAGTTTTCAGTCACCTCCTGCTGCATTCTGTTCGCCTGTTACCCCAAATCGATAAATAAACTATTTTAGCAGCTCCTGGCGGCGGGTGGCATTCTTCCGCATTCTTCCAAAGCAGCCGCCGCCGCTCTTCACGCGCAGTCCACTCCCGGAGCAGCGTCTGCAGGCGGATGCGTTCCTTCTTTGGCTGAAAATTGCTAACACCCTCATTGGTTTTATGATCATAACTTGGCTAAAACTCAATTGATTTCACTCTGGTTTGCTTTTTTCTCCTTGGTTTTTAAATGCGAACATTTCTGCATTTAACACTCGATATCTAATTTTTGGCCAATTTTTGACAATTTTAACGATGTAACCCCTTACATTTTTTTCAAAAAATGGGTCAAATTTTTTGGCTGAAAATTGCTAACACCCTCATTGGTTTTATGATCATAACTTGGCTAAAACTCAACCGATTTCACTCTGGTTTGCTTTTTTCTTTTTGGTTTTTAAATGCGAACATTTCTGCATTTAAAACTCGATATCTTATTTTTGGCCGATTTTTGACAATTTTAACGATGTAACCCCTTACATTTTTTTCAAAAAATGGGTCAAATTTTTTGGCTGAAAATTGCTAACACCCTCATTGGTTTTATGATCATAACTTGGCTAAAACTCAATTGATTTCACTCTGGATTGCTTTTTTCTCCTTGGTTTTTAAATGAGAACATTTCTGCATTTAAAACTCGATATCTAATTTTTGGCCGATTTTTGACAATTTTAACGATGTAACCCCTTACATTTTTTTCAAAAAATGGGTCAAATTTGGTTTTATGATCATAACTTGGCTAAAACTCAATTGATTTCACTCTGGTTTGCTTTTTTCTCCTTGGTTTTTAAATGCGAACATTTCTGCATTTAAAACTCGATATCTAATTTTTGGCCGATTTTTGACAATTTTAACGATGTAACCCCTTACATTTTTTTCAAAAAATGGGTCAAATTTGGTTTTATGATCATAACTTGGCTAAAACTCAATTGATTTCACTCTGGTTTGCTTTTTTCTCCTCGGTTTTTAAATGAGAACATTTCTGCATTTAAAACTCGATATCTAATTTTTTATCAATTTTTGACAATTTTAACGATGTAACCCCTTACATTTTTTTCAAAAAATGGGTCAAATTTTTTGGCTGAAAGTTGCTAACACCCTCATTGGTTTTATGATCATAACTTGGCTAAAACTCAACCGATTTCACTCTGGTTTGCTTTTTTCTTCTTGGTTTTTAAATGCGAACATTTCTGCATTTAAAACTCGATATCTAATTTTTTATCAATTTTTGACAATTTTAACGATGTAACCCCGTACATTTTTTTCAAAAAATGGGTCAAATTTTTTGGCTGAAAATTGCTAACACCCTCATTGGTTTTATGATCATAACTTGGCTAAAACTCAATTGATTTCACTCTGGTTTGCTTTTTTCTCCTTGGTTTTTAAATGCGAACATTTCTGCATTTAACACTCGATATCTAATTTTTGGCCAATTTTTGACAATTTTAACGATGTAACCCCTTACATTTTTTTCAAATATTGGGTCAAATTTTTTGGCAGAAAATTGCTAACACCCTCATTGGTTTTATGATCATAACTTGGCTAAAACTCAACCGATTTCACTCTGGTTTGCTTTTTTCTTCTTGGTTTTTAAATGCGAACATTTCTGCATTTAAAACTCGATATCTTATTTTTGGCCGATTTTTGACAATTTTAACTGTAACCCTTTACATTTTTTTCAAAAAATGGGTCAAATTTGGTTTTATGATCATAACTTGGCTAAAACTCAACCGATTTCACTCTGGTTTGCTTTTTTCTTCTTGGTTTTTAAATGCGAACATTTCTGCATTTAAAACTCGATATCTTATTTTTGGCCGATTTTTGACAATTTTAACGATGTAACCCCTTACATTTTTTTCAAAAAATGGGTAAAATTTGGTTTTATGATCATAACTTGGCTAAAACTCAACCGATTTCACTCTGGTTTGCTTTTTTTTCTTGGGTTTTAAATGCGAACATTTCTGCATTTAAAACTCGATATCTAATTTTTTATAAATTTTTGACAATTTTAACGATGTAACCCCTTACATTTTTTTCAAAAAATGGGTCAAATTTGGTTTTATGATCATAACTTGGCTAAAACTCAACCGATTTCACTCTGGTTTGCTTTTTTCTTCTTGGTTTTTAAATGCGAACATTTCTGCATTTAACACTCGATATCTAATTTTTGGCCAATTTTTGACAATTTTAACGATGTAACCCCTTACATTTTTTTAAAATATTGGGTCAAATTTTTTGGCAGAAAATTGCTAACACCCTCATTGGTTTTATGATCATAACTTGGCTAAAACTCAACCGATTTCACTCTGGTTTGCTTTTTTCTTCTTGGTTTTTAAATGCGAACATTTCTGCATTTAAAACTCGATATCTTATTTTTGGCCGATTTTTGACAATTTTAACTGTAACCCTTTACATTTTTTTCAAAAAATGGGTCAAATTTGGTTTTATGATCATAACTTGGCTAAAACTCAACCGATTTCACTCTGGTTTGCTTTTTTCTTCTTGGTTTTTAAATGCGAACATTTCTGCATTTAAAACTCGATATCTTATTTTTGGCCGATTTTTGACAATTTTAACGATGTAACCCCTTACATTTTTTTCAAAAAATGGGTCAAATTTGGTTTTATGATCATAACTTGGCTAAAACTCAACCGATTTCACTCTGGTTTGCTTTTTTCTTCTTGGGTTTTAAATGCGAACATTTCTGCATTTAAAACTCGATATCTAATTTTTTATAAATTTTTGACAATTTTAACGATGTAACCCCTTACATTTTTTTCAAAAAATGGGTCAAATTTGGTTTTATGATCATAACTTGGCTAAAACTCAATTGATTTCACTCTGGTTTGCTTTTTTTCTCCTTGGTTTTTAAATGCGAACATTTCTGCATTTAACACTCGATATCTAATTTTTGGCCAATTTTTGACAATTTTAACGATGTAACCCCTTACATTTTTTTCAAAAAATGGGTCAAATTTTTTGGCTGAAAATTGCTAACACCCTCATTGGTTTTTTTATCATAACTTGGCTAAAACTCAACCGATTTCACTCTGGTTTGCTTTTTTCTTCTTGGTTTTTAAATGCGAACATTTCTGCATTTAAAACTCGATATCTAATTTTTTATCAATTTTTGACAATTTTAACGATGTAACCCCTTACATTTTTTTCAAAAAATGGGTCAAATTTTTTGGCTGAAAATTGCTAACACCCTCATTGGTTTTTTTATCATAACTTGGCTAAAACTCAACCGATTTCACTCTGGTTTGCTTATTCTTCTTGGTTTTTAAATGCGAACATTTCTGCATTTTAAACTCGATATCTTATTTTTGGCCGATTTTTGACAATTTTAACGATGTAACCCCTTACATTTTTTTCAAAAATTGGGTGAAATTTATGGGGGTGCATCCCAAAAGTATGCTATTACTAAAATGCCTACTTCGTTTAGGCCACCCCAAAAGTATGCTATAAAAATGCAAACGAGCTGCTTTCCGTTCGCCTCTTCCCCAAATCTGAAAACGGGCAATTTGCTTGCAGAATTTGGGCAAATGGGTTGGGAAGTAGTTGTTGTTGTGGAGATGTTCTCGTATAATAGTTGTTGTTGTAGAAAAGTTGTTTTTGTAGGCGAGAAATTGTTAAAAATCCTAATAATAAGTTTAAGCAGTTTAGCACTGCCTAAAAGAATGCTACACTACATCCCAAAAGTATACTATACAATCAATCCGCTGGCGCAAAGTTTTTATAACAGTTTATAACAGTTTTCAGTCACCTCCTGCTGCATTCTGTTCGCCTGTTACCCCAAATCGATAAATAAACTATTTTAGCAGCTCCTGGCGGCGGGTGGCATTCTTCCGCATTCTTCCAAAGCAGCCGCCGCCGCTCTTCACGCGCAGTCCACTCCCGGAGCAGCGTCTGCAGGCGGATGCGTTCCTTCTTTGGCTGAAAATTGCTAACACCCTCATTGGTTTTATGATCATAACTTGGCTAAAACTCAATTGATTTCACTCTGGTTTGCTTTTTTCTCCTTGGTTTTTAAATGCGAACATTTCTGCATTTAACACTCGATATCTAATTTTTGGCCAATTTTTGACAATTTTAACGATGTAACCCCTTACATTTTTTTCAAAAAATGGGTCAAATTTTTTGGCTGAAAATTGCTAACACCCTCATTGGTTTTATGATCATAACTTGGCTAAAACTCAACCGATTTCACTCTGGTTTGCTTTTTTCTTTTTGGTTTTTAAATGCGAACATTTCTGCATTTAAAACTCGATATCTTATTTTTGGCCGATTTTTGACAATTTTAACGATGTAACCCCTTACATTTTTTTCAAAAAATGGGTCAAATTTTTTGGCTGAAAATTGCTAACACCCTCATTGGTTTTATGATCATAACTTGGCTAAAACTCAATTGATTTCACTCTGGATTGCTTTTTTCTCCTTGGTTTTTAAATGAGAACATTTCTGCATTTAAAACTCGATATCTAATTTTTGGCCGATTTTTGACAATTTTAACGATGTAACCCCTTACATTTTTTTCAAAAAATGGGTCAAATTTGGTTTTATGATCATAACTTGGCTAAAACTCAATTGATTTCACTCTGGTTTGCTTTTTTCTCCTTGGTTTTTAAATGCGAACATTTCTGCATTTAAAACTCGATATCTAATTTTTGGCCGATTTTTGACAATTTTAACGATGTAACCCCTTACATTTTTTTCAAAAAATGGGTCAAATTTGGTTTTATGATCATAACTTGGCTAAAACTCAATTGATTTCACTCTGGTTTGCTTTTTTCTCCTCGGTTTTTAAATGAGAACATTTCTGCATTTAAAACTCGATATCTTATTTTTGGCCGATTTTTAACCATTTTAACGATGTAACCCCTTACATTTTTTTCAAAAAATGGGTCAAATTTGGTTTTATGATCATAACTTGGCTAAAACTCAACCGATTTCACTCTGGTTTGCTTTTTTCTTCTTGGTTTTTAAATGCGAACATTTCTGCATTTAAAACTCGATATCTAATTTTTTATCAATTTTTGACAATTTTAACGATGTAACCCCTTACATTTTTTTCAAAAAATGGGTCAAATTTTTTGGCTGAAAATTGCTAACACCCTCATTGGTTTTATGATCATAACTTGGCTAAAACTCAATTGATTTCACTCTGGTTTGCTTTTTTCTCCTTGGTTTTTAAATGCGAACATTTCTGCATTTAACACTCGATATCTAATTTTTGGCCGATTTTTGACAATTTTAACGATGTAACCCCTTACATTTTTTTCAAAAATTGGGTCAAATTTTTTGGCAGAAAATTGCTAACACCCTCATTGGTTTTATGATCATAACTTGGCTAAAACTCAACCGATTTCACTCTGGTTTGCTTTTTTCTTTTTGGTTTTTAAATGCGAACATTTCTGCATTTAACACTCGATATCTAATTTTTGGCCAATTTTTGACAATTTTAACGATGTAACCCCTTACATTTTTTTCAAAAAATGGGTCAAATTTGGTTTTATGATCATAACTTGGCTAAAACTCAACCGATTTCACTCTGGTTTGCTTTTTTCTTCTTGGTTTTTAAATGCGAACATTTCTGCATTTAACACTCGATATCTAATTTTTGGCCAATTTTTGACAATTTTAACGATGTAACCCCTTACATTTTTTTCAAAAATTGGGTCAAATTTTTTGGCAGAAAATTGCTAACACCCTCATTGGTTTTATGATCATAACTTGGCTAAAACTCAACCGATTTCACTCTGGTTTGCTTTTTTCTTTTTGGTTTTTAAATGCGAACATTTCTGCATTTAAAACTCGATATCTTATTTTTGGCCGATTTTTGACAATTTTAACGATGTAACCCCTTACATTTTTTTCAAAAAATGGGTCAAATTTTTTGGCTGAAAATTGCTAACACCCTCATTGGTTTTATGACCATAACTTGGCTAAAACTCAATTGATTTCACTCTGGTTTACTTTTTTCTTCTTGGTTTTTAAATGCGAACATTTCTGCATTTAAAACTCGATATCTAATTTTTTATCAATTTTTGACAATTTTAACGATGTAACCCCTTACATTTTTTTCAAAAAATGGGTCAAATTTGGTTTTATGATCATAACTTGGCTAAAACTCAACCGATATTACTCTGGTTTGCTTTTTTCTTCTTGGTTTTTAAATGAGAACATTTCTGCATTTAACACTCGATATCTAATTTTTGGCCAATTTTTGACAATTTTAACGATGTAACCCCTTACATTTTTTTCAAAAAATGGGTCTAATTTTTTGGCTGAAAATTGCTAACACCCTCATTGGTTTTATGATCATAACTTGGCTAAAACTTAACTGATTTCACTCTGGTTTGCTTTTTTCTTCTTGATTTTTAAATGCGAACATTTCTGCATTTAAAACTCGATATCTTATTTTTGGCCGATTTTTGACCATTTTAACGATGTAACCCCTTACATTTTTTTCAAAAAATGGGTCAAATTTTTTGGCTGAAAATTGCTAACACCCTCATTGGTTTTATGATCATAACTTGGCTAAAACTTAACTGATTTCACTCTGGATTGCTTTTTTCTCCTTGGTTTTTAAATGCGAACATTTCTGCATTTAAAACTCGATATCTTATTTTTGGCCGATTTTTGACAATTTTAACGATGTAACCCCTTACATTAAAATTGTCAAAAATTGACAAAAATTCAAATTTTCTTAAAGTTGGAATTCAGTATGCAGATTTAATAGCCTTATAATAACTAACATAAATGAATTTTCCCAATAGCTTTTATATTTTTGCGTTTTATGAGAATCACTGGTGGATGAGCATCACTGATGTAGAATTTGATTTAAGTTCAAATTTTGGATGTTTTAGCTTTATTCATAGTGATCCAATTGTAAGCCGCAAGGGTATAAAAAATGTGGCGAGTCGAAGTTAGCTTTCTTTCTTTTTCTTTTTAATTCAAAAAAGACGCCGCGTTTTTTAAATTAAATTTCTTCTAAAAGTTTACATACACGCTGTTGCAGCGGAGAGAACAATAAAATATAAAAAGCAAATATAAAAGAGAGAACAAAATTAACACTTGACCTGTGAGTTGCTGGGAAAAAAGCACCAGCCACTGCAACCATATAAAAAATATGGCAAATTTATACCGGACAAGGGGTCCTTTTTTTCTGCGAGAGTTGATTGCAATGCGTAAACTTATGCCATATATTGCATTTAAAGCGTGCCCGGCGCTCCGAATATTATTATTACATAAATGTGGGTCAGATGAAATTTGCATAGCGCACTTTTCGGACTTTTCGGCCGGGCGGTCGGGTTCTTTATGCCGGCGAAGATCCTGTGCGGATTCCTTTGGCCAGGCCGCAAGGAGGCGAACTCGACGTGCAGCGCTCACAACTTTAATATGGCTTAATCCTTTCTGCGGCGCCTGTGTGTGTGTAACTTACGAATTATGGCGTTAATACCACTGTGTGCTTATGGCTCCGCTGTCTCAGCGTGTGGATGTGAACGGATGCCCGGGCTCTTGTTACTTTAGCAAGTTGACTTTGGGGATCATCATTAGGGAGCGGGGGGAGAGCACACTGTGTGCAACGTATGTGGGTGTGTGTGTGTGTGTTTGCCAACATGCAGCCAGCGGCTTACAATTTCTCCAACAGAAGTCCGATGACGTCAAGAGCTTAGCTCCTGCGCCGCAAAGAAAGTTATTTATAGAAATTATGTTAATAATCACAGAAAAAGAGGGAACCTGATACTGGCGAGCATCCTGAACATTTCAAGGAGTTTAATTAACACAATTCACAGGGATTTCAAGCTGATTTTCAACTTTAATTAAATATGAATGTGAAGCCCTTTAAGAGAGTTTTACTTTTGTACTATTTTTTGCCTGTAAGGTTATACGTTTTCTATAAAGTTAATAGTTTGAAGGGAAGCCAAACTTGTATTGTTAATTGGAAGTAACAAGCTCGAAATGCAATTTATTGAACACACTTTAAAACACTATTTAACTCATCTGCATAAGTCATCTTTGACCCTTATGGGTATCATCATCAGCAGTGGCAGAGAGTGAAAAAATCGGAAACCACTACCAAACCACTTACAACCCACTTCGCACACAGGCACCTCCTGCAATTCGTTCAACCTGGGCAAGTGTCACCAACAGCACCGCATCAGGAGCTTCGGTGGCGACACGGGAATCCCCTCTCCTGCCTTCTGGTGGGCCACGTATGCGAGAACGATTACAAAATGCTGAAAACGGAATTTGCAAAATGTCACGTCTGACGTTCGTTGCCAACTAAGACGGAAATTCACCACTAAATGACGAGACCAACCTGCCCCCCGGAACGGCGACAGCTCCTCCCACTGGAGGGCAGCAGCCTGAGAGCTCAATGAAGTGCGAAAACGGGAGGTAGAAATTATGGCATCGCTTTCCCCAAGCAAAAGGAACAAAATTTCCACTTAAGCTGCATTTTCCGGCCCCAAAGGGTTTCATTCCCCAACAACATGGCTCTTTTTTCACTTGATTTGATAGTACAACTCCACTTTAATGCTCGAAGCTAATTCGGTACGGACAACGGTCAGAATGTTCTCCAGTCGATCGTGAAGGGTTTGTTCACGTCCGTGGGCTGCAACATGGCATAGCCACCCCAGCTTCCAGAAAAGTCGCCGCCCGCACTGGGTTTCTGGTCGTAGCTGAAGTTCCCGGAGCCGGAGGAGCCGCCCATTGCCGCCAGCTGTTGCTGCTGTGGCTGCTGCAGTTGCTGGTTGCTGTACAGCGGCTGCTGCATTTGGGTCATGGAAGAAGCACCACCGCCAGGAACTCTGCCGAAGGCTCCAGGATTCTGCGGCTGTGTCTGCTTGGCCCCGCACGGTGCCCCTCGCTGATAGGCCCTCTGGCTTGACAGCGGCTTAGTAAAGGTCTGGTGGGAATGTGGACCCTTTAACCTCTGCTGCATCGGCATTCGTTGATGGTCGCCCGCGGGCTGCTGCACGGTCTGCATCTGCATGCGTTGCTGCAGTGCAGCCTGATGAGCGACCGCGGGCGGCTGTATGGGCACGCCGTCAATTAACACGGGGTACACATTGCCACCGAAGACGATCCCGCTGCCATACATGACCGGGCCATTCTGTGGCACCTGAAGCGGTTGCTGACCCCCCAACTGCTGTTGATAACCAGCCGCTACGTTCATGTTGCTCTTTTTTTAATTTGAATTTTAAAACTATTTTTTCTAGTCAGACACCGAAAGATTAATCGAAACTCCAGCCCAAAAAGTAAACTTTAGTCTAAGGTAGAACACTGACAGCAAATGCTGGGCCCCTTTGAGAGGGGCCCTTGAGAGCTCATTTAATTACGGCTTGCAAGGTCTGAAGAGCAGGCAGATAAGCCTTTGTTTTGCGGATGAGCCTGCCAAAGGATATTCCGGCTTATCAGCACGTACCTTCTACGGATACAGAGTAACATGAAAATGTAGCGGGAGAGGGGATTTTTTAATTAAAAGCAAGTGCAGGACTTGAAGTAGCCAGTCTACCACAAAGACAAAAGATGTGCAAGATGTACGATAAAAACGTACGGAGATATTCAAGTTGACTTCATTAGGAAAACCTCTTTCTATAGAAGTCGATTCCCCTAAATCAAATTAATAGCAATGCTCAAGCTTTGCTAGCTTGAATAAAATAAAATTACTAGTACATGTCGACTTTTATGTCACTTGGCCTTGGAATTTGTGTCCCATAGAAACTCAGAAAATCCCATTTGGCTGATCAACATACACTTCAGGCTCAAAAAATAATAAAAATAGAAAACCTAACCCAACCAAGTAAGTGACCATGAACAAGTCACAGCTTCAAGACATTAACTAGTTCATAAAACGCTGATCCACAGGCAATTGACATGTTTCCCGATCACTACGACATGACCCCCTTCAATCCCTTTAACGTGGGTCCTGCAAACAGCGGAGCTCGCTCCGAGTTCAAAATTCCCACCAGTGTTACGTACCCGCCACCGGTTTTTGTGGCCAAGCCGGAGTATGTTAAGGCCGCCCAGGAGCAGGCTGCCCTGGTATCATCCCAAGCCCCCCAGGCATCCCAACACAGCCTTAAGGTGACTAAGTCCAAGCACGGCGAGGTGGCCATCTCGAAGGCCATCAAGGACGAGATGACCGTGGCCAAGCAGCAGGCAGCGGCCATTCATGAAACAGATCGCATCGACGAGGACGTTAAGGTGAAGATCAAGCAGGACCTCAAGGCAAGGAAGATGGAATCGAAGTACTCAATGCGAACTTTGCTGCCGGTGAGGGCCAGTCGTCTGGCAAGCGGAGCGGGAATCGCCAAGAGAGCCACGTCGGGCGTGAGTGTGGCTGCCAAGCAGAGTAAACCATCCAAAGTGGATGTTGCGGCCAAGGCCTCTAAAGTGTCGAACCAACTTGACTCGGACACACCAAAGCCCTTCGAGCCTGCAAAAATGTCATTCACCACTATCAAGACAAACGAATCGGAAACATCCACTCAAAGCTCTGGCTCTGAGCAATCCGCAAAGTCAGATAAATCCGAGCTAGGCTCTCAGCATTCCCTAACATCGAGCAAGCCAGCTGACAAGGATACCAAGGAGGCCGCCTCCAAAGTGACCCTGAAGTCGGAGGCAGCTCTGAAGGAAGGCGGCAACTATCCTGTGTCCGAGACCTCCTTGTCCTATGGCAAATCCTTGACCGAGCAGGTCGCAGATCTGGCATATCGCCTGAACTCTGGCAAAGAGAACTATCGGCGCTACAATTCGGTGGCTCGCAACCACTCCACCACCGTTCCCCAGAAACTGTCTCAGGGAGACCGCATGTCCTTCTGGTTCAGCGACGCAGTGCTCTCCTAGGGATTCAGCGAAATATCGGGCATAACATATGCCAGTAGTTAATGGCAATTGCTTGCTGTTGAGTTAAACCGAAAAATAATAAAAACGGAAATTAGCAGTTTAAACATTCATTATTGAGTCGAAAGGAAAAGCGGCAGGAAGGGGAAAACTAACCTGATTTGCGGTTTCACATTTTTTGCTGACATTCGGTGTCATTAATTCAAATGCGCTAAAAATTTGCGGTCACTGGTGCGTTGGGAATGCTTTGACCTATAAAATATGCAAAAAAAATATATAGAAAACGATGCGCTTAATTTTGTAAAATAAATGCAAACCGATGTGAGTTATTGAAAAAATGGGTCAACCAAATCAATACTGGGAATTGCATTCATTAAAAATACAACGTAAGTTGTGGGAAAGTGTATAAAGCGTATCTGTAAAATCAGCAACATAATACTAGACAAAGGTATCCATTTAAAGGTTAAATATCATTACAACTTTAGTAAATTTTTTAGTTAGACCCGATAGATAAGAGGTAAATAGATTGAAGTAAGCTTTAAAAGTATTTTTAAAATACCAAGTCAATCACAAAAATAGTACACAAACATTCAGGCTGACTTTCTGCAAATTTAATTATTGGGGACAATGCGGTTGGGCGTTTTGTTTGGTGTACTGTGGTTAATTTTACTTTATTTATTACAGCGCAGAATGCTAATTGCAACTGCCAGAGGACGACAACAATGTTAGTTTGTTGCTGCCTAATCAGCATCAACATTTGGCCTGGGGGAACCCAAAGAACTGGGCGACTGGGAAACTGGGGGAGCGGAGAGGGCGGGCCCGAAACAATTATAATAAATGCTTGTGGCTTACATTTAATTGCATGTCAATTTGTTCGCCGCTGGCCCGAGCACACTCGTCCGTAAGTAGGCCACAATAAATGAGGCGAAGGCGAGGCGAGTGCGCAAAATATTTATATGGAAATGCGGCGATTTTTATGCCTGTACTTGTACAATAAAGGAAACAACTGCAATAATGGCCACGGCGCATAAAGTACCAGAAATAACAGCAACAAGCAACTTTGCCAAAGTGCAAAAACCAGCAGCAGCAGCAGCAACAACAACCATGGCAAAGGGCTTCGAAATGAAACAAATGTTGAGAGAAAAATATATTTAATACGAAAAGTTTTGCAATAACGGAAATGAAATGGAAATGGACGCGCGCCAATAGACATAAATGCGACCGAGTGTAGGTAGATAGTGTGTGTGTGTGTGTGTGTGTCGGGATACAAATAGGACACGGCAGCCGGAGGAAGGAGCCTGCAAAAACCCGGATTCCAATGCCGGCCGTGTAAAACAAAAGCGCCATCGCACAATGCACAAACAAACAGTGCGCGCAACCAACACGGATCTCAAAAGTAAAACTAACAACAATATCCGCAAAAAGCAATTGCACAAAGGCAAAAGTGGCAACGCCATCAGAAGCAGCCCACATTGCGCCTATAAAGAGCATAAAATATTAAAAAAGGTGGAAATACGTAGGCGGTGGTTTCTTTAGAAACATTTCTAGGTGCGCACGGGCACTGGGGGAAATGATAAATTAGTTCTGTTAGCTGTGGCAAAAGTTGTATCTATTTGGAGTTGAAAAGAAGTAAGGAGAATATATAAAATAGATAAAGTATAAATTCTCATACTGCTGAAATGCATATTGAAGTTTTAACTTAATTAAAGCAACCATTAAAGTATTTACTTTAACATGCTTCGTTCCGTTCCACCTTAAATTTTAAATGTAATATTTTATTTAATTTGATTTCCAATGAACTATTAGTAATTCGAAGTATTATGCTTCCTAACTCTTCTATCTTTCCTCTATATTAACCCTAAAAGTGTTAAAGCAATAGGTTAGCCTAGATGGGTAAACAAGGACATACTAATTAATTGCTGTTCTGGAAAGTGGGCCCAGAAGTAAATCAACACACAACACACCCGTGCTAAACACACACTTCAATCTGTCGCAATGCAGATATTAGCTGGCACACACTCGCACTCAGTCGGACTTCAAAGGCACACTCCAAAAGCAGCCTTAGTGCACATGTCTTTTTGTGCCCGACACACACTGCGTATGCGTAATAAAATTGAATTAACGCATTTTGTGGCACATGGTCGCCCAAGGCAGCGGCACGGCACAGTAAATAATGTGTGTGCAGTAGTGCGGGTGTGTGTTCGGGTATTTGCTGTTATTGCCTATAAATGAAAACATAAATTCGAGACAAGCTTGTGACACTAACGGCTGCCCCGGGCCATGTGTGTGTATGTGTCTCGGTGTTCACTTTTGTAATAATTATTAGCTCGAATTTGATGTGACGCCGGACTCCGGTTGACTTGGACAGCAAAAGGCGTAATATTATACAGCCGTTCATCTCTAATGCAATTGTATGTTTCACATTTACTTGACAGCTTCAAAGGCAAGTGAGTTCTGCGCCTGCAGCTCAATATTAGATGGCCACATTTAATTACCTGTGTGAAGTGCTCTGAACTAAATTTAATTTACCGAAATCTCGGCCCGGAAATGTAATTCACTCTTGTAGAGCTGGGCCCAAGGCAACCACTAATCAAGAACTCACAACTATTGAGAGCTGAAAGGGAATCGTTGATGTAATTCTGATTTGATAGAGGCACACATAACCAATTAGGTTAATTTGAATTTAGATGGTAATTTAATAAGGACACTATTTGTAATTTTTGTATAATTTTCTATTTTCTACATCATCCCTGGAGAACTATGTCATAATCACCGCTCAGACTCCACATTAATCCATTAAATTTAATATTAAATTGCCTCATTTGTGCATACTTTTTTCTATCCGCAGTTTCAATTAAGTCTAAATGCAGTTGATTAACAAATTCAATTTGCGCGCCGCGACAGTGGCTGCGGTCGAGCGTGAATTTTGCGCCGATGCAGCAAGACTTGCATAATTATCAGCGAGGCATTAAAGCATTTACATTATTATCTGCAGCATTGTGGCCCATCCGCGATTCGTTAAAAATTAATTTATAATTTGCATAATGATAAATGAAGAGGGCGCTTAAAAGCGACTACAAATCAAGGCGGCCAAATGGCAAAAGTGAATTCAGGGAGCGCGTCAAGTCAGCGGGAAGTGATTCATGGTCCCATTGTGGACCCGAGAGTCTCAGCTCCGGCTCTGATTTCGTAGTGAAAGTCAACCGAGTCATTTGTCGTCATAACTTTTGTCATTAAAAGCAGGGAGGGAGACTGGGCGTGGCCGGCTACGTGCCGGGCGGACAAAGCCAGGACGGCATCCTCCGACTTGACTCCTTGTTCGTCCCCGTCTCCTGTCGCTTGTCTCCTCTCTCCCGTCTCCCGTCTCCCGTCTGGGCGCATACATTTTTCATAACATGCTAAATTTATATGTGAGGCTGTCTCGGGACAGGCAAGTCACGTTTCTTAATATGTCTGTGTATGCGGCCACCAGGATAAGTGTCCAAGTTGCTTTGTGTGCGGCTGTGTGTGGGTGCGAGTATAACGCATTTTTAATTTATTTTCATGCCACTTTTTCACACACAGCCTCAGCCTGGGTGTGGATTTGGCCACAGCCCCAAGCAGGGGGTTAAGAGCCTTCGTGAACCCTCGAGTGCCGGTCAGGCGCAGTCCCTCAAAGTCTGTGTCCTCCCCCGAAGTGAACAATGCATGTTCCCTGTCCTTTGACTTTGTTTCAATGCATTCAAATTTTGTATTTTGATGTACACAATACGAAATAACATGCTGTTTTTCTATCAGGAATTTATAAAATATTTAGTATGCCAAGACACCCTCACAATAGTCTTAAAACAGCAGGCATATGATTTTCCTTTAACTATGCAAAAATTACAAAGTTTCAGTCTCGACAACGTAACAATCGAAGCTGGTCGTAACTGCTGAAAATTCAGTTTCTCCCATTTAATTTTTCCGAAGGAAAATCTTTGAAAAATCGAATCACAATGCCAAGTCTTTGGGCAGTTTTCCTGTTCTGTTCGGTGTTCCTTGTGATAGTTTACCTGTTGATGTCCTACCTTAAGGGACTGCCGTTCATACGACGAGTGGAAAAGCTAATCGGAAGAAGGCTTAACATTTTCGAGCAAGTTGAGGAGTCTGATGAGGACGAGGGCATCGTCGATGATGAAATCCTGTTCTCCGATCTAAACCCGGAGCAGAGTGTAGAGAAGTATCGCAGGATGCGTTTCGATGCGGCGGCTGCCGCGTTGAGAAATGCTGTTAACAAACCAGGCAGTAAGGAGACGAATGGCAACTATGAAATGTATCGCAACAATCAGGACATCGCTCGACCATCTTAATCCTGGGCAAAAACCTAACCTAATATTTCAATAAATGTAATTTTGGAGGCCTTGATTACCTTGCCACAACCGAATATCCCAGCGAAATCAACTAAATAAAATTCCAGGCCCCATCGTAATCCTTTGAAATTAATTTGCTGCCATTGCCTCCGTGTCTCGGGACTTACAATTCCGTTGGCCATTTTAATTGGTTTGCGAGCACATAAGCCGGCCATAAGTCGCCAGGTGGACTGCGGTAAAGGGTAGGGCTGATACATATATATACATATATATATTTGTACAGCTGACTCCGAGCCAAGATGCAGGCGAGGGCAGCTGGCCCACGGGCTGCTGGACAATTGTGGCAAATGGAAGGCGCTTAAGATTAAAAAGCTTCCCATGGTCTGGATGCGATGGCAAAACCACAAAGCAAACACAAACACAAACAGCGATGAGAGGGTACCAGAGGGTATTTAAGGGGAGAAGCCTGCTGGGGGTTCCGGGACTGGGGAAGGCAAAATAAATATGTAAGTCATAAGTAGGAGGATTCTCGAGGGTGTACGCATGCTAGAGATGAGTAGAATCGATGTAACTAGGGGTACTTGTATTACGAATTTACTAAAAGAAGAAAATGGATCCGAATTAAGAAAGACTTAAATTAAATTTGTAACATACAAAAAATAAAAATAAAACAATTTTTTTTTTATAATTAATCTTACACAACTTATGCTTTATCTGTATGATAAAAAATCTTTTTAAAATTAAGTCCGGAATTGTGTGCAAATCTTTTCATCCTGAAATTCGAATATATTTTATCCTTAATCAAAAACTCACCCTGATCAGTGCTGGGTATCAATCGGGCGACTCCACCCTTGAGACTGTCACCCACATGTCCGACAGCAAACATTTTAAGGTTCAAAAGAAGGTCCTTAACCTGCTGCCGCCGGCGGATTGCACTTGCACTCACGTTCGTCACTCGCTGCAGTTGATGTTTCTGCTGCTGGTGTTGCAGGAGTTGCTGCTGCTGCTGTTGGCTTTGTGTTGCAGTTGCAACTGCAGCCGCTGTGGGCTGCTAAATGAAGTGAGTGTCAACGCAAATGCAAACAAATGGGAGGAGCGCATAAAGCGAAAGGCAGGAGGCAAAAGGCGTCGCAAATCAACAGAGGGCTTCCATCAACTGAGGCGACAGGATGCGAGGACTCTCTGTTTCGCCAACTCCCCCGGCCAGACAAATGGGGTCAGTGCTCCAGGCTGGCGCCCTGCCATTGTAGCTCAGTTTTATTTTAATAATATTAATGCACACTAATGTGCAACCCAAAAAAAGGGAATACATTAAAATATATTCCGTCATGCTGTGGCCACAAAAGGAGTTTTAATGAAAGTCCTCGGAGAATGCGAAGTGGAAATTGCATTGAAAAATATGCAGGCTTTCAAGTACGAAGTTAACTTTGCAAAACTGCAAATACTTTAGTGTATAAATTGTAGCTACATATTATTTACAACTTGCCATTTCAATTTTAATTAAAGGTAGAGCCTAATGTCTTAAGGCATAATCCCCATTAAGGGGCAACCCTAAGCGCATTAAATAACCTAATAATTAAGCCGATAGACGAACAGAAAAGCTTTTGCTGGTTATAAAGGACAATCCGGTAACTAAACAAGTGACAAAAGGATTTAACAGCTTTAAGAAATCTCGAGAAACTTCAGCAAACTCTAGCTTATTGTTGCGGCATCTTCAAACTCCTTTTTTCTTCTCAAAACAAAGTTGGCAATTTGCTTTTGGCTTATACGCATGAGTAATTATTTTTCGTCCTTGCATTTTCCATTTCATTAGCTTGCCCGCACCCGTTTTTCATTGTTTGCTGCTTAAATGAAATTTTTAATTAAGAAAGCAAGCTCGCTGGCAGAGGGGCGTGCAGTCTTCGACTTCGATGAGTGGTCGAGCGGCGAGTGTACATATTTTATGAGCCCCGAAAAACTTGGCCAATCCCGGCCCGAGCTCCAGCTCCCAGCTTCGTGCCATTTGTTGGTTTTCACAAACTTTATGCATTCCGCGTCCGACGGAGCGAGAGTTTGCCTGCAGTTCACATTCCATTTTAATTTATTTTTTCCGCTTAAAGCTCATTAAGCGCATTTTCACGCTGCTGCGGTTCGATTAACAATGGAAATAATAAAAATTAATCATATAATGAATTTATATTGAATTAATATTAAACTTAGTTGGCATTATCATGTGCGCGCCAAAGTCAAACAGCGGCGAGAACAGAAATGATTAATTCCATCAGGACTTTGTGCTCCAACGCTTTGGTGGATTAAAACATTGTGCTCATTGTCCGATAAATATCATAAATAAATACGGAATGCGTAGAGTAAATACAGGCCAAAATGCATAAATGTACACTGACAGGCTAAATAATTGCCGAGTGACCTGTGCATTTTTGTGCAGCATGTCCTTCAATGGGCCGAAGCCCACATGCCTTGGTTATCGCTTTATATCAATACTGTGTTTGAGCCACTGTATTTGCCAAGAATCGCAAATATTTATTTTTATGGTAAGCCCCTTGACATTTCATTTCCGCAACTTATTTCAAAAACAATACCATAATTGCATGCCGGCCGTTAAAATACCTTTTCCTATTCCCTTCGATTGTTGCATACAAATTAAATATAATTGTATTTCATGCCATTGTGCTATTTGCATAATAATAAAAATATTTATTTCATTTGCTGTTGATTTTGTTCGAATTTATTTGAATACGCTTTATTTTATTATTTCGCCCGCCTTTGTCCACAGCCTTGGCTTATTATGCCACCAGAGGAGCCTCGCTCGCATATTCCTCCTCAGACATTTCTATGCGAGTGTGTGTTTCGCCATCGCATTGTCGCGATTCTCGCATTACAAAATGGTGTGAATATATAAATTGAATAAATGGCAAATTGCACGCCAAAAGGGGCATGGAACTGGGGCCGTCTCACGTGTCGCCTGGCATTTGCCTCTGCCCCGGTTCCACAGTTCTTTCACCGCCAGCTGGCAGAATTCTTTTCCTTTTCCAGCGAGCGATTTGCAAATCCCTGCTCCGGCACACACGTCTGTCTGGTGTGCCACTCTGCTCGGCGTATTATTTCGTTGCACTCCCTGAAAGGACCATACGTGTGAGAGCATAAATGAAAGGATATTCCAGGAGCATCTAGGAGCAGTTACAGAAACTTGTATTACAGGTAGAGATAAGTGTCCTTAAGCCACATGAGAATAATATTATATTATGGAGTTGTAAGTCTATTAATTGGACTTGGAAGAATGTTATTGTATTGAGTGAATTTTGTTGTATTTAAATATGATTAAATATACTGTAAGATATATAAGATTTAAGTATTTATGATGCATTAAGGATGTGCTGCGATATCAGATAAGTTCAAGAATTAAGAACCCTCATCACTGCTGCATTTTATAGGTCTTATCTTACCCTTTGAACTAGTTGTGCTCTCAGCTCCTTTGCATAGTAAGGAACCTTCGTGGCAACCCTCTCTTCTTTCTGCAACACATTCGTTTCCATTTCAGCATTTGCGCCAAGCAAACTCATCCAAGTGGCATTATAAACTAAGTTAAGGCGACAATTTCGCTGTGCCTTATTGCTTGTTTGTTTGCATTCGCTTGTCGCAGCAAATCGAAGTTCTGCCATTGCCATGTGCACACTGTGCACTCCTCCCAGCACCGCCCAACGCCTTCCATTGGGTTCTGTGTTACCTGAATGGGTCTGGCCTGAACCAGCCACCGTTTACGGATTCAAATCAATCGTTGAAGTCGGTATAGGAATCCTTTTACGCTACCAACTTGGGTTAAGTTCATTCAAAGCAGCCTTCTCTGTTGTTTAACGCTTAAGTAAGTCAATAAAAACCACGTTTTGTCTGGAAACTCCAGAAGTGAAATATAAAAAGGTCAATTAGCTGTAAGAAAAGCTTGTCTTGGCTTAAAGGTTAGCTGACGTCTGAGTGGTACACACACTTCACTTTGTCTCAGTCGGCAATTTGGATGCACATTAATCATACGCCACGTTGCCAATAAACTTGTTGAAGACATGAATCAGCGACAGTTCAACGACATTAGCATTTAGGCTTAACCACTCAGAGGAATACACTTTACAATTATTGTTTTAAATGAGATAACATATTTTGCAGATTAAATTAAAATTTATTCAGTATGTTATGGTTTATATTCATTAAATAAAATATGGGGAAATGGTATGCACACGAAAGGAGCCCACGAAATCGTTTCAAAAATCATTTAAAGCACTCATTAGTTACCGAAAATAGTAGATATTTTTTCTGCCAGTGCTTCGATTCCACTGCCTCGCCACTCGATCACTCTGAAGAGCCTTGCCTTGTTGACTTTGCATTATCTTAATTGTGGTCTGTGTAGGTCCTGGCATGTGTTAGGAGCGCGTGTGTGCCGCTATTTTCGTGTGCTTCGGTTGAAGTGCAGCTAATGACATTGTTTGCCGTCTCCTGGCGGCCATGATGGATCGTCGCTGCCAGCTGGCGGGTAAAATTGCCTAATGCCGCGCCGAATACGCAGCGCCAGCAGGCTCCCTCCCTCACTGGCCGCCTGTCAGTTCGGTTTGCTTGCATAAGAATGACGGACCGCCGCATGGTGTGTACATCTTAGCTGCCATCGTTCGCCCAGCTCCTGCTGATGCTTCTCCATTTTGTTGTCAGAAACCGCGGTCAACGGATGTCGCGGCTGATGCTTAGGCGGGGAGAGTGACTTAAATTTCACTGCACTTGGTAGTCGAAGGGTTAAACCTACAGGGTTTACTTATCCGGTAATACATAGTGAAAATTTCAGTTACTTTCCTCAAGAAGCAAGTCAATGAAATCGATTCAGTTGCAGACAGGCCACTCCTTAACTATGCAACACACACTCACAACTCCTGTGGGAGCTTCATAATTCGCATGCAGGACACATCAATTCATTGCCCGAAAAGCAGAAGGCTGACAAAGTGTTTTCCCAGTGACCCACTCCAGTTCCAGTTTTCCAGCTCTCGACTTTCCCCGGCGACTGTCGACTGTCGTCTGCCGACTGACTGACTGACTGACTGACGGACTGTGGGACTTCCTGACAGCCAATAAATGTCACTTTGGCCCGGCTGCTGCATGAATACATCCGTCGCCCATCGGCTGGTGTCTCCCCAAGCAGGACCTGGCAACTCTCCGAAGTGGCAGCTTATAAAGTCCTGCTGTGTCGCCCCGATAATTGACAGCGATGTGACAAAGGAATTGAAACAGACAGTTGGCTAGATGGAAATTTAAAGGTAAGCATCTGCAAACGACTCCGTAATGGCTTCGAATCGAAAGTTTCGATGTCACAACGGCAAATCAAGGCGAGCACTTGCCAGTCTAATGAATGCATGACCACCGAAAAGTTTTCCGAGTCATCGACATGTGGATGGGCCATGACAAATAGTCGCCCCTCCACTGGCACTCCCTAATTGCCGAAAAGAAAAACACTGAGAACTCGAAGAGCAGAGGTCAGCGAAAGTCAAAAGTCTAGACAGCCGACAAATGTTACTTGGCTAGCGACTGCCATTAAGACAGCGACCGCTGCCATAATCTGGTCCATTGGGTCGGGGGCATGATGTGGATATGGCTAAGCGTTTAGGGCGCTTTAATCCCCGCCCGGGAAAATCCGATTCCGTATGCATGCAAATGGCATTGGAAAGCATGAGATATGAAATTAATTCAGCGTTGCATAAAACACACGTCTGAAACTCATTTCATGGGGTAAGCGTTAAAGCGCCGACATGCATGCGGACAGCACAGCATCCAGCAGCCACGTGAAAGGATATGCCAGCTGCTGGTCCGGACTCCGGACACTGGACACTGGACCCCGGAATGGGGCAAACCAAATATTAGCTCTGCAGCTGCACAGTTTTTCAATTAAATTCACCGAATGCTCCTTCAATCGTGCATTAAAATGAAAATTTAATCACGGCAACGGCAACGGCAGTGGCAATGGCTATGGCAGTGGCAATGGCTATGGCTATGGCTATGGCTATGGCTACGAAATGAATCGCATCCGCTGACCCCACGACACATGCTGTCGAAGGAATGATGTAAGGCAGCTGCCACTGGGGCGTATGCGTATTACGCATTGTGAGAAAATATGTAATTAAATTTTTCTTTCGCTTGTCATGGTTCTGAGCGGGTCACGATGATGCAGGTTTTCATAAAGGCATCAAGGGGTAGCCCAGGAATTCCACTCAGTTAGTGGCTACTAAACCACTGGAATGCAAATGTTCAGATGGTTTCCTTGATAAGTTCTCCTGACATTACTTAAGCTCTGTAAAAGTTAATGGTTCAGTATTTGTAGAGAAATAAAAGAGAAATTAAACATATTTTAGGTATAAAGTATCAACTGCAATTCAATTCTACAATCATTAATAAGACTACTATTTAAAGAACCCTGTAAGGAATATAAACAAGTGCCAGTTTTCAGGACCCTTTTTTATATATTTTGTATACCCTTTAATACTCTCCTTGGGCTCTCCGCACGCTTCTTAACAGCAACAGCTAATGGGTAATAATTAATCGTTTCCCTGAGATATTTTCCTCACGTCCTCGTTCATTATTTTAAAATGCGCATCACAAGTGTTGGATATATATTTGTTTATCGCTCGTCCCGACTTGCAGCCCGTTTAAAATGGCTGCGGCAAGACTTTGACCGCACACCCCCCACAGACGCACACACGCACACACCCCGCACACACCCCAAACACACTCCACACACACACCCCGCACACACGATTTTCCACGCTGATAGAACGCTGAATGAATGGAAACGAATGAATGAAGAATTTCACTTACCCCCATCCGCATCCTCATCGCCCAGCCAGGCCAAGCCGCGTCCTTGTCCGCATCCGCATCCACATCCACATGCAGGACTGCAGCTTCCTTATCGCTGCTCCGCGCTCGCTGCATTTATATTTAAATGTATTTAAACGACCGACAATTTGAGAGCATCGCCGTTGTCAGTGGCAGAGCTGCGGACTCTGGTCTCCGTTTTCCCCTCATTTGCAGTCCGGACAAGGAGCCGCGAAGGATCCAGTCCGAAGGATCCGTCCCGGTCCCAGGGGCAGCACCAGCAGTCCCATTTGTTTGTGCGTACCCTCGGCTTTGGCGTTGGCGTTGGCGTTGGCTTTGGCTTTGGCCCTCGGCTCTGGCTGCTCCGGCTGAGATAAAAGTAAATATGTGGCATTGGTTGCGGCTCGGCGGTTTCATTTTGGCTGCGCTTCGGTTTTCGGACTCGCTCGTTTTCCGCCGGAAATGCGTTCTAGCGTAATTTTTAATTTATTCCCGCACGTCTTCTGCTCCGCTGCATGGGAATGAATATTCCTTAGCAGCATGCGCGCCACTTAATTAATATTTCCAAAAATATTTCCACTTGCCATGGAAACATAATCTTGAAATTCACATTCCACTTGGCACGAGGCTTTCGCATTTGCTGAGAAAAATACAGAAGTTCCTTAAAGTAAACTTAAAGATGTTTGATTTGATTTGAGAAACAGAAAAAAGCTATTCCAATTCTCTCAAATATATATTAAAAGTTTAGTTGTTTCATAAGTTATTGCGGAATAAATTTAATTAAAATTTTGGTTGTAAAGTTTAGCAGTTTCTAGCAACTCTCGACACACTCTCCAACGCTCTCTGGCTATTTGAAATTCGAATTTTATAGTTGCCAGCGAAAGAAACTAATTGCTGGATAAATACTAAAAATGGTAAACGCGTTCACGAATATAATTAACTTTCTAGATAGTAAATAGAATCTTGACTGAAAACTAAAGACAACAGCTGTTAATGAGTGGAGTTTCTGGCAAGTTTCTGGCCCCGCAGACTCGAGAAGTCATTGTTCTCCGCCCCAACCGGCGAGCTGCATCCTTCGTCCTGCAAGCACTCGTAATTTACGCAGCTGCCATCCTTATCCCACGCCCAGCGAATCGCTGCTGACTCTTGCTTAGTTAATATTTGCCAAGTTTATGGCAAGTGGAAAAGTTCGAGGTTGAGCCGGAGAGCTTGAGACTGCCGCTAGCAAGTGGCTGCCACTGATATGGGTAAGAAGTGCGAGTATTGATTTACCGTAGCACAAAGCCAAGTCCCGGCCCAGACCCGCTGACGCTGACAACACTAGCAACGCTTCCAGCAGACGTCGCGCCAATGTCGCTATCCATTCCCCCAATCCATTCAGCCAGCCCCTGGACTCCCATCCTGGACTCCATTCACGTCACTGTCCCGGTCGCTTGGCGTGGTCGTCGCCATGTCTGCTGCCGGCAGCAGGGCGGAAACGGAAACCGGCAAGCAAGTGAAGCGGATTTTAGGGGGCAGTCGGAAACCGATGCAGCAATGCCCTATCCGAAGGGTAAATAAATAAACAAAGCTTAGAAGAAAGGGTTTCAAATATGACTACGTCGAATCCAATTAAATCTTTGTGAGCAAGTAAAAAGCTCTTTTATTCTGTACAAATTCCTTGTAAGAACATTTTAAAGACTTTGAGAACTCCTTCCATTAGCTAATATACCCCTCTGTCTTCTAGTTAGAGCACATTCAGACCACAACAGCAACAATCGCTGTACATAACTCGCCGTTTTTAGCCCTCGTCACTGTTGTTTTCCTGCCGCTCGCTACTCGCAGGCAAATGCTGGACATTTTTACGGTTTGGCAAGTGTCAGCAGTGTTGTGGCTGGGAAAAGAAGAAAGAAAAGGAAACGCTGTCACTTCGCTCTAAGACAAACATTTTATTTATCGTTTCCCGAGGGGAAGACCGAGGCGCGAAAACTATCAGCTGAGAATATTTTACAAGACGCCACAACGGAGCTCCTTGGGGTTCAGCTCATCGTCCTGCGAGGATGCAATTAACTCACTGAGGAACAATGACGTAATCACCAGTATCGTTCTCGAATTGCAGCCGGAAAGTGCAGTCGCATCGAGTTCCCCTTATTAGGTTGGACATCTAAATGGATTCGGAAACATGGCACTCGCCAACCAATTTCATTTTGTTGGATGATATTTCAGCTATTTTCGGAGCTAGGTTTTGCTGAAAAATATTCCAGCGGCAATTGATGGCATTGCGAATGCCTCCACTGCTTTTATTATCATCTACGTACGCTGGGATGACAAACAAAATGCCGCAAAACTGTGTGAATTGCTTCTGAAATGGACAATAATGGGATTAGGCAGCATGCTCGCACACCGAAAAATGTTCAAAAAATACACACCAAATGAAAATAATAGGAAATCGAATGGAAATATCAGGCATATTTCAATTTAGTGCTTTGGTTGAGGAAATTTCAATCAGCTCTAAATGGTTATCAGTGCTCAAAGCTTGTATATTACCGGGGAATATAATATTTGCAATAGTTTCCAACCACCAAGCATGAAAATTGCCAATTTCAAGCAGCTCTCCTGAGGCAGATTGAGGGACTTGAGAGCTCTGTGGGAAGCATTAGGAAAAATTAAATGCTAGTAGCAAGTTTTAAGCCCCGGCATTTGGCAGGAAAACAATGAAACTTCAGGCTCAAGTGCAGCAAAGCTCTTATCGGGAAAAAAGGGGGTGATAGTCGACCGACGGAGAAAAGTGAGGCGAAAGTTTTAAGCGTCTTTGCACGCATACAATTTCTCATGAGCAGCAAATACAATTGCACAATAAAAATGCACAGGACCCGGGCCCGGACCCGGACGGGAATAAGACTCGGAATCGGGGCTAAGACCGGCAAGCGCCATGCAAAAGGCTTAAGCGAAAGGATCTTAAGAGCAGCCCTGACTGTCAGAGCTAAGAGCAGAAAACAGTTTTTCCGACAAAATAAGAAAAAGGAGAATAATAACCGAAAGGAGCAGTAAAAATTCATGCAGCGACGCTCCGCCATAATGTCCTTAGACCGCGTTTAAAAATTGCCGGAGCACGCGCTTTCCCAACTGCAGCAGCAGCTGTCATTCCATTAATGTTTTTATGGGGCTTCAAACTGTTGCCGAAACGAGTCCATCGAAATTAAAGGTAAAACGCCCCAACTTGGGCCATTAAAAGGAGAGAGCCTCTGAGTGAAGGCGGCATTTATTTGATTAACTCTTTCAGTTGCCAATTAAAAGGGAACCATTGCCTTGCGCAGGAAAGGACCACACTTTGTTGTATGCAAAGCATATGGCTGACCCTTCGCCTGCATCTACTTCTATATATTTCACTTTTTATTGAGTCTACTATAAAACACAGAATGGTAAATAAATTTTAATTTTACTACTCGCAAATACATAATTTAAGAGTCCTGCCGGCAGGCGAAGGACAAAGCCAAGCTAAGCCATAAAAATGTGTATGGCAAATAAATTTTAAGTGAAATACTTGTAAATGAAAACAAATGTAGCACACACATAAAGCACAACAGCACACACAAAGGAAGGGGGACAGGAGGAGGAGGACAATGGCTATGGGCCACAAAATTCGATATTACGTATACGCCATGTTCGTGTACAACTGTGTGCAATAAATATCGCAAGGACACCCGAGCACACACACACAATTAGATCGCCAAGGACATTTGAAAATGTTTGTCTTTGGCTGAAAAACGCGCCATAAATTCGCCGCTGGCATAGGCCCAGCAAATGCGATAAATATCGAAAATCAACTAAAATTGTCCAACAATACTTTATTCAATTGCGGCCAAAATTGAGAGGGAAATGCCTTTAATTGATATGCGGCAGTGACCCAGTCGCCTCTGCAAGCCAAACATAAATTTAGCGCTTCCATAATTTATGCTAAAATAAACACAAATTAATTTCATATTATTATAAGTTTGCCGCTGGGCCAAATCCAATTCCCATTGGCAAACAGAATAATAAGTGCTGAGAGCTGCACAAATGGGAAAAAATATTAGCACTATTGTTGCACAAAAGCTGCAAAATTTAAATTACACATTGTGCAATTTCGTTCAATAAGAGCTAATGAATTCCATAAGCACTTGATGTGTGCGTCCTGAAAAAGGGAATTTAATGCCAGTGATTGAAATTAATTAAATTCGAGTACGTCTTCATGGCACTTAACCATTTCTAGTCCGGTCTAGTGGCCCAATTTTCCCACTTGATGTACAATTAATTTAACTGCACTTATTCCTAATTCGACTATCGATTTCATGAACTATTTATTACTTGGACATGGGGCCGAACAAATTGTGCATTTACATTTCTAATTACGACCACAAACAGTATCAGTCGGACACTATTAGATATGTAAATTTGACACATAAATCCAAAGAAAATAAATGGCGAAAAATAATAAATACATATTGTACATAAATAAATATTTCATATGCTACGTTGGCATTAACAGCTGTCGTCTTTTATGAGACCGCCGCTGCCAATGAATATTCAAATAACGCAAACTTTAATCAATGCAATTTTTACCCCAATCCTCTCAGATATAAATGAATATATATCCCGGTGCTGCCGCTGTGGCCGACCGCAGTGGACATAAATTCCATTTGTGTGACAGGTGAGCTCAGCCAGGGAAGCCAACCGCAAAAGCGACAGGAGCAAACGTTTATCACGGCTGTTTTGCAAATGATTTAGAAAAATACGCAGCAACCGCAACACCAGAGTTAACAAAACTTTAAATTTGGCAACCGAAATTGATTTGCTATTTTAATTTAAATTATTTCAAATGCGAGCTTGTCATAAGTTTCAAATAAATGTCGACCAGCGTAACATTATTCACTCAACAACTGTTCAACTGAAGTGGCAGATGTATCCATGTAACGATTTTATAATTTAATTTTATATTTATTTAAACATTTCAATATCTTTCTTTTAAGTTTACTTATAGTTCAGATTGTTTGCCAGTGAAAAACTTATAATCCCAGCTAACTTTAAACTGATTTTGACCTCCATTTGCGGAGTGCACAATATGGTATGAAATATCGAGGCCAGACGGAGAGTCACTAGCCACAGCCAACTGCTCGGATGCCAAATTATAATGGGCGCACATTAAGCGACACGTTCCCTTTATCATTTGCATGCCACTGGCGTAATCACCAGAGAAAGCAGAGGACAGAGGAGTCCACCCACTCCAATGGAAATAGGAAAATCACTGGGAAAAAGGAGATGGAGCTGGAGCAGGAGCCGAGGCAGGAGCTGGAGCAGCAGCAGCAGCAGGATATCCTGTCACGTTTTCAGTTGACTTGACTGCTCCACGCCGTGGGAGTGTGTGCCGAGTACTTAACCGTTCAAGTTGCTCCAACTCCGACACCGTCTCGGTCTCCAGCTTACTTGCCTCTGGGCCACTGTCGTCAATGTCTGCGGCTGTTACGATCTCAGCACAGCAAACAAAAATATTTAATGTGTGAATAAGAAGGATAAAAAATAATAAAGTAACTAATGAGTGTCCTTCGGTCAAGGAGGATTTACGATATCATTATAGACTGCCATAAGTTTAGGTCCGAAAAACACATCAATATATTTGAATTCTTATAATTTTTTTAAGTTTGTTGGGTTTTAAGGGAAGTTTTCCTCTGTGTAGATACCTCTAGCTGGTTGGCTTGCCACCTCGCCTTGTAGTGGTGTGAAAATTAAAGGAATTCCGTTATTATTTTGCCTTTTTCCCCGCAAGCCAGCCCGTTGCCCCCTCCCTCAGCATGTGCATATTTTGTAGAGCACTTCGTCGCAAATTATGTCGGCGCAGCGAAAGCAAATGCTGCCTGCTGCCTGCTGCATGGTGCATGGTGCATGGTGCATGCTGCATATGCATGTGGCGTGGGGCCATGTCACAAGTGCTTAGTAGACTCATGACAGTTTCTTTTGCATAAACAACAACAACCGCCCAACCCTCTCAAACCTTCGCCCTTCCTGCGACTGGGTGGGTTGGCTACAACGTGCAAGTAATTTGCAAAGTAGAAGTTGTAGATGCAAGTTGCAAGATGCAGCTCGGTGGTGCAGCCTGCTGCACGATGCTGCCTTTTGCTGGCAGCTCATTATGTGGCGGCTTTTGTGCGGCTTTGATATATGATTATGACGCGCTGGCTTGGGGGAGAACATGAAAGAAGGTGTAGTTCCGTTCCGGTGATGAAAGACAGTCGAATTCAGTGGCGGAGTAACGATGCTGGGACATGCGAAATCTGAGCTTGATTATAAAACATTTCGTTAATGATTTGGCTTATTTTTCCTACAAGGTATACTTCATACAGCTCCCAAATTGATCTAGAAACAAGTATGTTGAGCCCTAAATTATTGAGCTATTCCGTTTGCATTTCCGTTTTTCATATAACCAACAAAGATAGTGGCATCAACTGCTCTCTACTTCGACCAACATCATCAAGCTTTTATAGACAGCGGGTACAGAGTGATTTGTGGGCACGAAAAAAGGCTTACCTGGTGGTTGAAAAAAAAAGTGTGGCTAGGAGCAACACTGGCAGACCTGGCTTAGCTGCACTCTGCAGCCAATCGAAAAATGTCACCAAAAAAAAGAATTGGAGGGACTGAGCCCCGCTAAGCTCTGCTGGATCCGACTTTTTCTCCTCGTTTCTCCGCGGGCTTCTGGCGTCTAGACGGCATTTGTCATGCGGCCAAAGATACATTTGTTTGACTGCGGCCGGGCCACAATTCGGGGTTGAATTTCGGATTACTTTAAAGTTCATAATCCAGATCACCTTTGACCCTCCGGTTCGGGCATTATTTGCACACGCTGCTGGGCTAATTACCAGGGAAGCAGTGACGCTGCTCATTAGCGCCGGCTCCTCGGGGGTATTGGTAGTTGATTTAAAATCAAAATGGCTGGCCCTAATCGCAATTAGGGGGAAAGGGTTAAAGTGCAGGTGGCAATAATTGAAAAACTTTCGGCCAGCCTACTAATTAAAAGTTTTCGGCCGAGTCATAATCAGGAACAGGAACAGCGGCAGGATCTGAGGCAGGAACAGAAACTGGAATGGCTCTGGGAATTGAAGTTTATTAAGATGCCATGACTGGCGCTTATTAAATTAAAAGTTTCGGAGCCTGTTTGGGCTGTTAACGCGATTAGGCCAAGGACACCGAGCGACGCCTGACTTATGGCCACTATTTGCGGCAGGAAGAGTATTGATTGCCACTGAAACCACCGGCAGGCATTGCCTCATTGTTGCCGCTGACATTGGGCCACTGCAGTTCAATGGCTGAGAAGGTGGTGGGCCCAGATCGGCTCGTCCCTTAATCTCCTTTGGGGAGAAGTTCTTCCGCTGCTGCTTGTGGCATGACTGCTAATGAAATTGTGCATTCAATCGAGTGGAACGATGGGAAAAGTCAATAAAATTGATGTAGCATAGAGAGCAAGGCGTTGCCAGAAATGCACTCCACGGCAGGGGCAAGGGGCTGCCTATACATAGCATACATAGTATATACATCGGGCGTCCACTGGCAAATGAACTTGCGCTGGCACAAAATGGAAATTGTTGATGGGGGAATTCGAAATGCAAAAAGCGCACAAAGCCGAACTATTTCGGAATTTCAGCAGTTCAGCTGGGCGATTGCAATCAGCAAAAAGAGCAGAAAAAATAAACTAATATTAAGTATGCGCCTTGCTCAATGGCGACGTTTAAGGATAGCCGCAGAATACTAATAGCCTTGCAATTCGTCTCTAAATTTGACAAATTCAGCAGAATGAGGACAATCATTTTAAGAGTATTAAAGTTTGTCTTCAGAGAAAGTTTAACGAATATTTTGTGAATACTAAAATCAAATATTAAAGTGAAAGAAATATCAGACTCTTGGTAAAGGGATTTTTTCTAGAATTTGTTATTTTAAATCATTTAAAAACTTTCTTCAGCAATTTAAATTTGCAAAAACAATAACAGAATTCTTGTTCAATATTAATGCCTTTGTTTCATGAAATATTTAAGACCGTTTCGCTTAGTTCAAGACATACGATACAATTTTCTTGTTATTCTTTTGGCGAATATTTTTGCGTCTTTTCATATCTAGATGTTATTTTTTTTTCATAATTTGAAGGATGGCCAAACAGAAGGCGCCGCGGTGACCCAACTCAACCGTGGCTTACACAATTGGCGATGGGAAAACGGGAAAAACGGCAAGTGCACTTAGCTAATAAATCTTTAATGCTGCCAACATTTTCTGCAATGGCGGGCATTCGTTTCAAGGTTGTCCTTTCAAGTGCCAGGAGACAGAGGAAGAAGCAGTAGGAAAGCGCGAGTGCTGTCAAAAATATTTCTTGAATAATTTGTGTGCGATTCGGTGGCAGTCTCCTTTTTTTTATTTCATTCTTTTTTTTTTGTAGACCTCCTCCTGCTGCTTTGCTAACCTTCGTCAGTAAGCCAATTATGGTATTAAAAAAGCGTAAGGATGGAAGGCATTAAAAATGAGCTCGAGTCCAGGGAAAGGCAAGGTCAGGTCACAAGTCGGCCGCCTGTCGCCAGTCGACGGACTGCATTTAAATGTAAATTGAAATTAATTTCCTCGCAGCAGCAGGAGCAGCAGCAGGGAGAGAGCCTCAATTGGCCAGGTTGACCTGGTTAGCTTGATGCGGGTTACCTCAGCTCCAGCCGAGTGAAACTATTGACGTTTTTGACACTTGACAGCCAGATCGGCAATGGGCGTCAAACTCAATTTAAATTTTATGCACTCGACCCTTGAAGAAGTCTTTATTTTGGGAAGACGAACAAGCTGTGACAGAAAATCCCAGCGCTTCGGAAAGCCACTCGAAGCTAACTCCTGGATTCCCATTCTAATATCCCTAAGTGCTTTCAACTTTCAAATTGAAAAGTCAACAGAGAGCATTGCAAAATAGCTAAAGTTGAGCACACAAAGGGGGCTGTGTAGCGCGACTTGAAATTACAAAAGATTAAAAAGCGAAATATAAATATTTATCTGCGGTGCTGGGTCGACTTTGACATGGCAGGAGGCAGGAATCGGCAAATGCAAAATAGTACCGGGATATGGCCAAGGGAGGCCAAAGGACGGGCCAAAGGTGGCCTTTGTGACCGGCGGCCTGGACACTCTGAGCTCATGTAAATCCATTTTAATTAATTCGAGACAAAGGTTATTTCCCCGGCATAGTAATGAAGCTGGGAAGCTAGCCAGCCAGGGACCCTCTGAGCTCCCGAAACCCTTAGGTGCGGCCGGATTCTGTAAAGGATTTGCATTTCATTTCGAGTGGATGAATGAATCTGAATTGTCGCCGCTCCTGCCGCCCGGCTGGGGCTACAAATTAAAACAGTGCGATTAGAATAAATAGTAGACAGGGCAGGGAGTCAAGCTCGAGTCGCAACACGATCAAAAATGCCAAATTTTATTACAACGAATTGAAATGGCAAATGGGATTTGAATATTGATTGCAGCTTAGCCCCGTTGAAATCGGTCTATTTGCATATTGCTTTCGTCCCGACACGAAACTTTTCCAGCTTGCCAGACGACGTCGACGACTTATCCTCTTCGCCCTACAATGCTGCGTAAATCAGCTTACCGAAATTACAGGCCACTCGGGCGTATGCTTGATGTGCCAGCAGCCTCGGTCCTGCCCAGTGCTCCCTCTGTCTCGGCTCCTGTATCCTTTATCCTTTATGCCCGGGTCCTGCATTTGCAGGCCCCAAAATCAGCACTTGCTTAACTACATTACGCTCGTTGCGCAAATAAAATAAAATTTCAGGCCCAGCAGCAAGCGTTCTTTGCAAAAAATAACTTGGAATTGGTGAGGTCGACTGGGACATACCTGGGACTTGTGTTGCCAAAAAGCATTGCATACTTTTTTAGGACGAAAACAAGAGCAACCTATAGTAGCTGAAGTTCTTAATAATTATCAGATTGCACTGATGATGCCTCAGAACCGCATAAATTTGTTTACATTAGCTTTTCTATATCCCTTTTTATATCAATTTATAAACAAAGTACACCCTTAGTCTCCCCTCTTACTGGGTATATAGTTACTGCAAAGTCAGGCTCGTAAAGGTTTTTGGCACTGTGAAATTGCCTAAACCGATTGGACTTTTTCCTCCAGAGCCAGTGTGCAGCAATTTAGCCAGGCTCATAACAGTTGGGGCTGGATCGGGCCATCATTTATGCCTTTGAGCGCATAATTGCCTTTAATTAAGGTGTATTGCCGACTCCAGGCCGAGAGGGCCCAAACAAAAATTCGATATCTGGTTGAAGGGAGGGTGGGAGGGCGAGGCCAGGGCTTGCAAATTGCCAAATGCTGCTCCTGCTACTGCCACTGCCACTGCTGCATCGGCAAAATTTCATCCAATTCGGGGCAAGTGTCTTTGAGCTGTCATTAAACGCCAATCTGCAAATTGACAGTCTAGTTATCCGCAATGAGCTGCAGCGGAGTCCTGGCTCACGTCCAAAAAGGACGTTGGCAGGGCACACGAATGTAGTTTCAATTTCGGCCTACAGAAGTACCTTAAATATTCAAGGATTAATACTCAAAGGAAAGTTGAATTTATTATTCGTCTCCGGCATTTATTCACTGAAATTCTGATGCACATTTGAAATTCATTCGCTGCAGGTTAAATTTTCAAGCGGCAAGACAGCTGCGCCGTGTGCATATGTAAACGCCTGTCTCGGGGCTAAACACGAGCAGGATAATCAAACACACACACACACACACGTATCTGCCAACTCATAAGGCAAAAAGGAACTTTGTTTGTTAATTAAGAGCCAGAAACAAAGTCATAAAGAAGACAGCAAGCAACATCACAAGTGGCACAAGGTGGAGGAGAAACAGCAGAGCACAAACAAAACACCAGGCAGCATTTTTATTTTAAATTTAGTCACCGAAGGTTTACACACCCTTTAAGTGTATCAGAAATAAAGCAAAATAATATTTTTTACTTCTAAAAAAATTTAAAGATAAATCTTACGAAACTTTGGTGTGTCTTTAATCACTTTTAGAAGTTGTACTTAGCAATTCTTTTTACATAAGCATAACTATTCTCAAGTTTAAAACCTTTTGAAGATCAAAATTCACTTTCTCTATAAATAATCCACTTTCTCTATTTAGGTAAATGTAATTAAATATATCACAAATTTAAGTAACCCCTATCAAGAGCATAAGAGTAAAGGTATGGAAATCAAAGCCGTACATTCTGCATGCAAGAATGTCTGATATTCCTGAATATGCAAACACGAAAGAACCTGGTGAAGAGAAAAACTTTTCTCCTCTCCCTCCGGACCTTCGTCAAATGCTCGCCCTGCCTTGCTTATTTATTCATAATTTCTGCAAAATATTCAAGTTCCCAGTGATATGGGCTTTAAGCAGGCCCTTTTGCTTTCGCATCGAATGTCACGTTATAATGAGGAAATTCGATTTCATTGTCACGCATTTCCAGCTGCATTGCGTTCGCCACGCTTTCCCCCCGGTCGCAATCGAAAAAATTACACATACGCCCCGTGTGCGGCAAACGTGTCTGGGAATCCATTCTGGAGCACATCACTTAAAGTAAAACCGGGGCCCGGCACACGGCAGAATATATTAATGTATGCGGAGCGCGTTTTCGGTGGCCAGCCGAGCGCAGAGGCGGGCTCTGATGGTTTCTGGACATGGACTCGTACCCCCGAGCTGAGTGTATAATTATGGCAGCGCGTGTGTTCGTATTTGCGGTTGTCAAAGGCGGAATATCCAGGGAGCACATTGGTTATAAAGTTGATTTTTTTCAAAACCTCAAGAAGTAACTGCAAAGCAAAATATTATATCCAAGTAAAGCTTTAATATGATTACAACATAAAAAAGAGACCGTTTGAAATGCCAAGCATAAGCTATCCTTTCAAGTTCCAAAATCCTTTTACTAGCTTATGCTGTTGACCCATAAAATTTGAGTTGAAAATCTCACTTAGGTCTCAACTCCATACAGCCAAGAGCGCTAATCTCGTTTCGAAGCTATTTCATAAGAGACTTCGACCAAAGGCAAAACTGTCTGACAAAGAGCCGAGCGAAAATATTCCACTTTCGGCGCTGTGCAACATCCGCAAAAATATCCCCAGCTCCTGCAGCAACATCTTCCACAAAAGAAGGCATCAGCGGCAGCAATGGCAGCGGCAAATGCATATGCAAATTCGATTTCTTTTTTTAGCAAAAGCCGCACATATTTGCATGCCTCCGCCGGAGTGGGGGAGATGAGACCTCTCGACCTCCCGACCGCCCGACCTCCCGACCGACATTGGCGGTATTCCGGCGAAATTCTCCACCGAGTTGGCCAGTAAACAGCTTCTTTATCTAAACCCGTTCTCGGTGCCTGTTTCGTTCGGGTGCAATTTTCGGTTTTAAGTAGAGCGGAAAATTAAAAACAAATTTGCCACAAATTTCATGTTTTCACTTTACTTCTTGCCATGCCATTCTCTCCTTTCTCTCTATTCCTGGAATGCTTTTTTCGGAGCTCTTTATTTGGTGCTTTTCACCTGCAAATTGGATTTCTTTTCGGTTGACTTTTTAAAGCGATTGTTGATGGGACACATAAATTGTGGAAAATACAAGGGGATTAAGCAAGGAAGCGGTTTCTTACCTAATCTATCCTTTATTATCCATATACCAAGTGATACTCCTTAAGAACTTGAAGTAAATATTCAGAACCAACTCATGTAGTTCTGCAATTAGGAACCTCCTTAGCTGTTCGACTTAGCTCAGCCTTGATGTTTTTCCAGCATGCCATTGAGCCTTTCTCCCCCGACAGATGACTATATTCCCATCATTTCCATTGATTCCTTATCCTCGTCATAACTTAAAGCCAACATTTCATAAATACAATGCCAGGCTGCCATAGATGCCATTCGGAGGGTTCGTGCCTGGGGCTGGTTACCTTTAAATGGATTCGACTCGGTGGCACGCTCCCTTCATTGCGCATTCATACAAGGACATTTAAAGCAATTACGCCCCCGAGTATTATTCAACTGCAACTTGCTGACGATGGCTAAGGCACTGGCAGTGGCAGTGGCAGAAAACAAAAGTGACTGGAGCTCCGCTTTCAGCTCCAGCCCCAGCTCCAGCTCCAGCTCCAGTTTCACCCGAGTTCCACTTGCAGACTCGGGGACTGAGTCAGCAGATCGAAAGTCGGGCATGCCGCAGAGGCACCAGAGCAGAAACAACCCAGAGCAGCAGGGATGGCAGAAGGGGTGCTCCCAGAGACAATAACATTTAAATGATTTTAATGGCAGCTGTTCGATTTTATTGACTTACGCCCGTCGAGGACTCGTCTTCTGTTTGGCCTGCCCGGGCTGTGCGGGCCCCATTGTGCGGAATGTTATTTGCTAACCGAGAATAATCAGTGGCCTGGGCTCGAGGTGGTCTCATAATCATAAAAATTATTGTTACTAGCGGCGAAATCTATGTCACTGGGCTGGCTCCTTCAACCGGGCCGAGTGGCCGCCGGCGGCAGTTGAAATGCGCAGCCAAGCGAAAGTTGCTCGAGTGAGAATGCAATGAAAATATCCGAGAGTCAAGCGAAATGCTTGCGGCGCACCAAGATAATCAAGATTTCGCTGCAGCACAATGTTGTCTCTGCGATTTCTTTTTTTTTTTGTGCTTTTTTTTACTGGTCTTCCTTCCAGCTCAAATATTTACCCGTACATGCGGCATTGTGGATGGCAATTTGGCCCGCCTTTGCCAGCCAAAGTCCTCCTTTCATAATCGATATACAAAGGAGCGGCCGATGAGGCGGAGAGATATTAAATCTGGACTATAAGCCATAGTATTTTATTTTCATATTTCCGCAGACCAGAAACACACATTTCCATCTGTCAAAGAGTATTTGCTGTTCCCTTTTATTGCCCCGAAAAACAAACATTGATTAAATTATGAGCACAGTGAGCACACAGCACAGCTCAACACAGTTTAAAAACCAACCGTTTTTATAGCAGACCAGTTTTTTGCGCTGGCACCCAATTGACAATCCAGCGAGTTTGATTTAAATAAATAAAAATATTTTTTCGCGAATAAATGGGGTTTTTCACAAATGGAACAGACCGTGGAAATCAAACCGAATCTATGGGGGACAGTGCAAAAAATGTGTGTGTGCCACAAAAATCCGCATGCCAATGGCTATCATTACCTTGTGAGCTCAAAGTAAACATAGTGGCTGCAAAAAAAATATATCATTATTTTACGATGGGCAAATGTACTGTGAAAGGCAGGTTAAGCCGAGCATAAATACTAGATATATGAATAGCTATAATAATGAAGAGGCATAATCCGATGACCTGCAAGGTAACCCCTTATTATTAAAGAGTCTGAATAATATTCTGGAGGAGACAAAACAAAAGGCGCCTCTTCTTGCATTTAGTTCTGTGTCTCTTGCAGGCTGCGTAATAAATATCTCACTTTCGTGTGCTCATTGTTCTCTAATATCCTGAAACCTTTCAGCACACACGATTGGCAGCCAGGATAATTAATCTCAGCCTGCAGACCGCTTTTCTGGGGCTGTCATTCAGCTGGTTATACGGAAAAGCGCTCATCGTAATTTCACAGTCAATTTAAAATTAATACGCGCCCGTCAGCCTGCCGCCTGTCGCCTTGTAAGACCCGACAAACGTCTTTGCAAATGCAAATTGCATTTTGTCATAATCCCAAATGCAGCTGCAGAGGAGGCGGCTGCGGCAAGGACTGGATTCTGGATTCTGGGCGAGAAGCTTTGGCAGGATAACAGGCGGAGTGGCAGGCTGACGGCAGGGATGTCGGGGCTCACATAGGTGCAAACAACTTTCAGCTGGGATAACTGTCTTGGGCCAGATCCTTCGAGGTGTGCCAGTGTGTAAGTGAGCGAGTGTGCGAGTGTGCGACTGTGCGTGTGTTTGCCCAGTGTCTCTGTGCAATGTAGTGTGCGAAACCTCAGCTGCGTGTCAAAAGCTGCTAGGCAAAAAGGCTGAGGTTCTGGATTCTAGGATCTGGGGATAGGGTGCCTGGTGCTGGGTTCCGGGTTCCGGGTTCGGGGGAATGACTTTGTTTGCAGTTGAGTTTAATTAAAAACGGATCTAACATTGGGGCTCAGGCTGAGCTCGAGCCTCACATGGCAGGCTTGTTTGCAAGTTTAATTGAAGCGCAGCGAAGGCTTCCGAACTTGACATCACTACAAATTTTCGGCATATACATAAGAGGGAAGTTGCCCCGGAAATGCGAGGCAACGAAAATTAATTTCATTCAACTTTTCCGGGGCGCATAATTAGTTGTGGGAATTTGTAAGGCAGGACTGTTGGAAATTTTCACAAAACAAATGCAATTTTCATTAACAAAATCCATATATACATATATATGCGTTATTTTGCAGGTATTTTTCCCCTGAAAGTATTTTGTTCCTTCACACACACACATATGCTTTTAAGCTTATTTACAAATGGATCGTGATTACTTGAAAAGTGCATGAAAATAAATTAAAATCCGCGCAGCTGTTTACCTTTTTGGCAAGTGTAAAGCCGTGAAAGGGCGGGCGGGGATGATGGTAAATAAGTCAAATTGATTGAGACTCGGTAATTGCATGAAATGTGTTTTCATTACTGAATTTCACGATTGACGATGCGGTTGTAATTGCCGCCCAGAGTACACAATATTTTGACTCTTTTCACATATGCTCGTTATGTCATTAAAAATTGAGAGTGAAAGGCCCCAAGGGGGCTCGGAAAATTAAGGAAATATATTATTAATAATATTATTAAAGGTGTGACAGTTACTATTTAAATAAAATAAATACTTAATGAGTATATTGAAATAAAATAAATGTAAAAATGGTAAGCGAATAAAGTTGTACAACAGCTGCACACAAATATTAACTTCTTTAAACTTAAAATCTTAAAAACTCTTCTGAAACTATTTTAGCTGCTTTTCCTTGCTAATACTCAAACGTAAAGTTTTAATTCCTTCTTTAAATCATCTTCCTAATCTCCGCTCCGCTTTTGAGTGTGTCCCCTTTGGCTTTGGCCAAAATCAAACACATTTAACAAGTCATTTAAGACTGGGCTGACCGCCCACTTGAGCCATCAATCCCAGACCGCCGGGGCAAGGAACTCCTTCTCCGGAAATGTCCCCAGATGGATGCCCAAATAGATGGCAGGACTCCAGCTGCAGCCTCGGCTGCAGCAAACACTTTGGCAATTTGACTTTCGGTCAGCAGTGTCAACAGCATGGCGCTTACCCCAAAAATCGCACACAGGAACTGATCCAGAGGGGGTAGACCGAGGGACACCGGACACATTCATTAATTTTCGCCACAAATTTTTGCAATTAAAGTTTGCTGTTTGTTTATCTATTTCGACTGGCATGAAAATCAAGCGCCACCAACACGAAGTCAATAAAACTTTTGGCGCTACTTAATGCGAATTTATAGTGTAAACATAAACACACATAGACGGGCGGGCGAGCGGACGTTTGAGTCCCAGAGTAGTCCTTGCCTCTGTTGACAAAAACGACAAAATTGTGTTACCAACAATTGCATAACAATCATTTCAAGTTTTCCTGCAAAATTGTACAAAAAAAGTTTTTATTGTTATTATGAAAACTACAACAGCAGCGGCAGAAGCTTTGACTTTGTGTGGGTGTTGGCCAGGGTTTTTGGGGTTTTGCGGTATAAATATGTATAAATATATGCACTGGAAAATAATTGAAGGGAATTGTTTATTAAATAAATATATTGAAGTTTAAGGATCAAGTGACTATATATTTCTTGCTAAGAATGCAACACATTTCAAGGCACCTTAGGCTTAGGCTTATTTTTCTCAAAGAAATGTATTGAATTTATCCTTGATTTTTTCTCCTGGTGTTGGTGTGTGTATCTGTGTATTTAAATGGCCGCACATCCTTTTGCCGGCGCTCATTTTGGCACCCCGAGAATCCAGAGACCAGAAACCAGAACCCAGAACCGAAAACCAACGGCGGACAAGCATTCGCATAACTATGCAAAATTGTTGTCATTGTCTTTCGCTTTGTTTTGTTTAGCTTTTGATTTCGCCGCCGCTTGTCAGTGTCCCTTCGGGTGTGTGTGCGTGTGTATCTGTGTGTGTGTGTGCACATGACTTTGCTTGGAGGTCGACGGTTTTCTGGGGACCTGGGGTTCCGGGGGAGTGCGTCAATTGCGGTCCGTTTTGCGGTTTCCGTTTGTTACTTGCAATTCCGTTTGCCTTTTTGCCCACTGCCATTTTCCATAGCGGATGCGGATGTCTGCCATTCAGCGCGACAACTTGGCCTGCGGCTACTTGCAACTTTTGCAACTCCCCCGGCCACCCACAGCGACTGCTGATGATTTTTTAATTGCATATGCTTTTTGGGTCGTTGCGAGGCGAGTCCTTTGCCGTCCTGCGCTTTTGTGCGCTTCATTAACGCAGAGCTCATCATTAAATGCCAATTGACAGCGGACACTGGTCGACAAAGCAGGGACCATCCAGGGGTGGATTAAGGACATGCTCATTAACATTATAGAAATGTTGATTGAAATGGGACAGAGGCATGTTCAAGGGAAGTGCAATTTTTTATTATAGAAATTAAATGGTTTTATTTGTGTGTATTTGTTGGATATTTAAAGAAACATATTTGTTAAAAAAGTAAGTTCAATCAGCACCTTATTTCATAGTTATGTATATATACCATAACAAATGTTTATCTTTTAAATATTTTATTATAAATTCAGGTTCCTTTTAATGTTGTGTTTTTTCCTTGTTAAATATATTAAGATGTATATACACATAATTTATATTTTCTATTTCAATTAGAAATCCGACAAGATAGTAACTTAAATTGAATATAATCCTCAAAAAGGCTTCTGTGACCTCCCATTTTTGAGCTCGTTGTGGCATTAGCTCCGCTCTCCAAACTCTGTGTTCGATAGTGCAAATTATCAACGGAGTTTACGTGCTATTTAGCACGTGCCCATATGGCCCGCGGCTGCCTTTCGAGTTGGCTGCTGCTTTGGTTGCCATGCCGCTTGTGCCGCTGCGGCTGTCGATATCCATAATGTTAATGAAGATGCGGCTGACGAGCCTGATGGGGTGATGAGAGCGATGATTGCGATATTTGGGGCTCGCCAAAGGGGCCGGCACGGTTCGCTGCACTCTGTGGCCAATCGAAATTGCGTATTTCGGACGATCTCGGGCTTAATTATGTGCCGGCCCCTGAATATGCAATGCCAAGTTTTTGCATTGCCCCATCGAACCAGCTGACTTCGATATGGAGGGGGTATCTCGGTACCTCGGTGGAGGTCACATTTAGGGGAGTGCGGTGCTGAGTCGTGTGTGTGGGCCGGCTGATGGGGAGCATTATGGGAGCAGCTGGCGTTCATTGCTGGTGCGAATTATGCATGCGCCTCAAGCAGTCCACCAGCCTGAAGACACTCAGAAAATAGTATGGGTTTAGGAACAGAAAAAAATTAATATAAGAAGGATCAAAAATGTAGTTTGCAACATTTTAAATAATGTTATAATAAGGAGAATTACATAAATTCGCTAAAAATAATACTACTACCTTCCACTAAGAACTAAGTTCTTTAAGAAGTATTTCTTACAAGTAACACATCTCTTTTTGATTTATAATATTTCTAATTTCAAACTCAGTTCTAAAAAAATCTTTTCCTAATTCTTGACCTTCTTGAATTTGTATTTAATTTTTAGATTTCTGAATACATATTTCCCCAAGTGTAATAACCAAGTCAGTCAGTTATTGGCATGGCTGATTGGCCAACCAGTCGGCTACGCAATGCCTTCTGTTGCCAAAGTCATAGTCGTGGCTGTTTAGCGTAATTGAATTACCAATTTTCCGTTCACAGACTCTAATTTATGGTTATTAATGCGAGGCGGGGCGGGGCCACTCCCACGCCCTCCTTGAAGTCGTTGACTTCCTTCTGCCTTCTGCTACTGCTCTTTCCTGCAGGAACTTTATCTGGCTGCAAAGAAAAGTTAAGGAATTTGTATATCCAGAGGGGAGAAAGCTGAAAATATGTGCAAAAAGTTGAGAAAACCCGACTGCATGGCAGGTGAAGGTAGGGGGCAGGCAAAAACGAAATGCGAATGCGAATGCGAATGCAATCCAAACTTCAAATAACAACAGGAAAAATGCTCGGCGAAAGCAAAACTCGGCACAAAGAGGTGACTCCGGCGAGTAAAGAGCAAAAAGCAGCCGCAAAAATATTTATAGAAATTCGAAACAGCAAAAAACGCAGGCAAAGGAAAGAAATTGAAAGCTCAAAATGCACACAAGCGTGAAGAGCAATAAAAAGAAAGCTGAGTCGAATACTTTTCCGGGGAATGTGAAGAACTCTGAATACCCTAAGCGGAGGGAAAGTGAAACCGGGCTGGCTGCAGTGGATTTACGGGAAAAACTATAGTTGCTGAGAGGCCAATAAAGTAGTGGATTAATTGAAAGTCTTAGGGATTTCCAAGTACTTCCTTTCCGGAAACTGGCTCGCATTAATTGAGGCCACATTTGCCTAACTGATTTCCACGACTAATGAAATCTATTTCCCCGCGAACCGTTCAGAATTTTCCAAGAACCCTTTCGAGCTGAACAAAGTCAATGGCAGGCTTTTGTGGCGGCAACCCTAATGGATTTCTTGGCATAATTAACCCATGCTGCCCCCAATCCCACCGGCTACAGCAAGGTCAGCGGACGGTCGGGCATGGAAGGACTAAGAAACAGGGGTCGGAAAAGTGTTGATGGTTTTCGGCGAATGCCAACGGCAGTGCCAAAAAATATATATATGTATTTAAGCCAAGTCATGCGTGGCAATTTCCAGCTGCCCCCACAAACAATACGTACAGTTGGGGAATGGCAGGATATCGGATCCGGATTCAGACTCGGACTCAATGACATTCCTCGTGCGTGGCAATTTATGTGGATCCCGGTTTAAGATATAATTTGCGCCATACGAAACTTTAAACTATTCGCAGTTGCGGCGAAAGTTGTTGTCGCACATAAATCATTTCCCCGAAGCATTTATGTTATTTATACAATTTTTGCTTATAACATTTCGGAGCTCTGGAGTCGCCGGGGAAATGTCGTAATAGTGCCGTGCCGGCTGCTCCCATGGAAAATCCATAAAGTGCCCGGCCACTCGTATCTGTTTCAATTTGCATATCTTTGATTCGCCAGCCATTGTTGTGGGCCCACGCAGCTCCTCTACGTCTACTCAGTTTGGTTGTTTCTGCTGTCAGCGCAAGTCTCCAAGGACACACAACACAATGCCACAGAATCGGCCACGCCTTTTGCTCCTTTTCGGTCCTCGAGGTCCTTGGGCCCTCTGGATTCTGCGGGCTCACGCTCAGGGCTTAGGACTCTAGGCCCGGGGCTCAAGGCTCTGGGCTTTGCAGCCAATATTCCCACTAATACGGGGAAACCATTTCATTTTACGTTTGACTAATAGAAAGGATTCATTATGAATTATACATATGCGCTCTGTGTGTGTGTGTGTGTGTGCGTCCTAAGCCCATCCCATAAGCACGGCCAGGTCCTGGCATGCGTGTCCTGGATAAATTTGCTTTCGCCGAACGTGTCCCCGCTGGCGTTGTGGTAATTTTTTAGCCCTGGTCATGGCCCAGGTCCCTGGCTGGCAGTTTGTTGCGGTTAATTTTCAGCGGAGATTTGCTCGGTCCTCCTTCGGCTTGATTAGAATTGATGAAGTTGATGTGGCCGAGTGTCAAGGGTTGGCTCGGTCCTAGCCCTCGACCCACTCTCGATTTTCTCGCCCTGCTTTTATTATTTACGACCCTGGCAGCCCGGCTGATTGCATGATGAGTGCCGTGACACATTCGGTACTTTGCGGGGGTTAACTTTCTATTGTGAATATGAGAGACTTGTGGGAGCGGGAAAATCGAGGAAAATATAGGATAAATGAGGAGATTCCTATAAGAATATTGTAGAAGTTAAATTGGAACCTAAAGGGTTTTCAGATAGTCTCATTACATTATTACATTTAAATTCCTTTGAAAAGTGTTAAGCTATCTAGCAAATGTTACCTTGAAGCTAATATCAAACCAGGTTAACGTTTTGTTTAAAAAACTGAAACCCTATTCCTTTATATCCTTACTTTTCTTACCCATAAACTAATAAGAGTGGTGTTACCACTCACCTCAAGTGAATTCAAAATAACTTCCGAGATTAATTCCCAAAATTAATTCGCTCCCTTGAATATTCCGCTTTATTAAGCTGGGCCATTCATTTCTTTGACCACGGCCCAGAAGCCCCAACCACTTGGCACATAAATAACTGGCAGACAAGGCACTAGAGTGTGTGCACACCACACAGGGTACACACACACACAGAGAGAGCGAGAGCCAAGAATGCAAAACTATTTTTGATATTAATTGTCGAGGCGACAAAGTTTCGGTTGCGAGAGACCCCAAAAGCAAATGGGCGGCCATTAATTTCCGGTCAAGTGGCTGATAGACAATCATAATTATTTATTTAGCACACATCAAATTGACCAAATGCACACGTGGTTGTGGTGGTGTTGCGGGGTGCACGGGGCGCAGGACCTTCGCCGGCCGGCCGGGGTTAGTTGTGCGGTTTGCCAAGGTGTTGAAATGTTTACTTTGTTCGAGGCCGGCAACTACTGCGACTCGGAGTTAATGATGCATAACACTTGCGGTTGTCAAAGGCGTCGGCAGGATGCGAGTATGGAATGTGAGTATGCGGGTGTGTGCCTCCGATTTATAGACCATAATTGCAACAATTTTGAGGCCCCTGCAATTCCCCGCCGCTTTGATGCTCGTACACGCACTTAACATTTTGATTTATCCAGTAAATGCACTCTAAAAAGGGGGCTGGAGCGGCGGCAGCAGGTGGGCGAAGGACCAAGGACGAAGGCAGGCAGGCAGGCAGGCGGTAACTGCCGTGGCCGCAGGATGCCAAGCGATTTTAATGACATGCTGGCAGGCATCCAATCTATATGTTAAAACAAAGAGCAAGGCTAAAAGGAACCTTCAATTTGCGCAATAGCTTGGAAATAATTTATAACAGTTTTGCAATGGCAGCCTGCGCACAGAGAAAGCTAAAGGAAACGGGATCTGAGGAAAGGGGAAAATGTGGGGAAAATGGGAGAAATCACAGGCTAAAGACATTCGCAACGACATCAGTTTCTTATCAAGGATCCACATATGTGTATAGCATAGAGTCAAAGTGGTCTGAGATTTATTTCACGCTGTGCAATTTATGTTTACTAGATTTTAATGGACATCATAAATGATTACTTGTAGGTCAAAGCTGGGGCTTGAAATATGCTACTATTGAAAAAAGGATAGATCTAGGTATGACTTAAACATATTTGATATAGAAAATTAAAAGATAATTGGTTACATTGCCAAGAACTTGTAGATTTTTGTGTTATTAAACAATAAATACTGTATACAGAATTTTAACCTGCACTTAAAACACTTAAAGCAACCAGGGACAAATCTTTTAAATTAAAAAAGTTATCATTGTTACTCTGAATTTACCATAAATGCCATAAAAACTCATTTTCATTCAAGGCTACCAACTTACTTTTTGGCCAAGAAACCCACTTCGCTACCAACAAGTTTGCGTGCACTTTTAAAATATGCTTGAGCCTGGCCGCTGGCGCTCATTAAATGCGATTTAATTTCTTTTGCGCGGCCCGTCCCCAATATATCATGTCAGCAATCAAGTCGCAGAAAGAAGGGAATCCGCTGACAGTTTGCATTCTGGACCGGGGCCCCTCGTCCGTCCCTCGGGCCTGGTAATTTCATGCTTGGCAACATTTCGCCGGCTCTTTGCGCCACTCGCCGTCGCCGCCGCGTCATGAGTTTTCCATTGCCATCGGTCAGTGGGAGACAAATTAAAAAGTTTTACGCATTTGACCCGCCATGGATGTGCTGGGGCATTATTAAAACTTTTATAATTTATCAAATATTCTAGGCTATTCTTGGACGCGACGACAGTTGTTTGCTGGACACTCGACTGACACGAGTCGCCTGTCGGTCATTGTGATTGGCAATTGGATGGGAAATGTGGGAAATGAGAAGGAGTCCGGCCGGAATCGATAGGGAAATTATAAGTACACTCTTCGGCAGTTCATTTTTTATGCATAAACAGCACCGGAGCAGCTGGGCCCCCTCTGCTGGCCTATCGGCATTGCCATCGCCAGGTTACCTGCCACTCGCCGGCCCATCAATCTTGGTCTATGATAACGCCCGGGCAGGTAGCTCGTAAATCTCGGCGCTATCTGGCAGCTCCTTGGCCCACCTAGTTTTTGTCCTGCGCGGTTCGTTCCTATTTGCGTAGCTGTCAGCCCGCACATGTGACCGTGAGTGAGCGATGGCGAGAGACGAAACGGAGCGGAGACGGCTCCAGGAGTGGCTTCAAATCAATTCCGGGAAGGCGGTGACGTCGCCTCACAAGATGCCCCCTGGTGAAAGTTCGTCTGTCGTCGGGGCTTCTTCGATCAAAATATTCATTGGCCAAGCTGGTTACATATTCATATTAGCAGGCAACAATGTGGCACTCCCTCAGGCTAAGCTACACAAGGGAGAATGTTAATTTTTGAAAGGGAACATTAATTTTTTAAGAACTAGCATTGCTATGAAATGTATAAGAATGGTATTTAAGATGGACTTTATTATTGTATATTAATTCAATTTAAAAAAGTAACACTTAATTAGGTTGCATATTAGGTAGAAAGTTCAACTTGATTATAATTCAAGTATTACCCCATCGTTTACTGTGCAATTTCACATTATCTCAACATGGAACAATCGCTGTATTGCCGCTGCATCTCATGTATGAGTGCACTCCTGGTCTGGGGCTTAGCACGCATCGAAGCCTTTCATTATTGGTAATCACACAGCGCCATGTGGCATCGATCAAAAGCAGCTGCGGTTTCTCCGGCCAACCTCCGGCATTATTAATCAATGGCTAGTTCGGGTCAAAAGGTGCAGTCGGCAGTCTCTTCCACCGACTTGCCGTGCAATCTAGTAAGTTCTGGTAATGTTAGTGCCTTTGTGTGCGCCTGGGCGCTTGACCGTTGCATTGTTGGCAACGAGGCGTATACGCAATACGTATACGTAATGTGCGGAGTCCGGCGGATGAGTTGGCTCAAAGGTGTGGACTCGGGCCGGACTCTCGAATAGACACACGAAATGAGCTCACAGCGCATTATTAAGTTGCTCGCAATTAAAATTACGCGCGTAATCAGAGCGAAAAAAAGATAAATTCGCGTGATAAATATATTTTTACGCTCTGGTTGCTGTGGACCGACGGGGGGGCAGGGTTAGGTACTCCGGCGTAATCAGGCTGCCGCACTGGGGGCTAATTAATTTCGCCACTTTACTCCGTTACGGGATCTCCCGGGAGGAGCTTTGGCTTAGCAGCCAGCCCCCGGTTTCTGTTCAAAATTCCTTTTCTTTTTTTTTTTTTTTTTTGCACCCACCATTTTCCATTTTCCGCTTTACATTCGGTCTGTGTTTTCTTGTTTGCCACAGCTACACGCTTTATATTCTGTCTGGCAGCGAAGGGTGTATCGGACTGACAGCCAGGCGGAGAAAATGAGCGGCCTTTGTTCCCCTGGGCGGGTGAGTCAGGTAGAATTTGTAATTGCTGCTGTCCGAACAGTTCATTTTCATTGGATACTAGCAATTATTTTTCCTAATTATTATTCTTTAAATAGGAAATAATAAGGGGTAACTCATAACGATTAATTGGGGAGTTATAAAGAGTTTTAGATTGTGGTTTTGATTTCTGATGATCATAGAGTAATTTAATGGTTTAAAGCTTTAAATGAAGTAATTAAGAAATTAATATAAAGAATATTTACTTACAATTCATACAATCCTATATACAATACCTTCTTTTCAGAGCGTATCAACAAGTTGATTCTATTCTTTCCTTAGATTAACTCTTATTTCATTTCAGCAGCCTTCCTTCGTATTTATAATTTTTTTCAGAGTTAATTAATCGGGCTTATGTAGGATGCTGCTGCCACAGCAACTTATCTCCAATAAACTAAAGTGCAACAAAAGTTTAAATGAACATTTTCAACGTGCATACTTAACTTGCTTAGCACACGGTCCGAGCCATAAAAATGGCAAAAGACAAAGAACTTGGTAGCAAGAATCTGACTGTCCTCAATGCGTACGCATAAAAGTTCTTTTTCGGCGAAAAGTATCCGACTTTCAGGCTCGACGGTCTTTCTGATAAAGAGAATTTATGCACAGGAAGAAATTGAGGTAGCAATCTTAAAAAATTAATAATATTTAGATACCTTTAGCTTCAAATAAAATATTATTTTAATCCAGTCTATAAGAGATAGTTCTTCAAACTACAAAAAGAAGTAAGCTGAATCCAGCTTGATGAGGAAGGTTTTCCACAATTAATTTTAAATGAAATTTTTTGGACTGTAGACACTATTTAATTTTAATTTTAAGATATTAAAATAAATGTTCTAATTCATTCCGCTCTTAGTATCATCATTTTTTTCTGTATAGAGTAAGGTGCAGATAAAATGGAGCCTGGAAGAGAACTGAAAAAAGTGTCAGTGGGCAAACTACAAGTTTGAGCACAAAGAGTAGTAGGCGAAGAAAACGAAGTTTTCTGGAAAAGGGGGTTCAGCGGGGGCACTATAAAGTTGCCCTTAGCCCGGGGACCGATGGTTGTTGGCCAACTGGCGACACTTTCCAGCAGCATGCAAAGCGAGGCCCGGGCGAAGTTGGCAAACAACATTAGTTGATGGCCCAAATGGGCCAACATGGCGCTCGTGGCAGTCAATAATAAGCAGGCGACATGTTGGCCAGAGCACACTTTCGGCCATCTCCGAATAAGGAGGGAGAGCAGGCCTTCAGCTGGAGCGGAGATGGATGAAGAGGACTTTTCAACAAGTTTAAAGTTCCCTGTCGAATTTCGTCCTCGTTTTTTCCTCCCCAAAAGAAGGGTACAAAGTTGCAACTGGCTAACAATTTATGTAGATTCGTGCAACATTTAAGACAGAGGAGTAGCAGAAGGATGCAGAAGTTCAATTCATGGCAAACGGCATTATAAATAATTCAATTTATTCGGTCGCGGCAAGTTTTCACCTGAGAAAGTCGTACATTCCTATCCCACCTTTAATTCCTCCATCCACGTCACTGTCCTGGCCAATTATAAAGGTCAAGCCCTGGCCCTCAGTTTGAGAGCTGATAAAAATGCACGTAATTAATGACTGACACTGATGAGCTGGCCAAGCTCTCTGGAACTTAACCCATTTAACTCCTAATTAATACACTTCACACAAATTCATTTTAATTACATAAAATAAACCAAATATTTATGTAAATGCCGGCTGTCACTCACTCGAGCACACATGCATATATTTTCCATGTTAATTACGCATCTGTTCACGGAAAAATCGCCGCTGTGCGGGAGGAAAGTGGAAAACCCAGCCCCGACGGTTGTTTGCCTGTCAGCAGCATTTGGCAAGCGGTAAAATTACACAGCAGAAATAACAAAAAAAAATACAATATAAATAAAGCAGTAACCAGCCGACAGCATTGGCATCGTCAAAATGAAATAAAATTTATTTGCGGAAATAAAAAGGATTGCAAGCCTTCTGTCAAGGCCGTTAAAGCGTACAGTAAATACAGCTTAAGGGGTAAATTTGAAGTGCTTTTTAAGGGATTTATGAGCTGAGCTCTAAGATCTTTACATTTAAGTTTGATTTGAGTGGAGGTATATACTTATAGCTATAAGGAGATATGTAATAATAGGTTTTTAAATCATAGTTCTTTCTTAATGTCAGCAATTTTTATAAGTATCAAACATACATCAGTAAAGAGTGGAGGTATATACTTATAGCTATAAGGAGATATGTAATAATAGGTTTTTAAATCATAGTTCTTTCTTAATGTCAGCAATTTTTATAAGTATCAAACATACATCAGTAAAGAATCTCCTCATAAATTACCCGACAAATTCTTAATGACGATAATCCCAACCGTAAATCTATTGCTCAATTAACCATGGTTTCAGTTGCTGTAATTTGTTTACTGCATAGCTGGTTTCATAGCCAGCTGTTCGAAGGCTTTAGCCCGGTGGAAAAGCGTGGAAACTCTCAACCGAAAACACACACACACATAACACCCTCACACACGGTATAGGCGCTTTTCGTTTGTAATTAGTGTCGCAGCGGCTGTTTCGCTTTTGCTGCCGCTGCCGCGTGTAAATTCAGAACATTAATTTTCTTAATTAGGAGTATGCCAGTGTCCTTAATTGCTAACAAGGCGTCTCGCATATGCGACCATGTGTTTCGGCTGGCAAATAGAGATCCATTCGCCAGAGAGCAGCAAATGCAGATGGTTATTACATTAAATATGTATCTCCGAGGGTGCTCGCTCTTATTACCATATAATTGAGTCGCAAAAACGAATAAGTCAGTTGGACTGTGGCAAATCCAAAGCTATATATTCGCCTTAAAGTGAATACGAAAAAAATTAGGAGCAGGACGATAAAGTAGCTGGAACTTGAGCCCACATGCTGGCCGGCGTCGAGTGTTGCTCCATTATTTCATGATTTCTTTGCCATTTATCACCTGCAGGCACTGACCGCAATCGTTGGGCGAAATTACAAATAAAATGAATTGCGACCGGCACCAGAATGGATGAAAATGGCCTGCGGAGCGACGGGGTGGATTTTCTCCGCAAAACAAAAGGGCTCTCACCTGGACAATTTGTCAAATCGCCACCGCAATTGCTCTTGCCCGAGCTCTTCGATTTCCGGTCTCGGTCCCGGGGCATTAAGGAAATCGGACTCACTCACCGCTGCCATTGTGGCTGGAAATTAATTGAAAAACTTTCCTCAATACACGCGGTTAGCTAATCGTCGAATACTTGAAATAATTGAGGGTTCTCCACTCATTTTCACCAATTTAAGCTGAGTTTGCCTGTGCTGCATTCTGGGGGTATGGGAAATTGTTGCTGAAATCACCACAAAGGACTCTGGTTACATTCTATTAGTTATGTAAATATGTGTCCCTTTAGCATGCATTCCAAAGCTGGTTATGTGACCCTCTTTCTCCATTTTTCTGAAGCATTTCTTGTGCAGAGAGAAAAATTTGATGAATTTTGTGGGTATAATTTAGTAAATAATTTATTTAATATTTTTGTAAACTGTTCAAGTTCATAATTTTGATTTAATGTATTGAAGATGATGTCGTCTACATTCTATTAATTATTAAAAATATTTATAGAGAACCCTTGTTTAGCATTTTTGGACTTATCCCTTTTTATTTAAATAATAATAAAATAGGGAATGTATTTCATTTTGTGTAATTTCGTAAAGGAAAAAAAGTATTACTTTCTAATTAAATCAAGCCAATTTTTCTAATATTGATTTCCATTTTACAAATAAGTAGTTATTTTTAAGCACTTAAACTTACAGTGAAACCCTTTCGCTTTTGTTTTAGTGCTCTTCATATTTTTCTCGTAAAAAAAATAACAAACGTACCTCTTGTGCAATGTATGAAACCTATTTGTCGATAAAGGAACTGAAATTCTTGCATTTATTCTGGCAGGGACCTCTCTTTAACTGGATACCCACTGAATGCCGGCTATGGCTTACTGGCCCACATGCAATTCAAATACCAAGTTTTGGGGTCACAATGCCGGACTTTCTTCAGAATTTGAGAGAAATCTGTAAATTGTCATTCCGAAAACAATTCCCCCGCCTTCCTCCCGTCGATTCCCTGCTGCATTCTGCTTTCTACTCCCTGGGAGGCCCAAAATTGTACATTTTCATATGCCGTGTTCCCATGCCGGAATTCATATTTCTGGGCATATGCATTTATATGCACATGCGAAGGCAATTGTTTTTGCTCCATACATATTCCACGCTGCCCCCTAACTTAACACGATTTTGCACTTGTCCTGCAGGACTCCTGCCCAAAACTAAAAACTAAAAAGAAGAATAGGAGAACAGAAAAAAACTATACGTATTGCATATCAAGTGAGCTCTTCGAGAGTGAGGGAAACTGGGACAAGTGAACAACTATGTAAATGGCTTTTCATTTGGGCCATGTGACAGGCCAACTGCAGTTGCACTTATTTTGGCACATTGCACTGGAAATATTTTGCAATATTTGGCCATTGATTTGCACCAGGACAGAACAATTTCCCTTTAAATCGATTCCGGGGCCGAACAATTTAAATTTGGAATTTTGAAAACGTTAGCGAGCGAGCGAGCGAGCGAGGTAAATAACATCACCTGTTAGCAGTTGCCAGTTGCCAATTGAAGAGCTACATTTTCGCCACTGACAGGCCAATCAAATTGGCATGAAATGGCCAAGACCGACCATCCAGCGGCCGACAAACCGAAATCCGAAAATCCGAAATGCGGATCTAATTGAAATTCACGCCGGTGTTGGGCTTAATTTTAAATCAAATTGCGAAATGCCAAACAAATTAATCGCCGTCGATGTATTTAAGTTGAAACTGATTTGGCTCGTGCAAACAGAAGCGGAACTCATTACAATTTTTAATTAATTTTGACAATAAATTTCATTGGCCAGCAGGAAAGCTCCCGATCCCTATTCCATAGTTCCGATTCCCGGCTGACAGTTTGATTGAAGCCGGGCAAGGGTACGGGATTGATTTCGGCAGCCACCTTTTCCTTTGATTTCCCCAGAAATGTAAAACAATGTCAAAAGTTGTTAATGCCCGGCAATCAAAATCAAAGCCCCCTGGCCCAGTAGTGCACCTTTGTTTTCAATTTGCGGATGGTAAAAATGGAATTTGCATACGCAGCCCTCGACTACGCGTGTCCACAAATTAAATTCAATATCGGCGCTCCTGGGAAGAAGGGAACGAGATGATGACCACGGCGACTTTGGTTGTTTGCGGCCTTCCTCCCTGTCCCTCCTGTCCATCAATCAATCAAAGCACAAAGGTTACCTGAGGGAGAAATTTGCATGGGTTCACGCAGCGTTGCCGGCGACGTCCCAAACAATTTGTGCTGCTTGCCTTTTTTTTTTTCCTTGCTTTGCTTTTCCCATCTCGTCCATTTTCCCCCGGGTGGTTTTCTTACGACGGCGGGGGGAGGATATCCCCGGATAGTCCTGGATGAAAAGGAGTGGGTTGAATGCTCCTGGCCGGGGCCAACTTAACCGCAGACGTATGGTCAAAAAGCTCCAGAGAATTGGCTCATGTTTTTTGCAAAAAGCATTTTCTTTGCCTGCAAACTTTCAGCATACCTTGTAAGCACTACAAGGTAGCAAGGGTATGTTGGGTGGGAATACAGGATGTCTAGTCTAGAACTATATGGAAAATGAAAGGGTAATTAAATCTCTAAGAAATGTATTTCCTTTTTAGACTAAAGTCATAATACTAAAGTCATCATAATTTGTGAAATTTATAACTCTTTTGTCTGCATTCTAAGGAGTATTCTGGTAGCCCAATCCGTTAATTCTGCTTTCCAATTGCTTTGCATGTCCATTGCTGATTTCTTTTTGGGTTTTGCTTTATGCCAGCCCAGGCCTGAAGTGGCCAGAAAGCGAGCACAGAAGGCCAGGAGAAGAAAACAGCCGGGGGAAAAAAAATAGAGCTCGATGGCCGGGGCACCGTGTGGTAAATGGTTAAGGGCATGTCATGGCAATTTGCATTTTCAGCTTGACAAAGGATGTGCATGACTATTTCCTCGTCCCCATCACCAACCCCTGCGCCGTGGACCCACCTCTCCTATTCAATTTTTGGCCGGGGCAGCAGCTGCCGTTAATATGCAAGCTGGGATTTCTTTTGTGGCTTTGATTTCGGTCCACGGCCACGGGCCGCCAGGCTTCATATTCAATATCATGTTCAATAATTTGGCTTCGTCCTGTCAGGGGGAATATATATATACATGCATAAGCAGATGGGCATTATTTGCGGCCCGGCCAGCGTTGATTGCCAGCGCTGAGCGTTTAATAGACTTTCAAATATTGCCACTTTGGCTGCGATAGGAGGCGACTGATGATGATGCGGCGAGCGGGGATATGGGCCAATAAGATAATTAATGTCCTGGGAGTAGGCCAGTTCGCCCCACGAACGGGGCAAACAATGCGCTCAAGGCGCCCCGGCAAGGACGAACAGAGAGAGAGAGAGAGCTGGACCAACCCGCTGATTGCCTGCGTTAATGTTAATTGCCCTTGATGAGTTTTATGCGCTGCGCTAATGAACAAATGACTGCACATCGCCAATATGTGCCAGGGTGTGTGCGTGTGTATAACCAATAGCCCGGCATATCCTTGCGCGCACACACACTGGCGGGTGGTGTATTATCCTGGCATTGTTAGCCGCCGGTCAGGCAACATTTAATTGCTGGCCGGGGTCCTCGAATTCGGAGGGTTGAGCTGTCGATGGGTTCTACCTACCAGCGAAAGTGCTTAATTGAATATTTAGCAAAGCAAATTAAAGTCACTTCGAGTTGAGATACACAGAGGATAGAAATAAGAGATACCTTTCAAGATGACAGGAGAATTAATCAGATTAACTCAAGTTTCCCTGAACTTTCATTACACATTGAGCCGTCAAGTCCTTGCTATTTTTTTAAAGAAAGAAATAAATGTACTTATCAAAATTAAATAAAAGTTAGCTGGGCTCGCTTAATGCACTTTCTGCCTGAAATGAATTCAATATTCATGCAATTCAAAAGCCTTGAGCTGTGTTTTCCCTTTGAAAAACTTTCCATTAGCAGACAGGACTTCCGCTTGCGAACACTTTTCGCCGGAATCGCTTTTCCATTATGTTTGACAAGACAGCAGGCACTCTGGCAGGTTTTACAGCTGATGTCCTTGCCGTGGAAGCCAACAATTTGCATACAAGAGACACTAAGGGAATCTGAGATGGAGACAAAACCACCGCTGATGGCTGTCAAAAATAAAGAAGCAACGTTTGCTAAATTAAGCCGGAAACCAAATTCCACCGCCGTTGCTGCTGCTTCAGAGTCCTGCTGCAACTTGCAACGTCGCCTTTTTGCGGTAATGGCGGCGACTTCAACTTCATTTCCTGGCCGCAGGACCAGGACCAGGACCCAATTTGCGTGGCGCGGTCGCATCTGCTTCGTAGGCGTATACGTAATATTGTGTGCCAGGCCAGGCAAGCCGAAAAATGCAACAGCAAAAATGTGTGCCACTCCACAGAGCCCGCAATCAGGAAAACTCCGAGAGCCAGCAATTTAAGCCAAGACATTGCATTCTCCGGCCGACCGGCAGCCACCAAATGACTTCCGCAAATAAAACGCTTTGTTCTCGACTCTACGAGTTTGGTACAAGTTTAAGGCATTAGCACATTGCCCCCAGCACAGCAGCCACTATATATATAGATACACACAGCAGTTTGTGCGTATTTATCAGACTGTTCTGCTGCAATCTGCTAATGCATTTGGCCGGGCGACTAATGAATATTAATGACGCCACGATGGCAATAAAAATATTTCAATTAGAGCCCAGCTGCCAACACATGCAGCAAGATCAACGACTTTGTTAATGCCACAACAAGTTGAAGATGCAGCTGGAAAACCGCAGACCAAGCCAGACAATCAGCTCACAGAAAGATAAACCGATGCCAGCACGATGGCATGCATAAATGATGGCCAACTAGGGGATTCCCCTGCAGCATTAAGCATCCTTCCACTGTCACGGGACAGCTGGGCCCTAATCTTGAAGTCTCTCGAAAGGATGCCGCGGCATTTTGTTTTGTATTAGTAAGTGCTTTTTTGGAACACATACTTTAAATAGTTTTAAAGTTTAAGTGCAAGAAAAGAAATTATAAATGATATGGTTATGTGATAGGTAAATAAAATGTATGTGTTAAAGCATTTTCTATTTATCAAAGTATTCAAAGTGTCCTATAAACATAAGCAAGTATCTTTAGAATTCATCCCTTATATTCCAATAAAAATGTATTTAAATAATTTATATATTCAAAATAAGGAAAAGCACATACCTATTCAGCTTACAAAATTGTACATTTAGCTTTCAGATTTGGTTTAGTTTTTAGTTGTGAAACTGCTGCAGGCCCCGTGCAATATCGGTTGCTATAAATTTACCGCAAAACAATGTGCAGCAAAACCAAATTTTGTTGCTCCAATTTTGCACTCACCTGGGCGAGGGCGAAAGCGATGGCGATGCCTGTGTGCGGCTGTGTGTATTTGCGGCAAACCCTTTGGGGTTATCAGCTAACATGGGGCCACCTTGTCAAAATAAACCATTCAATTAGTGTTGGAAAATTGAATTTTCCATGCAGCCTGTTGATGCGGCAGCTGTGATAAGCTGCGGGCCATCGACACCTTTTCCACCTCCGCTCCTCCGCCATGGCACTCAGAAATTTCATTAGCCTAACGAGTTGTTTGCTCTAAAGGCCGAGAGTAAAAACTTTGTCATCTCTCAGAATACGGAAGTTGGGACATGGAAGCACTCAGGGCTTGTTTACCACCAGCCGGTTCTTCTGAGCAAAATCTAAGGCTAAGTGCTTTTTGAGAAGAAACCAAGCGGGAAAACTGCATCACCTTTGACTGGATTTTGATTGAAATTAGTTATGGTTGAGTGACATTTCCAAGCACATACTACATTTGCATCCAATAAAAGAAGAACTTAAAGAGTTATTGATTTTGTATAAATGAATTAAATTAAACAATCAACAGAAAGCAGCTCACAATGTATTATTTAAACAGCCACAAGAAGCAATTGAAATGGAAAACATTCTAGTTAAGCCGTCGACAGGCAGCAATTCCTAGAAATATTAATCATGGCAATTCCCAAGAACGACATTAATCTGTAACCTTGGTCGCATTATGGTTTTACGCAAATAATGTTAACAAGCTCGTAATTAAATATTTGCACAATATTTTGCGTGATTAAAATAAAAGTCAAACAGAGTAATATGCCAAAGGAAAAAGTTGTTTAAAATGCACAGCACACATAAACACAAAACGCTGACATTCCCGGCATCAGGTTAACCGCAAAAACGGAGCTCACTTAAAATAAAAATTAAGCTCCTCGCTGCTGATTACCCAAAACACAACAAAAAACCGGCGAAATTTGAATGGGCAAGGTTAACAAAATTTACAAATACAAAAAAAAAAAGATGTATAAAAACATGAAGAGGAAACAACAAAAGTAAACACAAACAAAATGCTAAACAATCAAGAACGGTACTCCGCTCTACAGCTGCTGTTGCTCTTTAACAAATTCATTATAACTTTTGCTATTAAAAACATTAGAAGCCACTGCACACGCATTCCATTCGGAATAAAAAAAGGGGACTCTGTCTCTCATATATTCACATTTGCCAGGCGGAGCAATTTAACCCAAATGCTTATCATTTAGCCATTTAATTTAACCTTTTGCCCGGCACACATACACACATGCCACCAAAAATAAGCGGGAGCAGACATTTGTTACCACGGCTAAATGCTGAGTATGGGATAGTTATGATGAACTCAAGATAGGTAACAAATTTCATTGAGTATTTATCCCAGTAATAATGTTAAAATTAAATAAAATACATTTATAAAAACCTATTCATAAATTTACTATATCTTTAGCAATTTAAAGACTCATTTACATTTCCTATTCAATTTTATACTAATTATTTTCCAGGGTATGATGGTGTCCTGTTCTTCTCATTTATATTCTCCCAACTTTTTGCATATCACAGCTCATTCCCCTTGGCTCTGGCTTTGTTTTTAATACAAACTGCTGCTCATATTGCTAATGATTTTGGGTCACAGTCAGCCGCACACACTCCCCAACCCTTTGCGCCCTTAGCACCCATCCCCAAAAACACTCGCACACGTAACACTTATGGCAACACGTACTTGGGGTCCGTTTTTCTTTTCTTTTCTTTTTTTGCTCCTCTCCCTAGCGGAAGGTCTGTTGCCAGCCCATGTTAAGTATACGCCGCGTTGCTCCGTTTTTCGGTCGTTGTGTAACATGGCCGCTCCCACTCCCTTACACCTTCGTTGTTGCACAAATTAAAAACGCGCTACTCTATCTCATTTGCTGCCACAGCGACTCCCAGCATTTTAATAAAATGTTGTTGCTATAAACGTGATGCTGGCTTTAATTGTTGTTGCCACAAGGATGGTGTGTGTGCCAGGATAGAGAGTTGAAGAGAAGGTTCTCCAGAGCGAAATGTCGGTGGCTAGCTTATTTTTTAGTAAACGGAGCTTGGGCAAAATTGCATGCAATTAGTTAGTCGGCAACTTTCGCAGATGACTTCCTTTTTCAGCAGCCAAAATTAGTGAGCGGAGTCGTGTAATTGAGAAGTTCTGTGGGGTGGAAAAAGTGCAAGAAACGGAGAAAGTAATTGTCGAGTTCAACCTAATTTTTCCCTTAAAACTTATACCGCAGCTAGCCAGCTTTAATGTCAACTCTCAGTGCCGCATCTTCTATCCACGGATTAAAGGTACCCGTAAACCATCCAGACAGCACAAGGATGAACTGCTTATGTATCTGTGGCATTTGCCTGTTCGGGCCAAGCAGGCAGATAACTATCCTGGAGACGAGACGGCATTAGGATGATTTTGTTAATTGAAATTCGACGGCAGAGTGCACAGGAACAATTTCCTTTTGTTGCACGTGCGTTGCGTATACGCAGTGTGTACCCCAACGAAGAAGATGATGATGATGATGACGACGACGAGGACGAGGACGACGGTAGTCCCGGTGCTCTCCTGCAGGAACAATGCCCGGCATGCGCTAATATCGAAGAAGCTTTTGTAGTCCACACTATGCGCTTCATTTGATGCAATCCTAGCCTTTTGTTTGCCTTCAGCCCAACAGCCCATCAGCCCATCAGGCCATCAGGCCACCACCAGCTCCTGCAGGTCCCGACTCTCGGGTTGCTGTTATGGCCACGTTAAGGGCACGTCCAGCGATTGTATTTTCATTTTGCTTGTAAGTTTTACTATCCTCCACTGACACTCCTGGTCCTCCTTTCAGGCTCCATCCTTTCCGGTGTCCCTCCACGCCGGCACTCGTTTTCCTCGCGGCTTTTCCCATTGTGTGTGTGCAGCACAATAAGTTGCCTTCCGCTTGCTTTGCACGCCATTGAAAATGTTAAACTTACGCTTATTGGTTTTGCGAGTATGCAGTTCACTACGTAATTACACCAGCCGACAAACCAAAGGACTCCGACTGCAGTTGGGTCAACTTAACTACGTGAGATTGAGAAAATATATAAATGGATTTTCTGATGGGTATGCATTTTATCTGAGGTAACTTATCATGAATTTAATTTTCTCCTTTAAGGTAAGGTTATTTTATTTTCTTATGAATTCTTTAGATGCTTTAGCAATCTTTCTTTGCCTGCATGGTGTAATTTTTATTCGATTGTACGAAGAACTAATGATTGAAAAGCTTTTAATGAAAAATCTCTCGTTTTTGCTAGTAAAAATTCACCGTTTCTCTAACAAGCAAAGCTATATTTAAACGCCAAGTGAATGTAAGTTATAATGCAGAAACCTTAATTAGGTATCCATAAGGGAATAAAGTTTATTAACCAACATAAGCTAAGTAACATACAGAAACACCTTTAGAATTCTTAAACACAGGCTAACCAATTTCTAAACAACTATATCTTCATTTAAAAGTACAATTGTTAATTATAACAATTGCTATAACCAAATTATCCTTCCCCCTCTATAAGGAAATGCTTTCACCTCTGGCAGTCCCCTCTGCTCTTGTCAGTGGGATTTCTCCTCAGTGAACGTCTGTCCAAATAGTCAGTTACATTCTTATCCCGGGCACAGAGAGATTCTTTTGCTGTCATAGTGACTGTCACAACTCGGCTCTGAATGCTGACATCCAGTTCCGCAGTGAGTTCGAGTCCCGAATGAGCCTCCCGGGCCATGCCATGCATTGCTAAAGCCAAACAGTCGAGTTTACGACCAGGCTGGGAGAGCCACATCCAGTGGCCGAGCGAGCACTTTGTCCTGATTAGGAAAAAGGTTTCAATAATCCGGACCAGGATGGGAGCTGGCACTGGGAATTGTCTCCGGACAAAAAGCGGGCACAACAATTGCAGTTCGGAACACTGGAAACTTTCAAGCGAACAAACTTGGCCTTGTCCGTAATTAAGCCTTAAACATCAACAATGAGCAATTGTTGGCCGGAGCTCACTGCTTAATTAGGCAACTGCCTGAGACAAAGGCGTTTTGTCCCGATTTTGCTTTCGCTTTCGTTTTGGCCATCAAAAATCATCAGTCAGACTTAATCAGGGCCCGGGAATACCGCATTGTTAATGCCACATCAATATTAATTAAGCCGCCCTCGGGGCGCCCCGGGGGCGTATGTGCAATGAGCCAAAGGGAAAACGTTGACTTGGCCGATCTCGGCCAAATGACACAAATCTGACAGCGCCCTGACATCGAACGCATTCTAAGCATGCTAACACAACATAAGCGACATGTCAAATGCCAAAAGTGACTCGCCAAAGATTCGTCCTGCGATAGCTGAAGGACCTGGCACCGGAGCTGAGGCTGGAGCTCTCAAGCTCCGGAGCTGCGAAGCTGAAACTGCCGCTGAAGTGGCTGACAGCTGAAGGCCAGTTGACAGCAAACCCGATAAAATTAGAATACAGTGGAATGCCGATAAAGCACGCTTAATTTGCACAGGTCTATATATAGCCAAGCCAAGAAATTAACGAAAAGCCGCAACAGAAATTTACGAAAAACGCATTTCCAAGGTTTCAAGTTCTTAGAAGTTCAGACGTGCTTCGATCTTGGGAAGTTGCAAATTAAAGAGTTGCCTTTAGGGAGTGTTACTAGGACATTCATTAATATTATATTGAATAGTTAACAATTTAAATGAAATTTATTTGTATTTAATATATTTATTTATATAAACATAGCTTTTGACGTAAACATGTAATTTAAAAAATAATACAAGTACTTAGAAAATAATGGTATTATTGTGTATAATGATTTTATAATATTCTTTAAGTTATAGACTAAATAATTTGTAAGTAAAACTAAGAACTAAGAACTAAATATTTCTAGTCTTCTCCCCGTTCATATGTAATCTCTATCCACTGTTTCCAACTCACGATGTGTGGCAATAGTTTATCAAGTCCTGGCCTTCAAATATTAATAATTATTTTTGCAATTAACGCGTCATTGTTGCTGCATCATGTTGGTTAAACGGCTGCGTAAGCTTTTTGGTCCTGTTGGCCTCCGGTTTTTGGGCTTTCAGAGCGTCATCGACGGTTTGCACGCGTCATAATTAGCGGGCTTTGTGCGCACGAGTTCGCTCATTTGGCGCCTTTCAAGCCAGGTCGGGCAGATAAACTTCGCAGCTGGCTGTCGTGGTAATAAGGATGGCAATGGCTAAGGCTTATCCACCGCTCAGCCGGGCGAAAGCCGTCGAAAGTGTTGCTTATCGGGCGGCGGCAGTGCGTCACATGCAAAAACTTCCTAAGGGCGAAGCAACCGGGAGCGGCGTTGGCGGCGCGCATAAAAAGTTGACGCAACACGCCCAGAAGACATGTGAACGTTTTATTGGCATTAAGGGATCAAACGAGAGCTGCCAACGGGGCCGGGGTAAACTCTTTGTAGCGCCCTCGAGTAAAGGAAAAAGCGACGGCCATGTTTGCACAGGCAACCATGGGTACTTCACTGAAATTTTAACGCTGACACAAGAAAGATTTCAACGACTCACAGAGGCTGGCAGACAAACAGAAAAGAGTACACACGGAAGAAAAGATTGCTGTCAACACATCTTGGAAATTAGAAACAATATTTACATACCATATTTATTGAGACCTCAGAGCTTCTCTCTAAAAAGTTAAAGTTAAATCCTCTTTTATACCCTTTTTGAAAGTAGAATTTAATCGTTAGAATTCTAATTCTTATTCTCGAACAACTTTTTTCGAAATTCCTCTGAGTGCAGGCTTTGGCAGGCAAAAGCAAGTAACGGCGACAAAGGCAACCGTATACTTTTAGGGCCCACGCTGCGTATACGCAATCAGCGTTGGGCAAACATTTACCCAAATAGTTTTCGCTTTTAAAGCGAGCCAGGAACGCCAAAGCAGAAAGACGCTTGCTGAGCTCGGCATTTTATTAGCTGCTTATATATGTGAATGCGAATTTAGTCATAAATCTGTAGACGCGCCGCCGCTCTGCGCACTGCCGCATGAAATTGAAATATAGTGTGATTTTCACTTTAGCCCCCGTCGTTGTAGCTTCCGAGGCAAGCAAAAATCGACTCCTCCTCCACATTTCGTGACCACCGAATAGCACCGGCAACGGAATTCGGTGTCAAAAGCTCCGAAATACCAAAGAAGCCAGCAAAACAAGAATGCGAAACGATCAAATGAACCCTGAGTTACCCTGTAACTTTAAATAAGTATGAACACATTGTATTAGATTATAAAATATATTAGATATTAAGTCTTATTAATTTTTAAAGAAATATTAAATCAAACACATCAAATATTGTTACAATTTTACAAACACCTAAGCAATCCTTAAAACTTAAGGATGATTTAAAGTATTTATTGAATAATCCTTTAAAAAAAAATATTTATTTACACAAACAAAAATTTTCTAAATAGCAGTTTCTGTTTTATTTATTTTTGTTTTTCTTTTTATTTTTAAGGACTTTATATCCCGATAAACCTGCCTAAGTAAACTTTCGAAATAGAAACGATTGTATCGAATTTCTTCTCAATGCCAATGCCGGCTGGCAAGACAAAGGGCGGAACCATTGCAAAGGAAGCCATTATCCTTGCGTTATTTATGACAATTTCCTTATGAGTATTGCTGCCCCCATCCACCTACAATTGATCGGCACCTCCGACCCCTAAAAGGCCCCTGGCCCCTCGATTCCTCGTTGCTATTTCCCCGGACGGACACATGTGCGTTTTCACTTCCCGAGGCATTTTGGAATCGAATGGCGACGCCTTTGCTGGTTGACTTTAACGCGGACAAAGGAATCGGCGGAGTTGCGTGCAGTTTTCTCCGCGGGAAATGGCCATGGAAATGGGAAATGGAATATGGCGGACGGCAAAAGCAAAGGCAAAGCGTTTCCTCGCGTGTCTGTCTAAATGTTATTATTAGTTATCAGCGACGCTGGTTATTTGCCTACTTCGCCACCAGATTAATGCCTTTCTACCGTGTCGCATGCCATTTTGTCCGGCCTGGGGGAATATTTTAGCAGGTTGTTCCATCTAATATGCAGAAATGTGATTAAAACTGCCCCATTAAATGCAAATAAAACAGCATGTCCTGCTGTAGTTACGACACTTAAAGTGCTTGCGTGAAAAGTGTTCTGAGATGAGCCATTAAGGAATTTAAGTGCTTCAAGGGTTCCACTTAAGCCATTAGTCAAATGGAAACCTATTCATTGTAATCAAAGGTAAAACTCTTGCATAAATATATTGAAATTTATTTATACAACAAAGAAGCTTATTTAAGAGTCCTCTAAGCTGGCAGTGTAAGTTCACGATAATTTCAGGGGTCACAAAGTCAGTTTGCCATCTTGATTGGCATAAATTGTGGGAAAAATAATTCGCATTTGCAGTTGTCGCCGTCGCAGTCGCCAAATGTATATTTATACACACATATTTGCCTCTGTTTTTTCCGTGTCGCACTGGCCACTCAGTTAATTCATGTTTACTTGTCCGACATGTGGGTGCCAGCGGTGCACCCCATGTGTGGCCGAATGCCAGCCAGCAAAAAGATATATATCCTTTATGGATATATGTACATATATGCAGCCATGGGGCGTGTCAGTCTGTTCATGTCATAATTCTAAAATTTGCGGTTGTCATGCCACACGGTTTTAAAAAATTACAGACAATGCAGAGGGCATATTAAAGCCGGGATATCCTTTTTTGCTATGGTAACTACATATCCCATTAAGATAATATCTTATTGAGTTTCGGTTTCTAATTTCAAAATGCATTATCCTATTATATCTTTCAATGTTTAAATTAGGTGGAGTGCATATATTTATCCCTGTACTTCAATCAGTTTAATTTCATACAAGAATTATAAATTAATATTTAAGTGTGGCCTAGGCGCAGTGTAAATAAAGAAAGAAGTGTTTTATTTCTACCTCAAGGATTCTCCTCAATTGTTAGTACCTAAGAACAATCTAAGATCTGTATATTTCTGTGAATTCTAATTTTAAGACCCTTCTTTTCTTGGAAACTTGACTGCTATTCCGGCTGGCAGAGACGAGACTAGATAACAATAAACATAGACCCACATAGATGTGCGCCAGTTAAAGGTCCCCGCCAATCCTTGTATCAGTCTAGATAGTTTGAGGTAATTTTCTTGGCTTAAACAAGGCGAAGACAAGGATGCTGCAGAGGGGTGGCAGCCAGGGGGTGCTGTGTAGTTGGCAGGGGCAACAACACTTTTCGGCTGCATAACAAATACACTTCAATCAATGCCAAATGGTCGTGCCGGCAATCACAAGACACACACACACACACGATCACGGGGTTTGTCCTGGCGGGTGTAGCTGTGTGTGTGTGTGTGTGTGGGCGCCACAAAAATGAAAACAAATTTTGGCATGATTGCTGATTGTTTGTCTTTTTCATTGTTTGGCACGAATGCGGCCTCTGTCGCTGCCTCTGCCAACGCACGCGCACATTTATTGCTTCCCAATTGGAAATAAAAATGGCGGGCGGGCGGCAGGCAATAAGAAAAGCCGACACACCATGTACAAAAAAAAAAAAGGAGAAGAAAAGTCCAACGCTCGACTTCAATTGAAATGAAAAGCATAGGAATGTGGTATGTGCACGATATAACTGTAAAAACAAGTGTATTCCACGCGGGGAGAGCTCTTCTCGGAGAGTTGAATACCCTAAGAATGAACACATAATCTAAAGAATTCATTTTGAAAATAGCAAAAAAAGAAGTGTCATAAAATCTTTCTTAGTTTCTTGCAAGTCAGAAAGTTTTTTTTAAATAATTCTTGTTTGTAAATAAATGTGGACATGGTATTTAAAGCCATAAATTGTCATTATAAAATTCCATTTTCAAACTTTTTTTCAGGCTTGAATAATATTAAGTTTTGTCTTTTAAGGCTTGTTTTAATTAAGCTCACATTAAATTTTTAGACTTTACAATTTTCTTGATATTAGAATGATCATGTATTTATGGCTGTATATATTTTTAAAGAGCAATATGTAGTTGAAATATAGTCAGAAATATGATTGTACTTCCTTAAAAAATATGCCAGAACTCAGAAAGAGATGAATAATTCTTAAACTTTAATAAATAAATTTTATTATAAAATGATCGAAAAACGACAATATATGGTTAAATTGTATGTTTATTTATTAATCTATTTTATTATATCTTCATCAATATTATTTTATTTATTTTACTTCATTTTCTATATATTAATTTCTATATAAAGTTATTTTTATTACAATATTTGGAATATAATAAATTGAAATTGAATTATTTGATTGTTTTCCTTTTCAACTTCCAAACCTTGTAAAAAAAAAGAAACAAAATAAGAAGCTTAAATTAGGAATAAATGCCACACAATATGTATTATTTATATTCAGCATTCTAAAGTATTTTCTAAAGAAATGTAATTTCGCAAAGCCGAGTCAAGGACCCCGGACAACTCCACGTTCCCTTACACCGCACAGGGTAGCTTGTAACTCTCCAGATACGAGTACACAAGGCTTTCTTCTTGGTCTGGCTTTTGATTTGATTTGCTTGGCGGTCTGGTTTTTTTTCGCCTTATTTTTCGTTTTTCCCCCCTTTTTATTTTTTCCCCGGCTAGGCCGCAAACATTTGCCGCTGACTCCGGGCGTTGCCGTCACCGCTGATTAAAACAAACACAATGCCGGCGTAATGACGACATATGTACGTTTCTACGTAGCTCCATAGCTGGCTGGACCCCACAATTCGGTAGCAATGCCAGCGATTTCCACCCACCGACAGCGATTTCCCAGCCCAGCGCCTTTTTTCCGCACAATTGTACAATTTCGTCTGCGTTTTTTGTGCCCTGCGAGAGAGGTCTGTGTGCCTTTGGCGTACGCGCTTCGATTTTTTCTCCGCTCTTGAACATTGATTCATAATTGATTAGCATTACTTTAGCTATTGTTCGATTTATACATACATACTATATATGTATGTGGAATGGTGCCCTTGGGCAACGTCTGCGCTGTTAAATTAAGCGTAAATTTTTCGGTTTGCTGGCGCATTTTTGATGAATTTTATTGCTTTGTGCAATTACTTTGCTGATTTTATGTTTATTTATAGTCATGCAATACATCTCTGGGCCTTTGATTAAACAATAGATATGCGTGTGGCATCGTAAAAACCAGAATATGATTGCCACTGCCACTGATTTAATCTTCCAAGGAAATGGCTGCTTAAGTCTTAAATTTATTCAATTTGTTAAAGGAGATTTTCTGTATTTTCTCTTTCTCCTAATAAAGTGCGAGGAGTGTTCATAAATATTCATTTTCGGAAAGAGTGTTCTTTAATAATTGCAAGAAATTCTTGCAGCTCCCGAGCAGCAGCTACATCCCGGCATTAACTATTTTTAATTAGACTGGTTGTGCATAATCAGCTGCAAGTTGTTGCCTGGCTCTAACAGTTTTTCTTGGCCAAGTCCTGGCCAAGGACCGGTGCCTGGACTTCTCCTAACGAACTGCGTGTTGCTGCTGCCGCTGCTGCTGCTGCATGTTGCATTTAAAGTTTTTTTTGTAGCGTGCAATGCAGGAAATCATTTTAACAATTTTCCGCCCCAACCCCAGCCCTCGCCCCCTTCGACGGTTTTATATTTTTCCTTCTGTTTCGCAACTTTCCTCGTATTTTCTATACACCAGTTCAGTGCACCCCCGGCACAGACAACATGAAAAGGCGCCCGAACACCAACTTCGCCTTTGTTGTATGCTTGTTCGGGTTACCTGGGGGCTATATATAATACCTATTAGTGGAAGGGGTATATGTGATCCAGCATTAACACTAACTTTAAAAGTAAAGAACTTCCTGGCTTAGAGAGCACTTAAGAAGGTTGTCAAACTAACAGGAAATGATTAAGAAAATAAAGGTCTTGAGGAGAAATATATATTAAAATCTTTTATACAACTTTTAAAGAGTATAACTTAGTCCTTAAACTAGTATATATGTCCACCGATTTACTCTTTTTTTTTTGTGGCCGCCATAGCCACAGCTCCTTTTCTCCATTGCGGCGGCAACTTGTCGGTAATTATGAATGGCCAGCGGGTTAAAAACAAAATAAAAAGAGGTACAAAAGTCAATGACTCGCTGCTCCCGCTATCCACCTTTTTGTTCAATTAAAAGTTTATGTGAGTTATCTGCCTGTTTCATTTAATTTGCCCGCAAGACTTGTTAATCAGCTTGTTTAATGGGAAGCGCAACCTTTGAAAATGGCAGGTCAATTGATGCCACCTGACGTTGCAAAGGAAGCCCCTTTGAATGGACAACATCTGTTGCAATTTACCTGTCACCTCCGCAATTTCCACTTGGGACTCGAATATATGTACAACCGAGGAGAGAAAAGAACTGTGTCACCAGCAACCGACTGGCCCTAGATCAAATATCCTGCATGTCCTTGTGTTCCCAAGCAACCCCAACCATCCTTCCCTACTAATTGCAATGTAAAGTGTTTAGACACAATTTGGTTGTTGTTCTGAGGCTCGGCTTCTTGGAACTTTTCCCTCTCCATGTGAAAACGAAATTGCTCAATTAAGACTGTGACCTGACTTGCTTGTTTTTCCTGTAAAGCTTCACTTCTGGAACATGCCTTCCAGCCATGTGTGGGTTGTATAATTTAAGCTATAAAATAACCATGAAAACAAATATTTTTTACATTTAACGGGCTGAAAGGTTGTTTAGTTTTTATTGAAATACAATAAATATCCAATGGTCAATTGGATTAATTAGCTAATGTTATATTAATCAGCTCTTTAAATTTTATTCACATACTAAAATGAGTAATTAAATGCTCTATTTTCTCTTAATTAATCAATCAAGTTTCAGCATTTATTTTTCCATTTGTCGGTCTACTTAAACTTTCATTCATCCCTGGCCAAACAACCTAAATGTCCGAAGCAGAGCAAGGCAAACGTAATCGAATACTTTTCGTATTTACTTGGTCTTAGCCGCTCGACTCACTCCTGGCTTAAATACTCTTTACTGGAGCAGTCCCAGGGCTCTGACAAATAGTCGGCCATCAAGGAGCGGGGCAAAAGCGTTTTTTGTTTGCCGAAATTTTATCTATGTATGCCTCTGACCCGAGTCCAAATAACGACCATCAAACAAACTTTGATTTATGACAATCTAGTTCATTTGATTATTGCTGCCAACGACTGGACATACGCAGGGAAGAAGGAAGACTCGAGCTGGACGAGCGTGGAAAACATTTTCATTTTCCATTCAAATTCAATGCTAATCTACTTGCACAACAAGCCACATTTCCTGCAAGGCCTACGACTCGCTCAAGCATCATTTATCAAGGAACTGGGGACCGTTGTCAATTTTTTTTTCGTATTTTTCCCTTTTTCGGGGGGTGGGTCTACGGGCATTATCAACACACATCGGGTTCATTATTTTTATCGTACAAGTGTTTGATACTTCCTTCTATCCCTGCTTTATATCACTGCAGGCAACACGCGCCGCACATTAAGCAGCGAACCGTATTTTAAAAGGGCCAACTTGAGCATTAACTCTGTGCAACTGTGCGTATACGTAATCTAAGGACTCGCTACTTCCGAAGGGGTCAAACGAAATGATACCTCAGGAGATGCTCTGGGGAGGGTAACTTATTTTGTGTTTTTTTTAACAACTTTTAGCTTAAACAATTTAAAGAATTCAACGCTAATAATTTTACTCTGGTATTTTATTTATTTATGCTTCCTTTTTCAGTGGAATGTTCAACGCAGGAAACTGGTAAGAAATGATGTTTCTTGTTAATAAAATCTATATGCACGTTTATTAAAGAAAACTCCAATGTTCTCAGAAAACTCGCTAATTCCATTCCACTTAATTAAGTAGCTTCTTTTTAAAAGAACCCGAGCTGAGCTGCATTTTAAGAAACATTTCATAAAATGGCTGGTGCCCTGGCTGTTGACGACATTAAGTGCTTAGAAACTCAACCAGGGAAGCCTTTGCGACATCTCCCACCGATTCCCATGCTCACTCCTGTGCCGGCTGAGTCTGTTTTTAATTTACTCCGGCTTCTGGCACCGAGCTGAGTCTGTCTTGGAATCGGAGGAATCAGAGGAATCAGAGCCTGTCAGCTTCATTGCCGGCGGCTGCAGGTTAAGCATCTACTTGAACCTCCAAGTGTTGACGTTACATGAGCTGAGGTGTTTGTTTGGCATCTGCCTTTGACATCTGCACTCGCATATACCACACGCACACACCCATTAGTTGGAGGAGTGTCTGGTGCTCTTCGTGGGAGGCTTCTTATACCGTGTAGTCCTGGAAAGAAAGGTATCTACGAATGGAGGTAAATTTTGGCATGAATAGAGTTTTTCAGACATTTCATTTATTTATTGTAAACCTTAAAATCGGAATAACATTTTTTGGGGTAGCCTTCACCTAGAGTTTAAAGTGTACTTTCCCAAAGGATACTTTGCAGTCGTGGCAACCTTCTTGGCCATTCCTGTACTTGTTTTTGTCTACGACCTCGGGGCAGTGTTGAGCATGTCCGCTTTTGGTCTCTTTTACAGTGCTTCTGGTTATGGCTTTGCTACACACAAACTGCAATGGGAATGGATTTGTAAATCGTCGCCAGTTGGCTATGAGGAAGTGAAATGACGTGAACATAAATTTAAGTGCACGAAGAGGTCAAGGGAGAACTTAATGCCGTCGACAGGCTAGGCAAAAAGTAGAGTTTGATGAAAGGAAATCTAAAAAGAGTTGAGATATTTAATCAGACTAATTAAAAATTAGGTGGAAAGAATTGTAACTTCAAAAAAATATAAGAAATAAATAAGTTACAGGCAAGCTGCTGTTTTCTGTGATAGCTAAATTCTAAAAAGGATTATTTGATATAATAAAACCAAATCAGTACACCAACAATTAATAAGTTTTTTTATACTTGCTACACGGATGATGTGATCCCAGATCTTTCCTAGAACCATTTGTTTGATATGTGCACCCCATAAAATGCCCCTGCTATGGAAACTAATCCATCTCCACAAAATTTCACTTCCATCACGGCAAAAGGCTTAGTCCGCAAGGACTTTTCTATAATTCCGTGTGTGTGTGAGTGTGTGTGTGTATGCTAGCCAGGAGCTGTCAGCGGGTGTCGCTGCCCCGCGCCCAGCAATCAAAGTTCTGGGCCCAGAAGCTCCCTGGCCGGGCTTTCGGATCCGAAAGCCTAATGAAGCAATTTCAGCCGGGCCGCAAGCAGCGGACAGATGATGGAGCTCTGGCAAACAGCTAATTATGTACGACCCGAAAAGAGGGCTCTATGGCAAAGCCGCTTTAATTGGCGCACGCACACAATTACGCCAAAGATTTTCTATATACACTTATATGTCTATCAGTCACATGTGCGTGGGTGACATTAGCAGCGATTTACCGCGAGAGAGAGAGCCATCACCAGGTGGACAACTTTGCGAGATTTTTAGATCCAAATAAAGACAAATGAGAAAAATGAAGTAAGCTGAATACTACGGAAAATTTAATGTAATATGTAGGTATTTATTCTTGACCAGTAGGTATTGTTAAAGCAATGCTAAACACAAACATTTTTCGTCAAGCTTAACCGCCATTTAAAACTAGGCAACGATTTGAGATCACTAACTGAAGACTGTTCTATGTTTGAAATATATTTTTCACAACAGAAAAACTGTTCAATTCCTAGGATTTTATTTGATACCAAAATAAAATTTATGAGTTATAATGTCAGAATTTTTCAAGAAAATTAAAGCCATAAAATATAAATACTGATACAATTCAAAGGCCCAAATATTTTATTCAAAATTCTGGCAATACAATTATAATTCTAATTCTCAGCACTATCCTAAGAAGATTTACCAAAATAATTAATTAGCAACCGCGAGTTGGTAAAGGATACAATTTTCCAAATAATTTCCCAATTAATCCGTGCCTTCAATCAGGTGTGCAATACCACCAACAAAGGTGTATTTGCGGAAACAACTTATTTTTGGTACTGAACTTGCACCTCGACTTGCCTCATGCGCTGCGTAATTAATTATTTGCGTCACTAAGTTGTGCCATTTCCATTCCGGCCGCATATTTTCGCCAGCCTCAATCTTCTGTCGTCGTCTGATGGCTTTTTGCATAATTCAGCCATGGCCAGGCTGGTCACGTATCGAGCGCAAACGGCGTGATTAGGGTTTCTCGGTTTTGGCCAGAGCGGTTCTCGGTCTCAGCCAGCGAAAGGATCCTGGCTGAAAACCACAGCCTGCGTGTGTGTGTTGGGTTTTCGTGGCACAGTAGTGCCACTCCGTGTTTTTGTTGCTGCTCATTAAATACCCAAATCAAAGTCGCTCTCTGCCGACGTCAAGCTATTTTAATTGTTTACGTTTATTGATATTTGTGTGGCACTAATTTTCAATTATGTAAATGATACTAGCAAACATTTTAATGAATGTAATTTGATGTCCTGCGCTGCCATAACCCATTTCACATTTTCTGGAAAGATTTCAAGAACTTTTTCTTCGCCTTTTTCTTGGGAATACGAGACAGACATAAATAATCTCAGCACCGCACATATTAATTGCATGTATTTCTCAACAATTTCCCCCACTCGGAGTGGCCGTGTCTAAGGCTTCATTAGTCCCGAAAGCAGCCGAAAACTTCTTAATTGTTTCATTAATGCAGCGCAATCCGTTTGCTCGCTACTTAATTTAATTTTATTTGCTGTCCTTGCTGCCGCTGCTGCTCCTGTCACCGTTGTAGTTTTTTAAATAATTGTGCACAATTATTTCACCCAATTTAACAGTTCTTTTTCGGGAGCACTTTATGCTCGTCGTATACATTTAAATGACGTCATTTATATTCCAGCGGGATAAGCACTTAATGCAAAATTACATGCAAAGCGGAGCGAGACGAGCCGAGACGGGTTGAGCTGGGTTGAGTGCCGCCTGCCAGAATAAAAATAAAATATTCAATTAAACCCGTTCCCGCCCAGATCCGTTGACAGCGATATTAATCTGGCGTCATTTTTATTCGCCGCTTCCCTCGGCCATTGCTGTTAGCGAGCAAACACGAATACGAATTAATTAATATAATTGTTGCTACCACAACGGCGCCCTTCGGTTCTTCACAGCTCCCCAAAGTTCCCTTTCCCTTCAGCCTAATAAAATTGCAGGTACTATGCGCTGACAGAGGCAGCCAATTTATTATTTTCTCAGGGAGCACGGGAGCAGGGATCCACTCCACTGCTGAAATAGAGCTAGCAGGGGGCATTTTACAACCCCATATTCTTTTATAACTATATTTGTGCTATGCAGTCAAGTTTAGTTTCAGTTTTGCTAAGAATTCAAGGAATTATTACAGGATTGTGGAAGTGGGAGAGCTGTAGGATTGGGAATTAAGGAAAGCCCAAAAATTTAATAGAAGAAAAGGTGTTCTTCTAATAATATTTGACTCATTATCCCAATTCAATTGTCATTATATATTGTTTATAAAATAAACAGATTGTTTCCTCTTTTATTCTGTAAATTCTGATAATTTCCCTTTCCCATTTTCATATTTTCTATAATTAAAAAAAGAGTCCAGTTCCCATATACCCACAACTGTAAGCTACAAAATACACCATATTCTTACCCCTTTCCTATTATATTAACCCCTTCAAGCTCTTTGTCAGCCTTTTATACATACTCGTATATACTTTTTCGGTTTGCGGAACGCGAAATTTTGCGACTGCCAAAAAAAAAAAAAAGCGGGGAAAAAAAATTCCAAATAAAAACCAGGAAATGCAAGTGAGTGAGTGAGTGAATGACTGCAGTGTAATAGCAAACTGCCAGTCAGTCAAATATAGTGAGTGCGGACTTTTCAAAATGAAAAAATAAAAGGCAGTGCCTACTTTTTAGCTGAAGTGCTGCGGTTTACGGGGAATGTGAATGCGGCTGCTTTTTGTTGATGCCACCAACTCAGCGCCGCAGGGCGCATTCACAAATGGTTAAAGTCATTTATTTCGAACAAATCATTGGCCACAGCCAACAAACGGAGCCCACAGACAGCGCCTTCAAAATAAAAACTAGCAAGTTAAAGCAAAAGACACGCAGTCCCAGCCCCCAAATGATTGGATCCTGAAGCCGAGGGCAATTTTTCAAAAGAGATAGGGGATGAGGCGAAAAAAACTTTGACTGACGCTTGTCGTTGTCGTGCGAGATAAACTTGGTTCGATGCCCAAAGTTATTGAGGCGCAAACAGTTGGCTCGGCTTAGTCCCGGCTTTCTCAAAGGCACTCTGAAAAAAAAATACTACAAAAATTGAGAAAATTAAGACTCAGTTTTGGAATATTTAAGAAATATATACCACATTTTATCATTAAACAAACAGATGTTTGTGATTAAAATTATTTAAACTTCGTGTATTGTCTGATATTTTTAATATTACAAATGATCAACATCCTTGGGTCTTTCAGCTTAAATAATATATTTAAGTCTCATTTTTCTGCTTTTAAATTATAAAGATGAATATGGTATGTATTATTTAACAATATTTATATTATAAACTATACAATTAGTGTTTTAGATTTTTAATATAAAAAGAGTATTTGTGGGTTTCAGTTTAAAATATTTAACAAATAGTTGCTTATTTTTTTGTTTTTAAATTTTATAAAGTAGAATATAGTATACATTTTTTAATAATTTTAAATATATATATTGATAAGAGGTATAGTCTTGAGAGGAGTTTTACGTTTTTACTCTAAAAAGAGGTTTCCTATAGGATTTCACCCTATATAAAATTTATATATCTAACAGTCTTATTTTTCTGATTGCAAATTATAATTTAAGTACAGTAAACTCTTTAAGATCATAAGCTTTTTTAGCAATAAAAAAATATATTAACACAGTATTTTATAAGTGTTCTTTATTTTATGAGAGGCAGAATATTAAATTCCTTAAGGGGGAGCTTCTTAATTATTAAAAAAAAAAAAAATACGAGATAATTTTCTGTTTTTAAATTTTAGTCCAACTTAATTCAAAATTAATTAAAAATAAAATAAGCCCCTATAAAACATTTTTTTTACAGTGCCCTGGCTCATTCTTTTCCCTGCTCCCCCCACACACTAGCTGCAAACAAATGTCTGTCGCTTTATATGCAGACATAATAAGGACCCCCCTGCCTTTGTTGTACAACTCACGCCCTGTGACAAAGGAGCCAAGCCCCCTCCCTCGAGCCACCCTCATTGCCGCCGCTCGGAGCTTGCCGTTTTATGATAAACTTTTCTAATTGTCAGTTTCAGCAAGTGACAAACGACAGAAATTATGTTATCTTATCAAAGTTGGCGATACTTTTGCCTTCCCTACCCCATTGCCCTTTCCCCGGGCAGATCCCTTTGCCTGCTGGTTGGGAAATTAAAGAAAATTATACTCAAGTCGCTCGGTTTTCGTTGTCGTCTATTACCTATTAACATTACAAAGCTCATGTGGCTGGAATTGAGTTGAGCCAAATTGACTTCCTTCCCAAAAAAACGCCAGAGAAAGTTTATTAAAATGCAGACAGTTTCCGTTTCTGTTTGGCTTGGCTTTGTTTTCGGGTATTTATTCCGTTTTCCTTTGGCTGGCAGGCACTTAGCCGGTGACAGCTGCTGCATTTCCCAGGCCTACATTTTCCCCAACCGAAACCTAGCCGGCATTCACGTTGTGGGGCTATGGCTGCAGTGGCTGGCGAATGTTTTCTTGATTGATAACCATTGGCCGAATGTTTATTTAATAAATGAAATGGAATTTTCAATACACTGAAAATTATTTCATTACTGAAACAAATGCTATTCCCTTCCAGAATCTTTGATTAGAATATTTATATTATTTATTCATTCAGTTTAAATGAATACCTATCCCAAATTAACTCTCATTTAGTTCAATTAATTTTTCTCTTTACACCTGCGAAGCATTTTCTTTTGAGTCCTTAAACTCCTGAAAGGAAAACCAAGCAGATTTTGTCTTAGTTTAGTCGGCTCCCTAATGAAATTCTTAAGGGTAAGCGAAAAACTGTGGGTTACGGCAAGCTTTTCTTAAATAACAATCCCCACAAGCGAGCATACAGAGTGGATATTCTCCTTACTCCTCATCCACATTTCATTTTCCTTACTTTTTTTCTTCGCCGTACAAAAATGCCAGAAATGAAAGGAAAAGGTCTCACGTAGCCAAGGATCCAAACTGAAGTAGTAATAATATAAAATAAACTTCTTCTTCGTTTTAGCCATCATATTCCACTGCTTCTGCAATTTTTGTGTAGCGCTCTTTATGGCGTGAAGCGGAATAATTCAATCAGCGCCGAAGTGAGGAAAAAGTGCCAAAAGCTCAGCTCGACATGAAGACGGGGAGACGAAGAGTTGTCCCGTACGAAATCCGAGCAATTTAAACCCAAAACGCTTGCACTGGAGCAGGGCGCGTGCAACTTAAACAAGCCGGAAAAGCAAACACAACGCAGCGACACAGTTAAGGAGGAACTTCCTGTTTGCGAAACAGAACAGTAACAGCAACAGCAGCAGCAGCAACAGCAGCAGCACCCAGTGCCAAGGAAGTGACAGACACAACCGGCGTACGACTGTTGTGCTTACGATAACGGCACGCACTGCACTCCTACGAGTCGGTGGCTCGGAGGAATTGGCCAAGGACATGTGCGTTGGCAGCTTAATTTCATTTATTTACCTGAAAGCTGTTTATGTGCTTGCGAAATTACGAATTAAATTTTTAATTTGTCAAAAAGAACAACAGCTCGGCAGCAGGAAGTGATGGGCATATGCGTGTGTGTGTTTGTGTCTGTGTCTGTGTGTGGCGGAGCATCCTGTATCCTGGCGTCTGTCGTTCCATTTGTAGATGATTAACTGCTGCTAGCACTCTGATAGCTGGGCCTTTTTAAGGGGGGTGGCTTTAAGTTCATTTAAAAATGTGAAAGTGGAATTTCTTTAATATGAAAGTGGAACTGAAATATCTATAAAAAAAATAGCACTGGGAATATATCACTTATTATTTATTTTATATATAATAATATGTATTTATCAAAGAATTATTTAAGAGTATGACAATGCTTCTTTTATTTATCCATCATCAGTTATAACCATATATAAACAGACATTTAAAGTCTATACAGTTTAGGTAATTAATTGTATTTTTTGTATATTTTAAAACACTTATTTCTTTTTATTAATTGTTACCTTAAGTAAAATAGCATTTTCCTTCTTAAAATTATAACTGAAAAGTCAAGCTAACTCTTTAGCCTCCACTCAAACAATAAATACATTAATCAAGACTTTGAAACCAAGCTTAAAACATAAATAACATCATTAAAAATTGCCTTAAAAAAAATTAAATTTCTTTTATATTTCGCAAAACAAAGTTTAGATCAGATAAAGTATTCACTACTCCGTTATTTCTTGAGGGGTTCTGCACCATTAATTTTTGGCCCTCTTCCGTTTCCGCTTGTGTAGGTGCCAAAGGAGGACAACAGCCCCATCGCCAGGATATTCAATATATATATATACTTACTTATATATAGCAGCTCTCTACTGCTTGTGGACCATAAGAAATAATGTTGTTTATGTTGTGCAAACATAAAATTCTTTCTTATTCCGCGAGCCTGCATACTTTCTCGTACATATTTATATAGATATATATACTTATATATATATATGTGTGTGCCTATATACACATTGGCAATTTTTGTCGTGTTTCCCGTGCGGCTCGTATTTTTTTGCTGTGGCAATAAAGTTGTTGGAATTTAGCTGAACCGAAAATAGTTTATGGCGGAAGTCATTAAGTGGCTCGGTTTACAGCAGCCGCAACATGAAAAACAGAAGTGCCCGCCCCTGGGCTCTGAGCCAGGATCAGGAGCATGGCATCCGCCTCTCCCTTTCGGGTTGCTACCATTTTCTGGGCCGCCTTTTTTACGAGATTTTTATAGACGAATTATGGTTTTTATTTGCCGCTCTACATGTGACTGTGACCCTTTATGCAGCAGTTCTTTTGCGCCTTTCACCCAGTTACACACACATATGCCCACCCACACTTCTCTGCCCCTGTATATATATATTTTTTTTTACTTTTTTGTGGGCAAATTTAATTATTTTAAAATGATTTGCGCACATATAAATAAAGAATAAATGGCCTCGAAATGCGCAGTGCAAGCAAATTGCTTTTTTATTGGGTTAGGAGCACGCTGCAATGGCATTCAATTAGGACTTCTTTATGGCTTAGTAATTGAGTTAGCCTTCATAATTCCATGGCATGGGATGACAGACCGCAGGCTCACGGCGACGGCCAAATTTTGTCACACTTTAAATTCTAATTTCATGCATTTTGCACATCAATAAAATGTCTTGACTTTTGCCTAGCCAAAGTCTCCTCCGGACATGATTTGCTTTTATGACTTGGCCGTGCAAAACGTGAGGAAACTTTCGAAATCTCGGAATTTCGGTCCCGAGTCCGGGCCCGGGGCACCTTATTTGGTAATAGGTGAGCGGTGAGCCGAGCTTTTGATGTATTTATTTGTGGGGTCGAGTGGCTGGCGGAGAAACTTAATTTATAGCTGGCAGGAGCACGGCGTTATATAATTTGCTTGTTGGATTAGAAAGTTTTCTGGGACACGCTAATGAAATGAGCAAACTTCCTTCCACACGTCTTTCATTTGTTTTATTTCAATGGCTTAAAGTTGTTTCAGGATAATAAAATAATAGAGATTGATGAAATACTCTTTAAATCTACTCTCTGATATAATTTAACGTAATTTCTCTTATTTCAAAAAAAGCTCAGAAGAACATCGAAGGGATATTGATATTCTAGAATATTGAATTACCCTGTCTAGCCACACACAACAAGTACGCAGTTAATATAGTAAAAATAACCAGCAGAAGCCATAAAAACCAGTAGAATTTCCTGTACAAAATTCTCGCTGAAGCAGAAATTATAGAGATTATTTGCCGAGCTGCTGCCGACTGCAAAAGCTGATTGATGGCTCTAATTAAATCTGCTGCAGCAGCATAAAAACTTTTATTGAAAGCCGTAAAAGCGGTAACCATGGCGAATGCCTCTCTGTGCAATAAGGCCAAGAATTCAGCAATTGTTGGTTTAAAGTTTTGCCAGACCGCAAATGGCTTTAAGCGTTCCGAAGAAAGGGTCGGTCGATTTCGTCCTTCGGTGGCCTGTTATGGTTCGAGTTGTTGTCGCTTTATCTGGGCAAGTTGGGCGACGATTTATGATTGCACACTCAGCATAATCAATTCTTATAAATTATTGTTATTGTCGGAGGTTAGCCAAAGGGACAATACTCCACGCCACTCCTGCGGGCAGCTGCTGACAACATTAAACAATCACCCTGAGTTATGGGCTCGATGAACCGCCTTCCCGTCGATTTATTTGGTGCCAGTTGCGAGTTAAATGCCAGTTTTAAAGCGGGCCAAACGGGGTTGAATAGCCCGCCGTAAACAAAGTCTGGCCCACAAGATCAATGACTCCATTTCGGGTTCAAATATACACAAAAAAATCGTCCTCGGCCACGCTAGACTTCCTAAAAAAATGAAGGTGCGCCCGGCACAGTCTGCAGTGCTCGCAGACTGGATGCAAAAATACCCGCAAAAAGTATTGGCGCTGGCCAATAACTGCGGCAGACTCAAAGAGCATTGTATGCATAAATAATGCGCTCCACAGGACGAGACATTATTCCGTGTTTTTCTCATATACCTAGTCCCGGTTTTCCTCTGGTTCCTGTTAAGTTCAATATCACGTTTTGTTTGGAAAGAATACTATTACAGTCAATGAATGAAGAAGAAAGCCACATTGTGGCACAATCTAAAGTATATTTTAGGGAATATTATATAAATTAATACATTAGTCAATTATAATAAAAAATTCAACTTACAAGAAACCTTTAAGAATATGTGTTCTTTCCCAAAATAAAATAAATTTCAGGATTGGTATAAGCAACACCTTTATTTTGTTCTTAAACAAAGAAAAGAAATTCTATTAAAGTTCAAAGGAAAAATTCTAACTTTATTTTAAGACCAATCCTTTCTTTTATCAGGGCATCCCGTGGATTTGGTTAGCTTCACTGCCACCAGCAGACGATGAGAAGGATGACGACAATGCAAATAAAACATGTCGCAAGGGATGGCCGCCTTTTTTGTTACCTCCTTTTCTGTTCCGGCCATTTTCAAAAGGTAATTTTTTAGCCACAGCAGGTGGCAGGTGGAAAAGGAGCTCGGACATGACTGAGCTTAGTTTCTCGATATTGATTTCCTTGCGGTGCAATTTTGAGTGTATTGTAGAGGCAGAAGCGTAAGCCCTGGCGAAATTGATAATTGAATTAACCACAGAAAATTTATTTGCACCCATTGATTGAATTTATTTAAGCTTAAGCCCAAGGTTTTTTATGTGAAAATTACGTTCCCATTTCCCATTCGATAGAAGTCAGGAGATAATTTCCAATTCATAAGGAGTATATACAATTGCATTTAAAAATACTTTTTAGTAATTGAACTCAATTAACCTTTTGTTTTGTTAAAAACACAAACAACCTTTGACTATCTGTAATTCCCTGGTGTGATAACAAAAAAATCCTTGACAAGGTCAGAGTTTGTCACAGCTAGTTTGTATTTTTTCTACAGAATAATTTTCGTACAGAATAATTTTCGTACAACAACCAAACTTGTTTTATTTAAATACAAAGTGCATACAACATGAATATATGAATATTAATTGTTCAAGCAGAAAACACTAATTTCCACACTAGAGCTTGAGTAATTGTGCAGCCATAAAAATTACAAAGAATTATAAAACCGTCACGAAACAAATACACTCCTTAATTCTCAGAACCAATCATGACACCCAACCCTTAGCCCAACTTTTGACCGATTGTGCCACATACAAGGGTCATTAAAAAAAGGCAAGCCCCAGGTTGAGGCGACCTGGTAACGCCCACAATGATATATGATTGCCGACGGTGGCTCGCCCGGTGGCAAAAGTGCAAATTCAAAATCAGCAACAATGAATGCAGGATACCGCTGTGGTGGCCAAACACGCAGCAAATCAGCTAAGCGGGTAAAAAGGGGCTGGGCGAGATTGGCCAAGTACTTGGCAAGTGCCAAGGCGCTGTCAGCATAAAGTTAAGCCGGGCTAAGCAGATGCCAGTTTGCGGAGTTGGCCAATGGTGGCTTCCAGCTCTCAGCTACCAGTTTTCAGTTCCCAGTTCCCAGTTCCCAGTTTACCGAGTTCCGTGCACCGGGCTCCACTTGCAGCACCTCTGCGGCTGCACATCATCAATCTTCCAAGACAGCCGCACGCTCTCCGAGGTGGCTCCTCAGCAGCTCCTCCGCAGCTCCACCGCTCCGGAGTTGCATCGGTTTTGTGTACCGAACGTGATGCCATGTCCTGCAGCAAAGGGGATGAAAGGATTGGAGGGGTAAAGGGGAGAGAGCACTGGTAAAAAAAGTATTAAGTTGGAAATCAGATTAGTTAAAGGTGAAACTAAGTTAAGAAATTATTTCTTTTGACTGTAATTTAAGTGTTTGTTTCTTGTAAGTAAAAAGCTGGTTTTAGGAATCTTAAAATAAGCATAAAAGGAGCAAATTAATTGTATATTTAATTTTTTTGTTTCAGTGTTCTGAGAGGCGTGTGAAAGGTTCCGAGTCCTGGCACTCGTTGACTCGGTGCCTCACAATTTTTGTCATCGCCGGCATGTCTAACCTTTTTGAGTTATGCTCCCCGGGCAAGCCCGACTCAACCTGGTGGCCCGGAATACCCAGCATCCCGCTCGTCTCGTTGCTCCTGCTGCTCCTGCTCCTGCTCCTACTCCTGCTGAGTCGTTGACTTCTCCTCCTGGCACTGGCTGCATCTATTTTGCAAGTATTTTATTGCCGAGCTCTCCAGAGCGGTCTGCACTTTGTTATTAATGCGCATTTAAGTTTTTTCTTTTCCGTTTTTCCCTCTGTTCAGTCAATTTTTATATATTCTTTTTCTGAGCCGGCTCTCGTTGGAGGGCAGGGCGACACGACTTCACCTTTTTGGCTGGCGCTTTTGTGTGCCTTCTAATTGAGGAAACATTAAAAGTCAAGTTCTGCTTGCCGCATTGTTATAACCCAGAAAAACACGAGTGCACTGCAGTCCTCTGCTCCTGACTACTGACTGACTCTCCTGGCCCGGCTTCCCTTTGTCGTCTGTCTTTTTTTAGGGAGGTGGTCCTTGGTCCTGGGACGCTGGTCCTTTTTTAATGAAGTTTCGGCTGCCATTTGTTGGCTTTGACTTTTTGACATGCAGTTGGGTTCGTTTTTCAGTTAGACTTGCCCACCACCACTGCAATTGAAAGCCATTGAAAAGGCGTTGTCACAAAAAATGGGCAGGAGCAGGAGCAGGTGCAGGAGCAGGAGCTGGAGCCAGGCGCATCAAGCGCTCAATTAACTGGCTACAAGTTGGCACCCCGATGGAGTAAGACCCTCGGATGTCTGGGTCTCGGTCTTGGATTGTCTGGGGCACATTAATCATCTTTTGCATACAATGAAATCTGCCAGGCAGTCGGCACAAAACACTGAAAGGAACTTATTTTGAAGGCAACCGAGCGGAATCACAGTTGAAAAGTTGGAGAGAATAACTAAAGTATTTGTAAATGCAGTTAAAAAGTCTTTACTAGGGTTTTATGGCAATAAATAATATATAAAATATGTTGATGTATAATATTCAATCATTTATTCAGTGATTCGAAGTGTGTTTAACCTTAAAATGTAAAGCGTTACCTTGTGGCTTACCACACTTAAAATCTTTTGTAATTTATAGTATCAATCCCCAACTCTCTTAACCATTTATTTTAAAAATTATTGTAAAGTTTGCACATTTTAAGGCCAACTTTTCTTTCAGTGCCTTCAACTATCCGCTAACGAGGCAGCTAAGCAACTCCCGACAAGTTCAATGGGGACTGGGCTATGGAAAAGCGCCTCGACCCAGAGCCAAATGCGCAGCGATTATGTGAGTTTATAATAAAGCCGACGAGGCGCATGCAAAAGGGTCCTGCGATTACGAAAGGGATGCACAGGAGCATCCACATCCTTGTCTGGGGCCCATTTGTCAAAGTAGTTCGCTGCCGTAACTTCGTCACTATCCCTCATTCGGGCCCGCAGTCATTTATCATTTATGCGTTGCATATCGCATGTGGCACAGATATCCTCTACTTATATGTATATAACCCACACCTCCATCTGGAAGGAACAGGAGGAGTCATCATTGTCAGACGATGCGTGCCTGACACTTCTTTGAGCGGCGATCCTTGGACGGAAGCCACAGTTGATTTGCAAAGTCCTTGGCCACTCGACCGTTTGATGTTTTAGTTATGTGACATTTGAGACTTTCGAAGGACACACCGAAACCCGAGGCCCGCACCAAAAAACCACACGCAACCACTGAGGAAAGTTGCGGAAAAGGGAGCGTTCTTTACATTCACACATTTCACGCGGATTTCACGCATGTCACACACAAATTTATCAGGATAACAAAGGAAGCTAGATGTGTCGGAGAGTGAATATTTACATGCCCTTGTGGAGAATTATTTTCAGCACTTCCTGAAATTTATAGAACATTTAATTAAATCTTGGAATGGAAAATAGAGTTTTATGGATATGTTATTAAATAATTTAGGAAAAATCAAGGGAAGTAGTTCTCAAAAAGATAAACATAGGTTCCCCTTAGTTTAATGAGGCTGTTGCCAAAGAACTCATCAAATTTTAAAATCCAATTCCATGACATTGAATCTATATAAAGCTGAAATTAAACTATACAAATCCTTTCAAATTGTTACTAAAATTATTTAGCAACTGTTTACAAGTCTCAAGCATTATCTAGTAAATACAGTACCCTCGAGAAGGGTACAACTTTTGTGTTCTGGACCAGATGAAATATGGCCCACTCTTAATAAGCACACTCAGCAAAGGAGATCCTGGAGCCGAAGACGAGCGGGTGAATCGATGGTCATGCATGTCTATTAGTTGCCAAGTGGCTTGGGGGAAACGAGAGCTGCTATGGGTGGCTTGATTGATAGCCCGGGAAAATGGATTTTTCATATTTTTTCCCCCTGCGAAGGCTCTAGTGGTAGTTTTCCTAACACTGTTGTCGCCGCAGCACTTGGCACGTGTAACCGATATGCCCACACGTGGCAGGAGCCAATACACAAGAACATAATTATGTAGGTCCTGCCTGCCTGGTGTAGTATTGGTTGTGTAACTAAGACGTTTGCCAAATTAATATTCATCCTGGAGAATCAGGCAAGTCAGAAGCCAGTGGAAAATGGTGTAGATTCGGAAAAGCAGCAAAACTTTCTAATGGGAAATATTAATCCAGCAAACAGTTTAATTGGCAAACATTGTGGAAAATGCAGGGCTTCCATGCCCTTAAGTTTCTGAGGAGCTGAGCAGCTTTCTCATTGGGCACTGGCCTCCCCCTGGCCTGGGTGTGTGTGCGTGCCAGAGCCAAGTTTACGGAGCGGAAGTCAGTTTACGGTATTTGTGTACATGGCCCAGACGTTATGGCATTTAGTATTTGCTTGTAAAATGTGTTAATAGATTTGCCCAGATGCCGTGTTTACTGCGCTGCTCATAATTCCATTGTATATGTGTGCTATACGGGCACATGGTCGGACATTAAAATACCTTTAACAAATTATGTGGCATTACTAGCCACAGGCAATATGCCGGGGCTTCCACATGGGCATTTCCTTATATTTCTTAAATGCTTTTCTTTTGAGAAAAAGACACAGGATATTTAAATAACATTTTTCCCATCTCTTGATCAAAGAAGTCGGAGTTTAAACTCCTGCATTGTTGGCAGGCTTAAAAACTTTATCCACATTGGCCCATACCTTGGGTCCTGGTTTCAATTGGATACCGGGACAAGTGTAAAAATTGCATCCTTAAATGCGATATGGACCAGACTTAACCGTAGATATTCCCCTGCCGGCAGAAATCTATTTTCCGCCCAAGTTCAGTACCGAATACGGCCAATGTGTGAAACATGAGCAATTTCCAAAAGTTGCAACTCAAAAGCATAAATCCAGGCAGAAGCACACACACACACACTGGCATTGCCTCCTCGGGACAACACCACTTTTCCCAAGCCGAAAACTAAACTTCAAAAGCCAAGGAAAGCCGGCACAGAACTTGCTGAAAATCGTAAACGGAATAGGAAAATGGGGGAAAATCGGTTCGGGCGAAGTGGGCAATGTTGCAATGAGCTTACTATATGTACGCTGCTGGCCACTTGCAATGCGAATGTCTTTTTTGGAGGGCACCCCGGCCTTTTTGCTAGTTGCATTTACAGAAAACCAATAAACTTAAATGGAAAATCCGTACGCTATAAATCATGGCTTAAGTCCATTTCCTTCGTTGTCAATACGTTTCCGTTTTGTTGTGGGTTTTGAAAATGAAACACTCCCACGCCCGGGGAAACCCCAAAAACTAGCTGTACCCAGGCCTCCCCCGTCCCCCTCGATTTGTTAACGAAAGGGAAAAAGTGCAACAAGGATCCAGTTGAGAAATGGTCGTGATTGGACGGACGCCACTCCATCCAGAGCCCAGGCGGCCCGGCCCGGCCCGGTCCGGGCAACCGACTGCTTTACATTTTTTTGGCATGTCCATTTGCAAAGTCATTTACCCAAACCCAGGCCGAATCCATACTCACACACACACGGCACTCACTCAATTTCCAAGTCAACGTTCAAAAGTCTCATAGTGTCCTTGTTCCCGTCCTCGTTCCTGTCCTCATTCCCGTCCACAACCTCGCCGTCGTCGCTCCATAGGTCCTGGTTGGATTTGACAGTCCTGCCTGTCAGTCAATATATTTGCAGCGTGCTTGTTGTGCAGCGTTTTCGACAACTCATTTTATTAGACCGCACATGCACCAGCGGTGAGAAGTCTAGGGTAGCAAAAAAATATAGAAAATTAAATTCATAGAAATATATAATTTTAACAAGAACTAAGAATTTGGGACCGTAGAAAGATTCTCTTTAATCCGCAGAACAAGAAAAGTGTTTAGAGTTCAAAGTTTACTATAAAAACAATGTCTTATTTGAATTAACATTTTAGTTTATTTTTTAACCTAAGCCAAGCATAAAATACCACTAAACTTAAAGCTACTTTTGTATATAATTTACAGTAAAAGTTTCCTATTTTTATACCCAATGCTGTAGACATTCTCCAGACTCTACTGATGGACTGATGCACTCGGCGTCCTCACACGTTTGCGGTCAGTCCTAGAAAATTGATGTGACTTTTTATCACCAAGGGTCGAGGCAGTCGATGAACTATGTTTCTTGATTTCGGTTTTCATCTGTTTCATCTCTGTGGCCGTTGACATTGTTGCCATTTTGGGGGCAAAGCAACAAAATAAGCAATGAAAAATCCAGAAAACCAAACCGAAAACCCCCAAAAACTAGGCAAAGCTTTTTCCTCAAGGGGAAAAATGACTCATGAGGGTATCACTTGCTCATAAGTAAACTTTCTCCACTTTTTAATCAACTAATAAGATTTCCTCTTTTACGAACCAATTTAATTAGGAGTGACAAAGGAAATAAAATATATTAAATGAAAGGGAAATCATGCAAACAACGCATAAATTATGTATTCCTAATCAAAATCAAGACATGCCAGGCCCCTGCTCCACTTCCCATCAGAGCCATAACTCAGCTAATAATGCCAAACAAATTGTTGACAGGCGAAGGCAAATTCGTGATACATAAATTATCTGTGAGCATTTTTTATGACTGTCACTGTGTCAGCGGATAAAAAACCCACACAAACATGAGAACTAAACATTAAAGATTTACGGAGCGTAGATTAACCGAACTGGGATTGGTTTTGGTAGTAGTATTGAAATGCCCGTAAAGCTGGTAATGGAAATGAGAGCTTTTCCTAGGGGGGGACTCCACCTTAATGCGGTCAGCAATCCGTATAATAAAAATGTCCAATGTTATTAATAACACTCCTAGGGGCTTGGGTCTCTGGCCCCGCTAAGTAGAGCCGGCCATTTCAATACCTTATGAGCATAAGCCATGGCCAGCCGCAGTCTTAACCCCACAGAGCCCCGCCCGGCTGTGGCCTGGTTGTGTATAAATACCACAGAGCAAATAAACACGCGCAGCTCACGGCCAAACAATATGAGATATATTGAAAACGTGCATAGCGACCGGGCCACTTAAGGCGACCCGGCGACAGCGCCAAATGAAAGGCAAACTTTACACGCTAATAAAATCTGTGCGGAAAGCGGAAAAGCGAATGGAATATATAGTACCCAGTAGTGGAGATTGCAATTAGGTCATTGGTTAAATAAAAAATATCACAAATTTTGACTTGGTATAAAAATTAAATATATATCCTTCCTTGAGATACTAGTAAATATATTTGTTTCTCTAATTAAAAGTTTCAAATGAAGTAAAAAAATCTTGTACTTTGAGTTATTTAAAAAATGTAATAAATATTTACAAACTAGGTACTAATAAAGGTATTTGTTTATCTGATTTAAAGGTTCAAATTAGGTCTGGAAAAAAATGTAGGAAGTCTGGAAAAGTATTTATTTATATATAAACATATTTATTCACATTTATATTATAATCATACTCATAAAACTTATACCTTCAAATAATTCCATTTATTATTAATCAAACTGCATAAATAAGCTAATTTTCCACTCAAATACTTTTTAAATAATAATTTTTGTAACCTTATTCCACAATATTTCCCTACAGCATCCTTAATGATTAGCCCAAACCAACCCACTGGAACATAGTCCGCGAACACCGCCAGAAAAAGGACATCTAAAGATAGAGGAATGAGGTGGCGCAGCTGGGCGCTTTGGCATTTTATGTGCCAATGGGCGGCTCGACACAAAAGGCTTGGCCAAATATGGGTTTATGGCTTGTAAAAATCCATGTTAATAACATCAACAAAGGCGTGGGCCGGCGGAAAAGGGTAACTAGCGAACAGGAGCCAGTCAATGTCCTATCTGATGCCCAAGGCTGTACCAGCAACTTAAAACTCTGGCCCGGCATCCTTTCTTATGATTTTTCTTGGATTTTTCTTTGCGCATTCTTAGCCAAACACAAAGGCGTCGGAAAATGGGTAAAAAGCCGGGCTTTGAGCTGGGACTCCCGGGAGAGAAAAGGTAAAACGTCAGAGCCGGCGCCGCATCATTAGTGTCATATGTGAGGGAGAGATGGTGAGCTATTTATATTATTCACATGGCATAATAAATCAAAATTGTTGCCAATAAATTTATTATTGTAGATTATCTGCACCCACCTTCGGACGGTGAACGGCGTCTGGTGCTCACCTTGACAAAAGCTAAAAACTGCCTGCCGGATGCGGAGTTAACCCTTGGCATCCCAGCAATTTATCAACATCAACACGAGAGCAGCTACTATAAATTACCAAAAAGTCCAAAACAAAAATCATTAGGAAAGGATATACCTACAGAGCTGGTGCTTTGTACCAGACTTTAAGATATATGAACTGAAATTGGCATTGATATCATCTCTTTTATAATTGCTAACCATTAGGCAACAGAAAAGATTTCCCAAAGAGTTGATTTATGCATACGTTTTATTTGATAAATGTGAACTGGCACTGGCTAATATTTGTTAATAATTTTCTTATTTTTTGTGGCCTAATAAATTGTGGTTTGAAACTTAAAAAGGACAAAACTGGGTCACCTTTTATGCTAATTTTATTTAGCAATATGTCCCAGCTGTCAAATCTCTAATTATATATAATTTTTAATATATGTTTGCTTTAGGTTTAATTTCTTTTTGTGTTTTTCATTTAAGCCGCTCTCCGTTTTTCCCAGCTTTTTCCCATTGATTTCCATTTGCGAACTTTTGTTTGCTCTGCTCTCGCATTGCCATTACATAATCAAAGGCAAATTAACGTTCCCAACTCCCAGTCTACCAATCTCTGTCCTGGTTTAGTTTCCCCCTTTTCGGTATTTTTTTCCCCTTGGAAAAATCCGCACTGCCACGCCTCTCTCTACTCGTTGCCTCCTGCCGCATTGCAACTGTTGACAAATCTCTTTTTAAGAGCGCGCTTAAAACGTCATTTGAGCGGGGTGTGCTACGGGTTTTTGCTATATACTCTGCATAGAAGGGTGTCTTAAATTTATAAAGAGATATGCGACAATTCAATCTGATAAAGACTCCTCCGGATGATCGAAATTCCCAGTAAATACTTAGTTTTAAAATAATTCTCTTCGTTTATTTGTAATATTTAAGCTTTAAAAATATATAAACCAATTCATTTTTGTTAATTAACTATCTTATAATCAATTTCAAGAATACTTTTATATCAAATATATTTCATATTCAAGCACTGTAACACATATCCTAGCCAAGCCACTTCACTAGACCTTCACTTTCCGAGCTTTTTTGTTGTATTCCTTTGTTACCCCCGTATCGGTTGTGTAACCAGCCCGGGGATGCTCACATCCTGGGGGCTAAACCAATCAATATTTAACACATTTAACCCTTTGACGACACCAACAACGCCACGCCTGCGACTCGCTGATCGTTCTGCGTAAAATTAGCATAAAATTTGAATTTTACAGCCAACTGAAGCGTATGCAGCGCGTGATTGACAGCAGTCAAATTCAATTGAAGTCGAAGAGGGGCGCGCCCGGCCTCAATCCGAGGGGCAAAGAATAAAATAAAATAAAATTTAATTCAAATAAAACCAATTTTTGGGAAGCCTGGCCCAAGCTCTTTCTCTCTCTCTCTCTCGATGGCTATGAGCTAACCTTTTGGCTCTAGGTCGAGCGACCTTGCGGCAAAACTTTGCGTCAAGTTTTCTTCAATTTTATTTTTTATTTTTCAAATTTCTTTCGTATTATTCCTGCTGTTGTTGTTGTTGTGCTAAAAGGATGCATAGCGAATTTGGCAACGTGTCGGCGGGGCTCCAGGATATTTTGGCATTGCCCTAGGTAGACCGGCGCGTGTCCTGGCGGGAAATTGCGATTGCAAGGGGGAACATCCTGGGGTCCTGGCACAAATCAATGACGCTTGCTTTTGAAGATTTTTACTGGGGAAATTCAATTTTGTGACAGCAATCGCAATATTTATATATTTTTATTTTCAGGGATTATTTTTACAGAAATTTGAGTTTTTTTATTTTGAAAAATTTTTAATCCGGAAAGATACTAAAGGATAAAACAATTTGGAATACTCAAATAAGTTTGAATAATTTTATTTTATATATTTCATGCAATTTCTAATTATAGGGTTTAGTAAGTTCGTGTTTATGATAAATATTTCGCTTTTTATTTATATATTTCACCACAAATTTCCATATCTTCATTGCGAATATGTTTCCCGGATGTTCCATTTTATAATTCAATTTAGACCGAGTACACGGCACATATGAGCAACAGGCTGGCCCATAACACTTTAGCCATAACAATGAAAATGAAAATAAAAAATAATCATATAATATAGTTGAGAATACGTAGCGCCAAAGAGCAAATTGAGACAAGCACGAAACACACACACGCCGTATATATGTACATATACATATGTACACACTCGTACACTCAACTACAATGATATTTCTGCCATTGTTTGAGGACGCAACAGTTGAGTTTTATGCTCGACATGACGCAGCGCGCCTTTTCCACTTTTCCCATGCATAATTCCAAACTGATATGAATTGCAGTTGAGCTGGCGCACAACGCGGCGTATGAGTAATACTCGTAACAATGCCCATAATTGTCACAGTTGCGAGCAGGTGGTGGCAGGTAAACGACGAGGCAGGGGTCGCCACAGCATTTTTACCTTACCACACTTGTAAAAAATTAAAATACCAACTTATGTCGGGGATAGTTGGTTGAGTGAAGACTTTTATTATAGAAAAGGATGTAAACTTAAATAAATTACTTAAAAATGTGAACCAAAACAATTGTTTCCTTGTTTTATTTCCATTTAATTTATGACATTAGCAAACGATAATTACTTGGCTAACAGCCCTTTAAAACCGGAAATCTTTCAGATATATGTATTTGGTGGTAACAACCTCACACACACATTAAGGGCAAAATAAACACTCGACCGACCACAAATAAATTCGTTGTCTAGACTGGCCACAATTGTTGTGTAACCCTTAGCATTGTTTTAGCAACTGCGATATATCATTTTGCATGTGGCATGGCATATTAGCGCTGGTTTTTCCAACATTTTCACACATTTTCATTTCTGAACAAATTACGTACATTATTGCGGAAGCGAAGCCACGGCAGCGGCAACAATAGCTGCGAACCCTTTTCGCTTGGAGATTTTCGGGAGAGGGTTTTCGGGGGCTTTGGCATTATGAAAACGCTTTAAGCAGAAAATTGGATTTTTTCATCTTGAATGGAAAACAAAACACAAAGAGGAGGAGCGGTGCAGAGCAATAACAGTAAAGCCCCCCGGCAGCTACAAAAAATAATAAGTATTAAACATCACCCGAAAGAGCAGCGAAACAAAAAATAAATGTTAGATATGCTGACAAAGGTAATACAATAAATACGAAATGACGTTGCCGCCACGGCTGCTGTTAATGTTAAATTTTACGTAGCCTGCTTTTGGGGCACCCTTGAGGTGGAAAACCCGGAAAAGCGAGCCGAGCACTCTCCCTTTTTTGTTAGTTCGCAATCGTGCTGATTGTTCTCTTTCTTTTTTTGTTTGGCTCGCTTTGGGTTCTTTAATTTCATTCCATGCTATTCTTATTTATTTAACATTAGTTTTTATTTTATGTGCCATAAAGCGGCAGCACTCGCACATAGTTGGGTGTAGCATTTTTGCCTCGAAAACGAGCCGAAGAATCCAGTCCAAGCATAAGGCAAACAAAATTAAAACCGAGTCAAACTGAAAATGGAATTTTATTCGGATTTTATAGCGAAGCATAAATCAAGAACATACTGCGCCTAATTGTTTAATCAAGAGTGTAAACGGCGATAAACCTTGGCCATAAAAGATAACCCACTGATAAGCCGCTCTGCCTTACGAGACTCACTCGTCTGACTCACTCCCCCTGGTATATATATACACAAACATCGAAAATCCAGCCCGGCCGTGTGTTTACCAACTATAAAACCAGACCCGAAATCACTAAAGATAACGAGCTGGCGAGTGCCACTGGAATTGCAATTGCAGTGCTGCAGGGAAATCGGCAGACGAGAATGGCCAGAATCACATCAGAATCCAATTGGCTGCACGTTTGTGTGGCAGACCACACCAAAAAGCTCTCACACCGCCGGCCATTTTGTTGCAGCTCGTACATATTGGCATTAGACTAATCCGGAGTACCGCACGCAACAACTTAGTTATTGGCCTGGCCTGGCCTGGCCTGGCCATGGCCGAAAGCAGTTCGGCGCAAGTCCCGGAAAATATCAGGACCTGAGCAGCACTGGGGGAAAAATATAGCAGAAACGTTGAACTGGTTATATATGAACTAGTTAAATGAAGAGAAAAGGTTGGTTATCACATCGAACAGATTGTAAAGTCTTATATATTTCAATATAAAATATCGAAAAACCTTTTATATTTAATTTTAAAATAATAATGCTTAACAATATATAAAAATATAAATTATTGTAATAGTATTAATATATATTAATACATAATAAAATAATATATGAAAAATAATCTTACATGTGTTCTTAAATTTATTAATAATTTGTTTACAATAAATAAACTTTTTTAATATTTAAAGTCATATATCTTATAGGCTGTTAAAATGTATTTCCCACACCCTTAGCTGAAGTAAGCTTTTCGATATGTCAAACAGAATTTTTATTGATGTATCGCACATATATCGTAAGCCTAAAATATCATTGTAAAAATATACCTTTAAAATAATATTAAATATAAAAATAGGCACACTTTTTTTAACCTTTAAATTCAATTTAATTGTAGCTTTAAGAATTGTGTTTGCTTTCTTTTATCTTTATACTGCTTGTATCTTAAACTTGTATCTTTAACTTGTATCTCAAACTTGTATCTGAGTTAATTTGTACTACATGACTAGCACTTTAATTATAAGTTATCAAATTGTTAAATCAAGAAACACTTTTTAAAAATAACTTCAAAAATAAATCGATATGGATTTTTCCTGCCAAACATTTATCGTTTTAAAAAGTTTAAGCAGAAAATTAAAAGACAGAGCCTGAGAGAGCTGTGAAGTGAAATACTTATGTTTATTTGTAAAACCTAAAACTACTTATGATATTTCTTTTTTTGTTATATTCAATCTAAATTTCTTTCATATTTTAGCTTTTTTAAGATTAAACATAACATTTTTAGGTAAAATGTATTAATGATTTATCAAAAACAAATTTTTCCCACTGCTCGGCAATTTCTGTGTTGGAAGTCTGCTTTTCTGGCCCCAAGCAGACGGTATGGTGACGCACATTAGCCGATAGTGCCAGTCCATGCATTGCATGGCATACTCTAGCCCATGGCTCCTCCTCCCGATTTAATGTGCAACAGCGAAAAGTTGAACGTGCTGGCAGCCAAAATTCCCTTTTTTACATCCTCTTAGCTTGGCAACAAACACACTCGCACACTCGCACTTACACTAGCCAACTGATGGCCATTATCAGCGTCATTATGTGGCATTAGGAGCCGCTCCACGCTGATGATGATGATGATGATGATGATGATGATGTTGGGCAGCTTATAGTTGTATGCGATTTATTCGCGGTCTCCCCTCGCTCTCACCCCGCCCAGAGAGTGTGTGAAAAAGTGCATTTGAGCTCATTTAAATAGCATAAATTAAGATGCTTAAGCTCATTAGGTGGAAATTTTTAATTAGCCAAAACCTTGTAATGACCGTCGACTGGCAGGTGCCCTCTTATCAACCGGAGGGTCAAAGGGAAAAAGGAAGGCTTATCAGTCAAGTGGAGGTACAAATTATACTAATTAAACAGCTAATGCAATTCAAACGAAAATGCGTCATTCAAAGAGTTATCATTCCCATGAAATGACGTACTTAGATAAAAAAATTCCTTTCTAAGTTAATGTAAAGCTAATTGATGGTGAGCGAATAGGATAGTAAATTCCTGTAAATATATAAATACTGCTAAGCTCAAAAGCAAAAGAACTAACTCAATTTATACAAAAAAATCCCTAATATAAACCTAACCCATGACAAACAGTTTCCTGCCCAAGGAAGCCTTAAATCCACTCAGATTTTCCTCTATACTTACAGACAAAATAATCGAATTTCATATAAAAACGCCAAGGGCAAGAGATTACCCTTAGGGAAAGAACTCCATTTGCCTGGCATACACATGTATGGGCTCCATTGCCTGGCAATAGTTTAATATCAGAGATTTATGGTCCCATAAACTGGAGAGTGAATTTGCGAATAATTTTTAATGAATCATGTGCTCCGGCAATCAGGCGTTGCCATATCAACCGGGGCACGTGACTCGCGATAAGACCGGCGTACTTAAGACGGTTTCCAGAGAACGCTCCCCGATAAACAAAGCACTTGACTCCCGGGCTAATACCAATTGAGCAGACATAAGGCTCCCAGCCAGCCAGGCAGGCAGGCAGCCTTCCCTTCACACGTCTCTTGGCCAAATCCTTGAGTAATCCTCCCATATTACACAAAGGTAGAGTGGTTGTTTTGAGTTCTGCCGCTCCCAGCAGGAGATAAGCACGCCAAAGCTGGCCGAAATTATTACGGTTGGCACTTGGTGGAACTTCGAGACCTTGAAAAGGATTGAATTTCTAGCGTTTGGAATTTTTTTTGCATACCCATAAGAAATGGGCGCTCAAATCCGACATTGGGAGACTTTTTGGGATGTTTTTTGTATTTTAAAATTGATAAGGTTTCTTTTCGTTTTAATTAATATTTGATTTATTCATCAGAAACTCGTTGGGGATTATCATATTTAAATTCTTTGAAATTTTGGGGTTAATAGAATAGAAAGTTAATTATAATATTCTTTACTTTTATAATTTAGATTTATTTCTAAAGAAATTCAGTTTAAAATATTCATATTTCATTTTTTAGATAAACATTTTTATGATTATTAAAACCATTTCTTGCAGTATCAAACAATCCCTCGAAAATGGTTGCTGATATAAATAATTTATACAAAAAATTCCACAAAAGAAACCATTAATTAAGCATATAATAGCTTGAATTTGCTTATAAGTAAATTTATTGCATTAAGACAAACAGAGGAAACAGTAAATAAATAGCAATGAATTAAATTGAAGTATTTAAAAGCTCTATAAAATTTTAAATCAAAAAATTCCCCTAAAATATTTTCCTACTCAAAACTTTACACAGACCTCTTGTTCACACCTTTAATATCTCATTCAACCTCCTAGGCTATCAACTTATGTTATGTACGACTGTGTCCATTGCCCAATGATTGATTGATCGCTCCGTCCATCAATTGGTGGCTCCTTAATAAACACACTGCAGCAGTGCCATATCAGCGGGTGTCACATTGTTGCAACACCACGCAGAACGGACCCACCCGCACGGCGTCAATCAGGTAATGGAATTGTGCGACGTTGGCCAACTCGTGCTTACACTCAATCATTGATAATGCCCCAATAACTATAAGAAAACTGACCGGTGGGCAGCCATAATTGTGTTTCGGGACCCGGTTATTCGCCGATTACCTTTCCCGACCGGCGATAAGCCAATGCCAGCGCCTATCAAAGGCGTTCTGTTCCGCGGGCTGTGTTGTTGGCTTGTTCAGCAATCCACAATCGCAAAGTGGTACGGAGTGTGTGATAAAAAAAATGTAGGAACAAAGATTATAGCCAGCTCTCTCATGCAGTGAAAAAAAAACTAGGGTTTTCAGGAAAAAATTATGTGTTTATCCAGGGAAATATGGGAGCCCTTTGTTAAATATTTCTTTGGGAATATAAATTCAAACTGCAAATGTGAAACAAAGTTTAATAGTTGCTTAGTTGCTCTCAATATATTCCTCGGAGAGCAATATAAATTGTATTTCTGATATTTCTGTGCATTTTTGAAATATATAAGTAATTAAATAACAAATAAATACACCCTTATAAAAGCCATGTTCAAGAACTTCTTAGCATTCTATTTTGCATCATTTACTTGGATTAAGTCCAATTAAATTTTGACCAATTTATAATTTGAATTAAATTTTTCTCTCTGTAGATTTTTAGCTCGTTCTGCGATTGTACGTATATAGGGGTGTATTGTTTAGATTAGCCCCACTCTAATTGGCCATCGAGCTCAACAGGTCTTAGGCGATCGCACAGTTCTTTCTGCACCGTTGAGGTGGCAGGTCGCGAAAAATTAGTAACTCTTCCTCTCTCTGGAAACTAAGTTTCTCCTGCCGCTGTGTGTAAGTGTTGTGATCCTTGAATAATCATTACTAAAGTGTGCTCAAGAGTCAAGTGCTTGGTTTCTATAAATTATTTCGGAACCACTTGTGATTAATTTTATGACCCAATAATGTGTGAATGCTATTTCGAGACTCATACGCCACGTTGGCAATCATGGTTGCTAATAAGCTGTGTTAGCTTAATTCCCAAGGGTATTTTCTTGGCACACACAGCCTCATTATCAGTGCTCGCAGGGTTAATATTACGAGGTTATCAATGTTGGCCGAGATAAGCGCTTAACTGGCCGTAAATTAGCTATTCAGCCGTGTTAGGAAACTGCTTCGCTCTTCGCACGCAATGATTTTAAAATTCCTGACAATTGCATTAAAGTTAATGGTAATTTGGCCAACGATAAGATATCTTAATTGATTCCTGATAATTACTCACTAACATGCGTTAAACATCGATTTCGCCTGACACCCTCCAAAGAACTATAAACCTCTATATGTGCTCTATATGGCGCCATAATTGCCCTGTGACGCCAGAGCACGTGATGGATCATATGAGGGTTTGAGTAAATTGAACCACTCAAACGTCAAGTTGAAAGTTGCCACAAAAACACGAAACGATTGCGAGACGTCTATGGCGATGTCGATAATATTTTTACGGCCCACGAACGGATTTCTTAATGAGCCCCGTAACACCGGCGAGCAATCCGAACAGCAATCCCCAATGAACCCGTAATTGCCGACATAAACCAGCGGGGAATAGAACTCCAAGCCCGGGACTTTGCTATCCGGTAATCAGACATTTGCGTGAAGTTCGCCCCCCTGAAGATTTATGGCCAACTTAAAGGCAATTGTCTGGTCTGTGCAGATTTATGGCTAAGACTGATGTACAAAACTGAAACCGATAAGCGCAGGCTGGCTTTGATTTATCCATCTATGACCACGAGCTAAGCTCAGCCCAGGCAGCTGCATTGAACTGTTTGTGGCAATTATAGGGAAATATTTTCTTATGGGGGAAAATATAAAGGAATCAGGTTGAATTGCAAATAAATTTTGCATTGCCTTACGAGGAGACTGAGGAGACTTCGAGTAAATAGGAAAAACTTTAAAATATGGTTTAAAAAGGTTTATAAACTAAAGTCTTTGGGAAACATTTATAGTTTGTTAGCACAAATATATAAAAATATAAATATAAAGGAAAGGGTTACATGGTTTTAGGACAGCGAACTTATATATCTAACTATGCTTTGCATTTATTTGTTAAAGGTTTAATTATTGATGCAATAAATATATTTTCAACTTCGGAAAACGCTTTTATATATTTTAAGAAAAAATACTGACACCTTTTGTGTAAATTTCTTATTTTTAACTGATTTATATGTTGTATACAAGTAAATTTTAACCCCATGTACAGAGGTACCTTCTGTTTAATCGTAACAGCCCTTAAAATATATTTAGCATTATATTTTAAGATCCTAGCTAAGGTCTTTCCTCTTAATTAAAGTAAATAAATTTTAATATAAATTTAATTAAGATTTATTAACAATTCAATTATAATAAAATAATATTTCAATAATAATACAACAGCATTTCTGACTCTAATAATTAAATTGCAAGATGTTCTTTTAACCACTTAATCTCTTATAATCCTCAGTCTAAATTGTCCCTTAAAAACGACTTATTTTTCTTAAAAATTTTAAGAACTCTATCTAAATTTTTTCCATTGCGCGCATTTAACAATTTATTGAGCAATTCGGAAATCAATAAGCTTACCATTAAATTCCACTTCTATGAAGTCACTTCCCGTCGCTGTAAATCAAATCTCTCGTATCTTCGACTCGCTCGAAAACTATCGAAAAAAAACAGGCAAAGTGAGGCCACAGACAGCGCGTCTCTTTATCGGCCAGTCGAGAGCGAGAGTCAATCATCGCTTTATGGCCAGACAGGCGGGGCAAAATCACAGCCAGGCCAGTGAGCCAACCATAAATATCTACAATCTGGCATGCCCAAAACGGTTATCAGAAGACACCACCGCCGCGCACCGCAACGCACAGGTCCTGGGCGCGTGGTAATAAGCATTTAATGCAATAAAAGACTTTCGGGGCTTATTTATAAACCAACTGATTGGCGGTAATTGTTAATAATTTCAAATTATTAATGCGCTCAGCGCTCAACGCCCACTCCAGATAGGGTCCGAATGCCGCCAGTAGATAACCACCTCTGCGATCCCGATAGTCGTCGCCGAGAGTCAACCTCCAATCTAATCAGAACGGTTCGGTTCGTTCCGATTCTGTTCTGTTCTGTGGAGTTCCACTTAGGTGATTGACTGCGACATTGGCAGCCACTGCATTGAAGTGGACGACCATAAACAATGTGCGTCAGATGGATGAACAATGTTGAAACCCCATGACAGAGGCAGGCCCATTAAAGAGTCGTCAAAACAACTCATTATCCTGACTGATTGCACTCATAAATATGTGTCAATATATTGAAAACAATTATTTTAGTATAGAAAAGTAACATATTTCTATATTAATGAAGATAATTAATAATGAAAATAAATTCATAAATAAGCCAAAATATTTCTTAAACTAAGAACTTCAAGGTTCATGCTTAGCACAAGTTTTTGGTAAATTTCCAGCTATGCTCATTGTAAAGTTCACTTTTAGCGTCACTTTTATGATATCTCATATACCGATTTTACTATTATTGAGTCATAATTGTCACTGGTGGAATTATTGATGACTTGCAACCTGTTTGTTCCCACGTCTCACTGGGTTGTAAAATGGGTAAAAAAGCCTGTAAAAGCACACGTTTTTATTTGCCAAATAAATTAGTTATAAATGCAATAACTGATTAGAAATTGTATAAAAAGGTCTACATTGTGGTAAATATTCAAATATTAAAATAGTGCCTGTGGGGAATACCTTAAAAATATATATTCTTTAGAACACACAAAGTCTCAGAAACTTTCAATAATTTTAAACTATGAATCATTCGAAATAAATTCCCATGTTGAATTCCCTCCCTTACTCATTATTTTCCCCTAATTTCTTCCAGTGATTCACCCTCGATACCAACATGGGTGACATGTTCCGCAGCGAACAGATGGCCCTGTGCCAGCTGTTCATCCAGCCGGAGGCAGCCTATGCCTCCATTGCCGAGCTGGGCGAGAGTGGATGCGTCCAGTTCCGTGATTTGAATGACGAAGTCAGTGCCTTCCAGCGCAAGTACGTCAACGAGGTGCGAAGGTGCGATGACATGGAGCGTCGCCTCCGGTACATGGAGTCCGAGATGAAGAAGGACGAGTTGCAGCTCCCCGAACTGAGGCCCGAGGATGAGCCGAGTGCCCCGAATCCCCGCGAGATTGTGGATCTCGAGGCGCAGCTGGAGAAGACCGACAACGAGCTGCGCGAAATGTCCGCCAATGGAGCCAGCCTGAATGCCAACTTCCGGCACATGCAGGAACTCAAGAACGTGCTGGAGAACACCGAGGGCTTCTTCTCCGACCAGGAGGTCATCAACCTGGACTCCAACCGCAAGGTGGACCCCAACGATCCAGCCCAGCTGCAGGGCGGAGCCCAGCGCGGTCAACTGGCCTTCGTGGCCGGTGTGATCAAGCTGGAGAGATTCTTCAGCTTCGAGCGCATGCTGTGGCGCATCTCCAGGGGCAACATCTTCCTGCGCAGGGCCGACATTGATGGTCTGGTGGAGGATGAGGAGACGGGACGGCCAGTACTGAAGACCGTGTTTGTAGCCTTCTTCCAGGGCGAACAACTGAAGCAGAGGATCAAGAAGGTCTGCACTGGCTACCATGCCTCCGTCTATCCCTGTCCCAGCTCCCATGCCGAGCGAGCGGAGATGATCAAGGATGTGAACGTCCGTTTGGAGGATCTCAAGCTGGTCCTCAGCCAGAGTGCTGACCATCGCAGCCGAGTGCTGAACTCCGCCTCGAAGCACATGCCCCGCTGGTCGATCATGGTGCGCAAGATGAAGGCCATCTACCACATCCTAAACTACTTTAATCCGGACGTGACGGGCAAGTGCCTGATTGGCGAGGGCTGGGTGCCCACCAACGATATTCAGACTGTGCAGAATGCCCTGGCCCGAGCCTCCAAGGTTTCCGAGAGCACCATTCCGGCCTTCATGAATGTCATCGAGACGAACGAACAGCCACCGACCTATACGCGAACCAATAAGTTCACCAGTGGCTTCCAGAACCTGGTGGACTCCTATGGCATGGCCTCCTACAGGGAGGTGAACCCTGCCCTATATGCCTGCATCACGTTCCCCTTCCTGTTCGCCGTGATGTTCGGTGATTTGGGACACGGCATAATCCTGCTGCTCTTTGCCGCCTGGCTGATCATCAAGGAGAAGCAGCTGGCTGCGATCAAGGAGGAAATCTTCAACATATTCTTCGGCGGCCGCTACATCATCTTCCTCATGGGTCTCTTCTCCATTTACACGGGCTTCATCTACAACGATGTGTTCTCCAAGTCGATGAACATCTTCGGTTCCGGCTGGCACATGAACTATACAAGGGCTGAAATCGAGGATCCCAACCTGAAGTCCATAACCCTGAGGCCGAACGATACGGTGTACAAGACCTATCCCTTTGGCATGGATCCCATTTGGCAAATGGCCGACAACAAGATCATTTTCCTCAACACCTTCAAGATGAAGCTGTCCATCATTGTGGGCGTGCTGCACATGATCTTCGGCGTCTCCATGTCGGTGGTTAACTTTGTTTACTACCGCAAGTACGCCAGCATCTTCCTGGAGTTCCTGCCGCAGGTCCTCTTCCTTGTCCTGCTCTTCGGGTACATGGTCTTCATGATGTTCTTCAAGTGGATTGTGTACAATGACACTGTCGAGGGACCTCTCTCGCCGGCATGCGCTCCCTCAATTCTGATCCTGTTCATCAACATGATGCTCCAAGGCTCACAGGATACGCCCGAGCCCTGCAAGGAGTTTATGTTCGAGGGCCAGAAGCAACTGCAGCAGATCTTCGTCATCATTGCTGTGATTTGTATTCCCTGGATGCTTCTGGGAAAACCATTATACATCATGATCCAGCGTAAGATGAGCGGAGCTCCGCCACCAAAGCCAGCGGGCGGAGGAGGCGGTGATGGCCACGGCGAGGGCGAGCCCATGGGCGAGATCTTCATTCACCAGGCCATCCACACCATTGAGTATGTGCTGAGTACGGTATCCCACACGGCCTCCTACCTGCGATTGTGGGCCTTGTCCCTGGCCCATGCACGTAAGTTCATAATTTATTATTATTACTATTATTTATAATTTTGATATTATTTAAAACTCTCTTCGCAGAGCTCTCTGAAGTCCTGTGGAACATGGTGTTCTCCATGGGCTTCAATTCCGATAGCTACATCGGCTCAATCCTCATCTATGTATTCTTTGGGGCCTGGGCATTGCTCACTGTCGGCATCCTGGTGCTCATCGAAGGACTCTCGGCCTTCCTTCACACACTGCGCTTGCACTGGTATGTATGGGCTGACTTTCGGAATGGAATGTATGGAATATAACCCCGAATCTCTCTATTGCAGGGTGGAGTTCATGAGCAAGTTCTACGAGGGCGCTGGTTACGCCTTTGAGCCCTTCGCCTTTAAGACCATTCTGGATGTCAGCGAGGACGACTAGGGGGGAGTAAGGAGAGGAGAGAATGAGAATGCGCAGGACGCACTTTCCCAAAAAGCATTTTCCGTTTATTTCGTTTCGCATCCTTCGTTTTTTTGTCACGGAAAGAATAAATTTCGTTTGATATGCATATTGAATACCACCGAGTTCCCTCTTTCCCGCCATGTTCCTGCTCTTGTCAGCCGACGACAAATGTTTGTCATATGCTTTCTGACAGCCTTGCTCTGGTCAGCCGAGTGACAACTGCAGACAAGCCCACCCAGAACTGCACATATCCGGAGCAATCTCAAAGCAAATGGCTGGCTATCCTCAAAGGCAGGATTCCTTTGCTCTGTGTGCGAGAGTGAGTGCTCGTCTTTGGCTGTTTTTTCTCATTAGCAAAGTTGTCATATGCTGAAATTATGTTGTCAGTTCGGCTGTCCATGGAGCATTGAGTTGTGAAATTGGACACTCACAATTTAAATAATAATAGTGTGACATGTGGGGAGGTTCCGATGAGAATGGAGCATAGTTTGATGTTAGTTGAGACCCGAGATTTAAAAGGAAATTTTTATAGCAAAAATTATTACATTCCTGCCATTTTAGATGTTCAATTTAAGAATAAACTAAAAATATTGAAACTCTTCTTGCTCTATAACTGTTAAATGGCGCGAAATTCTTTTCAATTTCAATTCTGAGTTTCGTTTCGAGTCTTTGTTGGTTTTATTTGGGGCCCTTTTACCTGCCCCTGTTTTTGTTCTTCTTGTTTTTGTTGTTAGACTGCCCCCTCTGCAAGTTGCCAAATATTTGCATTCGAACTCAATTGGTTGCGTTTTGTGTTTATTGCCTTTGCTGGCTGGCAAAAATTGAACGTGTTCTACTCTGCATCTATCTTTTTTCCGGGTTTTTCGTTGTCGTTATCGTTGCTATTGCCCTCCTGCCAAAAAATATTTTCGCGAGCAACGGAGTGTTGACAACTAGGCAGCGGGCATTGGCCAGGTGAATCCGGTAGGTGGAGAGGTGATTCGGGCCACAACACACGCAATGCAAATACGAATTCAAACAGGCTGACAAACGCTTTGAACCCGCATGTCAAACGCTGTTTTCCCAACAACCGAAAAACAACAAAAGCGGCTAAAAGGAGGAAAATTAAGTGTTTTTTGGAGGACTGAATCGGGAAATACTCTTTTTTAGCAAATGAATTAAAAGGTAAAATTTTTAAAATTAAATTACAGGACTTAAATGTGAATAAATCACTCATAGGGGCATGAATTTTAATATTGTTTTGAGGAAATGTACTTTAAATTATAGAATTCTAGAAACATTTCAAAATGTTTACTTGTGGTTTTATATTTAGATTTTTTTCTGTAAGTATTTGAAGATTACTTAATATTAAGGGTTTGAACATAATTTTTTAATACTCAGTAATAAAACTGCAGCTACTTTTTAGCCTCCGATTTTAAATTAAAAATCCATCTACCAGGTTATATCCTATGAAAGCTATCAACTATCTGGTTGTTCCTCTACTCCCATGACCATTTCAACGCTCTGACCCACTGGATGCCATGGTTTAGGCTTGTTTGTGCAGCTGACATACTGGTCAAGTTTTGTGCTCTGCGAAAATGGAACATTTCGCATTACGTATACGCCACGTATCGGCTGCAGCATTGGACACAAATGCCGCCCGAAACAACAGCGGCTATCCAGACGATCGGCATATAAATATGGCTAGCAAAAACATTAAACAAATAAATGTTTGTGCATGCATAGACAGTCGGACTGTGTGGCAGTTGGTCGTAAATTATGTGCGCTGGCCTAATGCATTTGGCCTCGAATTAATCAATGTTTGTGCTGGTCTGCTTGTGTATGCGGCGTCCAATTTTTTAGCGCTGGACAACTGCGGCATTTGCCCATGCATTTGTTTTAATTTATTTGCGAGGCGCAATTATTTGCATTTTGTTTGGCCCCGACTTTCCTTCGACATTACTATTTTTCGCTATTTTATATTGTTTTCTTTTTTTATTATTTATTTATTTATTTTTTTTTGGCAGTTGTCGTTTGATTTTTTACGCCTGCCGCAACAGCGTAAATATAAATCAAACTGCATTTGTTCGGTGTCGCTGATTTGCATTGGGATTTGTTTATAAATCCGCAAACACATTGGAATTCGAAATAATAGCCATGCTCCGTGCCGCATAAATGTATCCATAGATATTGCTTTTTAATTGTTCGACTTGTGCATATTTTCATATTTTCCTTTTAAATTTTTTATGACTTGCAATGGCATATGCAGCCAGCGGGCGCCTAATTGAATACCAAAGCCAAAATAGTTCAGCTAAATGCCATTTTTTGTGCTGACCCCTTTTATGTTAGCCATTATTTCGCGATTTATTATTATTTGAGGCTATTAAATAAATATGCAATTTGTTGAATTGCTTTGATATAAATTTAATGGAATATGCCAGCTAGTTTTATTATTTTACTTTGGCTTCTGCTTTTATAACCATCGAAAATCAAAGCATAAGCTCAGATCTAGATCAACTTCTTGGTGCCCCAATTTTATTATCACTTGCCACAAAAGCCAGGTCCAAATCACCGAATCCCAAATTACCCCGGCATAGGCCTTACCAGATTTTACGACACCGTAGTCGTGGTCGTCGTCCAACAAAGTCCGTAAATCAAAAGCAGATAATTTTCCAACAGCTTCACTTTCTTGCGGCCTCACCTATCCCGGCCAGCCGAAGGATACGAAGGAATAAAATAATTGTTCAGTGAGAGAGAGAGCCACAAATTATAACATTTTTACGCTGCTTCTTTTTCCCTTCTCGGCGGAGGCCACTAAATTTACATACTGCTCCATGACGAGCTGCCGCCCACTCAGCTGGACGCACGTTCCAACTTTTACTGTATTTATGCCAGCGAAAGGGACGAGATCGTGGGGAAAGCGGGATAGCGGGACAGCGGGAAAGCGGGAAAGCCGGCAACGCCGGGGGTTAGGCAGGAAAAGTGTGTGAGCACAATTGCGCGTCATAAATTTGAATTATTGTGCTCTTTGCATTTGACAACGACTTAAAAGCACTTGCAGCGATTTGGGCCAGCTCCGTCCAGTTCAGTTCAGTGAAAACTCCGAGGCAGTCAGCCATGAACATGTCCTTGAGACATGTACGAGAGACCGGTAGTGCACTCAGGGAAACTTTGAGGGAATTTAATTTAAGAAATAAATTTGAACTGAATAAACATGATTTACTATTACTAAATAAATTAATTTTGTTAAAATCTATGCATATTCCTAGATGGTTTCTTATAAATGCCACATGTATATTGCATTTAATTCTTGATAAGGAAACTCTACCTACCTCTACCACGCAATTAAACTTTTAAAATAAATTAAATATGCATGAATAAGATGCAAATTTAGTAATATTCATTTAGAAAAAATATGCAAATGTATGCATAATTTAATTAAAAACACAATTTTAATTTATTTTTTAAAGTGTAGAAACCTTCGCAACCTCGCCATGCGCCATCTTTTTGTTCGCTCTGCCTGGCCGCACAGTCCTGCCACGCCCACAAGGAGAGCAACAACAATGCCAGGGACATTTTTAGTGGACATTTATTTTATGCTCGAATCGCATTGAAATTTACGCCGAAGGCGCCAGCTTTGTTGATGATGAAGTCGGTCAGCCCTGTGCGGTGGCCTGTCTTTTGTCGGGCCATAAAATATTTCCCCCCACCCCAGGTCCTACGGATGGGCTGCCAGCTTCCTTTCAGCATCAGCACAGAGCATCAGCTTCAGGATCAGGAGCAGTAAAGTGCATTAGCCATTTTAGCACTTGACGCACATTCATCCACAAAACGGTGCTGAAATCCCCCGTTCCTAATTAGCCAGAACTGCAAGGCCGAGCCCGGCTGCAGCTCGCTTGTCTTAAAGTGTTAAAGCGTTTTGGCCCAGACTTCATCTTGGGTCCGTCTATCAGATGGAAAATGACAGACAGCTGAAAACGGATTAATTTGTCACTGAATGCGAGCTGTGCTGACAGCCAAGCCCAAGCCACAAATTGCTCGAGATATACATTCTTGAGTAGCGTCAAAAGAAAGCCAAGTAATTTGATATTTCCACAAATATATATATTTGCTTGTGTGGGGCATTGGGAAGAGGGCGTTGAATTGACCATGTTAACAATAAACAATTGACCACATGACATGACAAGCAACGAATGTGCTGGCCAAGAATGTTTCCATCAAAATGTAAAGTGAGTAGAATCTAAATCGAGTCGAAAGTACTTAGTAAATCAAATTATTAAATAATAAAATAAAATAAATAATAAATAAATATAAAAATATATTTTTAGACCATATTTAAAGCACATAAAATACCTTAAATAAAAAATAACTTCCCTCAAAATTATTATGTCACTTAAATTTTTTTAATACAAAACTATATTGTGAAAACAGAAAGCAGTTAAGGTTTCTAAGATAATTGTTCATTTTTTAAAGCGCTTTGTTTTTTATAAATTATAGAAAACTTTTTTATTTATACATAATACCTGTATATAGAAAAATAAATGTCATAAAAATATTAAGGGTCATGTTTAAACTTTACAAAATTACCCACAATAAATATATATTATTTATAAGTTTAAGACTGGTCCATGTCTGGTTTTCAGATTTCCTTATTTATTTTAATTACTTTTTGGCCATAAAATATTTCATTATTTAATTATTTTAATAACTTTTTGAGCTTAAAATATAATATCCAATAAAAGCATTTTTGCTTCGTATACAAACACATTTTTCAGTATATTTTCCCTTTATTATTAAAAAATTAAATCAGTTATACCCGACTGCCATTGATTGCTGAGTATCAAAAAACGCTTGTGGACTGCAATAAAACTATTAAACGTTCCAGACTCACACACACACACATGGCGGGCCTCTTTGTACTCGTTCAATTGTACAACAATTTTATTTGTACGTTTTTTGGTTCATTTTGGCTCTTTTTTTTGTGACTCTGGGCCATGTCTGCACAAATGTTGCATAGCAATTGCTTTGTGTGTTCAATTTTTGGCATAACAACAAACAAGTGCACACTCACACACACCCAGCCAAGCAGTCGCCCACATAGACACTTACACAGCACACACACACACACACACACAGCACACACACACAGCACACACACACAGCACACACACACACTCTCAGTTGGACAGCAACAATGGGCAGTCAAACAAATGAACAAGAGCGCACAAATTTTGCAGCTGTCAGTAGCACAAGCCAGGACACGAACCAGGCACAACAGGAGGCACAAAGCAAATTTTTTTTATTTGCCAAAAAAAAATAAAGAAAGAAAACCCGAAATTGTGGTTTAAAATAATTTTACCTTTTTTTTCGTCTTATTTTTTAGTTTAGTTTTCTGAGAAATGCAATGGCCGGCAGCCAAAATGGGGGACGAAGCAATCGTTTTTGTCCGAGTGGGCGTGGTCGCAAATTGTTAAATGCTTAGATGTCTGCAAAGAATTTGTCGCCAAGAGGCGTTCGGAATGGATTTTCCATTTCCAGCCACCGTCACGTATACGTAATATGGCCGATGGCAGCTCCCGAAAGTATGCACCACAAAAAGCGGAGTTCTTCCACGCGAATAGATGTTGATAAATGTTTTTAGTTGGCTTGGTTCACTTCACTCCAATCCACCCCTTCCGGGTTAAATGAAGAATGGGCTATTGATAAATGGCATATTGTTTTAGTTACCGACAAGTTTTTTTTTTTCAAGTCTAGCGAACAAATTATGACGAATGCCAAGCATTTGTTTTGCCATTCTTCGGATAGTTGCGTGTTTTCAAAGCAAAGAGTTTGATGACTTTGTTAAACAAATAATATAATATTAAGCCATCAATTTGCTACTATGATTGTAAGTGATACAGCAATATGGAAGGGTAGTAAATTTAAATATTTCTAAAAAATATGTATGCCAACTTTCATTTAAATTTAAAAAAAAATGGACTCCAAATGCAGGAAATGCTAAATAATATGTTCAAATATTAAATATAATAAACATTATCACTTTAATCATTTTTTGCCCACTAAAAATATTTGAAATATTTTTATAAAATTAGTTTCAGTTCGAAACGAAATCTTTAATAATTTTCAACAGTCTTAAAACCTCAAGAACTACCCTGGCAGCTATGAATTTAATCCCAAGGACCCCTTTAAGCAGCACTATTCAAGCAGCTTAGGCAAATCTAATTACGCTTGCAATAAGCAGCTAATAAACCTCTAAGCAGCAATTAAAGCCAACGACTGCTTAAAGGCGCCGAGCTCTGTTGCCGCATTAAACGCACCCGCAGATATATGGCCAAGTTATCCTTTGTTGCTATTGCCGGCAACGCTCCTTTGGCCAGGGTCGCATTTAATTGTGCGCCATGTTCAACAGGCCATTGTACATGCGTATTAAATGTAATTAACTCATTATAAATGATAACGTGGTCGCCGGGACTCGCATTCAGGTATGTCTCTATGTCTCAAGCCGCCAAGAAGGCGTCCTGGATGCCACGGCCAGGACCTCTCTTTCCCAGCGCCGCGGCGGCTGTCACAGCTAATTTAGTCGGGCAGCCGGCAGAACGAACGTGTTGGGTGGCCTCCGGTGTCGGGGGTAAATGCGAAATTATTACCGGAAAAGGACAATGAGACGCACTGGCTATTATTCAGTCAGCGGCCAAACGGGAGTAGAAATAGTGCTGCCAGCAGGACCTTGTTTCAAACAAGAAGAAAAATCGACAACAAAGAAGCTAGTTAAATTTGGATACCAATTAGTTAAAGAAAATGCAATAGAAAAGTGCGAAATATGATTATGTATAACACTTACTTAAGAAGATATCTCGTTTCTTTATAATACTCTTAATAAAATATAATTTTATATCTAGATATATATCCACACCCTTAACTTTCTGTAACAGCACAGTAAGTTTTTCAATTATATCAAATTACTATAATTAATAATTAATACAATAAATAAATAGTTCAATTCTGTTAATATAGAAAAAGTTTCAATATATTAAAATACCGATATTTTATAAAGTTTTATATTTACAAAATTTAAAATCTTTTCTATTAAGAATATCTCTAACTCTTATTTACAAAATTACAACTCTAACCGGAAATGGACAACTTGGTATCACTATGTCCTTTCCCAGTCCTCTTCGAAAGCAGGTAATAAAAACTCCTTTATGCGCTCGAGTGGGCCACTCCCTGTGATATTTGGCCCCTTGCAATCGTTGGCTCTTGGTTTATTTTATAGTTTGTCTCTCGCCTTATTTTCACGCTCCTGCCACCTCGAGTCAGCCTTTTAATTATGTAACACGCTCCGACACAGGAGTGTTGCCTTACGCACCTCGGCAAAGGAGCGTAGGAGGTGGTTTTCCCATTTTCACCCATCTGGTCTACGGGCACTTTTCCGCATTTCCGCATTGCCGCTGGCCAGTTGCGTGTGCTCCACGTGTGGCCTTAATTCAGATAAAGCGAAATTGCTGATAAGTTTAATTGGTTAAATGGTGACAAAACGTTTGCATTTATTTTCACCAGCTAAGGAAATGTATTTTTTATATAACTTGCTTCTGGAAATTCCTAAAAAGGAATTAATAGAAATCTGGTTTATGAGCTAAAGCTTTAAAACTTGTTTGTTAACTTGAAAATATATAAAATACCCTCATTCTCATCATATATTTTTTTACTGACTCATTTCTTTAAAGCTCTTGAAAACGCAATTCAAACTTTAAGGCAATTACTGATAAGTTTAATTGGCAAAGTGCTCTGCATAAATGGTGACAAAGCACTTTCATTTTTTCTCAAGCCAATCATTCACGATTCCCTTCGTTAAAGACCGCAATTCTGCGGGTTTTGGACTTTAAACAATAAAAAATCTTGAAAATTCAATTTAAATCTTGAAACGAGCGCAGAGCCGAGGGAGAATACTAACTGCCAACATTTACCATCAATAGCCGCATTTGCTTATATCAAGTGAAAACTTTCTTATCGGCGGCACAGCGGCAACTTCAATGACAAATTGAGACAGCGATGTGCAGCTGAGGGGCGCGAGAGGAGCCAAAACTTGGCTAACACACTCGCACTCACACTCACACTCACACTGATATAGATTGGCTTGTCGCTGTGACAACTTGCCACTTTGAGCACGTAAATTTTTGTCGTCTCTCTTGCCTTTTGAATTGATAAGAAAATTCATAAAATTTCCAAGGATAGAAAGATTGGAAGGAGGAAAACGAGGCGTTGGTGCCCGGAGGCAGAAAACGCAAAACGCCATCCAGCTCAAGTGTGTCAGCAGCCGTGAAAGTGGCATTTGAGCCGGGCTGCAAACTTTTGCTGCCAACTTGCTAATCTAATGAACAATTGTGGCTGCAGGCCACCTTTAACACCTCCATGCCCCCAGGACGAACTCTGGCTGGCTGGCACCTGTGCTCTGCTCCACAACTTTCCGGCACTGCAAATGCAGGAGATTAAAACGAAAATTAAGCTTCCATTCGGAATGTCAAACGAGTGCGTTTTTTCTTGGGCATTCCTAATTGAATTTGCCGTCAACGGTTTCGGCAGGAATTTAATGCAATTTTTTGAGTTTTTTCAAATTGCAAGCAAAGTTTGCAGACGTCGACGAGTTCAAACAGACAACTTAATTGTCATAATTTGTGTTTACAAGCTTGACGAACTGGCTAAAAAAAAAGTAAATTAAAGAAGGGAAAACAGAGAAAAATAGAACAGAAATGGAAAAGGCTGAGAAAAAATAAGAAGTAGCAGGAAGAGGAAGCCAGGCTGAAAGGATGCGAAGGCGGGCATATGTGGCCAGCTGGCTGAGCAAAGTTTTCTGCTCAAAACAAACTAACAAAAGGCCAAAGCAAATAGACAGAAGCGGCAGCCAGCAACAAGGATTCTGCTGTGGCAGGCGAAAGCCGAACACAAAACGAAGCCGGCTAAAAGGAAAAAAGGGCTGGCTAAAGCCGGTGCTCATCCTTGGGATTTTTAATACGCTACAATCTCAATTCGGACAATTTTGGCACAAAAAAACTATCTGAAAACATGGGCTCTAAGGATGTATATCAAAAGGAGATGTTCATATTGGATGTTGATGGATATAGAAAAAATATTTATACTTGGAAAATGGATTCAAATATCAGAAAGTTTAAATATCTATCTAAAAACTATCTGAAAGTTATTCATTTTATTAAATATTTTTAAAACATCTTTAAGGCTACATTTTTGAACCCCTTTTTATATTTATGTCCAATTTTAATAGTTTAAACTAAGCTTAAGGCAATTTTTCACACTTACCTTAGAAAAAAATGTGTCTAATATGTCAAACAAAAAATGCATTTGTCGCACAAGTGTTTTAATGTTTAAATTATATATTTTTATATCAACCTGAAGGCCAAATATCGATACAGTGCTTATATATCAATATTTTCTGCTATCCTACTAGTAAAAAGATTAAAAGCAAACGTTTTCCAGCCTCAAATTTTATTTTATACACACTTTTCCAGAATTTAAACATGATACAAATTTACATTTTATAATTAATTTTCATTTACACCAAAAAACTCTTCTCAAAAACATTTAAATTCTAGCTTTAAACTCCTGACAAGCCCATCGGCTGCTGGGTAAGAAAACATTATCTCCCCAAGAATCACAAAGAATCCAGGGAAGCCCTGAACTAAAATTGGACACTTAATGCTGGGTGGAAGGAAGACGACGGCAAAAGACAAATAAAGACTAAGCAAATAAAATCTAATAAAACCAAGGACACAAAAACTTGAGCCAAGCCGGCGAAAATGAGCTAAATGCTGCAAGGGGGGTGTGGAATGGGCGGTCGTGGGGAGCTGTTAGAGTGAGGCGAGAGAGCAAATGAAATAAAGTGCCAGAAGTATGTTTCATTAGCGGCAGCAGCAGCAGCAGCATCAGCAGCAGCAAACCAGACAACAAACAAAGCTAAGGACAATGGTCGGCCAAGGACACATGCTCCAGTGGAGCTGCTTGATGAACTTCATCCAACAAACAAGCGGGAAAAAAGCAGCAAACTGCTGGGCATGGCAATGTGTATTTACACTCCAATTGGAGTGGTCTTTAATTTATAAGGGGCTGTGAAAAAAGCATTTAAGAATCTTTTCACTAGAGTTTACTTTATGAATATATATTTGGAACATGTTAGATATTAAACAGTGAACTGAATTAACTTTAAATAACAAAGCATTTTTTGTTCCAATTTCAATTCATGAAACTAACATGTTTTCCTGTGCATTATTTAAATATAATTTCACATTTATATCATATATCTCTCTTTTAAACAGAGATCTTTGCACGCCTCCTGGTCGGCAAAAAAACCACATGGCTCTTTTTCCTGGAGGACTGGATAACATTTCTTAAGCTTTTCATCAAATGCCCAGGAAGAGTTCTGCTCACAGTTTTCCCCGATGTCGTCACGCTTGCATATCGCTTAAAAGATATTTAATATTTTCTAAAACTTTTCTAAATTTAATAGCTCCACTTACTGTCGTAAATTGAATAAACCGAAGAATTAAAAATGAACAGGCAGTTTATATGAAAAATAATAACTTGACTTGATATCTGCATTTGACTAAGTCAATTGTTAAAATTATTTGAAACATTTTAATTCTGGGTTGAACAGTTTAAAACGTGTGAAATTTTAATTTTCATAGATATTAAGGAATTATATTACATTTATATGTTATTTCTAGTAAATATATACATACACTATGAAAATACTTAAAAAATCAATAAAGAATATATTATATATTTGTCTATTTTCAAATTTAAATTTACTCTTGTACGTAAAAACTCCGTAAATGAACTATTTTTTTAGGCACAATACCATGTTCTATAATAATTTATATACTCAATGGAATTTGGAAACACTTGTTTCTCTCGGTATCTTAATAAGAGTAGCAAAGCATTCACCATTATAATTAACCAAGACGGTTATGAGCCTCGCACTTAACTAAAATAAGTTTAGTTAAATGGAAAAGCTGTCAAGAGTTAAAGCTAACTTGAGGTCTGGTCAATATAATAATATAAAATAATATCATTATAAAAAGAAACTGAAAAAATATAACAAAATGAAAGTACTTCCCGCTTTTTCCCTACTATGGTTATGCATTCACGCAACCAAGAAAGAAGTAGAAAAATGTAAATATAAATTAAAATAATAATAAATGTATAAACATACTAAAATATATATAAACATATATATATTTCTGTTTTTAGATATATGCCAACAGCCCGATATGGGACCCGTATGCCAAAAGATCGAAACTTTTTATTGGAGCGACACCGATAAAAAATGCAAGACCACCCAGTATTTAACAGAGCCCTGTGGCTTCTTCTACAATGAAAAAAGATGTAATCTCGTTTGCGGAAATAAAAGTTTGACTTTAGAAGATGTTGAAAAATACGTAAAAGAATTGCCATAAAAAAATACACATGTACGTAAGAGCTTTAAAAATATTTATTTACTTTTAATTTTCAAAGGGTTGTGTTACCGGGTTTATCTTCTTTCCTTTTTTTTAAATAGCTAGGTCTTCGTTTATATTCCAAAGAATTGAGGCAGAAGTCCTTGCAGCCCTTCTCGCCATCGAAGAAGCCACAAGGCTCTTTATTTACTGGCACAGGATAACAAGTATCAGTCCGCTCATCGAAGCCCCAAGTGTTGTTCAGATAACAAGTTATTGAGCCGCCAGTTCGCTTACAAATTACTTTAAATATGAAACATACATTTAAATTTTATAATTATTAACTTCTACTGGTATAAATTAAGTACTTACTGTCATACACTGGACTATGGACATAGGCAAGGCAAACCGAAAAATATAATACGACAATGAGGACAGGTAACTTCATGCTGACTGGTAAGCCAAATGAAAATGGAAAATAATCGGTAGGCAAATTAAGCTTGAAACGTTTAATTTTTCACACAAAATTAAATTAATTCTTTAGGCAAAACGTAGCCTTCTTAGATGGTTGTATTTTTTATTTTCTCACTTGTTTTTAGCACTGACTGCCTGTAGAGAGTGATTTATACAGAAACAGAGTTTAGTCAGTCGAACCGCTGTGTGGGAAATAAACAGCTGTTTGAATCTTAAGTTGAAATGTGCAAAGCAATAGCTTTAGGCAACAGCTACAGTATACTATATGGAGTTCAGATTTAAACCTTAAAAAACATTTAAATATTTATCCAAAAATGTTTTCTTTTCGCAAAAATCAAAGCCTTGCGCATCTCATTTTTTAAAGTTTGTTCTTCGATGCGTGAGAATATATCTCTATGCCCAAATATTCAAATTTCTGGAACCATTCCCAACCCCACAATAGGAATATAATCTTATTGCCGGCACACAAAATTCGAAAATGGAACAATGCGAACCGAGGCGACGAAATAAATAAATAAATAAAACTCAACGCGAAATGCGGCAAGTGCTCTCATAAATTTTAAGCGATTTTATAATGGTCGCTACTTCTAGTTGTCGCTTTGTGCTCGCTCTTCTGGCTCCCTGCGTTTTAATAACATTTTATATTATATATGGACGTAACGCCGAGTCACGATTTTTCAATTATGCCAGCCGGTATGAATGGTGTGACGAAAACCAATTGCCGCTCAGAACTTTTGCCAGGCAATGAGAAATCATTTTTAAAATGAAATTTAAATTGTCATGAGTAGGGAAGCTGTAAGGGGTGAAATTATCTTTACAGTTAATTAAAAACACAAATATTACAGGGATAATCATAAAGCCCCTAATGTGCACAAATCGCTTAATTGAATCAATTCATTGGCTATATTATTTTGGGACAATCTCTACTCGAGCAAATAAACTGTCAAGACCAAATCACATTCAAAGCACTTCGAACTAACCTTTTACAGATCGGTTACAATTTTCCCCCTTGTTAATCTTCATTAATCAAAAGCATACACGCTCACAAAACTATAAACACATCTTGAATGGGCGATTAAAATGAACTTTTAGGGCTTAGCCAGGATAATGGGCCAGTGGGGGGAGCGGGGAAAAACTAAAACTCGACATAATTATGCAAGAGACATTGGGGATAATTTTGATAATAACTCAAGCAAAGGAAACTTTCTGCGGGGAAGTGGGTGTGTGTCTGTGTAGGCTTATTATGAATGCTCGAATAAATTGCTGCTTATAATTTATGCTGTGGACTCGTAATTCGAAAATTATATGTGTGGCTTTAATTGCTCACTCATTCACTTGGACTGAAATGTAGGCCATAAATAGAACCCAGGAACTAAGTTGATATTTACTGAAGGGTTTCGTCGTGGGTTTCCATTTCATTAGCATAAAAAATGTTTAATGAATTTAATGCTTATTGGATGATATCTCTTAGATTTGATTTTGATATTTGATATGGTCATGTTGGCGGTTTATAATTTATTATTGTTATTTAGAAGCCTGATTGCTACCAAAAGTAACCTTTAATCTTGTAAGTAAATGAAGTATAATAATAGGATTTTACATATAAAATGAGTTGAGAGAGAGAGATTAAGAAAAATAATAATGAGAAAGCCAATATAATTTTTGGCATTCAATATATTTGGGTTACAATTTAATCTTAATTCTTCAGGCAAAGCTAAATGTATTCTAAAAACCACTACATTTAAATAAGTAACTAGAATTTAATATAATTAAATATAGTTATAAAGCTCTTAAACATTAACCCTTAATTTGATTCATTAGAACAAATGGTTTAAAATGAGTCAATCAAATTAAAAGTGAGAACAAGTTTACATATAAATGGAATGCCATAATAAATTGTCAATCTAATTATTAAATTAAAAGCCAAATTGTATAATAAACAAAATGTATTTATAATGGTACAATTTATTCTAATTTAAATTTAATTTTGTTTAGCTACAATACTAAAGCTAGAACTCCACTGATTATTGGCTTTGCTGTTAAAATATTTATACAGTTTGCCAGTCAGAGGAACTCCCTCATCCTGATGAAAACACAAAAACCATGCCTGCAGGACACTCATGCATGGCGACACACATACATACATGCACTCATGCTGGTATGACATGTTTTTACAGTTACGTAACAAACAACAACAGCAGCAGCCAGCCCTGTTAAAGCCCAAAAGGCCGAAAAGGCTGCAGGCTGCAAATGTAGTGACAGTTAACATTAACACCAATACAAGCGTAAACATATGCTAAAACGGGCATGTGTATGTGTGTGTGTGTGTGAGTGTGAGTGTTCAATGGCAGAGGCAGGACCTTCTAATTGGTCGCAAGTGCAACTGGGCTTTCATGGTTGCCATTGCTCGTGTTTGGCTGCTGTAGCTGCCAATTTTAATTGAATTAGAAAACATATAGAAGAGGCACCCAAAACACTGCTCAGAAAATAAAATAAATATAGGGAAATTTATTTACAAGTTCTTTTATTAATTATAACATATATTTAGTAAAAAGAATTTATCTTGAACATTTTTTGTTTTAAAATAAAATTTTAAAATAAATAATAATTTTTTCAATTGAAAACTAATATTTTAGATGATTTTCCTTACTTTCAAGGATTTAAGATTATTTTAAAACAATTATATAGTTACATTAATTAACAGTTACTAAAATAATAAATATCATAGAATCATAAACATTTTCAAAAATACATGGGAATAATTTATATATTATTTTTATTTAAGAAATCTAAAGAAACTTAAATTGTCCTAGTTCTCCCTCCCTTTAATTGCTCTGAACATAGTAATATTAAAATATATTTAATTTTATTAATTTCCTTAAAATTAAAATTTTTAAAATAAGCTTTCTGTGCACAGCAAATCCACATAAACACGGACAGGACTATTCCAGCATGCAAACACACTTCAGCGAGCATCCTGTTTTCGGCCTACACCATCCGCACACTCGCACACACACCCGCAGTCTATGCCACAATGTCACTCAAGCAGGTACTAAAGTTAATTACCGCAATATCCGTGGAAAATTGTTTTATGCATTGACAGCGTGTGGGTCGAACCATGGATTTTCCATGTGTTTTCCCCAACGAGAATGTATGTATGTATGTTTGTACGTATGTGAGGATGGGGCATGCCACGCGCTTATTTTATTAAGTGCCGCTATTTTTCGGTTACAGCTACTTTTATGGCCCCTGCACATGCGTAGGTGTGAGTGCATTCCAGACTCCATTACTCCCTTACTGCCCTTTTTCCAAATTCCATTACAATATGCGAAGGATTCCCATTTTTGTTGTTTTTGTGAGGGCTGCGTTGGAAAATTCTCCAAAAGGTAACAACTGAATTAGAGATTCTTCTGTTGGTAAAGGTTTTTAAATTATTTGGTCAAAAGAATTGAAATTATTTTAGAAACTAATTTACAATTCAATTAATAATATAATTTATTATCTGATTGAAATCGAGTTAACAATCAAAGTTATTAAACTAGAAACTTACTAAAGTCTTGAATTTAAAGCAAACAAACTTTATTAAATCAGGGAAAACCATATTAAAAATGTGTTTAAATATAAATTAAAGAGACTTCAGCTTCAAAAAGAAATAACTTCTTTAGGAGGTTCTCCCTTGAAGGTTCATTGAACCCTCTCTATACACCGCAGATCCTTTCATGCGCCTAAGAAATCATATTCAAAAGTTGCCCTAAGGGCATCCAACCTGCGGCTTTTCACTCGATTTCACTGCTATGAGTGTTTTTGTTTTATTTGCCGCTGTTTAGTTAATGGTTTAGCGTGTTACCCGGCGCACTGTGGCAACAATTCTTGTTTATGCGCCGCAAACATTTTTACCTCTCTCCCCCGACGCCCCTGGGTCCTTGTCCTTCCTTTTCCCACGGCTGCTGATGGCATTAAATTTTATTTCACTCAAAACCGCGCACCCATAGAATTGTTTGTGGGTGTATAACCCCCTCTGTATGTACGGTATGTTGCCATGGCCAACATTGTTAACTTTGACGAGGGACTGCTGACGGCTGCACATGCCGTTGTATTTAAATAAATTGCAGCCCCTTCGCCATTGCAATTGTGGCGCAAATTGCGCTAATTTTGCTGATTGTGTAGTTTCGTTGTTATTTGTGAGTCCTTTTTTTAGTTTTCTATGCTCCTGTATTTTTTTGTTGCTGTTGATAAGCTGCAAACTTTTATGGCATTCGTCGAAGCCAACTTTTGATAGATATTGGCCAGACAGCTTTGGTTGGCCAGCCATCAGAATGGATTAGATGCAATGGAAATACAATTAAATTGTCAGTTTTTTATCAGCCAAAAGCCTGGTTGTTTGATTGAAAGAGCGAAATTGAATTGGAAAACCCTAAAGACTCGACAGTATTTATCATTTAAATTTTATTTTAAAGTTTAGGTATTCAACTCTTTCAAACATCTCTAGTTTGGCCCTCAAAATGTTAGCTTTTATATTATTAATACAACACTCTGCCAAAGACCAAGTCAAGTTTGGTCTTTTCACTCTTCTTTCTAAATAAATGTTAGCTTCTGAGCATTTACTGTGATGTCATCCCCTTATATTGCACCCAAAATGTTGCAATATCTTGGCAGCAAGTTTTGCTCAAGCAAAGTTATCCTGTCCATTCCTTCTCCCTTGTCCAGTTTGTGAATTCTCACGCCTTTTAACTCAAGTTCCCCGAGTAATTGACCTTCTTGGAGAGGGATGTCAAGAGGGATGGGTGAAGAGGTAGCCAGCATTTGGAGCTTAGCAACTTTCACATCACTAAACCACTGAAAGTTGTTGACTTTATGCAACTTTTTCGTGGCCACAGACAACTACGTGAGGGTCTCTGCCGACACTTCAAGAGCACCCCTTCGAAAACTCCACCCACCCATCCCTTAACACCACCCATCGGTCCGCCCTGCTGAAGGTTGACAAACAAGTTTGTTGTGCCTTGCATTTTTTGCACTCCAGCGACATTTCTTTTTGCACAAATATAAACCCGATAAAGTGGGCGGGGCTGCCCAGTGCCCAAAACTGCTGGCGTCAGTTGCTTTTAACATACCAACACTCTCACAGACTAGGGGCTTACGCATACACTGGGAAAAACAAGTGGCATAATGCAGAGGAATATGAAGATTCTAAGTTTCTTAGATTCTTACATTTGCTTTTATTAATTCAAGGAGTATAGAATTTATTTGTAAGATATTTATTTGTAGGCTTATTAAACTTGTTTATTAATCGTTTAAATTAATACAATTATTTTACTATTTAATTTTCAATTCCTTGTGTCCATTTGATATATTTCCTAGTAAAATCTTACAAGTTTCTTTAAAATATTTTATAAATAATTATGGTCCTTCCCCTGCATTTACTTGGATATACTAAAATTTGTTGGCATTGATTTCAATGAATTTAAATTATTGGTTGCTTTTATTGCGCTATTTAAAAAAGTATATATCCTTAACATCCATTTAAATTTACAAAATTAAACTTATCTCTAATCAAAACCTTTAGTTTCTTCGGTGTAAAAATATATCTAGGGACATGCTCTCACATAACTTTGTGTACATGGCCAACGACACGTGCTGCAATTGAATTTGTTCGAAAAACGCAATAGAAAACACCCACAGAAGCCGAACGGGAAGGAATAGAAAGGAACACAAATGGCAGACGACTAGAAATTATTGTCCCCAAGGAGGACACGAATTTCTGATGATCCTTGGAATCAAAAAATGAAAATATTTCGTTAAAAAACAAACCACATGGAGACTGAACTATCTGGTCAAATATGGATAAGGATTCTCTTAATTTAAAACTTGAAACTACATTTTTATATTAACATTTCTTTTATATATAATAATTAAATATAGTTAATGAATTTATAGATAAATTCTATACATAAATAGTATCATTAAAAAATGTATAGACAAACTCTAAACATAATTAAAATCCTAAAATTATACCAAACAATTATAGAAAAGATTTTTATTTTCATATATTATATTAAATTATTTTCAATTAATTCTATTTAACTTCTAAGAAATATTTATAAGAAATACTATCTGAAGAATAAGGTATGTTTGCCTGTTTTTATTATGCATTAAATTATTTATAATAGTTTTCATATGTCTTAAAATGGGCTGAAAAATGTATAAACAAATTAAACCTTTTGAAATTCCTTCTTTATTAGTATATTTTATATATTTTACCTATTTTTATTTCCCAAAATGTACTTGTTTAAAGTCCTTTTAAAACAAAAAATATTTTAAAATAATTTAAAGTGCCAATATGCCTCGTTCTCGTTGTGGTTACACCATTCACACACACAGACACGAGGGCATGGAAGGCAAAAATACACAAACGCTGCAAATTCTTGTTGAAAAATCTAATGCCACTTGCCGGGCAGAGCGAGTGAGTGTGCGGGTGTGTGTGTGTGTGAAAAAGCGAGACACGTAACGCGCTGAAAATTCTGCAGTTTGTCGTCCTTGCACGCACGCATGCTTCCGCAGGAACAACATGGCAGAAGGCTTGTGGCAAGCACTTTTTGGTCATGTCCTCGAGTGAAGCTGTTTTTGGCCAGGTCACCGCCTTCGCAGAATCAGCTATTAATATGCCGTGAAAACTTTCACGTGGCCCGGACTGTCGGCAAGTGCATTTCATTAGCGTTTTTAACAACATAAAACTATTAATATTTAGTGCACAGCGGCTTCTGCCACCATAAACAAAACATAAGCAGCAAGGCACAAGCAGAAGCAGAAGTGGAAGCAGAAGCAAAAGCAGTTGAAGAAGCAGGCCAAGTCAACACCAACTTAGACAGAGCCGAAAACTTTTGGCTAAGCGAAAACTTTTGCCCGACTGCTGAAATTATTTTGAAATTAAGTTTCTCGTTGCCGTTGGCGTTGGCATTGCTTATTTATGGCTGGCATTGCGTATCGATCGATCTTGAACCACCGCCGGCAGCAACAGAGAGCCCATTCAGGGCGGGTAACTTTTCCTTAAATGTAATTAAAAATGTCGTCGAACTTATTTACGAGTGTTGTTTGCATAGTTGCGCCAAGTTTTTCAACAGCCGAAAGTAGGCCGCCGACGAAGGGGGAAGCCGAGCCGAAGCCCTTGGAGTTCCTTAAAAAAATCGCTGGATATAAAAATGCATTTAGCACATAGTTAAGCCGAAATCAAATTAAGTTTTTATGGTCCTCGGATGATGCTGCTGCCGCTGCAGTTGCAGCTTAAGCGGGCTTCAGCTCAATGAATCGGAAGTAAACTGTTAATAAAAACTACTTTGAGTGCCCAGTAAAAGTTTCTAGGGGGGCGACATTATCCTTGAACTGCACTCGAAAAATAAATATGGAACTTCTAAGCAGGTGAAGGCGATATCTACTCGGGCTATTTAATTTATTGGCTTATAAACCAAAGAAACTTGTAAAACTAACAAATGGCAAATAAACTTTGAAGAAATCTACATAATATTTTCACTATTTTTCTCTCCATGCAGCGGCAAACAATCTTCAATCCCCAATTATCTTTCATGCTGATAAAATCCCCCCTTCGAAATAGATGAAAATCTCCTTTCACGTCAGTTGAGTTGCAATATCAAGGACATGTTCCAAATCGAATACGCGTCGCTTGACATCTGTGTGACATTAGATCTGAGAGGGGATATCCACGGAAAGAATCTATTTGTTCGCTTTCAATCACATTTTCAGATTTCCGACGTGCGTTGACCTTGAAAGTAGAAAAATGGATATGAAATAGAACTGAAATGGAACTGAAATGGAACTCAAAGTTCCATCAAAGTTCTGCCAAAGCGTCCGTCATTCATGGCAACGTTCGCATTCATTGCAACTTCGGTCCGAAATTGCTTCTCAGCGTTTTACTCAACCAAAAAACCGTTTTACTTTGCGGTCAAATGTAGCATGTACATATGCACCTCTCTCCTACGGCACCACCCCGGCACTTTTCCACCCATTTTCCAGGGTACCGTTGCCTCACTCAGAACCAGGTCACGCCCACTAAACAAACGCTCTGCGGTATGCTGTGAAAAAAAAGTTTGATAGTTCTTCTTGTTGTTTGAGGCTACCCAACTTCCAGCACCCCCCAGCAGATTTCACACAGGTCCTCTGGCTCTAGGATCCACCCTCTACCCGTCCGGGGCTACCCCTTGTGTAATTTATGTGTAGTAAATAACATTTTTCCGTAGTTTTTATACTCTTTGCCTAGTAGAGGTTATTGCAATTAGGTCTTTTTGTTTGTAATCCTGAAAAGGTAACTATTTATATTTGCAGCAATGTATTTCCACTTAATCGGCTTTCATTTATGATGTAAATATTAAGCAGGACTTTAGTTGTGAAATGTTTTACTGAATTAAAGCAAATTAAAAGTAAATAATGTTTATAAAAATGCTTATACTAAGTTCTTAAGCTTTTGAGAGGTAATTTTAACTAAAATTAAACTATTGAGTTTTTTTAATATTTCTTTACAAAGGGTATTCCCATAATCGAGTATCATTGGCAAGATTTTTCTCCCTTTTTTTGAACCCCACTCGTTTTGCGCGAGTTGCAGCTGTAGTTGTTGTAGTGGATTTTGACCTTGTGCGGAAATAAAACTGAAAATAATGGCAGTTAGCGCTAAATGGAAGCAAAGTTGCAGCCAGCATTAGCGCTGAAATGCTGATATGCGATATGATGAAATGAGGCAGAAGCTAAGGGAAAATAGCAGAGAGAGTTGTCAGGGTTAAAATGTGCCATAAAATTGGGGCTTATGTTTTGATAGTTTAATGAGTTGTGGAATGGCTAAGCTTAAGTAGAAAGTATTTTACGAGAAGCTAATAGTTGGCCACAATATACACAGAAAATATAAACAGACTTTATCAAAATATTTAAAAATTATTGTGTGGCATGGTTTGATATTTAATATATTTATATATTCTTCTTCAAGATCTTCTGATTAAAAATCACTTACTTAAAAATCCTTCGATTATCTGTCCATACTGACTGACAAGTTAATGCAATCATAATTAACTTGGTGAACTCTCAACAGTAAGTAACATTCTCTAATCCAATGTCACTTCCACTGTTCAGATTCACCGGCTAAAAACCAATCATTTAAATGGCCATCAGTGAATAATTTATAAACGTTACCATCTTCCTAACATCTTTTTTTTTCACAACAAATCCCTCTGCGAACCCTTTTCAAGTTCATTTGTTGTGCTGGCAACATAAAATGTTGTTAAAAACCGGCAAGCTGACAGCAATTAATATGCCATTTGGTGCATGTTTTTCATCTCGACCTCGTCCCCGCTCACACTCACACATGGGTCCAGTGTTCTGGGGGATCTGGTGTTCTGGGCTCCTCTGTGGTTCCCACTAATGTTGATTAAATGGCGTCGGAGTCACGCATGCAGGCGCAGATTGCACTCGTTGCGGTGGCCCTGAAAATCTCCTGGGATAGCTGAATTTAACTACGTGGAGGCGCATACAGAAGCCATCACCATGGAGATGAGCTTCAGTTAGGAGCTGAAAGAGGAATCCTTTAGATATTGCTTGAAAGCTGCCTCAATGTAAGGGGGTAATGGAACGAGAAGTAGAATTGTGATCACGGTTATTATTCTATTTTCTAATTAATTGCAATATTTTTTTAAATTTTTTAAACAGGTTTTTGAATTATCTTTCAGACTCGAGTTTAACTCGACTTTTGCCAATAAATTTATGTATTTAAATAGCGATTTAAATATATTACAAATCTATTTTTAGAAACCTTCGGACTCGGTTTATTCCTTAAGTTTAATTTATTTAAAGATTATTAACTTATAATCTACCTGTTTCTTTAAAAAACCCTCTGAGAATGTACCACAGTTTACTTTTATATTGAGCAAATTTTCCAGCTGAAATTCTTTATTTTCCCCTTACAACTCTCTGACCAAAAATAGATCAAAGTGTTTGGTTTATTAAATTCTTATACATTCTTTCACATTTTCCCCAACCAACCGTTTCTCTCTCTCTCTCTCCCCCTCGTAGTCTTCCGCTTAAGAATTACAATGAAAATGGTTGTGAAAAATGTTATAGCCAAATTCATGATACTCGTATGGTTTACCTTACCAGCAGCTCCTCGCCTCCTCCCTGGCTATGATATAAGCTGTCCAGGCTCAGTTGCCAGATGAGTCAGTGGCTAAGTTGGTAAGCATTTGTTATGCCCACACACACTCACACTCGCACTCACAGCAGGTCCTGGCTAAGGGGAGGCGAAGACACCGCGCACATTTTCTTTACAGCCATTTACCAGGCGATTTACGTAAATCTTTTATTTATACAGAGAACGTATAAGTTGCAATTTATCAAAATCTAAAATGTTTACCCGCACAAGTTATTCACTTGAAATCTCTACACTGCAACGGGTATCCTTGTACTCCAGCATCCCTATATCCCTATATGTAGCGGTACGTATGTATGTATAAATGTGTGTATCGCAGTTCCTAGACGTATTGTAGTTGGCTGCGTTACGTATACGCGATGTGTGCCAAAGCCAAAGGCGGTGGAACAACGTCCCACGAGTCTGATGCCAGGCAGCAGCTGAACAACAGGGCCATGCATATGCTTATTTGTGTGAAGGGGTTCCTATAAATATGTATGTGCACTTTGACACGGTTAAAAAATAGTTGGAAATCGAATGGTTTAATTTTATAGTCAAGGAAAAATTGAGGAAAGCTCCATTGAAAAGGTTAATTTGTGTTAAAATAATGACTTATTTGATATATTTCAATATAAATATTTACTTAAAGATATAAGCTTTGTCTAGTTTTAAAATTATTAATTAAAATAGATGAAAAGGTGCAACAATCAAGTCTTTAAAATGACTTCTTTTCTAATAGTTAAATATTCCTTAAAGATTAGGTATCAGATTAATAAAGATTTATATAAATTTCTCTTAGTACCAAAGTTGTTTAAATATGTTTTTTAAATTTTCTATATATTCTATATTTTCTATATATTATATATATATTTTCTATATCTAATAGATTTAATATATCGTGTATTTTGAATATATAACCATTCTTTTTCCCAGTGACCCTGTTTGAGTGTGTATTATTTTGTGTTTTGCGCGCACAAATTGTCTTGTGACAGACAGTGAAAACTACAGAAGCGGCGCCGGGGATTTTGTGGCTACCTCCTTTCGAAGCCCACACCAACGAGCCCTTCCCATCCTGCTGCTCCTCACACCCCTCCTCATGTGGCCCCTTTGGGCATGGTTTTAGTCAATTTGCGGTTGGTGGCAGTGCAATGTGTTCTGCATTCGCATACAGTATGTAGGGATGTGTATCGCACAGATACTGCTACTCACTAAAAGTAGTTTATTTCCATCTTATCTCTTAAAGCCAATAATACGCTCGCAAGCTCACTTAAATGCGCTGCCACGTTATTATTTTTTTCCTTTGTTCTGTTGCTAAATGCACACTGTTCGTTGGTGTGTGTGTGGGAAAATGCCAACGAAGGAGTATTTTGTTAAACTCTTTACGTATACATGTGTCTTTAGTATTTTTACCGAACCAACAAAAGATTACAAGAAAGAAATTGAAAATAAAATATAGTTGAAATAATATATGGTTGAAATATTGCATTTAAGGCAAATTAAATATTGAATGTGGGAATTGTAAAAGGAAGAAGTAGCTCCAGGACTCCAGAACCTCATTGTTTTGACATTTAAAAAATTATTGCACATTGATATATATAACTGAACTGTATTTTTTCACTTATATTTTCCAAAGAATTACATAAAATAAATAAAGCTATCGTAATGCTTTTAAATAAAATCACATATCAATTAATTCATTTGCGGGCATTTTTTCAAGTCTTTGATTTCGTATTTTACTTTCAATAATATAACAAGTAGAAAAATAAATATTTGTCATAAAAACGAGACACGTTTACTTAAAAAAATATTAATTTATGCTAACATTTTTCCCAAGCTACCGTATTCATATGCTTATTAAATATCCTTACATAAATATCAATGAGTATTTTTTTAATTAATCTGCATTCTTTCAATGACAATTACTTATAATTAATATACATACTAAAGGCAATTATAATTGGATATAAAAACAAACTTGATCTTGTTTCTTAGTACATTTTTTTCTCCCGAAATGTCAAATAAAAGTCCACTGCCAATGGCAAAAGGGCAGACGCATCCGCTTACCTGCTTCAAAAGGATGTTTGACGCTTCCTGGAAATCTAAGGCCATCTCAAATATTTACTTCCTTTTTAATAGGTGTGAGGACCAAAGAAATTTCCAAGATAGAAAATGTTGGATTGGTAGGACAATGTATTTGATTCTTGGGTTTGGTCAGGCATCAGCTGTTCTCAGTAGGAGCTGCAAACCTAAATTTATGCAGCTTTGCTCGGTGAGCTTTTACTCCCAAAATCATTGTATAATGACACTGGGAGAGAATTTGGCTTAAAAGAGCGAAAGCTTTTTAAGGCTAAGCCAACTAAGTATAAGAGTTTCTAATTATACTACGATTTGGGTTCAGCAGTGGAAAGTTTAATAGTGGGAACAGTTTTATGATGATTTTAAGTACTCAGGAGTTGGAAAGAATATAAAATGGTCAGCCAACAAATATAAAATATTAAACAATAATTATACAAAATAATTGTTAGCATTGCAAAGTTTATTTTTACCATATGTTATGATTTATGTCGTTATGAATCATAGTTATTAAACCAAATTAAACCTACTTCAAAATAATTACTTTATTTTTGACAACGGTAACCGGATTCCATTTTATTCAGGTCAGTTATAATAATGCAAAGCAAAACAAATATATAAACCTGCATAAACACTATTTTAAAATACAAAAAACTTCTGGCTAAATATCATCAACGATGCACTTAATTATTTCCACGCACTGATCCAAATTATGAGTTATATGCCACAAAACATTCATATACACGTCCATTCGCCGTATATTAATATCAATTAAATCCATTTCCGTTCTTGCTAAATATTCCTAGAATAAATTATTTGCCAAAAATGATAATTATTCAATAGGGAAAAATAAATTCCATTTGGGGGGATAATAATTATACACACGGCCACGAAAAATGTGTTAACAAACTAAATAACATTTAAGTCCGGCTAAATGTGCACATCAGAAAATAATTTGGCATGTATTAGAGGATGAATTTTTCCACAACACGCTTATTATCATAAATGCAATAAATGTAATTTGCTAATGCCAAAATTCCCAAACGTTTCCAATTAAACGTTTTGAAGGTTAAAGCCTTTAGCAACAAATAAACATAAATGTAATGCAAATGTGATGTGAGAATATAGGGTAAAAAAAAAAGAAAGAAAGAGATATAATTATTATATGACGAATATTAAATACCCAGGGTTCTGTAAGTCCAAAATATTGCATAGTTTTAGGTGTCAGTTATAAATAAAACAAATATGCGATTTAATAAGAATATCAAATTAAATCTATAAAAACATAAAACTCAAACTTTTTATTATTTTATTATTTGATTTTTAAGAGAGTATTACCCCGTTCATCTCCCACAAACACTGGAAACAAATCTAATATTAGAAATACGCTTGGCACACAGTAACTGGGCTAAACCGAGGCCACAAAAATAAGCAGCTCAACAGCCGGGAAATCGACAAACTGTGATAGTTAAAAAATAATTATAAAGCTCATTTGACAAAGCAAGGGGGGCAATTTTCGGGGCTAACAGGCACACACACCGACACGAATATAAATAGAAAATTGCACGCACACAGCCAACGGAGAAACACACGTAATCAGCATCTAATAACTAAAATCCAAATTAGCTAATTCAGAAATCAACACGCACAATTGACAAATTATGCCGCAGCAACATTTCCGGCCAATTGGCTGCGTGAGAGAGCAGATCGATGGGTTCCTGGTCCAGGACCTGTATATACACATACATATACATATATATATATATATATATTTTGGGGGTGACTCGGATGTTTTGGAGGGCACGTGCGGAAATATTGTCAAATTATTGGCAATACACCGTTGTAGTTGTTGGCACTGTAAATTGCCTCGTCTGTTGCTGAGTTATTCATTAAGTGGCATTATTCGCAGACATTTTCCACTCATAAATAAGAGCCGCAAACTGCCACCGATTTAAACTCGATGAGCAGGAAGCAGGTGAGGAGTACAACGCCCTCCGTTGCCATCTGACATTTCCACCTCATTTACAGTTCAAACACGTCGCATGCATTAACCCCAGGCTGCCTGGTTAAGTGCGCGACGCTGTTGATGCGACTGCTGGTGGTGCGGCCTCTGCCTCACTCGGCTTCTAATTATTAACTAATAACATCAAATTGATTTGCAACAACATCCAGATCATGGGGCCCACATGGCTCACTCGCTTCGCTGCCCTTGCACTGGGAAAATAACATTTGAACTTCTGAAAATTTGTCAAAAAAAATTTGAGATTATTCCTTGTATAAGATTGCTTGTATTTATATTTTTTCAGTGAGAGTAAAGATAAATGATGTAGAAATATTGTTACTCAACATATTTTAATTTTCTCAGTCATATATTGCTGTTAAAGTTAATAAGTTAATAATCCTCTTAATTCTTACCGAAAGTTTGTTGGTATAATTATTTTCTCTATTTTTACTACTTGCTTTTCTAATTCTACAAATTATTTACATGCATTAAACGTTCTATTCTTCACATTGGGCCATAGTTTATAGTTTGCTAGGACAAGACATCTTAGATTTTTGAAATTGTTTGACAAAATATTCATTTGTAATATTTTTAAAAATACATTAACTCGATGAGAGTAAAGATATATGTTGTAGAATGTGTTAACCTAAGACTTCCAATTTTCTTAATCATAAATTGATGTTAAAGCCATAATTGTAATATTTAAGTGCTGTTACAAATACCTTTTTACTTTACTTATATTAATTCTAACATTTTCTAGACTAGAAATAAGAATCCGTCAAGTTTTCTCCCAGCTTTTCTAGTTTAACAAATGTTTTCCCTGCCTAAAACATATTATTTTCCACTTCAGATCACCGTTTCTAATTTTCCCATCCAAAATATCTCAAATTTCTCAACTCGAGTGACAATATATTTAATTTCTTGCTGTGTCGCTCCGCTTCATTTCGTTTCATTTCGGTTGGTTTCGTTCGATGTACTATAATTAACATGCATTCCACATGATTGCCCCGCTGGCGCATAAATCTCTAGCACTCTCTATAACCAGACCCACTTGCCCCGCAAAAAGCCCTAGGCCCCTAAACCCCTAAAACCCCTAAAACCCCTACAACCCCCACAACCCCAAGTAGCAGCCCTTCGACTATACCAAGTGGAGGCAGCAATCAGTTTTAAGCAGAGTCTAGACTCAAGGCCCAAGGAGGAAATTAACATTGTAACATAAAACGTGGCCCAAACTGGCCATTGAACGGGCACTTAACTTGCTGCCAACTAACTGGCGGAAACAGAAAGCCGAGCGGACGGGACAAGCGGACAGCAGGATAGGCGTACTGCCGGACGGACGGCGCTCTAATGCACGATGATAGATGGCATACGATACGTTTCAGCATTTGTCAGCTTGTCTTCGGCGAAGCGCAGCACAAAGCCAACGCCCATTGCCCCAAGAATCTTGGAGGGGCGGTGGGAGGGAGGCGGCAGGGCGTGGTCGTGGGCGACAGCGAAACGAAAAACCATTTTCACGCTCACGCGAATGCTTGTAGCAAGTTTTCGTTCCTTCCGCTTTGGTTTTCTTATATTTTTTTCTTCCTATCTTTCTTATTTTTTGCAGCCACAACTATCAACTGACTCACACCTGGCAATCCACCAAGTTGCTCGTCTCGCCCCAACTGGCCACTTTCTTGGCCCCAGAGATAAGCACCAGTCAAAAGGCGTTCTGCATTTTCATTTCGAACTTGAAACTATACTTCTTAATACCTCTTTGTGGGAAATTCTGAGGAAAATCAGATAAGATAAAGGAGAAAGATATGACGAAAAAAAAAACCTGCTATAAATGTAATAGAAAAATTTAAGATCAAAGTACATAAAAGTGTGCCTAATTTAATACAAAGCTTATTTATAATAAATTTCCTTAAATTTCCAAACTGATTACAGGGTAGCACTCAAAAGTGTACCTTTCAGCTCAGTAGAGACTGAGAACCACCGTCATCATCAGCGCCACCTTTTCAGCCTTCAGAAGTCTCACGTCGCGCGGCATAATTTATGTGGCGCTGTCTACGCCGGAAATGGGTTAATTTGCTATGATTTAAGCGTAAAATTATTGAATTATTGGCGCTCAAGATTTAGTGGCGTTTTTCGCGCTTCGTTTAAGCCCCCAAACTAGGTGCAGCATGGAGTCCAGACAAAAAATATATACATATTTATATGTTAGAGACGTCCGAGCACATTTCGTGCTCTGATGTTTATGGGGCGTATGAGTAATCCTTTGTGCATGTGACGTGCGAGATAGTTTGCCCATTCCATAAAATGCATTTAGCAAATTGCTGATATTTCTCTGCCACAAAATGATGGGTCTTGGGTTTAACTTGGGCAAACCTAAAAATGGCATGACCAGAGGGCATTCGACTTCAAATTATTAAAATGTGGTTTAATTGACAGGTTGCGGCCAATCTGTGGAATGCAATGACTCAATATTCATACGATTTTCTTGAAATTAAATTCCCTTTGGCTGGCCAAAGTTATTTGAATTTTAAAAGCAGCTTACTAAAGATTTTAGTGGTTATTAAAAACTCAGCAAATGCGTACAAGTTTTAGCAGATTATGGCATATTTTAACTAATTATTTATAAACTCAGAAGTTCGTTAAAATGTTATTGCAGATTTTACTTTAATTTATTGTGAGAACTGATTTGGGTTGTGTTTTAAACAGAAACAGTGCGCAGAGACTAACTGAAAACAAATGCAAAGAAAGCCCAGGCTCTGGCCTAAAGCCTCCTCGGAGGCACTTCGCTTTTGTTGATGCATTTTGCATGCGAAAAATATGCAAAACTCTGAAGTAAGCTTTTAGAAAATTACAAGTCCAGAGCTTGATAAGGATTTGTCTGTGCACAAACACAACAAACACACTCTATGGAATGTACATATACTTTCTGGCATTATATTTATGGGCCATGGGCAGAAATTTTCGTGCGCTTTAGTTTTTGGCATTCGCAATGAAGATAAACGACATGCAACGAAAAAATGTCGCCAAATTTAAAGTGCAATAAATCAGGCGGCCAGTGGAGACGTCGAGAGCGAAGTCTGGTCGTCCGCCACTTTTTAGTTGACAAGTCTCGAGCGGAAGTTGCGCCATTTTGCGCTGCGTGACGGCTTCCGGCATCAAGTCTGAACCATAACTATCCAAGTAGACATATTTTAGACTTCACCCTTGTGACTTTCTAGAGAGATTTACGGGGAAAGGGAAAGAAAAGTAACAAAATTAAAGGGTAAAGGTAATTTAATCATATTTTAAATCCTAAAGATTACACGGAATATGAACAAATGTATAAGTAGATTCTTATAATGATTTAAATGGACTTTAAGTCCTTATAGATATGTATATTCAATTCAAAACAAGGTTTAACTTCTTAAACCAAAGCCCTTAAAGAATGAACATTTGAATCCGCTTCTGTATCCTGTTTTTGTCGCAATTTCCTGAGGACTTCTTTGTACTTCTTATGGCTTTTTACGACGGCCATCATTGGCGTGTCGTAAAATGCGAGTGACGACACTCCCGGCACATGGCGTCAAATATTTCATAAGCTCGTGCTTGAATTTTTTACATGCCCTGCATGATGACAGGCACCGATGCCACCAGCTGTAGGGATTGTAAACACATGATTCCAGAGTGCTGTGGGTGTTGTTTATCGGGTGACTACCGGCTAGGAGTACCTGGGTTAATTATTTGGCATCCCAGAGATCTGAATTTTCCATCAGAAGGACAATCAGCCCAGTCAGGACACTCGAAAGTAGCTCACAGACAATTGATAGACACACCCGCTGTGACGTAGGAGGACATCATGTGTGGTGAAAGGGAAATCAAGAGGGGGTACTTTGCTATTTAACAAAGGGGTGAGCGTTAGGTATTATCGCCATTCATCATATAATCGTCACGCTTAATGCGTGAGTGCCACCGGAAAGTATGCTAAAAATGTCTACAGTCACAGCGGGCGAGAAATTGGATGCACTTGAGAAAATTAAGGATGTTCTTAGTTTTTTTAATGATAAAGTACTTGTGAAATATATGATTTTGATATTAATTGTATATTTCCTTCTGTTGGTTTTTATTTCCCATAGAAATTTAAAAAAAGTAAAGCAAGTAAAAAAATATTATTTTATATATTCTTTGCTATAATAGTATATAATATTAAAAAGAGCAAAATGATCTTGTAGAATGTAATTTTAATCAAAGACTTATAGGTCTCAACTTCTAGATATTATTTAAATGATTTGCAACATGTTTCTCATATTTTATATTTATATTAAATCGTATTAATTAAATTCCCTTTTTCCAGATAAAATTCTTTTTGTGCAACTTTCAAACAGGACAACCCCATATCGCTTTGTGCGTTTGTCTGCAGTCGATGTCAGCAACAGGCATCTTGTTTTCCATTGCTGCCAAAGCAACAGCAATAGCAACAACCAAAACTATAGCAACGACAACAACACCAGAGGCTATTCATTATGCGTGAAACATCGGGGGAAAACCACAAAACCGAACGAGAACTTCATCAATGCGGTTTTTCGCATGCATTGCATGCGTTCTCGATTTGATTCGTTGGCAATTCTGCATTGCCAGAAATTTTGTAATCACACACGCGTATATATACATCGAACAATCCTCAAATTTATGGCCAGCTTAAATATAAAATGCAACTGCAAGTCAAACACGGTAAACTGCACAATCTATATTTGATATAAGCCAAAATAGAGCATGGGAAATAAATTCGCAAACGACAAAAAACACTCGAAATAGAGTACTAGAGCAATCCGGTCGCTGCATCAACTAATCCATTTTGGCCATCTAATGACATTACTTAAGTTATTATTTTCAATGCTGAAATGTTATGCTCCCGCCCAAGGACAAACTGTGCCACGGCAGCAGGAGCAGGAGCTAGTACGAATGCTACAGCGCCAACAAATTCGAGTGAAAGGGCGAAATTTTTGCTTCTTTTAACTTACAGTTGCAGTTGCCTCCGTGCTGCACTTGCTTGAGTTCCCTTGGTACCCTGGATTGGTAGCTTCGGATGGGTATATCGGTGTGGATGTCAAGATTTATAAAAAATTACTTATGGTAAAAAGAATATTATAATAAATGCATTTTTACAAAGGACTTGAACAATAGGAGTACCTCTAATCAATGCATCAGCATTCTTTTCCTGCTTCCAGCTTTTCTTCTAGCTTTAAAGCAGGGTTTCCCAGGGGCTTTGAGAGCCTCAACTCCACTCGGCTAACTTCGGCCAACTTCGGCAAGCTTCGTGCGTTTCCGGTTAGAAGAGAAGGAGAACAGGAACAGTCTTGTTATTATCTTTCGATGATATTATTTTATACACCTCATTTAGTAAAGTTTTATATAAATTTGTCTTAATAAGGTCTTTTATTTTTCATCTGTGGGAAATGCAGGCAATCCCTTAGTCGACACCTGGATTTTCTTCTGATTTTGCTTTCGCTCGTGTATGTGTGAGTAAGTTTCCGCGAAGCGCATTTCATGTAATGGACTTTAATGGAATTACAGTTTTATATACATTTCTGTAGACCTTTGTACACACTCACACTTAAATACCATATATATATACACAATATATATATACATTGTTTGTGCATGTGTTCGAGTGCAAGGCATAAGCACGAAAAGGGGCGCTCGTATTTAGTTACAAAGTTTACTCGAGCTTGGGCTATTATATTATTTTTAAGTGCCAACCATGTGCGCACTTAACAACACCGGAAGCAACTGCCAAAGCGGCTGCTTCGCTTCAGCTTCTTTGGCTGCTTCTTGTGCCATTTCAGCGCTTGCCACTTTCCTCTGCTTACTTATTTTTTCTGTTCGCCAAGCAATTTGGCTAAAATGCAACCTAGCCAAGCCTTGGGGGTCGAGGTCCAGCTATTGACACTTTGAAGCTCCATTCGAGTGGCATAAATCAATGGCCAGCCAATGGCGAGCACGTAAAATATTTCACAACTCTCCTTGAGGTCAGCACGTGCCACTTGGCCACGCTTAATCTTCGTTAGTTTTGGCACTTTTCTCGGGCTTTGCATGCCAAGCAAACACGTTGCTGCACCACCCACACTAAACACACTAAGCACACTAGTCACCCACCCACCCACACACTCACACACTCCTGTGTGTGGCTGCAAGCCAAACTCATCAAAACTGGGCGACAGCACCTCCTGTGGCCAGCGTCTTGACACCGGCTTGGCTCCAGCTGAACCCCGGGAAAAGGCAGGGAAAATATTTTGAGAAGGAAATGAGTTTGCGGTACGGAATCATTTTTGCATCCTTCATGGTTTCGGTTGGAAAATGCCAAGAAAGAAAATTAAGTAAAACACATGCGCTTAGAAACCTTTAGATATTTGTAAATTAAATAAATTCTTTTTATTTTTTATTGATTTTTGTTATTCTTTATCAGCTTGAGGTTGAGTAAACCAATGAAAATGAGTCTGCATATTATATTTAAAGAGATCCTATGTCATTAAGAGGTAACTCCTTGTTAATCTCACCACATTAATTAATAAATATATTGCCCACTCCTTTGACTCTTCCCTGACTGAAAAACTTCATGCATATCCATAACCCCCGATGATGTTCCACAAAATCAAGGCTATTTTATTCATATTTTATGGGTTTCAGCTCCGATTGCGTGTGCGTAATTTGAATGTATGTAACTGCTGCTGTCAGCGCGAAAAAGCCAAGCGGCTCTGTTTAAAATGCAACAGCGGGAAAAAGTCAGCTAGGGGCTGTGGAACAGGGGTCGTTCCATGTTCGCCGATGTATGTTTGCCCCGCACAAAAGTTGCATGCGTCGTGATGTCTGCTTTTTTTCCCATTTTTTTTTTTCTGTTTCATGTTTGCCACATTGGCAACATTATAAATGCAGGAGAAACAGCAGCAGGCAGCCGCAAACTATGCAAATCAGACAAATGCATCGGTTGAACCAACTTTCTCCACCTACTTGTCGCTCAGCATGCTCCTCCTCTGAAGTCACCCACACGTTGTTATGTTTTTTGTCCAAAAATGGGAATACACCATAAAAAATATAGAAAATTATATGTGTAGATACTTGAATCTTAAAGGGAAAGAGGAGAGTTTATACATAGCTTTCTATGCTCACTAAAAGGATTCAAGTTTTCCAGTCTTTAATCCTTTTTATTCTTAAAAAATATTGATCTATATTTCCGGTTTAATTTGTTTATAAATTAATATTTTCCTAACATAAATCAAGACTCCCTGATTTTAAGCCTTTTCATATTTTTTAGCAGTGCATTGAAACCCTAAGAAGTTTTATATTATGCACATCGTATAAAATTGGCTGCCTTTCAGCGGCTTGCGCGTTGCATTTTCTTTGGAAAATGTTCGCCTTGTCTTGGCCAAAAGGCTCTCCCTCCTTGCTGGCCCTTCCCCACAGCGCTGCATATGTGGCCAAATGGGTATTATCTATAAAATGCCCGCAGGTACTTTTCCACTGTTTTGGCCATATTTCAATGCAGCCCGACTGCTGATAGCAAACTGCTGCTGCTGCCACTGCTCCTGCTGCTGCTCCTGCCGCCGCTCCTGCCACAGCCACTTCGCATTGTTGTAAATTTTGATAATTCAGAGGGGAGAAGTGCGGCTAGCTGGCGGGTAGAACTCGTGGTGGAGGCAAAAACTTTGAAGTGGCATTAATACGCCGAATTCAGGCGCACTCACTCAAACACACACACACTCGCACACACTCGCGCACACCCAGGACTGGCGGCCTTTATCGCCAGGCGGCGTTTCCGCTCTTGCCACCATTGTTTCTGGGATATATGGTGCACAATGGTGCCGTTTAAATTAGTTAGCTTTTCGGCCCATGTTACACCAACGACAACAGGCTCTGGGTGTGCGTGTGTGTGTGTGTGTATTTTGTGGCTGACACAATTCCCGATGCCTGTCGCCTGCCATTGAAGGGAGGGAGTCCTCGTTACCATCTCTTATCCCGTATCCCGTTCCGACATCATTCCCCGGTTCCATCCTCAAGTCCTTGTGATTGCAGTGGCTTCGCAGTTCGTGGTTCAAGTTGTGCTGTTGCGTGATGGAGATTTTGGCTAAAAGAAGAGGGTAGAAAAGGGTATATTTTAGTAATAAAATATGGAATAATATAGAATTAATTAATATCTTTTTTTTATTATCGATGTAGCTATTAATCTAAAGCGTTTTATAGTTAACCATATTATAAATGCAAGTGCAGTTTTCCCAAGCAATGTAACTCAGAGTTAAGGTCCTGCAAAGTCAAAAAACTTTTAGCCACAAGTTCCTTTAAAGACTTAAAAATAATTTCCTAAGAAAGAGAACTCGCAAGTCGACTTGCAATCCCTCTTAACCCCTTTTCCCATCATGTATTAGTAATATGTTATTGCACCCTGTTTCGGGCCATCAAAAGTTTTTGGCCATTGTTTGGTTTCGCCCACCACACATGCTGTGCATTTAATAACACTTAATGTTTGGCTACCTCAGCGGTTTCCCATTGTGTTTGCATAGCGGGTCCAACCTGCAGGGCAGCCAGCATCTTCCGTTTTTCTTATAAATATAAATGAAGTGGCTCCTTTGTTGCATTTACCGCATTGTTTGCCTTTGACTTGAACTGCAGTTTGTGGGGGAAAAGTTCTTAACAAAGAATATGCATGTGGTGTATGCATATTGATTGATTGTCAAATTATATTCCTTTCAAAGGGGATTGAAAGGAAGCCACAGGAAGTCTAATTGGATTGGATTAAGTCAGCAGAACGGAATAGAGAAGGGGGATAATAAAATATAATCAGCTTAGAATCTTGATTGCGCTGTTTGGGCAATAAAATGATAGAGAAAATGTTCTTTAGTGGCTTTACTATTTTTATTTCTTACATTTTTCTCGGATAAATCTCTAGAGATGATAGAAAATATACTTAGAACTAAGACAACGATATAACAGTATTAAAATGTATTTAGTTTTTGACTATTTTAAGCAAAATAAAGCTGTACACTTTCCTATGTGTTACTACAATTCCTTGCTTTAAACTTAATCTGGCGCCCAAATTTATATTCCCTTCACAATTTTTAAATACCAACTGACTCTGTTAAATGCACTTTACACAAGCTGCGATGAGCCGAGTGTCTTTCAAGCGGCTTTGGCCCTGTAATTCCCATTTAAATGTTCAACTCGACTTGGTCCTTTTAAATCGTAATCCCAGCACTTGGGCAGGGAGCAATTTAAGGCACTACTTACTTACCTGAGAGCGTGTTGTCCAATTCACTAAACCAACGCATCAGATTCAGCTCTCGAATCCCTCCAGAGGGCCTTTTGACCGGGACAGCCCTCCTCGAGGACTCCTTCCTCCTGTGCTGTCTGCCGGAGGCTGTCGCTCCTTCCCTTGTTCCTGGCAGAGATGCTGCAGCCAGGCTAGAGCAACATTTCTTGATTGCATTTTGAAAGAATAATGAAAATTAGCTGCCACAACTACACAACACACACACACACAGACTGGAGGGACTGCGAACGGTTAGCATTGGGTTTTCATTTTCATTTTTCCTCTTCATTTTTTTGTAGGGATTTTTGTTGTAATTTCTTGTTGTATTTTTTGTTGTATTTTTTGTTGTATTTTTTGTTGTATTTTTTTGTTGCTTTTTTTCTTGACTAGAGGGCTGGTCGGGTGTATTGTTTTTACGTATTCCGCGCAGCTATCAAATTGCTTTTGCCGGCGCATTTTTTAGCAGCACGCGCAGCACACAAAGCCAGGCTCCGAGCTGCAAGTTCCACTTGGCCGCCAGCAAGCAGATAGTAAAATTAAATAAAAATGTAACACAAAGTTTGCCACGCGGGGGGTTCCCTTTCTGGGATTATTTGAATTTGAATTATGCTAAATTAAGAATGTTTGTGTTGCCTTGCCAGTGTCTTTGTGTTTGTATGCACCAAAAAAATAAAGTATTGTAATGAAATGTATGTATTTAATTCCGGATTATAATTTGAAAACTCAGAGATATATTCATTAAATTTAAAAATAATAATAATAATAAATATAAACTACTTTTTTTAACGCTTTTTCATCGCTAACATTGCTTAAGTAGCAGGCTTATAAAGACGTCCCGAAAAAGCTATTATATACACCTCCAAAGTATCCCTACTGTATTTTTTTTTTAATCCCACATATTTTTACAGATTTTATTTATTATCTATAATAATTTGTATACCCTTCATCTGTATTTTTTCTTTCCAGTGCATATTCGTTTTTGTATCTGCTCTGAACTCCGTCTTTGCTTCATTTCGATATGCAGAACTTGATTAAAGTTTGCCATAAAGACAATGGGGGAATACATACTGCCGGCAAATGCATAATTCATTGCAGTTTGCCTTACAATTAGCGCACAACCTAAAAAATGCATTAAACTTTCATCAACAATACAGCGCACAATGTCTGGGGCAGTTAAAGTTTAAAGAATACAAATTCCCAGCGCGCTGGGTGCTCCCGTCTCGGGTTGGCCTTCATAAATCTTCATTAGTGCACTGCCATGGCTCTGGCGATGGCGGCGAGGTGGAAAGCGTTGAAAAGTGAAAATTCAGCGCTCTTAATGAGCATCGTTGAGTAATTAGCCAACATTGTGGTTGCCAGACCTTATATCCCAGACCGGTCCAGCTGCATTTGCCATCCTTGCCGGGCACAATTCCTTTAACTGAGCTTAATCAATTATTTATTGAAGTCGCTTCGCTTTTTTCTTGCCTCTGCACTTGCACTTACTTGTGCCTGGGAGAAATAGCCAAAGTTGTTTGGATTTGGTTTTATACACTATTTTTTTGTGCCATTCAATGGCTGCCAGGGAATATTTACTGCATTGAGGTTGCAGGATAAGTGGACTACAAATGAGCTCATCAATTAACGCTCTGCGCGCACCACAAGAGGTGTTGTTCTGTATTCGGTGTGTGTGTGTGTTTATTATTAATGGAGTGCTTAGTGCCTTGTTTTAAATCGTATTAAATATAATTTAATGTAATAAAGAGAAAAATAAATCAGAGATAAATTTAAAACACATTACTAAACTTGAAAGTTATATAAATTCAAATCAAAATAAGGTAATTTGTTTAAAGGAATGATTTTCTAATTAAATACATATTTATGTTTGATGTTCAGTGAAATTTCCTAATCTTCAACTGAAAAATAAATAAATACAAATCAAAATGAGTTCACTTTTTTAAAAGTATGTTACCTTATTAAATATTTATTTACTTTTATTGTTTTGTGAAAATTCCTAATCTTTAACTGAAAGTAAAATAAATCCAAATAAAAGTATGATAACTTTATATTATTTATTTAATTGAATCTTTGTGTTTATTGTTCTCATCTCATCTCCTCCTTTTTAATTGATAGTTAGATAAATCAAAATTAAAATAAGGTAACTTTTTTAAATGTATGTTATTTAATTAAATAAATATTTATGTTTATTGTTCTGTGAAATTTCCTAATCCTAATACAAAATATTCTAACTTTTAATTGAGTTTATTAGAAGGCTAAGCTCACATTTATTTAATTCAAGAAATTCTTTTGTATTAAAAAGCTATAAATAAATTTAATCATAAACATAAATCATTCTTCACAATCTTTGTTGTCTTATTAACCTATATTTACACCTTTTGTGCTCAACTTCTCTTCGGTTCCAATGCAGACCTTGTCTAGTCCGAATCTGGTGATTAAAGCATGCCACATTCTATTGGTTTTCAATGGCTTTCCCTTTTAATGGATACCCACCTGGGTATATGTGTCTGTGTTGGGCTGCTAAAAACACAACAACGCACTTTACTGCCCCACAAAACATTTAATTGGCCGCTCAACTGTAAATTCACTCGACTGCATCAAAGATTTACAGCTTGGCCCTGCATCCGACCATCAAAGGAGGTATCAGTGGGGCTTGTAATGGGCGTGGGATTTTCCAATTGCTTGGGCCCCAGCATAGAGATGGCCAGATGTTTTTGGTCCGTGCAGGCGGTTGGCATTTGGCATTCATTGCCACCGCCTGAAAGGGTAATGGGCAACACCAAACCCAACTCAAGTTCCCCGGCTCCCAGCTCCATTACTCGAAACCCACACCGACTTCCTCGATTTTGGGCTGCTGCTCCTGTTCGCTCTTCCTGTTCCTGTTTCTGTTCGGCTTAACCATGAGCAGCTGCACTTGGCTTTTGTGCTGTTTGCTGATTGTCCTTGCTCTGGGTCTAAGTCGGCCAATTCAAATTCAAATTGTGTTTAGCGTAAGACCGTGATGAACGGCCATTCTGGCCAAGTAATAAATTTGCAAATAGTTAGCTAACACTGACTCTGATTACTTCTACAGAGTTTAAATTTTGATAAATGAAGTTGAAGTAATACTTAAATAAGTTTTAGTTCAAAAAAGAGTCTGAAATTGATTATTATAATGTGAAGCCTAAGAAAAGAATATAAATTTACACTCAATTCGAGATATTTTCTATTTTAGAAATTTCTTTATTCTCCTTGAGTATTAATTACAAATCAAATAAGTACTCATTTCCTTTAAAAAATGTTAAGTAAGCTTTAAAATTTCCCTTACTTTAAGCTTCTTAATTGGAAAAACCTTAAAAAACCATTAATTATTGGAATTTCAACTTAATTCTGCTTGGGCAATTAATTAAATAAAGCGATGACTGAACTGACGCTTAAAATTTGTGATTCAATGTTTCATATACGCAAATGATTGGAAGCCTTTGGCTGAAGGACCAACCTTTAGCAGCTCACACTACGGATAGACAATCGTTCAGCTGTAAATTTGTATTCAATTAAAAATCATTTCTTTGTCAATTATTCATTCGTTGTGCAACGAGACCTGGCAAATGGGGCGCCGCCCTGACTCCGCCAGTCAGACAACCAGTCAGCCGTTCATTAAATTTATGAAAATAAAAATAAAAAGAGAAATAAATTTTTATTTATACATTTTAAGCGAACGGCAACAGCTCTCTGCACATTTCCAGGCAAAATCTCTCTCTCACACGGAAAAGTAAAACCATATTTATTATATTCCTGTTTTGTTTTATTTATTTTTTTTTTTTGCCAAGGCTTTCGTGTGTGCATTTTGCATTTTTACTTGACTGAAAGTTGCATAAATCAAAATTGTTAATCAATACACAGTGGCTATAGACAAAACCAAAAGTGTAAAAAAATGGCAACTTTATATAAGCTTTCGAGGGTGTTGGTAAATACATATATTTGCCTTTCCACGGCGACAAAAATGTGTATTTTTATTCATTTGAGTTTAAAACTCATGTCAAAACCAGGCAAGTTGAGCATTTTTTTGTATATGGCCAATTAATTATCCCATTATATTTAAAAAATATATCTAAAAACAATGTTAACGACTTAATTAATTGATTTAAACTAACGATACCAGATTAAAAACAGTCAAGGCAATAAGAACGAATTTAATGTCATAGTTAATCATAGTGTTTCCTCATGACATAACAGACTTAACAGAGTATCAGAATGGTAAATACTTACATATAAGCCACTGTGTTACCTTGAAGCCTTTCCCTGGATTATCAAACTTAATCTGTTGAGTAAAACTAACAATAAACAGTGGATAATATTGAAAATCTCTGCCAACTGCCTTGGCAAATGTTTTCCTTTGCATTCAAGGGGATCCTGAGCTACACGAGAAGGCAATCTCGGGGTGCTCTCATGTGGTCCTGCGTTGGGGCACACATTGTGCCAAGTGTGTAAGCCCCATAATATATATATCGATAATATTTCATTACCCCCTGCCTCTGCTCCTCCCCTGTGAGTGCGTCGAAGTGCACACATAAATTTGGCAAAAGTAAATGCACTGGCATATTGGGCGAAATGTTGGTAGTCGCCAGGGGTCGGCTGCCTTCAAAAGATGTTTCCAGGGCAAGGGCAACGTAGTTTGCTTGTAATGGAGCTTAATGCAATTTCCGCCCACAGCCGGCACCCACAATCCTTCGATAAGGTAGCAAACGCCAACACAATTTCTCCCAGCAAACATATTTTCACTTTGTCGTGGAAACCTTTGGCCAGTAGCTCAGCGAGCAAACTCAAGATAAATTTCTGTAGCCCGACCATAAGATACCCGGGAAATCCCCTTTGCTCAAATTATACAACTTAAAAAAAATATATACCGAATAAGTGTAGGAAACCCGAGTTGAACAAAAGGAAAAATGCAATTTGTTTGGCCCTTGTTACGGGGCGTATACACGATGTCGACATTTGCCACTCCGGACTCTGGAGTCCCGCTAATTAGCTGCTGGCAGATTTGCAACCGGAGAAGCAGAGAAAACCAAAGAAAAGCCACCCGGCAACATCTGAGCCAAGCTAGAACATGAATGGCATATTTTTCCAACTCCTCCGCTGGCCGCATAAAAAATCGCTTAAGTTAAGCGAAGCGTCAAGTCGTTTGCCCGTCTGTGTCCACCACAAAGGATTTGGCCAGTTAGCCAGCCAACACTCGAGTGGCTGCTCCGGTCTAGAGATGTGCAGGGACTCCCGATGGAGTTGAAACTTTGTTTGGCAGCAGTCTTTTGGCTGATTTAACCCCAGCTGGTGTCGGGGGCCATTGCAAAAGTATTTTTTTAAGCAGATTGCACACAGAAGAACTTATTCAAATTGACCCTTGACATTATAGTTTTGTCTTTTTTTTTAGCTTAATGTAAGTAAGTTTTTATTTTGTATAGTTACTAAGCTTTGTCTTAGTTATTTTGTAAAAGCTGCAATTACTATTAAGTAAGAGTTTAGGAACTTAAATGAGCAATGCCTACCATTAAATTTTTCCTTCAAAATCTTTCCTAATGAGTCCCTTATCCACTGTATAAGTCTACTACATATTTGGCTCTGTTCTTAGTTTTAAATATTTTTCAAAAATCTTCCGAGGTTTTTTTTTAAGATTTTTCTATTAAATGTGTATGTGATTGGCATTTTTCTAACCCCCAGTCGTGATTAAAGCTACCACCTCTAGTTGCAGGCCAGTGCAGAACTAACCAACTGAAATGTTGTCTTTGACATGGCTGTCGGTTTATCGCGCCGCTTGTCAGCACAGCTTCCCCGCCCGCTTGGTTTTTCTTTTTCCACCGATCTCCATAGTTCTTTTTTTTTATCCCCTGAGAACAGCTTTTGCTGCATGTCATTTGGCCGCAGGAAGGGTTAGTAGTTAGGGGAGGTTCACTGGGGCTAATCGAAGGGAGGGGCAGGACAAAAGGGTTGATGGGGCGAGCAAGTAACCGGAACAGCCTCAATTTATTTGCACTTAGGTTGCCGAGGACAAGAGGTTAACAATGCAAGTGGCAGCTGCTTTGGTTTCGCTTCTGCTCCTACTCCTGCCCCTACTCCTGCTTCTGCTCCTGCTCCTTGCAGTTCCCTTCTACCGGCTTATCTCCGCTGATGGGCCACACACCTGTGGCCAAGGTGAGCCCGGCGCCACTTAATTGCTTAAAAATGCGAAAATAATTGCAGCAAACGCACTCGGCACAGTTCACCAAAAAAGGAACAGCAAACTGCACAAAGAGCCATTCAAGCGACTCTGGACTGAAATCGCTGGCCCAAAAAGCTTCATGCATTTTCATTACGTTAACGGAGGAAAAGCACACGGAAAATGCAATGCCATTTCGGCCAATGAGCGACAATTGCCAGCCGGGACAGTCTCCATTTCCATTTCCATGTCCATCTCCGATCCTTTGGCCGCTTAACGCTGGCCTTAGCCTTCAGCCATGCAAATTCAATTTGGCCAAAGGACCGGGGTCTGGAAAAACGCTCGAAAAAACAAGGCGACATGCGTTCAAAAGTCGCGAGTCGCAAAGTGAGTGGCAGGTGAGGAGAGAGCGACAAAAAGTAGCCGAAAGTGAAAATTGATTTCCCGAAAAATGTATACACTTTCAGGAGATTCCGGGATTACGAAAACATTTTAAAATAATTAGAGGAATAGAGCTTATAAAGAACCTTTATTAAAATAATCAACAAGTTTCGCCTTTTCTATATAATTTATTAATTCATAGTACATTTTATAATCTACTATTAATTTAGTAAAAATTAGAAATCAAATACTTTTATCTACATATAAAGTTAAGTGATTTCTTCTTTACCAAACTGAAACTCATCTCTTTTTGTCCATTTAAAAGTACCCAGGCTATCAGCAACTCTGCAATCTGATTTATTTGATTGAATTATTTTAGCAAAGGGTATAAAGTGCACACATAAGTCCACTCAAGACTCTTGAGTCTTTATGTGCTTCTCTTTCCAGAAATGTCAACGAAAAAAAGGGCCGACAAATGACAAGTGCAATTGGGGCATCTGCCGTTCTCTGTCCCTCCTTTCGACAGTTGAACACGGTGCCAGCTTCGCGGCTTCAAGGACCAAACATCTGCTGACTTTTTCCTTATCTACGCAAAGCGATTTCGAGCTCCTTTTTGTGCCTTTGAGTCTCATTGTGGCAGGATCTAGTGTTTATCCAGGGACTTTGAGGAAAACTGTTGCCGAAATTGTATTTACTTCTTGGATGTTAAAGAAATTAAACTTAAAAGTATTTATATAAAGGTAAAGAAAATGTAATTTTACAGTTAATGTAAGTTAAACAATTAGTCTGATAAGATATATTTTCAGTAACCAAATCTTTAAGCAATTTCCATTTCCGTTGAATTGTTAATTACTTCGAACCCTTAGGAAATCCCCAAATACTCTTATTTCTTGCAACAAAAAATTTAACTAAAAAGATATGTACACATAGACATTTGCATATTATCCCTCAGACTCTGCATCTCTCGCTCTCCCTGGTTCGCTTTAATCGCTGTCCAAATATATATGTGGTATAAATTTCCTTGAACAATTTACAAGCGCGCTGTAAAAAAGCCAGTGTTGCCACCCACTTTCGTGGTAAAAATTATGCTATAATTCAAAAACAGCGCCAACAAACACACACACCAGTGTGCTCATGTGCCGTTCATTAGCACAAAACCCACACATTAATTTCGTGTCTGTGTGTGTGTGGTGTGTAAGAGAGAACTGGTGCTAATCTTGGGGGAGTAAAAATGCAGCTCTGTGTGTGTGTGTGTGCTCGTGTATGCTGCCTTTGTCGCCATAAAGGATATAAGCCGTGTTTTTAGCACGCCCTGTGCAAGTGTGCTTGTGTTAGTTACTTTATGCAGTGCCAATGTAGACAAAAACAGGAAAGAACTTTAAGTGACACTCCCGACTTTGAGGTACCCGGTAATAACAGTCAATTTATGGATACAAAAATCGTTGCATACCTAAAAGGCGCTTGTCTGGCGGACTTAAAAACTCTCTGAAATAAGTTTCTTAAAGGAATCGAAGGATTAGTTACAAATAATTTAGCATATCCCAAAAAAACACTCTTAAAATATTAATCTACTAAGGATTAAGAATTAAAATATGACTATAAATTCACACAATTAAAATATGTTAATACTGAATAATTTAAAACAATCCACTTTTAAGTTTATTTTAAATAAATGTTTCTTTAAGAAACATATTACAAACCCCGTACCCATCAATAAACAACCAGAATTAAAGCCGTTTCAGCTTTTGGCCTCCCTTTGCTGTTAACTTGTAATTCTCCAGCAGCTTTGGCTTAAACAACGACACGCTAGCCAGGAGTCTGGGCCAATTTCAGTTTCGGTGATAAATTTCGTATAATAAAGAAGACATTAAGCAAACGCCGGCAACTGACGCTGCGAATGGTGAATAGCGGGTAAGAATGACAAGGACACCGACAACAAGGACCGCCCGCTGCCTGGACACATTTTACACCTTGCTGGATGGAGTAGCTCTAAAAAATTTTATATTTTACCTCGTTTTGGCTCCTAAAAAAAAAATGAAGAAAAAAGAAAAGAAAACGTGTATTTTATAGTGTAAACGTTTTAGGGTTTGCCCGTATATACACAGTGCCAACTAATTGTGCTCTCAAACGCGCCCTGCGGCGGGTAACAAGGAGAACAGTGTCAGTTAAGTACCAAAGATAAACTTTTAAATACCACTAAAAGTCAGTAAATTTCCTTATCTTAAAGAGCATATTATCTATGCATTTTCAATCGCATATTTGGTCATTGAACTCACTCCCAAAACCATTTGTTTAAGTATCGCTACGCTTTGTGATGAAAGCCTAATAGCATTTCATATTTATGCAAATTAATTATTCATTATGATTATTCAGCTTCATGGGTCGGCGATGGATTCCCTGCACCTGTAATGCCCATTGGCTATTTGCACAAATATACTTCAAAAACAAATAAATATTTTAATTGATTGGCTAAAAATTTAATTATATTTATATTTGTTCTAATTTTTCAGTTCGTTTCTGATGTTGTAAAATATTTTTATTGAATATGGTAATTTATATCACAATCACATATTCTTGTGAAATTTCAACAAAGGTAATACAAATTAATAAATACAATAATTATAAGGAAATACATATTATAAAAGTGCATAGGTTTTTATAGGTCAATATAAATGCGTAATCCATAATTAATTCATAATTAAATGTAAATATAAATCAAGGCAATAAAATACTTCCTTTTTCGGCAGCATAAAGGGGAACACTCTTAATAATAGTTTAACTTTAACTAAATGCTTATTATTCATGTCATTAAAAAAGAGATAGTTTTTAACATAGAACACATCTTACAAAATTTTGAATATTTTATAATAATCCCAACTAAAAGTACTGGAAAGAAGTCAACCGAAAAACTGGCCAAGCCTCACCTGAATGTGAGCTCCTGGCGAGTTTCCCCCAAGCGACTTGTAGCTGCGTTTGACACTTTTACACGCCACCGGAAGGAGGCTGCTGTGGCGCAATCAAAGTGCACCAAGACAGGGACTTGAGATTGGCACATTAAAGGCAGACTGAGGGGGCGGAAAAAATGGTTGATGCTGAAGGCCACAGCCGTCCAACAACAACCACAAGCCAAACAAGCGGCAACAGCAGGAAGAAGAAATTACATGCAAGCAACAAGACAACATAGTTGTCAATGTCGATGTCGACGTTGTTTGGCTAGCAGAAAAAAAAAGTTCCATGAACACTCTATACAGGGTTGGGTATTTCAAGGGGAAAGATTTCTGGGAATAAATACTGTTTTTTTTTGCTATTAAAGAGAAGCCTTTTGCCAATGATCCTAAATCAACCAAGTTAAAGTCATTGAAAGAATTTAGTGCATCTTATGAAAGATAAATACATTCTTTAAGAATTCTATATAAACAAAAATAAGTAACTTAATTAAAAATAATTATAAAATATTTACATACAAATTGCTTCAAAAATATTTTAATTACAATAGTTGTGTTTATTTGCTTAACCACTGTGTTGTTTACTTTGGATTTTGATTTTAAAATCATTCTTAAACTAAATAAAAATCCCTGAATATATTTAGATATTAGAATAAATAATTTTCCCCTAAATCCATTTCAATTAAACGGTATTCAGGTATACTACTAAAAATTATACATTTCTCCAATTACAAACTAAAAAATGTCTAATAAAGTTTATTTTGCCAATTAAACCCCCTTAAAAGCCGCTGTCCTGCTCTCTGCCCCCTTGCTCCCCACGCTCCTGGTAAGGACGCTTAAAACCAAGGCTTAGATAACAGTCTCTTGGCCCCTCCCTTCGCCCCTGCTGCTCACAAATATTAGCTGTTAAACAAGTTCTGGCGCTTTTGCTGCCAAAATGTACAATTACATATGCAATGCCGAAAAGCAAAACGAACAGGACGAGAATTAAGCTCAAATATAGAAAGAGAGACAACAACAACAAAGCATTGTCATAAAATGCAGCAGAAAAATGTAAATGCAACAAGCAACAAAAAATGTGTTGCTTCGTTAAGTTTTTCGGTGTGCATGCGCAAACAGCAACAATAAAGTGTTAATGTGTGCAAACACACAATCAAACAGACAGAAGGAAGCCACCGCAGAAAATGCAAAACACATTTTAAGGAAAAATTCGGTCCATTGAAAAGCGAAGGATGTGGCAAAAGGACGCACCGGATGTTGGACTGCATTCGAAGGATCACGAAGCGAGGGCTTTGAGGACATCCGCACAAAACGTTGTCAGCTCCAAGCACATGCAAATGCAATAAAATGAAATAAAATGCTATTCAAATGGCGTGCCACAAGCTGGCAAAAGCTGGTGTTTTTGATGGGTTCTGACATAAGGATGTATTGGGAAGGGAATTATTATTTTATCTGTATTTTAGAAATTATTTGTTATATTTTTTATAGTTGAAAAAGAGACTATTTGATATATGAGCATTTAATTTAAATAAATAGATTTGATATAGACAACATTGATATAAAAACAACTAAACTTAGGAATTGATTAGATGTATAGGAAGAGGTAATATAGAAAAGTAGAAATTTAAAGTTTATACTAGATAAACTATACTATTAAATATAAAAAAATATTGCAGAAAGCCAAATCGGAATTTAAAATGTATAAAATGTAACCCAAACGTATGTGTTATCGAATAATATTTATGAATTATTTAAAACTTCTTCTAATTATTAACTTAAAAAGCTTTATTTCGGATTTCGAAAATGTTTAAAACTTATATTTAATAAAGTCATATTCACATAAATATAAAACATATATATACTTTTTAAACTATGGTGGAGGATACAGAATATGTTCTTGAGAAATTTGTAAACATTTTATATGTACAGAATAGGGGGGAAAATTTTACGTAAACATAAAAGTACATCGAATTGGGACCTCAAACATTTTATTTCATATTTTTAGATTATTTTTGTTACTGATTTTTAATGCTTTACAGTTAGATACATTTTTATGGATTTAAAAACCCTTGTTATTTTAGTGGCGTATAAATTCACCGCATCACAGTCTCCCCAGTCTCAATTTGTCTCTATTTTTTAATAGATGCTTCTTCCACAAATCGAATAAATTAATTTCCGAAAAGCACAAACACACACTCGTATTTCCCAATACACATATTTTGCATTCATGGCCGGCTAATCAAACTCAGCTCAACTACACGAGAGCGGAAATAAAAGCGGGCAAGGAAACGAAATTTGCAACAATGAGGGGGCACACATACTGACATATATATTTCGCCCCTTGTACATACAACATGCATTCCGCTGGCGCTAGATGAATGTGGGAGGGGGGACTCCCAACTGCACACAAGCATAAATATAAGCATATGCACACACACAGACACATGCATACACACACATTAGTTGTGGCCCCGGCATTCATTTCATTTTTATTTTGCACTCACTTTTCACTGTTAGTTATGTCTGCTTGCGGTTTCCTTCTTTTCACGTTATTTATGTTTATTTGCATATATTTTATTTTATTTTATTTCATTTTAGTTTGCTTGCGAAACGAGCGGAGAGGAAGTGCAGCTAAAACACGCTCATTTATCTCAGCATACACCACGCAAAATTTGTGGTTAAACCAGATGAAACATAGCATACTTCTAGGCGCCCGGCGGCGAATATACAACTGCATTTGAATTTGTAGCCATAGGTGTGGCCAAAGGGGAGCTAGGGGGATACCTTTTATTTACTTAATCATAGTTTTTGCCTATTTTTCGAGCCGTATCTAAACAAAGGTTTAAATTAAAATGCAATTAAGTTACCAAGAGTTCAAATTAAGTTTGTCAAATTTTAAATTATGATTCAGTTAAAAAATTATATAGAAAATAATTGATCCAAAAAGTAAACCTTATATTATAATAAAGGTATACCTAAAGTTTGAACACCCCTTCGTTAAGTTTTCTGGCTTCTTCCTTTTCCTATTCCTGCGATAAATAAGTACACAAATATCTGTAATGGTCAGAACGTGCAAAGGTGCAAATTTAAAGGTCCTGAGTTTCTTGAACCCTGCCTGGGTGCCTGCTAAAATAAATAGTAGCAAATGCCAAAGGCAAACCCATACAAACTGCCCTTACGTACATACTATAGCAACTTGTTTACGATAATAGCATTCAGGCTTACATATATGCAAATGCATCTGCGGTTCATAGGTTTACCATTTGACCAGCCAACAAAAATTCCAAGTAACCCAGAGACAATTAAATGCGAAAAATTCTAAATACGTTAAGAAAGATTGTAAACTTAAGTAAATAAAGATAATTTTAATTTAAATTAAACAGATTTGATATAGTATTTCTTTAACATAAATCCCTCTGAAGTATTTCTTTATCATAAATCCCTCTGAAGTATTTTTATTCCTACATAAGAGATGGAAGATACTATTCAAAACTTAATGCCTAATTGGCTTAGGTTATTTTTATTTTTATAAATTCAACAGCAACAAAAATATAAATTACATTTCGTTAAGCAATCAGAAAGATCCACGCTACAATTTATGCATAAATTTAGTTTTGAAACAAATTGTTAAAAATCCTTTCACTTGAACACAACTCCAACCTGCTGGCAACAGCTGTGCCCGATAAACGACAACCGGAGAATGCAACATTCCCATTCTCCATTAGTGAAATTTTCTAACCATTTTGTTGGCATTTGTAAACAGAACACCCAGATTTTGTCCTCTATCCCCCCTAAAATCGAGTGTGTTCCATAGTCATGTTTGATTTGCAATTTTGCACAATCAAACTCTTGCCAAGGCTCGCAGGAGGAAGGAACTGGAAATGGAAAATGGGAGTGGATATGGAAATGGCACTGGAACTTGGGTTATAGGATGCAGGAGCCAACACAGTCTGCAAATCTCCAAAAATGCCAATAAATTTGTGCTATTGACTATGTCTGGCAACAAATTTGTTGCTTGCATATTTTATTTGTGTAGCGTATGTTTGTGAAAATGCAAATGCAAATACTCAAACTTTTTGTATACGTAGATCCAAGGATAGGCGTTTGAAAATTGCAAAAAGCATAGGTTATATGTTATACATATATAGGAGGTGGCACCTTAAGATCCTTAAGGAAACTATTGGCTTATATTGCACAAGATATTTTATTTACCAAACAAATTTCTAAGCAATTTAAATACGATTAAAATGTTAGTTGGAAGGATATTTTGTTTTATAATAGCTCACACTTGGCACAATTATTTATTTATTTTAGTTTGTAAGCAGAATATTTTCTGTAGTTTAGAAATTAACTTAAATTTTAGTTATTACTGAGAGATATATGAAAAATATTGTTAAAATAAATATAAATTTGAAATGTAATATTGAATATCCATTCTAAAAGCTATCTTGTGGTTATGTTCTCCTTTTTTTAAGAAAAAATTATGTAACATTAAAATATTAATTAATAATTATGGAGTAACTAAGTTTTTTTCAACGATTTATCTCTTCTCTACCACTTAACAGATTATTCTATTAAGTTTACTGGTAATATTTTCAACCCTTAACTATTTTGTTAAAGTTATCGTAAAACTTCGAATACAAAGCTGATGCCCAATGCGAAAATGATCGAAGCGTAAAATTAATGTTGTGTAAGGTATTTCCAAATCATTGATTAGGGCGGCTTTGAGCCTTTAAGCAGACCTGGCCCCATGGCCAACGCGGCGTATGAGTGTTACGCGAATATATTTCAGCAGCCACAGCAGTCACGCAGCACTTACAACTGGGCGTGGCCAAGGTACAACGTATATATATGTATGTGTGTGTGTGTGTGCAGTCGTGTGTTATTTGGTGTAAATTATATGGCCGAAAGATGCAAAATTAGCCAAATAATGGCTGCCTAATGTGCCGGAAAGCTGGCGAGCAAAAGTTAATGGCGAAAATCCTTTAGTCCCCCGATGAAAATGAAAACATAAAACGTAGCCACTAAAAGCAAATCGAGAGGGGCAGACACACACACACACAAGCACACATATTTGCTAATCAAATGAGTGTTAGCTGCTTCACTGCCTGCAAAGGGGGCCATAAAGGGTTAAAGTGAGGGCAGCAAAATTTTGTGTAAATTTATCCTCAGCCCGGGGGACTTAAGGTTTTACTCCGCTGGGCATTCGTTTATTTTATTTTTGCGCTGTCAAACTTGTTTCGCGGTAATTGAACGGACTTTAAATGCCAGCCAAAAAAAATTGCACAAAATGCGGGCTAACACAAACGGCTTTGGTCCACGTTTTTTCCATTACTTTTTTTTATTTATTTGCATTTGATGGGCGACTCCAGCTGAGGTTAAGGCGGGTGGCCAGGGTGAGGCGGACCTGAATGCAGTTGGGACTGCATGGCGACTCTTATGCAAAAGAAGCAACGCCCCGCCAACGCGACGACATCGAAACTTTTCTAGCATTTTTGTGCTTTTCATTTTTGTGGCGTTTGTTTTATTTTCATTGCGTTGGCTTGGCCAGTGAGAAAGTTTGGTCATATAGAAAAATGTGTCAGGAAAAAAATTAAACTGAAAATATACGAAAAAGGAGAGGTTCAGGCTAAGCTTCAGGCGTTCGTGAGGAAAAATACCTTGGGAGATTTTGTTTTTGTAAGTCGAAATATATAAACAAATATAAAGAAAATAAGAGTTTATAAAGCAATATAAATAAATCGAACGGGAAGTTATTAATAAAGTATTTAAATAAAGCAATAAAAGCAAACTAATAACAGTGTTGCAATCATTTATCCATTTTTCTTTTTTATTACTTATTAAATTTTTAAATGTTTTAAAATTGTTAAAATCATCCAATACCCAAATATACTGGGCATTTAAATTCATGCAGAAAACTGACCCCCACAAAGCGACATTTTTTGGGCGGGAAGCTGCAGCGAAAAAGGCAAACTGACTTCAAGTGGCATTTTGACATTTTGTTGAATTTTAGCTTGGCTGTCGTTTGGGAACGGACACAGGGGGGTCAAGGGGACGGGCACAGGGGTGGGTCAAGGGGAAGGTGCGTTGGTTTGGGAGCTAAAAAGTGAAAGGAGAAAGGGTCAAAGGGTCAGAGGACTCGCAGGTGGCTGACCATGCAAACGAAACGCAGAGAGACGCATTTAACATTTTTTTTTTTGTTTTTTTGGTAAATTAGAAAAACAATTGCCAAGCGTTGCGGGCAGCAAAAGCTGCAACTTTGACCACACAAAAAGTTTTCAAAGCGTTTACTTTTTACACGTTGTATTTCACAACTTCACAGAGATGGTGTTAAAAGTTCTTCTTGTTTTTTATTTAGCTTTTTTAAATAAAGTGTTTTTAGCCCGATATACCCGAGTAAAATGCTGATTTCATTTTGAAATATTTTTGTGACAGCTTTTGGCGGACATTATTTTAAAGGTAAAGTAACCGACCAAATAATATGTGAACTTTTGAAATTTAACAATCTTGTAAACAGTCCATTGATTTATCATTTATGAATTTTTCGCATTTTTGGTCTAGAAATTTCAAAAACAACAAATAGTTTCATATTCATATTGTTTCTAATATATCTGGCTTAAATAAAAAGTATTTTAATTAATAGCTTTCACCTTAAAGGTTATATAATTTTTTAAATACAACTATAAAATCGTATATCTTGATAATTTTCGAATAATATCATATACGTTATATAAAAAATATTACAAAGAAGCCCACCTTAAAAACTTATCATGGCTTGCCATCTCTACGCGTGACTATCGTCGCCGATCAGCTGCAAAATATCGATATGGCGCTTGTCACAATCGATTTTAAGCTTGACAGTTATTCCGTTAGAAGCAAGAACAAGAGTTGGCATTAAGAAAATATTCAGCACAACTTTTTGTGTGTCTGTGTTTGTCTTTTGTTGTTAATAATGAATATGGAACTGCGCGCCGCTACTCAAAAAAGATTAGTGCAAATTCTCAAAGGTATGAGAACGGGACTTATGTATGGTATCTATTATATTTTCACTAACCAATTTGCGCAGACGCTGGCGTCTACGAAGAGGGCATGGAAGAAGAGGAGATGCGCCAGTTGGCGGACGCCATGCAAATGTCAATGGCTGAGACTTGTCAACAGCAGGTGAGATCCCTCAATATAATCATATACCTGGTTCGGGTTGTAACTCGCGTTAATTCCCGCAGGCAAATGAGCTGGAGTTCCTGAGACTCCAACCGAGGGATCTGCACAGCTCCACTTTGATTGTGGCGCCCCAGGGACCCACCAGTACTGACTTCGACGCCTGGGGCAGTCCGCCCTCCGAACCCATTTACATGACCGTTCAGGCTGTGGTGCATCATCCCATGGATTGGAGTCCGTCGAAGAACGAAGGGCAAACTCGCACTCGTAAAAGAAGCTCTGCAGATAACAACCCGCCTTTAAGTGAGCCGGGAGCCAAGCGTTCCCTGCGACTGCTGAGCGAGCGTGAAGAGGCACAAGGGGATCAGCAGCAGGACGAGCAGCCCTACAATCCCGATGCCACGCCCGTTTCACCAAACCAACACGATGTGGGCGATTCGGGCGTCAGTTGGGAAGAGGTCTCCCTTTCCAGCGTCGACGACACCAGCTCGATGCCCTCCATTGGTGAGATCCCCAGTGGTCATATGGTCAGCACCAGCAGTGTCGCCGTCTCTGAAACCTCAGAAAGCCACGAAGAAACTAGTCGCGATCAAATCTACGAGTAGCTTATTTAAGGTCTTATTTTTAGAAGACTTAATAGCATTCTTGGAAAGAGAATTATAGTCTGCTAATAACTTCCATTGCGGAAACCAAATATTTTTGAATGGAAAGATTTCAGGCATTTTTCATAAATATTTATATGTTAACTTCTTTCCCTTAAGCATCTGCTACTTATTCTGAGTTATTTGTCAACTTGATTCAGTAGAAAAATAAAAGATTATTGCTAAATTACAAAGTAAAGTATCTATTATTAGAGTTCTGCAGGCCAGTATTCCTGGTTTTCAATGTACGGAAGTTCTAAGCCAACTATTTAATAATGCTGAAAGGAAAAAATAAAACAAGAGAACAAAATAGCTCAAATATTAACTTGTATTTTTACATAAAAATTAAATACATGTTTCGTTTGAAGCTTTCGTAATCCCACTCCATGTGAAGTAATCTTCGAATCCTCTCTTCTTTTTCCCAAGGTAGTTTTTTATTTATGTGGAAAATAAACCATAGATGTTGGATTTTTCTCTGACGAATGAGGTTACACAAATATATAAAAAGGATTCAACCTTTACAAAAAAGGTAGATATTTCTGACTTTTCTGTTTCCCAATCAAGAAAAATCGGGTTATGGATCCGGGACAGGCTTTCTACCGCGAATAACGTGCCGATCTGGGAATCTGCGAGTGGTCTTCAGAGTTCTCAAACACAAGGCGATCGATGGTTTTGCGAATAATTTGGAATGAATCCTCCGAAACGCGGTTACGGACAAGATTGGCGGACACCACACGAAAGTAAGATGTGACATCGAGTGGTTTAGCCGCAGTTTTATGGGGAACTCCTCTAGTCCTCTTCCTGAGTATGCGCCCTGCACGCCCAGCACCGCGTCTTGACATGGTTCCTGAAGCGGAACGGAGACTGCGCACAGCTTGGGTTTGAGCAGCAGCGCTCTTATTTCCGGAGTTCCTCGACGAACCTGGTTTCGGCGAACAGTCATCCTTAGTTGAAGTGCAGGTGGGCACCTGTGCCTCTAGATCGCCAGCGGCTATGTCAACTCCATTGTTAGTCACCTGACTTGTTGGGTGTAAATTGAGAAATGAAAGAAGCGATGGCTCCGCCATCTCCTGTATTGGGCGAGCATTATCTTCGTCGGCCAAAATTGGGCTTTGCAAACGCTCCTCTACCACAACCGCAGACTTGATCAGCGGAGTGGCGGCAAAGGTAGGGACTCGTCCGCTGTGGAAAATCACGGATTTAAGACTGATCATAATTTATAAAACACTTACGGGGTGGCGGCTATGCGAGTCACATTCATGGACCAATCAGCTCCGTCCGAGCTAGAGGAAGCATCTCCCATTTCGTCGTCATCATCATCGTAGGACGAATCTGAGAGACACGAGTCCGTCTCCAGACGGCGATCTGGCGACATTGGACTGGATAACAGACTTTTTATTTCTCACACGAAATTTGCAATTGTAAAATATAGAAGCTAAAGAAAACTTACGAATCTGCATCGAGTTCATCGTCGCCCACGATATGGGGAACCGGAAGATTCGGTGGCAAGGGCCTGTAATACGTGTTTATGAATTAATTACATACACATATCAAATATAATTTGTCCTCAAAATTACATTTTTCACACAAAAAGAAGAAATTCGACCAATTTTCTGCAAAATTCAACGCCAAGTGAAGCCGGAAGAAAAAAAGTTCTGACAGGTTTCCCCTGAAAAAGGGTGTGGATACATTGTTTAATCCACGTGTTTGGTATTTTTGTATTATTTATGAAATCTTTTTTTATTATGTAATTTAAACAAGGCATTTATTTAAAGCTCCTTTTAATTAAATTGGTAAAAAGGGTTCGTGCTTTAATCCGCTTAAGGAAAACTTAAGAAAAAGAGGATGAGCAAATTCTGGAATAATACTGGTGAAACATCGGGGGAAGATGTATTGTATTAACATCGATGTTTTTACATCACAAAATAGGTAAAACCATGAACTATAAACTATTATGCCAATATTTACTTAGTTTCCTTTAATGCCAAGAAAAATAATTTTTTATTGTTTAAAAGTATTGTAACGTGCAATGTTTCCCATCTCTAATGTAAAAGTTTTGTGCAGTGTTACCCCACCATTTGCACAGAAAAACTGAACTCGCACGTGCTTGAAATAGTCGAAATTAATATAAAAAATATAAATTACAACGAAAATAATAAAAGCACAGCTTAGTAATCACATTGCTCATCTTCGAATTCGCTGCAATTGCAGTACTTGACCTCGGGGGCAATATCGGAGGCCAGATCTTCCTCGCTAATTGTCACGCAGCGCACATTGGGGGGATATTTCTAAGACAACTCGATTTAGATCGGATTAAGGATAAAATTCTGTTATTAAACCTACCACCACGACCAACGGGTATCCATCGTCATCGGTGAGCCCTTGGCTATTGCAGCTATCGCCCAGATTCTGTCGAGTGAGAATGTACTTGACCAAACAGCAAAGCGTGATCTAAGAAAATTTGTTAATTCAAATTTTATATTTTTAGCTGATCATGTTCCGTAGAGAAGTACTCACCAGGAACTTCAGAGACAAAACCCAGAGTCCTAGCAGGATATACAAGTAATTCCACACCGCATGGCCAAACACCGGCAGACAACCATTCACATTGATGGCGTCCACAGTGGGAGGCGGAAAAGGCTGTTGCCGGGCATTGCCATTGGCGGAGGAATTACCCGCGCCCGGTAGGAAGTGGATTAAGCAGCTCTCGCAGGATCGCTTGCAGCATGTATATGGTGCCAGGACCGAATTTGAACTGGTGCCTTCCCGTCGCGGCATCCAATCAGCATTCGCCCAATCCTTATAGCTATGAACGCCGCAGCACTCCTTTTCCCACTGCAAGCTGTCCCACAGGAGCTTCCACTCAGGACAGGAGTAGTACAAGTCGATGCCGCTGACAAGAGACGTCTCCGCCGCATTCTCCAGCACATCAACGCTCCGGTAAATTACCCATACGCACCCAAAGCCCGCTGCAATGATTACACACGAGTAGAAGAGCCACACATCTAGGAGCAGGCGGACGTTGGGTGTGCAGCGGCGCTTCCACAGTCGCCGCCACATCAGGATGCTACAAAGGAAGATCACCACCAACTGGGCACCAAACATGTACACTCCAAACAGGTAGCCGTAGACCAGGTGGCGCTCGACCTGCGACAAGTAGCTCGTGAACAGCTTGTGGTAGTAGGCGGTCACCGCCAGGATGAGCACACCGATCAAAGCCTCGGTTATCAACAGCAGGTTGATGCAGATGCTGGCTCGGCGGAAGGGCTGTTGCATTTGGTCATAGTCGTAAACATCCGCACAAAGTTAAGCTAGTCGTCAACGTGTTCGCTGTGAGTCCGAATTTCATGTGGATTGAAGCTGATCGCAAAGACTTCTCAAGGTAATTTTTACGCTTCCAATAAAGTCATTTATCAGGGTGACATGTAGAGCATAGATCTTACATTATAGTGCCCAAAACGAACTAGATCTGATCTATACTATTAACTTCAATTTTACCTTCACATTTACCACATAAACCATCTGATTAAAATAATACATGCCTCAAAAAAGGTACTACCATAATATTTTAAGCTTAAGTCTTCGAAGCCTTAGAGTTTTATTTAAATCGTTAAGGTTTAAAGACAAACACACTTAATTAGAGTTCAGTTTAAAACTTCTTAATCGAATTTGAGGCGACCAACAGATATTATTGTATTTGGTGTATTAAGTGTATTAGTTAGTTCAGTCTTCAATCAATCGGAATCACCGGGAAAAGCTGAACTTAAGCACCCCGGAAAAGCAGTCCATACTAGGTCCAATCTGCTTCGTTTCGATCTTAATTATATTCACATTGTCCAGGCATCGAGGACTTTGGACTATCTCGGCCTTGATGTCGCTGTAACGAATCCACAGTTCTAAGGGCTGGCTACGCCACCTCTGCTTGACCAGGATTCCGAGGCAGCTCCAAACGAAGGCCTCTCCGTGGCATCGGCTTCGAGTGATATCCAAGATCCTTAACTGCCGACAATTTATCACAAACTCCAACAGGCCCAGAGGACTTTCTAGTTGATAGCCACACAGATGGAGTTCGGTTAGCTCGGGAAGTTGACTGGCCAGTTGCCGCAGCAACCTATCCTCCAGGACTTGCGGCTGGCCGCCCTCCTCCTCCTCCACTTGACCATGCAGCTCCAGTCGCTTCAGCTGACGAAGGTTACCCAGCTCTCGGAAAAACCGTTCGTGGTCGTGCAGGATTCCGCTGAAACGAAAGCCCTCGATGGATCTGCCTGCTGGGGGTGGATTACTGGGACGCGCTATGCGTGACAGGACATCAAAGACAAAGTTCTTGGAGTATATCGACAGTTTTTGAAGGCGTGGCAGGCGGAGGAGCTGCTGCGTAATATCCGACTCCATGCAAAGGTGATAATCGGCTATCTTAATGTGCTCTAATGTCGGGCAGAGATGCAAGTCAGCAAGATCACAGCAGTTCACCTCATCGCAATCCTCCATAATATCGAACTTGCGCAGGCGCAGCTGCCGGAAGAGATCTCTGAAGTGCTGCGACTCCAGAAACTGGCAGTCATCCAGGCAGAGTTCGGTGAGGAACTCCAGATCGCAGAGGTACTTTCCAGTGATTTGACAGCTCCTTAGCTTGAGTCTCCTTAAGTTGGGAAATACTCGTCGTAGCAATCGCACATCCTCGTCCACGAAACGAACACGACCCCGTCGATTCCCGTCGCCCAGCCACTCCAGTGAAGTGATCCCCTCAAAGGTGTGGCTGCTCAGGACTCGCAGACGTCGAACATCCAACTGCTGGCAGCTCAGGCGTTGCATGTAAGGTGCCAAGGCTAGGATAAACGCCAAAAACTGCCGCGAATTGGTTCCAGATCGTCGAAACATCTCGTCCTGGAGGGCAACACTGCGAACTCGGGTCCTCCAGAGCATCTGGACTATGCTCTCCAATCGACGGTTCATCCTACCGATCTCATATTGTTGGTAAACATTCACTTGTCGGACGATTAAGGCCAGGACATCGTCATTTAGTTGCAGCAGAGAAGCTGCTGCCGTAGATCCTGATCGAAGTAAACGACTGTTAAATCCTTCAAGGCTATTCTCCGTTCCATTCCATTCCTTACCTGTATTTGCGGTTGACGTCATCTGTGTTGTGCTCTGGAAGGCGGTGTTTGGAATACTAACGAAACTGCGCCGTTGCCATGGCCAGATGATCGCTACCTACAAAGGGCGAAGGTCATTTAGGGGTGGTTTTCCAGGCAAAACAGGCGGAATTCGCGCTACCTCTGCCTACCTAAACTCTGCCTTTATCCTTTTAGGGATGGTCAAGCCAAAGCGATATTTTGACGATGTTTAAAAAATGATATTGGTGACATTTACATATGTCACAAGAACATGCTAAAAATAAGTTAAAAGAATTTCTTAAACCTTTGAAGGCAAGCAAATATTTTTGAAAATTCGTATTAATATGGATATATGGCATCTACAGATATAGGAACTAATCCCATTACGTATTTTAATTTAACCAATTTAACTTGTATCTAAAAAGTTTAAAATTAATAAGAAATACATAAAAACATCGTTGTTATGCTTATGCTGCGCGTTGTTTGCTGCTCATTTATTTGTTTTTGTTTAGTGCTTACTACGTCATCAATTTTAATTACATTTACTCGTAACTTGTACAATATATACTATATATAATATATGTATATATATATATATATTTATATGCATTTCATTTGTTGTCCAATTTCTGTCGTATAGGCATATATTGTAGGTATATATAGTGTTGTATTGTATCTGATTTATAGTACATTATTGTTTCTATTTAGTATTGTTACTGTTTGTTGCTTTTCTTTAATGTTAATGTTAATTGTGGGGCACTCTAAGCGTTTTCTTCAGCTTAATCCTGACACAAGTCCTCCTCGTACTTCGCTGCGTTTAGGAAACATATTCAGCCCTCTCCCAGCGTACTGTGGTTTCATTGTTATTTTAAAGTTAATATTTAATGCGTCTGTCTGTCTGTGGTAGAGTGTTGGTGTGTTGTGGCGTGGCGAAGGGAAGAGAGTTACTTCTATTCTCACATTATGCAACTACGCAACTTACAAATAAATTATAATGGTTTGAATATTGCAACACAAGTGAATTTCTTCCATATTCGGTTCTCGTTTCTTAAAATTGCCTTTTTTGCATACTCTACACATACATATCCGTTATATATTAGTTAATAATCGTACAATAATATATATCTCTATATGCATTCTTTATATACTGCGCTCTATACACATCACAAAAATCCAAAAACACCGAAAACTAACACGGATAAACAGCTACATAATTATAGACGCGTGTGTTGTGTGCTTGCGATTTCCCAAAAATATAAATTTCGAGTAAAGCATGAGTTGGTGTTTTGTTTTCACTTTTTTTACAATTTTCAATTGTTCCCTGCATTCTGAGTGTAATCAAAACATTCACTTCGCTGCCAATATTGACGTGAATAAATTAAGATTAGGTTTAAGATTAGATTAGGTGAAATAAAAAACCAAGTGGCGTCTTTAAATGGTCAAAACAAACAGTTTTACATTTTCCGTTTATTTGTGTAAAGTTACAATTTGTTAAATTAAATTAAACTTGTATTTTAAGCATTTAATTCTTCGACAATTAAATGTTGTTAAAATGTTTCATTCAAAGGAAGCATAATGTGTGTGTGTGTAGGGTCTGTCTGTCGGTCGGTTGGTCGTCTGTTTCCTCGTTAACTTATTAAACATTGTTGACTCATCTTTAATATATATTGTTTTATATTCTTCTTGTCCATATTTTCCGTTTTATTTGTATTTACTTGTGGTTGTAAAATTTAAAGCAGATATGTTGTTGCTTGTGGCGCTTGTTGGGGCGTGTCTTGCATTTCGTTAATTACTTTCATTACGGCTTCAACTTGATCTTCTTGATGTTTCTGGTTGTTGTTGTCTTCAACATAAGCACAGTTTAGGGGTTATAATTAATTTTAGAGTTGTGCCTAGTCGTATATATATATGTATGGGTTGTTGTTGTTGTTTGTTAACTTTAATAGTGGGGTAATAACTTGTTGTTATAGGTTTTAGTATCCATATATCGTAATCGTAATTGTAATTGTAATCATAATGATTGGGCGGCACCGGCACGCCCAACTAAAAACTACTCGCTCGACTCCTACTCCTGTTCTACTCATCATCGCGATCTACCCTCTCAATTATTACTTTTAGTAGTTCAACTAACATTAAATATAATAATTTGTTGTGTGTTTTAAATCCATCTCATCTCTCATTATCTCGTTAGTTGTGGTTGCTTTTGACTTAGCCTAGGCTTCCTCGGTTTCCACTGTCATATCTATATAATAATATATCGCCTGATCGACACTCATCGTATTCTCATTATCATCACGCTCTAAACTGGGTTAATAATATGTGTAAAAGTGTTCGCACTTGTCGCCCTGGAAAATGCAAAACTAATACAATTGTGATAATTTTCGATAAATTTCCAAGGGTCTTCTTCTGGTTGTTGTTGCGTGTGTTATTTACAAACTATAAAGTATATATGTATATATAATCGTAGGCCTATGCACATCTGCATATGTTTATGTTTATGATGAGGATGCTTTCTATGAATGTCGCTCCGTATATGGATGTTATATATCTTAACTTAGTCGAAACACAATAAAAATACAAGATGAAGCGCTTCCCGCTGGTTACGACGTACGCGCCCGCCCTAAAATGTTGCTTAAAATGTCTAGCGAGAAGAGTGGCATTTAGCACAGCTAAAAATTCAACTCTACGCGGCGCCGCCTGGCACACACATTTCAGAAATGTTGAAAACACGTGAATAAAATTGGACGCTAAGCGCCCAAAAGCATTAAAAATACAGAGAGAGAGAGATGGGAAGATACCGAGAAGAAACTATGAGATGATTCGTATTGCACGTTAAAGCTGGCGGCGTCAGACTAGTAGAGGAGTGTTTTGTGTGTTGCGAAGTGAGGAAGATGGCTCGAAGCTGAGCCGGCATTGCATCCGGGACTGTCTGTACTGGACTTTCTGGGGCGCCAGGATTTTAAAGGCTCAAAAATCGTTAAGCTTTTACTGAGATAACTAATACCGAATCAAACTGACTGAAAAACAAGAGTATCCATACCTATGCTTGGTTAATTCATAGTTTAAGACTTTTGCTTATTGTAAAAAACTTGGTAGGGTTTAAAGATAAAAGAAGTAAAAAGAAACTTTAGAAAATGTATACATTTTTAGTTTATAAATATGAATAAAGTTCATATTATAAAATAGTACAATCAGAAAATTGTTTACTCTACACCTCCTATTTGTTAAAATGTTATTTATAATTTACAATTGTAATTGAATAGATCCTAAAAATTGCTTCAGATTGCACTTAAAGATTGGAAGATTGCCACTGTCATTAGTAATAAAAAATCTAGGCACCCCAGAAGAAACCCTCTCAATGCTTCGTTTTCACATCTGGGGCATAGATCAGCGTAACCAGCGCGCTGCTAAAACCTATTGTACATACAACTAGCTGCTTATATGGGGGGTGCTTGTTATGGTTTGTGTGTCCTATATAGAGATGTCGTTTCAGCCCGGCTCACTAACTAGCCCACTGGCTCACTGGTTCGCCAATCTCACCACGCTGCTTGCGTCGACGCTGTGGCGGCAGCTGCCGTGGTGGCGGCGATAGAGGTGCTGGTGGTGCTGCTGGAGTGGGCTGTGGTGGGTGTGTAGCCGTGCAGGAGGGGCTACTGTTAGTAAACAACCGGATGTTGCTCCACGTTCGCTGGCAGATGCTGCAGCTGCATGGCGGCGCGGGCCAAAGCACTGGGATCACTTATCAAGGCGATGGGCACTCCTGGTGGCGGCTGTTGCTGCGGCGGCGGCGCCTGGCCTGGATGCTGCTGCTGCTGATGGTGTTGTTGCTGCTGCTGCTGCTGTTGTTGCTGCTGCTGCTGCTGGTGCTGCTGCTGCTGTTGCTGCTGACGATGCTGCTCCTGCTGATGATGGTGAGCCGCCTGCTGGATGGACAACTGCAGCAATTGCTGCTGCTGCTGCAACTGCTGTTGCTGCTGCTGATGTGCAGCCACTGCCGCCTGTTGCTGATGCTGTGCCGCCACTTGCTGCTGGTGCTGCTGATGGGCGGCCGCCGCCTGTTGCTGAGCAGCCTGCTGCTGAGCCGCTGCTGCCGCGGCAGCCTGTTGCTGGGCCGCTGCAGCGGCGGCTGCCTGTTGCTTCTGCGACTGCTGCTGGGCGGCGGCATTGTGCGAGATGAGCGTTGAGGTGACCAGGGGCACCAGGCCCGGCGTTAGCTGCACGGCACCGGCACCGCCCGCCGCACCAGCGGTTATCTGCTGGATGGTGTGCATCGTGGTGGTCGCCGAGTGGTGGGGAACTGAAACGGTAGGAGGGCCGGATAAGTTGAACGACTTGGGCACGGGGAGAAGACTCGCTTGCGCTAGCGCAGTCGTGTTTGCCGACTCACTTATGATCGGTTTCACTTCCTGCTTGACTTGCGTCAGCACACCAGCCGGTATTTGCGGATGCGGATGCACGGGTGGTGGCGGCATCATAGCATCCGGGTGATTCATCTTCATGTGGCGCTTCAAATTGCCGCGCTCGACGAACGCCTTGCTGCACAGAGTGCACGCGTGCGGTTTCTCGCCCGAATGGGAGCGCATGTGCGAGACCAAGTGACCTGCGAAACGGACAATGGAAGCGACATGAAGATCTGATCGTCGGGGGGTTGTTGGATCTCGAATTTCGAAAACGGCTCGGGTAAGTTTTTATTTATTTATATTTTTTGTGGGGGCTCGCTCTCACAGTCACTGTTTGCTGCTTTCAAGTTTGATTAAGGGTTAAGTCTGGTCAGGTTTGGTTAAAAAACGCACTAAATCTTTGTGATTTAATTGAAAATATATGGAATCAATATTCAGTAAATTTTGTATCTTAAAAAATAGATCAAACATACTAAATGATATTATATTTGATAAAATTATTTAATAATTTTAATTCTTTCAAAATTAGATTTTCAATCCAATATAAATGCGTCAGAATTCGCTGGGGATTGTAAATTAAAACTTTATAGCAGTTTATTTGGCATCCCTGATAAATTTAATATAAATAAAAACAAAAAGAAAATAATCATGAAACCGGTTAAATATTATACCAAATCAAAAAGTGGTTAAATTTATTACTGACTAGACGTAACCCATGTTAACCGTGCCAGTGAGAACGAACCCCACACAACAGCAACTGGGAGGGAGGGCAGGACGGGAACGGGCTAGGGGTAGGGTCATTTTTGGAGCTGGAGCTGGGGCTGGGACACTATGCTGACGCCACGCCACGCGTGCCTCCACTGGATGCATGCAAACGTTTAGCAGCAATCATAGCAAATCACACTCACCTTTGCAGATGAAATTCTTGGGGCACTTCTCGCAGGCAAAGGGCCTCTCCATCTCCTGGCCCTTTGTGTGGCTGCGCTGATGGAAGAGCAGGTTGCCCTTGAGCGGGAACGATTTGCCGCATGTCTCGCAGGTGAAGGGCCGATCGCCGGTGTGGCAGCGCGACATATGATTGATCAGGTGCTCCTTGCGCGTAAACGGCTTATTGCAGACATTGCAGCAGTGCGGATTGTCGCTTGAATGCTGACGCATATGGTTGTTGAGATGCTCCTTCCGCGTAAACGTCTTCTGGCAGTACTCGCACTTGTGGGGCGAGTCGCCCGTGTGGAGGCGCACATGGTTCGTCAGGTGCTCCTTCCGCGTGAACGTCTTCTTGCAGTAGGAGCAGCGGTGCGGGGAGTCGCCCGTGTGCTGGCGCACATGGTTCGTCAGGTGCTCCTTGCGCGTAAACGTCTTGGTGCAGTATGTGCACTTGTGCGGCGACTCGCCTGTATGTTGCCGTACATGATTAACCATGTGATCTTTGCGCGTGAACGCTTTCGTGCAGTACGTGCACTTGAACGGTGTCTCACCCGTGTGCTGGCGTATGTGGTTGACCAGATGCTCCTTGCGCGTGAACGTCTTCATGCAGTAGGAGCAGCGGTGTGGCGACTCTCCCGTGTGCTGGCGCACGTGGTTAAGCAAATGCTCCTTGCGCGTAAACGTCTTGGAGCAGAAGTCGCACCGGTGCGGCGTCTCGCCTGCTTGCGTGGCAAATGTGTGGGTGTCGCGCGCGGAGGGGACAAGAAAACATTTAGAGATTAGTAATCATCGACATCATCCGCACGTAGGCGGAGCTTTTTCGGTATGGTTTAAGCTGTGTATTCAGAGGATCACGGGACAATTTTGGCATTTGGCTTTGGTGCTTGCATGGACGAAGAAGAGAAAATACCCAATAACATTTAATACCTTAGATTTTAAAGAGAAATTAATGGGTTCCTTGATGAAAACGTTATTTAAGGGAAGATTGTATATTAGTTTAAAGAGAATATTCATTATTAATTATTCCTGTATCAAAATATCGAGATTTACTTGACATTAAAATAAGCTGTATGAAAACAATTAACATTTTAAATATTTCACAAATTCCTTCGCAGATTTCTACCAAGAGTTCGTTATCACTAGCGAGAAATCGGTAACGCTACTCGAAGGATCATTTCACATCTAGCGAGAGTTCGTTAACAATTCTCAATAGATAACTTTACATCTAGCTGGAGTTCGTTAACGCTACTAGATAAAACACACAGCGAGAGGTTGTCTTCCCTCAATAACTCTGCCCTTTTTTTCTAGCGAGAGTTCGTCATCGCTGCTCGTGCACTGGCTGCCGCCGCCGCCAAGTGTCTGTTTGTGTGGTATTTCATGTGTTCGTGTGGACTGAAGCTGGACAGGATCGGTTGCGGATTTGGGGAAAATTCAGGAATCGGAATCGGTCGAGGGACGGGGACGTCCGATTCGTTTTGTCTCTTTACCTGTGTGCCAGAGTATGTGATTGGTGAAGTGCTCCTTGCGGCTAAAGCTCTTGCCGCAGATCTCGCAACGGAACGGCGTCTCGTTAGTGTGGGAGCGCATATGGTTGGCTAGGTGCTCCTTGCGCGTATATTTCTTGCCGCAGACATCACACTGGTGCGGCGTTTGACCTGGATATTTTATTTTTTGGGGAGAGGGCAGAGAGCAGAACAAAACGGAATTGTTGTACAAAGGAGGAATGACGTTTGATCTCGTTCGACAAGACAAAATCGCATTCGCATTAGCAGCGCAAGCATATTTTATTTTTTCCTCGACGCTCACCGGCTTTCCCAGGAGATCCCAGGGAAAACTAGTGGTACGTCGAAGAAAAAACAAAAAGTTATCAAAATCATCCCGACCCATACCCGCGCACCGCTCAGTGTCTTTTTTTTGTTGGTTTTTCGTGGTGATTGGGTGGTTGCGTGAATGGGTGGGTATCTTTTTAAATGTTTTTCATATTAAATGCTTCATTTTCATAGCTTTTCTGTATTTTTTTTTCTTTTTTGTTTGGTGTGAAACTGGCCGTGGCTTGCGTTGTTGTGGTTTCGAACGAACGAAGCGAACGGAGGCTGCTGGCTCGGGCATATGGACGTGGGCGTGGTGGTGGTGGTGGTGTCAGATGTGGATTGTATGTGGTGTGGATGATGTTCATTGGATGTGGTGGTGTGTGATGTGATGTGTGGTGTGCCTGTCAACTCTGCTTCTACTCAATGCTGATCTTCAGGATGCTTTGTTTTTATTTATTTTTTGCACAGAACGTTCAGTTCCTGGAGAAGACTGATTCGCCGAAAAGCTTTAGGATTAAGCTGGAACCCTATATAGCAGGTGAGCTGGACTGTGTGTGTCTGTGTTTCTGGTGTTGTTGTGTTGTGTGTTCCAATTGCTTTGTGTGTGTGTGCATTGAGTGTGTTAATGTCGCAGTTACACAGAGACGTTGGCAATCGACAAGCAGCAACAACGAACTTTTCTTAATCTTTATCTTTTCTTTTCTTGACTTTTGATTTCATTATTGGGCACCCTGTTCGACAGCAGAGAGAGCGTAGACAAAGTTATACAGGCACTATATATATATATCGAATTGGGAGTGAAGGATTGGACTTGGACTTGGACCTGGACGTGGACACAGTGGAGTGGTGGAGTGGAACGAGCACTGGATGATGTGTTTTGGTGGTGCGTGTGAGCATGATTTGGAGTTCTTTTTTTGTAGTCGGTGAAGTTTTTTTGGGAATGTGTGATGCGGAGATCATGGTTGGGGGGAAATGGAGCGGTATGAGCGAGTGAGCGTGTTTTCTTTGGTTTTTGTTTTGTAGCGGGATTAATGCGCGGATGCACTGGAGATGCACTCGCGTCAAGCGTTAGTTTGCACAGAGAAAAAAAGTCAGAACAATATGTATCTGTATCTCAAGTTTCAGCTAAATTCAAGATTCCAAAACAATACTAAGGCGCCAAAAAGTAGGCAATGTAGATTTTACAATTCAAGTGGTAAACAAGGTTACATACATAATTGCTTTAAATCGCCACGAATAAAAAAATGATTTATAATTTCCAATATAAAATATATATAAGAGGAACTGGTTATACTTTTGAACCAAAAAAAAAATATTGGGGAAATGACTTCTTGATTTATGAAATATAGTATTATGATTGGATAGGTACATGACTCTATGAAATACTATTTATCACATTAACAAGCTGTTTTGAAATACTAATCTAGGGCCATTTTTTCTCTCTGTGGGGAGTACAGTGGGCGGGACTGTGGGAGTTGGCGGGTGGAATAAGCACAAGCGATGAGCGAGATAGAAGCGTATGAGAGATAGACAGTTAGGGAGGAAGAAGACGTAGGACGCACGATGAAGTCTATATATAATTAATTTTCTTGCGGTGCTTTTTGTCAATTTTTTCTTTTGTTTTGGTTGGTTGATTTTGATTTGGTTCTTGGTTGGTTTGGTTTGGTTGGTGTGATGTGGTGATGGCTGTTGTAGTTGTTCTTGTACTCTATGGATTGAATTTGGTCTGACTGGAGTTGGTCTTGGAGTTGATATTAGGTTGGGTTTTTTGGTTCTGAGAGATTGATTCTGATTCTGATCTGTCTTTTCTGTTCTTGTTCTGGTTGTTTTTGTGGCGCTCGCCGCTCGCATTGTCCGCCCCCACCAATCAATCACACTCACCAGTGTGCCACATGTAGTGGTTAACATAGTGTTCCTTGCGCGTAAAGGACTTCTTACAAATATCGCAACGATGTGGCGTCTCACCCGTGTGTTTGCGCACATGGTTCACCATGTGCTCCTTGCGCGTAAACGTCTTGGCGCAGTACTGGCAACGGAAGGGCGTTTCGCCCGTATGCGAGCGAAAGTGATTGTCCAGATGCTCTTTGCGGGCAAAGGTCTTTTGGCAAATGGTGCAGGCGAACGGTTTGTCCGTCGAGTGCCGTTTCATGTGCCGCTCCAGGCTCGTATTGTTCGCGAACACATTGAAGCACACGATGCAGGTGAACATGGGCCCGCCAATGTGAATCTTGCCGTGGCGCGTCAAATCCTGCGACGAGGTGAAGCCCTGGCCACACACCTGGCACATGAACGGTTTCCGTTCGCTGTGGTATCGCCGGTGCACGATCAGCTGGTACCGGAACTGGAACATCTTGCCGCAAATCTCGCAGACGTGCGTCCCCGTCGCAATTGGCGTACCGTCCGGCGCCAGCGCCACGTTCTGTCCGCCGTTGCCGCTGCCGTCCACGCCATGAATGCCGCCCTCCATTTTAGGCATAAGCAACTCACCCGCCGTGGTCGTGGTGCCCCCACTGGTGGTGCTCCCGCCGCTGCTGGCCATCGAGCTGCTGGTCGTCGTCACCGTCACCTGCTGGCCCCCATTGCCGCTGGTGGCCGGCGGTAGTCCTCCACCGCCACCCGCTGCCGATGCAGCCGCTGCCGCCGCCGCCGCCGCATTGGCGGAGGCCATCACTGCCGCTACAGCGGCATTATTTGTGGACGCTGCTGCGGCTGCTGCTGCCGCACTGGCCGCATGACTAGTCGCCTGCGGTGGAAGGGGCGGCGGTGGTGGCAGCTGGCCTCCATGGGCCGCCGCCAATTGATGATTCACAACATCGCCATGGATCTTGCCAAAGACCTCGTGATAGGTGAAGAGCTGAGAGATGTCCTCGATGTTAACCTTGTACATCTCAATGCCGTGCGGCGGCTTGCCATCCTCCTTGTGCTCCGATTTGGGGAGCGGTGGTGGGCCGCCCAAGGTGATCGTCGTCCCACCAGTGGTCACAACGGGGGCTACAACTGATGGCACCGAGCTGGCAGCGCTCACGTGCTGCATTCTTGTGTCCAGATCCGGGCGATCGTTGTGGCGCTTCCCTGTTGCCGCCGCGTGTTCTCAATTATCTTAATGTTTTGTGTGTTTTCGGGAGTTAATTTGTAGGTTGGTTGGTTGCTTGTTGGGGGTTATTGTTGATGATGCTGTTGTTATTGTTGCTGCTGTTCTTGGTAGTATTTCGTGTGTTGTTGTTGCTGCTGCTACCGCTGCTGTGGAGCGCCTACATATTGATGTTGTTGCTGCTGTCGACTGCTTTCGCTGAGCGTGGCTACAACAAACAAAAAAGGCAAGTGGAAGGTGGAGAGGTGGTGTCACTCTTAATCTCTGACTGCGCTCAGGTATATATTTATCTTGGTCTTGGTATTATTCAATCGACGTTGACGGGGGACAATTACCATGAAGTTGCTGCTGCTACAGATGCTGCTGTTGCCGTTGGGGGATTGAGTGTTCTGCTACTACTGTCCACTTGATGATCCTTGGACAGTCAACTTCAATTAGTGTTCCACCTGAAAACATGAATAAAAGTCGTAGAAATTAAATCTATTAAAATAAGGATAATATATGTACATATATGGGGGCAATCAAAGTTTTTAAACAATGATGTTTCAGAGTAAGAAAGTGGGCAGGATTCGTTGGGTTATAACAATAAATAAACAAATTAAACAACACAAGAGTTTCTAGTTAAACAAATATTCACCATAAATTAAGTAACTACCCATTTGGATTACCAATTTATTGTTAAGATACTTAAAGATTCCTTATCATCATAATCAGGATTTCCTCAAGCTGAGACCATTAACCCTAAAAACAACACAGAAATCATGTATGCATATGTATCTATTTGTATATTATGCAAGTACAGTTACAATTCCCCTACACACACTTACACACATCATACAATCATCGGCCAGGACTAATTCATGTAAAAAGATGTTGGGCAGCTCAGCGCTTTATTGATTTTGCTGCCGGGCATTAAAAGTGATATAAATTGCCCATTAGCGAACCGCAGGCCCCCTCATTTCCACACCCTGCCCCACACACTCACACACCCATATTGCTATGTCTTCATCAGCAGCAGCAGAAGAAGAGGAGCAGAATGAGGAGGTAGAAGAGGCGGAAGAAGGAGAGGCAGGCAGCACAATGAAATAACTTTATATAAATTGTAAATGGCAAAAGGCAGCAGCCAAGCGAATGACAAGGGACACAAAAAAGGGAGTGGAGCTGGGATTTCAAGCAGAGAAAAGCCGAGGGAGGGGCAGGATCCAGGATTTAGATATCCAATCAGAGTATGCAAGCGTTTTGATAGAAACACCGAGAGACAGAGAGAGCGCAAAGAGAGGGGCAGACGAGCATGGTAGACTGGGGAAGCCGATGTAAATATCAAGAAGTACAAATCGATTAAAGACAACGCGTAAGTGTGTGCATTGGTGTGAGTACAAGAAAAACTGAGCTGCGAATTAAAGATGGAGATGGACAATAGAGAGAAAGGGGCAGTAATCGAGGGAGAGCGCGCATGAGCGGGAGAGGAGGGGAGTGTTTGCATAGGTCCTGGTTTTGTCCCTTTTGCTAAGCGATTTACAGTTACAGCTTACAGGCTAAGCACCGCGCTCTCACTCTTTCGCTTCTCTCTTGCTTCTTCTTCGGCGCAAATAATTCAGCAGCAAGCACACACAGTGATGAGAGATGAGAGCGGAGCGGGAGAAAAGGACACTGAAAAGGGCGCCACTTTTAATGTGGTGAGGTAGGAATGACTATGTGTGTGCAAATACATATCTCTTCTACACGCACTTGTGTGTTTGGGTGGTGGTGTGAGTGGTGGAGCCCGGGCAACAGAAAAACTATGAAAAAAGTGGGCGGGTTCGGCATGTAAAATGCTGATGAAGCCAAGCACAAAACACAAGACAAATGGCCCAATCTACGAACAGGGTGATCCACCCATCCCCCACTCAAACTACCGCCCTCCAATTAAGTAACTGTAACACTACCAGCATAGCTATACAGCAAATAAAATAATGTAATGCGAAGCGAAGGCTTGAAACGAAAACTTCAATTTCTATACGAAACTTTATTATTAAATATAATTAAGTTTCAGTAAGTATATTAATTATACTTATTATTAATAAACATTAACAAAAGATTCAAAATTGAAGGTCATCCGAATAAGCAAAAAAAAATTTATTGTTCCCAAGACTTTTTAACACGTCTACGTAAATCTTAAATAAATTTTCAACACCAAAAAGTGGATATAAGTTAAAGGTTTTTTTCCAATCTAAATATACCATATTTTGTATGCAGTTTAACCACAGTTGCAGTTTAGCCACAGTTTTCTTTTAGTCGGACCACGTTGCCTTTTACATTTAATGTTTTTCTTTTTTTTTCGCAACATAAACTTAGCTTAAATTTAACACTATCTAGCTAGTAATCTTTGGAGATCCTAGTATAGCGATAGTAAATTTATAAAGTGATTTTCCCTTTTGGAGTGGATTTTAAATCATAGGATAGTTTTTGGCTATTTGAAAATCGCATAGTCAATTCTTGAGTAAACACCTGAATAAATTTGGTAAGGGTTCTGCAATTTTTCACACAATAACTTAAAATTTAAGGATGTATAAGCCAATCAACATTTTTATTGTTTTGAATATTTTTTAATACGCTTTAAAAAAAAAAGGAAATTTCAAGCCTATAATTTTAGAATTTTATGCTATTAGTATTGTATAATTATTGTTATACAATAATGCTTAGCCCCTTTATCCACAATGTACTGGCTGATGTTATTAAATAAATAAAGGATTACCATAACATTTTAAAACAACACGATTGTGACCCAACCATTACTAAGAGCAATCAAGGAAATATTACAGATGTACGCCTAAACTATTGCATTTTAAATGGTACTGATGTACTTCAGAGATTTAGAAAAATTCTACTATGCCGAAAGGATTATAAACTATGGGAAAAACGGATTATAAGGACAAACAATGGGCCATATGCCACAATAATGTATATTCCATGTAATAGTTGGGGTTGAATAACCCCTTTTCGGGTTTGGCCAAACAAACAAACAAAGTCACCCTGTATGTGCGGATGCGAGATGTGAAAGCAATTGAAATCACTTCACTTACCTCATGTAGCGTTCTTTTTGGCCCGAATATTGCTCGCCAGGAGCGGACTTGAAGATATATTTATCCGGCAGATATATATCACCTGCAAGCAGAGACAACGTTCAGACATGGCAACAATCATAATAATAACCAGCGAGAGCAACAGTTTGTTTGCGGTGTTTATGTTTACGCGAAATATTCAAACGGCCCGCGGTACAGTCTTCCCCGTTTCCCTTTGCTTCCACATCCACTCTCACAGACACATTCATGCGGGCGGCAGAACGGACAGGGGCTAAAGCAAATCAAGCGAAAATTTATTTGCAGTCAATATATGCAAAAGTCACACACACACACAAAGTAACGAAAGCTGCGTCTGCGTCGAAAGCAGAGCAAAAATGAAAGAAGACTGAATAGGAATATTCTAACTCTAATTGGAAGGGGAACGGGAATTGGAATCGAAAAGTTGGATGGGGCAGTGCGAATTTTACATTTGCCACTATTCCAACTAAGAAATCAAATTAATTGTATCTATATCTAGACGGGAGCTGTATGTGCGTGCATCGTTCTCGTCTGCTCTTCTCGTCCCGTCTTGTCTTCTAGAATCTAGACGGGGGGCTCATCGGCTGCTACGCCTCCTCTCCTGCTTCCTCGCTCTTCTCGCTTTGCTTTTGGCTGCCAGCAGGGAAAAAAGTTGTATCTTTCTTGCTTTTCCGCCGCCGCCTCCTTTTCCTCCTCTGCTTTGCTCCCTTGCCCACTGCTTTCCGTGCACTTTTGTACTCGGTTTTGCTTTATTTTGTTGTTCTCGTTTCGCTCTCCTCTCTCGCTCTCTTTTTGCCTTACATTGTCTCTCATTATTCATTGAACGACAACGCCGTGCCCCATCCCGTCCCGTCCCTCATTCCAACCAGCGCACTCTTCCAACCCAACCAACGTTTTGCACGAACGACGCTACGTACAATTCCCAACCGCCTAAAGCGGAAAACCAATAAAAACGAATTGAATCGCAAAGCGTAAGTACAAAATAAAGCGAAGCGAGACAAAAAACGAAAGCTGAGAGCGCTGCCAACAAGAGAGAGGGAGAGAGAGCGCGCGCGATGAACAGCGAAAGAGAGGAGAGGAAAGAAGCGAGTACAGGCGGCGCGTCGATACAAGTTTTGCTTTTTGGCTCACATTCTATATGCCGAGATCCGAAACTCGAGTTATAGTTATAATTATTGCCGCCGCTGCTTGGCTTTTTATTTTTAATTTTGTTTGGTTGTCGCTCACATTTTTTGAGCGAGAGAGCGGCGAACGAGAGGACACGGAGGCAGTGATGGAGGTGGAAGGAGGAGGTTCGAGCCGAGAGACACATTTTCATTACAGCCAATTAGTGTGCATTTCATAATTGTTTAACAAAACAGAGCAGGTTAAACAATAAGAAAAGCCAAATGGAAACCGGAGTGGAAAGTCCAATCCGGCTTATTGTCGTTCTAACCATATGGCAGCGGAGAGTTCACATCTGTAGCGGTACTTTGCAGTTGCATATTATGTTGCCGATCGTTTAATGTGGTAATGCTAATAAATTTTTGAAAAATGCAACCCTGCGCCTCCTCCCTGCCACCGCCTTGCAAACAAGAATGACACGATGATGACGTTAATGGGAACTCTGTGGCTGTGAATGTGCGCAGCTCACACACACACACTAGCGGCGCGCTCGCACTCACTCACTCTCACACACCAACACAGGGGCAGTAAAGTCGACCGCAAAGTCATTTGATTAATATTTCTCGCATTCTTTTTCGCCTGCGAATTTCACAAATAAACACAATTGTTTCCAATCAGCCCCGGCATCCCCTCCCCATTCCCCTCGGCGCTCATAGCACGCCCCCTCACACTCGCACTGCATTTTTTATAAGCGCTGAAAGTACGGTTCTTATGACGCCAGTATATGAAAATTACTTGATATTGCAATGGTGGTGGTAACAGCGGGCACACACTCTCTGCTGACTGTGTGCGAGTGTGTGCAACAGTAGTGGAAAATCAGAATCGAAACGCCGCGCGGGTGAGAGAGGCGGTGGTGAACGGTGTAGTGAGCAAAGCAAACTGAAAATTGAATGAGACGCGGAGGCAGCAGAAGGCAAAAGCAGGCAAAAGCGAGCGATGTAAAAGTTCTTCGTGCCGCGCGCTCGGGTGGCAGCCGAAAGCACAAGTTTGTAGGAGAGCCAGTGCAGCCGGTTCGGCGGTATTTACTTCAGTCAATTTATTGGTGTTTGTTGCTCTATTATGCAGTTTATTCCACTTCTGGTTGATTTTTGAACCACATTTTATTTATTTCAATATTTTACTTGAATTTTTACTTGCTAATAAGCTTAGTGATACTAATACAGTTACAGTAAAGGTAATATATTAGGAGTAACATACTGTTTACAAATGTATCTTATCCTACATATGTATCTTTAACTTGAAGGACACGCTCAACAACTATGTATTATTAAGACGATAAAGTTATGAGATACATCCAATGATACATTTGTGCCAAAGTAACAGTTACTGCTTCCTCCCGCTAAAAATAGCTTTATTCCCGCTGGAACTCAGGCAGTACTGCACTGGTAAGAGGTGTGGAGGCAGCGACAAAGTTGGAAAGAGAGAAAGAGCGGCAACGAGAGACACCGCAAGATACAGATACAATGCGTGCTAGACCCTGCAAACGTGTGTGTGTGCGCGCGATTGCGTTGTTCTTATTAACGACTCGCTGCCTTCTCTTCTCTTCTCACTGCTTTCTGCTGCTTTTTCGGGGCTTGGGCATAAAAAGGCGGCAAAATTTGTTAAGCAGAAATATGGCCGGGTCCAACTGGCCTATTTGAATGCAGGATTCGCATGTCCCAATTGTACTTACCCGCCGGTTTGGTTAGTTTTAATCCATAAGATACCAGCTACAGCTACTACAGCTACCACTCCTTTTTATTGGTCGGTGCAGCAGCGTCCCCAGACGCCTTTCCTGTATCACTTAATGGCGGACGCTCTGCGTCTCCCGCTTATTGCTTATCACACCCAACTGGTCACTAATTGCATTGCGCGCACTGTATGCCAATAGTTGGCTTATTAATTAGTTTGGTTTCTATATTTTCTTAACATTTAGCACGGATCTAGAGTTTGTAGTTGTAGTTGCGAGAGGAAGAGCAAGAGAAGTGAGGCGACCGTATGCGGCGTTGCCAGATGCGAAAAGAGTTTCTACGGCGGGTTGGCAGCCCCACAGTGCACATAGAGATGGCCAATGCGTATAGAGATGGGAGAACAACTTTATCAAATGTTTTTCAATCAAAAATTAAAAAATTAATTGTATTTCCTAAACGACTGAATGAAAAAATGGGAGCTGAACACATATTATCGAATACAAACTGCTCTTTCGTTATTTTCAGTCACTTAGCCATTCGTTAGCCAAAATATTTGCAAAATGTATAAAAGTCCATTGTTTTTACAGAGTTCGTATAAGTAAATTTTTTTGACTGCTAACTGAAAGGTCCAGAAGTTTTAAATAATTAAAGATTACATAAGAATAATAAGAAAAGGTAAATTCATGTCTTGCCAGTGGGTTTTGGTGGAAAATTTAGCGGGTGGCTAAATATAAAGCCGATATTTTCAGCAATTTACTCATATTGTCGTATACAGAATCCCTTGATTTTTGTATTTGAATAAAAGTTGTTATTAATTTTCGTAAAAATTAGTTGAATTATCATATAAAATAGACCAATGCGTATCCTTGTTTGACTTGCCAGTGGGTTTTGGTGGAAAATTTAGCGGGTGGCTAAATATAAAGCCGATATTTTCAGCAATTTACTCATATTGTCGTATACAGAATCCCTTGATTTTTGTATTTGAATAAAAGTTGTTATTAATTTTCGTAAAAATTAGTTGAATTATCATATAAAATATACCAATGCGTATCCTTGTTTGACTTGCCAGTGGGTTTTGGTGGAAAATTTAGCGGGTGGCTAAATATAAAGCCGATATTTTCAGCAATTTACTCATATTGTCGTATACAGAATCATTTGATTTTTGTAATTGAATAAAAGTTGTTATTAATTTTCGTAAAAATTAGTTGAATTATCATATAAAATAGACCAATGCGCATCCTTGTTTGACTGTATATAATGAAAATATTGTTTTCTGAATATTGAAAATATCATATATATGTATATATATATATTAAATATATAAATCTTCAGTTTTCATTAAACCAAATGAAACAAAGAGACCATTTTTAACAATTGGAGTCATTTCCGAACTTGATCAGCTGAATTAATGTTTTGAATGATTTTACTCGGACAATTCATTTGTTCTGAAAAAATTAACATATACAAAAATGTAAAACCAAGAATACACAACACGGTTCTCTTTGATTTGCTTTTATTTACCTTTATCGTAAAATAAATTACAAAATAAAATACATTTCGCATATAATTCGTATCCTTATATGTCTAGTACATTAATTTACTCACAAATCTTTTGGGTTAATATTGCGCTGTGCTCTTTCTTACTCCTTCTGCTCATCCATTTGTTTTGTTTTCTAATGCTAAGAACCAAAAAACAAATCAGTTTTGCCGCGCCCCCTTCTTTGTGCCTATAAAGCCCGATGTCGGGGGGAAGCTAAAATTATATATCGCTCATCGCATAAAGCTAACTCTAAGAAACTCTAAGAATCACACGACGAAATCATATGTTAAGAAAATGGAGCGAATACAAATTAAATTCGTAACAAATGTACAGGGAAATGTTCTGTTCTGGGCGCGGACGCTAAGTGAAGATTTCTTTGAGATTAAATTGATTATAAAGTCAATTAGAATATTTAAGTTTTATCTTTCTTTTTTTACAAACAATTTCCTACTAATTGTGTGATTTTTGTTTGGCAATTGGTTACGCGTTGCATTTCCGTAGTATCTGTTGTATCTCTGTTAAAATCCTCATCCAAATCCTTGACTGCATATCGGTAGTTTCGCTTACAAGAATATACATCCTTCTCATGTATATGTAAAAAGTGGTCCTTAATTCGAGACTTGTGTGTGTGGTTAAAACGCTTTCAGTGTGTTTTTGTATATATAAGAGTGTGCTTCAATGCACTTAATAATGTGAGGGCATGGGTTTCTTCGTCCCAGTGCGCTGGCTAAAAAACGTTCTCGCAAAAAGTGTACTTTAACGAAATGAGGAGGGAAGGGAAGAGGGGATGAGCTGACGAAGAGCTCACAAGTTACGGTCGATCGGACTCACTCTACGAACTACAGAATACAGATTTTTCTTGACTCGTTTTGCTGCTGCTTTAGCTTTAGTAGGCTAATATAAATCACGATAGTATGGCCACGCTGCGCCGCGGCCCGCCCTGACTGATGTTGTCCATGGAGGACCACTTCTTAATCCCGTTCTTGAGCGCCTCGGCGGTGACCTTGTCCTGCATCACCCGCGACATGGCCTCTAGCTTCTGGGCCCGCTCCTTGGACAGCGGCTCTGTGGGGAAATTGAGCTCGTTGGCCTCGGCCAGCGTTCGCAAGTCGAAGTAGTATTTGGCGTACACCGAGGAGGGCACGTTGATGTTGAACTGCAGCAGCTCGAGAAACTGGCGCTCCAGCTCGTTCATGTCCTCCACGGTGATATCCTTGAGTATCTGGCAGTAGTCGACGTTCCAAACGGCTTGATCGTCCCACACTTTTGAGGCAAGCAGAATGGCACCTGGCGGAAAAGAAATATTAATAAAAAACGAATACACAGGGAAATACCATTAAACTAGCCTCTCCACTTACCCAACACCATACGCTTCCAGTTGCACGGGCCCACATCCAGCTCAGCGTAGGTGAGCAGCCGCTCCAGGTAGACTAGCGTGATGATCGCACACTCCGCCGTCAGCTGGGCGGCGTTGAAGAGCGTGCGCACGAACTTGTAGATCTGGCGGTGCTCCGGATTGTGCGTGTCATAGTTCTCCGGCACCGGATCGTGGGTGAGCGGATGCAGCTTCTCGTCGAAGATGTCCAGCCGCCGGTCCGACTGTCGGTTCTTAATGTGATAGTAAATGGCCAGCGACACACACTTAACCGTATTCTTCAGATTCGGTTGTGAGACAGTGCTGTCATCCAGATAGATGGTCGAGCAGGAGGAGCTCTTCTTCATGCCACCGCCGCCACCGCCGGAACTGGTGCCACCGGGAGTACTGCCACCTCCGCCACTTCCGGCATGCTGTGCAATCTGCTGTTGTGAGCGCTTGCGCGTCATGCCGCCGTTCTCCACTTTGGAACGTTCCAGGAACATGGTGGCCGCCGTGGGATCCACGGAGGGATCTTCCTCGCCCTCCAACGCCTCTCGCTCCGAGATGTGCTGAAGATTCGCCTGGTTCTCGAAGTTATCGCCACTGCCGCCGCCCTGCTGATTCGACTGCTGATGATGTCCATGATGGTGATGCAGGTGCACCGCTGCCATGGAGCCATGATGGCCGTCTGTCTGATGGTGCTGTGACGTGTGCGGTGGATGACTCAGCTGGTGGCGCTCCTCGAACACCGGCGGCATGTCCTTGGACTTGCGGTCCGACTGCGGACTGGAGTATGCACAACACGAGTTCTTGTTGCCCATTTTGCTGGCGTGACTGAACGGGTCTGGTTGTGGGGGCTCAAACTAAATGCAACTTGGGTTGGCTTTTGCTTTCTTGACTAGCGGAATGGACTCCGAACCCGGACCCGGATCCTCTTCCTGGCTCCTGGCAGTCGCTCACGCTCGATTCTCGCTTTTGGCACTTGGTCGTCGTGGGTCTATGTCTATGGGCATGGCGCTGGCGCTGGCGTGCGTTCCTATCGCTCCACAATTACCGCTGCCGAGCGAGCGCAAGTTTCACTGCAAAGAATATAGAGATAACGGCGATTAGCGGCGGATTCTATTCGATCTTATCTGGCAAATCTCTGCTTTACTCATCCCATTAGGCCATTATTATTGTTCAATTTGCTGAACTCTTTAGAGGGTAGCTGGGTTTTTATGAGCAGTTTGAAACAAAGGAAACACGGTTGAGATTAATTTTTCTGATAAAGGGATTATTAAGTTAGGGATATCGTTTAGACACTGGGTCAAATAGTGAGTCATTTCTTTCTTAGTTTTTCTTTTTAATATAAGGCTATTTAGTTTCTTTAAATAAATGATTATTAAGGTAAGAGAATAAAGGGTTCAAGATCTAACAATTTGCTTTGTATAATTGTGCGAGAACCTCTTAAATATCTTTACTTTATATTTGTTATATACTTGGAATTCATTATTACACATTCATGTATCTTTTATTAAGATAATGTTAGAGAAAAAAAGGATTTATCTATGAATTATAGGATATTTCTAATATAAGTTCCCTTTTGAGTGTCGCTCTTATTACTTATATATTATTCAACAATATATTATCATTGATCGCTTCGAATGTTTAAAACTTTATTATCTGATCTTAAGACATGTCACATGATAGATGCATGTGACTGACAACGCTCCAGTCAAGTTCCAGTGGCAGTGGAACCTAGTCCGGTTTGCGATCCATTAGAGTATTTAGTATTTCGGCTTTCGGGTCGATTTTGCCTTCCCTTATTTGACTATCTATGTATCTCGGCCAGCTACTCCGTTTATTTGCTCCGTTTATAGGCGGAATCGTTCCGGCTTAGAGACCGGGGCCAGATTGTTAGGCGGTTGTGCAAAAAATTAATTAACCCCAGGCACGACACTCGCCTGCAAGTTGCCTAATTTGGCGAGGTCTTTGTTTTTTTATTTCTTTTCCCCGCCCCAGTGCTGCTCCCCTTTGATATTTTCGGGAGGGGCGGGGCTGCGGCGAGGCTTGTGACTCTGTTTTTCTCCGTCTCTCGGTTGCCGGGGACGGGTGACTGACTGAATCGTCACCAGAAACCGATGGCCCAGTTCCAGATTAGGGTATCACTGTCAAACGGTGCTCCGCCGCCTCCCCCGCACATTAATCACGGCAAAGTGAATGAATGGTAGCGCTGGCGCCGCAGTCGGCGTCGGCAGCACTGCTCGGCGCTCTGCCCGGAACGGAGCAACACCCACGACTGCAAAGGGTACCCAGATCCAGTGTCCCGGATATTATCGTCGGTCAGTACCCGGGTCTGGCGATGGTCACGAACTGCTTGGTCACTTAATTCGCCACTTTTCACACATTTTAATTGTTTTTCTCCCGTTTTTTAGTTTAATTACCTGCAACTAGAGCTGCAATAACTTCGATTATATGCTATCGATACCATCGATGTTTTTGTTGAGTGGTGCGATACATAATTAAAATCTAATCGAAAGCTAAAATAAGGTAGAAAAATCTGCTGTGGAAAAAACTAGAAATTTACTTTTTTTAATGTTTTTGCAGCGTCAAAATTCGTTTTTATAAACGAAATTTGTGAATTTTTATTAAAGCCAACGCCGGAGCAGACCTTTTTTTAAGAGAGCTTCAGTGTTATACGCTCGGTTCGAGAAATTGCTAAAACTCCCTAAAAAAAGGGTGTCAGAACCGATATTTAAGACCCGATATGTGGCAGTACCAATATGAAGAGGATTTCAAGTGTGACCAGTATTGGGGAAGGGAAAAGTCCGCGCAGTTTCAAATTCAAAAGGGGCGAGCGCACCGCAGTGTGGAAAATAGTCAACCAACTTTAAAACCAATTAAAGGAGTAAATCATTTTTCTTTTCCATCTAACATGTAAATATTAAATAGTTTGCATAGGTTTAATAAGAATTTTTATTAGTATATTAAAAGTCATATGGTGTTTATTATAATTTACTTGAAAGTATTTCGTAATAAGCATACATCTCAGCCATATTTCTTGTTTTATCTCAAATATTTTGTTGTTGTTTACCAGCCCCGTTAGTTGTTAATGCATATTAAGTGTTGAGTTTAACATAGTAGGAAAATTAAAAACACTTCATTAGTATAGGCCTTGGTTTTTTTTGCTTTTGCGAAAACTCGTAAAGTACACAATTAGTTGGCTTATAATCGATATATAATAATAACTCTGGACAATAAATGAACGAAAGAAATAAAGTTATTTACAGATTCCGGATGGGGATTTCGGGTGATGTTATTATTATTATTATTTTGTTGCCTTTAGTTAGTGTGCTCGGGTCTACATTATTTGCATCCTGTGTGTATTGTACACAAAATGTATATTTTTTTTAAGGGGCTTTTTATATTTAAGTAGTGTAGATTATTTAAACGTAATGATTGCTTTCAACTTATTTACTTTTATTTTACTTTAATGCATGTGTGTACGCCACAAATATTGATCCTTCGGCTAGGGGAAGGGGGTTTCTTTTCGGGAGTGTGGCTGGAATTATATAGGTATGTCGTTTAATATTACTTTACGTGAGTTTATGTTACTACTAGGCTACATTTTGCTAATAACATTGAATCGTAAACCTCATATATATCATCCAATATGCACGCGTTCGATTAGTTTTCCCGTAGTTAGCTTTTCGATTTTTCAACAGAGATAAATAACAACTTTTTGCATGTTTTTTGGTTGCTTGCCTCGAACCGAGTGTTAACCCTATTTAATCAGGACTTTGTACAGATTTATATGAGAGAGGTATGCTATATATATACGATATATATGCGCATCGCTTTGAGCGTTCAAGTTTTGATATACAATAACATACAATGCTCGTAATTACATAGTTATCTTTAGATATTCTGGGCGCTATATTTATCTTTTAGTGGTTAGGATTACATTAATCTGCTGTGTAGGTTTTCTTTTCTTTTTGGTTTGTGTTCTTTTTTTGTTTTAGTTGTTAGTATTTAGTTTTTGGTGGCTACTAAGTAAGTAGACCTGCTTCCGCTATACACACCATCGGCATATGTTCGGTTTACCACTTGTTCGTACATTTATTGACTACCTTAATAAAGCTATGATCCCAATTTCAGCTGATAATTTGGTACCTTACTGCTAAGCACCTTTACCACTGCCCTTTGACGCCATCTGTCCGTCCGGGGTTTCCCTCCGCAGTGTTTTCCTTGCCCACAACGCTGGTAAAGAGCAGTGGTAAATCTTAAAAGAATGGTCCCGCTATCAGACATTTTGAAAAACGTTTGAAAACATTTCAAGTTGGTTAAAGTAAAAAAAAACATCCGAACGAAAGGAAATCAAAATCCGCTGCGACTCAAGCCACCCACTCCCCTCTGTCCAACTTTCGTCTTTCGCCTCACCTCGTATAAAAATAAACATATATGTTTTGTTGTAGAAACGTGACTATTATATCCTTAACAATATACATATTAAATATCCTTTCGTATAGGTTAGGTAGCTATGGGCATTTGTAGAGTGGAAAAGTTACGAAATCCTTTGTCTCGGCTTGAAGGAAAGTCTGTTAGTGGTTAGTGGAGAGAGAGTATGTATATACAAGTCGTACAGCTAGGTTTCTCAGGTATTTTTTGGTTTAGTTTTTTAGTTTTAGGTACTTAAGATCTACCCAGCTCCCCAGAACCTAAGATTGAGCAATTTGAATCCTTCTTAAATGCAAAACACGCACTCAAAACTGAAAAGGGATATGGAAATAAAAGAAAGGAACTACAAAAATATGGGTATTTAATCGGAAAGAAAGTTAAATACATCGAACTTATAGAAATCATATATAATAAATTCCACATTTCACTAAAAACTAACAAAAGACACGAACGTACAACTGAAGTCTAAGTTTAAATGCTCGAAACGAACCAACAAATTCACAACAAATTCAACTCCTTCGCTATTTACAAACTATGCAAACTGGAACTTTACTCGTTTCTTTCTGCTTAATTCTTTTGTTTTTAACTTTTGTGCTTATTTATCGCTTGCAACAACAAAGTATACAGTATTTGTACATACACATATATCGATATCAATGCCTATGTAGATGATGTAAGTCTAAAACTACCACAATTCACATAGAGAGCGCATCTGAAGCGGTTTGTTACTAATTAAGAGTTCTATGCTGCTTCTAAGCTTAGTAAACATTATTCATTTGCCTATTTGCCTTCCTCGGAATATTCTCCCTCAGTTGTTTCCATCTGTACTAATCCGTTTTCGTTCCTTTTGTGTGTGTGCTTTCTCTTAATTTTCCATTATTTAAGTGGCAGCAGCCGCTTCCCCAGCGACACCTGCCGGATCCGCCGCGGTGGCTGCCGCCGACTCGGTTTGCTCGCCATCGCCACCGCCCGCTTCCGTTTCCGCCGCGACATGCTTGTTCTCGTCCTCTTCCGCAGCCGCTGTTGCTGCGGCTGCTGCTTCTTCCGCCGCGGTGGCCAGTGCACGGGCCTCGGCATCTGCAACATGGAAATATTTTTCAGAATTCTTTTCGTACATTTTATTATCTAATTAAATGTTAATGGAGGTTAAAATAAGGATAATGCAGAAACACTTACGAAGTTGTTTTCGGTTTTGAATATATGACAAAATGGAAAGGTAGGGTTTATATGCTTCTCTTTTATTTAAATTAAGTGAAAAAAACCCAAAAATGGTATTTAGTGAATTTAAATTGCTTAGAAAACAGCATATTTTTTAGCATTTTAAATTTAAATTATTTAAATTTAAGTTACTTAAAACATTTCCTTGACATTCACTTTTAAAAAGGTCTTATAACTTATTAAAACCATTATTTTCAATCTTTAAACTTTGATAAAGACTTAGGTCTTTTCGAGTCTGATACAATTAATTATAGTTTTGTATTATTTTTGCGTTTTAAATATCATTTTCACGTCGACAATATGTCACTTTCATATCTCCACCGCAGTTCAGCCCTTCAATTCTTGAGTTCTAAGTGGGATTTGTCTCATTCTAGAAACCTCTAATGACTTTTCGTGCGCCGTTCCAAGAGCTCTGCGTAAGAAGGTTTATGCATGAATAATAAACGCCTTTAGCCATGGCTAAGATCAAAGCTAAGGACAGGTCAAACTCAATTAGCGTTGGTAATGTGACTACAAAAAGCGGCCAAGTCAGCAGGCAATATAATGAAGGATAATGAAAGGAGCAATACCATCTCTGCACTACAGAATAAGCCAGTTAGCAATTAATTCTATGATAACAAACAAGCTGTATATCTAAAAATTAGTTTTATACAACTTAATTAATTAGGTTCCCAATGAACTTTAAACTTTTTACTAGTCCTAGCTATGCAACGTGATTTAATACAATGAGTTTATGGAGAGACAGAGCTGACCATACTGCACAAACTTTGACGCACTTCATGTAAAATTGATTCAGGGCCTTCAGAGGCACTGTATGACCAGCTCTGTTTGATAATGAAGAGATCATTACCGAAGAAAAACAAATAAATTTTGCATTATTATATCAATCACCCACCTTTGACGGCCTGCTCCTTCCAGATCTTCTTGTTCTCAATCAAGCAGGAAAGCCATGGCTTGTGTATGGTGAACTTGGCTGTATTGCCGCTCTTGCGGGACAAGAACTCGGTGCCGGTCTTTACTTCGGTGATGGAGGCCGCCGCTGAAGGAGATGCCTCGTGCTCGACCAGGGTCGCCGGCTTGCCCTTGCTGATCGGAGCGATGGGGGCCAGGATGAACTCCAGCATGTCGGACATAACGCCCATGCTGGGCTCCACGATGAAATCGATGAAGCAGATCTGCGACTCGGCCACCAGGGTGTTGTTGCGATCGCAGAGCGGACTGAAGGGCAGACCCAGCTCCTTCTCGAGGTCGCCCTGGCGGAAGAACTCCTCCAGCAGCAGCATCGTCCAGCGCTGATGGACGCCCCACTGCTTCGCCGGATGCGAGATATCACAGCAGTGGAGCACCAGGGAGAGCACCTTTTGCTTGTCGATCGTCGCCTCCTGGATCGTGAGCAGCTGCCGCATGGCCTTCATCTGCTGGAAGTGGTTGGTCATGTCGGTGCCGAGCACCATCTCGATGACGAGGCTGCGCAGTTCCCGGAACTCCTCGCGCGACAAATGCGACAGGATGTTGTACTCATCCTCGCGCAGCAGCCGGAAGCTGGCGCTGGCATGGTGATTCTCCAGCACCGCCCGGTCGTTGTACAGCAGCGCCGTATCCGAGCCGGACATTACGTGGAAGTTGTTGGTGGTGCCCGTGTGCTCGTAGTCGTGCAGCAGAGCCGCCAGCAGCGAGGCAAAGATCTCGAGGTCCGTCAGCCAGTTCATCAGGCCGGTGTTGCACAAGCAATAGTGGATCGTCTGCATCACGTCCACCGCATGCAGATTGTTGTGGTATGGATTCCGGTACCGGCAGTAGCCCTCCTCCACACGGTACAGGAAAGCCTCCAGCGTTCCCGGCGATATCTTGAACTTGTGTATCGATCCGTAGCGGTTGAACAGCTCATATGCCACGTACTTTACCACCTGTCCGCTGGCAGCCTCCGTCAGGGCAAACACATCGAATGTCCAGTCATCGAGGTTCTGTGAGGGGTAAGTGGGAATGTTATATGAAATATATATGATATTAAAGGTGTAATTTTAAATTATATTTAAGTAATACATTGCTGACATTTTAAATTGATTTTAATTTGAATTCTAGTAGCCTTCTTAAAGGTTAAAATGTATTGAGGTAATAGGTACTTGTGGCAACAATTTATTTATTACTCATACGCACTGTTGCACTTATTTATTACTCATTCGCACTGTTGCCTTTAGAGTGTAAATGGAGGAATTAAAATTAACGCAACACTCAAAACGAATTTATTAATTTAATTTTTAACAGGCACTTGCTTTCAATATTTTATATCAAATTAAAACCCCTTTTTATTGTCTAAATTTTAAGCCAAGTAAATTATTAAAATTTCGCCCCATTTAATGTTACCTCATGGATACATTTTCCACACTCACCTTGAGCATCCTGACCACGTCCGGTGGGAAGGCCGTAAGGGCCGAGCTGGAGACGCGTCGGTACATGCGGTCCACAAAGATGCCAGCCCGTATGGCATGGGCCACCGATCGGAACTTGGGCTTCTCGTCGCTCTTGCGCCGGCTGGTGGCCATCTGGCGGGTGAAGGTCGAGGCCAGCCACTCGCGCACCTCCGGCGGCACTGCATCCGGCTGCACCTCCGACAGCTCATCGTCCTCGTCCGCCAGGCGCCTGCACAGATGGGGTTTCGGGGGAAAGAGAAAAACACTTGTTAGTTCAATGGCATTCACAGTCCTCTTCCGGGTTAATCTGTTACCAAAAAACAATACTCAATAAATGTACAAAAATTAAACCGAATCTCTAATTGGTTATCAGCTTTTGAGTTCGATAAGCTTAAGTTAAATTCAACTCAAGTGTAAGCCAAGTTTATACAATAAAAGAAAAGAGAAAAAATGAAAATAAAGTCATTGTGAAAATAAAATTAAAGTCACTGTGTGGGTTACAATTTGGCACGGAAAAAGGAAAGTTTTCTCTTCGGGGTAGAAACGAAAGTTTTGTTTTTGTTGTGTAGAAACTTTAAAGTTAGTGAGTTGTTTTTGGTTAAGGTAACAGTTATTATAGATACAGATACAAAGATACAGTTGCTTTAGCTAGTTAACATCTCTATAGAGGGTGGCTGGGGAATGGTGGCATGGGATCTTCAGTGTTCTGGGGGAAAGGTGCAAGAGTTTCGCTAAAAGCTGACAAAGGCAGGCAGGCAACAGCATGCTTGTGGGTGTTATGGTGGGCGTGGTTTTCGTGGAATTTCTTAATTGCATGCCAAGTATGTGGTGTGTATCTCTGTGCTTAGTAGGTGCAACATCAAAAACGTCAAGAACAGCAACGGCAACGGCAACAACTAGTAGAATTCGTGCGCTGGAGGGTACAACTTGTACTCGCCAAAGTTGTCACCCAATCACTCTGTAAACTTTCAATCAATAAAAGGCATAGAAGGTGCCCAAAGGTACCCAGAGGAATCCAAAGGAATCCATAGGAATCCCAAGGACCTTTTCCTAATTGGGCCACACGCACACTTTGGAATCTCCACTAATTGGTCTATTATGGACGGGAGTGTCTCCCTCTTTGTCGGAGGCCCAATCAATGCATTTCCATGCCAACGCTCATTCTCGTTTGACCCAACTCAGATTTCGCTTAAAAATGTTATATACACCGTAAATGCATGTAGGCAAATATTTATAAATGTAAATATAATGCAAGATTAAAGTTCTTGCATAAAATGGTAAGGTTTTCAAATCCCTGTCCCTCATAGAGTTAAATTTCAATAAATAAAATTAATAGGACAGGTTTAAAATGGCCCATTTGTGGTTTACAGAAATCAAAATTGTTTAAAAACCCTTAAAAATATATGTTAAACCTATACTTAATTAGCTTTTTTTTGCAACTATATATGGTGACTTTTTTGGTGGAGTCATATTTATTTTTATATATTTTAAGAAAGTAGATCCCACATTAATTAAGAAACAATTATCTAAAATGTGAACCTTAAATATATTTTTCTAAATGCATAAACAGCAAAAAGAAAGGTTGTTTTAAAATTGGGGATTAAAAAAAACGAAACAATTTTTTGTTATTAGTTTATGTTTCCCTAAATTTCAACTTTAACACGAATTATTTTATCAATTTCTAGAAAATTGGTAACCAAAATGGAATTTTTTCTTGGAAGAAACCTGTTTCTCTAATAATTTTCGACATTTTCCTTTAATTTTTCTCGACATTTTCTTCTTGCCCAAAGCTTGAAAGCACTTAAGCGCTCTTTAGAAGCCTGAAAGTAGCAGATGGAGACTGGGTGTGAGGCCAGGAGTTTGTCTGAAGCGCTTTTGACTTGAGCAAATTAGCGGAAGATTCAATTATGGTTAATTAGGTAAACTTCAGAGCTCAGACAGTGGCCTCATCCTCCTATCCGGGCACAACTAATCCATGGTGCCGACAGCCAAGTATGGCTTAGGGTATGACACGAGCTGATGCCACCCACTGTGCCGGGTTATGTGACCACATCATTAATGCCAAGCCACAGCATTTGCGGTGTTAAGTAAGAGCAAGGAATTCCAAGATGTAATTAGTTGCTGTCGCACAACTAGCAAGGTGTTTTGGTAAACCAAAACAGTATTTTTTAGATAAACTTGGATAGGATGGAAAGGATCTGTGTATTAGCTTTTATTTAACTTAAGACTACAATTTAATTTCCAGCAAATACATGTGAAATTAGCTAGTAAACACTTAAGTAGGTTTAAGTAGTACTTCCTAGCACTTGAAAAGGCAAGGCCTTCTTTAGGTTTGGCATAAGGAGGCCAAAACTGAGGCAGGAAATACTGAATAATCTTGTGAAAGGGGTCTTAGTCTGAGGAGGGAGCTCTTGATGGAAATTTTTTAGGTAAATAAGTTTTTTAGGAAGGGCTAAGAACCCCCTAAATAATTATAGAAATTAGGCTTCAAGTTTGAATATTTTTAACTAACTTATTTATTGGTTTAAGAATGAACAACTGCATTGTAAAGATAATAAGGGTAAGGATCAAAAATTTTAGTTCCTTAATAAGATCAGGATCAAAAAGACATGTGAAAACTATGTTCAGACTGTGCCTAAATATAATAAGAAAAAAATATTATAGCTTCCTATTCCGATTCCATTTCTTTAAATTCAATTTATTAAATGAATTTAAACTTAGCTCTTAATGTAATAAACATTTTTGACTTCTTAATAAAGAAAAATGTACTTGAAAAATGAATAAAACCTCTAGCCTGTCCTCTCATTTTCCCCCAACTTCCTGGTCGAAAAATTCCTTTTCAGCACTCCCAAAAACAGGACTCTACCCCCACCAAAGTCACCATTGTCCTTACATAACACTCTCCATAAACTGTGGCGACCATTTGTCATGTGAATTTATTTTCTGTGCATTTCCTAGCCAGTGCCAGAGTATATACATATTTTGTTGCGGTTGGGATGTTTATTTGGCCAACCAAGCTTGGCTTTGTTCTAGTTGGTTTGGATTTGCTTTTTGCTATTTTTTGTAAAGAATTATTTTGCAATTAATACCATTCGGATAGCAGGGCATGCTGCATTTCAGAGACACAAAACATGGTTTTTGTCTTTTTTTAAATAGTATTCAAAAACCGAACACACACTTGACTGGGACTGCACCTTTTCTTCTTCTCCTGCGTCTCCTTGGCGCGATACTGAATTATGAACTGTATCAGCTCGACGGTGATGACGCTTTGTCGGCTGCTTTCACGCCTCAGACGACTCATGGCGCGAACGGCGGCAACGACCACGATGGTAATGACGGTCAGCCGGCTGAAGCGGCTCTCCGTTGGCTCCGATGGCTCCGCTGGCACCGGATCCGGGCACTCTGTTGGCTCAGATAGAACAACACCCACCTCGTTGTCGCCCGGTTTCAACATGGAGCCCAAATTGGGGAATTGACTTTGGGGCAATGTCGTGCCCGGGGTTTTGTTTTTTTTTTTGTGTTGGCTTTCTTTTTGTCACTTGAAATTAATACATCATCTTTTCGCGCAGCGGGGTATTCCCCGTCATTCACCGTCCCTCACTTTTCGTAATTAGCTGGCACAACAAAATGCGCTTTTAATGACGGGACAACAACCAATATTTGTGCAGCACTTTTTTTTCCCAGGTCGGAACGGAACAGAGCGGAGTTCTTTCTTTTCTGCCGCTCGGCCAGCTCTTTGCTCGATTTTCGTGTACTTGGCCCGCCGCGAGTTAAATTTAAACTGAATGGGCTCTGGCGGTCCGGAGAGTGCCAGCGAAAAACAGCCAACCAGCAAGTGGTTAGCGAAAATTTTTTGGCCACAAGAAGGCATTTCTAGGTCTCCACTTGCGTGCCGGAGTACGGAGCACGGAGGAGCGAGCCAGGAGCCAGGAGTCCACAGGAGAGTCCCTGGCTCAGCAGGATTGCGTGTACATAGCTCGGCACACGCCAACTGCAGGACGAAAAAGTAACGAAAAATTGCTCGGGTCCGGGGGAAAATGGGAGAAAAAAACCCCGAGAAAACTGTTCTAGGTGGCCCATATCAATTATGTCAGCAGTAAGACATCGCCGAGTCATGCCAAGCCCAGAAGCACAACTATTATGTACCAAAAGGGCAGGCACTGGGAGAAAGTGCACTTAAGTTGTTTTTACTATAAATTGTTTATAGAATTTTTAGATAACTTTGTTTAATTTTACAAATGCTCTTAAGAACAAAATAATTTCCTGTGAGTATATTATGCCCTTGTTTGCGAAAGGATATAGTTGGTATGGAAATTTAGTTTTTGAGGAATTTGTTGCTGTATTCGCACTTGGGAATTATAGGGCCAATAGTTGGTTCCAGGACCTGAAGTTCTATAGTCTGAATTAGTAGAAAAAACTGCGTAAAAAGATTAAATAGAGTGTTAATGTTTGTTTAAGAGCTTGAGTAAGGAAAATCTCAGCAACAAATAAATGTTATTAGTCAATGTAGCAATAAAGAAATCTATCTCAGATACTTAAAGTATTTTGTAAGACTTATATTCCCATTAAATGACTCTTAATTTTAAAAATATTTAAGTTCTCTACGTACTTTCCTAAGATTTTACCAAGAAGCAAATTTTAAAGAATATTTTACCAAGAAGCAAATTTTAAAGAACATTTTACCCTAAGTTAAAACTTAAACATATGAGTCATAATTATAAAGAGCACTCAAATTAACTTAATCAAACAATGTAAAATGTATTATTAAATTTATAAAATCCCCATTTTGCTACCAGTGTATTCCCAAAGCTGGAGTGCGTCCACTCAAGCATGTATATATATTTTTACTACTATTTCCCACAAAACAATTACACAAAATGCTAAAAGGCATCCCGCAAAACAATAGCAACAAAGTAGCACTATCCGGGAGCCGCGGCTCTTTGGCTGTAATATTTAGCAGTCGTGAAGGGAATAACTGGAGCCTGATAAACACGACAACGTCACGAATTCATTTCAACAGAAGAATAACAAATTTCGGAGCAGGCAGCAAAAGTATCTGTGACTGAAAGTAACTTCCTTTCGGGGTCATTGGCGCTTGCCTCCTGTTTAATGACTTGCCACCACTCCCCCTCTGCTTCGGGAAAGAAAGCTAGGAAGGAAGGGTTCAGGATGGTGGTGACTTGGCTGGCCATAAAAGTCGGGGCCAGAAAAGCCAACACAATTCCCCAATTTCTTTGGCCAATTGCATTCCGTTCGTGAGCACTATCCTTACTTTCTTTTGATTCAATTTCATTCCTTGAGCGTGCGGCAAATTGCGTGTTGCGGCGTTTGTTGGAATAAATTGCATCAGTTATTGGCACATTTGCATGATTTCTCTATAAGCATGCCCGGTGCTTCCCCTTGCCTTTGCCCCGTGATATGCATTTTGCCAGCACGCAAGCTTTAATCTTGCGAAAAACTGCTGAAAGCCTTGCAACAGGTTGCAGTCAGTCAGTCGTGGAAGTGCAACGAAAATGCTAGCAGAGTGCATGAATAATTAATTTTACTCGTTTTTAGCGGGAGATTTTCCGTGTGCAGAAGTGCAACTTTACAAATGCATTTTAATTACTTAGCCATTGGGGGGTTTTTATAAAGTAATTAACTTTATCACTTAACAATGTGGTTATTTAAGGTTCTTGTTTGAACAAGAAGTTTACTTTGTAACTCCAAATCGGTTACATATTTTAAAATTAAATACTTCACATTATGGAGACTGGATTGTCTACCAGTGGTTATATGGATTTTAAGATTAATAGATTAATAGATTAATATAAGATTAAAGCTTGAAACTGCGTTTGTTTTGGATTCAATTCATTACTTTCATTTCTTGACCAGCTCAAGGCTAGAAATTATTAAGAGTTGTAGAAGAATAAGAGATTATAAGTCTCTTAAAACCTTCGTTTATTCTTTTTTTGTAAAATTTATTAAATATTATTTCGAAAGTATAATTTTTCCTTTTATTCCCTAACTGCCCTGATACTGTCCTAAAATATTGTCAACCTTTTTGGCCTTTAGGTAATTTTAAAGCATTTAACAGTTTTCATTCGGCATATTGACAAACCCTTAAACTTTTCTTTAAAATTTTCCTTTGATGTCTGTGGAGTGTTGGTTGGTTTTTTAAGGGTCATTTGATGGAAGGAATTGGGGCAAAAATGATGCCAGTATTGCCCCATAAAAGGGCCAATGATTATGAGTGCCTGGCTCCCTGCCTGCTCCCTGATCCTTGCCACCTCCACCATCAAACCCATTTCCCCTGGAAGGGAAGCATGCCACTTAATAGTTATGCGTGCAATTTCCTGTGACTGGTGCCTCAAGCGTTTTGTCGTTGTTTTTGCCATTGCCGCCGAGGTTGTTTGTGGCATTCCTCGTTGTCATCGCCATTGACGGCGGCGGCGTCGGCACACGGGAAATTGCTGGCAAATTGACAGCTTTGTTTTGTGCCAATGATTTTGTGTTGTCGGCGGCTTTTTGAAAACCACCCACGAAATCGGCTCACATGTCCCATTACCCTCATGTCCTCACCACCAGCCGGTTACTCTATGCTGTATGGTTATCAGCTGGGAGGAGATGTGGCAAGGACGAGCGTGTAACACAACACAAAAGGCCAGGAGGAAAGTTACATTGAAAACCTGGTAACGAGGGTAGTGGTAAGAATTGTTGTTCATTTAGGGTATAAAGGGTTTGAAAAACAATGAGGGAAAGTAATTAATTGGAATTATATTCAAACAAATATGTTATAATTTTTGGTAAGGAAATTCATCGGTTTAATGTTTTTTTAGACCGATCTACCTTAAAATTCTTAAAGATTTTCATACCAACTTGTTTCTGAATGCGTAATTGGGAATTTTAAGGTTCTTTATTAATGAAAAATACCTTTTGAAATGATAAATATATGTTTTAAAATAACCAAAACTGCCTTAGCTATTTAAAAATGTCCAATTTCTTCACAGTAACTGTTAAAAGTGTAAATTAAATTAAGTTGAATGCATCGTATTTCCCACAAATCCCTCTAGCAACCCTCGCATACCCATGTACGCCCACGGCTTTGTGCGATTAAAGTGCGTATTCGCTTTGTATTACCAGCAAAGGCGGAAGCCAAGGCAGGATAGGACAAAACCTAATAGCAGGACAACATCACGGCCCCAAGGTCCTTTCATTTGATGCGACTATTTTGGAAACATTTACCCCACAGTTCTGCCGCCCCCCATCCCTCGGCCAGTGGCCAGTATCCAGTGACCCATAACTCCCATAGCTCTTGAGGACGGTAAGTTGCCTATGTGGCAGAAATTGGCAGTTAACATCATTTGTTATTGATTTTCGCAGTGGGTAATACCCAGTATCAGCTGCTCTGTCCGGTCGTCTTCAAGGTGGGGTCGACTCCTGTCCTGCCCCGTCCCGGGGTTATTTGCTTTTTGGGTCACTCCCAGTGTCCGCGGCCAAAGATGATTGATGAGGGAGTCGACAACGCTTGTATGGTAACCTTCAACTTGGGCCGCGTGGTTGGGGGCTTTCGGGGTACCGTTGACCCAATTTCCATGCGGTCGGTCGATGGGGGTCTTCTCCGCCAGCTCCTGACTCATTTGAATATTATTCGCAATTTTAATTGGTTCGCTGCAGGTGCCTCACTGCTAACCCATTAATTATAATGCACATACATCACTTAACGCGACCTGACAATCCGCCACTTGTCCAATCAGAGTTAATGACTATTAATGATACAGTTTCCAATTACTTGCTTGCCACGCCCTCGCGCCGCGGACGCCTCTTCTGCTTCTGCTGCGGCAGCATAATTGTGAAAATTGTTAATTCCCTTTTTTAATTGTGATTTATTGAATATGCATATATATTTTGTGTATTTTTTGGCACTGTGCTTTCCTCTAGCGCATTATTTTCGCGTTCGCCCGATGTGTGCAGAGTCCGAAACTGAAAACACATTAAATTTATTTCCACCTTATCGGCATGAATGAAGCCGCAAATGGCATTTAATTTGTGGATTTTTTTTCAACAATAGATATCTGCCCCGATGATTACGACACTCATACCTATGCGAAGCACTTTATATCTACCTCAAATTTTACAGAAAATGTGATTCTTTCCCGTACATATATTCTTTTTGGGGTTTTATTATTATTTGTTTTTATCATAATTAAACAAAGCCAAATGTTGCGTCAACGACAGCAGCAATGATAAGAGGCTTTCGGCTCAGTGTACAGTGAGTGTACGTCTTCGGGACGACACTGTCAGCAGTTATGCTAATTGAAAAAGGCAAGGGCACTTTTATGGCAGGGCAACAATAGTCCAGAGTCTAGACTTAAGGGGCAATCATCGATTACAGAGTAAAGAACGATGATGTATGATGTTTTTTAAAGATGAAATAAATTATATGAAATATATATGCTTTATATTATACATTAAACTGTTGTTTAAATTCACTTTCAATTCAGAAAAATCTATTAAAATGAAGGATGACTGCTATGTCTTTGGGAGTAATTACAAGTTATTAAATATATATAATAAGGTATTAAGTAAGCGTAAAGTGTTAGCAAGGAGTATTCCCCAATTCCCCAAGTATGAATTCAGAGACACTTTGCTATAAAACCACTTAAAGTTGGATCTAAATCTTCAATAAAATTATCACTGATGAGATTTCTTGGCTGAAAACTAAAACAGTTTTCCAGCAGACCAGGAATTTTCAGAATATTTTCTATTTAATAGAACTTTAAAGTTTCTAATAGCAAACTTAAAAGATTTAAACATGTAAATCTCTAGAGAGTCTCGAGGCACATAGTATTTTGCTTTAATTTAATCCTGAACAAGTTAAGAACCTTTTGTTATATAGATTATACGTGATTGAAAAAGTAAATTAAAAAACCAAGTGTCATCTTAATATTCCAGCTGTTATTAATACCTTATATATTCTATTTTTATAATTTAAAAGGAGTTCTTACTTTAACTTTAAACCTTTCAAAAATGCGAAATTCTTGTCATCATTTTTATAAAATTTAAAGTCTTTCAACTTTCATGCACTCTTCTTAAGAAAGTAAGTTCCCCAGACTCCATTTTATCATCTTATTTTTTGACATCTCTTTAGGCCCTCGGATCGAAGTAATTTGTAAGCTCTTATTTGTAAAATCTCTAGTACGCGTCGTCCCTCGTTTGACGATTTGTCTTCATAAATCGGAAGTGTGCCTAAGCACGACCTTCCCAACCCCCTTTTAAGAGCTTAAAACGAAAGCCGGGGATTTGCTTCTCCTGATTTGGGGCTTTTAGTGGGCACACTGTTTGTTCCTTGACTTGTGAGCTTTGCCGGGAACTGACACGCTAAACTAATTTCGGTGTCGGCGGCACATGTAAACCGAATTAAAGTGACAGCCTCTTGGCAGACGCAGTGCTCCTGCTTTATTTCGTATCCTTATTCCGATGGCGCTGGGGCTTGATTAATTTTTGGGGCCGACAAGTGGGAGACGCAAATCATCATCTACGACGTGGGGCGACTCGTGGTGCCGCCGATTGCAGGGTGCGGGTAATTGCGTATTTTGCGAGTGAGCACACAAAAAGACAGCAGAAGCAATCATACAAACGCACTCGGAAAAATTTTTAATGGGATGTCCTCTTTGAAAAAAATATAAATTTAAAGGTATAAAAAGTATGAAAGTTAAATATAAGCCTAAACTTCCCTGCGAAACTTTTTTATGTTAGCTTCAATGTGCTTGAAATTATGATTTTTTGCTTGAAATTTAAAGGAATTGTTGAAGACAAATTCAGAATAATAAATTACTTATAAATTCTTATACTAACACAAATATAATGCTTCTATAAGTTACTACATCGCACATAAATAAACAAATATTACATTTTATAATAGAACTAACCACAACTAGTTGATAAGAGAATGTTTAATTGTGGCAACAATATACAGCATTAAACATGTCTTAGGTGGTTTTATGATAAACATATTGTTTTTATCAATTTATCAGAGAATCACTTAACTGTTAAAGACCTTATTTATATAAAGAACTGCAGATGTATTACTAATAGATATATGTAACAAACAAAAAAGGTTGTTATTACTTGCTTAAAATTGTGACAAATTAGTTAATTTTATTGGTAAAGGGAATTCAGAGACTCGTTTCAATATTTAAAAAATTTATTCACTATATAATATTTACATCTACTGGTAAAGGAAAAAATCCTTTCTGTATTTTATAAGTTGTTGAGTTTCTTTATTTAATTTAAAAGATTAAAATGAAACAAATTACAAAAAAATATATGATCGAAATATCCTAAAAATGATCCCCACTTTTAAAAAATTATTTTTATCATGATCAAGACTTTTTCCCTTATAATAAATAAATAAATGTTTTTAAAATGGATTTGAATATTTCCCCAAATTTTTCCGAGTGCAAAACATCAAGACAGACACACAAAGTGAAGGTGCAGGATCAGGATGAAGGGTGTAGGACAAACCGCAAGCGGACGAATCGTCGTTTATTATTGGAGTAGTCGCCGTAGTCGTTCTCATGGATGTGACTGTGGCGACGGGCGTAGCTGAGGACGAATGTGGAGCTGGAGGACGACACCGAGGGGGCCGAGCTGCATCTGGTACAGACAAAACAAATGACAAATGACACAGAGACAATGCAGCCTGGCCAAGCTGAGGAGAGCAAGGCATGTCGCCTCCAAGCTTAAATGTTCGATATTATTTATGGGGGGCAAGAATCCAGACCCAAAACCAAACCCAAGTCAGCGATACAAGACAAAACTAGAACAATGGCTCCGGATTAGCTCCGACTTTGCGTGTCAAGGCTAAGCCCTCGACGAGTTCTCGGAATTGCCCTTCGACAACTTAATGCCGATGGCAAGTCGTTCCAGCCAACTTCAGCTAATTACTCACAGAGGAGGGGAACACCCGAGGAGTTCCACAGTGCGGAGGAGATGAAAGGAGTGAGCGGTCAACGAACGACGGACAAAGAAAGATGCAAAACTCAATCAGCCAAGAACGATGTGAGATAAATATTGGATTTTTTTATGGTACAAAGAAGTTGGGGATACCCTAATATTGTATATAAAAACTGGTTTCCGAATTTATAAATTCATTTATTTTCTCTTAACATTTATGATCTACGACTTAAAACAAGTTTTTACCTGAGGATAAAATTAATATTTTATTTTAAAACGCCTCCTTAATGCCTAAAAATACTTCCTTTTTAATGCCCATATTTTCCGAGCTTTTATCTCTCATAAAAAGCATGAGCAGCTCAATATTTTCTTTAGATAAATTACAGTACTAAAAAAGGCAAGAAAAAGTGTGATAAATTTGGCAAAACACTTATGTTTTCTAGTATACCTTTTCATCTGCCAAAACTATTAAGACCAGCTATAAAGAAAATCGTGGGAAAACCATGAAATGAATATTCAGAAATATATTCCCAACGAAAGTCTGGTGCAGCCACAAAACATTTTTCATAAATTTCCCTTTATGACCGCTTTCCCAAATAGAAATGCGAGAGCCATCAAAGTTCTCCTAATAATAATGAAAGAACAAGCTATTTTCATAAATTTCCATTACCTACACCCAGAGATTGCCATGGCTGCACTTTCATCAAGCCAAAAAAAGAGCGTTCAATATAATTCCAGCGAGGGTATGGCGCGGCAAATCGTTGAGGGTCCGCTTAATCAGTCTGCTGGGAGCTGTTATGGCTGCCCGGGATGGCTGTCAGCCGAGTGAGGTTACCCTCACTCATCCCGATTCCCGTTGGCAGTTTCAATTCTGTCGCTTTTATTCTGCGCATTCCGGGGGATTGGAGCTCTCGTCGCCAGTGCAGCAATGCATATAAATGACGTAGCAATTTGGAAGCCGTTTGTTATGCGAAGCTTTGCTTTGTTGTTCCACAATTAGAATCGCCAACTGGGGGGCAGTCAACTTAAAGGCGTCTACATGGCCTCAAATGGAACATTTTGGCGAAGAATGACTCAGACAAAAGACGCTTAAAGTCAAGTTTATATCAAGAAGAAAATACTTTAAAAATGGTTTTGATCTCCTGCAAGCTTGGAAACTATTTATTGGATTATTTGGAACGTAGTAAGTGGCTAGGAGACATGGACCTGCTCCTATAGTTATACCCTAACTCTAAGCAACTAGGAACTAAATCGGAGAAAATTATGTACGTTTTGGCCACGTGAGATTTGGTGTGTGTGGTTCAGCGATGGTGATGACAGCCCATCGATCAGATGGCAGCCGCCTGTCTACGATTCCAGCGCCACACAGTGGCGTCATCGCACACGTAGACCAGGACGCTAGCGTCGCGGGAAAAGGCAATCTGCCGCACGGTGGATACGCTGCGCGTATTACTCAGCGTGGTCATTACCGCTCCCTCTGGATCGCTGGGATCCAGCTCCCACACATACACCTTGCCCTGCTGGTTGCCCAGGGCAATCACCTTTTGCCAGGGATTGAAGCCGAACCGCACAAACCAAATCTCACATTCGTCGTACTCGAACTCAGCAATGATGGTGCAGGAGGAATCGCTCGGCTTTACCTGTTCGAAGCTCTGGTGGAGCTGGCCGGGCTTCCAACAAACGATGGCATTCTCGCAGGACTTTGACAGCACAAAATTGCCGAACCACTGGACGCAGTCCACGTAATTCCTGTGTATGTCCCTCGTTGAGAAGTCTGGGAAATGCTTAGTCACCGTGGGAAAGGGCAGGGTGGACTTCTCCTGGCTGAATGTATTCGATAGCTCGATCTTGTGGTGGAATTCAGGTGTATTCAGGCACCACAACTTCAGCGAGTGATCCATGCCGCTGGACACAATGCGATCGCCTCGCATATTGAAGTCTATGGATAGCACTTCGTCGCGATGTCCCTCCACGCCTCCCAGGATGGCAATGCAGACGTGGCTTTGGATATTCCACAACCTAATGGCATGATCCTTGCTGCCCGAGAGCAACAGCTGCAGCTTGTGCGGATGAAACTTAAGCTCATTTATGGCCTGGCCGTGGCCAATGTAGTTGCCCACCGCCTCGTTTTGCTCAATGTCAATCACTCGAATGACACCGCGGTAACCAGCCGCCGCTAGGAGTGGAGCCGAGGTCTTTAGGTCGTATGACCAGGCGCAGGTGTAGAATACCTCATCGGGCTGGGGAGCAGAGTCAAAATATGTTATCTTAAGCCGTCACATAGGGCCCCGCAAAGGTTAACTCACATCCGGATCGGCATAGCAGTGAAGCAGCTGCATTCCGCCCTGCCGCGGGCACTCGTACACCGTCACCCGGTTGCTGCCGGCGGTGGCAAACACCTGGGGCTCATCCTTGCCCAGCAGAGTGTTGAAGGCGACGCCGAAGATATTGGCTCCATGGTTCTCCTTCACGAAAGTGCTTCGATGGAGATGGAGAGGAAATGGAAATCAGTTCGCTGGCTCCTGGTGTTCACTGTTTTTGCGCCACTTACTCGTATTTGTAGGCGGCGCGGCTCTTTGGCTTCGATTTGGTGCTGCGGCGGCCGCGACGCTTGCTCCGCGTGCTGGACGAGGGCGACTTGCTGCGCGACGTGGTGCTGTTGGTGGTATAGCTGGCCGATTCGTCCTGCGTTTGTTGCCCAACCGAAAAGATCATTAATTCCACTTTTACCAGATCCATTTGTCATTTGGGTTTTGTTTGTTACTTACGCCGCATGAGTCGTCGGAGTCCTCGGCTTCGTTGTTGCCGTTTTTCACTTTGTCACTGTTCATTTCGTAGGCCGCGCACGTTCACAACGTTAACTAGCGTTTATATTGCGACCCCGAAATTGCAATAAACTAAGTTTAACTATTATTTTTCGTTGCTCTAAACAATAATAAAAATAGCAATTCCGCGGGAAAATGGAATAAATTATCGAGTGCATGTGACTTCGATACACTTATCGATTGACTTTAGGTACTAGAAGCAAGTAGATCTGGTCACACTCTGTTATACAACGATCAGCTGTTTATGCCCCACATCGATCATGACAAATCGATAACACAGAAGCGCGCGAAATTTTGAAATTCAAATTGACAAGACACATGCGCAAGCAAGTTTTTTATTATAAAAGAACGAAAAGAACATGTAGGACGAGTAACATGCCATGGATTTATGTGTATTAGACAAACTTCAAAACAAGTATGTACAAAAATTACTCTGCTCGAACGAAGTAAGCGATTTTGTTTTTCCTTTTTTTTTGCCACAAGAATACATAGTTAAAGGTTTAATTATAAATATAGATTTCACTAATTTGAGGTATAAAAACTGTTGAAAATTAATTTTGAAAATAGTTTTTTAAGAAGTAAACATTCGTTTTGCTAATTTTCAATGTCTTATAACAAAATTTCATCTTTAAAATTGTGGCAAAAAATATTTAAAAACATTTAACACGTTTTTAAGCACACCTAAAGAAATATCTTAAATTTGATCAAGGAAACTGTGCTTGCAAACTTGGTAAATGTTATTATATTTCGTGAAAAAGTTTTTGTACAAAAGACGCGGCAAGGAACATTTACAAATACGCAAAGAGGCGCGGGTGGGGAACGAAACAAGTGTTATTTTCTTATATTTTTATTTTGTTGTTTACGACTATATAAAAACAGGTATTTACAACAGAAGCGAGCAAGAGTTGTTTGGGGTGGAAAAGGGGGACAGAGGCTAGACAGAAGATTACAGCAGAGGAATCGCAGACACGGGTCGGCAGACAGACAGAGATAGAGTTGGATAGAGAATAGAAAGATAGAGGAGACAGAGTTTAGAGAGTTAGAGTAGAAGGTATATAGCTTATGGTAGTTCATTCTGGAGCTGTGTTGGTTAACGCAAAACGTCAAATCAAAATCGCAAAACGAACGAACTGAAGAGGCGGATAAAAGGTAAACTGTTAGCTTAGAAATCAAATTTCAAGTACGTTTTGTTCGTCGACATGGACCTGGCCCAGGTGGGTGTCCGCAGGCGTCGTTGCCGGTGCACGGTCGCTGGATTACCACTGCTACTGCTGCCGCCACTGGCTACACTTTCCGCCGCCTTGGCACTGGGATCTGTGGTTGCTCCTGCTGCTGCTAGAGATGCTGTTGCGGATGCTGAGGTGGAGGTGGACGCAGGAGCTGCCACTTTTGATGAATTCTCCTCCAGCACGGATTCCCTTACGGTTTCCAAGGCTGGCTGTAGTTTGGGAGCTGCGGGAGCGGGACTGGCACTGGGTTCCGACGACGACGTGGTTGCCGGCGGCCCTGTGGGTCCGCTGTGTGTCTGTGGTGCCTGGGACACGCCCTTGGTGCGCCCCTCTATACTAGCCTGATTGTTGTCTGTCGTGGCTTCTGCCACCTCCTCCTTCTGCTCCTCCTTCTCCACCTTCTCCTCCGCCTTCTTCAGGCTACAGCTGCTGTTGGAGTTGTTGTTATCCTGCTGCTGGTCAGGATCTCGACCGTGACTGTGGCGACTGCAGCTGAGGTTCTTGCAATCCCCATTGCAGTCCTCTCTGCAGGATGTCCAAAAATTGATTCCAGGTGCATCCCAGGCAGGCGGCCAAGTGTTCCGTCGCCCAGCAGTTGGCAGTGAGTAACAGCGACCGAGTGCAAGGAGGCAATTGTTAGATTACGATGTTGTTGCATTGCATTCGGTTGGAATGTGTTTGTGTGTGTGAAATTTTATTTATTTGTTTCGTTTTTTTTTTTTTTAGAAAAATAGTTTTTGTCAATAGAAAGAAAAAATATATAAATAGAACATCAGTTGAGAGATTGTGGTAAAGCTTTAGAGTTTAGTAAGGGCTAAGAGGGGCGACTATATTGTTCCCAAAAATGGGGCTTTACCTTCGGTAGAAAATACCTAACTTACAGCTTGAAGTTCGCCTTACCAAGTAATGGAGTTCAACTTTAATACTCGGTAAAAAAAATTAAGGTTTCTAATTTGAATTAATACTTTATAATTATGAAATATTAAAAGCAGAAAAGTGCTTACAGTTCTAATATTTCCAAATTTGCAGGGTGAACTTCAAAAAATGCTGAAAAAACTCCAGCAACAGACAAAGTTTTTCCGATTTTACAGCACCGTAATGGCAAGCCAAGTTAACTCGGCAACTTTGTGTGTTGTTACCACAAAAAAACAGCAACGAAATAAATTGCTAAAAGGGGAAAGCAGACTTTTTTTCAACCCATCCTCACTTGACTATGCAAATCGAAGAATCGTGTCGTGTGTGCTTGTTTTGGGTAGGAAAATGTTAATAAATTATATGGCACAGAGCACACCTGAAAACAATGGATATGGCATACCAGTCCATACATATGCTGATGACATTCGGGAGTTGATAGGGCGAGGAGTAGGGATTTAATTGAATGTGTGGTAAATAATAAAAATGCATAGATGCGCTGCGGTATAGTTGTGTTTTCGTGTAGATCCCTTCCTTCGACGCCCGAAAAGCAAAACCAAAATAGGGTTTGGGAAATACAAAGCTTTTTAGGGAATTTAGTTTAATATTATTTTTGGAAATTAAATTCTTGCTGAATTGTTATAAAAATTGTTAAGAAGTAGAAGGTCTTCTTGAATTAACTAAGGAAGGAAAGATCGATTTAGAAATGGATTTAAGGAAGCCTAAAATAATTAAATATTATATTTGTATTTCTGTGTACTTCTAAGCAGTTAAAATATTGATTTTAAAATATTTTAAATTTGTTTTACTTATTTATTGATTTATAGAAACAATTTTTAATCATCTTACACTAACCCAAATAACTTTGCATTTCCTTTTTCAAAAACAAAAACCCTCCTTCAAAAATATTTCAAAATTTTCTAAGCACCACAAACACTTGAAGTATCATAGCCAGAAGCTGGTGAGAGACGAAGTTAGAGCAGGAGAGGAAAAGATCGGATTCAGTTTCAGATTCAGATTCAGAAGATACACAGAGAATTCCATCTGGCGAGTTAACGAACGAACGAACGGAGTAGAAAATATGCAGATACACCAAGAGAAATGGCGGGCACAAAAGTAAGACACCGAGACTTGTAGGCAGAGGAGAGGAGGTACAGTGAGTTAGAGACAGAGATTACTTCAATAAATTACGGTGCGGCGATTCGTTAGGGGACGGTGTTTCTTTAGGGTCTTAACCATAGCTTAGTAACTCTCGGGATCCGAAGTAGATAAGTACACAGTTATACCTTACGTTAGGCTAGGCTAAAACTAGGAAATACGCGATCTCTGCAAACGTTAAATGGGGATGATATAGATGACATAGAAGACAGGATAGATATGTACATGGATGATGGCTAGAGCAAGGCAAAGTATAGATCTCGATTCTCGAAATACATGAACTGAAGAGAGCACTACAAAGTATGAGGATAGAAATAGTTGGTAACAGAGTTAGAAAGTTAGAAGAAGAAAGAGGTGAGAGAGGTGAGTAGTAGTAGTGGGAGTAAAGTTATTGTGGGTGGATGGGCTGGACATAGGGTTAGATGTATTCGCGCTTATTATAGAAGAGAGATGTTATAGAGTTAAAATCAACAGAGTTAACGACAAAACCAAAGCGACAAGTTTGACACGTTGGGAAAACTTACTCTTCGCTCTCAACGGATGAGGACGCAATCTGCCCCAACCTTGTTTTACCTGAAGTGGGGCTTCTGATCAACAACACACAACACACATAGTAACAGAAACGGATATAAAAAGAAAAATATTCAGATATTTGTATACTCGAAGGGAAATCAGTCTTAGGCATATGTTATGTCAGAGTTTGATGGCTCGATGGGTGAATGGTTTTCGATATTTCGCAACTACGCAGCAATTAGTCGAATGGATCCTACTCTAAGTATGTTATTGTAAAGCCTAAACCAATTCGATGTGGAGCCCCCAAGGAAGCCCGAAGCTGAAGCAAAGTTGTCCAGAGATCGGTTCGAGTCGGTTCGCTCTCCTCTTGGTTAGACGGAGCCAAGAAGCTTGCAAGATTTTTCATTTTTCGGGGATAGTCTCTAGGGGCAAGTCAATCTACTTTTGCCTACCTTGATTCGTCAATGAAGACGGCCTCGAGTACACGAGCCGCATAGTGCAGGTTGCGCTGCATGTCCTCGTAGGGAACGGTCTCGTGGTCCATGCGGCGGAGAAGACTGCGTATTCTGTGGGGATTTAAACAAATACATATAATCAGATTACAAAATAACATTCAGGGTATTAAATATACTTTAGGCACGACTTGAACCCACCTCAAGGCCGCTTTGTTAAGGGCATCTGGCGTATCGACTGGCGGCAGACTCTCCGTTTCCCATTGCCCGGCATTAAACGACAGAATCGAGGTTGTTTCGTACGATTGCTGCGACGTGGTCGGAATGTCGGTATCCCCGCGGAGGAACGAACCGGTGCCCAAGGCATTCAGCGAGTGGGTGGCGGTATGGTCCGCGGATTCGCTTTGCGAGAGATTGGCCGACGAGTTCTGAAGGTTGTCGGCCGCATAGTTGGTGGAGTTCGGCGATGACGGCTGCATCTTGGCGGCGGCGGCGGCGGCGGAGGCGGCGGCTGTGGTGGCGGTTGCTCCGGAGCTGGAACCCTGATTGCTCGATCGACTATCGCCGGCGGACGCTGGTCCGTTGCTGCCGGTGCGGAAGCACAAACGCTCCGCGAGTGGCTCACTGAGCGGCGTCTGGGCGAAGCTGATGCCCGGGTTCACGGTGCCGGAGGCGGTGGCTGCTGAGGGCGAGGCCAGTTGCTGGCCGTCGTTCTGGTTGAAATTCCGGCTGTTTGTGCGTCGGATAATCGTCAGTGAGCCGTGTCCTGCAAAAATCCGGGGAGGATGGCAAAAGAGGCTTGTTTAGTTTTCGGCTGCTTATTTAGTTACTTAAATCTCTCTATTGACACATTGATTAAGGCCCTACTGGGATCTAACGAAGCATAGTCCCCAAAGGAAAGGGTTTGGAATTGTAAGGAAACCGTGGGTTGGGGGCTTGTGAAGGATGCGAAAAGTTTGAATTAATGAATTTATTATTCTTTATTGTCTAACAGGAATATTGAAGTGTATTTTACCATAGTTTATTACTTTAAAAATTCAAGTGCTCTCTTTAAATAAAATAATGTTGATCAATTAAACCATATTACAAATATGAAATTAATATTACTAAGATGCAAAATAAATTCTTGTTTGTGTTCTATCTAAAACATATAGAGTGAAATATATTTGAAATTAAATTGAATTGATAATAACATCCAAGTAAATGTTTTTTCTGAATCTGATTTATAAATCCCTGAGACGCTTTAAAATCCAAGCCAGGAAATATGTATTTAAAGTCTTTTTAAAATATTTATTTATCTACGGATTTATTACTCAATAAAATACCATTAAATTCATATTTTAAAATTTCAAATTGAGATAATCCTCCTACAACTTAAGCTCCACTGTTCACTTCCTTCTCTAGAACTCCTTTGATACAATCGACAAGAAATCAATAATTTATTCGCATCATTTAAGGCCATTGTGGCGCACAATTCCTTATTTAGTTTAACCCCAAAAGTGAAGGGAAAATGCTTAACGAGCAGCGAACAAAAACCCTTAGAGATGTTCCTTCTCTCGCAATGGCTGAGTGGCATCGTCCCAGGACCAACTTAGGGCCAAGTTGCCTTGGCGGGGCGTGTCGAAAGAAGTGCAAAGGATTTATCTCTATGTGTGTTTGTCACGAGTGGCTGGAAGGAGGCGTCGGAGATTTGGCACTCCCAGCAATCTATTTGGTGGAGTTACTCCCGCACCGGGAGAGAGTCTTAACTGCATTCCATTTATTTTGGAAGTGCAAGCACCTCCAGCTGCGAGGGGGCGGTGGCAAGGTGATGGGGCGGCAGTCATAAAATCCGCTTTATGCTGCACTTAAATTTATGTTACACCCGAGATTCCTTTGGTTAACTCGTAGATACGCAGGCTCTTTATCGACTCGGGTTTCGGGATGAAATGTTTTATGCTCCTTTTACTGGCGACTCTTCACGTCCTTAATGACTTGCCACGTTTCATTTTACCTCACAATGTTTTTTCTTAAGCAGGGAAATCCCCGGAAAAATGCTTTGCTGGCCCTACCTGACATCAGCTTACGGCTAAACGCGATGCCGGGTGTCTTGACCCATGTGGATAATGGAAACTGTTGGCAATTAAATGGCCTTATGGCCGCATAAAGTGCGTTTCGCAACTGGTAACATGATCGATGGTCTTGTCCGCCATCAATCTTGTTTTAAAAGCTTGGATAGTTGGCTTGTCAAAAATATACAGCTGTCAAGAGGAGTTTTTCCTACTTTATTACTTAGTTAACACAATAAGTTAATGGGACTTACTTGTATTTCCTTTAAATATTATTTTATAATTCATAATTATCTGAATTTTATCAGTTAAATTTCCAATTGAAATTTAAATCCGGGTCAACTTTTTCTCAGAGCGAAAAAAACTGCACTTGATGGTCTTAATTTGTAAACAAAAATAAATGTCATTTGCCCAGTCTTGCAGCAAAAAGTTAATCTAATCTAACTTAATTAATCTCACTTATGTATATAGATTGGATTTCCACAAACATGTTGTTAGTCATACAGATATGTGTGTATTACATGTAATCTTTATTGAGTTAAAATGATTTATTTGTCATTTAAAAGCTAAGCGAATTAAAAGACCCTGCTAATATGGTTTTTATAATTAAATAATGAAGTATTTTTTTAGCCAGTAAATTGTATACTTTAAAAACATTGAAACAAAATGGAAATCTTATTAGGGAAAACTATGCTTTTGTCATTTCAATTAGCCCCAAGCCCCGGGAGTGCTATCCCTTCTAAATTTCCCCCATTTCCGAGGGATGTCAAACGGACTTAGCCACCGCAAATCTGCACAGCTGGTGCAGGATGGATTATGGCGGTTTCCTGGTCGCTGCATAAAATGGAAATTATAATGCAACCCCGGCTCAGATGATGAAATATGCAAAAATAATACGAACAAGAGGGAGGGAAGAGAGGGATGCCAGGATGCAAGGATGCTTGTTACTTACTTGCCACTTGACCATTTATTGTCGCATTTGGGCCGCTGTTGCCACTGAACTCAGCTACTGTGGGACTTGCGGCTTCTTGGCCCGGCGTGCTAATGCCACCTGCTCCACCGGCTCCGGTTCCAGATCCACTACCAGATCCAGCTGGTCCACTGGCTGCACCGCTCGCTGCACCACTGCCGCTGTTGCCCGATGCCGCACCACTGCTACCGCCGGTGGCGCCCGCACCAACGCTGGCCTCGTCCCGCTTGCTGGGCAAACTCTCTGGCGTGCTGGCAACTGGAAAGATGAATTGCAAAAAGTGCTTAGTTCGGGGTAAATCTTTGGCAAAAAGAGTGAAAGATATATCTGGAATTTTACTAGGATTTTATTTAAAGACTAAATATTGCAGTTAAATGTTCAATGGAAACAGAGATATCTGTTTATGAAGTAAGACTGCAGGTAAAAGCTTTCTTTTCTGTCAAAATGTAACTTAAAGTCTCTTGACCAGAATTTAAAGATAATTTTCCAGAGTATTTCCTATCCTCTGTCTGCTCCAACAGGTTTCCCTTTGCCAATCAGTATTCAAACTATCGGTGCTTGTGTACACATCTATGCCAGCCCCAAATCCTTTTGTTGTCTTTCACTTGCTGGGAATCCTCCCTTTCTAATGCTGTTGGGCTTAGCCAAAGTGTATTTGTGTAGTGTATTTTGTTTACTTATTGATCCAGAGGGTAGAAACACTTTTTTGGCACTTTTGTTTATGGTAGACGCAAATCTTTCAATCTTAGATAAACTTTGAGGAGCATACTTTTTGGGTAAAGAAAAAAATTGAAAAAATTTAACTCTCCGCTCTCTAAAAATATTAAAAAATTTAAATACAACCAAAATATATTCCCAATTTAGTGATTTTTTAAAGGAAAGAGCATTTTTCCAACAACATCCGCGAGTTTCTAACCATTTTCCTTGCCTTTAAGCTTTTCTTATGCTTCATCTTGTCTTATCCTTTGGCCTGGCTTAGGCGCCTCCTTTGGCACTACAAGATTAGATGGAAATTGCTTTTTGTGCGCAGAAAGGATTTTATTAGGCCAAGCTAATACGTTTTTTTTTGTGCGTGCTTTGTTTTGTGCAGTTGCCAAGGCCAACAGCTGCTGCGCGCTACCGTCAAAACTAGGGGAGCAATAAATGTTTATTTATGTATAGAAAGATTCCAAATGCTTAGTATATTAAGCATATTGCGTATACGCCACGTAGCCAACGAGAAGGGAGTAGTAACATACATATATTATATATGCATTGCTAATAGTTTAAGCAACTAGCAAATAAAGTAACTTTGCTTTATTTTTTAACAGGACTTTGTGAAGAAAATTCAAGGAAAAAATTAAGATGCATTATTTAGGTTTGTCTGTAATATGAAATATATATTTTTAGTGACTGTGCTAATAACAATTTCAACACACAATAGTCGCAGCTGAGGTTTTAAAACTACGTTTTATCATTTCCAATGTTTACTTTCGTCAACAAACTGCGGCTTTCTAAGTTTTCCAAGCTTTGGGTTTGGCCTTTTCTATAAATGTGTGTCGATCTGGTGGAGGAACGTCAGTCTTGTCTAACCAGTTGCCGATATTAAACGCTCACTTTAGTCCCCTCAGCCTCAAAGCCATGCGTTTTTTCGCTCTGATCGCCCTGTGCCTGGTCGCTCTTCTAGCCCTGACTGCCGCCGAAGAGGCGTCAGAGGCATCAGTCTGCGCCTGTCCCCGGAACTACCAGCCCGTCTGCGGATCCGATGGCCACAATTACTCCAACCAGTGCGACTTGAACTGCGCCGCCAAAGCGAAAGGACGTAATATCACTGTGGCCAAGAAGGGACGCTGCTAAGATGGAAGCTTATAAACGAAGTTAAAGGACCCAAGAAATGAGACAATTAAATATTTGACAGCTTTGAAAATTGATTGTTTTATTTATGAGGAGGTTTCTGTGAGGAAATTATAGTTTTTGTTTAGCTTTAAGGGAGATTGGTTAATTTTCGCTTGAAATACAGCTTATAAGTGGCTATTGTCAACTATTATTTATTGCTCCCTTAAAAATCAAATTCATTTTTAAAGTATTCTCTCAATTGCTTAGTCTCATTTAAGCAGTTGCAGCATTTAAACGTTCAGCTTGCTTAGTCTCCCAAAAGTCTGTATCTGTATCTTTAACTACATAAACATATCCAAATCTGTGCATATAGTACATATAGCCATGCATTGCCTCACTCTAGTCGCTTTCTGCCTTCTTGCTCTTTTGGTTCTGTCTGCCCCCGGAATAGCCAGAGAATTGTGCGATTGCCCTCAAATATTTCAGCCCTCCTGCGGATCGGATGGCAGGACCTACAGCAGTCCCTGTCTATTGGAGTGCGCGTCAGAGTTGAATGGAGGCACAATAACCATGGAACACGAGGGAAGGTGCGAATTTGAAATACCATTTTTAAATTAAATTACATACTATGTGAATAAAACGAAAACAAAACCTTATACATTTTATATAAAATCAATAGTAACTTATCAGCCTTTAATCAAGTTGCTTTTATTCTTTGTTTATTAAATATGTTGTTATACAGACAGCTTTTTCACAACTTTCCGAAGCGAATTAATATTACAATAATCGAAACTAAAAGCTGCACCTTGCTAGGGGCTTATCTATAAATGCGGTGAGATCAGGGTCGGAATGGTCAGTCTCGTCTAACCAGTTGCAGTAATCTAACGTTCAGTTTTCTCAATCTCGTCGCAGTCTCAGTCTCAGTCACTATATATTATAGTCATGCGTTGCATTATAATTATCGCCCTTTTGTTGGTACTGGCCCTGAGTTCCATCGGAAATGCCCAGGGATTGTGCGCATGTCCTTTAAACTACGCTCCTGTTTGCGGATCGGACGGGAAAACCTACAGCAATGAGTGCGTCTTACGGTGTTCGCCGGGTTCAAAAACCGTGGCAAGGCACGGAGCGTGCTAAGCTGGCAATGTAGACTTCCATAGCCTGATTGATTTATTGTTTCATGTAAAAAATAAATACGTGTCGGTTTCAAATTTAATTGTTTTATTTCTGAGCATATTTTGCGGCGTCCAGGAATAGCGCCTTGGATGATAAATAAAGTTAGTCCCTTATGTTTATTTACCTTTAGCAAACATAATATTTAATATAAAAATAAGCAATATTGGTTGCCCGTTTTTAGCTTCTCCATTAAAGCACAATAAATATCAGTTATCAACTGTGTTTAATAAAAGTAAAATATAAAATATGTATTTCATGTAAGAAATATATATTTGTCAGTTTGGAATCCTGTTGTTTTATTACTGGACTGGATTTCTGCATTTTCCCACTTCATATCCATCTGAGAAATTCAACTTATGGCAAGAATTTAGTTATCTTTGATATCTTAAGACCTAATAAGGTTGTTGTAAAGTTGTAAAATTGAAAAAAAAAAACATTATTCTCAAACTACCTAGAATTATAATTAATTACAGTGTATGTTTATATTAAAAAGTTTTCAAGAAATTGCGCTAAATGATGCCCGGCTGGGCGTGCAAGCGTCAGTCTGATCTGACCAGTAACAGAAATCATACGATTAGTTTACTCGGATTCTCAGCTCTTTAAGTACTGATATACTATATAAATATGCGTTTAATTCCTCTGATCGTCATCTGGATGTACGCTCTTTTGGCCATGACCCAGGCACAAATCTGTCCATGTCCGCGCCACGTTGATCCTGTCTGTGGTTAGGATAACTCGAATTAATCCAACGATTGTGAGTTGGTTTGTAAGGTCAAGGCCACAGGTCATGCCATCACGGTTGCCAAAAAGGGTAGGTGTTAGAAGGGCACATGAAATTGCAAGTTGTACTGTATTTGTATTTGATTTGACTTTAAAATATTACGAATTATATACAAGTATTAAATTTAATTTAAAGCCTTCTTCAGCTTCCTACTTAAATACCATTGTGTCTTGCTGCTTTGTTATAACAAAAAATGGAAATAAATAAGTGAACATTGTGAATCGTATTTACTTAAGAGTCAGAGTATTTGTTTCTGCGGCTTCTGTTATTGACCCAATTGTTAAAAGACTTTTCTTGTTGGCTTGGATTCTATTTGGACAAATGTTGGCACAGTGTTTCGTAACAATAAAAAAGTAATCATAAAATATGTCCAGCCAGGGCTGACAGAGAGCATAGGCTAGGTTCCACAGGATTTTGTACTGGTTAAAAATATCAAAGGAAAAATACAGAAAGTAAAAGAAAATTGCATTAAAAATCGTTATTTTTGATTTAAAATATAAAACCTATTGTAATAGCTTACTATATTTGTTTGTGATTTGTAATCATCATTATGAAGGGTCTTCTTTGTTCTCAAAATATTATTTTCTTCTCTGAATAAAATATAATTTGTAATATTCACTTAGGAAGTTTCACTCATCTTTTAACCAAGGCACTCAAGTTAGTTAAAACTTTCCTCTGACTCACAAAACTGTTGCACGCTCTAAACTATCTGTGACAGCTATAATATAATATATATATTTTCGCAAATCACTTCACCACTCGAAGTAGATTTGTCGTTTTTTCCAGTGTCCCCTTTTTATGTGATTCGCAGGTGCGATAAGGAGTTGAAGCGCTATTGATTGCAATGCCAAATACGCTGCTTGATAAGCTGGTTTCTATTTATTTCAGCTCGATGATTAATACAGGGCACATATATGTGTTTAATTTCATTATTTATTATTCCAATTTAAAGTTTGTTTAATTCCATTTCCAGATGCTTCTTTGGTTTTGTTTTTAGAGGACCATCCAGGTTAGCAGCTGCCGCTTCTCAGGAGTTCCAAACTGCGTCCCTGACGTGCTGCCGCGCGACTCTGGCACTCAAATTGGCAGCGATTGGGATAGGTGATCCTGTTGGTTCCACACACGGGCTCGTAGTTCCTGGGACAGGGACAGAAGGCCTCCTTATTCTCAGGGTTATTTTCTTCGCCGCGAATCGGCGATATGGCGAGGGCCAAGAACAGGCACAGGGCCAACAGAATGCTCAGGAATTTCATAGTGTCGAGGTTAATCCACTTGCTATACTGACTGGGAACTGCCATTCAACTTAGTTTTTCAGCCAATGGAGCTTTGGTTCGCTTCGATTTGGCCCCTTATCTTATCACCATAGGGTTGTGCTTTGGAGTTGAGGGTGAATTTTCATACCCAGTAGTATACGTAATGTTAAGAGCTATACACTTTTTTGGCTATTTAAGATCCTGGGTTATTAAAAATTGAATAGGAGTTCATTTAAGTGTATATCGAAAATAAATGCATTTGTGGCTTAGTTATGATTATTTTCAAATAAGACCTTATGACCCATTTGTAATCTGCAAGGGTATACAATCTTTGGTTTCACAAAGTTAACTTCCTTTTTTTTATCTTTAAATGAAATGCAGGGTGTGTCGCAGTCGTTTTACTTTTTTTATAATTATTTTAACTTGCTGGAACTACCTGCGTAATTAGCCAAGCGTAGTTCCGAGAATTGGGCCAGTTAAATAAATGCAATGGCAATTATTTGAATAATTTATGGCTGCCAAAGCACTTTCATTTAAATAATTTATTTACCTATCGCGGAGAACAACACCCGGAATTGTTTATAGTTCTCAAAGCTCGACAGAAAAAGCTATATTTTACCAATTTTCGCTGAGAGAGCTTTATGCTCTTTGTGTGCTCTTTCCCCTTGATATCAGTGATCAGGTGGCAAACGTAATTGAAGAAATTTCCCCCGACATATATATACATATAAATGTATAGTACACTCTCGTACATAAGTCTGCTTTTTTATGGGACCCAGTAATTAATGGAAAACCAGACGTTTTGTCAAGTAATTTACACGGCGCTTGCTATTCAATTTCAATTGCCATTCAATTTCAATTAGCTTAACGCAGCCCCCGGGGAAATTTGACTAAGTTTTTATATATACATAGCCAGTTCTGGAGTATCTGCCGTCATGCGAGGTGTGTTCCTGGGCCTCCTGCTTCTGCTTTTCGCCATAGTGGCAGCAAGGGCCCTCAACTGCCAGCCATGCAAACTTCTGGAGGCCCGCAAGACGCATGCCAACGATACCCACACACGGGCGGAGGTTCCGCGGGGGAGCAGTGCGAAATAATCAGCAGCTTGTTTGACTAATTAGCAAAATTTACACACACCCCCTCATGTATCTGTATGTGCCTTGTGCTCAGTCTAAAAAACAAACGACGATTCCGAAACTCAGTCCCAGTTGAACACTCGCCGCGAAAAGACGACGACTACAAGTTGCTTCACACAAAAATCCCTTTTAATTAGAGCCACAAAATGAAGTGCCTGGCTCTGGTCCTTCTCTTGGCTTTCCTGGCCATGCTCCTTGTGGGATCCTCGGAGGCCAACTACTGTCCCTGCGACCTCAAGACCAAAGCCACCCAGATCTGCGCCTCTAATGGCGTTACCTACCAGAATCGCTGCGAGTTCGAGTGCACACAGCGGGATTACAGGAAACTCGGACGTACTTTGAACATCCGCAAGGAGGGACAATGCTAATGCAATTTGGAAAATTATATACTCATCAGTTATGCTTCCAATTCAAAAGATATAACCCAAAATAGTGCTGTGAAATAATCAACCATAAAAAGATACATATACTCAACAGAAGAAAAGTCGTATAATTTTGTAACACATATGTAATCTATCGATCCTAATAAATAATGTGACATTATTATTCTTAAATGGAAATATATTATATTATTTAGACTTCATTTATTGGTGTATTCCATTAGAGAAGAACAACAACATCTTCTATTTGAAGATGTAGCAGCTGGTTATCTTATTTTTTTAAAGCTATTATTGTTTGTCTTGGCTCATAAACAAAGTCTGCTTAAAAACATTTATTGTTTGCCCTTGGAAGTTGTCAGTATATAAGAGTCTGCCTTGTTCTCAGAATAATATAAACAAGTAATAGACTAAGAGTTCTATATACTGTTGCTTTATTTTTAAGGGTATACATAACATTTTAGATATGAAAATAGATAGTTAGATAGTTTTTATTCACTAATCATTTTAATACATTTCTAAATTGATTGAGTTTTAAATTCACATTTCAGAATTGATTTATTTTTCTTAATTTCTAAAATCTAAATCAGATACTGCAGTTTCAGTAAATATAAATAAATTCAATTTAGACTCTTATCTGCTGTGAAAATCAGTTTCTCAACAACCTCAATTATATTATACAACCGTAAGTATGCAAATAACGCCATTCAATGCTAATTAAAAGCTGCGCCGAGTGCGTCATCACCTCAGTTAATCATTTCGGGAGTGCTGTCGCCTCCCATTGACACTGAATCGAAGTGGATTTTGGCCACGTTTAAACAGTCGCCTCACGCACATCAATCAAATTTATGCATAATTAATCGTTTGCCGCGAGCGTTTCGATTCGATTCCCCCGGAGATGGCAGCTGATGGCAGGGATGTGATTTATTAACTCGGCGCAGTGACTTGGACTAATTGAATCTCAGGACGTGCGACACAAGGACCTATGAGTATTAGCTGCATATGGCCCACTCAAAGCGACCAAGTAATAACAAGAGCCACTGCAAGGCTAATAAAGCTAACAGGCCACATTTATGAGGTGTGGTCGAGCGACTACCGTTCGCCGCTTTATTACAGGAAGCTGTCAGCTGCCTGGAGTTCTGTTCGCCAGAACGTTATTAAAAAGATAATAATGAATGCTGAACGGGTTGAATCACGGCACTAAAAGGGGTTTTATCTCGGGAGAGGGGAACGAGAAGCCTCAGCTGAATTATCCAAATTAGAAATGGTATCACACCATGAGACAAACAAGAGGATGGGTCATAAATCCCTCATGAGTTGTGCTCTCAAGAGATTCGAGAAATTTCGAGAAGTGTTTACTTATTAAATAAAAAATGGGGAAGAGATGAAGGGAAAGGTTTGAAGAAAAATATACAACAATTATTAAAAATTGTATAGGAAATATATTATTATTATACTGAATTCCTTGTTTAATCAGCCTTTTGTTAGATGAAGGGAAAGGTTTGAAGAAATATATAAAAAAATTATTATAAATTGTATAAGAAATGTGTTATTATTAAATTGTATTCCTTTTGTAAAAAGGTTTTTGTTATGTGAATTATTATCATTTACAGTCTTTGTAAGACTTTAAACATATAAAAAAGCCCTAACCCTGGACAAATTAAAAGCAATTCATTATTTACACAATGTTTTAAAGCCTTTCTGCATATAATTCAAACTTTAAAGTGCCATTCCCACCTTGTATTACCTTAAACATTTTATATAAATTCATGTATACTTATTTTTATGTTCAAGAAATACCTCCAATTCAGCTTAGCCCCTTTTTTCCAGGAAATCTCACAAATTTGATGCAAATGCGAGCTAATATCGACCAAGTTAGTATCAGTCATTGCCTTGGCTGACGGTTTATCTATCCGAGCCCCAATCCGTTGATATTATAATATTCTGTCAAAAGGGGGTTGCCCCTGCTATCGCCGTCGACCCCATCCAGCAGTCATAACAATAAAGGCAAGGTCGGATGGATGAACGGAAAAACAAGCCAGTGTATACGAAAATTTACATGTGGAACCTACTTATGACAACGACGGCGACAATCTCTACAAAATGCCAACAAACCTGGCTTGTTGCTGTAATCGATTTGTGATAACAAGTATTTGATAAGCGTAAACGTATTGACAACATCAAATAGCAGGCACCAAAAAAGGAAAACAAAATAAAGCAAAGAGAGCCAGAGCTCTAGCCCAAGGGAAATGGAAAAGCGGCAGGGAGGAAAAGCGTAGCATATGTTTAGGCGCGTGTGCCAAATTCGTAAATATCTGGGATTAGTGGGAGCTCGATTTTTAATATGCCGAGCAGCCGAAAATTTCGTTGATATGATTAAATATTTACATAATACAAAATTTAGGCCGTGTATTTATTTATTCGTGCTCGGGGAGTCCCGAAAACCCGAAGGCCCAAAATTGAAAAGTGCTCCGCAAAAAAAGAAAAACGTTGAGTCCGCCCCTCTCAGGATATGTCCTGGCACAAAAGGCTTCTCGCAAAGGCAATTCAATCAGCGTCGCGACATGAAAGCTAAACCCCGTTGTCCTGCCAGCAGCCGCCGCCGCCGCCCCACAGACAGGTGAGACAGGTGAGTGGTGAGCTGGCACAGTTTTGGCGGGACGGACGGCGGATTAGCCTACGCTTCCCCGTAAAACATTTCGCTTTAACTTTTCACTTTCCGCCCCGTTCGCATTTTCCCCAGGGTAGGTGCGGCCTGGAAATTACTGCAAATTTCCTTCGCTTTGATTCCGGAGCGCCAAAGGAATCCCAATGTGAGCAGCGAGCAGCCACGCCCCGTGTCAAACCCTTTTCATGTCCTGGCAGAAAGCGGGGAAAATTATGCCGAGTTTTGGCCTGTGTGATCAACGTGAAGATTTCAGCACATATTTGTGCGCTCAAAATTTCCAATAAACTCGGAGAACAGCCAGGAGCACTCGCAGGCTTAACATTGGTAGTCCTTTTGTTGCTCGCTCGTGTCTTTTGAGGCTGGCAAAATGTTTAATTAAGCTGCCAGATTCAGTTCTGGTTGAAAGTTCCAAGTCAACTACCCCATAAAACAAGGAGTTGGCAGAGAACCATGTTCCCAGTTTGGTTGTCATGGTCACGTTGTGGTAATTCGCGGTTTGCAGGATATTAAATGGGGAGTTTTTAAGGTTAATGGGGTTGGGTAATGACTCTGGAAGTAGTAACTGCTAATGTAAATTATAATAAGAATTAATTAACTTATATACATTATAGCATCTCTCCCATATCCCACGATAACCTTCATTGATCCCCACAATTATTAAGTCTAAAAATAAATAAGTTAAGTAAAGCCTACTTCCGTCCTTCCTTCCCATCAATGATACACTTTAATTGTTTCCCTTTAAGGGTGAGTACATTTTCCGCTGTTTTTCCAACTGGTCAGTGTATAAAATATATATCAAATACTAATTGTTTTATGGGGTAGTAATTTCCCTCAAACACTTTTCAAAGTGATGGGACAATTGGTTAAATATTTAAGTGCTTGCGAATCGCCAAAGCAAATAAACAAAACCGGAACTGAAAAGCCGGCTGAGGTATAAAAAGGCCGCCGCACTTAAGTGATATTAGAAAACTCATTCGACAGTTGACCGCGATGGGTGTTACGAAAGTTTTAACAGTATTAACTCTAGCACTGAGTGTGGGTCTGGTCCTGGGCCACAATCACAATCAGCAAAAGGAACAGGACGCGAAATACAATTGGTGGCAGCACGAGGTCTTCTACCAGATCTATCCGAGGTCCTTTCAGGACAGCAATCAAGATGGCATAGGAGATCTGAGGGGCATTACTTCCAGGCTGGAGTACTTCAAGGAGACGGGTATCACGGCCGTGTGGCTGAGTCCCATCTACGAGTCGCCCATGGTGGACTTTGGGTATGATATCTCCAACTATACGAACATTCAGCCAGAATATGGAACCCTCGAGGACTTTGATGATATGATAGCCCGGGCCAATGAACTGGGCGTCAAGGTTATCCTGGACTTTGTACCGAATCACAGCTCGAACAAGCATCCCTGGTTCATCAAGTCAGTGGCCAGGGATCCGGAATACGAGGACTTCTACGTATGGGAGGATGGCACTCTCCTGGAGAATGGCACCCGGGTTCCGCCTAACAATTGGCTGTCGGTTTTCTCCGGATCCGCCTGGGAATGGAACGATGACCGGCAGCAGTACTATCTGCGCCAGTTCACCTACGCTCAGCCGGATCTTAACTACCGGAACCCGGCTGTCATTAAGGCCATGGATGATGTGATGCTCTTCTGGCTGAACAAGGGCATTGCCGGCTTTCGCATCGATGCTATTATCTATATCTATGAGGATGCCCAGCTGAGGGATGAGCCACGCAGCGGAGCCACCGATGATTCTAATTTGGAGAACTACTTGGATCACATTTACACCAGGAACCAGCCCGAGGACTACGCTCTCCTGCAGCACTGGCGGCAGCTCCTGGACAATTACTCGGCCACCCATGATGGTCCTCTGAGGATCATGATGACTGAGGGCTATGCCTCGGTGTCCCAGCTGATGGAGTACTACGAGGATGCGAACGGAGTTCAGGGTCCCGAGTTCCCCTTTAACTTTGACTTCATCACCGAACTGAATGAGAACTCGACGGCTGCGGATTTTGTTTTCTACATCCAAAGGTGGCTCATCTACATGCCGCATGGCCATGTGGCCAATTGGGTGATGGGTAACCATGACAATCCTCGAGTGGCCTCGCGATTTGGACCCAAGACTGTGGATGCCATGAATATGCTGCTGATGACACTGCCAGGCATTGCAATTACCTATAATGTGGGTATACTACATATTCATAATTAAGTAAGATTTTATAGAGATTTTTCCAATTTTAGGGTGAGGAACTGGGCATGACGGACTACAGAGACATCAGCTGGAGTGACACTGTGGATCAGCCTGCCTGCGAAGCGGGACAGGATAACTACAAGTGGGTTTCTCGAGATCCAGAACGCACTCCCATGCAGTGGAACGATGGACTCAATGCTGGCTTCTCCAATGCCAGTCGCACCTGGCTGCCTGTGAATCCGAACTACAGGGAGTTGAATCTGCGCAATCAGCAGGTGGCCAGGCGAAGTCACTACAAGATCTATCAGTCCCTGCTGAAGCTCAGGCAGTTACCTGTCCTGAAGAATGGAACCTTTGTGCCGGAGGTAGTCAATCGCAGGGTATTCGCTTTTAAGCGGTGAGTATGAGATAATAGCACATTTTCAGCAGTGATTATGCATATTTTTTTCTGTCGGAATTAAGCGTAATTACACACATAACCAAATCATAGTTATCTCAAATTTAAATTGATAATATTTTTGCTGAATAACTTCTACGTTTTACGTTTCATTTGAATTCCCAGTGAACTCAAGGGGGAGCACACCCTGCTGACCATTCTGAATGTGAAGAACCGCACCGAAGTGGTGGACATTGGCGACTTCATCGATCAACCCAACCGACTGAGTGTCCTGGTTACCGGAGTGGAGTCACTGTACCGAGCGGGGGATCGACTCAAGGCCGAGGCCATTGAACTGGCCCCCTATGAGGGTCTGGTCATCCAGCTGAACAAGCGAAAGTAATCAACGACAACTATTTGGTATTCAGCATTAAAACACGAGAAAGTTTTCCATTGGCCACGAAGCTTTTCTACTTTTCATTTCAAATGTATCTCGGGCGGGCAATCTAATTCGAGTTTCCATTTCATTTGCCGGGCAAAAAACACATTTCCATTCCGTTTGCATTACTTTTTAATTGAATTGAGAGTACTCTGCCGGCGGACCTTCTGCTTTCAACTCCCCCAAATTCTGGCACTTTCTCCGCGGCTAATTTCTCGACTTGAATTAACAGTCGTAATTCATAATTGTCGTTCTTGTCGGGTTTTTTTGTGGGTTCCCCTTTTGATGAATGTTCAGCCGCAATTTAATTAAATTTGGCGTTTGAGGTGGCATAAATAAATGCGGTTGACTGAAGGCTTTGTTTTGATTTTCAAGTTTATTGAGTCAGTTAAGGTGGCTTAAAAGCAGATGAACAAAGTTTAGAAGGTAGAGTATTGTAATTTATGGACAATAAATTACTACTAGCTCAGAGAGAGGTCTCTGATTAATTTGTTTAATTATAGTTGTCAAAAGTGTGAAGTAATACTCATAAACAAAACTCAATTGTAGCTCTTAATGATAAGTTGACTTAAGAAAACAGTGGAACTTCATTAGAGGGATTTTTTATTAACTTTAAAATAGTTTAACTAAGTTCTTATTTAATTTATTATCAGCAGATCATTTAATTGAATTTTTTTTTATAAGGAAACCTAGCTTGAAATAATAATAATTTAATAAAATTATTTATTAAATGGTAGTAAACTTAATTGTAGTATATTTAAGTAAGTACTAAATATTTTATTTAATATTTTTATATATTCAACATTATTTAAAAATATTTAATGTTGTTTTATGTTGGAAATATATTTAAGAATATTTTAGAAGGTGTAATCAATTTTTAACTTATTTTAATATATATTTTTTTAACCTAGAAATAAATTTTTAGAGCTCTCTCAAGTCTTTTTCATTTTTCATTATATACAAGTGACTTAAAAAAACAATTTATAGTTTTTAAGCCTTCCAATAAATATTACCAATATCTGGGAATAATTTTCTGGAACCACCTCTTCTCTCTGCACCTTATGTTTGTGGATCGAAAGCTTTATTCAACAGCTGATATCCCTCGCTTCCACAAAAGCTTTTCAGTCGATCGCCGGCAGCTGCTAAAATCGCATACAAAAACACAAAATTTGCCTTCAGTTTTTATTTACAAATCTTTGAGGTGAGCAGAGTGATCACTGCGATCTGAGAGATCTATAAAAAGCCACTCGGCTGCCACCCATCGGGCGCTTTATTATAAAATCAAACACGTCAAGTGCAGCGTGCCGTAAAATTGGGAGAAACAAATTTGTTTACTCATTTAATTCGTCTCGCCATTTGTTATTGTGCAATTTGTTGTTGATTCGAGCTGATAAAAATCTTCCCCACTCAATTATAGAATTAATGCGACCGGTGTTAATTAGAAAAATAAAAAAAAGACTAATGAAATAATAACTTTAATCATACGTTTGGAGTCGCTTTAAAAGTGACCGTCAAACCGGCAACTGTTGAACATCAAATCAAAAACTTGGCCGAAATGTACGCTCCTCCACTCATCCGAATCCTTCTTTTTAGTCTGCTGTATCCAGGACCCGCCATGTCGGCATTGGTGAAGAGCGACACAGAGGACTTTATCGATTGGTGGCAACATACCGTCTTCTACCAGATCTATCCGAGGTCCTTCAAGGACAGCAATGGCGATGGCATTGGGGATTTGCAGGGGATTACCTCAAAGCTGCCTTATTTGGCGGAAACTGGCATCACGGCCACCTGGCTAAGTCCCATCTTCCAGTCGCCCATGGTGGACTTTGGCTACGACATATCCGACTACAAGCAGATCCAGCCGGAGTATGGCACCATGCAGGACTTTGAGGATCTGATAGATACCGCCTACGGCTTGGGTATCAAAATAGTGTTGGACTTTGTCCCCAATCACAGCTCGGATCAGCATGAATGGTTCAAGAAGTCGGCAGCCAAGGAGCCGGGCTACGAGGATTTCTATGTGTGGCAGGATGGCATCCTCCAGGAGAACGGCACCCGAGTGCCTCCGAACAACTGGCAGTCCGTCTTCTACGGCTCGGCCTGGGAATGGCACGAGGGCCGGCAGCAGTTCTATTTGCATCAGTTTACCAAGGAGCAGCCGGACTTGAATTTCCGCAATCCCAAGGTGGTCCAGGCCATGGACGACGTGATCCTCTTTTGGCTAAACAAAGGCGTGGCTGGCTTCCGCATCGATGCTGTCAATCATTTGTTCGAGGATGAGTCTCTAAAGGATGAGCCATTGAGTGGAAAGACCCAGGATCCGCTGTCCTATGACTACAGCAAACATATCTACACCAAGGATCTGCCGGAGGTCCTGGAAATGATTCAGCACTGGCGGCGACTGCTGGACGATTTCAGTTCCAAGCACCCGGAACGACCCACACGCATCATGATGACGGAGGCGTATGCAGGACTCACCCAGCTGGCGGACTACTACGAGGACCACGAGGGGGTAAGGGGCTCGCATCTGCCCTTCAACTTCCACTTCATTACGGACGTGAAAGGCGACGCGGATGCGCGTGACTTTGTCTACAACGTGGAGAAGTGGCTGATCTACATGCCGCGCGGGCATGCGGCCAACTGGGTCATGGGCAACCACGACAACCCCCGGGTGGCCTCCAGATTCGGTGCGTCCAGCGTGGACGCCATGAACATGCTGCTGCTCACCCTGCCCGGCGTGGCAGTCACATATAACGTGAGTTTTTGCAGTTCTGTTCCAGCCATGTGGTACATTCCTCCTGTGGTTCTTTCGCAGGGCGAGGAGCTGGGCATGGAGGACTATCGCGACATCAGCTGGCAGGATACGGTGGACCCGCCGGCCAGAAATATGGGAGAGAAGCTCTACAAGGAGGTCTCACGGGATCCAGTGCGAACGCCATTCCAGTGGAGCAGCGAGCCAAATGCGGGTAAGTTTCCAGCAATAATTTATGTTTCACTCAAAAATGCAGAAAGGAGATTTATAATTCCCTTTCCCAAAGGCTTCTCGACTGCCTCGAAGACCTGGCTGCCCGTCCATCCCAATTATCTGGAACTCAACTTGGAGGCCCAGAAGGCGGCCAACAAAAGCCACTACAGTGTCTACAAGGACCTCATAGACTTGAGAAAATCGGCCATAATGCGGCTGGGACGCTTCAACATCGAACCCATTTCACGTTGGGTCTTTGCCTTCAAGCGGTAGGTGACCAAAGTCAAAGTAAGGAAAGGTTTTCAAATTCTAGGAAACACCTTTGCAGCTCCTATCCCAACTTTGATACGATAATTACCATCATAAATGTGAGTGACAGGGAACAGTTGGTGAATCTCTCAGAGTTCGTTAATCGACCCAAGAACCTGGTTGTCGAAGTTTCCGGTGTGGATTCCAAATATGAAGAGGGGTAAGTTTTAAGGAATATGTCAATTTCTAGTCCTTCATTTCCCGCTTTACACTGGAAATTATATCATATTGATACATTCCTAATTAATCGCTTTTGAAAACTCTCTATCCCACATTTCATATTATTCTCTCTGTGTATTCCCGCTGCAGTCAATCCCTGGCCGCAAGTGCATTCTCCCTGGCCGCCCGCGAAGGACTCGTCTGCAGGCTTGTCTAGCCGGAATGGGATTAGAGGAATTACCAGCTGATGGCGGCAAGAGTTTCCTCTTTAATTGCATTCCCAGTTCAAAATGTCACGCGATTGAATACAAAATGGGCGAAAATTAATGACTCTACAACGTGCTCTGGTCTCTATGAGAGTGTGTGCGATTTTCAGATTGAATTTAACGCTGTCCCTGTGCTAATGAAGGACCGGAGAGTCCAGGGGCTAGGGTCCGGGTCCGGTTCCGGCTTCTGACCGGAAAAAGTGGCCACATCGTCGCCTGTTCTTGGCAACTTGCCCAGAACTTTGTTTCAGTCTCTCTCTCTCCTCGTTGGCGCCTGTAATTTTTCATGTTTGAACGATGTAGGGCTTCCACATACAGCAAACACCAAAAAAAAAAAAACAAGCAAAGATTTATGGAGCTGGAGAAGAAATGTCGCAACGCAGGGTGTATGAAATATTCTGCAGCCCAAAGTTTATAAATGACGTTTAATAACTGAATTAAATGTTTGTAAATGCCAACTATCGCAAACTTTTGAGTATGCTCAATAACTTCGTGGAAACTTTTTGATTGCCGGCCGATGCTTGGGAAAACAGTTTGCCAACAAATGACAATTGTTTGGATAAGAATTTAATAGTTTGTGATTGTCTGAAAAGTGCACTTTTTGATAGGTAAATATATTTTTAAGAGGGTTTCCAGAGACTTGAGAGATATTATTTTGAAAGTTTGAGATATCTAAAAGCGGCTTAGGAGAAGTTAAGTAAATGTTTATGTTAGGTATTACAAATTATAATTTAATCTAGAAAAGGAAAGAAGAATAACGAACCATTTTATCTCATTTATTTATAATAAAAGAACCTTTTTTTTAGCTTAATGAATATTAAAATAATCTAACAAATATTGTTTAGCTTCTCTTAACCTTCATTTGAGTACCCTTTACTTTATAAGCATCTCTTATATACCTTTTTATATTTTTCCTAGCGAGAATTCCCCTGGGGCTTAACCCATTCACACAAGCTTATACATTTAATTGCCAATACGCCACGGGGATTTGGGGCATGGAGGCTTTCATCGGCTTACGAATATATTTTGCTGTCTATATGCCCCGCTGCGTTTCATTTCGTTCCGTCAAGAGAGAAGGAAGTACATCTCTTTTAACCTACCCTCAACCAGCCACTGGTGTTGAGTGCGGTATTAAATATAAACTATCTGAATAATTTAGCGACAGGATTCTGGTCGACGAGGCCTCCGAACTTAATCTGCCCCCCGGAGGCGGAATTGTGTTGAGTGAGCGCAGTTCGGCGGTAATGAGGTGAGTTCCGGCGTGGCTGTTTTAGACAACTCTCGGTTGGCCCAATCATTAAGTCTATATTACCGCTCCTTTCAGCCAACAGCGGCGCAAGCTGGTTAAGCAGCTCATCCAGTCGGCCAATGTGGTGCTGGTGGGTCTGCTGGTCTATAACTTGTGGCGTCACAAATGGACCAAAGTGAATTTCAATCAGCATCAGTTTTGATTGATTTTCCCCTACTCTCTATGTGTGTGTGTGTACTCGCGCTGATTGATTGATTGATTAATTAATTAATAAAACGAATATCGACTTAAATGTCATTAACAGTTGGCGGCGACTAACGACTCCTGAACTGAACTGAATGTGGCCGCTGGGATTTGCAAATTTAATTTCCTCCACCAGCGGATCTGTCAAGTGGCGGGAAAGCAAAAAAAAGGTGCGGAGGCGGCGGTGATAGATGAGTTTTTCTTTGGCGGAAAATGGATTTCCAAGTGGTTTCACAGCTTTCGTTGAACCTTTGCGTTGTTAATATTTATTAACAGTTTTTATAATTGGAATGTGAATTGAAAGTAGTGAATGAATTATTTGAATATTGAAAATATTAATTTGAGAAATGTATTTTCTGCAAATAAATTAAATTGGAAATAAAGAAAATTACCGAAAAATATAATGCAATACATATAATATTTGTATCTGTCATCTTACTTCCACTTAATCCTTAATGATGACACCATTTAAACAGCAAAACATTCCTCTAAGCAACTACAATATTTCAGCTTTCAAAGTCTGCAAAAACACTTGTCTTTCACACTCTGTGTCTTAGCAAATAAATGTAAGTGTTATCCTGCAAGTGGAAACTGCATCCGTCTATATTAGTTTACAAATCCCAGCCTTGATCCGGAAAAGCTGCACTCGAACGCTAACAAACTTGATAAGTTATCCACGCCCCACAGAGTTCCAAGTGCGCGGGGCAAGGACTTTGGCAGTGAATGGAAAAGAGGGAAGTGTCAACAATCGTTCTTATTCAATTTGTTGCCGCTTTCGAATAGTTTCGCGATTTCCAAGGACTGCCGCAGTTGGCAGACATCGTTGCGAGTTTAACGCATTGATGCTTCGGAACAGGAGGCATCCTCCGAAGCAAACTAGTTGCCAGTTACCAGGAAGGAAAATAGAAACAGAAGCGAAAACAAAATTAGAAGCAGAAGGAGCAGCATCAACGTCACAGCCAGGAACCGGATATGTCAATAAAATTACAGCCAAGTGCCTGCAAATTAACCAGAGCGCAAAACGGCAAGGACAACCAGGGCCGCCATGAGCGAACGATTGACTTGGAAATAGGAGCTCAGATCAACCAGGAAATGTGTTCTGAAATACACAAAAATTTTACTAAATGCTTGTTAAAAAACCAATGGTGGTAAAGTCATAAAAAATAATATCCTTAGCTATAAATTTTATATTTTTTTAATTGATGCTAAGAGTCCTGCAGTCTGCATTTAATCTTTACTCAGTTTCTACCTAATGGTCTTGTAATAGCAAATTATTCTTTGAAATATCAAACTCACAGCCTAAAACTTCAATCAAAACGAGCCAGCAGAAATCTCTGGAAGTTCTTCTAGGAACTGTAATTTGCAACTTGTTTTGGGAGTGCTTAAAAAGTTTAAATTACATTTAAGTTTACTTAGTGAAACATTTGCGCTAAACAAACTTCAGACGCCGCGGTGTCTTGCTGCAAGGAGACGCAAAAATTCGAGAGAAATTGAGTTGCAAATTATGGCAAGAACACCTCAACGAATTGCCAGGACAACGACGTCGCGTCGTCGCGCTGTCTGGCTTCTGTTGTCTGACATTTGAGCGGCGGGTGCAAACAAGGACTACCAGCGAGTGTGTCTGTGTGTGTGTGTGTGCTAAAGCCTTTGTGCTAGTTAGCTAAATTGTAGCAAACATTTTCGAAAATCTCTGACAGGAGGCGGTGCACCTTTGTGCGCCAAAAGTGGCAACCTTGCGGGCATCCTTTTTCGCTAGATTTTCACTCTGCGCCTTTTGGCGCGTGTGTTTCTGCTGTTGGCAGCCACCATTTTCAACTTTTTCCTTTATTTCATGTATTTTAATACTCAGTGTTTGTGGAATAAGAAGGTATTTTCAATGAAAGACAATAAAAAACAGGAAAAATATAATGATGTTCTTGAAAGAGGTGATCATAAATATTTTGTAGAAAGGATGTAATTATTAAAGGGGTTTCTTTTTTATTACAAGATGAGAGCAATGCGATGTATTTCAATTTTAATTTACTGAAGACAGTCAAGCTTTAGTTTAATCTGAGTTTTGTGAGATATTCGCTTCCCATAATTTCTGGGTATTTTTTGAGTACAAGGTATCCCATAGTCGTAGCCCTCTGCTATTCCCTTTGTTTCTCTTTTTTTTTTGGACTGTCGGCAACATAAATTTTGCAGACAGTCGTTGGCGCCAGTTTTAACTGTTTTTAATTAAAAAATCTCCAACGTTCCGGCCATTGGTAATCAGTTTTATGTCTGAATGTGTGTGTGCGAGAGCCTGAGCCTGTGTGTGCCTTCCGAAGGGTTTAACGAAAATTGATTTTAAGCCTTTCTTTCTTTCTTTTATTATTATGGCTGTCGCTGACACTTGAAAGAAAAAAGTTGGCCCGCAGAGACTAAGGCAAATTGATTGCCAATTGAGAGGCCATTGCCATAAAAGAAGACACGGTGGGGGACAAAAATAAAAGAAGGGACAAAAAGGGAGAAAAGCTGCATATATTATCCTTTAAAGTATGGCAAGGATAACCCAATGGAGCCCACCCACATGGCAATAAAACTTTATGTTCGTATATGTGTGTGTCCCTGCCTCCGCCCGAGTCGTAGCAGCCTTTTGTCGCATTCCTTAGCATTCGGAGAATTTTTCGGAGCGTTTTGTGTTTGAGCGGAATTTATGCAAATTTGATTAAATTTCCTTGTCGCTTTCGGCCAGAAAGGCTGATGTACAAAGCCCTGGGCAGGTCAAGGCATCTCGGCTATGCGCTCGTTTATTGCCGCGCCTGAGACTATGCCACGGATTGTGGTAGTTACCGAAGTTACCAGAGTTAGGCGTTAATATTTTTTAAATTATTAGAAAAGTTTTCTTTGCTCAACTCGCCACGGGTGAGCCAGTCCCTTTTTAATTAAATGAGTTCTTGTTGTATGGCTTTTAATGTTAAAAATTAGATGGTAACAAGAAAAAGAAAGAAAGGAAAGGGGGAGTTGTGTTTTAAATTTTGTTTCCAGCCCAACCCTAACCTTGTTTATTTATCGATACCGCAAAGCTGCCCTGTAATCGATCTTCGTTAATGGCTCCTTTTTCTGATCTCCTTATTCTTGTTTGATTTAACTACTTAAAACTCCTTTCACAAAATTAGCCAAGGCCCGAATGAAAACCCATTGAACCACAAACTAAATGAGCCACTTAACCCTTTCGCTTTTTCTTTGCTGGGGGAAAACGGAAATGGAAAATGGGGCGTAGGGTGTGGGAACAGCTGCTGCTGTCTGGCGGTACATCAATTAGTCTCCAGCCTATGGGTCGATGCTGTCGATGCGTCCAACTTGTCGGGCGAACGCTTGATCAGCCAAGCGCTGCTTTTAGCCAGACAAAAACAGGACAGGACTTTGTTCCCGCCCATCCATACACAGGACAAGCAAACCCTTCAGCCATCCAGCCGTCCAACAATCCATCCATTCATTCCTTTCTCAGAAAGGAGGCAAAACAAATCGAGGGTCATAACCAGTAAAGGGGCGAAAGACACAACAGCCGCGACAGGGCCAACAACAAGTGTAATATGTCAATTGAAGGACACTTCCCTCCGAGCACTCACACACACACACACACTCCCTGGCAAACACTCGACTATTTATTGCAACGCTGTCTGCGCTGTCGCCGCAGGATATGCTACGGGTATTTGCAAAATATTGCAGCGCCCATAAATTGAAAGCCAAAAGGACAGGCGGCGGCCGCCAAGCGACTTGGCCAAAAAGGCACAGAGGTGGGTGGTGGCCAATCGGGGGCGTGGCTTCTGGGGGCCGAGGGCTCAAACAAGACTTGGCCCGGCTTTGTCTCAAAATCGCCGCACGATTTGTGGCCGCTACGTGACCGGGCAAGTGAGCCACCCCAGGACATGCCAGGACATTCAAAGGGGGGACTCGGACTCGGATTCGGATTCGGACTCAAAAGGGCCGGGGTCGGATGGGGCCACAGACACGACCTTGGGGCAAAAGAATTGGCAAAATGTTTAATTCCAGCCTGGGAACTATTTCGGAAAAAGGATGAAAATTAATGTCATGATGAGATTTAAGGATATACAGGGTTTTTCAGGAATTTAAGAAAGGCTTTCTGTATTTATTTGGAGAGCTTAAAGCTTACTTTAATTTAAAGATGGCAAAGAAGCTTAAGAATTTATTTAAAAAAATAATAATAAATCTAAGAAGTCTATTTACATTTTCATTATTATTAATATATATCTGAATGTTGCCTCTAAAATATATAACTCTCATAAATGTTATCAGAAGCTTATAATTTATAAATAAATCCATCTGTTTTAGCAAGCTTAAACCACAACCTTAAAACCCAATACCTCACAATGGACCTTTTCCCATTTGGACCTCTTAAGAGCAATGCCAGTATGAAATCCGAAATTGCATGCGTGTTTCACCGAATATCTAATGCACTCTATCTCAGTGGCTGCCAAATTCATTTCCTTCGGAGTCCAATTCATGAATTTTAATCTCAAATGGACACAGGGGCTGCTGCTGCCTTTACTTACACTGTGGTCCCGGGCAGTTTATTAGCCAAAAACACAACTGACCGACGACCGGCAGCCATGCAAACTAAGCCAAAAAGGGGTTGGGAGTTGCTGCTTGGCCCCAGTGAGAAAACAAAACAAGAGGGGTGCTGCGGGGCAATAGGAAAACCAACATACATATGGCCAACAGAAGGCGGTTATCAAACTTGGCCAGAACGGCTGCCACTCAAAACGGTACCGGACCCCAAAACCTTGTTTACCTGGTCCATAGACTTTTAAATTTTCTGTTTACTACCCTTGGCATTGTAATGTAGGAAAGCTAGATGAGACTTTTTAATACCTGGTAAATAATTTTGTGGAAATTAATTATGTAAATTACAGCAAGAGATTTTTTATTTGAAATGTTTTCTTAAGGAAGAAATACTATACAGCTTTTTAAATTAATAAAATCTCGATGGAATTTTGTGAAAAGATTTGTCAAGAAGTAGATTAAATTAAATTACTTACAAATATTTTTAAAAATTTGATAAGAATTAATCCTTCTCCTGATATCCAGCCTATACCCTTGAATTTTAATCTAACCCGATATATATTCCCCCCTGTGTACGCATTTTTCCTGGGAATCTAAGCGATGGTGGCCAGGAAGTCTGCGTGGCATATGCAGAAGGCATAAAAAGTTTCTCATAAATTCTTACCTCAACGCCGACCAGGGCGAACAAGAGAGTCCTAAATGAATTGTTGCTACCCGGATGATGGCATAGAGAGAAGGAACGGGGCTCCTGGTTGGGTCAGGGTGTGCGGAGGACTTAACTTTTATAATAGCCCAACTCGTTGGAAATTCAATTTCATTTTCAATTTAATGCTGCAACGAGCCACGGACGTACCCGCACTCGCTCCGGAATGGATTGCCCTCAATGTGATGCCTTTTTTTGTGGAGCTCTCTTTTTGTTGCCATTTGAATTGACTTACCTGGAATGAAATGATAGAAAAATAAGTTATAGACTTATACATATACGCACGTATTATTTTATGCGTTCCCCAGAAGAAGAGAAATGAGTTGTATGAAATTAAAACTTGAGCTCCAGACTCCCCGGGTTTTTTATTTCTCTCTCTTAAACGGCACGAAGTTCAGGTGGGGCCAGGCCAAAGACAGGAACAAAGGCCAAGGCGCCAAGGTGACTCTTTCGTACAGTGGGATCGTAAATATAGGAAGGATATTAAAAATAATCAAGGATTTATTCGTTTAATTTATTTACCTCATTTAAACATGCGAACAATGGGTTGATTTTTAAGGTAATTGAAGTATTTAATGCTCAATTATTATTTGTGATATAGAATTTACTATAAGCCTTGAGAGTATTTAAAATGTTTATAAAATCAATTTCCGCTTGAAATATTAGTTAAATTTAATTAGAGAATGTAAATAAGTTTTCCATTCTTTGAGTAATCAATGGCACTCGCATCTTTCTTAGAAAACTCCTTTTTAACAATTTCCCTAAGTAGGTCAGACCTATTGTGAGCGCTTTTCTTAAGTTTTCCTCATGGTAATGGACCCACATCTCCCTTAATTCCTTCTCCTTTTACCTCCTTTTTTTAGCGCTTCCTTTGTTCGACCTTTCTGTGGGGATTGGCTTAAATGGCACTCCACCTGCCCATATTCCCACAGCCAGTGAAAACCCCGTGTGGCTGCCACTTACCTATGACATAGGAGTACCCGTCCAGCGTGAGGACGCACTTGCGGGTGGTGGTGCCCCCAAGGACGCCTCCGAGGACACTGACGCCGATGCCGGAGCCGGAGGTGCTGCCTCCGCCGGACGGGTACCTGGAGCTGCCGGCGCTGCTGAGCCGTCCCGCCTTGCCGAGACTGGTGGACAGGGCCACCGGGCTGCTGGCCTCGCAACTATTCAGACTCTCGCGCCGCGGCTGGGCCTCGAGCCCGGTGAACTCGTCCCGGCGATTGCCACTCGACACCAGGCCGTCGCTGGAGTGATCGCGTTTCGCGTCGCGATCCGTGTGACGCATCCGGTTGCGTGGACTTCGGGCAGCGGGAATGGCGATGGAGGAGGCGGTGGCCCCCGCCCCGGCGGCAGTGGAACCCTCCTCCTCTTGGCCAATGTTCAAGGTGTGCGGTTTGTCGCGTCGCGTGGGCGGCGTCTCGTCCAAAGTATCGCCCATTTTATACGATTCAGATTCAGATTAGCACGCGCTCGGAGTAAATCGGTGGCGGAGTGGGATTATAATTCGAAATGCATTTTGCGAAACCGTGGGAAACTTTTTCTCATGCCTTGTCGTCGTCGTACGCCAGTTGTATTTTGTATTTATTTTTTTATGTACACTCTTGAAATTTGCACTTTAAATCACAATTTTGTTTCGGAATTTTATGATGCCTTTCGTGTTAAATAAAACTCGAATCAGTCACAAATGAAAATTGAATAGTGATGGTGAAAGCAGGCAAAATAAATGATTGACATGCTGGAATATTGCGCATACGCAGTGTAGGGCTTCCACTGCAACTCAAAAATGTTCAATTAAATTGCAGCTAAGCTAAGAGCCATAAGGGCTTGCTTAATCCATCAAATAAATAAAGAATTTATTTATTAAAGGGGAATCAGGACACAGGATAGTATTTATGTATGAATAATTATCCATTTAATTCGGCAGAAAATATATTCAACACAAAATTCATAACTAACGAACTCTTTACAATTTTAACTTTCATTTGGTATTAATATTTATCTTTTGAAAATCTGGAACAAATCAATACAATATCTGTCACCATTCAGAATTTTTATTTATGACATTTTGACATTTTTGCTTAACCCCCGCTGAGAGCTTTATTTTGCAAAATAAATTGATAGCTTTTATTTGAAAGAAATACTGTACTTTTTCCTGTGCACACAGCCCCGAATCTAATTGCACTTTTTGTTCATACTGTTGTCAATTATTTTGGTCGCTCTTCTGCTACCTCTCCTCCCTCGAGAGCTACGCCACTTGACTGTTTTGACTGACATTGTTTGGCGTTATTTGATTTCGATTTTATCGCCTGCCGTTGGTCACTTTGTCATTGGATTTTTCTGCATGTTTGTCATAATGCCCGTCCATTTATCAGAGAGATCTATCAATGCCAAATGGCTTTCAGCTTTCTCTGCTTTATTTTTTATTGTTTGAATATATCTTGTGAAGGGATTTTATTATACATCGGATGGCAACGATTCAAATTTAAAATTTCTACCCCGCCTCGTGTGTGGTCTAACCAAAATTATTTGTCTGAATTTATATTTAGACAAATTTGAAGTATATATCTGTACCTAGCGCTGCCTCTGGCTGGTCACGTTCAGCGAATAAAGCGAAATGGCGACACTTTTAAGGCGTCATGTGCCCCGAAGGAAACAAGGCAAAAACTCTTTCTACTGCTGGCACGTGGCCTAAACGTTTCGGTCGGCTTGACTGGGCTAAAGAGACAGCTGCACTACGTGCCTTTGCCTTTTGGGAATGTTGCAGGTCGTAGGGTAGTGCTCGAAAAGGATTATTTGTTCAATGCGAAAAGGGGGACTTCAATCATCATTAGCCACCTAATTAAAAGGGGAACAAATGGCGCAACTGGGAGCGGGAATTTAATGAAAGCGCAATGCACACAGTGGCTGCTACGAAATATGAATTAATTAATTTCAAAATATATTTTGTCTGTCTAATTAGAACAGAAAGCTACTTGCTCTAAATATATTATTTTTTAGTGCTATAAATAGTCGATTTTTGAGATTAAGCATACATAAAATCTGAATCTACTTTGCTTTAAAAAAACACATTATTATTTTCAAGTTCAGTTTATTCACTTTAATTGGCAAACAAAGCAGAATTTTTTTTCCTTAAATTCAACTCTGACCCCGCCAAGGTAAACAGATGAATTCCAAATGATAATCATAAAATTTTAATTAAGCTTTTATGTACATATAAATAATTCTCTTTGTTGTTGTCCGAGAGAATGCCCGCATTGGCCGGGAGCTCCAAATGCCTGCCCTTTGCCTTTTGTTGTGCGTTTTGTGGTTTAAGGCCATTGTCGGGGCTTGTCCACTCGATTGAGTGGTGCAAAATCGAGAGGGAAAATGTCAGGAGCAGCTGACGGGACTTATATAATCACCGAAAGCACTTGGGCGCAATGCCATCCGCTTTAAGTTGCGTTCGCCATAGCGCCGTCCTTTAAGGAGCATCGTGGATATTGCGCATACGCCGTGTTTATCAGCTTGCCTAATGAGGTATCAATAACGCCGCCTTTACGACTCAATTAACGAAAGATGTTTGACTGAAATCAATGCCAGCACTCTCACCCCTGGAAGCCCACAAAAATGAAATTATGACCGGGTAGAAAGAACATTTTGCGTTGCAATTTTCGTTAGTGGCATCATAAATCGAGAAATTCGCTTATCTTTGCGGTCAGCGAGGGTAGATAACCCTTAGAAGGAGAGGCACTTTGGGTTCATGGAACTCCATTTTGGGAATAAATTTAAAATCTGTATGCAGTGCACAAACGCAGAGGGTATTCTTTCTTTCGGTCATTCATCTGGCCCAGCCCACATTTATTATTGGTTTCTTTTTTTTGGGAAAAAGTTTAGCGACCCGCATAAATAATGCAAGATACTATAGTTTCTACCATCGTTTATCTGTTTATCTGCTTATATGAGCCACTGTTCGCTTTTCCCTTGATGAGTGACAAAAGTCAGAGCCAGTCAGAGCAGTCGAAAAGTTTCAATGAACTGCTCCTTGTGTCTGCCTGACATTTTAGCCAGCATCGTAAACATGGCTATCTGGCTGATTTGCCTCCGTTTTGTTTTGTTTGCCTCGCCTTTTGTCATATTGATCTGACAGATGAAAGCGAGATGGGACTCAGACAATGAACACACAGCCGGATAGTCGGAGCAAAGTCAATTATTTAATTAAAAGCTGTCACTTGCCACTGCTCAATGTGGCTGTTAATGTGGGCGTTGAAGCCAAGCTAAGGCGGCACACATGAGGCTCTCGGGGGGTTCATTGGAAATAACAGCAGAATAATAAAACTGAAGCAGCAAAAGCATCACATGGCAATAATTAAAAGCGCATACACCAGTGAGTCAGGCGAAAAGGGGTAAAGAAACTGTCGCATGACAGTACACAAGCGGAAAACAGGAGGGGAAAACTATTGTACTACATATCCATTTAAGGTTTATGCACTTTTCGAAAAGGCATTAATGGGAAAGGTTTATATTTTGAAGGGAAATTGTAGCCTGCAATTTGTAGGTATGAAGTTCAGGTAAGAGCGTCTTTATTTTGATTATATTTAATTGCTTAAGAAAAGAGCTTTACCAGGTACAATTTACATGAAATAGATGTACTCTTTAAGATAATTTTTTGTAAAACATATTTTCCACAGAAAGTAAGTACAATTTGTGGCCTAAGAACCTATATTAATTATATTAAATCTTGCAAAAAAGTTAAGAATCTTAGGACTAAAGAAAATACTTTTTACATAAAACATTGTACTCTTTGAGATTAAGCTTGAAAATATATTATTTTTCACCTAAAGTAGATTCATATTTTATTCCACTATTTGTGGACTAATTATTCATATTGTTTATAATTAATTTGGCAAAGAAAATAAGGAATTGGGAGCTCTAAGAGTAACTATATCCATGAAAAATGTGTACCCTTTTAAATCAATTTTTTAAATATTTAATTTTTCTTTAAATGAAAATAATATTTGTCGCTTAGGTACCCAAAACTTTGATCAGTGTACATTTAATACAGCTGCATTGTAGTTCTCCTCATTTGCACATAAACACACAAGCACACTCACACACACACACACACTACGTTCCTCCCCCTTTTAATTGTTGTTGTCCCTGCCTCTTGACATGACCCATTGATGTTCCTGGTTGTTGTAATTCCCAAGTTCCTGTTCCTGCTGTTGTTGTGATAGAAGGGCGCCAGTATGACGCCGTTGCGGGCTTGTCTCGACTCTCGTGTAAATAAAAGATGAGTTAAAGTATGATAGTTTGGGTCGAAGAATGTTGCGCAGGACACCAACAGCAGCAGCAGGCCTGAGGCGAAAGGATGTGCCTGCTATGCGTGTGTGTGTGTTCTGACAGGACACCCGTTAATCACACGCACAACACCGCACTCTGCGGTCGATCGATGCGAGATGCAATAAAAAGGCAGAAGGAATTGCATGTAATTGAAGGGGAGAGCTGGAAAACAAACTGAGCGACAGAGCGGAAGTGTGCTATAAATTTTCCAACTGCCTTGCGACACTCCAAGGAAAAGTTCACTGAAAAAGCGAGGGGAATTTCTTGACACACGCGGCTCATTAGCATTTTGGGGCAAGTGAAAGAAGAGCGGCTCCGGACCATGCGAGTCCTCGGACTGACTTGACTTTGTCCACACAACCTCATCGTGGTCATTATTAGCTTCGGGAACCACATCATCAGCGGCATTTCCATTGCAAATTGTTTTATATTTCCCTTTTTGTTTCGGTTTTTGTGTTATTTATACACCCAGGACGACATACATGGGACACCCAGCTGTGGGTTAAATGCAGTTCCTTTCACACACAAGGTCCCATTTACATAGGAGGAGGACAAGGGCCGGAGACGGAACGGCAAGCAAATGAGAAAAGTCGCATTATTAATTTGCCGCACCGCACGACCATAAATAAGGATGTCTGTCTTCGCAGGATTCCCGTTCAGCCGCTCGTCCCGCTCTTTTTGCACATACATAAAATTCAAAGGACCTCAGCCGCATCCTTGTCCATATGTTCCGGTTTTGCGGCTCGACTTTTCTCCCGACCCTCCACGCCATTTTCTTTAGCAATTTATTACTATTTTGACTTGTAGATGTGTGTGTGTGAGTCAGTGTCAGTGTGTGCGAGTCCCCTATCAGTGTATCTGCGGCACGAGCTAGTCCTTAGTCCTTGCTCTTTAGTCTCCCTCCTCCCTTCCACTTTTTGTGTGGGCTCTGCGACAATTTGTAAAGCAGGCAATTATCCTTATTAGCCGCTTATTTATGGCCATGTTCGTTTACTCGTTTTCCCATCGAGGCATAGGCAATGCGAAAACGATATTGGGGGAGTTGGCAGTACGCTTTTGGAGCCAACATAATTGCCCAGATTGGCAGCCAACCAACCATGCAAAACTCCATGCAACAGTTGGCTTCGATGGGGATTTTCATCCGGGGAAAAACAGTATGGATTGGGCATGGAATTGAACATTGAATCGTTATTAATTTTTCATGAACGATGGGAGATTGATTGGTTCCAGGAATAACAAAGAGTAATAGAGGGCTACTGTTTCATTGGAGGGTGAATTGTGTGTGTACGAAGCTGGGATTTGATCTCTCTGCTGCTAATGAAACACTTTAAATATTTAATGGTTGAACACTCAGGACTTTTCCAACCCTTTAAAGTCACTCTCCAGATGGCCGCCCCTTTTTAACATCACCCAAGTCATTTTAAATTACTGCATAATGAGTTGAGTCACCTTTTCAAGGGGGGCTCAGAGGAAGGGGCATAAACTGGGGTGCTGAAAGCTTTTTCGGGAGACTTTCGGAACATAAAGAACATTGTCAAATCAGCGACATTTTTATTGCTACCCGGAGTCTGTACCCTTCAAGCTCACTCCCTACCAGGCTTGATATATGTAAATATGCGTATTTACACAGGGAACAAAAATAATGACAATTCTTGGGAATATTACAACCCCTAAAGGTCCTTTTTGAGAGATTTTAATTACTTAATTCATCTTTGATTTAATTTTTCATAAAATTTTTCATATCATTTATGATAAATTGATCCTTTTACCATTTAACTTTCATAAATTAAAAACCATTCTTGTTTTTATATAATTCCTTAGTAATTATTTTCCCAGTGCATGTGTATATGAGTATGTTGTCCCTGCCTTCCGCTTACATGCTGATGATGTCGTTATTAAACGCATAAATAAATTGTCAAAAAATATGTGCGCAAAAAAAAGGAGCAAGGAAGCCGCGTCAGGCAGGCGGAAAACGGGGCCACAACAGGGACGTGTCCTGGCGGGAGTTACTCCTAACTTTCAGATGCGTTTATTGTGCTTACATTTTAGCTTTGCTTTATGTACTTGGGCAGGGCGACAAATAGAAATGTTCATGGGCTCCGGGGACTTGGTACACATAACTTATTTTTGGAGGCTTCCTTGTACGCTTTTTTGTACCATTTCCTTCTCGTCGCCTTGGATACTTTCTCACGCTGTTGACTTTGTCAATGTTTTATGGCTTTATTCCTGTTCAGCTGCAGACAATTGTCAATTAAATGGAAGGTTGAGAAGAGTTTGCCCCAGGGTTCCGCAAGCCACAAAGGAGCCTCGCAACGCAATGCAGAAAAGTTCTTCTGTGGTGGCAATATGCCCCGCATTTATTATTTATGACATACGCAGTGCAGGACGAAGAGGGGGCTGGGGCGAAAAGGATTCCTGTCGTTTGTAGAAGGATTGTGCCTGTCCGCAGGGAGAAAGTTTAACCGGGAGGAAAAGGTGCAATAAATCTGCTGTCTTCGTGTTAACTTTTATAAAAGTGTTTAACATTTGCATTAAGCGGTTGAACTTAGGGGAATATTTAAGGGGACTGTTGTTGAATACATGTAAGAAGTATTTAATAACTAGTTAAATGAAGTTATTCAAGAATAATATTACAAATTAGTAAGAAATTGAAATAAATTGAATGTAAAGCTATACCAAGAACTTCTTAAATACTTTAATCAAAGGTATTTGATTCGATGTTTTCCTTAGATATTTTTTTGGAATTTATGTTCCTTAGTAAAGGCACAAATCTCTGCAGTCTTTACCGCAGCAAATAAAGCTAAATTTAATAGTAAATGCAAGAAATCATGTCTGCATTTATGAACCATAAAATTAACCATCCCACAACATACACAATTTGTATCTTTCTGCTCGGTGCAGCACATGGTGCAGCACAACTCGTAGTCAAAGTCCAGCGGGCTGCTTTTAAAGTCATTAATGTGGCTTCATTTGCATACGGCTCTAGTGGCGAACCCTCCTATCTCCAGAGCCCGCTCTGCAGTTGGTGATTAGTCGTCGACCAACGTCTATCAACAGTTTACCCTAATGCCCCAGCAACATGCAACACAGAACTGACCTCATTCTGTTTACTCTGGCAGCTGTTGCACCCACCCAAAAACCACCTTGAGCCACCCGAACCACCCACAGTTGATTGTCTGGAAGTTGTGTTCGGTTCTTGTGCAACTCATTGAATCCGAGTGGTGCCCGAAACAAATCAAGGCGGCGACGGCGTCATTGTTGCTGTTTTTGTGGCGTTTTCTCTTCCCGGAGTGCAAACTTTTCGCAACAGTTTTTGCATAATGCCCCCCAAAAACACACACATATACCACTGAATCCTGGCCACAATTGTGTTGCCTGGGCCGTTAAATGCAAACACTTCATTTGGCCATCCAGAACAAAAAGGAACTTTCGATTAGTGCCAGATTGGGAAACCAACTTTGGCCAGGACTTCTTCAACAAAGTCTCTCAACAGCTCTGGCCATAAAAGTCGCCCGGTCTCTGGGATTTCATTGGCAGAAAAAGTGTGCTTTGTGCGGGACTCGTAGCACTCAACCGGGAAATGGCATAAAAATGCAGAAATGGAATGGATTTAGTCGATTTTCGGCAAATGCAACTTGTAGTTTATGGTTGACTAGGCAATTCTTCGAGTAAAGTGGCTGTACAACGCAGGAAATTGCCTTTTAATTTCAAAGTCCAATGATTTGGATGGTATCTTGAAGAGATTGGGTGTAATTCAAAGGTAAAGATTGAAGAAGAGTGGAGAAATCAGATTATTTTTGAAAAAATACTTTATCTTGATAGGGTTTCTTTTATATTTATAAAATAAATATATTTGATTGAAGCTCTAAGCTAATATTCAAATTTGTTTTGAAGCCTTTTAACCACTTTTTCTTAATGGTGCATTGACAATATTCTTCCTCATCGGGTTATGTGTAGAGTATGGTCTGCCGAAATTGTCTGTTATTTGCTGATATATACATATATATTATTTTTCCCCACATCAGTATCTCCTTTCTCCCCCAATCTTCTCCCACCCCTTTAGCCTCTTAAGGGCTTGTGTGTATTTGTGCAATTTTCGTTTTGATGTTTGCTTATTTGTATTTGCCATACACACAGCACACAAAGTTGTGACTTTTTGGGTAAATAAACACGGGCCGGGCCCACTCCGGCGTACGCACACACAGTGTGTGTGGGTGAGTGTGTCTCGGAATGAATTGGCGAATCACTTGGAAAGTCCTGGCACTCGACACCACTTGGCCTGCTCCTTTCCAAATGATGCGCCATTTCTCAAATCTTTTCGGCCTCGGTAACAGCGCTATTCTCACATGTAATGGTGTGAAATTCAAAATGGCGCCCCGGGGGTTTTGCCTTTTGGCCATTGTCATTTATCAAGTTTATTAGCGGGCCAAAATTGCCGAGGTGGCGGCCGGGGTAACGTCTATTCATTTGTTAAGGTATTCAAGCAATTAAATGCGATTTATGAGTTCGTATGCCCGGCATTTTCGGAGCTCGCTCACGGAGAGTGAACAAACATTAGTGACATCATCAAATGCATACTCAAGTGTTTGCATAAATTTATGTATCTTTTGATGATGCAATGCCCGGCCTGAGATGAATATAAATGGTGTACGTCACACACGTATGTATATAAATTGTAAATAGAATGAGTTGGCGATAAAAAGAAAACGGTGAGGGAAATTCTATGAGCACACCATTCTTTCTGTTCTGTGAAAAGAATTCCTGTTATACAAAACCAATTGGGTCTCAGCTTGAGATATGTGAAGAGGACTCAGTAGTCGCAGCTGCATTAGTTGACAAAGAAAGGGGTATTGTACGAAAATAGCTACTGTCGGTTTGCATAACAAAATTTATATTTGTAGATTAAGGAAAATATAGTTTAAGGTTTGTTTCACATTTTAAAATATATTCAAGTCCCCTAAAAGATTATTCAAAAAAATATAACCCATATACTTTACAAATATTCATTAACTTGCAGAGCTGTATGTTTACATCATAGATATTTCTTTTAATTAAAAATTCTTTAATAACGAAAGGCTTACAGTTTTTTGCAAGGACTTAAGGATTAAAACTAGCCAGTTAGCAAAGGGTAAAAAATACCAACTAACTTCACACTTTGGCCTCAACAAAAGTAAAAAAATCATAAACCCAGGTAGTGCAATTAAGATTATGTATATCCCGGAGAAAATTTCAACTGTCTTTGGCCCCTCAGCTTGGCCAAAATTCTTGGTATTTGCTCGGTGCAGGAAACTTTTGCTAAGCCCTGGAAAGTATGCAACATTTTCGCACAGCTTTCTGGCTTTCGGGAATATGCAGCAGGCAAAAGGAACTTCCCAAATGCCAGAAACTACTACCAACTAGCAACTTGGCCGAAGCCCCAACCCAGATTTATGCCGCTTTCGATCCGCAAAACCCCTTTTCGTTGAGCAACTTCCTGAGCAGTTTGTGCAGCGCCGGCTTTTGACGCTTTTGGCATGTTTATCGCTTCGCTCGAACCGAGTTGAAATGGCCCAATTGGCCGTGGGCCAAGTTAAGAACCGGGCAAGTCCTGGCCTGCCCTGGCCTGCCCTGCCATTCTCAACTGCTTTGTCAGCATTAATTAAAAGCAAATTACACTTGTTTTTTGTTTTCTCTGGAAACAGAAAAGAACTTTTGCTGCAGCATCATTAAAAACTTCTTAGCATTGCTTTTTAATTTTTTTTTTTGCGTTTCAGCCGGGAGTTTGCGTCACATTTCATGAATCAACAACTTGATTAGCAATTCAAATGCGCCGAATGATTTCCACCTGCCCGAGTTCCCAGGACGACAGCGACAGCTGGCCAAGGCAACCGAAGTTTTCCTAATTAAAGTGGCTTCCGAAATAAACCGCAACTGTCTGAAAATCGAGAAAAAAATGTCAATGGAGAAATAACACAGACGGGGGCAGGTCGCGGCTGTCAGGGCAAACCAAAAAAAAATTTAAATATGTTTACCCGTCGAGCAAAAAAGACATTTTCCAGGAGACCCTTTTTGCGCGCCGCTACAAATGACTGCGTTGTGTTTCTGCGGCTCCTGCGGCTGGCAGGCAACCAACAGGACACGCACATGGATACGAAACGAACACTGGCACACCATGTGCCATAGTTCTAGGCGCGCTGAAATGTGAAACCATTTCTCTGGGTCTCTCCCACCGCACAGCACAAACAAACAAGCAACAAAGCGAATGGCTATGAATGCGAATTTGTCCCAAAACCACACAAAATGTTCCAAATTGTCAGCAAAAAGTTTTCAAATCTGGTATCCACATCCACAGCTCTCACAGAGAGGGCTACCCCTCTATTTGTAGGTTGTGATTTCTCCGACAGGCGGTTTGATTCCTTCTATTTGGAGTTTTATGGCCGGGACACTGATTTCGAGTGGCAACAAATTTAAACAAACTTATGTTGCCCGAAAGTTTTGCCCTGGAAGCCAGAGTCATCTTGTGGGTTCTTGATATATATTCAACATAAATTAAGCATACGTCCTGTGGTCTAATTTCTAATTGGAGATGAATGCTAATGAGGGGAATTTGTCTGGCCTGAAGTCTCGGCTATTATTCATACAAAATGTCAGATGTAAAATAATAAACATGATATTATATTTAGGTTTAAGTTTTGAGGGAAGCTGGAATATTCAGCAGTATGTTAAAAGGAAGCAACTGATTGATTATGCTAGTTTATTATATATTGACTTTAAATGCAAGCAGCTGTCAGACTTTAAGAGGATACCCAAGGACACTCAAGAAGCACTTTAAGCTCTGTCACATCCTCTTAGCTACTGAGCCTCATCGGAGTAATTAGGCTGCCCGCCATAAATTCATTATGCCATTAAGTGCAAGCCGTCAAGCAGCCGCAGCGATATGGCTTGATGGATAGAAATTCGTTGCATATAGTTAGGCGCCGGCAAGTGGCGATTGGCACGTGTCGGTGTGTGTTCAGCGTCGCCAGGACCATTAAGCCAACGCCTCTGCGGATCGAATTTCGTTGCAAGGCTGCGCTGCGGAGTCTGCTACAAAAAGCGTCGAAATAACTTCATCAATTTCGCCAATATTCCATTATCGTTTGGCCCACGACTCGTGGGTGTATGTGGTGGGTGTGTGTAGTACACACGCAGCGCACACAAGTGCCATTGGAGAAGGTCCCTGTGTGTGTATCTGTGTGTGTGTGTTGATTTTATTAGGCCGCCCAGCAATTGTTTGCTTAAAAGTTTTTCACACACCAAAGTCAACGTCTGTCTGCTCTTTGGCTCTGGCGTTTGATTTTTCCTTTTCCTTCGCTTATTTTTTCAAGCACGTCCTTGCCCTGTCGTTGTCCCCAAAGATTTTGCACGTTTGCTATTCGGACATTTCGTGCGATTATTGATTAGATAAAAACACACACAGGGAAGCCCCAGAGAAAAGAAACAAAAGAGCGTAAAGCCGACGCCGTAAAAGCTTAAATAAAATACAAAAAAAAAAAAGAAGCTTGACGGCACTTAAGTCACTTAACTTGGCCAATGGGAGCGACTAAGTTGCTGGCTTTTATCTACCCGATAAGTTGCGAGTGGGTGAGAATTAGACAATGCCACTAGGGTGCCATATACATTGAGTCAGCGAGAAGATCTTCCTGATTAGCTAAGGAACTTCAACAAGGAGACAAGTTGTTAATTTGCGGGAAGAACTTGTGGAGTCATCAACAGTTTTGTGAAGTTCGAGGAGAGTGGGGGAGTTTTTCCAGGAATTAAATTGAGTGGCTTTAAATTAATAATTTTCTAATTAATTTGTAAGCCAAACTATATATATTTAGTGTAAAGAAAAAGTATATTTGTAAGAATATGATATTATTTCATTTATTATTTATGTGCATACCATAGCTTTTAATTAATTCCCAAATTGTAATTTCTCCACCATGCATTCTATTCAGCAAACTTTCTGAATATATTATCAAATTCTCTTTTAAACACTTAAAAACTTCCATTTGTCAAAAGGGATAATAAAACCTCATCAATGTCAGTGTGAATCAGGCAGCATAAATGATTTTTATGCGATGTCTGATTTGGTTGACACCTGCCCAACATTTTCAAACTTCCTGTCAGTCAATCAAAATGCTCGAAATGGCGTTTAATTTTTATAGCAGACGCTTTTCCGCCTCACTTCTCGCTAAACCGAAAAAAGAAAACTTACCGTAAGCAAAACAAAAGGCAGGAAAAAAGAAAACAAAACAAAGCCAAACAATGGAGGAAAATAACAAAACAAAAGGGAGCTGGCATTTCCACACAGCCAAGTAAAATACAAAATTAAGAAAAATAAAAGCGAGCAGAAACAAAAGGAGAGAGCAGCGCCCAGCAAGAAAAACCCGCACATTAAATATTTTAAGCAAATTTTCGGCTCGTTTTTCCCCCCTTTATTTTTGTGGCGTCAGCGTTAGGTTTTCTTTTTTTTGTGAACTTTTCTGAGGTCGCTCGCTGACATCTAAATTTATCTATAAACAAGAACCACAAGTCGACTTTTTTCATTATTTATATTTGCTTGCTGGTTCGTTTGAAAACAAAAACATTGTGACAGGCTAATTGATTTAAATGTGCATTTTTTTGGGGCTTCTTTTTAATTTTTGTTTTTAATTTTTGGGCGCACCAAATTTTCCGCTATTCCCTTGTGGCCTGGTCAAGGTCCGTCGGTTTAATTAGCACATATCTGCGGATCATTTGCGCTTCACTTAATGACACTCGATTGTCCAGATTAAATCGTATTCGTAATTAACACCCAAAGGGCATCGTTAACATCATTTAAGACAGATTCAGAGGAGCGCACAGCGAGTGGTCTCCCCGAGATTAAAACCCGTTTATGGCTTGGACCCCTGCACTTGATCTTCGCGCGGAATGCGAAGATGCCGGAGTGGACAATGCAGAAGCGATGACAAAGGGCAGTCGGAATATGAAGTGGCTGCCGGGACTCGAAAAAAATTGGTATATCAGTACCGCAGGGGGTATGCTCTGCAAGGAATTTAAAGTCAGAAAATAAAGTGCCAAATGGTGTATTTTTTGAATATTTTTGAGGGAAATAAAAGAGATTTTTCTGAGGTTTAACCTTTAGAAGGTTAGAATTAAATGGAAAGCACTTTTCAGAAGGCCACGACAAAATTATTTTGTATAGATAATAGTGAGTTTTTCAAATTGAAATTTATTCTTTAAAAAGTCTAAAACAGTCTTGATTATATGACCACCTATTCCGTAAGTTATCCATAGAACAAGCAGGCCAAAGAAGGTTCAATTTGGTTGTACATTAAAATACAGATAAATAACAGAAAATACGTACATAGTATCAAATACAAGAACACTGCCTCTTTTGAGGACTCTGCTCCGCCTTGTCCACCCATTTGGCGCAGCGTGTCCTCAATAAGGCAGAAATTGAAGAGTCAACCGCATCTGGCAGTAAAAAACATAAATGCCTTTAATTAAATTGCCCGTCTCACTGTCCTGAATGGAGGGATCCCGTCTTCTCCTTTTCCCTTTCCCCTGCCTTGTAGTTTTTGGCAACGTTGCGTGTAAGCCCGAAACAAGTTCGCCGCCTGATGGGCAGTGAAAATTGATGGGCCGCTTCAATATCTTCGGCTGTCTTGTAACGCTTTGTACGTATCTTTTTATCTGCGGCGAATGCTGCATGAAATTTAATGAGATTTTCGTCTTGCCCCTTGTTTTTGTATCATAACTTTTTGTATTAATTTTTGGTTTTGAATGTAGGTCAAACATTTTTGGCATTTCTCGAGTGCCTGTCGCCAGGCCTAAAAGGGTAACCGAAATCGGGCAATGTACACGCGTTGTTCGAATTGCATTCCGATACCAAAGAATTCGTATTATTTCTATATATATTTTTTTATTTTTGGCGATCAGAGCCAGGCCTAGACGAACCACGAGTGCACTACCTGTGGCTGTGGCTCTAATTGATCCCCTGGGCATGGGCGCAATTAGCTGGCCAACTGGCATGTTGGCCCAAAGCAAACACTCGACTCGAAGTTGTCCACGCCGAGACACCTCAAGAGCCTCTCTCAGATCGCGGCTCTTAGCTCGAAGCTGCGTCTAGACTGGATTGCTCTGGCCGGCATCTTGACCATGTCTAACAATAGTCCAAATTGGATATAGGCATCGGCGATGACGAGAAAAACAACAACAGCGGAATGACAGGCTATGACAGACAGGCTTATTCAGAGAGCGTTCCGCTTATTGCAAATTTTTGCAAATGCAATCGTAATTACATTTCGACTTTTGAATATTTGTTGAGGCGGGAAGCAGGGGATAGAAGCTGACTTTTTATGAGGCATTTACGTATATTTATATGTGTAATTTGTTACAGATAAATGCCCAGTTTGTTTATTTTTAAACTATTTTAATTGTTATTGACTTTAAGAGCTGCAGTGTATGTATATGCTTGGAATATAAATGTATATATATGATGTGAGGTACTTAAGACTTAAATTGCAATTCTTTGGAATGCATTGTAAATCAAAAATACAAAGTTTGCTTTATTAAAAGCTTGATAAAGTGTACTATCAATTGGTAATGAATTGATCATTTGAAATTATTAAATTTAAGAGCAAAACTAAATAATTTAAATCTTTCATTAAGAAACTTTTTCAAATTAATTGAGAAATATTTCTATATATTCTTTGAACAGCTAATTTCTTTATTAGAAATATATGAAAGCATATATTATTTCCTGTTTAATATTAGTTAGTTTCTATCTATATGAACAGCTAATTTCTTTAATTTTTTAGAAATATAAAAGCATATATAATTTCCTGTTTAATATTAGTCAAACCTTGATAATAATATATCTTTATGTCCTTAATTTTTTAAATAAAATATTTTCAGCTTTAGACCTCTAAAATACTTTTAATATTCTCCCATTCAATTAAGTATAATTTCCTAATTCACAACAAAACTAATTTGTTCAAGGCACAGTGGGATCGAATTCAACTGCTTGCCAACTGTGACCACTGTGCCGCTTTTCGGGGGCGACACTTGCCGCGGGCAATTAACGATATCTATATATACGATATTTATATTCGTATGTTTCATTTGTCTGGTTTTGGCGGCGTGACGTAGGCACAATGCTGAAAACGTGCTAGATACTTTTGTATCTGCGTATCTCTGAAGCGGCGTGCGTGCTGTGTGTGCGCCGTGGATACTGCATCCGTTAGGTGTGTGTGGCTGAATGCAAACGATGTGAATTTTCGGACAACTATTTTGGACGCCGACTGAGACTACGACATCGGTGTCTGCGCCTCGGTCTGCGTCAGCGGCGACGCGTGCGTCCGGTGCGCAGTTGGCTTTGATCAGGCACTGTGGGGTTAATCAAGGGGGGGTTAAACGGTGCGGAGGTGTGGGCAAAAAAGTTTTTCAACTTTGTTTGCATTGAACCATGTATGTTTGTGTGTAAAATCGGCCGCCGCAACATGAGATTTGAGATTTGTATAAACTATTTGCACGCCGCGACGCATTTTGCAACATTTAAATCCCATTTTGACGAGACATTTGAGCTTAGATTCAGTTATTAGAAATTTGTAACTCTCAAATTGAATATCTATTAACTGGCCATTTATTGCAGACTTTCATGGCTGTGCTCATTGGCTCCATAATAATGGATATGCCACCGATTTAATGTGCCGTGGAAGGAAGTGATGTTTCCGTTTCGGTCAGCCCACAAATTATGCGATAAAATACACATAAATACGAGGCCCTCACATATTGTATTTACTAGATTTTTATGATATCATAAACGAGGCCGAACAGCATTTTGAGAATCGGATTTGCGTTAATCATTTGTATAAATTTATTTATTTATTTTAAGTGTTTTTTAATGGTGTGCTTGCTGGCTGTATTTATTTATGCAAATATAATGACGTCAAATCTGGCGTCCGATTTCCCCCCCACACTCCGAAAACCGAAACAGTAGCAAAAAAATATAAATCTGATTAGCAACAATACTTGTCGTGCTATATTTCACACTTGATTTGGAAAATTATTTGCATTGTATCTCGGCACAGCGAGAGAGGGAGATAATTGGGAGAGTAATTGATACAATCGATTTATTTCGTTATTTAGACAAATTGCATTTTGCTGATTGCAGGGGACATAAATCAGGTAAAGTAACTCTAGCCAAGAAATATGTTTATCTGTTCTTTTCTGTGTTCTTTTTTGGATGGGCGTGAGCGGGGTAATAAAGTCAACAGTGAGATAAAAAAACTCAATTGCATAAAAAACAATATTATAGGCTAGGGCGTGGAGGCTTTCTGATAATGATAAACGAAAAGTTCCACCAAATGAATTTATAAACAAAAACAATTTGTAACAAATGGGGGGAAAGACACTTGTTTAGGCACTTGTTATATATATCTTTTTATAATTTTTTCTTATTTTCCATTACAATTTCTCTGTGGGCACAAAAACCAAATCCGATGGCCTGTTTCTTTTCGAATTTTTACGATTTCGATAAACTCCGATATTGGCGCGATTATATCGATAAGCCTGGCCGGCTAACGGTGGATGCTCAGGTGGCAGAGACGCGAACGCGAACCCGATTCCGATAGCGATAAGAAGAGGCGGCAGCAGGAGCAGCAACGTCCGCACATGCTGCCTGCTGGGGATAAACTGGAACTGGATTTCGGAGTTGATAGCAGCGGCGCAATCACAGAGACACCGAGATCCAAAACAGAGACACCACTTGCCGCTGCCTGTGTGTGTGTGGTGTGTGCTTCTAACCCGTCCAGAGGCAGCAACAACAACCACACACCGCACACCGAAAGCTTTCAGGCACCGCGAAGAAATCTGCGCATGAAAATTCGCCAAGCGAGAGAGAGAGAGTTTCGGCTGCCAATGTTTATGGCCAAAGCTTGCCGTCCATTTCCCGCTATTTTCTTGCGGAAATTTTTTGGCAAAAGCTTGGCCAGGCTGGGAGCTTGAGGTAAGCAAAAAGCTAAACCAAAGTTGTGGGAAAAGCTATGGTTTTTACTTAACTTGGGACAGGGTCAAGCGGAAATTTTATTTTATTAACAGACTCAGCTGATTATTATGATTAAGAATTTTCCAAGGCTTCTTTGTAGTATTTTACATCTTTTAATGCATTAGAGGATTTATATTTGTTATATATTTTTGAAGAATTATTTCAAGGCGTTTTGCATAGTCTTTTAAGCCCTTGACAACTTAAGAGGGCTAATTTTTAGATTGAAAATAAGTATGAAAGAAGTCTTAATAGAATGTTTTGGTAAGAACCATATTAACTGAATTAATTATTTAATTTAATTTACTTAGATAATTTGTAAAAGTAAAAATATACATCAATTTCTGTTAAGCTCACCATAAACTTTCTTTTAAGTAACTTTACTTTATTTTAATTCGTATACCAACCTTTCAAATAAATTTAAGTACAGAAATTTTACGATTTTAAATTCAAGAACGCTTTCTAGCATTTCCCAATATTTTCCCTGTGCTCTAACTCTCTCTCAAAATTAAGGACTCTCTGCTAGCTTTTGGCTTCCCCTTCGGACCATTGTTTTCGTCCTCATTTTTGGCTTTGTTGTTGTTTGCGAAGGGAGAGCCTTCAACAGGTTGCCACCCACTTGGGTGAGATTTTTCGCTGCTGCCGTTCGGGAGTCAAAACAAAATGAAAAGCATTTTCAACAGGACGACCCCAAGGGCCAAGCACACACACTTGTACACGCATAATCATACACAGATACTTTCGCAAAATAAACCCCTAACACACACAAACACCCATACCCCATTGGGTGTGGCTGGGGCCCGAGAAATAAAAATATTCACAAAATTCCTTGTTTCCCTTAAGTTGTACAAGTGTTTCCAACTTCCTTGCCCAGCACTCCTGGTGCTCCTGGTGCTTCCCGTCCTTGCCCGTTCTTTCTCGCCTTTGTTTAGCATATTATTTGCTCTTCGGGGCTGACTTACCAGGCATCAAAAATAAACAAAGCCCGTCGAAGATTTTAAGTAGCAGAAAGTATCCCAGCGACTTACCTGGAATAAAGCAGATGGAAAAAAACAGTTAGAAGAGGCACTTGTAATGCGATGTAATAATTATGGCAAAGGTAACATTATCGAAGATTTGGCAATGGAATGACGACAATGAGTGGGCGTGACTGAAGGGCGGACTCATTAGGGGCAACCATAAATGGCAGAGCTTCATTTCAGGCCATTCTGCATTAATTGGCGGAGACATGAGATGGCCCAAAAGCATAACTTAACATATCGCGTGAACATTTCGTATAATTAAGGGAGAGCTTTATCATGCCAGTGAGACCACATTGTCAGAGATACAATAATACAGGACTACAATAGGAGGATTGTAAGGTAGAAGCAGACTCTTATATTAAAGCATTTAAGGTTTAGGAATTCATATTTAAGTTGTATTTATTATTTGTTCTTTTCATTAATAATGTTTTTTTAGATTTTTACAAACAATGTTAGTTTTTCTATATATAAAATACCTGAATAATAATTACCTTATAAACAAGTTTTATAGGTAATTCAGTTTGTATAAGATAACTTATTTTCATTCACCACCAACCTGGTTGTTTTTCTTATGAGAAATAAATGTAAATAACCGTCTTACTCCGCCAGAAATAATCGCTCCTTATCAGGAAATAATAGTCAATATCTTATTTGGTAGAAAATTGAGTTGGCCTCAAGTGAATAAAGCACTAGCAATGTCTAAAACTTGGCAAGGAAACTGGCATTTGCAAATGCAGACTCTGTGATGATTTAATTTAAATAATAATTTGTGGCACATTTTCCAGAATACAACCGAGCTAGACTACTGGCATTTAAATGTATTTCCTAAGCCGATCAAGTGCATGATAAATTGCTTTACACACATCAACGGAGACTGTCAAATTTCTTTCGACTGAAATTCATTTAGCAGTAGCCTTTTCTCGTTTGTGTGTTTGCGACGGGGGCATTCAAAATTGAATTTAAGTTCATGATTTCATCCATTAAATATTTGGCTGCTTGCTGCTAACTCAATGTTTATGACTCGTAATTAAATTTCGTACGAAATGCAATTTACAGCTGCACAAATGTAAATATTGCTCATACGCAACGTTGAGCGCTTGGAATGCCAGTGCAATTTCTGGTCGTCTTGGTCTTGTACGGAATATGGGGTATGCAATGGTATACAATTACGTGCAGCAATTAGTAAAGAGCATAGGCATCCTGCCTGGGCTGCGGAACCATTATCCAAATGCTAATTGCCAAATGCCAAGACAGGGAGAGTTGGGCCAAAGTTATGGGCAACCGAGCAGCTCAGCTGAGATAAGCCAGGACAGGTGAGTTGAGGGCAAAGTTTGCATAAATTGTAGGTAACATTTAAGCATCCTGATTAATTATTTCACTTCTGGTTTAGTAATCATTTCAAGCAGTGTTTAAGTTGGTAGTAAATAACAACATATTTCACTTTAACTTTGTACTCAAATAAATTATATAAGTTTGCAGTCAAATAAATAATTCAATGGACAATAGCTCAATACGTTTAAATAAATTCAAATTTATGCACTTAGTTTCGTTTACTTATCTTGATCTTGATTGCACTCAGTTGGTTAATCCAATTGACTCCCAACTCACCTCAGGTTTATCCAAAAATTTACCTCGACATAGGCTTAAGTCGATTTCCTGATTAATTATACTATCTAATTCTGGCTTGTTCAACTTTATCAATGGATTTGGTGCAGACCCGAGACCCGATCGGAGCCTTGTGCTCAGTTTAAGCGCCGCTAGACTTCTGCAGCCTGCCGCAGCCATCGAGTGGTGCGTGTGGTGCTGGTGTTGCATGTGGTGCTCGTGGTGCATGCGGTGCGTGTTGGCCCGAAAGCTGGTTTGGGGCTTGACCAAAACTGGACAGGCTCGGCCTGGATCGGATCGGATCTTGGCATTGCGTGCCAGGCAAATAAGCTGCGGGCGCCACGGTCCGTGCACTTAATCACGGCTATTAATAAATCAACAACTAAATCAATAACGAATTCTAATTAAAATTAGAACTAGACAAGCGTCAAATGCGAGGTGCAAAGTCGAAAGAAAAAAAAAAAAAGAACAGCAACAACAAGCTGCCTGTTCGTTCAAATTTCACACAAATCAGCTTTAAATGTCAAAACGCATGTTGCACAAATGCGTCAAATGCCAAAAGCGGGCCACCGGCAATAAATCATCATGCACAGATTTTTGAGTCGCGTTGCAGCCTGGATAACTCTGAAATCTGTCCCTCGACCCGCACGGCCTGAGAGAGTTAAACGTCCAAAAACCTGTTGACAGACATGAAAGCAATTTCTGGTTGCAATCAAACGATTTGTTGGCTGCCCTACAAACTGGGGTCAATATGGAGCAAGTCGAAGTGGGTTTGGTTGGTACCAAAGAGGTTTAGAGAAAAATGTTTCAAAAATGTACAGAAATCTTTTCAGCTTTGTCTTGTTACTTTAAATTGAACACCGATTGTATAAGTGTTATTTTTGCTATCCTAAATTCTTTAAATTTTAGCCATTCTTTGAAATGTTTTGTAAGCTAAGTTGAAATCAACTGAACTGCCGCCTCAATCACTTTTATGTAGCGTATCCCATAAACGTACAAATTTAATAAAAGTAATTTTTGGATTTTTTATTCGTCGCAAGTTTTTGGACAGCAACAACAAGAGACACTTTGTTTTTCAGTTTTTGGTTGCATTAATTATCGCCTTGCCATGAAATATGCGCGCCACGCATGCGCAGATCGCCGCGGAAGGATGGGGCACGATCGGGGCGGCATGTGGGTATCGGTGTCTCTATTTGGGCTGGGAGGGTGCGAGGAGTGTCCGATCTGAAAATCGTCTAGTTTTATGGTCAAGCGGCGCGCGTGTTTGCCGAGGGGTGAAGCCAGGGGCCAGCCTTAACCAGCGACCATCGACCATCGACCATCGACCACCGACTGCTTGACTGACTGACTGCCTGAGTGACTGTTTACCTGGGCGCCAATTAAATTGAATTCAATAAGCCGCCACCGATCAGCGGGCGATACAAATTGTGGATCGCAGCAACTTTCGATGTTTTGCCTAATGAGCAGCAGCAGCAGCAGCAGAGACGGTGCCAGAATTGCCTCTGCGGCGTTGCCATATATCCAAAGCCCAAAGAAACGATCGCCTGACAGCACTTGACAGCAGGTTAACGGATTTTATTTGGTTTTTCCTTATCGCCAGATTGTCAACGGGCGGTTAAATACCGTTCAAATATATTTTTTTGTGTGCGTTTCCGTTTAAATAGGTGCGCCGCAGCTTGGAAGTTTGGAGAGACTGACTGGGAGTGTTTGGGTAACTAGATATCGGTGACTGCCAGTTTGCATCTCAAATTCTGCTTAATGGTCTATTAATTATGGAAAAATTAAGGTTAATTATAAAGTGGATTGCAGTACCACAATTATCTCACAAAAGTTTAAAAAATATATAAATGCAACCAAGACAATTGCCGAGATGTATCTTTAGATGTACCTGAACTTAAATCTTAAAAAAAAATATTACAAAATACTTCTTAAAATTTATTTCCTGATACTTGTTGTTTTTATACATTAAATTTAACATTTTACCAATTTCAAGCTTTGCTGTCAACCAGTTAGTGCCCTCTGTTGGTATCAAAAGCAGCCTACACTCAACCAGCTTTTCCAGCAGCTTTCGCCTAAAGCCATCACAGTGGTGAAAAGCTTATCTTAGCCAGAAAAAGAGAGACACGCCGAATTGTCAACTTGTAGAACGTCTGCTGCTAAGAGCTTTGGACCAACTCTCTGCTCTTAACTTGGCCAAGCTGCTCGCTCTCTTAGCCCATGGCATTGATAACGATAACACAGCTCCCCTCCCTCGGTTTTCATAAGCGAAGCAGAAACAAGAAAATCTCATCATCTAACCCGTCTTAATTGCAGTCATTATGCGAGCTGTGACCAAAATGGATATTCTAATGCTAATAAAAATGTTTCAATTTCGCTTTGGGCCAGATTAAGCCACAAAACGGTGGGGGTGGCATAGAGTCGCTGGGCGGAAGGCCGGTGATAAGTATATAGTAAATCATAAACGGTTGGATGGTTCGGGCTGTTGGCGCTGCCAAGTGTCGCCTGGGCCACATGACGACGGGTTTTGCGGTCGTGTGGCATCATCAACGCCTTCCCCATCATGCCGTCACCATCAACATCGCCACCCCCATCCGGACACCCTTGTTGTATCTCCTATCTCGTCTTTGCATTGCCATTGTGCAAATATTTGCATATTTAAGTTGTTGCTGGTGTTGTGCTGGCGAGGCTGCCGCAAAAACTCATAAGCGCATTTTAGTGCCCTCCATGTGGATCGCTGGGTGAGCGTGTGTGTGTGTTTGTGGATCCCTGTCCGTGTTTGCCAGGTCCTTGCACACAATGCCCGCTGTGTGCGTATACCTCTTGCCGGATTCTTGGGCTCACTCCACGCTCCTGCTCCTCGTTCTCATTCTTCACCTCCTCCGGCGAAGGTCAAGCGCTGGCATTATGAAGCTGACACCTAATCCTTTGGCAGGAGGAGCGACAGGGCTTGATTGTTTAATTATGTCAGGTGCTAAAAATGTCATTATCGTCGGTTAAGACATTCAAGCTTTTCTCCTTCGTCTCCCTTACAAATTGTCGCACAACAGTGCGTATGCTTAACCCCTTGATTAGCTGGAGAGGATGCATAGACCAGTGGGTCTTGGAAGTGTGGTTTATCAAGGAGAAGTGGCAGGTAAAGAAATATATGTAATTATTTATGGGTTAGTTTATATTAAGAAAGAAATGTTAAGACATTGAAATGAATATTTTTTTATTTGTAAAATGCCTTAAAAGGTTTTTGAACATGTTTTATAAGTACTTTTTAAATTATACTTGAAAATCCGAATATCCGCTTTATTAAACTATTATTTTAAACTTCATTTAGAAACCTTAGAATGTATAAATAAAAAAATCGAATAATCTAATAATTCAGGCTATCTTTTCATTCCCAAAACCTTCCTTAATGGGTTAAAAATGTTCGTACCACTGGGCGTATGCTTAATACACGGCTTGCATTTAAAGCAGATAGAATGTCTTGCCCTCGTAACTCTTCGGCCTGCCAGCTTAATTAATTTAAATTGTGCGGAGAGATGGAGGTGTAGGAAAAACAACACAGGGTCCTCCAGTTGCCTCAGCTGCTACAGCTGCAATCTGTTCCACTTAGTTTGCTGTCTGTTGTTTTTCCCTCAGCCACCCTTATTTGCAGCTGGCGTAATGCACTTTTAATGCACCAGACCCAAGAAATCCGGCCGAATCCCGGCTCTTGTGCAACCTTTTAAAGAGATTTTCTTGCTCAGGTTAAATGGGGTTTTTCGGCCAGCTCTTACTCACCGACCAGGATGCCTCTTAATCTTGATTTTAATTTCCCTTCCTCGCTTCTAGACCATTGTTGTCTCTCAGCCCTCCAGATTGGGCTCTAATGATTTGACTAATTGACTACGTGTAATTACGCAGCCGGAGAAAGGAGAGTCGTCAGCAACGGGATGCCAACGAATGGGGAGTTTTTAAGCCAAATTAGACGCTTTGTTTTGCGACACTGACAGCAGTGGCATTGTGGATTCAAATGGCATTGTGGCAACTGGCAGAGTCCTGTTCAGCTGCATTTTGATTTGCCTTCCACAAAACTAAGCTCTACTTATTTACCTCTTTCAGTGCTCAGTTGTTTACCTCTTGCAGCTGCCAGAGGAATTCAAATGTAGTTGGGGGAAAAAACAGAGGAAAAACTACAAATACAAAACCAAGGAAACATAAACAGGAAGAAAGCTAAGGACTTTTATATGCCCAGTGGAATAGTATCTGCCAGCTAAGGATTTTCTTAGTTGAAGACGAAGGCTGAATTTATATTTATTTCCAAGCTGAATGCTTTAACTTTGTACACCCTTATCCACAAATATCCAGCAAGCACGAAGAGCAATTCAAAAAATGTGTGGGCTTTCACTCAGACAGACAAATAGGCAGTCAGGACAGGGCCTGCCTCATCCTATTCCGTTTTGATTCATTGCGCTTCACTTCATCCTGAATTAAACAAATTGCATGCAATATAATTTAAAGCGTCCAACACATTAATGTCGAGTGCCACACAAATGCAGCTGTGTACGGGGGTAACAGCAACGACCGCGGTTAAGTAATGAACAAGGGCAACAACACTCGCATCAATCACATTTACAGTTCATTAATAAGCGCCGACATAATTCTGATGTACGACAAAGCATTTAACATAGGCCTCGGGAAACCCACAGGCCAAGAAATGAAAGACGAGCGCGTGAGGTTGACAAGACCTGAGGTGCTCCTTGAAATAAAGACACTCAAAGAAATAGAGTACTTTGAATTGTGATCCCAAGAAAAATATAATAAAATAATATAAAAATAAATAATATTTATTAGAGCTCATAACAAAATGCATTCTCTTATGAGGCAACCTTTCTAGGAATTAATTAATTTTTTATTAATCCTAATCAGATTTCAAATATAACTCCAAATAGTATCCTTATAACTCCATTTCTTTTCAAGTACTTGGATTGTAAAACCCCACACGGTTAAGATTTTTCGTTAATTTTAAATCAGCGTTGACAGGAATCCACTAAATGAATTATACAGGAGCTGGCAGAAGACCCACTTAGGATTAGCATTGGTTGGGTTGAATTGAACCGAAAGAAAGGACGGGCTTGGAGGACGACACTGGCGAAAGGATCCCACTCAAAGCTAATTCATAATTCACGGAATAATGGGAAAACGCTGCGTAATTGTTGTTGCTGCCGCTGTGATATCAGAAGGCAAGAGCGGAACTGCCGGAAACAGGAAATAGCATGACGGGCGCGCCGAGACCATGGAAAATGGAGAATGGGTGGTAAATGACAACAAAAGCGGTTAGTTTCCATCGTCGCATCTCCGGACCAAATGAGCCAAAGTCGGCAACTGAAAACTGAAAAACAGCTGTTACAATTTAACGCCCCAACTGCGACCGCAAGAAACAGCATTTTTAAGGGATTTTCAACATAATGGATTCTTGTTTTCCCACTCGTACTTCCCCGGCCAATGAATGACTACAAAGGCTTGCCGGAGACTGGAGAAAAATAAGTGCTAAATGTGAGAAGTTTCTTTAAAATTTGCTATAAATTTATTAAGGAAAATATTTTAAGTAAATCAGGCATAATTTATTCAAGCTTCAAGAAGGGAGTATTTAAAAAGGACAGACATTTATACCCTTTATAAGGCCCGAATAAATGTGGCCTTCTTTAACCCCACAGCTATTAGCATTCTCTTATGTAAAGTCTCTGTCTAATATGTTTCCCACAAGCGAGAGAGGGAGAATTAAAATTTTCCACATTCTCGAGATTGTAAATTTCCAATCGCTTTGATTTATTGTCCCTCCTCCTTTCGGTTTTTTATCTTTTTTTGGGCTTTCTTGTCGCTTTCGCTCCGGTCTCGGCCCATTGAGGCGTCATGCTAATCCATCTCAAGTGTCAATTCGTGCGTACGAACGAAGTCAGTCAGCGATTCATTCGACCTGCTGATTGAGCACTTTTTCGGCAGCTCCTCGAAAGTTGCCTTTGTTCGGGTTCTTTGCCTTCTACTCTGCTTATTTTTTGCCTTGTCTTTCGAGCGGAAAATGCTAATAAATAATGCATGCGTCCTTGTGTATTTTGTCTGTCTGAGGGTTAATGTGCTGTCAATGGCTCCAGCGACTGCTCAACGGAGCCCCGACTCCGGGACAACAATGCAATTGATTTTGCCACGCCTCCAAGCATGGAGGATGGGGATCCTGCTATGTAAATGTCGCTGTCAACATGCAGAGCTGAGTCCTGAGCACTGAGTACTCCCTGCCAAGATAAACATCTGATAAGTGGCCCGGGCCCTGGCCAACACACAGAGAGAATCGGGGCTCGTTCAGAGTGATTTAGTGCCTGTGGTCAAGTGGGCCATGATTGACTCGGCTGCACCAAGGGCCAAGCGAAAGACATATGCCCGGTGGAGGCAGGGCTAGAGGCAGGAATTTGGAGAATCTCGTAATGAAAACTCTTGGGCAGGCAGTGTGTTTTGCGTGTGGTTTAATTCCAGCAGCCATAATACAATTTGTTTCCTTCAATTCGATTTTCCCTTTGTTTATGTAATTTAAGTTTCAGCTTTATGAGAAATAATTTATTCACAAACATCTTTCCACACTTCAATAGCTCTTCGTCTGAAACAATGACTTTTCAGAGCATGACCTGAATTCCAGTTGCCTTTTGATAATTTAATCTCTCTCCAAACTTCACAAGCTATAAATGAATAAATAGACTTTGCCATAACTTAGTTTGCTTCGCACACAAAGCAAACAAGTGCTAGAATTGAGTTTGTAAAGGTAGCACAGTGCTTACAAAGATGTATACTTCATTTGAGTGCAGGAGAAGTGCAGTGTTCATTGACATTTCTTATGAAAGTCTTTAAGTTCGTCTTCAATATATGTAAAAATTGTATTCTTTCTTTTGAAAAGAAGTGACTTTAAGGAGTAAAGTCCTCACAAAACCCTTTCCCTTTCCAACATCCCCCTTTTCCCCTTATCAAGATGTGAAAAAGTTACCAGTGCATGGCAAATATATGTCTGTAAGCCGTGTGGCGCACAGAAATTGGTCCTCAATGGCACATAAAAATAATTCGCGTTGTAGACATTTTGCCAGCACAAGAGAAAACCAACAACAAAAAACACCTCGTTGGGGGCACTTCCTTCGCCGCAGGGATGAGGACATCACGCATACGCACTGGTGACGGGCAGACAGCCATAATGAGATGTCAGCGCCGACTATCAAGTGGCTTCAGTGGCGAACAGTGGCGCTGCTTGGACCCAAGCGACCTGCTTCAAGTGCTGTCCAAGCCAGGACGAGAATGAGAGCGAGGACTAAGGACGACGGTCGTCGGACGGAGGCAGGCAACCGGCCGTAGGACGATTTCCATGCAAACAAGCGTCGACGTGCTCAACATTTTTTAAGCCATAATGAGCAGCAACAACGAATGCCGGGGCGTGACTCTTAAGGAGAACTGCACACGCATAAATCGTATCCTGGACCAAGGATCCCCGGCCACTGCCGACTAATTTTTAGCCCCGGCAAACCGTCCCTAATGATGACAAATGCGCGTGTCGCCTTCCACATCTTGTTTCCCCAGCAGCATCATGACAATGATGATTGCGACTTACGACAAAGGAGTTGTGCCAAAAGGATAATGCTTAAATAAATTGCCCGACATTTCCCTAGCTTGGACACAAACGCACACAAGAAGTGTTATTGAAATTGTAAATTATGTCAAGGACACGAGTGCCGGGCGAAAGTCCCCCCCGGCTTAGGGCTCCCTGTGCTTCTCCTCCTCCTGCTCCATTAATGAGATGTCTCTCGGCCCCAGGGGAATCCTGCCGGACAGATGACAGTTAAAGAGTAAAAGTCATTGGCGAACTGAGCTGGCGGCAAACTTAGCGGGAATTACCAACAGTACAGTAATTGACAGCCGTAAAAGTTTGGCCGAAAAAAAGCGAAAAGTTTTGATTGCCTTCGCTTTGGGCCTTAATGAGCAAGTTCGTTGACACTGTGGGGAGAGCGCAACTTGGCCAGACCGCGACGTTGTTTAATAATTAAAAAATAAAGCCGCAATTTGTGCTACAGTTGGGTCATTTGCATGTTTATCCAAGGATATAAATCAGGCTAATGCACGGACTGCAGCCAAACATGCGATGTGGTCGAGGGAGGAGGGTAAGTCTGGTATATTTCGGTAGCAATACGAACTCTAACCAAATTAATTCAAAGTAATATTTGTCCTCAAAGGCATAGTTTGTGATTAATATAGAGTCGTAGCTTGGAACTTGTGAAATGGTTTCGGGGCTCCTTCTGGTACAGAAACGGACCAATTAAGCGGCTCAGACCCTATGGCAAATTGAATGTGCGATGAGCAAACTGTCCAATGCCAACATCTCTGGCATTCACTTTGGCCAGGTGCCTGGCACAAGCAGGAAACCGCACGGCAACGCCCCCCGGTGCATCCTTCCTGCGATTGCCAACTCGCAACACCCACAACAACAGTTGCCACAATGACAGGGGCTAAGAAGCAACAATTGCCGGCCAATTGTATGGCTGCGTTGGCAATCGAAAAGCTCAGCTGCTGGCAGCCAGGCAGGGGGAAAGTCCTGAGAGAGCGCAATCCTGTTTCCGCCATCAGCCCCCCTTTGCAATCACAAATGCTAATCCCATTGCAGCCATCGCTGGCAAAGAATTCGAGCCATCGACTCTGGGAAAAGGTGAGCGAGTGGATGCTGCTTTGGATTTCGAATTTCATATTTCGATTTTATACAGAGACAGATGCAGAAGGCCATGGCAAGATATCCTGGCACAGACACATAAATCAATATTTGCCGAGGGGAATATTTAAAGGCAATTGGCCAGCACTTTGCCACTTTGTTGCACTTTTAATCCGGAGCCTAGCATGAAAATTGTCTAAATTGAATTGCCGGCAAGGAGATGCCGATATCAGAAAGGAAAACCAACACTTGCACACCTCGCATCCAATCGATTTTTCCGTGAGGAAAGGCAAACTTTCCACAAGAATTCACATAAATGCCTTTAAAGCTGCCGCCACCAAATTACTTTGATTGAAAAGCACTTACGAAGTAAGCTATGCTTTATGTAATTAATATGAATCTGAAGAGAATAAATATTTGATTAGTTGAAAAATAAATAAATTGCTGTGAAAATTTAAATTAATTCATAAAGGCATACAGGTAAATGAATCATTTTTCATTTTAAATCACAAACTTCTCACTGGTTTCACACAATCAACTCTATTTTATTTAATTGGTTTATACTAAAAATTGTCCCTGAAACATTCCCCAAGGGTATTCAAACTTCAGCCAGCTGGCCACTCCCCTTTCTTTCATGTATGTATGGGGAAAACCCCATTTCTCTGGCTTTCCCTTTGCTGAATTGGCATGCAATATAAAAGTTTTATTAAGGACCATGGCCTGTAAAGCTGCCAGCTGCAATCCGAGTGTTATGTTGATGCTTTCGCCTTCCACCCCGGTCACAGCAACACCCCCAGTCGCAGTCACAGTCGCAGTCACACTCACAGAATGTGACAGCTTGTGCCCAGCTGATGCTACGTGCGAAATGCAGAGATCTCGCTCGCCCCTCTTCAACTCTTAAATCACAGCCTGTCCCACTTGACTTTACGAGAGGCGGGGGATGGCGAGGGCAACTTTATGTATTAATGCACTTAAAAGTCCTGGGCCCGAGTCCTGGGCTGTGGAGAGTCCTGGGCTGTAAGAGAGTGTTAAAGAGCTGCCAGGTACTTGCCAGCAATTCGTGGGAATTCGTGTACACGTAGCTCGCCTTTAAGCTTTATTGGGTTAATTCTAAAGCGACCGCCGTGAAAGCAGGAAACAGCAATCACACCGGGAAAAAGGGGTTAAATTTTTAGTTAATTTAAATGCTGAAGGAAATAAATCATAGAAAACTATTGATACTTCTGCTGAGAGAAATATAAAATAAAGAAAATCAGTTTTATCGTAAAAAGTGATGGTTACTTTAATCTTCAACATAACGTATTTGGTATTAATTAATCAAGAAATTTATTCTGTCTTTAAACCCCTTCAAAATGCTTCTTAAAGTATTCTTAAACATTTTCTCAGTTAAAGTTAATTAATAATTTGAATAATTTTAATTTTGAAGTGTTCTTTAAGTTGCGATTTGTCAATTTATATTTTTAGGTTTATATAAAGGATTGAGGACAAAAGTTTGTCTTTATGTTTATATTTTCTTACTTGTTTACTGTTACTAACAAATTTCCATAACTAACTATTTTAATTCAGCTTATAATAAAGAAAATCCAGAATATTTCCCCGTGCAGTAACCAGCAAACACAACTGCTGCCGGCGCACAGTAGCGCCTCTCGAACAAAAGCCGTTGCAAAAATAGGAAAATTCATAATCGCAAAATCGATTTAAACTATACAAACTCGACAGAGAATTTCCCAAGGATTCCGAATCTGTAACCAAAAAAAATTTTCAGATTTTTTTTGTGGAAGATATGAGCATTCAAAGTCGAAATTGTTTTCCGTGTATGCGTCATACAACAAAAAATAGGTAAATTAGTCGACTTTCAGGTAATATTACACAAAAACTACATAACCAATCGTTATGATTTTTTTTTAAATGACAGGTATATTCATTAACTTTTATAAAAATTAAAAAAGAGGGTAGTTTTGTGTGGGCTTGTGCAGGAAAATCGCTACCTGCCAGGTGTCCATTATTTTCACCTTTTTCTGGCTAAAGTAGTCTATAACTTCTGAAGCTGCCCAGAGCCGGTAACCACACTATGACTACACATTGCGTGTATCTTTCCTGAATCAGAATCCGTTTAGATCGGCTGCGTCCAGCTGCGACTCTGGCATTGCGAAGCAAAAAACCGAAGCAACTCAGGGTAAAATATACCAAAATACCAAAAAAAAGTATGCGCTTACCTACAAATATACCAACTGTAGGGCGCAACCGATTAACAAAAACAAAAAAAAAATTTTTTTTCAGGGTTCAAAATATTTTTATTTGATCAAATAAACAAAAATAAAGCAAAAAAATTAATAAACTTTTGTTTTTAAAAATTCATTTTCATAGAAAAAAATTGATTTTTTCACTTTGATACCCTATAAAAAGGCGAATGTGTGGGCGTGGCACATTATACAGTACATATATATATTTTACAACAATTACCTGTCGAATGCCGTTTAAATTTTTCAATGATCTTATTTGGTTCAAAAGTTATGATTTTTGCAACGTAAAATGAGAAAAGGCGCTACTGTGCGGCGTCGGGTAAACATTCAGTCGGAACAGTAACAAGCTCGAGAGTACTATATTTTTACTCCTAATTAGTTTGCCTCAAGTACCCCTTTCCATCCCCAGCCAACTTTCACCCTCAACCCATACACACACACACACTCACACACATTTATTCCTCCCATGTTTTGCTTGTTATAAAATAAAAATTAATTATTTACCTGGCAGCGAAAAGTTTTCATTTTGGTTCTGCCGGTGCTCACATATTTTCAGCATATGAAATGAGCTCATTTTTTACGGCCTTATTAAGTGCAGTTTTGGCACAGAAGTCACCTGGCGGTGAATTAATCACAGCAAAAAATATGGCCGCGTGTGCGGCCTGCTTGCATTTCAGATGAAAATCGATTTGGATAGCATTCAGCATTAATTTATTGACTCGCTGCGAGTGTTCATCGCATCCTTTTGATTATTTATGCGTACGAATCATGTGTGTGTTTTTTGTATATGCGAAGGATTGCAGGTATTTGTTTCTGTGTGTGTTTGTGTGTGTGTGTGATGGATTCAGGACCGATTCAAAGCCCAGATGTAATCATGGAATCGCTGAGGCGTTCCCTGGTCAAGCCCGGGAATTGGTTAGTCGCCTGCTTAAAAAGCAAACAACATTCCCATGCACTTCAGAGCACAGAAATCAATGACAGGGACATGGCGAGGATAAGGAAATTGGTAGTGAGGGGGATGCGGAGGGGGAACTGGTGAAGCTGAGGCGGAAGCTGAGTAAATATCCTTCCTCTGGCTTCCGAAGGGCTCTTTGCAAGCCTTTGGTCAATATGCTCAGTAGGCTGTCAGCAGGAAAATGCGAGTGAGTCGGTCAGCTTCTGTTCATGCATGATTTACTATCCAAGCTTTTGGCCAGTATTCAAAATACAGGGTGATTTTTAGAGGGATGTGTACTGACAGAAAGTGGAAGGATTCAAGAGGAGATTAAAAATAATTAGGGGTTGGATATTACTAAAAAAATCTCTACAATAATATTTTTAAGGTTTCGAAACCAATGCCACATTTTGTATTATAATTTTGGATTGTTTTAAAGAGATTTTTAAACTCTAGTAATTCATGTAGCAGACACGCTTTAATTTAATTTTTAACATTAACGATTCAAAAATATATAACTTATTTTAGGTCACTCTTGAAAAGGGTTTGAAGCACTCCCAATAATGTGTGTTTATAAACTGCTGTCTAATTTTAACTCCTTTATAAAAGAACACCCTGTTCTGGAACGACACTAAGATAACTCAAATGCTGAAGGTCTTTTGATCGAAAGTTTTTCCCTAATCGCTTCATTGGTCAGTGCTTGTCCGCCTAATAACCCACATATCATTAGGGCAACCCAACTGGCGTTCCTCAACCGCAGGGTAATCCTCGACCATCCTTAGCCTTAACCCGCCCACATATCACTGGCCAACACGCGTTCTTTTTTAAGCTAAATGAGTTTGCAAACAAATCAAATCAAAATCATTGCCACACTGGAGGGCCGGATAGTACTGGACAAGAGAAAAATAAATAAATAAATAATTGAGTGCAGTCAACGATAAAAATGAATTTTTGTTTATCTGCTTGTGCTAGTCTGATTACAGTGGAAACACAAACAGATATACACAGATGTAAGTGCGGGCTACAGGATAAAATGCGAATGGACTAGGAAAAGGACCCGAGTCAAGTTGAGGCCAGAGTCCTGGGGGCAAAGCAGTTGCCACAAAACTTGCCAACGAGCCGGCGAACGGAAGACAACTATGCTGCGAAAGAGGAAAATATCCCCTCTAAGCCACTCTCCTTGGCCCGCTAAGTGCGCTGTGTCTGTGGCACTCGCCTCGTTTTGGCCATAAACTTTTTAAAGTTCGCAATTCAATTTCAATTTGCCCAGGCCAACGTGTGCATCGGGATCGGCTGCTGCGGAAATGGGAATAGGATCCATCAGGGGTCGCGTGTATATACATAAATCTATACGTTTGCCCAGCAAATATCGTACCAATAGTACTTGCAATAATAATAACACCAACAGCAGCTGCAATGGCAGCCGCCGTTCACTGGAATCAGTTTTCCAAACACGTACCCACTGGCTGAAGGGGGCCATGGACTGGTGCCATAGTGGACTGGGAGGGCCATCAAAATCGTTGACCAGCGCATAAATTTGATTTGTGTTCCATAAAAAAGCGAGGGAGAATCAAGAACAACAATATTACGTATACGCAGCGTGTGACAGCGAAATGAAGATTGATTTGGTGTGGTATGGGTGGCGACGAGATATAAAAAAGCAGGGAACGACTGGCTTTTTACGAGTCTCTCCATTCCCTGTTTATACTTAGTTGGTAATTAATTTTTCTAGTTGGCTGCAGACAAGAGCTTCGCAGGAGTAATAACATTGCTTTATGTGACATTTTATGGTAATGTGTTTATGTTATAAATTCAAACTGAAAATGCGTATGAATATGATTTACTTTTTTGAGATGAACATAATTTTAAGTTGAAGAAGAGCACGAACCAAAATTGGTTAGTTAAATTACAAAGGTTACAGACAGAAACCCATGAAACCATAGTACACACTCTTGCAATCAGCATATTTCCAGACATTCCATCCAACATTGTGCCTGTTTGAACAAAAAAACCACCAAAACTTGCCTGCATCTCCCAACTATCCAATGTGCCTTTCAATTACGCGGCGCCGAGTTTAGTAGATTTTTATCAGCACACAAGAGCAGCGAAAGTAGAGCAAAACTGCGGGCAGGGCAATAAACAAACTAAAGCCCTGGCAAGAGCACCGCACTAACTTGGCCGGCACGCCCCTAAAACACAATTCTCTAGCGTGTGCGACGGCAATGACGCTCTCCAAGGAGCGACACTCCCAGCAAAAGCCAGCAAGCCCCGGAGTTCCAGATCGCATCCCTTTTTTTTTGTCCCCTTTATTTTTAGTTCACCCACAACAAGTTGGTTGAGTAAAATTGAAGAAAACAAAAAATAAAAAAGAAGCACAAAAGCGAGAGCGATTCCAACGCAGAAAGTTTATTCTTTGTCGCTTAGATTTTCAGATAAATTGCGGGAAACTGATAAAAGCAGAATAGTCTATAGACATTATAAACTAAACAACGATAGAGACATTTCCAAAGGACAAGAAGAACTGGAGGAGGTGGCACAGTCAAAAGTTGCCCGGGGTTACAAATTATGCAAAGTGCGAGCTCTCGCAGTCAGTGCTCTGTGTGATAAGCTTGGCGATAAACTCGTTTTCGCAGCCACCGAAGGATACAATGTGTATAGTAGCTGCTTATTGGAGGGAGGCAACTCGCTGGCCCCCCTTGTCCAGGTGGTAAATTCAATAAGCACTTCGCTAAGTGCTCCGCAGGTCACGCCCCCATTGTGCGAGGTAAAGTTTTCCTGGTACATTCGTTGCAGCTGAGAGATTTCTCTGCATTGCATTCCTCAGAAGTTGGCTTCAAATTAAATTTACAGGGCCACTCCCGAAGTTAAGTAGAAAGCTGGAAAAAAGACTATAATCAAGTGCCTTGCCTACGGGATACCTTGCACTCGGTTTATGCCCGAAAGGAGCTTAAATTTTAAAGTCATTGTGTATCAGGAGATTATTCAGATATTCCTACTCAAAACATTAGTTTTTTTGGCTGGATTGGAGCTGTTTCAGATTGTTCTCATCGGACTTTTTCTTTCTCTGAAGAATTAATAATGGAAGAGGATTTTACTAAGAAGAAGAACTCGATTGTCGGAATCTATAGGTATATATATCATAAATAAAAAGTTTAACTATACTGCTAATGATCAAAAACATATTTATTTCTTCTCCTCATTACCCTTATTCGAATCGAATTCTTATATACCTCTGTGTTCCAAAAACTCCTTCTTTAAAATAAAGCGGATGCTTAATGAATGCCCAACCAGAACGAAAACATCGATAAATAATAACAAGTTCAAGGCGCCGCCAGAGAAAGCCATAAAAGAAAGTACGAACCGAAAAGGTATACCAGAAAGCTGGCCATAAAAAATATCACCTGCTGTGTTATTGTTTTTCAGTTCTTTGCGCATTTTGCTTTTCTTTTATTATTCTCTCTCTCTCTCTTCCAGGCGAACCAATTTTCCTTAGGGTTTTCCCCAGCTGGCCCAGGACCTGAATAAAAGTCACCGATGATTGCCATAATAATTTATATCGAGCATAGCCGTCCGCGTGGAGGCTGTGTGCTGTCGGCCGTCGGTCACAAGGTGGCGTGGAGTGTTTTGGTAAATTGATAAGAATATTGCTTGTGCTGGCAGGGCTCTGGAGTGCGCATACGCTGCGTATACGTTATGTGGCTATGATTGATGATGCGACTACAATTTCAATTAGGTGGCGGTCTGCCCGACGGAAGATGAACTCCCATAGCACTCGGTATTTTTATCCACTCATCGACGACGGGTTATATATATGGTTGTGCATTTGTGATGTAAATGAATTGAATATTTTTGGAATGTGAGTGAGCATCCTCCACTTCTCCACTCGGGTTAGTTAAGTGGCAAAAATTCATTGAATTGAGAAACATAATATGGCTCTTCGATATGAAATTCAAAGAACCTTAAATATGCAATGAAAGGTCCCAGTATGTGAGCTTCGTAGAAAAACCTTTATTTAATTTGGTCCATTTTTCCCTTGATTAACTCTGACAAATTAAAACAGTCCCTCGACGTTATTCCCTTTTATCAGCTTAAGCCCGGAACGTATTTTCAACACCATAGAGCTGCCTTTTTAAAATAGTGCGTCCCTTTTTTTCGTAGAGACATGTTGTCACCCGCAATGAAGGCTACGTGAAGCTTTGGCGCTGGGCCATGAAATGTAAACAATTTTTATTTTATTTCATTTTTTGTTCTCTCTTTTTTTCGGGGTCGGATGGAGCTGCGCATTCACACGCCAATCGAGTTGCTTGTTTTTTAAATTACATTTTTCGTTTACCTCCCTACAGTTTTGGGCGATGGAAATAAACAACAACAAGTTGGTTATCCTCAGTGGCAGTAGGTTTGGTTTTCATTCCCAATTCTGGCCGTAAAATAAATATGAAGTCGGGAATGGATTGGGCAAACAATAACTGTCGGAATAGATATGGCCATGGAGTATAGAAACTACAGGGAGACTTGTATAAATTGAACCTTCTCGAAAGTCAGATAGTTGGGATAATGAAGCAAGCTATTTAATTCTTGAAATAAGTATTCTTTTGGGGAATCAAAAACCAACTTGAATTTTTTCTCCATAAATCGCACGTGGTGTATAGTTGAAGAAATTGGACTGTGAAATACTCCAGGGAGTGCAGCGTGTTGAGACTTCGCCTTCACTTTCATCATTCGCACGTTTCAGTTTTTGGCGGGGGAGTGTTCGGAAAAACTCTTGGGGAAATGGATGCCCAACGTTTGCGTTTCAATTTCCGTTGATTGAAGTTGCCAAATGACTCGCCAAACACCTGGCCGTGTAGCACCTGACCAAAGGCAAACGGCAGTTGGAGGCCCGGCGGTTGCTTTGCCTAGTCGCCGGCTGGAAATTGAGAGCAATCAGCTACGGAAACGATGGCAATTAAATTGAATGCCGACGCCATTAAAGATGAGGACAGGCAGTGGCTTGGGGAGATGGAAATGGATATTTATTCTGGGATATTTTGGAAGTATTTATCCTGTATCCTGTCTGCCTGTCCGTTGGCTTGGGGGGCCTTATGAGCTCTCCTGCTGCCAGAGAATGTTAAGCTTGAAAAGTTTCAGCCTAAGTAGTTTCATTCGATTAACACAGTTTTAGCCACAGAGTTAACTTGCTCTTCGCCTGACTAATAAACTTTTAATTGAATTCTAAGGCTTCACCGAGGTTAGAAAACCTGTAAAATCTTACTTCCCCAACCCATCATCATCCTCGTAACGATTTTCCGTTATGGCAACATTTCAATTTCCCTGCTGGTCCTGTGTGAAAAATTAATGCCAAATTCGAAACAAATTGCAAAAGGCGGTGGCAGAGTGTTGAAAGTGACAACGGCAGCCAGCCAACGACGGTGACAGGAAGTAAAGGATGCCAACAGGATGTCTGACGATGGCGGAGCAGGGCTATATGGCAGCTAATGAGCGGGGAGCTAAGAACTATAAAGATACCCTTAAAGGGGTTCTTGAATAAATAAATTTATAAATGTAGAATGCCTGAAAGAGGTATTTCTTATGGGGAAAGTTGAAATTATTCTTTGGTTTTGTGATAATTAAAGTCTGCAAGAAAAAGAAGCTCCTGTTTAATAACTTAAAACATATCCAGGACTTTAATTTAATCACCAACCCTTCATATATTTTATCTCTCAACTCAGTAGTTTTAAATTAATTTAATTATAAATCAGTACAACGTCAACCTATCAAACACACAAAACGTTCGTTAAATATTCCTCTATTTTCAGCTTGCACAATTTATATTGTCAAGTTAACTGCATTTGGACGTCACAGCTTAGACAAGCTTAGAATGCCATTCTGGCCTGTGACTGGCATGGCTCTGAAAGTCCGATATACCCCAACAGTTTTCGTTTTGACTTGGTGCAAAAACATTTTTGCCAAAATATGCCCGCAAACCTCAACAGCATTTTTGGCAAGTGGGAAAGGGTCGGGTCGGAGTTTAGTGGGGAAATCCACTTGTTCACTTCCCACCCAAAATAAAACCGAGAAAAAAGAAAAAAGCAGCACCCGACATTCACAACCAAAATAAAGTAGGGTGTGCGTGGGCCCAAAAAGCAGGGCTTGGTTTGCTTAGTGGGTTGGGTTAGTCTGCTGTTGGCATTCGGTGGCAGAGCTGAAAATCAATGTTGCCAGCAACAACACATCGGCAGGAAGAACCAGCAGCAGAGCCAGGACGAAGACCAGGACCAAGACGGGGACCAAGCCCAAGCCCAAGAGCTGGAGCAGCGACATCTTGTCAGGGCCGTCACCTCGATGCCAAAGGAATGTTTTCCGCCCACAAGCCGACTTGTTTCCTTGTTTTCCTACAAGGATCCCCCTCGCCGTCTGACGTACAAGCAATTTAAATTTATAAGCGCTAATATTGTCAAAGCGTAACGCAACAAAGAATCCAACTCGGGTCCTTCCTGTGCCTGCCGTTCACTCTGCTCCCTGCATTGTTATCCCTCGGCATGCTTTTATAGCAGCCAGCCTTTGTCGCAGGGAAACATAAATTAAATGGCCAAAGCAATAAAAACCAAATCAATTTGAGCGTGAAATCGATTTTCATTTTTCTACCACACTTGCTTGTTGCTCGTCGCCAGGACTCGGCTCCAATCCTTCGCCGCCAATCGATAAATTGTCGATTGCAACAGGTACGACTGGTTGCTGCTGGCAAGCAACTAAATCAACGACTTTGTCGACGTAATGGGCGCTGGTCATGCCCGACCCAATGGCACCGCTGTCGTCGTTTACCGCCTTGATTAATGTCGCACGCCGGAAAGGATCGGCGGGAGGTAGGTGGAGGCGAGGCTGAATCGGAGTTGGATTTTTCCCTATTCCCTGGAACTTTTTTTTAACGCCTTAAACTGCAATTAAGGTGCAAAAAGAGAGAGATTCGATGACAATCAGTTCGCGAATGCCCTTCACTGAAAGGTGTCGTCCATATATTATAATTTCATATTACAAGAAATTTCTAGAAATATTACTACACTCAGAAAATTATTCTCAAATCTAATGCATACTTAAAGCATGCCCTAGGAGTTGCCTTAAAGGATGGTGACAACTATGCGACCTAAACGATAATTAAATACTCACTTTAAACATGGCCATTTTCCCACCACTTGTAAACTGCAATTTAATTTAATTTCCGCCTGCAAACAATTTAGATTGTTTGACGAAGTGACTGAAAATGAAAAGGTTAGGCCAGCGTAAGCAACCAGAATTCCTTGTTGGCTTGGAAAATCTTCATTGTCATTATTTTTAATTTGCGCATCTATGACATCAGTCAGTGGCCGCCAAGAGGCGAGCTACAGGACCCGGGCCTAGGCCATCGGTAGGACCTCCTGTGGCTGACGCGCTGGTCCTGCCCAGCCGGCTCTCGCTCCACACTCTGGCAGCGTTGACAAAGCAATTTCCGCCAACTGCAAATTACACAAGCAGACATCGACGACGACGACGACGAAGTGAAATAGAACCAAGGACTGGGGAGGACGAAAAGTGCATGTGGGACCCGGAGACGAGGGACCGGTTTTGGGGCACACAACTTGGGCTGTCTTTCCTGTCCCTGGTTGCAAGGGCTGCTGTTGCTCACTTGTGTGGCAGCTTCCGTCGCTGCCACTTGTGCATACATAATCAACAATTAAAGATTAAAACGCCACAGACAAAAGTTGTGCCAGCAGGCAGGCTTATTAATAAATGGATACTCAGCGAGGAACTTTAAGTTACTTAAGTTCATGTTTCCCAAAAGGAACAGAAAAGTTTGACAGTTCTTATAGTTTAATTATTATAATTTGTAGTTGGATGTTCAGGAAATAATACCTTTAATTAAGAGGCAAAATGTTATTTAACTATTCATTTATTAGTGGTGGAATCAATCACAATCAAATCAAATTAAAACTCCCTTTGTCTTCAGATTCAGATTCAAATGCAAACTTTTGAAGCAAAGTATTTTAATATTCTTTTCCCAACAAAGTGGATTTCTCCAAGTGCAAATCGGTCAAATACTTTGACACATTTCAACAACTTTCAAGGGGTTGATATCCCCACCCTGCAGAGGGACGAGATGCTCAGGCGAAACAAAGTCGGCCGGACTTGGGAATTCCTTCAATTTTCTTTAGTTTTCCTCCTGGTGGCACTTTTAATGGCATTACGCCCCCTTGGAATTGCAAGGGATGCACATCCTAACTCCTCTCCTTGCTCGAGTTTTAATTGAAGGCTCACAGCTGATGCTGTCGTAATAAAGGGATTTTCCCAGTCATTTCCTTTGAGAGCTGTCCCGTTTCCCGCTGTTCATTAATAAAACTGGTCTGTGGCATCATTAAAACATGTAAAGTTGCAAAGTATGTGAAGGATGCAGACATGTATATCGATGCTGGGATAGATATATACCATTAATGTGCCACGGTGGTGCATTAATTAAAAAAAAAAAAAACACTTGTGCGTCTGTCCCTGAGATTTAAATTTCACTCGGCAACGGCGAACAAGTTACAATTCGATATCAAAAGATTTGCATACAGCCGACGATTTCACGCAGATTTTCGGGACATAAACACCCACGCACACGAACGGCAAGAGAAATCCTCTTCAGTCAGCAAAATCTGTTTACGAATTCGCCTCCTGGGACTGGGCCGGATTCAAAGTTGCGTGCCGTATCAAAGTTATCTTTTTGGCATATCACTTGCCGGGGTTGGGTTTCGGGGAGAAGGGAGAAGGTAGAACTCCGAGGTGGACCAGTAAGACACACTTAACACCTCGGCACGTGAGTTTCCAATTTCGGCGACAATTGCTATGCCAACACACGTCTGCTCAGGTAAAGCCTTGAATTTAATTGAATAAGAAATGGCTACGGAAGCATGCCTCCAATCAATATTTGCCATCAAGCGTTGTTCTTGGAGTCTAAGCGGAATCTAACTTAAGTCTAGGTCTATGAATATATTTTGGAGACAGGATCTTGTGTGAAAGTAAATAAATTCTTTGGCTGTTTGTTGTATTTCCAACAAGTACATATATCCATTGAGAAGGGTTTATTTTTAGATAGGTTTCAACTTGGAAGTTAGTTATTATTAATAAATGAAATTTAAGAAAAAGGAGATGATATATCCAATGTTTTATAAGGTATACAAGTTTTGAATAAAATAATAGCACAAACAGGTTGTATCTTAGTTTTTAAAAAGTATTTAAAAATTATATTAAAATTATCTTGCAAATAAACTTCCTTTATATAACTCAAATAAAATGTTATAACATTATCAAGGCTTAAAGAAGTCTAAGATTTAACTTTAAGCTTTCTTGAACAGCATTCTTAAATATTTTCCTATTTATTTACAGACTTTAGAGCAGATTTCTGTACATGTAGAATATTCAAATGTATTTCGCATCCTTTGAAGATTTTCGCATGCCTTCATCTGGGCTCTCTGGGCTCATTCTCAGGCATGTCATGCCGGCAGCCATAACCAGCTTATTAAATTGCAATCAATCTTTCCCCAGAACAAGACACGACAAGACGGAGACGCGTCATCGTCAGTTCCCAGAGAATTACCAATTTTACTGTCACGGCTACGTCGAATCGATGGGGAAAGCGAAAACAGAATCGAAACGAGGGCGCAGGAAGAGCACCTGGCCAATGTCAATCGATAACCTTGCACACCAAATGTGGAATGTGCAGCAGGGGTGGAACTTGGGGGTGGGTGGGCGTGTAAAACAATGAGAGAAATGCCAAAATAACAAAATTCCCATGCATGAGGTCTCTCCCCTCACCCTGTACAGACACTTGTTGACCTCGTAATGGCTATTGTTATTCCCCTTCGATGCACACAGGTAACTGGAAATGCTTCCATTTCGTATACAACTTTGTTAGTTTTCGTACAGGACTGCGTGCAGAGAATGTCTCTTAGTTAAACAGGGAAAAGGTAAATAATGTTCCAAGCCAAGGGTGTAGTATTCGGATGGTTTTCAGCTTTTACGAAGGTTGTAAGTTTACAATTTAAGCAGGAATATTTGTAGAGAGAATGTTAAAGAAACTTTACAGATGAAAAGCCAGTAGGTAACTCATTAAGAAAATATAAATAAAATATTTTTCAACTAAACAAATTACTTGCATTGCTTAATCTAGGATACACATCACACTTCTTGCACCTCAAACCGATTTCCCACTCTTGGTTTACTCACCGATTGTGTATGTGGCTCCATCCACCGTGAATGTGGCCGCTTTGCATTTGTTGAAAAACCGCGAGGCAAAGTCCAAAGCTGAGTTCTTTAAGCTCGAGGATACCCGGCGAATGGGCGAGTCCGGGCAGGAAGTGGGCTGTTGATGGCGCTCCGGCGACACCTGGTGCTGCAACACCTGCTGATGCTGCTCGAGGGTCGTTACAGCACTGGTCACCGTGTTGGCGGAGGTCAGCCGTGCCGTAAGCACCGCGGGCACTGGGGCACTGGCACCTGGACCTGCACCTGCACCAGCTAGGGCACCCGGATTGGTGGCCTGACCTGCAACCAGACCTCGGCTGGTCACAGGTGTGGCCGCCCCGGGAGCCAGGCGACGTGGCGCATTCGACAGATTCAAATTTGACATTTTGCACACACTCTGGCGTGGCGTTTCCGTTTCCGTTTACGTTTAGAATCGCGCTTGAATTTCTATTCTGTGGCAGTTCACTTGATCACACTCATGATGTTGGTTACTGAACAAAGGTCAGCGCATCGATTAGAGCCTAGGACACCTGTTGTGCATCCGAAATTACTTGTTAGAGGAGAAGCCAGAGCCTGACCAAGCCAATTTGTTGCAATTACGTTTCGGAGAATATGCTATTCATGAAAAGCCTTGCTTGCAGTAATTAAATAAATTAACTCTTTGGAATAATAGAATGAACCCAATCAGCAGAAAAATATACAATTTATTTAATTGTGATTCAATGGAATTAACCAAAGCTTTTTAAGCCACTTATATGGAAATGATAATATCTTTTAATTAAAACCAATCTCTACCATATGTTATATATTTTTGTATGCAATTTTCAAGTGAATTCAGTGCGGGTTATCATATGTAAAAAGCTAATTTTCTATTGTCCTGTCAAATAAATATCTGTAGTATTTCCAGAATTCCCCCTCGTAAGCCAAATTTCAATTTGCAACATTTAATTGGCCAATAAAAGATGTCCAAATATCTCATTACCAAAGTTAATTTAAATTCCGAAAATATAAGTACCCATATTTCCGGAACCGCAATTCAGCAAATTTGTTTTCCCCTCCCTCGCTGTTTGTGTCTGTGGAAATTTGTGTTTATGCATCTGCGGGTGCCTTTGGGCCAACATCGCATCTATGGCTATATCTCTTTTGTCCATCAATTTATCTGGCCAAACCCCCTGTGCTACAATTTGCCCGTAGTTTCAATTTGCCAGTGCCCGAAATTTAAACAAAATTGCAATTACAACTGCCAGTGTGGGTGGGTGAAATCGGGGAAAACATGTGTCCACATGGGAGGGCCACCGAAAAAGCATAGCCGTATGGCTCTGCGAGAATGATAATGATGATGGAGATGATGATTACAGTCAATAAAAACGGAATTACCAGGGCTGAACCAACGTTTGGCCGGGCTGGCACAGGTTAAGCGGATGCGATGAGGGGTTAACTGGGTAGGAGGTTGTGTTGGTACTTCAGCCAGTCGGTTGATGACTTTGCCTCTGTGTGCTTCTGTCTCTGGCATATTTCTGGCTCTCTAAAATGCGACGAATTAAAGTAAATTGCTTGGAAATAATCGCATACACTGGAGCACATAGCTGTTAGGTATACAGAAGCACACGGAGCCAAAATTTAGAGTTTATATTGGAGGAAAATCAGATGATTTTCTGGGTTTAAATAAGGAAAGCTAGAGAGGGGATTGTATATAAAAATATTGAATGCTTTTTGAATAATTTTCATATGGCAAAGAATTTATTTTAAGCCTTTTCTGTTTAGTGAAAAGTTTATAGAGCTAAGTCTTAAATTAAACAAAGAGCTTAATCCCTTATGAAAACATGTCATGAATTAAATTAATATTAAATAGTAGTTTTGTGATTTAATTACTTTCTTCTGTGAGAACATTTTATGTTGTTTAGGTTCATCCTCAAACAGTATAAATTCTTGACATATCCTTAAATTAAATAAATTAAAATAAGAATGAACTCTTTAATTTATCCTATTTTTTTTCACTGCACACACGCACACTCGCACCAGGCATAACCGCCAGACAATGAGTGGCTTTCTGCGGCTAAATTGCCGCCGGTTCCTGCCCGCTGCCTATCAGCCAGCGCTTTGTGATAATGGCATTCAAATGTATACATTTGAGGTTTTTGTTTTCCTTTTTTGTTTTTTTTTTTGTGGTTTTCCCGTTATGCCGTTCTGCCGCTTATCGCACTGCGGAAAAGGCGCCGGGAATTGCCACATCAAGTACCGCCGAAAGAGGAGTATAAACAAACAATAGCAATAATAATAAATTCTGCTTTGGTTGCTAGATGGTTCACTATCCGTGAAATGCGAGTTGTTGGAGGTCTTAATTATTTGCAATTATTTCTCTAATATAAGGCCGCCTTCAAAGGATTTTAATTCGCGGCTTTCTCTGGTGAACAAATCATAATCCTTTCCATTGAGGAAAAAACCCCTCAACCTTCTGTGCAGCTGTTATGGCTTTGTTTATCCGCTTTTCATTGGATTAACGCTTTTTGTTTATTTGTATTTTTTACCTGGATAAATATGTTATGCTTACTGCTTAAACAAATTGGGACTTTAAAATATCTGTCACTGGAAATTAAAATATTTTTTACTATTGAGTAAGGAAAAATCTAAAAAGATAAAGTTACACACTTTCTTGAGCTGTTGCTTACCGCAAATAAATATTTTTTAATATATGTTAAGAGACTAGAATTATAACACAAATTTCATTTCATTTTCCACATAAGTAGATAATGTATAATATTTAAAAAAAACTACCTGGCACTGGGCAAAAAAGGAATATTTCTAATAAGCTGTCCTGGCTAACCTTAAGTATAAAATAATCTAATAGTTTAAAGAAAGCACACTTTCAGCTATTTCTTAACGGAATAGTAATATTTTCGTATTTCTTCTAGAGACTTGAAAATTCCCCCAATTTCACTTTATTTTCCACATTGTCAGATGTAGCTTTATTCCTTATGGTTTCCTTTGTCCCAATATGTTTTTGCTGACTGTAACTGAAAGCAGTGTACCTTTATTCCCCACAAGTGCTGGTTATAAAAATAAGAAAAAGGAAATATCACTGCCCTATATAGACTGGCCGGGTTTTATTATCTGTCCCACTTTGACAGCCTGTGTTTGTCTGTCTGTGTTTATGCCGTGTCAACACCCCGAAAGATGGACTCAATGTCTCGATTTCGGCGGAGGGAAAACAAAAAGAAAATATATATGAAAATCCGAGACTTGGATTATGGATTTTTGTGGGCGTGTGCTTTATGCTTTATTGCATTATAACAAGTTTTAGTGGCGTGTTGTCTCTAGGTCTCCCTCTCAATCCCTCTCTGGTTTTTTGTTCGCTGGGCCATACTAATTAATACCTTTGGGCGTTCGTCATGAATAGGTGTGCGTGCCTATGTGTGTTTGTGGGTGGTGTGTGCGGCCATGTTTGCAGATAAATTGCGATGCTCAGTGGCTTGGATAAGCAGACCGGCTTTAATTTGGTAAATTAATTCTGAAATATTTAGGTCGCAAATATCCAGCTCTGCCCGACCCCCCGCGGCCACACACGAGACTCGAACCCAACCCCGCCGACAAGGTCACGGCTCGAGGGAGCTCCTCGCAGATAAAAGACTGAGCTATGTATATATATTTATATATATATGTTTATATATATCGAACAAAGAGCGGGAGCGAGCAGCTCAAACTAAAGCCGAGGAGAATGCTGAAAATTTAAGGATACCGGTTCGCAGGATGGATATTGGGATACTCGGACGGGCTGCTGCCTTTGATTTGCGCCGAGCATAATCAACTCAGTTGGAAACATTCTCGCGCTGGAAACTGAAAACGAGACGCAGCAACAACAACAGCAGCGAAAAAAGAAAACCCTCTTGCTAAGGAAACTGCCGGAAAAGTAGATATAACCAGCAAGCAGGTCAGCCAACAAAAAAAAGTGAAGAAAAAATTACCAGGCAAATTGCCGAGGCCCGGTCCAGAAATATATATATGTGCGGACATAAATAAAAATAAAGGGCCAGCAAAAATATAAACTTTGGGTGAATTTTGCGGCTTAAGGACAACAATTGGCTGCTCACTTCCCCGTTGGCCGTCGAGCACTGGGCAACAAAAGCCGGGCAGCAGCCGCCACTTTTGAACTTCTAATGAAAATTAATCAGAGATGTTGTGCGGCGGCTTGTCGTTACCTAAATACGATCAAAGACCTATGCAAATTGGTTTAGTTTCCTGTGTTTTCCCTCTGTTTTTCGATACCTCGGCCAGTTACCCATGTTCCGTGTTGTTCAGTGTAATTTCTGGGGGGGTTTTTGCCACCCCGAGAACACCTGAAAAGGGTTTCCTAACCCCAGTTAGATTGACTGAGCAAAAGGGTCGGGTCAAGCCAACGCCTGAAGGGTTTTCGGGGAGGAGCGAAACAGGAAGGGGACTTTTGTTTCTGTTTCAGGTTTGGTCTGGGTCATATCATTGCCGTCGAGTTAAGTGTTAATCCGCTTTTGTTATTGTTTGGCACACAGCAGGAGTCAGCCCGAAGGATGGCACAGGATCAGGTGTCTTCTTTGCTTTGCGAGGTGTTACAGTTTTGCTTGGATCCTTTTTTTTCTGATTCTGAGTCCGGGTTACATAATTGTTAATTTAAAATGTGTTTAATGCAAATTTAGTTGCCCGAATGTCCTGGCCCCGAGCTGCTAATTGCCGGGCCCTAGTCCCTGTCCATTCGCACATTGAGCTATTAATTTATCGAGGTGTTTGAGCAGGACATAGCCAAACAAATTGCTGAGCAAATATTTGCTGCAAGCCACCGATTTGTTGTGGCTTCTATTTCTGCCACCACCCACGGGCCGACAGGGCAACAGGTTTTGAACCGTAGGCCAAAAGCAACAAGTTGACTTGGTCAACCTATCCCCGCACTTCTCCTTGAACTTGTTTTTATTTTTCTTTAGCATTTTCCTGAGTAATTAAAATTGCCACTCGAATCACTGCCTTTTTCTTGCTTTCTTTTTTTTTTTGTAGCCGGAACTTCACTTGATGGGGCACCCGAACTACGCATACACACTGGCCCCGAGGACGAGAACTACGAGAGCGAGGCTCCAACTCGGTAAAGGATGCGAGCCGCGAATCGGAAGCCCTTCCTGTTGCTCTGGGCTGGGCGCATTACCTTCCGGCAAACGTGTTGCCAATCAACTGACGAGCTGCAAATCATGTCCTGGCCTTCAGCTGGCTGCCCCACTCGGTGGCAAAGAGCGCGTATCAAGAGCGGAAGCTCTCCGCCAAGAGCGGCAATCAGCGCTGATGAGAGCTTTGGGTGGCACCAAAGAGAGGAAATACAGGAAGGAAGAGAGTCCTGGCCAGAAAACTAACTGGCTAACAGTTAATATGGAAGATACGAAGATAGTTTCCTGAAGAGAACTATATATACTTACACTAACTATGTGCAACTATATATGCTAATTAATTTATTTAACTTTACAATTTGGGTTTTATAAAGGTTCTTGTAGTGGGCACAGTAAAATGTTATAAGTAATTGATATTAAAGTCCTTACATATCATTCCTTATCTTATTATATTCATTTTAAACTATTTTTATCTACATTTACTTTAGTTTCTCGTACATAATTTCATTAGTAATTTTTTATTAAGGCTGCCTTGATTTATTGTTTCATTAGTAATTTTCTATTAAGGCTGCCTTGATTTATTGTTTACAAATAAACTGAAAGTGAAGACTTGGGAATACAAATATTTATGCATCAGAATGTATCGATCCAAAACTACTTTACGAGTTCTGATAAACTTATAAAATGCATAAACTTCCTGTACGGTTTATAACATTTTTCGTTTTACAATAATGTTTTATATTTGTTATTTGAACATTAGGGAATAAAGCTATAAACAAATCACCTATACTATTTCTGAATGAGTTATGATATTAATTAACATCAAATTTAACAAAACCCTCATTAATATTCCCTTATATTTATAGCAACACCTAGTTTTGCCCTTGAATTTATGTAATCCAACACTGTCGATTAACTTCGTTAAAATATTCTCTTTTCACACATTTCTTATCATCCAAAAAAACCTTGATAGTGGATTTTCCTATTGATTAACTCTTGTCTGCCTGTTTTTTGGCTTATCTCCGCCAACAGCTGATGGCAGGACTCTGGCAGTTGCTCTCGCAGTCTCTTAACTCCCGAAGCTTTTCACCACCAAAAGCTTGGCAAATTTTCCTGTGGCTGCCACTGGGCGGCGCCGCCAAGAAAAATGGAACTGAGGTTCGTCATGAAAATATTTGGCGGGCAAAAATCTGACGGCATCGTTTTGGTTAGTCCTGTGACAGCAAGGATATATTGACAAATGCCCTGGGTAAGGGCAGACGACGAACGAGTCGTGTGTAATTTATAACGCCAATGCAGACACGACAAACGAGCGAGGACAGCCTGGGAAAGCCGTATACCAGAGGGAGCACAAAAACTTAAGGAGTCGTCCTTGTCGCCCCCAACATTCTGCAGGTGTTTAGTTATTTATGCCTTGTCACACGAAGTCTGCACTCCGCATGTAAAAGACAAAACAAATGCTCTGCGCTGGGTGCGCGCAGACATCCCTGGAATGAGCGGTGTCTTCCCCAGCTTAGCCATAAAGGATTTGACCCAATCCTCGTTGTTCTTCTGTCGCATTTACCACCTTTAAACCGCCCAACGAATGCCGAAAATGCTGAAATAAAAACATTTATGGGAGGCGGTCGCATAAAGCAGATTTGAGCAGCTGCCGCCAAGAGCGAAGCGAAAATGGCTGTACATTTATATGCAGATGGATGTATTTTCGGGAAAATAATGAGTCTGCCAAGATATGCACAACTCTAATTGAAAAAGTTATCAGCGAGTATATTTTCAGGGGAATATTCTTCGCTCTAATTAAGTGTCTGGCTTTGAATATTTAAATTAAATGCATTTTAATGGTACACGAGAAATATAAGCGTACCACAAGGAAAACAATTGAGAACGAAAACATTCAACTATACTTGCGGTCTTTTTAAGCATTTAATATAAATTGAAGTTGGGAGAAATCTCTTGGAAATGTCTATTTTATGATGAAATAAAAGTTTAAGCTAGCTATCAAGTGGTGTTAGTGTTCTCTAAGATGAATATAGGAGTTCCTTAAAATAAAATAAATGAATGAGCTGAAATTTATCTTACTTATATAAAGAATTTTAAATATTAATATTTTTCTTATTAGATCAAAGCCAAAAAAACGCTATCGTATAACTTTCAAGTACTTTTTCAATTGCCAATTTAATATTTTGTTCTCTGGCTCTCTCAACAATATGCTCTCATTTCACCAATTCGTTTAAATTGCAAATTTCACGGCAAATTAAACAATAGTTGAAATTTTCATAGACCTCTGCCGTCCCCTCTCCTCTTAAATGATGTGGTTGACTCTGGCCATATATCTAGCAGAACATCAAGTCCCGCATGTTGGCCACAAGTCAAGTCGAGTCCTTCTCGGTCTCAAGCTGCGCCGTCTGCCTCCCCGCCACTCGACTCCACTCCTCCTTGGGGCATGCCACTAGACTATCATGACATTTGAATAATGTGAGCACATTTGGCATTTTATTTTATCATCAGGCATTTGCTGATGTGCTGCTTACAGCAGCACAGAGCCAGGACATCGTCTCCTGATGAAATTAAACTGCTCTTGGTCCTCGACTTGACTTGCTGCTCGGCTTTTATTTGCCTTTACTATTATACGCTCATTCATTTGTCTCATCATTTCGCTCACGCCCACGGGGCGGATGTGGAATGGGACCGTGGAGTTCCGGCCATTTTCATTTCTTTTCTTATTTTTTTTTCTCGGTTCTCCTTAGCCTCCCATTCGAGGGGCGTGGCCTAATTACAGCTTTGGCGAACTTTTTCATTGTTGCCGCCGTAAAAGTGAAGCTTGCAACAATTCTTTTTTAGGGGCGAGCCATCATTTTCGGTAAACTTTCCAATTAGAAGGTTAAGTATACGCAGCATAGGCCAGACTCGAGGCATTAAGTTTTTCAGCGGCTTGTTATTATTACCGCCTCTCCGCCTTCGCCGGCTTTTCTTTTTCCACCACTTTTCCGCGAGCTTCTTCTCCCAACAATGCATTGAAATTTTGATTGCAACCATTAAAATGCAAGCGCAACTCGTCGGTTGCCGCCCAGCGCCGCCCACAAGGCAGCGCATAATGAGGATTTCACGCAGGTCCTGCTCAGCGCAAGGTCAGCCAAGGACGACGGGACAATTGTTGTTATTACTTTTGTTGTTGTTGTTGTTACTGCCCTTAGTTACTGCCGCTGCTGCTGGTGCCGCCGCTCGTCGTGTTTTTATAATTTGCCACAATGGGGACGAGGGCAAGAGCAGCAGCCCCAACAGCGACAGCCGCAGCAATTAGAGCTCTGGAAAAGCGAAAACAAAACAATCCGAAAAGCGTGGAAAAAAACTGACAACAACAAAATGAAAAATGAAAAACACGAAAAATGTGCAAGACAAATTGCCAAGCCAGAGCTTGAGGCAGCCAAAAATAATGCGAGCAGACAACATGCAACATAGGAACATATTGCACCACAGCACGGTATATACAAAAAAGCATAATGAATAATAGTTTTCTCTAACAGCATCATTAATTTATTAGCTCATAAATATATTAGAGATTTGTGAGCTTAAAAATTAAAAGATCATCAAGCTAACTTCTAAATTCTAAATTGTTCTCTGTATAAAGGCCACTTTGAAGCCTAATTTATTATTTAGGTCTTTAATTTCGAAATATTTTTGCTGACCTAATTTTGTGTGTAAATGATTAAATATTGGTATTCAACTTAAGCCACTGAATTAGTTAAAATATTTACTAAATTATTTTCCTTTGATTACCTACTAAATTCATAGAATATCTATTTTCCCTCTCTCTTCAAATTATTCCTTTGAGAATATTTTCTTTCCTTGTAAAGTTTCCTCCGAAACACAAGCCAGAAAAGTTATTCAGATTATTTTCCCTTTGCATAATTTTTTCCTTGGCAGGAATATACATCAAAATAGTTTTCCCCGAAATAGAAGTGCGGAAAAAAGGTGGACCGCAACAGGCACTTGTAATGTGCAGTCGAGGCAAGGCAAACGAAATAAATCAATAAAACTAAAGCATGGTCAGGCATAAAATGTTGTCGAGGCTGCCATAAAAAAAAGAAAAACTTGGAGACTTGGATTCTCCGGTCTCGTTTCTCGAGTGTCCACTTGTATCAACCTCGAGACCCGGTCGAGTGCGCCCTGAAAATTCACTCGGGGATTTCGATGTAATACAATGCAATCCAAATATTGATTCGCCGTAATTGTTGGCATTATTGTTATGCGAGCTGATTAATGCGACAAGCGACAACTAACAAGTCCCCCGTCCGGATGTGTTGTGCATTGCCACAACTCCCCGTGCTCGGGAACCGAAATCCAAGCCATGGCGGAACAAAATTAATACAACATTTATGAGTCACTTATTGTGTGCGCTCATTATGTAAAGGGCGACGCTCCGAGGAGGATGAAGGGGTCAGGTCAGCATTAGCCAGCAAATGACCCGCACAGCTGGCGCCGTTCCAGGGTAGTCATCCCTTTTAGCCACCCACCTCCCAACAGCCCCGTCCCCCAAGGACACACGCGCTGACTGCATTCCGCTTGGCCCACATTTGTCGCCCTTTTGGGTTATTGGACGCACAAATTAGCGGAAATTATGCAACGATAATGTTGTACAACCAATTGCTTTTATAGATTCCTTGCGTGCACCCTCCTGCCCCTGCTGCCGATGGCCTTTTATTATTGCTATTTTTCCCATTTACTGCGAAACCGCAAATTGCTGAGCATTTCCAGGAACCAAAATCAGCCAGGAGCCAGTTGAGGGCGGGGTTGACTTTTATTTGCAAAATTTCCATGATAACTAATTTACATGCATAAGAGGATTTATCGTTCGTAAAAGGGATAACAAGGCTTACACGCCCCACAGGGTTCATGGAGGGTTAACAGTGCAATTGCTGCAATTTCTATTATTAAAATCAGCAGAAACTATAACGAGGGGAGCTATAATGCTCATTAGTATTTCGTAGGGGAAAAGGGCTTAGTTTTTAGAGCTCTGAGTTCTGATTAATTCCAGGAAAGGACTAGACATAAACTGGAAATAAATCTTTTTAAACTTAAAATTTACTTCATTTTTACTAATGACAAATAATCAAATTTATTTCACTTTAATTGTATTTTAATAGATAAACAATCTGAAAATTAATTGGAAACCTTTAACATTTCATATTTATTACGTAAATACCCAAGCATTATGTTTAATTATTAAATAAGGAACAGATGAAAGCACACAATTACACAGTTGTTAATTGCGTTGCTTATTAACAGATAATTAAAATTTGTGCCAGTCAATGCCTGAATATTTCGTCCTGGACAAATTTTCAATATTCATGGACGTGCGCGTCGCTTTAATGGCTGTCAGCCGGACGGAAGGCAGGCAGCGGCAGGGGGTCGGGGGGGTCTCAATATGATAATGCCTTAATTATGCAACAAGGATTCCCTTTTTCCGTGCCACGAACATCACATAAAATACCATAAAAGCCCGGCCAAATGCCATTGACAGCACTTTTCATGCGGCCACGAGCCGGAGGACCCGAGGTCCACAGGAGGAGCGTGAACATGCTCACACGTATTGCCCGGGAATGCCCAAATATATTTCATATTTATAACATAATTCGATATAATGCCCTTAGCGGCGGCACATCAACTCCACCTCTTGCTAGTCCTGTGCCATAAAAACCAGGCAAGCCATACAATTTTGCGGCCACAGTGCGTATACGCAACCACTGACCACAGAGAGGCCAGCAGCGGTAGGGGGAGGGAGAGCGACGGGAGAAACCTGGTCAAATGGCACACAAAAGGCCAACAGCAAAACGCACTTTGCCTACTGAGGCATTAACATCTGTTGTCCGTTGTGCGTTATCTGCTCCCGCATTCCCACAGTCAGGTCCTGGTAGTTGACCCAACAAACGAGCATAGTTTCTATTTATGGAGTTCGCCAAGGTCTCCATAAACAATCGGCATGGCTAATGGATTTCGGATTTAGCAAATACGCCCAGGCAGCTAGAATATCCTAAGATTTCCCCTTTGATATTCCTCAGCAATTTCCCGCTGACCCCTTTGGCACAAATAGGTTTGTTTGCGATTGCCTCAGGGGGCAAGTCAGTTTGCAATCGATGCAATTAAAATATATTTGTCCAGGCTAAAGACAGGCAATTGGCATTGGGTTAAGTGAACAATGGAACTCATCCTTGAGGTATTTGTTGTCTCAGGAGCTTTGGAAGATAAATATGGCTAATATTAAAGAACTAAAGAACACTTTTAGAGCATTACTTTCATAAAATTAGTTTACAAATCTTATTTATTTCCTTAGAAAGGTTATATTACTCGTATTATTAATGAGAAGTAAGCGCTCTAAACAATTTTCATAGCAAATCACACTCAACTTCCAACAATAATAATAATAAATAAATAAACAAATTCAGTTTCAAAAATAATTCAACGAGCCACAAGATGAAAGTGCATTGGCAAATGAAAAGCCAGTTTTTCCTCTCTCTCTCTCTGTGATAAAATAGCAACGCAATCCCATAAAGCAGCAGGACCTCACAGTCAGAGAGGTTTCAAACTGGATATTTAAATGAAGTTAGCGCCAGCCCGTGCTGAGTGAATGATGATACTTCCCATTCATCAATTCAATTTGTGCGCATTTCCATTGCTAATGCAGGCGGGAAAGTGCAGGGGATTTCCTCACGGGTCAGGAGAAAGAAAACACCGGCTTTGCCTTGGGTTTCCAGCTGAGGCGATGTGCATAACTTAGGACAGTTAGGAGTTCTCGGTCGCCTCATTTTATTAACCGCTCGCTGCTTAGCTCCTCGGGAGCTCCCACATGAGCTGCAATCCGGCTAGAGGACTTGAACTGGAGCCATGATCCTTGGCACTGGCACTCCAGCTCCCGCCGCCGGCTTTCATGTTTGTACAGGGCCCTTCCTTGGCCCCTTAAATATGCTAATAATTCTCGACGCTGCTTTATTAAATTTCTATGGCAACCGAGAAAAATGAAATGCGCCCCAAAATGACATAACTTATTTAGCTCTTGCGATTCGCCGTTGCCGCGGAAAATTAACACCAGCCAGCGGCGGTGGCAGGAGGCAGGAAGCAGGGGAATCCCGGATACCCTTGGCAAACCAAAAGTCAACGTCGTTTCTTGTTTTTCCACGACTGTCGGTTTCATTTTATGGCCACGCCCAGCAAAGTGGCTTTCGCCTTCTTCCATCTTGCCAACCATTTCTTTATGCCAGCTTTAAACAGAGAATTGTGTCGTTAAACCGTCAGGCACTGGAGTTTAATGCAGAAATAATTATTTCATTTAATGCGTCAGCTTTAATCATTTGCCAGAGAGTAGAAGCGCCGAGCTGAGGGCGCAATCTGTAGTTTAATGTGCCGGAGAAATGGATGCCTCAGCGCAATAGCTCTTAGGGTATAAAAGCCCCTAGCTATTGGCCTTGGCAGTTATATTTGTAATTTAGCCGAAGATAACTAAAAGTTGGGTTACTACATTTTTATGGAACTAACTATGATTTAAGATACTCTTTGATTTTAGTATTTATTTAAGAGCTAAGGTTTTGGCACAGATAATGTCTTAATTAGTAGGTTTGCATCGGACCAAGTAGTAGTATTTAACTTATACAAGAAACATATTAATTAAGGATTAAATAATAATGAAAATATGACAAGCAATTTTAAATCAAGTTTTAATTTCGTTTCACAGTCGAATACACAGTCCCACAATTTTTTTTAAATCACAGTAGATTTTAAATTCAGGTAAGTCTTATAAGCTATACCTTTCAATTAATGCATTAATAATGTTTAATTAAATCGAAACCATGCAAGTGATTATAATTAAAACCAAACTGAGTTAATATACCATTTACTATACAATTAAGTTTCAACAAACAACAATGAATTGATATTTTAACTTTCTCTTCCGGCTGTGTAATTACAATTAATAAAATGCATTTCCCAGGAAATTCACACAAATATCCGTCGATAAAGCTGTCAATTGTGACAGCCAATAATAGTGCCAAAAGGCTGCCAACTGCCCCGACAAACAATTAAAACCTTCTGCTGTTGGGCTTAAAGGGAAATGATTGTGCAAACAATGGATTGGCAGGCATTGTTGCACTTTTGTTTGACCCGACACACAAGTCTTTGTTAATTATGAATTCCGAGTCAATTTGCCGATGCGTGTGTTTGCCGAAACGGAAATCGCTTTTGGGTGGGTAAATCTCATCACCTGCCGGTGCCTATAAATCATAATTGACTGCTCCCAGGTGGGGTCCGGGTAAATATTGACACTACAAGGAACAATTAATCATATGCAAGGCAATGTTAATTTGCGATATTCTTTTTTAATTATCAATCGCAAACACACAGTGAAGGTGCACACAAGATATGCGGTCAGCAGAAAATATGATTGCCTACATAACTGTGTACTCAGTCAGGATGTCGTGGGGGTGTATCCTGTATATTTCCATACCCTCTTAGGCATCGATTTTCTATGCACGCACTATAAATAAATAAATGTATATTTATGTGGCAGTCTTTCTATTACAGGACTCCCACAAACGGCAAACTATAAATAAATTAAGGTGTAAAAATAGAGACAAGACAGGCTCAAGTTCAGGCTATTGAGTGCAGGACTTAGCCTTAAAGCTAGTTTGTGGTCTTAGAGTGAAATGTATTTCTTATATAACGACACCTTTTTCCAATCAATTTTTAAATATTATTTAAATGATTCCCGTTCAAGGGTCCTATAACTTAATTTAAACTTACAGCTTCGAGGAATAAATTATATAAGCCCCGATCTCATAGCCATATGCCAAATGCAGATTGACGTTGAAAAATGATGTCAGTTTATATACATATTTATGCACGCCCTTGTCGGGTTGGCAAAAACAGAAACATTCGTTAGGCGGGTTAAATATGCAAATGGTTTATCTGCCTTGGTCCGCTGGCTTGTTGACCCCACAAAGGACCTCCTTTCGATCACAATAGACATCAGATGGTCGGGACTTACCTTTTTTTCCTTAGCCTTTTCCCGTCGCCTGCAAGAAAAAAAAAAAAGAATAAGAACTCGATTAGGAGAGCAAAGCTGGGATTTAAACGCAGCATAAACAGGATTGCCATCGATGACACACGACACGCATGAATACCAAATTATGGAGAACTAAAAGCTTAGACCAAACGCAAACAGAAACTGAGATTCCGGTGGAGATGTAGATTGAGTGTCTGGCCGAGGGAACTGCTCAAGTGATGAGCCTGTTTATATTTACGGCACTCCCAACAGTTTAAGCCGATTCCTTGGCTACTGGGCAGGTCCTAGCCCGACTTGAAGTGCTTTCGGACCGCTCTCCCACACACTTGACTTGCATATTTTGCCATAACATTTGCAGCTTATAAATATTATGTTACGGCTCAATAAGCTTATGGCCAAAGGACCTTAACTTGGCCCTGATTGTCACCCATTAGTCATTAGCATTCTCCCCGTGATATATATGCGTATATTTATATATAGATGAAGTGTGACTCGAGTGGCCACTGATGGATTGATGCTGGCCAGCCACAGCCGGATTTATGACAGCCCATCCTGGCCACATATGTGGCCTTTGAGTCTGTCGGCCAGGTCGTGTCCTTAATGGCTCTTGGCCAACTCTGACAAAGATATCTTGGCGAACAAGCTGAGCTGGCTAATGAGAGGAGCAGTGGGCGGACAGATGGAAGCCCCGCTGAGGTCAGGCCAAAAGTTGTTGCTGGCCGGCGTGGTAATGACACTCATTAACGCACTCTCAAGGAGGAGTGTCCTGGCTCCGGCTCCTCCTCTGCTTTACTTGGTAATCGCCTTGGCTTTTGCAGCGTTTGCATAATGCCAGTGACCCAGACCTATCTATTTGTGTGTGAATTTTTATTTTTAGCCCAACTTTTTCGACCTCTCCGCCTGTCAGCCTCGTTTTCTTGGCCATTTTCGCCTTGGCACAATCTAATTACGGGGCTGTGAAAATTCATTAATGCCAATGCGAGTGGGGCAAGCAGCAGATGGACTGAACAGGGAGAAAATCGAACTTAAATCGAACTGGAACTGGGAAGAATAAATTATTTGTACTTTCTTTAATACCTTAAAAAAATAGTAAATATTTTAGTTAGGCTCTTCAAGGAATATTCCGAATTATTCTGAAGGCAGACATTTAGTTTACTTTTAATTCTGCTGTCTCTTTTAACTCTTAGATATTAATTTTAAAACTATTAAAATTTTCATAGTTCCAATTTAACTTTTTATTTATTTACTTTCACAATTTCTCTAGGTGTACAACCAAACAAAATTAATTATCCTTCAGAATTAGCGGGGGATTTTGCTTTCGCTTTGTCACTTTGCATATTTTCCACGCCGCCTTTCGGTTGGATTTCCATTAACTTTGTCATACCAATGCTTCTGGTCATCAATAAAATTTTAATGATTGCGTTAAGCTGCAGCTGCTGCCTACTTGCACAAATACGCATAGCCCAGTTTTTCGCAGGTCCTGCAATTCGATTAAGTCCTTGCCCGTATGCGCGTGCGAATCAAATAAAGTGAGTCCCTACTCCCTAGAGGGCTAAAATTTCCGCCGAGTGTGCAACATTTTCCACACGGACTGGGACGGGACCCGACATTTTAATGAAGTTGTAATGAGTCAAGGGTTACTGCCTCCTGGCTCCTGGCTCCTGGCAAACTGCAGCTGTTTGCGAGTCACCCTCATCCAACCATCGCGCAATTGGGGCACGCAAATATTTGCCCATATAAATTACAGACATACGCGTATCTGCGTGGCAGCAACGACGCGTGGCACATTTTACGTGCTTTGAATTTCAAATTTCATTCAATTTTATCTTCATTTTGTTTTTCTCACCCAGAGATATGGACATGCCTGGTGGGTCATCGTAGGCGCCGGCGGAGGAGGAGAGGAGAGGAGTGCAAGTATGCGATGTTCCAAAAATTTGACTTGGGGCCATCCGTGGATATGAATTTGGTTTTTTTTTTTTTGGTTGGGAAACATTCTGGGTGGGCATTAAATTTAATGGATCACACGATAAGAGTACCCATAATTGTTATTAAAACCAAAATAATTGAAATAAACCGGCATTTGCTTGTTTAAATCCATTAAAAGATTAAAATTCGCTTAAAATGTGGTAATTTGATAAAGGTTTTGGTTATTTATGGGATGGGTAAGTATTTTTTAAGCGATTTCTTGGACATGAGCATAATGATATAAATATAAAAATAGCAGAGAGTAAGTGATTAATCTGTGATAAATATGTAACGTTTTTTGAAATAAAAAGAATGGTGTCCTAATTTTTTCAAGTCTTAAAAGTCTCTTTGTCCTGAAAGGTAGAATGTCTCCAGTTTCCTACCAAATTTCCCTAAAAATAACCACAGATTATAAATCAAACAAGTATTGGCAGGGGGTTTCCCCTGGAGGAAGACTCCTTCTTTTGGCATGACTATGACAATATTTTGGGGCTCCCTGCGCCCTCTCAAGAGTAAGTGAATTAAAGCGAGTCCCAAGCTGTGTAAATTTGCGTGGCATACTTTGGAGCTCAAGGTAATTGAAATTTATGCATAAATTATGCGCATAAACGGACACGGCAAGGCAATAAACAAAAATAAAAATGCAAAATTGTGGAATCCAAGCGGGGGTGAAGTAACAATTTTCCCAACGCATGAAAATTTGATGAAGCCTCCTCGAGGAGGCGGCCCTGGCGAAAATTTGCTTGTCCTTTTCGCAGGCTTTTTTATTATTTAGCTATTTTTATATACATATGTATATACTTTACAATTTGTTTTGGCCGCCGTAGCGTGTACATGGACGTACGTTGTGCGCACTTTGAGCTCTCCCCGATGTTGATGTTAACTGCAGCAGCGGCAGTTACTGTATCGTGATCCGGAGATATGCAAATTTATTGCCACCGCAAAAGAGAGACTTTCAGATGCTGGCTACACGGATAGCTGCAGATATGCATTTGGAAATTGTTTTCCTGGCTGTGTCTGGCTCTGACGCTGGCTCTGCGGCTTGCCAACGACACGTTGCACAGTTGACTGCCCCGAAAATTGAGCAGCGTCCGGATGGCAAATTGTATCAAATAACCAAACGTCAGCACAAGCGCGCTGCTCTGTGCTGTGTCCTGCTATCTGCCATCTGCCGTCTGCTATCCTTTGGAATGTATCTGTGTATCTGCTACTGTTGCAGCTGCTGCTGCTGCATCGGCTGTTGACGTGCCTCTAACATGGCCAGCACATTGTTAAGGGAATACCGGCGAATGGAGGCTGTCCGGGCGCATTTGTGCAGCGCTTTATTTAAATTACTCAATTTGCCAGACAATCTGCCCCGGAAGTGGAAATTAACTACAGAAGCTGGGAAAAGCAGAGCCGGAACGCTCTCCCTATTCACTTGTGCCCACAGAAAATTTAATTTAGTGGAAAGTTTCCGACTCACATACATATGGTATGGGGAAAAGTTTTAAATTTAGGTTACTGCGGCCAAGGATGTCAAGAGTGCAGAAGATGGCCAGAGATCGGAACTAGAGTACAATATATGCGAGAGTGCGGATGCACTGAGGGGAAAATTTAATATAAAAATGGGGAAATAATGATATTAAACACCTACGAAGAAATTTTCAACATTAAAATAGAACTTCTACATTAATAGAACTTTAACTATAAGGTGTTCTTGTTTAGGTAGTTACAACATAACTTTCGTTCTTGATTAAGTAATTATAATACAATATTTTAATTTTGTATATATAATCCTAAATATTTAATATATTTAAAATTGTTTTATAACAGAATATAAAATAATAATAATTAGGTAATAAATATAGATTAGCTTTTGCTTTTGATGTAGTAATAATAAAAATAGTGCTCAAGTAAGTAAAACTCAAAATCTTTACCATATTTCTATTACTTCTAGGAATAGTGTCTGCGAGTTTCTTATTTCTTTTTTATTAATCATCAAATATTTCTCCAAGTGCTCACTTACATAATGTCTGCTTGTATGGTGTATGGATGGATTCGTGTGTATTTGTGGGTTTCTTTTCCCCCATTCATGTAACAACTGCTCTTCTTCTGTCTGAGTGTGTGTGCTCTCTCAGGCAGCTTAAGGCGCTTACTCTGTCACCTGGCTAACACACACACACAGCCACGCACACCCCTCCCCCTCCAACCCACTGTGAATGTGTGGACATGGAATTCCTTTGGCGGCGAAGAGGGCACCTCTCGGAGTCACTCCACCTTTCCGGGGCCCCTGTCTGAGTGCTTTTCGACCCAAATAAGAAAGGCGTTCGCCATTCTAAAACAATGTTACGAGCCCACCTCGGACGTTGCCGGTTTTTATACATTTATATATATATATATTTGTACTACACCTACATACGTGCAATTCTATTGAGCATTCTGGGCCATCGCAACAACAAAATGTTGACTTGGTAAGGGCAGGCTAAATTCTATTTCATTTATTTTTCTAAAAATATTTGACAATTTTGAGACTTTTCAAGATTTCAGGCCGGGTGAATTTTTTGAGCTGTAATAAGCAGCTTACAGAAAACAATCTCTAATGCGAGGCCCTGCGTCTGTGTCGCTTCTCCACCTGACAGTTTGTTTAAATTGGAAGAAGAATAAGGACAGATAAGGGGCCGAAAGGAGCGGGGAAAATGTGACGAGGAATTTCCCTGATAAGCTCTTATTTTTTGCGGTCATTTAATCAGGTAAACGTAAATAGGAGAAGAAAAAGGAAGAGAGAGAAGAAAGGGCATCCATTTAAAAAAGGCAATGTCGGCTGCTATTTATAGAAACTACTTAAAATTATATTCGCTTGGTAAATTAAAGGAAATAAATACTTGTGGCTTAAGGAAGTGGTGGATATATTCAAAATTATTGTGATTGAAAAGGACTTTAGCTTGATTTAAGTACAAAAATTCGTACTAAAGTAAAGTATTGCATTATTTTAAGAGCTCTTTCGTTAGATTTCCCCTAACCATACTTTGACCAAAGGGCCAACCAATCTCTGTGGTGGCTTACATCTAAGTATATCATCTCTTTTGACCATTTATTTGAGACAGCAGAAACCCCTTCATTTCTAAGCAGATCCCAAGCTAATCCAGCACTTACAGCCCAGCAGCCCCAGTCGGCAAAGCTTGAAAAGTAGCCAAAGCCCTTAGCCAGGCAATCAAGGGCAGGAGGAGCTCCTGCTAGCAGGAGCCAGAGCAGGAGCATAAATTGCAGCTGGGCCAACTCAATCATCTGACAAACATTGTATGTAAGTAAGAGTGTTCGCCGAGATATGTATCTAGTAAATGGTGAAAACACTTTTTATACGCTGCTCTTGTTTATAGCGCATTTTGCTGAAACAAAGCAGCCTTCCGGAACATTGCACAATAAAATGGCACAGCACAGCACAGCACAGCACAGCAGTCAGTTGGCCGTGGCAAGTTGCAGACTCAAAAATAGAGCACCAAAATAGGCGACAAACCGAGCTGGACGTCTCCCGCCCGCCCCTTAATGCTTGGACCCCGAAAATTGATTTTGATAACATGCCACCGCCCCTCGCATCAGCCAGGAGGGGGGACAAGGACAAGGAGAGAGCTGCGTCCTGCAGCTGGAAATAAAAAATAGGAGAGTAAACGCCGCATTTTGTTTTACTCGTCACTTGTCAGGCAGTAAAAGCAAATTACTTAAAGTTCATTGCTTTAAGCGACAGGACGAAGGACGAAGGACGAGGCCGAGGGGGAGGGGAAGGACTACTATATAGTGACGGGATTTGATGTGGAGTGATGGAACGAACGGTCGCTGATGGGTGATGGACGATGACGTCGGCTCGACGGTGCCTTCTACATTCATTTCATTTGGTGTCGCCGCGCATGAAATACGGCCAGGACGACTTGCCAGGACAATGAAATGTGATCTTATCGGAATTTGTCCATCGCTTTTCGCTTTCCAGCATTGTTCGAAATTGTATACCCGAGAAATTTGTTCAATTGCAACATTTAAAGGCCAACAAAAGCAGTAATCATTCATTTAAAGTGATGAAAAATGATTCACGAATTGTAAAGCAGAATTTTAAATTGTTGGAGAAGAAGAAGTTCGTTAATTTATAGTCATTTAATTGCAGAGTTAAAAGAAGATTAATTATCATGTTATAAATTTAGATTTCTTTGGAATTTATTACCGAACAAGTTTTACAATTACATTCCTTTCTAGTAATAGTTACCAGCAAGTTTGAGAGCAATTTATTATATTTTCAAATTATAATTATTATTTAAGCTTTGGTTTCACCAAATATATTTTATTTACAGAAATGGAAACACTGTTTAATGTTGAAATATTATGTTATATTTAAGGTTACTATTAAATTTATTAGAGTACCAAGAACATTTAATTGTAATAATAATAATAATGGTTATATACAGAATCAGAAAAGTATATTTTTATAAGTGAATATTGATAATTTAAACTAAAATTTAGTTTAAAAAATCTTCAAAGTATATGTAAATTTAAAAGCCATATTTTATAGTGTCTAAACTTTTGAAAAGCCTGCACTTAATGAAATTTTTCCTTAATTATAAGCCCTTTCTTCTGCTTAAAATAACCAACAAATCAATCAAATTTCCGTGACATTTTCGCGATGTAAACGTGAATGAGTATGAATTTTTTGATTTGATAAAATTGTCGCCAAATATTTCCGCTCCACATCTGCAGTTGTATTTCATCTGTGTCAACGGCACCGATTTTTCTATTTGGTTCACTCAAATCAAACCAAATTGATGAACAAACTCATTCGTTGGGTTGGTGAAATCAAAGCGAAATTGATTGTCAGCACTTGACACAAGCATTTTATATATTTGTATATGTATTCTTCTCCCTTTTTACGGCAGATCGATCAATGCTGGAACGAGTGGCCCAAAGGACACTGGCGCCTAATCGCCTGCCCAATGCATTTTGGGGGAACTTTACATAGATGATTGGACATTGCGTGGGGTCGGCGAAAATCCTTTTGTTTTCCTTCATTTTTATTTTTGTGTCTGCTTCGTGTTAAGGGGAATTGGGATTTTGGCCTTGTCCATTTGGCTGTCAGGTCTAGTATTTCATCCCTGTTGGGCATTTTTATTGATCCCCCGGGAGAGTTGGGACAAGGACACACGGAGAGGACCCGATTTGTGTTTGACATAAATTATGTCAATCGCTGGCAATTTGCTGGGCATTAATGGGGGGAGCATGGAGGAGTATGGCGGCTCCCAGGAGCAGTGTGGGCTTTGGCCTGTCAACTGCATAATTAAAGGACCAAAAGGCGCTTAGTGTCGTAACGGAAAGTGTGTCATGGCAGAAAAGTTTTGCTGCCGCCGCCTCCGCTGCTTTTTTCGCTCCCATTCGCACCTGTCTTGCCGCTGTTTAATTATGCAAAAGTAGGCGTTTGCGGCCTACAACTTGTCTCGGGCTTTTAAAACAATGTGCGGAGCGGGAGCCGTTAGATAAAAGTAATATACAAAGAACAAGTTTAAATGAAATTTCTGCCCCCGTATCCACACACACACACACATGACTTGGACTTGGTCTTGGTCTTGGTCTTGGGCTTGGGGTTGGAGGACGGGACAGACCGAGACAGAGACTGAGGGCTAAAAGCCAATAAATCAATGACAAGCACAGTGAAGGCAATATACGGTGGCCATATGTGTGGGTGGGTATGAAGGGCGGTGGGGTGAAAAAAGTTCAAGGCCGTAATCCCATTTGATGCCGCCGCAAATACGCCAATCATGTCATACATAATGTATGACTCTCTCTCTCGGCCGCAGAAGGGATTCAGGATGCGGATCCAGAAGGGCCACTGCAGAGCCCATTTAAATTCCCGGCCAATTGTCTACACATTATCGACAACAGGTCCTAGAGAGCCGCAACTCAATCTCTCCTGTTAGCCAATTACCGAAATTTCACACGCTCGAAAACCGAACTATGGGCAAACAACTTATGAGCCGAGCTGCAGAGCAGCAGAGCTGCCGAAAAAGAAATGCCAAACTTTTCCCATTACCAAACAAAACTGGCAAAGTGCTCCACAAAGAGCTCCACTGTCAAGAGCCTTGAAATCGAAAAGCCAAAACCAAAGGCTCCCAGCACCAGCGAACCGCAGGGAAGGATAAAATTTGTTATAGACGAATTTTTAGTCTGGCTTCCAAAATGGTATCACAACAAACTCTAATTGAGTTTCGGCCGAGTTGAAACGATTTAAAATGGTAGAAAAACAAGGCGGCTTTGGCAGTCCTGGAAAATATTTACGGATAAAACCAAATACAATTTGCCAAGCCAGATGGCTGCCAAAGGTGAAGATAAACAGAAAAACATGTGTGCGTATGAGAAATATTGAATAAATTGCGAAACTTATTAGGACAAGTCAATTCGTTGTCTGCAAACGGCAAAAATAAACAGAGCATTAAAAATATATATGCCACAAGCCAGATAACAATTTATTTTATTATTTATTACTATTATTTTATTTATTTTGCTAGTCTAGAAGACAGTTCAATCATATTTAAAAGACATATTTGTATAAAGTATAATTAAGAAGCAAAAGCATTTATAGATGAATAAATATATTTTAATGGAGTCATGGTGTTAATTAAAAAACCAGAAAGAAACCTACTTGACTTCGTAAGACTGATAGTTAAAAAACCAATAACTAAGGCAAACAAGTACTAATTTTACATTGGAAAAGTAAATTAACATGAATTAAACTTTGCATATAGATTTACTGCATTGTAAATGTTAATATAAGGCCCTCGGTTTTGTTTACAACAACATAAACTTAATTTTATATAATCATAATTTATTTAATTTCAGTTTTCCATACGCAGAATAACATAAACAAGAAAGAAAGCTAACTTTGGGAAGCCGAATATTGCATACCTTTGTAGATTGCACTTTATTGTTAAAATTTTTCATTACTCAACCAAAAATGCATGAATTTCATTTCGGAAAGCTTTTCTTTGCTGGTTTTTAAGAGCTTTAAAAATCTGCATACTCAATTTCGCATTTTAAAAAATTAAAATTTTTTCGATTTTTGACAATTTTAACGATGTAACCCCTTATAAAATTTTCAAAAAATTGAAAAAATTTTATTCCTCCAGAACATGGCTAGAACGGTTCGGCTTTTTTTGCTGATCAAGAATATATATGGTTTATAGGGTCGGAAATGACTTCTTCACTGTGTTTTAACCTTCTGACTAAGAGCATAATACTCTAAAACTCGTTTTTAATTTTTGACAATTTTAACGATGTAAAATTTTTTAAAAAATGGGTAAAAATTTTCTTTCTGTGGGACATACATTGATCGAGTCGGTTGTTGATGCTGATCAAGAATATATATGATTTATAGGGTCGGAAATGGCTTTCACTGCGTTTCAGCCTTTTGAATGATATTATAGCACAGAACAGGGGTATAACAAAAAATAAATATAATTTCTAAACATTCAACCACTAAATTAAAGCAAATAACAAGATAGTTATCTAAACAAAATACTTTTTAAGTTACTAATTATATATTCCTCATTTAAGAGAACCCAACCACCCTTTAACTATTTTTAAAATGATTTATTTAACGTCTCTACTACCCACAGTAGGGCCCACATTAACTGCGTAGATTTTTCGATTGTTTTTCCTTTTGTGATTTGGTCGTGTTTTCCACCGAAGTCGCAATCAATAAAAGTAATCAGTCAAGGCAAAACAATTAACGAGCGGCGGCAAACAAGGCACCACGAAAATACCAAAAAACACTGATTGAAACGATAGACAGAGCTGGCAGATGGTCTGGGGCAATGGAGGAGACTCCCAAAGGGGTTTTCGCTTCTTGGCCGCTAACTAACTAACTGCGTGCCACAGTCATTATAAATAATACAGGCGAAATCGATTTATTGACTGATGTTGAGCGGACCAACTACCAAAAATTTCCCACCAAAAGCCGAGTGATTGAGTGCGGAGAAGGGTCGCAGACCCGACAGCACACAAAAAAGGGCAACATCGCCTGAAAGTATGCCGCAATAAAATGACAAAATAAACGAAACAAAAACGGGCAGAGAGACAACGGAAGAGCCAGAAGCGAAAGAAACAAGAAATGACCATTTTATGAAGTGTTTAATGGATGTTAAGTGAGTGTGCGTGTGTGCTTAGTATGTATGTATGCGTGGTGTGTGAGTGTGTGTGTGTGCTGAATGTGTTATATATGTCAGTGTGTTATCTATTGAACGCTTGGCTGACCACACAACCCAAAAGACAGGACACGACCAGAGAAAATAACTTTGACTTGACGTGGCTTTGCTTTGCTTTTGCTGCCGCTTCTGGGGGAAATTAAATTGATTTTCTGTGTTTTATCGGTTTGGACATAATTGTATGCCAATTGACTTGGACACCGCAAAGAGGAAGTGATTCATTTGCATCAGTAGCACTGGGATAACACAGCCTTCGGCTGTGGCCTTGTTAGTGAACTCAACGACTTGAGAGTGATCCCTCATGAAACTATTACTAATCTTACTTAGATGACTAAAAGAAAAAGTTGTTATTTACATGAGCAAAAATATATCTCAACTTTCTACTTTATTGCCAAGAATGTCCTGATATAGGTTAAAAGTTTTAGCTAAAAGAATTCAAAAGATCGAACGCTTTGTTTGGATTCTTCCATTATTTTTCGTAAAGTTTGCTCTCCTATTTAGACACAGTAAAAATGTGTGTCTTTGACAATTTATTTATCTGCTGAAATCTGCAACCTTCTGGGCACATTTAAGTGCTGAGCAGCCGGCAGAAGGCAGAGGGCAGGACGGAGCAAGGAACAACCAAGGAGAAACTAAAGCAATCCCATCAACTAAAAAGCATCTCAACGTGTGTCCGCACACCCATATACCCATATATATTGTAACCAACACACACATGTGCCACCGTCTGTACGACTATCCGTGTGAGTGTGCGTGTGTCTGTGAGTATCTCAAATGAGACTAAGGCAACTAAGGCGCTTCTAGCTGCAAATGGCAGCACTTAAGCCCACCCATACCAACCTATCCCATCACAACCCCAACCCCAAACCCAACCCCATGCCCATGCCCATGCCATTCCATTCCGGCGATGACAAGCGCATAAAAATGGAAATGAAAATGCCAAAGCTTCGAGGGGACTGCCAGCCGCCATTTCCCCACTATCCCATGGATTGGAAAATGACAAATTGCTAGTACGCTCAGCGTTAAAATTATTGCGGCCCGATTGCATTAGTGGCCATGAAAGCGTTGATTTGTTTAACTAGAGTCTGGCCTGCAAGCGACACGGATACGGTTGCGGATTGCGGGTTACGGGCAACGATTTACGGGTTACTGGCTATGGGCGACGGACAGCACCGGATAGCCGCACAGCCAAAATGGCGGCCAGGCAATTAATGACACATCCAAGACCCGAGCTCCAAGGCCAAAGCCAGGAGGTGTCCGACAACGACGACAGCAACAGCCACAGGGCCACGTTCAGTGCCGGAAAATCCTCCTCCTGCCACGCTGACATTTGATTCCACCAAGGGCAGAAAAGAAGAAAATAAAAAAATAAAAGGTTGACCAAGTAAAACACGTGACACGCGTATATATCTTGGATTTTTAAGGATGCCAAGACTTTGGGCGGTAATAAGTATAAAGAAAATTAAATCTATTAGAGATGACAGGTAATTTGGAGTAACTAAAATAAAGGTAAACCTAAATCATGTTTAGGAGTCTTTACCCTTTTAAAAATATATATAAAAAGGCTCCGCTTAGTTCTTTAATATTTACAAAACTCATGAAAACTAAAATAGTATTAAATTTTATCCTTAAACCTTAATAAAAAGACTGTAATTTATTTTCTGACCAATTTCGAAATTATAAATGGCACCCATAATATAAAGTGGACCACAAATAAATTGACCATTTACCTATTAAATAATATTAGTAAACTCCAAGCTAACCAGAAAAATGTATCTGTCAAATCGAAAATTAATTTGTTCCCAGCCATATATCATGATAAATTACAATTAAAACATATTGGGGGGCAATCAAAAATCTAATTACTTTGCCATTTAATTGAATTGATTCTACAAAATCGATTTTACAATCTAAATTCTAGTTTAAAAAAATAATTGCAACCCAAATGGCTTCATTTCCGTTTGCTGAAGTGCAATAAATTATTGAGAAGCATGTGGAAATGGAAATCCACGAAATGGCAAGCAAAGTGGTTTGTGTTTTTGTTCATTTAATTACTGCCTCTGTTGTGGGAATTCGCTTTTAAGTTGCACGTTGCACAACCTGCCTTCCCGGTGACATTTCTGTTGGAGTCACAGCTTCAAGGTGAGCATTTTTACCTCCTCCTTTGAGCTCATCATGAGCCTTTTCGGTCGCCGGCAATGCAAGTGGCCCATTTAGCCAGCAGGCCTTTTGACATGAGTAGCCAGCAGCGGAGTGGGCCTGGAAAAGTGAATGTGGAAACAGTTTCCACTCAGAAGATATGTTTACCGTGGGCAAATGAGCGAGAGGAGGCACTGGTAACCCGTCTAATTTCGTCCTGGCTTGGTGCTTCCTCGAGTGCCGCCTAAGCTCACGTTTGGCCCACTTAATGGAGGGTCACATCCAACTCCCACTTAGCATTTTCCATTTCCTTAGCATCAGTGTTGCCATTTCAGGGGTTTCTTAATACTTAAAAATTAAATATGGCCAAGAAATGCATATTTAGATAGGAAACTTTGGTCAAAAATGAGAAAATTGTTATAATTTATGACCCTAGATAATTGTATAAAAATGTTTGAGGTTTTTTATTGCTATATTTACCATAGCAGAAACGATTTTTCTGTAAATTTGCTGCTCGTCTAACCTAGAGAAGTATTTACAATTTTTCCTTGAAAAAAGAATTTGACTTTGAAACTTAATAGCAAGTTTTATTTACAATATGTAGATAAATTCTTAAATTGCTACACTTATTGCATGAATATAAACATTAACCTTTTTAAGATATCACAATACTCTCCTAAAATAACTTCCCTTTTTCTTCACTTTATTTATAGGCATAATTTATGATTTCTTTTCAATTATTAAAGCTAAGTAAGTTCTCACTTAAAAAAAAAACCTAATAAATTCCTAAATTTAAGCTACTGTAAATTACATTTGGCAACACTGCCGCTCGTAAAAATGTTCCCTGCTATGAGAAATATTTTTCGCACATAATTTCCAGGGCGTGCGAGGCGAGACTTTGGGACGTCAGCAAACAGCTTCAACTTGTTAACCTGCTTTTCCAGCTTTTCCTTTTCAGTCTTCGGTGGATTTCTCCTTTCCTTTTTCCTCTCTTTTCTATGTTACATTGCCGTTGGCATTTGCATGGACAATCTACGCGCACTTAAGCGGCGCCTCTATTGTTGGCCGCTTTACCAAAAAAGCGGAAGAATGAAAGCAAAATATTTAAACGCCGCCGCCTGCGCCCCCTCTAGTCCGTGTGAATTTTCAATTAAAAGGCGCTTTTCACCCGCTCACCCACACATCCACACATGACTTTTCCGGCGAGCGAAATTAACAGCTCATGAAATATGCCCCGAAATGTATGCAACGCCCCCATTGTTGTTGATCTCGTTCTCAAGTGCTAGACGCGTGTCCTTGGAGGACGTCGAGAATAACGATGCCAGGAGCCCCACAGGCGCCAACTTAATCACCTGAGCTGATGAGAAGGCAAGCAAAGGTGAGGCAAAGTTATATTTTCAACTCTCAGGCAAGAGTCATTAGTTCAAATATAAATAGATTCATAAGCAGAGAGGACCTTGATGGCCGCAGGAGCAACCTTTCTCCTATTTTCATCTCAGATAGTTTCCTGCTTCCTGTCCGCACTCTATATTTTAATGAGCCTCTCAATATGCATGACACACGGCTTAAATGTGTAATTGCGAATGTGCGAGACCACGTGCTCTCATTACCATCTAGAGCGGCATCAGCGAAAATTTTGCAGAGTGACGATGACAGCGAGGCGTATGCGTAATATGCGAATACGTAATATGCTCCTGCAGCGTAGTGCCACTCAGCGGGGCCGCATCGAGTCTATGAAAATGTATTCAATTTGTGGCTGCTCCAGATAAGTAATACTCTTGAAATTCTCCATATTCGATGGGGAGCGGAAGGGAGAAATGATTGTACAACTTGTGTGCTGGCAAACGGAAACGATTTATCAATTGAAATTGGGCGAAAAAGTATGTATATGTATGGGAAAACATTTTAAGAACTCTCCATTCAGCTGCTATTGAGTGTGAGCATATATACCGCCATATATATTTGTGCACCCATTCATTCTTGCATTGACAGCTTTACAAATTTCAATGCATTTGCTCGGCACTCACTGCCATTCGCATTCGGCGCTCAACACTCAACGCTGGAACATTCAGAACGTTCCGATTTCATTTCGCAGATGCGGGTTTTTGTGTGCCGAAAACTTTTCGGTTTTGTTGTGTGCAAGACTGCGAAGTCTGCGCTTAAACTATCATAAAATAATCACAATGAAAAATCAAAAGTTGCTCCGACAGGACCGCCAGGCCGTACAATAAATCAAAAAGAGGCCTCCTTGGCGCTCACATGCATAATGAAAAGAGCAGAAGAAGCGAATGGAAAACTCTTGGGGGGTTGAAGGCGGGAAGGTAAAAACTTTTCTGCGCTTTTGTTCGAGAGTGCAAAAGTTCAAAGGGCCAAGACCCAGCAGCAGCAGCGATATCTGCCAGCTTTCCCAGTCTCGGTTTTCAGGGTTGCAGGTGATTAACGGCATCAGGGGGCGGGCAGGGCAGGAACTTCCATTTATTTCTCGTTTGTCGTCCAGATTTGAAAAATGATTCAGCGTCTGCTAATAAATTTGTGTTGGCAATTAAGCAGCGAGCTGGGCGAGACGGAGTGCAAGGCGCGAATTACAGAGATGCGCAAAATTCCTAATTGGAACATTGCGCAAAAATAAACAAAAACAGAAACCGAACCGCAGCAAGGCAAACATCACTCGAAGTTGGATGATGTGCAGGTGAATTCCCTATAAAATATTACACAATTGAATTTTCATAGCTTAAACATTTCATTGGTTAACTACAATTCTTTGAGTTGACTATATTTCTAATTCATTATTTTCCTAATCTGGGAATTTTCCTAAATATCCCCATTAGTTATTTCATAGTCCAGGGTATAGTCCGCAAAGAAATGGTTTTACTGCAACGTGTTCTGTTTTTGCTATTTTGCATACCGCGCTAGAAGCAACTCACAAAGTAAATTGAAAATTAAAAACACTTTGAGGAGCCATTCCCTTTCCCACGAAGAAGTGTAGTTGCCCTGCCTCCACTTACACACCTCAAACTGGATTCTATATTTGTTTAGGTGGAAAATCTTTCATTATACTTAATTAGCCGGAACATCTATTTCGGTCTGTTTTTGTTCTACTAGTTTGTTATTCTTTAAAATCGGCTAATACGGAAAACGTGAAAGCTGCTTAACCAAAATTGTGTATGCAGGAAAAAAAAAATAAAGAAAAAAGAAAACAAAAGATTTGTTGATGCTTCCTAGTGGGTTTCGCGGTTTATTTCTAATGTATTTTTTCAACAAAGTTTATTACGTTTTTATTTCGTTTGTTAATTTTATGTTGTTTGGATTTAACAAGAGAACTCACATTTCCTAATTGATTTCGCAAGCGGTAAACGTTATATACATATAACTAATTCTATATTTTAAATATTAAATAGAGATAGAGATTTAATAAAAATATATACAGCTTTGTCTTGGTTTGACTACTACTTAACCCATAAAATAATAATAATTCTTCTCCATTTTTTCAGCCAAATAAAATTCATCAAATTACTTTTTTTTGTGATATTTTTATAAGCTCCATGGAAAGTGCATTAAAACTGTGCCAAGTGCAGAGCAAGTCAAGGAACAAGTCAGGCCGACGCCAGGCTCAACCTCAGCTTCTCCTTTTTGCCCCGTACGAGGGACAGAGTTCTGCCAAAAACTATCCTTGACTTGCATTTGCATTATGCATGACTTTGCATTGGTTTGGCTTTTTGTTCTGTTTCAGTTTTTATTTGGTCTGTGGATGGGCACTGGGATTGGGATTGGGATCTGGACTGGTGTTGAGAAACAACGCATAGGGTAGGTCAGCAGCTTTTTCATACTCACTCAGCTTCACTCCGGGACTCGCTCGATTCCTCGAATTGTAAATATTTTTGGCTCCAGTATTTCCACAGCTTGGCCTTTTGGCATTCGTCGAGTTAAAGCATTCAAAGTTATTGTGATTTGTATTGCTTCTGGGGGAGAGAGGGCTACGACTGTAAAATCCGACGTTGATTTTGATTGATTGCAGTTAGTTTATTGTTAGTTATGAAAGCCAGCAGCTGCCGAATCGCGAAATCATTTTTCGACAATTGGGCCCGCGGCGATTGCCTCGTAAAGTTTTGCTTTGACACATGCCCCGAATGCGCAATATTTAATAAGCACCCCCATAACACATACACCCCGCCCTAGCAGCAATAGTTAATATGTGCTTGTATCACTCATACGTCACGTTGCCAACGTGCTGGGCGTAAGAGGGGGAGTGGAAAACGTCGGGTGAGTGTTCGACAGCGGTCAGGAAAAGCTGCTTTTGAACACAGCACGTGCACTTGACATTTAGTGCCGCAAGTCCCCGAAAACAATAACCCAGGGGGGAAGTGGGCAGGTGCGGGGCTTTTGGGGAACAAAAGCTGCACAGAAGCAGAACCGGTGCCGAAATTCATAAAAATTCAAAGCAGACAGCAATCAATGACGTACGGAGTGAAATAAGAGAAGGCCAAGAACAGTGGAGCAAAAATAACAGGGAAAACTATTATCTTGAATGACTTGTCTTAAGGGTTTTTGTCATCATTAAAAGTGGAATAAGGTAGTGAAAATAATTATATGAACTTGACGGAAATGTATTAATGTATAATAATTGCATTTTGTAATATATTTCAACTGGATTTAGTTTATAATATTTTTGAACTTTTAAAATAAGCCGTGGTTAACAACTTAATCCATAAAAAAATCTATACCTCATTGCTAAGTTCTTAGATTCATAAATAAAAAAGATATTATCAACTTATTTTGTGATTTCCTTCAATAGCTTATTACTTTAAGGAACCATCATATCCCAGCTTAATTTATATGACTTTTGGATAATTCCCTTGATCCAAGATCCGCTGGCTTTCCCAGTTCCTCACCATCGGCTTAGTCAATAACCTTTTCGATTAGTTTCCCCCGCGCCAGCTCGGCTCAATCGCATTGCGTGTCTGAACATAAAAGTACAAAAGGAACGTGGCATTTCCCCGTCCTTGATGGCAATTGTCAAGAGCGAGTTCCCGGATTGTTGCCCCTGCTGCTCCTTGAGTTTTCCCTTGGTCGCACGAAAAGCGCAGCTGTCGCAGCCACTCCCCACCACCACCACCTACTGTTGCCACTTGTGCTGGGTTCCCTTCGAGTGGCGCCGCCAATCATCGAAAGTGAAGTGTCCGAAAAAGAAAGTGCCGCACACAATGGGTAGGTGGGTCCTGGAGTTCCAACTGGAGTGGAATTGAGGGGCACTAGTCAAGTTCTTGCCCGGTCAGTTAACCTAATGACCGGCATTCATGGCCATTTCCCTCTCGTGACGGCTCAAAACTTTGGCCCCACCGTCCAGCCTTTTATGTGCCCTGTCTTTTGTCATTTATCATAACTTCCCCCGCCAGCGCGAAACTCTTTCAATTGTCCAACGTAAAATTTAGTGGCAATAAGAGCCAGACCTTCGGGGCGGCGGTACGACAACTTTAGTTTATGACTTAAACCAAAGGAACAAACTCATTCTAAAATTAAAACACTTCCCCATTACATTCTTTGCGTTTTTTTTTGTTTGCTGGTGTGGGGTGCCAGGGAAAATTGTCAAGTTATGTCAGCAATGAAAAATTATTGCATAAATTAATTACGGACGTTGTACGTGCGAGGAGCAGGCTCGACTCAAAATTATTAAGCACGTGCTTGGCAGACGGAATTGTGCCCGTTTTTGAGGTCGTATGTTGGGGTGCTCATGGCGTATACGTTATGCCTGCCATTTGGCTTCACTTGTACACTGTCTGCGTGCAAGGACAAGCAATTAACCGCATGTGCATACATGTTGTGGCTCCTTTGTCCTTTCTACCTGGCAAATTACATTTCTAGGAAATGTGTAAAGAAGAGCTTCCTAAATGCAGTGACTGTTTGTCCTGGTAATTTTGTTGTGTCTCTGCTGGGTAATTATAGTTTAAATTAAATATCCGGAAATAAAGCGTGACCTTTTAAGAGATAAAAAAAAATGTTTTTGAATTTAAAAAATATATGTTACAAGTATTCAAAATGAACCTGTATTTTATGTAATGGGAAATTAATTGTTTACTATATTTTTAATAGTAAAATATTAACTTTAATGTTAACGAAGAGAATAGTTTTTCAATAGAATTAATCTATTGGGAAAATAAATACATAATAAATTAAAAATCATACAATTGTGCGGCCAAAAAAAAAAAAAAAAATTATATAAATTCCCTCACAATATTCGCTATTTATAATGATTTTTTAATTTGACTATTGAAAACGGTTTAAAACTTTTTTTTAAATAAAAAATTGCTATCTCCTTCAACAATAACAACCCAAAAGCACGTGCACTCTAAGCCGAATATATCTTTTGAAACCTATGGCCCTTTTATTATTGATTTATCCTTGAAATACCTAGACTTCTGAGCTGTCTTAAATTACATGACAATTATCCCCGAGGCACATTCGGCTGGAAATCCAATTCACACATCAATTATTAACCGTAGGAAATTTCGTTGCGTCAAATTGCGCATTCGCCGCGTGGGCCACCGTAGCCGCCGTGTGCCGCCTGTCTAATGAAAAACAAATCCGTCAGCACATTGCGTTGACGGTGACAGCCGAGCAACGCATCAAATTAGCTTATTCCCTCAGCCTAGCTGTGTGTCTTGTGACATTTTCAAAAATAAAAAAGAAAAAGAATACAAAAACAATAAGGAAATAAATTCAAGAGTAAACACAAGTCACACGGGGCCATCCATCAGGACGTTCAGGACACTTGCCGCCGCCCGCCTCCTCTCAGATTTCCCCTCGATTTCTCTTGATTTCTCCCCTGTCAATCGGATGAAGCGAAAGCTGAGAGCTGAGAAAGCAGCAGATAGCTTGTTCAATTAAATTAAATATATATATTCTTTCCGATGCGAATCTCGCTGCAATTGTCTTTCGCTCTTTGTCTTCGGGGGGGAGGGCAGTGGGTAAAAATAGCCGCCCGTTGGCCAAGGACAAATTATGGTTATTTTTGAAGCCATACAAGCGGCGTTGACTGCCGCAGGGCGAGTGGCAAAAAAAAAAAAGAAAACAAGTCACATAAAACAAAAGGTATTTTCTGAGTTTTGTTACTGCTGTGTTATTATTGTTAGCACATTTTCACTTTCTCCGTCCCAGTTCTCGTTTATTTCTCTTAAATTTTTGGCTTAGTTACATTTTCCATTTATTTTTCTTGCACTTTTCTTTTCTTTTAATTCTCGCTTGCGCTAGATTTATCGAGGATTTTCCCTCTCTTGTCACTCACACCACACACAAACAGTATTTGGTTTTTGTTTTTCACACGTTATTTCTTGAATAGCCTGATCAAAAATCCTAACACAAACAAATGAAAGGCGGAAAAGGGCTGGGGAAAATCCGCGGTGAGTACCGTTAGCTGCAGTGGCTTCCAAACAACTGAATCTCCGCCGACAATGCCTTTGAAAACATCTCAGCCGCTGCGTTCTCGGTTGCGGTTCGCGCCATGTGCTTCGAACACGTTCGATGCGGCATTTTCATTGTTGTGTTTTGGGTTCGAAGCGAGCCGAGTGCACGGCCCGAAGTGTATGTTTCCCATTTTCACATTTTCCCGACCGCCGCCGGCCCCCAAGCTGAGATGCTGCAGAACGCATACAAATGGCCCAAATGGCAAGGCCTGCTCGGCGGCGAGGAAAACTCTGGCTGGAAAGCGTATTTCCGCACGAGGATCTCGCCGTGCGGCATGGCGGAGCTTTGAAAAATTGCTTACAAATGGAAATGAAGCGTGTGTGTAAAGGTAAGTAGCGACATGAAATAAATGACCATTGTTGCTGCGCCACAGACAGGTGAGGAATGCCTGACATATGGCCCACGTCCGAGGATTATGTGTGGGCTGGAAATATGGCCAGCTAATGATAATCACACAGAGTATTTAAACAGATTTTTGCAATAACTAACACTGAGGGTTTTCGGGAAATTGTGCTTAACTTTCTTGGATGCATGCAGAGAAAATATATTGTTTAAAAAATACATACAATATATACATTAAAAAGACTTGTATAAGAGACTTTAGAAGCAATACCTTTAATGTTTTCCAGTTTAAAAATTAGCTAAGCTAACCATCTTCCGAATGTTCGTTCCAGTTAGATGAAATATTCCCTCAGCTTTACTTAAATTCTTTTACAACGCCAAGCATAATGACTAAAGTTCTTCTACTAAAACTACCTTCAACTTCATAAAATCTTTAAAACTAATTGTCGGTATTCCCAGCAATGCACACACCTTGAACCATTTGCCATTGGCCGCTCCACTCATTCAAGATGAATGATTGTCCTCTTGGTGCCCAATGTCAATTATTGATGATGCTCTGGACCTTTTTGTCTGACCGCAAGTCATCACATTAATTAAAGGCACGCCACAGAATCCAGTAAATACGAATAGTTCGATTAAACGCAGAGAGAGAGAGAGAGAGCGGTAAAGTGTGAGCAAGCTGTGGAGGTGGAGTCCTTATCCTGGCAGCTTCTAATCCTTGCTGAGGCTCATTCTCAGGCGTATCCTGAGCCCTTGGCCTGGCACGTAAAATATGCCAACTGTAAGGAATTTTGCGGCAACGCCTCGCATAGCTGCCAGCGTGTAAAATGAGCGATAAGCGAGAGGAGAGGCTGAGTTAAGAGGTCTGAAAGCGAAGAATGAAGGCAGTACACGGAGAAAATAAAATAAAATAATAAATTATTAATTAATTAATTAATATATATATGCTTTACTATAGATTAATTAGGGAGAATATACTTCCCGAAATCCTTGAATCAGGTAAGATAGTTCAATGTGAAATAGGTTTTAAATGGACTGTAGATCCTTTACCTTTTAATATTTAGATTATCTAAAAAGTGTGTTTATTGATACATGTAAACTCTTAGATTGAACAAGTTTCTTTTTTATATAAAAAATAAATGTTCATAGCAATAAATGATATATTTTTCTACCAACCTGAAGCTCTCCGTGCACAGACTGTTGAGCCAATGGATGGAACTGGGGGCTTGGCTTGGAGGGAGTTAGCTTCGCCTGCAGTTTATGGTTGTAGTAGTTAATAAAGCGAAAACGGAAAGCCGCAAGATGCGAAAGGGGACTGGGAAAGGGAAAATGGGTATAAAGGGGAGCCCGACCAGAGTCGAGCACAGCTTGGAGCTGAACAATCAATTTCACGTCAATTGGTTCATATTTTATAGGCTGAGCCTCGGATGCGATGACGACTACGTCGACACGGATGTTGGCTGTCGAAGGTCGAAGGAGAGAGGATATCGGTGGCAAAGGAGCTGGAATTAAGGTTATAGTTCGAGACGGGCAACTGTATGCCAACTAATGTCCAAAACGCAATACTTAACCCAAACAATATTTGGCACTGACAGCGCCGGCTAAGCTCGCCCAAACAATTGAAATGTCAGCAGTTGTTGTGGGCGTGTAATAACTGCGCTGCTGGCCAAAAAGGGAAATAGAGCTGTATCCCTCCAAAAGCGGCTTAGGCTGACGGAAAGAGAGACTGAGTCAGACTCGGGGTGGCTCCAGGGAACTCATAATTTGACAGGTCGAAATTGAAATGCACTTACCCGGGCAACAGCTGATCGGGACGTGTTGAAAAAGCCATAATCCTACCTGAAAGCAATCAATAACTGAGCACGTTTCAGCAGAAAAATAGAGAGAAATTTAAAATAAATCCATAAAAACCTTGATTGCAATTGTTTTTGGATTGATTTTACAGTTTTTAGAAAACTAAAAATGAAACAACGAACTTTGCACTCGCTAGAAATATTTATTTAAAGCATAACAAGAGATTTCATTTGAAAATGTTGTCCTTTTGTATTAGTATTGATTCAATAAATTTTTAAATTCATTTCAAATTATCTGTAAATTTATATTTATTATTTAATAGTATTATATGTATTTCTAATAATTTAAAAGACAAATATTATCGTAAATAAGTGAATAATAAACTATAACTCCACATGGAAACATCTTATTATTCTTTTGAAAAATCAAGGTAAAGCTTCTTCATAACATTTCTAGTTAACTTTTTAAAGCTCTTAAATTAATTTCAATAACGAAAATGAAGAATTTCCCTCTTCGAGGGTCGTCAAACTTTGGAAAGCCATCCTTGGACTCAAACAATGTTGTTCCACTGCCAAACCTAAGCTGACTACGCAAAACTTTTGTTTGGCAAGCGAAGCGCGTTCTATGCAAAACTGTAAGCGGAAACCGGGGCTCGCAGCCATGGATGAGACTAGAGACCAGACCAGAATTTGGCCAGATTAGGAGCAGGCTGCGTAATTTCGGCAAGGGCAGCATTTGATTGATTGCCGGAGCGCCGTGTGTGCGTATGGGCGGCCTACTCGGCGTATGCGCAATTTGAGAACATAACAAATATGGCAGGCGCGTGACTATGGTGTGCTCCTCCCTCCCCCACCAATTTGCATCTCTTTAAGCGAACGACAAAAGTCTTTTCTTTAGGTGCAACTAGGCGTCGTCACCTGCAGCCCACCTTCGCTCGTTCTCTGCTAATGAGCAGGTGCGGCAAGGTCAAATGTGCAAGCACTTAGCCTAATGATAAGCAAAGAAGAATGCCACAGAACTGTACGAAAAATACCACCGAGAACCATTAAAGCGATGGTGGGGGAAACCAGGAGCCGTGGGGCTGTTCGGTTAAGGAGAACTACACAAATCGTTCAACACTTGGCAGCACTTAAATGGAGAAAACCACATGATAAAATTAGACGATTAGCCGTAACCGCAAGTACGGACACACACACACACATATTGCAAGGCCACAACTAAGTACATCCCAGGAAGGGGCGTAGTCTAAAAAGGGGTTAGTCAATAAGAAAAATAATATAGATTAAAATATTTTATATTAAATATAATATAGCTTCATATCACTTTAAACTTCTTTTCTTTACTAAAAATGCTTACCTTAATAGTCGGCAAACGCACAATTTCCTTGTTGACTTCCCAAACAACTCTAAAGCATCCCCACCGGGTCGCGACCCTGTCAAAGAGCACACAGAACGCAGAACCACGTCCATCCGCAGACCCCGACTAGACCGAGTAAACAATCGGCGAACGCGGCTGGCGATTCATGCGAGCTCCGACACTCGATTTCGATTCCAGAGCACTTCACCCCGTGACCCCTTAATTCTTAAAAAAAAAAATAACAAAAATAACGAAAAAAACCACAAACATAAAACCATAAAGAGAGAGCAACACACACCATTTTTTTGTGTTTTGCGCAGTGAATATTTCCGCTGTGAAAAATCGTTTGAAATTAGTTGAACAAAATATAACGAACAGCGATAGAGCAATAAATACTTGACACAGTTCCTTGGTTTTAATCATAAACAACTCGAGATTGTGGGAAAGTGTTAAGATATCTGTTTAAATATGCTTTTATTCATTAATTTGGTAATTAAATAATGGATCAACTCTTCAAAGTCAAGCAGCAAAGGGTAATAAATATGTATTTATTTTAGAGACTTTTTTAACACTTAATCAAGTTGGTATTTATATGCCAGCTTTATATACTCAATGTTATGCGAAAATATTACAAATAGGATCTAGTTTTAATATACCATTAAATAATTAATTCATTTCCCTTTACGTAGGAAACATTATACTATAAAACCACTGACCACATTTCCGTAAGATCCTTGAACTTATCCTTTTAAAGGGTATAAAATCTCTTTCCCTTCTTATTTCCTAAATTATTTCACCCATTTTATGTGAAACGAAAAATGTATGACATTTTTACTGTGCTGACACACTGCTGACTTTGGTTTTCTAAAAATCATTTCCCATTCATTTTCTATTGGCGAAATTTTGGCATTTTTCTGCATTTTATTGCTTTGATATTTTCTACAATTTTCAAGGGTGGCGAGTTTGGATTTAATAGCTTCGGATTTCGGATTTCGGCGGATATGCAGCTGGCGGGGAACCACATCGCTGCGTGCTTATCCAGCGATAAAAGCAATGTGTTTTATGAGCTTTAAACTTCTAGATTGGATTTTTAGCTCGCCAATTTCGAAATGAACATTTAATTGTTTACTCAAGTTGCTGGTTGTGTTTACTTTAGATGCAAAATTAGTTCCCAAAGGGTAATAAAAACACGGTGTTTGATGCTAAACAGAAAGCGGGAGGGAGCAGAGTTAATCTAAGCAGGAAAATCTAATAAATTACAGTGCAAACAGTATGACAAGTTCGGGACTGGTGTGACCTTGCCCAAATTGAGCGTCCAAAGAACACACACAGATGGGTCCTTGCCCTACCATTTAGCCTTCTGCCTGTTTGATAAATTTGAAAACTGTCAGTTTGGACCGATAAAACAGGAATACTTCCACCAACGCCTCACATTCCGGGAAGTTTATCGCAGGCCACGCGCCAGTTGCCCCCAGGCCCAAATGTGGGGGAAAAAAATAAGATTAAATTACATTTTGCACACAGTTGTGATTTTCATTAATTTAGTGCACATAAACACACACACAGTCGAAGCTAAAAAATCATATAGAAAAGAGAAAACTTTCCCAAAAATTCCAAATCAAATAACTTTGGCAACTTTTTTCGCTCGAGGGAGTGAGACAGACCCAAACCACAAACAAAAAACACAAAGTTTCCCAAAAAAAAAAAACAGTGGCAGCTGCCTCTTAATTATACCCCACAGTTACAGCGGGCATACTGTTTGTTTTAAAGAGGATGTAACATATTTAAATTGTTTAATTTTATAAGATTAATCATAAAACTAAATTTTGCTAACATAACATTTTATATAAATATTGAAAATATAATCTAACAAGAAAGAAAGCTAAATTCGGCACGCCGAAGTTTTTATACCCTTGCAGCTTGCAATTGGATCATTATGAATTAATACAATTTGATCGAATGAAAAGTAAAACTAACAAGAATTATACATGTATACAAATAAAAATTCAAATTATAATACCCTGCAAGGGTATACATATAAAAAAATTTGGAAAAATCCATATTTGAAATTGTCATAACTTAGCCAAAAATGCATTAATTTTAAATCGGAAAACGTTCTTATGTTAGTTTTTATAAGGTTATTAAATCTGCATACTAAATTTTAACTTTAAAAAAATTCACATTTTTGTCAATTTTTGACAATTTTAACGATGTATAACAGTTTATAACATTTTTCAGTCGCCTCCTGCTGCTTTCTGTTCGCCTGTTACTCAAAATCGAGAAATGGTCAAATTTGTACTGAAATTGTCGAAATCGAAGGCTTGTGTTTACCAACAACAACAACAATAGCTCCTTAACAACAACAACATATGATGAAAGCCGCTAAATTTGAATTCGAATTTAAAATTACCAAGTAATCGCCTTACAAGTAACTGCAAAATTTGAACTTAAATTCAAATTCTACATCAGCGATGCTCATCCACCAGGGATGCTAATCTAGCTATATATTTTTTAACGCAATTTAAGCAAAAATATAAAAAGTTTTGGAAAAATCAATTTTTGAAATTGTCATAACTTAGTTAAAAATGCATTAATTTTAAATCGGAAAACGTTTTTATGTTAGTTTTTATAAGGTTTATAAATCTGCATACTGAATTTCAACTTTTAAAAAATTCAAACTTTTGCCAATTTTTGACAATTTTAACGATGTAACCCCTTACTTTTTTTTGAAAAAATGGGTCAAATTTTTCTTTGGCCCGGACATGGCTAGAGCGATTCGGCTGTCGATGCTGATCAAGAATATATATGGTTTATAGGGTCGGAAATGATTCCTTCACTGAGTTGTAAGCTTTTGACTGAAATTATAATACCCTGCAAGGGTATAAAAAAATATGGTTAAAAAATATGTAATATAAAATATATGTGCTGAGAATATCTCTTTTAAACCCTTTCAAAGGGCATCCCAAAATTGAATAACATTTTTGTGACTTGCGCTCTTGGCAACACTTCTTCGCGCCATTGTCATGGTGGCTCATTTTGGCATTACGTATACGCAACGGTGGCTTTCACAAAAAGTGAACTTTTTGTCTCCTGGTCGGACTGATATCCTTGGCGGAAATAAAACCGAAAAAGCTAGTCGGAAGAGAAGGTAAGAAGATTGCAGGACAAAGCCAAGTAAGCGTGAAACTCCACTGGCATCGTTTTAGCTGCCTTTTTTTCAGAGATGGAGGGAAGGAGCTTTACAGCAGACAATGTTCTTCTGAGTGTGAATTTGCAATCGGAAGTCATCGACGGCGCTCATAAAACATTTTCGATGGAAAGCACTAGCCATTAAATGAGTTAAAAGATGCAAGTTTTCCAGGATGAAAAAGTCTTTCCATTTCTCATTTGCAAGCAGCTGCAAGAAAGAGATTTTAATGTCAAATTATGGCAACTTTGTCCTTGCAACTTGCAACAGTTTCGGCAAACAAAACACAGATTATGAGGCAACTTTAGTTAAACTTTTTAACTGCATTTTTTATTGCCAGCTTAGTGCCCTTCGGACTTGGTGAGAAAAAGTGCATTTAGTATTCCTAATCGATATAATACAGGTTAAGGCCAAGAGTAAAAGAGTTAAATAACTCACAATGATTTTATTTATTAAATAAATTTCATTTCTTTGCTAGGATAAAAAGAATGCCGGACAAATTATAAGTATTTTCGGCATGACCCCACCAAAGAACAGGTGTCAAGCGTTTAACACCAATTATGGGTAATTACAGGGTCAACAATTACGCCTACCCCTTGAGTTGAGCTGGGTAATTAAGGCACGTTTTAATTGTACTCAGAAGGGACTATAAAAACAGGAAATGTTTTGTAGCCTTCGTGACTGTCTTTAAAATGGTTTTGCCCTCGCCGGGTGTCACGAGAGACCATCTCCAAAGGACCTATTGGCTCTACTAGCGGCTACTCTGCCTTGAGAGGGATTTTTCTCTTCGAACAGTATTGAATATTTTTATTAACATGACCTTCTGGTGCCCGGCTCATTTGATGATCGGGTTTTTTCAGGAGAGCTCCCTTTAGAAATGTCTCCCGAAATATATACATATTTTTTTGCAACAGCTTATAAATATTTAATTACCAAATAAATATTAAGAGAGTTAGGCATGTCCTGCATGCCTCTGGGAATATTTTTAAGTTGTCAAGTAAACTTTCAGAACCTTCACAATTTATACCCTGGAAGTGAGACTAAATGATCATAATTTTAAATTTACATACTTAAATATACATATAAATCCAGCCAATTCTGCTGGATCTGAGAAGCTATAAAATATAGAGCCTATTAAAATATGTGTGTTTAAAATTATTATAAATATATTTGTTTATCGATTTGCTTATTTGACTTTTTTCAGAAACCTTTACAAATAAACCAAAATTAATATTGTATTAATATTTAAAGGGTGAGATTTATAACACCTACTATAGTTACCACAATTTATGCATGTCTAATGTATGGTCACCACCAGACAGGTGTTAATTGCTGGCGCTAATTAAAGTTAATTACCAATTATCTATTACTATAATTAGATGGGAAACCTACTATAAAACCAACAAGCCACAGGAGTGTTTGCAAACTGTCTAAAACATGAAGTCCGTCCCACCGGTTGTCAGGAGTGAACGGCTCTACAGGACCTACTGGCTCTACTGGCGACTCCTGGGCGTCGAGGGAGAGTATCCATTGCGCTGGCTAGTGGATATTGTCATCAGCTTTTTCATAACCTTCTGGAATCCCTTTCACTTGATATTTGGACTATACAATAAGTCAACGGTGGACGTGTTCCGGAGTCTTCACTTCACCACAGAATGCTTCTTCTGTAGCTTAAAATTTGTGTGCTTTCGGTTGAACCTGGACGAGATTAAGGCCATCGAACGTTTGCTCAAGGAGCTGGATCAACGCGCTGAGAGCGAGGAGGATCGCAGATTCTTTGACAGAAATACAAGGCACATGGCGGAACTTATTATGAGAAGTTATTTAGTGGCTGGTGTTTCGGCTATAATCACAGGAACCGCCTCTGGCCTGTTTAGCTCTGAGAGGAAATTAATGTACTTGGCCTGGTTCCCCTATGATGTCCAGGCCACTTCACTCATCTTTTGGATAAGCTTTTCCTATCAAGCTATTGCGGCCATTATGGCAATTCTGGAGAATCTGGCCAACGATTCATATCCCCCCATGACGTTTTGTATACTCTCAGGACACGTAAGCCTCCTGTCGAAGCGTTTATGTCGAATAGGATACGACAAGGAGGTAACCATGGCAGGCAATACCAGGGAACTTATCGAGAACATCAAGGATCACAGGAAAATTATGGAGTAAGCAAGTGCGTAATTGTTTATCATTTAGAAATTTATTTTATATTTCTTACAGGATCATTCGTCTGCTCAGCAACACTCTCTATACGTCCCAGCTTTTCCAGTTCATCTCCAGTGGCATCAACATATCCATATCGCTGATTAATATTCTCTTTTTCGCTGAGAACACCTTTGCCATCGTCTACTATTCCGTGTTTTTTGCAGCCATGCTTATAGAGCTATTTCCCAGTTGTTACTTTGGCACCCTGCTGTCCATGGAGTTCGATAACGTGACATATGCCATCTTCTCGAGCAACTGGCCTGGCTCGAATAGGAGTTACTGCCGAAACCTGATCATACTGATGCAGTTGGCAGTGGTAAAGGTGAACATTAAGGCCGGAGGAATGATTGGCATTGGCCTGGATGCCTTCTTTTCCACCGTGCGCATGGCCTACTCCTTCTTTACCCTGGCCATGTCGTTTCGATAGAAAAGTTAATATTTTTAGGGCAGAATACCCCACATGCAATGTCAATATATCTGTATTAATTTATTCAAGGATGTCCCACTCTTATTTACACATATGTAACACAACCATAAACAAGGGAATTGAACCCATTTTGGTTATATTTATTAACTATGTACGCTTAATCAATAAAATGTTGTCTCTCAATCCTGAATTATTTATAATGTTGCCGCCTTCTGAATGAAAAAGCTACAGACACTGATGAATAATTACACAGCATTCACACATCGAATCGGAATGTCAAATTAAACCATTAAACAAAAACCCACGATAAAATGATTCTCGCTGGTTGACAATCCTTCAAACCTCGTGCTTGCAGACCTCGTAGCCAAGGAGAGGTGTGAATTGGTTAACACAAATTACAGGGATTCATGTAACCTAAGGATATGCTAGCAAATTGGTGGGCGTTACGGCAGACGTCTGTTATTTTTTTCTAGACCGAGTATAAAAACGGAAGTGCCACAGGCCTCGTGGCTCAATTGTTTCTAACATGGAGTCAGTCATCAGAAGTGGAAACATCTACAGGGTCTACTGGCTCTACTGGCGCTTGTTGGGCTTGGAAACCGACTTTCCCCTGCGACATGTGGTGGATATTCTAATCACATTCTTTATCACCTTCTGGTATCCGATACATTTAATACTCGGCCTCTGCATGGAGCGAACTGTGGGAGACGTCTGCAAAGGTCTGCCCATCACAGCCACTTGCTTCTTTTGCAGCATCAAGTTTATTTACTTTCGCCTGAGGCTGGCCGAGATTAAGGCCGTCGAAGGTCTGTTCAAGGAGTTGGATCAGAGAGCTGTGACCCCCGAGGAGCGTCAGTTCTTCGAGCGCAATACGCAACGAGGGGCGAATTTCGTCTGGCAGAGTTTCCTGGTGGCCTACGGCGTCTCGAATATGTTGGCCATAGCTTCCGTTGTCTTTGGCGGAGGACAAAACCTTTTGTATCCCGGCTGGTTTCCTTACGATGTTCATGCCTCGGCTCTCCGCTTCTGGCTCAGTGTTAGCTACCAGATAGCCGGCGTGAGCCTGGCCATAGTGCAAAACCTGGCCAACGATTCCTATCCACCGATGACCTTTTGCGTGGTGGCTGGACATGTGAGGCTTTTGGCCATGCGATTGAGCCGAATTGGAAACGATGGGGAAGCGGATAAATTAGTTATTGCCACAAAGTTAATAGAGGGCATCGAGGATCACCGAAAGCTCGTAAAGTAAGATTGTGATCTCGATGATCGATATTTATGGTGACTGTATAAACTTATTCTTTTCAGAATCGTAGAGCTTCTGCGCCTCACCATGAATGTGACCCAGCTGTGCCAGTTTGTGGCCAGTGGCATTAATATTTCCATAGCACTCGTGAACATCCTGTTCTTTGCAAAGAACCATTTGTGGGTTACCTACTATGCCATGTACTTCATCTCGATGGTGCTTGAGCTCTTTCCTTGCTGCTACTATGGCAACCTGATCACCATCGAGATGAGCCGCCTCACCTATGCGATCTACTCGAGCAACTGGCTGGGCATGGGGCGAGGCTACTGCCGCTCCCTGCTCATCTTCATGCAACTGACCCTGGCCGAGGTCCAGATCAAGGCTGGCGGCATGATTGGCATCGGCATGAACGCCTTCTTTGCCACCGTGCGACTGGCCTACTCCTTCTTCACGCTGGCCATGTCGCTGCGATAATGGACAATGGACAGAGCACAATGGATAATGGATAATGAGGCAGCTGGCCGACCGGCGGGCATTGGGCGCCCGCATTTGCATGCTCGCTTAATTTTAATTACCACTAATGGCGGCCATTAACGGGGAGGCTTTATGAAAATTGCATTGGCGTCGTTTAAATGCCGCTTAACCACCGATTTTGCACACGGAAAAATTGAATATATCACGGGCTGGCAGCGAGAATATGTTTTGGGAAATTGTTTTTAAATTAATTAGTTTTCTAATAATTATATTGAAATGCATATAATTCATTTAATAAAATCGTAATTATTTTGAGAAAAGGATTACAGATTTTATAATGATTTCCCTCAGTGTTTCCTTAGAGTTACTTCCTTAAAAGCGTTGTTTTTCCTGGAGGATATCCACTAAGTTCACCATGGTCCTCATCAATAGTGTTCGTTTCTATCGACCCTTCTGGCTCTGCATGCAAGTGTTAGCTCCAAGCTTCTTCAAGCAGTCCACACCTTTCGTCCGAGCTTATGAGGTGGCTGTACATATCCTGGTCACCGCTTGGTTCCCTCTGCACCTGCTGCTGCACCTTCTGCTGCATCCTTCTCCGGCGGATCTCTTCAAGAACCTGACCATGTCGCTGACTTGTGCATCCTGCAGCCTGAAGCATGTGGCTCAGTTGTATCGCTTGCCAGAGATCGTGGAGATAGAGTCCCTAATCAAGCAGCTAGATGAGTGCCTCGAGGGAGATCAGGAGCATCGCTACTACCAGGATCACCTGCTAGTCCAGGCCAGGCGCTTCACCCGCTGCGTGTACATTAGTTTTGGTATTATCTACGCGGTGTTCATACTCGGTGCTGTTGCTCAGGTCTTCGATGAAAATAGAGAACTAGTATATCCAGCATATTTTCCCTTTGATTGGGATAGAAACCCATACCTATATGGTGTGGCCTATGGCTACCAAGTGGTCAGCATCATAGTCGAAGGCGTTCAGGGCCTGGCCAATGACACCTATTCCCCCTTGACTCTATGCCTCCTGGGAGGACATCTTCACCTGTGGGCCATTCGAATGGCAAGGCTAGGCTTTGAAGGGGATAACAAGGAGGAGACTTCCATGGATCAGCACCAGAGGCTGCTGAAGTACATAGAACAGCACAAGCTGCTGATGAGGTGAGTTATGGCTATATTTTCACAAGATTTTAACTATATAAAATATACTATCCACCTGGCAGACTTCACTACTTGACCAGTAGGTCCATCAGTGCTGTGCAGCTGGTCCAGCTGGGCGGCTGTGGCGCCACTCTGTGCATCATCGTGTCCTATGTGCTGTTCTTTGTGGGCGACTTCATCTCGCTGGTCTACTACCTGGTCTTCTTTGGCGTGGTCTGTGTGCAGCTCTTCCCCAGCTGCTACTTTGCCAGCGTGGTGGCCGAGGAGGTGCAGCTTCTGCCGTATGCAATCTTCTGCAGCCGCTGGCACGATCGATCCAGGAGTTACCGTGGCGACCTGCTCATCTTCACCCAGCTTACATTGGGAGCCACCAACCGGGTTATGAGGGCCGGGGGCCTCATAGAGCTGAATTTAAATGCCTTTTTTGCCACCCTGAAGATGGCCTACTCGCTGTTCGCCGTTGTGGTTCAGATGAAGGGCAGATGAAGGCTCTGCCAGTGGCTTTGTTAATTAAATGGTGGAAGGATGGCCATCATGCCGTGTTGCTGCCATCGTTACGTTATTGATTTTCTCCCCTGAAATTGGCCAAAAGTGGGGCAATCAACGCATTGCAAATGAAATTTCATTAATAGGCCCCGTCGCGATACGCAAATAAACAGAACCGTTTGGGGCAGCTTCTGGTTTTCCCTCCGAACAATGGCACATTAAAGTGAATGAATTGTTTATAGGTACAATCTGTATCCGAATCTGAATTCTGATTTCTGTTTGCGTATTTTGTTGTTGTAACGCCTGCATAAATCTGTATGAAATCGGGCTGCTTTATATTGTTGTAATTAAGAATAAAAAATTGTAGAGCCATGGATAAATCTTTCTTGTAGTTTTTTATAGGATTTAAATTCATTTAATACATTTTTTTTATTTTCTTGCTTGAGTTGAAGTCCCTGAAAAATAGCAGCGTTTTTCCTTTTAATAAAATTTTTATTTTTCCTCACATTTTATTGACTTTTGACAGAATTGTGGCAATTTTGATGGGCTGTCTTGGGGCAGGAAAAAAGTGCGTACGTGATCCAAACATGTTTTCCGATGCTTAACATTTTTTTTATCCATAGAAATTTAATCAAACTGGAAAGCATCGAAGAATTGATATGAAATTTTTACGCAGCCCGAAGGCTGCACGCCCAGTTTATTAATGATTTTTAATTAAAACTCTTGCCAAGCGGGAATAATTGAATTCTGAAATTTTTCCGCTGCATTACTTTTGCTTAAACTGTGAGTAAAAGTACTGGTAATACCCTTATTTTAAATGGATTAAATTAAATGTTTCCAAGGACTTATATAAATTTTATGAAAAGTATTGTTTTTAGGACTGTAACTGTTGAGTAAGTAATAGTTTAGGTTTAGTATTTAAATATATGAAGAATATGTGTGATGACTTCCGTTTAAAGGACTCAAAGCTAATATGATACCCTACGCTCTATTTCAATATTTCCTTTTAAAAACATTTTTTTTTTATTGTCCAACAATTTATTTCTTAAGCCTTAGAGTCCCTCAGAATCCTTCCAAGGATATTTATAGCCTTGCCAGTAGTGTGAACTTATTGAGCATTCCCTTTCCCCATTAATCGCTGAAATTAAAAGGCAACCGTGAATTAATTCCCTGATTCCAGCGTGTACATGATAGCTCCTCGAAATGGAAAATGCTTGTGCAACAAGGATATGCTGCCGTGGAAACGGGAAATATATTAAAAAGTATTCCACTGCCACGGCATGGAGGTATCCTTTCGAGCGAAATGCAAATGACGATGAGCCGATGGCATTGCAGGCCGGCAAAGTGGCAAAAGGACACGACGGACTGCATAAGTAACCAGGAAGGAGGCGTCGAACTCGGACTCGAAGCGCCAGCAAAGGAGCCGTGGCCAAGGACACGCGAGGATTCACACCGCGGCCCCGTGGCAATTTATTGATGCCAACGCAACGATGAGTGCGTACAAATTGCCTGAAGTGTAAGGGTGAAATGTGGCTACACTGGAGATTTTCTAAAAGTTCGATTAATTTTAAACAAATATTAAAATATTAATATTTATATTGATTTATTTATTATTTATTTTTAGATAATTTTATGTTAAAATTTATTATAAGAAATTAAAAACTATATATTAATAATAGCTTTTCTTGTTTTATTTGTTTTTGAAGCAGTTGCTTAAAAATTTCTCTCAGTGCAGCGTGAGAACTGCGATAAGGGGTTGTGTCAGTTCAATTTGTCGCCAGCAGATGGCGCCCTCTCCTATCTGTCGAACACGCGAAAAGCAGCAACCGAGCTGCCATTAAAATGTCCCCCCAGCAACACTTTGCGTCATTATTGAAAGCAATTTCCCACGGCAAATAGAAAATCGAAAAACAAAGCAGAATCGAGAACGAAAGCGAAAAATAAAAATACAAAATAAGAATAAAATCAAAAGCACACACACACACTCGCACTCGCTGGGGAGACAGGGGAAAATGCGACAAATTCCGGGGCTCAGGACGCAGCTTAGAGGCTCGATGCCCGATGCGCGATGCTGCGAATATTGCGCATACGCCACCCCAGGGAGCGACGGCACTCAAAATGCCTCCCATTCCCACAGTCTTCCCAACCCGGCCGATCCCATCCAGAGTTGGGAGCCACCGCCGCACAGGCCCAATTGCTGGAGGTGATTTAACTTTTTCTGCCTGCCATTCATTTCCTTTTCAATAGCACAAAAGCACACACAGACACCGCGCACTGGCAGAGATGGCAGAAATATTGTTGGCATACTTTTTCAAGTGTTTCCTGCCTTCCTGCACGCTGCGTGTCCTGTTCCTGGCTCTGCTGTTTATTTTAACTTTTGGCATTTTCAGCGCAAACCGGGGGGAATTTCTCCTGGCTGAAATAGGAAAGTAAAACAAAAAGCGGTTAAACAAAAATATGAAAAATAAATTGAAACACTCAACCGTCTCTCTAGCTGCTGCTGCTGCTGCTGCTGCTGGTCTGTCTGCCTATCCGTCTATCTGTCTATCTGTCTATATGTCCAACGCAAACCCCAGAAGGGTCTTCCCCTCAATCAGAGCTATGGCACTGGCGACACTGGGGCTAAAAGCCATCCCCAGCTGTAAATAAAGCAGATTTGAGGTCTGGCCATCGTCCGGCCGCAGATTGAGTTGCTGTCACTCCAAGCCGAAAATCACAATTTTATTTTGGCATTGCCAGCAAGCAATCACATTTTTCATTGCATTTTGCTTGCTGGAAAATGTCAACAAAATAGCTCATTTATAATGCAAACTATGTTGCATTTTTGATGAAGAGAAATATGTTGTGATAAGCCTCAAGGTCTTTACAAAATTCAGACAATATTCTACTAAATCTTGGTCTAACGAGATCACATTTATTCTTTTAAATATATTAATAATTAAGTAAAATACTCTTAAGAATAATTACAACATATTATTTACTAATATATGATGGAAAGTTGTTCCATTTTCAGATAAAATAAAGACTCTGAGTTGCACATTAATCTAAATAATTAATTATAAATATTATTCATATTAAAGATACTCTTATACTTCTTTATAAATAGATTTTAAAATAATTTGTATATATACTTCCTAAATATATTAACCCATTCAATTAATTTTAATTTACTCCTACAAATACACCTTTAATTGGTATAAAAAACAAGCAACCTAATTGAAATCGCAATGGCAATTGCCTTGGATTATTTAATGAACGCTAATTCAGCAAATGTGTCGACTCTAATTGCCTTTTGGCAGTTGCAAATTGTGAGAAATTGCCGAGCGCACTTTTCCTCGCTGTCTGTGCGAGTGAAAAAGTGAAAAATGATTAATTAGCCGCCGGCAAATTGGCACACAGACTAGGGATTTTCCGTGTACAACTGCATTGGGATTCATGTCGGAATTGGCGAAACTATTTTCCCATTCCAAGCGACCAACTCAATTACAACATGGCCGGTCGGCCGCTGCCCATGCAGTTTTTCCCAGCGAAAGCCCAAAAGAGAAAAACAAGCGGAAAACGCGCATCAAAGACAAACAAAGCCGGTGGGTGGAAGGGTATGTAACGGGAGGCTCTGTGCGTTTGTGTGTGTGTGCGGGAAAAGTGTCCAACATGTTGGCGTGTTGGGGCGGACAACCGAACTGCCGGCGCCTAAAACTATGCTCCGCGGAATGAATAACAGAGCGGATCAAGTCCAGCGGCGTTTTTTCTTTCGGTGCTTGCAAATGCACTGAGGAAAAAACACAAAAAGAATAACATTGCAATATTTTTAAGGGAAAATCATAATATTTAAGACAAAACACAACATTTAGTTCTAAGCAATTTGAGGAATAAAAAACGTACTACATCATGAACATATTTTATTAAAGTTTAAAGGAAAAGTTTGTTTCCTAAATTTAAGTGCTAACTTTCCTCTTTTCTTTTGTTTGGTAATTAAATATTTTTAATTGTTTATACTGAACAACAGTTGGGTCCTTTAAGCCAGATTTTCCAGATCTGTCGCCAACAATATAAGTAGTTATTAAGTTCTCTCCATACTACTAGTAGTATACAATAATATTTGATAAGACTATTTCAAAATCACTTTTCTCTACTATTTTACCTTCTTAACATTTCCAGATATTTTGAAGAATTTTCTTATTTATATTTACAAGATTTTATAAGGCTGATCATAAATAAATTCAAAACAAAAGCTGCATGATGAATGCTATGTGTCCAAGAGTCGCTTTAATTTCTACTGTGACCTTAATACTTACTCAATTTAACTTAATTTTAGTTGTGCAAAACTTTTCCTAAAGATGATCCATTCTACTAAAAAAATACAGTTCATAAACTGGTTACAAAGTCGAAAACAACTCTTTTTCCTGATACAATGCAGTGCTCTGGTAGCATCTCTTCAACCAAGTTACCAATAAAAAATTAATATTTATTCCAAAATGAGCTCTGATTTATGATATTAATAAAATATATTTTTTTCTGTACTAATGTATATTTGATTTATTTAATTTCTCTGAGTGCCCTGCCGCTGCTCCTGTATTTCAGTCATGCATGACAATTTTTTCCAGCCAGTTGGTTGTTTTGCTTTTGGTTCCTTTCTGGCCTGGGCCTCCTGTTATTGTTGCCTCTCCCTTTGTTTGGCTCACGTTGGTGATTCCCCTTTTGCCATTTTTGTTTTTTGTTTTCCTCTGTTCTCCGCTCTCTGTTTTCATACGCACTGACACAGATGTTCTGCCAGGGAGGCTGCTGTGTTGCCTGTTAGTTACTTTTGTTTTTACAGCTGATAAAGTTAGCACGCTTGCCAGTTCCAGTGTCGCATCCTAAGCCGAGTTAACTTGGCCCTATTAATAAATCCTGCACATGTACGAGTAGCTCAAAGGGAAGTGCTTTAAGGTTGTGTCTCATTTTTGGTTGCTATCTGCTCTGACAGCATTTATCCTTAAAACTTTTGGACTCACTGCTTCAAAGTTCGCAAAAGGGATTGGTTCTAAGGTAACAAAATGTCCCTCTTCTAATCATAAATCTTGTGTGCAGTACAGGGAGCTATGGAGGTGCCCAACATCCGCTCCCTGGCCCTGCACTTGCCATATCTCCAACATATGGAGCTAAAGCTCTGCTAACTACGCATGATGATGAAAAACCTGTCGTATAATGAATCGAGATAATCGATAAAGTGGGCCCGGTTACAGGGGAAGTCCATTAGAGCCACCGTTCCAGCCTGGCGCCTCTCTTACTTATGGCCAGCTATCAAATTTCCTCTGTTTCCAACCATGCCAGGTGGAGCGACTGGTAGTGCGAGTGCCACTATTTTGCAATCGGATCTCGGGGGCGGATGAGGGATTACAAAATTTCAAATTCATGAGACGAAAGCGCATTGTTTGGCCAACATCGAGGCCCAGTGGTGCAGCAGGTCGCCGCCCATTTCCCATTTCCAATTTCCGCAGGCAATGTCGCCTGACCAATTTCATAAGCGTCACCCAATTCCGCTCCCTTTTGGGCCAGTGGGTGACCAGTTTGCTGCCGTTTGGCTGCAAAAGTGAATGCGCTGCAGTGTGTCTCTGCCTCGGGGAAGGTCATTTGTAACCCTAACTAAACAAATTTGAAAGCTGGCGACCGTACGTATCGGGTGTGGTCTGGTTCTGGCGATGGCCCTTTTTTTCTCACCTGTCTTATAAAAGCGGCCTGTGGGCGCTGGAGGAGGCATCAGTTGGCCATCAGCCGCAAGTGGTAGAAGCAGCAGTAACAACAGCAGCAGCAGCATCCCAGCAGCAAATTACCAGCGACCAACTAGGCGAATACTTAACGTCAGCAGCCATGAGACGGGTAAGTTTTCCGTCAAAACCGCCGCCGGCTATAAATTTTCCCAGCTTCTGGTGCGGTGTTGTGCTGCCATGTAAATCCAGCAGCCAAGTGGAAGTTGCTCCCATAAATCAGGATAATCAAAAATACAAAACGATAAAGGCCAAAGCATATTAGGCCAATTTAAATGGCCCAGAGCCGTAACACAAAGCGAAGTGGAATTAACAAAGTTGGCTTAAAAATCACTGGTAGTTTGGGTACAATTTAGGAGTGCTTAGAAAGGAACTTAATGTGAGGAAATATAATTTTATATATCCTTCGGATACGACAGATAAAGGATATAATTTTTATTATATTTTCAGAGGTAAATAAAGTAAATTTAAAAAGAAATAATTAATTTTTGTTGGGATTTTTTTACATATATAGTTTCCCCAAAATTTTTGACCCTTAGAATTGTCTTTATATATTTTTTGACACTAAATATTGAGCAGAAATAGCCAAAAATATCATGTTAAGCACAAAAGACAAATATTTACAAGTTAAATTAATAAATTTAACATAAATTATTAGCAGAATTTGTAAAGATTGATCACGATTAACTTTATTGCGAATATCAGTGTAATTTTCTAACATTTTTTCAAACTGTGGCCAGGATTTTTTCTCCTTGAAAGCCTGACATCCTATACAGTCCGACACATGAAAATAAATGCCCAGAAGTTTGCCTTTTGTCAGTTACATGAATCGCCTGTTGTCGTTTTTAATTTATGGCCCTTTTGCAAGTAACAAATAAAAAGGAAAATGGGAAATGGGAAAGGGGAAAATGGGAAAAGGCGAAAAGCGACAACCAGAATGGAATGACAAATTGATGAGGCCAACAACGGGTGATTTATATATGCTGGTGGACCATTTAATCCGATTCCCGACTGTGAATCCCTTTAATTGCAGACCTACTTGTTGCTCTGCCTGAGCCTGCTGACCTGCCACGTGGCCCACTCGGCCTTCCTGCGACCCCTCGATCTCAGCCAGCTGACCAAATCCTCCAGCCTCCAGCAACAGCAGTTGCGCGGCGACTTGAGCCGAGATGACGGCAGCGACGACGATGACTCCACCACCTTGGCTCCGAACTCCAGCGAGGATTACGACACCCGTCCCCAGTACAGCTTCGCCTACGATGTGAGGGACACTCTCACCGGCGACGACAAGCGGCAGGAGGAGAAGCGAGATGGCGATCTGGTCAAGGGCCAGTACTCCCTCATCGAACCCGACGGCACCCGGCGCATTGTGGAGTACACCGCCGACGATGCGAGCGGCTTCAATGCCATCGTTTCCAAGCAGCGCCTGGACGAGCAGCAGAGAATCACTTCCTCCTCTTCGTCGTCGTCCCGCTACAACAGCCTCGAGGAGCTGCAGACCCGCCTCACTGCCCAGGCCATAGCCGAGGCCCAGTCCCTGGCCGAGGCCCAGCAGACCAGCCAGCTGCAGTTGGAGGCCCAGAGTCGTCGGGAGTCGGAGAACCAGGCGCGTGCCCAGGCCCAGCAGCTGATGGAGCAGTTCCAGCAGCAGGTACAGCAACAGGAGCAGCAGCGCCAGCAGCAGGAGCAGCAGTTGCGGGATCTGCAGCGCCTGCAGGAGCAGCGGGAACGCGAGGACCGGGAACGGGAGCAGCGCGAACGGGAGCTGAGGGACCGAGAACAGCGTGAGCGGGAGCTGAGAGAGCGGGAACAGCGCGAGCGTGAGCTAAGGGATCGTGAGCTGCGGGATCGGGAGCTCAGGGATCGCGAGCAGCGGGAGAGGGAGCAGCGCGAGCGGGAGCTCAGGGAGCGGGATCGCGAGGATCGCCGTCAGCAGCAGGAGCGTCGCCAGAACCAGAACCAAAACCAGAACCAGAACCAGCGCCTGCTCGACCAACAGACCCTGCTCTTGGCCCAAGGCCTGCCCAGCATCCAGGCCACCGTGGTCTCGCATCCGCCCACTCTGCTGACCTCCCGCCTGCCCGCCTCCTCTACCTCCAGCTCCAGGACCACCACCACTCTGCTGACCCGAGAACGCGACCTAGACGCCTGGCGCCAGCTGCCCAGTGCCCGCCTGACCATCGATCGCAGCTCCCAGCCCTTGATCCTGAGCCAGCCCTCCAGTGCCACGGTCCAGGCCCAGCTGATCAGTTCGCCCTTGCTCCTGGACTCTGCCAACCTGAACGGATTGATAACCACCCGCCTGAATGGCAATGCCGCCCGAGCTGGAGCCGCCCTGAGCTGGACCAATGGCCGCCGCCTCCTGAACAGCGATCTCTGGCAGCTGGAGAGACTGGACGATCGCGAGGATCGCGACGAGCTGCGCGCCAACAGCGGAGAGCGGCGCTCCAAGAACTGGTAAACAGGGACCAGGACAGACAGACAGACAACCCAACTTCAACTGAACTCAAAGGAAACTCAACGCAGGACCTCAGCGATCTGATACACGGACCACGAATATGTTTTAGCGCCTAAGAACTAGATCGAATCTCGTGTTAACCTAGCCTAGAATCGGGGATTTAGGGGACGCCTCACTGTCACTCTCTTGCTTTCTGTCCAATTAACGCATACAGCAAACTCTGCCAAGAACTAACCCAGGCTCTAACGCTTTCCTTCTCTCAGCTAACTTAGGCACTAAGTTTAATTGTCTTTGTGTTACTTTTTAGTTAGTCAACTGCATCCATGTGAAAATGTAAAAAAAAAATACAAGAATAAAAGAGACGAGGGCCAAGAAGCACACAGGCCCTTCTGCCAATGAATGATGTTGTTTTTTACTTTATAATAGGACTGGAAAATAACTTAAGATAACATTTTCCGAGTGAAAAATGCGTGTGAACAAGGACACCCGTGTGTAATTTATGGCAACTCCCAATTAAACCTGGCTAACTTCGTCACAGTTTTAAGAGCCATCAACAGGTGGCCAGGGATTGTGGGTCGCTTCACTCCTTCTGCCCAACTAACCAAAGCCAAGTTGACCCTAATCGCCTTTCATGGACTCTGACACTTTGGCCATGGATGCTGCAGTCTCGGTCATAAGTTTTCCTCCCCGCCGCCCCCGACGTTTTTCCGGGCTTCACGTGTGCTCACGCCACTTGGCCATAAAACCCCTGGAGCCAAGTTTCTTTAGGGCAGCAGGAAGAGGCAACAAATTTTTTAATAATAAACACGACGAGGAGAGAACGCTGCAAAAAGTTGGCTTTCTCCATTCCATAAACTTTGTCCCTGGTACACTTAAAAATAAAGTTGCAGTTGAGTGGTTCCAGGGGGAGGAAAAGCTAGCAACCAAGGTTTTTAAGATGCCAAGGCAATAACAACTTGGCCCAAAGGTAATGAAAACCGGTCAGCGGTCAGGTTCGATTAAGATCCAGTAACCTTGTGCTATTATTTAGGGTTTATATACAACGAAGGAGGTAGTGCTTAAGGCCACTCGTAAATAATTTTCTAAGACGCTTTATCCCAGTGTGTTGAAGCTGAAACTTAAGAGCAGGGATTTGAAGGGATTTAAGAAACAATTTGTAGTATATTAGGTGAGCACTAATCCTCTTTCCTCATTAGTCTAAATGAATCCTGTAATTCCTTAATTTTATTAGCTTCAAGTCATTGCAAAACTCCCTAGTTTCCATTTACTTTTTAAATTTAACAAATTAAATGGAAATTCCTGGTTCAAGTGACATCCCAAAGTCATGGTGAGCCCTGCCTGCAGCCGGCTTCCGCGAGTCCTTTGCCGGGAAATCACTTAAAAGTTCATCAAGAGTGCAGCTGCTTGTTGTTTGCCATGCTTCCAGGGAACCCTTCAGCCGAAAAAAAAAAAAAAAGAAGAGCTGAAAAACTAAAAAAAAGGGGAAAACAGAAAAGCTGAAAAACAGTTTGCTTCCTCTGCGAATGTCAAGTCCATGCGACGCAAACACAGAAAAACCTAGCCGCGGAGCAGCTCACAAAACTAAACGAACTAAACCTAAGCCGGTAAGTGATGCCTCCTCCTCCTTCCACTCCTCCTCCTTCCACTCCTCCTCCTTCTCGTTTTTCTCCTTTTTCCAACTCGAAAACCTTTGCAACTTCTCGTTTCCGCTGCAGTTGTCGGAAAAATGTTGACCACGCTCCCGGGCCAAACCAGAAAGATGCGACTTCTTAATTGGCTTCTGACCCATGGTCGCGGCTTCTTGCCGCCAAAGATTTCCATTTTACAGAAATCAAAGCAAGCTGGAAAAGCACAGGATCCGGAAAAGGAACTACATTACTGATTCACTTCATAGATGCCAAAATAAAGAATACAAACTGGCAAAGTTATCTTGTCCAAGGTGTTCTAAGTTTTACAGCATCAATTTTATTTAAAACATTGCCCTGAGTAACCCTGGCAATTTTCATTACAAATGAATCCCCGAAAGAAAATTAAATTTTAAATATTAACATCAAAAAGATCCGCTTTCTGAGATGTCGAAATCCGTTTTGCGACCTCTGATATTCCAAGTCCAGTCCGTGATCCTTCGCCGATTGTGCCATGAGCCTCCGAAGCTATCAAATACTGAACGCCCGCCGAAGGATCCACCGGATGAGGGATACGAGCCGACCAGTGTCGACCATGATGGCATCGATGTGCCCGACTTTGTGAGCCCCGCCGCCTTCCGCCAGTTCAGCGATCCGGATGAGCAGCTGGGCCCCGGAGCTGGGAAGGAGGCAGAGTATAAGAATGGCCACTACTTCGCCTACCATCGCTTCTCGTTCCACGAGCTGCAGATCCTGGCCACAGAGCTACGGGACGAGAGTCGTCTCGATGGAGGACTCCAGGCCTCCATCCAAGCGGATGAAGAATCGGAGGACCAGGAACAACAGCTTGAAACCATGAAGAAACTGGAAGCCGAGTGCGATGAGATCCTGGCCAGCCAAGCCAAGGAAATCGAAGCGGCCAAGGAGAAGGAAAAGACAAAAGCTGGAGAAAGCCTCCAGGATAAGAGCGAAGAGGAGCTGGAAGACTGGTCCCTGAAGAAAGAGGCAGCAATCAAAGAGAAGGAAAAATCAAAGGTAGAAATTGAAGAAAAGGAAAAACCACCAGAAGTCCAAGAAAAGGAAAACCCAAAAGAAGAAATCAAAGGAAAAGAAAAATTAAAGGAGGAACCAAAAGTCGGAAAAAGCCTCCAGGATATGAGTGAAGAGGAGCTAGAAAAGTGGTGCCTGAAGAAAGAGGCAGCAATCAAAGAGAAGGAAAAATCAAAGACAGAAATTAAAGAAAAGGAAAAACCAAAGGAAGGACTCAAAGGAAAAGAGGAATTAAAGGAGGAGCCAAAAGCCGGAAAAAGTCTGCAGGATATGAGCGAAGAGGAGCTGGAAGAGTGGTGTATTAAAAAGGAAGCAGACATTAAGGAAATTGTGAAGAAAGAAGCAGAACAAGCCAAGAAATGCGAAGAAGAGGAAAAGTGAAGAAAATGGAAGCTTAAGCCAAGAAGAAATGTGAAAAAGGAAGAAACCGAAGCTGAGACCGAAAAGAAAATTGCAGAAGAGAAAGTCAGGGAGAAGTGTGCAGAAGAGGAGCAAAAACAAATACAAGGAAGCTCTATAAAAAAATTAATAGGGAAAAGATTGTAACAATTGCGATACCTAGCAAATAAAAAGAAATAAAAACCAAGAAATAAAAATTTAAAAATTCAACGAAGACAACAACCCACTACGGTGAGAAACTCACCACCCAGGCGGTAGAAGTCCTCACTAATCAAGCAAAGACTCAATCCAAAGTCTCACAGCCACTGGCACCTCAAACTGTGCACTCTTTACGCTCGCCTTGAGACCTCAACTTCAACTTGCAATTTGAATTGTTAATAAATGTGTATCAGAAATTCACATAAAATCAATCAGCACGCAACGGTTTCTTTAAATCGGGGGAGCCTAACGGAAACCCCGAATCGGGAACGGGGTTGCTGCACAATTTCAGGGACAAATCCTCGGATAATTCAAAACAAAATCGAGCGACGAACGGAACTGGGGGAAAGATCCGCCACGAGGTCGTCGTTTATATACCGCTTTAGGGGGCTCTGGGAACTGAGAAATGTCTGTTTTGCATTGATCTCTATGAACCGATAGCAAGAGTCATTGTCATCACGTGTACGCCGCTTACTAATTAACGCTAGGAAATTCCCCGAAGCGAGAGAAATACTGAAAGCGAGAGGTGAGGCAGCCAATGAGAGAGCTCTCAATCCATAGGGTATCGAGGTTCTACAGCTCTGGTTTTCGAATGGTATTACTCAACTGTCATCTAAGCAAATTTACTATCTTTTATTGCGGGTAATTCGGTTTTATAGCACTCGGGGAGGCTTCTTTACAAGACGTGTTTATTTATAAATTGTTTGATTAAAGGGAGGCTTAAATAGGTATTGTTTTAACAAAGACATGTGGGAATTTGGAGATACAGATCTTATAGATACATACTATAATTATTAATTGTATCATAATTAGAATATTTTTTACCTAATACAGAAGTTGTTATAGTTCAAAATATACTTACACATAGATTATTAAATTATACAACAGATTACAGTTTAACAGATTACATATATTCTTTAAACATTTCTCTCTCGCGAAGCTCACACTTAATAAATTTAAAAAATCATCTTAATACCCGTACTTCCAATATTTAATTCAATCTTTTATATCCCATTATATCATATTCCAGCCATAATTATTATCTTACCATATGCATAGTGACTGCAAAAACGAACAAGAAAATACCTTTGAGCCGCCAAAAGCTGTTGGGCACACGATGCGCCTCGTTTTGCAGGCATTTAAGCTGAAAATTGCTGCTAAAATATTTGCACACTCCACAGGCTGTGAGCTGCAGTCGTCGATGCGGCGACCTATGTGGTTGTTGCTCGTTGTTGGTGTGTTTCGATGGTGTTTTAAAGCCGGTGTTGTTGCTGTTGCAGCTGCATTGATGCGTCGCCAAATGTTTACCCTAAGCCCATAACTGCAGCCTCTCCTCTGGCTCTCTCCTAGGTGAATGGGACACTGGAACTAAATACGCTTCAAGATTCATGTCCCTTTATTAGGTAATAATGGCATTAAACTCTATTAGTTTAAATATGTGAACTAATCCTTCATAAAATTTATAGTTTTTTTATTTAAAAAACTCTATAAATAGAAATATTTTCCACAACATTTTATTCCATATTTTTCTGACTTTTTTCCCAGTATAAGCTATTGCTCTCCGTGGTCTCGCTCGCGATCTATGCCTGGCATACAAAATGCATCTAATTTTGGGCCTAACGACAACTTGTCGCTTGTCATGGCCTCCTGGCCTGGGCTTCATTGCTGCTGCTGCTGCTGTTGTTGCTGGCCGTGTTGCAGGCCAGTGTTGTTGCCGCTGCCTCATCATCATTTGCAACTGCTGGCAGGCAGCATCAGAAAAAGCAGCAGCAGCAGCAGCAGCTGCCTCACTTGGGGATCAACCGGCGGAGATCGCCGCGCTTTATTTGTGCAGCTTTTAGCTGCGCCTCGTAATCGCGGCTCATAGATCAAAAAACACTGGCGAGCAAGACGCGTGCTAGCTGCCTCTCTTTCTTTCTGCACGGAGAGAAAAATCTTATACTTATGCTCTATCTGGATTAAAGATTTAAGCCACAAGATGAAGGTCAAAAAGAAAACAGTCAAAAAGCCTCTTCTGTATTTATTTCGGTGGCTGATCCATTCTCAGTTTCGGTTTGTCAATAAATTCGTACTTGGGAATTATAAATCACTTATGAATGATAAATGACAATTAAATAAGTATAAAATATAAATCAACCAAAAATGTATCAGCTTATGAAATTTCCTCTCTGATAACTAAATTTTTATTAAAGTTACAAATTAAAATAAAATTTATACGCATAGTTTACATATATATTTTGTTACGTACATAATTTCTTAATTCTTAATTTTTCGGTGTACCAATTTTGCATAACATGGTCGAAGCAAGTTCCTTTTGTTTTATGTGAACCAAGTCCAGTTCTCATCGAGCCGGCGACCAAAGGAAGCGGGCAGGAGAGATCGCATTCCGACGCACAGCTGCTGTCTCTCTTGCCCACCCACGCCAAGTGAGGAAACAAAAAATAAAGAGTTTTCCCACTGACCGAAATGACAAGAACTGCAATTCCCACAGTCGGCATTTTCCATTTTCCAGCCAGATTCCGATTCCGGCACACTCAAATTAGCCATTTCATTTTCGCTCTGATTAAAGGTAATTTTCAAATTTTCCCAAACCACCCTGCGACAACGGACAACAGTGATTTGGAGCTAGAGATGGAACTAAGTAAATTTAACTAAATATTAGAGTTTTTTTCTTAACTAGGTACACTTATAATTAAAAATTGGGTACAGTTCAAGACTGAAAAGTACTCAAGATATGTTAGAAAGGGAAATGTATAGGTGGATAAAGTATGTTAGTTTGTGAAAGATATTTAAGGAAGGAAGATAGTCACACGTAGGTACATTTAAGCTCAGGTTTTGTATATACTAATCAAACATTAAGTAATCTGCAAGCCATAAAATTACGCAGATAAATAAATTATTCTTTATTTAGCCGAAAGCCTCATCAGGTATGGCTAATACTAATCCCGCGCTTTAATTTATTATTAAGTACACAGTGTACAAATATTCTTAAATTATTAATTAGCTTCAATTTATTCCATTTTCTTTAAATGTACCTTTACTGGGTACATTAATCGTACTTAGGTACTTGTTAAATTACTTAACTTGTACCTTATTTAAGTGAATCGAAAGATTTCCTTTCCCATCACTGACCACCACAACATCTGCAACAGCAGGCGGCAACTTTGGCACTGCAATTTCGATTTCGCCTGTCGTCTATTTAATGATTTCAAATCGGAGCAGGCCCAACAACTTCCCCCTTGCTTTTCCGCCTCTTTTCTCCTCGCACTTTTCTCGACCATTTTCTGCAGCTGTGGCTTAGGGAAGAAAAGAAAAAAAGATACAAAACAACAAAATAAGAAGGATAGGAAAATTGCCGAAACTAAAACCAGAACGCGTGCGCATTGAATTATGCAAAAATGTTAACCATTTGCCGCCAATCAATTTGTTTTCCCTGCCATCTGGCGGGATTTTCTTCCATAGCCAATGTAATGGAACAATGGCATGTAGATCGCATTAACAATGCCATTATTTTTACCAAAGAAAATATGTATGTATGTATCACTTCGTTTAAGTCTCGTTAGCAACATTGTTATGGGTTTTATTAATTAAATTACGGCAGCTATGAAAATATACTTGTCAATTGTAAGTTAATTTCTAGTTTTATTTCTAGGGACAATCGGAAGAGCAATCTATGATCAAAGATTAAAAAAAGTATAAACCAAGTATCTTAGTTGGAATTTTTAATGCATTACTCAAAACCCAAAGACCAAGATTAGTTTTAAAAGGTCCATTTTTTTTTATAGTAATATGACATGTAATTCAATAATCAAAAATAATACTTGAAACTACTTTCTTTTATTCTGTATACTTTTAGTTCAAAATATTTATAACTAAGTATTTTTTTTACGATTTCAGTTTTCATATGCGAAAAGGGAAATTATAAAAGTTGTCCGAGAATAAATCAATATTCGATAATCAATATTTGTTATTAAAAGAATGTGTTGATCATTGTTTCTTATTTTATATTTAGAAATTCTTCTATTTAAGAATATTTTTAAATAGGAAAATAAATTGTGTTAAACCTTTATTAATTTTCAAATTAATAAATAAATGACTTAGATATTATTTTACTTGGCAGACATACTACTGTATTATTTATCTCATAAATAAAATTAAATCAGTTTGATATTTTAACATAGAGAACATCTACCTCTTACAAATCAAAGAAATACATTTCAAACCATTAGCAAACACATAACGACGAAGATTTTATTTATTTCTAAGATGAAAAAGATTGTCTTATAAATTCTGTTTTTCCCCTGACAAGTAAAGATAACTTCTGATTTAATTTCCTGGCACAATTATATTTATTTTAAGCTCTACCTTAAATTAGATCCTATAACCCGACATTCTCCAGAAATTCCCTGAATTATTTCACAGTCGAAGATCAAAGCCGCCGATGGCAGGGCCCCCAGACTTAATTAAGAAGAAATTTCAATTGTGCCTCCAACTGCGACTTATCGGCGCAAAAGGTGGCCCATAAATATGGGAGTGAGTGTGTGTGGAAGTACGTTGCTGACAAACAGGAAGCATCATCATTATTATTTCCCCTCCGAAGAACTCAAGCGGAACTTGGCCAGAAGGGAAACATGGCTCGGAACAGCGAAAAAAAAAGAGTTCTGTGCAGGAATTTATTTGATTCTTGCTGTGGCAGACTGCAGAATTTTCAGCAGACCTGCGAAATTTATGCATGACAAAATCATTGAAGCGTTTAGACCCCAGAGGAAGAGGGGAAAGTGGTGGGGACGGGGCCCTTGGGCTGAGGATTGAGGGAACCTTCTCACACTTGCAGGTCCCGCCGTCCATTGTAATGTGTTGTAATTTGTTGGCGTTGCTGTTGTTAGTGCTTCCTCTTTGGCATACTTAGTGCTAAGAGAAGAAAAAAAGTTAATTATCTTTTTTTTCACCCCTCGCCCCTCTGTCCCCCTGTCCCTGCTGCCCGCTTCCCGCTTTCCGCTCTTTTTTATCTGTATGTGAAGCTCTTTTTTAAGAAGAAGTAGTAGTGACGGCAGGCCCAACAGCTCCATGGGCTATTATCCATGGGTTTTGTGCTATTCTCCGGGAGATTGGTACTTTGTGAGTTCGTTTCTTCTGCCATCCGCCTGGGTCTCTAGCTCGAAGGGAATTCGAAGCGGGTTCATTGAACTGTTAATTGTGGGCAAAAAAAAAAATACGGCAACAAAAAAAAGAAACCGGCAACTCTAGGCGGTGTGAAAGGTGATTTTTCAAGGCTGCCTCCATGTCCGGCCCCGTAAACTCCCCATTACTTCACTCGGCTCTCTTTCCCCTATATATTTTTCCAGCATTTTTGAAAGTTATATTTTTTTCTTCACTCGATATTTATGAATTAGATTGTTTTTTGGGGCTGGCTCCGCGGCTTGAGGTGCTAATGAGTCCAACGCTTTAATAATTAATTAAAAAGAGAAAGAACAGGTAAGGTTTCACATTGAGCAACCGACTTAATGCAGTTCACATTAACACATTTATAGAGTAACTTTTGGTTTTAATTTGGATTCTGATTGGATGTTCAAATCCCGCACCATAGATGCCACTAAGAGATCACGGGCTGTTTAGAAATAACCCCGTGAATTCTTCCAGTGCCATTAACTGTGCCGAGATGGTTTAACACTTTGTAAGATCTTAGATCTTGTTCCATGATTTCTTTGATTTCACTTGAATATAAAGCTTTTACTTACCTGCTGATTTCCAAAGCTGACTGGCAGGTATAAAATCATCGACTCGCCGAAACTTAATCCTCCCCTTAAATCAGTCACAACTTCCGTCATTCTGGGAAGTCAAGAGCTTGGCTCTGTTTTAAGGCCCAAATTCTCCCACAAGAGGAGGGGCATTAAAACCTGAACACCTCGCAGACTTCTATCCCACGTTGTTGGCCAAAACACTGTCCCGACCAGTTCACCTGCTCGACCAACTTCTTTGATAAGCTGGCTCTGATCTATCCCACGATTTAATCAAAAACGCAAATTATTTCTGTCGCTTCTCTCAGGTTAAGCCACGGAAGTGGCTTCTGCGCCATAGAGATGTATCTATATCTGTATATATCTTAGGAACTGCTGAACGTTCCCATTCATTGGGGGCATGCGTGGGAAATCCATGTTGCATGTTCCACGACTCCAAACTGCGGTTGGCCGCATAATTTGCTGTGAAAATCATTTTGCGGCTGCGTGTTGCATAAAATTACAATTGAATTTTTTTTTGTTGTTTTTCGCTACCTCTTCAGCTATGAGATACGAGTATTTTCCATCTTGTTTGCGGCGGTGCAGAGCCAATTAAAAATTATAATGGGTAGGATATAAACTAATTAGGTAGCGAGAGATTAAGAGCGTTTCCATGCTCTACTTGGGAAATGGGTGGAGAAAAATACAGGGGAAAATCTAATGGGTACGAATTAAAAAGAAAATTATATATTAAAGTTGTTTAGAAGAGAGGTTCACAGGGGAGTCTGCAGAGAGAGGGTTTTAAATTCAATAAAATATATAGTTTAGATTTGAAATCTTATTTGCTTTTTCTGGTAAATTAAAAAATTCCTCTTCGCTTGTGAATTAAAAAATACTTCTTCGACTCTTTGGAAATCTCTCCTTAGGGCAAATTGACTTGTCGTTGGCCCAAACAAATTGTAACAACAAATTGCTTTGGACATCTGTGACCCCTGTGGGACCCCTCATTATGGGGGGCTATTTCGTCTCGGGATCGCTGGGAAAACGTCGCCGGTCACGAAGAAAGCTCCGATTTCGTTGCCCAAGTCTACGGTCTCGTCTCGTTCCGTTTCGTTTCATTTCGTTTGGTTTTTTCCTCGACTCTTTTTTTGTTTTTTGTTTTTTGTTTTCGTTTTAGGCCAATTTATGCAAATGCCAAATGCTGCTCCACTTGAGGTAATTGCCACTCGTTTTTTTATTCGACTTTTTGTTGGCTTGCTTATCAGGCAACGAACGAACGGTAAATCAGTACGTCAGTGGCATAGACATGCCGCGCATGCGCCGTGAGGCGACAGCCATCAATCAAATCGAGTGGCCGCGCAATCAAAATACGAGAAACAAACTCGAACCGAATAAACAGTTAAAAATCAACAGCTGCCCGTGTTGCTTTTTTAACCTTTTTTTGGGATTTGTCCGGTGGGTAATCGCGTGTATCTCAAACATGATTTTTAACGACAAATTTACGCGCTTAATCTCGACAACAAAATATGCAAATGTGAGCGGGACGCGGGAAATAAAGGCCAAGGAGCGGCGGGAAAAAGAAACCAAATGAAAAAGGAGGACGACGACGACGACGACGATCTGTTGGATTGTTGCTGGACTTTACGACTCGCATTCGCCATGTTCATTAGCGCCAACACTTGACTGGCGAACCTGAGAGCGGAGAGGAAACTCTTTAGTGTTTAAGTGCGTTTCATTAATTGAAATGGTCAATTTGTAGCCAGCAGATAAGAGAGAGGAAGCTGTAAAAAAAGAGGCGCCCGTTCATCGCAGATGCTATTGCCAGTCGATCGTTCGGGTTGCCCTAGATGGCCAGACAGCCATCCGGAGGAGTTTGATAGTTCTGCTGCACTCCAGGTCTGTCTAGATCTGTCCAGGTCTGTCCAGGTCTGTCCAGGTCTGTCCAGGTCTGTCCAGGTCTGTCCTGAGTTCCGTCCTGTTCCCGGCCAGCTCCCTCCTGATCCGTTCAGTTCCTTCTTGTTTTCTGTGGCGCCAGCCAAGTCCATTCATCAGTCAGCCAGTCGATGGCGCACCATCTCAGAAAATGCATATGTAATATTTTTATTGAATTTCAGAGGGACGAAGTAGATGTACTCTAGCCAACCGACCGGAAGTTTAAAAACAGTTAAAGGTTTTAAGGTTCCTAAACAGATATTTCTCCAATTAATGATCTTAATAATTTAACATGCCAAGCCAAATAATCCCGCTCAAACTAAAAAGAAACCATTCTACCGAAACCCTACCGAAACTGTCAAAATAGTTGTAAGCACCAATTAATATTTTTGTAATAATACTTGGTATATTATTACAATGATTGATGGCGAAATCAAAACCGAATACAATCGAGAACGAGTGGGAAATATGATGCCCGCTTCCGTTACGAATCCCGTCGAGAAATCGTGGTAACCCTCGTCAAGGTGTGTGTGTGTGGCGCTGGACATACATATGGATAGACAAGTCATGGTCATGGCGACAAAACCTCTCTCTCCCAACACTCGGCCAGCTCCGGCAACGGTAAGCGGTCAACGGAAATCCCCGGAAACCCCCTTTTGGCCGGGACTCTAACTGTTTATCTAGCGGATTGATTCTGGTCTTCTGCTCAGAGGAGAACTCTGTAAGCTGCAGCCAAGACTGCCAGTCAGGCAGTGATGGCTTTCCTCCCACTTTTTGTGGGTTCTTCCCAAAAAAAAAAAAATGAAAGAATAGAATGAAGAAAGGTGATCTACAAAATACAGAAAACAAATGTATCTTTGAGATCTCGGCTGGTTCTAATTGTCCAAGATGACAATGCAGATTGCGTTGGTAACGGGAACAGCACGCACACTCCAAGTAGAAAAAAAGTATCTCTTTAGATACAGTTGGGGTAAAAAGAATAGTAAAGGAATATATTATTAAAACTATTTATAGTTGTAAAAATAGTAAGAAATCATAATGGGGACTCTACACTTTGAATAAATATTTATAACATATTTATAAGAGTTTGAATATTAAAGATATTATCACGATCTTTAATGTTCAAACTCCTTTAAGGGTTAAAAATATTTGTTTAAGGTGTAGAATATCTTTGGGAATTTATCATTTTAATAGCCATTGCTCATATTTAACTCAAAATTGAAATAATTAAACAATTTCATTTTTAAACCCAAAATACCACTCGAAAATGAAACTATATAAAAACTACTAGTATCTAGTATCTCCTTTACTATTATTTTAAGCAGTATCTAGTATCTCCTTCACTATTATTTTGACCACAACTGTATAAGAAAAAGGCGAACCAATTGTTGTTGTTATTACCAAAGAGCTGAGTCGAGTCGAGTCGAGTCCAACTGGAAACCAATTGGCATTTCAATCACGCATCAATCTGGCACGTTTTTATGATGCAGATCACAAGGCGAAGCGAACGCTCATGATCATGTTGCCGGTTTTCTTTCTTTCTTTTTTTTTTTTTTTGTTGCTCCCCTCTGATGACGAGGCTGTGGAGCTCCTTCGACTCCTTTTTGAAAAATGAAATTTTTATTGGTCGGTTAAGTTTTCGTTACATTTCGTGGATTGTTATAAATTTCATTGATAATTGCCATATATTGATGGCATGATTATGTGCATGATTGTCTGATTGTTACTGTTTCGTTTGGTTTGCTCTCTACGTGCGTGGCATATGCACTGCGAAAATATTTCTCATTTTCCGTTGATCTTTCCTGGCCTCCATTCCAACCCATCCATCCATCCATCCATCCATCCGCATCTCGTGCTCTGCGAAATTGTTTTCGACGAAAATTGTTGCACGAACCCCAACGGCCAGGAGGTGGAGGTATCAATATGGGGAATATGTAACGAGGATATGTATGTTGCCAGCGAATATATGCAGGTACGCAAGTCGATTCTTATTAACCATATATAGGTCAGCAGCCCCCGGTGCATGCCGCTTGATTGAGTTGCAAGGAATGAATTTTATCTCTTGATAATTCGAATTTCTCGCAATGAAATTAAGTCTTCCTGCAAACTAGGGATATATTTCTGGGTGGCAACCAGGCACAGATTTTCCTTAAACCTTCTTGTATTATAATTAAATAAAGACTTAACTGTATATTTTAACTACTCGATTTAAGCTTATAAACCAGAATTTCATTCCTCACCATTAACACTTACTTAATAACTCGCTTCAAATGACTTGCATTGATTTATGAAACTTTCAAATCAAATAAATTGCATTATATTGCTTAAATCTTTTTTATTATTGCCAAGATTACTTCTCGGACACTTTAACATTTTTATTGCCCAAGTGCAACGCGTTAGCTAAGCTATAAAAATATTTTTAATTAACTCGCTACAATTTCCTTTGGCGTTTTGTTTAATTTCTTTCTAGCTTTAACGATAGTTGAAGGCCATGAAACGGGAAGCAACCATCAAGTGAGCTGTTGGCCATTTTTATTCGTTGCCAATCCCAAGTTCCCATGCCTCTCCATTTCTTGTTAATCATTCTGTCCATCTGTCGGTGGCTTTTTGGCTCATAAATTCCAAGACAAAAACAACGAGAAAAAAAAGAAATAAACTCCCATAGGGTACAACTGTCAGGGGACAATGTTTGTTGTGTTTGGCCCCATTGGAAAGTCGAACCAAAAATGGCTTAATAGTTAAATTTAATGCTTGGCCATAACTAAAAGCTCAGGCTCAAGACAAACTGCCGTTCAATATGCAAATGTGGCCAAAACGGAGAGCGACTCAGGCCAGGCTGGCTCAGCAGTAGCTGGATCCGATTTAGTTTCCCCCTTGGCTCCTTTTTCCCAGTTGGCCCAAACGAGTCTTGTGCGCTGGCTCTCTTATCAGCTGCCTGAGCTGGGGCTATCAAAAATAATTGACAACTAAATGGACCATACAAAAGTCAAATGGATGGCGTGAAAAAGAGGCATTCAGCGTTCGGCGATCGGAGCTCGGTTCTCAATGAGGCCGAGAAAATTGTCATTTGACAAAATCGTTAGCCCTGATAAGATAGCACTTAACTCCGGTTGTTTTGTGTGGGTCTTCGCTGCTCGTTACCTTTCTGTGTGGGTTGCAGCTCTTTCTGATTTTGGACATGAGTGTGTGCTCGTTGCTCGAACCGAGTTCGTTGCCTCAGTCTTTTGTTTCGACGCATTTCGTGATTCACTGACCGAACCGGGGGAGAGAGCAAGCGAGACAGCGACGACTGGCACGACCACCGCAATTACATCCGGTAATTTAATGTAATTTTATATTTCATTTCAATCGCATGCGAGACACACGAGTAGCGCAGCACCGCAGCGGCAGCAGCGACTAAAAATAAATCCGAAACCTGAATCAGCCGGTGATTTTGTCAACATTCTCGACTAACGTGATTTCGTGTATTAACATTAGCATTTAAATAATGGCCCAGACGTGCATCACCGTTTGATAAGACTGGATTTCGGGGGTCCAGCTCTATAGACCTTTAGAAGGCCATTTGTGGCGGCGGCTTCGTTTGATAGCCCATGATTGATGGCTTAATTTTCCTGTCAATCTGCCCCGGCAACTCCAAAATTTGTCAACACACTCTGGTCATCCCTAGAGTCTGTGGAGTCTTTGGGCTGCGAACTGCGATGATTGATTATAGTTTCGGCTTAGACAACAATGCAAGCAAAAGGCCGACAGAATATATATTTCATTAATTAGAGTCTGTAAACCATTAACCGCACCAAAGATTAATAAGCGGCAATTAGGCAAAGGAAATTTTCTAACAAAAATTCAAACAGAATGGACAATAAAAAGCAATCCCGAAAACTCTCGAGCCTCAAGACCAAGCCGAAACTGTTAGAAAGAGGCGTTGCTCAACGGTTTAAAAACGCATTTGGTTATCTTAATGTTTCTCTAGCAGTCTCTGTTTTGTTTGGCTTGATTTAATTATGCGTAGAGCTATTTCAGTTTTTCTCTCTACAGTTTTTGATAAATTAGTCGCCGCCGTCAGGTCTGAGGTCACCGCGGGGTCGGGGTCGCAGTCCGAGTTCTGTCGTGTGGCTAATTAAGCCCATGCCTAGGCCGGAGTATCAACTCACCCAAACAGGAAGCGTCCGCCGGTCATCCTTGGCCATTTTCCAATTGAGGCCTGCCCGCTCAACTCGATCCCAAGTGATTGACAAGACGAGAGGGAGACCAAATGGTAACCGAGTCCGAGGTATTTGTCTGCAAAGAGGCGGATGGAGAATGGTAATTGACATAAGTATCAATGGATACAGAGCGAGGGTAGATAGGTGAGTAACTGAAAGAGTATCTTTAATATATTCTTTAGTATATTCACAGACCTTTACCTAAAGGCTTTTACTATATAATACTTTATAATACCTTGTTCTCATTACTTTCCAGCTAAGATTCAAGCTACCCTCGCATCCTATCCGCTTACAACTTACAGCTCCTATAACGACAGGAAGCAGGAGCAACAAAAACTTGCCTCAATAACCTGGCAACAGTTGCTTTGCCCCTTTTTTTAATGCCAACCAACCATGAGCGTAGTTCAAAGCCAATATACTTGGGGTTGGACCCTGAACTTCCCTATAACAGCTAGTTGGAGTGGAATCGATTGAAGTTAATTCAATTAAATAACCCTCTTTAGGCACATGACTTATTTGTTGGATTGAGCAGAGAAAAACTTTATTTTATTAGCTGTATTTGGAAAAGTAAGCATGAAAGATCTGAAACTTAAATGGGGTTTCCAGTAAGCAAAGTACTTCCTTCTAATAAAAATATAAGCAAAATACATTTCTAGAAGTGGCTACTATTCTCCCAGTGCAGTTCTCTTAGCGAGGTGCAATTGTGACCACTCCGCTGACTGAATGGAATGCAGTTGGTTTTCAGTTGCAGCTGCAGAGTTGTGGCAGCCACATGCCACCAATGAAATTCCTGGCATAACGTCTAGTTCCACCAACTCAACTCCTAGTTCCTGAGCTACCACCAGTTCCCGGAGTTCCCAGGAGCTGCCCCAGTGGTGGCCCGTAAGTTAGCTGCTTATTAAGTGTCATCTCCATGTCGCCAAAGGCGCCGCAATGCAAATGATAAACTGACAGCCTTATGACAGCATTAAGCAAATTGCTCACCGTTCGCCAGCAGACGATCAGCAGACGTGGAGATGACCAACCAGATGCAGATCCAGATGCACCGGCGAGTGGACTTAACGATTGGCTTAATAAAATGAAATATTAAATGCGATTAAAAACGCGACGACTACGCAGACGACGATGCAACAACCAGGGCAACAACGGCAACTGGCAACTGGCAACTGGCAACTGGCAACTGGCAACGACAACGACAACGTTGAAGGCGACGATGCAATAAATATATTGGAACAGGCCGGGCAGCTACTGGGATACACCGGCGCGAATCCCCAGCTCCAGCCCACTCCAATTGGACATGATAAAAATGTGAAATGCATGCGTTCATTAAATTAATGCGCATGGGGCATGTGGTGAGCCGGCCGAGATAATTAAATGCGTGTTTGTGGCATGGGCGCTGGGCAAGGTGCTCGTAATGACATTAAATATGTTTAAACATGCATAAATAAAAGCGACTTCGGGAGGGAGAACTGGAAAAGGGGAGCCGTCGAGCCAGTTTACTCCGTGGCTGATGTTTTAATCAGAGCGATTCTTAGAGCGCCTCGAACCTGACCCAATGGCTAAGCCAAGCTTGTTGCAACAACTGGTTAAATTAATGACGCAACACGAGCCGGGGCACCAGGTTCTGGACGGAGTTGGAGTTGGAGTTGGAGATGGAGTCGCCTGGCCAAGATTTACGACGATTCAAATTGCTGGGCGATAAATTGTAAAGTTAATCGCTTGTCAAAGTTTTCGCGGTCGCATTTATCTTCGACTTCTGGCCGGTAGCAGCTGCATCGAAGGCATTAGATATCAGATAGAAGATAAGAATGTGGCCACGATTTATGTATAGCCACAGATTGGCTTTAATTTTTTAGGGTTATATTGGGCGCACTGACTGCAGGCACTTTTATAATTTGTTTTTGATTGTTAGGCACACTAAACGAAGCCAATAAAGTAAGCATATTTATTTTTAAATGGTTGTTTAATGGGTTATTAAAAGTGGCTTTAAGTTTATTGATTTGTTAAGGCATTAAAGTAAGTGTAAGCGTATGTTTTCTCTGAATAAATATGTTCTTTGAATTGCATATGATTTCTTGCAGAAATCCCTTAGGGTTCCAGTATCCATAACTTCCTTTTTAACTAAGTCCCTATAAATTCATAAAGTTATAACCAACTTTATGACCAACTGAAAGCCCACACAGATTGACTCATCCGATTGCTATTTATGGACTGATAAGACAGACTTGTGCAACTAGCTGAAGCCTCGACTTCAACTTCAATGGGCGGCCTTATCGCACTCGGAGTAATTACAGTTGTTGACTGCTACCGTTGCCGATGCTGATGGCCAATATTTTTACCTGTTACCTGTTGCCTATATCTGTAGCTGTATCTGTATCTGTATCTGTATTGAATCAGCGTGGCGAGACAACAATTGTCCATTTCTTGAATTGAAAGCCCGACCGGCCGTTTGTCCATTGTTCGCTTTTCCTTTCGGGGGAAATGGTGGGAAGGAGGGAGGCACTAAATTGAGGCACACTGGCTCTGGAAAATGTCATTCAAGTTGCCAGGCAAGTTGACAAATTTGTCAACTGATATGGAAGCGCACCACCGCCAGCAGCGGCTGAGGCCAGCCTCAATTCGAGTGGCTAAGCCAATGTAAACATGTGTGGATTTATGGGTTAAGCCCCCGGTGATTGTTGTGCTAGCTGCTTTTGTTGTGTCTGCCTTTTTGTATATTTTTTTCTCCTTAAATTTGTGTTGTCTACCTTGTTTGCATATGCATGAGAAGTGGCTCACTTGGGCTAAGGGAACCGTGAGTGGCTAGACTCACGAGAGGGAGATGCGTGAGTTGGGTATTGGTGGAGGGAATTTGAGTAAGTAATTCACTTAAATTATTTTAAATTAATTTAAAATAAATGTATTCTTTTTAAGTACTTTTTAAGCTTGAAATAGTTCTAGAAACCCACATTTCCTATGAGGTTTTCTTGTACTTATCACGCGCCCATCCGTCTGTCTTGTTATCTCAGTTTTCCAGCTTGAAAACCTCATGTTTGCTTGCGGTTTTAGTTTAATTTATATATCTCGAGACTGCTGCTCTATGTGTCGGCATATATCTATGCCTCGGCCACGTCTCAAGTTCAGTTCACACGCTTTCACTGGCGGAGCGTCAATTTGAATTTTATGCCCCGCAACGCTTTGATAGATAAGGCCGAGAAGGCGGCCCCCATAAGAAACACCAGAAACGCCGTGTATAATGCATAATTAGCAGGTTCGTTGCTCGGCGGGAACTGGAACTCCTCCGAGCTTGAGTGTTGGCTTATCCACCAGCATATCGGGTACCAGGCATTGGACACTGGCTCTCGCTCTGGCCCTGGGTTATCTGGGGACCGTGTGGCTTCTGTGAAAACGCACCACGTTTGATTTGATGGCGGCATGCCCAACAAATTGCCGCTAATGAGGCGCACCAATGTTGCCCCCGTTTAATTAAATCCATAAAAAGCAGCGGGTTCGCTTACCTCGGGAGAGGAGGCTCCTCTCTGGCTCTCGTCTCCCCCTGAATTTCTGTAATTCTGTCAGAGCCTGGGCACTTGGGCATCGTGGACACCGCGGCGGTTCTGCTGAAAGGACTCCTGGGAACCAACGTTGCGCCATGGCCTTTGATGATGTTGTTATGGAGTGCCAGGAATTTAACTGCAAAGGAAATGCATTTTTGTTTAAAAACATAGTTCGAGTAGTTTAAATTATAATAAATATAAAAAACTTCAACTTATTTTCACTCCAAAATGACTTGCGGAAAGGAAAAACCAAATACCAATCCCACGAAATTCCATATTTATTCAAACTTTATCTACTCGACGCCCCAGAGAGTTGCCAAATATTTCTCTAGTAAATCTTATCAAGCCCCGAATAGCCGCCAAACAAATTTGCGTTGAATTTTTCCGCAGGTTCAGATAAATGTCATTCCCAGGCAAAATGCCAAAAGCAATCCCAGCATGGGCTTGTCAACAGCTCAGGTGTTTTTTTCCTTTTTTTTACTTACAATGAGTCGTAAATCAAAATGAAAGGTGTTTTCCTCTTTTTATGCCCCACTGTTCTAGGCGGGCGGCTGGCCCATAAAACATTGAAAATTATGATTTAACGCAAATTTTTGTAATTAATCTTGACAAATAAAGCGGCCTGCGGGCGAGCCAAGCTTGTTGCAAGTGGCAAGTGGCATCTTCATCTTTTAGTTGCCCGGCTCATAAATCTTTTCTCCACTTCTCTAGTCGGAGCTCGAACCCAGGCTCAGGCTCAGTCTGAGTCTGAGTCTGAGTCTCAGTCTCAGGCCTGGGCTGAAGTTCGGGATCTGGGGATCTTCAAGATCGGAGCTGAGAAGCTTGGGGCTGGCAGCTCAGAGCTCTGAGCCTGGCCCCGCATCGTCATCATCATCATCATTATCCTTCATTACGCTGGCCAAACCAGTTTCAGGTTGTTTCTTTTTTGAGTTTTGCAAAAATATTTCATAATTGTGCCAAGCTATGCATTTTTTTTTCGGTTAAAATGTGGCCTTTTAAGAGGCAGACTCGAGATGAGAGAGAAAGGTAGGGAGAGTGTCTGAGGGATTGTATATCGAAAGGATATTGTATTTCAAACTTTGAGTTTATAAATTAAGTAAGATGAGAATATAGATATGTATATATTTAAAGAAAGAATCGATTTCTTATCAACTCTCCTATAATAGATCGATTTAAAACGATATATATATATCGATATCTGGTGTCATCCCTAGACTGACCTTTAAGAAGACTCCATCTCAGCTCAATCTTAATTATATGTTTGCGCTGAGCTCACGACAAGCCCGATGACGACCAGTAGCAATTATTACCTCCAACTCAACACTCATCATTCACACATACAGCGGTAACGGCAACAAGAAGTCGAGAAACTACACACATATAAATATATATATATATATATATGTATATGTGTCTTATAGTGCCAGGCGAATGATATACGAGCGTATTGCGTATACGCCACGAGGGACGGACGCCGCATAGGCTGAGAGTTGGAGAAAACTAATTGCAGCGGTGGCAGCTATGTATAACCCGAAGCTGTCATTAAATCGACTGCAACATCATAATCCCTGGCACTTCCTACTCCTCCTAGCCGCCTTTTCTGTAGCTTCCCATTTTTTTAGCTACCTATTTTTTTTTCTTCTAATCAGATTTTGTGGAATGTCTAACTTTTATGCCTCTTCATATTGACTACCATTTTTTGTGTATTTTTTTTATTTAAGTATTTATTTATTTAACTTTTTTGTCCGGTTACGAGTATTTATGATTTGTTTGGTTGGCACGATGCGTCAACTTTGGGCGCAAGCTCTGCTCGATTTTCGTTTCGTTACTTTTTTTTTTTTTTGGCCAGTACTTTTCTTGTTTTGTCAGCAAAGTAAATAAAATGAAATAAAAAACGTGACTGTTACGAAAAAGTCGTGTATGTGATTTTTGTTTTGTCTGTTATATCGTTTATTTTTGTTCGCCTCCTCAGCCCGGTTTCAGGCTGGCTTTCTGGCTTTCTGGTTTCAAGTAGTTGACAGTGAGAGAGCACAACGCGCTGGGTAGTCATCCGAACAATGCGCACAATTTTCAATGCGTTGGCAAGGCAAAGCAGCTTGGCACGGCTCGGTAGGGCCATTGTCTGGCTGACTGGCTCTAATTTTTCTCTAGCCCATCTAGCCGTTTTTGTTCACTATTTTTGTGATTTTTTTTTTTGGGTTTCTGTAGCTGTGTCTGTGCCTGTTTCTGAGCCGTGCGTCGTGTCGGATTTTGTTGAAATTTTTTATTAATTACCAAGGCACACACAAACAGTCATCATCCCGCGCTTTTTGGCCACTCGGGGATCTTCATTAGCAACTCAGCCACAAAGCCGATGAGCAGCTTATGGGCCTACTACTACAGAGCTCTGAGCTGGTGAAATATTCTATATAAGTAGGGTATACATCGCGGAGACAATGAACGATTCTCTTTCAGCAGAGTTACGTGTTGGCTGGCACGATCTGTGACTCTGCACGGGTTAATCGAAGTCGAAATCGAATCGAAACGGAACTGGCCACTCACCAGTCGTTTTAGCCATATCTTTATACCTCTCGTAAAACGTTCCTCAACTGTGATGGCTTTCATAGCTCAAGTCACTTTTATCTGCCAGATCTGCCATTCTCCCAGCCGCTCTTTCGACACAATAAGTTCGATCTGTGTAGCATTCTCTTTTTTGTGTTACTTAAGCCAAGTTTTAGTACGATTTTTAAGCTGTTTTATAGGCTGATCTTTGCCCTGTGAAGGGCTGTATTTGTCTTATTCAAATTGTTTTTAATAAAGTTAGAAGAGCTTAGATTGATGTGTTCTATATATATTTTATATACAATTTTAAACAGACTCTGATTATTGCCTTTTCATCGGTAACTTTCCTCCTTAAAGACTATTTCAAAAACCAATTTCCCTTCCTGTAAGTTTAATTTTCGTAGATTTTCCTCTCCACTTATACTTTTTACTAAGACCTGCTCCTTATAGGGCTTTCCCTTGCCCCCCTATTAGTAACCAATTTCTCGGCCGAACCACTATTTCACCTTCGAAGAGAGGGACAATCAGGGGGCTGTGTGTGGAGATATCGGCACAGATCACTGACTCCCCGACCAGACCATTGCCGGTTACTCCTCCACAGCCACATCGCAATGACTGTGTTCGGTGCCCGGTTCGGCGATCGGCCCCTCGAAATTTCAGGCCGCCCATGTCCATATTTAGACAGCGCACAAGCCAGCCTGGATTTCGGTCTTCGGATCTCTCTTGCGTGGGTGCAGCACCAGCAGCACCAGCCCCAGCTCAGGAGACTCGACGGAGGAGGAGCTCCTCTGCTAGCCCGGGAGAGAGCGGTGGAAACATAGCAATTTATATTCGCTGGCTTTTAAGGCAGGGCCCCTTGACCAGATCGATCTCGGTGCCGGAGCTGCTGGAGCTGCTGGAGCTGCCGTAGTACCTGTGCTGTGCCGCTCTTCAATATTCGATAGTTAATCAATTAACTAACATAATTTCGTGCAAAACTAATTAACTGCCTTGGCTGCGGACAAATGTTTGCTGTCAAGAGCGTTTAGTGTCATTCATTTTGCGGCCGAGGTGGCGCCCACTTGGTGGAAACTCGTTTCCCTCGATAGGCGATGGTCCCAAAGCCTGGATTTTAATTTGTTTGAATTTAATAAGTTGCCATGTTCGGGGCGGACACTACAAGGAACTCGAAGAAAAACCATCTTCAAAAGAGAACAAAATGAAAACCTATCATAGAGTTTATAGAAGAAACTTCCGCTTTTAGGGGGAAATCAAAAATCAATACATAATTCTTTTGACATGCCAATCGCACATTTGTGGCATGCAACCAGCAACAACAACATGTTTGCCCGACTCATTGAGATAAAAATGCAATGTGCCAAGGAAGAGGCAGCCAGGCAGCCAGGCAGGGAGGCAGCGAGGCAGCAAGCGAGGAATCCAGGAATCCAGGGAGTCTGAATACAAAACGACGACAAGCCAGGCAACACACGAGCAACATGCAACACACACCAGCAACTGCCAGCAACTGGCAGCAACAGTTGCAACCGTTCAGGCTGCACCTTCGGCAAAAAATACCAATTTTTTTTTAGGTTTTTCTTCCTTCTTTTTTCCAAAACTGACATCCCAACTTTGAGCCGGGCCAAGGAAAAAGTGAAATCTGCTAGAATTGATCTTGTGGGGAGTCGAAGTCATCGTCGTCGCCGACGCTTGTGGTTGCTGCTCTCCACTTTGGCTCGATTCGAATGGGCACCCAAAAAACTGGTTTACACATCTGGCAAGGAAGTTAGCCCAACGGCTGAATCGCTGCTAAGCCAGGAGAGCAGGAGAACAGTGTGTCCCCCCATTAAATCGGTGAGGTACAGCCTAACAAACTGGGGATTATTACAAAATCCATTCCCAACGCCATTAAACAGTATTTTATGAACACTTTCTGCAGTAGAAAATTGAGCTATCTTTGCCATAACCTAGGTTTTATAGAGGTAAGTTAGTAGCTTGGGATTAATTTAGGAGATGCTTAATTTATAGAACACTTAAGACTTGTAAGAATTCTTGTTTACAAGGTATGCTCATCAATATTTATGGCACTTCCTTGTGTAGAATATTTATACTTTAGTCTTGATTCTAAGCCTTGTATTTAAGCTTTAATATTTAATAAAAAATATGTTTAAAAGTCACTAATCTCTTCCTATTTATTCATAGTAATTTCTTCAAATTTTCTCCATAGCTGCAGCCACTGTGCCTTGGATTTGCCATTCTGGCCGAGGTCTCAGTTGCAGTCTCTCAGCCAGAGCCTTTCATTCGCTGTCAGCATCAATTGAGCCAGCCCCACACCGCAACTCCCAGCTGCGATCTCCGAGCTCCGAGCTCCAAGACGAACCCTCTCGCTCCCCGGCAGCCCCACTCCTCCCGAGGACCATTCAGGCCCAAGATATATGAGCCAGAGCTGTGTTGTGACTGCTGCCCGCTGTGCACCTGTGCCCGAAGATGCGGATGAGAATGAGGCCGAGGCTGCGGATGAGGCTGAGGATGAGCCCAGCTGAAGGTGAGGCCAAAGCCAAAGGAGATGAGCAGGCGAAATGGACTTTTAAATGTTGCCATTTGTTGCGTGAAAACGCAACCAGTAGCCCAAAAACGTTCAGCATTCAGCGATTGCCGCTGAGGTTGAGGAGGGTTCGGGATCAACCCCGGACAGGGTTCTGGGTTCAGGTTCCTTTCAGCTATTAGGATGCCTGGTCTGTGAGTCGCATGCCCAGCGGCGATCATTAACGCCAACGGTTTCCGCGGCGCTTTGAACAACATTTTACAACTTCGCCCGAAATGAGCAGCGAAATTGCGGCAACAAAAAGGTCAGCCAGCCACAGCTACCGTCAGCACAAACAAACATATAAATAAAATACAAAAAAAAAGACAGTACAGAAAAAATAACATAAACATAAAATAAAACAGAGAGAGAGAGCGAGAGAGATTGTCCGCCATTCCAGGAAACCCAACAACTTTTTTAGAAGTGCCCAGCAGAACAGGGAACACAAGAAGTGACAGGCCACTTGAATGGGAAACCTTTGGCCAGTCAGCCTAATAAAAATGTTGTAGCTGCTGTTGGGAACTCTGGATTGGAGCTCTGGCCACAGAGCGGGGAGCGGTGACTGGGGAGCGATTTAAGCGGAAGCAAAGCCACCATTCTGGTTTTGTTCACTTCCCAAAAATCTCTGTCCAGCGATTAGCTTGAAAAATAATGATGCAAGCAAATCAAAGCTAAAAATCTTACATTTGTCAGAGGTCGGGATAGTGTTGGGGATATATGTTGTAGAAGCCAGGAAGTATAAATAATTTAAAAATAAAAAATTTGAAAAGACAGTAAAGATCCTAATTTAAATTGTTAAATTTCCAACTATTTTATACTTCTTTTCTTCAAATGAAATAAATAAATCTGAACTGAACTATATTAAATTTAATATTGTAATAAATCTTCATGTTCTTTTTCAAAATATAATATAATATCATATAAAATCAATCAATCTATTTAAACCTCTCTAATTTCTAGTAATTTCCCTGATTTTCCCAGACGTAATCCCTGTCGGATTAGTCTGTTTAAGATCGCTTTTCCCATTCTCTTTTCCATAAGTAGAATCTATGTCGGTTTTGTGTACTGAAGTCCCTCGCTAAGCGCTCTTAAAGTCTTCAAGTTACCTGTTGAGGTTGCTGCTGCTGCTGCTGCTGCTGCTGCCGCTTGACCCGCTGGCAATTATCGCTGCCTGACAGGTGGCAAATTCTCACGGAGCCAAGGCAGACGTGAACCCTGAGAGCCTCCTCTCACTACCGACTTGACTGCAATTAGACATGCGCAACTGCTGTTGCACGTTGCACGTTGCCAGTTGCCAGTTGCCGGGGCTAAAGAAGAGCACTCAGGGGTCAACAGACCTCCGGCAAACTGTCGGCCCTGACTGCCCTGATGGATTGCCAGGGACTCTCGAGAGACTCGGGGGCTTAGGCTGCTCAGCTCGGGTTCAGGTTCACGTTCAGACAGTGACTCTCCTGGTCCTCTCTGGTGGTTCTGGCACATCACACAAATCACGCACTTTTTATTTGCCCGAGCGGATGAGGCGGCCTTTTAAGGCTGCATCATGAGTTTGCAAATTGTTGTTGCCGCTGCCGGTTTGACTCGGTTTCCTGCTGCAACTTTATGGCCATGGCAGTGGCTCCAAGGCAACAGTACTGCATACTGCATACTGCATACTGAATACTGAATACTGGGTATTGGGTATTGGGTACGGGGTATTGGGTACTCGGTATTGGGTACACTGGTATTGCCAGTACTGGTGGTGGCGATAGCTCTGGGTCATTTTCAGAGAGGATGCGGCCAGGCCAAGGCAAATGCAACATGAAACCTCTGAGCGCACAAGGAGCAGAAGGTGTCCCAGCCAAAAGGCAACAGCAGCAAAGTGCCAAAGTGTGAGGGCAAGAAGTCGACTTTGTAATGCTCTAATTTTTCAGAGAAATGTGTGCTTAGGATTTATATATATACAAATAGGTAACTTCTAGGGGAAACCGTAGTTTTAAATAACTACTAATGATGGAGAAGGTATTTTCTAACTTGAAGGAATTACTTTAATGAAGAAGTACTTGAAGTTCTTCTAAAATCTTCGAAGATTCAATAGCTTTAGTACTTTTTATAATCTTTCTTAACATAGTTTTATAATATATTTTAAATTTTTTACTTCAATCTATCCCATTATAACATCTCCCTTTCTCAATTATCCATTCTTTATAACCGAATTTATTTAAAAATAAATTCCTGCCATAGCCAATATACCCGTCCCATTATCTGTTCCAAAAACCAGTTACTGCTCACCGCTTGCTGCTCCTGTGGCATGCTGTAATTGATATTGCAACTGTGTGCGTGGAGCGGGATGAGCAGATGGAGACGGAATAATGGTGAGCTGCGATCGTGGGTTCTTTCGCTGGCCCGTCTTCCCGAACTCGTCTTCGGTGTGGACTTGGACGGGGACAGAGGCTGCGACTGGGACTGGGACTGGGACTCACACGTGTTGCTAATGAGACATAACTCAGGCATCAAGATCGGCCACGGCTTTGGCTTCAGCTTTGGCATTGGCTTGGCTTGGCTGCTCGATGGCTCGGTGGCTCTGATAACCTAATAAAGTCATAGCAATTAAAGCTCTTGGAAATATACACACTCCGAGCGTACAACTTGTTTGGCAATATTTCTGGTACGAATGCCGCGCTCACCAGACACTCGAAAATTTATAATATAAAACCAAAAAAAAATAAAATAAAAGTTGCCCAGAAATGATGTCACTCGATGGCCCAAACTCGAACCCAAGCAATTATAGCCAACACTCTGAGCACTGAGCTCACTGAGGTTGCCTTTTATTATATCACTCCTATAGTGATATTTTTTCTTATTTTTTTTGTTATAAACATTTTCTGTTCCCTTTGCTTTCGGAGTCTGTTTGAGTCCGCTTTTGTAATATATTTTTGTGGGCCGCTTTGCCTTTTGTGAGTGTATCTACAAGTGTGTCTATGTGGGGGCATTCGGTTTTTTTCTCGACTTCTTTTTCGGGCTTTTGAAAAATCATTATTTTAATCGTTTATTGACTTGTTTAAAGCGCCGCTAAATGTTTTCCATGCCATTCGAATGCTTTATGCTACAAATTATGTGAAATGATTGAGCACAAAAAGTAGGGATTTATGTCTTCCCCCTTCATTTCTATTTCTGTTGGCTTTGACAGCTGGAATTATGGCCAGAAAATTATTAGCGCTTTGCCACGGTGTAATTACGAGATTTTGGGAAAGAAAGTAAGGGAGCAACTATAAATGGAATACAATGTGAAGGGGATTTTTAGGGATTTTTATAGATTTATGGAGAAGGTTTTTAAGAGTGTTTCTGAGGTATTATAAAAGTGATCAAACTGTCTATCTGTTTTGTAAATATTATATTTTTTATTAGTAACCTTTTTTGTATAGAATATTTTAAAAACAACTTATGAATCCTATTTCCCTTCTAAAATTTCTCAATAAATATCTGTATATAATCAAGGAAAATTTCCAGGTCACTATTGATCCCATCTGTTGCCAAGGTAAACTCTTAAAAACCATTCATCCAGACCCCGGCTCGATGAATGGATTCGACTGTGGCCAGATCAATTAGTTTTTAATTTTTCTCCCAACGAAACAATCTCGGACTCAATAGATTTTCTTCGCTTCAAGCGCAGATCCATTAGGTTTCCCGGCCTATGGCTCTCTGGTCTCTATGTCTCTGGTGATTAATGACGATGCACCAAATAATCATAAAACCGAACAACAAAAAAAATATACCTGTATAAAAAACGAGTGAGAAAAAAGCCAAACAAAAAAGCACCACCTAGATGTGTATAAAATTTTTGTTAAATTTGAACTCACCTGCCCTTTGGCGGGGCCAAGGACATCGTCTCGTCGGGTTTTTTGTGGGCACTTCGTTGATGTGGTTTTTACGATCATGGGCTCCAGCAAGGTGGTAGGTATCTATATACCCGTATGTATGTACGGATGGAGAACTCGTAGACTCGCTTACACGCGCTTCTATTAGACCTTTTGACTGTTGGCCACGCTAATTTGTGTCTCTGCCGGGCTTTTCAGCTTTTCCTCCGTGCTTTTTGTTTTGTCGAAATTTGCAAGTGCTTACTAATAGAACGTTTTGAGTTGTGTTAATGAATTCGAGAGTTTTATTGACACTTTGCCGCTGCTGCTGACTCGTTTTGTTTTACTTTTTGAGTTATTTCGCTTGCTGTTTTTTTTTGTGTCTCGTGTGTGTGTGTATATTTCGTTTAATAAAGTTAACGCCACGTTTGTGCTTTTTTGTCGGCCGCCGCAGCATTATCAGTTTATCTAACACTCGGGTCCGATGATAGTACTGGCAGCGAGGTCCCTTCTCCAGAGAGGTCCGGTGTGTGCGCGCCGCTGGCTGACGGTGCACTGATCCGATCGTTACAAACGTGGCCAACACGACAGGTAGGTAGGTAGGTAGGTAGATAGGTAACTCGCCGTGTTAAATATAGTTATTTTTTGTTGTTCTTTTTTTTTGTTAACTCTTCAGTTTGTGAGCTCGTTCGCCGCTCCGTTCCACTTTGCGACTTGCCAGCAACCGACGACGACACGGGGTTTTTGTAACCTCGCGGCGGTTCGAACTCTCCACTCGGTGGCGGCTCTGGTCGTCCCGCTCTGGCCCAGGGGAAGCAGCGAACCGTATTAGCACAGGTGTAATTACCTGTGCCCGGTGTGGTACGACCGTCTCGCTTGCTCACCTGCTCTCTCGGCGGCCTGGTCTCTCTTCAGGCCGCCTTGCCTCTCGCTTGCACGCGCCTAAGAGAGCCGGTCTCTCTTCGATCGCAATGATCATTAAGCCGTGCTGAGTCACCTGAGTCACCTGGAGTCGGAGGCAAGTCGAGTCGGTGTCTTGCGGAGGTCTCTTCCGACTTTTCGCGCTAAATGTTGCACACACTCTCGCACACAGGGAAGAGTCAGGGAACGGAAAACATAATCACTTGGCTTGGTGTCGTTATATCAACATGGAATCTGAAGGATTAGATTGTTATTTTTAATTAAGCTAAGACGACATTTTATATAAATATAAAATATTAAGTTCTGTCAAAATATTCATCAAACTAAAATGGCTAATTTGATACTTTCTTTAAATTTGAGTAATTTTATGCTTAAACATTCTCGAAACTCAAATTTAAAACCTTCAGTATTGTTATACGATTTATTCATGGCTAAAAACTATAGTATATTGTTCTTTTATCTCCAAAATTAATTGTTTATTTTATTATATTATTAGAAGGGAACTTATTAATTGGAATAATATGAAAATTATTTGATTATTTTATAATATTATTACAAAACAATTTATTCATTTTAATAATATGTATGTATGAATATTAAATAAAACAAATTTGTCTACTTGACATCAAACTATGATTATATGAAATTAAATTAGCAAAGAATTAATCTTCTTCAGAAGTTTTTCAATATGTATTTTATGTAGTTTTAAAATATTAAAGAATATTATTTATTTGATCGCTAAATGAATCTCACCTATTCGGGCAGTAACTTATTTATTAAATCTTCTATTACTATTTCAAAATATTTAAAATATACTTTTCAGGCAAGTTATGCATCTTATTACCATTTGTAAACAAGCAAGCTAGGTAAATTATGATTTTATAAAGACAAAAAATTATTTTAATATAAGAAACTCCTCAAAATTCTATAGCAAAACCAACTAATCGTACTTATTACCAATTAACAGAACACCTATCCGCCGTTAGTGGTTTTTCTCTCTGCAATGCCGTTGACATTTTTAGTGGTCAAGACTTCCGCTGGCCGTTGATCAGTCGTAATTTGTTTGGCCATTACCAAACCGTTTAGAGCAATCTTCTTAGCAGCCACAATACGCACTCCTTATCATTATGGGCCATTCCAAGCGGAACTAGCTTCCTTTGGGCGCATCGGAAGTCCCAGGCACGAGGCCTTAATCGGTCCCTATCATCATTATGGAGGGTTCCTCCAGCGATGCTTGAATTCTAATAAGTTCGAGCATCCGTCTTACATTGTACCGAAGAAATTAACGCTGCAGTTTCAGTTGTGACCATAGTCGGCTCAATTTGTGCGTTCCTTGTAATAATAATTATTATAATGATATATGGTCAAGTAAATTGAGAAAATATAGTGTCAGTTCTTTGTAAATACACTTTTATTAAATATTTAAATCATTTTGATTCGAACTTTAAAACGTTATTCCCCCTTGTCTTATGTATAATTAAATTTTTTAATTAAAGTTAAAGTTGCATTTTCCAAACCATCTTGGTACGCCATCATCTCATATATATTCGGCACCTTATTTATTTTCCTTCTGAGTGCCTTCAAGTGGAAATTTTCGCTACTGTTAGTTCTGTGATGGGGTGTTCTTTGCTTTGATTTCGTTGCAAATAACAGAACATGCAGAGAAATAAAGAAAAACTTCATTTGTCGTTTTTCATGCTGCTTAACGGAAGCGCTGGCCACCGTTAGACGCTGGATCCGCAGCTCTAGCCACATATATACATATATATCCAGGTGGAGTTGGAGCTGGACCTGGAGCTGAATCCAAGCCAAATGCAATTAGTTGCAGCAACAAACTGCAGCTGCTGCTGCAAGGCGAGGATGCAGCAGCTTTCCATTTGGCTAAGCAGCGGCCTAAACACGAGCATTCTGCAAATGATCTCTGGCAAAATATAATAAAGGAAGTTGGCGAAACACATTTGTCCGTCTAATGAGGGGATTCCACCCAGCTATAGCCCAAGTGCATCTTAAATTTATATGGGAATTCGATTGGTTACCTGGAAAATTCGTATTTATTTGGTAGTAAAATGGTTGATGGGTTCGCTTCCTATTTTGTAGTTTTCTTTTTAGACAGTTTAAAGTTTTTAGTCACCTGTTTTAAACATTAACCTGGTTTTTATGAGGAAATTAAATCTAATTAGGTGCAATTACATGAATTACATTTTTATTTCGTAACACAGAAAATCTATGGTTTTTATAGAGAAATAAAAGCAACTTAAGTCAACTTTTTTATGTTAATTCGAAACTAGAGTTATTCTACGATTTTCTCAGTGCTATCGTTGTGTTCAATATTAAATAATATTAAATAAATATCTAGCATACTAAATTCCACAAACTTTTCTATAAAGCCAGTATTAAACCAGTAAATAAAACAGAACTTAACTTAAAAACAGGGCCAGGCTTTAAAATATTGTTTTTTATTATATGCAATATATAGTTAATGAGCTTTTGTCGCCTATTTCTAACCGAATAACCACAAACCTAGTTAATTCGTAAAATACAGATTATATATGGACAGACAGACAGTCGTAATGAACAAACGTAACTATTATTTTGGCCACACAGTCGGCCACAAAACCCTAGCTAGTCCGCAGCTCATGTGTTTCGTTTTTATTTGAAATTCCCTGTTTTTTATTTTTATTTTATTTTATTTTTTCACGTTGTCATCGAACCGTGACGCTGCGACGTCGCCGCCGCGATGTACCTGTGTGCCCCGTCGACTATATAGTATAAAATAGGTAGAGCGATGTCTAACCCCCGCAGAAACCGATGATCTAAGTGTAGAACATGCGATAATGTTTATGGCCGTCGGTGCTCGGCTGGCATTTAGTACAAAAACACGATTATATAGGGGTGCTATATATCGGATCCCAGCCCGATCCCAGCGCCTGCATGACACCCAAGTTTGTATACACACAAATATCGAAATGGAATGGAACAGTAGCCCCGAAAAAGAAGGGATAATTAATTATGCCGCGGCTGCTGGTGACATTTTTCTTTTCACCTTTCGATAAGGAAATGACGCGGCGCAAAACGCAGAAAATTTTATGGGTTTCCCGCTGTGGAAACACGGTTAGAAACTAGAGCTGTCGGTGGTCGTTTTAGTCGTCTGCGGAAGTTCTCAGTTTTTTTTTTTTAAGAAGAGAGAGAGAACAAAAGCAAAATTTCCGCTTATGATATTGTTTTCCCAATTCTGTTTGTCTAAGCATATGGGGTGTCGGTGTCTATCCCGTAGATAATATAGTTTTCCAACGAAAATGAGTCAGTTGGGCAAACGAATGATTGCTTTCGGCCAATTGTGCAATTTTGTGATTTCGTTACTGCTTCGCTTTGTTGCAATCATTGGCCAAGAAGACATTTGGCAAATTGCCATTGCATTTGGGAAAGCTTTTCGAATGGAAACTATGGTAAACTTTCACCACATGCGGCCGAATCAGTCAATCCTGCAGATGGAGCAGGAGTCGGAGTTGAAGTTGGAGTTCTCTCATCGCAATTAACACAGTCTAATGAACTTTCACCGAAATTTTGTAAAAACAGGAAAAATCATTTCCAGAACCTAACGGATGTGCAAAGTGGGGAAACTGGGGTTCGGGTCAAAAGCAATTGACCGCCCAGCAGCAGCAGCAGCAGCAGCAACACGAAAAAAGGGCCTAAAGCTTAATTTTGGATCAACACGGCACAGAAAAAAATAAAGAACAGAAGTTTGGCTAAGCAAAGCATAGGTAGCGTTCATTTGATACCCTTTAAAGGGTATTAATATATAAATCTTTAAGAGTGGAAATTGATTTGATAACATCTTAATACAATAATACAATCATAAGCAAGAGACAGTTCTGAAACATTATAAAACATTATATAATAACTAGTAGAATTTGCAACAATATTTAAGTAATAATGATAATGTTCAAATAGGTAAAGTTAAAGTTATATATTACATATTTTGGTAGCATTATCTTTGAAAATTTGAGGTCTCAATTCTTCCTTTTGAAATCGGTTTAATTACGAATGAAAAGGAAGGTAAATTCAACATTTATATATAAATAAATTTAATAATAAAAAGAGTATAGCTATGTTATATCTTATTCCTTCCCCTCTAATAAAATTCCGTAAGTTTTATTAACTCCTCTTTGTCAATTTCAAACGCTCCTGCAATGAGAGATACCCTATCATACCATCTCTCCACAGGTTCCTACCCTTTTCCAGACCCAGTAAGAACCTTCATTTATTTTTTTGTTGTAACGTAAAAACAAGCCTACTTTCGGTAACGAAATACTAGAAATAATAATAATAACCCACATGTACCGGTATGTATGACCATTTTGACTTTAAGTGAAGTCATCAAAAACAGGCCGCATCAGCGACAAAACGAACGAAATTCTGTGAAACTTTTGCCACAGCCCCGGACATACATACGTACATAAAACCCAGGAAAGAAGTACGAAGAAGGGAGGGAGACTCAACCGAAAAGAGGATTTCTTAATTACTCAAAAGAATAAAAAATACAAAAAAAAAATTAAAGGGGGCGGAAAGCGGCGGGGAGACAACAACAAACGCCGCGTTTAGGGTCGCTTCTTGTATTGGCCTCATCATAATTACAGAGCACTTCTTCTGGCTCCGCTTCTGCTTCTGCTTCAGTTTCTGTTTGTGATCCCAGGTCCAAGTCCGTTCATCAGGGCTATGATATGTGTCGCGCTCTATCGCAGCTCTAGGAGGCGGCAATTATTTTACGACCTAACTGAAACCAGAATAACCAACTCATAACTATTCAGGGCTCTCTTTTAGTTCTACACGGAAAGAATATATGAGAAAAGATACAAACTAATGGGTTGCAGGGTTCAATAAGATCTTTGAAGTATATGGATTTTCAAAATAATACCAAATTATTGTTTTATGTTCTAAATTACAGCAGAAAATGCAGAGACCTCACCTGATATTTAGTACTTTAAAAAAGCCCTAAAGAAAATTCTCACATACTTCAAATCAAGCCATCTTTACCATACCTTCACTCTAGTAAATCTTCATAAAACTCCTCTAATATCTAGTACTCCCTACATTTTCCCTTACTAACTTTCTTTTCTGTGTATTTTTATATGAATTTCTGGTTACGGACGGCTGCCTTTGACAGATCTATGATAGCGAAATACCAAAAAGAGAGTCTTTTTGTTGACCATTTCCAGTTCGAGGCAAGTGTCGCACGTGTTTTCCTTCAGGGTGTCGCCGCCGCCGCCTTGATGTACTTGAAGTCGTTACAATTTTCCACGATTTAAGGGAGATCCATCCACCTCGACCTCTGGGATTGGGTACAGTTGAGTTCGGCGGAGGATGCCTGCTGCCACATGCAACAACATATCAAAGCCAGCGGAGCAGAAAATCAAAAAAGTGCAAAAGGCAGAACACATCAACAGGTTGCCAAAGAGCTAGAGAGCCAGAGTGAGAGGGACTGAGATCGACCCTAGCCACTACAAGTATGATAATAATTTAGACTGTTATCTCTCGCAAGCAACATGCAATATGGTCCGCTGCAAAATGCAAACAGTTTTCCGCCGCTGTAAATGGAAAACTGTGAAGAAATTATGTGGCAGGCACGCAGCCTGCTCTGGTACAGTTATCACAAAATATATGAAAGCACATTCTTAGCTAATGCTTTTCTATACACTAAGCAACACAAGTCTTGGGGAGAACTTATATAAATTTATACACATTTTTTAATATTTTAGATAGAAAATATGCTGATAGGAATATGAGATATATTTTTAAAGCGTTTTATACCTTGTGCATATTTCAAAATTAGCCAAAGTTTAGACTTTTAAGATAGATTCCTAAGCCTTGGTATGCTAAAGTGATTTCTAAACCAATCGAAGCTAAGCCTCTATATTTACAAGTATCTTAAGATAGAAATTGTTTAATAATTTTAATAGTTTTTTTCTGGATTTTTAGAATACACAAAGCTTTCCTTCTTTTTATAATACAATACTTAATGGTATAAAAATAAGAAATTCTCTTATAGAATGTATAAATATTATCAAATTTATATCAAAATTTCTTGTTATTTGTATTATTTTCTTTCTGATATAATATTAAATTCATTAAAATCCTTCTAATCAGAATATAGTTATTTAATTGTAAAAAAATCCTTATCCATCAACTACTTAAATAATATATTTATTCTTTTCTCTATAATTTCCCAGACTTGTTGCCAGGTGTAAGGAAGTGGCGATGGCGCCTTAGACATGACTTCAATTAAAGTGCAATAACAACTCTATTATTGGCCAATGGCTGTATCAATAAGCCAAGTCCCCCTCGCAGCGATGACGTGAGATATGAGGCGATCTAAAACAATAAAAATCTGAAATCAATTTCCACAAACTACAAAAAGACTCAAAGAAGCGGCAGTGATGCGTAAACGTGTTGAGGTTGCGGCCGCCAATCGAGGGACCTGGGCTACCAGTTGCTCTTGCAGGTGAAGTTGAAGTTGAAGTAGAAGTCGAACTTGGAGTCGAAGTCGAAGTGGAAATGTTGAGATGTCGATTCATGTACCAACCCATCCCGATCACACCTTAAATGGCGACTGGTAACTCGAGAGCCTGTGATTACCTGAGAAAAGAAGCGAGAAATATTTATGAACCGATGGCCCGGGCAGATCCTCATCAATGGAGATGCTGCTGGGCTGAATGGGCTATTGGCGGGCCATCTAGGGGGAAGTTCCTCTTGCTCCATAGCCGCTCCATCGCTACTCTATCTGGAAAGGCCACAGAAAAGCCACTACACTCTAGGAAAAACAAGGTCCTTAAATACTTTATAGTACCTTTTCATATCTTTAAATATTCCTAACATATTCCTTAATTTATTTTATTAAATTTATTACTTACTTCTAAAGAGCTTTATTGTTTCTTCTTATGAATAATTAATACAAAAATTAAAAAGATTTCTTTGAGTACATAGCTGCGTAGCAGGAAGCACGCTCCAAGTAACTTATGAAAATTCAAGCCAAGAAAAAATAACATAGACCAAGTTATAAAGCCAAGAAGTTGGAAATCTTGGGAGGGGTTTCGGTCACCGAGCAGCAACAGGTGTAATAATTGAAATCTGTTTTTCCATAAGCCCTAATCACGGTGAGTGAGCGCGCGAGCCAAGATACGTTCCTGCAGATACTTGGTAGTGGTTTTTTTTTGGCCTGCGGTTACGCTTGGCTTAGACGCGGTTCGGCCCGGCTCGAGCATTAACTCAACTAGCAGCTGTAAAATTACGGCAAATGTTTAACCAACCCCTTCAGAGGTTCCGAGGAAATTAGAAAGGTGGTGGTGGAGGCTCTGAAAGCCTCAGCCCTGCGGGCATAACGCATACGACGCGGTGTCCTCCGAATGGCGAGCGGCCTTTCCCACGATCCCGCGACTCCTCCTGACCTGCCTTAATTAAGCAGCCAGCCAAGCGTTGCCACAGATGCAATTGCTGCTGCTCTCCTGCATTTTTCCTGCTCGCTTAATTTCTAGTTTAGTTTTTTTCTTTGGTGGATGACTCTTACGCATTACAAATGAAGCAAATGAAAATTTGCATATCAATCCCCAAAACCAGCGCCTCATGCTGATAATTATCTTTGCACCAGGGAGAGTCCACTGCCTCCCTGTCCCTCTTTCCCTCATTCCCTCTCTCTTTCTAGTTTTCTCCACCTCTCTTTTTGTCCCTGTCTCTAGAGCTCTTGTAATTGAATTGGAGTGCAGCCGCGAAAAGGTCACAGACACTGCACAATGCACACTGCAAGCGCAGTCAGCGAAAAAAGCAACACTAAGCTGCCAAATTCAGGGAGCCCATAAAAACATCTTTTACTAAATATTGTAATATAAACGAATATTTACATATTTATTTATTAATTATTTTTTACATATATGCTTTATTTGGTACAGCTGTCAAGTATTCTTATAAGATTTCTATTTTATATTCTATTTATTGTTTTATTATGTCTTATGGCCATTTTTATATTTGTAAATTATGTTTTTTGTTAAAGTGTTTCTAAAACTCTTAATTAATTTGCAAACTTATTAATTTCACTAACTTAGAAAGTGCAAGGTTCTGGAAATAATATTTTAAAATATTTTAAATATTAAAAATATGTGCAGAAAAACCGCTCTAAAATATTAAATATCATTTATTCAATAATCAACGACTATAAATATAAATAAAATTTTATACGTTTTTTCCAACTTCTTACTTAAATTATGTAAGTCAGCAATTTATATCTTGACCAAGAAAATTAAATTAAAATTTAGCTTGACATCGAGCGTGAAAGACGAATGTCATTAAAAAATATTTAAAATTGTGTTTCCTTCAATTAAATAAAACAAATATTTATAAATAAACAATAGTTTCGTTAACTTATTTCTATAAAAACGTATAAGGCTTTACCTATAACTACATGACATAGACAATATGCAAACTAATATGTTCTACGTCTAATAACCTTTTAAAATATATAAAAAGAGTTCTATATTTTTGAATTTAAACCTTTTCACGAATTCAATTAAGGTTTAAAAGTTCTAAATAACAAAAATACTCCAACTAGTGTAATTAAAGCGAGTGCTCAGCGCGTGAGATCAGCCATGAATAAGCCAGAAGATGGCCACATCGCCACAGCCATAACCCATAACCATGGCTATTGCTGGTGCTCGGCCAGCAGCAGTAGTAGTAGTAGTAGATGTACCTGCAGCCGCCACCTGTGCGCACAAAATAATGCAAATTATCAGCTAGAAATTGCGCGAATGGTCAGGTGCATAATGAAGCAGCAGCAGCGGCAGCTGAAGACCAAAGACCGAGGAGGATGAGCAACCAGAAGCCGGGTTGGTGATGGTGCCCCGCTCATAATTGAGTTGCAAATGCTCGACGGGGCTGGGGTCTCCGACTCTTTTCGGCCTTCGGTTCCCAGGCCGGCGGAAAGCGTTTTAAACACTCCGTTTCGTAGATAATCATCATAATTATCCGGCAAACAATAAATATAATATCTAGGCAAATTACAACAATTAGGCAGCTCCCGGGCTCACGGTTCACAGTTGGAAAACACCCAAAACTCCGGACCCAAAAGCCCAAAAAAAAAAAGATAAAATAGAAGAAAGAAACCAAACCGAACCGAGTCAAGCCAGGGGAAAGCACATGATTGCCGGCTGCCTGTATTAATGTGTCCCTCACAAATTAGGCAGAAAAACACTCAGGCCCAAAAATAAAAGAGTAGCTATATACCTAAAACGCGATCAAATGTTTAAGCCACAGCGGGTAACGAGGAGGGGCTGGGAAATACATTTTTGAAAAGCCAAAATGTATTCCGAAATTTCGATTAGAAAGTGATGTGAATTTTCTATGGGGTAACTCAATTCTGTACGGAGAATGTCTGGGTTCTGAAGAACAATAGTACTTTATAGTTTTAAATTAAATCAAAACATTTTCGAAGAATTAGTAGAAATAAGGAAGGATATACTCAGATACTGAGGAGAATAATGAGGAGGTGATACGTTATATTTCACATAAAAATAAGAGAACAGCATATATTGTTTCAAGTTTTAAAATAATAAAAAATAATTCATAATATTTATCAGTAATAAATTTAATAAGTATATATATAATATACTTAACATATAATAACATTCATTTAATACTTGGTTTTAAAAGGTTCCAATTATAACAATTACATTTTTTATAACAAAAAATTTACAAAAGTATTGGGAATAGTATTAGAATAAAGTTGCAAATAATAAAATTGTAAGAAAATCTGCTGTATTAATTCAAAATTCTTTATTATAAATTACTTTTATTATTTTTAACATTATGATAAATTTTTTCTACTTCATTATATTTTAAAATGTATGTATTTTAAATAAAACTAACAAAAGCTTAAGATATATTTGTAAGAAATAGATTTCCTGAAGTTATACATTATTATCATTCCCTAAAAACCGCAAACGATCCTTTCTTATGCTAACGATCTTATTTTCTATATGATTTATCTAAATGTAACAATAAGTATAAATAATATAATATTTCCACCCTTTATAGGCATTATAAACATCGGCTGGCAACAACTAAGCCCAATACCTTCTCAAAGCGGAAACTCATTGGCAATGCTTCGTTGCGTAAATTTCTCGACGCGACTTTTTGGCCAACAGGTTGGCAAAAAAAAAAAGAAAACAAAAAACCAAAAAAAAAACGTCAAATAAAACGAGAAGAAAGAAAACAAAAATCTGACGCCAAACCAAACCAAAACCGCCAGCAAAATGGCCGACAATAACAAAAGCCAACATCACAAAAATACAAAAAAAAAAAGAAACGGAAAAAATTTGTTTTAATATTTCAGTTACGCTCCGGCAAGCGACAACATCGCGATATATGTATAGCTCCGACTTTGACTTCTTGAAAAGTGCCTGTGCCCCACTATGTGGCACATGTGAGTGCATACGTGGCGGGGGATGATGATGATGATGATGGTACAATGGACGAGGGTAAATCACTGAGGAGCCCGAGCCCCACACTCGCCGACGGGGATCTCGTGCCAACCCAAACCACTGATATGGAAGACTCTATCTGCCCATAGGGAACTGGGGAACGAACACCTGAGCATTTCTTTATGGATCTTGAGCAGAAAACCTATCGCGGCGTAACGTCATTAAAATTAGTGCCGAGCTCAGCTGAGCCGAACTTCGGAGCTCCGCGAAGAGAGAGAGCTATAGTCCGGTAAGATTCAGATACAGGAACAGATACAGCCTACACTATGGAAAATTGATCAAGAGTACTAAAGTCGGTGATAATTGGAGGGAAAGACTTTTTGAAAGTAACAATATATATTTTATAACTTTTAAGCTAGATAAAGTTCTAGCCTTTACTTTCTGAAGAAATGGGAATGTATAAGAACTCCAAATAGAGCAATACCAATACTGGAATAATAATATTAAAATGTTTAAAATAGGTGAAATAGTTTTTTAAATAAATATCTTTATACTATCCACCAATTAAAGGAAAATTAATAATGGAAAGTCAAAAAACAAACAACCTAGGAAGGACATCTCATGGGAAAATCATTTGAACACATTTTTAAATCGATTTTAAATGACTTTTAATAACAACCTTAAAGCAACTAATTTGTATTTGAAATAATTAAAATGAAATCAATGGTAGTTTTCTGATTAATTCCTCCATTAAAAATGATTTTAGGTATTATGTTTCAAATTTCAAGTTTAACCATTTAAAAATTTGTTGATGTATTTGAAATGTGATTTTTAAAACTGATTTTATATTTTGGTAGCATGAAAGTGCTTTTAATAGAAGCTAAAATTGGTCTTTAGAAATATTTTATGTAAAATATATTATATAACCTAATTAAATCCACCTTAAATTTAAAACATAAAAAACTGCTTGTAGAATTATAGTGTATAGATGTACATATGTTCATTGGGGGTAATAGGCCCCTTTAAATGGGGTTCTAGTCACGAACGCATATCGGCTATACCTAGTCAGTTCTTTGCCTGGTTACGCTTCGTTGTCAGATAGCAAGATGGCGTTGAATTTTTCGGAAAGATATATATTCAGATCGGAGTGGGAGGCGGATATCTCCTCAGAGCCAAACAAGGGGTAAAGCTCAACTAGAGCTATGGCCCAACAACATCCGATGTGGGAAAGGGCAGACGTTGACTCCCAGGTAATTAGAGTCGACAACAAAGACCATAATTACCTTGTAACTAGGAATTATGAAAATATCATAAAAACAAAATAAAAAATAGTGAAAAAATAGTGAAAAGAATGTAGTCTAGGGCCACCCAGCAGCTACAAAGATCAGGCCTCAGCCACCTGACGACAGAAGTCAATCTTTAATGACTTTTATTCTTTACTTACTTTATATTTGAGTTTTCCTTTTAGCCCTCCTCGCATTAGAAGATATTTTCCCATGATTGTGTCTCCAGTCTCCATTCAGCAGCATTCGCATCCTCTCTTTGGGTCAGGCCTAATCTCCGTCTTGATAATCTCGGCCCATCCAAGTAGGTTTCTTGTCTGCCCATTCAGATCTCCAAGTGCGATGCCATAAAAACTCTGCCACTTGTGGGTATTTCTCTGTTTTTTAATAGGTTCATGTGCTTGGGAAGACTGCCAATTGCCTTTGGACAGACAGCGTATTGGAAAAACTATGATCAATGCCCAAAGGCCTCCATTTTCAGCTAACTTACCTTTTTGTTCAATTTTACGAGCAGTCTTCTACCAGGTCCCTCAACAGGATCAACTAGGTAACGATGTAGCTAAGTATATAGTCTCTACAAATAAAAATAATACTGTCAACAAAAAAACTAAATAGAAATTTAATGTAGATCTTAAAGAATCAAATAATCTAAAAAATCTTAACTATATTTTCTAATCGATAAGATGTTATAACTAAGATTTGAAGAAATTAATAAAGCACTTACTTCGTTAATTACCATAGCATATGTCAGCTGATAAGGAGGTACTTAAGACCCAGGGAAAGCACCGAGCTTACATATATGAAAAACGGACAGAGAAAACTGTTCCAGCTCGATCACCCTATCCCTCCCGCAGAGATTAAATTATATTATCAACACTCTTATCAAAATCAAGAGTCTTTCCGTTCAGCAAAGTGAGAAGGAGAGAAACGCATTCAGTATACTTTGGACCTCGCTGCTGGGTAGATCTCGAAAAAATGCTGAAAAGAATTTTATTCGTCGTCAGTTTTGTGCTACTCAAGAACTGCTTAGCCGAAACGCCGGATGCATATCTGCTGAAAACTTTCAGGTAATATAAATCTAAATAAAACTAAAAATCTATATAAAAATTATCTATAAAACCCTAAGCAATTTTATTAAAAATAAATAAGTGAAACTATTGAGTCCTAATAACTACTTGAATTAAATGTTAAATAATAATTAACAATCAATATTTTTAGAGGAATATTACAGATATACCTTTTCGAAGTCAAGAGGTGGTAACCAGACATCTTCATCATTAATTTATCTTCATTTAATTAATTTAAATTTAAAGTAAACACTCATTTAACTTTCGTTTTACTTATTTAAACAAAGATAACTTTGTTTTGTAATATAATTTCTTAAGATATGCCTGAACTTCATCTCATTTTACAGTCTTCCCTCGGACTTAAATTTTATGCCCACCCTGGGCAATGGCCATCTGGGCTATACGGTCTTCGGAGATGCCATCTTCATGAACGGAGTGTACAATGGTCCCGGCGGAAATAGCAAGCGGGCTCGCATTCCCAACTGGCTGAACATAAGCACCGAAGTTTGTGATCGCTTCGGCTGTGCCTCTGGCGGGGATGTGGAGGTGAATGGAACTAGCTACGAAATGGATCTGAGGGATGGGTATTTCCGTTCCCTAACAACCTACAAAAGTCTTGGGATCACAGTGGAGCAAAGAACCTATCCTCACAAGTACTACAATCGAGCTTTGGTCTACGAGGTGGTGGCCAGCAGACTTAACTCTGATAGTTTGAGAGTTAATTGTGAGTATAATTTGGGACTAGAAACAATATAGTACGAATTTGTCATTCCTTTTCAAATATTATTATTTGTATTGTATTCAAATTAAGTCTCAAGATCCACTTCGAACTAGGAAAGCGTCAGAAATCGCTGTAAATTTAAATTAATTTAATTTGAGTCTAAAAGCTACTTTTAAAAATTTTAAATTAAATTATTCGTATCTCCCGATTTCTTCCTACAGCTCCCCAATTTCTGAAACTATCCCAACATCCTGGTACCTCCAGCGATGCCTTTGAGTTTATCGTTCTAAATAATGGGAGCTCATCATCCAGTGGAGATTTTCGCACTCTTCGAGGTCGCACACAAATCCTGGAGTTTGAGAAATTCCAACCGGATCCGCAGGAGATTTTTGTCCTATTCAGTGAATCCTTAGAGCAGCCTCTGCAACTGGAGTGGCCCGCCTGGCAATCGGAGCTACGACATCGCATCCTTATAACCATAGATAGGCAGGAAAGTGTGGCCCGCAAGGAACTCCAAGATGTACTCCAGCTGAGCCCGAAAAATCTTCTCCAAAAACACACTGATTTGTGGAACAGCTTCTGGGACCATGAATTCTCCGTCGAGTTAAAAGGAAATGATGCACTGGAGCTATCGCAGATTGTTAATGCTGGAATCTTCTATTTGGTTAGTTCCTTGCCATCGCTGGAAACCAATCAGAAGAACGAACCCTTCTACGGATTAAGTCCCACTGGACTGGGGCGGGGGAATCTAGAGGCAGACTATCAGGGCCACAACTTCTGGGACACCGAGATCTGGATGCTGCCCATAGTCACCCAATTCGGCTTTAAGTACGGCAAGGAAGTGCTTGACTATCGCTTTAGGAAACTGGAGGGTGCTAGATATAACGCCAATGCAACGGGCTTTAAGGGTGCCCGGTTTCCCTGGGAGAGTGCCTACACTGGGACAGAAGTCACCAATCCCTGTTGCCCGGAGGTGGCTCAACAGGAAATACACATATCCCCTGACATATCCTTTGCCATGCAGAAGTTTTTCGCTCAATCGGTGGACTATGCCTGGACCTGTGACACAGCCTGGCCAATAGCAGCAGAGGTGGCCGAGTTTCTGGTGAGCCGAGCCACCTGCGAAGAGAGACAAAATTTATGTCATTTCTTGAACGTAATGGGTCCGGATGAGGATCACCCGAACGTGGATGATAATGTGTACACGAATGCTGTGGCCAAAATTGCCTTGGACTTCGCCGAATGGGTGGGCCAAATGTGTGGCAATACAAGCAGCGAACTCTTTGAGAAGTGGCGTCAACTAAGTGATCGATTGGTAATCCTTAAAGATGACGAACTGAATTATCATCCACAGCACCTGGGCTACGCCTTGAACACCATTGTCAAGCAGGCGGATACCATTCTGCTGGGATTTCCTCTTAGATTCGACACTAGGTAAGACTTAAATCCCATTTTAACATTAAATTAATCCCATCTCCTCTTGAAGCTCGACCCACTTGAATGATCTGCACATATACGCAAATGTGACAAGAGAATCGGGACCGGCCATGACCTGGTCCATGTTCGCTGCTAATTATCTGAACACTAGTGACCGATGGCGGGCCCACGAATACTTTGAGAGAGGCTACAAAAGCTATGTTCGGCCAGAGTTTAAGGTGTGGAGCGAGACCCCGCTGGGATACGAAGGATCAGCAAATTTCCTCACTGGCATCGGGGGTTTCCTGCAGGCCCTACTCTTCGGCTACGGCGGCCTGGACTTTGGACGCGAAGGCAACCAGACGTGGATGTACAGGAGTAGATCATCGACACCGCCCAATGTCGACGAAGTCAATGTGAACTACATACGATATGGGGACGCCAAGTGCACGTTTACTTTCAGAAACTTATCTTCGGAAATGAACTGTTTAGTGTTGGTTGGTCCTGGCTTTGAGATGGTCCAGAACCAGGAAAGAACCATGCTTGGCAAATCCTTTAATTGTAAGTTAAAAGCGAGCATACTTTACTTTTTGAAACTCACACTCCTAATCTTCCGTTTTCAGTGACCCACGCAGAGGGAGATCCACCGCAGAAGATCAGCATTTTGAGGTAAATCCAAAGTATATTTGAATAAATAAGTTTCAAGAGAATTACATATTTGGGTAGGAAGTTTCTATTGCATTTGGTTATGGTTATATCTTGATAATTGTAATTGTAATCCATCCTGCCTTCCCTCTTCCGTTCTACTTAAATTTGGCTATCGAAGAGCCACTGACTCCTGCTGCGTTTTTGTTGCTGCCACTGAGCACCACATAGGCAGTCTTTGTCTCCTTTTGTTTCTGCTGCAACATGGTCAGAGTGCCCAAGGGTGTATCCGTCGAGCTCATGGTTTTCATCAACTGCAATAAAGAAATTTTTTGTTAGGTTTTCGGACAGATTTAGTTATTTAATTGTAAACTAACCCCATCCTGCTCCATCTTTTTCAAACGCTTCTCTATCTTGTTCTTGCCGGGCCCCTTGCCATGGAACTTGTGAGACAAGTAGCGGAAAGCCTCTTTGAGGTTCAATATGCGACCATTGTCATCAATATAGTCCAGCTTGACATTGGGCTTGAAGGTCTCCTTGTCCTTGAAGTCCATAATGGGACCATGTTGGAAGCGATCACGCCGGCCAATCTTGTCGTCCTCCCTGGAAATAAAATAATATTATTAAGAGTTATATTTGAGTAAAGAAAAACTCAACCCACCCGGCAGCTTTGTCCTCTATGGAATAGTTCTTGGCCTGCAGATGGGCCATTTTGGTATTGCTCGGCCGGTTCTTTTCCTCCTTTTCGAGGTAACCCTTGGACAAGGCTAGGCGCAGGGCATTCGCTACGCCAGCGCCCACATCCGGCTCCTCATCCAATATGGCACGATCCTCCAGGTCATCGCCCAGATTATCCAAGTCGGCGGGCTGCATTACCTCATCGGGATTAACCGAATTCCAGGTGCCATGACTATGACTAGGCTCGTCATTATGCGTGTCCATGTGCTCCTCCGTATGCTCGGTCTTTTCATAGTCCATCATATCGTTGGAGTCCTCGTTACGATTACCAGCCATACCATATGTGGGAATGTCGCCCAAGGTGCGACAAAACTCCGCAGTAGCATTCAGCACAATGTTACCGTCCGCGCCGGTGAGCACCACACCTGCTGAGCTGGCTTCCTCCACGGGCTCCGGCTTAATGTCTCTCTGAATGGACTCGATGTCGATGCCCAACGGCTTCTTGATAATATTCTCTTTCTGCTTAAGCTTACGAGCCTTAGATAGGACGCGCTCCAAGTCGTCATCCTCTCCTTCTATTTTTATGTCCGGCTTGATATCCTCCATTTCCGCATCTTCATGATCACGGTAACGCCCATGGCGGCTACCAAAGTTGGAGGAATTTCCAGAAGTTCCAGCCTCAACCAAAGTCTCCAGATCTTCGGCTTTTAGTTTTTGGCGAAGTTTCTTTACCTTTTTCTTGGGCTTCTTGAACCTAATAGGAAACAATTATGTAAGAATCAAAGGCTTTAAGAATCTAAAGCTAAAACTTACTTGGCCAACTCCTCGGTACTGTATGTATCCGACGCCAGCTGCAGATTGGTATCCTCCAAGGTTTCCAAACGTTTACCAGCCAGTTTCGTTTTAATCTCCAGCAGCTTGCGCCTGTGTTCCCGCTCCTCCTCGACGTTCTCTCCAATAACAAAGTTCTTGCGCTTCTTCGGCTGACCTTCTATCTCATCATCGTACTTCTCCAGCACCGACCGCTCGATGGGATTGCCCAACTCATCGTATTGTTCTTCGTACACATTGTAGCCGTAGCTAAGTGGATTCTGTTTTTTGTTCGCCACATTCTTCTTGTAGCGCTCTTCGTCTAGCATGTTGACATTAACTAGTGTGTCACCCTCCTCCTCGTTGAGCACGTCTTGGTCCTTCAGTGTGAGGATAACAGTGCGTCCCTCGCCAAAGTCATCCATGTCGTGATCGACACGCAGACCCTTTAAGTTGCTATCGCCATAAGCCCGCTGGCGCGCCTTGGATTTCTCCTTTTCGATCAAATCTGTTACTCCAAAGGCCTCATCCAGTTCCTCCAGCTCTTTGGCTTTACGCTTGGCCTCTTCGCGTTCGTTAACCACTCGCTTGTTTCTGTCCACCCATTTGGCCGCATTGTCTGTTTCCTCGTCGGACTCCCCAAGCGTTTTAATGCGTGCCAGGCGTTCCTCCAAGAACCGTTTCTCCTTGCGCTGCTTTAGTTTCTCGCGCAGCTTCTCCGCCTCCTTCTTTTCCTTGAGGTTGTCAGCTGGCTTATGCAGAAATTCACCCCACTCGTCCTTGTATGACGAGAGATCGGCCTCCCCAGCTGGTCTTTTACTCTCTGCAAGACTACTGCTGCCAGCGGCAGGGGTCACTTTGCTGGGGCCACTCTCTACTTCCAGTGGCTTCAGGCCAAGCTTGGCGCGAAGTTTGTTGGTCTCCTCAACGGAAAGGACGTCGCCAGCTCCATTCTCGGGAATGGGAGAGTAGGAGCGCGATGCGTTGGGCTTTCGCGTGGCTGAGGGAGGCGTTTGGGATCTGGAGCGCTCACGGTTGCGATCGCGATCCCTTTCTCTGCCAGCCCGCTTGCGGCCCTCCCGTTCGCGCTCGATTTCCCGCTCCCGCCGCGATTCATATTCGGCGTGCTTGGAGATTTGGGGCGGCGGTGGAGCTGTAAGCTCGCTTTCACGTTGACGTTCACGCTCCCTTTCGCTGCGTTCCTTGAGGCGCTCCCTTTCGCGTTCCCTTTCACGCTCCTTTTCTCGCTCCTTGAGGCGCTCTCTTTCGCGCTCCTCCCGCTCCTTGACGCGCTCCTTTTCGCGCTCGCGTTCGCGCTCCCTCTCGCGATCTTTCTCGCGTTCCCGTTCCCGCTCTCTTAGCTGATCACGTTCACGCTCCTTCTCCCGCTCCCGCTCTCGCTCACGCTCTCTTTCTCGTAGCTGATCACGTTCGCGTCCAGATTCACGCTCCCTGTCGCGGTGGGAGGATTCCCTCACCTTGTTGGCCTGCTCCTGCACCGGAACCTCCACACAGTCCGAACCTGCAAAGAAGAGGAACGGATTAGAGCTGTCTAATACTATCCAGCAGTAGAATCGCTTCTTATAGAGTATATTAAGTGCCTCGCTTCAGCTCGCCTCCCACTCACAATCTGCTCCAGCAGCGGAACACCTGCAAAAGATAGGAGAAATGGGGAACGCAACAATCGGTTTAGTACGTTCAGAAGTGGAAAAGTGCAGCGCCAAGACGATGGCCGGGCTTCGGTGGACCGGATAATCAGATATAATCGCTTTTCTGCCGCATCCGCCGCCAGCGGCAATCGCCCTTGAGCTTGGCCTGCACCATGCTACCGATAAGGTACAAACACTTACTATCCGAGTCGGACTCCTCGAGGGAGATGACCTCGCTAGGTCGCTCGCGCTCCTTGTGCTTGTGATGCCTGTGGCGATGCTCCTTATCCCGCGACTCCTTGTGCTTTTTATGTTTGCGGTGTCTGTGGCGCGTCGCGGAGGAGTCGTCTGTGAGATCCAGGGTCACATCGTCGTCCTCAGTGGCGCGCTGATGGTGCTCCTGCGAACGGGAACGATGTCTGCTCTTTTTATCCTTCTTGTGCTTCTTTCCAGACGATGATGAACCCATTTTCACTTATTTTTCCGTCAAATCGAGAAAATTTCACAAATAGTAGACGCCGGTGTGACCACAAATAGGAAATGGAAATATACCAAAAATGTTTGTAGACTTAAAATACCGCACTCTCATCAGCATATCACAACCATAGGCGTCGGAAAGGGGGATTAAGTTCATAGTAATATTTAATAAATACATCGAATAGTGTGACCACCAAAAATACCAGTTCACTAAAATACTTATCCACCGCCATTCTTCTTCTTCGCACATGTTATCACAACAACAAGACACCACGCGGAAATCTTGAAGTAAACAATGGAAATTAGTAAAGTATGAAATAAACACAACATTTCTAGCTGAAGTTTCAACTGTTTTATGACCCACAGAAGTCAAAGAAATCGAAGAGCGCAAAGAAGTCAAAGGCTCCCAAGGATTCCGTCGTGTCCCTCAAGTTAATGGCTCTCCAGCGCAAACAAAAGGAGGTGGCTCGTGTGCTCACACTTAAGCAGGAGATCTTGATGAAATCCGGAGTATCCTACCTGGAGTACCAGGAAATTCGAGGAGAGATCGAACGTCTGAATTTCTTGAAGGAGACATTTGCGCGGCGTTCTGACAAGTTAAAACAACAAGACAAATAGCTCTATAAGGCGAAATATTTTTAAGAGATAATAAAATTCCCGGTCTAACAGTTTTATGTTTATGCTCATATGTATCGTTCTTACTTAAACAATTTCATAACATTGATTAACTTATAAAGTTCAAAAAGTATTTTCTTTTATTATTATTATTTTCCCATGTCAATATGTTTTGATTTATTAATTTGACATACAAAACGAACTTTATTTTGGAAGTAAACTTTTAAAAAATTATTTGTATTTAGTAACAAATACTAAAGGTATTAAGTTTCTTAGGCAAACCCGCTGTAAAAAAGTTTATATCTATGGTCGGCGGACTATCCCGCTTTGGACGGGTTTGGCGCGAAGCTGTCCGGGCATCTCTCAAAAGCTTTCCACATACGATTGAATTCCCCCTGGAATGTGTTCGCCAGCATTTTGTCGTCTGTGATAATACAGTTCTCCCAGTTGCCACCGAATCCCGTTCGCGTCCAGTTAACAGATCCGTTAATTAAAACGCTGCAAGTTTTTTGCATCCACTTGCGTTGCTTCAGAAGCTTGATCTCCTCCACCCGATCCACGCCGTCGATCACGAGGAACTTGTGGTGCATCAGGTATGTGGTGACGGGCCCACGCACCTGCACTCCTAAGTCAGCCAAAACATTAAGCTGCGAGCCGGAGGCGAAGACCATTTCCCTGTCGCTGATGATCCGGATGGTCACGCCGCGCCGCAGGGCCCGCTTGAATGCCTCGCACAGAGCCATTGAAGTGAACGTGTAGATGGCGACATCAACGGCGTACACCGCCTGATCAATCTGCTGCACCATTTTTCCAATACCTTTAAGGGAACAGTATGGGTTATCGCATAGGAGGTATTGCTCTACCAAACCCTCTGATTTCAACTTGATATTGCTGTAGTGAACTGACGCACAGTGCTCGCCCAACTCGTTGAAAATGACAACTTCGTGAACGCGGGGCGGCTTCATCTTCCATATTCTACCCAAGGGGAGCTTCGTTACTATCCAGATCAACTCGGTTGCTAGGATGGTGCCAGCACCAATTGCGAAGGTGGCCAAATACGGATGGTTTTTCACGAGATCCATAACTGCAATAAAATTCAACTTGTTTTGCTAACGTAAGCTTTTCTAGCGCGTCCCTTTAAATTAACAGTTAAACCTGAAGACTTGTTGACGACACTATCGAAAATATTGATATGGTTTGTGATTGCTTATAAACTATCGTCAATTTGTTAGTTTTTAATATTTTAATGCTAATTAAAAATTAAATCTACTTTGCTATAATGTAATAAATCATTTTTAAATAACATTTATGATTATCTTTGTATTCTAAAAATCTTTAAAAAATACGAAATGATTTCCAATATTTCCATTTCTGGTCACACTTTATTGCGCGGCGCTGCCAGATCACCAACTGATGCCCTTTCGAATCAAACAATCAAATTCCGGCATTTTATTCTATCAAAAATATTACCATGAAGGATCCGTCCACTACGATTCTATCCTCAGATGCTGAAGATCTCCGCGAAGCGCACGATACAGAACTGAAAGGGGTGCTCAAGCTGAAACTAGTGCTGGCTGAGCTACGCCGGATGAACTTGGGTCGAGATCCGAGTTTGCAAACAAAAAATATCCTAAAACTGGTGTCCATCGGAGACTACATGCGCCTCGGTGAGAGCGATGGTTTTCAGGAACAAGTGCTAGGTAGTTGCTTGTCTACTATCCCTTTTAATGGTATTAACCTATAACTCCTTGTTTCTGGCAGGTCTGCAGGATGGCAGCAGTTTTCCGCCTCTGAGCTATGCTGATCGAAAAACTGTACGCGACAAGATGTTTTCCCAGCTGAGAGCTACTCTGCAACCCATTGCCGAATTAGGAGACAAGATGCGCGAAGAGTTTCCAGATGATTTCGCCAAGGAGACGCAGCTGAGTGCCGATCAAAAGGAGATATTGGAATTGGAAGAGGAGTATCGCAGGGGCCTGGAGCAGTTGGTAGAACTAGTGTGGCGCAAGTGCTCACTGCTCCGGGACGCCGCCGAACTTAAGCTGGGTCCCCAACTGGCAAACGAGCTGAAACTTAAGCAAGCGCAGATGCAGCTCGTTCAAGCCAAGGCTGAACTGCTGCGCGGTATCATCGCCCACGAAACTGTTTCTCGCACCGAGCACAGTTTCAAGGCGCACAAGGAAGTTGAGGCCCACTTGGACGAGCTGTTGGCCGCCAAAAATGCGCCCACCAAGAAGTAGATTAAGCAAAATATTCCTCAAATAGATTTAAATATACATATTAGAATTGTAAGGAGTTGAAACCCTGGTTACTTTTGCGTTGTTTTAGTATTTTCCCATGTTTGGTGGTGTTTTTGTATAGTCTAGCTGCGGTAACACCGACGGCAAACTCCAGATTGTAAACAAAAGAAGCTTCGAAATAATTTGTTAAGGCTTAAAAAAACCATGACAGAGACCAATCCTAGCGAGACAGATTCCCCGAGGGAAGAGCAAAACGCCGAAGATGACTCAACGAATCAATCGCCGCCAGAAACAGTTTTAACTCCCGCAACGACTAGTGCCGGCAATATTTTTGGTCCGGAGGAGGATGAGAACGAAGCCAATTCCATGGATCGGGACGATTCCGCCAGCTTGTTCAGTACCACCACAACGACCACCAGGAGTAAATCACCCAACACACGCAAGCTAAACCGCCTGTGCCGTCGGGCTAAGGCTCCGAAGATGGTGCCACCGCTTTACAAATACAGGTGAGAGAGGCAGGTCGGACATTAGTAAATAATCTAATCCTCGGATGCTTTGCAGTTGTCATGTACGCGAGGACCACAACCACCAGATCTTTGGGGTGCAGTTTAATCCGTTTTTGGACAGGAATCAGCCGCAGGTGTTCGCCACCGTTGGCAAGGACCGGGTTTCTATATACGAATGCGAAAGGAGCAGCGAGGATGAGTCCTGTGAAGGCATCCGGCTGTTGCAGGTCTACGCAGATCCTGATGTATGTAAAGGTCGTTTACAAGAGCTTGACTTATATTAAAAATCTTTTTTCAGACCGATGAAAGCTTTTACACGTGCGCATGGTCTTATGACGCCGAGACCGGAGACCCTGTTCTGGCCGCGGCTGGTTACCGTGGCGTTATTCGAATCTTCAACCCGGTGAAACACCAGTGCAGCAAGAACTACATTGGACACGGGCATGCCATTAACGAACTCAAGTTTCATCCGGTTAGACCGCAGCTACTGCTCTCCGGCAGCAAGGATCACTCGCTGCGGCTGTGGAACATTCAGTCGGACGTGTGCGTTGCCGTTTTTGGTGGAGTGGAAGGGCATCGCGACGAGGTTCTCTCCATAGACTTTGATTTGCGCGGCGATCGCATCATGTCCAGCGGAATGGATCATTCCCTGAAGCTGTGGCGGCTGGACAAGCCGGACATAAGGGAGGCCATCGAGCTGAGCTCTGGTTTTAGTCCCAATAAGAATACGGCACCGTTTCCGACCATCAAGGAGCACTTTCCCGACTTCTCCACGCGCGACATACACCGAAACTACGTGGATTGTGTTCAGTGGTTCGGTGATTTTGTCTTTTCCAAGTCCTGCGAGAACTCGCTTGTCTGCTGGAAGCCGGGCAAACTATCTGCCCCTTGGCAGAAGATCCAGTCACAGGAGTCGGCCACAACTGTACTGCATCATTTCGACTACAAGATGTGTGAGATTTGGTTCGTGCGCTTCGCCTTCAACGCCTGGCAGAAGATACTGGCCCTGGGCAATCAACAGGGCACCACCTTCGTGTGGGAACTGGACTGCAATGACCCGAATCTGACCAAGTGCAGTCAGTTGGTGCATCCTAAGAGCAACTCCACCATCCGGCAGACTTCCTTTTCCAAGGACGGTTCGATTTTGGTCTGTGTGTGCGATGACAGCACCGTGTGGCGATGGAATCGCGTAAATTAGTTTTACAACTTATATTAGTTTATTACCACCTCATGGTATTAACGGGGACCTTATGCTAAAAGCTCCCAATTCCAAAGGAATATTTCTATTTAATATTTATTGATCTTTATCTGTGCACTATTTATATATTTCTTAAATTGGCTTGACTTCGTTTGTGAAAAAATGTTTGTAAAACTTTCCTTAATATATTCTTTACCCATTTAACATATTTGTTGTGTCCATTACTTATTTATTTATATCTATACATATGCTGTAATCATCAAATTTTTTTAAATGTATTAAAGAATTTAAAATTTTAATCGTTTTAAATTCTTTTTTAGTCTTAAAAATTCTCGACCATTTTTGGTATTTTATGACCTCTTTAAACGGCCACACTAATCAGCTGCTGCAAAAATTTGTTTTCATTTCCTTGCCCAACTTTTCACTTTTCTAATTTGTCGCTTTAATTTAGGCAAATGTTGACCGACAGAGTGCTGTCCACCAAGGAGGCCCTGGTAGTGGCTCTTGGCGACAATTGGGAGCGCTACCGGGCCAACATGAAAAACTGGTTCCGCAGCCGCTGGAGCAAGGAGGAGTTCGACGCCGAATCTCGAAAAATCCTTTCGGCGGATAAATTACACCTGCACAACCAGTTCCTGCTGGCGCTGCTTAATAAGATCGATGCCTTTGCCCCCTTGGAAAATCCGCCATCGACACTGCAAACTAGCAGCAGCAGCAGCAGCGGGAATCGGAGCAAGCGACGCAAGAGGAGCTCCCGCACCTTCACCGAACGCCTCAATTTTGAGCTGTGCGAGATGCTGGACTTTGTGACCGAGGACAACATGCAGGTGATCCGCCCACCGCCGACAATCAGTGGAGGAGATCAGGCTGCGCAGCAGCAGTTGCCATCGCAAAGGTACTGTGCGCAGGAACTCTTTCTGCCTGACGCCGGCTTTATTATGGGCCGCTTTTTGATTGGCGCCTGGGAAATCGGGCTTGTCTCCGTCGATGATAGTGTGGCAGAGTACGTGGCCATGGCCGTGCAGGTGCTGCTGAAGGATCTACTAGCAGCCATCATTAAGAAGCGCAAACATTACAAGACCAGCGGTGAAGGCAACTATTACTACGATGTGGGTGCTCCGTTGAGAGATCCATCGCTGCGCAACACAGTCACCCGACAGAAGGTGGACGACACACCGCTGGAGTTGGATAAGGAATTGAATAACTTTATGCGGCGACAGAACGACGATATGGTCTTTCTCTCTGCCTGCGAGGAAGTGTAAGTTTCTATTTAAAGCTTTATGAAATTATTTAGTTTAATTCATATATTTATTTATTTTTCAGTCTTCCCAGCGAACCCACAGTCATCACGCTTAAGGACTGCCAGCTGGCCTTTCAGGATCGCAACCTGATTGGCTCCCATGCAGTCTACTCCATCAACATGGAACGTCTCAATATGATGATGCACTAGTTTAGTTAGACTTATTATTATTATTTGTCGGAAATAAAAACAGGAAAAAGCAAAGGCTATTTCGAGGAAATTTGCACTTTCTTTAAAGGATTTAAAATATATACATTAAATACGCTAGCTTAAACCTAAAATTTTGGCTCAACAGAGTTCTCGTGGCGGCGGCTTAAATGGCAAATTGCCTGGTACGAACTGATCGGATTTAAAGGCTTCGATTTCATCAGCAGTCAGTTCTTCCATTTTACTATAAGCCAAGGATGAAGTCGCATTTGTCACCTGTTGCTGTTGCTCCTGTTGCTGCAGCATTTGTTGCTGCTGCATCATCAGTTGGTGCTGTTGCTGCTGCTGCTGTTGTTGTTGCTGCTGTTGTTGTTGTTGCTGTTGTTGCTGCTGCTGTTGTTGTTGCTGCTGTTGCTGCTGCTGCATTTGCAATTGTTGCTGTTGGAGCTGTTGTTGTTGATTGAATCCAGCTGCCTGACTAAATAATCCGCTCGGAGGCTGCTGTGGCTGCTGCTGCTGTGCCGCCTGGCCAAATATTCCTCCTGAATTGGGATTAGAAGGTTGACCAAAGATTCCCCCGGCTGCCGAAAAGCCACCAAAGGGATTGGGATTCACTGGCTGGGGCTGAACCTGAGCTGCTGACTGTGCAAAGATGTTGCCTCCTTGGAACGCTTGAGCCCCAGCCTGAGGCGGCTGTTGCTGCTGTGGCTGTCCAAAAAGATTTGGTGCTGATGCAGCAGCTGCTGGACCGCCAAATATGCTATTAGCCGTGTTGACAGACGCCATTGAGCCGCCGAAAATGCTGCTAGCGTTGTTCACTTGGACAGTGGCGGCTGCGAAAATGTTTCCCGAGGTCAATGTGGGCTTGCCGAATAAGGATGTAGAAGCGTTTTGAGCAGGAGCAGCTGAAGCAAATGGATTATTCGACTGCTGCGGAGCAGATGCGACACTGGCTCCCTCCGGCGAGTCGTAGATCTTAATCATCGTGTCCAGGATCTGGGGAGACATCTGTAGCATGGTCTTCATCTTGTTGGTGGCCTCCTGGACCTCCCGGTTGAACTGCTGGTGGAACTGCTCGAAGTTGTTCAGCCGCTTGGCCTCGTAGCACATAAACCGTACCTCATCGAATGACTGATCTTCGATGAAGTTGGGGAAGTTAGCCTTGTCCTTGAACGGGCCGTAGGCGGAGAAGGGCCACATTTTGCCGTTGATCGCGGACTCCATGTCCGCCTTAAGATATACCCTGAGACATAAAATCGTAAATTGTAGTTTGTTTTGGTTACTTTTCGCACACGTTCACTCACTTTACATCGAAGTGTTCGTTGTTGCACTTGGTGCCATATCGACAGGAGCCCTGCTGGAAGAACCTGCATAGCACCATCTTGGTTCGGGATGTATAAAGTTATTAATAATAACAATATTAAAGTTTAGAAACCGGCTTGTAAAATTTATCAAAAATTAGGTATTTAGCTTAGGGACATGGTCACACTGCCTTTTTTATCGATATTCGGAGGTGTTGATCAGCTGATTTCTATGTAGCTGACTTCGATATTTATTTTTTATTTTATAAAAAGAAATAAACCAAAATAACAACAACAAAGTATTTTAAGTATCAATTATACCACAATAACAGATATTGGAACTCTGTCTAAAAACGAAATCGATATATCGCCCATCGATATGAACGCAGCTAAACGTACGTTACTCGCGGTATTTATCGGCTGCTCCGCTTTACCGTCTCTTCGCTAACGCTCAAAACGCTCCAAATTTTCAACTGCGTTGCTTGTGTCCGTTCCGCTCGCCGATGAAAAGCAATACTAAAACTGATCGCCGGTTAAATAGTATCAGGATGTGATGCCAGCTTTACTGGCAACAAGATTAATAGTGGGAAAATATGGAATTTTGTACGCCGCCTGGCCGACTTTAAGCTCCTGGCGTCATCGCTCTCCGACGCACGTTAATTAATTCCTTGTTTATTGCGAATTTTGTTTGCCGTTTATTTGCAAAGATCTGTCGTCTGTGAATTCGGTGGCATTCGCAGCAGCGCGAGTGCCGTTTCCCCAATGTAACTGACACCGGTTAAATCCGCCTTTTCCGAGGCTTTTGCTGTACCAAAATAATTCGCAAAACCAGCAACGGGCAACGGCAGCCCAACGCGTCTTTTTGGCTCTCCAAAAAGGGCAGGAAAACTCGGGCCAATAAAAGATACATACAAGAAAAATAAGCGAGTGCGCGAAAGCCGTGCGTGAGCTCTGCGAGTGTGGTGGTGTTTGTGAGTGCGATCGCACGCGGGGGAGGGGAGTAGTTGTTAAACAAACAAATAAAACTAGTGTGAAGAATAATTTGCGCTGTTTAAACAATTAGCCGCAAGACAAGCGCGCGAGTGTGTGTGCGTGTGTATCCCTGGAATGCGCATGCGCAAATATTTGTGATTTGTTTTGAAAGAGGAGAAGGATCGAGCGAGACGAAGCGAGAAGGAAGGAGGTTCGGATTGGAATAAAAAAAAACACACACACATCACATCTCCTGGCATTCGCAATAGGTGAGTGGTTAGATTTGCCAATTGCCAAGTCATGTCAAGTTTCCCACGTTTTCCTGTTTAGGATGAATTATTTTTTATAATGTACAGCTGGTACAATAAATAAATAAATTGGCAAATGTAGTTTATCCATAAGAAAGGGTACGGCTATCAGGTTTTGAACCGTGTATAGAAAGCCCACGTAACTCGAGTTAAGATCCCTGGGCCCGGCCCACTCGAAATTAACTCATTGCTGCCCCTTTTCTTAGCTCTCAGCAGCTCCCTTCTGCCGCTGCCGCTGCCCTGCGATCCGAAAATTGCTCTATTCTCGTTGGTACGCCCACTTTGTCAGCGCTACGCCCACCCGGCCTTATATTTATTTCCCTTTTGTCTCTGTTTTTCCCATTTTCCAGACCATTTCGGGTTTCCCTCTCCGAAGAAACACTACGGCCATAAAGATACAAGTAAAAATCAATTTCCAAAACAAGGAGGAAGGCAGAGAGATAGAGAGAAAAGGAATATCGAACGACAATAACATCAATTTTGAGGCATTTATATGCGCCAATAAATTTAACAAGAGAGCAGGAGAGAGGCAGGGAGGCAGGGAGCCAGAGAGAGCGATAGGATAGAGGAAAAGCAACAAATAACAGGCAGAAAGATACACGACAACGCGCAACAATAAGACACAAGATCAAACAAAACCAGCAGCCTCTGCCGCCCAGCGATGCTGCGACTGCAACGGCAACGGCACCACCAACAACACGGCGGCAGCAACAGGTACAAGCAGCGACGCTGACGCCGATGCCGATGCAGACGCAGGCGCAGGCGCAGCATTTCAAAATGTGCAGCGTGTGCCTGTGTATGTGTGCGAGTGAAAGAGGCAGCGGACAGAGGCAGAGGCAGCAACAACAACCTGTTACATCGACTGCTGCCTGAAATATGTAAAGTCAATTTCGTGTATCGGAAAACTGTAACTAATGCCAGAGCGTCAACAGCAGCAGCAGCAACATTAACCCATTAACGCGATGAATGGAAAACGACTGCAATATGGGCCAAAGGGTTAATACGCGAATTGGGAATAGAGAAATCGGTCGAATATTTAGGAATCTCTAAAAATCCTCCTTTTTATTTTCCTAAAAATTTATTAGTTCTATTTTCTCGTTGTTTGAATTTTCACTTGTTTTTGTAAATGGTAAAAACCATTTTCGATTATCTTAATAAGAAATAGAGAAGAAGAATAAAGCTCATTTATTTTAGTTCGAAAATTGTAGAAAAACTTTTCAAAAATAATATTATCCATACAAATTGTCATAAATTACAAAATAATGTAAAAATCCAGTCCGCTATCCTTGTCCTTAAATTGCTTCTTTGGTAATTGAAAATATTTTTTAAACCGAACTTTATAAATTAAGATTTTGAAACCTTGTCTTTCATTGATAAATAACTCAACTACCTTTTTTAAATCCCTTATAATATTATTGCAATATTACGTTTCAAGCGTAAAGCATGACAGCTACAACTACATATTTATCTGTAGCTTCTCGGCCCGGCATCTTAATGGGTTAAGATCTCTTTGCCTCGCGGCCAACGCGGGCCAAGTTCGTTGTACGCGGCGGAAAATAAAAGACAGAGTCAAGTAAGAAATTTTTGTCAATGAAAGAAAACTTTCTTTTGGGCTTATCCACGCCAACATCATCGTCGCCGCCGCCGGCCCTCTTTCTCCTGCTCACTCTTTCGGCGCCTTTCTTCCTCGCTGAGGTGATTTTGTTTTCTGTGTCGCCTTGTTTTTTATATAAATTTTTTGTTGTTTAATTGGGCGATTTTTAGATTTACGCGCCTGCTGCCATCTGCAGTATCAGGTATTTTTTCGGTTTCTTAAGCTTTTTATTTTATTTTTGCTCGAGGGGTTTGGGTCTCTTGGTATCTCCGCGGGCTCTTCATGGTCCATTAAGACAATTTAGGTTGGCTTCTCTTTTTTTGTATCTAGTGGGGGAATGGGAAATGGGAGGGACTGCTGCGTGGGAAGCCTTGTCTTTTTGTCATCCCGGGGACTTCTGCCAGTTTGATTGCCTCCAAGCGAGTCATCCGGCCATCCAGCCATCGAACGATCGAGTGTCCAAGTTGGCGCAACAAGTGTCCCAGTTTATGGCCCGGCTAGAAGCCAGCTACTCGCACTAGAACTAGTTTAAGTTTCCTGTCCCGGCAGCCATCGCTGGAATCTCCTCCATCTCCTCCGCATAGTCACATAGTTGCGCACAGTTGCGGTGGAAAAAGTAGGAGTGCAGATTTTTTTATGAATATAGATATTAAGTATCTATAATAAATAAATAAAATATAATATATAAATAAAACTTTAATTGTTAACTTGAAAAAATTGGTGCCAAAGCACCAATGCCCGTGGTCAATTCAGAGCTCAGTCTATAGTAAAAGGTTATGTTATATATAACCGAGTCACCGAATTTTTACTTGGGAATTTTATGAAAAAAAATTTAAAAAATAAGAACAAAATATAAAAAGAAAAATATAATTTGCTGAGTGACCTTTAAGGTGCTATTCTTTTCACCTTAACTGTTGCGTTGCACACGGTTTTCCTTTAGGCTCAGTTATGTTGACTGCTGCTGCTGCCGTTGCCGCACCTTCCACGCCCCGGTGACCCCCCTTGGAGCGAACCTACCGCCCCTGTTATTAACCGTTCGGCCACATTTTCTCACACAGAGAGCGCAAAAATGCTTGGCAGGCCACTCCGGCAATTGGCGCGCCTCTGGAAATGACAAACGGTCATGAGCATGTGGCTCAAAACCCATGGAGATGCCGAGGAAGCCAAAGGGGGCGTTTCAAGAGTGCAGCCCCACTAAATTACTGAAATCTAAAAATATTCTAAGCATTCACCGGGAAAATTGATTTGAAGTAACTGTATCAGAATGCAAAAAAAAAAGAAGAAACAAGTCTCTATACCGGGGATGCTATAAATTCTTGAAATGATCGAAACGGGACCGGTTAAAAATTATGATAACTGATCTAGAACCAGCCTCATATCATGTTCGAGGCATGTAAATCAGATCAAATGATAAGATCACAAATAGTGGGCTCTTTCTCTGAGATGATACATTAAATGTACGTATTTATGTATAAGCATCAGCTGCCAGCCAAGGAATCTCGTTGCTAACTAGTCTTTATTGCTGAATTTGTACTTCGGAATTTCAAATGCTTTTCGGACAGAATTCTATTAAAAATAATTTTCTTTTTACCAGCTAATGATCTAATTGTTACCCAGTATCCTTGCATTTCGCTTGATCTACTTACGTCAAATTAATTGTGATCTTAAACCATTGAGATGGAGACTTCATCTCAACCATCGAACCAGCTCCTAATAACCAAATGATCCAATTCGACATACATGTCGATGGAATGTAAATGAGATCCACTGATTGGAACTGTCATTAGATCATCAATGCTCAAATTGGATCTGGCATTTTTCCGTTCAGTTTTTTGAGGAGTGCTCCAGTTCAAGTTCATTAGCCAGAGGCCTTACCTCCTCCTTAACTTTCCATTCGCTCTGCTTCTGGTCGCCAACGTTCTCCTGTCGGCCCAAAACAGCCTCACGTAACTGTAACTGATTTGACCTCCCATCACTTAGCTACCAAAAAAGAAAAAAAAAAAAAGCAAAAACCTCCTCCAAAAGCATCGTTTCTTTTTTTTTATTCTCCCTCTGCTGCCGTTCTGGCATTGTGAATGGTTATGGTTATGGTGCCGGGTGGTCTGAGGAGGGGCTTTGGGGCGAGGAGCTGGCGGTGTGACCTCGACAACAAATTTCTATTGCATGCAATTTGGAGAATATCGCATGCACAAATGAACATTAACACTTGGCGGACGCTGAAGAGATGAACAATAAAAAACAAAAACAAAAAAACTTGTTTGAACAACAAAAACCAATGACAGAAAAATATTGTTAAATAAGTGGTTACAAGAAGGTAACCGAATTGGTTATATACTATAAAAAGGGTAAACTAGTAAGTAAAATCAAGTGAAAATTATTATTAAAACATCATCAGGAAAATAAGTCTTAGAATACTCCTTTAACTTAGATTACAAATTCAATTAACTTTCAATTTGTAAAGAGATCACTTTTAAATTGTGAATAAAACTGTAGTTTATATTTTATCCCAAGATTTTGCTAATGCTTCAGTAAAGTTTATCCTATCCCCCTAATGTTAGGGTATAAAACATCAACAAACGGCAGCCAGGGAGCCTCTGAGCAACGAGGGAAAAAGTGCGCCTAGAAATTAGAAAGTACGCGCGCGGTCTTGAGGAGAGGCTGAAGCCGAAGTTGAGGCCGAAGCCGAGGCTAAAGCTAAAGCTGCAGCCAACTCCGGAGCTGAAGTTGAAGCTGAAGCTGAAGCCAAAGCCGAGGCAGTGGGTATGTGAGTATAACTCGATTTGTGACTGTCATAAATGGCGGAAATTGTGGGGCTCGAGACAAAGCGGGCTTGGGGACCCAGGCTTTCTGGCTAGCTTTCTGCTTTCTACTACTACTACTACCACCACTGCCGGTCTTCAGCTGCGGCTTTTTCCAGCTCCGACTTCAGCTCCGTCTCCGTTTTTCTTTCTTGCTTGACTATAATTTGTGCCATCAGCATTTTGTTGTCGTTATCGTTAGCAAAGCGAGAGACCAGAAGACTGTCTTCTCGCAGAGAAGACTGGCGACGGCAATGAAGCGTGAGTTTTGACATTTCTCCTGCTTTGTAGCCACTCTCTTTTGGCATGCTCTCCATAATTACCCGAGCGGAGAACGCAACAAAATAACGCCGCGTTTCTGCCATAATTTGGTCCGATTTTTATTAATTCCCACCTTGCGTTGCCGCCCTCCTCCTCCCCCTTTTTTTATGACTTATTCAATTCGCCGCCGCCACAGAACCCTGAACACTGAAAGTGGCAACATCGATCGGGCGGAGGAGAACCGGCTCCACAGTTTTGCCTCAATCTGCGTTTATTATTACACTTAATGTGACTTGATTTATAAACAAGAGCAGCGGCAACAGCGCAGCAGCAAGCAGCATCCACCGAAAGGCCAAAACCCCCACCTCCGGACTCACCTTCAGCCCGCTCCAGCCTCCTGTCCAGCTGTTGTTGCGAAGACAGCGTCTCCGACATGCCTCAGTGACCAAAAGATATACACACTGGCAGAAATACTAGGGCTAAAGTTCTGTTGTAACAAAGGAAAGTTCTTAGCATTCTAAGAACAACCTTGTTATTTTTAAGATTTTTATATATTTAATTTGAATTACAATTTATTTATTAAATCACACTTTTAACTTAGTTTTTTAAAGATACATTTTGTAATATATTTTCATTGGTATCTTCCTCGCGCTTCTTTATTCTTTATGAATTAATTAATTAGTAATTAAAAGTAACTCTTTCACAGTGTATCTCCAATGTTCGTATTGGGTTACAGACACTCCCCAGTCCCCACAATTCCCCTTCCCTTTATATTCTCTGGTCTTTTCATCACCGCTATATACGGAACGGTCTTTTAATTAGTTCATAAATTTCATGTAAAAAAGCTGCAACGCAATTTCTTCTCAGGTCTTCGATGTGTGTAACACTTCCCTTTCCATTCCACAGGCAACTCCTCTCCAACTCCCTGGAGGTGGGGTGCTCCTTCTGTAACCGGAGGTCTTTCTTCAATAAATCTTTCGATCCGGAAGTTCGCTGCGCTGGCAGACAAAAGAAGTGCCGCCCCTTTCTGCTGCTCTAAGCCGCTTTTGTTCCCAAGAAAGGAAATAGAATTCTGCCTCTGCCTTTTCCTTATGGTTAGCAAAGAGATTCTCAGAGTCATTTTAATGGTTTCCGCTTTTATGGCACTGCTCGGGAATTATTATTGGTAAAAAATTAATAGAAATTTAATTGGATGGAGGGGGCATAGTAGGGGATATTGGCTATTTGCTCTAGGCACTTGGGTATTTATTGCGCATGCGCGCCCTGCCTTTTCCCCTGTCGCTAATTGTTATTGCCGTTGTTGTTTCAGTTCTTTATGGTTTCTTCACGCTCTAGACTTTGTTTTTAGGTTTTTTTTATTATTATTATTTTGTAACGCGTGTGTGTGTGTGGGAGGGGGATAGGTTAAAGCGTGCTAATGCTTACATAATGCTTTGTTTTCGGCTTTTGTTTATTGTTTTTTGTTGATTTTTTCTCTCCCTGCCTCTTTCACGTATTTTGTACGTGAGGTAGGCTTCGTTGAGGAAAGGAGAAGAAAGTTGAGGACATTTTAGGGCCTTCATAAATTATTATGCCGGTTTCTTTCATAATCCCGGGGAATAGGTAAGAGATTGATAGTCCCTTTCTCACTCCCAGTTTGATCTAGTTATTTTAGGTCTAGGTCTTCGTTTTATGATCTTTTTTTTATTGTGGAGAACACAATGAGATCGGTGGTAGGTATCCAGTGATAAGCATAAATCAGTTTTATGTTTATTTGGGTTAAATAGGGATAATTCCTTCTAATTATTTACCTTTTAAAATGAGTTATGGGTCAATGTGTTTTGAAAGGAAACAAAAATAGATTCTTTGCGATAAGAAAATAGTTACAAGAAATTTGGTCTTCAATTTCTGAAATTATAAAATATATTATTACCTACGCTGTAAAATAAAATACAGAAAAAAACTATAAATTCTTGATTATAATCATATAAGTCCATTAGAATTATTAATTTCAAGTGTAATCAAAAAATGTTCTCATATAAAATCGTTTGAATTTAATACAAAAAAATATATATTTGGATAGAAATTGAATGAGATTTCGGTCTTAACAGTTCCAATTCTAAATTATTATTTAAATCTCACCTTATTTTCTTTGGACCCTCTACAAATCCAACCTAAACAATCCACCCACACTGGTTGTTAGCTCGTAATCTCAAAATATCACACCATATAAGGCACGCGCGCTCTCCATTCTTTCAAATTCAAGACGCCCGCCCACATTCAAAATTCAAAAGTTTTCGGAAAGTGTGAATTATGGTGAGAGGCGGGAGGGAGTTTTTCTAATAAAGTTGTACAAAAGGAAAAATCGAAAGTAGCCCAGCAGGCTGAGGTTTCGAAAACAATTTCAGCAGCCCAAAAATTAATGAAATGCCAGGCAGAGTCAACAAAAGATTCGAAAAAGACTTGAAATCATACATTAGCATACATGAATTTTTATTTCTCTTTAAACATTTTTTCTAGAGAGGAGAGAGGCATGATGGTACAGAAATTCTATACCCAAAAAATGTGTTTATTTTGGTTGATGAAGAATGTTTTTAGACCGCCTCCAGCCAGATGATAATTAAATATTTGTACGTATGAACTTTACTGGGTTACGGGGCCAACAAAAAAATAGAATTTAAAAGAAGAAAACATAAGGAAAAACCGGAGAGGGAGGGCGTAGATTCATCTAAGCTTCGGCTTCGTTTTAGGTTTTTATGTTCTAGCTTTTGGCAAGAATTCTGTTTACAAGTCGCTCCACTCCACTGGCTCGATGCTGGCTTTAAGATTAATGTTTTTCTGTACGCCGACGACTCTTGGAAATTTGCATATTTCGACAATTTGTTGCTTGTTCTTCGTTAATGTGGATGTTGTAACTGTTTTCTTGAGAGAGATATCTCTTACGTTTGATAGAGGGCGTGGTAATGAGTTCTTTGCCGAAAGATTCTCGTTCTGCGATAAATTCGAAAGTTAGCAGAAACGACCTTTTCTGTTTCATTCGTTAGCTCAGTCTCCGTTTGTTAATTTACATGCATAAATAATTTGCGCAAAAGTGTTGGCCGTTCGCTGGGAGTTCCGCGCATGAAATGCCCAAGTTTATGGCTATCGACGGGCGGTCCATGGAGCCTCGAAGACTCGGCGACTCGTCTACCCCGGCTGTCGTAAAAATCAAATATGCGACGTAGACTTGACGCAAATGATACCCATAAACCATAACAACATAAAACGGAGATATGGAAGTAGTATTGAGGGATTGGCGGAGCTATGGATTTCTATGGATTTCTCGCATTGTATTTGCTCAGGGAGTGTCTGTGTAAAGGCCTTAGCATCGAGTCACTTCGATTAGGCTTTTGGCTTGAATTAAATAAAGATAAGAGACCCACTTAGGTTTGGCTGTTCCCCAGTCCATGGGGTTCATAAAATAATCTACATATTAATTCTGCCCATTCCCTGTTGGCTTGTGCTGCTCAGCACATAATTAAGCAGATTATAGGCTATTAGACCCCTGGAGATCGTATGTGAGGAGCCATGGAGCTATAGAGAGTGTAAGAAGAAAGTGGGCAGAATTTTTAGAAATTTTTTCTACACCTAATTTATAGATCTTTGAACTTGTAAATGTAGGTTCCTAATAGCTGTTAAGTTAAGTTATTTTGGTTTACCTGTTTTAATGACTTAATTCTTAGTTTTAATATGAATTTTAAACTCAAGCTTCTTGGTTTTAAATTCAAGAATGTCATTTAAATACATTTTTATTTTGGAAAAGCTTTGAACTTGTTTTCTTAGTAAAAATACCCACATAACAGTTTGAAATATTTTCTTTTACCAAACAACAAACTAAATAACTTATAACTAAATAACAAAATATTGTTTTATATTTCCTTTTACCTGTATTTCTTCTCTTAAAAATCCATTTCCTTAATTCACCTTCCCCATTCCATTGGCCAAAATGGAAATTATAATTCCCACACTACTCTTTATCCAGCTACTGCTCCAGTTTGTGGAGCTTTTCATCAGGAAAAGCCGCGCTGCATTTGTAATCAACTTAACCCCAACACCAGCACCAACACCAAACAAATTCCCACCGCAGTCTTGACTTATCGCTTAACCTTCACTCACTTACAATTCCTACTCTTCGCACGGCTTCACGAGGCTTTTGTTTTTCAGCTTTGTTTCCATTCGTTGTTGGCTTTTTGCATTGTTTAGGGGTTTTTGGTGGCCTGCCTACTGTGCTACACATGGCTCTTTACGTTTATGGCCGAAACATAAAAGAGAGCCACTACAGAAATGTATGTGGGTGGCCTCCAAAGTGTGCTGGTTGTTTGGAAAATTATAGTCGAATCGATTCTGATTTTGGTCTATAATCGTGGCGTATCGATTTCCCCAGACCCCGGATTGGGTTCTTTTCCAAGAAGGCGGTGGAATCTCGGGCCAGAGTGTCACGTGCAACATAATCGTCTTTTGATGGTTACAAATCTTCCCAGGCCGAGCCCCGTTGATAAATTGTGCCGCTGTGCAGCTGAGAGGCTGAGAGTGAGTTTGTGCCCTGAGTCTTTTGAATGGCAACGTGTGTGGATCCTTTTGTCTGCGCTCCATTCATTCATGTACGAGCATTTTCGCTCTTCCGCCAAAGTTGTTTCTTTCATTTTTATTTTTTACTTTATTTTCTGTTGTTGTTTTCTTGGATTTAAAGTCATCTGTATGACTTAACGTCGACGCCGACAGCGACGCCTGTCGTTTGTCATTCGATCCGAGCAGTGAAGGCGTATCTGATATTTATTTCGGTTTTCTCCGGCCTTAGTCGAGCACAGCACAGCGTTTGAAAAACGATATATGAATGGTTATACGGATACGCTTTTTTTTTTTTTTTTGCCTCTTACCACGCGTTTTTGGTGCGTGCAATGCAAATCCGTATCCAAAATGCAATGGAGCGTGGCAGCCCCGAGATCGGGAGACTTTCTGTATGGCTATTGGCCATATTCTCGGATTGCCCGTGTGGGTGTTCTGGTTTGGCTTGTCTACTTGTTGTGTGTGCTGTGGGTGGCTCAGTTTATGTTTAGAGTCAATCAGGGATGGCGAGGAAGTGGTTGTTAAATGAAAAATATGGGAGGAAAGGATACATGAAATATAGTATTACTTTTACTAGTTGTTTACAGATTATTTACAAATGTATTTTACTAGTAAAAACATTACCAAAAGCCCCAGGGACCTCCAGCTCTGAGATTTAGTTAGATAGATAGATTAATAAATAGATATATAGATAATATGTTACTATATAGATAGATAGATAGATAGATTAATAGATTAATGTATTGATAAAATTAATATACAGATAGATAGACTAATTTATAGGTAGGTAGATAAATAATTAATATATTAATATATCTAATTAGATAGATATATAGATATATAGATAGAAAGATTAATATATAGATAGATATATAGATATATAGATAGAACGATTACTACAATAGATAGATAGATGGGCATTAATTTGGCTTTAAGATACCTTAAAGAAATTTGGGAAAACTCATTCTTCGGTCTTTTATTAGTGGGAGGATTGAAAATTCATTTTATAATGTGCATCTGTGGCCAGGAAGCAACCAGTTAATATAAAAAATCAAGATAATGGGAATGTTTTGTCTAAAATGAATTAAACTAAAAATAGGCTTTCATATTTAGGTATTTTGAAGATAAAAAATGAAGTAATTGTCCACAAATATTCCTTCAAGTTCCCCGATTTCCAACGATTATCCCTGGTCGATCCTATTTCACTTCGATCAGGTACAGAAACCAGTACGAGTTTCCGAGCTTTTGCCTTTTCATTACCGATTTCATTGTCTGGGCGCAAGCGGTCAGTTTTGGGATTGTTGTTAAGTAAGTGTACTTAACCCACATGACTTGTGGTTTTCACATTTCTCGGTGCTCTGGGTTAAGACTCCGTTTCTGACTCGGGGCTGTCATCACTCGGCAAGAGCCGAAAAAAGCTGTCATTGCCTGGAATCTTGGGTGCCAGTGCCAGGGCTTGATTCGTGTGCGTGCGTACAGAGAGGAGATTTCTTAACCTTGAGTGACTTTGAGCGGTTTTCAACCAGCCATACATTTATCCCACCATCCATCTATCCAGCCATGTTTATTTATTTATTTATTTTTTGTGTTTCTCCCCCTTTTTGGTTTTACATTTATTAACCAATTTTTGTTTTATTTTTCGCTGATTGTATTTTCGGGGTTTATTTAATTTCTGCCTGCCTGCCAGCCTGCACGAGTGCGTGTTTGCGTACTTGACTCTACGCTCATTTCCTTAATTAAACACTTGTTTCATGGTCTGTTGGGCAATCGCACAAAGCCAAACAAATATGCCGACGTTGAAAGATATTTAAAGGGGAGAAAAAATGGCAAAGATTAGCAAAAAATCAAGCTGATGAAGCTCATTTGCAGAAATAATGATCGGACATCAAAAAGTGATTATAAATTAAAGATTATGTAAAAGCGATCAACTGCAATTTTGTATGCTGGCCAAGTTCACTCCAAAGTTGCTTAATCATTACATTTAAAAAGCCAATTCAATTTATTCCACGAAATTGATTGCTCGCAAATTATTTTTGAAAATATGTACATAACCAATGCAAGGAATTATTTTGTATTATATATTGTTGTAGGAGGTTTTGCACCTGAAATACTTAATCAGCAATAAGCTGTTTTTTGGCATAATTTAGTTTTTAAAATATGATAAGTTGATATATCTTCTTTACTAATAGGGATCCCCACTACTACATGTCGTGCACCAGGTTCTCAATTCTCTTCCTCGACTTGCGTGCTTGTAGCTTCCAGTTTTAACCCCTCATCTTGTTTTTCCATTAACTATCTTGTATCTGGCAGTTGCCATCTATAACAAATAAATTCATGGCTAGACCCATTAAAAACTTATTATAGTTTTTGTGTGCCACTCTTGTTTTATTGTCCATTGTCGACTTAAGATCTGGAGTTGGAGTTTTCCCAACCATCCAGACGGCGAAGAAGCCACCCACTAAGCATGGGAAAGGTACGGAGTAATTTTCATAATTTTGCACTCCAACACCTTTGCCCCTTCTGTTTCAGAAGCAGAAACGATTCCCCCCTGGGGGAAATAAGTCTCGGCTCGTTATGAATTTAGATTTACATACGGTTGTTCTTGGGCGAGCTGTGAGCTGGAACCTCAAATTAAAATACCACTAATTATGGCAATTTGTTATTTGCGAAAAAAAGCAAACTCCTCCGGCCAACGCCTATGATTCCCGCCTTCTCCTACTTTTTAAGCTTTTTGTGACTTCAACAATGGCAACCATTAGCAATATTAAAAGTTTATAAGCGAAAGGCAGAGGAGGGGGGCGAAACCCTCACGCATAAGTTGAAATTATAAAAGGTAAAATAAAGGAATAAATACTTCGCCTTAAGTGCGTCGAACACACATTCATTGCCGAAGGCCAAACATGCTCTTATACACGCATATCGAAATATGTTCACTTTTATTATTTATTTTTAGTATATTACTCCCTTACCCTCGTCCACAAGTTTATGCCCACTTCACTTGGTACCAGGTGATGATTTGCTATTTGGCGGAAAGAGGGAACTCGACTCGATTCGCCAAGGAAAAGGTTAACACGGAGTATGTGTACATGTGCTACAAATCGAAGGCTTCTTCTGGTAGTACCCTTTGAAATAGAGTTTTTTGGCTAAGCCAAGGGGTTTGTTGTAAATTAAATATATTATATCTATTTAGTAATTTATTTTTATAGTATGATAAGCTGATTTTTGCTACATATACTTGCTAGAGAACTTCTTTTAGGGTGTGAGCTGTTACTGGCTTATTGCAACTAAAATTCTCAAGTCAGAATTTAGCAACAAACTTCTGCTTCTTGTTTACGGAAAGGTTCTTCGATTGATCTCCTTTAAAATATAAAAATTGCATTCTAATTTCAATTTCCAGAGTATAAAAAATTCCTTTCTACAATTTTAATTTCCCTCATTTTTATTTGCTACCCGCGAAGCTTTTCATTTGCTGTTCCCCTTCGTTTTCTCAGGGTCCCAGCCAAAAAAAAAAAAAAAAAAATAACACAAAAAGAGGAAGATTCACCAAGCGGGAAAAGGGAATAAGAAGGGGCTGTTGAGGGTTAAGTATTGGCATTTCCGACTGGAAGACCCGAGACTCAAACTCAGAGTCAGAGACTCTCGCAGTCAGAGTCACAATCGAACTGGGGACTCAAGACACTCAGGCCGAGGCTCGATCCGAGTTTCAACTTGCACACGGCCTGGCAATCAAAGCCAGTAAATCTACACCAGAGCAAAACCCAGCAACCCAGCAACAACAATGAGAGCAATATTTGTGCTCATTAAGCGTAACTGACACACGAAGTTTTTTGGAGGGTTTCTTCATTTCGCAAGTCGCCAAAAACTACGCCAACGGGACAGAGAGTCATTGTTTTTGTAGAAGCTGTGACTCAAGACATAGCCCCCTGTCTCCGAGAGAAGCAGCTCCTCTGCTGTTGCATTGTTTTCTATGCCCTTTCAAGGAGTACTTGACTTTTTCAATAAAACAGCCAAAGTTTGAGAGGTATTTAAGGGGAGGAAGCAATCTCTTTTTTGACGCATTCCTAAGTAACCCCTTTTTAATCGTTGTTTAGATAAAACTTCCTTATAATATCTACTGTGAAAATAAGTGTATTTCAAATTTCTCAAATCGGATATATCCTTCATTTCCAATACTGCTTTTCTAAGCCAGCCAAAGTTTGAGAGGTATTTAAGAGAAAACAATCTCTTTTTTGACTCATTTCTAAGTAACCCCTTTTTAATTTTTGGTAAAATAAAACTTCCTTAAAATATCAATAGTTTAAATAAGTGTATTTAAAATTTCTCAAATCGGATATATCCTTTAATTTCCAATACTGCAGTTTCTCCCCTTTATTTTTCGCTTTGCATTTTCGTTTTTGCTTTTGGGCAATTTGAGGCCCCCCAAACGGGCAGAGAGCGATTGCTATTATTTTGAGGTAATTCGATGATTTACAACTGTTGCCGTGTTTTGTAAGTTTTCCCTCCAGAATGCCCCAGCAGATCCCACTCCGCTCTGTCTGTCCATCGGATCTGAGTGCAACAATGAAGGGCCAGGGCCCAACCTCGGCCAGGCCCTCGCCACATTCTTTTGTTATTTTGCGCAATTTTTGTCCGTTTGTTGGTTGGTTTCTTCTGTAATTTCTTGTATGCCCCAAAGATCTGAATGGGTTCGGTTTTGGCATTGGGGAAGTGGTTGCTTTGCTGGTGGTGGTGGTGTTGTGGTGGTTGTACCTTTCGCCTGCTGCGTGTAAATTCCATTCTTCCTTCGCGGGAAACTCACGTTTCACACCTGTTGTCATTATTTTCTCCCCCTGATGTGTATATTCGTTCCACGGATCTTCAAGTTGACAGCCTAAATAGCTATAAAAAAAAGGATGGAATAGGGGGAGAGACCCTTCAGTTCTAGACCATATGTCAGTCCTCCGAGCTGTAACTGATATGCAGATGTTCGCTTAGCGGAATTAAAAAAAATTGATTACTTACAGCGCAGTTTGAAGTTATAAACCCTTTCCTAAGGACTTATTATGGTTTATAGGGGGAGATTGCAAAGCAAAACAGGAATTTCTAGATGCCCAATAAGGGGATAAGTATAAGGAACTTGGTGAATTTTTCTCACTATAAATTTATTATAAAATGCGTTCATTTTTTAAGACATCTACAAAGAGTCAGTCTGTCTTGGGATTAAGTTCTTATAAGAGCAAGTTTAAAATAAAATTATTAATAAGATAGCTTAGATCCTTCTGTTGCAACACTAATAACTAAGCCATTACAAGCAATCAAAGCAAACACCATCTTAATGGAAAAACTAAATTACCATAATCACACTCATGTCAAGCGACGAAGGCTCCGGAACATTTCAATTTCGTTGCCCCAGAGCTGCTGCCACATCCATCAAAGCATGAACCACAATTTCACTTTCGAGATTCAAATGCGACGATATGCGATTCAGTGCATCGGGCTGGGCTTTCGGTTTCCAAACCAGAGGCGGAAGCCTCCGTTTAAGTCAACGCACACGAGTCGCCATCTGGCGATTAGACGCTTCAGCGCCATCCACACAACCAACGATCCGATCCCAGCCAGAAACCAGAGATCCAAGACGTATTCCCTATGGGGACACAGAGAAAAAAATATTGGGAATGTATTTTAGTAAAGAAATATATAGGGGGAACAGAAGGGAGTTCTGATATGAAAGGTATGGATACATTTTTTATTTAAATCAAAATTCTTTCAAATTTAATTAAGAACTGATGGAGTTCAAATGAAATGATGTTTTATTTAAAATATTTTAACTATTTAAGATCATTTTTATAGTTTAAAAAATTCAGTTTAGAGATCATTTATTACACTGTTTAAAGTTAACAGGCAGACCTTGACCTCTTTGAACTTAAAAGCTCATAAAAAGGTCGCATATCGTGCTAATTATTTGTAAATACATTACTTTTAATTATTAAAAAATTATTTCAAGAACGTAATTATGATAAAGGTCCATAAAGTATTCAAGGACTTATTACCTATTACTAATTAACAAAATGTAAAAAAACAGAACACCCGTATGGTTTTTGAGATATAGAATCCCCAAAGAGCGTTAAGGCATTAATAATGTTCAACAGTTTCCCATTAAATCTAAAAATTATGAATCTTTGCAAATATTATGTTTTATAAATGCCAATTTCCTATTTCTGGCGGTGTGCTCGGCGACATTTTGGCGACGCTTGGTTGCATTTTGTTGAGCACTCCGTGGCGAGAGGACGTTGTAAGTATGTGGCTCGTGTGGCATGTCATGGCTCCAGTGGCGCGATAAATGCTCATTTCGCTTTCTATCAGCGTCTCGCGGCAGTCTAATGGAGGTTTAATTATGCTACACTGGCGGCGTGCCCTCGTCTGTCGCATAAATTACACCGAGCAATGCCTTGATTTATTGTTTACTTACAGTTTCTGTTTTTTTTTCCCCCTCGACTATATATTTTTGCTAATGCCTTGCCCGTTTTTTTTTTTTTGTATCTTGCAGTGACTTGACAATATGGCGCTGAGGTCGTAGACTCCGAGTGAGTAGATTAGGGCGAGGGGCAGGAAAACACCGAAACGACACCGAGGGCAAACAAGGAACCAACACAAAAATGTCCGGCAATCAACAACAGCAGCAGCAGCAACAACAACAACTACAGCAACCACAGCAAAAGTCATTAACCAACGCGGCAGCAACTTCAGCAGTAACTACAAACGGAGCAACAGGCACTTTAAACAATAATTTGATAAAAATAAATAGCGTTGACAAAATAATAGGCAAAGCCCAGGCAGCGGCGCAGGCAATTAACAAACATCAGCAGCAGCAGCAACATATCCATCAGAGGCGCTCTTTGTTACCAGGAACGACGGCAACATCGTCAGCGGCAGCGGCGGCTCCAACTCCCCACCAGACACACTCAACGCAGCAACAAAGCGGAACGCCAACGCCGGCGGCGCAGTCGCCAGCCCAAAAACAGCAGCAGCAGCAATCACACCAATTGCAGACTGTGGCCACAATACACCAGCAGCACTCGACGCAGCAGCAGCAGCAGCAGCAGCATCATCATCAGGCATTGACTTCCCGCCTGCCCATCCAACAGCAATCGGCTAAAGAATTGCCTAATCTTGTTGGCCAGCAGCAACAGCAGCAGCAGCAGCAGCCACCGCAGCAACGTCGCAGCTTCTACCAATTGCAACAGCAGCAGCAATCTCTGCGTAGCCCGCAGCTAAAGACACCGGCTCCCGCCCACTCCATACCGCCAAGGTATCAGCCACCCCCGCAGCCAGGAACCGGGATACTCAAGCCCCACTTGCCCATCAAGTATCCACCGGATATACCGCAGCTATCGAGCATCTACATACCCGACTCCATAAAGCAGCAACAGCAGCATTCGCGCTTTCTGCAACACCAGGCGGGAGCGAAGGGCGGACAGGGACAGGCACAGGATATGCTGAAGTTTGTGCGCAAGCCCGACCAGGAGCATCCATCGCCCAATGCCTCGGTCACGTCCAGTGGCACGGGAATACCCTCGACCAACGGCGGTGGCCGATTGACCGCCGAACAGAACCGCCAGCTGCAGTCGCTGGTGAATGAGTTGCGGGCATTGAAGGAGCAGAACCAGCGTCTGCTGGACGACAACCAGGAGTTGAGGGATCTGTGCTGTTTCCTCGACGACGATCGGCAGAAGGGTCGTAAGCTGGCCAGGGAGTGGCAGCGATTCGGGCGATACACGGCAAGTGTAATGCGCCAGGAGGTGGCTGCCTATCAGGTGGGTGAAGAATATGTTAAACTATCCATAATTACTTACTTACTTTAATTTTGTTTACCTTTGTTTTCAGAACAAACTACGTCAGCTGGATGATAAGCAACAGGAGCTAATCACCGATAATTTGGAGCTCAAGGAGCTCTGCCTGTATCTGGACGAGGAACGGGCTCATGTGGCAGCCAATGCTCTATGTGCTGGTTGCGGAGCTGCCACAAGAAACGCTCTTCGCGATGACGGCGATGGCTCCAGCTCTAGTACCAATGCAGATGAAACCATTACCGCGTTAAGGAACTATGCAGAGCAGCGGCAACTGCCACAGGTGAGCGTCGTTGTACACATCTTTTAAACAATTAATTTAAACTGTTCTACTTTGATTTTTGGTTAGGATCTACGTCATGCCCACACGCTGAACGACCAGACGCTTCAGTACGTGCGCTCGCTGGAGCGACGCATCCAGCAGCTGGAAGAGGAGCGAACCACGCCGACGGCTCATCTGCAGACGACGACGGCAACGACGACGCCTACGCCGCAGAACACACCCACGCCAATGGCCACGTCTGCAGCAACGCCAACACCAACAGCACCAGCCAAATCAGCACCCTCGCCGCACCACCACCAGCAGCAACCACAGCATCCGCACCCACAACAAACCCAGCAGCAACAGCAGGACATTGTGGCCGCTGCAGCGGCAGCAGCTGCGGCTATCCAACTGCCAGAACCGATTGCCGGACGCCCGGAAGCGGTAGTGCGTGCCCTGCAAGTCCTCGAGGTACGGGAACAACTAGAACGTGACCGTCTGGGCAACTTAGCCGGCAGTGCCCTCGACCAGATGGATGATGGCGAGAAAGCGCTGGTACGGGAGATGTGCAACGTGGTCTGGCGCAAACTGGAGGGCAGTCCCCATGGACCAGCGGCACTAGAGCCGCTCTAAGCGGACGAGAAAATATATAGAGAGAAACGAATGTAACCTAAACCGGGCTAACACCTAGACTCTAATGTTTAATGCTAACTTATGCCGTAATATTTAACCCTAAACATTGTACAAAGCTCAAACCACAACCTAAGCTTAAGCTTAAGCTACCAACAACAAGGCGCAAGAATACTCAAATAATATTTGGCATGCTCCAGCAACTGATTTATGTGGGTAAAGAAAGCGATTATTTAATGTAAAACTATTTAGAAACCCAAGCTCTTAAACCCTTTTTAATTGTGTTTTTTAATTAACTTTGTCCCCATATTCATACATGTTGCAATTCAGCTTCCAAATCGAGCTTTAACTGGTCTTAAAGCTGAACGGTTTGGATGCGAATCGATAGCAGCAGCCCGATGACTCCACGAAAATCAAATAATCAACGCAATTGTTGTTTATTTTCGATTTGGATCGATATTTTTTTTTATTTGATGATCACTCTTTTTAATTAGTTTGTAACTCTACGGATCAGTTGATGGGGTATACTCATCATTATTTTATTTTACCTATTATAAACTTTGACTGTTATTTTTGAATATGCCAAGAGGTCAACAACTTTCAATGAAAAATTTGCTAACTCGAAATATACAATGCAACAAATATTTCCAAACTCATTAATGCTTCTCTTTTGATTGGTCGTGATACGTGGGATGTGTCCAAATGTAGAACGCTGATTCACTGCTACACACTGGCTCTGAGGAAGTATCTACATTCTGTAATAGATCTCGCTAAGCGCATTACACGCCTTTGTTGTTGCTGCGCTTTCTACGCTTTGCTGGACCTTACATGATCGCTTACCTACTCACATACACATATGTGTATATGAACGTATTTTTCGAGACAAACGTAAATTACCGCAGAGCTGTTTAACCTGATTTTTCTTGGCCAATTTGCCCATATCACATTCATTCAGAAAGATCGCCGCTTCTGGGACAGGATGATGCAGCAAGAAATTGCACACACAAACTGCAAGCCAACCCACTTTTGGCTGTTCTCTGGTGTTGTTGTTCTCGTTTTGGATACCCTTTCGCAGAGGGTATTATAATTTTAACAGGAAGCTTGGAAAGTTTGTGTTTTATGCTTTTAAGATCAGTTTGTTTATGATTTATTCAATTCGGAGACCATAAAGTTCTTAACAGTTCTTTAGGATCATTGAACATTTTTAAAATTAGCTTCCTTCCTCAAAAAAATAATAATTCTTGAATTGCTTAAGGAAATATAGGTCCGTAAACTGTGTAAAAAAAGTCGTCTTAAATTATTTTATTCATTCATTGTCCGCGGATGCCTCGGTTGCGCCTCAGAGCTTCGAGGCGCGAACATGTGAGTTTTAAATTTACTGCCATTAAATATGCAACCTTTCCTTGGGTTTATTTTCTTTTTATTTTATTCTTTTTCTCGGTGGTGAGGATTGGCTCAAGCGGGATAAGAATCAGTTGGAGAGCGTGAGAAAAAATTGAGGAACAACTTAATAAAAGAGGGAACTGGCAATTTAAATGGAAATATAGGGTAAAAAATATTTAAAATATAAAGTCAACAAGTATGAATTAAATAAAATTAAGAACAAATTAGGAGGAATATTTTCCTCTATACTCTTTCATCTGAAATGTGTGAAGTTTGCTCTCAATACTTGACACACTTTGGGCTCCCCGCGCAGTCAGAGACCCCACGAAATGGAACATTATACCGCCGAAAATAGCAAATAAGCGGAGATTATTGGAGAGAAACGACTGGGAAAAGCAGTTCCAGACACAACCGCTAAGTCAGCAGAGTCAGTGTAAGATCCAGCAGCATCCGCGCATCTCGGAAGATGGAAACGGGCGCACTTTTCATCCAACATCGCAGCGAAACGCACGCGCGAAAAAAATAATCGGAGTGCGCTGAAAACGACGAAGAAGAAGGAGTCGTCGCATCTGAACACATGGCATGGATGCGGACATGGACATGGAAGCCATAAAAATGCTGTCGTCGAGCCATGAATATGCCAACCAGTCCAACTCCGAATCCAAATGCAATGCAGCCGCGCTATTACGACGCTGGATCGGAATAACCAACAAAAACATCAGGTTCAGTGTGAGGAGCGGGGCGAGAAAAAAGAAAGTTATTGAAGCCGGTTGCGGCAACCGTTCTACTGGCCATGCCCACCTCCACGCCCCACTACCCTTCTCGCTCCTCGGTGCACTTTGCATACTGATCTTCCAGTTGAGCCTGACTCCACCAGCGCGCTCCGTGTCGCCGGCCAACGAGACAACAGCCTGGCCACCCATGCATCATTACGATATTTGGGACGATCACTTGGTGGAGTCCGGCGAACGGGAAGAGGCGTTGATAAACGACGAGGGGGACTTTGAGCTGCAAACGGAAGCACAGCAGGAGATGGAGCTGGAAATGCACCATCATCCAGACATATCTGATGGGAGATGGAATGAAACCATCAGCAGACAAGGAAAGGGTAAACAGAAACTCAAAATATTAGTAAAATTCGAAATGTAATGCTCTAATCCTTTCGCCACACCAGTGATCCACCTATTCCCAGTGCCTGTGGATGGGGACTGTATGTCCGACGATGGTCGTCGCATGGGCAACTGCCTCAATGCCTACGAGTGCCGGCAGAAAGACGGTCAGGCGCGCGGTGAGTGCGCCATGGGTTTCGGGGTCTGTTGCGTATTCCTGGCCAACTGCAATACCACCATCGCGAACAATATTACCTATATCGTGTCGCCGGGATTCCCCAGTTTTATGCCCAGCAACTTTACTGGATGCCGCCTACGTGTAAAGATGATGAGCGATGAAATAAGCCAGGTGCGGATCGACTTCCATCACTTCACGTTGGGTCAGCCCAATCGCAGGACTGGGGTCTGCGAGGGGGATGTCTTCAGTATAGGCGGAGGACCCGGTGGAAATATTTCAATTTGTGGCCAGAACAGTGGACAGCATTGTAAGTCTGTGAGATTAGTTAATAGATCTATGGAAATCTCAGATTATATTCCCTTTATATTCCAGTGTACTACGATGTCGGAGCTCGAGTCTCTCCACGACAATCCACATTGTACGGAAGCCTTCGTCCCATGGACGGAACTAACAGCAACAGCTCCGTCAACGTCACCTCAACAGGAGGAGATCGCTTTGTGGACATCAATCTCAATCTATCCAATCGCTTTCTGCCTCTTCGAATTTGGGAGATGAGCGTAACCCAGATACCGTTCAGTCAGCGAGCTCCAGCCGGTTGCTTGCAATATCACACCGGGATTGAGGGCGTCATGCAGACCTTTAACTATGCCGAAAATGGCCGGCACCTGGCCAATCAGAACTATAGAATTTGTGTTCGCCAGGAGCTGGACATGTGTTCGATTATGTACACGCCCTGCGATGAACAATCCTTTCGGATAGGAGGCGGAGGTCGAATGGCCACGCGAGCAGGTGAAGTTACAGCGGGAACTCAGGGTGCAGCTACCCCGGCTCCTGCCCAGCTGGCTCAATCGGATGCTGCGGGCACCGCGGCAACAATGGTTAGTGGAGCAATGACCACAGCAGCACCCACGTCCAGTACACTGATGCAAATGCTTGCCAACATGGCCAATTCTACAACCTCCAGTCTGATGTCCATGATGTCGAGTAATGCCAGTTCAGCTGCATCTCCGTCTAGTGCCGCAGCAAGCAGCAGCAGCAGCAGTACCACGCCCGCAATGAGCACAACGACAACTTCAACCACTGCAACACCACTCCGTTCCAGTACAGCGGCTTCCACTTCCTCGGAAGCACCGTCATCTTCGCCGGCCAGCGACGACGTAGAGGGCTCGGGCGGCGAGGACGGGACAGCGGGCGATGATGATGACGATGGGGGCTTCCTATTCTTCAGAAGTCCAGCCACAACCGAGGAACCGGGCGTTTCACGACGTCCACGTCCGGTGAGTGGTGGCTTCGATATCCTGGGCTTCATTCGCAATGCCTTCGATTTGCAGTTGCGTCGGCGACGACGGCGCCAGGCCCGCCAGTTCTTTAGCACCTGTTCGGACAGGATAACGATGCCGTGCATCATTGAGGATTTCATTGGCACGGGGCTGGGTCCGCTGCCCGGCTGCGAGCCCGTTCACTGCGGGGCCCAGTTCTGCTCATCGGGCGCGTGGCCATGTCGCATCGAGAGCACGGTGACTCCGTTCTACATAGGAGTTCATTTTGGCAACGGCCTGGGTGCTGGCAAGTCGAATGCCGAAGACAATGTGGGAGCCTGTTTGCGTTTCTCCCAAGTGCAGTGCATGTAGACGTTCGTTTCGGTTTCAGAAAATGGAGAGAGGGAGAGAAGAATTGATTATTTATGCACATTTTAAATGATTTTAAATTTATTCTCTGTATCCAAATTATTTATTTATACACCAGCCTTATGGTAGTTTTAATGATTTTTGGAAATAAGCTTTTACAAAACATATCTGAAGGATGGATTATAAACTTAAAGTCTATATAAAGACCGAGTTAGTATTCATTCACCCAAGTGAGGCACCTATATATATTGTTCAAAAAATACTTCGTTATATACAATTCTTTGATCATATCGGAAAGTTTCCCATTAACTTATTCGAGCCTAACTAGGAATACATTTGGGATTCGGACATGCACCACACAAGGGCACAATCGGAGTATTCTAAGATGTTCTAACATTGGTAGTAAGCTTATGTTTGTTTTTATCATTTTGATTTGATTGATGAGAGTTGTTTTCTTTTGAAAGATTTTTTCCTTAGATGTTTATCTTATCGAATGAGACGGTTACCAATCAGTTTGTATAAATGTGATGTGTTGTGCAATCAGACGAGAGACGACTAAATAAAAGCTTCATTTGACTGAGTCGAGTTTGATAACTCTGTGCTGATTCGATGTGTGCGTTTTCTTTGAGCTGCTTATCGCTTGGAATGCGAGGATTGCCACAAAAAAGCATAAACAAAAGTTACTGTAAAACCTATTAAAAAAGGCTTATTCCTGGTCAATTATGATTCTTTGGTTATCAGCGGGTAAACACCACTAGACTACAATTATTTTAGAAATACTCGCCCGACGCCTTATAGGCCCGAGGGCAATTCTGTTCCGCGTACTTCGCGTAGGCGCTCTTCGTGCCTCGCTTTATCTTCAGCGTGCTCGAGTGCTTGTTCCACACGTGCACCACATACGAGTCCTTGGTGAGGGCCATTGTCTGAGGCAGCTTTTCGGGCTCAAAAAAGTCTCGCCATTGTTTCCATGGCACGGCATAAAAAGCACTACGACCGAATACCTTAAAGCCCAGGCACCGCTTGTGATCCTCCTGCATCACTTCGATATCCTTGGTGCCGCAGATTTTCTGGGCAACACGAGTTATCACTCCGGGTCCGTTGTTGCCCCAATCCTTGCCGTCGAAGTTAAGCTGAAAATCTCGCAGGCATGACTCTGCGATCTCATGACCGAAGCCAGTGGCTGCCAGGCTCATCACGCCCGCCGCCAAGTGAGTATTGGACTCAGCCCCAGTGTAGTTGGGCGGCACCTCCTCCATGTTGCGCAGCACCACCACATCCATGTCTAAATAGAGACCGCCGTAGCGATAGAGAGTGAGGTAGCGCAGGAAATCCGAAATGTGCGAGAACAGATAGCTGGCAACGGGGCAAATCGATTTAGCAAATACGTCCAGGGAAATTCTCCCAGCTCACCTTGAAAGAAACAAGCTCCCGTCCTTAAGCCACTCCTCAATGGGTGTTCCGGCAGCGTAACTCCAGAGATTCAATCGTCGCAGATGCACATTGCTGTAGCTTAGGATGGCTTCAACCAATGGCTGAGTATTGCTATTGTTGCTCCTTCCGCCGTTTGAGATTCGATATGTGGGGCTGGCGAACAAGACAAAGACCTGGAAATTCGGATTATGCAACGCCGCGGACTCGATTGCGCAGGCCTGACGGGCGGTGAGTTCCATTAGCTTGTACCGCCTGTTCTCGGTCTGCTGGCAGCTGGTCTCGTGAAAGAAGATGCTGCGTCCGGGCACGGGCTTTGGCTCTGCCAGCAACACATCCTCCAGTGGACTGGCTTCCATGTCACCGCCCGGAGACTGCGTCGCCATTCCTTTTGCGTCCATGAAACAAAGCTGGTTATCATTATTCGAGTTGAACATGAGCGTGAAACCAATGACCAGAAGTGCGATCAGGATTAAGAACAGCAGGCGTAGTCTTCCATTGTGCAGAAAGCGCGCCACCAACATGGGCACGCGCAGGATCATGGCGAGGCGATCTAAGATAAGACGCGAGACAGACAACTTTAATGGCAAACACTGTGCAAACAAATGTGCTTCAGACATTTACAGTGTGGTCCCGGTTACTTCATCGTCGCCCTCTTTGTTCAAGTAAACGCCGCTTGCTGATAAGAACACTTTTTATCGGGGAAAAAATGTTTACAGGTGCGGGGCTATGCAAATCAGACCACAACAAAAATTGCTCAGCAGTGTGACCAAGTTGCTAAGCAGTGCGACGGAAATCCCGCGAACTTAGGTCCTAGGCGGAACCCACCTAGAGTACCACAGGTTGTACCCTTATATATATATACAAATATCCTTAGTTAATAATTAACTAGCAAAATATTAAAAATTTTACAGAAATCTAAACCTAATTGTACTTTAATGAAAATATAATATAATAAATAAAACAAACAAGAAAGGAAGCCATATTCGGCTCGCCGAAGTTTGTAAGGCCTTTGTAAAACAAAAACTAAAAAGAGATATATAAAACACAGATATAATAATATAAATCGATTTTGTTCAAATTTAAAACATTATTTTAATATCGGATATATATAACTTTATCTTAGAGCTGGAATTTATAACATTCACATATAAAAATTTATAATATTCACATATATAGTATTACATTATATTTATAGTTTAACAATTCCCCACCTCTATCTTTTCCATCTGCTTCTATGACAGCAAAATGATTCCCTTTGCGTAAAAAAAATAATAAAAAGTGACCATACTTTAGAGTTAAAAAACAGCGCGGTAATATTTTTTTTCTTGATTTCTCGATAGTTTCTATGGCAGCTATTTGCAACAGTCGTCCGATCTGTACCTTATTCTAATAAAAATACTTATATTCTAATAAAAATAAAAAAAAGTAAAAAAATAGAGAAGTTTAATTCAGATATCCCCAAAACAGATACTTGTTTGCGAACAAATTTGAATATCCTGCAAGTGTAAATAATTCCAATCTATTCAAAAAAGGTAAAATTAATTTTCTTCTAGAAGGTATTCTAATCAGTTAACTGCAAACGTAAGGTATGTAACATAATTAATTATTATAAGTTATGGCTTTAAAATTTGTCTTTTCTTTAACAAGTAGTCAAACAATTAGAATAATTCAGAGGTAACTAGTCCATCCTGGTAGGTATGAAAGTAATAAGTTCCCTATTCCCAAAAGGTGGGCAGCCCCAATCAACTGAATTTGCACAAGGCGGCAGCCCTGCTTAAAATGCGGTGCGCTTATGCAGTATTCGAGCAGCGGTCACACTGGCCAAAAGCGGCATTGAGAAAGAATTTTCCGAATTTTTCAATAATCGTGTATTGGCCGGCGCACGCAACGACCGGTAGACGTAGCCACGCTTTCACCCATTAACCATATAGCAAAATAGTGAAATGAATGTTCCTCCTAGCGTTGGCAATGGAGGAGCGCCGCCGGGCGGCAGGGGCATGGGATACACGCCGCCGGCTGCTATAGTGCCAAAGTTTCCGCCGCCCGGATTCGCGGCCCCGCCCCCGCCAGAGTTGGCGGCAGCGTTCGGCGTAATGGCTTCCAGCACGGAGTGGACGGAGCACAAGGCGCCGGACGGAAGGCCGTATTACTACAACCAAAACACAAAGCAGAGCTCATGGGAGAAGCCCGAGGCCCTGATGACGCCCGCCGAGCTGCTGCATAACCAGTGCCCCTGGAAGGAGTACCGCTCGGACACGGGAAAGGTCTACTACCACAACGTGGCCACTAAGGAGACCTGTTGGGAGCCTCCGCCGGAGTACGTGGACATGAAGGCCAAGGCGAAGGCGGAAGAGTAAGTGAATCACGGGAAAGTGGTGAAATAATACTCAAAATTACCTTATTTCTATTGCAGAGCGGCTGCTGCCGCCAAGGCTGTGGCGGCCATGACTTCCTCCAGCTTGGCGGGCATGGTTCCACACGCTGCTCTGGCCAACATTCTTCCAGCGGCGCTGCCCGCAGCCCCTAGGATACCCACACCCGAGATTCATTCGCCCCTAACGCCTAGCAGCAACGAAAACTCATCTTCTGCCATGGACCAGGCAATGGCAGCCACTTTGGCGGCTATCGAGGTGCCACAACAGAATGGTAAGTTCGACTCGAATGCTTCCAAATCACTACCCCTAACACGCCACATTTGCTTTTAGCCAAGAAGGACGACAAGTCGGAAAGCAGTGTGGTGTTCAAGGACAAGCGCGAGGCCATCGAGGCGTTCAAGGAGCTCTTGAGAGATCGTAATGTGCCCTCGAACTCCAACTGGGATCAGTGTGTTAAGATCATATCAAAGGACCCGCGCTATGCTGCCTTCAAGAACCTGAACGAGCGCAAGCAGACCTTCAATGCCTACAAGACGCAGAAACTAAAGGACGAGCGGGAGGAGTCGCGCCTGAAAGCCAAAAAGGCGAAGGAGGACCTGGAGCAGTTTCTCATGTCTAGCGATAAGATGAACTCGCAAATGAAGTTCTTTCGCTGCGAAGAAGTGTTTGCAGGAACTCGGGCATGGACGGTGGTGCCGGAGGCTGATCGAAGAGATATATACGAAGATTGTATATTTAATTTAGCGAAACGCGAAAAGGAGGAGGCGCGGCTACTAAAAAAACGAAACATGAAGGTTCTCGGCGAGCTGCTAGAGTCCATGACGTCCATTAACCATGCCACGACGTGGTCAGAAGCTCAGGTCATGCTTCTAGACAACGCCGCCTTCAAGAACGACGTCACCCTGCTGGGAATGGACAAGGAGGATGCGCTCATTGTATTCGAGGAGCACATACGCACCTTGGAGAAGGAAGAGGACGAGGAACGGGAACGAGAAAAGAAGCGGATGAAGCGTCAGCAGCGCAAGAACAGGGACTCATTTCTCGCGCTCCTGGATTCACTGCACGAAGAGGGCAAGCTTACCTCCATGTCGCTGTGGGTGGAACTGTATCCCATAATATCCGCCGATCTTCGATTCTCCGCCATGCTTGGCCAGAGCGGGTCCACGCCGCTGGATCTGTTCAAATTCTATGTCGAAAACTTGAAAGCTCGTTTCCATGACGAAAAGAAGATTATACGAGAGATTCTCAAGGAAAAAGCCTTTGTTGTTCAAGCAAAAACCTCCTTCGAGGACTTTGCGACGGTTGTGTGTGAGGATAAACGGTCGGCCAGCCTGGATGCGGGCAACGTTAAGCTCACCTACAACTCGCTGCTCGATAAGGTAATTATTAAAAGATAATACTTAATGTATAATATAATAATATATAATATATTCCAGGCGGAGGCCATTGAAAAGGAACGCATGAAGGAGGAAGTTCGTCGACTACGAAAACTGGAGAATGAGATCAAGAACGAGTGGCTGGAGGCCAACGTTTCGGTGGCCGAGCCGTATGACAGTGCCAAGAAGCTAGTGGAGCACCTGGAGGCGTTCGCGGTATACGAAAAGGAAATCGGGGTGGAGAAGATTTGGGAGGACTTTATCAAGGAGAGCGAGGATGCGTGTAGCCATCATCACTCGCGATCCCGGAAATCGAAGAAGAACAAAAAGCACAAGAAACGTTTGAGGTCCACGTCGCGATCAGACATTGAGAACGAGCTGGTTGAAGGTCTAAAGTCGAAGCGAAGGCGCTCCAAGTCACGATCGGTAAGAGAACAACCCCATCTCTTTATATTTACTTTAGCTAATTGTTTGTCTTGTCTACAGCATTCCCTTAGCTCGATTGGCAGCATAGACAGCGAAAAACTGCTGAAGAAGAAAAAGAAGCGCAAAAACAAACTGCGAGGCGTACGTAGCATGCATCCATGTTCAAGAATAAGATCTAATTCACTTTCATTTCAGTCCTCCTGCGAGTCCGATATTGCTGGCAATCTAACACCCGGCACACAGGCACTGTTGCAGAACGACTCCAACTCACACTCGCCGGCCAAGAAGAAGAAGAAAGAGAAGCGAACCAAGAAGGATAAGGATGGCAAGCGGCACAACCGACATAGCAATCGTTCTGCCACGCCCCTCAGTCCCGCTCAGTCCATAGAATCGGCGGGGTCGCGCAATGACGAGCTGACGTTAAGTGACGGCGAGCTGGAATCAAAGCGAGCCGCCCTGCTGGCCCAACTGAGCGAGCAGCTGGACGAGTGACCAAGCAGGCGGCAGGCGTTGAGCCTCAGCCGACATAGACAGCGTGTGGTGCCCTCCAGCTCTAGCTAAAAGAGGCGCGCCAGCCGAGGCAGCAGCAGCAGGCCACCGACTCAGTAGCCCCAACAGTCCACTGCTAAGCCACTCCGCCTAGCCATGTTAAAATCCAGCCCTGGCCTAGCACAAGCAGCGCAGCAAAATTCTAATGTAATTTCTTAGTTGCTATAAGTTCAATCGTGTAAATGAGAATTAAAGCTAAAGTCAGTTTTTAATTATAAACAGGAAAACATTTTGAGTCTCTGCAGTATAATAAATGAAAATGAAAATAAGTACATCCAGATCTGTATCGATTGATCCATTGACATGACCAATGGAAGCCGACAGCCTAAATATAAAACTATGTGTTAAGTAAAAGAAAATCTGTTTTCAATCAATTGAGAGGTTTGATGCCAAAGACTTAACAAAAATAAACTCGTAAGACACCTTCTAGGGATGCATATTAAGAGAAAAGCTCCGAAATGATGTATTGGAAAAATATCGATCTTTGTTTGATATATAAAAATATATCTTATTTAACGTTTCAGTATCGATATAATCGGAAAAAACTACAAGAAAAAATATTTAATTTATTTTGGGATGTATGTCAAGATGAAAACTATGATGAATATGACAAAAATATCGCGCTAAATGTCATTTGGAAAATATCTTTAAGTTCCATATATCGGAAATTATGGCATTTAATGATCTAAATATGTTATGTTGGATATTTTATTTACCCGTCTAATTTTTTATATTATACCCTTGCAGGGTATTATAATTTTAGTCAGAAGTTTTCAACGCAGTGAAGTAGACATTTTCGACCCTATAAAGTATATATATTCTTGATCAGCATCAACAGCCGAGTCGATATAGCCATGTCCGTCTGTCCGTTCTACCCAAACTAGTCCCTCAGTTTTTAACCTATCTGAATGAAACTTTGCAGATAGTCTTCTATATGCTCTCACTACTATATAAGTCGGAACGGGCCGGATCGGACGACTATATCATATAGCTGCCATGGAAACAATCGGTAAATTTTCAGAAAAAAAATTAAAACTTGGCCAATTTTCAACATATTTTCATATAATTTAAGACATGGCCATTTTATATTATTCTAGAATTTCGGTTTTAATTTGATCAAAATCGGACAACTATATCATATAGCTGCCATAGGGAGGTTCGGGAAATATTATGTAAAAGTAATGTTAAACCGAATTTTAATCTGTATAAGTGTTGTATAGAATTCCTCTTAGTTTTACTTTCCATTTTCCAAAATTTTATTAATTCATAATGATCCAATTGTAAGTTGCAAGGGTATACAAACTTCGACGTGCCGAAGTTAGCTTTCTTTCTGGTTATACATTGTTTTGGTCCGATGTATGAAACAAAATAACGATTTGTCGCTCATACGTATACCGCAAATTAAACAATTCAAATAATAAATCGGTCTTTTCGTTTAATATCGGTACAGTGCACTTATGAATCCTTTTCTGTTTCTGTACTTATAAAAAAAACAAATGTAGACTCAATTTTTTACTATGTTTAATGACATTCTCGACTTAAATCTGTCCGACAAACGCACAAAATTGGAAAATCAGTTTCATTCTTGACGTTAACTTAAAACTTGAACTCCTTGTACTTCTTTGTGGTCTTGGCCGGATCCGTTTGCTGGCGCTTGCGTTTTGATTTTTGTCGTGCCACATGCTCGGCCAACATGTCGGACAGATCTTCTTTTTGTAGATGATTCTGCTGCTCCCGCATCTGCTGCTCATAACGCTGGGCCATAGCGTCATTATCCATATCCAATTCGCTGGGATCTAGCGCCAGTTCCACAATGCCCTCACGATCTGTGGTGGACCGGACTGGGGGCTGCTTGTTTGCCCCACCACCACCGCTGACATCGTACACATGCGTAGAGCCCATCATGGAAGCACCAATGCGGTCAGTGCGCTTCTCAGGCAGAACTTGATACAGAACTGGAGTTTCATTGCTAAATTTTGTAATAATAGTATTTCGATTAATTGGGTTATTATCTTGGGAATTCTGATCGACTTACTCCTCCATCTCGGCTTCGATTTTCTTCTTCCGTAGCTCAATGTTCTCGGGAGTTTCCATGCCAGCAGGTACGCTGGTGAGCCCTGAGGGTGTAACGAGACCCTCAACCGGCGTGACCAAGCCGGTTTCATCCTGCTGATCGCCGAGGTCCTCGCCATCCTCCTCCTCCTCCTCGGAAGACTCTTCCGACTCTGATTCCAGTTCTCCCCATTGATTGCGCTCGATGTCAGCCTCATCGATGCCATTCTGAAAATGATTTACCAAATTTATATTCATTGCCCCGTCAGTAAGTGCAGATACTTACATCCAAGTCCAATATGTTGGTGCCGAATACATCTCCGTATAGCGGCTTTCCGTTCTCATCTACTGGCGGCTTGCCCCAGCCACCAGCATGATATCCGAACGATGTGCCTTCCGGAATGGGGGCATTCAAGCCGGGAATTTTTAGATTCGGATACGAAGGCGGCGGCCCGTAACGCTGCTGGGCAATCAGCCACGGTGGCGGAATCTTGTGCGAGTTGGGGCCCACGGGCATGCCGAGGGCGATGCGCAACTCTTCGGAGAGATCTCCTGGCTTCTTTTCCTTGAGGCGGGTCTCGAACTCCTTGCCCTCGTAGTAGAGATCGCCGTGGATGGTCATGCGTGGCTTGGTCTGCCACTTGAAGAAGGCATCGTGAAGTTTTTGGTAGTCAATATCGATCTTGCCCATCTTCGGACGGACGCGTTCACGCATCTTAGCCTTGAGGGTCTTGGCATCCTCTCGTTCTTGCAGCGACTCGCGCATCTCCATGATTCCGGTCTTCTTAATGAAGGCAGGCAAATCGAAGGGTGGCTTCTCGATGCCCCTCTTACCCTGCAGATATTTGCGCTTGAAGCACCAATGTCGAGGCACTTGCACCGTGTTCCTGTAGGCCTTCAGTTGGACGAGCAACTTGGGATCCCGTGCCGTGACATCATGCATCTCAACGACATCGGGTCGCGAGACCAACTGCTTTAACTCCGCCACACTCAGACGGGTCAGTTTCTTGAGCTTTCGCTTGGATAGCTTCTCTTTGTCGTCCTTGTGCTCATCGTCGTCATCGCCGTCATCATCATCGTCATCGTTGAGTTTGTCGGCGGCTTTTTTGTCCTTTGCCTGTGTATCAGAGTCCAGGGAAGATTTATCCTTTTCGGCAGGCTTTGGCTTGTTCTCCAGTTTGAAGATTTCAAAGACGCGGTAGAACTGCCGGTACATGGGTGCCAGATCGGCAATGGTGATCTTTTCGGGCACATATCTGGGTGAGGATAGTGAAATATGAGAATTTGCAAGGGTTCACGTAATTTTACAACTTACTCTATTGTCACATCAACTTCTCCAGTCTCCGCCGTCTTTTTCTCCTTGTCCTTCTCGTCGTGGCGATCCTTCTTTTTCCTGCTGCGACTTTCTTTGTGCTTTTCTTTCTCCTTCTCCGCCGGTTGTTCATCTTCGCTGCCTGGGGCCTTGCCCTCTTCGTTCTGCTGATCCGCAGTCTCCTGCTCATCCGCCAACTGGGCCAATTGCTGCTGACGCTCGTACTCCAGCTGCTGCCTCACCTTTTTGTTCTGCTTCTTGCGTTTCTTCTTCTTCTTGTTCTTCTCTGCTTTGCTCTGCTTTCCAGGCTTTTCAGCGCCACTGCCATTTACATGGTTCTCAGCATCATCGTCGCTGTCTTCTCCCACATCGGCATCTTCGCCATCCTGGGTGGCGCCTCCGCCACTGCCGCCCTGAGAATCACCGTCAATTATAAACTCGGCTGCCCGTTGATCTTTTAGGGCCAGCACGTCCTCCAGGGCCTTGGGCAGCACCAGTTCGGAGGCTGACTTCTCGACATCCGCAATGCTGTCTTCGGCGGCATCGCTGGGGGCACTTCCATTCCCATTTGCTGCCACCGCCGCCGCCGCCACCGCGTTTTCCGACTGCTGCTGGTCGAACCGTATAGACATCAGCGGGGTGGGCTGGCCGCCCTTAAAAAAGGGAGCATTGAACGAACGAAGTACAGGTTGTGTAATTAACTCACCTCATTGTTTTGCTGGTCCATAATTAAAAATGCAATTTATAAACAGCCGAAAAACCACTGCAAAAACATTGATGTTTCTATTTTACTATCCGCAGCTGCTGGTCACACTAAAATCGATCACAAGTCGCTGAAGCGCTTGGCGTTGCCAGACTTACTTTAAGAGTATGCGATATATACATCGGTTCAATTAGTAACAAGTCGGGGAGTCCCCTCAAAGTATATATGTATATATGACTTGTGCCATACATTTGTATGTATGTAAACGCAATCAACTCTTTATCATTATTTGATTATTTCATTTATTTAACAAAGTACATTCTGCGCAAAATAAGTTTCCATGGAAAAGATAAGAAATGTGATCATTCGGGGAGTCACGCGAATATGACCAGATCAGACTGAGTCTGATCTAACATTAATGAAATATTGATTATTTTGAAAGTTTTAAAACCGCCAAGAAATATTTATTTTATTTTTTTTTACTTTTTAAATATTCTTATTACACCAACATATTCCAAATTAAACAAGTAATTAAGGTTAACGATTAAGAATATTATTTAATGTATGGCATGATATTAAATACGTTACGCAAAATACATAAGATAAGAAATATTTTCTGTAGGGAATCCCCTTGGAATACTCGAAGATGCTCTTATGGGTCCGAGTTAGCAAAATATTATTTCGAATTGAAAACATTCCACATTTGCACACATACATTGTCTCTATTAAACTTAAACAGGGCTTCAAGCGTCTTTCTTTGGATGTCATCTTGGGTGTCGTCGGTGGCGCCGTTATCTGCTAGGGTGCTCGGTGATGGCTCGTTGTGCTTCCCCTGCTCCACATCCGGCTTCACTTCATCCCCTTCTATCTTTTCACTCATCTTTCCAGCGTCCGACATTATACCCTGGCATTCTCCCGGCTTACGTATAAATGAATTTCGAAAACTGAATGGCCTTTTGTGCTGGCCTGTATCGAATAGATCGGTCGGGGGTAAATATCGATATAGAAAGAAATTATAAGCTTATCGAATATTTAATTTTCGACGTATTGATTATTTTGAGAGATTTTAAACCGCTAGGAAAGTAACGTGTCTCTTTGAATCTTTGAATAATATTTTACCCCAACAAATTTCTTTCAATTAAAACATTTAATTAAGGTGAACGAATAAGTATAATATTTATATTATCTAAGTTGCGCAACATAGACAGGATAAGATAAGGTTCGTGTCAGCAATATATTATTTCGAATTGAAAATATTCCACATTTGCTGTGCAATTCTGGCTTGGTTTAATGCAAACATGGCCTCGAGGTACTTTCTTTGGTTGTCCTTTTGTGCTTGGTCGGCGCTCACATTTCCGGTGGAAGGCTGGGTAAGGGTCCCTTGGTTAACTGTGGTCTGGACATCTTTCTGCGGTTCGGCCGGCACATCGCCTATTGTTTTAGAAAGTAAGTCAGATTATTTTTAAATTATTTTTTGTTACTTTGTTGTACAAATACCTATGCTCTTGGCATAAACACTGGTTAGAGCAAAAATTAGCAAGCAGCAAACGATAATTTTCATATTGGTGCTTTAAAATAGACTGATCTTTGGCTGGACCAGGACCGGGATTTATATATCAGAGGCTGTAGTCGATTAACATGTATTTTTGTTGTTATCGAATACACCAGGGCTGGAATATATATATATATATAATGTTATAATTGTAGTGTAACAAATTTGCCATATTATTTACCTTTCTAAGAACTTGCAACGATTTTCTTCTTATTATTAAATGAAATAAAAAAAGAAACGGAAAATATTATTAAAATCTTGTTGAAGTACAACTGTTTTATCGACAATAGTCGATGAAAGCCTTGTGCAATGGTCACTCATTAGTTGGCCAACTTTTCTAGGTTGTCTTTCAGGAGATAATATAATATTTAATTATATCTTTATGAAAAAATATGGAAAATTATTTATATATAATATCCACAACTTTTTTAATTCGCAGAATGGAAAAACAATATCCACGGCTGCTAGCCACAATTAAGCCGATCATAAGTCTGGCAACGCCGGTAATGTAAAGTAACGTAAAATCCGAAACTTTGCCAGACTTTTCGTTCATGATAAACTAGTGGTACATTTAGTATGACCCAATGCCGGGAAGGAAAAGATCTAATATTTTCCTGAAATTTTAGCATTATGCACGAAAAGGCCACACTAATTGAATTGTTCATTTTCCGAAAACTAAAGGCAACAGAACGGAAAAGTCAGCGACAGTGACAGCGATAAGCGATAAGAATTTTCTACTTTTTTACAACGCCGCAAAGAAACCTCAGAACAATGACGGATCTGCGCAACGAGATGGACAGTGACCTGGACCAGAACTACTCGCTGAACAGCAACGCCGACCCTAAGAACATGCAGGAGCTGACCATATACGTGAGTAATTCCGATCCGAGCCAGATTCCGGAAACGGATGCGGATGCGGAAACCCACCCATAAGTAGAGGCCGTAATGAGAGCACCCAGTAAACCGCCGCCCGCCTCCTGTTATCAGGTACAAAATCTGTTGCAGAACGTGCAGGACAAGTTCCAGACGATGTCCGACCAGATAATAACGCGCATCGACGACATGGGCAACCGCATCGACGACTTGGAGAAGAGCATCGCGGACCTGATGAACCAGGCCGGGATCGAGGGACAGGGCCCGGAGAAATGAGACCCGTAGATGGTGGGGCCGGCAAAGCCTTTATTCAGCCACGCCCAGTAGCCACCGGGCATCGCATTGAAATCCTCCCTTAGTAAACATCGAAAGCACCATCGGCACCCAGTCACCCATACGAATCACACGAATCAATTTTACAATTCCAGGCTCTCACGTTCATTTAAACTCCCCTCAGCACCCGGTTGCTCCATAAACACACATTTGCTCATCTGTTTATTGCGTAGTTTTAAGTTTCCTCCTCCCAGAGAGGGGATCATCATAATTTGTAAGTAACGTAATTCCTTTGTGAGCAAAAGGGCCAATAATTTAGAATTATTGCCGTTTTAGTTTCTATTTATAAATTGTATTAAAAATAACAAATTGAGAATTGTAAAAGTACCTAGTTTTGGTGGTTTGAGGTCGACTTCGAGGACTTCGATTCAACAACGGTTACCTGGCGACTGGCTCCCGATTTCCGCCTTCTCACCTGCAGAGAAGGGGATTTTTTGGGAGAAGGAAGAGAAAAGGGGGGAGAATATTGTCATTTCCGCTTGATTAGTTATGCTATGCATACATTTATTCTTGTTTATTTGGGGCAAATAATGCAATTCGTGAGGCGTGACCATTAAAGGGGGTATGCAAATCAGTGTTGTCTTCAAGCTATTGTTAGGCTAAATATGTCTATTTATAAAGCGAAAGAAAGCCAAATTAAATTAGCACGATTTGATGTACACAAATATTCATAAAAGGCTTTAATGGATGTCGCTTCAAAAAGGGGGTGGAATACTAAAGTAAAGTCAGTTATCCAAATTACTTCAATAGATTATAATAATTAATGTTAGCTCAGGATTTGGTTTTTAAACTAGATGTGTGATGGCATAAGGCAAAAATCAATAAGATAGCAAAGCAACATCTCTTTAATTCTGCCCTAACCACCTGAAAGCAAACCTATTATTTAATCTCTAATGCTAAAATTCTGCCCTTGTTTTATACTCGTTTTCTCATTAATTTTATAATTCAGTTCAGCAAATAGCTATGTAAATAGTTCCGATATGTGTTATGTATGACTCAGATAGTCGGCAATACTGTGATGATATGCTTAAGTTATTTCTAATTTATAGAGACTCCCAAGTTCCGTGTTTCAGTGCTAGTGCTGGGGCACATGGAACTGCTTTTGCAGCCTTACATGCGTGGAGGCCACCGCCTTGAAGGGATGTTTCACAGTCTGCCTGGCCGGTTTCATAGAAGCACTGGCACTGGTGCTGGTCGAGGCTGTGCCGGCAGCAGCCCGCGTTTTGGCCCCGAACACATTCTCGCGGGGCGTCAACTGCGAGGTCTGCTGGGTGGTGGCTTCCCTTTCGTCATCGGTGGCGGTTCCGGACTCTTCTTCGTCCTCTTCCTCGCCACTTTGTTCCGAGTCCTGATGAGTCACAAATAGATATTAAAATAATTCAAATTTACCCAAATCATCATTATTTACCTCGTCATCATCGTCTTCATCATCCTGCTCGTCACTCTCCTCCTCTGGCTCGGTCCTAGCCCCATGATTGATTCCAGCTCCAGCCAGATTCTTGCTACTCCTTGACAATTTCTGTCGCCTCTTCAGTGGACTGACCAGGTGTTCGTGCTCCAGGCTATCCATTGACTGTGAGCGCAGGCCCTTCTTTAGGGCAGCCTTGCGGGGCGTTGGCTCCTCCTTGGTCTTCATGAGCTTCTGGAACTCCATGAAGTCGTCGCGCTCATCGATACTTCCGATGTCGTAGAAACTGGCACTAAGGACCTCCAGCGCCTTGGTATGCTGCTTCATGGATATGAGGATAAAGTCACTGAGGATCCTCTTTAGGTCGCCCAGTTTGCGCTGCTCAAAGTTTCCGATGATATCGTCGATCTCCTTGTTGGTGCGCTGCACTTCCATTTTGGCCTTAAAAAGCTCAGAATCGGCGGCACTCTGTGGGTGGGAAGTTTCATAAAATATGGAAATTATGGAAAATCAATGAACCTACGTTATTAGCGGAAAACTTAGACTTAAGCTCCAGCATCTGACGTTGACGTAGCACTTCCTTATCCCTGGCTATGACAGCCAGGCGTAGATTGTCCCGGGTGGACTTACACAGATGCTCGAATTGGGCCAACTCGTTGACAATCTAAGAAGGAAAATTATATACTTCAACTATAAATTGTATCCCCTAATTTAAAAGACCTTATGCTCCAACCGATGGACATTAATGTCCATGTAATCGCTCATTATGGTCACAGCATTTGTGAAGCTCTTGAGTCCCTGACACAGACTTTCATTGATTTCCTCTTCGTCGGCATAGCTTTTGACGCCCTTTGCCAGCTCATCGAAGGAATCGCGATATCTGGAAAGTACATTTTCATTAGCTCAGATATATATATTGTTATATATTTCCTACTTGGCCATTTTTCTTGTCACCAAAGCGAAGGCTGAACACATTTCCATAAGATGACGTTCGGTTAGCGTAATGCGTTCATTTATGATTTTAATGCGATCGTCTTTGGTATTCAGAAACGATAATTTTCCACGGCGAAACATTGTGGCTTTGTTTTGATTATAATTCCTATTTTTTTTATTCCTTCTTTGACGGGAAAAACCAAGTGAAAAACGTTGTCTAGGCAACGGTCTATTTGGAAAAACTATCTGGTAATATGGCAGAAAATTGGACTGGCAACATTGCTAAATTAACAGCGCTGTTAACAGTTTGCAGTCCGCAAAACATAGAGGGCGTCGTTTCCTTTTATAAAATTTTACATTCCTGTAATAAACATACATATGTCGCAACTGAAAAATTTTTAAAAATATAAATAAATACGATTTACATATTATTTTTAGCATCTTGATTTAGAAGTAAAAAAACGACAATATTTGTCTAAATTATTTTTAATTTCGTACTCTTTGTATAAAATATAATTCAATAATAATTAAAATTGTATTAGCTACACGAAAATTTTCCCCTTTCCCCTCAACAGTGTCAAGGTCAAGAGCATCATGTTTTGTCATAATTTGTAGGCGGTTCTGCCATGGCATGTGGCTATATTTAAATCGGAAAATATCCATGACAAACTAAGAGGTATATACTCTAGACAAAAAGAAAACAAGCCAGACGAATTCAGACAAATGATGAAATTTCGAAATAATTAATTAGGCATTGGAAAAATTAAACAAATAAGTTTTTTAATTAAAAGGGAATACTTTCAGAACTTTCCTATTAAAATAGGGGACTTAAGTTAGTATGCAATAGTAAATAAATATATCGTCGTTAAAGCCAAACTCACTTAATTTCTGCTCCATGCACAGCCTTGACAACCAAATCTCGTTTTTGGGGAATTTTTTTTTGTGAAGCCGCAGCTCCAACCGCAAGAATGTTGTGTCAACAATTAACCGAAAATGGCAATTAATTTTAAATGCTCTTTTCCCACTTAAAGGCATAGTGCAATCAAACCTGTATTTATTAATATAAAAATAGCAGTCCCGTCCGAATAAAACCAACGAAAGTGCAGTTAAACGAGAATCCGGTTCGCGGGACGCTGAGAAGAATTACAAGTTGTAGAAAACAAGGCAGAGGCTACAGCAGAAGATTCCAACAGCTGTCGAGATTCCTATCTGGGCGAGAACTTCTACCTACTATATATGTAAGTGAAACCGGGATCCAAGGGCCAGGTGGGGGCCAGGTGAATGGTATTCATTGTCAATCCAAGAACGTAGCTTGGCGTGCGTTCCTTGTCGCTGCGCTGTCAATATATATAGCCGCCTCTTTCTGATTCTTCGCATCCGTCTCAGTCTTCAGCGGCTGGTCGTTGCTTTGAATTTCTGATTTTCCTGCACCTCGAATTGTTTTGGTCAAGGGATGGCCCACAGAAGCGACATTCACTTTTGCCCAATAAAAAGGGGGTTTTTTAAAGTTACTTTATGCTACTTTGAATACCCTGAAAATGTATAGAAGAAAAGAGAATAATTTACAACAATATTTAAATTATCAAATGTTACTTAATGCTATTTTGAATACCCTAAAAATGTATGGAAGAATATAGAAAAATTTGCAACAATATTTAATTGATTTATGATTTATTATTTATAACATTATTGAATATTAATATATAAAATTGACTAGAAAACTCAATGTTGAACGATCCTAAGAAAATATCAGCTTTAAATATAGCATTGCATACTTTTAGACACTGATTCAAGAGATTTACAGGTTTTAAAAAATAGTTTAGCTCTGTGGTGTATAAATATCTTAGTATTACTTCTATGATGGGTATATTTTAGGAATGAGATAATATCTTTCATAAATATTATAAATATGTAGTAACTCGAAAAAAATCTACCAATCGATTTAAAAAAAAAATCCCTAAATAATTTGTTTGAATATCAATTCTTCTCTCTGATTCTTCCGCTCTCCCTGACCATCTTTCTTCTGCTCAATGCCTCTTCTCTGGTTCTCTTCTTTGTGTCGAAAACTTGCGTGGGTATAAATAAAACCAAATTCGTACGCAGCCGTTTAGTCCGAAATTTCTCACAAAAGCCAACGCACGTCAAAGATCGCGGGTTCGGTGCGGATCTCATTCGATCTTCCTCCTGAGCGGTAATATTAAGCTACAGACAACCAAATTTTATGCAAATTCGCGAGTGTCTTTATGTGAATGAAACGAAAAAGAAGAGCTTATTGTGTGTGTGTGTGCATGAGCGATTTCCGTTTTGCCGCTGACAAAATTGTTTATAAACAAACAATTCAAATTCGATTTTCTCACCCATCTGTTTTCATTTTTCCGAAATATATTTACTTGTGCTCACTTTTATGCTGGCCCAAGCATAAACAAATGATTTCTAAATTTCTCGGACCATAAAAATAGTGCGATAAAAAGTGCGTTAAATGTTGCCAATTTTAATGACCTTGCGAACAAATATTTAGAAAATGAAACTAAATGAAAAAATTGTTTAACTTTTGAAGAAAAAGTTGTATCAAAGAAAATGTGTGTGAATGAGGAAACCGGAACAGATTTAATGGGATTTTTAAAAGCATTTTAATATGTATTTAAAGAAACTTGGCTAATTTGGGTGGAAAGGCAACGAATATTACATTCGTTATGCATTACAAAAAATACTACACAAAAAGTTATGTAATTAAAACTAAACAAACTATTCTAATGACAGCTTCAATTTGTAATTAAAAACCAGTTATATTAATTTTATGTAGTAATACAAAGTAATTAGAAGGAGAAACAAAATAACTAGCAATGGAAGTTTATTAAAATTCTAATTAATTAGCAAGTTAATTAAACAGAATTTCAAGAGGGTAGTTAGTTAATCAGAATTAAAGGGCCTACTTGTAGTAAACTCAAAGAAAATCATTTATTATCTCAGATCCCATAACAATACCCCATAAAATTCTGATCACTGACATTAAGCCAAGTCGTGATTGAACTCGACTCAATCAAGGCGTGGCTGATTTATGGGTGGAATTAAAAAGAAGCACTTTATCATAACGATTTAATTACAGAGAAGAAGCCTCTCCTCGCTTAATCTGTAAGATCCGTCTGGAATACTATTCAATTTCAATTTTTAGTTAGAAATTTCCCGAAAGGGTAATAGGCAAATCAAGTGAGTTCAGTTTGTTTACACAATCGGCCGTCACCTTGAACTCTACACCGAGTCCGTGTGCGCTCAACAGGTGATTTAAGTATTCGTCGAATTGACATAATTCCACTCAATGCAACCGATGTGGAATTGAAAATACGAATGGCCCATAAAGCGGAGAATAGAAAAACATTCAGCAACTGTGACAGGGACACGTATAGAGGTAGAAGTAAAAATAATTGTAAATGGAAACACAGAGAAACCAGCGTGCAGCTAACGAAGCGTAGACACAAACTGATTAACCTAAGTAAATTGATCATACCGACAATGTATACATATAATGCAGGTAGTTGCTAGTAAACAGAAGTTGAAATACCCTAAGGGAATGATATAAATTTATATTTGATTTAATAGAGTAATAATACTAATAGGAAAGTGCTTGAGAAATTAGTTATTAAGCTAGTAGATCATCGTTAAGGATTAACTTAGAAGAGCTCAATAATTTTATTCATTATTTTTGTTATTTTACAAAGTTGTGTGGACTTTTGTTTGTTAAAAAAAAAACATTTGAAAATATAAGGTACATTTTTGAATGAACAAAATTAAAATTAAATTCTTTAATTTATATACTATCAGCTCGAAAAAATATGTCATGTTTTCCTATCCCTTCCTAGCATTTTAAATAAGCTTTTGATTGACCAGAAAGTGCCCTTATATAATGCTTCTCAGGATCCAAAATATACCCCTTAAAAAGGCACAAAAAAAAATTACTCATACGCTAGGGGCCCACACAGTGGCGTCCCGAAATATTGCATCAGCAACGAATCGTTCTTCCCACAGCTATTTGCCGGTCATTTTTAGAATATTTTTAAACCCAGCGACTAATTGAGAGAGCGAGAGTGTCACTCACTGAGGCCCTCGTCAGTCACTCATTTACTCACTCACTCCCTCTTTTTTTCACCCCGCTCGTAACCTCTCTTTCTCTCCCATCGCCCTCTCTCTTTCTGATTCCATAGCCGGGTCTCGTTCGCCACTTATTTACCGCTTCCTCAAATCATTTAAGCGCATTTGACGATTGTTTGCCTTTCCACACAGAACAGAAACTCGAATCTAGTTAGCCGACATTTACACTAAAAATAAACCTAAATCAACAATTAAATATTGACAAAAGTATAGAAGAACAAAAAAATAAAAACAATAATAAATAAACCCTTAAAAATCGTTTAAGTGTGTGAAAATATAATACACATCAAAATGAAGCTGTTGTTCGGTGTACTGGTGATCACTTTGGCCCTTAGTGGAGTCTTTACCCTGCCAGGTGAGTTATAAAGTTCATTATAAGTCAAGCTTTAGTGTTGTTCATTAATTAGCATGAAAATATTCATAAGAAAGCGGCGGCGACCTTTTGACTTTATAGACAAAGGAGGCTTGATAAGACATGGGGAAGTCCGAGAAGATTCTCTTTTGTTTACTATTTGTATACATTTTTCGATCTAGTAAAGTCCGGTATCAACTGACAAAATATTTCCGTGTAAATCCAGGTTATTGATAACAATAAATCATTAGAAATACGTCAATATAAAGCAAATATTAAAAATAAACCAGCTTAAGGCTGTTTATATATTGTTTAAAGTTTAAAGTTACTTCTCTTTGCCGGATAATGATGGCTGCCTGCACTCATAAAAATGTTTACCTAAAATCGCCCTAAAAAAGCCGCTTTTCGCCCGTACATTTAGAAATTCGCCCTAAAAACGGTTCCAAAGGTGAGTCGCCCTAGATCTAAGAAAAAATTGCCCTTAAATTAGGAAAGAATCTTTCCTAAATCTAGGGCGATTTTTCTTAAATTTAGAAAATTTTTCTTGTTTTTAAGGTGATTTGCCCTAAATATAAAGGTGAGCTTTCCTTACATTTAGAAACATTTTTCTTAGTTTAAGGGCTATTTGACCATTAAAAGAAGAAATTTATTTCTAAATTCAAGGGCAATTTTTCTTAATTTAAGAAAAATAGACGTTACATTTACATTTACATTTTAAACATTAAATTAAGGGAACATTTTTCTTGGATTTAGGGTATTTGACCGTTAAAAAATATTTTTTTTCTATATTCAAGGTAAATTTTTGTTAATTTGGGAAAAAATATAGTCACTTTTAGGATAAGTAACAAGTAACATTGTTGACTCGCTTCCATATAGCACATTTCACTTCAAAAACTTCGCCGGCAACAATCACTTGATTGAAGAGATGCTAGAATCAGTTGGGAATCATAAGTACACACGTGCGAGATTTGTCGACTAAAAATTGACAAGCAAAACAAAGGCGATTCGCCCGTAGTTTAAGAAAGAAAATAAACGAAGCAAATCTGAAAACCTTGCCCTAAATTTGAGAAAAATAGGTAAATTAACCCTAAAAAAGTGAATTTATGGCGGCTTTTCTTGATTTTACGGTGCCTTGCCCTAAATTCACGGAAACCTTTTCTTAATTCCAGAAAAATTTTCTTAGTTTTAGGGCGAATTTTTTTTAGGGCAATTTTTCTTAAATATAGAAAATTATTTTTATGAGTGTGGTAGATAACAATGCGAGACACTTGACAATCAGCCAAATGCATCCTACAGATACACAAGTAACTACAAATGGCAAAATATCTGAGAGTCTCCGTTCCGCCGCATCTGACTGAGGAGATTCAGTGTATCTGTGAGATCCAGGAGCGGCGTCAGCGACGGCGTCCTTATTGTCATCATCAGCGTTTTGCTGTTCCCTGCCTTTGGCTGCCACTTGAATGCATAAATTGCCGAAGAAGCTGCGCTGCCAGTGAATTGCAACTGATGGGCAGCTGTGGGCGGGGGGCGTGGCAGCTGCCACAGCCACTTGAAGTTGTCAAATTCGGTGCAGTCGAAATCATTTGCCAGGAATATGAAAATTTTATGCAACTCTCGTAAATTCGTATTTTTTCGGCAAAGGTTTCTTGAGATTTAACTTTGGAGTGAGTGCCCTAAATTTACAGTGAAATATTTGCCAGAGGGAAATGGGGCTTGCCTTCTGTTACCTAACTTATAAAGGGTAAAAAGTTAAATAGGCTGATAAATATTAACTAAGAATAATCTAGCATTTAATTAATAAACAAGTAAATATTTATGAAACCTTTTTTAATATATTCTACATTAAAAAACCCTTTCTTTCGAAGTTCTACTATAATATTATAATTTCAAATATTTCATTGTTTGAATGCAGATTTATACTTGAATAAAAATACACTTAATTATTAAGGAATGTAGAAATACTTGATTTATTTGAATATTGTTAGAATCTGTTGCTGCATCTTTGACCCACACTAAAAAAGTATTTTTTTAATAATAATAAATATTAATTAATATTGAGTTCTTCGTCTTATGGACGGCTTATCAACCATCTCAAAGCCCAGTTGGTTGAATGAACTCAAGTGTGGGTCTCATGCACTCAAGTTCTGGCATTTTTTCTTCTCGTCATTTCTCGGCCCGATTGCAAGTGAAATTCTTGAGCATTTTTCTTTGCCTGGCTGCTTTCTTTTTTTTTTTTTGTATTTTTCTTAATTTGGTTTTTACGAGAACGGACCATGTCAGTGTCCCATGGCCAAAAGAATTGGGTTAATTGTGGCCATAATTCGCGTTTAAGGCCTTTTTCCAGGGAACGTCTCTCTCGGCACGAAAACAAATTGCAATTGCATGTGCGCACATAAATCACTGTTTTTTATTTTTTATTTTATTTTCTGGCCAGTCGTATGTGGAGTAATAAAACTCAAAACAATTATTATTATATTATTGGTAAATTATTATTTTTATATTCCATTGTTGGCGGTTAGTAGTTGCCGCTGCTGAATTGCCAGGCAATTTGCTTAATTTAGAGGGATATTTATTTATGCAAATTGAAGTTAATTTTTTGGGCCTTTACAAATATTTTCATGGCATTATTTGATGAATGGCCAGATAATTAGCATTTTATGGGGGTATGGACAGAGGAAGCCCCCGAAATCACTGGAATTTGCTATGAAGTGGAAATATTGTGAGTTCATTTATTTGGGGCCTAAGCTGATTATGGAAAATTGTTGACAAAACAGGGAAAGTGGCAATTAATTGGCAGTCCAATACGGCGAACTAATACAACAAATAATTATATTCGAACTAATTACATTATATTTTAATTAAATAAAAAATAAGATTGCATCTTGCAGTTGATTTATTCCGATGTTGTGGTCAAAAAATAATTAAATGAAATTCAATTAAATAAAACTAAGCTCTTTAAATGAAAAGAGTTTTAACTATTTTTTACCCAGACTCACTCGTCTTTTCGTTTGTTAAATTACCACTTCAGACAGGGCTTATTAAATTAAGACCTCAAAACCGAAAGTCAATTAAATGAATAAATCTTTTAAATACTAAACACTTTTGCTAAATAAATAAAATTCGCAAAATGTGGTCTTTCGACTTGAACTGACTTAACCTAAATAGTTTTAAAATTCAGTTTTGTTTAGGGGAAAACAAACAAAGAAAATTAAACTTTGTACGGACGTTTCGTAAATGCAATAAAAACAAATAAAGAGAGCAGCAACAGCTTATGCGAATTAAAAGGAATTGCTTTTTGGAATTTGAGCCAGAAACTTTAATTGGTTGTATATTTCGAGTGTTTTTCTTGGCTTTTCGTCACCTTCCACATATTTAAACCAACACATTTATTTATTTTGACACAATTGAAAACAAAGCTTGGGGCAAAGGCTTAAATATAACTATTATTTACATGGCAGTATATGATGTATTTAATTTGTATCTAAACATTTCAATAGGATGAACATTTTTACACGACAGCTAAACCATGTTCTAAGTTGTTTTGCTTTTTTATAGCAACATCTGTTTGGCTTTCAGCCAAATGATTAATTACTTTTCGCGGAAATCTACACGAATCTACACAAAAAGTTTGTCGTTGTAACGTGACGGCGAATTCAATGAGGGGAAAATCAGTAAATGAAAAGTGTTATTTTTCAGGAATTTTGTTGGGAGCTTTACTTACTTTAAAAAAATGGTAAAGTCTCGAGGAATTGTTAGTCAGATGGTAATTAAATATTGAGGATATTGAGGTAATATTAATGATATTTTATTTAAATTAAAAGATAATCATAAAGAGCTTTAACAATATTGTGCTCTTTCTATATCATGAATTATAATTATTATAACGTTAACTTGATAATATTTTTGTACCCATTTAAATTTCAAATTATTAACTTTAATACCTTTTTTAATATTTTGCAATTAACTTTTCATGTGAAGCGCGAAAGCCGGTGACTTGCTGACTGAGTCATCCGACGGCCATTAAAAAAAAACTAAAGAATTAACGAAGCAATTTATTCTTTAGTGTTTTGCCTAATCAACAATGAAGTGCGAGACAATAGAACAGAGTATAGTAGTATAGAGTATAGAAACTTGTGGCCAGACTCTGGACCCGCTGCCTCGAATCGCAATTGTCGAATGTCACGAAGGGATTAGCCACCCGGCAAGACACCAGCTGATCCCCTGCCAAATTAGACGGTGACTCAGACTGGTTTGTCTGTGATTGAGAAGCACTGCAGCAGCCCCAGCGCCCAAAACCAACTTGGCTCCGGTTCAATGTCACGTAATCGCTGCAAGGCTCCTCCCCGGAGGTGTGTGCCCCCTCTGACGTTACGGGAGTGAAGATCTCGCACACCCACCCCCTTGTGCGACGCCTCTTTATGTTAATTTATGTGCTGGCAAAATGTGCAAGCGCCTCTAATGCTCAGCCACGCATGGCGCAAACCCGAAATCAGAAATAAATTACAGAAGGCAGTCGGGTGGGGTCGAGGGAGGAGCGGAGAGGAGCATATCCAGACGAGGCAGTTGCTCATAGTCAGCACAAACTGGGGGAATTAACACCGAATAATCACACGAACGCCACGAGCACGGTGATTATGCGGAGTGGTGTCCATGTTAATTAACCGGAACTCAGCTAAAATCAGTTCTTTTCGGGGAGTAATTCTTGAGGAACTAAATATTTTTCAAAGGTTTATTATTTATTTACTTAAAAATAAACCAAAATATTTTTAATTAAGCTAATAAGTAGAAAGCTTATAATAGTTTAGCTAGCAATTAATCCTAGACTTCCTTTTTAGCTGGCTTTTAAGTCCAGGTTATAATTCTTCCTTTTATAACGCACTATAATAAATATGAGTATTAAATCTTATATATTACAGAGTAATGACCCACAGCAAATGATTCATTGTTGAGGAATATTCCTCAGAAATATACCTATACTTTGAGTTGAGTCAATAAAGTGCCTTTAATGCATATAAACGTATATATGATAATATATTTTTCTTAATTGCATTGAACTCTTAATCAGCTTGAGACACTCTCTTCATTATTTATTGTTTAATTGCTTTTAAAGCAATTAATAATTGAGTAAAGCCTCTTAGCATTTAAAAATGTTCTTTGAAGATATACTATAGTTTCTGAAAATGATGATATGAATTTTTAATTTGGAATTTAATTTATTTTGAAAGTCAGAAAAATGGCTTCCAATTTAAAAATTCATTTAAATGCAGTGCTAAATTGTACCAAAAAATGTTACACCTTAGATATGCCAAAATATTTAAACTGATTTTTGTATTTAAACGATTTCAACGCACCTTTTTAGACATGCTTTTAATGTATTTAAAATATACAATTCTGTGCTAAGCCTTCTTTTTAAAGTTTTTTTTTAAACCCTAATTCACAACTTTAACCCATCGTGTAAACGCCAAATCCTGTCTGTATATTTGATTTAACTAGGAGCAGGAATAATTGTATATTATAATGAAATCCCGTTCATTACTCAAATACTCAGCTGGCAGTTGCAATGTCAACGCAATGCAGCCTTAAACGATTTTGGCAAAATAGGATTTGCGGATGGAGAATTAGGTTTTGGCTTGGGGTACGGGTACGTGTATGGGTACGGGTACGGGGATATTCCGATTCCAGGACCCGTCGACAGCTGCTGCCATATGTCCTTTTGGTGGGACTGTAAATTTAATGAGATTCCTGTCAAATTAATTTCCGGTTATGATTAGATTTTCGTTAATGGCAATTTGCGGTTTTTGCTGCCAACCCAAAAATTTTGCGAAATCTGACTGGGGGAGTAACTCCAACGCCAACGAATTGATTCGGATTTGCATGCAACATTGTCTCCATGCAACATTTGCAATGATTGCACAAAGTGTCTGCTGCAATTATCTGGCCAACAAATTGCAGCCAGCGTCATCGTTATGAGTCTGCTGCACAATTGATTAACATTAAGTAGTTTAGTAATCGTAAATCATGTTCAAAGCCTCACCCACAAGCCCGGCTGCTTGTGGCATTTATGAAAATTTTGCATATCTGGCAGGGAGCTCAAGGAACTGAGGAATCATTTGGCAGGTGGCCAGGAATGCGGTTCGGTGCGGTGCGGTGGAGTGTAGTCCTTGGGGATTTATTTCACTTAATTGGAAGGCTTTCGAAAGGCTACAAATAGATTACACTAAGAGTATTTGGAGGTATTTAATCAAGTCTAAGAATAAGGGTCTCTGAACATGGAGAAGTTTATTTTATAAAATTTGAATATTTTAAGTATTAAATTTTACACATTTTCCCACCAATTAAAGCTTAAACCTGGAGTTCTTTTGCAGCTCCTTGCCTGAAATTTTGAAGTGAAAGCCTGGCAAACAAGGCTCAAATTCATTCCGGCCAGATTCCTAGAGCCAGACACACAAATCATTAACAGTTGCACCTGCCACAGAGCAGGGGCCGTTTACAAATCAAGACCAGAAATCAAAAATACGAACGTATTTTCCATTTTTTTTCCATTATTTCTTTACAAATTTTCTGCACGTACATATACGCCTGCAAAAATGATTCTTGATCCAAGCGAAATAATGAAGGCCTTGCCAAAAGGCAGACAAAAGCCTAAAATTAAACAATTTTACTTTTTGGCAATTTCATTTTTGCTGCTCTCGTTGCTCGGCAGAATAATTTGTTGCATGTGGCGTCGATATGACAGGGCTGGGATTTCCAACGGGGAAAACCGGATGGGAGGGAGGAGGGTTCCGTGTCCGGGACCAAACAATCAAAATCAAATTCAGTTGAAAAAAACTCATTTTAAACGCGACAAACGTAACGTTCAATCTTCCAGAACATTGAGTACGTGACACGATTGTCACATTTGGCAAACCGGGAGAGAGTGGCGATCCCAAAGGAGCGAGCGAGAGAGATGGAATACACTTGGAGAAATAAGGTGCTAAGCATTTCATACCCATCTCAATGCGTTTTCTTTTTTAATACTTAAATTCATAAATTTGGTTAGAGTACAAAATAATTTATTTTAAAAATTTAGGACGTTTTGTCCTCTTTAAAGCAGTTTTTCTAAACGAAATTATTTTAATTTATTAAATAAATAAATTCGTAAGCTTTGTTTGACTTCAAAAATAATTGTTTTTGATATTTAAAGAAGTTTTTAAAGTCGTTAAAATGTATTAATTTTTCTAAATGTATTAATTTTAAAGTGATAAGCTTTTTTTTCCATTTCAATGCAATTTAATTTTAAATAATTAAATGATTACGTTTTACATTTTTTAATACTTAAATTTTTTGGTCTACAAAAATATTTATTTTAATATTTTAAGAAGTTTTAAGATCTTTACAGCATTCTTTCTAAATGTATTAATTTTTAGGTGTTAGGCCTTTCTTTTTCATTTCATTGCAATTATATTTTAAATAATTAAATGCTTACATTTTGTGAGACTACAAAAGTAAATATTTAAAGTATATTAAGAAGTTCTTATTAAAAATTTTAAATATTTTTGATTCGAAAACTAAACTGTTCTAATTTTATAAAAACTATTTGATTAAATATAAATCTCTCACAAGCTAGGATTTATATATTAAGTGCCTATTATTTTCTTACAGTGTTCTCCCTGCAGTTACAATCAAAGTGTTCTTTATTTTTGTTTCGCTTAGGCTCAACTCACATTTTTGTTTTTTACTTTGTTTTGTTTTCGTTTTGGCAAAATGCAAATGAAGTGGAGAGAGAAATGAAAAATGAACGCAGCACCTGACTTGACTTATAGGCCAAGTTTGGAGGCGGGCCGTGAAATTTGTGGGTGTGTGGGTGGGTACGCCCTGACCTAGCGACCCAAAATTAATTGAATTAAATTTGATTTTATATTTATTTCGTTTTGTTTTGGTTAGCGGTTCTTTCGCCAAGTTCCTTATTGCCAGCCGGCGAGCACGTAATTTGTTTGTCATGCAAATCTTGATTTTACAGCACTCTTAATAAGGCCTTGCCCAAGAAATGGGGTTGTTGAGAGATTCGTTCATTTAGTTATTTGTTTGTTTGCTTGGTTAATGAAGTTGTATTGTGCTTGAAAAGGAGCTGAAAGGAAATTATGGGAAAGAAAGATTTGGATTTATTTGGTAGCTCTTCATTAGTTCAGGGAGTTTTTGTTAATTCAAAATAATTTATTAAAAGTTGAACTCGGTTATATTTATATATTTCAATTTCCAGTTTAAAGACTAGCTTGAAAATCAATACTCCAGTCCCTGCTTATTCAACTGTCTGCCTATATATTCCAGACAATTTGTTTCGTATCCATCCGCCACTAAATCCGCACTGAGCTATCCCCTAAATCGCATTTGTTATCTTCGTTCGAGTCATTAACATCCCCCGTCCACTGTTTCATCATTGGCTTGGCCGTCAGGTCCACGGAGGCCTCCATATAACCATATAACTCGAATCTGTCACAACCCTTTCATCTGGCTGCGCTCTCTCCCGACTTTTGCCCGGACTCATGGCGGAGTCGTCACTCAACGCGACTGCCAATCAATTGTAGACAGGGGAAAATAACCATGCAGATAACTAGAACTACACCGCATCCTCTAATAGGCCGAGCATCCGCTACACTCGGATAGATGCACTTGCAGAAATTAATTTGTTAAAATATAAAAAGAACTTAATTAATTGAGTTAATTAAATCAGAAAAATTCAATTGCAGTTAAGTAAGTTAATTTAGTTATTCCAGTAAAAAATGCTGAGAGTTTATTATTTTCAAATCTACATGAAATATTATCTTTTTATCTTAGATAAGGGAATAATTTAAATGTTAATATAAATATAATTAAAATGTAATATAATATTCCTTGAGAGATTTGAAATTTATTAATGAGTGGAATATTATTTAAATAAGGTAGAACTATAAATTCAATAAAGAAAATTCTTTTAAAAGTAGCTTACAAACTGAATAAAATAATTAACACATAATAAAATAAACTATTTCATACTAAAAGAATACATTTTTTAAGCAATTTAAAATTCCTTATTGAGTTTATTAAATTTAAATAATCTAGTCATTCATTTAATAGGATAAAATTGATTAAAAACAAAATACAAATTAATTAAAAAAATCAAATATAGTGAGACAAACTATTTCATAATTTTAGCAACCTCTTTCAAGCTAGTCTTTTTAGAGAATAATAATTATACGGATTTATGGCACATAAATATCAAAACATTAATTTTAATATTATATATTAAAAACCTTCGCTTCAAATCTTGATAAAAAAATACCAATATTACTTATTAATATTATATGTCATATTTATTTGAAGATGGTGAAAAAAAATGAGTTTGTTGCGAGTTTCAAATTTTTTTTATTAAATTTTTGTTGTTGTTACATTATATTATTATTATTTAATTATTAAAAATACAACTCTTATAGTGTATTCGAACCCCTAGAGTGGGCACTGGAATCGAGACAACCGTGAAACGAGACCCCTGTGCGGCCCCAGCTGTTGTTGCAACGCGTCACATTAATCAAGGCACCCACTGCCCCTGTCCAAGCCCCCAAAATACGGGATGCCATGTCCCACGCCCCATGCCCCATGCCCCATGCCCCCCACACTTTCGAAGCCAACGTCATCGCACATCAAGGGGATGGCCGAAAAATCATTGTTGATATTTGTAATTAGAATTGATAGCAAGCAGACAGACAGCCACCCCCAGAAAGGGGCTGGGGAACAGCAAGCACGGTTAGCTGTGGGCTCAGACGTTAAACTAATTTCGTTTTCGTTTTTCCAAAGCTCAATCCAGAGCGATATGTGCACTTTGCGAAGGGGTTCAGCACGTCCATCATTTGGGAAACTTTTTTTTTCTTTCTGTCGTATAGCTAAGATGTGATTGGGGGAAAGCGATAACATGTGCGTGTGATTTGCAGTGAAAGAAAAGCTCATCTATACAAGTATAAATGTATTTTTGAGAAATTTGTAATAAATTTTCAAAAATATCGCGTTCCATATTATATTGAAGACTTTATAAAATAAAAACCAATAATAAAAAAAACCAAAAAATATCGAATTGACATTATCGTATAGCATAACTTAAACTACATTTTCAATACAATTATTTAACTATCTCCTTGAATTATAGTTTAAACTGAGATATATTCTTTTTAGACAATAATAATTATAATGATTTATTGCACATACAAATATGTAATTGATTAAATATAGACCTTCTCTTAAAATATTGATAAAAAATACCAAAATTGTTTATTTATATTATCTGTCATATTTGATTTGAATAGAATCAAGAAGTTGCTAGTTTTTTAATTTTTTCTAAATTACATTTATTGTTGTTACAATTTATTATTATTTAATTTAATTTGATTTATTGATATTATCCTAGAGCGGCAAGGGTTTTCTTATATTTATTATACTAGTCAACATTTTTTTATTTACTAAAATTATTGTGTTTTTAGAAAATGTTGTTATATCATTATCATATTATTATTATATTTCATAGGTTTTATATTAAGGAAGAATAAGTTTTTTAGAGAAATTATAATTCTGGTAGATATAATATCTCAACCAGAATTTTTTTTTCTCTGGAGATATATCCATTAGAATTATTATTTCTCTGTAAAACTGCTTCCTCCTTAAAATAAAACCCATTAAAATACTTTCAAGTAGCAATTTTCTTCAAGTGTGGGAAATGCGTGCTAACAAAATAGCTAAACACCCGCACACACCCCAGAGTCCTGAGTCCTGAGTCCGAACACCATTCCCATCAAGCAGGTCAATTGAATGGCATTTCACTTGGAGAATGACAGCAACTAAGCTTCGGTCTGCACTTTCACTCGATTGGGGGGCGTTAGTTAGAAGGGGGACTGGTGGACAGGGGCTGCTCAAAAGCTGGCTTTGATTTCACTTTCGGCTCGACTGCTGTTGACATTTGCCTCATGTCCTCCCTCAATTGTCCTCTGTGTGCCTGTGCGTGTGCTCGGGCATCAAACTAATTTTCCCCCTGTTTAGAGTTCTTGAACGTGACACGAGTCTGCACTCGGGCCACACCCACCCCCCAAGGCACCCACAGGGAGGCACAGCCCTTTGGGCCATCTCCCAATGGTTGGGGCTTCGACGGGCCTTCGACAGACCTCCGACGACTGTCTCTGGCCAGTGGTTTTCAGCTGATTCGAAATCATTTTAACCTAAATTGCATACAATCGAGTTTGTCAGGAGGCGACTCCGACCAGGGCTAGGAGTCTCCACACTCGCACAATCGGAGGGAGCACCCAAGTTTGTGTGTGTAATTGAAATGTGTGTGCTTCGGTGGTTTTGGAATTACTGCGTTCCAAAGGCGTCGTGGACATCCTCGCCTCGAACCGCCTCTTGTGGCTGGTCATCTAATCTGTGATGAGATTGGGTCGGCGGATTAGGGTCATTATGTGACTTCAAAAGCGAGAGTTGATCTAATAAAAATTAGAGCCAGATAGAGGGTAGAAATAGTGAGTTATAGATCATAGTTTAAACTAAGATAGTTCAAAGTATATAAATAAATTCTATTTAATTAATTTGAATCTCAGCATTATGTCTTGAGTTACCTCATTTTACCTTCAACTCTTTGCCAGACTTCATTTTTACCTGTACCCTCTTTATATTTTATTTACAATTCCCTGAAGCTGTTCGCCATGAAAAAAGAATCTCAAAAGATTTACATAGCCAACGAACTTTTTGCAACTACAATCATAATTACAACAAGTAGCCTAAGCCCCACTTTTTTCCCTTGGGGCATTAGTGGGGAAACTTTTTACATTAACCAAAGTGCGGCTATTAAAAATTCATTAATTGCATGCAACTGCACAAAAAAAAGGGAAAAACGCAAGAAAGTCTGGGGAAAATTTGCAGCAAAAGTTTAATTGATTTGTGCGCGGCAAAATGGTAAAATAATTGATAGATAGCCAAGGGTAATAATTGAGGGATGTAAAAATTGAGCCTTTAATGAGAATAGCCTGCGGTAAAAGTTGGAAAACTTTTATTTATATTCTGCAACAATTTTTTCCTACATTTTGTTCGATAGTATTTCTATTAATTAGAAAACTTTTCCCACTGCAGCAGGGCCAAATCAGATTTTTGCGAATTGAATTTACAATTTTGAATTGGGAAACCGGAAAATTACAAATAAATTGAGGAAAATGGTGAAAAATTGTGAAAAAGTGGTAAACTTGTCTCGGCATTGAACGAGAGAGCGAGTATTACACATATTTCATCAACAATTTGAACGCAAAAGTAATTGAAAACGCATGCATCGATGATGGCCAAAAAGCGAATTGCCATTTTGTGTGTCCGCCGGTTGTGTGTGTGTGTGTGTGCGTTTTGCCAAAAACCATATTGAAGCCACTCAAAAATGTTTCCCCGGACGGCCGCAATATAAATTTGATGGCCAGTTGAATCTCTCATACCCGAAATGCCCCGAATCTGCCATGGAATCCCGGCCGAAACCGACACTTTTCGGCCAGCAGTTTAATTACCATTTTGGTCGCTCTCCTAAGGGGAAAATGCGAAAAGCATTTCATATTTTCAAGCAATTTTCCCGCAGTGAAATGAGAGCGGGAATGAGATGAATCATAGCCATGGCAGTTTGCAATTATCATTTGATTTTCGAACCAGAATTGTATTGGTCGAAGGAAATCATTTCTTGATGCTTTCCTTTGAAATATATTTTCTTCTAATATGTAAGTATTAAATAGCTTAAGGCATTAACAAGCCTCTAGAATTACTATGACGTTGCTGAGGTTCGCAATTAAATTAAATTCACCTAAATCTCTTCAGAAATCTGAGGCATTCCTCCTGGCCAAAAATAACTTTTGGCCAAAAAGCTCAACAATTTCTTAGCAGCAAGGAGCAAAGGACTCTGCTGCTGCACACACAATCATCATTGCTGCTCGCTAAATTATGCAAAATTGTACAATTATGTTAATTAATTGACACAGCCAGCCAGTACAGCCACTCCCCACTTCGGCTGCCCCTCGGCCAATTAGCGCCATAAAACGCAGGCCAAGCGATTGCCAGGGATTTTATTTTGGCCTCCCAGGAAGCTCACAAAAAAAAAAGGAATTTATATATAGAGTATGAGTGCCACGCCCCTTGACCGCCCAGTCGCTTGTTAACCTTACATAATTAGCAACAAAAATGTTCGTTGTGTTTAGAACAAAAGCGCAGCGCATTGCAGAAATTTCCACAGTCCCTTTTTTTTTTTGGGGTCGGAGGGAGGGCTACCAAATCTGCCAACTGGCTTTATTAATTCCATAATTCAGCAGAGGCAGCAGGAAAATGGCAGCGGAGAAGGTGAGGAGAAAAGCTGTAGTCCCCTGTCTGGGCTTAATTATTGGAAAATTAATGAAACTGCCATGTTTTCACATTTCCTGCGCTTCTCCACGTTTCGCTTGATTAATGGTCCTAAATAATAAGAGAGCGATTGGTCGACAGGAAGATGGGGTTAATGTGGTGTATTTTCTTAAAATTCTTTAAAATGTTGTAGAGATTTTTAAGAACTATAATATTTTGTATTTATCCTTCCTTGAGTTAGGATTTACGGCAGCCTTAGGGGTTTGATGTCTCTGTTTCTTTGGTCTTTGGGGACTGAGTGGCTTGTTTTGATTTTTTTAACATTAAGACAGAGGGTATATAGGACATAAATATTCTTAAACACTAAAATATGCAAAGATATTTGAACGAAAAATATTAAGGAAATATTATAAGCCCATAGAATGTAGTTAAAGATCTGCTGAGTTTACTGAGCTTAAAAAGATATTAATTAATATTTAAAGCAGTTACATATTTAATTATTCATTTATTAAATTTATGAATACACATTTCCTGACACTCTAAGAAAATGTAAAAAAAAAAATAAATATTTCGGTTCTTCGCAATTACTTAAATATCCTGCAAAAATTATAATAAACTATTATAGCTAACTTTTAATTCAAAAATATTTCAATGGCTCTCCTGATACTGTTCGAAATACCAAAAAAAAGCCCACCTGGAGTTCCTGGAATATTACCACAGGTAGCTTCATGTTCGATCATATTTCGTGGACTTTTGTGTGCCAATAAATATATCCATGGTTCATATTTGCCAGCAGGTAGCCCACTTTCATATGCACCTCCAAAAGGTAAATATTTGCACTTGTAAATGACATTCACGTGTGCCAATCTGCATCCTCCACCCCATCGTTGAATGCCCCGCCTCTGGCTCCATATATGTATCTATATATATTTTGGGTCTTTGTTTTTGTTTTCACCGTTGCTCCACTTCATGTTTGATCGCAGTGCGTTGTCAAGGGGGACCAAAGTGGGGCTTCTCCTGAACCCCCCGTGATGACATTTTTTTGTTGCAGAGAAACCCAAACATATTGCGGGTGTCGTGTATATTTCTCATAAATCGGCTTAAAAAGCGGATGTGCAAAGGGAGAGCCGCAGTGCATTTGTTTTGTGCTCCCCTGAATCAGACGTCATCGTACCGACCCCTTCCCCCTGGGGGCAGATACGTTCGCCTTTTGCGTAAGCAATTTCACGCAGCACATAAAGCTTTTCATATTTCCCATTTCGGTCCAACTCGAGGCGAACTCTACTTCGGCGAGATGTCCGGAGGAGGGTCAGTGCAGCTTGACTTATTTTTAACGTCGTTAGTTACGAGGGAAGCGTTGGAGATGGAGGGGTATATGGGAATTCGGGAGAGTAAAGTATCTTGAAAATATTTAAAATTCAAAATAAGCAATAAAATATATGAATAAATCTTGAATCAAATGTTTAGTTGGTATTTTAAAAGTGTAAGAAGAAATTAGATTTTTTTATATTACCAAATATAATTTTAAATTAAATTTTCCCTAGTCTTTCGTGTACAGGATATCCCTGTAGCTCAAGTCCTTTTCCCCCAACTGATTTGTGTTATTTGCACTCCCTCTGGCCACTTGTTGTCTGACGGTTGTGTTGCGATGTTTTGCCTGTTGTTGGTGTCAGTGTCAGCTGCTGGGATTTATGAAGTGCAACATGCCAGGACTAAAGATTGAGAGAGGAAAAGATTGAGGGGGAGGAGGATTTATCTGCAGCCAGCAGCCCTGAATCCTAGCGAAGGATGCGTTATTTAGTGGTTTCAAGATAAAGCCTTGGCCCCGTTTCCTGAAACGTCGAGAATTTATATTCAAATCAATGTGAAATGTTTACTTCGAGCGAAGCTTAACCCTTTTTTTACGTTGTTACGTAGAAGCAAAATATAAGGAATCTGAAAAAAATACCAACGGCCATATCATATACCTACTACGGAAAGAAAAGGATAATTATGCAAGGCAAAGATTGCGTAATCAGCGTTAATGAGGCACTGTAAAAGGGGTCGCCGCAAGGAGCTCTTCTTTTACCGCTGATTTGGCTAATTTAATGCAATTTTCACCAGCCAATTTGGTTCTTAATGATGACAAACAGTGCTTAATTTCTACTGAAACCTTTTTCTCATGCTCTTCCCTCTTTTTTTTCTACCCCTTTTCCAGCTGGCAGCAATCCGCAGGACGATGCCGAGGTGATTAACGTGCCATCGCGCCCTCAGACCGAATCGGATTTCCATAACTTCCGCGGCGTCATCGATACGGGCTCGGGTTATCCCTTCCTCCAGGCGAATCCGTCGGGCTTCAATCTCGGCTTCTTCGACTCCTTCGATGGTGAGTAGCTGGGGCGGCACATGCGGCGTATGCGTGATATGTGGCGTAATCGGCTTGAGCATTTTTAATGATATTTTAATTAAACACAATATTGTAGTGATTCCTACCGAAAAATGCATGCAACGTAATTACATGTCTCGGGTGCATTTAATTTCGTTATTATTATTCTGCTTAACGATGATCGAACGATTGCCACATTGCGTATACTTAATATTGGGTAACTTGTGGGGGTAATGTGGTTTTTAAGAGAGCTCTGTGGCTTAAGGTATATGTTTCACATTTTTTAAGAACTAAATGCATTAATCCTTATATCTAATTTACTTTTAGAATATTAAATAATCAAGAAAGTATTATATTTAATATTAAAACCAAAGTGTGTGGCCAAGCATAAGTTACAAATATTTTTATTAAACAAATACTCAACTATTAGCTCAATGTATCTTTAAAATAAATAATCCAAAGAGCATTGTTAGCTTCGAATTTGACCCGTATTGTTGGTAGAAATGAATTAAATGCATATCCTTTGGGTCAGGCCAATTAGCCAACTGTCCCTTGGGACTTTTTAAACTTTCCCATCTCGGTTTCAGACTACTCCCACGCCTTGCCAGTGAAATGAAAAACAATTTATCAAAATATTATGTCAAGTTCTTGTAGCCAGACAAAGTTTATTTATGCTCCTTGTATTTATTTCTATATATTTCCAAAGAAGTAGGAGGAGGAGGTGGCGTCCTTTGGAGTAGGAGTAGGTCAAACCGGTCTGTTGACCATTAAAAGTGAAAAGTTTTGCGCCTCATCTTGCCAATTTCTGCTTAACTAAGACCGTAAGACGCTGCAGATGACGAAGATGAAGCCAAAACTTCATAAATCTTATCCTAAAACGTTCGAGAGGGGGCCAGGATAAAAACTTCCCAAAGCCCTGGGCATTGTGTATGCAAAAAAGTTGCTTTATTCTCCGTTGTCCTATTTTTAGGGGTCTGGGGTTCAACGAGATAACGAAGCGTAGAAAATAGCATATAGACAAATAGAAAGTTGAGTGTTGTGGTTGCCAGCAAAGTTTCTTGTCAGCGAATTATGTTTGTTATAGCCAGAACTGGTCGAGGCTAAAACCATAAAGACGGAAGGCGCTAGGAAATCTGTTAGATTTTGCTAATGAAAGTCCGCGGAGCGATGAAGATATTTTGATTAATAGAAAAACTTAGAAGGAAGTGGTGATGAAATTGAAGAAATACTGTATTTAATCCCCAACTTGAAGATACATATATAAAGTTAGTAAACTATTTCACGCAGCTATTTAAACGCATTAAAATGCAGTCGGCAAATGGATTGGCGACAAACGACAATCAACAACCGGGCCAAAACAAAGTCCGCGAACAATGCGGTCAAGAATTTATGACAAGGTTAAAGAGACCAGGGAAAAACCCGAGTGGAAAAGGCCAAGAACCGAGGCATATTGGCGAGAAAGTGGGGCTGCAAGCCGGTGCTGGAGATTACAAAAGTGCAGACAAGAAAATGACGAAGACCGGGGCGGCGACACAGAAAACGCTTTTTAGTGCGTTTGCGGATTAGGGATTTTCAAACTGAAAAATACATTAGCATGAGACAACGATGCCGCCGCCGACGACGACGACGACGATGGAATGTCTCTCCTTTGGCACAGACTCAAGTAGATATAAAAAAGGCAAGGGAAATTGCCAAGACGAGTCTGGAGTCTAGACCACGGGCACCTGGTGCAATTCCCACAGGGCACTCGAGATTACTTCTCTAGTTTTTTTTTAAATTTTGAGAGGAAGAAAATGTTAGATAATAAAGGATTTAAGGGAAATGTAAAGCGAAGATATAATGTAATTATTAAACGTTAGTTTGTCTTAATTACATGCCACATATTTTAATATATACAAATTTTGAAATGTTTAAATTAATATTTTTATTAATGATTTAATTTGTTTAATTTACTAGACCTTCTCCGCCGTCTGCGCACTCGCCTCTGGCCAGTGGTTGGCACTGATTCCTCTGAGGACGGAGCAGCAAATGACTCGGAAGAGTCCAGCGTTGGCCTTGGCTCTAGTTTCTCACTTGGTTTGCCTTTGGCCCCATTGAATCCCAAGGATGGAAATACCACTTCTACCGTGAAGGTATGAGTTTAAAAGGATCAAAAACAAAGAGTGTTGATTAAAAACTAGTTTGAATATATTTTAAAAAATTATTAATAAGCTTAACTAACTTACTAATATTTTCCAAATTAATAACTAACTTTTGATCCCCCTTCAGGTTGTGGATGGCCACAAGGTGGAGATCAATGAGACCGTGTTTGGCAACACCAACAGCGTGTTCAAGGTGCGCCTCGTTAACGTAAGACCCCTGGAAAGTGGCGAGGAGGTGGCTGAGGGTGTGCACACCAATGACGGTGGCTTCCAGCCGGCCAAGGGACCTGCCACATCCGCTCCACCGCCCGCCAAGTCCGCGGGACAGGGCGAGTTCGATGACGAGGTGGAGGAGGATGGTCGCCGCGAGCCACTGGAGAAGCAGCCCAAGGACAACGAGGTTCGCGATATCGACGAGCCCAAGGTATAAAAGTAAATTCGAGAGAAAAAAAACACAACTTTCTCGGAAAGACATTTAACCAGGAAAAGCTTGGCAAGCGCTCTACTAACCAATAAATATTAAAAAGAAAACACGAATTGTATATTGCGAACTTTCTATGAACTTGTAACATACCTATATACAGATATTTCTAATATTTTTTAAATAAAGTTTTGCATAAAACTAAACAGCAAAAATTGTATATATATGTACAATATCTGAATGCCTGCGTTTTTCCCCCTACTAATGCAAATAAAATTAAATCTTATTGGTGACTTGTTTTTGGTTGTGGTTTGCTTTTATTTTTTTATATACTTCTGTTTGTATAAAGCTTGCTAGTTTCTACATATTTTATTTTTAATTTAAACCTTTTTTTTTTGTAACGTTTGCTGTTTAATTAAGTTTTGCTAATTTGTCGGGCCAATAATCTGGTCCAACCGCAATTGTAAATATTTTATTAACACGACAAAATGTTTAATTGTAAAATTAGATGATTTTTCACCGTTTTTATATCAGCATTGCAGTCATGTAATATGCATATTGGTTCATTGGATTTGTGAGTAATTTAATTTTTTTTGCAATTGCATTGCATCTAAATTAATAATGCAAACAAATTATAGTTTGTGGCCACAACGAAAAGAGTAAAAAAAACTGTTGTAACAAAATATTATGCAAATAAAAAGATAAGTAAAAAATGGTAATGTGATGAGAGTGATATATATTTGCAAATCTCTGTAATTGACAGATAAATTTATGAGTTGAATCGCGACAAAGTTGAAGCTCACTAAGCTGGGAGTTAAGTAATTTTTTAGGAATTTATAATGATTTTTTTTTTCATAAAGGATATACTGTATTTAGAGTAAAGGTTAATTTTAATGAGCATTTTAAATCACACAAGTAGCTTTTTTTTTAACACTTTCATATGCTTTTTTATTTTAGTTCAAAAAGGAAATATAAAAGTTAAATTTAGTTAGTTTAGTTACTCGTATAGTAACAAAATCTTTATAGAATTTATTTTTTCTTTTAATATTAATGAAATAATTTTATTAATGGAAGTATTTTTATTTTAAACATTATTTAAATGATGACTGGAGAAGTGCTTAATTGAAAATTTAAATAATAATTCAATCCATATACTGAGAAAGTGAAAAGTTTGACATATTTCATTGATAGGCAATTCAGAAATATAAATATTTCTAATAATTTTTAATATACAAATTTTTTCTGCAGATAGTACATTTAAAACTTCTTTTGTTTATTTTAAAAATTACATTCTGAGCACAAAACTTTCAGTAAAACACTTTCCATTTCCATTTTCAGTTAGTTATTTTTAAATTATTTTCATTAATCAAAAATATTCATATTTCGGCTAATAAATTTTACAAAATTACAAATTAAAAATTACATTTAAAATGTTCTCTTTAAAGTTATACTTTTTTTACCACCCACTTCCGCATCATGCACCCAAGACCCATCCCTTTGGTCAAAGGGTTCCACAGGTTACCCCCTACATGCATCATATGCGACAATTTTTCTTGGCGTTTTTGCTGCAAGTCCATTAATTACTTTTAGGCCGTAATAAAAATTAATTTTTATTAAAAGTCATGCGCCCAGCTCGCATAAATCCTCGTCTTGGGCGTGTGCTGGGCGTGGCAGGTGGGGTCGGAAAAGGGACGTATTTATGAGAATTTATTGTGGCGAAATCGACGAGTGCCGGTTGGATAAATTTTTTGTTGCTCTCCGCGAGCCGCATAAATCAGCGGGAAATTAATAAATGACCATAAAAAAAATTGCAATGCAGCGTAAAGCGCCATTATTAACAACTTTAAAGTTGTAAGTGACATGTCAACGTTTAAATACGCAAATTTAAATTTAAATAATGCCAGCGGTGACATTTCTGTACCCGCAACGGAAGCAAAAAGAAATATTAAATGGCAGGGAAAAAAAAACTATTCGCACAGGTTGCGAATTTCATTCGATTTGTTGTTATATTTCAATTTTAATTTTTTTTTTTTGCGGTGTTCAACTTTATTTTTCATCTCGCGCGGATATTGAAAGTTGTGGCTTCTGTTTTTGGGGTTGGGAATGGGTTGGGAATGCTGTAAGAGGGGGTGACTTCTCATGCGTTTATTTGAATTTAATATTCATGGTTATAAATATTAATATACATACAAACACACACCTACTACGGAAGGCAGTGTGTGCGGCAGCTGCATGGAAACATTGAAAAACCGTTGAAGGCTGTTAAACAATTTGGCGATTGAAGCTCTTTGCAAAAACGCATGTGCCATAATGGCAAACACACTCTGGCAGGCAGGCGACTGTGTGCTTTATTAATATTTTCCTATTAAAAAGCGTAAAAATAACCAGACAAATGCACATAATTCACATTCATGAGTGTGTGAGCTTTTGATAACTTTTCACAAATTACATTGTGCACTTGCATTTGCATTTCAATTTGAATGCAAGCAGATGGTAGGGAAGAAGAAGGTTGGATAATTCTGAATTTGTGGGAGAAAGATATTAATAATATAATGGAACAAGAGATTCAGCTTCAATTCGGTTTATTAAATACACATTTCAAGGAAAATAGATATAGTTTTTAGCAGAATTAATAATAAATTTATAGGGATGCTGATTGTAAATAATAAAGCAGAATAAAATAGTGGCAGTTTTAAAATTATTTTTAAAAATCAAACAACAACTTCAACTAAATATTGAAGTAATATTTCCCACAATTAATAACAAATATAATTTTTATCGTTTTTAAAAAAATTATCAAAAATATTTGGAGGCACCTGGCATAATCTCTAAGGCAGTTCAATTCTCAAGAAATTCCCAAGAATCTCAAAAGTCGTGACTCAGTCATAGCGCCATTCATGTGTAGAATGTGTAGCCCACTGCCTCCGTTTCTTTTCTTTTCATTTTCAATTCTTCCGGTGAGTAAAATCACCTCAAAGCACAACAAATACTTAAGTGATCACAAACGGACAGAAATAAAAAAATGTGCAAAAACTTGGAGTATTAATAATATGAATTTCTTAGAAATTGCTAATGAGCGTAAAGCGTAAATGGACAAAAATCGACGAGGGGGAAGACTTGAACTAGTGACGTCACATTGCCTCTAACAGGAGGGAGTGAGAGGGCCTTAGTGAAGGTGAATCATGTGTGCGACACTGCATGTTAAATTTTAATAATGAATGAAGGCACTATGCAAAATAAGACAGAAAGAGACAAAGCTAAAGCCTGGAGAGAGGGAATTAACAGTGTGAGAATATATCTCTGTTAAGTTTTTTTTTAAGCTTTGCTCTTCGGTGGCCTTAACTGTTTCAGTTTCTTTTTCTCTCCCTGGGGCAGCTTCCCTGTTAAGCTGACTCAGCCTGTAGTTCTGTTAAGCTGAAACTCTCTTTCCCTGATTTTTTTTTATAAATGTTATAAAACAGTAAGCTTAACTTAACAGCAGCTCAGTTGAGATTTGAAGATTTGAAGGCGACAAGTAAATTGTGATTTTCTTTGCGTTGTGTGATTTGTTATTTAATTAAAAAAAGTAAATAATTATGGAGAATTTTGATTAATATTTTAAATAAAATAATAGATAAGAAATAAAGCTTTGCTGTGATTAATGAATAAAATAAATACATCTTAAATTAATAACATTATTTTAACAAAATGTAAAGCTTTTATATATAAACATAGATTTAATTAAATTATTGGTTTGAAGATTAATTTCTTTTTAATATTAATAAAACTAAATTCTTTTTAGGATATAAATTAATATAATTTTCTTTTAAAAAAACATTATATCCTCTACTAAAATAAATTCAAAATAAATAATAACAAATGGTTTTGAAAATTATAACAAATCTAACAATTTCAAAACAATTTATAAACAAGTTATTTGATCAGCATGCTCCTTCTTACCTAGAAAATAACTAAACAAACCCAAATTGGCTCTTATAATAAATCACAATAAATTAATTTCAAATTTTATTCCATTTATTTCGCACCCACGCACACATTTTGCACCTGCAACTCATACACCCACACACGCTGCACAGTCCACCACAACCACAACAACAACAACAGTAAGATCTACAACAACAAAACTTGCCAGCAGATCACCTGAAGATTCCGAATCGGAAGCCACAGACATCAGTGAAGACGTAGTGGAGACTCTATCGGTGGAAGAACAAAAGAAGACCATGGATAAGCTGCAGGAAATGATGGCATCCGTCCAAAAGGAAGTGGAAAAGGAGGAGGCACTGGAAGAGGAGCACCAGGAGACGGAGTCCATGGAGATGATGCGGGAGAAAGAGCGCGAAGAATTCGATTCCTCCGATGACGAAGATGCCGAGGCCACAACGCCCGTTGTAATGAGCGAAACCTTCAACGATGAGTGGGCCGAGTTTGATCAGGATCACGATCAGGATCAGGATCACGAGCTGGACATTGAGGGAGACTTTGAGAACGATCTGAACAACGATATCGATATCGAGGAGAACTTTGTGCCCGTCGATCTGTCCAACGATATAGCGGTGAATGATCTGGCTGCTGCGGATCCTGATTTTCCGCATAATCCCGATGCAGAGGTGTTTGCCCCGCCGACTCTCATTAAGGCCATGCCGATGTTCGAGAAGCTTTCATTATCAGAGCCATCCAAGTGAGGGCCCTTCCCAGGATCCCCATCTAGTCTAGGCAGTGTCTTTAGATATAAGTTTTTAGCTGTAGGCAAACGTCATCGAGGATATCTCTGAGAGATCCAAGGAAATCGGCATTTTCTTATAATGTATACAATGTATCGTATTTATTTTGACAGATGGCGAGTATTAAGCGTGCACAAGCCGCTGCATGGGAAATTATTTATTGCTAAAATACAAAAATTAAATTATAAATAAACTATTACAAAAAACTCAATGAATTATGTGTGGTATTGGAAGGTTTGATGAATGCTTTATATCTTTATTAACTAATAGGAAACCTACAAAAAAAGTTTATCAGCAACGCAAAAATGAACTCAATGAAAATATAACACAAAAGAATCATCGGAAAAAATAATTATGTATATACAAAAAAGTACAAATATTATTTTACTAGCCTTTGAAATATTTTTTAATGCTTTAACAGGTAATTATTTAAAGTCCTTTTTGTATAAATCTATCAACGTTTTTATCAATCAATCCACATAATTAAGATCAGCAGATTCATCTCTGGATGGCTGCCTTGATTTATTTGTATAAAAAATAAATTATTAACCCTATTCGCCGAGGGCTTTTTAACCAAAGTGCAGCATAATTTCAGGCTGAATCTGGTCTTATTTAAAGTGGAAAATTTCGTTAGCGATTTAATTTGAACATGAACAGAAAATGCTTCATAGGCATTATATGCCTCATTAGTTCTCGGTGCGATTAAAGAAAAAAAAAAACAGCATAGTTAATTATTTTTTTCATGCCGTACTTTGGGGTAATTAATTGTGGCCAACTTATGGTTAACTTAATTGCCTGTTATTCTTTTGTCAAACAAAACCTTGGCTATAAAAGCGTATTAATTGATGAATTATTGGTTGCATGTTGAAAAGGCAAGAGCTTGTTGCTTTGAAAAATTTCTAAAGGGTCTATGAATATTATTACTATTTAAGTTAGTTAAACAAAAGGTAGGGTTAAAAATATATAAATATAAATAAAATGGGAATTAATGGTAAGTAGTATTCTTCTGTAATATTATTTCTTCTGACAATTATTATTTATTCAAATACAGTACAAGTTTTTTGTTAAATCAAATTCATATCTTAAATTAAATTAATTTAAACAGATCGAAACGCCTTGACCAGTACCCTTTTTATTTAAAAAATCTCTACCAACATTAATATTTTCAGTCATTTAAAGACATTAAATTTGTTTATTGCGTTTTTTTTAAGCTTAAATCTGTTGTTGGTTAAATCTCATTGCTGTTTGGACTGCGAACCCATTGAATGCATAAGTGGCCAACATATTTGCGCATTGCAGCCAGAGTTGCCATCACCATTCATTTATCAGGCGAATAAAGGTTGTTAACTGTTTGCGGGTATAAAGCATATCGGTAATTATGGCTCCTGAGCTCTCCATGCGCTATTTTTCTGGTGCTTCAAGAGCTCCTCTCTCCCACCTGTCTGCTCCATGCCGTGTTTCCCATACCAGACAGCCCTTTGTGTGTGTTTGCTTTGGCCGTTGCGATGATTGCAACTTTTCAATTCGTATTTACAAAAGCGAAACAATGCGAGCCATACAAATGCGGCTACACAGATTTATATGTACCATATGTCTGTGGCCGGCGTTCGTTTAACAAATTTGAGCTGCAAACAAAACGAAATCCCTCAGACTGGATGTTGCCTTTCATCAACCACTTAAGCCGGAGCTTTGGTCAAACTTTATCGGACATTAAATAATTAATTGGTATATGCCCATACACGAATGTTTATCTTATTCAGAGATTGTTTGTCAGACGATGCATTTACTTGATTTTATCATCAATGGAATTTAATGTAGCTTTACTTATTTATATATTTAAAATTATTGCTTACAGAAAATATAATTTAGTTTTTCTTTGACTCCACTGACTTAATTTAAGCTTCTCTTTTGGGTGTTTGCCGCGACCACAGCGTTCCAGATGCTTTGAGGTGACAACGTGTTATATTCCGCAGGACCTGCTTCTAATGATGCCACATGGCTCTTATTACCACCAAGGACACAGGAAAATTAAGGGAAAAATTCTAATAAATTTGAAAAATAACATTATTACTTTTTATATAAAATTGCTTAAATAAAATCATCTTTAAATCAATTTATTAAACTCAAGTTGTAGTTTCTAAGCTTGAAGCAGGTTTCTTCCTTTGTTCATTTTCATATTTTATATATTTGTTTAATTTCTTCAACATGTTGTATTATTTTATTTAAATGCCAGATTTTTGTTCCTGTGTAGTTTACTCTTCTCTGCTTGGGTATAACTAAATACATAGTTTAATTCGTGGCTCGACGCTTTGTTCACGGTTGTTGCTTCCGCTTGTGTTTTTAATTTCGTTATGCCTTTGTTGCCAAATGGAGAAAAGGACGCGTTGGGTGTTAAGCAGCAGCAGCAGCAGGGGCGTTAGGGGGTTAAGGGTGCCAAACAAACACGGATTTGGCAGAGATTAGCGCTCGGTTCTGGCGGTTTTGTCGGTTTACTTTAGTTTCCGGTTGCCAGAGTTGAAGTTAATTAATTTTAGCTTATTTGATTGTTTGGCGTGGCATGAGCATGAGCATGTTTGGAATGGCTAAGTTTATTCTTTCTTTATTTGTAAGTCAAAGTATGTAGTGTTAAATTAAATATTTCAATTAATTAACTAATGAGGCTTATTTTTCCCCTTCTCTCTCTCCTTCTCAACGCGCTTGAGTATGTCATCCATGTTGGTGATTAATTTCTCTAGAATTTCCTCCAGCAGGCTTACGCGATTAGTTAAGCTTAAATGGTAAATAAAATTAAAAAAGTGTAAGTTAATTAAAGTTTATTAAAACTTCTTACCGAACCAACTCCTTATTTTCTCCAGGGGGAATTTCCTGGAAGTAGCGAGCCCTGCAAGTATAGATCTTTAAATAGTCATTAAAAAGGAAAAGGATCTTCAGAGGACTTACTCTGTGGCTGTCAAGTTCTTCTGCAACACCTCAGGCTCCTCCTTAGCATCTTCCTCGACTTCCTCGGTCGTGGGCTGGTTGACTCGGCGCTTTCGGCCACACCGAATGATGAAGTAGAGCAATGCCAGAACTTTCTTGTAGATGTACGAGCCCAACTGGCTGCTTCCATGGGTGATCTCACCCTTTACCGTGTTATAGGTCTCCATTATAATGGCAAGGAACATATTCTAGGTTAGAAAAAAACATTAATCATACGAGAAGAAGGCTCGAAAGATCAGTAAAACTCACCAACAAAATAAAGAACACAAGCAAAATGTAGGTGAGAAAGTAAATGGGACCCAAAACTCGATTTGCCTGCTCAATGAGATTGTACTGAAAGTCGCCGAGAATCATCCTAATCATGGTCAAAATAGATGTAATGAAATTCCGAAAATCGGGGTGTTTGGTGCCAAATAAGAGTAAACCCAACTGGGCATAGGCCAGAAACACAATTCCAAACATAAGACTAAAGCCAGCCAGGTCTTTCGAGCACTGTAAATTTACAAATTACACAGATGACATTTGGGTATAATTTCGATTATTCTACATACCCTTTTGAGAGTCGTTGTGAACTGCACAAGGGTCTTGTTAAAACTGATGAACTTGAATATCTTGATCCACACGAGAAAGGCCAGAATGGCCATCATGTCCACATAGATGATATTCCAGAAACAGAGCACGTCCAAGCTTTGATAGGAGAACTCCTCCATGGCCTTGGTGGTGACGGAGCTAACCTTTAAACTGTGCCAAATGTTGTACACCAAGGCTAGGTAACACAGCTGGATAAATAAATATTATAATAATTAATAAATAATTATAGAAGAAAAAGGGATACTCTTTACCAGCAATATAATACAATCGAGCAAATTCATAACCGAGAAAATGTAATTTTTGAAGCCAGATTTGCGTATTTCGTTTATCTCGTATATGGTATAGTATATGACCATGATGTACCAGAATATATAGATTACGGACATCACCATCCTGCGGTCCGTGAAGAAGGAATGCTGCTTCACCGTCTGCATGTGCGCCTGGGGAATGACACCGCCCGTGGGCGGAATCTCCGCAATTAATCTGGAATTATGGGAAATATTAAGAAGAGCTCTCATTGATCCCCCTAGACCCACTTGATGCTCTGAAAAATATCCGTATTATCGTTAAACAAACTAAACTCTACCAGACAGAGTCTAGAGCCCCGGTCAAGCCAGTGATTGTTCTTCAAATCGGTGATTATAGCCAGGTTTTGGTCCTTCTTGTAGGTCAAATCAACCACGTAACCCCCGGTACGATAGAAAGCCAGCACTGTCCAGATGGGCATAGTGTCCAGGGTCGACATGGTCTGGTAAGGAATTCCCTGGAATTCTGTCCTATCCTCGGCTGACCGTGAGTAGGCCGCGTAGCAGCTGTTGAAGTACCGGATGAAGGCGTCGTTCACATAGCAGCTCTCCTTCCGCACGCGGACTTGCCGGATTCGTGGAGGACCCAGCAGCAGGTTCTCGTACAGAAAGACACGTCCCTAGAAGGAACGATGATTGCAATTAAAAATCTAAAACTATTGATATTGATTACCTCCAAATGGTGGTTAGTGGTATTTTGTTTGATACTGCTAGTCTTTTTGCGGTGATGTAATCCCAATTTTGGTACCGGCATCGAACCCCATTTAAATGGCGCTTCACTTTTTATCTGTCGTTGCGTCCTGGTGCCAGTCTTGGAGTCCTCGCCGGGGTCCCAGGAAAACCCAGAGTTACTCCGCCTCTTAGTTGCTTTGCCCGAAGGTTCGACATTTTCCCGAAGTTCATCGAAAGACTCTCTCCGTCTCTCACGTGGTTTTGTCGTCGTCGTCGTCGTTTTGTTCTGATCAGTATTCGTCGAATTTTCTCCACTATCTCCATCCATTAAGGTCAAGTCGCCGTGGAGTGTTATCAGAAAGTTGTAGACTAAATAGTCCCACCAGTCCGGCACGGTAATTTGCTTTTCGAAGTTAACAGTGACCGAGGGAGCAATCACCAGATCACGGGTGGTGAAGAGCTTCTTCATTGTGTCGTTGAAGTAGAACATGTAAGCGTGGCGCACCGACAGAGTAACTGGTTAATATATTGGAATTTAGTTAAGGCAGTACAGGGAATACATGTACTTTTTGAGTTTGAAACACGTTAAATTATATAATTCAATTTCCCACTTACCCAGCGATGTTAGGATCAGGAATATAATGAACACTGTGAACTCGATGAGGGCTTCGCGCACTTCTTCTTCGGTGCTGTAAAGGATGCGAGTTGTCTTGACCTTGTTCTGGTTAGAAATCAACGATGGTCTTCGCGCCTGCTGTGGTGACGGACTAGGCGTCTCCTTTGTCTTTTTCTTAAAGAGACGCTGCTTGAGCCCCTCCTTTGCGTCTGTGGTCCTGGTAGCCGCCATGTTGATACCTCCAGCGGATGTCGATGGTCTTGCCTCCTGAATCTTCATCCGTGGAGAGGCACTTCTAACATTAGCGGCCGGTTGGTCCGAGGACGTTGTAAATTTAACACGTTGGCTAGTTTCGGGTACCCGGGCCGTTGGTCCAGTATCTCGAAGAGTTGCTTGTGAAGATACCACGGGATCTGAAGTCTTGACGGGCGGTGGTGATCGACGAGAAGCCCCGACATCGGTGGTCGTCTCGCCCGTGATCGTTGGAAGTATGACCCGATGGCTAGATTGGAGTACACGGACCGATGTCGATGGTCCAGTATCTCGAAGAGTGGCTTGTGCAGATTCCGCAGGATCAAAAGTCTTGGCTGGTGATAATGATGCTCGACGAGAACCCCTGACAGGCAATGATGATGGCACATAATCGGGCTTAGTTTTTGCATCAGCACCTCGAGTAGAAACTCTTTGTGGTGAAGCCTTGATTCCTGTAGCTTTTGTAACAGGCTGTCCGATCTGGCTGGAGTTGACCAAGGTCCCAGCCTCTGGAATACTTTTTCTTCTGGGCGACGAAGGACCCGATTCGGGCACACTCTTTCCAGATATAGCTCCTGGAGCAATAGTTTTTCTTGAAACCACAGGACCCATTAATGACGGTGAGGTGGGGCGAGTGATCCTGCTGGTGGTTGTTGGTGATTCCAATCTGCGTCTTACAACCACAGGCGGAGGGGGAACGGAAGGCGTAGTCGCGTCGCCTGAAGTCGCGACCGGAGGTAACGATGTCCTTTGCCGGCGCGGCGGAGGAGGCACTGGTGGCCCGTCCGGCGGCTTCTCACCTTGACCCTTTTCCCCTTGACCCTTCTGCGACATTTTCAATAGATTTTCGATTTGTTTGCTCCAAAGTTTGTTTCACTATACAAAGCACAGAATATATAATAGTATTTCCAGCTTCAGACTGAAAAATGTTGTGAACTGACCCCAAAGACAGGCACACGTATCTTGAAGTTTAAAGAATGCTTGCTCGGACCCAGGCTGAGGTAGAGTAAAGTGTTGCCTACTTGGCTTTTTTTGTAGCCAAAATGTTGAGAATTATTTTGGGGATCTAAAAATTAAAATTAAATTCAATAAACAAATTTTTATCTAAATAAATCTCGTAGCTTTGTATTTAAACTAATGAGAAGTTGTGAGTATTAATTTGAAAGACATATATGCTAAGATTTAAATTGGAATACAAATTTCATTGAAAAATAATAAAAAATGTAAATATTTAAATTTCTTTAACAATTTTGTATATTGATAATACATTCATTAATAAATATTCTAAATAAATACATTTCTTGACATATTTTAACTTGCATAAGAAGAAAGTTCAGTAGCTTTCTTAGATAGTTTGTGACGTTTCTACCAAGAAACCTTCAACATTTTACTTTTTTCGTTTTTTTTAAATATTTTTGAAACTAGCAATTTAGCATTAATCCCGTCCATTGATGCCAACACTGGCACCTGGAAAAAAGCAAGATCCAGACAACAGCTGCACATTCGGCGACGCCGTGCATATGCATATTTCATGCGTTAACGCCAACATTTGAATTGCAACCCAGGAGGCGGATTCGTTGCAGGAGGAGAACGAGAAGGAGCAGGAGCAGGAGCAGGAGCTGGAGCAGTAGTAGGAGGAGTGCCAGCCAGTGCAGGATGCTTTTGATTTATGGCAGTGCCTGTTGGATGGCCCACCTCGGCGTTTTCGCCTCCTCCTGGTCTGCAGCTATCAGCGCCAGTTGAGTTGTCAGTTGGCGCATAAAGAATGCATGTACAATAGCATAAATGTGATAAGATCCCTCTCAACGAGCGAATTCTGGGGTTCCTGCGGAGGACTCCGACTGCCAGCAGGATGAGAGTGACTTTCTTTAAGACGATTTAACAGTCTTAGATGGATGTCGTCCTTCGAGGCAGGTAAATAAAGACATTTAGAAGTGTTATTCATGGGTGCTAAGAAAATGTCTTTTTGAACAGATTTTTTGTAAAGCTCAAACCCTTTCAATTTCAATAAAAAATAAATAATAATACCTTATATATTTTTAAAATATTTAATATTTTATTTGTAAATATGTGAAACCGATTCATTGTCTTCAATTTCTTACACACCGCTCAATAAGATGTTATTTTAAAATACAGACTAAGTTGTTTACATTTTAATTTGTTTGACTTTTATTCCATTCCATGACATCGAGTGCAAATTAAGTACAAAGTTGGTAAAATGTGGGTTTGCTTTGAAATCAAATTGCTGTTAAGTTAGCGTAGAATATAGTTTTAAAACTATTAATGACTACATAAAATAGATATGATGTAAGGATGAAGAAGCCATTTCAGAAGTTTACATTTTTTGTGACATTTGAAAACAGCTCTGTATTGATTTAGCTAAAACTACTAGTTCATTTTTACGACATTTCGCATCTTAGGTGTTCTTAGCAGGTGTTTTTAGCTGTTTTAATTAATGTTTTATTTCTTTAAATTTATTTTAGCTAACCCTTTGAATGTTTCTCACTACGAACGGAATTTCGAATGTTTTTTGTTGGTTTGTATTTATATTTATTAGCTTAACACTTAACTAAATATTAATTCACTAAATTGTTTCGTGTGTGCAAAATATATATTTCTATTTTCGTCTGCATTTGTTGTGTTCCATTTTTGTTTCCCCTTTCGATTTGCTTGCTTAACTATTTGGCTTTGATAAATACTTTGGCGCCACACACAGGGCAGCTTCAAATTTCTGGATTTTATTTTGGTTTTCAGTTTTTATTTGTAGGACTTGTTTGCCGACCACGTTGATTAGTTTAGATTAGGAGTTGATGAAAAATGGTTGATGGTTGTGTTTCAGCAAATGTGATTACAACAACAAGGACGCAACTTTTAAGCTACTTCTTTGGTTAAGGGTTGATTTTGCGGTTCATTTTTGTGCACTCGAGAACTTTATTTGTAAGCCTTCTGGTTTTCTATTTGCTCTAGGTTTCTATTCACTTATCAGATACGTTTTTGTAATTGGTCCTTTGGTTTCAGAACATTGCTGCTAAAAAAGGCACAATTGTTTAAGCTAGTTTCATCCATTGTCTGTTGCGAATTAGTTGTGACTGTGTGCTGGGCCCTGGCCACGCCCCTCTAGGCCACCTCAGCAGCTGGGTAGAAGCTAGTACGGCTTGGCCGCATCCTTGGAACGTTTCAGTTGGACCTTCAGGCGCTTGGTGCCGATCTGAAAGCCGTGCATCGCCTGGATGGCCGCGTTGGCCGAGTGCGGATTGTCGTAGGAGACGAAGCCGAAGCACTTGGACAGGTTGGTCTGCTTGTCGATGAACACCTTGGCCGACAGGACATTGCCGAAGGGCAGAAATGTCGACGCGAGATCCGTGTCAATAAACTCCTGAGGTAGGTGATAAATGAAGAGGTTGCTGCCATCTGGACCTGGTAAGGTAAAATTTTAAATTATAAACAGTATTTAATTAAATAATATTCCCTTGAAAACTCACCCTCGATTTGTTTGCCAGCCACGCCCGCTGCTGCCGCTTGAAGGGCGCTGGCAGTCAGGGGCTGAGCGGCTCCATAGGCGGCGGCTCCATTTGTCAGTCCACTCAGGGAGGGGGTATAGGGGTCGGCGGCACTCGGGGGCCCTAAAAGTTACAGACAAAATCAGAAATATTTCCCATAAGAATATTAAATTCAATTTAAAAATACTCTCAAATAATACTAAAATTTGTATTTGTAGGTTTCCAAAGAAACAAATTACCCAAAAACACACATACACACACACTCAGAAACAGGACAAAACACACACAGTGGCACATACAGGACGACAGGATACAGAGAAAAATAGAATCAACCATAAACAAGAACCATATCTGAACAATAAACGAACCCAAGTTGAGTTAACGCATATGAGATTTCGGCCCTTTTATTTATTATGATTTTTAGCCTTCCTTTTTTCACACTTTGTACTCAACCGTTTTATGCCTTCTTTTATCGTGTCTTTTTTTTTTTTGGCCCTCGTCCTTTCATTATTAAATTTTGTACTCTCTTTTATTTTGCTTCTGTATCCTGGGGGAAAAAAATGTGTTAGCCTTTGTTGTTTGGCCGCTCCGCATGGCGCCTGTTTTTTAATTGAGCCAGCAAACATTTTCGTTGCTTCCACTGCCGCTGCTGTGCTTTTTTCATAATCTACTATAAATTTATTACTTTCTTTTAGTTTTCCCTTTGTTTTCTTTGACTGCTTTATATAGGCATTTTTTTATTGCGTTTCCAAATTTGTTGGATGCTCTTTGTATGCCAACATTTTGGCGGGCATGTAAGTTTTAGAAGGAAATTAATTTAATGTTTTGTGGAATCCATAAAAGTTGCTAATTGAAAAGCTAATTGGAATTGCGAATGTGGAAAATGTTTGGATATTTATTGCCTCAACTTTTGGTGTTTTATTTGAATTTATGTGTCTCTTTTTGTGTATATTTTATTGGTAAAGTTTACATTTAATATATTAACCTTAAGTCAATATAAAATCAGAAATTCTTATTAAAAATGTCCTTAAAAGACTCTTCCTTTCAATTTGTTTGCTATTTATGTATCTTCCAATTCCTACTTTCCCTTTTTCCTATATCTAGGCATTTAATATACGAAATTTTCTTTCATGTAAATATTAATCCCCGGCCTTCGCCACGCAATCTGAGCTTGAATCTGCGGAATTTTGTGGCAATATATTTTTTTCGCTTCTATTTTGTTTTATTAAAAACTCAATTTTTTTCAAATGCAATCAAGAACGTGTTGTTTGGAATGCCATTTATTTCCTTTTGTCATAGATTTCATTTCTTTTCGCGTACACTGCCTTTTTAAAATTGCTCTTTTTTTATAATAAATACTGTTTTTGCATTGGTTTTTCGGAAAACTCATTTTATTTTTATTGACAAAGATGGGCAAACTGTAAAAATGCAAACATAAAAGGGCAACAAATATTTTGAATTAGAAACTTTCAGACAGAAATTGAAGTTCGTATTGCAAAAAGGGATTCTTCAGCAACGAGGTGAGACGAATTTAATTAACTATTGAGCTTTGGCGTTTTCAGAATATTTTTAATATTTATTTTTGGGAGTTTATGATATAAAAACAAGTTTGTTGATGAAACAAAAATGTAAATGTAAATTTCTGTATTTGTTTAAGCTGCACAAGTATTTTGAAAGTATTATTTTATATTTTTTCATTATATATTTTAATTATTATGTTATTTGGGGATAGGGCTTAGCTGGGCGCTTTTATTGGCTCATGCAGGCTGCGGGGAGGCTATATTATTGAAGCTTATTTTGTTTAGAGTTAGTGTGATTAAGTGCCAGAGGTAAAACTCTGTTTGATTACATTACAAAACAAAAGAACACATACAAACATTTACAAGATACACAAAAACACAATCACCCGTACCCGAAACATACATATTGATACACTCAATGAACAGAAAATATAGGTAATTAGGGGAATATTATTTAGCAAATGGTTTCATTTTCAATTTAAAAAGGAATATTATGTCTGATTATTTAGAGGGATATATTTTAAATAAGCATTATGATTATTTGATTGAATATTCTTAAAAGAAAAAAATACATTAAGCAGGAAAGTCTTTTGAAAATATTTGTTTAAAAATTTGTTTGTGGCATTTTGAGCAGGAAAGCCTAACCTTCAGGTTTTGGCGCTGGGTAAAAACAATCAAAAATGAATTATATGTATTATAATTTCATTTAATTGCATTTAGGGATGTTTACAAATTTTAAATAATTTAATATTTAAAGTGATTTTTTTAAGACATATTAGGTTTACCCTAAGTAGGGACATTCCTGCTTTATTTGAGCGTTAATTATGACTTCGTGATTTACTTACACAGCGCGTTCAGGGTCAGCGTTTGACCTCCGCCCACCTGCTGCGTGGGCGTGGCCATCAGCTGCGACATGTTGAAGGCCGCCGCCGTTGGGGGTGGCTGCTGTTGCTGTTGCTGGGCGGCGGCGTAGGCCAGACGCTGGTGGTGCAGGCTGCTAGTACCGCTGCTGCTCTGGCTACTCTGGCTGTGATGGGCGATGGTCAGCGGATGGTGGGCGTGGGCATGGGCATGGGCGTGGGCGTGGGCGGTGGGTGTGGCTAGCAGGGCTACCAGATTCTGCATAGACAGGGATGGAGCGGTGAGCAGTCCAGTGCCAGGAGCATGCCCGGCGGCAGGGATCCCGATGCCGCTGCCGCTGCTGCTGCCGCCGCCGCCGCCGCTGCTACCTGTGGGTGGTGCGGATGGTGATGGGCCGCCGCCGCCGCCAAGTGGGAGAGGTGCTGCTGCTGCTGCTGCTGCTGCGACGGCAGCCGATAGAGATGCGGCTGCTGCGGATGCGGCGCTCCCGGCGGCGCCACCTGATGGGTGTGACTGAGGCTGTGGCTGTGACTGTGGGTGCTGGCTGTGGTGGGCACTGTTATCCGATGGGTGGTGGAAATTTAGTCCTGAGTTCCATAGTTATTTTTTTGTTTTGGTTTTGTTTTGTACAGTTTTGAGTTGGTTGGTTTTATGGTTTAAGGTTTTGAGTTGGTTGAGTTGGTTGATTGATTGTACATGACCACAGAGTCAATCATAGACATACCAAATAATGTTCAACGAATATTTATATATATAAAAAAACATAGAAGAAAACACACACCCAATTGGATTATTTACATTTACAAAAAATTATAAGAAAAGTAATTTCAATTTAACATTTTTTCGTTTTTTGTTTCGGTTTGGGTTTCGATTCGATCAATTTTATGTAAATATGTAAACATACAAATCAAAACATAATAAAAAAGGAGGAAAAATAAACAAAGTGGGGGAAGAGGGAAAAAACAAAAACAAAATGAAAATGGGTAACATAAATGAAATAAAAATACAAGTAATTAAACTAAGGAAAATCAAATAAAGAGGATGAGAATATTTTAATTTAAAACGAAAAAATTGGCATAAAATCATAATAAATGAAAACTTGTAATTCAGGTTTCGAATTGACATTAAAATTTTTTAAAAATCTTGTAAGAAATTATAAATCAAAAGTAAATTTAAAAAAATTGTAAAAAAAAAAACTTAATAAACAGAGGAATATAGGAATATACAATAAAATCTTAAATAAAAAATAATAACAACATAAAATGCATTCAATTCAATAAATAAAAATGTAGTTCAACGCAACGGGGGATGCAGGATATTAAGTAAACCAAAAAATCATAAGTAAATAAAAATCAAACAAACATAAACGAAGAGACATAAATTTCAATTCAATCGAATGCAGTTAGACATAAAGTAAATATATATAAAGTAATGTAAATCAATGGCATTAAATAATTGAATAAATCTAAGAAAAATGCTGGCGGAAGGAAACCGGAAACAGCGAATCGCTCGATTTGGCTTCCGGTTTCCGTTATGCTTTTCGTAGGCTGCTCTTATGTTGCATACTTGGTGGCGCTGGCAAAATATGGAAAGCTTTTTTTTCTACACAAAACAAGAATCCTGTGAACACACACACGCAGAGAGGCAGAAAAAGAGGGATAGAGAGAGAGCAGGCAGGTGTGTGCTTGTGTGTGTGTGTGGGAGGAAAGGGGTTAAGAGAGAAAGAGGAAAGAGAGATGAACAGGGACATTCACATAAGGAGCCTGGCATTGTCTAGCATATTTAAGGAATATTTCTCAAATTGCTTCCTCGCTTTGAATGAGCTGCATTCTATGTGTGTGTGTGTGTAGTTTTGATATCCTTTGCCATCCTCATACTCCTTTTGCCCCTTGCCATCCTTTTTTTGTGGGCATAATAAAACTTTAAGTGTTCTCACCTGCGGACAACTTCAGGTGCTGGGCTGTTGCCACATTGGAATTGCATTTGTTTACCTGCCAGGCCCCCGGCTATTGGGGCCAAAGCATACTATATCTCTGTGAGTGTGTGTGTGTGTGTGTGGAGCCCTTCGTTTCAGCCACCTTTGATGGCGCCTTTTGCCCTTGGGGCCTTTGGCAGGACTTATAAAAATTTCAAGTCGGCAAATGGGCAAAAGCAGCACAGAGGAGAAAATGCTAGACAAAGACGTTCCTGGCTGGTGGTTATTCCTTTGCGGACCCACCTCCACCGTCTTTCATAAGTGGGTAAAAATTTTGCTTAGAGCTTTAAATATTTTACTATTCTTAAGAGGAATTTTTAAGCCACTTTAAAATGGTACTAATTTTTATATTTATTTTCCCTAACTCCCCTTTTTACAGAAGCTTAACTATCAGAGTTTTCCTTTTATCTTTTGCCTTAATAGCTTTGTTCTGAGAAATCTGTTTTCAGCCTTAATTAAATAAGGTTTTTCTGTCAACGCTCGATCCTGAAATTGGTCAAATCAGCCAACGTTTACAGGTCCGCCGCATCCACTTAACGGTCTCATTCAGCACTTATATACAAAAAAGGAAAAAAAAAATCATATAAACGAAACGAAGGAGCGTACAGGACACGTTCCATACATTTGCTGGCCATCAGAGTTCGGAGTCGTCGAGTCCTTTGCGGGCCCCTCCTGGATCTGGCATTTAAAAACGTCATTTGTTATTCAAGTGGCATACGTCGTCGCTCTAAGTTCCCCTAACTGCCCAAGAGCTGTCCCTCACTGTCCGTTCACAGTTACTGCCGTTGGGGTCAGGTCGGATTGGAGGCCACCTTCTCCTCCTTCTACTTGCATTGCCTCCGCTTTTGTCACTTTTCCTCAGTACGAATCCCTTCCGCATGCCCTGCTTCTTGAGTGAGTATGTCTACTATGGGATAAGGTATGGTTTTCTTTTCTAGATTAAAAAATATTCAAGAATATAAGCTAGAAATTGAGGGAAATATTTTTTTATTTCCATAAAATATACAGTAGAAATGTCTAATTAATTTCGCATTTCTTTACTTTTTTTTAGTGTATCTCCTCTACCTAGAAAGTTCTCTTTTTGGTACTGGATTTTTTGCGCTTTGTGCGATTACATCACGCGCCGCTCAACATTCGGTTGTCTGTGATTCCCCTTTTATTTCATTTCGACCCCACCTCCCCCCCACTGCCCTTTGTTTGTTCAAGCCCTTGTGCTTGATTTGTTATGCGCAAAATGTCCACGTTTACGGCGAGACTGGTCAGAAGGGGGCGTGCCACGTCGTCGGTCATTCTAATGAAGCGGCGCTGCATATGCAACACGTTTACATCGACGCCCTGTACGTGTGCGACTGTTGGCCAGAAATCTGAGAGACCGTCTGGGCCATCATCGTCATCATCATCGTTTTCATCATCATCATCATCCTCGTGGCAGCATCATCATCATCCTCGTGGCAGCATCATCGTCGTGTCATCCCGTCATTGTCGTTGTCCACCTTTTAATCCTATTACAATGTTTTTGTTTTATTCATCAGGCTCTCCAGTTGCCGGGCCTGGTTTTCTCCCATCTTTCCCGTAACTTTTCCGGCTTTCCCTCTCCCTCTCCCCCCCTGGCGCCTGCATTTATGCAGATTTTGTTGCTTAAATTGAAATTAATTATTTGTCAGTTGTTGCTGCTGGAAGAAGGATTCCCCTTTGCTTTGCTTTCCGCACTTTTGTTATTTTTTACCCATTTCGCCTAACTTAAGTCTGCCGGTTATAAATGAAGTTAGCGGGGAGTAGGGATTTTTTATTTCTTCTTTAAGATTAATTCTTGTTGACTTATTTACATGTCAAACAAATAGCAGCTTATGGAACCAAAAGGGAGTTTATGAAATCAACCGGAAATTTGATTATACATGCTTTTATAGTTACTTTATATCCATTTTTTGTTAATTAGGAAATTTCTCTGCACCCTTTAAAATATAGTAATAAGTGCAAAAATTTGAGAGTCATTTAATGATATTATTACCTATGTAGCTTAGGAAAACACCTCACATCTTTAATGCCTTATTAGTAAAGGGCAAACCACACACACACACCTAGAAAGGCTGCTTTATAATGAATCAACATTCTCTAAGATCAGTTTTAAACATATTTTTTTAGCTATATTCAATCGATGCTAAACACACACATTTAAAATAACTCTTTCGATCCACTGAGTGATGAAAGGGAACATTCATAAAGTTAAGTATACGTATAAATTAAATTAAATGAATTATTTTTTGGTAACATATTCATTGTTTTTGCAATAAAAACACATAAAAAGTGCGCGTTTAAAAAGAAATAAGGATAAACAGAGAGTAAAAACACACGGAGAAAACAACGAGCAAATGCGTGGAAACAAAGACAGGTAGGTATGAAAGTTACGGATAATAGATATAAAGATATAGATATTCATAGAGTGAAAGATGCAACGTTGTGGATTTGTTCAGTGTCTGTGACTAAAATCGAAGATTATAGAATGAAATATATGGATGAAAGAGTATTAATTGTAAATTTATAAACATTTACTTTTAGCAAGACTGTCTCATCCATATATTGTATAATCTCAGCTAAGGTTATATCTTTGGGGTAATTATCAGGGCGGATCTGACCTATCGGATTAACCTAACTTTAACTCTACTCTTACGGCATCCACTCACCTGGCATATAGTGTGCCGGACTCAGTCCGTATCCGTGGAGCTGCTGGTACAGCTGGAACTGAGCCGCCGTCGCTGGATCTGTTCCCAGGTAAGCGGCAGCTGCCGCCGCCGCTGCCGCAGCTCCCTGATGCGGATTACTGGCCAGCAGGGTGGGCGCCAAGGATGCGTTGAGGGCGGCGGTTGAGGGCACCTGAACGAGAGCTGCTTGGGCCGGTGCTCCCGTCTGCTGCACTGGCGGTACTGCTGCCAAAGCGGCGGCCATCGATGGGTTCGGCCGGGCCGCTGAGGGTGTGGTGGCTATCAGGGCGGTGGCCGCATTAGCGGTGGGCGTGGCAGCTGCAGCAGAAGCACCGCTGGCCGTGGGTCCTGTCAGTGCATTGATGCCACAGAAAGCATGAAGCTGCTGCATTTTCTTTTGGTCCTTCTCCTTCTGCGTGTCCGCAAACTTGACCACCAACGGGGCCGAACAGCCCTCCATGGTCTGACTTTGGTGGAGCGCCTAGAAGAGTAAAGAGTTTCAGGGGATTAATCGAAGCATCCGAAAAAAGAGCATTCTTCCAGGACTTTACTATTGTATTGTCTTTGTTTCTATTGATAAATTGTAATTATAATACTAAAACTAAAGGCTAGGGTGACTTTTAGATGATTTACTAAAAGATGTTTAAGTCATATTACTCATACGCAGTGGTGTAATTTCTCAGAAAGTATTTTGTTTGCCGATTATTATTATTATTTAAAGTTCTTGAATTTTAAAACCCAGCATCTCAAGTCTTTTAAAGTATTTTATATAATATTTTAAACCTTTATTTTTTATACAAGAATATTACTCATACGCAGTGGTGTAATTTCTCAGAAAGTATTTTGTTTTCTGATATAAATATTTTATTAATGCTTCATTAATTTTTATAATCTCCGTCGGAACTATTTATATATATTTAATTATAATATTTCGAATACAGTTTTTATTTAAAAAACACTATTACTCATACGCAGTGTGGTATTTCCTCAGAATTTATGTTGGAAGCTTGCGTAAACGTAATATTAAGTGTTCTTTAATTTATAAAACCCAGCATCTCAAGGCTTTAAAGGTATTTTATAAAAGATTTTTAAGCTTATATGTTTTTAAACAATAATATTACTCATACGCAGTGTAGTATTTCTACAGAAGGTGTTTCAATTGCTGGCATAAATGTTTTATCAATAATTATTTTATATTTATCTAAATTTTATGTTTATAACTTTTTTTGTAATATTTCAAAGCTTATTTTTATTTAAACAACAATATTACTCATACGCAATGTTGTCATTTCTAAGAAGCTATTGTGCTGGCATTAATTATTAAGAACATAATAATATTTAAATTTATAAAAACACCTATTTCACCTCCTAAATACTTTCCTAGACCCATGCCTGCCAACAACACGTTGCATCTCCAACCCGGCATGGCTCGGAAAAACTGTCTTTGGGCTGTGTAACCATGGCGACCTGTTTTAAAACTCGGAAATTTCCCTAATTACTTTGTAGCCAAGAGCAGCAGTGTCGCCGCGATGGCCGGAGAGGGGGCAAAACAATGCGCCGGCCATAAAAGTCGCGCCAGAGCCGCAAGAATTATAGTCAATGTAATTAAAGAGCACTTCTGGTGGCTGCCACGATACAGGCGGCCCGAGCGACGACGGGGGGCATGCGGGCGCGGCAGGATGCAGGCCAGAGTTGCCAGCGCCGCCACAATTGAGCGGAAGTTTCGGAGCCCGGGTCGCCGTAGTCATAGCCATAGTCCCGGCTGAGTTTCAATGATAAAGTCTACATAAACCGGAAAATAAGTAAAGTGGCTTGCCAGCCCCCACCCCGCCGTTGAACGCCGCTAAACATTCCCCTCATCAGACCGCAGCCTAAATGCCTTTGCTAAATGTTTGGCCTGGTTTTCGTGACGCCGCCGCCAGAGTTGCCAGCGACGCCTCGATTCTCACCCCATCGCATCCCCGAGTGCCATTCCTGCGCCATTTTGTTTGTTTTCGGGCTTAGCAGAAAGGTGTAAATTAAGTCGCTTAAGCGGACAAATGGCTGTGTGGGTTAAACTATCCGGGAGGAGGGAGGCGGCAGGGGCTTGTCAAATGGGTGGACATGCGGATGCGGATGCGGCTTAAGTGCGCGTCATTATTCTGATGCTGTAAGCCGTCGACTGGCTGCCATAAAACTTATCAAAACTGCTTTCGACCCCTAAATACCTTTGCCGAGTGAGTTTCGGTTTAGAAGTTTGCCAAGGAATCGTTCAAGGAGAAAAGCGCAGGTGGGCAGGGACATTAAAGTTGTAAAAAGTAAATAGACTTGAACTGAGTTTATTTAGGATTTGATTTAGGGGTACTTTTAATAAAAATAAACTTATATTATATTACAGGCAAACACATTTTATTTGGATTGAAAATTATTTGTTAAGTTTCCTCAGTAGGCATTAAAAGTATTAAAGTCCACAATTAGTTGTTGGCCTTCTTTGAATTTTTTAAAACTAAAAAATAGGAGAGTTATTTTTTAAACTCTTTTTACTCAAAGGCTTCCTGTATTTATTTAAGCTTTAACTTAGAACACCCTTCAAGTCCCTACTAATCCTTGGTAATTTTTCACAGCTCAGTCTTTACAACTCAGCTTCCAAAAAAACAAGAAGGGTTAAATGACCCGTTGGCCAAGAGTGAGCACTGGAAACCCAACCGCATTCCGAACTTGGCCTGGACTCAGCGCAAACCACTTGACAAATTAGCGAGACGAATGCGAAAAATAAAATCTGCATGCGTTGAAAAATGCTATCATCATTTGGCCACCCATTTTCCGCCCTTCGTCCGCTTACTCATACTTTTCCCTTGGCTTTCATTCGGGGTTTTCGCAAAGAAAAAGAGACTTAATGGAGGAGTGGCGAGAGCGGAGGAGAACAAATTGCTGGGCCATAAACATGGCACATTAATATTAAATGCACTCTGCCAGTGCAGCTTCAGCACGGCTTGGGCTTATCCTGGGCTATCCCAGGGATGGTTTTTCTTCGTCCTGGATTGCATTTGATGGCGCTGCATACTTTCAGGCGTCAATAGACTGCAATGACTTTGCATCTCTCGCTTCAGTCGCCTCGATCCAAATCATTTGCTTCTTCTTGGCCTTAACACATCTCTAGAGCCTGGATCCTTGGGATCCTTGGACCCCTTAACCCAGGCCCACACCCATTGCCGGCGTGTGCGTGCCTAGAATCCCGTAATATGACTTCAAATGCATTAAAATCGCACACCCTCACACTTAGATTCCAGTACAGTGATAACTGGTGAGTAATGGAATAATGTTCCCTTGACTTTAGTTTAGTTATTTTTAAGCAATTTAAATATTAAATTCTTAAATTTGATAAAGGTCTTTTCATTCGTACAAAGCTTTAATATTTAACTCAACCTTTGAAGATCAAATTTATTTCGGTAGGCAACCTACATGAGGCACATTTCCTGGACTATAAGGCAGCATCCTTAGATTACATCGCATCCCGTCCTTCCCGCAGAGCCTTCCCGTATCTGTGTGTTTTGCTATGCGACAGTGTGCATGCATGGCTTTGCAATGGCCGTCCGCCCACAACAACATTCATCTTGCAAAAGGCGACAAATTATGTGCAATATACACAGAACAGGCCACAACAGAGACGGCATGTTCGGACGCTGTGTGTGTGTGTGTGTTTGGCTGTCGGAAGTTTGTAATTTTGCCTGTTTCCGGCACAAAACTTGCATTAGTGTTTGCGTGTGTGTGTGTGTGCTGGTTGTTTGCTTAAAAGTGAAAGAGATGGCATGGGAAATGGAGGATCCTGTGGGGTTACTTGGGTGCCAGGATTACCGTTGACTTCTTCCGCTGCCAGAGGCGGCGTCTTGCTTGCGTTTCAGCTTCCTGTTTGCAGTTGCATGCGGTTTTTGTTGTTGTTGCTGTCATTGTGGAATGAAGCTGTGCCCGTGTGGGTGGCTCTGCTTTGCCATCTGTGTGTGTGTGTTTGTGTGTGTGTGTGTCTTTGGGTGTGTGCGAAGAAACGTGTTTTATATGCGCGACTCTTGCCGCCACAGCAATTAATCATGACGACAGTTTTTCCCACACACTCGCTGCAGGAGCAAAGACAATGATGCGCTTAAAGCAGATAATCGGAATTTAAGCTGATCGCATTCTCTTGATCTTTCTTTGATTTTTTTACCCAAGTGCGGGGATTTTTGTGTAATCGGTAGAAGATTCGCCAGTGGCAATGAGCCTTGGTTAAGTAGTTATTAAGCTATGAATACCAGGTATTTAGTGGTAGAAGCACTAGGGATTTGATGTTATAGCTGCGATTATTTATGCATTTCAATATTGAATAATAAATTCGACACATATCAATACATATGCTATAAATTCTTGATAAATGTTGGATAACTAAACACTAACTGATTTGATAATTTAAATAGATAACTTCTTGCCACTGATTTTATTTGTAGGAAAAACACTTTACACAATACTGCGTCTTTATAAAAAACTATAACTAACTCCTCGATATTATCCCCACTCTCCAATATTAAATATTTAAATATTTTCTATAATTTCTAATTAAATAATACACAAAACTCACCTTGATCGCCCCAATGGCATTCTGTTTGGTTGCGAATGTGACGAAGGCACAGCCCTTGCTCTGACCTGCCTGATCCCGGAGCACGGTGCACTCCTCGATGGTTCCGTGGCCGGTGAAGAGTTGCCGCACATCGGCCTCGGTATACTTTTTGTTCAGCATGCCGACGAAGAGTTTCCGCTCTGCAAATACATCAGCGGGAAATGCGAAATGAGTGGAATGTTTTCAGTGAATGCTTGCGGAAATAAACATAAAATAAATACGTATACGACAGGGGGGCCGACGTGGAGTGGTAAAATTAACATAAATAACAATTGTGGGGAATGTGAAGAGCCGGGTCAAGAGGTCCTGCAACTGCAAAAGCGCGGGCCTTAAAGGCACCAACTTAATGAGTTGCCAATGCAGGCAGGAACTATTATTATGGTCGGTGCGGTACTTCATTCAGGGCCGTAAAAATGTTGCCCCAACTGAGGCTGCTGCTGACTGATTGACTAACGGACCGAATGACTGACTGACTGGCTGACTGACTGACTGAGCGACTGACGAAAGCTGCAAACGAAATGGTCGCCATAAAAATGGCATTAAAAAAACCGAGTAAATGGGTACATATGTGTGCGGCTTAACAGCTTTAAAGCTTATGGTTGGCAGAAGGTGACACTATAATAATAGTCTAGCTGCTTTCAAGCTAAGTATTAAAATTAAATAAAGTTTAAATGTTTTAAAAAGTAGTCATTGAAGGGGCTTATAATTTGTTCAAGCAGGAAAATTAATTTTTTAGTTGGATTTCCTGGGATTAATTCTTTTAACAAGTTACTTTACTAAGTTGTTTTTTCTTGCTATCTTTAAATTCTCTATTCAGGCTATATAATAAATTTTTACAAAATAGAGTTTTCAATATTTAAAGAACCCGCAGCATCTCTGACCCGGCTTAAAGCCACAACAGGTGAACACATGTTTGGGGGATTTTCTTTTATGAACTCATAGCTGGGCGCTTAAATTCGTTAATGAGCTGCCACCGTGCGTGCTGGCTTTCCCCGTTTAACGATCGACCAGCGAGTATTTAACCCGAATTGCGGAACACCCGGCGTATGAGTGATATATGTTGGTTATTTCTGATTTTTTGACTCCTCGTATCGAGCAAGGGTGCTGCAATTAATCAGAGGACAACTTTGTAAGCAGCTGGGTCCTGTAAAGGGGGAATTTAACTTTAAAATGGCACAATAAATCGCCTCTCGAATATATGTATATGTATATGGGACTCTCCCCCCTTCATATCGAAACGAGAACATTTGTAAGGGAAAAGTTTTGGTGCACGGCAATTGTTATGTTTTATCTCGGTCGGTCCCCATGTGAAACTTTTTGGGGGAGCGCACATGCAAAAGACTAAAAACGCAATCGCAACAAATCGAATCAATGCAACAAGAACTGCAACTGGCGAACTGCAGCCATAAGAAGGAGCAACTTTTCATTCTGCAACACTTTCCACATTCCTCTGACTGCCCCGCAACTTGCCTTAAAGTTTTCCAGAGACAAAACCCACACACATATGTACAAGGATACGCATAAGGGGCGATTCCAAAGCATTCTCCTTAAAACAAACTAAGCGTGTGTTCAAACTACTACTCGATACCCTAACTATGGGGGGGTTAACTTGGACACAATAAAAATATAGAAAAAGGGGAATTTGTATAAAAAATTTATCTAAATCAAAGTTAAAATATAAATTAATATATCGATGCAGTCTTGATGCACCGACATCTTCTGCTTTCTTTGATTCACACTTATTTAACTCGTGTAAATTTAGTTTTTAGACATTTAATTTTGAGGGTACTTCAACTCCAGTATATTCCACTTGAAAACACACCCTCTCCGGGGTTCACCGCTTTGGGCAGGGGTGTCGTAAAGTATAAATATAGAAAATTGTGTCGCTGCAAGGGAAGTGATTGGAAATTGTTGCTTTCGCCTGGAGTTGGCACCAGCAGAGACCCCAAACCGAGGCACTCAGAACGCACTCAGCCTGCTTGGGGGTCTTATCTCAGGTGCTTTCCTTTTTTTCTTTTTGTGGTGGCTCTGAGGTGTGGGGTAAGTTTTTTGCACTTCTGTGTGCTAAATACACAGGAAGTTATAGGTCTTTCCCAGCACTCAGGTCCCAGGTCTGTTTGCAATGCACCCTCTCTCTCGGTCCGGCACATGTGGAAAATTTATTTGAGGTTAGTTCAGGTGCGACACAAGGAGTAACATTTTATATATTTATTGTATGGATTTGCCATTTTAAGTTGAAACTTTGCCAGCGAGAAGATACGTACGAGTGGCACGGGAAACGGAAAAGGGCTATGACACAAAAGGAGGTTCAAACTTATTGCAAGCACCTTAGTCGCCCCTTATTTTCTCGCCCACTCGAGGAGCTTGTTAAGGACCTCTTTTGTATTTGGCATCGCTGATTGGAAAGTTTTATGCGCACGTGATTTTTCAGCGCTGATAAAAAGCAGCGTGTTGGGGAAAGTCCAGGGCAGCGAACAGAAAAAAACCCACCGAAAATGTATGAAATCCCCAAGTATTCGCTTTTGTTCTCGCAAGTGATGTGCGTTAAATTGGTTTGCAATGGTTCAGGGGATAAATGAGAGTAGAGAGTGGCCCGAATTTGAGATATTTAAACATAAATCTTCCTAGAGATCACTAGCTAGAGGTTCTTTAAAGCCAGATGAGATATATAACCATGTAATACCTTTACTATTACTTTTATATACATCAAACAAATAGAAAGAGACAATGTTTGAGGAAACCATATCGTAATTTAACACATTATTTTAAAGATTCCAGCAGTAGTACAGATCCTGAATCCGATTTTAATGGCAAAAACCTACTGGTTCATTAAGGGTTATGTCCCATTTGCATTGGCTTCTCGTGGCTGCCATTCCGGTGCAATCTCCGCATTAATTCGGCCCTAGGTAGTTTATCATTTTCACCTTTTTCGGCTGGAAGGAATCTCATTTAAGTGGAGTCACTGCCAACACGGTCCGCTCCACCACACTCCCTCACTCCCAGCGTCCCAGTGCATCTCTCTGTCATTCCTTTGGGCCATTACAGTTGCAGAAATTGCAATTTCACGACAATTACCACAAATTGGTTTCCTCAACTGGCTGGGCGAACATTTTCGTTTTCGTCCTTCGTCTTTCGTGCCTTCCGCCTTACAATTATGCGGAAAAGTTACGCCCACCGCAGCCCAAGGATTTTTCAGCAGCATCATCGGCGGGGGAGGGAGAGGAGGAGATGAGGAGGAGCTGGAGTTGGAGGGCAGGTCCTTCCGCTTGTGGCATATGCATTGTAAGTTCATCCTTGGGAGCCAACTCTGCCATATGATGTCGTTAACTGTCTTAAGATTTATATGCACAGTCAAAAGCGGAAACTGCACTTTCCTTCTTGTCCCCTTCCCGCAGGATGTCCTCATATATTTCAGTTCACACTTGAGACATCAACTTTTGTGTCAAGTTGGTTTCTGGCCGCTCCCCCGAAAAATGTTCGGCTCCCGGGCAAAGTTTGTCATGTGCATAATTTACTTTTTCCACACACACCCATTACGCTTCCTCCTTATCTTATTAGAGACTTTTTCTGTGGAGTCAGCCAGGCATTAGATTGCATTCAATTTGCATAGCAATTTAATTGCTCGCCTCTCGCAAAAATCCTTCGGCAGCTCTTAATTATTTACGCAGTGGTGTTTGTTTGGCATAAACAAATTAAGCGCCTAGTGCGAATGAATGTTTACAAGCTAAGCTGCCAGCAATCCAAGATATATGAATGTATATATGCACCACAAATGATATGCACTTAAGCGTGCCAAGAGAATGGTTAAGTCAATTGTGGTTTTCCAGGTGTTTGGATACTCTATTTAATGGGTAGAACATTGGAATGCTAATAGAAAATATATAAATATTTGGGATGGTAATTATTATTTATAGTTGAAACAGGTTAAACATTGCTTTTATTTAGAATGAAATTCTTGAACATGTGAATTTTGAGGTAAACTAATGATGAAAATTCAAAGAAAAGTATAGACTTCCTGCTTAAACATTTTATTTAAAATTTTGTATATTTGTTATGACTTAATGAATCACTTCTAATTCATGTCTTCGAAATATATACTTCCATAATTGAAGTAATTTTTTGGTTTTGGAGTAGCTTAAGAAAAGTTTCTTTACAAATATATTTCTTTGAATAAAATAATGTTTTACTGGAATTAAAGCTCGCCTTCTGCTTTGAGAACTACATAACTTTCCCCATAGCTAATCCTCTCCATATTTTCCTTATATATGTCTAGAGTAAGCCGCAAACAAAAGTCAAACGCATTAAGCAGAACAATTGAAACCATGCAAACGAATGAAGCGCATAAAACTTTGCCACATCGAAAGTTTGGGGGAGAATTCCGCCCCAAGGATTGTCAGCTGAGATTTGCATACATACTCGTTGTATACCGGATGGAGTGGAGCTTGCTACTAATGCGAAGAACATTAAAACGAGGACGAGCAGGAGTGCGGCAGGATAAATGTTAAACATGCCAGCCAGATTTATACAAAAAGACACACACATTCATATCGCACTCGGATTCGGATTCAGATTCGGTTTCGGTTTCGAATGCGGCATTCCAATTGGAGGACGAGGACATTATTCAATGTGCGGCCAGGGGCCAAAGGGAAGCTGTAAAGTAATACATATGTAAAGGCAGATGTGAACAAGTTAGCTAATGGCTATGACGCCCCCTTCCCTGAATACCAAACACTGTCGGCATTCGGAATTATTATTGGTTTAGTTGAGCTGACTGATTTTTAGTTTCATTCTCCTTGGGCAGTTTTCATATTAATTTAAGTTACTAAGTCACAGGTAGAGCAGCCAGGTCTTATCGCCAAGCTTGAAATAAATCTTGAATTAATTAAGGCACATTATGGGTAAGCAGAGCTTGTCTCAGGGAGAAACTAATCACATTTTAAGCTACTTAGGCAGCAGCCCGGCTCGTCGACGTCGTTGTCTATCAGGTTTCAATTAAAATTTTGCATAAAACATTGACAGCGAATAGGGAAGAGGATACGTGAAGGACTAGGCCTGCAGGATATGCTGCCACTGCTGCAACTGCCATCTTCCGCAACCGTTAACGTTTTCAATTATAACATAAACACTCAAATAACGCTGTGCAGATTACAATGGAAAGTCAGGGGAAAGTCTTCAAGGATACACTGTACAAAATGGTAATATAATATCTCCTTTTATTTTGTTTAAAATTAAAACCTTTTTTATCAGAGAAAATGTAATATGTGTATTAAGGAATCCAGTTAAATCGCTTATTTTTCCTTCTGATATCCTGGCCTCTCCTGTCGTTGTTACTCTGTGTGTACTGTACAGATTAAGCGCTGAGAGCACACAGGCCTGATAAATGAAAATGCCAGGCACACAGTGCAACAGCAACACAGGCTGCAACATCACGGCAGCAATTTGAAGTGCTGCACGGGTTGGAGGCAACTTTTCACATATTTGTATCTGTTTGTGTTGTTAAGTAGTTTGGGCGCTTCCAGCTCGCAGTCTCAGCTGCATAAATATTTATTGCAGAAAATTCATGTGTGCTGTGGAAGGCGCATATTTCCCTAGCATACTTTCGGACGAAGAGCGGAGAGAGCTCTCATAATTAATTTAAAGCCCCGGCAATCGAGTAAAAAAAAAGTGGAGTAAAAAAGAAATGTTGTAAACTGGTGAAATTATGATGCTCATTGCCCGGCTATCAAAATGCACTAAAATGGGAATTACGTACATGTATGTCGGGACGTCGGAGTTTATGGCCCGACTGCAGGAAAATTTTTATGTTTTAATTCAATTAAGCTCCCTTTCCTGGCCCGCCCTGGAAAAGAGCGGCAAAAGGAAAACCTCTGTGGGCGACGCATTTAATGTGCACAAATTTTCGACATTTCTTTCCCGCTCTTTGGGACTCTGCCGCGCGCAACATATTTGCATAATTTCGCAATAATTGACAAGCGGAAAATGGCGATGCGGAAGCGGAAATTAAAATGGAATTTCCAACTAAACTTTTTCCTTTTATTTGCCAGAGCAGAGGCAACACAGTGACGCTTTGCCAAGAATAATTATGTGCATGTAATTAATTTTTTAACAAGGAAAGAAACTCCAGCAGCTAGAAATAGTGTGAGGTTAAAGTGAAATAATGAGGAATAAATGCTGGAAATATTTTTTATTAAAAAAAGAATGCAAGAGAAAATTAAAGTAACTAAATTTATTCTTTTGCTTCCTTAAAAAATTCTTTAAAAATACCCAGCTTGTTAGACTCCTAAAATTAAAATGTTTTTCTATAAAAACCCTTCCATTACAAATATAATCCTTTCTCCGCTCTGTACTTTCCCAGGCCGCAAATACAATTAACCGTCATAAAGGCTAATGCCATTCGCTTTGCCAACCACTGCGACAAATGAACGAAATAATTATATTCGTCCTTTCCCCAGCCCCCGAACCAATTCCAACTGAGTCCAATCCCCCAGGGATTCCCTGCACCATCGCCCCTGACCAATGACTTCGTTGACAGGACTAGGAGCCGGAGCTGGAGGATCCCTGGGCACGTTTCGATTACGTTGCCAACACTTCCGGCCCGCGAGCGCCACAATTTCCGCTGCAGCGTTGACGAAAAAGGGGGGAAAATCGTAAAACAGGGGATCCCCAGAAAGATGAAGGGGTTGCAATAGGCAAACTGCCAGCAGCCAAAAGGGGGACGCTAGGTTAGGGAATTATTCGAAGGGGCAAGTTGCTCATTTTTGCCATCCAATTGAAAGGTTCATTTGTGTGCTATATGAGCTATATATCGTGTCTTTTACTCTATTTTTAAGGATTTTCACAAGGGTACTTTGAAATTTTAAAGTATATAGAAAATAAAAAATACTTTAGGATTTTTTTGGAAGGCTTTAAAAAGACATTGAAAAATGATCTACGAAATGAATGAATATTTTTAGATAAATACTAATACAAAGGAAACTTAATCAATTAAAATGTATATATAAATGTAAAACATAAATAATATAAAATATGATTTAAAAAAAAAAGGTTTTTTATATATTATACAAAATATGTATTTATTCAATAACAAAAAATATACCCTTCTAGTTTTGTCTCTGAATTGCATAAATTATAAACACTGTCTCAAGGGTATCGAAAGTCTAGTTGTTTATAAGTTGAACAATTTTTTGTTTAAATTGTGTTTCTTTTTTATTTTTTTTTTTAGTCATTCGATGACCGCTTCTAGCTGCCTTTGTGCTCTTCATTCAATTACCGCTGCCAGCGGCTATTCCTATTCTAATGTTTTCCATCCCATTTTTCCCCCTTTCCATGGCCGATGTTCTCAAGTGCTTCACTGGCAACTTGCCCTGAAGATGGAATGAAAATTCTTCCCGCAGGCGGGGGAAAGCGGAGATCGAGCGGAGCAACGGGGAAGCACTATTCCCCTCTGTCCATAAACATATTTTTTCTAATATTTTCCTATTGCTTCTATATTATTTTTTATGCAAGTATCAACATCTTTCTTCAGTTCTTGGCAAGCGAATCATCCACTTGGAGATTGTTGAAATTGAACTACAAAGAGGCTGCAGTCTCGAGTGGAACATGGAAATGACTTAATGAAAAACCACTTGAGCAATATCAATCAGCCAAATGTACGTCTGCCATTGGATTTTCCTCTGCGAACTCTGTATTTTATTTTAGCTTACTAATTGACAACATAATCAAGAATTAAAATGTCAGCTAAATGATAGAGGAATGTTACACACAGAAACAAGAGGGTTGGAAATTTTGATAGAGAATTTTATTTGATTTTGTATAATGAGAGAGATTGTTACTGGCATATTTATTTTATCTAAAAAATGTATTGTATAACTGTATCTGTATCTTATATTAAACAAATATTTAGTTTTCTTTCTCTGCATTCTTAAAATTGCAACTTTGACCGACCTGAGATAGATACAACATACCAAATATTCTGACAGGTTGAGCTGGTCTGGCTGCATCTACACCTAGATGATTAATTTGAGTCTTGAATTCAAAATTCAAACTGAAATTACGTTTTTTTTTTATTGTTTCCCCATTATTTGCAGGTCTGCTTTCTGTCTCCGGCAAACTGGTTCTATGACGCACGTGCTCCGGAGACAATAAACGTTTCTGTTTTCGTGGTTATTGTTGGGGAGGGGGCGTTCGGGCGCTCGTAAGATACATTTTGACGTCGTATCTTATGTCACTTTATCTCGCATGCCTTGCTGCACATTTAATCTCGCAGATACTCTGCCCTCGCCGAACTCCCCCCAGGTGTCTCTGCATATTTGCGGCTGCGAGATGTCACGTCAAAGGTAATTTTGATTGCCAGTCAGTCAGTCAGGCAGGCAGGCAGTGAGCCTCTCTGGAGGTGCTTCGTTCTCCAACAAGTTGCTCAAATCTTCAGAGCCACACTCATAAAATACCTCAACTTGTCCCTCGATTGTACCTTTGAAGTACTTTTTGTTTTTTCATATTTTTTTAACTTGCCTCAAAGTGCGCTTTGCATAGTAATCAGTTGGGAATCTTTGGCGAAGAGCAGGTGGAGCTAAGGTGATTACTTTGGTGATGATTAGAGTGAGGGAGTGTTTGTAATAGGCAGCTTTTCAGCTTAATGCCGAGGTAATAATGCTATTGAGTATGGAAATTAGGGGTTTTGAGGTAGTTTATTGGGAATACCAAGAATTTATAGCCAGAAAATGGTTAGTTTATTAAAATACTAGCCTACAATAATGCTAACAAATTATTTTATAGCTTCAAATAACCTATAGTCGTGCTTGAGTTTTTATAGGATTAATATATATTCTTTGTGCTCTACAGAATGTCCAGCTTAATTTACCCAGTATGAGTGTTCGATTCCTTGTAATTCCGTCTGGCCTAGCCAGCACTTCATCCTACGCCACATATTGTGAATTCGGGCTTATAAGGAATTCCCCTCGCATTCTAGGCTCTCAGACCTAATTAGCTCACAAAATTCCTCAAGCGGAATTCATCCTCCATGCACGCCAGGATCTCACTGCCAAAGAGGAGGGCCCTCTGCTCCGGGCAAAAGGATAAGCCTTGTGCACTCTGCACATAAATGTGTCTAAATATGCTTATTCAAAGATACTGCCACGCTCGATCGCTCCAATAAATAGGCAATAAATGGAAATTTTGCTGGCAAATTTTCCTATTACTCGTATTTTCCAGCTGCAAAGTTTGATTACCGATTGTTTTTGAGTTTGCATTGGTTTGGGGCTCATGTAAATATATGCAGATGGGAAACTTCGATTTTCAGTGTATCTGTTTGAGTTGTTTTCCAATTGATGGGCATACACTGTTATAAATAGTAGTGGAAGGAAATAATGAAGAATTTTTTTAAATAAAAATAAATAATATAGCAGTAATTAATGGTATTATGTTAAAAAAATCTATTTTAGATTTCTTCAATAATTATAATTGTAATTCTAAGAACTTTGTGCTTGCTCTACGTATTTTTAATATAAACTAAATAAACCTTTCCAAAATGAATTCTCAATGGTTTTATTTATTAATTTTCTATATTCTTGTTAAGTTATTTTAAATAACTCTATAATTTTGGTATAAAACTATAGCATTTTTTTACTGTGCACACACATCCGATTCAATTGATTACGTATTCCGCATTGTTGTGTATTTGTCGCGACAGAATTTCATTTGGTTCTTATGGGACCAAGCTCAGTCGATCATCGGGACCCATTGAACTAGCCCCCCCCTGGTGCCCCTGTATGCCTCCTTAACCCCTCGATGGCCCCTCTTAACCCCATGGCTGCCATTGAACTGTAACGCATTCGGCATTGTCTATGCAGAATGGTTGCTGCCGCTGCTGCTGCTGCTCATTCTGCGGTGTTTCAACGAATTCGTCTGTTGTTCAACTTTTTGGTCACTTGTCGATGTTTGATTTTCAGAGTGGAGTTGGGGTTTTCCCGGGAAAAAATGGAGTGAGTGGAGTGACGGAACTGGGTGTGGTTAGGCCAATTGTCAAATGGCTAAGAGTTCGCCAGATATTAGCTGGGCAAACCAATTGAGTTGTTTGAGCTAGGGGAGTTACACATGGGGAAAAAGAGGGGTAAAGGGATAATATTGCATGAAAACTATAGAGGAATTATACTTTTCTTCAAGAAAAGAATACAATATATCATTTGAGGACAAATTTCTTATTTAAATCGATTATTTTTTTAAAGTTCAAGTTATAATACTTCCAACTGAAATTATCTTAAGTTCTGGTTCAAGACTTTTTTGAAGGTATAAATGATTTTTACTATTTTACAAATATTTTATTTTATTTTAAGTAATTTTTTACTTATAAATGAATTATATCATATTTTTCTATACTTCTTATCCTCTACATTATATATATATTTCATTTATTTAATTTTTTTTTTTCATTCCCCAAATTAGCTTTTTGTAGGAATGCGTTTTACCTCAGAGTTTTGGAGAATTGCAGCTTGTGTTCTATACCCCGTATTTCCCCTTCTCCCCAAAAATTAAACCCCCTTTTAACCCCTCAATTGTCTGCCGTCTAACACGGCGCATGACTTGCATATTGATGGGATATATGCGAAATGAATTGTTGACTTTAACTCCATCGTCCACCGACTTCGAAGGTGTCCAAAAAGCAGTTGATAAATAAGCAATGAAAAGGGAGACCAACTAGCAAGAGAAGAAAAAAAATAAAATAAAACAGAACTGAACAAAAGGTGGAGAAAAAAATAAACTATAAATAAATAAAGTGCATGTATTTGGAAAGCAATTCGATGCAGGCGAGCGACGAACGGAAAATAATAATTTTACGGCGAGATCAAGTGACTGGGGGGAGGGAGAAGGGGGCGAGTACTCAGAAAAAGGGGGAGGCGGGAGGCGTGTAAGCCAAAATGGCTGTCAGTCAAAAGTGAAGTGTAACAGATGTGTGTGAGTGTGTTACATAAGGTTGTGGGTTTCAGAATTTGCGGCAATGCATTATAAATGTATATTCTTCACACACACACAAGGGGAAAAAGTTTGTATAAATCAGGGGATTTATTATTTAACGCTAGTTACTAGTCAAAATTTATGTTATTATTTCCTTATATTACGCTTTTAAAATAATAATAAATTTAATGTTTTAGAGATTGTTATTTACTTATGTTTGACATCATTTCTTGCTCACATTTTCAAGAGGAAACCTTGCCTTTTTGCTTAAAATATTTTAAATATATTTCAGATAACATTATATTTAATTTATTTATTTGTTTTAAATATTATTATATTATTTACTTAATTTATTTATTTCCTGTGCATTCGCCTTCTTAACGTGTGCAAATGCGTTAACATAAATGTAACACGTTTCGCTGTGGTAGCAACAACTGCAACAGCCACTATCCACATGTCACGTAGCTTTTGCTTGCCGGCGACAGAATCGAAAGCCCCAAAGACCCCAGGAATTCTTGTGACCCAGGAAGTTGTCACATCTAAAAGGACCAGACAGGAAACATCACAGGAAAGAACGCAGGATGGAGCAGGAGACGGGAATTTAAATATATATATTTAAGTCACTATCATTGTCAAAGTTGGATATAACAAAATGTTTGAGATTTTCATGGTTTCATGTGGCAGCTAAAAATATAAACTTTAAGACCAAGACTCAACCATAAATTGTTTATATATAATTTTCAGTAGTCACTAGTTGATTAAATCTTTGGCATGGGCTTGCTAATTAACGAGTCACGAAACCATAGCTGTTGAAGTTATGCAACCTTAAAACGAACTTGAATTGTTGGAATCGGAGAAGAGAAACACATAAAAATCAGCATTATAAAGCAAAAATATAATTGAATTTAGAAGTCTGAGAAATAAATAACATTATATAATATATATATATTTTTTTAATTCAAGATTCTTTGGTAGGTTAGATAAAATATTTCAAAAATAGTTGAGCTATTCTAACTTGAGAATTACTTAAAGTATAACCAATTTCTCAAAACTTCCATATTTACTGTAGAAAATAAAATATTATTTTAAGGGTTTTATGTTAGTATATCCTTTTAAAATACATTAATTTGTTTATTTATTTATAATTAACCAACATCTATTATTTTTATATATATATATTAATTCAAATTAAAACAACTTCCCGAAACAAAATAAAAACTAAACGAAACGGAGAAAAACCAATGACTGTATTTATCCAATGTTTTCCGTTTCCACAGAGCCCTTTCTTCCCCTTTTGTTTTTTATCCCCTTTTGTTTGGGGGAGTTCAAAAGTCCCTTGACAAAGCTAAAATTTAATTAGCCGCCCAGCAAGTGGCGTTTGCAAATGAAATTACACAAACACCCCCCCCAACATCCCCCGCTGCTCGTACACACTCCCTTTGGGTCCCTCACATTGGTTTAACATTTAGCCACTTGGCGCGAAAAAGGAAATAAAATACACGACAATCCAACAAAAGCGGACAAGGGGGACGAACAACAAAAAAAAAAAAACAGAATTACACAAAAAACAGGGAACGCAACTTGCATCGAAACATGAAACTCCCTGCGTTTTTCATCCTCGTGCTTTCTCCGGAAAATTGCTCTGCTGCCCCGTGTTGGGCAGGCGCCCCCAGCCCACCCGCCTGGCTTTGTAATCCTCGCGAGCTTCACAATAAACACGAAAATATAATTTGCAGCGTTTTTGCAGGCAACGCGCTTCCGCTGCCAAAGTGCAGAAACGCAATGAGTTTTAGACAATAGATGCCACAGTGAAGGGTCATTAAGAGCAACACGTTGAAGAGGAAATATATGATAGAAGGTCATTAAGATTAACGCGTTGAAGGCGAAATTTGTGGTTAAATATTTTGTGGGTTATTACATTTTTAAAAGAAATTTTTAAAAATAAATTTTGAAACTCCTGGAATTTTTATAGAAGTTGTATGTTCTTTTTTTTAGGAGTGATTGAGGGTCTTTTAAATTATTTTATTTATTGAAAGTTAAGGCCACTTTCATAATTTTTATTAGGAATTAGTATCATACTAAGATCGGTTCATGTATTATCCAAAGGTTCCGAGATCTCTTCTCTTAAAACAAACAAAACCTGTGCCTTTGCTATACTTAGACCCTTTAATTTATTTCTTTAATATTGAACAATAGTAAGGACTATGACGAGACATAAAATTCTATCTCGATACTAGAAGAAAATTATTTTAGTACCTAAAACATAACCCACATTAACTAAAGAGTTCCTCTAAATAAGTAGTAAATAATCCCCACTAATTAATAATTTCCCCCATATAGGTACCACACTGTACTCGGTACCGAGGGGTTAGCCGTGCAAGTAACACTAATTACCTGGAACTAAATATGGCGCCGGATTCGGTGGCGGCAGCCAATACGTTGCCGTTATCGCCGGATACAACTGATGGCCATTTGTGGTCATGTTTGTGGACATGCCCGCGGACGGGTGGTGCTGTGGGTTGCCGGTATGATGGTACTGATGGTGCATGGGCGGCGGTGGCGAGTGCTGCTGCTGGTGATGTGGCGGCGAGGAGTCCGCGGAGGAGGAGCTGCCGGAGCTCAGCTTGTTGCTGTAGCGGACAAGGATGCCATTGTTGTTGTTAATGGGTGGCGGAGATCCTCCTCCTCCAACTCCTGCGTGAACCTTCGTCAGCAGCGGGCGCTGGTCGCCATTTCCAGTTGCATTTCCATTTCCGCTTCCGTTGATATTGTTGTTTAAGGAATTGCTGCTGCATTCCATGATATTTGGATTTTTCATTTTATTTATTGGTCGCTAGCTGGCGCCAACCACACGCGAGAGGAAAAAAATCCTTCGAAGGGTTGAGAATCGTATTTTTCGATTTAGCTAAAACTTGGATTTGTTGGTTTATGGGCCTCCTGGGCTATATTAAAAGCGAAAACCAATATTTTATTTGTATTTATTTTAGCACAAGGGCTGCCATTAAAATGCCACAATTATTCACTTGTGCATAATTTGAATTTTATTTGCCGCACACACACACATAACACACGCGATGATATTTCACTCTTTTTTTAGGACAGCGCCATTTTTGGTATATAACTAATTAATTTGCCATATTGTCCGGTGAGTGCAGTTAGCCTTTTTGCAATAACGCATTATTTTTTACGATTTTTATTGGCATTCAGTGTTATTTACTTTCAATTTGTTGCACATCCCCCGTATCGCTAATGGCCCAGACATGACCCGACCGTACAGTCCGTCCATACAGATGGACGATATTTGTTTTTATCGTTACGATTATTATGGCGATCACATAGCGCAGTTATTTGATTTTGCATTTAATGTCCGCTAAGGAGACCCGCAAACCGATATTAAAATCGGCGAAAAAATCACAACGAATACATAAAAATATATTTAATCCATGCAGCTTTCGCTTAAACAATTTTTATTGGCTGTGCCATATTGCTTTCCTGATGGAAATATCATTATGGAAAATGATAAAAAATATAACCTACCCTTACTATTTTCTTTTTCGGACCATGTAACTGCCTTGGGCAAGCTTTTAGTCCGTTAAAATATTTCCAACTTAGCACTAAGCCACTCCCATCTGCTGGGCTTTCTACCTTTCTGTGTACATAACACCTGTGCGAAGCTCTAATCAGCTTGAAAAGAGTTTTAAAGAAACGAATGTCTGTGTTTGTACAATAAATGAGACAGGGACAGAGACCGAGGGAGAGCGAGAGAACTCAGTGTAAATAATTGGTAACTCGAGTCCCATGTGGGGAGTTTTGAGCTGGAAAACTAAACAAGCCGACAACTGTTCGACACCTAAACATATACGAACAATATGAAATTGTGAAATTTGTAGCTTATTTATCTAGTCACAACGCCAACAAGCGCTTGCCTCTCAAGTTTGGTTTATTTTGCTGAGAAATTCCATCTCAGAGTATCAGATATAGCAGGTGATTGGGGCTATTTATGGCAGAGTATAAGAAAGAAAGTACTTCCTAAGGCATATATTTGTATAATTTATATAGTTATTGTCAAGGCACGACTTTAATAATATTATAAATATTTTTCAAATCGAATATATTAATAGGGTTTAAGGATAAATTAAAATATTTTATATGGATTTTGTGTTAAAAATATATCTTCAGACTCTACTTGACATAAATATTGTTTTCTGAATTTTAAAATATATCTTAAAAGAAAATTCAAATTCCAATAGAAAACTATATAGAAATTCCTTGAAGACTCGTCTTTAAATCTTTTTTTCTCTGCAATGAGTTCATAATTTGCATCCAATAGCTCGAGTGCTTCTTCCCAATTCATGTGAAATTTGAATATTTTTTTGGGAGTACTCGTATTTTCCAATTTAGCCAGCTTTTCCTCTAGCCCCTCCCCCCACTCCCTCTTCACCTCTCCACCTGCCTCCATTTGTCTATTTTCAATTTCTTGTGACCCAACTAAAATTGACGTTTGCCAGTCTATTGACAGACTGCCTAAAGAAGACGACGATGACGACGATGATGGGCTGGGACGAGATGATGATGCTGATGCTGATGCTGATGTCGGAGCTGATGGCTTCTTGTTTGTACATGGCCAACATATAGACATAAATATGCGTAAATAGACAAGTTTTCCCCGCCGTGCCCTTCGTCTGGGGAATGTAACTCAGAAGAAAGTGCAAATATTGACGAGAGTTTCCATTTTGCAGGTGGCCCGAAGTGGAACAGTTTTCTGTTTTCTGTCGGTTGAGAGAGTTGCGACATATGCTAAACCAATTGATTCGGTACGCGAACGTCTATAACATGCAGTTTGTATATAATATTTTGTATATGAGCAGCACGTGGGTACATTTTCTGTGACATTTTGGTAATCACTTTGTTAACGCTTCGCTGGGCCCTCGACAAATTTTAAATTGCGGCATAATTTTTCCAAGTGCCCTGCAGTTTCCAATTTGAAAAAAAACATAGTTACCTCCGCCGTTTCTGTTTCCTCCTAACCCACATTTAGTAAACTTTGTACACTATCTCTGGGCTGGAAATTAACTTGACAACAAGCTGCTCGGCTCAGGTTGGCTTGGCTCGCAATTATCGCATAAACTTTGCATTTACACTCTGAACTTTGCCTCATGTGGTTACCTTTTTTATGTGTTTGTCGGTGGTTAGTTCGCTGCTGTTGTTGTTATTGCTGCTAAATGAAAATATTCAGAGCGTAAAGTTACGCTTTTCCATTATAAGCGAGTCATTCGAAGCATGATAAAATCTAATGTGGAGGTTTCGGTCTCGAAGAATATCGAAAGTGAGTTTGTGATTCGGAAAACATATACGAAAAGCAGAAGAGTTGAGGTTTATTATTACCCAAGAGGGTAGAATGTTGTATAATTATGACCACAAGTAATTTTAGTTTAACATATTCATGAAGTTGGTTAGCATAGCTTAAGCTTTAAGTATTGTTTCAATGGGTAATATAAAAATTTGCATACACAATAGTATCTAAAATAAAATATATGCTAATATTTTAAATAATTAACCCCACAAGGAAATAAATAATGATAAATTTTAATATATTTATCCCTAACATATGCCTTTTTTATTAGCATATATTTATAGTAAATATTTCACAAAAATGGCTTAGCGGACAAATTGATCTCACAAATCAGCCAAGCTCTGCCTTCTTTTTAATTTATTTAAATATTTTTAAGTTCCTTGAAAACCGAATTCTTCTTGACGAGCCGTTGACATTTCGTATTTAATACGAGCTGCACTCAGTGTCTTATTTTTCCTCGTGTGAGGCTCCTCAAAAATGAAAAGCGAAGGAAAATTTGACAACTGACAATTTCCGTTTGTTGACTTGGTTCGCCTTTGAGTGATTATTTACCGAGGGACCATTTTCTCTCCCATTCCAATGATTCATTTTCTTTTCAAAAATCATTATGTGAGTGGAAAATATGGGATTACAATGATCCGAAAACACTTGTTCTCCCGGGGACACTGTGTGGGGATTTTCACTTGCTGGTATTTACCCATATGTTGCGGGCTCTTGGATATATATACCATAGAGAGATATATTTTATTCAACTAAATGGGATGCTAGGCTAAGGTCTGAAGGTTGACCTTGCCGGTGAGAGGTTGAGGAGATGGTGACGAGGGCGTTGAGGTGACCAACGAATGCTGCCGGAGGGGGGCAGAGCTCATCGACAGCCGCGGATGAAGGCTATTTTTATGGCCCGGCGGCACACCTAGTTCCAAGCTCACACACTCGAGTCACTCGGCCGGAACGCCAATTGGATCGGAAATCGCCTTTTGTCTGTTATATTTGCCAACTTAAAAATACATATAAATGAATGTGAGTATAGGCTGTGCCGAACCCCGAACCCTTACCCCCAGTAATTTTTATTTTAGAACTTCCCCCCTGAGCTGCCCATCATCAGCTGTTCTGTATTCACAGTGAATTCAATTATTTTCGATTATTTTCACAGGTAAATAGAGTTAGGCAACAAGTTCATGATAAATATAGCAGCAGTGGAAAGTGACTATAAGGAAAAGTGAGCAGAATTTATATTTCATTTAAAAATAAATCAAGTGCCTTTTAATGAATCCCTAATGAAAACTGTAGATTAATGAATTTAAGCAATTTCTAAAAGATATGTACATTTATCTCTTTAATTAATGACTTTATTAATTAAGTATTTATGCTGTAAAATATTTCCTTTATATTGTTTAAACAGAGAAAGAGGCTTTCTTTCTAATTAACATTTTGTAAATCAATTTCTAGAAGCAATGTATCATAGATATCAATTTATAAACAATATTTTAATATGCCTTGACATTTATTCTATAAATTTCCCTAAACAACCTTCCCCCTTAGACAGTCCCCACTGTACTTTCTAGTACCGATTCAAACAAAGTTCTTATCGTTAATTATTTAAATGCTATGTGCATTTCAAAGCCTCATTTACAAACGTTCGAAAAAGAAATGCGCTGAATTTGCGTTTTCTGTTCGATTTTTCAATGACTGCAAGTCGGCCCGAGTATCTTTGTATCCGACGAATACCTCGGAATCGATCACAAACACACGTCTTGAACTTTAGCTTTGACACGCGCGTGCGCGTCTTCGTAATTTCCGTCAGCTTTTCCGAACTAGCGCTCCACAGATCGCTCTTATTTTTTACCCAACTCTCCGTCTCCGATTTGAGAGTATCTATTAGATACGAGACGAGGGAATTTCGACAATTTGTTCAGGGTTTTCTTTGGTGTATTTTTTCCGTAGTCGATCCGAAAACGCGACTGATGTCTGGGCGATTGAGTGACAAACTGCTGGCGACGCTTATTTTTTCGCTGCCGTTTTTGCGCTTCGTTCTGCGGTTTATTTTACTTGATTTTTGTTGTTGCTGCCATACTCTATAGTTGTAGTTGTATCGCGTATGTACTTTAGCCATTGTGTGCTCAGTACTCGGTACTCAGTTCACGATGAGCCGCATGGCGACGTCAACGGCAACGGCAACAGAAGCGAATAGTTCGAATACAAATACAAAAAAAAAAAAATATTATCATTATTGCCGCTGCCATTCGGCTTTGTGTCAAAATGGCAATAAGAAAAGCGTGCTGGCTTGGGAAATGGGAAAACTATGAGGATTGAATGAATGTTTGAAGTGCGCTTCCACAAAACGTCGAGTTTTTCGTTTAGGAAGCAAAGTAAGTCTTAAAATCGGTCAGGTATCTTTGAACTTTAATATAAATCTATCAAATGTTCCCCGGAATAGTATAAAAGGAACCCAAAAGATACTTCCCCTTATCTCCGATTAAATCCGGCTTTCTGAGCCTGGTTTCCCATTTCTCAGCGGAATCAGCCGTTGCATATGTCACACGTTCGAGTCTATATATTCTTAAACAATTCCATAAGCACTCATATTCCACTACCTGAAAGAGGCCTTCGGCTTGGGGTCTGGGTTTTGTTTATTTTCGTTTCGTTTCGCATTTCAGCAGCCAGCAGCCAGTCAGTGACAGTCCGTCACATTCACGGCAGTTGTTTAACTTATCAGTTAACAGTTCGCAGCTAAAAGCTGGCCAAGCTGGATCATAATTCAGCAGAAAACCGTAAACACTTTTGGTCAGCTGACCCTTGTAGAATTATATTTACAACAAAAGTGCAATCGAAGCTTAGAAAATATATCCAGAATAGAAGCAGATATCATCTCCAGATACGTATATCGTATGGCGCCACTGATGGGTGTGTGGACTGCCCTTCTTATCTCTGGCTCTGTGAATGGTAAATTTAATTAAAACCGAATGGAAAATAAAACCAAAACCGAGCCATATGCCGCCGCAACAAGTGCTGGACTGCAGGGAAGCGAGGGGCGGCATTATAAAACAATACGCCCCCTAATTACAGAGATACAGATGCAGATACAATGGGGGGACGAAACACTTGAAAAGAACAGACGCACCAGGCCATTTTCGATAATTGAAAATAATAATTAAAATTCCCTGATTGAAGGGAGCAAACAACAGGCAAAGGCAGAAATCATAATAATAATAAAAGCGTCGAGAAGGATCGCCGGCTGACGCCCACAATTGGAGTGAAAGATGGCCATAAAGGCCGGCACAACTGCAGGGCATACATAATGCGATTTGTATCTGTTAGTATGCAAAACGCGTTGCCAATATCTGCCTGCCGCTTCTGCCTTCTGTTTTCGTTCGTTCTTTTGGGTCATAGAGCCCGTTAGCCGTATTTGTCCATCAGAAGTCATCATGGAATCGGTTGTCACATTCCCCCGTTTCCATAGAATTTACAGCCCCTTCTCGCCCGCCCTGGGCGTGCGTGATTTCTTCAATTAATTGTTGTCTCCGCTGGGCCCGGCTGCCTGCCAAGAACTTCGAACGTTGCACAATGTCGTTCTCGACAGCACTTTTTTGTATTTCCCATCATTGTCTACACCTAATTGGAGGACCAATGAAGAACTTGCCAGTCCATTGTGTCCGCCACAGCGACGGCAACAAAGGTCCATGAAAATATGCATAATTCTAACAGTCCAAAACAATGACAATTGTCTAGGTGGATTGCAATTCATTCTGTAAATCTGCAAAGGGTTTTGTTCAATGTGCAATTCTTGAGAAATACAGTAAGTGATTGAAGGAGAAGTTTATGACTTATGAAAGAAGTGACAAGAAAGAGTTGTCGGACTTGGGGATGCAAAGATTAAATAATTGAGATTAGCTAAAGGGGTTTTGTATGCTTTCTAAGCTTCCTGAGACAGTTAAAAACACAATTTAAAAACACAATTTAAAATTCAAATCAATCTCAGAAAAGCATTTCTAAAATCGTTCTAACATATCCTATTGCTATATAATGTCTGTGGGCAATGCCTTAATTGCTCAATAAATGTCTGGCGTACAAAAATTAAAGCATGCTAGACCTCTTAAGTAGCTAACTGGTTTTGCACTCGCTCGAAATGGCCCATAAAAACGCGTTCCAGAGAGCCGCTAAACGCAGGCTAGATCAATCTGCTTTTGGGCCTCATCTCATTGCATCTCTAAACCAAGTGCGTGCCGAGTGATTTTTCATCTCCCTGGCTTTCCCATTTATCTCTATCCCTATGTATCAGGCTCTTGCCATTTCGGCTCACAAATCTAGCAATTATTCCCATATTTCAATTACCGCTCGTCAAGCGTAAGAAATGTCTGGTGGCACACACATGACAAACTGCAGCTGCAAGTGCAACTAGAAAATGCCACTGCGAAAATGCAACGGCAATTGCAACACAGAATGCAACGCACTTTCGACACGCAACCTAGGAAATTTCCCCCGATTTCCGTGGAATTTCCAAAGGCCCGTGGAGTAGATTCAAAGATACAGATATGATATGGAGATAGGAGATACAAAGCAAAACAAACTGCAAACAAAAACACTAAACAGCTGACTGGACTTATATAAACAGAGCCGGGGGAAAAAAACGCTAATTCCTTTGCGAAAAAAATAATAATAATAATGGAAATGAATTGAAAACTGGTTGAGACCGCAGCCGGTTCGCTGGAGTGGGAGAGCGAGATGCCGAGAAACTATGAGGAGAATCTGGGAGAAGCCGGCGGAGAATGACTCAGGCTGCAAGCCAAGATTATTATTTGTTTAGCCGTTTCGGGTTTTTGCTCCTTTTGCATTTAATTATTCGCTTTGGTTCGTTGTCGTTTTCGTTAGCTGCTGCTGCTGCTCTTTTTTTTGTTGTCAAATATTGTCGGTGTTTACTTTTTGGCAATTGCCACACGGTATGACAAATCCAATCCAATGAGCTGCGGGAGCTTCTGCTGTTCTTCTGGCATAGGAAATTAGTGTTTTAATGGCATTTATTTTCGTCCCCCGTCGAAATCGAAATTGAAATATGTACGACGTATGCTCGCCCCGATATTTTCCGGATTTCTTTGCGGTAGATTTCCCAAACCTATTAACTTAATGTTGGCTAAATTATGAATTATGTATGTGAAAAATCTTGAATATATTGCTGAGGTATTTTCAAGAGAATGCGGATTTTAATATATTCCTTGCTCACTTTTATTTAGAATATTTTGAATGTTTTAAAATATTTTTAGTGGCCTGATTATATTTTTTTGTAACAAACAAAGCTAAGCAGCCTTCTAAAATATTTTTAATAAGGAAGTATATTTTTGTATAAATTGTTGAAAAGCGCTTTTCGGGCTTTTGGGACGATATTGTTTATAGAAGATATTTTTCATAATATTTTGATTAAATTTAAGTCATTTTTTGTATCAAGAAGCCCAACCATTTAATTATTATATTCAGTATTTATGACATATTTTTAATGAATTATTAAGACCACTTTTAAGGTCCGCATATCACAAACATAACATAACATTTCAAACATAATTAAGCACATTGCTGTTGATTTCTTGCAACCAATTGCATTTGTTATTAACAATTTGTTGCCACACCGCACACACAGTTGTCAGTTTCCAAATCGTTTTCCCAATTACTGAATCAACCACGATTAAGTCAGATGGAGGGAAATATTTCAATCAATTGGCTGTGCCAATAGTTTATCAATATCGTGAAGTTCGAGAGATACACTGCGTGGCGGCCAGCGTTTTCGTTTTTCAATTAAGGCGACGTAGATTTATTTAATTTAAAGAATTTCATTTATATCGTTTAGGGGGAGACCAACCACGATACGCCGCGATAGGAGCTACACACAGATACGGATACGTGCCGCGAATGAATGACAACTGGCGACAACTACAGCACGTATCTAGCGGATACTGGTGCGCGACTAACGAATAGCGAATAACGATCGACAATCTATAGTGCGATCAACGATCCACGATCCACGATCGACCGGCTGACTGAAGAGAGTCCCGCGTGAAGACTGAACGGCAAAGTCTGGGGCCCGCGGGCACTTCGCCCCGCCGATCAATTGCGCTGCACTTTTGAAATTGTTTCGGAGCTGGCAACGTCGCTGCGGCACTTGCCGGCTCTCTCTTGCCTTAGCTCTCTCTCTCTCTCTCTCTCTCTCTTTCCAAAGCGGTCTCCCTCTCTCTGTCTTGGGGAACAGCTGTTTCGGCCACTTGTGGCTCGCTCGCCAGAAAGCTAATTAGCCACGCTCGTTGCCTGCCTTTAGATGTTTGTTTATTTATGTTTGCTTGCGGAGTCATCATCGGTTGACACTATATATGAGCTCTCTCTCTCTCTCTCTTGCTCAGACGCTTCCCTCTCCCTCTTTTAGGGTATGGCTCTCTCTTTCGGATTAGTGCCGGGTTGACTCAGCGTTTTTCCTGATCGTGGAGCAATTGAAACGTGCAAATGCAATGATTGATTGAATTTCATTTAATAGTGGAATTAGGGAAACTCTAGAAATACTATTAGTTGTTGTTAAAAACTATATTTAATTTATATTTTGTATTTATTCATTATCTTAATATGACATTAAAAGGTATATACAAATCGAACATATGCAGATACTCCTCTGTTTTAAAAAGTATCTACAAATCGAACATAGCTACTCCTTAGTTTTAGCTTCCGTTTACTTTAGAGTTAGCTGTAATGACCATAACGTTAGCTCTTCATAAATCATAAAACTAAATTTAAAAGTTTATTGCTTCGACTGCAATGGCATTACATAAATCACTGGGCATTTAGCTCCTTCTCACGTCTCACTAAACAAGTTGCCCCGCATGTGTGGAACTCCGCCCCGCCTCATGTGCAACCCATCCCAGGTTCGAGATCTTCTAACACATTTAATGCCAAGTCAAAGTTGTGTGTGCTCACTTGACAAGATCGCGACGACCTAAAAGGTTTCGAGACGCCAGCAATTAACATCTGAGCTACAAAAAACGAGCCATCGCAGATACAGATACAAAGTATCTGTTGCGTTGAGTGTATCCATATCTATATCTATCTGGCTAAGCGGGCGATCACGTCAGGCACACAGAAGAAAAAAAACAATGTAGGTCTTAAATGGATAAAGGGAAGTTTTACTACAAAATAGATATTGGATGTTATCATCTCTCTTCATACTTTTCATCTAACATTTTTTTTTTCTGTGCAGGCTTCGAGAAAATCAATTGAGGAACGGTCTCTGACAGCCTCGATGAACTCGCCGAACATAGAAAAGCGCTTTGTTTTCGCTGGCCAGGCCCGCAGAACGTTTTATAATTGAATCGAAAAGTGTGCTAATGCGACCAGCAAGCTCGTATCTGAGTATCTGAGTATTTGGCAGATACCGGGTCACACAACTGCGGGCTGAACTTTGCAAACATGAAAATGCATTCTCAGATCTGAAGATAATACCGCCAGAGGAACGTTCATTTAAATTCCCAACTCCCCAAGAATCTCACGGATGCCTAAGGGACGGAAAATATATTAATTATCATGTCATTGTAGGAGATATGACAAGCCGTTTGTTATTTTATGTGTGTCAATTTTAATTACAATATGCTTAAAGTAAAAAAAAACTGCATAAACCTTATGACTAGACTAGAAATTCAATAATTTCTAGCTTTAATACTTGTTCTGTGAATTCATTTAATTCAACATTTTCTTTGTTTGCTTAGCATGAACATAATTTATTTAATTAATTTCTCTCCTATTCTTAGAGTCAAGCTGTGCTTTGAAATTGATTCGACGCTGTCAGCGACTGACAATTTGCAAATTAATAAACCCATTAATTTGAAAGCCAACAGGCGTAGAAATAAAATTGTGTTCATAAATAAATGCGTACGTACGAGCGTACGTATATATCTATAACTAGTTGCAACTCATTAATTTGGGATGATCTCGGACGACAGAGAGGGCAGCAATCGATGGATGGCAGCAGAAAGAGACGGATGCCAGGGGAGGCAGCAGAAAGAGACGTCCTCAACCGAGAACGGAGCAACTAAGCCAAGCCAAAAGGGCAGGCTAAAAAGGCGGACAGCAACAACGTCGACGACAAACGGCAGCTAAAAGTATTTAGAATTTCTGGCATTTTGTCAAGTGTCGCCAAAGCATTTCGCACAAAACACGCACGTGGAAGGGAGACGGGACTAAGATACATTATAGCGTGCGATAGAGATGGCGAAAAAGGGGCGGTGGGCGCTATATGTGTGTTGCTTTTGTGTGTACTAAGGCAAATCTTGCACTTGTTGCATTTGCAAAATTTGTGTAGCATTTGAAAATGTTTGGCATTTGTTTTTTGCTCAGATACACTAACAAAAACGGGTGCCAAGACTTCAATGATATTTTAAATCAAAAATATGTCTTGAAAAAATATTTTAAAATTATAGTTATTTATGTTTAATTATTGTACGCATTGTCTTATATATATAGTTTTTATAATTGACTTCGTTATACGACGTTAAATATTTTTAACACTATTTCCCAAACAAGTTGTATTAAATGGTATTAAACTAATTTTTAAATGAGGCTGTTCCAGGCACTAAAATATTGTTGGTATACTAGCTATTATAATATTATGCTAAGATATGACATCGTTTTTAAATATTTCTAAAGCTTACTTACTTACTCTAATAAGATTTATTTCAATCTCTATGTAAGAACATTTAGTATTTCCCATTTAAAACATAAATAATTTTCCCAGTTTATTATTTTGCGGCTTCCCTTTCGGCAATTAATTTCCTGGTAAACTGAGGCGAAATCACAACTGAGTGCATTTTGACAACACTTTGACATTCGGACACTGTCCGCACAAATTGAACAGCGGACAGTTCTGGTTGCAAAGCACACACCTCATTCATTTGGATTTTAGGTGGCGTTATTTGTTAATATCCTCGTTTATTAAATCGACGAAACCAAAACGCAAACCGACTGATGCGTTGAGAACTGAGACCGAGAGGCTCGCTCAGATGGGTGCCAATTTTTCGTTAATTTACCATAAAATTTCGCTGTTACGTATTTTTAATTTTGTGATTTATTTTTGTCACGCGTACACTCACACACTTGACGCAATCGAAGAAAAACCCCAACAAATACACAGCGAAGAGAAAATTCTCAAATGGTTTTTGGATCAGCCGGCATAATAGAGCAGACAAAAAAGAGTATCTATTGGTAAAAGAATTTTTGAAAAATATTCTACTTAATTTTTCTGCATAGATACTTTCGACAATTAGCGGTCTCTTGTATATCCGAAAACCAGTGGTCGATATTTTAAAAAAACTTCAATTTAAATTTTTTAATATATAACATAAGCCATAATTTATGCAAAAAATAATAATAATATAATATTTTTACAAAAAATATATAACACTCGTGTGGTTAGCCACACTCTCTGTCATCTCTAACCTAAGGTAGTTGGCCCCTTGAGCCACTTGTACACAATAAGGGAAAACCAAGGAAAGCAATTATGTAAGGGGGGAAAAAGGGAATACACAAAAGGGAACAACAATCGATGGACATCGATGTGAATGCGAACGATGCCCTAAACATTTCCGCTGCACTCGAGTCAGTCCAAAGACAACAAGAAATGCCAGGAGCCCCTCGCACACACACAAACACACACACGGACGCATGTATAAAACGGAAGCGGAAACGCAGGGCATAAGTGGAGTGCGAGAAGGAGACAGAAGAAGGACATGCAGGGCAATCGCTTTCCGATTTCTGCGATAGGCAAAAGACACAATAACGATTTTCCGATTTGTATTTCGCCGTGAAAGGAGAGCTAAGGAAAGGCGTGAGTTGTCAACGTGTTTCAGACCGCTGAAGTCCTTCACTAATTTAAATTTGAAGTTTAAGTTGAATACACTTTTATGAGTTTATGAATAAGAAATAGGTATTGTCAAGGTATCTAAGTATAACTTTAAAATTAGAAATTATTCTTTAAAGCCTTAAGAAACTTTGTAGAAATATTACAAGACTAATCGCATTTATTTCTCCAGCATCCTTTCAAGTTTGAAGCTTAAACCCCTTTGCTTCCGAGAGTAATATTTCATTGCTGCTCATTTTTCCTTTTGTTGAAACTCGTTGCCCGAACGCCTTCAATGGTTTTTCCCTGTTCTTTTCAGCACATATCCTAATCGATTTATTGGTCTCACACAATCCAACTAATACCCGGACTGTAGCCAGTTAGTCGTCCCCTTTCCGCTCCTCCTTTTAGTTTTCTTTCTCTTGTTTTTTCACTCGTCCTGTCAGTTTGAGCATTATTCATTTTCATTGCCGCATTCCCTGTTCGAACCTCGAATTCTTTTGCCTGCTTTGTTTTGTGTAATCAAATACAGACACTGCACCCCTCATCTCCCTGATGCCAGCTTGTGATTAAGCCCGAAGGCTTGCACACACATACACTGCAGGAAAAAAGCGGGAACAGGCAATCAACTGCCAGGAGTGAAGGACAGACAGGAGCAGGAGGCAAGGGCCAATATGCCCCGAAAGGATACACGAGTATCTAAAGAGAGAAACTTACCATTTCTGTTCTCACTATCCGCCGGCTTCATCTGAATGGGATGGTGCATCTGTCAAAGAGAAAAAGTGGAAAAAAACACAGAATAGTTAAAAAAATGGCTAATAAGTTGGGGATATGTGATTGGAAAGCCCAGACCTTGGATTAGAAAATGGTTTGGTGTAGTTTTTGAGTTTCAGAGTTCCCAAAGTAAAAAGTATTTAATTAGCAAATTAAACGAAATCTATTTTGAAAATAAGGACAGTTGATTATTACAGTTTGCTTGGTATCCCCTTTAAAATATTTTATTATATTAATTTGTAGGAATTACCTTAGGCATCTTTATAGAATTTTTTATATTTACCAAACCATTAAACCAGCCTTCTATGATTCCTTGTCGATCAACAATGAATTCATTAGCTTATTGAAGTGGTTGGTGTTCGATCTCATTAGATTTGATTTTGACTCAGTTGGACGGCAAATGTAAAGTGCCAATGAAATAGCTTTCGAAAAGGACCCAAAGATAAATGAAACAAAAGGGAGGAGGAGCCGGAGGAGAACCCATTTCATTAACGCCGCCATTAGCACTTGAAAAATGCAATTCAATGCGATGCTTTTAACAAGTTTCCCATTTATTTTACATTCGTTGGGCCAGCCGATAAGGTCCCTGGGTCCTTTGGTCCTTGGCTCTGTCAGGCAGTGGCCATTACTTTGATTTCAATTAACTTTTCATTCAAACGGTTCGAGCAGCGGAAATGATAATAATAATACTTACAACGATATTAGAAAATGGAGCTTCAATTGCAAGAAACTTTTTCCTTGTTCGTTTTCTTTTTAATTTTTTTTTTTGCATTTGCAGGCAGTGGTTGTGGGTGTGGCAGCTCTGAACTCCGGACTCTGAATGAGTGAATGATGTTCAGCAAATTGAAATGAAATGCTTACGGGTTGAGGCCGACCGTCCCCACGTCCCCTTTTCGACCCAAAACCGGACAGAACCGGGGAATAGAAGTCAAAAGGCTTTTGCACAAATTACGAGAGAATGTCACCGCCTCTGGTACTTGGTCCTTGGTCCTTGTCCAGCCTCAGATCTACCCCCTCATTGTAGCGCCATTTTGCTGCTCTATTATTCAAAATTGACAGTTGAATGAGTAAAATGGCCGTCTGCCTTTTCTGGCATTTCATTTAACTGAACTGTCTGTCTGCTCTCGCCGAGGAGGACTATCAGGACTAGTGTGGATCTGGGCAAGTGTCTGTGTCGTGTTTGGTTTAGTCGAGTCCTGTCTGAGTTACCCTTTTCAATTTAATGGCATCGAGGCTCTAATGCGATTTGTAGAAACTTACTATTTTGTCCTTTCCTGATTGACAATTAGCTGTCACAATATTATGGTTAGTTTTTGGGTTGCCCTCGACAAAAAAGGAGAAACAGTTGAAAAATATTTATGTTTATAGTGGTTTTACAGCACTGAAAAAAATTGGATCTCTAAAACCTTTAAAATATTAATGTTACTCTTGAAATTGTTATTTTTATTTAATTCTTTTTATAAAGTGGAGTTATATATTACTTTTTTAGGATTTTCTTTGCTTTGAAACAAATATACTTTTAAAATTAAATATTTGTTTTTAGTTAAAATGGTACAAAATATTAATTTTATATTCTTTTTAAATTATATGTAAAGGGGCTGATTAAAAGCTAAGTAAACCTTTATAAATTCCAATGTTTACTTCAATTAAAGCATTTAAAAATTATATATCATGAAGTCCTAATAATTTGCTTGTATTTTTTAAATATTATTTGTTTAAAAATTATTTCAGAAATTATTTAAAATGTTATTACAAATGTGAATTTAAAAACTTAAATTTAAATACAGAAAGCTTTAAATTTACTCAAAATGGTGAAATACATTTTTCATGACATACTTTCAGGCTCGCCACTTAAGTCTGCCACCTCTCCATCTCTCTCTCTCTCTTTCTGTCTGTCTCTCTCTCTCTCTCTCTTTCCATCTCTCTCCCTCCCTTTCCCTTGGACGGCAACTGTGTCTTTTCACACGTGTCAAAAAATAAAAGTAAAGAAAAGGGACACCGGCAGGACACTTAATACCCATACACACTCACATGGCCAGCAGTGGGCAGTTCAAAACAAAATATTTATTGTGGCCGAGCTTTTCCTCTCCCCATGTGTGAGTGTGTGGAAATGCGGACATTTTAACGTCTGTTTACCTATCGATTATTTCAGGTAAATTAAGTAGCTTCGGAGCTGACGAGGACGTCGATGTGGCTGTCGCCATCGATGTACGACGTCCGACGTCCCACGTCCGACGTCCGATGTCCTTTCTGTTGAGGGCAGCCTGCCAAATGCATTAAAGGATCAGACACGCTCACACCCACATAGCACGCATACCTGGACATTCGGGCAGGCACTTACTTACACAAACAAAGATCCGCCCCACTCATACACACACACAAACTATGGGAGTTGGGGGCCGTGTGGTCATTATTTTGACAATTACACACGTGGCGCCATTTGACCAGGCTCCTGTTTCCACATGTGTGTGTATGTGGGTGTGTGTGTGTACTCCTTTCCGCCCCCTAAATGGATGTGTGAGTAAGGCAGGGTCCTTGTTTTAGTGGCAGCCAAACGTTCCTATATGGATTTTCCATTAACGATTTGAATATGTAAATCATGGACGGCCGAGTGCCAACAGTGGTTAAGAATTGGATTAAATTGTTTGATTTTTACTTGAATGATTTTTGAAAGGGGTTTTTAATATCCTTAAATCATATTACTTTATTATAAAAATACAAAACCGAGTCCTTTATTTAAAGCAAGAATATTGAAGTTACTACAAGTGCTTCTAAAACTTCTTAGCTTATAATAAAAATAATTCTTTTTTTTTTAATTTACAGATATTTTTCCGCTTTCCAGATAAATATAGACTCTGGTATCACTGTGCCGGGTCATGTCCAGTGGATATAGCCACCCGGTTATATCCCTTTCCGGATTGAAGCCTCTCTCTCTCTCTCTCTCTGCCCCTTTGGAATCTTAGTCTGTTTGCCTGTGCGTGGAACGCTTCATTTAATACGTTAACAATGAGATTGTCCTCAATAATTGAATCCACTAATTGACTGATGATTACATTTTGTGTTGGCCCTACAACAACAGGCCGGGATCCGTCGCAGGACCCTCTAGCTGGACACCCAATCCTCAGCACCCTTCCCGCCCCGAAAAACCATGCATGGAAAGTGTGTCATCGATCGATCGGGGGTCGCAAGCGGTTGACTTTCTCAAGCTGTATTATTCAAAAGGGCGTACAAACAGTTACTACACTTGCTATAAATGCATATGTGTGTATTCACACACACACACACACACAGCACGCACACACACGCACATACATACGCAAAAATACGAAAAGAAACGCACACATACACGGACATAGAGAACAGGAAAAAAACGGGCAGAACTCAAAAGCTACATAGATGATATAAGGATGAGATATTGGGGTGTATCGGTGTATCGGTGTATCGGTGTGACTGTGTGTGTTTGGGTGGGGGTGGGGGTGGGAAGAGGTCAATGTGGGGGATGTACTTACCCCGTCCAAGGTCTTGATGTTGTGCAACGCATCCTGGGCGCGCAGGGCGGCCTTTCTTGTATAGTAGGTGACAAAACAGCACCCTGCGAACAAAATGAAACAATCGAATACAAATCGAATACAAATCAAACGAATCGATAGACAGTTGCAGACAAGAACATATGATACAGAACGAACGTACTATATATTATATATATATATATGTAGGAGAGCCATTGAAAAATCAGATTAAGATTTGAAATCTCTTTTGAGGGGGCTTGAAAGTATGCTATGATTTTTGAACAGAATATTTTTAGACACCTTTACAGGCAATTTAAAATCGTTTTTGTTTATTTTTCTGTGGCTCTCCTGATAAATTTTTCTGATGCATTAACTCATTGTATATTGGGGACCATTACAAAGTTATGCTTTCATTAAATTTTCTATATTTAAGGGTATATTTTATCATGCAACTGGGACAATTTGATCGAGGCTTAACGCTAAATATATATTTATTAATTTAAAATAGAATCTATATGCGACAAGGCTGGGCATGCGGACTTTTTTTTTGACACGGGACGAGCGCTTCATGCAAGCCATGCAAAAAATGAGACATGGACAAAATTTAATGGGGGACTACGACTGAGTGGGGCTAGAGGAAAGTTTCTTTTAATATTATTTAAACACTAAATCCCCATTTAAAGAATATAAGTATATTACAATAAAAAAGGATAAAATTAATAAATTACTTCAGCTTCCAAACGAGAAATTATATAATACATCAAACTTTTCTTTATAGGTCTTTTATAGTTCTAGTGTATATACCCTTCTTTTTTTTAGCAACCTGTTCCTTCCCTCTATCCATAAATTTATTTCTATCGGATTACTTATTGAACTTCCGGAAAGTTGTTGCCCCAACCCTGCGACCTGAACCCATCTAAGCTATCCACAGGTCCATTACGCAGATTAAATTATAATCCACCTCCGACATGGCAGCCCACAACCGCACTCCTGGCGGCCATCATCGTGTTAGCCGTGTGCTCGAACACCTTGCTCCAAGGATTAATATACCTCTACCCATACGCAGCCCCTCCAGAGTCTGGACCATAAATATGCATAATGGAATTTACCTTTTCGCTGGCGAGGAAAGTTTGCAAGCAAATGCGCATATTATTCTAATACAGCCAAAATTAACCAGAGCAACATGCTCATGTGCTCCTGCACTCGAGTGTGTGTGCTTGTGAGTGTGAGTGTGGAAGTTTTCCCCGTTTATACACGCACAATTATGGCCAATTACCCCGGCCAGAGCCAAAACTTTGGCCAGCAGCCCTCAACACCTGGCTTGGGAGGTAGCAAGTTATAATGTTGATGCGTTCGCCTCGCCATCAGCATAATCACATTACTTGATGCTCAGCCCGGGGACGCAATTGATGGACATTGTAAAATTTGATTGAACCCCCGGCTAATCCGCACATTTGTATGTGTGCCCACGGAGCGGAGTGTTACACTCACCTCGGCTAATCGACGTGACCTTGTCCCGCAGGACATTCAGCGTGTGAACGGGTCCAAACTGCTCGAACATCTGCCGGAGACGCGGCTCATCCCAGGTCTTGGGTATTTGGCCCACAAACATCTTGATGTTGTCCGCATCCGGCTGATCCTTGCTGGGATCCGGACTGTTGGTCTCCATGGCCGCCAGTTCGGATTTAATGGAGAGCTCGTCCATGGGACTGTGGTCACTGGAATGGAATTGCAATATAAATAATAAAATAATTTGAAACAAAGTTTTAAATTCTACTGTTTTGTAATTATTGTAATTGTAAGAGAAATGAGTAGACTTTGCAATGTTCTTTAATTTATTTACGATAAACCTTGATATTTTAAACGTATTAATAGATTAAGAAAGATCGAAAGTATTTATTATATATACAAAATTTTATTCATTTTTCAATGTTTGATAGGCGTCAAATAGTTTTTATCTTTTACAATTTTTTCTCGCATTTCTATCAAATTTTCGGTTTTTTTTAGCTGCCTCTGAGAATTTTTTTGTAGGTTCTCCACCTTGAGATTCAGATGCTGAACGCTGTTGTGCAGGCTGAGGATCTTTAACAGGAGGCTCTCCGTCAGGCGGAGGTGTCGTGGGTTCCTCTACGTTAGCTTTATCGACTTCCTCTCTGGATTTTTGTTCTATGATAGAAGGTTCCTTAGCCTCTAAAGATTCCTCTGGAGGCGGATTAGCTGCCAAACGGTCCTTCGAGGGCGACCTCACATTTTCAGGCGGAGGATTTTGAACATAGGGCTCTGCTTCATATAGAGAAAGATGTGGTTGAGATTCTATGAAAAGGTTTGGCACCTTGGCTCGGAGGATATTGAAGGTTGGCGTGCACGTGCAGAGATTGATTCTCGCTTCCTCCCTTCGCGGGAAGCTGGGCTGAATGCCCAACCTGCCCAGCGAACAGGCGGCAACCGAGTGGGCAGCAGAGATGTGGTGCTCTCGGGGGACTTTCGGATAGCGGGCCAAGTGGTAGGCCAAGCCGCCAATGAAGGCATCTCCGGCACCGGCATCGTCCACCAGGTGGGGCACATCGGCAGCCGGAATATGGGTGCAACGGAGCTCCTTGTCCTTTTGGGGGCACATGTAAACTGCTCCCAGATCCGCCATCGTAATGATCACGCTCTTTACACCCTTGAGTAGGATGATCTCGGCCGCATTCCTAGCCTCGGGCAAAGTCTCTATCTTCTCCATATCAGCCAGATGGGCGGCGGCTATCTGGTTCGCCACCAAAATGGTTGGTAATTTTATGAGGTCGGGGGGCATTTCCGTTCGCAGGGGAGACATGTGCAGAATCGAGACGCCCCTAAACTGACGCAGGGCGCACATGGTGACCCTCATGTTCGTCTCCAGCTGACAGACGAGCACCTTGGCCTTTTTGAAGATCTTCTTGGCATTGGTCATGTCCGCGCCGGAGAGTGTGGCATTCGCACCGGGCACATTGATCTTGTAACGCTCTCCCTCCTCCGAAAGGGCAATCTCGTTCATGCCCGTGGGATATTCCACCTGACGAATGTACTGCACATTCACCTCTAGATCCGACAGGTATTTCCGGTATTCGCAGCCGGATGTATCCTGTCCCACATTGGCCACCAGAGCCGTGTTGGCGCCCAGCATAGCGGCGGCCACGCACTGGTTCGCTGCCTTGCCGCCGAAAGTGGCCTCCATGCAGGACCCGGTTACGGTTTCCCCGGCCTTTGGCAGCTCCTTCACATGTCTGGGGGGATTTTACATCCGAAAATTAATTAATTTCTGGCTTATAATTTCCAATCTAAGGCTCACGTTGTGTAGTCGATGGTCGCAGCCCCACAGAATACGACCTCCAGCGACTTTCCCATCTAGACGGCGGGTGTTGGCCTGGTAATTTGGATGTTTTCCTATTGCCTTCGATAATGTTTTATACAATACATGACTGACACTTAATGGCAAGAAAACTATGGAAAATTTCAAAGTCTTCGTGTGATTTAAATAAATGTATTAATTTCCAATCCACAATTAAGGAATTAAGGAATTGCCTTCCATCATTTGCAAATAAAGTGATTACAAATCTGGAATGGATGTTCAAAACTTTTCCATTGAACTTTTATGGCCAACATATTGTTCATTCCCCTTCCTCCCTCTGGGTTCCTAACTTCATTTGCTAATGACCATAAAAAAGAGAGAAATAGAGACGGCCATCGCAGTCCATGGCTCTGAACCAAAGTTGGCTAACAGCATAAAATACAAATACTAATTGTTATTAGCAAACTAATCTAATCTAAAAAGTTGTAAACGTTTTTACTTTTGTTTTGTGGTTGACCAGTCTCTGAATCCCCGTATTCGAGGAGGGAGTTTTTCCAGGACTCTCCGATCCAGAGTCCGGAGTCCAGAGGGGAAGTGGGTCCTTGAGTGACTGGCAACGCATTGAACGCTCCACTTTGAGGTCACTTTCAGTCGGTTTTTGTGTGCTGCCGAAAAAGTTTTCCCTTTTCCCGGTTCCCTTCAGCCTTCTCAGCTGCTTCCTCTCCCATTTCCCCATTTCCCGGCCCACGTTGTTGCTCCTAATGGGGCTTTATTGGGTGCCCTTGATGGTGTACGAAATTGACTTTTGGTTGGCTGTCAATTCAGCCGGCGGCCCTCGGTTGCCGAGCTGATTTGCCGTGAGCAGAAGTTGTCAAGCTGTTGGCCCAATAAATTTCAGCACTTAATTGGCTCAGCCGGTTAGTTGTGGAGTTAGTGCTGTGACAGTGGAATTTTTAGATTGATTTAATGGGAGTTATGGGATTCTTTGAGGATTTTACACTTTATGAAGGGGAAAGTTATTGCTGTGTTTGAGTGAAGGATATAAGAGATTCTAGGTGATATTAAGAGCATAAAATTTACATTATTATAAATATCTATGTTAACTTAAAAAAAACATCGTATATTATGAAAATTCAAATAAAAATCTAATAGCGTTGTAGCGGATATTTGGATTTTATAACGACTATATCTTTGACTTTATTCATTTGGTCTTGCCATTATTTTTATCAAGAATCGAAAGACATTGTAAGAAGCAGATTTAAAAAATTGATTTTTTAAACGAATGTTTTAAGCTTAATTTCAGCAATTTGGCAAGAAAACTAGTTAATTAATATATGTTTTGAAGTAAACTATTAATTAATGTTTTTCTTTAAGCTTCTTAGATCACGCCGTTTTAGCTGCTGATTTATCTCTTAAAAGCCCCATCCTTAATGGTTATCTAAAGAGTTTTCTTTACTTTAAAAAAATCTAGTAAAATGTACAGACTTATATTATAATAATATAAACGTTTTAAACGTGAAAAAAATTCCACAGAGTTCTACAGATTTCCTAAAACAGTATATTAAGTTTACCAACAGGGAATTCAAATTAATGTAATGGCCATATATCCGTTCTCCCTTCATGCTTATCTCCGATCTGAATACCTAATGCAAAACAATTTATGCAGCGCATACTTTTAGGCTGGCAATTGAATTTTCCATACATCTCCGCCCAGAGGGTGGGCCAGAGAATGACACTGTTCGCCCCCGTTTCGGTTTCATTATTAACTCAAGCTATCTCACGGAGTCATCTGAAACGATGCCATTTAGGAAATTACTTCCAATTTACTTTTAAATTTCTTCATTTTCCAATTTCCTGCGTAAGTAATTCCAGCACTTGCAGCAGCCCGCAGCCCCCATTCATCCATCCATCTACCCCCCCCGTGGGCTGTGCCTTACTCCCCTTTATCCAGTTATGAAGCGCCTCCATTTGCCGAGATGAAAACCCCGTGACACTCACCGAAAAGGCCGTGAAAAGCGCCAAGCCAGCCGCGGGCCATCGAATGACAAAACGTTATTAATCTATTAGAGCCGGAACGAGAACGAGCCAAATTGTCTATGTCAAGGTGATAAATTCAGGCCTGCCTGCCAGCAGGTGAATAATCTGAGATGGGACCCTGGGTAATCATCAGGGGAGTTACTTAGCATTAGGAGAGGTCTTTTTGGTACAACTTCTTAAAAAACAAATGGCATATAAGAGAAGTTTTTGGACTTTTGAAATTTGTTTTTAAAAAATTAAAAGGGAACTTTTTAACTTTGATATATTTAAGATAGCGAATACTTAATAATTATTTAAGAATTCCAAATATAACAGGCAAAATATATAATATTCTAAGAAATATATCAATTACTTGCATACTTATTTTTTAAGTCTTAAAAGAAAGAAAAAAAATATTGTTCAAGGACATCCCTAAATCAAATCCCTGTGAAAGCATCCCCGTGATAGATCGCACTTCCTGTGCCTGCAGCATAAATCTCTTAACAGAAGACACTTACACATTGAGCATGTTAGCCTGAATTTAAATAAAAATAAATTTACAACAAAAAAAAATCTAAAAATAAAACCAAATTATAAAGGAGAGACGCCTGAAAAATAAGTGAGAGAGGGAGCAGCGACAGGTGTGTTGCCCCTGGAGTCGGCCAGGCAATTATTTGAGGCAGGCGCCAATCCTTGGGGGAGCCCGGTGAGCCCCCAGCTAACTATCCCTCCTTTGCTTGGTGCCACTTCTCACCATTCGTTCCAGCGAATCCTCTCCGTTGGCAAAGAGCTCCTTGGCGGTCTCTCGGGGCTGCGCCTGTGCATTAATAATTCAGTTTCATTTAAATGCGACCAGGGCTTAATGAGAAAATCGCCTGCGGTGGGAGCTGAAGCGCGTCAGAAAATGAGCGGCGGCGGGGGTGTGTTGGGGATTTGGCCCACAGGACAGCAGGTGTTTTCCAGCACCGCCGCCAATGAGCTTGACGATGATGCTGATGACGATGTTGTATGGCCGCTCAATGCGCGAATCAACAGCTGGAGCCTCAGGGTGGGTTTGGGTGACAAAGGTCTCCGAGCAGTGGTTCTCAAATATTAAATATTTGATTATTATTATTGGGAAGTTATTAGAAACTAATAGGGTATTTTTTAAGATTTTTATTTGAAGGAATATATAGAAAGGAAATCGTATTTGCATTTTCTTATATAAGTCTTTAAGTTGGCAGTAATCGAAGGTTTAAAATTTATTTTCGGGAGCAAAAAATTTAACAAAATGGCTTAAGGAATTGCATATAAATTATGAGCTTTACAAAATGAAAGTCTAAGCTCATTAAGTATAATAAATGCCTACTGATTAAATATATTAAGCTTATTAATTTCATATATATAATTTCCTCTTGATATTCCTTGTTTTATGCCAAAATTCAAGCTGCAAATATTTCTTTACGATATCCTCAATTTCTCCCCTTCGCCAACTACTTTATCTAGCTATCAAAGAGGCACGTAATTTTTTAATAACTTTATTTTTAAACCACTTTATAACCACTGTGCATTGTGGCGACACTGCTCTGACGTGGCACTTAATTTATGATGGCAGTTTGTTATGCCGCGCCTGTCACAACAAAAACAAACAGCTCAAAGATAGAGGAAGCAAAAACGTATATATATATATATATATACACATTTACAAGAAGTGGAGCAGCCAGGGAGGCTGAGCTGGCCGTATAAAAATGACCCAACATAAATTTAATAATTCCAGCTTTATTATTTAATGACCGAGCACGACAGCAGAAAAGGCCGGATAGATGATAGTTGAGTATCCGACGATTCCTTCAACGTCCACCCCGAACATCATCATCGTCTTCGAGAGCATTACGAGGATGCCATAATATTATAATTACAATGTCCTGTCAATAATCATTCGCCATTATCGCCAATGACTTGGGCTATGTGAAAATTGTCGCCTTGATGGCTGTTGCCAATTAATAACATTAATGCAATGCCAATTATCATTAGCCACTTGATGGCAGTCCCGCCGACTTGGCCTCTCATCCCTTAAATACACATCCCCCCTCCACGATTACTTATTTTAATTAAATCAGGCTGAGAAGTGGGCCGCCGAACGAACGGTGGAAATTCCCTTTTTTTTATAATTTCCGGCAAAGGAAGCGCCCGCAAATAGAAAATGTAGCGCACGTCCGAGAAATAACCATTTGAAATGTGATAGCCAAAGTTGTCTAGAGGGAGGCGGCGGCAGGTTGGCTGACTGGCTTGCAGGTGACGTCCTGCCAGGCTATAGGAAATTGAAATGTTCCATAACGGCAGGGTAATATGCAAAGTGATAAGAAATGGAATTGATTGCTAGGTAGGGATGGGTATAGTCGAAAAAGTATACCAATTATGGGAGTTTTTATGTTGAATTCATCAAGTTTTATGTTGGGGGAGTAATATAAATATATATAATATTTCAGGGGTGTAAAGGGAACTAGTTATTATTTAAATATAAATAATACTTCATGGGTATAATGTCTGGGAACTGATATAAATTATTTATATCAGCTTTAATTCTCGGAATTCCCTACTACTACTCTCTTTATTTTATGAATCATTTAAAATATTGAATCCTTAATAACATCCCAGAAATTTTAAACTCCAAATAAAGCCATGCAAGCTCTTATAAAATTTACACATTTTCAAAAATTTTCCATCTCCGAACCATTGCAATGCATACTTGGCAGCGCTAACTGAAATTCGAGGTGTAATTTGGCCTAAAAATGGATTTGCATTCAACCGATTTAGCCGGGAATTTCAGCCTCCTGAAGCTACAAATCATTAGCGTGTAATTAGGAGTCATTAGGAGGCACAGAAAAAAAAGGAAAACAGAGAACCTAGTTCGAACTCACCGATGGGGAGGAGCTGCAACTGCGGGCTGTTCGCCTAATGAAGTTCTGGAATTAATGCTGGAATTCGGCGTCGCTGCTGCGGCAGTGGCTGCTGCTCCCGCTGCTGCTGCTGCTGCTGCAGTTGCGGTTGCTGCGGTGCCGGGTGTTGCTGCTGCTGCTCCTGTTGCAGCAATTGCTGGTGGCGCGGTGGGGCTGGAATTTATTTGGTTGTGCAAGAGTGTTTCAAACAATGTTGTCGACATTTTTGCCGCTACGGCTGCTGCTGTTGCAGATAATGCTGCGATGTTGCTGCTGTTGCCGCTGCTGCCGTTGCTGCTGTTGGGCCGCAAATATGGATGGAAACTTTTTGCCGCGCCCGTGAAGGTAGTTGTCGCTGCAATGGCACCTGAAGTTGCCGCCGAGCTCGTTAGATTCTCTAAATACTCGTACTGAAGTTGCTGCTGCTGCTGCTGCTGGCTATTGTTGCTGCTGCTGCTTAAATTGTTATTGCTAAAAGGGCTATTGTTGCTGTTGCTGCTGCTGCTGGAATTGCTGTTGTTGCCATTAGCAACATGGGCAACAGGTGCCGTTGTAAGCATTGTTGTAGCTCCTCCCGGGTCGCTGGTCGCCTCCAATGTTCCTGCTGCCGTAGCTGTTGCTGTTGCTGTTGCTGTTGCTGTTGCCGCTGCTGCTGCTGCTGAAATGCCACTCAGTTTATCCGCCTGCAGATTCAGGGATTGCAACATCATTTATTACAGCTCTGTTTTGCCTCTGCACTGCGCCGCGTCCTGCAGCTCCTGTCGCTAATTACTTTTAGTGCCGCATTTGGCGTCGCTGCTTTTTAATTTGCTTCGGGTTTTAGTTTTATTAAAATTGTATATTGTCCCGCTCTAACCCTTTCGTTTCTCCTTTGTTTATCACAGTTTTTCCCCTCTCAATTAGCCTCTGCGTTTGCTTCTATGTTGTGTTTTTTTTTTAACCCTTTTGGGAGTTGGTTGAGCTCGAGTTTCAACTGTAATTAAATAAAGAACAAAGTGTTGGCTGATTAAAAGACATGTATTTAGGGTTGAACCAAATGCATTATTAAGTGGGGGTATGTGTGCTAAGTATAAGTGGATAAATTAAGTGGGAGAGACATAATCCTAGAAATTAAAGAGCCACAATGGAGTTGTACATATGCATATTAAACAAAAGTAAAAAATAACAATGAATAAATAATATTCAATATTTAAATGTAATACAAAATTATTTATGTACGTTAAGGAAAATAGTAGTTCCCCTAATTATTCTTTTTAAAATTCTTTACAATTGTATAAAAATTGCTTCCAATCCTATCAAATGTCGGGTGTATTTATAAATATTAATAAATTAATTAATGAATTTCTATACATTTATTTACGGTAAGCTCTTTAATTTCCATTTTATTAGTATTAGAAAGCACTCTTTCATATTATTTATTAATTCTATAGGTATCCTTAAAGGAAACCGCAGTCAAAATGGCTACCAGATCCTTCATAACCACGACCCCTTCGTCTGATCCCATGGCTGACCAACTGCATAGCTAAGCGCATTTGAATGAAAGGCATATTGACTGGCGAACTGACGGATTGACGGACTGACGGCCTGACAGAGTGACCACAGTACTTGGACCCACTCGACTGTCTGCATTGAAGTACTCGCTTTGATACACACACATGCTCAGGAATAGAAGCGTGTAGTGGTCTGCACATACACACAGAAATGCATGTATGTATGAAAAATAATAGTATAGAGTTTTATATAGCTATACATTTTTTTTATCAAATTGGTATTTTTCTTAGAGTTTTAGGTCTAACATTTTGTTCTTCGAAAAAGTTTCGTGGGTGCTGATTGTTAAATAAATAAAAATCTGAGATGCTTTCAATATCTCTATATATGGAAAAGTCTAAATAAATCTTTCAAATCTTAATAAATACAACATTTTATCTTCTATTTTAAAAAGTATTTGTCTAAATTTACTGACATTTTTTCAGCTTAAGATAAATGCAAATTGCAGTTCATCTTCAACCGATTCTCCAGCTCGTTTCCAATACCATTCACTTCTGAGCATTAATTGCAAAGCAACATTTACGTATATTTATTTCTAATCCTTTCCACTAGGAATTAGAATACTAAATAAATTCCAAATCAATTAAAGTATCCTATTTTTTCCAGTGCACTGATGTCGGCAGCTGACGCTAAACAGATAAGGATTTCGAGTGCGCTCGCAATGTGAAGAGCCGGAGCTCAGTTGGCCGCATAATGTTGAAGGCTCTAGCTAATTAGTTAAATTGAAATCAAATTATTTGTTGTCGCACTTGACTGGCCACAGGCATGGGCGCCTTAATTAACGCGCCTGCACATACACGGATTTCTATACATATAGGGCCAGGAGTGGTGGGTAGTTAGGGGGTGGCTATATACACATGGTGCATACTGTACTGGCAGGGAAAGCGATTACGGTTAGCCTGATTGCTTTATGCGATGACCGGATGCATTAAAGCAGGAAATAAACATGTTTAAGGCTTTTACTTAAACTGCAGTGAGTATCTACCATATAAATATTTTCTAGCTTTTTGAAGTTTTAAATTCAACTTCTAATACTTTTTTTACACTCCGCAGAGAGTTAATTCATTTGAAAAAAATATATTTTGTAAGCTTTTGAATATCTATAAGTTTTAAGGAATTTTATATAAATAATTTCCCAACCACTACCGCAGAAATATATATCGTACAAAATCCCTAACCTGTTTAACTCTTTAAAACAAAGTTTACAATTTTCCAAAGAATTTTCCACCATAAAATCAAAATTCACTTTAGAAGCACACCCTCACATTTTAGACGAATTTCTCTTGTGTTCTCCAGATAATCGCCGCGTAGCTCGCCGGTTTTTCTATTATTTTTTAATATTTTCCAACGCTTGCATATTTTCGCGCTTTTCTATTTGCGTTCTCCGCTTGTTTATGTTCACAGCGAGCGCGCTCTTTCTCTCGTGTTTTGTTTTTATTTTATTTTATTTTTTTTTGGGTCCGTCCGCTCCTCCTGGCCGGCCACTGGCAACTTGGCAACTGTCGCCGCCGTCGCAGTCGCCATGGCCAACGGGCATCATCCGCATCATCCGCAGCGTTGGCGAGGCGTGCCGTGGAGAGCTTGTTGCATCCCCACAGCCATGGCTTTCCTCCCCTCGAAGCGTGTTGGGAAGGCAGCCATCGGTCTGCCAGCGGCATGCTTGTGCTTCTGGCCCCCTAAAATACACCCAACCCCAGCTCCCAGACCCAATATCCTGGCTTCTGCGGATCCTTGCCACTTGCCACGCGCTTATCCCAGCGTCATCAAACGATGTCGACGACGGCAGCATCGTTAGAGTGAGGGTATCATGTTGTAAGGGATATTCTAACTACTGGAGGGTATGTGTGATAATGTTTTAAATATTTGATTCAATTCTAAATGCTTAAAGTCTTACGGAAAAGTATAAGAAAATATCGGAAGTCAACGAATAATTTTTCTAAATTATGTGTTTTTATATTTATCTACTTTCCAAGGCTCTACTGCTAGAAATATTTCCTTAAGAGGGTATTTAGAAGCCGTCTTAGCTCTGCTCACTATTACCCCTGGCTCCTGCATTATGAGCAGTTATCGGCTCTGTTGCTTCCCCGACAGGCGATGTGGATGTGGATCCTGCAGCTTTAACGCACTCCCCGACTACAGGATATCGGCGGCGAGAAGCAACCAGCTGTGCCATCCTCGTCGCTGCTGCTGTCACCTTGTAATTTTATTTATCTATTGATTATTGAGTATCTCTTTTCTATTTATTTGCCTTTGTTTGCCCACGCAGCGTTGACAGAGAGCCACCCCCGAAAGCCGTAGCTCAACCCCAACCCCTCTCGGCACCCTTTGGTATTTTTATTAAACCAGATTCCTATCCTCCCGTGTGTGGGTGGGTGTGTGGGTGTCCTGCGCTGTGTGTTATGTGTGCCCCTGGCTGTTTTTTAATTAACTTTAGTGACAATATTTTGCCCAGCAGCTGCTGCCTTTGAAAAGCCCCCCAACGACACAGACAGAGAGAGAGAGATAATCAAACTTTGCCCATTGTATGCAAATGTGGGCAAAACACCGAGTCCGGGTCGTGTTCTTCATGCTGGGTTCTAGGTCCCTGGGTCCACTTTGACCCCAATTCTCGGTGTTTTCTCTGTCAGCGTCTTGCCATTCTGTCACTCTGACAGTTGACATTTCGTAAAGATGTCACTTGTCCATGGTCGCATTGTGCCGCAGCAACGAGAGTCGGTGCACACACATGCCTCCGGTTCACACATCCCCATATGTCCGATCCAGATTGCTGCTGCCCTCTCTGAGTTTCCCATTCACTTGTTGAGCGGTTTTCCTTATCTTATCTGGAGTTTTATACGTTCGTTCCTGTGTTTGCTTTATTGTGGTTATTTTTTCTCGTCTTTTTACGTAGTTTTTGGAGGCAATATGGTTCGTACATATGGATATGTACACATAAATCCCACATAACCTGGAGTTGGCAGACCCCAGATGAACAGGTTTTTATCTTTAGTTGCAGACAAACTTTAGATAGTTTTGGCGTTAACCAAGAATTATGACTAATTGGTTGAAAAGTTGCGGAGAAATGAAAGATAAGTGGTTATAATACATTAAGTGTGACACTTTTCTTTGGGTTTTAAAAAGCTTAATCTTGGTAAGGTACATTTATGTGTAATAGTTTAAAATATTATTAAATAGCCTAATAGTTGTTTTAATATTTTTAAGTACTTTTAAATGAGATTTAAAGTGTGTAAAATTTAAGCAAAGCTTGTAAATGTTATAGGAATAATGTATTTTGTGTTACAAATTATTAATCGGTTTACAAATTTGGCATTTCTAACCATAAACACCTCTTACTCACTCTCAAAAACCCTCTTTTATAAGGTATCCCTCGAATATAGTTCTCGTTGAAGACTTTTCACTTGTTACATGAGCGTTTCTTAGAATTTTCACACACCATATGCCACCGTATTCATATCGAGTACATTTTATCTACAGATACCGGGGCAAATCAATCAGTTAATCACTCGACATGCACTCGCGGGCTGCACTGATCGGATCGGTATCGAAATCGTAATCGAAAACTCGACGAGGGGAGACAACCGCACGTAGACGCCAACGAAGGGCAACTAACCGAGCCGAAATTCCAATTTCAATTTCATAATTTTTCTTCACAAAAGGTGTCCTCTCTCTCTTGTGCTAGATATATCTTTGTATAAGTGTGTTATCTGGTTACTGATATGGGCCTTTGCTTATCACATAATTGCCCGCTGATTGCCGCCAGGTAAAAAATTTTCACCTACTCTCTGCAGTCGGTTTTCTCTGGCCAAACATTTGCCCGCCAAGGAGAGAGAGGTGTTCGCCGCGCTACCGAGTCAAGTCGAAAATGTTGACTTTGTTTGAGTTTCCTATCGCTATCGGGTTGTACAGGTTGTCGAGCTCTTTAATTGAATATCTTATCGAGAGCACCAAATCGCGGGGGCAAGGAAATGCCTTCCAATGGATCCCGCTTAGCCGGGCAAACACACATGACGAAACACTGGATGTACTGGGAGCTATAACTACATGTACCGGGCAACTGCAATTGAACTCTTTTTCAGCAGCGAAAAAACTCGCGACTTGGCGCTCGATGTATCCGCACTATAATGCTCATAAATATAAACTAAACCCGTGCGAGCGGCCGCTCTGAATTTATATATGTACGGGGATATATCCGTCGGGTCGGTCCGTGTGTCTGCAGGGCCATTACACAAATACCAGGAGAAATGGAGACCAATGAGCTTGCCACGTAGCCGGAGTATCGATGGGTTTCGAGTGGGTGACTTGTGGGGTCGTGTGACCGGACAGCCGTTCTCGGCCGACACACAGACACACAACCACACACACACCGCGGGTATACTATATACCATGTATAGGATATATAGGATATATAGTTGGTGGCCGCGAAAGAAAGCTGCCTTCCCGGGCTCTGTTTGTCATTGTGTGCCATCGAATTATAATAAGCGACTATTTAGTGGTAAATGTGTGTCACTTTACATATGGCCCAAAACCCGCTCTACCTTTTTCCAGCAGATAATTATGGGGTTGTGGAGTGGACGGCCGGCCGGAATCGAACAGGAAAAAATCGAAAATTCAATTACCTATTCATGGCTTTGGATATAATTTTTCCCATTTCCAGGGGCTGTCCCATCGGGTGCTTCAAGGAGACCGCTTAATTTAGAACCTGAATTTGAAATTAGACAAATCACTGGCAGTTACAGGAAAGCTTGAAATTAAAGATGTAAATTCAAAACACCTTTGAAATAATCCCACCTTCTTGAGCACTTCATTCACAAATTTTCCCTTAGCTGATAAGAACTGAGTGTTGCTAAATGGAATTTGCCATTAATGTGAAATGGTGTCAGAACTCCCGAACCAGATTAGTTAATCAGCCTAATACGTTGTACACTGAAAGGCTATGTAAAGATAGGAAAACTGAATCAACCATTAAGCTATACACACTCCAGTCGACCTGTTGGGTATATATAATCCCCCATCCTGGGCGGGTTTAAGCTGAATATAAATTAACTTGGTGATACCAATCTGCTGCTGCTTATCGGGAGCTGAGGCCTGTACCTAACTGTTTGCCGTTTTATCTAATCTAAGATTCTTATCGCGAGCAATTACTCCGTACTTCCTCCGATGCCAGGTTAGTCTCTGTACCCGAGAATCCCCTGGAATCTCTTACCCAGTCCACCCACAACATGCGACACAGATACAGTGGGTCACATCTGCGCTATGCACTCACAGGTACAGTGGTCGAGGAACAGGTAAATAGATGGCTGCCATAAAAGTTCAGTCATTGAATTCAAAGATATATGAGTATGTGTAGCCTGGTATATATAGTAGCTCTTTTGGTTTCATTCATTGTTCTTTGAGACACTGAAAAAAACGCTTTTAATTTTATTAAGGTAAATATAAAATGAAATCAAAGAAATAAAAATCTTCAAAAAATGAATGGGAAAAATGTTGATTTTATTTAAATGAAATAAGAGGAATATGTATATAAAAATTTGTTATATTAATTGAATCGTGTTGCTCTCTCCCTGTACTATTTCCTAACATAGATTTAAGTCCTCCCAGGCACAAATAAATTAATTACACTTAACTATAATACAACAGCAAATAATTACATCAAATAATTCTTCAATTAATCAGCAAAATACATAATCATAAGATTAATAAATAAGATATAAAAAAATCCTGAAAATTGATTTTATAATACATTCGTATAAACTTTTCTCCAAGTGCCAATGTGTGGCAACTGGTAACCCTTTTTTGTTCTTGGGCTTCGATTTTTTTTTCATGTCCATATTGCTGGCTCCTCCTGTTTTGGCTGACCCCGAATGTCGATCAATATTGTATTGAATTTGACCAATAGCTAAAGCCACGACTCGACTCGATTCAGTCAGACATTTCGGCGGCCACGAGGTAGATGTTAATGTTATTTAATAATTTACTCGACGTACGACGGCATTTCGGAAACACAAAATACTGGTTGTTTGTGGAGACTAAATATTAAATGCAACATATACCCCACAACGGCTTTAACTCCCTCCTGGAGGAGGGGCAGGGGAGCCCTCAGTTCCAATAATATTATTAGAAACTCAACTGGAAAATCGAAGAAGTTGAAGAAACCACAGGAATGCGGTTGGAAATGCAACAAAAGCCAAAACACAGTTTAGTGGTTGAATAACGACAACAGCAGGAGCCAGGACATGGCGCTAGTCCTTTGGGGGAGGGATGCACGTATACCGTAGACCAACCGACCGAAAGACCAAAGGACCGACAGACAGACAGTGAACTACTAATAAAGCCAGGTGAGCAAGGTGACCGGGACTGAGCAGGGGACTCCGCACAAAAGGAAGCACAAATAATATAAATTAAATGTGGGCAAGATGCCGCCCCAGCTCCCCTTCGAACTCTCCTCGAAAGAAAAGCAAGCTGAGTAATTATTTCCGGCAAGGCAGGGCGGGTGGGACTTCCCCCTGGAAGTCCTTGCGGTTTGACTGCAACACATGGCCGGACACTTAAACCGAAGTGTGGCAAACGGGGTTGGAAAATCTATCTGGGCAATAATTTCGGTTGACATGCTTGCGGTAATTATTGACCGTAATGACAAAACCGTATACGAATACGGAAAATGGAAGCCGACTCGACTCGTCCGTGTCTGTGTCCGGGACCGAAACCCTGACAAATTAGTTTTTGTTTTTGGGGTCATCTGCCGGTGTGTTGCTGCTGTTTGCCTTCGTCTGCTAATTGGATACTATTTTATGGACCCACCGACTGGACACCAGCTGATTTCTGGGTTCGGCATAAATTTGGGGCTTCCCCCCTCGAGAACCTCCCCACGTTCAGCAAATAAAAATTGTCAGCGTATAGTGGGAATCATAATTTAATTCCATTCCTCTTTTTATTTGCATTTGATGCGGAAGATTTACGGTCGCCTGGCCTATATATAGCGATATTAATGGAACAGAGCTGTCGAACACAACACAGACCGAGAGTTTGTCCAAAAACTAATTAATAATTTCTTGTTTTTTTTTTTTTCGATGGCTTATTTTCGGATGGCTCTCTTCGGCTGGGTATGATTTTTCTATATTTTCCACGATCGCCTTTTCCGATTTCCTTCTGCTTTTTGCTAAATTCATTTCAATGCCGGCTATTTTTGTTGCAATGTGGCGCACATGTTGGACATTCAGTGGGTCATAAATATTGAATGCGACGACGTCCAGAGAGCCCATTTCCCAAAAGATCCACTGGAACAGCCTCAAGATCTATAGGTGTATTTATAAACTACAGAAAAGTTACCCAGGGGGGACTTACTTCAATTGCAATTGGCTCTAGCTGTGGATGAGGAGAGCTTCCGCGGACTAGAATGATTTCTTTGTGTGACAAATTGCCCGGTTTATTGTGTCTGCGGAGAGCCAAGAGCCAAGATCCAAGATACAAGCTACAAGATACAAGATCCACAATCCAAGAAGACACACGACCGATGACGAGGACGGGGAGATCGTTGATCGCGTGAGTCGAGCGGCAAATGAATTCACTTGATGGGTGAAGTGCGAGGTCAAATCTTAGCGATGTCACAAAGCGAACGCACTCGCGGATACACCACATATATAGATGTAGATACAAACGCAGAGATACGCGCACGACGCACTGCAGATACAATCAACAAACAATAAGCGAGGCAAATTTACAACACTTTAGAATTTATTTAATTTTTTATGCCATGTTTATCGCACTTTGTAGAAGGAATTTGTCTATGGTTTTATTTGGTTTGTTTATTAGACATTTATTACACATTTATTCTTGGGTTAAGCTTGTGCCTTAACTTTTGTTTTATGTTTGAAAAGCCACCTAAGACTTGTTAGGTTGGACTTGATTTTATTTTATATACCTTTATATTCTTTACTTTAGCTTTCTTTGATTTTAAATTTCATATTTTATTCCCTGCTATAATTAATATTATTTTTGATGAATTTTTGCATCTTGATTTGATTTCTACTTTTAACTGAGATCGGTTTGCACGCACTGTTTCACACTTTCCGACTAGAATTTCCACACTTTCCTTCTGGCACTGCGAGTGACATGATTTCCAAAAAAACTGCACTGGGCCACAAAAATATTATTTCATATATGCTGCACTTTGGATCGCTGTGTGCTTTTCTTTTCGGGCGTGTAAAAGTGAAAATGCGAGTGGGCGGCCGCCGGGCAAGGCGACGGAAAAACGACGATGCGCGCGATTTTCTCGCGTGGGGCTCGAAGAACGTCCAAGATGGCACTGCCACCGCCGATCGACTTGACAGGCCATGGAGCCGCCCAGCGGAGCGGTGTTATTTATTCCGAAAAATATAAATTATAAGTATAAATAATATTGGGGGAAATAAAAAGTATGCATGTTTTTCTTATTTAGAACTTAATTGAATTCGCCAGGGGCGGCGGGAAAGGCGAGCCGCGTTGAACATAATTTAAATCAAAACAGAAATTAATTTCCCGCTCCTCTCTGTCTCTCTCTCTCTCTGTATCACACACTGCACTTGCTGCTCTGTTTAATTTCTCAGGTTTTCGCGGAAAACTGTCAGCAAGTGTCCACCGGAGAGGAAAACCTCAGCGAGTGGGCGTCATCGGGAAAAGGCAAAGAGGCAGTGTGCAGACTCTCGGCGATCTCTGATCTCCGATCGATTTGCCTGCTTTTACGAGCTGTCCGAGCGGAACACAACAGAACCATAACAGAACATCTGTTTTTCTTTTATTTACGCGTTTCCCTAATTTCTCCTGATCTGTCCCCAGCTCTAGGTGTGCATTATTTTCTTTATTTTCCCATGACACGTTGTCAGGCGGATTAGTTTGGCCGTTAGTTTGACAGACGCTATAAGTAGACACTCAAGTGGGTGGCAATCTAATTTGGCCGCGCTGCTCGAACAATTTGAATATTGCTCGGGGGATTAATGGGTGTGGATATGACCCATTTGGGTTGCACTCTATAAATTACACCTGCACAGATTTACTGGTCGATTTCTAGTTGGAGAGTGTTGATTTTGGAGGTATTTTATAGCTTTGGTAGGGATTTATAAACTTCATATTCGTCATTAAAATTGTAATTATTTAAGGCAAAATGATTGGAAATTAATATAAAAAGGTTAAGACGATATATAATAAAAGTCTTGTCGGAATAACTTATCGTTATTTTTTTAATTGTGTCAAATTTGGAATTTATTTATTATGACGCCTTAGGTGTCTGCGTATGTGAACGAATTATATAAATATTTTAAATATACTTTAATATATAGGAGATTAATATATTTATAAACATAATATTTATATTTAAATAAATATTGTTTATCATTTTGTTAGGAGAGTGATTAGTTAACCCTCTTTAAATATTTAAAAAATGTGTACACATATTTTTGACCATTTTAATAATAAATACTTAAATTAAAGAAATATTTTCAAAGTTATTTTAAGTAATGTTAAATGCTCTTTCTGATAAGTAACAAAAATCACCAGAAAGTAACTTGAAACATCTTTGACATATTTCCAAAATTTTTGAATTCGATAAATTTATGTTGTTCCCAGAATATATATTTATATTTCCTTGTGTTTTTCCACCCACTCGGAAATTTCCCACGCAGATCTGGGGGGCTCTTTCCCTCAGCAATTCGTCGATCATTCATCACGAAGCATTGTCAAGTTCATTTCTGCAGCACCATTCCTTTAGCCATAACTCTGAACAAAAGATTTTCCCTTGTTCCCTCCGAAAAAGGCTAAAATTAAATAAAATTGTTATTTATTTACGGCGCTCGCTAGATGCCTCTCAATGTCAATGGCTGAGAGTTCCATAAACCGCTTTTAATGGCGATTTTGCGGCAGCCTCTAAATGTACATAAAAAGTGCACAGGAACCTACAGACGGGAAAACGAGGAAAGCAGAGCTGGGGGAAAACACAGCTCTTGGCTATCTGCAACTTACTCAAGCTTCCTTGGCCCTTTTCCTTTCCTCTGGCTAAATAATTATTAGCGGCTAAACGCAAAAACAAACTAAATAAAGGAAATCTAGAGACTTAAGACATTTGGAATACCCTGTAATTGAGTTATTCTTCTTAATAAAACAAAAATGTACAAAACCTTATTATTAATTTTTTAATGAAAACATATTAACAACAAATAAAAAAATAACTTTTAAACTTTTCACTTTCACTTTCTTTAATTATAATTGTTTATTAACTAGTTTTTATATTAAATTATTTATACAAAAATTCAAAATTTTCTAAGCTTTCATTTCATCTACAAATTAAGTCCTTTACAGGGTGTGCAAATCCGAAAACTGTGAGCATAATTTTGCACGTGTTTCGAATAAGTTGAAACTTTCAGTTGGCCAACTTTGCGGGCCAAACCAACCCCTTTCGCGTCCCCCTTTGTGGGCGGCGGACGTTTAAAAATGCGCGACCGCATTCATTAGTGCAAATGGCTTAAATACTTGGCCAGTCGAAACTGCTGAATGGCAGCTTAAGAAACCGGGATTCAGAACAGGACTCGCACTCATCCTTCCTTCGACTTCAACTCCACCCCAAGGCATTTGTTTGCCTGTTTGACTTTGGGCTCTCAGTTCTCAGTTCTCAGTCCTCAGTTCTCGGCTCTCGGATTAAGTTTTCTCGCCCCGGCAAAAGTTTCGTATGACTGCAACCCCCAAAAGATTTGCGTTATCGCCCGGGCTGCATACTTCTGCCGCCCAGTGTGGAGCTGCTGCTGCGAGTGCATTTGCCGTTGCATACTTTCGGGCAGCTCGGCGAAAGTATTTGCCAGCCGCTATTGGAATTTGCAAATATTCTTATAAATTATTATATCAAAGTTCGGCATTACTTATGGCCAACTGGGTTCGACAGGAAACTTTGCTCCGCAGACCCTAGCACTCACTCTCTCTCTGGCTTGACACTTTAGTGTAATTAGTTATCCTGTGGTTGCAGCTTTGCGGGGAAATCTCTTAGGAAAATCTCTCTGGATGCGTAGGGAAATATGCACTGGTCTGGGCACTCCATGTTTTTGCGGCTTTTTCGTGCGCTTTGATGTGGCAAAAATTTCAATTAATGCAATTGCAAAATACTCTTAGTTTCCCTTTGGTTTGAGAGAAAATATATTTGTGGCGCGGAAAGATAGCGTAAAATCTTGTACTTATCTATTTATTCATGCTTGATTGGACGGCTTAAGGAGGGGAACCCCACTCAATATTAGCATTTAATTCTAAAATATAATAGTTTAAAGTGTGTGTGATTGATAGCGATTTAATATTTATGAAGGAGGAATATTTCATAATTCTCGTTATTATTTGGTTGACTTATTTGCTTTACATTTAAATAAAATTTTAAAGAAAGTTTAATTTTAAGTAACTGCTCGTTATTTAGAACAGATTTTGTACTTAAAAAAGTAACAAAATACCCAAAAAATACATTTAAGAACAAACTGATTAAACAGAATAATAATTACTTAGTTAATACCTCCTCTCTCAGCCACAAACTTCTTGGTCAATTCTCTAAGCCAAAATGTCATATAGTTTAGCCACAAAAAAACTTTCGGTTTTTGGTAAGCTTTAAAGAAATTACACTTGACACTTTTCAATTAGTGGCGAAAAGTTTATTTTAATTGTGACAGTAACACGTTGTTGCCATCGCCACCCAAAAACAACAGGGCCAAGTTTTTGCCAGGACAATACAAAAGCCTGGAAGCAAACTAAGGCCGAAGTCAAGGAGCGTCCTGGGAGCCACAAAATGTCAAAAGGAAACTTTTCCTGGCCAAGATTAATTACAATTGAAAACAAATGAATGCAAAAACGATAAGCAGCCGAAAGGATTTCCACAGCCAGTCCTCGTCGAGGCCAAATGGAAATGAAAACCCAAAAACTCAACTTCGCCAATCAAGATTAAGGGTAGGAGTGAGTTGGCCAAAGGACCTCTAATCAGGGAGAGAGAGGGCGTTGAAACCAATGTTCACACCTACAATAGCAACAAGGAATGCAGGGGCAATGTCTGAACACTGGAAAAAAAAATTTTAAAGAAAAACAATATAATTTTTATTTGAGAAAATAATTGTTAATTAATTTTGTATAATTTTATTGTAGGTTTCTAATATTTCAAAAGGATTATTAAGCTTATTTTCACGGAATCTTCTTCTTGAATTCATGTTATATTAATTATTTAATAGAAACCTCCTTTTAATTTATTAAATATAAATATTTCCCACTGTTTATAACAACAGTTGGTAAGCAAGTCCAGTTTTTGGGGACGCCCCGAACTTTTGACCGAAGGGAGGTGGCAAAGTTTTGGAGGAAAACTATTTCCCAGCCCGACGACGTGACCTGTTTAGCTTAGGCCAGGACTTGCTCTATTTCGTTTTTAGGTTTAGCTATTTTTTGTTGTTGTTAAAGTGTGTCCTTTTGTTGGTGGAGTGCCAGCGGTCAATGGGCCAACATTAGCAGCACTTAACCCGCAGTGCAGTGCAGCGTTTTTCCAATGGAAAACTGCCTTGGTAAAGTTTTCGTGCATAAATCATGAAATTAATTAATTTTGACACACATTCCCTCCCGCAGACGCTCTCTTAAAAAGTAGAGCCATAAGCAACTTTGCCATCAAAGTATTTTATTCATTTTTTTTTTACAGTCGGCTCCTCTTTCCCAGAAATTAAAAGTAGAATTGAGAAGTGAAACATCAGCAACAACAAAAACAGCAACTAAACGGGGAAAACTTGCCTTGCCACGCAAACTTTTCCAACGTGAAAAGGAAAAAAGGAATCAAGTTTGAAATATGTGCAAAATTCATTCAGTATTTGAAATATTCCCAACTTGCTATAAGTTTCGTATGTTTCGGTTTTTTTTTGCGTTTCTTTATCTTCACTTTTTTTTTACTTTTCCGTTGTGCTGCCAAAAATAAAACTTGCGCCGTGAGTTTAATTTTATTCAAGCTGCTAAGTGAGTGTTGAGCGAGTTCCGAGGAGAGATTTCCCTAGCAGAAGGGGGACCAAGTTCGACTTTGAGTGACGGAGCTCAGACAAAGTTTCGGCGCCCAAAATGTTTCACTATTTAATTGCATAATTTGAGAGAGCTGCGAGATTACACCTGCCGGAAGAGGAAGTTCTTGTAGGTTGGCGAAGAAAAACGGAAGTTTGGCGGTGTGCGCACAAAGGAAATATATTGATTTCAGCTGCATCATTATTTTATAAAAATATAGAAATAAGGAAAGCAATAGCTTTGACAGAAACTTTACAAAAAATACATATATTTTATATATAAATAAATTCTTTTGTTATATTTAATTATTTCCCTATATTTTCAGGGTTATTTCATGGAAAAATTTACCCTTTGAGGATATAGTTCCAGGTATATTTCATTGAAAATTTCCCAATTAAGTTTGCCCGTATTCAGACACCGAAAATAATCTCTTTGCCGGGCTTCTGTCAAAGCCTTTCCATTGGTTTTTAACAGGCAATTAAGCAAATGCAGTGAATGTCCTTTTGCTCCTTGAGAATTGAAATGGCAAAAAGGGTGGCAGGATGGGGGATGCAAATAAAATGCAAAACATAAAGCCCAGCCCAGCAGCCAGACCCCGGCTCAGAAGAGACCCAACTTCGAATGCAAAGAAAAGCGGCAACTGTGACAATGTAAACAACGGCGGAAAGAACCGGTGACTGGGTTGGGAAGGTTTGGGGAAAATGGCATTGGCTGAAAGCTAAGGGATGGGGGCATCGAACCGGGGGGTGGCACACTGGGCGGCACTGGGCGGCGGTAAAAAGTGCATACAAAATTGCCAAGTATAGAGGAACAAAAGAAACAAAAACGACGCCGTCAGCTGCAACGCAAAACTGCAGCTAACCGAAAATGGTAATGGCCCTTCCAAGCACTGAGGGAAATGTTTTTGTGTTTTAATTGAAAATTTCTACTGGAATTTAAAAATATATTATCAAAACTATGTAAGGCATTAAAATCTAATAATTATAATATTTTATGAAATATTTTTTACAAGATATCCTTACAATAAATATATTTTAAAGTATATCAAAGAAAATAATTAAAATTTATTTTAATTATGTTGCATAAACTATTCCTTTTCTCAAAAGCCCTTCAGGGAAACTTAAAAATATTTGAAAATTGTAATTAATTTGCACAGTGCGCTGTGGCAGGGGCTGTTTTTGAGGGGAGAAGAAGGTTTGACTGTTTCAGCTTAATGCGAAAATCTTGTTGCACGCCGCCTGCAGCAAACGATTCGGCCTCCAGACCATGGCGAAAAGTCTATTGTTTCACAATCATAATTCTCCTGTAAGCTGTGCGGGCTGAATGGTTTTCCCTGGTGTGGGGTTTTCCCCGGTCGGGGCGGGGGTTTTTCCAACTGGCTGCAGGAAATGAACATCATTAATTTTGCCTTTCTGCATTTGCATTGAAAATGGCATTTCAATATTCGGGGTAGCCTCTCTAGCAAAGCGCTTTTCAAGATTGCCAAAAACCATTTTCCACGCAGCCAAACAACTTTCATTTCGGTCCGGTCTATCTTTCTCTCTCTTCCTGTCTATATCTGTCTCTTTTACTCTCTCTCTCTCTCTGTCGGCGGCTTGGAAAAACTTTCAACTGCTGTGCGCGATTGCAGCGACGTGACTTAATTTCCACCGCCGGCAGGCATACAGCTAAATATTTGTTCTATTCGAAAGGGGGTTTAGTCCGAGGCGAGAGGGTGGGGTTACTTAGGGTTACACTGCAAGGAAATGTTGGGAGCCTATATAAAAATTCACATAAATTTATATATATATATTAGCAAGTTTTGGCTTAAAAATAATGGGTAAGGTGGGTTAAACCCTCGAAGAAAATAGATTTTACTTAAAGAGGCAAAGAATTCAGTATGGGTTTTGAATTCTGATTAAAGGTGTCTATGAGTATTTAATTAAATCCTCGAATCATAGCTTTGTTTTATTTCTGAATAATAAAATACTATAGTCATGTTTTCAAAATATTTTTAATATATTTAAGAACTCAATTGATTTCTCTAGCACCCCCGATAATCTTGACTTACTTCCTTTCTGCCCGTGTATGTTTCACTTTGTGCATTTATCAATATATGGACATGTCCTGATAACTCTGTCGATGGAAATTGCGGCACGTAGCCCTCGACACTCAAGTGTCCAAGTGTTGAAAAAGCCGTGCATAAAAACTAACACGTACGCACCGATCCGGCGAAACTAAACCCCCGATGGGGACGGGGAGAAGGTCAATTGGTATCGAAGGAGCTGTGGCAGTTACCCCCATGGCTAGCTGCCAGCTAAGCCAGTCCACAATCCGAGACATATAGTACATAAATACATATATACATACATATATATATATATATATATATATAGTCCAGTGGGCTCGAGAGCAAAAATCAAAGCTAAGCACTTTCAATTGGATTTATGCGTTTGCGATGTGCCCCAAAGATGCGAATCGCAAAGGGAATCGCGTGCCCAGCTGGCTAATGTCTCAATTTCGTTGGTTATAACACACGCCCAGTACCCGCTTTTCCGGCATCCGGCTTTCCCCTGTCCCTGGGACTTTCTTATTAATCAGCACAAAAAGTTTTCCCCACAAACTTGCAGTTCTGCCGATAAGCAAATAGCCCAAAAAACTGTTTACACAACGCATACATGGCCAATTATCCCTCAGGGCAAAGGCGTTGGGCAAAGGGGTTTTTTATAAAATATATTTTATAAAATAGTTAAAAAAAACTGAAACATTTAAATAATAAATTTAAATATTAAAATGGGTTTTAGTCTAGCAAAATCATATTTATATTGAAATAATTATTAACTTAAACCAACTGTTCTTTGAAAATATACAAACTAGGGAACAAGTCAGGGAAAAGAAAATACACTTATGATCGACTATAATATTTCCTAGTAAAATTCCATAAAATCCCCCTTAGAAGGCATTCTGCCCCTGCCACTGACTTGAGTGTTGCGTGTAAGTATCTGTGTGCTCATGTGTGTCCGCTTTTGTGTTTGTGTGTGCCTTTGGTTATTAAGTTTTATGATCAGTTTGTGTTTTGCGTTGAAACGATTTATTTAGCTAAGCGGAATTAATTGGAATTTTACGTGTTGATTTCCTGTACACTTAAGTGGAAATGAGCTGGCATTGGGCAGGACTAGTAGAGGGGGAAAAACCCCTTGCGGCAGAATGGGGAAAAGCTTGTCTCAAATGAGCTGAGTAAACCAAAGGCTGACTGCCTAATCGATTATGAATTGAGGCGAATGCCAAGTGAGAGGCTGGGAAATGTAAATATTTTCAGAGAATCCTAACTTGTTTGAGTTTGAGTTTTCTTTAAGTTTTTTTTTTTGAGGGAAGTTTTGCAAGTTTTAGATAAAGGTTACTTGTGAAGCTGTTGCCTTAGTCTGTACAAGTTTTCCAGGTTTCATTGAGTTGAGAAGCAACATTGCTAACTAGTGCAGCTACTAGCTCAAGATCCAGTTTATCTGAGCTTCAACTAAGCCCAGATTAATTCACCTATTTATTCCCTTACTGTTTGTCCAAAATTATGCAAGATTCCTGCAGATACCTCGTCACAAATGCAGGAGGCTCTTAAGTTTATGAAAAATTGATGACAGTCGGTGTCCGTTTCACTTCAAAGGAGCAGCATTGGGTTGGTCCTTTGCCATTTACTTACGGGGGAATGGGGCTGGAAACCGCAGTTAATGCCAACCCGAAACCAAATCGCTTAGCAAACAATGGCAGGGCTCCTTTATCCCTTATCCCCGTATCCTTGAGGCAACCCCACATGCGATCCAGCAGCTGGGCAGCCCAGAAATGCTTTATGCGATTATTTGCCGAAATGTTGCGGAGCGGGTTTCGTTATTTATTTGCCTTGGGCCCAGCAGTTCCTTCTCTATTTCAGCTGGACAGGAGGAGGCACACATTCCTGTGGCCGGCCAGAAAAAGAAATTTGTGGCATATTTCATGTTTGCTCCAGGAGCTTTTCTTGGGACGACGGATCCGAGTCGCTCAAGTGTTAACATTTCCAGGCAGGCAGGGAGGCAGGCGATTTGCATGACAGAGGGAGGGAGGAATGCCTGTAGTGCCGGCCACACACATATACCTTTATTGAAAACATAATACGCCTTTCGCATACACACGGTTTCCATTTCAGTGCCTTCAGTTGCCGGGCAAAGGATCTCTCTCCATTCTCTTCGATTCAATTCGATTCGATTCGATTCCACGCCGTTTTTGGGTATATTTTCCTTTTTTTTTGGATGACGCGTGACAAAACTCAACTTATGCCGGCTTTGAAATTTACTTTGCCCGGCTAATCCGAGGGATATGCGAGCAGACTAGTGCGTGTCCTGGAAATGGAGGAGCTGGAGCTGGCAAAAATAGAAGAGCGTATACTAAGCCGGCTCTGCAGCCTCTGCTGTCCCCTTGGAGTGCCTGTCACAAACGATTCTGGCCAAGAGCCATCGGAAATGGCCAGAAACGGGGGTCATCGATGGCGGACTCCCATGTCAATGGCCATGAAATGGCAGGAGGCCAGAAAAAAAGAGGAGAAGATTATGCAGGGGTTCAATCAGAAACGTAGGTCCTGGGCACAGGTCACTCAGTCAAGCAGGGGCCATCCATGGTGTCCAGAGGCTTTAAGCCTTAAATGAAACAGAAACAGAAGTAGGTACCTTTTGCAGTATAATTTAATTTTTAGAGAGAACGTTAAAGAAAATCAAACTCACAGAAAGCACAGTTCTCATAAACTTAACTTAACTTTTTCAGGTAATTAAATTGTTATCCTATCTACTTTCGCTTTAAACAAAACACTTTAAAATCGTTTAAGCCATCTCTTTTTCTTATAAGAAAATCTTGCCCTTGGGCTTGTTTTCTGATAACATAAAACCGAATTCATTAAGTTTGTTCACCCTGCTCTTAACCCCTAGCCCAGCCCTGGCAATCCTTTAACACCCAATGCCCTAAGTAAACAATCTGCGCACTTCATTTGCCCAACAACACAAAAAACTGGACAGTGGACACAATTTACAAGCTGAAAATCTCTGACAGCTTACAAAGAAATTTAGGTGGACCCGAACGGCGAAGGCCAAGGAAAAAACTGAATTGAAGGCATAAAACTTAATCGAAAACTTTTTTGCGAGGAGAAAACCTCTTTGGGGCGGTTTGTTGTCATTCAAGGTTTTCCCAGCTTCTGTCCGAGCAATGAAATTAATGCACAAAGTTTGTTGTTTGTTGCGGTGGCCGGGAAAGCGAAAGGGGAAGGGGGAAAACCTTTTCGAATTTCTAATGAGCAAAACAACTTTTTTCGGGCGCGATTTTGGCGAGGTGAGAAGCTGAAAAAAATTTGATTTGAATTGAGGGTCGTCGACGGCAACGCCAGGTAAAAGTTTTTAAATAAAAATTAAAAATTGTCAACGCGTTAAATTAGGGTCGTCCTGCTGGCGGCTCGGGGCTGGAGAGGGTTAAGGCTGAAATTGAAATTGAATTGGGGTTCAATGGCGAGTTTGTGCAACTGACAGGAGGGGCTACGTGCGTTTATTGGAGATTTTTCCCTGTCAAAGAAAAGCTCACTCTCTGGAAGGGTTGGCCGCTTTCCACTTTTCTTGTTTCCCGCTTTTCCGATTCTCCGCCTTCACCCCGCAGAGCCTCAGGATTCATAATCTCCCTGGTAATCTTTTAATCCAGTCGAGTGCATTTTGTACTCGATCCTGCAACAAAGTTGCCAAAGGCTGTCCAAGGAAGCGGTCCGGAGTTAACTTTCGACAGCAGCTCTAAACATGTGAGGTAACTTTTCCAGCCTCCGATTTTCCCGCTCCCTGTCCCTCTCCCTCTTCCTCTCCCTCTCCCCTAGTGCCAATGCATTAAGCTCGCACAACTTTGATGTCATCTTTGTGCTTAGGCCCTCCACAAAGAAACTTTCCCTGGTGGCTCTAAAAAAAGTTTTTTAATAGTAATGGACTTTACGTCTCTGCCACTCAGACCAGTGGCCATTTTTTTGCTTTATTCGACCACTAGAGATTTTTATTTTTTTTTTCGGTGTAAAAGGGGCGTGTGCGGCCAGGTGAAATGTGGCTCCAAAAAGTTATTTCCGCCACAAATGAATACGAGTTGCACCGGGGCTTTTTTTTCAGAGTCTCCCATCGATATGATGGGAGAGCTTCTCGCTTTTGGGATCCCTGGGATCCTGGGTCCTATTTCCCTGGCTTTTAGCTCACGGCCAGACAGAGGCTGAGACCACGCCCCCATCCCGTGCTGAATGCCTGACATAAGCGGCTTACCTTTTTTTGGACAACTTTCAACATGTAAGCGGCACACGAATTCACGTATTTTTGCCATTAGCCAGAGAGATCTATTAAATATGATGTGACAGTTCATATTTTAGAGAGGGGTTTGAATAATAAAAGATGACAACACAATTTGTATAAAAAGCATGAAAAATATTACTCATACGCACTGTTACCACCAAGAACTAACTCAATTTAAAACCCTGACGGTTTTATTATTATTTCTGTGAACTCAAACAGTCAAAAACCAGACCGAAAAGTGTATGAAATAAGAAGTTGGCTAAATAAACAATACAAAAATTGAGCCAAGATCCTTTTTCAGCTCTTGGCAAGTGCTCCTGCAACAACATTTCGGGGTTACGGGCGGAGAAGGGCCATAAACTCGGCTCTAATGCGCCAGCTAAGGATACAAATTACGAAACAATGACGTCAACGTGCCTGTCAACAACTTGGCCAGACAATAGTTTTCCTTTAGGGCAGACAGGCCAGGAAAATGCGAGTAGAGGGGGGGCGGGAAGTGAGGGAGCTCGCAGGAGGAAACGAAGGTTAGGCGACAGGTGCAACGGACATTTGTGTCGCATACATACAAATTACGTGCGAGATTATGCCGAGTCCGGTTTGGACTAAGCACTAAGGAGATGGGCGGCAGGAGGCAGGACGAAGCTGAGGGGTCCTGGCCAACGGTGGCAGCGGCACGTACGGAAAATCAACAGAAAGCAACGTGAGACGGCGATGCCGGCGTGACTCACGATCTTAGATATTTTTAAAGTTATGTGTAGGCCCCTGAGATTTGCATAGTATTTTTTAAATATTTGTATAATAATTTTCGAAAAAACATCTTTAAACAAGGCTGTCTAGTTCAGAACCTTAGCTCCGTTATCCTTTACTGGGAATGTAAATGAAATAAACCAAAACTCAAGCACTTACCCATCTCCAATTTAAGTTCGAAAGACACAAAACTATCTCTGCCTTGAACCAGACTCCAGGTACGCTCAGGTGTTAGGTTTTGGGAACGGGCATGTGCGAATGCCAAGAGATGATTTAAATGAGCTCAACATGCAGTTAAATGCAGTCTGATTTGATTACAAGACCCTGGCTCCATTTCCTAGTATCCTTGAGCATCCTGCTGTTCCTTTTTGTTGTCCTCGTACTAGTGCTGCTGCAGGATCCCCTCAAAGTCATCAACAAACGGGCCTTGCGGAGTTCTGGGTACCTCACTGTCAGGCCGAGAACAATGCCAAACGCAGTGAAAACAACAGTCAAAGGTGCGAAAATTAATATTTGCCCTGGAAAACAACAAGCCCAAGGAAAGGGGTGGTGGCGGGTGAGAAAAGACACAGGCAGGAGGAGCCACTACAACCAAAGTGAGCCACGCAACAACGAATGCATTGTCTGCCTCACCGCGTGCCCCTTAATTAATTTCCATGGCAGAAAAACAGGGTTGCTAAGTCAAAAGTTCTGAGATACTTCAAAAAATTTGACTGAATTAAGTTAATTAAAAAATATATATAATAAAATATTAAAACATTACAAATATATTCAGTTTTATTAAAGAAAAATTCTTCATTTAGAAAAAACGCTCCTGCCAAATGTTCTTTTAATTTAAATACCTGTTTAGTACCATAAAAACCTTAGCTTTTCCATTATTTCTCAAATATTTCCCACATTTTCAAGCTCTTGATTAAAATTTTCTGTCCATTTCAGTTCAGTTTGAGCCAAAGTAAAGACTTGAGCTCATCTTTGGGCATCGCTCCTCAAGTGCACGAATCAAGAAAGTCGAATAGGGCGAACCAGTGAACCGACACCGAGTACAGAGGTTCAAGTAGTTGCCATGCCTGAAACGAACTGCTACTCGGGCCCCCGGGCCACCTCCTGGAAGTACCCTTTCCCCCTCCTGGAAATTCCCCTTTCCCCCGCCACCTATGCACTCTGCCATTTCGCTGGTTTTAGATCAAATGCATCACGCGGCTCAGTTTGGGGTTTCAGCTGAGTTCGGCGGGCTGGCTGGTGGAATGAATGGTGGTTTCGAGTCCTGGCTGGAGTTGCCTGGCAGCTCAAGGAGCAGCCATTGTTGTTGTCGAGAAGGGCGAGGGAGGCAAGGGAGGCGAGGGAGGCGACGGGGGTTCTGGCCACGATATCGAAGGTGGCTTTGGGAGGTGATGCCCTGCGGTGGCTCATTGTTCGACTGCCACGCGAAGGATACGCATGTTGGTGGCAAGTCGGGATTGGATTGGTTTGGTTTGGATCCAAGGCAGGGAGTCACCGCTCCTTGGAGGGGGGGAATGCCAACTTAAAGTGAGCCGGCTTAAGTGCACCGGGCGGTTTCTAAGCCATAGGATTTGGCTTTGACTGCTGTTTCCAGGGGAGAAAAGGGCGAGGGAGCCAGGACCGAGCCACTTCGGATGCGGCTTACTCCATCGGCCACATGATACTCACCGAAAATGCATCCCGGCAAGTTTCCATTAATTAATTTAATGAACTTTTGCCCGGGCCGTCAGTCAGTCAGTCATTCAGTCCGCCATCAAGCCAAGTCAAGAGCATAAAAGCCTTTTGGACAGCTGCATTTCAGAGCTATTGGACGGCTTTTGTTTAAACACAAGCTCGGCATGTGGGCTAACTTTTGCAAAAACAGATATCCAAGGGAAATGATTTAATTAATTTAGGTTTATTGAATATTTGTTTACCAATTGATAAATATAAAGCTCAGAGCTAAAATGCTGAGAGCATAGAGGCTTACGTTAAGGCGCTTATTAGCAGGAATAGAGGAATGTGCCATTAGAGTTTAGGCTTTATATTTCAGATTAAACACCGAATTATATTCTGAATTTTACCATAATTAATATTTGAATAAAATATAATTATATTATTGTAATTAATTGTTTATTTTCCCTTCCATAAATTATCGCAAAAGCCATTCCGCTTCCCCCATTATGGCACACAAAGAGGCGAACCCATTAATGGCCTGCCATCTGGAATCACTCGCCATTTGGCTCACGATAATGGCCTCGTCCCCACAGAAATGGGATATCCTTCATTATTTTGTTAGAATCATCCAGTTTCACCTTCGTGCTCATAACGTTGTCGCACAATTAAATTCGAACCGTGAAAGCTTTCAACTGCACTCTGGGCCACAAATTATGGCCAGCATCCCGTCACCTCCCGGCCGTCGTTTTGGCCCATTCAATGGCAGAACAAATGGCCAAAAGCGGCTGCCAAATGTCGGTCCACAAAACATACACACACACACAAGGATACACAGGACATGTACAAAGGGAAGACAGTCGGCCGGAATTTAACTGCTGTGCAGTCGCGCATGAAGATCCGCTGGCAATCCCTCCCCAGCCCGCTGTCAATTATGGTCTGTCTATGGACATTAAATGTCATTACGCAGCAACAATCAAAAAGAGAGATACTCGGGAAAGCGGGAAAGCGGTAGAGAGAAAGGGAAAGCGCCGGGAAACATCGGGCCAAGCAAAGCATGAAATTAAAATGCGCCTAAGATGTATTCCCAACTGTCATGATGCCGATGACGATGATGCTGCTGCTGCCAGGAGTTGTCCTGGCAAAGGAGTTGCCTTTCCAGCCCAACGTCCTGCTTATAATTTCATTTTTCACACCCAACTCTCATTGACAAAGTGTGAAGGACGAGCATTCTTCTTGGCTTCATGCCTTTGGCATACTCTTGCCAACAAAGGGTGTAGCAGGTCCTTACAACAAATGCAGCAGAAAGTGGATTAAATTGGTTTGAAAAAGGTATTTTGTGTTAATATAAATATGTGCTCTTTATTTTTAAGAATTTAGTTTGCTTTCTAGGTCCTAAGAAAGGTATAATAAGCACATCGTAAACCATATTATATTAAATAAAAATTTATCTCTTGGTTTATTGATAAAGGAGGAATAACTAAATATTAAATAGTTGTAATTATAATATATTAATTTGAGCAGTGTGAATCTTTAACCAAATTTTCCATTTGTTTTATTTCTTTCAGATCATATTGATTTCAATATTTTAGCTTATCTTCCTTAAAACCCCAATAAAAAAAATAATAAATAATAGTACAGAGTATTCAAAATTCCCCTCTGCTTTCTCAGCAGTACTTCCTATCTCGGCTCTTGAATTTCTTTCGTTTTTTTTTGGGAGCCTTGCCAGAGCGATAATAATAATAAAATAAAATGATGAAAATGCCAGCGGCAGTCGAGCAGGAGCTACAGAAGAAAAAGAGAAGCAGCGGAAGACAATGCTTCTTGGCAGGCTTATTAAATTTATATTTAAATTTCTTGTATTGCGGTTTTTTGGGCCAAACGAGAGCGGGCTGTAGAAATTTAATTAATTTCCAAAGCAAAATTGAATTCTCGCCTCATTTGAAATGCAAAACCGACGGAGGAGTCAATTAAATGAATGTCAAAGAGCGGGCGCCGAGCCTTGGCGAGTGCGTGTCTCCTGGTCGGTGGGGCCTCCGCTCCCCGGGTTGCCTGTGACCTGCCTCAACAATTCCTTTGACACACGCTGGCATTCCCCAGAAGGAGGATCCTGGCCACCGTGCTGTGCCACTGTCCTGTCGCCGATGCCCATGCTGCTGTTGTTGTTTTTGTTGCCTTTATGGCAGTCGCCTCCTGTGACCGCGCCCCTGTTATTGTAGCCATGGAAATGAATATTAATGCCGCCAGGATCCTGCCAGTCGATGCCGAGAACCGAGAAGCGAGAACCGGAGAGACGCAGGACAGGACACCAAAGTCCTTTGCCCACAAGGGCTCAGTGCGCACTTTGCACAGCATTAATATTTATCAGGCCGAATTCGGAGTTGCTGTTGAAACGCTGCCCCCGTCCCAGTCTCCGGATTGAACAACATATTTTGCATACCCTTTGTCCTTTGTCCATAATATTTCAATAAGCGAATGAATTCGCATCAAGAATGATATCTGTGGCATCCCGAGGAGTAGGAATTGAGTGAAATATAAAGTCAAATTAAATGTAAGAAAAAGCGTTTCGGATCTGTTCTGCTTTTGCATGGTTAATTGTTAGAGATGTCGGTAGTTATCAGCTTTTTAAAGGTTCTTTATGTTTCGGTTGGTTTTAAATAAATTTATTGGTTGTGCTATTTTTAAAGTGGTCTTTCAAAATATTATAGGCAGTATTAATTTTTGAAACAATGAATTAATTTTGAAACTTTACAAATTCAACTTTTATTTTATACTTTCTGAATTTCAATTAAACAGAAACCTTTAACCTTAATTAAAGAGTTTACTCAGTGAAATACAAAAAATATATATTAAATAAGCAAAAATGTTAAACAGATTGTCCAGCATTGTGGCAAGAAAATGATTAAAATTGCCTCCCCTTAATGATTTGGCCATTGATAAAAACTTTGTTTTATTAAAAACGAATTAATTTCAACAAATTTAAATGCCATTCGCTGTCAGTTTTGTCGGTGCAAACAAGTGAAAAATAACGCCATAATCCTGGGGCTCTCGAAATCGGCGGCTATCATTAACCGACACTCACGGTAAAGACCCCCCGGAAACCCCGGAAAACCCCGGAAAACCCCCTTGTGCTGCCCAACGCTTGAGGACACTCTCTTGATATGGGGCCCATTATCAAGGGTAATGAAATTTACTTGTACTGGAAATAAAATTATATCATTAACACCTGAAGCGTGCGGAGTCACACACCTGTGTGTGCTATATACATATATTTTAAATATATATATCGTGTTTGCATATTGTCGATAGCGGCGCCCGGTGTCCGAGCACTTATTCCACCCACTGTGCACATATTTACACTGTCTGCAGCGGCGACTTTCCGTTGAATTTTAAAAACACACTCGGAAAAAACGATTTTTTCTGTGGGAGCAATGGCAGGAAGGGGGGGGCGGTGCAATTCCTCGATTGTTCCTCGGATAATGCAATTTGTTAACATTGGCTATGCCGTGTTAATAAGCCGGTGACACTGCGACGGAGTTAAAGCAATTTCCCCATTTTCCCAGCCCGTTTCCCATTGCACTTTAAAAGTGCAGTTTGCCGGAAGCTCTGCGGATGAATTTATTCCCGTGGCTCGTTTCATGTCAAATTGTCCTCCCCGGTTGCCGGCCCGAGGTGCCAGCGGAGGGAACTTAATTAATTAGCTGCCTAAACTTCGTAGAGAAGTTTCCTTCTTTTTTTCCTGTCCACAATCAGATTTCTTTTGAGATTTCTGCAGTGAAGCAGACCAACAGCTGGTGGCGTGGCTGGGCAGTCGACCAGCAACAGCAACTTTGACCAGGCCACAAGCAACTTGGCCTGCAGCAATACCATCAATGATTTGAGGGGTATATTGGGGTGGGTTGGGCAAGAGGCAATGGACAGCAAAATGTAAATCGATGGAATAGATGGATAGATAGAAACCATAAATATATAAGGCCACATGACACATATTTGGAATTTATAAATATTTTTTTTATGTCTACAATTAACTAGTTCGAAATGTCTTACACAGATATTACCATAGGATACTTTCCCAGTCGATACCCCTCCCTAGCTCATCCCTTGCACTTGTTACTGTTTTTCTTTGGGATTTTCGGCTCGGTTTTTGCCTGTTAAGTGCAGGTCCTGCGTCCTGAGCCGGACGAAGCTTTTGAGTTTTAGCTCCCAGCTGCACAGCACGGCCGGACTTGGATGCGGATGGCCAAAGAGGAAAGTCGCAAAAGGTGGAAAGCTCGTCGGGGCCACCGGCGGGCACGGGCTGAAGCGGAAAACTACAGCTCAGTCCTGACCGCAATCGCATTGTGGCATTGTCCACATCGATGGCAGCAGCGGCGGCGCCCTTTATTTTTGTTACCGGTCCTCGGTTCGGTTCGGTTCGGTTTTTCCGGGCTTAATGGCCTGCAAAAAGCGAGGAGGAGCCGGCCTCAAGCCGGGGAAAGCCTCAATTGATTTTTACTTTTGTTTTGCGATTTCCGACAGCTGAGAACGGAGCTGGTCGCCAAAAACTTAACACAAATCCGCAGTAAATGAAAACCAAAGTTGACAAACTTTTCAGGCAACTTGCCTCGTTGCGCTTCCCTTCCATTCGGGGAAATTAAATTTTAGTTATTAAATCATCAATTCAATCAGACAATTAGGAAAGTTGTCAGCTGCAAAGTTTGCCAGCCACACAAACTTGCTGGCATATGTGAAAAGTCCGGGCCCTTCCGCCCCTCACTTGCTTTCCCTTCCGCTTTGCGAGTGACAAGAACTTTTCGAAGGAAGAACATTTAACGAAAATATTCCTTAGTTAAAAACTCAATTTTGTTTTCCCGAGAAAACTCAATTTGTGGCTTTTGCTGTAAACTACAAATTTTCTCCGAACTGCGGGGGACATTAGAGTCAACTGCGGTCACTCCGGTTCCTCCTTTCAGATGGTCCCTCGATTGATTTCAATTTCATTAACGCCTCGCCTGGACCTCCCTCCCTGGACTGTCCATCAGTCACCAATCTGTCGGTTTGTTTGTCCGACAGCTGTTGCCAATTTCTGCTTTTGTCTGACTTGTCGACTTTCGAGGATTGGCAGCTGGCGAATGTCAAATGGTGGAGCAAGGACGTGGCTTGCCTTTATCACAGGAGCAAATTGGTAAGCGGTAATAATGAGGGATTTAATTTAATATTGCAATCAGTCTTCAAAGTAAACATTCCCCAATTACGGTGAGAAACACTTTTTATTTTCACCGGTAACAGGATTTCTTTCCTTCGTTTAAATGATTATTTTATTTCCTCTTTTAAGATTTCCTGCCTCACTCGCCAGCCTGGATTCAACACCTTCTGGGGCCGCAATTGGGCAGTTGATGGAAATTGCCTGCGAGGAACCAATGAAAATGACAAAAATTCCTAGTTCATGTCTGCCTGCCTGGAAAATACCAGACCGGACTCCGCCTGGGCATGATTTTCAATTTGTGATCTTAATCAGCAGGTGTCCTGTATGGCTTTCTCCTTGGCGTCCTCTGCCTATCATCGCCATCGTCATCGTCGTCATCAGCTTCGTCATAGCTTTTTATTATTTTCATTCGAGCTTGACTGCCTACTAATAGTGGATGTTGCCGTTGCTGTTGCTTCTCCCTGCCTTTGTTGAAAGGTTGCTAGGCATTAACTTTTGTCATTCGAAGCAGTGTCCTGAATGCCGCCCCTTTGTGTCCGGGCAGCCAGTGAACAATGCAATGTGAATTGGCAGGACAGCAGGACAGAGGGATAGCCAGGGCAGCCGCCAGGAATTGTACTGGAGTACTGGAGTCCCGAGGCTGAAGTCCCTCTAGTCTGCTGCCTGTCCCGCAGCTTTTTGGCCTGCTGCTGTGTTCATTTAATTAAATTACGCCAAATTGTTTGGGCCGTCCCTTTGCTCACAGGGAGACGGCAAAAGAAATGTGTGGAAAATGATAAAAATATGTTAGATTGAAAAAATATTTTCGAGGCGCCTTTAAGCCCCGGTAATTGCTACTATTTTCCCCTCTATCACTCTTTCCCACTGCCCCTTTGACGGCTCTCTGGCTGAACAAATTTCAAACAATTTTAAATGGAGCATAAATAACATGGTAGAAGGCATTTCCGGCACACTTTATGGGCGGTTGTGTTGAACAGAGATTTTGTGTTCTAATAAATGCACAAATTAGAGAAAGTTCTTTGCGGAAAGACAATATTGTTGATGTTTTTTAGGTAACTAAATATATTAGTTTGCTTGTTAAAATATATATAAAAAAATACAAATATTTTAAGATGAATATTTAAAGGTATTCTTAATATAATAGGTTTAAATCAAACGCTTTTCTTTATTAAAATAATATATAACAAATTGTTTTTGTATCTTAAAGTTTAATATATTTAATTTAGGACTACATATAATACAATTCTTATTTTTTATTTTTAAAATTTACCCAGAAATACACTCTCTTTACTCTGAAATTTCTCAGTTATAAAAATGTATTAATTAATCATAACTAAGCCAAAAATGTGTCTTTTTCAATTCGGAAAGCAGTTCTGTGTTAGTTTTAATAAATTTAATAACCCTGCATACCACGTTTACAAATTTGAAAAAATTAATTTTTCTAGATTTTTTGAAAATTTTAACGATGTAACCCCTTACAAAATTTTTAAAAAATTGAAAAAAAAAATTTTAATGACAAACATGGCTAGATCAACTCGCCCGTTGATGCTGATCAAGAATATACCTGATTTATAGGGTCGGAAATGACTCCTTCACTGCGTTGCAAGCTTCTGACTAAAATCATAATACCCTGTAAGGGTATTAAGAAGACAAAGCCAAATGTGAAACATCTGTGACAAATTTAAAGTTCTTGTTTGACAATTCAATGCGTGACTGAACGTGTCTCTGTGTGTGGGTGTTATTAAAATACAATTGACATTTGAGTTATGAGAAGCCTCCCGAATGTGTGTAGCATGTGTTCATGTTTTCCACAAACAATTGGGGATACTCCAAGAGGCATTCCGAGCGCAATTCCAACAAGTTGGCAAACTGAATAAAATACGCAAGAGCACAGGCGAAAGGAAAATGAAAATTACACACACAGACCGGGGGGAAAACTTTTACACCCCTCCCCCTGGCTGGGCTGGTCTGGAAAATATAACGTTGCCTACTTTTTCGGGCTGCGCAAATCAAAGTCATAAAATATAAGTTTGCACTGCGTAAATTGTGGGAGGCGGCGGCGAGGCCACAGCTGCCTAAATGTATTTTAATTTGTTCGTGCAGCAGCTAAATGGCGAATACATGAAGCTCAAGTTTTTAATTTTTTTCGGGGGAAGAGTCGGATGGCGAAAGGAAAAGTTTTTCCCTTCTCCCCGGAATGATTAATCGCAAGTGGAAATCCACAGCGGCAGCTGGTATCGCCATCTCCGGGAAATCGGACATCCGAGCAAGAGTTGACAATTCGCGCTGGGGTTTAGGTAACTGCGGCGCTCATATTGATCAATCACTGTCACCTGGCCAAGGGAAAATCCAGAAAAAACCGAAAGAGAGAGCGGGAGGTGGGGTGGAAATCTATAAACAATATGATAACCATTTGGCAATAAACTCGAATGTGTCGTCTGGCGTTGTCTCTGCAGCACTTTGAGTGATTTGATATGGCACGTCTATATCGGTACTCGAATATATATAGCCACTCCCCGCAACTCCCCATTGATTGCGACAAATTTCCAATCTAAAAGGACTGAATCGCCGTGACGGATGCGACGAAAAGCGGCGAGGCGGGAGTTTCCTCCTTTCCTGCTCCGCCGAAAAGTGTCACTTTTTATGAGCGATCATTTGTATTTCCCCCTTTTGCTAGCTGTATTTGCTTGTTTGTCGTTTGTCAATATACACTTTTTGCTCTCCTCCGCCATTTCTTTATTTTTTTGTGCTCCTTTTCCTGGCGCGCTTCCTTGTAGCTTCCATTGTAACTTTATGCTTTTGACAAATTCGAGTTTAAGTGGATTACTTTCCACTGTTGCATGGCTTTCAAGGAGCTGCTTCGATTCTGATGCTCCGTGGCTCGTCCTCCGCCTGATGATTCATTAATTGTCTGGACAGGACACTTGCTAAGCAATTAATTTTCATTTTCATTTGCATTTCACGCTGGCGACTCTTGGCCATAAATCCCAGCCGAGATTCGGTCGTGAGTTATAAAAATTCCAAGTCGCCGCTGGCTAATGGGTTAAATTTTGAATGATTGCAAGTTAATTAATTAGGGTTCAGCGGCAAAAGTCAGGCAGGGGAATTGAAATGACGTCGGGTCAGGAAATTAATTAAACGCTTTCGAGGCAAAGTTTTGCTGGGGCTTAAATTATGCAAAAGGCTGCCCCAAATTAGGATTTAATTGGTGGCCAAAAAGGCAGCAGATATTTTTGAGATTTGATAAATAAAAATATTTCAGCTCCCTTTAATCGATTAATCTGCACATCGCCTGAATGCTTATAACACATTCCATTCCCTCCCTGGATATCCCTGTGCCACATCTGCAACCACTTGCCCATTCCCTTTGAACTGGAAACCCTTTTCGCATTCTTTAAGCTCTCCCATGTGAACAATTAGTGCCCAGAAGGGTTCCGACCAGCCTGCGACACGTGCGTGAGTTTTCAATTTCGCTTTCCTTTGGCTCTATTTTATTTGTGCGTCCTTTGAGTGTCCCGCACTTGAGCACAGAATGGGAATGAGAGCGTCCGCCCACTCATAAAAGATTTAAGCCTCGCTGCCATTACGAAATGCAATTTGCAAAAACTTTTGATTTCGCTGGCAAGCAGGTCGAGAGTCAAAAGCCCGCCCGAACCTTTTATTGGTCTCATTAAACGAGAATGTTTTGCGACTCGTGTTTGGGCGCTTTGAGCTCCAAGTTCCGAGTTCCGAATCCCCGGGTCCTTTTGATTTCCAACCAACACCACTTATTCCCGAGTCAGTCCACGTCTCGGCGACAGGTGAGCGGCGGCGGCGGCGTTGATTTTGAAAAGTTTCTGCGGCCAAAGTCGAGGGTCTCGAAAGTACTCCAAAGATTTGAATGCCCCTCCGAAGCTGACATTTTTCGTTGAAGTGGACGTGATTCGATTTGGATTCGTTTTGGTTACTTGGCCGGCCCGCCCACCTGGTTCGGTGGAAAACCCCAGGGAAACTTTGCAATTAAGCTGGCAATGAAGCGCAAACAGGAAACCCGGAAAACGCAATCGAAACTCAGCTCCAACTGAGAATCAAATTAAATTTCGGCAAATTATTTGTAATTTATTTAGTCCGAGGAGGCGGACGAGCGACCCCTCTTCAGATCTGCATATTCATATTCATAGGAAAATTGAATTTTCGCAAATTATTTGCTTGGTTAGTTTTGTGGCTTCCACAAAATTGTTTGCCAGCACACACACAGAGAAAGAGATACGGGATATGAAGAGCAGGGGCTTCTTCTTCATTATCCTGCGAGCACAATGCCCCGGCACAGAGCTCGGTCCGTCATATATTGGTAGAACTCTTTGAGTCGACTCGTAATTGAAATGTGTGATGCCACACACAGGCCGGGCTCACAACTGGTCTGCTGCTTTTCCGAAATTAGAACACTCCACAGAGCAGTCACAATTGGAAATGATTATTTGTGGAAATATGGTTGGGATAAAATCGAAGGAAATGTCACTGTGTGCGGGTACCATTTGGGAAATTTGATGTCAGGTAATATCTATTTTGAAATTAAATAGTTGATTTAATTAAAAGCAGACGAGTAGCACTACTAAGCTTTTCCTAGAACACTTTAAAATATATATAAAAATATAAGAGTACTTTAAAACCAAGAATTTGTATTTATATTTCGATAGTAACTCAAGCACGTCACTTTCAAAATATTTAAATTCGATTCTGTGTCTTTGTAAATATTTCATAATTTGTATAAAGTATTTTATTTCCTTTCTGATTCCATTTGTTAACTTGTTTGATTTATTACTTTATTTATTGATTCAACAAGGAGCTAAAACCGAGTCTATTGATCCTTTGGATAATTCCTTGACATTTCTATGAGAGACCCTTGCCTTATGTGCGATGTTTACTCATCAAAGCCAGTCAATTGCGTTTCCAATTCCAAGGCAGAACTGACAAGTGCCAATGGCATTTCACAGGGCAAAAATCGATTGTCATTTTGTTATTTTTCTGTGGAAATTTTCAATGCTTTCTGGGCGATTAGGCGCCACATCGAGGATGTAGAGAACGGAGGCGAGTCCTTCTGTCTGCGCGTGTGGGTGTATTGATAAGAACACGATAATGATGTCTAAGTCGCAAAATCCAATAATGAAAATTAATTTCACACACACGCCCACACGGGAGTGTAAGCCACAAGCCCTAAAGCAATTTATGCCAATTTGGAGGCAGAGTGGGATGGAGAGAGTCACTACCATGCCAGAAATATTTTTGACACCTGCTGAATTCCTATTGACAGCTGGGCACAGGTAAGGCAGAGGGCAGGGCAGGCCAGAGGCAGGGGGGGCCTTTGGAAAATTCGCGTTTGAATTTGGAGCGTTTCAGGCTCCTGGCATGGTGCTTTCCGGGGCTTTTCCATGCTGCGTGTGTGTTGGCATACACGAAATTTTTGACAGTTATTTTAATGAAATTATGCAAGCACACATTCTACCACTCAGAAGGGGGAGTGAAAGCCAAGGGCTAAGGGGGTCGTTTTTGGCCTGCAGCTGATTTGACGCGGCCATTCACTTCGTATGTGGGTTAATCATATGCATTTCGGAGGTTTTGCCAGGCGGCTGACGTTCTGCCACACAGCATTTTGGTTATTTAATTAGCACCTCTCCAAACACACCCACACCCAGGCACACAATTAACGCTCACGTGTCCGCAAACATTGTGTGGGTATTTCGGGATAAATGTGTGTTAAAGTTTCTGTTAAACTGGGGTTAATATCCGAAATCTATCATTATCTTAGTAAAATATTTAAAAATAGATGTGGTATTATAATAAAGTTAATAAGTTTGTGATCCTCCTACAAAAAGAGCTTGTCCTTCCATCATGTAAAACAAATTCTAATTTTTCAAGTGCTCTTCGATCTACCTTTGATTCACTGTCACTTCGACAAGTCATTTCTAGTGGCAGGAGGCCCTCTCTCTGTGTCATCGCCTCTGATGTTCCTCCTGATTTTCCCAAGTGGCTAAAGATATCCACAGAAATACGAAAATTGTCGCACTGCCTTGGAAATTATCCCCGGGGGGCGGGCGGAGGTGAGCACGTGTTGAGTGGGCACACGAAAAAAAAAGAAGGAAAAGCCAGCACGAGGAAATGAGGGAAAAGTACAAACTTTTATTTGATACGTTTTTGATTTGCGTTGTCAGACAATGTCAATGTCTATCCCGGGATCTGTCGCCAGCTCCTGTTCAAAACAATGACAAGTTCAAAAGGAGAAAGCTGAAAGGAGATTGGCGACAGGATACAGAAGCCTGGGGACTCGGTTCCCGGGAAATCAGGAAAGGGAAAGGACAGACAAATGCGCCAAAAGTCTCAAGTGCATCGTGACACGTGAGTTTTTTGCTGAACATTTCGGTTGAGTTTTTGGTAATTTGATTTCCACACCGAGATTTTCCCGGGGCAGATGGAAGGGAAAGCCAAAGTTAACGCTACATTTGATGCCAATGGCAAAACAAATGCGGCAACGTGTGAGGAATTCTCAAGTTCGCCCTCCGCCCTTGGATGAGAGGTGGAGAGTGGAGTTTTTCCAAAAGGCTGAGTGTGAGTATAATTTTGCATATTTGAATTTTTTTTCAAGCTAATAGAAAGAAAATTGCTCGGTTTTCATTTTCCGTTACCTGGATAATTGGTGGGAGGGTTTTGTAATTTGTTTGGCGTCGTTTTAGGTTGGAAAATCATTCTCTTTGAGAGGTGGATGAGGTTTTTTTCTGTGAGCTTTGTTGTAAGTAAAAAACTATGGCTTAGTTTTGAAATCTTAAAGCATAGAATTTAATACTTAAAGATTTGTTCCTTTAAGAAATAAAAATATAAATAGAAATAGAAATATGTAAATTAGAACAAAATTCATCACAATACAAAACATGGAAATTATATTTTGGTTTAATTTCAATTTATATTTTAGATATTTACTTTGCGTTTTAAATTATAGGGAATGCTTTTCAAAGTGTTATTTCCTGATAGATAATTTCGAGAATAAATACTTAAATAAATCTGGTGATCCAAATTATTGAACTTTGAAAGTTTATTATTCCTTAAGACATTTTCCAAGCTCAAAAGTATTTTCAAAGTATTAAATGGCATTAAAATTTGAAATTAACTGTAATTTAAATCGATATCTTAAAGGATCACATACAAACCCAAATTCCTTAAGATTTTTTTAAAATAAAACCATTTTAAAGTGCTTCGGCCATCTCCTAGATATTTCCACTTAGAGTATTAAAGCCTTCGACTTTGATACCTACCCTAGTTTTTCACTTGATTTTTTGAAAAACAACGCACGTATTTGTCGTTTCCATTACAGTTGTGCTGATTTTGATTTGCTGCCCTTACGCTGGGCTGTCCACAGCCCACCCCCTTGGAAAAACCCGCCAGCTCTGTCAGTCAATCTCACATTCACTCAATCAGTCAGGCCCGGCAGTTTCAGTTAGTCGTTGCGTCAACACTTTGTGAAAACGGGGAGTGGGAAGGAGGGGGCGGGGGCGGCCTGCAAAACACCTGCCACGCCCACACATTTGGGTTATATGTTTTGTTCGAGTCACGTCTGCTGTTGTTGCTGCTGCTGCTGCTGCCAGTTCTAGCACATTTTTTGCTGCTGCCAACTTATGACTTTTGTGCCCCAGAACTCATAGGCAATTTCCATCCCCTAGCTCAGCTCAGGTGGGCGTGGCGCATTTGTCATACTCAAATTTAAAATTCAATTTACTTGCGTCATAAATTTAATAGCGCAGCCAGAGGCAACGCCGCAGGCACCGAATGCCAGTTGATTTGTCCAAATGCGAGTGAGTTGCACATCAACGTGCGAAGGGTTGAGATCCCCCGGTGCTGGGGGATGAGTTATATTGGCCAGGATATGCCGAGGAGCATATGAAAAAAATGATAGGACCTCATAGGAATATTTTATGGGGAAATCAGGGGAAATAAAGTGACGAACGCGCGAAAATAAAATGCTGAAAATCACATTGAATGTGAAGGTGGGGTAAATGAAACATTCTAATCAAATTTTATTGGTTTCATTTATATTGAAGTCTATATTAAAAATAAAGGCCAAGATTTTTTTTCTTAGAGAAGGAAATAAAATTCAAAATAAATAATAATAATGAACATTTTCTGAATAATATGGTTAAAAATTAATTTCGATAGTATTTTTGGAAATCTGGTAAAAGGTAGATTTAAGAAAACATGGTTGAATATAATAAATAAATATAAATATCCCTATAAATAAGAGACACTTTAACTAAATTAGATATTTATTTATTTCGTAGCCGCCTTCAAGTGCCACGGCTTAAAAGCACACACCCACATGCCCCCATTTAGAGCAGCGAACTCTCATTAGGCATATACAACATGGTAATTGCCAAGCTTGTTAGATGTTTACAAGACTTTTAATCCCCACACAGACAACCACACTCACTCCGACCGGAAAAAAGTACAAATTAAAACTAAAACGAGGGAAAGAAATCTCTGGCTGGTCCCTCAAGGCGTATACGTAATATGCTAAACAAAAGTGCGCCAATTAGAAGGGAAATTCAGTTTTTAAGCCCATTGCCTCCCCCAAAAACCGCAAAAGCCAGAAAGTTGATTTCTTAGCAGGGCCTCCAAAAAAGGGGGAACCACAGACCGAACCGAATGCCGGACGATGTCGGGGCAAGTCTGCTAACCGAGCTCTAAGCCAAAAAATGTTGGAGCAGCCGACCACAGCATTAAGCTGAAATGAGTCTGGATCTGTGTGTGCGAGGCATGGGTGTGCCAGTGTGTGCTGGGTGTGTGCTGAGTGTTGTCAGTAACTTGTCTACTTGTTGTCTGAATCGTGTGGCAGTTTTTTGGGTCCTGAGAGCCCAAAAATTCAAAACCCTCAACGAGAGATACACATATGCAGGAAAAAGATGAATGCATTTCAAATGAAGACAGCCAGAGGCAGGTCAGATTTGAAATACTCTCGGGGAAATAACCTAGACTATTGGATGGGGTTTGTAACAGCTGAGCTAGTTCTCGGAAGAATATGTTTGAGTTCAGCATTAAATACTATAATATTTATTTCGGTCTTAATATATAATATATATTTATAATGTATATAAATATTTTTTAATTGCCAAGTAACAACCTAAAACCTCAAATAATTTTAATTCAAGATGCCTTCCCCGTCGATCAGTTATAGTTCTCTATCTTTTATGTTTCAGCAACTCTTTCAGTTAATCTTTCAGGTGAGAGCACCTAATCTTCGCTTCCAACCCTCGCGGGAATAGTTTTAGCCATTTCTAGTTGTATTTATATTTGATGTACATTTTGTGGCTTGGCCAGAGTTTCGAACTGTGCAATGGCCAAATGGGGGGATTGGCTGACGGAGAAGACAGAGTGAAATATTCTGATTTGCGTCTTGTCACGCAGAAATAAAGCTAAAGTCCATTTTAATTGAGTTTTTCTCATGCTGCAGAACGCTTTTTGCAAATTTATGACAGCAGACCAACCGAGTAGCAACTGAACTGGACGGAATCCAGCCAAAGCGAACCTCACCGAACCGTAGCGAGCCGTATGAATGTGTAATAAAATGCATTTTTAGCCATTTTGTCACATGAGTTTGATTTCATTTAGATTTGGCAACGGTTCCGGCCCCGACAGCCTGCAAAATATCAAATGAAATGAAAGCAGAGTTAAAGGAAATGCTGAATGCGAGTGAAATGACATGGAATTTAGTGTGCGGCTCAAATTTATGGTCGAATGTGTGGCAGTTAAATTGAGCTGAGAAATATGGAAAACTTTTTCGCTTCTCCGGGGGGAGGGAGCTTCTTATTTCCTGGCTGGGGGGAGGGAGCTTCTTATATTATGGCTGGGGGGATGGAGCATCTTATTTTCTGGCCGCTGTATGACAAAGTTTTTCCACAGCATCTTGCGCTTGTTATTTTCCACGTGCACCGCTCCGATATCAAAGGAAACACAACTGGAAAGACTGCGAGCTGCGGATTTCCCACCCATTTTCCACCACTTCAATTGAGCGGTGGCAGCGGCTGCTTTTAATGTTTCTGTTTTTCCGTTTCGTTCCTTTATTTTCGTTTTCATTTTTATTTTGATTTGGCCCGCGGCCTCCCCTCCTCACCCCTTGCGGAAAATCTGCGTAATCAACGGCAGGCGGGGGCGAAGTGAAAACGGGGGAAATAAGTTTTGCCGCAAAAATAAATAAATAAATAACATTTCGTATAATAAAACTGCACAGCCGCCAGTCGGGGGAAAACTCGGCAAAACAACAGGAAGCATAAATTTTGTTATTGCAGCCAAAGGAAACCGGAAACGATGGGGGGTGTAAGGTGGAAACAGCGGAAAAATCGGGGGCAAACCGGTCGAACTTTGATGCGATTAGGCCACTCGCTTGGCCGGAAATTGTTTAGTTTGAGCGAAAGCTGGACTTGAAATTCTACGAACTTCACTGTGCGCCAGTTTTAACAAGCGCAAAAGTATGCAATACTTATTAATTTAATTTAGCCTAAAAGATGCACCATTTTATAGCAAGATAGATGGAGCAGAGTTGCATTGCTTTTTAATTGCATACTTTTAGGATGTGCCAAAAATTGGCACACTGTTTAATTCTAGCATACTTTCAGGCTGTAGAGAGATGGTCGGCAACGAGTGAAAATAATGAGTGAAATTAAAGTCATTCAGTGAAAATAATGATTGCATAATAATAAATTCTCCATCTGCATCTGGTACAGAATATCGGGAGGTTGATGAACATAGGACAACAAGACAATCACACTGGCCAGCGATGCTCACCTATATTGCACAGATGGGACAAAATGGCATCTTTCTCATCAGTGATGCTCGTCTAGCTATATTGCAATATTGGGACAAAATGGCATGTTACTTACCAGTGATGCAAATAATTGCTTTGTTTAGGTACATAAAGCGTTACACTGGTAAATCAAAGAAACGTTTAGAAATCTGTAATTTCAAATATTCATAACATGGCTCAAAAAAGGAATATAAGAAAATGCCGTACATTTTCATAAATGGTTTGAATAGGAGCATTTATTAAGGTTCAAAATTACCAATTCTAAAATCCAAAATTTTTTTCGATTTTTTCATTTTTTATAAGGGGTTACATCGTTAAAATTGTCAAAAATTGGCCAAAAATTCGATATCGAGTTTTAAATGCAGAAATGTTCGCATTTAAAAACAAAGAAGAAAGTCCCAAACCAGACTGAAATCGGATGAGTTTTAGCCAAGTTATGGTCATAAAACCGTTGAAGGCGTTAGCAATTTTCAGCCAAAAAAATTTGACCCATTTTTTCAAAAAAACGTAAGGGGTTACATCGTTAAAATTGTCAAAAATTGGCCAAAAATTCGATTTCAAGATTTAAATGCAGAAATGTTCGCATTTAAAAACCAAGAAGAAAACCCCAAACCAGACTGAAATCGGTTGAGTTTTAGCCAAGTTATGGTCATAAAACCGTTGTCCAGGGCAAAGAAAAAATTGACCCAATTTTTAAAAAAAAGACAAGGGGTTACATCGTTAAAATTGTCAAATGCAGAAATGTTCGCATCTAAAACCCAAGAAGAAAAAACCAAACCACACTGAAATCGTTTGAGTTTTAGCCAAGTTATGGTCATAAAACCGTTGAAGGCGTTAGCAATTTTCAGCCAAAAAATTTGACCCATTTTTTCAAAAAAATGTAAGGGGTTACATCGTTAAAATTGGCAAAAATTGGCAAAAATTCGATTTCAAGATTTAAATGCAGAAATGTTCGCATTTAAAAACAAAGAAGAAAGCCCCAAACCAGACTGAAATCGGTTGAGTTTTAGCCAAGTTATGGTCATAAAACCGTTGTCCAGGGCGAAGAAAAAATTGACCCAATTTTTCAAAAAAACGTAAGGGGTTACATCGTTAAAATTGTCAAAAATTGGCCAAAAATTCGATTTAAAGATTTAAATGCAGAAATGTTCGCATTTAAAAACAAAGAAGAAAACCCCAAACCAGACTGAAATCGGTTGAGTTTTAGCCAAGTTATGGTCATAAAACCGTTGTCCAGGGCAAAGAAAAAATTGACCCAATTTTTCAAAAAACGTAAGGGGTTACATCGTTAAAATTGTCAAAAATTGGCCAAAAATTCGATTTAAAGATTTAAATGCAGAAATGTTCGCATTTAAAAACAAAGAAGAAAGCCCCAAACCAGACTGAAATCGGTTGAGTTTTAGCCAAGTTATGGTCATAAAACCGTTGAAGGTGTTTGCAATTTTCAGCCAAAAAATTTACCCATTTTTTCAAAAAAAACGTAAGGGGTTACATCGTTAAAATTGTCAAAAATTGGCCAAAAATTCGATTTAAAGATTTAAATGCAGAAGTGTTCGCATTTAAAAACAAAGAAGAAAACCCCAAACCAGACTGAAATCGGTTGAGTTTTAGCCAAGTTATGGTCATAAAACCGTTGTCCAGGGCAAAGAAAAAATTGACCCAATTTTTCAAAAAAACGTAAGGGGTTACATCGTTAAAATTGTCAAAAATTGGCCAAAAATTCGATTTAAAGATTTAAATGCAGAAATGTTCGCATTTAAAAACAAAGAAGAAAGCCCCAAACCAGACTGAAATCGGTTGAGTTTTAGCCAAGTTATGGTCATAAAACCGTTGAAGGCGTTAGCAATTTTCAGCCAAAAAATTTGACCCATTTTTTCAAAAAAACGTAAGGGGTTACATCGTTAAAATTGTCAAAAATTGGCCAAAAATTCGATTTAAAGATTTAAATGCAGAAATGTTCGCATTTAAAAACAAAGAAGAAAACCCCAAACCAGACTGAAATCGGTTGAGTTTTAGCCAAGTTATGGTCATAAAACCGTTGAAGGCGTTAGCAATTTTCAGCCAAAAAATTTGACCCATTTTTTCAAAAAAATGTAAGGGGTTACATCGTTAAAATTGGCAAAAATTGGCAAAAAATTCGATTTAAAGATTTAAATGCAGAAATGTTCGCATTTAAAAACAAAGAAGAAAACCCCAAACCAGACTGAAATCGGTTGAGTTTTAGCCAAGTTATGGTCATAAAACCGTTGAAGGCGTTAGCAATTTTCAGCCAAAAATTTGACCCATTTTTTCAAAAAAATGTAAGGGGTTACATCGTTAAAATTGGCAAAAATTGGCAAAAAATTCGATTTCAAGATTTAAATGCAGAAATGTTCGCATTTAAAAACAAAGAAGAAAACCCCAAACCAGACTGAAATCGGTTGAGTTTTAGCCAAGTTATGGTCATAAAACCGTTGAAGGCGTTAGCAATTTTCAGCCAAAAAATTTGACCCATTTTTTCAAAAAAACGTAAGGGGTTACATCGTTAAAATTGTCAAAAATTGGCCAAAAATTCGATTTAAAGATTTAAATGCAGAAATGTTCGCATTTAAAAACAAAGAAGAAAACCCCAAACCAGACTGAAATCGGTTGAGTTTTAGCCAAGTTATGGTCATAAAACCGTTGAAGGCGTTAGCAATTTTCAGCCAAAAAATTTGACCCATTTTTTCAAAAAAATGTAAGGGGTTACATCGTTAAAATTGGCAAAAATTGGCAAAAAATTCGATTTAAAGATTTAAATGCAGAAATGTTCGCATTTAAAAACAAAGAAGAAAACCCCAAACCAGACTGAAATCGGTTGAGTTTTAGCCAAGTTATGGTCATAAAACCGTTGAAGGCGTTAGCAATTTTCAGCCAACAAATTTGACCCATTTTTTCAAAAAAATGTAAGGGGTTACATCGTTAAAATTGGCAAAAATTGGCAAAAAATTCGATTTCAAGATTTAAATGCAGAAATGTTCGCATTTAAAAACAAAGAAGAAAACCCCAAACCAGACTGAAATCGGTTGAGTTTTAGCCAAGTTATGGTCATAAAACCGTTGAAGGCGTTAGCAATTTTCAGCCAAAAAATTTGACCCATTTTTTCAAAAAAACGTAAGGGGTTACATCGTTAAAATTGTCAAAAATTGGCCAAAAATTCGATTTAAAGATTTAAATGCAGAAATGTTCGCATTTAAAAACAAAGAAGAAAACCCCAAACCAGACTGAAATCGGTTGAGTTTTAGCCAAGTTATGGTCATAAAACCGTTGAAGGCGTTAGCAATTTTCAACCAAAAAATTTGACCCATTTTTTCAAAAAAATGTAAGGGGTTACATCGTTAAAATTGGCAAAAATTGGCAAAAATTCGATTTAAAGATTTAAATGCAGAAATGTTCGCATTTAAAAACAAAGAAGAAAACCCCAAACCAGACTGAAATCGGTTGAGTTTTAGCCAAGTTATGGTCATAAAACCGTTGTCCAGGGCAAAGAAAAAATTGACCCAATTTTTCAAAAAACGTAAGGGGTTACATCGTTAAAATTGTCAAAAATTGGCCAAAAATTCGATTTAAAGATTTAAATGCAGAAATGTTCGCATTTAAAAACAAAGAAGAAAACCCCAAACCAGACTGAAATCGGTTGAGTTTTAGCCAAGTTATGGTCATAAAACCGTTGTCCAGGGCAAAGAAAAAATTGACCCAATTTAAAAAAAAAAGACAAGGGGTTACATCGTTAAAATTGTCAAAAATGACCAAAAATTAGATATCGAGTTTTAAATGCAGAAATGTTGGCATTTAAAAACCAAGAAGAAAAAACCAAACCAGACTGAAATCGGTTGAGTTTTAGCCAAGTTATGGTCATAAAACCGTTGAAGGCGTTAGCAATTTTCAGCCAAAAAATTTGACCCATTTTTTCAAAAAAATGTAAGGGGTTACATCGTTAAAATTGTCAAAAATTGGCCAAAAATTCGATTTCAAGATTTAAATGCAGAAATGTTCGCATTTAAAAACAAAGAAGAAAGCCCCAAACCAGACTGAAATCGGTTGAGTTTTAGCCAAGTTATGGTCATAAAACCGTTGAAGGTGTTTGCAATTTTCAGCCAAAAAATTTACCCATTTTTTCAAAAAAACGTAAGGGGTTACATCGTTAAAATTGTCAAAAATTGGCCAAAAATTCGATTTAAAGATTTAAATGCAGAAATGTTCGCATTTAAAAACAAAGAAGAAAACCCCAAACCAGACTGAAATCGGTTGAGTTTTAGCCAAGTTATGGTCATAAAACCGTTGTCCAGGGCAAAGAAAAAATTGACCCAATTTTTCAAAAAAACGTAAGGGGTTACATCGTTAAAATTGTCAAAAATTGGCCAAAAATTCGATTTAAAGATTTAAATGCAGAAATGTTCGCATTTAAAAACAAAGAAGAAAGCCCCAAACCAGACTGAAATCGGTTGAGTTTTAGCCAAGTTATGGTCATAAAACCGTTGAAGGCGTTAGCAATTTTCAGCCAAAAAATTTGACCCATTTTTTCAAAAAAATGTAAGGGGTTACATCGTTAAAATTGGCAAAAATTGGCAAAAATTCGATTTCAAGATTTAAATGCAGAAATGTTCGCATTTAAAAACAAAGAAGAAAGCCCCAAACCAGACTGAAATCGGTTGAGTTTTAGCCAAGTTATGGTCATAAAACCGTTGAAGGCGTTAGCAATTTTCAGCCAAAAAATTTGACCCATTTTTTCAAAAAAATGTAAGGGGTTACATCGTTAAAATTGGCAAAAATTGGCAAAAAATTCGATTTCAAGATTTAAATGCAGAAATGTTCGCATTTAAAAACAAAGAAGAAAGCCCCAAACCAGACTGAAATCGGTTGAGTTTTAGCCAAGTTATGGTCATAAAACCGTTGAAGGCGTTAGCAATTTTCAGCCAAAAAATTTGACCCATTTTTTCAAAAAAATGTAAGGGGTTACATCGTTAAAATTGTCAAAAATTGGCCAAAAATTCGATTTCAAGATTTAAATGCAGAAATGTTCGCATTTAAAAACAAAGAAGAAAACCCCAAACCAGACTGAAATCGGTTGAGTTTTAGCCAAGTTATGGTCATAAAACCGTTGTCCAGGGCAAAGAAAAAATTGACCCAATTTTTCAAAAAAACGTAAGGGGTTACATCGTTAAAATTGTCAAAAATTGGCCAAAAATTCGATTTAAAGATTTAAATGCAGAAATGTTCGCATTTAAAAACAAAGAAGAAAACCCCAAACCAGACTGAAATCGGTTGAGTTTTAGCCAAGTTATGGTCATAAAACCGTTGTCTAGGGCAAAGAAAAAATTGACCCAATTTTTCAAAAAAACGTAAGGGGTTACATCGTTAAAATTGGCAAAAATTGGCAAAAAATTCGATTTCAAGATTTAAATGCAGAAATGTTCGCATTTAAAAACAAAGAAGAAAGCCCCAAACCAGACTGAAATCGGTTGAGTTTTAGCCAAGTTATGGTCATAAAACCGTTGAAGGCGTTAGCAATTTTCAGCCAAAAAATTTGACCCATTTTTTCAAAAAAATGTAAGGGGTTACATCGTTAAAATTGGCAAAAATTGGCAAAAAATTCGATTTCAAGATTTAAATGCAGAAATGTTCGCATTTAAAAACAAAGAAGAAAGCCCCAAACCAGACTGAAATCGGTTGAGTTTTAGCCAAGTTATGGTCATAAAACCGTTGAAGGCGTTAGCAATTTTCAGCCAAAAAATTTGACCCATTTTTTCAAAAAAATGTAAGGGGTTACATCGTTAAAATTGGCAAAAATTGGCAAAAAATTCGATTTCAAGATTTAAATGCAGAAATGTTCGCATTTAAAAACAAAGAAGAAAGCCCCAAACCAGACTGAAATCGGTTGAGTTTTAGCCAAGTTATGGTCATAAAACCGTTGAAGGCGTTAGCAATTTTCAGCCAAAAAATTTGACCCATTTTTTCAAAAAAATGTAAGGGGTTACATCGTTAAAATTGTCAAAAATTGGCCAAAAATTCGATTTCAAGATTTAAATGCAGAAATGTTCGCATTTAAAAACAAAGAAGAAAACCCCAAACCAGACTGAAATCGGTTGAGTTTTAGCCAAGTTATGGTCATAAAACCGTTGTCCAGGGCAAAGAAAAAATTGACCCAATTTTTCAAAAAAACGTAAGGGGTTACATCGTTAAAATTGTCAAAAATTGGCCAAAAATTCGATTTAAAGATTTAAATGCAGAAATGTTCGCATTTAAAAACAAAGAAGAAAACCCCAAACCAGACTGAAATCGGTTGAGTTTTAGCCAAGTTATGGTCATAAAACCGTTGTCTAGGGCAAAGAAAAAATTGACCCAATTTTTCAAAAAAACGTAAGGGGTTACATCGTTAAAATTGTCAAAAATTGGCCAAAAATTCTATTTCAAGATTTAAATGCAGAAATGTTCGCAATTAAAAACAAAGAAGAAAACCCCAAACCCGACTGAAATCGGTTGAGTTTTAGCCAAGTTATGGTCATAAAACCGTTGAAGGCGTTAGCAATTTTCAGCCAAAAAATTTGACCCATTTTTTCAAAAAAAATGTAAGGGGTTACATCGTTAAAATTGTCAAAAATTGGCCAAAAATTCGATTTCAAGATTTAAATGCAGAAATGTTCGCATTTAAAAACAAAGAAGAAAACCCCAAACCAGACTGAAATCGGTTGAGTTTTAGCCAAGTTATGGTCATAAAACCGTTGAAGGTGTTAGTAATTTTCAGCCAAAAAATTGACCCATTTTTTCAAAAAAACGTAAGGGGTTACATCGTTAAAATTGTCAAAAATTGGCCAAAAATTCGATTTAAAGATTTAAATGCAGAAATGTTCGCATTTAAAAACAAAGAAGAAAACCCCAAACCCGACTGAAATCGGTTGAGTTTTAGCCAAGTTATGGTCATAAAACCGTTGAAGGCGTTAGCAATTTTCAGCCAAAAAATTTGACCCATTTTTTCAAAAAAAATGTAAGGGGTTACATCGTTAAAATTGTCAAAAATTGGCCAAAAATTCGATTTAAAGATTTAAATGCAGAAATGTTCGCATTTAAAAACAAAGAAGAAAACCCCAAACCAGACTGAAATCGGTTGAGTTTTAGCCAAGTTATGGTCATAAAACCGTTGTCCAGGGCAAAGAAAAAATTGACCCAATTTTTAAAAAAAAGACAAGGGGTTACATCGTTAAAATTGTCAAAAATTGACCAAAAATTAGATATCGAGTTTTAAATGCAGAAATGTTCGCATTTAAAAACCAAGAAGAAAAAACCAAACCAGACTGAAATCGGTTGAGTTTTAGCCAAGTTATGGTCATAAAACCGTTGAAGGCGTTAGCAATTTTCAGCCAAAAAATTTGACCCATTTTTTCAAAAAAAATGTAAGGGGTTACATCGTTAAAATTGTCAAAAATTGGCCAAAAATTCGATTTCAAGATTTAAATGCAGAAATGTTCGCATTTAAAAACAAAGAAGAAAACCCCAAACCAGACTGAAATCGGTTGAGTTTTAGCCAAGTTATGGTCATAAAACCGTTGAAGGTGTTAGTAATTTTCAGCCAAAAAATTGACCCATTTTTTCAAAAAAACGTAAGGGGTTACATCGTTAAAATTGTCAAAAATTGGCCAAAAATTCGATTTAAAGATTTAAATGCAGAAATGTTCGCATTTAAAAACAAAGAAGAAAACCCCAAACCAGACTGAAATCGGTTGAGTTTTAGCCAAGTTATGGTCATAAAACCGTTGTCCAGGGCAAAGAAAAAATTGACCCAATTTTTAAAAAAAAAAGACAAGGGGTTACATCGTTAAAATTGTCAAAAATTGACCAAAAATTAGATATCGAGTTTTAAATGCAGAAATGTTCGCATTTAAAAACCAAGAAGAAAAAACCAAACCAGACTGAAATCGGTTGAGTTTTAGCCAAGTTATGGTCATAAAACCGTTGAAGGCGTTAGCAATTTTCAGCCAAAAAATTTGACCCATTTTTTCAAAAAAATGTAAGGGGTTACATCGTTAAAATTGTCAAAAATTGGCCAAAAATTCGATTTCAAGATTTAAATGCAGAAATGTTCGCATTTAAAAACAAAGAAGAAAGCCCCAAACCAGACTGAAATCGGTTGAGTTTTAGCCAAGTTATGGTCATAAAACCGTTGAAGGTGTTTGCAATTTTCAGCCAAAAAATTTACCCATTTTTTCAAAAAAACGTAAGGGGTTACATCGTTAAAATTGTCAAAAATTGGCCAAAAATTCGATTTAAAGATTTAAATGCAGAAATGTTCGCATTTAAAAACAAAGAAGAAAACCCCAAACCAGACTGAAATCGGTTGAGTTTTAGCCAAGTTATAGTCATAAAACCGTTGTCTAGGGCAAAGAAAAAATTGACCCAATTTTTCAAAAAAACGTAAGGGGTTACATCGTTAAAATTGTCAAAAATTGGCCAAAAATTCTATTTCAAGATTTAAATGCAGAAATGTTCGCAATTAAAAACAAAGAAGAAAACCCCAAACCCGACTGAAATCGGTTGAGTTTTAGCCAAGTTATGGTCATAAAACCGTTGAAGGCGTTAGCAATTTTCAGCCAAAAAATTTGACCCATTTTTTCAAAAAAATGTAAGGGGATACATCGTTAAAAATTGCAAAAATTGGCAAAAAATTCTATTTCAAGATTTAAATGCAGAAATGTTCGCATTTAAAAACAAAGAAGAAAACCCCAAACCAGACTGAAATCGGTTGAGTTTTAGCCAAGTTATGGTCATAAAACCGTTGAAGGCGTTAGCAATTTTCAGCCAAAAAATTTGACCCATTTTTTCAAAAAAATGTAAGGGGTTACATCGTTAAAATTGGCAAAAATTGGCAAAAATTCGATTTCAAGATTTAAATGCAGAAATGTTCGCATTTAAAAACAAAGAAGAAAGCCCCAAACCAGACTGAAATCGGTTGAGTTTTAGCCAAGTTATGGTCATAAAACCGTTGAAGGCGTTAGCAATTTTCAGCCAAAAAATTTGACCCATTTTTTCAAAAAAATGTAAGGGGTTACATCGTTAAAATTGGCAAAAATTGGCAAAAAATTCGATTTCAAGATTTAAATGCAGAAATGTTCGCATTTAAAAACAAAGAAGAAAACCCCAAACCCGACTGAAATCGGTTGAGTTTTAGCCAAGTTATGGTCATAAAACCGTTGAAGGCGTTAGCAATTTTCAGCCAAAAAATTTGACCCATTTTTTCAAAAAAATGTAAGGGGTTACATCGTTAAAAATGGCAAAAATTGGCAAAAATTCTATTTCAAGATTTAAATGCAGAAATGTTCGCATTTAAAAACAAAGAAGAAAACCCCAAACCAGACTGAAATCGGTTGAGTTTTAGCCAAGTTATGGTCATAAAACCGTTGTCCAGGGCAAAGAAAAAATTGACCCAATTTTTCAAAAAAACGTAAGGGGTTACATCGTTAAAATTGTCAAAAATTGGCCTAAAAATTCGATTTAAAGATTTAAATGCAGAAATGTTCGCATTTAAAAACAAAGAAGAAAACCCCAAACCAGACTGAAATCGGTTAAGTTTTAGCCAAGTTATGGTCATAAAACCGTTGTCTAGGGCAAAGAAAAAATTGACCCAATTTTTCAAAAAAACGTAAGGGGTTACATCGTTAAAATTGTCAAAAATTGGCCAAAAATTCTATTTCAAGATTTAAATGCAGAAATGTTCGCATTTAAAAACAAAGAAGAAAACCCCGAACCCGACTGAAATCGGTTGAGTTTTAGCCAAGTTATGGTCATAAAACCGTTGAAGGCGTTAGCAATTTTCAGCCAAAAAATTTGACCCATTTTTTCAAAAAAATGTAAGGGGTTACATCGTTAAAAATGGCAAAAATTGGCAAAAATTCTATTTCAAGATTTAAATGCAGAAATGTTCGCATTTAAAAACAAAGAAGAAAACCCCAAACCAGACTGAAATCGGTTGAGTTTTAGCCAAGTTATGGTCATAAAACCGTTGAAGGCGTTAGCAATTTTCAGCCAAAAAATTTGACCCATTTTTTCAAAAAAATGTAAGGGGTTACATCGTTAAAATTGGCAAAAATTGGCAAAAAATTCGATTTCAAGATTTAAATGCAGAAATGTTCGCATTTAAAAACAAAGAAGAAAGCCCCAAACCAGACTGAAATCGGTTGAGTTTTAGCCAAGTTATGGTCATAAAACCGTTGAAGACGTTAGCAATTTTCAGCCAAAAAATTTGACCCATTTTTTCAAAAAAATGTAAGGGGTTACATCGTTAAAATTGGCAAAAATTGGCAAAAAATTCGATTTCAAGATTTAAATGCAGAAATGTTCGCATTTAAAAACAAAGAAGAAAACCCCAAACCAGACTGAAATCGGTTGAGTTTTAGCCAAGTTATGGTCATAAAACCGTTGAAGGCGTTAGCAATTTTCAGCCAAAAAAATTGACCCATTTTTTCAAAAAATGTAAGGGGTTACATCGTTAAAATTGGCAAAAATTGGCAAAAAATTCGATTTCAAGATTTAAATGCAGAAATGTTCGCATTTAAAAACAAAGAAGAAAGCCCCAAACCAGACTGAAATCGGTTGAGTTTTAGCCAAGTTATGGTCATAAAACCGTTGAAGACGTTAGCAATTTTCAGCCAAAAAATTTGACCCATTTTTTCAAAAAATGTAAGGGGTTACATCGTTAAAATTGGCAAAAATTGGCAAAAAATTCGATTTCAAGATTTAAATGCAGAAATGTTCGCATTTAAAAACAAAGAAGAAAACCCCAAACCAGACTGAAATCGGTTGAGTTTTAGCCAAGTTATGGTCATAAAACCGTTGAAGGCGTTAGCAATTTTCAGCCAAAAAAATTGACCCATTTTTTCAAAAAAATGTAAGGGGTTACATCGTTAAAATTGGCAAAAATTGGCAAAAAATTCGATTTCAAGATTTAAATGCAGAAATGTTCGCATTTAAAAACAAAGAAGAAAGCCCCAAACCAGACTGAAATCGGTTGAGTTTTAGCCAAGTTATGGTCATAAAACCGTTGAAGGTGTTAGTAATTTTCAGCCAAAAAATTGACCCATTTTTTCAAAAAAACGTAAGGGGTTACATCGTTAAAATTGTCAAAAATTGGCCAAAAATTCGATTTAAAGATTTAAATGCAGAAATGTTCGCATTTAAAAACAAAGAAGAAAACCCCAAACCCGACTGAAATCGGTTGAGTTTTAGCCAAGTTATGGTCATAAAACCGTTGAAGGCGTTAGCAATTTTCAGCCAAAAAATTTGACCCATTTTTTCAAAAAAATGTAAGGGGTTACATCGTTAAAATTGTCAAAAATTGGCCAAAAATTCGATTTAAAGATTTAAATGCAGAAATGTTCGCATTTAAAAACAAAGAAGAAAACCCCAAACCAGACTGAAATCGGTTGAGTTTTAGCCAAGTTATGGTCATAAAACCGTTGAAGGCGTTAGCAATTTTCAGCCAAAAAAATTGACCCATTTTTTCAAAAAAATGTAAGGGGTTACATCGTTAAAATTGGCAAAAATTGGCAAAAATTCGATTTCAAGATTTAAATGCAGAAATGTTCGCATTTAAAAACAAAGAAGAAAGCCCCAAACCAGACTGAAATCGGTTGAGTTTTAGCCAAGTTATGGTCATAAAACCGTTGAAGGTGTTAGTAATTTTCAGCCAAAAAATTGACCCATTTTTTCAAAAAAACGTAAGGGGTTACATCGTTAAAATTGTCAAAAATTGGCCAAAAATTCGATTTAAAGATTTAAATGCAGAAATGTTCGCATTTAAAAACAAAGAAGAAAACCCCAAACCCGACTGAAATCGGTTGAGTTTTAGCCAAGTTATGGTCATAAAACCGTTGAAGGCGTTAGCAATTTTCAGCCAAAAAATTTGACCCATTTTTTCAAAAAAATGTAAGGGGTTACATCGTTAAAATTGTCAAAAATTGGCCAAAAATTCGATTTAAAGATTTAAATGCAGAAATGTTCGCATTTAAAAACAAAGAAGAAAACCCCAAACCAGACTGAAATCGGTTGAGTTTTAGCCAAGTTATGGTCATAAAACCGTTGTCCAGGGCAAAGAAAAAATTGACCCAATTTTTAAAAAAAAGACAAGGGGTTACATCGTTAAAATTGTCAAAAATTGACCAAAAATTAGATATCGAGTTTTAAATGCAGAAATGTTCGCATTTAAAAACCAAGAAGAAAAAACCAAACCAGACTGAAATCGGTTGAGTTTTAGCCAAGTTATGGTCATAAAACCGTTGAAGGCGTTAGCAATTTTCAGCCAAAAATTTGACCCATTTTTTCAAAAAAAATGTAAGGGGTTACATCGTTAAAATTGTCAAAAATTGGCCAAAATTCGATTTCAAGATTTAAATGCAGAAATGTTCGCATTTAAAAACAAAGAAGAAAACCCCAAACCAGACTGAAATCGGTTGAGTTTTAGCCAAGTTATGGTCATAAAACCGTTGAAGGTGTTAGTAATTTTCAGCCAAAAAATTGACCCATTTTTTCAAAAAAACGTAAGGGGTTACATCGTTAAAATTGTCAAAAATTGGCCAAAAATTCGATTTAAAGATTTAAATGCAGAAATGTTCGCATTTAAAAACAAAGAAGAAAACCCCAAACCAGACTGAAATCGGTTGAGTTTTAGCCAAGTTATGGTCATAAAACCGTTGTCCAGGGCAAAGAAAAAATTGACCCAATTTTTAAAAAAAAGACAAGGGGTTACATCGTTAAAATTGTCAAAAATTGACCAAAAATTAGATATCGAGTTTTAAATGCAGAAATGTTCGCATTTAAAAACCAAGAAGAAAAAACCAAACCAGACTGAAATCGGTTGAGTTTTAGCCAAGTTATGGTCATAAAACCGTTGAAGGCGTTAGCAATTTTCAGCCAAAAAATTTGACCCATTTTTTCAAAAAAATGTAAGGGGTTACATCGTTAAAATTGTCAAAAATTGGCCAAAAATTCGATTTCAAGATTTAAATGCAGAAATGTTCGCATTTAAAAACAAAGAAGAAAGCCCCAAACCAGACTGAAATCGGTTGAGTTTTAGCCAAGTTATGGTCATAAAACCGTTGAAGGTGTTTGCAATTTTCAGCCAAAAAATTTACCCATTTTTTCAAAAAAACGTAAGGGGTTACATCGTTAAAATTGTCAAAAATTGGCCAAAAATTCGATTTAAAGATTTAAATGCAGAAATGTTCGCATTTAAAAACAAAGAAGAAAACCCCAAACCAGACTGAAATCGGTTGAGTTTTAGCCAAGTTATAGTCATAAAACCGTTGTCTAGGGCAAAGAAAAAATTGACCCAATTTTTCAAAAAAACGTAAGGGGATACATCGTTAAAAATTGCAAAAATTGGCAAAAAATTCTATTTCAAGATTTAAATGCAGAAATGTTCGCATTTAAAAACAAAGAAGAAAACCCCAAACCAGACTGAAATCGGTTGAGTTTTAGCCAAGTTATGGTCATAAAACCGTTGAAGGCGTTAGCAATTTTCAGCCAAAAAATTTGACCCATTTTTTCAAAAAAATGTAAGGGGTTACATCGTTAAAATTGGCAAAAATTGGCAAAAAATTCGATTTCAAGATTTAAATGCAGAAATGTTCGCATTTAAAAACAAAGAAGAAAGCCCCAAACCAGACTGAAATCGGTTGAGTTTTAGCCAAGTTATGGTCATAAAACCGTTGAAGGCGTTAGCAATTTTCAGCCAAAAAATTTGACCCATTTTTTCAAAAAAATGTAAGGGGTTACATCGTTAAAATTGGCAAAAATTGGCAAAAATTCGATTTCAAGATTTAAATGCAGAAATGTTCGCATTTAAAAACAAAGAAGAAAACCCCAAACCCGACTGAAATCGGTTGAGTTTTAGCCAAGTTATGGTCATAAAACCGTTGAAGGCGTTAGCAATTTTCAGCCAAAAAATTTGACCCATTTTTTCAAAAAAATGTAAGGGGTTACATCGTTAAAAATGGCAAAAATTGGCAAAAAATTCTATTTCAAGATTTAAATGCAGAAATGTTCGCATTTAAAAACAAAGAAGAAAACCCCAAACCAGACTGAAATCGGTTGAGTTTTAGCCAAGTTATGGTCATAAAACCGTTGTCCAGGGCAAAGAAAAAATTGACCCAATTTTTCAAAAAAACGTAAGGGGTTACATCGTTAAAATTGTCAAAAATTGGCCTAAAAATTCGATTTAAAGATTTAAATGCAGAAATGTTCGCATTTAAAAACAAAGAAGAAAACCCCAAACCAGACTGAAATCGGTTAAGTTTTAGCCAAGTTATGGTCATAAAACCGTTGTCTAGGGCAAAGAAAAAATTGACCCAATTTTTCAAAAAAACGTAAGGGGTTACATCGTTAAAATTGTCAAAAATTGGCCAAAAATTCTATTTCAAGATTTAAATGCAGAAATGTTCGCATTTAAAAACAAAGAAGAAAACCCCGAACCCGACTGAAATCGGTTGAGTTTTAGCCAAGTTATGGTCATAAAACCGTTGAAGGCGTTAGCAATTTTCAGCCAAAAAATTTGACCCATTTTTTCAAAAAAATGTAAGGGGTTACATCGTTAAAAATGGCAAAAATTGGCAAAAAATTCTATTTCAAGATTTAAATGCAGAAATGTTCGCATTTAAAAACAAAGAAGAAAACCCCAAACCAGACTGAAATCGGTTGAGTTTTAGCCAAGTTATGGTCATAAAACCGTTGAAGGCGTTAGCAATTTTCAGCCAAAAAATTTGACCCATTTTTTCAAAAAAATGTAAGGGGTTACATCGTTAAAATTGGCAAAAATTGGCAAAAAATTCGATTTCAAGATTTAAATGCAGAAATGTTCGCATTTAAAAACAAAGAAGAAAGCCCCAAACCAGACTGAAATCGGTTGAGTTTTAGCCAAGTTATGGTCATAAAACCGTTGAAGACGTTAGCAATTTTCAGCCAAAAATTTGACCCATTTTTTCAAAAAAATGTAAGGGGTTACATCGTTAAAATTGGCAAAAATTGGCAAAAAATTCGATTTCAAGATTTAAATGCAGAAATGTTCGCATTTAAAAACAAAGAAGAAAACCCCAAACCAGACTGAAATCGGTTGAGTTTTAGCCAAGTTATGGTCATAAAACCGTTGAAGGCGTTAGCAATTTTCAGCCAAAAAAATTGACCCATTTTTTCAAAAAAATGTAAGGGGTTACATCGTTAAAATTGGCAAAAATTGGCAAAAAATTCGATTTCAAGATTTAAATGCAGAAATGTTCGCATTTAAAAACAAAGAAGAAAGCCCCAAACCAGACTGAAATCGGTTGAGTTTTAGCCAAGTTATGGTCATAAAACCGTTGAAGGTGTTAGTAATTTTCAGCCAAAAAATTGACCCATTTTTTCAAAAAAACGTAAGGGGTTACATCGTTAAAATTGTCAAAAATTGGCCAAAAATTCGATTTAAAGATTTAAATGCAGAAATGTTCGCATTTAAAAACAAAGAAGAAAGCCCCAAACCAGACTGAAATCGGTTGAGTTTTAGCCAAGTTATGGTCATAAAACCGTTGAAGGCGTTAGCAATTTTCAGCCAAAAAATTTGACCCATTTTTTCAAAAAAATGTAAGGGGTTACATCGTTAAAATTGTCAAAAATTGGCCAAAAATTCGATTTCAAGATTTAAATGCAGAAATGTTCGCATTTAAAAACAAAGAAGAAAACCCCAAACCAGACTGAAATCGGTTGAGTTTTAGCCAAGTTATGGTCATAAAACCGTTGAAGGTGTTAGTAATTTTCAGCCAAAAAATTGACCCATTTTTTCAAAAAAAACGTAAGGGGTTACATCGTTAAAATTGTCAAAAATTGGCCAAAAATTCGATTTAAAGATTTAAATGCAGAAATGTTCGCATTTAAAAACAAAGAAGAAAACCCCAAACCCGACTGAAATCGGTTGAGTTTTAGCCAAGTTATGGTCATAAAACCGTTGAAGGCGTTAGCAATTTTCAGCCAAAAAATTTGACCCATTTTTTCAAAAAAATGTAAGGGGTTACATCGTTAAAATTGTCAAAAATTGGCCAAAAATTCGATTTCAAGATTTAAATGCAGAAATGTTCGCATTTAAAAACAAAGAAGAAAGCCCCAAACCAGACTGAAATCGGTTGAGTTTTAGCCAAGTTATGGTCATAAAACCGTTGAAGGTGTTTGCAATTTTCAGCCAAAAAATTTACCCATTTTTTCAAAAAACGTAAGGGGTTACATCGTTAAAATTGTCAAAAATTGGCCAAAAATTCGATTTAAAGATTTAAATGCAGAAATGTTCGCATTTAAAAAAAAATTCGATTTAAAGATTTAAATGCAGAAATGTTCGCATTTAAAAACAAAGAAGAAAACCCCAAACCAGACTGAAATCGGTTGAGTTTTAGCCAAGTTATGGTCATAAAACCGTTGTCTAGGGCAAAGAAAAAATTGACCCAATTTTTCAAAAAAACGTAAGGGGTTACATCGTTAAAATTGTCAAAAATTGGCCAAAAATTCGATTTCAAGATTTAAATGCAGAAATGTTCGTTGAAGGTGTTTGCAATTTTCAGCCAAAAAATTTACCCATTTTTTCAAAAAAATGTAAGGGGTTACATCGTTAAAATTGTCAAAAATTGGCCAAAAATTCGATTTAAAGATTTAAATGCAGAAATGTTCGCATTTAAAAACAAAGAAGAAAACCCCAAACCAGACTGAAATCGGTTGAGTTTTAGCCAAGTTATGGTCATAAAACCGTTGTCCAGGGCAAAGAAAAAATTGACCCAATTTTTCAAAAAAACGTAAGGGGTTACATCGTTAAAATTGTCAAAAATTGACCAAAAATTAGATATCGAGTTTTAAATGCAGAAATGTTGGCATTTAAAAACCAAGAAGAAAAAACCAAACCAGACTGAAATCGGTTGAGTTTTAGCCAAGTTATGGTCATAAAACCGTTGAAGGCGTTAGCAATTTTCAGCCAAAAAATTTGACCCATTTTTTCAAAAAAATGTAAGGGGTTACATCGTTAAAATTGGCAAAAATTGGCAAAAAATTCGATTTCAAGATTTAAATGCAGAAATGTTCGCATTTAAAAACAAAGAAGAAAGCCCCAAACCAGACTGAAATCGGTTGAGTTTTAGCCAAGTTATGGTCATAAAACCGTTGAAGGCGTTAGCAATTTTCAGCCAAAAAATTTGACCCATTTTTTCAAAAAAATTTAAGGGGTTACATCGTTAAAATTGTCAAAAATTGGCCAAAAATTCGATTTCAAGATTTAAATGCAGAAATGTTCGCATTTAAAAACAAAGAAGAAAACCCCAAACCAGACTGAAATCGGTTGAGTTTTAGCCAAGTTATGGTCATAAAACCGTTGAAGGTGTTTGCAATTTTCAGCCAAAAAATTTACCCATTTTTTCAAAAAAACGTAAGGGGTTACATCGTTAAAATTGTCAAAAATTGGCCAAAAATTCGATTTAAAGATTTAAATGCAGAAATGTTCGCATTTAAAAACAAAGAAGAAAACCCCAAACCAGACTGAAATCGGTTGAGTTTTAGCCAAGTTATGGTCATAAAACCGTTGTCCAGGGCAAAGAAAAAATTGACCCAATTTTTCAAAAAAACGTAAGGGGTTACATCGTTAAAATTGTCAAAAATTGACCAAAAATTAGATATCGAGTTTTAAATGCAGAAATGTTGGCATTTAAAAACCAAGAAGAAAAAACCAAACCAGACTGAAATCGGTTGAGTTTTAGCCAAGTTATGGTCATAAAACCGTTGAAGGCGTTAGCAATTTTCAGCCAAAAAATTTGACCCATTTTTTCAAAAAAATGTAAGGGGTTACATCGCTAAAATTGGCAAAAATTGGCAAAAAATTCGATTTCAAGATTTAAATGCAGAAATGTTCGCATTTAAAAACAAAGAAGAAAGCCCCAAACCAGACTGAAATCGGTTGAGTTTTAGCCAAGTTATGGTCATAAAACCGTTGAAGGCGTTAGCAATTTTCAGCCAAAAAATTTGACCCATTTTTTCAAAAAAATTTAAGGGGTTACATCGTTAAAATTGTCAAAAATTGGCCAAAAATTCGATTTCAAGATTTAAATGCAGAAATGTTCGCATTTAAAAACAAAGAAGAAAACCCCAAACCAGACTGAAATCGGTTGAGTTTTAGCCAAGTTATGGTCATAAAACCGTTGTCCAGGGCAAAGAAAAAATTGACCCAATTTTTCAAAAAAACGTAAGGGGTTACATCGTTAAAATTGTCAAAAATTGGCCAAAAATTCGATTTAAAGATTTAAATGCAGAAATGTTCGCATTTAAAAACAAAGAAGAAAACCCCAAACCAGACTGAAATCGGTTGAGTTTTAGCCAAGTTATGGTCATAAAACCGTTGTCTAGGGCAAAGAAAAAATTGACCCAATTTTTCAAAAAAACGTAAGGGGTTACATCGTTAAAATTGTCAAAAATTGGCCAAAAATTCTATTTCAAGATTTAAATGCAGAAATGTTCGCATTTAAAAACAAAGAAGAAAACCCCAAACCCGACTGAAATCGGTTGAGTTTTAGCCAAGTTATGGTCATAAAACCGTTGAAGGCGTTAGCAATTTTCAGCCAAAAAATTTGACCCATTTTTTCAAAAAAATGTAAGGGGTTACATCGTTAATAATGGCAAAAATTGGCAAAAAATTCTATTTCAAGATTTAAATGCAGAAATGTTCGCATTTAAAAACAAAGAAGAAAACCCCAAACCAGACTGAAATCGGTTGAGTTTTAGCCAAGTTATGGTCATAAAACCGTTGAAGGCGTTAGCAATTTTCAGCCAAAAAATTTGACCCATTTTTTCAAAAAAATGTAAGGGGTTACATCGTTAAAATTGGCAAAAATTGGCAAAAAATTCGATTTCAAGATTTAAATGCAGAAATGTTCGCATTTAAAAACAAAGAAGAAAGCCCCAAACCAGACTGAAATCGGTTGAGTTTTAGCCAAGTTATGGTCATAAAACCGTTGAAGGCGTTAGCAATTTTCAGCCAAAAAATTTGACCCATTTTTTCAAAAAAATGTAAGGGGTTACATCGTTAAAATTGGCAAAAATTGGCAAAAATTCGATTTCAAGATTTAAATGCAGAAATGTTCGCATTTAAAAACAAAGAAGAAAGCCCCAAACCAGACTGAAATCGGTTGAGTTTTAGCCAAGTTATGGTCATAAAACCGTTGAAGGCGTTAGCAATTTTCAGCCAAAAAATTTGACCCATTTTTTCAAAAAAATGTAAGGGGTTACATCGTTAAAATTGTCAAAAATTGGCCAAAAATTCGATTTCAAGATTTAAATGCAGAAATGTTCGCATTTAAAAACAAAGAAGAAAACCCCAAACCAGACTGAAATCGGTTGAGTTTTAGCCAAGTTATGGTCATAAAACCGTTGAAGGTGTTTGCAATTTTCAGCCAAAAAATTTACCCATTTTTTCAAAAAAACGTAAGGGGTTACATCGTTAAAATTGTCAAAAATTGGCCAAAAATTCGATTTAAAGATTTAAATGCAGAAATGTTCGCATTTAAAAACAAAGAAGAAAACCCCAAACCAGACTGAAATCGGTTGAGTTTTAGCCAAGTTATGGTCATAAAACCGTTGTCCAGGGCAAAGAAAAAATTGACCCAATTTTTCAAAAAAACGTAAGGGGTTACATCGTTAAAATTGTCAAAAATTGACCAAAAATTAGATATCGAGTTTTAAATGCAGAAATGTTGGCATTTAAAAACCAAGAAGAAAAAACCAAACCAGACTGAAATCGGTTGAGTTTTAGCCAAGTTATGGTCATAAAACCGTTGAAGGCGTTAGCAATTTTCAGCCAAAAAAATTTGACCCATTTTTTCAAAAAAACGTAAGGGGTTACATCGTTAAAATTGGCAAAAATTGGCAAAAAATTCGATTTCAAGATTTAAATGCAGAAATGTTCGCATTTAAAAACAAAGAAGAAAACCCCAAACCAGACTGAAATCGGTTGAGTTTTAGCCAAGTTATGGTCATAAAACCGTTGTCCAGGGCAAAGAAAAAATTGACCCAATTTTTCAAAAAAACGTAAGGGGTTACATCGTTAAAATTGTCAAAAATTGGCCAAAAATTCGATTTAAAGATTTAAATGCAGAAATGTTCGCATTTAAAAACAAAGAAGAAAACCCCAAACCAGACTGAAATCGGTTGAGTTTTAGCCAAGTTATGGTCATAAAACCGTTGTCTAGGGCAAAGAAAAAATTGACCCAATTTTTCAAAAAAACGTAAGGGGTTACATCGTTAAAATTGTCAAAAATTGGCCAAAAATTCTATTTCAAGATTTAAATGCAGAAATGTTCGCATTTAAAAACAAAGAAGAAAACCCCAAACCAGACTGAAATCGGTTGAGTTTTAGCCAAGTTATGGTCATAAAACCGTTGAAGGCGTTAGCAATTTTCAGCCAAAAAATTTGACCCATTTTTTCAAAAAAATGTAAGGGGTTACATCGTTAAAATTGGCAAAAATTGGCAAAAATTCGATTTCAAGATTTAAATGCAGAAATGTTCGCATTTAAAAACAAAGAAGAAAGCCCCAAACCAGACTGAAATCGGTTGAGTTTTAGCCAAGTTATGGTCATAAAACCGTTGAAGGCGTTAGCAATTTTCAGCCAAAAAATTTGACCCATTTTTTCAAAAAAAATGTAAGGGGTTACATCGTTAAAATTGTCAAAAATTGGCCAAAAATTCGATTTCAAGATTTAAATGCAGAAATGTTCGCATTTAAAAACAAAGAAGAAAACCCCAAACCAGACTGAAATCGGTTGAGTTTTAGCCAAGTTATGGTCATAAAATCGTTGAAGGTGTTTGCAATTTTCAGCCAAAAAATTTACCCATTTTTTCAAAAAAACGTAAGGGGTTACATCGTTAAAATTGTCAAAAATTGGCAAAAAATTCGATTTCAAGATTTAAATGCAGAAATGTTCGCATTTAAAAACAAAGAAGAAAACCCCAAACCAGACTGAAATCGGTTGAGTTTTAGCCAAGTTATGGTCATAAAACCGTTGAAGGCGTTAGCAATTTTCAGCCAAAAAAATTGACCCATTTTTTCAAAAAAACGTAAGGGGTTACATCGTTAAAATTGTCAAAAATTTACCAAAAATTAGATATCGAGTTTTAAATGCAGAAATGTTGGCATTTAAAAACCAAGAAGAAAAAACCAAACCAGACTGAAATCGGTTGAGTTTTAGCCAAGTTATGATCATAAAACCGTTGAAGGTGTTACCAATTTTCAGCCAAAAAATTTGACCCCATTTTATTTTATTTTATATATTTATTTCCGACCTAATAAATAATAATTTTATAATATTATCAACATTTTACATTCATTAGAATTGTCTTTTATTTAATTGTTTTAAATAAAGTGTAGGAAAATTTATAAGTTATTATATTATTTTAAAATTATAATATACTGCAATATACTTTTATTTTATATTATTATATTTTTCTATATGTAAAATAACATAAAAGGTCTTTTTATTTGATAAAAACACAATTTTTAATCAAATATACTAAAATGCATTAAATTATGCCAAGTTTCAATTTGAATTTAAAAAGACGATGAGTGCCCGCCATTTAGATGAACCGCCAAGTTTAAATTCGAATGTAATATGAATACAAAAATAATTAACTGCCAAATTTGAATTTAACTTTAAAATAATGACAGGTAACCGCCAAATAAGTTAACTGCCAAATTTGAATTTAAATTTAAAATGACGATACGTCCCGCCGATTAATATTGTTAGAGTCTGCGATAACTTCCATACCAAGATCAGTCGGAGGTTCGAAACTCGGGAATTTTATTACAGCTTATAACAGATCTCCGTCGCTCTTTTCTGCTTTCTGTTCGCCTGGTGCATGAAATCCAGAAAATGGTGAATTTGTACTGAAAATGTAGAGATTGAAGCCGGGTTTTGCCTACAACAACTACAACAACTATTTTACACCAACAATATGTTGTAGAACAACAACAAAAAAATTAAATATGTTAACTAAACCGCAAAATTTGAATTTAAAGTAATGATAGTTACCCGCTATATAGGTTAGTCGCTAAGTTTGAAATCGAATTTAAAAAGACTATGGGTGGCCGCTATACAAATTAACTGGCAAATTTGAAATCGGTTGAGTTTTGGCCAAGTTATGATCATAAAACCGTTGTCCAGGCCAAAGAAAAAATTGACCGATTTTTTCAAAAAATTGTAAGGGGTTACATCGTTAAAATTGTCAAAAATTGGCCAAAAATTAAAAATCGAGTTTTAAATGCAGAAATGTTCACATTTAAAAACCAAGAAGAAAAAACCAAACAAGACTGAAATCGTTTGAGTTTCGGCCAAGTTATGATCAAAAAACCGTTGTCCAGGCCAAAGAAAAAATTGACCAATTTTTCCAAAAAATGTAAATTAAAATTGTCAAAATTGGCAAAAAATTAGATTTCGAGTTTTAAATGCAGAAATGTTCGCATTTAAAAACCAAGAAGATAAAACCAAACAATACTGAAATCGGTTGAGATTTGGCCAAGTTATGATCATAAAACCGTTGAAGGCGTTAGCAATTTTCAGCCAAAAAATTTGACCCATTTTTTCAAAAAAATGTAAGGGGTTACATCGTTAACATTGTGAAAAATTGGCCAAAAATTCGATTTCAAGATTTAAATGCAGAAATGTTCGCATTTAAAAACCAAGGAGAAACCCCCAAACCAGACTGAAATCCGTTGAGTTTTAGCCAAGTTATGGTCATAAAACCGTTGAAGGCGTTAGCACTTTTAGACCAAAGAAATTGACCCATTTTTTCAAAAAAATGTAAGGGGTTACATCGTTAAAATTGTCAAAAATTGGCCAAAAATTCGATTTCAAGATCTAAATGCAGAAATGTTCGCATTTAAAAACAAAGAAGAAAACCCCAAACCCGACTGAAATCGGTTGAGTTTTAGCCAAGTTATGGTCATAAAACCGTTGAAGGCGTTAGCAATTTTCAGCCAAAAAAATTGACCCATTTTTTAAAAAAAATGTAAGGGGTTACATCGTTAACATTGTGAAAAATTGGCCAAAAATTCGATTTCAAGATTTAAATGCAGAAATGTTTGCATTTAAAAACCAAGGAGAAACCCCCAAACCAGACTGAAATCGGTTGAGTTTTAGCCAAGTTATGGTCATAAAACCGTTGAAGGCGTTAGCACTTTTTAGACCAAAGAAATTGACCCATTTTTTCAAAAAAATGTAAGGGGTTACATCGTTAAAATTGTCAAAAATTGGCCAAAAATTCGATTTCAAGATTTAAATGCAGAAATGTTCGCATTTAAAAACAAAGAAGAAAACCCCAAACCAGACTGAAATCGGTTGAGTTTTAGCCAAGTTATGGTCATAAAACCGTTGAAGGTGTTAGTAATTTTCAGCCAAAAAATGGACCCATTTTTTCAAAAAAACGTAAGGGGTTACATCGTTAAAATTGTCAAAAATTGACCTAAAATTCGATTTTAAGATTTAAATGCAGAAATGTTCGCATCTAAAACCCAAGAAGAAAAAACCAAACCACACTGAAATCGGTTGAGTTTTAGCCAAGTTATGGTCATAAAACCGTTGAAGGCGTTAGCAATTTTCAGCCAAAAAAATTGACCCATTTTTTCAAAAAAATGTAAGGGGTTACATCGTTAACATTGTGAAAAATTGGCCAAAAATTCGATTTCAAGATTTAAATGCAGAAATGTTTGCATTTAAAAACCAAGGAGAAACCCCCAAACCAGACTGAAATCGGTTGAGTTTTAGCCAAGTTATGGTCATAAAACCGTTGAAGGCGTTAGCACTTTTTAGACCAAAGAAATTGACCCATTTTTTCAAAAAAATGTAAGGGGTTACATCGTTAAAATTGTCAAAAATTGGCCAAAAATTCGATTTCAAGATTTAAATGCAGAAATGTTCGCATTTAAAAACAAAGAAGAAACCCCCAAACCAGACTGAAATCGGTTGAGTTTTAGCCAAGTTATGGTCATAAAACCGTTGTCCAGGCCAAAGAAAAAATTGACCCAATTTTTCAAAAAAACGTAAGGGGTTACATCGTTAAAATTGTCAAAAATTGGCCAAAAATTCGATTTAAAGATTTAAATGCAGAAATGTTCGCATTTAAAAACAAAGAAGAAACCCCCAAACCAGACTGAAATCAGTTGAGTTTTAGCCAAGTTATGGTCATAAAACCGTTGAAGGCGTTAGCAATTTTCAGCCAAAAAAATTGACCCATTTTTTCAAAAAAAGGTAAGGGGTTACATCGTTAAAATTGTCAAAAATTGGCCAAAAATTCGATTTCAAGATTTAAATGCAGAAATGTTCGCATTTAAAAACAAAGAAGAAACCCCCAAACCAGACTGAAATCCGTTTAGTTTTAGCCAAGTTATGGTCATAAAACCGTTGAAGTCGTTAGCAATTTTCAACCAAAAAAATTGGCCCATTTTTTCAAAAAAACTTAAGGGGTTACATCGTTAAAATTGTCAAAAATTCGATTTCAAGATTTAAATGCAGAAATGTTCGCATTAAAAAACAAAGAAGAAAGCCCCAAACCAGACTGAAATGGGTTGAGTTTTAGCCAAGTTATGGTCATAAAACCGTTGAAGGCGTTAGCAATTTTCAGCCAAAAAAATTGACCCATTTTTTCAAAAAAAGGTAAGGGGTTACATCGTTAAAATTGTCAAAAATTGGCCAAAAATTCGATTTCAAGATTTAAATGCAGAAATGTTCGCATTTAAAAACAAAGAAGAAACCCCCAAACCAGACTGAAATCGGTTGAGTTTTAGCCAAGTTATGGTCATAAAACCGTTGAAGGCGTTAGCAATTTTCAGCCAAAAAAATTGACCCATTTTTTCAAAAAAATGTAAGGGGTTACATCGTTAAAATTGTCAAAAATTAGCCAAAAATTCGATTTCAAGATTTAAATGCAGAAATGTTGGCATTTAAAAACAAAGAAGAAAACCCCAAACCAGACTGAAATCGGTTGAGTTTTAGCCAAGTTATGGTCATAAAACCGTTGAAGGCGTTAGCACTTTTTAGACCAAAGAAATTGACCCATTTTTTTCAAAAAAATGTAAGGGGTTACATCGTTAAAATTGTCAAAAATTGGCCAAAAATTCGATTCCAAGATTTAAATGCAGAAATGTTCGCATTTAAAAACAAAGAAGAAAGCCCCAAACCAGACTGAAATGGGTTGAGTTTTAACCAAGTTATGGTCATAAAACCGTTGAAGGCGTTAGCAATTTTCAGCCAAAAAAATTGACCCATTTTTTGAAAAAAATGTAAGGGGTTACATCGTTAAAATTGTCAAAATTTGGCCAAAAATTCGATTTCAAGATTTAAATGCAGAAATGTTCGCATTTAAAAAATAAAGAAGAAAACCCCAAACCCGACTGAAATCGGTTGAGTTTTAGCCAAGTTATGGTCATAAAACCGTTGAAGGCTTTAGCAATTTTCAGCCCAAAACTATGTGAGTGGCTCTATTGGCAATAGCCAGATTGGCATCTCTGCCACTTGGCCTTAAGCTTGCAAAACAGTGAAGAAACCATTTCCGACCCTATAAACCATATATATTCTTGATCAGCATTAGCAGCGGCATCGCTCTAGCCATGTCCGGGCCAAAGAAAAAATTGACCAATTTTTTCAAAAAAACGTAAGGGGTTACATCGTTAAAATTGTCAAAAATTGGCCAAAAATTAGATATTGAGTTTTAAGTGCAGAAATGTTCGCATTTAAAAACAAAGAAGAAACCCCCAAACCAGACTGAAATCCGTTTAGTTTTAGCCAAGTTATGCTCATAAAACCGTTAAAGGCGTTAGCAATTTTCAGCCAAAAAAATTGACCATTTAAAAAAAAAAAATTCGATTTCGAGATTTAAATGCAAAAATTTTCGATTTCAAGATTTAAATGCAGAATAGTTCGCATTGAAGACCCAAGAAGAAAAATTCAAGCCAAACTAAAATCGGTTAAGTTTGAGTCAAGTTATGATCAAAAATCCATTGAAGGGGTTGCCTATTTTTTAGCCAAAAGGAAGGAAGGAGTTGTTAACACTGATGCTCATCTAGCTACTGGGACAAAAAGACATCTTATTTACTAGTTATGCTCTCAGCTATATTGCAATATTGGGACAAAATGGCATCTTACTTGCCAGTGATGCTCAGTCACTCTCTCACACATTTTAATTAATATGAAACATATTCCAAACTGTAAATCAAATCCATTCTTTTGGAATTCGATTGTGATATATTTCATCCCCCACTGACTATAATTTAATCACAGAACTCAGGGAAGGCGATCTCCCAGTCTTTGGCCGCACCATGTTCACCTGTCGCTCAGCCAACTCCCAACAGCAACTCCCCGGCACATTTGCGAAATCAATATGCAATATCCCACAAGTAACGGATTTTGAACGCTAACACCTCACACCTCACACCTCACACTTCACACACCTGCACACTCAGAACGGGGCAATCATATATCGATGGGGCGAAAGCCGAACCGAGCCAAACAGAACCGCCTGTCATAAAAGCCGCACTCGCAGTTGGCTGCATCAAGCGGCAACTGTGGCATGAAAAGCACACAAAAACTAGGTTAGTTGCCGAGATTTTTTTACCTTCGCCAACATGACCCCTGCCTCCCCGATTCCCAGCCACCTGCAAAAATAATAATTGCACCCCTGAACCTCCGCCCGTGCCCGCTCCAAAGTCCCCCGTTCCCCACATCCCTGGGCCATCCGTTCTCATGTCTCTGCCAATGCATTTCAAAACAGAACCAGAAGAAGCGAATCGGGCAAGGCGGTTGGCCACGCCTCCCGCCTCTCGACCCTCCTCCATATCTGTCAAGTGAACTGGAAGTGATACGGATACGAGAGGGGCAGAACGGGGACTGCATCCGGGGAGCGACGGAGCGGAGCGGAGCGTAGCAAGAACGCTGAGCGTGTTCACGTGCAAAATTGCAGCGATTCCCTGGCGAGTTTCGGTTTCTCCTTCAAAATCGAATTCGTTTCGCTGAATGCACTGAGCAAAAAAATAATAATTGGGAAACTAGAAAACTGAATTTGTAAGAGAATATTTAAAATCAGCATTAAGATTGAAAGAAAATAGTCAAATTATATATAGAGCAGATTAACTAAAATAGAATTCTTCTTTTTGAATATGATAAATAAATTTAAATAAATACTATATTTAAAAATTACCTAAGAAAGAATTACTCTGCTTTAAGGACAATGACTTGACACGTCACAGTCATGCAGGACTTCACTACTACTTTCACTAACTACTTTCTGGAAATGTCTGTCATGCATTAACTATCTCTGTCTTACATTATAGCTTTCCTTGATAACGTGCTTAAGGATTTTTAAAATATTTTGTAATATAGTAAATATAAACATTTTCTAAGCAAATGTTATTTTAAATTCAAATTTCTAATAAATTTCTTTCCATGTATGATGAAAGAACTTCCTTTTGCGAGAGGGTGCGTAGGTTAGTGCAATTCGAGTTCCATTTGGAGTGCGATCGATGACGATGACGGGCAGGATGCAATGAGAACAGAAAACGGACTGCCAAGGATTTTAATCAGCTGTTGTCGCTTCCTATGAAGTTGGATTGAAACTGATCAGATGCAGGGAGCTGACATTGAAAGGTAGCCTATTTAACATAAGCTGCTAAATGCATATATTTATACCCTCACAAGGTATTATATTTTAATCAGAAGCTTGCAACGCAGTGAAGGAGTCATTTTAGACCCCATAAAATATATATATTTTTGATCAGCATCAACCGCCGAGTAAAGCCAGCCAAAATATAATTTTTTTCAAAATTTTGTAAGGGGTTACATCGTTAAAATTTTCAAAATTAAAAACTATATAATTTTTTTTAAGTTTAAATCTATGCAGATTTATTAACCAGATAAAACCCAACTCAAAACAGCTTTCCACTTCGAAATTAATTAATTTTTGGCTAAGTTACGAACAATTTTTAATTTGATAAAATTTCAAAATGCAAGGGTATACAAACTTGGGCTTCGCGAAGTTCATTAACATAATAATTATAATGCATATATGTATTTATTCGATAATTAATGATATTCTTAAATATATTGTATCATTTAATATAAATTTGTAATTCTTGTAAACCGTTGAACTTAAAAATTTATTTCTAAATTTAAAATATCACCCTTAAAATGTTGTTTAAAATCAGACTACTTCTTAGAGATCTAATATCCCACCGTGCACCTTAGTATCTCAGCTTCAACGATGGATGATGGTGCCCCTCGCTGGTCATCGTCTTTTGCTGTTTCGCCTTTGGTTTGGCACACAAACCCTTCTGGCCACAGATTGTTTGTCCACGTTGCATTTGCCGCTAAATTGTTTGTGCTCTGCCTTCCACTCCTTCCCTCATACATCTCCATCCTCGTCCCATCTCTGCAGGACTCCTCCGTTTCCTCCCTTGGCTGTCATCCCTTTTGCTCCTCTGATTCTGGCGAACCCCCACCGCCATCGATGTGCGTGCAATGCCATTAACAATACGCCCAATGCCAAAAACGGGCAAACGCGCCAAATCCATTGTTATTTCGGTGGTCGATTGTTGTTCTTCCGGCTTGCGTGAGCTTACTGTGGCCCCAGCCACGCCCTCCTTTTGCGAGCCCCAACCGCCCACCCGCTGTGCAAATTGTGCAAACAAACAGCGGATGTTACTGCGGCAGAGAAGGGAAAGGGATTGCCCTGAAAGGATGCTCCTAGTCACACTTGAAACAAATGTGGGGCAATTTAACACAGGGAAAACTCTGGGAAAATCGGGTTATAAAAATAATGAATTTCAGGAAATTAGGAGATTACGTTTTAATGACGATGTTCAAAAATAATGTATAATCAAATATATTTATATTATTTTTTTTTAATTCAAGGAGCTTTCTAACGCCAATTTTTAATTAAAAAGAAATCCTAAACAATAAATCAATGTTGTTAACTATTTGTCAAGAACATAATTATTTATATAAAATATACTCTTAATTCCTAATTCTAAGGTTGTTTTTCCAAGACTTTAGTTTAGGTTTTGTTGAGTTTCTTTATTATATACCGAATCCTCTTGCCATCCAATTTTTCTTCCTGTATGCTAAACTTGTACCACAAATCGCTTCCATTTTGGTATCCCCCCCGCCACTCCATTCCCCTCATCTCTCCCCTCCCCCTGTTGCAGGATAATTTAGCGGGCTGTGGGCGTCGGCCGGGACTTTGTTTTTTCAGCTCGGTTTGTTCTCAACTGCAATAATCTTATTAGCAGTTTGTTGTTCGAACCTAATCAATTACCAACGTAATTACAAACTTTGCTAATCTGCCTCGGTTTCCCCAGCGACGACGCTTCCTCGCCCCCCAATGCGGTCCATGTTCGTGTGTCCGGATCCTGTCCGTGTTCATGTTCATGTCTAGATTGGAACACATCCTTGCACACATGTCCTCCCAATCTCACAGGCGGCTCGTGGATGGGAATACACGCATCGCTGATGTGGCTCAAATTTAGTGGCCTAAATAGCGATTTGGCCAGTGGAGCATGACAAAAGATCTCATCAAACGCTCGCGAATTGTTAACTAGATGGGATGTGGGGCTCTGGCAACGGATGGGATTTCGATTAAGCGTTAGTTGGGAGGTTGTCAGGGAGATGAGGTCTTACTGAGCAGGAATTTGTGCTCAAGGATCTTGGGGTTGAGCGAGGAAAATGTCTATAAATATGCCACCTTTACCTTGAAGATGCTGATGACCTTAAAATGTTTTAAGACATAATAAAATAGAAAAAAGAGTGCAATTCAATTTCAGCCCTATTCTTACCCTTTTCTTTATTTCAGAAACTTTGCTATTTCTACCAAACCTCCAATGATTGATTTACCATACATCCCCAAATAGTTATCGTTTACGTTTTTGTTTGTTTGTGGTTGTTGTTTCATAACAGCATTTTTGGAATGCATTAAAATTAAAATATGTATAAATGGGGTATTCATGAATATTTTGCGTTACCCCAGAAAGGCTAAGAAATCTGTAATTTCAAATATTCATAACTTGGCTCAAATAAGGAATATAAAGGAATGCCATACATTTTCATAAATGGTTTGAATAGGAGCATTTATTAAGGTTGAAAATTACCAAATCTAAAATCCAAATTTTTTTCCATTTTTTTCATTTTTTTGTAAGGGGTTACATCGTCAAAATTGTCAAAAATTGGCCAAAAATTAGATTTCGAGATTTAAATGCAGGAAAGTTTGCCTATAAAAACCAAGAAGAAAAATACAAACCAAACTGAAATCGGTTGAGTTTAAGTCAAGTTATGACCCAAAAACCATTGACGAATTTGTACTAAAAATGTTAAAATTGAAGTCTTGTTTTTGTCTTCAACAGCTGCTATTTGCTATTTCCACCAAACCTCCAATGACTGACTTTCCTTGCAGATTTCCCCGAATAGTCATCAGATACGGTGATCAATGGGACGCTTATCCCAGGCCAACAATCAATTTCTTACCTTACTATTGTTGCGGGGCGTTTCTTCGTCGAAGATTCGCAATGCCAAAAAGTTTTTGGCTTAATCAAATGCCAAAATATTTGAAAATGCCAGGAGACGAAATTATTGCCGTGTAAGCGTCGACGTAGCCCTCCTCCTTTACGGTTGGCATTTGCTCGGAGAAAACTTTGCCACGCATGATTTAAATGGGAATAAATCTTGCGTTAAGACTTGACTTGGATTTGGATTATGCAATGCCTGAAAGGGAGTGAGTGAGTGAGCGGGTAGGAGGAATTGGGGCCGGAACGAACTTGCTGCGTCACGTAGTTGGTAAATTTGTTTACACGTCCTGCTCCCCCCATTCCGTCGCTTTAGAATCAGGATCTCGCCAGGCTCCAGCACCCTCGAGCTGTCGCCTCTCTGCCCTCCACAATTGGCATAAAGTTTCTCATATGCAAATCGCAAGTTTAGCAAAATATTTCGTTTATTGTTGAAGTTTTCCTTTAGTTACTACAACTCTCGCTCTCTCTCTGGCAGTCGTCAACATTTTGTACGTCTTTCGTTCGTTTATTTTTCCCCCGAAGTCGCCTTGGCTGAAAGTTTTTCATCGCAAAGTTTCCCTGGCTCTAGACATTTTTTGATAAATTATCCAGCGCCAGTTTGGGTAGTTACCCAGTATTTCCAGTAAAAACGCATTCTTTTTATTATTTCTGTTCTTTTTTTTATAAAAATCATGACACCTTTTATTGATTTACTTATTCTGTTTGGATGCTGCTGATGTGTGTGTGTTGTGTGTTTTACTTAAAGTATACATTTAATCCATTCACTTAGCCAACTGGGTTTTATCACTAGAATTACGTTTAGCATCAGCAAATACTTCTGCGCTTTTCCAAACTAACATTACTCTCCCTATCAAATTGCATACCAATTTCCAATATCGGGTAGTGAAGATGGCTTAAAATCTAGTCAGAACACACAGCCTTGCTTTGTTTCTCTAAAAAATTACACTTAGGGGCTAGCTTTTATAATTACACATTTAATTACACACAGAACATTAATTCATATCGCTGAGCTTAGGTCTAAGAAGAATGTTTTTGTCTGCGTTGAAATTGTTTAATTTAAAGCCACATCCAGATAGTTTAAAATGCACACAGCTGAGGCGCTACTTGCCTCTCGCCCGAAAATAAACTTGGAAACTCAGGTAAAAACAGAAGATCATTTAGCTAACCTTTTTCTGATTTGTCAATGCTTTTATTCAGCTACAACATAACGTTTCTAATCTGACCAGAAACCAGAAATGAATATATAATTTCGCTTCCTTTTATTTATAAATTTACTTTGTTAAAAATAGCGTGCTTTACAAGCTTATAAAATGGCTTTTCGTGGCTATCGTACAACATTTTTGAATACAGATTTTTACAGAGCGTCCGAGAAATTGTTTGTTGTTAAAATGTACAGTTCTTGAAAATTTATATGCGACAGCAAATGTATAGGTGTTTGTTTATTCTCCAGATGCTCGAGACTCAAGCGCACGATATATTTACAAGTTTCCGGGACCTAAGCATACAACTGGAAGGAGATACAATATACATTATGAGGTATATTCAATTATAAATCAAGACATACCTTTCAGCTGGCAGCCTGTAACAACTACCACTCGACTTTGCCTCCTCCAAAGTATGAAAAATAAACGGTAAGCCTTCAGCTTACGTCAACATGGCGTCTAATGAGTAAAAAGAAGAGCGTTTATTAATATATAAATTTATAAAATATTTAGGCAGTGTGTTTAAGCTTGTGATCCTCTGAAAGTAAATAATCCATAAGAGATAAATAAGGTATAAAGCAAATAAAGGAAAACAAAGATTTAAATACAGAGATTATGTATATTTGTTGTGCATTTGAAACAGAGAACAAAACTTTATTGAGATATGTTTTATGCAGTTCAATGAGGTGTTTACATATGTGTTGTGTTTGTGAGTTTTACATAAACAAATTATGCTACATTATGTGCACTCATCTACTTCAAGGTTGTGCCACGACAGAGAGCCAAAGAAACTAACTAAAACAATAAGTTTACAGGAAATGAATTGTATATGTAAATTTTATAATACCAGATTTGTGTAAATTTTGAACTGAAAACTGAAAAAGTAAAATAAACTCCATGAATAACAAATTTCAACTCTTTGTTTTTGATTCCATTTGGTTCGTGTGTATTGTCTTTTTACGCAAAGCTCTTTACAAATCGCATTATGTGATTTTGTTTGTTTAATTATAATAACTAATAATAATAAGGATGGTGGTGTATGGTGTGTGTGTGTGTTGTGTGGGTAACAGAAACATTTCTTTTTTTTTCAGTACAAATAAAAATGTGAGTTAGTTGGGATAATTAACAAATCAGATAACTAAAAACTAATTATGCCCACCGGCATAAGTGTGGGTATATAGTATATATAGAGAGATAATCCATTGAACAAAACGAGTAACTTGTAACTAGGTCTAGGATATATATATCATATATATATGTTTATAGTAAGAACTTCATTGTGACTTGCAACATGAGAGATGAACAAATCAAACAGAGAAAGAGTGCTTATAAAATTATCAGATATATCAAAAACTTATAAACTAACACTCTGAACAGATGTTGTTTTTTCCTTTTTTATTGTTTAGTTTCGTGTGTGTGTGTGTGTGTGAGTCATGAATAAGTATACAAAATATGTAATAAAAAAGGCGATGGTTCAACCAACTCGTACGATAGTTTAAAAATAGGAAAACAAGTCGTAAAAGAAGGGATTCAAGGGAACTTCAACAGAAAGTTAACTAATCTACAGTCTAACATGTGTATTCTTCGTTTCTTTTTTTGTTTGGTTTTCTTTAGTTTTGTTCTTTTTTTGTATTTTTTGTTCTTGGTTGTTTTAATTCAACATATAACGTGCTAAATCATAAGTGACGCTGTCTCATTTTGGCACAGATTCTGTTTCATGTCTTTTGCTGCTTTTGCATTTCAAGATACGTACAACGTTGGCATATTTGCATCGGGCTACTCTTGCAACGCGCGCGCTCTACACGGCAACTCTTCATTCATTGACTACTCCATATTTCACAAATCTCCGTATTCTCTACTCGGTCTCCGCCAGTCGGGATGACCCGTCGATCTTGGTGGGAGGGCAGGCCTCCTAGGACGTCCGGCCCGCTAGTAGGGCTTCGAGTCCTTGGGCTTCTTCAGCTGCACCTTCAGGCGCTTGGTGCCCACCTGGAAGCCGTTCATCGCCTTGATGGCCACCTGGGCCGCCTCCGGATTGTCGAAGGACACGAAGCCGAAGCACTTGGACAGGCTCGTCTGCTTGTCGATGAACACCTTGGCCGAGATCACATTGCCGAAGGGCAGGAAGGTGGAGGCCAGATCCGTGTCGGTGAACTCCTGCGGCAGATGGTAAATGAATAAATTGCAGCCCTCGGGTCCTGCAAGGAAAGAAAAGAAATGATTGTGTTATTTTTTTATATACAAAAAATATTAAATATTTTGGTGAATAAATTTGAAGCCCTACTTAGTAAACTAATCAACAAATCACTATAATATCAAATTCATTTATATTATTTATCCCCTGGGTACCCTTTTTAGATATTTCCCTGTAATTAGTTGGACGTGGCTTTAGCAGTTTCTCGTGTTACTTCTGATCCTCCTGCTGCTGCTGCTGCTGCTACCTGCTGCATTACAGTCTCACCTGGCAACACGCAATTAATTAAGCAGTGCCACCCATCCATTTTCACAGTTTCTCTATCATTGCCCACCCACTAAACCGCAGAGCGTGGACACTGAAAGTTGAGCGGACAATGCTGGAAAATATACAGCGGGCAGGGTGAAAGCCTGGGCCAGCAGCATCTGATTGCCAAAACGGAAACGGAAATGGTGCGCTCGACTAACGCGATGCTGCATGCACAGTTTGCCGCCCACTCTGGGGCAGGGCGTGACACTTTGTTTAGCTGCACGTGCCGACAACGACTGCTCCTGGCACCGCCTCGCCATCATTATCTTTCGCAGCATTATCATCATCATCAGGTTTCGCGACATTATCATTGCAGTGGCGCCGTCTCTTTCGCTGTCCCTGCTCTCCTTGTAGCCATCTCTGTCTGACGCACATTAACGCGGCTCACGCCTCGTGCTGCGGTTGCACTTTTCGTGCAAATTACTGTCAACGTCACTGGCAATGAGCAGTCAGCAGATGAGTAGTCAGCAGTCGGCAGGCGGCAGTCAGCAGCCAGCAGTACAACAGCCCACCACACAGAGAAAAAATATGTTACAAAATATATATAAAACATTTTACTTGGGAAGTGATTCTGCTTAGGGATTAGTTATAAACGTCAAGGGGATTAGGGATTAGGGATTAGTTATAAACATCAAAAGCTAACAGGAAATATTTTATAATTTGCGATTAGAAAAATGATTTTATGCATATTTTTCCCTGTGTAAATCAAGTAAAAGGAGGCAGGGGTGGTGGTAAGACACAGACAAAGAGAGAAAGCAGGCAAAACCTGCTTGCGTCAGCAGTCGCGTTTTCACTTTCGTGCTGCTTTTTAATGACAGCTAAACGCTTCGAATGACAGCTGGCATTTTGCGGTTTTCAATATTATTAAACCAAAAAAGCACACACCCCACAAAAAAAAAGGAAAAGAAAAACAATGGTTTGAAGCAGAAGAGTAAAATCATATGGAAATATTGATATATACCTAAAAGAAATATATATAAATATTATGTATAAATTAAATTGAAATAAAAAACCATATAAATATTATGTTAAACCTAAATAAAATATAAAATTTATGCTTTGGTATCAAGCATTTCAAAAGTAATTTATTTACATCTCAATCATCACCTGTTTATTACCCAAAAAAGTATGCTACACTATTTTAAAATTACACAAACCAAAGAAATTGTATTTCAATTATAAGCATATCCTGGCGATTACTTTTTAAAAAATTACTAAGTAATCAAAAGGAAACCAAAAACTCTTCTAATAATTAAAGCAAAATAAAATTAAACAGAGAAAATTTTGTTTGCCAGCAAAAAACCCTTATTAAAAATCTTTCTACAGTGTTCTTGCATTTCAATTAAGGATCACAGACTCAATAATTACAATGCTTTGCCAGGACACTCCCACACACACACACACACACACACACAGACACTTTCATAATTCACACACATTGTAATAGGATAGGCTTGTAGTTGTGTTGCTCGAGAACAACAATGAACCCCAATTCCCACCGGCAACTCCATCATCGTTTGCCAGAAGCACTGCTATTGATCACCTTGATATATGACTGGGCCAACGGCACCACCTCCATAGGCCTGCAGTCCCCCTAGGAGGTTCCCTCCTCCTCCTCCTCCTCACAACAGGTTCCTCTCCGCCACATTGAAACCCACTCCACAAGGCAGGTGAGACCCCCGAGGTAAACTGACTGCTGACAGATTGCCCGACGCTGATGCGATTACAGAATGAAGCCAAATTGAATGGCGAAGAAAGCTGCTCCTCCGGAGGCATACCTCCATCATCATCATCATCGTCATCGTCCTCCTCCTCTGCTGCTGTTCCCGCGCCAAAGGCATTCACAAGCCGTTGATGCTGCCAGGATTTTCATATTAATTGACTCAAGGCTCGTCGTGATACTGATACTATTCTGCTGCTGGTGCTCCTGCAGCACTTGTTGCTTTGTAATTTTGCACACCTATCAATTAATTTAGGCTCGAGAGAGAGAGTGAAAAAGTCCAATTAAAAACGCTCGAAGCTATTGAATTACGCGACTAACAAGCGGCACGTGTGGCACGACACACCATGTAATTAAATGAAAGAATAAATGTGAAGAAGCAAAAACGTTGGGGGGAGTCCATTACCAAGGCAACAAATTAAGGCAACACTTTGTGTGGCACTTGAAAAGGTTCTTCTCTTTTAATAATTCAAGCGGGCAGGAACAGGCCTATTCATTATTATTAACAGATAAAGAACTCTACGTAGGCTTTAAATAGCAGAAAGTTATAGATTTAAAGAACAAGTTAAGCTAAAAGTAAATTTAAGTTTCATAAATCTATTCCTTACTGCTTTAGATTCTAGTTTAGCCTTCCTCCCACAATTTATATTCAAAAATAAATCCGTCTGGTCTAATCTCGCTATACTTTCTATAAATTCAGTTAGCTGTCAACCGCAAAATGTTTTCCACACATTTCGGTGGCCAGAAAAATGTGTGTAACTTCTTGGAATCCGCAAAGGATTGCCCTTCCGCCAGAGCTTCGCACATACAAATAAACTTCCTGTTTTGTTTTTCACAACTAGCAGGGGGTTTCTGTTTTTTTTTGTTCCTTTGGTGGAATTTTTCAGTGTGCGAAAAACGATTTCCTATATTGCATTTTCCTCTTCCGTCGACCAAAAGATGCGCCATCCGCCTTGGCATTGCCATGTCCTGTGTCCTGCCCCATCGATGATGGCAAGAGGATGGCAGGAGAGATGAATGCAGATGCACATTCCCTCTCCCTTTCGCCGCTGGGGGCCAGCCAGCGTTTTTTTTCCCCATTTTCTTGGCTGTCGCGCTCACCCGACCGAGCTGAGGAAAACTGGGAAAAGTCGTCCTCTATTTTCCTATTCCTCTCAAGGGCACACGACCAAGGCGGAAGGAAGCCAAATGGAATCTATGGCACATAAGCTACAGTTCCAGTTCTGCCTGCACATATAACTGGTTCCTTTTTATTGATTTTAATGCGACTTATGTACGTAGGAAAGGTGCAGTGAGAAAAATTGGAAATATTGGGAAATTTATAGCAATAAAAATTTTTAATTGAAATGAAACGTTTGGGAAAATAATAAAAAATAAGTGGAAACAATTATTTTGAGCCTAATAGGTTCAAAATACATTTGCTTTCATATTCAAAATTTGCTTAAAATCCATTTTTAAAACATGGCTATAAAATCAGTGTTGTAAATATTGTTATGAGAACAGTGTTGTAAGCAGTAGTACGAAAACAGTACTGCTAACTTTGTTCCACTTTTCAATGAGACTTTTAAACATTATTTTTCAGAAGTGTACACGGAGTAAAAGAGAAAGCATTTCTAACTGATTTTGTTTAGTTTTAGTTATAAATATAAATAATATTTAAAGACACAACTTGTGTATGTTATTTCCAGACCTTCATTAATCTACAGTAAATGGAAGCAATATTTCTTTTACACAACAATAAATTTCCTTTCTTAATTTGGTATTTTCAGAAACTTTGCCACTTTAGTCTATTTTTTTTTTCGAGTGTCATACGTTGCCCTTTTCATAATCACTCGCTTGGAAGCGGATTGCAACTCGTCGGCTCTGCATTCACAATTGCACCCACTCCCCGGAGCATAAGTCGCAAATCTTTCGACTTCCTCCGCTGTCCCTCCTCGCAGGAGCAGTAAGTCTCCTCCTCCGTCGCTTCCTTGCTGCAGCCGCACACATTTGGTTATTTTATATTCCAACTTCCGGCTTATGCACATGACTTTAATCCGGCTGCACAGCCGGAAGGAGAAGCGACCGCTGCCGCCTTAGGGTCACCCAACCGATTCTGAAAGCGGGGGATTCCCCGGATCGTCTGTCACTGTCATATTTGCCCGCCATCCTTCCGTCCCTTTCTCTGGTCGGTTGGCTCCTCTGCTTACCCTCCGTCAGCTCCTTTAAAGAGTTATATTTACTGCAGATAGTTGTGGGGCCGCTTCTCATTTATTTCTTATTTTTTTTGCAGAGATTTTTGTCGTATTATTATATTTATTTTTATTTTTATTTTGCTCAGCTTTTGCTTCTATTTCCTGCTTAATTTCGTGCCTGTCGTCTGGTCCTGTCTACATGCTTATAAGTTGTTTCCTGCTCTACTCCCTCTATGGCTTTCCTCTGTATGTCCTAGTCCTAGTCCTTTCTCTCTCTCTGAGGATGTTGTGCGGCTTGTCGTCATTTGATAAATTTCACATGTTGAGAATTTATCTGCCCTACACACAGAGTACGAGTACTGTGCATTGTGTTGCTGATTTCTTTTTTTTTGCAGCCCCTTCCTCCCACACAGATTGCATAAATCTGGAATTTTTAGGATTGTCTCAGGCTTACTTTCTTTTCTTTGGACAAGAGTTCGATGGGATTTTCACATAGAGGAAAGTTATAAAAAGAAAAGGAAAGGAAAGGTAAAGGCAAGAGGAAACCCTAGTTAAGCTTTTATAAACCGGATAATAGGCTTGATGTTCTTAGAAGTTAGTATAATTCGATAAGAAAAAGAAAATTAAATAGAAAAATGTCTAATAAAAACTAAAAAATATACATACAAGAAAAAAAGTAGTAAGTCACCTTCTGTAACCTACAAAAACCTTAAAAAAAAATCCCACAAAATTTCAAAGAGTTTAAACCCTGGCCAATCACAGTCAATTATCCTTTAACAACTTCCCCCTCGAAATGCGTGTAATCTTTCCTTATATCTCATCCCAATAATTACATAGAGCTTAGCTTTTTCCCCCGCTTTTCCTCGGCTTTTCTTCGGGTCAACTTCCATTTGAGCAAGTCTAAGTCATCTATGATAGTTTTTCACAATCCAGCCAAGCGAGGCGAAACATGGCAGCTCACATTTCGCATTTTGGCTAGCAGCAGGAGCAATTTGTTGTGCTTCCACCCGGACAGTACCCCGCAATCCTGAGCCCGCTGAGCCCGCCCCCTCGATAGTTGTTGGTTGTTGCAGTTGGTCAGGAGGGAATTTTCGGCCACGTCATGAGTCAGCAGAGCAAACAAGGAGTCGCACAAAAGGATAACGAAGCCAGGAGCAGATGTGAAGGCGAAGGGAAGGCTAGAGCGAGTCACTCAACTGCAAAAATATATCTCACTATATGGTGTGCATAAAATGCAGAGCAAGAAATGTTAAACTATAAAAAGTTATGGAAATTATAAACTTATCTTGAAAAGTTTTTTAAGATTTGTAAGAAAAAATATCCCTGTATTTAATGGAATATTTTTTGAGAAATTTTTAAGGAACCTTTTGAATTTAGAAAATCGGCAACACTTTTCTCCCCGTGCACATACTCCCATCCACCCAAAGGATGTTTGCTTATGTAACCGGAAATATAGCAAAAAGTGCAATGCCAAAACATTTTCCGTTGCATTTTCACTCCCTTCTCTCCCCTCACTTTTTTCCCTCCCCCTCGCCAAACATTTCGTATATCTCTCCTGCTGCAACTTTAATGTTATGTGTGCCAAAGTACACGAACATATAGGGAGAAATGCTCAGTTGCCATATTTCCCGATATCGACAGCGACGTCTGACTAATGGAATTGTGTGTCAAGTGTGTGTAATATTTACACTGTGTCGGGAGCTGATAAAAATTTAAGCCCCCCACCAAAATGCTCCTCATAAATTCTCCTTAGCAAGTGCTAGGATGTGGAGCTGGGGAGCTGGGGAGCTGGAGAGCTGGGGAACTTCAAGAGCTTGCCAGGCAGGAGTGAAATGTACAGGATGATTGATCTTATTGATTTTTGCTACATCTCCACCGGGAATTTGCTTCTTGGCTTGCGCTTATGGCATTGAAGGATTTGTGTCAGCAGAGGACATTCGATTGCGGATTAGAGGGGCACACACATCCGAGGCAAAAGGAGATTGAAATTCTTGAGGGATTTTGATTTGTTGAGGCTTGTTGGGGGTGTAAGATCTGCTTAAATCATATTTCTAGAGTTATGAAAATGTCCAACTGACGTTCCCACTCTGCTTTTAGCTATCATCCCTGAACCCAGCAACTGCATAACATTTGATAGATGATTTTTCATATAAAAAATAAGGCAGAGACAGAGGCAGAGCCTGCGGCAGCGTTAGCAGGATAATAATAAAAGCAGCGGCAACAATGGCAGAACTAAAACTAAGTAGATTAGACAGACATCCACACAAAATGTCCATGACAAGTGGGATTCGGGAAAAGTTGCGCGAAGGGCGGGGTGGCTGGGCAGAGCTGGGGAAATGGAAAATGGGAGGACATAATGCGGGAGCAACGAACACAGTAAACCGGTTGGGGGGAGGAAAAAAAAAGGACGAAAAAATAACCGCATCACGAACGAACGAATGACGCTGACAGCAATGAGCGGGTTAATGCATGTGATGTTGCATCAGCAGCAGAAACAAATACAATTGCAGATGTGGCAGTAAGTAAGGGTACAACACATAGTGAGAAATTTTAAACCGAGCTCTAAGATATTTTTATGCATTTAAAGTAATGATGCTCAATTTTTAACAATAATAAATATAGCAAGAGTTTAAAGTTATAAAAATAAGTAAATCAATCATTTTAAGATGAAATATAACTCGTTTTCTTCTGTTTCTTCTTTTTAATTTTCATCTAAAAGTAATTCCCATTTAACCATTTAAGAGTGAGAGTATTTAAAAAGCCATATTTATGCCATGTTTAGCAGAATAGCGGCCAGGATAAAGGCCAGAGCGAACGATTTGGTATTGGAGTGACACAACCGCAGCAGCATTCATTCGGGCATTTTGCTGCATTTATCAAAATGTCAGCCATTTAGACATTTCTATTCCTACCGTGTGCGTGTAGTGAAATTTTCCCCCGCCATTACGTTTTCCGCAACCTTTCTGATTACCCAAGCAAATGCTTACATAACGGAGAAAAATTAGTTTTTCCATACTTACTACAATATATTTTTTATATTAAAAAACTTAGGTTCTAAACAGATTATTATTAAAATTGAGTATACGACCCGTTGCCATTTTTAATGGGCTAATGAAAACTTGCCTCTATACATTTATAACTTTAATCTAAATTATAAGGGATGTTAGAGATGTGACTTTATAAATTAAAATGGTGGAATTATTAGAAATCTAGTCGTTTACCTTTTTCTTATATCAATTATTTTGCAAATTGCGTATATGACCGGTAGCCATTCATATTGGGGAAATGTGAAATGTGAATTCCTAAATAACTATTACTATAATATATTGAATAAAAAATTATGTTACAAATTAAAAAGGTGGAATTATGCATTCATTAAAATTCATTCCTCAAATTTTATCTTAATTATTTGCCAAATTGCGTATACGACCGGATGCCATTTATATTGGAGTAATATTAAATTGTCTATACATTCTTAAATTTAAATCACAATATATAATTTAATTTAATTTTATTTTATTTTATTTATTCACACAATATAAAGGATGTTAAAAATCGATTCCCTACTATTTAAAAAATACTAATGCAAAATTGCGTATACGACCAGTAGGCATTTTTAAAGGAGTAATGTGAAATGGTCTATTTAATTTTACCTTAAAAATATATTAAATATTATAAAAGAAGCTTTTACTATTATTAACAATATACTGATTTTTTTTGAAATCAATTCGTTTTTACTCTTTTTTAATATCTCGATAACTGGTTCACATTTTTAATGCACATTTCCTTTTAGCTAAAAACTATATTGTTATTAAAGTAAAAACTTTTTTAATAGTTTTCAATATACTAAAGATTTTTAAATGTGCTGTTTTAAAATGGTGACTCACCTTCAATCTGCTTGCCCGCAGCTGCGGCGGCTGCGGCACTGAGGGCAACGCTGGCCAGCGGCGAGGTGGACAATGCACTTGCGCTGCCGAATTGCGGCAAACCGGCGGCCGTTGACATATACGCCGATGCCAATGGATTCGGATCGGACCCTATATGGATGCCAGAGAGGAGGGGGAGAGAAGAGAGGAGACGGTTAGTAAACTAAAATTACAGGGTGTTTATCAAGGGAAAATTATATAAGAGAAAATTAATGCCTTAAAAGGCATAAAAAAGAGAATGTTCACAAATTAAATAAAAAAATATTTTAGAAATTTATTATAAAAATATATTCAAGGCATGTTACATTTTATAAGATAAATGAAATATTTATTTTCGCTATTTAACATGTTAAGTGATTAGAAATTTACTAAAATCTTTAGAGTAAAAGCGAAATAAATCCCATATAAAAAATAAAAGACTTAATTATTTTCTACCTTTTCAAAAACAACAATTTCTGCCACTAATATTTCGCTAAACCATGCAATTCCCTCTACAGTTGCACCTGCGATTGCACTGTATAATTATTATTTAGTTAGTTTCGTTTCGTTTCGCCAGACGTAATTAATCATCGAATTTTGTGCACTGCGACGTGGGGCGACATTTGATTATTTTGCCAAGCTCACAACAAAAACAACAACAAAAGCGGCGGCGAATCTAAAATTAATTTGTCTCTCTAGAAATACCTATCTGTGTGAGTGTGTGTGTGGGTGTTGGTTGTGTTCTGGTTTCGGGTTTTGTGTAATTTGACGCCTGTTGTTTGTTATTTAGTTGTTTTGCGTGTTTCGCCATTGGCCGTCATGCAATGCAATTTTGTGGTTACCATTCCGCCCCTGACCGTCACTTTGGCAGCCCTCTCCCCAACGTCGTCGTCCATGATCGCCGTTATTAATGAGTTTTGCAAACCTTTGTGTGTGTGGGAGAGTGTGTATGGGTGTATGTGAGTATGGGAGTGTGTGTACGGGAGTGTGTGTACGGGAGTGTGTGTGAAATTATAGCAATGTCGCTGAATCGGTAGCAAGACTCCCCTTGGTTTCAATAATCAAAATTGGGCCAATAACTACAACTACAACTACGAGCGAAAAACAGAATGTTCGTTGTTATTAGCATTTAAACTGCAAGGAATTTTGGTTAATAAATTAAATAGAAAAAATAAATAAATAAAAAAATATTACCAAAATAATAAAACAATGAAACAAGAAAATAATAAAAGAATAAAACAATAAGAACCCATTTAAAAAAAGATTTATCAAAGGAATATTAATTTAATTTGATTTTTAGCGATTATAATGTAACGAATTTTGTAGTGGGTAAAAATACTGACAGTAAGTCGTTTAAATGATTATTTATTATCAATGCCTGTCTACTTATTTTATTTTTATTTTTTATAAACAAATACATTTTGTAGTATTTTTATTTTAAATTATCACATTTTTAGACAAGCCATTTTGTTTCCAACCAAGAAACACTATCAGTACTTATTTGTAACAACAATTTATGGCTAAAATCATACATGCGAATTAAGTACCTTTTTAAAAATGGTACCTTTAAAAAATAACATTCAAAGCAAAAAATCATCAAATACGATTTCAGTGACAAATGATAAATTCTTGAAATAATTTATATAAATGTTATTATATTTTTCCAATTTATTCAAGTCTAATAATTCAGTTCGTTAGGCAGTAAAAATCACCAGTTTAACAGACAAATTCGCTAAAACGTTACCTTATTTAACAGAATGAAAATACGTATGAAAAAAAAATATTTAAAAAAATATATATATGAAATGCCAAATAAAATACATGTGTAAATATGGCAAAAGCGTGTAGGCGAAAACTTTTGCACATATATTTGCATGGAAAATTTGTTTTAATTGTTGTTCAAAGTTTTGGCAAAGAAAGGCAGTAAGAAGTCAGCATGTGGAAAGGGTGGAACGAGGAGGCCAATGCTGAACACACACTCATCAAGCTGCTGGAAACAAGACCCGGCTAACTAAGTTGGCCAATAATAATCCACATGAGTGCCCCGGCCAGTAAAAACAGCAAACAATGGCAAATTGAAGAATGAAGAAAGTCGAAAACATTGCCTAAAACTATTTCTGGTCCGGATGCTGTCTGTTTTGTATCTGCAAGTTTTTAGTTTACAGTTGAAAATTTGTTCGTCGAGTTCAAGTACAAAAATTTTACAATTTCCCTCCGCCACAACTCCTCCTTCTCGGTCTTATTTGCCATTTGCAGGCAAAAGACTTTTTCTTCCCACTGTGTGCTATTGTTGCTTTTGTTGATTTTGAAGTGCAAAAAGCGAAAAAGTGTATAAACAAAAGTAATGGAGAGCTGGCCAGAAAAGAAAAACAAAATGAGATGAAAGGAATGGCTAAACAAAAAAGGAGCGAGTTGAGAACGTGTTGAAACCCTAAATCAGTTTGAGGAGCGCCTTCTGAAGACGGAGAGGGGAGCGGAGAAGGGGGCGTGGCCCGAGGTTGGTAGTATAAACTACATAGTTTACTGCACTTGAACAAAACTTTGATTAAGATTTTCGTTTGTTGCTCTTGGCTGGCCTGGAGATCTAAGGAGAGTCTTTGGCTTTTTGTTTTCGGTTGCTACTCACAGCTCTGAGAAAATAAGGGAAAAAAGGGTCGAAGACGGCAAAAACTTTTTGAATTGGATGCACTTCAGCTTCAAGGAAGAGTGTCTTCCGGAATATCACAAGCGGGGGCTAAGCAGGTTAAAAGGAAAAGCACTTTTGTAGCCGATTTCCACATTTTAGTTTTGTTATTTAATTAAGGGATCAGGAGGGAAGGAAAACCTCTCGCTTGCCATCATCCTTTTCCCTTCTTCAATATGCTAATTGCTTCCCTCTCACTTTTTTTTCATCTGCTTCGGGTCTAATCTAAAACGAATTCCCAGCTTTACTTCCACATCCTGCCATTGTTATCCTCTCACCAATTTGTACAAATCCCCCGCATTGTTCGCCCTAGCCTCACTACAATTAGTTTTTCCTTTCTCCATGCTGCTGCTGCTGCTGCCTTTTCTCATACTTTCGATACGTTTTCCATAAACAATTTTCGGGGGAGCGAACAAACAAAGCGGGTCCAAAGTCGAGAGCTCAATTTGTTTGTCCATTTTATTTGTGGCAGGCAAAGGCAAAAAAAAAAAAGGATAGCAAGGGCAGGCTGCAGAGGAAAAAGTTTTGTTACTCGTGGCAACTTGAAAAGCGATTTTGTAGTTTAGTTTATGTATCCGAGAGAGCTCAGCAAAGAAAAAAAAAAAAGGAAATGCCAAACGGGAAGTTGTTTTCCTCTCTATGGAAACTGGCCAGGAAATTGGGGGGTGGGTGGAAAATTAAGTAAGAAGGCCACAGCATTGAAACTCGACTGTCATATACTCAATATTCAATGGAAGGAATTAATAAAAATATTATTTATAAAATCTATACTTCCTATACAATTTTTAAAAAAATTATTTGGCATGAAACCCTAATTTTTTGTAATAATTAAATGTTAAAGAAAAGTATCCCTTTTCCCAAAATCCTATATACCCTATCATTGCTAGGATACGAAAAAAGGTAAGGGAGAAAGGACCCAGACCCAGAGATAGGCGCATCCTTGCTGTCCTCGCTGTCAGCTGCACTTTGAACTGAATTTCTTGTTCAATTCAGAGCAAAAAGGAGGCAACAGCGGACGGAGGACATCTCCTTGGAGTCCGAATCGTCGGACTCCATCTGCTCCACTCCGCTCCCTCTCCCAGGGCAAAGAATTTTTAATATTTCATTAAATGAAGTGCCCGGAAATCGTTCAAGTGGCACACGATGAGCACGCACAAGTGCACAAGGGCCAAAACTCACGACGAAAATCCCCACAAGATAAGCTCGGACCGAAAGAGAAAGCCATGTAGTGGAGGAGGCGGAGCCTGGAGTCGCTGGAGAATCCGCTTAATTTTTGGCATTTTTCTGGTTAAGTCAGCCGCAGATTTTTCGACTTACTTGGCCAAGGCTTTTCTTCGCCTACTTCTCGGTTAGGTTCTCTTGAAATGAACTTGCTAAGAAAATATTTAAGTAGAGAAGAAGTGTGGAAAAGGGGGAAATGGGGGAAAAGTGCGGTCACAGATAGGCAATGACATTTCCTTTGGGCATGTTGTCTTTTTTCAAAAGTATTTTTTTGTGTGCTTCTGTCTTGGCCAAGTTTAAGTGGAATTTCTTAGCTGGTTTTGATTTCTTAGAAAAACAAGGCAGGCAAAAGGCCTTTATTGTTTTAGAAACCCAGCTTTTTTCACGGAATTAATAAGATAGGAAGGTGAATTTAGAGATTAAGTTGTGATATAATTATACTTTTAATTAGAAGTTTAAATTATATCACTGCCAACTTTTTTGGTTATTTATCTACATTAATCATAATTGGAATTATTTTATTCACGCTTCCATTTCAACTTCCAACTGAGAAGAAATAAAAACCGTGAAATGAACAGAAAACATTGCCATTTCCCCGCAACTAAAAAGTCAATGGGACCATCAAAAAGGGAGTGAGATGAGCCACCCTTCCACGTCCTTGTATAGCACAAGGATCTCCCTATATAACCCCTGCTGGAAACCCTTCTTCTCCAGAGACTTCCTTGTGCTGCTGCAATAAGTTCCATGCTGTTAATTTCGCAAGAGAGAGTGTAACTTGTAATTTTGTATGTTGTACGGTATCCTCTGCACCGGAGAAGGACTCCCTTCCTGTTCAGTTCCCCCTTCATTGCCAGCTTTACGGCCATCAACTCTCTCCGGACTGGTGACGTAAAGCGGGCGACGTAAAACAAGCGCGTTACGGTGCACGTGAACGTTACGTCGAATGCTTCGTTGACTTTAACTATCAAACTTAATAACACTCACACACACACACGCACATATTTCTTTATGAGGAAACGGAAACGAAGGCATAGAATATAGCACAGCAGGTGAAAGAAAATTTAACTTCCGACGCACAACCAAGATTGTAAAAAATTATGGATTCATTTAAGATGTTTTAAGGCTAAACTACAGAATGTGGAATATATTAATTAATAATGCAAGGGAATATACAAATTATAAAACGGTATTGTAAAATTACAAACAAATTAATGTGACATCTCAACTCATAAAATTATTCCTCTGAAAGGTATACATTTTATATATTTCTCACCTGTTTTCTTGGCCGCAGGCTTCTTTCTCAAAAGGCCTGCTTTCAATCCGAATTATTTACATAAATATGGTAAGCATTGTTCAAAGAAGAGATTATACAACAATTTTCTGGTTAGTATATTTGCCAAAGCGGATAAATTGCTCAGTTAATTAGAATAGAACGGCGCTGACGTCAATCCCTTTATTCCCAACGTTGAAAAGGAAATTCTTATTCGGCTATTTTAAGTCGATTTCCTTACGAGTTTCCTCCCCAACGAAGATTGACAAGGCCATGATTGTAATTTGCCTCGGAAAGCAGCGGGCAGTGGCAGAAGGGTGGGTGCTTTTTTGGTAGGATAAGCAGGAGGAGAAGGAGAGTCCACTAAATTAAGCTAATTGGGCACTTTGAATGTCAGATGATGACACATTTGTTGGCAACGGAGAGCCGAAACGAGAATAGAAAAGCAATTTTCCTGAAGGTTATTGGAGTGGAAAGTTTTCATCAATTATTGATGATACAAATTACGAGAGCTGAATTATATTAATGCACAGGATATAAATATATTCAAGGCGAGTTTAATCCATTTTAATTGAAATTTAAACTTTTACTTTTAATTATATCAAGGCAATAAATAAATTAAAACTTTTTGGATTAAAAAGAACCTATTTTCAGTCTCTTGAAAATATTTTCTCGCAGCGTAAAACAGCTTTCTTACAACCCCAATAACCATTTGCCACTCATTAAAGTCCATAACCAGGACAACAACCAACAAGCTTGAGTGCCCGCCAGATAATTACAAATCGATAAAGGAAAAACTAAGAAAACCAAACGAAAAAAAAAAGAACAGGAAAAACTGTGGGAGAAGGAAAACCAACAGCAACAGGCTGGCTGGGTAACCAAGAGTGGGAGAAACCACCTCCTGTGACGCACAAGGACGAGACTTCAATACGGAAATGGGAATAAATTAGATAATTAGCTGAGGCCACTGATGGCTAGGAAATAACACACATCCTCTGTTGAATTATTAACTACTTGTAGGTTGTAATTTTTCCCAAAAAACTAAAGGCTGAATACTTACAAAGCAAAGCGGCAGTGTTTGTTAGCTGGGCACTGCCCGGGGATGAGGCAGCGGCTGCTGCGGCGGCGGCATTTGTGAGACTGGGCTGCGTCATGGCGGCGATGGCGGCCAGATTTTGAACGGTCATCGGAGTCAGTAGACCGGCGGCAGCTGCGGCACTTGTGTCCGTGGCCGAGCTGCTCTGCTGGGCGGCTCCCAGACCAGTGAGGGCTTTAAAAGGCAAGGAATAAGTATTAATAAAAAAATCGCATAAACAGAACCCTTGCCATTCCTCTCACCTTGCAGCAACTGCTGCTGTAGACCCACGGCCTGCAATTGCTGCAGAAGCTGAATGGACGCCGGGGTGATGGCATCAGCGCCCAAGACTGGCGAGGCCTGCTGCGGCGGATTCGGCAGAATGGGCGTGGAGACGGTGGTGGCGGTTTGGCCCAACGGTATGTTAATGTTGCTAGCCAGATTCCACAGATTGGCCTGAATCTGCTGGATCTTCTTCTGCTCCTTCTCCTTCTGGGTATCAGCGAACTTGACGACCAGCGGCGACGTGCAGCCCTCCATGATCTTGTTCTGGCTGAGAGTCTGCAGGGATGAGGAAATCTTTAAATACAGTTTTTTTTTGTTTTTATTATTTATTTTCTGCCCTCCAACGAGTAGTACTCACCACTTTAATGGCCGAGATGGCAGCGTGTTTGGTGGCGAATGTGACAAAGGCACAGCCCTTGCTCTGGCCGTTCTGATCCCGGAGAACTGTGCACTCCTCGATGGCTCCGTGGACTTCAAAAAGCTTACGAACGTCGTTCTCGTTGAGCTTCTTGTTTAGCATTCCCACAAAGAGTTTGCGTTCTGTAAAAAAAGGGTAAATTAATCGTTAGTAATGATGTATTGTGAATATATCCGAGTTTATCATAAATCTCCACTGGACTAAGATACACCTAAACCTAGCTAGAGACCTTGGCCTTGGTAAGTTAATCGCTGCGTGAAAAAGTTGGCGGAAGCCTCCACCGACCACATCGTCGAGTGTAACCCAATAGCCGCCGCCCCTGGGTTTTGGCATTGAAAAGTGCCAGCCGCCAGCCACACCCAAGTGGGTTAGGGCCAGGTTGAAACTGGTCCGGTCTGTGCTCAGCCAGGCTTAGTTAATTCCAGCATTTGCCAATGCTCAATTAATTTTACATAAATTAAAACGCTCTCTCGCACCCTGGGAAAGCAGTCCGCCCGGCGGTGGACTCTCGATAACTAATTGGCAGGCATTTAACATTTCGCCAAATATTTGCACTTTCCATAGAAAAGGGCTCCAAGTTTGGAGGGGGGCTCGTGGGGGGAAAATGGGCAACTAATTTATTTGCACAAGCACGCAAAATGCGCACTGCACAAATTAATTGTTATCGAATGTGCAATTGGCTGAGGATGCGATGTGGTTGTTGTTTTGTGCGGGCGGATCGGGGATCGGGGATCGGGGATCGGTCCGGGTATGGTCTGGTCCGCTCGGTTGGGTTTTCTATCTTTTAACTAACCAAATTGAGAATCAATTGGCTTAAATGCATTTAAAGTGCTGGCGATTACTTAAAGCGGATTACATTTTATGCAACTCGACAAAAAAATAATAAATAAAGGAAATTTCATTTAAATTTTGCAGGCTTTTTATGTTTGTGTAGCAGCTTTTCACACTTTTCAGTTTGAGGATTGTAATAAATATTAACAAACTCTAGTGAAAGTAAATTTAGTAGGATTATTATTTTGTTACTGTATTTATAGAAAAGCTAAGTCCCTAATTATAGTAAAAATTTAATTAAAATCATTTGCATTTGAAGTAGTTTCTAAATTGTATTTAAAGTTCCCAGTTAAACTAATTACCCTTGATTAAAATTAACTGTTTACCAAGTTTAGTGAACCTTATTAACTCCCGGTTTTATCAACAAAATCAATATTTGGCCATAAAACTCCACCTACAGTTCCCAAAATTGGTTTTTGCAAATTTAAACTACGATGGTTGCCAAAACTGTTTTGTTATAAATTATTATTTTATCGCTTCAATAAACAGGGCATTTTTACTGAATGGCAATTATGCGTTATAGCCGGCAATTTGCCGGTGCAAAATTTATGAAACGCAGACCACCATGGCCAGTGCCATAGAACCCAACCCCACCCTCCCCTGTTGAAAATCTGTTTTTGGAAATCAATTAAAATTATAATTAAGCTGCTTATGGGGTAGAAATTGATTTTTAGTAGCCATTCTGGTCATTGACTTTGCAATTTCACAGCACAACTCATGGCGGGTATTTAAAATTATGATTATTATTATTAAGGGGAGTCGATAGTCGGTTGTAACCACAAGAAGTGTGGAAATTCAGCTTAATGGCGGTGAATTCTAATGCTAGGGTTTTTTTTTCCCCCTGCCACTTGCCACATTTCGAGGCATCAACGCGCACTGCAATGCGGCTTTAGCCCACTTCTCGCTTATTCGTTGGGGAATCCCCGTCTCTCTGTCTCCCCTCCCCCCCTCTTTGCAATTCAATTGCCATTCCGCTGCTGATGCTGCATCACCATCATCATCGTCATTATCATCATCCTACCAGCAACCTTATCAAATGCAAAACCCACACAATAATGATGGAGCAGGAGCAGGAGCAGGAGCAGGAGCTGGGGCAGGAGCAGGAGCAGGAGCAGGAGCAGGAGCTGGGGCAGGAGCTGGAGCTGGATCAGCTCTGGAGCACCATTATTATTATTATGATTATCGCAAACGGCAAGTGCAACTGCAGCAGCGACAGCGACTAACTGCACTTGAGCTATATTATCATAATCCCAGCAGAAATTGCGCACAGTCAGCAACAGCAGCAGCAGCGGAAGAGGAATTTTAAAATTCATTGAATTCGATGCTCGACGTGGTGGCGGAATGCCAATACTCGAAAGAACCCATTCCAAGCACTCACACTCAACCCCTCGGCAATTCCATAATTTAAATCGCTCTTGCCCCGAAAAGAAAAATAAACAAACAAAAATAAACGGCGTTACGCGGTGACCTCATTAGTTCCGATCAAAGCCAGAAAGTCAAGAGGTTTTTCCCACGATGGGGTTTTATTGTATCCCAATTATTACGAATTTAACCATAGGAAATAACTCAAATTTAATAACTAAGCAAGTTTTCTGAATTACAAATTTAAATACCAGCTTTTCACTCCCCTGAGATAAAGTAAATTCCTATCCCTACGGTCCTTGGTCCTCGCAAATCTTAAGCGGCATTCAATTTAAAGTTTAATTCTCTCACGAAGAAGACAGTGGGAAAACTTTACCTTTAAGTCTTGGCCAGAAGAGAAAGAGCTTTAGTTTTAAATTATTAATACGGAGGAGAGACCAGGCTTAGTTGCCGTAGTTATTCCGCCACTTCTCCTGCCTTGCTTCACCTCGTCGACCAGCCAGGATGGAAAACTGGCTAGTCGAGGCGATTCCCCTCGGTGAGCTGGCTTCGGGGGTAATGCAACTAATCTGCTTCTAGTGGCGCACATTAAGTGTTGCCACGCTTTCGACTTTAATTTGAAAACATAAAGCAGAAAGGCGTGGGGCGGGTCGGTGTGCGGCCAAAGTGCGGGCCACTTCTGCAACCTATATACACACGCACACACACACACAAACACACCCAGAGCCAGAGAGGACTTTATTTTTTTCTTCCTTTGCTCCAGAGCGCTGGCCATTTTTGCATGCAACTCAACTTAACCGAGCGACCACTCGAACCCCCAACGCGAACACCCACTCTCAAACCAGGGGTAGATCCTGGAAACCCCAAACCGAAACCAAATGCAGAGCGAACGAGCCATGACATCGACGTTCTCTACTCTTCATCCACACTCTCCTCCAGCAAAACATCACCCCTTTTCCTTTGGATCCTGGACTCTGTAATGAGTGGGTTATGCTAAATATGGAATTGAGAACAATCCTAGAAATACCCTTTGAATTGAGATGAATAAGGTACATTTTTAACAAAGAGTAAACTATAAAGGCCTTTGCAAATGTTAAAATCCTACCGGTGGTTAAATTTAGTAAAGAGTTTTCATGGTAATTGGAAATCGACTATAGAAACAACCTACTGCACTTGTCTTTTATATAAATTATAAAATTTTAGATTAATAAAAATGATTGAAAACCCAATGAAACGATCTGTAAGTAATTATTGCCTAATTAATGTGTCTTGATAAAAAGAGCTTTAAACTTAACATTAACTATCCAGTATTGTAACATTTCTCCTATATTAAATATGAAATATATAAGACTATTATTTTCAATGCATTTTTAATTTCAATAACCCTAAAAAGGTTATTTCGATTTCTTCTTGATTAAAACGTGTAATTAATAAATTTATCACAATACACCGTCTGTATTTAAGAAACATTTAATTTATCAATTTCTTCAATAAACCGTATTTATATTATATTTACAGTATATATAAATATTACCAATTTACCGCCTAGCCTATTATACCTCAAGCTTGATACCAAGAGTAGCTAGCCGCGCGCAGTGTGCATAAAAACGGGTCATATTTGCCACCATTCCAGCTGAATGTGTGCGTGTATGTAAGCCTGTGCATCCTTCAGACATCCTACCCACTACCACTTCCACTCCCCCCTTCCCCTACTCATTTCAACCCCCTTTACCATCCCGCACTTGGCTTAGCTTATTTATGTCACAAATATGAGCCAAAGCGTACGCAATGCCACGTATGGATGGGCATGGGCTCGCCTCGGATATAGCACCTGTGCCGCCGCCGCCGCCGCCGCCGCCGTCGCCGCCCAGGGCCACCCACTTGCCCCACTAGAAACTCATCCCCCCGCCCTATCCACACCTAGCGCTGCTTTTGCCACTTTGCATGCATCGCTGCGTGTTTGGCATATTTAACAAATTTTCGCAAAAATAATGTAATTCTCCATGCCGAACTCGCCTCTCTCTTCTTCTGGTGTTGCTGTTGTTGTGGCTGCGGTTATTTTCACCGATCCACACACACACACACACAGAGAGAAAAGTGGGGGTATGGGAAGTGGTTGAAAGTGAGTGGCAAAATCTAATCAAGCGCTGCGGCAATGGCCACACACACAGATCTACACACCAACAACAAAATGCACAGGTACAGGTGAACACACGGAGGCACACACACCCAGACTGAGACAAACAATAAGCCATAAGCCACATGATGAAAGGTCGACCCACAAAAGCAATTTAACCTTATTGAAAAAGGCGAATGGAAAAACGAAAAAGGGGCAACGTCCCCTTTCTGGTATTGTAAATTATTTTCTAAAATTTAGAAAATTTAAATTTCATAAAGAGAAAATTTACAAAAAGAAAGGAAGCTAAGTTCTAAAAAAAAATATATTAAAAAGGATATAAAAATGCTTAAAGTTTCTCAAAAAAAGGATTGAATTGTAATATAACATACTACCACTTTATGAATAATATTTACAATATATTATTGTTTTTTTTTTTTTTTTTTTATGTACAAACTAAAAGAAAGAAATTCCTTGAAATTAAAGGTCAAAAATCTATTTTATTAAACAATTTCACTAAATATATTCCAGGTTTGTTTTGTTACATACTTTTTTATGAAGTTAACAGTAAAGTCTTTCCAGATCTTAAAACATTATTTATAAAGTACAAGCACCTTATTATAAAAATTAAAAAAAATATATAAATAAATATTAATCTTCCTTATAAAACGTGTAGATTTTGAATGAATACCCCAACCAACACATAACTTTCACTTTTCCAGCCTAATAAAGATTTCACATAAGTATATATCACCTTTTCACCTGCCTAATGAAATTTTCTTTCCGCCAAAAGCCAGACCCTCCATTCAGTCCAGACTCCAATGCATTATTAAATTTAATTTCGAGCAGCCAGAAGAGCTGCCGACAAAATTATGGCAAATACTTTGGCGCTTGTATAAAATTTAAATTTTAATCGCCAGAAGTCGGCAGTTAAACGGAGGGCGAAATGTGCTCCCCAAAATGTTCGTATTTCAATTGCAGGATTTTTCAGTTTCCTCAGCCGGTTTTTATATACTTTTGATATGTTCCTTTTCTTTTTTGAATACTCTTTTGTAACCTTAATCAAAGTTGTTTAAAAATAATAATATAATTTAATCTTTCATAGAGAACATCCCTTAGAAATAAGGCTAAAACTTGCTGTAGCTGTGAATCCCATTTATACTTTATTTTTTGGCTTGGCTTTCCTTATTGTTCCCTTTTGAATACATTTTTTATTTTCAGTATATCTTTGTGGGGATTGCATAAACGAAATTTACATTTTAATTGCATTGAAATTGTGTTGCTTTGCTGCGTTTAATCTATTTTCCTTTCTTTTCCTTGCCTCACACACAAAAAAAATATTGAATATCAAATGGAGTTGTGAGGAGGAGAAAGTTGAAGTACAGCAGCAGCAGCAGCAGCAGAAGCGAGCAAAGGACTGCTAACAAGGATTATGCATATATATCACAAATAATTGCAGTAACAAGGGGAACTTTGGCGTATAAATTTCCATTAAGAGGCGGCGCCCGAAGGATATAAATTCAAACACCCTTCGATAATAAAAAGCAGGCGAGCGAGCACGACGAGAAACCAATTTCAACAAACTTGCCTCATTTATCAATTCGGTCCAAACGATGGACAATAGTTCGTACAGGTTAATAAATCGATATGACATGAAAGCCACAGAAATGTCCTTGCAACAACAACAAGCCAATAAAATGAGCCACAAAAAAAAAAAAGAAAGGAAAGCAGAAAACACCGAAGAAACTACAAGGGAAACATAAATTTTCATGTCGAGGCAATAAAAGGGACATGTTTTTGCTGCATACACGAACAGATATCCTTACAGGACCAACAACAATAACAACAACATAATCAAGAACATAACAATCAGGCAAGAAAGTGAGAGCAAAAGAGATGGAGCATTGCCTTGGAAATTATTTGCATTTTTACACATTTTGAGGGTCAAGCTAAGGACACGAAGGACACACAAAAAGAGCGTTATATATATAGGGAGAGAAAGAGTGCGGGCAAATATGAATGGATGTCCATTATAGTCCTGTATGCGGGGTTAAAACTTTTGATTTGAACAATGCGTATGAGTGTGTGTGTGTGCAATGTTACTGTGATAATGGGTTTCTGTGTCGAAGAACTTTCAACTTCCTTTATTGTATTTTATGGTGTTCCCCCATTTTTTTGGGTTACACTTCCCTTTTACTATGTCCTTTCAGACGGGTTGTTGGGTGTGCGTGGGAAGTGAAAGTAAGTAGTTCCAGTTTGATTATGATAATAACATATATCTGCATAAAAATAAAGAGAAGAAGGGTTCGCTTTTATGGCCTTCACCCCAAAACAGAAACCATTCTTATCAATATTATATGGAAAATATGCAAATCCTTGATAGGCCTTAAAAATAAATAAGGACATTTGCAAGTAAAGAAGGGATAATCGCAAAACAATCGAATTTTCAAAGGAATATATTTATATAGATTTTTAGAAGGGGTTTTATAGCCAGATATTACATTTTTTATACTTTAGTAAATTAAATTTAGAAAATTAAACCTTTATAAAATATTGAGAAGTTGAAATCCAAAAATTTGGATAACTGATAACTGAAATGAATACTGCAAGAGTTTGTTCTTTAAATACCTCTTTAAAATCTTATTTAAAACTTTTACTTTTTAAAGTCTTTTGTAAAATTTCTAGGCCAACTTTTAGTAGAGTTCGCATTACCCCCAACTAAAACTGAGTCTTCCGAGTGTCACTCAATTGGACAGTCAGTCAGTCAGTCAGTCATTCAGATAGGTCGGTCAGTCCCTCGGCTGGTGCCGCAATCATTCAGTCAGTCCGTCAGTCTGCCACTCAAGGCAACAGCTGCCAGAAAGGCAGCTAAGCAAGCTCAGGGAATGCATTTGCATCTCTCCAGATACAATATAGCCAGTTGCCTGCTCCTCCAGAAGGAGAGCGAGGGAATCGCATCATCTTCTCCGGCACTACCAGGACTTTTCTCGCCTTCCTCCATATTTGGGCCAAACAAAGTGTAAAGTATTTCACTAAAAACCAATTCATTTGCATAAAACGGCAACTAGTCTGGCTGCGTTCAAGTAAAAATGGAGCAAGAGTCGAGCCGAGCCGAGTATGTGCAACTATGGAATGGAAACTGAACTGAAAACTCGGCTGGCTTTCAGATTAGAGAATGCCATGGTTATATGCCAGCCAGGCCAAATCATCCCAGTTACAGTTACTGTACATTGAAAGAAAATAAGCGACCTTTTTATCAAGGAAATCAATCAAGGAAATTCTTAACCAGAAAAGGTTTACATTAAATACTTTAAATTATATGACTCTTTAAGTATTTTTTAAAGCGGTTTCTGCCTTTTTTGTGGTAACAAATATTTCTCTCAACATATTCCAATTTAAAACAACTCATTATCTGTAAAGTCTTTAGTTTCTGTTTGTGTAATATCCAACTGGAGGTCGAGAGCTGCATCTATGTGGGTAAATGGCACACGCTGCGCTTTTTCCCCCGCCTCTGGAATGTGAAAATGCATTAGGCTGCAACAACAACAAAAGCATCCAGAGCCACTAAATGAACACTGGAGGAGGAGCGGTGAAAACTGAGAGGGGGGCTGAACACACACACACATACACACAAAAAAAAATAATTTTATGCGGGTCCAGTCTAGGCCAGAGAACGGCCCATAGGCAATGTGGCTTCTGTGGCCAGGATCAGAGAGGACCACCGCCGGCGAGCCAGGACTGCGACTGCTGCTGCACATTTTTTGGGTCAAAGCAATTAAAGGTTATAAATTTGTGCCGGCCTGCTCTCTCTCCCTCACTTCAATGTGCGAAAAATTACGTTTTTTGTGTAGCTTCTTTGTTAAATTCTCCATATATATATATATATATATATGTATGTGCCGCCACTCCTTTATGTTCGGTGGCCCAGTCACGTTTACGTGGCGGTGGCTCTGGCCCCTCGCTTGGCCACGTGGCCGGGCAGTTCATTTGACGTTTAATTTAGCAGAAAATTAAAGTCCAGTTAAAATTTGCATGGCAATTTGGCCAGCAGAGATTTATGGAGTAAAAAGTGATGGTGATACGGCAGGCAGTCATGGGTTAAGGGTTCTTAGAAAGGGCAGGGTAGGACATCCATTTTGATGGATAGTTGGAACGTGATTTAAAAGTAAAAGAAGAAAGGTATTTTAATGATAAATTCAGAGCAGAAGAAATTACGAAGCTGATAAAAATATCGTTTAAAAGAAAGATTCACGAAGCATTATTAAAGATAAATCTGTATAAAGAATATTTAATTAATTTATTTAATATTCTCTACATATTTAAATACCTTTACATGGTTTTTCACATTACTCTGTAATTTTATTCCCAGCCCCAGCAATGAAAATTAAGTGAAAAATATAAATTCACTTTTCTTGTGAGAGTGAAAGAGCAATGCCAGGACAATGTCCTTTTTTGTGTGCCTCCTCCTGGCATCGACTGCTTGCCGGAGTGTATTAAACAGGAAAAGTGTCAGGCCAGCAACACGTGTATGTCAATTATTTAACCCACACAAACGCATTTCATACGGACTGACATTTTCTCGCAGGCTGAAATTATTGGTAAATATATACACGGAGCTACATCAGGCTGGGCGTTAATAATGTCGAAGTCAAGTGTAAACTTGTGGCCGGGTGACGAGTGAATGAGGGCCGGGCAAGTGGTACGCCTGCGTTGGACACATCCAGGTGATAAAGACCCAGAAAAAAAAGACAAGGTTTTAAATATGTTTACCAGGTGTTGTGCTCTTTTTCGTCTCGCTTGTGGTTTGGCATCAACAGATAATGAAATGAAGGGCGGAAATTGTGTGCGGAAAGGTCGGAAAATCAGCATCAGCCGAGGGGGGCTCTGATGGCTGATGGAAAGATTCCAGGCAATTGACGTTAAAGTTTCAAGAAGGAAAATATGCTGGAATTTCTGACATGTAAATTATCAACTGAAGTTGAAAGGAAATCGTGATTAAAAGAAATAACAAGAGCAGGCAAGAAAGTCGATGTGAGTATACCCTGTTTCTTTTCCCTCTTTGGCTTAAATTCCTATCTCGTATTTATTTTGGCAACAATTAAGCAACGACCTTTCGGGTCATGGGCAATTTGCTTAATGACAACATCTTGGCCATTTTGTATCCTTCCCGCTCTCAATCCACCGTCGAATGACAATAAATTGCCTTAATTACCCAATTTTAAAAGGCAGGCGAAGGAGACTCGTGAGGAAACCAGGACAGGGATGTACATCGTAATGCGGATGTAAGGCAATTTGGCTGCCTGACGAGTCCTGGCAACTCCTGCGACAAGGTAGATAACACTCAACATCAACAGACCATCAATAAGAGAGTGGTCCACGATGCGGAGGAGGATAAGGATGAGCTGGTAACGAGGTCGGAGGGCAGCTGCTGAGCACAGGGTGAATGAGCAACAACTGACCAGGACAATCAGAGATGGCAAAGGATTAAGCAAGATGTCATCTTTCTTTTCTAGGTTTTTTGATATAAAGTACAAATGTTTTCAAATCAATTCTAAGATTTTCGTAAGTTTTCTTGTTCAAAATATGTAGCATTCTTTGGGAAATATATTTCAGCTGTGAAACCTTAACTTTGACAGATTTTAGTGCCTTCTTACTTTCCCATAAAATAGATTAAATTCAAGTACCTTTTTCCCCCAGGTTAATCTCTCATCTCTAGCTATAGTTCGATTCACTGCCGGCAAAGAAAACTCGCGGATTGGGTTCGGGTTCGTGTGGGAATCAGAGAGGAGACTGAGATGTGAATCGACGACTCCTACCTGGCACCGCGTACGGTGATGGATTCGACGATGGCAGCCAATATGCTGAATTTATTGGCGGATAGGATTTATGCGTGGCGCGGTTCGTTGGGGAAGTGTATGCTCCTGCTCCTGCTCCTGCTCCTACTCCTGTTAAAGTTCCTGCACCGGCTGCTGCTGCTGCTGCTGCTCCTGGTGATAATAATGACGATGACGATGACGGGGCAAAGGACAATGCGGCTGCAATGTCGCTGTTATTGGATAAATTCTCAATTACCGAAGATAATTGACTGTTGCTGCTGCTGCTGCTGCCCAGTATGATGGCAACATTCGCGTCTGGCTCAGATGCCTCAGAAGTTCCGCATCCGCATCCACATCCCTTGGCTTGGCCCTCGCATCCGTTGGCTTCTTTTTGGCTATTTACGAAACCGATTGCAGCTGAATTATTTATCATGTCAGTTGATGATGATGAGGGCAACGGCGACGGCGAGCGGAGAAGAGAGAATTCTTGAAAATATTTCACACTTACTACACACAGATACTCACAACACACACACACACACAAAATGCACACTCAAACAGAGAGAGCAGAGAGCGTTAAAAACAGAACAAGTATCCAGAGTGTTGTCTCGAACGTGTCAGTCAAGTGGAAAATTCAATAAGCATATATAATAAATATTAAACACGAATATTCAACTCAATTATCAGCCAGTTAACACTTCTCATCCCATACGCCGGTTTTATTTATTTCTGATATTTTTTGGAACACGCAACGATTTTTGATGATTTTGCTGCCGCTCCTTTCGGATTTTAGCCACGCACAATTAGAATATTATTTAGGTTTTACTTTGATATCTTTGGTATCCTTTAATCGCAGAGAGAAACGTTTAACGTACAACAATCAGGTGTACATATATATAGTAGATGTGAACACACAAAATGGTTTTAGCTTAATCCTCCTCCGATTCGATATTTGCCATAAAACAATGAACAACAATTAATTTGTGAGTTTCTCTTGGAGCTTTCGCACTTTTAGCGTGTGATTTTCAGTCTTTTCTTTCAGACACAATTGCTGGCATCAAGAGTTCTTCCCTGTTACTGCAATTAATGCGTTTGCCCACTCAACTTCTGCTTTTATAGATGCCTCCTTCTGCAGAACAAAACGAGGAAAGAATTCGATGGCTGCTGGCGCTTGACCGATCTTAATTCGTATTATTTCGGTTCGAAGCTATTCAATGCGATCGGATTTATCTCAGGCATGCGGCATTTAGTCGAGTGAAATTGGAAGGAGAGGTGATAAATTGTTTTGTATATAGGGTGCTACGAAATGTTTAGTATTTATTTATTTAGAAAACAAATAAATTACCTTAATGGGACAATTTTTTTTAGGTTTTACTATAAAAAGCTTTGATCACCTTTTATAACTTGAATAGTCTTTTTGAAGGAATAATAACCATGGTAATATGGTAAGATATTATTTAATGATTTGTTAACCTATTAAAAACCGGTAAAAAGTGTAATCATCAAGTTGCAGTCGTCTATCTCGCTCTCACACGCACTCGGTTAGTCGAGTCACAAACCCTGATGACAAACGAATGCGAACAAAAATGTAAATTTTTTTTTATACTTTAATTAAATTTTATGCAATACAGCTTAATCTACTATAGCTTTCATATTTCATTTTAACTTAACTTAAAGGTATATATATATATATAGAATTAATCTATAAAAACTCACTTTCATTAATCTTGTTTTTGTTGAAAATCCAAATTAAATGTAAACTCCTGGCTAGACACCCTTTGTCTGCTCTTATTTTGTTTGTATTTATATATATTTTAGGTATTCTTTGTCACTTCACTTTCACAGCCTGCCCATCACCGATAAGTTTCGTTGTGATTTTAAATAAATTCTTTTATTTGCAAAGGCTCGTTTTTTGTGTACTTTTTATTTTCGCTTTTTTAACAACGACGAGGACGTTGACGACGACAACAAGGAGAACGACAACAAATGCGTATTGGCGAAACTCGATTCACTAAAAATAAATTGACATCAATCAGGGGCCAAAGGAAAAAAGGAAAAGTCATCAGAACCAGACGCCGATGGCGATGGCGATGGCAACTAATTAAGCAACGTCACACATGCAACGTCCATTAATGAAAGCGAATGGAAAGGGGACAGAGGCGAAAGGGATATGCCTCGTATTTAAATACCAAACAATAGGCTCGATTACAAAATAAAAAAAGAAGCGAAAAACAAACAAAATGGAATTTTAGCACGTACGCGGAATCGGGGAAAAATAAATCAAGTTGATTGTTTGCAGACTCGACGCTGGTCCCCTCGATTCGAACTGATTGACGTTGAAAATGCAACTAACGCAGGTTTCAAGATCTAGACCCTAAGACCCACATCATCATATTAGATCTCATTTCATCTCATGCGGAGATGATTCTCAGCTGGAAAAACTTGATTAGCAACTTGGGCTTCGTTGTGAAATTTGCTGGCGCTGAGCTGAGCTCTTTTAAATGACTTAATGTTGGTTTAGCTTAGTTTACTTTTTATTCTCATCCACATTTGATGAATGTGTGTGTTGTTCATTCTTTGCTCATTCGCATCTAACGTGCGCCCACTGTACCCCGCCGCTCCACCTGATGCTAATGAGTTAATTAACACATTTTGCCCTGGCACTTTGTTGTTCACAAAAAAAGTTGGCTTAGAGAACTTTTGAGAAGCACACACGCACCTCGAGTGGGTGAGGTGGAGTTTGGGTGTTAAGAGGGGAAAGATATGGGAAAAAGAGAACACTAAGTTTTTGTGTAGAGAGTGAATATCCTAAATTTAGAAATATGATAATAATATATCAATTTAATATTTACTTTATATAATTGTTAATGTAAATAAAGAGAACAATAAATAATCACCTCTCAAATTAGTTTAAAAATTCCACAAAATTTTCACACGATCTCTAGCCTGTCTGCATCATGAGATATCATCTCCATAGGACATGCTTCACTTTCAACTTTCACCTTCTAGTTGACTCATTGATTTCCACACCAAGCACTCAGCAAGAAATGCAAATACAATATGTAATTTGTTCAAGGTTCCCTACTCGTGTTACCCCCTGGCAGAACTTTTTGCCGTAATTTCCTGGCACATTTTGCATTTCAGCGCCACAAAATGAAGACTCATATATATGGGAGGGTTGCGCCTTGCGACTTTCCTTGACTTGCCATATATAATGGCTAATTTGAATTTTTATCATGTTTACAAGCAAACAATACGTGCATCATCATCATCATCATCATAGTCGTGGCAGAAGGAAGGAGTCGCCATCGTTGTGTAGCTGCTGCTGCTGCTGCTGCTGCTTTTGCTGCTGTTGTTGACGCCGGGAAAACCTCGCACAACATTTGCATATCGATTTCATATGCAGTGAGGAAAAATTCATATGTTCCCGCGACTTTTCCACAACCTCCTCCGCCACATTCTCTCTCATCTACCTTCGTTCGTCGCCCCCATTCATTTCCACCCAGCTCTAGAGTAAATGCAATCGTGCCTTTTTCTGCTTCTACGAAATTGTATGGAATAAACATGAAGATGTTTACTCCTCTGTCACTTTTCCTTACTTCTGGAAATGTATGAATTTAAGACGAATAAGATCAAGGTTCAGAGAAACTTTAAAGTTATCCCAGACAGTACCAGATACAAAGCGTGTCAGTAATTTATATTTAATATATAACTAAACAAGTGAGAGATATGTAAGAGTATCTAATATTTAATAAATTAAATTTTTGATAAGACTTGGGTGTTTTCCTTCTAAAAATTCAATCTTCATAGTTCCAATTTCCACAAGACGTAAAACCCCTAATAAATTTCCAAAGAGCAATATCAACTTCGTTGCTGTAAAAATAAAGTTTCCAAATTTTCATCAGCATTCAGTTTGCTGCAACCCCACCAAAGAATGGACAGAAAATTGCGGAGTATTTGCAAATTTAATAACACCTTGGAAACCCTAGCCCTGACTTTCTCCATAATCCCATCCCTCATCCTATTTTCGTCGTCGTTGTCTGTTTGAAGTTCGCTTGCATGTAAATTGCTCTGATTACCGCGTTGCAGTTTTTCTCACCTTGCCCTGTACTTTCCACCTTTTCCTCACTTTTGCTTACTCATTTGATTTGCTTGCGCATTTTGCTGTTGTCCCTCGTTTGGCAGCGTTCTCTTTTACTTAACCTAATGCAAATCGCCGTTATTATGCACTTCCCTACCCTTAGACAATAAATTCCCTTTGTTTCCCTTTTTTCCTTGAGGTATTTACGTCCTTTGGGGCTCTCTTGATTTTTCTTTTCAGGTTCAGAGAGGAAAGGAAAACCTAGGGAGTCGCCGCCGAGTGTCATAAAATTTAAATGCAATTCTTCTTTTTCCCCTTGCCACCATTTGGGTGGAAATGAGAAGTCATTTGTTCGGTATTTATGGTAGCGAGGGTTTTTCCCAGAAAGCGCTTTTCATGGCTTGCGGTTTTATGAGTATGGGTGTGTGAGTGTGAGGTGCAATCGTTGATTGAATTTGTGATGAAAGATCAAAGGTAAACAACAAATCATTGGGGATAATTTCATTTGATTGTTTGAGTAAGCAAATCGAAAAGAATTGGTTTGAGCAGGAAGCATTTCTTGAGAAATTGTATGCAAATTTTTCATAAAGGATTTATGGGGTTTGATGGCAAGAAAAGGATTACACAAAAAGGAAACTTAGCAGAATTAAGTAAACATAATGAATGAGTAACTTGTTCAGCAGTTATTTGTTAACAAGTTCAATTGAAGCTCAAGACTCCTAGACTGCCGCTATTTTCGTCCTTCATAGAGGTCATCCATTAATTCCCCGAAGAGTACTTATGCAATCAATACAAACTTAGCATTATTTCGCCAAAGTCTGCTGCAATTCCCACGCTATCTCAAGCCTTTGACTAGAGCACTCAATAAGAGCTATTTTAAAATGTGTGTATATGTATATACACCCCAGTTGGAGAATCAGGAATAACAATGTCGAAGGAGGCCAAAGAAAACCAATCAGAGGTTTGTCCTTCTTAGCCAAAAAGTATGCAACACTTTGGTGGGCGGTAAAACGGGTGGAAAAGCTAAGAAGAATCGAAAGACACAGAGAAAGCAGCAGCAGAAGGGCGAGAGCCAAGCAGGAAACAAAACTCGGCGACTCACTCAAGCATTTTATTAAATTGCCACCTTCCGTTTGTTGTTACGTTGAAACGATGCCATGCGACGACTGTGTCTTCTTTTCTATATATCTATAGATATACATATATATATATGTATTTTTCGATTTCTAGACTGCGCGACTAACCCCCTCTCTTAACCCTGGCGGTAAACCAGAAAAAAAAATAGGAGAAAAAACTTTTGAAAAAATATTTCTGCCATCTTTTTCTATTATATCGCTTCCGCTGTGGGGCTCCTAGCAAAAAACTTTTTTGCCAGTTGTTTTTGTTTTGGTTTTTTATTTAGCATTTTTACTTGTTTTTGTTTGTTGCCTTGCCGAGGTTAAAGTGCCAAATCACGAAACAAACAGCATTTCTCTCTGTCTAGTTTGGAATATTGAATTGAATTGCAATTTCGCTGGGTGTGTGCCCGGGAGTCGCCATCGACATCGTCTGTCTATAATGCGGCAAATGTTGGATCGAGTCCAACTTAAATTTGCATTGAATTTGTTTTAGGCGCAATGCGGGCGGTCTTTGGCAAAGGGCTTATCTAAAATTGAAAAGCCCCACCCACAAAAATACTATATTTCGAGATAAAAACTTCAAAAATGCAAGAATAAATATATATTATACAGAAATTTGGGAAACACGAGTACCAGAAATTTAGCCATAGAATTGATTTATTAATTTTTAATAAGGTATATCGCTTCTTTTAAAAGCATATAAACTTATTTCTTAGTAGATATTAGATAAACGAAATTGTATAGAATATTAAATGTAAATTAAAAAGGTTTATCGATTCTTTAAACAGCTGGTAAGTATAAGTATAGATCATATTTACATATTTTCATATCATATTTTCTTCCCAATTTTCACACTTTAATTAACATAATTTTCCCCTTTTCCTCAGTCATCCATTCACGTTCTATGGAACAGCATCATGTTCCTCATTACCGCCATGATAGTGTGCTTATCCATCAACGAGTAAAAAATACACGAAAAAATTAGTTAAGCACACACACAGACACACACAGAGAGAGTAAAAAGTGCCGAAAATTATTAAGCATACGACATGTTGTACAAGCGTAATTACATGCAGCTGAAAGGGTGGGAAGCTGCAGAAGTGTTTTCGGTGGGCCGCGAGTAAAATGAGATTGGCTGCTGCCAGGAAGAAGCCTCGTAATGTCGGGGGAAACTTTTTTCCACCGGTTTTCAGTTTTTCTTCATTTTTTTTTAAATTTTTTGTTACAACTTGTTAACAATAAACGCCGCCGCCAGAGGTCGCCCCAATTAAAAAGTGGCAGTCTTCCCTGGCCCCCTCTCTCAGATCACCCCTTTAAAAGTCAACATTTTTGTGGTCACTTAAGCAGATTAATATCATGGGTGTAATTAAAAGAAGAGAGGCAGGCAGCAGCAGCAGCAGCCCCTAAAGTGAGGGCGGCGGGTTGATGCTTCCTGTCTGAAAATTAACATAAATTAAAATATGCTCACCAACTTTTCGGAATTATTTTTTGTCGTCAGCCTTTTAAACACTCTTTTTTTATGCCTTTTGGTGAGGCATTTTTTGCTGGCTCACATAATTGATGGTTTTTAATTAACTGCCAAGTGACCGACAGCTGACAACGAAGTTTAAAACAAAGGGAGCAAGCGAATGAAAGTTCGATGAAAAATCCGTGAAATGTTGGAAGCAATTTCGTCTGCCGCTGTTTCCCTTTTTTCCGGCATTTTCCCTTGTACCTCCTCCTTGTACACCCATCTTCCCCCTGTCACGCAGTTCATCCCTCACTCTCAACGTTGACCATTGCCAATAAAAACTGTCAAATACTATTGCCCGCTTTTAGGCTGGCCGCGTTTTTCGCACGCAATTTCCACGGCCACCAAATTGTGATCGCTTTCAGTTTGTCCCTCGCTCAGTTACGCTGTCCCTGTCTCTGTCTGTATCTGTCTGTATCTGTCTGTCTCTTTCGCTTCATTTGTCCTGGTTGCCGCCTCCTTTTGTGAATTTTTGAAAACTAGGGTACAGTGGGATCGAAGTTTGGAGGTCTCGGTAGAAGTGTAGGGTTTTTTAATAACTAAATTGATCAGAAATGTTTTTAACAATTATTGTATTCCCTTAAACCTATAAAATTATTTACAAAATATTTCCCAGTTGAATACAAAATGTGATCATAATCATTAGACAAAGTTTTTCATACAAATTTTCTCTAGCCAGTTCCTGATCGATTTGTTCGATATATTTTCACTACCTTTTCTATCATTTTAATTAATGCTTTCCCATTCATAAGCCTCAATTTGTACTCTTTCGTTTGCCGTTTTCTATAGAACATTGCACACATATTTCACACGCCTCGCTGGTCACTTTGTGCCGCGTTTTGTTGATTTGTTGGCAGTGGAAATATTTCGGCTTGGCATACTTTTAGTTTCCCACACACACCGCATCGATTCACCGCATTGTGTGAGGAGCGTGTGTGTGTTTGGGCTTTTTGGAATTTTTTCTACTTTTTCTGTTAGCTTAATTTGTTTTTGAAAATGAGTGAAAAACTTACCATTGCGATTCTCGCTGTCGGCAGGCTTCATTTGGATGGGATGATACATCTGAAATAAAATGAAAATAACAAAAATTTTAATTAGAATTTATCGGAATATTTGAGTTAGTCTTGAGGCAAACACTACAAATAGTCAGGATAATTGCTTAATTTAATGAGTCTAGTTTTCAATAGAAAATTGTTGATGAATATTATTTTTAAAGCTTAGGTGACAGAGCATTGTTCTTTAATGTCTTTCCGTTGGATGATGGAAACTAATTAAATTAAATCCCTAAAAATAAGGTTCTAGGCCAAACATATTGCATCACGAATCCTTTCGCCAAATCCCTTCATTTTCCCTTGTTAAAATCAAATCCGTTTCCTGCCCTTGTTAATCACATTTGAAATATTAGGGCGCAATATGCTCCGTGGTTCCACTCGAAAAACGAGAAGGTCGCGATTAATTTACAGAGCTTAGGGCCAAAATGCAGTCGCCGAAAACGTCGACAAGGGACTGCAGTTCCAGGAAAATGTGGGAAATGTAGGGGCGGAAGGGTAGGAAAATGCTTCCTCTCCCAGAGTCACCATCTAGGCTTCCCACTTAAGCTGCATAATGAATGGAATGCAGGCAAAGGCAAAGGGAGTCTAGCAGGACACGGAACAAAGCCTCCGCCTAAATCCTTGACAAAAGCCAAACACATTTATTCAGCGGTCGCTAAAAAGGACACGGGCGGCGTTGGCAAAAAAAGAGAGAAAAGGGGAAATTGAGGGGTTTTCGGAGCTGTGTGCAAAAATCCTAAAATATGCGTTGGACTTTGCAGCGTGTTTTAAATGTAATTTTTCGCACACAGCCCCACAGCGTCGTCTTCTAATTAAAACAAGCTTAAAGCCCCGGTCCCTGTCTCTAGCCACGCCTCTTTACGCCCCGAAAGGAGGCCGCGAAACGAGCACGAGGTCAGGCTGCAGTCTCTAGTTAGAGATGGGAGCGTGAGGTTAATGAAAAGGATATGGTCTTACCTAGAATAGAATATGACGTACATGGTAATTAAATTATTTTAAAATTGAATTATCTTTGAATTTATTTGGCCAATAAGTTAGTTAATATTTTCAGAAAACATTTCTCATTTTCTAAAAATTGTATTATAAGTGGAGGGACGGACTCGAGTACGTGTCACGCCAGCACCTTTAAACTACTGCGAGGCTAATGGCGCGTGATTTATTGGCAAACGAGCAGCGAGAGTACGACGACAGTCTACGCTAGAAGGCAATGTCCTTGTGCCACCCTTTCAGCAGCACCTTTTCCCCGACTTTTCCCGCTTCTTGCTTCACCAGCAACCAACCTCTTTTGGCCGTAAATAATACACGCAACGCGACTGGTTACAAATTTCAGTCCAAAGTCAACCCCCAGCTCTGCCTCCTCTTCCCTTCTCATTTTGCCAATTTATTTATATGCAGGAAGTAGCAATTACCAGTCAAACACAGGCGGTATTCACGCCCCCACCTGGCAAAAGCTAAAGGACCTTCCAGGGGGGTGGCGAAGAAAGTGGGTTGCGTTGGTTAGCTGTGGAAATCCTGCGCCTTTCCTCACTTTGTCAACCGCTCTTGTGGTTGACTTTCTCCTGGCTTTCGCCTAACTGGTTGAAATATTGCCGGCAACTGTTTTCTATTGGGGCAATTATTGGCTAGCCTGCACTTAATCAGCGGAAGGTTGCCGGGGAAATGCCAAGCTTGCCAAGCGATATGTTATCGATTACAGACAGACGAAATGAAATTAATCGATTGGAAGTCAAGTAAATATCAGAAGGGGACATATATAATTCTTTTATAACGATTAAAGAAAAGGAATACTGGTAATAAAAGTAATAAGAATATTGCAAGTTTAAGGTTTAGGAGTTTAAATTGCTTCCATTAAAATCCATTAAATTTATAAACTATTTTAATCTAATTTAAATTGCTATGCTTTAATGCAAAACTTTTGCTTCCCTTTTTTTTAACAACGCTTTTGGAATAAAATGTAAATTTCCTTTCGACATTCTACCAATCAACATGAATTTCCAAAAGCATTTCCCTCCCCATTTCGATAACAATCGCAAATTGTGCAAGAAAATTACAAGCCAACGTCAAAGCCTGTCAGTTGAACTGCCAAAAGCAGGAAAAGCAACAACTACAACAGCCACGATGAGACTCAAAATGCAGCACGCACATGTCCCTTAACCCCTTATCGCCCCATGGCGCGCGTTGCATTGCAATTTTCTAAAATAAATATCGCAGCTGCAGCCACGAAGCAACATGCAAATTATGTCAGTTTCTCTTTTCGAAGCCGATAACGTGATGACATAAGCATTGTCCCTTGGAAAAGCTCCTCCTGCAGCTTTTCCTTTTTCATTTCCCTCGAACCCCTACAACTGTTGTCCTATTATATTTTTTTTCCTCTCAGCCAGCGCTAACACATGGCTTTCAAATAATAATAATATTCAATGCTTATTTGATGGCGCTATAGAAAACAGGGCAGAACAACACAAAAAGTGGTAACCGAAAAATAAAAAGCAACATTGCCAAATGTCGCTCGCTTCTGCTGACGCTGCTGCTGCTGCTGCTGTTGGCGCTACTCCCTATCTCCTGACCTCTCCCCAGCAGACCCTACTTTTTACCATATCTTTTTCCCTTTGCACTTCTTGTGCTGACAACTTTGCCAGGACTCTGCTTGCTTTTCCGCTTTTCCGCTGCTGCTCCAAAGTGCAAATTGACATTTTTGTGCCTGCGGTTTGCTCTCTTCCCGTCAGCAAAAAGAGTCTCCAGTGATCGACAAATGTAATATCCTCAAAATAGTTATTAAAAATATAAATATTAAAAAATTAACAGGTGCCTTAGGTAATTAGTATATTTATATTAAATTTCCTTACAATTCTTTATTTTTATTTATATTCCTAAACTTTATATTCCTCCGAATATCAGGGAAAATCACGTAATTAATTAATGATCCTGCCAACTGTAGTTGGGTTTTTGTTTTTAGTAGGTAAATCTATATTTTACCATTATGTTTCCTGGATTATTCTGCAATTTGTAATCTATATTTCCTCTTAATAAATCCCAAACCCATAAACTTTTCCATCATATCCGCTCGAAATAGTAAAGAGTGAGAAAACTAAAGAACTTTTGGCGCGTGTCTTGTGCTAACAGTTTTCGCTATTTTTGTATTCCTTCTTTTTTTTAAGCTGCCACAGGACACAGGGCTAAACTTTTAAAATTACTTGCATTTTATAGGGAAATGTTCGGGACGGCAAAGAAAAAAAACTATATTGGAAAATAGAGGGAAAAGAATTTCACGTTCCATGATTTTTTTTCGTCGGCACTTTACAAAAATATTTTCCCTTGCGCTGCATTTTATTTTATTCCGAACCTTTTCGTTTTTTTGTGCGGTGTCATGGCTCTGTCAGTCCAAACGCCAGTCAATCTGTCAGTCAGCGAGTCAGTTAGCCATAATGAAGGATGCGAGAGGAATCAGGACGATGATGCTGCTACCGCTTTCCCAGTTCCTCCTTTCACAACCCCTGCCCTCCCTCCGGCTGGTGTTGTCCTGTCAGGCGGATGATAGCGTTTCATGATAAGTTTATAGAGTTTTCCCTTGTTTGTGTCAGATCAGCGAAAATTCCAATTAAAGGTTAAGATGGCCGTGACTCCATCAATTCCTTCAAAGCAATTTACACTTTAAGGCTGGAAGGATGCAGCCTTTGCAATGACAGATGCTAATTTTGGGCTGAAAGCCCCCCTTATATCTTTCTTTTTATTCCATTCAAATTCTAAACTAATTTTCGAATAGGAAACTTAGCATAGAAAAGTAATAAGTTTCACAGATTAACGCTTTAAATCCCACAAATTATTACCAACATTCAAAGACCAAGTTTCCATTTAAATGCAAAAAGACTACAATTTGTGAAAATGGCTTAAAACTAGGGCAGCAGGTGGAGCGTGTGATAACATCATTATACAAATCAAAATTCCTTACCCCATTCAGCGTCTTAACATTATGCAAAGCATCCTGGGCTTTCAGGGCGGCGCGTCTCGTATAGAACGTCACAAAGCAGCAACCTGGAAAATAAGGGAAGAGGCATAGGATTAGCATGGGGGTTAAATTGGACTTTATTTTCAAACGAGCGAGCCAGAGAGCGAGTGTCGCCCGCCTCGGAAAAGGTGGCACAAAGAAATTATGAAAATTATTATTATTAGCTGGAAAAGAGGCAGGACAGGCACGAGGGAAAGTGTGCCGAAAGTGTCAAGAGGAAGCGGAAGCCGTGGGCGTGCCTAAAGGGGACCTAAGAAATGTGGCAACAACATGACAGCCTGGCACTAAATTAAACATTATGGCCCTAACAAATGTGTCGCGTTTGAGATTGGAGAGCAAGTTTCCAGTGGGGGTGGGTATGGAGTGGGTGTCAGAAGTAGGGGTGTTATTTGGGGCGGCAAAAGGGTAGCGAAGGTGTTGAAATTTATGAGGGTTCGAGGCGAAGGCAAGTGTGGCGAGCATATTAAGTGATACTTAAAGTCCAACATTAGCTCACAAATGCTCGTATATTCCCTGTGTAAATTTCATATTTATTTTGGGCATTAATTGAACTTTATTCACTTGTTTATGCTTTACTGCTTTTAAGTTAAAAGTTAATACAGATTTTTGTAGTCTTATTTTTGATTAGCATACAAATAAACTATTTGAAATATTTAATTTGGCTTTCTTATTTATACATTTTCCCCTACAAATAACACCTTTAAAATCCCTCTACCTTTCTCTCCTCCATTTCTCTGTTACGTGTGGAATTCCATTTCCATTTCACCAAAATAAATTTTTTGTTGGTTCCATTTTGGATGTGGCTGGAATTCCCTTTCTTTTATATGCCAAATCTGTGGCCAAGTTGCACACACGCGCTCACACACACACACTGCCATACAGAGGTTTGGTTAAATCCATTTCCGGCTCCTGCACACATTTCCCTGCATCCCATTTCCCTGTACTTTCCCGCCATTTTCCGCAAACCCCAAGCCCAAGCCCAAGCCCGAGCCCAACTCCAACCCCAATCTCATGGGCAACCGTGTGTGATGGCAGCAGCAGCGATGGTTACAACAAAACTTAATACGGCAATAGTTGCATAATGCAATTACCCACCAGCGTATCGGCGGCATTTAGTGGTGGCCGTTTCGGTTCGTCCTACTCGGCCAGGTGAAACACAGGGAGGCACACACCCCACTCCCCCAGCCAAATGCCTCCCACTATTTGCCACACAGGTAATTCAATCTGTCGCAGTTTTTTGCCATGTCACCAAAGCCACACACAGGTACGCGCGCACTCCGGGCAACATTTTTCAGCATTTTTCACATATTTGCAAATATTTTCATTTCTCGTTTCGTTTTTTCTTACTTTTTGTGCAGTTAAATATCCGGCAGAGAAAAGGTTAGATGGAGAAACAGACCGAAAAGCCCGCCACATCCGATGTGTATGAGTGAATTATGGGACTCTGACCCTTTTCTGTATCTTTTTTCGTGTCAAAACATTTTAAAAATTCGTGAAAAAAAAATCACAGATTACTTTAAATGAATCCAAACTAATTTAACTAAATGTTGAACGATTTCTTAATTAAAAATAATACATTGAATAAATATATTGATTCTCAAAGCTGTTTAAAAATAACTCTGCCTTTGTGAATACTCTCAGGTTTCTCCAAGAATAAATCGCTGTCTCTCCCGTATTATTTTTCCCTCATTAAATATCGTGTTCCAGTTAAAAGCAAAGATAGCGAAAATGATAAAATTAAACTCAACTTCAATTTCAATTCGCTGGCGCAGATTAAATATCACTTAGAATTAAACTAGCGTTAAATGTAACAAATGAAGGAAAATCGAAACCATTTGGAATGCAATAAAACATAGTCGCCGAGGCGGGAGGAGTGATAGATAAGGAAAGCAATCGAGCGATAACGAAGGAGGAGGCACTGCAAGGAGGCGAACTGCATCAAAACAACGCAGAAAAAGGAAGAAAAATCTCACACAATTCCCATTATGTGCATGTCAACTGCAGTTAGAATCAAACCCAGGACACCACACACCCGCCGACCATAGGGAGGGAACAATGCGATAAAAAAAAGAGAAGCAAGGCAAGGCGGGAAAACTAAAGAAAAAGCTGAGGAAAACCAAGGAATCGCAGCGGCGGGAGTAAAGCTGAAAACGACATCCAGTCACGTTTTTGGCCAAAAAGAACTTAATCCCGGCAAGTGGGAGGAAGATGAAATCGAGAGCCGCCAGACAAGACGTGCCAAAGTCCAGCAGAAAGGATACATGTCCTGGGATATATCTATATACACACACACACACCCATAAAGTACCAACACTTGGACACACGCTTGTGGACGAAACGAATTAATCGAAGTTAAATAAATCAATGTCCTTAAACTTTCCCACCCACAGATTTACCGACCAAGGCAACACGAAAACGAAAAGGAACAAAAGACGAGCTGCTCCTGGACAGGATCAGGAATGCAACTAAAACAAACCAATGCAATTGGACTTTGGTTTATTTCTGATTCGATATGAGCGATAAAGCGGACACGGTGCACTGGAAAAGGGATATATCAACCTTGAGGAAAAGTATTTAATCAGGAATAATAACTTTCCCAGGATTTATCACCTCAAGTGTGACAAGTGCTTAGCAATGCTTCAGTGGCAACTAAAAGTCGTGACCAAATTCCTATTTAACATAAAGAAAAAAAAATTACATAAACTCAAACTGTGCGAAAATGTCTCCCTTACTCCCTGAGCCTGCATTTGAAATTGAAATTCACTTTTCCACTTTTCTAAAAGAGAAAACGCAAGGGGTGCGAAATAAAATTAAGTGAAATTTTATGAATTTTTCACGCTCAGTGCAGCAGCTAAATAAAAATGTCAAGAGCACAAAGTTCCTGCGAGAAGGCACCTAAAACACACAAAAAGAGAAAAGTAAGGAAAGGCCGATGAAAGCGTTAGATAAGTGCGTTACTTTTCCTTTTTTCGGGAAGACATCGGACAGCTGGTCTTAGGAGTTGGGAAAAGCTTTTCAAAATGAAGTTCTCAAGGAAACCGAAAGATAACGAAAACGGGAATGAGGGCGGCAGAAATCTGCTAACTGACCAAACTTCCCCTTTTTCCACTCAACTCCCACTCTCGCTCCCAGAAGAAAACCCCACTTAACCCCGATTTCTAACTCAGTCTCTGTGTGAATTATATTATTTCTTTTCCGTGCTCTCCGGGTGGATTCTCATCCACTTTTCTCGGTTTCTCCTTTTCTGGTTTGGTCAGCGAGTTAGTTTTTTATAAGGCGACGGCGGTCATAAATCACAGACTTCACAGGCCGGTCTAAAAAAGTGGGCGGCATTGGGGTTCGGATGGGCGTGCCGCTCTTAATGTGGCACTGTGACATATGGTCTTGTTTTGGGGTGGGATAAATTCTCACAATTGAATCTGGCTGGGGTAGAGGATTATCTGCAGTAGCTTAAGGCTCTGAAAATTCCAGGGATTAAGATAAAATATAAATCGCTATAGTAAGATGGTAAGTCCTTAAATTTCATTACTTTAATTAAAAAGATTTTGCAGTAAATGATTTGAATGATAAAATTTGACCCAAATTTGTTTTGCAAATCCTTCTTTATAATTCATCATCAGTTTAAATCAATTAAAATCTTGTAATGATTTTTGCAAATGTCACTTCAAATAGCGATACATTAAATTGATAAACAAAATTGTCCTGTCCTTTAAGATACAAATAAATTTGCAAACTAAACTCAAACTAATTTAGTTGTTGACCGGAATGCAATTTATTTTAATTTCGACCTAAATTCCAACGACATTTCCCTCTTCCCAGAGGAAATCTTAATTATATCCTAGTTGGCTTCGTTCCGTTGGCCACAAAAGCCGCAGAGAACTTGACACTGACTTGACAACGTCAGAAACATTTTACAACTCACCCTCGGCCGCGCCTGGCAGCCAACGGAAGCTCACTCAATATCGAATTAAAAGCTACCTGTTTCCACAAACTCACCTGAAACAATCTGAAACGGGAACCGCAGAAAATCCTTGCCGCTATGCTTCGCTCCTTTTTCGCCCTCCCCCTTTCCTCCCATTTATCCCGTATTCCGAATATAGTCCCAGTACTATCGCTGAACCGCAAGCGCTAATAAATTATGACCCCGGGCGCTTAACCTTGTGCCGCTCTAGTTTCTTCCCCTCTCACCTTTGCACCCCTTTAACTCGGCTTTTATCCCGTTTTACCTTCACACCTCTCACCTTTATCTGCTAGCCGCAGTGCAACAACGAAAACAACAACATTTTTGGTAACAGCCATAAAACCACAACACCCGCAACAACATAGAAAGTCCAAAGGATGAGAGGGGAAATATTCGACCATAATATACCCGGTAACCAGATGTTTTGTTTATTTAGAGGGATACTTTTCATAGACGATTTTTGTTAATTCCCACTAAATTTAAATAAGGAGAAACTGGTAGAAAAAAATTCTTAAACATTAATATTAATATTGGAATTGAGCAGAGAACTAAAACAAGCTTCATTAGCACCGAATTTCTTAAAAGGGGTATATGTATTTTAGTGACTAGATTACAATAATATACCCTTGTACTTTAGTATTACTGGTCAAAAAAGTCAAAACAGCAAGGGAAACTGGGAGGAAACTATAAGGGAAAACTGCCCGCTAACGAAATTTAGTGCCCCAAAAAGGAAAACAATTTTTTGGGAGCAAGAAAAAGTACAAGTAGAGGAAGCATTAGCCCAGAAATACTTGGCCGAAACGAAAAGGAAATTTTTTAGTTGCTACCAGCCATTTTTTCTTTCTTTTTTTGGTTATTTACGACTTTCTGGTTCAGGGGTCAACCATCGCACTTAAAAATGTCATTTTGCATTTTGTTTGGTTTAAAGGGGCAAAAGCGAGACACCAACTAAAAACTGTTTCGGAAAAATGCAACAGACAAGAGGCAACAGAAAGGGCTACAAAAAAAAAAGTGGCACAAGTCTAAGGATATGGATGAGGTCCCGTAGCCAACTGGTAGCCAAAACTGGGTTACATTTTGCCATCTACATGGAAATGTTGTTAGCAGGAAGTTTCGCTGGCTTAAACAAGAAAAAAAAGGGCTGCCAACAAAAATGCATCATGAAGGAGGACAAAATTGGTACCAAATAGGAAACACTGTGTAGAAAAATTTACAAACTGAAAAAAACTTGAGAATTATCAATAAATTTATATTTAACTTATAAAAATATTTTGGAAAGGTTTTGCAAATTTTAATAATCAATTTCAATTTTAAATTAAGTTTTTAAGAACATTTCTCCTTAAAGCCAAAGCCTAAACTACAGTTACTTGAACATAATATATCTGGGCATGTCACCCAAGGAGGAAAGTTCACTTCCACTTTATTTTTTTCTTATTTCGTTTTGGGTCACTGGCACGCCCACAGAAAATGTGGGCCCGCCTACTTTTCGCTTGCCGCTGACATAATTAATAACATTGAAATGCAATTTGTGTCGATTTTTTGTTTGTGACTTGCACAAATCTCTTTTAGCCAAAAAAAAAAATAGTAATAAAAGCAAACATTCTCACATGAGCACTTGGGGAGAGAAAAGGGAAAAGCTGTGACTACTTTTCGCTGCTTGTCATAAATCATCAACACAACGCTCCACTTAAGTGCTTCTAAAACAGTTTTTCTCCCCACTCCCAAATCTGGCGCCTCCCCGATTGCCACGCCCTCTCTTTCGGACACCACTGACCAGAGAGGAAACGGAACGCCCACTTTTGCCAAAAAGTAAGCATGAACCTGTCAACAACAGGCGGAATACTAAAAATACTAGCCAACAAAACAAAAAAAATATAGAGATGGAAAAGCTAAATAGACAGTTGGTTATAGAATAACAATGACACAAAATAAACAAAACGTCGTAAATGTTTTTGAAATACAAAATATACAAAAACACAATGGGACGACGAGACCAGAATGAAAGCTCCTCTTTGCACAGAAATATGAATAGAAATCTGAGCCAAATGGCAATTGGAAATGAAAAAGATTAGAAGTGGAAATGCCGTCATGAATGAATGGGGGAAAAGAGCACATCAATAAAAATAGAAGCTTGACTGCTGCAGTTGAGAGGCCTCAGAAAAAGAGACATAGAAATGAGCAGAACAATGAATATATTCAAATAATGAAAATGGAGTTATGAGCGAGAGATAAGCAACTGCACAGCATTCAATTTCAAAGAAGCCCCACGACTGACACAGACTGACAATAAAGAGCAAAAGAAAGTTCTTTGTGTTGGAATATTAAATTTTAAATATTAAATACTCGAAATATGAATAAAATATTATTTGGCATTTTTGGAAACATGTGTTCTTAATTATTTTTAAACCAACCAATCAAGCAGAAATTCATTTTATATTTAACCTATTATGTGCATGATAGTGCTTTTAAATTGAATTCAATTTAAATTCAAATACAAATTGAATAAATTCTCTAAAGACTGCGAATAAACCTGAATTTCTTGGCTATTTAAGTAAATTTAAAATAACTAAGATAACATAAAGGCTCTTGAAATAGCTTGTATTATATTATTTAATTCAAAAAAGGGGTGTGTGGATGATCTCTTCTCCCACAAGTTTTTACCCCAATCTCCATTAGCAAAGCTCAAGGCTATTGAAATTTCTGCTCAAACACAAATAGCGAACAAAAAGCAATTTGCTGATGAAATGAAATGGCAAATGCGAGGCAAATGCAAGTGAATGCAATTAAAAGGGAGAGAAGGAGACATGGAAAGACACATATGCACATGTCTGTGTGCATATATATAAAGCTTATATTTGTGTTCTGGCTAGACCAATATCTCATATTAATTTTGTCTGCCAGTCTCTCTCTCTCATTTACATGCAAAGGGAAGATGAAGTTTCGGCGCAGCTTTTGTCTATTTACCGCAACAAATTTGAGTGTAATTTATCGGCCAGAGAGAAGCCAGGAATAAAGAGCGAGAACAATTGTACAGTGGTGATTCACTGTAAAGAATATTTTGATTGTTCAAGAAAATGAAATGGGAAAATAATTATGGATATTTAATTTAACAAAAATTACATTTAACTATCAAAATAGAAAACGGACGGACTGAAGAATAAAGGGGCTTTTAGATTAACACTTCTGTTGATACTGATCAAGAAAATTCATACATATTTACTTTAAGGGATCAAAATAAAGGGTTGGATAAGTAACAAAAAAAAAAATATATACATTTTTTGCTTTAAGTATAGCTTTAAATATTTAGTATATTATTTATTTAATCAATCGACACTCACCCTTGCTTATTCCGGTGGCCTTATCCCTTAGCACATTGATCGAGTGCACCGGGCCGTATTCCTCGAACATCTCACGCAGCTGCGACTCATCCATCGACTTGGGCACCTGGCCGACAAACATTTTGATATTATCCGGATCCGGCTCCTTTTCGCCGTACGTGACCACGGTGGTGTCCGTGTCCAAGCGGAAGCACGAATCATCGTCCATGCTCACGACATTTCGATTGGCGCTGCACGGATTGTTGTTGTTGTTCACCAGTCCAGCGGCGGACATTATACCGTTACTTCCAACGGCTACCAGTGAGTTGGTGCTGCCCAAGCTCGGATTGTTGTTGTTATTGCCTCCGTTGATGCTGTTGTTGCTACTACTGGTGTTGTTGTTGTTCAGCAGAGATGGATTATTGTTGTTGCTATGTATGGGGCTATTTGGCAGGCTATTCGTGGCACTGCTACTCTTATCGCTCATACCAAATGCACTGTAAAAGAGAGATGCAAAAGAGTAACAGTTAGTACAGTGATCACTTTAAATGAAGGCAGATTGAAGAAGGAAAATATAGTTTACAATACGGAAACTAAATTGAATTTAATTCGTTTTTCTTAAATACCTGATTCATTTTGCAACGATTAAACGATTAAATACATTATAACAATTTGTAAGTAAATATTTTATATTAATTTAATACTCTATCCAGTTTTATTCCCTAACGAATCCTCACTGTAATGTACAGCTAGGATTCACCCACACTGAAACACACACACAAAGAAACTTACTCCAAGTACAAATCGCTGTCGTTTTTCTCAGAGAAATCGAAAATCATGCGGCGATTAGCCAAAAACGAAGAGCGACTGCTGAACATATTGCGATCTCAAATTACAATTGTACACGGTCAACGCGAATAAACAACTAATTTAGCGGCTGCACGATATTTAGGCGAATGTCACTATCAAAATACCAATACCAATACGTTTACTGTTAACGCGCACGGACACTCGAGGTCGGGTTGAAAAAATTTAAATTAAGGGCCTAAATAAATACTTCCACTTAACACGGCGACACTCTCGGCACTCGGAACTGAACGTGACTAATTAAAAAAAGTAAACTATATTATATTCAATATATAAATGCAGCGCCTTCGTCGTCCGCTCCTTCTTGAACTTCCTCTACGAGCAATCGTCGATGGACAAATGAACGAGAAACCGAACGTGAGAAGATGTCATGAGTGCAATGGCTCCCAACCAGAGCGTGGGAGAAGGAATCAACGAGAGAGGATGCGAGAGAGATTAAAGATCAATACTTAAGCACGACTGAATGAGACAGGTGGCTTGGCTTGGATGTTAGTTAAGCTCAAAGCAGAATACAGCGAACAAAAAGGAATTGAAACTTGGAGAGATCATGAGAAACCGTATTTAACCCTATGTTAAGGGAATTATATTTATAAATTATCCCTCGGTAAATTATATTATTTTACAGAATGTTCTTATATTTATATTATAGAATAAATTATTAAATTTAATTTAATTATTATTAATTCTTAATTATTGTTCTTGTTTTCCTTTTTTATTTATTTTTTATCAGTAGGTTTTCTATTGATTTTATTTTCTTTACACAATTGGTGAATTAAAAACTCTAATCGCATTTAGTAGCATACTTATCAGGGCCTGGGCATGGTGTGTGCAAAGCTTAATTATGTGTAATGTGATATACCGTGATTTGTCGTTTATCCTCAAGTGAACATTAAAGGAAATGCAGGGACTTAAAACAACTTCGATTTCGGCTTGAGTGAACCGTTCTTGTTTGCCTTGGCGATTTTCTGGGCGAGTAAGCCTCAAATAGCATTAACCTAATGGCCATTTGCTTGTGTAAATAAACGATTTTAGCTTTCGAATGGAATTGGGTCAGCTAAAACGCGATGAGCAAACACTTGGACAAGGACCTCTTCCACACCTGATGATTAAACGTTTGCTGTCTGCTTACATCTACAGTTGCGGGCATGATAATAGCAATCGTAAGTATATTGTAATCTTCAGTTTTTGTTTTAAAATGCTAAAAATACTTTTCAAATAAAATGCTTTCAACTAAAATATTTCATATGTTTCAACATCTTTATAGAAAATTAATTATATATAGGATTTTTATAAGTATTTTAAGAACATACCTATTGTGCTAAAACCAGCTGTATATTTGACTCAAATGAATTAGCTCACAACTAAAGATAGGATGGGATCGGATAACAGGGCGTGGCACTGAAGGAGGTGGATTTCCAGGCAGACAAATGGATAAAGGCAACGTTTGCTTTTTTGGGCGTAATTAGAAATTTGGGTTGACGTTGAGAAATCGAAAGGTGAAATCAGCTCATTTGCATGCTTATAGCACTTTCGTACAACATTTGCGTTAAGAATTCAGTTATTTATTAGAACTAAATTCATTAAGAAAGTATTAAATCACTAAATGGTTAGTAAGTTCTTTGAACTTACTTAAATTTACCTCAGAACATATAAAATATTTATATTTTAAATAAATTTAACGGGTTTTATCTCCTAAAATTAATTGGTTTTTAATCGCCATTATTCCGTCGAAGCAACCTGTGTCTTTTCTATTTATTATCTTCCTATGTCTCCTCCCCACAAATTTGGTGCTTTGAGACTGCTGTTGCCTTTTATTTTATTTTATTTCTTAGTTTCACTTTTATTTAGCAAATTCTTGTCATCCCGCCCCACCGACTTGCTCGCTTTCCCTCTCCCGCTCCCTCTGCGACTTCTCTTTGTTGCATTTTGTAATTTGAACTTCTTCTTTGCTCTTTGTTTTCCAGACGCAAAACTTTTCAACTCTTCGCCCGCTCTTTCGCTGCTTAACCCTTTCCTGACTTTTTTGGCTTGACTTTAATTTAGTTAAAGTTGAAAAGCCACCCTTCACCAGCAAACAAAGTTGAGGGACCCCTTAGGGGAAGTAATTGCAACCACCCTGTGACACAATTATTAAATTTCTTACACGCAGTCAAAATAATAAATAAATTTGATTAAGAAAATTTAACTTTCTCTTAAAAATAACATAAAATCTAACTATTTAAAATGCATCTTCGCCTTATTTATTTATTTGAATTGTTTTTTAAAGGGGTTTTAAAGTTATAGCGCATTAGTACATTATATTTTATATATTCATTGTTAAGTGTATTCACAACTTTAAGAAAAACATTTCATTTTTAAAATTTTTCCTGTGTACGCTCTACATGATCCAAGTCCTGCTTCGAACCCAATAAAACATGCAATTGCAACAATTTTATCCCAAACTTTTTAACTTTTCTTCCAAACAACAAACTAAACAACAAAATAACCATACAAGGAACGAACGAGTAAAACGAAGTGAACTTTGTTGCTATCAAAGTTCAAACTGCAATTCATCTTCATCAACAAAAAGTATGGTACAATATAGGGAATAAAAGGATAATTTTGACCAAAAGAATACCCTGTAATATATTTTCAGTTCCATATGTTCGATAGATCAGTTCAAGGTTTTTAAAAAATTTTAACTCCCGAAATATTTTAGCCTTTTTTGGATAAGGGTTTTAAATAACATAATTTAAGTTCTCATACAACATGTATACTCAGTTCCAGGTTATCTAAAGATACCCTGTAGTATCTTTAGAAAGTTTCAGTTTCTTCGCCTTCAGTTTGTCAATAATGCACCCCGAAATGGCAGTGAAATCCAGTTACAAATTGAAGATTTCACTCTTTAAATTTTTTAAGTAAACTTTGGTCCCATTTCTCGCCCACTCCTTCTTAGCATTTATCTTCATTTGTCGGAGGAGAAGGAAAAGCTGAAGGAAAAGCAGCAGAAGGACCTGCAGAGCTGGAGCAGCTGTCAACAATTTGCCGACCGCAAAATTGTCGAGGGAGCCAAGTGGGAGTGTTTGAAATTCGGCATAGGGATTGCGCCTGGACCACGCCTCCGATTCTCTCGAGAAACTCACTAATTTGCTTGATTACTCCAGAGAATTTCCAGGGGCGGAGGAAATTTGAAATCTATTATAAAAGTTTTTTAGCCTCAAAATGAAGCCTCACTTGGGATCGCCGGAAGAGATGTTGGTCGTCGTGTCGAAAGAGTGGGTGGGGAAAATCATCTTCGGCAACGGCGTCGACATGGGTCAACACTTTGACACAGACAAGGACAAAGCCAAAACTTCTCGAACAAAGGTGAAGAAAATAAAGGAAGAATAGTATGTAACATCTGGGGAAAACAGTCGGGAAAATTGGGTATACTTGGTTAAAAATTATATTTTTTTAATTTAAGCAGAAGATGGATAACTAATCCTATCTTCATAACATTTTTAAAATTTTTTAAAGTTTTTAAAATTTAATATGCAAAATGCAAATATAATGAGTGCATTTTAATAATAACCGCAAATCCTTAAAAACTCTTTAAAAAATATATTTCTTAAGTTTACCTTTCCTTGTTTACCTTTATATAGTTAATGGACTAATTTAAACTTAAAATAACTTTAAATCTTAAAGGTTGCACTATTTTCCTAGCTTTTTCCTTCGAGTGCGTTTCATAGCAGCTGAAAATTTTCTTGAACAAGTTTTTCTTGTCTTCATTTTACCATTTTTTGTTTTTTCTTTTATCTTTTATTTTGCAGGTGAGCTGGATATTTTTTTATGTCTAGCGTCTGTTCCACAACAAATCAAGTGCAAAGTGGATTCCTCCACTTCATATTATTGTTGTTGTTGGTGTTGTTGAAGAGAGTGAACTTTTGATTCTTGTTATTTTGTTTTGTGTGAACCCCCCTCTCTATTCTGCGTTTTTGGTCTTTGTTCTTCTTGATTGGTTTTTGTTTCTAGTGCGATGTACTAGAGACGGGAAATCAATGGGAAAGAAACTCGAGTGATTCTTATTTTTACTTCTTTTTAGGGCTTCAACAGTGTAATTCCTGAAGTGGGGCAACAGAAATTGAAGGACTAATGAGGACAAAAGGTTAACAAGAGGATGGTCTTGAAGGTTAAATTTATTATTTATTTTGTTTAGCTACTAATTTAAAACTTTTAAAATTTTCTATATTATTTAATTGGTGTCTCAAGGAATTAATTGAAGTAAAAAGATATATTTTACTAATAAGTAAGTTATGATACTTATGATAAAATTTTAATGCTATTCTACAAATCCATTTTAATCCTAATTTTCCTATAAATACAACTTTATTAATACAAATTCAACATAAACCTTTCTCAGCACGAAACTATAAAATCAAATGCCTTATTTCGTATTCCTTTGTAGTTTAATCCTTGCCATAATTTCCCCAACCTGGCGGTTTTTAAGCGGCTTAAAAAGCACCCTCAAACTCAAGTCGGGGCTTTTCTTTGATCAGGGCAAGAATAACCTTTTAATGCGACTCAAGTTCAAGAGACTATAAATTACTCAGCTTTACAAAAAAAAAAAAATAAAAAAAAAATCAGGCCAGTAAAAAGCAAAGAAAGAAAAAGTATAAAAAAATATGAGAACATTTCGGCACGCTTATCAAAGATAATTTTAAGCCGCATTTAAAAATGATTTCTTTGCTTTATTTTCGCACAGGCTCTCTGGCACGTTATGCCCGCCCTTCAACCTCTTTTTCCCAGCCTGAGTTTCCCTCTTTTTTGTCGAGCTTCGCGACTTTTTTCGCTGACTGTGCGATGTCTGGCAACCCTGGAAGGACAAATCTGCTGGCGCAAGGAAGAGGGAGAAGGTACGGGCACATTGGACCGCCACTGTTGACAGTCAGTGAACCCCGAAAAAAGGAATGTCAACAATAAAAACAAACAGGATTTGTAGATTTTGTAGTTAAAAATTTCTAATACCCCTTTAAAATTAAATAATTTAATATTATTATTTTAAACTTTAATTGTAAGATTAATGTGACCGTATTTTTTAACAAAATCTTTCGAAGTTACAATTTTTAATTAAATTAAACTTAAGCTAGGTATCAACTAGTTGGATCTCGGTTAAGCATTGCTCTTTTTTTGGTCAAGGACCCCTGGTTCGCATCCTTCCACAGACCTCGAAACCTGTGCGAGGACTTGGCCTCCTTTTCGTCCTTCCACTGCGACAATTGGATGAGCAAATGCTGACGAAAGGAGTGGCAAGCTAGCTGACTGGGTGTCGAGGAAGGCGGCGGCGCCAGGATGGAGGACTGAGCTTGGACTTTGTGCAAATATTTGACATGGCCAAAAGCAGACAGCGGCAAAGGGAAATGGAAATGGTAACGGGAGCAACAGAGGGCCAGCAGCCAGGACATCAGATTGGTGGGATGCAGCTCATTTTTTGAGCCGACCCTGGGGATTTTCGAGCGGGGGTTTTCCCGAGCAGGGGTTTTTAGGTTTAGGACTCGTGTGTAATTAAGCAAAAATTCCAAATCGTTTGTACTTGCTGTCGCTGCCTCTGCCTCTCCCCCTTGCCCTCTCTCCCTCTTTGTTGTTAATAATCACTTGTAAATAGATCAAAGTTGGCATTTTATTTGAATTCCTCATCACAGTGAGGAATTTTCGGTCATTGAAGTTGGCACCAGACTGAAAGTCTGGACAGGATTATGTTGACTAATTAGAGGTTGATGAGGGCCAGTTCATTGGGGAGTTGCTTTGGAATATAGAGAAATGGAAAATGTGATAGGGAAGGTGGTTGAAGTCCCTGCGGAATAAGGGAGGTTTGCTTTGAGGCTTTGACTTTTTGGCTTTAATTAATTGGGTAAGACTTTACAAATTCTAAGGGATAAACTCCCCAGGGAACGGTTGAAGAACGATTTATTTATTTTAAATAAAAAACCTGAGGCAAACAACTTTTAAATAATTTATAAAACTAATCATTTTTCTTTCTAATTATTTAAATACATTTATTTAAAGTTGCTACCCATACATTTCCCTCCTTACAACCGAAAATGACGCTGAAATTAAAAGGCCAAGAACACAACAAATAAAAGACAACCATCGGTATTGTCACCGATGGAAAAAAGTGTGCAATAAATATCCGCCACACAGGAAACCAAATTAAATAAGTAAATCTTGCGGCCATGTAAAAAAAAACCTGAAGCCGAAAAAGCAAAAATAAAGAACCGAAAGCCGAACCAAGGATAAAGTGTATGTGAGCGTGTGCGTGCTTGTTCTATATGTGTGTCGGAAGATAAAGCACAAAGGGATGCCAGGACTCGGCGGCAGTGTCACTGGGAAAACCCGAATGAAAAAAGGGAAAATTAAATTGTGAAACGTAATGTTAACGCAGCCAAAATGCCCAAAAGTCCAACAGAGGCGATGCGAGCCCGGCTTTAACCACAATGAATTGAATGGAATACATGCGAAGAGGCTAACCAGAAAAAATATATATTTATTTCCCTTCTCATTCACAGTTTTTCTTCCCTTTTTTTTGGAATTTTTTGGGGTATGTAAAACTTTTCGTACTCTTAAAGAGATTCAGCAGTGGCATACATGGCCGGAAAAGGATCAAGGGGGCGGAGCAGGCTGCGGGGTGTTAAAACAAAAGTAACTGCATTTCAGGAGCAAAAAAAACAATGCCAACGGCTTCTCAAAAAAAAAAAAAAAAAAAAAAAATTGAAAATGTGGAGGTATGCGAAATTTTGACACTCTTTAAAATATAAAACCAAACAAAATGAGAAAACTTTCAAACTTCTTTACACCAAACCTTTTACTTATCGATATTTATATTTTTGTAAAATTAATTAAAAAAGATATTTATTTATATGCACAAGAATAACAAAATATATTTATTTATATATTTTGTAATAAAGGTATCAATAAAAGAATATCTTAATATATTAAAATATTGAAAAACAGGAATACCACTAACTAATAAAATGTCACCTATGTTATATCCTAATCCTTATATCTTTTATCCTTATTCTGAACAGTATTCACAGTCTCCACTCCCCAAAGTATTGAAATTCTCCAAAATGAAATTCTCCAAAAGCGCAGACACAAAACTTCTCACCCGGGAACAAGGAATTTATTGATTCTTTTTGGAAATAAAAAAATCAGAGCCCGAAAGAAAAAACGAATCGAAAACTGTGGGGCCTTGGAAAAAGAAGAAAATCATTTGCATGGCTACCGGTGCCGGGTAAAAAATTCGCCACTCTCGCTCTCGGATAAAAAACTCCACCCACGAAACGGAGCAAGATATGTGGAAAATTGAATCAAATGATTTTTATTTTTTCCCGCAGCAGCAGAGACAGACCAAGGGGTTAACACTTTTCCAGCATAAGTCTTGAAGGAAAAATAAAAAAAAAAAAACAGCAAGAAAAAATTATAAATGAAAATTCCAGAGTGCTGAGGAGGACAAAAAAAAAAAGGAGAACCGAATAAAACTTCACAACTTGAGGCTGGCGCTGAAATTGTCGCCGCTTTTTTGCAAATTGTTGTTTGCCAACGAAATTGAAACAATTCCGTGCTCTTTACTCTCGATTTTCCCCCTCACTCTCGCCATTTTCCGCAGCTATCTTTCCATTTTTAACCCACTCGATGCAGTGGCGCATAAATTTTGTTGGTTTGACGCGCATTTTACAAATGGATTCGGGGAGAAGGGGAAAATTCCAGAAAGTGCGCCCAAGGCAGAAGGGGAGGTGTTCCTCCTCTCCTGAATATGGATGCTTTTCAATATTTGAGCACTTCAAGGCTAATGAATTGGCCATTTTGGGAAAATGCAGTTACCTGAGAGGTGAGAGCTGCATTTTAACTGAAAATTAAAGAGGATCTCAAAGAGGAAAATAAGCCAATAAACCTTATTAAAAATATAAATCACTTAGCTTTTTAAATTAGTCAGCCTTATATTTTATTCTGCATTCTTTAAAGGCCTAACTTTACCCTTCCTCTCTTAACCTTGTTTTTTTGCGGCCATTCAAAATTTAAACACATCGTTATCCTAGCCCCAGCCACACACGAATGTCCCTGTTTCCTGGACATCTTGGTCTCAATGGGACCATTACCCCAAAATTGTGACAACAAAACAAAAAATGGGAAGGGAAGGTAGAATAAAAAATTAAGTCCCTCCTTTATTTCATTCTCATGCGGGAGACATTTGTATAATTTGTTTGGGTTTTGTGTGCATTTTTATGATTTTGTCAACGCGGCACAAAGCGAAACGAGTTGCGAAAGCGAAAGGATATCAGCCGGGGCAGCAGACAAGAGTGCGATGGCAAATAGCCCACAAAACGACCAAACGATAATCATAATAACGGGACATGGCCAACGAGGCCCCTGGGAAAATCCTTGAAAAAGGATGGAGGCATAAAGAAAAGCGCCAGGAAAGGAAAGGAAAGTCGTTTAGCAGTGTCTCTAATTGCCTAGGAAAACGGCCATTAAAATGGCAAGGACAAGGACCAGCTCTTCGTCGTCCTTTAGTCAGGTAAAAGCCTCAAGGAGCCAAGTCAAAAAAAATACGAAAAAAAATTATGTATATATATATTGAAATCGAGAGGAGCATCTACTTATTGAAAAACAATCTTGAGACATAAATTGGCCAACAGCCGAAGGGCATCAAGGGAAAATATATTTTATACAATCCTTAAGGGTCAAGTACTTTGTTTGTTGATTGACGGTTGAACAATTGAAGTATATAAGGAAATACAAATTAATTTGATTCTGTGTATAATAAAGATGTTTTTTGTATTTAATTTATAATTATTAAAAATTCCCTTTTGTTTAAGTTACACTAAAGTCTCGTAGTTATTTTTAGAAACGGCAATAAAAAACTTTCGCCATATCCTGGAGAGCAACAAGAACAAATACTTGACGCCGCAAAAAATCACGCACGCACACTTGTCTAAACAAGGACAAAAAAAATCGCGACATCCGCTCGCTGTCTCCTTCGTTTCCTTAACTTTCGTCTCTTTTATACACACACACACACATGGGAAGCAGGATTTGTCTTCCGTTTCTTCTTCTTGCTAGGCTCTATTTGACGCATGTCACGTGTTTAATTATTTACGTGACTTGGCGACATTTTTTGTTATCCTCCTACTTTTCCTTAGACTTTTCCTACAGATACAGTTTTTCCACTTGCTTGTGTAAATATTTATTGCCATTTTGGGTCCTAAAAATATATATTACAGGGGGGAAAAACGGGAAAACTAAAGCTGACAACTTGTCGCCTGTGAAAGGTATTTGTTTTTGGTTGACAATAAATTTGTATAGGAAAATATATAAGTGCATTGCTGTTGTATTTTGTTTTTAATAAACGAAAGCTATAAAATAATTGTACAAGAAAAATAAATTGTTTTTACTAACAGACTAGCAACAAAAGGTTTTAAATAATAATTTAATTTTAGTAAATCCATTTTAAAAATACTAAAATATGTAAATTATTTCTTATCTACATACTGTTATTTTAAATTTAATCAACACATACTTTATGAAGCCTTTCAAGAGCTTCAAAATATTCACCTCAACAAACCTAAAAGACATACAAAAAGAAAAAACAAAAATATCAACAAACAACCCGACGCTGCCATAAAGTCGGTTAACCAAAACTCCTGTCAGAACTCCAATTGAAATTTAATGCTCGGCAAACCCATTCATGGAAATTGTTGCTGCTCAAACGCAAACACACACACACATACGCAATTAAAAAGACAAGCAGTCATTAAAAATTTAAGCAGCTTTTAGGCTTACACGCGAGGAAAAATAAACACAGACGCACACGCAGGCTCACAAGCAGGAATAATAGACTTTGTCGCGCTTTGCTTTTGTTGTTTTTGTTTATTAACGCAGCCGAAACAGCAAAAATTATTTTGTATCCTTTTTTTTTTTTTGCATCTGATTAACAGGAAAGGATTGGTGGCAGGAGGGAATGAGCTGGCAGGGATTAACTGCTTGGGGCTCCACAAAGAACCCTTTGCGGACTTGATCAAATTTTATTAATTGAGTGGAGCAGACAAAGCAAATATTTGCATGGAAAAATTCCCCTTTTCCCTTCTAATTGCATGGGTTTTTTTATGTTTACGGGGCATCATTTTTTGAAATTAATTAAAAATTTCAGGTTAATATTTAAGGCACACACGGGATTCTGTTTGCCTGCAGGGCAGATTTTTCTGAAGATTTTTATTTAAGGAAATCAAAGCAGTTCTAAAACCATTGGATCTGCTTAAATCATTTAAATATTACAAGACAAATTAATTCTAGATGTAATTCTTAGAACTCCGAGTTCCTTATAAATTCCTTATTTTAAAAACCTAAACTAACTTCTTTTAGTGCAAAACTCCCAACTCTTTCTGACAGCAATAAGTCACATTAAAATATGCAAGAGAAAGCAATTTCATGAACATTGTATTTACATACTCGATTGCCCAATTTCAGTTTCAATTCATTTCAACATAAATTTTTCACACTTTTCCCATTGAGTGTTTGATTTTTGCCATTTTGTTTGCCCTTTTCATATTTTATAATGCAAACAATCTTGGCTCTGTGTTGCTTCGATTTTGCCCTGAAAAGCAACTTCAGGAGGAGCAGCATTTGCCATCATCGAATGTGACACACTTTTCCGCCCACACAGACACAGGCACACACACACAAACACACACCTTGAGTCTGGCGGAAAAACCTTTCGAATCACTTGAGTTGAAGACAATTCCTTGGGCCAGGCCACTTACGATTTCTGCTCCATGTGTGGCCCATAAAAAAAGGGAGGTAGCACAAAAGTAAGCGAAAGAAAGTGCCATGTTGTCTACCCAATACAATAAATATTTAATGCACATGTTATTACATCAATAAGTGTGTCACTCACACTCGCACAGAGCGATGCTCACACACAGATGCGAGGAGCGAGGAGATCCTGCGATGGCACACAGCTTTTATCTGCTGTCAGTTGAATTTTCCTTTAGGCAAAATATCAGGCTCACAAAAAGAATAACATGAGCGGAGAAGGAGCTCTTTGAACATGGAGAGTAAGTAAAAGTTGAGGATAATATGGCAGAATATTTTTAAATATTTGTTCAGTTCAGAAAATATTTAGAAATTGTTTGTTGATATTTAAAGTTAAAATAAAAAATAAGAAAATATGTAAAGCTAAAGAATACAGATGCTTATTTCCAAAAGAATTTTTTAGTTAACCTTTTCGATTTACAAAAATTATTTAGTATTTGACCATTGTGATTTACGAGTTTATTTATTTTACATATTTTTTAGCTATAAGTTAAAATCCTATTTCTTTTATTAAAATCTAACTTTACAAAAAACCCCTGCCTTACATTTTGCAACTTCATCGTTTATTTCTGTGGATTTATGCATCTTGTGTATTATTTAACAAAATATTTCTTTAATAGTGTGTTGATATTTAAAGACAATTTTACAGTTAAGAAAATAAAAGTAAAATTTTCATATTTCCCAAAGAATTTCTAAAGTTAAACGATTCTTATTTACAGCAGTTAATATAATTAGTATTTGAACCATTTCACCAATATAACCTACAAGTGATTCTATTATTTATTACGAACAAATTTATTATTTACAAATTAAACCCGTATATAAACCTTTATATTTTATTTTATTTCAATTTAACCCAAATCCCCTTCCTTACATTCTGTAACTCTTTCGTTTATTTTCGTGGAATTAAGGCATCTTCCCTCCTTTCTCTGTATTATTAAATTGTCAGCTAGAATTGCTCTTCATCCGTTATATTGATCAATCGATTCAATTTTATTTTTATGCACGAATCAACTTTCGTATACATTCTTTTATTATTCATGCAAAGAGGTTTTCCTGTCGGTGCTTCTATTTGTTTGTGTTCGTTGCTTTAACAAATGTAAATATGAATATGTATATTTAATCGAAATGTGGGTCAATTTTTTATGCATTAGCAATTGTTGCGGGGAGAGGCGTTAAAAGAGAGGCCAACAGGATGCCGACGCAAAAAATATACAAGGTAAACAAAGTTTTCTTTCCCAGTTGATGTGTTTTTTGGTGAGGTATTATTTTTTCGGCTCTATTTTGCTGTGTGTGTGCGTGTGCTGTGTGTGTTTGCTGTCAATCGCATTTGGAGCAGCCTTAATGCCACATGACAGGAGCAAAGCGTTGCATATTTTAAGGCGTCACAGAAATATGCCAAAAAACAAATTGAAGCAAACCAAAAAAAAATTCCGCTCAGGGTTTCGTTTTTAATTTTCATGCTGACCAAAAATTCATGAAAAACGTCAAATATTATATATTTTTTCAATATGCAAAAATAAACAAATTGATTCATGACATGTTCAAGTGGCAAATAAATTTTTCAAGCCAAGGGGACAGAAAATGTACAAAAATTTGACGAGTAAATGGATTAGAATGAATGGCTAAATTCGAGAGATTAACCTGGTTATCATATTTTTGTTTAGTGGCCGTAAGCTAGTTATTATTTGCCTATTAAAATTCCACACAAAAATTGTATTAAATTTCTACATCTAAATCACTGTTTTTCCGCCTATTTAAATATAGTTTTTCAGCTATAAATACATTTATAATTGAAGTTTTACTCACCTGCTTTGGTTAAGAGCCAAATATATGAAAAGAGAAGAACAGGGAAATGTTGGTTAGATATTTGAGCTGGTAGTTTTATAAGAAATAATTTTATAAGATATACGTATTAAAAAATTGTGAAATAAAATCATTAAACTACATAAAATATTACAATTTCTCTTAGTAAACAAAAACCAAAGCCAAAGAGTTTAATAACAGACAATAAGCTAAAGGGCAGGAGCTCTGATGTGGCAGTGAGAGGTCTCCTAAAACTGCATAATTCGAACAATTTCCAGTGTAATTAGAGCTGCACTTAAAAATGGTCAACAAGGAGCAGGACCCCAAAACAAATTACACTAAATACAAATGTGAATGCAGCTCGAGGAAAATTCCCAACAACAACGACAGCGAGGAAAACAAAAGAACAAGCCATGGAAAAGTCAGAGGATGGAGGACGTAGCGAGCCCATAAATGTACGACAACCGCAAATAAAACGGCTGGCAAATTGCTTGAGGATAGAGCTACAGAACAGAGTGAAAAAGGACATTGCAGGGGGAGGAGAAAGGACTAAAATTATGTGCTTGTGCCTTTAGTGGGAGGAAAACGAGACTGGGAGCTCCGCTCGTTGCTCCTACAGCCGCTATTAACTCTGTCTGTGCGTTGGAATCACCAGTGCGTCTGATTGTTAGACTGGATTAAAACTTGTGCTCCCTGAGTATTTACATTTCGAGAGGATTTTAGTTTACAGCTTACAGTTTAATCATTTAATTATAGTAAAAATAATAAGGATTACAAATATAAAAAATTAAAAACATTAAATGAACTTATATCTAACTTATATATAACTACATGCGATTTGAATTTCATATACTTTAAATGGTATACTTTTATTTATACTTAAAATAATTAAACTAAGCTCAATAAAATACATATCCATATATTTTTTAAATTAGCATACTATAAAATTATGTTAATTCTATCAATATATATTTCTCAAAAAGAATTATTTAAGAAACTCTAATTATCAACTGGCCATGTAAACATTTTCCAGTTTCCTTTTAAAAGTCATAATTTTTTTCCAGACATAGCATCAGCAACAGCTCGTTCTGACTTTGTTTAAAGAACAACTTTTTTGTTGTTCTTGTTAATATATTTATCTTTTGCCAGCCCTCTTGGTTGTGTTGTCTGTCGAATTATATTTTATAAGCCCCTCGGAAAGCAGCAGACAATTTGGACCCGAAAACAAAACAATTTTATGCCGCGACGCCGAAAAATTTCCCCAGCACATAGACAGCAGCTTGGTAATGGGTGTGTGTGTGTGTGTGTCTTTGGTCACAGGTGCCACTTATGCGGTCCAAAAACAACAAAGAGTGAGGCAAGGGAAAGGGTGGGGAGGGTGGAAAATGAAGGAGCAAAGTTGACTGCGCTTTTTGTGGCTGCTTTTCGCCATAGCCGCTTATTATAACGGTTTTTATAACCATTCAGAAGGAGAAGACAGTTAAAAAGAAGAAGCAGCCAAATGAAACTTTTTGAAATTAGAGGGTATCACAAAAAGCAGACCACGACAAAGGCATCAGGTTTCCAAATTAAAATAATCGATATACAGTTTTAGATAAATGAAAATCTAGTGGTCTATTGATAACAATATAACGATATTAACTATCGATTTGTTTTTGTGTAACATTTTTATAACACCTATATATCGAAAATGATTTATTTGCTAATCAAATAACATTGTTTATCGACTTATTTGACTATCGCCATTGACTATCGTAGCAATTGCTGATCCCCTCTTTGTTTTATTAGTGTTCATTTAGTTAAATCGGTCGATTAATTATCGATCAATTCTTCGACAACAATATATTTAAAAAAATTACTTGATTTAAATGAAATTTAAATTTTTATCGATTAAATTTTAATATTTCAATAATTTAAAAAAAGCATCTAATTTAAATTTAAGCTAATTCATCATAGTATTATGCAAACATTTTTATAATAACTATTTATATGGTATGTAAAGTGTCGACTTTCCACAGTAAAAAAGCTTTCCTTTCATTTTTCTACTGCTGGCCAGACTTTGCGAGTCATTTTGGCTATACCTTTTCCCTCATTTCCCTGCCATATCCTTCTCTTCCAGACGGCGGCGCATTTTAAGCATCTTAAAAAAAGTTTTCCCCTTGGGTTGCAAAACACACACACACACGCAGACACTCTTTTGCTGGTTAAAGTTTTGGCTTTCGGGACGCTTCTGTTTTTCACAGTTTTTGCTTTAATAATTCATTCGGTCGCTATTTATGTGACAGGTGATAGCCGTGGAAAGGATGTCCCGGCACTGTTTGCCCACTCCTTTGGTCAAGTGAAGAGGTTGCTCCTGGTCTAGACTTCGGGCACCCGCAGATGGAATAATTGCTGCGAACTATCTGTATATGTGTGTGTATGTTATTTTCCCAGAGGTCCTTTTTGAAGCTTTGAAAGGGGTGAATATGGGAGAGTAAAGAATTTAATTTGGAGTCCTTAAAATGACCGTATGGGTGACTAATTGAAGCGGCCCCTTGGGGGAAAAACTAAAAAGCTGAGCTTGAAATGGGATTTAAGGGACTAATTTAAAGTTATTTTATAGCTATAACTAGATATGGAAGTTGTAATGGATTTGTTTATGGTAAATTAAGTTGTGATTATATTATTATTATTAAAGATTTGAAAGGTATTTACATAATGGGTAATGCTAGATTAAAGTTTGTTAAAAGAAATTCTATATTTAAAAGTTAGCAAGAATGAAAAGCTTGAAATACTATAAATTTTATGACTATTTAAATTATTTAGCTTAAGCCGTTGTTCTTCCAAAGTATATAAACAAAACTATTCCTTTTCCTAAATAGAAAGTTCTCCAAATAAGAGACAGAAACACTTAACGAGAGTAAAATGCGAGCAAGAAAAGTAAGTGAGTTTGGGTAAATGCCACTACATGTTGGATCATTAACTAAACGACAGTTTAAGCTCCTCCTCCTGCCTGCCGACCTCCTTGAACAACAAAAGGCGAGTGGATAAAGAATGAAAACGGAAGCACATGAAATTTGTTGGCCTGGCCAACAGAGAGAGCAAATTTCTTGGCGGAGAAAGGAAATGTGCCACATAACATTAACCAACAACTCATATCCTTGAAAATTTAGCCAGACGACTGAGCTCCAGCGCGCCTGTTGATGGGCAGCACATTTTCCTTCTTCTTTACTTTTTGCCACCACTTGCGGCAAACTCTAATGAAGCGGCAATGAGGCGAACCACCAGCAGCAGCAGAACGAAGAAAAAGTTTACTCGTCGAAGGAAAACAAACATCGTCATCATCGTCATTATCGTCGTCGGGATGGGAAGGCAGAGGCGGCAAGGACACGTCATGACCCTGATGAAAATTTACATATAACCCAAAGGAAACTTTTGCGGTTTATCAGCGGGAAATAATCAAAGATACTCGCAAGAGCGGAATGGCTAATGAGGGAAGAAGCGGCAAGCGACAAGGGGAAATGGCCAAATTAATGTGGAAACTGTATATGATAAAGTCTCCTTTGATGTTGAAAATCAAGCTACTTTAAGGATACACACATGGTAGGAGAAAGTATATTCAATACTTTCAATTATAGGCTTAAAAATTTACTTTAAAATATGTATAATAAAAAAAAACTAGCTCCTGAAATATCTGCTCCTGCTAATAGAAGAAAATGTTGCCTACTTATTGGGGCACCACTTTTTCTAATCTAACTTGAAGAATGTGTCTCAGAATTCTAATATTTTTACCATAATAATAGAGAATAAAGTAAAAAAAAATTCACCACTCTTCCCTCTTAAAGACTGCTCTTTCTGGCCATATCCTGGCTGATAGGCAAAACGTTTAAAAACATGATTCTCGGAGCATTACCAAAGAATGAAGCAATCAACGGCAGGACTCAAGCAGCCAACAATTGAGCAACAAGAACAACAAAAGGCACAAAGAGTACAATTACAACTACAAGTGCAGGTCCCTCCTCTCTCCCCTCTCCTCTTTCCACACCCCAACCCCCTTGAGACTGTGGCTCAACAATTAAAACCAACTGAGTTGCCATATTTGAAGTGAGCGAGTGAAAGGACAATAATAACGAGGAGGAAGGAAAAAGCTGTGGGCGGAGCAGGAGGGGGCGGAGTACTCATAATCATAATTATGGACTTCCCTCATCAGGAGTACAACAACTACACTAGAGAAATGGCAAAGCCTTAATTGTTCTCATGTGTTTTTTGTATGGGGGCGTGGCCTCTTTTATTTTGCCTCTTCATTGTCCAAACCAGAAAAGAAAAGCACATGCATTTGGCTTGGTCAAAAGGAAACTTCTTACTACACGTTATTGTGGCCGTTATTGTTTTTGTTGGTCCCTTTTCCGTTTTCCCTCCCAGCTAACATAATTATATTCTAGTTGCTGCTCTCAGCATCATTATGGCGTTCAAGCCTGACCGAATTCGGTTTTAATTGTTCCTCTCTGTCATAACTTGTAATGATGACTCGGACGGTGAGGACGAGCGCTGCTATCAATGGAACTAATTTAGAAAGGACTTCCTTGGGCTGAGGCAAATGTTTTATCGCAAAGAGCCAACAACAACAACAACACAGTAGTCTTTACTCTAAACACAAAACGAGACAATTAAAATGACCATTAAAGTGAGCTGAGGAGGGCGAACAACAAAGAAAGACCAAGGGATTCTAACCAGGAGACGTTGTGTTTCGAAGAACAGGGGTTAGAATAAAGCTGAAAGCAACTTTAAGCGAACAATGTATAAATAAATAAGTTAATTAAATCGAGAAGAAATTAAATTAAATTAAATTAAATTAATTAAAATTAAGTGAACATAATTTTATTTATTTTCAAGATCACTTTCTTTGTAAAGGTAGACTACAATTTTTATATAGCACTACTCACTATGCTAAAGAAAACGTTTCGTCCTTGTTTAATTGATAGAAAGTTTTATCTAGTTTAATAATGCTTTGGACATTTCTTGTAATTAAATATTTTAATGTAAAACTTCTTTTTGTCGAGGACCTACTGTACAAATAGTTGCAGGACACTAAAACATTTTCCCATTCCCTTTTTGGTTGTAATGGGTCTCATGTGTTTGAGAGCCTGAAATGTGACAATTAAAATGTCTTTGGTTTTGTTTTTATATTTTTTTTTTCTGGCTCTTTTACTGTTTGTGGCCCTTTTTATGCCAACCATCTTGGCCATATTTAAATTAAGTAGCTATCAGTTTAGGAAAAGCAACCCAAAATGAATTGAAATCATTTTTTCGTCCTGTGATTTTAAGGTATTAAAGGTTCCTTGATTTAATTTAAATGTTGAATATTAAATTCGAATTATACCAATTTTATATAAATTGTATATAAATATTTACAATTATTTGTTGATCTTTATTGGTAAATATATCTTAATTACAACTTATTATTTAACTAAAAAGCTCTAAGAATTTCTTTTGAAATTAGTAAAGTTCATCATCAAAATAATTTTAAAGATATTTGCATAAAAAATAATAAACTAAACTAATAATTTCTTTTAAAATAATCTCTTCTATTTGCTTAGCCTTTAATAAGTTTTTTTTTGTATATTCCATATCTCTCCCCCCCCCAGCTGGGGCCACCCCCTCACTTTCATGTTCATAACCAAGTCAAGTGGGAAGCAAGTTTCCTAATTACGCCAGCGTCGACGCATCCTCATCTACTCTTGACATATTTTCCCTAGCATTTGTTGTTGTTGCTGCTGCTGTGCAGGAAAAACCCTCCCATTGAAAAGCATATTCTCACACTGAACGGTGAAAATTTGAGGGAAGAGTGAAAGAGAAAATATATATGAGGTTTTCCTTTAGAAATGAAAAATGTACATGACATTTTTTTGGGTTTCTATTTTCACTCGTTTTTTGATGATGCAGAGCTTTATGTGTGTGCACGGTGTGTCCACACATATATTTGCATTAAGCATAGCTCTGTTCCCTATAACTCCATAAAAATATATATATTTGTAAACTATTTTTTTGGGAACGAAATGAAAGCGAGACCCTTTCATATTTAGTCAAAGCTGGACTCTCGCTGCTAACCTAAATAGAGCTCATAAAGTGATAATTAAATAAGTTTTTGCATAAAGCTTAGGATTAAATTATAAAGCAGTTAAATGAGAGTTAAGGAAGGGATTTAACATTTAGCAGAAAAAGTGGTTAAAGCTTTTAATAAGTTTATATTTTTGGAATATTTATATTACTAGAACATTTGTCATAAATTTATAGCATATTTAGTCTTCCTAAGCTTCCTACTTGTAAAATGAATATTCACCAAATGTATTTCTAGAACAAAATTTTTAAAATGAAAGCAAATTTAACTCTTTTTCTGGCATTAAATTCTAGGATATTTATCCTTAAATTAAAGCATATGTCCTGCCTCTCGATTTGCTTTCCAAAACAGCCAAATTCCAGCAGACGCAGAACACAAACTCACACTCGCACACACACACCTGACAGTTGCACAAAGGCTAAAACATGGCCAGGAGTCTACCTTCTCTGCTCATTGACCACTTAAAGACAAAGCCAGACTCCCTTGTCCATTGTCCCATGTCCATTGTCCGTTCGATGTCCGCCAGTTGCCAATCGCCGGTGCAACGAAGCGGCAAATGCAACACCACGACACGACAGCAGGCCCAGGCAACAGAAGCAGCAGCAGCAGCAGCAGCAACACTAACAGCAAGTTGCAGTCGCAACATGAGCACACTTTAACCCAGGAGTCGATATCATTTCCGGCCAAATGCGTTTACAATGTGGCACACGGGCTAAATGGCAAAAAGATGGAACGGGCACCGAGGGGCGAAACGTCAAGTCCAGACACAAACAAGCTGCAAAGTTTTGCTTTCTCCACCTCATTTCGCAGACCTTTACTCTTGGCCCCACATTAAAGCCATGGCAAAAGCACACACATACACACACAGACCAAAATTGGCGCTCAAAACAACATTTTGAAGTCAAAAAACGCTGGCTGACTGCATAGTCTGGGCTTCTGAATTCGCTGACAGGCCGCCGACGCCGTCTAGCCAAAGCAAAAATTTAGTTTTGACTGCATTCTTTACACTAACAAAAAACTAAACTAATAAAAAGAAAAATAAAAAGGGTTAGCCGGGACTTGAACCAAATGACTCAGCAGTTAAAAGGCGAGTGTGAACGAGATAGATGGAAAAGGAAGGTAGCCATATTATTGTCCTAAAATTACAATGTTTGTAATCGAAAGAAAATGAGTTATTTAATGTAGACTCTATTCGTTACTAACAAAAAATAAAAGATGGATTTACATTCTTTGTCATCCAATTAAAGTTATTAATTAATTTTGACTGCGTTCTTAACACTTATAAAAATATAACATTAAAAAGTAAGCAGAGTCGAGACTCGAACCCATATTAGAAAGAGGAAGATGGAAGTTGGCGATTGTAATGATTTAGAATTACAATGTTCGTTATAAAATAAAAAATTTATTAATTCATTTTAACTGTATCCATTACATTAATAAAAATTATTAAGCAAGAAAGTTAGCCAAGACTCTTCAAAAGCAGTAATTGTGAGCGGGACAACTGGAAAGTGACCATTTTATTGTTACAATGTTTAAATAAAATTAAATAATTTACTTTGCATTGCATTTGTTAAACTAAAAAAGTAAAGAACAAAATATAAAAATAATAAGTTAGCTGAGACTTAAACCCACGACTCACTTGTTTCAGATAAGCTTACAACCATTTAAGTCAAGTGCGAGCGAGATAGCTACTGTGCTGCAACTAATTTGTGTCATAACTCCCATATTTGTCCTTAAATTCTACTCAAAATTTATAAAAAGTCTCCTCACAGGCCTATTTATTAAAGCTTCATTAACTTCTTCAAATATTTCTGAAATATTCACATAAAAACCCCCTCTTTTTTTCACTGTACCTTGCCTGTCCACAAACCGAAGACCACAGCTATAGCAACAGTCAGTACCCAGCCTAGAGCAGTCGTCATTGCAGTCACTCACTCAGTCAGTCAATCAACGAGTCATTCCGTTTGCCAAACACTTGGGGCCCCCACCTCACGACCCCTCTGTACCAGGGAGTCCCCTTTACCAGAGAAACCCCCTTTACCAGAGAACCCCCCTTTACCAGAGCCCCTCCTTTATAGCCGCCGCAAATACAGGCGCCTGTCAAGTTGTCGTCTGGGGCCTGTGAAATTAGCGGCTGGCTGCAATTATGGCCTAAATGCGATGAGAACACCGTTAGACAGATGGGGGCAAGTCTTTCGCAACTTCATTTCTCCACCTTTCCCCTCCCTCCCCCCTCTTTCTCTCTCTCTCTATTGGGTGAAAACTTTCGTTGGCAGCTCTTGAATGCAGGAGCAGCGGCAGCGGCAAGAACAACAAGTTTTGGGCAATTCTTTACTTTCGGGCCAAGTGTGGTTGTTGCTGTTGTTAGCCATATCCGTTGTTGGCAGCAAACTGGGCTAATTGGCCTCTGCCAGAGTTTGTATGGATTTTTAATTGAAAATCAATAGGAGCGAAGCCCCGCTCTGGGGGCTGAAAGCGGCTCAGATAGCACCAGCTGCTGCCTCCCGAAAATTCTAACAGACATAATCTATTGCCCAATTTTGGCAAGACAAAAAGGGGGCTTAAACGGCTTTAAAGATTTTCGAAAAGTTACGAAACTAGAAGAACAGTGGATACGGGTAAAGGATTTTGTTTTTAAGTTTAAGTTTAAATTTTAGGGATGACAACAACAGCTTGTTGGAGTTATCTTAATAACCATTAATGTGGATTAAGGTTTCTTACTCAGAATAAGAACAGTACTAAATTAAGATACATAAATAAATATTTTTCACTAGCAACTCCATCTTTACAACAAACCATATTTCTAAAATATTTAATTTCCTTTCAAACAGCAAAAATATTCTAATTTCCAAACAATTACCATTAAATCTGCTCAGAGAAGAAAAGAAAAAAACATGCTCGCCAGCAAAGGAAGATAGAAACATTGCTTACAGCAATTTTGCAACACTTTGGCAACTCAAGGAATGTTTTTAATTAAATCAAAAAAGCAAAACCCTGCTTCCTGCGCTTCCCTCAACGTTCCACACTCTATTTTCCCCTGCACGTATGGGAAAACTTTTCGTTTTGGGCAAAAATTCATTAAAAATTTAATTTTCGCTCAACAAGTTGAAAAATGGAAGGAAACAAAAAAAGAACAAAAAATGAATTCCAGTGAAAGAAACTGAAACCTGACCCGAAAAGGTAGAAAAGGGAGATAGTAAAGAATGCACTTTGCTAATAAGTTTCGGCGCTTTTCGAATATCAGATGATGACGCGAGTGGTGGAAAGCGGAAAAGTGCAGAAAAAGCTGAAAGCGAGCTCAAAACTTTGCACCACGTGACAGGCGAAAATATTTTTCAACTGTGAGCACAAAAAAAAAAAATTAAAGAGTTAAGCGGTGTGTGTGTTGGGGAGAGAGTATTTTTTACCAGGCTAAAAACCACCTTCTTGTACAACCCAAAAAACCCTTTCCACACCGCAACTTTTCGCCGTTTCTGTGTCAATGTATGCCAAGAGGTGTAGCCTCCCCCCTTACACACACACCCAAACACACACACACACACCTTCCCTCTCCATTTTCACTAAAGTGAAGCCTCGCTGCACAGCAAAGTGTTTGATGTTGCTGTTGCTGTCGCTTCTTCTCTAGTTGTTGTTGTTGTTGGGTGCGCAACGAGGCATGCATATGGTTTACATTAGGCTAAGTAGCACACACACCCACCCACAACACACACACAATAACCATCCCCCCAAGCACACACCAAATACACACCACCCATGGACACACACAAACTTCCAACAACAGAGCCAACTCACTTGGCGCCTACCTGGAAAAACCAGAGTCCAGGTACAGTGGAATTGGATAAATATTATAAAATATTAATTAAACTGATAATTTTGGCAGAACTGCAGTTCTAGTGCAAGAATCCTTAGATCTTGGTAAAAAGAAACACATTTAGAGATTTAAAACACCTGCAAATTTAATTTACACTTATCACGACCTATTTTTGGTGATTTTAAATCTCTCATTTGTGACTATGTTTATTTTTTTAAATATTATATTAAATAAAATATATATATATATATATATATATATATATATATATATATATATATATATGTATAATATTTAATAATAATTTATATTGTTTAAAAATACCAAAAAGACAAAACATCTTGTCAAAATTACAGCTTGAAGCCATGAAACCTCTTAACTGAATTAAAACTTGGGAATTATAAGAAATTTTTATGCGTTTCGTAAAACTAAAACGGAATTAGCGATTTTTTTACCTTATTAATTTATTTTATTATTAAATATTACAAATTATTTAAAATTACTACTTGACCTCAAAATCTGTGACTCTATTTTATTTATTTTTAAATTTTTATTATTTAACAAAAACACTCTTAATTATTTTTGTATTGTTTTATATATTTGAATATCATCTTAGAAAGACATCAGTGACCTTTTATTCATTTCCCTAGTAAAAATATTTATAATATTTAAATTTAAAAAATGTTCAACTTAAATCTCACTATTCCCAGCACCCACTGTATTTTTTCCTGCACAGTAGCTCCGAAATGGTTTCGCCCAGCGCCAAGTGTTTGTGTTTTGGCATAAACGCGCTCTGATAAGCTAAAAGGCTAAGGGCTGCCAACGCGCCACATGTGGCTCAAGGGTTAAACCAAAGGCCAATGCAGCAGCAGCAGCAGCCGCCTCAACTCCGGGTGTTATAACTAAAAAGTCTAGGAGAAAATTTAGCAAAAAATAAAAATCAAGAAAACAAAATGTGGGAAACCCCAAATGTTGAAAAAGAAGGGAAAAACAAAGTTGATAAGCGACCAGTTCCCCGGCTCACTTAACATATTTCGAGGGGTTGCGAGGGCAGGGTGCCGGCGCCGTGCATTGTCTATAAAAATTTATGTCTAACAGGGGCAAAATGCCGCAGCTCTCGGTTTAATGGTGTGAATTATATTAAGCGAGCCACCACACACGCACGCGGGAAAGGCAGCTGCTTATGTGGGTTGCGTGTGGGGGTGGGGGGTGTGGCAACCCTATAGGGTTGCCGCTGATTTGTTTTTATCACAGCTCCCCGGAGGCATCAATTATGCGCCAATGTCGAGAACGGGAAGTTTTTCGCCCGGCGGTGGAAGCATTTAATGGAAGGAAAAGAATACAATTGGGGGATGTGGGGCAGTCGAAGTACCTTTTCCGAAGGGTAGTTTAAAGTCCTGGCTGCAGAAAAGGTGCGTCCTTTTATTTTAAAATCCTAAAAAGCTAAAGTGCAGGCTCAGGAAAATATAAGGTTGATTTTATTAGAGTTTTGTGAAGGGAGAAGTGGTTTAAGGGAGAAATGGTTTTTCAGAGTAAGATAAGCTAAAGCAGCTTAAAAATTAAATTTATTTAACTCATAACTAAATTAATCTTCTCTACAATTAATATTTTAGAAACTTTATTAATGATGTATATATATTGTTATATTTAATCTTTACGATTGACAAAAATATAAATCAACCCATAATTAAATCCTCCTTTCCCAAAACTAATACTCTGACCGTCTGTACGCAATTTTTTTTCAAACTTAAACTTCCTACCAAAAAAAATATAACCACATTCATTGCAAATGCACCCGCACATATTGCTCTTTATACGCCACATAAAACTCCGAATTATAACCAAAAAAATGTAACTGTCAACAATTGCCAAGTAATGCTTCCTTTTCAAGTTTTCTTCCCCTAATCCCAGCCACCAGCCTCTCTTATGAAAATTTACCGCCACCGCAGACGCACATAAAAACGATTTCGCGCATTCAAAAAAGCACAAGGAAGACGAACAAAAAAAATGCACATAAAAAATAAAATACAACCGAAAACCTCTTTTAATTCTTTTTTAAGCAAACAAATAAAATTATGCTAAGAGGATGGAAGCGGTGAATCCGGGCACAGCATAAACACGGCGAATAAATATGCCGAAGGGTGGCAGGAAGGGCCCAGACTTTCTCCCAGGGGTGCCTTCAACGTGGCCATTATGACGAGCAGAAAATTCGCTCTTAAAAAAATAAAAAAAAAAACAACCAACAAAAAAGAAAACACATTTCACATTTCGTTTGCGAAAAAGTCTCAGAAACAGAAAGAGAATTTCACAGAGAGTTATTTCTGAGACAGACAGCTTGGGGGGTTGGGCTTTTTTCTGTGTGTTTAATGAGCTAAGCGGAAGGAAGTCAGTCAGCGACGTCGAAGTTGACGTTTGTAATATAAAATAAATATATATAAAAAAAGGAAGTCACAGCGAACGTTTTAAGGACAGGCCCCTTTTTTCCCTGAAAATTGGGGAGGGTGAAAGAAAAGCACGGGGAGCCACAAAGAAAAGTTGAAAATTAAGGCGCGACTGTCACTTTTACTTTTCACTGCTTACTGAAGAATTTCCCGTGGATTTGCTCGTAATTTGCCTGACGAATTAAGGCAGAGTTTTCAGAAAGGGGGATGAATGGGGGAAGAGTTTGGATTTAACAGAATTTAATTTTGGGAAGGCAACTTTTTGAGAGCGAAACGTTGAGGACTAACAATAAAATATCACAAACTTGTTTGGCTTCCTTTGTTGGGGTTTATTATCATTAGCTTTTGGGAATAGAAAAGAGATAAATTATGGAGTTTATGAGGGTAAATAAATGATAAAGGAAAGGGTTGATTGATATTAATTTAAAGGATACATTTATGTCTTAAGATCGATAAACAAAACAAAAAAGCTACCCTTAAAAATCTAGTAAATTCTTAAAGAGTAAAATATTGATTCCTAATAACATTTAATTTCTCTAATATTTTTTTCTTTAAACCCCACTATTACTAGTATTTTAAGCTGTAAAACCAAAACCCTCAAGTATCCACTTACAAAGCCCCTGGATATTTCTCCCTCCCAAGACTTAAAACCAGTTAAACCCACACCTCAGAAACCCGAGTCAGAAATGATGCCACCAGAAGCCACTTCATCCCACTAAGCTCTCTCCAACACTTGCTCCCAGCCATCTGACTTAGTTTCCCTCCGATGTAAAACATGCGCTAAACATGGCTAAGAGTGTCAGTAAGAGCGAGATGAAATCAGGTAATAAAACACCGCCGTTTAGATATTTGACTTAGATTTTCAATAAAATACTGTGCCAATCTACGCAGCAGCAGCAACAGCCAGCCAAATCTTTTGCATAAGCCAGGACAATCTAATTTTATGGCCGGCACAAGGCAAGGTTGCCAAGACAAGTCGAGTCGTGGAAATGCGGGCCAAATAAATTGCCTCAGTTGAAATGTAAGCCCGGACTTTGGTCTCCTTCCCGTTCGAATCGCGTGTAATGCGCTCAATCAAAAGTCAAATGTCTAAAAATATTATGAAAAGCCCTTTTTGCCTGTTGGCCGGGACGAAAACACAGAACGAGACTAGGTCCAGGCCGTGGCAGGACGTTGCCAGGACGCAGCTCTTGGACGGAACAGGAATTCCCTAAGGGGTTGTAGCCAGCACCGATGGATGGAAAGAGAACAGTGGATGTGGTTTGGAAATATGTTGAAAGAATATAGAGGAAATATAATTAAAATTACTGAAAATTAGGTAATATATGGTAGCAACTTCTGGCAGAGTCAAGGTTTTACATAAAAAATTAAAGAATATGAATTAAAATAAAAATAAATTATTAAAATATATTAAAATACTAGAACCAAAGCTAGACCATGTTGAGAATTCTAGTGCTACATAGCAGGGAAAACTAGGCTAATGATGTGCAGGACCCCTGTGTGATTTTTTTGATAAATATGAATAGAAACATATATCTCATAGAAACATATTTCTCAGTGATGCTGTAAAGGCTCCTTGTGAGCTACCTTCTTAAGAAAATGTAAATGTTTAATATTTTTTTAATGATGCTAAAGAGGTCGCAGTTGTGCTTTGTTCTCGTATTTAAATCTCTTTGAAAAAAATATTAAAATATATATGTATTTGTTTGTGCAAATCGCTTAAGTCACTTTGAAAAAATACGAAAATATATATTTCCTTTTGAGGTAATAAGGATAAATGATGCATTGATGATAAAATCTTATTTCAATTTTTGTTACGAAGATATTTTCTTTACAAAATTGTTCTGCTTCACCCACTGTGCTGTGCACTTGCCTGTTTAGGATTCATTTATGCTGGCGGGTTCTGGGTTCGATTTGTGCTGCTCCACGATATATATAGAGTGTGTGTGTACTATGTTTGATGCCTTCTGGTGCTGCTTATCGTTTTTGCTCCTTTCTCCGCCCAAAAACTCAATTCGAATCGGTTTCGATTTCTTTTCATTTATACACTTTCCTGAATTCAGTTTTCTCCCCCTCCCCAAATGGGAATCTATTCCTGCCTCTATGTTCTGGAAATCGCCTTTACTTGTTATGCTATATATATATATTTGTATATATGTATATAGTATTTTGTTTTCCTTTTTATTTGCCTGATACTTTTTCTATTATTGGCTCCATTTGCTTTTGGCCCGTGTTTGTTTATGCTTCATTTTGATTTTCTCAGCTCAAATTGTATTTGTTGTTTCTATTTCCGATTTGGGGTGGCGGGGTATATCTATGCCCCTTGGTTTACATAGTGCCACTACCATTTTTCTTCCATCCGCTTAGTTTCTCGTTTTAGCCTTTTTTTTTGTGTGTGAGCTGTGTTGTTGCTGGTCTACTCGGTTGTGTTTGCTTTGTTAGTTGAGTCCTCGCCGTCCTCGGGTAAGTTTATTTGTATTTTGGTTTATAAAGCCCCAGCTCGGTGGCTTGTTTGCCCTTTTTTCTCTCTTGTTAGCCTGGCCAAATGGCAAATGACTACTACTCGCCTCTTCCTGGCGGCCTCCTTTCCTTTCCGTTCCTTTCCTCGTATTTGTGCCACGCTCAATGTCTGAATTTATGTGTAGCCGCAATTTATTTAAATTTATGTGGCTTTTGTCAAATTGATTTCAACGCTAAAATGGGTTGACAAGGTAAAATGTTCCCGGGGTTCAAAAGGGCGTTGGCAGTGCGATTTTTCAAGATCCCTGATTGAGTTAGCACAGCAAATAAAAGGTGGTGCCCGGTTAATCTTAGGGGCAAGTGATACGGATTAGAAACTAAACAAATGATTGGGTTTTGGGAAAGATAGTTTAAGGAGACAGCATTGATAATTGTAAAAAGAAATTCAAATTATTCTGAGTCCGACGATTGTTTTCTTTTATTTTAATTCATTCACTGCTTCAAACTTCCCTTTCTTCCTTCATTATCAATAACTCCCAACGACTTGTTATTACCCTGCCTATATCGATACAAATAAAACACAGCATAGACCATAATATATAGATTTTACGACATGCCAGAGGGCAGGCAGGATATAGCCATAGGACTCCCATAAAGATGGCAACTAGAGGCACGAACCGATGGCCGAAAAAAAAGGTTTCATATCAAAATGGCAATAAATAACAAACAATGCTGTCTGCAATTTTCCACTTTATAAAAGAAAAAGCCATAAACAAAAGGGGTCCTGTTGGAGCCGGGGTAAGCCATACACACAAAAACGAGCCCGAAAATTACCATGGATGTTCCTTGTTTCCCTCCCTGCACCCTGGGTCTGCCATTGTTTTTGTTATTCCGACTCATAAATGCAAGGATAAGAGTTAAAACGAGTGGGTGGCACACAGGAAATGACTGACAACTGTAGAGGCCTCGATGGGTTAAGTGCGGGAGGGTGAGGTCGGAGCGGGTTAAGGCCTGAACTTGTAGCATATTTTTGCCTCGCAATTAATTAATCTCCAAGGTAATAACGAAAAACAACAGGCCAGTGTGGTTCACAGGGTAGCAAAGTGTTTTTATTGTTTTCGAATTCTTTAACTCGTGTGCACAGGAGAAAAGGATAAACGAAAATGATTAAAAAATTCATAAATAAAATATATTTTATAAAAAATGTTTTAACTGGTTATTTTTCCTCTTAAAAGCAATACAAACTTTATAGAAAAAGAACCATTATAATTTCGTAAAATATTTTTAAAGACTAAGAAACCTTTGAAAGAATTACCAATGCTCTTTTTTTATATGTTTTAATACTTTAAAAAATTAAATAAAAATCACAAACAATTCTTTTTTTTTTTTTGTGCAAAGCGAGGTTGTTGGAGCTTAAGGGAGACATGGATGTTTGTTTGTCTTGCTCCTCGTTTGGGGTACGTCATGTGTTTGGCATTTTGTGCATTGCCGCTGACGCGCCGTTTTAATTTATGAAAATGTTTTTGCACAAATGAAAGAGAAGTCGCCACCACCGCCAATGTCATGAGTGTGGAGTTAAAACAGGGCATGGGTGGGCCATGGGTTAAGGGTGAATGTTATGTCATTGCCGCTTGAATAATGCTGATCTTTATTTGACAACAGGCTGGAGTTAAGCCTTTTATGAGAAATTATATATGCAAATTTTAGAATTAATTAATAAGAAAATAAGTACATCATTTTATTTCATATAACAAAGCTTTAATAATATTTAAATCATCACGAAAGAAAGTTATTTTCCTCATATTCAAATCACCAAACACTAGAGAAACCCATTTTCCCTTAACAACTTTCATTTATTTTGCATTTTGCTTTCGAAACCCGAAAATTGCGTACTAAACAAAACCAACCGCAACATAAATAAAGGCGAAAAACAAATAATGCTTACAAAGTGCCGAAAATCCACCAACAAAAACAAACTAGCCATAAGAAACTACTACAGGAGATGGTAGAGAAAGGACCCTGGCGGGATCCTAGGGAGGGTCTAACATGGCAAAAAACCAGCAAAGTTCATTTCCACACCAAAATCAATGAACCAACAGATGCAGGCAAAGGGGGTTAGGGTACAGAAGAAGAAAGACACCGAGGAGAATTTTAAGAGATTTTAAAAACACGTAATAAAAATAAAAAATTAATTTATTTAAGATGACAAAGGTATAAACATAATAAATATTTTGAAAGGATTTAAATTTGCAGATACAGATTCATTCAGAGGTATTAAAAAAAGAGAGCAACGTTAAACTATTTTGAAAAGTAAAATAAGAACATTTTATCTTAAATCTTCCAGGCTTACAAAATATTTAAAAATATAAACAAATTTTTAAAAAATTTCCGATTCTAGCAGTTGCTATATAACACATTTTTCTCAGTGTCTGCACCGACGGGCCACAGCTTGTGTCGGTTCAAGTGCGAAGAGAGATAAGAAATGGGGATTTTGGATATCGAAGGTCGGAAAAGGGGGAAAAGCGAGCGCAGCTTTCCAGCTTTTGTTTTTCCACTGAAGCATTCGAAGACCGCAAAACGCAGTTACACCAACACCCCACACACACACAAACACACACGGACACACACCAAGCATAAAGCAGAAAGCAAAAACCAACAATAAAAACAAAAAAAATTGTAAAAGAAAAACCCAAAACTAACCGCAATTTTCGAGGCGCTTGCATGGGATAGAAATAGAAAAAGGGAGTTTAAAAAAAGTATGAAATGAAGCTCAGTTTTTGGGGAAAATAATACGAACTGAAGTTTTTATGTACATTATGAAAAATAACTTAAAAAGGTGTATATATTTTTATTTATTTAATAAAATATATAAGGTAAACTATATCGAGATTAAATTTTTATTTATTTAATAAAATATATCAGGTAAACTATATCGAGATTAAATTTTAAATGAAATTTTTATAGATTATCCAAAATTCTGTATAAAATAGTTTAAGCAAAAGAACTAATATAAAATTATATAAATTTGGTTTCTTTTAATAAAAAAGACTTGGTTATTCAAAGATTAAATAATAAATAAGGCAAAAATCTTATACCTTAAGCAGTTTCAAATAAATTCTACACAAAACTATATGTAAATATATAAACAATGATGAATACATTTATTAAATTATTGTATTTTTCTGAACTCTTTATGTAAGTATATAATTAATTAATTTAGTATTTTTTTAATGTTTTTAACTCTTCAAATAATCCTAGTAAAAAACTATAGCACATCTAGCGGCGCCGTTTTATTAATGTTTCCTGCGCCAACCGACTGCGGCTGCTTTCACTTTTCACTTCTTTTTTATTCGCCTGGCCTTTATTGCTTTATATTTTATTTTATTTGGGCTCACAACCAGTCCCTATTTTATTTGCTGACCGAAGGGAAACCACAGAAAATAAAAAGCAGAAAATCAACATTTGGAGCATTTTCACTTACTAATTTTTCTCATTTTTTTTTTTTTTTAGTAAGTTCCCCTCTGCTTTAGTTATTGATTTAGAGGGTTCATTGATATGTGTGCTCCCGGGGAAAACTTTGCAGACGAAGGGTCGTGCCCCACTCTATATTTCCGAGTGTGTGATTAATACATTTGGTCAGGCATTAAAAAAACCCACACATAGAGATGGAAAACCAACTCAAACTGAACTCTGTTTTATTTGACTTAACCACTTCAGAGGGCCATGTGCCGTGTACCCCCTATTCGTGCCGCTCCCTTTTCGGGTTTTTTTTTGTATTATTTTTTATTTGCCCCGACTTTAAGGACTCTTGAGTAATGATGGCCAGACCAAAAGTGAACTGAATCCATGGCGGGGGGCACTCCGCAAATTTGCGGCAACCAGGGGTCGTTCGGAAAAGAGAAAAGGAAAAGTGCTGACATGTTATTTGTGCAGTTAACGAGCTGAGTTATTTTCCAGGGAACAAACCGCACTTGAATACAATAAAATGAGGAAAATCGGGGGGAAAATAAAATCCAAAGGGCCGGAGAGCTCTTCCCCCATATTAATTTTTGGTTTCTGCTTAACAAATTACACAGAATATATTTTTGGCCGGTTGAAAGTTGGTTATTTGTTCATTTGATTGCCGCTCATTAAAATTGAAAATGTTATATTTATGCTCGGCCTCCCACTTTTTCCGCACACATTGCTGCCAAAATTGTATTTTGTAAAACAAATTGTTGGCTTTAATTTATGGTTCTACTTTCTGGCACATCGCGAATTTATTATTTAGTACATGGGTGAAAATTGTTGACAAATTATTAATTAAATCGATGAAGTGAAAAATCAAGTTCAAAATGTATTTGTAAAAATAAAATATTATATTCCTTTTTTTTAATATTAACCTTTTCATTTAAGTGGCCGCAAAGCTTAGTGTAAACTCACTTAATGTTTTCGTGAATAAATTAATTCGGTTACTATCTACGAAAAATATTTTCAAATTTTCTCTATTACAAATTAGTTTGATACAAATTCTTTCCCCGTTTATTTGCATTCCTGATAATATTTTTAATCTTGCTTAAATATATATATATAAATATTTGTGCAAATTCTTTTCATGTAATTTATATGCAACTTCCCATTTTTATTTAAATAACAAATTTCCCAAAGACCCAACCAGATGCAACTCTCAACCCAAGCGTCCGCACAAATATTTAACATATTTTTTTGCATATACAATTTTCATAAAACAATAAAGGTGAAAAGTATGCAGACACAGACACATGACTAATACTAATGGAGGTTGAGCTGAGCTTAAATTGCAACTATGCAAATGGCAAACATGGAACATCTGACGCGTCCTGTCTCCCATACGAATGTAGATTTTGTTACAAGACACTTGGAAAAAATTAAAATGTAATTTTAAGAATATTTTATTACAAATTAAAAACTTGCAGAAATAAATTCCCAAAAATTTTAAACATTTTCTGAAGCTGTGTTTAATTTTTAAAGAATTTAATAATGCACTTGATTTGATTTATATATTTCTTTTTACTTTGTTAATCTAAAAATGGATAATAAGTTTCTAAAAATTATATTTTTAAGGTTTAAACTATTGTTTTAACGTTATTTTTAAAGTTATTCCCCTCAGTGTCCAGATAAATCCATGTTCTCATTCCTTTCTCGGTTGCTTTTCGATTTCCCTAAAACAAAAACCTAGAAAAAACCTAGTCGCGAGAGCTGAGCTTATTCACTGGGTTATCCTTGAATGTCCCTCAGCCAGCAGCAAAATTAGCTTTTCCTGGGTCACACACACACACACATACACTCGCCCACAAAATAAAGAAAAGTTGGGTGTGCTGGATAAACAAACAACACAGAAGCAAAAAGCAGCAGCAGCAGCAGCAGCAACAATTGAAATGAAACAAACACACAGAAAAATGCTGCAAAGTGAAATGCAATGCAGGCGGCTTTGGGGTTATAAATAGACTTTGGGGATGGAAAAAGTGGGCGGGCTTTGGGTTTGCAAGAAAATATGGGTGTAGATGGGTGGCTAGTGCCTAAGGACCAAAGAAAAAAACCAGCCCAGCATTCTTTTTAGCTCTTCACGTAGGCAAAAAATAAGGACAGCCGAATGAATACTAAAAGACAAATTGTATACTTGAAGGGAATTGAAGAAAATGACCTTCAGATTAAAGGCAGATGCGTGAATTTAAAGAAAATATATATAAATATGAATACGAAGCACTAATAAAATATGTAAATATAAATATAAATCATAGATTAAATATGTAAATATTAAATAATCAAGGATTCAATTTCTATGCCTTTTTAAAGCCCACCCAAAGCCGTATTATTTTCCTGCCTTTTTTGTCACATTTGAGAGGCACCTACGCAGGATTTTCCCTTGAAAATTTCCTTGCTTTTGTAATTTTTCTTGCTTTGCCTGGCGCTTTCCATTGTCGCTTTGCCTTTAGCCACACAAAAGCCCAGCTGCTGCTTTCTCTATTCTCTGTTTTTAGGTCTTTACATATCTTGTGGGGCTCGGGCTCACACCCTGGTATTCACATGTGCAGGTATTATTTGCTTACGTGTCCAGGGCACAGAGACCCTCATCTCTCGCCCACTCATATGGCCACTTTAATAAATGAAAAACCTCTCACAGAGTTTTGTTTTCCACTTCTATTTGTTTATGACTGCCGCTGTTGCTTTTGCCGGAACATTTCTGCTGTGTTTATTATTGCTTTTTGTTTATTTTTGTCGCGCATTAGAACAAAGCCATTTCACTTTCAGTACACGATTTTCCCGCTGAGGGCGATGGATAATTATTATATGAGCCCCGAAGACGATTTGCATTATCTCTGGCTGATCATCTGAAGCACCGGCCCCACTAATTGTATGCCACATGCAAATGCAACATTTACCACGGGCTAATTGCATTGCAGCACGCGCTTTAAAGTCAATGAACGATTCGCAATTCGGAATATGTATTACTCAGCCGCAATTGCTGGCACGCAAATGTCAAAGCTTTTTAAAATAGCCATAAAAAACGAAAAAAAAAAAAAAAACTAATAAAATAAAGCAAGTCTAGAATAGAAGCAGACCACGAAAATAGCAACAAACGTTGTAAATTGCCAAGGCAGTAAACATAAAATGTCGTACCCAGTGGGTTATAAAAAAATGTACGCAGTGTTTGCTTTCTCTCAGAGGAACTTGGGAATGAGCAGGAGTGAGGCCTTTACAAAAAATTAGATGAGGGAGCATTTTGAAGGGATAAATATTTCGTGTAATTTTGTGGATTTTTATGGTTATAATCGAATGTTTTAGATTATTTCTGAGAAATTTTAATACTCAGTTTAAATTGTTCAGTATTAGGGTTATAAAGAAAAGGCTGCTATTATTTAGGGAAAATCACTGATAATAAGCAATTTATAGCAGTTTCTAGCTTTTTATTACTTTTCTATTAACCTTTTAGGATGATTATTTTTAGAATTTCTGCATACCTTCAATGATTTTATATTTAATTATTTATAAAGAAAACTAATATAAATGAACGACTGGCTTATGCAATCTAGATCCTTTAGATGCCTTTTTAATAAAGAAATATTTTTGTTTCAGTCAAGAAACCTCATTAGTATTAAGTTTTATTGACAGATCCAGAATTGACTCCCATCTTAAATTTTTAGCAGTTTGCCGCTGAATTATTAGTTGGGAATTTTAGGTGCAACCCCTGCAACATGTTACTCTTTTAGTGCTGGAAGGCTCAAGGGAAATAAGTATATTTTTTGTCATGCAAATTTTAAAGACCTTCAGCGAGTAAATTTAAGCAAATTATAAATATTTTAAAGACTTAATTTTTGAAATATAATTTTTTTGAGGTAATAATAATAAAGAAATATTTAAAGAACGCTTTTTGAATAGATTTTCAAGCATAATAAATAAAAATAAGTTCCTTGATCCTTAATATTTATCTAGAAGTTAATATTTTGGAATAAAATAAAGAACATTGTAAACTATATTACAATATCATATAATAACTTAAATAAAAATACTCAAATTCTTATAAATATTAATAGCAATCTCATGTATTTTAAGATGTTAATATATCCTCAGCTAGTTCTAGTATATTATTCCTTCTCAACATAAACTAAATTCTCCGACTTACAAAACCTCTAAGGGGTAAGTCTGTGGCAACTGTCAAAATGGCGCCTATTGTAGGCGCCAAATATTTGCATGTGTGAAGGGCAGAGACTGGGAGAACGAAATAAATAACGAGAAACCCTTTGGCAGGGCCACAAATCAAAGGCAGAAACATGAAAACAATATGTCAAATGATATTACACATTAAATTAGTTAAGACCAAACAAATGTGTATAATAAAGCCGCCTGTCGTGTGTGTCTGCGGGAGTGCAAATAAGCGAGTGTGCCGGGCTTCGTGTCAAGCATGTGTGTGGTGCTCGGAAAACTCGATTTTCCTTACACTACACCTTTGGCTCCACCTTGTCAAGTTGGGAAATCAGCTTCGAGCTACTTGGGCCCGAGCACATTTTCGCCCGCCGGCAATTTGTCACGTGACATTTTTCGTTTGGCCAAAAATTACAAATGTTTTTATTATTTTTTTCTCGGGTTTGTTTTTCTTTTTTTTTTATTTAGCTTTCTGTGTTGTGTTGCATGCATGCTTGGAGGCGTTGCCAAGGTGCGTGTTTCAGTGTGTTTGATTTTGTGGCGTGTTTACACTGAAGATGCCACAACACGACAGCCACGGGAAAATTAAAGATGAATATTTTGTATTTACAAATAAAATGTATATTTATTTATGGAGATTTGTGGGTTTACTAAAATTTAATTAAAATTCTTTTCTAACTGTTTATTAACCTTAAAAATGTAAAGGTACTTGAAGCTAGTACCTTCACATTTATTTCTGACCTACTTGTCCTTAGGCGTTTATTTATGCACAAAACCGAATAAATGTGCATTTTAATGGATTTTCCTTGTATGCATGTTTGACCACAGGTTTTTAGTGCTAATTATAAGGCTTCTGGCTAATATCTACTAATGAGTTCTTGTGGAAAAACAAAACGAGAGTTGGCCACAATAGCTGTTATTATTTTTAATGCATTTTGGAAATGGGAAGTGAAACCCTGTGTCAACATTTATTAAAATGGAAAATTGTGATTTTTATAATTTGAGTATGGGAAAAATAAGTTTGATAAAAAAAATATATATATAATCTATTTATTAGTGTAATATTTGTTAAAATGGATCATTGCGATTTTTAGTTTGAGTAATGGGGAAAAATAAGTTATTAATAGTTAATATTTAAAATCGAATTTAATTGGCTTAAATATTAAAGTTTGAAAATTGTATTTAATGTATTTTGACTAAAAGATCTATAAGCTTTTCACGTTCAAATTTATATCCTTTTAGGTAAAAATATAGTAAACATTTTAAATGCAATTTTTGATTATTATTTTAAAAAATACATATTTGTATCTTACATTTAAATTCAATATTGTAAATATTGTAATGTTAATAATGTTATTATGATTTACATAATTAATTAAAATGTAAAATAAAAATATGTATTTCTGGAGACAATAAGGAATTAAAGAATTATTAAAACACTCAAAATAAACATGAAAATTCAAACATACTCGTTAATCACTTCTGAACATAATAAAAATTTAACAAGCATTAAAATATTAGATATATGGTCAATGTTAATGTATGAATTCCATATCGTGGGTAGATGAATTAATTAATTAAGTGTTAACCATATTTAACATGATATACATAAATTAAAAAAACTAACATAATTAACAAGAATATGAGGGAAAACAACACTAAAATCAATATGAAATTATCAGAAAGACGAGGTTAGTGTGAGGTTGGTTGCTGGAATCATCGCTCGCACACTCACCTATCCCTCAGGCGTATCTTAAAGTCCTCGTAGTCGCTGGTATCAATGTAGTTGTTCCGCTGCTCCCTGTCCCGGTCCCTTTCTCGCTCTCGTTCCCGTTCCCGTTCTCGTTCCCGCTCTCGCTCACGCTCCCGCTCTCGTTCCCGCTCTCGCTCTCGCTCCCGTTCTCGCTGGAACTCCTGCATGTTGGCCAGTTGCTTGTGGAAGAGCTCCTGCTGGGACTGCAACAGTTCGTGGTGATCCTGCAGAGCGGCCAGCTGGGAGAGCTGTTGATGGTAGGACGACTGCTGCTGCTGCTGCTGCTGCTGCTGCTGCTGTTGTTGCTGCTGCTGCAGCTGTTGCTGCTGCTGCAGCTGTTGCTGCTGCTGCTGCTGAGGGGGCGGGGATGAGGAGGTCCTTGGTCGCTGATAGGGATGATGGTGATGAACCTGGACCTGGTGATGATGATGCCGCTGGAGGGTTCTATTCACTGTGTGGTGGCTCTGCTGACTGTGACTGAGCTGCTGCTGCATCTGTTGGTGGCTGCTGACCCTGACCTTCAGCTGGGTGAGCTTGTGGCAGGCGTTGGCATCCACCTCAGCCAGGCCGAAGTCCAGCTCCGCCTGGGCCTGCACCTCATAGGCCTGCTGCGCCTGCTGCAGTCGTTCTCGTTCGCTCCGCGGTGAGTTGGCTAGCTGCTCGGCCGGCGGCTCGATCTCCACCGCCGAGTACTCGTAGTCGAGGCGATGCTGGTGATGGTGGTGATGGTGGAGCATCGACTGGCTGCTCTTGCTGTCCGCCGTCACGGCTCCGGTGCCGGGCGTGGCGGTGGCTATCTTGCCAGCCAGCGCGTCCAGCGAACTCAGCATCTTGACTTCTCTCGTCGGCGGCGGTGGCTGTCGTCCTCTCGATCGGCTCTACACCTGCTTGTCCAGTTTGAAACAATTGCTGTGCGCTCTTCTCGGGAGCCGCCTTCTCGCTCTTTCGCCTCGTCTTTCCCTTTATTTAAAATTTCTTAACTTGCTTTTTCGGATACTGTTTGTGATTATATTGCTTATAACTTGCCTGAGGGAGAGTGGGGAGGCGAATTGCAATGAATTAGTAAGCTTAAATGAATAGTTATTAGTCATAAAGATGATGAATGAGTGTGCGGCATTTACATTATTTTCAGGCAAATCAAAATCAGTCACAGAAGCACCAGTATTACTTGTTTGTTTTGTGGCTTAAATAAAGAACCAGTTCACACACCCTCATTCACACACACACTCCGACTCATACACGTCCTTCGAGCTGTCTGTCTGTCTGCCTGCCTGCCTGTGTGTGGTTGCAAAATGCAAACACTTGAGCTAGAAAAGGACCAACTTGAAAGGCAAAAAGGGTAGCAAAGGGATCCTGGCGGAGTGGTTGCCACTCGCATTGTGTGCAGTGTTTGTCCATCCGTTGATGCACCTTGTCCCCCCCAGAGACGGACTACCTGGCAATGCAAACATCTCTGGATGGGGGCCAAAGTCCTGCCAGCTTTTGTGGTCAAAATAATTGGGGGGACACATGCAAATGATATAAATCAACAGGATACCCAAGGATTTAAAACAAGAAGCTCTTGTAGATATATTTTAAAAATGGTTTTTAATTAATAAAAGTATGCAAAGACCTCAGACATGTGTTTATAATAATAAAACCCACAAGCTTAACCCTGTCAATTCTTGCAAGCACCACTTGACACAACCCATAGATTAAGTATCTGTAAACTACATTGAATTAGCAAAATCTTAGTTTACTGTGCCAAGGAGCGGCGGCAGCTCTTGTGCCATCTCTCAGTTACGATTATTTGTGGATTATCTCAGGTCCTGAGCAATGAATTTAGATTGCAATACTTTGTGGTTAGCCAGGAGACTCTAGGGAATGCCAGCAAGGAGCTGGGAAGGAGCAAGCTGACCACATTTCATGCTAGTATCTAGACATTGTCCTGCCACCAGCACTACATCCTTATCCTTAACCACTACACTCCACTCCACTCCACTCAACACCTGCAATATCTTCAATCAAATTTCCAGTTTACAACAAAGATCCATTGTTGTTGTGGCAAAAGCTAGCCAGGTTTTTGTATCTGCAGAAAAAGGAAAACTACAACAAAGTTTGCTTAGTATCTCCTCTACTGAGCGATGATTGAGGGAGTGCTAGGGGAGTAGGAGGGATACCTCCTCCTTGATGTTTGTTGTATGACACACTATAAAAGTCAACTTGAATGCGCTGTGTAAATTTCACCACATTTCTTTCTCCCAGAAGGCCCATTTTCTCTGTCTACTACCAGGGCTTGCAACTTTAAGTAGTTCTCCCCGGTACATATCCCTGGCCCACCCACTTCTTCCTTTTCTCTATCCGGCAATGTTGGTTGCATTTGAAAGGAATTTGCCTTTTACAAGATTTTACTCTTTGCAATTTACACGCGTCGACCGCTTTCCATAAGCACACAAATGCATCTGAAACACATGTACAGTGGGGGTTAAAATAATAGTGCCACAAATTCGATAGAGTGTGAATAATATATTTTTTTTAATTATTAAGATAATTGCATAATCAAAGTTTTAAAAAGACATTACTTTCGAATTATTTGTGTACTTAGGAATAATTGAAAAATCTCTTAGATTGCCTTTACAAATGTATGGGCAATGTTTTTCTTTTCTGTTTTTTAAAAAGGCTCCTAGCAAGGCAGTGCCTAACCCTGGCAAAGTTCATAAAAACTTCAAGAAAAATTGTCAAAAAAATAATCTACAGAGTTAAAAAAATACTATTATATTATTATAATTAATTAATGATAATAAAATTAGTTTTAAACTAAATCATTATCTTAGAATCCCTTTTCTATTTTTTTTAACCCCATGTACCTATAATTATGACCTTAGCTGTACCATGTACACCAGTATTTGTTTGGCTGTTGCCAGTCGTTGGCTTTTGTAAATGTTACTTCCTTATTACATGGCATTATATTATTGCAGATACACAGAAAGACTCGGCTATCAAAGTAGTCCCAGCCACATAAGGGCAAGAGGAATACATAGAAGTAGGGAAAATGAGAATGTAGGAAGAGCTTGTTAAATGTTTTCCAGGATGTTTGCCCACGCAGGATGTCTTTGCAGGCGACAGAAACGGAAAAAAAGAAATCTCGGTGCTTGTAATTAGCAAAATGAAGGCAGATCTGGTGGCTCAAGTTAAAGATTAATTTAAAGTCTAGTAAATTAAGAAGCAGAAGGTGCTCTAAAATTTTAGTAATTTTCTAACAAAATAATATTTAAAATAATTAAAAAGTATCCCATATAGACTTTAAAACCCCTCATAAAACAGCTCTCAAAGAACTGCATTATTTACCTAATAAACTGAAATTTCCCTTAAATCCTTAAAAAAACAATTCAGCAAACTTAATTAGTCATTCAGCTAATTGCATTCAAAGGATATCAAGCTCAACCCACAGCCTCAAGGCAAAAGGACGCGCTCCAGACAGCTGGAAGTCAGCAGTTCCACTTTTTGTCCTTTTCATTAGCAATCGCATAATAGAATTTGAAAAGGCTTTAAGAACTGCCCTCCCCTCTCTCTCTCTCTGTGAGTGTGTTATCAAAACTAACAAATGGAAAAAATGAAAAAAAATAAAAGGAATGATGAGGAAAATTAAAAAAATAAAACTGGGGAAAAGAAAATCGCGCTAGACGAGAAAATTCTCGGAGCTTCAAAGACAGCGCGCCATAACCCAAAAACATAAATCCTTTGGCAAACAAAAAGAATTGAGCGAACGGGCAAAAGGAAAAATGAATATGCTTCCCACTTGCAGAGAGATATATAGTCTATATAGAAGTGGAAAAAAGTTGATAAGCGGCAACGGGAAAAGCTCTTTAACACCCAGGGAAAATGAAAATTAAAAAAATGGAAAAGAAGACACATTGAATGCGGATTTAAGCAAATAAAAATAGAGTAGAGAGTTTGCAGGCTTGAGGGTGACAGAAAGTGACTTATTAAAGTTACTATTTAAATTTCTTAAAGAAAATATAGAAAAATTCAATCGCAAAATAGGAAATCTAATTAGATATACAAAGTAATTAAATTTCCTTAATGAATCTCTCCCTTTACTCTCTGCTTTTACTATCCAATCAACCATTTTAAGCTCAAGAACACATAATTAATAAACAATTATCACCCAAATCTAAAACCTAATTTCCTGCGCATTATTGTCCATGTAAAAAGAGTAAATTTTCCTTTTGGCCCTGCATTAAATCAAATGAAATCTAATGGTCGTGATATTGGAAGGAGCATGATACTCGCCTGGACAGACAAATCACTTGCATAAATTGTCAGCTGGCAATTTAATAAACAATGCAAACTCAGGGCTAAAATAATTAGACATTTATGGACGTGTGCCCAGGGCTATGACAATGTAAATGCAAATGTAAATGAATCGAGTAACTAATTAAGCAGGACGCACGGCCCGGATGGAGAAGGCCTCGAAGGATGGCCCAGAAACCCGAATAATAATACTGATTTCTCTTCATAAATCAGGCAAGTATATACTATATATTTTCCTCTACAAAATCACCTACATATTGTTCTCTTTAAAGCCTTGTGGGCGGAAAGCTTGGAAGTTCGGAAATTAAATATGACACACAATGGCCATGGCTTGGCTGCTTTTGCTTTGCTTTTTGGTTTATCAAGAAGAAAGTCTCAACCGCAACAAACCCCAAAAAGTCACGATGAGCAGGAGAAAGCAATTACTTTCTGCTTTGCTTGTTGCTTCTCCTAGAAGACGGCCAGCGTCTTCCCTTCTCCCCAGAAAGAAAAAAAAGAAGAAATTTTGGGGAATAGAAAACTTTTTTTGGCCCTGACAGCAGTTTATGCTACACTTGCTCCGACTCAAACTGTCAATATTTTACTTTAAGACGCACGGCCACAACGGCTGTGGAGAGTGGAAAGTCGAGTCGAGTAGCACAGCCACATCATTTGCTATAAATTCACTTCATGCTTGTGCTACTCCTGCTCCTGCTCCTGCTACTTGCTCCTGCTCCTGTTCCAGCTCCTTACTCCTGCCTCCTGCTCCTTGTTGCTGCTCCTGCTATAACGACCCAAAACTCAACAGAACAGAACAACAAAGTGGTAAATTCTGTTGGGGTGGTTCCAGACATAAATTTCGCCCTCTTGATTTTTATTTCTTACTGGTATTACAAGGAAATAAATTAAAATTACAAATGTCTCTCGAAGAAATTTAAGGAATTTAAAAAGAAAATTCTTTAAAAAGTCGAAAATAAAATAAAGATTTTTATATAAAATAAATTTAGCAGTTATCGGGCTTTCGCGACGAGAATTAAAGTGAAAATTGTTTAAAGTTATTTAAAAAAAGAAATAATTTATATGATGATTATAGACAGATGATAAAATTATAAATGTCCCTCGAAAGTGTTAAGGAATTTAAAAAATAATGTTTTAAAAGGTAGAAAATAAGATAAGAAATTTCTTTATATAAAATTACTAGTAAAATCAGCCTTAAATTTTAGTAAATATCGGGTTTTACCGTCTAGATTTCCGCTTCAATTTTCAATTAAAAAATAAATGTCTCAAGAAATTTAAAGAATTGTTTTAAAGATAGAAAATATTAAGATATTTTTATATGAAATATATTCAGCAATTTGCTATCTTCCCTATCCAAATTTTCTCTATTTCAAACTACCTTTTCCCGCACTTTGTGGCCGCCTTAGAGCATGTGTTTCCCTGGCAGATTTAAGACGAAACCAAAACCCACACCTCCCGCATCGAAAGCATCCACACAAAATTTTGAGGTCAACTTGGGAGGGACTGGCATAAATCTGAGAGTAAACTACACCAGAACCGTCTTGGACAGGACAGAACTCCTTTGGGCAACGGCGAGTCCTTGGCAGTGGACTTTGAACCCCATGTTGATGCTGGTAATCAAGGCATTAAGTGTGTTTACTGTTTATTTTATTAGACTTTAAGGCTTAATAGCTTAGTCGAGAGAGCGTTTTTGGGCCAGCTCTTGTTTCGCCCTCAACCACTGAAGTGTTTAATTAAAGTCAACTTTGATTTAATTAAAAGTTCTAGCACTGGCCCAATATTTTGCTCATGAATTATTTATGCCAACAAGTGAGCTAGAAAACAAAACATTAAAAAAAAAAAAACCGAGGCCCAAACTGATTAAGCCAAATAAACATAAAAGGGGAGAGGCAATGACTGACTGAGAAGGTGGAAAAACAGGAAGTGCGACAAGTTACAAGTTTGCACCGCAAAATAAGAAAAACTCTTACTCTCATTAGCGAGAAACTTTGTCCAGGACGGAGACTATAACCTTTCGTATTTCCCTTAATATTCCCTTTCCTCCTTTTGAATGGCCAACTTTTTCGTTTAACTTGTTTTATTTTTTTATATTTTTTCTGAGTCTTCTTTGCCCACTCCTTTTCTATTTATCTCGGCCAGAACTTGGTGAATTTCCTGGTCAGTTTTGTAACTTTGTCGACGTGTCCAGCCATTGACTGTCGTCGTATTTTTCTTTGTTGTTAATCTGTCAATTTTCGTGAAAATTTTCTGCAATTGCACTTATCTTGGCGAAAGCACACTTTTCCGGAAAATATTTATGATTGTGGCTTGGCGGTGTTTTGTATAAAGCAATTTACCAAGAAGTTTCTTGATTTCTTTCTTCATATTCCAGCAAGTCAAATATTTAATTTTAATATTTGTGCTTTTCAGTTTATTGGTTTCTTTATTTGTGAAAGAAGTTTAATATAAATTTACAATTTAAAATTTACTTTATTTTTGTATATTTGCCTAAAAGAAAATTTACACACTTGGGCCGAAGCAAAAATATTTGTGTATTCTAGTTTAAACAATGCAAAGAAAAGCAAATAAGAGTGAGCAGAAATATAGAAATTAAAAATTTTGAATGGAGGAATATTGGGTAAACTTTTAATTTCAATTTGATTTTATTGTAATACCCTGTAATGAATAAGGGGTATATTTTGTGAAATATATAATATATAAAATCTAAAATTAATTATAGCACGATTATTTGATCTCTTCAACGAAGTAAAAGTCTTTAAAAACATGATAACTTAATTTTTACTCAACTTTTCTTTATGGAAGTAAAACCTTTATAAGTTTACTTGGTAACTTTTAGTCCATATATATTTTCTGTATATTCAAAGTCATGTCACACAGCACTGACCTAGTATAAATATTAAAATAGAAGCTGAACAAAATTCCACTCACACCGAACACCGACTGGGGAACAACTGCGACTACTCTGTAATAATTTATATTTATTTTCTGTTATCTATTTGACCAAAAATTGCAAACTGCAAAATTGCCGAAACAGACAGAGTCGTCGTCCTGGCTGGTCTCATGAAATTTCTATTGGCTCGAATGTGGGTGGATTTTTTGGTAGGTGGACATACACACACACACACACATAGAGAGAGTCCTGCCATTGTTGTGTCAGTTTCATGCTCATGTTCCGTGCGCACACTATGCGCTGTTTGTTGTTTATGCAAATCTCAAATGCCTCGTAAAACTAAATGAACAGACAACACAGTAGTAGGCAACAGAAAGCACACAAAAAATACGAGAATTTTTCATATTGAAAATAAGTTGTTGCCCTCTGCGCCAGTGGATGAAGTGTTTGCATTTGGGAGACATAGAAAAAAGGTATCAAACAAGGTATACAAAAAGGCACAAGTTCAAGTTATAATTACATAAAAAGGATGTGTCTCAACTGCTTAATTATTATTTACTATATAGAAACCTTAATGTTTTCCTCTAACCCAGTAAATCTATATATTAAAGAGCCAATTAAGCATATTTGGAATTTATACAGCAGCCAATAGGTATGCTATGCTTTTTACCACATAGGTTCCGTGTATTTTATGGTTTCCAAAATATATTTTCTTGATTAATAAAATAAATTTAAAAAAAAAAAACATTTTTTATATACTTTTATATATTTTCTTAAAATATTTTATATATTTTAAAATATTTTCTTGAAAATATAAAATATATTTTAATGGTTTAACGGCTTAATTCATTTTTACGTGCTATTAAATTTCCAACCCATATCCTTGAAGGACCAAAGTATGCTATGCTTTTTACAAAAAACAATCTCTGTGTTATAATTGGTTGGCAAAATAAATTGTTTTGTTAAAAGTAAGGTATTTTAATTTCATAACTGCATAAATATTAATTGCTTAGGTAAACTCTTACCCAACAATGTCTACTAAACTTCTAACTCAAGCTTAAGGGGCCTCAAAGAGCAGCCAAAAAATATGCTATGCTTTTTACTACAAAAATGTCCGGGTGTTCTATGGTCTCAAAAATAAATTCTAGTTCCTCTTATCATCTCGTTTGTTGTAAGAAAAAAAGTACACATCCTTTCTTATATACAAACATTTTAAAGCTTTTAGCTATATCTAATTTGGACTCGTTCTTATCTACAATTAATTCCACCCTAAAAATACCTTTCCTTTGGCTGTAACTTCCACCACCACCACCACCTTCTTCACGACGTGTCCAAAGCAATTAACACATTGTCCACCTTTTTAATGCTTTTGGAGCCGAAAGCAAAATGCCAAAACACTTTCCAGCTCTTGGCCATCGATGAGAGGAAAGGAAAATACAGAACGTTGCGTGCCAAACACTCGCAAACTGAACAATTTTATATACCAGACCCAGGCGCTCTCTCCACCTTTTATTGGCTGGGTCGAGTATTTATGGAACCCTCACACGCAGACGGCGGCACATTTCTCATTTAACTGCCTTCACCATTTGCTAATTAATTCGAGAAATTCCATTTATTTCAACGCTGAGAAACAACTAAATTTCTATCCCATTTTCGTTTTTCTTTTTTTTGCAGACTTCGGACAAGGAATGTCCAAATCAATTTGTGTTGCGTTTGCTTTTTCGACTTTCGGGCAACGAGATTTGTGCTTTTACGACTTTTGGCAGGAGGGCCAAAGTCCCCCTTCTATCCACAATTGCGTGTTTTCTCATCAGGTTGCGAAAAGTTAGGATCGTTTAACTTCTGACCAGCAACTGCTCACGCAAAAAATATTTGTACGAAATCAAATTAATGGCGTCCCGTTGATGTTTTATTAATTTATACGGCTTTCGTGTGAGGGGGCGCCTACGAAATAAATTATATTGCTCATACGACGCGTGGTTTGCATTATTGAGTAATTAAATACTAATTAAAGCGTAACATGAGCCAATTCCCCTGATTTTTATGGGAAGCCTTGCTGCTGTTGACGGGAAATTGTGGCCGGGGAAAAATAATATAACGTTAACGAGGAAATAGTCGACTTTGGTCTTATCTCCGGATTGCGTCAGCTTTAATTAGTTTGGCTGAGCATTGGGGGATGTTCTTTTTTTAATTGCAGGGAATTTATATTTAACTTAATTGGAAGTATCATGAAAAACTGACTTTATTATTATTTTAAACAGAAATTGTACAGTTTAAAAGGGGTAATGACTGGGAAAATGCACTTAAAAATGCCTAGCAATAACAAGACAAGAACAAGACTTCAGGGTTTATGTATTTTCTTATTTATTTAGCTCTAAGACTATGATTTAAATATATTTTATTAAGCTCTAAAAACACTGTTTAATATATATTTTTTTTAGTATTAAGAAGTCATAGTCAACAAGTCAAAGCCAATGAATATTTACGCTGCCAACATAATAAACCTTTCAAGGAAATACATAAAATCGGGGCAGGCAGACAGGGTTTAAATAACAAATTAACCGAAAGCATCCTTAGGGCCATTTTGCACGGCTAGACGACTTTGGTCCTGTTTAATTGCTCCGCAGTGATTTGCATTCTGTTGTTGTTAAAACCAGAAGCCAGACATTGAGAGCATGGGCCACATAAATGACACTTGTCTGGCTTTTCGCTACGGTTGGGAAAACTCCTCAACTGAACTAATTACTCGGAGAGTTTTCCCGACTCCCTTGAGAGTGCGACGGCACTGTATATATTGTATACTTTTCGTGCATACATATTTTTGATATATATTTTTTATGTGACTGATAAATGCAATAAACTTTGACAATATTGCGAGAGCATTGTCGTTTGATAAAAATTCATATAAATATATTGGGTTTCTCGTTGCTCTTTCCGTTGCTTTTCCAGTAACGATTTTTGTTTGTTTTTATTTTCTGTGAGGTTTTTTTATTTTTTGCCGACATGTCACTCAAATTGCGCGACGTTCGATTCTGTTTGCCCGACTTCCTGTTCTTGTTGTTTGCTCTTGTTGTATAATATATCCTATCATAATCTTTACTGACACGCGATGGTTTCGCTCCCGATCTCGTTGCCATTCCCGTTTTTTATTGTTATCCTTAACTGTGTTCGTTTGTTTTCCATCCACTGTAAGTGTGTGTGTGTGTGTGTGTTGTCCCTTCAAATATGGCTGCGACCCATCAATTTGATGTTGTCAATTTTCGTGAAAATTTATTGTTTGTTGCTCTCGAAATTTGACATTGTCATGCAGTTCGTTAGCCATTTCGGCCCGAATTGTGATGTATTAAAAACAGTTGACAGACCATCACACATGGCCAGGAATAAGCAAGGCGATAAGCTGATTAAAATTCGAGTTCTTTGTAGATACAGATCGGGAGCTTAATATTTAAAATAAAATTAATTTTCCAGGTGAAGAATACTCTAAGAAAATCAATATATAAATCACTTTAAAGTAGTTTAATATTTCTATTCAATTTTGTTACCCATAAAGTTTGACTATTAAATTATTATGACTACATTTTAGGCAACAATCAGTGGCTTAAATATTGTGAGTGAAAATCTCCAACTAGCTATTTGAAAAACTATAAAATATAGAAACAATAAAACCCCATAACACCTGCTCTACCGCTAAAGCACCGCCAAAAATCAACCGTCTGCTAAAATCTTTTCCCACTGGCAGGATGTGAATTTTCCAAAAATATCCCATACCAGCGTCAATATTCGATTTAGTGTTGCATTTAAATCTTTCGCTGGTCCCTCGATGGGTGTGCGAGTGCTTATCTCGGGTCTGCCATAGGTTTTTGTCAAATAAATATTGTGTGCCGCATTCGCACATAAAATACACAAAAACAAAAACCAGAAATACGCAAAACCGGCATAAAGAAAGCACACAAAATAAAAAAGCGGGAAATGAACAGAAAGGAAAGATATCGAGAGGAGAAACACACAAAGCTGTTGACATGTTGTGGAGGATATATCCATGGAGTGAATGCACCAGATACAGATACGGATTTGAATGGCACAGTCGCCCTCGAAAACATTTGTTTATTTTCGGGCTTCATGTTAATTCGTGTGTAATAGACAATGTGGCCGAAATCAGGAAAAGGACCAAAAGGATGTGATGGCACAGAGGTAAAACCTTCTATGCTGGAGAGTATCTACCTTCGTTTTTTATTTTTCTGTCGCACGCTTATCAAAAAGGGTTGTTGCTTTGTTTTACACACAATCTGCAGGTGTCCTGTGACTTTGACCAGTCACTGGACCTTCCTTGCGCTCCCTCGGAGTGTATCTCCGTGTGCCAATCTTTGTCTGTGACTCACCTTCCCCTGCCTGTCTGTCTGTCTGTCTGTTTGCTTAACAAAAATATTATCAGCCATTTTCCATTCTTCTGTGTTGGTTCAAACAAAATGGTAATAAAGGCCAAAAAGGTTGCAAAGCTGTTAAATTGAATTAAGTCTGTGGAAATACAGAGATTTGTTTGAATTTAATTTGGAGATTTCACGGTGATTTGGAAACAGAAATTTGTATGGATTCAAATGGATTTAAGAGTATTTATAGACTTAGAAAAATTACTAAGTGATAAATAGTTGTCTTTAAAATTTGCTATCTCACTATTAACAATGTAAAACTAGAATGCATTTTAGTAAATTAATAATTTACAATAAATAAATACTACAATTTCTGTGATTTCACACAGCCTCAACATTTATTTTCCATCAAATATTAATTTCCTATTTATTTTCCTGAATATTTAATGTCTGGCCAAACACAAATGTCCAAACGACTTTAATAGTTATCTGCCGAATATAAATATATATACATATATTATGGCAAACAGGATATTAAAGCCTGGGCCAATCTCCACGCTTGCTAAACTGAACTACATCAATAATTGAATACAATAAATGTGCTCCAGAACACAGTGCGTATGAGTTATGTTGTCGTTGTCGACGTCGCTGTCGTTTGTCGCTTGTTAATATGCCTCATAAATAACGCATTTATGGCACAGACACACGCACGCACGGGGCCAGGACTTTCAGGACATTACAATGAACTCTCACACAGACATGCAACACAAACACACACAGACTCTCTCTCTCTCTATTAGCAGCTTTGATATGCAAATTTTGCGTCTACATAATAAAGTTGCGCCAGATTTTTAACCCCTCCAGCACACACACTAGCACTACATAATTCCAATCCTAATAGTTTAATATGCTTATAATTGTCGGCCAAAATTGTATTGTGCCGGGTCTATTTGCCTTTTAAATATTTTATTAATTTCCCCGATATATGTATGTTTATATATATATATTTTTGACCATTTAAATTTTCGTCGGCGCCGAGCGCTGAGTGCATTTGACAGACAGTCGGGACAGGGAGGACAGGCCAGGACAGGCATTGTGTTTAGGCCTCCATCTCCTCTGATTTTTTCCCGGTTTGATTTATGTTTTATGCATTTTACCAAACGAAATTAATTTATGGCTGCGCTGAAAATTCGTTGCAGATTTTTAAATATACACATATTCGCTGTCAGAAATACTTATTTCGGCCTCAACGGAAGTGGTGAGCGTTTGTTGGTTTTGTGAGAATTTTTGTTTTGTTTACGTGTGGTACAAATTGCAGAGCGGTACAGGGCTAAAATATTGATTTTTAAATATTTCGTAGATAGGAAATTTGGGTTTTTGATGGAATTTTCTATATTTATTATACAGGAAATTGTTTAGTTAATTGATATTTTTTAGGGAACTTAATTGTGTGAATGCCTTTATTTGCACGTTTGTTTTGAAGAGTAGCTTTAAATTTATTTATTTAATATTAAACAAATTATCTCTAAATAAAATAGTAATGTAACTAAATAAAATAGGTATGCTCAACATGTATAACAACATAAAGAGCTGACTAAGCCTAAGCTGCTAAGGCTTTTATTTTTAAGGTAGCTCTTAATTTATAACTAATTGTTACATTCAGATAAATAAGTAAATGAATATTGCACACAAATAGACAAATGTTCCGCTCTTTTTATCCACCTGATTTTTTAAAAGATTTGAAATTAAAACTACACAGACAATACATAAATTTATACCCTTTTAATATGTCAAAAATCACAACAGATTTCTTATAGATTCTCGTTCCCCTACTAGCTTTCACTTTTTATTTTCTACAGCAAATTGAAACATTTCCAGCGATTTCACTTGCACAAATTCAACAGAATTTTCCAGCGAGAGAGACGAGGCCTGGGAACTTGGCCCAATTATGGCAACTGGGCCCAAACACAGGCCGTTGGTTGTATAGAGCCCAGACGCCCGAAAGTCGGCAAATGTTTTCTGTTTGCTCTGGTTACGGGGTTACGGGTTACGGGTTACGGTTTTCCGGGGAAGGGGACTGGATACTGGGTTCTGGGATATCTGGCTTGGCAGTTAAACCGCACTTGCGGCAGTCACCTTGTCGCTGTTGTATCTCTCTCTCTCTTTTACGGAAAAACATGGGCAGATGAGTGGGTGGTTGGTGGATCTGTATGTACATATACATATATACTTCGTCATAAATCTCACAATTTCTGCATGAAACTCAGCTGCTGCTGCCTTTTTGGCCCGACTTTATTGCCGCCAGTCGACGACGCGACTCTCGCTCTCGTTGTTGTTCTTCTACTTTTATGTATGTATAAATTTCAACGTAAAATGTCTTAATAAAGTCTCATGGCTAAATATAGGAGAGAGATAGAGAGAGACAGAACAAGATAGAAGAAAGAGAGGGAGAGAGCCTCTGCTAACATCTTTATGTCAAGGACATTTTTATGCCTTGCACAGCCGTCAGACAGGGACAGAGATTAGATTTTTCGTCCTGGTTGTCGCCGTCGTTTTTACGTTCAGATTTGGCTTTATGACCCCGATGGCATTTATTTCGCAAATATTAACAATTAAGTGACAGCCAGTGTTGGTAGTGTGAAAAGTAAAACTGTGAGATTACGAAAACACATAAAACCCCATTATTTATTCCATTTTTTTTTTTTGTAAGTTTCCAAATTTTATCAAAAAATTCGTTCGTCGCTATCCAAGGAATCTTCTTTCCATGAGTTGAGTCCTAATATCAAAAACAAAAACCTCGTTGAGAAGCTTTTGAAAGTAGCATCCAAAGAGTTCTTGTTCTAAAGATGTGGGATTGGAGGCCATTCGAATCTCGAATTGCCGAATGCAATATCCTCCAGGAAGACCATAGAACAGAAGAAGTCGGAGTGCCGGTTCCAGTATCCTCCAAGTAGACCGAAGGCGAACAGAAGTCGGATTGCGCACCTCATCGGTCGTGGGTTCCATGGGTTCTCGGAGCTGCCGCAGAAGCCCACGTCCTGGTCAGGAAGGGAACCCACCTCAGTGGACAACTCGCTGACTTCCCAAGCCTTCAGCATCTCCTGGGTGTACCGGAACCCGAGCTCGGTTGAGTATTAATGTATATTCAGTGTTGACGCGACGGCTAGTATTTAAAAAGTATATATGTTTGCCAAGACTTTATAGTACCTGCCTACTTGATCGGAGAGATTTGACTATATCAAAGCCTGCCTAGAACAAACTAATTGGAAAAAAACATTTTAAAACATTTTAAATGAAAATTTTGTTCTACAAAGATTTTTTTGTAGAATTCTGATTATAAACAAGATTAACAAACAAGGTAAAAACTGGACAAATTTATGTTTTATTTAGTTTTCTTTTTATGTGTTTAAAGATTATTTTCAGCTTTACACTATAAATAAGAGTTTTTGATTTATCTAATAAATCATTTTAAGTCTTTTTCTTAAGTTCAAAAATAAAATATATTAAAAATGTACTCCAAAATGTATATTTCTTAGCCTGGCCATATGTTGGTAAATAAAATGGATTCTATAATTTGAAAACCATATATTTCTTAGCTTTAAAAACACAAGAATAAAATAAATGAAATAATAGCTTATTTTCACAAAAAATTATATACTTTCTTGAACGGTACTTAAGTGTTTTTGATTGCAAAATAAATTATTTAAACATCTCACAGCGCAAAATGAATTTATTCACCTCTCCTTATTGCATTTAGATTCTCTTTAATTTGTACAAAAACAGAGATTTAATGAACTCTGTTGTTCTTGGCTTGTTTGTTTTTCTTTTTTTCTTTATAATTATATATGTTTGTCTCAACTAATTCCATTTTAGTTGGGGACAAATTTTCCCGCCCTCTATTTTTCTCCCCCAACCCCAGCCCAATTAGCGCGCATCTTTAGCAACAGCTTTCGCCATGTGTCCCCGGCTATCATGTCTTTATTAAATGCTCTCGATGTCTGGAGCAGCTGCCATGACCATATGGAGGGGGTCCTTAGACAGTATATAGTCCGTTGCCTTCCTCGGTGCCCCCGAAAGTCCTTGTGCGTGCGGCGTGTGTCCGTAATTTAATAAATTTAATGAACATATGCCGCCGCCGGAGAGTAGACACAGGCTGAGATTGAGTCGCAGCAGTTGGAGGTGGAAAAAAGATGTTTCACGACAGAAAAACAAACAAACAAACAGGAAAAGCAAGCAAAAAAAAAAAAGAAACAATTTTTCAATGCTTCTCTAGAAATATACATAAACACACACAGACACAGGAGCAGGCGGGGCTGAAAGATTATGGAGACGTGTTCCCACTGACTTATGATTGATGTCTTTTGTTATTGTTCCCTCTTTTATGTATTTCTCATCTCGTTTCCCGCCTCCCCGCCAGGATTCTTTTTTGGTTTATTAGATATAATATTTTAGTGGCCTTTGTGTGTGCGAGTCCTGCGTCCTTTCTCTTATTTGATGCGCTTCAGCAGACATGTGTTTACTCTTGTTTCCGAGTGCCAAAGTGGGGAGTGTGGAAAATACAGGGAAGTAATACACGGAAATACACGAAAATGCACATTTTCATAAGCATGTTTTCTCCTCCTATTTTTCTCTCTGTGTATAACAAAAGGGCGGCACTTAAAATGACTCTTCTTTCCTTTTTCTCTAAATTATGTTTCATATGCTCTTCATTCTCCTTTCTTTTTTTTCTGTTCCTTCAACAATAAATGTTTGCCACATTTTTCTTAACATTTTCATGGAAAGTGCTCATTTTATGTTCAAATTTTGTGAGCTCCTTTCTCTGCAATCCCTTTTGTTTGCCAAAATTGTTTATTTTTATTTATATGGCCGGGTTTAATTGGCCGCATACGCACAGGCATAAAAAGGGGCAGGAATGTGAGTAGAGGCCATAAAGATTATGTTAATGCTTTTAACAAAAAAAAAAAAAAAAAAAACAAACAAAATGGGATCAAAATGTTTTTACAGGGTTAGGGAAACTAGAAGACGGTGCTCGTCCATTTAGGCCAGCTATAAATCACTTGCAAAATGCTACTTAAAATTCTCATTGACCACGAACAGTTGGGTTTTTTTTTTCTTTACCTACAAACAATATCCAAATATTAACAGACTTTTGCCTTGAGAACTTTTGTTTAGAGGTCAATACCTTAATTAAGCCAGAATATATTGTTACTTATTAAAAAGCTAAAACAGTTTTCTGTCTTAATAAAGAAAAAAATGTATTTAATTTTTAAATTGAAATCTAGAATTCATAATAAATTGCTTAGATTTATTTTAATTTAATATTATTTATGATTTGAAATTTAAACAGTTTTTTTGCCAGCTGTTAACATGTATGTTTATGGTGAAAAAAATCTACTAAAAAAACTGGAAAATTGGAAAATGGGAGCACAGTTGGTTAAACTAAAATATAAACAGAAAATAATATAAAAGAGAAACTCCTAAATTCAGGTCATCGATTTTATGCCCTTAAAACAAAGGCTTTAATATTTTTATGCAATTATTTCTGATCCGAAAAATATGACAATAAATAAATTTAACCTAATAGTAACTTCTGAATGTTAAAGATATTTTATAGATATCCAAGCTTAATGACTTGTTAATAGTTTAACATAATGTGCATGGTAACCTTAACATAATTTCATTTAAAAAGTACTATTAATAAGCAACAATAAAACAAAATCGTAAACAAAACAGTGCTGTTAATAAATATTTCCTTTAATAACTCACTTGAAGAGCATTTAATTTTCAGCTACAACCAATCGGAAGCCCCCATATTGTTAACGTTATTTATTTGGCTCAGATGTTGCACAATTTACTGGCGATTTTCACTGCATTTTTTATGCTTTGCATTGCGGTTGAGTTCCCTGTGCCTTTTTGTTGCATTTGTTGGAGCGTCAGCTGACGTTGGCATATATTCAATACATTTTCTTTATGCCTGCGAACTGGAGCTAATTTGTTTACTGTCGGTTACCAGCTATATGTATGTATATAAGCCCACCTCCTCTGTTCCCCCAACTTGTGCTGGGCTTTACGCCCCGGAAAAGGCGGTTGTGCCAGCTGGTCAAACAGTTTTCACAGTACACCAAAAATTGTTCTCAAAATGAATTTTTAAATTGAGACCGAAATAACTTTTTTAATTAATTTTCTTTCTCCTTACCCCGGCGGTTGACTTAATGCCTCTCCGAGTTTAGCTAATTCTTAAACAATTAGAAGGAGAAGGCCTCGCCTTTTCCCCATTTTGTTTTCCTTTGTCTTTTCCTGTTTAACTTGGCTGGGCTTGTATTTTAGACTTTTGTTATTTCTGGTTTACCTTTTTTACATATTCCTGTGCCAGATTTTATTTTGGATAAATAAGGAATTTAAACGGATTTATAAGTTAATTAGAAGGAGAGCTGGAGTACGTATTTTGGCATTGATTAAGAGCTGAGGCCATTTCTGAGTGGATTGCAGAGCTCTTCCCATCCATAATCCAATTGGTTTATTTATGGACAATCGATTTTCAGTAACACAATTTCCCAGTGCGAAGAGTGAGTAGTTATGAGTATGTGGATTTTATTTTCGATTTTATAACAAGAGCTTAACCTGAATTCAGCTGTTACAACCGAAAGTGTGCAATGTTTTTGCTTCGTTTATTGTTTAACAATTTACAGGCTTAGCCCCTTCGGATGCACAAAAGTGGAATAAAAATATATTTCCAGGGAGAGCTTTATTCATTGCCACTTATTAATTAACTATAAATTGAAATGAATTTCCTCTCTGCCTTTCGATTTCAATTCAATTATTGGCGGCAAACAAAACGGAAACAAAACAGTTTACAAGCGAATTCATTTTTATGGAAAACAATATTCGATTTTTTTTATTTATTTTTCTGTTGTTTACGACGCAAAACGAGGGCAATTAGTGAAGAATGGAAGCGGGGGTACAAAAAGAAAAATAATGCTGAACTATGTAGTTGACCCTTTGTTACTTTTTTTTTATACATGGAAATAAAAACCGAATCAATCCAAGCTCAAATATAGATTTTAATTGCAATCAATGGATTAAGGTGCGTATACGTAATGTACAAAAAATACGTATACGTGATATATAGATTTAATCCTTTTTTAAAATATTTTTAATATCTTAACATTTAGAGAATAATAAAGAGTACTAGGAAACATTAAAAGTTAAATTAAAATTTACTTTCCTCTATCTGTCTTGTCTTAAATATTTTTATATACAACATTTTTCCTCACCGTAAAACAACGTAAAATATAATACGAGTAAACTAGATAAGTCCAAGTTAAATTCAATTTTATTTCCATACCATTTTTATTATATTTTTATAATCGCTGACTTTATTTATTTTCCTACGAATCGCTTTAAACAAGCCAATGCATATTAATAGATTGTTTTTGGTGTTGAACCGTACTTTTTCTGATAAGCAATTAATTGAAATATGATTGCCAATTAAAAGCATACTTAATAGCCCGCGACCAGTGGCATATTTCCATATTTAAATCCATAATTAATGCAGGTTAAAATATAGATTCATAAAAAAAAAGAAAAAAAAAACAGGAAAATACTTTAATTACACAAAGTCTCTTTAATTATAGTTCGTAGGGATAAAGGAATAGGGGAGCGAAATCCTTGTCACGTGCAGTCTAGTCTCAACAACTAATTGAAAGGCGGACGGAAGGAAAAGTAAACAAAATTTCCATGCAAAATGAGAGGAGAGATGACAGGGAAGACGGCCTATAAAGGATGGCGGCGGCAAAGGAAGCAGCGCAAAAAAAAAATAATAAAAATAAAAGGCAAAAATGGAGCACAGCTGCTGACTGACAACGGCGACGACGACGACGTCCTTGCCCATCGTTATTATCCTGTTATCTCTCTAATAATGCCTCAGAGAGTTTGTAATTAAATTTTTCAAACACTGACGCTGCCGAGAGAGTGGCTGCCCGAGACTGAGGGGATCCTTGCCATCAGATGCAAAGATACAGGAACACAGATAGCGAACGGCAAAAGGACCTCGTCTCGCTCACATAAAGAACGTTACGCGCACGAGTGCCACTAGTTAGTTAGATAATAACGCTCAACGGAAGCCGTTCAAAGCGGAAACGGAAGTGAAGTTAAGCGCACTACTAAACAGATACTCCAACAGCAGGAAAGAAAAAAAAAAGTATATAGAGGAGAAGAGCAAGGGACGAGGGACAAGGGAGAAAGCAGGGAAAACAGAACAGATTGATTGAGGGGAATTAAACCGATTGAAAATGAAACCGAATGACAAAATGAAAGAGTTCATTGAATTAGCTTTTCCTTTAAGCGGGGAAACTATGGAAGAATTTGTGGTTTTATGGCATATTTTATACTTAAAATATTATATCTAATATAAAATCCCTGCCAAGCAGCTTCTTTTTTGTGCAGATTCCATTTGACTGATATGTTTTCTATTAATAATTTTTGTCAGCCATAAATAAAAATACAAAAAAACGCCATTGAACGCATTTCGATTGCTTTTCTTTGTGATTATGTCTGAAGTGGATTATCATGTTTTCTCTCTTTTTGCATTTTTATGGCTTTTCCCTTTTGAATGTATGCGGCTGCTGACGCACACTAATACAAATTAGTTAGAGGAGAAGGAGCAGAAGGAGCAGAAGGAGCAGCAGGAGCAGCAGGAGGAGCAGGAGCAGCAGGAGCAGCAGAAGGATCAGGAGCTGGGGTAAAGGGGTGTCAGTCTGGCAGCCCTTCACCGCAGAATGGCAACGCAACAGTCAAGTCACGTCAAAGGCAGTCTGTCGTCGTCTCCCTCTCCTCTCCTCGCTCGGGTTTCCCGCTTTTCCGCCCGTCTGCGTATTTCATTTCACTTTGAATTCGTCCGATGTTCTATTTAAATGGTTACGTAATTGCATAATTATGGGCAAATGTAAGTTGAAACTTGTGGTTCGTTCTCGCTCTCTTCCCCAAACAACAAGAAGACTTTTCCACAAAGAGTTTCGGTATTTGTTAAGTGGGAGGAAAATTAATTCGAAAGTGTGGGAAAGAAATAGCGTTGAGGAAGGTCAATGAACTCAATGGGGGCGGGGGGATTTACTGGCAAAAATTCGATGGAGAATGGAGAAGGAAGCTGCTGTACACAGAATATAAATGACAGTCATAACTCAGGTTTTAGACTAGAAAAATATCCTTAAGGGTAGCAGGAAAAACAAGGAGAAAGACAAAATTCTGATGTGGGAAAAGAGGGAAGATGGATACTCAGGGGTTGGAGTTAAGTATTGGTTTAAATGTAATTGTGAAAAATGGAATAATCGGAATTTTGTCTTAAAAATAAACTTTAAACTTTAAGCTTTGTAAAAATACAAGTAAATAAATAATAGGGATAAAAAGTTAAATATTTTAAGTAACTAAAATAGAAACTTCTATAATAAATACATACAATTCTAAAATATTTATAAGACACCTTTTTGTACATTTAAATTTTAAATTTCAAGAATTTAAGAGCTTAAAACTCTTGAATTATTCCTGCTTTACCTTCCCTTTAACCGACTTCTTATTTTTCCCCATCAAACAAAACATCACGCACTCCATTTGTATTTATTATAAGCCCAAGTCCGCCCCACATGTCAGACATTTAATTAAATGCTATAAATCAAAAGCCCGACAACTTTATGCAAATCATGTTTGGCCTTAGGTCAAAATCCATAAAACAGTAAGTACCATTTACACATTCAAAAAAAAAAAAGTCAACAAGGAAAGATAAAATGCAGATATAAATTTGTATGAGAAAATAAAAAGCAAGTAATAACTACAGATTTACATATTAAAAAATAACTAAAGAAGAAAGAAGTACACTGCAGAATACATTTTACTGTCAAGACTTCTTTCAGAAAATAGAAAAATCTAGGAAAAACTGTATCTTCAAATCCTCCTCACGTTTTTCAATTAAAATCCCGTTTCCTTCTTGAGGTTTCCCTTTTATCTCCTCTAGTTTTCCCACCACATTTTCACTGCCTTTTGGCTGTCAACAAGCGGGGCGTGAAAAAACGCCCGGGAAGAAAACGCAGTAGCGTTTATTTCCGCTACGCAACCGCGTCGACGGCGGCACGTGATTTGCGTTGAATTTTCATTTTTGTTTGATTTTCGGTATATTGTTTGTTTCCCCGTTTTGCGGCCAGCACAATTGGCAATTTAATTTTTGTGGTCTAACATTTATGCAATCAATTTTTAACTGCACTTGAGCATTGCATTTTTATATGCAAATATTGCTACAAAATTATAACGAAAAATATTTAACTTGAATGCCGGCCACAATATATGATTTCAATGATTTTGATAATTAAATATGAATGTTTATATTTATTTAACACTTTGAATTAAATTTAATTGAAATGCAAAGAATATTTTGGCAATTAATTTTGCTTCAATTAATTTGCAAAGAATTTGATAGCTAAAAAAATATCATTGCTGACTTTTGGGAACATTTTAAAGGGTTTTTAAGAACAGGAATTATTTTTTAAGTACCCTGGGATTTATTATTTTTAAACTAAGTCAGTGTTTTAGAGGAAAACATATTGATACGGTAGTGTAAAAACAATTTTATAAATTACTTTTCAACACATATATATTTTTTTATTATACTAAATTCTCCAAGAAACCTCAATTAAAAATCATTTTCCACCGAAAGATTTGCACATAATTTTTTTTTTTTTTTTTGTAGAAAACATTTAATAAATTGCCTGGACCAACCAGCAGTATAACAAAAACAACACCCACAAATTATGCACAGACAATAAAAAGCAATGAAATTTCACTTTGCCACCGACACTCACAGCCTGCCGCCCCTGGAATTTGGGTTTTCTCCGCCAGAACCAAACAACTGGCAGCTGCTGCTGCCCTAAAGAAATCAAAACACTTATCAAATATGCATTGCGCATATTAAAAATCAATTAAATATTTACACAAACACACAAAATGGCGGCGGCTCAGAGCACTTAAAAATGACTGCCACAGCAGAAGCAGCGGCAAAAACAATTCTCCATGAATTTAACAAAGAAAGCAAAGAAATTTACACTGAGAGCGAGCACTGTAATGTAATTGAGGCGGCAACAAACAAATATGCAAAGGCAAAATGAAATTAAAAATTTATTATGGCTCAGCTGTTGGGTAAGGAGAATATAAAAGTACTGGGGAAATTCAACTAAAGCGGTTTTAAAGCCGTGCCAGAAGCTGGCGAATAAGTATTCATTTTACAGTGAGTAATCAAGAAAAGTTAAGGGAAATAAATTACAATTTAAAAGGAATTCAATTAAAAAGAATTACAGAGTTTTAAAATCCTTAAATTTCTAATCTTTCCAATTTTTTAGTTAACCTTATTTTTAGTAGATTTAAAATCTTAAACAAAGTGTCTAGAAGTATGCTAAAAATCTTTACCATGGCTTCTAAGGAAATACCACGACCAAATATTATGTAGCCTACTTTTAGCCGGCTTTTCAGGAGATTTCAAATCAGTGGAAAATTATTTTTGTGTTCATAAATTTATTTTAAGAAATATATTCTCTTTTTTTTCTATTTTTAATATTCCCAGTAACTACGGTAACGGAAATGGAAATTGGGTCTAAGATTCCTGAACCACAGTTAACGAAGGCTTTAGCCAGCTCTTCAAAAGATTTAAATTCAGTTGAAATTTATTTTTCGGGTTTTTTAAATGTATTTTTTTTACTATTTCAATCTTTTTCATATCCCAGCAACCACTGTAACGGAAATGGAAATTGCAATTGCAAAACAGACGCGCAAACACTTCGCAGAAATCTGTGTGTGTGTGGCACAAAAAAAAAAATAAGGAAGGAAGCGTAGGTGGTGAAGGGATCGAGGGCCAGGGGTAGGCGGCATGGATAAAGGCAGACAGTCAAGGCAGCTGCCATTGCTGCTGTTGAAGTTTTGCATTTCCGGTATGCACACACCCTTAGTTTTTGGGTCTGAGTGTGAGAAGGACACTATCTGAAGACGTAACAATGTGTAATTGTTGTTGCCCATTGATAAAGCTTAAAAAAAAAAACACAAGACAGTGAGAAAACGAAACAAGCCACAAAACTCATTTGCATTTAACACGTTGACACACAGCAGCAGGAAGCTACAGTGGCAATCAAGTAAATGTAACTAAGGACTTTGAACAAGTGAAAAATTTAAAACAAGTTTATATATTGTTGTAAAATATATTTTAACTTTAAAATTTGCTTTTCGAAAACCGTAAAGGTAGTTATCTCTATTGTAAATATGATTTATTTTATGAGAAAATACTGTGAGCTTAAGAGGACTCTAAATTATCAAAAATTTATATAATTTTTAAATTTTGTAGCTAAAAAATCTTTACAACATTCGCACCGTACACACTTAAAATGTATAAAATTTAAATATTTAAAATACCTTTCTCCTAAATATAGTCTTCTTAGCTTCGCTCTATAAATGCCATGTGCTTTTTATGGGGAAAACACACAACACTTTTTGACTGCACAGTGAATAATTTAATTTAAGGCAAAATCAACAAGGGGCAAAGGCCAACCGATAGCCTTTGATTACGACTGTTATCATCTGAGCCTGTCACTGTTTTATTACACACAAACAACACACACACAACACACCGAGAAGGGACACTGCTTTCTTTATATTGCTTGCTGCTTGCTTTTCCACTTTGACTGATTGAATTTTCTCCGGCGCGCCTAATTGTACACTTAAAACGGGGAACCGGAAATAAATAATGAAAGGAAGAAGGAAGCCCGTCCTTGGTCGATTTTCTCCCCTTTTGTTCTTTTTTTTTGGGTTAATTGCAAAGTTAAATGTGAGTTTTACAAAAAGTATTGCCTACTTAAAAGGGGCGCCCCAGAATGGCTCTCGAACGCGATAACGGCACCGAAACGACGACGACGACGGTTAACGACAATTGACGAGGACGAGCGACAAAGGATAACGCCGCTGACCAGGACATCCGCACCGTTGGAAAGCACGATTTATACTAACTACTGACTTTCGCCTCGGCAGCGGAGTCGGCAAATTGTCAAATTGAATTTCGCACACACACAGAGAGAGGCACAGTTAGAGTCCTTTGGCTAAGGTCCTGCAGGAATTGGCTCTCTGTTTACAGGCGGCAAACGTTGTGTGTACTAAAAATAAAACACTCGCCTGTTCTCTCTTTCTCTCTGGCTGGGAATTTGTCTCTCGTTAAAAATCGGCTTCGGGTTGGAAGAGCTCTTGCTCTTCCACATGTTGCCTTCATAGCAACCTGTTAGACCAAGGATAATATCTCCTCCTACTAAGGTTGCAGGTCTTTGAATTTGGTGAATGAAATATATGATACAGCAAAGATAACTTAAAAATAAATTACTCTTTTTTTACATGTTTTAATAACAATTATTTCCTTTAATTAAGGCTATTTATTCGTTTATAATAATATACTACTTTTAGTATTACTTATAATGTAATGAATAATTATTAAAATATTTCTTATATATGTTGCTTTTAATAAAAAGTAAAAAGTAAATATTAATAAGATACAAAATAATATTAATATTAATATCAATCTAAAATAATTTTGTAAATGATTTAGCATACTTATTCAAGGAATGAAACAAATATTAAAAATGTATTATAAATTAAATATATTTTATTTACTTTTAAATAAAAAAAAATCATTAAAATTATTTTTAAAATAAACTTATCATACTAAACAGAGGAAATTTTTGAACATCTTTAAGAGAAAATTACCCTTTCCATTAAAAACCGCGCATGCGTCTAAGTTATTAACGGTAATGGGGAAATTTTAGCTCGCGAAACGGTTAGGGATATTTTTTTGTGAGCTAAAAAAGCCCAAAACAAAAATAATTCAGCAGCAAAATGTAAACAAAAGAAAATCAAGGCAAGAAAATCCTTAAATTCTTTTAATTTAAAGATTTTTTGTAAAATGTATAAACAAGTCGAATATATTCAAAACTTAATTTTTTATATATAACAAATGATTGTATAAAAAAAACCTGCCTCGAAAAGACACCATTTACAAACCAGAGACCCACTTAAAAGCCTTCATTAAGCCATCTCATGCAAGTAAGCCCCAAAGTAGGTAAAAGTCCAGCTATTAATACAGAAGCCTTTGGGTTATCCCCACCGCAAACAGCAACCGACTAACCAACTGATGGACATACAACAAGGATAACAGCAAACAAGGACAACAACCACAAAACGTTGACAACGAACGGTGTGGTGTGTCCAGCCGAAGAACAAATGCCGGCAACTTTAACCGCGAAAAAAGGACAACAGCAAGGACTAAGGGGGGGAAAAAAACAAAAGGTAAATCTCGCAAGTTCAAAAAGGTTTTTTAAATACCCTAATTCAATATTCTTTAAATCGAATCAGATGTCATTTATTTGTATTTAATTTTAGTATTTGAAAGGACTTCGGAATGACCTGTTTTCAAAGAAAGACCATTTTCTTTAGCAGGTTACTGCTTAATTTTTCTAGCATTTAAAAGTAATTCTTAAAGGCCTACAAATATATATAAAATATTTTTAGAAAAAATGTATTTATAGAAAATGCTTAAATATATATACATATATTTTTTTTATTAATATCACACCGAATCCTTTTCAAAAAGGGCATCCCTTGGGCATCCTCTCATGAATGGCCCAAGGAATAAATCCAACTTCCAACAACAACTGCAAATGGGGGAAAACTGAATGTGGCAAGGTTGAACCTAGACGACGACAATAAATACGCAACAAAAACTACAAGAACAATGGAGGAACAGTAGGGGTAATCAGGTGGGTGGAGAGGAGGGAGTTTGGAAAATCCAAGGTGGAAAGAGCATCACCATCTCTCTCTGTCCCTGTCACACTCCCTGAGCCATATCATCGCCGCATCATGATGTAAAAACTTTCCGGGTTTCCCCGCTTTAACCCGCAGAAAAACCTCTAACCCGAAAGCTCTAGGACCCTCGATTTTCCACGCCCTCCCCCCTTTGGAGTCTGGGGCCTTTAACAGAATTTTTGTTTACAAACTTTTGCTTGTTTGTATATTCTATCCCGACGGTGCAGGGGGTCGGGAAAGGCAAAGGACCCCAAGCTCTGTCCACAAAGGACCCCTAGCCCGCACCCCGCCGCCGCCTTCTGCCTTGGCTTTTTCTGCGGCGACGCGACGCGCGTTAAAAGTTGCGAAATTTTCGTCGTTTTTTTTTTTTACTTTCGTATATTTTTTTGCAGTGATGCTTAACAAGAAATTCCTGATGCGATTATGAGGCTCTTGTTAAGGTGAGCCAGGAAAATGTTCAGGCACAACCAGATCGCATGACACAGGCACTGAAAATTCCTCTGTGGTCGCTGCGGTCTGTCGAAAATTAAAAACGAAAGAAAATCCTGATTGCAAACGGGTGGGATTTTTGATTAAGAATATGTTTAAGAGTTAACGGAAATCGATCTAAAAGTAGTTGAAAAATATTTTAAGCTTGCCTTCAGTTTAAAAGATAATTTAAATGAAGCTAAATGGCAGACTATAAACATCTTAGATTAGAAATAATTAAAATAGTTTTTAAATGGAAGGATTAAAAATGTAAACACATTCCACAATCAACTAACTTCATGGAAACTATAGCCTAAAAATAATATTTCTTTAAAAGGTAATTCATCAGTATTTTAAATATATGTGTAAGGGTTTTAATTATTTATCAATTAAGCGTAAAATCGCCCAAAGTGACTGTATCGAATTCCGAAGAGGGAAGCCCTCACAAACTCCTTGGGAACCCAATAGACTCCTGCAGCAATTGAGAAAGGACAACCACAAGGGAAAATGCACTCAAAAGTCTAGGGAACATCCCACACACTGGGCATCCTCCCACATTTCATAGGGGATTCCCCTACTTCCAGTCAGCGAGCGACCACACAATGCAATAACGCCGACAGATTACAAAGTGCACATGTGGTAAGCCCCTGAAGTAGTAATAGCAGCGAAAGAGAGATGGCGGCCAGGACAAGATGGTTTCGGAAAATCCTTGTAAAGCAACAACAGGAACAAAGCACTTGGAACCTTGCGGTGAAAACCAAGTGCGTTTACCAAAGGTTTATTCCCATTGTCGCACAAAATTTGTACTTTTTTTAGTGGCTACTTTTATATTAACTAAAAGAGATCGTAATGCCTTAGAACATAGGTTTTTTTATTTAAAGCTAACTATTAGGTTAAACTAAGAGCTAACTTAGGGTTAAGAGCTATGGAAGCTAAGGCCTTTAGCTTACGTAGAATCCTTGGAAAATGTAATAAAAAAGTTTCCTTTTACAATAGACATTTAGCTAAATTTTTTGCTTTGTTAAAAATCATTCTAAACTCTATATTAAAAACTTGCTTTCTAATTATTCTTTTATATTATTATTAATTATTTTTTAAGAGTATTTCATCTGTCGGCTTCCTTAAGCCTAGTTCTGTTTTTTGGGTGGCATTCTGCCGAACTCCATTAAGTTGACGCGAAGAACTTTGGTTTTGTGGTCGCCGGGTTCTCTAGCTGCTTGTTGCTTCCCAGAGCTGTTGCGTTGCCATTCGAAGTGTGTCCAAAATGTGTTGTTGTCTCTATGATGTAACCACTACCCTCTAGAATAGCCTTGCTTGGGGAGAGAGTCAAGGTAGTAGTGGGAATATTTCCCTTGCCCATGTGCCATATGCCCATGAATAAGGACTGAAACACACACAGGAAGAAAGAGTAAGGAGGAGGATATCCACCCTCCTGAGAGACTTCAATGGACAACTTCAATGAACCCACAACCTGAGCTCAGGAGTGACCAAAGGACCTGTGACATCTACACAACTACTCCATCGTCAAGAGAGACTATTACATATTATTAAACATGACTAATAAAGCCTTAATTTCTTAAGATAAGTTCCTTATTTAAAACCTACTAAAAACAACATTTAACTAATAATATTTCTACTTTCTTTTTCTATAATTCAAACTAATTTTTTTGTAATCAATATCCCAGCATTCCCCTCCAAAAGCACTGACTCTCCTCTGCTGCCAATTTAAAATGCGACAAAAAGGAAGTAAGTTGCCAAAGAGAGAGAAACCCACCAACCTTTTCCTTTTCCTCCCAATCTATCCATTTCAATAAGCTGATGCCGCTGCAGGAAAAATGGTAGCACAAGAGGGAGAAGGCCTTTAAAAAAAAATACATATCAACGCACCCCATGTGGGCAGAACGCAAAAGCGGATGAATGTCCTACAGGGCCAGTAGGGGAAACAGGATGAGCCTGGGGGATGCCAAAGGATGAACCCGTCGTCTCCACATATACTACGTGCACAAAACAGATAAATGCTAGCAAGTTTTTAACAAAACCAACGGAACGGGCAGTGAATTGAGCCCAGGCATTTCCTGTTCCATGCAGCCTCAAAGAAAAGGAGTAAGGTTTTGGGAAAGAAAAAGTGCTACGACTATGGAATACCGGGTATTAAAAATATTGTATCTTTAAAAAAAATTATTTGATTGAAGTTTAAATGGATTTAGAAAAAAGATTTGCAACTAAACTTCGAAAGTATATGGATTCACCACCATAAAATACCCAGCAAGCATACTTTTCAATAAAGATTGCATACTTTTCGGCGGTGCAGTATTAGTAAAATAAATAAGGATTTTTACTTCAAGATAGATCATAAAATTAAATTTCCCTTTACATAATAAAAAAAAGTTTTAAACATTTTTTATATTTTAGACAATATATACCTTAAGGAAGCAACAAAAACGACATGTAAAATTATGCGCCAGTAGGACGCAAAAGTTTATGGGGCGACCCCCAACCAAGTCCAAGGAAGCGTAGAATCACAGACAGGACCAAGTGCATTCATTGTCCCTCAAACTCACACACAGATAAAAAAAAAATAGGGGAGGGAAAAAACGCAGTGGGAGAAAAGTCGACAGGCGGAGACTGAGAGGGGCGGCACGCAAATATGCCAAAGCTTGCTGAGACAACAAACAGGAAGTACGCATTTCCTGCACTCGAGAAAAGAAGAAGAAAAGGAAGAAAAGTAAAATAACATTCCATGGAATAGGAATCAGGAGAGGAACCTGGGGAAAAGGGAATCCCAGACGAGACACAGTAGAAATGTCGCGACTACGGCGACGACGACAACTTTTTGACACAAAAGTGCCTGGAAAACTGTTTTTCTTTAGTTTCTTCACCAGCCAGTCGCCCTTTGCCGTGAAATTAATTGAAACCGACTAGACCTCTGGGGTGGCGGCGGAGTGAATAGATGGAGGAGATGCAGACTTGATCTTGACACTGTCCCACGGCAACGTCCCTGAACTTGCCAAATGCGATAGCCATCATCCTCATTCCCATCGCAGACGGAAACAACACCCCATAAAAACTTTAGCAAACGGTGGATTTTACTAGCGAAAGTAAGAATAAAATAGCTTTGATAGGGGAAAAAATAATAAATTTAAGAAGGGTTTAGGAAAAAAAAAATATTATAGGGGTTTAGTTAGTTTTAATAAATATTTTACAGAATTTTAAATGGGAATATAACTTGCTTCAAGCCAGTTTTAAAGCAAATAAAATCTTATTATTATACTAAAAATATTATAAATGTATCGTATGTCATGGAAATAAATTTAGTATTTGAGAAGACCTTAATTGAAGGTATGTATATCTTAGGAAAATATGGAAATTAGTCGGAAATATTAGAATACTATTCAGGAAATTGAATACAAATTTGTAAACTTAAAACCAAACCACTGTAGCATATTTGTCCATTCAGCATTCCTGGGCACCTTGCCCACCAAATGAGTTTCGTGTCACAAGTTGACCCGGCCGAGATTAAGTGGGCGTTTAATTTGCCAAGTCTCACCCACAGCCAGCTCCTGGTCCTGATCCACCACCATCCTTACACCCTCGTCTATGAAAATACTGCGTTAATGTAATCCACGCTCCCGGCATTTCCGTATGCTTCCGTTTGCTTTTTCCTCATTTTTTGCCTACGTTTTTTTGGGAGTTTTTTTTTTTTGTGGACGGCTGGCTTTGTCCTTGGCAGTTGCCTCGTAACTTTGCCACTTGGATGATCTCTCTCTCTCTCCTTGCTATTTTAGCTTAATCAACAAAGTAAATAAAATGTCCTGCCGCCTGACCCTTGGTCGGAGAGGTCATTTTCTACGATTTTTTTATGAAGTCGTAGAGCTTAATAAGTTCCATATAAATATGTATTTACGTATAAATTTGAGATTACTTTTTGTGCATAAATATGGCTTACCAAAGTGAAACCAATTTGGGAATATTTAAGAGGTGAAAATAAATGAAAGCTAAATTTAAATATTTTGAAAAATCCAGGAAATTATTACTTGCGTTCATAACTTCCCTAATTATTTATTAGCTAACCCTCTGCTCTGCTAATTAAAATCATTTAAATTCATCCCCACACATGTTACCATGGAAAATGAAGAAAAAATCAAAACTAAATCAAGCGAATTCACTTTGATGTGCAATAACAATGGGCCTCGTGTGGTAAGGAAAATGAGGAGCTAAGGCAAAACCAAACTGAGAATTGAATGCCGGTCTGCTTCCTTTTTGCTCGTTTTTCATTTCCCTTACAGCAAAGAGTTGGTTGTCAACACAGTTCCACATAATTATAGAGTTGCGGAGCTCATACAACACCAAGTGAATAGGAACAGTGATGGGTAAATTAATAGAAATAGAAGAAATTCAATATTAGTAAAGTGTGATATTTAGAAAAACTTAAGGAATGCTTGAAAGTATTTAAGAAATTTTAAAAATAAGGTGGCAGAGTAAACAAGGCTGTCAAAAAATGTATTAAAAATATGTGACAAAACTTAGAAAACAAAAAAAAATATATATATAAAAAAAATATTACAAAAAAAGAAATAAATAAATAAATAAATAGAAAAGAGAGAAAGGTTTATTAATGGTAAGGGAAGCATGTTTTAATTGAACTTTCAGGAGATGTCATTTAAAAAATGAATTAAAAATATTATTTAAATAAATTTTAGCAAATAAATATTTTCAAAATTTTATTCTTTTATTAAATCAGTTATTAAATATACTTTTAAGTATATAAAGGTCATTAAAGAAAACAAATTCTAAGAAATTACTGAATATATGAATAGTAACTTTTTTGTAAAATATAATTGAAAATGTTAATTTATAATTATAATATAATAAGAAAAATTTACAAATCATAAACACCTATTAAATTGACCACTACTGTAGCCACACATGGCATTTACTTTCTAATAATTTCTGTGGAAAATTCCGATTGCACATGTGGGACTTTATATTGGCAGGCACTGTGGAAATGGAAAGCAATTAAAATGCTGCACTGGCTCTGATTATGCCGACGACAACGTTGTTGTAATTGTTGTTGTTGTTGTTGTTATTCTTTTTTGTTGTTGTAATTGCAGTTGTTGTTGCTGTTGTTGTTGTTGTTGTTATTATTATTGTTGTTACTGCTGGCTGGGTAGTGTCGGTGTGAATAGATTGGTATGTGTCAACTAAGTGCAGTTAATTAGTGCGAAAATCACTTCAGTTGGCTTGGGATATTTTTTCCCTCCCTCTCTCGGATTTCTTTTAAGCTTTTTTTCTATGTGTGTGTGTGTGTGTGCTGTTTGCCAGGTTTTTCCTTGGCGAATTTTCACGTTAATTGCTCTGCGTTCTGCAATCAGCCAGAAAACAGAAGCAGAAGCTATAGGAAAAGCTGGAAAGCGAGCTAAGCCACTCAGGGATTTACTCAATTTGTTGTCGCCGCCCAACAACCCAATTCCGCAATTTACTAGGGTTTGTTTTTCCCCAGCTCATTCTGGGTTTTTTATTCGTTTCAATTTGAACGATTATTTATGGGGAAAGGTAATAAAAAATAGTAAAATGTCAAAGAAATCCCTTAATGTCACAAAAATTGATGAGATTAGGAAATAAATGCTTTGCTAAATTTTTTAGCGAATTTTATTTGTTTTTAAATTTTTAATATAAAGTATAGTATAATGTTAGGTCTATTTTGATAATGTATTATAAAGAGTATTATATTTATATTTAAACATATTAAAAATCATGAAAAATTTATATTTTTAAGCAATGTTTTTGTGCCATTTGAAACTTGTTTCAAAGCTAAATTTAATTTTAATACATTATCAAATTTAAATGCTTAGTACAATCACTGAATAAAAATGTAATTTAGGCAGACGTATCCGTCTTAAATCTAAGATCAGCTATTAAAGCCACATGATCTGAAGGAATGACTAGCGATGGTATGGCACCATTGGCCTTTAGCACTTCCTCCGTTGGCAATGGTACGTGTTGTATTACGTCAAATCGATCCTGTTGATAGAATATATAGTCCAAGCATGCTGCAAACAGGGTCGTATAGTTGGTAAACTCCGGAGTGCCACAGGCTGAAGCCATTTTAAAAGGCTGCCTGAGTTCCACATTCGAAACGGCTTGCTCTTCGTTACTACGCCAATCCACGAAATCTTTATCCACAAATTGTTCAGTCATCAATTTGTATATTCCGCATTCCGGAACGCTGTTAAAATCTCCACAAAATATCAGTCCAATATCTTGAGAGCTTGAGAGTTTTAAATCCTTTGTAGCTTCCTTGAGCAGATGCTCTACGTAAATGATGGAAAAAGCAATTTGCAAGAGACGTATATGATCGGCATCGGGATGGAAGTATAAATGCGTGTTGGCCACAAGTATATATCGATTGGTATCCTTAATTTTCAGCAAACATGTTTGCAAAGTCGTCGATCTATCACAAATACGTGTTGCCAATGGCTCATTAATCTTGATCTTACTCCAAAGACTTTCAAATATGGGCAGTTCAGGTATCTTAGAACCTAAATGCAAGACTTGAGATTCCACGAGTTCAAAGCGAGATTTACGAAAGAAAATGGCAACGCCTTCCGCACATGTACCCTTGGGGGCCATGATACCATGATAATTTAGTGAAGGTCCACCCAGGATTTCCTTAAAGTCAATATCAAATATCTTTTGGTCAACCTCTTGAAGACAGATGAGATCAGCCTTATAGCCAACGAGTTCCTTGATAAATAATTGTTTTCTGTAGTCGATTTCCAGATATTTTGGCGGACAATAAGGGAATAATGTCTTTCGGGAGTAGTCACTATCGGCATAGAAGTCAGCCAATAGATTGTAGGTTACCACGCGGAGTTCATTAGGAGCGGTTAAATAATCCATGGTAAGACGATGTCGATCTTCAAAGGGAAAAAATTCTGGTGCAGCTTGAACGGTAGTTTTGGAAATCTCTTCCACTGAAGGACCTTTAGCTCCTTGTTCATTTCCTGGAGTGACCACAAATTTCAGGTAGTATCCAATATCTTCAGCGGTTGGATTGTAATGAAAGCCTTCGCCACAGACTTTCCATTCGGTAGTTTGAGTTTTCTTGGCTTTAAGCCAGATTCCTTTGCTGTGCTCACGACCGGCGAATTGAAGTTCACAAGCTGTCGGATAAATCACAAAACCAGCCAGCATGCATTTCGGTAATTTAAGGCTTAAAATCCATGGTGGATTGAAAACCATATCGAAAGTGGCATCAACCACCTGGAGCTTTATGCCGCCTAGATTTTTTTCCAGCAGTTCGGTAAATGTCAAATTATTGAAATTTATGTCATGATTTTCGCTAAAAAGCTTTACATTTATCTCGGAAGATCCAACTTCTACGGGTTCGCTGCTTTTGCCCTTCTTTTTTGACTTTTTCTCCATCTGCTTTTGAACATTGCCTTGAATTCGTGTCAGAATGACTTCAATTTGCTCATCCATTTGCCGGTTGAAGTTAAATTCCCGATCTATCTTCAGGTTTTCGTTTACATAGCGAAACACTATGTTCAGTTCTTTGCTTTCAGCAGCATTGCGCATGTATACTTTTCCCATATCGATACTTAAAAAAATGATAAAGATGGAAATGGTTTTTTAAAATCAGAAAAGTAATTTGGGTATAGCTTAGGCTTGTATGAATTATTTACAAGACTGAAACACAAGTCAGTTTACGTCATTCCGTGAGTTTTTAGGAAGTAGTTAAAATTAAGTTAAATTTATTTTAGTGTTATTTTTTACGCAATATTTAATGATCTTTACCATTAAAGAAAACCAGTTTAAGAATGGTTATTTTTTTTTAATTCATTATGGGATTCACACACAATGCAAAAATACCAAAAACTTTAAATTATAATAAAATATATAATCCAATAAAAAGTAAATTTATAAATTTTAATGAACTAAAAATTAATTTAAAAATATATAAGAACCGCTTAAATGTTGTATAATTTCTTTAAAATTTAGTAAACTAGTAAAAATAAAAAAAATAAATAGGCACTACAATATAATATCTGAAAAATATTTAAAGATTTTTGTAGTTTAACTCTTGTTTTACTGTTAATTTCAAAAATAATTTTTTTTGTTTTTGAAATTTTTAAAATTAATGCCAATAAAAAAAATAATTTAAAAAGTTCCCTCTAAAAAATCAATGCACAAAAAACACGGAATGACCATTTTAAATGATGAATTATTTCCCTAATTGAAACATACTTTGACAGTTTTTTGAGTGCACGTATCTGATTGGAGCTCCAGCAATTTGTTGTTGTTGTTTTGTGAGACACCTGAAAAGCAAAACAGAGATCAGCTGTTGGTTGGAACGCCGCGTGGGGAAGCACTCACGAAGCCGGTTGATGTAACAGCCCGAAAGCCCGAACAGGCGAGTCTCTGGTGGATTTGAGTGTACAATTTCGTTGCCAATTTGTTGGTAGTCATTCAAACTGCGAACGCAACGCGATGGAACGTAAATATTAGCACAAAAGCAGCCGGTGACGCGAAAAACTTGCACGAATTTAAGTAGTGGTGGCAATAATCAGCTGTTCGCCGGTCCGATCGCCGACAATCGAAAACTATTGACAGAGGGCGCCAGGCCAACAACTATCGATAACAAGTGCGCGGCAATAATAAACAAATTTGAATATTTTTTGTTTATATTAGTAAATGAGAAATAAACAAACAAATACTGAGACGCACAAAAAAATGCACTTCATATAAAATAAAATTCACATTTTATCGAATGAAAATAAATACAAAATTATACAAACATGATACAAAAAAATATATATAAATGTCTTATTTTAGTACCTTCCATTTGAATTAAGTTTATAAATATATATATAATACAAACAAAATATAATAGTTGGCATTTCACAAAAACTGAACTTTTAATTAATTAACTAAACCCTCAAAACGAGACATTATTAAGCAGATTTTAGCTAAGAAAATGTTCAATTTGGATGTGTTGTCTATTTAATTTCCAACTATTATGAACACATTGACAATAAACCTCCTATTTCACTTTAGGTGAAACTATTTTGAAGCAAGCACCATAAGCATTAAGCTAAATGTTATGATACAAGTGAGACATGTTCTATATTCGCAAGAAACCCAACTTCTGGGCAAGGTAGGGGAAAAAGGCTAACTGAGACGATGGCCATAAAAATGCGAACCAGCAGCCAGATCATATGAGTAGAGTGCTCCTTTTTGGACAAGGAAGAAAGGAGAAAACGAGGACGAAACACGAGGCAAAGTGCATAAAAAGCTGAAACAAGCCAAGAGATGACTTGGCCAGGGCCAAAAAGGAATTGGCTTTGGCCCCGAAACAGAGTCAACAACTGTGCGCCACACACGAGAAGAGTTTGCCAAAAAAAAAGAAAGTAAAAAAATAGATTGCAATACGAAGAAAAATCGAAAAACTAGAACCCAAAAAAGAACAAAAAAAAATGCATAAAACTCTATAAAGGACACGGAGGACCGAAAAGGACAACAACATGACGGGGTCGGCAAACGAAACCAATTGAAGAAATGTTGCTGACACCAAAAACGAAACTGCAGGAAGACGCCGATGATGATGAGGATGAGCCTGGGAATGAGGCTAAGCTCGAGGATGCCGACGGCAGCAGAAGATGTCCTGGGAGGCAGCAACGTAGCGGAGCGGTAAGGACAACAACGAAATTAGTTAGCACTTGAGAGAGAAAGCTGCTTTGGCTCCGGTCCAGGACTCGTTGTTGGATTACAACACCTGCGGGTAAAGGAACGGTTGCCGGTTGCCGACTGCCGGCTCCTGCTGCCATTGCATCTTTATTGAACTGAACTAGAGATGGCCAGGAGCTTCAGCTGATATTTAAACTTTTAATAAATGTAAGGTATTTTTCATTTAGGTTTTTATAAAATTATTATCGGTTTTACTTAAAATATTTATTTGTGAAACAAAAAATATTGATATAAAATAATTATGAAAGTAAACGAATTTTTCTGTTTGGTTATTTCTCGTAACAAATACTAGTTACTATTACACGTTACTTTACACGTTAAAATGAGGAGTTACCATTTCTTAAATTAATATTTCAAGGTACCATTACTTTTTAATATTTCTTTTTACTATTTGTCTTTACTATTTATCGCTACTATTTCTTGTTGGTCTTTTTCGCTGCTTTTTTTAGTAGCTATTTCTTGTTATTACTTCTCGCTGCTATATCTCGTTGCTATTTTTCGTTACTATTGCTCGTTATCAATAGTAATTTACCTTATAAAATACATTTAATATTATGTTAATAGGGTTTTTATTTAATTTTTTAAGAAAATTTACAATAATTTAAAGAAGAAATATATAACGTGTGATTACAGAATTTTAGAAGGAGTTTAGTTCATTTTACCTTCACACACCAAATTTAAAAACTATTTTTCAATACCAATTCCCATTTTAAAAATTATAAAAAAGATAAATGAATTTCTGTACAGACTTCCTTTTGGAGAATCCTAGGTCCTAAAAACTTCAATCCTAATAATGTCACCCCAGAGTCCACTATAAAATCCCAGTACACTTCGACCATCACCAATGAAAATATAGTGCACCTTAGATCTGAGAGTCTGGGAACAATTAAATAGCTTCGAGCACTCGGAACTCAATTGCAGCATTTCAATAACTGCTGAGAACACTTAAGAGGCCCGAAAGCCGGTCAGGTCAGTCAGCCAGCCAGCCAGCCAGCCAGGCAGGCAGGCAGGCAGGTCCTTGCCATAATCTGGCAAGCAGTTGGAGGCCCAAACAACACACAGAAGGAACCACTCCGCCTTTCACTCCATCATCGACTATGTACTACAATATCCGCTTGGTGTCCCCGAAAAAAAAAGCACTTGAGCTACTTTCTTGCACTCACCTTTTTCACTTGCTGCAGAAATTTGAAAGATTTTCTACTTCTTGCTGTTATTCCTTCTAACACACTAGAATTTGTAGCCGAAAGCACAGCACTGGGGCTTTCCTTTACGTTTATATCAATTTTTTTGTAGGGTTTTTGGTTACGTTTATGAAAGGGATGGAACGAGACGCGGTACGGCCGAAAAGTTAACACACTGAAAATTTCGCCACCTATAAGCCGAAAATTGTTGAACTTTTTTAAAATAATATGTACGCTACACAGTCTGATTTGGAAACGATACAACTAGATTAAAATTAATTTCAAATATTCATTCCTTTGACACTCTGTGAAATTCGCAGCAAAGCAAACTGCGATCAATGTTTTTAAATTTTTCTTATGTCATGGAATAAAAATAACCAAGAAGTTAGGGTTTTAATTATATTTTATCTAATTTTCATTGTTTTAGGTTTTTTGGATTAAAGAAATTCAATTTAATCAAGCAAAATTAAGTCATCTCCCACGCAATCCGTTTCGTTTGCCATACCCTCTACCTTTGACATTAAAACTAAATGAATCAACCAATTTAAAAGTTCTGCCAAGAGAGTCATTTGCTAAAATTGCCAAAATAAAAAAGAAACTCAGTGAACGAAGAGAAGAAAACCTAGAAGAAAATTCAATGAGTCTGAAAATTATCTGGCTCGATGCCAGTTGAAGGCGTGCACAAGAAACACAAAACAAAACTCACGTTTCTAATCAATTAAAAAATACAACAACCAAGGCGAGAGGAGAGAGAAATCAGAAATAGGGACAATTTTCGGCAATAAATAAATTACGGCAGGCAGTTGAAGCGATTAAATAGAATGGGAAAGCCGGGGGGAAAATCGAAATTCAAAGGGAGTTGGGGGTAAGAAAGTAGAAAACTTCACTACGTCTGCTGCAATTTTAATTACGACTGTGATAAGAGCAAGGCAAGACTAATGGAAAGGCGCAAGGGAAGTCAGTTGGGATGACGTACGAATGGGTTTGGATTAGGAGATACCCTATAAGCTTCAGTATTATTTTAGTAAATTTTTTAAAAATTAATAAATAATTTTAAGAAGGAAGTTGGATAATATACATGTGGGTTTGGAGTTTAAGATACCCTGTCAGCTTCATATTATTTTTAGTACATTTTTTTTAAGGGCCAAAAAATATTTTAAGAAATAAGTTTGGGTAATATACAAGTATTTGGAGTTTGAGATATACTATCAGATTCCTTAGTATTTTAGTAAATTGTAAAAAAAAAAGAAAAATAATAAGAATGTTAATGTTAACAAGTAAGTTAGGAGTTACGAGTGGATTTGGAGTTTGAGATACTCGATAAACATTATTATTATTATTTTAAAAAATTGTTTAAAAGTTGAAAAAATATTATCATTCGTAAGTGACTCTAAATAAATTGTTTTAATTAGTAGTTGATTGCTTGATTTACCTACTAACAAAATTCAAAATGTAGCACCAAAAAGGTAACAATTGAATTTCATTAAAGACTAATTATTTATTGAACATTTTCTTTTCTACTTAATTCCTTAAATATCTAAGTTAAATGTGAAAAGGAAAATTAGCACTTCATAATTTATTTACTATTTTCTACATAAACGTTTAATATTAATATAAGCGTCACTTCTTGCAGGTATAGAACCCTTAAAATTCTCAAGTAAGAATTCAGAGGCAAATTTTAATATAAAAACCTCACGTATAAAGCCTAAATCTGTAAGCAAATTAGGTTTCTTGGCTGATAACAAATTTTTTTAAATCTTTTCTTATTATTTTCCCAAAGTCCTATAAAACCCATTATACCCTCTTAATTTCCAAACTACTGGGTGTAGAGACGGCGAAAGGCAGCAGCTCCGACTAATCCTTTTGGCAAGGACTTTGACAGTTGTCTTAGTTGCACAACAACAACAACAACAACGACAACAACAATAACATCTTCATCAGCATTATCGTCATCATCATTTGCAGCATTCGTGGGATGAAGTAGCACCATGAACAAAAGCAAACGAAATAACAACAAACATTATCGCACATCATTATCGTTGTCATTCAGGGAGCGTTCCAGCTTAAAAACACCCCTCCAACCCTCCAACCCCCCCAGCCCCCGTTGCCTATGTATTTGCTTTATTTTTGTGTTTAGTTAGTTTTTATGAGCGTCATTATTTTCGCTTGCCATGGCGCTAAGCATCTTAAGTGGCTCCATCCTCCATTCCCGCCGATTTTCCCCACATTTTCCCCTTACTTATTTTTTGGTTGAGAATTTTCCACTATGTGTGGCTGTGTGTGTGTGTGTTTGCATAGGCCCAAAATGTCTTCGTCAACTTCTGACGATTTTATAATTTAACTTTTGCCGGGAGCCTTCGCCGCCTCGCCATCTTTCCTGTTTTTCCTCTTGCTAGTTTTCAAAAACAACTTAATAATAAGTGAGTGTTGAGTGCCCAGGATGGCGGAGAGGAGAATAAGTTGACTTTGGCTCGAAATAAGGTGGTTTTTGTCGAGTCCTTTTTCAGGATAGGCAATTATTTTACAAGGGATCCATGCTGCGATGCATTTAGGAAGTTTTCCTGCGCCAAAATAATTGTCAAGGATAAAACTGACATGACTAGGCAATTGTAGGGGCAGAGTGGGAACTTTAAGAGACTTGGAATGAATGCGGTTTTATGTGGCTTTTACACGCAATTGTTAATTAATGATGTAAAATATTTGCATTTCTTATCTATTTACATATTTCATTTTAAGAATTTTAAGGATTTGTAAATTTCATATAATTTTATTAAATCTGTTAAGTTTATTTGTCAATTAAAGATGCAAAATATTCAGTAAAATTTTAATTTCTTATCTATTTACATATTTCAATTTAATTTTTCATCTTTACTGACAAAACTATATATAATAATAAATGGCTTGTAGGCCTACCAAATTTTTAATCTTAAGAAATATATAAAAGGTTTTTTCCATTTATAATTTCTTAAAAACATATACATTTTATATTTGAATATTTAGTATTATTTATATTATTATTCATATAATTACTCAAACAAATATTTAAATAGAATGCCACAACTCAATGCTACCTTTAATAAATTCCTTCGAAATGTAGTACAATTTTTAATTCTTTAAGAACAAAAAATTTAATAAATTCATCTTCAACTGTTTTCCTTCAATGCTTTCAATTTAAAAATATATTTTTAAGTCTTTAAGAAAAATTATAAAAGAAATTGTTCACCTTTTTATTAAAAAAAATACATATTTCTTAAATACTTCCTTAAATTTCTGTAATCCAGATTGCTAAATTGAATTAAAAAACAAACTTTTTCTAAAGCAACCTCCGAGTAAGTATTTTTTCATGGATTTCGCTCTCTCTAAAATTAAATCTCCTATTTAAACAGCAGCCTAACCCAATGGCATTTGCCTTAGATATTTTTGTACGCTTTCAACAACTTCTTAAATTAGATTAAGTTATTTAATTAGGTTGAAGTAAAACCATAGGCACAGGAAAGCATTCCCATGGGCACAAGTTTACTCACCTGTTAACTTAACCCAAGGCTTGCAAAAAATAATGTTCTGGTTTAAAGCATTTTAATAGAATATAAAATAGAAATAAAGCTTCATATCAGTGTATTTCTCATTTGTTTCCAAAGCATAATCATCAATTTAAATTTGTTTTGTCAGAGTTGCTGCTGCATTTGGTAAATAACAAACAAGTGGCTTTGAACACAAGTGAAACATATGTTAAAAGCTGGAGGGAAAGAATTCGAAAAGCGTAAACAAGAAGCTTTACATGCTCGACATGCGTTCAAGAATAAGAGCAACTTAGACACAGACACACGGACACAAATATATATACATATATAACAGAAGTCAAGACAACAAAAAACGAGAAAATCATACTAAAAACAATAACAAATTCACAACAAGAACAAGAACTCAGAGGAAACTCCATCTAAAAAATGTCGCTAACAAGCGCAAAGGGAGAAAAGTCTTTAAGCTGCTTTTTTCCTCCATCGATGCAATATGTATGCTCCTTTAGAGGACACCAAGTCCCTCCTCCGCCCCCTCTCGTTACCATAATAATGAAATATCTATAAATTGTCAGCCAGTTCTATCGTTTCCCATCCAGTTCAGCAGCGACATACCCCCGAGAGGACCATAAATAATAATATTATTATGGCTCCAGGAGGCAACTTGTATTTGTCAAAGCAAACAAAACTGCTTGCTGTTTGTAGTACGAGTCCTTACCACGAGAACCCTTACTGCTACCCCTCTGATACAGACCCCCTTCCTTCCTCCCTTCCTGCCTTCCTTTCTTGTTAACGGCATTATTATTGGCAGCCATTATTCATGCAACAAGTGATGCTCAATGGCGGAGCCCAGCAACTTCCGTCTAATTACGGCTAATTGAATGGCTCCAAGTTCCGGGATTTGTCAATTGATTTGTTGGGGGATTTTCATATATTACTAGGCGGGGCATACATTTATAGGGAAGAGATAATATATAGTCAATATTAATAGGGAAATTCAGTGAAGAATTAAGGGGGAAAAGGAAGTTACAGTTTTAAAGCAAAAAATAAATACAAAGGATATTTGTTTGTATTTTTTTTACAACTTTCTAAATTTGTATGTTTTCTTTCCTTCCTTATTTTAAAATTTAAAATATTTCCACCACCAAATATTTCCTATAAATACTTTCTTTATGTGTATTTGGTTTTTATTTCTTACAAAAAAATACATTGAAATACGACAAGTCCCCAGACAAAAACTATTTATTAAAGAGCTGCCAATAAAACATAATAAAAAACTTGTTAAATTAATCTGCCTCCCTTGGGGGAGGTTGAAAAAACTGATATGCAAATAATAGCATTTTAATCAATTATAATACCATCGGAAAAAAGTATAAACAATGCTGAGGACAAGGAAACCTTTATTGACACATCGACAGCAAATAAAAACCACAGCATTCACAACAACAACACCAACAAATAGGAAAAAAAAAACCGATAACCCAAGCAACAAAGATTTATTGCATATATATAGAAGCACATAAACTTATATATATTTACATATATATATATATTCACTGATTTATACAGCCGAGTAAACCCATGTGGTTTATAATGAGACAACACACACAGTTAAATGAGGTTAGAGTTGAGTACATTTGGCAATAAATAAATCCAAAATCCATCGGATCGAAAGGTAAACAACAGAAGTACAACAAGAACAATTGAAAGGCTTAAAACTAGGGATACTCCGTACTCACATAAGACTCATATGGTATATAGGACACACACAGATTTGGTTAATGAGATAGCTTGGATATATATCTTTTGGCTAGAGACCACAAAACCCACAAAGAAAGCAGAAACAGGCACTTGATTTTTATACGTTTTACGTGAGACGTTACGTTACGCTACGAGACGTAATGACATAAGCGTACAATACTTTTGTATTTTTTATTTTTTGCTCTTTCACGACAATTAAAGCACTTTTTCGAAGTAACTATTTGCACAATTATAGAATTTATTGAAAACAAGTCCTCTTTATGACCAGAATATATATTTTTTAACACGCACAAAACGAAAACGCAGAGACGAAACACACAGAAAAAAGTCGAATTAATTTTTTAGCAAATTAGAGACGATCAGCAACGTTATCAAGACAACAGACTCTGACAAACTAAAAAACAAAAACAGACAACAAAAATTAAATCAAAATTACTTTCGAGCTAACAACAACCGAACGGATCGGCGGTGATAATGCTCGTGTGATCGAATTAAGAGGCGGACAGAGAACTGATCGGATCGGAAGAGAGAGAGCATCTCCCGCGCTGCAGCTATTTTCGAAAATTGATAAGACCACTTCGAATCGATCCAATCAGTTTGGCATTTAATTTCGAAAAAAAAAAACAACACAAAGATAAGGAACCTAGATGAATGCAACTGAGCAATAGGAAAATCTATGGCAAGGGATGGTCGCCGACAAATGCTTATCATCGCCAAGTGCGAGGGGATATCTTTCGGGCACTTGAAATCTGATCTGTTCTACAGGGTATCTATAGGGTCCAAGGGTATTATAAAACTATTCTACAACCAAAAACGACGCAAGGCCAGTCTCGTCTCTCCATATAAAATAAAAGATCTTGAATGTAATAAAGAGGTAGAGCCTACCGCTCTAGGTAGAGTGGTAAAGAGTATAAAATATAACAATATTGGCATCTTATGTGTAATAAGATCAGATATAAATAATGAAAAATAAACTTCAATAGTCTTAAAGTAGACTTGAAAAAAATTTTAACTAAATTGGAAAATTTGAATATACATATTTTAACAGCTATCTACATCTCACTCGCACTCGCAGAAGGTTAGTCAAGTTCTAAACCATGGTTTTAAAATTGTGCATTAAAAAATACAACATTTTAATAAATTTAAAAATTGTCTTTTATTATCTACGTTAGTTATTTGGTTTTATTACTTAGTTTTTATATTATATTATATTATGATTTTATTGCACCATTTTGTTAATTTATATAAAAAAAAAATATAAATAATTTTACAACTCAAATTGTACTGATTGTATTTATTTCCTATTTTTATAATTATAAGACAATTTTTACGTTTTATATATAAATACCTGTTGTAGGTATTGTATTTTTCTAAATGATTTTTTTTATAAACAATACTTATTTACAATTTTACACCTTTTACAAGGTAAAAAAACCTAAAGGGCTTAATTTACATTCCTAATTATTCCCATATTTAAGTTACCCATATTTTTTCATAGGAGACTTATTCCACAGAGACAATTTAATAGTTGCACATGTTCCCTTGAACAACTTATGGGCAATTCCATTAAGAAACCTTCAATTAGGTAGTTCTCATGCATTTTCCTATCTGCAGTTAACATCGTTTGCCGGTTTTAATTTTCTTTTTTTCTTTTTTTGCTATCCCATTGAGCTAAACATCTAAACATCCTAATGGAAGTTCATTCATTGATACTTCGCCTGCAAAACATAAGAGCGAAATCGATTTACAGGACATGGGGCACGTGACCACCAGGTATTTACCTCTGACCCCAGACGCAGTCCTAGGCATGTGCCTGGAAGAAGTACAACCCCAGTTTCCAGTTCAATTGGCTACTTAAAACTTTAACAGCCGTAAATTCGCAACAAGCAAGAGCTATGAAATTTAATAGCGAACGCGAGGGAACCCCCTCCATCTCCTGCCAGTGTCTGACCAATACAATACGCAACTGTATTAGCTCACGTAACAGCAAAATGTGAGTATTCCGCGTCTGGTCTGGTCCTTTTTTCCTTGATGTGGCTACTGCTGCTCCTTTCGCTCCTGCGAAACACACATTATTGACTTTTATTGCTGCTCCTAAGCTGCTGCAGCGCTGTCGACGTCAAAGATATAGCTCTTACAGTTGAAATAGTATATAAAATATATATATAACCATAGGTTTTTATATATTTTTTTTAAGATTAGTTGGATTATAATATTGCAAGAATAACAAAGAATTGGTGAATGTCTTTAAAAGTCATTAACAATGAACTTATCTAAAGTCAAATGAAATATTTATATATTTTTAATAGGTACTTCGTGTTAATTGGTTGATTAATCAATCTTAAATAATATTGAATCCTATTTTTGGTTCAGCTTTCAGCTATTCTTACGATTAGAAATACTATTCAGAATTACAAGTCTATATTTTTAATATTTTAAAAATACTTCTCAACCAGTTTCTGGCATAATTTCCATTTTAAATTATAAAAGTCACACATTTTAGCCTAAAAATATGATATTTTAGGGTTCCTGTCCACTCTTAACTATCTTCACTGTACCGCTATTGCTTCCGTTGTCTGCGCTTCCGCTTCTGCTATTACTACCCCTGATACCTCAGCGTTTCCATTAACCCTTTGCCTGTGTTTACATTTTCAACTATGTAATTCGTTGCATTTTATTGCATGCGTGTGTGCGAGTGTGAAATATTTATGGGGGTTGCCCGTGGGGGACATTGCTCCTGGAGCCAAAACAGTGCTGGACACGAGGATTTCATTTCCCCACCAACCAGGGTTTTTTTTTTCTTTCTGCAGCTGCTCGAGTTTAACGAAGTGTTAAATGGCCAGCGGCGAGAGGGGTTAAGAAACGGAGTTCGCTTCGATTTCATTCCATACCCATCGTCGTTGGTCAACGCCTTTTTATCGAAATTTGTCACGCACGAAGGAATTTTTCCCTGCCTTCCCTCTACTCTGGGATTAATAGAAAGAAAAAGATTTTCATTTGGAAAATGTCTGCTACACGAGTCGCATGAATGACAGGACAAGCCGTCCTGTCGACACGGCTCAAAGCGCACGTGTGTCGGCTAATACCTTTCGATGACGAACATTGCATTACTTTTACTTTCCAATTCCGTCTGGGATGAGGAAGCTTAAGTAGTTTACTTCTTTGTTTGCCTATAAATACACGGGAATAAAGGTGAACACGATTTTTGGGATAAACACTTTGGTCGTTTTGATAAACGTTTATTGAATTACAAGCTGGGGGAATGCTGGAGCTTTTTATTGCAGATTTATATTTATGATTTATTAGCGAGACAATCGATCGATCGATTAAGGTAAAAGATATATTATCAGCGAGACAAACAATATGAATATTGATTAAGGGAAAAGGTATTGAGTGGTGTTAATGGTATTAAATTAAAATTCATTAAATTAAATGAATTAAAAAAATATTTTCTTAAAATATGTACTTAAACCATAGCAATTTATAAATGTTCCTTAAAATAAAGTCAGCTTAAATATTTTTCTCTAATCAAAAATTTTCAAAGAATAACGAACGCACTTTAGTTCGTTATTTTCCCAGCGAGTACGTTACTCAAGCAACGAGAGTTTGCCACCTCTTAATTAACGAGAGTTTGTTATCGCTCAACCAAAGTGTAAAATATATCGCTCAACCAGCGAGAGTTTTTATTTATACCATGAGGATATTGCTCTCTCAGAAAATGTTTAAAATAGACATTTTTTATTTTAACAATTAATTAAATTTCGCTAAAATCTAACTCGCTTTATCATCACTTTACTAAATTTTTCGCCAATAACTTCATATGACCGAAAACCTAGCTCTAATTGGGGGAGAGAGGACCTAACCATTTTAACCTAACTTTAAGTTCATATTAAATTAAACGAAACTATATTCTTAGTTCAAAACCATTTTTTTTACGAAGAAACATCCCTTAGATCTTTATATATCCTTCAGTACACCACCAACGAATCAATAAATTGGCCACACAATAACTTAATGGCTTCATTTACCCCCATAGCAAAACCCTCTTCTTGTGGTTAATAGAAGGATGTTAGGTGCGAGTATCTTTCCTTTCTGGGCTCTATTCGAATCTAATGACCGGCAATTTGCCAAACACCCAGAGCCTGAACCATTTTAGAGTGTTGCAAGAAGAAATTAGCTATCATTTAGTGTAATGAGGATAATAATAGCAACTAATGGCCAACCACCAACGAGAGCAACCACCGCCAGCACCACAATGGAGCCCCAGTCGATCCACCATTTGATTAAACAAAGATTGACTGGAGTGCCATTAACTTTGGGATAGGACGGAAAGTGTTATAAATGTGGTGCAATTTGTACAAAGAAAAAGCCAGGGATATAATGATAAACACATATTAAGCAAAAAAGCACAAGGCCAGGCGAATTACTCAATTAATTCAGCTCGGCCTGCCAATAATCATAAATAAAGTCCCACGAAACCGACGTTGGCTACACTTTTAATTATTTTCCTTCTCCTTCCAAGCAAATTTAATAAAGAATAATTACAAGAAAACCAATATCAGCAGAGACTCACTGGGGTGTGTGTGTGTGTGGGAAAAAATAATTAACAAAAACCACAACAGCAGGCAGTTCAGTTCCTTATTCTGGAGCCCACACAAATATGCGGACAAATGGCATGTAATTAACATATAAATTAAAGACTACTAATATATATTTTTGCACAGAAGCAATAAAATGCTAAAGCTGTGCTCGAGAAAGTTAGCTTTAATAGTAACACTAAACTGTTAAAGATCTGGGTTAGTTAGATTACAAAAAAAACCCTGGCAATAAATCAAACTAATTTACCTGTTGAATAAAAAAAAATGTTACATAAAATCAAGCCTAATTATGAATGAATACATTTGTAATTAAGCAATAATCAACTGGCTACCACATGCTTCAGGCTTTATGCTGATAAATATTTAAAATTCCAACAAGTTGCATGAATAATAAATCTATTATCTAAATAAAGAGGAAAAAATTGAGGGAAAATTGAAAACACGATTCATTTCCGCACCGAATCAGCTAACAAAGACTGACTGATTAAGCCTCTGGAATAAAATTCATGAAATTAGTCGAAATTTGACTGATTCCAAGGGTTGAAGGGCTGGCTGTCAGTTTGGTTTAACAAAATAAAAACGAAGTTTGAGGGAAATTGCAAATAAAATGAAGCACACATCCACCAGAATCATTCATTTGGGAAGCGCATTCGGGAAAAATCGTCCATAGCATTGTTTTATGTCAGCTTCATCAGCACGGAAACTGAAACTGAACCGGGATATCGCTGGATGGGGATTCAATTGTGTTGAACAGCAGCACTAAAATCAACAGCAGGAAGTAACAGGATAGGCGAATTTTAAATGTCCTTAGAAGGGTATATATTTAAAAAAAATATATATGTTAAATATGATGGGTGTTGCTTAGATTTGATTGATTTTTAGTGCTATTTCCAAATAATATTAATCATTTTCCCTGATGTTTTAATCTACTGAGATTTTAACATCAAAAACCCATCTTTCAAAAGGAATTATTGTATCCTTTCCGATAAATTCAACAAGTTTACTTGCTTAAAATTATATATTAAATTTTACAAATGAAATAAAAAATTCCTGAAACTCTTCGTATGAACCCACATTCAGGGGGATCTTCCCTCTGTTCTACATCCTAGACCCTGAGCCGTCATCTCAGCTCCCATCAGCTGCATTGATGACCGTAGGATGCGCTGATGATGGCGATGACGTCGATGAGGATGACGACGACTTTGCTTCGGTTCGGTTGCAGTTTTTGACATGTCACGTTCATTCTCCCCAAATGCCCCTCGGTGATTGCAACAAAATGCTGACGGATTCGGCACAGCCACACTTGGACAAAAGGGCACATCAAAAGCGAAATGGATGCACAGGGAAAATATTTAGCATACATTTTAAATTATATTTTAGGATTAAATTCAATTTGAATTCATGAAAATCTTAAAGAAAAGAATTTCTTAAAGATATTTACTAATAACACATGGATTATTTAATTATTTTTAATAAAAAGCTGGCCGTTTCTACAAAAACTTTAACAATATAAGTAAAAGCAAACGCCATACTGAAATATTTGCTGAATTTTGAACAATTTGATCGGCCAGAAAAATAATTTATATAAATAATTAAAAATTAAAATAAATAGTATTAATAATATTATCAAATGTTTCGTATATTTCTATATACATATTTGCTTTTTGAATTTTACATATGCAATCCTCTTTAGTTTTGTATTTAATTTATTTAATTAACATATGTTTTATTATTCAGTTGTTTGATTTGTTATATAAATATATAAATATATAAATTCTTTAGTTTTTATTATATTTTACCTTTATTTTAATACTTTTCTATTTATTTAAAATTGATTTGTGCTTTGTGTAAAACAAAGAAAGGGACTGCAGTGAGAAATAAAACAAAAATAGCCTCCAGTTGCTATTTATTCGCTGAGCTCGTTTACGGCTTGTCGTTTTCCGTTTACGTCGGATCCTTATTTTTTTCGATGTGGGTTTTAAAAAGCAACTGAATACTAGCAAAAAAAAAAAAATAAAAAAAAAAACAAGTCACTATCACACAATACAAAGAAAGGCGAAGAGACCAGCAGGCATCCATTGTTTTTTAATGCCAAATGATATAAATATTTAAATGTTTTCAAATGTTTAATTAATGAGAACACATAATAAATGTGTCACAGGAAAAAACACACTTAATACAGAATTAAAACCACATAAATATTATGCATACACGAAGGAACTCTTATCCATTTATGACATTATCCTCTTTACAACTTTATTCAATTTCGTGGCTGGTTCTATCCCCTTTTCTACAGATCATCTTTGGTTTTCTGAGAACCACATCAAATGCTTTGCTCCATTTCGCAGACCCCCGCAAAACTTCAATCAAGCGAAGGACCACAAATCCCGAAAATCAGTAACAATTATTACACCCACAGGTCCTGAGGTTACACCCCACTCCCTCCCCCAAACAACCCACTCGTCATTAAGCCTTCCATTTAAAACAAAATGAAAGGAGAAAAGCCTTTGGAACAATGCTCAAACTATTCGCCATAACAAATACGAACCGAAAGTGGGATGGTGGGCTTATGGTTGACTGAAAGTTGGTCGACTGATTGATAGACAAGGAGAGACAGTCGGCGACACCATCGACGTCTATATGGGTTGCAGTCTATCCTGGTCTTTTATACTCCTTGCACATCCTTCCCCTCGTCCCGCTTGTTGTCAATTAACGTACGAAAATGACTTCCGCTTTGATTGTGCCTCCCCCTCGGTGTTCTCCCTTGGTTTTCCCCCTCGTAACCTCATCCATCGATCGATTGTCAACTGGCTGACTGCCTGCCTAACTGTCACAGCCTGTTTCCGTTTCCGATTAAAGCTTTGGCAAATAGTTTTGAGTGTGCCGCCCTCGATTATCCCATTTTCCAAACCCCTTTTGGGGAGGGGCGGAAAATTTCTGTGGAAATTATTTCTGCAATTGTTGGCTCTGCCACATTAGGACCACCCCATCAGCATCATGATCGAATTGCTTGATTAATGAGCATTTAATTGTGACTTTTATATGAAAGGGAGCTTAAGTGATTTCTTTTCTCGGTTGTTCTTGATTTTATTTAATAGATTTAAATGGAAGATGTCGAGTTATAGAGTTATAAATCATAGGAATGTAATATTAAGGAGGTTTATTATTATAATTAACTTGTGGAAATTTAAGTTAAATGCACACAAGTTACTTTATTTTTAATTTTGAAAATGTTTTGCCTGCAATTTATGCCATTTCTACATACATATAATTTAAAAATAGTTCTATAATTTCCTAAAAGTTATCACTTTATCCATAGAACCCCATTAGCTATCCCAATAAGCTTCAGTGGCGCCTGTCCTCTTTCTCCCTGTTCTTCCATGAAGTCCTATGGAAATTACTCTCAACAAATCAGGACGCAGGGCATCACTTATACACGGACGACACCTTTTGGGAGCAAGCAAAGCATGAAATTAGGCAAACAACTTTACCATCCAAAAACAACAACAACGCGCAAGGACGAGAGTCGCGCCTAAGCTGCAAAAAAAGACAGCAAGGACATAAAGACAGAGGCAGACTGGGAAAAGAGCAAACAAACCTAAACGCACTGGAGCACTTAAAACGCGACGAGGGCCTAGGATAAGATATGCACAGAAAAAAATGATTAATACAATTATTAATCATTTATTATTCCGTTTAAATAACAAATTTTAAACCAAACGGACACGTATTATGGTTAATACAGACATTTCAGTTTTTAACAACTAAATTCGCTGTGCAAAGCTGCTGAAAAGTAGGCAATGCTTTTTTGCTTGAACTTATGACCGAGTATTTTATGGTCATTAAAGCTTTATAATAATGTCAAATAATTTTCTTAAAGAATAAATATATTATTTAGCTTTCAATAAAAAATACAAAGTACATTAGCTTCCCGGCAATTTTATAGAATTTATAATTAAAATAAATATATTTTGATCCAAACTTAAACTTTCTTGAACACAAATATATAAATCTATTTTAAATCTTTTCAACCTTAACCCCTACCAATTTTTATTCTCCCTGATTTTTTCCTCAGTGTTTATAAAAAACAGCCGGTCACCAGTTGGAGCAAGGGGTGGCTTACGGTGCGACAAGGGGGTATAAATGGAGGCAATGAGCAGCTGAAGACGTCGCAGCCGCAGTGCAGACGACGCAAACAGTACGCCTAAGTAATTGCAGAATAAACAAGCATCAACAAAAGATTAAGACGCGCTGGGAGAACGTCTTCCAGGAGCCAACTTCCCAACACCCACAATTCTATCCACAGCCAAGATAAATAAGCAAGGGAATACTGGAAAAACAAATGCCAGAAGAGTGAAAAGCTGCGACAATTGCAAGTGTTTCATTTGCTTTTGGTGCTGCAAACATTATTGTTAAATCAAAATGGAAAAGAAAAATTACAAACTATTAAAATGAAAAGAGATTTTACAGGTGTTTATTTGTAGGTGCTCATTATGTTTAAGTGGAATTTTAATTAAAAGGTTTAAAGAGTCTGGAAACCGGGAAGAAGCTGGATGAACTTGATGAACTGCAAAATGATCCTTTTTCAAATGAACTTTCCTCAAAATGAACCTTTTTCAAAAATGAATTTTCCTTAACATGAACTTGTTTCAAATGAAATGAGCCAAAGTTTCAAAATATTTAATTTACTTAATTCATTATTCAACCGTATTTATATAAGATTGATTTTAAATATTTATTTACCATATAACAAATGCATCCAAAAACCACTTAAAGTTTTTCCAGCTATACCAGCATACCCACAGCTGCCTCTTAACCTACGAGGTATAAATATAAAACAATTAAACAGCTGGAAGAAAACTTCACAGCTGGAAAAAAAAAAAGAACAAAATTATTTAAGAAAAGCAGAAGAGTTATGGCGACAGATTTAACGTTATGATGGCGAGACTTTCTGTTAGGAAAGTGTGAGAGTGCAATAGATAAAAGGGAACTTTGGAACTTTCTCGACATTTGTGGTCGATGTGCAAATGAAGCTCAACGCAAAAATGGTCATTACACACCCCGGCCCACCCCACATCCAGCCAATAGTTGGGAAACTTGTCGTTGCAAAAATTCTAGTAAAACTCCTTCAAGAAAAACTCCTTGCCAGCCGCTTCGCCAAAATTCTTTGGATTTTCGAAAGCACAAATTTTTAGCGCAAAAAGTTTTTACAACTGTGTTAAGAAAATAGCAGAAAAGGAGTGTTCAAAGGGGGGATGCTGTGAAGCGTTAAGCAATTTGCCAGCTTCATGCACATTTCTCCAAAATAAACCCCCGTTTTTCCCCTCTGTTCCCATAGAACTTGGATGGCCTTAGCCAATGCTGGTCGTCTCTAACAGTTAAGTGCGGGATTAAGAAAAGATAAACATTTGTAAGGATTTGGCCGAAAGTTTGCCTTTTGGCCTGTTTGTTTTTGTTTGCCTTCTTATTATTATTATTGTTCTTTATCCTGCTGCTGCTCTTTTTGTGCACTGTTTGCTTTTGCTTTTAATTTGCAGAGGCCAAAGCTACACTTTTTGTTCGAGTGTAGTTGGAAAACTGCAGTTGAAGGAAGTTTCTTTATTTTTTTTATTTAAAGAATGAAAATTGTGAAAAGAGGTAATAAATGAATCCAAGTAGAATAACTGAATAAAGAGCAATAAAGGCTAAGAATTTTAAATGAAAAACTACAAATGAACATCAAAAACTGTGAATGAACCACAACGAATAAACAACAAATAATTAACATCTAAAAATTAATAACTAAAAAGACAATCAACTCAAAATTACCAACTAATATTAATAAAAAAAAAAAATACACAAAAGATTTAAGAACCGTCAAAAATAAACAATTAATAATAAACAACCTAAAATGAACAACTGAAAATGAACAAAGGAAAATGAGCAACTGAACAAATAAACAACTGAAAATGAACAGCTAAAACATATGCAGCGAAAATGAAAAACTATAAAAGGAACAATTGAAAGTGAAAAGCTTAAAATGAACAACTGAAAAAGAACAACTTGAAATGAACAACTGAATATGAAGAATTGAAAATAAACAACTGAATATGAAGAACTGAAAATGAAGAACTGAAAATGAACAGCAAAAACAGGAACAGCTGAAAATGAACAACTGACCAAATAAACAACTGAAAATTACAACTGAAAATGAACAGCTGAAAATGAACAACTGAAAATGAAGAGCTAAAAATGAACAGCTGAAAAAAAAACAGCTAAAAAAGAAACAACTAATGTAAACAACTAAAATTTACAATAAAATTACCTCTATAAAAGAACAACTGAAATAAATAAAGAACCCAACTCTTTTCCAAATAATTTATAATAAGTTTTAAAGTAGATTAAAAATATAAACAAAACCACTGGAGACTTTAGTTTCTCTTTAACTATTTCCATTTTTTTTTTAAATTTAAATTCAATTCTCGATTTATTTCCGTAGATAAATAAATATCTAAATAAATTCATCTCGCTGAAATCGTATTTCCCCTGCCATAAGTGGTTATCATTTTTTATGACCGACCGGCAACCCAAGAATATATCCTGCCCACAAACAACATCCATTGCAGTGGACGGACCATTTGGCCGATGACTTGTAGACAAGAATCGTAAAATATCAACGCCAATAACTTGTGCCAAAGGATGCGCAGCGTGGCAGGTCCTTTGTCATTGACTGACTAAGCACGATCCAGCCCCGAGGACGACGACTCTCTGCTGAAAATCATGTGGCAAGTGACGAGAACGAAGAGTGAAGAGTCCCCGGAGGCGTTTGGGCATTGCCACGCCCCCCTTCCGGCAAATGTAAACGCAGACAAAAGCAAAGAAAAAAGGGGGCACAACATTATGCGTGCGGATAACTCTTCCATGGCAATTCCTTCTGCCCGAAGGCGTCCGTCATTCACATATGGACCGGGACCAGTAGTAGCAGTGGCAGGACTGGGAGCAGCAGGACTGGGAGCAGCGGGACCAGGAGCAGCAGCAGGACTGGGAGCAGCAGGACCGGGAGGAGCAGGACTGGGAGCAGCAGCAGGACCAGGAGCTGCAGGACCGGGAGCAGCAGCAGCACCACCAGTAGAGCCATTGCTGCCATATTGATGATGCATTTTCTGCGGCCAATGCACAAAGGTTCAAACCCTTTAAGCACCCACTCTTTCCCCCCGGGCAGCGGGCACTGCTCATTTTTTGCTGCTGTTGCTTCCCCGGAGGGTTACACTTGAAGAAGTGTCCAGGAAAAATCCAAAGGATGAGCTCCTAGCTGTGTGAGAGAAATATCAGTTTGCTATTCTATATATTCCATTTATTTCTCTTAAAAATCTTTTTCAACATTTCTGAAATATTCAAGTCAAACTTTCAACTCGTTTCTTCCAGTGAGTTGAAAGTTTAGTGAATTTTTGGAATTTTCTCGTTTCTTTTTTTGCTTTATGCAGTTGCCAGTCTGATTCCAGGGGCGCTGGAGTCTCTCCGAGGCGCAAAGTGTGTGCACAAAGGCTTAAGGCAAACAAAGCTGAATCAGCAGCAGGCGACGGACGGCGACTACTGTCTGTCAGCAGCCACACTCCACTGTACGGCGGGGCGACAATGACAGGGGCGGCGGCGAAAAGAAATATCATCCATTGGCGGGGTGCAAGGGTCACCTCTTGCCGCTCACTCTTGTATTTTACTTTTCTACATCTCTTTTTTTTTGTTTTTTTTTTTTCCAAGGCAAACAAATGAAAGTGGATCCACTTGAGCGCAGCAAATGAAGTGCCATAGTTGGTTGGCAGGACAAGCGGAGGAGGGCTGGATAAAAGCGGGAGTGGCGGGACAAGGAGCCACAGTAGCAGGATCGGACAGTAAAAGTGCAACGAAAGCGAAAAAAGGACATGAAACAAATACAAAAGGGACTGAAAAGGGAAGCAAATGCATACAAAACGTCGATGCTAGTCATACGAATGATAAATGCTGAGCACAGTGAAGCAGGGCTTAACAAAAATTTATAAAAAAAAAATTGTATAAAAAAGAAAATATTTAGCAACATATTCTTTATATAATAAATGATTTAAAAATTAAAATATTTTCTTGGTTCGGAATTGAAGTTTTTATTTCTGGGACTATCTGTTTTTATCTGTATATTACCCCATATTTCCTGATTTATTTAATATTATATTGTCTTATTTTTCATTTTTTTCTAGTATTTCATAGATGCTCTAGTATTTTCTGGTATTTCCTTATTTGTCCTGATAGTATATGTTAATTACCAATATTTTTATTTGTTTCCTTATAATTACCTTAATTTTTTTATAGATTCTGTTTAAGGGATAAAAATTTCCTTGTAATTTGTAAGATTTCCACAAATTTTCGTAAACTTTCCAACACTTTTAAACATTTTCCTATAATTCCATAGATGTCCCTGTATTTTAGTATTTTTTGTTTCCATATTTCAAATTAACTTTCGCACCTTTTTCTACAATTAATATGTTATTTTTCTATAATTAAATATATATTTCTTTAATTTCCAAAATGTTTCTATATTTTTTAAATTTCACTATATTTTTGCTTATTTTCTTATATTTTCGTATATTCCTCTGAACATGTTCAGCAATTTCCTGAAAATTTCTTATGTTTCCTGATTTATTGCAAATTTTTTTGGGATACTTTTTACATAACCTGATATATCTGAATCGTATATATATATAATATAAGTATTGTAAAACCACTGAGGTTTGACTGTACCCACTTCCATATGGGCTTACGAAAAAGTTTAGTTGGCAACAGTGTCATATGTGTTGCACGCTAGTTGATGATGTTGCTGACGTTGCCAGGAAGGGATACCGAGGGATAGGATAGGTCAGGACACAAAGGGGAAAATGAGGAGTTCGGGGGAGTGGCGGGCACATGGCCCATTGGGCTGCTTACATTGGATAAGCCGCGCTGGAGCACAATTTTCAAGAGATACGTCAATATTTGACAAGTCGTCATTGTCGTTGGCTGCTGCTGCTCTCCACCCCAAAGCCCACCACCACCGCTTTTCCGCTGCACACCATCGCTCGCTCTTCATAGCGATTTTTCCCCTTGACGTCATCGTTGTGTGCATTAAGCGCTATTTTGCTATTTTGCTATTTTCGCTACTTGCTACTTGCTGCTCCTTGTTGCATCCTTTGATGTAAGTAGAAATGTATATTCGTATGTTGATTTGCTGGTTATTTTTTTTGTCATTGATACTTATGCAGAGTTAGCACTTTTTTAAAGTTATTATTACTTTTACAACAACTAATTTTAGAGTTAAAATGTATTAATAAAATATTAAATATTAATTAAAATCCTAGAAAGAAAGGGTATATTCTTTATTAATAATGAAAGGGTTTCACCCCTTGAAAAAAATGAAAGGTTAAATAATATACTCAAAATTATTTTATATATTTTTATTATATTATTTAATATATTAAGCAACTGTACATTTTATATTATTTAATAAGTCAAGCAACCGTTTATTCATTAAAAATAAATTTTAAAATAAAAAACAATCATTTTATAATTATTTATAAGCTTGAAGAAACTATTAAAAACTTTTGGCTCATATTTCATCCTCTACTCCCTCAAAGATTATGAATTTCCTAGTGTTTCCCTCTTAACTGCTTTGAGACTCTTCACATACGTACTCGAATGTGGTGCATTTTCCTCAAAACTTTTCAATTCTCTTGGCTTATTAAGAGTGCCAAGCAATATGAAACTTGTTCGCTCCCCTCGAGCCAAAACAAATGAATGGATTCGAACACAGAAACAACAGCCTAAGCCCGAAACTCAAACTCTATTGAACTTCACTTTGAGCTTGGTTACCCACACTCAGTGTCGAGGATACGTAAGGATGATGAGCTGTGGGGTTGATGAGGCAGGATGCAATGAGATGAGGAGGTTTTCACTAAGAAAAAATGTTTATAATGAATTAGGAAATAATTTGAAACAAGGGTATCCTCAAAAACTTTTATACCCAAAGACTTTAAATACTCTAAATTTAGAAGAAACATTTTTGTAAACAAAGCCCGTAAGTCCTAGCTCAATTATTTTTTGTTCAGTGCATTTCCCGGAAATGAAAGACACACCTCAAGCACCAGAAAAGCCGCCACTCGATATTGTAGATAGACACAGGCCAGGAGCAAGGACAGGAGCAAGGACAGGAGCAGGGACAGCACACAACAAGAGATGAACTGGCGGCAGCAGCTGCCGATGCTCATGTTGCATTTGTTGCCGCTCACCTAAATGCAATGGCAAAAGTTTTATGTACGAAACATGAGCGGCAGACAACATCATGGAGGACCAGGACTAAGCTCACTTCCGCAGGCATTAACGATGCACGCCCAACGGTCGGTGGGGGGATATGGCTGCATAATGGAGTCTGGAACAGCCAATGACCATTAGACGAAGCCCCAGTTGCCCGGGGCGAAGTTTGCCCAGCAGAGTGTCCTGGCCACGGGATGGACAATAAGGCAAAACGAGTTATTAATAAACAAGATTGGTATGTCCTCGATATGTGGTTGAAGGCGAAATACTCTTTTATTAGGGAACTAGAAGCTAAAAGACTATACTTTCGAAGTAATAAAGATATATTCTATTCAAAAACACTTCTAGTTTTAAATTAAAAAAAAAGCTTGGTATTTTTTAAATTATTTTTCGAGTTTAATAATAATTTTTTACAGATATAAAGTACGTGATTTGCTGGCACTACACCAAAAATTACCAAGTAAAAATTCATTGGTAAACCACTAAAAATTCAATCTCAACACTCTACATAGTTTCTTGCTGATTTTTCACTTGAAAATTCTATTAAAAATTAAAACTTATGAGTTTTTTAGTTTAATTATACTGCTGCTGTTTGTTTTTAGACATAATAGTAGCTTCTTGACCTATAAAATATCATCCAAAAAATATCGGTCACCAAAATTGTCCAAGCTTCTTAAGATTAATTTATGAATTTATCATTAATATGTTTATGGTCTGATCTAAACGCAAATGACAATATTTGAAACCAAAAACAACAGCTTAAATGGAACAATATTTGACGGCATTGATTATGACATATACATGCACATATCTCAAGCCAAAGCCAATAATTTCCAGGAAGGCAAACAACACAACAATGCCTGAATGGCTAATGGGTAAGTGTATAATAAACAAATATGAAGTGGACTGAGCACAATATTCCGGCCTAATACAGGAAGCGGAAGTGCCAACAAACACACATGTGCACATATGAAAGCACACACAAACACACACGCAAGAGAGGGATGGCAGAGACAAGACCAGACGGAATGATAGGCAAACTAAATGCGAACAAATATTGCAAAAGTTTTTGCTATATATAGCGCATAAATTTCTGTCATGGGCATCATTAATTAGCACACCCCACTCACTACCTCGGTCATAAAAAAAAATACATAAAGAGATATCAGCCAAGAGCGGAAGTACAGTCGCGTTAGCGTAAACAAGCTGGAGCTTGTTTGAAAAAGTTAAATTAAGTTGGCTAGTAATTTGAGGCTGCTTTTTCCTTGAGTGTGTGTGCGATGTCAGCTTATGAATCACCACTTGACATGAAAATTCAAATTGAAATCATCAATCATGCTGGCGGGCAAAGGCAAAGGAGATGAAAGGATTCGGGGCCAACTAATGAAAACCAAACACAGCAGGTGATGGTGATATGTTATTAGAAGGAGCCCTAGCACCAGCAGGTGCAGATGAAGGTGGAACACAAAACGCTCTCGTTGCATTTTGTGGCCCCTTTTACTTTACTTGGCTTTTTGTTAACTTCCCTCGCCTCATGTTTTTCTTTTTTTGTGTTCATTTTCCTTTTTTTTTTTATTTTTTTTGCATTCTGTTTGCGCGGCGGCGGTATCAGTGTAGTAATCAGAAATTTTAATCAAGAGTAGAGATGCTCCCAACGTCATTTGGTTGCCTCCTGATACCGCCTTAACGCTTCACTTAGCTTGGCTCCCAGCGCCGGAGTAAACATTGCAATTATCTCGAGCACAAGAGAGCGAGCAGCAGCGCGATCCAGGTGAGCTATGATTAAAAAAAGGGGAAATAAAAGGAGCTGAAAGGAGGTGAAATGAAAAAGGAGGCAGCAGACAGCCTGCCCACTAGTTGGATTCTGTGAGAAGCGCAGAGAGGGGCGCTGCAGGTTCGAACAAATCAAGTGCTCGCTTTATGAGTTCTGCAGGAAAAGGTGAAGGAATGAGCCCGGGTTGCATATTTTGATGGCTCGACACCTTGTGTAAAGAGTTGATGAATGTTTGCCAACTAAGCTGATGGACTAAGAGAGGTGAAATAGCCGAAATGTCAAAGGGTAAAAGGATGAAAATATTTCTTACAAGGAATAAAAATGTCAAAGGGAATTTAGTTTACTTTATTTATCAATATTAAAAAATAAGGAAAGAGAAATTATGCTGGGAAAAATTAAAAATTATTTTATTACAAGAAGAAAACAAGGATTTTTAATCTATGTTAAATTATAAAAGTCTAGTTCAAACCCACAACAACAAAAATTAAACGGAAATAAAGCTTTTATAAAGTGTGAAATTATTACTTCTGTAACCTAAATTAAACCTAAATAAAACTCTAATAAATAATATGTGAAATAATAACTTTTGCAATTAAAATACATAAGTATTATGTGTATAATACATAATAAATATTATGTATAATACTTATACAAAATATACATCCTGTTCACAGATAAAAAATACTCCCGTTCGGTAACTGAACTTCAAGTTAAAATGTGAAACTTCTACAAACGCTTACAGTACACTGCCCAAAACAATTGAAGAACAGTAACTCTGAGAAAGCAAAACAGCAAAAAATAAACGCCAAGGGGCAAAGTTTGGACGAAAGAAAATCGTCAGCGGAAATGGGATGAGAGAAATAGATGCGGATGTTAGGCGCGGAGGGGAGAGGGATTCATGCAAAGCAGCCACGTGCAAAATGGCGCACAGCTGCCAAGCGGAAGTGGAAGTAGAACCCCCCTCCAACCACCCACCTCCTCTTGGACATTTCGGATTTCCCATGTGGAGTGCCTTTTGTGGTTATGATGAATATGAATGCTATGTGATTGCATTAGCAACTTCAACTTCCCGTCCGTCCCTGCATTCACTGCACGAGGACATGACAACACACTCATTTTCACATAATGCCCAGCAAAATGGGGGGAAATGGGAAAGGAAAAATGGGTGGAACGCAAGGAGTGGGAGTGGCAGTGGGAGTATAGAATAGAAGGCCGTTGGGCAGCAAACGGAAGCGTTTTGAAAAATGTGTTTAGTGTGTGACAAAAGACGAAGCAGAGGAGTTGCCGGAAAACCAGAGAAGTGCAGGTTTATTTGAATCAAAAGGGGGAGGAAATTTAAGGAATTAGTTATATTAATTTAATTATAATTATATAATTTTAATTTTAATGTAGAGATTAAGAACTAAAAGAAAAGTGTTTAAGTTGTTTTTTATAAAATATATAAGCTACAACTTCAACTGCAGAATAGGAAGTGCAGTGTGCTGGAGACCCAGGACCAACTGAAAACGGTTTCTTGTATCCCCTCTAGTCTGGCTGGCGTCCTGTTTGTGGTCAAAAACTTCACTTAGTGGCATTTTAGTTTCCTTTTTTTATACTTTACTTTTTTTGTGTGTGCGCGCATGTGTTTATTTAAATTATGTTGTGCGGTTTCTAGACTTCCGTTGGCTCAATTAGTGGTCAGTTAGTTACGGACACTGCTTTCCACCGTCAAAACATACACACGCCCAAAAAAAAAATGGCATAAAAAAATTTACGGCAAAGGATATATGTAAAAACACACACACAGGTTATAACATCCTTCGTGCAAGTTTCCGGCATTTTTGCTGCATTGCGTTTCATATTAAATGTGATTACTCCTCGCCCAATGCCCAGAAGATTGGCAGGACCCAGGGACAGGAAGCTCGCCATCCAATGAACCGTTAAGCAAACGCATTGTGGTATGGGGGGGGAATGGAAGGATGCGAAGGGATGAAGGGACGAAGGAAGGGACGGAAGGACGATCCCTCGCGCCTCCCCGCGCAATAACCGCCAATTCATTTGAGTGCCGTTGTCGAATTGGCAACATTTGCCGGCCTCCCCCACATTTTTGGTCCTGCGGGATGTCGGTCAAAAAGGGTTACGGCCTTACGTTACACACACAGATACTCAAAAACAGCAGGGGTTAATATATTAGGAGTTTTAAAAGTAAAAAAAAATTGTCAAAATAAAATAAATCATTGTTTGTTGCTCTTTTACTATTATTAAAATAGTCAAAATATTGGAAGCCATCCGCAGAAAGGCTTATCAAATTAGAAGTTTTTTTTTTTGTAAAAGGAAAAAATATCTTTTATTACAAAAAAATAATAGAAGCTATTATTAAGGCTTCACAAAATTGTTCACCTAAAAAATGCAAAATAAGATAGATCTATTATTATTTTCCATAGCGAGATATCTAAAAATAAACCTAAATAAATAAAAAATAACATTATAGCTACCATAAAAATAAAAAGGGGTCTAAAATCTCATTTTAACTTACCTAAAAGTAGGCAATAAAATATAATATGTGTCGAATATTATTTATTTTAAAAAACCACTCCACATAAACGTACATCAAAAAAATTACAAATAAAATATAAGATATAAAAGATAATTTTACAATCTGTTTAATAATTTTCCCTCTTACAACTTTTCTAAGCTCGAAAACTAACCTTTTGACCCCAACTGTACCCATGTGCGTGTGTGGTGGTGCCCAGCCAAAACAATCATAAAAATGCCTTAACCCAGCGGCGTTGCAACCCATCAACATTTGATTGAAAAAGTCTCCGACCCGCCTAAATTGAAGGAAGAAGGGCGGCAGCGAATCGTCATCAGTTGGGGATTTGATTGCATTTTCTCAGCCTTCAAGTTCCGAGAAAAGGATATCATCATATTCGCATGCCTCCCCGAGGCCCTAAAATTTTACGACACTAAATTTAGTACTGAATATTAAAAACGATAATAAAGGCCGTCTCACATGTGAAAGATTTTTTTATTTCCCCCCCCTTTGGCCCGGTAAATTATTAAATTATTTGTTGATTATGAATACGTAACCAGGTCAAGAGGGCGTGTCGAAGGGCAGTTAAGTGTAGTGTGTGCACTGAATTTTATTTGCAAAATTAATGTTCATTAGTCCAGTTGAGTTGCTGGGCGATGAAATTTTATTTTAAGTGTTTGAGCTGCATAAATCATGAATTGCTTTTAGGGGGGTGAGATGTTAGGGATTGCAATTGGCAGTTAAGGAAAGGTAAAATAAGGAGTCTGAGCAATAAGGAAATTGAATTATAAGTTTAAAAAATAGTTAGGATATTTTTAGGTATTCTGTTAAAGAATTTTATGTCCTTTTAAGTGATAAAGTATTTTGTTCCAGAAACCTCTACCTATTTTACGAAGTACAACACACGTTTTGAAATACAACAACTCTTCATTTTCGTTAAGCTCTCGTTTAGCTTAATTTATTTTGATTTATTTTCCAAGTGAATGCCAACAGCTTACTAAATAAAACAAATATGTGCAACCGAGTGCTTGCTATTTCAGCTCATTGGTCTGCTTACATTTTGGCAATCAACTCCGGGATACACAATCCCTGATTTGGCTCAGTAACTGACCTCATTCAATTCCTGCCCCCCATCTCGTTCTATTTATTTTGCACCTCGCATTTTCCATGGAGCACACATTGTGTTTTGCACACGCGATGCAGTCGAAACAAATTGGTTTCATTAACTTTTACTATAGCATTTTGGCCCGCTTGATGGCAATAAATTGTTATCTGCTCCACATGATGTTCCCTGTTGCTGTGATGCTGTTGCTGTTGCTGTGATGCTGTTGCTGTGTTGCTGTTGCTGTGTTGCTGATGCCGGGCTGCCACCTTTGGAGGTCCTGCCTGGCCTGATAGCTGGTAGCTGGTAGCTACTTCAGGCTAAATGCCAATACATATTCATTTTGTTGCAAAATTTTCGCACATATGCAGGGCCAACGCCAACGGGTGAGCGGGGTAAGAGCGAGCGAGTGAGTCAGGAACAGAGTGTAACGGTTTGAAAATTGTGTGGGGAATCAGTTTTACGAAATTGAATTTATTTCGCTTGCGTTGCAGCAGCCCAAAAACCAAGGGGACCAGCACTGAGACAAAAAATGTAATACTTTATATTTAATAAATTAAAAGGGTTTTAGAAATCGTAAATAGGTATCTCGCTTTAATTTACGAGTCTCCTTTTTTTATCAGTCACTCGTTAGTTCAAGTCTTGACAGGTCACAGCGATTAACTAAAAAACTGTACCTTTCTTCCTAGTATTTATTTTAATTCTTGTCCTTCTTAAAACTATTAACTTTAAAAGTTGTATACTTATTTCTATCTTGCTGCAAGTCACAAGTCTTGTCATTCATTCGTTGGTTTATCTCTAGACAGACTACAGCGACTAGGTAAGAAACTGTACTTTCTTATTATTATTTGTTTTATTTATTTAATATATAATAAAACTATAAACTACACTAAGTTGTAGCCTTCTGCCTATCTTGCTCCAAGTTACAAGACTCGTATATTTTAAAGTCAGTCGTTGGTTCAAGTCTAGTCACTCGTTGGTTTAAGTCTCGACAAGTCACAGCGAGTAGCTAAGAAACTGTACCTTTCTTAATAGTATTTATATAAATACTACAATTTCTATTATTTCTCCCTCACATACCACCTTTACTAAAAAAAATTGTACATTTAATAAATAGCGTTATTCAAATTGAAAAATTTTAGGTCAGTGTATGCTAGGGGGATTTCCCCTCTATGTGTTTGCTGGTGTGTGGTGCTATAAGTATCAATAAGTCCAACGGCAACATCAGCTGGCGTGTAACTAAGAAGGATAAGTGCTGTGCTCTGCTCTGCCCTACCTCTGCGCACCAGCACTCGAAAATTTTCATTATTATTTTTACGGGGCCGATATCTATGTATGCATCTATCTAACTATCTATCTATCTATCTATCTGGCCATCTCTTTTTCGTCCTGTGGCGGCTCTCTGCAGCAATTGTTTAGTGGCGTTGGAATTTATAGCGATGTTTGTGAGCCGCCAATGGGGCTATAAATTGAAATGTGTGAGTGTGTTGCCCCTATGCTTCCTGTGATGTGGTAAATAATTGAAAAAATTAGAAAGTCGCAAAAATAGAAGCTGGTGAAAGCTATTGACAAATTGGGACAGTTTTTCATAATGTAAGAAAAGATTTAGGATTTGCAATCTAAGCCGTAAAAAATAGCCACAGTTCGTACATATTTATAGAAATTATTTATGTCTTTTAAAGGTTCTAAAAATTAATTTGATCAGAAAATAAACAATAAATAAATTCCCTAAGATAACTATCCGAAGATATGCAGCCCACAAAGCAAGTACTGACCACGGCTGGTAGTTAAATTCAATGCAGTAGCCTCTACAAAAGTAACCTCCCACACGAGCAGCATATATGAACCACAAGGATCTCGAGGAGTTAGGAACACACAAAGTCTATAAACAATTGCGAAAGTTTTTCCAGGCCGCAGCCACGAAAATAACAGCAACGCAGCGCTGGGAGGAGCAGCCCCGAGACACACACAGAGAGCTTTTAATGCCCAAAGAGTAGTAAATATCAGACAGGATGTGGAGTAAGCTGGAGGAGAAGCACAAAAGCCACAGACAGGAAGTAAGCTGGCAAGGAGTCGTCGGGGTGGAGAGTCTGTGTTCCTGGCAATGAATTGCAAATTTCATAGAAATTGTTTTCAAGCGTTTAACATGGCGTATGCGTAACGCATTCTCAGTCGGCATTTGCTACCTCGTCTATCCTGCACTTCCTGCTAAAACCCCTCGTCGAACCCTTAACCCTCGGCTGCCGTTTTGATTTCATTGACTCGATAACAACGGAGAAACACAAGAGAGAACACAGGATGACGACGTCAACTGAACAACGACGACGTCACTTTTATTGGTTTGTTTATTTGTAGCACAAATTTTTATGATTTTTCCTCACTTGTACGCAGCTCTGCTAAACTGATTTCCATGGGGAAATCATAAGGATACGCTCGGTAAGTTCCCTATTCACTGTGCTATTTGTTGTTGTTCTTCCTGCGCCTTTGATTTGGCATCTTGGCCTTTATCGAGGAGCAGCTTGATTTGCTTTACTTGGTTTAGTGCGCTTGTTTATGACAGTTTAAGGTAGTTCCAATGGCAAGTGAATTTCTTTTAGGAAAAATTGGTAATATAAAATTTCAGTAAATTGTTTAATCAGTGAGGAAATTTTAGGATTTCAGACAATCTTTATAGTTAAGTGATTTAAATTTATTTGTGATGAGGAAAGTGGAGTGTAAATGTAGGAATAAGTTGCTTCCTTGGTAGGTTTTCATTGGTTTCAATTGAGAGCTTACCAAAATCGTTTCTTAAGTCAATAAGCATGTTATTACTACAAGGAAGAAGTATGCAAAGAATTCTCTAAAACACTATGAAAAGTAAAAAAAATCCTCTATATATTTCATATTAAATACACTTATGCTTTACTTATATTTTTATCTTACTATTTCTATTACCTCAATCACTATATAAACTCCCAATTTAAAATCCCTTTCCCATTTTAAAATCCCTTTTAGATCAATGCCACATCTCTGACTACCGAATTTCGAAATCAACTTTAATTAGCTTTGAAAAGTGCAGGGCGGAAATGAATGTAAGTGCCTAAGTGAAATGGACTTTTAAATCAACCGCACAGGACTTTGATCCCTAGTTCCTGATGCCGGATAATTGCAACTTAGCCACGCCCAGTTGGTTAAGCAGAACGCCCAACTTAGCCGGGCCAAACACTATTAAGAAACAGCTGCCTTGCTTCCTGCCTCACTCCCTGACTGTCCTGGTAAAGGTAGAGAAGGTAGAGGACGACGGCTCTCCCGAATGAAATGTAAAGAAAATGTTATTTATGGCCAATTTCATGAGTGTCTGGCTGCTGTGCAGTTCCTTCTCCTGGGGTGAATGCAGTTTGGCTCCTGTTGCTCGAGTGCCGGCAGTTGCAGCAGATAGCTCATGGAGTGCAGTGTGAGGAAGAGGAGAATCCCAATCCTCCTTGATTTCCCGATTTGCCCGGAATGCGTGCGTGTTGGGAAGCCTCCACATGGGCGGGGAATGCAATCTGTAATGCAAAAGGCGAATCAAACGTATTTTGCTGAGCCAGCACCCAGCGACAGTGAAGACGCTTTGACTTTATTCTGTCAATGGATTGATAGAATTGAAAGAGCTAAATGATTTTGCTATAACATTTTTTTAAAGGATTTTATGTATAGTAAACAAAAATTAGTAAGAAAGCTACAACTGAGTGTATGTGAGTGCGAGATCCTCAAAACTCGTTTAGTACGTATAAAAGTAAAATAAAATATATATATAAAATAAATATATATATATCTACATTTTATAACCAAGATTTGAGACTCGATTAACCATTTAAGATAAAGAAGTACAAATAAGATATATTTATGTTGCAACTTGCAACTATATTTTCCTATAATTTTTTCAATTCTCACTGAGATCCTCAAAAAGAAATTATAAATAAATATATAAAAAAACTAAAAGTTTCACTTTCTACCATTACATTTTACAACCAAGGTTTGAGACACGACTAACGACTAATCTGAGGTGAATGTGAGTGCAAATGAGATAGAGATATGTTGCACCTTACAACTTTATTTTCTAATAACTTTCTTAAATATAATAAGATTTTTTTAAGTCTTCACTAATGTAATCATAAGAATATATGTACATTTTTTAATAATTGAATACTATAGCTATATAGAATAATATTATCCCATGAAGAATTATTATATTATATTAAATCATTATCATTATTAAGATTTTAATTAATCAGACTTAAGCACTTATTACTTGCTATATTAATTTTCAATAAATATTCTCAGTGACTCATCACTGGCTTTTAAATCTGAAGTTGATAATGGACATATACACTTTAAAAGTTAGGGTATGACAAATGTGTACAAAAATGTTGCTTTATCAAGGATAAAAGTATTTATAAAAATATTTGTTTATTATATTTTATTTCCCTAGTTTTGAATAAATCATTTAAACAAAAAACTACAAGATATATAGTAAATTCCCTGTGGATTTCTCACAGTCCACACATGTACGCACATATGTTGTAGCCACTGTCTCTGGCCCCCTCCCCTACACCCCTACAATTCTCCAAGTCTCTCTCGCTCGGTCTCCCCCCTTCAGTCTGTTGGATTCTCTCGGTGCTTGGGAATCGAATGCAGGTTAAATGAAAATGTTATTTCATTTGGCCGCCACTTAGAGTGTCGGAAATTGAAATTTATATCCGTGTTTCTGGCCAGGATGCGGAGTACGAACCAAATGTGGGAAGAAGGAGAAGCGGCCGGAGGAGCCGCAGCGGTCGAGTAGAAGTAGCCCATTGAGAAGCGAATCCATTCGATTGTGGTTTATTGCCCCGATTGCTCAGCTGCTACCAAACTCCGTCATCCCCTCCAGCTTTTTCCAGAATTTACAACGGGTCTACCATGTTGGCCACGCCCCGTTTTATTTTTTTGGCGGGCGCCTTCCCGCCTTTTTTTGAGGGTAATGCTCTGTGACAATTTTAGACGATACATTAATAACGAATTTATTCCTCAACTTGGTTTTAATTTATTGCACTTTCAGTATCGCCTCAGCTGTGACACAATTTGGAAAGGATTACACTCGGTACAGTAGTGATGGAATGTGATATATAATCATGATATGGAGCTTTAAAAAAAACAATTTGTTGGGAAAGGGTGCAGTTTTGAGGCTTTCAAGGTTTCAGCTTCACAATTTATAGTTATTATTTGGTATAAATCGATGTAAGCCCTTAATTTTTAAAGGAAGTATTGTAAATAAAATTTAATTTAGAGTTTATGTATTTACAAATTTACATTTTAGTTAGAACATATTTAGAATTTCTGTTTTATTATGAACTTGAATGAAAGTCTATTAAAATATAGTTAATATCCTCATGTATGTCCTTGAAATTCTAAAGGGAAACGTATCACTTAATTTACCAGATATTTATTTTCAGTTTTGAGGCTTTTAGGGTTCACAATTTATAGTTATTATCAACCCAAAATCTGTGTAAATTTTATTTATTCCAAAGCAAGTACAAAATATTAACCAAAAATTTTTGTAAATTTTATTTTTTTTAAGAAAGTAGTGCAAAACAAACTATATTTGTAAGTTAGGTATTTAAATATTGGCTTTTCAGTTAGGAAAAATATATAATATTCTTTTTATTATTTATTTAAATGAAAGCATATTGAAATATATTTTATCTAGTTCTCTACCTTCTTGAAATACCAAAAGAAAACGTACACATACCCCGAAAACCTAATAAATTATTTTAAAAATATATTTCTGTATACAACATAAAGTATTCCCCATGTTCTTTATTCCTTTTTAATTATTAAAAGTATTTCTTTAAATTTTATTTAATTTCATTCAAGGCAATCTACAATCGCAAATCACTGTTAACTGTTTGAATTTAGATTTTGGTCTATGTCTTGTTACACGTCTGTCTGTCTGTCCCCTCTGTGTTTGCCCGCTTTGTCTAGATTTATTGTTATTTTCGCATTATTTGCATTATGTAAACACAATAGTACGCAGTACCCTTTTGGGACAGAGATACCCGATATGCTTGGCACTCCCGTATATATGTACAGAGATTGCATTTTCCGGCTGTAAGCCTGTACAATTTAATTAACTTTGAGCAGATGTGTCTCCTATCAATTTGGATGCCCTGCTCCGGTTGTCGTTGCTCTTCTTCCCTCCTGATTGTTTCAGTTTTAGTTGTGAGCGGAATAATGGCCAAAATGCCCGTTCATTTAATAGTATTTACATGAGAAGGCACAACGAGCTTACACTTAATTGCATTTGGGGCCAGGAAAGCAAATAAAATATATTTTTCTGTTTAAAGATTGCATTCCGATAGCAATTATAGAAATAATCCTTTTAATTTAAAAATCTACAGAAAATAATTTGACAATTTAATTGAAGGCTTAGATGGAAACACAATATTTTCAGTCAATAAATTAAACAAAAAATGTATGAAAAAATGATAAACTTAAAATCTAATTTTATTGCATATTTATTACAAATTTTATTAGGTTTTTTTGCGCCCATTTTTGGTGCTGATGTCACAAAATGCCACCATTTTGGCCCCTCCGAAAGTCCATAAACACGTGCCACTTTGGAGACATCTCTCCTCTGCCATTTTTAGCCTGGCCAAATCCGGCACCAACTCACCCCCCTTTGCTTTTAGCCACTGCTTTTATGCCCACGTGCCAAGCGACGTGTTGCAAATTATTTCGACATCTGATTTTAAGCGGAAAACAAGAGATAGAGGAGGAGCGAGATCCAGGACAAGAGATTTCCCCATGTCCATCAAGTTAGCAGGGCAACTTTGGAAAATCAAAATTTTGATTACACCATAATTTGCCGTTAATTATCCGTTAATTATTCGTGAAAGAAAAAAATTTGCCGTTCAATTTTTTATCCTTTTTTTTTGATGTCCTGCTAAGTTGATATCAAGTTAGCAGGGCAACTCCTGAAAACTTTAAGATTTCCAAAAAATTTTTTACTCAGAATTTGCCGTTAATTATCCGTTAATTATTCGTGGAAAAATAAATTTTGTTGTTCAAGTTTTTAATATTATTTTTTAAAAACATAAAGTTGCCCTGCTAAGTTGATATCAAGTTAGCAGGGCAACTCCTGTAAAGTTTAATATTTCCAAAATCTTTTTTGCCAGAATTTGCCGTTAATTATTCGTTAATTATTCGTGAAAGAACTAAATTTGTTGCTCCATTTTTAATATATTTTTTTATTTTTTAAAAACACAAAGTTGCCCTGCTAAGTTGATATCAAGTTAGCAGGACAACACCAGAAATCCTTCACATTTCCAAAATCTTTTTTAGCCAGAATTTGCCGTTTATTATTCGTTAATTATTCGTGAAAGAACTAAATTTGTTGCTCCATTTTTAATATTTTTTTTATTTTTTAAAAACCTAAAGGTGCCCTGCTAAGTTGATATCAAGTTAGCAGGACAACTCCTGTAAAGTTTAATATTTCCAAAATCTTTTTTTGCCAGAATTTGCCGTTAATTATTCGTTAATTATTCGTGAAAGAACTAAATTTGTTGCTCCATTTTTAATATATTTTTTTATTTTTTAAAAACACAAAGTTGCCCTGCTAAGTTGATATCAAGTTAGCAGGACAACACCAGAAATCCTTCACATTTCCAAAATCTTTTTTAGCCAGAATTTGCCGTTTATTATTCGTTAATTATTCGTGAAAGAACTAAATTTGTTGCTCCATTTTTAATATTTTTTTTATTTTTTAAAAACCTAAAGGTGCCCTGCTAAGTTGATATCAAGTTAGCAGGACAACTCCTGTAAAGTTTAATATTTCCAAAATCTTTTTTTGCCAGAATTTGCCGTTAATTATTCGTTAATTATTCGTGAAAGAACTAAATTTGTTGCTCCATTTTTAATATATTTTTTTATTTTTTAAAAACACAAAGTTGCCCTGCTAAGTTGATATCAAGTTAGCAGGACAACACCAGAAATCCTTCACATTTCCAAAATCTTTTTTAGCCAGAATTTGCCGTTTATTATTCGTTAATTATTCGTGAAAGAACTAAATTTGTTGCTCCATTTTTAATATTTTTTTTATTTTTTAAAAACCTAAAGGTGCCCTGCTAAGTTGATATCAAGTTAGCAGGACAACACCAGAAATCCTTCACATTTCCAAAATCTTTTTTAGCCAGAATTTGCCGTTTATTATTCGTTAATTATTCGTGAAAGAACTAAATTTGTTGCTCCATTTTTAATATTTTTTTTATTTTTTAAAAACCTAAAGGTGCCCTGCTAAGTTGATATCAAGTTAGCAGGACAACTCCTGTACAGTTTAATATTTCCAAAATCTTTTTTAGCCAGAATTTGCCGTTAATTATTCGTGAAAGAATTAAATTTTTTGCTCGTCTCTTTCAGTTTTTATATTAAGTAATTGTTGTGCTATATAAATACAAATCGCCTCCGTTTTAATAAGAAGTGTGGCAACGCCAAATTCGTTTGAAAGCGACTACGTATGCGTATATGACCAGGCATGTACACATGTATGTATGTATATGTATGTGTTAGGCTGCAGTCGATCGACATCCACGGACGCATTTTATTTGGCGCCTGCACATTTTAATACAATTTTTGGATTATTAATTCTTGATAATGATCTAAATCTTGTCTCAGAGAGAACTCTCAAGACACAAGTAAACAAGGAATTCATCGTAAATCCATAAAATCATATGTGCAGATTTTTCACTTGTATTGCTGTAAGCATTGACGTCAGTGTTCGTGTCGAATTAGACCCACTTCCACTTTGTACAATTAAATATTAACCAAAACTTCCTAGACCCAGACTTTGTATTAAATACAATGCTTACATCATTGTAATTGTACAAAGTGGAAGTGGGTCTAATTCGACACGAACACTGACGTCAATGCTTACAGCAATACAAGTGAAAAATCTGCACATATGATTTTATGGATTTACGATGAATTCCTTGTTTACTTGTGTCTTGAGAGTTCTCTCTGAGACAAGATTTAGATCATTATCAAGAATTAATAATCCAAAAATTGTATTAAAATGTGCAGGCGCCAAATAAAATGCGTCCGTGGATGTCGATCGACTGCAGCCTAACACATACATATACATACATACATGTGTACATGCCTGGTCATATACGCATACGTAGTCGCTTTCAAACGAATTTGGCGTTGCCACACTTCTTATTAAAACGGAGGCGATTTGTATTTATATAGCACAACAATTACTTAATATAAAAACTGAAAGAGACGAGCAAAAAATTTAATTCTTTCACGAATAATTAACGGCAAATTCTGGCTAAAAAGATTTTGGAAATATTAAACTGTACAGGAGTTGTCCTGCTAACTTGATATCAACTTAGCAGGGCACCTTTAGGTTTTTAAAAAATAAAAAAAATATTAAAAATGGAGCAACAAATTTAGTTCTTTCACGAATAATTAACGAATAATAAACGGCAAATTCTGGCTAAAAAAGATTTTGGAAATGTGAAGGATTTCTGGTGTTGTCCTGCTAACTTGATATCAACTTAGCAGGGCACCTTTAGGTTTTTAAAAAATAAAAAAATATTAAAAATGGAGCAACAAATTTAGTTCTTTCACGAATAATTAACGAATAATAAACGGCAAATTCTGGCTAAAAAGATTTTGGAAATGTGAAGGATTTCTGGTGTTGTCCTGCTAACTTGATATCAACTTAGCAGGGCAACTTTGTGTTTTTAAAAAATAAAAAAATATATTAAAAATGGAGCAACAAATTTAGTTCTTTCACGAATAATTAACGAATAATTAACTGCAAATTCTGGCAAAAAAAGATTTTGGAAATATTAAACTTTACAGGAGTTGTCCTGCTAACTTGATATCAACTTAGCAGGGCACCTTTAGGTTTTTAAAAATAAAAAAAATATTAAAAATGGAGCAACAAATTTAGTTCTTTCACGAATAATTAACGAATAATAAACGGCAAATTCTGGCTAAAAAAGATTTTGGAAATGTGAAGGATTTCTGGTGTTGTCCTGCTAACTTGATATCAACTTAGCTGGGCAACTTTGTGTTTTTAAAAAATAAAAAAAAATATATTAAAAATGGAGCAACAAATTTAGTTCTTTCACGAATAATTAACGAATAATTAACGGCAAATTCTGGCAAAAAAAGATTTTGGAAATATTAAACTTTACAGGAGTTGCCCTGCTAACTTGATATCAACTTAGCAGGGCAACTTTATGTTTTTAAAAAATAATATTAAAAACTGGAACAACAAAATTTATTTTTCCACGAATAATTAACGGATAATTAACGGCAAATTCTGAGTAAAAAATTTTTTGGAAATCTTAAAGTTTTCAGGAGTTGCCCTGCTAACTTGATATCAACTTAGCAGGACATCAAAAAAAAAGGATAAAAAATTGAACGGCAAATTTTTTTCTTTCACGAATAATTAACGGATAATTAACGGCAAATTATGGTGTAATCAAAATTTTGATTTTCCAAAGTTGCCCTGCTAACTTGATGGACATGATTTCCCCGTTCGGTCTCTTTTGGGTCTAAGCGCAAAATTACTGGCTAAAAAGGACAACACACAGCCGAGGAGGGGAATAGCAGGGGACTCGGACCGGACTGTAGCTGGACTTTATGGGGGGGCCACTTATGGCCTTTCTGTGTAAACTTTTGAGTGCATTTTTCGTTGCACTCCAAACAAAAGACCCGGCGAGCAGCGCTAGACTGGGAAAGCCCCGGCAAACGGGCACATTATGGGACGTTAGACCAGATGCACTGGAAAAAATTCCTTGTCAGAACTTGGTATTTAAGCAAAGCCCTAAAATAAAATTTAAGCTAGATAAATAGGCCTAATAAAAAATAGTACAAAATAGATTTTAAGCCTTTAAATCTAGGTACACAATTCTCGTAACCATTCTTTTTTATTGTCTGGCCTTGTAAATATTTTATAAAAATATAAAATATAAATTCTACAAATTACAAAATATTGAAATATTAATTTAAAGTCCCGGTAAACTAGCTTGTGGCGGGGTACCACTAACCAAGGGTTTTGCCAACGTCATGAATCGCATACTAAATTGATTCTTCAGTGACTCTGGTGTCACAGTTGAGGCCATTTCCAGGTAAGGAACCGGTCGAATTTGTCCATTTTCAAGCACAGGAACCTGACGAGTTCGAAGTCCTGGAACAAGGACTTGACATCTCACGAAAGCGGATATCAGCAGCACCACTAATAATACCAAATGCAGCCTCATTGTCAAACTGATGATGTTGTGGCTGTGAGTTTTCACTTTATATATTCTTACGGAGATAAACCAGGAAATCGAAAGATCTGCCTCAATGCAAAGGGTATTGATCTTGATTTAACTTCAATCGAAAGCAAAGTAATATACATATAAACAGTATATTAAAATCAAATAACTGGATTTGTTTGATAATTATAATTTAAAGGCCACATTCAGCAGGTAACAGTGATCAGATAAGAATGAAAAATACTTTTGGGGGATACTTCATACCCTTTAAGAGAGAAATTCTGCTCCTGACTCAGTAATTTTATTCCCTTAAAACCCCTCAGTTATAGTAATTTTTTCTTAGTGTTCCCCAAAGTTTGAGTTTTCATAGCTGAGAAGCTATCCCATAAGGGGCTGGGGAAAACTGGGGAGGCGGTGGCAATAGCACTGGCGAAGCTCCATCAGAAAGTGGTGCAGTTGGTGACATTTGCATGAACATAAAAAGCTCATGCACAGCAATTTGCGACTTTGCCAGTGACATTAAACGTGGACAGCAGCAGCAGCAGTTCAGCAGCTCCAAGTTTTTGGGGTATCCCAGAAATGGACTGGGTAGAACTGGGCACGGGGTGCGGAAATAAGCCCTGGTCAGGGGGTCATTTCGGTATAAAGCAGAGGCGGGCCTCAAGGGGTTAGTTAAATAATTAAAACTTAATTCCAAAAAAGGTAAAAACAAATGAAGACGAACGTTTTTTGAAAGTAATGAATAATGCATATTTTATATAAAATTTCAGGTATGTTACATAGCATTAAAAAGTGGTATATTTTTTGTTAAATGTTAAAAGTATTAAATTGTGACATTAAGACATTAAGACTCTAATGAAGTCTTTAAACTATTTATATTTTTCTTCTAATTAAAATTTACACGAAGACCCGTTTTTCAAGAAATTTTAAAATTTTAGTGATGGCAAAAAAATGTATATATCGATGTTTGGCGATAGGGCTAATTTATGTATATCGATAAGCTAAATTATCGATTTATAAGCGATAAGTTGATATTCCCTATGATGCATCTGTAAAGAAAGAAAAGAGTCTAATCTTCCATTTAACTATCATTTTTGGAAATTAAGAGCGGTTAAAAAATATAATCAATTATTTAATGATGTTTTTAATATAATCGATACAAAAAAGATTTTAAATATTTTTTTTTATAAGTTTGATAACGTTAAATGGGATATTTTAATAAATTTCCATTTTCGATATATGAAACTTTTCGATATTTTGGATAAAATATTGAGGGCGGTATTTTTGTGTGTATATGATATCGAACTTTAATAAATAAATGAATAAATATAAAATGTATTTATTAAATTATGCATTGAATGAAAATTTTAAGCGAAAAAAAAAGACTAGCAACCTTTAACCCTATAGTTTATACAAAAACAAAAACCCTATTTTTATTTTTTTCCTAATAAAATAAATATTTTTAACATTGAACCCCTTAAGAAGGCATAGTTCAACCCTACGCACCTGCTAATGGCGACTCCCTCGCAATGCATACAAATAGACACAAAGAGGCGGAGGTATCGGATAGTAAGGGGGCTTCAGGGGTCAGGACGGGCAACAACACACTTTGCACACTTCATTAGATCGCAAGTGAAAGATAATGGAAGGCGACCGAAACAATGCCCCGAAAAAATGATGTGTTAACTGCAGCGTTAAAAAATCCCGCCCAGAGAAAAATCTACAGGCGAAGGGGCGAACGAACGTTAACCTTAAACAGCCCCGAGGAACGATTTGGTATGGATTTCATTCTTTCGCTTCGCTTTCTTTAGTACTCCGGACATTGTGCTGATGTTGCGTAAAATAAAATGTTCGTTCAATTTATGCCGGGACCGCCCCCGGACGAAGTGTTGAATTTTAAATTTCCCTACGAGTGCGAGGAGAACTGGGAAAGGCCCTTCAAGTTCAGCCAACAATGGCCAGACATTGATTTCTTATCGGTCGCCTGCCGCCTTGGAGGGAGCTCTCGGATACTACACACACATCCTGCAAAGTCATTTTGATTTATTGGCAATGATTTTCCAAGTTATTGAACAGATTAGATGGGCGTGTTTTAGTTTCCCTGCCGTACACACAGGACGAAGGATCGATGGAGCAGCAAAGTGCCAAACAATTTGTTTATGTTTTTTGGTAATGGACTTTGCTTCCTCTCCACTTCAACGCCATTAAATGCAGCCAAATCCTGAGACGAAATTGAAAATTTTCTGCTCGTTTCTGGTAGAACAAGTTTTCCAAATGAGATGACAATTGGCCAGGCCAGACCAGACCAGACCAGACCAATCTAACCAGAAATGGAAGACGAGATGGATCCCTTTCCCTGAGCTTATTAAAATTGTGCAGACCAAGTCAAATTTCGTTGAGGGGATTTTCTACAGTATTTTTTCCAACGACTGCAACCAGATGGAATATAATAAGTATGAAATAACTATAAATATCATATTGCGAAAAATGGTCAGCAACAGGCAAATGGGACATTGGCCACAGACTACAACAACCTGGAGGAGCAGCTGGCCAGGATAAAAAAAGTAAACAAAATGAGAGCAAAGGACTGAGACGCATCACCCACAGGATGATGATAATGATGATAACAACCAATATAGGGAGCAGACAAATAGGAACAAAAAACTATATAAAAAATATAAGAAGCTGGGAAAATACTCTGTGAATCTAAAAAAACAGAATAGAAATATTTTAAAAATAGTTAAATAAATTATTTACTAAGTCTTTTTTTATTTCCTAAAATATATAAATTTTAAAAATATTTAAAATAATTTTTAGTCAGTATTTCTTTATCTCCTGATAACCAAATTATAAAACAAATATTTAAAAAGCTAGATTTAAACTATAGTCTATATGAACTTATGATTTTCTTCATCAATACTAATTTAGCTAACCTGTCAACCTCAATCTTTCATGGTTTACCTTTATCTTTTTAATCATTATCTTATAATATAATATAATTAAATTAAATTAATACAATTATCTTAACATTTCAGGGTATCTACAAACCCAGCTTGCATTTCCTTTAACTTCACCTCTCGCCCCCAATATATAATTGAATTCTAAACCAACGCAAACATTCTCCAGAGAAATAAGACGACCAACGATGCAACTGCAACTTCCATACCCTCTCTTTCTCCTCATCTAAAATATAATAGAGAAAATTCTATGCTTGCTGTACACAGTGGCGAAAAAAAAAATAAAAATGATAAAAGAAATTCAATCAGAATTTTCTGCTGCTGCTGTGGCTGACCACAGAAGAAAGCGGAGAAAAGTGAGTTGGAGAGAGAGAGAGAGATGAAGCAAAATATAATAAATACCAAAAGTAAAAAAAAAGGAAAAGCAAATCCGCTTAAGGTACTATATAAACCATGAAGCTGCACTCCCAGGAGCCCCCCTCGTGTCAGCATTTGTAATTATGTGGCAAATTGGCGGCTTGTCAATGCAATTGAATGCAAAAATATTTGAACAATGGTATTGCAGAAACCCACTGCGTGGCCGGAAATTGAAAATGTTCTATGCCATCCCCCCCACTAAGGGCTACCAAAATAGAAGGGAATTTCCCCGCCTTGCATTGAAAATTTCCATTTTGTATGGAATTATTTGCCGTATCGGTCACATTGTTGCCAAATCGATACAATTGCAACATTTCCTGATTAATAAGCAATCAAAGTGAGTCGGAAAATATTAGGAAAATGGTAGGAAAATTTCAGTAAGAGAACAGGGAACTCTAAAGCAGAGGTTTACATTTTTTTTTTTAATTTTTGCTATAAGCTGAAAGTATTCTTTAGTAAGTTATTATTATATTTGCCTAAATAAAGAATTTTGAAAGAAAGGAGGTTTCAATCAAATATTTAAATACTATATTTCTTTATTTATTATTATTATTTTATTTTCCCCTATTACACCTGCAAATTGTGTTAATTTAGCAAATATTTACAGGTGATTTTTTTTCTAAATGTTCAACAAACCCATCGAGTTAAATTTTTGTTTTTGCTGCGCAATTGAAACGAGTTTTTTTAACTTGAACTCGTCAAAAATTCTCTAAAAAAGCTCTACAACTTTTGAGAGAGGTTAATTTAGCACGAAGAAGCGCTGCTAAAATGTAACAAGCTAACTGAGAAAAGTTAGAGTTTGTAATCTAAAATTAAATAATTGATATTCAATCTACTCATATTTCCTATATGTATAGAAAGGATTTAGTGCTCTTTTGTCTGCTGCACTTTTTACAGAATTTTCCTTGAGACCGTAGACCAGTTTTGCCATGACAACAGACAGAAGGGCGAGATTTCAATGAGTCGATTTCTCAAATGGCATGCAACAAAATAAGCAATCAATGTTAACAAAAAAGAAACGATAAGCAGCCGGCAAAAAAAAAAAAAGCTGCAGCAGACAAGACAACAATAGGGAAAAGGATTACAATAGCTGCCCAAGGACATTGAACTTTGGCGGGGATAATCACACAAGTTAATGAAAAAACTTGAAGGAGATGCTGAAAAAGGCAGGGAGAGTAAAGAGGAATTTACTCTTTTTTATTTCAAATTTTTATGCCCTAAATCGAATTTTATTTGGTTTAAATAAAGTGTATCTTTCCTTTGTCTTTGATAAACTTAATCATTATAAAATATTTAAAAATTTGTCGATAATTTTGAAATATATTTTAGTAAAGCCCTATTTTACATTTCGCAGTTTCTAAACTAAAAACCATATATTATATTGGGAGACTTCATTTTTAAAGCAACATCTTTTCAATCTTTTTGTCACACGGCCTAAAAATAATCTCAAATCTTAATAATAGCCTACATAATATTAAAAACAGCTGCAAGCTTCGTTAACAGGTTTAATGTTAGTTTAATTAAGGTCAACCTTTATTAGGACTTTACTAAAAAAAACTAATAAACTTAAGCTTAATATATTCCTCATTGATAACCCAAATTCTCATTTTTCACCTTAAATTCTTATCCCACATCTTATAAGACCTTTTCTTTCACCTCTTCCACAAATAATAATTCAACAACCCAAATAACAAAAACTGTGTCACTTTGCAATTAAATTCCATTATCATTCCGCAAACTAAATTCAATTACAGCTAAAATCCCATAGTTCGACCGCAGCCAATTCAGGGAAAAATAAAAAATAAAAAACAATCAATGGACCAATAACAACGGCAGAGTACTGAGGAAAAATTCCACCGCCTACGAAGCCGGCGATCAAAACAAAATAGTTTTTTTGTGCGTGGTCTGCTCGGTCGAGTGACATAATAATAAATAATAAACCGAAGAAAACCCGTTCCGAGTTTCACTCAACAACTAATGCGGGGCTTTGAGTGAATTAGCAAAGCTTTTCATGCCGATCTCAAGTCGGAAGACTGGGAAGAGTCGCCCCGAATACAAATCTAACGCAAATTTCAGTGGTTCAACGGCTGCCAAACAGATCAAACCGAAAGTTTTCTACGTTTTTTTGCCATTTCTAAAATATATAAAAAAATATTTAGCAAATATGCTGAAACAAGTGATTGCTGTTCTTTTTATCGCCTTGTGTGTGATGAACACGGGTAAGAGATTTTCTTTTTTTTGAGGAAATTTAAGGAGGAAAAAGAAAATTAAGTGTGTCAAAGCAGAACCAGTTTTGAGTGAAACCTTTATGTAATTAAAAAAAGATTTAAAAAACATTTAAAAAAATTAGTTTGTACTTCTAAACGAAGGAATGTGCAGCATATAAGCAAGTGAAATTATTTAAAATACAATTTGTATACAAGTTCAAGTTAGAAAACATTTAATTCTATTAATGAACAGCATATACAAACAAATCTTTCTTCAAAATCAAACTAAAAGCCTTCAGTCTCAATTTAATTTATTTTTAACCAAACTGAGAATTAAATCATCATGCAAAAAACAAAGAATTCAAAAAACATTCGCCTCCACAAAATGCCATAAAAATCAAATACAAAAACCAAACAATCTAAAAAAACAAGGTGAAATATTCACGTACTTTTTCATACGTTTGCAAATTTAAATATATAAAAATGACTTCATAGCCAATGAATTACAGAGGTATCGGTATAAGTTTACGTGCATATAGAGTTTGTTTATAGTTTATTTTCCGGAGGGCGTTACATAAGACGAAGCAAGCGAGTGAGTGAGAAGTGGAGATCTAAAACTGGTTACAAGCTCTCAGCGAAAATTCAAATCGGCGACCTTGGCAAAAGCCTTTGCTTTGATTCAATGAATATTAATTAATTTTATAAATTTACATCTATTTTCCCCTTTAGCCTCGGCCATCAAGTGCTATCAGTGCAAGTCCCTGACGGATCCCAACTGCGCCAAGGAGAAGATCGATGCCGCCTCCAATATCCGCTCGGTGGATTGCGATATGGTGCCCAAGCCCAACACGATGGAGCAACTGCAGCCAGTGACCAGGTGCAACAAGGTGGTCACCAGTGGTGAGTGAAAAATCCTAAGCAATCCCATCGTGCATACTGATTGGACTTAAAGAAACACAAACACGCACCTTGAACGCAATAAATACTTAAATGAGAGACGTGATGTCACCGGGCTAAGCTAGACGAGATCGGTGAGGAGGGAGGGTTCCGAATTCCAATTAACATATGGCAAACAAAACCAAAACTGAGACATCGTATGCAAAGCAAATACAGTGCGTACCCAAGGCGTAAGGCGATAGAGTGAATCAGTTTAAGAGGGCCTTTTAAACCGTTCTTAAATGGGTTTATGAGGTAAATATACATGGGGTATTAATTATCAACAAAAATTGACGAATATTACAAATATTATGTTTAAATACTCTTAAAAATAATAAATTTCCAGATCAAAAGCAAGATAAGTGAGTTTCACAGCAAAATTATAAGAAGAATGTCTGGGATATAACTAACAAGTTACAATTATCACATGCAACGAAGATTTTTTGTATAACTTATGACTGCTTAAAAGTAAAGCTTATATATAATTGGTGGCATTTGTTCATTGTTAAATACATATTTAAGGGCTCTGTAAAATATGACTGCAGGTGGCTAGTAGCTTCATGAGAGATGCTAGTTTTGTGTATTTGTTCAACTGCATTCTCTGAGTTCCCTTTGCGGCTTTTTCTCAGAAAATTAATTGTCTTAACAGAAAGGTGATACGTAATAGCACAAAACTGAAAAAAAGTTACACATTAAAATAAGTAATGGAAGGAAAAATATAATGTTTAGGTACTATACATTAATGCTTAAAGGAAAAGGCTTTAAAACTATAATATTAAAATATAAATGTTTAAAATGTATGGTTGTAGATGAGTAAATGCAAGTACTGTTTACATTTTTACAAACTTGTAATTTATCTACATTCAAAATGAGCTTGTTGGTAAGTGGCGGTGTTTCGGAGATACTTAATCTTAAACCATATTGATTAACTAATATTTTTAAAGGATTAAAAGCGTCCTGACAATGAACAGTAATGGGTAATCATAATTTCACATTAAGCTTTTGACAGATTTAATACAAATTAAGTATTGCATTTAAAGTCTTTAAATAATTATTATTATGTTCAGCGTGTGATGTAGTTTAAAATTCTCATATTTAAGTGATATAACCATATCTTTTACCCTTCTCTAATGACCACCTTCCTCTACCTCCTCTGTTTTTAACCCTCCCACAGACCGTGCTGGAACCATCGTGTCTCGGGATTGTCACTTCGAGTCCATTGGCCAGAAGGACAACGAGTGCACGGTGACGCACAGCCGCCAGGTGGAGAGCTGTTTCACCTGCAAAGGTGATTTGTGCAACGCCTCCGGTTCGGGACGCTTTATGGCTCTGAGTGCGACGGCTCTGTTGGCGATCTTTGCCCTGCAGATGTCCCTGTGAGGCAGAAGCCGCAATCCGGGATTCTTATAAGATAAATGTTGATAACATACCTGTACAAAAAAAGAAATGTAAATTGTTTAATTCAAAACATTGAATAAAGTTAACTAAATGATAATGTATTGAATGTGAAAAGGTCATTTTGAGAACCGTGATTATCACCTGTAGTTTTCCCTCATCTGCAGTCCCATCCGATTGAAGTTTTGTATGACGTGATCTTGCAAAACATCTTGCGCCTTCATCAAATCGTATTTAAACTCAAATTTATTACCATCATTCATTGTTGGGGCACTATTCTTCAAATTTTCCATTGGTGGACCACAACAACAATAAGAGAACGAACAGAAAAACACCGAACGAAAAGTGGCTAAAAGATGGTGACACGAAATTACAACCGGCACAAGAAAAAAGAACACACAAGTTAACGCTCGAAACACAACGCTCTAAAACGAAACTCAATAAACAAACACTGGTCCAGCAATTAATAGTCTTCACACATCTCTTAATAGCTTAAAAAACGTTTTAAAACGCACAAAAAACACAATTATTAAAAATATCCGAGCGACGCGCACGAAACACAAGAATGAAGAAGAAACGCAAAGAATGAAGGAAAAGCACGAGCGAGAAGTGAGAAGGATGCAACACATAGCAGAGTTGCCAGACTGGCAATATTTGCCGCAATATTGCTGTAAAATGAGGTTAAGTGCCCAAAACAGTTGCGCCATGAAATAATGTTGTCTTATTGGTTTATTATTAATTTTTTTATTAGGATTAATATTTTGAATACAAAAAATGGAACCATTATAAGCAAAATAATATATTTTTGTTTTAATAATTGTATGTCGCCAGGCTAAACAATTACTGGAAATATTATTTGTTAATTTTTTTTCTAGTATCTTGTTACAGCTTAAACATTTTTAAGATAATTACATTTAGTGTGAATTTCGTGGTAATTTAAAGTTTTTAATTGGACCCATTGCAACCAAAATAATATATTTTTGTAATAATTATATGTCGTCAGGTTGAACAATTACTAGATTTATTATTTGGTTATTATTTTTTAGTATATATGTGAAAACGTTACATCTTTCATATTCTTGCAGTAATTACATTTTTGGTCAATTTTGTGATAAATCGATTACATTTTTTGATTATTTCAGTTATTTTTTTAATAATTGTTTGTCGTTATGTTGAATAAATACTGAAAATATTTTTTGTTTATATAAATTTTTGTTTCTAGGAAAATGTATGCAAGTTACAGCTTAAATGTATTTACAGTATTTACATTTTGTATCAATCGATTATGTAAATCGATTTATTTGTTTATTTCAGTTATAAAATGTACATTACAAATTCATATTTCAAATTCTTACTAATTTTAATGATATTTCTATTTATTTCCTTTGAATTTTGTGGTCAATCGATTTACATTTTGTTTATTCCATTTATAAACTTTACATAAAATATGCCTATTTCAAAATTCCTACTAATTTGATTGATATTTCTATTTATTTGGTACTAGTTTATGATTAAATATTCCTACTTTAATTAGTCGCAACTGTCGATTAGCAATTATCTTTCGTGTGAATTTTGTAGTAACAGCCTGCAATGCTTAGCTTTCTATCTATCTCTCCTACTTGCATACACATATTATATTTTAATTAGACCTGTTATTTTAATCGACGAGCTATGAGTAATTTTTGTTTTTGTTTGACGTTTGACTCGGGTAATATGTGTGAGACCGGCGTTATCTCGGTGGCTATATAAATATCTGTTTGTGATCGGGAACACATCAGTTTGTCGCCGAAGATGAGGAGAATTGCCCAGGATCTAGAATTCCAAGGGCTTCCAGTGAACCCAACGCCAATGCCTGGATGCTCAACTACGTAGAACGTCATATGGACAAAAGTGCAAGTCCTTGTGAGGAGTTTCACCGCTACGCCACTGGCAAGTTCAACGGATCGGACGACAAGGACGACATCTATTCCATTTCCGATGTTGCCGTCTTACATTTCAACGAAAGATTGCAGTCTGTCCTTGACCAGCTAAAGGATAAAGCTTTCACCGAGGCGAACTCAGTGGAGGAGAAAGTGTGGCGCTACTACAATACCTGTCTTACGGCACCCGAAGCTACCCGCTCGCCGAGACACTACCTGGAGCTGGTTTCCCCGGATGAGAATCTAACCTGGCCTCAGTTCGCTTCCCGGAGGGATAAGTGGCCCCAGGAGGAGTTCAATTGGCTGAAAACCCTGGCCCATCTCCGTCGCTATGGTATGGAGAACTCCATAATTAGGATGAACGTAATGCCCGACGCCGAGAACAGTTCCAAATTTCTGGTAAATCTATATTTGCCGAATTCTGAAAAGTTCCCGAATGTTGACAACATCTCTGACCTGCTGATCACCATCGGAGTGGACAGGAACCAGGCTCCAACTCTGGCTAGCAAACTAGTTCGCCTGGACACGGATCTTTATGATTTGGCTAAAGAGAACAACGGAGAAATTAATCTGGGCGTGGATGGTTTTGCCAATTCAATGTACACTCTGGACGAGTTGCAGAACCAAACGGGACTACAGCTGGATAAGTATCTCGAGATAGTCTTTGGCCACCCCTTTAATGGTAGCTACAAGGTCGAGGTTCCGGATACTACATACCTCGAGGGTCTAGAAGAGATCCTACAGAAATACGACAACGATGTGGTCGCCAGCTACCTAATGGTGAAGTTTGTTCACTTTATAATGGCTCTGGATGGCAGTGGGCCAGATGGTGATCCCGAAAAGTGTCTTGATGCTGTGCGTTTTCAAATGGAACAGGCCGGCGATCTCCTGTATGAAGACCATTATTTGGCACCTGAAAAGCTGGAGAAGTACACCGCGGAAGTCCAGAAGATCTTTGAGGCCATTAAACAAAGTTTCAAAAACAGATTGGAGAAGAACAACCTCGACTTGAGCTCTGCGGAAGTAGCTGCCCTAAAGGAGAAGCTGCTGGCCATGACAGTGACCGTTGGCATTCTACCCAGTAAAGCCAATCATCGCCGCTTTGTCACCGACTTCTATAAGGGTCTGGAACTGGACTCAAAACCGGACTTTGCCAAGGCTCAACTGGAAGTTCTAAGGCATCGAACACGACAAGTACTGCAGCAACTGTATGGAGCCTTTTCCAAGGACGAAGGCTTCTTCCTGCTCTACGATGAACTCTCCAACAACAATCCCGTACCCTGGTTCGAAGTAAGCGGAAATACCATCTTCCTGGTTTTTGAAATGCTACGGGAGCCGGTCCTGGATACTGAAGGCCAGCATGACGTCTTCAAGGTGAGCCTGTTGGGTTACTTGTTGGCCCGCAAATTGATGGAGAACTTTACGCCATACTTTCTGCCTTACGATGGCAAAGGTAACTATGGCGAAGTGCTGCGTTCTTTCGAGGAATACCCGAGCTATGTGGATGCCCTTGCCTGCTTGAATGCCACTGAAACGGAGAATCTAGCCAAGCGGGTGATCGATGTGGTCAGTCTTGAAGTCGCCTATGATGCTTATTTCGGAGTGAACTCCCAGTTTGACCAGAAGCAGCCGGACTTTACTGAGGTGCCATTGAAGCAGCTATTCCTACTCAGCGTATCCCAGTGGTTTTTGGGTGATGCCAAGTATTTGGATTACGGAGAAGCGGACAAGGATGAGGTGCGTCTGAACCAGGCAATAAGAAATCTTCCCAACTTTGGTGAGATCTTCAACTGTCCAACCTCTGAGGTCCTGAATCCAATAGACAAGTGTCAGGTCTGGTAAGGAGATAGGTGACAATAAATCGATCTTAATGAATTTCTATTGTCTTAACCTTTCCATTGTCTTAATTTTTTCTTAATAAATATTTTGCAATTATCCACTTGTGTATAAATCGTTTATTTCAATTACAAATGTTTCTACTTGTTCGTGGCGTTACAATAAAAACTTGTAAGCGACATAAAAACTAGGCATTTCTTTGTATAAACACACATTACAAAATATATATATATAGGTATATAAGACACAAAGTGGTGGAGATTACAAAATTGAGCTTAAGAGATATGGGGAATGTCATGTGCGTAAGATTCATCTGGACGGAAGTAGTGTTCCTTGGTTTAAGTTACTAAAAAAAGTCGAGTGGTTTACAGAAAAGGCACTTGAATTGCAAAGTGAAGACTGTCAAGGCTCAAAAAAAAGGATAGCGCTGTAATCTTCTATGGTTTTCTTGTAAGAAATGGTGTACAGCTTCAGTTGAAACGCAATTTTTGGATACTGCAAACCCTTAATTTTTGAATGTTGAATGAATTATTTCTTCAGCGTAAACTTAATACATTTCTTTTTCGAGCCAAGACAGTCCTGTGGAAAGCAGCTATGGAATTGGCTACAGGAGTTAATAGATCCCGTTCCAACTATTGCCGCAGGAGGTGCGCCACAAACACGGACACCAAAGTGCCACATAGAGCGCCCATCCAGCCCAGGCGATGGATGCCTGCCGAATTGCAACCATCCTTGCTGTTGCACGTGCAGTACTCCATGAAGATGTTGTAGCTGCCGGTTCGCATCAGGCAGAAACGCTCGTCGCCCTCGATTCCGGGCTCGCCCATGTACGCACAGCTCCTGAAGTAGCGCCACTCCCCATGGACCTTCTGTCGGATTTTGCGGCACATGGTCGGCCGCACGCCCTTCAAATGCTCCAGCTCCGGCGCCTGTTGACAGTCCGTGATGGCCAGTGTGCTATTGTCGAAGGGGTCTCCGCATTTTGGATCGTTATCGCTTCGGCAATCCCAGCATTTGATGGCTTGACCTGCGGGAAAAAAACGCTCAATGTTTATTTTATGCGGGTTGCGCCGGCGCAGTGGCCTCTTTCCGGGAAAAAACTCACCCATTTGCAGCAGGCAGCAGAGCAGGACCACAGCCAGCGCACATTTCTCAAGATTTTTCATCGTTTATTATGGAGTTTTTAAAGAGCGTTATAAATTTATTAAATTTTTGGGCGTGTAAATAACAGTGTAACCGTGGCTTTTAAAAATACCATGGCTGAGTGTGGAGGGTGGATAGCATGTTAACTCGCGTTTTTTTGGGTTAATTACTTGTTTTCCATCTGGTCACACTGGTTCATGGAAATTGCATAAACAAAATAAACCTCGTTATTTTGTATAAAAAAGCACAAAAATGTCGTTTAATATAATGCAAAAGCTGACGATGCAGTGTCTGAAAGCAGACCAGCCACTGATAAGTATGTATTTGTGTCACCAAATGGAAAAGCTAACCCAGTTTTCAAATTACAGCCACCATCCGGAATGCCAGCAAGAAAACCGGTGGAAGTACGCGAAACAAGAAGGGTCATCCGAGGCCAAAACATCGTGGATGGCGAGTCCAGGATGGACACCATGTCTCCGAGGGCACCATCCTGGCCACACAGCTCACCACCCGCTTTCATCCGGGTCTAAATGTGAGTACTCCTGTCTCCGGATTTCAGTATCTTCATAGTTTGGTGTTTTTATTTGACCCCCAAGGTGGGCTTTGGCCGGAATGGAACCCTGTTTGCCATGGAGCACGGCAAGGTGTATGTGACCTGCGAACCAATCGATCCCAATTGGGATCACACCTGGATTCAGAGGAACTATGCCGGACGCCAGGATCAGACCATCTACAAGAAATTCTTTAATGTTGTCCCTGAGAAGCAGCATCAGCGCTTCCGTCTCGTCGAGGAAATTTAATTTGTTTAATATTTTAAATAACTCAAATTAAAGAAAATATAAAAATAAACATTTTAGTGGGTTTAACAAGGTACTTAAGCAATAAAACACCAGAAAGTTGCATGGCGTTAGGGGATTATGTGAGGGAACACTTTTAGTATTTCTAGAGCGGGATGCGAGAAAGAATACACTGTTTGCCTCTCTCTCTCTCTCTATCTCTCGTTCTCTCTCTCTCTCTCTCTCGGTCTATCTCTTTCTCAATCCATCTCTTACGCCTATAAATAGAGGCGTCTCACCGCAGCATCCTCAGTCTGTCCGCGGCTTTTCACCTGCTCGCCCAACAAGTGACCATCTCCCACTTCGCTGAAACTGTGTTAATAATTCTGTGTAAATAATTGTGTTACTAAATTCTGCACTCGAATGCACTAAATCATCGATGAATCCCGGCCAAGTTTGCGCTTTCCCGATGCAAGGTAACTGAGTTCTTTACTGCGGGTAAGTTCAAATCAAGACTATAATCCTATATCCTATATATAAATGTCATTGCACCAGTACAATTATTATCATAAAACGAATAATCAAAAGTTTAACGTTTCTTGTATTTCAAATATTGGCGGTAATGAACAAAGTATGACCGCATCATTTGCCATAAAAAAATGCCTGACAACATTTGCACAGAGCGGTCACACTTGAAAAGAATAAGTATTTTTCTTGCTCCCCGCTCTGGAAATACTAAAAGAGCGCAACTTTCTAGTATTTTAGAATCGTAACTAAGTGCTGCCCTTTAAGACTGCGCTCACGAGTAGCCGTTCTTAACTATTTGCCTTTCGTTCTCTCTCACTGCTTAAAACAGCGTTTTATGTCCTTAGCATACCGTGCTTTAAAAACTGTATTTTACATTCTCCAAACCGAACTTAGTGGGACACCTGGATTTTGTAGGGATAAATTTCAACTTTTTGAGATTTTTTAGGTGAAAAGCTTAATTTTCATCTGGCAACACTGGCCAGAAGCGCAGCCAACTTCGCTCACTTCTTTCTTTCCTAAATTTCTGAAGATGGTGAGTGGACGTCGGTGTGTTGTGGTGCAGTTAAAATGCTCTTTGAGGGCCTACCAAACGCTCCTACATGATAACTAAAGTCAGCTAACTGTGCCGCAGCTTGCCTGCGTAACGAGCACGATGTAAATGTGAGCAAAGGGACAGCGTAAGCGACAACGGCAACGTAAACATAACCTCCACGGACGCTGCCGTCGCCGCTCAGTTGTCGCACGTGTGTTGGCAAATTGTAATTTTAACACGCTTTCCTTGTGCTCTTTTCAGTCGAATATCAAGCGGAAGAAGACCAGAAAGCTGCGCGGCCACGTGAGCCACGGTCACGGCCGTATCGGCAAGCACCGCAAGCATCCCGGAGGTCGCGGTAACGCTGGTGGCATGCACCACCACCGCATCAACTTTGACAAATACCATCCCGGTTACTTTGGCAAGGTTGGTATGAGGAACTTCCACTTGCGCCGCCAGCACAAGTTCCGCCCCGAGATCAATCTGGACAAGCTCTGGTCTCTGGTTGGAGCCGAGAAGTTCGCCGAGCTGGAGAAGGAGAAGAGCACTAAGGCTCCCGTCATCGACTTGGTGAAATTCGTAAGTGTATACACGCTATTTGGATCTGGCTATGTGATGCTGCTGCTGCTTTTAATATGAAGAGACACCCAAGGCGATGGGCGGACAGAATGCGACCGTACAATTGCTCTCCCCGTGTAGAGGACAGCCTTTCAGATCAAAGCCAGCAGCTATCCACATGCAGATGTTTTTATATTACTTTTCAGACTCTTGTTAACCATTGTTAATCTCCTTGCAGGGCTACTACAAGCTGCTGGGCCGTGGTCACCTGCCCGCCCGCCCCGTCATCGTCAAGGCCAAGTACTTCTCGAAGAAGGCCGAGGACAAGATCAAGAAGGCTGGCGGTGTGTGCTTGCTGAGCGCCTAAGTTAAGGTGAGTTTTGGTCGGAATATAGATGCTATTCAAAGCGTTAGCTTGTATTTTCCAAACCCAATCCTGATTGTCAAATGTTTCCCTTTGCAGATTCCACTTCTACAGAAAAAACAAGCAAATGGATTACATTCGACCATCAAAAATGTATTTGTTTTTTAATAAATTTAAAAGAAAAACAATGTTTGCGATTCCTACAAACTGTGTTGGTTACTTAAAGCCTATTAGAAGTAATTTAAATGTTCAATTAGCAGTTGAAAATGTAATTTCTTGGAATGCGATTTGAGTTCTTGGGAAAGCCTTTAATTGGGAGAAAGTAATTAAATTAACCGTTTTCTCGGTTTTGTTTAAAACTGGTTGGATTTGATTGGTGAAAAAGGCTTGTTTACAGAACCTTTCCTCACTATGATAAATATTTTTCTGTTTAAACGCCAATTTGTTTAAAACTACCCTATTTAGTTCTCAATGAAAATCTCGTGTATTTCTGTAAAGAGGTTTTCCCTCCTAATTTAATTGTTTATTTCAATAATATATTTCCCAAGAAAGTCTTAATAAACACAAACAAGTTTATGTATAATTTGAAAAGGTTCGAGAAAAAAGCGTTATTTATATTTATCTTATTTATGTTTTGAATGCAGAATTTATTTCTTTTAAATATAATTCATGTTTTGTACAGACTTAAAGCTTAAAACATTTTCAATTGAATTTAAAATTAAACCCAAATAAAAGCAGCACTTCGCGACAGTGTGGGACCAAATATTGCAAATTTTGCCCAATTTTTAGAACATTCTCACACAAAGATATTTTTGCAACTCTACCACGGTCATACTTACGATACGAAAAGCTCGCGCAGCGTCAGAAGCGGAAAAATACAACGGAAAAGTTACAAACAGAACCAGGAACCAGAGATTACGTGTAGGTCAAGGTCACGCAGTTGGGGGACGACCCTTATCTTTGACCCGACTGTCGTCTTTTATGAGACGTCCTTGGGTCAAGGACACCACCAATATGGGGGCAATATATCAAAGAAACGCATAAATAAAACATCTTCAAGGGGGATGCGAATTGAATACAGATGTCCATGAAGTGATGAAATTAATTAGAGCCTTCGTGTTACAGCCAACACCTTACGACCAACGATTACATAACTTACTGCCAACCCTAAGGGATTAGGATAGCTGCGAAATGGCATACAAAGTACTGAGAAATGTGACGCACTGCATCTTCGACATGGATGGCCTCTTGCTCGGTGAGTTGGTGTTCCCTTTGAATGCTTTAAAAACGCTCTTCTTATCTAACCGCATGCTGAACAGACACGGAACGTCTCTATTCGGAGGCCATGCAAATGATACTCGATCCGTATGGCAAGACGTTCACGTTCGACGTCAAGGAACAGCTCATGGGCCTACAGACGGGCCCATTGTCTGCGTTTATGGTCAAGCAGTACGACCTGCCAATGACCTGCGAGGAATACGCTCGACTGCAGCGCACATATGCCGAGAAACTGATGCGGAATGCCCAGTTGATGCCAGGTACTAATGCCCGTATCCCCTTTGCTGTCACGTTTCAGACACGGAAAGAATATACGAGGAGGTCACACGGCAAATAGCCGCCTCCTTCGGCCGACCCTATCCGGAGGCCACACGTTTCCGGGTCATGGGCACCACGGAGCAGCGGTCGGCGGAGATAGCCATCACCGAGTGCAAGCTGCCCATCACAACGTCCGATTTCCTGAAGCGCTACTCCCAGCTGTGCCACGAGCGACTCGGCAATGTTCCCCTGCTGGAAGGTTAGAAACCAGTACGACCACGACCACTACGCCACGACGCTTTTTGATCCCTATAAATAACTCCTGCTGACCAGAAACCCCCTTTCTGAGATGATTTTCTAATTATATTTTGGTTTTAATTTCAGGTGCTGAGCGCCTTCTGCGTCATCTGCACGCCAATAAAGTGCCCTTCGCTTTGGCCACCAGCTCTGGAGCCGACATGGTCGAGCTAAAGTCCACGTATCACAAGGAACTATTTGCCCTCTTCAATCATAAGGTGTGCGGCTCCACCGACAAGGAGGTGGAAAACGGCAAGCCCGCTCCTGACATTTTCCTGGTGGCTGCCAGCAGATTTTCAAAGCCTGCCGCTGCCGGTGACTGCCTGGTGTTTGAGGACTCGCCCAATGGGGTGACAGCTGCCAATAGCGCCGGCATGCAGGTGGTCATGGTGCCGGATCCACGACTATCCGAGGAGCGTTGTTCCCACGCCACACAGGTGTTGCGCTCTCTCGCCGACTTCAAGCCGGAGCAATTCGGACTGCCTCCGTTCACGGACTAAATATGAGCTTATTGATTTACTCTCTTTTTGTAGCCAGGCGACGCTAATACTGGAATATTGTGTACCTACTAACCTGCGAAGGGTCTTAAGCCTAAATGTTACTTAATATACACGTAATTTGTGCAAATATTTATGGGAATCGTTTTTAATAAGGAATTTAAGTTCGGTTTTATGCCATCGCTTGAAAATGCGAAAATTATGAATTTATTATAAATTATTTAATAAGCTAAAGCAACATTTACATTATATTGCGTTAGTTTGCTCCATTATTTAAAATTCGCGGTAAGTGCAGTGTGCTAGAGGTGGGGAAACATCGATATTTTCAAACATTTCTGTTTTCCCAAGAAAGACATGATTTAAAACAAGAGAACATATTTTTGTTACTTTAAAATATTTGAATAAAATAAATAGTTTTTATGGTTTATTATTTTATTTAGTAAAGTAACCACACGATTGTCGGCATTAAATATCGATGCCTAACAAGGAATTGCAAAAACATCGATGTTTCCCCACCTCTATTTTCTTTTGGAGCCTTATCAGCTGTGTTTGGTAAACACACATTTTGCACGATTCGAAGCAGACACGGAAGGAGATTGCAAGTAGGTCAAGGTCATATCAACATATAGGGCTGATCTTGAAACCGCCTTTGGATTATCCTTGGACCAAGCACAACTTTAAATTAAAAATGGCACTATGGCACTATGTCAATAATACCCTGGATAAACCCGAAACAGGCGTGACCAGCAAATGATGAAATAAATTAAGGCCTCCTATCTTAACTATTAGATAACTAATTGACGTGAGTCTGGAAAACAACGTGATGGACAATCAACTCAAAGAAGTGACTCACTGCATCTTCGACATGGATGGTCTGCTTCTGGGTGAATTAGTCTATGTTATTAATGTTTTTAAAGTAGTTACTTATAATAATTTTAATCCAAACAGACACTGAGCGCCTCTACTCGGAGGCCATGCAAATGATTCTCGATGATTATGGCAAGAAATTCACTTTCGATGTCAAGGAACAGATCATGGGCCTGCAGACAAGAGCAATCGCTGAGTTTATGATCCGGCACTATAACCTGCCCATTCCCTGGGAAGAATGGGCCAAGCAGCAGCAGGTTAACACTGAAAAACTAATGCTGCACTCCCAATTGATGCCAGGTACTGCCTTCTTCTAATCACTTAGACGCCTCCTTTGGGCATGGATCAGAAATCGGCGTAGTTAGCCATCAACTACGTTCCCTGCTGGAAGGTTAGCTTGTGAACAGGACGCTTTTCCCTATAAATACCTCCTACAAAGCAGAAAACCATCCTATTGTTAATTTCTCTTAACATACCTTATTAATATCTTTGTTTTCTTGGACCTATTTCAGGTGCTGAGCGCCTACTGCGTCACCTCCATGCCACCAAAACGCCATTTGCTTTGGCCACCAGCTCCGGCCTCCACATGATGGAGCTGAAGACCACCGATCACCGGGAGCTATTTAGTCTCTTTAATCATAAAGTGTGCGGCTCCAGCGATAAGGAGGTGGCCAATGGCAAGCCCGCCCCTGATATCTTCCTGGTGGCCGCTGCCAGGTTCGATGTGCCACCCGCTGCAGCCGACTGTCTGGTTTTCGAGGACTCACCCAACGGTGTAACTGCTGGCATTAGTGCGGGTATGCAGGTGGTAATGGTTCCTGATCCTCGGATGCCACAAGAAAAGTGTTCCCACGCCACACAGGTGCTGAGCTCCCTTGAAGACTTCAAGCCGGAGCAATTCGGACTGCCTCCTTTTCAGGATTAGGTTTAACCGTCTTTGTCTTTTATGTAGTCGGGCGATGCTAATAGAAAGTTGTGTATCTTTCCAGCGATTTTAATTTGTTAACCAATTTGTACCTAAATACACACATGTATTAGTGAAAATATTTTAAATAATTTAAATTTTTTGTACAATTTTCAAGGGCATTATAATTTTGACAGAACTTTAAAGTCGAAGGTAATTGCTGTCCGTGCTCTGTAAAATAGTTGTAAATTTAAAAAAAAATACCCTGTATAAATGTTTGAAATCCTATCGATTTTTCTATCGGTATAAATATTTATACAAGTTGTTATCGTATATTGACATTTCCATACATTTCTCACATCCCTATTTATTTATTCGCCTGGGAAATTCCCGCTCCTGCTAAGAGAACGCCATTAAGAGAATCAAATTTGTGTTAGCTTCGCTATATGGGGCTACCAAAATGTGCAATTAAAGTAAGCAAACGTAGTGAGCTTCAGAAAATAGTGTAGTACAGAAAATACGCAACGGTATATATGTACATAAATTTATTGTTTTGATGTTGTGTGTTCCATGCGATTTAAGGGAGAGAGAGAGTGCGTGAAAAGAGCGCATGTAAATGGGGCTGCCAGACTGCTGAGAGGGTTTACACGCCACCGTTTAATAATTCATGAAATAGAATTAAATCAATCGTATTGAAACATAGTTCATAGTTCATGCTTCAAAAAATTACATTAAATTATAGATATAGTTAAATTTACTGTTTATAACAATTTTCATATATATTTGTTAAAATTGTATTTTGATTTCCCTAAACTGCTAACATTTCGAGACGCTCCGAAAATTTGTAAACAAAACTATTGACTATTTTTTTAATGTCTGTGAATCTGAACATGAGCATGTTATTTTATTCGAACCCAATAAGTACTGTTATTTTACCCAGTATTCGTTATCACCAATTCGCGCCAAAGCAGTCTGGCAACGCCACCACCAGCAGGCCAGCATGAAAATGCGCAACTCAGTTTCTATCTTTTGCATTTCAACGTCTTTGTGATCGGTTGTTGTTGTTGGGTCGCGGATGCCTAAATCGCTTCGGTTCTGTGCTGTGGCTGATAGTTGATAGCTGAATGGAGCTCGATTCGGTCAAATGTTCGATAAAGCACCGCCGCCACCGCTGAGTTGCCCCACTAAATCCTTCGCCCCGCGAGTTGTATAACAAAGAGCGATGTACATATGATGTATGTATGTATGTAGGTGCACAAAAATGCGCCAAAGCCAAATTGGGGATAAATTAAAGGCAACAACATAGTGAAAATAAAATCGAGCTCTAACCCGTGTCCATTTAACCCACATAAAAAGAACCCAGTGCTCAGAAAATTAATCCAAAGGAGTTTTTCCTAATCGAACGCAGGAAAGGCAGAAGGAGCTACAACAATAACAACTCGTAGTCCTCCTAAACACACACCGACATGCGTGACGTAATTTGTGTATTTATTCTAAAACAAAATTCGAGGAAAAGTGAGCCGAGCAGCAGCAACAAAAAACGGCAGCCAGAGCATGCAATTGTTTGTCCCTTTTGACTGCTTCTGTAATTACCAATTGCAATTTGCCTTTTAATTTGAGTTTTGCATGCAACAGGGCGCGTGTTATTCCCACACACAAACACACGTACTCGGTGCTCTCACACACATTCGCATTCCTCTCGCACACACGGACAGAGGCGCGTGAGAGAAAGGCAACCTGGTGAGGTAAACAAAAATGCGAAAAAGTGCAGGGGAAAAACGATAGATAACAAACAGCAATAGCAAACAATTCGCTTGGCTTCTTCTCTTTTTTTTCTTCTCTCGCTTCTCGCTGGCAATGCAAACGCAAACAAAAACAATAACAATAACAATTAGGTAATGTTTTTTACTCCATTCTCTTTTGCCAGCTCACTTCGCTCAGAGAGTTGTTTTGCGTTCAACTCTGTGTGATTGTGTGAGTGTGTATGTGCGTGAGAGCCTCCTCTCTTTGTCTTTTTTCCTTTTGTTTTGAAGAATTACATAGTACAGTGGGCTTTCAAAGTAAAGTTAACTTAAAAGAATTTAAAATTGAGCTGAAGACATTTTTTTATTAAAGCATATAGAAAAGAATTAAATGTATAGACAAAACCTCTTAAATGTAAAATTTTCCAAATCACATTTTGATACCGCAAGCCTTGAACGTTAACAGCCTGTTTTCTGTTGTTCTAACCCCACTGTTCATGGCGGTGGAAATTTTCGAGCGGAAAATTTTTTGTGTTTATTATAAATTTGCCCCTGATTATTTGCTGCGTTTGACAAATTCAAGCACTGTATTTTTTAATCATATTTGATTAAAGATCCCAAACCATACCTTTTCGTGAAAGCTAATCCCATTTTTAATTTTTCCAGTTGAAATAAATCCACACAAAGTTGAAAAAATAAATTATACACAAAAATGTAAACTGGAAGCGCGCGAGCAAAGCACAAAATAACAAGCAACAAAAAAGCAAATAAAAATTTACAAAAAAAAAAAAAAAACCAAAACGGAAACAGAACGTGTGTTGTATATAAATAAAAAGTTTATTAAGTGATTTAAATGTAAACCGTTAAATAAGAAAAAGTGCGAGACAGCCAGCAAACTTGAAGAGGAACAAACTTGAAACGACAGCGGCGATAAAAAACGCAAAGCAACAATGTTGCACAATAATCAGCCAACAACAACACCAGAAGCAGCAGGAACAACAACAGATGGCCATGGAACGGAGCCAACAATTGCAACGCACCTTGCAGCGACATCATCAGCTGCAACAGCCGACGCAGCAGCGCCACCAAATGAAATAGATGCAACATCGCCGCCAACAGCTGCTGAGGGTCAGCCGCTGACAGCAGCAGCAGCAGCAGGAACAACCGCATCTTTGTCAGCTGCTGGCGAGCGAACAGAAACAGCTGATGTCGTCGTCGTCGCCGCCGCAGCGGCTGCTTCAGAATCGCCCGCATTCGATTCTCAGATGCGAACGCAGCAACGTCAGAAGATTAAGATATACCACGATGCGCGACAGACGGCTGTATGGCGCACCGATTCGCTGGCCTCCAATCCCAACTCGACCATGTGCCCGGATTTTGGCAATCCCGGAGGATCAGTGGCGGCGGGAGGAACAGGAACAGGAGCCCTAGGCGTACGGGGCATCATCCTGTCAACGGCACCCAGCCTGCTGCAGCGCAAAGCCTCGGACATCTCGCTGAGCTCGTCCATACCTCGTCGCGTCTCATTTCCGGAGAACCAACTGGTCACCGGTTATCTGGAGCCGGCCGATCCATGGAAGCAAGGTGAGTGCGCTCTCGCAACAGCAATCATATTTAATCCATTCCTGTTACTTAGTTTGATAATTGTTCAGAGGAAATACTTAGACATTGTTTAATAATAAATAGGTTTGGATATTTTACTCTCAACTTGATATATAAAATCTATAAATTGTTAGTCAAAGTTCTAAAGTGCAGTCATCATCAGATAATTTTATAATATTCTTTGTATTGTAAGATATTTAAAAAGTTAAACAACAAAGTTGTTCAAAGAAACAAGAATTTATAAAAGATCTTATATAGAAATCTTTAAAGTATCACAGACTTTGTTTTTTTTTTTTTTATAATTGTTTATACTTTTATAGAAATTTTTTAGTTCGTTTCCAGGACATGCTGAAGTCGAGGACTTCAACTTTAGCCTTCTCACTGGTTAGAGAATGATTATAGGCTTTTTAATTACTATATGTACATTCTAGTTACCAGAGCTGGTATCCACCATTTAGATGCTTCCGTTTGTTCATTCTATAAGCTAGATCGTAGGCTATTTGTCATTCTACGATCTCACTTTGTATCCGTGCTTTGGATCTTATCGGTTCCGATACAAGTCAAGCAAACGCGGAAGGCAAAAGCAAGTTCTCATTTACAGAACTTCCTGCGAATTAATTCAATTATCTCATTAATTGTTCGTAGACGCAAGTATAATGCGGGTGCGAAAAGGATCTGAGAGGTCTGTGACAGCTAATTGAGAAGATACAATCGGAAAGCAGCAGGAAAACTGCATATATTGTCAATCCCATTGCACACTGCTAACATGTCGGTCAGAAGGAAATAGCCAAGAATGAGACTTTTGTGTTTCCCATGCCAAGTCGGCGAAATGCGCAAAATATTTATTTACTTTGAGAAGGCGAGTTGCAGCCGATAAATGCGTACTACATGCAATTACCTGAACAACAAGAATTTTGTTGCTGTTGCTAAGCTCAAAGAGAATACCGGCCGGGCGTCCGATTCAGGAAGAGAATTATATACAAAAATGCTCAGTTCTCACATTTCTCAATTGACAGCGATTCGTATCTTATTTTCAATGAATTAATTTTAATTTATTTTCACAATGTGTGAGGTATTTATGTAGGATATATGAATGTAGGATATTTAGGATTCAATAGATTTTTATCTTCTTCACTAAAAACTATTTTAGCATTGCTACAATTAATTTAAATTTTCCAAATATCGATGTTGAAGAGATTTATTTAGTTTGTCTTCTTATAATATGAAAGAAACTCATGTTAGTTTTGTTCTTTTGATTCATGAAACTATAGGCATCATGTCTAGGACTTTATGGATAGATTTGTGCCTATGTAAATTTACCATAGCATTTGATTTGATCTCTATTAAATATTTATTATAAGATTTTCTCAACAATTTTTTCCAAAATAAACTCGGCTTCAATTAAGGTAAAATTCAATTAAGATGAATTAAGAAACTAAATTAATATTTACTGAAAAGTTATATTTTCGATATATTATCGATATTTTACATCCATAAACGGACTCTTTAACTACTTTCACTTCCCTTGATACCTCTTATCCCACCTGATCGATGGCAAATGACTTTGTTTTGAAGCTTTTCACTTCGTTCATCAATACCTGGTTATAGCCTGGCATACAGAAATTGTTATGAGTATTTTTTTTAGTTCCCTTTGATTTTGTTATTTGTTATTTTCACGTCAGCGATAACGAAAATTGCTGATAAGATACGGTTCTGTTCGGTTCGGATCGTTTTTCGTTATTTTTATTGCTTTGTCTTTACCAGTTTGCTTTGGTTCCTGCGCCCTCTTCACATGCTCTTCACATGTTTTATTATTATTTTATTATTTGCTTTATTTGCTTCTTTTAGCCGGCACTGCTTTTGCGTGCTCTTTTTTTTTTCTTTTTTCTGCTCCGCTTTAACTTTGCCTTGGACGCCAATCGAGGGATCCGCTTTGTGCTGCTTATTCTCATTCGTTTTTTTTTTTGTCAAAGTGCCTGAGAATTTGTTTAAACGCTTGCGCCGTCGTTGTGTTTGTTGCTAATACTATTGCTTTTGTCTCCATTATTATTTACATAAGTGAACGGGACACCCTGCTGCTGATATGTAAATTATATATTTTTATTTGGCTTGTATATTTGTTTGTTTACTTCGATTCCTTCCTCGCCTTTGTTTATGTCTTTGTCTTTGCCCTCGTATTGGTTGCTGTTTTTTGTCTTTCTTTCTTTTTTGCCTTTGCTTTGCTTGGCTTTGCTGTGCTTCGGTGTAGGTGGAACTATGTGATGTCATCGTTGTCACTTCAACAAAAGCACAAAAGCCTCGGGAGAAGACATTATGACAGGGGCAGTCTGGGGAACAAAACAAATAGGTACACACACATTCACAGGATGTTATATATATGAGTATACATATATGTAGAAGCATTTCCCTAGTCCGTGAACTACTTTTTAATAACCCAGATTCCAAAGTGAACCTAGGAGAGATTTGAATCTAAATTCTGCTCTCTATAGAATCAAGGTCATGGGAGTTTAATATTAATTTTAATTTAAAAATATAGTTTTGCACTAGTAAATAAGATTCGGGGAACTTCCAGTTGTTTGGCTTTTCACATACAAACTGTTTTCTCTTAAAGTCGCTATCTTAACTATTTCTGTCACAAGTTTTGCAGTATCTACTACAAATCTTCAAAAAATACTGCATATATTTAAAAAATAAATATATTTTCTGCTAGGTACTTAAAAAGTTTAAAAATTTAACAGTTCTTGCAATTATTATTTTAAATTTTATATTTGACTTGAAAGAAAGCCTCCTGCACTTAGAAATAACATACCCTTGACTCATATTCCAGTAAGGGGTATCCAAATCGTATTTAGAGTAAAATGTTGTGAAAATGTCACGAGCTCGTTTAGTGTTCATTGGCGATGTAATTAATTTATGCGTTTCGAAAACAAAGCAAAGCTGAAAAGGGGTTTGAAGAGAATCTTTACTACCTCAGCCAGAATTGACTGACCAAGACGAGTAAATATTAGTAAGCATTTCGGTAAATACAGCAAATGTTTGCATTTTTTGTGAAAGTATCAATAGTTCTCATCAATCAGACTTATTTACAGTTATTTTGCGTGTCTAGGGCTGATTTAAATCGAACAGGGTGCGGCCTAGACTGTTTTTTTTTATTTATTCATTTTATTATTTATCTTTCTGTGGCATTTAAGACTGTTATCTTCGCAAAAAGGCCCTATGCCTCCTTTTTGGCTGTGAACTTGAGCTTCGATAATGACAAACGAGGTACGGTCATGGCAGTCAATATGTCAATTCAAGTCAACGGCACCAGGTTGATATCAATAAATAGATAAGCGGACCAGACAGTTATGGAAAGAGGTAGAAACAACAGACATTAGGTTGATAATTATCAGACACTCTGGCTAAATAAACAATAGGGAAAAACGCTGGGAAATATTATTTTCTGTATAATTATCAGCTGTTTGAAGAAACATCTTTTATTCACAAAATCTGAAAAATAATTATTTTTTATAGGGTTGTATTGTAACTTTTCTAATCAAAGGATTTTATTGTTTCGTATAAGCAAAATTTATTAATTAGTTTGACTTTAGCTACTATAATGGTATTCTTTGTTGATCTTTTGAGTTGTAAAAATATAACTGAACCCTTATTGAGGGCTCAATTATATAGATTAATTTTCTTAGAATTACAAGACTTTCCTCATTTTTTTCTTTGTAAACTAGTGTTATTTAAACGTTTTTATATTATGTGCTGCCAGCTCGGTATAAACTGAAATGGAATCATAAAATTAATGGCAAATGCGACGAGAACAAGTTTCCGACATTGTAAATGCTTAGCACTAAATTAACAGCAATTTAATCGAATAATTTTTTTGATTCTCTTCTGAGTGCTATTCGCTTACTTTTAGCTTTTCCCTCTACCACCCCCCTGTTTGCACATTTGACTTTTGCTTAGACTTTTAGAGAATCGACGACGTCAGCGGCGGTCACAACAACAAACGTGCAAAAAATCAATAAAATAATAAAAAATTGAAAAGGCATTTAATAGACGCAGACGGCACGCGATACTCTAACGTTTTGTTTGAACTTGGTCATTTATCTACTCGATCGATGTCCCCGAGTTAGCAAGTTTTTGTGCTAATCCCAAAGGATACCCATTAGATCCATTTTTGAATATCAATCACAACGGGTTTTTAATTCTAAAAATATATCCGATAAAAGCTTTTTACTTTTATTTATCCCTATCTCTGACAATCAGTCATTTGTAAGTCCAAGACAAAGCAGGCAAACGGGTGACGGTGTCAAATAAATTTAGTCTCCCAGGTGAAAATGCCTTGTTTTTGTTTATATTCTTCTTGTTGCCCAACAAAACGATTAAAAATAGATTGCAAGAAATAATTGAAAAGAAATGTTTGCATAATATTTAGATAATATTAAATAAATTGATCGAAAAGAAAGAAATCTTAATCGATTTGGATTATAAATTAAATTAACTACAGATACTAAAAGTATTTCTGATTTATTTAATTATTATTTTTTCCCTAAGGCTATCAAAATTCCTTCCGTTTCCTCCTTTTTAAATGTCAATTACCGATTAAAAATAAATTAAATTGTAATAATAATTATAAGAAATTATGTTTGCATAATATTTTAATATAAAATTAAAGTCCTTAAAGAAACTTACTTATATTATAAATTGCACTTCAAATAACTCAAAGTATCTCTCAATTATTTATTTATTATTTTTCCCCTATGACAATCATAATTTATTCTCTTCCTCCTACTTAAATGTCAAATACTAATTTGATTAGTTCAAATCATTATATTTTTAGCATCAGGAAAATACGCGAAAATATTTCAAAGAGAAACGTCCAAACTGGTCGTCACATTGTCTGCCCGATTCTGTGGGAAAATTCATAATAATTCAGTTTTCGAATTATTCTAGTCAACGCTAATGAATCACTTAACAGATGTTGAGTCTCAAGGCAGCAGGACGGCATCGGGGATCTCTATTATATAGATGAAATAGAACTGAAGCACTTTTGAGTGCTTGCCAAAAGACCGACCGAGGATTTCTTAACAAAAATTTGTGTGTGTTTTTCTCTCTTGGCATCAAACCTAGTGTCGGATCTAAATCGAATCGTTTAATTGCCTCTAACACCGATGTGACTAGATAATGCAATGATAGATTAATTTGTTTACGTTCTTCATAAGATCGTTTCTATGTCTGGGTGGAGGTGAGTGTTTGAGCTTGTGTCGGTTTAAACTATTTATAAGAAGAGAAGGTACACTTGGCATTTGGCACAGTTTTGTGTCGTTTCTATGGGCTTTGTAGTATAGAATTCCTGTGAAAGGCGACAGAAGAAGATATTCTTTATAGTTTTAATAAAATATTCTTAGCTGTAGATATTTATGAACCATTTTTTCCTTTCTCAAGTTCCTGCTATTACTCATCCAGAAATTAGATATAATATATTCACGGGTCTAGGTTTACTTAACGCCACAAGATGCGTCCAAATGAGTTGTAAATTACAGGTTCACGATTTCATGTCATTCGAGAGCCCCTGTGTGGGGAGAGAAAAAAAGCAAATCGTTTGGAAATTGCCGCCGCAATTTCATTTATTTCTTCTTTTCAATGGACAATTTGTTTATGTCTGTATCTCCATGACTTTTGATGTCGACGACAAACGGCGGCGGCAATTGTAGATGATGATAATGATGATGTCGATGACGATATAGTCCGTCGGCACTGGATATGGGTGAGAGACACTCTCGCACGCGCCATAAGTTATGGTTATTTGTCATATTTGACCATATAGAATATATATGTAGACGTAGTTTGGCAGACACACTTTTTGTTTGCCTTTGAAACGGCGGCACTTGATTGGGCAGAACGTAAGAATCGTCAAAAGTTTATTGACACGACAGCAATTCCATGAATTGTTGAATTCAGATCGATACAGATATAATTATAGGAAAGTCTAATGGGTAAAATGTATCTTCAGCTATTTGAATAATAATTAAATATTCTCATGTTTCTCTTACAGTTTGCCTGGTCCAGAGCATTGCGGAAATTGTCGATCAGTATGTGGACTCATGTCGAAAGCATTCAAGGAAGCCCAATGGAAGCGTATTGGATCACCTAAAGAACCTGGATCTCAAGCAGGTGCGGCAGCCCCTACTTCCACTTAAAGGAAATGAACTGGCGGCGAACGACTGCGAAGCCCTGGAGGAAATTTTCAAAAGGGTATGCATTTAGTCTTATTTATTAATTCCTAGCATCTTTATTAATATTTTCCACCATTCATCTTCCCGGCAGATACAATACAAATGCATCGACCTGTCCGACTGCTCACTGGATGAGAGCTGCCTAATGGCTCTGTTTCAGATGATTGAATACTACGAAGCGGCTAACGAGCTGGATATATCCTACAACAAGGTGCAGATGACGAAGCGATGCTGGGAGCTGTGCGCCTACATGGTGGAGCGCAGCCAAGAGCTGCATCTGCTTAACGCCGAGAGCAATCAGATTACCAAGTTGGGTGCCGACAGCCTTGGCCGGGCTTTGGGCTCCTCTAATTTACATACCCTGAAGCTGGAGCACTGCGGTCTCAGGGGTCAGCCGCTAGTACATCTGTGTAAGTCTAAAAAGTAACTTTCAATTGTTCTTCACTACCGTTTAATTTTTTTCTGTTACTTAATTCCTTATATTTTTATTTATTTAATTTGCTTTTCATGTTTAATTTATTCCAGTATCCTTCGCAGGTCGAGGTCTATACCAAAACAAAATGCTCAAGGAGCTGTGGGTGGGCTATAATGATCTGGACTGTGTGGATGCCCAGCACATTGCGGACATGCTGCGCTACAACCATAGTTTGGAGCTCATCGACATTAGCAACAACAACATTAGGAACGAAGGTGTCATGTACCTGGTGCAAGCCCTCATTCTGCAGTCCACCGAGCTGGAGCGACGCATGGGTGCCCTAAAGCGAACACGTGCCATTGAGGTGGATGAAAGCTCGTCGCCTGTGGATACAGAGCCACCAACAGCAGCAGCAGCAGGACCACAGTCCGTCAGCTCCGCCGGTATTCAAGCGGCAAATAATGTCGTTGATTGTGAGTCATCATCGTTATCATCTTCGGTTGCCTCGATTCCAGAGGCTCCGGCGGAGGAGACAGGAGGCACAAATTTAGATCTGCCCGCCGTGGGTGTCCTAATTGATGTGGAGAATGACAACGACGACGACAATACCGAGGACACTGTTCGCACGGTGAAGAACTGCGGCCAGAACGGCAGCGGCCAGTCCATGCTGGACAAGCTGTTGTCAATGAACAGCGACAGCAGCAGTGAGGAGGCGCCTTCAAACATTTCCACCGACACGCTGGCCGCTTGCTGTTCCGAAGACATCAGTGAGATAAGCAATGAAATCTATGAAGTCACCAGCCCGAAACAAACAGTAGCAGACGCAGGACTGCCGGCCCAAGAGAGCTCAATCTCCAGCCCGGCGGACCCAGAACCAGCGCCTAGAGCGGCAGAGACAGATCAACCTGTAGCTGTGCCCGAGGAGCCGCTGTCTCCGGCGCAACAACAGCAGCAACAACAGCAAAGTTCCCAAAACGAACGCAACATATGTGGTAAGAGGGAACATGAAATTTAAGGATTATTATGACCTCCTTAACCCCATAAATCTCTTGCAGATATTACTCCCTCAACAGAGGCTAAAACCGTTGAACCCAATGAATCCTGTGTACAGAACAACATCATCAACAACAATAATAATAATCAAGCTAATAATGCCAACAATACCTACAATAATAACATAATCCAATCGCCGCCATCCGCAGCAGGAGCGGGAGCAGGAGCGACAGCCACTGTTGCTGTTGCCTTAACCCAACCCACTGAAATCGGTGTCAGTCCCAATAGTTCCTCGCCAGCGGCCATATTTGAGGTGACCGTCGACGAGAGCGACTGCATTAATGGCAGCGCAGCCGGTGGAGCAGGCGGGTCGCGACCCCTGGACGTGAACCAGAATGCCAGGACGCCAGGCGACGACTTCGAGGATACGCACAGCACAGACTCGGCCTTCGAGAGTGCCTCCGAGGGCGATATAAGTCGCCATTTGCCCGACGAATTCAGCAGGCTATCGGTATCGCTTGAAAGCACACGGCTAGACGATATGGCAAAGGAAATGGGTGGCATTGAGACAGCCACAATTGCCACAGAGTCCACTGAGTGTCTCTTTGTCGCCCAGGAGGAAACCATGCCCTCGGTTACGACCACGCCGGCAGCTCCCGTGCCGGCAAAATCCCAAGACGATGCATTCCTAACGCCGAAGGTAACCATTGCCGAGGAGTGCCTGCAGGCAACCAGAGAGCTGAGTCCCAGTTCCTACCCGTGTCCCAGTCCAGTGCCGACGCCGCCACCGCCCTCCACATCGCCGGGTGGAGCGAGCATTGGACTAAGACGAACAGAGTCCAGTTGCGCCTACCTCAACCAGTCCTCGCGCAACCGATCCCAGAGCTCCGATAGCCTGTGTAGCGAGACCTCGCTGGACGGGAGTACCAGTAACAACAGCATCAGCTCCAACGCATCCAACACCTCCAACGATCCCAAGTTCGCCGAGAAGCTGACCAAGAACGATACCCTCTCGCGCCGCCAGCTGGCCGAGGCCACTTTGGAGGCCGCCAATCGTTCGCCCAGCGGCCTGAAGGCCCTCACCTTGTGGAACAATAATCTGACCAAGGATTGCGCCACTGCCGTAGCCGAGCTGCTGCAGAAGACCATTTCCCTGGAACTGCTCAACATTGGAAAGAACTGTTTGTCCAATGAGTTTGTGGCCACCATCAAGGAGAGCCTCACGAAGAACACCACGCTGACAACGCTGGGCCTGCAGAGTGCCCATCTGAGTGCCAGGGGCGTTGAGACGCTGGCCACAATCCTCACCTATGGCGGCAACAGCAAGCTGCAGCGCATCGATATCCGTGACAATAAGTTGGAAGTGGAAAGTCTGAACATAATCGCCGAGGTGCTCAAATCCAACAACACGCTCACCCAGATCGATATCAATGACGAGCCCAAGCGTCTCACGGTAAGCTATCTGTAACCTTAGAACTTAGGAGTCACTTGAAGTCATTACCCCGTTTTGCCCATCAAAAGACCATCATTAATGTCATTGCGAGCCCACACAGTAGAAGTTGAGTTTTGGAATGCAAGCTCTTTACGGGTCAATTTTGAGTGAAGCAAATGTGATTGGAGGTTTTTTAAAAAATTGAAATATTTAAAAATATATTTATATCTCATTTGCTTCGCTTAGAGTTGGACTCATTTCCTAAAATATGATATAAATCTTGGTAAATGTTCAGAGTTCAGTTGAAATTTATGGAACTTTGTCTGTTTGCTTTATAATTATTAAATTCAGAAAAGTCTGAGCTATAATTAAGCCCCTTATTAGGAAGCACGAATATGAATAACTTGAATTAAACAAATATTAAAGTATACAGTTTTAAAAATAATACTAGCTCAATTTTAATTTACAAACATTTACCAAGGGGTTGAAAAGCTTCGGCTTGCCGTAGTTGAAGAGTTACACCTTAATACCATTCGAGATTGGTTTTTTGGATGGCTGGATGAGAGCGTGTGTGTGGGACGTTGATCGTTTGATTTTGAATTTGTTTTTTAATTGAATCGTTTTCATTTGTGGTGTCACTGTCGTTGTTGCCTCTCTCTCTCATCTCCGTTAAAGTTGCCCATAGTGCCGATAGTAAATGTTATACCGCCATCGCCATTGCCCCAGGAGAGCGTAAGTAAAACCTGCCACTCAATATGAACCACATCCTCCTCTGTAACCATCTCTGTGCAAAATCAGCGCTTTTTGGCTTGCGAACAACCGATTATAACAACTAAAAATAGATTAATAAAACCGCTAATAACAACGCAATCGCTCACCGCCCGCCTGGTTTTCGTCTTTTTCGCGGATTTGCTAACTTTGCCACACTCTCTAGATGCGCTTTTCTGACTTGGGAGCAACAGTTGGTTTGGCCCACCTGCTCGGATAGAGGTCAGTTGTTCACTATGCTGACTAACTGAGCAACTGGGCTCCGTCCGAAGATCATGTGGACCATCCAACACGGCCTGCCATCAACTGTTTCTAATGAAGGTATATCTCTCCTCTATTGTTTCAGATTGGCAGCGATGCTCACCTAGACTACACAAGGGTGCTGGGCACCGTGCGTTCCCTGTGCTCGCGAAACGAGAAGCGGCAGGCGCAGGAGCTTGCGGAGAGGACGGCGAATATAGGCGGCAGCGGCAATACAAGTGCTGGCGGTAGCTTCCCAGGCGGATCCCGGTGTCGAGGCGGTTACTACTTGGGCTCGCGGAAGATCTCGCTAACCTGCCACAGTCGTCCCTTTGTGGACGCCGTCACTGGCACTGTCACGGCAAAGCCAACTGCGACCGCTGCAGCAACCGCCCTGCCCACACCGGCCGCCTTGCTGGAGGTGAAGCGGAAGAGCGGCTCCCGCCTTCGTTCGCCCGGCCCCAGTCCGCCCACAATATCGCCGTCCTCCTCGCCCAACCGCAGCCGTTTCCACGTCTCGCGTGTGACGGAAGTGGCCAGCAGTCCATTGATCTCGCCGCTGGCCCAGCATCCGCCGCAGCATACTCCGCGCTCGGCCAGCAGCTGTATATCCATACCCACCATCAGTTCGCCGGGAGGCAGTCAGAGCAGTCTCAATACGCTCGGAGCCCTGCCCACCTCCAGCTCGCTACCAGCGATGGCTTCGGTCACCTGCTCGACCCAGACCGTCAAGCGGCTGTCAGTGTCGCCCAGATCGCGCTTCCATGTGTCGCGCATCTACGAGGATCCCCAGGTGCCGCTGGCCAATCGCCAGCTGCCGCCAATCACGCCGCACACGCCACCCATTGACCTGCCGCCAACGCCGATGCTTAAATCGGCGAGGAAGGCTGTGCAGATATCGGAGGCAGCGGAGGCGGCGGCAGCAGCGGCAGCCTCTGCGGTAAGCAGTGTGATGATTATAGAGCCAAGCGATGACATAAATGCTGAGGAAATTGATAGTACAAAAGTCATCGACCATGACGAGGACGACGATGCGACACAGAAGCTTTCGCCGCACGAGACCAATTCGCCCACCGTAAGCAATTCTTCGCCCGGGAGTAGCAGCAGCAGTAGCACCAGCAGCGGAAGCGGTAGCGGAAGCGGGATTAGCAGTAGCACCTCAAACGATGTAACAGACTCTGTTGATTCGAATACAGATGCCCCACCACCCAGGACCTGTCCCCTGGCCGTGTTTGGCGATAATGACATCACGCTGACCAAGGAATCGGCTGGTGTGGTGGCTCTCTCCGCTGCTGCGGCTGCTGCGGCGGCTGGTCACATGAATCCATTATTGGAATCGGAAACGGAAGCCATGCCACCTGCCGAGCCCGTCAGCAACAATGCCCCACAGACACGGGCACGGAAGACTTCGTGGATAGCCAATCCCTCGACGGTGGATAAACTCCTAACGATTTTCAACCCGGGCACCATTTTTCAACGCAGCTCCTCTCCGGAAACGAAAGTCAGCCAAGTCACCGCCATCACCACAGCAACCACAACAGCCATGAGCGTCGGCGGCGGGGGAGGAGGAGGAGGACAGACAGGAGGCGGCGACTGCAGTTCCACCAATAACACACCAAATCCCATTCTGTCGGTGGCGCGAAAAACTTCACCGGCTTCTTGGACATCTCTGACCGGCAGCAATATATCAAACTCCAGCCAAAACGTCGACTCGGGTAGCTCATCCTTCCTGGACACAGCCTCGAGGCAATTGAGGGATTTCAGTAAACAAGTCTTTCGCCAGAACATATCTTTCAACAACAGCAGCGGCGGTGATCCCGCTGTCTCGAGCGGGGGCACTTTGGCTGCTCAGCTCGAGGGAAGCACAACGGCAACGTCCTCGTCGAGCAGCACAGAGTCGGCATCGTCACCTGAGTGCAATGCGGCCCACATGCCGCTCAGTTTGAAGCGTCAGCTGAAGGAGAACATTTCGCCGGAGCACACAATTAATGAGGAGACGCTGCACAGCCTGCAGAAGCTGTCCAGGGCTGAGGATATGACGCTCAAGGCGGAGGCGGCTGAGGAACTGGGCGACATCGAAATTGTGATGCACAGCGAAGTGGTGGACTGTCCGCTGGCAGAGGAGAAGACACAGGACCATGAAGAGACAGCGCCGAGTCTCGTTTAAAAAGAAAACAAACTAAATTAAAGGCAAGGAACTAGAGATCAAATGAGAAAAATGCAGAGAACTCAACCGAGAAGAACACCACCCACCCAGCATTCCCATGGCGCTTCTTTGTACTGTTATCCCACCCGGCCTTGAACCCAAAGTCAAGGATGAGAGAAAATGGAGAGGAAGTTAGGGCTCCCAAACAAAATTGATGAAGTACACAAGTTATATTATACTAACTTTGTTTTATTTTTTGGTTAAATTCATTTTAAGTTTTATATAACAAAAAGAAGGAAAAATATAAATATATTTTAAATATAAAAACGTGGCATAAGATATGCAAAATGCAAAAGAAATGTGTGCTCAATATTCACTTCAATGAGAAAGGCCACCTTAGAGTTGAGATCTCTTCTAATTTGGCCAGAACTTTGCTTGAAGTGAATACTGATCCTGAAACTATAGATAAATTAACTTCTATGAATGTAAAATATTAAACCACAGACACAAGAACATATATAAACCCCATTGTAAACACTATTTGGCTTAGTGTGGTTGCTCATTGAAGGCTGGCTTTTTCGAAAGGTCCCATATAAGCTCTTAAAGAGATGATGGCGCATGGAAGTTAATTCGCAAAATTAGTACTTATCGATCCAACAAAGAAATGAAAACTGAAACGCAAACGCTACATACTTAAGTTATTTTTAAAAAATAGAAAGGAGCTGAAATGTAACTTAAATAGGAAAATCTTTCCGCCATAGAATTACTTTAAAACACCACTCCCCCTCCAATATGTATAGGGATGGCAGAAATATTTTATCGATGTCGCGAAGTTTGATATATAAAACGATATTTTATGTTATATTCTGATTAATATATCGGAGCGATAATCGAAAAGGTTCAATTAAATAACTTGTTCGGGTATTTTTTCGTTAAATGCAATATTTACATTTGTTAAACTTCGATTATATACTGTATATATTGTAATTACGATATTTTCGATATTTTTGTCGATATATAATCGGACTTCTATTATCGATATACATCCCTAATGCCAACCAAGTGCAATGCCCTTTATTATTCGCTCTCTTTAACCACTCCCCGAAAAAAAACTCAATGGAATGGAACTGAATTAGTTCCGCCAAAGTATTATTATGAATTGCAACATGTAAACTTTTAAAACTCTAAAAACAAATGTTAAATTAGGTACTTAATCGGCTTAATAAAATATAATTAATTCCAACACTCAGTCCCCAAGCCCCACGTAGACAGTTTTAAGTTTAAAATCCACAAAAAGCCCAAAAAAGCTAAACAACAAACAAACGGAAATGATGCGCAAACGGAAACAAACAAAAAAGTACCCAAAATAAATCCAATTGATCTCATTATGTGATATTTGTCGTAGTGCCCAAAAGCAAGCGTTCACTGTACGTGTATCTATAGCCGAAAACCATGCGAGTTTAGTACTGGGAACACCGCCTGTCGATCTAAGTTAAACCATCGTAACCCATCGCCAGAAAGGCTTTAATGCGGAGAGCGAACTATGGGAACCTTTCGAAACTCCAGCTTCCAATGAGCCGACACAAATATAGATGAAAAAATATTAAGAAGAAAAACAACAAAACACATATATATACATATATATATGAAATAAAAATTAACATGTAAACATACTTTATTCACAAAAGATACTGTAAATACCGCGCGTGTGTACTCTCCCTTTTAGGAACTGGGGCTGAGTCTCTCGATGAAGCTCAGCCCCGAACACTGAGTTATATTTTTTTAGCCTTTTGTTAATCTTTGTTTTTGTTTACATCTTTATTGTTTTAAACTATACATGTAACTATATAGACATAAATATTATGTATGTATTTAAGTAGTCAAAGGCAAGTTTTTACTTTTTTTTTTGTCTTTCCAAAAAGTGTAACGATCTGAACAGATACCTTCTCGAGAAGAACTATGCATAAATTACTTTGTACTTAATTTACAAAAGCGGAGAAGAGATTTCCTGGTGCTCATCATCAAATCCCTAAATGTTTGCCTTATAGCTAGATTTCTATTTTCAGCAATAGAAACTTTACCACATTGAAGGATATTGGTTAACAAATATACCTTTGATGCTAAATTCGATCCATTTCTTTCTTAAACATTGGCGAATTGATTACTTATTTTTTATACATTAAGTTTATAAATTAGAAAATAAAAAAAAAAAACAAACAAAAAAATCAAACCTACTAAACTGAAAAATTTAATGAATAAACATGAAAGTTGTAATGAAATCATTAACCGAATTATATTTGTATATTTTTTGTGGAACTCTAGGAGTGCTTTCTAAGTTAAGTGCGACCTGAGGGAGTACTTTTCGAACGAAATATTTGTGGTGGTTAAATTTTAGGCAACAGAAACATTATACATTTTTTGTTAAAAAGATTATTTATCTGTTAGCGTCGAATCACCAAGGAACTGCTTTTAAAAAGCAGGTGAAAAATAATTTCCATATTTAACCTCTCGTAATTATGGACACTGTGGAGCCAATACCTTTGGTCAAAAAGGAACCTGTCGTGGAAAGCATTGCCTCTGAGAGGTGATGCTTATTCAATTTAAAATAATATTTATATATTCTAATTAATTTGAGTAAAAATATAAATTACTTTTCTGTTTTTATCTTAACTAGGTCCATATCTAAAATAATTACAAATGGTTTCATAGCTCCCCCGTTTGAAAGCCTTTAAAATAATATAATAAAATATAAATCACATTTTAATATAACAGAAAAATGTTTATTCCAGCTTCCTTTCATTTAAAATTAAATTAACAGGTGTTTAAAATGCCACAACAAATATTACAAATTATAACATGAATATATAACTCAATTATTAAATGAAAGTCTGTTCTAGGTTTGTTAAAGAGTCAACATTGGATTACATTTGGCACACAGATAAGAACAGGTACGTCTTTGCTAATTAAAAATCGTGTTTCGTTTACAAAAACTAAAGCCCAAACATTATCAGTTAAGTGTTGGTCAAATAAAGTCATAATAAAAGTCTCATTTAAATTTTCAAGAGATTTTTCTTACACAGCAATAAGAGCAGTGTCATGACAACTGTTGATATGTGCAGACCACGAAGGGAAGTGATGAAAAAAAGTGTGGGAAGTCCCTGAAACTGCGTATTTCATTCATAAAACCATGACTGCCTGCGGAGGAGTTTTTGCCTGACTGGCAGGCCATTAACAGGGGTTGCTGCCTTTGTTCCTGCCACAGAGCGCTGTTAACTCCGCATCCTTAACAGACGGGGACTCAGGCCGAGCTTCAGCTTGCTTGGCCTCTGCGAATACCTGAGCTCAGTCAGTGGACGCACGTCGTTCGGTGCGGATCGCAGTCGCATTTATCGCGGAAATAAACAGTGTGCGGGATTGAGAAAGTGAGGCCATGTCGGAGGTGAAATCGAACCATGTTGGAACTGAAGGAGGAGCCGTAGTAGGAGCTGTAGCAGGAGCAGGAGCAGGAGCAGTCGGTTCAGCCAAGTGCGCCAATGTGAACAACAACAATAGTGCCCGCTCCAGCAGGACGGGGAGTGCTGCCTCCACCGAAACGGATCAGGATGTGGACAGCCAGCGATTTGGATGGTGCAACTGGAGTCCGCAGTGGCTTCAGCGCTTCTGCACCGCCAAGTGGGCACTCTTCTGGCTGTGCTGGGGCGGTGCTCTCCAAGGTGAGCTCTGCCGGGGAAGCGGGATTTCGGCTTCTTAATTCGGTTAAATGGTTCGTCTCGGGAATTTTTTCGCCCACACTCGATTTCTGTGTTTTTTTTCTTCTTGTTTTCATTAATTTAGAACGATTTTCGGTGGAGTGTGAAATTTGAGGCATCCGAGATGTTGATTGCATCCAGTTAAAGCTTTCTTTTTTTGAAAATTGCAACTGAAAAAAATATTTAAAATACGCTTATGAGTAACTTGTTCAATCAGGGATTATAACATATCAGGTCTTAATTTGATTTCTTTTTATATATTTTTTTAATAGTAATAGTTATATAAATTGTTTACATAAATTGTTTAGATAAACTTGTAAAAGAACTTTAACTCTTTGAAAAATAGATTAAATCAAGCTTTTAGACTTTAAATTGAATTTTTAAGTATTCTTTAAAATACAAAACGAGTTAAAAATTAAATGTATATTTATAAAAAAAAAGGATAGAAAATGTTTAAAATATTTATTAAATAGTAAAAACGCGTTAAGAGCAAAAGGTGTATTTTATGATTTCTTATTTCAGTTTATTTATCTTACAAAATTATTGTATAAAAATATGAAAGTAGTTCTTGAGAATAGAAAATGCGTTAAGAGCCAATGGTGTATTATATGATTTCTTATTTTAGTTTATTTATTTCACAAAATTATTTTAGAATAATAATAATACTAATATTTAAATGAATAACAGTTGCCGTCAATATTTTACATTAAAGTAGCTCATTCGTTTTAAATACAATATATAGCCCTTATTAAGTTTTAAAAATGTAATTAAACATTACTAAGTTCTAACTTAAACTTTGAGGCCATAATAATACCTACAAAATAACTTTAAAATGCTGAAAAATATAATTAAAAAATATAAATTTTAAGTGCTTGAAATTGTAAATGCAAAGCCTGAATGCCCGAATTAACCCCTTGCTTCTTGATAATATTGTTACCATATTTTTGTTGCCATATTTTTATTTTCTTCATTACCCGACAAACTTTTTCTTAAGCCAACTTTTCGCCCAGCCCGTGTCCGAGAGCTGTCTCGAGCTGGCTAAGACAATGCATTGGGCGAAGGCGATGAGGACATCCGCATCGCCCCATTAGCATCCTGGCCGGGACTCAGCCTCGGCCTCGAGGTCTGTGTGCAACAGATAACAGGTTTCGGGAGTTGAGGCAGCGAGTGGACTGTGGCGCTCCTGTGAATGGAAGCGAATTAAAAATTAATATCTGCCCCGAGCAGTCCAAGGGGATCTGCTGACGCCCTAGCCCCAGGATGCATTAACCTCAAAAAATACGCCGCACTTTGAATAGTTTGAAAGGCCCGTTGAAGTGTAAATGGCTCTTCAGTTTAGCTGGGAATTTTTCAGAAGGAGCTGGTGAAGTGTGTCGTACAGAAGAAAAATAAATGGGGAATATTTTATAAACAACAAATGGAATAGAAATATTTTTAAAATTATTTTAATACGTTTTTCATATTAGACTTAAAATCTTTTATCTCAGGTTTCGAAAAAATGAAATCTTTCATTTTATGTAAGAATATTTATTTCTTAAAATTATGTATCTTAAAGTATAATAATCTATTACCTCTTTTTTGAGATTAAATCCTTGTCCTTGCATTATTTTCCCTGTGTAACTCCACACGTTGTCATAGCGGTGACATAAATCAAAACAATGTTAATCGCTGTTTACCCAACTCCAGATCCCCGGCTGAGCCTGAGTCTGGACCTAACTGGTGTTGCCCAGGGCTACGGTTCATCTTCTAATGGGTTCAAGCGGTTAATTAAAATTCGCCAATCTCGCGAAAGCTGACGACACGCTTTATGTCTGTTCCGAGGGATTAGGCTGTGTTCCCAGGGATCGGGATGAAATTCACGAAAAATGCACTCGCTGGATGGAGGCCAGATTTTGAGCATTTTTTGGAAGCCAGCCAGCGAGGTTGAGATGCCAGGAAGACAGGAGAAATTAAATTGCTAGCTTAAGGTTAATATAATCAAATTGAATTATATTAATTATATTTCAAAATTTAACATATTGATTAAACAAATGTATTATTTAAATATTTGTTTAAATGATTTTAAAAGAGAAAATTTGAAACCTAACTACGAAATTTTTAAAAACTCGGACCATATTTACAAGAGTGTTAGAAACTTAGAAGCCTTTACAATTCTAAAAAATATAGTTTACTCAAATTATAAAGAAATTAAATATGTATTTAAATTAATAAATAGAATTAAAACATCATTACAGAATTAATACTTAATTATAGTTATAAAACATAAAGAATTTATATAAATTCATTCAAATCCCTTGAGCATCTCCTCTAGAATGTCTCTCCCATGTTTATGCCTTGGTCGTGTGCTGTAAGCAAACTTAGTTTTCGGCAGGATAATGCATCCTGGCTGGCCTGCCGGCATCTGTTGCACGTTGCACCCACGATTGACCCGCCGACGTGAGAACGCTTCCGGCTTGGCCGCTGGGTTGGAGGACACAGAGCCAGAGCCACTGGGTGTTGTTCCTCATCCAGAAGCGAACGGGAGGGAGGCCGGCACGTGACCGAAAATATTAATCAGTTGACACGGCATTAACATAAATCATCCGCTACAATTTTGGATTGCCGCGTTCCGTTCAAATGGTTTATTGTTGTTGTTTATGGCATTCAATTGCAGCTTCTTTCTATGGAAATGAGTAATTTAGCCAAGCAATTCATTTTGTGTTTGTGTGGAAAAAGGGAGTGATGTTTCGAGGTTCAGGGACATGTGCAGGACTTTATCCCAGAGATGATCCTTTAAGTAGGCAGTGCTACGAAGCGAGTTTTAGAATATTTATGGCATTAGTTTACTGCAAGTTATGTAAATAAATTAAGAGGTAGTTTAAAAAAAGAACCCATGGCATATGGCTTGCAAATTGCTAATTATAATTAGGCAAACATTGATTTTCTCTGCATGATGATATCCCTACCAGGAGCCTTGGCAATTATCGATGTACAGGCAAAACAGGAGATTGTCACGTATCCTTCGCTGCCGTCGGCACTTCACTCCACACTTGAAGTCAAAGGTCACACACTCTCACTAGAGACAGAGTCTCACTCTCTCCCCATCTCAAGGTTTCTATTAAATTATTAGACTTTATGGGGTAAATGACTTGTAAGTGTCCTTAGCCATAAAAAACTGTTTCCTTGCTTCCTATTTTGACACAAAAAAAAGCATTTCTTTCCTGTTGCCATCACCTTTATTGTCAAAGATGACCAGAAGAGTTCTTCTTTGTGGCGATTATTGAAAAATAAATTGAATTTGTTGCTGGAAAAAAAAAACACATAATAATATTGTAAGCAACAATGGTTTTTGGGGAAGGGCGAGAGGGCGTTCCCCGAACTAACACATATTTATTTACGATAGAAAATTCGCCTAAGCTCTCAAAATCAATTTGTCGTACAGATATTTAATTTATGACCCGCCCCGCTCTATATTCCACCACCTTCCTCGTAGTCAGGAATCCAGTTTCCTGTGACGTATCCTCTTGTGCTCTATGACAATCTGTCGCTGGTCTGCCCGATGTCCTTATGACACTTGAGGGATGATCCTGGGAGGTAGAGGGTGGAAACGTTTTAGATAAACTAAGACTTTGATTGGAATAGCTAAGAAAGCTTTATGTTACACTGATTGGTCACAGATCAACTTGGCTTTAATATTTAATTTGTATTTAAATAATAAATTAAGCAGTACTAAATATATTAATTTTTCTGCTCTTTTACAGGCCTCATTGTCAACGGATTGATCAATGTTTCCATCTCCACAATCGAACGGCGTTTTGGACTGCGCTCCCGTCAGACGGGCCTGGTGGCCAGTGGCTACGATGTGGCCTCCTTTGCCTGCCTGGTGCCGGTCACCTATTATGGAGGAAGACGTGGTGCCTCCAAGCCGCGATTCATAGCCATAGGTCTGATCGTGATGGGCCTGGGATCTTTGGTCTTTCTGCTGCCCCATTTCCTGGTGGGCAACTACAGGGCCAGCATCGATGAGGCCAATGTGTGTGAGACGGCAGGATTGCAGCTTAACTCCAGCCAGACAATGGTAATGGTTGTAAGAGAAGCTTCTCCTTATCCTTTGGCTAATTTCTACAATAAAATTTCAGGGATCCTGCGAGACGGAGACGGGGAACGATAGCGAAAGCCTAACCTGGACTGTGTGGCTGTTCCTGGGCGCTCAACTGCTCCACGGAGCCGGTGCCTCACCCCTGTTCACGCTGGGCGTCACATATATCGATGAGAATGTCTCAAAGAAGATGTCGTCTGTTTACTTGGGTAAGTTGCAAACGACTCTCCGATTGAACCATTGATAAGACGCAGAAACTTTTGTCTGTGCCGCAGTCGGAGTCGGAGTCGGAGTCGCACAACAAATGAAGTATGCACAAATACCCATTCCACACTCCATGGTATACGCTCCAGATATCAAAGTATCTAGTATCTGCTAGTTGCTCTCACACATGCATATTTATTTTTATTCGCCATGTTGCCAAAGCAAAAAGTAAAATAGTATTTACCAAGCCCCCCCTTCGAAACCTCTGAGCCGAATCCTGCGGGGTGGATGGGTCCCGTGTCATCCAGCTTCCCTCTTCCCTTCTCGGGTGACCCAATTTTAAAGAGCCGGAAGATTGTCGCTGAGTCAGCCGGGAGTCAGCGGGTCGGTATTAGGTCTTAGGACGCGAAGCGCCAACGGCAGCGCAAATTTATTGCCTCTTAGTTAAGTTTATCGTGGCATCCGAGGACGAGAGTGAAGTTATCAAACCCGTCCACTGTTGCGGCTCGTTGCCTCCTTTGGATTCCGCTGTCTGGCATTGAGACAATTGAAATTCTCGCTCCTGCCACATGGATTTTACTTCACATGGGGATTTTCCCCGATGAGTGTGTGCCGGGTGCCCATCCTTCCGCAGTGATTGTACACTGCGTTTCATGGGAGTAGGAATTTATGTTCATTACTTACAATGTTATTTTTTAGCTAGCTTGAAATGGAAATTATTTATTGCACCAGAAAATTTAATCGCTAAATTTTAAAACCATTAAAATTGTTTCCAAAAAGTTGGTTGTAAGAAGGTTACTTGTACAAAATAGTATTGGGGAAGCCAAAGTGATTAATGGGATTTTAAAATCCCTGAAAAAGGTGCCTGAAAAAATGCAATAAAATATTTATACCACTTACCAATATTCCAAATAATGTGTAAATTAATTAACAACAAGGAAACCTTTTTTTTTTAAATTTTCAAACCCAATTGATTTCTTTAAAATTTTATATAGACTGACACATTACGTTGCTTACTTTTGAACACTTTTTTAATAAGTGAAACTATTGAAAAACTATTAAAGAAATTAATAAAGCAATTGATAAAGTTTTTAAAAATGTTCTATCAAATTCTTAACATTTTCAAATTAACTGTTTGTATGACGAATACTTTTGAACAGCTCTAAATTTGATTTTAAATTTAAAGAGAAGTCTTTGTCAAATTTGACAATGTCCATTTTTATTTAGCATAGAGCTATTTAAGCCAGTTATTAAGCCAGATTGATATACATATTATATATTTATATATTAAAAAAATATACAATATAACTAATATTATCTCCTAAAGCAAAAATTCTTACAAAAGTAATAAATATAAGATATTAAAACAATGTGAGTCTTTAAATTTAATTAAAGGCAAAGGCAATTGATTTTTCTTTAAATTGTTTAACCTCTCATCTTATTCCTTCATAAAAATATTTATAAATTAATATATAAAATTTATATTATATTTTCAAAGACCTATACTCCCGTACAGCACTGTACTCCCATCCAAGTAAAGAAGGGTCGCCGTTGTCATGCTTTTGTCATGCAAATTAAGATGCAGTTGACAGATAACAAAATTTGGCGAAACCCTGTGACAAATTTGAATCGATGGCAGTATTGGAAGATATTCCCCTTTAATTGAGATGAGTTTTGGAATGCCAAGATAATGTTTTATTTCATTTTTCAGGCATTTACTACACCATGGCCACCGTTGGACCCGCGATTGGCTACGTCTTTGGAGGACAATTGCTGCTCATCTATACGGACTGGATGACCGTGGATCCTGTGCAGTAAGTGCCATCCATGATTGTTATTAATCGCACGACTTAGGGCCTTGAATGAATGAGTGAGTTGGGGTTGGGGTTGGGTTCGCACACGGGACAGGTGACTTTAATATCGGGGGTTACTGCCACCGAGGCGAGCTTATTTGTTACCCGGCAACGGCAAATGCCACAAAAGCACCTCGCCGGGGTAAATATCTCTAGAGAGTAATAAAACAACATTTCGTGCTGACAACGAGGAAATAAGGTGCGTATGAGAATGAGCATTTGTTTGATTCACATCCTCTGGCGGAGGGGGGGCAGGACGGAGGTGAGAACTCTCTGGGAGAACCACAAGGACTGCCAGATTCCAGAGCAACAAGCCATCTGCATCCCAGTCCTCATGGATACCACCAGCGTATGGCATGGCTTATTGTCACGGTGATGCCATAAGTCATAATGCCTCTGTACCGACTCCAGCTCCACCTGCTCCGACCCCCAAAGGTTGCCCTTTTCACCTTCTGCATGAATTATGCCGAGAACATGAACATTTTGTTTATGATTTTTTACATGTTTACGAGTGGTTAGAGGACTAAACAAATATTTTTCGGCGACCTTTTGTGGCCTGCCTTTTGAGCAGATAAATTCAGTGGAAAATATAAATTCCCATTTCAGTTAATTTACAAAACCCAGAAAAGTGTGGAGAAAATACAGGTGAATAGGATTATTTTGAGATTTATTTGCTGAATTCTTATTTGAATCTATAACTTAATTTTGCAATTATTTCGTTAGGATCGTATTCGATTTCTGATTAGAAAATATATAAGTAAATGAGTTGGAATTATAACTATAATATTTATAAGTTAATAAGTTAATAATATTTTGTTGTAATTAATTATATTTGTTTCCCCTTTCAGACTCAGCCTGACGAGTGACAGCAAGGTGTGGATTGGTGCCTGGTGGCTTGGCTTTATTTTCGCAGCTGCCATGTGTCTCCTTGTGGCCTTGCCCATCCTGGGCTATCCGAAATCCCTGCCTGGTGCTGACAAGCTGCAGCTGGAAAGGGTTTCGGAGGCACATGCCACCAAAACGGAGTCTGAGGAGGACTCTTCCTCCTCCAAAGGTTTGGGAAAACTTCCTCGGGCAGTGCTCAGTCTGCTCGGTAATCCCACCTTCTTTTTCCTGAACCTGGCCGGAGCCACTGAGGGGTTGATCATTGCCGGATTCGCTGCCTTTCTGCCCAAGCAGATCGAGAATCAATTCAGCATCTCGCCCATGCTCTCGGCCTTGGTTATGGGCCTCATCACTGTGCCAGCGGGTGGGGGCGGCACCTTTCTCGGTGGCTACTTGGTGAAGAAGTGGAACCTGACCTGCAGTGGCATCATCAAGATGTGTCTCATGGCCACCACAGTGGCGGCAATGTTCACCTTTTGTTTCCTGGTCTCCTGTCCGAATCCTCAGTTTGCTGGCGTCACAACGGGATACAATTTGGAGTCCAGGAGCGGACCAATCGCCTTGGAGGCGCCCTGCAATGCCCACTGCGAATGCAGTCGCTCGAACTATGATCCCATCTGTGGTGTCAATGGTGTGATGTACTACAGTCCCTGCTATGCGGGTTGTAGCCAGGAGGAGCATGTCGACAGCCTGAAGCGTTACCACAACTGCAGTTGCATCGGAAGCGTCGGCTGGGTGGATATGGGAGTGGACGAAGGGTTGCCACGACCGGATGCCACCAATCTCAAATGCGATTCCACCTGCCAGAGCCTGCCGCTGTTCGTGGGGCTGTGTTTCATCCTGATGATCTTCACCTTTCTGGCTACCATGCCCGCTCTATCGGCCACCTTGAGGTGAGCTGACACTCATTAGTAACAGATTTTATATTTAAGATATTTAATTTATTAAAAATTCTAACAATTTCCTACCAGATGTGTTCAGGACGAGCAGCGATCCTTTGCCTTGGGTCTGCAGTGGATAAAGGTGCGGCTGCTGGGCACCATACCGGCTCCTCTCATATTTGGTGCCCTGATTGATGAGTCCTGCATTTTGTGGCACGAGTCCTGCGACAAGGAAGCAGGTGGTGCCTGTCTGGTTTACGATAACTTTTATATTAGTCGGTGAGTTAAAATCTCTTTTTTTTTTCTATTTAAAAAGTTAACTTGATAATAATAATAATAATATTTAAACCCTTAGCTATATGTGGCTGTTGGCCTTGATCTGCAAACTGGGATCTGTGGTGTTCTTCCTGGGTGCCTGGTGGTTCTATGTGCCACCCAGTAAGCCATCGAAGGCCATTGAAAACACAGAGGATAATTGAACTGAATCTTAATGGGATAAACTGTAAAATATAAATCCAGGCGTCAGATTGTGGCTCATATTGTGGCTCATTAGTAACTGGCTAGCATTTTTAATCGTTTGGCTATGTAGTAGAAATAAGAACTATTTTATATACTCCTCTAAGAGATTCATCTCCTAGTAATTACGCCATTTTATATAGTAATAGAACAACTCGAAGTATCATTTATCATTTGAAGCAATTATTAAATATATATATTTGTGTGTAGATTTAAAAATAACAAAGTTGTTTATACTTATTTGTAAAATCCTACTTGTAGCAAGGCTTGGTAAACATTTGCTGATAGTTCGCCATGCTTTTGGTAAAAACTGAAAATAAGAAATGATGAAATGGGCTTAAAAACACCTCCTTGAGGGTTTCATAAACTCACTCCATCGATTTCCCAGGATCACAGGGCACACTGCGTGTCTGGTCAAAGGATTTGGTTCCCAATTATTGTGAAGATTGTACCAGAAAAGTGCCGAGCCCTTTTTCGGCTGAATGGTAAGATTGGCTGCCGGAAATATAGTGGCACCACCCAAGGGGACATCGGTGGCCTAGTAAATTATTAAATTAAAAAATATAAAATAATAAATCAAAATTAAATTAAATGGACGTAAAAGAGATATAATTTTTACAAGTCAGATATCTGTTTTTAAAACCTAAATTCGACTTTAGTTTTCTTTATTGTTTAAATTACAACAATTACTTACATAAAACACAAATGTAATTAAACGATCGCCCTCCTTGATCATTTCCTAATCACACGAAATGTTGTTTTAAAGTATTATAAATATAGAATATAATATAATTTAATTTTCTACTATCTTTTAGATTACTTACCGGATAAATTCTGGGATCCCTGTAGTCGCTGTGCTCCAGAAAATGCCCACCCAGACCGTAGTTGGCTCTAGCCAGAGAACTAACATTGCCCATTGCCAGACCCGATATGTCCGTCATTCGATTCACTAAAGCCTGGTCCACCTTGCCTCCATCGTCATCAGTAACTTTGACCTGAAAGACGCGATGTGGGGCTTTGGGAGTTGTATAGTTATCGGTAAAGCCTTGGATTAACTCATCGCTCGTCAGGTTTAGGAAGTGAGCAATCTCGCTGTCATAGAGTACATCGTGGTATAGCCACATGAGTGGATCCTTGCTGATCTCCTCCTCCTTGAGGGGTGCTATTCGCAGAAAAGGTGTGGTGGTAAAGTTGTAGCGACACACCAGCTGAGGACGTGGCGGAAACTCTCCTCGACATCCTCGTTCAATGGCAGTGGCTGGTGGCATGGGTTTTAAGTGAAGAAGGGGAATCCCAGGGTCCTGCTGGGCCTCCTCTATGTAATAACTTATGTTTTTAAGGGCACCTGGAGTTGATAGGGTTTTATTAACATTATATTCTAGGCCCTGCTATAATCACCTTCATGAAGCCGACTTATAACAAACTTTTTCAAAAGTTCCTCTCGATTCGGTTTATAAATTTGATAGGCAATCCTATTCGTTGGCTCCTGGATGTTATGTAGGGCCAGTCGGTACCATTGAGCTGCTCTTCTATACTCTGATTTATTAAACATATAGTCAGCAAGGGCTAGGCAATCGGAAGCGCACATTTGGGTTCTAAAACGAAATATGTATATTTCGGAGATACTTCAGTTTAGTACCAATAAAGTATCTTACTCTAATTGCTGACCAGCTAGTAGTCCCTTTGACATGTCCCTTGAGTTTAGGTTATAGAAATGCTCAATGCGATACATTCCCAATGAGGCTTCTTGCAAGTCCTCGGCAGTTGGTGTACGATTTAAAAGATTATGCATTTCGGAGAGCTGATTTTCTGAAATTGGAGTATACATTAAATTAACTAAGAGTTTGGCAGATTTTTATTATTATTATTAAAAGTTTTGTATTATTTATTTTATTAAACTACAGGGACTTCTTAGAGATCCGTAAAAAGCATGGAAAACATTCTCTAAAGCTCTTAGAGTAAAGGGCAGACATTGGATTGCTATTTCTATTACATTACGAATTCCTAATTACTTAACCCTCAGTTAAATATCTTAGATGGTGGGAAATAAATAAATAAAAAATTAAAAATCACTTTTAAAAAAATTATTTCTCATACCTTGATCATTCTTCTGACCCTTGATATAAGTCATCCACTTGGGCCAATCTTCATGAGCTCGCCTCACCAGTTGAAAGGAATTGATTGGATTTGACACATATTCAAGCCGACTTTCTTTACTAACAAGATTTTTGTTTTTTACTGAGTCAGTAAATCTGATAAAAAAAAGGGTTAGTTAATTTTGTACTTAATTTTTGTTTCTAACATACTTTCTCAGAGTTTCCACTTCTCTTTGCAGAGATCTTACATAGTTACTCAGTTGATCCATATAGAAGTTTTCAAATTGTTTGAGTTCTCCCAAGGCCAGAACAGAACCTGAGTATACCTTACTATCATCTTTATCACTGTTCTCAGCAAAACTAGGCTTTAAAATTAGGGTTAAATTTATTATAACGGAGACTATTTTACACAGCAACATGCTTCAAGCGAAGAACTAAGAGTGTACTTTAGAAAATCAAAAATGTTAGGCTTTTAATAGTATTTTCATGGTTTATTTTTGATTAGCAACGTTTAATTAGATTAAATAAGTAAGAGTTTTTTTCAAATGGAAAGCGTTGCCGTACTGCCACATATTGAACGTGCACCATCTTGTGGAATTGAACGAAAGTACTAACGGTATTTTACATGAAGTTTTGGGTTTCATAACTAGGTGTCGCTATTGCAATGTAAAAATGGGTGTAGAAAAGCTTTTTCAATTTTTTTGTTTTGTGAAATTTAATTATAACTATTTATTTACTAGAGTCTAGTAACTAGACTTTAAAAAAAAAATATGTCTTATATAAAGGTAAAATAGGGAAGGGTTTTATTTAAAGACAAGATTTGCCAGTTCGAATTGGTTAATTATATATTTCTTTTTTCTACAGTAATTTTAATTATCTAGGCATATATATAGATTATATGTGTATAATATAATACATTATATAAATTCATACAAAATATAAATTAGTATTTATCTATAAAAAAATATTTATTTTGAAGGAAAAGTTCCAATTATTGGAGTACTAATGCCTAAAAACAAACACACCAAAAACACTTAATCCCCCACAACGCCCATCTGTAGATGCTGCACGAGAAACTTGCATGTGTTAGCAAAAGATTTTCCTCGCGGGAAAAACAACAACCTGGCCAATTTCACTTGCTTGTTATCATTATTGTTATCGCTATTGAAAAGCGCTAATTGTGCGCAAATACACGGTGGAGGGTAAAACTTATTGCCAACTTATTATAAAGCTCACACATGCAAACCAAACCGAACCAAACAGCCCGGTGGGAAAAGTGCAAGCCCGGCAGAAAATCCAGAATCCAAAGGATGCGAAGACAGGTGAAAGTTGGAGCTGAAGATGAAGGGCCAGCGAAATGTGCGGAATTTCGGGGTTAATTAGAATGGTATTGGGGAAAGGGAGAGTTGGAAGTTGGCAGGGAGACGGTTACAACTCACAAAAAAAAAAAAAAAAATGGCAATGAAATGTCCTCCTGCCCTTTCCCTTGGCACAGATGTCACACAAAACTACACTGGAAGCGGCGTCGTCACGTGCATATGAAACTGTTACGCCGGGCGCTTTATGAATGAAACATTTACTATTGCATACCTCTGCCGTTTCACCTGCGGGGCACCTTGACTACTGGCCAAACCAGCCAACCCAGCCAACCCAGCCACCCATCCATCTTTCCGCACCCAGCCAACCATACATCCCACCCACAAGGACCCGCCGCAGGACACATGCGCAACGCCAGGCAGCATTTGAATTTTGAATATGAATTTTGACACTTGATTATCAGCGGTGCTCGCAGTTCGCGGCCAGTTGCAAGAGTGTGTGGACGTCTGTCCGGCGAAATCGGCGAACAAAAAATTGTAGAAAAACTTTATACCCAAAAGCCGGAAAAAATAAATTCGCGCTAACGTGGCGGAAGTTTAACTTGGGCTATTTGGCCAGTGAAAGTGCAAAGCAGAACAAAAGTCTAGAAAAAATACAAACGGAATACAATATTTTGAAAGTTTCTTAATTTGGCGGCTCAATTGGGAGAAGATGAGAAGGAGATGTCTTGCTGATGTTTGGCTGCTGCTGCAATTTGCAGTCTTGAGCTGGGCCAGCTTTTCGGAGCTAAACAATTGTAAGTTTTGAGGATAATCAGGAGTGACTTTAGAAATCTATAAGGTTGAATTTATAGCAATAAAATATATATATAAAATAAAATATAAATAAAATATATATAAAATAAAATATATATTAAATAAAATATATATAAAATAAAATAAAAATAAAATAAAATATATATAAAATAAAATATATATAAAATAAAATATATCAATTTTAGATAAAGTTTTTTCAAGTAAACTATTTTTAAATGCGATTTTCATACATCAAATAAATCCCATTCAAAGTAATTTAAATAAAGTTGTGGAAGAAATATAGATGATTAATTATATACCTCACACAAAAGAGAGTTTAGAAAATGTATTACAATGGTTAAGGTTAAGGTTAAGGTTTCCTTTTCAAATTAAGCAGGAAATGTAACAGTCTTATTAAATCTTGTAGATTAATTTTTATTCAAAAATATTTGTTGAAGTAAAAAACCGTATGGTTTATAACAAAAATTTAAAAATATTTAAAGAGGAAAAATTATTCAATTTGCTAAACTTGCAGCTTAAGCTAGGTTTGACTGGCTGGAAGGGAAGAAATTCTCTTAAATTTATAATTAATAAAAATGAAGCATTTAATAATATTGATTATGAGAAATTAATAATAAATATAAATATATATTTAATTCAAGTTGTTGACTTATTTAAATAATATTCACAAATGTTACATGAAAGCGATGATTGTTTTATTTATAATTAATAAAAATTAAGCATTTAATAATATTGATTATGAGAAATTAATAATAAATATAAATATATATTTAATTCAAGTTGTTTACTTATTTAAATATTATTCACAAATATTACATGAAAGCGATGATTGTTTTATTTATAAATTCTGAAATAGGCATTTTTGAATCAAGTATTTTAATAGACTAGCCTGAATTAAATCCATAAATATTGAAAAGGTATTTATTTAATTAAAAACACCACCTGAAATAGGCACTTGTAAATTCCCTACAAAATATAAGTCTCCTTTCAACCCAAAAACAATTATTTTTCAACCTTCTTACAACCAAAAATATAACAAAATTCTCCTGGTTTTTGGCTAATTGACTACATTTAACGTGCAAATTATGTGAAACAAAAAAGCTGACTAAAAAACGATGATAAATACCATCAGTAGCAACAGCAGTGGTGGTGTTGGACGGCCGGCCAGTAATCGGAAGTCCAACGAGTCCATAAGTGAATAAACTGTGGCCAGCACACATCCCCCACCGAGGGGACGGGATGCGCGGGTGCAGCCGGGAAGAGTAACGAGGGGTAACTTCCGCCAGGAAAACTGGTCTCGGCCCCCAAAGGAGTAAAAACAAAACAAATTTTCCTTGACTTTGGCCGGAGCCAAGCACAACAAATGCGATAAATATATCAAAACGGGAAAAATTCAAATTCGTTATTTAAATCAATGTGCCAAATGCAATATAAACATAAATATTGGCAGGCTAGCCGCAGAGCAGCGTGCGATAAGAATGTGAGAAGCGTGAGTGAGCTCAAAGGGGAGTGGGTTTCTCCACAACTCAACCGCATGGCATCCTCTGGAAAGCCACCGAACCACCACCAGCCACCAGTCAGCAGCTCCTTTCACAGCGGGGGCGTGAGGAGACAGACAGTCGCGGAAAGGCGACGTTTTTCCACTTCCTATTGCACTCTGCGCAATTTTCCTTTTTCTGCCGCTGCCGTTGGGTTCTTGGGCACTGCAGTGGGTTATTTTCCATTTCTTCCATTCTTTTTTTTTATTTCGGCAGACATTGCGTGCTGATTGTACTTCGTTTCGCCAGCCAGCCAGCCAGCACTCCGCCGGCAGACAGTTGGAGTGTCTAACAGGAGACAGGACATTCACTTTCCGTTTCAAGTTCAACGGTGCGCGGGAAAAGGACTCGGACTCGGACTCGGATTCGGCAGCGATTGCGATTGCAAAACTGACTTCAAGGAGAAATTATGGCCTAAGCCTCTGTAGATCGCATCTCTGCGGGTGAAGGCAGTGGAGTTGGTAGGGAGTCCTTTTAGCAGCTTGTAGCTCGATTTCCTTATAGAAAAAAAGAGGAACAACATAGGAATTAAGCAACTAAAAAGTTAAACATGAACGTAAATTACCTGCCGCCAGACATAAATGAACCAAAAAATAGGTGTGCACTTGGGAAAAGTTTAAACGTTTATGACTTTTAATGGTTGTTCAAGAAAAATTATTGAAAAATATATTTTACGATGATTGAGATCACGGTAAATAAGCGAACATCTACTATACTTCAAGGAAAAACTCTTGAATAACTCGGAATATATAAACCCTTGATTTTCAAAGTGGTTCAAATAAAAATTTCTAAAATCTGTATATTCTTCAGAAGATACCGATTTTATTATAATTTGATATAAACTAGCTGATAAACAAGTTCAAAAAATTTTTGACTTATCTCACTCACTCACAAACATTATTTTAAATATACTTTAATTATTTTCAATTAAAATCCTTCCCTTCTTCGTCATGTTTTTCAAAATGATATCTTTAGAGATTTGCAAAACTCTTTTTGATTCTAATTACTCCATTAAAATGGAGTATTTAAGGTTGAAAAAACTCTGAGTGGTTATATTAAATCCCACAAACTTTCTTAGCCATTTTTTTGCTAGTGAATCTACTATATAGTATGATGTGTTTTATGCTTAAAACCGTTCCGTTCATTCCTTTCTTTGGAATATTTTCAATATGCAAACATGCAATAGCCAAATTGCAATAACAACAAACTGCGGGCAGCAACAACAACCTCAATATTAACAACAACCAGAGGCGGAAACAAAACCATATCAACTGAAGGCAGTCGTCAAACAATGGCGTCTCTAACATTTACAGAAAAAACGACCAAAAAAAAAGGGCGACGAGCGACCCCAACTCGGACCGGACCCAAGACACCCTATTTTGCACGGGACCCCAAACATAATCGCAAATTATAGGCTATATGGCGCGACGTGGTAGGCTCCTTCCCCGCAATTTGATGCTAGTTTGGTGGAAACACGCCCTCACCTGGGCTTGGGGTGAATGCCAGAGGTGTGTGGCAGCCAGGCAGCCAGCTTTTTACAATTTTCCAGGTACCGGCACTAGATTTTTGCATTTTTTCGGGTTATTATTTGCTCATAATTGTAATTTACGTATTTGCTGTGTGCGGTTGAGGTTGAGGTTGAGAATGAGGTGTTCGTTTCAGCTACTTGCTAGGCAATTTGATGTGATGTGATTTCTTTTTTTTTTAGGCATTGTGTGAGGTGTGTGAGAGGTGTGTGTGGTTGCTACTTTGGTGGTTACTTGGCTGATGGAAAAACGTCGAAGTCTTGCGGTTGGTTTGACATAAAGTAATGGCGATGGGACCCGAGTTGAATAAAATCTTCCACCGACCAGGAAGTATATCAGAAATTAACTATTTAAGTTGAAAATTTAAGTTTAAATATGGGGTGGAGAAGGTTGAAGTTTTAAAATTAAGACATTGAAGGGTAAAATAAGAAAGGAAATAGTGATGGAGAGGATCAGAGTAACGCCACAGGATATAAGGATTAATAATATTAAATTTAATCTCTAATGTAGCTTAATTACCTTTAAAATATTTCAAAAATATTTATCTAAAACATCAACACAATTAAACCAATAAATTAAGATACATTTAAATTATAGAAAATTATTATCCTTCCTTCCTTGAAACTGTTTCATCTTAGAAATATTATTTTTGACATCTCACTTTCTTCCGCCATCCGGCATTAACTTTTAATTTCACTAATTATTGGGATTATTTGCTGCTGTCTCGGCTTAATGTTAACCTCAACGAATTTATGACCGTTGTACAATTTTAAATACCCTTGACCACTCCTGGCGGGGCATCTGGAAAATGTTGAAAATTTTCTGCTTAGGCTGTTGACATTTTGCAGACACACGCAGAACTGGTGTGTGGAAAAGAAATGAAATAATTATCCCAGAAATTGTGGATTAGAAATGGATGGCGGCAACACGTTGGGAAAAGAGGAAAAGTGGTTACTTTTTAATTGAATTAAATTCTTTGCGCCTGAGTTCCCTGAAATGGGTGGACCGGGGACCAAATGCCAGTCTCTAACATTTGCAAGCCTCATAAAGCAACCCACCCCGGCCGGGTTCCATCTGCCCCATTTATTCCCCTAATGAGGAGAGTCATAAATGTCAACCAATTGGTTGTCTTCTTGGTGCCATCTTTTCTTCCAGCGGATCCCAAGTTCAGCGGTCCCATCAACAACTCAACAGTTCCCGTGGGACGCGATGCCCTGCTCACGTGTGTCGTCCACGACCTGGTTAGCTTCAAGGTGGCCTGGTTGCGCGTGGACACGCAGACTATACTGAGCATCCAGAACCATGTCATCACCAAGAATCATCGCATTGCCATCTCCCACACGGAGCATCGCATTTGGCAGCTGAAGATACGCGATGTCCAAGAATCGGATCGTGGATGGTGAGTTTTTGGTATACCTTAATATATAGTATCTAATATACTCCTTTCTTGTTCTATATCTCCCCAGGTACATGTGCCAGATCAACACAGATCCCATGAAGAGCCAGATGGGTTATTTGGATGTGGTGGTGCCACCGGACATCGTTGATTACCAGACCAGTCAGGATGTGGTCCGTGCCACGGGTGAGAATGTGACGCTCACCTGCAGTGCGACGGGAGTTCCCCTGCCCACTATTACCTGGCGTCGCGAAGAGTCCACGCCCCTGCTCCTCTCCGAGGATTCCGCCGATCAGGAGGTGTACAGCGTCGAGGGGCAAAACCTTAGCTTGTGGCAGGTGCAGCGGTCTCATATGGGCGCATACCTATGCATCGCCTCCAATGGAGTGCCTCCCACAGTCAGCAAGCGCGTCATGCTGGTGGTAAACTGTTAGTCGAAAAACTAAACTGAAATCTTGAAGGTTACTAAACTTAATCCCTTTAAAGTTGCTCCCACCATCTGGACTCGTTACGATACCATCTACGTCGGCCTGGGACAGAAGCTGACGCTGGAATGCATCACCGAGTCCCAGCCGGCATCTGTGAACTTTTGGCTAAAGGACTCTGAACTGCTGCCAGGAGGTTCCTATGAATCCGTCACAGTGGATCATGTCCATCGGATTGTAATGCGGATCACCCTGCGTCCGATAACAAAGCGGGATTTCGGGGAGTACAAATGCAGAGCCAAGAATGCCATGGGCCAGACAGATCGGATTATTACAGTTCATCGTAAGTAATTAGTTGTTTAGCTTAGTTGTATCCTTATTCCGAAACTCCCTTTCGCTCTTAGACAAAGCCAAGAAGCATGGTCAGCATTCGCATCAGACCTCCTCCCGCGAGAGTCAGTTCATTGTTATTGAAGGTGGGTTTCTCGAAAAATTAAATATCATAAGATTATTACATATTATTTGTTTCAGAATACATTGCAAATGTGGCTGATATGAGCTGTAAATTCCACCCCCTTTGGATTGTTTTTCTGTGTTTCCTCAATAAAGTTGCCAGCTTGTGAGCCAGCGCAGTTAAAACAAAAGGGGCTTTGTCTTTTTAGCCACTCTGAGGCGTGACTGCATCTTTATATATATATATGTATATATACTGCCTAATTCACAAGTTTTTTGTTAATTATAGTTTTTGTTATAACAATTGTTCGATTCGTTCAAGGGGTGTACAAATTAATAGATAAAATCAAGAAATTTTAATTATTTTAGTTGCTGGATAATAATTTTGATTCACTCTTGAGTTTGTCGTTTTGAATAAAATTGATCTAGGACAACATTTACCATAATAATGAATCTCGCGCACGGTTCTTCTGTTCTTCTTTTAAAATTAACTACAATTCATTTTAGCTATGTACAATTGTGTGTGTTGGTTCTTAGTCAGATCAATCGAATATTTAGCTAAAACTCGATACGCAACTTTACGCTTAACATAGAGGAAATTGAACTAAGGAGACGTCCCGTCGTCTTCAACATTTCTTTCGCAATAAATTAGTGTGTTAAAAGTTAAGTCTAACTATGAGCGTGTCGAGGTAGGCGTAACAGTTTGTTAGTTGGATTTGTCGTTGGCTTACAAATTAAGAGCGTAGTGAGAAGGATGTGTGTGTTCATGTGCTATAGCCTAAGAGGTGGTTCCTAGAATAACGCTCAACTCGAGCTGTCATGACCGTTGGCCAGTTTCGAAGACTTCTCCATGCTGGGAACCTCAATGGCTGGCGGCGGCGTGGCACCCTTGGCCTTGGCCAGGACATCACGCTGTTCGTAGATCTCGTTGACCAGTTTTTTTACAAACGGATGGTTGAACTTGCCCTCGGTGGAGTCAAAGAACTCCTGGTGCTTTAAAAGGCAATTATCACGCTTCTCGTACTCAAACGCCTGCATAACCATGTCCAAGCGATCCAGATCTTTGACGAACTTGCTCTCGGCACTCTGGCCATGCTCGTATTCCTAGAAAAACATAACGTTATTAATTTTTATTTCAAATACACTTTAAAGTGAATGCTTACCTCAAACAGCTCCATAATGCGCTTGCCACGCGGCTCAATCAGCTTGCATATATCCTCCATGGCCTTAAACTCCATGGCACGCTTCTCATCCTTGGACACGCCACAGAAAGGCGTTATATCACCCACTAAGCTCTCCGCCAAATCATGGACTAGTGCTAGTTCCATGCAGCGGATTTGATTTAGTCCCTCGCTGCCGTCCAACAAGAAGGTTAACATGCTCATCCGGTACATGTGCCCCGAAATCGATTCGCAATCGTTGACATCACGTAGCACCCAGCCAGTGCGTTTGGTGTGCTGTACGGGAGAGGATTGAAAAGAAGATGTGTTAATTAAGAGCAATAAATATATAGTATATTAAAGGGAGATAAACTATTAAGATTAAGGTAGTTTTCTTGACAGAAGTTTCAGTTTCTTTTTAAGAATCTTATGAAAATTCAGAGTCACATTTAAGCTTGTATATTCCTTAAGTATTGCAGCGACATAGCCACACCAATAGCCCACCTGCCACTTTGGCTAATTAAAAACATTGACAACGGGGCGACTCTGGTGACATCGTTGCCGGGTTCGCTTGCTGCACAACCAGGTTCGTGGCGCCTGCCCCAGACCTTCCACTCATACCTGTCAGCTAGGGCCTGTTCTAGACTGTTGCTATTTGATCAATAAACGTTTTATTTATAGCAACCCGGCGACGAGTGTATGCACAAGGCCCAAAAGACGTTGCAAGCCATTTGCGTTTCCTTGCCATCCGTAAATTAAGCTTCCCCGATTCCATATATATAATATTATGGTTTAATTAAACGACAAGAAGGCCTGCAGCTCTCTAGCTTTAATCATATAACAAATAGTCCGTGACTTATCGGAGGCAATGACTGATTGGTTGGGCAGTTCTCCTCACGTAATGAATTGGATACCTTATCAGGAGGGACAAAGATTCCACTGGGTTACAACATGCATAATGATGCACATAGCAGATAAGTGTCATATCTCATATTAATAATATGGATTTGCGGGGAATCAAACATGTGCATTATTGAGGTTTGTTTATTAATCGCATTGCTGAGTCCATATGGTATTTATATCAATATTGACTATAGCTATGGACTGATAAATGACAACACGAGTTGAGTTTGAAGCGTAGTAAGCAATTCGATCATGAGTTTTATTTGGAATTGTATTGATTTGTATTTATTTGTTTCTGCTATATAATTCACAAAGAACTCTCCTATTTCTTTGTGCCTTTAATTTAACTTCTAGAACGCTAACAAAAATGTTCTATAGAAATCTTACCCCTTGAGGTGTACCCTCAACTCGCTTAGATAGCGTCTATATTTTGAAGGCCAAGATCAAAGTCACGCGTCGCTTTTCCTTTTATTTTTAGCACGCTCTATATACTACTGTTCAGATACACACACATATATGTATATAATTGGGCAATAAAGAAATTTTAGAAAATAGCTCTGGGAATATTTTTTGTTGTAGTTCTCGCTTGAATCTGTTGTTGGTCATACGTCAATGGTTCGTGGGGGCTCCAAAACAAAAGCAAATAACAAAATATACATTTCATTGTGCTCACGTGAGCCATTTGGAACTTTGCCTTCACGGTTTACGTATATTTGCAGTTTTGTGGCAAAGATTATGGGATTTGCGAGAGAAAACAAAGCGCAAAAAGAAACTTTGAACCTGTTAATCAGTTAAATTCATGGACAGCTGCTCAAGTTACAAGAACGATTCACTTTCTGATGGTTTTGTCGATAAGGAATCAAGTCCCGTGTTCCGGGGACTTTCGTCATTTTGTTGATTTGTTGAAAGTTCCAGCTGCGGCAATTATCTAATCGTAATGCTGATGGGTTCCAGAAAGTGTGCAGCTCTTGACTTTTGTGCTTTTATGGCTTACATTTAGCTATATCGAACGATATCATTAACTGATAAATTGACTGCAAATGACAAATACAATTTGTAGCAAGCACAAAACATTATACTTATAAAACTACATACGAATGTATAAATGTATATAAATAAATATACATTTTTTTGGCAATCGACTATACAAATATGTTCGAGGGGGACACACACGAGAGCGAGGCTGCCTCTGACACTGGCATTATACAACATTTGCAAATATACAAAACAAAAGAACGCCAGAGTGTAGATATAATAGAATAGATTATACAGACACAAAGTAAATAAATAAAATCTGTGCGTTCGTTTTGTTTATTTTTTTCTTGGATTTGCTATCTAAAACTGAGACAGGGGGATTTGAAAAAATATTTTTATAAGAGAAGCTTATCTTATGCAGTCTTTTATTACTATAAGGCTTCGAAACACGAGCAGAGATGTAATAATACTTTTTGATTAGGAAAAAGCTGAATCACAATTCAAATAGCTTTTTTAATTTCCTAAGAAATTATATAAAGAAATCATTTTTAAATAGCTGACATCACAAAAAGTAGAATGAATATTCAGTCATTGAAGCAAAAGCAATCCAACAAGTACTCAAATGGTCAAATTGATATTGGCGGTCTTTTGGTTGACTTATTTCTTACTTAATTGTGTTAACACCTACATACTCTGGTTGAAGGCTACTTTTTGAACCTATTGAAACCGAAAAATAAATCTCGATGTTTAATAATGATCACATAAGCAAAAATTTACAAAATGTAGTGTAGGAAGCTATTCAGGGTCATTGAAAACTACGTTTAATTTAAAAAACGAAAAAGAAATAAGGATTATACATAAATCTCCACACTTTCTTTAATGCGTAGCTTTTTGCTATTTCGCATTACATAAATATATAAAATAGTCTTCACCATATATTTTCATGATTCTCTCCGACAAAACACCCGAAAAGAAAAATCAAAACAAGTTCCTTTGGGGAAAAATCAATACAAACATATGACGCGAGAGTTGTGAGCAAAGAAGGGTGAATTCAAAGGAAACCAGCTGGGGAACTGGTTATGTTTCGCATACCTTCAGGTTGCCAATAAGCTCCATGAACTGTAGGATCTCGCCGAGGCCAGTGCTGAAGCAGGCCTTTGTACCCGCACTGGGCGATGCAGAAGCCACATCGTGACAGGAGGCACCTAGTCCAGGGGACTCCACGGCATTGTCTGCCCCGGAGGCCGTGATTTCGTCCGCCTTGTGGGCTTGCAGGGGCTCCGCCGCTAGCGATGACATGGCGAACTTGGTGGTTGTTTGCTGCTGCTGCTGTTGGGAGGACTTGGCTCGCTGTCCGCTGGCCGATTGTGTATGAATCTGACGCTGGATATCCTGGCTACGCTGCTCCAATAGCTTTCGGGCCAGTAGGTGGGCTGATGGAAAATTATTGCCGTGGTGCGCCGACTCCAAATCCGACTCTGATTCGCAGTGACTATAACCGTCCGCGTGCGAGGGCGAATTGTGACTGTCGCTGTCGCCGAACTTCGCCTGACTAGAGAGCTGTGTTGTTGCTTTGGCTATAGCTCTAGCTGTACCTGCCGCTGTGCTTGTGTTTGTGTTTGCTGCCGTCGCGTTGCCCAGGTGCCGAAGCAACCTGTAGAGATCACTGCCTCCGTTCGGCGTAGCTGCCGCCGCTCGGACCAACTGCTGTAGTGAGAACATCGCGGGAGAGCTCAGTCGGACGTATTAAAACCTATATGGAAAAGAACACAGATTTACTAGAGTCGTTTCCACTGAACGATAATTCAACAAGTGGTATGCATTTTAATAAATGGACCTTAGTCACATATGTATATGAAATTTATTTTAGGTGTCACAATTGTAAATATTGTGGCTTAATTAATAATTTATCAGTATTTAATATTATTATACTAATATTTTGACATTAATATTTCAAAATACTTAATATTTCAAAATATTAATATAATAATATTTAATACAGATTATATATTTTTTCTTGATCTCGTGAACTAAGAACACTAATAAACTAAAGATTCAGTTTCTGTTCTCAATCACTTCTTGAAAAAATAATGTCCATAAAAAACACGTTTATGGAACGTTTATTACTTCAATGCCTTATATGCTATTCAGATTAATTTTCAATAATTAAAAAAAAAAACTGTTTCTACATGAACAGTGGTTTTTTTAAGCAATGGAAAAATTTAGGGAATAGGCACTGAAAAAGCATGAATGGGTGCTGGAAAAACGTACCTTAAATCAGCCAGGTCCAACTGAGAGAGTACGAGTGGCTGGGAGAGAGCGAGAATGGCTCGCGCGTGATCGTTGGCTACAAAACTGTGGCCAGAGTCAAACACGTGATATGTGTATGCCGTCCGCTTGCCCTGTAGGTAAAAGAGAAAGAGAGTGAGAGTTACTTTTAGCTGTCGTCAGTAATGTTTGGGGAAAAAACAGGAGAGTAAGACAAATGTATCTTCGAAAAGTCCACATTTGTATACCCTTAAAGTACCAAAAATAATAATATAATGCTATATTTTGGTAGAATATATACAAAAAGAGATTTTTCGCGACATTCCTAATTATGTTTATCATACATATTACGAAATCAATTTAGTTATAGCTGAGGGCAAAAAATTGTTTCTTGATTTTTATCGCATGCGATATACATATAAATGCGTGAAAGAATTACAGTTTGTAAGTCATATAAACTACAAAGTATTCACAGTTTTGGCGATATTATAGAAGAGAAAGAACTTCCATTACCTGCTTAGGATTTACATACAAATGTACATACATAGGGACTATACAATGAATACTATACTAAATAAAGAACTTATTCTTGGTCTTAGTCGTGTGGTGGGTTTCCCAAGTTAAATATGAATCATTTCTGATTCTTAGAAGGAACAACTTTGAACAAATTCCAAACAACGTTAAGGCAATTTTGTTAACTTGTAGTTAGGTAAATACATTAAAATGTCCCTAAACGTGTTTTTAAAAGCATTGTTTATTTCCTTTCCATTTGATCAGCTCGTCTGTAATTTTGCATCCATTTGCATTAATAATTTGAGATCCTTAGTTAATTAACAGCAATTAATATCGCACTTTTTATTATTATTATAAATTAAAAACATTAACACTTCTGGTGCGTTTCCTGTTAAATCAGCGCTGATGCAATAGACATGTCTGAACTACACATTTTTTTGGCGAGAATAAACGAATTCACGGGGTTAACAATTGCTTATTTATTGCGAAAAAACAGACAAGAAATACAAATACTAATACAATTGTTTGTTTTTCATTTTTGTGGGTCGTTCAAAGTGCAATTAAGAAACTGAAACAATAAAGCCGCCTTATCAGCTGTCCACACTCTTCTTTCCCAGACTCCCATATAAACATAAATGTACATTTGAGTTCATAAAAATAGAATTAACAACAATTAACTTGTTTAACTGATTAAGAATCATTTAAATATTTAAGTCGTTCTATTTTGTAGATTTTCATTCGCAAAGTACTTTGTTAATAAATTATTATTATGCCAAAAGGTGTACTTTTTCTTGAAATACAGATCAATTAGTAATGAAATACATATGGTATCTGTGTTTATTTTTGCTTTTAAGACACGAAGATAACTAGTAGGTTATACATTTTTATTCATTTATTAAAATTTGTAATACATTTTTTTAATTTCTTGATTAATTTTTACATCACAACACCAAATATATTTATAAGCACTATACCAGCGATCTTTTCTTTAGAAATGGCCACAAACTATTATTTTGAACGTAACTGTATGTCGTCTACCTTGACACCACTCTCTCGCGCTCTCGCGGTGTAAGAAGTTCCGTTCGAAATAACGGCAAATAAATAGGAAGCGATTCCGACAATTTGACAGGCACTTCAAGGTGAAGGCGGCGTTATGTGTGTCGTGTGTGTGCGTCGTGTGGCACGTAAGCACCGTTAGTTTGATGTAATGTTGACGACTAAGAGCTCTGCCCGCCGATGGCAAACTAAAACTTTTAATTCGCGACGAAGACCGCCAGACACAACGTTTGTAATTAGGAATATAAATATCACTAAGCTAATATAGACACACAGACACCCACACTGCACACGCGCACAACTACACAATAGCGGACACAAAAACAATAGAGGCGGCAGAAATAGTTAAAATTACTAACGGAATTTATGCAACACCACAGCGGCGGCAGGCTGCATTCTGCGGCGATGAATATATTTGAATTCGCTCTCTCGAACTCTCTCCCACTTCCTCTCTCCCGCAACAACAAAGTTGCGCGCTCTTTTATTCAATTGTTTGGTTTTTTCCGAAGAAATTGCACAATTGTCTTGTTTTTAGGATACAACTAGTGTGACCGCAGAGATATAAGCAATAAATACCAAAAAACGCCAGTACAGTTAAATATACCAGAACATAATAAAACATTTAGGTATTAATGTATTATTTTTTAAAATAACTTTAGAATGTATTACATAAATATTTATTAAGTTCTGAATTTATTTAGCTGTTATGTATATCTGTGTATAGCTTTTCTTTAAAAAAGACTCTAAATCTGCATCGCATAAATATGTTAAAAATACAGAATACAAAATAGTATATTTCAGTATATACAGTATATTTAAGGCGGGCTGGTCCGTCAGTTTCTTTCCTCCTCTAGCACATGTTTATTATTTTTTCGTAAATATATCAAAATTAATAATGTTGGCGCCAATCAAGCATTTAATGGGCAACTACCGGATAGTTCTGGCGAGCGGCTCTCCCAGGAGACAGGAGCTTGTCAAAATGCTGGTAAAACCAACCTTTCAGATAAAGTCTAGAAATTTTAATATTCAGTTTTGTATTTCACAATTTAAGGGCCTCAACGCGGAGCTGTGTCCCTCGACTTTCGAGGAGAACCTGAATCTGGATGACTTCAAGGAATTCTCGGATTACATAGAGGCCACAGCTCTGGGCAAAGCGGAGGAAGTATTCTCCAGATTGAGCTCCTCGGGGGATAATAAGAATCTTATAGTCATAGCTGCGGATACGATGGTAACTTTGGGAAAGGAGATCTATGGCAAGCCCAAGGATGCCGCTGATGCTATTCGCATGCTGACAAAGTAAATACTCTTCATAACATTGTTAAAATTTGAATGTACAGTTTTTAGTACTTGGTTTCTAGCTTAATATTTTACAATTCATCTCATTCCTTTATATTAATTTTTAATTTTGTATCCCGTAGTTTGTCTGGAACCTCCAATCGCGTTTTTAGTGGCGTTGTGCTGAAACATGCCAATGGTATTCGAAAATTTACGGACACGGCGGACGTTTTCTTTGGTGATTTGCTGCCAGAACAAATTCAGAGCTATGTGGACACAGGTCATCCATTGTAAGATATAGGATATACATCATAGCCAGGAGTTTAATTATATTTATATTAACACAGAGATAAAGCTGGTGCCTATGGCGTCCAGGGCCCTGGTGGCGCCCTCATCCACCGTATCGATGGCGACTTTTACTGCGTGATGGGCCTTCCACTACATCGCCTGTGCTGTGAACTGAATAAACTGTTTCTAGAGGATCTCTCCCCATAATTGGCTAGTCGACGTCGCGCCCATTACATACAAACTGTCTGGAAGTTTTGCGGCAATAAGCGTCAGAGGCTACACATGCTCTGGTGATTTTAATCTTGCCTGATAAGCGGCACTGTATCTCTCTCCGCCTTGGCGTGGATTTGTTTGTTGTTTTTTTTCTTTATGGCTCAAGTCAATTGAAAAATCAAAATCAAATAATCGCGAGGAGAAAACCAGGAGAGAGCAGGGCACAGTGGTTAAATATTTAGTACTAATAATTGTGCATTTAATGCTAATGTTTGAGAGGCATCAATTGAATTTACAATAAAATTGTAACATCTCTTTATTGAAAGAATATAAGTACGTTTACTTAAAATTAAAGAAGCACATTTATTTTCTCATTATTAGTTATTAAAATTTTCTTATGTTAAATTATTTCTAATTTATATTTTTTTACAGGCAGACTCTGAGCTTGACATTCGTTATCTGATTCTGATTTAAATATTCTAATTTCAATTAAGAAAGTATTATTGTTATAACCGGGTATTTTGTAGTCGGCACACTCAACTAAAAATTCCTAGTAAATGTTTTAAACCACTGTTTGCTTTTGAGTGTCCCACAGCTGACTTGCCCTAACCACTCTCAATTCGTAAAAAAACCGAGCAACATATTATTTTCAAAAGATAACACGATTATATAAACAATAAAATATTGTATTCGTGAGCAGTGCCCTAGCGAAGAGCGTTTCCAGTAGACATCCAACGGTAACAAAGAGCGGATCCATCATGTCCCAGCAACTGCAGCCACCCGCGCTCCCCAAGGCATGCTACCAAATGTGGGGAGGTCGCTTTAGCCAGAAGCCACACGAAGCACTGGAGGCATTAAACAACAGTTTGCCATACGATTCCCGGCTGTATGCGGATGACCTGGATGCCAGCAAGGCCTACGCAGAGGCTCTCCACCGAGCCGGTCACCTGAACGAAGCCGAGGCGGATAAGCTTGTGAAGAGCCTGGAGCTATTGCGCTTCGACTGGATCGAGGGTACTGTGAAGTTCCGGCCAGGAGATGAGGATGTGCACTCGGTCAACGAGCGGCTGCTGGTGGAGATCACCGGCGAACTGGGTCAGCGGCTGCACACGGGTCGGAGTCGCAACGACCAGGTGGTCACGGATATGAAGCTGTGGCTGCGCAAGGCTATCCGCGAGACTCTGGGCCGCCTGAGCCGCGTTATCGAATCAGCCAGCCGGCAGGCAGAGCTTCACCTGGGCGTCCTGATGCCAGGATACACACACCTGCAGCGCGCCCAGACCGTTCAGTTCTCCCACTGGCTGCTGTCGCATGCCTTTGCCCTACGGGAGGATGGCCTGCGGCTGGCAGAGCTTCGGGAGCGAGCCAACGTCCTGCCTCTGGGCAGCGGCGCACTGGCGGGAAATCCCCTGGGCATCGACCGTCTATGGCTGGCCGAGCGTCTGGGTTTCTCGGGGGTGACACCCAACAGCATGCATGCGGTGGGAGATCGCGACTTCGTAGGTAAGTCTAAAGGAGTTCTGTCGTGTCAAAAGATCGTTTTCTTAAGTCATTTCAAAGTCGTTGATATTGCAATTAGAACAATTGATTTCTTATCAGTGTGCCGCATGGAGGAGATTATTTTTAGGGGTGCCTGATAAGAAGGGCCAGTGCCCTATATTCTGGAAGTCTTAGAGTATATTCGATTTTCTGCCGCCCAAATAAATTCAGAAAAAAATTCTAGTATAAAGGAAATCTAACGATTTAAAAAAAAATATAAAATATTTATTTTTATATCTACATGAATACTTGTTGAAAACCTTTAAAATATTTAATTCCCTCAAAAATAGTACCATAATTTCAAACGGTTTCCCTTTCTTTCAGTTGACTTTATTTACTGCTGCTCCTTGGTTAGCCTCCATCTGTCACGTTTGGCCGAGGATCTGATCATCTACAGCACCAAGGAATTTGACTTTATTCGCCTGGCCGATAGCTTCTCCAGTGGCAGCAGCCTGATGCCTCAGAAGCGGAATCCCGATAGCTTGGAACTGATTCGTGGCATGTCGGGTGTGATTACCTCGAACTTGACGGGCATTATGATGACCATCAAGGGCACACCGTCCACTTACAACAAGGACCTGCAGTTTGACAAGGAGTACTGCTTCGAGTCCTTTGATAAGCTCTCCCAGGTGCTGGAGGTTACCGATGGTGTCCTGCAGACAATGCAGGTGCAGCAGAATTCGATGGAAGCTGCCCTCAGCACGGATATGTTGGCCACAGACTGGGTGAGTTGAATAATCCTTGCTATAATCTTACTATGATCATAATTCGCCAAATATGTATTTCCATTCTAGGCTTACTATTTGGTGAAGAAGGGTCTTCCCTTCCGCCAGGCCCATCATGTCATTGGCCGCGTGGTTTCCCTGGCCGAAGAGCGGGGCGTGGATATCACCGACCTGCCGCTGGGCGAGCTGCAAGCCTTCTGCTCCTCTTTTGGATCAGACATTGCCAGTGTGGCGGACTACTCCAAAAATGTGCAGCAGTACAACTCTATTGGTGGAACCTCCAGTGCCAGCATTGTGGAGCAGCTGAGGCTGCTCAAGAAGTTCGCCAAGGATTTGCGCAAGCAGTCCTAGCTAGCAGGACCAGCGCTTTATTTCGTTTGAATTTTTGGTTTTTTGGTTAACAAATTACAAATTTACATATACAAACGGTTCTCTTTGGGTGTTCTAAAAGGTATAAATATGATTTCCAAAGGAGCCTAGTTAACGCTGGGACTCTGGGGCGTATAGGTGTAGGGTTCGTGGATGCCCTGCTCGCCATTGTCCAGCTGCTGGTAGCCGGTAACCGCCGAGTTCTGGGGCGGAGCCATCTTTCCGCCGGAGATAAGAACTCCAAGACTCTGCTGCAGCTGCCAGCGACGTGCCTCGCGAATGGACTTGTTGCGGCGCAGAGTCTTGGCCAGCATGAAGGCGCAGAGAACACCCAAGAGCTGGACAAAGGCAACTGTGGTGGCTCCGGTGGCAATCAGCATGGCGCTTTGCGACACAATGAAGTTCATCTTGCGGAAGCAACCATAGTTGAAAGTCTCATGGCAGGTCACCTGGGTGTGAGTGGGATCGGTGACATCCTCCTCAAGGCTGCCGCAACAGGAGTTGGGCACAACCACGTCATCGGATCCAAGAGTTAGGTTCTTGTTGGGAGCATAGTAGTCCATCCAGTCCTCGGGCTGGTTGACGCCGCAGCACTCAAGCTGGCAAGGAAGCAAAAATAAGCATTTATACTTAAAAGAAATAAAGTAAACTTACTCCGGATTGCATAAAGTCCACTCCGGCTGCCACATAGGGATCGCTGTCGTATTCGGCCAGGGCCTGGTGCATCGTCCGCATGAGCATGCCGCGGACCTGCGACTGCATCACGAAGGCGGCAATGGCGGCGGACACCTCCAGGATGAAGACCAGGAACAGGCAAACTCCGTACTAAAAATATACCTCGTGAAGACCTTATAACAACAATATTTTTAAATATTTTCACTCACCAAATTGATGACCATCACACTCTCCTTAACGGCTCCATAGGCTCCCAGAGTGGCCACAGCGATGAGAATGAAACCAATGGCTATAAGGAGCGCCGGAGGCGAGGAGAAGTGTCCATCGATAAACAGGCTGAAGTCACCGAAGATCGCCTGGATGGTAGTTCCCACCATGATAAGCAGGATAGCGGTCAGCTACAGGGGAAAGAGGAATTTAGTCGTTGCGCATTAGATGTTGAATGGGCTCTCGGGTTGAGCACCTGAGTATCTCTGGGCATTCCTCAAATATCTGATAAAAATATTTCCCGCTGAACTATAATTTTTATATTTTAGCCCATAGCCCATGTGAATGTTATACAAAATATGAAGTTAGGTGAAAGAATTAACTGAAAATATTTTTTTTAAAGAAGTCTACATTTTATTTAACTATGAGGTGCTTACATTTAGTCTTAAATATGATTACTCATGCTTGGATAATAATCAAACAATCAATGATTATTATTTAAATATGATATTTTAAATATTTGACATAAATTGTGCCTTTGTGCACTTACTTAAAATCATTGTCATGTTTATCAGATATTTACAGAACTATTAAGTTGTTTGTTCCTTTTCATTGTACATTTTTTCTATCTTGTGTGAAATGCCAAATCGAATAAATGAAATTTACTCAATTATGTAAATATTTTAAAGAATAAATATATAAAACCCTGAAGAGCAGTATTTTTTTGTAAATGTCCTAATTTTATTGTGATATTCGTAAGTATATTGTCCCATAATTATAAAAGGGAAATATTCCTATCGGAACTAAGGGTTGAGAGTGAGAGGACCTTGTGCTATAAATAAAATAGATCCTAGATCTATGTTAAAGTGAAATGGAAAATTTCAAAATGTGTAAGTTTAAAGTCCCGCTTGCTTTTGTTTCGGGTTTTTATTTATTTAATTTGTTTTTTATTTTCTTCGTGGTTTAATATGAATAATTTTTCGTCTAATTTTTTGTGATTTTTATCAAGGATGAGACGAGGAAAGCACTTTCGAAGCGTGGATTTTCCTCAACAAACAAAATGGTGAGTTAAGATCCTCCATTGCTTTGGATATCAAATAAATGTTGTTTAAATTAAACCGAATTTGTATTAATGTTAGTTACTTGATATTGTTAACAATTTGTTATAATTCAATTGCAAACTGCCAGGGTATACAAACTTCGGCTTGCCGAAGTTAGCTTCCTTTCTTGTTCGTCTTGTTATCTTATCGAAATGAGTAACTTGAATACACTTTGTGGGCAGTTGAGCTGACTAAAGGCTGGTGAAATAATTTCAATGATATTTTTTACTAATTTAATAAAAAAAAGTTATTTTAAATATTATATTATAATTGATGAATATTTATAAAATAATTAAAAATTAACTGTCATAACGATCCATAACAAAGGTAAGGCATCATTATAAAATCATTGTGAACGTCATGTTGACGTAGTGACGAAATAAACTGGGAGTGTACAAAAACAAAAAAATATCGGGAAAAATTATTGAAAATGCCAGTTAGAGAGTATATCTTTTCTTTTAATAACTTATATCCCTCCAATTAATACTCCTCTAAAGTGCTCTCATTCCCCATCTTTGTTTGTTTTTAAATAAAACCAGAAGTCAGGTCAAAACACGGAAATATTCGTACAGTTCTTGACCTGTTTCTCCTCATTTCCACTCTCTTTTCCGCTACTCTCCCGTGAGCGACTTACGTAGGCGCAATAACATGATTCACACACAAAAAACCAACACTCGCCAAACGGTGATAAGGAAATCGCTCCGTGTGATAAAAAAAGAACGCGCAAAAGAGTGAAAATGAATCAAGATGGCGGCGGAGTCGTGACTCACGCGGATCATTAGCAGGACCAACTCACCGCAAACATAAAGCTCACTATGATGAGCATGTATTTGGCGCACTTCATGCCCGAGTTGAGCTGTAAGTCGCGATTCGCCATTTTGCAGTTCGTATCTTCGCTCGTCGGCTGCAATGTAAGTGTAAGTGCAAATTGTTAATAACTGCCACTTTCCGCGATATAGAGTATATATGTAGTATATGGGGTATTATCGTTCTGAAACTGTCGCGACCGCTAACGTACTTTAACTTTTGCTGGTCACACGTGAACTGAGTGGCAAAACGGTAAACGCAATTGAAGCACTGCGGTTCGTTCTCTCTCTCTGTCGCTCTCTTTTCCCTAAGCTCTGGCAAGTGCCGTCTGGCCTTGCCGCCCACTCGCAGTTCCACTGAGAGAAAAGGGTGTGCTATAGTTTTGAAATTATATTATATGCCTTTGCATCTTACAGTATTTTTTTAAATAATCTTAAAAGATTTTTAAATATTTTTCTAAAAATGAAATCGATTTTTTTTATTTCCTTTTTTCCTAATGAAGTATTAAGTATAATGAAGAATTATTTAAAGCAAAAGAGACTTTCAAAACTATTTTTTTTAAGTTGATTCATAATCCTTTGAAGCATTTCTCAAATAAATATTTAATATTAATATTGCATTGCTAAAAAATTGTATTACAAAACATTTTATTTCATCTGTAACTTCCAATCTCTGGAAAGGTTTCCAATGAAGGCTTATCATTAGACGCTTATCAAGCTAACTATTGTTCATAGTCTTCCAGTTAGACAAATATCAGATAAGATAACGATTCCATTGTTTTTCATTAGACAATTATTTTGCAACGGAAACTCTGAAATCGAATATTGGAGCAAATCGATGAAACTTTTACTACAATTCCCACAATGTTAATGCAACTGATTTCCAATTAGTCTACTTACATGTGTAATACCTACTATTAAGGTTCAAGTTCACCTGCCAAGGCCGAATACCTCAATCGAGTATATTATCGATTTAAATTCATTTTTAACTGAGTCAACTCGCATGGTTTATCGATTTTTGAATCGCACTGCACTTCCGAATAGTTTAAATTATTCACAGGTAAACACAGGTGTGTCTACCCATGAGTGTGCCAGCTTTTTTGTCTGTCTGAGTTGGAAAACAATAAATGATATGTACATAGGTCTTCTTAAATGCGGCAAGAGCGAAATTTTAAAAATAAATATTCATAGCCTTTTTGAATTATACTTTTACATATATTAAAAAAAAATATGTAAAGCAACAATTGTTATACATATTTAATACCTTTTTTCAATAAAAGATTTTTGAGATAAAAAAAATAGGGCTTGTAACTTTATATTATTTAAACACCTTCATTTCTCGTTTAAATTTAGCAACGCAATTTTTTATTATTGAAAGGATATTACCCCTGTTTGCATTGCATTAAAAATTTTATAGCTTATTAAGATAAGATTGGATTGACAGACTCGAACCAATATCAACCCAATAAGCCAGATAAGCTGTGGAAAATAAAGGAAACAAAGCTCTAATACGTATTTCAATAACTCAACAATTTCATCACGTAAGACATTTATGTACCAATATAAATATATTTTCTTTTATTCATATAAGCATATGGAAAAGCCAATATAGAACTTCACAGTATCAATCAAATTAAGCAGTGTCTTAAAGGTAAATAGCATAGCTCTTCTAGCTCCCGTTCTGAAGCTCTCAGAACCCACTTCTTCCTGATTTAAATAAATCCAGTAATGCCATTACGGATCTTGATCTCACGGGCAATATAGCAGGCAAAGATTACGCCGAAGAACTAAAAGGAAAAGAATGGAGAAGGAAAAGTTTAATAATTTTATCTGAATCCAGCTTTAAGGCATGCTTTTTCCTATAATAAATGTGGATATTTTTTCTCTAGATATTTCAATAAATTTTGCTGGTTGACTTTATGAATCCACATGCCTTATGTATTAGCAACTGTAATGATCAGTTCGACTCACCTGCAGGATGGCAATGACCACGCCCGCTGCTCCTAGGCTGACGGCGTGAGCGGCTATGTAGTTAGAGAAGCCATCGAGACAGCCGTTCATGTGTCGAGTTCCCGCACTGGATTGTGCGGTCGTGCAACTGAAGGTGCCCACCGTACCCACCGGTATATCGCAGCAGGACATTGGCAGGTTGCCAGCGAACCGATCCTTCCAGTCTTGGTAGGAAACTACACCGCAGCAGTGAAAGTCGCGTTGCACATCATCCCAGAGCCTTGTGGTGGGGTTCTCTGTCTCGTTGTTGTAGCCGGCCATCGAGGCGGTCAGCGAGGTTTTGATTAGATTGGAGGCATCGTTGCGAAGCACATAGCCACTGATGCCGGCCGCAAGCTCCAGGATAAAGATGATGGCCAGCATAATCGAGAAGCTGAGCACCAGGCAGTAGTTCTCCTTCAAAGCGCCCCAGCACCCAAAGAACGTGATCACGATGATGAACGCACCGATCACGATCAGGAAGGTGGGGATCGAGAAGAACTTGCCGGCCAGGAAGAGTTCATAGCCGGTATAGACGGCTCCAACGCCGGCTCCAACGGCGATCAGAATAATGCCAGTGATCTGGAATGGGAATTGTAAATTTTATAAGGAGTTATTTCAACATATGAGGAGAATATAATATACAATTTTATTTATTTATTTTTCTTTTATTTTTTCGTATGATGAATTGCATTTATTTTTATACGTATTTCCAGGCATTGCCCTCATTATTGATCCATTAATCTTAGTACATTTATTAGGTATTACATATTGACATTTGCTTGGAAATAAGATAAGATATAAACTTAAACTTCTGCGGTTTCTACGTCTATTTAAATCAATGATGTTTATTTTAAGGAATTTTCAATGGTTGTGTTGTCATTTAATTTGTGTTAAATATTTACACTTAAATCGATTAATTAATAAATGTATTCAGTTAGAGAAATGCAAGAAGAACTATTTAAACCCCGAAATATAAATGAAAACTGAAACAACTAAAATTTTTATTTAGTTTATAGAGTCCTAGGTACTTCCCCATTCACGAAAGTAAAATAAATTGCTAGCTTTATCTAATCTCTAGCTAAGCTCCATTAGAAAACCTTTTCACCATGTCTATTGATGACTCATCCGAGTAGCGACCATTTTTATTACTTACCAAAAATATCAAATTAAATCCAAAGAGCGTGTATTTCACCGCATTAGCGCTGCCAGTAAGAAGCGACATCGTGTCTCTTTTAGTTCAAGGTCTGTAAAATCAATATGGTTTTTGAGATAATCAAAACATTAAAATTGCAAAAACAAAATAAAAAGAATAGCTGACTAACTTCCTAACTAAACACAACCGGCACGAATCGATGTCTAAAGTATAATAAAGTGGCCTGCAGGCCACCTAAAGACGAGGCCAGTTTCAAACTCTTTCATTTCTAATCAACAAAAAAATATATATGTATATATATCATGTATTTGTTATCAGTAAATGATAACGGCTTTTGTTCAAGCCAAATGTGGTCAACTACATGTGGTAGTGTTGCTGAGACCTCCGTTTCAGACAAGATAAACGAATATTTTGGAAACGATTAGATAAGATCACACAAAAAATGTATTTAACGTTTTTTTATGGCGCTAACAAAGAAATATTATATTGATCGATTTAGACTTGGATAAAAATGCATTAAAATAAAATATATAAATAATAATAATAGCAAAAAAATCAGATTTTTTCTTTTTGGTGTAATAATGAATTGAAGTGAAAATAAGGAACTATAATCTATAAACTCTTAACACAACATTTCAGACATTTTCTTTTTCACGAAACTAATACCTAAGCTAAAGTTGATGTGAAATTAATTTATTATTAAAACAAAACAAAATCCTACCACAAATTACCTGTACTCTAGCTCCTACAAATTATTCAATACTTTCTAGCCATATATATTTGTTTTTTTTTTTGCTGAAGTTGCATTTAAATTTAAGTATTATTGGAGTTGTTTATATTAATAATATCAAAAAGTTGCTCCATTTGCATGATTTCTCTCATTAATAAACCATTGCAGACTTGAACTTTGTACTGCAATATATGATTCATATAGATTTCTTGTTAAAAAAACAATCTATCCAGACTACAAGACAGGTGTTATCAAATTTAAAATTGATAGAAGACGCATAAACATTTTCAGCTTTGCTTTTACACTCGATTATAATTCATTGCATTGATAGGAAAGCCAAATGCTATGGGTTCCTGGGCTATTGGATCGGTGACTCATCCATGTGCCATAACAGGTGCTCTTGGTAGACCAGGTGGTTGGTCTCCTATCACTTGACGCTTGTAATCAAATCTAGCGGGTATATAATTATGTGAAATTTCTAAAGAAATTTCTTCTCAATTTTTCGAGTTGTTAATAAATTTGCTGAATTTATGAACGTTTTCCTTGTCGATTGGGGCCATGGGAACTTATTGCAATGCCACTTGACTGGGCTTTTATTTGTATTTAATTTTTTATCAGTTATTGCTTCTTTCTACTCACGGCACAGCAAGTGGACAATTTTTAGTTTGACGTGACGGCGGTTGGACAACAACTGAGAGTCGCTACCATTTACGTTCGCCGGCATGCTCGCAGAGGATTATAAATACGAGCAGTCGCGCTTGTCTGCGTGAGTTTAGTGATAAAAAAGTTAACATATATGAGGAAATAGTACTTGACTGAAAAGCTGCGAAAAAGCTTTTCCCTCAGTTAACACTATTCCGCGAAAAAGAGAACTGACAATTGTTTTACTGTTCGAGTAAGTGATGGTTTTCATTGCTTTATAGTACTTCAGGGATTTGGTGTGTTCCATTTTGAAAATATTCTAAAATTTTGACGTTTTAAAAGTGATTTTTGGTAAGATTTCATAATTACATGAACATTTTTATTATAAAAGATAGTTGTATATATTTAGGGAAAGTTTTATTGTTTGATCTTGGAGTAATTATTGCAAGATTTAAATTTGTATTTGGTTAACGGGTCGTATGAGTAATTTCACTATTTTATGCTGCTTACAGGTAAAATTACTCATACGACCCGTAAACCAAATACAAATTTAAATCTTGTCTGAATGCAATAATTACTCCAAGATCCATTAGTGAAATTACTCAAACGACCCGTTAATTAAGGTCTTTTCTGTGTAAAGAAAAACCTAATTTGAAAAAACATACAGGCTACAGATAATTTTGTGTGAGTTGAAGTATTTCTTATATTTAATAATAATTTTAATAATTTTAAGTTTTATAAATAATTCTCGTAGAAAATAAAATAGTATTTGTTAATGGTTTTATTTATAGATTTTTCTATGATTTTAGGTTTCAGACAAACTTGATTTCTAACACTGATATACGTGGCGTATGAGTAATTTCTCTATTTGTAAGCTCAAAAAACCCCGTTAAATCTTTTACATATAAATAAATTACTTAACCACAACAAATTCCTAAGCTATCTTACCTGTTTTAGAAGAACACATTAAAAAACATTTAAATATATCATTGAAAAATGTATTAAATTTATTTTCATTCACTTTCTCTTGTCGTATACTAAATGCTATCGAAGAATATATATGAGTATCATTTGTTATTTTATAAGTTTAGTTTTTAGTTTAATTTTGGGGGAATTGCTGGCATAAATTTAATACTTGAATTTCGAGTGCAATGCCAAAGCGGGTGTGTGTGTGTGTGAGTGAGTGGGTGGGGTAAAAAATGTGTGGAAATGCGAACAGGAACTGGGAACTGGAACATTTGCATAGTCACATTTTCGAATCGATTATTAGTTTTCAATATGTCAGTGGGCTTCGTCAGCATCGGGTGTAATTTGTTTGAAATTTTTTTCACAATTCCAGAAAATCTCAAAAATTACCAACAAAAGTCTCATCGCTCGCTCGCTCGTTCGTGGGTTAGTAGGTATTACAAATATATATGTTTAGGTGCATACATATATCGTTTAAATTAAAATATTTATTGTTTTCGTAGTTCGCTGGAGGAGGGAGAAGTCCCCGCAACTATTTCCTATCCTTGCCGTGGCGATCCCGCTGGTGCCTGCTGCTGGCCGCTATTGTGGTGGTGGTCAGACTGTGGACATGATGTGGCTGCTGCTCCCGATGGCCATGTCCAGATCCATGATGCTTGCTGCCGCCGTGCTGGTGCTGGGTATGGTGGTGTCCATTCAGTGTGCTTTTACCGTGTCTGAAGAGACAGAGAATAACCTGATTAGTTCGGACTTGCTGCCGCTACCTAGGTTAATGTAGTTTAATAGTTTTTCTACTGATCTTAGGATAGTATATATGTGTATTTCCAAACAATGCTACTCCAATACTACGCAGTTCCAGTTGCTAAGGAGAAAATAGAATAGAGCGAGGCTTGATGTTGATGTCGTTTGGATTTAGGTTTTCTTTTCTTTTGTTTAATACCAATTTCATGTATTGCTTCAGTTGTTGTTTTATACATATTTTTTTCTGGTTTCCAGCAACATGTTCATAGTCAGTTTTTAGAGTTGATTCTACTGATAGAGTGCGGTGTGCATGAATTAGAGTTTCGAATTTTAGTTTAGACAGAGTAAGTTGGGTTAATTGTTGGCAAACACGCAAACAGGTCAGAAAATGGTTAATATAAGTTGTTAACAATTATTATTATACTACTTTGGTTTCAAAAATCAAATATTTTTAGTGCTATTTAGAAAATTACAATAAAATAGTTAAAATGTCCAAACATGCAGTACTGCTTTTGGTTAAGAGAAAATTAAAAATTTGGAAAAAACGCTTACGCTGTGAAAAGTAAAAACAGAACCAGACGGGCCCCTTTTTCTTTTTTTGTGCGAGTGTAACTTGGCCAAGTTTTTTTATTTTTTTTTGGTTTGTGTGCGCTCTCCGAAATAAATATTATATAAGGTCTAGTATTAGTAGGGAACACAGTGATTGGGTGTGGATTTTGGTTAGGATAATAATGTTCGGTTTCGCATTCAAACGATTTCGTGCACTTGGGATTATTATTTATTTATTTGTGGGTGCTTGGTGCCGGGCAGCCCGCGGACAGGTACTCTGTTTTTTTTTTTTATTTTTTTGTGTGTGCTTTCTGGGCTCTCTGTCCAGCGCTGACTATGAACATGTGCAGATGCCGAAGGGCTGGTGCGTGGACACACTGCTCCGCACTTGCCGCATCCTCAGACGCTTCGGCCAGCCGCCCAACCTTCCCCGTCCCGTCCGCTCCCTGGTCCCAGGCCACGCTCCCGCCCCAGCTCCTCCTCCTCCTCCGCCGCCGCCAAAGAGCTGGGCATGCTCATTGCTGAGATTGTTCTGATATGGACGCAGCTTCTTGGCCTCCTCACTGGTGGCATACAGCAGGTAATTGTCGTACACATGGCTCACGCTCGAGTTCCGCTTGGCCGGCAGGTAGGGCAGAAAGGCGAAGCTGGAGCTGGTCGACTGGGTGGCCTTGAGGGAGGGCTTCCGGCGGTTGCTGCGGCACCGGAGCGTGGACTGGTTGGAGTAGCTGGGCGGAATCATTTCCAGCTTCGTTCGATACTCGTAGCTCGGTGTGGTGGCGACGGGCACGGGGATCAGGGATCGCTTGCGTTTGCTACGCGGCGGTGGCTGTGGAGTGACCTCTGGTGGGATCTCCGTCTCCACTGTTTCCGTCTCATTAATGCTGGCATAATCTGCTTCTTTCGGGGATTCGTTGCTGGGGGTTGCCACCTCGCTGTCTTGTGTTTTGGCTAAATTCGTATTCGTTACGTATACGTACGTCAGTTCGTTGTGCTGTGTGCTTGGTGCTGTGCCTGTGCCTGTGCCTGTGGCTGTCGTGCTTGCTCCTACTGCTACTGATGCTGCTGCGGAGGATGATGATTTATGCGCTGTGCTTTTCGATGATGATCTCAATGATTTCGATGTGGCTGATGTGCCTGTCGTTGTGGTCGTTGTGCTGGACTTCTTGTCGTGGCTACTCGTGCGACTCGATCTCGTCTTACTTGGGCGACTGCTGCCGCTCTCCCGGGTTCCCGCCGACGAGTGCTCACTGTGCCTAGAGCGACTGGAGTGACCTGTAGTGGGAAGGGTGGGAGAATAGTATTTTATTTTATTTTAAGTTTTGAGTGGACTTTTGCTAGTGGTGTTCGGGGTATCTTTTTTAGGTGCTTATTTAATTTAATAGGCAAAAACTGTTTAATATTAAATAAGTTTAAAGCCTTGAGATTTTTTGCTCTATAATTTTTTGCGCTGACTGTGCACTCTAAACATTTTGTTAAAAAAAACTAAAAAGTTTGGTAAAAAAAAAAAATTGTTAAAGATAAATTGAACCACAAAACTTGCATATCAATCTAGGGATTGATTTCTTAAATATTTATAAAATTGTAATTGTACTTTAATAGGTTTTAACATTTTAAACTATCTTGTGTAGAGGTGTTCAAGTGCTCAAAAAAATTTTGACTCATTTCTGAATTGGTGTATTTATAGTGTGTTTCAAACAAGACAATGTGTGTAGATAATTAATTTAATGTTATCTTGCTTATAACAACTTTCAATTGTTTTTTTTGTAAGTGTTTAGTTTAGTTTAGTTATTTAACGAATTTTGTAATCTGATCTGAACTGAAACTCATCTGGCGAACCTAAAACGTTTGCTCAGCCTTTGCGGCTGTGTGGCACCCATAATGAGCAAGCCCAAAACCAGAAGTTCTGCAAGAGACACGTCCAGGTAATCCATTCGAGATGTATTTCATATATTTTTAATTTAAATAGAAACTCTAAGAACTCACCCCTGGAACGCGAGAGCTCCTCTCTGTGCTTCTCACTGCCTCGGGAACGCTCTCGTTCCTTCTCACGCTCTCGCTGGCCGCTCTGCCGCGAGCGACTCTCGTCGGTCGTCCGGGAGGATCTCATCAAGCGGCTACCGGAGGAGGTCTTGCTCTCACCGGAGTGCTCTACATCCCGGCTATGACCATGGCGACTGTGACTATGGGAACTACGCTTTGACTCCAGAGAGGAGGATGCCTGAGTGGCACTTGATCTCGGCTTGGAGCGCAGCTCGAGCGGCTCATGGCGGGACTTCTCCCGCTTGGGTGTGCGCAGACGCAGACGCTCGGCTCGATGCTTGGTGGCCACCTGGTCATCGGAAGACCCGCCACCGTGGGTCATCGATTCCCGAGAACTGGAACGGGATCGATCCCGTGGACAGCACTCAACAGAGGACACCGATGAGCTGCGGGCCCGCGTGGGCGACGGGGTCGACTGTCTGGAGTTGCGACGTGCCTCTGAGGCAAAGGTGGCACGGGCCACGCCCAATGTTTGAGGCGGAAAGACCTTTACCTTCTCGTCAATGGTTTCCAGGGGCTTGGCGCTGCGACGCTGCAGGGAGCATGATCGGCGCCGCTGATCCTTGATGGCCGCTTCTTCGGAGAGAGCCTAGAAATTGTGGAATATTAATTTCAAAGATTCTTGATGCAGTGCATTTTTACTTACCTTCAAAGTCTGATCAGCGTTGCGGGTCATTTCGCTTAGGATCTGGGCATCCCTTTGCAGATCGCTCTTCCGCTCGTAGCTATGGGGGGATCGTGATCGCTCTGGTGAATGTGCTGGCGACTTCACCCGGAAGGTGGGGGTCATATCAATGTTGGCGATATTCTCGTAGCAGTGCTCTTCGTCCTCTTCCAAGTCCTCGTCGTGTCCATTCTGCTGGGGGCTGCTGTGTCGCAGCAGGTCGGGTCGATCGCTGAGCAGCTGCCACCTGGTGGTGGTCTTCGTGGTTGTACCCTTGGTCTCTTCGTTGTGGCTTGCCTTGCTCCTGCTGGGCAGGGTCCTTCTGGGATTCGAGGAGATCGTCGAGAGTTTCGTTTGCTGCTGCTGCTGCTGTTGCTGTTGCTGTTGCTGTACTCCAAAATAGGAGAGTTCGTGTTCGCGTAACTTGCGGGCTCCGCGTGCTTCCTTGACAATCTTCAAGGATTCGCTGCCAGACTCATCGGGAGTTTCTACTTGCTGGCTCGTTGGCTGTTGTATTTGCGGTTGTATGAATAGAGTCCTTGGCTTGGCCACGGGTATGAGCTGGCCAATACGCAGAGTTGGGGGTGTGGCCTTGGGCTTTTCCACGCGGGGAGCATGGAGAGCTATGTTCATCACATTCGATTTGGGAAGATCTGTAAAGGAAAGAGGGATTAAAAAATTGATTTATATTTATTTCTGTTTGCTGAATTCAAGGATCTCTATAAAATCTATCAAAATAAATCCAGCCTTAAAGCCTTCCATGAACTCCTCTAACTCAATCCCCTTTATAGAAATGCCAGCCAGCGTTACCTGCTCGCTGCAGCATCTGATCCTGCGCCTCGATCTTCCAGATCGTGCGCTTTGCCTTCAACCGACTCCAGCTGCTCGAGTATTCGCTGCCCCGGAAGAGTTCCACTGGCGGCGGTTCTGGCGAGGAACTGGCCTGAGTGCCTCCGCCACTGTCGCTATTGTTGTCCCGAAAATACCGCTTCACCTCCTCATCCGCACTGTCCTCCTGCTCCAAATCCTGATCTTGGTTCTGCTCGGCAGCATCGTATAGTCTCCTCAATTGGGTCAGCTGCTGGCTCACCGGGATCTGGGTGTTGCCCAGGAGCTTCAGGCGTGGCGGAGCCACCGGATTGCGAGGCAGGGAGTCGTACAGAGCACTGCCAAAGAGATCGCTGCTCGTTATGGAAGTGGTGGAGACGGTGGACATGGTGGAGGGCCGACGCGAGGTGGAGTAGGATCCTTCCTCCTGGTAGCTGTGAGAGCGGAGCATGGGCGTGGGCACCACAATCGAGGGCTGGGCCAGGGCGGACTCAATCGAGGCTATGCTCAGGCGACGCATGGCCTCATCGAACTCGCTGGCCGAGCGCATGGTCCTCATGATCAGCGACGTGGACTTCAGGCCCTCGTCCAGGATGCGCTGGTGCTGACGCAGATCCTCTAAGAGCAGCTCCTGGGCACTGGGACGACGCACTGGGATGTGATGGGTCGCGGGATGTCGATGGGGGTGATCTATTGGGAAATGTGCGGAAAGTGTCGTTTGGTGGGTTTGTTTTTTGGTTCTTCGTTCTTCTCGGTTTTTAGAGCGTGGTGTTATCGAGTAGTTGAACTTAGCGAGTGGTGTTAGATGTAGCATTAGATGTGGTTTAGAGAAGCGGCAGTCAGAGTTCACAACATGCATTAGGAATATTCAGTATTCAAAGTACAGATTTCAGAGTACAGAGGGTTCGAGTCAAGTAGAGGAGTCCATGGCTAAGCCCAGAGATAGACTAGATCATACAACGATTTCAGTATACATACTACGAACTACAGGCATTCCCAGTAACTAATAAATTATGACAACTAATTTAAGTAACTAATTTTAAGACTGTTCTAGATGGAGAGCACCCACCTGATTCTGGCCACTCCTCGGAGCCCAGGCTCACGTTGATCTTGGTGGAGTATCCATTGCCAGCGGGCGAGATCTGTTGCTGCTGCTGACGCTGTTCCACAATGCGAATGCGCTCGGCCACTGACTTACTGGAAATGGGGGAATCACTAGTAATACCTGGGAATATAAGAAAAATATATATTATTTAGTAAACTCGATAATTTGAGGAATTTTTGTATATAAAACTTACCACTCTCCCTTGCCGAGGAGGGACTCTCTCGATCTGCTTTTAGGGCTGGCACACTCCACAGGACATCGGCGCTTTCGATATTCTCGCCCAGATGATAGGGCTTCGGCTTCACGGGCTTGTTCTTTAGAATGCCACGGATATTGGACAGCTCATCTGTCTCATTGTCCGTGGTGTCCACTCCACTGGTGGAGGTATAGCTGTTCCGGGACGTGGACTCCATTAGGCTATAGCGTGGCTCATGCACTGGCTTGGGCACAGTGGTTACAGTCACCTGGGTGCCGTTGCCTATACCATTACTAGATGTCTGTAAAAGGGAAGAGTTAGTATTAAATATTTTATTATTATTCTTTATTTGTTGTATTTTTTCTCTCATTACTCACCGGCTGACTAACCACCTCGGGTGGATCCATTAGAGTGGCTCGATAGGCCACCGTGCTGGTGGCTATTGTCTTGCGGCGTTGCGAATCATCACCAAAGTGGGTCACATCATGGCTCTGGGTCGAGGAGCTAGTGCTGCTCCCGGCACTGGCCGACTTGACCAGACTCTGCAGCGGACCGCTGGCTGTGCGGCGGCGTCGTCGAAAGTTTTGCGTGGGCGGTGGCTTTCCATCGGTCTCCACGATATTCACACGACCGGATTCGGCGGCAAAGTGCACCTCTGTCTTGCAGAATTCCACACGCTTCTGGGCGTTGCCCCTCTGGAGATGACTGCTGGAGTTCGTCGTGGTTGTGGTGGTGGTGGTGGTGCCGTTCACTTGAACCTGTGAGGTCTTGCGGACATCACGCCAGGTCTCCTCCACGGCTATGGAGTGGCGTTTGCTCAGCTCGCCGGATAGAGAATCCGGGGAACTGGGTGCCTGGATGGGCTTTGCAGTCCGACCAAAATGGATTACAGTTCCACCATTTTGCTGCTGGGCAGCACTGCGCTCCGTGGGCGACCAGTTGCCCAGCTGCTCGCCGGATCGACCCAAGCCGCTGTCCGTGGAGGCGTCCACGCGGAAAATGCTCTTGTCCTCGGGCGGCGACATCTTCTCGAAGCCGTAGGACTTGCGACGCAGATGCCACTCACTGGAGCTGGTGTCCTTCTGTCGCTGACGGGACTCCAAGCTGTGGGTGTTGTGCACGGCCCGGAAGGCCGAGGGTGCCGGGGGCAGGGGAGTTGTTTTTTCCTCTGAGACCTCTCGCACCAGAGGTTTCTTCTGGTGATAGGCCAGAAAGTCCTCCTTGTAGAGACTCTCGTCGGAGAGCTTCTTCAGCTTGCCACGAATCTCCTGCAGGGACTCGGCGGTGAGAAAGGTGTTCCTTTTGGCCACCGTCGGCTTGGGCGTGTTAAGGATATTGTCCAGGGCGGCCAGGTCCACGTGGTTATTCCGCATGGCCGTGTTGAGACGGCGACCGTTCTCCAGCTCCGCTCGCAGCCGGGCCACGCTCACGGAGCTGCCGGGCAGGTCTAGAGGTCGAGGTCGGGATGCCGGACTCTTGTAGTGATCTTGGGACTGAAAGGAGCGCCGCAGCTTGCTGACACGCCGCCACTCGCCCACCGGCTGCTCGCCGGGCTCCTCGCGCTCCCAGTCGTTGCTGAGATCATCCGTGGAAATGGAGCGAGAGCGCTGGAGCAGCTTGGATCCGAGACCAAGGGCGGACAGGGGCGGAGCGTACACAGACTGGGACACCTGCTGGCGACGCTGATGACGGGCGGTGAGCCTGGAATGGAGGTACAGAAGGAGCAGATGTGCCTGGTATCAGGGCCGAACGGGTAATGGCATGAAATTTTTGTGACTTACCGCAGCTCGTCGCCGTCGTCGTCGCCGTCGTCATCGTTATAATGCCGGAAACTTTCCAAATCACGACGCTGCGTTGGCGTGGTCGCAGCTACGTCAGCACCACCGCCAGTACCAGATCCGCCCACGCGACCTGGGAGTTGGCCATATAAGTCGGCCTGCTTGTTGGCCCAGGCGGATGATGATGATGATAATGATGATGATGGTGGAAATAACGCTGATGATGATGATGGCGGCGATGATTCTGGCCCGACAATTGCATGTAGGCTTATTTTACCCGCACTTCTGTGGGTGTTGCCGTGGCCGCTCGCCTGCGCCGCTGCAGTTGTTAAGTTTGAATTGTTGCTGCTCTGGCTGGAAATGCTCGAGCTGCTTTTCTGTAAAAGGCGCAAGATTGAAAACAAAATTAAAATCGACTCAAATCCAGCGCACAAAGAAGCGCCCTCGAGTGCGGGTGTCGCTCGTTTCGGTTATCGTTATTGATGTCACCCGGTAATTGTTATACTCCATGGCATAAAATAAATATCTATATATGTTCCAACCAGGAATCAATGTATCGGAGTGGGTGCCTTGTTTGCCAGGAACTGCTTAAGGAAGCTAAGCACTTAAGCCCCCCATTAAAGACAGACACAATAAGAGCTTGGGTGCAAAGTGAGCCGCGGTTAACTATTAAAAAATTAATTTCCGCATTGGCGCCGTTGGGTAACTGCTATTGAAATAAATCTAGAATAAAATAATAACTAATAGAGACATAAAGTGATCACTAAGGAGCTTAAGTTTCTTTTACATTTAAATAAGGCAGTAGCAAAAATAATAAAGGATTGTCCTAGAAAAACAAATCCAGATCTGTAACTTTACTTCTAATGTTATGGGGGTGTGTTGACTCAAAAAATCCCCAACTGGTTCCAGTAAAAACTAAATAATATAAAGGCTTAAATAGACAAAATATAATGCCTTCGATTATATATTTAATATTATTGTTAATATTTATTTTCTGTCATCCCAATGCTGTATATCAAAGTGTCTTTAACCAGACCCTCATTTATTTCTTATCAAAAGCAAAGCTTAAAATGTATTTATTCCACCAAAGAGATATCAAAAAACTATTTATAAAAATTAAATTAATCCGAAACAAAACAACTTTGTAAATCAAAAATTACAACATCGAAATGCCTCAAAAGAAAAACGTTTCTGTCAACTTTCTGCCAGTGAAATTCCCCAAAAAGAAATGTTAGTGTCAAGATTGATGGCCAGAACTGTCAGACGATGAGTGTGTGGGCGTTGATCTCGTCTCAAGACACTTTTTGGCCAGCCCAATAATTAGAGACTTTTTACTGTCCGGCCTCCCTAATGAGCGAGTCGCGTTTCGAGAGAGTTTCGAGATAGTTTCCAACGAAATTTCCATTGTGGTCATGACCCAGATGTCCGGCTGAAGTGCTAAGCACCGCCTAAACGAGCTGGGCTATTATTAACGATTTCCATTCGATTTCGATTGAACCAGAGAGGTGACTCAAAGAGAACCAGACAGACGTTGTTGTCTCTGAACAGTCTAGTCGGGCTTAAGTTTTGATCTATCGATCTTGGCCAATTGTAGAAAATTTGCAAATTTATATATTTTTTTTTGGTAGCTAGCTGATGTTCTCTAATGACACGGGTCATTAATCTATGGCTGACTCTTATGGTTATGTCTAGAAAATCACCTGAAGTTATAACAGTTGATGAGGGCATAAGTTCAATGTCTATTGGATATTGTGAGGTCTTAATGAAATGTAATGTAAGTGAAATATAAAATCATAATAGATACATAGATTTATCTTTAAGATTACTATTAAAGTTTAAGCTCTTCTTTAGCAAACTTGTTTAATATTTATCTCCCTGCCCCATTCCCATTACATGTTTCCACATTTTCCCAGAGGTTAATAGCTTAAGCATTTCCCCCACCAAAACAATTGGCGACCGTTAACAACTGACCATTTTCGGTCATTGCCATGGCCATGGTCAGGAGATTACTCCTCGAAAGAAAACCCAATAAAAAAACGAGTTGGAAAAGCCAACATGGGCGCATGCTAATGAGCTAACTAAGCAAGGCAAAGTACACAGGAAAAAATAGTATAGATTTCAGTGTGTAATTTGAAAATAAAAAAGAAAATCTATATTATTTAATATCAACCTTAAACCCAATCTTTGTTCACATTTTTCCTGTGTAGCAAAAAGCCACAGAGGCGGGTGAAAAATCGAGAAAACCCTGACTTACCATTAGATTGCTCAATTTCAAACTCGGAGCCGTATCGAGTAACAAATTGTGGCCGACTTTGTGCAAATGCTCCTCGTCGTCTTGATCGCTCGCCTCGCCATTAATCACCACAAAATCAACATGATCGTCGATGAGCTCCTGGCTCACTGCGGATGCGGATGCGGATGTGGCTGCCAAGGCAGATGCAGATTCAGAGCGGGATGCAGTTTCGGAGGCGGTACGTACGATGCCAGCATCGCTGCCGCTGAGACTGCAATCGTCGCTCAGCTCGCAAATGTCAACACCCTGGGCGATCTGGGGAGGGGGACTGGGCGGATGGTGGAGACTGCTGCCATTGCCTGTGCGGTGGGTGGTGGATGTGGTGGTGGTGGAGGTGGAGGATGCCCAGGAGGACGAGCTCTTTTGTACTGTCTGGGTGCGGATCACCTGCATGGCGCCGTTGGCGGTGCGGGCCTTCAGCACCTCCAACTGTTTGCGCTGTGTGTGCTGTGTGCCATTCGGCTGTGAGATGTTTTGGGAGTCGGATATCTGGAGGAGAGAGCGGAGAGAGAGTGGGATTCAGTGGTGGCAGGAATATGAGTGGATACTTGAGGTCAGAGGTGCTCGCAAAGCACCGCTGCTGCGAAGGGAATGATATACGGAATGGGTTTAATAAGAGGGTAACTTAGTGGTTTAGTAAGACTGATGGCGGTTTAAGGTGTATCTGTAATTAACTTAAAAATATTTTAATGAAAGCTTACTATTTGAATTATACTTTTTCTTATTTATTTTAGATTTATCCCCCCTTTAAAGTATTAATTTCAAAGATCTAATTAACACATCCCATAAACACCGATAACTGCTGTTTTATCGATTGCCTGCCTTTGGCCACATTCAAATCAAAATAAGATAAATAATGTCTTAAACAAGAAATCGCAATGTGACTGTCTAAAAGTTCAGCAAGTGTGTGTGGGTACGTGGGTGTGTTCAATGTGGAGCGCAATATCGCTTTGTCGCAAAACGGCATTCGGCCGTTGGCAACGGGGCGTATGAAAGTTGCCAGACAAAACACTTGACCGTCAAGCGTTGTGTGCCAGCCCAGCAGACCCCCTACCAACCTCCCTCCCTCCCTCAAGATCTGCCTCAAAAATTGTTAGATGCCTCTTATCTCGACAACTGGGCGTGCTTGCTCGCTTACTTAGCTCTCCAGCTCGCTGGCTTGCTCGGCACACGTGACCAAACGCCAGCCACAAATCAAAAGACTTAGGAGAGCAACTGCAACTGCAACTGCACCCTTTTGCGGTTGTGCACTTAGAGAAATATTGCAACAATTGCATAACAAATAAAAAGATTTTCTACAGACAGATTTGACAGTTCATAAACATTCAAGCAAAAAACCGCAGTTATTGTTTACACATTTTTATGTTATAGCCACCTGAATATTTTTTTAAAAATCAAGACACTCAGATTTGGCTTCATAAAACAAGTTTTTAATAAATAATTATAAATATTTGGTCCATAAAATATATTTACAAAAATATCACTGTTTTCTTAGTATGTTTAAATCTTTTTATAAACATATTCCTTTCTATTTTGTTTTTAACTATAACTAGAAAAGCTAGACATCACTACAAGTCTGCTCTTCCTTTTGCCAGATTAATTTCTTTATTTTCTTTAATATAAACAACTTTTTGGACGTTATTTCATATATTTCCAGTTCCGTTTCTCCCTCTGCATTTACCTGAACAATTAGCAGATCCGTTCATTGGATCGTGCCATGACACACCATCGAAGAAAAGAATAACAAAAAAAATATAACAATAAAAAAAGCAAAAGTAATAATACAAAACACACTCAAACTGGCCACAAAGATCGATTGCGGCAATCGATTGCATTGATGATTTATAGTGATAAAAATGCATAATATCCTCCAAAATGAAAACTTTAACCCCCGCCCGGTGTCCAGTTGGCGGCGTATTCGTGTCAATGACCAAAAGGCAGCCACACATATTTGACTATGAGTCAAAGTGCAGCATGGTTTATACGGAAAATTTGAATGGCAAGAAAAACAAAAGGAAAATTCACATTGTATGCAAGTTGTGGGTTGAGTCATTTCAGGGTTTTTTGGTTCTTGGTTCTGGGTTCTGGGTTCTGGGTTCTCAATTGTGGTCTACCTTTGAATGCTTATAACTCTGCATCTAACTCTGTAATTAGCTTCATTAGATGGGAATGTTTTGGGGTTTTAAGACAAAGACAACTTATATAGCAAAGGGACAATGAGAGGCAGTTCAATGTGGCTGGGAAGTCCAAAGTATAACTTGGGAAAAGTCATTCATACCTCAAAGACTTATAACTTCTTAAATTTTCTTTTAGGTATTACTTTGATAAATTATATTTAAGTAAAGTGACCGTTTTCCCCCATAAACTCTTCATTTATTTATATTTCCAAGGCTCCCCAGCTTATTGTCTTACATTCCTGCACCGCATTGTATTCGAGTTCAGGGTTATCCCTTCCAAAGTTCTCAATCAGGCAGTTTCAGTTCTGGTTTGGGGGCGGAGGCCCTGTCCAAGTCGATTTCTGATTTTCATTCGTCCGACGTCCGTCTCCACGAGCTTCCCATTTTGACCCCCGCAGGGGGCAAACGGACAATGCATAATAATTTCAGCGGCTCCCTAAAGTAACACTCATCCTTGAGAGCTTGAGTCTTGGGTCTGGGGACTGTGACTAAGAAAGAGTGCAGAATTGCGGGCCAGCCATAAATTATAAGCCGGGCTTCGATGCCCCAGGCCATGCACGTTCTGCCGGAGTTTCTCACGATCGGGGTACGAATCAGAAGGAGGCTCTCGGGGATCGCTTTTCCACTTTTCCGTAATGTGTGTGCCTGTCTATCGATGACCTCTTTTTCTCTAGCAGCCAACACCAAACTGTTCGTTTTTCACTCTCTTGGCATGTGTAGGCCGCTCTGGTCTTGATCTTGGCCAGAGTCTCGTTGTCTGTTCGGGCCTAATTAAGCTGTGGCCAAAATCTGCATGGCCCGAGGGGGAGTCCCAATCAAGGCAACAACAGCTGGCGAAAGAAAGCCAACTGTAAATGAATTATTTCGGCCCGGCCAAAATCAGCCAGCGATCAGTGTCATGATCTTGCCGGCAAAACATACAACCGGCTAAGAGAGGGAGAGAGGGGGAAAGGAAAAAAAAAGGAAACTACCAAATTGAAAATGCTGAGTACGAAACCGAAAACGAACCAAAGTCAAGTTGAAGGTTCAATGAAATGCAGAGACTTTCCACGACTTCCACAGAGCCCAGCGCACTCGCATATATTATAAGCCAGCCAAAGTCGTGATGATGTTTAAGGAAGACTTTGCTTTTGGCGGGATACACTAAGGGAAAATCTAATAAAGAAGTAAGGAATTACAATGGAAAATATAAGAGATTTTTAATTGAAAAGTTTAAATAAATTCTTACAGCATTAATTAAGGAGTATACTTCTTTTTGTTCTTCGTTTCGTTTGAGTTCTTAGTTAATTTTAGGGAAAATATCTTGATGTAGTTGGTCTAATTTTTTTCGGTTTACGTATATGCCAAAATATTTTGTGGCCTGGCCGCGCATGAAACAAATTTAATGATGCTGCACCAGCATCATCACGGCCTTAGTCGCAGTCGCAGTCGTGGCTGTCTGTCTGTGGCCAGAAGATTGACTGTCTATCTCCCTACAACTTGGACTCTTCGAGTCTTTGCCTTGCACTGTGTGTGACTTCGCCAAATGCCCCATGTCGGTGTCTATCCGCCTGCCTGCCTGCCTGCCTGGCTGCCAGTCTGGCCCTCAGTCCATCCGTCCCTCAGTTCGTGGCATGCATGTCGCCTTTTCTGGCTGGCTGGCAGCTCACAGAGATCGCCTGCCTAGACATGCCGAAGCGTTGACTCTTTTTATTTTTAGCTGGCACTGACTTTGGTACCCCCAAGCACATTGGTTAAGAAAAGCTTAGAAACGGGAAATTAAATATGATTTAAGAACTCAAATATTTACAATTTAGTCTTAATAATTTTACTTATAGTATCACATAGATTAGACAGCTCAATTAATTTTTTTTTAACTAGAAAGTCACTTGTACTCCCTCACCACAGTGCCTCTTAAATTGTACTCCTGGCTGATTCTAAAATCGCTCTGGCCTGGGCCATTTAGTTTGGACCTTTCTGTGGTCTGTGCTTTTTAAACTATAATAATATACATTTTTATATGCATTATTTCTGTCACGATCTCGTTGGCTTTATATCTCTATAAAGACCAGACCCAGCTGCAGCGAGAGTGCTGCTAGTAAGTCATGTGTGTTGGTGCCCCAGTGTGGAGTTCATTAGCGGCTGAGAGGAAACACTTAATTGAGGCAAGACACGTCAGTTGACATCCTCAATTAGTTGCAAGTAATTAACGTTTGGCGGCCAAGCTTGACTTGACGAGCACTTGAGGAAAAAGTAAAAATAAAAAAAAAACAAAATAGTTGTAATAAAACTGCTGACCACAGGTAAATCTCCCGTCCCGAGTGGCTGCTGCATCCTCTCTGCGGGCAGCAAACTCCTCTAGCTTCTTTCTGGTTAGACTTGTGGCAACCCAGTGACCCACAAAGGCAGCGGCAGCGGCATCGCCAGCGGCCTGGTACCGTTAGCCGCGGCAACATTGTGGCAACATGGCCAGAGACCCCAACTGCGATGCAACTAATGCACAGAGAGAAATGACTAGTGTTGGAATGGATATTACCTATGAAAATAAGGGTATATTTTAACTAGGTTTGCTTTAGGTTCTGCCTACAGAGGGTCCTTAAAGGTAGCTTCTTTGTAAACGAAGCTGAGTGAGTGAACCTGGGGGCAGTCCTGCCCCTATAAAACTTATTTTTTAAATCAAAAGAAACCTTATATAATATTATTAGTAATAGGAAAAGGTTTCTAGATGATCAATATCTATTTAAAATAATTTTCTTCCTGTGTTGCAAATAATTCAAAAGCCGCAATGTGACTGTAACTGCGCTTGCATGCTGCTAGCACAAAAAAACAGCAAACAAAAAATCTTGCAAAATGTAAATTTCTGTTTTGCGTTTCTTCGCTGATGCCAGCCGCAATCCATAATGCTAATGAAGAAGTTGTCAGGGATCTATCCGTCGGTTTGCCTAACGGTGTCTGGCTGCCTGGGTGCGTCTACGATCTGCTCTGTGATCCTCTGCAATGCTCTACTCTCCTCTCCTCTGCCCTACTCTGATCTACTCTCCTCTGTTCCCCATCGATATTGGTTATTGCCAAATTGATTTCCCTGCGATTTGTGGCGGCAGTCGCTGCCTTTGACTTTGTCTTTGTCGGCAAAAAGCGAGCTTCGGACGAACAGCGGGACATCGGTGATATAAATCCCGGACGTGGCCATCAAATCGAGTCGAGTTGAACGCTTTAAACTGAAACTGATGGGGATCAGGGAACAGAGATGGTCGTTATGTGGGTATTATGGAAACTTAAGGTACTTAATGGGATTTAAAACGTTCTATTTCGAATAGAATAAATTCTGAATTAAATTTAATAAAAAATGTATAGGGGTATGTCAAATTATTTAATGAATTTTTAAACTAAATTTGATTCTTTGCAGTCTTAGCCTTCTACTTAAATTTAAAACCTTTTAAATTAGTTTGAATATATTTTGCTGATACCTAGTAAAAGTACAACACACTTAAAATAAGTTTAAGAATAATTTTCATAACAGAAAGTCATAGTCACAGTTTTAACTTTGCCACCATTTTACCATCCCTGACTAGGACCTGGTGTATTCTTTCGACTGATCATTGCCCGTCGATGGTATCGATGGCATCGATGGCTTCCCTAGTGCACCACGATCCCTGCCACAACGCTTTCATCTTTTGGCCAGGCTCTCTCTGGGTTTTGGCATCGTCAGCCGCGGTGGCAACAAAGTTCAATCGCGATAAGATACAAAGTCAGCGGAATGAAACAACTTTCAGTGGTATTTTTCAGGGGTTTCTCCACTGAATAATACCCTGCAGCCATAAAAGTATGACTGAAAAAGGGCATATCCATATTGATCGGGTGAATGTAACAGCCGCCAATTGAGTGCGGTCATTAAATGAATTCGAATTTAGCTCCAGGAAGGAATGCATTTCAAATGCCAGACGATCAGTAAAGTTGTTATTTTTGGTAAGAAATTCGCTTCGAAAACTAGTAAAAATAAGTTAAAAAAAAAAACACTCCTCAACTTAAACCCTTTAGAAAGTGTTCAAAAATAACTCATTTTATCCTTTAAACTATATTCATAACTTAAACCCTTTCGAAAGTGTTCAAAAATGCCATGTTTAATCATTTGACAAAACCCTTAAATTATTTAATTTAACTTTTCTTTTTAAAAATGACTTCTTTAATTATTTGACAACACCCCTAAATTATTCCACATAAACATTCCTAAGGTCAATACTCTACAAATTTTTCATCATATGATATCATCGAAATCGGGCAATAGGATATTCTATTGTTTCATAAGCCGATCAGCGTTCGGCGAAATAAAAAATCACTTAATTATTTGGATCAATCTCTTCAGTTCGAGTGCCGCCAATACCAAGGCAATGATGTCATTGCATTTGACGGACGTTTCGGGTGAGAATAGCTCCGAGTAGCTAGAGTATCTCGTAGTCCAGATCTGGCCAAGTATGTGGCCACGAACTAAGCCAAGATCGAGATTCTATTTGGTTCTGGGCCGTGGCACTTGAGGCGCGAACTCGCAACTTGACCACACACTCGTGATGGGGCAGATGCTGATGATGATGCGAATGATGATGATGATGATGACGGCTGATGAACAAGCATAAAATTAACGACGGGCCCTGGAGTGCTGATTTTACCATCCCCGCCGAAAGCAGTTATAATTAACCAACAAATTCTAGAGCAATCCATGGCTCAAAGACAAGTGAAATCTAGAGAAGAGCTGGAATTAATTAAAGACAAACCCCGAAGCGAGAAGTGATATTTTACAATGGAAACGAATATAACCGAAATCTCTCCGCTAGGAAATCGATTGGTAAGTGGCACAGCGTGTGCAACTGCGTTGAAACTTTTCCTATTTAGTGTTGTTTTCATTTATTTTCCACTCCTTTAATTTGTGGCCAAGCAGCGCCTCGGACTCGCAACCAACTTATCACAATCACCGGTGTGCGTGTGACCTGTTAATTATGGTTGAGTAAAAGCGGTCATCACACATAGCTCCTCGGTCCGTGTCCGTGAGAGAGGCTGTTGGCTGACACACAAAGCCATCGGAACCAGCTGGAGCCGAGTTCTCAGGCGATTAAGTTGGCAATGCGTAGTTGGCGTTCCGTTCTGGCCAAATTATTACAAGCCACGACTTTGGAATTTATGTTGGATTTAATGGGCGCTCAACTATTTAAAAGAGTTGCTTTTAATTTCCCTTAACTGTTCCTAGTCGTTCGTAGATTATTTTTAGATTTCCTTCTGTTCATTTCTTTGTGCCAACTCATGGAGCTAATCCTGGCTATTCAACTAAATAAACTATTAACTGATTAAAATCAGAGAGCAAGGAAACCGAAACTAGTAATCAAGCCGCAATTGCCGCAGCCTCCACTAAAATAGTGAACGCCTTCCCATTTAGAGAGTCCAGACTTCTCCGGCGGACCTTTCAATTTCATTTAAAATACGATGGACAAACACAGAGCCCAGCAATTAGGCCTAGACCCGAGTTGAGCCATGGATGGAGCCACAGCTTCCATCAATCAGAGCCAAAAGTAATCGCCTTGTGGTTTGGGGCTCTGCATCTTAGGGATGTGAGCGGATATCGTGAGTTCACGAGTGACTTTTGTTTGCCAGAGTGTAAAATATAAAGATATATTTGTTCAACTGTTCCCATTTCAAGGGAGAGAAATAATGGAATTTTTTTAGGACTCCTCTCAACCTCACGCTGCCATCTTCATGGGAGAACGAAACTCACCTTGCCATAGCTGTTCAGCGGTCCATTTACCCAGCGGTCTGCCTCGAGGCGTCCGCTGAAGAGGGCTCCGGTATTGGGATCGATGCGTTGCCACTCACGCACCTCGCGCTGAAAGGGGGATCTGGAGCCACTTCCAGTGGTGCCTCCTCCTCCTCCTCCTCCTGCCCCTCTGCTTGCCGCCTGCAGATGATGATGATGATGATGATGGTGATGGCTCTGACTGTGATTGTTTGTTGTGGCCACTTCCATGTTGGGCTGGGTAGCTGCAGCTGCTGGAGCTACTGGTGTGCGCTTTTAATTTGCACGCTCGATGCACTCGAGCTGCTTCTTCGCTTGGCTGTCTCCTCCTCTCCAGAGGATCGGGAGGCTGCACTTCTTCAGCTGCCGGCTGCTCGCCTATTTCAAATTATTATTTATTGTTATTATGCTACCGTCTGCGGCTGCTGCTCCGCTTCGCTCTGCTCACTCTGCTCGCTTTTCGTTTTGGCTAAATTAATGGCAACTTTAATTTATTAACATAATAATAATTTTCTAGCTATTCTAGAGCCCGCTACTGTGTGCGCCTCCTTGGACACCACACCCCCTGGTATAATTTCCTTGGCTTTTCTTATACCCTCTACGCTTAGCTGGTTATTTTTGCTTTCACGGTCTAATTTGAGACGACTTCTCTGTGTGCTTTTCTGTGTGCCGAGAGCTGTGCTGTGCTGGCCTGGAATGACAAGAGCAGAGTTGAAAGAAATTTCGTTAGTTAATTATGTTGCAAAGTGTGAAGAGATATATGTATGTATAGCATATGTTTGTCTAGGCCTGGAATATATTTTTGCTGATGCGTGGCGGAAGCAAAAGTGCTTTGAACTGGCTTTGAAGTCGCTCCCAAGCCGAAGCGGATTTCTAATTAAATTTGCGGCCAACGTCCAGCGGATATGACAGAGGGGACTGGGAGACTGGGCAGAGAGTCTCGGATTCTCTGATTGTCAGCGGATGTCACAGTCTATTTCCACCTCAGAACCCCGACACATGTGCTGTGTCCACTTGTTTCTCTTATTTTTTATCTCTCTTTCTTTTTTTTTAGTTTAATTTAATTTAATCTTCTGTCTCGCTATTATTTCAGGTAGTCGTCCGAAACTTTGCTTCTTCAATGCGTGCCTATTTTTTTTGTTTTGTATTTTTCGCTTGTCGTCATATGTCAGAAACATCATTTGTAATTGTCAGAGTTATGCAAGCACTTCATTTATTTCGGGGCACAGTGGTTGGTCTTTGGCTTAAAGGTTAAAAACTTGAAGAGTTATTAGTCCAAATTAATGATTGGACTATTGGTTGGTGAGTAAAATAAGCAGCCTAAGAGCAACATTAGATTTATGAATTTTTCAAAACTAAATTGAACTTTGATTAAGCAATGTCTTACGCAATCTAGTTGAAAATTAATGTCTTTGGGAACTTAATTAGTTGATTAGTGAGAACTCAGTGTAATTTCTTAATGAAAAGTGAGACACTAATCCTCACAAGTCAACTGATCTCAAAGTGGATCCCCTAGTGCTCTAAGCTCTAAAACCAAAGAATGCCTTTCGACCCACTGTTGCACCCATTAAAGCTGTCCAAATAAGTGCCGGTCGGCATTAACACTGAAATGCTTGCCTTGTCTTGCGGCTCGGGAAAACTAAAACGTAAAAAGACAGCACTAAAAAATGAATTTAGCACAAGCCGGGAGACCCGAAGAGACCCCAAGTCGAAAGCAGACCGGCGGATGCCATACACCCCCCTGATCGACGCCCACAGAGTTGGGGAGAAAAGCAATTTTGCTGAATATTTTATGCCGACCGCTAAATAGTAACTGTTACTAAGTTTTCCACAGCCAGGCTGCTCAGGCATTAACTTCCTCATATGCGAGGAGAGCAGCAGCCAGCAGCCAGTGGAAACTCGTTTTCCCCGTTGAACTTGCACCAGTTTTTGGTTTTTAGTTTTTGGTTTTTGGTTTCGGTTTTGGCTTTGGCTTTGGCTAGGTGTTTTAGCACTTTGGCTAGAAATAAAAGTGGCTCGCAAAATTGTTGGTGCACTCTTTAATTCCTCGGCACGCAGACTTACTCCACATTCGCAAATTGGATATGTATTTTGGACACGTTTTGCCGGTTTTGTGTCTGTGCCTGTGACTTTGTTTTTTTTTTATATTTTTATTTCTTCGCTTACACATCACAGTGTGTGCGCTAGTTGATTGCGTTAATTAAAAATTAATTAGCCGTAATTTAGTGTAATTAAGCGTTGGTATAAATTTAATGACATGGTAGAGGGCGCCGCGCGGGCTATGGGTGAGGGTGAGCACTGCCCATTTATTTATGCCAACCTATCGCTTGATTTATACTTTTTCAGTGATTGTGGCCAAAAGGTTATGCTGATTTTGCAAATACAAAAAAAAATAAGAAACAAATTGAATGCATTATAGCCTGGGGGAGGGAATTTAAATAATGAGGCGAAAAAACGAGTTGCTTAAGTTTTCTGATTGCTTGCGAGGAGGAAGTTGAAGTATATATTTATTCTTTAACAATTTTTAAAGTTTTATGGCTTAATTTTGTTGTAATTTGATATTCTTATATCTTTAATAGCTTTTAAAAATGAATTCTTATTTTTTAAAGGTATAGTGCTTTTTTTATAATTTATAATAAGTTTTAGAAAAGGAATCAAAATTTGGTCAAGTTTGTTGCCTAAGTCTTTTGTTTTGGGTGTTTGTAAGAATGATTTTTTAGTTAGTTTGAAGGCAATTTTCAATATTTTAACTACTACATTGTTATTCCTAGAACTCTATTGTAAGAAAATAGAATTTTATTTCCCAAAACTACTCTTCTGAATAGATTTTTCCCTACTTCCAGCCCACAAAAAACTAACCACAAAAATACAATTTTCAACTTGAGTCGTTCAAGTCTACTTGGCGGCTTTAAGGCGGACCTTATTCGCCATAACAACAAAACCCAGCGACGATGAAGGTCAGTGCAATTATTATTATACATTTTTTTTTCACAGTTTGGCTGTCACCCAACCGCAGTAAGGAAATACCTACAACGGTTATTTCTGTAACAATAATTGTCCAAAACGAAAGTCATTTTTTCTGAGGAGGTTTCTGCGGTTCAATTCCAGTTATTTACATATCCCATCGGTGCGTAATTCGCCATCAAATTTGAGCTTGTTTATTTTCGAAGCAGATCGAGTGCCCGTATGTAGGTTAATCCCTCATCTGGGTTTTATGTTACATTTTTTTGTTCAACCCCCACAGCTTGATTGATTTGCCATTTGTTTAAAAATAGTACATAATTGCGTGGGACTGGGGAAAACACATACAGTTGACTATTTATAAAGCCGAAATACACATTTATGTATGAGAAAGAGATACAAAATTTCAGTTAAATAATTTCAGCAAAAGTGTGAACTTTTTTTTTTGTGAAATTGCAACGCGTGCGCAGACCACGAAAATCGTGCAACAATTGACCGATATGCAAATCGTTCTTGTTATTTCAGAGGCAGACCATGGGACAGACTGACAGGCAGCTTAAGAAATTTGCATAATTGGCTCGCATTCGCGTGTTTTCGTGTGTTCTAATTTGAATTTGATATGTGCGACACCAAAACAGAAGCAGCACGCTCCAAGCTACACACAAGACATGGACTTGGACTTGGACAGCAAGTGTGAACAGAAAAGTTGGCACAACGATAAATTGTGAGTTTTATTTTAAGGCGAAATCGGCCCAACAAATTATTAAAGACAGCTGGAAGAGTGAGGAATTGCAATGAGCCAAATTTGTTGACATGAGCTAAGCCTTACCTAAGTTCTGTAATTTTTAATTTCTTTAAGTTTACTGGGACTGCTGTCGATTCGTTGAACTCCTTTTAAGATTTCATTATACGTGGCTTCCTTTCAGACCTTTTTCAATTAAATATTTTCCCTCTTCTTGCCTTGCCATACATTATTTTCTTTGATTCTGGCGCTTTTATAATTATTTATCTACCTTTTCCTTTCAACATTAATCTTTAACCTCATGACTTGTGTGTATATCTCAATCTGGTTTTGATGTTTGGCTTGGCTTTTCAACAGAAACAATCTTTATTTTTTTTTTGCCTTGCTACAATTCAATTATGGGCACATGAAAAAAATATAGTTGATTACCACAACAATTGAGCAGCAACGCCTCTATGTGTCTATTGATATATTTAACCATAAATATATCTATCTACATATGAAAGAAAACCACAATCGGGCCTGGCTTCCGTCATTTTATACTTTGGGCTGGGTCTTGGTACTTAAGTTCTCGTTCCTTATGATTGAAAATAATTCATTTTTAATATACACATGTGTATATTTTTTAGATTTGTTAATTCGATGCTGATCTTGGCTGCCGTTTAGCAGCCGTTATTAGTCACACACGCAGGGGAAAAAGTAATCTTGGTTTCTTTGTTTGACTTCCGTGTGAGAGACAAATGCGCAAATCGGTTAATTATATAGACGCTGGAATATTGTAACGAGTCGGGGCTAATCAGCAGCACCCGCACTTGCTGTTGCCTTAGAGGGCACACACGAGTGTGTCTACTTAATTAGGCAAATGAGCCAATTGAGGCTAATAGTGTTGACAATTGTGAAGAATTGAAAGATATAGAAAATATGATTTGTAAATTATTATTTGCTCTCTCTTATAAAATTACATAATTGTTTTATAGAGAGAGTGTGAGAGGGACAGGTTCCCGCCTCGAAGCCATTCACACTCTGCCCACGGAACAGGTAATTGTTGCTGTACAGAGTATAGTTATATAGGCACAATGATAAATATACTTGTTCCGTCCAATGAAAATTGTAATTTTATGATTTCCTGCTGAACAGCGCCCACAAGCAGATGTTGCCAGGGGAATAATTTTCCGCTATCTGCACTCTGACGGTGCGTATGCGTAATATGCATACGCTGCGTATGCGTAATGTGCCATTTTATACCCATCTTGTGTAACATCTTTCCCCTGGCTAATTTTTGGAAAGTTTTCAGTGAGATTTTGTGTGATTTTTGTTTGTTAATTTATGCCCCGTTAGTTTTTTGACACTTGCACTGGCATTTTATTGGCCAAAAAACCAATATTTAACTATTTAATTAACAAGCTTAGCACAGAAAGGCAGAGTTTTGTTTAAATAGAATGTGTCAGTGAAATGTTATTACATTTCTTGGTGAAATTTTAGATCGAGTATATAACAATGCCTGAAATATGAGTCACTCAAATACAACTCCTCGCATAAACTCTGTTCCTGGAAACCAAATAAATTGAGTTGCATGTGGCGGCGCCTGCAATTGTCAGTCCACATTTGCAACTGGCCGCCCTCACAGCGGCGGTTTGCCCCGAAAGTGAAACAAGCCAATAAATAAAGCCAACATCCAGGGTTTATCAGACTTGAAAAATCAAACCGCAAAGCGTACGTACGGGTATGCATAGGTCCCCTGGTCCGCCCTTCTTTTTCTCACTCCCACGTGCATTTCCAGCTCCGATGTGACAAAATAAATGAGCCTTTTGGCAATGCGAGCGGACAAAGCGAAAAAAGAGTTAAAAAAGCGAAACAAAATCAGGAACTGCATATTAAATGAAGCGTAACGAAAGAAAAACGAGGACAGGAAAGAGGTTACCGCACAGGAGACCCAGGGAATGGGTTATTATATTTCGGGGAAACGGAGACGGGACGCTGAAGGGCTTAAAGTTAATTACAAGCGACGCCTACAAGGGTAACGTCTGTGTGGCCTCTCGGCCTGCGGCTCACTTTTTGTATATATTTATTTTTTTTTTTTTTCTTCTCACTTAAGTGAAATACGAGCCGTTAACTTTATTTCGTATTTTTTTGCGGAATTTTTCATGGCTCTGCGTTGAAGCATAGTTTCAACATTGTTCAACACTTTTACTTTTTTGTGTTTCAGTTTTTTCTCTGTTTTTTTTTTCGCAGTAAGAAATTATGATTTACATAATAATTTGGCGCTATTTGCTGATTGATTTGTGCTGCTTGTCGCTTATTTCTTGTCGCTGGCTAATCTCTAGCCTTGAACACCTCGAACAAGCTCTGAGCTCGCGCATTTGTCGCCTTCGTCGTCTTTTGTCTGCGGCATTAATTGGCTTTGATTTTTTGGCAAGAGAAGGTAGAGAAAAACATGCAATCTGTTGCCATAGTTGCCGGGAAAGAAAGAGGAAACAATGAAAGAGTTTGAAAATTTGCATGTGAAGTTGGCGATGCCGCGATAAATTGACATGGGTGGTGTGCGAATTTTGTTCGCCGATCAAGATGGATGGAGCTTTCATTTACATAAATGGCATTGAACAAGGTGAAAGACTCCCGCTGGCGGAACACCCACGGATATTAGAATTAATGAAGGAATAATAGGAGTGTGAGTTATATAGTTAAAAGGTTTATTTTAGAATTGGATGTTTTTTTTATGGGAAAATAAAATTTGGTGTGGCTTATGGAGAAGTCTTATATAAATACCTTGAACTTCTTTGCTTAAAATGTATTTAAATCACTAATATCTACAATCTAAAGTGTTTTAATTTTGATTCTAAGTCAAATTAAGTATTAGATAAGTAAGTAAGATGGCAGAAAATATAGATTTACCTTTATTAGATCGTTTTATTTACGTGAAGGCAGATGTATAAATCGATAATTCTGTTGTGGCGATATTACAAACAAATTTCTATGAAGTTTAAACTATTATTTTCGAAAATAATTATGAAATGGTAATAAAAAAAGTGGCTTTAATCAATAAAACAGTTCAAATAAATAAAGATAAAGGTTTCCAAACATTTTAACGATAATAACGATGCTTTAAAACTCAACACGTTTTTCATCTGGATATATCAAACTTAAGAATATTTTCGGTATTTTATATATCCTGATATTGTGTTGGAAAGATCATTAAGGACTTTTCCTATCAATATAAAATTATCTTAATTATACAACTAAGTTTTTAATACCTTAAGATCACAACATGCCATGCTCTTACCCTACATAACTCTTGTTTCGGCAAAAAAAAAAGAAAAACAGAACTTTCATTCCCCAATTGTGCCTTTTCAATGTCATTACTGAAATTATATGGCCAAGTATATATATCTAAAGCACCCACGAAATGCCGAAGACAAGATAACTTTCACCCACAAACAGCTGGCAGCAGCTGCCACCAGATACAGATACAATTTGTTGCTACTGCTGCTGCTGCTGCTGTGAGAAATCTCTGACATTTCTCTCGATTTCAGTTCACTTTATTTTGCACCACTTTATGACACATTCTTCGGGGCAGCTTTTCTCAACTGTCAATAAACACACACACACACAATGGGTGCCGTAGAAAGCAAAAGCGAACAGTACTTTTGGCAGTAGAATGGCATTGCTCTTGTGACCGTAATTATATGCAAGGTAGAGTACTTATTTTGAGGCTGCCGGAAGAAAGTCACAACGAACACACAGGGGAAAGATTTGTCAGGCGTGACAGCAATAATATGAGAAAGGCAGATACAAATAAACGCAAACTAGGGGGTTCTTTTGGGAAAACAACGAGTACTCCACACACAATGGGAAGGGGGGAAAGTGTGGAGCCCCGTCGGAATTCTGACTTGACTAATTTCATGCAACAGAAGCAGTTTATGGCCTATTAGATATGCAAATTGAACACGATTCGCAATCAGCCTTATCACATAAATTATTTAACAAGTCGCTGTGCCTCTTTATGCCCAACTTGGCCTGGCTTCGGTGTGTTTTGTTTGCTCTGTCATTGCCATATATGTGAACGGTTGGTTTGGTTGTACAACAACTTATCTTATCTGCTCGGACCTTTTCTGATGTCTGCTGATATTTTCAGTACTTGATGCCGCGATGAGTACGTCATTGAACTTGACTTTGAAGGCGTTCCACTTTATAATACCATGTTTAGCTTTAGATCTTCAGCCTTTAGCTGCATCCCCGCCTGCGCGATGTGTACCGAACGTCATCCGGAGTCGCTGGAATCACATCTGGCTGGTTTGAGGAAACCAGTTTCCCAAAGAGTCCAACTGATGGTCACTCAGAGACACACAGACTCGGACTCAGGCTGAAAATTAAAGTTAATTTCTTGGCTATAGACTCGGGTGATCGTTGGCGTGGGGGCGTCAGACAGAACTGGGGGCAAAAAGTTTGCCCCGGCTCGCATCAATATGCTAATTAAAACTGGAAACTGGAAATCATCCAACGGCAGAGACAAATAAAATGTGATATTTTTTTGCGTCTTGTCATGAAATTTCCCCGACGACCCAGTTGAGGGTCCCCCCCTATTGAGTCACAGTGATTTGGTTCTTTATTTTTGGTTTTACGACTTTCATGGGCCCATTTTAACAAGTTCGGTGCCTGAGTCTTTTGTTTACTTACTGAGAACTGGATGAAAAATCCTCCAAAATGACTTGTTAAAAAGCCACAAAAAACAAATATTATAATTTGCCGTTAGCAATTTGGGTGAAATTACACAACTTAACGGTTAATTTCGTATAGTCTTTATTTTTTACTTTGCGTAATTTGTGTTTTTTGTTTTGTCGGCTGCACTTTTAATGAAAGAGTTAAATAAAAAACAGTAACAGAAACACACAGAAAAGCCGACGGAGCCAAATAAAAGACAAAACGGTCGAGCAATTCGTCAGTCTGACAGGCTTTTGACAGCTGAAATGCTTTTGAGGGAATTTCGCTTCGCTCTTTGTTCATTCTTTGTCTTGGCCGAAAAGCAAAGAAAAAAAGCAACGAACAAAAATAATTTCAATTTTCATTATTTATTTATTTAGCTCTTGGACTTTGTTGTTTCACAGTTGCATGCGGAAATAATTCAGATAATCGATGACAGGCAGCTACATGTATACGTTGCTTGAATAAAGTAAATGAGTATAAATAACTGAATAAAGTATATTTTATAAAACATAAATCTTAGTTAAATTTCATCTGTTTTTCCTGTTAATTTATAACCTTTCTTTATAGGAACCACTGATCTTATTAGATCATTAAATCCGCTTAATGCCCAGCTCCGATTCCACTCTTTCTCTCTTTCTTTCTTGGCTAATTTCCATATTGATTGTTCATCACTCTGGTTGACTTTTTCGTCTCTTTTTTATTTGGCTTTTTGCAAATTCCCCGTTAAGTAATGAAACGTTGACCCGTAGAACTTGTTTGCCTAGACCACAGACCCGATCCGATCTGCGATTGAGTAAGGTTAGGTTGAGCCGAGACCTGAACTCAAATGGGTTTCTGATGGATGTCAGTCAATGAACGAGGGCTTAAGATCGGATTTCCAAGAGTTCTATCGTAATCCCGTTGCGTGGGCGATGACAAACTTTTTCGGGGCACACACGTGTGTCCCAAGCCCCTCAGAGATCAAAAGGAAACATACTTATGTCTCGAAATTGCGTCATTCGAATCATTCCGCATGGATTGCCACACGCCGGCCATAAAACTGCAGTTTATGGGTCTGTGTGACTGGAACCCGGACAGCATATGGAGAACCATATCAAGGAACTGGAGCTGGTACTATGCCAAGCTCCAAGCGTGCTCTAAAGATTCCAATGATGGACCCTAAAAGTGCATAGAATAGTTGGAGCTGAATTCTCTTTTATAGCAATGCCAGTTCTTTGGCCAAAAACAATGCCAGCACACATACCGAGTAGATTGTGATTCAGCCATTTGATTAGCGCTGACACTTTGCCCATAAATAACCAGGTAAAACATGTGCCCCCAAAGGCATAGCTGCCAGAGGACCATAGGACTCCCAATCGGAGGAGTCCAATGCGCCCCTGACACGCAAAAGTACTTAACAATGACCAAAGTGTACTTAAAAGGCTAAAAATGGTCAATACTGCAAGCGACAAACTTGAAATGGCAGAAAACAGACATCAGCCAGCGCACAACAGGCCAACTAACAAGCTCCCAAGCTTCTTGGTAGCCTTTCAGGCCAGAAGACAAAAGGATGCCTCCTCCCCACCTATTTTTTTTTCTCTGTGCGGAAACTCAGCTGCTTAGAATCACTAGCAGGAAATGGGCTGCAGCTCCTTTTAAAACTAACCAAGGCCTTAAACAAACAGCCATTGGGACTTGGACTCGGACTTGGACTCAAACTTGCTTCTTGCGGAGAACAGAACTCGTGGAGGAGGAGGAGTAGGAGGAGTAGGAAGGCTGCCTTGGCGAGTCCTCCTAAGTGCTGGAGCTTGTTAGGGCCAAAAACTCCTCGCCTGTTACAGCCATCTCTAGCCCTCTCTGTCTCGCTGTGTGAGAAATCATTTCAAGGTGTCTTCGGAATGATCAGATTTGTTAGTTTCCAAAGGGGTATATATGCTGGGACTTTATTTTTAAAATATAATAACAACTAATGGTAAAAGAAAGTAACTTTTAAGTGAGATCTTTGACTTACTAAGTCCTGAAAATAATTTTGAATACCACTTTTATAGAATTTTAATACCCAAAATTGGGTTACGTACATTCCCAAACCCCATGTACCCCTCACTTAGCCTTTTCCAGGGCATCAATTTACCCAAACCCTCAACGGAATCGCTTCAAAGCCTATTTCTTTCCTGTTGCCTTTGCCTTCTTGAGCTGCTGCTGCTGCGTTGCTTGGTGCCTTTTGTGGTTGTCTTTAAAAATAGTTTATCGCCCGATCGCGCATTTATTTCGTTTGTCTCTGTCGAAGTGTTGCCCTAGCCCAGCTCCCTCCTCCTCGCTCCCCCTAGGCCCTCTGCAGATGCCAAAGTTAATGCTGTCAAGATAGCAAAAAGGAAATCAATGCAGCAGCAGCAGCAGCAGCAGCTTGTTTGGCCGGGCTCTAAGGGCCCAGCTTTGCTGTGTGAGCTACATGATAAATGCAACAATACTACAATACTACATACAACAGGCAACAGCTGTGCCAACAGGCAAAGTGTCCAAGAAACAGGAAATGAAAACAGGGGGCCCTCCTCCCGCAGTCCCCTTTTCGGCCAAGAAAAACTGCAAGCGGAAAAAATATTCTAAATTGCTGATTAACACGACGGCGGCTTACAAAAGTCATCGAGTGCGAAATATTACTTTCGGTCTTTTGAACATAATGAGATGGTTTTGTGCAATGCTTTTGGCCAGTACTGGCTTTAAAAGGCAAATCTGGTAAGACGATGACTTTGGGGTTTTCTTTGAGACTTCCTTTTGGCCAAGTACTATTTCACAGAAAACTAATAGGGAACTGTTGTAACAAGTTTCAGGGAGTTTTATAAGTACTAAACTCTGAATTGAGAAATTTAAATAATTGTAAACGTAATTATTGTACTTATTGAGAGATCAATTAGAACTTATCATAAATCAATTATATAATATTTTAAATAATATTATTGTATATTATTAAATAAATTAAACAATAGGTGCGCCTTACAATAAACAAATACCCATTTTGATTAACATAAATTTAAGTTATAAATTAAATAATACTTAGATAAACTAGAGAGGTTCCAGAAACTAAGATTAACCTACTTTTTAACTCCATTAACATGAATGGGAAATTTTTTGCCTTCTTAAATACATTAATCGATATATTTTTAAGCTTTAGTGCTTTTCTCCCTAAATCTTTTCTTAGGTAAAGAATTTGTTGTACCAATTATTTTATTTAGTAGTAAATTCCACAGTTGAGAACCTGCTGAGATTCAGCTTGACTAAAATCTTTTTAGGCGACGAAAACTATAACCATTTTTCCGGGAAATCTCTTGACGGAATCTGCACACTTCAACTCCACTTTGTGGGACCTTTTCCGAGCACATCTTCTTTTATTGAAGCTTTCGCTTTGGTCGATTTATCACCTCAGACAACACTCAATCACACAGCACCACGTCTGTCTTCAAATGAGAACGTCTGGCATGAAAGATTCAATCCATACGGAGACCTTATGGCTTTCAAAATGCTCACTTTGTGCAGCTTGCCATTTCTCCTAACAATTAAATCATAAAGCGCAAAAAATTAATTATGACAAATGGCAAAACGAAATCTTTTCATTTCAACAGAGCCGCAAATAAAAACACCAAGCCATATGGACCAAAATGAGAGCAATAATCAATAATCGATACAAAAGTAAGTTGTTGAGGAAAAGTGAGCAGCGAAACGGAAAAGTGAAAGCCGCCGAAGCACAGAATGAAGTTGAAAAGAGTTTAAGGAAATTATGTTCGCGGCTCGGAGTGTCTGGCACAACCGCAAGATATATGAAAATTATATCTCGGTTCCGCATTTGGTATTGAGTAACCAAAAACGCTGCAGCCAGTGCCAGTGCCAGTGCAGCCTTATGAGTGTCTCAGCCAATCCCACCCGTTGGCAACCTGAATGATAACCCAACCTGCTGTTGTTTGCCGTTTGAACTCATTAAAAAAGCTGACCAAACAAGCCATAAATAATGTATAGACCGAGAGAGAGGGAGAGAGCTCCTAAGTATATTCCCCCCGCTGTACAAAGTCAATTAATTTTCAGGGTCAACCCGAAAATAGATAAACAGAAATTGCTTATTTCCTCCTCGCCCAGTTATCGCACAAAAGCCATTTCTGTCTTTAATTCTAGGTCAGCGGCGACCTTCACGTGTGCGCCGACACGAATTTGCATATCGCACCATATATAAGCACTGTTATATAATATAATGCCACCCAATTAGCCCGCATTATTAAGTTTCAACTTGAACTTTGCCTAAGACCGAAATGTAAACAACTCGGTGGCCGGCGCCAGAGGAAATTGAGCTATCAAAAAACGCTCAAAATGTCGCTATGAAAATGAACTATAAACGGTTAGGTTTTTTTGGGAGTTTTCCAGTTTGTTACAACATTTTTTGTTTTGTTTAGAAAATTGCTTATCTAAAGGTCAAGTTGAAGAGGAGTTTAATTTTGGCTATTGGTTGGGCGATTAAGAAAATTTTATTACAAATGTTAAATGATGTATTAAGTGTTTACAAATTTTGATTTCTAATTAGTTGTCTTTATAGTTTTCTTTGTACAATTTTTATAAAAATTATTTTTCATATTTTAGATGATTTAAAATTAAATACAAGTTGACAATGATAGTCTGCATGTTTAAAACATATATTTTCTAGTTAGTTTCTTCTTAAATTTATTGTAATATGTATTAAAGCTCTCTAAACACATTGTTTCCTTTATATATAATTGAAAAATGGTTATAAGAAATAATAAATATTTTTAAATGTGCGTAAAGTATGCTTTTGTAATTTGTTTTATTTATAATGCATACTAAATTACCCTAAAAATGTTCAAGCCCTCTTTTTTAATTGTTTAGATAGTTACGAATAGTTGTTTCTGTATCATTTTAATTATTTCTATATTTTCTAAAAAACTTTCTAAGTTTAAAAACTTTTTATTGTTTTCGTGAGGCATTCAATTTATCTAATAAATTTTAATTCTCTGGTTAGTACTTAAAGCCAAGCTCTGGCCATTATAAACTAACGTTGGCTTCCATCCAACTATAAATTCATTAAACATATTCTGGCTGATTAACTGCTAGTGCTTATGGCTAATTAAAACATTAAGTGATCAACAGCAAAGCAAATTAAATTGAACAAACAATTGTGGAGTCGAGCTGCTACTATAAATGTGGGTTAGCAGGCAGAAAAAAAACTCCGATATAAAACGTCAGAGTTTCCCATTTAGAAATCGTGTAAAAGTTAATTGCGATTGGCTATCAAAGTTAATTGAAAAAAATTGTTTCTGTCGGCCGTCAGTTTTCCTGCAACTCTGTCAGAAAGTGCAAGTGTGAAATGCATCGGGAAAAGCAATACAAAAAAATAATGGAAAACCAACAGCATTTACATTAGATCACCGCAAGCACAATCTCGTTTATCTGTTACGCATTGTAAAACCATTTTCATTGCCATATCTTAAACATTTTGCAAGCCAATCAGTTCAAGAGCGTGAAAAACATTCACAAATATTGGGAAAAAAGCCGCTTCAGAGGAACGGGCAAGAAATAATAAATAAAATAATTGCTTGGCTCCATGGGATAAGCAACGACGTACAAATTAAAACCATGAAAAACAAGTCATAAACGAAATAGCGAAATAACATCAACTTAAACTAAGACAGAAACAAAAAAAGACAGAAAAAAATGTTACAAATTTTCTGGCCGCTGAGATTGCGCAGTCAAAGACCTTCATGCTCGTAATTGGCAGCACCACACTTAAGACCAGGCCCGAAAATCCCCTCGAACAAGCCAAAAAAAAAGCAGCAAAAGAAAAGAGAGCCAAGAGGTGACGTCCCCCCTTGAACAACAGAATATCGTGAACATAATTTATGCAAGCCAAAAAAATAAATAAACAAAAAGCCAAGCCAGCGACAGGAGCCAAGTCAGGACTGAACCGAACTGAACCCCCTCAACTAATGCGATTTAATATGGCCTCCCTGCATCCATACGATAGCCACAAGAAGTTAAGTTAACCCCCAGATCGGAGCAAATGTGCTCCACGAGCTGCGGAAAAATTGAAGACAAGACAATGGCCCAGAGTTTGATGTCCGCCAAATGGTATCCAATGAGTGATTTTTTAGCCACAGATATTAGGTATTAGGTATCGTTAGGCTTTTATAGTTGAATGATTATCATTTCTAGAGGGGAGTCTGGGGAAAAATCTATACATTAAAGTTTATGGAATATATTTTCTTCTTATTAAAAAATTGTGGTTAGAATTTGATAAAGTAATTATAATTATTTAGTAATTCAAGTTGATGAATACCTTTCACAGATCCTAAAGTTCAAAGTGTATAAATATATTTTATTTGAAATTATTTAGTAATTTAAGCTGTTTAATATATTTCACAGATCCTAAAGTTAAGAGTGTATAAATATGATTTCTATGTATTTAATGGAATGTGTTAGAATTTCATTAACTAATTTGAATAGTTTTAGTTGTAATTCAAACTGATTAATATATTTTACAGAACCCAGAGTTAACTACTGATTTTATTTCAAGCTGATTTTGTTTTTTATGATATTATTTTACGTTTAATTTAATATTTAAACTCCATATTCCCTCACTAAAATAGTCAAGTCATGAAAGTTCAAGTTCAAATATTTAATAGTCTTGTTTTCTTTTCTCCTTCAGGTAATTGATATACCCTACACCCCGCTTCTCTGCTGGCCTTTTCAAGGGTATCGCCTAGTCTTTGATAGTCTTTGGCTCTCATTTTGTTCCACCTCACTTTAGAGCCGCAGTAATTGTTTGCAATTATTACAATTCGCAAGCTGCTTTTGGCGTTGGCTTTGCCTTTGGCTTTGGTTACGGCCCAGCGGGTGGCGGTGGTTGGCCAGCCAGCCGGCCTGTCCACTCCCCCAGATCCTCCCGCGAAAACCCGGACGGAGTGCCTGGATTTTCTCCACATTAAAAGTTTGGGTTTTTTTTTGCCTGCCTGTCTGTCGGTCTGTTGATTCCGCGGAATGACGTCAATAAACACATTTCGGCTTTTTGTTCGCTGTCATTTGGCTCTGGTTTCTGGTTTTAGTTGAAGTTTTATATACACTTTTTTTTTTGTTGCCTCCTTTGGTTTATGACACTATGTGCCGCCGCGTTGATAATTGTCATGTGGCATTGCCTGCTGCTGGCTGCCGCTTGTCATCAATCCTGAGCGTTGATCGCTCTGAGGCGACTGTAAACTAAGAGTTTTTGTGTGGCTCTTGGTAAGCGGCTTTGATTTGTATGGTTCAATGACACACACACACTCTACACTCGGTGTTGCCGGGGTGCCGATTTGATAGCTCATTTAAATGGTACCACACGGGAGGGGGAGCCGGAGGGGGGTAACGGGGTGACAGGTGACGAGCGAAGACATTTGGTTATTTTAGACGATTTACCTGGACAACTTTCACTGAGAGCAGAGTGGCTGCATTTGGATAAAGAGATTAATTATGTATGCATTCAAGGCAATGCAATTTTGTCCAAGTTTGTGTCCTAAGTCTTTCGTTTCGACTGGCTGCCTGGGAAAACAATTCGTTGATGTCTCTGTTAAGGCTTTTGGCATTTTAATGCGATTAACAAAAGACAGGGTTATTGGCATCTTAAAATCGAGAAAAAGGAGATTTAAGTATTTGGTTTTTAATTATTTTTAAATATTATTTTTAATGAGAAACCAGAGAAATCCTAAGACAAGTTTTAAGTAATACAAGAAAAGTAAAAATAATACTTGCAGAGAGTGAAGAAAATGAATACCTGAATATATATTTAAGATACAAGAAAGAAATACTATTTACTACATTTTTATTGGCCACAAATTGAAAGAAACCCTATGGGAACACAACTATTTATCACTTTGTCTCATTTTACGATCAGCTTAAAAAGCCATTTCGATACTCAACCGATAGCCCAATAAATTCTAATCACAATTTCCTCAGACCCTCCCCAATCTGTCGGCACTTCCACAGCAAATTATTTTATGACTCAATGGAAAATTTGCATTTTTTATGAACACAAAAAACAATGCCGACACCCACTACAGTTCCCCCTCCTCGGCCACGAACCGCTGTCCATTATGCATATCGAATGAAGCTATTAAATGTTTAATTGCCAGAGCATTGCCTAACTCCGAAGTTGGATAGGTATGCATCCATTTCGAACTCTCAACAAATTAGTGGCATTTTCCTCATTTGCATTTCTGCTTGTGCAGATGCCGACTCTCCCCGGCTTTCGCAATGTCCAAGAGACCGCGAACAAAGAGCCTAATTGAAGGTAATTTAAATTGATTAAACATGTCTCTAGGTTGGGCCTCCGCTCCACACTCCACACTCCACACCACACTCCACTCCAATGGATCGTGGTGGCTGGGCCGTCTGTCTTGCGGAGGTGTTTGTTTGCTGCAGTTTTTGGCTGCTCAATGATTTGGCATTGTCTTGGAAAAAATGAAATAAAAAATGAATCGAGAAAAAATAGTGTCGTGTGGGCTGCTGCCAGTTGCCAGTTGTGATGGGTGGGTCACCACCACCACCACCACTCCAGCACTCGACACCGCGTGTGGGGTTCTGTTGTGTGTTAAATATGGTAGCATGTTTTGAGGTGTTTATGGTTTAATTAAGGCTGCCTATGATGAAAAATGAAAGGACAGCCGGAGAATATTTTTAAACACAATATTAACCAGGCTGAGCTGAGCTCATCGTTTCCAGAAACCGACCTTGTGCCAGGCTTTAAATATCCGACTTTTCTATGAATCACAACATGGCCTCATCCTGTACGAACCCAAAAAAAAAAAACCAAAAAGAATTAATACCAAAAGATAAATATATTTTTGTGCGAAATGCAAACGAATTGCAAACGACCTGGCAAAGTTCATTGGAAACATTAGCTAGAAAATGATTTATAAAGAATTTTATTTCTGCCTCGGCCATAAAAGGCAAAGCTAACAATTATGACTTTGAAGCGTTTTTGTTTTCATTTTGTTTGGTTTGTCACTACGCTTGATTTTCTGCCTTTTCAACAATAATATTTTGACACAACAATAGAAACACATTTCGGTGTCAAAAATCTAATTAAATTTTATTGAAAAGATAAATTTTTTGGGCAGCTGCTGCATTAAACCTTTTCTGGGCAAAAAGGGTGTGCAAAATAAAGTGTCAGCCACGATTGCGGCATACAAAATGAAGCGAATGTGAAAGGCCCGACTAATTTGAATTCTTTTCATTATGGATTTCGGAAGATTTTTGCGAAATATTCAAGCTTTTTATTTGATTGCCTTGTATGCAGATTATTTATGATATTTGTGTCTCTAAAGTCGGTATCCTTTTGTTGACACATTGGTATAACTTCAGCCTAATCAAAAAGTATCTCGCTGTGGTGTTGAAATGGTCTTAATGTCAACCTCCACGAGCTGCCAAAAGCAACTCAAGTTCTAACTCTGACATTCAGCTCGACCGATAAAGGCGCGTGCCCACGAAAAAATAATGTATAGGTAAAGAAATCAAGTATTATCGTGGCGTTTTTTTGACGAGGTAATGCAATATGCCATAAGCTCGGAGTTCCGCACCCAGTTTTCCGTTTCAATATCTCTCCGGAGGTGACAATTGGGGCCAACACCTTTTGGTAATTTGCACTAATGCATGCCACAAGCTCTAATGCGACATTTGTCCTCCGCAAAACCATTCGATATAGACATAAATATAGCCATAAGTCGGTTAACTTAAAAGGATTTCATATGCTGGCATTATTGACCACAACAAATACGTAGAATAAAAATTCAAATCAAATGGTCTGGACATTCTGATGACTAATCCGGCAAAATGTGAACTCATGCTCAGCTCTAGAATCATTGAACTTTATTTTATATTTCCAGGGTTTCGGTTTGGACTGGGCTGGAGTACCAAATGAGTGGTAATAAAATTTATTGTATTCTAAATATCATATCAGTTAATTTGCAGACCAAATAATTAGCTGAGAAAAATAACTCTTAGAATTGGACAAAGAAAAAGCATAACGAATATTCTCTTCTATTGTTATGGGGGCCTTAAATTGGAGCATGGAGAAATGGGCTTGGAAATCATAATAATAATTATGAGAATGTTTTCTAGGTATAAAAGAGAATGTATAGCTTTTTATAACTTGTGCTGAATGGTTTGTTAGTTTTGAATAAGGAAATAAATTAGGAAAAAGTCAGAAAAAAGTTAAGAAAGAGTAAGGAAAAACAAAGTTCTAGTCAATGACCTCAACAGAAATATTTTAATGTTTTTCAGAACGATTTTCCAAAGAAAATTTTATAAATATTTTAAAAATTTACAATAGATTCCCAAGAAAATTTTATAAATATTTAACAAATTTACAAGTCATTTGGAATTGAAATAAATTGTTTATAAATTTGAATTTATTGATGTGTAAAAATATTGTGTCCTGTTACTGCAGATTAGTAACTTTTACAATACTGTAGGAAATGTTTTAGAAATATTGTCTTTATAAATTAATTATAATGTTTTAATCTTTTATTTATTACGCTACATACTTCTATTCAATTTAAGACATTTTTTGTTAACATGGAAATACCTGTTTGTTTTCTCATTTCTGTTCAGTCATCTAGTTAATCATTCATATATCAGAATACACACATTTCCTGACCAAATTCATTGCATCATCGACTTTATCTAGACAGTCATTAGTATTTTGTATACAATTTGTCTGCCGCTGAGCTCCTCTCACCTAATTTTTTCGTCTATTTTGGCGACTCTGTCTAGATGCCTAGTAAATTTTAGCAAAAAATATATATATGCATACGACAATTTATGGCTCGGAGCGACCAAAAGTTCATTGGAAATAAATCAAAATGAGACGAATTGCACGTACCTGTCGGCGGCTAGTCGGGGAGCGTTGATATCTCTTTTTATTTTGTCCACTGAAGGCGTTTTAGCTTATATTTCATTTGACTTTATTTTCATTATATTCTGGTCCGGCAGCGGCAGCAGCAACAAATATATGCACTGCCGATTGGCATCAATGTCGCTTGGCCGCTTTTTTATCCCCCAGCAGCACACGTACGCACACTCGCACACTCGCACACACAGCTGTACACACACACAGAGAGGCACACGGACAAGGGGCTCAATGAATCAATGGCAATTCCACAAAAAAACGCGTGGTTTGCGGCAATTTTTTCTTTAAGTTTAAATATATTTTTTACCCAACAAAGAAACGCGTAGTCAGCCAGGCAAAAATAATTGAAAATGTTTTAATACAAAAATTTGAAATTTCAATGATCTTTTTTTGTGATCTCCTAACGGCCAGTGGGCGATTGTCCGAGTGTAACAGCTGTTGGGGCAGCTCTGGGCAGGTGGAAAACAGGCGAAGGGGAACAGGCACCTGACGGTGCTTTAAAAGGGGGCTGCCGCAAAAGGTTTTCCCTTTTTCCGGACTTTTCCTTTTTTTGTCTCTCAGATCTTTCACTTTCTTTGCAATTGTTTGTCGGAACGAGCTCAGTGGTTTTGAACTCGCTCGTCTTGCACTTCGCACTCAACGCTTGGCCGCGCACTCAGGCAGTCCCTCTGAAATGTTCGCTGTTTGCTCTTGTTTTTATTTAAATACTTTTATTTTTATTTGTATTTTTTTAGGCACCGAAAGGTAGGTAGTGTCTGCTCGCGGTGGCTTGCTATTCGTTTGCAACTCGTTTTTTGAACTCGCGACCAGAAACCGAACCGTCTGTCTTGCACGCCAACGCTGTACTAAAAGAGTTTCGCGCTCGCTGGGCCATTAAATACCTGGCGACGACACCTGGCTCTAGTCTGGGGTCTCTCTGGGCCTCGGGATGATGTCAGCGCACTGAGGAGAGCTGCGAGATACTCGCACAGAAACTTTGAGATACAAGATACTCAACGATGCTCGATCTTGGCCAAAAGAGAAACTAACCGGAGCCGCTCTTCGGGCTAAAAAGTTTAATAAATGAATTTATTATGGCTTACAATGACCATACCTACACACTCGATGTTTAAGTCATTGTAATAAATATTGATTTATGGTGGCACCCTCTCAAAAAGGAGCTGCAAATTATAAATGTTAATAACAATTAAATGTTTTGCAAATTAAGTCACTGCATGTCCTGCACTGCACCCCTCTCTAAGGCGTTTTAAAGACTGCAAAACTCAAGGAAATATTTAATAACTTAACGTTTAACCAAGGGAAATATTGTTGTATATTATTTTAAATTTATTTTAGAGACCAGGCAACCCTGCTCTGTGCTCTCTCTTACCAAAGCGCTCTTGGAAACCGGCTTTGTTTACGTGCCAGGTTCGCTCTTTAGCCGGCTTTTTTCTACGAGAACGTAACGCTATAACGTAACACTTCGAGTGTGTGCCATTGAACCAAACTTTATGGATCTTGCTTTGAAGTTGGGTCTTATTAAAGTAGGTATTAATTTTTTTTACAGGTGTCTACATGAGGCATTTATTACCTTCGAGCAAGGCAAGGCAAAAAAACATTGTCATTGATGCTCCTCTCTCGGTGAGCTAATGAAGCCATTAATTAGAACAGCACACACTTTCGATGCCTCAATGCTGAACGTTGCAACGTGGGACGGGCCCAATGCAGTCTAGACCGATTACTACCCTACCTACAGCACGCACATACCAGTTGGACCAGTGCATATGGGGTTTGGGATTGGGTTTGGGACTGGGCTGGGGATCGGATCGTATGGAGGGGCTGCCTGCCCCCAGATGATATGCATGTCAAGTTCAGACGCGGCACTCGTAAGGTCTTGCCACGCACTCGGGCATGAAGATCGAACGCAGGCAGCAGCGAGATCTGGTCATGAGAGTCTGGAGAACGAGCGAACTCGGTTGAAGCCCTTCAGTGGGTGGCTGCACAGAGAAAAATTATGAACAGAAAAAGCCATTAATTTTTGCTATTTTTAGATCAAAAAGGAGACTAAATTGCACATTTTTATTTACTTAAAAAAATAATTGCAACAGTTACTATTTAATTTAGTTTTATTTTTTATTTTTACTGTGCACCCGACAGGCTACTGCCGGCAGCCCGGTCTTAGCCATGGCTTTCGCTACACGCGCCACTTGACCCTCTCGGGGTCGGGCAGTTCAAAAACGTGGCTCTGGCTGCCGCATTCGCAATGCAATTGAAATTGGTTTTGGATTTGGAGCTGGAGCTGGAGCTGGAGTTGGAGTTGGAGTTGGACCTGGATCTGGAGTGGGCATTCGGTTGGGGAATTAGTTGCACTCTCGTTCGGCTGGAAGCATGGCCAACTGTTGTCACGCCGTTCTCAGCGCTCTCTATCTCCTGAGGGGTTTTTGTTTGGTTTTTGTTTTTATTTTTATTTTTTCTTTTGCTAACAAATTTTTGGACAAATCGCATTTGAAAGTTATGGCACGAGTTGTGGGCTGTCGTCGCGGGGCCAACAAATTGGACTTTGAAGTGTTATTCCCTATTTTTCAGGGCTTTTTTTAGTGATTTATATTGAGTTTTTAATAGTTTCCATTATGTAAATCAATTTAAGGTGCAACAAATTAAATGATCCCATTTACCAGACATTTTTTGATATATCAAGATTACGAAAAATTATATTTTATAATTATTTATAAATAATATGTAACTAAATATAAAAATACTTAAGTCCAAGGTCAAATGACAACGACTTGCCAAAAAAGTATAAAACATTTGAACTTCACACATTAATGCATTAACTAATGGGCAACAAAATGGGCGTGACCCTATCTATCAGTCCATCATTGGATCCACCACGTGCCACAAGCACACATAATATAAATATATATAAAACTTAAAAATATCCATATAATAAAACAGATAAAAAATAAATAAAAAAGTAAAGGCAAGCCAGTATTTTTGTGTGTTCACCTGGGTGCTTCCTCAAACAAATTGTGGTACGTGTTTTTGACAATCTTCCTGAATTTGACTAGACGGTGCATGCTTGACTAATTACCAAACAAAAAACCAAAAAAAAAGGCAAACAAAAAGCCAACACTTTGAGGAATTAAATAGTTGAATACGCTTTAAAACAGTTGAAATTGATTTGTTCCTTAAATTCTTTTTATAATCTGTTTAGGTTATGCTAAATATTTTCCTTAAATAACCTTTGTTACAAGTTTTGCCAAATTTAATTGAATTTAATTTTCCATTAATTATTTATAATTTTACCTTTAAAATTATAAGCTTAACTCATCCCTTATAACATTATTTATTTTGTATTTAATCGTGTAAAATTTTCCTCTTAAAATATATATTTTTTAGAGCCAATTTTATAGCTTAGGACTCATTTTACTTAATAAAATGTTTGAGTCTTTAAATCTTTATATCTTTTAAAAAGGGTATAAGACACAAAAAATGTTTAATTAGCCGAAAAGCATGAAGAAGAGTTTTTTTTGCTGAGATTTGTATTTATATTTATGTATGTATTTTGGCTTGTAGAGACACGCCCTGGTAATAGGCAAAGGTTCAACTGTTGACGTTGGCCTGCGGCTTCCGGTGCCGCCACTTAAGCAGGTGAGCCAGCTGTTTTCGAGGTTTTAATTCAAGGAAGTTCCTGACAATACATTAATTGCAAAATTTTCCACATTACATATACATTTTTCCATTACATTAATTACAATATTTTCCTTATTTACCCATAAGCGAAAAGGACTTGAAATATATTTATTTTCCTTGTTTAAATAGTGCTCACACAAAATAAGTTTTAGAAATCAACATAGAATTATCATCAAAAAGGGGTAGACTTTCTTTTCAAATCTTTTATTATTATTAAACTTGTTTTAAATTTAATTAACTTTAAACCTTATTTCAAAATAATATATAGACCACTGCTGTGCTACACTCCCCAACTTGAAATTATGCCAGCATAGCGATGTCCAACAAGTGTTTCAAGTCTGGTGCGATTTTATGTTTGATTTACGTCTCAATTTGCATTTGCCAAAGTTATGTACGTGCCCTTTTTGTCAAATAAATAAAAACATAAAAAAGGAGTAAAAATCGTGTATTTATGAGACATTTATGGTGGGAATATGTTTTGAATATTTAATTAGAGATTGGCTCTTTGGCCACGCGCTGGTTTTGTCCAAGATTGGGAGTGTGGGCTGATGGCATAACCTCTCGGTTTATGACTTTTGTCACAATGCAGGATCATTGTTTCAGCAAAAGATTGCAGATGAAAGCCTTGAAATTTTTAGTAAATTAAGGTTTACTGATTGAGAAATTAAAACTAAATATGAACTAATATTAAATAGTATTATTATTAAGAAATAACTACTCAAAGCTTGCAAACATTGTTCCACAAAATTGAGTCATATATTGTGCTGTTTTTCTGACAAAAACTATTTGCCAAAAAATAAATTTTGGCTTCGACTTGGCTGGTACTTGGCTTGGCTCACGATTAGCCCCCGTAAACTCTGACCCCGGCCAATCAGTGTTCATCTCTCGTACCTGATGTGTGTGGCATGCCCCACAAGCCAGCTAGCTGGGTTCCAGACGCCGTCTCCATGTTCCAAGCTCACATGCTCTATAAGTAAATACTTAGCTGCACACATAACACTTTGCTGACCCAATTCAAGAGTCGAGAGGCGAGAGTGCGCCTGGGCTCTGAACCTTTTAAAGAGCTATTACATGTTGCAGCCAAAAAGATTAAACGGTGCCCCAAACAACAGCAAATGCCACAATCCCGAGCTTGGCTTAAAAATATTGCGTTGTCTCCGGCTGACTGACAAGACAGAAGTCGACTCATTGCAGATTGAAAAGAGCGCAGCGTGGAGATTATATAAACTTAAAGGGGCGACCTGGAAAAGGTAAGACTAAATTAATTATGGTATTTAAGGGGGCCCTAATACCATACCAAGGAGTTATTTATATTTCCCAGATAAACAAGTTTATAATATACCTTTTAAGGTGTAAATGCCAAAATTCTACAAGCTATGCAGAATTGAAAGTGGTTCCAAGTGCTTCCTTCCTGCAGCTCAAGATCAGATGTATCTCCACATTTTTTAGTGATCGCTTAATTAACTGACCCGGCTGATATTTGATATTTCCTACGGACCAGAGCCCAAGACCAAGCCAAAGGTGATGCGATAAAGATCTCCTAGCCTTATGGAAAATGGCTTTGAGATGCTACCAACAAGCAAGCAAGAAACGTCAAATAGTTTAGGCCATATAGAGCTAAACTAATTGGCTTCCTGGCCAACCAAAATGGCGAAGACCACATCTGCGGCTAAATAAACAATTTAATTATAAATAAATAATTAAATAAATGCCCCGACACGAACAGCCAATTTACATCGAATGTAAATGTTTTTGTTCTGTTCTAAAGTTGGTTCTGCCAAAGTCTATAAATAAAATTCATATAAATCATTCAGTCAAATGATTTTGGACAAGTTCAAGTTTTTTGTTTGAACAGAGAAGCGCAAAATATATATAAGCGAGTACAGTGCGAGTCATAGGCACAGTCCGCCCAGGAATTAATTCCCATTTAAGCCTTGTTTAATATGAGTGCCTTACGGCTTTGGTTGGAACTGTAGATTCGGTTGAGGCTGCCAGCGGATCGATCTGCCTTGTATGGCAACTGGACCATGTGGCAAAACTGAATATCAATTCGAATCTCAAATTGTTCAAGTATTTTCTCAGTCTGCGACCGAGTCTGAGTCTGAGTCTGACTGAGACCCACGCGTGTTAATTACAAATTGTTTGCTGTGCCTGTCGCTGAGCAGTCGTTGTGGTTCTTACCTTTGTGGGCATTATTTTGTAGTATACTTTGTATTTTTAATTTTATTTTTTTTTTTTTTTGTAATTTTATTCTTCTCCATAGTTTGAGGCGCGCAACTTGTGTCACATTTAGACGCAACGTATTTATCATGTCAGCAATTAATCAATGGAATTTTATAATTTTATGCCAGTTACAAGAGGGTAGGCTTTAGAGTTTTGGAAATGAATAAGATCTTGGAGATTTGTACAAATTAAAAGTCTATCAAATTTCTAATAAACTAAAGTATAATTTAAATTATTTCTCTCTCGTTTGGCTTGTTTTCTTTGGTGGCCCACAATCCTTTCGCAATGTTTCTTCATCTTTAGTGACTGCAGCATGCCATAAAGTCTGTTACAGTCTGTTTTCCAGTCGGCAAGTTATTCATTAGGTCGCCGTAAATGGTCAGCAAAAAATACTTCAGTTGTTAAATGGTTAAATGCGAATTTCTTGTTTTTCCAAGCCACCAACAAAGAAGGGTGAGGTGAGCTTTATTGTGTCATGATCTAATCAAAAAGCGATAAAGTACATGCTGAAATGGATCACTGAGGAGGTTTATCTCTAAGATATATCTTTGATTTTGTAGGGAAAACAATTTGAAAATATCGCCAAGCAATACCTTTTCTCCCAATTAATATCAACTCTATATATTTCCTAGTCTCATTTCATTTCGGTTACACAATCCAATTAAGATTTGGAAATAGTGAGTTTTAAGGCATTATTAAATGTAACCCACCGAACGGCATTGTAGATAATTAAGCACTGTTAATTGCAGAGAGTTTGGGTAGAGAGCCTCCGGGCGCCAAAGTGGGCGTTTCTGCCCCCTTAAAGGTACAGTGAACACCTCTTTGGCTCGATCTTCGTGTTACCCAATGACGGGTAGCTGTTACAATTGCGCACTTCATTTGTGCCACGGGTCTTGGAGGCTGTTTCACCTACATTAGTTAATTATGCGGCCCATTAAGCCCGATGAATGCCAAAGCAGCAAAAAAAAGAAGAAAAAAAAACTTTAAAAAGTAGAGGCTTGCAGCCTTTTTGGGCCAGAAAGGTGGGCAAGTGGGGTGGGGTCAGGTGTTGGGAAATACTCACGCAGACAATTGTCTCCGGGCATCTGGAGTCTGTGTGTGTGTGTGTGTGTTTTGGGGCATCTTCAGTGCTCGCTCAGGCAGCCCACACCCGGAATGGAGACAGTAAACTAAGGTCGAAATGGTCCTAAAGAAGAGTATAAATGTATTATAGATAAATAGAAATATTTTACTTTAACAAATTTTAAGAATTAATTAAATTAATTTTTTTTCTCTAGTTTGAGAATCTCGCAAACTTGCGCCTATAATTCGCAACTGGTTCTAACAGTCCTAGCATGAAGTCAGGTTGCCAGCCGATTTTGGATATGTGTGAGTTGTTTGTAGTTACTTACCCTGAAAGTAATTAACTAATTTTTAACTAATTTATAATTCAATTAAAATAACCTTTAAATTTAGAAACGTTGTTTTTTTATAAATGTATAATTAAACTTTTTTTAAATAACAGTTTTTAGGGGAAAAATATTAATTTTGTAGTAACACATTCACACATATTTAAGTCGGCCAACAACCGTCACTTCATTCCCGGGCTGATAGAACCAGTTGCGAATTATAAACGCACATGTGGGAAATTTTTAGGGAAATTTGCCAAAGTTTCAAAAATTTACTTTTAATCAAGAAAAAGGTCTTCCTATATTTATATTTGATCTTGTATCCAGTTACTTTGTGCCATAAATAGTAACTCACACGAATGCAGTAGAAAAATCTTAAAATTAATAATTTATTTATATCTATCAATCTAATTTCTCTTTATAGCAGGTTTCTACTGTACTGTGCTGTCTATTGTTTGTCGCTCTTTGGCGCTGATGGCATCATTTCAGCAGCTTCACCAAATCTGCAAACTACATGCAATGTCTGCGCTGCTCTTTTGTAATTTAATATTTTGGCTGGTGGGAAGCTCATTGCCCGATTGAATGACTGACTGACTCAATGCCTTACTTACTGCGTGACTGACTGACTGACTGACTGAGTGACTGACTGGCTGCTCCCTCAATCCCAATCCCAAGCTGGCATAAAGTTCCTCGCTTAAGTCTTTCTCCATTTTAATTATTCATTCATTATTGTGTTAATTGTATGCGTGCCACAGCCGCCGCCACACACTGCACAATGATTCAATTTTCTATGTGTCCCAGACATAATGGCAGCATTCAATACACGAAGTGGCGTGGGCGTCACAAAAAAAGCTATACAAAAAAAAAAACCTCGAAGAATTAATTTCTGAAAAGATGCTAATGATTGATTGCGCCTTGCATCAGTTGATCTCTGAAAGATATTCGGCTGAAATGTCAAACTGCATTGCGTGAGGTTTTCCCTATAATTGTATTTATTTCAATGGTGATTAATTTTGGGTGCAGCCAAGGAGACGAGAAGTTACACAATTGTGCGATGTAACAGATGTACTTATACCAATATACCAAAATTATACATATAGTCTCCTTATTTTTTTTTTAACATTTATTACTTAGAATCCCTGTGAATATATGGCCTTGCAATAAATCAATTAACTGGCTTAACAACATAATCCACAAGTTTATGACTCTCTTTGAAAGTGGTCTTATAAAAATCCCCGGGGATTTTGACAAATTAAACTCTGTTCCAAAATGGTATCAACTTCAAAGCAGGTGCCCTAAATAGCTGGGGAACACAACAGTTTTTAAAATTAAAATACAAGCTCAGGGGAAATGCTCGGCTTGTGCTCCAAAGTACCCATAAAGATCACAATTTTATAGCTTGACTTGGCACCGATTCGTCTGCCAACGCGTTGCGAATAGCTGACGCAAAATCGTTATCGATATTCGATATATGGCTGGCTGGCAGCCGGCGATGATTGATTGCCATTAGTGACTACGATCGTAACGGTTTCGCCTTTTGTCTGCCACAAAACGAACCATCAACTTGGCAGTGGTGGTGGCGGCAGCTTTGGCGGTGTCATCATCACATCAATCATACGCCCCAGCGGCTCCAGATCGACTGCTGCAGCTGCCATGCCCGCGATGTATGGATGCATTGGAGACATGTCTCTCGTTGGCTTAATGATCCGCTTTGTGTTCCATTTGGGAGAAAGTTGAAGCAAGAATTTACATTTAACACCGACGCCTACAACTGACAAAGCCTTGACAACTTACAGTGATGAAAGGGAGCTTATGTGCAGTGAAGAAAAATATTTTATGAATTCTTTTCTGAGGAAATAATTCTTATAAAAGGTAAATTCTATAATATAACTATTTTTTATATTATTCTTATAAGTTTGTAAATTTTACATATAGTTTGCTGTACTATATTTTTGTAGTATTTATTTTAATCAAGATCTAGTTTGAATATTTATTTTTCTTATAAAACTTATATTATTACCCATCACTGTGTCGCTTTCTGTTGCCAACTGCTTTCGAAGAATCAAACATTTTGGCCAAATTCTAATTTATTTTCATCAATTTGTCAAATTTCTTGCTCGATTGCCTAATGGCCAATTATCTTGCTTTTACCAATTTTGGAAGACAACAGAAAATCAGACAAGATACAAGTTGCCACAAATCAAAAACCCAATAAATATAACATAAATGTAATAAAATAAAGGAAATATATTAAATATAATTTCTTAAAATATATAAATCAAGGTATTTTTAAATGAACTAATTTTATTGCAAAATATATTTAGCTAGTATATACTTAAGAAATAATATTAAGAACCAAAACAATTAATAAAGTAACATAAATCTAATGAACCCTAAAAAGTTATAAATCATGAAACAAAAATACTTCATAAAATTGTATTAACATATTTAATTGGTATATATATAAAGCCTGTAATTGCTAAAGAAATAAAATAAAATTAAATTAATCGATTGACTCTTTTAATAAGTGATTAAATTTGTTAAGTAAACTTTTAAAGATAATATACTAAAAGGAAAAAATCCATTCCATTCGTCTTGTATTTTAATCATTTTTTAAGGCACATTCCACCTTTCATTATAACTAATTATTTAAAAATTCGTAATAAATAAATTCCTGGAATTCGGCACCTATTCCTTATTCTATTCAGCCTTCTCATTAAGGTGGAAAATAAAATTTTTATTGATCTTTACCAATTGTTTATGTTTGGATTTTTAAGCTTAGTGCCTCACGACACTATAAAAAAAATAATTTGGCGGCCCTAGCGGGGCAGGGCATGTTGGGGCGCCATTTATTTGAATGATTTGACAGTTCTTTAAGACGATTGAATCGACTCGCAGAGTCGTAAACATTTGAATTGCTCAAAGAAATATTATTAAGTAATAATAGTCGGTGGTGTACATGCTGTGCAAGCAAAGCCCAGACACGGAATACCCATCGTTAATGTCTCAATAATGTGGTGAAGTCCAGGAAATGCGGAAACGAGAACGAGAGGGAGAGAAAGATTTGATGGAACGAGGGAAAGAGTGGGTATTACGTATACGCACCGATGTCGATGATGATGAAGGGCCTTCAACTTGACACTTGAACGCAAACACTCGAACATGGGCGGTCACGTTTATCACTTATTTAGCCATAAAAACCATGGACAGTATCACAGGGGGAGGAGTACCAGCAGCCAGCAGCTGACAGTCCCGACGGCGGCCACTTCCTTATGGCTATCGCCGATCCATTGTGTGGTCAGATCGTAAATCGAAGCGAATCAAAGCACCTTACAATAGAACCGCTCTCTGTAACTGCGCATAATGAATATGCGATCATGATTTTATTTGTTTATTAAACGAATTTAATTTTATTGTGAGAGCTGTAATGCTAACCGAATAAACGTTCACATTAACCAAGATTTGAGCAAAAAGGGATAACTCTTGCTATAAATTTTTTTATACATATAAAAAAAGCACAAAAAACATGAATTAATTTTTTTAATGAGGAATTTTTTATATAAAAAAATGAGTTACTATTTACTTCACCTTTTTTTAAATTTAATCCGTCTTACTTGTAGAAAATATTTATCTCTTATTTTTTGGGAAAAAAATAATTATTTAAAATAGATGCCTTGAATATTAAGGAATATCATTTATCAATTGATTTCCTAACTTATGGCATTGCCTTAATTTGTATGATTTTATTTAAAAAATATATTACAAAAAAATTGTAACCTTTTTAAAATAGATTTAAATATGTATATATATATATGTTTTTTAATGTTGAAGTGAAAATTACTTAGTAAACTATATATATATTTTTTACGCAAGGCAATTTGCTGCTATTTAAAAAAATGAATTATTTAGTACTTATTACACAGGAGACTAAAAATAATTTAAATTGTTTTCTTTGCTATGTTTTTGGCCGCCACTGTATGTGCGGTTCAATACTTGGATAAGCCGCAGCTCGTTTCTACACCCTGGTTCGCGTTCTTGCTGTCGACAAATATTTAAGACAAATTTGTTTATAAGCAGTGCAAACGTATTTAACTTTAAATAAAGCAGTGTGTCAAGTAATACGTATTGTACATAAGTCATGTAAAAAAAATAAATATGAAAAACAGAAAATGATTCCAATAAAAAATCTAAAAATTTAAAAAAAATGATAACATTTTAAAATAAATCTTTAACAAAAAAATGTTCGTATAATGTATAATTCACAACAAGAGCGAAGTAGCAAATGGATTAGTTCAACAATATTGAGGATCTAAAAATTGTTTGTTATATCAGAATTTTCCTAAAACTTATACTTATTACAAAATCAGTTTACATATAAAATGATCTATATATTTAGTCACTTAGGACAGTTATTAGTTGCATTTTCACCTTTAAGGAAAGGTAATTTTCCCCTTTAGTCTACCTTGAACCGGTTTTTCATCGGTGCCATACACACACATTAACACTTTAAACAATCGGTCGCCCCCGCCTCAGCGCCTCAGAGCCTCAGGTGTCAATGTACGTGTTGGGCAATTCTAATTAATTAATAAATTAAGAATGACAAATGATTTTCAAATGCCTTAATTAATCATTTTTAACGCACCAGCGACAGCCAAGAAACGTGCTTCGGACAGGTGACGCCAACAGAAATGGTCAAGGAAAGGTGCCATCGAAATTATTTCGAACTTTGAATTGAATATTTTAGAAGTATATTTATTTTCATTTGAAAATGTACTAAAATTTACTATTTATATTTAAAATTAATTAAAAAATAAAATAAAAGTTATGAGTAAGTTCCAGGGTATTAAATTATTGGTAAGAAGCTTGCGAGGTAGAGAAGGAGTCATTTCTGGTCCTATAAAATACATATACTTATTATTAGCATCCACAGCCGCATTAATTTAGCCATGTCCGGGGGAAAAAAATTACAAGTTTTTTTTCAAAAATTTATAAAGGGTTACATCGTAAAAATTGTCATTAATACCAAAACAATTTTAATTTTATAAAGTTTTAAACTTGATATGCAGATTTTTAAATTGAATAAAATACAACTCAATACTGCTTTCCGATCTGAAATTAATACACTGTTGGCTTAGTTATGATACATTTTAAATTTGGTCCCTTGGCCCTTAAAATTTAAATAAATTAAGCTACTAATCCATTACCATAACATTTTTGATTTATAAAAAAATATTTATAAAGTGTTTATTTATATTAGGGTTTTCCTATTGATAAGAAAGACACAGCAAGTGGCAAACGTACTTATTTTAAAACACTTGTAAAACTGATTAAATACATTTTAAGGAAATGAACTACTTTCTCTACTTAAGCTTCCATTTATGACTTAATATTAATTTTAGAATTTTATTTAGTTCAGTGTAATTTCAACGCGTAAACAACTGCTACCAGCCCCTGAGCTGATTTGTCCCGATCTCCATCTCCGTGTATATCGCTCGGTCCCAGCATCACAATCAATATTTGGTAAGCGTTTAATTGGCTGACAATCGCGGCTGCTCAACTCAATCGCGGGCAAATGTCAACCGTGGAATGCCGGAGCAATGCGGCGGCTAATCAGAGACGGGGGCCACAATGACACCTGGTTATAGGTAGCCGTGTCGGTATCAGTGGAGGCCGGGCAGGCAATGATCGATTGCAGTCGATCTGGTGAGACTGGGGACATGGAAAGGTGTCACCGTGGCTGGACATTGACACAATCACGGGCTGGGCGAGGCTCGAGTACCGATTTCCATTTCAATCGGTGGCAGTACAAAAAAGGCGACCCCCGAACTATTTGACACTGTTTTTCTTTATATTTATTTTTTTTTTAAGTCAGTGAATGGTGATTAATTAGATTTGCCCAGCGTGGATTGGAGAGGGGAGCGAGATTAGCGCATCTCGAGGATGGAGCATGGGGCACGATGGAGCTGAGAGATATACTTACGCCAGCTATCCCGGCGGCGGCAAAACGCATTTGATCCACGATGACGCGGTGGGATTTGTGGAAAAAAAATGCTGACTCTTGGCATCGTTCGTATCGATCGGCAAACACTTTTTGGAGTAATTTCAATTTCATAATTCGTTGCGCTAATCTCGTCTTTCTCAAGATCGCCGAGAGAGCGATAGGGAGAGCGAGAACTGGAGCTGAGTCAGTGCATCTCTGGCCGTCCATCCCGCTGCCAGATTCATTTCCAGCTACTTGCCTTTGTGCCTCATCATGCAAATGGATCCGCGCCCCTGATTGATACATAAACACGCGCAAACTCCTCCGCTCCGATCGGATCTTCTACTCCCGCTTCGGCGGCAATATCTAATAGAAATGTTTGAAGAAGACTTTCGTTTTTCCCCTGACATTTCTTATTATTATTTTGTTGTGAGTTGTGAGTTGTGAGTTGTGGCCCGGGGACTTTGTGGTTGCCGGTTGACTCTTCCGTCGGCTGTCTAAGCCCTCTTCCGCTGCCTTTATCAATAAGCCAGCCGAGATAAGCTTGGGGGCCTGGCTCGGGTCGAGCAGCTTCCTTGGCATGTCAGCTATTTTGCATAAATGACAGTCGCACACGGTCATGCCCATGAGCAAATATGCACACACACTCAAAGCTGGGAGCTTCGGCAAACAATCAAATGTCGTCTAGTGCCAAGAGTGGGCGTTACGAAGGGAGTAGCCTTGGCAGGGCACAGTGGAACGTAACAGAAAGTCCTTTTTCTGGGGGTATTTGAAGGTGATTTGTACTTAAATGAGTGTTAACATTTTATTTGGGGGTTGAATTAATTAGTAGGAACTAAAGGATCACTCTACCTTAAAAATAAAATAACTATCTAAACAAATTTCTAACTTTCTTCTAAGCATTCTGCCTTTTTTTGTATTAATTTATTATTTGTACATTAATATATTTTATTTTTATTCCAAGGCTTTTAAATCTATACAAACTATGTCTAAAAATAAGCAATGAATAATAAGGGTTTGTTAATTACAGGTTATTACATTTTCTAACTTACTTTTGGACACAATTTTAAATAATATCAAATCTCCAGAAATTTTTTATCAGATATTTCTAAGAGGGCAGATAAGAGTAACTCTTACGAAAAATTTTTTATATATATTTAATTTTCACCATATAACCCTTATCTACCCCACTGTTTCCTATTCCTAGCCCGCCCAATGTGGCCAAGAGTGGGTTGAAAGTGGGCGTGGGCGTGGGCTGAGGCCTGGGTGAGGGGGGCGTGCCTCCACTTGGTGTTGTTCCTGTCATCGTTGTTGCTGTTTTCTGCCTGCGTATTTGGCGCGGCGCTTCCTTATTCTGCATACATGAATACGTAATTGAATTTTGCGGCGTGTTGTCAATTTTGTTTTTCCCGCCTGCATTTGAACAGTTTTTATTTTTCCGAGACGGAGGTTTTCCGGCAACCGGGCTGCTGTGCTTTTTCCTTGACTTTGTTGCACATTTGGCAGCGTATCCACTTAATGCAAAGACTTTTGACGGAGACGAAGAGAATCACTTGTTGCTTGAAATTATTTTATATATAATTTAAATATTAACTAGGCTTCAATGGAATTAAGAATTTTTATGGTTTGGGTATTAAAATATGAGATAATACTAAGAACTTATACATTTTGTATATATAAGTGTTATTTTTAAGAAAGTATTAAGCAATAAGTAAAACAGAGCTCTTAGAAGTGTAATTTTTAACCGATTAATAAAAAGCAAAGTCTAATAGCAATATAATAAATGCAATTTAATTAAGCATAAAAACATTATCCTCTTCAAAAGTAAAACTTTTTAAAAAGAGCTCAACTAAATCTTTATGAAGGGGCATAAAAATAAGTCTTCCTAAAAAATACCAAGACATTTTCAAAAACAAGTTCCTGAACTCCACTAATTTTCTGTGCTTCCCCCCACAAACCGTGAAGGATTTTTTGATTGCCAGCTTTTTCTAGGCAGTCATTTTGCCCGTCACCTGACTTAATTGCAATTGGCAATGGTCGAGGAGCTCGAACCGGGCCACATCGAAGAACTTTGGCTCTAATGCAGTCGGCATAACAATTATCTGCAGCATCAGAGTGCCGAGTTCCAGAAGTCTGTGACATGAAATTGAAATTAAATGCGAGTACACCTCTTAGATATATATATATTTACAGACATGCTTATATGTGTGTTATTTCTTTCTATGGCGCAGCCCATGACGACGTGCCCGGCATGTTTAATTATTTAGGATGATATTCAAAAATGGAATGAGTGAGAGAGATGAGTAGGAATACCGATTATCATATGCGCAGGCAGGCTGTTTAATAAAAACCGAAATTAGCGGCGCATATATATAGGTGATGGATCTCGGATACGAATCTCAAGAAACCCGATTCTCCCTACTCCATCTGCGGCAGACATGCCGACGTCTAGGCGGACTTATCTCTGGCATTTATCTGCCGGATCGCTGGATGCTGGATGCTGTGGATTCCCAAACACACGCAATGTGGCATCGTGAAGACTCCATTTAATTGCGGTACGGTATGGAGCACTTTGGGTGATTGCATCTCGCTGCACCGACAGTTGATTATGCGTGCAATTAGAGCGCATCATCACTCACAATTTTTTAACACTTTCCTACTGGCCTAATGTCCGTTCATCAATCAGATTGGCGGCTGCGTAGAACTATCTTTTCCGCTGCCATATAGATATATGTATATATCTCGACTTCAAAACTAAAATCGCGGCTCTCTGGGAGTCATTATTTCCACATTTACCCGGCTCATTTATCAGCATTTTCTTTCTTTTTTCCTGTGCACTTAGCGCCCACAACATACCGAAAAAAAGATAAAAAAAAGATACCGAAAAAGGTAAAGAAAATTTCGATTTCGGTTTGTTACTTCTTTTTTCTTAGAGAGATTTTACCTTATATGAAATGTAGGCTTTGTAATTTAGACATTAATCTAAATGTCTCACTTATTTGGTTTCTTGTTGGCTCTCAGTTCTTTGTAACATTTTTTATAAGAAGCAATTATCAAGGCAAGGCATAGGTATATCTCATCTATATCATAGCTTAAGCACCATAAATATCATCATATATTCTATAAATCCCCGCAAAATCCCTTCTGCTCAACTCACAACTGTTCGGTAACTTTCCTGGCACTAGAAAGAGAATCCTTCCAAATTGAATCTGACACGAAAATCAAGTGATGTATCGATGAGCGGCTTTGAGGTCATTTAGTGGCATTAGCCTGGGAATATCAGCAGTCGGTTGATCCGCTCAAATTACCGACGAGAGCTTAGCTCCGATTCGGTGGGGTTTGTGCCTATTTTTTTACCACTTGGAACCCTCGCTCGTGCCGATGGGCCGTAAAAAATGACAAGTGCAAGCCGGCAAGGTGGAAAAGGGGTGCATAAATTTAGCTAAAATGTATCGCAATTGTTTCTGGCCCGGCTGGCGTTTAGCAACCCTCGCACTTCCACTTGCCGAGGGTGGAATTGGGTGTTCTAGGCGGGGGGGTAGAGAGCATGTGTTTATGGGTTTGACTTTTCATTTGATTTAATTTGCCACGGCCAGGGGGAGGAATTTGTGCGGCCCCAGATTAACTGTTGGCTTTTGGCACGTTCGTCAGAAACAATAAAATCAAATAAAAATCTTCAACGCCCACTTAGTTATGGTTGTTGTCACTTCATTAAGAATGAGCTGTGAATATTTAATATAAATACGGTTGGCGGGAAAAGCGCCGATTGTGTGGGGAAAACAATGAAAATTCCACATGGCCTTAAATATTTAGTAATTCGGTTACAGATTATTGAATCTAAATAAAACAGGAACTGGAAAATAATGGTAATACAGGTATGCTTATGGCATTTTAGCTTTTAAAAGGTTTTTATATTGTTTAGAAAATTATTGGAAAATCAGGAAAGTAAAGTTTATCTCAATTTAATTATTTTTGTAAATAATGTTAAGCTTAAAATCTGTTAAACAAAAATTCTAAAAATTCTTGAAAGTTATCTAAGCTGAAATCATCTTCAAACTGATTGATTTTCCCGGCTTTTGTGGCTTTTCCTCTCTAAAATCAGCACCCACGCTCATTTGGCACTTTGCGATCCCTAGGATTTATGCCGACTTTGGCCCGCAATTTGCAATCTGTTAGCCTTTTGTGGTCTGTCTGGCATTTCTATATTTATTATATATATTATTTCAGGGGTCTGCTGGTCGCAACAGGAACCGCAAAAACCCTTTTTGCGCTCTGCTTTTGTAACGATTTTAGCCACTTTTGCTGTTGGCCAATTCATTTGTTCATAATTTGCGGTCGGCAAATAACAGCAGCTGGAGGGCAGCAGCACTTGTTGGCCTCCAACTTGGCTCACAGGATCGACACCGGCTGCATTCAGTGGGAAATGTGACTTAGATTTAGTTGCAATAACCACATGCCACGGTGCCACAGTGCCACTGTGGGTTGTGCGTTGTGCATTCTGCCTTGCGGTTTTCTGGGCCACCAGATGCCTTGTGATTTTCTCCGGGCCCCGTCTTGAGGCTTTATTTTATGTTTTGGAACCGATCCCAGAGCGAATTTCGTGCCAATCACGCTAATATCTGTGTCACTGGAGCGTTGCTAAGCCGGTGGCCCGGTGGCCTCCGGCCGAACAATGGGCCACAAGTGGCCTCCGAAAAAGATGTCGGCGGCCAATTAGAGATCGGGCCAGAACACACCAATGACTTTGACTTACTTTCTCCATACTCCGCCAAGCTCTGCTCTGGGCAAACAATGACAAATTCTGCGCCGTTTCCAATTTCCAGCACTTTTTATTTGGCAAATTCACAGTCACGCCGCAGTGTCCGCTCTAAGCGGCTTAGGAGGTGTTCGGTTTTGGCCAGCCCAGTGAGCATCTTACGACTTTAATTAGCAGCTCATCAAGATGAAGTTGTTCAGCATTAATTACATCTCACCTGGCTATTTGCCGTCGTGATCCAGTCGGCTTCTTTACTCTCCCATCAAATCAAGTGTCGGGGAAGATTGCAAATTACTTAGCCGTTAAAATATATGAAAAAATAAGGAAAAACGAACAACTTAGACAACAAACTTGTTTTTCTTAGATTTGTGCGAGAGTGGGAATAATATACTTAAGAAAATAAAATGAATCTGAACACTTAAAGAAGAGTTATATTAAATTTTTAAGAAAAATCTATGCCTTATAACTTAATTGGAAGTGTAATTATCTTGTTAACTATCTAAAAGCTATACAATGAAGGATATTCAATAATTATATAGTCAAAAATATTTGTTATAGTAATCAATTAAGATTTAAAATGAAATCAGAGAATTCTAAATTCAATTTATTTTATGCCCATAAAAATATACAATGATTTAAAACTAGAGCGGCATTTACATTTATTCATTTTTTTAAGTTCGGTAAAAAATATCTTACAGAGGGTGTAACGATTTTAGGTTTATAGTTTATTTAAAAAATTTTAAGTTAAATGTTATTTAAAACTACAATCAAATTTCTTGCAATATAAATCAGTAATTTCGAGCTCTAGCCTATTTTCTTAAACATTTAAATATTATCCCATTTAAAGTAATTTTATCTGCCAGTTATACACATATCTAAATTTCGAGAATTCCTTGTTAATAATATTTCTGGAAATAAAACTTCCTGATTCAAAGAGTCTCTTTTGTTAATTTTAAATAATTTTCTTGATATTAGAATCCAAAAACGAGACATTAAATGTAGCTTTAGCTATGCAAGTTTCCATATAATAAAATCCTAAAGGACTTTAACTTAAAAAAAATACCCCTCACACCCACCAATCCCCTCTTCCTCACTCAGTTCCCAGTGCAACATCCACAACAAAAAATCAAAATAAAAAAAATAAAATAAAAAAAACCCACAACGATGTGTAAATCGATTCATCGTTTGATGCCGACGATCGTGGATGCCGATGCCGATGCTGCGGCTGCTGCTGATGATGATGTTGATGATGATTTGGTGATTTTCTTTATTATTATTACTGTTTTTAACCAACTTCTTATTACAACGAGTTTTAAGTTATTTTTTTCTCGGTTTGTTGTCTTTCCCTTCGTGTTTTCTTCGCGCACTCGGAGCACTCGAGCCGAGAGGTGTTGAAGACATGGCGGTGCCAGATAAAAGGCGCTACAAAATTGCTTTCTACCCGCCGCGTCTCCTCCGGAGTGCCCGAGAGCTGGAGCGGAGCGAGATGGGGCTAGCGAGATTCCAGACATCAATTCATTTGGCTATGGACTCTGCGGAATATTCAAAGGTGAGAGAGGAAAAAAAAAACTACCGTTTGGCAATCAAAGAGCCATGCAGAGGCAGCAGCAGCCGCAGCAGCAGCAGCTGATGATGATGAAAAAAGTGGGCAGTAAGGCGTTAATTGCTCATTATTGGGCACACTTCATGTCACACACAAAATGCAGACGCAGAAATTTATACGCTGATTGAGTTGTCCAGCCCGACGACCACGATGATGGAGGCGATGATGATGATCCCGATGATACTCATCATGATGACGATGACGCACTCCTCCAGTTACCTTTTTTTTTTCTCAACTTGTGTTTAACTTTTTCCACCTCCGCTGCCGCCCTCCTTTAACACATCGTCTTGTGGCTCTTTCTGCCTCTTGTTCAAGTACTAAATTACATAGTTTTTCAAGTGGAAAAACTCAAGAAATTAAGTTTAGGCTGCTGTAACTGCCGCGGAGCTGTAGCTGTTTCTGTTGCCATTGTTAATTGTAGGTTTTGGATCTGCTGCTGCTGCTGCTGATGCTATTGCTATTCCTTAAACACGGAACAAAAATAGGTTGTAAAATGTAGTTATTAATTTACTAAAATAAGAAATATTTATTTTAAACTAGTGAGAGAAAAATATGCACAGTAGTTGATTGGTTGATTGATTCATATGGCAAATAAGGTAAAGATTAATACATAGAAATTTGTTATAGCTATGAAATTCAATATTATTATCAAATTATCTCATGGAATCTATTGAAGTTTGATGTTTGGAAATTTTAGTTATCAAAAAATATAACATTAGTTCTTAGATAGTATTAATAAAACACCCGAAGCTTGTTAATAATTTTATAAATATTTTTTAAACGGATTCATTCTTTACAAAAATTATGCAATAAACTTGTATACATTGAAATAGGTGCAATATATCATACAGAATATAGAATATGGAAGTATTTTGCATAAAAGTGCATACTTCAAATATTTTACCAGGACTTTTTTTAATTTTTATTGTTTTTTTTTTATAATTTCGAAATCTAACAATTGGTTTCTAACCTTAACGTAAGGTAAGGAGTCGTTTATAATTATGCTTAAGTATTTCAAATATTTTTAACCCGTTAAATATAAAAAATATGTATTTGAATTATAGACAAAATATTAAAATTAAATACATTTTACATTTCTATATGGCACAGGTGCATTTAAATACATTTCACATTTCCATTACGATTTTGTAATAAATTAAAATTTATTTAAATCCTTTGAATGTCCTAAGTTCTTTTTTTATTATAAATTTTCCCAAGACACAGTTCTTTTAATTTTGGTTCATAGGAATATAATTCCTTTTGAAACTGCTCCCAATTTTTTCTCCCAGTGTAACCCTGTTGCATTCGACTGGACGACAGCTCACGTCCGGGGCTAGCCTATGGATGGATACGGCCAGATGGATGGATGGATGGTCCACTGACCATGCGCAGCTGCGTTTGCGTTTGCTGTGGCTGTTGCTGTTGCTGTTGCTGTTGCTGTTGCTGTTGCTGTTGCTGTTGCGGCGGTGAAAAATCTAAGTTGCCGGACTTGAGTTTGACTTTAATTGCTCTTGACAGTCATCACTGTCAGCGGCGGCGGCAACTGCGCCCCCCATCAACGTGCCCTCGCACATAATCATCGCCATCATCGCCGGCGTCATCATCGGCGGCTCGTGGTAACGTGGCAACCCGGTCGTAGTTTGCCAATCTCGCTGCCCCAATCAACATGCGCTTGTCAAACCAGACTGGGCCGCGGTTGCTGGTTGGGTTAGACCCACCGACTTTGGCTTCGACTTGGACTCGGACTGGGTTTGGGACTGGGACTTGGCTTCTTGCCTAATACGGCCGCCATTTTGCAGAGTCATTTGTGTTAATGGCGGCTCTGACTTCGCCGACTGTTGGCTTGCTGGCCCGGGTCAGGCGTTCTCCCATGCTAAGTACAGCATATAATTAAATGAAAATTTGGAAATTAACATTTAATGAATGCGATCAGAAGATTGTAATATTTAAGTTTTTTTGGGGGTAACTAGGGGTTAAGACAAATTCCCTTAAAAATATAGAACCGAGTCTTAGGCTTAATGTTTTCAGTGAGGGAATGCTTTGTAATGTTTTTAAGTTAATAAAATAATAAAAGAAAATTGATATAATAGAATATATTTAAATATATAAGAGCAAAAATGAAATGTTTGTAAGCCCTTAAAGTATATAAATACATTTTAGATTAACAGACGAGTCAATCTAGATTATATCGTAGGTATATAATTCATACTACTGAAAATTATTTTATAAAAAAATATGACAAAGATTGAGGCATCGAAATATCAATAATATAATCAATAAATATTAGTTTTAATTTAAGACACGCCTACCTCTTAAAAAAAAACCTAGTTTAGTTATTTCAAATACTATAATATCAGGATATCACTATAATTTATTATAAATAATTATAAATTATAGAGAAAACTCTTCAAAACATACTTAATACGTTTTAATCTTGCTTGTATCTTAATACTCTTAATTAATAATTTATTTAAATATTTCCCACAACAAGTTCATGGAATTTGTTAGCCATTCAATACTGACTAACTGTTTGCCTAAATTTAAAGCGCTACCAGTCAAAATTATTTTTCTGCTGGCCATTGATAAATTGCCAAAGATTAACGCCGTGGATAAGGCTTAGCTCCACAAACAAAAATGTCACTCGAGGCACTTTAAAACGGTGCCTAAAACTAATAATTTGTTTGCTTAAGTCCCTGCTAAATATTTCGTTAAATGCTGAAAGCATTTAAAACATTTTCTTAATGTTGCTAATTTGTCAAGCTAGTTTTTGTTCGATTTTTTTTATAGTTTTTTGTTAACTGTGTATAGTTTACAGAACTTGTATTGTTCATTTTGTTGTTATTAATTCACGCATGGCTTCCCCTACGCTTGTTAATTGTGGCTCATTCTTAGGCGTAAATTATTAATTTTAGCAATTTCAGAAATTTATACACATTTTTTGTGTGATTTATGTTTATCGATGTGAGGTTCATAAGCCGTTACAGTTTTTTGTTTTAGCTGGAACCATAATAACCAAATTATTACTTTTTATTATGTGAATATATATATTTTCCTTTTTTTGTTTTTCGTTGACAATTATGCTTCTCATTGTTGCTCGCAGTTTGTAATTAATGTTCGCTCATTTGTTGTTGTCGCTGTTTGGTTTTACAACTAATCTTGGACAAAAGCACACGTTTTGCAAAAAAACGGCACAAATTAAAACTCAATTTGTTCAATAAACGTGCCAAGCTGGGGACTGACTAAAAAAATATTACAAATTAATACAGCTGGGAGACAACATTCCATTCTAGCCTTCTGCTCAGAGTTCCCTTATTTTAAGGGGTTACAAAAAAAGACAAAAATCAGAATGCATATCCATCTATTATCATTTGTCGCTGTCAATATTTCCCGACTGACCGCATAAACCTCGCTCTACCTCACCCCAAGATCTCCGTTCCATTTCCATTGCGACAACAAAATATTGAAATGCGCATACCAAATTATTCAAATGCGTTAAGTTATGAAGTTATCACGATGGCACTTCTGCTCCAATGTTCCCTGCCCCAAGCCGTGTCGATCCGAGCCAGTGAGTGACAATGGGTTTCCCTCTCGTAGGGCACCCCGCGGTCGGGGTCAGTTTTGGGCTGCTTAACTAGGTGCACACTGAAAAATATCTAAGTTTGTTCTGGGAAATATTCTTAATAATTTAGAAAATGTATATATTTTGCTTAAATTTTAATTTGAAAAAATATACAACAAACTTATCAAGCTAATTATTATGTTTACACAGTTTAAGCTTATTTCTGTTACCTGCAATGTAGGTAATAAAGAAAATAAAAAATAAGAAGTACAACAAAATTATTTTTTATAATAATATAATTTAAGGTAACTTTTATACTCCGAAAAAAAAGGTATTGAAGAAGATTCTTGGCTAAGAACTGTATACTTCTCCACTTGTCTTCTGGAAAAGATCCTTATGTTTTGGCATCAATGTTGGATCTCAATTAATTTATATTAAAATATATTATAAAAAAGTATAATTTTAACCAAGAGATTTTAATAAAAAACACAATCCTTAATGGTGCATTCTAAGGGTCAAGTGTTATTTTATTAAAATTTATAAGAAACCTTTCCCTAGTGTATCCAATTTAAGGTAAGAGCTCTCTGCCCTGGACTTCTCCCTGTGCATATCCATTGCCCGGAGGCATTTGTTTTTGTGCGCTACACTTTCGATGAGCGACTCCCCTGCCAGGCACTTATTTATGGGGCATTAGACGGCCCATAGCGATCCCAGTCCACCATCCCTGATCCCCAGCTCTCAGCTCCCAGCTCCCCGGTTATTTTGACAGTAACAAGTTGGCCAGCAAATATATGGGCGATGGGGACAGCCACTAACTGTCGCCTGATCGGCGATCTTCGATCGCTTAGCTCCGCTTCGTTGTGGTACATATTTCATCGGTTCATTTCAGAGATGAAGTTATGAACGCCGGAGGAGGAACCGGAGCCCCGTACAGAAAGCGTAGACGAATTTGAATATTTGATTGGGTCCCCGGCCGGCACAATCGCCGTCAATTTATGCGGCGTGAACGGTTATCATTTTTTGTTCGTGGCTGTTTTAAGGTAGCCATAGTTTGGCAAGACGAGGAGAAGCAGGAGGAGGAGGAGGAGGAGGATGAGGCGGAGTGCTACGTGACATGCGCAGGTGTTTCAACCATCCATCCATCGATCGATATTGAGCCAAAATCGGAAGTAACCAAAATGGGTCTTGGTCAAGGGTGGTAGGGCCAAAACGGGCTCGATTTTAGCAGGTTTTATGAGGTAAGAAAGTTACATTAAAAACAATTAATAGGCTTTTAAAGATTAACTAAATATTAAGAATTCTTGGCCTAAAAGCAGTACTCTATAATATACTGTCTTTAAATCTAAAACCTACTCTACCTTGAGTCTCATACATTATCGTTCTATTGGCTAATACCTTAGTGTGACATGCACCTGATAATGTATGCATCTGATAAATAGCTGACAGCTGATATGTTAGGTCAAGTGCGGTCCTCGTATATAACTTTTACGGCCACTCTTATCGGCTTTATCAGATCCGACTGGCCCACAAAAACCCGCCATCGTCCGTTGGCCGAAAACAACTTAATTTTCTCGCCTCGACGCCAAGATATGGTCGAGGGTTTATGGGCGGGAAATAAATCAATGGGGGCTGTCAGACCACAACGATGGGTCAAAGGCAAGAGATCATACCATCACCAACGGCTAACGGTGATGTAGCCAGCGAGAGTGTGATTGAGATCGGGCTTCATTTAAATTTACAAGAGGCAACCACCACAGACATCAACTACTTAACGCAGCCATTACACGATCGATGATGAGGCCCCGTCGCAGATGGAGATGGAAGAGGTGGCTTGGGGTCTGGAGCTGGAGATGGAGATGGAGATGGGGATGGGGACTCTGGCAACTTCATTACCGCTCTCCAGACCTCAAACATCCGAGCCCAAAACCACTTCGGCAGCTACTCAATAGTCAGGTCGGCTTTGGTGCTGCGGCTCGGTTTCGTTTCATTTTTCGAACATTCGTGCCCTAATGACACTTTAATAAATCATTCGAAAGGTGAGACATCGAGTGCAAGTTAAGGCTTGATGATGGTCCAAAAGGGTAAGGCAAGAGGAAAACGAAAAACCAAAAACCAAAGACCAAAAATCCAAAGTCAAATGAGAAATGCGGTTACTCGGTTTGCTGCTCGGCAGAACACCGAAATAACTCAGGCGAATGATATTTCATGGCAGGACTGAGAAATCAGGGAGTTATGTAAATTTCAGAGGTTGTAGTTATGAGGAATTGAAACGTCTGAACGATCCATTTGTAATGTGATATCGTACAGCGAACGAAAAACGGAACAGCCACTAATGACAAATATAAATAACTGGAAATAAGTTATTGGAAATCTGTCCCAGAATGATAAATAGTTTAAAGTCAGTTTCATCCGCCATATAAAATATTACAAATTATTACTTTGGATAGAATAACATCTTAAACTCTTACAACATGTGTCTACTTTTATACAAATATTTGCCTAGATAAAACCCTATTTCATTCATACTCAAGTTTATTTTTTGCTCTTCTAATATAATCTATATATAATTATGCATACTCTCAAAAAGGGTCTCTTAAACCTAAAATATGATGGCTTCTGCATAAAAACAATGGTCCGGCGCAGAGAGCTCCAAAAAAACCAAAACAAGACAAAACAACCTGCGCCGGACTTAAATAAGAAGAAACCAAATTCAACTTACTTACGAAATTAACATTTTGTCGTTGACATCTTATTAATACTTCACACCTTTTTCTTCGGTCTCCGAAATCGATTGTTATTTTATGAAAATTAGTCAACGCGCCGCAGACACCGACAAAAATCTTCATCCGAGAAGAAACCAAATTAAAAACAAAAAAAAGAGTCAAATGCCAGAAGACGAAGCTCTCTTCGATAACGAGTTGGGATGTGGAGGCCCAGAACTAAAACCGGACTCAACTGGGGGGCAGTGGAACAGGATGGAGTTGAGTAGGTTCCCTCGAGAGTCCGAGGGTTTATTGAATCTTTATGAACTTTTGTTGGTATTTGAATATTTATATATTTATTTTTTTGTAGCTCTTTGCTGTATTTAGAAATGCTGTCGCTTGTTTTAATATTAATTAGTTAATGTGCCTTGCTTATTATACGGTTGTGGGGCCATATATAAATAAATATTAAATTAAGGCAGTCCCCACTCATTTTGAAATATTAATAATGTACATATACGAACGAGCGTAGCCGACAAATGGAAAATAAAGTGAAACGTTTATGCATAATCCTAATTCGGTGGTGTGAGGCTCTCGGCGCAGGCGACAAATTAAAAATTCACATAAAATATATTATAAATTGATCGTAAATTCTATACACTCAACGGACACGAAAACGAGAACGAGAACTCCCTCACAAGCCACTAACACACTTTATTCTTTATTGTTCATGGCTGTTAAGCTCACCTTAAACTGGCCTTTATTTTTTATTCCTTTTGTATGTATTTTTAAATCTCTTCTTAATGAAGTGTAGGCCGAGATTGTAATTGAATTTTAAAATTAATTTATCAAAATTAAAGTCCGGTGGCTTTGTTTTAAAAATAATAAGCCCAATGAAAGGGAAAAAATAAATAAATAATAATATTTTAATTTAATTTAGAAGAGGTAAAGGTTTCATTATTGAAAGAGTATGGTATATTTTATTTAGCTTACACAGGACCCTGTTTTATAATTAATTTCATTCTTATTACAACATTCAAAGGAAATAACTAAAAAAACTACAATTTGTATTTAAATTAATTTTAATGATTTTTAAAGACCCCGTAGTAATTGAAAATAATTACGCACGTTCAAACCCATAATTTAATTCAAATAAAAATTCAACAATATAACGCGGTATATATTTAAGCAACATGTGGGAGTGGCTGCCGCCCCTCCTGACCAATTTACGACAGTTTGGCTCTACGTTTGATGGGCCCCATAAATCAGCTTTCGTCCGGCTGACAAACCAAAATCATATTTAATTTATTTTGGCCAAATGATTTGGCATAAATCGTCGCGGATGCATTATGAAGGGACCCGCTTTAAATGACCATGACTGTGAAAATTTCGTGGCATTGAAAAGCATTTGTCATATGCACAGGGATACACGGGAGGAGGAGCTCCGGAACCGGGGGACCCGAAAAGAATTCCCCCCTGAAATTACCATGCAAAGTGCTGCATCATCGATGGCGAAGGCAACTAACTGCCTGGCTCGTTAATGTCCTCGTCCTCGTCCTCGTTTCGTCCTCGTTCTCGTCCTCATCGTTGTCCTTGGCTGGCTTTATCTCTTTCCTCCTACCCACCTCATTCGCTCTCTCTCTCTGTGTGCTTGTGTCTGTGACTAATGTGCACACCTGAAACGTCACAGGACGCGCACAGGTGCAGGACTTCGTAGCAGAAGCAGCAGGAATCCCGTGGGCAGGCAGCGGAACATTAACGCCAGGCTGTCTGCTGCATCGCCTCGGGCCTGATCGATATATTCCGATTAATCAGTCGACTTTTGTCGCCTCGGTCCTGGGTCCTCGGACTCCCAGCCGTGCTGGAGGTGTGAAAGATTTTACGATCCCTCGGCTGGGAATTTCGCTAGAAAATCTGCACACCCCGCAGGGCGGTGGAGTCCGCAGCGATCGTGCTGTGTGTGTCCTGGAATCCTGGGACCCACCTGGTGTGGGAAATTTCTACTTGGCTCTGTGCGAAAATTTTCATTTACAACAAAAACAGTGGTGGAATTTCTTTATTTTCCGTTTGTTTTGCAGCTGCAATGAAATTTGATTATCGAGAGGTAAAAACTTGTCAGATTTTTGAATTGAAATACAAATTTTATTAAACAAATGAGGGCTTATACAGATAGGAAAACAACAAAATGAGGAAATGGGTATGTGAAAATTCAGTAAATTTTTGTATTGAATGCATTTCGATTTCCTCTTACTTATAATGCAAAATTAGATGGGCAGTTTTTGATTTTGTAACTTGATATCAACTGAGCAGGATATAAGTAATAATAACAAGTTAAGGGGCAAATTTTGTTCTTTTACGCATAATGAAGGGAAAATTATACGACTAACTTGATGGACATACTTCGTCAAAGCCTTAGGGTCCAGCATGGCCAGCTCTGAAAGACCCTCAGCCAGTCAAGGTAATTCATCGCTGAAATGTGGTACAGAAAATTCTGAAATAATTTCAAAGCAATTAATGAATTATTTCAAAGTTCCTCCTGATGCATTTTGTTGTGGCTTTATTTTTGGTCATCTCCATTTATTTTCATTGGCTTTCCGCAATTACTCACAGACATCGGCTTCGGAAAGAAGGGAAAGAACACCGAAGGGAGGAGCCGGGATGCATTGGCAACTGGCGGGGATTGATATTGACTTAAACCGCCGGGGCGGTTGACATTGCCAGGCCCGAACACGTCGCCCCAATGGCAAATGACAGATGCTGTCAGCCACAAAATGCATAAACAAACACAAACACACTCGCGCAGACCCAGACACGGGCACCATGCACATGCACGGGGCGGCTGGGTGAGTGTGAGTGGCTTTGGCATATGTGTGCGTTTTGCGCACGAGGCCGCCGCAGCGGACGCTCATTAATTATGGAGGCATTAATATTGGACCACAGCACACACACGCATATATGCACAAAAACACACAGGCACACGCACACACACACACATGTGTATAGATGTGGGCATAAATTTTGAGCAAACATAATTTATTACAACACACATTTGTTTGTTGTTGCTGCCGGGGACTCCTACTTCTGCCAGTGACTTTGTTTATTTGCTTGTCGGTTTTAACGCTCAAAATATTGTTTGACCAGGGCGAAAAAAAATTAGTACACACACAAACAAGTCCATAAAGCCCGGGGTCAGCGCACCGATGGCGGTCGCCGGCGCCATTTTGTTCGTTTGTCCGCCATTTTTGTTGGACACAGGAAGAATCATGCGTAAGAATATGGAGACAGGAAGTGGAAGGATTTTTTGATTAAAGACGGGTGCATTTTGTTATAGATTTTTGGTTTTTAATAAAATTCACATACGCATTTTAAAAACATTTGCAAATATTTCCAAAAGCAGGCAAGTTCCTCATTTTGTTATTTGTAATATTTTACTGCATGCTTTTAGGCACAATTTTAGGCGATTTCAAATTTATTTTTGGCTTTTCTGATTTTTAACTTTTATTGTATAAAAAATTTTATATAAAGGGTGTCAAACTGTTTTCTTGCAGATCACGTTATAAAATTGTATCTATAATCAAAACAACTATACCAAATTTTAAACTAAAAGTTAAATTAAGACCCGACATTAAACTAAAAGAATAGTAAGTGCGTTCACCATATAATTTCTTTCCCTGGCAATGCCAATGTTAAGCACTTCTTCCATAAAATGTTTGATTGCTCTATTATTAATTTATTTTTAGGCAAAACAGTAAGTTTTTAATTACGGGGCACAAAAATTCTCTTTTGCCACTTTATAGATATAGATATTTATTAGAAAGAGTAAGCAGAGACATTGCTATATTGACATTTCTAAAATATAAACAATCAGCTTGAATAATATTGACACAGTTTGTGCATAGAAATTCTTGAGTTTTTTTCGTTGTCAAACTTGGTAGCTTCAAATGAGAAAAAACCGCCTTAGATGCCGAGTTGAACTTGAACCCTGAAGCCCGCTTGAAATGACTGTCCTGTCCCTGTTCCTGTTGGCAGTATCTATAATTTTCTATGCCCAAGGCTGGGTCATATGGCTTCTATGAACGTAAGCCCTCTCGAGAGGGGAAGCCTCAAAAAATGGTTTAATTAAAAAAAGCAATATGAAATGTGAAATGGAAAATGTGATGAAAAGGTTTAGTCATCAGCGAGTCGAGCAGCCGTGAACCTTGACAATTATCTTCACACATCCGTCGAGGGGGAGGATAAGCCGCAGCGAGTCCTTGTGTGTGACCTCCTTTTGTGCCATTCGATTGGGATTGGTATTGGGATTGAGACAGAGATTGGGTGAGACAACGCCTAAGTCATGAAAGATAACTCGCGTTCAATCACCGTCGTTGAAAAGGAAACGCAAGCGGACTTCTCCGTACAATAATCGAATAAGCCGCGCATTCATTGCGCGAAAGTAAAGGCAACGAAATAAATCCGCACATGTCCGCTGGGAAAGACATCCAGGATTCAGGATCCAGGATACAAAGACGCTCTCCAGATACAATTGAGAAGCGAGTTGCAGGCGTTGCAGCAGCAGTTGCTGATGCATCAAAAGCGACTGGCAGGGATTTATCCTTTCTTGCTCTGATCTGCCAAACAGAAGGGGTTCGAGGTGGGGGCTCTTCTATCACGGCTTAGGCCCAATAGATATAATAGCCTTATAAGCCGCTCGGCGGCAATTCGCACTCTGCCTCATCCGCTTAGCACCCCGGGAAAGCCGCGCGGAGTCTGAGGTCGCGTTACATGATTATTATTGCCAATGGAATTGCCAGAGGAAAATCAAATTAAAATATACATTTTTAATGGCCACTGGAATGGCGCTCTGGCCAGGCCAGCAGCTCTTCTGCCCGGCCTTTTGTTCTAGGCCCAGCTCCGTTCAGTCCAGCTCAGCTCGGTTCAGTTGGGTTCGGTTCGGTTCGCTGGTTCAATCTGCGATATGACATAATGCGTTTGGCGTCACGTTACATTGCGTTGCAACTGTCTGCAGGCCAGACTCGCTCTCACACCCCTCCCCGGGTACGTAATTCATTAAAAAAGTTAATTTTTACCATCCGCCCAGTCGTCCGGGCCTGATTGTGTCCTGATTATGGTCACAGGGCCAAAAAGGATATGCCGCCTTATTGGGCCCGACCAGCGGCGGTCAGATAGTTCGTAACGATTATGGGGGCCAGGACACACAGCCCACTTGGGAAACATAATTTCAACGGCTCAGATTTAAGCTGGAAGATAGGAGATTATACAGGGTAGAACCCTGGAACAATTGGAGAGATCTTTAATAGGACTGGTTAACTCTTTTCTAAAGTCATTAAATTCTAACTAAAGAGTGAAGCCTCAACAGATGAATTCTTCAGTAATTTTAAATGATTTAGAAATATCAAAATTAAATGTTTTAAATTCTAGAACTTCACTCCCTAATTAAACATGAACCATCTTCTCTCCAGCCGCCTCTCCTGCGAATCAAATTGCTGACCCCTGGTTGCACCTTTTCGCATGCCTTCGTAAATGCCCTTACACACCTTCCTTCATTCTTTTGGGCTACCATAAAAATATTTTAATTAAATTTCACATCTATGCCCACGGTATGTATCCTTTGCTGTACGCCCGGGCAAACCTTCAACTGTGACCGGAACACTGGCATAAAGCGCAGCCCATTAATCATTCAAATTACCCATACATCATCATTACCCACAGTTCTCAGTTCCAGTACCCTCTCAGCCATTGCCTGTGGCACCTTTCTGTCTGCGGAAAATGAATCTCGGCCAGCGGGAAAAAAGGAGAAAAATCTTCTGAAATTATTCAATGAGGGCGGTCTCAATTAGTTTTAGGCGTTTCACGGTCCCCGTAAACAGGTAGAGAGCAACGACGTTACTGCAGGGGGGCCGGAAAATTGTTCAGTTACCTGACTCGATGGGCATTTGGCCAAGTGGAAGTTCTTAGACAGGACGGCGTCTACAGAATTTTCCGGGAATTGCACTAAGCTGGCCTGTCCGAAGAAGGGACTTGAGAGGATGTGCAATCAGGGGAGGCGCTAAATGGAGATTACATTCCAGGACATTGTGTGGTAAATATGAATTTTAATATTGCTCTTTTCAAAATCTAATAAAACTAACTAAGTCAAATTAATGGATGTCTCAGAATTTAGGGAACTGATTTTCTCAAGTTTTATTTTAGATATTCAATATATTACCAACCTTTTTTTAATTAATTCAATATTAATCTTTGATCTTTCTTCAGTAACATGATTTACTTATTTTTCTCCCTACTCCAATAACTTTCCTCTGCCATAAATCACCGATCCCGAACTGTTCCAAACTGCCTTCCAAGAAGTGCCATGCAAATCACCTCAAGTGCTGCCACTCACCTCATTTGCCGTAATTCCATCTGCGATTCTGTCACCCCGCTGAGCCCTGCTCCCTGCGCCCTGCGGTCGTGGCCGCTTTCATCGTTTAGCGAGCGTTAACTAACCGCAGCGAATGATCAAATATCGAAAATCAATTCCGCTGCCATTGTCACCCATAATTAAAGTCCGCCGAGCCGAATGCCCGCTGAGGTGGTGTCGCATTCGTATTCGTATTCCGATACGGATTTGGATTCCCCTTAAAAAGGATGTCGGAGCGGGACGACAGGGCAGTCAGTCGAGCGGCTCGGCTGGGAATTCTCTCACGAGTGCCACTCCAGGGCAGTGATAAGGATACGGGGACGGGCAAGGAGGGGGAACCAACAAATTGGAAACACATTTAAATGCCTCGGCCACCACTAAAACAAAACCCAAGAAGAAAGAAGTTACTGTTTGCCCTCCTTCCCCCTAAGGGCTCGGAACCGGGGTCTGAGTCTGAGGCTCGGTCGACCGCAGCTTCCGAAACCTATTTGGGTTACTTCTCGAGTTTTCAGTTACGGGACGAGGGGCCGGGCCGGATCGCTCGGTCTCAATGTCAACTGTAAAAATTTCTCAGGCGTAACGAGAAATAAGTTACATGACTTCCAACGGAAGTTGTGCGAATGCATCACTCCACCACCCCAGAGTAAGGGTCGGCTTACGACTCTCTGATCTGGTCTGGTCGGGTCTGGTGTGGCCTGGTAAGGTTGGGTCTGGTCTGGTCTGGTCTAGTCCACTTTGTTGGCAACTTGATTCTTAATTATTGCATTTATGCTGTGCCGACAAATTTGCGGTAATTGAATATTTTCGAGATCTGGTTTTGGGCCCGATTATTATTAGGGCCGGCGGAGTGACGAAGTCAATGTGCAGCCACCTTTGTCTCGTTTCGTAATTAGTGCTTTGAGTTATTGTCTATTTGGGGTTAGAACGTGTTATCCTTCCTTGGCCGAATTTTTGAGTGGAATCCTGCATGGATGTAACAGGACCTCCCGGGGCTGTTTATAACCAGATTAGACTTGTCAGAAGGCCAGGCTTCCCAAGTGGGTTAATGAGGTTATTGAGTTAAAGTTTACACGGTTCAAAGGGTGCTTCAAGTGCAAATAGTTGTAAGCTTTTCAGATTTACTCAATGGGATAGTGTTTCTATATAAATTAGACAAACAATAAATTTATAATTGAATAAGAGGTTTTCAGTGTTATTTACTTAAGCTGGTTTTTCCTGTAAAAGAATGGTTACTCCTCGGTTAACAAAGTAGAATTAAAGTAATACTGAATAATTGATTTTAATATTCTTTTCCTATTAATTTACTGTAGATTTTAATCTTTTCTTAAATTTATTTTCCATTTTTAAACTGAAAAGAGAACCTCTTTAACCTTTACTGCTCCCTGGGAAACATGAAAACCGCCTTTAAAAATATTTTCAAATTTATTTTGAAACACGCCGCTTTGGCCAAATGCATTACGAATTCAAATTGTATCTTTTCCTTTAATTGGTTTACTTGTTTGTTGTTTGTTGCTGGAAATATTTCGCCTCAGGTGCAGACACAGTTACCATTTCCGATCCCTTCCGCCGCCGTCGTCGTCGTCGCATTTGTCAATATTTTCGTCCGAGACTACAAGGCTGCCAGGCTGCCAGGCTGCAGGGCTGCAGGGCTGGCGGCGGGCTGTTGGGCAAACAAACATGCTTAAAATAACAAATTAGCATAGACCGGGGGGCAACGCGGCCTGGGACTACGTACTAAAACAACAAATAAAGAGCCCAGGGCCCCGGGAGGGTCGGTTCGGGCTGCCAGCAAGCTACCAATTTGGTACACTCACTCGAGATCGAGTTCCAAGTGCCGGCTGGATGGGATGCCTGGCTGGCTGCTCGGCCGGCTGAAAAGTTACATCAATCACCATCAACACTCCACAACTCATCGACATCGGCATCGACATCGAAATACCAAAATGGCGCATTGGTGTTAATGATGCCGACTTTGAAATTTTACCGACGCGCCCACAAGAGCCTTTGCAAAAAAAAAATACAGAAAAAATATGTATGTATATATACGCAAAAAGCAAATAAGGCAAGTGTCGTTTTGAAGTTTTCATCATCATCACCGGCATCGTTCGCCATTGGAGGGTCACATTCGTCATTGGGCAAACAAATGAAGGGGACTCCAAACTGACAGATGATTTTTTTTTGCCTGCTTGTGCTGAATGATGTGCGAACAAGTTGTAATTATTTCGCATTAAGCCACGGAGCCCAGCGGAACGCAGATATGCCGGTGATGAGGCTCAAGACGAGGTTCTCCTTGTCCTCTTGGGAGAAACCAAAGGTGTCAAGACGAATGCATCTCAGGGAGCAGGGAGAGCAGGCACCAACAATAGAAACTTCAACTGAAACTTGAACTGAAACTGAAATTGAGTAATGAGCGCGTTCTTGAAGGCTTTGAATATCCTGGAAGGAAGCTTAAATGTTGTAAATAATTGTAAAATAATTTATAAGAATAGGTATTCCCTTTTTTAATGACTTCGAAAACCTAGAAAAAGTTAAAGTTCTAGTCTGTCATTATTATCAATGGGTTAACAAGATTTTATATAAGGCAAACTAGAACTTCAACTTTTTCTAGGTTTTCGAAGTCATTAAAAAACAGAATATAATTATAAGAATATAATATAATTATTTTACAATTATTCTAAAATAATCTAAAAATTTTAAATGTTTCCCAGATAATCTTTAAGAAATAAGAATGATCCTATACAGTCTGAAAAATTGAAATTCAAGAGTATCTATAAAAATTAAAGAATTAAAAATCCAATCGCACCACAAATATGTTGCAAATGCATCTCAAGAACCCACTCGACGAGGCTGACTTGAGCTGGCCATTAGGACCACGTTAAGTTCCACTACCCTCCCCTTTTGGCCAGTGTTATCTGGGGAGAAATCAAACTGCTGCCGCCACATTGCGTTGCATTTAATTATGCGAATGCCTTCGATTGCCGGCAACCAGTTGACACTGAAGTCTGGCTTTCCCACGTTCGCACGGCCAAATACCAGAAATACTCACCCGAAAACCAACCGCCTACCAAAAAAAAAAAAAAAGTCGTTAGACCAAAGTTGGGCGGAAAAGTCGTGGCCCTCCCCGCGGCTCGATTTACAATACTTCCGCGTTTTGTCACCGGAAAAAGGTAAATCACAAGCTGACCACGCAACAAGCTGAATTATTCTATATATTTCGTTTATTTTTTCCCTATTTTCCACTGCGCCGTTTTGAGGGTGAAAATGAGAGTTCGGCGGAAAAGGCGCAAGTTTTCCGCGCGCAACGTGAACAACCCCCGGACCGGGGTTCGTGGTTCGGGGTTCGGGGTTTTGGGTTTCGGGAGGGGAAGTAACCACCGCGAGACGTCGCGAACATTTAATGGCATTCGATATGCGCTTTTGGGAAAATTTCCCACGATTTTCGTGGCTGATTTTTCCGAAAGGTAACTAGCTCAGGTCAGTTCCAAGCAGCTTCGGTCCAGATGCTTTGATCGAAAGCTGCTGTGTGAGTGATAAGATTCATGCACTGGGAATAATAATAATGATTAAGTTATATGGATTAACTCAATAATAAATATGGAAAGTATATGAATTAATTGTTATATGTCAGACTGCTGTCTCTCTGTAGATTTTTAAGAAGGCTGAGTTACAAAAAATCCACTCAAAACTTACTGTAGTACAATTGTAGACCTATTTATAGACTTCCAAGACATAAGGGAAGTGAAATTGAAGCATAATTTCTACAAATTTTCCTATAATTTCTCTGAGTGCATTATCATCACCACCATCCTCATGCACATCATCATCCTCATCATCGCTATGCTCTGATCCTCATAATCAACATTTATGGCCGCTGATTGTTTTCGCGACTGACCGCGACGCCTTTGAAGAAAGGGTTGGTCGCTCCCTCCTGAATGATAGGAAAAGATGGTCCTCGGTCCTCGGCCGTAGTCTGAGATTTGTGTGACTCATAACGAGTTTCCTCTCGCCTGGCTTGGACCTTAAGTGGATATTGCCCGCGATCCTTTGTCTCGCACAGCTGCCCCTTTTGTTCGCGGTCCTGGACAGTCCAGTCGCCGCTGTATTAATCCTGTTTCCAGTGGCACTTCTTCGGTTACGCCAGCTTATCAAACGGACGGAGTGGAGTGGAGCGCATTCTTTATGTAAATTTCACATTATAGTTACTTTTTTCCATCACTTAATCCAGTTCAAATCACGAATTAAAGTTGCAGGGGATGGTCCTGATCTCAGCCAGATCAGAGAAACCTTGGGAGTGTTGAGGATCTTCAATGGCAAATTATGAGTCTTAATAAAGCGTTTGTTTATTTACTAAATAATTGCAATGCTGAATCAGCTGTGCTAATCAGTTTATTTATTAATTTTACTCAAAAACACTTCCACCATTGTCTGGCTATGGCGCATGCCATAGCAGAAAAATCCAAAATTCAACAAAAAGGTCGTAGTACAATAATCCAAAAGGCAGTGAGAAGTTTTCCCAAATGATCTGTTAAATGCAATGGTCAGGAACTTAGGAAGAAGTAGAACGATATTAAAGAATCCTGGAAAGGATAATATTTGCTAGTTAGATTAGGTCGAAGATTTTGAAAGGCCAGCACCCTTGCTGGCCAGGGTGAGGATGCGCTCGTGGAGCACCATGTACGCGAAAAACTGCAAGGCACTGAGGAACAGATACTCGTTCTTGGGCACATCGAACTGCCGGTCGTGGATAATGGTCGCCGTGTACATCATTACGGAGACGGCGATCACGGCGAAACAGTCTCGGACAGCAACGTAAATCCCATGATAGTTGATCCAGAAGGCATTGATGAAGAACAAAAGCATCATTATGTTGGATATGGCCACCAGTAGGCTGAGCAGCAGATCGCCCGGCACAATGAACATGGGAAAGTAGGCGCCCCAGAAGACGGAGGCCACCATGAGGGACACCACAATGACGCCGGCATAAAAGTTGACCAGGCCATTCTCGCTGTTCGTCTGCTCTATCGCAATGTATATGGTGGAGGTCTCCACGATAGTTCCCAGGAGGATGTAGTTGAACGGTACCTTACGTCCGAAATTGGTCCACGCAAGGACGGCCACCGCATAGAAGGTGCACACGATCCACCAGCCATAGACGGTCTCATGTGCTTTGATGTTGATTTTGCCTACGGTGAAGCCAATGATGATCCATTGGATCAGGGCAAAGACGGCCATGATGAAAGTCAGGCCGTAGATCCGGCCGGCATAGCTGATTCTCTCATCCGGCCGATTGCCGAAGATCTGAGGCTCGCCAGGACGGTACTTCTTTTTCTGAGAAAATATTTTCATCGAATGAGTATTATTTGACGTTCAATTTTAAGATGTAAAATATCTAAAGTCAAGGTTACTCAGCTGATCTTGATCCCTCCAGACTTTTGTTGTTATTTAAAACCTTGGGTATCAGTCTTAGACGATTATTGTTCAGTGGCGGTAATTGTTTTGTATATGGTAGATATTTGTGATATGTGTGATTAGAGAGTAGGTTCATCGGGCTTAGTGTTCCCTACACTTTTCACTTTCATTCAGATCAGAAGAACAGCCCACACAGAGCCCTCGAAGCCTAATGAAGCTCCTTTGACAACCAGGTTAAGGATTTTCCCAATTCAAAGTTCATATACTCCCGACTTCCAATGTTTTATTACACTTTTGCTCTCTCAAGCATTAAAATTTTTGAATTCTACAAAGATTATCAGACACGTCATTATGAACCAGAAGTGCATGTAAAGCCCATTGGCGCAGCTGGCTGTCTCCCCGTAGGGCACTCGCCTCAACCGTCCGCAATTGAAGCTGGCCTGGAAGGGAGCCAAGCAGACTACAATGATGAAGAACACAATGGCGCTGGCCAGGATGTAACGCTTCTCGTTGGTGAACAGTGACATCATGAGGAGCACGAAGAGCGTTATGAAGCCAAATAGTGCCACGAAGCAGGTGAAGATCTGGCTGGGCAGCAGCTTCCTTGGCGCCAAGCCACCGAACAGATGCAGCACGGCCAGAAAAAACACCGAAGCAGCCATGCACCCCGATATCAACCACACGGATAAATTGACCACGAAGTAGCAGCCGAACAGGGTGGTGAAAAATAAGGAACCGAAGACCAAGCCCCAGCACATACACACAGTTACCCGCGTCTGAGGTATACAGCTGAGCACCGTGAGAAGGAAGAAGCTGGACACGAGCCATATGAATGGAGGCACTGGAATCTCCCGCTGGACCGGCGGCTTCAGCGCCGATACACAGATCCACGGAATGGCCGACAGCAGGCACAGGAGGGCACCTCCCAAGTAAACTTGCAAGATGAACATCCTAAGGTCACGATCACTGATGACAACGGCATCTGGATCCTCAGGATCGATATCAGGGTCTCTGTTCGGCCAATGCCGCATCCGCCGAAGTTCATTGTTTTGAGGCATGTGGGATTTGGAATTTTATAAAGTAATACCTGAAAATTTTGACAACTTCAAATTGCACTACTGTTTGTATTTGTAGTTCTACTTTGAACATAGCCCTTTCATTAACCGGACGTGTAATAGCCTGTAATAGCAAACATATGGTACCATCAAACACTTTCCTCTCAATTTCATCAAGCAGTAAAAGTTCGTGCACCCCTTACCATTGTCATCCTGCGTGGTTCGACTGATCTCAAGCAGGCGGAGCTTCTCCACATGGATGAAGTAGCAGATGCAGAAGAGGAACATCATGGAGTGGAGATAGATTGACAGGGCGCAGATGATCTGGTGCTCCGGGGGAGACACCTCCACAACGGTCAGGCGGCCGTGGTTGAACTGCGCCTGGATGAGTATCGCAATGATCACCATTATGAACAGGATGCTGACGAAGGCGTGCAGCAGCTCTTGGCTGCTGAGGACCACTTGGGCGACTCCCACACAGACCAGCGTTAGAAGCAGCAGCATCATCAGTATCGTGGAGCAGACGCCGCCGGGCAGGAAGTCCTGCGGGCACTTGGAGCCCGAGAAATTGAGCACAATAATGACGACGGTGACACATACAATCACCACGAACGCGTAGAACGGACCCACCTGCTCCACGACCGCACAGCCGGCGACTGTGGTGCAGAGCACGACGACCACCGCCAATATCCATTTGCAGGGCGAGCATGTGGCCATCTTGGGGATGCAGTTCAAGGTCGCCATCACCAAGAAGACGGTGATCACCAGGAAGTAGGTGGGAAAGGGCAAGATATTGTGCGGGTGCCACTTGCTCAGCGTGAAGATTAGCCACAACAGCAATGTCGCGCAAATGAAGGCCAGTCCAAAGTAGTAGTTGTTGTAGATGAACTGCGTCAGCTCGTCGACTTCGGGGACAACGGGGCTGTCAGTCCGGGCGTGATCCTGGTGGTAGATGTTGTCCATCTTGCCCCAGTGTCAGCGAGTCTCAAAACTGGCTCTGAAGCACTACCTGACAACTCTGATGTTGTTCACCAAGACCTGTTGATCAGTTTGGGATAAACTATGTATATCTATATGATATAAAGAGAAAATATGATATGTTGTAAAAAAACAATATATATACTTTGCTCAATATCATATGGAAAATAGAGTGCCGATTTTATGCTGAATATTTTCACATTTATTAAGTAACCAACTAAGCTTCATAAATAATTAAAAGGATCGTGCTTTACGACTTAGATCTTATTTGCATTTGTTGCATTAATAATATAATATTTGCCCAGATCGTTCTTGAGTAAAGAAATAATCACTGGATGTTTCTGAACATATTCCCGATTTCTTTAAAAAACGAATACTTTATTGAAGAATAGACAGGTTCCAGAAACAGTAGAAGGTAGTACAGAAGAACAACAGAAAGTGCAGATAGATGTACGTGGCGGAGAAGACAAACTCGTGGGCGGGCAGCCTGAATCGTCGGTGGTGGATGAGCTGGGCGTGATAGCCGCTCACCGGGATGAGTACCACGAGGAGCACACAAAAGTAGGCCGTCGCGTAGTGCAGCTCGTTCATAAACATATGCATGAAGAGGAGGAATATGGAGATCAGCGTAAAGACGACGATGAGGACGAGCATGAATCGCTCGCCGGGCAGCACGGCCTTGGGCAGCCAGGCGCCCAGCACATAGGCAACGGCGAGCAGGATGCTGGCGATCAGCAAGGCTATGCTCACCAGCAGGAGCGTCCTTTGGACCACGACTAGTACAAGACCCACAGAGACGAACTCCACAAACAGGGCGGACAGAAGGATGCTCAGCCAGAGGATCCTCCGCATCTTGTCCAGGAGGGAGAGAAAAAAGAGCGCCATCAGTCCCATAAGGATACACACGAAGCCGGGCACCATGTGAGCCGCTGATGGCCTCAGTCTATCCGTTATGATCAGCATTTGAGTCGCGCAAACCACGGAGTACACACTCGCCACAAGGTAGCACAGCCACGTGAACTTCTTCGCCTCCACCCGATCGTCTTCGTTATCCTGCACCTGATCGGGAGCCCTGGCATTATCCGGACTTACTTCTAGGCGACGGGGCAGTAGGTTGAGGACGCGCTCCGGCGGCGACGGAAAGTGAACGGATACCGTGCGCTGGTTCTGGGGCTCTGTGGGCTGCGGAAAGTTGAGCAAATGGGCACCGGGCGGCCAGGAGACCAGCCGAAAGACTTTCGAACTGCCATTTAGCATTCTCTTGAAGGCACCAGAAAAATTTTGACAAATAACGAAAGGTCTCTATGCATTTACATTTTACATTTTATTAAATATACTTTAATTTTAAAATTAAATGTTCTTCGAAGCCCGAATGGAACTCCAAGGCAGAGACTGTTATGTTATCTAAGCTGATGCGATGCCAGGCACAAATATTTAGCATTTCGGCAAAGCTAAGACCCATTGTATTTTCCGAGCAAAAGGGAAACCCAGCGAGGCATGCGAAAATCGGAGGGATGGTTGGAAAACTCTAAGTAGCTGCGATCAAAGCTAACAAAGCAGCCACAAAGGAGGCTGGCTACTCACTTACTCCTTTCTCCCCTTGGCTGGCATTGTTTGTTGTTATTTTGCTGATCGCTTGAATGACACGTAAAGGATACAAGGAGACAGGGAAAGGATTCTGTTTGCTGCCGCATCTGCGGCCTCGATCACGAATCACTTTCACAGCCGGGTGACGGCTTGATGCTTGATAACTGATGTCTGATGTCTGATGTCTGATGGGTGACGGTATAAATGCATTGTTCAGCCAATGACTCAATCTCAATCAGCTGGCAATGCTTAGCCTTGATCCTTGCTAAGGACATGCAAATGTGGAATGGGAACAGAGACCGAGAGTTTCTGGGGCAGCTGCACTCAGTGCAATAGATATGTTGAACCCCTTGAGTTCTCAATAAAACTGTTAACTCTTTCGGGTCTCTATAATCGCTCTTGATTGGATTATTGATCAGGAAAGGGGAAATACAGATTTCGAAGGAAGTCAACTTGAGATTTACATACTTTGTTAGTTATTAATTTAGACGTTCTTGGACCTAGTGTTCTTTTCTGTGCATATATCGGCCTTGCACTATTCTTTAGCCAGGTCAACGTACTTTTGGCTTAACTATTTTCGGTGCTTTTTTTATGTTGTTGTATCCATGCCCCAGGCTGACAATGATGAAAGGGCCACCGCCAGAGGTCCGCATGAGGAAAGTGAAAGCGTCGGCAAGTGCTTGACAACGACATGCAACCGTATGCACTGGACCAGGCCGGGACTACCCCCGTTTCCTCCACATTCTGGCCAGACAGACCGACAACAAACTAACGGAGATTCCCCCACATCGTATACCTAACTCTATTTGGAATTTTGCATGCGAATGTGAACATGAAACGTTCGGGAGCCGCAAAAAGCACAAGCCAAAAAGCTCACAGAAGCGTAACGAACGAGAACACAGGCCCGCCGGTGGATTCAGAATTCGGAAATGGAGAGGTGGATGAGGGGAATGAGGGGGATGGGGAGGAGTAGGAGGAGCCGCCACTGTCATCCGTGGGTCAGTGGAGAAGACAGGTTGCCCCATTCCATGAGCTCGGGCACGATTTATAATATTCTATTAGTTCCACGACCCGAGTCCGAGCGAGAGCCCGAGCCGGGTTTGAGCCCAACCCGGCCTGTCTCTGACTGACTGACTGACGGTTCCCTGTGTGTGCGTGTGTGTGTGTGTGTGTGGCAGCGCAGTTAGCGCAGATAATACATCCGTTTCCGGTTAAGCCCATATTTTTGTGTCATTTAGTCGGGCGAGGTGCAGGGGGAGTAGGAGAAAGCGAGGACAGAGGAGGAGGAGAGCGGCAAGTGCCGAGACAGAGCATGTGGGAGTGGAACAGACAGCTACAGATGCTGATGTGATGCACTGAGGGAAAACTCTTAATAATATGATACATTTTGTATAAAAATTATATTGAAAAATAAAGTTTCTATTACATATTTAATAAAGTAAAGCTGTAAAGTTATTACATTTTATTTATTGTTTTCTAAAAATTAAAATTCAACTTCTGCTTAATTAAATTTAGCTTTCCAGCCTAGACTTTGGCTTCCTTTTCTCCCAGTGCAAGCGAAGGGCTGACTTTGCCAGCTAACGAGTGGCGGAAGAGGGGAGCTCGGTTGCCCAGTGGGTGGGGCATGGGCACGGACATGGACACGGACCGGGACCGGGACAGAGACAGGCACCGGGACTGAAACTGGTACTGAAACTGGGGCTGGGCGCATCAAGTGATGCGACAAGTGCAGCAGACGCTGGAGCGGAATCGTCAACGCTTCCGCATATTTCTCATTTCCACAATTAAACATTGCGAGTGGGGGAGAGGAGCGTTTGGGGGAAAATGCTCCAAGGGTTGCCAAAGTGGAAGGGTCTCCGGGCCAGGGGGCACGGGTTGCTTCTTAGATAAATCAAAGCCAAAGCAATTAATAATGCATTTTTGGAGCGAGAGCTAGAGCGAGTGCAGGGCGGGGGGATTGGTAAATTTGCAGCATTTGCTCCCAAACGGAAGCTCAAATGGAGCTTGCAGCTAGGAAAGTCGTGTAATTATGCTGCAGGCCCCCCTTCCGGAGCGGAATGGAACGGAAGTTCTGCATGGCTTTGCCGGGGAACCCTTGTGACCCCCTCTCGTACCCCTTATCAGGGACCTGAGAGCCAGCTGTCACCCACGACTCCCTTGTCCAGCTTTATATGTTATTAATGAGTTATTGTATAACACCTTCGGACTCGGCGGCTGCTGTTTCGAAGTCTTCCTAGTTATTCACCGAAAAAGAAACAAAAGTATACGTTAAGCAAATAAACACATTTAAGTCAACAGCAAAAGGGAAAGCTGTTTAAACACACACCCTCCAGAAAGTGAACAGGTTTCCTAAAAATAAAAATTTTAATCAAAATTGTAGGAAATGTTTTCGGTTAATTCGTGAATTTAATAATTACAATTTAGTTTTGCAAGTGAGTTCTTTTAAAACAAAACTACCACCAAAAATGCTTCTATAAAATTTCAAAGTTCGGTGGTTGGTGCTGTTCTAATTACTATATAACATATACAATACTTTAATCGTTTCCCCTCCAACACAGCGTTACTAATTACATTTGTGCTGATGCTAATTTGTTACAATTTCCGGAATTTCGCTTATTTATTTTTTCAACATTTTTATTAGCGCCATAAATTTATGCAGCGGCCAGCAGAGAATGGTAACTGCACATACTTCCTCTATTCAATTGTTGAATATACCGTCACCGGAGAGTATACATTTTCATAATATTTTCTCTGCGAGTAATTTTTGCTGATTTCAGAGCTTTATCATACCGTTTATTGATCCATTACTATCACTTTTCAGCCTCTAAGACCCACCAAGTGACCCACTGAAGGCCCACACGAATCCCCAGACTCATTGTTGGCCGTCGTCTTTTGTCTGCCGCCGCTCGCTCTGGGTGAATAATACCTCTATTCGTGGGTGTTTGAATTTATGAACAGTTTATGGGTTATGGGCGATTTTTGCACTCGTCCGAGCGGACGGACATGTCTTGAATTGTGATTGATTTTCAAGATATTAATATTTATATTTTATTTCTTTATTCCGTCTGCTGGCCCCTTGGGCACACATTTTTTGTTAGACTTTTTATGGCCTGGCAGAATGTTGAAATAAACACGTTGTATTGCCGCTGTTAATGGCCGCATAAATTGTTGTCAGATATTAGTAATAAATATATTTGATATACATGTATGTGTGTGTTGTGTTTGTTTATTTTTTCATAACAAATTTGTCGGTATTTGTCGCGCACGTGCCACCGATTTTCGAGACCAAAGTCGCTCTAATGTATCAGTGCTGCATTAGTGGCAACCATTAATCGAATCCCCAAGAAATCGCTCGGCCAAAGAGGTTAAAAGCCTCGGCCGGCCGAGTTGCATGCCACACTTTCGTTGGCAAGCTGCCACGTCGTGAAAATGCGCAAGGAAGCTCAGACCAGACCACATCCTTTTCGGTGCCAGCCATATAACATATGGATATGACATTGATGGGGGAACTGCTCCCCACACACGAGCCACGGGTCCTAAATTGTTTGCTTTTAGTTGTGTAGTTGCCTCCGCCCCTTCCTCCCCCCCTCACACGTGACTCGGCTGGGGCAGGGGAAAATGATTGCGGCAGGACTCATTAAGTGTTGTAATAATTCGGGCATTAAGCACGATGGGAAATTGTTCTAGAAGCCAGGAAAGAGGACTTGTAATTCAGTGGGTAAAGTATATTTTTTACAATATTATTTCAGTTAAGTTTAAGACTCAATTTCTATAAATTCTATAACACATTCCTTCTTAAATTTAAACTACTTTCTGTTCCTTATTAATTTGATTACGCTCTCCGGATCCTCGCTCTGCTGGCTTGCCGCTCATAGCCCCTGCCCCGAATCAGTAGTCATTGATAGCTAACCCTGGTCAGTGCGGGCTGGGCTTCCATGGTTCATTAGAACCCATTAAGGTAAACCAAACAAAGAGCCGAGCGAGTTCCAGCTACTCATAAAATTTTGAGCAGCTGAGCGCCAAAAACTAAACAAAAAAAAAAAACGAAAATGAAAACGAAAATCCAAGTTGAACGAAGCGTACGAAATCATTTCCTACTAAAATCAACGAAACGGAGGTGGAGTCTCGCCCATGGTCCGTTTTAGGTGGAGGTGGAGGACCAGCCGATGTGGAATCTGGAGGTGCCGGTGGTGGCACTCCGGCTCGGACACCGGCTCGACTCAAAATGCGTGACTGCGACTAATGACCCGCACGTGTTCGGGCCGCCAGAGGTACGAGTTCTACGATGACTATGCGTCGCGCTGGCGGAGAATTGATTACGATCGCTGGACGCATATTAATTGTGGCAGGAAAGGCAGCCGGGCTGGGCAAAGGATACCACCCGAAAAGGACACTGGAGCCTCTCTGCGCATATGATTAACCACTTAATGGATTCCCCGGATGGGCATACTTCTGCCCTGGGACATCCACAGTTCGTGTTGCTGCAGGTAAACAGCGCATTTGTGGATCGCCACACACATTGAGATCGGGCAGAGGAGCAGGAGGCCCAAAATTTGTCACACCCTCGAGCAAGGGGATCCCCCGGTGCCCCGATGTCTCTATGAGTGATGATCCATCCAGGGCGGCGGCAGCTCCAGCGACGTGTTGGCGATCTTATCCGATAGTTCGGTGTGCGGCCACGCACTTGGCCAGCGATGATCGAGAAATGTTAATGAGTGCTAATTAAATAATTTATTAGCCCAGTCAGGGGACAGTGCTGGGCATTAGCAATAAGGGGAATCAAGGGATAAGTTGGAATATTGGATAAAATGATTAATTTTAGAAGAAAGATGATAAGCAAGTGAGTTTAATCTTATTAAAAACAACTTATATGTTAAGCTAACCTAAACCACAACTTAAATCAAGTTAAGCGCTAAAAAAATATGACTTTGAATTATACAAATTTCTTGTCCAACATTCAATCCCCCATCAATCTGGCGAATCTTGATAAGCCGCTACAAGCGCCAGCTTAAAGACCCAGTATCAGGCGATTTAGGCTGAAACTGTAACAGAAGCTCACCTAACCAGAGAGCCAACATGACAAACTATAAACGCAATTACCTAGACAAACGGCAGAGCGGCAACAAAGGCGACTACACGTAGGCCAGGAAGACGGCCAAGAGCCAAAGCCAAGGCAGGCAGTCAGTCGGTCGCACTACCAAGTTACTCGGGTTACAATGAAATTTGTCTGAGACGAGTAAACATTGCCACCGCAGCATCGAGGCTTCTGCGCAGGCGTGCGGAAAATGGAGTTTCGGTAGCCCGGCAGAGAGGAGGCAAACCCACAGGAAGACCAGGCCAAACTTCATCATGAGGAATGTGCCGGCCGCACGTCTTTTGCTAATAACCATCATAAATTTTGCAGCGGCAACAAATTGAAATTAAACGAACAGACACCGCGCTCGGAGAAGGCTCCTCGACGTAGCCGCAGAATGCAATCAGAGAGGCTCCTGTTGCCTCCGAAATTTCACGAGAGAGCTCGTGATTTTGTGTGTGGGGTATGAAAAGAAGTGTAACTACTTTGTTGTTGTCATGTAGTTAGCACTTGAAGATTTATCCGCGCGAATTAATTGCGATCTTGTTGCGCAGATTCGCCATTCGTTGCGGCCTCGGCCTCGGCCATGGCCACATGTGGCGTTGGTGTGTCCCTTATCAAATTTAAACGGTAGCCCAGCTGGTGGTAGAGCCTTGAAGAGGCTCCCAGAGGCTCCCAGAGACTTCGGTAGCCACTTGTTGGCCATACAGGGAATTATGACAATTATGGTTTCCCATAAATCGCCACCGACGACTGCAACTGCTCCCCCTCCCGGCAAGATCAAGCGCGGCACCCTGCACCCCAAAATCACCTTCAAAATTATTCATTGGCATTGTCGGCCATTGCCTCGTAAATCACTCACATTCGAGTCCGTGCCTCCTCATTTCTCTCCAGTGCCGCCTCACCGGGATGTGTCACAAGCCGTTGAACTGACGCGACAACATTATTAGGCGAGATCTCCGATGGACGATCAGCGATCGACACTTGGTGACATTATGGATTATGGATTATGGCGCTCGCGTGCTGCTTATGTATGCCACTCGAATAATTCGCCACAAATATTTTCACGCTACGTGGCGATCGCTGATCCCGGACGATCCTCCTCCATTGATCGATCGTTCATCAGCATGCAGCGCATCGTCATCTCCATCATCAGCATGGCTTTGCTGCTGCAGAGAGAAAAATTCATATAATTTGAACTCGGTAAAAAATGTACTATCTATATTTCCACTTTTAAATTGAGAAGAGTTGGAAGTTGGTGTTGCTCTTATATATATTTAATTCTGCATCAAGCCCTGGATCTCCTGGTCACAGATTTTGAGTTTTGCCTTGGCATCAGGGTCTTTCCTGAATTAATTTGGCCTTAGTTGCATTAAGATATCTTGGAAAAAATTCTAGATATGCCAAAAGCTTTCATAATTTCGTTCAGAAAATGATTCTTTGACAAAAAAGGAAGTATTCAAATAAATTATCAAGTTGAAGGTAGAGTCTAGTGTAGGAGGCAGGAGGACATATTCCTAAATGAGAAGTATATAATATACATAATATATATACTTTTAAAAATATATATTATATAGTGAAATAATTTTTTTTATCATTTTTATGAATCTACAGACTTTCAAAAGTATTTTTCCATGGAATCCCCATGGCTCTCCTCTCAGGAATCATTTAAACTTTATTTCCTGTGTGATGGCGGTACTGCTGCTGCTGCTGCTTCTGCCTGGTCTGCTGATCAATCAACGCCTTAAAAAGCGAACTGCAGCCGTACCCTTCCATACCAGTTTCTTATTACCAAGTTGGCCCCGGCCGCCTCACATTTGGCAAATACATTTTCGCGCATTTCGCGACGTTTACAAATTGCCGCCATTAATTAGGCAAAAAACGCACGCACCGCCAACGCTTCGAGGGCCCCCAAAAACCCCTCGACAAGTCGTGTAGGCGAGGCATCACAAAATATATATATTTTCATATATATTCATATATGTACATATGAAGCTTGGAACGCGGAGCAGGGCTACCAGACAACCGATCCAACCGGGCTCTGGATGTGCCGATGTGGGACTCACATAATAATCAGCGGGGTGGACAGCAACCAGGATTGGTTTTGGCATGCGTTCGAAATTAATTACCCCCCAGCACACTTGGTCGCAGTGCCTGCTAATTAAGTTGTTTACGTTGTTGAGTTATTGAACCGCGAGTTTGCCTATTAAAGGGGTTTCGGAATTGGGATTTCGGCTCGGGTTCGGGGGCCTCTGATTTGGGACACAGCACTGGCTGCCTGCCTCCAGTTACGTGGCGGAATGCAGTCTGTGAAGGGAGATACTTCATTATAAAGGGGAAAAATAAGTAGACAAAAAAGGTGAAAATGTTTAAATTAAATTAAGTATTTAATTTATTTTAATATCTTATGGCTTATTAAGTAAAATGATCATTAACTTCTTATATTTCCCAGTAATAATAACTTTGGATATTGCAAATCTCTCTCAACTGTTTTGCTTTCAAGTAATTTTTGCTACTAATTCAACATAAAACTCTTCAAGAATAAATGTGAATTTTATCCAGTTTTTGATACCCTCCCTAAAATACCCTTTCCCAACTCACTTACTCGTTCCGTCGTCGCATGTCCCCGCTTGACTAAGTTGTCAACCTGTCTGCCAGCGGATGTCAACCGCCGTCGCCGTTGCATTTATTAGCCCGGCGTTCCAACTAGCATCGCGTGCCCGTCCGATCCGTTCCGTTCCGATCTGATCCGGAGGTACCTGTAGATCTGGGGAAGGGGACCGGCTCCCTGCTCACTGGGCCGTGGCCCATCGTGGTCATATATCGGCGGCAGCAAGAAATTAAAGATGCACTTTGCCTGTCAGCGCGTTGTGTTTGTTGTCGTCATTTGTTTCTACCTCTTTGCCTCGGGGCCCTCAAAGGGGTATCTAATGCTGAAACTGAAACAGACATCACATAATTAGTCTCTCTAAATAAATCAGTTGCCTTCCTATTGGGGAAATAGGCCTGGCAGAGAGAGGTTGCCCCTTCGAGTTGATTTGTTTTCTGACTGTGGTTTCCACTTTCCTGTTGTTATCGCCGCTTGTCGCTCAGGTGATTTAAGTGTTTTTTCCCAGAGATCCCTGACCAATTTGATGTCTCAATTTCAGCGTCTCCCTCTTGGCATGATTACCAATGTTTTTTTTTTTTTTGGAATGGTTCTTCTACACTTTCCCCGCCGCAGAACCGAGCGGCGCTTTCGTTTTGATTCGAATGTAAATTTGTTGAGTCTGGAATTGGTTTTCTATTAAGTGCGGCTCGGTGTTCCTGTTGCCCGATCCAATCCATTCAGATGGGATAAGATAATCTCTTTTTAAAAGCTTGTAAAATGTGTCTGAGTCTGGTCTTCCACTTAAAGCGGCAAACATCAACAATGGCGAGGCGACAACATTACGGCGAGTCATTCAGCCTGTTATCAATAAGCACATTAATTTGATTAATAACCACCTGCAAATCATTTCCACACTACGCCCCACACAAAAGACCTCAAAACTGATAAAAAAAATACATACATACATATATATCCTTGTATAGGTATCAAGGAGGTGGGTATGGAAAATCTGGCCCTCCCCTAAGTAGCGCAAAAATGTCAGCAACAAATGCTGATGATGCCCAGATGCGAAGTGCCATTACAGCAGAAGCCACATCAATTTACGCATCGACATCGGCAGGGCAACCCTTTTGCCACTGCTCCCGCGCACACATAAATCGCTATCTTTATGGAATTTTTATGGGCAATCTCCTTGCAGGCATCCCGGCATCCCAGCACGACCGCAGCCCCACCACCGCACGCTCCACTAATACATGGCATCCGCCGCGGTGCCACCACCCCCATCCTGATCCTGATTCTTGGACGAAAAAGGTGCACGCGACACTGGCGCATCATCATTATGTGGGATGTGGCCTCAGCCGAAGGGCGGCGAAAGGTGCTTCTGGTCTGGATCTGGATTTGGATCTGGAGTCCGGGTTAAGTGGCGGGGTTGCCAAATAAAATTTCCTGCCCCACTGCCGAGCCTGCTGCTGGCAGTGCAATTTGTTTTGATAACACAAAACCAATCCTCAAAGCACCAGGATTGGGGCGGGGCAAAGGTATGATAGTTACTTGTGAGGAGGGAGGATAAACCCTCACCGGCTAATCGCTTGAAGGTCTGCTAAGCTACCAGAAAAACAGCGGAGAAATTCTTAAGACTTAAGAAAAGAAAAAGAAAAGGTATGTTTAGGTAGACCTTAAGAAAGTCTCATTATTTCTAAAAATCTCTCTTAATTAGACCACTCAATACTTGTTCTTGAACAGGTGTTATATTTTCTATTTGAAATATCCTGTAGGAATCCGCTTGCCAGCACCTTGTGTGTGCGCCACACTGCCCCCGCACGCACTTTGTGAAACTGTCAAAACAAATATGAGTCGTGAAGTGTCAATAGAATGTCAAAGGTCCTAACCCCAACCTGCCAGAGTGCGGCGAACCCCTCCACGCGCTAATTGGTTAATGTAAATAAGTATCAAGCCGACTGAGACGAGGGCAGAACCGCAAAGGGAACCATGTTATGTTTCAAGTTTCAAGTGTCGACGAGCACGGAAAAATAAACAGACAGCAGGCGGCAGCGATGACGACGACAACGCGCTGAACAAATACTTCAATTAATAAACAGACACGCGTCCATCGATAAATAAGTCTGTATGGTCGCACAATATGTTACTTACGGAACCCCTGGAAACCCTGGAACCCCGAACTCGAACTCGAATCCAAGCCAAGGGTCTCATCTGCGGACTAGCCCAAAATGGACTGCGGTCTTGTAACCAAACACCGAACAACCAGATAAAAGCCTGCCAAGAGCAGGAGACAAGGACTCGGGACATGTCGGCCGAAGAGAGCACTTTTATAAAAGCATTTTGAGGGTGTCCAGACTATGTAACAAGGGATTATGGAGGGACTGTTAAAGGGTAAGGAAAATGAGGTTTAAAAATAAAATTAATAAAATTTATTCAAGGTTAAATAGAAGTAAATTTACAAAGTGGACAAGGTTTTTGAGTTAAGAACAAACAATTCTCTATTTGTGAAGGCAAAGAAAGCCAGAATTAACTCACCAAATTTATTTTAAGAAATAATCCCAAAAACTATATTTAAATACTCCCATGATATATGTCTTTTGTTTTGATTTCTTCAAGTATTAGATTCTTCTCACATATTTAAACAAATTGGTTAATGCCTTTCCATATATCCAGCTGAGAATCACCCTTCGCCACTATCCGATAAGCTTATTAGCCAGACTTAAATAGATACCATATATATATATACAGTCACCGACTTCTAGCCTGGCTATTTGAAAGCAGTTTTTGGGTCCATTCACAGTTTCGGGCTGTCGGCTAACAACTTCTTTAAGTAGAATTTATGGCGCGACACCGTCGAAATGCAGAAAGGAGGGGAAATATTAAAGAGTTGTCTGCTGGCAACCTGTCTTCGGATTAAGATTTTATACAAATGTTAACTTTGTTTGGGGCATAATTTGGCAATCATTAAGTAACAGTTAAATTTAAATATTTAACTATACTCCGCCATAAACTAAACGCGAAATATGCTACAGAAAGTTCTACACATTCGATCCAGATCATTCATAAACCGCCACAGATGTCCGAAAATACGCATTAAGTTTGGGATATGTTAATGGTCCGAAAGTCGTATCTAATGTCGCATATAAATGCTATATATGTTACTTACGGAACCCCTGGAAACCCTGGAACCCCGAACTCGAACTCGAATCCAAGCCAAGGGTCTCATCTGCGGACTAGCCCAAAATGGACTGCGGTCTTGTAACCAAACACCGAACAACCAGATAAAAGCCTGCCAAGAGCAGGAGACAAGGACTCGGGACATGTCGGCCGAAGAGAGCACTTTTATAAAAGCATTTTGAGGGTGTCCAGACTATGTAACAAGGGATTATGGAGGGACTGTTAAAGGGTAAGGAAAATGAGGTTTAAAAATAAAATTAATAAAATTTATTCAAGGTTAAATAGAAGTAAATTTACAAAGTGGACAAGGTTTTTGAGTTAAGAACAAACAATTCTCTATTTGTGAAGGCAAAGAAAGCCAGAATTAACTCACCAAATTTATTTTAAGAAATAATCCCAAAAACTATATTTAAATACTCCCATGATATATGTCTTTTGTTTTGATTTCTTCAAGTATTAGATTCTTCTCACATATTTAAACAAATTGGTTAATGCCTTTCCATATATCCAGCTGAGAATCACCCTTCGCCACTATCCGATAAGCTTATTAGCCAGACTTAAATAGATACCATATATATATATACAGTCACCGACTTCTAGCCTGGCTATTTGAAAGCAGTTTTTGGGTCCATTCACAGTTTCGGGCTGTCGGCTAACAACTTCTTTAAGTAGAATTTATGGCGCGACACCGTCGAAATGCAGAAAGGAGGGGAAATATTAAAGAGTTGTCTGCTGGCAACCTGTCTTCGGATTAAGATTTTATACAAATGTTAACTTTGTTTGGGGCATAATTTGGCAATCATTAAGTAACAGTTAAATTTAAATATTTAACTATACTCCGCCATAAACTAAACGCGAAATATGCTACAGAAAGTTCTACACATTCGATCCAGATCATTCATAAACCGCCACAGATGTCCGAAAATACGCATTAAGTTTGGGATATGTTAATGGTCCGAAAGTCGTATCTAATGTCGCATATAAATGCTATATATTTGATGTTCCCAATGCAGATGGGTCCGGGAACTGTCTTCGATTTTTTAGCTTGTCGCAAATCATTAGCGTAAAGTGTTGATTTTGCATAAATTTTGATGGGACTGTTGTGTTGGATGTGTTGGATTTATTTTTGATTTGATTTGATTTGCAAAGCAAGTCTCTCAAGAGCTGACTTGGGGCGATGTATTATGCTAATTATAGCTTATCGGCTAATTTGTATACCATTTTGGGAACTGTGACTCTTTTGCGTGGGCAGATGTTGAACTATTTTACCAAGTAGCGCACAGTTTGATTTGTTTGATTCACTGGGCGATCGAATATCTTTATTTTAAGACTCCATGGTGGTGGATTTATGTACCTGTCCGGCAAGTTGATTTAAAATGTGAATATTCGGTGCGTTTTTTAGTGCAGGAAAGCAGCTCTCAGCCCCCACTTGAAGCTGAGATTATCTGCAGCGGCTTTTCTTCCTTTTTTTCGTCGCATCGGAAACTCCAACCGTATCGCATTTTCTTCTATAAATTTATTTTTCTTTTCGGTTTTTTGTTGGCTTGCTGTACCTTTCCTGGAGATTGCAAATACATTAACACTTTTTTATGGCTCCGGACTGGACTGCAAACATCCAGCTCCGGCGGACACCGGCGTCAGTGCCTGGCGGGTGGCAAGCTACGGTTTTTTCGCATCATTTGCTTGGGAATCCCCCGTATGTTGATGCTACATTAGAGGCACTGGCAGCGGGCCCCGAGTTTCGCTTTATTTTTTACTCCCGGCCAGAGAGCGTGCGCATCATTGGTTTCAATTTGAAGCTCGAGTTGCCGTCTTGGCAGGACCCTGAACCGAACTATCGGCATTAAATGTTATGTGCTGCGCGGACCGTGGTCGTGGTGGCAGCTCCTGTTCCTGCTCTGGCTGCTGCTCCTGCTCCTGCTCCTGCTCCATCCACCATGTGTCCGTAGTCGTGTCCGTGCGTTATCTGTTTCCGCAACATGATGTTGCAAAGTGCGGGGCGATGAGGCAGCGACAACGTTGTCGTTCTGCTGATAATGATTATTGAAGTTGCGCCGCACACACGCACGCCGCCGCATATTTTATATATATGTATAGAGAGAGTGTCTCTGCACGTATATATTTATGATGTATGCGATTTGGTCCAGCTGAAAAATTTCAACGCATAAAAATATCTTGGACCTGGCAGCCATCGGGCTCCCTTCCTCCCGGCAGCAGCAGGAGCTGCTGTTGCTGCCTGTCGTCGACACTGTAGCAAGATGGACTTCCGGTTTCCTGTTTCCGTCTGTCGAAGTTCTTTACTTTTTTCAATGCTTCAACGCACACACTCTCTCGCCCAACACCCTGTCATATGTATAACAATTTTTATATCGCTCCTGCTCGCCTACATCTTTGTTGTTGCCGTTGGGTGGGTGCCTGGATGGGTGGCTGTGTGGGGGCGTGGCATTGGCTGGGGCAACATCCTTGCATCGACATTTGATGTGTCGGCACTGCCCAGCTGGCGAGTGTGAGTCCTGTGAAAGATAAGCGCAGTTTTCCTAATAAATCGATAAGGAAAAAATCAGACTCAGCTGGTGTTTGTGGGAGGGTTTTTCTTTATATTTTTATATCCTTGCAGGGTATTATAATTTCAGTCAGAAGTTTGCAACTCAGTAAAGGAGACTATTCCGACCCTATAAAGTATATATATTCTTGATCAGCATCGACTGCCGAATCGATCTAGCCATGTCCGGCAAGAAAAAAAAAATTTTACCCATTTTTCGAAAAAAATGTAAGGGGTTACATCGTTAAAATTGTCAAAAATTGACAAAAATTTGAATTTTTTTAAAGTTAAAATTTAGTATGCAGATTTATTAACCTTATGAAAACTAACATAAGAACGTTTTCCGATTTAAAATTAATGCATTTTTGGCCAAGTTATGACAATTTCAAACATGGGTCTATCCAAAACTGCCTAAAAGAATGCTACACTTCATCCCAAAAGTATACTGTACAATCAATTCGCTGGCGCAAAGTTTTTATAACAGTTTATAACAGTTTTCAGTCAGCTCCTGCTGCTTTATGTTCGCCTGTTACCCCAAATCGATAAATGGACAATTTTAGCAGCTCCTGGCGGCGGGTGGCATTGTTCCAGAGCAGCCGCCGCCGCTCTTCACGTGCAGTCCACTCCCGGAGCAGTGTCTGCAGGCGGATGCGTCGGTGCCTCAGCAGGTCTCCGCCTTGGCTTTCATTGTGGGGACACTCCGGCTGGATCCGCAGGGGAGTAGCATTATATCTTGGATATATAGTACCTGTAAAAACCATTTATACTAAAATAAAATCACTTTTGAACAAAGTTTCCTCGTTTTTCCTCATTTTTTGATGATTTTGCTAATTTTGGCGGGGTATTACAGGCAAAGGAGTCATTTCCGACCCTATAAACCATATATATTCTTGATCAGCATCGACAGCCGAATCGATCTAGCCATGTCCGGCAAGAAAAAAAATTTTACCCATTTTTCGAAAAAAATGTAAGGGGTTACATCGTTAAAATTGTCAAAAATTGACAAAAATTTGAATTTTTTTAAAGTTAAAATTTGGAATGCAGATTTATTAACCTTATGAAAACTAACATAAGATCGTTTTCCGATTTAAAATTAATTCATTTTTGGCCAAGTTATGACAATTTCAAACATGGGTCTATCCAAAACTGCCTAAAAGAATGCTACACTTCATCCCAAAAGTATGCTATACAATCAATTCGCTGGCGCAAAGTTTTTATAACAGTTTAAAACAGTTCGTTAAAATTGTCAAAAATTGACAAAAATTTGAATTTTTTTAAAGTTAAAATTTGGAATGCAGATTTATTAACCTTATGAAAACTAACATAAGATCGTTTTCCGATTTAAAATTAATGCATTTTTGGCCAAGTTATGACAATTTCAAACATGGGTCTATCCAAAACTGCCTAAAAGAATGCTACACTTCATCCCAAAAGTATGCTATACAATCAATTCGCTGGCGCAAAGTTTTTATAACAGTTTAAAACAGTTTTCAGTCAGCTCCTGCTGCTTTCTGTTCGCCTGTTACCCCAAATCGATAAATGGACAATTTTAGCAGCTCCTGGCGGCGGGTGGCATTCCGCATTGTTCCAGAGCAGCCGCCGCCGCTCTTCACGTGCAGTCCACTCCCGGAGCAGTGCCTGCAGGCGGATGCGTCGGTGCCTCAGCAGCTCTCCGCCTTGGCTTTCATTGTGGGGACACTCCGGCTGGATCCGCAGGGGAGTAGCATTATATCTTGGATATATAGTACCTGTAAAAACCATTTATACTAAAATAAAATCACTTTTGAACAAAGTTTCCTCGTTTTTCCTCATTTTTTGATGATTTTGCTAATTTTGGCGGGGTATTACAGGCAAAGGAGTCATTTCCGACCCTATAAACCATATATATTCTTGATCAGCATCGACAGCCGAATCGATCTAGCCATGTCCGGCAAGAAAAAAAATTTTACCCATTTTTCGAAAAAAATGTAAGGGGTTACATCGTTAAAATTGTCAAAAATTGACAAAAATTTGAATTTTTTTAAAGTTAAAATTTGGTATGCAGATTTATTAACCTTATGAAAACTAACATAAGATCGTTTTCCGATTTAAAATTAATGCATTTTTGGCCAAGTTATGACAATTTCAAACATGGATTTTCGGCGTGCCGAAGTTAGCTGTCATTCTTGTTTTTTTTCCGAAATTATACTGAAATATTGCCACTCTTTGGGCCAGCCTTGAGAAACGCAACCCTTCAGCTGGCTGAGCCAGTGCGAAACTAATGACAATTCGTCTCAAGCACCATTAGAGCCGAGCCCTTGGCCATGACTTTCACAAATGAATGCCGAGAATGCCAGACAACATGACGCTGCTGTAACTGTCTGGGATTCCAACTGCAACACCTGCAACCTGCAACACCTCAGGAGCGGCAATCAGGGAAAAGCAACTGCCATTGCATGCTGTGCCGTGAGTCTCTTTAAACGGGGCGTCTAGCTGTCTGGCGGGCAGGATTTCGCGCCAGGAGTTAACCTTGGTGCGAGAACACGCTGCGAACTGTCCAGGAATCGAAGGAATTTCTAACCTAGACATATGGATAGTGGAATCACTAGACATGAAGGCGTCGGACATTAGTCATGGATTAGGTAGGGCTGACACTTGTGGCAAAAAATCTCAATACTACTTAGGCCAGGTAGATTAACTAACTATTAATGGGAAAGTAATTAAAAAATAGTGGAGAGTAAGGTAACAACAGGATTGAATCTCTCTCTAAAGGCTATATTTTTTTTAATATTCTTACTGATAGATTACATTTATATATTAAACCAAATTCGACTCCTTAACAGAACATTAAAAACAGTAATGTTACCACACACGACTTCCTTAATTTCTCCTATCAGCTAAGGCGGACTAATAGATCGTGTCTAAAAAATACCTTAAGTTCAAAATAACAGTCACTGGCTTTAAAGTAGTCCGGGCGGCCTTTTCATTTGCCTTATCAATTAATGGTCACTAATAGATCATAATAGAATGCCATAAAATCAACATAGAAAAGACACTTTTGGCTACTTAAACACGTAGGCAGTAGAAGCCTTTGTGTGTGGCATAGCTTTCAGGCCAAGTTAAGACTGTAAAACCCAATGGAACAACGTTTTTTTTAGATTTTTATTCTCTCCAAAATACATAGGGGCTGGGAGATAAGCAAATTTTGATGAGGCAATGCTACAAACTTATCAATGATGATTCGGCCCATTTAATTTGAATTCAATTTTTATAAGTCTTTAATGACCCTTAGAATATTGACAAACCGGACCGGCAAAAAAACATATCGAAAATAAATGTTGAACGATATTTTTTATTGATTTTTTACGAGCGCACACACTTGAATTCCAGACGAAAGGAATTATCACAGACTCCGTAGTAGATTTGCATAATTTTTGGAAGCTGAGATTTTATTTTTTTTGGGGAGACGGGGTCAAAAGTGGGACGAGGATCGGTGTTAAACGATTTGTCCGATCTACGGGGATCAGGCGTGTGATCGTAAAACAAAAACATTTACCAGACAAGAGGGCCGATCTTTGTTCGAGGCAACTTTTGTCGACCAAAAAGTCGTAAAACCATGTCGCAGAGTCACAACAGAGCTGCGTTCGCTCCAAAGACCATTTCGCACCTGCGACGGGTCGATCGATCGTTCGAAATGTAAAAAAAAAAACAACAAACTTATTACGACCCCCGGATCGGCGTCCATAAAAAAGCAATGGACCGCCTTCTCAGGGCTCCGGCCCCCCAATAATCGTTGACTTATGTGACATTATTGATCGTTAAGGCCGCAGCTCCGTTTGGGTTGCGAAGGGACTTGTCATTTAGCGTAATTTCGTAATTTGTTTTCCAAATGACTTTCGACTACTTAGAACCGTATCAGTCTGTCGAGATCCATGGCCGGTGGTCTGGACCAGCTCTGACCCATCTCTGACTACCCTGGATCGCCTGCGATTTCCAAATTTTCAATAAGATATTGCTTTTAACGAGCTGGGCCACATCAAGTTGAGCCAAGATAAGCTTTTATGTTGCCAGCATTTTTATGATCGACTTTTATGAGGTGCGATGACTTAGAGATTGCCTTGAACTCGATTTTTGTTGGTTTGGTTTTCTGCTCCGGGACTCTTTCTGTGTGGGGCTTATAACGGCACTACTTTTAGCCTTACATATGTAGGGAAATATGACATGTGGTTAATGAAACGAAACTTAGAAAGTTTATTTCCCTAGAAATAGGCAGATAAACAGCAGAGTCCATTAGCTGACTACTTTAAAATACAATAACCTAGCTTTAGGTGAAGATACAAATGCAAATTTAAAGGCTTAAAGTAATTAAATTCGAACTAATGGAGGGTTTTTAATTTACTTGTTTATTTTTATTTATGCTTAAACAAAAATAGAGAATATAAGGATCTTTGAAATCAAAGCTTAGTTGAATTTGTAGAGACAATTCTGAGCTGAAAGAAATATGTATCAATGTTGTTTTAAAATTAAAAGTTTGTAAGGTTTCCATTCTTTGGATATATTCTATTAGGATTATCAGCTTTAATTCTTGGTATCTTTAAAAATATATTAAAAATATGTCCAATTTAATATTTTTTTATTCAAGTTACATCACTGAAATGTTCATACTCAAATCTGTTAATATTACACTCTCTTCTGAAACCTTTAAATTAAGATACTTAACCTTCCCTGTGACATTGACAAATTTGTAATAATTCTTTGAACAGATTCCTCGTGCGTCTCTGACAACATTATCATATCAGACTCAAAATCCCTAAAGACCAAGATCCAAACAAGATCGAAGATATATTCTGGTGGTGAATGCAGCTGCTCAGCTCGGAACTCAACGGGGATCCTAGGGCCCTCCTCCCTACAAGTAAATTTTCATGGCACCGAGTGCTGGTGGACATTTTTTTTTTTTTTGGGTATTGTTCTAGATTTTCGTGGGGGAAAATTGCTAGAAAATGTTAAGTAGGCTGGACCTTGGACAAAACTAAATCCAATAATTTCATTCTTGACTCTGGGCCCTAGAGATGTGGGTTAACTTTCTGACATGGGTTTTATGGAACTCCTCTCTCCCTGTCGCCTGTGTAAAGTGTGAAGAAACTGGAATAAAAATCGAAAGACATATTATTTATGAGGTTCATCAGGAGTTTACGACGGCTCAATGTTCATTCAGAGCCGGCGGATAAGAGGAGAAGAGTGGAAAGAATACCTGACCGGGCCATAAAAATTATAAAAATAAGGTATGCATCTGCCCCGACCACTTTTGCACCTCAGTCGCAGTCGCAGTCGGAGTCGGAGTCGGAGTCGCAGTCTCCAGTTCCAGTTCCAGTCCCAAGGCAACCTCATGCTGTGCGGAAGGGTCTTCTTCATCGGCCGAGGGGCAAAGAGTCTGGCTGGCACAGACTTCATGACGTCCCCGCTTAATGTCCGACGTTGTAACGAAAGTAAATTTTTCATAACTTCGCCGATGAGCCGATCGATAAATATTTCCAGACTGCAGCAGGTAGGCAGGCACAGCCCGGACCGGGGCAGGTTCTGTTGTAGGTAGCATCTTGTCCCGGCTGCTACGAGTATATTTGCTTTTTCGGCTCCAGACAAACTGGCAGCGGCATCATTAGCAACTGCCTGCGTGTGTGTCTCCTCAATGACAGAACAGGAATCCCGGATCCAGGGAGCGATGCGGGTCTGGTTGGGTCGGGTCTCTGGGTGCATTCGTGCTCCCCCCAAGGGGATGTGAGCTTGGAGTCCGGCCATAAATGACTAATCGAATTGGGAGCCAAATGGTTTACAGCCCCAAGGCTGGAAAGGAGCCAGTTAAAGTTACGAATTACTGGGCTGAGGATTAACTGCAGGAGTAACAAGAAGTTGGCTGTTTTTAGTTAATAAAGTACTTAAAAGTGGGATTTTTTGGTTAATTAAATTTCAAAAAACGGTTAAGATGTCTTTACGAGTTAAGTGCAGAGATTATACTTCAAAATTAAGAGATACTTATTTAAACAAATACTTCTTACCATAAACACTGAGATTTAATGTCCCTAACCTTGTCATTCTTCTGTTTAATTACTGCACTTGAGTAAACGAATTTAACTAAATACCATTTCTCACCTTTCACCTCCACCAACGCACTTGTCATGCCCCTTGAATCCTTGTCCTTCACCTTCCCTTCACGCTCCTGTAGAGCCCACTGTTATTACTATTTGCCTAAGGTCAGAGGGCTTGTCGAATGCAAATAGATCATAAAACTGAAAAATATTTGATTGCCGTGCCAAAAAAAGAAGAAAGAATGAAGGGAAAAGGTGTCAAGTGTTCGGTGAAAATGTGTGGAAAAGGTCGCCGTGGCGGCTACCACGGACACTTGACAATTGTCGGCCAAATAAACAAGACTCTCTGCGTAAATACGAGTATCTGCTGACTGGCACTTGAATAAATAAGGGAAGCCAAGAAACTGAAGACTTCCTGGGGACCAAAGAGTGTGGAAACCAGAAGGGATGCGGAATTGGTTTTTATGCTTCAATTTCTTTAAATTTATTCCTTGTGAAAAGATGGAAAGAAAACGCTCAAGGTTATCTTTCTCACATTTAAATACAAATAAATTCCAGTAATTAGTACTTCCAGAACATAAACAACATAATCCATATTTTTTTTTTATATGTATTTACTTAATCAAAGTAAAAACGCGCCTGTAGTCAACCAATTAACTAGGGCAGGTGGCTCATTTGGTATTCGGAATGCTTCAAGTATGCATAAATCGCGTTAATTGGCATCGCCCTTTTCAAGGGAATAGCCAACCCCATTAAAGGATAATATTCTTGCGGCTTTTGGCTAATTAGGCGCACACGCCGCCGCGTTCAGCTCGTGCCAGTTTCGACAAGCGGATCACACGCCACATTCTCGGTCGCTGGATACAAATTACGCAAATGTTGCCAGAGCGGGCCAATCAATCGCTCGTTGTCATGGCTAGCACCTACTTACACACACACACACACACATAGAGATCCTTTGGCTTTGGGCCCACTTGGGTGCATTGTCCTTGTTACCAAGGGGCACAGCCAATTAAACGGATTTCAGCGACGCTACGCAAATGCGACCAACGTTCGACATTTGATTGCCAAGATAGTCGCAATAAGTAAGGAGACACAGGGAAAATCCTTAAGGTTTTACACATAATAATGGGTCAAAGGAAAGCACACAAAGGTGGTCAAATTTTATTAGAAGGTATTAGAAATTAGACTTCAGGAAAGTAGATTAAAATCACTCTTCTCTCTTACTTAATAAAATCTGTCTAAGAAGTTATACATTTATTTTTTCAAGGTGCCCTGCCAGCTAAATTAACAACTAGTATTCGCCTCCAAAGAATGCCTTAAATACATATATCAAGTTTCCAGAGAGAAACCTCAACCAGCCGCTTTCGAGTGCTGTGGTCCACTTGAAATTATGCCAAGAGATGCTCGAGTGGGCACAGCCGCCAATAACCACGCACAACACTCGTCCAGATTTATTCCTCAGAGCCATAGCCAGACCGAGACCATACCCAGACTCAGTCCAAAAACCCATACCCAAACCCCAGAGCTCGGACTGAACCACAAACAACCCTCGATTCGAGAGCAATCTTAGGGGTTGCGGGGGATTGATGGGCTGATGCCTGCGTCCTCAATCAAAGCTGCTGCGCCGATCTTTCTACTTCGATAAATGCTGCTGGGATCTGTCAGGCTGTTGCGGCCGGATTTCCAAAATTGCCAGCAATTAGGCATTCCACGTTCGTCCATGAATTTGGTATTTCCTCTAGTTTTTTTTTTTTTTCCGGCGGCCATCTGCATTGTTGGCATAATTATAGGCTTAACGCGAATTATTGACAAGTGAATTAGAAAAATATTTTGGTTTGAATTCGTAGTTACAGTTCTCAGCCTCTGGCATTCTTTATTTGTTAAAAGGGCAATGAGTTGGAAAGTTTTAGGGCCTGTACGAATGTGTGAAACTATTTGAATTACAAAAGGAAACTAAACTCAGCCCTCTGAAAGGGGTCACCCGGAAAGGGTTTCGGTTCTAGGCCGCAGAAAAAAACATATTTAAGTCTATTTGGACATGACCTTTAAGAACAGTACAGGAATAATGGAAGAGGGTTTTAAATTAAGAGAAATTAACAAAGCCAATTGGGTTTATGAAAGTTACCAAAGTCGGACAAGCTGTGAATAGAAATGTTTCAAGAGGGTAGCCAGGACCTTTATTAACAACTTGTATTTAATTTCCCTGTTTTATATTTTTTGCTATCAAAACCCGGATTATAATGCCTTGCATAACCGCCGATCGTTTAGAGAACCAAAACCTGTCAGTCTGCCCCGCCCACAGGCGCTAAAAAGCAACTTAAAAATAACAGAGTGACAACAGACGCCAACGCACACAGCCGGCCAATTAATATTCATAAGAATTTCGTTACGCTTTTGCCGCAAGTAAGTAGAAGTAGACCCAAATGAAAAAAAAAATAAGAATAAGAACCGAAACTACACAGTCACCATCAAAGTTGTCCGCGCCGTCCTCCCGCAACCACTCGAGAAAATATGTATTTTTCGAAAGCCCAAGAACCCGAGCACAAAGCACTCACCTCTCGGCCACTCAGTGTGCATACTACACACAGTAAGTAGTTGCCGCCGGAGGGGTGGGGAGACGGCCATGTCGAAGGGGAGTTGGGCTCTGAAATGTTATAACAAACGTAACGAATCGAATGCGGTAGGCATGTCCATGTGTCTGTGTCTGTCCAACCGAGATTCCCAAGCCGAAAACTCAAATTCTGAATATTTCTTTCTTTTTTTTTCCTGATGGGGGAAAAGTGTTAATTCGTCATGATGACGTCACGGCTGGAAAAATTGATTACCCAAAGCGGACAGAGCGTGTCCCCGAGCAGCGAGCATCAAGCACCGAGTGTCCTAGCCACCCCGAAACTAAATAGTGTGTGGCCTGAATGTGGGCTGGCCGGAGGAGGATGGTCCCCGGTTCCTCGACACATAAATTGCCTCGTATGAATAAACATTTTGACAGATTTTTGTTTGGTTTTCGGCTATAAATTTAATAGTTTGCCGAATTTCTTGTTACTATTTAGAAATTTAAATTTTATACCGAGTTTGTTTTCATGCTGTTTTCATCTGTACATCTGATTTAGGGACGAACGACGCATGCATATGGATAAGTTCGAATCGGGTTTTTTTTTCGATTTTTTACGGGTCGTTTAAGTGCTCAACGAAATGGCCGATAAAATTTCAAAGATCATTTGAAATTTTTAGGGGAAATCTTGTTAATATTTTGTAAATGATTTATGGATGACAAATGATGGTAGTGTTTATTGAAAGTTCAAGAAAATATATATAGCATGAGGGATGTGTGGGATGAGGTCTTAGTTTTGAAGGATTTAAAATGTTATTAACCATAAAGCATACTTTAGATGATCTGTGTTTCTGTAATGTTTCTCTCATAATTTATATTCCCCTTATTTATTTGAAATAAGAACTTTTTATAATAACCCTTAAACTTCAAAATCCATTAATGAGGATCAACTCACTCGAAGAAGACCTTCGCCTGCGTCGTTTTAAAGGCTTAAAGACCTTTTTCCCACACTGTCATTCTTTTTTCCTCATCGTTCGTTGATTATCACGATTTTCACATTTCGTATCAGTGGAAAGTAAACAATTTATGCGCCCACACTGACGTCTGACTGGCTGATTGTACTGTCCCGGCGGCGTAATCTACATCATCATAACCCACAGAGGCTGCATGGCCCCGGGCACACCGAAATTATCGTCTCGCCCACCTGGGAAACTGGGGGACGACGACGACGACACCTGAGTCTGCATTTAGGGGACTCCGACGCCTCGATCCGGGAGATATAATAAGTAAGGGTTTCGCCTTGACGCTCTATAATACCCCGGGTTACCCCGGGGGCTCCTCCTGCTGTTCGCCATTCGAGGTTTTTGTTATGCTAATTGGCATTTACACAGAGATCCAAAAGGGAACCATCATCATCCATAGCTCTGTGGCTCCTCCGTCCTGGTGGCTGGAAGGGTCCACACGCATGCCGCCCCATCCGGGGCCAGAAGTTGGACGGACCTTAAAACGCTTAACCGAACAACAGCAAATAGTTTCACTTTTCACCGATTTCTTTTTTTTTCTCCATGCAAAATGCGAAGGAAGCCCCAGCAGCCTCGGTTGTAAGTGAGAAGTGAATGTTGCCATTTTGTTGGCGTTTGCTGGATTGCAGCAAATGGGTTCTATACAGATGTGTGCACTGGGAGCAATTGGTAGGGAGAAGGGAAAATTCATTCAAAATTTATAAAAATTATTATTGAAAGTGTGGAAATAATTGTTGATTGTTTTAATTGTGTTTTTGGGAGCAATTGAAATGGTTTTAATATTCTACATACAACATCCTTTATTTTCTTTCAAGTATTTCTACAATATGTATTCAATTTAAATTGTTTATTTTCCTTATTTTTCAAAGTATAAAATTTATATTTGTTGTTTAAAAGTATATCACCAAGAGCTTCCCCTTTCTATCAGTGCACTTAGCAGGGCCATGTTTGTGTTGGCTGTTAAACTCTGTGCTATTAAAGGCTAAGGCCGACTTTTTGTCAGCCATTATGGTGTGCACCTTTTGTGCTCCCCTCGCTGTTGTTGTTGTTGCTGCTGCCGCTGCAGCAGTAGTTTTCCAGGGAAACCCTCACATGGACACAGACGCCCTCACAGACACAGGAGCAGACAGAGAGGGATGCATATATGTACACTTCGCTCGCTCACTCGCTGGCATTCATGAAATGTATAGCATAATAAATCTTTACCTAGACGCAGGACGAGGACGAGTGCCAGGGGGAGGAGGACTTCGGGACAGGACATATTTTTCGCCGCTGCTCCGCAGGTAGCAACGGATTTTTGCCACCTTTGCACACAGGATGTAACAGGCAGCGGCTGCGTAGGAGTTTCGTTGGAGGGAAGGTCCTGCCGGACCCGCTTCTGGGAACGAGTCCTTGCATTTTTACGTACCATTTTACAATTTCGATTGCTATCTGCTCCGCTCCTCGAATCCCTGATCACCGATCCCAGTGTGTTTCACTCTGTTTTTTTGCGGTATTTGAGGTAGGAGACAAGGGAGACAAAGGATGCGGAACGCAAGGATAATCATTGCTGACGGACTACTGTGCACTCGCACTCGCTCTCAATCGATCGATCGCTCGATAGGGAATTCTGCGTGCGTTTTGCGGTCCGTTTGATTTGAGGATCGACGCTTATCGAGAGTTGCATCGTCAGCGGCGATAAGATTAGCCGAGCAGACTGCCTGTCGCTTTCCACGGAATCGGGAGGATTGCCTAGGGATGCCGAGGGAGGTCTGTTTTGGGTCAGAGGCGTTCAGACATGAGGGCACACAGGAAGAGATAAGTCGGGTTAGGGATATGTTGAGGATATGGTTTTAATTTGAAATCCTGAAATACTGATTGGTGATGGAAACAGGACACTGATTTTTGTAATGTCTGAAAGTCTAAAATGTGAGTAATAATTATTATATGTATTTGATTTTAAGATGTTTATGATAAATAAATTATTATAGTTAAAGATAAAGTTTGATTGTTAATTTTTAATTTGTAAATATTAATAAATAACCCTTCAGCAAGTAAGGAATTCCTGTATTTCTTGATCCCCTATAAGTGTCTCCAGTATCTCTAGTCTCCTTAACCCAGGTCAGTTGCCTTTTCCAACTTTCCCAACTGGCCAGTTCCCAAACCAAATTTGTATAAACAAGACCTACGACAAACCTAACTGTTCTGGCCACATTTTCACTTTCCATCAAAACGCTACACCTAAAACCCCATATAAACCCAAACTTTTCCGATGGTCCCGCACTAAACCAGAGACGGATTGCAACAGGTATTAAGCCCCGACTCCGAGTGGATTTATGAGCATTACATTTCCAGCAGCAACCCAGGGCTCTTGGCATTTTCGAAATTTTCATAGAAACCTGTTTGGCGACGTTTTCGCTGTCAGACAGCGAGGCTGATCCATCGATTGAAAACCCAGACTGAAATAAATAAGCGCGTTGATTTTTAAGTGTTGTGCATAATTTTAAATACAAAATTATTTTCGGCTCTTCTCTCTCTATTTTGGTTAAAAGCAGCCGGTGACTGACGTTTATTTTCTGTTTTAAATTAAAGCTCTACGAGCTCCGCGATCTTTGTTGTTGACATTCGAGTTTTTTTGCTTTTTTTTGAGAGAGAGCTTCAGCTTTGGTTTCTGTTTTGGATCGCGAATGGGTTTTGATCTGCCCGGCTGTGGCGCTGCGAAACCGTTAACACCCATAATAAGTACCGCTATGTACCCTAATTATGTGAAGACGATGGCTGCCCAGCAGCCAGTTTAATGGCCCCCAACTTATGCATAATAACCCGAGCTCCCAGCCCCTGTGGAGGGGCCAGGGAGAGGGAAGCCCCTCCGTGGAGAAATCGACAAACAGCATTTCTCGATGCCAGATCGAGAGATTCGATGCCAGACTCTTTTCGTGGCCATATTTCTAGTTCATTTGTGAAATGCATTCGACGGCGCGTGACTTCACTCCGAACTTGACGGGAGAACTTTTTTACTTTATTTTTGTTTTCATTTTATTCGTTTTTCTTTTTTTGGTTAAATATTTTTCGGTGTCGGCGAGGGCGGAAATTATTTAATGGCGCGTACATGGGCGACATCGCTGGGCGGAAATCACGCACAGCAGCCGAAGTCTGACGCTGTGGGGAGGCTGCGTGAAACTTTATTTAATTCTATGCGTTCGCTTTCAAGACTTTTATTGGCTTGGCTCCTGGTGCTGCTTACAGCAAATTCAAAAAAAAAAAAATATCTGGCTTGCCAAATTATTTGTCACGCATATTTTTCAAATTTATTTGTTGTATTTCTCGGAGGGAGGTTGTGGTTGAGTGGTGGGCGTGGTGATTGTGGGTTGGTATATGGATTGAAAACTGAAATCCTTGAAATTGTGGAAATAACAATTTATTTGGTTGATTAATTTTGGATATGTGTGGAAAAATGTGTGAACTTAAGGGAGTTCTTTATCTTTTGTTGGATTTAAGTTGAATATTTTAAATATTTAAAACATAAGTTAATTTATTTAAAATGTTTAAAAAGACAAATATGTTTCCCTATAAAAGACTTCCTTTTTTCAGTAGCTTTCCTTATTTGAATAATTAACAATCAAATCAATTGATTTTCTAATTTTTAGTGAACTCTTAACCCTGTATATGACTCCTCCCTTTGCCTAACTTAATTGCATTGACATTTAGTCTCAAACGAAGAATCCTCCAACTGGCTTTCAACATCCTCAAACCATTCGACAGTCTGCATAGCAAAACAACCGGCAGCAACTTGGTGTGCACCTGCAATCAGCGGGCAACTCACACTCATTACGGGTGCCCAGACACTGTCACCTGGAGGAGGACATCGAGTGGCGTTTGAATGGAGGCGGGGACAACGCTGCGTATGAGCAACGTGCGATGTTCGGAGACATTTGTGTGCAATTGTGGCAACGAAGCACTTGAGAATTAGTTGCAAATTGCCTACTTAAGTTTGTTTGCCCTCGAAGGACATGGGCACAATGCTCGAGTTGCGTGGCTGCCACGCCCTCGCCCGAAAGTTTGTCTCATGCTGCAGCAGACGGACGCCACTTGGGCCGGCAGCAACCTGTTATCACACAATCAACAAGTGCAATTAGCAGCCGCCTGGCCCGGCACAATGAAGCGTGTGACAGAGCAAACAAATTGCCAAGCGGCAAACAAATAAACAAGCACACAGGCGAGCGAGCAAACACAATTGCAGTGCATGCAACTGCAACTGCAACTGAAATTGAAATTGAAACTGAAACTGCAACTGCCACAGCGACTGCCATGGCGTCTTCGAGGCATTCGCCTTTTGTGCGTTGTCATCAATAAAGTTGTGAGTTGTGAAAAGGACGGGCAATGGCTAGAGCACCGGGCATTGTCCTGGCCTCCGCCGTGCTGTCAGGCGTGCAAGGCGACTTGTGGCCAGGACAGCTACAACCCGGTTGCGCAAAACCCATTCGGCTGTCCAAGACAGGCCCCATAGAAATGGCAATTATCGGCCAAGAAATGAGCATATGTCGTGTGGCCAGGGAACGTGACCGAAAGGGTTACGTCTTACCAAGTAGTAGAGTAGAAAAGAGACCCGTTTTAATAATGTAATTATAAGTTAAAGAGGCAAAGGAATGCAAAGCTAACAAGTTTTTTTATATGTTTCTTAAAGTCTTGTAAGTTGTCAGTATTATTTTTGCATTTGAAAAGCTCAAATGGGAAATATCCCACTGATAACCCACCTTTTCTTCCCTATTTCATAGAAATACACCCCAACCATTAGAGATATCCAGAGTATCCCCTGTCCCCAGCTGGCTATCAATGATTACCCACCTCGTAAGGGCCTTTCTCCCCCGAAAAAGAAACACATTAGCAACTTCACACTTGGGCCGCACAATCCCTTTGGTTGCTTATTTAAATGCAACTCCGATTTATTGTCAACGCTGGGGCATTTCATTCACTCATGGGCATTATTGTCCTGGCCTCCTCCCCTGCTCCTTCCGCCGCCGCCGGGTAATCCTCGAGCCTCCGGACAATTCTTGGGCACATTAGCAGCCGCCGTCGCCATCGTATCGCGTATCTCCAGGCCAGGCGCGGCACCTTGGACTCAAAGTCTCGACCTAACGACTTCCGTTTGAGCTTTGCGCACGCGCGATCCGCCTGGAGTCCTCGCTGGACTGGGATTTGGGATCTGGAGTCGAGGCGAGACCCCGCCCCGTCCTTCCTTGCGCCCACAGGTTTTAATGATAATCTCCTGAGTTATGTGTTTTTAAATATAATTTCGTTGTTGGCGTGCAGACGACGGACCCATAACTCACATAGCGCCAAGACCAAGTCACGAACTGTCAGACTCGAACTGGACTGAAACCGAGACCAGGTCGAGACGACCAAGGAGGCTGGAAGGAGAGTCAGAAGTGTACTGAAGGCACCGAAGGTACTGCCCTCCTGCAATTCGATCTAAATGCTTACATGCGTTACATATTTGCACTCCCACGGCAGCTCATTAATTGCCATATAAAATAATGACTTTGATGCAGTGAGAAAAAGGCTGAGTGACATTTTATGGGTGAAATTTAAACCTATACGAATGTATCCTTTTGAGATACAATAAGAACAAGTTCTGGAAAAATCGCTTGTAAAAGATTTGAAGGTTTTTGGTCCATCGAACCGGAAAACCGCATTCTGAACATAAGTAAACTTTTAATCTTTATTTTGCACTTACCATAGGAGGTTTTGAAAGGTATAAATTTAATACAGGATTATTTTATATTTTTTAATCTCTTCTAGGTCTCAAAACAAATCCCTGTAGTTCCTTCAACTTCACACTTAATGCACATAGCTTTGAAAAATGTAATTACCAAGCAACCAAAACACACTCTTCGCTTAATTATGCCAGCACTCAATTTGACCTCACTTAGATTATTCCAATTGCCATAATCTGGAGGCTAATCCGATTACCACATGTACTTATCACCCCAAAAATTCTCACTGTGTAAGCCACTATGCCCTGGGCCTGGGATTGCGTGTCTATCTGGCATGCCGTCCAGGGGGAGCGTTTAACTTTTCACAACTTTCGCACTGGGCGTTCAGGTTTGGCACCCAATTCATCAAGCGAGGAGAGAGCATTTGTCGTCGCACTTTTTCCCAAGATGCGAGGTGAGAGTGTGCGTGGGAACCCGGCCAGTTGAGCGATCGATCCGGTGAAGGGTCTTTAGCATTGATTGGGAGCTACCGCCGGCACCAGTCTAGCGCTAATAATGCGAATTACTGTCCAGAGCAGGCAGCTGCCGTTGCCGGGGGAGAACACGTTGTAATCCTCCCGGAAAGTTGTTGCTGCTGCAAAGAAGGGGTTTCTCGCCGGGAAGCTGGGACTGGAAACCGTGGGATGTCAGCCGGAACCCTCCCCCATGGCCGCCTGCTGGGCTGCTCGTGCCCGTGCCCATGCCCGTCCTCGAATATCGGCTGCGAATCGAATGGAATGGAGTGAAATCAAATCAAACAAAAATTAAAATCCACTTTGAGCCTATTAAAGTGTGCCTGGTCGGTCGCCAGGACACAGCCGCGCCGTCCTCGTCCGCATCCAGCCGCTGGCGCTGTCACTGTCAGTCTCCTAGTTTTAATTGACATGCAAGTCAACGTCCAGCCGTCGGCGACATGTCAATCAAAGTCTGCATTCCGCACCCAGCCTGCATCCCTTACTCACTCCCAGCATCCTCCCTGCCTCATTACGGGCTGCGGTTTGTTGACGACACTCACACACACCCCACACACTCTCTCTCTCTCCCCTGCAGCTGCCGGTCCTGCCCACTTTTTTATTGCCGAATCTTCCTCTGGTTTTATTATGATTAACCGATCGCTTTGCCGGCCCGCATTTTTTGGGCGTTAATTGGTTCACTCAATACGGCAAACTAGCCGCAAACTAATTTCTGGCCAAGTGGATTGCCACAAGTGGACCGAGTGAGGCGAGCTAATGCTCAAGTGGTGGCTAGTAGCTGGGGATTTATTTGCCAATAAGCTTAGGGATCGAGAAATGTAAGCAGATGTACATCTTGAATGGTTTATTTATGGTATATATTTCTTATTTAATATTTAGACAATTACAAAATCTAGTCTAGTAATAAGTGCAGAGGCATAAATAAAATAATGAAAGATTAAAAGGGTTATAATTGCTATACCCAAAAATATATAAAATAATTAAGGCAAGAGCTCCTCCAATTAGAGATAGAACCCGTTTTGGTCAATAAAATAATCCAAGAAAGTTATAAAATTAATAACATTTTGGTTTCAGACTATAATATACATATTTAAATTGTTCTATATTTATTTTTATTGATACTAAGTTACGAGTTAAGACAAATCCTTCTCATACAAGTGTTTGTAGTACTTTTTTTCAATTAATAAAAGCTTTAATTGAACACTAACTAAATAAATAACTCAACACATAAATTCAACTAAATTAATCCCCCTCTTTTAAAATTAAACCCAACTGAAACAAATAAATAACCCAGTACCCTTGATTGGCAAAATCAGAGACCCAAGCCTGACTCATTTGCTCGATTAAGCTGGCTCCCAAAAAATAGTAGTAGCCGGGGTCCGCTTGAAACCAGAAATGTGCCAATAAATCTTGGCTCTATCGCATCGATCAGGCAACTCTCTTGGCCAGAAATCATTGTCAGGCAGGGGCAATTCATCGGGTCTTTTAATTAATGCCACAGCGAGCTCAACAGCCGCGCTGAGCTGGGATTAGAGCTTAGTTCAAGTTCCATTTGGAGCTGGAAAGAAAGTTCGAAACATATAGTGAAGATAGGGAGAGGTAAATGATAAATTTGGCGTTTAAAATGCCATAAAATGACAACGAACTGGGGGGATATGCAGTAGGTCCGCGAACGGTACGAACTATCGAGAGGTATCGATGCCCCGCCGGGTTTTCTCATAAACAAATCAACCGAACCTCTCCGCAGGCCCCATTGTCTCCGCCAGCGAACGGTATTTTTGGCGCACGCTAAATTATAAGTCTTAATTTGTTATGCTTTTTGTCAAGTCTCGTTTGGTATTTAAAATATTTTCCTGTCATCGGGCTTAGTTTGGTTTAGTTTTGCCTGTTCGCTCTCTCACTGTGAGGTTCTTTGTTTCTTGTACATTTTGTATTCTGGTTTCCCATTGTCCATATAGGCCTAGATGTGTGAAAACAGTTAGTTTGATTTGTAGATTTGTTTACCACACTTTTTGGATCTCTTTTTTTTTTTAAGTTCTCCATGGCTAAGAGAGGCTTTGAACTCTGAGTGTTGTGTGCCATCAATGGGATTAACCCCGGGAGGAGCCTCGTTCTGTCATTGTTAGTTCAGAGGATTAGTTTATGAGGGTTTGTTCAGTTGGTTAGTATAGGGTTTATTGTTTATAGTATAGTGTATAGCTAGTGCCAAGTAAACCAGTTCTGGCTTGACATCACCTTGTGCTTTAAATTCGTGTGCTTATCCTGACTTCCGGTGCGAATTCAGGTCACAAAGCGACAAAGGCCTCCCCATATGTATCCGAACATATATATTTAAATTAAATTATATTCCCCCATAATTAAGTTCGGTCGCAGCCCCTAGCCCCATTAAATTATATACTTGGCTATTACATTGTGGCTCCTCTATGTACACTCGGGCATGTACTCTATGTACCTCCGTATGTAGCCACATAATCCGGTGGCTTTTGAGCTGAGCCGGGGCCAACAAACATAAGCAAATTAATTAAAGTTGCCACTTCAGTTGAATTTTCCAGGTGAGTGATGCGGAACAAATAATCAATCAATCAGCTCGCACACACACGCACGTGCATGCAAAAAGCTGCACGCCCTATCTAGACGGCACAGACGGCACAGACGGCGGCATTCATTGGTTGGTCACTGCGACACACAGTCCAGCGGTCCATCAATCCGGCAGTCAGTCAGTCACTCAGTCAGCCAGTCCGTCACTCAGTCCGTCCTGCATTCGTCCGGGGCCTGTCGTCTCTGCTCTGTCCAAATGACGTCGCTTTTGGTTTTCCTTTGCCGGACATGGCGAAATGTTCAAAATAAGTATGAGACGGTGTGCGAATGTAAATGTGCACCTCCTTTCCCTCGTTTCGCCTTCCGTAATGCAACATAAGCTACAACCGGCTGACTGGCCATTGCACAGTGTCACGAAAGCTATTTTAAATGGGAAAATAATGGAAATGTAGAATATGATATTATAGAAATGTTTGACATTTAAAGCAGTCTAGATATGGTCAGTGGACTTTGGTCTGTGTTCTTTTTCTTCAGTTAATAAACCTGCATACTAATTTTAAAATTAAGAAAATAAGCTAACATATTTCTTTATTTTTAATGATGCAGCAAGGGTTTACAGAATTAAAGAAAAATCTTAGAATATATTTTTATAGGAGACTTGACTAGATTGAGTCGTCTGTTTATGCTGATCAAGGATATACATGGTTTGTAGGGAAGGACTCATTCAGAGGCTTCTGATCAAATTTATAAAACAAGGGACATTATCTAATATTTTCGATGCAATGAAATTATAATTTCTTATATTTTATATAAAAATATATATTTTTTTCATTAATTCCACACTTAAAATAGCCCCCAAGCCACTGTGCATGGGTCAGCATGATTGCAGGACTGCATTTATCAGAAGCTTTTGCAACCGGGCCCGTGTCTGTGCCTGTGAGTCTGGCTCCAGTCCGATTCCTAGGTTTGGAGTCCGGTCAGGTCGAAGTCACCATTTCGGACACCCTCCTGGACAACATTTTCCCCCATTTTCCTATCCACCGGGCACATACAGGCCGTGTGTGCGTTTGAACTTTTCCAATTTGCAAGCGAAAAATTGAAAATGCGACGTCGACGACGATGATGAGCGGAGATGGATGCGGAATCCAGCGGTGGGGAAGCGGTGGAGGAGCCCAGGGTGTACATGTGTGGCTATATCAAGTAAATAAATCCATACCGTGTGCGCAATATACATATAGTATATACATATATAGTATAAAAACAATCTGTAGCTGCTTTGTGGCTCAACAAACTGCCGGACATTCGAAATGAAAGCCACTGAAAATGTTGTTAAGCGTTTGTGTCTGGGCGCGGTTGATTAAAAATATATACACCCGTGTGCACAGCCGCATATATATTTATATAAAATACATGCGAGATGTGTGTGTGTGTGCTCAAAAAAATTGGTTAGCAAAATCGATTTGAGTGGCGAAAAAATTGTAATTAAAATTGAATTTCATTTGGGTGTGTTTTCACCATGAACCAAGGGCCCCTGCCGGCCCTGCCCTGCCCAGCCTGGCCAGTTGCATTGTGAAGGTGGAAGGCCCCCAAAACGGGGGAGAAAAAAATTGAAGATTTGCTCAGACTTGGGAGTTGTCATGGCGCCGAGAGCAGGAGCAATTTATTTAATTAGATGCATAAAAACTCATTAAGATAAGAGCTTGTGCTGCTGCTGCTGCTGCTGGTTGCCGACTTCAAGTGCGCGAATCAACAAATGCGCCAAAGTGCAGGACTCGGAGCTCGGGACTCGGCATCCTGGGCGAAGTGAGCGATTGTTGTGCTCACTTGCCAGCCAACTGAAAAGTAGTGCCAGGTGCAGGTGCAGGCAGGGATTTGCACGGAGATTGCTGGATGAGTTGGAGTCCCTTCGTCACCCCATCCTGCCACTACTGAGTAATTAACTTGAGCAACGGCGCTGATGAGGACAATAAAACGCCGACTTAATTAAGTGACACAAGTGCATCGCGCCGTTGTCGCCTGAGGTTGTTGTTCCTTCTGCCTTGATAACCATAAATGTACTACCTTTTTTAACAGACAGAGTTCAGGCTTTAATTAGGTGTGAGCTTATATAGGAAATCTGTATAGGATGGCAAGAGAAAATCATTCTTTAAAACCTAATAAAATATTAAGATCACAGATTAAGAGAGATTACATGAAGACCTCTGGGATTTGGAACTATCATGTTCATTTCTGGTTATCAGACAACCCCTCATGGCACATATCTTCTGTATCACTAGCCTAGCCCGCATTTATATTAGTTTGTTTGTGGTTACTGGGCCTCACATCGCAACACACACTCACCGAAACTGAGCAATCAGACGGACAGCCGGAGTATCAATGACAAATCAGGGCGTGACTAATCGCCTAATTGCAAAACAAACCGCGGCCGTAACAGAAACGGCCTTGCCTAGCCCTCCCCCTCGAGTTTCCATGAGGGAGAGTGGGCTTAGACCCTTGGCGATAAAAATGCAAAATTATAATTAGACAGCGATTAGCCAATGGCCCCATGGGACCACTCAGATTGCGCATTTATGCAGGCTCAACGTTCCTGATTGAATTACACTAGTCTTCAAAAATGCGGGTGAGGAGGGTTCTCGGCTCGGAGTTCTCAGAACCCTGCCCGGGAGGAAGTATTATGCAGATAAACTCCTCGAAACTTAGTCGGGGCCACACAAATCCAAGGCCCGAGAGAGGGTCTGTGGCAGTGGCTTAGGTTGCAACTAGGGTTTTATTGGTGATTATGATAATATGCACTGCGATCTATGGCTCAGAGTCCTGTGTTTGTTTAGCCCTTTATTGCCCAAAAACTGAGGAGAGGAGAAAAGATGCCCCTGCATCCGTTTTGTGCGGATTTGCGAGGCGTGGATTTTAGAGGTTCATTATCCGGACACCTAGACGACCTGCTGTTCCCCTGGGTTTTCCCATTTTCCGGTGCAGGTGGACACGGGCTTAGCATCGGCTAGGGTCGCCGCCAGGCAGTCTGACTCTCTGACCATTTGCATGTGTGTTTCTGGCTTACCTGTTGACGGTTACCGGTTGCCGGTTACCAGTTACCATTTACCTGTCGCAGATCGTTGTAAATCATCGGGCCTATCGATCAAAATGCTGGTCTATAAATTCTTACGCCTGCCACACATCCATCAAGTGCTTTGGGCCTTGCAATGCTGCTGCTGCCACTGCCCCACAGCTAATTGGATTTTTGTCAACTAATCCGATTTGTTTATGTACTCGCATCTCGGAAATGTATAGCCCCGTCCCTCTGAAAAAAAATAAATAAAACACAAAAAAGCAGGCCCGTCTCCGAATTGGTTACAGTTTTAGGCTTATGAATCAACTCGGCTCCGTTGCATGTCTCACTCGGTTAACCTACATTCCAGAAATGTGTCACTCTGGGCCGAAAACACAAGCCACTTTACTTTACTGCCAAATTATACAAGCCCTGGCTGGCTGGCTGGCTGGCTAGCATTTACTTCCTAGACTGGCGTCCAAGTAATGACATTTGTTTGCCAACTTTTCGCCATTGTTCAAGTTTAATTAGTTGTTCAACTCTATCTATCTATCCATCTCAGCATCCCAGTAGCCGTCTTCCTCTCTCTGGTGAGCTTTTGTTGCCATTGGTATTGAAGGGTTGTTGGCTGCAGGCAGTCCGCCCCCCAGAGAAAGAGAGAGTAAATCGGGAATCTGGATGAGTTTGCTTGTATCTGATTAGGAAAGTCAGCAGAGGAAGAGTATTGAGGAAATCTGGGAAAATATTTGATGATGGATGTGGGATTTTGATTTAATTATAACTGTTTAGACATCATTTAATTATTAAATATTTGAAACAGTTGAAATCAAACTTATTTTATCAGCATCTCTCACCTTATCTAATAAATAAACCTTGAAATGATAAATCAACTTTGCTTTTACGACTCTTTCCTAAGGTTCCTAATTGTGTAAGAATAAAAAATTATATATCCTTCTCCTTCAAATAATTTATTATAAGTATAAGTAGTATATTTATTATATAAAAAAGTTTTAAGGATTATTCTTTATGACTATCTCTTACCTAATCAATAAATATACCTCGAATGGGTTTCAGTAAACATCTGTCATCTGCCTCTATCAACATGCTTCTTCATAAATATAAAGATCAGCTTAGACCCAGATATAAAACGTAACTATTATGGCTAACTAATGAACTAAATCAAAAGAGCCAAAACAAAGCCAACGAAAAACTCTCACGATCGCCGACTGCTGACTCAGCTGCTGCAGTTAAAAAATAAAAATACAAAAAACAAAGCCAGGCACCTGTCCCCACTAGACGAGCCACAACAAACACAGATCGAAGCCAGAAACCACCAAATAAACACAAACAAAACAAAATCTTGTTAAACGTGTGATTAGCTCTTAATTTTAATGGCAATCGGACCTCGATAAAAATGCTGTCATCGGGGATTTCGTTTAATTTTCTCACTGATTGCAACAAATGACAGTGCCACCAAAAAATTAGTTGGAGAAATAAAAATAAAAACCAACAGAACGACGGGCTCAGAACAATTTTGTTTCAGCTAATTAAAAGTGAGCAAACACAGCTGGATGGATGGATATACTATACATTCACAAATAAATCCAAATCAAATATCAAACGATCTGACAATTTGCATGTCAAACGAAGTCACAGTTGAGGGAGATTTGTATCTGCTGCAGCTTAGCACAAATGACACCCATATAGCATTAATAAATTTCTTGTTTTGCATTTGCGGCGACGCAAAAAAAAACTGACTGAAAAATTATGCATGTATCTCGAACATGCCACTCGGCAATCTCGCATTTCAACACAAATAAACAGGCCTCAAATCAAAGATAAGCAGCCACCAACCAGAAAAAATATCCATCTGTGGATATATTATGAAAATTGCCACAAATGCAAATGGAGTCTCGTTTTTTATGTATGCGAACTATTTCGAGCACGGCAAATAAAATCGACAGTTTATACTAACAACTAAAAATACCTAAAAAAAAAAAAAGTTGAACGTTTTTAATCAACCCGGAATAGGGGTTAACCCTTCAGATGTAAAGTTTATAATTAAAAATCGTTGGCGCTAATTGATTGCAAAGTCACAATAATGGAAGTGAAAATGGAGGCAAAGGTGAGCCGTGAGCAGTGGGGGAAAGTAGGTGGTGAAAAATGGGAAATATTTTAATTGAAATTCAGCGGCAGCTTTCGTTTTAAGCCGTAGCATTTACTGAAATTATAATAATCAGCAGCGGCGACAAAAAACAATAATAAATAAGAAATGTAGTAAACAGTGTGTAATGTTTGCACATAATAAATAAAATGCTTTGTATCCAAAAACTGGTCGTTCGGTTTGTTTTTGGTGCCAGGCGCTCTGAATTTGCAATTTTTCATTAATAATACATATCATAATTTTTTATGAGCTTTATGAAATGTTGGCCTAGCGCGTGGGCCAGATGTGATGGCTTGGCCGGCATAAATTAGCCGCATTAAGTGGATATATTATGCCGTTTTCTAGGCCCATTCACCGAGGGTCGAGTGATTGGACAAACTGGGTCTGGTGAGCGGCTCTGATGAGACATATAAACATCTGTGCATATTATCAAATTCCAAATAATGGGCTTTAACCTTGGTGTAAGGGAACGATGCATGATCAGTGGTATTAGCCTGGGACGGTGGTGTCAGGTACAAAGCTACCGCTTCCGGTCACGAAAATTGCATTTAATCATTGACAAAATGCACAAAGTGCATTTAGATAAATATTGAAATGTCTGATTGCCAAAATAATTGTTGCAGGGGAAATATTTAGATGGAACCAGATATGACAGAGAGAATCTCGCTTCATGTTTTGTTCTAATTTGTCAAGGTTTGTTTAATGACTGACAGCGACAACAAGTTCCACTAGCATTTTGTTTATTTATGTTGACAATGCGTGAATTTCATTTGAGTTTTACTACTTTAATCGCCTTTGTCTTGGGGAATTACGCATCCCAGTTAACAATGAGGGGAGGGCCATAAAACTGAAACTGGCTTATAAAGCATTTAACGCTTTAAGCCTGCATATTGATTTTGTATGCAAAACTCACGGATCCTCCGATTTCCCACTTTTGCCGACGGCAAAGTTTTTAAAATAAAGATCAAGTTTAAAAGTTTTTTTGTAAAGATTTTCTTTTATTTGTTTTTTTGTTGATTTTTTGTTGGTTTTGTTTTTATTTTTATCTCCAGGTGCTTGGCAATGTTTTTGTTGTTGTTTGGATTTGTTTGTTTTGCTTGCCTTGCTCCATGTTTCACATTCACGTTTTGCACGTTTCTTGGTTTTGTTTTTACTAAATTTTGTTTAGGTTTGCTAACATTTTTGTTGTTGTGTTTTATGCCTTAGATTTTGCCTTCATTTCGATTTAAGTTTTAATAATAATAATTTTTTTTTTCGCTTTATTACACTTAATTATGTTTGTCTTGTCTGGTATTTGTAAGCATAATTAATAATTAAATTGTTTATATAATAGATAATAATTAGAATTACTTAATGCATAAGAGAATTTATAAAATAGAATGTTTTTGACATTTTTCTTTGTTTTTTCATCTTCTGTTTTCTGTGAAATATTTTCATCTTCGCTTTCTGCTATATCAATTTTTGTTTTCCTATTAATTGGGGGCCATCTGTATTCCTTTCCGTTGCAAATGCACATTTAATGTCTAAGGGAATGTTTTTTTGTACAGCAAGTGGAGGGGGAAATGAATTGATCCTTGAAATAAAACCATTTGTTGTCTCGGTAAGTTGCAACAATTTATTTGTATCACACAATTGTTGTAGCTAGCAGGCGGAAAATCGAACAGAATGGAATGCAGTGGGTCGGTTGTCTTCCTATTGCGGTACAACAGTGCGTATGCTTCATGTTAAGTTACTAATCGTTAAACTCTAGGCATTACTTATACGTCTGTGTTGGAATTGATACTTAATAACTAAAGCTAAAATTGTGTCTGTGTGTGAGTGTGTGGTGTGTGCGTATCCTAGGGCTTTAGTTAATATTTTCAATAATTTACAACGTGGATATATCCAACAGGCCGGCACTGGCGACCACAGCCGCCTCGTGGCCAGGATGATAGTGATGGTACAGCTGGTGATGCTGATGGTGCTGATGCTGCTGCTGCTGCGGGAGATGCTGTTGCTGGTAGTGCTGCTGCTGCTGCTGCTGTTGCTGCTGGTAGTGTAGATGCTGCTCCTCGAGATGCTGCTGCTGCATGTCCAGCATGCTGGCCGAGGCCGCGAACGAGGAGCCAGCCGCAGCGGCCGCGGCAACAGCGGCTGCAGCTGCCACAGCGGATGAGGCAGCCGCCGCCGAGACGGAGGAGGATGAGGATGAGGTTGAGGCAGCGGCGGCGGCGGCGGCGGCTGGGGTCAGCTGGTATGCGGCTGCCAAGGCGGGTGAATGCGCGGCATTGTGGCCACTGGAATGCGCCGAGGAGCGGCCTCCCGACGAACCCGATGCCGTCGGACTGGGCCGTCCGTTGAGCAACTGTTGCTGCTGCTGCTGTTGTTGCTGCTGCTGTTGCTGTTGCTGCTGTGACGCCGTCGGCATGTACGGCGGCAACGGCGGCGAAACGCTCACAGTGGAGGCTGCTCCATAGGCGCTGGCCATTTCTCACATATGGGCCAGTGGGGCCATCGTCCGCAGTGACTGCTGGTGCTGCAGGTGATGCTGCTGCTGCTGCTGTTGCTGCTGCATGGCTTGGTGTTGCTGCGGGAGGTGTTGCTGCTGCTGCTGCATGGCTTGGTGTTGCTGCGGGAGGTGTTGCTGCTGCTGCTGCATCGCCTGATGCTGCTGCTGCAAATCAGGCGAGTCCGTCTGATAGTGCAGCAGGTGGCGCTGCTCGTCCGGCAGATGGTACATGTTCATCAGGTGATTCAGCTCACCGCCGCCGGCTGCTGCCGCCGCTGCTGCTGCTGCCGCTGCTGCAGCCGCCGAGCTGTATTCCCGCTTCATGATGTGATTGTTGTTGTTATTGTTGTTGTTGAGCGCTATGGCACTGGGACTGGGCGAGACGGGCTCGGACTTGATGCTCGAATCGCTGGGGCTGTGACTCTGGCAGGAAACCTGGCCACCGCCGCCGCCTCCGCCGGAGCCGTAGGGAGCCGGACTGCCCGGCTGCTGTTGCAGGCTACTCGTTCCGTACGGCGACGGTGATCCCGGCTGCTGTAGGCTGCTTCCATACGGCGAGGTCTGTCCGCCGGACACCGTGCCATACATCGCATAGCCGTTGTTGTACATGTGTCCCATGTCGTAGCGCTGGGCGGCGGCATAGTGCTGGCCCATGTAGGAGGTCTGGTAGGCGGCCGCTCCGGCCGGATCTGCGTGCATCATGTACCCGTTGGGCATGTATCCATTCGGCGCGTTCATCTGGTACATATCCTGGCGCGCCTGCTGGGCCGCCGCCGCTGCTGCTGCCGCCGCTGCCGCTGCACTGCCTCCGCTGCCGTTCAGGGATTGATTCTGGCCCTGGCCCTGGCCGACTCGAGTGGGCGTCACTGGTTCTCCAGGCGCTCCGCCGCCACCCACTCCCACGCCAGCCTGGCCGGGCATTAGGCCTCCCATTGGGTACTTCTCCTTGGTCTTGGTCAGCGTTTTGGTCTTGCGACGCGGCCTGTACTTGTAGTCCGGATGCTCCTTCATGTGCACCGCCCTCAGCCGCTTGGCCTCGTCGATGAAGGGCCGCTTCTCCGCCTCAGAGAGATCCTTCCACTGGGCGCCCAGTCTCTTCGAGATCTCCGAGTTGTGCATCTTGGGGTTGTCCGAGGCCATCTTCCGCCGCTGTCCCCGGGACCACACCATGAAGGCGTTCATCGGTCGCTTCACTCGATCCGCATGCTGCTGGTTCTTGTTGGCCGTGGCGCTGTTGTTGTTGTTATTGGAGGCACCGCCGGTCATGCTGCTCAAGGCGGATCCGGCGCCCAGGTGTTGCTGCTGCTGCTGGGAATGCTGCTGGGGATGCTGCTGCTGCTGCTGGTGGCTAACGGGCGAGGTCATGTGGTGGCTGCCAATGCTGCTCTGGGTGGGACTCAGCTCGCTGGAGCTGTGCAGCGGGGAGCTCTGCTGCTGGCTCACCTGGCTGCCGCCGCCGTTCCCGTTCAGGGTGTTGGCCATCGAGGATTGCAGCGAGCTGAGCGGATTGGGACTCTGGCTGGCGGCAATGTGGGCGCTCATGTGATGGTGATGGTGGTGATTGTGGTGGCTCAGCTGCGAGTGGGTCAGGTGAGACTGGCCGAGATTCATCAGCGGCGCCAGAGCCGAGTACGGCGAGGCGGCATGTCCATGGAGCGCCGCACTGGTATGATGCGGCGGCATGGTGGCATGCAGCAAGCTGCCCTTCATGTCCGATTCCATGGTCAGCATGTTAGGTGGCGAGTAAAGGTGGAACTCCTCCTCGATGATACGGATTTTGTGTTTCTAAGATTTGGCTTTCTGCGGGAGTAGCTGCTTGCGGGCTCGCTAAGGCGCTTGCTTAGTTTGTTAATTAGTTTTTGAACATTTTGTGGGAAACCATGGTGCACTTGGTATGTTTTTTATACGTTTTGTTGTGGTTTTCAATTGAATTTAAAGTGGCAATAGTTGGTATCAAAAATTTGTTGGCTCTCTTTGGATTTCAGCTTTGGATTTTCAAGCTCCACAGTCACAATTTCTCTATTTGCGCGGTGCAAACACTGGGAAAACACTTGAGAATTGTTGTTTAAAAACCCGACGCGATGAGGTCGTTTCTTGCTTGTGTATTTATTATATTTATATTTCTTTTTATTATTTTTTCTTTTTTGGCCAAATCAGCGCGTTTGCGGGAACAGCGAAAAAATACCTCCACACTAGGCGGAATTGAGCACCTTTCTGTTTCTCCGGACGACGGCGAAACCTGTTCGAGGTGCGTTCTACGCTGCCTTTTCTCTCTTCTTTCTCTCCCCTGCCTGGGTGCCCTGCTGATGATGATGACGGGGCACGAACCGCGCACGCCGAACGAGCCGAGACGAAACGAAGCGAAACCGAGTGTACGAAGTTGCTTGCTTTTGCGTGTTGCGTGCGCGTGTGCTGACAACGGGGCGAATGAGAGTCGAATGAGACACTGACTGTCGCTGGCGGCTCGAGCAACCTCCGTTCCCTGCATACACACACCCGTGCTCGCACACACACCCTGGCACACAGACAGGGTGGCTGCGAAAAACGGGTCTCGTTTCGTTGTGTGCGTCGGCATGTGGAAACCAGTTTTCCCTTCGCTAGCCTTGGCCGGAGCGAGACAACCCTAGTGTTTGGTGCTCTGCTAATAAATCAAATAAACGCACGGTATGTGTCTGTGTGCCTTGGCTGTGTTGGTGAGCGCTGGCTGGGTCGGATTTTGCGCAGCCCCGCGCACCAATGAGCGGGCCGTGTGAGCAGTTCCGACTAACGGTGTTGTCTCGCTTCCGCCCCGTATCGATCCGTGTTGCGCCTGACGTTGCCATAAAAATGTCGTCGGCGCGGTCTATGCGGTTTATGGCAAGCGCTGTTGCCGCTCTTCTCCTTCGCGGCGCCGAAACTCTGGAGGAATTTTTCGCTATAACCGTATAAATTTCGAGCTTTAAACATGGCCGACCCCAGTGGGCCAGAGGAGGGGCGAAGTGGGAGGTAGGCAGAGGTCGGTCGCAGGGGGAGGCGTGGCAGGGCGGTAGATCCGTGTTTGCGGCGTTTTCGCCGTTAGAGCGCGTCTCACGCGCATAGTTTTTGCCTATTTTTTTTCTCCTCCTTTCGGTAGTTGCATATTTATTAAAAAAATTACTATTTACAGTTGAGGTCAAGCGGGAAAAACCTAAACTTAGAAAATTCGTAATGAAAAAAAAAAATTGTTTAATATGTTATTATATTATATTAAAAAATATTTTCTCTTTTTAATGTTTTCTCTTTTTATTTTTTTTTTTTATATTTAGTGGTAGCTCAAAATTATAATAGATTAAAAAATACAATAATTTATAAAGCTGTCAAAAGGTGACAGTATAAAAAAATTAAGTATTTTAAAATAGAATTTCAAAAATCTCTATTTTAGTATTTTAAAAGCTTTATAGATTGAGAAAAGCTATTATTATTATTATAATATTAACATAGTAATTTTCAGAATAACAGTGAATAAAACATAAAAAATATAACAATTTATGGGGAAAAAAATATAATCATAAATTAAAATGAGCAAGAAATTTATACAAATTTGTATTGGTTTTTCAAAGTTATTTTCAGTTGCTAGTTTATATGATCATTTACAAGATATTTAAAATTTAAATTCTTAAAACTCAGTATTTAAATAAAAAATAATTAGTTTACTTACTCACAAAATATGGGCATAGCTTTTTTTAACTTAAAACAACATCCTTATTATTTCCACCTCGACTGTACCAAAAACTATATATATATCTGCAGCTCTTCACCTCCCCCGCTGCATCTTGTGCCGAGGTTCTTATTAACCTAATGGGTTTGCCAAGGTAGCTGCCGAATAATTGTGTAGGCAGCGAGCCGGCAGCAGATGGAAAAAATTTATTAAGCAAGTGCACTGCAGCTGGCGCTGCCGCTGACGCTGGCAAATGTATCTTTGCGGAATGTATCTCGCTCCGTGCGAAACTTTGATGCGGCTTGGCATCCGCTCGCTCGCGTATCCACGAATCCACCACACGAGCTGGCTGGCCTCCCTGGCATTGTCTCAGTACCAGCTCCTAGCTGCCACTACCAATCCCGCTCCCACTCCCACTCCCTTTCAGGAGCCCCATTTAATTTACCTTCGCCTCGATTAATGCAGTTTTTACTCGGCGCTCGTAGTTCTTTTGGCTTGTGAGTAACTCCCGGATGCTTTTGTTCCGACTTTCAGCGACGTAAAGTGATTGGATTCCGGTTCTCAGCTGGCTAACACCATGACACACTCATGGCGAAGTAATGCAAGTGGGTTGTCGATTAATTAACTCTTAAATAGGGTTTCATACGCTCTGAATAATGGTCTTCATTGGATTAACTTGAAATTTTAACTATTAACTATTTAAAAATATTAAATCATATTGATTTATCAATTTTTTTCACATATTCATTATGTAAAGATGTCTTATATATTTATTTTAATATAGCAATAAAGAAATTACAAGTGAATTGTAAAAACATTTTGTAAACTATATAAACATATTGAAGGAAATGTATTTATCAATGTGTTTTTAAGATTTCTTATTCGAAAATTGGGAATATATTTTTGAATGCAATAAATAAAGAAATTGCATTCTGAAAAATAACATCCATGCACTGCACTTTGACAACAATTTTAAGAGTGATTAACATAGGTATAAAATAATAATAATCCCAGTAAAAGGACTTTAAGAACAACTTAAATATAGAAAGACACTTCCCTTTCTTTCCAGAAAATTAAAAATTACTTTAAATTCTTAAGAAACTGCAGGAAATATTTGATTTCCTTTTCTTTCTGATTAATTACCCTGCATTTGTAAGTATTTTCTCTTTAAGAATCAACATCTTACTTCCTGCAAGTCATCTCTCGAGCACTTGAGCCGCGCTACTAACCCATTAAAAATTTATAAAACAAACAAAAGTCGGTATGTGGGCTCGTTCGGGGCCTGCTTAATGAATTTATGGCCAATTGCAAATCATTTGACAATGGAGCTCAGCTGAAAACAACAATAAATAAATGGAGGAAGGAAGGCAGTCGGCAAACGGCGAGCCGGGCAAACAATGCAAAAACCTGCCCCAGTAACTGACCTACAACAAAGCCAGAGCGAAAACACAGCAACAAAAACGCAAATCTTAGCCGCAAAAAGTTGGCCAAAGAAAAGGAAAAACTCAAAAGTCGATGTCGATGGTTGATTCTGCCTGTGCCCCGGCCTATTGTGTAATGCCAAACACAAATATACATAGAGGGGCAAAGTACACACATTCTGCTTGTTTCATTATCAACGTACTTGCTACGTATTATTATGCTGCTGCCGCTGTGGCATTGATTCTTTTGATGTTGGCAAGACTGTTGCTCTTCAGAAAGCCTTTGCCTTTGCCTTTCATTTGAAAATGGAAAAATAAACCAAAAACCCAAAAACTGAACACCAAAAACATAACAGCAACAACAGCAGCCCGAGCGGGAACCAGACCAAGCCCAGACTTAAGCCCAGACTCGGACTCGGTCTCGGACTCTGGCTCGGATTCGGATTCGGATTCGGATGCGGATTCCGATTCCGATTCCGATTCGGGTTCAGAACGAGAGACGAGTAGACACTCAGACGGCTTTGTTGCCGCTGCTATTTGTGCTCCACGTTTGACGTTTGAGCGTGCTGGGCGCGTGTGAATGAAAAGGAAGCTCACTCGCAAACAAAGTCAAGGTCATTGTAAAGAGTTTTAATTGTTCGCACAAAAAAAAAAAAAAAAAAAAAAAAACGAAAACATAATAATAAAAATAAAAATGCTCACACACAAACACAAGCAAACAATGGGCGGGAGGGCATTACACAAACAAACATTCGTACATAATAAAAGAAATAAAAACGCAACCGAGGAGCGGACAATGGCGAAATGGCAACAAGAGGGGCAGCAGCAGCAACAACAAAGGCCGGAATTGGCAAGCCAACAAGTTGAATCTGAATAAAAATTCGTAAAAGGATACAGGGATAGAGTTCATGACTTTTCGAATTAAAATAAATTATGAATGGCCAAAATAAAGGTGCATATCTTTGGGAATTCCCTTGTGAGCAACTAATCTAACTAGAACTTTAGATATAAATAAGAATCTTAAATATAATAATATATAAAATAAAAGGTTTCAGGGATAACATTCATGATTTTCCCGAACTTAAATAAAGGTATTTATGTTGTGAACAACTAAGAAATTTGTAAATTGAATCTTTGACTAACTAAGAACCCTGAAAACATAAATAAAATTAAAAAAATTACATTCTCAATTAATATGTCATTATTTTATAAATTTTTCTTCGGGGAAAATGGATTTGTATGTGCTTAAAAAATATATCCCCAAAATTTATATACTTAATTTATTTTTAAAATAAAATCTTACTCTAACTAAGATCCTTTACAAATTCATTAAAACGATAATCAACTCGTTTTATGTGAATTAAATTTATGAAATTTACATTTGTTCAAAAAAAATATTTGTTTTTAAATTAATTTGTAATAAATCCTTATTAAAATGAAATAAGCCTAAGCTCTATAAAATCATTGATAAGCTAAGTTCTATAATTTAATTAATGTTTAATTAGTTTTCACATTAAGAACTGTATTTTAAATTAATCAATAATATTTTATTTCAAACCAAATTTGTCACAGCAAAAACTCTAGTATCACTGCCTTTACCCCACCAATCGATCCCAATCGAAACTTCTGTGGCGAAATATCAATACATTTTCCAGCGTTATAGCCCATATTGCATCCGTTTTTGTTGGCCAAACTTTGGGCTACTGCCGTTTTTTGTGTTTGTTTTTTATCCGCCCTGATAGCCATATACTGCTAGTGCAACTTTCGCTGGTTCTCTCTAAAACTCGGATCTGTAACGCTCCCTAAACGCTTTGCTCTTGCCACAACTTTGGCCTGGCAACTGTTGTACTGTTTTACGAGTTCGTTTATCCGTTTAGCAGGAGCCCCCGAAAAAAACAGTAAAAATAAATACAAAAAACAAAGTAGAAGGAACCCCAAACCGACAAAAAAACAACAAAAAAAACTGCAAACACTCGTCGGGGAGAACAAAAACAAGTGCAGAAAAAAAAATTACGTATACGACCCGTAGTCTCGACACTTGCAGACGAAACCCCACCCACACAAACACACACACACACACACATGCTGAAGGGGCGAGTGCGAAAGAGAGGGCCACACAGACACCAACACAGACACAGAGAATAAGCAACAGACACATCCACAGACGCTATTCAGACTTATTCATTTTACACATTCATTTCCTCATTCAATTCGCAATTGTATACGAAATTTCAATTGTTTGTTGAATGTATTATATGCGTTGTGGCTGTGGAATGGCACCGTTATTGCCGTTGTTGTTGTTGTTGTTGTTGTTGTATTTGTTGTATTTGTTGTTGCTTCTCCACTTGCCACGATGACGACGACGATGATGATGACGTTGTTGAAAATTGCATTCGCAGGCGAAGTTCAGAGCGAGTGTGTGTATGTGTGTGTTTGTAGGAGCAACAGGTTGCTCTAGCTTTTGAAATTTTGCCACAGGAGACAAAGAACAAATGAATCCGGATAGGACCCCGAGTGTGTATGTGTGTGTATAGCCTGATTGCATGACGATGATAAGCGCGAAGTTCTGGCCATTGAAATGGTGAACGTGTTGATGAGCACAGCATTCACTCACCCATTCATTCATTCATTCATTCAGTCAGTGAGTTTCCAGCGAAAGCGAAAGTGGGTCGGTTTTGTTAGAATGTTTAGGTGGGCCCTAGGATGGCCCAGGAAGGCTCTGTCCCTCAGTCGCTCTGTCTCTCTGTCTGTCCTCGCCAGAACAATAAAATGGCATTAGTTTTTGGGCTCTGAACTTGATGCAGGAACAATAAAGGTGGCAGCCAGAGCAGGATGGAAGTTCCGTCATCGATTTTATGCGGTCAAACCAGGGAGACAGCGAGACAGAGACAGACAGAGAGAGCGAGAGAGAGACGGTTAGAAGGAACTGCCCCACATTCTATTCATGGCAGCGAGGCCCCAAAAGAGTTGAAAAGTGAAAGATGCAAATAATAGCTCAGCTCTCCGTGCTCTCAGAGCTGCTGCCATCCCTTTCGGCGCAGACGGGGCGTGTTTGTCAGCCAAGGCGAACAAAGAGCCAAAGATATAATATCTTATTGTTATTCTGTATTATTTTTGTGTCATTGAACTTATTTTGCCATAAAAAAGCAACGGAGAGTTTGAGGGCTGGCTAGACGGCGGTAAGGGAGGGAAGGCCGCCAACGCAATCATAATCAATAGGGGAAAATGCAATTGTTTCAGGTTCAGGTCCCCGTTTTGTATTTCACTTTTTTTGTACTTTCTCGATGAGCTAAACAATGGAATACAACTGTTCCGCAGACCCAAGGCAGACAGATCGACAGACCGCAGAATGTTTTGTAGATCCCACGATTAGCGAATTGATTTTTCATTTTCTGGGGCCTTTAAGGTTTTCTTTAGAGTTCTTTTTAAATCTGAAAATTATATAATTGGTCAGGGAGAAGTGTACTGTAGGTTTTTATAAGATTTATTTATATAGAAAAGAGTTAAATGGCATTAATTCTGAATCTACTCAATAACTTAAAGTATCAAAGATGAGATAAATAACGGAATTATAAAGGATTCTTAGCTAGAACAAGTTAGTTCATTCTGAGACGGATCTAAAATATAACTTCAAGTCAAGAATTTATAAATTAAGCATATTAAAATTCTAGAAATTATATAAATTTAAGTAAGACTGTGCAAGAGAGTTAGCAAACAGCGTCCCGACTATACAACAGATAAGCCAGAAATATTTGCATACTTTTTGGTGGTTTAAAGGTTAATTAGAGGGTCGTAAAGGCAACTAAGCATCTAAGAAATATATCCCACAACACAAATATCATTCAAATTTCTTTTAAAAATATTTTATTTCCATCTCAACTCATATGAAAATTTAAAGTTCTCCTCATGCATCTTAATTCTCTGTGACATTCCCTGGCAGCAAAATCTTGCGCCTTCATATCCCAATGGAAATTGCTCATTTAATAAAACTAATAAAACACACTCATACACTCGGTGCGACTCAAAATGATTCGAACGAGGAGGAATAAGAACAAAATCGTAACTGCAAGAATGAGCTTATAAAGATGGCATATGAAAATTCCCGTTGACTGTCGCCATATTTCCATTTAGTGGCTCTTGGGGCGGATACGGCCAATTGAGTGGGGCGATGACGACGATGGTTGTCGACTGCAGAAGTTCTTTGTTCATGTGGCTGGGCGTAATTTATCGCATCATTATCAACGTGATGCGATGTGGGGCCAGAGGCTCGTTAAAGGTTGTTGTCGCTGGCTCCTATTGGCGATGCCGCGCAAATTGCAGCCACTTAATTCAATTTAAATAAATTTAAAATGCGTTGAACTAGTTGAGAGACTGTCATTCCGTCTCTGTTTTTCCCCTCTAGACCTTACTCCTCAGGGTGTTTGCGTCGTTTAAACTTGAGTGCGGCAATTGGAATAAGTAGAGGAAATAAATATGTGAGTTTAAGTGTTCAGAAGGAGAAGTGATTTAAATGTATGGGAGTGTGTGAATCATGGAAGGCTATATATAAATATAATACAAATTGGGAGAATTTGTTAAATAAATTCGCGGGAAATTAAAATAAGAATAGGTGTTAAAAAATCCCTCGAAATTGTAATTAAATCCTTTACCAACAAAAAGCCCGACAGTAGGCAATGATTTGGAAAAAAAGTCCTTAAAATTGTAATAGTATCCTTCACCAACAAACAGCCGTAAAGTAAACAATGCTTCAAGGACAATAATAAATAGAACAATATACACTCTTTTTCTTCAAATTTATGTGGTTCTATAATTCTTTAAATTTATTTATATTTTTTAACTATCTTTGTAATAATTTTCACAACTCAAAAACCTGAGGCATCCAGCAGCCAAGTGACAAATCGCTAAGCGTAACACATTGAAACTTGACGGCGGCGGCGACGGAAAATCCACGAAGTAGGAATCCCTTCCAAGAGCTCTTCAGCTACCAAGCTCCGTTGCCTTGTCGAAAGCGTCAAACTTCTGGCCAGAAACTGGAAGGGAAAACACAACAAGGAAGGGATCATCTAGCGCTTCGCTTCGGGCGTGAATAAATGAAGTTTGCAAATTGCACCACGCCTGACCACCACCGCCAAGGCATTCGTGGCAGTAGCTGTTGCAGTGCAGTCAGCATTACGAATGCAAAACTTTGTCCTCATTACTCGAGATGCTGGGAACAAGGAGTCGAAGTTGAGATTGGAAGCTGGAAGGAAGCTAGCTGCCTGCCCCTGGGTTAAGGCGTTGCTCTCGGTCCAAGTTATGGCGTCTGTCACAGCGGGGCCAGAAAAACTTGTCGTCATTGCATTGTCCGGCCCAAGTTCTCGGCAGCTGTAGGGGCCTCTGAAGGACAACCGGCACGAGGAGGGGAATGAGGAAGGAGGAACGAGGAACGGGGAACGGGGAACGAGGATGAGGACGTAGAGGACCCAGGACCGAAGCACGATGAGCGATGACGACAACATCTGCAGTTCCAGTGCCGGCCAAAGTCCAGCAGCTGTCAGCCCGTCTAACAAGTGTCACAGCAAGTTTTCGCTGCTCTTCTCTGGACCCGAACTGGACATGGAGACATCCCATACTACATATATATATGCATGAATATTCGTGTATATATATAGCACTCCTGGCGAGTCCTCGGACACTCTGTGTGGACTCTTTGTGAAAGATTAAAATCTGCAAACAGTTGTCATCCCAGTTTGAGTTTCGCAAATATACCAAACGGCCCCGGGTCTTTCGTGCTGATTAAATGATTTAAGGTCAGTTGGATTTTGTTTGGCTTTCTACTTACTTGCTGGTTGCTCACTAATTCATGAGTAATTAGTAAGCAGACTAAGTTTTGTAATTGACTTAGGCCTGATCTAATTGTGAGTGAATTGAGGCAGGTATTTGCTTTAAAAATAAATTGAAAAGGAAGTGAATTTAAAGTAAATAGGAGAATGTGACATTTTAATGCATTTATAATACTTATTCTTCTATTGTTTGAGGTTAAACTAATGACAAAGTTAGTTATTAAATAAGTAAATAAATGTATGAAAGGATATTTATTTATTTTAGTGTTTTAATTATAAGGATAAATACTTACATTAAATGATAAGTTAGCAAATAAATTGCGAATGTTTGTTATGTAAACTTGGTTAAGTTTCCATTATTTTCAATACATTTTTGAGTCGTTTTAAAGAAGCTCAATTTATCAAAAATAGTACCAAAACCTATACAAAAATTGAGCAGATTTTCCTGAACGTAAATTCCTATGAGAACATTTATTCAGTAGCTCTCACAGCTCTTCGATGCCGCCCCTTATAATCTCAGATAATTGGACCACCTGCACTGCTGTTATCCTCCGATCGAATCTCCTTATCCCCAATGTAGACATAAAATTACGCAGGGCCTAAACGGCGTTTAGAGTAACATTAAACTAAATACCCATTGAAACCCATGACCGCATGAAATTAAAGACAACAAACAGACCGTCCGCTGGGAAACTTAAATCCCCTGTAATTTGCCAAGCCAGTTACTCATCGAACGGGATCGGAGCGCAAACGAGATCAATCATCAGACGAAGAGGCCGAAAAAAAACCTCTAAAATCGCTCATCAAATTTAGCAGAATGTAGAGTACACTGCAAGAAATCCCTCTGACCGACAGACAGCTGGCAACCGGGGCACGCAAATTCTGCGTGCTGTTCCGAGTAAACTCGAGACCCTCGATGGGGTACATGTACATCGGTTGGTAGGGGTAGCTCAGAACCAGTAGCGATTCGAGACTAAGTCCCTGTAATTTGAGTCGATTTTTCCGGCATGCTGTTCTGTGAACTCATCGAGATGCCCTGCCATGGGCTGCCCTGCTCGTGGTTCCATTTTAATTGCAGTCGCCGGGACTGGGCAAAAACGAAGGAAAAAAAAATTCGAAAAAGGTCGCTCTGCAATTAGATCCAAAAACGTAAGACGAAGCCGCAGCCAAGGATCGCAAACGAGATCGCAAGATGCGTACTAAGCGATATGCCACAACGCTCTCTCCTCCTCGGGATCTCCCTGTAATTACTCGGGACTCGTGAGAAGTAGTGACCTGCCTGAGTACCCAGAATCCCCCTGATCTGATCCCAATTCGCTCCGACCCTCGCCTGGTTTCATCCAGCAGGCAAATTAGAATAATTTCAATGACAATGACAGTGCAATAAGGAATCAGTTGGCGGAAGTTTGGTTTTAAATATTTTGTAAATTTTGTGGGCGTCCACCGGGGTGCCCTGGGCCTCGCCAAGATGCTTAATGCTTAATAATCAAATTAAGTTCCTCAAAATGGCGAGGCTCACAGCACACACACACACACACACACTGTGTTGTGCGCACTCGAGCATGCCAAAGTTTTTCGAGGAGCTTGTCTTGGACACTCCCCTCAGGTTGCTCGGGCTACGGTTTTGGGTTTGGTTAGGGGTCTAGGCATGGATCGTCTGAGGAGAGAGAGGAGAAGCCGCTGCCCCACAGCTCATTCCAGTTGGCCGGTGATGAGTTTTTAATGGCTGGCGCTGTGAATTATGGTTTTCGTATATACCAAAGGCCCTCGAAACTGGTTATGGTCACATGATTTGCTTAGCCAAATCACTAAGCAAACTGGAGATAAACGTGTAGAAAGGGATGGCTTTGATTTGGAGAAGATTTCTGATTAAATAAGTTACCATTTTTACTTAAGTGATTGCTTTTGCAGAATTAAACAGCATGTTTTAGCCATTGTAAACTCTTGAATCTCCTCTGAACTCCATTACTCATAATCCCCTTTAACATCTATTAAAAGCCTCTAATTAAGTACTATCCCTAAATCAAACCCTAGTGAATGCTCTACTTGTATGAACCTTTTAATAAAAACCATCCCATAAATAGTTGATAATTATTCTAGCCATATTTTATCAAACTTCACAGCCTATCCGTGCTTTCATCGGCGAGGAAAACAAAGTCCACACACTTTCATATCTCAATAACACAGAAAAGAGACTTTGACTCTGCCACAGGGGAACTGTCCCAGTGTGGCATGCTCCACAGATCTCAGAGATCTCTCACCCGTTCATATGCTAATTCATATTGATAAAATATAGAAGTGAGCCGAAAAGCTGATTCGCTTTATTCATTAAATGTTGAGGGGCCTGAAACTCGGTAATTTACAACGCATACAGTTAAGATCGTAGAGCCATATATTATAAACTTTATTTGGACTGGAAACTTATGTACCCCAAGAGATGTCTGTAGATACATATCCAGAGACAGAAGATTCGCATAACTTATAGTGGGGTCGTGATTAAAAATGCAAAAAGTAAAAGGTTGAACGCAGAACATGGGGTGTTAATAAATATCCCATGATATGGGGAGAGCCTGTCACTTTAATTGTTTTCGAGATAGAAAAATTCAAATCCCCCCCTCAATCTCTGGGTATAAATTTATATAAATATCAATGAAGTATGAATTCATTTGGCTGCCACATGGCGACACGTATTAATAATTTCGATTATGTCTTTATTCAGTTAAAAAAAAAGGAATAAAAAAGCGTAGAACCAGCTTAAGAATTCCCCTAAAACACTTTGAGCAGTCCAAGACAAGACAAAACCAAACGCATCAGAAAGAACTTATAATGATCACCATAAATAACTCCCGAAAAATTCAAATATTTTGCTAATATCTCAGGAAATTAATTCATAATTAGGCAACTTCACGCCAACAGCACGCACCAAGATCCGAAATCCAAAATCCAAAATCCGAGGCCCCACAACTCCCATGCCAAGGCGGGGTGGCAAACAAAAGTGGACAGTGATTGGGGCATAAATTATGAGCCCCTTCGCATCTGGACAGTTGCTAGATCTTCGAGTTCGAGGTTGAGGCTGGAACTGGACTGGCTGAGTGTGAGATTTGTCAAATATAAATTAGACATGGGGTCAGAGTCACAGTGGATGAGATATAGAAAACTTTAAGAGTTGGAGAAATATTTTTAAAAGACATATAAATCAATAAAGAAAACTTTAGATAGTTACTTATTCTTAGGAAAAATTTAAACTTAATTTTTTTAAGAATATAAGTTATATAAATGCAGGAATTTCACAATAAACAACTCTGGAAGAAAGGAAGTGTCTTCCTCTATTCCTCTATAAAAATATATTAAAAACCTCTTAAGAATTCTAGAATAAATTCCATTTGAAATCCTTATTTATATACTATATTTGGTGTAAATATAAGACTTTAAGACCACCGTGGCTGTACGTGGCTGGATGACTATGACTCCACACGCACATGGAGGAACAAAGAAGCTGCTGACCGCATACCATGTGGCACTCGTTCCGCCAGACTCCAGGGGAGTAGGAGCTGAGACTGAGACTGAGGCTGAGGCTGAGGCTAAGGCTGAGACTGAGGCTGAGACTGAGGCTGAGGCCAAGGAGGAGATGGAGTGGATGCTGCGGTTCCTTCTGCAATCCGCCGAAGTAACAAGTAATAAGCCAGTCGCTGTCGTCGCCATTGAAATGCTGTTACAAGTAACTGAAAACGCGAACAATGAGAGCTCGAGCTCGAGCCGGTCGGTCAGCGAACAATGCCCCTGGGTTTGAACCCTGGAGTCCCGGCTTCCAGCTCCACCTCGGAGATGTTATTAATATGGCTGACAATTTGTCGTTGTCCACGTTCACGTCGGTCAATGAAATGGAATGCCTCTAAAATAAAAAGCAAGAGCAGCTGAAATTGTCGCACTCGCCATTCCCCATTTGCCATTTTATTCAATTAACTTTCAAGACAAATAATACAAATCAAATATATATATATATAGATATATTTCGGTACGTGTGCACATGCGTCTGCATCTTGTAGGAGCCATTTTCAATTTGCTGTTTTCAGCAGTTTCGGCAACCGCCTGAAAGGAAATGCATCATCAGCATTTGCATTCAGTGGCGGCCCCCCAAAGTCTTGAAACTTGAAATTACTTGAGCTCGTTAAAGTGGGAATAGCCTGGAGATGGTGATGGTGATGAAGATGCTGGACCAACCAGCTTAGAACGAGGGCGTAAATTACCAAAAAAAGAAAGGAAAGGAAAGAGCCAAAATGAAATGGCCACTGGCAATTGACACCACCAATAATCCTGGCTCGAACAAAGCCCCAGAGTTCGACAGGCAGTTGGAATTTTCGCTGAGCTCCGCACTTGTTTTGTTTGCTGGGGCACCAACTTTGTGTGTAACAATTTTGTGTTGGAATATATTTTGCTCACATTTTCGCAGCGCAGCTATTTGTGCTTTGCATTCGGTCGGTTCTAATTGCCACAGAGCCCCAAATGTACCAATTTTCTGCTTGATTAAAGCCCAGTTGCTCAGCTAATTACAGGGAGGGGCCAGCGAACAAGCAGCGAGCGCTATGCAGTCAATTTTGGTTCGAACGGGATTGGTTTACTTAGCCATGATTGGCTCGGAGGGGGGAAAAATACAAAAAAATATTCTAAAGCTGGTAAAACAATGTGGGTTTTGATTTTTGAAGCGAATTGGTTAAGATTTTCTAATTGAATTTGGTAAAATACTTTCAAAAACTATAAATACATAGGAAAAATCAAATTTAAAGTCTCATCATCTTAATTTTAAATCTTCAGTTTGTAATTAAGCGAATTTACCTTTATTTAAACTTAATTAAATTGTCTAAAAGCAATAAAATTCTCAATTTCTATTCTATTCCTGTAGCATTGTTTCGTAATGCCATATTTTGCCCTTACATTTCCATTATCGTAACAAACACCTGCGCTTGGAACCCTGCCCTGCGATTACTCCAATCTACTTTGCGCACTTTCCAAGCAATTTCATCCTTGGCAGCAGGATAATGCACAGGACTCGGAAGCTGGGGGATGCCAGAAATGAATACAACAAAAAAAAAAATTCAGGAAAAAAATATGGGAAAATGAGGGAGAGGCAGAACAAAATCAATCAAAAATCTCAGACGTTTGCTTTTGATTCAAAGTAATTTGAAAGCAATCTACGACAAAACAACAAACAAACAAACTCCGAAGATACAAGGGCCAACTTGGTGCCTCGCCAGGCTCTTCCCGGTTACCCAGGAAAACAGGGAAAAGCACTTTGGACCCCCAGACCCATGGGCTTAACCCATGGCATCAAGTCATCAAGTGGGCCACCTCATCATAAGTAAGCCAAGCACTTTGCTCAGCAAATGTGCAAATAGGCATCGCGGCTCCGTTGGCTCTCAAACTGTGCCCCGCCAAGTGCAACGAACGTTGCTGGTTGCAGGTTGCAGGTTGCTGCTAGCTGGTTGCAATGTTGCTCTTAGCTGGCAAGGGCACATAGGCATAACTAGACACATTCATCCCCACGGCTGCCTGCCACTCGCACACTCGCATTCTATTTTTGCACATGAGTTGTTTTACTTAAGTTCTAGCATTGCACTCTCAAGGCACATGCACCTTATCCCTCCACCTCCATCTGGCTCTGCCCCTGTCAGCGCCTTGGCATCTCCACTCGCCCCCCTGCCCGCCGCCAGTCTGGCTAAAATGTTACCAAACGTGGCTCGAATGTCAGCGGCAGTCGTCGTCGCTGCACTGTTGTTATGCAGTGCTCAAGTAATCAGTGCTACTGTCGCTTTTTGTTTGTCCATAGTCGGTGTCTGTTTCGGAGTCAGTGTTGCAGGGACAGTGGGCTGAAAGATGGGAATTTCTAGTTAAAAAATTACATATATTGTAAAGATTTTTGTAAGATTTAATCTAGGTCGAAATTGTAAAAAAATCTTAAAAAAACCATTCTAAGTTTTCATGTATTTATTTATTTATTAAGTGTACTTTCTTTACGTATTTTTTTTTTTATTTTTCCTTGTTAAGGTTAATGTTACAAAGTTTTGTTTTTACAGAGTTTAGCAAAGATTTTCAACTAAAATATTTTATTTAATATTGAACATATATATCCAAAGCATTTATAAGGTTTATTATATACACAATTTATTAATTATAAGCAAGTGTTTTCTATTACAATTCAAGAAACCTCTCAAATATATCGGAGTAATTTTCTGACAATGGTAAATGAATCATATTTTTAGACTTTATTGATCTTTAATGCCTTGAGAAATTATTTCCTAACTGAGATGGTAATATCACTGAAAGAAGACTCTTTATAAAATCTTATATGTTATTCTTTTTAATCAAAGCTTGTCAAGAACCTTGAAATGCTTTTGATCTAGAATTAAGTTAATAAAAAATATAACAATTATAACTTCGTTTAAGAAAAGCTTTGAATTTTAGGGCTTATGGAATAGAATAGAATATTTAAACCGTACCTTAATAAGTTCAATCTAAAAATAATTTGTTTGCCTTATTTTTCCCCATATTTTCCTTAGACTACCGTCCACTGTTTTTCACCATTGCCGGCTAGTCTGACTTGGTCCAGGGCCGGGGGTCTGGGTTCTGGTTTTTTGGTCTGGGACTTGGCAATGAGTCCCTCGCCTTGGACGCTGCCATCTTTCTATCCACCAGCAACTCCCCTGCCCTGGGCCGCGTTTCTTCTTCTACTTATGTTGCAAATATGGCGCCGCATGCACATATAATGTTTTTTTTTTTTTTCTTTAATGTCTCTCTTTTTTTGTGATTTATGGCGGTTGTAAGTGGAAACTCGGTGCACTTGCCTGGTAAATTAAGTGCTTATTTGGAGTTTAAGTTGCCGCAATTAGACATTTTCTCAAGGGGCCTGCTCTTGGCCAGATACCTGAGGAGTGGATGGATGGATGGCTGACAACTTGGTGGATGCTCCCAGTCCCAAGGGTCTCATCAAGAACCTTTATACACCCGGGAGGACTATGTGGCAATTGTTTGCTCATATTTGTCACCAGATTCGGAGGTGGAGCTATGGCTTAAGTATAATTGAGAAACTTTGCAGACGATTGTCAAAGATGATGAGATTTTCGATTTTATTCTCTCCGCCAAATTGAAATGAAAGTTATTCGAGGGGAAACGATTTAAGAGTATATCGGCCCCAAAAATATAATTCAATTGTCAACAAAAAAAATATTTTAATTGGAATTAAACTTTGAGTTTTAACAACCTTTTATTTATGCTCAAAAAATAATAATCCTATATCGTTACCCCTTTCCCCACATCCTCAGCCTTGACCGAAATCACTAAGCTCGGAGGTCCGAGGTCCGAGGTCCGAGGTCCGAGGCCATAAAGCCGTAAAATTAAAAATATAAATTTAATTACAATCCCATATGCAGTGTCCTCTTGGGAACACGGAGAACACTAAATCAGTGCTAATCCCGGGCTCGTGGAGGAGCATCAGGAAACTGATGTTCGCATAAATCAAGGCTGGCATAAAATTTCACACCTTGCCTGGTTTTACGATTTTACGCTTAATTTACTGCCCAGATACAAAAGGAGGGGGTAGGGGTGTGGGCAATGCGAATGCTCGCACGTACATAAAAAAATATTTGAAATTTACTCTGCCTACCGAAGGAATGTCATAAAAACGAGATTCAATAAAAATTAAGAAACGCTGCCGGAGATAAGGTTGGCAGTAGAGTCCTTTGTGCGAGACAACCGACCAACCAGCTGCCGTTCGTCGCGTTAAAGGTAGTAGTAGAATCCTTTCGGAACAACATTTTATTAAATTCCTGGCGCGGCCAGACAGTTCGACGCCAATCGAAGTCGATTGCAACCCCAGAGCCAGATTTAACTTCACTCCACTCCCCGGATCGTAAAAATATCGCGGGCGAGAGGGAGGACCAAGGAGAACGTCGGCCCCATAAGATTTATGGCTGGGCAATAAATTTGCCGCCACTCCATGTTAAAGTCGCTCTGTCGGGTGAAAGTTCCCGCTAGGCCACATTTAAGAACTCGGAGTCTAGGGCCTGGGATTCACTTATCGATCCGAGGCAGGCAAATCATTAAGTGCCATAAATAACGCCCACCAACAAGTCGTTCCCATCGTCTCCGAACATTTTCGCCACAGTTCATCTTCCGTCGTGTGAAAATGAATTGCATTTCTTGGGCAATTCCCTCGAAGTGCAAAAAACCAGAAATCGATAGACAATGGCCTGCATCTCCCACAGATTCCAGTCCCCGTCCCTGCCCTTATTATTCGCTTTTCTCAAGTACCGACTCTCATTATTGTTTCGCTAACTGTTTTTCGTTCGGGTTGAGGGCACTTGCGTTCCCGTTCCCCTGCCTCATAATGATATAGGTAAATGCACAGGCATCCTTCTATTCAGCAGCCAACCAACAGGTATTTTTATTGTATTTGCTCATGCCGAATATATCCTGCGGCTGGCCATTGTCAATGGAAATTGCATGGGACTTATTGGGAATGCCGCCGCCGCCGACGCCCTCCTAGATTGGTGGGAAAAATCTGTGCAACAACCGTAAAATTTGTATCCTGCCGGTGCCAGAGTCGATCAGTGGGAATGCTAATAAAGATTGCACTTAGAAGATTTGGGAAAATTTAAAAAGGGAGTCTTTACAGATAAGAAAGAGAGTTGAAGAGTTCATTAAAAGATTTAACAAAAATTCAAACAAATCATAAATATAGTATTAAACAAGTGATGCATTGTTGGTTTTATTTTTATGATTATTACATTTAAACAAAATAAATAGATTCAATTTATTTCTCCTGATTTTATATTAGATTTTACTAGCTTCACCATTACTATATATTTCCCCAAAGGAATACCCTTTTCTCTTTCCCCTTTTCCCGTCACAAAGTCAGCGATTGTAAATACTTTGAGAGAAATCCCCAGAAAATACCCAGAAAATCTCAAATCTCACAAATTGAAAGTGCTGAAAATGCAATTGCGCAATAGCCTCGGCAAAGGGGGAGATCTGACAACGACGCAAAATCACAAAATAACATGACAAGTATCTGGAGGGATCTCTCCTCGCCTGTCCCGGGGCTGGAACACCTGAGGCAGACGCAGACATAATGGCAGACAGCGCTTGACGATGATCGATGTCTGGGATGCTGGATGGATGCTGGGTGCTGGGTGCTGAATGCTAGGCGATGAAGGTGTGTTGCAACTCAGTGACAGTGCTGAGAAGTGCAGATTGCTGTGGCATATAGCTTTGTGACAGGCACTTTGTGCTTAATTGAAGCTCGTAGTTCGCCACAAACACAAACTCGTTACAACTGCGCAGTTATTTTGAATTTTTGCCCAAGTATATCAAAAGTATTTTGCATGAGTAGCACCGAAATTCAACCCCTAAGGGGTCGCGAGTCCCAAAAAAAAGCCACCTGGCTTAGGATCCAGGATCTCGATCTCAACTTGTTTTTTTGGGAGCAGCTACTGCTCACTGTTGCCAACTGTGGGCCATCCTGTTGTTTGCCAATTACCAGGAAGCATGAAATTGTTATACCTTTCCCCTGCCCCGTCTTGGGTGCATTTCAATTTTCTAATTTCGGATTTTCAGTTCGGTGCGGTTCGGGCTCAAAGTGCCCATTGAAACGCAAAAAATGGAGGATTTTATTTTACCCCCTGCCCCCAAACTCTGCTGTGTATCCGAAAGATTTTACGGATACACCTTTCCCTGCGTATTTAGTCAGCAAATTGATCCTCCTACAAGGATCGCAGGCAGGATGGCAGGATGGCTCGCAGGTAGGCAGTTGTCTCGCTCTGGCCGCCTCGGGGGCCCTCTCGGTGCGCAGTTTAATCCTCGCAAATCGCCTACAAAGCTGATTGCGCACCGGCACGGGCACACCTGGCCCTCGTCCCTGAGTCCTCCTGACAGGAGGGTTGGTCCTGCCAACGAGCGGTGTCGTGTTTTGTTCTCTCCCAAAAAGCAAAAACCTACCGATCTCGGAACTCTCTGCGATCGGCAGGCTTAAGGCGAATTAGAGCGAAAAACTGTGGACCCGGGGATTGAGTTTTTCGTTCTGAGCCGGAGTTTTGGACTTGGATTGGATCTGAACCTGGCCATAAGCCGAGTTGACTTGATGGCTGTCAGCGCGGTGCTGGCCAGGGGATTGGCTTGATTAAATCAAAATCCGTATTGCTACATTTTGGAATCCAGAGCAAGGATTGCATATGAAATGTTGGATTAGGCAAGTTAATTCTTATATGGGTAGAATGATATCCTGTATATATATATTTTAAAATTTTATAATTATATCCTGAAAAGGTGGTTAAATTCTTCACAAACCTCTGTGTAGCTCAGCATTTCCAGCACAACTGTACTTACCTTTGTGGGGCTCTTTGGCTGTAATAAGATCACCCAAAAACCCTCCATTCCACGAGGACATATGTCAGCATTTTGCGGACCAGGATCTACCCACCCTTCGATTGGTCGGAATGTGCTTGGTGGGTCCAAGGCGAATCCGCAACCCTGGGCAGCTGCGCATGCGCGATCGAGGAGAAACACCTTTCGGGCGCCCCGGCCGCGTGCGCAATATATAAATACCATAAATTTTCTATGAAAAACCTCTTCAGATGGCGCGGCATAAAAGGAGGAAAGTTCCATTCAGCAGCAGTCGTCGCCTTTTGATAGCACCGAACCACCAACAATGGACACGATCGCATTGTCGTCGCATCGCCGTCTCCACGCCGTCTTTCGCGATGGCATTGTCTCGACCTGAGCTGGGTTTGCTCAATGAACTGGGTACCAAGACGATGAAGTAGAACATAAACATCAACACGTGTTGCAATTCATTCAAGTTTCGATTCGGTTTTATATTATCAATATTGTGTATGGAAAGATGCCAGCATCTTGTCGCTGATTTATTGGTATCTCCCTCTCCCCAGTTGTGTTTGTTGTTCGAGGAGATTGGGTCAAGGAGAGCGGGTCCACAGCTGCCGAGGACTGACAATAGGACCGAAAGGTGTTCACTGAACCCGGGTATTTCGATATGGGTGTTTTGATTATCATTATTTCCTATGCCTTATGAACTTTGATAGTGATTGTTATGGGTTGAATGTAGAAGGTATTGAAAGTGTTAAGTAATGTTTTTAACTGTGAAAATAATGTATTTTTGAACTCTGAAAAAAGAAGTTTCTTATGTTAATAAATAGTTTTTTTTAGGGTTAAAATGTTATTAGAAATATAGTCAAACCTATCAATATTTATTACTATTTACTGGATTAAGTACTATTAGAAATATTCCTATAAATTAGTATTTGAAATATCTTCTTTCTTATTAATTAGTTAAGTTACAAAGTAAGTCTCTAACATCACAAAATATTACCTGAAATCCTTTAAATACATGAAACACGTAATAAACTCAATTGAAAAATCATATTTAAGATTTCCCAAGACTATTTAAAGAAGTAAGAGATAAAATATTTATTTTTTTAACTGTAGATCCCACATTATTCATAACTTAAATATATTTATATATTTCTTTAAACTGTAATTATTTGATTCTAAATATATTCAACCATTTTTTTCCTTTTCAAAGCTACTAAATTTATGTTTTAATCCTTCCCTCCTGCACTTCCTGTAAAAATCTCGCATCAGTAACTTGGTCACATCAAACAAGTTTCAAATACACGGGAGTTGGAGCTTCAGAAATTTGATGTTTTTTCTGTGGACAGTAGTATATATGGAGGAGGAAAAATTCGGACTTTGTTTGGACTATGGCACATGACATCCTGTTGGCAAGGACCAGAGCACATCAAATAAACTCACATGTTTAGTTAACTCCCAGGTGGAAATTAAAAGCGAAGCGTAACCAAAAAACAAACCAGGGATTGGATGGACCAAAGGCAGGAGGTCCTGGCCCCAGGTCCTGCACCGGCAAGCCACTTTAAGCATTGCATACTCTGGGGCGCTGCATGCAAATGTCACATTGCTATGCGAAGGGAGCTCGAGTCCAGATTCCTGGCCGAGATATGTGTGTGTGTGTTCAACATCCATTTCGGATTTGAGTTCCTTTTTTGTTGCCCGTGTTGTTGCCTGGCAATTTGAAAATGATTTCTGCAGGAAGCTGGCATGTCCAGAGCAATTTACTTTACTTTGCTGGGCGCAAACAGGAAGTAGAGAGCATATACGCAAACAGTGGAAACATTAAAGTCAACAGCTAGGGGCAGACCCCGAATGTTTTTAGAGGTTTCCAACTCGACCTGCCCTTTGACATCTCTGAAACTAGGAAGAAACTTGGTAGGAACTCAGCAGAAACTCAGTAGAAATTCAGTAGAAACTCAGTGAAAACCCGTCATAAATCAAGGCTCTCTCTAATAATTCCGTTGCATACATTTCTGGGTCGAGGCAAGGCGCAGCTTGCGTGTTATCCTTTGCTTTTAATCAACCATAAATTGCCGGCTAAGCAGCAGGCATTAGGCCAGGTTGATGACCTTAGACCTTCCTCAGGGAAGGTGTGGGAGAGAGTGTCTTCGGATCGTAAAATATGGAATTGCGTGCAAGTGTTCAATTATGTTCTGGAACACACACTCGCATTTCGCCACACTTCACGCATTTCACGCGGTCACTCGCTGGTAATGGATTCCTAAGTAGACTCTCATGTGCGGATCATAAATCGTATGTTTGCTTTATGGACAAATGATTAACAAATGGACCTCAAAATATATGAAAGAGGGGAGCCACAACTCAACCAGGGGATGCAGAAAGTGGTGGCTTGTAAGGAATAACCTATCCTAAAGCAAGTAAATAAATATTTGAAAGACTTACACTGCTTTATAAATACTTTTTAATGTCTATAAAAGTTAAGAAAATAATAAACAGACTCGCCTTGACTTTAAATATAATAAAATCCCATCACTTTCCAACTTTAAGATCCCCATCTCTGCATAATCTCAACTCTTCTCGCTTGACTCCAACTTAAATGGTATCTTTGAATGCAATTCATCCTGAATTGGTTTCCATTCAGTTTCCCTCCTTCTCCTGCACTGACAACACTTCACCTGCAGGTGACTACGACTTCCTTCTCTCGACACAAAAAAAAAACTGGCCAAACAAAATAAACTCCAGCCAGAAAGGGCTTCTTCCGCCACTCGTGTTTATTGAATAAATCAACGCTTCAAAATTCCAACTAAACTTAACGGCTTTCATTGGCTGCAGCAAATAGCTTTGGCTATTATATACGGCGAGCACACACACACGTGCCGGGTAAGGAAGTGGGGAAAAACTGTAGCCAAAAAGTGCACGTTTCCCTCGGAAAAAACTGACATCTGCCAGGGATAACACAGGGGCGGAGTGAAAAGCTGTGGGCGGGGGTACAGAAGGCTGGGCTAAACAAATGGCCAATGCAAATACAAAGTGGAAATTCAATGAAGCTTAGCGCTACAGACGAAACTTGGTCTACTAATTGGGCGTGTGACTTGCCGGCCAAAAAGGAGGTTCGGCCCGAATAGGGGGAGACGAGCTACGTGCATCAATGAACCGTAAAGCTATTTCGTCATTTAACGTTAAAAGCAAGGCAACGGGCCATACAAAGGCCAACGACAAACAACCAAAAAAAAAAATACAAAATAAAAAATAAAGCTAAAAATAAAACTGGGAAGGGGCAAGAACGCGAACGAGCGCGACCAAAGTGAAAAAACTAATTTGCGCTGCTTCAAAAGCAAACACACACGGGCGCCAGAGGGAGATGTGTGTGTGTGTGCGGAGGGGTCGGGCTATCGAGGGTTAAGGTTTCAGCCACGGCAAGGTAGGTGCTCTACGGCTAAAGAAAAACATACACGTATTTCGGCCAAGCAAAAAGAAAATTGGGTACGCTCTGAGTGCTAACCGAAAAACTTTTTCATTTATGCTTCACAAAATGTCGGAGCAGAAGGAGCAAGCCAGTGACAGTGTCCTGGAAGTATAGGGAAAAGGATCAAAATTGCAGAATTTAAAGAAATCTATAGTTCTTAAATTTGTGATTTATTTAATGATTATTTTATGTAAAACAAATCAAGGTAAATTTATAATATATTTAAAAAAAAACCAACGTAAGCCAATACCTAAAGATTTATGCCTTAAATTTTAATTTCGTTGGCACTTTCAGCTCAAGCACAAAACTCTCTGGAAATATTACTTCAATAGACCCTCCTCAGTTAAAAACAAAGGTTCGAAACTAGACTAACTGTGTAAGCAGGATAGAGATAGAAGCTTGCAACATTATTATGAAACAACTTCCAGCCGATTTTTACTCAAATAAAAATGTATCTTCAAGTTGAAACCTTTTTGAAAGTTACCAAAAGTTAAGAGCATAATGTTTACATAATTCTAGAGCTATATGATTTCTTTCAAATTTAATTTTCTTGATACAAAAAAAATGTAGGCAGACCACTGTTAGCGATTCCTACAGCAAACCGTCTCCTCATACTGTAGTCCTTCGCCTGGCTGTACGCGTGTGCAGGAATATGTGCCCACCTGTCAATATTGCATCAGAGCCGCCCCAGGTGGTAGGAGGGCACCAACTGCGGCTCCTGTTTCCAGCTTCAGCTTCAGCTTCAGCTCCAGGATCCGGCTAGTGTTCCTGCTCCGGCTCCAGCTACGGATTGAGCTTGTGTAGTTAACGCGTTGAGCTCACTTTTATGCTGCGATGGGGCTGGAACCCCGATGTCAATCAAAAATTCCCATAACCAATGCAGCTCCCAATGGTCGAGTGGTTCGCAGGGATGAACCCACGCCCACCACATATATGTATTCTATATATAATATATGTGTGCAGGAGAGGAGCCCGGGCAGGGCATGTTTGCTTTATGAATGCTTTTGGCACATGTGGCGCATAAAAAACGAGACGAAAATGGTGATGAAAAGGTTACAGGGTGGGGGGGCGGGCACCGACCGCTCTGGGGTTTTTCCTTTTTGGCAATGGCGAACCAAGAAACATGTGATGAAAAGGATTTCGGGTGCCCCTTGCGTTGCCACTGGCCTCTTCGGCCCACCAACTCTACGCCCACACGCTCCACGTCCAGGTAAAGCTTGCTTTGCCAAATTAAATTGCCAAAAAAATCAATTAGGAACATGTCAAGTTGCGGAAAAGCTGTTCCTGAAAATTGGTGTCAGCAGCAAATTTAATTTCAAGTTTTTTTCCCCATCGTCCTTACTAGGAAAATGACATTTGGCAAAGGGAAAGATGCCCAGCATGATGAGGGAGAGTGTGCGGATTTTTATTCTGTGAAAGGTGCCAGTCAAGATTTTAGATTGAATTACTATTTTAAATAGTTTTTTTAACCTTTAATACATAATATGATAAATTAAGTAATCTTTTTAAAATAAAGGATATGTAGTTAATAAACTATTTGCAGAACTATAACTTATGCCATTAAATCTTTAGAGAGTCAAGTGGTATTTTTATGGCTCAAAAATGTATAAACAAATATTATTGTTAGTCTCTTTCAAACTATCAATGAAAGATTTAAGTAAAGTGATATTATTTTCATATTCAAGGAAGACAGATTTCCAATTAATTCACCATAATTTAGTTGATTTAAAAGTTCTTGTTTACCTTAATCTGGTTTGAAATGAACTCTGTCCTCTCCCTTAAGTTCTTCTTTAAACTTAAACTTAATATATCCATCACTATAAGCACTGACCCATTGAAATGCCTCAAGTTTCTGCCCGCAAGTACCAATCATTTAATCGTTGACAGGCAGAAGTTTGAAATTTGCATTAACATTAAGCCGGAACTAGGGCCCAGTGAAGCGAAAGAGGCCCGGCAAATACATATTATTATTATTATTATTATTAATAGCACACGATATACTGGAACTTGGGAGTCGCCAGGAACTGATGCCGAAGTCAGATGATGAAGATGAAGCGATGGAGCAGATGACGTAGAAACGCCGTCGAGGCGACGGGTGACGAGAGGAGCATTCTAGCGCGAAGTTTAGATAAACACATCAGGGCCAAGGACAGCTCGAATGCCAAAGCACAGATAGAAATTTGTTGGGTTGTCAAACCGAATGCCGAGTGAAAGATACAAATGGCAATTTACAAGCGTGCCAGAAATGCACTGAGAGAATGAGTACAAAAAATATTACATATTTTATGGGAAAAAGAATAGTTATTTCCTGAACTTATAAGAAACCTTTTTTAGGAAGGTGAGCAAGTAAATAGGTTAAGTTCTTTCTTATAAAAGAAAACTAAACATAAATGGCGTTCAGCAGCACCTTATATAAGAAAAGGAATTTAGTAAACATTAAATTGAAATTTATTAAATATTTTTTAATTTAAACCATCATTCGTTTTTACTTTTCCTTATTTATTTATTTTTTTGAGTGCACTCCAACCGATGCTTCGCCTTGGTCATTAATGTCAAAAGTTATTGCGCAGGCGGCCCTGCCGGCGATAATGTCTGGGGATGAACTTGATGACGGGGACACCGGGTCGGGGCGGGGACACCGGTTCGAGGTGGGGCGTGCCCGGTGAGGGCGGGGCGGTAGATTGGCTGACCACAAGACCGCAGCGCCTTGGGCTTCGACGTCGCCATCATCCATCGTCGTCCTCATCGTTGTCGTTTCCATCGCTGTTGTTGATGCTGCACACGCTTGGCCAAGTTAGCGGCACGTGTCCGGCCACGCTGCCTCACGCTGCGACTCCTCCAGCTCCAGATCCAGCTAACGCTTCAGTTCGAGTCCGAATCCGAATCCTTGTCAGCATCACCATTACCATCACCCGCCGAAGCCATCGCCCGGAGCCATCACAGTTGTCTGCTTCTGGTTCCGGGTGTCGGCTGTCAGTTAATGGTGTTGCCTTGGCAAATGAGTTGAATTTAAAGTGGAGGGATATTGCCATTCCGCCCTGTATTTAATTAGCCAAAAATATACATTCGAAACTGTCTGTCGGTGTGTGAGTTTACGCCATAAATCATGTGCCACATAGCCAAGCGAAAAAAGCAAGCAGATGAAGTTCCCTCGTAATCGCTTCATTAGAGGGCAATTCCCGCAATGATCAAGCTTTTGTATATAAGAGAAATATTATTTTAGAAATGATTTTCTTACAATTTAATACTAGGTTTTTAAGAGTTTTAAAAATTACTAAGAAAAAGATTATAGTTTATTTTTAATTCTCATTGAAGTAATTTATTTTGAGCACCTTTAAATATCTTTAAATACTTTTAACTAGTATCTTTAATAAGTTTCAAAATAAATCTCATTCGTAGCATTCAGCCCAGGACAGCCGCACGCTTCATTTACTTGATGGGCTCTCACTCTCTCTCTTGGTTTTCCCAGCTTTTCCCAGCTTTTCCACACTTTGCTGCATCGCCTGGTTAGCATAATAAATCGATTAGCTCGACGCCGCGGTGCTGGCGGCTCTGGATCTCGGGATTTGCCATATTTAATAATCATGAGCCCCGGCTGATGACGTTGGCTGATTATTCTAATGCGGCCCCCCTCAAGGACTCCTTCCGTGGACCTCCTCCTCGCTGGCAACCAAACCCACCGCTTGCCCCTTTCGCTCAAAATGATTGATGGCTTTTGTGGCACGCAGTAGTTAGTCGTTGGGTTATGTACACCGATATACCTACTATATATATACCATGTATATATGCTATATATATAGCATATACTTTTTTGGTGTTTTGCTTTAGCATTTTTTGTTTACGGTCCGTCATCAGCATCTCACGAACGTCGCCACCGTCTGCGTAATAAATCTCCCTTTTTACATTTCTTGTGTATCATTTTGTGTCATGCGATTCTCTCTGCTTGCCACCCATCTGCGTGCCTCTGTGTTATTAAAAATATTCAAAAAAAAAAAAAAAGAATAAAAAGAATGAGCGGAGGTCGGGGCCACCAGCGTCATATTAAAGTATTCCCAGGCATTAAAATTTCATATGAGCTGCCTGCCTGGACTCCCGTCGACTGACAACCCAACCGACCAGGCCAAAACATTCATCCATCCAGCCACACAGCCATCCATCCATCCTTCTGTCCATCCAAGTCATCCATCTCGGCTTTGGCAGCTTTCGCATTAATGCTTGAATAATTCCCCTTTATAATTTGTTGATCATCGCTGGCATTAGTTACATTAGTTCGAGGGCTTGCAGCATCCACAGCCTCCCATTCCCTTGCATAATGAGCGGAACATTTCCTAATTCCGGTTGGCCAAGGAGAGGGAGGAGGGTATCAGTTTAATATGGAAATTGAGAGTCCTTTAAATCTTACCAAGAATAGTCAAAAGAATGTCCTTAAAATAGCTTCTTTGATTATTATTTGATAAAGTTGTAAAGGCTGCAACCTAATAATATGATTTTTGTAAAGAAATATACCCAAGATATATCCAAGGATATAAGAACTTATTTCACTTTAAGCCTTGAGAAAATATGAAACCTTAATCAGAGATAGAAAACTGAAAGACATTTCTTAGAATAATCAAAGTTTTAGATTTAGTTTTTAAACTTTATGCTCATGCAACACTTAATCCTTTGGCTTGAGCTATAATTTATTATCCTGCAAACATTTTTAGGTACCTCCCACTAGACTCCCACTCGAAGTAGATGAACCCTTTACCCCAAAATAAAAACCTGTATATATACCATATCCACTTGACGGATCCGTCCAATAAGCCAAGGCAAACAAAGCATTTAAAATGCACAAAGAAAATATTGCGACACACGTCAAGGATACGGATATGGGGATATGGGGCTGGCGATAAGTATACGCCGTGGGTGGCGGCTAAGGATAAGGTTGAGGCTGGCCAAGGTATATACACTGTATACAGTGTACACATCGGCGGTATGCGAGCGTAATACATATATTAAGAGCCCCGGGGCCATTAATGACTAAGTTTACATTGCGTCCGAGCACACACACCACTCCGGCTGACATCAATTATTCACGGAATTTATACACGGATTTTTCCAGAGCCAACAACTGGGACTGAGGCTGGGCTCGGATATATATTTACACTAGGCGCATGTCAAATTGGGCGTGATTTTCAAGTGGCTGCCACTCCTACCCGTACTTTTGATTATGTTTGTCTATTTGTTGTGCGGCTGCTGTGGACTCATGCATTTTTGAGGCAGCAGCCCGACCTGTTTACTTACGGTCAAGGCAATTAGGTTTTTGCGGCCTCGGGGCGGAAATGTGCTGGAAATATTCAATAAGTAAGCGCCTTAGCCCCACCCTTTCGCCGGAAGGGAGGGGGCAGAGACAGGCCAAAGGAGAGGAGCAACCGAGGTCAGGCCCATCTCCCAGGAGCCGGACTCCTTTTCTGACATTTAATTTTCGATTTTAATTGGATACTAACAGCAGGGCGCTGCCCGACGACCATAACTATGGACCCTCCTCTGGACCTCTGCACCTGGCCAAAGATGGAGCAAAAATAGTAAATTAAAAGGTACACAACATGCCAGACCAGGGGGAGAGAGGGCCAGGATGGAGGGCCGAAGGACTGCCGGCAAAGGCAGCCAGGAACTCTTGGCAAAAAAGGAGTTGGCTAACATAATTGAAAAGCGCTTTTCTATTAAGAACGCGCGCCAGGGTTGCCATCTCCCAGTTGCGAGCAGTCTCTGTGTGTGTGTGTGTGTGTGTGTGTGTCCGGGTTGCTGTCTACGGTCTAGTAATTGTGGGTGTAAATACACTGACAAAAAAAAATAGTAAGCAAACTAATTTTGAAGGTTTTAAGTGTTCATTTCAAAGTAAATTGAAGGAAATTGAAAGTAAACGCCTACTGAAATTTTTACTTTATTCTATCAGAAACTTTATTAATGTTTTATATTTTGTTATGTATATTTCTATATTAGATTTTATATATTTAGTTATGTTGGAGTTTATTTAAAGCCTTAAATTACCGGTAATTATTTTTCGTATACTTAAAAACTAGAAATTCTTAGAGTATAAACCCTTTTCTCATAGTGCTAGAACCTTTAACTTGACATAAAACTTTAACTTATTTTTCTTATACTTAAAACCTATGAAATTATATAAATAGAACCCCCTTTTTTCTCAGTGCTTCAACCATCATGGCTCCTTTGCCACGATGAAGCACTGATTGGCGGCGGCGCCTATTGACTGACTTAACACGCCATTGAGTTGGCTGAGATCCTGGACGCAAATTGGCGCGCCAGCATCAAGGATCCAGCGAATGGGGCATTAAAAGGAACAAGAACAGCGCCCACCAGGAACTAACGGGGGAATTAAAGCCACGTCTGGCATTCGGGCCAATTAACAAGCTCGATTCGAATTGTATTGGATCGGCAAGGCGGCTAATTATAACAAGAATGAGATGCAAATATTTGATGGATTCGAATTTTGCAGTTCCAAGTGAAACATAATTCTGGTTTTGTTTGCAAAGTGTTATTTAACAATAATAATAACAAAAATATTGGACAAATTGATATACAATCGTTTTCCCTAAGTAATAGCATGTATTTTAAATAATTATTACTTTTCATTCAACTCTTTTTAAACGCTTTAAAACATTAAATTCAAGGTTGAATTAAAAAGAATTCGTTAAGCTAAATTAAAGAAGAAATGATAAATGATATATTCCTTACAATAATTAATTCTATTTAAATACAAATATTAATTTATTAAACTCTTCTGTTTAGAAAATCCTATGGCCTTATATACTCATCTCGCTGGGAAATCTCTGTACTTCCGCTTTCCAATCAATCAGTCACCATGCATGCATGCTGCATGGGAAAAATAGGCAATTGGGAAATGAGTATTAAGCATCCGGATTGGGGAGCGGGACTCTGGGCTCAGTATTTTCATCCCAGCATTATCCTCGTTCCCAGCAGCATCAGCGGATCCGTTGTGGATGTGGAATATTGCATAATTATCGCTGATAATTGTGAGATTCCCCCCCTGCGCGGGTTTCAGGGGTTGGTTTGTTGACGACAGCCCGATGCGGTGGTTCCGTCTTAAAGCCAGTTCCAGGGGACTTTAAGGAAGTCAGTAAGGCAAAGGAGGCGAAATAGCTTGATTGACAGTCAGTCAACTCGTTGAGGCCCAGCATGCCGAACGGAATTACAACTTAATTGACATATGCTGAGCACTCTCAGAGCGACTCTCGAGCCTTGCCGAGGATATATTCTCATACATGTAGCTGTCCTTTCACACCCCTTTCGCCAAAGGATCGCACGCAATATTTATATATGTCTGTGCGCGATGCGGGATAATATTTCCCTAAGTAGACACCAACTGACAGCGCAATTAAGGCGAAAGTAATTATTTTAAGTAGGGTTACATTTGTCATTACAGCAGGAGCTGTAAAGTTGTTCAGGAGTTCTCGAGAGAGGGTTCTCAAGAGGCAGAACCCCTACTGATATCGTGTCCTTATAAGGTAGAAATTTTTTCAACTTAATCTTAAGGTTGCTTATATAGAAATCTGACAAGTCTTGAAAAAATCCATATCTAGGAGCTGCTTAAATAATATTCTAAAGAGCCGTCATTGCTAAACAAATTGTAAGCAATACTTGTTTCTCTAATTGGACTTTAAAATCTTATTAATTTAAGAGTTTTCTCGAGTAGCTTTTATATAATTTTAATATCTATAAACATTATCTTTATTTATAGGTTTTATACATTTTTTAAATCACATTATGCTCCCTTAAAATCATTTCTTCACAGCATACATTGTTCCCCTGTCTCAATTTTCTATAAATCCCATAAATCTCTTTCGCTTTATAACATCCCCCGCTAAGACCTCGATTAGCTGCAGAAGATGAAGTTAACTGGAAGACCGAAATCATTAAATCATGAACAATTAGCCATTTATTACTTCCCCTTAATCATGCGCCATTTGCAATTAATTTAAACGCAATTTTCGTAGTCCGCACAGCGGGCTCAGACATCGTCGGCGGACATATAAAATCTCAAGAGCCAAGAAAGCTCTTCCGGCCCGGGGTCCCAAAAAAGATGAGAACACCACGTCTTACACACACACACACACACACACACACCACATGCGTCCAGGAGTCGGGCAAATCTTTTGCACAAACATAATTTTGAAACAGACACACGACTCGCAGAGATGAACCCTCCTCCTGGACGGGGCCAAACGAGAACATCTTGGGAAATCTGGGCAGCAAATTGCAGGCAATCCACGCAAATGGCTTAGAACAACGGGTGGCATTAGGGCCATCCTGGCGACGGGGGCAGGGGTGGCGACAGGATCTGAGTGGTGGGAGGACGACTACTTTGCCGGGGCAAATAATTTTTCGCGCAGCTTCAGAAAAGTTTTCGGCCAGGACACCCCTAGCCGCCCAATGGCGTGCCAGGCATAAATCACGGCGCGCAAAGGGAAAAACTTGGAGCGAAAGTTTATCCCCCGAGCACGGCAGCCAACGGCACGGCACGGCACGACACGGCGGCGAATCTGCGAAATTTGTCTTGGCGTTCGGATTTATGTTTTTGCGACGCTTCTCGAAACAAACACGGAAAGAGAAAAGGCTCCGGAATGGGAGAGTCGCAGATAGGCACTGGGAGAAATTACTGTTTAAAATGAGCAAGAATATGAATTACATCTAGAAAAAATATAGAAGCACTAAATTCATTTCAAATTACTAAAATCATCAGAAATTTAATGGTTGTAAGTCGAACTTTGATAGAACAATGTTTGAGTATATAAACAATATATTTTTTTGCCTTAACTAATTTTAATAAATGTTTTTTCCTTTATAAAAAAATAAAACATAAATTTATTCATCATTTCCTAAAGAGCTCTTCAACATTTCCTAAAGAGCTCTTCTATTTGGTTTCCTTAAAATTATATAATTGATAAATTGATCATTTCCAAGATCTCTAGGAAAATCACTATAATTTATGAGTAAAATCTAAAATAATTTTCGATAAATTTCACTTAGTTTAATAACATATCTTTTAGCTCAATCTAATAGTATTTCGTACTTAAAAAAATTAAAATTTCCCAGCTTCAACTTTCCGAAATCACAATGTAAAGAATTTTTCCAGAGCACACAAAGACAGATACAAAGACAGTGTGGGTGAGTGTGAGAGGCAGGAAAAAGTAAGAACGAAGGTAAATTCAGGAAATGCTGTCCTCAACAAAACAAAGCCAAAAGAATCCCTGAATACGTAGGACACCAGCCTACAAGTCTCTGGTTTTTCGAGTCCTGGGGCCCCGTGATTTATGGCAGCCAAGGTAGCAAAAGTTGAGGGTGGCGCTCGACAGCGGTACATAACTTTAAAAAAGTTTCGCAGGTTTCGCCAAGGATTTGCATTTAAGAAAACACACACCCAAACGCGGAGAGACAGTGGGCATCCGGAGGTGGAGGCTGGATCCGAACCCTCAAGGAGCCATTTTGCTTCCACAAGCTCTTGGCGCTGAGTTTCCTGTTTGTTCACGGGTCCCGAATTTGTCATATTTTGTCGCTGATTTCTTACCGGCTAAAACTCGGTTGCCGCATTCGGTTTGTTTGTTTATTTGTACTCCCGGTTTTTTTTTTGGGTTCTTTGCAAACAAATTTGTCGTTTAAACTTGACCTTTTTTTCTACTTCTTTGGTTGGATACAATGGAAATACAAATTTGTTAATGGGAATTAGGGAAACTACATTATTACGATTGAAATTACAGGAAATACATTTAATTTGGAGATTAAGGGGTGTCTCTGACTTTTAAATTGTAGAATTTATTTCGTTTTAAATATAAAATTTTGTAAAGGGAAATCATCCGTTTCCTCAAAATCTTAATTGTCTCTGATAAATATGCTACATTTAATATAAATTATTACTTCAGGCCTTAAAAAAAACAAGGGAAATCCCCCATAAAGACAATCAAAACTCTGCTAATATAAAACAAGTTTCAAATGTTGGTTTGGTAAACTTTTGGCCCCCAAAAATGGAGTTTGGGAAGGTCGAAGCTCGCGCATGGCCAACATGATTCCGCCATTTTGTGCAGAGAGTGCCAGAGAGTGAAACATAAAATAAAGCGGAAGTGGCAAGTATGAAGCGGAAGTCTGTATGACTGCGATTGCTAATGGATGTCGACTACTACGTCTACGGGATACGGGATTCCCAGGGGCCTGGGGGCTTCAACTCCAACTCCAGCGGCAGCTCCAGAACACGGTCGAATGGTTTTCAAATTTCAAGTGGCGAACTCTGAGCAACAGGAGCAAAAGATTCAACTCTGTCGGGGATTTAAAACCACGCTCAGCTAGTTTTTCGGGGTATCAAGTCCAACGGTGTACGAAGTTAGATAAACGGATTAAGTGGCAACAATGTCACAACAGCACACACTCCCTGTCAACGAAAAATGGGCGAACAGAGGGCATTCGGGCCGTGATGAGCCTGACCGAAAGGTGGCAACAGCAGGCGAAAAAAAGGATCAGAAGCAGAAGCGACAGCAGGATTGTCCCCGACTGGCCGTTAACCACAAATCGATATCCCATTAAAAGCTGCCCCCCATTGCTCTTATTAACGCTGAGGCAGAGGTGGGCAAGGATTTAAATTAAGGCTTAGGTGAAATGGAATAAATATGGCCTTAAACAGGAGTCTTCAATTTCGCACTATCACTAGACTTTCAATTCATAAATATGTAATGTAAACCTACTTGTCTTTCCCTTTAAATAGAACAGATGCCAAGGCAGCTGCCTTATAATAGCGTGACTTTTGCCGTGAAAGAAAAAGGCAGCCTCAAATCCGGTCACCATTAGAAAATTCCAGATGCTCTAAGGACACCATGCTCTGAAAAAGTGTTAAGGTTCTGTAAAGTTATAAGAATTTGGTCAAGAATAGTCAAGGCTTTCTTGATAAAGATCAAGAAACTCTAATTAAAATATTCTGGGCTTAAATCTTGGGCAAACTACAGCCCAAAAACTTTTCTTTTAAGATCTTTCCACCCAGCACAAGTTCACAAAACTGTTTTTATTAAATATCAGAAATAAAGGAATTTTAAAAAACATTTTTTCTTTTGATTAATTTATTAAAGGTAAGTAATAATATATATTTAAACAAATTCCTAAACATCTTCACTATAGAAAAATGTATTATAATCCCGAAGGTTCGCCTATCTAATCAATATTTTTGATAAGGAAAATAGGTAAAGCAGTACCTTAATCTAAAGAATAACAAGCTATCACAAATGCAGCCATTTGACAAGATGTTAGGCAATTATTATGTATAGCATATTTTAAGAGAATTAGCAGAGTTGCATTTATGTAAATATCGCACATTTTAAATAAGTATAAGAGTAGATATTCAAAAATATTGTTTTTAATATAAACCTAACTTATTTACTTTTCTTAATACCCACCTTTAATTTCTAATTTAATTAATTAATTAATTTTTTTTTTGTCTAAAGTCTTAAGTCTATTTATTTAGAAGAGCATTTAAGAAGCTTAGCTTGAGTAACCCCTCTTTCTCACTCAACCGAGTCTCGGCACATTTTACCTGCAATTTAAAGCGCAGTACCCCAAGGGACGTCCTCCAGGGACCTTTTTAACCTGTGTTCCCCTGTTCTGGTACCCGTTCCCATTCCCATTTCCACCGCTTGAGTCCTGAGCCACTTGTGAGCCCTGCCCCACTCCGGGAGTGTCCTTCTGCGTTTAATCAAACACACTTCCGTTGCAAACGGCTTGAGCTGCTTCAATCAAACAACAACCACAAAAATATTTCAAGTGCGGCTGGTTGCGGTTGGTCCTCCAGGTCCTTCTTCCTGAGACAAAACTCGTCAGCGAAGAAAATACCACAACGTTGTTGTTGATCGGTACGACGGCGACGAGGACGATGAGGATGATGATGATGAACCCTTTGCCTGATTCTCGAGTGCACACGGGTGTAGCACTCTGTGTAAGGACTAGCTGCTATTGCCCATCATTGTTTCTTCAGAAGGGAAATCTGGGTGAATGATTCCGGTTAGACTACACTTGGAATATGAGGTGTCTTGAAAAGTACATCCTTTAATAAGGAATTCTACAGAAAGTAAAAAAAGGAATATAAAATGGATTTAAATTAGGGAAATGTTTTAATGTATATAAATTTGTTCAAAGTCAAAGAGCACCTGAGAAGTGATAAAGATATACAAGATATGTATTTCCCAAGCTTTCCCACTAGTTTTTCCAAGTGCATTGATGACTGAACTCATATTTAGCCTTTTGCCAGTCAACCAGCCGCCACTTGAATATCACGTGGAAATATTTCGCAAATTATGGGCCTAATTAAAAGCATCAAAATCCTGAGTCTGGAGCGGGTTAAAGCCAAAAAACTCATTGAGCCAAGTCGAGTGTCTGGCAACGCTGACCAGACCAGACCAGGCCAGACCAGACCAAGCCAGACCAGACGACCAGGTAGACGAAAGGCCCTCAGTTAACCAGCTTCAGCTCTCCACCTCAACTCACTTCATCCCAAAGCGACCCACAACAGCCCCTTTTGCACCACTCAATTATTGGAGCCCTGATTTATAGCAGCGGTGCCAGGACTATTTGGTCCTGGGAAAGAGACGAGTTATTGGTGTTCCCCATTTTCTTTTCTTTTTTTTTGTGTGTGTGTGTATGATGAAACCCACTCGAGTGGGTGGTTGGAGGCCATGGTGGCGGCTGTTCATTTGCATTTCGTGGGGAGCGATGGTAGGGTTTATTGGTGGTTGACCGCCAGGCAAAAGGGATGATAGCAATTTCAAGTGCAATTTTCCATTGAGGAGGGAGTATGTATCGATGTTGCCAGAGAATGAATCCATTCCATGAATACCTGTGCTCGTACCCCCTACACTTTTGAACCTTTTGTGCCCGAAAGTTTGCCTGAAAAAAGTTTCAAGTCCAATCGAAATCGGCTTGTGGAATAGCCAAGAGTGTGAATATGTATTTTATTAATTTTTATTTATTTAAATTAAATTTGTGTAGATTTTTCTTGTATGATAAGGCTTCAGTTAAGTCTTTAGGTAAGCATTTTCTTTAGTTTCCATTAAGCAAACATTTCCTTGAACATTCACTCGTATTTACACTCAACCCGCTTTATGAAAATGTTAGCTGAAGAAACAAAAGAATTTTTAAGGAATATGTTCCAATGAAAATAAATAATTCAACAGCATTCGTCTATTAAATAATTAAAATTATAAATAAGTAACTTTTCACAAGTTCAAAGTGGAAATCCTTTTTATTTTATAAATTAAATATTATAGATTAACTGAGTGCTGAACAATATTTTAAAAATCATAATTTGTTGTTAAAAGAAATATATAATTTAAAGCTTTAAATTATTTTTGATTTTTAATATTTTAATAATAGAATGATGTATTTTAAACTGAGAAATTGTGCACTATTATTCCTGAATAAATAATGTCAAATTATTATGTTTAAAAACGAATATTATTCGTCTTTCTAAGATTATTTTAAAATCCTTTCAATATTTAAAAACCCAGATCACGTCATTTCACTACTTTAAGTTAATGAAACCTCTTTCATTACCTCTTTCATTTTGTTTAACAAACCCTAAATCTTAACCTAGTTCCCTTAGAATATACAAATATATTTTTCCAAGAGCTACCCTCATAGCCCGAAGTTAAATTGTAAATACCATTAAGTCACCAGATTTGTGTGCAACTCTTTTTCCACCCATTCACTGGGAAGGACTGTTCCCCTGTCCTTAATCGACAAGTTAATTTCTTACAAAAATAAGCAAGTGCTGCCATAATTGAATTTCGTGAGCAACATGTGCGCCGCCTGCCTGCGGGAGCAGGTCCTGCAAATCCGCAAACCGAATCAGAGAGTCCTGGGCCTGAATCCGAATCCGAATCCCAATTCCAATTCCCCCGAAATGAGGCCCGAAATACCACTTTATATAATACTGTTGACATATGTTAATCAGGCGTACGAACACGCGCCGCAAGGAGAGAAGGCAGGACGGGGACGAGGATAAATCCGAGGACCCAAACCGAATCGAAACGTGTGGATGATGCTGCCATGATGAGGAGGATGACGACGACGAGGACGGCGCTGATGATGATGCTGCCGATGAGGGGGTGATGGTAATGAGGTTGCTGCGGGGCGGGTCAAAGGCATTAATTCGAATTCAATCTGCAAGGCTCGGTCGGCTCAGCGACAAAGTAAAAAGCCTATTTGAGGCACAGACTCTGGCCCAGGCACACACACACCCACACACACACCCGGGGTCGCAGAGATAGAGACGGCCACGGAAACAATCTGATTGGAATAAAAGCTGGCGAAAGAGAGAGAGACAGGCCGTGGAGTAGTGCGGGGTGAAAGCACTTTTGAAACAAGGGTTGTGTCCTCCACTTCGACGTCTGCCGGCAGTTTGGGAGATAATTTAATTTCGGATTCGCATGAGCGATGAGATAAAGCCCACGGCCGGGAACCCGAAACCGTGGTGGGGTGAATCGGACGGCTAGCATATTGATGCAATCAACTAATCTTCGCGCTTCCGTAGCGCTGACCCACACCCTCCTCCTTTCAAGCTCTCGAATCCTCCGCCTCCTCCTGCCCCATGGCAGTCATCCGATAGTTCGCCGGCGATAAGGACGCGAGCTTCTCCCCATCGATTGATTTAGCATATTTCAATCGGATGTACATGTGTTGCGTGATTGGAATAACGATCGGACGGAGGCGATTGTTCCGTTTTTGGGGAGTTATCCATGTCGGTCCATCATCAGCCACCATAATGGAGCTCAATTATCCTTTCAAAGCGAACATTATTTGTGATTAATAAAAGAAATCAAATTATGCAACAACTTTTCCGGTCTAAAAAAAATATTTCCTATATTAATGTCATGATTTGGGAAATCGGAAATGGAAAAAATATTAATTTAACAAATATTTAATAATTTAAGGATAGGGTGTCAAAGAAACATATTGTTGAAGCTCCTGAAAAAATCACTTATTTATGATTTCATTTTCATAATATTATTTATATACATATTTTAATTATTATCCTTACACATTTTGGAAAAGGGAAACATATTTTCAATCACTTAAAAAAACTTTAATATTTATGATTTAAGCTTCGGAACACTTTAAAATATGTATAAAATTATTTTATTATTTACCCTAACAAGTTTTTTCATGCTAACCGGAAACAGACTTCAAATTCGATTATCGGTTGTTCTTAGTTATCGATTTAAAATGCAACTAAAACTAGAACCTAGCAAAAGTGTTTTAATCTATCTCTCATCTTAGGAATTAAAATATTTATGAGCTCAGTTTTAAAATATATTTAAATATTCTTATACATATTTTATTTATTCCCTAACATGCTAACCGGAAACAGAGTTGAAATTCGATTAATTTTTCCCCCTAACTATCGCTTTAATCGTTTCTACTATACCATCCCTAGCACAGTTGACTCATTTGTTGTTGAGCAATTAAGATGGACCGATCCGCTACGATTTCGATCTGATTTGTTCGCTGAGGCGACCAAAAAGGTTTTCCATTCATTCCTGCCATCGGCCAGAACTGCAGAACTCGAACGGAGTGGTGGCATCCATTTGGTAATTTGCCAGGACAAGAACAACAAGAACATAAGTTTCCTACTTTGTATTTGAAAGCGAGGGTCCACTCGTAATTTGTCCGCCAGACGCTGCCTCTGCTTTTCCACATTATCATTTTCTTGGCGTTTTTTTCTTTCTTTTTTTTTTTTTGTTTTTGCAATTAAACGCAATTGCGTTGGGCCACTCTCTGGCTACCCCTTCGTCCTGGCAAGCGCTTGGCACATCCTGGACTTTCCTTGGCGTCTCGACGTCGCCATCGACATGGTCGCCTGTCGCGCTTTTAAAACTGTTTCCTGTGCGCTAAATGGCGTTTTTGTGTTGGATCCTTCCCCCTGATCCTTCAGCTGCTGCTGCTACTCCTTTTACTTGTTTTTGTTTTCCATCCAGGCCAAAGGAGCTGGGGCAGGCGACCACTGCAGGCGACGATAGTTTATGTCTCTATGTACCCAGCAAAAATGGCGACATTAAATGAGCAAAAACTTTTTTTATATCATTTCTTTGCACTCTACGAAGTTCTAGGCGGCGGCATACACTGAAAAAAATAGTATTAGAGATTGGGAATTGCCTTATTTAAGGGGTATACTTCTGGGAGATCAGTATCAGAATCAGTATCAGTTTCAGTACAATTTTTATAGCTTTTACACATTTTTTTGTTGTCATTAAGCTGCATTCGTCTTGTTAAATAATAATTAATAAATATGCCTGACATGAAGTAAATCGATATATAGAAAAAGGTTTTAAAAAATATAAATTCCAGATCAAAAAATAGTATTTTGAGACTTATAATTTATTTATTTAAAATTTTTAAACATATCTAAAAAAGAATTTATTCATTTTGCTAATAAAACGTATATTAAATAAAATGGTTTTTGAAACAACGTTTATTAAAATCAAAATTTCTATAGTGACAATCCTAAAAAATATTTTTATATTTGTAAAATAAATTCTGCAATATTTTTTAATATTTTTCACCGTGCACTTCTGGCTGCATTTCTTAAACAATTAAAACTTTGCTCGTCTACCTACAAAGTTGCCAATTTGGATAACCTCTAAACCAGAACCAATGACAGGAGGCGCCGAGGAAACCGGGGTAGACTGTAGAATGCGAAAAGCGAAAAAGAAAAGCAGAGCCAACGAGCTGGGGCGACAATGAAAATGAAAAACTTTAGCGCAGAGCAGTCAAAACCAATTTGGAGAATTTAATTAAAATTGCAAAACTTTGGCAACTGATTAAATTTTCCAACAAGAGCGTGTGCTGCAGGTAAAAAGCTTAAAACAAGGACAAAAAACACCGAGTACGACAAGTTTAAATTTTTAAACAAGCTGGGGAAAAAATCTACATTCGCTTTCGTTTGCAGTGAAATGTTTCAGGAGCAGAAAAAAAACACACAAAAAATGTGTATGTATAAAATATGGCAGCCGGGGCAGGACGAGAATTTAAACCGGCCCAAAAACAGAAGGACGCCTGGGTAGGTGGATGTGGACGAGGCTGATGCCACTGCTGCTGGATGCTCTGGCGATGGCAGCCATCATCATCATCAGCAGCAGCAGCAGCAACAGCAGCAGCAGCAGCAGCAGAGGGACCAGCAAACGACAGACGACGACTGGCAAAGTTTCCCCAATTTAATTTCATCGTACTCCCGGGTGTGCGTTGAACTAACGAATGGAACGAAGGCCGCGAGATCGGACTGGGATGCAGGACGCAGGTCGCAGAACGCAGGAAACAGGACGAGGACGCAGGACGCAGGAGGCAGAACGAGGAAGCAGGGCAGACATCCATCGCCCGGCAATCACGTAGACGACCCCCATTCTCCACCAGCAAAAAGTACCCTTCGGGGGTGGCTCTCCAATCGCTGGCCATGTCCGGGTCTGAGGGATTGAGGAATCGAAATCGGGGAGGAGCTGTAGCAGGACTCTCTGTTATTTTAATGAAAATTGGAAAGTGCCGAGTGCTCCTCGGCCCCCCCTGCCCAGCTCCTGGTCTAGTTACGCTCCCGTGACCGTCGCATTAATTTTAAGATGTCTTAGTGGGCACTTGGGCACTTTATGCATATTGGGCCGGTTCTTTTCTTTGATTTTCTGTTTTCATTGGGAATTAGGCTTAAAGCTGTTTGGAATTGTGGCTGAAAAATATAGTCCTGAGGGGGAAAGGTACTTGGGATCTTACAAAATTAATACAGGAATTTTTAGGGTTTATAAATTAATTATTCTACATCAAAAACAAATATATTTTTATGAAATCGAAGAGAGTAGAAATGGTCCTCTAAGTTAAATATAATCAAAATGAGATCTGAAATATAAATTAGAAATAAAACTCCCTTAAAAGCAAACTACAAATTCTAAAGAATTAAAAACATTAAATGACAGATATATTCGTAATAAATAAATGCTCCCTTCTTCCCCTGTCAACCGCAGAAAGCTCATCTGCCACCCATCTCCTTGAATTCCTCCTGATTCCTGGCCAAGCTAATTAGCACCCATAAAACGCACATAAATACGCTTGGGCCAATAAATTATAAATTATGACTTTTGCGCCCAGCACCCACACCTTCGAGGAGGCATTGCCAAACCGCAGCCAGACAGACAGGCAACAGTTTCATAAAATTTCCACTCGAGTGCGCAGAATCTCCGGGAAAGAAGGACGACGTGGGGGAGGAGAAGCCGAATCAGACTTAAGGCGGATGCATGAAACAGTGCGATGACTTCCGGTATTAACTAATTTTTTGCGCCCCCCCTCGGGGCGAGCATCTTTAAAGCCCCTTTCGCCAAGGTTGTGCGAAAAACGAAACGAAGGAAAATCCCATCCTGCCATCCTGCGCGATCCTTTCCCTGGAGTGGCCCTGCCAAGTGCCGGGGATGGGGCGAACTAATCCCTAGCACTCATGATGCCTTTGGCAAATACTTTGCACCGCCGACTGCGCGACGAATTGGAAGCAATCCGATGTCTGTCTGCACACAGACTCCACTTGGGGGTGGCACTCCGCCACTCTGCCACTGAGCGCTACCCTTGGCGAAGTCGGAGTCGGTGGTGCATGGGCGTTGCTCTTGGCCGGGGGTTGCAAAAAAAAAAAATAAAAAATACAAGAAAAAAAAAGAAGAAATCTTAAACAAAGTATCAGGCCGCGGCAGCCAAGCAGCCAAGCGAATGTCCCCCAAACCCTGTGAACTCTCGAGGCCACTCGTCACTCCGCTCCGGAACCGAAGAGCGGCTTTCTATGGAGCATCGGTGGAGTTTCGGGGACAGAATAGGCGGCAGCTTGGAGTCAGTTGCAGTCAAGTGAGTCTGAGACCAAGTCGGGGAGCTAGTTCGGGGACCAAAGCTGACTTTTGCCAGATAAAGCTATCAAGGTAACTGAAAATCTGTGTATCTCAGCTTAGGTAAGGCCTTTTCGAAAGGAAATCTAAAAAGAAAAGGTTCTAAAAGCAGCAAGACTCCCATATGAAGTAATATAAACTAATTGCTATCTGTAAAAAATATTTAAACTGAAATAGTATCTTTACTTCTCAGGTATAAAAAATATCCTTCCATTTTCATACAATTTTCTTTCAACATTTGTGTTTTCTCCTTTGGCACTTTACGACTCACTGAACGGAAAAATTATAGACAACTAATCGATGTGGCGTCGTCTCTATATAAACTTGGCCAATACATCTCCTTCTGGTACAAGTTGGCAAGGTGTTTGCGCTTGTTTTACCAACAATTTGCTGGTCTAATGGCCCAATGCTGGACGGGGAAATAGGCTGGCAAATGTTTTCCACTTGGCCAACACCAACAAAAGTCTTTGTGACGGCCTTAGGGGGTTTCCCTCCGCTTGGTTGTTTGTTTGCTTTGTTAGTCGGTGTAGAGCGCGAACTTTTTGGCTGTATATTTATATTTTTCTCTTCTATTTTTTTGTAACTTTTTGCAGTAGGAGAAACTTTTTGGGGAAAACATTTAGCCAAAGTTAACACGAGGATGGGAGGGCATATGTTTAAAAGCAGTAACAGGAGAAGGGCCTTTATTTTACTTTATTTATTTGCAGTGGATAAACCAAGAAGTATGAGTATGTGAAAATGTATACAATTATTGTTTTTCCCCCTTCCCTATTTGCTTATAAAATGTATTTTTGCCTAAAGTGGTTTCAATAAATGATAAATGGCATTACGAAAATAATACCCCTATCCACTCAACTCTATACAACCATTAGGCAAAATCAAACCAACCTTAGGGATGCCTTCCTTAATGTTTTCTTGTTTTTTTTTTTATGAATGAACCAACACATAGTGGCAATTCATTAGAAATTTCACAATACAAAATAATACAGAGAAGAAAGTGCTGCTGGAAAGGTGAAGTAGACGGAGCGGATTACTGGCAATAATAACAAACAGCATTTGACTCTTGGACTGAGTTTCAATTTTGAGTTTCAGGTACTCGGGGGCGATTCACGTGAAATATAGTGTGTGTTCGATCCGAAAAAGCCAGGACTTCTCCGCATGTCGAACAATGCCCAATGACGAATGACGCATTATTCCTGACATCGAATTGTGTCACTGACAGCCGTATTCAGGGACATTTTCCCCAGGAGCCTGGGTCCTGATTCTCCATTCCCGTTCCCGGTTTTTGCACCCACACATACTCACTCTGGCAGCAGCGGGGTAAACAATAAATAATGCCAATGTCATGTTGTTTAAGGTGTATGTACGTATACCTTCGTAGGCCCTGACATAATGCGCAATCATTCACCCGGGCCGACCTGACACTTCTACTTGCCCCCGACCACGAAAGTGTGAAAAATGCATGTGAACAGTTTGATTGATTTTTACTCGATTTTTCCATGTTTGCCAAACCTCAAAAATCAATTTGAAAGGTGACAGGATGGGGAATATATCCTATATGCTTTGAAGGTAAAGTATTTTACAAATTATGAAACAGCAAAAAGTCAATTGAAAATAAAGAACATTTTATTTGGTAAAGGTTAATAGAATAATAGAATAATTAATATAAAATAGTGTATGTAATGTAGTAAAAATCTATTGAAGCTTAATGGAATCCTAATCGAAAGAATGTATTTTTAAATAAATAAATATTTTTGTAAGTATTTTTTTATGCTAAGATGTTTTGATAGTGTTCACAATATAAATCTTAATTAATTAGAATTAATTAGAACCTTAATATAATAATGCAGTTAATATAGTTAGTTAAATATATATTATTGTTAATATAATAATATTTTTTCCCATTTTCCAACATTTTCCCTCACAGCTTTAATATGTTTCATGCAAAATATATTTATATATTTATGCAAAAATATATTTTCCATGCTAAATTTATATATATCTTTATGTAAAATATATTTTTAATGCGAAATATATACATCATTATATAAATATATATATTTTTCTTTATTTTAAATAGAAATCTCACATTTACACTTGAACTCCGCTGGCAGTCGAGCGCTAACTGTGTGGAGTGGGTTAGGGGGTTTTTTTTCTTAGAGGTTGGGGGCAGGGAACGCCTGTCAGTCAGTTAGACATCGGCGGGAACGTCATCGTTGAGGCACAAGAACAAAAGGACTTCCGGTGACGTTTAAATGCGTGGCATGTCACGGCGCAGCGGCAGACAGCAGCATCCTGGCTGAGGCCAGAGTCAGAGTCCAGGGTACCGAGTCCTGATTCCTGGCGTGTGCCGGCAGGAAACCCACCGCCAGAACCCAGAGGGTTCTCCCCTCATCCTACGTACCTATTTTATGCATATTTTTGGGTGGAATTCCCAGTAAAAATAAATGAAGAAACGAAAAACATCAAACTTTTGCGTTGATTACTATTAACTAATGAAGCAGCAGCCGACGGTGCCACTGCCACCCTTGAGGCAAGTTCAAGTGCACATGTGGGCACATGGGGCACGCCTCCCATTTCGATTGAGCAGGCAGCCAGGCAGAAGTCGCAAGTGTATATCAACTTATTAATTTCATGAAGTGCCAGGCACATCAATGTCTTCCTCCCGTAGAGGAATCAACAATGGGGACTTTCTGTCACCGCCTAACAAGATCCGCACCACGCTCCAAGGACGAAAGCGAGGACGAGGACGAGGATGAGGCTGGAAACTGGAAGCTGTATTGGGGGACACATCACATCATCACGTATGATTACGCACATTGTTCGTGCGCAGCGCAAAATGCTGTCGAAAATTAAAATTCAGAGACCCTTCTACTTAACTTACCTTGCCTTAGCCCTTGTGTGCACTTGGAGAAAATAGTAAAGGGTGGTTATAAATATTTGTTATTAATATTTCTATATTTATAAACATTCTGAGCTCATTATCCTCTAGCAAAGAATTCTTCATACTTGTGTTACTTTGTAGCTCCTCTTTTGATAGTAGTTTTGTAGTGGAAAAAAATCAATTAGTTCTTTGTTTCCAATCTTGTTGGTTTTATTTGAATTTTACTCCCCAAAAATCCCCTTTCCTTGGCCCTCATATAATTATTATTTCCCCCAGTGTACCTCTCCAGGAGGTGGGTGAAAAGTGAAGCAAAACAACGACGTGATTGCATTACACAATCAAAACAGGCACAGCCAGCCCTTGGATCGCAGAGGGTAGCATGGCAGCATGGCAGCATGGTAGCATGGTGGCATAGTAGCCCTTCGTTCCCCTTTTGCCCTGGCGGACTCGGATCCGGCGAAAAATCAAAGCCGGGCCACTACAGGCACTAAAGTAATAGACCGACCAACCAACCGAATGTCGAAACGTGTGCGTGGGCGTTGCAACTGCTACGCCCCATCATCAGAATCCAATCAAATTAACAACAACAGGCCGCAGAAGCAGCAGCAACAGCTACAGGATTTGGAAGGAATAGGAACAGCCGCCGAAGCCCCTGATGAACCCGATCCCCTGGTCCATGCCGCCTGTCGATGGTACGTTAATTTCAATTTGATTTCCGCGCCGGAGTACGAGGGGGAAGGGAGAACGTCTGAGCAACAATTATACGGCAACTTCATTAGGTCAACATGGGGAGAGAGAACTGAGGCTGAGGCGGAGGCTGAGGCTAAGGCTAAAGGGCGGTCTCGTTGGTTTTGCGGCTTACGCAAGGGCCACCGTTGATGAGGGGGGCGGATGCGCCAGGGGTAGATTAATCAGGGTAAAACTATTAATTAAATACCAATTCATTTCCGCAAATTCAAAGCACACACACACCGCCCTGCCACAGATGCGGTCCTTTGTGCGGGGTTTAGCTGTATTTCTATTTCAGGCAGTGAGTCCAGTGGTTGGTTTGATTTGGGGCCAGGGACTAGGATTTTGATTTGAAAATTGCTCCTGATATTAGGTTGCAATGTGCCAGGAAGTGTGCGGTTTCGCTTGCCAAGTCCCGAAAATCTAAGGATTACATTAACTTATATGTAAGCCTAAAGAAAGGAGGTCCTAAAGAGCTTTCAAACCTTAAAACTGAATAAAAATCCAGTTTCATTTGTATTTAAGAAATACTAAAATAAAGAATACATAAATTTATGAAAACACATGATAAAAAACCCCATGTGTAAGCTGTATTTCTGTATTTTATTAGCCAACTGATTCAGCATTAAATTAGGCAAATCTGAAACCCATAAATAGCACCATCATCAGAGTATCCAACGATGGCAACTCCCATTGCCCCGAAGCATTGTAATAGAGTCAAAAAAAAAAATATACAAAAAAAAGGAGAAAAATGCAGATGAACGGGGAAATGTGGCAACAAAAAAATTGTCATAATAAAATCCCCAAGCTTATCAGTAAGCGCAGCAGCAGCCATGAGGAGGGTATTAACAAAAAAACAAAAAGCCGGGGGAGAACCGAACAGGCAAAATAAAAATTATATACCGCAGAAGGATTTAGGACCAAAAACAGAGACAGGGGAGAGCTGCAGCTTTGCTCATCCGGTGTGTCAACAATTCCCAAGCTTCAACGCTTTGATGTCGCCCATGGAGCCTGCAATCCTGACTAAGGCCGAGCCACTGAGCCAGACACTGGTGTCATCCACTCTGCCGCTGATGGCATCATTAACGCATATTCCGGGCTGCCTTTCGGGCACAACCAGACACCGCACCGAGTCGAGACGAGACGTGACGGGTCCGGGGATCGGTGCCGTTTCCGGCTTTTGAAGTTCGAGCGGCAGGCTTTTAATTTTCTTTGTCTTCTCGCTGACGTTTGGGGCCAAAGGGCGCAAATTAATCGAAGGCTTAATTAGCATACACTCACCCAGAGCAGCCAAGGACTGCCGACTCGTTGAGCGGCGCCAACGTGGCGTATGATTAATAAACAGCTCCCTTGGCGGCTGAATCCCCCAGCCGAGTCCCTTCACGCGATTTATGCTGTGTGCACCAATTACGGGCATCGATGAAGGTGAAGGTTGTCAATACGGTGAGGCAGTGAGTTGCCGAGCCTGGCAGGTGGCACCTGGCGGTGGCACCTCCTCCATCTCCTGGCCAGCTGGCTTTTATGAGTACTGCGACAGCGTAGTTGGCTGCCACTTAATGTGCTTTGCCTACTAATTAGGTTGTTTTGGCGGCTGCCGTCACATTTCAAGTGCTGAAACAGGTGACAAAAAGGTGACGCCAAGACCAGGAGCAGCTGCTGAGCTCGGTGCAGTGCCTCTGCTCGAATAATAACAACAAACAGTGCCACCAACTGCACTTGAAGCTAACACTTTTGAGCTGCAGCCAAGGAAATGGGTAATTGTTAGCTTTGTTAAGCTAAAGGGGTTAAGGAATGCTCTACAGTGGGGTAACTATATATTATAATTCATCAGTCTAATAATTAATTTATGTATGTTTATGGAGCTCTCTCAGAAATGTAAGTTAATTAAGCAATATAACTTACTGATAAGTTTGCCATAGTCAAGAAATTCCATTGAATGAGATTTCCTGTGGAAGCAGTTGTTTAATTCATGATTACTTTTAGTAGGCAGCTTATCAGTTGGCTGAACCTTCAACAAGGCCCACAGTTTAATTGCAAAATAATACTTTTTAAGTGTGCAATTAGGATTATCAATCAACGAGGTAACTCGGCCAAGCAACTTAACAATCAACATTTGTTTACCAAAACGATAAAGAAATAGCTCTGATAGGATTCCGTAGGTGGTAACAAATTTTATGAGCACTTTTGCATAAATTTAAATATTACTCTTTGATTAGATTTGGTGGAATACTTAATTCCTAATTTAAGAAAACTGAAGAGGCACTCCTGCTGTCTGATATGCCCCAAACGAAGCTCATCTGGCATCTTGGCTTTTTAATTTGAAAGGCAGATGACTTTCTGTGAAAGTGCAGCAGTAACTTGTTAGAAGCGCGTTTTGCAAAAACAACAACAATATAAGCAGCAAAGAAGAGAAGGACTCAAAGTGAAAAATGTTTTAATTACTCATCTCAAGGCGAATCCGCAGACCTGTTTTTCCCAGGCTCCCACCTCCCTCGCGATTGACGCTGGCAAGGGGTTTTCCAAGGAAGATAAAGTTATTAAATTAATAAATTTATGAAAGTAAAAAATTTGATTTTTAATTAAAGAAAGATGACTGAGAATTCAAACCTATTTCATTTAGTAGAATATTTACTACTTATTGTTTAATTTTTTACTGACTTTGACGGGTCTAACTACTCATTGAAAGTATGACTCAAAATAGTCATTTCCACTTATATTTATATACAAATGATCCTCAGAATCACCTCCTCTAGATCACTTATAAATTTACATAACTTTCCTTAACCTGCCGAATCCCAGATTGGGTAAAACAGAAGCAACAAAGGTCCTTTGACAATTGTTTGTTTGGAACACTCGAATGCCTCCTTTCTGGCATATTCTCCCTCGCCGCCGTTGTGTGCTAAATAGTTCCCCCAGGGCCGAATCCACTCGAGTCGTGCTAATGAGAACACCCCAGTGACAAGGAGACTCCGGCAAGGACGAGCACTGCGCCGAGTGCAGGCGGCAAAAAGGATGCTTCTAATGCGGGGAGAGCGAGCGCTGCATTATGCAAAATACTCGCAAAAGGCGAAACAATTTTTGCACTGCAGTGGCAAAGTGGAGTGGACCCGTCCTGCCGAGTCCTGTCGGGGGCAGAAGATAAGGAGGTGTGCAGATCCTTAGCCAGGAGGAGCCGGCGGCAATGCAGCGTGTTCCATTTGCACACATTTCGACAGGGCAATTAATTATGCTAAATTCGTTTAGAGAAATGCAAGGCACAGGACAAAGAGCCTTGGAGTTTATTGTTTAACGCAAGAGCTTCATTATTATTTTATTATTTTAAATTATTTGATAAGAAAATGAAGTCAAAGTTATTACAAAAGTCTAAGTATTGTCAACAAAGATTTATTAATTGCATTTGTAAATACATCATCCTAGTTTCTTAGCTTCAAAGCAGAAAAAACTCTCTGGAAAAGAAATGTAGGAGTAATTGAATCACTACATTAATAAAGAAATTCTAGGTAAACTTCACCATTAATAAAGGAAATCTTAAAAACAGTGAAAATGCTAAATAAAATCAAATGTCACCACCATTTTATATTAGTAAACATTTAATAATGCTGCTCGTATGCCTTCGCTAAAGTTCAAAGGCTAAATAAATAAAATCCTACCTAAGGAATATCATAAACCCATTAATCTTTACCGTTTACCACTCGAAACACTTGGCAATTCATCCCTGAAAATATTATAAGGGTCCGGATCCGTCCGACCAGCAACTTGGCGCCCGGAACCACCTTTTGACCAGCGCATTGGATGACTTTTAAGTGGGTCTAAGGCTCAGATCTCCATGCCAGCGAGAGGCTGGGTCTCTGGCCTGACATTTGCGCTGGCCATGCGCAATTAATTACAAAAGTGTTTGCGGACAAATGGCGTCCAGCAACATGGCACATGGTACACGTGGTCGTGGTCGCTGGGTGTTTATCCTGTGAACCCCAACTGGACATGGCCATGGGTAGCGATGCTGTGGAGGGCATTTCTTTTCGCCGACCCCACCAGCTCACCAGCTCACCAGCTCACCAGCTCGACAGCTCGACAGCTTGGCAGCGTTTATGTGGCTCAAGTGGTACGGAGGCCGAGCGAAGCGGCAGCTCTTTGCTTTGAGGTTATTTGCTTTTAATGACTCGCAAACTACACCCACACCCACGACCACGTCCATCCTGCACGCAGCATACGGGCAGCAGTGGCCGGGCCACATGGCGTATGCGTCATGTGTGTGTTGCCTAAGTGTTTTCAGATATCGCGCATCAGTAGCCAACGACAGCATGTGCCCTGTGTCCCATGGTTTGTTGACTTTTAGACGCTGTTTGTTTGTCAGCACAATTTTGTTTTCCCTATTTTTTTCTTATTTTTTCCCATATATTCCTTTTGCTTATTTTTTTCCTGTACTTTTTGGCTTTTCATCTTGGCATCGGGGCAGACAAGCAGCAGGCAGGCCCCATAAATGAGCTTTGAAGTTTGCATACGCGAGTGCAGGCACTGCACTGGCTGGAAGGGATAATGCGGCGCAATTATAGACAGGGCCGGGAAGCCCTACCCCCACCACCGGTTATATCCTTGAAAATAAATTGTTTTGTTAATTATTTATGGTTGGTTTAATGAGTGTGTGCCGTACTCTGGCTGTGGTCTGGCAGTCCCTTCGTTTGGGGCGTCGACATTCACGAGTTTGTTATACTTTTGCATTTTGCAATTATTTTAATGAGTTTTGCATTTAAGCGATTTTATGCAATCATCGTCATTCGCGATAGTGTTGGATGCCAAAGGGATATACATATGTGCGCATAAATACAGAGTATACAATATAATTGCCGCTTTTGCTTCATTAAAAAATAAATCTTTTTACGGCCGACAGACTCATTAAAAGTTGAACAATTTGTATGGCGATATGATGAATAAACGGATCTCAATGAATTTGTGAGAACCTTTTTTTTAAATTGTATATTGGATTTAAAAATGAATTTATTTATATTTTTTGGAATAGCTAAAAGTATTTTATAATGCTGTCTCAAGAAAGTCTCTTAAGGAGATACTATTCCTTGTTATTTCAGTCTTTAAAAGTCATATTTTCCTTTCTTTTGAGATTCACCCTATTGAAAAATCTTAGAATCCTTATAATAACCTATTCGATATTTAAAAAAAATTCTTTCTTCTTAGTTCCTCAACATTTTCGCGATTAGCAACATCTTTAACCTGCTAAATAATCAGTGTATTTTCCCATTGACTTTAACCATAAGAAACCCTAAGTGATTACGATTACCTCTTACCAAGAGGCGCCTTTTATGATAACCATTCAAAACACTTCCACATGTGGTCCTAATATTCAAAACACTCTCCTCAAGGTAATCAGTCACTCGTGGGAGCCGTGAAGGGCTATATAAATATTCGAAAATAGACCTTTCCTCCCTGTTTGGGGTCTGCAAAGCTTTAATCTACATGAAATTATTGCTAAAAGTGCGCCAACTAACTCTACGCCTTGGTACAAATCCATAAATATTGTATAAGAAGCACTCGTCAATGGGAACTCATTTTACTAATCGCTCGCCTGCGATTAGAGCCAATTAAGATACCCATTAAGATATGCAATGAATACCTCGATCGCCAATACACTGAACTTGAACTTCGTAGTGCGAGTATCAGTATTTCCCTAGGCTATCGTTAAGCCGTTTTATTGGCTCCTCAAGAACCCTAAGCCCAACCACAAGCCTCTTGACCGCCCAAACTGATTGCTTATCGACCCGAATCCCCAAGGGGTTCTCCTATAAAAGCCCCCCGAATTTCCTAAGAAAGTCAGTCCTGTGCTCGGATCGAAACTGTTTTCGCGTTTAGTTCGAAAAGAAATTGGAAATTCGTCGCCATGAAATACCTGTGCGGCATTGTGCTCTTTGTCGCCCTGTTGGCCGTCAGTATAAGGCCATCGGAGGAGGCCTGTGGATACGAGGTGAGGAGTGCAAAAAAGGATAATACCTTCTGGATGTTAATACAAAATATAAATGGAAAATTAGTCCAAGTACTCTCTGTTTAATTAATATCAAAACTGTGGCAACATAACTTTATTTAAAATGTGAATCAAATAAGCTAATATTAAAGCACAATTAAGTGATTAAAACAATGTTTGGACCTGACCTAAAATCCTTCTTAGATGTTCCCTACAAAACTATAAAGGAAATCTTTAAACTCCTTCCCAGGCATGTCCCAAAACCAAGTCAAACATGATCAACATTCACATGGTTCCCCACTCCCATGACGACGTCGGCTGGTTGAAGACTGTTGACCAGTACTTCTATGGCCACAAAAGCAACATCCAGCATGCCGGAGTCCAGTACATCATCGATACTGTGATCTCTGAGCTCATCAAGGATCCCGCCCGTCGCTTCATCCAGGTGGAGACATCCTTCTTTGCCAAGTGGTGGTCCGAGCAGTCGGAGACCGTGAAGCAGGTTGTCAAGAAACTGGTGAACGAGGGTCGCCTGGAATTCACCGGTGGTGCCTGGAGCATGAACGATGAGGCTGCCGTCAACTACCAGAGTGTAATCGATCAGTTTACTTTGGGATTGAAGTTCTTGGACGACACCTTCGGTTCCTGCGCCCGTCCCCGCATCGGTTGGCAGATCGACCCCTTCGGTCACTCCCGAGAGCAGGCCTCGATCTTCGCCCAGATGGGTTATGACGGCGAGTTCTTCGCCCGCATGGATCACCGCGACAAGAACAACCGCATCGACAACTTGGGCATGGAGATGATCTGGGATGCCAGTGACTCGCTGACCAACGACGAGATCTTCACTGGCCTGCTGTACCGTCACTACTCGGCTCCTCCCGGCTACTGCTTCGATGTGCACTGCGGAGACGATCCGATCATTGATACCAAGAGCTACGACAACAATGTCAAGTCCCGAGTGGATGACTTCCTCAGCTATGTGACGGAGGTGGCCAAGCACTACCGATCCAACCACATCATGATTCCCATGGGTGACGATTTCCAGTACGAAGATGCCCAGGTTAACTTCAAGAACATGGACAAGCTGATCAAGTGAGTTCTAGAGAAGGAAAATCCGTGCTCCTGATACTAATTACTTTAAACTTTGTCAGGTACGTCAACGAGCGTCAAGCCGAAGGCTCCACCTTCAATCTCTTCTACTCCACCCCCGCCTGCTACCTGAACTCCGTGCACGAGGGTCTCCAGACTTGGCCCAACAAGACCGAGGACTTTTTCCCCTACGGCAGTGACGACAACAGCTACTGGACTGGCTACTTCACCTCCCGCCCCACCCAGAAGCGTTTCGAGCGCGATGGCAACCACATCCTGCAGGTGGCCAAGCAGCTCAGTGTCTTCGCTGAGCTCACGAGCAAGCAGCAGAAGGACGATCTGGAGTACCTCCGTGAGATCATGGGTGTCATGCAGCACCATGATGCCATTACTGGTACAGAGAAGCAGGCTGTGTCCAATGACTACGATCGCCTCTTGTACGACGCCATTCTGGGAGGAACCAACACTGCCCGCGATGCCCTCCGCAAGCTGACCAATCTCCCGGACGGAGAGTTCCAGAGTTGCCTGCAGCTGAACATCAGCGAGTGTGCCTTTACCAAGGATAATGCTGATAACCTGGTGGTGACCCTATACAACCCATTGGCCCACACTTCCACGCAGTATGTGCGATTGCCAGTGAAGGACGAGAAATACGAGGTGACCGATGAGAAGGGTCGTGTGGTGCCTTCCGAGGTGGTCCCGGTCTTCTGGCAGATTCTGGCCCTGGAGTTCCGTAACAACGACACTCAGCACGAGCTGGTGTTCAAGGCTTCCGTCAACAAGATTGCCAACTACTATATCAAGAAGGTTGACAGTGCTGAGAGCAAGACGGTCGTCCAGCCCACTCATGGCAAGAAGTTCGCTAAGGTCGAAGAATCGGCCGCCGAAGTTCCCAAGCGATTCAAGAAGGTTCACTCTCTGAAGAACGCCACCGAAACTTTTGACGAAGAGGGAGAGACTGTGGTGCAGACCTCGGTAAGTTTATAGACCTACTTTCTTTTTTTTCCATAACTTACCTTTTGTCTCTTTGATCAGCAAATCAAACTGGTGATTGACAACAAGACAGGTCTCCTGAAGACCGTCGAAATGAACGGCATCTACGAGAACATCGACCAGAGCTATGGTGTCTACAGGACTTATGACTCTGGCGCATATGTCTTCCGCCAGTACCACCAGGCCGACTTCATTGTCCAGGATGAGGGCGTGGAGTTCTCTGTCTACGATGGCACTTTGGTCAAGGAGATCCACCAGACTTTCAGCGAATACGTTTCCCAGATTATCCGCATCTACGAGGGCGACAACAAGGTGGAGTTCGAGTGGCAGGTTGGCCCCATCGAAAGGGAGGAGGAGTTTGGCCGGGAAGTTGTCATCATTTTCAACAGCACCATTGCCTCCAATGGCGTGTCCTACACCGACTCCAACGGCCGTGAGATGATCAAGCGTGTCAAGGATCAGCGTGAGGACTTTACCCCCGGTCTCGATAGGCAGCCGACTGCTGCCAACTACTATCCCATCACTTCCCGCATGGCCCTGCAGGACAGCAACAAGCGTATTGCTCTGCTCAACGATCGTGCCCAGGGAGGTGCCAGCATGCAGGAAGGCCAATTGGAGCTGATGTTGCACCGACGCCTTGTCCGCGACGATGGCTACGGAGTGGGAGAGGCCCTGAACGAGGAGAAGTACGGCCAGCCCATGATTGCCCGCGGCAAGGTCTACCTGATCCTCAGCCCCACCGATGAGTCCACGGCCAGCGAACGTTATGCCGAGAAGGAGATCCATCTGCCCTTCTGGAAGTTCTTCAGCAAGAACTCCGGAAGCACCAACTCGGTGCCCAAGTCGGTGCCCAGCTTCGAGGACTTCCCCCAGTCGGTGCACCTGCTCACCCTGGAGCCCTTCAACGATGACGAGGTTCTGCTGCGTGTGGAGAACTTCCTGGACCACACCGAAGGCAAGGTGGTTAGCTTCAACATTCGCCCGATCTTCGACTACTTGAATGGAGTGGAGATTCGCGAGACCACCCTGGATGGTAACCTGCCTCTGAGTGAGATGAAGCGCTTCAAGTTCCTCCACGACAACGGTGGTCGCAGGCCAGACGCCGTCGAGTACTACACAGCCGCCCACAAGCCTTTGGCCGCTGAGAAGTCTCAGGAAGCCTCCGAGTTCAGCGTCACCCTGCATCCCATGCAGATCCGTACTTTCATCATTAAGACGGAGTAAACCAAAGTTCTCAACGAGAAATCAGTATTTAAAGAAATGTAAATATTTAGAAGAATAAAATGAATGCCAAAAATTATAAATAATAGGTTTTTATGTGGCTTGTGGGGTATTTTCTAGACTTAAAGAGAGATGAGGCATCTGTTTTATGTCTTGTATTTCTATATTTTAAATTGAACTTAACAAAGTATAAATAAAACATGAATAACATAAAATTATTTTTAGTAATTTCTGTAAAATGTAGAAATTTAAATTTCAGAGAAATAATTTTTGATACAAAAATAACCAAAAAATATATACTTTTTAACTTATATTGGCAGTAGTGCGGCTTTTTCTTTAGACTAAGATTTTCAGGATATATAGCTTTATTGCTTAAGAACAAAGATTTTTTAGAAGTAGTATAGAATTAAAAACTTAGAAAACTAATTAAGAGTATTTACAAACAACAACAACAACAAATCTTAGGAGAGATATGATCTTATTTTCTTGCAGGGGATTATCAGGTAATACAAATGCTTGCAAAGATGTAATTTCCGACCCTATAAACCATATATTTTAAAATTCATTAAAATTATCAACAAAATAAAATAAAATATAATGTTTGGATATTTTAGTCTCTATTTACTGGCTTATTAACCTGATAAAAATTAGCATAGGAAAACTTTCCGAAGTGGAAATACAAGAATTTTTGGCTTGTTTATGATGCTGATTATGATGATGGTTACCTTAAATTTAATCAAAATACATAAACTTTGCCCTCTCTTGGCCAAATGACTGCACTGATGGTAACCTAAGAGTATTGTTACTGGGCAAGAAATAGGTCGACTTAAGTGCCTTGTTAGTCTTGGATTAATTAGTCATTACATTCAGTACTCCACGATAATTCATCACTTGCACTTTGCGTGGGGTGCTCGTTCTTACAATTTCAATTCAAAGTTTTTATAGGACTTTGATAGCAGTTGATTAATTCCGGTACAAATCAATAAACATTAAACACAGAAGTGTTAAGAAATGCTAATATGCAATCGAAAAAATCATTTTTCCTTATCTACAGATAAGCATTGCAGCTCCGTCAAAACAGAAGCACTCGTATATGGAGGCTAATTAAGATATCAATATCAATGACCAGTAGTTCCAAAATTGGAAATTTGTTATGATTCTACAATTGAAAAGCGGTAGTAAACCTTGTCGAAGGATATACTGATAATTACTGTGAAAGATTAACTTCAGAATAATGAAAATGGAGTTGGGGTTTTTTGAATTTGTGTCTATAAGATGGACCTGGCGGGGAAAGACAGTCTTCCTACTCATAATACTATGACTTTTTTCTTGAGAACCTATCCAGTTGAAAGTAGTGCCTGCATATGCTCTTGAAGCATTCTCTTAATCTTCAGATAAGCCTTGGAAAAACTAATTAAGATATCACAAGTAGGTTATTGTAAATTTGTTATGGTTGCTGCGATCAACATGCGCTTTTAATCGTAATCGCCATCCTTCAATTATCGCTGAAATATATACCTAATTGAATTTTAAGCATGCTTGAGTTCTTTTAATCCAAGATAAACTCAAGTACCGATTGCTTATCAACGACTTCGAATGTCCCCACCAAGAGCCCCTATATATAGCGCTGTGAATGAATATAAAGAAATCAGTTGTGGACTCGACTTCGAGTCATTTGTTTCAGCAATCCGAAAAAAACTGGACCTTCGACAATGAAGTACCTAGGCATCGTGCTCTGTGCTGCCTTGTTTGCCATTCAAGCCCCGTCAGCTCAGGCTGTCTGTGGCTATGAGGTGAGGAAAAAGAAAAAGAAAGTTTAAAAAACACAGGATATCAACAAAGTATTGCTTGCAGTCATGTCATCCGACAAAGTCAAACATGGTCAATATCCACTTGGTGCCCCACTCCCACGACGATGTGGGCTGGCTGAAGACCGTTGACCAGTACTTCTATGGGCACAAGAACAACATCCAGCATGCCGGAGTCCAGTACATCATCGATACTGTGATCTCTGAACTCATCAAGGATCCCGCCCGTCGCTTCATCCAGGTGGAGACATCATTCTTCTCGAAGTGGTGGGACGAGCAGTCGGAGACCGTCAGGTCTATTGTGAAAAAGTTGGTCAACGAGGGTCGCCTGCAGTTCACCAACGGAGCCTGGAGCATGAACGACGAGGCTGCCGTGAACTACCAGAGTGTGATCGATCAGTTCACAGTGGGATTGAAGTGAGTTATTCAAAAATTAATAATAGATAGTTGGGTAGACTCTTCTGTTTCCTTACCGAAAGATTCCTGGATGACACTTTTGGAGTCTGTGGACGTCCTCGTGTCGGTTGGCAAATCGATCCCTTTGGTCATTCCCGTGAGCAGGCTTCTCTCTACGCCCAAATGGGCTACGATGGAGAGTTTTTCTCTCGGATGGACCACAACGACAAGGGCAGGCGCATGAATGACTTGGCTTTGGAGATGGTCTGGGATGCTAGTGAAACTCTGGACACTGTCAAACTCTTCACCGGACTGCTTTACACCTTCTACTGGGACACTCCCGGATTCTGTTTCGATGTGCACTGCAGCGATGATCCAATTATTGATGGCGACAGCTATGATAACAACGTTAAGTCCAGAGTGGACGACTTCATTGCCTACGCTGCCCAGGTGGCTGAGAAGTTCCGCACGAACCACATCATGATCCCCATGGGCGGAGACTTCCAGTACGAGGATGCTGAAGTCAACTTCAAGAACATGGACAAGCTGATCAAGTAGGAAAATACGCATTTTTTCTGAGCTTCATGTAATAATTTATTTTCTCTTCTAAGGTACATTAATGAGCGACAGAACAGTGGCTCCAAGTACAACATTTTCTACTCCACTCCTGGCTGCTACCTGAACTCTGTCCACCAGAGTGTACAGTCCTACCCCAACAAAACCCAAGACTTCTTTCCCTATGGCAGTGATACCAATAGCTTCTGGACCGGCTACTACACCTCTCGACCCACGCAGAAGCGGTTCGAGCGCGATGGCAACCACATCCTGCAGGTGGCCAAGCAACTCAGCACTTTTGTCGGACTCTCGGGTGAACAGCAGAAGGAGGACCTGGAATACCTCCGCCAGATCATGGGAGTGATGCAGCACCACGACGCCATCACCGGAACCGAGAAGCAGGCGGTGTCCAACGACTACGATCGCCTTCTGCATGATGCCATCATTGGAGGAACCAACACTGCCCGCGATGCCCTTCGTAAGCTGACCAACCTTCCGAATGGAGAGTTCGAGAGTTGCCTCCAGCTGAACATCAGCGAGTGTGCCTTTACCAAGGATAATGCTGACAACCTGGTGGTGACCCTGTACAACCCATTGGCCCACACCACCAGCCAGTATGTGCGAGTCCCCGTCAAGAATGAGAACTACGAGGTGACCGATGAGAAGGGTCGTGTTGTGGCCTCTGAGGTGGTTCCTGTGGCCTGGCAGGTTTTGGCTCTGGAGTTCCGTAACAACGACACTCAGCATGAGCTGGTCTTCAAGGCGTCCGTCAACAAGATTGCCAACTACTACATCAAGAAGGTAGCCAGCCGGAACATCGTTCCGACTACCGCCAAGGCCACCCAAAAGAAAGAAATTCCTTTGGAAGCAAATAAGAAAGTCAAGTCCAGGAAGACTGCTGCTGAAACCCATGACGACGAAGAGACTGTGGTTCAGACTTCGGTAAGAATTTTTGTTAAGTTTACTTTAGGATGTCCTTTAACTAACCTTCTTTTCTTCTTGTTAGCAAATCAAACTGGTCATCGACAACAAGACAGGTCTCCTGAAGACAGTCCAAATGAACGGAGTTACCGAGAACATCGAGCAGAGCTTTGGTATTTACAGGACCTATGATTCTGGAGCCTATGTGTTCCGTCAGTATAACCAAGGAGACTTTGAAATTCAGGAGGACGGTGTCGAGTTTACTGTTTACGATGGAGCCCTAGTCAAGGAAATCCATCAGACATACAACGAGTTTATCTCCCAGGTTATTCGTATCAATGAGGGAGAAAACCATGTGGAGTTCGAGTGGCTTGTTGGTCCCATTCCAGTTGAGGAGAATTTCGGCAACGAAGTTGTTACCGTGTTCAGCAGTGGAATCTCCTCCAATGGAGTTTTCTACACTGACTCCAATGGCCGTGAGTTGATCAGGCGCGAAAAGGACAGGCGTGAGGACTTTACACCAGAATTGGCCGTCCAGCCGACTTCTGGAAATTATTATCCCATCACATCCCGCATTGCCCTGCAGGACAGCAACAATCGCATGGCCCTGCTGAACGATCGTGCCCAGGGAGGATCGAGTATGAAGGACGGACAGTTGGAGCTCATGCTGCACCGCCGCCTCGTCCGGGATGATGGCTACGGAGTGGGCGAAGCCCTCAACGAGGAGAAGTTTGGCCAGCCTTTGATTGCCCGAGGCAAGGTCTACTTGATCCTGAACTCTGCCGATGAATCGACATCCGTGGAGCGCGAGGCTGAGAAGGTGTTCCATCTGCCCCTGTGGAAATTCTTTAGCCAGAACACTGGCAGCAGCAGCTCTGCGGCCAAGTCCGTTCCCAGCTTCGATGATTTCCCCAAGTCGGTGCACCTCCTCACCCTGGAGCCCTTCAACGATGACGAGGTCCTGTTGCGCGTGGAGAACTTCCTGGACCACACCGAGGGTAGGGTGGTTAGCTTCAACATCCGTCCAATCTTTGATTACTTGAATGGATTGGAGATTCGCGAGACCACCCTGGATGGCAACCTGCCGCTGAGTGACATGAAGCGCTTCAAGTTCCATGCTGAAGGCTCCGGATTAAGGGGAACTGAGCCCGAGTACTACACTTCGGCCCACAAACCCTTGGCAGCCAATGGAACCCAGGATGCCTCCGAATTCGCCGTCACCTTGTACCCAATGCAAATTCGTACTTTTATCATCAAGACCCAGTAAACTGTTGAATTTAATAGCTAATTATTATTAGTTCCCATTAAATAAATATATTTACTGACATCTATTCAAAAATATAAACTGGTGTTTATGTTTTCTATAGAAGTTCTATTTGAACTTCTGCTTAACTTGATTTCAAATAATTATTTTTTGGGATATATATATTTATTTATTTACATATTGCTTGCTTAAAGTTTTAAACTAAAACTACATGTGGGGGAGTCATAGTTTGGTTTTTATTATAGTAGAATATGTTAAAAAGTCACAACAAATTTCTTCACCATGACCATATTTTTGAATATTTTTTAAAACGAAAAATATATGACCCTGGCAAATTTAATATTTGCATTTTTTAATATATTTTCGTTTAAAATTTAAGTATTTTAAAATAAATTAAACATAGGATATCAATATGGACCTTAACTGTGAAATTCCATACTGCCCATAATTTATATTTATTTATTTAAACTGATTTGGGAAAACTAAATTTTTGTCATATAATATAAAGCCTTTATAGTTTATAAAGCCTTTATTTACATTTAAAGCTTATATGGTATACGATTATAATGTATATTAGTCTCTTAGACATAAATACATATTTAATTTAGCTCCAGAAACCTCATTAAATTCACCTTGCGATTTGGTCCAATTATATAAGCATTAATCCATAAATCATATTCCTTACGGATACGGTTTTAAAAAGATCGTAGGTCGAGAGTATTATTTTTGAGTCTATATCGATTTTTTCCCCAAATGTAATTGCATTGATCTACTTGAGTTATTTATGGGGGTACCCTACTTAGCTCACTTAATTAAGCCTTAATTACGAGTACTTTGGCTTATCAAAGTGATCATCAACTGATTGCTTATCAGAACAGCCAAGAATAGGAAGCCATATAAAGCAGCAAACTGAACGCAAAAGAAAGTCAGTTATTAATTTCACTCGCTTAGTAATGTCAAAGCCCTGCCGCCTTCTCCTCCTGACCACCTTATTGGTGGTCTACATAAAGCAGTCACAGGCCATTTGTGGCTATGAGGTCAGCTAATTTTACTCTACTAAACATACTTCATAAAGGACTACCACCTCAAGTATATAATTCCCTACAGGCATGTCCCGCAACCAAGGCAAATATGATCAACATTCACTTAGTTCCGCACTCCCACAACGATGTGGGTTGGCTTAAGACGGTGGATCAGTCCTACTACGGCTACAAGAATAAGATCCACCACGCTGGGGTTCAGTATATTTTGGAGAGTGTGGTGACCCAGCTAATCCAGGATCCCAAGCGGCGCTTCATTCAAGTGGAGACAGCCTTCTTCGCCAAGTGGTGGCAGGCTCAGTCGGAGACCATGAAGCAAGTGGTCAAAAAGCTGGTCAACGAGGGACGTCTGGAGTTTACAGGAGGGGCTTGGAGCATGAATGATGAGGCTGCCGTCAACTATCAGGGTGTGATTGATCAGTTTACAGTGGGTTTGAAGTAAGTAAAGAAAAGATCCTGATTTAGAAACCCATTTAACTCACTTGTTTTAAGGTTCCTCAATGAGACCTTTGGGGTATGTGCTCGTCCTCGAGTTGGCTGGCAAATCGATACCTTTGGCCACTCCCGCGAACAGGCTGCCATTTTCGCCCACATGGGCTACGATGGCCAGTTCTTTTCGCGAATGGACCACAACGATAAGGCCACTCGCCTGAGGGACTTGACCATGGAAATGATCTGGGATGCCAGCGAGTCGATGAGTGGAGTAAAACTCTTCAGCGGCATGCTCTACAACTTTTACTCGGACACTCCAGGCTTCTGCTTTGATATCCTTTGCACCGATGAACCCATTATCGATGGCGACAGCTATGAGAACAATGTCGAGGCCAGGGTGGATGGTTTCATCAGTTATGCGGAAGAGATGTCGAGGCACTACTTGACAAACCACATAATGGTGCCAATGGGCGGGGATTTCCAGTACGAGAATGCCAAGATCAACTATAAGAATATGGACAAACTGATCAAGTAAGAGGATCTAAGGAAATTCCAAGTTCATTAATGAGGCATATATATTTTGTAGATACATCAACGATCGCCAGGCAAATGGCTCCATTTACAACATATTCTACTCAACTCCAAGCTGCTACCTGCACTCTCTCCATCAGAGCCTGCAGACTTGGCCGAACAAAACCCAGGACTTCTTTCCCTATGCCCATGAGCCCAACAGCTTCTGGACCGGTTTCTACACATCCCGTCCCACCCAGAAAAGATTTGAGCGCGATGGCAACCACATCCTCCAAGTGGCCAAGCAGCTGAGTGTCCTGGCTAATCTATCGAGTGAACAGCAGACCAAGGACTTGGAATATCTGCGCCAGATCATGGGTGTGATGCAGCATCACGATGCCATCACTGGAACCGAGAAGCAAGCTGTTTCTGATGACTACGATCGTCTTTTGTATGAGGCCATCTTGGGAGGCGGCAATATCGCACGCGATGCTCTGCGAAAGCTAACCAATCTTCCTAATGGAGAATTTGAGAGTTGCCTGAGGTTGAACATCAGTGAATGCGCCTTTACCAAGGATGGAGCGGAAAACATTGTAGTGACTTTGTACAACCCATTGGCTCATATCTCCACACAGTATGTGCATATTCCCGTGAAGGAAGAGAGCTACCAGGTCACAGATGAGAAGGGAAACAAAGTGGCTTCGGAAGTTATCCCAGTTCCTTGGCAGGTTCTGGCTTTGGGCCACCGACCAAATGATACTCAGCACGAGTTGGTCTTTAGGGCCACAGTTAACAAAATAGCCAGCTATTACATAAAAAAATCGGAGAGTTCAGAAGGTACTACCATTACTACACCTCGTGATATCAAAGGAGCGGAGACTATTGTGGAGAATTCTGTGAGTTCACTTAAACCTAAGTTTTCCCTATGTTTTAACTCATGAACTCTTCTAATTTACAGCTCATAAAACTGGTGATTGACAATGAGACAGGTCGTCTTAAGAGCCTTGGAATGAACGGGGTCTCAGAGAACTTGGTTCAAAATTTCGGCATCTATTTGGGTCGTGCTTCTTGTGCTTATACTTTTCGCCAAAGCAGTGACATTCAACTCTTTGAAAGCAACTTCGAGTTCACAGTTTACGAGGGAACTTTGGTCAAGGAAATTCATCAGCAGGTGAACGAGTGGATCTCGCAGGTCATTCGAATCTATGAGGGCGTCAATCGAGTGGAGTTTGAATGGCTGGTGGGACCCATACCTGACGACGAGAAGGTGGGCAAAGAGTTTGTCATCAATTTCCAAAGTGAGATCTCCTCAAACGGAGTCTTCTACACCGACTCCAATGGCCGGGAGCTGATGAGGCGCGAGATAAATAAGCGTGAGGACTTTGTTTCCAATTTAACCCTTCAGGCGGTGAGTGGTAACTTTTATCCCGTGACAAGCCGCATTGCCCTGCAGGACGACAAGAAGCGCTTGGTCCTGCTCAACGATCGTTCCCAGGGAGGAGCCAGCTTGAAAGATGGTCAACTAGAGATGCTGCTCCATCGTCGCCTGTTCTTCAATGATGGCGGCGGTGTAGGCGAAGCTCTGAATGAGACTCAGTTTGGCAAAGGCTTGATTGCCCGAGGAAAACTGTATTTGGTGCTCGATTCAGTGGAAGAGGGAAATACTATTGCTGAGCGTGTGACTGAGAAGGAGCTTTTCCTTCCATTCTGGAAATTCTTCAGCACGGCCACTGATAATGCGAAGGCTTCACCTATATCTATTCCCGATTTCAACGACCTCCCTCAGTCTGTACATCTTCTCACCCTGGAGCCCTTTACAGAGAATGAAATTTTGCTGCGCCTTGAGAACTTTTTGGATATAACCGAGGGCCATGTGATCAGCTTTAATATACAGCATATCTTTAACAGTCTGGGCGGTCAGGAGATTCGGGAAACAACCCTAGATGGCAACTTGCTTTTGAGTGAGATGAAAAGATTCAAGTTCCAGGCTCAGGAATCTGGAAATTGGCCCTCAGAAGTCGAGTACTCCAGGGCTACGCACAAGCCTCTAACGGCTAATAAGTTTGATGAAGCTTCAGAATTTAGTGTCACCTTGTATCCCATGCAAATACGCACTTTTGTTATCAAAAAGGAGTAATGTTTGAAAATAAAATAAATTAAATATATCACCTTTAAAGTTGCAACATTTAATTGTCATTGCACTCTTGATGACCCACTTCTGCATGTGTGGCTTTCACTTTCTCTGAGATAAGGCTAGGGTTCGAAATCATAAACGTTATCTTATCTTCAAGTGGCCAATTGGCAATTAAAATCCATTTAAGTAATCGGAAAGTCAAATGATAAGAGTTGCAATGCCTTTTGCCAAATCCTAGATAATAAATACAACTAGATAAGCCACCGAAATCAATATGATTATGTTACCCACAATGAAGTGCATGCGGTAGGGTACTTACCCTTCGAGACCCATTGATGAAGATTAGTTTTTGTTAATCACCTCTCGACTAGGCAAATTCAAAATACTCTGAAGTGTAGATTAGTTATCAAAACGTCGCTGGGGTATAAGGACCCCCATTGAGAAGCTTATAAAAATGAGGAAAGTACTATTCCGAAGTCAGTTCTTCGCCAGACCTTGACAAACTCAAAACAAATGGTCAAACTCAAGATTCTGGCCATTTTTGTGGCCTTAAGTGCCTGCCACATTACACCATCTGAGGCTGTTTGTGGCTATGAGGTAAGGGAAACCCTATAACTTATAAAAAATTTGTAATATTTAAGTGGTTATCTTCAGTCATGTCCTGAAACAAAGTCGAACATGATCAACATCCACTTGGTACCTCACTCCCATGACGATCTGGGTTGGCTAAAAACCGCCGATCAGTACTATTATGGCAATAAGCACAGCATTCAGCATGCCGGTGTGCAATATATTTTCGATACAGTTGTCGCTGAACTGGCAAAGGATTCACGCCGACGATTCATTCAGGTGGAGACAGCCTTCTTTGCCAAGTGGTGGCAGGATCAGTCGGAGGCCAAGAAAAAGCTGGTAAAGAAACTGGTGAACGAGGGTCGCCTGGAGTTCACCGGTGGTGCCTGGAGCATGAACGATGAGGCTGCTGTCAACTACCAGAGTGTAATCGATCAGTTTACAGTGGGTTTGAAGTAAGTGAGGGGGAGTCTTAAGTCCCATTAGTTTTTATATCCTAAAATTACACCTAAAGGTTCCTCAATGACAACTTTGGCGTCTGTGGTCGACCCCGCGTCGGCTGGCAAATCGATGCTTTCGGTCACTCCCGGGAGCAGGCCTCTATGTTTGCCCAAATGGGCTTCGATGGTCAGTTCTTTGCTCGCATGGATCAGAATGACAAAAACAAACGAGTGGATAACCTGGGACTTGAAATGATCTGGGATGCCAGTGAAACCCTAAAGGAAATGGAGTTCTTTACGGGAATGCTCTACAACCATTACTCGGCGCCTCCTGGCTTCTGCTTCGACTCCCTTTGCCAGGATGATCCCATTATCGATGGAAAGAGCTATGACAATAATGTCAAATCCAGGATCGACGATTTTCTCAACTACGCCACCAACCTGGCCAAGTATTATCGCTCTAGGCACATCATGGTGCCCATGGGCGATGACTTTCAATACGAAAATGCCTACATGAACTACAGGAACATGGACAAACTTATCAAGTAAGTGCAAGAATGCAATAATTTTTGACATTATCTTTATAATATACCCCTTATAGGTATGTCAACGAACGCCAAGCCACTGGCTCTAAGTTTAATATCTTCTACTCGACGGCTGGTTGTTACTTGAATTCCCTACACAAGAGTCTTCAGAGCTGGCCCAACAAGACCCAGGACTTTCTCCCGCATTCCCACGAGGCAAAAAGTTTCTGGACCGGCTTTTTCACCTCCCGTCCTACCCAGAAAAGATTCGAGCGCGATGGCAATCACATCCTACAAGTGGCCAAGCAACTGAGTGTCCTGGCTGATCTATCCAGTGAACAGCAGACCAAGGACTTGGAATATCTGCGTCAGATCATGGGTGTGATGCAGCACCACGATGCCATCACTGGAACCGAGAAGCAGGAGGTCTCCAATGACTACGATCGACTTCTGTACGATGCCATCTTGGGAGGAGCAAACACAGCCCGCGATGCGCTCCGAGTTCTCACCAACCAGCCGAATGGAGAGTTTGAAAGCTGCCTGAGACTGAATATCAGCGAGTGTGCCTTCACCAAGGACGGCGCAGATAATGTAGTTGTCACCCTATACAACCCATTGGCTCACACTTCCTCGCAGTATGTGCGAGTTCCAGTGAAAAATGAAAACTACCAGGTGACTAATGAGAAGGGACAAGTTGTGGCTTCTGAGGTGGTGCCAGTCCCCTGGCAGGTTTTGTCTCTAGAGCACCGTAGCAACGACACTCAGCATGAGCTGGTCTTTAAGGCCACGGTCAATAAGATTGCTAGCTTTTACATTAAGAAGGTGGAAAATCAGGAGAGTCAATCCCAAAACTACAACCGCTTCAAGAAGGTTCACTCGCTGAAGAGCGAAGCTGAGACCCATGATGATGGGGAGACGGTTGTACAGACTTCTGTAAGTACAAAATGGAGTATTGAAAGAATTCTTCCTTAATCTATATATTAACTCCAATCAGCTTATCAAACTGGTGATCGATAACAACACAGGACGCTTGAAGACCGTTGAGATGAATGGGGTTTCCGAAAGCATTGACCAGACCTTTGGAATGTATAAGACTGCCCGTTCTTGCCATTACATTTTCCGCCAGGATGCAGACTTGGAACTTCTGGAAGATATTGTCGAGTTTTCCGTTTACGATGGAGCCTTAGTCAAGGAAATCCATCAGAACTTCAACGAGTTTGTATCCCAGGTGATTCGCATCTATGAGGGCGTGAACCGCGTAGAGTTCGAGTGGCTGTTGGGTCCCATTCCCATCGATGATGAGCTGGGCAAGGAGATAGTCACCGTCTTCAAGAGTGGAATCTCCAACGATGGAGTCTTCTACACGGACTCAAATGGCCGTGAAATGATCAGGCGCGAGAAGGACAAGCGTGAGGACTTTAGTCCCGATCTGAGCGAGCAGCCAGTGAGTGGAAACATTTATCCTGTGACCTCCCGGTTTGCCATGCAGGACAGTAACCGTCGGTTGGTCCTCCTCAACGATCGCTCTCAGGGTGGGACCAGTTTGCAGAACGGACGTGTGGAGATGATGCTGCATCGTCGTCACATTTTTGCTGATGGCTCAGGGGCAGCCGAGGCCATAAATGAACAGCAGTTTGGAAAGGGTCTCATTGCAAGGGGAAAACTTTTCCTTTCCCTAAGCGCTGTCGAGGAAGGAGCCACTGCCGCCGAGCGTAGAGCGGAGATGGAGATTCACCTGCCTTTTTGGAAATTCTTTAGCAAGGCTAGCGAAGTCTTAGGAGAAGTGTCCAAATCTCTGCCCGACTTTAATGACTTACCTGACTCAGTTCACCTGCTCACCCTGGAGCCCTACTCCTCTGATGAGATTCTGCTGCGTGTGGAGAACTTCCTGGACCAGACGGAGGTCAGTGCTGTGAGCTTTAACATTCGCCAGATCTTCGATAGCCTGGGCGGTCTGGAAATCAGGGAAACCACTTTGGATGGTAATCTTCCCTTGAGCGACATGAAGCGTCTGAAGTTCAACCACGATGGCGCAGGACTTATTTCCTCAATTCCGGAGTACTTCACAAGTCTGCACAAGCCCTTGGCAGCTAACAGGACCCAGGAGGCGTCCGAGTTCAGTGTCACCTTGAATCCCATGCAGATTCGTACTTTCATCATTAAGAAGGAGTTGGTTTGAGCCAGAACTGGCCTTAAGGCAACGGAAGCTAAAGTCGGAGAGTAATTGTGTAATTTTTATTAATTTGTTTTACAATTTGCAAGATTGAATGATTTATAATCAATATGGAATATGTTTAATTCCTAAAAGATAATTTAAACAACAGCCTAATTATGTAGTAAGTTCAAAGTGCAAATGACTCCTTTTTTAATGACTGAGACTAGACTTCAAATTATATCTTTGACAAGACCTTAATAGCTCTGAGACCCTGGACAGTCCCGTTTAATTAACTAAACTTATTTTAAATATCTCAAAAAAACATGTACTACATGTGGTTACAATTTCACTACTACTACCACGAACCGCAAAGATAATTACAAGTTGAAAATGTCGATTCGAGATTATCAGTATCAGCCGCTCCGCAGGCTTTTCATATTTAGCGCTTACAATGCAGATACATTTACTGCAGTGGCTTCGGCTTTCACCCCCATAGACAGGCAACAAACACCTCAAATCCCCTGGCCTGAGTCGACATAAGTCCTTCGGTTATTTGGTGAACCCGTGGCTTCCACTTCCCCCATGTCGTTTTGCATTCTGTTGTGAGCTTTCGGCGCAGCAAGGCTTTGCCATGCGGAAATCTATCTATATATACCTACTATACTATATATATATATATATATGTATGAGTAGGAATGATATCTGTGTGCTCTAATGCTGCTAATGTCTGGCACTCGAAAAAAGATTTGCGCCCAATACCCCGTAACCGAGGCCCCTGCCCACTAAATACTTTTGTGCCAACACCACACTCGCCACTCGCGTTGCAGGCGGAGGACCATCCTGGGCTTTAGGCTGGGCTCTGGGCGGGGTACTGGGCTGGGTACTGAGCTGAGTCCTGGGCTGGGTACTGGTCTGAGTCCTCGGCTGAGTCCTGGGCTGAGTCCTAGGCTTTTATTATTAAGTTCGCCACGGGAGACTTTAATCTTCGGTTCAGTCTCCTGGTTGGGACAGCCGGCTCGCACCGCTCTACTTCATTTCACTTCACTGCGATGCAAAACAATGAACTCCTGAAATTCATGCCATATGTGTGTGTGAGCCCTGCGTCCTGTGTCCTCAGTCCTTAGTCCTGAGTCCTCTCAGTAGTGTGTCCTGGGAGATGGGAAAAATTATTTAATATTACCCGTCTTAGCCGATGAAGCAAGGCAAGTTGAGGCGTTGTTTGGTCTTAATCCTGGACGAGCATTAGACATGGAATTTAATTTAGTTCCAGCTGCAGCTTGGAAGGACACAAGAAGAAAAATTATATACCTTACTGGGGAATTCAAAGAGGACATTAAAACAAATGTTTTTTCTATTAAAATTATATCTGGAATTGATTTGAACTTTGATTAAGAGGCAGAGAGTCTTTTTAACTTCTTACCTTTTTCGAAAAAACTAAAGCCAAGTACATAAATTTCCCTCAAATAATACCATATTTTGAACCCCTTTATTACCCCTAATTTTCTCTCTCTGCAGGACAGGCTGGCCTGGCATATGTGTGCCAAGTGCCCCATGCTGGCTGTCAAACTGCGCCTTGCCGACTTTCGGTTGAGTTGGCGCTTTTAATATAAATGAAACCCATCCTGGAGAACGCTGCCTGTTTACTCGCTGAGCCGGGCAGATAATCCAACTTTGATTAAGTAATTTCGACGTCGGGTAGCGTAATAAGTTGGGTGTTCAAATCCAAGACTCAGTCGTTTATTCCCATGTGTGTGTGTCTGTGTGTGAGTGGGCGTGATGAACAAAACAAAAGGACTCAAAAAGGAAAAAAGGAAAAATGGGAAAGAATTTGGTAGAGTACCATAATGATTAGCACAATGCTCCTGCAGTATATTCCTGCTGAGTTTGGGTGTTTGTTTTGAGATTTTCGGGCCATGCGATAGCCGTTGTGTGCAATTACCATAATAACGATATAACCACTCAATCATGCAGAGTTCACACACTTTAATTGACATTTTATTGGCATTCAATTGATGGGTAAATGAGTTGCAAAAATAACAATTGATCAGTTGGAGATTGGACATTTTTCAAATTTAAAATAAAGCAAATAGCAAGCATCTGCCAAAGTTCAATCAAAATGTTCCCACCGAAACAGAAATTGGTCTAAACATCCAGGGGAATATAAAAGACAAAGAAAAATTGCGTCTAAAACAATGGACAAATGGCAAACTAAGCGGCTAAACAAATATCGTCATCGGGCCATAAATCCTCTCACTAAAGCGCTCACTCGACAACTCAATAATACGAGGACAGCGGCGCAAAAAGAACGATCCGAAGTGTGCTTTTTGGCACTTCAAATACAGGAAACTGCAGCCGGCTGCTATGGCTTATAGACAATCGACTGGCTGGCCCCCCGGAACCTAAGCTCTCAGTGGGTAAACTGTGGGCAAGTTGGCGGTTGTGTGTGTCATTTTAATCAACGGCAACATGCAGCGGATTATCCGACAGCTAAACAACACCCGATGCCGATGAATGGAGGAGCGTTTCGCTTTGACAATTGCCACTGCGGTGCTTAACGCTCCCAGACTCGTATATATTTTGCCACCCCTGCACATTGGTGAAAATATATGAAATATAATATAATATATACTTAAAGAGATATATACTTGTTATATAATAAAATGGATTGATTTAACTTTAGCTGAAAGCTGAAACTTTGTAATGGTTATTTTTCCTTTCCTCATTTTCAGAAGTTTAATAGCATTTCAATTTAATTTAAACATTGAAATAATAAAATATTCTATTTCATTTTAAGCCAAAAAATATTTTCTAAGTATTTAATTAGAATGTTATTAAATTTATTCACAAAATCATGTCTTTTAACCAGTGTGCCTTCGACAACAATTAAATGCGCAGTGAGTCCCAGGCCTACTTAGGGTCTGCTAAACGGTACAAACAAGCTGAATATAGGAGTAGATACACTGAGAAAAAAGTAGGTTTTTAATAATAAATCTAAGCTTGGAAAATTTAAAATTAGATAGAAAAATTTATTCATTAAAAGGGTGTAGAAACACAGAGAAAAAACTATGTTTTTAATAGTAAGTCTATGCTTGAAAATTTTAAAATTAAATAGCAAAATGTATTCACTAAAAGAGTGAGTTAAAGAAGACTTAGTTAGGAGAGAGAGTTAAAAAAAAACTATGTTTTTTTTCTAGCCAATAAAGTATAGTAAACTGTTTTAAAAGCAAACTATAAAATTATTATTCAAATGTATAAAGAAACAAAATGAATATATAAATATTTAATATAAAATGTTGATATAAAATTGAATCAATATTTATTTAATAAGTATATATATTTATTTATGTGATATGTATATTTAGTTAAATATGTTCAAAAACCAATTTACCAATTCAGAATTAAAATGAAATCCGTAAAAACTGAAACAGCAATGGCATTATATTTATGAATTATACAAACTTAAAGTTAGAAAGTTCTACAGGACATCATATTTCCCTCAGTGTATTCCATGTCTCTGTATTCTTTTTTTTTAGGGATTTCAAATTTATTGAACCGCAACAAATGTCATTGATGTCACCATCAAGCAGCATCCATCTGCCACTGCACTTAATGACGATCAGCAGAGTCATCATGAAGATGCGACATCGACAAGCGTATCCGAATCTTTTTATTAGCAACAAGTTTTTAATATCGCAGCGGGAGCTCATATCCATGGCGGTACTGAGTACCATAAAAATGCCTCGAACTTTTAACAATAGCGCCCTAGTCTATCTATATCCTGTCGTCGTCCTTGTGCCCGTCCCCTTCAAAGAGATGAGCATCCCTCGGCGAGCGCCGATTTTATAAGAATTTAATATGCGCCACGTATTTGATGTCGAGGATGTGTTTCGGTTTATTTGGAATCGTCCTTTATTTTCCTGCGCAGTTTTCTTGTATCATTCACACTTGGATTGGGTGGAAAAATGTAGAGATATGGTAGGGAAATTTTAATTATATTTTTAAAAAGGATTCTTTTAGAAATATGATTTTAGAAAAGGTCATAGTAATATTATTTCATTTTCCCCAACTGTCTTCTTAGTTGTAATTAAATTCTGATAGATGCAAATTTCAGTTATCCTTGTTGAAAGTACAAATGATCTATGGCAGCTGTCCCGCCTAATCCTTCGGCAATGTCGCCGTTTTCTTCATTACATCATAACGATTATGAAATAAATACTTCCGTTTCTTTGAGACGTCGCCTTCGGTGTGAGGAGCCTTTCTCGCTCGCTCTCATCAGCAGCCTCAATGCTGTGCGATTTTCCATAGAAGAGAAATAAATCAACTGCATGTCCTGTTCCTGGCGATTGCCAGGACTTCTCATTCATTCGCCCTCTCTACCCCCCGAGAGCCGTGTATTTATTGTTGCGTTTTTAAGTTTGGAATTTTTAATTTATGGCGCATCCTTCATTGTTAAAAGTTATAATTCTTGCATCTTTGGGGACCTGAAACCCAAACCGAAACTGAGACTGAGACTGAGAACACGGGCCTGCTTAAGGAATAAAATATATTTGCCGGCGAGTCCTGGAAATTATGATGTATGTGCAATAAATAATCCGAAATAAATAAATTATCACCAGAGGTTATTTATTTTTTGTTTCTCGGGGCAGGCCGGCCCGAGTGGCGCAACTAATAGATGCCGGTTTTCTTTCGGTCCAGGATGTGAATCCTTTTTTTTCCATTCGGATTCCTACGATCCCAATGATTTGTTGGCGACCCTGTGTGTGCAGGAGAGTGTTTTCCTGGCGGTTTTACACATTTACAAGGGTGCTAATGTTAGTTTTGTGCACTTTTTCTCCGCTCAACTGTGAGCTCCTATTCCTTTGGCAATCCTTTGGCCGGGCCATAAATCAAGGCTTGATTTGGCGCCTCGCATGTGTCCGGGCATGTCCTTTGTCTATTTGCCCAGCACACGGCATCCTTTTGTTTTAATGTGCCAAATATACTCGTCCTTGCCGTCGACGACGTTGACTCTCCTGCCAACTCCCATTTTTCTAGGTTTCTTTTTTTTTTTTGCCTTTTGTTTTAGCACGGGGTTAACCCGTTTAACCCTTGGCAAGCGACTGCTGCTCGTTGGTTAACCACGGACAACGCTAGATGACATTTTCCAGGACATATTGCCACGACACTGAGGTCAACCTTTTTCATGTTCATTGGCTGTGTGCGAAATATTTTTGCACTTTTGATCATGGAAATTGTTATGGCTCCTATCATGTCCTCTTAAGTGACCAAAAAGGAACCAATTTACGTTTATTTTTGACAGAGAGTGGGTGGCTTTAGTTAAATGGGGAATTGAGTTCAATTTTTTACTCAATTTTATAACTTTATTTATGTTATTTAATTAGTTTAATTATACATCAAGATTTCTTCTTCTAATCGATGTAGTTTTTGATATAGAAAAGTCTTAGTGAAAGATATTTAGTTCCAGTTCTTGGGCTTGACCTCGTAGGGCTCCTTTAGAGTAGGGGTCAGAGGTCAGGGGCTGGAGGCGCGGGAATGTAGAGGTCCCGCGGGCAGGGGCAGCGGCATTTTGCCGTAACTGTCTTTGTCGCAATGTCGTAAATAAAGTCGGGGCAGGCATCCTCGCTGAACATTGGAATTTATGCGCGTTGATTTATTTGCTGTTAGCGATTTATTGCTGCCGCAGCCGCATCCCATCGACCAGGACGAAGGACGAAGGACGACGAGGGAGCGATGCAGCTAAGAGAGCGAGAGAGAGAGAGAGGAGCAATCGGTGACATGACTGCGGACGTCGCACAGGAGCAGGACACACGTATTGGGCATGTCCTGGTTGCTGCTCGGATCCCGTGCGCCGCTCGTTATTAAGTTTTTAATTTATGGCCATGTGAATGCAACGGCAAGCGGATTCCAACCCAAAAAAATACAGAATACAGAAAACACAAAAAATAAAGGAAAAGGATCTTCGCTCCCGTTGTTTTTCGTATTTTATTTTCTGTAATATTTTGCAAAAATTATATTTTAATTGAGCGTGCCGGCGGTGTGCCCGCCCCCGCCATCAGTCTCCCTGCCTACCCCCTCTAATCCCCAGCGGCTGTCAAATAAACGCCCTGCGTTGACAGTTTGCCACTGACAGCCACATCAGCGGCCACAAAAATATTGAAATTATTATGACTTTGTCTTCGCCAGATACTAGCCTTATTCTGAAGTCCAGAAATCGACTCGAAAGGAGGATACTTCGTGGAGTTTAAGTTGCTTGGGAAGCTTGCATAAATTCGAAATAAAAATATTAAAGAATTTTCTATTTGAATTTTAAATAAAAGGGAATATAATAAAAACATAAGCCTATACATTTTTAACCTTCAGTTTAGGTTTTTTATTTTAATATATTTTTTATTTATGTATATTTCTCTACAGGAAATCTTCTTTATCATTCTTGAATCTGGTATTTAACATTTTCGGTAAGTGCTTTAACTTTGATTGATAATACTTCTAAAATTAATTTTTTAAGGCAACATTTTGCTAATATTTTCAATATAGCATAAAATCTAGGATACATTTTTTCCTGGTTTATACATTACGTATTTTTTCTGAATTTATGCAAGCCTAAAAATTTTTATAAATTTAATTTAACCCCCATAAAGTCCAAAGGAAGCTTCTTCAAAAGTCATCGAATACTTTCAGCTATCATTTCACCAGTGACTTTTAGTTTCAATCATAACAAGACTCACCCTAAAGCCTAAACAACCTGCTTGCTCCTGTGCTTACCCTGCATAAATATATTAAATTCTGGATGCTATCCGGGAAGGACGACGGAGTGTCAGGAAATGTGGCCGGGGGCGGTGTCGGCATCCGTCGGCGTCCAAATGCGGCGACCGCAGACACACGCAAAAATTCTAATTTCTCCACTCAGTCGAGAACCCAAAAACAGCAAAGCACAAAAATAATAATAAAAAAAAAAAAAAAACAACAGTAAACGAACCAAAAATGTGGGGGAAAAAGGAAAAATACCAGAAATATTTTTCTAAGCATGCGTCGGCGACCCGTCACCGTCATCATCGTCATCTTGGTCCTCATCATCCTTGGTTAGCCCAGGGCTTCAAAATGAAATTAAATTTGATGTGCCCTGGTGCTTGGGTTTGTTTAGTTCCGTATACCTTTTGCCTCCGCCCCCTTTTCCGCCCCTTTTCCTCCCTTTTCCTCCCCCTTTTCCCAGTTGTGCCCTGTCCGAACTCCGGTCTCCAGTCTACGGACTCTCCCGGAGCACCCCGGGCAACTCTGGAATCGCATTAAGCAAACATTTAAATTTAATTTCGCATGTAATGAGGCATTTGTTTGTTTATTTTATTTCACTTGGCTTTGCGGCACTCCACCGTTGTGAGTTTTTTTGATTTGGGTTACGTATTTTGGGGTTTTCCTGATGATTTGATTGCTTAATATTTTTCAAGGAATTAACAGGAGCTCAGAGTTGGTCCTTAACATTTTTCGGAGTGGTTTCTTTTTGGAGATAGAAAAAATTCTTAAATATTGAGACTTCAAATAAGTATAATTTTGCATACTTGAGTTCAACTTTTTGATATCGAACAAAAGAGCAACTTGAAAACTAAAAGAAACTGATGTCTGCTTCCGTATTTTTTGGCGCAAGTGTTTAATTACAGTTAGCTCAACATGAAAACCCATTAGACCATGGCTCATTAAATCAAAAATAGCCTGTTCCATTTTGGCTAATGGACATCCCCTCAGTGCACAGTAAACATCTTGGAAGTTGAACGTCAAATAAATCGGAGAAGTGCATAAAACCACACTTTTCTATACCCTATAAAATTATTTATTGTTTCTATAAAGTCTAGTTTATTAATTCTTGGATAAAAACTTCTATAAAATTGTTGCCAAACTACCAAAATATATTGTAAATTGGTAATTTAAAGGTTTAAGCCCTCATTTAAACACGTGTCCTTTTTATATTCAAATAATTAGTAATATATAAAAATTTATTACTGATAATATAAAAATAGGGATAAGAATACAAACATTCTATACTTGAATTTCGAATCCCACAAAAGAGTATTTAAAATCTTATAGACCATCTATATAAAGTATATATATTTTCCTCCTGGTCGGCTGGCTGGTTGCCTGCTTCCTTGTCGGGCACTTTGGCCAAATGGTGGAAACAAGCCCGAAGAGAGCTGAAATTTTCAAATTGGAAATAGCACACAATTTCCCTAATTGGCGCGGGAGGATGGCATACAGCGTCCGTGCTGGAACAACAACGCGAGCGGGCTTATTATAATCGCGAAAAATGCTGATAATAATGATGACGATGATGAGCACCTGGCGCGTTTAATTATTATGTCTCTAATGCATCCCGCCCCAAAACAACAACATGCCACCCCTCCCAAAGGCACACCTCGGTGTGTAGCCTCGCACCTACATGCAATTTCACACATGTGAGGAAAAACACAAAGCGGGCGTCGCATTTCCATAATGGCTGCGAAAAAATACATATACTGGGCATATGCACATATACATACATATATCCTTCATAATGCCAGCTCCCTTGGTGGGGCTAGGATGGGGTTTACGGAGCCAAACAATATTTTTAATATGCAAACACAAAATGGGGAAGGAAAGATGTCGGCTTATCAAAAAGTGTTGCAAAATTAGCCAAGCCAAGAGCTGAGTGAGTGCCATGTTTAAAAAGCTGGAAATTCTTAGGTAACAGAGTGGGGGCTTAACTTGGCTAATTTTCAGATTGCCATTAGATGGTACAGGATAAAGGGAAAAAAATATTAAGGCCTTAGCAACATTATATTTCAAAAAATTAATTGTCATATGACCATAGAAATTTAATGATTTTTGTATATTTTTAAACAGTAAACCAAACAAAGTGAACTTTTTGTTATTTAAATATTAAATATATGAGAAAACTGGTACCTGAATCTAAAATAAATTACTCTGAAATCCAAAAATTGCACCTTGTAACGAATGTTCAGATTATAAACCTTTGCAAATAACTTTAAATTTTGATTTGCGAAAGCGGTTATTTTAAATTTTTATACTGCATTAAAACCATTTTTTGAATATTGAAATATTTACTTCTTAATTTTATTTACCTATTAAATTATTCCATTTTATTTTTTAAATATTGAAATCTTAACTAATCAATACTTAGACCCATGCCTCTAGAATAATCCCCACTTCCTTCAGTTTCGCGATGCCAAAAGCTCAGCTCAACTCTTGAATTCCTGTTAATTTGGCAGTACCAGAAAGCCGACATCATTTATTTCAATCATTTATCAAAATGTTCAGGCCGAAAAAGAAACTGAAAAATCTCCAATTTCAGGCTTTCAACACCGACCCGCTAATGAGCCAAGTTCAGTGTTATTCCGCGAAACTCAATGAGTCAAAAAACGTATCTTGGCGGATGGCGGCCAGACAAGTTGACAGGCCCTGCCCCGAAGTGTGGGCGAGACAGGGAGGAGGAGGGAAAAGCCCACAAAAAAGGGGAAGGGAACGCTGGGCGGAGGGAGGTTAAGTGCGCAGATTCATTAATTTACATTAAAATGTAATTAGCGGTCAAATAAGTGGCAGGAAAAATACAGAAACCGCAAAAATATGCGAGCTGCCAAAAGAGAAGGGAAGAATATAAAAAAAAAACAGTCCATCCGCCACAGAAACCAATTGAAATGCAATTTAAAATTATTTATTATATTGTTTTTAATGAGTACTCATATTTGTAGACTTGGTCAAAGAATTATCAAGTCAAAAACCAACTGAAATGCTATTTCAAGTTTATGTATTACATTGTTTTTAATGAGTACTTATATTTGTAGACTGAGTAAAAGAATTATAAAGTCAAATAAATACAAAATGAGGCCTCCAATTACAAGGTCTCATTAGGAGAACTCTTACTGAACACCCATTAAAATAGTTTAGGGTAAAACTTGGCCTATTCTTAATCCAAACAATGCATTTTCCCCCGACTAATGCCAACGTTAGTATTTTTTTTTAACAAAGAAAAGGTGTGGGAAATTTAAACCTTAGCCAGAATGCTCTGATATTTTAAATGATAATATAATGTTAATAAATATTGTTGCTTATCAAAAATAACTATTTTTAAATCTGTTATAAATAAATTGTTCTAAAAATAAAGTTCTTAAATTATGCAACTAAAATCGATGTTAATCACATTAGAAGTTGAGCTTTATTTAAAAATATACCGATAGGTCTTTCAATTTTTTGTGTATTATCAGTGCAAAAGATTTAAATTAGTTTATTTAAAAGTTATTTTAATATTCGTGCTCCCACTATATTACAGGATATTTAATTTCTGACAGCTTACAGCTCCTAAAACGAGCAATTTTCAAGTCCTTTCCCCCAAAATGCTGTCCTTCTCGTAAGGGTATTGAAAAGGAAATTTTGCGCTTGTTAGCTATTTCCGCTAAGAAAATGGCTGACTTGTTAAGTACGAACAAGGCACCGCGTAATATAATATATTTTTTCTTGGCTTGTTAACAAATTTTATGCATTTCTTAACTTTTGGAGGCGAGTTAACGAGTCCCGGGCTCTGGAATCCAACTTGCTTATTATTATTTGCGGCGATTCTTTGGAGCTCGCTTGGAATCCTCTGGGGGAACGCATGCAGATGGCAGGAGAGGGACTTGGAGGGGATGCCTGCATTGTGGTTATCATACTTTAACAAGTTTTCAAAGAGCATGAAATTTTCCTTTGGTCCGTGTCCTGGTCCTGGTCCAAGCTAAAATGCAACTTGGGCGCAAAAATGTAGAATGCAAAATGCTGAAAACGCTGCGTGCAGCTAACTTTTTATCGCGGAAAGCGAAAAAAATAAAGAAATCTCAGGGAAAATATTGCATTAAAAGCGACCCAGCAAAGCCACCATAATGGGAAGAATGATGATCGGGAAGCTGCTTTCCCAGCACTGCAGGTGTATTGTCCGAGTGCGGTCGCATTTTGTTAATTTCCCAGACCTGCCCGGGGGCTGCCAAGAAAGGCCCAAGGAAGTCGCCGTTGTTGTGGCTGCTGGCGGTGTACAAAGCGAAAATGAATTCATAATTAGATGACACCATCCGTGCGTAAATAATAATTTTTGCCCGTTTTTCCGTTTTTCCTTATGGCAACCTCGACTGGCTCAGCTCCCGCTCTGCTAGTTAGTTAAAACGCGCGAATGAGTTTTCTTGAGTTTTCCCTCTGCTTTTCCATTGTCAGCAGAAAATTTTGCCTCTGCTCAAGTTTTATATACATATGTATGTATGTATGTATGTATGTATATTTAGCCAGGCGGCGACTCTGTGGGCTGAGGTTCAGCAAGTTTTTATCCAATCGCTGCTCTGGCATACCCTGTATTTTGCAGCTATGGGGGGTATATAAGAATAGATGGTTAAAGCGGCTAGATTTAATTAGCAAATAATTTTGAATTTATAATATATGAATAATATATAAATCATAATTGTAGGGTAAATAGAGCCATACATATAATCTATGGGTAACTTTATTTAAACCTTAACCCCTTTAAGAATGCTCTCAGCAAAATTTAATTAACAATCATTAAAGGCATTACTATAATTTTAACAAAGATCAAGGAAGTATATACTAGCATCAGTGCTTTATTTTAAATAGTATTAAAATATTATCTTTTATTATTTATATAATAAATAAATTATTATTTTGATCACAGGTAGACCTCGGAATTGGCATATTTTCCTATTTTATATCCTATGAATGCCACATTTTTTTTGCACATTATATTATTCAATTAGTATAAATTTAGATGCTTATTAAAATTATGTATATGCAAAATTTATGCCAAAGATATGCAAAACAATATTTGAAAATTATCCTAAAATTAAGCATAATATGGAAAATATATTTAAAATAAAATATAAAAATTCCGAGGTCTACTCATAATTGTAACACCGGTCATAATGAATTTTATATTATTTGTTGGAGAATATCTATCTTCTTTTTTAGGTATACTAATATTTTATTAATTTTGTACACTTAAATTACTTTAATTTAACTCCAAGTATTCATATTTGTAGAAGAATTATCAAGACAAATATATTTAGTAAAGCCAGTTACAAGACTAGAAGGTTTCTAGATTTAATTTAACAATTCTAGGAATATATGTTTTCTTTATCCTAATTCTTATCCTCTACTCATCAGAGCTAGCTGAGTGATTATCATAGATATTTTAATTTATACCCTACACATCATTATAGATATTTTAATGTATACCTTAAACTCATCATGAAAGTTATTTTAATATATACCTAAGTCATCATCATAGATATTTTAATTTATACCTTATACTCATCATCATAGTTATTTTAATAACTATTTTGATGTAATCATCACCTTAGGGTACTCACAATTTTATACCAGAGAGTCCAGAGCTCTACTTTTCGCTGCTGGCCAAGTTACCTACGCCATTGGTATCATCTCGCCGGCATCTTCAGCTGCTAGTTTGGCTGTTCAGTTGAGTTCAGCGGAGCCGCTCGGCACGTCTCATCTCGGTTCTGGCCAAGTCGAAGCCCAGCTCTATTTTAGCCCCGCTCTGCTGGGCCTGGCTCTGCTCTGCTCTGTTCTGTTCAGTTCTCTTCTGTTTGTTTCTTTATCGCGCTTTTGCCAAGTGGCAAAGTTTTCTCGTTATAAGTTTTGTAGCCTTTGTGTCTCTCGCGCAGCTCGCAGCTTTTTGCGGGGCCGAGCGCGATGCGAGGAAACTTTCGATATTCCTTCAAAAGTTTATGGCCAAGCGTCGAACGAGTCGCGAATCGCCAAAAAAAAGGACACACACACACACACAGAAAAATTATGGAGGACGCCAGGATTCGCCGGCAACACGTTTCCCTACTTTCCTACCCCAATTGAGAGTTGGCAAACAAAAAAATTATATTATTTTATTGTTGTTTGGCTGGCGCATAACTTTGTGCCAAACACTTCGTTCACTGTGGGACTCGCATTATCCCAAACGAAAGTTTTTCTCCATTTCTTTCTATTTTTATTTTTATTTTTTGTTTTTTTGTTTTTTTTTTTTTTTGAGGAAATGGAAGACTTCTGTTCTGTGTTCGCCTATAACTTTTGGCTCCATTTGCCGCCGTATTTCGAAGTCAGGCGAAGTCAGAGCCAGACCCTGGGCAGATAAGGAAAACTATTTCCATATTCACATGCAACTGGCAAGTGCACTTTAAATTCTTGCAAATGAGTAGCTCGGCTCAATGCGGTTGAACAAATTTACCATTCGCATTCTGATTGCCAAAAGTTTGTGCCTTTGTACGGGAGTGAAATAATAATTTATTCATATCACACTTTAACACAATTCGATGGAAAGTAAGGTAATTGATAGAGAGCCGAGAAAATTCTAAAGGTTGCTTTTGTAATTAATAAGAAATATGATAAACAACTTGACTATTTGGAAAAATATATACTGTAAAGCATGAATCTGTAACTAAAATATTGTTCAATTTGTTTTTGTTGAAAAGCAATTGCATTTTATTAGAATGTTTATATATATATATTTAAATTGTCTATAACATTATTTAGATTCGTTGATTAATGCTTACTAAACAGAAGTCTGAAAAAACCTGCTGTAGTAGTATAATAGATTGATATACTGAACTGGAAAATAATGAATCCGTGACAGATAGTAGAGATTTTCCAGTGATAAGTGATGAATCACAAGAGGATTAACTCGGATTAGTTCGAAAAATATATATAAGCTTTTTTTAAACATGCATAATATTTAAAATTAATATAAAATTTTTAAAGTCATAAAGGGAAATTTTTTGAAATAAGCGAATTCTATTTGTGACTAGTACACTAATTTATAGGCGTAACCTTGTAACCCTGGGAAGTATTATAAATAAATAAATGAATTATAAAGGAGGCATATAAAATATTTATGTTTATTTAAAGTCCATTTAAATTATTATAAATACTTTTATTTTTAATACCGTTTAAAATAATATAAATATTTTTAATTTATTTGATTAAATTTATCCCAGTAAGGCCCAGTGTCATAACTTAAACATTTTTATGTCATAGTCCCCTTGAGCATTATGACACTGAGCACTAAGACAGGCACCAGAGTCGACAGGCGAGTTAATCTAGCTATATGTGTCAATACAAGATTTAAAATATTTCCTTTAATTTAATTCTAGAAAATAATTTAACACAATATTTAAATTTTCTAATGATTTATGTACTATCCTAACAATATTGAGTCGATTTTAGAAAGGGAACAAATGTAAATTAATAATATTGAAGAGTACATATATATCACCAAATATTTGAAGTGATAAAAAATTCCTACACAGCTAACTAAATTTTCTACTAACTTATTTTTAATTTAAATGGTCAATAATACCGATAAATAAATAAATATTAATACAAGATTTATATAAATAAGTATTTTTAGAAATCGTAATAATCCAAATAATACCCATAAAGTGCAATTAATTTATTATTCTTTCGTCGCCACCATTGGTGTCCTTAATGGATCTTCCTGCCGCTGACCAAAAAGCGGATGCAGTGCCTCAGGCATCCGCTGATTCCTGCCATATGTCCGCGCCATATGTTGGTAATTGTAAATTAAAATGGAATTTTTGTCATGCGCCCAGCAATTAATATGCAATGAGCGATAATAATAATTAACAACATATTATGGACAGGAGTGGCCTGAGAGAGAGAGTGTGTGTAGGGGGCAGTGGGGCAGATTCATGCAGGAACTAATTTTCAAGGTCATTAGAATGCCCACCGAATGGAGAGCCACTGACACTGAGCATCCCATTGTTTGGCTAATGTTTATTGATAATCACAGACAATGGACTAGCCCCAGTGTCATTGTTGTTGCTATTATTGTTCGAGCGTAACCCATAAATACTCCAGGGGCAGTCAAAACAATTGCCGGGGGCTGGGCTTCTGTTTGGGCACGCCACCGGGCGGCGGCGCCTCCGACTGAGACAATGAGCAAGGCAAATCAACGCAATCGATAGGCACTTTGATTTGGGGGACACCAACGCCGTTGGCACACCCACCAGGAGGCGATGGCGACGGGAACGGGGACGGCGGCGGTGGCGGTTGTATGGACAACTATTGTCCTTTTTGGGCCGGCATGCAGCAAATGGCACAACTTCCGCTCTCGCTTGACTGCTGCAAAATTCACGGAAATTATCAATAAATATGCGAGGCCCGAGACCCGTGAAATGAATGAAACTGGCAAATTTTTCGCCACATCTCCTCGCCGGCTGAACTGATTTTTATGCAGCACGGCACACGATCCCATGTCCTGTGTCCGCGCTGTCCAGATTTGTGCGCCCCCAATAGCGGAAGCATCATTATCATAAATTATCATTTTGTAGGAATTGCATCCGCTGCCAGCCAGAAAAACCGAGCAATAACAACAGAAATGACGACAATTTCAATTGCCGGGCGCCCTTTTGGAACCCGCACCCACTCTGCTCCCCTCTGCTGTGCGGTTCGAATTGGCAAATACTTTTCTAGTTTAATTTATGGCTGACCAGTGCGACCCAGGGACGCATTTATTACTGACAAATCTGTTTCATGTTTCATGTCCAACGAGCTTTTAATGTTTTTTAAATCATGAACTTTAAGGAGGAATTATAACATAAGCATAAATGTTTTAGTCATATCAAAAGGTTTGATAAGACATTTTTAATAGCTTTATTTAATCTAATAAATCTAACAAAATTTAATTTTAAATAATTGAATTGAGAAATTACTAAATTAAGTATTTTCCAAGGAATTTAAATGCTAATTCAATAATTGTTTCATGTCCAACGATAATGTTTTTTAACTCATGAACTTTAAGGGTTTAAAATGAAAATATATTTAGGAATTGAGAAAATATATCATTAATACATAGATAAAGTTTAAAAATAATGTTATAAGCATGTCATGGGGTTTATTTTTAATTGCTTGATGAGTCTAGAAAAATTTAATCATAAACATTTGACTTACGAACTTAAAAAATTAACCGTTTGAATCGAGAACTTTCTGTTTTACTTACTTTACAACCGTATTTTCCTACGAAATAAATAGAAAATTCACTAGCAAAACATAAATTAATAAATGCAGTTAAAAAATAATGCATTGAGCTTGTTAAGAGGTTTACTAATACATTTTTAATAGCTTTATTAAAGTAAAAAAATATAAAAAATAATTTGTAAACAATTTAATTGAGATCGTATTTTCCTAAGAATTTAATAAGAAATCCAATTTACCAAGAAAATATATTTGGAATTGAAGAATTATAACATAAATACATGAATGAAGTTTCCAAATAAAGTTTAAGTCATGTCAAGAGGTTTGCAAAAAACCGACTAAAATTCATTAGTAAACAATTTTATCAAGAACTTATTAATATTTATTTTAGAACTATATTTTCCCAAAGAATTTAATAGTAAATCCATAAACAAAGTTTATTAATCTTACATCAAAAACCCAAAACGATAAAATAAATATGTGAATCAATTACAAAGCTTTATAATTTCTAGCAACAATTTAATACATTTCAAGTTTATTTAATTGAACTTTAAAGAACTAACAAATTTTTAAAAATCTGTTTTTAGCTCGCAGATATAAAAGTTCTCCTGCGAGCAGTGAATGTCATTCATGTAGTGATCATAGTCTCTGCGCAGCTCCACACAATCTTCACCGCCCATCTCAGTTGTGAGGTGATTGGGCTCTCGGGCTTCCCACATCAGGAATGTGGCCTTCCGGCCAGTCATTCCGGACACATACAATCCCTCGTTTTGAATGTCATTGACATCCACCCAGTAGCTCTTGTCGGGGTCCAAGTGATCCCTTAAGGCACTCCATTCCTTTTCGCTTTGGAGACTAGCAAGTTCGGCGTTTAGCTCCGAGCATTTACCCAAAGCACCCTGCCAACTTAGGGTATTTTCTTGCTCAATTAGATAATACTTTGAGCCGATCTTTATGAAGTTGCCAAGAGAGTCTTCCATCCATTGCCTTTCTTTCACTTGTTTTTCAATAGCAGAAAATCTCTCAGCCAGATTGTCATATTTCGAAGAGAATTTCACCAGCTGCTCCTCCAATTCCCTCTCCCAGTTCTTTTCAATCTTTTCAAGCCTTTCCACTAGCTTCAAATTGTCGGTTGAAGGCTTCTTTATGGCCTCTGCTCCATACACTTGGTAGGTATTTGATTCCATCTGGATCGAAACGGAGTTTTCATCTTCTTGTGGAATTCCCAACTGCGCTTCCATTTGGAGCATCCTATGCTCAAGATTCTGGCTCTCGGAAAACTGGCGATCTTCCAATCTGACCAGCCTTCGTTCAAGATCATAGAACACGGGGTTAGTTTGCTATTAAGTTGTGGAATAGAACGCATTATTTCTAAGAGAATGGAAATAGTTAAGCAAGGAAACTTACCAGTCCTGTGGCCAGAATAGCTTGCCAGAGAGCTGACAACAGCAGAGGGACTAGAAAGTAGCGCATTTTGTTAGATGCTCCGGCAAATACAGACTGTGAGTCTGACATTATTAAACGATGTTTATATAGGGTGCGAGCTTGAATTAAGACTGATAGTATATACTAAGTCTAAATGTTTGTCGTCAGAAATATGAGATTGTGTTCCTAGAATGCAATCTGTTGTTTGTTTCATTGAAAGAAAAACACATACAGTTTTTTTGCCTGGATTTTGGCCTTTTAACCTCAGGTTGTTATCAAAAATGCGAAATAATGAGGGAAATTCCTATATGAACAGTATTTCTAAAAGTCTAGAAGTATTTTATTAAAAAATATATATACATCGTTATAGGTTTTAAATTGTTATTTAAACTTAATTGCAATTTCAAGAAATAAATCATCAAATAACTAGCCAATTTTCTGGCGCTATTTTGGAATATTTTTTTTTTAAATAAAAACAAAAACACTTGAACAGGAGGCAAGCAATATATTTACGATATTTATACCCAAATAGGACCACTTAAAGTTCTGAAATATAAGTAAAAGCACTTGTTAACGTAAAAAATCAACAAGGAAGCAATCAGTCCCAGTTTAAAAGTAAAATACGTCGTATCAGAGATGACAAAGACGTCGATCCCAGGTCCACTCACGAGTCACGTTTGGGCCATGAGCCAGGAACGTGATTGGGGTTAGTCCCCGATCTGTAGATGAATCACACCTGTCCCAAATCGATCTGCCTGGCATTGGATATATACGTGAATGCCAGCACGTCGGTTCTGAATAAGGTGTTACCTTCTCCGTATCGCATTCGCTATATGAGTAATATCTAAGTGGGAAGATAGGAGATAGGTATTCCAATTATTTTCCCCATTCTTACCTCTTTAGCCTTACCTTAATCATCCTGGGGAAAATCCCTGAAGCTTGAAGGATTTAATAATTTTAGTTCTGCCCCCGATGTCCTATTTCTTCTTTCAAAATACAGCAAGTTGGATGCAATGCAGACGCCGGCAACGCGACCGCCCACCAATAAAAGAATATAGAACAGGTGCAGGACAAAGGCGACGTGCATGGCATCGTCCCTCTTCAGCAGATCGAACGTGTCGTTGGTCATCAGGATGTGGCAGACCATCACGGTAATGACACTGAACAGAAAAACGGTCACTTCAATGTCCCGCAAGAAGAACCATCTACCGAAGACATCCACGGATCTGATGTAGAACACCAGGACGAAGCCCATGCCCGCCATGACGGCTAACTTGCCGGGACTCGGATACGAACGGACTGCGATCAGAATCCAGCTTAGGAGCAATGCAAACGTCGAGACTATAATGGCCACGGATATCAATACAAGGGTGAAGATCAGATTCCATTTGGTCAGGAAAAGGCCCATGCCGACTGTAAGTAATTCGTAGCAAATGAAGAGTGCCACGAAGTTCCAGGGACGCCTGTACTTCATCACGTCGAACAAGTGGATACAGCTGACCAGGATGATCCCGAAGGTGAATCCGACCATTGTATAGTGCAAGGACTCCTTCGAGTACAAGCACATGATCATCCACTGGGGAAGGGCCATCAGCAGGAAGAACAACCAAAACAACAGTGTCGTCATCACGAACTTCTTCTTGGTCATATTATCCTTCACTAAGGTTTGATCCATGGCCCTCGTGGCTGAATATCCTTTTCGCTGGTAGCCTCTCGCTTCTCAACTCTCTGGCAAAAAAATTACAAAGTGCTTTTCTTCAGATACACTATAAATTTTTAAAACATTGCCAAAATACCAAAAGTAAAAAAAATTTAGAATACTTTACAGAAACACGAAAGGCAACTGAACGTTAACTTTGTAATTTTGTTTGACACATGATTATGGAAACTATCAAATTTGTTAGCCTCCTGCGACAAACCTATTATAAGGCAGCCGCACAAGTGCTAACATGTCTTGAGAGCTTCCTTTTAAGGTCCTTTGGGGAGGAGAAACAAAAAAAAAAAATAATAAAATCACGCAGCCAAAGAAGCCAGAGAAACGCTAAATAAATGACAAAAAAAAATCTCGCATAAGCTGCAAGGACACTTGCGGCTCAGCAGCGGCCAAAAGTCCTTTGAAGTTGGATAAAAACTCGAGTCCCGTGGCCGGGCCAGTTTGTCTCCAAGGAAATACAAAAAATAGGATCGCAGGCGAGAGGAGTGCGGAGTAAAATCAATCTGCGATAACCGATGGTAAGAATATGAGAGGCTTTATAATGCTATATAATAACAAATACAGCACAGCGACATCCAGAGTCCAGCGAAAATGCGTACAGCCGAGGTCAAAATAATAGGAGGGAGGCTGCAAAAAAGGATTTGTTAAATTAAAATTAAATACACTAAATAAAACAAACAAAACTATATGTTATAATACATATTATTATATATATTTTAAATATATTTTAAAGCATTTATAATTATTTTAAAGATATATATGTATCGAACTTAAATCCTATCATTATCCTCAATTATAATTACTTTACAAATATAAAATTCTTAAAACTGAGTCCCCATTTTACAACAAATTTACCACCTTTTTAACCTCATCTGTGCAGACATATATGAGCAGCATAATGAAATAAAAATAAAAGGAAATGTTTGGCTGGGAAATTGAATTGGAAAACACTCACACACACACACACACACGAATTGAATGGTGGAAAAAAACCAATCAAATAAGGGAGAGTCAAACCGGACTTCACCTGTCGCTTATTTCGTTCTTAATTTTAATTGAAAATTTGTACAACATCGTCGACGTCTCTCTTGCCCATTGTAGTTGTTTGCAGTGCTTCTCGTCGTTTAATTACAAGCGATTAAAATCTGCGAAAATTTATTAAATTCCATAAATCAGCGCAGCCCCACATCCCTCCCCCCTAGTTGGTTCTGCGGTCATTCCCCTGACAATTATAAATTATGCGTTCGTTGCCGGGCCACCCCTCCCTCTGGTTTCCACCGAAAAGGACGAAATGGCTTAACCACAAAATGTCACTTCACCCGCCTGCCTGGCCTGACTGACAATAACCGCTTTTTTAACGTTCCTGATTATGTAATTATATGGGTTTGGGTCAGAACACCCTCACAACTTCATCCACCCAAATAGGAATATGCGGTTACCTCATCGCGAGGGTTAAGATTCTATATATACACATATCTGAACGGATCTGATTGCAGTCACCGGGGCAACCTGTTTGAACTCGTGTGACCAGGCGACCACAAATCCATATGCCCAATTAGAGGGTTTAGACATCAATTGGGGATTGCATTGCTTATGAATATTTTGTATGATTTATTTGCATTTATTATGGGAATGAGAAGAGAAGGGGTATTTAAAATTAGTTAAGCCAAGTAATGTATTCTTGTTTGCTTTAATTTTTAAAATTTATTTCTTTATTATATTCCTGCCCAAATAGGTGGAAGATTCATTTACATAAATTTATTAATTTGGTCCTTATTCTGTCTAAAAAATATTTATTTCTAGGGTTGAAATATTCCGAAAATCTGCATTTAAATATTTATAGAATTTATTATTCACATACAGAAAAAACATATATTTTAAGAATAGCTTACACAGTTTATTAGTGATATTTGCTATGAAGTTAGTATAAATAATTTATGCGTTTTAACATAATAAATTCTTAAAGGAATCTGTTAAAAGAAAAGCCCAAAGTTTTAAGATTAAACTTAAATAAAACCCTAGAGGGTTTGAGGAATTATATAAATATTTAGTGGTACTTATAAATTATTTTAATCAACTTTGAACTTAGGCCTATTGTTTTGTAACAATTTATACATAAATGACAAGGTGGTACTTATATTAAAACATAAAGAATTATATATAAAAAATTATGTTTTAATATAAGTACCACCCTGCCACTTATAATTCTTTATGTTTTAATTATGAACAAAATATAATATTAACTGGGATATAGAATAGGAATTAAGAATCGCTGTTAACAGCATATTGATAATTGTTTTACTTTCAACACCCATATGTTTAATACTTCAAAATAAGTACCACTATTTAATATTGTTCATAATTTTTTTATAACCACACAATATTAAAAAATATATATTCGATTTAGCATATTTTTACCTACAAATCCCATACATAATCATTGCTAACCATTCATCATGACAAATTACAATGCCCGGGAATTGTGACCCACACGAAAAAAATATAAATAAAAAACACGCAAACAAATGATAGGTACAATAAAAAAAGAAATCGTAGAAAAACGAAAAAGGAAAACCGACCACAGACAGCAGTTAAATGATGCTACTTAGCCGATAAGAACCCAGCGAAAAAATCCGGCTCCAAAGGCAGGACAACCCCGGGCGGCGCGTTATTTGTTTTGTGCGTTGTCCAAAACAATTTCCTTCCTTAATCACATGCTAACAGCGTGGGGGGAGAGCCAAAAATTACATTTATCTGACCAAGGGACGAACAAATCAGGAAGATTCACAGAAAAATATATTGTGTATATATATGTAGAAAGATACACCAAAAGAAATCGGGATAAGATATAACTCATTTGCAATCAAAAATATGGAAATGTGAAATATATTTTACAAGGTCGTGCTAAAAACAATACAACAAAAATTGCTCAATAAATAAAATCAACAAAATTATTTTTTTTTTATATTTTGAAGTCCTTTTTTCTCACACTGTAAATATATGGAGTGCCCAGGGACAGCGTTTTCTAATTGTAAAAGATAAAAAACCAAGGCGAACCAACTTTGGGCTGCTCGGTCGACATTTCTCGTTAGAACCCGGCAACAAAAAAATATAAAAAAAAGGACGAACGGTGAAGATAAATGACTGGCAACTTTCGGAGATGGGGCTGGCATGGATTTAGGATCTGGCCAGGGAATAAGGCTGGGAGTGGGAGTATGCGTGTGTGTTTGTGTGTGTGTAAGGACATTTGGCGGCAACTGTAGCATACATTCGAGTGTCTCTGGGCTTTCAGGACATTCTATGTATGCCAACAGCTTGTCGAGTGTTTCTGGGGTTCGTTTTTTCGCTTTTTTTTTTTTGGTCGGTATTTGTGCTATCGATGTCGCCATAAGTTGTGCAAACCCCTTCAAATGTCCGCCTGCCACAATTTCACCGGCTCAGCAGCAGCTTCGCCCTCTGCTTGACCAAGTGCAAAATGTCAAGATTTTTCCCTTTGATGTGCGATCGAATGACGGTATGTAAATTCGTTCAGATTTGTTCGTTTTAATCGTAAAAACACCACTAACCTAGGGCAAACAATAGTCTCACTTCAAGCTGATTACTTTGTCTAAGGCAGGGTTATCAGCCATTTGATCCGCAGCTCCATGAAATTAATTGAACTGCTTTTTGTCAGTCATATGGCAGCATTTCAACTGATAATGGACAAATTGGTTTTAGCTTGGGAATTAATATTATTCGAATGGGTATTTTACTATACTAATTAAATGAGCTCTTAGTTGATGAATTTAATGTTGGTCAACACTTTATAAATATATATTGCGTCAGGTACCCTTGTATGAGTTATTTTGAGTATGTTTATTAATGATGGTTATCAATTATGAGTCTTCCAATTGTCATTTATCCCAAACTAAGGGTCAAGACTCACTGCAAAGCATCCATATCGAATCTCATGGCAAATTATCGAAGATTAACGATAATTAAATTTACCAACCCTCATCGATGCGTAGACCCCATAATATTAAGAACCTAGGGTCACTGAGGTAATCTGTCACTGGCCTCCTTAAATCCCACTGCAAAGTGAACAATAAAATAATTATACAACAAATGCGGGCATTTCAGTTATAGAAAACTTAACATTTATCCAGAAATCAATGCCGTTTCTTATAATTATAACTATCACTGAACTTGACCTCCATTTGAATATGCGGGTCTTTTTACCTCTTATGTGGCATGTAAATCCAATTCCATTTAATATAATTTTCTTGTGATTCTCACACATCCTTATTGTTTACAAGTTCCAGAGGAATTCCTTATGTTTTTTGTTGGGGTCGATAGGGGAGGCTACAGGGAAAAGGCAATTTTTATTGGATTTTATTTTTATTGTCCTACATAAATTTATTTATTTTATGACATTTCTGGCTATATGTTTTTTGGGTTGTGGGCACATTGATATTTGACAGTTATTGCGGGTTCCGGAAACGCCCAGTTTTTCTGGTTCCTTTTTTATGGTATGTGATTTTTTCTTCGATGATTTGGTGTGTTTGTTTTATTTGGGAAGGAAAATGCAATAGAAATGTTTAAAGAGAATATTAAATATTAAAGAAAGTTAAACTTAAAATAGTTATAAGCACTTTAAAATGAAATTTAATTAATGTTTAATTGATAAAGTTTCGGGAGTAAATTTAATGTTAACAAATAAAGGAAGCTAGTTAAATTTAGTGATTATAAAATTATCATTGAAGTAATATACAAGTCACATAAAAATATAAAAACGCATACCAATTTTAAGAAATTAATTTAAATTGGGAAAATATTTCTATAAATATTAAAATATTCATAAAATCAAATCTTATAAGATGAACAAGTTCCAGTTCCAAGTAGCAGTCTTTTTGAATTGGCTTCAAAGAGTCCTAAAATAATATAATCGTGGGTGGCTAATGAATTTTTCCTTTGCAGGACTTCTGGCTGATGAAGCTCGACCAATGCTCCACGGGTCAAGGATATTAAATCTTGTACAACACCCTCATAAACAGCTTTCCCCGTCCCACCCACTTGCCCAACCCCAAGTCAGTCGTAAAAAATCAGGGAGCGCACGTGTCCACCTTTTTTTCTTTTTTCGTCCTTTTATATGATTTTTTGGGCCGCTTGCATGTCCATAGCGCCGAGATGCGTGAATAATTTTGTTGCAGGACCTTTGGTCACGCTGTGAATCAATCTTGCGGCCACCGGAAGTAAACAACAAACCCCCGACTCGAATCGTTGAATATGGGAACTAATGGATGCAATTTTCGAATATTTTACGAGTTGGAAAACTTTTCAGCTTCAATATCCTTAAAGCCCGCCTGCCGTTTGAACTCGGAACAAAATGGAGCAGCTCTCATCGTCCTGGGCTGTGTACTTTTTTTTTTTGTGGGGGGCGAACTATTAGCGTTTAGTGCGCATGTTTAAGGACGAAATCCCCGCCAACAGGGAGTGGAGCAAACAGCAACACTTCAAAGTGGTTGCAAGCAACCCTGAGTTACTTTTTCTCCCCGTTTCGCTCCTGCCGCGCGTCCTTTTTTGCGCCATTTGTATTGGCATTTGGCAGCGCGTGCTCCAATAAGAACAAAAGGAATTCCCTCACTCCCAGCCAGCTTCCGCCAATTTTGTTTGTTTGTTTTGTTTTTTTTTTTTTTTTTTGGAGCCGGGTATTTTTTCGGAACTTCCCAGTCGGGTGGCAGACAGGGCTAAAGGTTATTGGAGTGGCAGTGCAAACGGGAGTCTCTCTGGGTACCCACTGTGGAAAGGGGTTTACCTTTTTTTATAACCCTAGACCTCCTTAATTATCCCGTTTTCACAGCTTTCTTGCCGAGAAAATAATGGGGGGAAGTCACTTTGTCGGTGCTTTCAATTTTGACTAGAAAACTTTACAGGTGATACTGAGGAAGTATATCTAATGATTCTAAGTTATAATTTTAATTGTATTAATTTTATTTTATATCTTTAAGGCCTCTAAAACTGAAGAAAATCCAGACAAATCTAACACTTATTATTTTGACTTTATTATTCCAAATAAATATATTAAAATCTTCATATATCTTCTTGCTTTGAATTTATATTGGTTTATGCACAAGAAACTGATATGGGATAAAAAGGGCCCTTAAGATTTTGTATTACTTATTATTATTAAATTATAAATACATAATTTATGTTGAGGCCTTCCTATTCTAAACCAAAGAATTATTTCTTAATCAAAATCTCTATATTTTAGAAAGATCACATGTATATAACTATATTTTCATTACGAAAATGTCCATAACTAATTAAGAAAAAACTCCAAAACAATTCCTGCATCCCAGTTTCACATGCATGTGGTCATGACAACAGTGATGTGGCATCATTCCCTCACCAATTTGCATTAACCACAAGAAAACACCCACGATCCTGGCACCCAGGAGTCCGCGGAGTGGGAACCACAGCAACAACCTATCTGAGTCCTCATCATCAGGCATCATGAATGAATCTGTCATATTATTTCGGCAATGATGTTGACAACAACAACAGCAACAGCACCACCGAGGACGACTCGATGGCAGTGCTTCGTTTATAGCTTCGAAAAATCCCCCAGTGTGCAATATTTATCATGTCACATAATATTTTTCTGGCATTTGCACGTCACCTCCACTCCCCTGGATGTGTCTAGGACATTCCCCGCCCTTAAGTTCAGGCTTAAGCAGCTGATACACACACACACACAGGCACAAGCTGAAATCTCAACCCCTTCGCTAACCAAACGATGTGGGCGGCGGGCAGAGAGTTGGGAGGAGGATGAGGCGACGGCGGTTGGTCGCCAGCCATCAATTGCAGTCATCAACCACCGCCGTCAGGACGTCTGCCTGATATCACTGGGAAACTTGAACACTGTATTACACTCAGAAAAACAGGGAGAAAAAGGAAGCCTTATAAATAAATTTAAATATATAATTTAGAAGTAAAGAGTTTTAGTTTTATATTTATACCCTAGCAGGGTATTTTAATTTTCGTCAGAAGTTTGCAATGCAGTGAAGGAGACATTTCCGACCCTATAATGTATATATATTCTTGATTAGCATCAACAGCAGAGTCGATCTAGCCAAGTCCATCTGTCCGTCTGTCCTTTTCTATGCAAACTAGTCCCTCAGTTTTGTAGCTATCTGAACGAAACTTTGTAGATAGTCTTCTATATGTTCTCACTACTATATAAGTCGGAACGGTCCGGATCGGACGATTATATCATATAGCTGCCATAGGAACGATCGGTAAATTTTCAGAAAAAAAAATTATAACTTGTCCAATTTTTAAAATATTTTCATATAATTTGAGAAATGGCCATTTTATATTATTCTAGAATTTCGGTTTTAATTTTTTCAAAATCGGACTACTATATCATAAAGCTGCCATAGGAAAGTTGGGGAAATATTACGTATACGTAATGTTAAACCGAAGTTGTATATTTGTAAATGTTGCATACAATTCCTGTTACTTTTACTTTCCATTTAATAAAATTTTATTAATTCATAATGATCCAAGTTGTAAGCTGCAAGGGTGATGCAAACTTCGGCGTGCCGAAGCTAGCTTTTCTTCTTGTTTTTATTTAAAGTTTATATCATAAAATACCTAAAAACAAACCCCAAATTTCTTATTTTTCTTGAATATATAGATTTTTATTTCAGTGTATTTCAACCAAAGCAAAACACAGCCTTAACCCATGCCACGGAATCGCTGCTCATTGAATTTTCTGCTGATTTCATTTCGACTTCTTTTGCTCCGCTGGGAACCAACTTAAGAGAGGGGGGGAAGGAGGGAGGGTGGTATAGTGGGAGAGTGTGGGTGGTGTGGGTTGGTGTATCGCAGGAAAATCTGGGTGGGCTTGGGGTGGCTGATTGTTGTTGTCGCAGCTTCTGTTTTGCCTGTTAATATTTTTGGCAATTGTCGCCTTCCCCGGCTACCCTGCCACACTTCCCCTTGGGAGCAAATTAATGATGTCTTCCCCTTTTGGTCCCAAAATGGAAATTACTACAAAATTTCTCTAGCTGTTGTTGTTGTTTCAATTATTATGCATTATCACACCATTTAGGTATATATTTTGACATCATTATTGAGAGAAGCAACACTTATAATTTTTAATAGAAGATATTTTGAGTAGTTTACTTAGTAAATTTAACTAAAAGATTCTTAGTATTGGAAGTTATTATATTTTAAAGAAAATAATCATTTCACAGCAACTGAAAAAATGTTAAGCAAAATTTAATTTTCAAAATTATTAAAGTTTGCAAGTCCCCAGGCATCCCTGAATTCATAGGTTGTTATGTCCCTGAGGCAAATGAATTATAAAAATTCGTAAGCCCATTTTTTCCTTTCCAAATTCGAGTTGAAAGTTTAAATGTTTATTCCATTCAACTTTAACTTCCGTTAACTTCCGTAAATTGTGGTAACTTCCAAGATGTTATTCGTGGCTAACTCTGAAAGCCCGCCAGCTTGTGTCGGCCAAGTGTCCGCCACTCGTTCGGTACCCTTAGAATTTTCATCCATCAACACCTGAACAGAATGCCCTGCCGGAGGAGATGGAGAAAGAATGTCGCCGAGTGGCAAGGATGGCGGACCGCACTTGAGGCGCTCCAGAGAAGCGGAACGCGGCAAAGAAGGAGCGGCAGCTGGCCAAGTACCGCGTCGCCATCATCATCGACAGCAGTAGCAGCAGCAGCAGCACCGTCGTCGTCGTCGTCGTCGTCATCGTCATCGTCATCGTCCTTCCTGGCAACACTCTCAATTAAAATGTCCTCGCTTGGTAAGCGTGAGCGTTCAAGAGGCCATGAAAACTCCTTATTACACAGTGTCAGCGGTCCATTCACACTGAAAGATATTCCAGGGACCTTACATTTCGATATTTCCAAGGATTTGTAGAAGTTGAACAGCTAAGTTTTGGTAAATATTTAAAAATAATCTTAGAAAGCTTTAAAAAAAAATTAATAAGACATATTTACAAGTAGAAAAAAGCGAAGTTTGGCAGCGAAAGCAGAATTAAATACATAAATTCTCAAGTCCTAGTCAAATTTCTTACACACCCAGAAACAGCTACAAATTAATTTAAAAATACATTTGTTTTATAAATATTTCGATGCATTTCTTATAGTGCACTTCACCACCCAAACCCTGTACCCCCTCATGGGTTAAAGCCCAACCACAGTCGCGAAGCGCTTCTAACCCGAACCCGCGAGGGTTCTTGGCACCTACGTGTTAATAACGCGAAATGCGGTGAAATTTTTGTATTTTCAAGCACCCACTCGAGAGTGCCACGCCCCTGAGTCCTTGCCGCCCACCGCCCAGCAGCCTAACTTGAAACAGAAACCCTCCACGGGGCAAAAGTAGAAAATGAAAATTGCAGCAAACCAGAAATCATTGAGTGAGTTGGCAACACTTGGTGGCCCAAAAGGAGATTCGAGGGGGTAAATTTCTGATTGGACGGGGGAGGGGCTAAAAACACTTTAAAGAAATAGCAAAAATTTTGTTTTAATTTTCTGTTTCCTTTTTTTTTTTTGTGCTTGCTTCTCTCTAATTTTTTGTTGAAATTCGAAACACTTCAAATATTTGGAGAGACGAGAGCCGCCAAGAGGCCAAAATGTTGGGACAACTTGACGCCAATGGAAGGGAAAACCGGAGAATGGACATGGGAAATTTTAAACCCACTTGCCAGCTGCCTAAAGGGCAGCACTTAAAAAATATCTCCCCCACCTTAACCCATGTTTACTTTTGCAATATTGACATGAAAATATTTACACAAAAATACAAATCGCGACCACACTCTCTTCCTACTCCTAGGGGGAGCGAAAGTTTCAATTGCTGGGCTCTATATACCCTTTAAAGGGGTGCATTTTATAGTTTTAAATAATATATATTTACAAAAAGTATATTTATTAAATAAATTAATAATATAACGTCAGAAATTGCTACCTAATCACAAGCAAAATATTTAAAGACTTGAAAATTAACTTTCCAATGCTCATCATTTCAGAAAAGTTTATCTAACACTTTCTTTAACTTTAGCACTTTTAATACTTTAAATACAAATACAAATTATATTTACTTAATAAATATATCTTCTTTTTTTTCAAATTATTTGTATTTTTTAATTTATTATTTATACAATTTAAATTGTCATTACTTTCCTTTGTAATTCTTTCGTTTATTCAAAGAGTATTTCCATAATCTTCTTCTCTGGTTCGGTCTTCTTAGACTTGTTTTTTTTTATGTGGCCTGTGTGTGGGTGTTGTGTCTGCTTGTCGTCTACAATTTCCACATGTGGCTTTTCCTTAAAGGTTTTCTGCTGCGGAAAAGTTTTCGCTGCAGCTGGAGGGCACCAATAAACGTCAGACGCGTGTCAGGGCGCGTCCTTTGTACACTGACACCTCCATGGCTGATTTGATACAAACTTTTGGGGGGACGAACTTCAAGTAGGCAGGACGATGGCTTCAGGTAGGCAGGACAGGTGAGAGACTGCAGAGGAGGATGTACAGGTGAACAGGATGTTCTTGGCCACGGTATGGCTGTCATCTTCAATTGGACAAATCGCTAAAGTTGGGCCTGGGAGTTCAAGTGGTTAAGACGCAACAGATAACAAAGGAAGGAAATTTGTCGGGAAATTATGTATTGGGAAAGAAAGGATACTTCAGAAAATAAATATGCAATAAATCTGCCTTATTTGTAGATTTCAAGTTTCTTTTCAAATACTGTATTTCTCCTAATACTTCCCCTGAAAACTCTTAGCTAATTTGTAAAAAAAAACACTCAATCTGACTGTTTTCACAGAAAACGTAATTATTTTTTAAATTATATTCCTCACCCTCCTTACAGCTCTTATCAGCCGAATGAACAGCAAACATGAAACACGCGCGGAATTAAAGCAAAAAAAAAAAAGAATAAATTAATATATAAATCTGATTGACTAATAAAATTAAACTGATAACCTAACTAAATCAGACGTGTCGCCAGGCCTCACACAGTAGCTGAGCTCGACCCCTTTTCTCCCCCTGCGGACATGCCACCCCTCCCTCGTTCTTGAGGCCTGAAGAGCTGCGAATCTAGAACTGAAAACTTATGTCAGCGGCACGCGTCTGCGGCACGTGACCCCGACAAGAAAATCACGCTCAAGATCGCCCAGCGGGCAGTGAGGAGTGGCAAGTGGAGTGGCCCGGCGGCTGGGCGGGGGGTGTCGCGTTGGGGGAGGTGACGAATGCTCGTGTACAGATGCTTTTAAATTTAAATCGAATCAAATTGATTTGCTTACAGTTCCAGTTTCAGTTTGGGCCTGCTGCACTTGCAAAAAATAAAAGCAATCAATCAATCAATTCTAGATTTTTCACTTAAAATTGGAAAGCTTTTTTAAAAAATTGAACTATATATGGGGTTACTATTTTAATGGTTTTTAAATCACTGAAAATGGTTACATTGTAAAAAATTTGTTGATTTTGGTATCTAAAAAATTGTATGTCATATTTTTTTAAATATTTTTAAGAGGATTTCAAGCCTTATTTGGTTTTTGAAATAAAAGGAGTACAATTAAGTACAAAGCATATGTACATATTAGACAGAAAATTTATTGTAAATATTATTAAATTAGTTAATATAATATATAATTGAACGATTTTAAATCACGTTTGACTTATTTATAAATTAAGTCAAATGAAGTCCTGAAAGCTTAAGTTTTTATTTTAAAATAAATTTTTGTTTAATAAATAAAAATATAATAAATGTATATATTAAAAAAATATATATATAAACAATTTCATACATTTAATTACATATTTTTATACACATTTTTATAATTTTTTAATTTAAAACAGTTTTTGATGGTCTTAGCAACCTCGAAATTAAGTTGGGTGTATTCAGTTCTTTAACTTTTATTTTTTATTAATACAATAAGTTTATTAATGAATATTATAATAAATTTTATTAATATTATAATATTAATTCATTAAAGAAAAAATAAAACAAATATGTTATTGGATACTTTTTATGGATTTAAAAACAATATTAGTTTCTATGTGTTTATAGTATCTGTTTTTTAAATATTAAATTTCGAGAGTATGAAAATCTCAGAATATTTAAATTCTGGAATATTATACTTACATATTTATAATTTATTCATTTCAAATTTAAATATTAAATTTTCCCCCAGTGTAGTATCAAATTGACACGCCTTCTGTATGGCAAACTTGGCCAAAGGGGATGTGCCCACTGCCCTGACCGTGTCCCAAGCTCTTTGTTTAGCCATTTGACAAGTGTTTTGACAATATTTATTTGAGCTGCTTGCTACAACTGCTACACACTGCCACAGTACTGCCACTGCCACTGCCACGCCTCCGCCCATTTGGTATTTTCCTCCGCCCACATTCGAGCCACTGCTGCCGCTGGGTAATTTGATTTCCTTGGCGCTGCCATCATCTGCATCCTTGACGTTGGACACGTTTCTGCCTAATGGAGTTGCTCGAGTGGCGTGAATTTCAATTAAATTAAATCAAAATGTTGCATTTTTTATTAAGGCCATTAGCAGCACACCCACACTCACATGCGAGCGCAGTGCCGGATACCCCGCGGGTCCCTAGTTGGTTAAATTAAATTAAATTAAGTTAGATACCGCCTCGCTCGCTCCAAAGAATTTGTATCTTAATGTGCATAATGAAGTGCCAGACTTGACTTGCCATTCAGCACCTGAGTGTGTCGGCGCAGTGGGGGAAAATTGTATGAAAAGGAACCTTATTTTCCGGGAAAATCGAAGTGTTGGTTGAATATTTCAATTAACTTTCTGATTTAAATCTATTTAATGTTTTTATGTAGTTCTTAAGTAAATATTCATGCCATAAGAATAATACAGAAAATCCTTTTCTCCAATTAATAATAACTCAGAAAATTAAGAGCCTCTTCCCTTCCAGTGGGGCAAGTTAAATGAAAAGAAACCCAATTCCCGCAATATTTTCCAGGAAAATCAAAGTTTTTGTTGAATATTCAAATTAACTTTCTTATTATAAAGTCTTTAAGTAAATTTTCATGGCATAAGCTATGAATATTCCATCAAATCCTATACAAGTATTAAAAATACCTCAGATAATTAGGAACCTCTTTTATACCTTTTAATACATTTTAATTTCGAGCGTCATTTTGAGTGAAAGCCACCAGGTGCCAGAGTTACAGGTGCAACTGTTGCCAAGGAGAGCAAGGGAATGGGATCCTGGAGAGACTCCTCCCATTAGGAGGAAAGTGGAGTTTTCCCCATTGTTGTGTGTGCATTAAGAGTGCAGTGCTGCAGTGCTCAGAAAATTCTGGAGAGAGAGCCACTTTGAGTGGCAATAAACAATGCATAATGAGTTGAGAGTCTCGTTATTATTGTTGCTGCCCGTGGGCAGAGGCGTTGCATTAGTCAAACAGGTAATTTAAATTAAAACCCAACAATACGCCGAGCAGAGCATTTTAAAAAGGTGCGAAACTCATTTCGCCATTAGGAAATTACAAATTAAGATGCAAACACTTTTAATCTCAAGTCAATCTTTTCCCAAGTGTGGGTTCCTATCTAATTATATATTTAACAGTCCGATTTCGCACTTCAACAATTTGCCAATATACCAAGAATTTGTCTGTTTTGTCTTCATACAAAATGCAAAAACATTTGTTATCAACACATTTCAGCCAATTTTCGCAGAATTCAAAAAGTCAAACAAATACAATTATATTGAAAATTGTTTAAGTCATATTATTTATTATTATTATTATTTTGTACATTTTGTATAGTCAAAAGGTCTTTGCATTATCAATTTCAGCTAAGCTCGTGCCTATAAAGTCCCTAGAAAACACAGATTCGCAGTAATCGTTGTCAGTAGCCAAAGAGGAAACGTCTTGAGTCTCGCACAAAATGAAATATATTCTGATTCCTTTCATTATTGGGATCCTCTGCCAAAATACCCTTGCCAGAGGACTTGTGAGTTTACCCAACTAAACAAATTCTTATCAATTTATAAATAAATTATTCCTTATAACAGGGCAATTCCGTCTTAAATGACCTTGAACGAAGACTGGTGAGGCTGGAGACTCGGCAGTTCTCCGAAAGTGAAAACCTGGAGCACAGGATGCTCCAATTGGAAACCAAGCTGGGAACTCATCAAGGAGAAGAAAAGCTGGAAGGCAGCCAATTGGAACGAAATTTCTATGAAGTTTCCAAGGAGGAAAGCCCCGCTGAAGACGAGGCATTCCTTCATAGACTGGAAAGAGTGGAGAAGAACTGGGAAAGAATGATGGAATATGAGCTGGCAAAATTCACCTCAAAATATGAGAATCTGTCTGAGAGGTTCTCAGCCATAGAGAAGCATCTGGATGAGCACAAAAATGCTTCCCTTGATCAGGTTATGGAAAGGCTAAGGACGCCTCCTAAAAAAGAATCCGAAAATGACAACTCTGAAGAGCATAAGTTCCAGGACATTGGCGAAAAGTCATACTACATTGAAAACAATGAGAAAATAGACTGGTTTGCGGCTGTGCGGAAATGTAAGGAAATGAACGCACACCTGGTAAGTCTCCAGGACGAAGACGAATGGTATGCCTTGAAGGAAGCCCTTTGGCCGGACCACAGCTATTGGACTGACATCAACGACCGTTCCGAAGAGCATGAGTTCATGTCCGAAACCTCCGGCAGCAAGGCTCCTTACCTTATGTGGGATGCCGACGAACCGAATTCCCTTCCCGGCCTCGAAGATTGCGTGGAGTTGAGGGATGGACATGGTTACAGAATGAATGACGTGGATTGCTATGATACAAAATACTATATTTGCGAAAAAAATGTTTAAGATTTAATTAGAAGTAAAATAAATATAAATACATACACTTTTTTATGAGATGTTATAAATCTTTCTTTTTTATAAAGATTCCACCAAAAAGGAGTTATTAAAAGTGTACAGCCAAAGTCTTAGAAAATATAGTTTTACCTTAAATAAAAATATACACTTACTGGAATTCGTTATTTCTACAAATATAAAACACAAATGCAAAATTTACTTAATTAACGTGCAATTGTATTGAAATGTATTAAAGTTCATTGTTGGAGATAATCCTCATTGCGAGAGATTCCTATTCATATTTTAGCTAGAGGCAAATGCCAAGTTTAAACTCAATTATTTGATAATGAAACAAAAACAAAATGTTCAATATTTAAATAAATAAATAAATAATTAAAAATAAGCGAGAGTTGATTATGTTCTGACACTGAACGGATTTCTTCACTTTTAGATCACTTAGCATTCCGGGTCCTATTTTTTATACCCTTGCATTTTTTCATACATTTGTAAATGGTATTACATATTATTATTTTGAGTCTACGATTTGAATTTATTTAAATATTGTTTAACCTTTTTAGAGCTATGGTTTCCAACTTTTGACCAGTGAAAAATATTAATAATTAAATTGTATATTTAAATGACAATAAAAACGCTAGACAACAAATTCAAAAGCCATATAAATAGTTGCTTAAAATAATTTATAATTTATTGAGAATATTATTTTTATTATTTTTATTTATATTTATATTCTTTCTTCCACTCATAATATATACAACTAATATTATAAATAAATCCCCATAAAACGCATTATACATTTATAAAAACAACAATTTTTGTAAGACCTAATAACAAAATCTTGCAAATTGATTAGAAAATGTTTTCTAAAGAAACAGCTTAAATTTAGAAGTATTTATACTACAAGAATATAGTATTTCGGGTTGCGAAAATAAAGCCTCTTTAAGTAATTCAATTATAATACATTTATGCGTTTATAATAATATTTATTTAGAAATTATAGAGGTTTTTATTAGCTTGAAAGGTTAATTAAAACAAGAGCTTATTTACAGAAGTAAGAACAAGCTAAGTACTTTGGACTTTTTAGGGTATACCATTTATTGCAGAATATGTTTTAAGTCTTTTAACTTCTAAACTAAATTATATTAAAATAAAAACCCCAAAATCTCCCATTTAATCTCAGTACAATTTACTGATAACAAGTAAAAGCTGAGGCAAACAACACACAGATGTTTGGGTTCACTATATTTTCATCATTCATAGGAATAGAAGTCAAAAGGTCCCCGTAGCTGTGCATTATCAGGGGGTTCCAACACAGCTTAGCCGGCAGCTTCCTATAAAAGCTGCTCCAGCAAATGAGATTTTCACAGTCGTCTTTATCAATAGCAAAACTAAGCTCTGAAATGAAATACTTTCTGGCGCTTTTCGTCTTCGGGATCCTTTGCCAAAATACCCTTGCAAGGGGACTTGTGAGTTTACACGACTTATAATTCTAAGAAATTGATAAATAATCGAATACCTAATAACAGGACGATCCCGTCTTAAATGACTTTGAACGAAGACTGGTGAGACTGGAGGAACGGCAGTTTTCCGAAAGCGAAAACCTGGAGCACAGGATGCTCCTACTGGAGACACATCTTGGAAAACAAAACGAAGATAAAACGCTGGAAGGAAGTAACTATAAAATTTCAAGGGTGGAAAAGCCAGCCGATGGTTTGACTTTTCTTCAGCGACTGGAGAAAGTGGAGACGAATTGGAATTATAAATTGTTCGAGCACCTGAGGGAACTCGAAGCGAAGCACGGAAATCTGGATGAGAAGTTATCTGCTATCGAAAGAAAAGTAAAGGAAGCGCAAAGAAGTTCATCTCTTTCGGAGCAAAAGATGGAGGAAACCGATCAACGGGAATTTGTTTTAGTTGTAGATAAAACAAACCCAGAAAATGGTGAGTCAGAAGCGGAACTCGGATCTGGATATGCCGAATCGGAATTCGAAGATAAAGAGATATTAAGAGGTTTCGATAAGATCGGCTCAAATTATTACTTTGTTGAAAAGAATGAACACAACAGGAAGACCTGGTGGGCGGCTAGGGACTACTGTAAACAACTGAACGCCCACTTGGTAAGTCTCCGGAACGAAGAGGAATGGGTTCTTCTATCGCACATGGGCCTGGACTCGAGAGCCGACTACTGGACTGACATCAATGACCGTTCCACGGAAGGAGAGTTTGTTTCAGAGTCCACTGGAAAAACAGATCCCTACCTCAAGTGGAACGAGGGTGAGCCCAGTTCGAGTCCTGGAGACGAGGACTGTGTGGAGCTGAGTTCTAATGGGGGACACAAAATGAATGACGCCGATTGTTCGTCCGAGATCTTTTACGTGTGTGAATTGGATAAAAAATCTTTAAAGTAAATTAAATACATTAAATAATCAAAGAGAAATAAGTTCACATATGAGCATAGAACATAGCAGTTTTTTTTTAAATACAATAAAAATATATTTTAATTGTTTTAAAAAATAAAGTTTTATAAATGAAAAGAAAGCCCTGAAAAAATCATAACGATTAGCATGATTTTATCTGTTAAACATCGGAACTATAAATTATTTAATACATTTCAAATCGAGACTTAAAAAAAAACATAATACATAATAGGGTACTTGTGATTCTTAAACATTAATAAACATTAATTTTACTGTGCAACTTGTTCTCATTATTTTTATTTTTATTAAATGTAAATAAATTTAAAAAAATGTGATATTTTTCCTTCAATAGGTAATGACTATATTCTTCAATTATTTTTAGAAATATTATAAATTATTTAGGGTTAAAAAAAGGACAAGAACCTTACATCAATACAGACACCTGGCGGGCGCAATCGATACCAATTAAGAAAGTTTCTCTTGAAATCCTAAAAGTAGCGCCACAGTTCGCTCGCGATCGCAAAGTCTGGCAACGCTGTTTGCTGACGAATACAAAATCTGGCAATGCTGGATTGTCGAGTACGTGAGCGGACAGCGGGGCCACAGTGTCAGGTCGCAAGCGACCAGCGTTGCCAGACCTTTAAAAATCGATGCGTGAGCGACAAGCGTTGCCAGTCGCGAGAAAAAATATCGATAATTAATATTTACATGTTTAATCGAAAACTTTTCATCCCTAGTATTGTCTTTTGTCAGCAATGTTGCAAGTTTAGCTTATTATAAGCTAGTTCTAGCATATTTGAAACTAGAAAGCTTGCAAAATTTGCATCTATCTTAAAGCTTGAAATATTGCTTATTATATATATTATAATTTTAGTCAGAAGTTTGCAACGCAGTTGAGGAGACATTTCCGACCCCATAAAGTATCTATATCCTTGATCAGCATCAGTAGCAGTGTCGATCTTGCAATGCCCTTCTGACCGTCTGTCCGCAAGCTACGCATAGTCCCTCAGTTTTTAAGCTATCTGAATGAAACTTTGCAGATAGTCTTCTATATGCTCTCACTGCTATATGAGTCATAATGGGCCGGATCGGAGGACTATATCATATAGCTGCCATAGGAACGATCGCTAAATTTTCAGAAAAAAAAATTATAACTTGGCCAATTTTCAACATATTTTCATATAATTTAAGACGTGGCTATTTTATATTATTCTAGAATTTCGGTTTTAATTTGATCAAAATCTGACAACTATATCATATAGCTGCCATAGGAACTATTAAGAAATTTACTCGTTAAAAATTTTAATTTCGCCGTTTTTCAACATATTTTAATATATGGTGCTCAGAGAAGCAGCCTTTTCAGTTTTAATTTTATGCAAATCGGATGAATATATCATATAACTGCCATATAGACGTCAAATGTAGAGGAAAATGCAAAATTGTAAATGTACAAAAAAAGGACATAAAATATTCTAGGATCGAACATTTTTTGCCCACTAGAAGAAACTGGCTTTGATAAGTGCGGTCAAGGAAAAGCCCATAAAATGGGATAAGCCCACAAAGGCATTTTAATGCCATATTTATTATAAAATTTGTTTACAAACAACTGCTCATTATTACCCTTTACATGGCTTTTCATGGCCTTTCCTTTACTTCTTTGGTCACACTGGTTACCGAACAAAATATCAGATTTTTTTCAAAAATCTAGATTATACGGACACTCATCACCTGGTAACACTGTTTGTCAGTGAAATCGTACAGAGAGTGAAAAGTAACTAAAAGAGAAACCTAAGAATAATAGGAAGAGAAAAGAACGTTTGTTCGTGACGGCACTATCTTATATATAAAAATTCGAGCAGCCACAATAACAGTTTTTTTCAGTTCGTTTGCAAGCAACTTCGCGGACAAGCGAAACATTTACAATTAAAGATTATTTGTCCAAATAATAGTTTCGTATCTATATGTATAGGTTTGTACACAAGCCGAACATAGCCGAGAGAAATGCAAAACAAACGGGGTAATTTATTTAAGATGTGACAACAGTGATTGCAACAATAAATTAATTAACCGACATCAAAGTGTGCAGCGTTTTTGTTACTGTTAAACGTGTTAAAGCGTAATAAGTGTATCTGGTCGATCAAAAAAATACAGGGGACGCATGGGAGAACGGGCAAAAACAATGGAGCTGCCATAAAAATTGATTAAACAAAACAACATCGGAAAAGAGTGTGAAGAGTAAAAGAGCCCAGCGAGAGCAAAGGAAATAAATAATGCACAGAATGGTTAAATTATTCCTCAGGTAATTGCATTCACAACAAAAATAAACGTCCGTCGATCCCCCCTCCCCCCTCTTTTGCTATGTTCTTGTTATTGTTGCTCTCCATCTCCCTCTCTTTGCCGTCGCTCTTTGAGCTGCGTTTTTATTTTTATGAATGACGTAAGCCCCCGCCGCTTTGGTGCCCATAGGAAAGCAATAGCAACAACCACAAGCGATGGGCCGCATAACAAATTGGTTTTGTTGCTTTTGACTTTGTTGTTGTTGGGCTGCCAAAAAAGAGTGGAAAGGGAAAGAAATAACAAAAGCTGCCCTAACAGAATAGTTTGTGTGATTGTATGTGTGCTCCCCACTCTCTGACACACACACAAGCGCAGACATAAGTGGCGTCGTTGGCTTTTTTCTGGAAAAACGTGCTCGCCAAAAGAGAGCGCTTTTAAGAGCGAAAGAGAAATAGTTAAATCCACACTCTTTACAACGCTATTTCTTTTTTTGGTCAATGACCTAAGCTTTTTGTCCGTTAGTTGGTTTCGTTTCGTTTGCCAATTTGTACATGCTTGCCAATGTGTGTGTGTGAGCTGGTAAAGTTTATACTCTGCCATTTGATGCGATTTACCGCTAGTTTGTTGAAAGCCCTGAGCGCCAAACTTAAAGAGAGCCATTTGACCTCGCTTTCCCCGTTCCCCACCGCAACTTATGTGGTAAACAAAGGAGAAACCCCACATAGTTTATGTATTTTTTAAAGATTTCTTTTAAAGTATTGAGGAATCAACATAATTTTGTATTATCCGTTAACGAAACGTCCTTGAACTGTAGTGACCTTTCTTATGGGCTAATACAGTAGTTTTGACCTATCAAAATCAGAATTTTTTAGACTTAATTTTAAGAGATTTTAAAACCACAGCTAAATCTTGATCTGCTGATGCTGCATTGCATTTCTTACTGTTATGTTCCACTCGATCATCCACTTGCCTTGTTGTTGTGACACTTTTGACAATAATTAAGTTTATGCACTCAATTGCATTGAAGGCGGAAATAAAAACCACACAAAGATGTAACATTTTGATACGTTTGTAGCAATAACAAATGCCAGCAATAACAATAACAACGGCCACGGCGACAAGCAAATTAATAAACCGCGAAAAACAAGGCACTGTTTACAAGTAAAATAAATATTTTTGTTGTCATTGTGTGATCTTAAAAAGCAAATATTTTAATTTAAACTGTAGCAACTGCGGGGTTCCTTTGTTTTATTTGGTTCTTTAGGGAGATTTAGGTTTAATTCAAATTTAGTTTAATAAAATAATAGTAATATATAATTAAAATTATTTTTTTTTGGTAACTTAAGTAGGATACAAAGCCACATATTGTTTATAGTGTGGTCTAATAAATCGCTTGGGTTTTGAAATCCCTTATAAGGTTATCTATTTTTCATCTTATTTAATTAATTTGTTTAAGTCACTGAATTAGTAGAGCATCAAGTGTTCGTCATGCCGATTCGCAGTGAATGCTCACACAAAGAGCGAAGCAAAAAAGCTTTCTTCGCCTTAAACTCTCCGTTCGGTCCGTCGATATGTAAACAATCGAGTAAAATGACTTAATAATGATTTAGTACTTACACATAGTATTACCACCAGGAAAAGCAGAGCGGAAGTGCTTTTAAAATACACAAAATATAGATGGCAAATTGGCAATAAGAAATCGGCGCGACATAAATGTGGCTAGGTAAATACGAAGGCATCATTACTGAAGGTCGTTTTTGTTTGCGTGCGATAAACTTTTTTTTTTCGACTCTATGGCAAATAATACGAATACCCAGACAATCCGAAGGCACTGGCGGGCCTATGTGTTTGTGATTCGCATTATCTGCTGGCTTTTGTTATCCAACCATTTGCTTATCTAGGCATGATTCCCCAGGCGTGTGTTTGCGATGGATACCTGATTGAATTGTTGTCCGTATGTTAGCGCCCCGAATAGTAATCGACGGCCGGCTTATCAGCGGAGGGAATTGGAAATAAAGGAGCGAAATACTTGCGGGTGTATCAGGGCCCAGAAGGTGAGAAGCACTGCCATTAAGGCTGGCAACCGCAACCGCACACGCACACCCTCAACCAATTTGTCAATCAACTGACAATCAGTTGCCAATCAACTCGCTCTGCCCCGGACCAAGCCGATTTCAGTGCCCCGTGTGGGTGAGGTGGATTCTACAGTTTTTTTTCTAGGCAGTATCTGAAAAGTGGGACAAGAATCCACTGACTAATCGAACGCATAACTTGTGGCAATTACCTCTGTTTAGGCAACGTGATTCGAGCTGAAAGCATTTTGTGGGTTGGGTTTTCTCTATTTGGCCATCATATTCCAGGAAATACAAGTCTGTGTTCTGTTTTAAATATTTAAATTAAAATGCAAAGTATTTTTAGCAATTTATATACATTCTTTGGGTCTCTTTTATCCTTTTCAATTATTTATTTTAGTAAATTGATTTGAATTCATTTTTTTATCAGTGAAAACATTTTATTTTTATGATTAAAAATATTCCAAATAATGCTTTGTGTTTAAATATTTTTAAACAATATTTATGAATCTCTTATATCTATAAAGTCCAAGTCATTAAGACAATTTTTGCCCAGGAAATAAACTTGACATTTTCTGTTTATGTTCAAGTGTTTCTTTAAGTTCTTCTATTAGTAAATAACATGGTAACTGAAAAGCATTTCTGTGTTTTTGCCGCTTCATACAATTTGCAATAAATATACATATATTGTTTATATTTATTCAAAGTTTATCTGACATTTTCTATCTTAAATTTTACTTGCACGAAGTTCTCTTTTCTGCCAGATATTTTGTAGATTTAGATAAAGTTGTTACATAAAGTTTGCTGTAATAACTTGAATTATCTGGCTTTCCCTGAAATTAGTATAAATATTATCAACTTTTACTCTTAAACTTAAATGTAAACTACAACAGTTTATCTATAATTTTATTTATCTTAGAAAATACAACACAGAATAAAGTGGTTTATATTTTTGTTGTTACTATCTCTATTTGGCCAAGAGCGTTATTTCACGGCAAAGTATTGTGTTATCCGCGATTATCCGGAACCGCAAATGAAATCGAATGCAATGTTTTCACCTTGTTCCATTGCCAACCCGTGGCAAGCAATTAATTAGGCTTAGATGGATTTATGACCACCATATAACCCGAGATAACCCAGCGGCCCACAGTCGCGAATGGCATCATCGCGAAATGCTCATAAAAGGCGCGTCTATGACAGCATCTCCTCCGCTGGTGCCGTGCACATTTTGAGTATTTTTGGCCAACACAACAACAGCGGAAAATAATAGAAAAAAATTGAAAAAAAAAAACAAAAAACCAACCTCCGAGCGTCTTGGACATGTGCGCAAATCTTTTTGAACTTTCGCATTCGAGGCAAAGCGAAACAAGTGCCAAGAGCAAACCCTGACATACATTATAATTTGTAGCAACGCCCTCTTTTTATTTTGTCTAAACGGACTTTTTTTTAGAAAATATATACAAACATATAACATATTTATATTTTTGTGGATATTTTGTTCACCTACACGCGCGCATAATCCCATTTCGAGCGGCATCAATAAATATTCGGCCGGCAGATATAGTCAGTCCGATTTCTATAGCTATGCTGTATGAGTATATACTGCCATCTATTTGGCGAATCGTCTTCAGACCGCCCACCAACAGCTGTTGACACTCGCACGCGAAACAGCAAAAAAATAAAAAATAAAAAGAGCGCTTCGGAAATAGCAACTTACCTGGTAGAAGGGCCCAGGTAAAAGACCTGAGGTTATATTATAATGCAAGCCAAAAGGGAGTCCCGCCATTAGTCACAAGGTTGCTGGTCAACTACAATCTAAATTCGCATTTTTTGGGCTCTGAGTAATCGCAATAATTAGTAATTGGGAGCAAATCGGCTCGAAGTTACTCACAAATGTGGTAGTAAAGACACAGTCCGTTTAATAACTGTATGGCTGTTGGCGGTTAATTGATCGTAAAAAAACAATGAGAAACAAAGAGAATTTAGAGGAAATGAATTTTTTTTTATTGATTTTAGTTAATTAATTTTTAAGAGTAAAGAAGAAGGGAAACTATCTCAACTCAATATCGTTTTATAGTTATTATTTAATTTAACTAAAATTGGGTTCTCCTTTTATAAGACGCACTGTACCATACGATTGACTTTCGTTTGAGTTACCATTTGATTGGAAAACTTGAAAACTTATAGAAAGTCAAAGATGCAAACACTAAAACAAACAAACCAAAAGAGAAAGCCTTGGTGCCAAAAACAATGGGATCACATTGGATGTTTATAACTCGAATAAAGGTTGATAAAATAGACGGTTGGTACTATACTCTAATGAATAAAAGGGGAAAGAACTCATAATTGTATAAAATACACTCAAATGAAGGTTGATTTATATACTCAAATAAATAAAAAGGAAAAGAACTCATAATTGTAAAACCCGAGCAATTTTTTTTTATTTATAAAAATAAATTATGAATTAGAATAATTATATATTTTATGCGAATTTATATTATATTTGCTGATAGACATTGCTCTTTTCCATTTTATATTATCTCACTTTCTGTGTAAGAAACAAGTATTTCATAAATTATTTTTGTCCCTTAAAATTAATATTTATTAGCTAAAAACTTATAATAATACTATTCTCTAATGAATAAAATAGAAAATAACTCATAATTTCTAATACCCAAGTGAATAATTTTAATTTATTTATTAAAATCAGAACAGGAATTGGAATATTCATATTTACTATATGCGAACTGAGAGACATTTATTGAGAGACATTTAAACAATTTAATAAATAGCTACGTTTTCATTAGAAAATCAACCATAAATTATAATTTTTTTCCCCTTAAAATGCTTATACCTCATTACTATTTTTAAATAAATTTAAACCGCACATTTGGCTAATTTAATTACAATCTCTCAACGAGAACTTGAGCTCCTAACGAGTTTCAATCAAATTAAATTAATATTTTGTGCACTCTATTTGGTGTGTGAATTTGGCCGAGTCGCTTGTTCGATCGATTTGATTCCACTTAATGTGCGGTGTGAATTAATTCGTTGGCTGGTCAACAGAAATTATTGTTAAACAATCGAGAGTTGCCCACGCGCTGCCTGTATTTGTGGCTTCCTCCTACATTTATTTGGGCTTTTGTTGTCGCCCAAATGTTTGTTTTGAACGTGTGCTGCGAGAGATGGAGAGAGAGAGAGAGAGAGAGAGAGATCGAGCTTCTCTCCACCACTCTCTTTGTCTCTGGCAATTCTCTGTACTTCTGTGGACACCGTCGCAGATTGCGACTCATTCGCTTGCCTTCACTCGACGCGTTCACAACGTTGCGTATACGCCCCTTCGGCCGCGTGCATGAGTGTTAGAGAGTCGCCGTCGCTGCGAGCGTGTGGTTGTGTCCGTGCCCGTGCGAGTGTCTCTTCGTGAGTTCTCTTCACATATTCACGACCGACTTCCGTTCCGTTCGATCCCGAGTTCGGGGTATAAAATCATTTCTAAATTTATAAAACGAACGCGTATACACACTCTCGCCCGCCGCCCCAAAGAAATCAATTTAATTTGTGCAGAATGAAACGCCCGAAGATGTATATTTATGCATAAATATTTGCCAAGAGCACCCACACACGAAAAAGAGGGGAAAAAGACAAGAAACAACCAAGTGCTAAACAACATAAAAGTGGGAAATAAAATTTGTAGATTTATTTAGCCAGACACACCTCGATATATACACACGCTGCATTTGAATTATATTTATTGTTTTCCCTTGTTTTTGTTGCCTTCTATATGAGTTTCTTGAACATTGTTTTGTTTTCCCATAAATTCTTCAGTTGAAAGTGAAAGTGGCGTCGCACCGGCGAGCAGAGATCGCAGGGACAGAATGGACAAGTTATGCTAAATGCAAACGCTGAGCGAAAACAAAGGAAACGCTTGAACACTGAACTTTGAAGGGCTAGAAAATCGGGGCAAAATGCGCTTGCAACATCGTTACGCCACCAATACCACAACCAACACTCCGAGCACCAACAACAACAGCACCAACTCGTCCACCAGCAGCAACAATAATATCATCAAGCGGACCAAGAAACTGACCCGCAGCAGTAGCATAATCAGGGTACGTTCTGCCAACCAAAAGCCCAGCAAGATGCCACCACAAATGCCTATGGACAAGGAACCAGAGGTACTCCTGGACACCGCCTTTCCTCTCAAGCGGGAGGAGCAGCTCCTCCTTCACCCCGAGGAGGTGGATGAGGTGGAGGAGACCACCACCACCTCGGTGGAACTGCGTTCGTCGGCCAGCTCGCACATCCGCGCCTACACCACCATCCGGAGCAACTCGACGTCGGCGATCCTGGCTTCGCCGCTCAATTACGCCAAAATACAGTTCGTCCGCCCCCGCACCCTCAACGTTCACAATGTCTGCCAGACGCCCGCGCAGATAACGCAAATATTTTTTGGGTATGTTTTTTCTTTCGTTCGATTTCGCTTTTTGTTTTTAATACGTTTTTGGTTGCGGTAATTTACTAACACACTAAAAAACAAAGAGGGAAGTATAGGAGAATGGGGTTTGTGCGCTTTTTTGAGAGGTATTTAAGGGTATCTTTCGGGGTACTTGTCATAGTGTCCACAAGGTTTTGAAGAATTAATACGTATATACAGGTACCTTTTCTTGCATGGAACTTATCAAACATTACTTCTTTTTTAAGGAACCATTAAGTTACTCAACTTAAAAATGTGATTACCCCAAAAATTACGTATAAAATTAGCTTAGATTCATTAATAGCTCCACTAAATTTCCCATTTTCCTTAGTTGAATTTAATTCTTTCCATTGTTTATAGGTAGTTCATGCGAATCACATTTGAGATCTTTCCTTCACTCCAAAACACGCTTCACCCAAATATTTAGATTAAGAAAAAGGCGCGTCAAGGATACATATACCATTCATCATCCTCATCCCTGGGTTGTCAATGGGGAGGGTCAAGCTCCCTGCAGGTAACCAACAAGGTCACCAGAAAGCATTCCAGATGGGCACTCGCATAAATATTAATGGGTTCTTCACCGAACAAATATAATAGTTTGTTTATATAGAGTGCGAATAGGAAATATCCATTGGAATTAAAATTTGATGTACAAAACAATTTAAGTTCACTATCCTTTTCGACTTGGGTGAATGCTCTTCAACTGGTCCGCATGCATTAATCAAATTAAGAACCAGATTTGTATGGATGCCCTCAGGGTTATTCACTTTATTTGCCATAATCTTTGAGCATTATATTGGCTGAGATTTATCTGCTGGGCGTCACGATCTGCCACGCCTCCTACGAAGAGAACTGCAATCCGTTCCGTTTGGCGGCGCTCGTTCTTGAGAGATTTTGTCATCGTTATTTTAAAACTGATATATTTATATTTATTTTGCGCGCGCTCAGAAAACAGAAAAACAGAATACGAAAAAATATTCAATTAAACGAATTGCCACCGCTCCCTGACGGACAATGCCGCTGTCTCTCCTCGCACTTTGTCACTGTGTGAAAATTCAATGAACTTGATCTTTGTCTGAAACGTTGTAGATGTTTTCTTTTCCATTTTTTTCTGATTGCCTCCATTTAGAGGAGCGCGTGTATTGCATTTATTTTGTTTGTTTTTTTCTTCTTTTTTTTCAAAAATAATAACAAAGCATTAAAATGTCAAGCCGGGCTGTAAACACGAACTCACAAGCAAAAGCCAGCGTCGAGTATCGAGTGCGATTGTGGCTATCGAGTACACGCTGTAGATTGGACATTTGTCTCAATTTGCATATAATAAAGTCATAAATAAGCCAGCAAATTGTCACTTTTATAACATATTTATTGAGCGCAATGCCTTCAGGCAGAGTCATTTACAAATAACGAATAATTGGTGACCTATAATGGTGAGAAATTATTTTAAAAGAAGCAGGAAGTTTTTAAGTCTGCAAAGTGACAGATTGTTAAGGTATTATTATCACCTAGAGACACACATATTTTATGCAACAACAGATAACTATCCCCATTAAAGCTTAATTATTATTAAAAAAATATATATAGAACTCAATCTACTTTGAGAAATAAAATAAAATAAATTATAATAGCAGCCAGTGTAAGAGACCAACCACACCCAACGGATTCATAAATGGTATCTGCGGGGTATGAACAAAGTTCAATTCATCAGATCTTTGGCTTATGGTTTCGGTCTCCGACTTCCCACCGTCTTCGTGGCCGATGATGTTATGCCTGAAATTTAATTTTAGCCATGATCTATTGTCTACTGACCTTCTTCGTGACACACTCTGTTTGTAATGCTGCGGCACGTGTTGGCGATTTTCAGAGCATTGCACTGGAAACGAGAGGGATCGAGATATATAAGCTGTAAGCTATAAGCCGGGCTAGAAGACCCAGAAAGGCGTCAACTAATTTCCACTCATAAATCACAGCTGGCCGCGTTCATTGACGACTTTAATTAAAAGAGCTGGATGCGTTCGCCTTTCTGTTTTATTTCGCCTTAATTTAATTTAATTGTGCCGCTGTGCTGTGCGTCCATTGATGCAGCCATAAATCAAGCATTGACCGGGCACTTGTCCGCGGTGATGGGTTTATCAAAGGCACTTCAATTCAGCAGCCGCATTCTTTGTCAATTGTTATTAATTTTGTAGAGTGGCCAGGCAGCATTATATTGTTATTTGTTTTGATGTCTTCCCCTTCATTGCTTTGTTGATTCCGGGGTATTATGCTTTATTTTTAACTCGATTGTGGAACAGTGCAATCGAATATCCCAGTGGCAATCACGCTTAATTAATTTATTTAAATGGCAATTGTCTAAACAGTCCTCTGACGATTGCCATTTCCAAGTATCTATTAAGATTTTCCTTTAGCCGGGCTAATCCGGAGTTCATGTTATTGCAAATGATATTGTTTATATTTTTAGAAAAGCCTTCATCCGGAACTATTGAATAATTGTTTTCTCGGGTTAATCTCCAACCAAAGGGTTACTCACTTGGAAAGTTGATAACCTTCAATTAATTATCCTATTATAGAGATGTTTGGGGGAAGCCCGTTTAGCCCCGTAGTAATGTGCATTCATACTAGCAAGTGTTATCCTAATTACTTTAAATATGCGAATTAACTTGTCTCAACTTGGCCGAGTCATCAGCCGTCACAGCCTCAGGCGTGAGTAGTATCTATCGGGAGAAGTCAATTAGGAAAATCACCTGCACACCCAATTCGCGCTGCCATTGCGGAACTGCGGCACGTTGGCAAATAAATAATAATAAATGTGCTGGAAAGTGCATTAATAGGCTAGGCAAATGCGCGCATTAATTATTCATTCGACATAATTGAGAAACGTGCTGTAAACAATTAATCGAGGGCCTGCAGATACGCTGTAAACACATCCAGAGCCAAACATAAATATCGAATAACGAATGGCGAACGGCGAACAACGTATAATGAACCCCGATCCGAGTGAGTCGAGTGAGCTAATCGTTTAAAAATACATATACTGCAGATCGCAGCTGACTGCAATCAGCGGCTAAGAATAGGCCCATTGGGAACTACTTCAGATAGATGGGCCTACAAAGGCCAGCCTGCGACCGGATGGACATATAGTTCGCCTTCGCTTTTGATTGCCAGATAATGTCCGGCGATATAGCCGAGCGGATGAGCCAATCAGCTCTGATGTCACCTCCAAAAGCTGTATTTTAACCTCATCGGCGACAATTAACTGGCTAGATTTGATAAAACCGATAAGAGATACATATAAATGGAGTATGGGTGGTGTTGTCATCCCACGAAATAAGTTTAGGGCACATATTGTTCTATTTTTTTTATTTCCGTCGTGCTTTCCTCGTGATCCTCCGATAAAGGCAGGCCATAAAGTCGAATTAAAGATGATCCAATCAATTGATGTCATTAGTTATAAAGAGTTTCTAATCAATAAAGCTTGGTGATTTAATAAAGTGATTTGCAAGGCAACTTATACTTTTTTCTTAATTAGAAATATATCATTAAAGTCGTACTTCCGATCTCTTTCTGATTTTTGTACACGATCTACTTGAGATGAACTTGGCCAAAGATAACTCATTTGCACTTGGCTAATTTTCGTGGCCAAATACTTTATTCATTGCCATCTTCAAGCCCCTTCAACCCCTACGAAATGCAAACTAAAAAGCGTTTAAACAATGTTTCTCTTCTTTTTTTTATTATTTTGCATTGTTTACGTACCTCCATTTGTTTGGTTTTGCAACCGTCGCTTTATTTACGCGAGCGTGTTCTAAAAATAATATGCACCATCCAAAGTCAAAAGAAAGTGTGAATTTTTGAGGGCCATTACTGGAGGCTACCTCATAATTTACAATGCAAACACCCATCAAAAGTGGCAACACAATAGCTGCCAAAAACGCAAATAACGAAATTAAAAAAGAAAAGAGAGAAAGAAGCTTGGCAATTTAATAGCAAAATATAAGAAAGCCCATTAAATCATGTGAGTCCAAAATAACAGATATGTATATACATCTGCCTATATATTTTTAGCAGAAGAAACGGCGCAAACAAAATACAATTTTTTAGAATATAATTTTATGGCAGTGCCGAGTGGTGTTTTTTGTGTGGGTTCCTCCGAGGGTGTTCCGTCAATTTAAGCTCACTCACGATGATTGCCTAGATTTAAATTTTTTTCTCTTATTTGATTTTAATTGATTGTAAGAAATAAATAAATATTAACTTTACAGAGCTAAGGGTAGTTTAGACCTTAGGAAATAAGGATTTCTCTAAATAGAACTTGACTTAATAACATATAGATTTAAAAAAGGCAGAGGAGAAGAGAGAGTCTTATAAGTGTTATTATTATTAGCCTTTTGGCCTTTTATGTATCTCAGATTATCAGCTCAACCCCAGGTTATTATTATCTAAATTTAAAGTATAGCCTAGTATTTAATTTATCGTATTCATAAAACTTTCTAAAATAACCAAAATACCCTTAGAGTCTAAGGCTTAGATGCCCCTCAAGTTTTAGAATAATACAAAGCAGAGTTTGTATTCAATTTACTTAATTTATAAAATCTATTAAAATACCCTTAAATGCCACTTGGTTTTAAGATAATACAAAGCAGTAACTAGAACTTAAATTTCAGGCTAGAAACTCCCTTTCCATAGCTTTCCCTTGCGATCTTGTGTGTTGTCATTATTTTCCCAGGGAAATGCCAAGGCTTTACTCTTTCTCGGAACGATCCGTGTGACCTCTGATTCCAGAGGCTTTACCCATTACCGAACCCTCGTACTGACTCACATTTCCCCGCTTTGCACTCGCAGTAGCCCATTTGGGGCAGCCAGATGTGGGAGCGATCGGTGGATGCCTCACTAACCTTGCGCAAAAACAAATACACATACGGGAATGGTGCTTGTGGTTGGTTCTCCGGTCGCTTATCGATCGCCTGGATCTGGGCTTTCGGCTCTTTGTTAGTCGACCGAAATATGTAACCTATTTATTTTTGAAATGTTGACCTCATACGCACACTGTTGGCCCAAGTGGGAGTAAATCGATAGCGACCAAATGTGTCGATGACAACTTCATTCATCGCAGCATGGAGACTGATGATAGAGTGAGTGAGTGACTGACTGACTAAATAACTGACTGACTGACTGACTGACTGACTGAATGATTGACTGATTGACTGACTGACTAAATGACTGTCTGATTGACTGACTGTTTAAATGACTGACTGACTGACTGACTAACTGACAGTCTGTAGGCTGTTGAGCGGCTTTTGTTCTCGTCCGACTCACTATCTCTATACTTTCAATCAGAAAACGATAATTCATGACATCACCATCATCAACGGTCCGTGACAGTTCTCCACCCTTTCCGCTTGAGTGGCACACTTAATTGGTAATTTAACACAATATTAAATAAATGTGAGCCCTCCGGTCTGACCGACACCCCTGGCTGCCAGCCAGTGGCTGTAATTCCTATTAATATAAATCCACTCCATAATATTTATTCGCTTGTTTTTCGCTTAACCGCGACATCAAAAGTTCGTGAGCTTGGGCGGGCCGATTTTCTCATAATCGGCATTTCATTGATGGAGTCATTGGGCAGGGGGAAAAGAGAGTACATACACAAATACATATATAAATGCATAAGTATATATGTAGTATATGAAAAGCAGCGTAAAGAAAACCACTTGGCGGGAAGAAGCACTCTGTGCATGCGAAGGGTAGCCAGTCAGTCAGTTGCTCTGGTGCGCGTCCAAAGAGCGGTTGTGTTGTCTGCATCTTGGCTTTAAACTCACATTAACAGGCTATTTAATAAATATTTGGTTAAAATATAAATTAAACAGATGAAGAAAAAAATTGTGCTTAAAGGTATTTCGTGGATACAACTTCCCCAAGGATAATACTTGACAAAGGAGTTACGAAACTCTCATTTGAAACAAGGAACTTTGTTTGGTAATTTATTCTAATACTAAAAAAACAAGTATTAAGTAAACATATTTCAATCATATATTTTATATAAGGATTAACATTTTTGTAGATTTTTTAGTGAAATGCGCCTTTAATTTTTCCTAAAATTCAATATTTTTTTTAGAAAGTTTACTATTTTATTTAGAAGAATAATTTCTGTATTTCCTAATGTGAAATATTTTTTATAATTATGTAGAAAACTTTTACTAAACGAAACTTTTTACAATTGTAAAATAACATAACAAATTTCCTAATTTTTACGAGGTCTCTTAGGAAGGTTGTTTCCAACACTACTCAGAACTGAATTTAAAAACAAATTTCAAGAATTGAAAAAGTTGTTTTGCTTTGATTTCCCAGGAAGAGTTTCGCTGTAAGTTTTTTCCACCGCTCCCGGGAATATAGAAATATTCTTTTTCTGGAGCATGATCGAATCGCTGGCCATACACATAGATCCCCTGTTCGATCCGGCAAATACATTTTGCGATGTGTTTGGAACACTCCGCCGCTCGGCCATCAGAAGTTGGGCTGCGATTAGATTAGATGCCAGAGCAGCGATAGGGCAAATCACTCTGTACACTCCAGAGAAAACCCAAAGAGATTGGAAATCAGACAGTTCGGGCCAATACGGGCCAATAGCTGAAATTCCTGGCCCCCCGACCACGGCCAAGTGCCTGCGAAGGTAAACAAATTACTGGCAAGTGATATCATGGCGCTCCACAATTTGGGTATACAATCGAATAAATAATAAATAAATGCAAACCTGGGGAGAGGGCGAGTAGAATAGCATTTATATATGTATATATATAAATACGAGGCACAAAAAATGGTAAAGTGTGGAGCTTTAAAAATAAACGTTGATGTCACAAGCGAGCCCCAGAGACGAGCGGCAAAATACAGAAAAGAAGAAGCCGCAAGCGAACCGCAAAATAAAGCAAAAATAAAAGGTTATAGGACAACGAACGACTCTGCAATCAAGATACTCTACTCGTGTGAGACTAAAGCGATTCCCAGGCCAAAAAACCGATGACGCTATGGCTTTTACAGACGAAACTATCCCCTTGTGAAAGCTTGCCGCATTTTGGCCATGTTTACCCAGTCTCTATAAATAGTTCTCCGGCAGAAGCAACGCTTTATAAATAAAGAACCACCGATTAATCAGATACGACTAGAGCCACTTGAGGTAGGGTTTCTTCTAACAACTCCCCAGGCTGGACAGTGAAAGGTAGCGAGAAGATAGTCACCCATCATGGCTAAGAACAGAACAATTAGAATTGTGGGATTTAATGATGATGGCTGGCTTTGATATCATTTTCAAGGGGTCTTTTCTGGGACATTGCTTTGTCTATGAATAATGTCAAACATTAGTCTTGGTTATTAATTTACAGATAAATGAAAGTTTAAGGTTTAGTTTAAACAAATATATTAGCTTGTTTACTGTGTCTGATTCGATTTTGAATTCAATGTTTTTTGTATTAATTTTGGATGTATTTTTCGGTTACCTTTATAAAATTTAAGATATTTTTCAAAGACCTTAAAAATTTATTAATCTCATTTACTTTTCAAGTCTTTAAAAAGCCTTATCTACCCAAAGGTTTTGTACTGCTTAGTTAAACATAATTAATTGTTCAAACATTTAAACATAAGCAAAATTGTAAGCAAATTTCAGTGATAATATTTGAGAACCATTTTTACACTGAACGGAAAGGGTTATATACTTTTGAAGGGATTAAATATTGCGAGTATTATGTGGACAATGCTAAAATGTACTTCATTTTAATACAGATAAGGTTTAAACTATAAAATCGGTAATAATTTTAAATAACTAAAAAATATAAATAGAATTTTCGTTGGCTCTTATAGATTTTACAAAAAAATTATAATGAATCGTAAAAATTAGACATAAAAAATATTTATTAAAAAATAATAACTTATATGAAAGAACCGAATTCTCAAACTTTTTTAAACCATTGTATCATTATTTATTTATTTTTTTTTAATTTATTTAAAATTATTTTATCAAATTTTATTATTTTTTTTTAAGCCACATTTAAGCACCAAAGTAAACACTTTTTCACACTTTCCGCCCCATTAACGATCATTAGTAGCTTGCTGTGCTGAAACGACAGCTAACCCCACCCACAGCTTATCGTGGAAATAGTTTTTTTTGGCGGGATATATTGCCAATTTGGCTTAGATAAAACAGATAAACGGCCAAGAACTGCAGGAAGAGTTCAAAGAGCTCGGCGATGACGCCAGCCCATTGATAAATATTCAGCGAGAGTTGACGCAGCTAACACAGATAACAGATAACGCCTGATAAATAAAAGAGATATGTTTGCAAATAAGAAAAAAAAAAATTAAGTGTGTTGCCAAGATTGTATTGGCAGGCCCACTAAAAACAGCTGTTCAAAAAGAGCGCCATTTTCTCTTTTCCTCCCACTCTCCCACTCTCTTTGTGGGGCTCTCTTTCAGTGGCTGCTCTTTGTTTAACATTTTACTCACCAAGCATCGTCATTTTTATTATTAGTTATGACCTCATCATCGATTATTGCCGGGAGAGTTGTGGCAGTGTGAGTGGCGGCCGGTCGTTGTGTGTGTGTGTGTGTGTGTCTGTGTGTATTGAAACGAGTCGCTGAGCAAGCTGCAGCCACAGCTCCCCCGCCCCACCACGCCCCTCTCAGCACCTTTGGGTCTCTCTTTTTCGCTACCTGTTACCAACAGAGAGCGAGCTCCATTCGATGTGTGTTGTATGTTTGTGTTAGGGCGCCACAAGTCTTGTGCAAATGTACACTGGGAAAAATAGTACAGTCATAGCGTAAATACAAAATTTAATAAAGGAAATAACTAGAAAAAAACCTCAGCTTCGAAATTCGAATAATTATATTAAAAAGGTTTAAAATAAATCTTCTTTAAGTCCTAGTAAATATACAAAAATATATATATATATATATTTTGTATGTTTACTATGTTTGTGTAACATTAATTTCTCTCTGTATAGCATAGAACACACCTCTCTTTGAGATTTGTCTCCATCTATGCATGGAACGCCGCTGATTAATCCGCGAGTGCCTGACATGTGTTCTATAAACTTGTACGCAAATATTTTTCGCTTGATTTACAAGCTGTTAAATGCAAATATATGTTTAGACACTCACTGTGATTTACACACAGCGCCCCAAATGCAAATAGTATGTTTTTTGCCTTTATTGTCACTAGCGACATTTAATCTTCCACTGACGCTTGACGCTTGACGCTCTCCGGGGCCGTACTCATTCCCCGGGTTCAACGTACATTCCGTGTCATTCCGTTCAATTGTCTTCGGAAATTGTTTATTACTCATTTCAAAAGCACTCTACGACGTGGATGGGGAGCGTGGGTCAATGAAATCATTTCCACAAATGCATTTTTCTTAATGGCTATCTCTGTAAATGTACCCTGGTGACCGCAACGTCATTTGGCTTGGCTCGGGGCCAAAAAAAATGAGTAAATCCACATTGCATATGCGGTGTTTTGTTGAAAAAGTTCATTCATCACTTGCGGAAATGCTGATCTGTTTACTACCTTTATAGGTTTATTCGGAGATTATTCGTTAATTGAGTTGAATAAGAAAAATAAGGCTGAATGGATAACTTTAAATATTTATTGACCTATGGGAAATATAACAATTGGTACGAGCAATAGATACAAAAGATAACCTATCAGGATAGGCAGGAGACCCTTTGGTTGGAATCCTAAAAGTATGTAATAACTAACTTGGTAAACCATTAATTATTCGTAATTAATTAATATAAAATGAATGCTTACCCCTAACATCAGTGCAGAAATTTCTCCCAAACAAATTAACTACCCAAATATCAAGATATAAATTTATCATTTCCCCTCTTTATAATTGATAGTCTCCAGCAACTTCATGTCTTGTCTTACCATTATTAATTGCTACTCTCGCTCAGCACCTGATTAACAGATAAGAATATTCATTAAATCAAATGGCATACATACATTATTTTCAACTGGATACATTGATAAAGCTATACTTATGATTTAGAGATAAAAATTCATTTAATTAACTGCAACATTCATTCAAGAAATGAATACTATACGAGCAGATAATTGGTTTTCATTACTATCAAACCGTGAGGATCGGACACGATCCGATGAATCACACTCAGGGATTTCGCATACTCGGTTGTTATCTGTTCCACGATGGCCTAATGGCTGATACTAAGTACAAGCCCACAAGGGCTTCATAATAGGCAATTTTGTTTTGTTATCGAGAGATAGCCAAGTTATAGATAGTCTTTACTTGATTCGAGCAGAAACGCTAACCAGACGTTATCTTTAGCACGTAGGGTCTGTAGCAAAGGTGAGATAAAGCCGCAGGGTAACAGAGGGAGAGTGGGAGAGGACCTTGGTGTATTAACTTGGCCTTATCTCCTTACCTTTTAATGGGTCACGGAGAATTTCCGGTAGCCTGGCCTGATCACTCTGGTGTATTTGTTTACCTTCACTCTCTTCTCTTCTCCAGGTTTCTCTTGGACTCATGCTTTAGTTATTTATTTGTTATTTTATGCGGTTGGTCAGCATTAATAAAAACCAAAGAGCCAAACTTGTTTACTACCTTATGTCGTCGCAGTTTAGGGGCGCATCATGTCAGGTTCTAAGAATCTATCTGATGCCAGAATTTCATCATGAATACAGCTAATGAATCAGCTTAGCCCCACCTGACCTGGAAACATGGAATATTTTTGGTTTATTCTGGATGATAATTTAAATTTTCCATCGCTTACAAATTATAGGAAAAAAGTCAGAAGCTATCTGTTCAGCCTAACGATGTTTTCTTAGCTTAATAAATAAGATGGTTAAGATTTTAAGCTTAATTCAAAGATGTCATTCAGACAACTTCTTATAGCCTTTAGCTAATTGTCGATACTTCCCGTTTGCCTTTAATTAGATGAGCAGGAAATGCATCTCGGCACAGACATGGGAATGCTCAAAATAACATTTATGACCAAATCGAGAATCTGTTAATTGTGCGGATGCTGCACTTCCTCGGTTGCATTCCCCTCTTTCCATCCCGGAAATGTTGCCACTGCCAAATTTGCTCATCGACTGGCGGCGGCCAATGCTCTTCCTCTTTATGGATCTCTCTGATTCTCTGCCGTGTTTGTGGTAAACAAAGCATAAATCTGTTTGCCATAAAAATTCCAACAACATCAAGAAACAAAACGGTACTAATATGGCGCAACTTCACCCACACAGACACAGAAGCAGGCCAAAAATAGAAGACCAACAGAACGAAACAATTTTATTAAAACAACAACAAAAAATAGTAAAGAGAGGCCAGGCCAAATTTAGTGAATGATGTGGAGATGTGGGCGTGCCTAGTCAGCTGATGCAGTCATGTAATTGGCATCTAGACAAGTTTGACCGCCGCCTGCACTTGGTCTTCGGGTGTCTCTTGGCCAACCCGTCTGTGTTGCCAGAATTTGGGTACCTATGCAAGACAAAGTAACGTATATTTAATTAAAAAAATTAATTAAATAATTAATTGTTATACCAAATATCCTAAACTTGATCAGAAAGATAGAGATTACATTAACTTTAATATATTTGCAACACTCTTAGTTCATGTTTCTATAAAAACGTTTCAGATTCCTCTTAGTACTTAGTAAATTAAAAGTAAAATTAAACTTAATTAATTTAAATTCATTTATTTGAATATAGGGATGATTCAAATAAATTAATTGAATAAAAACCCTTTATATATATTTAAAAAATAGCCAAATTGCCACCACAGAAATAAGCCAAAAAACAAACCGCAAACCTCTCTCTTTCTCTGACATAATCGGTTGGCATTTGAATTGAATTTGCATTTGTTGTTGGGCTTCGGCTTCTCTTGCCCAACATGTGTCATTGTGATGTTAGAGTTTCTTAGCCTCTGGGTTGCATGGTTTATGCTTTGTTTTTGTGTGGGCATAGCATCGGCCCAAACAGTTAACAGACAAGTTTGTTGAGCCATAAAACCAAAAATGTTGCTCCCCATTAATGTCTTCCCGTTCGCACACGCTTTTTTTTTTTGGAGCTATTTTGACAGGGACTTTTCTGAGCGACGAGTGGGCTGTATAAATCGAAGGGGAAAAAATAATATTTTTAAGAGCTGTTTACAGCTTTGATTAAGTTGAATACGATGCCTAAAGTAAGGGTATCTTTACCCCACGTCTTTTTCCTTAACTGCTTGGGAATTACAGGCATATTTTGTCCTTTTTTGAAGTCTTATGTAGGAAATCATTAGCACATTGTTGTTTATTCTTACCTTTAATTAAATTTTTAATAGTTTTAATTTAGCATAATAAACTATAATAGCTTTTTAATTTGATTTCTGACTTTTATTTGTCACTTGTCTGGGCCTTGACTTGACGTCATTTCACCGAATAGCAACCTTCTTCTTGCCATTCTCTATCATTGATAAGCCGGCCAACGCCATTATATGAAATAACTCTCAGCTTGGAACAAATTCTATAAACAAAATAATGGTCGAGTTCAGTCGTAAATCTCAATCGCTGGCGTTTAAAACCGAGAGTGGAATATAAAATAATTATAAATAATTTACGCAATACGAAAATTACAAAATTCTGTTCGGTTGCAAATTGTCAACAACGCAAAAGATATATAATATCGCTATAAGAGATATTGTGTACCGAATTGTGAATGAATTATTTTGCGTTTTCCATTTCAAGCCCGAACCAAGAGATATAAATAAGAAACACAACGAAAACGAAAACAGTTTCGAAATCCAAATGGAAATCAAGTAACTGCGCCGCAGAAATTTCGTACAGCTTGGGTCCAGCAATATACGATAAATATTACCCATTTATAGCTGCCCTCCAGCCCGCTCCAATCTGATCCCTCCCTTTCGTGTCTGACATACGTTACGTATACGCGATATTTAAATTTCCATTGCACAAATGATGCAATTGCCAATGTTTTTCCTGCTGGTGATTCTACTGCTGCTGCTGATGGTGACGACGATGTCCGGCCAAAGGGCTGACGATGAGGAAGAGTCCGACACGGCAGCCACAAAAATATCGTAATACTTTTTTTTAAATAAATATTGTTATTGAAACTTTTTGTTTGAGCTTTGCTTTTCCATTTTCGTGTTTACATGACTCAAAATGGTGGCTTTAAAACATGTGTCGCCCCCAGAAACGTGACTGGCGTACATTTTTGATATATACTGAGATTCATACAGTTTCCTACACTGATTATAATACGGAATTGATTGGCTCTCGAGTCCTTGGGTGGGTTCATTGCGTTGATCCCAGTACAAATATGTAAATGTTATTGATTTTGCGTTTACGTTACAAGTAATCATAATAAAAACAATCTTTCCGCATAGGTTTTTCAACTCTAAATTTACAATATGCTAAAAATACTTGCTATATCCTCCAGCTAGGTGATAAAACAATAAATTGCACAATGTATCGCATCCGCAGGCACATAAATCGAATAATTGTTTAATAAGGCCATAAATCGTTCAATAAACCATTACCCAAGGCAGTTTATTTTTAAATATTGAGCAACGATAAAAGTGAAAGAGACTGTTTGCTAATGATCTCCTCGTTCATTTTGTTTCTTACAGAGATGTGCTGAATGCATGGCGTGCGAAGGCCCGGTGCAATGTAGTGCCCGACGAGCGGACCCAGGAGCTCTTCCACGAGCTAAGCTTCCACCCTAGCCAAAAGCAGAGTGAGTACTTTTTTCTATATCCTACAAAAATGAATTCTAAAGTTCTGCTTTTTGTTACAGTAAGCGAAATGCTGCAGACGGCCAAGAAGGTGGCCCGCAAGGGTGGAAGTGGTCAGGCGAATGGCTTGACCTTTGGCCAGTTTTGTGTTCTAGCCGCGGACCTGAAGCGTTTTAGGTAAGTCTCTTAGAGCATCTCTATTTTAAAATATTTATTTATGATTGCTTTAATTCAATATCCCCAGAGCTTCAACAATTTCGAATCAGCCGTCTTATTGCGACTACCAGACACTGCTCCCGGAACAAGATGATCCTGCCAGCTCCTCCACCTCCTCCAAGCAACGTATGCAATCGCCAGCTGCCGCCCAATCGTCGTCGCCTGCTTTCAGCAACAAGAAGTCGGATAACCATGGCACCGAGCTGCGGAGCACCAAGTCCTTCAGCAGTGTGGATGACACCAAAAAGAAGAAGAACGCCAGCAATGAGCCCGTGGAGGTATTCCTCGGCGGCTCCTGTAATCCAACTACCTGGCGCGCCGACGTTGCCATACCAGCCCTCAAGGAATTGGGCATTTCTTTCTACAATCCTGTGAGTCCTTTGATCTAATATATCCTTGAGAATTTCCCACTTACTTGTTGCTTGAATTTGACCCACAGCAAGTATCCGATTGGACGCCCGATCTGATAGAGCTGGAGCATCGAGCTAAGGAAAAGGCCCGTGTATTATTCTTCGTTATGGATTCGGAAACACGCGCATCTGCTGGTGCCATCGAGGCGGCACACATAGCGGGTCAAAACTGCAAGCAGCTGGTGTTGGTTTTGCATCCGTATAAACCAAATCAGAAGATCCTGAATGAGCCTATTTCGCAGCAGTGAGTATTTAAAATATTTACGAAATAATCAAAGGAATTATTGTGATAATAAATACAAATTTCGTTTGTTTAATTTTCAGAGAATACCTCGATCTAAATCGGAATCAATTGATACTTAAGGAGCTGGTCTCCCGTCGCGGTCTGCCTGTATTGGATAACATACCCTTGGGCTTGCATCGCACCAAGGAAATTCTCTCTGGCATCCGAGATCCACCGTCCAAAATATCTTCTATATTAGAGTGAGTGCCTCAGATTTTATTATTAAATTATTTAATGTAACTAATTTGATTTTCCCCACATTTTTCTAGTACCGTTCGCGGCGCCTTCGATCGCGTGAATCCGCAAAGCGATCTGCTCACTGTGGAACAGTGCAAACGTGCTCTCTTATTCCTAGGCTATGCTCAGAGTTTAGTTAATTTAGACAATCTAACTAAGATCATAATCAATCAACGCGAATCGCTGAAATTGCTCCAAACGCACAGTCCCAGAGCTGGCGTCGAAAATCTGGACGGGAGTGCCGCCGATGAGGGCATCCAGCCCACTTTGCCCAGCCAGGAGCTCATCGACTTTGATCTGTTCTGTGTGATCTCGGCCTACCTGTCCGTCCTGCAGCAGGAGATCCACGAGAGCGGATGTATTTCGCCCATCAAGGGCACTAATGTACCGCCTCCGCAGGTCTATTTCACAAATGGTAATTATTGAGAGTGACATCGTTGTAGGAACCTATTTGTAATCCTATTATTGCTTTTAATTTAAACAGCTCCCGATGTGGACATCTACTACTCGGCCAGCAAGAACATTTCGCGCACTTCGAGCAACGCCAGCGTTCCGTCCAACAGCAGCAGTGGAATTGGCCACGATCTGGAGCGGCAGAACTTGTTCGAGCAGCTCAGCCGCAGCCGGGATAGCGGCACATCGTCGCCCCAACCCACGGGGGTACCGAGCAGCTTAGGTAAAAGCCCCAGGCCACAGATTCTCCTTAATGTGGAATCAATCGAAACAACCGAAATAATCACGACCAAAACAATAGAAACCAAGGCCAATGCTGTGACGGCTGCCCAGTTAGTTTCTACGCCAACCGAGGAGGAGGAAAGCGACTCCAACGATTCGGTCTTCTCCAGCAGCAGCTCGATAGCCAGTGCCGGCGATGCTCTCTGTTGCGGTGGCGGCCTAGATCTTCGGGATGTCTATCTGGGTGGAAGCTGTGTCCTCCGCACCAAGTGGCGTACTGAGCTGGCTGTTCCGTATTTGCAGTCGAAGAATGTGAGTTTCCACACCCCAGCGCTGCACGAGAGCATCCAGTTGATGCAGCAGAACCAGGATCAAAGCCAGGAGCAGGCAACTGTCACCCAGCAGCAGCAAGCGCCCAACGAGCAACAGCAAACGCAGAGATCGTTTGTGCGCACGCGCAGAAAGTGCCGGGGCAGCCAGCTGCAGTTGGAGGAGCAGGAGGAGCTGACAGTGGCGGAGGAGTCGCTCAGCTGGTCCCTGCCACCGGTGGCGGTGCGCCAGAGCCTGTACAACCCATCGCTGCTGGACTCCAGCCGAGTGCTGCTCTTCGTCATCACGAATGAGACGCGTTCGCTGGCTCCCATGACACTGGCCGCCCACTGCATTGGCCTCATGTACAACGTGGTGCTGGCGGTGCAGATGCTGCCCGATGACTGCGTCCTGGGTGGCGAGAAGGTGGGTTATTACACTTATATCCAATGTATTTGTATTAATTAAGTCCTATATTTTCCTCACAGCTGACAGTGGCGGCCATCAAGGACTACAATCGCGGACGGTCGTACCTGATTGACCTGGCCAAGCGCCAGGGCGTGCCCGTGTTCACCGATATTCGGGCGGCCCTCGAGTGCACCGTGGCCAAGGTGCAGGCCTACAACAACCGGGATCGCTGCTAATTCGTACCTGTATTCAAGTTCCAGCACATGACAATTTAAGCTTATGTCTAATCTAAGGCCTAGTGCAATTTACGTTCTACTTTCCCCCAAACTTAAAACTAACTTAAACGGTGTCTAATCGTATTCGGAGTACACTCTTCTACCTAGTTAAAGCTATACGTAATATGTTATAAACAACAAAAACCAAGTGTAAAACCACTAAAATGTCGTCGCCCAGAAAGCGCATTTCATAAACTAATGGAGAAAGTGACATGCATTCGGAGCTCCCCTCTCTCTATATCGCTAAAACGCTATAAGCTATATAAGCTATATGCGGTATGCTGTATGCTGTATGCTATATGCTGTATGCTTTATGCTAATTTATTATTTATTTAACACACAATCATGTGGTACATGTGCTAAATTAACTGTAAATATTCAAACATGTACAATCTTAAAATATATTTATATTTTATAATCGTAGTGAGCATTCATATACAATTAATTAATAACTATGTAAAAGCAACAATTATATATATATATGTATACCCATAGTGACCCACTATACCAGTTAGACGGCAAAAAAAATATCTCAATAAACCAATTTTTCTAACATATTTGAAAAGATTTTGACTTTGACTGTGTGATAAATTTCTTGAACTAAATTTAAATTTTGTTCTAAATTTAGAAAAGATTCCGTAAATTAAATTTTTTTAAAGAAAAGATTTGCTATGAAAATGTCTATTAAGATTATTTTTCAGATAAAAATACAAATTTTTATCACTCTCAAATGAAATATTAAACTACGCGCTCTTCGAAAGCTTTCCCAGATAGATTAAAAAGCTCAGTGGCCTGGCAACTCTACGGCAAGCCATGCCACCAGATCATAATTTTTGCGACAAGCTGGCAGCCCTCCGACCGCAGAAGATCGGCGAAAATCTGACGTGATAGAAGTCACACTCACACACGCACGCAGGCAGTACTCTCACTCTCAACAAATTGCTTTGTTGCTATTTTCGCGTGGCTCCGTTTTGAACTCTGTTGGACTGAAATTTAACAACAAAATGTGATATTATCGGCGCTTGTTTTCCACACGCGTTTTTCACCATTCGCTGCGTTGTGTGGGCATGTGTGTGTTGTTGTTTTAGTTCCACTTGCCACCTCTTTCGTTGGGTTTGGCGACTTTGATTTCAGTCGCCAATCGTCAATCGGTCCGCCGGGTTCTTTTCTCCAATTGGAACGCGACAGTGTGGGTGCGTGTGTGTGTGTGCGAGCGGGTTCAATCAACTGTAGTTTGCCAGCCGCGCACATTCCTCCCCGCCCACCCAAAGCCATGCTTAAGAACCACAACACGCTCCATTTATGCAATTAATGCATATTAAAATAATAAAGTAAACGGAATTTTTTGTTTGGCAAAAACAACTACGTAACAGCAGCAGTCGCAGTCGCAGCGCGGCGTGTGTGTGTGTGGGGTCGAGAGCGCCGCGAGAGTGGGAGCGCGAGTGATAAGTGAGAGGGAGAGCGTTGTTGGCGCTTTTGTAACGGAACTCAGAAGCCGTAGTTGAATTCAAGTGACGTTCGAAGACGGCGGCGCAAAGGAAAACTGAGAAACAAAGACAGCAGCGAGATGTTAAAGTTATATATTCCACTTTGATTGAAATAAATGAATATGCAGTGTGCCAGTTATACAACTGGCAAAATCACTCGTACGGCTTAATTAAACGCCCGAGATGAATATCGCCCCAGCAGCAGCCCAGCAGCAACAAGTGCAATAAAAAATCAAAAGCCAAACCAAATACCCGAAAAAAGAGTGGCGTGTGTGTTTGTGCCAAAACAAAACATAAAAATAACTCTCCAGACACAGCACAAAGGGGAACAATAACAAATAATAATAAAAGGTAATACGAAGAGGAGGCACAGAAACAGAAATTAACCGGCGCAGCAGCGACTTTAATTATAACGAGCCACGAAATCGCATAAAGAAATCAACAAGTGTGTGTCTGCGCTGCTATTTCGCTTTTCATTCATGCGGTCAACTCGCCAAAGCAACAAATAATAACAACAAAAACAATCGAAAAACAACAATAATAATACCAGCTGATAAAAGCCCTGCAGTCCAATAAACAACAACAACGAGAGCAGTAAGAATTTCGCCTGGCCACTGAGCTTTAGGTAAGTTTTGTGTCCGTGTTTAAGTTGGGAACTGGTTGGGAACCTTTCCTACTACTATATGTTTATTATTGCTAGACGGCTGCAATATTTGCTAAACGTTTTAGTTAGACAAGCTTTTTGGCTTTTTTATCAAGAGTGTGTGCTGTGTGCAGTACATTGCATTACAAAACAGTGGGTGCAAATATTTGGTAATTCGCCAAGTGAAAGGTGTGATATTTTCATGAAAGTGCAGCTAATGCTCAGAAGCTACTTCTTTAAACTTATAGGGGGATCCACATAAAAACACCTATATATAATTTATTTTTTTAAATACTTTAAATATGGTAGAATGATCTGTGTTTTCAGAAATAAATATTTTTCCATTTACACGATTTTATACTTTGTTGTGGCAACCTTAAATGCGTGTTTTTGTTTTGGGATTTTAATTTAAAGGTTTTGATTGTTCCAAGATATTTTTAACAAATCTACCAAGATAAAAAATAGTATAATTCCTTATAATCCATCGACTTCAATATATAAAGACGAACCTTACTGTATTTATATACGCATATTAATTAAGCAGACAAACCCTAGACACGTGTAGAAAATGCAAGCCGAGCGACTAGCTAATGACAGATCTCCCTGTGTGTGGGCGGTGGCGAGGTCTCCGAAAGGGCATCAAGCTTGGATAAGCCCTGTTAGCACAACTGTTAGGTAATCAAATACGTGGGATGTACGATCACTTCCTAGAAGCCTACCTGATTCCTAAAAGTAGGCAGTCTTAATACGGCTGAAGGAAGGTTAATAAAAGGGTTAAAGGTTAATGGAATCCCCTCCGAAACATAAAAAATATGTTTATGGGTTCTGCTTAACTTGATCTTAGCTTCTGGGTAGCTTTAACCAAAGCACTTCAAATAGATCAAAAAATTGGATACGATTAGATTCTTTTCCAACTACTTTTAAAAATTCAACAGATTTGTAGTCGCAGTTTCCACATCTTAAACCGAAATCAATATCTTTTGTCACAGACTTTAAATCACATTAATTTTGTTATCAACTCCCAAAGAGAACCCCCCAATTTCTTAGAACTTGGATATCTTGGCCGTGTTTAGGGCCTCCGTCATCAAGCGACCGAAATCCGAGTGCACCATGGTGAATAGCTTGACGGCTCGCTCCTGAAGGAACTGACTGGCCTCGGTCAGATGCTCGGACAAGTTTCGGATGAGTCGCTTCCTTCCGCAGTTGTCCAGGGTGTATGTCCAAAAGTCGGTGACCTGGCTGAAGTTGTCCTCGGTATCGCCGCTCATGTAGCGGTACACATCACCGGTCAGAGGACAGCACGTTTGCAGGGCCATTGCCCTCGGACTCTCCTTGGGCCCGCAGAAGGAGTTCGGGAAGTAGTTGGGGGCTCCGCTCTGGTTGTCAGTCACTGTCATGGGGCCATCGCGCTGATAGTTTCTCACATTAACCCTGTAGGGACAGTTGACCGGGATCTGCATGCAGTTGGGGCCCAGGCGATGGCGCTGGGTGTCTCCGTAGGCAAAGAGTCGGCCCTGAAGCATCTTATCCGGCGATGGCTCGATGCCCGGAACCATGTGGGCAGGACTGAAGGCTAGCTGTTCGACCTCCGTAAAATAGTTGGTGGGGTTACGATCCAGAACGAGTTTGCCGACCGGCAGCAGGGGGAAGTCCTTTTGGGGCCACACTTTGGTCACATCGAAGGGATTAAAGCGACACTTCTTGGCCTCCTCGTTGAGCATTATCTAAACGAAAACATGAATTATAAAAATCTAAATTATCCTTTTAAACTCTTACCTGTATATACATGCTCCAAGTGGGATAGTTGCCCTTCTTGATCGAGTTGAACAGATCCCTGATGGCATAATCCGGGTCGTGGGCCTTCAGCTCATCGCAGCGTCGACTGTCCAGGTTCTTGATGCCCTGATCGGTCTTGAAGTGAAACTTGACGTAATGCGTGTCTCCGCTCGAGTTGACCATGCGGTAGGTGTGCACTCCGAAGCCGTGCATGTGGCGATATCCATCGGGGGTTCCTCGATCGCTGAAATACATCAGCAAGGCGTGCAAGGTCTCCGGACGCAGGGTCATAAAGTCCCAGAACATGTCCGCATCCCGTAGATGGGTCTGCGGATTCCTCTTCTGAGCATGTATCAGGCTGGGAAAGAGCGAGGGATCCCGCACATAATACACAGGCATATTGCAGCCCACAATGTCCCAGATGCCCTCCTCAGTGTAGAATTTCACTGCAAATCCTCGCTGCTCACGGATCGTATCCGCCGAACCATTCTCGCCGCAGGCCACCGAAAATCTCATGGCAATGGCGGTGCGCTTCTTCACCTTGTCGAAGATCGTGGCTGCGCAGAATCTCGAAATGTCGTGGGTGCACTCGAAGTAGCCAAAGGCCCCAGCTCCCTTGGCATAGGCCACGCGTTCGGGAATTCGCTCGCAATCGAAGCTCATAACTTCGTCCAGAAACTGAAAGTCCTGGAGCAGGGCAGGACCCCTAGGACCCACCGTCTGTATGGCATCCCTCACGGCCACGGGAGTTCCACCAGAAGTGGTGCATTGCTTCTGATCCTCGGAGTCATTGGTTTTGTAGTCAATTAACTGATTGGAGGCCGGATCACGGGAACACATTTTTAATTTTAACTAATGGGATATACGTTTGAAAACCACTAAAGATGTAATAAGTAAATAATAAATATATCACACAATCGAGGTGAACGGGAGAATAGGTTTCGGGTAATGATTTAAGGCCTGAATTGTATGTCAATTGAATGTGAAGTTCAGGTGAAGTATAGTTCAAAGAAAACTTGGAATATATGCAAAGAAGTCCCTTAGTTTTGGAGATATCTTGGTTAATCTTTTATCTTTTTGTGTACTATAAGGTCTAGACTCTAGAGGTATAGTTACCTTAGAAGCGAACGGTTTAATAACCTTTACTTCAAAATTACATAATGAAATAGGGAGTGTGTCTCTGTAAATAGCAGCAGAGTTCAATGTAAAGAAGCTCAAAGAAGTTTGCCTAAGAGTTTGACAATTGTATCCTAAAGGTGTGTAAGATCCCATGATTTCGCTGTTTTTTTTTCCTGAAAATATATTGAAAAGAGCGTAAAATAAAATGTATCCTGTTTTGTTTTTATCCAAAACATTATTTAAAATTACAAACAAACCCCAGCTTTCGCATCAAATATCTCCCGATCTGCTTTTGAAGCGACTCGCGACAGTCACGAGCGTTCAAAGGTGACACAGTGACAGTCCCGCCGAGGGGGTCTGCGTCAGTGGTAACCGAGCGATAAGCGATAACAGAGAGCTTTGGAAGGGAGTACCAGGCAAATGAGAGACCAAACGAGACTCTGGAGCTCGTAGAGCCCTAGGGCTTATCGGCTGTTCTGGCACTCGAGCGAAAAGAGAGAAATGAGAATAAAAAAGTTCGCATAATGGTAAAATGGGCAGAAGAAACAATAAATTTCAGATAATCAGAAATTCTGTTTCAGCGTTATCAGCAGTTAATTTTTTTTTATTTTTTTTTTAGCATTGTTACCTTCTTTTTTTATCAGCCGCCCTGGGCCAGTCAATAAAGTTATTGAAGATTATGATTTTGGGTATTTTTTTTGGGGTTTGCGTTTGTGGCTTTTCGTGTTTGAAGAGGTGGAGTACAGCTTTGGTTTATGGAAGCCCCATAAGCACTGGTACAGGTGTGCCTGGCATATCACTGATATCGCCCGGGGGATCGTAAACCCCATGACTCCCAACAATATCCGATGGGGGCCATGTAATGTGAAGCGTTTGGCTGTCCACCACTCATGTTGACACCTACCAAACATTGTGTGTGCCCGACCGAGTGTATTTGTAGATTTACAGGCGATACTTCAGTTCGATTATCGGACAATCATTAAAACTTTAATTTGTCCAGCCATAGATTGATATATGACAGCTAATCGATTGCCGTTCCCCACTTGCAGTTGCCGGGGCATGACTTTATGGCTGTGCGATTGGAGAGCCCTTCGTAACCGAGCCCGTGTAACCTGTAAATAAAGCGTCGCCATACCATGAAACACCCACAGGATCTGACTGTCACGGATGGGCAGCAGCAGCAGCAGCAGCTAATGAAGGTCAACAAGGTGGAGAAGATGGAGCAGGAGTTGCAGGAGTCTGGTAAGTCAAATAATTATATTTACTACTATGAATCTACTATCAATAGTCGCAATTAATTGAAAACAATTAGTTCTAAAACTATATTTAAGATACCTTATCTGTCTGTTAAGGGCTGCCCTTAAGTGTTCTCAGAAAATTACTTCAAGTTTTACAAATGAACACATTATTTACCCTATTTCTTTTCAAGTACTTAGAAAACTAATGATACTCCCTATAAATACTCAAAGAAACTGCACATAAAAATAGCATTCAATGCCATAAACTTTCCAAAATATTCGCGATAGGCTTTTATGAACTAGAAATGATTTCAATCACTTCAGCCGAGTTATAAATGTTATATTTCTGGTCAAAGTTCGTACCTCTTTCTGCAAACCAAAAAAGGGGAAAACACGTGCCACGTGTGGCAACCAAATCATTTGAAAATCGCATTGGGTTGGCAGTAATGGCATTATAAATAGAGCGCCGTGGCCTTGATAAGACCGCTTACCAGCCGATAAGCCCAGCAATCATTATAAATGTTTATAATTTGTTTATTGATTAAGTAAATTGCTGGCGCTGCTGCTGCAACTGTTGATGGGGGAATTAAAGTTGCAATTGAAACAGCCCAGAAAAAAGGGCGTCAGCGGATCGACATCGACTGGGGAGAAGGCAAGGGAAAGGCTCACAAAATTCAAGCGCTGTGAAACGTAATCGTAAAGTTTAACTTAACCCCAAAGGGGTTAAATATGCGCAATGGCAAACACTCTGGTGCGACTAAATACTGCGGCTTATATACACCGAGCTCGCTTACAAGCCGCCAGCCCACTTGTTGAATATTTATAGCTATACCTATAGCCGGGGCTTTGAATGGGCTCCGTGTCACCTGAGTGCTAGTGTTTATTTATTTTTACCCCCAGCCGAAAGACAAGTCTCCTGTAATTCCCAGCCATTATGCATGGCAGAGGTTCAGGGGCCCGAATGGTGCTCAATGGTGCTATATAAACCGAGGCCCGGACAGACCAGGCGACTCGACGCTCCTGCTGATATGATAGGAGGTTATCGCCCAGACGCGAACTCCATTGATTTGCATTCTGCCGCTGCTGGTTCTACTTGGCTTTCGCAAATCAGTGGCGCTTCTTTTCGCTTTCGTTTATAGTCAAGCGGTTATAATTAAAAAGTTGGTACTTGCCTATCTAGATCTAGGAATAGCCGCCGCGGCAGACAAACTAACGAAATAACCCACATATTTCTATCTACTCTTTTTTATACTATATATTTTTTTATATCCGCTTCGGACATTCATTAATTTCCACGATAGATAACGAAAGGAAGCGCCTTGCGTCACTTGTGATATAAAGTAAACAAATAACACACTTTGCTTGAGGTCTTGAAGGGTTTCGCAATAGGTAAACCCTGATATATGTATGTAAATATATATATATATAATAGGGTAAACTGAAACCTACTGATAAGTCGGTTGCATATTGTTTAGGCTGATATCGGTGAGGGTCAATATGAAACTATTGATAATCATGTTTTTAAAGGGTTTTTTAAGGTGTGAAGGTTTTTTATGGGTGATTTTAAACCTTTATTAGGGAAAACTTGGAACACCATTACTGGAAAAGACCAGAAAAGAAAAGAAAACCTTTGAAATGTAAAAGGTTCTTCTTTCTTGTTCGAGATGCCCATGTTTTTAGTCTGGGTTAATATAATTATTCTGTTGAAATCCAAAGGTCTCCTCCTGAAGAAGCCCTCCTAGTCTTTTATAGTTCGCAAAACAATATAGACTTTGGGATACTAAATATACCACTAACTAAAGCACATACCTGATATTTAGTGCAGCATTCACTAATATTAATTTATATCCCTCTGCGATTTCAAATTTGAAAATTATAAAACAATAATTTTTGACAGATCGAGAAAGGCTATAATGTTAAGTTTGCAATATCTTTAATATTTTTAATTAAAATTATACAACAATTGGTTAATTAAGAAGGTGAAAATAAAGATTCTTGCTCTCTTTAAAATTGTTTCTATTCGCAGTCACTAAAAAGAAGCAAAGACCCAAGTATCTTACCTGTTTTGAATTTACAAAATTCTGGTTTTAAACACTTCTAGCCGAAACGAAACGCATTCCTAATAACTCTTACCAACTCAAGACTTATTACTCAATGGTTGTGAGAGGGAAAAGCTTTTCGCGTCGAGTGGCGGCGGTACTATAGAGTACTATAGTTCTCGGTGAACCCATTCCCGAGATTAGCTCCTTATACAATCCACTTGCCGGGACTATCCTCACACTTGAGCTAATTCGCCAATTAGTTGGAGCTGCGGGTGCAGCTTTATTCAATTGCGATGCCTATTATTTCTTATTGTTTCATGCAGGAGCTCAAGTCGAGTATCTCACAGATACAGCGGCGAATACAGGAAAGCGAGCAAACTACTCAGCCAATGTGGACACATTTCACTTAAAGTTGTCGCCGCTAAATGAAGTGTAAATAGTAAATTGCAGTCAAACATTATGAATACCATAATGGTCATTACTGCCGCGGCTATGATCATTGCATTCAATCCGCAGTCAGCCGACACTCGACAGCGAGTGATCGTGATCATGAAGCCGATGACGAACCGCACATGCAAATCACATGTGTATCCCATGGATACGCAGGCCGTCGTCGCTGCGCTCGGTTCATTCTTCGGTGGGTTGTCTCTATAAAAATGTATGCAAATAAAATAATAAATTTTTTGTTTTCATCGCACAAAATTCACTTAACGAAGCCGGGAGAAGAGAGAACACAAGAAAAAAGACAGGGGAGAAAAGACAGCTTGCTCTGGCTTGGCTAATTTTCATAATTCCCTGGAAATTGCAATCCCCAAGGGCCGCCACATGTGGCCGGGAAAAGCGACAGGCCATCAGCTCGAACATGGCATGCATTTTATTTTAATTCTATCTTTTTCCCACTTTGTTTTCCTCGCTTACGACGCTACTGTTGCTGTTGTTCTCTTGTTGCATTATTTTCGTCACCACCACCACACCCCATTTCCCGGACAGGAAACATATGGGTACTGAGAAAAATTCAATGAAAATGTTATTAAAACAGAATTAATGGGGCTTTAAAAACACGATTAATCTGTAGATCCACAACATTAAATAAGCAGGTAAATAAATAACCGATTTAAACGGAAAACAAAAAGAAAGAATAATTATAAACTAAATGTCAACAAGTTGAATGTTATTTTATATTAAAATAATCGTTTAAATTTAAGTGCTTTTAAAACTGCAGTAATTATTGTAAAGCGCGGTATCCATTTTCTCCGTGCATCTCTCAGATAGCAACTGGCGTTGGAGTTGTTTGAGTCGAATTCGGATTCCCGATTGTGGGGACACTTGTGGTGTGCGTGTGTGAGTGATTCATTCGGATCTGTGGGGCTCTGTCTCCAGCCAAAACATATGCGTCATGTTCGGCGATCGTACGGCTCGCATACATTTCCAGATTACAAAATGCATGTACGTAAACATATTTTGTAATTGCACTTAATGCAATCTCTCAGCCCCATTTCAAGGGATCAGCCAGATGATGTTGTTTTGCATCGATGCCCAACAAAGAGAGGCGACAGAAAGATGTCCACTCGGAGGGGAAAACTCCCTTTTTGCTTATTTTGTGATTATTCAGAGAAATATTTAAGGAAGGGATTGAGAAATATATTTATTTCTGATCAGCATTTATGATATGGTGGGGTAATCTACAAATTTAGATGTTTTTATGATTATACAAGGACATTCCCCAAGTCCTGCTCTTCTTTCTTGATTAATTTAAAACTCTTTTACTTAAGAAAACCTTAAGAGCTCTTGGTGAGTATCAGTGAATATCTATGTTTATTATAGATCCAGGACAGTAATCGCTTTGTTATCAGAAAATGCAAATAAAAAGATATCAATAATTGAATAAAATTCACCAAAATCAGGCTCAATTGTTATGATGTGATGATTATGAATGACAAATCCTATTCAAGCCACTGGACACTTGTTTCATTATTACCACATACTATAAATAAGCATGGATTTGTCACTGCCTGCGAATCACAATGGGCCACATCAAAAACACTTTGTTGCCACCGAAATGGCACCACGATAATTATATCAAGTTTCCGCAAAGCCGTTGATGATGGCGATGGCGATGTCGGATGATGACGCCGATCGCCGGCATTCGAAATGGAATGGATTGGAGGGAAGCAAAGTGCACAATGAGTGGGCAACTGGCGCTGGAGCTCCGTTTCGTCACAGAAATTCCGGCGTATAAAGTACGGGTACGAGTGAATCGGAATGAAAGAGGGGACGTTGCGATTGTGCTGGCATCAGAACGCCAGAAAGAGAGAGTGTGAATGACAGTCGGAATTATATTCAATTGAATCACAAGTATCAATCAGAGCTGCAGCCAAAGAATACACACAAATCAGTTGAGCAGCTAGTGTCTCATCGATCCCTGGAAACTCGGAATTTTCCGACTGTTTTTCCGACTGCCACGGCTGATAAGCAACGGAGAGGCGAATGCCTTGAACGGCTTAGCCTAAGCCGCTTACTAATCGACGCTGGAAAGTCTATATCAACAGAAACAACGACCTATTATAGTGCCTCACTATATAAGCTATATGCAGCTATATGTCCCTATCTCTGATTCCTTTCTATCCGCATCTCTCTCGCTCCCTCTGTCTGTGTTGCTGTCTGAGGCAATGGGGCTCCGGTTTTGATAAGACACTACGGAGATACCAGAGACTGACTGACGAGCTGAAAGTGAAGTGATCTACAAATAGGAAAGTGGAAAATCGTTTGGCCAGGTTTAGTTCTGAATTATTAAAAGATGTTTATGATTATTAGATCTCGGGATTTGCATATTTTCCTCTGTTTATCGATATTAATTTTGGTGTTATCGGAATTGAAATATATTAATCCCTTTAAGATATGAATATATGCAAATTTCGAAGTCTTATTTTGGTTTATCGAATACTAGGCTTCTAATGTATTCTACAATTATATAATATACAATTATGATTGTAATATGATTATAGGAGTTAAATATCAATCACAAATCAATCACAATCAAATATCAAAATCACATTTATATATTCTAAAAGACATCTTGTTTGGAAGGATAAATCTAAGGTTTGAAAATCTGTTTATGTGAAAAATATGGTTCAATGTGTGGCTAGGTCTTTCCATTTAAAAAAGTTAAAAAACCATAATGTCTAAAACCAGATTACAACTATCAATGATTTTACACTAAAATATATAACAAAAAACAAATAAAATATATAATAAAAATCAAATAAAAATATATAATAAGAAACAAATAAAATATTTAATTAAAAACAAAGCAAATATAATTTCTTTCTTTTTCAAAGCCAAATTATAAGTATCGTTTTTTGTAGCATACTTTTAGACACAATTTTAAGGGATTTTAAAATCAACTTTGATTTTGTAAAATATGTTTTGTTATATAAATGTTTTCCTTAATTTGTATAATTCCATTTTATAAAAAATGCTTTTCTTTATATATTATTCTCTGTCTTTTAATATACCCATCTTTTCTGATAACCCCCTGCAAGACTTTTGTTTTTGGTAAGCTAAAGCTTGGCTAATCTAGGCAACTGTAAAAACCGAGAAAAAAAGAGCAATAAAAACTATTTATTTTAATGAAAGCTCGAAAACATATAGAGCCCCAAACAAATATACACAGAGATATGGTTTTATTATATGTGCCATTAAACAATTTGAGTCGCTATATACACACATATAAATAGATGTGAATTCTACTTTTGTATACATATACATATGTATGTATGTGTGAGTGGGATCCGCTTAATCTGGACTGATAAGACCGGCGGCCGTAGCTGCGCCCTGCTTCTGCGCATGCCCCCGATCCGAGACCGATCGAAGGCGATCCGAGCGGTCCGAACTGTTAACAATTTTGCCAAGACGACGACTGCTGCAATAATAATAATAATAATCACACACAGCCAGAGCAGCAACAATAACAACAACAACAACAACAACAACAACAGCAATAGCCACCGGCAGAGAGGTAATAATATTTATTAAAGTTCTGTACGATCGCTGCCGGGGGCTGTACGGCCAGCTTTGAGCCGAACGATCCAAAGCTTTCGTCGGGGCTGCGTCGTGTCGTCGGGGCTGTCGGTGCCGTCGGCTTCTATATCTACAACAAATAATATTAAGACAGTTAGTACGTGTTGAGAACATTATTTGAGGTTTAGTCAGTGTTTTGCACTAGGCGGTAATAATACAGACAGCCGCAGGGCACCGCAGGCTCACCCTTTCCGCAATAAATCGAGAACCCAGCAAACCGGCTTCTGAAACGGCACTGCCTCGCTCATTGAATTAAATAACAAACAGGACTCCCCATTAAGGACTGTGATTATTCCACTGTTTTACTTACCTACCGGTCTTGCATTATTTATTTATTTCCCCCGAAGGGACCAGACTCGTATGTTAATAATATATACATATATCGAACCGATTGCCGACGGTTCGCCTGGCGCGGTGCTTTTCCCTCGCCTCCTTAACTTTCATCGCTTCAGCTATTTTCGGTTTTAATTTGTGCAAATATTTAACTTTACTTAAGTGTGTCTCTGGCCCCTCACCTTAGTCTGGCTTCAAATAAAACCAGCAAAAGCGTCGAGAATTATAAAAAACAAAAACACAAAAAAAATGATCACCAACAACAGCGGCCAGCAACAGCAGAAGCGACAAAAGCAACAAGCGTTAGTGAAAAAGTAAATTTTGCAAAAAAAAATAAAAAATAACAAACAACCAAACAAAAAGTGTGAAGGATTCTCAAATATTTACTACGTGTATTGCCGCCTGCCATCTTGAAAATTCAGCACAAAGACCCGAGTCTCCCTAGAAACCCCTTTGCGAAAACCAAAATCGTAACCAACCGGATTGACTTAATTCGAGATCGCAGCTTGAACTATCAGCAGAGATTAACGCAATCCAAATGTACGCCTCAATGTTGCCCAGTTTGCTAAATATGAAAACGGAGAATCTGACAAATTCCAGCTACGATGATGCCTTCCTCCTGGAGGAGAACCTCTTACATATTATGGGTGAGTTGAGAAAAGGCGGAAAATGTAGTCAGGAAAGCGAAGACAAAAAGGAAATAGGAAAGAAACCCTTATCCTGGTAATTCAGAAGAATTTATTGAGTATTTCTGACGAATTTATTGAGTATTTCTGGTTAATTATTGCTTAGTTTCATAAAGTTTTAAAGTTTGAAGAGATATTCTCATTTCTAAGTTGATTGTGTTTTTATTTACCAATTAATCGCAAAAAAGAGGTGTTAAAGTTGGGCTTACCAATCAGTATTCCATGTGTTTACTGGGATTAAGAGTTTTTTTAAAAGTCAATTAACCAAGAGATAATGTATTTATGCTTTACGTAAAATGGGGTTTTTCAATTAAAGGCTTTAACCATAAAGTACAGTCATTAAAAAGGGTTTCTAAGAATCATAAATACTCTTATTTAATATTCCTACACTTGAAGATATGAAAAGTCAAATGTTTATTTTAAAACCTAATCAAATTTTTATACTTTCTGGATCAAAAGTATCCACATATATTCGAATCTGAATATTCCTATATAAAAATTCGCTAATCTAAATAATCTTATTTAAAATTTCTTTTTTCGTAACTTTAAATGCGCAGTTTGATATTCATCTACATTAAAATAGATAAGACTTGGGCGTTAATTTAAAAATATGTTCAGGAATCCCCTGTTATATAAAATAATCTCAAGACAAGATGATAAGAGATTCTGCAAAACTTTGATAGTCCCAAAAGCTGCGTGGGGTATATGGGGGTTATAATTGCTCAAGATAAAGGTGATACTTTAAAACTAATCCAAAAATGTTTAGTTTTTAACCTTAGAAATGGTCTTAAGACTCCTTAATTCTTTGTACAGGGTATATTTGTGACCGTTACTAGCCGTCTAAGCAATGTGTTTTGTTCCCAGAGTTGAATGCCTCTGATAAGATACACTTAATTGCGGCCATGACAACATCGAAAACAATTCATAGCCCAAAATCAGGCGACACGATCCATCCAGATCGCAGCTCATTATGTGTCCATCGATTTGCAAAAAAAAAAAAATAGAAATAATATTAATAAATAAACGCTTGTAATTCGTTGCTACATCCTCCGACCCACATGGGAGGATATATATTATCTGCGTCTATATCTGGCTGCAGATAAGTGAGACCCTCGGCTGCAACTTTTTCACTGGGGGCAGACGATTTATCGTGCCACCCTGGCCACATTATCAGCTAAAACTGGCCACCATAAAACTCACTTTATTGCAATGTTTATCAGCGATTATGATTCTGTGCCTTGTGCATTCGCGATAAGATTTCTTTGCCAGCCAAAAGAAGCGGAGAAAGTCGCAAAAAACCAAGGGCAAGCGGAAAAGCCTAAAGGGTTCTTGGCATACCCTCACAAAGGGTATTTATACAGCTTACTTAGCTTTACTAACCAGGGTGTTCTATGCTTCGATCACTTTATAAGGCTATCATTATCTGTAATTCTTTGGCTTACTGGAAACCCACAAAAATAATATGTTTTTTGTTTTCTCTGTTTCATGTTTTTTATTGAAATGAGAGCCGTGCCATTATCAAGTCGAATTTAGAACCAACATAACCGAAGGCAGTCAGCCGAAATAAAATATTTTTAGAATGACATTTTCCCACACGACTGGCTGGTTTAATTACCACTTGAACCATTCATTCGGTCACTTTCAGCACTCTGATATTACTGATACCTTTATTACGGATATATGTATGTATAAGTAGCCCCTCTGCAGGCGATGAGCTCTCGGTAACCCCTAGCAATCACAGGAAAAACAACTTCAACTACAAATACACGTTCGATTTCTACTTAATTTCTTGCAATTATTCAGCTACTCTATTGATTCTAATCACTGGGTCTCCGATGGCAGTGATCTAACCGGAAATACTAGACTTACTGTATGCATATCACTAACATACATATGTGTAGTACAGGCGAACTCTGGGGCATATTGAAATACCCACTTGAGATGTACATCTACATAGGAGCCAGTAGCTATCGATAAGTATTGTCGAAATTGGGGAGAAAATTGAGTCTGATTGAGTGTCAGACACTTGAGATACTCAAAAATCACAAAATGATAAGACAAGAGTGGAACGGTTTTCGCATGTCAAATAGAGGAATCTTAGGAGAGTATAAAATACTTCTATATTGCCATAAAATATTAAAATAAATTACTCAAATGAAATTCAGATATGTCAAAAAGAGAGAAGGAAAGGATTTAAAGGATATTTTAAACCGATTTCAAATAGAAAGACTGTCTAAAAATAGGAATATCCACTTAAGAATCTGAATAATGAAAGATTTAATATGTTATCTGCATTTTGCAGACAATTTTAAGAGAGTTCGGTGTATCTTTTTGTTTAAATTAATTGAAATAATGGATTATTATATATTATCTTTGAGGTAGGTCCAATTTCAGAACTTGCTGCATCATGCTTACCCTGCTTAATCCCCTAAATATATGTATTCGAATCATAAAAGTGTCAATAAAGACTTCGTTTGGGTAATTTTAATCTTAGCTTTCACACGCCCAGTCACAGTTCCCGTCACCGTGACTTGCAGTTAGCTTTTCGCGGAAACAGCGATTATGAGAGGGCTCGTATACCCGTATGCTAATTAGGAATCGCACACATCACCCCATTAAAAAAAAGTAGGAAGACTCTCTCTCTCTCTGGGTCATGACCCAGACACGATAAAAAATCTGATCGAATCCAAGACGCGTGCAATTCAGAGCTGAGCTTTGGGTGAATTAAGAGAGCGCGCGCTCAACGCGCACTAAGGTTCTAAATGTCATGATACGCGGTTCAAGGAGAGGATTGTTTTAATTGCTGTCCGGCTGACGGTTGTCGGCTGACGGTTGTCGGTTGTCGGTGCTATTTGCTATTTGGAGATACAAATGTATCTGAAACACGTTAGCGCCCAATTAAGAGGCCAGACGGACAGAGTGACCATAACAAACATAGTTAATGGAAATTACACTTGACTCGATTCTAAGTGCCCGGCGAGAAGTTTTACTTTCAGCATTCAGATCTAAAGATCCACACATATACATCTACATCTACACATAGATACTTGCAGTACATAGATACGATAGTTTCAGCAGGCTGCCTGATTGGTCCGCTTGTGTGCTGCTTGCCGCTTTGGCTTTTTGTTAATAACAATTTAATTGAGACGTTTTTAGTATTTTAATTATAGACAATATGAGCGCAATTATTAGTCATAAAAATAATGATAATGCCAATAAAAAGTTGAATCTTACGAGACGCTGTCGCTTTTAATTGGATCAAGCCCAGCGGGCAGAACTTGAGACTCTCGATGGCCAGCCGAACGCGATCATTAAAGCCATCATTTAGTTATTTTTATTTTTTGGCTGACCTAACCTAGCCCAATTTAAGCCAATGATTGCATTCGGTTAGCTGGAAAATTCTCAAAATGTTTACAATACGTCTATTGACTGGCCAAGCCATTTCACAACCACAAGGTGGCTTTTCCTATTTTCATAAGCCACTCCTCGGCGATACTACACTGAGCAAAAGTGACAGTACGTGCTAAAATTAGAGAATATAGAAGAAATTTATTGCTAGATTGCATTTTAAACAGGTTTCCCAAGACATTCGATTTTTATTTGAAGAACGGAATCCATAATTTCTATTTTAAAACACAAAATTCATTACCGATTCTATATCCCCAAGGCATGTTAATTTTTTCCAGTGTGAATATGCCATTGATTGACCAATATTTGCACTCTAAAGTCAGTCTGACAAGGCACATTTTCGCACATCTAATTGTAAGTCGACAATTTCTAATGTCCAGCGCAAACATCCGTTGGGCGGATTGTTTCCAGTCGATGATGCTGATGTTGATGGAATGTAGATGGAATTGCCCCACAAGTTGGCGATGGGGTGCGAATGGCATTCTATAAAGATCATCCCTGGGGATGAGCTCAACGTTTGCTTGTGGTCTAATTGATGTGGGGCAAATATTTGCGGTGATTTCACAGATATTTCCCACAGCAAGTGTTTGTTTTGGCCGCACTTGAGTCCTAGATTTTCCCCTTTAATGATTATCCGATGGTGATGCAATGCTAAAGTTGGTTTTTCGGTACTTACCAAATGTTTTGTGAAAATTGCTTGTAGGAAATTGAATTTAATTGCCATTTGCGAATATTAAATACAACCTCTCGGTGGCAGGGTCAAGATGATCATTAACTGAATTGGCAGGAGGAGCCAAAGACACTTTCCGTAGATCTTTCCCTGAAATTACAAAAGCAATTAAGCTGCGCCATAAACTAAAGCCTTGTGAAGTTCAAGGAACTTTCGGCACCCCGAACGATTATCTTGAAGGGAAGGAACCGGCGACCTTCGAAATTGCATCATTTCAGGGCGGTGCCATGAGGTCACATCGTGGGTGGGTGGGTGCATGCAGCTGCGCGAATCACTGATAATATTATTATATATGTAACGCCATATATGTATGTAGGATTGCTTACGAAGCTAGATTTCCACCTGGCAATTAGACAGTATTTTGCGACGTCCGTCTTACGCATATTTATTGAGCTTGACCTGTGACTTGCCATTTAAATTTAAACGATTCTTGAGGTCGGAAAGCTATATCAACTGCGAAATTCCCAGTATATAGAAACATAGGTAAACAATTTTAAATTGTATATCAGAATTGAGGTATTTATTATTTTCTTGGGGTGAATATAGTACTTGAAGTAAAGTTTCAAAATCTTTATTAATTTGATGCAAAGGAGAGATGGGAACTTACTGGTCTTTTGGCTCTTAGGGATCTTTCTGCTAAGTTTTATTAATGGTGCCTGGCAGTTGAATATATTCATATAGATCGACTAGACTACTCATCCTGATCAAGAACACCTATTTACCTTTTTTCATTGTGCCACCAGCACTGTGTAATTTATACCCGAATGCTTTATACCCTTTAAGCTGATAACTGCTGCGAATAGGAGTAACAACAACTGATATCTCGCTGATTCACGTTTTATTTTCCTCCGCCTTCGATCGTATTTTGTTTTTGTTTTTCTTTTCTTTTTTTTGCTAATTGCTCTTGTCGCATGTGGACACTGTATGCCGCAGCTATTGTTTCGGATTCGGTTTCGATTTCGTATATTTTCACCGAGTTGGACGATTTTAAAATTGATCATACGCCGTGTGTGCTATCAGCGGCGGTTGGGAGGGAGCTCGCCCGGCTGCCATTAGGCACGTTATTGAGTCTCGGCCGGCGATAAGAGTCTGTATTGGAGCCCGATTGGGATTGTAAACGGAAAGGGGTTTCTGGCGGTGGCAAGGGGTTTCAAATTACACACATATGTAGGCTAATGCCAGTCGTTCGCAACGCCGATTAAACTAAACAATAATTAAGGTCTTAGCTAAATTGATCGCCCTCCTCTCTGCTCCTGCTCGTACAATCTGAATACGTGTACGAATATAATTCAAGATTTTCTAGATTTTGCTGTGACTTCCTTAATCCGAGCTCAACCCAAAACAAATTAGAAAAAATAAATGATTAGGAATTATTAAAGCTATTTTTATACACCGACCCCCTTAGCTACATATTATCGATCAATGCGTCGTAATAATAGTAATATGTAAAGGTTTCCAAATGGAAAAATTGAGAATATTTATGATTATTTAACACATTTTCTCAAACAAAAAATGACCACTCTTTATTTATGGATATTGTTAAGATAAAACTGTAGCTTGTAAATCTCTCATAAAGATCGAAGAAGGTTATTTGAAGCAATTTATATTCTTGTTGGATGCCAGTCCTCACAATAATGGAAATTGCACAACTCTTATCAAATTTTATTATATTTTGTGACTAATGGTTGACTAATACAGAGTAAACACACACTTCTACAAGCACAGGTGCCTAAAATTAAATTTAAACACAAAAATCATCATTTTGATAAAACTAATCATAAAAGATAATAGTAAATAAATCTTTTAGGTTAGTAATTGTTAACAGAAATCTATGGCAGTCTTTTATTTAAATATATTTCCACTGCTTGAGCTTATATAACGTAATGCCTTTCTTTTTAAAAATTATATATCAGGTTGGGTAAACAAAAATATTGTATCTAAAAATACCTCAGTTTGCGTAGATCGAGCAAAGTTCCCATCCAATAGATATAGATGTATAGATACATTTTTAAATTCTGTCCACATGCCTAAATAATAACTTACTCTATTCAAAGGGTATTTCCAGTCTTCATTAAATTCTGGTAATGTCCTCTAATTAACCATATATAACAGCTCTTCCATTAATATAGCACAACTAATTCTTTTCTGGTTTACCAAATTAGTTTATTCTTTATTTTCACATCTTTGTTTATTCATGCAAATTTGGGTTTTCAAATTTATATTTCACAAAGCAGAGAGATGAAAAAGAGCATCCATCAACAAGTTAATTAACATGGAAGCGCAAAACACTCGATTCTCTCTTCTCCAGATCTATTTATTTATACTTTTTTGGGGGGGCTTTGGGGGCTCGTCGCCCACTGGCCGCCCGCTTTGGCTTTTGTTGTGGTGTTTGGCAAATAAATTGGCCAAATTAAGCTGAAAAGCCAGCACTCACATTCCCATTTAAATATGAATAGATAAAAATACTAATATATACTCTGTAATACCTCTTTTATATTATGGGGTTCTTTGGTAACTCAGGTGCGCGGCACTTGTTCTGCTGCTTATCTCAGGACACATCGTAAACGTGTTTTTCTACTCTTACGTTTTATCAACGGCCATAAACTATTTGCGGCAATACGCATAAGAAATCCGCCAAATTATTTTTCACCGAATCGCCCGAGAATCCGATATTTTCTAATCTCAGATTGCGATTTGCCCACTTCAGAGGGGGCATCGATGGCAGCAGCAGCAGGAACCACATTTTTGCAATACTAACGATGACGCGGCGTTAAAAAACTGAACTCTAACGATGACTTGGCTAAAAAAACTAAAACTTACACCGGGGCCTGTTTGCCCCAACACCCAGCCCCTGCCGAGTGTGCGAAAGAGAGCGGTGTGGCGTTGAGAAAGTTTTATATGCGAAATGATAGCAAACGAGTATTATGCTTTTATTTACCTTTTTTATTATTATTTTTTTTCTTTTTTATCTGGGGTTGGGTTGTTTCAGTTTATTTTGTGTTAGTTGAGCTGGTAAAACAAGCGCATTAGCTGTGATAAAAACCGAAAGTACACGCACACACACTTTTTTTTGAGTAGAACTTTTGGCCGTAAACCAACTCTAGTTTTTTACTTAAGCTTTGCTTGCTCTTATTTCGAATCCGAGTTTCAAGCGGTGAGGATATCAGGTGTCGAAGGGCCGTGATTAATTGTCTGGGAATCTGTGAGCAAGCAAACCAATTAACCCCTTCGAGTGCACTTATGAAAAGTCTATTAAGACGGTAAATGTTTACAAATCTATTAAGCGCAGCAGATTCGCCGGGAGATACAAAGTAGTAGTATAGTGATGAAATTTGCGTTTGTTTTGGAATAATGAAGTATTTGTAAAGTTGTTAGTGTTAATTAAAAACGGTGAATTTGTAGTTGCAACGGGAAGTTGTAATGACAAAAGTATAAAGCTCCTGATGGGGGGATAATCAGTAACTTCAAAAACCATTTACGGATTAATAACAGAAAACCACAAAAACAAAAGTATTTATAATAATAAAGGTAAAAAAAGCAATTAATATTTTCTTATAAAATCGATAAAACAAAAATTTTTTAGGGTTTTTTATATAGATATTCATAATTTTATAAAATACCTTTTAGTCGACATCCTACGTAGTTAACAAATAATCACTTCCACTGTGCGGGTATTTTGATTGTTTTTTATTAAAGACAACTACTATTTACCGCCTCTTCCTCTTCTATATTCGTGTTACTAGTATTTCTAGTTTCTCTCTTTCTCTTTCTCCGGTCTCCCCAATGTTTTTTTTTTACACACTCGCACACACACTCTCGTGCTGCCTCATAACGATGTTCAAATTAAAGCCGGCTTTTTTTCTACACAGTTTTTATTTATTTGTTTATTCGTGTGACTTTACTCTCCTTGTTGTTGTTGGTTTTTTTTTCGTCCAAACGAATTTCTATCTCTGCTCGTGTATAATTCTCCTTGTGTTGGTGGGGAGAGAGCTCCAAGTCTGGTTTTAAGCTTGCGCTCTTTCTGGGAGAGAAAATGAGTGTGTGTATGATATGCAAACACAGTTGAATTGATTTAAGCGTCGATTAACGCACACACTAGCACTGCACTGTGGGGCCTCTTTGGGTTTCTTATTTAAAAAATTATTAACTTGTGAGCCAAGTAAAATAATTGAGTAGTTTAAGTGGCACCTGATAGCTCATTTTCCAACTTATAAAGAACATGTTAGAACTAAAGTGCCACCCTTTATGGACTATTACTCATGGCTTATGGCAGGTGACATGTGTGAAGGTAGTACAACAATTTGTTCCGAAGTCTCCACTGTGCGCTGGCGGCAAGCAGAGCGACAGCGAGAGTGAGCGGCAAAGACAACATACGATATGACTGAAAATTTTCGAGTCGTGTGTTTCTTCAGTAATCAGTTGCATTAAAATGGTGCGCAAGTCCGGTAGAGTTAAAATTTCTAGTCGCGACCGCGATCGCGTCGCCGTTGGTGATATTCTGTTGCGTGGCAAAGTGGGCGGTGGGCGGGTCTCCGTCGCAGTTGCAGCGGCCAAGGCAGGGGCAGCGGTGGAGCCAGCGACTGAGGGACGACGGCGACGCAGACGCGACAGCAGCGCCAGCCACACGGCCTCAAGTGACGGTCTGTTTGTTGTTGTTGTTAATGTTGTTGCTTTTCTCATTTCTGTTTGTTGCTATTGCGCGATTTTTTAAAATTTGTTTTCGCCATAATTACCATTTCTAATATAGGCAACACACAGGTCAACAAATAAATTACAAATGTATCGTATATAGCACAGTTGGGGTGAAATATTTAGTCCTCAAAATTGTGCATAAAGGGAAACTAAATTCATTTGTTTTTTCTTCTTTCTTGAATATTTACTACAAGGATTTATTTCTTCTTTCCTAGTTAATTAAACACACTATGTTGAGCTTATATTATCTTATTAATTAAACAATCAAAACCGAGAAAACTATATAATACTCTCTCTCATTGCTATTATCTAAGTACAACTTAAATCCTAAAATCTTGTGCGTATGTGTGATATAAAATGCTGTGCACCCAAAACTGCATGCGACCAGTGATTGTCAAACTGTTGTATAGAATTTGCGTAGGCGCAGAGAGCTTCTAAAACCGTAATAATGTGTGCCCAGCCCCTGCGGCTTCCAAACTGTTGATCTAAGCATGACACGACATATATTTAACGACACGTTTTGCGGATGAGTAACAAAGAACAATAACACTTTACCATCTAAAGTAGTATATATTTTTATATTTTGCAGTCCTACTTAATGGTGTTTACAAACATTTTAATGGAAATATAAGCAATGGAACTAAGTTTCTGTATAGAAAAAGAGAGTTCCAGTGCTTTCCAAACGTTATTTAAAAGCGGTTTCTTTATATTTAACATCCTTTGGTTTCTATAAAGCTTTTATTAATAAAATAAGTAATATGTTAATGATCAATTTACATAACTAATGTCCTTAATTTGTTGTTTCTCCTTGCAGAGTCTGAAAGTCACATAATGCACGCCGATGCTTTGGCCGCCGGTTATCCGGCTGCCTCCCAGCCGCACAGTCCGATCGGCCATGCCCTTAGTCCCAACGGAGTCGTCCTAGGACTGAGCAACAGCAGCAACCAGAGCAGCGAGAATTTTGCGCTCTGCAACGGAAACGGAGGTGGCAACGCGGGCAGCGCAGGAGGCGGAAGTGCCAGCAGCGGCAGCACCAACAACAACAGCATGTTCTCGCCGAATCACAACCACACTGGAAGCGGAAGTGGTGGCAGCAGTCAGCAGCAGCTGCAACAGCAACAACAGCAGCAGCAGCAACAGTCACCGACGGTGTGTGCCATCTGCGGAGATCGGGCGACGGGCAAGCACTATGGAGCCTCAAGCTGCGACGGCTGCAAGGGATTCTTTAGGCGCAGTGTGAGGAAGAATCACCAGTACACCTGCAGGTGAGCATTAATCAGGGATTAGTTAATGAACACTTTCTTACTTTACTCACGATTTCGCTTTTCCAGATTCTCCCGCAACTGCGTCGTGGACAAAGACAAGAGAAACCAGTGCCGCTATTGCCGGTTGAGGAAGTGCTTCAAGGCGGGCATGAAAAAGGAAGCGGTGCAAAACGAGCGGGATCGGATAAGCTGTCGCCGCACCTCCAACGATGATCCGGACCCGGGCAATGGCCTCTCAGTGATCTCGCTGGTCAAGGCCGAGAACGAGTCGCGCCAGTCTAAGGCCGGAGCTGCTATGGAGCCAAACATTAACGAGGACCTCTCGACAAAGCAGTTTGCCAGCATCAATGATGTCTGCGAATCGATGAAACAACAGCTACTGACTCTGGTTGAGTGGGCCAAGCAGATTCCAGCCTTCAACGAGCTGCAGCTAGACGACCAGGTGGCCCTGTTACGCGCCCATGCCGGCGAGCATCTGCTCCTCGGCCTATCACGTCGATCGATGCACCTCAAAGACGTCCTGCTGCTGAGCAACAACTGTGTGATCACCCGACACTGTCCAGATCCCCTTGTGTCTCCCAATTTGGACATTTCTCGGATAGGCGCCCGCATCATTGACGAGCTTGTGGTGGTCATGAAGGATGTGGGTATCGATGATACCGAATTTGCCTGCATCAAGGCCCTGGTCTTTTTCGATCCCAGTGAGTTTTCCGAAAGTCTATAATCTTGTGAGATTTTTTTTATTAATTATTCAATTTAATTTACAGATGCCAAGGGCTTAAATGAGCCGCATCGCATCAAGTCGCTGCGTCACCAGATACTCAATAATCTCGAGGACTATATATCCGATCGGCAGTACGAGTCGCGCGGTCGCTTTGGCGAGATCCTGCTCATCCTGCCCGTTCTGCAGTCCATCACCTGGCAGATGATCGAACAGATCCAGTTTGCCAAGATCTTCGGTGTGGCCCACATCGACTCGCTTCTCCAGGAGATGCTTTTGGGAGGTGGGTTAAAGCATATACTTCTAAACTCATTGAATATATAATTATTTTTATTTCCGACTTTTGCAGGAGAGCTGGCTGACAATCCTTTGCCTTTGTCGCCGCCGAATCAGTCCAACGACTACCAGAGTCCCACCCACACAGGAAACATGGATGGCGGCGGCAGTCAGGTGAATTCCTCTTTAGATCCTCTGGTCTCCGCGGGCGGCAGTGGTCCGCATGGCTTGGACCTGGAGGTTCAGCACATCCAGGCTCTGATAGAGGCGAACAGCGCGGAGGATTCGTTTCGGGCGTATGCAGCCGGCACAGCAGTAGCTGCGGCAGCTGCTGCTGCATCGTCTTCCTCTTCCACCTCTGCACCTACATCCGTGGCTCCGGCTGCGATCTCGCCCCCGCTTAACAGCCCCAAGTCGCAACAACAACAACAGCAGCATCAGCATCAACAGCAACATGCGACTCACCAGCAGCAGGATGGATCCTACATGGATGTGCCCGTGAAGCACTACAATGGCAGTCGGTCCCAGCACAGTCCACAGCGTATGCATCCCTACCAAAGAGCGGTCGCATCGCCAGTCGAAGTGACCAGCGGTGTTGGCGGTCTGGTACTGCGCAATCCCGCCGACATAACGCTCAACGAGTACAACCGAAGCGAGGGCAGCAGTGCCGAGGAAATGCTGCGACGCACTCCGCTCAAGATTCGTGCGCCGGAGTTGCTGACGGCGCCCACTGGCTATGGAATGGGTGAGTTTCAAAGGGTAATTAAATATAATATCCCAATATAATAAATGAAAAAAAATGAATAAAATAAATACTAATTTGTTGATTTCTGTATTATTTCAGAACCCTGTCGCATGACGTTAAAGCAGGAGCCCGAGACTGGGTACTGAATGGTTACCAATTGGTGCAATAGGCAGTTTGCAATAGGACTATGCTCAAACACACACTACACACTCCTTACACACACATACAGGCCCCGCTCTTGCTGCAGAGAGATGAAAAAGGATGAACTTACTTAATTGTTATGCCTTGAACATTTTTGATACTTTTTATTAGTCGTTAAGTAGGTATCTTGGAAATTGTTGCTTAATTTTTAATGTTTAACGCAGTTGCAATCTATTTTTGGAGTCATATTTAGCTCAAGAAGTTTATTATATACACCTATATATACATGCATACACATATTATACACCATCTAGCATGTACTGAGTTTGTTGGTTATTTGGTTATTATATCCTTGTGCATGGGTCACAAAGCATTCATATAGGCCATGCAATATATTGTTTTAGGTTAGGGTGTTGTCTAGATTATGCGCTGAAAGTGTAATATACAAATTATATTTAGAGTTAAACAAAGAACTATTTTTATATGAGTATGTATAAAATACAACAAACTATTCTAAGATGGCTGAATGAATAAAAAAAAGAAAATTTATACAAAAATAAGGAACGGTAGAATATTGAAGTGTTATTTTATTTTTGGATCTGCCGTCCCAAATTGTGTGCCTACTTTTCATACTGCATTTAATTTTTTTGTGGGATAATCCATAATTTAATAAAATAAATGGTGATCTTTCAATACTGTGAATAATTATATGCCCCAAGAAGTAAGAAATCAGTTTTTAAAATCAATACTTATACATTAAATTTTTGTAAGAAAATCAAAGTTTAAAATGGCAATAACTAAGCCAAAAAGGCATTAATTTCAATTTGGAAAGCATTTTTGTGTTAGTTTTAATTAGGGTTACAAATCTGCATATAAAGATTAAAAAATTAAACAATTAATTTTTTTCTTAATTTTTGAAAATTTTAACGATGTAACCCCTTACAAAATTTTGAAAAATGGAGTAAAATTAGTTTTCGAACAGACATAGCTAGATCGACGCGGCTGTTGTTGCTGATCATGAATATATATGGTTTATAGGGTCGGAAATGACTCCTTCACTGCGTTTTAAGCTTCTGACTAAAATTAAAAAACCCTGAAAATCCATAAAAAGACCGCGCAGCAAAATAAGGCAACTTCAATAACATTGTACAAAGACTACTTAAACCTTTATTTATTTATCAATATTGCTAATTCCCGTCTTCTCCACCTGGGCGAGCAGCTCCTGGAGCTTGTTGTCGAACAACTCGCACCGGATGGGCATCTCCAGCGAATAGAAGGGATTCTTGAGGACATAGTCGGAGTACAGCTCGTAAACCTTGCGCAGCAGCAGGTCTATACCATTCAGGCCCGTCTCCGAGATCACGATAAACTTGATGCCGGTGAGCGTTTGGAAGCAGTGCAGCGTGAACGTGTCCGCCTCCAGCAGCTCAATGCCCGAGCTCTTTGGCTCCGGACTCAGCTGGCTGGCGATGGCAAACAGGGGGTAGAACATGCTGGCCAGGAAGATCTTTTCGTTGGTGGTCATCTTCGGCCGACTGAACTTCAGGTTGATGGGATAGTTCTCGGGCGCCTCCAGCGTCGTCCTCACATCGCGTCCATCGTCCAGGGTGACGCCCGTGACGGCTATGCCGTTGACCGCCACCAGGACGTGACCAACTATAAGGCAGAATGTGAAGTAGTCAAGAGACAACATTGAACCCCACAACACACCCACCATTTATTCCATCCTTGCGGTTGAACGACACCGAAACCTTCTTGGAATCGTAGTCCAGCACCAAGTCCAGCGGGTATGTGAAGGTCTTCTCGTGCTCGATGCGCGGCACATTGTTGTCCAGGTTGAATATAAGGCCACCCGATTTGCTAACTATATAGACGCCATATATAATCATGGCTTATTTGTGGCTAATTCTGTGTTTTTGGGAATGTTTTCTTTTGGCGAATTAGTGCTGACAGAGCGAAAATATCACTGCTATCGATAGGTTCATAACTATCGGTTATCAAACCGAATTCGGAAGAATGGCAACGCCAAGTGCCTTAGAATTTGAGCAATTTAAGAGTGGCCAGCTGCCTTGGAAACGGAAAAAACCGCTTTCCCTGCTAATCTGAAATTTATCATTGGGCACACCTTTTCTGAACAGCTGATGGCTGGCATTAGGATTAAAAATAAACATAATTGATTTTCTGACCCGCTAGTATACGTAAACGCGTAGGCGGTCTCTCACCTGGTTGTGCTCCGGATTCACCAACATTCACAGAGACAGCGATGGGCTCCGACGACCAGAGCGCCGGCGACCGGATCCAGAAGGGGTTCCAGATCAACTACATGATTCTGCGGGACGCCGACAGCGGCAAGGTGATATGGCAGGAGAACAAGGACTTCTCGGCACCGGATCTGGAGCACGAGGCGCGTGTGCCGGTGAAGATACTAGACATGAGGGCGGTGTCGCGGGAGATCAACTTTAGCACTATCGAGCCAATGGAGAACTTTCGGCTCGACCAGAAGGTACTGTTCAAGGGACGCATCATGGAGGAGTGGTTCTTCGAAATGGGCTTCGTGGGAGCCAACACAACCAACACCTGGCAGTCGACCATTGAGGCGGCGCCAGAGTCCCAGATGATGCCCGCCAAGGTCTTGAACGGCAACGTGACGATCCAAACCAGTTTCTACGACAACGAGACACTCATCACCAAATCGGTTGTGCGCCTGTACTACATTTAAGCTATGGTGACGGTGAATCACCTGGCCAGCTGCTCCCATCCGCGCCCACTCACGGCTTGCGGATCGGAGCTGTTGATCTTCAGCAGATGTTCTCTCCAAAACATTTAGTTCGCTTTAGAATACTTCTGCATTTCAATGCAATTGTTTGTGCGTTTATGAACTAGTTGTAGTCTATAATGCATTTTAATCTAATTTTACATGATGCCTACTACATACTATATTAATTTATTAATAAAGATTTAACGAATGTAACACGCAACTACCAAGGAGTGAAAGCCCTCGAAAACATCATGCTAACGTACAAATCTATATATCTATCTCCTGACTAAATGCTTAAATCTGTCAAAAAGTTTGACTAAAAATAGCGCAGAATAATGCAATCTTTGCAAACCGTTCAGAGAAAATGTGTATCTCTAGATCTCTGGCAGTCGCTCTACGGCAACAATTAAAAATACAAATAAATATTTAAGCAAACTGCAAAATGTATCAACAGTTAAGAAAATGTTTAGCTACGACTGCGAGTACTATTAAAAAGTCTACTGAAATCTGTCAGAGTTGTATTAAATATGGCTTTATGCAAATATATAAGGAGATGTTTGAATGAAATGTAATTTAAACGAGTTTTCATCTAATTATTTTAGTGAATAAGGAGGCGATTATTAGAATTAATTTATTTTAAAAAGTTCTTAGCTTATCGCAAATTATAATGAAAAATGGGTTAGTTCCCTGATCCCTCTGATTGGGAGAAAACCAGACAGAGGTCAACTCTAGAACTGGTTGTACCGCCTAGCTCTCTTTTACTTTCATGCCCAGAGCAGCATAATCCCACCCGCGGCTAAATTTCGCATAAGTTCGCATTTAGACGGCTGTCACTGAATATTCATATATGTTGGGATCGCGAAAAGTGGCGCTCAAGTTAAGAGGAAGATTCGAACAGAGTGCTGACTTGACCCCATTTAGCATAATCCGAAATAGAACTCGTGCCCGGTCAAGAGCCACTCGAGGGTGTCGAGAAAGTCTTCTTGGTGGCCAGATATTTGGACTAGACCACAGTTCGATTCCATCGTTTAACAGCACCGCACCTGAAGTTAAGTAAAGTTAGAGAATGGCAAGGATTAGTGGAGCTCTTGTGCTCCTGGCCATCGTCCTTCTGGCCCTCTTCGCGGCCAGCAGCCAGGCACAGAAGAACCAGAACAAGCAGAAAAAACAACGTCCCGGACCCGGCGAAGTCCAAGGTAACATGGCCCACCACAAGAACAAGCGACCCAGGCCCCAGCAGGCCCAGAAGCAGAAGCCCAACAAGCAACAAGTGCAGAATGTCAAGGAGCCCACGGTACTCACCGTCACCATTCCCGAGTTGGGCAAGCTTCGCGGTCGCACTTTGAGCACCGATTGGACTGGTCAGAAGATAATGCAGTTCCTCGATATTCCCTACGGCAAGGCCGATCGATTCAAGGTATGTTAGTCTTACCATAAAAAGGGATTTGGTTGGTGCATTTTTTATATTAGCCTAAAGATGTATACTTTAATTCAGAGTTAATATCAAAAATCAACTAGGTGACTCTCTTAACGTGCATTTGACGCCCGTTAAACAACATCCTCGATAGTATAGTGGTTAGTATCCCCGCCTGTCACGCGGGAGACCGGGGTTCAATTCCCCGTCGGGGAGAACGTTGAAATACTTTTTTTTGTTACTTTTAATTTTTTTTTTTTACCTTTGCCCTTATAATTTATTGGGTAGAGAAATCGGTTCATCCAAGTCCTCGATAGTATAGTGGTTAGTATCCCCGCCTGTCACGCGGGAGACCGGGGTTCAATTCCCCGTCGGGGAGATGTAGAATGCGTCTTTATTTTTATACTCTTCATTTATTCCCTTGTATTTCAACGAAAATAAATATCCTTTTCAAAAAAAATATATATATATGAAATAGTTGCAAACGGTATTCTATATTCGGTCTAATATTAATTTAAAACTCATAACGTTATGGAAAGCATAAATTTAAACATCCTTGAGGTTTTATAAAAGGATCAGGTAAATATTAAAAAAAAAGAATGAAGAAATAAAAAAAAAAACAATTAAAAAAAAATGTTTACACATCTCCCCGACGGGGAATTGAACCCCGGTCTCCCGCGTGACAGGCGGGGATACTAACCACTATACTATCGAGGATGTTGAACAACGTGCGTCAAATGCGGGGTAAGTGCGTTCTTACGACTCGAATAAAGAAAATTAAATATTTCATTGACACAAACAAATAATGCAAAGTAGAAAGAATCATTTTATTTTTAACGTAAATATAAATCAACTTTGAAAAAATGTATTATTTTTAAATTTATAAAAATAATCGTTTACAAATGACATAATTTTTCTGCAGCCAGCTGAACCCGCACCAGCTTGGAGGGGCTCTTTACCCGCCCACCGTCCTCACGCCGGATGTCCATCCATTCAGGATTTGCTCATGTTCTCCAAACTGGAGGAAGAAGGCTATGATGTGGAGGACTGCCTGCGTCTATCCATAAACACCAAGGCGGTATGTTATATTCTTTATTTTATTTATTTTAATATGCAGTAATCCTTTTTTTCTGGAAGTTCTGCATTACAAATTATTTCTTAAAAAAATCAATTTAAAATAAATATCAATTTTAAATATTTATTAGTTATAATTTGACTAATAATTTCCCTAATCCCGTTTCAGATGGAGGGTAAATCCATGCCTGTGATGGTTTACATCCATGGCGACTTCTTCTATGACGGCGACTCAGTGGAGGCCGCTCCTGGCTATTTGCTGGAGCACGATGTGGTTTTGGTCTCTGTCCGTTACCGCCTGGGACCCTTCGGCTTCCTGTCCACGCTGACCGATGATATGCCCGGCAACGCCGCTGTCACGGACATTATCCTGGCTCTCAAGTGGGTGCAGAAGCATATCGCCTCCTTTGGCGGCGATCCGCAACGGGTCACGCTCTTTGGTCAGGTGGGTGGAGCGGCCTTGGTCAATGTGCTCACCCTGAGTCCAGCGGTTCCGGCTGGTCTCTTCCATCGTGTGATCTATCAGTCGGGCACGGCCCTGTCGCCGGCCTTTATCACGGACTCGCCACTGGGTGCCACCAAGGCCATTGGCCGAATCGCCGGCTGCAAGCAGCCTGCGAAGGTGGATCAGCTGAACAAGTGTTTGAGCCGCCTGAACACCACTATGCTCCTGGCCGCCTTCAGCGTGCACGGCGAAAATCAGCCTTCCCTGTCCGGCGGAGCTTATGGTGGAGTGCAGCTGGTCATTGGCGGACCCTCCGGCATCCTTCCCGAGCATCCTGGACGCCTGCTGGCCGCCGAGAAGTTCCAAGCCTATCCCACCATGGGGGGCAGTGTGAAGAACGGAGGCACCTTCATGCTGAGGGGTGAGTTATTGTTATTATTTATTTATTATTTCAATTGGAACTTATTTATTATAATATAAACATTATATAAATTTTAATTTGTCGTTTACAGACATCTTCTCTGATGTATTCAATGAGACTATTTTGGACGACAAAATGACCGGGCGACAGTACATTGATACCATTATCGAGCAGGCGAATGGTGCTGATCCCACTGGCTCCTGGAGGGAGTTTTCAGATGAGGAGATTTTCTCAGAAGCCGATGTCAAGAACGGCACCTTTAGGCGCTTAACCTCAGGTTTGATCGATGTAAGTTACCATGGTTTAGAATAAATATTCTCAGGTTTTTTACTTAATGCTTAAATGTATTAATTTGAATAATATTTACAGCTCTGCAGCACAATTTCCCTGAAGAATCCCGTGTTGCTGGTGCTCCAGGCCAATGCCAAGAAGTTGCCCAACAGCACCTACTTGTACACCTTTGACTATGAGGGCGAGCAGAACCGCTATGCGACCAGTCCGGAGGAGGCCAGTTTCATGCCCTTCGACATGGGCGCCTCGCTGACGGACGACAACCTGTACCTGTTCCCCTGGCCGCGTTTCCTGGCCCTCAACTCCAACCGAGACATAAAGGTGGCCCGACGTATGGTGGCCCTGTGGACATCCTTTGCCACGACAGGTGTTCCCCGGGCACCCGACGTGCCAGAATGGCCAACGATGAATGATGAGACGGGTCCTTACATGCGTATCGGCCGTACCGTCACCTTCAGCGACAACTACCTGGATGAGTACCGAATTGCAGTGGATGAGGCAAAGCGAGGCTACAGCCTGGTCAACGAGGACTTTTACGAGCTGGAGTCTGCCCTGCAGGCGGTTGCCAAGCTAGACAAGGATCAGGTGGACGGTCTGGAGGATGAGGAAGATCAGGAAGACAGCGAGGAGGAGGGCGAGAGGGCTGCCAATGAGGGCCGTGGGCAGAACCTGGTCTTTATTGCCAGGAAATCAACGCGCATTCAGAAGCAATAGAAATAAGAAGCTCAAAATATGATCATCCCTCTCTTTAATTTATAAATGGTCCAAACTTTTCTTAAATAAATGTGAAATTTAGTGGAGGGTCGTTTTACTTGAAAGGGTTTCTTTCTTACCCTGAAGAGGATATCCTTTTAAATGTAATACTTTTATAATAGTTTTACCAAGGAGAAGTTCTATAACTTCCTGTAATGCGATCGTTGACCTGCTATTAAATTATATACACCTTTTACAATCTAAAATCAATTCATAATTCAGGTTCTTTGATACTAACTTTAAATTATTAGACTAAAATTAATATGTTGTGCCTTTTGTTGTTTCAACCGAAACCGCTTTCTTTCACGGCCTCATAAATCATATTTCGCGGCTCAGAATCTTCATGAACAGAGGGATCAAATTTCCATTGAAATTTATTAGGGAACATAATAGAAGTTAAATAAAGCGTGACACATCATTAGGTCTTTGGTTTAATTAATTTGCCACCTTGGCATCAGAATTAGCCGTATTTCAGCTGTAACCAAGATTGATTGAATAATCCCTTCTGAGTCCGATATTTTCTTAAAGATAGAAAGCAGCGATGCTCTTTCTTTTAAGAAAATTAATAAAGTGAAACGAAGAAGAACAATTTTAAAGGTTATTTAAATATTTGTAATTTACGTTTCCTTTTTTCAGCTTATATTTCTTCTTAATTAAGCTTTCTCACGAGATTAACTGGAATTCCCAACGAATAATTTGTAAGAATTCAAGAAAAAACTCATTCTTTTAAAAGCGAGCTTGTTAAATTGAATTCTAGAAAAGGAAAAGTTATAGCTGGCACGCTTTCTTCTAACTTCCTTTTCTGGCGGGGTTTCCCAAGTTTGACTAAATGTCAAGATAGCCAAATAATGGAATTATCTCGTGCGATTAGTTGTAGAAGTCGTTGATCTCTTTCGGCACAAAAGTGTTGCCAATGCTTTCTCCCGCCGCTCGCGATGATGGATCATACACCCCGGAGTAGGAATACCAGTAGCGAGGAGAACATGCGGAATCAATTAGGTAAAATTTAAAATTTAAATCAATGCCCGCAGCTTTTGCGAGATTAATTTTTTTCGCCCCATGCTGCCCGCACTTTCATCGTCGCCCCAGTCACCGTCATCATCGTCGTCGTCGTCATCGTGAGAAAGACAAACTTAGTTAATGGCTTATGTTTGCCGGTAAATATTCGCATCAATATGAGCGACTAATGACTGACTAGCAGACAAATCGGACTGGGGTTCGGGTGGCCGAACTTCTGCTCTTGTAGTTTTCCCTTTTACTTACAGATGATCAGCGGAGCAGTCAAGCAACCGAAATCGGAGCATCGAAATCCGTTCTTGCACTGAGAAAAAGTACTAGATTATAAGTTAATAGAATATTTTAAGGTGAATTTAGCAACTTAAAAAGTATAATTTACTATTTTTCAATTTATTGTTAAAGGTATACTAATGCTTTGCTTGCTTTCTAAACGTTTCAAAGGATATTTTACAAGGACCCAACAGAAATCAATATTTTAAGAATCCGGGATTCACTTTTATTTGATTGCTTATTCGAATATTATAACTTTTAATTATTGTTAAATATAGCTGACATTATTTCTACAAAAGTTTAAAATTATATTTAAACCATTTTTGAACACCCTTTTTTTTCCGTGTAATTATTAGCATAAGTGTATGGCTCCAGCATCATTTGCAGTATATTTCGCGTTTTGTTTTAGCCAGTTTTCGTTTGCAAACTCTTCGTTTTGGCTATTTCGGTCAGTCATGGGGTGAAACTTCGGGTCAGCTCGGCGGACTAATATCTATTAGCTCCGTCTGACCACAGATCAGTTGCGTTCGGTGCGCTACGGAGAGTGCTGGTTCGATCCGCGATTATCCCAGAGAGATGCAGCTCGTTTTTATGCTAATACCTCTGCTCCTCCGCTACGGGGCGGAGGCTCGGTTCCGGAACAGGCAGTACGATGAGGAGAAGGACACCATCGTCGAACTGCCCAAGCTGGGGAGCATCCAGGGAAAGATTCTCGAGACGGCCTGGACAAAGCGCGAAGTGCTGCAGTTTGTGGATGTTCGATATGCAGAGCCTCCCACGGGACTCAATCGCTTCAAGGTACACATTTTTCCTGATCTTTTCACTAAAGACTGCAACACAAATTATTTCCCGCAGGAGATTGACGGAGTTTAGGGTTGAAAGAAAGGAATTATCACTTGTTCTTGTCCGATTTTGGTGCAAAAAATAGAGGTCGTCGTTATGCAAAAATGCAAAATATGTTAACATAACAGATTCGCCAAGAATTTTAAATAGAAATGTCCAACTTTATTTGGAGTCTGGTTTCTCCTACCACAAAAACTTTCAAAATTATGTTAATTTCCTCGAAGGCAATAAATAAGCCAACAGAGACTTAATTCTCGAAAGAAAAAAGAGCAAAGAAAATATAGATGTTCCTCACATCTCCCCGACGGGGAATTGAACCCCGGTCTCAATAAATAAGCCAACAGAGACTTAATTCTCGAAAGAAAAAAGAGCAAAGAAAATATAGATGTTCCTCACATCTCCCCGACGGGGAATTGAACCCCGGTCTCCCGCGTGACAGGCGGGGATACTAACCACTATACTATCGAGGACTTGGAAGCGCGTTGCTATAATTAAGGTCTTCTCAAGGTGCACATCTGCAGGTCGTCCACAAAAATCAGACTATGAGAAAAACGAGAATTTAATTAGATTAGAGAATCGGACATTTACAATGAGTCATAAACAAAAGGGAAAGGTTCAAAATGTGCAATGTGCTTAGAGTTTTGTTTATAAAGATATGAATGATATATTTAGAAATAATAGAATTTCACCAAAACCAAACACCGTTTCCCCAAATATAAGGTTTCGACTCTCAAAAAGTCAGGAAATAAGTAGAAAAATATTAAATCTGCTTGTTTTCATCTATTTTGAAAGTAGAAATGTTGTATTCATTTTAGAAAATCTGAAATGAACTGCCAGTCTTCCTATTTGTATATATTTTTATAAACATTTGCGAAAAGCTTAATTCTTTTCATGTTGTAAAATTCTTTGTTGGTGAAAAATAGTTGTTGTTGTTTTTGTAGGTAAAACAAGGCAAGGTACGAATTCATCAATATCTGCATTTCATTCACCAGGCGCATCTGTTATAAACTGTTTTAAAGAGTCTCGAAAGCAAGAGCGGACCCCAACCACATTTAATTTAAATTGTCAAGAATATTATGGCGGGCGCTCTCGACTTTTTAAATACGAATTCAAATTTGCGTGTTACATGGCGCGCTTTTATAACAGTTTTTTTAACAGTTTTTTTAACAGTTTTTTTTACAGTTTTGATAACAGTTTATAAAAGTTTATAACAGTTTCTGTCGTCGGTCTCCTGATTTCTGTTCGCCTGTTACCCGAAAGCGGAAAATGAACAATTTGCTAACAGATTGTGTGGAAAATGGATGGGGAGTAGTTGTTGTTGTAGAAATTTAGCATTGTCGTTGTTGTAATAAAGTGGTTGCTGTGGTTTAAAATAAACGTGAATGATGTGGTTGCAGACAAGAAACAGGTCATAAATCGTAACAATTTACAAGTTTAGTTAGATTGATATTGTTGTTTGATTATACTGGAAAATGAATACACTTTTAAACAAGGTTTTTTCTAGGTTTTTCTTCCTTTTTTTGTGACTCTTCTCAGTTGAGCGATGTATTATAAGCAAAGGAGGCATTTTTGACCCTATAAACCATATATATATATTCTTATACATATAACTTTCAGCCAAAAACTATGTGAGTGGCAATATTGGCAATAGCCAAATTGGCATCTCTGCCACTTGGTCTTAAGCTTGCAAAACAGTGAAGAAACCATTTTCGACCCTATAAACCATATATATTCTTGATCAGCATTATCAGCGGCATCGCTCTAGCCATGTCCTGGTCAAAGAAAAAATTGGCCCAATTTTTGAAAAAAATGTAAGGGGTTACATCGTTAAAATTGTCAAAAATTGGCCAAAAATTAGATATCGAGTTTTAAATGCAGAAATGTTCGCATTTAAAAACCTAGAAGAAAAAACCAAACCAGACTGAAATCGGTTGAGTTTTAGCCAAGTTATGATCATAAAACCGTTGAAGGTGTTCGCAATTTTCAGCCAAAAATTTGACCCAATTTTTGAAAAAAATGTAAGGGGTTACATCGTTAAAATTGTCAAAAATTGGCCAAAAATTAGATATCGAGTTTTAAATGCAGAAATGTTCGCACCTAAAAACCAAGAAGAAAAAACCAAACCAGACTGAAATCGGTTGAGTTTTAGCCAAGTTATGATAATAAAACCAATGAGGGTTTTAGTATTTTTCAGCCAAAAAATGTGACCCAATTTTTGAAAAAAATGTAAGGGGTTACATCGTTAAAATTGTCAAAAATTGGCAAAAAATTAGATATCGAGTTTTAAATGCAGAAATGTTCGCATTTAAAAACCAAGAAGAAAAAACCAAACCAGACTGAAATCGGTTGAGTTTTAGCCAAGTTATGATAATAAAACCAATGAGGGTTTTAGTATTTTTCAGCCAAAAAATTTGACCCAATTTTTGAAAAAAATGTAAGGGGTTACATCGTTAAAATTGTCAAAAATTGGCCAAAAATTAGATATCGAGTTTTAAATGCAGAAATGTTCGCATTTAAAAACCTAGAAGAAAAAACCAAACCAGACTGAAATCGGTTGAGTTTTAGCCAAGTTATGATCATAAAACCGTTGAAGGTGTTCGCAATTTTCAGCCAAAAAATGTGACCCAATTTTTGAAAAAAATGTAAGGGGTTACATCGTTAAAATTGTCAAAAATTGGCAAAAAATTAGATATCGAGTTTTAAATGCAGAAATGTTCGCATTTAAAAACCAAGAAGAAAAAACCAAACCAGACTGAAATCGGTTGAGTTTTAGCCAAGTTATGATAATAAAACCAATGAGGGTTTTAGTATTTTTCAGCCAAAAAATTTGACCCAATTTTTGAAAAAAATGTAAGGAGTTACATCGTTAAAATTGTCAAAAATTGGCCAAAAATTAGATATCGAGTTTTAAATGCAGAAATGTTCGCATTTAAAAACCAAGAAGAAAAAACCAAACCAGACTGAAATCGGTTGAGTTTTAGCCAAGTTATGATCATAAAACCGTTGAAGGTGTTCGCAATTTTCAGCCAAAAAATTTGACCCAATTTTTGAAAAAAATGTAAGGGGTTACATCGTTAAAATTGTCAAAAATTGGCCAAAAATTAGATATCGAGTTTTAAATGCAGAAATGTTCGCACCTAAAAACCAAGAAGAAAAAACCAAACCAGACTGAAATCGGTTGAGTTTTAGCCAAGTTATGATCATAAAACCGTTGAAGGTGTTCGCAATTTTCAGCCAAAAATTTGACCCAATTTTTGAAAAAAATGTAAAATTGTCAAAAATTGGCCAAAAATTAGATATCGAGTTTTAAATGCAGAAATGTTCGCACTTAAAAACCAAGAAGAAAAAACCAAACCAGACTGAAATCGGTTGAGTTTTAGCCAAGTTATGATCATAAAACCGTTGAAGGTGTTCGAAATTTTCAGCCAAAAATTTGACCCAATTTTTGAAAAAAATGTAAGGGGTTACATCGTTAAAATTGTCAAAAATTGGCCAAAAATTAGATATCGAGTTTTAAATGCAGAAATGTTCGCACTTAAAAACCAAGAAGAAAAAACCAAACCAGACTGAAATCGGTTGAGTTTTAGCCAAGTTATGATCATAAAACCGTTGAAGGTGTTCGCAATTTTCCGCCAAAAATTTGACCCAATTTTTGAAAAAAATGTAAGGGGTTACATCGTTAAAATTGTCAAAAATTGGCCAAAAATTAGATGTCGAGTTTTAAATGCAGAAATGTTCGCATTTAAAAACCAAGAAGAAAAAACCAAACCAGACTGAAATCGGTTGAGTTTTAGCCAAGTTATGATCATAAAACCGTTGAAGGTGTTCGCAATTTTCCGCCAAAAATTTGACCCAATTTTTGAAAAAAATGTAAGGGGTTACATCGTTAAAATTGTCAAAAATTGGTCAAAAATTAGATATCGAGTTTTAAATGCAGAAATGTTCGCACTTAAAAACCAAGAAGAAAAAACCAAACCAGACTGAAATCGGTTGAGTTTTAGCCAAGTTATGATAATAAAACCAATGAGGGTTTTAGTATTTTTCAGCCAAAAAATTTGACCCAATTTTTGAAAAAAATGTAAGGGGTTACATCGTTAAAATTGTCAAAAATTGGCCAAAAATTAGATGTCGAGTTTTAAATGCAGAAATGTTCGCATTTAAAAACCAAGAAGAAAAAACCAAACCAGACTGAAATCGGTTGAGTTTTAGCCAAGTTATGATAATAAAACCAATGAGGGTTTTAGTATTTTTCAGCCAAAAAATTTGACCCAATTTTTGAAAAAAATGTAAGGGGTTACATCGTTAAAATTGTCAAAAATTGGTCAAAAATTAGATATCGAGTTTTAAATGCAGAAATGTTCGCACTTAAAAACCAAGAAGAAAAAACCAAACCAGACTGAAATCGGTTGAGTTTTAGCCAAGTTATGATAATAAAACCAATGAGGGTTTTAGTATTTTTCAGCCAAAAAATTTGACCCAATTTTTGAAAAAAATGTAAGGGGTTACATCGTTAAAATTGTCAAAAATTGGCCAAAAATTAGATATCGAGTTTTCAATGCAGAAATGTTTACTTTTAAAAACCTAGAAGAAAAAACCAAACCAGACTGAAATAGGTTGAGTTTTAGCCAAGTTATGATCAAAAAACCAACAAATTTGGCCCAATTTTTGAAAAAAATGTAAGGGGTTACATCGTTAAAATTGTCAAAAATTGGCAAAAAATTAGATATCGAGTTTTAAATGCAGAAATGTTTACTTTTAAAAACCTAGAAGAAAAAACCAAACCAGACTGAAATCGGTTGAGTTTTAGCCAAGTTATGATCATAAAACCGTTGAAGGTGTTCGCAATTTTCAGCCAAAAATTTGACCCAATTTTTGAAAAAAATGTAAGGGGTTACATCGTTAAAATTGTCAAAAATTGGCCAAAAATTAGATATCGAGTTTTAAATGCAGAAATGTTCGCATTTAAAAACCAAGAAGAAAAAACCAAACCAGACTGAAATCGGTTGAGTTTTAGCCAAGTTATGATCATAAAACCGTTGAAGGTGTTCGCCATTTTCAGCCAAAAAATTTGACCCAATTTTTGAAAAAAATGTAAGGGGTTACATCGTTAAAATTGTCAAAAATTGGCAAAAAATTAGATATCGAGTTTTAAATGCAGAAATGTTTACTTTTAAAAACCTAGAAGAAAAAACCAAACCAGACTGAAATCGGTTAAGTTTTAGCCAAGTTATGATCATAAAACCGTTGAAGGTGTTCGCAATTTTCAGCCAAAAATTTGACCCAATTTTTGAAAAAAATGTAAGGGGTTACATCGTTAAAATTGTCAAAAATTGGCCAAAAATTAGATATCGAGTTTTAAATGCAGAAATGTTCGCATTTAAAAACCAAGAAGAAAAAACCAAACCAGACTGAAATCGGTTGAGTTTTAGCCAAGTTATGATCATAAAACCGTTGAAGGTGTTCGCCATTTTCAGCCAAAAAATTTGACCCAATTTTTGAAAAAAATTTTAGGGGTTACATCGTTAAAATTGTCAAAAATTGGCCAAAAATTAGATATTGAGTTTTAAATGCAGAAATGTTCACTTTTAAAAACCTAGAAGAAAAAACCAAACCAGACTGAAATAGGTTGAGTTTTAGCCAAGTTATGATCAAAAAACCAACAAATTTGGCCCAATTTTTGAAAAAAATGTAAGGGGTTACATCGTTAAAATTATCAAAAATTGGCCAAAAATTAGATATCGAGTTTTAAATGCAGAAATGTTCGCATTTAAAAACCAAGAAGAAAAAACCAAACCAGACTGAAATCGGTTGAGTTTTAGCCAAGTTATGATCATAAAACCGTTGAAGGTGTTCGCAATTTTCCGCCAAAAATTTGACCCAATTTTTGAAAAAAATGTAAGGGGTTACATCGTTAAAATTGTCAAAAATTGGCCAAAAATTAGATATCGAGTTTTAAATGCAGAAATGTTCGCACTTAAAAACCAAGAAGAAAAAACCAAACCAGAATGAAATCGGTTGAGTTTTAGCCAAGTTATGATCATAAAACCGTTGAAGGTGTTCGCAATTTTCTGCCAAAAATTTGACCCAATTTTTGAAAAAAAATGTAAGGGGTTACATCGTTAAAATTGTCAAAAATTGGTCAAAAATTAGATATCGAGTTTTAAATGCAGAAATGTTCGCACTTAAAAACCAAGAAGAAAAAACCAAACCAGACTGAAATCGGTTGAGTTTTAGCCAAGTTATGATAATAAAACCAATGAGGGTTTTAGTATTTTTCAGCCAAAAAATGTGACCCAATTTTTGAAAAAAATGTAAGGGGTTACATCGTTAAAATTGTCAAAAATTGGCCAAAAATTAGATGTCGAGTTTTAAATGCAGAAATGTTCGCATTTAAAAACCAAGAAGAAAAAACCAAACCAGACTGAAATCGGTTGAGTTTTAGCCAAGTTATGATCATAAAACCGTTGAAGGTGTTCGCAATTTTCCGCCAAAAATTTGACCCAATTTTTGAAAAAAATGTAAGGGGTTACATCGTTAAAATTGTCAAAAATTGGTCAAAAATTAGATATCGAGTTTTAAATGCAGAAATGTTCGCACTTAAAAACCAAGAAGAAAAAACCAAACCAGACTGAAATCGGTTGAGTTTTAGCCAAGTTATGATCATAAAACCGTTGAAGGTGTTCGCAATTTTCCGCCAAAAATTTGACCCAATTTTTGAAAAAAATGTAAGGGGTTACATCGTTAAAATTGTCAAAAATTGGCCAAAAATTAGATATCGAGTTTTAAATGCAGAAATGTTCGCACTTAAAAACCAAGAAGAAAAAACCAAACCAGAATGAAATCGGTTGAGTTTTAGCCAAGTTATGATCATAAAACCGTTGAAGGTGTTCGCAATTTTCTGCCAAAAATTTGACCCAATTTTTGAAAAAAAATGTAAGGGGTTACATCTTTAAAATTGTCAAAAATTGGTCAAAAATTAGATATCGAGTTTTAAATGCAGAAATGTTCGCACTTAAAAACCAAGAAGAAAAAACCAAACCAGACTGAAATCGGTTGAGTTTTAGCCAAGTTATGATAATAAAACCAATGAGGGTTTTAGTATTTTTCAGCCAAAAAATGTGACCCAATTTTTGAAAAAAATGTAAGGGGTTACATCGTTAAAATTGTCAAAAATTGGCCAAAAATTAGATGTCGAGTTTTAAATGCAGAAATGTTCGCATTTAAAAACCAAGAAGAAAAAACCAAACCAGACTGAAATCGGTTGAGTTTTAGCCAAGTTATGATCATAAAACCGTTGAAGGTGTTCGCAATTTTCCGCCAAAAATTTGACCCAATTTTTGAAAAAAATGTAAGGGGTTACATCGTTAAAATTGTCAAAAATTGGTCAAAAATTAGATATCGAGTTTTAAATGCAGAAATGTTCGCATTTAAAAACCAAGAAGAAAAAACCAAACCAGACTGAAATCGGTTGAGTTTTAGCCAAGTTATGATCATAAAACCGTTGAAGGTGTTCGCAATTTTCAGCCAAAAAAATTTGACCCAATTTTTGAAAAAAATGTAAGGGGTTACATCGTTAAAATTGTCAAAAATTGGCCAAAAATTAGATATCGAGTTTTAAATGCAGAAATGTTCGCACTTAAAAACCAAGAAGAAAAAACCAAACCAGAATGAAATCGGTTGAGTTTTAGCCAAGTTATGATCATAAAACCGTTGAAGGTGTTCGCAATTTTCAGCCAAAAAAATTTGACCGAATTTTTGAAAAAAATGTAAGGGGTTACATCGTTAAAATTGTCAAAAATTGGCCAAAAATTAGATGTCGAGTTTTAAATGCAGAAATGTTCGCATTTAAAAACCAAGAAGAAAAAACCAAACCAGACTGAAATCGGTTGAGTTTTAGCCAAGTTATGATCATAAAACCGTTGAAGGTGTTCGCAATTTTCCGCCAAAAATTTGACCCAATTTTTGAAAAAAATGTAAGGGGTTACATCGTTAAAATTGTCAAAAATTGGTCAAAAATTAGATATCGAGTTTTAAATGCAGAAATGTTCGCACTTAAAAACCAAGAAGAAAAAACCAAACCAGACTGAAATCGGTTGAGTTTTAGCCAAGTTATGATAATAAAACCAATGAGGGTTTTAGTATTTTTCAGCCAAAAAATTTGACCCAATTTTTGAAAAAAATGTAAGGGGTTACATCGTTAAAATTGTCAAAAATTGGCCAAAAATTAGATATTGAGTTTTAAATGCAGAAATGTTCACTTTTAAAAACCTAGAAGAAAAAACCAAACCAGACTGAAATAGGTTGAGTTTTAGCCAAGTTATGATCAAAAAACCAACAAATTTGGCCCAATTTTTGAAAAAAATGTAAGGGGTTACATCGTTAAAATTGTCAAAAATTGGCAAAAAATTAGATATCGAGTTTTAAATGCTGAAATGTTTACTTTTAAAAACCTAGAAGAAAAAACCAAACCAGACTGAAATCGGTTGAGTTTTAGCCAAGTTATGATCATAAAACCGTTGAAGGTGTTCGCAATTTTCAGCCAAAAATTTGACCCAATTTTTGAAAAAAATGTAAGGGGTTACATCGTTAAAATTGTCAAAAATTGGCCAAAAATTAGATATCGAGTTTTAAATGCAGAAATGTTCGCATTTAAAAACCAAGAAGAAAAAACCAAACCAGACTGAAATCGGTTGAGTTTTAGCCAAGTTATGATCATAAAACCGTTGAAGGTGTTCGCAATTTTCAGCCAAAAAATTTGACCCAATTTTTGAAAAAAATGTAATCGTTAAAATTGTCAAAAATTGGCCAAAAATTAGATGTCGAGTTTTAAATGCAGAAATGCTCGCATTTAAAAACCAAGAAGAAAAAACCAAACCAGACTGAAATCGGTTGAGTTTTAGCCAAGTTATGATCAAAAAACCAACAAATTTGGCCCAATTTTTGAAAAAAATGTTAAAATTGTCAAAAATTGGCAAAAAATTAGATATCGAGTTTTAAATGCAGAAATGTTTACTTTTAAAAACCTAGAAGAAAAAACCAAACCAGACTGAAATCGGTTAAGTTTTAGCCAAGTTATGATCATAAAACCGTTGAAGGTGTTCGCAATTTTCAGCCAAAAATTTGACCCAATTTTTGAAAAAAATGTAAGGGGTTACATCGTTAAAATTGTCAAAAATTGGCCAAAAATTAGATATCGAGTTTTAAATGCAGAAATGTTCGCATTTAAAAACCAAGAAGAAAAAACCAAACCAGACTGAAATCGGTTGAGTTTTAGCCAAGTTATGATCATAAAACCGTTGAAGGTGTTCGCCATTTTCAGCCAAAAAATTTGACCCAATTTTTGAAAAAAATTTTAGGGGTTACATCGTTAAAATTGTCAAAAATTGGCCAAAAATTAGATATTGAGTTTTAAATGCAGAAATGTTCACTTTTAAAAACCTAGAAGAAAAAACCAAACCAGACTGAAATAGGTTGAGTTTTAGCCAAGTTATGATCAAAAAACCAACAAATTTGGCCCAATTTTTGAAAAAAATGTAAGGGGTTACATCGTTAAAATTGTCAAAAATTGGCCAAAAATTAGATATCGAGAAGAAAAAACCAAACCAGACTGAAATCGGTTGAGTTTTAGCCAAGTTATGATCATAAAACCGTTGAAGGTGTTCGCAATTTTCAGCCAAAAAATTTGACCCAATTTTTGAAAAAAATGTAAGGGGTTACATCGTTAAAATTGTCAAAAATTGGCCAAAAATTAGATATCGAGTTTTAAATGCAGAAATGTTCGCACTTAAAAACCAAGAAGAAAAAATCAAACCAGACTGAAATCGGTTGAGTTTTAGCCAAGTTATGATCATAAAACCGTTGAAGGTGTTCGCAATTTTCAGCCAAAAATTTGACCCAATTTTTGAAAAAAATGTAAGGGGTTACATCGTTAAAATTGTCAAAAATTGGCCAAAAATTAGATATCGAGTTTTAAATGCAGAAATGTTCGCATTTAAAAAACAAGAAGAAAAAATCAAACCAGACTGAAATAGGGTGAGTTTTAAACAAGTTATGATCATAAAACCGTTGAAGGTGTTCGCAATTTTCAGCCAAAAATTTGACCCAATTTTTGAAAAAAATGTAAGGGGTTACATCGTTAAAATTGTCAAAAATTGGCCAAAAATTAGATATCGAGTTTTAAATGCAGAAATGTTCGCACTTAAAAACCAAGAAGAAAAAACCAAACCAGAATGAAATCGGTTGAGTTTTAGCCAAGTTATGATCATAAAACCGTTGAAGGTGTTCGCAATTTTCAGCCAAAAAAATTTGACCCAATTTTTGAAAAAAATGTAAGGGGTTACATCGTTAAAATTGTCAAAAATTGGCCAAAAATTAGATATCGAGTTTTATATGCAGAAATGTTCGCACTTAAAAACCAAGAAGAAAAAACCAAACCAGACTGAAATCGGTTGAGTTTTAGCCAAGTTATGATCATAAAACCGTTGAAGGTGTTCGCAATTTTCAGCCAAAAATTTGACCCAATTTTTGAAAAAAATGTAAGGGGTTACATCGTTAAAATTGTCAAAAATTGGCCAAAAATTAGATATTGAGTTTTAAATGCAGAAATGTTCGCATTTAAAAACCAAGAAGAAAAAATCAAACCAGACTGAAATCGGTTGAGTTTCAGCCAAGTTATGATCATAAAACCGTTGAAGGTGTTCGCAATTTTCAGCCAAAAATTTGACCCAATTTTTGAAAAAAATGTAAGGGGTTACATCGTTAAAATTGTCAAAAATTGGCCAAAAATTAGATATCGAGTTTTAAATGCAGAAATGTTCGCATTTAAAAAACAAGAAGAAAAAATCAAACCAGACTGAAATAGGGTGAGTTTTAAACAAGTTATGATCATAAAACCGTTGAAGGTGTTCGCAATTTTCAGCCAAAAATTTGACCCAATTTTTGAAAAAAATGTAAGGGGTTACATCGTTAAAATTGTCAAAAATTGGCCAAAAATTAGATATCGAGTTTTAAATGCAGAAATGTTCGCATTTAAAAAACAAGAAGAAAAAATCAAACCAGACTGAAATAGGGTGAGTTTTAAACAAGTTATGATCATAAAACCGTTGAAGGTGTTCGCAATTTTCAGCCAAAAATTTGACCCAATTTTTGAAAAAAATGTAAGGGGTTACATCGTTAAAATTGTCAAAAATTGGCCAAAAATTAGATATCGAGTTTTAAATGCAGAAATGTTCGCACCTAAAAACCAAGAAGAAAAAACCAAACCAGACTGAAATCGGTTGAGTTTTAGCCAAGTTATGATCATAAAACCGTTGAAGGTGTTCGCAATTTTCAGCCAAAAATTTGACCCAATTTTTGAAAAAAATGTAAGGGGTTACATCGTTAAAATTGTCAAAAATTGGCCAAAAATTAGATATCGAGTTTTAAATGCAGAAATGTTCGCACCTAAAAACCAAGAAGAAAAAACCAAACCAGACTGAAATCGGTTGAGTTTTAGCCAAGTTATGATCATAAAACCGTTGAAGGTGTTCGCAATTTTCAGCCAAAAATTTGACCCAATTTTTGAAAAAAATGTAAGGGGTTACATCGTTAAAATTGTCAAAAATTGGCAAAAAATTAGATATCGAGTTTTAAATGCAGAAATGTTCGCATTTAAAAACCAAGAAGAAAAAACCAAACCAGACTGAAATCGGTTGAGTTTTAGCCAAGTTATGATCAAAAAACCAACAAATTTGGCCCAATTTTTGAAAAAAATGTAAGGGGTTACATCGTTAAAATTGTCAAAAATTGGCCAAAAATTAGATATTGAGTTTTAAATGCAGAAATGTTCGCATTTAAAAACCAAGAAGAAAAAACCAAACCAGACTGAAATCGGTTGAGTTTTAGCCAAGTTATGATCATAAAACCGTTGAAGGTGTTCGCAATTTTCAGCCAAAAATTTGACCCAATTTTTGAAAAAAATGTAAGGGGTTACATCGTTAAAATTGTCAAAAATTGGCCAAAAATTAGATATCGAGTTTTAAATGCAGAAATGTTCGCATTTAAAAACCAAGAAGAAAAAACCAAACCAGACTGAAATCGGTTGAGTTTTAGCCAAGTTATGATAATAAAACCAATGAGGGTTTTAGTATTTTTCAGCCAAAAAATTTGACCCAATTTTTGAAAAAAATGTAAGGGGTTACATCGTTAAAATTGTCAAAAATTGGCCAAAAATTAGATATCGAGTTTTAAATGCAGAAATGTTCGCATTTAAAAACCAAGAAGAAAAAACCAAACCAGACTGAAATCGGTTGAGTTTTAGCCAAGTTATGATCATAAAACCGTTGAAGGTGTTCGCAATTTTCAGCCAAAAAATTTGACCCAATTTTTGAAAAAAATGTAAGGGGATACATCGTTAAAATTGTCAAAAACTGGCCAAAAATTAGATATCGAGTTTTAAATGCAGAAATGTTCGCATTTAAAAACCAAGAAGAAAAACCCAAACCAGAATGAAATCGGTTGAGTTTTAGCCAAGTTATGATCATAAAACCGTTGAAGGTGTTCGCAATTTTCAGCCAAAAATTTGACCCAATTTTTGAAAAAAATGTAAGGGGATACATCGTTAAAATTGTCAAAAACTGGCCAAAAATTAGATATCGAGTTTTAAATGCAGAAATGTTCGCACTTAAAAACCAAGAAGAAAAAACCAAACCAGACTGAAATCGGTTGAGTTTTAGCCAAGTTAGGATCATAAAACCGTTGAAGGTGTCCGCAATTTTCAGCCAACAAATTTTGCCCAATTTTATTTGATTTTATATATTTATTTCCGACCTAATAAATAATAATTTTATAATATTATCAACATTTTACATTCATTAGAATTGTCTTTTATTTGTTTGTTTTTAATAAAGTGTAGGAAAATTTATAAGTTATTATATTATTTTAAAATTAATAAGTCAATATGCTTTTTTTTTATATTATTATATTTTTCTATATGTAAAATAACATAAAAGGTCTCTTTATTTGATAAAAACACAATTTTTAATCAAATATACTAAAATGCATTAAAATTAACAGCCAAGTTTCAATTTGAATTTGAAAAGACGATGAGTGCCCGCCATTTAGATTAACCGCCAAGTTTAATTTCGAATGTAATATGAATACAAAAAGAATTAACTGCCAAATTTGAATTTAAATTGAAAATAATGACAGGTAACTGCCAACTTAGTTAACTGCCAAATTTGAATTCAAATTTAAAATGACGATAGGTCCCGCCGATTAATATTGTTAGAGTCTGCGATAACTTCCATACCAAGATCTGTCGGTGGTTCGAAACTCGGGAATTTTATAACAGCTAATAACAGATCTCCGTCGCTCTTTTGTGCTTTCTGTTCGCCTGGTGCATGAAATCCAGAAAATGGTGAATTTGTACTGAAAATGTAGAGATTGAAGCCGGGTTTTGCCTACAACAACTACAACAACTATTTTACACCAACAATATGTTGTAGAACAACAAAAAAAAATTAAATATGTTAACTAAACCGCAAAATTTGAATTTAAAATAATGATAGTTACCCGCCATATAGGTTAGTCGCTAAGTTTGAAATCGAATTTAAAAAGGCTGTGGGTGGCCGCTATACAAATTAACTGGCAAATTTAAATTCAACTTTTAAATGATGATAGGTAACCGCCGAATCAGTCAACTGCCAAATTTGAATTTAATTTTAAAACAAAGACAGGTAACTGCCAACTAAGTTAACTGCCAAATTTGAATTCAAATTTAAAATGACGATAGGTCCCGCCGATTAATATTGTTAGAGTCTGCGATAACTTCCATACCAAGGTCTGTCGGTGGTTCGAAACTCGGGAATTTTATAACAGCTTATAACAGATCTCCGTCGCTCTTTTCTGCTTTCTGTTCGCCTGGTGCATGAAATCCAGAAAATGGTGAATTTGTACTGAAAATGTAGAGATTGAAGCCGGGTTTTGCCTACAACAACTAGAAAAACTATTTTACACCAACAATATGTTGTAGAACAACAAAAAAAAATTAAATATGTGAACTAAACCGCAAAATTTGAATTTAAAATAATGATAGTTACCCGCCATATAGGTTAGTCGCTAAGTTTGAAATCGAATTTAAAAAGGCTGTGGGTGGCCGCTATACAAATTAACTGGCAAATTTAAATTCAACTTTTAAATGATGATAGGTAATTGCCAAATCAGCCAAACCAAACCAGACTGAAATCGGTTGAGTTTTGGCCAAATTATGATCATACAACCGTTGAAGGCGTTAGGAATTTTCCGTCAAAAACTATATGAGTGGCTCTATTGGCAATAGCTAGATTGGCATCTCTGCCACTTGGCCTTAAGCTTGCAAAACATATATATTCTTGATCAGCATTATCAGCGGCATCGCTCTAGCCATGTTCAGGGCAAAGAAATAAAAAAACCCCAAACCAGACGGAAATCGGTTGAGTTTTAGCCAAGTTATGATCATAAAACCGTTGAAGGTGTTCGCAATTTTCAGCCAAAAAATTTGACCCAATTTTTGAAAAAAATGTAAGGGGTTACATCGTTAAAATTGTCAAAAATTGGCCAAAAATTAGATATCGAGTTTTAAATGCAGAAATGTTCGCATTTAAAAACCAAGAAGAAAAAACCAAACCAGACTGAAATCGGTTGAGTTTTAGCCAAGTTATGATCATAAAACCGTCATAAAAATCAACTCTTAATTAATACGCAGTGGTAAACCTTATGAGTTGACCTTCATCCGAAATATTGACCCTCATTAACTTTTTACAGCCACCGCGTCCGATCGAGCCATGGGAGGATGTGATGGACGCCACCGCGGAGAAGATCGGGTGTCCTTCGGTGGTGTCAATGGAGTCGCTGCGCAAGCTGGACGACGTGCTAGACGTGGAGGATTGCTTGACCATGACCATCACCACGCCAAATGTGACTGCCCGCCTGCCTGTGCTGGTGTACATCCACGGCGAGTACCTTTACGAGGGTAGCAACTCGGAGGCGCCTCCGGACTATCTGCTCGAGAAGGACATCGTGCTGGTCACGCCGCAGTACCGACTCGGTCCATTTGGTTTTCTGTCGACAAAAACGGACGAGATTCCCGGCAATGCCGGATTCCTGGACATTTTTCTGGCACTGCAATTTGTTAAGCATTTTATCTCAAACTTTGGCGGGGATCCCTCGCGGGTGACGGTGGCCGGCCAGGTGGGCGGAGCAGCCATTGCACACCTGCTCACACTCTCGCCGATGGTGCAGCGCGGTCTGTTCAGCCAGGTGATTTATCACTCGGGCTCCGCCATCATGCCCATCTTCCTGGAGGAGGATCCCCGCAAGCATGCCCATGAGATCGCCAAAAAGGCCGACTGCCAGATGGTGACCGTGCGGGATCTCAACTCCTGTCTAATGGAGCTCACGGCTCTGGAGTTGCTCACGGCCTTTATGGAGCATGCCGTAAGTTGATTTACATATAAAACCGGGCAAAGTCTAACATTTTATTTGGCAGCTCGAGAAATCGGACCTGGGAATTGGACACACCGGTGGCATTCAGTTCACCATCGGCGGACCCAGTGGTGTGCTGCCGAAGCATCCCTATGACCTTATGCTGGAGTCCAACTTCTCCTATCCGGCGATGGGCGGCTGCCCGAAAAACGCTGGCACTCGAGTGCTCAACGAGATTGTGGACAACGACTTTGAGGGAAAGATTCCGGATGATGAGTACAATACGTACAACTATATCGATCATGTGATCCGTCAGGTGGTGGGCACGGACAAGACCATGCTCCTCACTAGCTTCGTCACCCACGATTTCTTCAACCGTCAACTGCTGGAGAATGGTACCTTCGATACCCTGATCCCCAGACTCATTGATGTAAGTAATTTCATGCCGGAAAAAGGTTAAACAAGGGCCTTACCTATCCTATTATTTTAGGTGGCTGGCACTCTGAACCACAAGCTGCCCGTTCTGTTGGCCCTGAACATGAACAACAAGCACAATCCGCACAACACCTTCCTCTACTCCTTCGAATACGCGGGCGAGTTCAATCGCTACAAGGAGATGGACGAGGAGACCAACATGCAGAGCCCCTTCCGCGCTGGCGTCTCGCTGACCGACGAGGCCCTCTATCTTTTCCCCTACCCCGAGCACGTGAAGCGCCTTAGTCCGCCGGACGTGACGATGGCTCGCCGCATGGTCGATCTCTGGACGAACTTCGTCATCAGCGGGAATCCGCTCGGCTCCTATCGCTCTGGCTACTGGCCGCCCATGACCACGCTCTATGGCCCGTACATGAAGATCGACGAGACGCTGACCATCGGAGGCAACTACTTCACCGAGTTCTCGGCCACGTTGCGGGACGAGGACGAGGGCCATAGCCTGGTCCGTGAGATATATTATCTGCGTAGTCGCAGCCGGAAGCGGGCACTGGCGAAGCGGCGAAAAGAGTTGGCGGCCTCCTCTGCCAGCAGGATAAAGAAGCTCCAAGGCCGCAAGAGTCTGGTGAAGCGGCCCAGCCGGAACAAGATACGTTTTTGAAGTAGCTCTACTTAGAAATAGATGTAGAATTTTAGAACTAAATATACCTCAGGTTAAACTATTTAAAATCATTGGTATTTATCGAAATAAAGAGCTCATTATAATTAATAAAAAATACAAAATAACCTGTATGAATCCCGTAAGTGCAATTTAAATTTAAAATCAATATCCTTGGAAAACATTACCATTGTGAAATTATTTATACTTTGTACAATATACGAATTTATCATCGATGATAACAAGACAAACTGGAATATTATTAAGTCATTTTATTGCGGATATTATGCAGAAGTCAAGAGGCAAGCTTCGACAGGTACACATCGTACAGTATTTCATATTGTGTTTATTTTGATATAAAAATATTATTTTAAAAGACATTTTAGGACCAGTTCGGTTCACCTACTGCCTGCGTCGCTGCTGTCTGTGCATGAGTTTAATGTGCTGCGGTCCGCTGTTCAGGCGTCTGAGTTGGGAATATCCTGGGTACTCCTGACGGGACTCTTCCTGCTCCTCTTCGGCCCTCTCTCGGGCCTCCAGGGCTCTGTCGCGTTCCTCCTCCTCCTCGCGCAGCTTCTGCTGGGCTCGCACGTAATCCTCGTAGCTCGGATAGGAGCTAGGGTCGTTGGCCGGATCGATCGGCTCCTGGTCGTCAGCGTCTTCCGGGTTCTCCTCAACTGGTTCTTCTTGCTCCTGATCCAGCTGATCCCTCCGCTCTTGTTCTCGGTCCTGTTCTTCAGCATCGAAATCTGATTCGGATGGTTGCCGGGCTTGATGGGCTCTTAAATAATCATCGTAGCTGGGATAGTTCCGCGGATCATCACTGTCAGGTTGGGGCTCTCGCTCTTGCTGCTCACGTTCTTGCTGCTCACGTTCTTGCTGCTCCCGTTCCTGCTGCTCACGCTCCTGCTGCTCTCGTTCATGCTGCTCGCGCAGTTGTTGCTCGCGGTCCTGCTCCTCGTTATAGTTTCGCTCTGGTTCCGAATCTGGAGGATTTTCTCCTTGCTGTGCCCTAAGGTAATCTTCGTAGCTGGGATAGGATTGGCGATCGTCTTCGGGATTTTCGTCTGGCTGCTGTTCCCGCTCTCGTTCCTGTTGCAATCGCTCTTCTTCTAGTCGCTCCTCCTGTTCCCGCTGCTGCTGTTCACGTCTCTGCACCTCGCTCTCTTGCTCCTCCTCGTAGCTACGATCGGGTGTAGATTCGGGAGCCTCGTCTTGGTTATTTCGGAGATAGTCTTCATAATTAGGATAAGGTAGCAGTTCGTTATTTGGATTTTCACCGCGAACTGATTGATCTCGCTCTTGCTGCTCACGCTCTCGCTGCTCACGCTCCTGGCGCTCACGCTCCTGCCGCTCACGCTCCTGCCGCTCACGCTCTTGCTGCTCACGCTCTTGCTGCTCACGCTCTTGCTGCTCACGCTCTTGACGCTCACGTTCTTGCCGCTCACGCTCCTGTTGCTCTCGCTGTTGCTGTTCTGCCCTTTCTCGCTCCTGTTGCGCCCGCTGTATTTGTTCTCGTCGCCATTGCTCTTCCTGCTCTTTTACTCGTTGCTGTTGCTCTTGGTCGAGACGCTGTTGCTCTCGGGGATCCTGTGGCGGACGACGATTCTGGTTATCCCGCTGTTGCTGCTCTCGCCAACGCTGCTCCCTTTCCCGCTGCGCCCGCAACTGCTGATCGCGTATAAACTGGGCCTCCCGCTCTTCCTGAGCCCTCACGTAGTCCGGATTCGCCGGACGCCAAGTCTGTTGCGGTTGCCTGTTCTGCCAGTTGGCATAGGGATTGTACGCGTACGGACGCCTAGTAGTTGTGGTCGTCGTCGTGGTGGTAGTGGTGGGATAGGTGGGATAGGTGGGATAGGTGTAGGGCCTAGTCGGCGTTGCAACTGCTACAGTGCCGCTGGTGGTGGCATTGAAGTACTCTCCGTACAGATTGGGCAAGTTGATGCCCTCTGCGAAGTGCGGATCCAGTTCGAGCATATTCTGGCGGGAGTTGGTGAAGCGCAGGAAGGGTCCATACTCGGAAGTGGCCCTTGGCCACACTCCAGAGTTCGGGTTGGGCACCCCAGAAACCGCAAAGTTGACCCACATGGTGACCAGGGCACGGGACAGCGATCTGTCCACGGGATTCAGGCGACTGGCCTCCTCTGGGTAGGGGAATAGGTAGACGCTGTCATCGCTCAGCGAGGCATCCACACCGAAGGGCAGGGGGCTATCCAGGTGTCCGAAGCGGTGGTGCTCGCCGCGGTAGTCGAAGGTGTACAGGTAAACTGGTGTCTTGCGGTACGACTGGCGGATGGAGAAGATCACGGGTGCGCGGTACAGGATAATATTGCTCAGCTCCAGCAGGCCCTGTGTCACGGTGCGGGCACTGGCCGAGTACTCCTGGTCCGGGGTGAAGATCTCACGCAAGGCCCACTGCTTCCAGATGCGGTGCTCGCTGGGAGGAGCCGTGTGTCGCAGCACCACGTCGATGTAGTCGCTCACATTGCGTGACTGCAGGCCGGCGATCTGGTTGTAGAAGCCTGCAAAGAAAGGTTATAAAAAATATGTGTTAAAATATGTTGTTCATTTAAGAAAGACTGTTTTTCAAATATTTTAAATATATATATAGTTGCCTACATCTTTCTTCTTATCGCCGGGCATTGACATTCGACTGGTCAATTTTTTGGGAAAATACACAAGATTAAATAGGTTTAATTAAAAAGCAAACATTTCCTGCCTGCCGACGTAAATAGCATAAAAATCCAAGAGCCTTGACACTAATTAAAATCAGCCCAATCACATCAGCATGATGATTTTGCTGCCTAAGTCGGACTAATCACTTAGCTCCTTATCGGACTGACCCCCGAGATCCGCTGAAGCTTCTTATCGCAGACAGCCACGGGTTTTGTCTCAGCAAAACTCATCCAATAAACTCTGCCTTAAAAAACATCTAGAAAAAATTAGTTTTTAATTTAAAGACCAATCGTAATTACCTTTACATTGTACTAACTCAGAATAAGAATAAATCAGAAACAAATCTGGGTTCTAAAAGATTAAGAACATAAATTCCTATACAGATTTATTTCTATCTTAATCTTTCAAAAAATCTTCTAGTCCCATTATAGATTTTAGGGAAATTGCATGGCAGGAAAAAAAATTATATAACTCCAAGCAGAATTGTAGTACTCACGCGACAGGATGAAGGCGCTGGCATCTTTGGCGGCTCCAACTATGGTGGGCACGTTGTGGCTGGCATTGGCGGCCAGGGCGGCCGGGGGACGGGGCAGGTATCCAAGGCGATCACCCACGACGAGCTTAAATCCACCAAGGGAGCTGAGACCGCGCGGCTCGTTCTGCTCGAAGAGCTGCTCGAAGGCGGAGACCAGCTGCGAGGTGGGCAGTGCTGCCAGGCAGTCGTACAGCGGGGCAAGGCTGCGGGCGGCGGGATTGGTCGGACAACGGGCGAGGCGGGCGAAGGTGTGCAGGGTCTCCAGCGGGCGCTCATCGATGAGGTAGGGATTGAGGGCGGTGCCCGACTGCAGGATCAGTTGCTGGAAGAGGTCCGAGGCCCGGCCGCTGAGGCTGAGGGCGTGGACCAATGTGGCTCCGCCCGCCTGACCTGCCAGCGTAACCTGGCCGGGATTGCCGCCAAAGTGAGCCAGTTTGGGCGACAGCCACTCGAGGGCCAGCTGAAGATCGGAGAGCGCCACGTTGCCGGGAAGCTCGTCGCTCAGAGCGCTCAAGAAGCCGAAGGGTGCCAGGCGATAGTTGATCGAGACCAGGAGCACGTCCTTCTCCAGGACATAATCCGGCTGGGCCTCCTCAGCGCCGCCGTCGAACAGCATCTCGCCGTGCACGAAGACCAGCACCGGCAGGTCCTTGGCCCCCTCGGGTGCGTAGATGTTCAGGGTCAGGCAGTCGTCCACGTTCTCACCGCGGGACTCGGACTCCCTCAGGCGCTGCAACTCCGGAAACTGGGCACAGTTCGGGCTCTTCACGGTGGCATCAATCCGGCCCTGGAGGTTGGCAGGCTGGGCCGCCTGGAAGCGAGCCAGGCCGCTGCCTACTTGACCGTACCGCAAGCCCAAGAAGGCGTTCACCGGACGCCCGGCGATGATCTTGCGCACTCCCACGATCTGTCCGATGCCGGGAATAGGCACCACGGCTGCCTGGGGCTCTGGGGGTGCACTGAGTGGCTCCGCCTGCCAAGGAGCTGGCTTCAGCGGCTCCGGCTGCCAGGGTTTCACGTCCTCATCGTTGTAGTCGTCGCTGTAGTCCGGTCTGGGGAGACCGAAGATTGGGGCCGCACAAAGGGCCAGCACTACTAGGAGCAGCGGCTGCATGTTGCTCACTGCGTGGCGTTCGAAAGGGAACTGATTTCGGAATCGGATCCGACGACCTGAAAAGCTCTCAGCTTTATCTCCGGCCAAAGCAGCAGCCAGCAGTAGCAGCAGCAGCCAACAGCAGCAGCAGCCAGCAGTAGCAGCAAGAAGCAGCAGCATCGAGAAGCAGCAGCCTTGGTGCGAGCTCAACGCGAGGTTGGCTTGAGGCGACACTGGAATTAAGGAGTAATTAGAAATATCAGAAATATGAAATTATTATATAAAATGAGTTGCATACTTACAAGGGTTCTGGTTAGATTTTCCCCATATGCCTCATATAATGTCCTTGTAACGTCTTTCCTTGTAAACTCTGCAGCCACTGTTTCTATAATTTTGGAAGCGTAATAAGACAGCCCGATCCCTTGGAAAACGCTTAACAAACTTCGTAAAGCAAAAAATTAAGTTAAACAATTTTTTAATAGGAAGAAGATCCAAGGAATCTTTGGGTCTCCCCTCGATGTCCCAGTCCAAGTCCCAGTTGGTGGTGTCATGACCGCCTTTAATCTGCTATTTGTGCTCCCAGCTCTATTACTTGGCTCTATTACTGGCTTCGGCGGACCTTATCTCTTCCGGGCCTTATCTGCTGGAACAGCTTTGCTTCTCCGGCTGGCTTGAGTCGGGTTTCGACATGGAGCTATGCAATGCTAAATTAGGAACACAGTTTACATACTCAGACCTCATAGTTCTTATGCAACAGTTTGGGAAAATGGCAATGTTACCTGTCTTAATATTTAAAGGAATTCAAAAAATCTTTCCTTTAAATTCGTACCTTTCCTTACCAAGATTGACTATAATGATTATCGGATTTTAACAAAAATGTAGGAACAATTTACATCTGCTTCCAATGACAGTCCTTGACCCTGGAGTAAAACGCAATCAACAAATTCATAATATAATAATCTCTATATTTTCATTTTTATTAATCATTTTCGATTCCATTCCCTCCTTTTCTCTGTTCTCGTTAAAGTTTCATTTTCAATTTCTGGTTTTGTATCGGCTTGTTCAGTATGTATCTATAATAATGTGTTATAATTAAGAATCGTCATTTCATCTAAATATTTCTGTTATAATAATACAATATAATAATAATTAATAATATGCGGTTCTTTGTTTTTTATTTGTTGTTATCGATTTCTCTGTATGTGAAACGTGTGTGTGTCTGTGTATGGTATTGGCTTGCTTCTGAATGTATTCTCCGGATCGATCCGTTTGGTTTGTGGGTTGCGGGAGTTAATTGTGTCTTGGACCGAATCGGATCGGGGGCCTCGCGGCGGCGACTCTGCCCGCCTTGAGTTTGATTATTAATTCGTATCTGAGTCCGACTATCTCCTCTATATGACGCGCAGCTTACGTACAGTACGTTCGAGTGTGGAAATCAGAGTTCTAGGAAAGCTAAAAGCAAGTGGTATGCATATATACTTGTGTCTATATACGTATATATGTATGTTTATATATTCTTTCTAGGTAGTTTAATCTCGATTATGCTGTGGCGCTGTGGCAGTGGCCCAAAGAAAGGAAGCCTCTTAATTCAAATCCAAAAATCGAACCCAAAAACGAAGTGTCCCATTACGTATGTAAGTATTTAGCAGCTCCCTTTGACTGTGTATAACCCTCAAGGAATGCCTGGAAAGAAATGCACAAGTCCTTGTTCCTTCCTCTATGTGTATGTATGTAGATGCATAATTGAACATGGCTACGTGGCACTGATTGAGCCATTTGATTGATTGATTGATACCGGGGTTGCCGTCGCCTGCGGGTCTCGTGTTTAGGAACTTCTCAACTAATTAAGGACTCGTCAAAATCATACGCGAAAGAAACGAACTCCTAGCTCCCGGTTGGCGTCCTCTAGTCAAAAATCGTTTACCAAAAATGCACATTAATTATGTTCCTCCGCTGAATCAAAGTTCTCTACTGATTTCTGATTTCAGTTGATCTCTCGATTTTTATCTTTGTTTTGTTTGCCTTTAGGTTTTTTCTTGTATATTTTGTAGCTCAGTCTTTTTACTAACAATTTGTTGTTGTTGTTGTTTTTGTTGTTTAATTAGCTTCTTGATGCTGTAGATCCTATTAATTATTTCGCAGTGCTGATCTTGCACATTTGCCGCTTGAATACATAAGTGTGTGTTTTGAACGAAATCGTAAAAATTTAACGAATTCCTTGGAGAGAGGGTGGATTGTGTTACTTCCCCTTTTTTCTCAGTGTATGTGTGTGTGTGTGTGAGGGGGGTTGGGTAGGAGGAGGAGGAAGTTCAATTCTATAGTTTATAGTTCGCATCGATTAAAGTGGCTAGCTGTTAGCTCTATAGTTGCTTGGAAGTACCGTTTTGTTTTGTTTTTTGTGTCTAACTTTCGTAACTTATTTGGTTAAATATTTGTTATTCGCTCTTTCTTGGGGGCTTTCATTACATTTTGTGTTACTCATTACGTTCTTGCGCTACATTTGTCAACAATTTAAATTTATCCTTACGTATTTGTAACCGCTAAAGAATGGATAACATACTCGTGTCATATGGCTCCTATGTGCCCTGATAACTCCTAATCGGTAAGCATCTTCTGGATTCTGGATTCTGTGAGTGGGGGTGGTGGAACGTGGAACCAAGCGGAGAGTGGTAATCGGTTGAGTTATGGATCTTTTATTTTTATTTGCTTTAATGAAGGAATATTTTATTTGGTTTGGTGAAGTATTTACAGAGTCTCGCGTAATAGTATTCATATAGGTAATGCATACGTTAGGCTGCTGGTTGTGGCGTTATAAAATCTTAACATAATTATATAAATTGAATTCGTGAACTCGCATAACTCTGCCTCGGGAAAGTAAAATGCATCGATTACGTGTCAGTGTGTGTTCGTAATTATACTATTTGCATAGAGAGAGATGGAGAGCGGTCTACTTAGAAATTATAGAACCAAACGGAACCGGAAATCGCACATAGTTACGTTACGTTACGTTGCGTTACGCTTAGCCTACATCCGCTCAGTGATCTGATTTCAGTTTCATCTGTAATAGTTCGCTCGTTTTCCCAAAAACAATACTAATGATACAGTAATGAGAGTCAAGTTAATCGTAAATGCCTTAGCCTAGTTAGTAGGTATTTTATAATGTAATGCCTGCTCGTAATAATATCTATCCTTTAATCATTCATATATTTTTGTTATGTTTTTTTTCGGTTTCATATATATTTATAATTATTTTTATTTTATGTAAGAAGCACTTGAATATATATCGTTCTTAATGGAAAAATGAAAACTTGAGTGTGTGTCATGTCAAGGGTTCACTTCCTTCGTTTCTAATGGTATTTTGTTTTACGTTTTCGTTTTATCGTTTCGGGTTCCTGGTTTCTGCTCTAATTCCTTAAATGTTGCTTGTTCTTTTTATATTTTAATAAGTTGCTAATTAGCAAATATGAATGCGCCGGCTACAATCTGTAGGTAATAATTGTTTTTGTCTTATTCGGAGAAAGTTAAAAATCGTTTTCATTTAGCTTATAATTATCTTTAAAGTATGTTCAATCTCAACCCCAGTTGCTGCTCTTCTAAAAAGTTGCAGTGTTGGTTTTCTTGTTCACCAAAAGTGTAACTTTTCCGGAAAGTGTTTTAGAAATTTATAGATTTTTTTGTTTGCTTTTTTGACTCTGCCATTTCTTTGTTGAGTGTTTTTAATAAAATACTTTGCTTAATTCTTTTGTTTTGTTTATGAATTTTTTTTTGTGTTTTTCCTTTTGTTTTCCTTCAATTTAAAAGCATTTCTAGAGAATCTCTCGTCTAAAGTACCTAATAAGTGTATGGGTCATCTATATATTTATGTATAAGTATATATATATTCGTGGATTCTCTGCTGGTTGCTGCTGGATTATGTCTGCAGGCCTTATTCAGTGTAAAACCGTTCAATTGCAGCCTGGGCCTCGTATTACAATTACAATGCTGGGCTGCTCGCCTTGTGTATATATTAAATAATCGGTAATCGGCATTCAGTTTGCTTGTTGCTGTTGTTGTATATATATATGTAAATGGTAAAGTGTATAAAAGTTAATGATCTGATTCGGTAATACTTGTATGAAATTGTATGATTAGTTGATGTAAATCTAGAATTAGTTCAAACTTCTATGTTGTATCCATCTGCAGCTACTCTAAGTGTCTGACTCTTAATTTCTTATTTTTGTTGCTTACGAGTTATATGTTTACGTGTTTGTATTGCTTTCAAAGTACCTAAAACACTTCTTAACGAATACCGAAAACAAGGTATTTAAAACTAAATAAACCGAAACGGAAATCATCTAGACAAAAGACTTTAAATGCTTGAGGGCAGTACGCTTTCATTTTTCATTTTTCATTTAAATTAAACAAGATACAAATATATACAAATAAAACTAATCAAAACACAGTACAAATAATCAATAAATATTTATATCTTTGGCTGTCTAAATTATACGGAACTCCTTTCTTTCCTTACAATGGCTTTTTGACTTCCCATTCTGCGGTTGGTTTTTCGATTGTATACATTTGTAAAAAAGTAAGATTGCATATAAAAGCATTAAATTGCAGCTGCATTAAGTATGTATATACGTATGCAAGTGTTTCAGTGTCCTTGTATTTACTTTCTATTTTAAACACTACTGTTTGCCATTATGCCTTTACTGTTTACACATTTGCTTTGATTTAGATATTTCTACGCTTTCTTCAATCGTCTTGCAACGCAACTTCCAAGACTGATCGGATGATGACTGAATGGTTTCATACAAAATATTGAATATCAGTTAGCTTAGGCTACTCTCTAACATACTCTATTACGAGAACAACATAGCAATGCCCCTAGTGAAAATATTTTCAAAAGTTCCGCTCTGACCTGATCTATTATACAAAATCTATGTGGCTAGGCTAATGTTTAGTTGTAATGCTTTCACTAAATTTTGATCGATCACGTCACATAAAATTTGTGTGTCCTTCCTAATACATAATATATATTCGTATATATACATGGATAGCGAGTTCGTTTTCGGTTTAGGGATTATCCCGAACCAATGCAAACAATAAGAACTAACTAAAAATGGGCGTGGGCCCGCCTTGGGGCGCCGAACACCCGGTTATGGCACATATCGCACATACTGATTTCTGTACAGATCGGTTGAATATAATGCGTATATAGTCCTGTACATAATTTACACTTTCCTACATGAGACTGAAGCGAAGATCATGAAGAGTAGAGTAGCGGGGGCTCAGCAAACGAAAATTGACAACGGAAAACCCTACTTAGTTACTCGATTTCTGACGGCTTACGACTAATTTGTTCGCCTTCCTCGTACACTATTTTGGTAGTTAATTTCTTTCGTTTTGTCTGGTGTAAATCGGTAATAAGCGTTTCGTTTTTGTTTTCTCTTCTTATTTTTTTTTTAATATCTTGCCATGTAAATTTCTTCTATTTTCCTCTTCTCTCAGGGTTAAATGCAAAAAATCTTGTATATCGCGTACACACTACTCGAATAAGGTTTGCTTAGCCTACGTCCCTTCGTCCTTCTATGTTTAATATTTACAAGTGTTGGATCTGCTCAAATCGGTAATTAACAATATCATTTGCAGCTCTAATTTAGCGTAGCCTTCGTTACTTTTAACCGTGTCTATAATATAATCATGTTTGTATATAAAGAGTCATGTAGACGTACGTTATATGTTATGCTTTTGTATACTTAGCAGATCTGGGTATATGTATAAAGGCTATATAATTATAAAGTTCGTGTATAACTTCTCTCTGGCTTTCTGGTTTTGTGTAAGTAAATCCCCACGCAGTTCCCATAGCAAGCTTCTGTTTGATTGCAACTTTTGGTTAAATGAAGGGAGCGAGGATGCTTGAGGATGAGGGGTATGTAATCAGCCCCAGTCATAAGTCACAGTGTAAATTGCAGCCGTTCTAACCGATTGAGTGTACTATTTAGGGTGGTATTAAATATATTCAAAAGTTTTGAAATACACAAAAGTTGTATATGAAAAATATATGTTTGAGTATATTTTTTATACTACAAATTTAAAGGGAATATTACTCGGAATTTGACTTCTTTATAGGTTATTATTCGTTATGAATTTTAGACATTTCATAAGTAATTTAGTTATATTTAATACCACCTTAAAACGTAGCAGGTTGCTTCTACTAATATAAGCACTATAGCTAGGAATCGAAATCATTGTTCCTCAGCCCTAACTTTTAAATCGAAATGGAAGACATTTCCTGCTCTTTCTCGAAACTTTCCCAAATTATTAATACCTTTTTAAAGGCATAACTTTCGATTAAAAGTGCTTATATCTACGGCTTGCCTGCTAGTACATCTCGTTCTCGTCCCAATCGACTGACTGCAGCACCAGCTTGTCCAGTTCCTTGGAGTCGCCAGAGCTACTGTTCCTCCTTCGCCGCCGCCACTTCCTGTTCAGCTGCGTGGCCATTTGCGGGGCGGCGAACATGGCTGCCGCCGCTGCACTTAGCTTTGTGGGCGTTATGGCAGTGCTGGAAGTTGTGGGCGTGGCACCACCGCCAGCAGGACTCATGCTGAACAGCTCTCGGTTGCCAAAGCGAAATCGTCGGGGCGGCGGCACTGGGGGCGTGGCAAGCAGTTGGGGTGTGTCGTAGGGCGGCGGCGGTGTGATCATGGCCAGCGATGAGGTGTCCTCCAGGTCCTCATCGAAGTCCGAGTGGCCGTGGGCATCGGAGTGAGCGTTGCGTTCGTACAGCTCGTAGGAGGGCGTCTCCTCCAGCGGCGACTGCGGCTGCACGGGTGTCACCGGCATGGACTTGGCCTTGGTATATGTCCTGCCGCCCATCGGACTCTTGGCGAGTTGCTGCTGGTGCTGTTGCTGCTGCTGTTGCTGTTGCTGCTGCTGCTGCTGGTGGACTGGAAGCGGAATTGGGAGCGGTAATGGGTGCGTGGGCTGGGCCTGGATGAGTGGCATCGATTTGGTGTTGCATATCAATCAATCACGGTAGATGTAGCTGCAGTTCTTGGGGCTCTCCTGCGGACTGGGGCTGCTGGATGGCGGGGCCGGACTGCTGCTGCTGTTGGACATTACGGGCGAGGAGCCGGAACTGGAGTGCGACGGCTGGGGCTGCTGCTGTTGCTGCTGTGGCTGCTGCTGCTGGGGGCTATTGGAGCGGTGTTGAGTTACTGGAAGGGCACAAAGACAATCGGATTAGCGAGGTTCGATGACCAGGGGTTAATGGGCATGGGTGCTTGGGTGCATGTTGCATCGGGTCTGAGAAGGTAACACACTGAGAGGCTAGGGATGCATATGCACAACACCGAGGAGTCTGCCGCAACATGCACATAAACACTCACACAGCAACTACTCTTACACGCAAGTATCAACTTAATATATCAAGTTATATGGTGAAAATAGTAAATAAAACAAGAGCACACGAAAATAATATTGTGATTTCACTTATTAGGAATAGTTTTGGGTGAAGTTCAGGTTTAAGAATGCAATTTTGAAGGCATAACCCGCCAGGGGGCTGTCCAACCCATCATTCGGGTCTCGAACCACAGAGATCGATCAGAGACATAGACAGAGAGAGGGAGGAGAGGAGTAGAGAAGGATCAGGAGGTAGAGCCGCCGACAGAGGTTGTGATGGGGTGGTGTCTGTGTGTTTCGTGTCCTGTGGGTCTCTCTGGTTGGCCAGTTATACGGCATTAACTCTATAACTTAAGGATTACACTTACCAATGCCATGACGGGGCGGCTGTCTTCTTGCGCGACCAAGACTTCTGTTACGTGTGTTTGTGTTGTTTACAGCCTATATATAGGGTTGGAGTGTTTATCAATTTCTCAGCTTTTACATACTATATATTCAAGATTCAAGTTCGTAAGAGTTACGTAAAAATGTTGAGGAAACCAACCAAACAACACAAGATGAAAGGATAACGCTAATTTGCTTCAAAGTTACACGTTCGCAGTCAATCTTAGCTCTCAAGCCAAGGCCAATTTTTGTGTGTGTGTGTCTGCGGTTCTAGCAACCCAAATAATAAATTTGTTAAATTAAAATTCATCTAAGACTTTTAGTTATTTTTAATTTTTAGATTTAGTTTACTTTCTCAGCTGGCAATACAGTTTCCTCCAATTGGTTTTCATTGTAAATTTCGGCAAGCAAACAGAAAACGTTGAGTGTGTGCTTAGCATATTCCATTAATTAAATAAAAAGCTTAACAAGTACAGGGTATTTAAGTATGGGAATAGTTTAGTTATTGCAGGTTACTTATAGTAATGTATGTGACCGGGTTATGTGTCATATTTGTTTTCTAACACACACACACACATCCTGAAAGGACTTGATTAATTTGAGGAATTTGGCGCCCATGCAGGAGGGATCAAGAGAGTGAATCGAGATCTGGAATCGAAAAGCGCGGAACTCAGGTCTGGGATCAGGGGATGAAAGAGGCTGAAGGACACGCTGGCGAGCAGGCGAGCAGGCGAGCTGGGCGCGGGATGGCTGACTGGGCTGGACTGACCGATTGACCGATTGTTGTATCGATAAATTATCTTTTGGCATTCGATAATGTGTCATGTGTCAAATCAAAAGCAAATGTGAGTGAAGAGAGAAAGATAGTTATAGAGAGAGGAAAAGAACAAAGCTTCTGCAACAACAGTGCCTAAAAAAGATCTATCGATAAATTGAAAACTAAACTTTGCAACGGTGCTCCAAGAATTTTCAAAATATTTAACAAAGAGAGCGAAAACCGTTAAGATTTCTTTTGAAAATTACTTTTTGCCTAGAGAATTTCGGTTGAGCTCGTTGCGAAGAGAGCTTCCATATTGCAGCTTTTGAGCAAAATTCCAAATTTTCCAGATTAATATTATTCAGCAAAAAAAGCCCCACAAAAAAAAAAAACAATAAATAAAAAGCAAAAGAGGGATAGTCAGTAAATAAATAGAAAAATAAAAATGGAAAATTAAAAATAAACTCAAGTCAGCTTTAGTTATAAATAAGTATTTACCATATTTTGGGTAATTAGTCCCTGACTGGTTTCAGCCGCCCCACTCCCGTCTCAAAGGTAAACCTAATGAAAAAAGGGGAAGAAGAAGAGAGAAAAGATAGAGATAGATTTTTTTTTTTTTTTTTCGTTTTCTTTTTTTGGTATTTGTTTGTCTTTGAGTTTGAGTTTGTAAGAGGCTGTTAGTATCGTTGGGAAAGTGTCTCTCTGGACTGAAGAAGTAGAAGTGAAATGAACTATACAAAATGCTAAAACAGAGATGGAAATGGTACAAGGACCCAACTCGATTCGAACGATTGGTGTATTTCCAGCTTGAACGCAGAACCCAAATGCCAAAGAATATAAGCGAAATATGGAGGGATCGAGGTGAAGATGAAGGTATCTTAGCATGCGCCTAAATGGAGATGAGGTCGGTGAATATGATGGGTTAGAGATAGCAGAAAATCAAGAGATTTAAATTTATATGGTACATCTTTAACAGAAAGAAATAGAAATTTTAGGAGGGGAAAGGTTTATTTTGGTCCCAGGAACTGAGGACAGGAGGAGTTTATAATAATAATAAGTCTATAATAGATACATATTGTAGAATATTAGTCAACATTATTTGAAACATATTTTTTATTGTTACACTATAAGCGAAGCTAAGAGGTGTTTATGTCTTAGTTTCTAAGTCTTGATTTCTAACTACAATATATTAAAATTACTTCAGTTTCCTGCCAAGAAAGCACATCAGTACTGGAAATGGTAATGGTATTACCTATAATACTGTGAAATATGTGCGATATTTTCATATAAATTTTATTTATTAAAACAATTCTAAACAAAATTAAAAAACAGGAATTAGCAAATAATTCAAAGCCGTTGATTTTATAAAAATCGAAGCCGAATTGATCATGAGTCAAAGGAACTTTGTGAATTCTTATCAAACACATAAAAAAATTAAGTTTATTAATTGTTCATTAATTTTTCTTAACCTAACAATAAGCAAGAGTTTAGATACTTTGGCTTTATTTTTTCTATATTGATAATACCGATATTTTAATATTGTATATGATACTTTTCGATACTTTAAATGTTGATATATGAAAGACATCGATATTTTCGATATGATATTTAAACCAATAATTTTCTCGATATTTAACTTTTCTTCTTGCTATATATTTTAAATGATTACTAATCTGCAGTCGATAGGTGTCAACATTTTACGTGGTTTTATAAAAGTGAGATGCAGAGAATTCGCAGCTCGAAATTTCTGGACTCTTTAAAATATTATACCCTTTTTTAAAAAGAATAGTTAAGCATAAGCCTCAAAATATAAGCATGCAAATTATAATAAGCAATAATAATAGTAGACAACACACAGGAGTACAAACTACAACAACACATACACAGTATTTGTGAGCTATGAAGGATGAGATACTATAATTATGCGATTTTGTGCTATATAATACATATATACGTCAAACCACACTTGGGTGAGGCTTGCACACACACACACACACTCAGAGGAGACATGGAAAACAAGCTGAAGAGGTGAGACTAAGAAATACACCAATCGACGATTGTGTGAGGAGAGAGAGAGTTCAATACAGTTCAAATACAAGCGCAGCACAAGGACTCTCGATTACTATGTACGTAGTGTCAAAAATGTCGAACAACATCGAAAAGAGCGCAATGGTTAAGGTTAGAGATTAGTAGTAGTAGTAATAGTAGTTGGATACGATAGTTGGAAATGAAAAAGATCCGTCTGCTCTCCTCCCAGATCGGTGGAGAAGCCAGGCTCAACTCACCTTCTTGACGCTGCGGGTGGTGGAAAAGCCATCGCCGCGCCTATAGTTGTCGCCCTGCAAACAAAAAAAACATTGTGAATAAAGAAAATAATATCCTGCAGTAACGATACTCACCATCACCTGGTGTGAGCGCAGGGTGCCAAAGTTATCGCGGCCGCGATACGATTGCTGGGTATTGTAGCCATCGGGCTGGAACTGGAAGAGTGTCTCCGAGTTGGGGCCTTGGTGCATCTGGTGCATGGGTGGTTTGCGCAGCGTATTCTTTGGCGAGTGCATCTTGTTCGGTGGCGGTGGTTGGGGCAGCAGCACCGGCTCCGCATACGTCACCTCCTCCACCTGGGGCAGCAGTTTCGGTTCCTGCTGGATGCGGCATGACGAGGGGAAGCTGTGAAGAGGAGAGAGTATTGTTAAATCAAGATCATAATTAGGGGAAAAGTCTAACCCACCTATTGACATTTTGTCGCTGCTCAAAGTACTCGTACTCCGTGTCCGGATATGGCAGATTGTCATCCTCGTCCTTGTGACAGCGTCGTCCACAGAAGTAGCCCGTGAAAAAGCCAACGAGCAGCGAGAAGATCGAACCCGCCAGCACGGCCATCACCAGGGTCTCCACTGTGTACTGGGCATTGATTATATCTGGGGAAATTTGGGGTCCTTCAATTAGCAAATTATCGGATTTATGTGGTCATGGATATGGTTCGTTTTGCATCGGTACAGTAGTGTGCATTAGGCAAAACATTCAACAACAACAACAGTTTAATGCACACCAAATATGTGGTTTGTTGTGTTGGTTTTCAGTGTGGGATTGGTTTTAAATGGAGGGTTGGTCCATTATTTGCAACGACATCAATAAACATCCAAACATCGAATTTAGAACGCACGTAATCGTTCAGAAATCATAAGGAAAAAAAGACAAGAAAAATATGAATAATAGTTAGTACAAAGGTACAACAGCAAGTACAGGTAAATATAATTATTGAGAAGGTTATTGGTATAAACAAAAAAATATTTATCAAAAAGCATAGGCTTGGTTTTAAGGAGAAAATATATATTCTAGGGAAAAGGTAAAGACATGCAAAAAGCCCTATTATTAAACACAAAATTGCAGCAAATAAAATGAAGTATTTTCGTTTAAAATAAAGTGCCAGAAGCCAGCAGTTATAATGGTAACTGAATGGCATAAAGTGGCAATAACCCGACAGGCGGAGTCCTGGGAATCCGCGCAAAATGAAAATGTGATTGGCGATGAAGACAACAGGTAACACGGGACCCAGGAGCAGGGAGCAGGCAAAGGTTGGATGGAGGAGGAGGAGGAGTAAATTGACAAGCAAGTACGTGCATAATACAAAAAGAACGAGTGCAACGAAAATATGATATAAATATAGTATGCAAGAAGCAAGCGTCTGGGTAAATCACCTTCGAAGTTCTTATCAATATTGTCGATGATTTCCTGATCCTTGCTCTGGCGCCGTGAGTCCAGCAAATCCATGTCGTTCCGGAAGCCCTTCTGCTCCCCGGCATTGGCATCCTTTGAATTTATTTTCCCTGTGCGAGAGCAAATCGGAGTTAGTATCGTGAGTTCCATGGATGCTCGTTGGCCACTTCGTTCACTTACCTGAGGGACAGGCTGCATGCTGGCCGGTGGCGACATTCTGGTAGAAATAGTTCTCCTCCAGCCACCGTGGAGCGCCATGGGAGCGGCACTTGCCAGCAATTTTGTCCCAGGCGCAGTACGGATCCTGCAATGCGACGCATTCGCTGTGGGGGAGAAGGTGGAGAAAAACGATGGATAAATAACATAAATGCAGAGAAAAAAAGGGAAATTTGAGCTGGGAAATATAGCTGGAGTTTAAATGAAGCAAAAATATACGAAAAGTGTTTCTTGGAATCGTATTAAATATATTTTTAAATAGGTATTTAGTCCCTGATTTCCGATTGAATTGAATTAAAATAATCCCATTTAATGCCCAATATTTATCTCTGTGTAGCAAAAGCCAAAATGAAAAGTGGATAGAGCGAAAAACTCCACGAATATATGGCATATTGAGGCAGTCAAGTGGCAGACAGGCGACACGCAAATTGTTACATGATAATAAAAATGCCATTGTCTGGAGTATGTAGCGAGGTCGAAATGGGATGTGATGCAGGGCGAGAGCAGGTGGAGGCAGCTCTGACACTCACCTGCAGCTGGTAATTTTGTCATTGTGACAGCGATGCAGTTGTATGGCCACCACCTGGCTGTCCGTCACAATGATTAATTTGCCATCATCGTAGCTGCCATCTTTCGGTTGATCTGCGAATTTTAATGAGAATTGAGTACCGCCCTTGGCTTGTTATATGTATTAATTAACTCCACTTACCGTACTGCATGGTCCTAACGATCTCCAGGTTTCGAATGGGTTCGCTCTTGGTCAGGACATCAATCTCCTCGATGACCACGGATGTGACTTTGTCAGCGGAATCGGCAGATTCGGCATTCACTGATTTGATGATCTTGCCGTGATCTGTTTTGGGTTATATTGATGATAGTTTATTTCGGTAAAAATATATTAAATTGAAAACTAACCTGTTCCCACAAATATAACATCATAGGTCTTTCCACCAGGAGTCTTGATTTGTGCATCCACAGCGATTTGGGTGAAGCGGTAACTGGAATAAAACAAATTAAAGTTGATTATAAACTATTTCTTATGAAATTTATATTAAAAATTATAAAAATAACTTTAAGTTCATTCAACTTTAGACATTTCCCATCGACTCCTTAATTACTTTTACCATTCGTTCTTGCCATTTCGTTTAGAACTAATTTCTCTTTCATCAAAAACTCTGGCGGTTTGATATAAACGAACGACAGAATGTCAATGCATACCATTGCTTTCTTTATTTTCCGACAATGTTTTCGCCTGTTTTCCTGACAATGGACGGAAGGACGGAAGGACAGGCTTCAGTCATTTCGGTTAGACGTCCATTAATAATGGACAGAAGGGACCGCAGCGGCATTGTGGCCGGGGACAGACTGGTTAGCAAAGCGACAGAGCGACCGCCAGTGCAACATGAGTGGCAACATTCGGTGCTGCAACTACTAGTTTTCTGTCTTTTTTTATGCTTTTTATGCAAAAAGCATATTCCGAACAACAACAAAGAAGTTGTAGATGAAATAAAAACGAGAATTTCCCTCTGATTTCACCGCAAAAGCGCCGTCCGCCCCTCCGCTGTTTGTGGCCGGTCGTGTCCATTGCTGCTGTCATGCCTTCTGCCTCGATTTAAATGCAAATGTCTGGCAGCCAGAATGGGAGTTACAATGGGACCACTCCATGTCCCATTGCTGCTGCTATTCTTTTTTATTTTTATTGTTAATTAACTAATCCTGTTGCTGGGGGCCTGGGCTGCCACAATTTTCCAAATTGCTCTACATATTTTGGAATAATTTATTAAACAAAGTTTACATTTCCTGTGGACAAGTTAGTTGGATGGAATTTTTTGGGGTTTTCGAAATCTAATTTCGGCTTAGTTGGCCGTCGTGTCAAGCCTTTTTCTTTTTTTCATAAATATGCCTGTTAGAATTTTGTATAAAATATGTTGAAGGGAATTAACAATTAGAGCTATTCTCAATAACAATTGTTTCTTGTTTTAAATAAATTTTTAAAGTTGAATAAATTCAACCTTGAATTCATAGTTCAAGATTAATTAAAAGGTTATACTTTTGAAAACTTTAAAATTATTTATACTTAGGGTTGCCTTTTTAAGGAACAAACAACCAATTTGAGCTAAACTTGAAATTGAAAGGCTAAAAATCCTTGGCCAGAGCATATGCAAAACAAGTAAAGCCAGCAAGCAGGGCAAGAAATATTTAAAAAGCAGCCAGGACCACGTCCTGTGCCGGGTCAAAGTCCAAAGTCCTGGCAATTGAAACTTGCGAAAATGTTGCCAACTTTTTGTATCGCTCCGATGAGTTCGAAGAGAGTGGAGCGTCTGCCGGCGATGACAGCAACAAAGGCCAACGGCAGACAAATGGCAGGAGGACGAAGGATATAGAGGAAGTCAGTCAGTCGGTCCAGTCGTTAGCTGTCCACCTCTGCTCTCTGCTGGCCACCAACTGGAGGCGATAAGAGCACGTTAAGGACAATGCGATACACAGGCGATACACCTTGGGACAGGAAGATGCCGACGGGATATGGTCAGCCAGCTGGCAGAAATCGGTTGAATATGGGATGCTTCCGGTCTGCGTCAGGAAGCAATTTGTAACGGAGCCCGAGCTGCCAGCAAGCTGGGACATTCAACTTTTGCCGAGACGCTCGCTGTCTCCCCCCCTGCCTCATCTCTCGACTTTCGACTTGCCGCAAAACTTTCGCCAGGCCAGACCGATATAGTAGTATGCAAATCATCACAATCATCATCATCATCATCATCATCATGGGCTTCTTCTTGTGCCTGCTCAGATTTATTTGTGCCACGCCCCCACAGACACACAGTCAGAGCCACTTGGGTCCACTCGCAGGAAATAGCCGGGACCCCAAAGAAATTATAATAAATTTATGTATGTTTTCTGCGGCCCAATGCCATAAATTCGGGGGAACATTTTTGATTTGATTTTGTCATTTGCGTTCAATAAATCCCCGCACATTTTCGACGACCGATTTATGCGGCATTTCCTTCCATTTCTGGTTTCGAATCGCTGTCGAATATATATAATTTATGCGTATTGTCTGAATTCAAATCGAAAATATGATAAATGTATTCTCCTGTCAAAACTGTCTTGGCACTTAGAGCTTGACCTGGCTCAAAAAAAAAAGCCAAGGCTGTTAAGCCATTAGAGATGGACCACGACTTAGGAAAGGCTTTGGATGTAAATTTCGGAAGGGTGATGATTCTGAATTGTAAAAATAAAGTATTTCAAAGAATTATTAAATATTCCGTTAAACAGTAATAATTATTTTCTCAACATTCAACATTCATTATAAAGGTTTCAAGTCAATACCATAATTACCCATTAAGAAATAGAGCTTTCTCAAGCCATAACAGCAAAGTGCTCTTGAAGACTATAATAATTTAATTCTTCGAATTAAAGTGGATATTATTATTGGCTGTTCATGCATTTCACTTTCATTTGTATTGGCCCGCATCATTAGAGATGATTAAATATTGACTCCCACTTGATTACGCGGCCCCTGTACATATTTGACCCAGTTCGTGGAGTGATTTATGGAATGGCGATGACGCTAAGCCGTGATTCCAGCTACTGACTCAGAATTTAATGCAATCTTTTTGGCCGGGCAGCTGAGATGAGAATAGTTGAGCAGCACACAACCATTTGGGGAGTAACTTGTGCGCATTTTTATGCTTTCAATTGAGTGTCCCGGGCTCTTGATTAAATTCCGATGCACGCCCTCGTTCTCGGGCGGAGAGCATCCGCATCCGCATCCGTCCCGAAATGCAATGAGTCAGTTGCAGAAAGTGGCCGCTCCACCCACACCCAGACCCACGCACACCACAACGAGGACGCACACTAGCCCTTGCATTTGTTGTGGTGTACTCATGTGGCACACAAAATTGTTCAGGGGATGGGGGCTGCAGTTAGGGATCCGGATGCGGATGCGTACGGAGCCTGGAGGAGCGGCAGGAGCGCAGGTCGGCAGACTGCGTTGTTGCTACGTGTTCCATATTTCATTCTAATTTATTCAGTTGTGCATACATATTTTCGTTACGGGTTGCCTCCTCGGCGCATCCATGCATTTCCTTCTGGCTGGCTCGCTTCGTTTGCTCCAAACTATCGCAAAAGGCAGCTGCCCTGCCACCATTACCATCTCCACATCCACATCCACATCCACATGCACCTCGAACAGAAGAGGATACAGTGGTGCCACTGGAGAGGCAGGTACTCGGCGGTTGTGCCTGCTCTCTTTGCATTCAATACGGTATTCAGGCGGTATTTTCGGGTAGAAAATAAAAGGATTGTGGCTCTTCTAGGCCCAATGATAAACGTGCTTGCATTTATATGGAATAAAATTTAATGTCAAAATGGAGCCAAAACAAATGGGTAAAAGAAGCCAAAACCTTAAAAGCATAGAAAATATTTATGGGGTTTTGAACTACTTTCATTTTATAGTTTTTCAGTGATATTTTTTGCATTAAAAACTGTACCTGAAATCTGTACACTTATATTTTTGTATTCTATATTTTAAGCGTAATTTCTTAGCTATGAAACAGTTTAGTTAGTAAATTTATTTAGTTAAGGTAAATAACTAATCAATAGTAGCACCTTTCTAATTCTGTAATAGCACTTTGAGTAACCTATACTTGGCGGGCAACCATCACTTCGTGTCAGGGATGTTAGAACCAGTTGGGAATTATAAGCACACATAAAAATTTTTATGAGTTTAGAGACACTGATGATGCTGTCTTGCAAAATTCAAAACATACTTTTTAAATCTTCTTCCTATTAAATCTTAACATGTTATTTTAATTCTACAAATTATGTAACAACATAAAAAAGTCTGGGAATTGTATGGATCTTTCAAATAATTCCCCATATTTTACGGCCTCGAAACCACTGTGCCCAACCGGCACCACTTGTTCAGTGTCGAGAGCAATGCTCAGTGGCTCGCTTATGATTTAGCCCTCTTTAAAGTTTCACCGCTCTGCCAGCCAGCATACATTTCAGCGCTGTTCTTCGCCCCGTAATTGTGGCTCAATTACATGGAAAAGTTGCCAAATTGAATTTTTAAATTTTCCCCTCAGGCCGAAAAAGGGTGGTGGGAAGCGGTGGTGTGGTTGGTGAGCGAAATCGCTGGCAAATAATTTATGATAACAGTTCCTGCATTTTCCGACCTGCCCACCCACTTGCCGCCATTCAGATTGCTTTGGTTTACGGTTATTTGCGCTGACTAACACCTTTAGAGGAAATTTCCATAAAGTGGAACAGATGCTGCAACATTTGAGCCAATGGACCCCTATGATGGTCAGGATTAACTATTGGAGAAATAGTGAGCAGCTGTTTAGGGAGGAAAGGAAACTATAGAGATAAAAATTCCTGTTACAGGGATTAAAAAATATAATAAAATATTTGATTAAGCATAAACAAATATTTAATCCTTTACAAAAATATAATGAATGGTCTGTTTAAGCTTACAAAATTAAGAGTCACGTTTTGGATGCCCAACAAAAAATGTTTCCTGCAAAAAAAGAAACCCCTAAACGGTCACTGTTGACCACTTGGGTCCCTGCAGATTCCCTCTCTCTCTCACACAGGAAACGGAAGTGACTAAGCAACGAAATATGCTGGAATGCAGTTACTCACATGGTGCTCGTCCGGACCAAAATCGGTTGACTGAAAAATGCCCGCACATTCTCGTCCATTAGCGAATGCGTTTTGATGAAGTTCAAAGTGGGATCCGGAAGCGTTCTCGAATCGTTATGGCAGGAACCAGGACGCGGATCGGGCACCTACAAAAGAGAGCATAGATTTTTAGCATCAAAGGGAGAAGTAATACTTAATATTGAATCTTTCAATGCATAAGTAAAGTAACCAAAAAGAATTATATGCACTCCTTGGCCTCGCCAAAAATCCACAACTTAGGCAAAACCACAAATCGATGGCGACATATGCAGTCATCTGTGGGAAATTGGCAAAAGCATTCGAGATGCAAATGCAAATTTTGTGCCAAACGGAGAATACATTTTCTCCTCAAACATTTTTATGGCACGGCGGCCGTAAGTCATAAATTTTCTGGGCAACATCTGCGCTAAAGTGCGGTCTCGAAGGAAGTTTAGGGTTGGCATTAATTCTGATGCGGGAAGGACTCACCTTGGCATTGTTTACCGGCAGCCAGTTGGAGTTGATGCCGCTCTGCTCCTTGAACTGGCCCTCAAACGTATCGGCAATGTCCTGTAGAGCGAAAGAGAATTTCGAATTTAATTTTCAATTTAAAGAAATTATAGAATATCAGTTGGACCTACCTGCAGGGCAAAGGCACAAACCGCCGAGCCAGGAATGGAGTTGGTGGGTGTATTGAAGACTCCGTAGATCAGCTTGGAGCTCATTGCGCCATACTGTCCCTCCACCAGATTGCTAGCAGATTCTGAAGATAAAAACAATAATAATTAGTCGAAATATAATAACAAATTTAAAGTATATAGAACGAAGTAAACATCTTCGCTAAAATCCTTTATTTAAACGCAACAACTTACGGATTTCGTTAAAGTAGAAGGGATAATCGCCCGGAATGGAGCAGTTGAGGCGGGACTTGAGGAAGGACGTCCAGCGGTTGCGGAAACGATGCGGGCCACCTTTGTCCCACTTGCAGACGCGGGCAACGCGCGAATATATCGCCTGAAAGGATACCGGAGAGATAAGATATTAATTCAGCTCCGCTTGGGGCCAGGACAGTCTGCAGGGCAGACCGATGACAAATGCGAGACATCAGCAGTTATTTTGTATGATTCCGGTTGTAGTTGAATTTCTGCTTATTCGGTGTCTTCTGTGATTGGAATCCGCTTGCCACAACCACTCACCTTGCCACAGTTGATAAACTCCACAGCGGTTTCGCGGAAGAAGAAATACACAAAATCGCCCTGCGTAAATGAGCTCACAAAGTTGGGGGCTGAAAAACAGAAAAAAATGGTAAAAACAGTTTAGTCATCAAAATTTATTTATAGTTTTGCGAGATTGTAAACATTTTTATGGCATTTCCTTTTTGTGTATCGTCAATTTTCATGGAATTGCGATGCACGCGTTTGGGTCCTTACGGGCTTTTTATGTGACATCAGTCGGTGATATTGAGTTTATGGATGGACATGTGAATGGGTTCATTGATATGCATTAAACAAGGACTGAAGCTGACTAGGATATGTGGGCGATTAAGTCTCTTTTACATAAAAATACTTTAAAGTTTAAAAATTAGCAAAAGTATCTGTGCGTTAGATATGCATCAATATAGATTGCTCAACTTGAAGATATAGTTATATAACTAAATGTTTTCTGCATTTTCTGTACTTTTTACAGATTTTAGAATTCTTAAAAAAGGACTTCATGAGTCATAGTTTGCATTGCTGGCCCCCTCCTCGGCCATGCAATATTATTTATGAAGTCTGTCTGGACGCACATCTTCTTCGTGGTGGCAAATGACAGTAGCACGTGCCATGTCTATTCGGATTCAGATTCAGTTAATGGAAGCCTGTACATGGCAACGCCAGCTGGCCCCGAGATCCTTGAAATATGCAAAAGGCAATTGCACGCAATCGCTAACTGACATTCGACAGGACATCGGGCAGCTGCAGCCGGAAGGAGGCAGGGAAGCGGAAAAACCCCAGCCGCAGTGCGCTAATAAAGCGGAAGCGCCATCCTGACAGGAACCTTGACGGTTTTCAATTACCACAAGTGGCTACAGTCGTGCGTCGCGGCTGAAACTTACCGTTGAGACTCAGGCTGTCGTACTGCTCGGTCTGCAGTGGCTCCCTGTAAATAATCGGATCGCTGCCGCTGAAGTCCGCCACGGTGCCGGAATACAGTTCGTTGTCTGCAAAATCGAAAATGAATTCAATAAAATTAAATACATCGTTTACATGGTTTATTAAATACAAAATAATATAAAGGCATGTCATGCTGTGCAGCTTTGTAACTACTTGTAAAAGATACTTCCATCAAATACGCTTTGTCATAGATTAGCAAATAAAATTGAATAACTTTCAGAGATATGAAGAAAGAACATTAGCCACACCACACCCACCACTTAAATGTGGCTCCATCTCGGCAAACAATGTCACAGATAAACGTCAATTAGGTGCCACATTCTATTACCTGCAACGTGGCACATTTTCCGATCCCATTTCCCTTACAAAACTCCCAGCTTGTACTTATTATGCATTAAAGTGTCCGGCGAGAAGGGAGAATATTATAAAGTATTTATCAATTGCTCCGAGTCAACACACAACACACATACGCCCCGTTGTCTGGATAAATGTTAGCGCCAAATTCCATTAAGCTAAACGACAACAACACATCGGGCAAGGGGAGCAGGGTAAACTTTTGACATGCCTTCTCGGCAAAAGGCATTGAATGCGCCTGCGGCCACATAGTCAAGAAGATAAATGAGATTTTCTTGTTTTTATTTCGTCGTTCTGATTTCTGTTTGTGCAGCGGATTGCCAGCCGCTCCTGTCACAGGCGCTTCGGCGTTTTTCTTTGTCCTTGTCAAGCTCCAATGCGATGAAATAAAGGCAGGCAAAGAAATATGGAAAAAGCCGAACAACAGCACAGCACAGAGAACAGGAAATGCCAAGCGCCCGTTTATTGTCTGGCCGGAAATGGCTTCACTGACGGGGGCAGGCACTACTCCATATCCACACAACTCAGCCCGAAAGCAATGCAATCATCAATGGCTCAATGGAAGATTTAGATCTCCAGACAAATATATTAAGGGAAATTCAGACTTAAGAAAATCAATGTTTTTGTCTAGACAAAATATTTAAATTGATATTGACAGAACACTGTGTACTTTAAATGAATCAAATTAAAAACTAGCCTTAGAATTTAAGGTAAAACTAGAATATCTTAGATAAGAATAAACAAGTTCTTGTTAATAAATACTAGCTACAAATTACAGGAACATATTTGAGATGAACTCAGTTTTCCTTAAAAGTCCTTAGAAATATGAAGTATAACTCTTTTTAAAGGAGTTTCAACTACATATAGAATAGTACAACTTCAAATTGAATTATCCCAACATTCGATTTCATAATATTGATTCCTAAATACCAAATTTTTAGGTCATAGCTCTCGGTGATCATCATGGCTTGGATTTATGCAAAACCCTAGCCGAAAATTGCATGTTTATGGGTTTCATGGCAAGGAGCGTCAAGGGGGCCGCAATTTCAATAGAATTTCATGCTGATGGCCTTGCCAAGCTGAGCGCATTTTGTGATTTTTGGTCATGTTTTTTGGGTTGGCCCCTGTGTAATCTATCAAATTTACAGTGCCGGCACGTGGGCGTGGCGTTACGGCAGCTCCTCCACCAAAAAAGCGGAATGGAAAATGCGAATTACGTGACGAGAACGTGTGCCGGCCGGGGAATGAGAGAGCCAAGGGGGTCCCATCGAGCAGCTACTAGCGAATGCTACATTAATTCAACAAAAAGCCACATTAAAAGCGTCGTCTGCAACAAATTAATTTTCCCAGCCAGGAAAAGCAACCCCCGCTGGAAGCGAGTGCTTAAATTAAGAGGCTGTAAAAGTCACGCGGTGAGTGAAAAGTGAAAGCGTCTCTCGCATTTGGGGGGGAAGTACCGAAAAATCCCCCGGATTTAGGGGAACGGAAGAGGGGGTTGGAAGCAGGACAGGTGAGGCAAACGGCCAATAAAAACAATTTCCCAAGAGGAGTTAATGGGGGAGGCTGAGAGGTTTGGAGCCTTAAATCAAAAATCTTGGAAATTGAAAATCCGTCTGCTGAAGGAATATTTTAATTTAAATAAAAGAGGAGAGGAGTCTAGAACATAATAAATTTAATTTAATATTTAAAGGAATTCACTAAGCTACTGATGATCTATTGATTATGGAAGTGATGACTTTTTCCCTTAATAAACTCCTTTAAAGGATATTTAAATTATTCATCAATTTAAATTTACTGGTCCCACTGCCATTTGTTGCCTAAATGCAAGTAATTAACAATGAGAATGCAATTAGCCTGGCGACCGAATCCTGCCATTGTTTAAGTTTTATTTAGCAAAAGCTTCTGTTTTTTTTTTTGTTTTATTTGACTGTGACGCTGCCTTCTTTGGCTTTCGCTAACAAGGTGCACAATGGATGATGGGACAGGACCTCCTGCCCCAGCCAGGAGCAACCCATCGACCCAGCGTGGATGGACTTGTCGCAACATCGACAGGACACGAAAAGTTGCGCTGGCACTTTTGGCCTTCGCCCTCCTCGTTGTCGTTGCATCTAATTGGTTTTTGTTTGTGTGTGTGTCTGTGTATATCCTGCCATCCTTTTCTGTCCGCCATCATTGTTTCGTGCAGGGACGTTTGCTTTTATTGTTTGCTCATTATAACGCCAGTTACCTGACGACGACCCAGGACGACCAAGGGCCCAGGACTTAGACTACCAAATCCAACTCGGGTCGAGGAGCTCAGGGAACTTTTCCGCATTGCAGCAATTGCAGCCGGGCTTAACTCATTTTAAATGACAATCTAGCGTGCAAAAATTATGCACATCGGCGGTGTCTATTTTGTGTTCCTTTCCCAAAACAAGCACGTGCACGTCCACGGACCTCTCTCCGCGCTTCTCACAAAGCAGGGTCTTGAACGGTTCTCGAGCGGTTTCTCTGTTTCTTTGACTGTGGCCTAAAGTTCGATAAACCCTTTAAGTGATTTAATCGATTTTCCCTGGGCTGCCTGCCAGGACGGAAGGATGGAGGGAGGTGTAGATGGTCGGTGGAAACGGAAAATGGTCTTTAGAGTGACGAGAACAAGGCGTAATGAAAGTTCATCGCGTTGACTGCGGCAATTTGCATATTTTTGCATGTTTTATTATGCGGCTGGCACACACACTCACTCACACACACACTCTGGCACATGCTAATACATAAATTACACTCATTTTCAATGACAGAACGGACAGAGGAGGGACAGAGGGCTGAAATAACGAGGGCACCGCCGGGAATGGAGCAGAGACTGTGCCGAGCTTTATTACCGAAACGTTGTGTTTTAAATATTTCATATCTAACACATACACAAAACTCAGTGTGTGTGTGTGTGCTTGGTGCACACTTGTAATTTCCTTCTTTTTTTCAGGGTCTAGGCGTAAACATTGTTTTTTGGCCCCTACTTAATGCCTTGAATAACGTCCATACATACGAACGCCCATGCCTGCGTGAGTCGAGGGTAGGGCCCTTGGTTAAATAGCCCGCTTAGGAGTAATTACGCTCCGTGTACGTTTTCATTATGCACTTCAATGTATTTTAGCATAGTTATTCCGAGTGCAATCGTCAGCTGAGTTTGCAATCCGGTAAATTGCTTAATTTGATGGAAATGACCAGGCAAGAGCCAAGGTTCGTGCAGTTGTGGTTTTATCTTTTCCGAAACAATTGTATGTAGTTATGGAAATTAAGTATGGAGTTATTATCCGTAGCAAGGGATTGATTTACTAGCATTTTTAAGGCTTATATTGTGGGTATAATTCTGGAGCTTATTATCAATATTAACTCATATTAATTCGTGGTGAAAGCAAAACAGTCTAGTAACTTGTTGCTTACTCATACGAAAGATGTTAAAAAATGATTTTCTTTGAAAAATCTTAAATATTCCAAAATTTTCAAGGGTAAAGTAATAATATTTTTCAACAATTTATTATGTAACTAAGCAAAAAATCTTAGCAAATCCTTTTTTTTTACCTAGTTTTCCAGTGTTTCTTTCTACAAATTTCTTTTTTCTTCTTTTCATATTATGTTCTCGTTGCTTTTTAGCCAGAACTTGCTTTTAGAGAGCGTGTGTTACCTATCAATTAAGATAATTACGACATCCGGCTGCTGACCTAGTTTCGAGGGCATGAAAGCCCATCTTAAGCCTGACCTCGACGTGCAGCTACAATATCGTTTGAGTCAAGGCTTTAATTACACTCGCTGGCTGAGGGCCCAGTGAACAGACAATTTTCCTCTTGCCATTTTTCTGTGTTATCAATTTTTGGCTCTAATTACATTTCACTTGTACTCCTCCGATGGCAAGCGGAGGAGTGGGTGTCATTTGGGTGGAAATTGAAGAAAAGTTTTTGGAAACATGTGCGCTTGCAGCAGATTCACATTTCGTTTGCTCCACTTTTATTATTCTTTGTTCTGCCAGCTAGAGTTTCCTATTTCTGTTGGCTTTCTTCGGAGGGGGGATTTTGAAAATTTGGCAATTAGCTTAATTCTCTTTTTATTGGCGCACCACAATTATCAGCTCCGACTGCCCCCCGCTCTCGGCTTGCCACTTTAACTAGATTTGCATCTCCGGATGCATCTGCCTCTGGGAATCTGGAATCTCGAAGCTGGCACTGTGCGCTTAGAAACGATCGAATTAAAGGCTAATGTTGCTTCCTGTCTTGCCCCCCAAAATGGAGATTCAAGTAATGGCCGGGGGCCAATGTTTCCCAGCTTAAGCTTGCCAATGGCCTTCTTTGGCTTGCAGGATTCCTTGGAGCGTTTTTAATGTATGTATCTGCGGTTAAATGGCTCACACAGATTTGGCAGCGAAAATGCCACTGGCAACTGAAAGAACAAAAGTTGCACTCGCGAGCAGGAAAAATGTGTTCAATTATTTTCTTTTTGGCTGGGAGTAGAACGTTTCAAAAGAAAATGAGTACACAACATTAAGAGAGGTTTTAAACTTTCCTGTTAAACTATATGGCAACTTTCAGATAAGTAGCTTCTTTTCTTCCTGAATAACAACAGGAAAGGCAAACAGCATCCTGATAAGACTGCAAAATCAATTTGTTGGTTCACCCTAAGCAGAAGTGCTGATCTGATATTCTTACTGGCACCTTAATTAGTACAACCCTCACAGGCTTTTACATTTTAAAATTCTACCATATGAGGCAGGTTTCCAATGACTTGGTTGTCTAATTGAAAATTCAGAAAGGAAGCAAGATTAACAGGAAGAAAAAGAGAAAATGGAAAAAAGGAAGCGATGACAGATGAGTAGAGAAACTGAGACAGGGCTTCTACAAATCCTCTGAACATTTTCGATTTATTTGCATGAAAACCTATTGAATTTAGTTACAAAAAAAAATAAGCTAAATATATAAGTTGAAAGTATTTGAAATTTAACAAATTATTTGCTTTGTTCAAAGTACTTTAAGACCTTAGATATCTTTTGAGTTATATTTTGCCCAAAAACACCCTCCGTAATGAGTTTTAGTTATTTAATACAAGTAACCTAAGACTTGAAAGCCATGTCTATAATTAAGGAACTGCTTTTAATTATGTCTATAATTAAGGAACTGCTTTTAATTATGGACATTTCCTCAAGGGTCGCACACCTTACGAATACAGGCAAGGACTTGTCACTTAAACGTCTCCCATATTTCAGGGATCAGCTGAACTAAGAAAGGAATATAGCTGCTGTCCTGCTGCCCCCATTTTTAGCAGCTAATTGTTTCTTGTAATGTTTTTTTACTGTTTTTTTTTTGTCTTAAGTTAAGAATGGGCAAAGAAAGCCAGAGAAGGGTACGCTAAAAAGGGTCACAAGCTGTGCTTGTTTGGTCCTTTTACTTTGTTTTTTCTTAAATGTTTTGCTTTTTGTGTTTTTCGCCATTTGGTTTATTGTTTGGACTTTGTTTTCGAGTACATATTTTACTGCAGACGCTTTTGGCTCGCTTTTTTCACCAGCTTTCACGAGGGCCCTTCTAGATGTGAATGTTTGTGTGTATGTTCGGTGCTGGTGTCCTTTTATCCTTTGCAGTTGTTAGACGCTCATTTAAACTTTTGGCTCTTAGTAGATTTCATTGTTTTAATGAAACTGACAGTTGTTATTTTTTTATTTTTTTTGTCGCCGTAGTTGCCGCTGTTGTTTTCATTTTGCATTGCACCCGCACTGTGACCAGGGCCATCCTTTCAGCGGGCTTTGGTTTTCAGATAACGCGCCATTTGTTTTCTTCTGGCCATTCGCCTAAGCCAATTTAAGTTGGCTAAAATAAATTAGCTCTCCCTTACTTTTTAACGAGCTGGGGCACGGTCAAACGACCCCGACCGAAAGCTGAAGCAGCAGTAGGAATAATGCTTATGAAAAGCAAATGATGCGGCAAAGTGGCCCTTAATTATTTAATAAATAAATTAGGCCAGCAGAGGGCGATCCTAATCGGTATCGTAGGGCCTTAATTTTATGACGAACTCGTAACATCCTCGATAGTATAGTGGTTAGTATCCCCGCCTGTCACGCGGGAGACCGGGGTTCAATTCCCCGTCGGGGAGATGGATGAACATTTTTTATAAATATTTAGTTTTTCTATTTGTTCCTTATTTTACAGGAGTTAATTTAATATTTAGAAGTTATACATTATATTGATTTGGAAAACTTATTAAGGCGATTGGGCATACAATCTAATAAAGATGAATTATAAATAAGAGAATAACAATTGATTTGTAAAACATTTTTATTCTCATATATAAAAGGTATTCATTTTAAATTAATAATTTGTAAACTCTGTTTATTTCCAGAAAAAGGAATAAATATTTTAATTTATAGTAATAAAAAAAAAAGACTCTTCCATCTCTCCCCGACGGGGAATTGAACCCCGGTCTCCCGCGTGACAGGCGGGGATACTAACCACTATACTATCGAGGATTTTGGTTGAGGTCAACCTAAGATAATCTTAATACTCAGGTAACCTTTGCTTATCGTTCTTAGTCATTACTAATTTAATCAAAATTAGAAGTGATTTATTTACAAACGATCACAAACAGACATAATTTTGTATATATTTATGTATAAATCTATTCAAATTTGTTTTTGAAGAAGTGAGCTCTAAAAAAGCTCTATTATTTCTTGGGTAAGCATAGAAACACATGTTTTATGCATTGTTTTAAGTAAATATTAAAAAGTACTTTAGTTTATCATAACAAAAACACTTACTTCTATTAATAAATCGTACAATTCATATAATATGATCTTTAAATAAAATCCTACTTATATCTCTTTAAGTTCCCAAGCTTTAAAATGCCGAAAAATGTCCCCATGAAAATTCAACGGAATACACCGCGTGGGGGGGGAGGTATGGTGGAAATGCAGGCAGGATTCGTAAAGGATGAAAATGCCAACACGGTGTGAAATTGAAGCGGTCTGTGAGGATATGCAAATGCAGCTTGGGCCTGTTTTTCAGCCGTGTGTTCCCGGTTCACAGTCTACGCGATGTCCTGCCGAGTCCTTGACATTTTCCGCTGGCGCCAATGTCCGACCCCAGTGTCCTGCCAAGCCCCTCACTCCCCTTGCCCCGCGTTTCTCCCGTGTTCTCCGCCATTCGTCAGCATTTTAATCGCGTTTGTGCATTTGCTTGGAAAAGTCTAAAATTGAACGCAAGTGATGGCAATTTGTACGCTTCGCTGTGCCCGAGAATTTACGGTCGGTCGTGTGAAGGGAAAATTCGAAGGAAACTGGATGGGGTTGTGTCTCTGCCGGGGCCCTGAGTGTGCCGAAATTAATATGCGTCGGCCTTTTGGGGAGCGGGACAAACTTTCCCGGCAAGGGATTTGGCCGCTGTTGGCCATTTTCGGTTCTTTTTTTTTCTCCCCTTCGGTCCTCCAGAACTCCGACGAAGCTGCCGGCAGCGTTGGCTCGTGATTAATGTGGCAAATGCGCAGTTATAAATTATTTATTACTATTCTTCGCATTGTTTCCTGAGGCGTGTGCGAATTGGTAAGACATTTAAGCCATATTTTCAAGTGCCACAAAGGCCGAAGTCTACGTGGCCCTCTTCGCGTTTAATATTCAAAGCCACGAAATTTCCAAAAACGGAGGCTTGGTTAACACAATAATGTCTTGTTATATATTGAGAGAGTGTTGAGAGAAGATTTTGGAAAAGCCCTAAGGGATCAATAACTGAATAAATTGCAGGCAATGGAAAACTCTTTGACATTTTGCTAAAGGTTGAGGGTTTTTTTTTATATTATTAAAACTGAAGAGATTGCCAAGTGTATAGTTATAACACAACTAGAAGAGCTTATTGGAGTTTTGAGTGATAATATTAAGTAATTCTTCTAATGAATAATTAAATTAAATTATTTTTAAATGTTTCCCCTTTTTTGAGAATAACATTTTGGTTATTTCTCTTCGTTCCAGACCCACTGTGCCAGCGTATATCTCCTTCCCTCAAATCTTAATACACAATGAAAACATTTAACAAATTAAACGAACAAGCCGGCTAATACGTGTTTCCCCTGCAGCACCTTTCCGAAATGGCGTTGGGTTTTCCTATTATTCCTGTTCCTTCCTATCCTTTTTTTTTTTGATTGAGAAAGTTTCGTTCTCTGGCTGATCTCAATGGCTTGACACTGTCAGCTATAGAAATTTATTTCACATGCACTTTTTAAATCGAACGAAAATAGATTCCTTCCGCCATATTGAGGCATGGGGGAGTTGAGTTGGCCTGATGTCGTATATTGGTGGAAAAAGCAATTGAAAACTTCATCATGGTTACAACAATATTTTTACAGCGAAATTGGCACAAAAATGTTGTCCACGAACTTTTTTGCACAAAGCGTTAGAAAAACTGGGCTAGGAGCAGCGGCGATATTGGTGGAAATCGGGGGTGTTCGGGGGGGATGGAAACTTTTGTGCCAGTTACCGGCCACGCCCACGTCAACCCATGGCATCAACGCCCTGTCACGAATAAAAACTGAATTGATAACATTTTTCTGCTTGTTCTGGTTTTTCGGCGACTTTTTTGGGTATTTTTTTGTATTTTTTGTTTGCAAGTTGGAACTTTTCTAGACTACTCTACGTCCATTGTTGTTGTTTTTTAGTGGCGGGGGAGGGGGTTTTTTATGCGACGCCTCTGTCCGGGGCAATTTGTAATCTAAACAACATGGCCCGGGCTAACCAAGGCCCCAACTCTGGCCAGAATATCCTTAAATCCTGGCAAGGAGAGCGCTGGAAAACTGACAGCCAGCAAATGACTAAAGACGCCGGTGGCTGTGCGGGAGGGAGGGAGGTGTTTGGCGTATGTAAAAATGTCGATTTAATATTAGCACCATGAAGGGAAATCAAAGTGGAATAAGAACAAAGTAGAGGGTACAGGGAGGCCACGAAAAAATATGGTAAAGTGTAGTGGTTAGGGAATACCTCGTAGGTCAAACATTTACATCTTACTGATCAGAAAGTAATACTATGCTTATAAATTATATATTTTTTTAATGATTTATGTTTTTAAATGTTAAATATATTTATTTATTTAGTCTGTGAAGTCTTTAGAAAGTCAGTATACAAATATAAAATCGATACATAGTTTAGTCTTTCCATCATTATTTGTAACGATATACTGGTATAATGTTCTTCACCACAATCTCTTTTCCGTTATCGATATTTCCGATACTTCCACAGAAAACCAATATACCCCTGAGGTGTAAAATGTAATGGGTACATAAATGGCTGCAAGCAATAAAGAAAATGGCGGCTGACAACAGCTTCAGGTTTGGCTGGTTCTTTTTTGGCCAGGATGTGGCAGCTTGTTGATGATAAACTCTTATGACCCACATTGGTGGGGGCTACGCGGGGTGTGGCGGGGGTCACGGAAAGTGGGCGAGCTGCCAACACACACACACACACTCGGTCCCCCCTCCACACACGGCTGCATCCGGCGGAAGTTGGTGGCAACACTTGGAAACCTCTCACACGGATGGAGCCACACGGGCGAGCGCGCTCACACAAACACACACGCTCTCAAGTTAGTTATAAACGTTTATCGATATTATATCTATTCGCCGCTCTCTCACACACACACAGAGGGTCCTGTGTGGGCTCCTGGCAAAGTTTTCGGTGGCTGCAGACAATGAAATGCAAACAAATCACATCGCGAAAACTTCACAACATGGCGGCAAAGAATGTCGATTTATGGGTGCCAAGTGGAAATATTATCAAAACTATGACTTTGCTGGCCACTTTTCACCGGATGCAGAGTGGAGAGAGGGGGGAGAGCGAGAGAAAGAGAGGTGAAAGGAGCCAGATATTGCCCGCAGGATGCAGCCAGCAAATGCGCTTGTTTATTGGCTGAGCTTCTGGTTGCAGGGGAAGTAACCAAAAATAGAGCTGCATTGGGTGCTGCTCTTCAAATTTAGATAGAGAGACTTCAGAAGGTCCGGACACTAGGTTATTACTAGAGAAGAATACTAAAAACTGTACTGAACTGAGAGATATTTTATATATCTTAACCCCTAAAGCTTTTCACAGTTTGATTTAATTCCCCGCGCTCAAACCAGGTCACTTAACACACCTGGTCTTGGGTCATAAATATCAATCATTTCTCGATCACATGAGATATAATATTTTTTGAAATCTTTTATCATTTACGGTAGCCCATGGAAACTGAAATACATTTCTCACATAATTTGCAGGTTGGCAGACGGCGCAGCCCCCGAACAATAATACTAAAAATTTATCATGCGACCTCCTCGCCTCGTTGAAAAGTGCAAAAAATAAATAGGGGCAGAGGTGGAGTGCTCACGTAAGAGAGGTATTGCATGATGAATGACAATTTTCAGCCGATTTACATGGCAGGAAGGCAATGCGATGAGTCCTGCTCCACTCGCTCACAGTAACATTTTGCACAGGACCCGCTCGGTCTGAATTCCTTGCATTTTTCTCTCTCGTATTGCAAATGGCGATAACTGGCAGAGCAAAATGGACAATTCGCATACAAAATGGTCGTCCACAATAAATTATTCGGACCGCATAACAGCAAAACAAGGAGTACATATGAAAAGGACACAGAGCAGCAGCAAAATGGCTGCTTGTGGGTTTTGTAAAAATCTCACTAGAAAAAGTCATTCTGGACTTTGTTGTGCATCAACAACTATTTTTTGTGTGTCAAAGCTTCACTTTAAGGTTTTAATTTGAGAAATTACTTTAGTGTTTTTAAATTGTTGTATTTTTTGATGTGTTAATGATGGCTTTAGTTTAAGTTTGAGGTATTTTTTGCTATTTTAATGATTGCTTTAGTTGCTAAGGTTATGTAGTTTATTTCTGATACTTATAACCTGAAATTCAATACCCCTACTAAAAAATTATGACCCACTTTCAAATCATCGAAAACACGAAATTCAGTTCGTAAAGTGTCATGAAAATTCGTTTTCTGGCGTAACTATGGGGTAGTTTTTGACTAAAGGAATTTAATAACTGCAGAAATTGGACACTTACCAGCCAGCACCGAGGTGGAGTTGTGACGGGGATCATAGGGGCAGACAGCCTGGCCATTCTTGGTGGCCTCCAGGGTGTAGTTGCTCTCGCTGATGAGGTACGTGTTACACATGGGTCGGAAGGAGTTGGTGCCGCAAACGAAGAGGCGGCCCGGCGAGGGCACCACCATGATGCGAATGTAGTTCTGGCAGGCCTCCTGGAAGGGTATAAATTAAATGATGTATATTTTTATATATATTAAATTGAATATTCAATTCTGATAATCAATTATAATTGGTAAAATCCCACTGCAGAATCAGTAGTTTCCATTACTCCTCCACTCACAATTCATTCATTCGGTTAGTGCTCTTGTTGACCTCCGGCTAGAGGGGTCAAAGTGTATGCCTCCCCATCGTTCGGGCTATCTGTTTTGCATAAATGTTCGCCAATTGAAATATTTAGTGCTTGCTGTTCAAAAACAAACAAGGACTGTGCTCGACTGCAGGCAAATGGTGGGTTCTGTGTTCTGGTTTCTGATTCCTGGGTCCCGGGGCTGTGTGCACCTGTGCGCAACCCAATAAATATTAAAAGGCAAATGCGCAACTTGCTCCCATGAAGAGCGGCAAAAGCAGCGGCAGCAACTTTTCCCATAGTGGCGGAAAATTGTTGCATGACATTTCCGGCGTTCCCCTGCCCCACCCCCGCCACGAATCCACTGTGTCACAATTACGGCCGGAAGTGTTTGCACTCTGACATGACAAATCATTTGAAATATTCCCTGCAAGCGATTCTCTCTTTACCGTGTTTCCATGTGTGTTAAAATGTTATCAATTTTTGTTAGTTTCGTAACTAATTGTCACAGTTTTAAGCTTAAGTTGGTCTTGAAATAATTTAAACTATCTCAGAAATAATGCAAATTTATAAGCCATTAGTTGCTACTTTATTAACTTTTATAATTGGAATATCTACTTCAGATTGAATGAATCTAGGTTTAAGCCAAGTTCAATTGTAAATATCTCTTGTTACCCACATAATTGGCCCATCTTCTAATTGTGTTCTGGCTGTCTTGTATTTAATTTAGTTTATTGTCCTGAAATATTTAACATGTTCCTGACCCTGTTCTGTGCGGCCAACTGTTCGAGCGTAAATTTAAATGAATTAACAAAACAATTACACGCAGCTAGGATGGGGTTTGGTTGTAAAGTTGTAGTTTTCATTATTTCTCTGGTAATTAACACGCACAGCAGACGCTCGCACACACCGACAGACGTTGTTTAGAATGCAATTAACTGTGAAATTTATTAATTTGATGTTGAATTACAGCGGCTGTTATTTGTGTTTGCTGCTTGTTAATAAATATTATTTATTTATTTTGTTTTTAAAAATTGTTTCTCATTCCATAATACGCTTTTTATTTAGTTTATTTGTGGGTATAGAATTATTTTTAAATATTCCGAGTCTGGAATGTTGTCGGAAAATAAATTGGCTTATATTAATTGAGCGCAAATATTAAAATGCGAAAAACTGTGGAGGTAGAATGTAATCTGGTGTTTGCCTGCTGGCTGTAATTTATATTTAATTTAGGAGAAAGAGCAGGAGCTCGACTTTGAACTACCCAGTACTTGTTCGGTAAAATATATTGAATACCGTAAGGACAACTTTTAAAAGTCCCAAAATTGCATTATATTCACTTTACAGGGTTCAAGTGATATTTAACTTGTATAAAACATCTGACTTAAAATCTTTAACATTATTTATGAAATACAATAATATGCCTAAGCAATTTTTAAAAATTTTAGATGGGTTTTAAAGGCAACATTTTATAAGGAGAGGAGCTTATGCAAGTTTACAATCAAGTCTTCAAACCCTAGCTCTTACTGACACTTAAAATTAAAATTAAAATGCTTTACATTTTAACCTCTCAGAGTTAAATTTCTTAAAATCAATGTTTTATTTTTCTTTGCTTCTACCCATTTATTTAAACTTAAGTCACAGCGGCAATCCGAAAAAAGTTTTCATGTTGACTGTCTCATTTTCAGACTCTTTTTTGCTTTCCGAACGGCGGGTATAATTATCAAGTAAAGCGCTTTTTCGTGTCCTGTCCTCTGGGAATTCGCTCCTATGGGCGTGTCGTGTTTGTGTATCATTAACGAAATCGTTGCCTACCTGCAGGCGCTTTGGCAGCAGTCAAAAATATTTTCGGAGACTTTCTGCAAGGAAGTTTTCCGGCTCCCAAACTGACACTGAACTTTTCCATGGCCCCGGGACGGAATGTGGCTTCGTCTGACTTGGCCATGTAATATATACTATTTTTTTGCAGTCCCACAATTATCTGTATTTAATTCGTTTTGATTTCTTAAGGGATCTGCTTTTAATCGATATTTCGTTTAATGATTCTTGTGAGTTGACTGGCAGCAGTGGCAGCAGGCCATGTCCTGTGATTGGAAAGGAGGAGAGGAGACGGCACCGCAGCATCTCGAACAAGTCCGATAAATGAGTTGTGTGAATTGAGGTTTGAGGCCAGGATGATGGAGCGAAGGATGTCGACAACACAATGCAGTGCGTGTCCTGGCAGACAAAAGAAGGCCAAAGTGTTCGCCAAACCCTGCATAATTTCACCGGCATTTTCCAATTGAACAACCGAGAAGGAGCTGCAGCTCCTTTTCAGTCTTCGAATTGCACCTCTGGGCAGGGAAAATGCTGCAACGCAGCCATTTGCAAACCAAATCGAATGTTTAATGAGGAAACAAGAAAGGGGCAAATGCCTGCCTAGGCGATGCTTTGTGGTCAACCCAGCAACGGGTGATTAAGCCTCCGATCAGCATATGCATTTAATGAGGATAATAACAGTTTTGGTAGCCAACAGAACAAGTTTGCTTTGTGAAAGGGAAGCCGAACTGTCTCAATTCTTCCTTAACTTAAGCTGTACTTAATTTCCTTGATTTAATTGCGTTCTTTTTTATTGATTATTTGCCTTATTTGGTCTGGTTATTACCTGTAAAATGGCCTGAAGTTAATTTCACTCAGCACCTTGAACAGAAAAATATTTATCTTTCATTTTGTGGCAGTCTACATCGCTGGCAGGACACCTTTTGCATTTTTTATAAATCACCCATTGCCGGGTTAACACGTTTGTATATATATTGGCTGCTCATTTTGCCCATCAACCCGAGGGACTGGCATCTGCGAGCGGTGTTTACGCAGTTTTAATAAAATATAGCCAGAGAAAAATCAATTAATTAAACATTTAACACCCAGCTGGCGGTGAACTGCTACAGTCAAATGGTAAAAAATTAAAAAAAGGACGAAGCATGACTTTAGCAGGAGTGGATTTTTCTTAAAAGGACCTACTTTAAACTTTAATTTCCTTCTTAACTAACTTTATATGGCGTGAGCTGAGACTATATATATTTGGTAGCCTTGAATGCATTCTGAGTTTCAACTGATTATCGCCTTGATTAAGTTGACGTATTCGCATCCAAATTAGTGGCCAAATGCTAGTTAATTAAAATTGTTAATTTTGAACTTTCTTTCTTTCTCTTTTCTTTTTTTTGTAGCCAAAGAAATGCAATTTAGTTTTTGGGGAAATGGCAATTCTGCACGCCATGGCTGAAAATCTACAGAAACTTTAATTTCGTTTCCACCTTTTTTGATGCCATAAATAACGTGACCCCACACACCACCCTGTTGGCGCAGGTGAAGGCAAATTGAGTTCAACAAATTACACCTGCTAATGCTCTGGGTTGCCTTAGCCTTACCTTTGTTGCCACTGCTACTGGCTCTGCCACTGACTGTGCCAGTGCCTGTGCCTGGGCTGGCTTTACAATTGCCAAGGCACGCTGGTGGCCAACAAGTGTTGGCTAATTACGTGAGCAAAAAGCCAAACTTGAAGTGCACTTGGGCATGCACAAAAAAGGGCGGAGGATCTGGCGGAAGTGTTGGGGAGGTAAGCCTCTTTTTGGGATTCAATTGACCTCAAGTTTCAGGATTAATATAAGAGAATAAATTACTGGTCTATTTTTGTGCAAAGTTTAAATTTAAATGTGATGTTAGGTACTCAATTCCCACAATAATTCGCTGTGCCTTGATTACATTCATCTGTATTATTATTAGAGAACTAATTTAAACTATTTATAATACTTGCAAGCACTTGTTAACTTTAAGCTTTCTTTATTTCAAAACTAGTACAAGCATCTAGTTCAAACAATTAAAACCTCATTTTAAAGTCCACAAAACTTGCTTTTCCATTAGCAAAAGTTTGCTTTGGGTTTCCTGCTTTGCCTACCTTCCCTAAGGACATTTAGTCCTGCCTGCCTCCACCACCAGCAATCACTTTCTTAATAGGTCAACAGCAGTGGTAAAGAGGTTTCAATAAATTTTGCTGACTTCTTAGCCACAAAGGAGAAAGGCAAAACAACGGCCAGGACAGCGGCAGAAAAAGTTGCATAAATCAATTTCTTCTTGTCCTTCCATCGCCATAGTTTTCCTTGTTTTTAGCGCGAAAAAAAGCCAAGATAGATGGCCAAGCGAAAGGGAGGAAAGAAACACTTTATTTAGCTTGTTCTTGCTGGGGAAACGGAAGCAGCAGCCAAAGTTGAAATCGAAATGGAAATGGGAATGGAAATTGCAAGGCCATCGGGCCAAAGTGCTAAAAAGTTTATATAAACCAGCAAGAGCAACTGCACAGAAAGTATTCACAAAATTTGTATTTTGGCTGCTAACTAACACGAAAATTGTATTTCAGGTATGTCCTTGGGGGAAAGGAAATTGTCTTTTGCTTGGCTCCTTTTTGATTTTATTTGAGGCCAAATGGAACCTGGCATTTCGATGTTTACTGAAGAATTATGGTCTTAAATTTAAATGGGAATGTTATTTTAAAATTCCCTCTCAATGGGTTAGAATAATATTTGAGTTGACTCACCTCATCCTTGCCCTTGACGAGACACATTTTGGTGTCGTCCTCCGGCGACGTCCAGACCAAACGCTGCTGCTCAGTGAGATCGTGAATGCTTAAATTAAAAACCGTATTTCTGCAAGAGACAAAAAACAGAGAAAGGACATGCGATAAGAAGGAGTCCATACATGGTAGGAATGGGAATTGCAACCCGCAGATAGAATTTATGCGGTTTTCGTTTTATCATCCTTATCAGTGAGAGGGAACCGGGTGAGGGTCAGCTTGTGGCTGCGGAGAATTAATTAAAAAATTAATTAAAATTCATTTGGCCTTTTTACGGTGCTGGCAATCAACACGCGGCCGGGGACCAGGACGAGAACGAGGACCCCAAGCAGGACCACAAAAAGCCTCTGGTCTGTGTTTTGCTTGCCTTTTGACCCTTTCACCTTCTCTTTCTCGCTCACTTCAATGCGATATTTGTGCAGAAATTCCAAAATTCTCGTTAATAAAATTTGCACACTCACATGTGGTGCCCGAACCTCTTTTGTGTGTGTGTTGTACGAGTGTGCCGCCCCGCAGAAAGGGGCGTGGCGGGGGTAAATTTCATAAAATCAACTCATTGATTATTGAAACCACAGCTACGTTAGTGTGCGAGTGTGGGCATGTGCTAGTGTGAGTATCTATGCGTGTGTGCGGTTAGTGCACCTTTGTGTGGGTGCACTCCGGTCGGGCATTTTATGGCAGCCAAGCCATGTCAGGAAATCAGCCATCACCGCATTCGACCGCCCCAAAAGCCTGCATCCGAACAACATGACAGCCTTATCGAAACTTTCTGAATTTTATTTTATTTTTTCGGTGTTTGGAATTCGGCCAAAAGACTGGAAAATTTTAAATAAATACATAGATATGGGATACGGAGATAGGTTCTATCGAATTTGTGAGGTTTGCAGGCAGAATGTGGAAATATATGAAAACCCAAATGGAAAACAAGTTATTCTAGGCATGGTATATCCTTGATTTGTCGTAGGAACTATATATTAAATCCCTAAATATATTTAACTTAAATATTAATTACACTTAGTACTTTTACATTTTCAAACTCATATTATCCAGTCGACTGACCACCAACACTGATTTAAATGGGCCAAAGGATGCCACCCTGTACAGGACACACTCCCATTGTTTGGCAATTAAGCAGCGCGTTTTAATTATGGAAAGGCAAAGGCGGCAACTTCAAACGAACATGCACCATCAGCAACATGACGTCCACATAGCAACGTTACAAAGTTGCTGCAGCTGCACTCTTCCGTTGCATCTGCTGTCACCGCCTGCCTCCTGTTGCCAGGACGAGTACATACCCACACATATACACGTATATATGTAGCCCGATATACGCGTAGCCAAGTACATATAAAATGTCCTGAACCAAATTAGCATATATAGAGGGGGGCAGGGAGTGGGCGGGGGTCCTGAAATGGGTCGGACCCGGGCCAGAAAGCCAGGTGCCGCCTGGCTGCAGTGCCAATGGGTTGAGCGAACTGTGCAAGTAATGCGGCGGAGGTTAAATCCTGGATACGCTGCTCAAATGAGATCAACTAAGTACAACTAAAATAATAAAAAAATAATATAAAATATTATCAGTATTACTTTTTACTGACTTATCTATGGTAACATTTTGCCTGATATTTATAAAAGCTTGTTGCTAAACTCGAACTTGGTAATTAAAAGTGGCAAGTAAAAATACTACTACTACAACAGTACTACTTTTTAATCTTACCATTTCATCAGGTAGTTATAAAAGCTAGACGGTGATTTCCAAATTGGAAAGTAAATATATATATCCTCCTAGCCAAGAAATATCCTGAGTTAATACTGACTGACTAATCAATCTTGACATTTTGCTTTAGAGTTTATTAGGAAATCATCTACCCATTTTCTTTTGGTATTTATAAGACCTTTTCACAGAAATCCTACTTGAGAATTTTAAGATCAATTCTCGCAGAACTTAAATTTGAACCTTAGGTACTTTTCAAAGTCACTGAATTCAAATTAAGGAATTATATAAGCATTTCCAGTCAAGAAACCTCATCAGAACTTCTTTTATAGACTGATAAATCTTAAGAACTTTAAGTTGTTTTTCGACCAGCTTGACCTGGAATAAGTAATTGCAATTTTAGGTACAATTCCTGCAGATTAGATACAATATTCACTAGAATATTTTTAAAGGTCATAACAGCTTGCTGCTGAATTTAAACTTAGGGATTCCTCGTGCACTCCCAGCAGAGGAACCTCATTAGTACTACTTTTCCATAGATAAACCTTAAAAACATTATGTTTTTTTCCAACAGCTTATCCTGGAATTCGTACTTGGGAATTTTAAGTGCAATTCTTGCAGATTAACTACAATATTCACCTCAGGTATTTTTTAAAAGTCCCGCAAAAAGGGTGTAGAAATTTCCCAAAGTTGCTCTTGTGGGAATCAGTTTTTCCTTTTTCCTTGTAGTTGCCATTGCTTTCGCAGTTACTGGCTTCCAAAGCACACAAATACATAAACACTTTAGCGCATTGCTTAACACACACATAGGCCAGACACAAACGCTTGTGAAAATGTCGCGGAAAATGGCAAAGCGAAAAGGGGGAGCAAGGAAGCCGGTGGGGTAGCTGAGCATTTTAAAGAACGCATTTGGCGTGAAAACCGAGCTCATAAATATTTTCCACACGGCGAAGTGCGTTAGTGTTGCAGTGTTTGCCCCAGTTGTTGTTGTTGTTGTTCTGCTTGTTGTTGCAAGTGCTGAACGCAACGATTACGAAGGATTTCCACTGCTTTTGCCCCGTGTTGTGTATGTTGTGTGTGCTGTGTCGTTGGCTCCTGCTGCAGTTGCACATTTAGCAACAATCCTTGTTGTTGCCACTGCCACTGCCACTACTGCTGCCACTGCTGCTGCTGCTTTGCAGTTTATTATTATGCAGCTTAAACGCAGTCGGCAAATATAAAGGGGAATGTGTGCGAACTTCCTCTATGAAAACGTTTACATTTAGTCGCATGAAACGGCGCTGATAATGAGGCGGCACCGATCCCAGCGAACCATCCAAATAGTTGTGTATTTTGTACTCAATTTGTTGAGTGTTCAAATTTTATGACTAAAACAAGGTATCTCGTAAAAACTAGGTATATGTCAATCAAGATTAGGTTTCAGAAAGAATTAAACAGGATTTGTTAGCTGCTTTCTACAATAAATTCCATATACCGCATATATAAAATTAAATTTTTATTAGATTTCTATTTAATTTAGAATTTGCCCGCAAACACAAGTATTTTGCATACATTTATTAATTGCATAAAAGTAATACATATCCTAGATAATTGCTTCTATCGCTGTGAAGGCCCATTAAAATATTTTCCAATTATTATTTTTAACTGGAACACGAGGATAAATACAGGCAGTGTGTGTGTGCGTGTGTGATAACTAGGCAAATCAGGCGAAACAGGATTTTGCGGGGAGAGCATTTGATGGCAACGCCATGGTTTCAAATATTTGCGGTTTGCGGAGATGCCCATGGAGCCCCAAAATAATTCGTGGTTTGCCCCGAAATGAGCACAGTTTCGCTTCAATATATTTTCGGTAAATACTGCAGTATATATTTAGAGAGGATTGTGCAACATATATGTACAAGAAAAATATAATTAAAGTCGCCTTTAAGCCTTAAATATCACAAAAGACAATCAGCGAATCGGCTACCGTGACAAGCTACCCGCAAGTGTTATTAAAATACCAAAAATAACCAGCAAACAGCAGAAATTGCACATTTATTTGCCGAAAACAAATTTAAATTCGTTTAAAATCCGTTCTGCGATGGCCGCCGTCTTTAACCAACCGACAACAACCAACGACCGACAAACAAATCAACCATCCGCCACGTTGCCAGCCATCAAACAGCAATAATAACAACGACAGCCAGCAGGAAAACAAAACCCGCAGGCAGCAGGCAGCAGGACCCTTTTCAAATATCAGTTCGGCGAAAAGAGGCAACACGAAACAAAAGCCGCATGCACATAAATAATGGCATTGCGGTTGAGAAGCCCTCACAAAACCCCACCAAAGAGGGTGTACATATATATCTTTCCCTTCTCCACCCGAAACCGAGGTTCGTCATAAAATAGATTGGAGCAACCTCTAACGAGGCAAGACTCGGGCCAAGGAGTAGGGAACTCGTGTCGCCATGGCTACCGCCGCCATTTCTGCGGTTTGACCCACAAAAAGTATTCAGAAGAGGGCCCAAAACAACAAGCCAAATGTCTAGACCCTCTAGAGCGAAAAAAAGAAAACACAGATGTATTAGAGAAGAATAAAGAGAAACACCAAGAAAAAGAAAAATTTCCAAATTACGCATACGCAGTGTTGCCAATTGGCATGGCCTTGGCAGACAATTCACCCAGACTCCCATTTGTATTATGAATAAGTCCATTTCAATGATTGATTTCCAAGGAAAATTTGCCAGGTGACATGTAAATATTGTGGAATTATGTAAATTAAACAAGCTTATAGGCTGTGAGAGAATATTATGTTTCTGGTAAATAAATGGAAATCATTGTTAGGTACTTGAAGTGTATAATAAGTTAACCTGATATTTGGCTTTCCATGATTATTATTTTGTAAGTATTTTAGTTGTATTAAATGTATTTAAGAAGAAAAAGCTCAAACTATTTTGCTGTTAGCTTAAACCTAGTCTAATCCAGGTTAGACCTTATCCCCTTTCGATATCAATTTCTTGTGTCCATAATCCCGGTGTGCCTTGACCAATTGAAATGGCAAATTTGCCGGACTATAGTCATCAGGCATGCCATGCCGGTGAAAAATTCCAGTCGCTACCGTTCAATGTCACACGTCATCAGCGCCCCAAAGGAATGCCCGAAGGCAATCAGGGAAAAGAACACTCGACTTCCGGAATGCATTGATGCATTGATGCGATGATGCCGATGCTGCAACGTCTGTGGGGGCTGACATGACGGTAAATGGCTTTTCTGAATAGCTAAGCAAATCAGGCGAACTCCGGCTTCAGTTCGAGCTCCTCATGTTGCCCAGCTTTCGGTTGGGGGGAAAATTTATGTTGTCGCCGCCATTTGCATGCGCTGTGTCTGTGTCTCCTTCCGCCATTTGCCGACTCATGTGTGTGGGTGAAATGGCAGCCATTGCAAAAAATTATTGAAGCGCAGCAGGGGGAAGGAAAATCCTGCACTCACCCAGCACATCCATCACTATTTCGAGCTGAGCTTTTGTCATTTTTCATTGACTTCTGACTGTGCCAGCCAGGGTTACGTACGGCTTCGACTTCAACTTTATTCCGCTTCATTCGACGATGCTGACTAAACCGATTCGGTATAAGAAAGGCTCTCTCACAATGTACACTTCAATAATTATTTAATCAGGAGTTGAGAGGAATTTAAATGAGCTTTTAATGAAGAATTTAAAAAAATTTAAATGAGTTTTTGAAAAGGGGTTTTCTTTCTTGTATAAAAATAGTAGATAACAATAAGTTTTCCCATGTTTATATAACAATTTATTTCGATAGATACTTTAGAATGCTTCTTTTTCGAGTGCATTTTTGGCAGCGTAAACGCTTCGAATTTCCCTGCTATTGAGCAGAGATTTTTTTCTTTTGTGCAACGAGCCCTGCCAAAGCGTACCTCAATCCAGGACCATTTCGTCCTGTGCCACTCACTCAATGGAGGCAGAAAACGTCGAAACTGTCAAATGCCAAAAACCCAAATGTAGATTGCCCGAAAGCTCAGCTGCTGCTGCTGCTGACCCACAACTCCGGTTCGATTCGGTCGTGGCATGCAACACAACCTGGGGGCCATTGCCCCGCCCCCGAAACCAATCAGAACAGTTGACCAGGTGGCTGCTTTTGACCTTTACCCCCGGGCCAAGTCAGTTGCAGAACGCCATAGGCCAAGCATGACAAAGCGAATTGGACTTGGCCATTGAGCAAGCGGTTGTGGTATTGGAATATTCTCGATTAGGCCTCAACTATATTGGCCGATATTGGATACTCTTTAGGTGGCTTAAGGCAAACATTAACTGCCTGAGGGATGCATACTTGTCCCTTGTGCCAGCTTGTGGCATAACTTGACATTACTAATTGGCTAAATGCAGACGACAGACTTTGGAGGGAATTTCTTGGAACAATTTTTTGAGAATGAAATATATTTACCCTCTTCCCTCACTTTTTGAAATTTAAATACCCAATTAAGTAGCTGATTTATAGTTTTAAATATTTAGATTCCTATGTTAACCCTTAGTACTTTTTCTTTTAATAAAACCCCCTACAGTCATATGCCTTTAGCCTTCGTCAAGATGTAAGCAATACCAAATCCCTGAACAATGCCCAGCAATTCAATTGAAATCCTTTTAGGCATGAATGGCTCCATGCCTAAGGCCTGATGGAATTGGCAGCACAAAAGTGGACTTAAATCGCTAGAAATTAGCGGATGCGTTTTCTGCATTCAAACAGAGGCAGGCGGCACACGCAGATACAAACGAAAAAAAAAAACCGGCGCAAACGGAAATGAATTTGCGGTGCAAAAATGATTGTTGTGCGGTTGCACAAAGGCTCAGTACACACCCACACACACACAGCAATACAACACACTCCACAGAAGAACAAGGACGAAATGAAATAAAAGATGGACATCGCCAGGAGAATGTGTGCGCGACCAAAAAGGAAAAATGCATACAAAAATTGGAATGTCACAGTGGAGCCTACATTGTGTTGAAGCTTTTTCAAAAAACTATATTTTTTTGATGAAATTTGGATGTCTTGCAATTGAATCTTAATCCTTTTCCGCTAAAGATCTTGGAAATAGAGTATTGTAAACTAAAACTGGCTTAATAGTTGGCATTGTAACCACTGTTCAGTGCCATTGCGTTGAAAAAGACGTTAAAAGCCAAGTGATAGGCCCACATTTAGAGCCCGCTCCAAACCATCTGGGGGGAGAATGAGAATGAGATGGAAAAACAGGGAAAGCACTAGAGATAGAGACAGGGAATGGGCGAGAGAGAAAGCATATGAATCAAGCTCCGTTAGGCAGCGAAATGGTTTTTTCCTTTGTTCGTTTAGCAATTTTATTTCCGCCTTTGTCGCGATTTATTCGATTGCCTGCCAACCTGATATGGCGAAAAAGGAACGGAAGCGAAACAGAATGGGATGGGTATCGGGCATGGTGGCATGGCATAGAATGTGCCACTGACAGCAGGGAAAATCGCTGGCACATATTTTCCATCTTAATGTGTTAACCCAATTTTCATGTCGAGCGCATTGCAGGCGGGGCAAAGATATGTACATATGTATATCCTAACAAGAACATATTCTGCTGATTTAAAAGCCAGCAATTTGCTACCACGCCCGTTAAAAACTATCTCAAAGGATACCAAAACGGTTTCATTAGTAATTATTTAGAACTATTTAAAAAATTACCAAATCCGTTTCGTTAGTAATAACAAAAAAGTATTCAAATGATACCAAATCTATTTTGTTTGTAATAAATAAAAACTATCTTAAAGGATATTAAATCCATTTCGTTAAACATATTAAAAAGTATCTCAAATAATACTAAATCCGTATCGTTAGTAATACCAAAAAGTATTTGAAATAATACTAAATCCGTATTGTTAATAATACCAAAAAATTGTCTAAAATTATAAAAAATCCATTTCATTAGAAATTATTTAAAACTATATCAATTGATACCAAATCCGTTTCGTTTGTAATAAATAAAAACTATCTTAATCCATCTATCTCAATCTATCTTAATCCATTTCGTTAATAATATTAAATAGTATCTCAAATGATACCTAATCAATTTCGTTAGTAGCATTAGAAAAGTATCTCAAATTACATCAAATTACAAATTACTACTTGGTAAATTCCTTACATATACACTTTAGTATGTTGAAATTTATTTTATTTAGTGAAAGTTATTAAATTGTACCTAGCTTTGTTTATAACTTAAAGTATTATTATGGGAAGTACTTTAACGTTTGAAACCAGCTACATATATTTATCGGTATCTCATAGTTTAATACAAATTCTTTAATACGTATCCAAAGGCTATTAAAATATATAGTCTAAACTCTAAATTAAAAATTTACTACATCTAGATCAGTTGCAAGTATTAAACTTCATAAAGAAATTCCAGCTATTGCAGGCGCTTTTTATCGATTCATTAATTAGGCAAATTAACTCCGATTACAATGTTAACTTATAGATAAAATTCCCTATCATAAAAGCAACTTTTCAAGACATTCTTAAACCAATACCAATGGGGAAACCCCCTTTGCGGCTGGTTAAAGAATTCTTCTTGACGCGGCCTCCGCCTTCAGGTGCGGGACACGTAACACGGTACCTGCTGTGCCACAGGAAATGTAACGGTACAGCAATGTCAAAGAGGAATGGGGCGGGGACAGGTGAGCCAAGGTGCAATTCTGTTGTAGAACTTTCCCTTACCATTTTTTTTTCTGCTGCTGCTGTTGTTGTTGTTTCACATTGTTCATGACGTTTCACATGCAAAACGCGTGTCACATTCGCATTTCCGCCTGTCATCCTAGTTTAGAGTGGAGGGACGCTAGGGGACGGCCCCCTCCACGCACACACATACACACACTTAAGCACACGTGGCACTTTTGGGCTTCAACAACAGTCGCCAACGGTAAGGTTTTCCTTCGGTTACTTTGACTCTTTTGGGGTCTGATAAGTGGTTATGTGCGTGTGTGAATTCTAGTGTGTGTGTGTGTGTGAGTGTGTGTGTGAGTGTGTGTGTGTGTGAGCAACTTGTTAAAAATCCATTAATCACGTAAGTGGCAACTCTGGCAGCGACATTGCCGGCATACAAATTCGTTCATGCGTGCGGATAAAAGAAAGCTGAAAAGCTTCCATGGACACCCTGCCCCCTCCAGTCGTCTGTGTGTGTGTGTGTGTGTGAGTGTGGGGTTCCCCTAATTTTCCTGCTTTGGATATGCTTTTGCATTTAACTGCCTCATTATCCTGGTATTGTGAAATGCTCTAAACGGAAATGGCTCACAAGCAAATTATTTTATTAGGAAATATTTTGACGGGTTTCTGATCTGTAGAAGTTATATATTAATTAAAGTGATAAAAATTGTTATAAATTTTTGGTTTTAAAATAAACATAATATCAGGAAGCACTTCAGAAATGGTTGAGTATTTTAAGTAGATTAAAATGGTGCTCAAAAGTATGATGTACATTTTTAGCTGCCTTTTTCTTAGAATTTTCACATCTTTACAAGAACTGAACTTCCAAACTTAATATCCGAGGTTTTAGAACTCACCTAAAATGGTGTCAAAAATCATGCTTCAAAATATAAAAAGCCTTTTTCTAATATTTTAAGAATAACAATCTCATAATACTTCAAGAACTACTTAACAATTGCAGAGCTTCCCTCAAAGTAAATGTGTACTCAAAATCCCTTCAAATAGTGTCAAAAATCGGCTTAAAAATGTTACACCTATCTGTCACTTGTTCAGACTTTTGAAGTCTTTTCAAAAATAAATTTTTCGTAACCAAGTCTTCTTAGTTCAGTATACAGAAGATATTATTTTCATTAATTTTCACTTGGAATTGTTGTGGTTTTCCCGCATTGGGCTCGGTTCCAAGTGCTGATGTCTTGTATTACACGCTGCACGCATTCCTTGGTCACACAAATTTCGAGGACACCGCATACTTATGCTGTCGCACACGCACACACTCACACAGAGACAAAGGAGATGCTGGCAAGTTTATTAAGTCCGGTTGGGCGCCCCGAAGTATGCAACATTTTAATATGTATGCCTTTCCACGAGAGAGCTTTTGGTTGAATGTTTATGTGGGTGTATGCGTGCTCATGCATACATACATATATGTATATGCCGGGTGCTGGGGCCATTGTCTAGGCAAAATATAATAAACTCAACATTTGCAGCCAACATCTTTTGCGGTCCTGCCAACGACAAAATTTACGAAATTCAGGCAAAAGCCGACCCGCCGACGCCGCTCACGAAAAACTAACACCGACAACAGCAGAGAGCCCCAACCTTGGCAACCCTTTAAGTCTTCCGGGAATCCTCGTGGAGTAGGAAATACTACTACCATTACTACATACTGCTGCTGGTGGAAACTTTAGCACAGTTCCTCATATCTTTGGGGCACCTGCTGCAAAAGTTTCCGCTTCCTTTTGCCTTACTCTTTTTGTTTTTTGTTTCTCTTGCCGGCGCGTTGCAAAATCAAAGTTGCCACGAACGAACGGGCTAAGGAACCTTCACTCTTCCACTTACACATACACTACCCATATTTGGGCCCTGAGAAAGTTTGTCATGTATATATGGGGGAAGTGAACATGGTCGTATCTTCTACTTAAATTAAATACAATGTGTGCGAAAAGTAAATTGAAGTTTGCTTTATGTGAATTTTCCACTAGTCTGCTGTATCCCCGAACCGTCACAATTTCTCATCCTGCTTCCTTACTTCCTTACCTCCTCCTTCACAAGTTTCCCCTTGAACTTGTTTAACAAATGTTTTAAAGCAGACTTACATGGATTGTATGTACATATATATAACGTCACCTTGGGGAATTGACAACGTGGAGATGCATAATCAACAGTGATATAAGGTGCTGATAGCATGTATTTAATATTTCCGAGTGTATTTGGTCGCCTTATTTATAGTTTTAAGAAATATTTCGAAATTTGGGAGCATTATAACATAGGAATATTCATATTCTAGGGCATTATAATGGTCTTTCTTCAATGAACACTAGTAAAAGCTCATCAAAGGTACCAAAACATCAATTATTATTTATTTAATATTATTCGGATACTATAGGAAAACCGCATAAACTCTGATTAATATTTATAAATTTACCCTCCTATTATTTTCTCTCACTATTTATCTTATATTTTCCATTCAAAGGATAAACAAACACTTACCTGGCACCGATGAGCAGGCTGTTGCCATCCTTGGTGACGAGCTTGAAGTGATCCACGACACTATCGTTGCCCAGAAACTTCATTATATCTTCGGGACCTGCAAATCGGAAAATAAAGAGGATTATAAATAAATTGCAATGGGCAAAGGCAGGCCAACGTCAATGTGGGCGGGAAATGGCTCAGAGACAGATGAGTTGACGGAGGGTTGGTTTTGGGTCGGAATGCAAATGCCTAATTAGGCAATTAGGCGGCGTTAAAGGCGACAAAAAGCAGTTGAGAGAGAAAGAAAATGGAAAAGCGGAAAGCGGATGAGCTAAGTAAAAAGCGTCAGAGGGTCTCTGTGTGAAAGGGACGCGGGAAATGCGGCAAAATGGCCAAGCAGCAGAGGGAAACAATGCAGCTGGAGTTGGGAGTTCAGAGCTGGGAAATGGAACTGGGTTTGGGTGTTGGTTTGGGTTTGGGTTTGGGGATCAGGATCGGGAGGAGGGCTTTGCCCCAGATGATGATATGCAAAAAAGGGAAAAGCCCGTTTAGCAACGGCAACATAATCAGCAGCTGCATCAGCCAAGGCAAAGTACAATTTTTGTCGTTTGTTTACTTTGCTTATTTGCATACACTTTTTGCCAACCAGCTCTGGAAAATCTTTTTGCTGGCCGCCACTTGCGGCAGTCAGTCCATAACGTCTCTTTGACTGACCGCTAAACTGACATTTAGTCGGGGAAATATTTAACTTCAACTTTAATAAACGATTCTTTAATATAAAATATAAAGAGAAGATCAACATTCATATCTCTACATTCTAAGCTCTTTTTAATAACTTCCTCTTTGCCGCACATTAAATACTTTCCCCTCGATCGTTGATGTGGCACCACCAGGTGAGCATTATTTTTCCCTTATTTTAACCCCAACTTCCACCTCATTTTTTTTTTGGCTTTTTCAGCGAGCTTTTAACTTTTAACTCCAAATGTTCGGTCAACCACACAAGAGCGAAAAAGTTTTCCCCGCTTTTTTCAACTCAATGCTCCTTTCAACGTCGAACGAACGGGGGAAAGCAGCGCGATGTGGGGCAGGAGTCGAAGGATGGCACCTGGTTATTGAAAGCACATTTGGGCGCTTTTCCTGCTCGTCCACTTTTCATTTCAACGGGGAACGCACAAAATAAAATGAGAAGAGAACTAAAATAAATGGGCAGAATGAGCGTTTTTATGTGCGAGACAGGAGAGCCTTTTGTTTACTTGACATTTAACGTGACACGCGGGACATGTGAACAACTGTGGGGGCGGCCTGGGTGGCGGAGCCCGGGTGTGGGCGTGGCAGCTACAGGAAAAGTTAAAAACCTGAAGCCAACAAATGAAGCGACATTTTTGTAATGTTGCTTCTGTAATTAAAAGAAACAAAAGCAACCAAACTGACAAGTAGAAGAAAAGCAGCAGCGAGGACAAAAGCTGGCGAAAGTCAGGACGAAATTAAAAACAGTATGGAAAAATAATTATTGTCGAGAAAAAAAACGTGAAAAATGTGACAAGGAAAGTAAAGTAAAAGCAGGACGATGGTAAGGCAGGACAGGAAAAAAGTATGCAAGGTGGCAGAGAGAATAGAAACCATTGCAGGAGAAAGTAATGAATGGAAATACATTGAAAGTGGGATAATATATGACTTTATTGTCCTGTATTCTTTTTTAATTTTTAACATAAGAATATGATAAGAAGATAAATTTGATAAATAAAATATATAAATTTCGGTATTCTTGGATTAAATATACAATTAACAAGATTAAAAAGTCTACGCTTTCTCTTAGAAGAACTCATTAAAAACTTAATGTATTTAGACATGGAAAAGATATGGATTTCACATGACTAAAAATATATGTTTAAAATATTTAAAACGAAAAAATCACAAAAACCCGTTGAAAGGGCAAAATAATGTTAAAATTAATATTATATCCAAAATCTTTTTAAATGAAAATACTTTTTTAAAACAAAAACTGCTAGAATTTTGTACCTTAGCTTCAGCTTAAAACCTTTTTGTAAGTAGGAACTCCTTTGATTTTTAATTTTTACTTCCCCATTTTTCTCATCGTTAATTTTCTGACATTAAAACTCCTTTGAGAACTAACTTTCCAAAGTAAAAACCGAGTTTCAAGCGTTATAATTATTAAAATCGCTTCAAAATTCCTTGGGTGGATTACCACGAATTTTTAAGTTCTCCCAAATGTCTTTAAAATTGCCCTATTATTTGCTTTACATTCTTTCCAGCTCCCAACCGTTTTAACCATTCTCATTTGTATGATAATGTCTCGCATTTGTTGTCTCTCAAGGCGGCTGGCTAGGTCGTCATTCACAAAGGACCTGCCATCTCATTACTCACCCTGCCGCCGGGGGCACTCTTTGTGCGCTAGTACGTCCAACTTTTGTTTAATGCCACCACCACGGGCCTTTTGTCGACCTGGCCGAAAAAAAAAAAAAACTTTGTAAGCCCAAAATTGTAAGCTAATATTTGCATTACCTACATCTGCACACAGGGCCCGGGCAGGACTCACACATAGACGACAAAGTGGAACCGGAAAGGAGCGAAAAATTCCGCAACCAAAAATCTAATATTTACCTTGACTTTGCAAAACGCCAACTGCAAACTCAAAAAACGTAAAGCGGCGGCATTCCCAGTCCAATTCCGGTTACCCATGGGCGTACACACCCGTTGTTACAGGCACTCGCACACACTCATGGGTATGGCCATTCCCAACAAAGGACTTGCCGCCAGACAGGAGCAAGGGGAAAACGCAGGAGGCCAAAGGAAAAACGAACAGTGTCAGAGAGTCTATCACTTTAATCAACTGGACCGACCGACGTCTGACTGCTCAAAATTATGCAAATTCAACGGAAAATAAAATAAAATTTCTGACGTACGGTGGAGAGTGTGAAGTGGAGTAGAGCCCTTAGTGTTTGACATTGACTTGCGAACGTGACTGTGCAAGGACCAAGCCACTTAATGGTCAACTTCCTGGATGCCAGCCACACACCGCTTGTTCAAATCACACAGAGGGAGGGAGTCGACCAACAAATAAGCTGATTATTAAATATTTTCTTAATGAATTTTTCATTCGCACTTGCGGAATTCCTGCGATGGTGCCCTGGCTCAGCTCCTTCTCCTCCTCCTGCTCCTCCCCCTCCTCTGAACTATGGCAAATATTTACCCAAGATGGCGTCCACTCGCAGGTGTGATGACCATTCCGCGGCCTCCATTCCCCCACGTACATTTATATGCAAATTCCGAATGCATTTCGAAGGCGGCGAGGCTGCCGGCCCTGGGCAGACAACAATGCAGCATTAAAAATGCAAAAACCTTTTCAGAAATGCAAGCCAAATGTTGCTCTTAGTGCTGCCGAGAGAAAATACGGAACGGAGGCGAGCGGAAGTAAGGAAGCTGGTATAAGGCGATGTGCAAAAAGGAAGCGACGAAAGTCTGTCAATAATAAAGGCTTCCGGCAAGATGGAGATTCCGTAGACTGTTAAGAACAGCATATATCATTAGGCAAGTAAGGCCAGTGAAAATATTTAAAACAATATTAAATAGTTGGAGATTTAAAAACTTTTAAAAATGTGTCAAAAAGTTTGATAGACAAGGTAGAAAATGTGCCTAAACTACACATTATAAATGTACATTTTGTCAGGAATTTCTGCTTACAGAAATGATTTTAGTTAGTATTCTTAAACAATTATTTTACATAGATTTAAAAAATATATTAAACTTACTGCTTCCAGCAAAAATTAAACTCAAGAACGTGAGCAGTTTAATCCCCGACACCTCTCATAAAAAATATATGAGTAGGAGAAAGGCAAAGCTCGTACTTTCGGTTTGGGTTGAAGGCGAAAAGCGGCTTCGCTTTCCGGAAAACAAAATGCAGCGACGCGTGAAAAACATTTCCCGGCTTTGGAAACGTTTCCACACTCTGCCCTGGTCTCCTCCTACCTTCGAGCAGTGGAAAGGCAACAATAACACGGCGGCCGGCAAAAAGAGAGACACAAGGAGGAGCTGGAAAAAAATCCCCTCGTTGAGATTTGCATTTAATTGAAATGAACGCCAACGGTCGACGGAGGAGAGGACACATGAAATGGCCAGACCAGACCAGGCCAGACAGAATCCGAATCCGAATCCGCATCGGAATCTGAAACCAAATCGGACGCACAAAGGGCAGAAAGCAAAAGGCAGATACCCATTGGCCGGCGGAGGAGGTTTTTGCTTCCCGAAATGAAATCTGAAATGAATGCCGCTGGCTGACCCTGGACCAGGGGGACAACAGTGGACTCCTGCCGCCATCTCCTTCGATTGAGTACCGGCGGCGGCTTATCGGACGGCTACTCTGCTCCATTGTCTTTTTATCTCGGCTCAGGCTCTTGGCCCAATTGCAGCGTTTGATTTGTTTTGTTCTGGCCCTTCCCTTTTCGGCCACTACCAGGAGTTGTCAATTTCGTTTTCTGCTGAAGTTTGCATCTTGATGGAGTTTCGCCACACTAATGTCAGGGGGATTTGGGTGAATTCAGGTGTGAATGGAAGATTGCTAAAGCTAATCTCCGGAAATGCCACCACAAATTGATCGATGTTAGCTTATTTCGCATTTCATTTGGAAAACCAACTGTCAAAGAAATGAGTGTTCACTGGTTTCGAATAATTTCCCTTAATCATAAACATTTTCTTTCTTTTTTTTAGGCTTCTCTAAACATAAATATTCCCCGCACATAATTATCGATTTGGGCAAACAAAATCTGTTGGCATTGGAATTTTTTTTTACCCAGCCATTCCCGCATTTTTCAAACGTAAATCACCCAAATTATCCCATTAAATATTCCGCCCTCACCCACATAGCAGAGCAAAAATATTAAAAAAAAAAAAAGCCCCAATCAGTGGAAATATTTTTTCCACATGATAAGGTTTTTATTTTTTCATCTTGCTTTTCAATGCAAACAATTTTGACCAAATCAAATTTATTTAGCGCATGTGACGACAGCCCGGTTTTCTCTTATTTTCTCTTCCTTTTTTTATAAATTTATTTTAATGTGATGAAAAACCCACACAAATAACTTTGGGGCAAGGGAATATGGGTTTTTCCGTCATTAATATTTCAAATCGCTTGCCAATTACATTGAAACTCATCAACAATTTAAGGCCGAACAAAATATTTATAGAAATCAAAGTGGGATAAAAGAATTATTTAAATGTTGGGGAATTTATTTATTTGCAAGCGAGTAAGCAAAGACATTAAATAATTTATAAGAAAATATATACAAATTGTTTAAGAAACACCCTGGAAACATCCTGATTTAATATTCTGTAAAATCGATATTTAATTCTGAGTCACCTGGCTGTGGGAAGGCGTGCCTTGTGCGAAATGAAATTAATCGCGAGACGTTAAGGGAAATGCCATGAAGGCCTTTAAATTCATTACGTCCGAGAGAAAGAGGGAGAGACTGAGAGCTGCAGGCGCTGGGGCTCTTCTCACGTGTCCTGCGGTTGCCACGAAATGTGACAGGATATGAACTACATGCCATTTATGCAGCAATTAACGCCAGGACCAGGCACTGCAGTCCGTCGCTCATGGTACCGCAGCGAGGACGACCTCGGAGTCGAATTTTATGCCGCTTTAATTATTATTGTATTATTTTGCATTTATTTACGCACGTCCCGGCCGGCGCACACATATCCTTTGTGCGCTCGCCAAGCATGGCAAAGGATGCGCCACACGTCGACCCTGGTGGCTGCGGCTTGTTTGAACATCCGATGGGCCACAGTCGGGCTTCTTAATGACAACAAATTGTCGTAACCAATTGCAGGTGTTTCCGCAAAGGAACGCACAGCGAAATCGAAGAGTTTCCACCGAGTTTTCATCGAGTTTCCACGGAGTTTCCGCCGCGGAGTTACTTCCATATGCATTCACATGCGAAGCGATGGCTCGTCAAGTTTAATGCCAAGCAACTTTATGTGCAAAGTTCATCAGTGTAAATATGTCTGATTAAAAGATGAAATGGCATTAAGGAAGAGCACGATGATGAGCACGAAGGTTGGGTAAAACTTTATTCCTGAGAAACTCACAGGAAGAGTGTACGTCCTCGGTTTTTTATATAATAAAATGGTAATTATGTAAGGTAAATACTATAATACTCATAAGTTTCTCTTAACAGCTGCTCCTTTTCCAATCTAAGTTTTCCCTGGCCAACTTTCCTTTTTTGGTAAACATTAAAAATGCACAATTTTTAAGACATCTTTGCCTCCTTGTCGTCATTAAGAACCTTCTCTACCCCTAAAGAAACGTGACGTGTTATCCCAAAACAGGGTCTAAATGAGGATACTGGAATTTTCACATGCCCCACCATCCTACCTACCTGGGCCATGTGTTTACTCACATAATCCCGGCTTTTGGCTCCTGGCACCCAAGCTCGCAGCGACCTGATTCAGATAAGATGTGCTTTACATGTGCCTAAACAAACAAGAGGCGGGGAGCCGCCGGGATATGGGTCTGCGGGGTGCTATTCTGTCAGGTGCAGAGGCAGCTACACCCACATCCATTTACGGCTATGGGCACGCATGAATGAACCCCAAGCGGGCATGGGATCAGTGTTGCCAAGTTGGCAACCGAAAAGTATCAACATTATAGGTATAGGTAACTAGGATCATTTTCTAAGCTCTCTGTAGATTATTTTTATAGAATATTTCTTAGGCAAATGCAGACATTCGTAAGTCATAATAGACATATGCCATATTTTTTGTTACTAAAGTAGCTTTAAGCTTTACTTTTTTTATAAAAAAGAAGTTATAAATTGCGTACAGATAATTCCATCTGGCTTATGCGTCGTATGAGTAATTTTTGAAATTTTTTAGAAGTTTTGTAATATTTTCAAACCTCACGTTTATAAGTCAATATTTATATGATATATGATTTTATTCCTAATATATTTTTAGCTGCATTATTGTTATAAGAAAAATCTTTACAATTGCATACAGAAAATTCATGCTGGCTTACGTGTCGTATGAGTAATTTTTTAATACTCTAGAAACTATTTATGGAATATTTATAAATCAAATTCAGATCAAATTCCAATCATAATATTAATTCATATTGAAAATTCCTACTGACTTTCGTGTCGTATACGTAATTTTAAAGAATTTTTCAAAGTGAAATTGTTGTGGTTTATGCGTCGTATGAGTAATATTTGAGAACATTTTAACGTTTAATTGGTGTCTACGTATGAGATATTTTTTTACTGTATTTTTTTCGCAAAGAGAGACAGTGAAAATTACATATTGAACATTTTTGCTGACCCACGTGTCGTATACGTGATTTAAAAGAATTTTTTGAAGTCAATTTGTGCTGGTTTATGCGTCGTATGAATAATTTTTAAGCATATTTCAGCGACAATTCCGTGTCTTTACTTTTTTACCTTGCCTTGTGGGTAAAATTAATTAAGTTAAAGTTTTCTGTTTTAACCAGGACACCCTTTTCTTTCTGAATATTCTGCATTTGGAGCTTCGACTTTGATTTTCCATTAAATTTCCTACACTCTAATTTACATTTCAGATATAATAACTATATTATTTCATTTCTAATTGCTTCGTTTTCGCAATATTGCAAAGAAACATTGGGAAATTGTTTTCATTTTTATATATTTTTTTTTTGCCATAAAACCGACAATTCAGCAACACTGAAGCAAACTTGGGACTCAGGTGTATGCACTAAGCACACGCGTCACTTATTACAGTGACAATGATATGCGTCTTGCACACAAATATGAGCACGAGCATGAGGGAAAGCCAGGCTGCTGGGTCCCGGTGGCTCCTGGCTCCCGGCACCCGGCACCCGGTTCCCATGGTTTCTGAAGACCCTGAGGCTCCCAGGGACTAAAGCTGCCAAACAAATGTCGGCGGGTGTAATTGATCAGGACTGACTGGGGCACGCACACAATCAAACAATGACTTGCAGTTGCCCTATAAATCGGCTGCACTTAATGCCGGATACTACAGGACCTACAGGGGACCCCATCTAAGAAATGCTCGGCACGAATTTCAGAATGTCAGAGTGGGTGGCAAGCAGACATAAACACGTATCTGATGCACTTATACAGGAAGAAACTGAGCAGGAATACGAGTGGAGCACTATGCTTTCAAGCAGATAGGACACGTGTTTGGAGGAAAAAAAATGAGGTGAGACTCGTTAATCATTTCTATGATCACTACAAGCTATTAAGCTAAGGAGAGAGGCATAATTATAGATTTTATATAGAGAATAAAAGTCCCAATATCCCTTCACCCTGTGTCCCTCAAATTGTAATTATTTAAAGGATTGCAACGTTTTAATTTTTTACAGTGCCCGCATGAAAAGCACGTGCTGAAACTGATCTGTATTGCCATGTGGCAATACAAGAGCCCATCCTCCATGGAATCGCCGCCAACTGGTGCTGCTCCTGCTCCTGCTCCTGCTCCTGCTGCTGATGATGATGATGAAGCTGATGATGGCAACAACGACGAGGATGGGCACTTTGCCCGTGTTTAATGATGCCGTTTGGCTGTCACTCCGAGGACATCTGCCCGGCTCATCGCGACGTGGCTGCTGCTGTGCCAGCCAGCTAGCGCAATGTCCTGACAGCACCATATAGGTTACGCTCGCTGGCTTTTCATCAGTCCGGATCGGGAGCGGTGCAACCGTAAGACCGCTGCCCAGCATCCCCGCATCCCAGCATCCCCGCTGCCCTGCTTCCCTGATGAACCGATGAACCAATGACCCATAAAACGGACGCTGGCACTGGGCGGAATCAGCTTTGGCCCGGCTTTTGTGGTTCCCAGGACACGCGCGCTCAAACATAAAGCGCCCAGAGATGTGAGATGAGTTAACTTTAGTTTAACCAGGTAAGAGTTAGCAGTATGCGGAACAAATATAATTAAAAACTGCTTTTTCATATATAAAAAACATTGTTTTTGTTGGGTTTAAATAGTTAAGAAAAGAAAAGATTTCAAAAATAAACCAACAAAAATTCTAATTGTCAGAAATCCTAAGAACATTGAACCCTAAAATTAAGAAAATAAAATCTGTTATCAAATTTTTTATATTTAAGTTCCCTTTCCATTGATTTAAAAGAACACAATTAGTACTCAAAGTAAGTACACACTTGGCATCCCTGGTAAAGGACCCTGCCAAATCTGTGGAAACTGAAAAGGGGGAACGAGTACACCGGATCAGGGCTTAACTTTGCAGCTCTGTCAGGGACCATCTGTCAATTTGTATCGATGCTTCTGCCTTAAATTGGGGTCAGCGAATAACTAGAGTGGAGTGTATGTGAAAGAAAATATACAGCAAGTCAAAGGGGATTAAAATATTTAAATTAGTTACAAAGCGGCAGCATTTACTCGCTCCAGGACTTTAGGTAAGTATTGTGAGCTATATATGCTCCTTATACTTATCCACAAACTAGAAGAAATAGTAATAAATCTCCTAAAGTGCGGCTTACACTGGGATTTATTATTGTGCGGTCTTCTTCAAGCATTGAAGTCGTCAATGTCATCTTTACAACCATGCATACTTCAAGGCTCACACACAAGCCGATGTCTCTATGCCACCCATGGATCCTTCCGACTACTTGTAGCTCTTGGAGGTCCTTTGACGGCAACTCGGCAAAGAGTTTTCAGCCTGTTCAGCACTTTGTCGGGGGTAAACTTCTTTTGCTGCGTTTTATTTATTTAAACGGAAAGCCGATGAAGCCGAAAGTCTTAAGTGGAGGGATGGGATGGAAAAACGCTTGCTTTGAAATCGGCCAAGGAGGCTGGTGCTTTTATAATTTTACGCTGTCGATTGCGAAGCGAAACGACCACCTCACGTAGCAGAAGTACAAAAGACATAAAGAGTACAAAAGATATAAAGTAAACTGAAAGTAAAGATAAAAGCGCCACGGGCTCAGAAAATGTGCAAAGACAATGATAAGAACGGGGGATAAGAGCGAGCGCTGAAAATGCTTCACAAAATGAAGGCGGAAAACATGGGAAACATGGGAAAAATTGGAAAAGCGCCATAGTCGTCGACTACAACTCCCGCGCTTTTCACTTGTCATGTCACTGGGGTCGGTCCCGGGACCCCTTCTCAAAAGGCAATATTTTCTCTCCTTGGCATTTTTCACCTTGGATACGCAACAAAGAAGACCGGTGATGAATTGAAAATAAGAAAAATTGAAAAAAGTCTAAAGAAATGCTAATGGAGTGTAGTTATTTTAAAAGTTTAAAGGTTTATACTTAAGAAATCGAAGGAATTTATGGCAGAGTATATTTAAAATGTTTCAGTAGACAAACCTGTAATGAAAAGAAAGGAAAAGTTTGGAATTAGTAACTGGTAGTTTAGGATTTATTAAATATTAAGAAAGTTGTTAGTTAATTATTTTTCTTAATATAAGTATTTTGTATTATTAATTTTATTAATATTATTTATTATTAAGCTTATAATTTGCAATTATTTTGATTCTTAGCCAAGATATATTCTTAAAACTAATTTTACAGACGATCTTCCTCAACGTTTTGTGTTACTGAATTAGTACTTGGGAATTGTAAGCAAATTTTCTGAGATATTTTGGTACGCAGTCCAACGAGGAATCTCTTTCATGTTTAAGGTGTTTTGAACGTTAATAAAAATGTTATTCCTTAAGTTAAACTAAATCTAAATCAATAAAATTAATGTAGAAAAAATTTAATTATTTGTAGCAGCTTTTATATTAAATGATTATAATTAAATATGTTCAGTGTACCCTTCTAAATATCCTTCTTAATTGAAGACCGATTTGTATGCTTTATTCGTGTTTAATTAGTGTTTAGTGAATACGCAGTCTCTTTGATAACGTTTTTTAATAGTTTCCATCTGCTCGTGTGAACATATACTCTATTTTAATGCCACACACTGGCACAAGTGATTTTCATTTGGTCGCCCCAATTTTAGTCAATTCAGTCAATTCACTGATTAGTTTTCAATTGGAACGGCCATTAGAGCTCGATTTGAGTAATACACATGCACATGGCATTCTGTAACTGAGTTGGCCCGGTTGCCCGGCGACTGTCAGCCAAAATGAATAATCGAATGGTGTGCGGAATTGGGAACAGAATGGGACTCCGCCCCCTTTGTGCATATTGCCTTTTTCTGCAGTTCGGCGCTCGCTTCCGTTGCAGCTTGATTTTTTTTTTTTCACCAGTTTTCCCCCAGCTTTCCTTCGGTGGTTTCCATTTTTATTTCTATCTAGCTAGCTGGATAGCAATTTATTTGCTTGCGACAAGAGACAAAACAACATTTTAAAGATGCAAATACGACGGGGGTTCGTTGGCACAATGGCAATAAAGAAAACTAAAATCAATGGAAATATTCGCGCTGGCATAAATTCCCTTTGAGAGCAATAAGCGAAAAAGAAAGCTGAAAAGGAATGCAATACGAAAAGTTTGTAACCCAGATTCTTTTCCCCTTGTTTGCCGTACATTTTTTTTCCAATTTTTTATCTTTTTTTTTTAGTTTATTTTGGCAGTTCCAGCCGCAGGTGTTACTGCGTGTATATGAATGTGTATGTTGGTTGCTTTTCACCACAGCTGCAAATGGCGGAAAAAGTATGAAAAGGGACAGAACTCTCATTGTTTAGCATTCGAACCAAAGGGAAAATATTTTTGAAACGCACTTTTTCAGCGGTCGATCTCATATCTACTATAGTTTCAAATGGAATTCATTCGGTTTGATATTTTTTAGGTAGAGGAATGAATCAGTGCCGGGCGAGTCATGCTTGAATGGGATTGAATTTTCCCATCTGAAAGACATTTCTAAACTGGTTTTATGCTTTTGATATACAAAAAGAACTTTATTTTATTTATTAGAGAGATTTTGTAGAATTTTAATTTGGAAAAATTAGTATTAAAATCAGATTTTATTCCCTATTGAATCTTATAACAAAACTATACTTTTCTTTAACATTGTGGAATTTTCTAAGAACTTTCCCTTTAGTAGAAAAATTCAAGGAAATCCTGCAATAAGTTTCCTTAATTAAAAAAAAACCCACCCCCTCCCTTTTTTTTGGGCAAATATCCTTTGTGCGCCCACCACTGTGGCGGAATGTGTGTGCCTTTGCTTTCGGTCCTGTGGTCTTCATATTACAGGAACCGTAAAAACTTTTTTCACTTGGCACGGCTCTTCCTGTTTCTGGTTCTGTTATTGCTGCTGTTATTTTCTTTGCATATCCTCGCATTCGCTTCGCCTGTCCCAAACACACACATATACACAAGGAATCACCCAACTCACACCCACATGTCCTGGGGCAAATTTATTGAATTCGCATAGCAGCCAGGAAGGCAACTTAATTTTCAAGTGAAACTTTGTTAAGGTTCGCCATGGGCTCAACATAGGAAAGAGCCCTCCCAAAAAAAAAAAAGGACAGCGAAAAACCCCCTCAGACAATTTCAAGGACCTCTCTCTTATGGCCAAGTGGGTGACGGGGGGCGTGACCAACAACAACAACAGAAACAACAAACCAAAAGCAACGCATCTGAAGTTTGGGGTTTCGCTTGGTGTTTGCATTTTGTTAAGTGTTGAAAATTTATTAGTTTCACCTTAATTTGTTTGCTGACTGCTCTCGGTGGAGGCGTAAAGAGCTGACTGGTTGGTTGGCTGGTTTTCCGGTTGCGCCTCCCAGGAAAACGTTTTATTTTTCCTCAAGGTAAATTTATCATTTTTGTTGTTCACGACAAACACAAAACAATGTTAAGAAGAACCGAAAATGAGTCCATCAATCACCACAGAGTTTCAGTTTTAAATGTGGCTTTTAAATTTGAGGGTAAGGTGATTATTTTGGAAATTATAGTATTTTTCTTATTTCTTTCATAAGATTGATTAATTAGTTAAATATTTTTATATAAACCCCTTCAAAATAATTAATGTAAATAATTTTATTAAAAAAAAAAAAATATCTTTTCCTACAACAATTTATTTTCTTAATAAAAAAAATAGTTTTACAGATGCTCTAGCATAATTTCTATTAACAATCTACTATATAAATAAAATAACTAATCAGAAATTTCATAATTCCATATATAAAAATGAGTCAAGAAATTTATATTTCTATTCTCTTTCTAAGCATAGTGTTCACAGTCTTGTAGTCACATTTTTTTACTTATTAATCTACTATAAAAACAAAATAATTAATTATTAATTCCATAAATAAAAATTATAATCCGAGGTTTATAGTTAAAAAAACAAACAAACAAAATATGAAAAATAAAAATATAAAAAAAAAGAATCATCCATCTCCCCGACGGGGAATTGAACCCCGGTCTCCCGCGTGACAGGCGGGGATACTAACCACTATACTATCGAGGATGTTGATTCCGACGAGTCCAAAACCCGTCATGTTCAGCGAGCAGCGATCAGTGGTCACTCGCTAACCGAAAGCTATTCATTCTAATCAGTTTCTAATCATATTTCCGTAAAGCTTTAAGACCTTAAAGCAAAAATAGCACAGTGGGCATCGCGTAGAAAAAAAAAAAACAAGAAAATGTTCGTTGTACAATAGCAGGGCGTGCAAGCGGGATGGCAAATCAAAGTCAGCAGCGCATCCAAATGGGGAAACATTGTTTTAAAACAATGAAATACAAGCTGCTAGCAGCTAGCCAGGGAGCCAAGCCGATTCAGCTAGCAGAGCAGAGCAGAGCAGAGCCGAGCGGAGCCCAACAACACGCAATAAAAGACAAAAGTGGAATATGTGCCACAACGCTGCACAGATGCCAACGACCAACTACCACCGCCCGGTCCCTTACAGTAACTCCCCTCACCAACCCCCTGGCACAACATGCGAGTGAGTCCACTTGAAACTTTGCGCTATTGTGCTTTCACCCCCTGCCAACTATAGTATATAAATATATATATATATATATATTTTCTTTTTTTTTAGAGCCGTTTCCAGCTGCGGACTTTCTCTAGAATCTTTGGCCAACTGAAGCCAGTTACTGGGTCCTCTAAAAAAATAAATTTTATAAAAAATTCTAGGGTTTAAAGGCTACGAAGTTATTTGACCCTTTAATAGAACTTTAACTATTTAATTTAGTATACAAGAAAAACTGCCTTTTGTAACATCTAGAACCATGGGTTTTTCGTATAAATCAATAACACCACCACATAACATATTTAAAAGTATGAGATACTTTAACTGAATCAATTCAAATCGAAGGTAAGTTTGTACTTAACAAGTACCTCCTTCAAAAAAACCCATATTAAAAAACAAATAATTTATTTTGTAATATTTTAACAATATTTTTCAAGATTACATTAAAAAAAACCCCTATTTCTTTTTCATTTTTCTTGCTTAGAAGCAAGAAACACCTTAATTTTCTAACAAAAAATTATAATTTCTCATTTTTTAATAGTACCCTTCAAGACTTAATTTAAAAAACCAAATTCCTTTAAATTTTTCTTTCTTTCCTACATATTTTTCAAGTCTTATAGGTATATATATTTTTATTTTAGTAATATTTCTATAATCTAGAACTCCCTTTTTCTACCAAAATGAACCTAACCCTCTTTCCAGGGTACATTTTCAGCATAAAAACTCCTACATATGTATATTGCTCTACTATAGTGCTCCTGCTGCTGTTGGCTGGAATAAAAAAGTTTAACAAATATAATTGCTCTGCTCTGCTTTGCCAAACTCCATTAAATTTATAAAGTGGGCAAAGTTGCATTGCATATTCTTGTGCTGCCGCAGCCTTTTATCCCTACTACTCCAGACTGTGTGTGAGTGTGCATATGAGCACTTATTGATTAATAGTTTTATTGCATTCATGCAGAGCCCGGCCATTAATTTTGCATGTTAAATAAAAGAGCACTCAATTATGTGGGCTGCATTCGGGGCGGGATGTTAAAGGATGAAATATTCATGCACTTTATGCTGGGCCTACCATCAAACAATGCATGTTTGATGTTGAATTAAAGCCCTGCGCTTCAACTTCGGTCATCGAGGATTGGAATATTGATTGGTTTTGGCCGGAAAATAGTTTTGTAAACTGAAAAGAGAGGGGATTATATGCTCGGTGCACTTTCCTAGTTAAGCTCTTTGACTGACTGACCTCCGATAAAACTTTATTTGCTAGCTATTTTAGTTACAATAATTGTTTAGTGTGGTCTTTAAATTTGTAAAACTTTTACAAAAGTTCTAGTCATTATTTTGATTATTATATATTCATAGAGAGATGTAGGGGTATCTCTTGAATTTTAAGGAAAGGAAACCCAAGCTGGCAAGTCATCAAAGTAATAGTTAGCCAAACCCCAAAGATGAGGCGTCAAAATGCCTTTAACGCCCAAGAGCATGAGTGGAATATTTAAAAAAGGACAGTCAGTGGGAATGCTAAGTCTGTGAAACCGAAACTATATATACCCTTACGTTTCTAATACCCTTTTCTAATTTAAGCCTGATGTATACATTTTCTACAAGTTTTATTTCCGTTAACGTAATTACCTTCTAGAAAATCAAAGTTCCTTTTAATTTTTATCCCATTTTTCCCACCTTGTTACAAAGTTCTGAATGAATTCGAAATACTTTTTCTAGAGTATACAAAAAATACAAAATAATAGAAGGAAAACCGACACCCAAGAGATTTTTGGCTACCCTCCGCAGAGAGAGAGAGAGAGGGACCGGGCGGCTAGCAAAGGTTTTTCCATTTCATTTTCATAATTTCGCCATTTGGCAAGTATCTCACGCATTTGCAATTATGTGAGGATTTTTCATTTCATTTCTTCATTTCATTTACGGTGGAGACTCCATTCCGCACCGCAGTTGTTACAGATTCTCCTATTGTTGGCGCTCTTTGGTCGCTGCACATTTATGCGCAACCGCATTTCAAAAGCAATAAATTCTGCAGCTTTGCGCTGAAGTTGCGCAAACAAAAAAAAACAAAAAATTATACAAAAAAAGATACAAAAAATAACACAAAATAAGGACAAACAAAACCAGGAAAAAATTACGTGGAAGCTGGGCAAGAAAACTTTGCTCATTTGTGGCCAACGAATATTTTGATTTCCAGTTTTATATTCACTCAACAAAGCTCTGGGTAATATATAAATTAGGAAGTATAAACACACAGCAAGAAAAAAAGGGTTAATTTTTGAATGAGTTATTTATACTTAAATTATAATATCTACTTCAGAATTAAATGGTATAATGGAGAGCTTTTTAAATATTTATAAATATTATATTGCCTATGAAGTATCCCTACGTTAGGTCGTCCTTGAATATGCAACAAATATATACTTGTTTATATACATTTACCAGCTTAAGGCTCTTGAATAAAATTATAACAATCTCTGTGCAAGGACATAAAAATTCGTATAAATATCTGACACGCTTACTTTTATTGAAAAGAATATTTCTTTTTTGCTGTTCCGGCAGCTGTTTACTTGGCTGGCTTTCATTACTTGGTCTCGGTTTTCTTCTCTTTTTTTTTTGCTGTTGCTGCTGCCTTCATTCTAAGCAAAGTTTTGTGGACTTTTGGCCAAACCCAAGCAGCTTGTTATTATTATTTTTTGCCCTTCAATGGCAAAAGTTGTAGTAGGAAACAACAATTTCACTTCACCCCAACTTCTCGCGCCCTTCGCAGCAGCTCAACCTTTGGTCCAAACAAGATTCTGCGGAGTTTCACCATGAAAATTAATTGAGCATTTATTTTGAGTGAGTTTTCGCGTCTTGGCAGGAGTAAAAGCAAAAGGGAAAGGACGAGGAGTTCCCAGGGAAGAAGAAAGGAAAACTTTGGAGCATTCGTTGTTGCCGTTTCCTAGCCACCCTTCGTAGTGCTTTTTTATACCTCCTCCACTCAGTAGCGAGGCGGTAAAAGTTAACTAACCGTGCTCGAGTGGCAAGGTGACTGCAGCTGGCGAGGTTTATGCGTGTGTGTGGTTTGCACGAAATTGATGAAATAAATGTGTTTGTTGAATGGCAATCGAAAACAAGAAAGAACATCTCAAACTATAGAGCTGGGAAAACACCCTGCGTTTCCTATTGCATTCACTCATTGACTTTCCGTGCCACACTACCCCCGAGGGGTGGCGGTTATTGGCAGCCTCCAATATCTCCATCATCTCCCGACGCCAATTTGCAATTCGATAACAATGCGGGTGCGCTTAGTGGCACGATACACGGATGCAAACAAGAAGCGGTTATTGGTTCCCCCGTTAGAGTAGTAGTCACGGTCCATGCAAATCAAGTTAGTCCCCCTCTGACTTTGATGTCGACGAATCGAATCACAAGGCAAATACTACACTTGCCACGCTATCATTCGATCCATTGAGGCAACCTGATTTGCTAACGATAATTTCCCGTTATGAAGGCCATCAAATTTGCATTTGAGGACGATGTGTGAGGGACTTAAGTTGGGGTTAAGATAAAGTTCTTTGAGGATAAAGCTTATCATTTAATTGCAATGTAGGAAGTCAAATAAATCAATAAATTCTAGAGCCATTAATGGGAAGAGAAGGAGGTTGTGTTCTTCCACGCTTTGCCTGCCAAGTACAAGCCAATCGTCTACAACAGCTTATAGGTTGCGTTCAGTACTGAACGAGAAAGAGAGAAAGAGAAAGAGAGAGAGAGAGAGAGAGAGAGAAAGACTTTCTGTCTTCGAGAGAGAAAGGCAGAAAGAGCCAGCGAGAAAGAGAGAGAGAGAGAGAGAGAGAGAGAGGGCGAACGATAGAGAGAAAAAAAGAAAACGAGAGAGAGAAAGAGAACGAGAGAGAGCGAACGAGAGAGATTGTTGTTAGCTGAGAGAGCTTTCCATTTTTTCTCTCTCATTGCAAGAGAGAGAGCAAAGCAACCGCTTTTGAAAGTATCTTTTAATATATTTTTTAGAGTAGATCCGTAAAAATACTTGAATTTAAGCTAAGTCACTTGCTCTAGTGTTTATATACTTCTTTCAAAGTATAAGTAATATCTCTCTGACTCATCGAAGTGAAGCTGATGTCATAGAAAATGTTAAAGCAATTAATTCAGGGTTGTAATATATACTTGCGACTTAGTTATCCGTTGCATTTAAAGATAAATGTATGTGCTTAACCATTTTCCTCCTTTTCATCCCCCTATTTAATGGGGGAGTATGTATGTTGAGTCTGCCACCGACACTAATCAGAATTAGTTCCCCGATATCCGCTCGGCAGTCAGTCAGTCTCCTTTTAGCGCTTAGCCTTAGCCAGTACTTTGTGTCTACAATTTATTTCAGTCATTTTAATTGATTCTGTCGCTTCCTGCGCTCGAGGCGCGTCCATGGGTGGCTCCATGGAGAGGGACTGCACCCGGCGCATCTTGTTATTTGTAACAATTAATATCCAATATCTGGGCGCTGCCATCATTAGTTTGTTTTTCTTTCCCTGCTATTTTTATTTACTTTTTTTCTTACTTCTTATTCTTTTATGTATATATATTTTTTTTTCTTTTTTGTTATCCTTTTTATCTGTCGGAGAGATGTTTCACTTGGCGCTGCAAAAAGCTGATTTTATCAATAGAGAAAACTACAACAAGGGCGCGGATCAACTTCAGCTGGGTTATTAGTAGCAAGGAGGAAATTACACTTGAGGGAAAAGGATGTATTACATTAAAAAGGAATCAAAGGATATTTTTCTATAGAAATTTCAAAGCTTGAGTACAGCAATCAGAAGAGTTGGACAAGTGATCTGATCATCTGATATTCGTAAGACCTTCTTAAGTATTTCATCATTCATTTTAAAATATAAACACTGTCATACCGCTGAAAACAGGTCTTAAAATCCCAACTTTCTTTGCAGTGCATGAAATATCGGGGGTTGACTGGCTTCTGGTTGGCTCCTTGCTGATGATGCTGCATTTGACAGACCATTTATCATCGCACTAATTGTGTATCATTAAAAAAAAGGGGCGAATCCGCGCGCTCTCAGTGATGTTAACCCAAAGGAGCCGACACAAGGCTGAAAGTCCGGAATAAAAACCGCTCCATCTCCGGCTCCAAGCCTCGCCACAGCACAGGCGGTATCGATGTTCGCTGACAATGGCAGCCATGGCGGCGGACGGCGGGCAGAGGGCAGCGGGGCGACTTTGACAAGAGCTCCTGCAACGCCGGCGACGCAAACAGTCGTGACAGTGATAGAAATCTGTGGCCAGCAGATTAAACGTGTTCCCAGTTCGCAGGACGAAAGGCGCAGGAGTCTTTGTAGAAGTCAGTCATGATTATCGGCACTCTGGCATCACCACCACCAGCCGGAATGGAAGGCAAACCCAATGAAATACGGTAATCAATGGACCAAAAATATTAGAAAATTTAAGGATGTCTGCTTGAAGGTATAAACTTCGTAGTAAGGAATCTCAGGCATTTCATATTTGACCTCTGATAGAAGGACTTTAGAATACAGAAAAAGAAATATCACTTAAATGTATTAATCGACTTTCCCTCTCATCAACCCTTTCTGCCAATAATCTCCACTGTTCCACAACGAGGAGGTCAACACAATGGCCACTGATGAGGGAAGCCGAACTAATGAGAAACGTGCTCCATGAGTTGCGATAAATGGTTAGCTCAGCTGAAACGCTGATAGTCCGACGTCTATCGTTGCCCCTCGGAACTCCCAACTCGCAGCTACATAATAATCATAAAAATTCAAAGCTCCGCTGCCATCGCCCCCAAATGGCATCGATGATGGATTACGACGTCAACAACTCATTGGGGATGAGAGGGTGAGGGAGGCGACTGGCCCGAGGCCTGATGAAAATGTTAATGTCGTTGCCAATCGCTTTGTTAATCCATCCAGGACGGGTTAGTTGATTTTCTGTTTCCTCATCCCGTTCCCATGGTGCGTTTGGAAAACAATTATAACCAGCTTTCCTCAAGATTTCCCTCAACTATCATCAGGGAAAGTAGGTTGAGAGGGCCTGAGCCGAGCCTCAGACTGGGACTGGTCTCGACTGGCTAGAACTTGTCACGTAATACACACTAATTAATATTGATATTTTCTGATAATGAGCTCCTCCCTGGGCTTTGTAGTAGTTTCTGCTTAGTCAATGGCATTTTGATAGGCCCGAGCTCAATAATATTCCGCCCTTTGCTAAATTGGTAGTAATTAAAGCCAGAGAGCAGTGCAAACTGAAGAAGGGAGAGCTGGAAATTCACTTAACTCTGGCTCTGGGAACCTAATAAGACAGGGGAATAGAAAATGTGACTATAGAGAAAATGGGAGAATCGAGAGGAAAATCAAGAAGGAAATCAAGATAAACTGTATTACATTTTTAGCCTTCCAGCACTTGTTTGAACTGCTCTTTCTTAACTTCCCTCCTATAAATGTCTCAGTTTATGACACAGTTTCTTTATGACTCACATGGAAACTGACTTCCAAAGCCTGTGTTAAGGACTTTAAGGACTCTTTGAAGTGCGCTTGCAATCATTACTTTCAGCTGCTTCGGTTTACAAGACGCGGACAACTGTAATCTCTCCACGCCAGTAATTAGTTATGTTTAACTACAAATCTCGTGTGCCACACCCTCGCCCACACCCGCACACACCACTTACGGTGGCCCCGCCGCCAGTTGCCATTAAAAAGCCCAACACGTATCGTGTTCGACACTTGATAGAACAAACAATAGCTGGAGAGAGACAGCAAGGACAAGGAAAACTCATCCCGACCTCAACGGAGGGTCGTAAAGGAACCAGTAACTCGGTGGGGTTGCTGCTGGGAGGGTCCAGGTCCAGTCAGTCTGCCAGATGCAATCGGGGTGGGGTCAAAAAGGTCCTGCAGATCACACTTAATGGTTATGCCCATGTCTACGGCAGTCTCGTAAAACCGAGAGGGACGGCAGCAATAAAAAAAAAAACTCATACACTGTGAAAAAAACTAAGAGTATAATGAATTGAAAATGAAAAAGAGTCTTGGTAAGCAGGATTTGAAGTATGTATTATGTTTTCATGGAAGAAACTTGACAATAAACTTAAAACAGAGTCTTCGAGAGCATAAAGTTGCATTTAAACTTTTGTATAATTGTGTAGAAATTTTTTCTTACAGAATTTAGAAATATTTTTATAAAAATCTGAGAAAAATCCTTAAAGCAGAGTACAGGACCTCTATCAGGGTTTTCAAAACAAAAAAATATATTAACCTTTAAAGAAAATAAAAGAGATACATAAGTTCATCGTATGAAAGTCCTTGAAAACTACTTTAAAATGTTAAGGCAATTTACATATTTTTCCATTAACATTTTTGACCTGAAGATCTTAATTCAAATTGACAACTTTTTGATTTCAGTGTACTCTCTCCTTTTCTCTCTCTGGCACCTCGCTTTTCTCTCTCTCATTCTCTCCATTTGAGAACCGATAAGGACGAGCGGAGGGCAACAAAAATATTTAATGAAATCAGCAGTGGCACAACAATGTGGAGATGGAAGCATAACAAAATGCAATTGTTGCATTATTAATTTATATTATGCGCAATTGCTGCAAAGCCTGGCCTGAGATACACCCTCGCCCGCACACACTCCCACACACACACACGTTGCCACAGTTCATGCGGAAAATCATGAAATGAGGAGGGGCTGGGAAAACCTAGGGGTAGGCAGGCAGGGCAAGGAGCAGACACAGGCCGCAAGATAAGCACCATGTAAAGCTTGCTCGGGCTGAAACCATAAAAGGAGCACAAACACAGAAAAAAAAAATGAAAAAGGAAAAAAGAAAACAAAGAAAGAAAAAATACACGGCAAAGGATAACGACAGCAGCAGGAGGAAGTAGAGCCAACCAATTTGCCACCGCTCCCGCAGCCTTTGTTTCTCTCCGGGAAAGGTGAAGGAAAATGTGGTAATAAAAACAACAATTGAACACAGTTATGATTGAAGTGGAAGCAAATCCTGCACAAAGGAGAGACCACAGAGCGAGCGAGCGAGCAGGAAGTTAAGGGATCTGGGGATAAGCCACCGAGCCCGAACTTGTACCCGCACCCGCACCCGCACCCGCACCCGCACCCGTATCCGTATCCCAAAACCCACCACCATCACCACAGTCATCGGTACCACCATCAGCAGCACCACCATCGGCACCACAGGTCCATCCCCCAGACGGCGTTGGTTTTGTGATTCGTATCGATCGATTTGATGACACACACTGGCAGCCTCCTCGTGGCTACACAATGGGTTGCGGCAAAAGGAAATCAACGAATTATTTCAGATTCATAAGGATAACTTAAATATACTGTTAATACAAGTATCTGATAGTTGGAGAGGCTTTTTTTGTGGACATAAAATAGTAAGTCCTTGTGGGTTAGGTTTCACAGGGTAGCTCTGTATTTTACCTAAGCTAACTTTCTCTTTTGAAGGTTCAAGCAAACTTTTATTTAAATATTTTAAATAAGATGATTTTAATATTATGAAATATAAAATATACGCAAAATAATATTTAAATATTTATAAACAATTTTAAAATACAAAATAATACAAATAATTCTAATTCATATATGAATTATAGAAAACTAATTGGCGTTCTCATTTTTCATGTCCAATAATTATACAAGAAAAAATATATACTCAAATTTAACTATGTATATTACATATTATTATGTTATAAACTAATTTTATATTCTTTATTCTCCATATAAAAAAATTATTTACTTTAAATGCTTCTTCAGAAACTAGTTACTTTAAGAAGGTTAACTCTTTAGAATTGTTTTACATTTTCTTTCAAATATACATATATAAATATAATAAAAACAAGTCCTTCAAGGACATAACTCTTATCGTATCTCTTGAGTGTTCAGATTAGCAACTCAAATACCTAGGCCAATGTCCATCATCCTCACATTTCATATCACATTCTCGGTTGGCTAATTTGAGATGCTTGTTTCGGGCGCATTACTTCCAGCCGAGTTCCCCGATTGATTGAAGTAATCAAAGCTTCTGCCTGACTGAAGGTTTCTCTCAGTGTAGCCGGGGATACAGGAAATGGTAACTTTGCCAACAATTATGGTCTGTAAGCCCCATCAGCAGAGTCTCCGCCTCCCCCCACCCCCTCTATCCCATGTCCCGTGTGTGTTTGTGATCGAACTAAGCGCTGCTCCCTTCACCATCACTCTTGGGTTAAATCTCCGGCGGAACGGACAGTGGTTGGCCAGTGGAGGTCGAGGAGCCCAGGCATTGATTATGTTGTTGTGGTGGTGGTGGTGGGTGATGGTGGTGGGGGCAACAAAGGGGGAAGGTGCTGGCGCCACAGGCGGAGGCCGGGGTCTTATATGTATATAAGCGAGGGGAGAGAAAGAGAGAGACTAGCCGTCGGCGGTCCGTCTATGTTCGTCCATACTGGTTTGCGTTTGCATTTTCAACTAGTTAGCTGCTCTCGATGAGTCAGGCAGCCGAAATGCGGTTCACTATTTCAATGAGCCAAGGCTTGCACACATGCCATACACTGGGAGAAGGGGATCATAATAACAGACTAATATTCATTTCGATAATGTTATCGATAACTTCTAAGATTTAACTAAAACGAATAATTATGATTTAGCAGAATTTGTATCTTTGTATTGTATAAAAAAAGGTTCAGTTTTTTTAAATTCAAAAAGATTAAACATATTTAGACAATACTAATAATACGTTGAAACAACAACTTTATCGATATACATATTTAGACAATGCTAATAACACGTTGAACCTGGCTCCCTTCACTTCAAGAAATTAAAGTCCTTGCTACTTCTTTTATTGGATGAATCATTGCTTGGGAATTTGATTCTAAGAGTTAAACTTTAAAATCGATACATCGACAATATGTTTGATATTTTTGATATGTTTAAACTAACACCTTCAATTTCGATAAATTAAAATCAAATCCCGTACTTATTCTGGACAATTTTGAGCAAAAAAATTATCAAATAATACTAAACTAATTTTTAATAAATATATCCACAAGATCTTCTATATATTCAATAATATTTCGAAATTAAAACTTTCAATTTCGATAAATTTAAATTCTAGCATGAATTTATATACTCACAAATAAAAACCTATGCTAATATTTAAATGTTTTCGGTATAGGAAAACTCTGAAAACCCCAAATACTGATATGCAAATTTTTCCCACAGTGCCAAAAAGACGTTTGTGAATAACTCTCTCTGTGTGTGTGTGCTTGGTCAAAATAATTGTTATTGTTACTTGAGTGGCAGGCGGTGGGGGAGGCAATGAAGAACCGCATCCTCCAAACATTATAACGTTTGTGGTAATGTGATTAACATTTCGGCCAAAGCCCCTAATGACCAAGTTGTCGACTTAGGACCGGCCAGCCTCAGTAGCGGCAAAGTTATTAAACTCGTATATATCCATACATATATTTGTATATATGTGTGTGTGTGTGTGTATACCGAGCATTGATTGGCGCATTGTGGTGTGCGTGTGCGGTGAACGGAGTGAGTGTGTGAGTGTGTGCTGTGCTTGGCGCTTGTTTGTCCAACGCCTCGTATACGTAATGAGTTTGCATGTGCATTTTCAATAAAAATTCATTTCACAATCGCTTCACTCGAGTGTGTACAATGCTGGAGTAATTGCATTTTAAAAATTGCTTATTAAGGCAGAATCGCCCCCCGCCCCAACATGCCTTTGTCTACCGATTAACCCTCCCGTAATGGCCATTAATTGTAACCATGGAATTTCTCATTAGCCCACAAAAACAGGAAATTACAAAAAATGTATGTTAAAAGTTTTAACTTAAAACCAGCATTAAAAATCTTACTCAGTACAAGTTTAGTCAAGGATATTTAAGGGTACACACCTGGAAAGAGAGAAATGGATTTATTAGATTTGAAATATTACAAAAAAAATATACTTAGTGTTAAGTTAAGCTTTGAATTAATAATTTAATAATACTAAAATTACCCAGAAAGTGACTTAGAAAAAGCTTTGGCTCTCAACTGCTTAGCTTGCAGCCAGATGCGACTTTTCCTTCAACACATGAGCTACTACTATATATTCTAGTAATATAACAAATGGAAAACCTCACTCAGAGGCGAGGAAAACCTCACCGGGAGCAGGGAAAGGGCTAGACGACGGATCCCGTCTGTCAAATCAACGTGGAGAGCGCCGCAAAGTATGCAATTTACAAAAATAACGTGAAATATTTTCGCAACGCATCGCTGGCGCTGAAAAAAAAAAATATATATATATATATATCTATAGGAAAGACCTCCTGCTAGAGCAAAGTCAGCCCTAAAACCCAACTTTAGCTTCGACACGAACTGATTTATAAAGTTTACAAATGCGTGGCAAAAACCTCGTGACTTGACTTGACTGACGACGAGGACGACGGACTTGGTCCCGGCTTGAGTTGGCTTCAGTTTTTCGGGATTTGGGTTGAAAAACGTTTGCCACTTAACACGTACGCCGCATATTTTGTGCCACGCCCTGGCCTCGTTCCTTCGACCCTTCGCCCCCTGAAAGCCCGGTTACTGCGTTTTTACACTAGAAAATTTTTGCTGATTTTGCGGAGTTCGTTTGCAGCCGGCGAAATTTATACGCTGAGTGCAGAAGTTGCCTCCGCTGACTGCTGCCATGTGCTTTGTTTGTGCGGCTCTGATCCTTGAATAATCAACAACAGCAGCAGGGAGCAGGAGCAGGGAGCAGGAACAGGGAGCAGGAACAGGGAGCAGGACGAGTCGGATAGATAAACACACACACAGAAGAGTGGAGAGGATGCAGCGTACGTTGCTCAAATATTAATGTTGACCCTGGACAGAGAGGCAACCTCCGGCTCGTTAGGACAGAGATCCCATTTCACAAATGCGCGGCATCATTCGTAATCAGAAGTCGAACATTTGGCATTACCAGAGGTCATTAGTGGTCAGGTCATATTTTTAGGGATATTCTAAAGGCTCTAAGAAATGTAGTTGGGTTTGAAAATAGTTTCGTTGTTCAACTCAACTCTTACTGCAAGCAAAATGTAAATAAAATCTCTTTTGTTTATTAAAACAAATCTAATATTCATGCAGTTGGTATTCTGTAAACAAATTGCTATTCGATTCCTCATCTCTGACTGCTGGATGTTTCTCTGCAACTCTGGAAAATCGCAGAAGTTATTTATTCCTTTGTTATTGTTTTTCTGCCACCAGCTGGCACTATGAGGTTTTTCCTGTGTCTGCGCTTGGCTATTAGATGAGGAAAAACTTCTATCCCGGTCGCTTATCTCTTGCCTTTAGCCAGAGCTTTTTGTTTTACTCATTTCGTCCTGCTTTATGGCAAAGAAAATACAAAATGGGGGGAAAACAGGAAGCCAGTTGCACTAGCAAATAGTGAGGAGTGAGTAGAGTATTGTATATATTTTCCAACTTATTGTGCTCATGTTTACAGGACATCATCCCGCCGCTGCTCCCTTTCTTTGCTGTCTACGCCGGCGGCTATTTCAATCGGTATTCCTGCGCTAAGTCCCAGTGCTCGTTTAATATGTATTTCATGTTTTAATATCTGACACGATTGCCCAACAGTTGCTAGCTGCTGTATTTTTACACATTTTTTTTTTGCCTTGTTCCCAGTTACCAGTTCCCAGTTCCCAGTTCCCAGTTGCTCCCGCCTCTCCCAGCGAATTCCTCGAATTTTTGAGCAACCAGCAAAAAGTTCTTGCCATTGCCTTCTGGCGCGAGACTTTTGGACCCAACTCACTCTGTGCCTTCCCCGGCTGCCAACCTTTTCTTCATTTTGCGATTGAATAAGTTGGCTCCGATACTGGCCAAGATTTGCCAAGACAACAGAGGCGACAAGGGGGGCGAAAAAAAGTTAGGAATAAAATATGACATTGGAAAGTTTATGACACTTATTGCAGGCAGAAAAGTTGACGCGATTGAGATGTCCTGAGCGGTCGGTCAGAGGGGTTAAATTTAAATTGAAAAAGTCTTTCGAATTAACTGACTTATTTTGACCTTTTGTTTAAGACTTTTTACATTTTTAATTTAATTTAGGGGTATTAGAGTTTAAGATATCACCACCAAGCACACATTTCAAATACATTTTGTAATCATAGATAATTTTCCTTGTTTGCTCTAGTTGTCCACACTAGTGGATGGCCATCATAAAATCTTGAAGTTTATTTCAAATATTTTCCTTCGATTAGCCGACAAGCCGATGGCCAACTTGACAGTTTCTCGTTGAGCTGAACATTTTTATTTGGTATACTCATTTCCCTCAACGCCACAGCAGACCCCCTCAGACTTCTTCCACCAGCTGTTGACTTCGACTTATAGACGCTCTGGATTTAAGTGTTATTGTGGGCAATTTGATACTTTCGATTGAGCAACAACATTTGCTTGTGCGTTCGTTCAACTGAAGCGTGCAATCCAGACGGGACAGCTCCAGCTCTGGCTCCAGCTCCGGCTCCGGCTACGGCTCCACCCGACCACATACTCATCCCTATGGCAGAGCCATAGCCCAATGACACCGCCACCAACCCCACACAACATGGGCGGAAAACCCACCACATAATGCTGTAAAAACACGCAAAAATGGCTGCCACACATTGTACACAGAGAGGAAAATATGGAAGGATCAAGGATACGCATTATTAAGCATATTCCTTTTGACTTTAATTAATAATTTAAATAATTTTTAAATCAATATTAAGACCTAGAATGTTATCAAAAGACAAACACAGCTATAATATATTGATATCACCCTGCATTTCACAACAAAAATATAAAAAAATGTGATCGCAAATATCGAAATTTATTCTATTTAACTACCGATATTTTAAAAATTATCGAAGAAATGTTATTAAAACATTTTCCGTTTTGATAATTATATTTAATACAACTATAAAATAACATTTTCACAATCTATTAATAGATGTTTCCAACCAAATTTAGGCTTGTAAGAAATTGATTTGATAGAAAGACCAAAAAATCGATTTATCGCAGATATATCGCACCCTTGAAATATCTATATTGGCATTAAAGATCGACACAGAATCAATGTATCGATATTTTATGAAATCTCATTATCAGACTCTGTCTTGACATCATTAAAAAAGGTTCTTTCATCTTTAACTATATTTTGGTTAAATATTTCTTCCAATTTCGTTTCATATTTATTTTCAGTGTACAGAGCCCCCAATCCTCCGATTTTTCCGCAAAGTTCTGCAGACGCCTGGAAAACAAGTTGAATATAAATGATGTTGTGTGAAGCGGCAGTGGAATAAGAATACGAAGGGACGAAGAAGGATAAGCAGGGACTCGCAGGACTAAGAGAGATGTCTTGTCTGCAACTCGCCGTGTGTGTGCGTTCTTGTGCTGGTTATTTATTTGTATGCTAAGCTGAAACATTCAAAATATCCAATATAAATCGTTAGCCAACTTTAACCAATCAAATATAATGCTCACACAGACACTTATAAACTGCCCCCAGAAAGGGACAGATGAAACTCTGTTCTTTTTTTTATTAATCTGACAACCCTGAGGGCTTACAATTGATGCAAGGATTAAGCCCTTGAAACAATTTCAATTTAAAACCAAATGAATACCAATTTTAATCAAGGCAATAAAGACAACAATATACTAGACCGATAATGGGAAAGCTTAATTTGAATGCTTGAAATTAGGAATCCCCTGAGATCAATACTTGTATCTAATTATCCAGAAACCTTTAGAACTTCTCAAAATACCACACAAAGTACAATTATTCCTTAATGCGTACTCAAGGTGCAGTGAAACTATTAACATATTCCACACACAAACGCCTAAGTTAAGTCCCTTTGTTCTCTTAGCAAAATTAATCAGGCTTTGTAGCTGAGCACAGATTTGACTAATAAATGGCCTGAGGCTTTAATTACAAAAGGGCGAATAGAAAACCCAATTAACTTGGGCACCGGAGTTGCAGCAATTTTAACAATATTAAATGTTGTTAACCCACTTTGTACGCTGCACACAAAGCGAGTTCTGAGAGGAGGAAATCAGAAAAGCAAAAATACAAAAATTTCGTGCAGAACTTGATTAGACCGGCGGCGGCGCACGACAGAATACAGGACACACAGGACACGACCCTCCACTCCAATCCACTCCATTCCACTATACTATATAGCCCAGGCCACTCCCGCCACTTTATTTCATTTTAACTTTTCTATGACGATGCTGCACAAATTTGCACAGCTGCGAAAAAGTTTTCCCACCAAAAAAAAAAAAAGAGGTGGAATGGAAGCCCGGCGCTATCAGTGGCAAATTAATCCGACTCCAATCTGATGCCCGGACTGGGAGTCACACAGCACAAGTTGGCGTTGAACTTGCACAGTTGGATGCGGAAAAGTTGAGGCGGGGCCAGGCCAGACCAGGCCAGGCCAAAGCAGGCCAGGTGCCCGGGATTCGCATTCATCACCGAATGCAACAGTACTGCTGGTTTCCTTTCCAGCTCCCAGTTAGCAGTTACCAGTTCCCTGTTCCCAGCTCACCGAGTTTCAGCTCAAGTCCCAGTTCACTTATCCATTTCGCTGCAGTCCATATAATTTGTTACACCATCACCCCGATGGCACAGTGCAACTCAACCCGCACTGGAAAGGGGTTAAGGGAAATCAAAATGCAATACATGAAGATGGTACAGTGAGGCAACTATGGAAAAGGATTTTAATTCATTTAAATAGGAAAATCTAAAAGTTTGTGAAATTTTCTCTTTAGTTTTTATTCTGTTTACGCTTTTTCTCTTGCTCTCTCATTTTTTCTAGCTCTCGCTTTTGATCTTGCTCTCTCTCTTCCACGCTTTGTGTGCAAAGTACAAGCTAAACAGCAAAAACAGCTCGACTCAGTAGCGAACGAGAGAGTAATTTTAAGTTTCACTCCATCTCTCTCCTACAAAACTCAGTCACATCTCTAACTCTCACTCTCTCTCTTTTACACTTTGTGTGCAATGTACAAGCCAAACGGCTCCACTCAGTAGCGAACAAGAGAGTTTTTCAGCTGCTCTCTACTACGAAAACCAGTCACATCTCTAACTCAATGCCCAAAATGTGGTTGATTACTGGCTTTTTGCGCATTTTTCACATTGAAAATCCAACTACGTATTTTGCAATTTGTTGGCAGCAGCAGCGCGCAGCGAAAGAGGTGGAAATTCCAGAAGGGGCGCGATGGCGTGATTGAATGGGTCGACGGGTTTTGGAGCTATGACCCAAGCTCAAATTGGACGCCACATAATGAGAGTTATGGCTAATGCATTCGGGGTTTGGCTATCCGTTGGCTCTTGGTCCAGAATCCACCCACATCCATCCCGCCATCCAACTTGATGGATTGCCCAGGGCGTAGCCCCAACTAGAATCGCCCGGTTTTTCCACCACGTCCTCTCAATCCTTTTTAAAATGAAACATCCAGCTAGTGACCGGGAGGTGCAGGTGCAGGATTTGCATAGTCAAATGTCCGACTGAGTTCGAGGGGCGTTTTCCTATTCGCTCCTGTGGCCTTTTCCTGTCCTTGCCTTGAACCTAACCCCAAAGCAAGGTGAAAGTCAAGTCTCTCTGACCACCGGACACCACTTGATAGCTGCGCTCTCCACATTGGAAAGCAACCTGAAATCAATGTGGTTGGCTGGCTGGCCAATTTTTACCCTCATTTTTAATTTATTTAATGGCCTGTCTGAGGGCTAGAAACATACCTAGGAGGAGGTGGTAAGACATAGACACTACCGATGCATAATATAAAAGGGTTGTTAAAGCTGAAACACTTTGTTTTCCAGCACATGTTGCAATTTAATAGGATTATACATTAGATACGGAAATAAATTGGAATTAGTTTTAGGCCAAAGTTTCTATGGGGTAAAAGAAGTGGAATTCTTTATGGAGATTATTAAAGAAATTAGCATTTCAGAGAAAAGTTCAAAACAAATCATAATTCTTCAAAGTTCTTTGTACAAGTTTTATGTATATTTCCTGGCTCTCTTGAGCATCGGCCACCTTATAATTCCTTCTTGTCAAATTCCAATCTCTCCTTCGATTCTAATCTAAGAGAGTGAGCTGAGCAATGTAAGTACCGCAAAACTGAATGGCTAAGTGGTTGTCCTGGGAAAAAATCCAAGGATATAGAATCAGGCGGCGAATGCGAGAGCAAAGAGCAGTTGTGTAAGCAAAAGAAGAATGTTGCTGAACAAGCAAAAATTTTATGACATTGCAAGCCATCAGTGGGGGGACTTGAGACACAGCGAAGGGAAACTGCAGCAACAAAGGAAAAACAAGAGAAAATGGATTTGAGAGACTTTGATATACCCAGTAATCAAGCCCTTTTAATGAAGTTAAAGCGGAGAGCTAGAAATATTATATAAAGGATTTATTAATGGAAAAGCTTGTATGATTTCTTCCATTTTGGGTCTTATATCGATAAAATATACAATACATTTACAAAATATGACGAGTTATCGATACATTTTTTATGGTTTGTATATTGTTGAGTCAAAGTTTATAGTTCTAATAGAAGAGTCCTTCAAAGAAGAGGTAATTGCATATGCAAAGTCAAGAAAAAGTGTATATTTTAAAGAGTTTCATATCACAATGAGCTTAAAATATCGCTAAATTATTCGTATATCGATTTCTACATGTGAATTTTATAGTTTTAAAGACAAAAGTGCTTAGATTAAAAATTAAATTAAACTGTGTACATTCGTCAATGTAAACTTATTTGTGTTAAGAAACAGAAACCAAGATCGACTCTCCTGATGATGTTTTCTATGTATTTTCTCAATACCCCATATAACCCCGCACTCATTGAATACCCTGTACTGAAATAGAAGAAAGAAGAAAACGAATGAAAAACGCAAACACAATTATAACAAGTGGCAGTGGGCAAAAAGCCACTCCCCCTCTCCCCCTTATCGCCCCATTCGAGTGTGTTGACCAACAATGTTGGTCACAACATGTACACACAGGACTCGGGGCCCCACCCAAGCCTGGTCGTCCTTCCACTAACAAGAACTAATATTTGACAGCTGCCTCAGCCCCAAAAAGCTGGGCACAGAAAAAAAGGCCAGCAGCAGCAGCAGCAGCAGAGGGGAAGCAGCGTTCAACGACTTTTGGCTGATTTCATAAAAGGTCAACAGAGCGCAGAAAAAAAAACAGAGAAAAAGAAAACAAAATGCCCAGGTCCCCGGCCAAGTAGCTGGGAAAAGGCCAGAAAAAAAATGAATTCTTAAAAAAATTGTACCAACAAAAAGAAAACAATTTAGCATGCACAACACATGCTGCCGCTGCTCATTTCGGTGGAAACAAAGCGCACTGCAGAGTCCTCCCTGAGGTGCCCATCTAGCAGCAATGATGAAAAAATAAAAACACAGCGGAAAAACAAGGTTCCAAAATATACGTTCAGCTGAAAAACCCGAACCGAGAAGCAATATTGCCACCTCTAGATACATATATGTACGCAGATATATATAAATATATAGTTTGCATGCCGCAAGAATGTTGCAGGTTGTGCAGGTGCTTGCAACCAAATTAAATTAATATTCAAGAAACAATTTGGTTTTGGATAAACGAATAAAAATAATAAGAATTCAAAGGCTGCTTAAAGAAAGAAGTTAAGGTTAAAATTAACGAATAAACTGATAGCTTATACATGAGAAAACATAATTCCCATACAGCTTAAATACATGTATAAATATTTATATTTAATCTTAAAAATATATTCTTTCCTGATTTGAAGATCATACATTTAAATGTATTATTGCTTTTAAACAAACTGTTTTTAAGTTATTTAAAATTAAGAGGGTTCGTATCAAATTTATAAAAATGTATAGTAAGTCAATTCAATTTCAATTATGTTTCTTACTTTATATATGAAACTTCGATCTATTTTAAAAAAAGTGAACTATAATTTTGGTTCTTCGTTTATAAATTGAATTAAAAAAAAATATATTTCAAAATATAAAAACTTAAATTGAAATTTACCATTGCTTTTAAACACACTATTCTTATTTAATGTAATATTTTTCACAAAAACTCAATATCTATAACAAAAAATATTATAAGCTCTCACCAGAGCCCCCGCAAAGTTCATGGAACCATTTGACCGGCTCAGAGCCCAAATAAGCGCTTTAAATAATTTATTTATTTCCTTGCCTAATCCCACAATCCCGGCCGAAGCACATCAGCCACGCCCTCATGCACAAACAGCCAACTTAATGAACCATTCAAACATGCCCAAACAAGCCGGGCTAAAAAAATGGTAACCCAAACGCACATCAAACAATTTCACAAAATTTAAGCGCACTTTCAGTTATTGTTATTTGAACCCTTTTTTTTTTTTTTTGTTAACCCACAAACGTGCGCACAAACACACACACCCATCACACACACACTCATCAACAAGTACAGTGAAAACACCCCCGTCATGGCCATTTTAATCAGCAAATGGAAAAAAAGAAAAGAGAAAATTATATCGTATATATGCTGCGTAATAGGATTCTTAACAAATGTGCAGAAAAGGAGAAAAAATAAATGCTGCATAATTTGAAAATGTATGCAAAATCCCCCGAAATGAGCAGCAGCAGCAGCAGCAGCAGTGTGTGTGTGTGTGTTGTCCTTCTTATCAATGCTGACACTCGTCCTTGGCGAGAGCTTCCGTTCTTCGCTCTTCTCGCCTCGCCTCCAGTGCCTCGAGGCACTTTCTTTGTTGTCGCCCCAAAAAGAATCTAATTTGAAATAAATGAACTAAATATGCTTAACACGCGCGCTCACACACAAGTCCAAGTCCTGGCCCGGCACAGCAGAGTCCTTGGCTCACATCGACTGCTCTGGGGTCCTGGCTTTTATTTTTCGGTGGGGTTGTTGCTCGACTGTTTTGTCTGGCGCATATGAAATAACTTTTCGTTAGGTTTTCACTTATTTCGTCCCAGTCGAAACAATTGTTGCCACACAACGAACACACACACACACACGCGCACATTGTCCTGGCTGGGGGGGAGGAGGATTACGCCCACTGCAGTCGCCATAAACGAATTTGCATGGAATTTTAATAAGGCTAACAAATATTTTTATTTGCCCTTTTGTTGGCGGCTTTTCTTTAGCTTTTCTTTTTTTGTGTGGCCTTTATTTGGATATTTTTCGTCGCCATTTTGGTTTGTAGTTGTAGGTTGCGACATGTTTTTGTGTGCGGGGGAAGTACAAATCAACATAAAAATGGCAAACTGATGACAAGCAATCACGGAATTTTAACAAAAATAATGCCTCAAAATGTAGAAAAAACATTGTAGTTCCAATTGCTTCTGCGCTCCTTGTGGGGGCAGTAAATAAATGTAATGTTAAACCTGATAAAAAAATCGCAAGAGCACATCATCAAGTGAAGGTCATAAAAAAGGTTATGGCCACAGGCAATAACATTAGCTATGGTAAATCAGCAGCAAATAAAGACCAGCACTTAATTCAAATTTATTGCCCATTTCCCCAGCAGGTCTTCTCTCTCTCACAACCCATTTCGATCGCCTCCCAAAGTATGCTCAGCTTTGTCGAATCGAAAAACTGATTAGATGGCAAAAAAGGAAAAATGGAAAATTGCTTAAAGTGCCGGTTTCTCAATGTCCTGTTAGGGTGGCACTTGGTTAACCTTTGGCATAAATTAACTAGCAGTTAAAATGATCGTAAATACCATATGGGGTTCATAATTGTCGGATTATTAACCTTAATTAAAGTGATAACAGGTGCTGTAAAGAGCAGGAAAGGTGCTGTTAAACGCAAACATAGTCTTTTTTAAACTTTTTTAAAACTGCACTTTGATTTCTGTAATTCTACCTAGCCTATAAGTTAATAACTCTCTGATAACCTTCAGTTAAGTGCTATTTTTTACAAGACACATAGAGAGTCGAAGAAAAATTCCGCTTAAACAAGATTTTATTTGCGGAAAAAATATTAATTTTGTCTTAAGGATAAATCTGAACTTTCTTGTGAAATAAATGACAGCATTATCTGTGCGATAAAATAATTTAATCATTTTGATTAATTATTTAATCAGTGGAATAAATGTTAATTTTATCGATGAGATAAAAAGTAGGTTTATCCGTGGGATAAATGTTATCCGTTTTTTTTTTTTCAATACCTCTATGTACTTTCCATAATAATTGTAACAGTTCTTCAAAAGTCTGTTGTAACCAATGTTCAGCATAAGCGCGACATTAGCGACACGAACATGGTCAGCAGCCTCCGGTTAGGGCTGTTTTAGGGCGGTTTTCCACCCTCAAAAAAAGGAGTTATCCCCTCCCATCAGTTCGCCGATGTTGAACAGGGGTCATGGGGCTTTTGCAAAGCCAAAAAACTTGTTCCCTGCCAGCAGATGGACGTGGAGAACCCCGCTTCCTGTCTGTGAGTCATCTAACAACTGCACAATGATGTCCAGCCAGCATGTCCGGCTAATAGTTTTCATTCTGGCTCATGCTCGTGCACATTGACCACAGGACCAGAAACTGGATCAGACCAGACCGGACCACTTCACTCGGCACATTTGTCATTCGCTTTTTGAGTCCGGTTTTGTCTACCCAACGAGTATTTCCCAAATAATTTAGACTCACAAACGGGTCGGAGGGGAGGCATACCGGCAGGGAGGCAGCTTAATAACCCATATAAGTCATGGAAATTCACTCATAATTTCGCCTTGATTGAGGACATGCTCTGGCAGTACGACGAGCAGGATTCTTCACTTTTGTGTCCATCTGTCGTTTTGTTTCAAGTATGTTTATGATAGTTTTTGAGTGCTACAATAAGGCTGTGTCTGGGACAACTTGTCTGTAACGAGCTCAGTCTCAACTAAAGAATTTTTGTTGCTTGGTGATTTGGGAAATTTATTCTAAGATTGCATTCCAATGAAAACAAAAGGAACTTTTAAATAAAGGAAGATAAAGGTAAATTATTGATAGGATAAAATAAAATGTCTTATGTTACTCAATATGAAACAACATTTTGAGCACTTTAAGACATGCAATCTTAAGCAATAAATTCCTCTTTAATATTAATAATAATAATCCCAGCATAACTGCGATTCAATTTTAAATATCTTAACAATTTGTGCACATAAATTATGCACATATTCAAATTTCCTTGGCATAAATTTACAGCTTAGCTAAAAAAACGAAGTGTTAAGTTTTGTAATACTTTTTAATGACTGCCAAACAAAATATAAAATAAATTCCTCTGCAAAACTATTTGAATATTTCATATATACATATATAATATTTTGTTGTCTCAATTAGAAAACGAAAGGGATGAAAATTCCATTTAATAAAAATCAATTTTGTCATCAATCATTTTCAAGGGGAAAGAGGCAAAAAATAGCATTAAAACCCAGCTGCAGCAGGCGATTTCTTCGTCATAACTCTTTGGCCATTCCACCATCAATTACATTTATATGTATATATATATATAGGTACATTTTTATCCATTTTGGTATATTCGGTAGTGAAGAATTTTCACAAAGACATTCTCGGCTCGTTTTTTGTTCAAAGCAATTGCTACTGCAGCAGCTGGACAAACACGATAAGGATGCTGCTGCCACCATTCATTTCATTGCACGCACAGCTCGAGAAAATTCCCAAAAATACTATAGTATTCGGATAATTTACATACACATATGCACGGCATGCGCAAAGAAAATTCAATTCGGCAAATTTACATTCGAAGTTGAAAATTGATTTTTATCTTTTGTTCCCAGAGGTTGGTAACAAGGAATAATTGCTTCGATTTGCATTTTATAAAATGAACTTTAAACCTTGCCTCTGCCACTGCTGATTGCTTTTTTTGGGAAAATATGTGGGGGGTAACTTTTAGGGCTCTAAACCTAAATTAAGTGTGCCATCGATGCAAGGAGTTGTATTTGAGATTTATTAAGAAACCCAAGTTTTATAGCAAACTCTTTTTTAATTACTAGGTTTTTTGTGGCTTAATTATTGTGAGTGTTTAAGAGTTTAATCGGAGCAGATATTTCTCTACTATTTTCAAAGAAGAGTTAATTGAAAAATTTCTATAATTTCTTAAAAATAAATAAATTGATCAATTTTAAGCCTAAGAAATACATTTCTGAATAGTAATTACCAGCTTAAATAGATTGACACTTTTCTAGCATCATTCTTATTATGGATTTTTGTATTTTTCAGGCTGCAGCTGCTGTCGCTTCGGCAATGTCATGCGAAAACTCAATAAATTTTGCGCCAACGATTTATCATGGGCTTGATTACGAAAATGCAGACACAATCACAAGCTGTATGGGTGTGTGTGTAAGTAGGACCCAGTTGCATGCATAAAATAATATGGCAATATTATAATAGACATACAACAATGGAAGCAGAGCAGAGCAGCACCCAAAATGGCTGCCATTTTTCACATGTCAGGCCATTGATTTGCAGTTGTTACACAAAATGGCGGCCGGGTACCGTTAGTAACCCACTAATGGATTGTTGCCAGTCATTCAGGAGGCGTGTGTGTGTGTGTGTGTGTGTGCGTGTGGGTTCAAGAAAGGTTATAACTAAATTAGCATAAATTGCGGCACGAGAATTGACAAGCCTTGCCTTGCCTTCGATTATACATTGCGAAGTGTCGAGCAAATGTTTGAGTTATCCTTCCCTCATCTCAGAGCTAAAATTAACAGGTTTCGCTTTGATTTATGAACTAGGACTGGCGTCAATTGAGTGGGTGGAATACAAATTAATAGATTAATATTTTATAATCGAATTTCGTTCGTGATTTGCATACCTGGCTAGCTCCCCAGGACTACGAAAATGAGCCGTTGTCGATGCTAGAAATTGCAAATGTCACACCGTCGGAGAGCAGTTCAAACATTTTCCATTAAATTTAATTTACTGCACAACGCACCCACATACCTCTCACAATAGACCTGACAGGACTTCGTCCAATGCATCTGTCAAAATGCCTGCCAGAACCGAACCGGGGACCAAGTCAAAGTCCCTGGCACGGTAAATTAATTAACTTTATTGTCTGAGACTGTCGTCCTGTTCGTAATTTGATTAAACAGCTCCAACTGCCACGTGTACATGCCTCTTCCTCTCGGCTCCTATATACCCTGAGATAAGGATATATATATATATATATATGGATATTATCAATTTGATGGCAGCATTTATCATTTCTGGCTACATTTTTGAAATGAATTGTGATTTCTCTGTCATTAAAGGTGAATCATTAGACACGATTTCTCTTCTCTCTAATTTAATAGACTTGAGCTAATGGACTAAATAGTGAACTCTCGGAAAATGGCAGCATTGTCTGTGATAAAGATTGACAAACAACTTTAAGATTTTCAATTGAATTTCCTGGAAAATGTCAGAGAAAATAGAGGACTCTAGACTGCACTTTAATACTCGAAAATGTAGAAACAACTAAAATATTTTCAGCCTGAAAGTATGGCATATTTTTCACAAGTTTGTATCCACAATAACTGCCTGACATGAAGTAATAATCATTTAGTTATTCCAGGCCATTCAAGAAGAAAATTATGTTACACTTTTAACTTTTCCTTTAATCTTTAAGGACATGAAAGTAGTTGTAAAAAGTAATTAGTATATTTCGCAATCCTTAAGATTTTTTACTGACAATAAAAAAGAGCCAAAACGTGACTTAAAAAGAGCAATTAAATATCACATTTAAAAATTCCTTGAGCTCAGGAAAAACTATAAACTATATATTTTTAAAATAAATTAAGTGCAAAAATAAATAGACAAAAAATATAAATATGGTAAAAAAAATAAATAAGGGGAAGAGGCAATAAAGTTAGAACATAAGAAGATAAGCGAAAGATTATAAGTACAGAACTCTGAAAATTCATAGGAATTTTCACTGAGCTCTCCCTCGACTCGTACTCTTAACAGAACTTGACGAAAATACTCACAAGAACCTAAATCTTAATATATATCTATAGTATATCTATATACATATATATCTATATACATGGTGACAGTCTCTCAGTTGATTTCCAAGTTGGTAATGCAATTTTGGTTCCCTATTGCACTCTGCATTTTGGGACAGCAAAGTTTCATTCCCAACTTGCAAACCATTTTGATTGACTCTTTTCTTGTTTTCGATTGATTTTCAGGAGTTTCTTCATTGCTCCATAAAGACAAAAGTAAAAAATTGGAGTAGAAAAAGTCAATAAAAGTCAAAATAGAAAAAAGTTGAGAAATCAGTTCAATTTACAAACAAAAGGCAAGTTTGATTTTTTGAAAATAAATACCATAAATATTATGTTGAATTGAGTTATTCTTCTCCTTAACTTCTTAAAATTGGAAAACACAAAATAGTGAGGAACTTCTATACTCAAGTGAATAAAATGTTTTTCAGAATAAATTGAAATACAAAGAGGAAATGCAAACAGCTAAATGGTCGTCAATTAAAATTATTTTTTAGTCATTTCTATGGGGCTCCTGAGACATAAATAAATTCTGATAAGTAAATATGCATGACGCACAGGCCGGAAAATGTTGTTTCTCTTCTTATAAGTTGTGAAAAACATATATACAGAGCCACGGGTCCCAAGGGTTTTAGCAATACAATTGCCTGCATTTACTTTCGTCATAATTTGATAAGAAAAACTGCGCTTAAACACCAATGTTTCTCCACAGGGTTTTGCGATAAAACCGTCTTGCGGAATCCTATATATTAGTTATATTCCTTCTAAGAGGGCTCAGTTTCACTTCGTACGGCAATCAAATAAGTTCACATCCTTCAAAATGAAGCTCCTGAAAATCGCTTTCGTTCTTCTAATGGCAATCTATGCAGTCTCTGCTTTTGAATGGTGATTACAGTGATTTTAGATATAAAGTTTTTGCAAAAAAGAAACTATTTATTGGTGTTTTCACAGCCCCAAGACAAGGGAGTGTCCCGTCCGTCTTCCGGAATTATCAGAATCCAAGACACCATGATCCAAATATCTTTCAATACGCGAAGACCTACATGATGATGACCAAGATTACATGAAATAAATGAAATAAAAAGAATAAAATGCAACCTTCTGACTCACTTAAATATATTAATTTATAATATACACATATGGACAAAATAATAGGTGTGAAAATTTTAATTTCAAAATATCGTTAAATTTCGATTTAAACACAAAATTTTTTGGTGAAATTATATTTTAATTTCATAGTCACATTGTTTTAGTTGGAATTAGGGGATTTCCAGGAATAAATTCGCTTTTCGGTAAGAATTACAGATCGTTTTCGTGCTTTGACTGCAAATTAGGCTGGTCAATGAAATAGGTGTATGACACACAACATTTATTTGTCATTAATTAAAAATAGAATTTAGTTGCAAAAGGTAAGATATTAAGAAATTATGATAATATACGGACTTAACAACCATCAAATCCAATATTAGATGGGTCGTGGGCGTCATTGCAGTGCGGAGGAGTGAAGACTCGTCCGACGACTCCGAGATGAAGGAAAAACCTACAAATGCATTGCCACATTAATGAAACGGTCTCAAAACTTTGTTACAAATGCCTTAAAACCGGAAAACAGAGTAGAAACTCGGGGAGCACCCAGAAAATCGTCATCAACGACCGATAATCGCATTGTTCAATTGGTTAAACGCGATCCATTCATGTCATCCAGGACAATTGCAAAGGAAATTGGGAATACTATTTCCTCACAAACCGTCCGGCGACGATTGGCAACATCAAACCTACCAGGTAGGATTGCCCGAAGGGTTCCTTTGCTCCGGACGGCAAATTTGCAGATGAGGCAAAAATTTGCATTAGATCATAAGACCTGGTGCGGCCCGGAGGGGGAGAAAAAATGGCGTAATATCCTTTGGAGTGACGAAACCAAAATTAATTTGTTTGGTAATGACGCTAAAAGGAATGTTCGTCGTCCTAAAGGCAAAGAATTTGACGCCAGGTACACATGTAACACCGTAAAACATGGAGGTGGTAGCTTAATGGTATGGGGCTGCTTCTCATAGGATGGTGTTGGTCCGATTCATCCAATCGACGGAATCATGGATAGATTCGTTTATAAAAACTTATTGGAGATGGTAATGCTACCATATGCCGAGGATAATATGCCACTTTTATGGAAGTTCTAACAGGATAATGACCCGAAACACTCATCGCGAGTTCTAAAGGATTGGTTCCGGGAGCAAAATTTGGATGTTCTTGAGTGGCCAAGTCAATCCCCGGATCTCAATCCCATTGAGAATCTCTGGGGTGAACTTAAAAGAGAAGTTGGAAGGACTTTTTGCCAAAATATTGCTCAACTTTGGGATATTGTCAAAAAAACTTGGTACAACATCCCAGTTGAAACTTGTCGCAAGTTATTATTGTCCATGCCAAGACGAATGGAGAAAGTCCTGAAAAATAATGGCGGATATACCGGTTATTGACTGCCATTTTAAAATTTAAAACTGAAACAGGACCTAATTTTTTGAAAAAACGATATAATTTGAAAATTAATCGTCCTACACCTATTATTTTGTCCAGCCAAAATTTGTGAATTTAACTATAAAATAGTTTTTTTTATTTATTAGAGAGTTTATGAAGCTGTTTTTAGTTTTTAAATGTAGACAAATATTATGAGGATTGGAAAAAACTTGTTTTGTTAAGATTTATAAAGAAATGAATTAGAAATTAAACGTTAAAGAACAAAAAAAACGCACACCTATTATTTTGTCCATATGTGTAATTATTGTATTGTGCAGAACAAAATGTCAACCAAAGCATCAATCATGATTGTAAAGTTTTATAAATAAATTTTATGTGAATTAAATCAGTGGTACAAGTTTTATTTTGAGAATAAAAGTTGGAAAATCAACTAAATCAAATATGTAGAATATGTAAATTCATAAATGCAGTAACTTAATTTTGTCCTACATTAAACATCACATGACATTTTCAAAAAAGCACACAAGAGCTCGTAATAAACAAAATAAATAAATACAACTAAGTAATAAATAATAAGCAAGTTTTCAGTTTGAAAACATAGGATCATATAGTCTAAAAACTCACCATTGACCAATTTATTTTAAACGTATATAAAAAATGTATTATCAAGCTATTTTTCCTATTTAAAATTACAGTCCTTTGTTTATTTAATATATTTATATTTTTTTATATATATTTAAAAACAACAGCCAAAACAAAAAACAAGAAAAGCTTTAAGCAAGTCAAACTCATTTAAAATAATAAAAACAAATAAGTGACTTGTTCTTTTTGCCTTGCTTAAACTGGTATCCCATTATTATCTCCAGTTGTTATATTTTTCTCGATTTTAATTAACTTAAAAAACATGGAAAAATTTAAAGTCGAGCAAGTTGGAAATATATTTTATAAATTCCCTAAGTAATTATTTATCAATAATTGTTATGTTAATCTCTGCAGCATCTTTCAATTATTCTTAATCTCAACTTGAGCCCAGTAAAAGCTTCTGTTCAATCATTAAAATATTTACATATTTCTTAGAGCCACCTCCATATGCATAAGAATACAACAAATCTACAGAAAAATACAAATTCAAGTTAAAGAACCATCGTAAAAAATAAAAACCTGTTCCCAAGCACACAGCACGAGCTATGACGTATCTCTTGATATCCCACCAGAGGCGGAATATTGAATTTTACGATTGCCTGGAACGCTTGTCAATCAAACGCGCTTAGCAAACGAGTTCTACATTTCTCCAGAAGACCCACAGCCAGACGCATGCAGCCGAGTTCAAGTGCAATTAACTGCAGCTAATTGAACCTGAAATCGGAGGGACAGATATGGAGACCCGGGAGACCGGTGCCGGTGCTGGTGCCGGTGGTGATGGGATTTTCACAAAGCAGCGTAGGGTAATACCACACGTAAAAATCAATAATGCGGTTTTGCCCCAACCAAACGCTGATAACAACGACGGATCGGAGCTATATAAGCGGCGGGATGAGTCTGGCAAAGGCATCAGTTCAGTTCTCGCTTCTGTTCGGCTAATACAAAAAGATGAAATTCCTCTCGGTTGCCTTCCTGCTCGGCCTTCTGGCTCTGGCTAGCGGTAAATATAATGATTTTAATAATAACTATCAGTGATTGTTAGTTAATAATTATAAATCCATTTAGCCACCCCCCTGAATCCTGGCAATGTCATCATCAATGGAGACTGCCGAGTGTGCAATGTTCATGGCGGAAAATAAGATGGCTGAACAATTTTGGAATATTTGATGGAAACAACAATAATCAATGATTACCTTTTTGAAAATAAAATTCCCACACTAATCTCTACGGCATATTGCGATTTAATCTCTGACCTAATTCCGATTGCAATCACCATTGAACATCTGTCGGTGGAGGCATTAACATTTCATTTCATTAATGCCTGGCCATATGTATTCCATATATTCCATATATTTCATATTCAAGGCCCAAAACGTTTGGTTGCCAGCGAGTGCAGTCCATTGATTTGTTGTAAAATTTCATTTATTTGCTGTGGCTGGCAGCCGCATTGTTGGGTGGTGCTTTATTGTCTGGATTAAGGAACATAATGTACACTTAATATGCATATAACTGTTATGTTAATGCCGCCACTGACGTCCCCCCTTCTGTCGCTATGATTTTAATTTTCCCCTCCGCCCCCTTTTCGCTTATGGCATTTTGCATTGATTTATTAGCGTTTTCCAAGAGCTCAATTTTTAAAGTTTTCGTTTATTTTACCCACTCCACCAATATGTACACTTTGAAAATTGATAATAATTAATGCGATATTCTCATTTAAAACTCTGCGAATATGTTAATGACATGGTTTAATTTCGTTGCCAGCGAAAATTGTAATTTGATTGTGTTCAGATAATTCGAGCATCGAAATAAGTCTTGTTAAGGCTCATATAAATCCCAATTTGTTTACTTTCCAGCTGGTTATGAAATATAATAAGTAGGTGCATTGTTATTAAATCGATAAAATAATATTCTAGCGAGAAAAGTCATTGAAAGAAGAAAAATATGAGACATTATTAATAATTTAAAGTTATTAGCTGTATGTAAAATATACAAGAAAATAGGAAGAAGACAATAAATGGTTAAAAAAGGTATTATTTTTTAAATTTAAAGGCGATTTTATTACTTAAATGGTAACAGAAAATACATGCATACTCACATACTTAAAATATGTGTTCAGTCATAAAAGGTTGAGGCTTACCTGCAATGAAAAAAGAGAAAGAAAAAACATATAAATATTTAACCACAACTCTCATAACATAATATCCATTAAATAAGCTCCAATTTATTTTTCCTCTTAAAATCAATATTTTCTGATTATTATTATTATCTCCACATCGTTTCTAAAACATCATAAATACACCGAATTATATCATGTATTTTCCTGAAATTTTCGGCGCAAACTCACTAAAATATTCGTTGAAAAATAGCGTTCACCTATGCGAGATATTCCAAAATTTCCGTTTATTATTAGGAATAAATTTCAAAGGCCTTTGTGCACATGCCATTTAAATATTCGCCTCAATTGATTCGTGCTGCAATTGGAAATGTAGATTTATGTCCCAGCAGCGCGCCAATCATCAAAATGCACTTTCTGTCGTTTTTAGACATTTTTTTTAAGCCTCGTCTTTGGCATGCAAACTGGAAAAAAAAATCTCTTTTCATTTTTCCCGCAAACAGAGTCACAAAGGGAACGAAGCTGTGATGGGGCGGTGAATCTACGTCAGCCGACATGAGCTAGGGAGTGAAATAATTTCAGAACCCCAAAGAAGCCCAATGCGCATAATTTAACTGAAGAGCCATAAGACACGGCTATAAAAATTAGAGTGTTAATTCTAGAAATAATTTAAAAATCAGTTTAAAAATTATTACAACTTAATAAATCACGTTTGTATACCAAATTTTACAAGTCTTAAGAGAGGAAGTTTAAATTTTAATTAAAAGTTTGCTTACAATTTGCGTTTTATTTTTAAATTGTAGAAGCTTTATATTACGGAAACATTGTTTAGTTTTGTAAGGTATTCAAATAAATAATACAATTTAAAAAAGTATATAGATTTTAGTAAAATATAAAAGTACGCTATTTTATTTTACTATTTGGAAATCTCACTGCTGTCATTTAAATGTTTTTAACTGTTAAAATAATTATTTAAATGTCCAAATCATAACAGTTATTAGTTTATTATTTCATATCTCATTGCTGTTATTTTAAATGTTTTTCACTGTTAAAAGAAGAATTAAATGATATATTCATATAACAGTTGCTGTTATTTTAAATGTTTATTACTGTTAAAATAATAATTAAATGATATATTCATAACAGTTTAGAAGAGTTATCATGACAGCAATTAAATATTAAAATAATAAAATCACATATTTTGTATGAAAAGAATATAGATCTGAATAATATCATATAATAAATTATTTTTTTCATTTAAAAACATTAACAACACTAACACACTATTGATGAAAGAACAATTTAAAATACCTCAAAAAGTGTTTAATAGTTTTTGTATTCACATTATATTTCTATAACTGATTTGTAGTTTATCTCTCATGTTTAGAAACATAACTTTTCCTGTAAAGATTATCTCCTATCTCTATACTTTTTTTTTCAGTGCAAAATAGGAGGATATGCGGTCGTGCGGGAGTGTCGGAAGTGAGGGCGTTGACTGCATTTCATTTTGAGTTTTCGGCAGTCAGCAAAACGGCAGCCTGCTGTGCGCTGAAAGCCGCAAAAAGGCAACGGCACACAGTGGGATAAAAAGGGACATTGCCTGGCCATCTTAGCTTCACTTCACGTGCTGCGGCTGTGTGTGTGTGGGTGTGTGTTTTCTGGCTTTATCGCATAATCTCGGCCCCTGGGCCTTGGCATCATTTTTGGTGATTTTTCTTCTGGTTTTCGTTTGCGGCTCGTCGCTACTCTGGACCCCCATCGATAATGATGTTAATGATGGGGTCGCCCATGAGCTGCATACTTTTTGGCAGCCCTTTCGAAACTGTAAACCCCTTGGTCAAAGGGAGTGGGAGTCTTTATTCTTGCTTGGGGATACCTTGGACTTTTACTTCAATGTTTCGCAAAATGTGTAGAGTACATGCATATGTCGAAAGAGAGCCCCCAGAGTATGCTATAAACAATTTATTGTAACAACTCGTTCAACCTTAAAGACACAACACTAAAAACGAAAGAACAGCAAGAGCACAGAGAAAACTCCTGACCGACCAACCCTGCTTTAGCAACCATTTTTCAACTGCTGTTTAGCATAAAATTTACTGCAGCAAGAAAAGCGTTTGACGTCGACCCGAGAGCCCGTAAATCCTACTAATCAAATTTATTACCCATATACTACAGAGGCGGGCCGCCGCCAACCACAAGCTTTCTCCGCCTCGGAAGGGGGTCCGTCGTCCTCGTGTCTGGCCACTTCAAATGCCCCGGCAATATGCATATCAAATTTAATTAGAGCGACGGGGTAAACAGAGAGCCAGCCACAGCAGGTCGAAGCTCTAAGGAAGTGTAGAACGATCAGGACTTCAAAGGCCAGGCTGCTACTTGGCAAAATTTCATTGTTTTCAGTTGTGGTGTTTTTCTTTGGTTGCGTAGAAAATAATTCAATTATTAAAATAATAATTAGAGGGTTCCTAAGAGGGGGTTTGGTTTTACACAAAAGGTACCGGTTGCCGGCACTCTTTTGCGGTTTACCCGCAATGCACAAGTAAATCAGCAATAACTGGGTATAACTTCAACTCGGAAGCGAACGAGAGAGTTTTAAATTTTTTCTCTCCGACTACAATTGAGTGAATTTAAGCTCTTCTCTTCTGAGAGAGTAATTTTTCCTCTCTTTCTGGGAAAGACGTTTTACCAGCATAGTACAAGAAAATGAGCGATTACTCTCTTTAAGTTTCACTCAGTAGCGAACGAGACAGTTTTACATTTTCGCTCTCCAATTAAAATTGAGCGGAATCACCTCCAAAAAAGCTATTTTTTTAATTAATTAAATAATTACGGTTTAATAAAGGAAATAGTACCCAAAAAATATATGGATTTGGGATAAGGTACAATGTACATAACTATAACTTATTCATTAAAGATATCTTTAAAATACGATTAATTTGAAAAAATTACAAATTTAAAATGATTTGTATATTTAAAAAATAAAAATAATGATTAATAAGTGTTATATCTGTCTATTTAAACAACCTTTTATTTAAGGCAAACAACTAATTAATTATTTAGAATTAAACACATAATTTCTCTAACTATTAATCGCTATGTTTTTGTAGCATCCTCCTCTTACATACATTATATTTTTCCCCCTCAAACCTAAATTTTATATACACGAGACTTTTATCACACAAAATCCTGCCTAATAAATTTCATCCCAAAAAACGACCCAAAACGGCAGTGGCGATTTTGGCTAATTTTGATTATTTTACTGCAGCTTGAAGAGTGAGGGAACTCACGTTAATTGGCTTACAGGCCCACAAAACGGCCACACACACACGAACACACCAACAATTTGTTGTGTGCACTCAATTTAAATGGAGTTTCGGCCTGGGTTCCAACCAGGCCCCAGCCTGGGGGATACCCTGATAGAATTTTTGCTCGTTTTATGCTCTTTCCGGAGTTGCCATGAATGTGACATTAATGAGCTCTTAGCCTATCCCACAGGCAAAAGGCGCATGGCGCTCCTGGCGACGCTGCCTTTATGGCTATAATTTGTCCTTGGATTTGGTAGGGAGAGGGAGATTGAGGGAAAGGGACCAGAGGCCTGAGTATGTTCATAATTAAATTGTTATTTGGCTGGAGAATATGGCCCCAAAACTGCCTGCTCATTTGAAGGTTATAAAAGGTCGGTCCCGCACTCCCACTCTCCCTTTCCTCGATATTCCCACTTATGTGGGTTCGAGTGGCTGCCCGAGAGAGATTAAAAAATTACGTTTATGCCCAAATGAAATCCCCTTTTCGTGGTCACGCAGCAGGCCCAGCCTTCAGGTTCCTGATTCATTGTTAAAGTAAAAGTTTTTGATTTCCCCAGCAAAAGTTAAACATAACTCCCGGTCAGGTAACTTAGCTCGTTCGCTCTATAAACTTAATGCTCATTTAATTATAAGCAATTTTGCCCACGAGTTTTTATGGAAATCTCTTGCAGTATATACACAAAGAAGTGTGGATTTAATTTAATTGCTTATTGTTCAGCTCGCGGATGAACTTTCCACCTCACTCTTAAGTGAGCGACCAGGGTCAGGGATCCTAAATCGGATTAAGAACTTGATAGCATTACTGAAAAGTTTAAGCAGATAAGATAAATCGCATTATTAAGGGAAACTAATTTAAATGTGCTGATAGGGATTCAGTTTTTATTAAATGTAGGAGATGGTTTGGCCTTAAATCTAAAGGTTAAATTAGAGTTTACTACGTTTGGCAATTACTTAAGAATATTTTCCATATAAACACATAACATTTTAAAGTTAAATAGGGTATACAAAAATTTATTATAACAAAACATGAATTGGAATAATATAAATGCTATAAGTACTCTCCCAAGTCGTAAGCAATATTTTTTTTAATCTTAAATTCTTATTTAGAATATGTTAAAATAACCCAAATATAGAAAATTCAACACAGTAATTTAAGTAAAATTCTTGAAGTACTTCCTAATTCTATGAAGAAAAATCTGTTTAAAGTTTCTAAAAGCTATTACCGCTTTTCTAACCCGTATATAATTGTTCCACAAATCAAGATCTTCTTTTCATCATGTTAAAATAATCAAAATATTATCCATTTCAAGATTTATAACATTAATTTATGAAAAAAATCCTTGAAATATTTAGGTTTCTAGTCAATAAAAAAGTATAAATAATCTCCAAGCTTTTAAAAATTCTAATATCTTCCCTGTCTGATGTTTTAATAATCGAAATAAAGACCCCTAAAAAAAATTCAAAAACATTTAAATAAATAATTCCTTGACGAGCGGCGTCAATAAAGTCCCTTCTCCTAAATCTCATTAAAGTCTTATCACACATACACCGTTTGAGTTCCCCCCAGGGCGTTCCAATTTGCAGCGCCACATTGAGATTTATGTGGCTTATGCGGAGTGCATCGCATAAATCTCGGTCCCCCGGCCCTCTTCTCACTTACAAGCTCATTTGATGTCAACCTCAAAATCACCGGAGGATGAGGGTGGATACCGGGAGGAGTAGGTGACGTTGAACACCTCAAATGTATCTATTATGAGGCGGCGCACCATTTACATGCCGCCAATTGGTGACGCTTTTCGGGCGCCATAATGAAGTTGCATTCGGCATACGTCAGGGCGTTACGCAATCAACAAAAATATATATCTACATGTATATATATAAATTTATATATATATATGAATACACGACAAAGCACAGCGGCACACGGCGATTTTATCTAAATCAATTCAATGAATGCAGGCAGGCAGCCAGATGCAGACAGGCAGAAGGAAGTAACATCCCGCATGGATGTTGCTGGATGATGCTGGCAAACACGGAGCAAAAATATACACAGAACTTGAAACTGGGGAAAAGCTGAAGAGCTGGGAGAGCTGGGAAGCTGGGAAGCTGGGTAGCCGGGAGAGCTGGGAATTCGGAATACAAAATACGGAAATACAGAGTACGGACTACGGAGAACCCTCTACCCCGCCGCCTTTGGGAAGGCAAACACAATAACAGAGTCAGACTGCGATAAGAGAAACAGAAACTCAAATTAAATTAAAATCTTTCAGTTTCAATTACGAGTTTTTGTGTGCGCCACTCTCCAATTCCAGCATACAAAACACAAATTGCATTCAAAATGCATTAAAAGCAATTTGCACGAAAAATTTGCATAAAATCCAGGAGGGCGACACTGCGACAGAGCCCCAGACAGCGCGCGACCAAGACCGACCCTTGGTGCAGAGCCAAAGGAACAAAATTATATTGCTATCAATTATAATGGCAATGACAAAACGCAAATGCAACGCAAGGTGAAGTTGAAGGAACTTTTCACAGTCGACAGCCGAAAAAAAATGGGGGATGGATGCACCATCAAGGCGGGGTTGCACTCTAAATTGCAGGGGAGAAAAAAAAACAAGAGTAAACACCAAAAATGCAACAGGGAAGCTTCATGGTAGGAGGACAGCACTTCCATCTGGTTACAAATAGGGTAAGAACATTGCATATGCACTTCTTAGAGATGGGACACATGAGGAATTATAGGTGAGTTCATTAAGAATCAAAATTGTTATAGGTAATTTTAGTGAAAAGTCTTAAATATCACAGAAATTTTTCAAAATATTATTTCTTTAGAATTGACTTCTTAAAATATAACATTTTACATATCGTAAACAATTTTTCAAAGCGGAAAATTGAAAATATTATAACTTAATGTGCAAAGTTTATAGTTAGATATTAAATTTGATTATTTAAATATTAACTCTGCGTTATTTGAATTCTTAAGCATGTTGACACAAATCAAAGCCATTTTATTTGTATAAATATTTCATTAAGTTGTTACAGGCTTTGCCTTTTAAAATTCTTAAATACAATTTGACAGACAAATTTTGTTGTAAAAGTGTTAGCAAAATAATATTGTATAACAGATTTGACCTATAACTCAGAGTTTTGAATTCTAAAAATTTTTACACTTAGCAAAAATCAGTAGATTATTTTAACGAATATTTTCAAATTGTTACAGCGTTTGCCGCCTGAAATTCTCAAGTACAAATTCGAGATTGAAGGCTTTAAACCTGTCAACATAAATAATAATGATGAGGTTCCTTAAAAAGGATTTAAAAATACAATTAATAAAATTAATTTATCTAAAGTGGTCCCAAGATAAATTAAAAAATGAATTTATTAAACATTTTATTAAATTAACTAAAACTAAATTAATTTAACTTAAACTAATTTATCTAAAGTGGTTCCAAGATAAATTCAAAAATATATTCATTAAAAATTTAATTAAATTACCTAAAATAATTTTAGTAAAATTAAATTAATTTAAATTAAATTAATATCGCTTACAAAAATCTCCCTCATCAACCATCTCTAATTTCATAAACTGAGCCTGACTATGCAAATTTGTTGTTGTTGGCGCCGTAGGTGGTGCAGCAACAGCAACAGCAGTGCAACACGGACACGCTTCAAAGGTGCAACCGATTGCTGTTGTGGCACTCAAGGAGGACGCATGTGGCAGTGACTCTACCCTCCTCCTGCTCCGACTTTATGCGGATTTGGGGGAAGATGCGGAGCAGACAGACTGAGGGGCACGACAGGGGCAGGGGCAGGGGCAGGGGCAGATTGGCAGGCCAGACAGATTGCCGTTGCAGTTGCAGGCAGCCGGCGCCTGATGCCACCGCCTGCTGGCTGCTGCCCCGCCCTCCATTGACAGCGACATTGTCGAAGGTGTTGGAATATATCCCAGCTTTTGTCTCCCTCCCGGCCCATCCTTTCATAGAACATTGAATTATTGCTTGCTGCATGCTACAAATCAGCTATAAAGTTGCTGTTGCTGTTGCTGCTGCTGCTGCTGCCCTTGGTGGTTGCAACTTGCACTGCTGCATGCAGTACACAAGCGGTATCTTGCTTGGATAAATATTGTTCTACTTGTTCAACAGAATTGCGATTGATCTTTAAATTAAATTTGCAATCTTGTTTATAAGCTGCAGCCCGAAGGCAGCTTGAGGAAATGGTTGGGAATGGTTTATGGGAATTGATAAATTTTCCCATAAGCAAGTAGAGTTTAGTTTATTAAACAGCATTAAAAAAAAGGGTTTTGCATATACTTCATTGGAATTCCTTTTGATAAGTGATTTAAAATGATTTTTACAACATTTTTAGCATTTATGACTACCATTTCGCACACTTTTGCATACATTTATTTCATAAACATAAAACAAAATGCAAAACACATTGGGCACAACCATTTTGGCCATTAATGGCAGACAATATAAATCAAAATAATAATACATTAGTAAATATACCATTAAGGTAATGTTTAAACCATATTTTAATTGACTGAAGTGGCTCTCAAGCAGACCTAATATTGTCCTATCACCATTCAATGTTTGTTTTATTTTCAGGAGAAAAGAAATATATATACTGCCTTCTGGAAAAATGCAGAAAAAGAAAAGGAAACAACAAGGAGAAAGCTTTTTTCAGCTTTTTCTATTTTCTGCTCCTCAGAAAGTAGTTTCGCCATTGTGCAAACTTATTTCTTTTATCCCCCGCCATTTGCCGTTGCCGTTGCCCAGATTTGTTGAGAGCGAGCATAGTGTACACTCTGCTAATTGGAGCGGAAAATTAGCAAGTTTTATTGATTCGCTGCACAAGATTTATTGTTCCTGGCACTCCTACTCCCACTACCTAGACTACACTATACAGCACAATAAAGGGATCAAGCCGAGAGGCTGAGGGAAAAGTTTGATCAGCTTTAAAAAAGTTTTGTTAACTGGAAATGCAAAGTGCGCTTTTGGGTAAAGTAAAGTCGTAATCATCCATCCATCCGTTCATGCATAATGCAAATAGATAGATTTGCATCAAATAAATGTTGTGGAATTTTAGCAATGCACACACGCTGAGTTTTCCCAATGAGTTTTTTGTCAATTCATTCATTCTTTCATTATTGTAAAAGCGGATTACAAAACATCTCCAAAAGCCCCGCAGGGAAAGGCTGTCGCAACCGACAGAACACGAAAAATGCCTGCAGCAATATTAAATTTTTAAACAAAAAAAAAAATAAATAAAATAGTCCAAGGGAAAAAAGGAAGGAAACCTCCCTTAGCTAAATCGGTCATGTTGTATATATATTTTCCTTTTTTTTCTCTGGCAACAAAAAATGCAATTCAGCAAAACAAAATACAACTTTGCTTCCTTTTTGCTTTTATACCCATTACTTTTACAGCCTGCGGGTAAAATAATTTTGGCAAGTCAGAAAAAGTAAAATAAAGCTAAGATATATGCATAAAAAATTATATTTTATGCATGGAAAATAAATAGAAAATGTTAGGTGATGTTTATACAATAAAATATATATTTTTTCTAATTTTGTAAAGGGAATATAGAAAGAGTTCTATAACGTTTACAAATTGCCTTATTCTGGTTTCTGGTTACAATTTTAAACCAAATTCAACTTGAATTACATTTCTATAGAGCATCCCATAGTCGAGACTATTGAGTTTATTTTTTTCCCCTTCTTGTTGCTAAGTAATATGTATTTCATTTTGGCATTTGCCGCAAACACTCCAAATGCATTTGCCATTCCCTAGATTTGGCTCTTCCCTTATTTTGTGACTGTGCTGTGTGTGTGTTTGTCTATCTTTTTATTGAAGCCCTGAATGCGGGGTGCTTTTTTTTTGTATTCCTTATTCCTTTTTTTTGGGTGGCTTGGGATATATTGGGTGGACTGTTGCTTTTGTGGGGTAAACTCCTGCCGGAAGCGAGGATTTTTAATGCATGCGCGCTGGCTCGCCGCCTCACTTGTGTGCAAAGTTTCCTTTTGGCGCTGATGCGAACGCAGACACATGTTCCTACGACTATTTCGCTTACTGTACTTCCGTTCTCCATTCAGCAACGCCCTGAGGACATGGCCTAGTGGGCGTGGCACTAGACGGGCGTGTTCTACATATGGCGAAGGTACCACGATGGTTTTTTGCTTTTGATTCCTCCTCTCTTAGTGCCTTTTTAAACTGTATTTGTTTTGTTTATTTGTGATAGTTTGAGTATTTATTTTCGATTTGATTTTATGCTTCCAAGTATTTATTTAATCTATAAATAATCGCCAGTGGTCGGTAAACTAGTCTTTATTTTTAAAAATGCTCTTTACTGATGTATTTTTAGGCAGAAGGAAAGAATTTGCACTTAATTAAATAAATAAATTATATTATTGGCATTAAGTGAATAGGTTCTATTATTGAAAGTGTTTTTTTGTAAGGATTTGTTGAAGACAAGCACTATTTCATTTTGAAATGTAAATTTGGAAATTATTTTAGGTCTTTGTGAACAATAAATAAACTAGATGAGAGATGGGAAACTAAAAAATAAGAGTACATAAATATTTTTGAACAGAAATAATACCCTTGCAGATGGCATTAAGATTTCAGTCACAAATTTACAATGCACTGAGTGAGACTTTCAAGAAACTATAAAATAAAGAACTATATATATAAATATAATACAATTATATAAATAAATCAAATCAGAATTTAAATAATACGACAAGTCCTATATTTTCCCTCATCTGTCAGCATTTCTATGCGCTAAGTGAAAAATCAAAAATAAGAATCCTTATACTTCTTTTCGCATTTGACACTTTTACGATCTGCTCTTCCGACTCAAGGCTAAGAAAAATCTGCCAGGACAAAGGAGTTGGGTGAGTTTCGGGGGAAGAACTTAATCCTGTCGCCGACGGAATGCCGTGACAAATAGTTCTCCCTGTCAGTAGCCAAGCATACTACTACACATGTATGTATATATAACTGGCTATGGAGTGGCTCAGGCTCAGGACAAGGAAGCGGGTAAAGCGGGATATGGCCCAAGTTGGATCACGTAGCGAGGCGCGATTTTGTCGCTTGCAACTGCAGCTTACTTTCGACACGTTCACACTGACACTCACACTCACACTCACATTCACGTTCACGTCGAATGCATTTGCAGCTATACCCCGAAGGATGCGCCCAGACAGACATTTACATTTGGTTGTGGCTCCCCTCGATTAGAAGAGAGCTCAAAGATACAAATGTATCTCTCTGCGTGTGTGGCATGCAACGCCCCTGAAAACACTTTGCAGGCGGCGCCGCCACAGTCCCCCACACACACACTCACACACACTCGCCTTGGGATGGATGCAAGTTGTGTTTACACTCAAATATTTCTCGTTTTATAGCAATGCGGTTGCCGGTTGCCTCTCCTCCGAGAACCTAGCACCCTCGTCAAGATTGCCACGACGGCACTCGTCGTTAAAGTTTTTAGGGCAGTGTAATTAGTCGTTTTCTCGTTTTTCTCCCAGTTTTTTTTTTTTTTTTGGGTGTTTACATCTCCCCTCCGTCTCTTGCCCCTCCCGGCAGTGTTTGAATAGTTTTGAAAATCCTTTGCGGCTAACACTAATTTGATGGTTTGGCATGTTTAATTTTTTGGTCTTTGTTTTCACGTTAATTTTTCGGAGCGTCGGTCAGGAGGTGAAATCAGCATAATGTGAAAATAATTGTTGTGGAAAAACATGCTGTTGGTCGAGTCGAGTGAGAATGCGGGGGAAAAGTGTACGCAGACACTGATTGAAATAATTTGAAATTTAAACGAATCACTTCAGTTAAATTGTTTGTAATAAATGGCAGGTCAAACGTTATCGAAATGATTATTTTTGGGCAGACAAAATGCAATAAGCTTTAAGTGTCGATAAAGAGCATTAAAATAAATAGAATTGATTGTAATTATTCAGGCTGAATAGGTGTATAAGCTTGCTCTAGAGGATATTAATATGATTTGGTAACTTGGGTGATTTTCTTTCTGTAATCAATATTTTTTAAATATTAAAAACAAATTTTTCTTGGCTATCTCTAGGATTTTTTATGAGAGCAAAGGATTTATTTTGAATTAACCCCTTTGTATCTCAGGAGATATTAATATGAAAAGCTGAATACTCTTTCATTTCTATAATTAAATACTTAAATGCCAGACTAGTTTCCCTGATAACCTCTTCTATTCATCCCAAAACCATGACTTTTATTCTGTATTTTCTAGCTTCTGAGTAACCCATCTGCTATCCCTTAGAGTGCCATCGACTTCTAGCTTTTCATTTTCAACTTGAAGCTATAGATGGTGGTTACTCTTCGGATACAATTGAATTCAATTACTTAAGGAAACTGTGTCGAGTTCTGCACACAAAAAGCAAGCAGAAACAACGGGGCAAAGACAAATATAGAAATAATTTTCGTTCTTCTTCTCAATTGGAATTTGCTCAATGCACCGAAGGGAGTGGGGGTAGATACATATGTCTCTTGTAATCGTCACATGTATGTATGTACGTTGCAACTGTTGCATCCTCCCGTGAAGCAAGCAGATAGATAGATAGAGATACATTTGTATTCGTATCTTTGGCACAAAAGTCAACGCCAGTTGCTGCTAACAAATGCGCTTAAGCAAACTGTCAATTTCATCTGAACTTTTTGCTTCATTCCACTTGACTGTCTGACTCCCAGTGCACATCCCTGTATCCGTGAGATACTCCGCTCCCCATTTCCAGCTCGTCGCAATAAATATATGTGTGTGTGTAATATAAAACTTTGATGGTAATTATTTTCCAGCACAACACCCGCATGCCCCATTCCCACATGGCAGGGGGTGGCAGGGTCATAAATTCAAGTTGCCGGTCGGGGGGCGGGGGGAGGGGGGAGCAAGCAGTTGGGTGTGAAAAATGAAAAGCATCTATAATCTAATTTTATCATTATCACAGATGTCTGCGCTAAGTGACGTCACAAGCTGCATGTGCAAGAAATGTCGCAGTTGAGTGGAGACGCCGTTGAAATGAAATCGTAAAAATGATTAAGAAAGTTGGTGGGGAATGCAAGAGTCGAATAGTTGATACCCTACAAAACAAAAATTTAATAAATATTTAAAAATTATATATTTTGAGATTTTTTTTGCGTTAAATTTGAGGAAAGTTTTTTCTCCTAGAATATATTTAAGGCAGGTATATTTAGTTCTGCCTGTAACCCTTTTTCCTATAGAAAAGTACACGATTTCTTGTTTTCTTTACCACGTATCGATATGTTATCGCTCGCAACTATCATTACTAGCTGCAACATAACAAAAATGGTCCAGAAAAATCTGAAATCGTTTGCAATATATATATAAATATTATAACAATTGAGTGTTAAAGGTATATTTTATAGTTAAAAAAAACTAATACAAAATTCGATGCACTTAAATGTATCGATATATATTGATATATTTAGTTGCATACATGCAATAATCGCAATCAGCTGACAAAAGTCGTTGCCAAATTAATTACAAATTTGTAAAAACTAGCAAAAACATGAATTTCTAATGAAATTTCAGGAGCTTCAAGAAAAGTGTTATAAATAAACCTTCAATTTGCATTTACAAATTAAAAAAAAAAAAAATTTTCAGGCCACCCTGCATTGATCATACCCCTCCAGCACGCAACTACAGGATATTGAAGTGGAGAACTGTCAGCGAAATGGGAAAAGTGTATTATTGTGTAAGAAAAATCGCCAGGCACTTGACTTTGCCGGCGGCAGCAACGGCAAAACTGCAGCTATTTTATGCTACTTTTGTGTGTGACTTTTGTTTTTGTCAGCCACAGGAGCAGGAGCCGCAGAGACACTGAGGAAAAAAAATAAAAAAGAAGGGGAGCTGGTGGGGTCACCACCATCACCGTTCAGCATCCTGCTTAGCGTTGTCCTTGCGCTTATTGTGCAGCTCGGCTTTCCTGTGTCTGAAGTTAAGTGCAACTCTAACATTGTGCAGCCGGCAGATAGCACGACATTCCATTGTTGTGTGCTGACTGCTGCTCCCTGAAAGGACTCTTAATTCACCCCACTCAGCCCCTGGAGCCAATTTGGAGCGGTGTGTCCCCCGCCCTAATATATACGTATGTATATATACTATATATGGGGGGGGCAACTAACCGACTCTATTACGCAGAGTTGTTGTTGCTCCCATTGTTGCTCCTGCATTCAACGCAAATGGCGACAACATTCGGGCACTTTGCACACTCACACATACAGAACAAAAAAAAAAATAAAATAAAAGAAAAATGGATGCCTGGGGAGCAGCAAGGTTAAGCTTTTCACACTGCCATGAAAAATCCCTTCAAAACTTTAATTTGCTAAGCTGTGGAAATAAAACGCCAGCCAGAAGTCAAAAGGTTAACTCTGCTAATAGAAAAAACTTTTAAATGAAAATGGGTTATTTTTTGGGCAGTTATTATATTACCTACTTGTTTGTGAGGCTTTTAAACAGTTTTGTAAATGGAAACATACCTGGAAAGAAACAAAAGAGAGGTGTTTACTTAGCAAAATTCGTTATAAAAATGTTTACATACATGTAGGATATACTATCTAAGTAGTTTATAGAAGGAAAAGTGCCTTATTTCATTTTAAGTTAATTAAAGCAGCTCTTAAAAACCTATATATTCCAAGCTGTTACATTTAAAATGTGTTAAACTTATTCTAATCAAATCCAAACAATCCACTTAAGTCAGTTTTCCCTGGGTCTCACTTAAAAACCCATCTTAAAACTCACCTTTAGATAACTATCGATTTCGTGCCGGCAAGAAAAAGTTCATTAGAAAAACAGGCAACCCTTTTGAAGCCAGAACCCAACCACTCCAATCCCAGAACAATTAAAAACGATCTACCCCCACCTACTACCACGCATCCAATTAAGGATGCACAAGGAACTCGTAAACTGAACCATTTACCGGGACTCTCAGACAGGTCAGGTACTCACAGATGTCAGCAGTAATTACGGGTGTGCACACACACACACACACACCCTCGGCTCGGCTGTGTGTTTTCTTAACGGGTTCAGCGGGAAAGAGGTAAGAAATCAATGGATAAACACCGAAGAGAGTTGGCTGACACGGCTCGAGTCAAGTCAGTCAGTCAATGAACCGCAGAGCTGGGGGAATGACATGCAACATGAGCAATTGTGACCTCGACCCTTGGAAGTTCGAATCGGACACGCCCACGTTGCCGCAATTCATGCATCATTAAGCCAGAAATTAAAATAACAGCAGAACCCACAAACAAATGCCGACAGAACAGTTAAACAATAATAGCAATAATAATAATAACAATAAGAACAATGGCAGCCGCAGCCAACAGATGCTGTAATTAATTCTATGAAATTTACGAGCGGTCAATGTGCGGGGCGATAAACTCCAGACGATGACCAGATGACCCAATGGCCAACAGGAAAGTGCGCAGCATTTAGCCTGAGTCTCATGACTAAGCGGGTTTATCGATTAGCATAGACACTTTAACAGATAAATGGCCAATAAATATAACCACAGCTCTACATATTTCTCAAGTCGGAACCTGTAAACTTGAATGGTTTTGCAGGTTAAATCTTTCAATGGTAAAGAAGGACATGGTCATTAATGCTGGAGTTCTGGTGATTTAATAACCAAGTATTGGTGGTTTTATTTTTTCACAACATAATTAGGAGATATTTTAACCCAATTTTTCTATTTAACAAGCTGCTAAAGTATTTTCAGGTCTATTACAAAAATTAAACAAACTTAGGTGTGAGTTAAAAAATCTATATTAATTTCAATAAGTTATCTATACTTATACGTATCTTGAATCAATTTATTTTATTTATTTAATGAATAAAAAATAGTCATTTCGCATAAACCTCAAAAATAACTACTGCGCTCTATTAATAATAAATTTGTGAAGATATAACACCTAATACCTTTATTAATAATAAATGTGTAATGCTAAAATTTGTGATACTTCAATTAATTATAAATTTGTAAAGAAATAAATTCGAATTCCTCAATTAATATTAAATTTGTAAAGTTAAAATTGTTTAATACTTCAATTAATAATAAATTTGTAAAGGAATACATTTGTAATAGAATAAATTCTAAAACCTCAATTAATAATAAATTTGTTGAGTAATAAATCCTAATACCTTTTCAAATCCATTTCAAAGAGGCAATGAATTTATTCCAACAACCAAAAGTTAATACCTGGTTGAAAATGGTGTAAATCAAGCATAGATATTGATATGTTAATCTTGTGATTTATTGGATACAATTCAAATGCAGATTTGCGTACAAATATATCCTTGTGGCAATAAATATGTGCGAGTTTGCCGCTGTCAGAGGCAATTGTGGAAAGTATGGAGGCGAATTTTTATGCCGCCTGGACGGAAGAACGACTCAATGAACGATTTATGGTGTCGCTTTGTCTTGGCTCAAACACAGGCACACACACACGTTCATCTGTTAGATGTTTACATGGCTAATTATGATTTATTTGAGCAATCATTTTTCTCAACTGCGTCGGCCAGCAAATACTCTCATATAGAGGGCAACATCCAAGCCACAGCTTTATGCTCTCTGCTGTTAGTTCCCAGATCTCAGCTCCCTGCTCCTAGTTCCTTGCTCCCAGTTCCCAGCTCGAACCTCCCAACTCCCTGCTCCTTCAGCTTTTCCTATTTTCTTGCTTGCTTTGGGGTGGCAGTGGTCCTTGGTCCTCGAAGGACACAGTCGCACTTTGCAGGCGTCGTCCCCTCGGCGTCTTTGTTTATCTAAGTTAATTACAGCAAAACATTTTTAGGGTCGCCCGCCCAGTTTCGTGGGTGGTTTGGGGTATTCACGCATGTTTGGGTGCGGACAGTTCCGCTGATTAATTGCCGCTAAGCATACAAGCCGCCATTATTCAGCCGCCATCACATAAAGGCCTAAATATACAAAAGGCCATAAGCACGGCTGCAGGAGGGTAGTTACTCTCTATATATAAAATATATACATAGCGAGGAGTAAGGAAGGGTTTATACATCAGAAAATAATAAAAGAAAAGGCTTAGCACTGATTTTATCCATATGGTAAAGGGTATCAGTTAGTGTATTAAATTAACTAAAAAAAAACTGTATATTAATAAATTTAATAAAAAAAATAATTGCTATTATTGATCTTTTTGTTGACCCTTTTATTCCCTGCAGCTTATATTGTCACATAAATCTTGTCATTAATAATAATAATCAATCAAACCCCCTCCATATGTTGGCTACATTGCACCCTTTGCACTTTCAACTTTAACCTGCCACAAATAGGAAAATTCAGACAGCTGCCTACTCAGTTATGTATTTCAAAGCATAAAACTGGCCCCGGACAAATGTCAAGCAAACAAATCAATTGCTGAACTGCCGCCACAAGCAACTACAGTTTTCTTAGAGAACGAATTTATTTATTTATTAGTCCAACTTTTTGTGAGTGTCTAATTTAATCAAGTGGTAAATTATATGAATAGGGTGGGTTTTTGATTGAATAAAACATAGAAGGTGATGCACGGGGAAAATAAATCAGAACTTACTTTAAGTAAACATGATAAATGGAATTTTTGTTATAGTAATTTTATAAAATCAAGACGATAGTTGCATAAGTTCAGAATATATTTTCAAAGTTTATAAATAATATATTTCAAATTTTGATATAATAATATTAATCCTAAATTTCTTTTCAAAATTATATGTGCTTACTGCTCGATCCTTGCTTTATTTCAGGACAGCTCTTACAGGGCATCCAAGGGGCTTCACCAATTTAACAACTAATTTAGCTCTTTTAAGATAATAACACTTCAGATAAGTGTCTAGCACTTCTAATCTTTATTTTTTCTAAAAAATGTGACTACATCAATGGAGATATTATCCCCTATATTAGAGCTGCTCAGGGAGATAACCTGAGGGCTGTACTTCTTCACACGAAGATACCCGAAGCTCTGAAGTTCAGTATCTGAACAGCTCCGATTTTTTATAACTTCAGATAGTAACCCTATTTCGCTCTAACCTCTTGCCCTTTTCTAATCCAAAAAAAAGGTATTGAAATGCAAATGCGAGTGGAAATAATTTTCGACATCGCCCCGATGAGAATTGATTGTCGGGTGACGTGGCCAAGTGGCCTCCGACATCCCTGCTGCATCCTGGCTCGCGACTGGCCGTCGCCCATTCATTGTTTGCTAGTTTGCTGGCTCGGTTAGCCCCTGTCCAAGCTCTCCGGCAAGGAAGTTGCCTGCTTGCTCAATGAATAAAGAAACAAACAAACAAGAATTTCGTACGCTTGACTGAATGTCTGCATGAGCGAATGAATGAATGAATGAATGAATGAATGAATGAGCGGGCAAGCGGGCAAGCGGGCAAGCGGGTGGTGCAAATGGCTGAATGAATTGTCGGTGGGTTGTATAAATCAACTTGGCGTTTATCTCAAAGCAAATAAGTCAACAGTGTAGACGGATAGCAAAATGCAATGTGAATGTGAATGAGAATGCGAATGCAGGGGCGACGGCGGGCGGGAGCTGTGGGTTTGTTTGCTTTCCAGGGGTCAGGGAAAACTTTTCCCCCGACTATGTGTGTGCGAATGTGTGATGACATGGACGATTTAGTTGCGCATCCGTTGGCAGCTTCAAGTGACCCCATCAACCTCAAGCCCCGCTCCTGCGATGCGAAATGAAGATTTTGCACTCGACAGATTCAACTTGGAAATAGAAAACTTTGAAATTGCAAAACGAAACTCACTGAATCCCATAGCCAAGTTCTGAATATTTAATTTTACTTAAAGTCTCATTCATTTCATAAATTTTAAAGATAACATATATATGTATGCATATGTGTAAGGATAAGTGAATATAAATAAACAAATAATATTTATGTACCCAAGCATTATACCAAATAAATAATAATAAAAAATAAATACTAAATATTCACTTAAAAAGTCAAGAAGATTGGAAAAATGTAGAAAGCAACTTGAATTTCCGTTACAAAAATGGAATAAGTTATTGGATGTCGACTTTTATCGATAAATCGTTCACATTTACATTCTATTAAATGAGCCGATATAATAGTAATCACTTTTTTTTACCACCTAAATAATTATCGATTAACGATATTGATAATGATATTGATACTGAAGACACTTCCAAACTTTATTTAAAGCAACTAAATTTGTAGTAACACGAACTTGAGGATATATATCTATTAAATTGATATAATAAAGAAGGTTTTTACGTTATCGAATATTCGGAATATATCGATATTATACCGCAAAGATTTTTCAATTAATTTGAAGCAGCTAAAATTTTAATTACAGAAATTTTATTCAAATATCGATTAGGTAAATATTATAACGAACACTTATATGGACAGCACCTTATTTCCGTTTTTGATAACACTAAAAAATATTAAATAAATATAGTAAAACTAAACCAGGCCAGGTACAGCCCAAGGATTCTCTCCCCGAATTATTCACAGGCAATTAAACACTTTGTTCCCAAGACATTTCTGCACAATTATTCCCACATTCGGACAACCTGAAATGGTAATGTGATGACTCAGTTGCAGCCAAGACAGGAGTGCCTTGTCAGCTGTTCAAGTTATCTTCTCAGGATAAACATGAAATTGGCCAGCAGACCACACCGCAAAAGTTCCAGATACACTCAAACACACACACGCACACAGGGAATCATACAATGAGCATCACATTTGAGGGATTTGAGCCTCCGGGTTCGAGGTATTCTAGAGTGCAATGGTAATTCATCAATTAGGCTGCGCCTTTATAGAATTACCAATTACCATTCCTCATATGCGACACAGGCCACACAGCCCACAAAATGCAAATGTGCATACCCCCAAAAAGTTAGTGGTTTGGGCCACACAGCTCTCGCTCCATATCCTTCTAAGCTTTTACCTCCAATTCATTCGCTCTGCCATTCGATATATGCCCCCTGCCGTTGTGCAGCTTCGCTTTTGGCCAATTCGGCAGCCAACTAATCGATGGCGAAACATTTGCCCAGACACAAAGCGAGCCTAATGCAAGCCCCAAAACTCTAAACTCCAGGATCCATCCATATGCACGGTTCGTGCTGTGTCGTTTGCCAACTCATAAAAGATGCACATTGTATCTCGTAGTATGCAGAGTATCTACGGCATCCAGCCTCCTCCTGCAGCTTAACTCTGCGGACGGTCGTTGTGTGCCGCTCCTAATGCGCATTTGCCTCCTGCATTTGCATTAAAAGCGCTCCCGAAACCAAACTGTCTAACGGACGGATGGATGGATGGATGGACACAGTGGAGGCCCTATAGAGGGGCTTACAAATCACAGAAAACAGTGGTCAATGAAACAGGAGGAACTTTGAAAGGAGAGATATTTATAATACTCGATTATTGTAATCTGAGAAAGTGTATCTAAATTTGGGAAAATGTATCTATATTTGAGAAAATGTATCTAAATAGGCTTGGATTCGCATCTAGCTTCTATTATAGCATTAATATTATCTATACAGGAGGAACTTTGACAGGAGAGATATTTATAAAACTCGATTATTGTTATTTGAGAAAATGTATCTAAATTTGAGAAAATATATCTATATAGGCTTGGATTCGCATCTAACATCTGTTATAGCATTAATATTATCAATTATTCTCATTATATATTTACAAATTTCTTTACAAAAGTAGTGGTAAAATGTATTAAATTTAAATTATATATAACAATAAAAAAATAAATAAATAAATTCCCAATTTCTAGCTCTCCTGAACTACTGTCCAGGCAAAGTAGCTGGTTATGCATCACGCACATGCAGAGGAGAGTTCTGAAGTAGGAGGAGAGCTGGAGGCTGGCGTTGAGGACGCCGCCGGTCTGGGCCACATTGCTTATTTAATGAGATTAACGTCTAAAGACAAATGTCATGTGCATGTTAACCGGGCGGCCGTGGCCGTGCTTGGGTCGGGCCACTGAAAAAATATCTTTTGGATACAGATACAGATACAGCCCGAATGCGTTGCGGATTGTGGTCCAGCCAGCAGTTGGCAGCTGCTTCTGCTTCTGCTTCCGCTCCCGCCGTCAATTGTCTGTGTTTCTCTCCGAGTGTGTGTTTGTGTATTAGCCATAAAAGGCAGAAGGCGGCACATTAAAAATTCTAAAATGTTTTTGCCAGCCTACCGCACCATAAGCTGCAGACACACACCGAGCTACTGACGATGGAGACATAAGAAAGGCATGATATGGAGGAGGTGTATTTTAGAAGAAGAATCTTAAATATCCTGTACATTCTAGATTTGTTTAAATAAATAAAAATCAATAAAGGAACTAATATACCAATATATAATATGCAAAGATCTATAAAAGGTGTAATTGTTTATAATTTACTAGCGTACCCTGTGCACACTTCGTAGTGCATTAAGGAAATAAAATTGAAACAAAAGCAAAAAATGAAAAACCCTGATTTTATAAAGTGAAATGAAAAACAATTTTATTGAAGTGCTGTATGGTACACAACGTTCTTTGTTTTTGAATTTGTATTGCTAACGAATACATAGAGAACAGATGGTTTTCCGACACGTGAACATGCAACATAAAGTTGTCCATGTGAAAACACTGGATTCTCTAAATTCACACCACAAATTCCCAACGACTGGCCTTGTGCCTTATTGATAGTAACAGCAAACGCGAGGCGCACTGAAAATTGCAAACGCTTAAACTCGAAGATCTTTCAAAGTTCTATCCAATGCTCCGACTGATTTCTTGTGTGCCATCGTACATTCATCCCAAATAATAATGGAGCATTGCTGCAATACTTTAGCTGTGCCAGATCCCTTTGATATGTTGCACGTTGGAGTTTCATTCCCTTGATAATTCAATGGTAGTTTCAAAGCCGTACCATATCGATGTTAAAATTGGTTCAAATTAAATCACACCAATTTCCAAAAACAACTGGAAAAAAAACTTTTGCTGTTTTTTTCACTTTACGACTGTGTGTCGCTATTCATGCCGAATAGAGAATGAGCCTATACGTCAGCATTCCCCAGAATGGGAAAAGGCTGCCGCCAGGCCCACTTCGACCCAGCCAATTTTTTATTTAAACCTTTTTTACGAATTATACATATTATAGGTTTCTGGTCACTATTATAATTATTATTAGTTATTCATCCTCTCCAGCTCTGGTATGGGCGATCCTGCAGGGGAGGTCAAGTTCTCTGTTTCGTCTCAAGGCACATCCATCGGTAGTAGATAGTGTTATACACTGTGTAGTAATAACTCCGTGGACCAGATACCGGTAGAATTCGTTGAACTTCAAGTGCACGCTCTCGCTCACGTTGTTGCCTTAGTCTCACTTTGAGAAACTCTTAATGAAGCAACGATTCTCGCTTTTCGAGTATGACGTCCCAAATTTCTACGTGGCCGTACCATATCGATGTTAAAAACGTTCATAACTTACGAACCAAAGCACATACAGGCATCGTATATACATACAAACCACCGTATTGATACCACCTTTCAAAAAAAAAAAAAAATTTTGAAATCGGTCAACGCACTGAGCCTAACACTGGCTACAAACACTTTTGGCGTTTAATTTTTATATATATAGATTTGCTGGTTATAAGATGATGCTTTTGTAAATATTTTAAATTTCCTTTTTGATACTTTGTAGTATAGAGTCTTAAATCTTTTTTTATATTTCTTTAAAGAAATGTTTATTTAAAATTCCTTTTATGAAGTTTTTGTTTAATAATTCTGATTCTTATATCTTTTATTATATTTATTACAATAAGAATACAGAAAGCCAGAAGACATCTTATGACCTTATTTACGAGGTATTCGAATTTTACGCAAGCCTTGACTCGTGCCTTTTTTGGGCTCAAACTCTTTTTGCCCAACAACAGACAACGCTTAGACTGTGGGCTAAATATCCATGTAGCCGAGGGGGTATAAGTCCTAATATAATAGGACTTTCATAAAAGATAAAAAATAAATTAAGAAGATTATTCTGTTTTGTCCAAAGAAGAGAGAAACTGCCTACCATTGATCCCATGAGGTTACAAGCTTTTGCCTAAGTTTGATTTTTTATAAATAGAAGCTTCAACATAAATAGAAACTGTAGCGATTTTAGGTTTATAAAAATAACTTAAATACATTCAACACTTGTCTAAGAATTATTCCGAAAATATGTCTTCAAGAATGTAAAAGTTTCTTAAGGAAGTAATAATATTTTAAACTCATTTAAATCTTAATCTCAATCTTTAAAATTTTCGCTTCATTTGAATTTTAATAAAATTTTGTCTAAATTTCCGGCCCACTGTGCCACAATGGTAGCCAGCTTGAACTTCAAAGTAGCCGAATGCCATTATGCTGACTGCAAAGAGCGGGCGAACGACCGAACATTCACTGCAGATGCCATGCCTGAAAATCGGGGGAAAAAACCAGGAGGAGGACCACAAAGGACCCGCTGGAAATGATGACAGCTCAAGCAGTGCAGGAGCAGCAGCAGCGACAGCCTTGACCAAGGTGAAAAGTGAAATGCTGTCAGCAGTTTCTGCCTCGCTGTCCGTCTATTAAATTTATATGTGGGGATATCCAGCCAACTATAAAGAGCTAACGAGCTGTAAACTATGAAAAGGCAAACTCTTTGTCGCTTCAGATAATTGCAGCTTTTATTCAGTCTTTTTTACCTCTCATGAATGGAGCCATAAATGTAAAGTGCGATTTAAGAGATCACTTCAGATAAAGTGCAAATGGATTTGAGAGAAAAATATAAATTTAATTGATCAAAAGGTGGTAATTTAATAAATAGTAATCATATTAATGCTTCATTTAACAACTATTTCATTTCCCCAGAGAAAATAATTACTTTGTACTCTGGGTTTTTCACCCTTTTCTATGCAGATTCTTTGATGGAATTTGAGAGACGATTTTCATTAAAAGACATAATACCGCAAATTAACGTAATGACAGGAAAATACACACATGGGCACACACACTTGCTATTCAAGTGACAGGCAGCACTTGGATGTTAAGCCGCTTAGGTCGCAACTGGAAAATGACTTTTAAATCTAATCCCCTTGAAATGCTGCTGAGGGTCAGATACAAAGATACAGGGATACAAAGATACTTGGCAAAGGCTCCCGGCTCAACGGTCCTGTCGCATGTTGCCTTAGGAAATCATCAGTCAATGAAGGACACAAAAACAAAACGTAAAGATACATTGAATAGATACAGCCAGCAGTGGATTCCTGGCTGATTTGCGATTGTCAGAACGACATGCGTCTCAATAATTCATCATGAAGGCCGAAAGGCGCGACATGGAAAGATTTCCAAGGCAGACACCCAGGGCTCAACTTCGATCCCGACATGGCGGCAAATTGCGTTGACGCGGTTGCACGTTGTCACCGCAGAAAAATCGAGCAAAAACCCAGGCCAAAACCGACCCAGCCCAACCTCAATCCCCCCAACGCAACTCCATGGTGACAATGATGTATAAATGGCGATAAATCTCGCCAAAAGGAACGGAAAAGAGCCGTAAGGCAAGAAAAAACTCTGCAACGGATTTGCCCCCAAGACTAAGGAATACTGAGCTTGAGTTACACTTGAAAATATACTTGTATTCATAATTTTATGAATTTGATATATTAATAATGTGTATATGAATAAGAAAGTGTGGTAAGGGTCTTCCTTCACAAAAGCTAATAACTCTGAAGGTCTCTAACTCTTAAAAACATAATTAAGGCAGCTTTTTCTATGCAATATCTCCCATTTATAATATTTACTATTAAGTTATATTTAAATATATTTATATTTATTTTTCTAGTGCATCAACGGAAGCCGCCGCCTTGGTAGACATTTGTTTCGGCCCGCGAACTGCTGGGATTTGAGGGGTTTTCTTCTAGCGGTAGGCCGCCTGCCTGATGACAACAAAGTGTACAGCATCCTGGCTGCGTAGGATGTCAACTCCTGCCTGCCGCTGATGATGATGGGTGCGGAACGGAATGGGAATGGTTAATATTCCTTCTTTCGACGTCATCGCAACGAGGGTTGCTTGCACAATTTCCTTCGTAGAGCCATATGAGACCCGTGTAATGGGTTATAATGGGCACGTTAAGGGTTGACCGCCCTATTTTAATAACGTCTTTGAGAATGATGGATGATGTGCAGTACAAAACAGATGTTTCAATTATGAACAGATTTCTTAAGAGGCTATTTTTAAACGGGGGAGTGGCTTATCCTTAGTTATGACCTCATGTGAAATAGGTATTTTGATATAAGAAGGAAAAAATAATAATATTGTTGATGTCTTTACTATACATCACATAATATATTGTTTGTTAACCTTTAAGAATCTTAAGAATTCTCAAATAAATACTTAGGTTACTTCTTTTTGTGTGGGATTAAATTTATGAAATATTTTCAAATGATACATTTTCGATGTTATCGATGTTATCGAGTTCAAGGCTGTAAAATCGAGAATTATCCGAACATAAAAAACAAGTTTGGAATAAGAACTATTAGTTCTGTATAGGGAAGTAACTCCACAAGTATCTTTAGAGTATCCCTTTATCTCTATAAGAAAGCAGGAAGGCACTCAATAACAACTCCTTAAAAATAATACATCGATTGATTATTGCCTATCGGAAGTTGTCCATCTCTATCCCCTCACGCTACCGTCTAAAAGTCACTTGAGCAATTGGCCACCACTGCTGGCCAACAAAGTTTATTCCCCAAATGGTAACAATATTCAATGCAAAAGGTGCAGACTAGGAGTTGAGGACTCTGACGTGGGCGCCACTGGCTTGGATCATTAGCGGTGCCAGTCGCAAGACCGGAAAAGCTGTAGAAAAGCGAGGGGAAAAGCGCGAACCTCTCGCAAGAGTGACACAAACGACGACAGCCTCTCTCGCTCCCTTGCAGGGTAAACGTTTACTTCTTGTACGAAAATAAAATATATATAAAAACTTTTCTGACTCTGCTCCTGACAGCCCAAACAACAAATACAACAACTGCGACTCAACTTGAAGAAGTTTATGTCCAAGACAAAAGTCTGATTTATGTTTTATGGCGAATAATTCAGTAGGAAAAAAAAAAAAAAAAAATAAAATAAAAATAGGAGGAAGCTTTCCAGTAAAGTGTTTATTATTTTAGTTGCTTGGAGGCACAAACTGCGGCGGCCCAAATTGGTAATTAGGATCTTGGCAATATAACTTTGGGGCGAAGAAAACTTTTTGCGGCCCAGAAAAACAAACGAGTTCTAGGTATTTATAGGCGCCGTTAATGTTATATGCGAGGGAAACTTGTGTAAGTCCAGTCTTCGGACTTAAACTTTGGGTCAATAAATTATAAACAAAAATAGGATCTAGGGATTTATACATTTTTGTTCCACAAAATATATTTTTAAGTCAGGCAACTGTTCCTCTATGCCTTTCTATTAGCTTACATTTCTATTTATTAACCTTTAAATTCCCATTTAATGTTAATTATTTGGCATGACTTCCATAAATATTAAATTAAAAACCGAGTAGCTCAACCACATGCAAAAATCTTTCACTTACCGTGTTGCCAACTGTTGAGCAACTCATTTTCCTGTTAATTTAATTAATTAGAGTAAATCGGGTGCGGAGATAGCAAGGCATATAAAAACATACACGTATAAAAAAGATGGGAGAGCCGAGCTAAACTTTTTTAATTGCATTCAATGTAGCTGCCAACTGCGGCAACAAGGATAAAACGAAACGACCGGCTGGAAGGACGAAGCGAAGGATTAAACAGAGGCAGAAGACGACGGCGGCGCACTCTGATGATGACGTTGGCAAGTTGGCTGAATGACGCAGAACTGCTGCTGTTGGTAGTTGCGCGAATTCCTTGCCGTCATTTAATGACATTTTCATCAAGACCCCCAGTTTCCCCACGCCCCCACAATCTTCGCCCCCTCATTATCATTATAATTGTCATGCTGATTTCTGTGCTCGCTCCCCTTCTCTCGGCGGTGCCACAACATTTTCTGCATTTGTTTGGGGCAAAAGTTTTGACAAAAGTTCTCTCGTATTGTGATTTGTGTGCAATAATGGGCGAGCTTGTTGTCGGAATTCATCAGCCTACTCCTCCAACCATTCCCTTAATCCTTGACTCGGCGCGACTACATTTTTTTAATGAGCGCAGAGAACGATGAAGTGTGTCCCGACAAGGACGTTGAAGAATGTCGAAAGTTCAGGGAGGGAAATAATGTGAGGAATGGCACTAGTGGCATTAGTGTGCTGAAAAGGTCTTTCGGGGCATTACAATTAATTAATCATAATTTTATTGGAAGCAAAGGAAAAATTGTGATTAAAAGAAAGCTTTTTGGAAATAGAAATGCTTAAAAACATTATATAAAAACAAAAAAACAAAGTTAAGAATAGAAAATAAAAAAATAGTTATCAGAATATTAATAAAAGATTTAATAAATGATTTATTCATAAATTGATAAGGGAAAAAGTAAATAAATAAATAAAGTAAAAAAATAAAAGAAAAAAAATCAATTGCCGAAACCCGGGATTGAACCGGGGACCTTTAGATCTTCAGTCTAACGCTCTCCCAACTGAGCTATTTCGGCTCTTGACAAGATAGCGACAAAAGCTCAACACACCCTGCTAAGCTATCTGAGCAGAATATCAGCAGAGAGAAAGTGAGAGAGAGGGAGAGAATGAGTGAGCGATAACCCCAAGTTGGGGTCCCCAACTATACTACAGGGTGCTCCATATAAAAAGAATTCCATATTAAGAAGGAGAGATAAAAGGAAGAGAAGATAAGCTAACGTAGATATGTAAATATCCCAGAGAAATGTAAATTAATTTTTAATAATAAACTCTTTTCGTTATCTACTATTTACGGTGCAGGCTAATATGAAAAACTACCTCATTTTAAAAAACGAATTAATTTTCTATAAAGAATTTTTATATTTAAGAATATAAGCTTCTTAAAATAAACTTAAACCTACTTTCTAATATAATAATAATATATACCCATTTTTATAAACTTCTTAAAATAAACTTAAACCTATTTTCTAATATAATAATAATATACAACCATTTTCATTAACTAATTTCTAAAATTTTTAATTTCAGTACCTAAAATTGCTTATCTTTTTAAATAATGTTCTTCACCACTATTCAAAGCTCCTCTTTTTTTAACTTTATTAATCTTTTCTGCTGTGCAAATTAATATTTTAAAACTTTCTCCTTTAACTCTGACATGTCACTTAGCCAAGTTTCTGGATAGTTACGTTTCCATCCTATCCCTACAGGTATCTCTTTAATGTTCTCTTTCCCCTGCTCTAAAATGAAGAATTATTAAACTTTTTAATCAATTTATCTATATTAACTTTTTCGCAAACTTTTCTAGTGCAAGCAAACTATTTTTCTCCGCCCCAACCTCAAATGTGGGTGTGTGTGTGTGTCGCATTACTCTTTAACTTTTTCATTAGAGTGCAAAGCGGAGAAAAGCGAGATTCCCTTCAATTTTTAGTCGTTACGCCATTTCAATTACTGGCCAAGTGCCAGGAACCGAGGGACAGAGACAATGTCCATGGCAGGACCACGACGATCAGTGGCAAATTTATAGGGACAAAAAGCTAGGACCGTCAGAACAAAGGGAATAAGTAAAATGTGTAAAAATGGTGGAGAGAATGGCGACGACAACGGCAACGACGAGACTGCCATCGAGCTCATTTGTCCACAGGCTCAGTGGGGCTAAATGGGTGGAATGGGGTGGCGTTTTTGGGGTGGAGAAGGGTTTGAGTTGGGTGGAAATACTGCTGCACTTGTCGTATTACTAATTTCCCTGGTGACCAGGGCCAAGCCATTGAACCCCTCATATAAGTGCACTGGAATAAAGAAATTCAAGTGTTCTTTTTAACATTTTTTCTTTAGGAATTATATTTTTAAATTATTAGAAGTTAATTTCATTTATAATTTATTATAAGCCCAAGACTTTCCCATCTTCATTTAACTAAAAATTTCACAAGATATATAATTATTTTACTTTTAATAAACAATGTGACTCTTAATCAATTTTTTGGAGTGGTTCTCAGATATTTAAATATTTTTTTTTTTGTATAAATTATACTTTATCTAAACCCTTTTTTTCGTCCTGTGCATCTATAAGTTAAAATTTATACTGTATCTAAAACCTTTTTTTTCGCCCTGTGCATCTATAAGTTAAACCATTAAACGTTCAATCGTTCTGCTGCAACTTGCTGCATCAACAGAATTGCATTGGCAACTTTTTGATTAACGCCATTATGAGGTGATTGTTCAGTTGAGGCTATGGACCCAGCACAGCACAGCGCAGCAGGACTCGGCCTGAAAACGGGAAAGGATTACGGGAAAGGTTAAGAGCGTTAAGGCTCGATTCATCCAGCTGCATCCTGCGACGTCCTGGAACCACGTTTGCCAGCGCCACCAAATTGCACTCATGTGTGTAATTTATTTTCTCGGCATGAAAAACTTCCTAACCGGAAAATGAGGCACTCAATTAAGAAAACGTTTAATCCATGAAATGTTCCAATTGCACACAGAGACAGACACAGTGCAGCAAAGGGAGGCTGGACACGGATGCGGACATGGACTCGTCGGGGGGCGGCACGAGAACGAGACATGGCCCAGTGGGGGCTGTAAAATTGCTGTCTATATAATTGATTGGGTGTGCCTTTCGGATTTACTGTGCAGCTTCCATTTCTCTTTCTGCTTTTTTTTGGATTTTTTCTTTTTTGTTTAAAGCACAAACCAGTGATTTGTAATTCCCATTTCAAATTACATGGACGAACTGTGCTGGATTTAAGGGAAGCATTGCTTTTATGGGAAGTTTTAGGCTTTTAAGGCATTTAGTTGAAGGGATAAATTAAAGTAGGAAGGTTATAAATAATAAATACTTAAAATACTTTGGTGTTTACGACAAAATTATATAATTTTTAATAGCTTCTATTATAAATATATAAACATACTGTCTAAAATCACTAACTAACTTTAATTTGATAGGGAAAACTTAATGATAAAATCAAAACATATAGGTATATATCAGATTTTCAAGTACTTTATCTGTTTTATATACTATATATTTTATGTTCCCGCAAACCATGATGTAATCTCTCTGGTGTAACCCCCATAATCCCCCATATCATCGCTTAAACTATTCATCTCACATACATTTCAGAAATCCAAATACAGACACCAGACAAGCGACGACAGCAGCGACAGCGATTATCAATTCACAATTTATTTAACAGATATATAAATGGAATCAAAGTAATATGTAAATATGGGCAAGTGGAGAGGAAACAAAGACAGACAGCGATGAATGTGAGGAAGAGAACAAAGGGGCCCCCCGTTGCAACATTTTGTAGCTGTCGCATTTCCGCCCTTTTTTTTGTGGACTGCCAAAAATGCATATGGCAAGGAAATGCCAAAGGGGAGAGCCAAATTGGGGGCGACTCAAAGGAGGTAAAATTGTGGAAAACTTGGCTGGAGGAGGGGGGCGTAAGCAGTGTAGTGCATACATATGCGCGTTTTGTGGCACATAAGACGTGTGGAAATTATGCGAGGCGCGTGTCAAGTGGCGCAAAACTGCAAGAAAACTTTTCGCCAAGTCGGTGGTTGCCGCCTGCCTCCACTACTTCTGCTCCATCTTTTCTTGGGCTTTTCAGCTGCTTAGTTTTCCTCTCTTTGAGGGGAGTGTCGATGTGTATGTCTGCAATTACATTGTGAATTAAATTGTAATGAGGCGCATGCGGCGAAAAATATGAAAATGAGACCGAAATGAATTCTCCGACTTTGCGCACAAATGGCAATTAACAGTTATGTTTGCTGTTCCAACACGTTGCAGACAGTTTTAATGACGGCCAAGTCGGGGGAAGTCGAAGGAGAAAATGAAGACGAGAACGTCGCCGACAGAACTATTTTTGGGCGACGCGACTTCGAACTTCAGAGGCCAAGGCAGGGGGGGCGGGGGCTTGAAAACAGGAAGTTACTTTTCCAGGAAAGACCTTCACTGTACACTGTAGCCAAAGGCAGGGACAAATTTTAATTTAAATTGGTCATCAACTTGAGGGAATTAAAAGTATTCTTTCAGGGTAAAATAAATTACACGAATTTTTTTTTGAAGATTTATGAACTTGCACATTTGATTCTCACTATGCTTTTTTCCATAGGAAACCCCTTATTATTTCCAGTGTATAGTCAGTTAATGTACTCTAAGTAAAACCCTCCCCTCACGCCCAATTGGTCATCAACGGAAGTTCAAGTCATTTACATCCAATAATTGCAACTTTGATCTCGATTACTTCAACCATTTAATGCTCAATTTAAAGGAAATTATTAATTATCAGATAGAAAAATGTAACAAGGGTGATTCAATTTAATTTAAATTACCATTTCAAGTGTCTTTTAGCTACCCAGGAACCCCTTTCCAAAAAAAAATTTATATTTTTTGTACCTCGGCACTTTTCCTGCCCTCCAGATTGGATTGGTAATCCAAATTTCATTGCACGTACCAAGAAATAAGCATAAGATACATTTTACACAAGTGTCCACAAAATTTGTGCCGGGAAAAAACGTGAGTTTCCAGCAGCCTGTGTCGTCTGTGAGGGGGGAAAATAAGGCGGGGAAAATGCAGCGCAAAACGATCAGCATTAGCCGCCCCTTTCCACCCACTTGATGGACGCAATTTCACTGCAAAAAGGGGGGCAGAAAAGGGTATGAAAAAGATGTACCACCACCAACACCACCAGGCAAATGCAGAGAAGAAGAGCGCATTTAAATGACCGTTTTGTCGCAGCTCCTAATGACAACCACTTGCGGCTGTTAAATGCAACCCTGGCCACGCAGGGTTGTAATATTTTATGGTCGAAAGGACCCCGAGAGAAGAAGACTGCGTATAAGAGAGTTTGGGTGCCTTTTTATGGCCGGTGCTCGAGGAAAGTACGAAAGTATATTGCAGTTTCTGTATCTATCAGAAAGAAAAAAAGCATTCCCGACCTTGTATCTTTTTCATATTGGATTTTTCAATGGATGTATTTTGTTTATTATCAAAGCTGGCCACACTGAGGACTTAAGGACTTTTAACTAATCAATCTCTCTAGGTCCTGTGTGCCATCAAAAGTGATCAGTCCTGTCACGCCTTAAGTTAAGCTAAATATAAGTATTTTCTATTAAAAAATCATTCATTAAATCTTTGAACAATATAAGGTTTCATTTAATAAAGCTATTAGGAACTTTTTGATCAGATTTTCGCTTATTTCTAGTACCCTATACAGAAAGGCAGCATTTATTCATGAGGGACTATGTGTACCGAGCATACCTTAGTCGTGGCCCTCGACTATACCATTCTTTCTGGCTTTCCTTTTGCTTCCTGACCAACAATGGCATATGAAACCCTCACACACACACACACACACACATCCAACAACACCCTTTGCTCATTTGGTCTGCACCTCCTTGGGCGCATTCATAATTTCCCCATTAACCTTATTTTCCTGTTATGCACGAGTGCCCCAAACAGCGAGAAGATGGCGAGAAGAGAAAAATTGTCACCCGGCGTCCGCCCCCTTTTTTTGAAATGACGGTTTTTCTTACCTCCACTGCCACCACTCCTCTCCCGTTCCCCGATGGATTTTAAATGAACTTTAACACGTGCAATGTCCCCTGACAGTGGAGTGGAAGCAGAAGTGGAGGGGCCCGGAGCTAAGTAATTGGTTTAGCAGAGCGCAGAGGGTTAACAGGTTCGTTTCACAGATTATCCCTGAGTTGATTTTGCAGTTAAACTAATAATAACAAAAAAAAAATCCATTTCACTTGGCAACAGCAGTTGGCAAAGAGAAATGAGTTTTCCTAATGAGATATTGAGCATGATGAAATAGTAAATTGAAAAGAAAACTAAGTCGAAAAATTTCTACAAGAAGAAAAATATAGGAATTATGTTGTGAAATTTGAAAAAAAAAAAAAAAAAAGGATTAAAATATGGAATCTTAATAAGAATGGATATTTTTCTTACTCAAAATTCTCTGCTTTAAAAAGAAATTTTATTAAATATTTATCTCTAACATTTTCCTATATGTTTACCACAAAAGGAGACATTTTAAATCGAATGTGCTAGCATATTAAAATTCATAGGTATATTTAGGATATATCCTTAGGGTTGAACTACTTCCTGACACAAGGTAACATGTTTCTCCCTTTTTCTTCGTATCTCATCCGTTCAAAAGTCCCCTCATTGGTCTCTGGAAAGAATGCTACATTTCTGAGGAAAACCTCCTTTTTCCCTTCCTTTTGTTCCCATTTAGTGTGTGCCAAATGCTCATTTAATAACGTAATTCCTGAAGCGTGCAAAATATATTTTTAGAATTTAGTTCTCCTTCTTCGGCGAACTCCAGTGTCTCAACTCGTCTTTTCTCCATCTGCTGCCGGCAACTTTTTCTGCTTCATCTTGCACAAACAAAAAGCCTGGCATGGCAGCAGATACATATGTACATACATATATACCTCTCACTGCTCTATGTACCGGGGTACACCATATAAATAGACAACTATATGTGCATGCTTATATCCGTCGCCAACCTACGTGAGCACGATGAAGAAGTCGCCCAACTTTTTGGGCCAAAAAAAAATCATAAAAAAAAGAAATGGAAAAGAAACGAAATTTGCATATGCAACGTAACTCCTGACGGCGATCATCATGGTGACGATGATGATGATGATGGTGATGACGACGATGTCGCACATCGAGGACACACACAGGACACTAGAAATAGCTGCTGGCAGCAGGCAACCCCCCGCACCACTCATTCCAGCACTGAAAGCTTCGCCACTTTTATGCAAATAATGTCTTCCAGGAATTTTTGTTATTTATAGTTAAGATAGCAAAACGTGTGGATGTCTGGATATATCTCAGAAAGTGTGTGCATTAGTAGCTATAGTATGTCTCCCTTCCGCCCTGTGTCCAGGTTATTGCTTCATTTCGCCAGGAAACTTCTTCACCTGCCAAAAGTGGATACTTTCGAAAGATGGCAAAAAGGTTTGCTGATGAAATAACCCCAACTATCTGGGTGGTCTTCCATTGGCAGTATGTCTGGCAGTCAAATTACATTTTGGAGCTCATAAAAATGTTGTCATTAAAGTTTTTGGCAGTTGACTTCGATTCATTTGACTTCCTTTTTGCATCATGTGCGAGCATGTCTTTCACTCTCTTCCTGTGTCCTTTCCCTGGTCATAATTTAAATTGACATTCTGCTGTAGTCTTAATTTCGTTACAATGAATGTCGCACAAAGTCACACTGCCAATTCCCTTGAGTCCTTTCTGTGACAGACATTGGCTACATGTTGAATAAATTTGATTATAGGTAAGAGAGTATTCCAATAAATATGAAAGTTGTATTTCTTGAGTGTGTTAAAAGCAATCTGCTTGATATGAGATGGGAAATACATCAGTATGTCAAGATATGTCTTCTGATAAGTTAAGAACTTAAGATAAATATCGAAAGTAAATCGATAAACCCATACACACTTTGACACTATCGAAAAATAAGCTTTTTATCTGTAATTCTTTTGCAAGCACTTGGAGCCTTGGAAATAAAGATTTCCATGTCGTTTGAAAAGAGCATGAATATCGATTACTCGATAAACTCAACTACATAAAAACTATCGAAAAATATACTTTTTGTGCATTTACTTTCAGGAATCTTAAACAATTTACTGCTTTTTAAGCAAGCATCACTTCATTTTGCAGATTAATAAAATGCACGAATTTCAACATGATCAAAATATATCGATATAGTATCGATTGACCTATAAAAAATAACTTGAAACTATAGAAAATAATCTTATTATATGTAATTCTTTGCAGTTATTTAAATTATAATTAATTTAGCAATTAACGTAACACTCACCTAATTCAACGTAGAGTTTTGGTCGAATATTCTCCTGCCAGGCACTTTGATTACCAATCACGAAGACTGTCAGTAGTAGGAAGACTTGCATCCAACCGTATCCATACAATTTGCTTAAATTATGTTTCAGAATTGTTGTTTTTACTGTTGACGTTGCCGCTGCACTTTTTAAATGCATTTTGTGGTTTTTGTTGTTATTGTTCCAGAAGCTTTTGTTATTGTGGCTTGTGTTGTTGCTGCTGCCGTTGTTGTGCGTAATTTGGTTTGCTGAGTTGTGGAAATCGAACATTTCTATTTTGCATAAATTTACTTAAATTGTTGCTTGTTAAATTGTATTACTCTGTTGATTTACTATGTGTGCTTTTCTTCTTATTTTTATTGTATTTAAATGGTTTTGATTTTATTTATTTGGTTTTTGGTTTCGGTTGTTTGTGTGTGTTTTAGAGACTATTTGTAATTTATTTACTGCATTTGAATTTACTGTACTGGAATCTTTAAATGGATTTTAAATATTGATTTACTTTTTTTTTATTTGTTCAACAACTTTTACTGTATTTCTGTCTAATTTGTTTTTTATTATGTTAAACCTTTTTATTTATGGCGAAACAAATGTGTCGAGGGGTAGAAGTTCAATCATGGCTGCAAAGAGAAAGAAGATTATTAATTAGTTATTTAATGGGAAAAAAGGGGTTTATTTTTTATATATAAAAAGTCAGGGCAGTTTCATTATTTTATTATAAATCCTGTTACTACGTTCCAAAAACTGGGGTCCGAAAGCTGTATGCCTACAACAGTCTAAAAATGTATATTAATCGATTATTAAATTTATTTTAAAGATTTAATCGAAGCTATTTAGGTATTACATTTCTCCCACACTTTCTTTATTTGCATTTTTCCAATTTAGTCAGCATAAATTATTTGCTCGATTTAATGTAGGTCTCCCCTTTTCTTGTTGTTCACCTTTTCGCTCTTAAATCGGCTTATTGTGCAATCGTGTGTGTGCACACACACAATAAACACACTCGCACACAGGACCACGCCCTCCTATTAGTATTTTTTCTTTCTTATTTTCCATGCAGATAAGTTGAGCGACCTTCGCCCACAAATGGAAATGGAAGGCGCAAGAACTGGCAAAAATACACATACAGGTAGAATGCATGAAGCGAGGACAAGGCGAGATGAAAACAAATTGAAAGGTAAGAAGGAATACATGAAACAAAAAAAAATGAGAATTGGAGAACACAAGCCTACAAATATTTAGTTTACACGAGGGGAGACTGGAACTAAGATTAAGGCAATAGTTTAATATTCAATATAAAACACATGTTTGAAGGTTTGCAATTTGTAGCATTCTTTTAAGCAAAATTTCAATTAATTTGAAATCTCCAGCGATTTTTAGCTATTTTTCTATATTAGAAACAAAAGAGAATTGGAGTACACAAACCTACAAAGTTTGTACAAGGCAGCACCGTTTCTATTAATTTGAAATCCCTAGCCATTTCCAGCTATCTTTCAAAATTAAAAAAAGATAAATATTTAGATCACAAGACTTCTAATACTTTATCCAAGGCATTTTAGGAATTATATTTTTAATTTCAATTTGAAAAAACCTTTGGAGTTCTATAAAAAAAACACATTGTTTAAGGCTTAAAACTAGTATATAAAATCATTAGGGATCATATAATATACAATAAAAAAAACACATAATTTAAGGTTTAAATATATTGTAACATACTCTTAAGGACTTTTTTTATAGATTTAAAATTCTTAGGGATCATATAATATCTACATCCACACTTTATTGAGATTTTCATGAATTAGACATCACATAAACCCAGTAAAAAACTCGGTAAAGGAGGAAAAGGTGCCAAGTAGCGTGCACAGTTAATGAGTTTTTCAAAATACCCCGCCATCAGCAGCACGAGCTCGCACCCCCTGCCCGTGTAGAGAAATTAAAATGTGGCACGAAAATGTACAAATCTAGAACACGAAAGGGGTTGACAGGGTGTGGCAAACAGGGTGGTCGAAACGGGGTTATTCGGTGTCATAAATCTGCCACAGGTGAACTTTGAGACGCAAGCTTTCCGGTGGGGGCTGTGTTGGCTGTGGGTGCAGTGCAATTTGTTTTTCCAAGTCAGGTGCATCTGTGTCGGTTTCGTTCTAATTATGACGTCAACAAAGCGCCAAGGAAAACGTATATAAAAAATCTAGGAATTTATAAAATAGCTGCAATTTAAAGCTTGTTATATTTAACCAGGTTAATCTTCAAATCTTTTGGTGGTTTTCTATTGCAGAATTTAATTAACAATTTTATAAAGTATTAGGTATAAATATTAGTGCTCTGAAAACAGATCTTTATATCCTTCAACATTATTTTCAAGAAGGATAATAAATGAAATGTATCCATATTGAATACCCTCTCAGTTCCTATAACAAGGATGACCCAGAACGGATATAAGGTGTAAAGGGGTGGGGCAGTGGGTGGTGTGCACAGGTCGAGTATCCACTTTCAACGGCCCTTGTGATGTTTTTGCTGCTGCACTTAACCGATTGTTAGTTTAGATAGATGGCAGACAGACACACTTGCCGGCATAGATGCGAATATGTTTTTGAGGGGACTCCAAGTGCCAGTGTGTTAGGTGAGTACCAAAAAGTGTTTACGCAAAATTTAACTAAAAAGCCTGTCACCGAAAAGTCATTCAATAACTAGGTACTTATTGAGAGCCGTTGATGGTGATTTGAAATCATCGAAAACGCTGACGGAAAATTAATAAAATCAATAGCTACTGCAAAGTTATATTTACTTGAATTATACAATATTACAATTAACACTCGTCAGATCCCACAAATAACTTTGTATGTGATTAGAAAAAAATATTTAACAAAAGTAAGGTAATATATTTTATTTTACAAATATTTCCCAATTTTAGATCAAGTAGGCCGAGGACTTGTAATTAATTTTAAATAGCAATCAAGTAGACTGTGGATTTTATTTCTGCTTTACCTTTCCACTTAATTTCTAAAAGTCTATCATAATAATTTCTGAACTCATAGTGAATACACGCTCTTGGTTGTACTTTAATTTCAATATTTATTTAGTTAATTTTATTTTTTCTTAATCGTATATAAATTATGTTTGTTTAATTTTATTACACTAATATTTTTTTGCTATATTTATTTATTAAAATGTTTTTTATTTGTGACGTATTTTGGTTGGTAATAAAATGGGGGTACTCAACCACATTTAATTTGAATAAATTCCATTAGAAAAAAATGTACTTGTCCGTGTACTTTATTTATTCACGAGAATTGCTGTACCATCTAAAAAGCAACACACAAACCCACACACAGATCTCAATGTTTGGTAATAATTTAGAGCTAAACATTCGGAAGCTATCTACTATTTTAGCCCTTAACCCGCTTACAAAGTGCAAACATAAAACATTTTTGGGGGAAGCCATCAAAAGGAGAGACGTTTCCAGGCATTTAAAATTATTTTTCATTCCGGCGCACAGAGACGGGCACACAAAAGAGGCAGCCCCTGGAATTGCATTGCATCCCGAAAATGGCATTTTCCGTTGTGGAAAGGACTTAGGGACCTGGGGTCTGTAAATGGCTACCAAAAATTAAATGCCCCGAATCCCAGCAGACAGCACGAATATGTCAAGTGTGTGGGTGTGTGTGTGTGAGTATCTGTGTGCTTAAACAACGAATGCAAACAACAAAAACAGTGTCAGCGAGTGGAGGAGAGGCTGGCTGCGTCCAGATCCTGCGTCTGAGCCTGATGCATTGCCCATATTACTCAAAAATAATGCCACTTCAAAATAAAAGAAAAGAAAAATAACAAAAATAAAGCAAAATAAAGGCTATTTCATACATTGTCCAGTCACGACAACCAATTACCCTATGGGGATTAAATAGGAAGTATTCAACATTAGGCGTGAATAAGATCCCTTGAAATGTCTTTATAAAAATTTTAAGAACAGGAAATGTCGAGGATTTTGTTTAGCTATAAAAAAAATCCCAAATTAAAGGTGTTTTTTATTTTGTATCTTTTTTTTTAAATTTTTTATATTGTTATTTTATTAGTACAAAATTATCACAATGAATTTTATTTAAAAATATAGAATATATTTAGTTATTCACTTGAAATATATATAATTTATTTATTTTATACTTTAAGCAACCAATTGAATGTTTATTAAATTTGAGGGCTGGCAAAAACAGTGTAGCAAGTGTTTGATCTAATAATTTATTTTCTATTAATGTTTTTTTTAAGTAACCTGTCATTTTCTTTCTCAGTCTTCTTTTAAACAGTATATCCACGATCTGGCATTTTCGGTTGTTCAGGAATTGTTTTTATTGGTTCAGCATGATTTGTTAGCATATTTTGACTTTATGTAATTTATTTATAAATATAATTTTTAATATTTTTTGATCTATTCAGCTACAAATATATCTTTTATTTTGGAACAATAAAATCTTTTCAGATAGGCTCTGCTTGATCTTAAAAAAGAAGACTCATATTTATTTATTAAATTTGTATTTATATATATTTTAAAGCTGTTCAAAATTTCCCGCCTAGAGTTATTTCTTAAGCATAAAGCTACCAATTACTAATAGGAACCCCCCGAAGCACCCACTCACTTAAAACTCAGAGGGGGGGATGCAATTTGTTTTTTGTGTGGCCGCCATTTTGTTGCAGTCGTCGCAAAATGGCCGACGCCATTGCAAACACAGCGATGAGCGCAAAAAATCAACTCTTAATATACAAATAAATGCCGCAATTCATGTTTTGTTTTCCATTTGTGTTTGTTTGGTTTTGTTTTTTGCTTTTTACAAATCGTTTTTCACATCGTTTGTCTGGAAATGGAAAATATTTATGTTGCAAATCTTTTGCGGCTCGACGAGTTTTTCTTCATTTTCAGCCTGGCCTGGTGTTATCGTTCATTTTCCTTGTTTGGCTCCTTTTGGGTTTTTGGTTCGTGACTTGTTGTTTGCCTTGTCTGCATATCCTGCAGCGATTTGTTGTGCCTTTCCCCCTTTTTTTCGGGCTGCAATGGCTCCGAGGCTCCTTTATATATCCTTGTAAAAATGGGATTTGGTCTTGTTGTCGCGCTAAAGTTCTCATTTATTAGCTTTCTTATGTGTGTATGTTGTGTCTGTCTCTGTTTTAAAATATTTTACAATTTTTTACCCAGCTTTTGTGTGTGTGAGTGCTTGTTTGTGTCCTGGCAGCAAGACAAACAGATTTATTCGTTTAGAAAACTTTGTATCCTTATCTCGGCCCATGTGTCTTTGTTTGTGTTTCCTTGTTTTATGTTCATTTTCTGTGGGCGGCGGGCTCTGGGTACTAGAGTAAATAATCATAATGGAATTTTTAAGGCTTATGACAATTTAACATGTTGCGTGTATGTACGTTGATATATATGTAAGAAGTATCTATCTCCGTTTCTGTTTCGGTTTGCTGCGTAAAGCTTAACCATGAATTATGCCCTTTTTTCCTTAGGTTTTCTTGTTGGGTAAATCTCTACCAATTTTTTGTTACCCCAAATAATTGGAATTTATGGCACTCAAATATTTAAAATGCATTTTGAAATGTTGCGTGGAAAATGATGATGTATGCCAACGATTTTTAAAAAGTTTACACCAATTCTCAGGGAGGATTAATAGGAGGGTTTTTGTATTTATGATTTGTGAGTTCATTATCATTTATTTGTAGTCAAAACTCTGGAGGTGTCTTAAAAAATATCTAAGCTAATTAAAAATCAAGAAAAACACATAATACCTTTTTAGTAAAAATAATTTTAAAAAGAATTTTTCAAGAGACATATCGAAATTATGTTTTGCCAGTATATTTTTATAAACTTCTAGTTCAAAAACTGAAGATCCGACTTAAACAAATTAGTTCTTAAATAAAAATTCAAATAAATTAAAACCCAAACCAGTACTAACCCAAACATCTAATAAACCAAATCCTTATAATATTTCAATATTTCTTAGTCAAAAACATTTATTGTTTTTGTCTGCACAATCCCAGAGCCCCTAGCTTTTATTTGCTATTAATTTCCCTTGCAAAAGTCATGTCTAATTAGCATTATCTTATCCTTAGCCACATCTCATCTGCTAATATATATTTGCTCTGCAGGATGCAAAGCTCATTCCGAGCTGGTAGTTTATTGTCCTGCTGGAAAAAGCTCCAGTTCAGAGTGCTTTGAGAGGATTTATGCTTATTTCTTATGCGATGTCACGTTCTCGGAATTTTTTCGCCTCGACTTGCAGCAAGCCAGGAGCAACATTTTTGGGTTGCTAGCACTGTGGTTGTGCTGTGACTTATTTTTTAGTAAATACTAGTTAGTTAGTTGGCACTGAGGCGGAGACTGAGGCTGAGGCCGAGGCTGTTGCCTCTGTTTTCCCTCGTAATTATTATTCCGATTCCGGGTTTTCTTCCTGGCAGCTGGTGCTTCCTTTTCTTCTTCATTTTGTGTTGTTGTTGTTGTGGAACGGAAGAAAAACGAGGGATAGGGGCTACCAAAAAAGCTTGTCTTTACTTTTGCCGCATTCTGTTTGGCCTGGATTAGCATAATGCTATTTATTGTTGTACTTTTCTTGTTGCCAGCTCTCATTGTTGGCTCTCCAGCGTTCAGTTAATGTTGCCCGAGCCACTTGAATTTCGTTCTATTGTGGTGACTGAAGTTTTTCCAACTTTTCGTCCTTTCCATCTGTCCATTTTTGGGCAATACTTTGTGCAGCAGCAGAAGGCATCAGCAGCACTTTCTTGTACTATGAATTTCCTGCTCATATTTGCTGGTTTGTTTGTTTTTTTGCTTGTTATAAGTTCGTTGCTAGATGCTCATTCCTCCAGTCGATTCATTATTAATTTTTCCTCTGCAGCTCACACTTTTCAAACATGCAAATTGATGCTCTCGCAGTCAACAATTTTCCTGAGGTAACAAAAAAAAAAATTTTAAGAAAGCTTCACACCACCCAAGGAGTCGAATTCGAATTCCTTATTCAAAGCTGGAAGCATGGAAACCAATTTCGAATTTTCTGATAAACCGAAACGTGGATAAGCATAAGTTGTTCAGTTTGAGTGGCCAAGAGGTTTTTCATTTTATAAGCATTCCATACCGGAATTTCTAATAAACTGGAAGACATGAAAATGCTGATTTAATATAGTTAGGAAATCTAGAAAATGCATGGGACTTTTGTATTTAAGAAAAAGAATAAGGAAGTTCTAGGGTTATAAGCATAAAGTTATCCTTTTGAAATACAAATTCAAGTCGAAAAACTTAAACAAGAAATGATTTAAAAATTTTTAAATATTTAATTTTACATTGAGAAAAAAATTTTATAAGTTTTTTAACTTTATCAATTTCAAATGAGCAGGAAGTAAATCCTACCTATCATAATATTGACTTTTCAAATTCCCCTTTTGGATAATCAATTCACATTTCCACATTCCGTTTTTGAGCATGTCTGTGTAAGAAATTGTTGTACAAATATTTTCCCATAAATATTTTCCACGTCACGTCTGCGCACTGTCACATTCCCCCCTCCGCACCACACGCATTTCCCCCTCTCCATGTTGACAAGCATTTAGTACGTGTTAGAGCCAGGCCAAAGGGCTTAACGCATTCCCCCAACCACCAACGAAAACCCAGTCAAAAATGTGGCACTTTGATTCCATGATTTATGGGCTTCAAGTAGAGGGAAATACAACGCTCTCGGCTCTCAGCTCTTTTGCATTTGATAATCCCCCGAAAATTTTGCGTATGGCCAGTGACGGACAATTTGACTTGGGCTTTTTTGGCAGCTTGTTTGCTTTCCGCTTAAACTCGGTCATAAACAATGAAGCTGAGAATTGTAATCCCCCAAAGTCATAAGGGGGTGATATATATCAAAGGATTTGAGGGGTGATATAAACCAATACTTGGCAAGGAATTGAGAAGTAGAATATAAAAAAAAGTATAGAAACAAATACTTTAAAAGAATTTTGAAAAAGAAATTATATTAAAAACAATTATTTTATATTCAGATTTTAATTCCCTAAAGCTAATTTAATTCCACTTGAAACTAAAGCTTCTAAAGATTCAATAAACAAAGTATTCTCTGTCTTATGAATAACTTGAATTTGTACGAAAACCAAAATAAAGAAAACTGTTAAGAAACCCATAAAATATTCTTTACAAAATCCCACAAAAAAGATCAACCCACACAGGTCTTCCCAAAAACGTGACTGAAAAATGATGCTGACTCCCAGCCCGTCGTCCCTTGACATTTACAAAGCGCTGAAAAGTTAACCATTAACAATAACCAGAAAAACACAATCAATCAGACCCGTTTATATGGTTAGGTCTCCTTGGACCCTATCATATGTATCAAGTGGAGACAAGCAAAAATGCTGCGAGCGCCAGCCATAAAATATTAATGAACTTCCCCCGAACTAAACTCAGTTTTTTCGTGGAGATTTTGGACCAGATTTGAACTTACATCATTTTTATGCTTGCCACAAATTAGTGAGATACTTAACCTGGTAAGGAAGGAAACCATAAAGAAGTACTTGAAAATTCAAGCAGCGTACTAAATGTATTTACGATCTGCTCAATCAATAGCGAGCGGGAAAATCACATTGAGGAAACATTTTGTGGGCAGCCAATGGGGGTCATCAATTAAGGTCAATAAATTCCATAACTCTAAGAGCACCAAGATACTGAAAGAAAAAAAGAATTCAAAAAGGGAACCCATTCAAATTAAATAATAAAACATACCGCCTTCAGACAGTAACCAAACCAGAAAGTAAACAATTTTTTATAACGACCTGGACAGGGGCGTAACTAGGTGAGAGTGAGTTAGGTAAACAGAGTGTCACATCATAAATGTCACGGACACATTTTGTTACTCTCCTTACATTTTTTTTTTTTGCTTCCAACTGCAACCATAAATTTTTATTTCGCTCTTCAAGAGTTCAAACAGCAACAAACAAATAATAAAAACGAGCTGGAGCGAAAATGTTGAGCAGGGTCAATGGAATCAGAAAAGAGGTCGTGGATATATATTTTATTTCCTTATTTCGCTTCCTTCAGAGGTGGCACGAACTGTCCCTCCGCCTTGTGGCGCCCCATCTCGACGGGAGAAAAACTCATAAATCACTTAATCACATAATTAGAATGTAGGGAGAAAACAAAAAATTGATTTACGAGATTTTGAATGCGAATTATTGTGCGAGTCGTCGTCGCGTGCTTGGGATTATTTACTAACTTTCAACCCCAAAAACCTCCACCATGAGATTGCATAATAGTTGTGTTGTTTCGTTCATTATATGGAATGCAAATTGGCAACTCATGCCACCAAAAAGCGGGGTTGCCGCCACAAAACAGAGACCCGCCACAAAACCGAGACCCGCCCCAGCGACGACTGTGGGGGGAAAATGCAAATTGATGGATGGTGGATGCAACGCTGAATGCGGAATCCACATTTTCCCAAGGGATGGAACCACTGGAGGTGGAGCGAAAGAGGTAAAGGGGTGTGATTGTTGAAGTACGAATCAAATTTCAAGGTGATTTGAAAAACGTTGGCGTAGGTATACTACAAAGAAAATGTACATACTTAAAAAATAAAAAGAAATTGAAGAAAAGTAAACAATTTGTTAAAATTAAATTACAGCATCAAAGGTAAAATATTATTTAAAATTAATGATTTGAATACTTAAATAATTGTTTTAAAGTTATAACTTTACTTTGGGCGTACAGAAAAAAAACAACAGTTAAATAAAAATCTAATTCGGGTTAACTTTTTAAAATTTTCAATCAAAAATTCAATAAAAAATTACTGGGAAATGTTTTGACATAAAAGTAGTCAGATGATTAATGTGAATTAAATAAATATATTTAAAAATCTAGTTATAAAAAAGTTATTTTAACAATATATATATTTTGTCAAAAAAAAATTCTACATTTTAACTAAAACTTTCCCCAAATTTCCTCCCGACTTCAATAAAACAAAACAAAAAATTAAACAAAAATACTGTCCCTGCCTAGAAACCTCTTAATATTTTCACAAGATCCTCTGACCTCGATAAGACTAGTGAAAATAAATAAAAGGGGACACATACTTTCCCAACCAATCGAAAGGACATCACTCAAAAGGATGATAACGCCGCAGATGAAGGCACGTGCTCATATTATGGCAAATATTCCTGCCTGCCTGCCTGCCTGCCTGGCAGATCCTGTCGCAATCGAAAAACTCGGCGGCGAGAAGCAACATCAACATGAATTTCCACAACTTTTTTCGGGGGCTGTCAAAAGTCAAAGTAAGCCGACAGACGGCAAAATAGAAGGCGAGTGCGAGTGGGAAATAAATAAGACCCAAAAGGTTTGAGGTACGTGACACCGCCGATTGCCTCCACAGCTCTCACCACTTGGCCGGCCTGGCCACCCTTGCTCGGTTGTATCCTGCATCCCTTTAATCTCGTTTGACTCGAGGGCTTTGCAAACAGTTGACATCGATAGAAGTTTTCCTTTTTCATTTTACGCTCTAAAGATCATTTCCAGGGGTTGGTTGGTCGGTCGGTCGGTCGGTCGGTGTGCTTGTCATAATCGTTTACGGCAACCGGTTGTCCCAGTCCGGTTGGTCTGGTGGGTCTTACTCATTGGGAATGTTCATTTACACCCTAGTCTTAGCCTTTTTTTTATCAGCAAAATTTTATTTTAAATATTCAAAGAGTTCCTCCTAATGAAGCAAGTCATTTAAGGACCTTTATTTTGTTTCTTTTAATTAGAAGCTATTTTATAGACCAGGAAAGAATGTATACAACATTGCCAAATAATTTAAAATTAACCCATTATATAACTACTTGTCCAAAATCTTTAAATTTACTTAAGTAACTTAAAAACTACTATATCTTTTTTGGGGTCTACTGATTTAATAAACAACGTTCTGAAAAAAAAAAACAAAAAAAAAGTCCTGTGGTTTGGCATTTAATATAACCTTAAACTAATGTACTATGTCTGAAACCACAATACTATTAAAGCAATACTATTATTTATAATAATATGTATAAATAATAAAAATAATAAAATAATAAATATTATAATTTTAAAATATTTATGGATTTATTAAGTTCTTACTAAGATTTCTTATAAACTTTTACGAAACTAAAGCAGAAAACATCCCATAAATTTAAGAAATGTCCTAAAACATTATTAAATATAAAAAACACAAAATTATATAGAAATGACTCCTTGATACTGACATTATTAACAAATAATTAATAAATAACTCTATAAGGTCCCTAAGATTGTAGAAATATTTATTAAGGCAATGATTTATTACTAGTAACTAGTAACAAAATCCCTTACCACTAGTTCATTGTCCTTTCCTAGACTGTTTTCCTGTTTGGTTGTTAATTCTTTTTTTGGGTTGTCCAATTTCAAGGCGTTCCTGGCACGCACACACGCATGCCTCGCCCACTCTTGCGCATTTTCTCTCTTCTCTCTCTCTATTCTATTTCCTTTGCCCCTCTATGCCCCCCTTCTGTTAACACTGTGTTTTTTTATTGCACCATAAATTTAATATTTTTATGTAATGTTTGCATAACGGTACACGCTTTTACTACCCTCCTTGTGGCATGGCCATGTCCTTGCACCCTCGCCATTCCCCTATTTTGGGTCCAAACACACAAAAAGGAAAAATTCACAACATGCAAGAAGCGCGCGCCCTTGGCTTTTCCTCTCCCTCCCCCTTCCTCTATATCCTCTACTTTCCCTACGCACACAAACGCCAAGCCACCCGCCTTGGAAAAATGTTTGCTCCTTGAAAGTGTCGCCAGCGCGTGCCATGGGAATTTTTTTCGCTTTTGTTTTTGCAAAAATCTGACTGCGAAATAAGTGGGTGGTTGGGTTTGGGGATTCGGGGAAATTTTCTGTTGTCATTTCTTGAATGTTTGAGTTTTTGTTTGCACCTCCACACAAGTCCTTGTCCTTGTCCCTGTCTTGAAGCCCAATCAAAAAATCTGACTTTCGTCAGACAGCCAACAAAAATTGGAATCTTTCAAAATCTTGTCTTGTGTCATTCGAAGGAAATGTAAAAAAAAAATGCAAATAAATTCCAAGTATTTGGCAAGTCACATTTGGAATTAATGAGATTGTGTAGAGTGGAAACTACTTTCAATAAGACTTGATAACAAAACTAATGAAATTATTGGATAATTTACTATAAATAATAAAGATTCCTTTTTAAATCCAAATCAATCGCTTACCAGAATTCCGAGTTACCCTAAAAATACCTTTACTCAGGCCCCATCAGTATTGTCATCAAAATATTTACCTGCAAAGAGAGAGAAAAAGTTGCTAAATTAAATTAAATAACACTCAAGCCGGTGAGAATAAGTGTGTACACTTCAGAATAAATAAATTTTATTTTTTTGGGAACTGCGATACGCATCAAGTCGAGCCTGATATTGCAATTTCCCTAATGGCTCACGCAGAACCTTTAAAAAGAAATTACCCATCATATTTACTTAGGATATGGGATGAACGCCAAGAAGGAAAAGGAAAAGCGAAGGAAGGAAAACCCATCACAAAGCCTCGCCTCTTGTCGCACACAACTCGCATACGAAATTACGAATTCCCACGGCATATTCATCCCGAATGACAGGCCAAGGCAAATGTGCCGCCAAACACTCTTCTCGTCGTCGTCGTCAAGCCATCAAAGTGAAAGACGACACCCTCTCTTCCAACCAAAGCCAAAGCCAATCGAACTAAGCCAAACCGAATCGAAACCACACAACAAAAGCCATAGATAGTACAGTGGTTGCCCTTCAATTGGCAATAAAATAATATCAACTTTCTCCAAAAACATACATCAATATACTAGATGAAAAAAAGGGAAAAGGTATAGAAAATCTCTATTGACTTTTGGTTTAGGAAATATTTGCGTCAAATGTGTTTAGGTTAGTCTCTAAGTTTTAAAATCGTTTTAAAATGAGCCTAAAACTATGCTACAAAGTGTTGTTTAGTCAAAAAAAAATTTATTTGCACTGAATTTGCTACACAGATTTGATTAAGTTGGTAAAATTAGGTAAAAGTTAGGTAATTCCAGCCTGGAATTTCCAGGAAACAGTACACTAATCTATTAATAAAAAGCTGAAATGAAATAATTGCGTAACTCTAACATTTTATTGCATACTTTTAGACACATTATTTAAACGATGTTAAACCGTATAACTTTTTTTATTACTCATACAGCTATCAGATTTATTTAATTATTTAATAAATTAAATATATTTGAAATATAAAATAAAATCTATTTATAATTATAATTTAAAAATTGTATTTCAATTAGAAATTGAAAAAAAACTGTATTCAAAAAAAGTACTACCAAAAAACCTATCCAAATTTGCCGATTTGAATGCTGTTTTTTCACACCACCATCCTAAACCCAACTCAAACATCCGCCATTAGCGATACGCCAACAACAATAAAGGCAAATCAATAAATCACGTGGAAAAAAAGGACAAAAAGGAAAAACACAAAAATCGAATGTGCCGCCTCTGCCTCTAAATGATCGAATGTAATGTCCCAGAGCCACTCACAGTGTCGATAAAAAAAAAAAGGAGACGTGGGGAAGGTGAACGAAATCAATTTCAATAAATTCCGACAAACAAAGCCAAGAATTATGTGTTATCTGGTGGAGGAGCCGAAGACAAAGAAGGGGTTTCTTCGAGGAGCTGGGGGGAAGGTTGACCACCGACAAAAGCCTCTTAGTATGCAAATCGAGACTTTGGGCTACATTAAGTGAGTGAATCATACTCAGCGCTCTTCTGGCAGCAGCATCTCAAGATGCCGATAATTTATGCTGTAATAATTAAGCAGCAGCAGCAGCAGCAGCAGCAGCCAGAGGAGACCCAGGCCGAATGACAGCCAGCTGTCGAGGGGAAGATATGGGGGTATATCTCGACGGAAATGTGGCCGGTGGTCGCACACACACACACGCACACTCCCGAATAATACATATTTCAGGCGGCACCATGCCGAGCTGCAGCAGCAGGAGATAAAGCCAGCGGTGTGGGAGGGGGTGTGGCATCAACCACACATTGTCAGCTGATGACATAACCAAAAGCCAGGGAACTTTTGGGGAAAATGGGAGGATTTCGGAGCAGTTAGTGCTGCTGGGAATAAAAGGAACTTAAATTTGCTAAAACAATTAAGTACAAAAATAGATATATTCCTTTTTATTAATTATTCTTCCTTAAGCTCCATTTATAGACAATGAAAAAGGGGAATTTTTCATTCTCTCTTCACTATTTCTTCAATCATCGACTTTAGTTACATAAAAAACTATTAAAGGATTCATTTTCCTTTGTAGCTTTGCCTTTCCCACTCTACATTTAAATGGTAAATTGGTTATCCTGGCAACTTTATGTTTTAGTTTGTAATATATATGTTTTTATAAAGCTATTTTTATAAACTTTTCTTGACTCCAACGAGACAAAATGAGTGAAAACAATTTGACTGATGACGACTACGAGCTACTACTGCTACTGCTGCTGCTGGGGAAATTTTATTTGTGTGGCTGGAAAGTTGACTTGATGCACTTAGTTGTTGCACTTGCAATTGAAATTTAGCAACAAGACGACAACCAACTGAGAGCAGGTCGGCGGGGAGACCCCGGCATTGTCTCTGGGAATTGAATTGAGCTGAGTGACTGCATGAGTGACTCGAGTGTCAGATGCCAGGGCTTTGATTGATGAAGATGAAGACATTTTCCGTTTGGCCGGCGACAACGACGGCGGCACAATTTGCTTGGCCCCCTCCACTGCACTGAAGAACAATCGTGGCCCGGAGAGACAGATGCAACAGCCAGAGCCACAGCGAACTGCACTTGACCAGTGGACCACAGCCGTGGTATGTGCCACAGCTATGACCCTCCCATAGTCTCCAGTCCTGCCATTCCTTTGCGGGTCCAGTATTGCCACTGTTTTCTCCCACCAAAGGCCAGCGGAGCTGTCAACGTTCCTGACCCCATCCTCGTTTCCATTAAGTCCCGAATGTTGCAATGATAGGAGTAATAGTACGAGCACAGTGGTTCTAAATAGTTAAAAGATTGTTGAGATTACGAGGCTTCATTAAAATTATACCTAACATCACTAGAAGTTCATTTTTTTATGAACAACTAGTAAATACTTTTGAATAACTTTAACTTTTAACTAAAATTTTAATTAAAAAACAAAAAAAGTTCGAAATTAACTATTGGTTAGAATCAAAAACAGTGTAGATCTAGACATGTACAAATTCAAAATAGAAAAATCTAATTAAAAAATGAGGCCTATCAATCAGTTATAAAAAATACTTAGTTAAAAATATATATAGTTTGTTTTAATTTAAAACTTTGGTAACTGGAAAAAATATATAAAATCACGTCCACAATTCAATTTCCTCATCTCTCAGACCTCTTTGAACCACTGTGGAAAATTGACTGTCAGCGGTCTGCGTCACCTTTTGGCCCCACAAAACTTCACAACAGAGAACATTGACAACAACCAACACACACAGCAAACGTTGGTTGCATCAACTAAGATGCCATTAACGGTGGTCCGCCGGCTCATTACCAGAGTCCGGACCCAAGAAGTCTGGCCGCAGTTCAAATGAATTTAATTGAAATTTCAAACTTGTCAAGCAGATACATCTCACCAACACACTGACCACCGGCAATACACAGAAAATTTAGATCCTTTAAAGAATAAACGAGAAAAAGATCTTAGAGGAGAAAACCTATACTACAGGAAATAATGATATTATTAAAATATGTAAATATACACAAATCAACCCCAAAAATGTGTAACAAATTAAGAGAAACTAATTAAGGTGCTTATTCAATTGTTAAGATATTGTAATATATATTTTAGGGCTAGTTTTTTCTCTGTGTAGCGACTTTCTAGACCGATACTACGAGGAATGCACTGGCTGGCGGTAAGGGCAAGTGACAGAATAAGGCGCATTTGGGGGATGAAATTGAAAAGCCGCATCCGGGGCAGTCAAGTGCTGCGAAATGTGAAAAAGTAAATAAGTTTTCGCCGCCGTTGCACTTTTAATGTTTTCCTGGCAACATCTGGCCAAGACTTCCACTTCCACTTCCACTTCCACTGTCCTCCTGTCCACCTCACCCCGCTCATCAACCCCTTCAACGCAGAAGTGTCATCCAGTGTACGTAACTTTTTAAAAGAAAAGTTTCCCATTTGCTGAGGCTTGTCGTCCTTTCCCTTGGCTTCCCTTCGACTTTTTTGATTTTTTTAAACCCTACCTTTCATAGCTTAACTCCTTTTTCTATCCTTTTTTTTTTTGGAAGTAGCTAGCCCCAAAAATGTTGTGGGTTTTTGTATACAATTTTTTGAGTTACCTAATAGTTTATCGTGAATATAAGCAGGGAGACATTTTTAAAACATTTTTAATTGGAATTTACTCAGGAAAAGTATGTAAATGAATGTCTTGTTCGTCTTTCTAAATACATTTACTGATCTCACATCCAATTTATCTAAATAAAAATGCTTGAGACTTTTAATAACAGAATAAAGATAAATTAATTTCATAATTGACAACAATAAAAATATTTCACAGCTTCATAAGTAGTTAAATATAATCTGATGGACCTTCTAATTAAGATATCAAATATCTTTCAAAATTCTACCGCACACTGATTGACATTTCGATTAAATAAACGGAAAATCTAAAGACCTTTAAGCCTGCTTTATTCTTGGCCAATTGGCAAAGAACAATTTATTGTTATTAGATTTTGCCAGGACAACATTTGGCGACCCTAATGGTCTCGTACATTGGCACAACATGTGTCACATCCAAATCTATTTGCCCAGGCAATCCACACAAAATACACACCGGAAGAGCGGGAGGAAAGGCTCACATCTGGAAGCATTTAAGTGTTAATTTTATAACTTTTGCTCAACAACTTGTGCCCCCATTAGATGAGCAGGCCAGAAGGAAAAACTACCACAAGCCGGTGCAGGATTTTCGTACAGGATTCGGCAGGCGGCCCAAAGACCGAATTTACATTTTCAATTTAAATTTGAATTTCAATTTTAATTGAGATGAAATAGACCAAATGAAGCTCAATTCTCTCCCCCATCCTCATACTTTATTTATGCACGCAATTTTCCATCTTGGCGCTTTGCCTCTCAGCCTTAACCCAATTATGCTCAAATTACCAAGCGCAAGCAACGGACGCTCATGGGTTAAATGCGGTGGCGCTGCCCCAGGCAAACCAACAAAAAAAAAAAAAAATGGAAAGGCAACGATGGCAAAGAAAATTCCCTGCAACGATTCCAAAAAAGTTCAATTTGCAGCTGTCGCAACTTTCAGCGTTGAGTGCACTTTAACCGTAGAGAACCCAAACCCGAATATCCTTCCTTTTTGGGGGTTGTTTCACTACGCTCATCATGCAAATGAGGGTATTGCATTAAGGGAATATATATTTTTTCGGGGGTTAGGCCCTTGTTTTTGTGTATGTTCGTTGTTAATGATGCTTGTGGCAAATAATCGACGTTGTTTTTCATTTCGCAAAGAGGTCTACATCCTTTTTGCATTGCTCACTTGATAGCTTCAACCATTTCAAGGCGTATGTTCTTGAACCCTTAAAATTGTGTATTCTAAATATAAGTTTTTATGTAGGAATTTTTTTATAAATTAGAATCTATGCCTCTAATTAGCTAACCTATACTGGATGCTACTTATATATATTTTAAGAATTTAAAATGCCCAAAAAGTCACTCAAAAGTAAATGTTTCTTCAAGAACCGCACCTAAAATTCCCAAGTACGATTTCGGTGACTAATACTTGTTAACAAAATTTCATAAATTTCATTTCATGCATTCATTTTTTCACTTCATTAATCTCCTGTATAAAATTCCACTGAAAATAGGGTTTTAAATATCAACAGCGATTAGAAATAACATAAAATCTCTCCACCATTGCCTGCTAATATAATCGTAAACATAAAAATTCGACTCCGGATAAAGCGAACGTGCGGGTAAAAGGATTTTTCATAATTCGCACCACCCATAATTTATAATATCAATAAATGTGGAAGAAAAATCGCGGACGAAAAATAATAAACCAAGTATAAAGCAAACTCCATGAAAATTGTATGCAAATAAGAGGCGAGTGCAAAATATGCGCATATATATATCCAATATATATATATATGTATAAATGGATGCGGTAAAAAATGGCAAACATTGAATTTTTAATTGCTGGAAATTTGTGTTCTTTGGTTTTTATGGTTTTAATGCCAAATTCGCTGGGTGTCTGTGTTTATACGGCTGCAAATAAGTATGTATATGTGTTTGTCCATTTGCGTTTATTTATTTTGAGCCTTTTTATCGCAGTTTCGCCACGCTCAGACCCAGGCCCAGACCCAGACCCCTGTTGCCATTCAAATTATTAACTGCTTTTTATACGAACTCCGTTTTTCACTATTACCGTATTTCTTCTCATGGAAAATGCATACTTGTTTGTATGCATTTCTGCTATTTTTCGTAATAACTAAATTCTTCACGTTAAAAATTCCATGAGCAAATAATAACAAAGAATTTTAATGAAAAATTGTTTAACACTTTGTTTCTGTGAATAATAAAAACCAATGCCGTTAGAGAAAAGGGTAAAACTTAAATGCGGCATTTATGCAATCTGCTTTTATATTTTAATTAAAATTATATACTTAAATATAGGGTATGTAAATAAGTAATACAGTAAAGCATATACATATACGCGGTTTTAATTAGACCATCATTTAAGCCATGTAAAAATCAATAAATAATTAAATAAAATACATATATGTGCAAGCAAAGGGACCCAGGAAAAATTAAATTAACAAACGCATGAACAAATTGTAATTTCCACTTGATGTGGTTTCCACTGTGCCCCATAGCATTAGGGATTGCAATCCTCTGGGGTTCCCTCTCCCAGCCAATGTAATTTGTCAATTGAATTTATTTTTGTTTCTATGTTATTTAGTTTAATTAGAGATTCAAACCATTTAAATAATTTATAAAAACATGTACGCAATATTTATAATGCACATTCTTATGTAAATTTTGTTTCATTTCAACAGCAGTATTATCAGATTTAGTTTTAGATTTTTATGAACCTCGGCAATTAATTAATTTGATTTAAATATTTGAAAGCTCACTTTATTTACAGTTTTTTTTCCTAAATAAAGAATATTTTTTATTAATATACATTTATAATTGCTAAACATGAACTAAAGCGCACTGATAATATTAAATAGGTTTATTGAAAGTAAGCCATAAAAAGAGTTGAGCCACTCCTTTTGTTGTTTGCTCACTTGTTCAATTAACTTTTCACACGCGACTGGTCTATCAAAAAAGGTTAAAAGCAAGGGAATGAGGGGATTAGGGCCAAAAGCGAAAAGCTATTTAATGCAAAAAATTTTAATTATAATTTAATTAAAAACTTAATCACATTTTCAGTGATTTTATTGCCCTAGTAATTTTGTATATTATGTGAAAACTCGAATTGGTATTTCATTGTTCCGCCCAGCACATTGTTTATTATCATATTTTTTATACGGGCGGTAAACTAAACTTATTATCAAAACATATACATAAATGGTTTATCTTCAAAGAACGCACATCTATTAATAATTGTATTTCATAATTGTTGTCCTTATTGTTTCGTTTTTGGTACTTAATTATTCGATTTTTATTAAATTATTAATAAGATTAAACAATAAGCAAATCAAGGGAGACAAGGAACAAAAAAAATATATAAAAATTACGTATGCACTTCTTGCATGTTACAAACAATATGTGATTGATACTAAATATATATCTATTTATTTTATATATAGTTGGATTTTTTAAATGTTTCCTTGAATAATCAATAATATATATATATATTTTAATTAAACCAAATCCACTTTCTCCCTCCAATCCTCTTAGTTTATTCAAATCCAAGCGGAGAGCGGTCCCTGACTTGAGTGTCAATGATAGCGTCATTAAATCAATCATTTTTGGTCAGTCAGCCACTTGCGGACTTAATTTGGTCAACACGGCAGGTGACGAATATTTTATTTTCTTTTTTTACGTCTACATAGGCTGTTTGTATTTTCTCTGCGCTTCAAATTTATTGATGTTTGTTCTGCTTTGTTGTTTACCCGAAATTCATTTTATTTTGTTTGCGCCGTATTTTATATTAGCGAAGTTGACATAGAAGAATGATGATAATCAAATAAATGGTATATGGCACGATTTTTATAACCTTGGAATAATCGATATAGTCCTTGGGCGTGAATCTGCACGCGTGTCCTTTCTGTGCGACTTACTTTCCTAATTACATTTTCAGATTAAATTGCCGTCGATAATCTAAATTGGACATATAATTACATTATAGAAATGTTATTAATATTTCAGCTGTTCTTAAGAATTTTGTATTTACGAATATGTTGTGGGAAGATATCCTTGAAATACATTGATTTTTATATGATCAACAGTACTTTTTAATCTTTTTTATTACAAATGTGTTCATGTATCAAGCTTAATGCTAAAACCAAGCAAATAGAACTATATAAACAGAGGTAACTAAATAGTGCATCTTGATTAATATAGAACACCAATAGGGCGTCCATTGTTTTTTTCTGGGATTTTTCTGTGGGTGTTTTGCCCTATAAATTCTGGTAAAAGTAACTGTAACTGCACAACGTATTATTCAGATTACCCAAGCAGCAGGATAGAAAAGTATGAGATACTAATAGACACTTGGAAAAATAGATGAGGTTGTAAGTCGTACTTAACTATCTCATCCAGTTACAAATCAGATCATTTATTACAGAATTCTCTAATATGTACTAGGAATAATATTTTATTAAGCAAATAAATTAAAAGGAATAAATGAAATTCATATTTCCCGGAAAAAATAATTAAATATCCTAAGTACCCTTCCAACTGGATTTTATTATGTTAGAACATTTTTTTAGCCCTTAGTTCACAATTTATTAAGTTTATTTATAAATATAAAATTATTTTCCCAGTGCACAACAAGCAAACGGGATTTAGGCCGTAAAATAATTCATGAATTTATTGAAATTTATTAGCATGAGGATGAGACTTGGGTGTGCGGTGGTGTGTTGTATAAACTAGAAAAAGTATCTTGGGGAAGCCAACTTCTATTTTGTTGCCCTGCTACTGCCAACTTACAGTCTGGCCGAGATGAAATCGTAGAAATTGAATAGAATTGGTTCAGGGTGGGGGCAAATGGCAAACGATATGCGTATCAATGGATAACAAAACGAGGCAAGAAAAAAGTATCGACAGACAACAGCAAAAAGCAGAGCATTGCCAGACAACTTATACAAATAGCAAACATAGCAAAAAAAAAAAAAAAAAAAAAAAAAAAGAATATAAGACCAGAATGAGCCAACAAAATACCCAACCAACCAGTTAGATGTCAGAAAGGAAAAAGGCCAACAGTGGCCAGGCAGTCAGTGATGATGATGATTGTTATTTTTACAGAGAAATTTGCTAAAAGAAATACATAAGAAACAAAAAACAAAATAAAATTAAAACAATGTTTTGTGTTGTATTTAATTTTAAAAGTAAATATTATGGTATTTCCAGTTGCTACAAATTTATTTCAAACACCTCCTAAGGCACTTCAATCAATACTTTGCGAATTGTTATTTATTATTTGTATAAACTTGATTTCTTGTTTCAATAAATAAATAAAAAAATATATATATAAATGTAAAAAATTATTGGTGACTGTGCTAGACAATTTGATAAATTAAATTTATGGCTTCTATACATGCTTTATTTGGCATTGCACCAACTGAAAATGCAATTATTTTCACATTTTCAGTTTTTTTTTCTGACATTTTTTGGGTGGCAGCAGCTCAATGTACGCCTCTTGCCGGTTAATCGATCTACATGCTGGTCCGTTCATCCAATATCATGGGTAGTGATAACTTACAGCACGACTTTGGCTTTCCTAGTTTTCGATGTGGATTTCCACCTCCCACTGAGCTCAACACCACCCGCACATTCGACTTAAATGTAACTTTTCCTTCCAAGGCGATGCCATTGTTGCTGTTGCTGTTGTTGTTGTTGCGCTTTTCCTTGGGTCTTTCTTTCTATATATTTGTGTATCTTAAACGCGTTTCGTTGTATCTACTTAAGGCAGCTTAAATATTTGTGTAACATAATACAAAACATACGGGCTTCTTTGGTTATACTTAGATACATAGCTTAGATACTACATTAGCTGGGAGTGGCGGAAGGAGGAGGCTTAAAGGCAGAAGTCCCGGGCTGGGCTTAACCACAGTTGGGATCCAAACAGGAATGGCACCATGGGAATATAATTATTATTTCTGAACTAGTTACAGGTAATTGGAAACGATTATGTGGAGAAAAGTAAATTGTATGTCCTATTACATTTTATTATTTTCTATGAAATATAATACATCAAAACCCATATATCAGGAAATCTAATCTTTGTAAAAACTTTGAATAAGAGCTACAAAGTGATATAAAATAAAACTGAAAAATAATACCATTAGCCTAATCGGAGCGGATTAGTGTGTCGGTTTATCTGTTAAATGTTTGAAAATGCCAGCGATTAAGAGACTTAAACCATCAAAAGAGATGACGATGACCATGTCTGAGATTGAAAATGTATCACGCAGCGATTACAATGGGAATAGAAATCGAAGACAGGCGGGAAAATGGAAAAAATAACAGATTACAACTGGAAAATCGGTAACCTACCTAATTGATATGCATATAAAAACAGAGAGAAAAATATTTTTATTTTCGATTGAATTGGTACGCGATTTCTTACAAAGATAATAACTTAAAACCTAAATCCAAAGATATTTAGCAATTCTTGCTAATATTACCACAACTAAACACATTTTGGTTTGCCTTTCTTGTTCCTAAATTAGGACTCCAATTATCCTTATCTTTTATTTTACTTAGTGTATGTTGTGCGGTCTGAGTGTAGTCGCATCTTAAGTGGTCTGTTTGCCTTTGTTACTCCGATTGCCCTATCATCTGTTCCACTGTGCGGGTATCAGCATGCTTTGTTTACATTTCAAATGGAAATTGCTCTGTTTTGTATCTGTGTCTGTGCTCAGATATCTCCTGCTGAGCGAGTGTATCTGTTTGTGTGTGTTTGTGCGTGTTTGGGTCTTCGTCTGCAAAATGCATTTCTCCCATTTTCGGTCCGTCCTAATGAGTCTAACTCTATGCCCGCTCCCTCGCACTTACGAAGTCGTGTGTGGCTTAGGCAAATATCTAAAGCAAAAATAGTTCGCCTCCGAAATCGGCACATCTGGATTCCTAAAAAGGACTTAGGAAAGGGCAAAACGTGCAGCAAATATAGATTGCCTGGCAAAAGGCCTCTGATTATCGAAAATAATCGAAAGCGTCACCTACGAAATTACCAATGCTCAAAAGTGTCTCTTGCATTGGGTGCTAAATGTCTTAATTTCTGTTTTTGATTGTCCAGGAGGTTTATGTTTAAGTTCTTAAAAGAAAAAATTTTAATTTGGAAACACATTTTGGAGCTCGGATCGATTTAAATCACTTTTTTAAGGTCTCAATAAGGTTTTGAAATATTCGGAACCTAATAGAAAATACTTAATAGCTCTAAAAACCTTACGTATTGAGGGTTTTAATTGAAATTGTTCACAAAAGTATCTGACAAATGGAAAAATCTTAGAGAAACTGAAATTTTCTATTGATCTATCTAATTGATTTCAACTCTACATCGATTTCTGTGTCACACCTGCTTTTTTAGCTTAAATTAATTTAATAGCTCTTATTACCGATCTTGGTGCAAATAACGATATTTATAAGTTTTTAAAAACTCACCATTTCATAAAGTTTCCGAGACCGAAAGATGGTAGTTTTCAGCTGAATCTCCCTTTGAATTACTGTATATCCGATGTTCACGTAGGTGACGAAAACAAGGTGAAGTGACCTCTGAAGATTACAAATTTTTTTATGGGTCCTCTCTTAGTTCTTCGCTGACGTTGATTGATTGCTTGATGTTGTTGTTGTTGTTGATAGCGATATATTATCGATTAGCCCGCATACATCACACACAAACACACAGCTGATTTCTGGGATAATTTTTCTCTTTTTTATTCTCACCGATCGCTTGTCGTACTTAAACAAACTATAGACACTTACACGAGACAACACCGAAGAACACAAATTTTTTATATTTACTTTAGGCGCAGATGAATGCAAGATAACAGCAACAACAACAACAACGATGTACGACGACGACGACAAATATTGTACATATGTACAGAGAGAGACAGACTAACAACACACACACACACGTACGCGAACGGAAGTACACACACACGCGCGCGGACAGACGGATAAACGGATGTCGGATACGGGGGCGGGGCGGAGCGGAGCGGCGAAGAAGTCGGAATTAACGCGACGGCGGCGATTACAGTAATCCGTTATCGGATCGAACAAAATTCCTCGCGGTGCCGACTATTATGCGGTAAGTATGCTATGGATGCGATGCGTCCACCTCTTAAGCTTTTTCCTCAGATCATATTTTCACTTGGTTTCTTGGCTTTTCACAAATTTTTACTTTTTCACTTTTGTGTCTGCTTCAAAAACTGTAAAGGTAAAAGGAAGGACACTGGATTAGGTTGGGATTATCCAAAGAAAAAGTTTAAGCCGCAAGGATAATTCCAAAGTTTGAGATTTTATGGATTTGTAATTTCAAAGAAATTGCTGTGCTAAAAAAAGGAAGCAGAAGGATGGTTCGAAACTCCCTTTTAGTTGGATATTTTTTCCTGTTTATATCCTGGTCTCCAATGCGTTTGATTTCGGCTTTTGGGAGTTTTTACTTTTAGCAAAACACTATTCAAAACATTCCAATATCGTTATTTAATCTTTTCACACTTTACTCATGAATACAATTTTTTAAAACTAACATTAAACAATTAAAAATTAAATTCGAAATTAATAATTTTTCCCTATAACCACGTTCCCATCACAAAAACCTAGTATTTATTTATAAGTAAGAACTTCTTGAATTTTACAATATTTTTACAATATTTTGCTTTATTATGACAACAGCAATTTCTTTTTCTCGACTGGTTGGCAACGCGCAGCGGACAAAGGATAACGAACGGAGAGATGCGAATGGGGGACATGAGACAGAACCAGAAAACATTCCGCGGGGGGAGCGGCTCTTACTCTCTCTCTCTGTCAGGCTCTCTCTCTCCTCTCTCTCTGCTTGGTGTGTGGCCAATTTGAAACGCCGCGAGAATGAAATGCAGCGAAACGAATGGTGAGCACAAAACGTGGCCAGGAAAATAGAGAAATAAACAAAATATAAAAAGGATAATCCACCGAGAACGTGAGAGAGAATGAGAGAGCGCCGTTCCATTTCCCAAACATACACAAAACAGAAGACAAAAGCCGCGCTCTCTGGCCACCACCCCCCGCCCTCTCGCTCTCTCGACAGCCGAAAAATCAATGAAAATATCTTGAAAAACTGCCGAAACTGTATAAAATGTTGTTGGCTTTGCTTTTGTTATTGCGGCTTAAACTTTTGCAAATTCCTTTCTTCCTTGACTTTGCTTTTTTGTTTATTTGTTTGTTTTGTTGGTTGCCTATTGCATATTTCGCCAATTTGCGGCCTTTATTATTGTTACACACATGTTTGCACACTCACACTAACACGAAATGGCACATGTTTGCCGTGTCAAACTGGGCAAATACCCAAAAATTAATTAGAGTACACAAAACGATTCCTCTGAAACCACAATTGCGCGACCAGAAATCGGGGTTCCTTTTGTTTATCAACCCGAATTTACGGTGGACAATAATTGCACTTCTTCGAACGACCGGCCACCGGATTGGCCAAAAACGACGCCCACAGCAAAATTTCACGACAACAATATTTTCACTATAAATCCAACATCATTTCGTGTATTTATCCCGGCGATTCATCCGAAAATCGTTGCCTTCCCTATTCTTTTTAATTTTCCGGAGCGCGGACGAAAATTGAATGAAGTCTGGTGTTTCAAGCAATGATTTTTTCTTTTTCTTTACATTTTTATATTTTTTTATACTTTATGAAGTCGATATTCATTCAATAAGTATTTTCAATTAAATCACTTGTGCTTCTATGCGCGAATGTTGCAGGCGGCGTAGAATTAAATTTTTTTACACTTTATGAAGTCGATTTTCATTTAATAAGTATTTTCTATGCGCGAATGTAGCAGGCGGTGTAGAATTCAATCGGAAAATGGAAATGGAATAAAATTTTCTCTTTGGTCGAGGCGGACGAGATGGGAAGCGGAACGCCAAAAACGGACTCTTTTCTCTCATTCGTTGTTCTCTGAGAGCAACAGAGTCTTGTCTGTAATTTTTACAGAATTGAGAGTAACAGCGTTTTGTCAGTGGATTCATGGAAGTTAACATGGTTTTGTCAGTGAAATCCTGGAAGTAACAGCATGTTGTCGGCGAATTCTTGGAAGTAACAGGAGAGCAAGAGAGAGTAACCTACATCAGTGTTGCCCTTTTGGCGTGTCGATTTTTTTATGATTCAATGAAAATGATACTATTAAGTATTTAAGTGAGGTCTAGTAAAGCGTGATGTTTTTAATAAGCTAAAATAAAATGCAATCTGCTTTGAAGAAAGCTTTATTCCCCGCTAGCCGCTTGTTTGCAATTTATCCCGCACTACTGCTTTTGAAAACCGTCAGAGATAGTGGGGAAATAGCTAAATTGGCATTTTCAAAGCAATCCTGGAATAATTTAGAGATGTGGAAATATATAAAAAATAGTTCGATATATCGATATTATTCTTAAAAATATTTTATCATCGCGATATTTAGCAAAAATATTCGATATATCGGTATTTTTTTTCTAAAAAATACGCTCTTGAAATATTTTTCCCTAAAGATGATATATTTTTCCTAAAGCTGATATAGTTTTCCTAAAGATGTTAAATTTAAATCGTGATTTTTCGCTTACCCAAATCGCAATATCGTTTTTTATGTCCGTCAAATTAGCGTCGAAATGGAACGGTGGGAAAATGGAACACGGGAAAATATTTTATTTTAAATTTATTTCGCAAATAAGGTACCAATTTGAACAAAATAAAATTTATAAATCCTTAAAAATGAATTTTCCTAATATTTTTTACGGGGTTTGAGGGTACTTAAGCTTTGGGTCTATTAAAAATAAGCCTTTAAAAAATCGTGGCTTCACATTTTTCTTTGTATCTCGGCTTAACGAATTTGTGCAAACATACGCTGTAAGCCAGGATAAAGGACATTTATTGTAGTTTCATCCTGCAAAATTTCATTTGATTCTATCCTACAGTTCGTGAGAAAATTGGACAACAGTAGACCAACCTCGGGGTCTGTTCCATACAAAATAGGGAAGAAAAAATTGTAAGTGCCATAACTCTAGTTTACGAATTATGCCAATATGCACGGTATACTGGCTCATTAGGGGAAGATTAAAGAATATTTGGTGAAAATTTCATAAGTTTCTAACCGTCAGTTTTTCAGAAAATCGCATTACAGTGGGTGGTGTATGTGGGCTGATAACCGAGGCGCGAATTATGAAAATGGAACCAGATATGAACCTGCAGAGAACCAGTGCCGAACCAGACAACGGAACCATATCCAAAAAATACGAGATTAAAAAATATTAGCAACTTCTTGAATTAAATATTAAAAAACTGATTTGTCCAATGAACGACATGAACTTCTTCAGGATTTTTATAGATGTTTCATCAAAATCCATTTAGAAGTTCAGGAGAAACCCCAGATAACAAAAATAGAATAAATTCGACGCTAACTTAAAAAAAATTCTTGCGATCCTCAACGAATTTGTGCCAACATGCACGGTACCTCAATCGAAAGAAAAAATTATTCTCTTATTTCGAATTAAATCTTATTGAATTGTAACCGACAGATTTAGTGAAATTCCTTTGTTTCTCTTGCATAACCTCACAACGTGCATCATATCGATAGGGACGCCTCACACGCTCTATCGATGAAAGTAGCCCGCCAGAGGAAAATGGAGAGAGAGAGATGGATAGATCGAGAGAGAGAGATGGATAGATCGAGAGAGAGAGAGAGAGAGAGAGAGAAAGAATCATAGAAAAAAATAGAGAAAGTGAGAGCGAAAGGGAAATAGAGATAGAGAGATATAGAGTAACAGAAAGATATAGATAGAAAGACAGAGAGCTGGAGAGATTGATCGAGAGATAAAAACGCAGAGAATTAGAGAGACACGAGAGGGAGAGAGATACAAATACCCCCAAATTTGGGGTGTTATTCCGCAGAGCCATATATGTATAGATAGAGAGAGAAAAATAAACACAGAGAAAGTCAGAGAGAGATGGAAACAAAGACAGAGAGAGAGGCTGAGAGATTTGATTCTCTATTTATCTCTCTCTCCCTCTCATGTCATTATAAGTCTCTATCTCTCGCTCTGTCTTTCTCTATTTTTTTCTATGTGTCTCTCTTTCTCTCTCGATCTATCCATCTCTCTCTCTCCACCCCTCACACCTATAAATAGAGGCGCCTCGCCGCAGCATCAGTCTGTCCGCGCTTTCCCCCGTTCACCCAACAGGTGGCCATCTCCCACTTCGCGCGAACTGTGTTAATAATCCTGTGTTAATATTTGTGATAATAACCGCTGCACTCGAAAGGATCTAATATCATCGATGAATCTCGGCCAAGTCTGCGGTGGGGCGATGAAAGGTAGCTGGGCGTCCTCAACTGCGGGTAAGTCCGAACCAAGACTATTATCCTATTATAGCTTACCGCTCGACTGCGAAACAGATTTAAGAACTTGAAACCGTGCTTAAGCTTCTAAAAATAACTTTCAAATTTCAATACAATAAAAATTGTTATTTAAATTTAACTTAAACTCTACAAAGTCATGTTAAAATTTCACATCTAATAAATCGTATATGATTAAAGCTTGTTATAAAAACATTGGACACAAGCCGATCGAAAATTGCAATTCCCACATTTTCCATTATAAACTGCTCACAATTAATTATTTAATATTTGTATAGCTCAAATATACAGTTTAGTTAAAACAAAAATTTAATGTATTATTTTGTATCATTCCCAAATTTAAAAAAGACCAAAAAAATTCACTCCCCGACGGGGAATTGAACCCCGGTCTCCCGCGTGACAGGCGGGGATACTAACCACTATACTATCGAGGATGTGCTCACTGTCTGCACAAAATTAAATATGAGAAAACAAGCAACTATTCTATTGTTTGTATGTTTTCATTCTATTGAGAAAGTAAAAGTAAAAGGTGGAATAACGAAACAGAGATAGAAAACAAAATATCTACGGAAGCTGATATAGCTATTTGGACACGCCTTGACCAACATCCTCGATAGTATAGTGGTTAGTATCCCCGCCTGTCACGCGGGAGACCGGGGTTCAATTCCCCGTCGGGGAGAAAGTAAAATTTAATTTTTACTTCGCAGTTTCATTAAAGATATCTTTTAACATTATTTGTAAATTTATTTTTAACAGTTTTGTAAGTCACCAAACAAAATATACACAAAATAATTGATATGAAGTTTTTGCATAAAGCGTATACTTGAAAAACACAAAATTCATATTTATTCTTTGGAACATAAAAATGGACAACAAACTTAACAAATAATTAAAATTTCAAGAAGTGGCATAATATTTTGACAAGTTCTTCTAAAGAAAAACAAGTATTGTGTTAAAAAAAAATAGTTAAAAAATTAATTAAAAAAAGTTTTGAACATTCTCCCCGACGGGGAATTGAACCCCGGTCTCCCGCGTGACAGGCGGGGATACTAACCACTATACTATCGAGGACGTTGAAGAGTGCTTGCCAAAATATCTATTTGAGCCCGAGCAGCTAATTTCAAATTCGGTGGAAGCCCATTCCGACTATGTTTACGCTCGTTTCAATGGAATGAGAGGGAAGATGTCTCTGTTGCGCATCATCAATATGGACGCGCATTAAAGCATGTCCTCGATAGTATAGTGGTTAGTATCCCCGCCTGTCACGCGGGAGACCGGGGTTCAATTCCCCGTCGGGGAGATTCGATTGGATCGTGTTTTTTTTGCAGTTCTTTAAAAGCTTTTTCTTAAGTTTATTTTTTTAAGTGTTAAAACAAAATACCCTCTTAATTTTCACCCTCCACATAAAATAAAAATTTTTTTAATTCCGTTTCTGTAAGGAATTTATTTGGGTAAAAGTACAATTTAGTTTGGAATATCAATCATAAACGTAAAATGAAGTACAACCGAATACTGAGTGGGTGGACACAAGGACTAAGACTAAGACATTAAAAACAGTTAAGATGCATACAAAGAAGTTAACAATTAAATACATTTATGGTGTTTCGGAGGTGGGCTAGTCCACCTGCTTGCCCTCGTCGCGATTGCGCTTGAAGGACACGGAATGGATGAGTAGGGGCGGCAGATTTCCACGCAACCTCTGGAGACGCTTGCTCTTCTCCTTCTCCGGCCGCCGAATCTCGTCCTTGGAGGAACCTGGCGAAGCGGATGACGAGGCCATCGATGGCGACATTGAGGCCAATGAACTGGCACCCGGCAGCACCTCCGAACTCTGGGTCATCAGCATGGCAGATCGACGGAAATACCGCGGCATGGAGTAATCATCTTGAGTGGCCCGCGCCGCATTCGCCGTCTGGATGGAGTAAAGGCTCTGGGACACTCGGTACTTCTCGATGGTGGGCGTGTCCTCGTAGTTCTTCGGCAGATTGCTGAACGAGATCGAAGGCACCTCCGGTGTCATGCTGATCTGGCTGCTACCGGTCACAGTGCCGCTAATGGAGAATATGTCAGTCTCACTGGCCGCAGAACGGACGTTCATGTGAGGGACACTCTTGGCGGATCGCAGGATACGTTTCGGTGTGGTGGTCAGGCCACTTGGATTGGCCAACAAATGGGGATGTCGATCGATAAGGCGTGGTCGCAGCACAACCTCCTCCATAGCTCTATCCTCCTCGTCCTGATCATCGGTTTTGTCGTCCTCCTTCTCCTCCTCGGCAATGGCCTCGAACTTCTTGGGACTGAGGGTGGTTTGGCTACCCGAGGGTGAGGATTCGGGGGAACTGGGGGCCAAAGTAAATGTGATTCGCTTCTCGGGCGATACTGTCTTTGAATCGATGGCATCTCCTGTAAAAAAATAAGGGAAATTAATTAAATTTAATATAAATATAAAATCTACTAAAATTAGACAGAAATAATGCGTATTCTATACAAAATAAATACATATGTTTAAAATTACGGTATTCGACAATCCTTTTTAACAACAAAAAACCAAAAGAAAATATAAAATTCTGATTCGGTTTCTTTTTGTCCAATAAATCAAAATAATTTTTAATTATAGCGATAACAAGAAACATGATAATGGGACTGCAGATAAACTCTACTTAGAAAAATAATTACCTTTACCCAAAAGATCGTACAGAGTCTAGATTGCGGATTCTGTTATTGAGTTCTTTTAAAAATAATGTTTTTTTTTAAGTTATAATAAAGACATTGCTTTAATAATAGAGCTACAAGAGCTGGACACGCAGATGACAAATAAATCGCATAACAAATAAGATAAGGTTAAGTTCATGACAGATAGTAAGATATGGGCAGATAAAATGTTGGCCCCAAACAAGGCTAAAGGAAAAATATATTTTTAAGTTGGTATTAAACAGAAAAAAAAAGTAAAATACTTCTAGAAGTTAAACTATTTTTTATAAGGATACAAAGCATTTAAGCCCATTTTAGATATATATGAAATTTTTTAAGCATTTAGTGTTTAATAATTTATTTTCTTTCTATTTTCCAGCTTGGAGTTTGCATCTAAGAATAGAATGTCATTTATTAGCTGAACCCCTTAGTCAGCGAGATGTGCATTAAAAGTCAAACATCAAACCATTAAAACCACACGTTTTCTTTATCAGTTGAGAAATTAACGTAATCAGTTTGATGTCAGTCAATATTTATGATGCCAAGAATTTTTTTATATCTTACATGAATAGGGTTAATTGTGAAATGTGTACCTTAGGAAAGAGGTTATTTGCTAAAGATAAGATATTAATTATTTCCTTTTTAAATTCCTTTCAAGAGAGGGTTTTACAAAACATTTCATAAGAGAATCAATTAATTAAGAGGATATTTCCCTGGGTAAATTAAAGCTTTTCAATTCAAATTTAAAATCACTTAAATTCCTAAAATGTTATACTTTTATAGAAATACTTTTAATGATTGCTAAAATTGTGAAGATTGCTGTATAATTGCAAACAGAGGGTAGATTTGCCTTTGTGGGCACGTCTAATGGAAAACGCTTCCAGCTGACTTTTGATTTCGCCAGAACCAATGATTACGGACGTCAGCTTTATAAGCCGGGAGTCACTCTGACGAAACTACCAATATATGTATGTATATGACGCTGGTGGGGAAATAACGAGTCACACAAATTGGGCCCATAAACGTTTCTCTCAGTGCACAAGACCTCAACTTGCGAGGCGATAAAACGTGATGAATTAAATGTCGTCAAGATATCATACAAATGTACAACCAATGATCAAACAAGCACAAAATAAAAAGTCTAAATGAAGACGGCACGACTTTTGAGATATTTAAAAGGATTCATTGTTTATTGTTGAGGGTTTGATGGATCTAAGATGAATTTCTCAAGAAATGTTATAGAAAATTAATTTCTTTTCATCTTTTTTACTTTCAGTTAAATAAAATTATATAAAAAGCACATAGAAACTTCAAGACCCTTTGACGGTTTCTTTGCATTTTGACTTTATCAGCCCGGAAAAACCTGAGGAGGAATCGGTGATTACCACCTCGTCAAGCCTCTTATCTATATGAAAAATTGTACATATGCATATTTTGACCAAACTTGTCGACATATAGGTATAAATATTCATATGCGATCGGTGTTTATTTGTTGTTAACATTTGTGTATACTCCGCACTTGATAAGAGAATCGAAATTTGACTAATTGGCTTCGGTTTTTCGTTCAGTTGGGTAGGTAAAATATATCTAATTCCCTAATTTGCCAAAATTATGATAAATAATTCGACAATAAAATCAGTTAGAAATGGATTTGGTTTGGTTTTATCTCCCTCCATAACGGATAAGCATTAGTGACGTAGGTTTATAAAACCAAATGTGTACTTAAGCTCCAGATGTAACCGGTGTCGTCGGGTGCTGGGTGCTGGGCAGCTGCGTCAGTGCGAAATAATCTTGTTAATTAAATTTAGCTTCAGATCCAGATTTATTATTTTCCCTTCTTCCTTGTTGCAAGTTTAAATAAATGAATTTTTTGGCGTGGCTAATGGAGTTAATGAAGTGACGCCCTGTTTCCGAGTCTCAGATGAGTCAAGATTGCGGAAAAATTCTGCAAAGTTGGCCTCAAAAATTATCATAATTAATTTAATTTAAATTTTATATGTTTTATATCTTTTTCTTGAGCATTTTATTGGGTAGTTTTGTTTGTATTATTGGTTTTTGGGGATATGTGTATATTAAAATAGCAAAAAAAAATCTTTTTTATTGACACTAATTAGCACTAGCGAGCAAGTTTTCTAACGAATCCCAGTTTGAGGCATTTATTCGAAACTGTTGAGTAATGCCAACTTCACAAAATAAATCACTTGTTCAAAGTACACACATTACTACTTGGCTTAAACGCTGGAAAAAATGAGTCACAGATTCTACAAAACATTAACAGAGAGATGAATAATTAATGGGAAGAAAATCTATCTTTCTACAGATTTAAAATCTGATTTTCTGACTATTATTAGTTTATGTGACGTAAATATAAATTAGCTACCATAACTAAAGTGAAACCCATGCAAGTGTGCATATTTTTTTTGTAAAAACTTTATGAAATTTCAAACTGTTTTATCAGATCTTAGTTGGGACTAAACAATTTACAAGGTCCAATAATTAAGACTTAAATAAAATACTCTTAAGTTAACTTAAGTAGGGCTACTTAGGGGTCTAGATAATACTTAAATATTAAATACCAGCAACTGCCGTATGACGTTGCAGTTGCTTTCGAATATTTTATATCGTTGTGGCTGTGCGATATCGGTAAGGCTTACAGTTAATTTAAGTTTAATAATATTAAGTCACATTTTGGCGATAATTGGTCACTCTCTCTTTCTCCATATTTGTATATATGCTTCACGAGAGTTCCTCAATCTTTGGCACAAATACTGCAAGTACCCATCGACTCAATACCCGAAACCCAGATCACAGATCACAGATCAGCTCAGTTCAGATAGAACTTGACCTTGGGCACACCGCTGGAGACGATGCTGCTGCTGCGGGTGCTCTTGCCGCTGGCTTTACCACTACCACCCAAAAGCGGGGTGTGCGCACCACTGGGGCCATCATTACCTTCCAGACGACGCAGCAAGCGCTCCTGGTCGCTGAGACGCGGTGTGGTCGGCATTTCGCGATTGGGCGAATGGATCCCGGCCAGGTAGGTCTTTGTGCTGATGCGATTCAGCTTGGTCGGCTGATGATCCTGGAAGATCTGCGAGTTGGCAAACACAGCCAAGATCTCTGGGCCCAGTGTAGGCACATTGATTTGAGTCTCTCGACGATAGTCCTCCTCATGGATCTTGGCGCTAATGGAAAGGGAAAAAGATAAGAGATATGGACATATAAATGTAAATTAAGAAAGCCAATAGTCCGCCATCACGACGTCTCGTCTTGCCAATTAATCGCTAATCGCCAGTCCACCAAACAAAGTGCGAAATGGAATCTTTGGCTCGTTTTGGTCGGATCTCTCTCAGTTTGATCTGTCAATTAGTACCTCATTAGGCTCAGGCCCAGGCCCGAGTTTCCGTGCCTCAGTTGCGGCTGATCGCAAATCGGTTGCGGCACCGTCAGCGAATTATTATTATCCGCCGAGGCTGGCTGTATGCGTCCAATAATCTGGCCATTCTTCTGGGCGGCCAAGTAGTCCTCATCGTCCTCGGGATTGTAATTGGCTAGAATAGAAAATCAAGGAAGGTTATTTTAAAGTAATTGTTAAATATAGAAATACAATACATTGAGTTCTCTCTTGTTTATGTTTACATTAAAAATTATGAAAATTCGATATGAAGTGTATAAAAAATGCTTTTATTTTAAGTACTTAAAAATTTTTGTTTTAGTCTTTGTAACCTTTAAATGAAATTTAATAACTCTTAAAATTCACAAATATGGTATAATATTTCATTGTATAAGTCTCTTCCAGCTGTTTCGTAATAAAGCATATTAATCACTTTCTGTAAACTGTTTTTCTGCTGAATTTTCCTTTATGTCAGCGCAATTTCGATTGTTTATGTTTGAAATTAAATACCATTTTAAACAAAAAACTTGTTTATGGGACAGATGCATTTGTGAATGTTCGAAAAAGGTGCCTAGTACAAGTCGATGTGCATTTATTTATGTTAAAGGATTTGAAATATTTTTGATTCATGCTGTATTTGTTTGCTTTTTCAGGAAGATTTTTATTGTGTCTGCGAAATAACTTTTTAAATATTTATGTTTTAAATAGATTTGTACGTTGTTTATTTTTCGTGTTTTGTTAATTAAGTTTTAATTTTTAATTGTTTTGCTTCAGGGATTATGACAGTCATTTATTATCCCATATAGTCAAAACTTAAACAAACCATTGTTTGAAAAATAACCATTTAACAAAAATACTGGACAATTATTAGCTTAGCCTTTTTGAATGCACATACTAGTAAAAAAGAGCCTGTTGAATGTTTAAAAAAAAATCCATAAAATTCATTCGTTTCCCATTCGGCTTTTGTTGTTTTTCCTCCTCGTTTCGTACTCATTTCAAAACCCAAACACGTTAAATCGCGCAAAAATTCGTCGTCGCATTGTGCGTTTCAAGATCTATGCCTGGAGCTCTGTTTGTTAGTGTGCGTGTGCCTGCCAGTGTGTGTAGTGAGTGTGAGTGAGTGAGTCGAGTGTGTACTCAACTCACAGGTAACCGTCAACTGACCAATTAAAGCAGCAAAAAAAAAACAACAACTATAAACGCAGTCGAATTTTACTTACCAATCGATTCGTCGTAGCAGAAGCGCTCCTCGAAGCAGTTCCAGTAGAAATCTTCCCAACAGCTGCAAATAAAGGAAAAACGCAATTCGGATTGTTAGCCAAGTTATTTTGCTGTCCGAGCCAGCAATACCTGGGAAAATTTTACCAAAAGCAACAACAACAGAAGCGAGAGGCGAAACCAAATAATAAAAAAAGCGTTTACTCACTTTTGACAGCAGCGGCACATTTTTTGTAGTTGCTTCCTCTTTCTTTACCCGACTTTTTGTGTGTCTCTCCGCCAAAAGAAGAGAATCGAACGCGTTGGGTTGTGTTGTAACAATGCTTTGATTAATTTTGATATTGCTGTTTGGGCTAAGTCAGGGAAAAGTAAAATTTATGTGACTTTGGGTGCGTGTGACTCGTTCCGGGCATTCGTGAGCAGAGTATCTGTGTGTTGCTGGCGAGCGCAGAGCAGCGTGCGGTGTTGGAGACAGCTTGGCGTTTTATCGGCAAATGAAGTGAAGTGCCCCACAAGCCCCACAAGCCCCACAAATCGTATCTGGCGCTCGGAAGGCCTCTCTCCCGCCGCTGATTGCGACTGTGTGTGTGATAAAAGTAAGTTGATTTGGGAGCTACCGTTGGCGCTCACTCTCGCAGCCACTCTCTCACCCACATTGTTAACTCATCTTCACGGCGGGAGCCCGGCTGTGAGAGTTGGGGAAGTGGGGCGGCTGAGAGAGAGAGAGCTCGATTGATCGATCGCACATGATAGATTACCAACGGCGGGAGTAAAACCTTAGCGACAATTTCTACCTCTCTCCCTGGGTGAGAGCACCACTCTCTGTCTCCGTCTCTTGCCTCTGCACTGTGGGTCAGGTGGCAAGAAGCGTTCCCAACATTATCAGATTAAAATTGCACGAATTTTCAATAATTTATGACCATTCACGCTATCTTGTGCGATTTTTTTTGTTATAAAAATTCCTTTTGCAATATTTCACGAATTCGCAATTTATGAGTTCTATTAATAAAAACAATATTTATAAAACATACCCAATTGATTGCACATTTATTTGTTATTACTACAAATTGTAATTGTCACGCGTGTCGTATGAGTAATATGTACGAAAATAGTTCACGTTTTATCACTCATACGTCACGTTGTTTTTTTTTTATATAATTCTAGTCTCGCCTTTCTGACTTCAGAATAATCTTTATAACTTTTCATTATTAATTTTTTGGTAACAAATCAATATTTTTTCGTGCTTAGAAATGCGGTGTGAAATTTTGTCTTTGTCACACGTGTCGTATGAGTAATATATTTGAAAATTTAATTTAAATTACACTAAACTTCACTTTAAAAAATGCTAAGAGTAAGGCTTTATATAAAGGTTAAATCTAAAGTGCCTTATACATATTTATTGCGATGATTAACACTTTCCCAATAAATAAGTTTCTATAAATTACATTATTATTATTAATTCTTCCAAAATGTATTTTTCACAATGGATTAATATTATTAATATTAAAAGTATCTCTTCAGTAAATTTTTTAGACAATAAATTATATTTATATGTGTTATTATACGGCTAATATGGCCTCATTCATCGTCAGAATTGTGTACTACCTATATTTACATACCTGTGCTGATTATCTTGATCAGATTTTGCATTGTGATAATTTGTTCTTTCATAAAACATATGCATCACCATTGTGATAAGTTTTTCTTTTAAACAAAGTTTAAATAAAATGGCCCATTAATGCTGATAAATTGTATTAATCACTCAAGCCCTCTACATATGGGCGTGTTTTGGACTCAATTATTTACTCTCCTTACTACTTGGTTTTGCGTGCACTTGCCCCACTGTAACCTGTTGCTGTAGTGTCACACCTGCTACCTGCTCAAGCCTTGCAAGGTGTGTACGTGTGTGCTGTTGGAGTAATTGGAACTTTTTAAACTTGCACCGCGCGCACACACAGCGATAACCTTACTACACATGTACCCATGTTTGTTCGCCTGAGTTTACTTAACGCTTTGGACGATAAGCGCTTCTGCAAATTGAGGCCACATTCCCTCCACAGGTGAGTAGGTGGCAGGGGTACAGGCGGGAGGAGGGCTTGAGGAATTACCTCAGGTAGCTTCGCTCAAGGTTCCCAAGACTGTGCATACTTTTGGGCGGTCGAGAGTATTATTCTTGAGCGATTTACAATCCCCTTTCGGAGTATTTCCTGTGGCTCATGGCAGCCAATACTATATTTCTTATCAGTGATTTCGGTTCTGTAAACTCTTATCAATCGATCGCTAATTGATTTCAAATGAGCTGATATAGTGCCAACCCCTGCGAAAAAGTTCAATAAACCGAATCGTAGCCAGGAACTAATTGTTAAACCAATGTCATTTGTTAAAATCGCAAATGAGTCAGATTTGTCAAATAAAAAATCTTATTTAGAAATTTATGTTTAATCAAAGTTAACTTGTTCTGGTTACATAATGGTTTTGGATGATAGCCTGGTTGTTTTTTTTTTGTGACTATTTTGGGACATTAAAGAAATTGTAACTGCTGATTTCTGACTTACAACTGTCATAGCGTCTAGTTGCATAACGCCCACTCACGTGTCCGATGGCGTTAATCCCTTATTTATTTAAACTCATTTCTTATGGTATTTTGTACTTTAAATCCGATTTTCTATATTCATTTCAAAAGTCGTTCTTCTTTTACTCTTTAAAATATTTTCCCTCAACCTTGTTCCAGCATTTTTTTTTTTTTTTTGGTTTGAGTTTATCTACCAAGTTCATACTTGGAAGCTAATCTCTGAGAGCAGATAAGTTAATTGTTTGTGTTATTTTGATTCGATTCAAAGGTGTTAAGCCTTAACGCAAGAGCTGCGAAGAGCAAATCTGAGCACATTGTAAAGTTAAGTTCAACCCAAAAAAAAGGGAAACAAAACAATATCATTGTCGAAGTTCAAAGGCCACAGCGAATCATGTGAGACCCAGCTGCGACAATCGATCAATTGATTGTCTTTTGATAAAGCCGTAAATTCGAGTATATATATGGCATTCATAGCTTTCGGCGACAGTTGAATTGAAAAGCGTTCAACACTCATCATTAAAGTCAGTAAGATGACGTGCCAAGGGAGAAAAAAGAGGGGTGGTGGAGCGAGGTAGGGCCGATCGGTAATTGAATGTCAATCAGTTGCATCGCAATGAAATGAATAGCTCTCATTTTGTAGTTGCTGCTTTTGTTAATGTTACTTTTAGCCATGTAATGCAATTTGCTGATGTTTACACGTTTTGTGCGTGAAGCTCATTTAAACTTCAATTGTGTTATACAACGAAAAGCGAGAGGAGGTTGAGAAATGTTAATAAAATCGAAAATATTTTGTTTTATAGTAATATAGTAGTTTAAAATAACGGTAATAAATTTTACAAAGACCAAAAATATTTAAAAGCTAGTTTCCTATTTGAATGTTGAATTCGAAACGAGAATTCTAACCTAAAGTGAGTAAGAAAAGGCTTTGTTGGTTATTCTATAATTACATTTAGATATTTTAAGACTAAATATAAATCGGTAAAACCTTAAACAATTAACCCACAAATAATCTTTTTCATTAATTACGAACTCTGCATCAGAACACTTAGGGCTTTGTTTAAGATCTTTAAAAAAAATCTCGTTAAAAAAAACTTACTTGACATTAATTTAAACGCCTTGAAACAAGTCATACAACTTTGCAAAAGCTCGCTGAAATAATTAAAATTAAAGAATATTACTAACTCTAGACGGGCCTCTTCTTAATTGTAAATCTTCCCTAAGCGGTGTCATTAAACGTTGGGAAAAAACATTAATAAAAAGTGTTCAGCAAAAGTGATTGTTGTCTTAACCTTTTTAATGGCCTGTGAAAACCGTAAGATATAAATCTCGTTCATGTAAATGTGCCATATCATTCAGCACTTGCTTTTATAGTGACCTTTGAACTGGCCACAATCGGCTTTGGCCGCTGATTTGACAACAAATTAAATCGCATGCCACAGGTAAAAATTTGCGGCCGAATAACTTCCGTACGGCGTAAAAAAAAAAAAACAAATACAGAGCCAAAATCGCGAACAATAACATTCGGATTACAATATATAATTTCACGAGTCACTCAAGCGAGGCATGCAATGCGGTGAATTCTTTAAACAAAAAAAGCAATAAAACGAAACTGAAATTTATATGCATACCTTGATTTTCATATACCCCCAATGCGTAATTATAACCAAACAGGGCTTTCCAAAATCGCTTGATTTAAATTTAAATAAACTTAAAATAAAATAAATATCCTTTTATCTTACCTTGGGATTAATATTTTTGCACAAAATAAACGTACATATTTTTAAAACTTAAAAGTTGTTATGTCTTCTGTGCAATAACTATCTTAGTATCTTATGGTTTTCACTTTATTAACTTTTTATATGACTGTCAGCAGCATCGGACCCCCTTCTCCGCCCATATAAAACACTTTTACGACAACAAAACGAGTTTTCTGGTCATAAAAAAATATATACATATATGTACAATATAATAAACTGAAATGTAATAAACGAAATGAGTATTATCTAGAATCTCTCACTGGAAAATCACCGAAAAGTTCAAAAGCTACAACAAAATTAACTCTAGCTTGCACTGCAGAAAGAAGAGAAACTTTTATTGTATCCGCTAGATTATATTATTTATTATTCCATTTTATCGTTAGCTCGCTAAGTATGAATTCAAATTGAGTTTCCCCCGACTTCATTTAATTGAGCTTGGCATTGTTTGAAGTATTGACTAAGCTAAAATTATCTGTTGAATAAATGAAAAAAAGTTCAGCGAAGTAAGGAAGAGCTAAGTACGGGTTTCTAGTGAAAGATATTACTTCAGTGGGGGAAATTCTATAATCTATTTATACATATTCATTGATTTAAATCTAATATGTAAAAGTCTCGTTATTTGTACATTTATTTTGTATAATTAAGCTTTGAAAGAATCGTATATAAAATTATATTTGTAATTAATTACCTGAGTTTATATTGAATATCCTTAAAAAAAACATTTAATATAAATAATGATTCATTTCAAATAAAAAGGTAATGCATCTTTCATTCAATCATCTCTCAAATCGATTCCCAAAACTTTCCTTAATATTAGAGGTGTGAAAATCGTTACCATAAATAAACCTTAATAATCACTTAGTGTATATCTTAATCTGATTTACAATGTCTGAACTTATTTCTCTCAGATTGTAAATGTATATTTACCCCGCCCAGAAGACCAACAGATGCTTGTTTGTTGTGGATTTTTGATTTAAACATAATGTGTAAATTACAATAACCCGCAAATGAAATCGTTCACACGCATCTGGCGACGCGGAGTTTTGCCTTTGTAACTGCCCAGAAAGATCGAAAGATCGATGGCAGGTGTCATTAACCGCAGCCAGGCTTGGGGCTTGCATACATGTATATATGTATAAATATAATGTATATAATGTCGAGTTTGGTTCATGGCAAACTAAAAGTCCCAGACGACAAGTGGCGTGCATTGGCCTCGATTCAGTTTTTTCAGTTTTTTAGGCTTTGACAGGCATCAGACATCAGCGAGTGGCTTGTATTTCGATCGAGTTGGTTTGGCATTGCAATCAAGTTTCTCTTGGCAGCGAATCCCCTCCCCTTTGGAGTCTTTTTTTTTTAATTTTTTTGCACTTGCAGATTTGTTCTCGATAACTTTTAATTATTATTATTATTTTTTATTTTTTAGAGCACGCGCTGCGCCCAATGTTTATCTTATAAATTAGTATCTCCAGCGTAATGGCGCTCACAAATATTTCCAAGTCGTGTTCGTCGGGGCTCGACTTTGTGTGCTACTAACCATTTTGATATCAATAACAAAATGATGACTTATATTAATAATTTTTAAGCCAAAAGGGATTTATTTAAGCTTTGGAATTAGAGAAGGAAAGCTGTAGATGTTTAATTTGTTGCAAGGAAAAAAATATGATTTATTCACTTGAAAGTTACCTTTTAAATTCAATGAGTATTTTCTTAATTTTTAACATGAATTCAAATAAAAAATTATTTAATAATAATACTCCCATCAATTTGTTGACTAAAATATGAGGTCGTTTTTTGATTTAATAGTTTAGTTTTATAGAATTCCGAATTGCATTATACTATTTTGTGAGAAGCGTAAACGAAGTGATTTTTATGAATGGCTTATAAGAAAACCTTCAAATAATTTATTACAGAAACTACTCCTAGGTTTTCATTGAGATCCACTTTATCACCTTGTTGCTACACAACCTTTACCGTAATCAATTAAATACCTGATGAGAACGCTCTACGCAGTAGCATTTTTCAAGCTGCACTGAGATAATGGCTGCCATTAGTAATAAAGGTTCCCCTTAAGTGTTTACCCCTTAATTGGAGTTCGCGGGAAAAGGCCTTGAAACTAAAGCGGAAAAGATCTGAGATCAGCTCTGATCTGTTCTTTAGAATTGCACAGATATTCCCATGACATTAAATTCCTTTTGTTTTTTGTTTTATGAATGAATGCAATTTATGTAGGCGATGTAGCCGATCCTCGACTCATTTTAATCTGTTTCCATTCTCATTTCGCAATCATTTCAGTTCCGCCTTAATACATCTCTGCGGGTTCTCTCTCAGGTGGTCACTGAGGTGAGTCACGGGTGTGTGTGTGTCTCATAAGTAATTTTTTATTTGAATCATTAATGCTTTGCACGTCTCCCCCGTTTAAGACGCTTCCTTAAAATATTCTCTGTATATTATACGCACATCTGTGTCTGAGTGAAATCCCGCTGCCAAGTATTTTGTTTGTCAGACCATTTTAGCTTCAATTTTATCAGTAATCACTTGATTGTTCAGGGCTATATAGCGCGCGCTAGCACTAAAGATACGCAGGAGTGTGTAGTCAGATTGCCCAGTCTCGGGGACTTTGTCGATAATGCAAGTCGCAGACAGTTGTCATTAACCATTTCGCCATCAGAAAGCTAATGCAGTAATTCGATTTCAAAAGGCCCTGTGACGAACTCTCGGTTTCGGAGCTCATGGTGTTACTATACAAATAGTATATATGTAAATAGTACGTATAAAGTATAAGTTTTATATATGATATGCCCTTTTTTTGTGTGTTTACGATACAACAGATAAGATATGACGAAAGGAAGTTTTGGAATGTTAACGATAGTAGATGTCTGATCGCTGGGATTTGGGTAATCAATCAAAATTGTGTCGAACGCCATGATAAGCTAAAAGCAATTGTGGAACATTTGCCTATATTTAGGAGTTAAATCTTGATAGGTTTGAAAATATGTTTCATTGTTTTTTAAATTAATAAATCATTTAAAGAATTTATTTAACGTAAGTAAAGTTAGTTGCGACATTAAGCTATAGCACAGAAAGTCAACAATAAACTCATTAAAGGTTAAGATCCTTCAACTCAGAAAAATATAATACTTATAAGGAGTTATTGGCTAAAATTCCAAAAATGTGAGCCTCAAACCTAAACCATAATCATACTATTCAGTTTTATGTTTGAGCTTGAGATTTTTTGTTTAAAATCTGCAACATTTCTAGCACATGACACATAAATGACAAAGAATTCAATTCAATCAGCGCCTTTTTAAAAAGTACCAAGAATTGTAACTAAATGAGTCAGCCCCGTTGTCATATGTATCCAATTCGCATCCCGCAAGATTTATTTGATTGTAAATTGTTTATTTTTTCTAGAAGACGAGTGATGAAGTGTTAAATTGTCTGCGTTTGAAAAATCCCGTCTTTCATAATTGTTTGTTTATGAGCAAACATTTTATGGACGTGAGACACATGACAAGGCGAGACAAATCAAAGCTAAAATAGATCGCGAATATCGAAATGAAATTTCGCATTACGTTTGTAATGAAAGCGTGCACAACACACATTGCACACATTTGTTTTTTTATTTTTTTGGATGCCTTACATATGTGAGTGTCAGCTTGTGTTTCGCAGAATTCGAGAAAATCCCGGGACGGGCCAAAAACCGGAACCTCCTTGCAAGGCATTAAACGGTTTTTTCCATCTCCAAAGAGAGATGAGTGAGAGACAGAGAGAGACAAGAGTGCAATAAACTGCAAGCAACATAAATTCTTATGCTAAAAATTGCCTTCGCCTTATAGTTGTTCTTGGAAAATCACGCGGCTCTGCCTCAGGGTCAACAACGTGTTGCACAGTTTATTATTGGTTTATTTTGTTTTTATTCACTTTTTATTTATGCCTGTATTGGTTTATTCAAGTGTGTTTTTAATTACAGGTTCTGGCCAACGCACAAATCTTTGTTGTATTTTGATTTATTTGCACTCACTTCACAGTAATATTTTCGGAGCAGCTTATTTTCGAGTTTAATATTGATTTTTACTCAAACTTTAATTCTTTGATTAATTAGAACCGATGCTTAAACTGCGTCACAGCACACGAAACACAATTTTGGCGTGATCACACGCTTCGAAAACGCGAAACTGACACAAACCGAGTAAAGCTCTGCGGATCGGAGCATGGGTGCACGTCTGACGGGTTGAACAATCGTCGGCTGACTGAAAAGCGAATAAACCGGAGACGACAACAACTCCAAGCCCCAACAACGCTGGGGAGCCCCAAGAGCGCCCCGCAAATCCGATGGAGCATGAGCATAAAGCCCTCGGTTTGGGGTTCGGAAGTCATTCGCTTCGTACACGTGACGTTCGGTTCGCGTTTGTGCTCTCTAAAGATCTGACCTGGGCTCCGACGACCTCTCCCTGGCGATTACCGAAAATTTATATTGATGGCTGTCGTGCTACGGCCATGATATTGAAAATAATGTTTTAAATTGAACATATATGTACATACATAGAGCTTAAAGAGCTTAAAAAGTTAGTAAGAACACAGAAATGACTGGGACAACGAATTCTGATTGGTATGACTAAATTAACACTCTAAATCTTTTTTTTTTAAGAATTTTGCATAATTTGCATAAATAATTAAACAATTTTACAGTTTAACATATGATTATGATTAGGTATTGTTAAATTTGTTGCCTGGCCGTGATACTTAGTAGTAAAGTGTTTACATTTGAGAAACATTTTCGAAATCTGAACATGTACCTGTTTTTCTAATTTTAAGCTTATAATGTTGTTTATAAGTCAATTTAAATATTGCGCGCCATAGACAGATAACTATTAAAAAACGATATATCGAGACACTTATCGATATTCACTAGACTTTCTTGCTAAAAATTTTACTATTTAAGATAAGTATTTATTTAAATTTTAAAGCTTGCATACTTCCTTTAAATTTAATTTATTTTATAAATATTTGATTAGTCTTGAAAAGTTATTAACATAATCTCATGCCGATTAATGGTAATTCCAACTCATTAAACAACCCTTGTAAAATACGTAAACGATATTTGAAATTTTTTGCTAATCCGTAAATTTCAATCATAACTACCCTTAAAAGTCTCGTTACTAAAAACCGTAATTAAATAAAATTAAAATATCGCTTGCCATTCAACAGCTATCGCTGCACACCGCACTCACGAAAGAGTGCCATCTCCAAGGCGCTCCGCTCTATCGATAGACGCAGTCACCGTTTCGGCCACCACTACGCTCGACCTATTTTCAGTAGCAGCAACCTAAAGAAAAAAGGCAATATTTTGCGAAAAAGCGACTGAAGAGCCCCGGAAAACGCAAATAAACGAAGTAAGCGACTGTTTCTATGCAACGCAAAGGGACGACGACGGCGAGAGGAGCATTCGCAGTGTAAGCAAATGTGCACAAAATGAAAGTGACAATCAAGTCATGGACGGGAGTTGCAACTTGGCGTTGGATAGCGAATGACGAGAACTGCGGAATTTGTCGCATGTCCTTCGAGAGCACCTGCCCGGAGTGCGCGCTGCCCGGTGACGACTGCCCGCTGGTGTGGGGTGTCTGCTCCCATTGCTTCCACATGCACTGCATCGTCAAGTGGCTGAACCTGCAACCGTTGAACAAACAGTGCCCCATGTGCCGCCAGAGCTGGAAGTTCAACATACATTAAACACCAACCAACCAACGTCCTAGCATAATCGTTAAATACAGCAGCAGCAGTAGCAGCAGAAACCAAGTAATACATTGTCCAGTCGTCGCGAATGAGAATGGAGAATAGCGATACCCAGCCGCACCTGCCGGCGGGTCTGCCCCCACTGCCAAAAAGCCTGAGCGCCGCCGCCGCTGCTTCCTCGGTCGCCTCACCGTCTGTTGCTCCACTGATGATGCCCCGCACTGCCTCGCCGGCGTCCGTCAGTGTCGCCGCTCTGACCGCAGCTGCCGGCGAACTCTATCTCGGCCCTTCCACCTCATCTCAGGCGGCCAGGAATCGCAGCTACAATGGACACGGCCACAGCCAGCGGCACGGCAGCCTGTCGTCCACGCAGGAGTCGCTCAGCGATAGGGAGTCTGTGCACAGTCGTGCCTCCTCCACACACAGCGCGGGAGCCGGTCATACGCCTACCAACAGCTCGAGCAGCACCGGCGCCACTTCATCTACCATCGACAACCAGTTGGCCATCTTGCGGCGGGAGATGTATGGCCTGAGGCAATTGGATCTATCGCTGTTGTCGCAGCTGTGGGCGTTGAATGAGTCAATACAGGGATTCCGGGTTTTCCTGCAGGAGCAGGATGCCATGTCGCCGCCTTCGAGGTCTCGCACGCCATCGGATGCTAATTCATTGTCCTCCGACGAAGAGGACGATGGCTCCTATGCGCCAGTGGCGTTGCCCAAGATGACGGATGCCTCGGGAGGAGGAGGTGGAAGCGTGGGTGTGGTTAACTCCAGAGCCATGGCCTCACCGGCAGCCAGCGGCGGGCTGCCCACCAAGTTAGCCACAGGATCAACCACATCTCATGCCTCGACTAGTTCCACTTCGGGGGCTTCCGGTTCCTCCTCGGCTGCCTCGTCTATGGGCAAACATCAGCAACTGCAACAGCAGCAGCAACTGCAACAACAGCAGCAGCAGCAGGCATCTCACTATCATCAAAGGCCGGCGCCACCACCCGCACCACCAGCTCAGCACAAGGCGCACCCACAACTGCCGAGGATACTGCAGCAGCGAATGCGACAGGCACCACCACCGCCGCCCCCCACACGGCCTAAGGGGGGAAGCGGTGGTGGCGGTGGCGGAGGCGGAGCAAGCACCAGCAGCAGCAACCATAGCATCAGTAGCAGCGTAACGCAGTCTCATCAGCACCAACAACAACAACATCCCCATCCGCATGCCCACCATTCGCGACCCGTATGACAAAACCCGTTCTTGGACTAAGTCAAGGTCCAAGAACATAAAGCAGCCGCTGCCAACACTTCGGAAAGGGTCAATTAGACGACATTTCTCCAAGAGTCAATTCAAATTCAAGTGCAGAACAAACACACACCACACACATACACAATCCACCAACCACCAACTCTAAACTCGAAAAAGCTTGCCATGATCCTCCATTATGTTCTTGAGATATCCAAAAAACACGAAACATATGAAGAAACACACAAAACTCTGTTTATAAATGTTTTTTGCGAAATGAAACGACGAAAAGGTCTTGTAGAGTGTAAGAGCGAACCCACTCACTTTTCTCGTTTATTATAAAATGATACACGCATGATGAAATTTGTATTCAATAATAATCGCTAAGTAGTAAAGGATAAGATCCTTATTATGCATCGTATGTATTACTCAAATTGTATAAACGTATATTTAAAATTGAAAACGTCAAATGCTTGAGATTCCGCATCGAGTACATAGATCTAGTTCCATTATTTGCGTTGACTCTCTGATTTGATTTGTTAGAATGCCAATACACACTATCCAGCGAAAAAAAAAACTAAGCCGCGTAGCACTAACCAAAACTAAACTCTTGGCCTATACATAATATGGATGATATATCTGATTTGATTTTATAGCCCCTGTTAAGTGAGAGATAAAATGGAAAAACATATATTATTATAGGAACATTTATCTGTATCTCAAAGAAAAACACTAGCTGATCTTACTGTTAGTTCAATAATCCTATCATTAACACTCCTACATCTCTAGGCATATATATGTAAAGCTCAAGTATTGGAGCAATTCCCCCGAGCAATTGTATAATGCGTGGCAGAGCTGTAAGTCGGCGGAACAGGCCTATCGATTCCTTATTTGATTACATCTAAATCTCATTAAAATGGCTAAACCAATATCCTCCATCTTATAGCTTTGGAACGTATTATATATAATATTTATATACTAAACAACATATACAATTTTTACCACATATATAAACAAAGGTTTAACAAAACGATAATTGAACGAAACGCTAAATGCCATCGAGTATTTCCCCATATCACACGCAAAGTACGGGAGGTGATTGCGAAATGAAACAGGATTTACATATATTACCTAATCAAAAGCAAAACAAAACAAAAAAAAAACGAAAAATAAAACAATTTCCAAATATTTATTGTTAGTTCTTAGAATGTTTTCTTTTTTCCTTATATATTATTCTCCACTCAAAATTAAAAAAAAAAACAAACGATTGTATCGGAAATCCATTCGTATTTCACAAAATCCTTATTTTTTATTCTAAAAACAAGACTAAAAATCAAAATCTGTGGAATTTGATATCAACAACAAACCAGTTCACTGAAACATCGATATAAGAACAATATATACAGCACAAGCACCCAAAAAATAAAGGCTTTGAATGACTTGCCTTGAAATATGTCAGATAAAGCGAATGTATACTTGGGAAGGTAATTAAAAATGAACAAGAACAGTTATTTAACTTTTATTTTAATTGTGTTCTTTATAATATATCATTTAATTGTGATTTTATTCCTTAAAAATACACCATAAAATATATATTAAGCCCTATTTTGGATAAATGATCAGTCATATTCCTATCAAGTTATTCAAAGCCTTGGCAACCAGCTCTGAACTCATCAAATATTGCCCATTTGAGATGAACTTTTGAAAGCTTTTGCTGTGTACAAAATAAAGCAAGCAAGATATCGAAAATTTACACTGATCGCAAAAACAATGTATACAACGTTTGTGTGGGATTGTTCAATTGTAACACAGTTTAATTCGAAATTGAGATACAAATACAATTAATGAACAAAATAATTTATACATTTCTCGGTTTTGATGGAAAATGATAATGGATTAAATCGTTATAAAAGCATGTATTATGTAATGGCAAATTGATTAATGAAACGAAAGAAGCGATAGCGATACGAATGAATCGATACAATAAATATCAATTTAAATATCATTTCGCAACTATGAATTATTTACAAAGGTTTCAAGTCATTTATTTAAATTCCTATTAGATGTCACATTAAATATAATTTTTTGGGGTCTCCACAGAACCCCACGTCACGGTCTGGAAAGTTAAGGCCTAAGTGCTGAAAGTTCCGCAGCAGTCCGAGGGGATTTCTGAAAGAAAAAAAAAATATTAATAATTAATTTTAAAATTAGGTCAAAAAATATACTTACTGTCCGTGGGTCCCCAACCAAGTGGCACTCCTAGCCGACTATTCTCCTGCTTGAGCCACTGATAAAGCGGGTCAAAGTACTCCAGGAGAGCGGATGCATCCATTTCCGTCTCGCCGGTGAACTCCTGCAGCACCTCCTTCCAGTGACGGGAACTGCCCTTCGAGAGGAACTCGTGCAGTGCTCGCCCGGCCGCCTTGCTGTTATAGATGTCGCAGTTATCTAATGTCAACTGGCTGTTATTGGGCTCGTATTGACCGGCCAGGCGGCACAGGGCCTTGTGGAACTGAAACTGGAAGATGTGGGCGGCGAAGTAGCGCAGGTATTCCACATCCGCGTCAATATGGTACTTGGCCGGCGGATCAAAGTCCTTCTCGGTACGGGAAACCGGCGGCTCCACGCCTCCGAATTCGGAACGCATCTGCCAAAAGCCGCAGTTCCATTGAGATTCTTCCAGTTCGTTGCGGAACACAGCATAGCGATACTTATCCACGGCATAGCCAAAGGGCAGAAAGACTATCTTGGATATGGCCTGCTTGAACAACTGGTTAATACGACTCTTCTCGTCCAGCTTGGCATTATCTATCAGTCCAATGGTCTTCAGATGCTTGGCCGACATCACCGACAAGGCTATCACATCGCCCACAGCTTCGTGGAAGCCAGGATTGGGAGCGCCTCGAAAGACAGCCGGCTGCTGTTCGTACTGCAGATAGTATTGGATGTGTCCCAGCTCATGGTGCACCACATAGAAGTAGTGGTTGTCCACCTCGGTGCACATCTTGATCCTCACATCGCTGTCTTGGTAAAAATCCCAGGCAGATGCATGGCACACCACCTGACGATCTTCCGGCCGGGTAAGCACACTCAGATTCCAGAAGGTGGGCGGCAGGGCACGCAAACCAAGCGACTGGAAGAACTGATCTCCCAGCTCGAAGAGCTTTTGTACTGTATATCCCTGGCGCTCCATCTCAGCCTTTACATCCACGAATGGCTTCTCTGGAAAGGGTGTGAATAAGTCGATGACTTCGGTCCAAGACTGACCCCACATGTTGCCCAGCAGGCTAATGGGTATATTTCCGTCCGCTTTCATCACATCCGGACCGTAGTGCTGGCGCAGGCGATAGCGAACATATCCATGGATCTGCCTGTAGAAAGGCAGCAGTTGCTTGAATGTGGCGTCCAGTTGTCGCTCGAAGTCGGCATCTTCGTAGAACTGCACCCAGTAATCGGCATACGAACGATGGTCTGTAATGAATATTAAAGAATTATAATATATTTTATATATATATTTATATTTGTTTAAATTAAAAGATTGTTTTATTTAATGTTAACAATTAGTTAGAGGTAATAATTTTGAATATCCTTGAAACCATATTATATTAATTTATATTCCAATTTAAAAAAAAGTGCATTTGACCTGAACTAATAAATTATAATATTGTATAAAATTAGTTACATCATTCAATTGATAATTATATATTTTTAGAATTAAAATGAGGTTTTGTCAGATAAGATAATCACTGAGAGAAAAAGTTCACTGATTCTGAAAGATTAAAAAGATATATACTATCTCTGGCATTTCATTTAAGAATTTTAAAGATGGGCCTTTCCATCGAATGACTTATCAATTAATATTTTAATCTTTTGATCCTTTTTAAGGGATTTAAAATTTGTATAAATTATTTTTAATTCGTGTTTCATAAAGACAAGATTTGATAGGAAAGACTATAGCTTTCCTCATATCTCTCTATTCAAAGGATGTACACCCCTTAGCTACATAAGAAGAACTTTAGCACTACTGATGACCCAATTGTTTTACATTTTCTCCCTGTGCAGGCCAGACGTTTTCCCCCGTTTCCCCGTTATAAGGGTCAGACAGAGGGGTTATCGGATTAAAACTCACCGTTCAAATGGGCCGCCTTGCGCGTCAGCCGCACGTACTCGGCGAAGTGGTCCCGCATAGGAGTTCCCGCCTTGTCGTACCACTCCCGCCAGTACCAGGCCAGCTCGGCCGGGTCCCGGCTATTGGATAGACGCTCCTGAATGCACGGCTCCAAGGTGCAGGAACAGTCGCTTTGATTGCCATAAGAACAGACAGTGGTGGTGGCATAGTTCGACTGCATCGAACTGATGGCATTCTGCAGGGCCAAGTAGTCGTCGGGATTAAGGGCAGAGGCACCCAGCTTGGAGAGATGCGTTGCCTGACGGCGAATGTTGGCATCCTCGGACTCCATGTAATCGGAAGCCTTGATCCGCTGGGCCAAACGCTTGTTGAGCTCAGCATTGCGGGCATACACCTCGATCATGGACTGACGATTTTCCTCCGTGACATTTGTGTTGTAGGTGTAACCGGAGAGGAACTCCTCGTGGTAGCGCCTCCTCAATTGCTCATTCTCCAGCTCGAAGAATCGCCGGGCCTCCAGCACCGACGCCGAACAGCTATTGCCCATGGAGAGCCCCTGGGGCAGCTGAAAAAAAAAAAAAATATTTAAATATAGAAATATATGCAGAAGCTAAATGGAATTCCCTGTGGAATTCAGGAGCCCCTACTTACCCACAGCATCAGCACTAGCCACAGGGCTAGGAACCCTCCATTATCTAGCAGTCCCATTCTTCGACTGCTTCCAGAACTCCTGCTCCACCGACTTTTCCCCAGCTCCAGCTGCTTTTATCAGCCTGCCGCCTGCTTCTGCTTTGCACTTTGAATTCAAATTATTTAAAAACAAAACTCAGAAGCAAACAAATCCCGCAGACTGCTTTGTCTTCTCCGCCGCTGTAGTCGAGCACAACTAATGCTAGATGCTGGAGAGAACTGTTTATATAGTCGCCACACAAAAACAGTGCTCACAGTGCTGGCATAACACAAAGAAAAACTATCTCAGAGCTCTATAATAAATATGATTTAAGACAAAATCATAATATAATAAATACATTTTATAAATTTAAGAGAGGAAATTCTGATTTTTAACTATATTACTTTAAACTTTGAAGTATCAAGTACTACTCAAGTATTAATTTAGTCATTTTTATAGGTAAAATATTTATTTCCCAGACCATTTGACTACATATCCATTATAGCCAAGTTCACAGCACTACTCATATCGATACCATTTGCTTGCAGTCTTGCATTCTCTTCTCCCAATCAAAGGTGTGTGCGTTCGGCGAAGTCTTACACCTGCCCGCCAATCTACCTGGCTCTGTATAAATTTTGTTTTTTTTTCTTTCTGCCTGCTCGGCTCAAATGACACTCAGCTGTTGTGTCCGGTGCCGACGGTGGTCAAGAAAAAAGAATTGTTGGAAAATGATAACTTCTACCTGTTTGAAATTGAGAAAATTATGTTGAATGGCCAAGAGCAGCCAGATTTATATACGCTTACCATTTCCATTTCAAGGATAATTACCTTTAGAAGCAATGAGAAACTCCAAATATTTTCAACAGCTTTTTTTATTGGATTAATATATGGGAAAACTGGGGTCCACTTTCCTCGTCCAGGCGTGCAGTCCGCCAATCAGGTCCCGTACGGAATGCATGGGATATCGAGTGCGCACATGCTGAACTGCTATCTGGGAGTCGTTGCCCCGCCTGCACAGCAAAATAATGGGCAGCTCCTTGTCCTCCAGCTGACTGCCGAACCGTTTTATGTAGCTATCGTCAAGGATTTCGGCCAAAGGTACGTTCACAGCCCCTGGAAGCTGACAGATTTCGAATTCAGCGGGCGGTCGGACATCGATCAACAGATGTGGTTGTGTCTGCAGCTTCTCGTGGTACTCCTTCACTTTCAAACGTTCTTCTTTGGAAAGCAAATTTTGCTCGGCGTCCTTGTCATTCGCCCGCATTCCGCAGAACATTTCGTAGTCGATCAGCTGCGTGATCAATGGCTGGGCGGAGCAAACGTGACAGTTGGGCCGCTTGTTGCGGATGCGAATGTTGCGAAACAGGCTTGTGCTGCCATCGAAGATCAGCAGTCGACCGGCGAGGACATCGCCTAGGCCCACAATCACCTTGATAGCCTCCAGAGCCTGCATGGCTCCAATGGTTCCAGTTACAGCGCCCAGGACTCCGCCATCGCCGCAATTGGTGACCGACTCCTTGGGAGGCGGCACTGGGTAGAGACACCGGTAGCAGGGACCATTCCCATAGTTGTAGACGGTCAGTTGTCCATCCATCTTAAGGGCACTGCCGGAGACGAGGGGCTTCCCCAGCATTACGCAGGCATCGCTAAGCAGATAACGTGTAGCCACATTGTCACTGCAGTCCAGGACCACGTCGTATGACTGTATCATGTTAAGTGCATTGAATCTGTTCAGTAGCCTCACATGACTGTCGATCTCACAATGTGGGTTCAGCTCCAGCAGAGCAAACCTCGCCGAATCCGGTTTGGTCCAGCCGATCCGGGTCTCCGAGTGCAGGATCTGGCGGTGGAAGTTGCTTGGCTCCACATGGTCGTAGTCCACGAGCCCCAAGCGGCCGCATCCGGCTGTCGCCAGATATTGGGCTGCCGGACAGCCCAATCCGCCCATGCCCACAATCAGCACGGAGCTATTCTTCAGCTTCAATTGTCCCTGAACCCCGAAATCGGGTAGGATCAGCTGCCGACTGTATCGGGCTATGTCATCGTTGGTCAACTTGGTGTGCGGTGTCCTGGTTGGCGACTCTGGAGCGCCCTCATCGCCCTGATCTTCGGCCCGGGCAGCAGCTGCAGCGGAAACTATCTCCTCCAGTGAACGCAGACTCTGCTCCTTGCTGTAGAGCGCCGCCCGCAGTTCAGCGATCTCCCGCTTCAGCTTTGTCCTCTCGTCCTCAACATCTAACTCGATCATTGCACTTTTCGAACTTAGAAGTGAATCAACAAATTGTGATCTAAATTAACTTATATTGTCAGCTGTTCGGAAGGCGGTGTTTTGAAGAAGATGCAGCGTATCGATAACGATTGTAAATCGGATTAAAGTGGTTAAAATCTTGAGAATAAAAAAACGTTTCATTTTTCTTTTTTAATAATAATTTATTAAAATTTAACATTAACAGAATACAACATTCAGAATGTTAGAATATTCTTTCCTATTATGCCAATTTTATTACAAAAATGTCTTATTTACGTTTCAATTTCGCCATGACAGGGGCATATATAAGCTAAATTAAGGATTATCTAAAATTGTACCAAATTCTGCAACATAGCAACACAAAAAAGCATTAATAACTTATTAAGCAGAAATATTTTTAAACCCACTGTGCACGTTTGTCATAATTGATAGCTTACATCGATATATCGATACCTTCGCCCAGCTGTTTTTTGGCTGCCTGTTTTCTTTTGCCATCCATTCCGGCATCTGGACTGTGTTTACAATTATCTAATCGTAGAATTAAGAAAAACCATGTCCTGGCTGAGTAGTGCAATTCAGAAACTCGGCAGAGCCTCGTTCCTGACCCTGGGAGGCAAGACACTGGCGCCGGTTGCCTCTACGTCCAGCACCGTGCGACACTTGTCTCATGCCGAGCGACGAGCACGCGGTCCCACTGTGCGCCGCTATGGATACAAGGACAAGATCTTCAAGAGCGGCCTGCTGCCTCATGTGGACAATGGCCAGAAGCTGCCCATGCCCGTGTACCGCCCAAAGAATGCTTGGTCGCAGAAGCGTGCTCTTTTCGGCCAGAACGACTACATTGACATACTTGGCAATGACCGGCTGCATCCAGTGAAGGTGCTTTACTCACTGCCATCGTGGCTGCGCGGCGTCTCCGGCAACGAATACCAGGTGCTGCTGCGCAAACGCCGACTGCTGGAAAAATCTAAGTACCCTATAGCTCGACCCACCAAGTGGAGGGAAATGGAGAAGCGTATCCTCTACCTGTACAGGTTCCTGAACCGCAAGACCAAGACGGGTTATTCAAATCAGTAGATCGCCCATCCATTAAGATCAAATAAAGTTTTTGTTTTAATCTGATATCGTTTAAAGTTTACTTATGTTAAGAGTATGCCCTGCTGCTCCTCCGCTCCCTTCAATGAAAAAAATGTATCCGCGGAGGAGCGTTTGCATCTGTACAAGGTTCCTGCAACCACTCATTCATCTGATATTGTTCACGAATGGCTCATTTCAATACTATTTTCGCCTCCACGCCGTCTATCCAAATCTTTTGCCCTTTAAACAGACAAAACTCGCGTTTAACGTGAGCAAAGAGCAAATCCGTGATGAGGAATATCTGGCCCGTTGAAAAGGCAAGCGTGGCTCCAAAATAAAAGTTTGCATTTGCAGAGCCAGCGTATATCCATAAATGCCACAGAGCTCCCATCATAGACAGCGTGACCAGGAAGAATGTGAAGACCACAAAGCCGTGCGCCATGACTAGTGCATTATAAGTTAGTATGACTTTTAAGAGTGTAGAAATCATAGTACTCACATTTCCAGCAACGCTTCCAAAGTGGCAGCAATGCCAAATAAAAGCCCACATCGCCCAAGCTGGGATATGCTCGAAACACGGCCATGAGAGCTACTAGGACGGTGGCCAATAGGAGTGGCTCCTTGCGCAGCTTGATACTGAGTGGCAACAGGTACAATACCGTGGCATTCAGTTGGAATGTGATCAGGAACATGGTCCGGAAGTGCTCGAACATTTCCGTAAAGAAATACCAAAACAATCCGATATTGGGCTGCAGGTCACGAAAATAAAAGCTGTAAAATAAAGAAAATATATAATTTGTAAATACCTTTTAACATTCTTTACAGATTTATTAAATTTATTCATTACTCACATGAATCCTAACGTGCCGTCCAAAAAGTTCCAGCTATTCAGAACGAAAAAGTTGGCAAAGGCCACACCCACACAACTGGCGATGAAGAGCAGTGTTATGACTAGACCCCTCCGGATGGATTTACGTGAAAAGACCAGAAGCAGTGGTGCTATCAGCACAATGGGGTAGAAACTGCGGACGGTTTCAAAGGCCAGAACCAAAAGGCAGGGAAGGAGCAGACCCTTCACCAGGCAGTACAGAAATGAGGCCAGGAACAAATTACTGATCACCGTGGAAGTCATGCCGATACAATTCATCACAGTCAGAGGATTAAAAAGATACGCCACGATCACCAGCTCGGGAATATCGTATTTGTCCAAGTCGCTGAACTGCAGTTCTACGGTGTCCTTCGCATAATTCTTCTGCTCGGTGGTCTGCTGTTCCTGCTTCTGCCGGACAAATCGGCGACTCATCAGATAAAGAAGGGCGGCGGTAAATACGTCCAAGATAATGTAGAATGCCGGCAAAAAATGCGGGTACTTTTGGAACAAGCCGGAGAGAGCGCTGAGAATCAGCGGCGTCTCGTGGACCAGATCTCCCTGGTACGGATCAATGCCACTCTGCAGCAGGAAGATGCCTTCTTGCACTGCAAGGATATAACACACAGGTAGACTAATGGCCATTAATCCTTTCCTTTGTTTACTCACTGCGCTTGTGTGAATTCAAAGGCGTCGCAAACTCCACTCGGTTGCCAATCATGGCAGCCAGCGGTGTGCGGCTAAAATAGAAGCGCACCACGCCGCCGAGGAGGAGCAGTTTGAAGAATTTTGCATCCATGTTCTAATTGGATACGCCTGGCATAGTCTTTGCAAGAATCTACGGACACCGCCTGGAAATTGCAACGAAGCCGCCTACAGCTGTGCCTTGTGATGGCAGCCGCTATCGATATGCTGCCGATTAAACACACCAAATCAGAGATGTCATTTGTGTTCATATTTTAAAGGTTCTTTGATTTTTTAACTCTTAAATTAATTAATTAATGAAACTTACCATTTACATATAATTTTTCGCAATCTAATATCCTTAATAAATGAAATTTGTAATTGTATCGAAATACCACTTAAGCTCACATCTCTACGCGGCGCAACACATGCTAAAAGTGTCATCCCTAACCGCTCTTGTTGTTTGCTTCGTTCAATTGTTTCACTTATTTTTTATAAATTATAAACACGTTGTCGTTAAAAATATGATTGGAAGCAAGAAGAAAGCGAGAAAGGCGAATGTCTTTAAGGAAATAGAAGACAATTTCGAGCAGCTCACCAGTAATCCTGAGCGTTTCCTCAAGTACGTTTGCCAACCAGCCGCGCACGTGTTTTACTTTTCTAAACAACTTTTATTGCAGGCCACAACCAGACCAAATAGAAGCCATAGAGCAACTAATTCAGCAGACTTACAGTGTGAGTATCAGTGGCGATGTGGCTAACAAGAAGGACATACTGCCGGAGCTGGTTCTGGAGAACATGGACGAGGAGCAAATTTGGCAGCAGCTGGAGATGCGCAACGAGTTGGTGTTAGAGCAGCTGCTGGAGAGCACAGCCAAGTTGACGGCCATGCGAGATCAGCATCTGGGCATTGAACTAGACGATGGCGAGGAAGCAGAAGACGAGGAGGAGCTGGGCGAAGAGGAAGATTCTGCTGAAGAGGAACAGGAGCAAGAATCGGATCTTAGCGATGATGAGAATGAGAAACCAGCGAAACAGAAAGCCATTGCACCGAAACGCAAACACAGCAAGCGAGGGCGCAGCTCTATAGTGGACGACACCTTCTTCAAGTTGGAAGAGATGAATGAGTTTCTGGAGCAGGAGGATGCCAAAGAGATGCGCCGGTTGGACAGCAAGGGTCGAGGAAATCAAACTGATGATACCATCGATCACTTTTCTGAGAATTTCGGTCTTGAGGATAGCGAGGATGGAAATGTCAATTATGCGGATTTTTTCGAAATGGACGAGGAACTCGAGCAGCAGGCAAAAAACCAAGGCAACGAGAAGCAAAAGGATTTCTTTAACGAAAATGAAAGTGAAGAAGAGCAGGACGAGGAAGAGGTTGAAAATGAAGAAGATGAGGACAACGCAGAGCTTGATCTGGCGGACGGTGAGCCAGGGAAGGATCAAGAGGAGGTGGCCAGCGAAATAGATGAATCAGAGTTTGTGGCTAAAAGTGGCATTGAACCAGCTAGCGACAGCGATTCAGGTTCCGACTCTGAGAAGGGAGAACATGACGACGAGGAAGATCAAGGTCCGGTTGAACCGCCCTCAAAATCCTCCAATGAGCTGAGAGAAGCCCGCTTGTTCCAACGCATTCGCGACTACGAAGATGTCGTTCTGGGCGAAAAGCCCTGGCAGCTGAAGGGCGAGGTGAAAGCCGCCAATCGCCCCCAGAACTCGCTGCTCGAGGAAATCTTAGATTTTGATTCAACAACCCGTCCTACAGCGCCAATTACTGAAGAGGATAATCGCTCTATTGAGGACATCATCAAGCAGCGGATACGTGACAAGGCCTGGGACGATGTGGAGCGCACAGTGCGACCAGTGAACACGCCACAGGAATACCGCAAGCAGCTGGTTCTCGACCAAGAGAAGTCTAAACAATCCTTGTCCCAGATCTATGAGGCGCAGTATCAGCGCGAGCTGGATAAGCTTGATCCCAACCGTGATGCAGACGATAAGTCCGGTCCGGAGCCAAAAGAACATCAAGAAATCAAGCGAGCAATGCGTTCGCTCTTCCTCAAGCTAGACGCCCTTTCCAACTTCCACTTCACTCCCAAGCCGGTGGCGCCAGAGGCCAGGATAGTGACTAACACGCCGGCAATACACATGGAAGAGGTGGCACCGGTGGCGGTGAGCGATGCCAAGCTGCTGGCACCCGAGGAAGTGTTCCGCGGCCCCAAGCATGCACCACTGGGCAAGGCAGAACGCGACCGAACGGACAAGAACCGCGAACGCCGCAAGAAGAAACAGAAGCAACGAGCCATCAATACGGCCTTGGAGCAACGTGATCTCCAGCGCGCAAAGGAGGGCAAGGCGCCAACAAAGAGGGAGGCGGACGCCAAGCTGCTGAAGAGCATCACCAAGAGTCGAAATGTTGAAAAGGTAAACAATAATTGTTATTCTAAGGGAACTAGAGGTTTAACAATATACAATCTTTTACAGATCAACACGAGCAGTAACGACCAGAGTGCTCTGAAGTCCTCCAAGGCGTTCTTCAACAAGCTGCAGGACACAACAGCGGCGACAGCTAGCAACAAGCGACACAAAAAGGATACGTCTAAGGCGAATGCCAAGAAGCTCAAGCTTTAATTGTACAAATTAAGACTACTTCTCCCTCTGTTAATTGCCTTTTGCCTAGCCAAGTTTTCGCCTCGCCAGTCACGTTCTTGAAAACGGTAGCAGGCACACACACACGCCCACGAAGGATTTCTGGTTAAAGGAGAGCTCTGGTGGCTCCAATTTGGTGCACCATGGGAGCTGGCATGCGCCGGCATTACGAGGATTCCCTGTGCGAGTGGCCTGCGTGTGTATGTTTGTGTGGGCGGATTGTGTGAGCCTGAGTCAAGGACATTCGGCGGTGGCCTGGCGGGGCGATTAGGCACACGTGTAATGTGCAAGATGTGACTATTTTTAGAATTATTTTACTTAAAATAAACTGTTTGCTATTTAAATAGAAACGGAATAAAAGGAAGTTGTAAGTAAGCCTCACGCATGTGAGCAAATATGTGAAATTTAAGACCTTTGGCGAGTTTTAAGATATTTTAATATTAGAGGAAAGGGATTACATGAAAATGGTTTAGTTCCGCATGTTGAGAGATATGTCCTTTTTGCGTTTTGAAAGAATTAATCCAGTACTGTTATATTTTAAGAATATAATTAAATAAATTAATTAATAATATAATTTATTGTAATATTTATACAACTATATTTGATTCATTGGCTATAAATTAATTTTTTTACAAGCTACAAGCTTAAATGCTGGTTGTCCATCAATGTTTTATTGCTAAAAAAACAATTATTAATTATTTCGCCTCGGTATCACAACATTTAGTAATATAGGATAATTTAATTAATTAATAATAATTAATTCTGGTTTCAGATTCCAACGGCATATTCTCAGCCAAGTTTTCCACCACGTAATGAGCAAAATGCGCTAATTGCCGCCAGAGTCTTGTGCCGGCTGGTATTTTTTAGTACATTTTTCAGCTTTGCACGTGTAGAGTTTACCACGGCGTGTGTTGCTTTTAAAATATAATTTTACCCCTAAAAGAAAAACACAGTTGCCGAATTTAAGATGGTAAAAGTGCAGAAACCACACCCAAAGTCGCTCACCAAGAGCAGCAGCATCGAGGGCGTGGCAAAGAAGAAGGGCAAGCAGGAGAAGTCCAAGAAACTGCCCGAAGAAGTCGCCGTCGCGGTCGCCGCCAGTGCGAAAAAGGTGAAGAATGCTGGCCCCAAGCCAGTAGAGGTGAAGGCCAAGAAGGAGCAGAAGAAGCCAGGGGCAAAACCAGAGGTGGAGAAGACTCCACTCTTGAAGGCGAACAAGAGGCCACTGGTCTTGGCCCCATCACAGTCCCCCTCACCAGCTCCAGCAGTGACCAAAAAGTCCAAAGTAAAGGCGGCTGTTCCCGCGAAGACAGAGAAGGTCAAAAAGGCCCTGATCCTAGGTCCTCCAGAGTCGCCAGTTGTGCCGAAAAAACAAGGCAAGTCCAAGGCGCCAGCTCCTGCTGCTGATAAAAAAGATAAATCGGCCAAAAAGATCGTTGAAACTGAGGCTCCTCCAGCGAAGAAGTCGGCTCCAGCTAAGAAATCAGTTGCAGTAGCTCCTCCCGCAGCTAAGAAGCCAGTTGCAGTAGCTACTCCGGCTAAGAAAGCAGCTGCAGTAGTTCCTCCCGCTGTTAAGAAGTCAGCTACTGCAGCTGCTCCAGCGAAGAAGTCAGCTGCTCCAGTGAAGAAGCCTACTACAGATGCTCCTCCCTCGGACAAGAAGCCAGCTGCAGCTGCTCCGCCCGCCAAGAAGTCCCAGAAACCAGGTGCTACTGAAGCACCCAAGAAGTCCCAGCAGCCCGCCAAGCCAGCTGCTTCACTCAAAAAGCAGGCAAAGTCGGTGCCAAAGATATCCAAGCCCGCTAAGGCGCCCAAAGCAAAGAGAAGCACCAACAAGAAGAACACAGCCGCCAAGGGCAAGCCCGTTCGCAAAGAACCTCTTAAGACCAAGAAGCCTGTCGAGCTGACCTTCGAACTGAAGTCCTTTGACGAGAACAGGTACAAGGAGATCGTTAGTGAGGCCAATGTAACGAAAATCAGCGATGCGCTGAGGTCACTTGTAGAAGGCGAAGTGGCCAAGAAGAAGACCAGCTCAATCTTCACCGACTACCGCTACATACTGCAGGTGGCGAGCTACAAGATTGCCAGCTGCCCCAAGCGCGTTGCCAAGCTGGCATTGAAGCACTCGCTGGTCAGCAGCGACGACGACGTGGCCATTATTGTGCCGGACTTGCAGCGAGGCGCCAAGTTTGACTTTGAACCAACCAAACAACACTACGAGGATCTGTTCCGTGAGGCGGGCGTGGAGCAGCGCCTCACCGTCGTGCCATTCAACCAGCTGCGCAACGAGATGGGCACCTTTGAGGCCAAACGCAAATTCCTGAACAGTTACGACTACCTGCTCTGTGACGGTCGCCTCTCTGGTCAGGCCACTGCCTTTCTGGGCAAGGTAAGATTTTTGTCTTTAATTTAGGGTAATTCCGTGTATTCCAAGAACTCTCTATTGAGCTCATAAATAATCCCCGAAGAGAGGTATATATACACTGAACTGCAGGTCTATCAACCATTTGCATCCTAATCTCCGGCGCGTACTGACAGTCTTCTCCGCTTATCCCTTCTTCTAGTTTACCCAAAAGCCGCGCAATGTACTGCACGCCGTGCGCCTGAGCGTAGGAACTGACGAGCTAGCAGAGGAGGTAAACCGCGCCCTTAAACGAACCGCTTACCGGCAGCTGGCGAAGGGCGATCTGACGGCCATTCCAGTCGGTAATCATCAGCACAGCGCCGAACAACTCGCAGAGAACATTTTGCTGGTGAGCAAGCAGTTGCAGAAGCAATTTCCTGGTGGACTGGCCAACATTAGGTCGCTGTACCTTAAGATCGACATTGTGGGAACTTCGGCTCTGCCGCTGTACGTCAGCATGTGTGCTCCACCAGCGGACACACCATATGTGGTCGGACCACGGGAGCAGCGCATGCTCAAGTTGAAGAAGCAGGCCAACGAGGTACTCTCCCGGTTCGCCATGACCAAGGATGCTGAGTTCGTGAAGCTTACCGCGGATCAGGTGAAGCGGAAGGCCGAATTGAAGGAAAAGAAGGCCGCTCTGCTGGCAGCTGATGCTGCTCCCAAGGATAACGATGGCGAGGACACCGCTGTGCCCACGAAAAAGGCGCGCAAGGAGTCGAACAGCGAGGCCGCCAAGGCTCAGGAAGAAGAATCCGATGAAGAGGATGCCGAGGAGGCGGCGGGTGAGGACGAAAGCGGTGAGGAAGGAGATGATACCGATGATGACGATATAGATGAAGAAGATGACGATGAAGACGAAGAGGACGACGACGACGAGGATGAGGACGATGATGATGAGGACGATGATGAAGATGATGAGTAATTTTGCCTAAGCTTATTCCTCTCGATTAGTCGTAGTTTTATATATCTAAAATAAAAACATCTAAAAACATGCAAACCATTCGTTCAATTCCGTTTGCAATTTTTACAAACAGTCTTAAGTAATAAAGGAATGTTTTAAGTACTGAACATGAATATGTAATGTGTGTTCGTTTATTTATATTTACATATTCTAGGTTGTATGACAAGAGTTAGTAATTAAAACGGTTTAACATTTGTTTAATCGCCGATAAAAATCACAGGTTGTATGCAAATAAGTATAGTAGCAATTCATTGTCGTGCTTATGAATATTCATATTTATTCACTCCTCGATCTGCATATTCTCAAATCAGGCATAAACCCTTATGGTCGTTTCAGTTGCATCCCTTTTTCCAGATTGCTGGCAATGTTTGTCAGCGGAAAATGGCTCAGATTCTTGCTGAGTTATCGTAGCTCAAAGTGGATGCCGACCCAACCCTTTCAAGGCATCCTTTTGCGGTAATAAAAACCAAATATGCATTATGCCCCGGACTACGCTCAGCAGGATGTCGCCACAACGTGCTGGCTATACTTACAACAAAGTCCATTTCAATTTTCATAGGAACAGATTTATATGCAGGCGTTCTACATATATAGTTCTTTCCCATAAATCAGCTCGATTCCGAACCAACATCCAGTGGGAGTACAGCGAAATGCAATTTCTTTGATGTCTGCTGACGAATTATGTATGTATGAGGGTTTGGGGTTGACCGAAACTTCTCCTTTTTTGCCTGCATAATTCCTCTTAATTAGTCTATTGAATTGGCGAGCCAGGCCTAGAGTGACTTTGACAGCTGAATGTTCAAGTTTAGGGCTGTCTGGTTCAATTCCAACTTGAGATCCTTCTGCTGACCATGGGCTATTTTTTTGTGTTGGCAAGGTCGCGGCCCTAGAGATTAGAATCACGTTTCAGGCCGAAAAAAATAGAACAAAAACCAAAGCCAAGCCGGACACGTCGCCGGCAACAAGAACAAAAACATTGTAAAGCTTTTATCAGTCCACATTATCATTAGCCGCGTTCTCTGTTGGTGCCATAAAATCCATACATATGTGAAGATAAACATGCTTTTTTTGCTTACGTATGTATGTATATACGGATATAAGCAGCAAGGATTCCCCATATACGCATTTGGAATTTTCCCACTTCCGCTGCCATTTTCATTATTCAACTCGAATTTACTTCATTCAGCTGGAAAAGTGACTTAAATAATGCTTGGATTGGCGGCGAAAGATGATGGGGATAATTTTTGTTATATATAAATGAAAGTTTTGCCATAAAGACTACGGTATAAGGTTTAAGTAATTTGTTAAAGAAAAGAATTTGTTAAGGTAATTATTAGTATAGAGTTTAGCTTGATTGATAATATTTTTAGTCAGCAGATTTAATTTAGTACTTAGCAAGATCTAATCCCAACAGCAGCAGGCCCTAAGGTTTACATTTTATGTACATAAGTCAAGAAACATAATTGGTACCTATTATTTGTTCAATATATATATTAATCTTAAAAGAAGTTTATCGTTGGATTTGCTACTCATATTATTTTTATAATTTAATGAATTTTTAACTGTTATTTGACACGTGTTTCAATGCTGGAATACTTATCACTAACCGTTTACCTAATTTGGTTATAGTTTCTTTTCCTTTTATTCTGGATAAATTGATATGGAAATCTGCTCACTCAATTACGTTAGACAGACTAAGCATAGCATATCAGCTATATAATTGCATCATCACGCTATTTATCGTTGTGATAAGCGACTAATTGTGAGTATGCAAAAAAATAAACCCAAATATAGTAATTGGTGACCCGGTAATCTCTCGGTGATTAGTCAGTGCGGGTTCGGAAAAATTGCAGAGAGATATGTAAATGGCATTTATGAGATAATGCCCCGTAGAATTAATAATAATCTAGTTTATTGGGGGGATTTATATTGGATTTGCTGGCTGACAGCTGCCGGGGATAGCCAAACTAATTGAAAATAATCAGATGCTGATTAGTCCGATGCTGATAGCATGATCGATGGTCGGTGGCCCCGATAAACAGTTCGATAATTGTGCGTAATAGATGATTAATAAACTGATAGCCAAATAATACGTATACGACTGGTTGCCGATGCCCTTTTGCCACGTGTTGCGTATACGACTGGGTGGCCAGCACCCACTAGCGCCCATGACTGCGCAAAATCCTCACCGAAATACGCCAACCGTCGCTGTCGATTCCGTTGTGGGCGGAGGCGGCGGTCTTCGGTGGTGCCGGACTTCGGGATTCGCAGTCGGGTCGGGACCGAGTCCAGGTCCACCTGAACGCGTTGAAATCTTTCGTATCCTCGCCTCGTATAAATCGCGGTCTCCTTGGCTGCCGATTTCACTTACGTTTCAAGCCCAAAGCCGTGCAGTCAGCAGCAGCCGAACCAGAGCATCATTATCGGTATCCAAAAAATATTTTAGAAAATCGTATTTCAACGTTTTTTGAACCCAGTGCTTGCGCTTTTTTCAGTGAAATATTCGAGACACCAAATAAAAGTCTTTTTGGGAGAGTGTTGTGTGAATTGTTGTGAAAAGGTGAGCGGAAAACTACTAATCGATGTGATTTTGAAATCATTTGAAATGGTGTCTAAAAATACGATACAAAATAGTAGAAATTGTAAATAATATAACAAGATAATGATTTCCTAAAATATAAGTCATACTTTTTGGCACCCTTACAATGGATTTCGAAACTGCTTAAGTTTAAATAAAAGACTACGTTTGGTTTTTAATTCCCGTAAATATGTGAATACACTGTTTTGATGGCTAAATTTGTTTATTTAATATTTTTATTGTTAAAAATAAAATATTTAAAATTTTATTGAATTCATAAAATTAGTCACAAAAAAGCTTAGTTCAAAATATATCTAAGGAGATAGATAGGTAGATAGGATAGATATGTAAGAAGACGGGTTATAAATCAAAATTAATTTTGCTTTTTAAAAAGAATTTCTAATACTTAAAACTTATTAACCTCGATTTTGATAAATAACGATATTTTACTATTCAACTTTTATTACACAAGTTAATAAAAATATTTCAAATTATAAGTTGTTGATTTTGCCAAGAACAGGTAAGTATATAAATACTTTGGCCGAAGTTTTAACTGTTGTAATAAAAAATAATTATGGTATTTAGAAAACGCAAGAGAAAAAACTAAGATTTACATAGGGTAGTATATATGACAATTTAAATGTACTTTTAACTTTTTATTTCTAAAATTATTTTTTATTTTAAAATATATTAAAAGTCTTGATTTTTTAAGTAACCAAAGATTACACATTCTACTTTTATGATTCCATTTATTTTCACAAACTGAAAAAATATTAGATACAAAATATACTGCCGCTTATTCTATTCGAGTTTTAGTGGCTTGTTGAGTTCTTTCAAGTTATTTATTCTAGTTAAGAAAATTAGATATTTCGAAAATCTCTGTGCCTTATTAAACCAACCAATCCTCCTACTAAGAGTTTTCTTTTTTTAATTAAGTCATTGTGATTAACTTAAATATGTGGTGAATTTTTAGGCTATCTATCTCATCTCATGTGAACCGTTTCGACTTCTTCTCAACTTAATTATGCTTTTATGGCTCAAATTTTCATATGTTTATAATTCGGTAAATGCCCTGAGCTGGCCCCTTCAGAAATTGCTTCTTAGCTGGCCTAAGCCGTAAAGTCAACATGGAACCCAAGACCATTGGGGCGGCGGGTCCCGGATGATGATGTGTGCTCTATGCACAGGACATTTGTTGCTTCCCCTTTGTCCTTTTGGCCCCGGCGACCTTTTTCCTCGTTGTATCGGCCAGAATCTTTATTTTATGCTGCAAAATTGAAGTTGACCCCTTGGCTTTATGGCCGCATGGCCTGGATCGAGTAAGTCCGTTGGATTATCGCAATCATTTTAAGCTTTACCCTCTGCCCTTCCATATTAAGGCGCCCCTATAGTTTAATGCTGTTACGGCAGGCGCCACTCCCATATAGCGGTTTGCCACTTCAATTGCTGAAACTTTTGCGCGAACTTCGTCTTAAACTTGTTGAGTGTAAAGTTGTCTCAACTGAAAACCCAGGCAATTGAAATTAATTTCCCTGCATTAATAACAACAGTTGTGAACTCTGATTGGCCCCGAAATTGCTCAGTGAGTCGAACGAGTGACTTGGCCTGCGAGCATCCAAACTTAAGCAGAATTCAATCGAAATGTAATTGGAGCATGACCTTAATGCCTCAAAGAGTATCTTGTATTTCATGTTTAATAAATGCGCAATTAAATTCTATTTAGTTGGTCATAAAGTGGAACTGGCTGTTTATAGGAATAAAAAACTACGCTAATTGGAAAATGATGAAAATTAAAAATGTATTTAAGTGTGGTACAGCGCAAAGCCGCTTAGCTGCGGAGGAAGTAAACGTGAGAGATTGCCTAGCACAGTGTCCCCAGGCAAAGCCGTACATGCAGGATAAATGCCATTAATCCTGGCGTTTTTTGCATGCATTTTATGCCATTGTTTAAAATGGTTAAACATTTTTTTCCGAGGTAAAACTGTAAAGAAGGGATTATGTATTGTTTTTGCTATATTTTTTAATTATTTCTTTGTAGAAGATTTTATGCGACTTTTTTTGTATAAATAATATTCCCACATTACACAAATTTAATCCTTTAAAACTTTGTATTATGTTCTTGTTTCGCATTTTGGGGTTCAAATAAAAATTATTTGGAGGGGTTTTAAAATATTTAGCAATCACTTAATTTTAGAATTTTTGTATTTTCTATAAGATATAAGATTAATATACTTCTGTCTAATTTTCAAAAATTATAAAAAAAACATGATTAAATTTATGTTTAAAAATAGTTAAATTATTTTTAAAAGAATATTTTGTCAATAACTTAAAAGTGAAAATAGTTTAAAGCCCCGAGATAACTTTGCTTGAAAAGAATTTTACATTATACAAATTATTTATGGGCAAAATGTTTGAGGAATTAAAGCCTGCCATTTCAATCATCCTTTGCCAAGGACCTTTGCCATTTGAACAATTTACGTCCACTGTTTTATGCAACACCTTTTTCGTCACTTTGTTCATTTTATGTTGCCTACTTTCTTGGGCCAACGACAAATACACATACCTGGGGAAATTCAATTCTCTCGCTCAGGTGCTCCGAATGAAATGAAAGGCGTCGAAAGCACTACTTAATTTAATGCTCTGCCCGCCGGTTGTTTACGAAATGCTCCTTCGACTGCGACAATTTGTGGGAAATCCTTGTTTTCTTTAAATTTACAAAAGGGAAATAACAAGCAGAGCGGAGAATCACAAGAGACAGAGCGACGGTAAAAAGGGCAGTTGATTTGGGTCTTCGGATTTGCTATCACATTTTTCCCATCTTTATATCATGTCCTATCTTATCCTGTTGGTTCCTTTTTATCTTTGGGCCTTGTGAAAATACTTGGATGCGGGAACTTTGCATACTCAATTAATTCATGTAAGGAGCGACATAAAAAGTGTACCTCAACTGGGCAACAATTAAAAAATACTTAGACAAAAAGGCTTTAAAAATTCACTTGAGCGGGGATAAAAAAGGGCTTATGTCTCAAAATGTTTACATAATGCCCGCAAAATGGCTTAGAAAACTTTTGGCCAACAAAATGTTTCTTAACAAGCAAGCTCGCTGGTTCCCCGGGTGCTCTCTCTAATTAAATTTGCATATTTTTATTAATTAAATTGTTTAGCCAATGTTTACTAGAAGCTCGCCCCCCAAAACTTTTGCTCAGCGTCTCACACACATGCATGCTAATCAGCAGAGAGAACGGGGAATCCCCTTCGCAAAATTAACACTCTCAAAGGCAAAGCAAACAAACAAGGGACAGGACAATTGCAGAAGCAATTGCGAATGCTTGCCACGGTCGCCACTCGAATGGGTCCTGTGTGGACGCGTAAATTCCTAGATTCGAATGAAACCCAGTACCATTTTCAGGCACATTTTCCCATTTATTGCATTCTTATTATGAGCTGAATTTGGCTCATCACTTTTCAGTTTTATATCGCTCCGAGTCGGGGCTAAATTTAATTGGGCACGATTCTCGACCGACAAATGTTTACGTCTCTAATTAGTCGAGTTTACGAATATTCATAAACGCATGAAATATCAGAGGTGTTAAAGTTATATCAAGTGGAAGTGATGTAGTGCAAATAAAAGGCTTTTATGGTTCATTAAAAGTTCGTTGTCCAAGCTGCCATATATTGTTTCGAATTTTTAAATTGTATAGAAATTGCACACCAAATTTTGGGCAACAGAAATAAAGGAGCACAGAATCAAAATGTAACGAAATATAATCTTGATTTCGAAAAAGAGAAATGGATATGTGTGCGGGATTTGTGGTTAATTAAAAAAGAGGAAATATGGCTGAGTGGTAAAGTTTCTTTCAGTTTCTGTAAAAAAATGAAACATAACGAATATAAAAATGGTAGCTTAATAAATCTGTAAAGCATTTAAATAATAAATATAAATTATAAGATGGAAAGTATTGTTAAGAGCTTTATAAGAAGCCGCATGCTTGGTAAATGGTTGGATAAGCATTATTTTTATTTCCATTATTTTTATTTCCATATTTATAGTAAGACCAATTTTACTTAAATTATTTTTCTGGGTGCAATTGTGTATTAAAAGAACTTCTCTCTGTCTGGTTAATATTGAGTGTTTTACTGCTGGTAATTTTTCAACCCATTTCATACATCTTCTGCCACTTATGCCTGCATGGAAGATAAATTTGGTCTTTGGTGAATGTTAACCTCTTAACATATAAATTTTCACTCTCCGTTTCCATTTGCATCGCCATAAACTGGGCTGATGATGGTATTTCTCTCCGCTCTCCGAGCTGCTCCTCCTGCCAAATATTTATTCACATTTAAAAAGTATTTTATGTTGCATTTTCCTATAAGCATTCTTTGGGCCCTCGGCTCTGGCTCCTCCAGCTCGTCCTGCTCCTCCTGCTGCCTCTGCCACGTGAGTCCAAATACCATTCCTCGGCGATAAGACATGCATTCGTCCCCCTCAGTCCTCCCTTCTAGTCTCTGTCCTGCTTTGGTGTTGGATTTTATGGGAGAGCTGGCTCCTTTGGAGTGTTTGCTCTCCCGCTCGCTACCTCGACTGGATTGTGTCCTGGCCTCAATTTCCCTGAATTGTTTGTATGACAAAGTTTGCATTTTGTAATAAATTTCGCTTTAAAAAATATTTGAACATTTATGGTCGGCATTTAAATTAAATACTGTATTTGCCGGCTCAGCTGGCTGAGGAAAAAGAAAGGAAAGCCGCCGAATATTAAAACAAGGCCCACGAAATGTCTTTGCGCGGAAAGAAAAGCAGAATGTATGTGAGTTCAGAGGGGAAGATGAAAAGTTCATTATGGTAATGGCAGCTTGGTTAGCTGAAAGCCAAAGAAAAGTTAAATAAAATATATATACTTCCTTAACAAAAACCAACAGGCTCCTTAACTGTTGCATAACCTAGTATGCCACCTGCCTAAGGTCCTTCCGGCCAAGTTGTGTGCATTTCCCTTGTTTTCTTTTCCAGTTCAATGAGCCTGCTGAAATGCCACAAGAGAGCAGCAATTTCAATTCGACGGAGGCGGAATTAAAGTTTAAACCTCTCGTAAATAGCAAGGCTCAATTGCAAAGGCAATTAAGGATGAGAACCTCATACAACATGCTGCTGCAGTGGGTTAAATAGCACAATACTGGGGGAAAACTCAATGTAACGAGTGTGCTCAAAGTAAAGCTTTGTGCCATCGAGGAGAAAACATTTACATTTCGCCGGCAACTGGCAAACTGAAATTCAATGCAAACCGACAGAGCCATCGAGGGAGCCGGCCAAAGGGAGGCAAAAGTTGCGGCAACAATGCTCATAAAACATAAACAAACAAACAGACGTCATTGCCACTGGCAGTTTATCAGGCAGCAAATACGAGGACATTTTCCAGGAGTGTGTGCAGAGGGCTTTTCAGGGGGGATTTTACAAGGGGGGCTTAGAGGTCTGACAATGCAATCAAGCGAAAGTGACAGAGCGGCAGGCACAACAACACTCTGCTGTTGCCATCGATATGTCGACGACAACTGGTGCACATGGTGACGGCACCAGGGGATTCGGATTTTGTGTATTTCCCTCTCAATACTCGAAACTGCCAAAGTATTTAGCAAAAGTTCGCCACAAGTTATCCCGTTTTTCACACACAATTTTATATTTCTATCGTGAGTGTGCGTGATTCCCCGAAGCATAGTTGGCGGTCTTCGTTTCATTTGAATATTTTGCCACTCTTGTGACGCACTCGACTCCATTCTCCACATGAGTTACGTGACCCTTATGTGCTGGAACTTTCCTCAAAGTGTGAAAAGTATTTGCCAAGTTCTCCTTGCCTCAGTTCATATTTTGAGGATATCTTTATGCTCCACCTTTGGCTTGGGAAATTTTTTACACATTTTTTAAGAAAGCTTTCAAAAGAAAGTAAATTAATGCTGAGGGATGAAAGAAATAGTTGGCTTATTATTTGTGATTATAAAAAGTTAAAAAAAGTATTTACAGGAGGGGATGTTTTAAAAGTTGGATTATTAAATGTCCAATGTTTAAACATCTTTTTAGAGGTCTGAACCCCCTCGGTACTGTTCCAGGCTAAAGAAAATTAATGCAAATATTAATTTACATTTCCCTTTCTACCAGATATTTGTATCTATGCTCCTGGCTTACCAATCCGTCAATTAATTGGCAGGTCATACATCTATGTCGCTTAACGACGCTGCTGCATCACATTTCTCTGGCTTTTCAGCTATAAATACAACAATATAACAGATAAAAATACTTAAAATGTTTTCCCCAGGTAGTTGAATCTTCTCAACTTTATGTTTTGCCAAAAATCATGACTCCAACCGAAAACAACGAAAGCTCATCAAAGAATAAAAGAGTGAATCGAATTGTGGCCAACCCAAAAGCGCAAAAAAAGGAAATAAACTCAACAATTCCGAATCACCGGAGGCTAATTCACAAATTCCCACAGTTTGAATACAGAAACACAAAGGAGTAAAAACATTTGCCTAACACCGAATTCCCATTTGGCATAAACCTGTTGCCGGCATAATTTGTGGCCTGTTCTGTGTTATAACCCAAAAACCCCGGCTCAAAGCCCACCCACCTGCGGCCAACTGTCCTTGCCACTTCTCCCACACCCCCTGCTCTAGTGGAGTGCAATTATTTTAATCTGTTGCCGACATTTTCGGCATAATTTTTCATCAATTTTAAAGATTCAAGGAGCTGAGCAGCGGCCATGGCATAACAAAAATAAAAGAATTCCTTGGGCCGCAATGAATTTTTAAGTAAATGTAAAGAGTGCCCGGCCCCGAGTAGAGTAGGCTGCTTCATCCCCAGGATCTCGGAGTTCCTCTCATCCCTCTCGTTCTCCCGTTCTCATCCTGGAAGTCGGTTTCGCAGGCAAGGTGAAGCTCGCGTGGCAACTCCCAGGAGGATGTTATCCTGTCGGTTGTTGCGGGCAATGCTTTTAGCCTCCGCAAGTTAAATGTTCCGCCCGGATCTCCGCCTCACCTTTGCCCCACCCCACCCCACCTTGCTCTCGCTGACTGCCTTTTCCACCTCATTGTCTTTATGTGAGCCACCAGTATACCCGCTCCCTCGTAGGTCAACAGTTTTTACATTGTTTTTGGCATCCGAACAATGCTCGGTTATCCACAACAAGAGGCTGCTGCTCGAGGTTGTGTCTCCTCTCTGTTTCGTGTCTCTTAAACGAGGCGTAACTTTGCACCAAAAGTTTTTTTTCTTGGATCCCTTGAGGAACAGCGAAAAGTTTTCTTTGAGTTTTTTAATGGTACATAACCATCATGGGTTAACAGTTATAATTACTATAGTGGTCGCCGACGTGACCTCTTAGGAGGGATAGTGTGGCGGCATAATTCGTTTACGAGCATGTCTCCTTGTCAATTAAATATATGAGAGATGTTCCGAGCAGTAAACCTATTAATAATGTACCAGGGGAATATATAACTTTTTCCTCTTCTCTAATCAAAAGAATATTGCCTTCCTTGGGTTTTTTTCTTCCCAGGTAAAAGCCCAATAATTACGAAATCTCCTTATGCCTATATAAATAGAATTAAAGGTGCTTGTTGAGACTTAAGTGCTGACGTCGCGTGTTATAAAGTGTCCGTAAAGTGTGGTAATAGCCAGCTTAACCAATTTCAAGTCAGAACCAATCTAATCGAGGGCAGATATTGTTGCCCTGATTGATTGTCGCAAATTGTTTGTTTACCGATATTTTGATTTTGACACTTCAGACTGCCAAGTTTGTGACTGGTTGATATCTGAGGGATTAATGCCCGATTCTAATTGATAGCGATGTTGCGAAGTTTAGACTCTCAGCACTTGTGGGAAACTTGGAAATTACGAACAAGAAAAGTTCATTTCCCCACCTAGTCCTCACGCAGTTAAGTGCCCTGACCAGGTCCTTAACTTATTAGCAGTTTCCATTAGCCAGAACCTCTGGAATTTGCCACCGGAATCGAAGGATGAGTGGGATTACCTGGGCGTCCTGATTGCTTTGGCCAGTTTTGTGGACATTTAGCCGGCTTATGTTCGCTGGCCAAGCCCAGACCAGGCCCATGGCCGTGTAATCAGTTAAGATGGCATCGCAGACGCACACAAAGCCACCGCAAGGACACCGACGCCAAACGGGGGACACGCTTAGCCAGAATCAGGGGGCAAATCAAATGTCTGCCAACACAAATCCAAATCAATCTTCTGTCTCCGGCTGCGTGGGGCTTGTTTGCTTAATTTGACAAAAGGAATAATTTGATGAATATCTAAAATGGCAGCGAGTAGAGGAACCCCGGCGTGTTGCCAACTCCTGCCATCAGCAACCGCAGCTCCTTCCGGGGCAGAATCCTTCGCCCCAATCCCCTGACTTTGTCACTAATTCAATAAGCATCCAATTACAACGCGGCAGGAGCGGTTTTCCTTTCCCTCGCTCCCCTCTCCTGGCGTATATATGTACGTAATTTTCCTTTGCTGTATATATGTATATGAAAATTTAATGCAACTAAAAGTGGCCGTTGTCGTGGCTATAATTTTCCCTAATTATTGTGTTTTCCTTTCACCTGGCTTTTGGTAAATTAGTAACAATTTATTCGTTTTGAAAAGTCAACGATGGTGGGATTTAATGTAAAGTTAATTAAATAATGGGGGGATGGCTAATAAGTGTCACAAGACCGGAAACTATCAGTGCTGGAAGGATATTCGAATTAGTTGATTGTTTAGGCCATTATTTGGAAGGTTAAATTGAGGTGCTATGTTAATTAGTAAGGGAGATTTAAGCAGAAGTTATTTAAGGTCTTGTATGTCTGGATTTAGTTTAATTCTTTAAAGATTTCTGGTATTTATTTCTCTTAAAATAAATTTGATTTTTATATTAGAGTTTACAAATATGGAAAAAGCTTCTTGAAGATTGAATTTCAAGCAGGCAACAGGTATGAACATATAGCTGCGTCATCATTAGTAGCATCGCACAGCCACTTGGGAATTATAAAACCTTGATACCCCTTGAACGCTTTAGAAATTGTGAGATTTTATTAAAATTAACAAACATTTTCGGAACATAGTTTTCTCCATAAGAACCTAATTATCCAACGGCATATAATACATTATTGTAAACATTTAAGGTTTTATGTTACTTTCTCTACTTAAATTTTACTTGCAATCTTAAATACATTTAACCAAGTGTATATCAAAACTAGTAACGCATTTCCAAGTACATAATCTTTCCTGCCCTAAGGCTCTAACACCCAAATATACCCCGCCAGAGGGCATATCCCACAGGGTAGGGGCACTAAAGCACGTGGAGGTATGCTTTTTGATTGCTATGATGCTGGGGAAATACATAGGCTTAAATCCTTGGCCCTGGCATTGGGATTGAATGACCTAAATTCAATTTGCAGAGTCGTGAGCCCAGATCTGCCCCACCACAAGCACCCCCGCCCTTCGACCCCGTAAGTAGGTTTTCAGTTACCAACGCAGCGGGCAGGCGAACCTCAGAAGCCAGGGAACGTTGTGTGTGTGTGTGTGTGTGTGCGTCTTGTTGTTGGCCATAATCAACGCAATGCAATTTCAATGTCTGACTCTCGTGTTACACTTCTGTCCAGGCTGCACCCACCGGACGTCGATGGGCAACCTACATCCAGTCCCTAGCTGCTACACCCCGAAAAAAGCTATTAGCAGAAAGGAGTGGAAATTGGGTTACATTCTGTCTCGAAATGTTGTAGGAAAAACCGATTAGGGGAGATTTTTACCCAACAATTTTTAGGATTATGGAAATAGTTTAAATATTCGGTAAGACTTATCCAAAAGTGCTTGGAAAACTTTACAATTGAAAAATGCACACTTCTAGTACTTTTTTTTGGGTGTCGCTGACATACCGCAGATGGCCAGACCACAATGCTTTCTGGCCAAGGTAAGAGCATAAGTGCATGGTGGACAGGTGAGGGAGCGAGTCAAGGATCTCGTTAGACAAATGCCTGTGCTGACTAGGCAGCACTTGATTTGGGTTAAGCGGCCACGACCACAGCCGTGGCCAAAGAGCTGAGCTGAGCTGGTCCTGGTTCTGGTTAAGTGTTTTGGCAATTCCGGTTGATGGGATTTGGGAGCTGGACGGTATGAAGTCGAACTGCGGCTTGAGATGGGTTCATATTCGATAGGATTTCAAATGCCAGATTAAGTAGTCAAATTTTGATTGCTGTGAACACCGCTTTGATGTTGGGAAATTCAGTTTGTTAGAGGATGTAATCCATTTTGCTTGCCTTTTGTTTATCGGTTTTTAATGTTAGTATCTTTTAAGAGGTCACAGGTTTGTATTCGAGAAACTAAAAAGCAATAAATTGGTAGTTATGTATGCAAGACCCCATAAAGTTGTCCAGAAACAGTTTGCTCCCAGAAAAACGAAACTAATTCTTTAATAGAGACTTCAATATCTCGATTTTCATAAAATTAAATATTTAATATGATTTTTATAAGTTCACTTGCATCATGACACGAGTCTCAGCGGAGGCGGTTATGGCTTGAACTTATCCCACTTCACCTCCTCCTCTGTCACTGCCCACTGCCATTTCATACTTCAATATTTTACCAGATTAATCGCCTGGCACTTGACTGCCTCTGGCGCGGAGTTCATAAAATACGAGTGGCTGCATCGGCGATCAGGCGAGCTGCGAAGATGCAGTCTGCGGGGGGTTGGGAGGCGGAGGTTGAGGAGGTACTCCTCCTTCGCCAAGGCAACCACTGCAGCCTGGTGTGACCTGAGGGCGAATGTCAAATGCGAATTGTTCACTGACCGAAACCGATATTTGTCATAATAAAAGCATATTTGCTCGCTTTCCATTTCACCGCTTCGGCAAATATTTATCAATTGTGAATATTTGCTGATTATTTTTTGTTCTGGGTTAAATAGTATTTGCATCTGGGACTCTAAGCCTTTAAGCCATCCACGATTACGCATGGTAAACAGGCAAAACAAAAAAAAAACGAAAATAAATCGAAATTCGGGCCACTGGGTTTTGGTTAGTTTACCGGTGGTCACCCCGGGCGTATACTTTATTTATGGATTTACGGACTGACTACAATCAAGTCCATTTCCAACCACTCGCGCGGGCCCATAAATCAAAAATGATTGATAAACAGCCTGGCCAGAGAGGCAACCACTGACGTATGTGTGTTTGTGGCATTTGAGTTGCCTAATAATTGCACATGAAATGTCACCGCAAACACAGTGCCACCCAGGTCCTCCGCCATCGGTAATCATACGCCCCGTGTGCCCAGAAGAGTCACCGAAATTGGCCAACGGTGCGTGAAATCCGTTGATTACTTTATTTGCCCCAAAAGTGCGCAACGCACTCGCCCGTGGACGCCTCCGTTTTATTCTGACCCGGTCTCCGGCCGTGTGTGGCCAGCACCCGGCGATAAGCGGATGCCCTGCACCACAATTAACCTGTGGCTGCCCGCAGGATCCCAGACCAGTGAGCACTCGTTCTCCACACATGACCAGCCACATGGACGAGCGCCTCCTGCCAGCTCCTTTTGCTCCCCTGGCCGGCAGTAAAGCGCAATCACACAAATGAATCGTCATTGTCCGCATTCGCTTAAGGTTGCGCCAATTGAAGGAGGATTTTATTTGATTTTAAATCTGATTTCAAAAAGGATTTGAGTGTTGTAATAATACAAGGAGTCTGCTTGGACTCTTCCTGCAATTTCTTTTATCTGCCCGAAGCGAAATATATTTTTATACGAGCGAGAAAATTGGTTGAGGGAGAGCTCAAGTTGATTGGAATGGAATGCCTTTCGTCGAAATTTTGTGGCCAGTTAAGCCTAAGTATCAAAAATGTTTCCTTTTGAGTAAAGGCAATTAAAGGCCGGCATTTCTGTAAATTAATCAGTTGCATTAAATAGCTCATTGAAATTGATCATTGAATGCTTTGAAATCTGAATGATTTAAACCAAACTATTTTTATTTAGACATTATTAAAGAAGCAAAAAAACAAATACAAATAAACCCATAACTCATTTTCTTAATAAATATTTGAGGGTCCATAAAAAGAACTTGAAGTTAATGGTTGGTATACAATTTTTTTTTTTTTTTTTTGGCAGTTAACTCGATTTTTTTTAAAGATTTAGGAGTACTATAATTATAATTATAATTAGTCAGAAGATGGCAAAGCAGTGAAGGAGTCATTTCCGACCCTATAAACCATATATAATCATGATCAGCATCGAGCTAGCTATGTTCGGAAGAAAATAATTTTTTTATTATTTTCAAATTTTTTGAAGTTAACTTTTTCGTTTGAATTTATATTTAATATATTTATAGCAGCGTCAAAAAAGTAATGTATTCGCTTTATTATAATTGGTATTAAAAACATAAAAACAAAATAGTTAACTGCAATAAAACAAATTTTTATAAAAATCAATAATTCCTACTGGCAAGAGTCAAAATTGGGGTATTTTTGATTCTCCTTCTTGTGTTTGAATTAACGATATTATCGTAAAAAATCAGAAAATAAACATTTATTTATTAATCTCTTTGTGTAAACGGACTATTAATTTATTGGAAGTTTAAAATAACGATTTTAATATGTGCATATTTCGAAGTTTTAGGCCATCCCTTATTTTTCTTCATTATAATATAATTATTTTATTATTTATTTTTGGTTTAGCTTTCAACCAACACCTGCTTATCATTATCGCCAAATTATTGGCTTATCTTTTGATACAACGCTCCAATAATAATAATAAATGATAACGAAAATATGTATTGAGGGGACACTGATCTTATATCTTTGGGAAAATTGATAAGAACTTAGGACTTTTGGGGACAAAGTTCATTACTAAACACAATCTTAAAAGGTTTTCCATTGGCTACCTATTCAGGAGAATTTATTGAAATTCCTGAAAATGCGCACATGATTTTGCAGATTTAATTCTTTAGAAGCGAGTTATCTAACAGATGGGGACAACATCGCCTCATCCACACCTCAAGTGATGATATGCCGACCAAATAGATTATAATTATCGATAGATAAAGCCTTTCGGACGTATGCTCCTCAAGACAGGCCACTCGAGTCACATCACAGCGCCTTATCGCCCTCCAAATTGGGCTGTGATTGATGGCAAGTGCTATAAATTAGGGCCGGGCACTCCGACCGTCAGTTAGTCGAACTCGAGTAGACAACAAGCCAAGTGAGAATGTTCAAGTCCATCGCTGTGATCGTGGTGCTGGTGGCCCTGGCCAGCGCCGAGCTGCATCGCGTGCCGATCCTCAAGGAGCAGAACTTCGTGAAGACGCGCCAGAATGTGCTCGCCGAGAAGTCGTATCTGCGCACCAAGTACCAACTGCCCCAGGCCCGCAGCGTTGATGAGGAGCAGCTCTCCAACTCGATGAACATGGCCTACTACGGCGCCATCTCCATCGGCACTCCGGCTCAGAGCTTCAAGGTGCTGTTCGACTCCGGCTCCTCCAACCTGTGGGTGCCCTCCAACACCTGCCAGAGCGATGCCTGCCTGACCCACAACCAGTACGACTCCAGCGAGAGCTCCACCTATGTGGCCAACGGCGAGTCCTTCTCCATCCAGTATGGAACTGGCAGCCTCACCGGCTACCTGTCCACCGATACCGTCGATGTCAACGGCCTGAGCGTCCAGAGCCAGACCTTTGCCGAGTCCACCAACGAGCCGGGCACCAACTTCAACGATGCCAACTTCGACGGCATTCTGGGCATGGCCTACAAGTCCCTGGCCGTGGATAGCGTGACTCCTGTCTTCTACAACATGGTTTCCCAGGGTCTGGTCGACCAGTCCGTGTTCTCCTTCTACCTGGCCCGCGCCGGCACCTCCACCGATGGTGGCGAGCTGATCTTCGGCGGTTCCGACTCCTCCCTGTACTCCGGCGCCCTGACCTACGTGCCCATCTCCGAGGAGGGCTACTGGCAGTTCACCATGGCTAGCTCCTCCATCGATGGCTACTCGCTGTGCGATGACTGCCAGGCTATTGCCGATACTGGCACCTCCCTGATCGTGGCTCCCTACAACGCCTACATCACCCTGTCCGAGATCCTGAATGTGGGTGAGGATGGTTACGTTGACTGCTCCACCGTCAGCTCCCTGCCCGATGTCACCTTCAATATCGGCGGCACCGACTTCACCCTGACCCCCGCGGCCTACATCATCCAGTCGGATGGCAACTGCATGTCCGCCTTCGAGTACATGGGCACCGACTTCTGGATCCTGGGTGATGTCTTCATTGGCCAGTACTACACCGAGTTCGATCTGGGCAACAACCGTATTGGCTTCGCCCCCGTGGCCTAGGTTAGGCTCTCTGATCAGCGATTAATAAAGGAATGAGTATTTAGTACTTGATTGGTTTTGAATTTATTTTTGTTTATTGAAGTGGGACGCTGTTGAAGGCTGTAGGCACATGGAACAATCTAATCTGTTTACCACATTTACAAGTGGAGTCTTGTCATGCAAAGGGTAGGGTTTATTATCAGAGTTCAAGCAAGGACAAGGTCTTGGATTTCGTAAGGAATATCTATGGGAATGTAGTTTCGAGCCATATATGGTTTTGTTTACAATATTTACAAGATACATATCACAGAATGATAAGAAAACTAATTTATGGCTTGGCAAGAACGCATTTAGAAGGTAATCTAAATATTTTATATTGTGAAATTGATAGGGTTCTTAATACTCTAATTCGTCACTTGACATGTGAACTACATTTTCTTGACTATTGGTATTACATTAAAATATTCCTATTAATGAAATCCCCAAATATCTCTCAGTCGACTCTTTCGAATGATAAATACGCCTGAAATTTCATACGATAATTGCTCCTAAATTCACCCTGCACACCTGTCTGTTCAACAGGAATTAGAATTGCTGGCCCATGATTTATTGACACCTGACTTGACTATTGTTGCGGTTGTCCAACACGTTATTCGGTGGCCCGCAAATCCCCTACTCATCCGGTATTCGACAAATGTTGACTCTTCCAAATGGAAATGATCCGAGAGAGATGAGAGAGATGCCAGGTAATGACTGGCTAACACCGATGGCTCAAAGAGCCAATTTATTTGTCCAGCCTGTTGCGTGGTCGGTGATGTGTGTCACTGGGTGTCAAGGGGTCCCTGGGGTTGGTCTCCACGACTGTTTCCTGGGTGGGGACTGGCCACTGGGATGATGTCAGTGCGATGGTGCGAGTCTAAAGTTTTGCAACTGCAAACACAACGCAGTGACAACACCATTTAGGTACGGAAGAGGGGCCGGAATATATAGAGCAGTGTTCGTGCACAGCGACAGGAAGTGGAAGTGCAGTTGAGCAATGCAAAAGTACGGATCCGAAAGGGGACACAGGTCATATTTGCCTCCGTTAGAGCGAGTGGCCAACGCAAATGACTTGCCGACAAGCAAGGAGGTGAAAGGAGAAAGAGACGGGTTCCCTGTCATCGTGGGGCTGGAATTGGGACTGCTTCGTTGAGCAGTTAATGAATCACTTAATGGAAAAACTGGTCTACCCACAACTTCCGCTCCGAGTGGAAGCTCAAACCCGGGCAATCGATATTAAGTTGCCACAGATGAATGTTGACTTAAGAGTGCGTTGAGAAATATATAATAAAATCTTTAAATAAAATACGAATTTACAGTGCAATTAAATTCTGTATTGAATATGACAGGGATTCAATAAGGTAGGAATATAATAAGGACGTTACAAATCAGCCAAAAATCTGCTGATTCTTCTGCAAAGAAGATTCGCATTCAACGTCTTTTCTGTCACAAAAAATTAGGCAAGACACCACGCAGCACCTTCTGAATTTATTCATAACAAGAAAGGCAGCTGCTTTTTTATACCCGAAGTGCCGAAGTTTTTATACCCTTGCAGCTTACAATTGGATCATGTTGAATCAATACAATTTGATCGAATGAAAAGTAAAACTAACAAGAATTATACACCACCCGCCGCCAGGAGCTGCTAAAATTGTCCATTTCTCGATTTGGGGTAACAGGCGAACAGAAAGCAGCAGGAGGCGACCGAAAACTGTTATAAACTGTTATAAAAACTGCGCCAGCGAATTGATTGTATAGTATACTTTTGGGGTGTACTGTAGCATTCTTTTAGGCAGTGCCAAACTGCTTAAATATATTTTTTTAACGCAATTTAACGCAAAAATATAAATGTTTTGGGAAATTCCATGTTTAAATTTGTCATAACTTAGTCAAAAATGCATTAATTTCAAATCGGAAAACGTTATTATGTTAGTTTTTATAAGGTTAATAAATCTGCATACTGAATTTTAACTTTTAAAGAATTCGAATTTTTTGCAATTTTTGACAATTTTAACGATGTAACCCCTTACATTTTTTTCAAAAAATGGGTCAATTTTTTTTTCTTGCCGGACATGGCTAGATCGATTCGGCTTTCGATGCTGATCAAGAAAATATATGGTTTATAGGGTCGGAAATGACTACTTTGCCAGTAATACCCTTCCAAAATTGGCAAAATCATCAAAAAACGAAGAAAACCGAGAAAATCTGCTCAAAAGTGATTTTATTTTAATATATATGGTTTTTCACAAGTACTATATATTCACGAGATAATGCTACTCCCCTGCGGATCCTGCCGACGCATCCGCCAGCAGACGCTGCTCCGGGAGTGGACTGCACGTGAAGAGCGGCGGCGGCTGCTCTGGAACAATGCGGAATGCCACCCGCCGCCAGGAGCTGCTAAAATTGTCCATTTATCGATTTGGGGTAACAGGCGAACAGAAAGCAGCAGGAGGCGACCGAAAACTGTTATAAACTGTTATAAAAACTGCGCCAGCGAATTGATTGTATAGTATACTTTTGGGGTGTACTGTAGCATTCTTTTAGGCAGTGCCAAACTGCTTAAATATATTTTTTTAACGCAATTTAATGCAAAAATATAAAAAGTGTTGGGAAATTCCATGTTTAAAATTGTCATAACTTAGTCAAAAATTCATTAATTTAAAATCGGAAAACGTTATTATGTTAGTTTTTATAAGGTTAATAAATCTGCATACTGAATTTTAACTTTTAAAGAATTCGAATTTTTTGCAATTTTTGACAATTTTAACGATGTAACCCCTTACATTTTTTTCAAAAAATGGGTCAATTTTTTTTTCTTGCCGGACATGGCTAGATCGATTCGGCTTTCGATGCTGATCAAGAAAATATATGGTTTATATGGTCGGAAATGACTACTTTGCCAGTAATACCCTTCCAAAATTGGCAAAATCATCAAAAAACGAAGAAAACCGAGAAAATCTGCTCAAAAGTGATTTTATTTTAATATATATGGTTTTTCACAAGTACTATATATCCAAGAGATAAAGCTACTCCCCTGCGGATCCAGCCGACGCATCCGTCTGCAAACGCTGCTCCGGGAGTGGACTGCACGTGAAGAGCGGCGGCGGCGGCGGCTGCTCTGGAACAATGCGGAATGCCACCCGCCGCCAGGAGCTGCTAAAATTGTCCATTTATCGATTTGGGGTAACAGGCGAACAGAAAGCAGCAGGGGGCGACCGAAAACTGTTATAAACTGTTATAAAAACTGCGCCAGCGAATTGATTGTATAGTATACTTTTGGGATGTACTGTAGCATTCTTTTAGGCAGTGCTAAACTGCCTAAATATATATTTTGAACGCAATTTAACGCAAAAATATAAAAAGTTTTGGGAAAATCCATGTTTAAAATTGTCATAACTTAGTCAAAAATGCATTAAATTCAAATCGGAAAACGTTGCAATGTTAGTTTTTATAAGGTTAATAAATCTGCATACTGAATTTCATTTGCATCTGCATTTTAAAGAATTCGAATTTTTTCCAATTTTTGACAATTTTAACGATGTAACCCCTTACATTTTTTTCAAAAAATGGGTCAATTTTTTTTTCTTGCCGGACATGGCTAGATCGATTCGGCTTTCGATGCTGATCAAGAAAATATATGGTTTATAGGGTCGGAAATGACTACTTTGCCAGTAATACCCTTCCAAAATTAGCAAAATCATCAAAAAAACGAAGAAAAACGAGGAAACTTTGTTCAAAAGTGATTTTATTTTTACAAGTACTATATATCCAAGAGATAAAGCTACTCCCCTGCGGATCCAGCCGACGCATCCGTCTGCAAACGCTGCTCCGGGAGTGGACTGCACGTGAAGAGCGGCGGCGGCGGCGGCTGCTCTGGAACAATGCGGAATGCCACCCGCCGCCAGGAGCTGCTAAAATTGTCCATTTATCGATTTGGGGAACAGGCGAACAGAAAGCAGCAGGAGGCGACCGAAAACTGTTATAAACTGTTATAAAAACTGCGCCAGCGAATTGATTGTATAGTATACTTTTGGGATGTACTGTAGCATTCTTTTAGGCAGTGCCAAACTGTTTAAATATATATTTTTAATGCAATTTAACGCAAAAATATAAAAAGTTTTGGGAAAATCCATGTTTAAAATTGTCATAACTTAGTCAAAAATGCATTAATTTCAAATCGGAAAACGTTGCAATGTTAGTTTTTATAAGGTTAATAAATCTGCATACTGAATTACAACTTTTAAAGAATTCGAATTTTTTCCAATTTTTGACAATTTTAACGATGTAACCCCTTACATTTTTTTCAAAAAATGGGTCAATTTTTTTTTCTTGCCGGACATGGCTAGATCGATTCGGCTTTCGATGCTGATCAAGAAAATATATGGTTTATAGGGTCGGAAATGACTACTTTGCCAGTAATACCCTTCCAAAGTTAGCAAAATCATCAAATAACGAAGAAAACCGAGAAACTCTGCTCAAAAGTGATTTTATTTTAATATATACGGTTTTTCACAAGTACTATATATCCAAGAGATAATGCTACTCCCCTGCGGATCCTGCCGACGCATCCGCCAGCAGACGCTGCTCCGGGAGTGGACTGCTCGTGAAGAGCGGCGACGGCTGCTCTGGAACAATGCGGAATGCCACCCGCCGCCAGGAGCTGCTAAAATTGTCTATTTATCGATTTGGGGTAACAGGCGAACAGAAAGCAGCAGGAGGTGACTGAAAACTGTTATAAACTGTTATAAAAACTGCGCCAGCGAATTGATTGTATAGTATACTTTTGGGATGTACTGTAGCATTCTTTTAGGCAGTGCTAAACTGCCTAAATATATATTTTGAACGCAATTTAACGCAAAAATATAAAAAGTTTTGGGAAAATCCATGTTTAAAATTGTCATAACTTAGTCAAAAATGCATTAATTTCAAATCGGAAAACGTTATTATGTTAGTTTTTTTAAGGTTAATAAATCTGCATACTGAATTTCAACTTTTAAAGAATTCGAATTTTTTCCAATTTTTGACAATTTTAACGATGTAACCCCTTACATTTTTTTCAAAAAATGGGTCAATTTTTTTTTCTTGCCGGACATGGCTAGATCGATTCGGCTTTCGATGCTGATCAAGAAAATATATGGTTTATAGGGTCGGAAATGACTACTTTGCCAGTAATACCCTTCCAAAATTAGCAAAATCATCAAAAAAACGAAGAAAAACGAGGAAACTTTGTTCAAAAGTGATTTTATTTTTACAAGTACTATATATCCAAGAGATAAAGCTACTCCCCTGCGGATCCAGCCGACGCATCCGTCTGCAAACGCTGCTCCGGGAGTGGACTGCACGTGAAGAGCGGCGGCGGCGGCGGCTGCTCTGGAACAATGCGGAATGCCATCCGCCGCCAGGAGCTGCTAAAATTGTCCATTTATCGATTTGGGGTAACAGGCGAACAGAAAGCAGCAGGAGGCGACCGAAAACTGTTATAAACTGTTATAAAAACTGCGCCAGCGAATTGATTGTATAGTATACTTTTGGGATGTACTGTAGCATTCTTTTAGGCAGTGCTAAACTGCCTAAATATATATTTTGAACGCAATTTAACGCAAAAATATAAAAAGTTTTGGGAAAATCCATGTTTAAAATTGTCATAACTTAGTCAAAAATGCATTAATTTCAAATCGGAAAACGTTATTATGTTAGTTTTTTTAAGGTTAATAAATCTGCATACTGAATTTCAACTTTTAAAGAATTCGAATTTTTTCCAATTTTTGACAATTTTAACGATGTAACCCCTTACATTTTTTTCAAAAAATGGGTCAATTTTTTTTCCTTGCCGGACATGGCTAGATCGATTCGGCTTTCGATGCTGATCAAGAAAATATATGGTTTATAGGGTCGGAAATGACTACTTTGCCAGTAATACCCTTCCAAAATTAGCAAAATCATCAAAAAAACGAAGAAAAACTAGGAAACTTTGTTCAAAAGTGATTTTATTTTTACAAGTACTATATATCCAAGAGATAAAGCTACTCCCCTGCGGATCCAGCCGACGCATCCGTCTGCAAACGCTGCTCCGGGAGTGGCAAAAATCATCAAATAACGAAGAAAACCGAGAAACTCTGCTTAAAAGTGATTTTATTTTAATATACATATATGGTTTTTCACAAGTACTATATATCCAAGAGATAATGCTACTCCCCTGCGGATCCTGCCGACGCATCCGTCTGCAAACGCTGCTCCGGGAGAGGACTGCACGTGAAGAGCGGCGACGGCTGCTCTGGAACAATGCGGAATGCAACCCGCCGCCAGGAGCTGCTAAAATTGTCTATTTATCGATTTGGGGTAACAGGCGAACAGAAAGCAGCAGGAGGTGACTGAAAACTGTTATAAACTGTTATAAAAACTTTGCGCCAGCGAATTTATTGTATAGTATACTTTTGGGATGTACTGTAGCATTCTTTTAGGCAGTGCTAAACTGCCTAAATATATATTTTGAACGCAATTTAACGCAAAAATATACAACGTTTTGGGAAAATCCATGTTTAAAATTGTCATAACTTAGTCAAAAATGCATTAATTTCAAATCGGAAAACGTTATTATGTTAGTTTTTTTAAGGTTAATAAATCTGCATACTGAATTTCAACTTTTAAAGAATTCGAATTTTTTCCAATTTTTGACAATTTTAACGATGTAACCCCTTACATTTTTTTCAAAAAATGGGTCACATTTTTTTTCTTGCCGGATATGGCTAGATCGATTCAGCTTTCGCTGCTGATCAAGAATATACATGGTTTATAGGGTCGGAAATGACTACTTTGCCAGTAATACCCTTCCAAAGTTAGCAAAATCATCAAAAAAACGAAGAAAAACGAGGAAACTTTGTTCAAAAGTGATTTTATTTTTACAAGTACTATATATCCAAGAGATAAAGCTACTCCCCTGCGGATCCAGCCGACGCATCCGTCTGCAAACGCTGCTCCGGGAGTGGACTGCACGTGAAGAGCGGCGGCGGCGGCGGCTGCTCTGGAACAATGCGGAATGCCACCCGCCGCCAGGAGCTGCTAAAATTGTCCATTTATCGATTTGGGGAACAGGCGAACAGAAAGCAGCAGGAGGCGACCGAAAACTGTTATAAACTGTTATAAAAACTGCGCCAGCGAATTGATTGTATAGTATACTTTTGGGATGTACTGTAGCATTCTTTTAGGCAGTGCCAAACTGTTTAAATATATTTTTTTAATGCAATTTAACGCAAAAATATAAAAAGTTTTGGGAAAATCCATGTTTAAAATTGTCATAACTTAGTCAAAAATGCATTAATTTCAAATCGGAAAACGTTGCAATGTTAGTTTTTATAAGGTTAATAAATCTGCATACTGAATTACAACTTTTAAAGAATTCGAATTTTTTCCAATTTTTGACAATTTTAACGATGTAACCCCTTACATTTTTTTCAAAAAATGGGTCAATTTTTTTTTCTTGCCGGACATGGCTAGATCGATTCGGCTTTCGATGCTGATCAAGAAAATATATGGTTTATAGGGTCGGAAATGACTACTTTGCCAGTAATACCCTTCCAAAATTAGCAAAATCATCAAAAAAACGAAGAAAAACGAGGAAACTTTGTTCAAAAGTGATTTTATTTTTACAAGTACTATATATCCAAGAGATAAAGCTACTCCCCTGCGGATCCAGCCGACGCATCCGTCTGCAAACGCTGCTCCGGGAGTGGACTGCACGTGAAGAGCGGCGGCGGCGGCGGCTGCTCTGGAACAATGCGGAATGCCACCCGCCGCCAGGAGCTGCTAAAATTGTCCATTTATCGATTTGGGGTAACAGGCGAACAGAAAGCAGCAGGGGGCGACCGAAAACTGTTATAAACTGTTATAAAAACTGCGCCAGCGAATTGATTGTATAGTATACTTTTGGGATGTACTGTAGCATTCTTTTAGGCAGTGCTAAACTGCCTAAATATATATTTTGAACGCAATTTAACGCAAAAATATAAAAAGTTTTGGGAAAATCCATGTTTAAAATTGTCATAACTTAGTCAAAAATGCATTAATTTCAAATCGGAAAACGTTGCAATGTTAGTTTTTATAAGGTTAATAAATCTGCATACTGAATTTCAACTTTTAAAGAATTCGAATTTTTTCCAATTTTTGACAATTTTAACGATGTAACCCCTTACATTTTTTTCAAAAAATGGGTCAATTTTTTTTTCTTGCCGGACATGGCTAGATCGATTCCGCTGAAGAAAATATATGGTTTATAGGGTCGGAAAAGTCTCCTTCACTGCGTTGCAAACTTCTGACTAAAATTATAATACCCTGCAAGGGTATAATAAGTATTAAAGCTTAAGCCCTCCCAAAAGCATAAAGGTCAATTTTAATTTAGGTTACAGCTTTCAATTGCTTTCAATTTTATATTAAATTAATGGCAACAGCCTTTTGATCAGCAAAATGGAATAGGAAAATGTTTTGCAGACTGAATTAAGGCAGTGATGAGCAAGGTCGTTCGTATATTAGAGAAAGATACATTTTCCACAACATAATATGTATGAAGTATATTCTTTTAAAAAATTGCAGCAAATTACTTTTCATTTCTTACATTTTGTGGAACAAAATTTATAAATCTGTTTTAATTTTGAACTCTTACAGGAGACAGCCGCACAATGATGACAAACCGATGTGCTTGCTTCGCCTTGGCCTTCCTGCTCTTCTGTTTCCTGGCCATCTCGAGCATCGAGGCAGCTCCCATGCCCAGGTAGTTGTACCTTCTCTATTCCACAGCCACCCACATCCATATCTACAGATCCCTTCGGATTTGGTACAGAGAGACACATAACCTAATTAATTTTTGGCACTTTACATGCGAAAACCGAAAAATTTGGTAGAAAAATATTTGCCCAAAAGCAATTACCCCTCTGGAGAGCTCTCAGCAGTCGCAGTTGGTTTAGAGCAAGTGCTTGGCATATAGGAGATGGGCATATATGTACGTTCCCATCATGAGTTTTCACACTTTCGAGTGTCAGCGTCTTTTTCCACCCATTTAAAGTCTTGGCTGCCGGGCGAGGGAAATTTTTAATTAATAAAATGTAAACGTTGACGAAAAATTGTGGAAGGCTTTCCCGGACACACACTTGAGTAGATGTGCTTAGACTTTTTTCTTCACATATTAAACCAGGACCTTTGTTATAGCATTTCGGGGAATCCCAAACTCAATTTCCCGTTGAGGCAGTCATTAAAAATTCATTGGCCTGGCCGAACTAATTAGCAATTGCTCGAATGGAAAATGCCCTCAACATTTGGGCATTAGCAAATAATTGGGTTTCCATGCAAATGAAGGTTTTAAACCAGCCAAATGTCAAATTTAACAGAGCCAAAGTAATTAGACATCCTGTTTAGCCGAGTTCCATAAGCCCGGCAAATATACAGAAGAAGCAAACACTAATTTTCCATTCCGCTGACTCCCCAAATAGCCAATCCAATGGCGGAGGCTATGGCGGCGGCTACAATGAGCTGGAAGAGGTGCCCGACGAACTACTGATGGAGCTGATGACTCGCTTTGGACGCACTATAATAAGGGCACGCAACGATTTGGAGAAGTAAGTCTTAAATTAAAAATATTAATCATTTTAAAACCTGGGTATTTGTAGAGAAATTAATATTAGGGATTGTCTTTTCTGATCAGATTCCTCATTGGAATATAATTAATTATATTTCTCTCCTCACAGCTCTAAGCGAACCGTAGACTTTGGCTTGGCACGTGGCTACTCGGGTACCCAGGAGGCGAAGCATCGCATGGGCCTGGCTGCGGCCAACTTTCCCGGAGGACCCGGACGAAGGCGACGCTCTGAGACCGATGTCTAAGGCGCTAACACTGGCTGAACGAGTCCTGCGGACGTAGAGGACGAGTTACCACTTCCCAACACTCAAACTTGGCCCTTACTTTGTGTCTTCTATAGAGCTCTCTCTCCCATTTGCATTATGTTGGATTGTTTGTTATGCATTGTACATATATATATTTATTACGAATCTGACCTCATGTATTCATCGCAACATTCGTTTCCGCACAAGTGTTTTGCAGTATTATGGAATAATAATGATAAATACTTACAGATATCGAACTATATAGATACGAATAACCAAGGCGAACACCGAAATAAACAAGTTAAACTGTTGCTCCTAAAGATAATGTTGAACCATGTTTAATGCCCATTTACATCCCAGATTACCCCCTGTCCCTCGAAAATTCGTTTAATCACTCGTCTTAGTCGTTAAACAAAGGCAAAACTTAAAGAGAGAAATAAATATCCAAATATATACATATATATATATTCAAGTGTAAGCAAAATCGCGCAAAAAATCTTTAACTAGGTATGTCTTACATAAACACAAAAACTATACACACTGACACACATAAAATGCAAATATGGAAAACGTTTTGGCCCCCAAATATGCCAAGTAAAATACCCAGCGAAACTTTAAGTTTATTTTTTAACAAATCAATAGTCAAGATCAAGGTCCTTTGTATTGTAAATATAAATTATTGAAACACGTACAACCACAATGCGATACAAATATATATATATAGCCGTATATATATATGTATATCTACAGAAGTCTACTTGCATATATATTTAAAAATTATTATGTCTATGGAAAAGCTGCATACATAACACTTACCGTGAGTCGGGCACGAACAAATAAAATTCTACATTTTGAGAAACATCATCACCTGTTGTCGAGCTCATTTCTTTAAAAGGATTTCAGAGAAAAGATAAGTATTTTAATTAATACCATTTTATTTTAAATTATTAAATTATTAACTTAGATTCAACAGTTGTGGCTTGTCTTTATTTTGGAAATGATGCTATTGCGACCCCCCGTTGGCTGAGAGCCATTAGCTCAATCCATCTTGTATCCTGGCTCATAAAAAGTATCCTTTGGGGAGCTGCAAAAGCATTAGACAGCAACCCCATAAAGCAGGAATGCAATTGAATTTATTTATTTAGATACGAATTAGAACCGGCTGATTTATGCATTACGTGGGCTAGTAAGTGGACTTCGAGGAACAATAAATGCGGTTGTTCATTTAGCTCAGGTGTTTGGATTGGATGCATGAACATTAAATCAATATTAAGGCTTCAAGAGTTCAGAATTAGTGAAATACATAAAAATGACCAAGAACATTAAGCAACATGCTTTCAGGACTCTGTCTCTAAGGTTTTAAACTTTTTAAAACGTGTAAATTAAAACTTTTAATACAAAAAGTATATACATGTATGACGAGCACAGACTAAAGCTGAAGTACTTAAACTTAAGTTTTTAATATAGTTGATACTTTAAAAGTATGACATGAATTTATATTTTAATTAGCAGACAAGGCAGTTTGTTCCTTAGAGTCAGGATTGAATTCAATTTCAACAAAACGCGAGCCCCAAACATTCAGCTCGATGGGCTCGAATGAAACTTTTAAACTGGGATGCTGCAGGTCGGGAAGAATCTGAAAAAAAGAATAGATATTAGATATAAGTATTTTTAAAGACCACGCAATTCTTAAGTAGATACCCACTCTTTGCGGGTCCAAGCCAGTCTTGTGGAGATGCAGAGTCAGCGGAGCCTGGCGATTCTGCAGAATCTTTGCCAAGCGGGTGGCACTAGGTTCGACCATCTGATAGCTCAACTTGGTGGACGATAGGTTGAGGATTCTAAGCGTGCGACAGGCACCTACCATCTCCCACAGCTGGATGGGCGAGGGCAAATCGCGCATCTTGAGCAGATGCAGCTCCTCCAGGTGCGGCAGCTTGTGGCAGATGGCGTGCAGCAGCTCAGACTCAATGTCGTCGTCTTGCAGGACCAGCCTGCGAAGATTCCGCATCGCTGCAATGGCGTTTGTGACCAGTTCGCTGCTCCAGAAGGCGTCGTGGAAGAGCAGAGACCGCACCGTGAGCGGCTGCTTCTTGGCCACCGTTGACAGCAAGTACTCGTAGTAGTCGCGCGTGTAGAAGGATAGGCGCCGGAAGTGGGGCAGCTGCAGCAGCTGGGGCAGAAAGTCGCCCATCAGATGGTGATCATCGATTTGCAACTCCTCCAGCGTCGAGCACCGTGTGGCCTCAATTACGTCCTCACCAAGGGTGACATTGTAGCCGTAGTAGAGAAGCGTCAACTTCTTCAGCTGTAGCGTGCTGAAGATCTCCTTGAAGGTGTCCGTGTCCAGGTACTCGCACCAGATCAGATGCAGCTCCTTCAACAGCTTCCAGCGCCACAGGTGGCAGCCGGTGGTGCTACTACTGAGCGTTAGGTGTGTCAGGAGCGGAAAGAGGTTGGTGAGGAGCAGTGTCTCATCGTCCGCCTCCTCCAGATTGTACTCCATTTCGCAGATGAGCTCCCGTAGCTGGGGAAAGCTATACGGAGTCCACTTCTTCAGCAGCTCCATGCTGCCCCTGCTTAGCTTCAGGCGTTGCACAGATCCCGACCAGCACTCCAGACCCTCCAGCATCAGCGGCTCGTTGGCCCCGAACAACTCCATGACGTTGTCGGTCAGCCTGACTGCCTTGGTGTGACGCCAATGGAATTTTACATACTCTTGGATGCTCTCGTTCACTTGGAACAACGAGATCTGATCGATCATGGGTAGGAACCCTAGGATTCTCAGCCACAGGTCTTCATTAAATTTCTCCATTTGGCCAAACAAAGAGATTTTAAGTTTCTCTGGAATTTTATAACAATTTAAGGTCGAAGCGGCCAATGCCACTAGCCGGAGACAGAGGCATTCTAAGATTTCTAGGTTTTTATACAAATATTTAGAAATAAAAGATTACAAATATTCACAGGTTTTTTTTATTTAACAATCTAGAGTGACCGTATCTTTTGTTTTCATAAATCTTGCTCGCCTAAAAACTAAAAAATTAATAATTAGTATTTTAATATTTTTAATTTTTTGTTTATTTTTTAATTTTGTTTTTTTTTATTAAGAATAAAAAAATCTGATTTTTTAATTTTAAATTTCTGTTAGTGCGCGCGCAACTGGTATTTTTTAAAGCAGTAGTAAGCAGTTTCCATTTAGATTCAAGCAGTTCTGATTGGCGATCTGGCAACGACAATTTGAAAATTTAAAAAAATATTATTTGAACGTTTCCATGCATGCTCGTTTATTTGAATGAATTAATGAACCCTTAGGATAACAATGTGATTCTGAATAATATTATGTCATACAAGGCACACTTTGTCGTGTTCTACGTAAAGTAGATAATTACTCAGAGCATTGGAAATTATCAGTTTATATAAAATACTTATGATGTAGTTGGAAGAACTTATTGGATTGGCACTTGTGGGTGTGTATTTGTATTACAACCTATGGATTGGCGTTTATCTTTTAAACACATGAATAATACTACGTAAGTCTGGCTTGCATGCGTTAGTCATGGGATATATATATACAGTCTTGGAGCAGAGGGGATTGGCATCCGTCCGGAGCCTTCTTCAAATTTTAACGCCAGTTCCCTGACCCGTCGGGATCACCGTGGGATTGGATCCGCTAGGAGCAGCGTTACCTGAAGCGCTGCCAGAACTCATCAGTTCCATGTACTGGAAGGGCACGTGGTAACTTTGACCCCTGTGCTCCACCAGCAAGTGACCCCGACCGGTGGATGCGCCCACCACGGTCACCGCCTCGCCCTTCTTCAGCTGCTGCGTCTCCGCCTGGCCCTCCTCGGGAAAGTTCATCTTCATGACGCGACTCTGCGGATAGCCGAGCTTTGAGTTACCGCTTATCGTGTAGGAGCGGGAGGCGGGCACCGGCGGCGGTCGTTCCTGTTGAGTATAAATTATGTTAGCAAAAGTTAACAACACCAAAGTCAAGTTTGTTGGTTACCAAATCTAGGCCAAAAAGACTGCAGGTCTGTTGTATGATCTTCTGGTCGCACTTCTCGTGAGGATCCGGTGGAGGAGTCCCAGCAATGGGTTGTGGTCTGGGCCTGGTCACAGTACCGCTGATCCCCAGGTTCGTGGACTTGGCCGAAAGGCGAGGGACTGAGTGGGGAAAATTTGTTAGTTTTTAGATGGAAAATTTAGTAAAGGGAGTTCTCTCACCAGTCGTGGGAGCAGCAGCTGCTACTGCTGCCAGGGCGGCCATTGTGGAGGATGCAGCCTTGCTCTGGGATGTGGAGGTATGGCCATTTCCCGGCTTGTTACCCGCAAGTGGAACAGAAGCTGTCGACTGTGGCTGATGGTGGTTGGCACGGATGCGCTGTAGGCTACCACTACTGACCTTCTTGCGCCACCACCAACCCCGCCAGGTGGCCTGCATCAGGGTGGCGCTCTTGTGTCGGATTTCCGTGCGCAGATGCTCCAGGTGCTGGCGAATGCCTTCGCTGAGGAAGACATGCCGCTTGCCGGGAGCCCAGGCCAGAGTCACCGATCCGTCCAGCACGGGGGGCTGCTCCATGGCATACTGCAAGATCAGCTGGCAGTCCTCCAGAGCCTTGTCCTCGCTGCGCCGCAGGGAACGGAACGGAGCCAGCATTCGGTAGCGGGCGTTGAATTGCTTGAAACGCATGCGATGGGGGAACCCACTGGCCATCAAGTTGACCGTCTCCAGGACCTGCAGGGATCGGATCTGACGCACCACAGTGGCCCGGTCGAAGCTGCCGGGCGCCTCGGATCCGTTGCTCCGAATGCACCGCACAAAGTGCGGCCTGGCATGCACCAAGGTTCTCAGCAAGTTGTCCAGCCTAGTGTGGAAGTCCTGGGTTAGCGTGGACACCGGCTCGTCCCCGTTCAGCAGATCCGAATGGGAGGTGGGCGAGATGCGGAAGCTGAGGCCCCGCGGCGCCTGCTGCTGGGCATACAGAGCCTTCAGTTCCGAGCCAAAGAGATGGGTGGCGAAGCCGAAGTTGCAAGTGTGCTTGTAGAACACCGCCACCAGATCGTCCGGCACAACGTCGCGATTCGTGTCCAGGAAGTCGGTGGTGTCGTATTCAACGCGGCCTGCAAAATGCCGGATGAGGAACATGCGCGGATCGTGCGGCTCGGCGGTGGGCTTTGTTTCCAGGCGGCTGGAGCAGCGGTGTTGCACCTTCAACTTGGCCACGTAGCTCTCGGCGGTGCCTCGCACCGAGCACTCCGCGTCCAGCATGCTGAGCAGACCTGTTCGCAGGGACGAAATCAGATCGATGCAGGGCACATTGTCCACATAGTCCACCTCGGTGTCGCACACGATGCCTTCGTCCCGGCAGGACTCCACCGAGGACTTGAAGATGTGCGTGTTGTAGAAGTGCTGCATGGTCTCGGCGCACAGGTTGATGCACAGATGCTCCAGATGGGCGTGCGGCGAGGGCTCCTCGAACCCGAACATGTCCAGGATCCCAATGAAACCATCGGTGGCATGACGCACCGCATTGTTGAGGGCAGCCATCGACTTGGAGCCAGCGTTTCCGCCGCCAATCGTGGAGGCGTGCTGCGAGGCAGCATCCGCCTGGTTGTGCACCGACTCGTTGGAGTCCGAGCTGAGGGTGCCCAGCGTGGATCCCAGCCGCTTCAAACTGTTGGCTCTGCGCACAATGGTGGCCACTGTGCGGCAATACAGAGCCTTTGCCAGGCAGTCACGCGTCATGTTGGCATCCCCATCGCCGCACACGGACTTCACCAGCTGGCCGCGCACATTGTGGGTGCGGGTGGTGAGGCCCCGGAAGAGGGCGGCAGGTGGTACGCCCAGCAAACTGGACACGGAGTTTAGCTCCGTCTCTCCCTTGACGTCCACCTCGAGGCCCTGAAAAAAGGAAGAACAATTAGTGGAGGTCAACGAAGGGTAAAATATTTCTCGCTCAGAATTAAAAACATCAAACACGGTTCTTTTCAGACGTAAATTACCACTAGACGATGTAAATTAATACATTCCATCAGCGCAAGAAATCTTTGAAGCAAAGGCTGGAGCGGGACTCGAACCCGCGACGAGCGGATTGGGAGACCGACGCTCTAGCCCATGCACCAAGGCGGCATCAACGGCAGAACTTTCTAATTTAGAAGTAGTGCTTATGTACACTGCTTAGCCGACCCGAAGATGCCCGTAAACTGCCCTACCGACGCCTCAACTTGTAAGCTAGATGGCGCCACAGGTTTAATATGCGTAAACAACCGAAATTTTAAAAAAAATTTAAATTTCTTGCATTTACTTAACTAAAAAAAATTAACAAAACCCCAACTCACCCCGCTATCGATGAACTGAACATTCCCCAGGAGCAGCACTGCGGCCAGGACTCGCACCACATCCAGAAAGGGAATGCCCAGGATGCCCAGACAGGTCTTCCATGCCTGGAAGCGAATCGCATCCTCCTGCTCGTTCTGGGCAAAGTCACCGCGCAGATACCGCAGATTGGCCGGTGAATAGCCCTCCAGATGCAGTTTCTGGCGCTCCTCCCGGTTCAGTCCAGCCAGCATCTGATAGAAGATGTGGTAGTTTTTCTCCTTGGGCAGCGGCCGGATCACGCGCGTCTGGTCGAGGAAGTAGCAGTGGATCTTGGTGCGGTACAGTGCTCCATCCGTCACCTGGACTTCGATGAACTGTCCAATGCGACTGGACTCCGAGTTGGTGGTGGTCTTCGCAGATCCTAGGGATCGCAGCACCGTGAAGGCAGCGGCCAAATGCTTGAAGGCATCCGTCTCTGGTCCTCCGCCCGCGATGGCGAACAGCTGGCGCAGCATAAGCATCGCATTGGCCGTCTTCCCGGCGCCCGAGGTACCCGAGAGGATGATGGCCTGCGGATAGCCCGTTTCGCTTTGCTGACGCACTGCCTCCTGGACGATCTTCTGCAGCTGGGGGGCCAGCGGCAGGGCCCGGGTGGATGTGAGTGTTAGGGGGTTTCCCACATCCAGGTAAGGATTAATGGAGAGCAGAATCGGACCGACGTTTGTCTGAAAAGCGAAAAAAATTAATTTAATAAGATAAATGTGAGGACATTAATAATAGTGATGAGTTCGGTGTACTTTTTGGTCAGTTCCAGGGAAAGCGTCGAATATGAAAGATAAAATCGTTTGGAGCATTTGAAAGCGAACTTCTGGGGGCTTTGTTTTTTTTTTAGATAAACTTGGATAGATAAAGAACTAAGCCCTGAAGCGTATTATTTAGAATATTTATTGTCTTGAATTTTTGATGACTCAAATATTTATACATTTAATTATTTCAAACTTCAACTCTTTTTTTATATTACTTTAAGTGAAGAGAAAATAACTATATGAGTGAAACTTCATAAAGAAAAGCCAATTCATCTATAATTAAAGACTTTTCGATGTCTATTTGAGCTTTATGGCCACATAAATTATTTAATTATCATAATTTAAAAATGTGAAAGAAAAAACGGTTCAGTGGCAGCACATTTAAATTTAATCAATTTTCCGCTCCGTTTTGCACTATGTAATCTGGAGCGGAGGCACAACAAATAAAGGCCTGGAGCCCCACCAGTTATATGTGCTCACACCCCATCCGTGGCTGCAGTTGCCATTCCCCTAGACCAGCCACATCACCAGCAAACACACACTTCCTCCGCCTTTCGCCAGAGGGGCGCATACACTGAGTAATTGTCGAAATTAGCTGTTAATCTGCGGCCGAGTGCAAACGGAGTTGGCTTTTAATGACAAACTATCAGAATAATGGCTCCGAGTGTCTCTGGAACCGGTTTGCTGCGAGCCTAGTGACTCCAGAGATCTCCTCCATACTCACAAAGTAGCGCTGCTCGTTGAAGCGCGCCTGCAGCGTCCGCATCACGGCGTGCTCGGTGAGTGGTCCCGTCAGATGGATCAGGTCCTGCATGTCCTTGGGCTGGGGATTGGTCGGCTGCTGGAGCCTCTGCTGGCCGCCAGAGAACCCAAAGCCAAAGGGCAGCGTCTTCACACTCTGGCAGGGATTGGCGTGCTTCGGCTGCGGGATGAATGGCAGCTGCTGGCTGTGCGCATGGCTGAGGGCGTGCTGGCCAATTCCACCATTGGTGGCACTCAGGTGTCCGGTGTTTGAGGAGCGCATGGGCAGCGTGTTGGAATTGGAGTTGGAATGGGCAGCGGCCTGTGCTTGCGAGTGGGAATGGGCATGGGAACTCAGCCCCATAATGTTTCCCATGCTGCTCCCGTGGGGCAGGGTCCCGGAGGACGGGCCACGTCCGTTGGCGCTCTGCTGGTGCGACAGGCCAGACTTCTCGCCCAGCTGGTGCGGAAGTGGGTGCGGAATGGAGGTGTTCCTGGCCGACACCACAGCTCCACCACCTGCCCCGGTGCCAGCGTTCGATGGCAGCGTCTGGCTGAAGTTGTGGTTCTATTTAAGAGATCAAAAGAGTTCGAAAACAATTAATAAAGATAATAATATAAGAAAGATCTTAAATATCTTAATAAAAATAAACTTTAAATGTCATATAATGAACCATTTGTCTAATTTTCTTAATATTTTGGACTTTGATTCTAAATTTATTCACATTTTAAAGCAATCAGACTTCACGCTGTTGTGTTTATGAGCTAAAAGAAAACAGGATTATTTCCTATGCTATTTGATAAAATATAATTATAAAAAATACATATCGACATCTACGTATATAAGACATATAAAAATAGGGAAAAATATTAATTACCTTTGACCCTGCGAGCTGTCCATTTGTGTGCTGTTGCAGGGCACTGGCTGAGAGTCCTCCTCCGCTGGAACTGAGATTCAGGTTGGGACTGGAGGCATTTAGGTCAAAGTTGCTCGCCTTGGGACATGAGTTGGTGCCACCAGGGGAGCCATGTGATTGTGATCCATTGCCCTGACCCTGATTATGGCCAGGACTCTGTCCCGGTCCCGGTCCCTGACCCTGACCCTGACCTTGGCCAACATGCAGTCGATTTCGAAGGGTCACCAGCTCAGTACTCAGGCTCTTGAGTCGCTGCTGCAGGTGAACCGCCTCGTTGGATGAAGATGCATCTGCAAGATCAAGGAAACAGATACAAGTTAAATTATAATGTATCATGTTTATAAAGCCATTTTAATTCTTAAGAATCTCCTTGACAGGCATCGAGTGAATCTGGTAGTAGGAAAACATTCATGGAATCACAATTTACAAGCGTCTAGTTAAGAATACATTAAGAAACATTTTATAAATATTTATAGAATAATAAATAAGTTAAATACCAAGCCATAAATAAATAAGAAAAAATTCTGGTAGAAAACAATGTTCTTTAATAACCAACAACGGGATTGCACAATAATTTAGACGGCTGAGCGCGAAGAAGTCCTGAGGGCTCTGTACACGCCTCCCTAAAGGATACAAAAGTTCTGCTCCTAGTTCTCTCTAACGCTTAAAGGCTATGGAGCTCGACCTGTCATTGGTCCCTCTAATCATGGGCGGAATTGGCATGCCCAGATGCATGGCAGTGTCCCCCGACAGAGGATAGACCAGTGGCTGCCGCTCCGTAGCCCATAGAATGGGTCGGGTCAGCTCCTCAACGCTGTGGTCCAGCTTGATGGCACATTTTCCTTGGTGCAGTGCGAAGCGCGCTGGCTTGTGTAGCTTGTTGTGGGGATCACGATAGTAGTCACGGTACTTTTGGGACTCCAGGTAGAAGCCGTCAATCCTGTCGAGGTCCCCATAGTCCACGACTTTCAATCCAATTCGAGGAGCAAAGCCCAAAATGGCGCGGCGCTGCACCTCTGCATTTTTGGCCACCTTGAGCATGTCCACCTCGGGTATGGGTTCGTTAATCATTTCCAACATTTTGCATCAATTATAACATTTAAACTTTTAACTTTCGCAGTTATTTTGTGTCCAATGTATGAAAAGTTATACAAACTTTAACCGGGAATGAATGAATGAATGAATGAATGACCAGACGTTGACAACTAACTCAAGGACCTAACGAAGGCAACAAGACTAAGATTTTTAAGTTGAAATGCAGTTGATTCAGTAGGCTTTGCCAAATACGACATTTTAACTTTGATAGCAAACGACCGAATCTGTTCAGTCTACGTTCAGACGTTGCAAGGCGAGGACCTGGCGTCCACAGGAATTATATTATTTATTTTATTTTTATTTTGTGTTTTATTTTTAACTAAGGAAAGTTATTTATTTATTATTTGCCAAAGCAGATAATGGGTACTCACTCATCTTCGTGATGATTTTTCCGCATTGTTTTCTTATTTTTTTATGTTTAAGCTAATAAAGCTTCTATTTTAATTTTAAATGTTATTTTTTATTTAAGATTTTTCTATAAAATTTTGCCAAAGGAGATATTGGATGTCCGCTCATTTTTTTTTTTCAATGTTTGTTTTCCCTTTTTCCTGTATTAAGCTGATTAAGCTTTATTTTTTTTAATTTTAAATAATATTTTATTTCTATAAAATTTTGCCAAAGGAGATATTGGATGTCCGCTCATTTTTTTTTGAATGTTTGTTTTTCATTTTTCTTGTATTAAGCTAATAAAGCTACATCTTTTTTGATTTCAAATATTATTTTATTATTCAAGTGTTTAAACTAAATGTTGCCCGCTCATTTTTTCGAATGTTTGTTTTGCTTTTAATTTTAAAAGTTATTTTATTATTTACCTGTTTCAACCTAATTTTGCAATGATTCGTGAATTTCACTCATCTTGACGTCGTGTTTTATTGTATGAAATTTTTCTGTGATTATTTTTCGCTTAGCTTGGTTTATATATTTTAATTCTCCGCATTATTTTCTATTCATCGGTTTTCATCGGCAGAAATTACGAAACAATTCCAAATATCCGCGGCCTTTTTTGGCGAAAAGGAATTTTCGCATTGTCAATTAACAACTCAATACAGTGAAAATCAAATTCACACCAATTAATTCCGCTTAGGCTGACTTTTTGCTTTTTGCACGCCGAGGCTTGTGCCGACTGAGCGTCTCGAGATATTTTAATGGATGGGGCAGATTTACATAAAATGTTAATGAACCAATTTCGCCAGAGTCGAAGAAAAATGGAGACACAGAATGCGCTAAGATGAAACACAACAGAAGACACAAAATTGGCGGCAGCTTAAACAAGAGATTCAAGAACAGACGATCGCGCTCGCGCTGATTTATGGAAACTTTCAAAACAGGCCGAGGGGTCATTGTTACAACCCAGCCAAGCCAGAGACAACCCCAGGCAAACTAAAGCTCCGACCAATTTTCATAGGCCATTCAACAAAAATCAAACTAATTAGCTGATGAAAAGCTGGGGGAAAATGGCCCTTCCACAAGCCTGTTTCTCTCTGAACCCAAACAGAGAGGCAGCAACAGCACGGAGGAGCTTACAACAAAATCAGATTCGACAAAATACAGAAAATCATATCATTGATGGCTTTAGCTCTGGCGGAGGAAACCAGTTTTAGATTCGGTCTTTTTCTTCGATTTGTTGTTTCTTGTGCTGCCTACAGCTGCACTCAAGAAATGTAAGACAAAAGCCACGGAAAAGGGTACAGAAAAGACTGCCATCCAAGTCATGCAGGTATTTTGAAATCTTTTCAAAGGCTTTTTATTTTATGACGCTGCGATGGACCTTTTCCCCCATTTAGTGATTGGAAATCAAAGTTTTATGGGGCCCGTGGTAAATCATTAACTTTAATTTGTAACATTTGTGAGTAATTCGTCATCGTTTCGCTATTGGCTTCCCTACTCGTGTCTTATGGCTTTTGCATGTCGAAAAAGTCGGCGGGGAAGGAAAACATTTCTTGGAAGCTGAGTAACGAAGTCGGCCCAAAAACTGGTCGGCGTCGCACCAAGCTCAGGTTATCCGTCCCGCTGTCCAGACGTCTCCGTCTCCATCGCAGTTCGAGGTGGGTTGCGAGGGAGAGCAGGAGAGGGAGCAGCACAAACGAAATGTTGCAAGTCGGGGGCATGTGGCACCCATACAACAAAAAGCACCCAGAGCTACACAGTTATAAATATTTTTCCTTAAATTAAATTAGATTTAAATTGTGTGACAATCAAGTTTATTTAATATTTAGTCAAAGTTTTATCCTAATAACACCAATGGACATTAATAATGTTCAAGTGATATTATTTCATAACAAATTATGAATTTGTCTTTAGATATAATTAAAATAATCTTTTGTAAGCTCAACCATTTTATTTAAAATATACAATTAATATATGAAAGTAAATTCCATTATCCAATTATATATATAAAATAGTTTCTAATGTCTTTTGTTAAATTAAAATGATATAAAATAAGATCTGCTCAAGTTTCTTTGTGTGTAAGATCAAGGTATCCATATAAGCCTATAGTTGTTGCGGATGGTTATGAATATGAATGCGCTTGGAGGTTGATTAAAATACACAGAGCCACAGCTTCTTATGGTAATGACAAGTGAGTCGAGAACCAATCAACTGCCAGCGGAGGCTTCTGATCCCGGGAAAGAGATCGAAACAGCTTCTGGGCCAACAATAAAACAAATCTTGTTTGGAGCTTAATGATGCACTAAAATTGTTTATAATAGTTTTAACCTTCTATAAAAATTAAATTTTACATGACTATATAAATAGAACAAACAATAGTGTGTTGTAAAAATAAATAAGCAATTTTAATTGATAAAAGTGGTCCAAATTTTCGAGTTAGCTTTAATTATTTTTTAATTTGTATTTCATTTAACAAAAAAAATACAATATAGAATACGTTTCTTTATTTTTTAAATAATATAATATCAAATTAATTCAAATTATGTCTTAGTTTACCATCTTAATGAGAACCTTTTCTTTATTATAATTTGTAAGCTTAAGTGTGAATTATTTCTCCCCTAAAAAATACCGATAAGATCCTCAGTTTTTAAAGAATATAAGACCTGGCTGTTGTGTTTTTACACCCCGACTTGGACTTTTAATTAATTAATTTATTTCGAACAATATACGTGTGCCCCCTACTGAGGCAAATTAAAAGACTTAGGCAACGAACTTCTTGCACTCGCCAGTCGCGAGCCACAGAAAACCCGTCGAAATTCCTGGGGCTAATGTCTCACTTACCCTGCAGCTTCTTCTCCGTCTCCCAAAATTTTTGCAATTCGGTAAAGTATTTATCCAGTATGAAGACTTTTGACAGGCCCAATGTGGCCATCGTTGTTGTACATTTGTGAGGCCCCTTTGCGACCGCGACGACTTGAGTAATTTTCTTATTTGAATAATCCCGTATCCGCCGTATCCGTCTCCGTCTCCGTGTCCGTGTCGGGGTCCGTGAGCAGGCTCTCACTAAGCCGCACACAACACAAACACACTCGCACACTCGCGCACACACGCACTGGGGGGAACAGGTTTTTAGTTTTCCGCACAGGCTCTGTATCTGTATCTGTATCTATGGCATACAAACCGAACCCGAACGCGAACCCGTACCCGTAGCCGAATATCTATAGCTACATGCAGCTGCAACAAGTGAAGCGGCCGCACAGCACACGAAATACAAAGAAAAAAATAATACAAAAAAAATAAGCAAACAAGCAAAAAGAATGCAGAAGGGCGAGCAGCACACCAAATCTCAGCGAGCCTTGGCCTGGCCGGCGGCTCTCCTCGGCATCCGCCAGATACTTTGGTTCTGGATCCTCCTCTCCCGCTGCCCCTCCTGCTTTTCTTATTTCTGATTTCTGATTATTGTTGTGCTTTTTTTCGCTCCTCTCGCTTGTTTTCTTCGCGGGCGCGCTTATTTTCTCGTTTTGTGCAGACTTTTTCGTCGTTTTCGGTCGCTCGTTTTTGAAAAACGAGTTTCCAACTTCAACTCCAGCTCCAAGTCCGCAGTGTAGACATGCGCTTAGATACCCGTCGCACACCTCGAAGGTACCCGTACCCGTACGGGGGGCAGCAGTGTCTAGATTGATTCGCTGCTGGCTCTTTGAACTTTTTCGCTGTGGCCGACCGGTGACCTCTTCGCGCGATTAATTATAAACTTAATTGGGTTTCTTTTTTTGCTATATACACTCCACAATCGAATTTGCTTTTAGGGCGAGGCGACAAGCCACACGAGCACCGATGCGAACGTTTCAAACTCCAGACGCAGACTGATGGCCTCTGCTGGAAAGGTGGTCTCTGGGAGCTCCCGCTCCGATCTGGCTGCTCTCGCTCTCGCCGCTCTGGCTCTCCGCAGCTGCGCAGGTAGGTTTTCCGCCAGGTAAAAGGCTCTGGCTCTGCTGGGCTGGCCACTACTCACTGGTGCCATGGGAGCATCGTCGCGCCGCCGCAGTGGCTCAAATATGAGGTCAAGTGTTTATCTCCGTCGCTCGCCTCGCTCTCTCTCTCTGTGCTGGTCGCGTGTTAATTAGTGCTGATTGTTTATTGTTTATTGTTTGTTGTTTGCAGTTTGTCGTTCATGCTGCATTTCACATTTCCCACAGCGGCAACAATGCTTTGTTGCAGTTTGTTGCAAGAGATGCAGCAAGGTGGCAGGCAGCAAATCAGAAGCGAAATGTAATTTTATGGTGGCTAAAAGTATGCTATATTATGTTGCATCTTACATAAAACATATTTTCCACAAATTGAGAATTTGTTTCATACTTTTGGTTACTTTTTTAGTTGATTTCTTATCGATTCGGATTCAAATGTTTATGTACTTTGACTTTTAATTTATTTATAATAGTATCATGCTTACATATTTAAAATTTATATTTCGCCATCTTTGAATATGTAAACAAAACAGTAAAATAAGCTCATAATAAATATATTATTCAATTTTGTAATTTTAACACAATCGAAAATTCCACCCTTTGTATAGTATATTTAAATAAAGACATTCCTTGGGAAATGTTTTCTATTTATACATTATGATAACCTTTTTAATTTGAATTTATCCTTAATTTATTAGCTCTATTTAAATATATCTTTTTTAAAGAAAAACTGGCATAAACTGATATAGAAAGGTTGAAGAATTTGATTAATTTTGTTTTTCAATCTGTGTAAAAAATGAAATCACTTTTCATTGTGGTTTCTTAAAGGGTTTCCAACAATTTTTTAGCAGAAAGATACAGTTATCCGCTTACCCCCAGGACTGTGCATCCAACACAATCTGTTTCAGCCTAGGAAAATGCCAAAGAATGCGAAATATGGATGTAAGCCTTATTATTCCTAGCCTTAAGTGGCCCAGCCAACGTTGTAAACATAATGTCAAGTAAAAGCCAAAGTAAATTACTCAAGATCATGTAAGATCGGTATAAAGGTGTAGAAATGTGTAAACTTTACTTCTACGCGCGTTAGGCCTACATAGCTCTGTATATACTTAATTCAGATTAATTTATTTATTATTCTTTAGTATATGCCTTCAATGACAACCATATCCCGGTTATTATTCTTTTCAAGGAAATAAAATATTAAATATACAAAATTATTTATATAATATTTACTATACCTCCCTGCAGAGTATTATAATTTTCGTTAAAAGTTTGCTAAGCAGTGAAGGAGTCATTTCCGACCCTATAAATTATATATATTCTTGATCAGCATCAACAGCCCAGTTAATCTGACCATGTCCGCAAGAAAAAAAAAATTTTGTTTTTTTCAAAATTTTATAAGGGGTTACATCATTAAAATTGTCAAAAATTAAACAAAAAATTAATTTTTATAATTTTTATATTTAATATGGGGATTTGTAAATACAATAAAAACTAGCACAGAAATGTTTTCCGAATTAAAATTAATGCATTTTTGGCTAAGTTATGATATTTTCAAAATTTTGATTTTCCTAAATAATTAATAATTATTAATTTTCATATAAAAACATTGATATAAATATCATGCTGATGGCATATAAAGCATAATAAGCAAATGATTTCCAAAAGTCAAACCACAAACAAACTTCTGCTGCTCGAAATTAGCTTCCTTTCTAAAGCTAATTTAACTAAGGATTTAAAAGTTAATTTTAAGTTTAGACTTCATAAAATATTAGAGCTCACAAAATCTAAATATTTCAAATATTTTATGCTTCATGCACTTACCAGTTATGTTTCCCGTGGTTTTGTGGCACGTCTTCTTCCGCTTGGGCACCGGCAGCGTGTAAATGGCCGAGAACTTGGTAAACCTCTGAACCACAGCACTTATTCCTTTGGCCTTGTGCTCCTTAGATGGCTTCAACTCCACTTCGGCGGCTCCGGACGCGGGTGCAGAGTCGACAACGGCGGGCGAAGGTTTCCTTTGATGTGGCGAAGATGTACTTGAGCTAAAAAGGCAACGAGGAGATATAAGTATGTATATTTTTTAGATTCAAGGTAACAGATAGATGTACAATTACACATGCATGATAAATTAGAGCAGAGCAGAGACCCGTAGCTTTACTATAACCCTAACTTAAGAAAGATCTCTCTCACCTGACAGCCTTGTGATACTGACAGAAGAAGTCCGGACGCATGCGATGGCGACATAGGAAGTCCTCGCACAGGCGCAAAACTTCGGTATCCTCACAGTTCTCACTCCGAGTGGTACTCTCGCTCCGACTGGTCCTCTCGCTCTCCTCGTGCTCCTGCTTCTCCTTCTCCTTCCTGCCCTTCTGCAATACCCGCTCCTTGGTCTGGACATCCTGCTGCTCCTGGTGACTGAACAAGAAGGCTGGTATGGAATCACCGAGGAACTCGGGTATATTCTCGAAGAAGTCTGCTGTTCGCTCGTAGCTGCTGCTGCTGGCATCGGAGCTCTTGGATCGCTGCAGTTGGGCCTTCAGGCTGCGACTCCGGCTCTTGCGGTAGCTCAGCAGCTGGGAGTGGCCCACATCGTAGTCGGCGTACGTCTGATCCGGCAGCAACATATCAGACTCATCCTGCTGGACGCTATAACTGGCCAAATACTGAAGAAGATAAGAGAGGTGCATTTGAAGTAAGTATTGCAAATAGATCTAGGAGAATATGGAAGCTTAGCCAAACCCATAAAATTATATATGTATACCTGTCGAATAAGCACCTAATATCAAGTAACTGGAACAGGAAGAACCTTTACAACTTCCAATTCCCGCAGCATATCCCCATTTCCTAATTAATTTTTTTTTTCAAGATGCTTTCTAGCCCATTTAGCGATCTAGTGAAAGTGGATCCACCTGAGATCAAGTCAGAGAATTCGGATTGCGATGACTGAGACGGGCTGAGCTGGAGGCGAAATCAATTGCGACATCAATTCGCATTTTAATTGCTTTTAAATCAGGTGCGTCTGCGCGGGGCTTCCGCATCTGCGGCTCCATAAACCTGTCAGTTTATTGGCGCAGTCGATTACCACGATTAGCGTGACCATGACGAAGGTGACAGACACGGACGCTAATGCCTTTTACTGCCCAGCTCAGCTCAGCCCAGTCTGGAGATGGACCCGGAGAAGGAGCCGCACAGGTGTAGCTGAGGCCTGGGCAGCAGCTGGAGCAGGTACTGGAGTCGCGTTCGATGCAACATGTTGCGAGAGGAGACCTAGTCTTATTACCACACGCAGCCAGCGGTGCCCGGTGTGGTCTGCCGCGGACTTGTGCTGTTGGCAATTAACTCAAATGATTGTCATAAAATGTTGGACGTGCGTGGAAGCACATGTGGCTGCCATCGCCAGGAGAAATCCGAGTCCAACTTGCTGGTGGCGTCGGCATTTTTCAGTGTCAACACAGCGGGCGGCAGTGTTTGAATTGAGGGAACACTCTGACAAATGTCCAATAAATGAATCTTTAAATGAATTTTGTTATAAAAAATAATTTAGATGTATAAGATGGGCGTTTCTTTATTGTTTCCAAAACATTTTTGCAAAACAAATAAATATGTGCGTCTCCAAGGCAAAACTATTTGAATTAATCAACAGGCATATCCAAAAATCTTCCAAGGTGTTTTAGAGAGAAAAGCATAAGCTTATAACAATAATAAAAATCTTGCAGTAAATTGTCAGCATCATTTCTTAATCCATCGTTTCTTGATCTTAATTAATTGGCTTCATAAAACTTGTAACTCCATTTCTCTTTACATCGCATTGTTCAAATTAAGTACAGCAACCCCAATAATGATCACGATTATCAGGGCAATTACCATATAGAAGATATCGCACATGGCTCTGTGGTGTTTCGGACACTTCAGGCAGTAATTTGTCAATTTAAAAAATTTCCTTATATTTTTCAATAACGTCTTTTATTCAAGACAGTAAAAGCAATACAAATTTACTCAGACAAATTTACTCAGACAGGTCACAAAGGGTAGCTACTTAGTTTGGTGTGTACTCAAAGCTTTCTTATAAATCGAAAATACTTAAAATTCGGCTGGGCAAACATAGGGCTATTTTCTTAGCTGACTAATTAATTGAACCTCTTTCTTTCCGTGTAACACAGAGAGAAGATCAGAGTGACTTCTGGTTTATTATGGCGATTACGCAACATGTGAAAAGAAGAAGCTTTCTCGCAGATGAGGAGTACGAAGACCGAAAAGGGCCATTCCCAATGGAGCCAGCGATCTAGTACTTTGATTTTTGTCAATTTATGGCTGCTGACGGGCTGCAGCGGCTCCGATCCGCTCCACTTTCCCGCCACTGACAGATTACATGGCCCCGGAAATGTTAGGCCATAAATCGGCTTAGCCAGAGGAAGGAAGCGCAAACGGCAGCCATCTCGTTGCCAACAATTTGACTGGCTAAACATGGCTAATCGCCTGGCCCGGCCTTCTAGAATGAATAAAATATGTCATCTAATAAAGGTGCGCGGGGAGCTAGCTGGCTGCCGTATCAGTATCAGGTAGCGACATCGCATAAAATAAAATAAATCTCATAAATATGCAGCCGACACAGAGGGAGAGAGCGACGGGAGCTGCAGCTGGAGATGGGGATGGGGATGGGAATGGCAATGGAGAGGAGACCGAGACCCGTTCGCTGGGCTACCTGGACTACCTGGGCAAAAGCTGCGGCCCCCGACGCAAAGTTATTTATTCTAACTACGAGTACGATATACAATTTCCACTCCAATCTGCAGAGGGGAAGACAAACGCCGCTGTGGGTCGGTCGCTCCACTCCAGGCTGCCTGGAGATTCACTCTGCCCCACCACGTGTGGGTTCCGCGGGTAATTTGCATTTGCAGTGAATTCAACAAATCAGCATTCGTACCGCTGAGATATGAATTAATTAGTAAGCAAAAATTCGGATATATGCACATTTCCGTCTATTATTTGCATTCTATTCGAGGGGAAAGTGGTGCAAGAGATATATATATATCTACCTTACTTTAACCTAATATTTGTAACTATATTTTGTTAAAATAAACAACTTAGTTTGGTGTATACTCAAAGCTTTCTTATAAATCGAAAATACTTTAAAACTCCGGCTGGGCAAACATTTACAATCAATTGGGAGGCATCGACTAAGCAATTTCCCAGGCTAGCAAATGATTACAGGCCTAGGATCTGAGGCCCTTCTCCTGTAGGCCTACTAAAACTCCCGCCCCGATGCTCAGCGAATAGGAATTGCACTTTTGACTCGCTACATGGAAATTACATGATTTAACTTAATTTAATAAAGAGCCAAGGGCACTAACTCCGTCTCAGACCACAACTGGCATCGTATCGTGCTTTCGTGGCTCGCTTTTGTGATTTACCGCGTGTTTCCTTCCCCCGATCCCTGAGATCCCCGAGATCCCTGGCAAGGGTCGAGCTCCGCCCCCGCCAAGTGCCTTCATTGGGTCCACTCACCAACAGGATTCAGTCGAATGAGTAAGAGATCAAGGTCTCTTGGGGTTTTATTCGATTCACTTGGGAGTACTAGGTCAGTTGTAAAATAGTTTATTTATTATTTGATAGTTAATTAAAACATTAATGAGAAAATCATATTAGTTTTCTAATAAACGATCAATCAGAGTAAAGCAGTAAAGAAGGCGTAAAGTATTTCTCGCTTTTTTTACTCAACTAGCTTCTGTTTTTATTTATAGGGTCATTAAAGATTCCTTCTTCTGCATCATTAACTTCTAACCAAAGTTTTATTACCCTTTTCACGGGTGTAACAAGAGTCAAGGCCATAACCTACATTGAAATTGAAGCTGTAAAGTAAGGAAACACGCTTTTGGTAGACCAGTGTAGCCAGCGTTGGAGCTGGATCTCTGTAGCCAAAGTCGGAGGCTGGCGTCCTGGTCGTCCATCAACGTGGTGGGGCTGCTGTCCTCGAGCTTGCCCACACTCCAAGAAAGCGACCGGCAATCCAATTAGGGATGCTGCCTTGAACGATCTTCGTTTACCCTGGGGTTTCTCTCAGTGTGTTGGGATTTGTGTAGATCAAGAGATTTTGATTAATAGGTGGTAGTTGGAGCGACTCTACCTCAAAGGTCTGGACTCTCTCTCACTCGGCGGACTCCTTGGCCATGGCCTCGGGTTAGACATTGAGAAATATTTTTGCGAATCGAGTCGACAGACGAAGGCAGTCGAAACTCAATGAAGTTTTCGCTGTTACCCCTCCTATTGTTGTTGTTTTTTGCTCTTGTTGATTCGGTAATCGCATTTGTTCTGGCCATGTGTGTTGGATCCATAGTTTTTTTCCTTAAATTGTCTTCGTCCTGGTATTGTTATGATGTATTTACCATCTCTTAGAGATACCGAGGACCCAAGGACCACATTAATAATAATTTTCTAAGAAGGAGATGGGTATCTTAGTACCTTTGTGTGTGTTCTATATAATTTTGAATATTTGGAATATTTGTTGACATATGGAAGGCCTTAAGAAGTCTCTTGTTAAGGCGACCAAAGAGGGGCCAACGCGCATGTTTCCGAGATTAAGACTGACCCAGGAGGCCTTAAAAATCACTAAGTATTGATCATGGGATACCCATCTCCAAATATACACCCAAGGCTACAATTAAAAACTTAAAACCAGCCGTCAGAAGCCCAGAGCTTTATCCAGCGAATCAGCAACAACAAAGTTTCGATTCCCCTTTGAATCACATTCGGCATTAATATTCGCATTCCTGCCGAACATTTTCAACGGAACTTAAATGTATGAAATTGCAAATATCGTCACGTTTCTGGCTTTAAGGATAATTACGTGTGCATAGCTCGGGCTGGCTGCGCGAGAGGCTGCGATGGCGGGGCCCCGTCAAGGCTTCAACCTGTGCAAGATTCAATTTTCGAATTTCACAGCCATAAACAAAGAACCAGCAGCAGCAGCAGAAGCAGCAGCAGCAGCTGAAGAAGAGGTAACAGTCACGAACAAGACCGGGAGCATGGGGAAGGGTGGGGATACCCAGCACCGGCTCCCAGTAGAATCCGAGTCTCGAATGGAAAACGGAAGGTACTTGGTCTCGCTTTGCTGGATTGCTGTGTGTGCTGGGCCATCCGACCCAAAAGCGGAAAAGGAAGCGGAAAACGATGGCACACTCGTCGGCAGGCACCACAGCATACCGTGCTAATTTATGTGGGAGTCCCCGAGAGTCTCTATCGCCGTCGTGTGAAGACTTTTAATCGAATCTTAATTGCATTAGGCCCCAACAAGGTCCGACTCCAACAATGCCAATTTGAAGCCCGACAATCCATCCAGTCCCATAATCGATCGATCTAAGCCACACAGCAGCAGCCACAGATGGGGTCGAAATAATGGATCCAATGGCTCAGCCCACAAATTAAGGAATAACTAAGGGGAGAGGGTGCGGCTTTAATATTAAACGGAGAACACTAGTATGGATTGATTGATAAAAAATTAAGAAATTTATGGTTCTTTGCTGATGGCAATCTTGAATACTTCTAGTTCTTATGGAGTCTTAAGCGTTTTCTTCTAGCATCTCGTTTAAAAATCCTTATAGAACTATTACAACCAAGTCTTGAAGCCTACACTAAATAAGCACCAAAGGTAGCTATTCTTTTCGACATAGCAACTTGCAATTAATGTTTCCAAAGTACTTCATTATTTTATCCTATAATATTATAGATTTTCTTTAGCTATACATCTTCCCATTGCAGGTCTATATTTCCTGCCCCGACTGTCGATCCACCGATCTATCCGCATTGCGTTAAATTTCTTGTCGCGTGCAGGTTACGCAATATCATGATGGTGCCATGGAGAGTCCACTGGCGAACATTGATGTGGATGCCAGCACGTGTAGTCCAGTAAGGTCTGGCCAAGATCAGGATCGCAGCGGGCTGGCCCACAAAAAGTTGCCGTCGCCATTGCTGCACGTTGGCATTGGCATTGGGATTACTCGCCAATAAAAGGCAGCAAACAATTAGACGGGACTGCCGGGCCTGGACTTCACAGCTTCTTTTCTCGAGTCTGTCGTCGTGGTCATCGTCGGGCTGTTAATATTTATGAATTGCAAAACTTGGTGTTGCTCGGGCCATCATCAGTCAGTTGGCGTACTCCAGCTGACCTCTGGCTGCTTCCTGATCTTGGATCTTAACTGTTTTAAGGCCAGATATATGATAACTAATCAGGTAAATGCTTGTGATTGATTTTCCTCAATGATTTATGTTCTGCAGCTATGGAAATTCGAAAAATCGAATCGGAAAATACAGAATAAACAAGAAAGATATGGAAAAGTACATTTATCACTTACTACTCATGATACTCGTTTTTGTTCTACCGAAGCTGCAACTATTGTGGATCTCCTCATCCCCCCAAAAACTAACCTGCTTTGGCTAAAATCTTCTATTGGCAACCACATATTTATCTAGCCATTCAAGCCAGCCACCTCTCCCACGCGGCAAGTCAAAGAGCGCGGGACTTGGTCCGGGAAATTCTTCAATGGAGCTTTGTGTGTTCGAACAAATGTGGACACGTTCGATGAGGCAAGTGACCCGGCAAGACCCTCCCTTCCCCGTCACACAGAGCCACGGACACGAGAATGGCCAAACCTGGCGGAACGTGAAATATTTTTGTAATTTGTGCAGGATGCGATAAAGAAAATGCAATCGCCAAAGCAATTGCACACCCTTGGCCACTATTTCCGCATGGGCTCCATGGATCAGCGAGCGAGTTGACAGCGTACAGCTGCACACCCACAACGGCCGGCCGGGGAGGAGCTCCAGAGGAGCAGGCTGGAGTGGAGTGAAGTTGTCGGTCGCCCCTTCGGGCTCTCCAGTCCCGGAGATTGGACCTCACCTCGCATCACCTGCGCATCTCTGGTCGAGCTGAGCTCGATTTCGCAGGGGGAACTCGGGTCAAAATTGCTGGCAAGAATTTATTTGCAAGGGTTCTGCGACTCGGGCCTTGGGCCACTGATTTGTGACTGGTCTTGGCGCGGCCAAAAGGAATTCCTCGAAGGTGGAAATGGAGATTCGACACATCAAAGCTCCTGCTCGGACAATTTACACAATTATGGAAATCAACTGGCTGGAACTGCGTCTAAAAATATCCCAACTCTGAGGCAATCCTCAAATTATAAGCACTGAAAGTGGATCGAAAGCAATGTCGGGTGTAACTATTTTTTTCCAGTATGAGAAAACCAAAAAAAGAAAAGAAATTCTACTTGACAAATTCATTTGATACTTTGTACGAAGTGAACGTATTTTTTAACCAAGAAGATTAATAAGCTGTTAGCCAAGCACCGAGGCACTAAGCAGAAGCACTCACGATTGACATTAAGGGTTCCCAAGGCGCTCATTAAGTACATACTATGCTCCTTGGGGCCAGGCGGAGACACTAACAACTAATTAACACTTCCAGCTACTTCCACGCCCACCGAGCCGGCTAACCGTTTGCCGGCTGAATTAATGAACGAATTAAAGTTTGCGTGACGACATGAAGCGGACTCAGGGACCCGGGACGGAGGAGACATCTGCAACGACGACGTCATAGCCATCGTCACCAGAGCAGCCACCGACCGAGTGAGAGTCAGAGTCAGAGTCGGAGGCAGGCGGCTGCCATCGCCGGACAGCTCCACAACACACACTATTCAAGGCAAGGAGCAAATGTCGTGCCAAACAAATACCTCGCGATCGGTAGATCGACGAGGATGGGGAGCAAGGGAACTGGTTTTTTTGACGGGCAACCGCTGCGAAATACAGCGAAAACAAGAAAGTAAATTCCCGAAGCATCGAATCGAAGCTAAGGACACCTTGGAAATCTATAAAAATGTGGAATTATATTAATTATTAATAAAGCTTCAATGAAGATCTCACATGCTTTGACTTTGGATTTGTCAATTTGAGTTATTCAGTTATTCATTAAGTACTTTTTTCAACTTTATAGAGAATTGACCTAGCACTCAATTAATAGTTTATAAATAGACCTAATTTTCACATCTCTATCTAGATCAGCATGGCTTTATTGCATTGATGACCCATTAAAAAGTATAACTCTTTGAGTACCTATTACAAAAACAAGCATACATTTGTTAAGTGAACTGATGACAACAACCAACCAAATGAAGATGATGAAAACCCCAAAGTCCCAATACCTCCGCCTGTCTGTCAGCCAAGTGGAACGTTATACATGCATTATTATTTGCCGGATCACATCTCTGGCATTGTCTGCGAAGAAAGTGAATTGTGAATTAAATTGCATCTGATCAAAATGAAGCGAAACGGATGTGAAATGCAAACATACGGCTCTCACCGCGGAAAAGTTTTGGGGAACAAAAGAAAGAGTCTACTGTGTGCTCTGTGTGTTTATGAGAGATTAGCTGGGCGATATGGGAGAAGAAGGTGGCAGCCAGTGACAGATGGAAAGGTGTCTGCCGTCTGCCTGACTGACACTGATGTATTCGTATTCCCATCAGTCCTTCGACAGACGACGACAGCGACGACGACGATTTGTGTGTCTGACAGCCAACGAATGTGTAAGTAGCTTATCGTAGAAAGATGATATTGAATTAAACGTGGGACTTAAATTAGAATTTCTATTTGTCTTGGATTTTATTGTGCAAAATAATATAGTTTATTTCAGGTTCTTAAAATTCTGTTATCCTTTTTGGGATAGATAAGCCGAGAACCATGATTTACCATGGGTTCCTGAAGGATTCATGTCATAGTTAAGACATTACTGGAAGTCAATAGAGAGTTAAATTATAAACAAAACTTAGAAAGCAAGATAAAAGAGAGAAATTATGTCCAAATCAAGCCCTTTCTTATGCTTCAAGTCTGGGTTATCACTTAACCTTTGGTTAATATTGTTTCATATTAACGGATCGTTTTTAATGATGCTTATTAAGTTACTGACACCCTCTTAACTCGTCAATAAAAAATCAAGCCGTACTTAGAATACTTTGCAAACAAAAAACATTGGAAATCAGATCGCTTAATCACGAACTCAAAATTCCATCATTGAAAATCTCGAAGCTTTCATAAAACACTTGAAAAATGTTGGTAACTCATAATTGACAGTGCCAAGATCTAGATCTAGCCGGAGGCTTCCTATGCGTACTGCGTGTAAATAGCCGTAATTAAGTTGTTGCGTGGGCTGCTGCACTCGTGTTCTTATGACTGGGCTCTAGTCAGCCAGAGGCTTTTATTGCACTAAATCTAAATCGACTCGAGGTGCGTGTTGGAATATACTTTCCGTTAAACTGAGCTCATTTATCTTCCGAGAAGGAGATTGAGTTAACCCTTCACATCCGCAAAAGTTAGATTGTTTTTAAAACTGTTCGCGTATCCGCCGCAGTGTATCTCTGCACCGCAGGTGCATTCAGTAACAGACACGCAATCCACGAGAGTTAACGAGAAAATTTCAAGAAATGCAAAGATTGCAACTAAATTATAAAAGGATAAAGGAGTTTTTAACTAACTAAAATAATTAAAAGATTTAATTTAGCATAACAATGCTATTTTTACCAATTCAATCATTCAAGTTGTAGTTTCATAAAGTAATTCCAGCCCATTTCAGACTTCTTTTGAGAATTAAATGTAACTAGTTTTTAAATTAACAAAAAATTAAGATAATTACATTCTATAAAAAATACCATCCAAAGCTGACAAGCTATAGAGTACTCCTCGCATTTCTTAAGATTGAAATGAACAAAAAGTGCCTCACGAAGGTAGCAGCTTCCAGCTGCCTTTTGCCTTTTATGTGCGCCAGTTCGTCTCGTGCCCCTTATCTTTTTGGAAATGACAAAAGTGGCTGCTCAAATCATGCAACCTAAAGTTGCCTTCCCATACGTACGTACGTACGTACATATATCCCCTGCCTTGTGGATATTCTTTATTCAATCAAAGGAAAGCTGTCGGGGGACCAGCAACATGTTCATTTGTCATGGGGGCAGGAGACGATGATGAGAACGATGTGGTTGAGAATGGATGCCCGAGGGCGCCCCAGCGGGCGACGCCAACACCTAAACACAGGAGACCCCAAGCCGGGCATCGGCACATACATAAATCGCACTCGGAATGACCCTTCCTACCATGGTAATTGCGTACTTACCGCACTCAACGGAACCTATCCGAGCGGATCCGCAAGGTGAGTTCGAATTCCCCGATTGCGTGCCCGTTGCGGGAATAGATTTATCGTCTCGTTTGAAATCCGCACCTTATTTATGGCAGCTCGACCACATTTCTTTGGGGCTCTCTCCCCCTTTATTTTTATTATTTATTATTCTATCAAGCGTTACACTGTCAGCACCAGCACAATTCACTGCGCGCGCGCACACGCCGAGGAGAGGATCTTCGCGGAAGAGGCTTCAAGGCGATCGATCGGACGGGTTCCGAACAGGTCGAGGGACTACCGTACGAGTCGACCTCAAGACACAATCTGGCGGCAGTGCCGCGATTGGGAAGCTTAGCGGAAAGACAGTCAAGAGCAAGCAACTTGTTGCATGCAACATGTTGGTTAGCTTGTAGCTTTAAATTTAAGTAAGTTTGGGGTATGCCTCACAACGTAAGTACGTAAATATTTCCTGCTACTTTAAGTATATTTCCATCCAGCAAAGATATTAAAATAATGGTTTTGAATTTAGTTTTATTACTTTATTATTTATTCTTAAAAATAATTGGCAATAAGAATGGATGCCAAGAACAAAATGGATATTAATGAAATTTGCGCAAAAGCAACACAAAGTAAAGTTCGTTTGGAAAATTATTTCTGTTTTGATATAAGAAATGTTAACATAATGCCACTTTCAAAATATTGTACAAATAATAAATCTTTTGTTTGACTCTTGAATTTGTAAAAATAAAAAAGAAAAGACTTCATTACAAGAGATTTTCGAATAGAAAACTTTACGAAATTTACTTTGAACTTAAAGATGTTTGATTCATTACAATTAATAAGTTTAGTTAAATTTATACAATCAAAAGTATTCAAAATTTGAAGAGTTATAATACCAAACATTATTCTTAATCCTGATGTTCTTTCTACTTTATATTTGGCCAAGTATAAACATATTAGGCTATGAATCTTTCAGATGAAACCCGAATTATATTAATATATAAGTTCTTAGCATCTAAGTTGTTACTGTGTGTGAAACTTACTTACGATGATTATTTGTTGTGTTTCTACTCCTCCGGACGAGTCTCGCTGTAGAAACCCAGATTCATGGTCGGAATCATGTTGCTGTAGAAGGAGAGCTCAGCAGCCGAGGGCTGAATCACCGGAGGCATTACAGCAACTGGCGCCTGATCGACCTTTTTGAGGGGCAGACTAGCGGCGGCATTGATCGCCTCTTGGGCGCTCTGCGCCATTTTGTGCTGCAGTTGATGGACCTTTAGATGGTTCTCCAGTTCAACCTGATACAGAAAATTGATGCAACAGATACCGCATGTATAGCTGGGCCCATGAGCCTCCAGTTCATGACGCTGCAGTTGCTCCCGCCGGTTGAACCCCTGATTGCAAATCTTGCAGGCGAACAGGGTGTCCATGTGTAGGGCTCTATGGCGCTGCAGGTCGCGCTCTCTCTGGAAAGCCCTGTCGCAGACGTCGCAGCGGAAATTGCGCGAAGATTTCGATTGCGTTGGAGCTTTTGGCTTGGCCTGAAGCTGTTGCTGCTGTTGGAGTTGAGCCATGTCACCATCCGCTGGCGGAAGGAGCCCCAATTGCTTTTGTTGCTGCTCAACGTCGCGTTTGGTGTGAACTTGCTGGTGGGCCACCAGCTTATCCTTGCGCGAAAAGGAGTATGGACAGCGGCCACACTGGTAAGGCTTCACCTCAGAGTGGGAGCGTGAGTGCTTCATCATTTCCACGGACGTCTGAAAGGATCGCGGACACTGCTGGCATACGAAGGGCTTGACGCCGCTGTGGATGCGCATGTGCTTGTTCAGGTTGGTGTTCCTTGAGAAGCTCTTGGAGCATACGTTGCAGGTATAGGGTCGGACGCCCGTATGTACGATAGTGTGCTTCTTCAAGTCGGAGCGGCGCACGAATCCTTTCCGGCATTGTGCGCAGACATACGGACGATCGGGATCGTGCAGCGACTTGATGTGCGAAATCAGAGTGGTTCGGGCGGTCATCTGGAGGTTGCAGAAGGTGCAGCAATACGGTGCTGCTGGGTCGTGGGCGCTCTTCTCGTGTTGCTGGCAGTCGGAGGGCAAGGTGAAGCCCAGATCGCAGTACTGACAGAGGAAGGCGCGCTTGGGTTTCACCGGCCCGGAATTGGGATCGGCATTGGCGTCGTTGGCTTTCATTTCCGCTTCCATTCGCGCCATCTGAGCGGCATCCATGCCCAACGGCATGTCAACATCATCGCCATTCTGACCCTCTTCCTCGTCCTCCTCATCGAAATCCTCCTCCTCTTCCTCGTCATCCTCCTCGTAGTTTTCGTAATCTCCTTCCGAGCAGGGCAGGAATTCGTCTTCACTCGTCTCCGACAGCTTTTCTGGATCTACGTCTACGATGTAGCAGTCCTCCTCCGGCTCAAATTCACCCGGATTGCCATTAAAGCCGGGTCGGTACTTGGGATCCGTTCTCATCATCTCCTTTAGCTGCTCCTGCAGCCCCTGTTCCCGCTCCTGCATGCCCTTGCGTTGCTCGAATGCATCGAGCAATAGCTCCAGGCACTCCGGGCACACGAGCTCAGGCAACAGCTCATGGCGCTCGTACTGAAAGGAAAAAGTTACTTTGGGAACACATTTGCTATGCAGAAAACACTCACTTGAACGGCCCAAAGATGCTGCGAGATCTCTGCAATGGACAGTTCCTTGCAGAACTCCAGGGAGCTCTCGAAGATGTTGGGCGAGCCGGCTTCGACCTCGCGGTGGCACAGGCGGCACGTGTTCACTACCACGTGCATTGTAAATCCTCGCAATTTATTCTAATTTGGCAAATATTTTCGCGTCGAAGTCTTGCCGGTTGAGGTAGACACTTTAACAATTTAGTTACCAGAATAGCGATGAGGAAACATTTTCGGTTGTTGTTGGTGTTGCCGCGGGGGTGTGTGTTGCTTTGCACTCTATAAATGCAGTTAAATATCGGAAAAATAGAAAAATCCGCATAAAATTGCAAGTTTTGATGAAAATAAAGCGCACAGTGTGGCCGTAGCTGGAATAGAAGATGCACGCGCACCGCCAGCTTGCGGTAGGATTCTGAACGGAATTCTAAATGGCCACACTTAAAAATGAAGAAAAAATGGTGGGAAATTTAAAATTAAAAAATTTAACTGATTTTTCTGTTGCCGTTGCTGATTATTAAAATTGGTGTTAATATTAAGAATTCGGGGTGATTGGTCGGCTAGGCGTATAAATGACTATACATTGAAATTATTAAAAACCTTACATAAAAAAACGGTATACTTTTGGGCATATTTGTATTCTAATATTCTTATAGTTGACCGTGGTATACATTTTAAATTCGGTTAATGGAATCTAATAAATGAACAGATTTATATTTATATATATACATATATATATATATATATATATATATATATATATATATATATATATATATATATATATATATATATATATATTCAGAAAGTACCATTGCAGTTTCTAATTAGATCGGTCGAAATTATTCATAACTAAACGGAAAATTTTCTTATTATAAATTTGGAAGGCTTTATTGTTTTATATTTTATAAGGTTAGAAAACCAGTACATGGACATCATAATTAATAAAAATATTTTTTGATAATTTAATGAAAAAAAATTTGAAGAAAAAATATATATATATAATATACTGAACAAAATATAATTCTGTTTAGTATGGGAAATGGCAAGTTCGGTTTTTGATTCTGATTGAAATGATAGCCTGAAAGGATATAAAACTTAACAAATTATTTGTTTAATAGTAATAACACAATAATTAATAGACTTATTAAATAATTAATACCCGATAAAGCTTTCCCTATCTTTTGTATTGTGATTGAACTAGCAGGATTATGCTTATCACGCGCGTTGCTTACAGGACTCAAAGGACGACGATTTCATCAATCAATCCGCCATGTGGGCAACCAACTGAAGGAGGAGGACAAGCAACTGGTTGGAGCTCAGTCCGTCGCGCAAGCCGGCCCAGAAGCTCCACTCCGTCGCCTGGGTCACATGCGCAGCACCAGCAGAGCCAAAGCCTGGCCGCTTAGTTAAGTGAACGGAAGCGCAATGAACACGCGAAGCGAAAGCTTTTTCAATTGACCACGGACTTTTGTTTGAAGCGGACGCCTCTCGCTGCTGCTGCTGAGTAGTAGAGAGTGCCGGCACTCGGGCGGCGGAAAATAATAAAGCAATAATTGTTTGAAAGACGAATGTGTGAATCAGTGCTAGTGCGGTAAAATTCCTTTACCTAAACGTGATTAGGTGGACAGTGCAGGTGTATTTGCCATTCCGATACGTGGAATTTATTGCAGTGCAGATGCTGCAGCAGCCGAGACTCCCGCGCAAATAATACACAAACACATAGTCATAAATATACACACACCCACACAGGTATCTGTAATCAACAATTACGCCCACGCAGCAGCAACAAGAACGCCAGAGAATAGAAGCCGGGAGCAGCAGCAACAACTTTTCCACCTTTAACGGTTTCGTGAGTTTGTACTATTTAAGTTGTTGTGCTTTTTCGTCTTCATTACTTCCCCTGTTGGGTCCTTTTTCCATGCGGTGTGTGCTTCGTTCCACAAGGAATAAAAGCCACAGGAACAACAGCAACAGCAAGAGTCCTGCGTACATTTATTACCTCTCCAGGGGGGCGCTCTGTCCTTGTCTGGCACACTGCCCTTAATTCCCAGTTCGTCGTCGTTTTTTCTCTGGAAGCCTCCCCCACATCTTTCCTCCACTTTTTCTCCACTTTTTCCTTCGCACATTCCTCCAAGCTTTCCTGTTGATTTTAGGTTATTGGGACTCCGCCGCTTCCTTTAGGCGTGTGAAATAATGCTTCGGGTCTTTAATAATTTACTAATTTTAAACGGAGAGTGGGAAGTTTAAAAGTATCACTTTGAAACTTAAAAATTAAATGAATATTTCATTAGGCAGTTTTCAAAAGATTTCAATTGAAGTTAGACTTAAAAAAAACTCACAGGAAGAATTGATTAAACTACAAAAATAAACCTCACAGGAAAGAAAAAATTAGCAATGATTTAGAATCAAGAGACCTTATTTCGAAGACTCTGACAATTTCTTTGAATTCTAAAAAAAAACATTTACGGGTTTCAGCATAATTCAAGCTCTGATGTTGTAGTACTTTTATACACCTTTAGTAGGCATTAGAATTCTAAGCCAGAGTTTATGTTCCCCACGAGTTTATCCTCCGAATAAATTCCTCTTGATTTAAATAACAGCTGTTGTTTATATTATTTACAAACAACTGGCGATTCAAGTTCTAAATATTCCACTCGGCAATTACTCGTAAAACAATGATCTTTAGTCGTTTGATTAGAAAACGTCCGATCGTTTAATGACTCAGCTTGGTCTGGAAATTCTCCTCTCCGCCGCTGAGCTGTGAACTCGTTGACTTTGAACTTGACTCAGAGATGCTGACGCTGTGGAAAGAGGCTGCTGTGGTCCGGACTCCAGAGTCCTCCTGCTCGTCCACATGCAGTGGCCACATGCGTGCGTTCGTCAGCTGGCTCCAAGGTGTAGTAAAGCCATTATTTTTCCTGGCTGAAATCATGCCACTATCTTATCAGTGACCGAAGCTTATGCTGGCCTGGAATGGATCGATGATGTTCCGCCGTCGCACACACACGAAAAGCTTTGCGACAATTGTCACACAGAGATAATGGGAACCGTAAAACGTAAACCCCTTTCGTGCCATTCGGGGGAATATATTGTAAACAAATAGTCAAACATTTGCTGGTGATAAATTTATTGTCATTTTTTAGCACAGTCACAAGGAAAGTACAAAGTGTGCCAAAGTTGTAAATGTCATTACGTATGATTAGTATATTCTGCGATTTCGTAATTTACCCAAATTTATCACTATGAGTTATTTGTTATATTTAAATATTACCACATAAGCGTAATTTTAAAAATTCTGGCAGCAAAGTTCGAAATTAAATTCTTAACTAATTCGCATTAATTCCCAAAGCTATTACCTTTTCCTAACTAATTTTTTAATTAAACTTTTCGTGAAGTTTATTTATTCTAAAAATCAAGTAAGGGTACTGATTTCTCTATAAATCGACACAAAAGTGTTTAATTACGATAATCACCTGGAAATATTATCGTACACCGACTGTATTCTGCAGAAAAAGCCCCAGACCTATTTATTATACATTATTAGAACCGTAATTCCTATACCAAGTTGACGCAGTCATAACAAAGAATAATTTTCTATTTCCGACTCTGGGCAAAATCAATGAAAATCCAAGGCAGTTAATGCCATTACACACGGATCTCGAGGCTTGATTGGACTTAAGTGCCCATTCAACGCACAATTACAATTACTCTCCTCCAAAAGGTCACGCCAATATCAACAGTTTGTCATCAAACGCCGGTCAAGTTGTATCTGTAACGATAATTGTCATCATAATTGGAATTGCCAACATTAGAAGTTGTTTTCGTGAATAAAGTACCAGCTGGGGGCCGTAAAAAAGAACTCTTTCAGCACGACAAACATTTATAGTACTCACTGTAATCAAAAGCAGGCTCACAATCTGATTAGAGCTCTTGTGGTGGTGTTGGCGGGGGAACCTAATATTGACATGATCTGGCCATAAAGATCAAGGGTAAAGATGATAAATGCTAAAAGCTACTACTAATCTCGATTAGAAGTATAATTTCAAGAGTAGATTGTCCGAACTTAAAGCTTAGAAGGGTCTCCGAAATGTTCATGGCATGACAACAGGGTCTCACTCAGTCCGTGACCACCAGAAACTTTGTGTCAACAACTGACTTATATTTTACCTTGATATGCATGAGTAGCTACGTCTTACTGACTAATTACTAAAGTCATATAGGAAGGTAAGTCTCTTTGGCCTGAATAGCGAGGTACTAGCTTAGAGTTCAATCCCTAGAAAAATATAGTGAGAGCCCCTAAAAATTAGTTTTTAAGTTCAGCCTAGATAACAGATATTATATATTAAGTTTCCAATTGTATTGAATTTTATATATATTTAAGGTAAATGTTACAACAAATGGTGTAAAATTGTGTGTAGTTCGCACATCGCACTCTGATATTCCTAGAATTAATACAAGATTCAGAGCGGTAGGGCGCGTGGTAACAGTCCAATGGATTCTATGTTCACAAATACAATAATTTTATTACTAATACTACTCCGACATCATGAGCACCTGGTACAATAACTAGGCTACCTTCAGCCATATATTATGAGCAAACGTTCCTTTGTCAAAGCTTTATCTCAAGATTAGCCTGTTCAAAAAGCGAAAAATTGTATATACCCCCGGCATGGTGCCATTGTTCTAATTATGTTTAGATTATTCCCACACAAGTACTTTATTATTTCAAACGATCTTCACATCGATTCGACAATAACTAAGCTATAAAAACAAAAAAAAACCCAGTACCAGCAGTAATCTCGAAGAAGTATTTACTTTACCTGCACTTAAGGCATATCGTCCAAAACTTGATTACTATTCTGATCTCTCAAATCTTTGCCGTATTCGTCATTTATTTTGCAATAGCTGATTAGGAATGTGTTACCATATAATAAAATGTATACGCTCGATATCAAAGTTCACTGCCTTAATCCAAACAATAGCTATCGGACATTTCCTGATAAGCCTTTCTGCCCAGTTTAATCGATGCCTAGCGTCACTCGGGTTTTTCAGTTGTACCTTTTCAACCTGAGGGATCGGACGTGTCCCGACCTTGCTAAGGACCCTAAAAGGTTTGTTACTACAGGAAAATCCATCATTTTTGATGGACCTTGGTTAATCTCAAAGTGCTGTCGTTTAACTAAGTAAAATGATTTTCGGTGCTTACCAAATGGTAGACGTCGGGATGGGCTATTAAGTAAAACATTTAAGACCCCAAAAACACACGTCTGTAAGATCTATTGGGCAATCAAGACAATATGCAAATTAAAGCTAATTGAAAATAATTGCCACTTTGAGTTCTCGTAATGCAATCTCGTAATAGCCGCCAATACTATAGAGTATGAGCAATTGCAGAGTCGAAAGTCAATAAAGAAGATTCCGCATTCTGATAAATCAGTAAATATGATGTTTATACGATGTAACAAAGAATAAGTAAGCCAGGCATTAAGAATCTGCTACCCAATAGAGTAAAATTCCAAATTCAAAATCACTTAGTCAGTGAACTGAGGTGTTTCGGACATTCGAAACTTACTTTTGGTCAGTCTTACTAGTTTATTTTTATATTTTTTTAAACATTATTTTACTAGATTCTCTTTATTTCTTTGCAGAAGTCGACTTCCTTGGGTTTGAGAAGCGCAATCAAAATGGCTTGCACCTGTGAAGTCATTGGCCTGGCCTGTGTGGTGGCCCTAATTTTAAGTATTTCCGCCAAAGCTCCTTATCAAATGCGTATGATCTTCATATTCTTTGGAGCGGGTGCCATAGTCCTGCTCTGTGTGCCCTTCATGATACTGAGACCAAGGGACTATCGTAATGCCCTGTAAGTATAAACAAAATCAAGAATTATTAGGGGCCTTATGGAGTATATGCACATCTTCAATTGTTTTCATAGTAAGGATATGGGCGATTATCGCTATCTAGTTAAGGATAATTTCAAGTAGTAGTTAAAAGAAAAACAGTTCCATCATACATTAATTTTAAATCGCTCACTCTCATATTTTTTTTAGTTATCATTGCCATGGTGTGGATACCCCAATAGTTTTCCTTTTCTTCAGTACTATTATTTACTATTTTTAACCAATCTTTTTCTCTTTATCATCAGCGTTCCCTCTTGGTGCTTCCGGCAGCTGTGCCGCTTGATGGGCATCACCATGGAGGTGCGGGGTCTGGAGAATGTGCGCAAGGACCATGGTGCCGTGGTCATAATGAATCATCAGAGTGCAGTGGATCTGTGCGTGCTAGCCTACCTGTGGCCAGTGATAGGACGAGCCACTGTCGTCTCCAAAAAGGAGGTCCTGTACATTCCGTTCTTCGGTATCGGAGCGTGGCTCTGGGGCACCCTTTATATCAATCGATCCCGCAAGTCGGATTCGATTAACTCCCTGCAGAAGGAGGCCAAAGCGATACAGGAGCGCAACTGCAAGCTATTGCTCTTCCCGGAGGGCACTCGCAATAACAAGGAAACGCTGCTGCCCTTTAAGAAGGGCTCGTTCCACATCGCGCTCCAGAGCAAGAGCCCCATCCAGCCTGTGGTCATCTCCAAGTACTCATTTATGGACGATGAAAAGAAGACCTTCCGCCCGGGCCATGCCCTCATCCACATCCTCCCTGAGGTGTCAACGGAAAAGTACGGCAAGGACGACATTGAGCAACTGATCGGCGAGTGCCAGTCCATCATGCAGACGGAGTACACAAAGCTGAGTAAAGAAGGCCAAGCCTTGAGCGCGAAGAAGCAAGCATAGGACTGGATATAGGATAAACCATTCAACTCAGGTTAAACGAGGATAACAACCAGATGATATACACTAGTTCCTGCTTGAGGACGTAATTTATTGCAATCTTGAAGATTCGGCTAAGCATGCAAGAGAGAGTGAGAGGAATAAAGAGGAACGTAATGTCGGATATGTATATAATTTTTGCCTAGGATTAAGTTACGCTATAATGCATACTTCGAAGCTATTTTCGATTAATATTAACTGTTTTACCTCAAAATGCATGCAGACGGTTGCAAAGAGCTTTTTTGACAAATGAAACGAGAAAAACAAATCAACAAGACAAAACAAGGGATTATTACGCACATGATAAGCTTCGTACGATCTATGTATTGAGTTGTATATGTAAATAATGAAATGAAAAATATTTAACATATATTTGGCACTGAACAATAAAAAATATTTAAAAATATGTGTCTTGGGAATATTTTATTTCGTTGACTTAAAAAATGTTTCATCAATTTTAATAGTTTGGAAAAATTCTATTCTATTGAAATATAACTTATAATAATCTAAAAATTTTGATGTGCAGATTATACAAACATATATGCGGCCTTTTTAAATTTCAATAATTAATCGATAAGTCGATAGGCAGCATTTCTACCATCTCTAGTTGGAGGCCGGATTTGTAAACACTTGTTGATATTTATGGAAGCATCCGGGCTTAAAACGGAATTACCGGAAGATGCAGCGCCTGAAGAAGAGCAGAATCAATCTACCCAGGAGACGGCACAAAGATCTGAAGATAGGCTGGAAGCGGAAGATGCTAGCATGGGGCAGAAGAAGCTGTACGACATCGCCCGCATAAGAGATTTCGACAATGTGCCCTTTCTGATAAGACGAATGGAGCCGCAGGATAGCACCGTGACCTACACCAAGGCTGTGGAAGGAGTGATGGAACTGCTGGAGCTCTTGCGTCGTCACCAAATTCCAGCGGAAGCAGGAATAGCACTTCGGATTACGCAGCACACGCCAGCATCGTGCCTTCTTATCTTAGCGTGCGTACTTACATTCTAGACTTGATCACATGTGAACTAATGGCCTTCAGTCGTGCAGGATACTTAACCACGATTGTCACTTCTTTCCTACGGACAAGATGCTGCTCTCCGAGGCCCTGCATGACCAGATGTGCGCTGCCGGCGTGGACTACTTGCTGGTCAGCGAACACCTGGCTGTGGGGGCTCTGTTCTTTGAGCGACTGGATAGTATCCAGGCACTCAACGAGGAGTGCAAGCTGTTCAAACTAAAGCGCACCGACAAAAGCCCTGAAGTGCAAGCAAAGAAGCCCCTGCCCGCCAATATGTGCTACACCATCACAACAACAGGAACAACAGGCAAACCCAAGCTCATTCATGTGCCATACGAATGCATTGCCCCCAACGTAGAGTCGCTGAGGTATGTTATCAGTGATCACTTGATTTTCACCAATGCCATCGAATAATCGACGCCCCTTCAAGCCAGAAGCTTAATGTCTCGATGGCGGACATAATTTACCTGGGCACGCCCTGCACCTTTGATCCCTTCGTGGTGGAAATATTTCTGGCGCTTCAAAATGGTGCTGCCTTGCTGATAAGTCACCACTCGATGAGGGATTCCCCAAGTCGGGTGCTGAACGCCCTTTTTCCCGACAACCTGACCAAGCCCGGCATCAGTCTGCTGCAGATGACTCCGTCTTTGTTCCGCCAATTTGGAAGCACTGCCATCAGAGAGCGAGTGTTGAGCAGCGCCAGCTCATTGAGGTGTAAAGTATATTTAACTTGAAATTCGAAACATCGTTTAACTTTTTTTATATATATTTTTGGAACAGAGTTCTGCTTCTCGGCGGCGAACCCTTTCCCTCAAATGCTGAGCTCGTCACTTGGATGGAACCGCGTGTCTTGCTCCAGAAACATATTTGCAATATCTACGGAATCACAGAAATATCCTGCTGGAGTCTACTCCATACCGTCCAGTCATTGCAGGCTCCCGTGCGACTGGGAACGCTTATCGACGAAGATACTGTGTTGCGGATTCAATGTCAGAGCGATAAGAATTTGGACTATGGCGAGCTATTCCTGGGCAGCAAGACAAGACGTTGTTATATACCAGAGATCGATGACAAGGTGGATTCCGAAGAAGATTCCGGAATTTGCTTTCGAGCGACGGGGGATCTAGTTAAACGCTTGGATGATGGCTCCCTTTGCTATGGAGAAAGAGCCAACGATATTGTGAAAAGAGCAGGGAATCGCATCAACTTGGGTGAGTTTTCCCACTAAGAAATTTACAATTGGTTCACTGATTGCTTTGTTTAGGCTTAATCACTCGCAAAATAGAAAGGTGCCTGCTAAGCGGCGAATTGGCCACTTGCCTGTGGCTGAAGGACTTGCAAAAGCTCATCTGTTGCATTCGCAGCCTCGAGCACAAGACCAAAGTCCAACAACGAGCACAGACCTTCGATATACTGTCTAAGGTGTCCATGGCCGAGCAACCAGATAGGTTTATTTACCTACAGCACTTTCCCTGCAACGTCCACGGCAAACTGGACAAGGAGCTGTTGCTTAAGGAATGCATGCCACTGGCTCAGCCTGCACAGGAAATATTGAAGAGTTATCTGCACGACAGACTGGAGTGTGTGGATCTACATGACGACCACACGGGGTCGGCGAAGAGGCAGCGCCTGGAGGGGGACTGCCAAAATCCCTGTGGCTATGAGCTGAGCTTTCGCCAAGCCGGTGGTACTTCCTTCCACGCCATCACTATCTGTCGTGAAATTGGCCTACAGATGTGCATAGATGACGAGCAGCGCCACTTGTTCGAGATGTTGCTGGATGAGAACACGCCGCTGCGCTCCGTTTTGCGATTCCTGGACACGGCCAAGTTGGTGGCCAACAATGTCAAACTGAAGCCCGTGGAGCCACTACTACCCAATAAGGCCAGCTGTGGCGGTAGCACCTGCGTCGGCGGCCTAGTAATCAAGCGCATTGAGCAGCCGATCCTCAAGCTGCAATACCACTGGAAGGTGAACTTTGAAAAATGCGTGGACTCACCAGTGACCGAGTACGAGGGACGTTTCATTTGCGTGGGAGCCCATTCCAAGATACTAAGAACCCTGGAACCGCAGACGGGCAGAGAGCTGAGTATTTTGAGGCTACCCGATCGCATCGAGTGCAAGGTAACCTTCCTCAGCGAACAATTGGCAATGGTTGGCTGTTACGATGGCTGCCTCTACGGTTTTAATCCCCAATCCGGTGATATATTGTGGCGCGTGGAGATCGGAGGCATGATCAAGTCGCAGCCCCTCCTCTCAATAGACGGCTGTCGGATCGTGGTGTGCAGCTATGCGGATGACTATAATGTCTATTGTCTGTCTGCCGAGCGACAAGAGGTTCTCTGGTGCCTGAGGATTGGAGAGAAGCCCATTTTCGCCAGTCCTTTGGAGCTGCCGAAAGAACAATCGTTGATTCTATGCACGCTGGACGGCACCTATGCTCGTGTGGCCATCACAGACGGCTCTGTGGAGTGGACGCAGAAATGCCGGGAACCCATCTTCTCCACACCTGTTTTGCTCGAGTCACAGTCCAATATTTTTCTTTGCGCTGAAGTGGCGGGTCGCGCCCATGCCTGCCATGTGGGCAACGGAAAAATTGTAAGAAGGAATGTATAATTAATTCTGAATCAGATATAATACTATAAATTCCCCAATTTCAGTTGGCTACTTACACCGTGGAAGGCAACATCTTCTCCTCGCTGGTGGTGAAGACTCCACCCACATTTATGGGGCAATCCTTTGTTGTCTTCGGCTGCATCGATCAGCATGTGTATTGTTTGCAGTGTAAAACTGGCCCAGTCCGGGGCTCAGTAGACTTGGAACTGCGCTGGAAGATAAATATCGGAGCTCCCGTTTATGCCACACCCAGTCTGCTAACAGTTCAGCCAAATGGTCTCCTGGTTTGGTGCAGTGCCACCAATGGTCGCGTTGTCCTCCTTAACTTTAGGAACGGTGAAATCCAGTGGTCAGACAAGCTTCCTGGCGAAGTGTTCTCCAGTGCATGCTACATTGAGAGCCTGCGAAGGGTATATGTGGGATGCAGAGACAATTTCTTGTATTGTCTGGGCATTTAGAGGCTTACCAGCTTACTATTCCAATTAGGGGATTCAATGAGAAAACTACCAAGGCTTAAAATTTATGCAGGAAAGGATTGTTTATAAAAGTCTAAATTATATGTCAAGCTATTACATTCTTACAGCATATTTTTCCATTATTCTAAACTGAATTCGTTGATCAATTGAATAGTTTCCATGAAGCTTAATTATAATAGACTCTTAAATGTTACGAGTTCTGTTACTGAAATAGTTAGTTGTTAAAGACAAAATATTCCAGCTGTTTCAATTAAATTTGTTATTTAAATATTTTATTATCTTTGTTAATGTAATACAAAATATTATTTCTAATTGACTTCAATTTCTGATAGGTATATTAGCTTTTTAAAACACAATAATATGTATCCTGCAACCTTGAAAAATGATTTAAAATAATTCACACAGATTCTATATTTCTTTTTATTGATTCCAACCACTTTTTAGCTTTTCTTCGGTTTTGCTGAATTCTTTAGGATCTCCGCAGCCTTTGCCTTTTTCAAACGCATCTCCTCCAGGTCCCGCTCTCTCTGGGGTATTACTTCATAGGTGTTTGGTATCCGAGGACATTTTTCTGGCTTTGAAACCGACTGCGATGTGGAAGGTTGTTCGGAGTCCGCCGATTCCGCTTCAGTTGCTGTGGCAGCCTTTCGTTTGCCACGTTTAGGACGAACAGCTTCTCCGCCAGCTGCTGAATCATCGGCCGCCGGAACAGTCTTAGTTTTTCTGGTGCGTGTCACTTTTTTCGGCTTCTCCGGCGTCTCCACATCGATTTTGCCGGACATCTTGTCAATGGCAGTTTGGACGCGCTTGCTGACCTGCGGCTGTTGTACTCGCAAAGCGCTCTTGGCCGCAAAGTAGTTTCGGATGGAACCCTGAATTTTCTTCTCGTTGATCTTCTTCATAACCGGCATGAGAATGTCATCGGTTTTCGAGGTTGTCCAGCCGAAAGACTTGCGCGTGAACTCCCTTATAGATTCGACATCCGGAGAACCCCAGCTGAAAGCATCACGATTGTCATCGATCGTGGGCGCCAGATAGGCCTCTACCACTGCCACATTGGGGAATCCCTCGTGCAGTTCAATATTTTTCAGCTTCTTACGGAGAGAGAGGCGGGCCGAGCTCCCGGGAGGTAAATTACTGGTCTTATGTGCCTGCCACCAGTCCCGGAATTTAGTCAACGTCTGAAGAACCGATTGGTTGGATACTCCTTGTGCTGCCTGGGCAGCATCCTGTCCGGAGAAGGAGGCCAGAATCTCCAGGGCCGTTACAGCGCCGATGCCATGAATACCGGTGGTGTAGTCGCTGCCAACCAAACAGGCTAGCTGGATTAGCTTGCCCCTGTTGCAGTTGAATGTCTGCTCGATCTGCTCCGCCCGGAATTCAAGCACATGTTTGTTTTGGGCAAAGAAGTTCTTGTAGACGGTTCGACCGCCGAATAGCCAAATATCACTGTCGTCCGTTATGGTTCCATGGGTTAGTTCTGTGGCATTCAGGAAGGCGCACTGGGCCTCAGCCTCCATGGGGGCTACAATGTAGGGAATGCCGAAGAGACGCAAAAGCTCCTGGCAATCGATGCTCATGCGCTGACTGATTGACATTCCCATGCGATCCTGTCGATTGCGCTCGATCTCTAGGTCCTTGCGTTCTTGGGCCAAGTTGGTTGCCATCTCCTGCAGCTCAGCGGTGGTCTTTTGTGACTTTAAGGCCTCAGCCGCATCTTTGATGAGATCCTGAGGATCTACGGCCCTCTCTGGCGACTTCTCCTTTTCTGGTGCCTTGTCGTTCTCTGGCGTTTTAGATTCAAAGAGTGATTTAGATGCCTTGCTAGTCCTTTTCGTCGGTGAAACTCCCTCATCGCTATCATCCTCATCGGCATTGGCTACCCTTTTACGCCCAGATTTGGGTGTTCGCTTTCTGTAGAAGGGCTGCGGAACCTTGGGAGTTCCAGGAGGTGTGGCGTCATCAGTTGCTGGGGACTTCCCAGGAGTTCGCTTAACTACATAACTTACATCAAAGAAGTCCTTGATAGATTTGTTCTTGTTGGGAGTTTTATTCGGCGAAATGCGAATGTTTTTATTGTCGTCGCTGTCGCACAACTCGATCACATCTCCACTCGTTAGATTCGAGGTTTTTGGTACCCTTTCCTCGTCAGAGGATAATTCAATGGGGGCATCGTTTAGTTTAACTTGCTCTAGTTTTATGTTCTTAACTTCATTGATTTCTTTTTGTAGATCCTCCAAAATTGAGGTTAGTGGAACCTTTGGTTTTGGCTCCGCTGATTCTTCTGTTAAATTCAGTTGAATATTCTTCACTGCAGCTGTTTCCTTCTTAAGATCGTTTAGTATGGAGTCCAAATCGGGTTTCGGCTTAACTGCCGTGTGTTTATCCTGATGTTCTTCTTCTAGCATACTTTCCTGGCTGTCTTTAATCTCTATTACTTCTTCGGATGATTTCTTAATCTCAGCTACTGGCTTTTCTTCAGACTCCAATTCTATTTTCTCACTTTCCTTGACTTCTATGACATTATCAGCTGAATCCAACTCCATTTCCTCACTATCTTTTACCTCTATGAAATCATCATCATCATCGGTTTCAGATTTTTCCAAATCCTTATCAGTTTGCTCAAATATATCCGCAAATAAATCGTTTGCGGGCATAAGATCCTTTGTGATATCCACACAAATCTCTAGGGATTTTCCCGCTTCCGCAACTTCCTCCAAGTCAGAGGAGTCGGTATCCTCGATTTCGCAACCTTTGCTCTCCTCAATAGCTTTTGAAATCTGCCTGCTTTCTTCAATAGCTTGGGAAATCTGTCTACTCTCTTCTATAGCTTTTGAAATAAGTTTGACCTCTTCAATCGTATCATCGGCCGTCCCAACGTGGTCTGTTGTGATTTCCAGCAATTTCTCTAAGCTCTGGGTGTCATTCAATTGGGTGGCCTCCATTATATTTTCTACCTCTTCTTCGTTCATCCCGCCATACTCGATCATGTACGCACGCGCTGGTCCCTTAGCCGCATTTTTTAATTGCTTGCTTTGTGCCCGATTAAGGCGAAGCTCCTGACCCGCATCGTATTCGTAGTCCTTTTCATCGTACACCTTTGTCTCCTCCATAGACAGGGCCAATGCTTTGGCCAAGTCAGCATCGTACTCCGTGCCCAGTTCGTCCTTGTCATGGAACTCTGCTTTGGTCGATGTGCTTGGTTTATCGTCCTGATCGCTGCTGGGCGGCACTTCTTCGATCTTCTCCAATTTCACCTCCTCCTGCTTGGTGCTCGCGAGGGCCTTCTTCTTGAGATCCCTTACCAGCAGGAATCTTGTATGTTCATCCGAGCTGATCTGCCGCGTGCTCTGCTCAATGGCCGTCGGCGTGACAATGCCCTCCTCGCTAAAGAAGTCACACAACTCCGAATAGGTAAGTGTGACGCCGCCCATCTCCTGCTCGGCCTGCTCTAAACTTTCCTGGACGGCACGACGCTTCAGCAGACGCTTCATTTGGAAGGAGGCAAAGTCGTCACTGCGGGCAGGCAACTCGTGCAGTCGACCCCAGGAAGATTGCTTTCGCGTTTCTTTGATGTCAGTCAGAATTTCGTGCCGCACATCAGCGGGCAGGTTTCTAAAGTACGAACTCTTCACATCGATAGCCTGCAAACTGGAATTGTATGCATGCCGAGCGGTGGACTCGTCGAAGGAGCTATCAGAGGTGGCGCTGGCACTTGTGTCGGCCAAGTCCTGGTCGCTTTCCGGTGCCTCCAATGCCGCGGGCAGTTCTGGCAGCTTGAACAAGTCATCCTCGTCGTTCTTTGTCTTACTTGGAGGTGGCCGCTTGATTGGCGACTTTAGCAGGAGCTCCGCATTCTTTCCCAGCGCCTGCTGGACAACCTTCTCTTTGGCCAGAGATTGCAGGAGCAAGGCCTGAATGCGATCGGCCTCGTTGCTCAGCTTATTCCTTTGCTGCTGACGGCGGGCCTGGAAAATGGAAGAAAAAAAAAAAGAAAACATAAAGTAAAGGACTCTTTGAAATTTTTACTTCATTTTTAATAAACTATCAACTTACTATGGTATCCCTTTTCAGTTGGGGTACGCATCCATCGAAGATAAATACAGGACGCACCCGATAATACAGCAACTTGCAAAGGCGATGGAACAAGCCCAGTAAATGAGCATTACTCAGAGCTGAGCCCTTGTTGTCCTGAAAACCCTTTACTACCTGATGCAACCAAATGGATATATCTGTAGGGATAGAACTGTGTTATTAGTGATTATTTCGTGGGCCGGTGAAATCATAATCTTACCAACTGCCAGGATTTTACCCTCCAACGTCTCCACGGGCACAGGCTTGCCGCAAGGCTCGATTAGCTTCCACAGGCCCGTAACTCCCATGACTCAAAAGAAAAACATGCAATTCTGACATAAATCATGCAGTACAGATAATAAATCCACTTAAAACATTAGCTTTGGTCGTTGGCGGGCAGGGAAGGAAAGCTAACAGCTGATTCGATGCATCGAACAGTGCTGGTTAAGGCTGCGCAGCTAGTGCTGCAAAACCACTTGTCGAATTAATTAAAAATTAATATTTTATTTTATAAATTAAAAAATGATAATGCTTTGTTTTTTTTTACTTTTTATAGTTTTTTGTTTGACTCCTGTAAAATAATCTATTTCTAGTCCAAAAAAGCATCACAACTTTTATTAAAAATTAATATACCTAAACAAATGCCTATATAAATTTCTAAACGAGCGGTGTTCAGGTGCTTTATTAAAGACTTCAAAAGTATTACTGAATGTAGGGTTTTGTCTATCAAAATAAAAATTCTGTCTTATTTGTAATTTATTAATTGAATAATGTCTGGCTTCTCTTCAGGTTTTTTTAATAAACATTATTTAAAATGAATATTTTAAATTTTAAATGAATTCAAAAACAATGGCGACGATATTGAGAACTTGTTTTAGGCTTATAATTAAACTTATTCTTAAAATAGCTTCAGAAGGAAAGAATGAAATGTTTGATAAGCGTCACTCGGTCGCCTCTTCCACGACGGCTTCACTGGCGCTGGCGTTAGCGTTATCGTTGGTGCTCGCATCTTTCTTGCTCGCTTTGCTCTCCTTCTTGTCCTTAACCAACTTGCGATACGCCTCGAGATCCTGGGTGAGCGACGGCACGAAACTCTCAAAGTCCAGCTCGGTGAGCGTCTGCAGGATGTCCTTGGCGGTGATGGTCTTGTGGTTTTGCTTGTGGGCGAGCGCCGTGGAGGAGGATGTCACGAAAATAGCGAATACGGAAGCGGCCCGGGCGATCGCCGCTCGCGCCTCTTTGCTGACGTTGGCGGATTCCGGCAGCGACTCCTTGATCAGCCGTGCTATCACGGTGTTCGGCAGATTGAGATCCTCGATGCGCTCGACCATGTTGATGCTGTGTTTATCCGGTGTGTAGATGCAACTTATGTGTGAAGCGTCGCTCTTCCCGCTTAAACCAATCAGCTGGGCGAAAAGTGTTGGCTAACGGGCGCGTGCTCACTTAGAAAAGGTGTGGCAACGCCGCCAGTCAATTCCGTTTGCTTTGCGCCTCCTCGTTCGCATCAATTGTTTATACAGTTTTTGGTAAATAAACTGCCAAAACCGCGGCTTAAATGTGCAAGGAGCTGTTCTCGCATAACTTGAAGCTGTTCCCATTCGAACTCACGTGATACGTGCCCGGTGCGTGTGCCCGCGACCGCGCACATGGACCAGCAGCCACAGGCGACGACGCCGTCAAAGAAGCGCAGACACAGCGAGTACCATGATCCGGACTACCACCAGACGGAGCCACCTGGCCAGCAGCAGAATGTACCTTTTGCGGAAGAGCAGTCGAAGCGGATCAAGGTGGAGAAAGAGGCACAGGAGAATATGGCGAAGCCGCCTTCCGCAGAGGCAATGCGTCGCATCTGCGAGTTGGTGCGTCTGGAGTTTCAGCGTGAAATCACCCAAAAGATTGAGCAGCTGACCGAGATCGACCGGCGGCTGCTCCAAGCCCGCCAGTTGTTGGACAGGCTACGCTACCTAGTGGTCAGCGAGTACTACCAGAAGCAACAGGTTCCCCTCAACGCCGCCGACGTGGCCAAGGTGCGTGGGGACAGTCTCTTCGCAGACGAGGGGTCTCTGCCGCAGTTACCTTTGCATCCGGCCATTAAGAAGATTGTAGGTAAGCGTCCGATTCCCATCCAGAATCACCTACCAGAGCGCACAGCAGCAACGCTAGCGAAGCAAACGATCAGGCTGCGGAATCCAGCACATCGACGGGCGGAAAGACGGCGAGAGCAAAAGATTCGGGATCAAGGTATCGTCACCGATCACTCAAAGGTCACACCCGATCAGCAGAAGCCGGGAGCAGCACCTGTTGCTGTGAAGATGGAGGACGAGCAGCCGTGCACTAGTCGTCAGGCGTTCGAAAGGCAATTGGAGCTAAATGCGTCGCGGCTGAACAACAAGAATAAGTTCAACTTTGTGGTTGGAAACACATCCAAATACATTGGCGAAGGTGTCCGAGAAAGCTCAAGCGAGGGCCAAGCTATGATATACAAGTGGTTGGTCTATGTGCAAGGCAAAGATCTTCCCCAACCCCTGGACACTTACATCAAGAAGGTGCGTATCTACTCTAAGGAGATTAAGATTGAATATAACCCTTTCTTCCCTTACCTTGTTAGGTGCGCTTCCAGCTGCATCACTCGTACCGGCCAAACGACATTGTGGACGTCCACAGTCCACCGTTTCAACTTTCCAGGCACGGCTGGGGCGAGTTTCCCATGCGCATCCAGCTGTTTTTCCATGAAGCCCTGCAGGAGAAGCCTGTGCAGCTGATACACACGGTTATACTCGACAAGAGCATGTCAGGCCTGCACACGATGGGGGCTGAGACCACGGTGGAGATCTGGCTAAGGGCAGAACAGGCGACGACGAATCGTGAAACTGATAAACCAACATCAATGTTCCATATGCCTCCAGCATTGGAACCAGCACCTTCCCTGGAGTCCTGTAAGCCTCGCACCATATCGATCACTCAAAATAAGGAAGAGCTGGATGACAATCTGTTTGCGGGCATAAACAAAATTGAACTGAGCGGCGATATCGAGCAGATTGAACCCACTGTTCTGGTTTCGGAGACACTAAAGCTCAGCTACAGCCCTAAAAAGCAGCAGCCACCAACCTCACCCAGGCCTCAGCTTCGGTTGAACGCAGCTCCAGTGAGTGCTTCCCGGCCTTCAGTCGTCTATCTGCCGGTAAACGGTAGAGCTCAGAAGCAGGAATCTTTGCAAGAACAGGAGCATAGGCCAGAAGCCTCACCCCAAAGGCGGTGGCAGGATTCCCCGCCAGATAGGCCTCCCATAAGGCCAGTGCAGAATGGCCATCACCAAAGAAAGAAAAACATGGTCTTTCAGAAAGCCGGGAAGCTTTACATCATCGATCCTCAGCAGCGAAAGCTAAAGCAGTCCGCTAAGCAGCAATCGCTACTTAAGCCGCAACTGAGTCTCCTTAAGGCGCCGACTGCGATGCGCTGGCATTTCCTACAGTGCATCCAGCACGATCACGGATATGCGAACATGAGCACAAATGACGTGGACGAAAAACCAATATTTCTGCACAGCGTCACAACACCATTTGCGACCACTCACTTGCCAACCGGACCTCGTCGGCTGCAACAGTCCTTCGTCGGCGTACAGTTTTGGAGCATGCGCAGTGCCGTGGAGTTCCTGCTGCGTCGAATGCCGCTTACTCGGATAAATCAGGAGGAGGAGGAAGAGCACCAATTTACCTGCTCCACTATGGAAGCATTTCAAAGGCAGACTGCCCTGAAACAACGATGCTATGAGTATATGCGGGCCCGCCTTCTGCGTCGCTACCTCACCCAGCATCTTAAGCTGCAGAAGCTGGATGCAAGTGGCAGGGAACACTACTGGAGCTTGCGAGAGATCGTCGGATTTGCCCGGGTCCATGGTTACACGCCTCCACTCAAAATGCTTACGTCCAGCGGGGAAAAGGAACAGAGTCGGAAACGGGGGACTGAAGAACAGCTAGCTCAGCGGGTACAAGAGCAGCTGAAGGAGAAGCCTCAGCCGCAACTGTCGGCCTACTGCAGTCTTAGCGCCGGAAATCGACTGAACGATTGGATGGACAAGCAAAGAATACTTTTGAAGGGGTACGATCAAAAGATGCTGGATCAGGAATTCATCGATGTGTTAGGCGTAGACGGGCTTCTTTCCGAAGCCAACTCCAGCACAAACAATCCAAGGAGTAGATCCCTTCAAGAAGTAAATAGCCGAACACTGCTTTGCCTGCCCCCGCCAGATCATCTAGATTCGGAGACGCAACTGGTTCAAGTCATGTGCAAGGACATCAACATCGCCCTGGAGCCGGAGGAGTCTCTGCCAGGTGTCTCCCAGCCCGTGGCCCTCACCCTGTTGGCACACGTGCTGCGCACGTTTGTCGATCGATTAGTCCGTCGTTCAGTGGCGGTCAAGCTGCAGCAGGATACGATGGAACAGCTTCCGTCGCCGGCGGCCAATGCTACTCTATGCCTGCAGCCGCACGACATCGGCCGGGCCATCGGTCAGTGCCCTGAGCTCGACTTTTTAGGCAATACTCACTTGGGCGTCGAGCCCTTGGAGCCATCAACCTAATCCACAGATGCCATAGCCCAAAATCATTTAACTGTACGTTCGATCACGCAAATTAGTTCAAATTCTGCTGGGATATTAGTCGATATCTAAATAGTCTCTTGTACTAGTTCGTAAGCATAAAGATAGGCAATAAATTAAATAATTTTTATACTTAAATTGCCTACTTCTTTCAACTGAATATCCTTATATATTTATAAGTTGTGATTACTCTTATATTCGTTTATTGATAATAGATCTTATTTTTCACCCTGTAAGTATGCAGTACAGTGTATACAGTGGAGAGGATTGCAAGTGTGTCAATCATAACGGTTATTGTTAATCGTAGGCGAAACCATGATTCAAATGTACAAGGTGGTGTCATCACGAACAAATCTCTTACCATTAGTGCATATCTACTCTATCCCTTTTCCATCTGAGAGCGGAGGGAGAGAGCTGAAAATGTTTACCGTTGATGATACCACCTTGCAAAGATGCATCATGGGCCTCCTCCTAAGAATGGACACTCTCATTTCCTCTCCGGCGTATTCGCACGTCGTTCTCTTGGGGTCGCTCTCTTCACCGTTGTTCGAATTCATTCATGGCGCATGCTGATGATCTTCTGGGGTCCATCTGTTTCTCTGGCTCCCCAGTCTCTATTCCTACGTGCGCGCAACAAGACCTCTCGATAGCAAAGCAGAGAAGAGCCCGCTTCCCGCGCTTGCTGCTCACTAAAGTTAACTAATTAAATTTTGGCCAGAGATAAAATGACTCACGAGTCCTAATTGTTCGGTGCCTAGAATGCCGGAGCCTTTCCGAGGCAACAACAGTGCCGCCGCTCCAGTACGTTGCCCTGCCCCCTCCTCTCTGTCTATAATAAGCTCTTGGATCACCAATTCTGTGATTTTATTCTCCTTGTGTTGTGTGCGTGAAAATCGTGTGACAGAAAATGTGAGGCGCTAAAAATGTTCTATTTATATTTTGCAGTAAAAGCCACAAGCGCTGGCCCCCCTGAGGAGATGCAAGTGTATAATATAATGTTTCTGCTTCTGTTGCGACGCCAAATTGCATTTGCGGTCATTACGCCGCAGCTCGATCCTTAGATCGCTCCACAATCTCTTTATTGACTCAAATTTCTCCCGCCGGCGGTGGGCCATCGGTCTGGTCCGCCCCCCATTTCGGAACGCGGCGCCAGCCAGCGTTTTCCAATGATGCAAATCTCATTTATCCACATACTTAAAGTAATTTTCGTGCTCTCAACAATTGTCGCCGTCACAGGTAAGTTGCATTTTCCTCTCTATTTCCATTCTTGGCAATGATTCGACCTAGCACTAGGTGAAGGGTTGTCAGGTTCTCCAGCAGTAGCCGAATTTTGGCTATTTCTGGTAAAAAAGCTCTGATTTAAAAAAAAATAAAGTATTTTCAGAAATGTTTTCCAAAAAAATTAAAATTAAAATTTCCATTTTCTAATAAAGCATTCCCAAACGTATTGACATTGGCTGCATTTGTTATTTAATTTAAATAAACTTTTATCTTGGATATTACTTTTTATACTCTTGCAAATGTATCAATATTTTAGTCACAAGTTAGTAATGCAGTGAAAGAGTCATTTCCGACCCTATTAATCATATATATTCTTCATCAGAATCAACAGCCGATTCAATTTAGACGTGTCCGCCATAAAAAAAATTTTTTTTTTGAAAATTTTGTGAGGGGTTACATGGTTAAAATCGTACAAAATTCTATAAAATTTTAATTTATAAAATTCGTGTACGTATCCAAATCAAAACTAACAAAAAAAAGCCTTTCGTGCTTAGTTATCAAATTTTAACATCTTTGATTTACCCACAAAAATTATCATATTATAAATCGGTTTAAAGTCACTTTAACTAATACTAAAAAAAGCCTTCTTGATGATATATCATGACTAAAAAGCAATATATAATTCAATTCACTATAAAAATCTCATTAAATACAAAAGAAAATGTTGAAAACAATCTAAACAAAATACAGTAATTTTTCTATAAAATTTGTAAATGGGTTTTCAAACTTCCGTATCCCAAAGTTGGCTTCCGTTCTTAATTATAATCAATTTCTTCATCCTAATCACTACAGATTGTTGTTCGAGCCGGATCTTACTCCTTCGTGAGCACACGCTGAAAATTGTGCAGCATCAGCACGATTATCACATGCATGAGCATGCCCACGAGCTGCAACAGAAGATCGAGGAGACAGCGGTTCAGATGCTCAACCAGTTGGAGCTGCAGCGTCACCAGCTGGAGGCCTCAGCCCAGGACGCGGCCGAAGAGTTGCGTCAGGATGCGGATACAGAAACTGATCCTAATCCGGATCCCGACAAAGACAAACTGTACGCGGAGCCTGTTGAGGAGGCGACTGAGGCCGGGAATCTGGCACAGGAAGCAGATATCTTCGGATCTAGTACTGCAACCTGGTTGACCCATCGCAGCAGCGTCCCGACTGCATTTTCCTCCTCTTCCGAGACTGTGACCATGTCCACAACTGTTGCTACAGACACGGGAGACTCTCCGCCCATTGACCAGAGCTCATCCAATCCGCTTGACTTGAGCACACCCAGACCAGAGGACAAGGGAACTAACCGCACCAATGAGACCGAAGTTCAAATGCTGCCCTGCAGCGAGGAGTACAATGCGAGCTTTTGCTTGAACGGCGGCCACTGCTTCCGGCATCCTATGGTCAACAATACGGTGTTCCACTCCTGCATCTGCGTCAACGATTACGATGGGGAGAGGTGCGCCTACAAGAGCTGGAATGGTAAGTCCGGTTAAGCCAAGGTTTTTTATACCTTCCAAGCAATAAACTATACTATACTTTTGTAAACAATTCAAGTTCCTTCAAGTTTCTATACATAGAGTCTATAGTTATTCATTTCCAAAAACCAAATACAATCGATTTCTATTCATCCTTACAGGTGACTATGTCTACACACCGCCGACACTGCACAGGAAAGTCCGGATGGCGCAGATCGTCTTTTCCTTTCCGGTGCTGCTCATGCTCTCGTCACTCTACGTCCTCTTTGCGGCCGTCTTCATGCTCCGCAATGTGCCGGATTATAATCGCCGGAAGCAGCAACAGTTGCAACACTTGCATAATCAACGTTTTTTTGTCAGATGTTAAGAGGTCCTTCTTCGACCTGACGAAGAAGAGGCTCTCCTTAGGGTTTAGATTTGGAAACAATTTTGGTTTCACACCTAAATAACGCCTTATTTTCTTTTGTTCCTTTTGATGGCAAATTCTTTGACCAAATGTTGTATTTCTTTACGTTGCGCAGCGTAAAATTAATGCTTTAATTTATTGAATACATTTAGTGTACTTGGTAGGATTTTCTATTTAGTTTTGCAAAAAGACTCACAATTATATAGTATTTGCTTTTTCTTGATCATTTCTTATAAGTTTCGTTTTGTTTCGCTTTTGAAGCTTTCGTTGGAGCTTTTGTAGCTTGTTGTTTTTGTGGTAACATTTAGTTACGTTAAATTATAGCCATAACGAAATATTAAGAATGTACTTAGAACATAATCTCTTAGCGCTTACTCCAAGTTACCAGGACAAATGGTTATTATAATTTCTTTTTTGTAACACTCGGTTACACACACATCGTGTATATTGTTTAGACAAAAACTTTTTTGTATTTGTATTAAAGATGAGGAATATGGGACTCGAATCGACGGGACTATAAAACATTCAAAACTGTGTTTCCTTTGGCATCTCCAACTCTCTTCCCGGCTGGGTGGATATGAGTGAAGCACACGCTTGGTTTGGGTTTTTATATTTTATAATATATATTTTATCCAATATTTCGTCCAAAAATTCTTTACAAATTTCTTCGAACTTACAGTTAAATGTATAGTAGAAATTATTCAAAAAATTCTCCTGTTTTTCATCAGCAGTTCATCGTATATATGATTTGTTGATTTCTTTTCTTATTTTTTGTTTCGTTTCTATCAAAGATCATCAATATGAGAAATGGTATGTAATGCGCATGTGTGTTGTTGAGTGGATGTGTGTGTTTGTGCTTGATGGGTGGTGACGGGAACAGGAACGGGAACGGAGGAGGATTCCCCGCCGTTCTCTGGAATTCAAAGCTACCCCAATACAAAAACTTATATTGGTTGGCTGCGTGGATGGATGGATGGATGGTGGTCGTGTGGGTGTTGCTTTTGCTTGCGTGTTGTATGTATATCATCTTGGATTAGGGATATGAAGTTCGTACAAAAATTATTTAAAATATGTAAATGTTAAAAAATGTATTTTTTACTTGTTTTTTGTTTTCTTGTTTTTGTTTTTTATATATCTCGTTTATCTTGTAATTGTTTTTACGTTGCGTTCTTTTGTTTGTTTCTTGTTGTTGTTTTGTTTTTAATAATATGTAATATTATATATAATAATTATGAGTAGGATTATTCGCATGTAACGGGCAGTTGCTGTTCCTGTGTTGTAACATCTGCCGCGGCATTCTTCTCCTTCAGATCCTTGGCGAGATCCACCTGTGGGTAAACAAATAATAAAGTTAAGTAAGGAATTTCTTTGGGTTTCGTGTGTGTCGTATGCAAAAGGAATGGAGCAACTGAAAGCACAACAACAACAATTAGGAAAAATAATCAAAAATTAAGGACGCCACAAATAAAACAATCCAAAAATGTTATGCCAAATATTAAGGTAAATGTAATTTAATAATAATAAGCGATTTGTGGTGTAGTGAGTGGTGTGTGGTGAACATTTAAGTAACAGTTGTTGTGTATTTTTATGGTCTTTAATTGTTTTTTTTTTTTAGTGAGAGAGCGCAAGAGTTACGGCAGCCATACAGGTATACATTTTTTTGGGTTAGAACAGAGCGGTAAGATGGTTTCGTGTTTGTTTGTTTTTATTGTTTTGTTTTTCGTTTTGTGTGTGTGTGTGTAAGTGGTGTTCGGGATGATTTAGCGTGTTTGTGTATGAATTTTGTTGTTGTTGTTTGTTAATTTACACCAAAATGCAGTCGCTTATCCTCTCGGGGAGTTTAGTACTAGTAGAACGTACATCATTCGCATTATACATCACCAAAATAGAGTCTCATGCAATCGATCCCCAGAAATCTATCAATCAAGATCAAATACTAAACGAACTACGAATTTACTACAAAAGGAGCGCACAACAACTGATGCAACACACACACACACACACACACGCACAGTGGAGGAATTGAGAAAGCAGGAGAAGCACACCCCCAGGACAAGACCAAATCCCATGCTCCCACACCTAGTGGAGAGCGGCAGATGCAATACAATGGCAACATTTGTGTGTGGTTGGTTGCTTGTCGAGGTGTTTATTGTTGAGGATGATGGTGCAGACTCACTGCCAGTTGATATTATTCACCTTGTTGCTGCACTCGCCCGCCAGCGCTTCCGTGGAACTCACATCCAAATCGGTCAGCAGCTCTCCTCCGCCCGCCTTGGTGATCGGTTCCGCCAGATGTTCGCTAATGATATTTCCGACTACGTCGTTTTCGGTTTCGTTCTCGTTCTCGCTTTGCGTTTCCTCGATAATTTCCTGCTTCTGCTCTTCTTCTTGTTTGGTTTCTTCCTTATCCTCAACGATGTCTACCAGTTCTTTCTCTGCTTGCGTCTGTTCATCGGCAATCTCTTCTTCAGTGGAGCAGTTTGTTTCTTCAGTGGCAACTTCTTCTTTAACCGCAATAGGTTCCTCACTAACGAGAGGAGCAACTGCAATATCCTCAACGACCGCCGGCTCAATGGGAGTAAAGACTATGTCGGATTTCTCCGCATCGCCTGAACCCGAAACAACTTCTGCAATTGCGTCTTCTGATTCTTCATTGCCAACACTCAGAGTAATTTCCTCTACAACTGTGAAGGTAGTTTCTTTCGGCGTTTCAGGGATGGCCTCCTCCTCCTCCTCAACTTCCACCAGTTTCTCCTTCTCGGTTACGATTTCGGCGGCCTGCTCTGTAATCTCAGCCACAATACTCATGGCTTGCTGCTCAATCTCGTCGCGCTGCTCTTCATTATTCGCCTTGACTGCTTCCTGGTCCTCGATAACATCTTCTTCGGAGAGAACAAAAGCGGAGACACGGGATGGCGGCGGGGATTTTGGTAACGGAGGTGGACTGCTGCTCCTAATCTCCACAGGCTCAGGAACTTCGGCTACATTTTCGGTTTCAACTTTGGACACAACATCTAGTTCGGCTACAGACTCGGGCTCGGCTAGGGCAACGGCAACAGGGACAATGGAAACAGGGACCTCGACTTCGGCCTCGGACACGGAAGGAACAACCACAAAGCCCTCGGCCTCGGTCTCGACCTCCGTTTCAGCTTCAACCTCGCTGCTAACCGCTTGGATGATCGCCGCCACAACTTCCTCCTCCGCTTGGCTGCTGCTGGTGGTCTCTGGTGCCTGCGTTTGGGAGGTGGGAAGGATCGTGTTGGTTGTTTTGGTTAGGATTGTTTGGGTCTGGACTAACTCTGCGGCTGCTGCAACGGTCGCTTCTGTCTTGGTGCTTGTGCATGTTCTTTCTGTTAATTCTGTTGTTATTGTTCTGTGTGCAGTGTTCTCTGTGATTTCGGTTGTTGTTGTTGTTGTATTTACAGTGTAGTTTTGGCTGGTGCGGTCTGTACTTGTGTGCTTTACCTCAATTTGCTGTCCCTTCTCGGCCTCAACGGCGACGGGAGTGGGTGGTGGCGTGGCAGTGCCATTGGTGCCATTCTGATGCGGCTGCTCGTCGTCAACGTTGCTTGGAATGTTGTCAGCTGCTGGTGGTGCTGTCTCGGCCACTGGGGATTCGGCCAGTCCATTGCTAGATCCATTAGTAAGCGCCTCTCCATCAGCGGCTCCATGTCCATTGGTCACCACCACCTCCTGCTCTGGCTGCTGGCTCTCCTTAACGGCGGCGACTTCTTCGGTGGCAGTGGCGGTTGCTTCCTCAACGGGCTTGGGCTGTGCTGCTTCCTCAACTGGAGCTGGGGCTGGAACAGGCGCCGCCTTCTCGGCGTCACCACTGGCCTGTTTCTCCTGCTCACTCGCAGAACCATTTTCAGCTGGTTTACCCTCCTCCTTGGCAGCCGTCGTGCTGGTGGCTGCGCTGGCAGTCTAGAAAAAAAAGGTCAATGATATTATTAGTCGCTTTCATCAATAATTTAATGAGTTTTCTATTTTATATACAAGAATAATTACCTCGGCTGGCTTTTCGGCTTCACCGTTTGTGGTGGCCGCTGTCTCGGCGGGGGCAGCTGCATCTGCAGCCGGAGCAGAGGCTGCTTCTGCCGCCGTTGGCGACGTTGTAGCAGAGGTGGGTGATACGGCATCCTCTGACTTCGCCGGCTTTTGTTTGTCCTTCTTGCCAAAGGAAATGCTGCGGAAGGACCACTTCTTTTTTACCTTGTCCTTCTTGGACTTGGACTTGATGCTCTCGTCGGCAAGCGGAGTGATGTCCTCGCCAGCCGCTGCCTCCTTGGGGGAGCCCTCCTCACCCTTCGGTGTCTCAGTTGCTGAAGCTGCATCGCCGCCACCCTCAGCGGCTGCAGCATTCTTTTCGGTGGTCAGATCTTTGTCGTTTTCAGAGTTCTCCTCGGTTTCCTTTTTCTGTTTGAGAATATTAATCATATTAGAATTTGAAGATAGAACACTTTAAATCCACAGTTTACCTCTCCCGCTGCTACTTCTCCATCTGCACCGCCCTCTTTGGGTGTGGGCGCATCTCCATTCACCGCCGCTGGTGCATCTGCCTTCTGGTCAACGTCGATTTTCTCCACTTTGCCGGCCACCTCGTCGGTCTCCGCCACCTTCTTGGGGTCGGTGGTGATGTCGATTGAACGCTTGCTCTGAGCTTTACCCATTTTTTCCTGCTGATCCTCTTTTGTTGGTCGCTAGTGTAAACTGCAAGTACAAGGGAGTGAAAATGCTTTGTTTAGTTAAATGCGGGGGGAATGGCACAAGTGCAACGGCGCAGTATTTATTTTTAGCATGCGTATTTCCTATTTTTGCATTTGACATTTTCACTGAGTCACACGATCTTTCAATTCCCAAGAAAAAGACCTCATTACTGATTACTGAATTAGCCATCTATTCAGGAAGGAAATTGAATTGTTTTTTAAATGAGTTATTTCTTTATTTATATTATTAATAATAAAGATGATGACAAATCTTCCTTTTAATTCCAGAAAATACTAACTAGCGTCTCCGATTACCCAGTGAGCACTGTGACTACCGAAACCCACAAAGCTGGCAGGCAGTGGCAATAATCGCGCACGGTTCCAGGCGCCTCCCATGAATCATCGACACTTGAACGTCGTTTCTGTTCTGTGTTTTACTGGGAAGTTGTTCATATGAAACAACGAAACAGACACCGCACCATTACTAAGGAGAAATGTAAAATGGGGCTGGGCTGGGCTGCCCTTAGCGTGCATGCAATGCGTCATTTTGAAGAAAATCGAATTACACACAAAATTTTTTGCAAACCGAATGAAACAGAAACCGTAGCAAAGAGCGGGAATTCCGGGAGGTGAGGTGAGGTAAGAGTTTGAGTTGAGTTGCACAAAAAGTTTTGCATTTTTTAGGGGTTGTAAATGATGGAAAGAAGTCGTGTGTGCCAGTGTATGCCAGTGTGTGTGTGGGTTTAATTGCCGGTTTACGCTAGGCAGCTAAAAAATGGCGGCAACACACAGATACACTCACACAACAAACAAGGGCTGAAAAGCAGCTGTTCCGAAATGCTTTATCTGGATCCGGTGAATCAACAGCCTCCCATAACCCCCAGGCCTATATCTAGTATCACCCACACACGCACTATGGGCACGTGGTGCGTGCGCTCGCCATCTGTGCACACCAGTCTTCTCCGGGAATTCATCAGTGAGTCATCATTACCTCCAATTTATTGTGGCTGGCCAGCTAACTAGCATAGGGAATGAGTCAAAGCCTGGACAGGAAGCAATGCATTGATGAACGGGCGATGGGCGATGGAAATTCAAAATCTGTGATATTGACGATTCGTAGAAGTCTTTTGAATCACAGTGTTTACGGTTATACCTTTTTATGATTGGGTAATACGATACTATGACTGAAACATACATATATCACAGGGAAAAGAAAGTGATTGCGATTTTAATTTGTGTCAATCTTCTGAATATCCTATAAATATATAAAAAAAATCTCTTTGAGTCATCACAGATTTTTATTGAAACCCAAAGAAATGTACACCACTTCCTCAATATCTTTTCAGTCTTAACCAATAAATTCTCGACCTACATATGAAAAGAATGCCACACACTCCCTGTAAAATAAACATAAACAAATTCCGCCTTAAATAACAACATTTTCACCTTAAAAGCTCTACACATTTTTATAGAATTACAAATTAAAAAATAAACCTAATATATATAATTATTTCTCGACCTAAAAATGAAGAAAGACGCGTACACACACTCTCTGTAAATGAAATATAAACAAAACCGCCCTGAAATGATAAGGTTTCCAATTAGAAATAAAAGCTTTAAGGTTTTTGCACCGAACTCGCACTCAGAACACACACACACACACATACACACAGTCTCGTGCACACTCGGCTCAAGTAATATCAATTTAAATACGTAACGAGACAAGACATCGGGTTTCAAGACGCTCGAGAGGTCAACGAACTCCTTGCCGGCAATTAATACAACACCATTTCATTCCATTCCATAAAATACAATACAATACCGGGTAACTGAAGCTCTTCCTCGGTTATGTACTTCGATCGGAGTGATAACGGGATGCTTGCCGCCAAAGTGAAAGAGACTATTAATTCCTGGCCTATCCAAAAACGAAAAAAACTGGATGAGTAATTGCCGAAATATGCCGGCTCAACCCTCGTGAGCGTGTGTAAGTGCTGGCAAGCGTAATAACATAAAAGCGCAAGTAAACTGGCGCGCATGACGCATCAAGGAAAAAGGACATCGCGAGAACCAGAGAGAGAGTGCAAGTGAGAGCGTGTTAGAGGAGGGTTGCCGTTGCCGGCACTCGGCAAAGAACAACTTCAACAACAATAACATTAACGGGTCTCTGGTCAATGCAAGTTGGAAACCATGGCAACCTAGCAACAACAGATGTCGCTCTCGCTCTCTCTTCTATTCTCCCACCTTCCTCCCCCTTCTATTTACCGTTGCTGTGGGGCGTGCGAAAATAATTGAGTGCGGTCCAAAATTGCATGGATGCGGCACGAACTTCCCCAACTTTAAACTTTATAACTCGAATTTCCATAACGCTATAACTTTAATGGTCTCTTGGCTTTCCAAATTAAAATCAGTTTAATTTTATGCATTATGGAATATAATTAATTATAATTGTAATATAATTACAAAGGTTATATTACGAAAGCTTTGATAGGTAACATAAAAATAGTTAGATTTGAAATCAATTGAAATGGTGCCGGAAAGTATGCTAGTATTTGGAATGAACTCGGTTTTAAATTTAACATTTTTAAAACACTTGTGCTAATATTGCTATACTATATGTTTAATAAACTAAAAATGTAGTTACTCGGTAAAAACACAAGACCGACTGTATTTCTTTGTTTCCCAAATTCAATAAAGGGGGCAGGCAAAAGGCTCAACAGAGGGCTCAATGCTGGTCCCTCCCATCTAAATTTGTAATCTATGAAAATTACTTAATGGACGACAACGACAGTTTTCGGGGCCTTTGTGTCTTGACTTTTTATTAGTTTAATTCAATTTGGACACGACTTTTGACATGTGCGCCCGCCGCTTTCACACGCATTCCCCTCATTGACGCCCTCCCCCCTCCCCCCTGGATTCCCTCGCAATTGGATTGGATGGTTGGTGGACAAAGGAAGGCGCAGAGCACAGCAGAGCAGAGCTCAGAGCGCACAAAACAGCAGCCGCAGTCTATAAATAAAAGCGCATTTATCAACAATGGAGTGTTCGAAAAAAGAAGCACCAGCACCACAAGCAGCAACACCACCAACAATAACAGCAACAACAGACGCTTTACGACACAAAGAGGCGCTGCCCTGGGAGAGTGTGCGAGCTTCAATTCATTCCCCCGCCCTGCTGCTGCCGCCCATCAATTTTGACACTTCAAGCTGTTGTGTATCACTTAGCTGCTCCCAGTGCTGTCGAAAAAAAAAACAACAAAAAACAAGCTAAATCACTCAAGTTTTGAAGTGCAAGTTGCAAGGAAAAAGTAACCCAAGTAACCTTAGGCTACCCGAAAAACAGAAAGAAAATGAAAGACTTCATAGACAGACTCGCATCCTAGACCAAAACCTTTTACTATATTTAAGATATTATTAGTATTGAAGATTCGTGTGGCTCTGGCTTTTGTCGTTCCCAGAATGTAGAGCAATTGATTACGTACGGAGAAGGGTTTTTATTATCAGAAATAAAACGTTGTTTCAGGATTTTAGATATTTGCTAAAGTTTTTCCATCCTATGTTGAGCATGGAAGATAAAAAAAATAGCTAAATATAGAAAAGGCAACTCTATTTCTCGCTGGTCCCCTCCACCTAATAGCGACCCTCTTCTTGTGCTCTGGAAGAGAGAGATGGAGATGAGACGCTTTGATACGTAAATTAAATTGATTGTGCTGGAATGTGCCGGCTGAATGACTGTCCGAATGTCTGACTGTCTAGCCGGCCGGCCGGCTGGACGGTCAAACATTAATTTCTGTGTGTGCGTCGGTTGTTAAAGCGCAGGCGCGGAGCATTCCATTTGAGTCGTATCCATCTCGATTCCGATTCCCATTCCAATCCCACCAAGATCGGTGGCAGTGGCATGTCCATATACATTGTTGTGCAATTAAAATTGAAAAGCTTCACCATTTGCAGTAGGGACAACAAATGACTGGGGAAGAGAGTGCATGCGCGCTCACCAGTCTCAATTGAACTTTTATAAACTAATCAAGGCGGATCGTTAATGGCATCGCTCACACGTCCATCTGACCAACCATCCAACTATCCGTCCATCCAGCTATCCATCCATCTAGCCAGCCATCCTCCTCGCAATTGAGTGGAAAGTTTTCCTCAATCAGGCTCAAGTGTGCGTAAGTACGAGTGGGAGAACAATAAGACGACGAGGAATAAGAAAGCAGAGTGCACTTCTCGCTGCTCTGCTGTTGTCCGGCTGATAAGCCACGCCTAACCCGCAATCAGACGCTGCATTTGGCTTTATTGAGGGTATACATTGTGCAGCCGCTGTACACATTAATTGTCATCAAGAAGCAGGAGCCCCCACGCAGAAATGAAGCCCCTGCATGCAAGTTCCTCCTATACAATCTTATGGGCAATCTCAAACCAAAATATAAAGGGAATATGATTCCCAAAAGCGTGCGAAACAAGAAAAATGGTCGAATGGAGAAACTTCAACTGGCGAAAAACTGACTTGCCATCTGGATAGCTTTTTATTCAACCCACTCGCAATCAAATATTCTTGGATTATTTGTACTTTTAAAATATATAAAACAACTTGACAATTATTTTCATTCTCGATATGAAAATAATATTTGAATAAATTAAGAGAGTGAATTGGGGTATTCCCCCTTAAGGAAACCTCTTAAGAGCATGCCAGACAGCAGAGTCAGACTTCCAGATCATCGTTTTAATCTGTTCAATACGTAAATCAATCTCATCGATTTCTAAAATTAGCATTACTCAATAAATTCAGACGAAATAAATAGCTTTATAAAAGCACGCTAATCGCCTTAACAATCTGTTAAGTCGCAAATCCCAGTCACGCTAAAAATAATGCCCAACAGAACACTTAGCATGAAACAAAGTCATGACCAAGTCTAGTGGCTTTCCTAATACCGTTTCAGTTTAGAGAAATCAGCCAAAAACCTTCGAAGAAAACCAAGGGAAAAGAGCAAAAGAGGAAGCAGAATCATGTCTCGAGTGACCACCGGATATAATTGTAGTTGCTATGTGTGCTGTACTGGATGTGTGGAGTTGTGGCAAAATGAAAATGATACGATACGTAAAATGAATGCATTCCATAATTAGTAGCCAGTGTACCCACACAGGCCCAGGGCACTGGCGCACGCACACACGACGGTTGACAAGACCCAAAGAAAGAGAAAATATTTTTTTCAATTATCATTTCCGGTCAATTCGGAATGTTCTGACCGGACAAGCCAAACAGCCAACCCAAGCATTGTCCGCCTATACAATTCAATCCCCTTTGATATGGATACACTCACATGGCCAAAAATAAAGAGAGATCCATTGTTAACGGGACACAGAACCTTATATTTCTCCATATCAGAGAGTGTTAAAATAACGACAATGATAATACTAGAAGAGGAAATCGTGTTTTTCGGGAAGGAAAGACTGTAGCAGGGGAGGGGCCGACAGGAACAAGCTTACTCAATTGATAAATGCAATTGTGGGAAACAAAGAACGTATCCGTATCAGCAAGTGATTCAGAGGAACGTCAGCGGTTCTTTACCCAATCAGTCAGAAATAGTGGGTGTACTGCTACGTGATCGGGATCGAGGCAATGTATGTTTCAGTCGTGTTTTGGTCAAAACTATATTCTCCATGGCAAGTTAAGCATGTTTGGGCGGGCGCTGATCTTCAGATAATCGGGTGATCTTGGCCAAACATTACCTGCCCCACAAAGTAGCAGTCGCTGCAGAAATTCAGTGTACATAAGACGTGCCTCAGTCTAGTTTTTCTTACAGCTTGACAGCAGATGTGTGCGTAGATACAACAGATACCGGCTTATCTAGCCGGTTTTTATCATATCTTCAAGATACTCGAGTACTTGGCAAACCAACACACATAGATACGAGTATGTACGAGTGGTGTACGGGGCATCGATCGTAAAATTAGACGCTCTTGAAAAAAACTTCTTCCTCTTGGCCTGCCATTCAAAAACTATCAAAACAGACACAAGGCGAAGACGAAGAAGAACCACACACATGTACGAAATATAATGAGGCCCAAAACGCATAAAATCATCAGCAAGAATCGTTAAATTTTATGAGCTCGTTGAGAACGTCCAATATGTCTTTGTATGTGCGTATTCGTATTTACATATGTGTACGAATATCTGTGTTATGCCAACTTCTTTTAGCAAGGCGCAAAATCCGAAATGGCAAATGGCTGAATGCCTGCGTGTATGTGTGTAGTACTAGCACTCGAAAATATTTCAGCAATGTGTAATGCCAAGTTCCATACGGAACAATTTGGGTAATACCAGTCAGCATAGGCATTTAGAAAATTATTTCATTTTATTCTAAACGATTTGGTGAAGAGAAAGATATGAGATTTAGTTTAAAAAAAGCAAACACATGCCTTATCTTGACAGCGTTTAAATTAAAAGATAAATGTGTTCTAACTTTTAGGTGAAAGAGTTATCTAATCGTGACAATTTCGCTTTTAAGATAACATTGGGAGATCGGTGAAGATGGTCCGAAAATATAGACCGAGATAAGCTATGTCTTAGTATAGAATTAAACCTGCATTTCCGACTTTTTGTTTGTTTTTAGAAGACATATTAATGAGATATCATAAAAATCTTAATCGTAATATTAGACTTTGACGACTGAAAAATCAAACGTAAGCTGAACGTTGATAAACCGATTAGGTTTATTTTCTACGAATTTCGATTCGTATTGCTAACAAACACATCATACCCCAGGAACACTACGCTTAAGGGGCATCAAAGAGCGCGCGCACTTAAATCAACTCTTCAAGCTGTGGGCCGGCGTTGAAAATAATTACAATAAATATTTAAATATTCAAAGCTCGGGCTTCCTTTTCCCATATGCTAGAATGGGACAGAAGGCAAAATAGGGGATAGCGAATAAGTGCCAATAAATTTGTCGCCAGCCCACGCATGTTCTTCCTTCTCCTCCTCCTCTTCGTCTTCTTATTTCTCGTCTTCGTTCTTCGCCCAGTTGAAAAAGGATAAACGAACACAAAGTGAAACAGCAACAAGAACAAAAAACAGCAGGAGCAAGAAGCAAGAACACCAAACCAGTTCGTTTGCTTCTCTTCTTGTACTCCAACTCTCTATGCAACTCTCTCCGACTCTCTGGCTGACTCTCCATCGTTGCGGTTAATTAAAACTGGGAGAGGCGTGCGACAGTTGTAAGTTGTGTATTAAAAAGTAGTAAGAACAACAACTAAGGTAGCGTGGCCAATTAGTTGGTCGTCTTTGGAATTAGCATTTATTTTCAGCAAACGAGTGAGGAGTAGTGAGCGATTGAGTGCTATTCTGATTAGAAATTCACAGTGGATACTGTGGAGTGTGGCTGTGGTAAGCGCGGCTCTTTTATACATAATTCATTAGACTTCGATGTCTCCTCTCCTTTCTAGCTTTTTCCTCCATTTCCGGTACTTACTCTTTCTGCCAGCCGCGGGTGGTCTCGCTATACCTCACTCTCTGTTGTCCTCTCTTAACTAGGTGACACTTAACGAAGTGTGAATATCTAACTAGTGAGAGTAATTTAACTGTTTAGCACTCGCGCCCCGACCGATTACTTTTATTTTTTGTTTTGCCTTCTGCAGGATGGATGATAATCCCCACGAACCGTTAAAGTCAAGCGAACAGCAGTGACTGAGAGAGAGTGGCTCGATCAATTCAATGGCAGCAGAAACTTCTCTCGCAGCTGGCGCGGGCAGAAGCAGTGGCTGCGACTGCGACGTCAGCCGGAAGCAGAGGAGTCAGAAGCAAAAGCCGAGCCGCAGCGGGGAATGAAGCAGAGAAATGCGGGCGGCAAAGAAATTACACACACAGTCACCGCCGTCATCATCGTCATCAGCTACCGATAAAGGCGTGCTCCTGCCCGGCTCTCCTCTGCATCTTCTGCTCCATGCCTTAGTCAATAACAAACTAATGAGCCTTGGCGGCGTCGATGCGTATGCTTTATTGCTTTATTTTGCTGCCATTCACACAATGACCCCACATGCAACAGAAACAGAAGCAGAAGCAGCGGGGGAATAAACAATATGCACACACACCATGCACTCGCGTACGGAGGGACAAAGAAAGAAAGAAGGCGTGAAGAATCACCGAAATATTTAGCCCCGCTTTTATGGTGTAATATCGAACGGATTTCTTGTATTGTTATTTAATTATCGCCCTTGGATGGGAAAGTAATTGTGTACCACACTCTACCATATATAGCGGTACTTGCAATGGCACCACTCCACTTGAAGCTACGCCACTCTAATTCAAGATAAATCGCTGCTGTGGTCCCGAGGTTAATGAAACTGTGCTCCTTCTAATAGATGCAGTTCTCATAAAAAAGTGGATTCAACTTGCCCTTCAGATGGAAAAAGTTCCACGGATATATAGGCAGTTAATTTCTATAATTAATTACATTTGTTCGGATGAAATGGTAATAGTTCATTGTATTAACAATTATGAATGGGAATCTAGTTTGATACCACTGAGAATCGGTTAGGAATGAAAAGGACATGGAACCCAAAACAAAACTAAAGTATAGCAAAAGGTCTCCTTCGCCGTCTTACAAGCTTTCGACATATATTATAATATCCTCTGCAGGGATATAAATATATATCCCAATTTAATTTATTTACACAATTAGGAATTCTATCTCAGAAATACTATTTTCAATTTACAATCCTAATCTTTTTAGAATTAGATATCAAAACGATAAATTGATAGGAATACTGTAAAGCCACTTTGAGTGTGATCACTGTACCTGCTGACGACTCACAAAGACATGGGAACAAATTGAGGCATTGATAAGCAAGCAAAGCAGCAGCAAAGGCAGCGGCTGAAAAGAAAAACAGAAAACCGCAACGACGAAATTGAATGCTGCCAAGAGCTTTAAATTTAAATAAAGTTCTCCAGCGGGCGACGGGGGGGTGGATGTGTTGTTGTTATATTTTGTATTGTAAAAAGATCGGATCGGATTGGAGATGGCAATTCGGAGATCGGTTCGCCGCTTATCTTCAGCACTTTGTTTATTTTTGTAGCCGCGCTACTGCGATTGATTTTTTGGTTCTGTGGACGATACCATTCCGCATATTTTTCTATTCACTACATTTCTGTTGATTTGGCATTAATACAATGCCCATTCGGCACGCCAAATGCCTCGTAAAACAATAGCACAAATAATGTGCACAACAGCAATTATGTTTGTGTGTTTGCCTGAACCAAATTCCTGGGCAATAAGTGGCTTCAAGTGGTCGAGGGAATGTGAAATTGGGGCTGGCGGGCAGGCGGCTGCTCTCTTCTCCAGCGAGATCCAAATTTAAAAAGGAAAAACGCGTACAGGGAAAATCTTCTCAATCTGCGGAGCATTTTCCTCAGCATCGTCTCCAAACGAACATCTTCCGCACAGATGTTTGCATATTAAACGAGAAATTCGCCCGCTTTTCCCCGCTGACGTGTTGTATATACATATCATCATCATCGGTGACAAGGGGCTTTTCAACACTCTGGCTTACTGACTGGTCCCCAATTGAGCTTCGGACTTTGAGCCCACATGTGTTCCACCACCACAATATACAAATGCTCTACCACACCTCCTTTTTCGATGTTAAATCCCGTTACCGCTTCCGTTTCTATCCCTCAAAAGTCACACGATATCTTCAAAGTTATGCGATTTGGTTTCATTCTGGGATTTTCGATTTCAATTAATACTGCTATACGAAAACGTTTATTGCATGAGGAGTAGTTTTCGATAAGAAAAGTTACTTTAACATTTAAAATAAAATTATATATAACCTTTTATACTACAAATGTAACAAATAAGTGAGTCATAGTTAAAATTCTCTTTGGCAGTATCTGGACAATGAATTTTCTGTATATTTTCTATAAACGTAGCTCAGAATATAAGCGCAAACTTTAAGGCCAATTGTGGGATCGAGCTTTGCAAGTTAACCGCAATTCGCACTTGGCAATAATTCACAACCCTCCGCACCATGCAATGTTTATTTGCGTTTAAGCAAACGTTGACGAAATTCACCAATAGTGACAACAACGACGAAGGCATTATATTCGTCCTCAGTGAGCAGCAAGCAAATATGTACCCGTAATCCGAGTCGACTTCAAGGGAAGCCCGCCTTTGCCTTTAAAGAATTCTCAAAGATACATTCAAACTGCCATATCGCAGTGAACTACTCCCCTAAAACAAATAAATTGTTTACCAAATCATATTGATCGAAAATATGACAAAGTTTAAAAAGAATACGAAAAGAATTGATGTTTTTTTTTTAAATATCAGTAATTTAGATTATGATTTTAGTAAAATTTGTTAAGAGCTGTATAATTTTGTTAACATTTTGAAATGGAAATAAATTATGATTCGAGGATAATAAATCTTTTATGTATTCATTGTTCAAAATATTCTCACACAGCCTTAGGGTTTATGAAAAGTAAATGTTTAATCGAAACAGTGTTCTTTACTATTGGCCTTGGCTTTAAAGAACCTTGTACACTATGTCCTTTTTATTGCAGATACATAATTAATGTGATAATAAAACCCCTCAACTAAATTGCAGCGACAATCAAAAATCTCTCTGCTCCTGCTTCTTGCTTTCCACCCACTCCAGCGGTGAAGGACCCACACACATGCAAGCGCCACGACATACACACGCACTCGCACAATCACCGATGGGACTGGGCTGCAAGTACATACCCATACAAAGGCATGTAGGCGACGACGCCAGTTAGGGCGGTGGCTGTCTCCCCGTCTGCGATTGAGCGATTGAACGATTGAGTGACTGGCGAACTGGCAAGCGGGCGCTGCAAAAAATGCGACGCAATTTTTCGTAACAAAAGTGTAGGGAACGACAACAAAAAAGACGATCCTCGACAGCGATAATCTTTCTGCCAGTGAATCGGAGACGCAAAAGGGGAAATGCGGCAGATGCACATAAACAACAGCACTACTACATGGTTTATGTGTGTGCGTAGACACAGTGAGCCCTCGCCGCGTTGCACCTTGCCCAAGGATGTTGGGCCGAGAAACATGTTGGCAAGTGTTTCGGGGCTTACAATGCAAACAAAGAAGAGACAACGACAATGAAGTCAAGGCGAAGCGAAGCGACGGCACAAAGCGCACACAGGACTGACGAAGAACAGGAGGCAGGAGACACGCAAAGACAGCCAGAGAGAAAGAGAGTGCGAGAGCGGGCGGCTGAGCTGGAGAGAACAAGGCGAGCCAAACGGATACAAAGCCACACCGGCATGGTGTTGTCTCTGCCGGCGACGCTGCCTGCGCTGCTGCTGCGGACGCCGACGTGGTGGCAACGCCGACGCATTGAAGGCGGCACACCCAAAAACTGTGAAAAAGGCAACTCAAAAGTGGCGAAATTCGGCATTCAAGCCGGCTAAGACGGGGGTTCGGGGGATGCTTAAACAAAGGAAGATCTGAGTTAGTAATTTAAATACACTTTGAAGATCACTCTGCTTCTCTTTTTTCCTCTGACCGTCTTTCTCCGCTCACGCATACCAAGCCGACGAGCATGGCGTCCTTTTTCCTGCTTGCCTGTGTGCAGCATGCGTGTGCGTTGGCGGCGGCGGCGTCCACCGCACTTGTAATTGAATCCCGGATTTATCACATTTGTTAAGCCCAGCCACTAAACCTTTCTCAGCATCCCAGTTTATTTTTCCATTGAAGTTTAGGCACAATTTCTTCCTTGAAACAGACGCGAAGTACAGAGCGGGTATAGAGAATTTCAAAAGTAGCACCACTCACGCACACACACACTCACACAAAGGCACAGACACAAGCAGTCTGCTTGGCTTGGCTTTATTTCATATTAGTTTTTAAATATACGCCTGCATTGTTCGCCCATCTTATGACATAGAGTGCAATTTACCTGGCTCGATTTGGTTCGGTTTGAAAACACACGCACTTGGCTCTTTCTTTGCTTTGCGATTCTTTGCGATACACTGCCGTAGTAGCTCTTTTGCCTTTCCGTTTCGGTTTCTCGTTCTTGTTGCGCGCATAAAAAATGTCCGCTCTGGGTGTGACCGCTTGTGTTGCGAAACAATTGCCTTAAATCCACCTTATGGATCGCGCGACGAAAATAGCTGGGCACACTGCCAACCAAGACACTTGGCGTTGCCGTATTTCCCAAAGAAAGATTTCGCTTATGCGTTTTTCCGAGGTCCACGTTCCTTGCAAAAGTTTAAAGCCCCTGGAGATGGGTGCGAGCCATCTGGGCCAGGGTTGGCATTTCAGGCTTCAGCTTAAAAATACCCGGAATCACAAAACAGGCTCGATACGTGCTCAAGAACGCTCACTAACGCTTTGTGTTGCCAGACTTTGCGAGGAATTTGGCCCGTGGAATATCTCACTATTTGCGACCTGGTCACACCCCAAAGAAAGTAGAAAAAGAAAATAAGTTCGGAATGAAAAGTGCCGCAGGAAAACTTTAAATATAATGTTTTAACTGAACTTACAAAGGTAAAGTTTGGAGAAAAACCAGCGCCATGGACGTGCATCCGCCGAGAGGTAAGTGATGGACAGGAAAAGTGCGATTAACGAATTTTTCTGGCAGAGCAAAGCACACTGCGCCTCCAATTTTGAACTAACTTATGCTTGTTTTGTTTCTTCTAGTGTAAATAACTCTTTCTGTCCGTGGTTGAAAAAAACAACAAGAGCAGGACCATATGTCCTGAGGCCAAGGCAGTGGTCCGGGCGAACGACAGCGCAGGATCTAGGGTCAAATAAGGTTTGTTGCGATAGCAGCGACTTTGGGCGCTGCCAGTGGGCGGAGTTGGGCGGTGCTGTTATCGGCCTGTTAAGGCTCTCCATGCTCCGCACTGCGATAAGAGCGAGGCGGATTTGCCCGTCCAGGTATGTCATATTTGCACACACTTCTCGGTGAGGATGAAAGCTCAGTACTACTGCCATTACAGGGAGCACTCAGACTGGGACTCGGCAACATGGGCTGCATCACCAGCACCAGCAAGCTGAACGAGCTTCGCGGCCACGAGAATGTCTTTCGTGTGCGTGTGGCCCATCTGCAGCCCACTCCGGGCACGCCCGTCATTCGCAGCGGCTACCTGGAGCTAACACCGCGCGAACTGATCTTCCAGACGCCCGGCTGCGAGCCAATTGTTTGGGCTCTGCAACATCTGCGGCGATATGGCTTAAACGGCGACCTCTTCTCCTTCGAGGCGGGTCGCAGGTGCATGTCCGGGCCGGGTATCTACACGTTCCGAGTGCACAATGCCGAGGAGCTGTACCCGATGTTCCAGCGTTACATTAACGCCGTCAACACGGACGCGTTTGCGCAAGTGGAACGCGAGCGGGTAAACTCGGCCCACTCGGTGTCCGTGATGATGGGCGGCGGCCGGTCGGAGGGAAATCCTCAGGGAAACAACTACCTGGAGCCGGCTCCCCTGATGAGTCGCCAGCTGGGCGGTTCCCACAGTGAGTCCTCCAGCGCCAGTGCTTCAATGCCGCTCCAACTGAACGATGCGCCGCTGGATGATTGTCCGCCCAACCTGCTGTCCCCTCTACTGGTGCCGAACTCCTGTGCGGACCAGCCGTTGCGTGCTTTGCAGGAGTGCTGCAAGGATGCGCAGTCAGCCATGGATCTGCTGGCCACCCCACCATCGGGCAATCGATTGAGCATGCGAAGGCGCACACTGGACCTGCCGCCGCAGGAGTCTGCACCGCCGCCCGCTCCGGTATTGAGTCCTTCCAACAACGAAGCTATTCACATGTACGCCAATGTGGACACACTACTCTTCGATCTGAGCAACGAACGCTGCTACGAGAACGTAAGTCGATTGGAACTGCCGCTGCCGCCGCCGCGGGAACCAGTGGCCGTGAGCCAAGAACCGGCGACGCCCACCAGTTTGGCTGGGAGCAGTGGCGTTAATTACATCGTCCTAGATCTGGATCAGCCAAAGAGTCCTGCTGCTCCGGCTGGCTCCCCCAAGGCGACGTTCAACGGTTTCGGTAGCGGACTCTCGCTGGTCTCCACGCCAGCACCACCTGTGACAGCACCCGTGACCCCGGAGGCTAGTGCTGTGCTCGAGGTGCCACCACCTCCGCCCATTCAATCCAAAAGCCTGAGCAGCGTGAGCGCCCTGGCGGCCACTGAAGCAGGAGAATCGCCGGCGAACAAGAAAGTCGAATCAACCGGAACACAGGGATACTCCACCATCGACTTCATTCGCACATATGCGCTGAACAAGTCGTCGACAGAGATGCCCGATCTGGTGATGCATCGCCAGCATCCCCCGCACGACGAGGAGTTGCGGATCACCAGACACAGCAAGTGCATTAGGAAGGCGTACTCCATTAGTGAGTGAGGGTAAGGAGCACATCCAATTTACAGAAATTTACGGAAGTGTGACATCGCCTATGAGAGTAGCGCTGATATATAAGAGAAGTGAGAAACGGTCTAGGTTGTAGTATTTTCTTTTCATAAGCTACAGCAGTCTGAAAATGTATAGATCTTGGGTCTTCGATAAGAAGGCAGGGGATTATAGTAAACTCTTCGCCAGGAAATGGTGTAAGAAAATCTGAGAAAGATATTATTTTGAAATTGGGATAAACCCTTGACGATTGAAGAGCTAACTAAACTTCCCTTTCATTTTCATTTCCCGAAAGACTTTGGCAAAGAAGCTTAACTTGAACTTATATTATAAATGCAAATCCACCAAAGAAAGGTTAAATATTTTTACATATATGGAGAGAAACTCAGTGAATTTACCATAGTGAAGTGGGAGCAAGAAAATGATATTTAAGTTAAGATATCATTTATATTAAAGTCAAACCATTTCAGAAATATAAAACCGAAATTATAAAAGGTTTTTCCTATCGCAAAACAAATGAAATATAAGAAAAGATTGTGGTAAACTGAAAACTGAGGAGCCAATAAGATGTCCCATGAATGTTTTAGGTATATCGGGCTCATACTCCCTTAGGAATTCCAATTGAAGGTCTGAATAAGTAGTAAAGTTGCTAATAAATTAGGCACAGAACGGCGTAATGTTTCGCCTATAGTTTGAAGAATACGTAATATTTGGAATGGATTTCCAAAATTGGTCTTGAGCACAACGAATTTACTGCAATCGAAATGGGAAAAAGTAGAGAGATATCCGCTGATTGTGGTAAAGTGGGAATCGAAGAGTGATTTGATACGCCAAATTTTGTTTTATATTTTTCCAAAGGGCCAAACAATAATAATACGAAAGAATAACAATAATATAGTCATGTTGCTTAAGTAGCCAGAACAGCAGAAATCGCACAGCCAAAAACCCAGATATGACATGGAATACGTACTTAATTAGTTGTTAATTTAAGCACATGGACATATAGTTATAGTTATACATTGTATACTTGCCAGCGGCTGTTTAGAGCTAGTCATTTTTGGATTATTGTGCTAATTAATAATATTGAGCAACACGAATGGCTTTTAACATTATTGCAGTGTATAGGCGTAGGTCCTAAGTACCAATATATACATCATGCGTTTACGTTTAAGCATTATTTATGTAGATTTGTTGTCGGCAAACGGGCTTTGAAATAGTTTTTTGTTGCCATTAAAACATAAAAAAAGAAAACAATGTTAGAAGCATCGCGTTGCATTGTCCGCTGTGAGGTTATAATTTTTTATAGTATATATTATCCCTAAATTGTTATTAAAGTTGTTGGGAATTGTATACACAGCGATGGCCACAAGGAGCTTTTGTCGTATAAACATAAGGTGAGTGAGTATGTGAAGCGAAGGTTTTTGCAGTTTGCTTACATTAACATACATAAACGAAATTATTGTTAGTGTCTAAGACGAAATATGTGCAATAAAGCTCAAAACGAAATCGTAAAGGCTGTGCTTTTTAATGCGGGAAAATATGTAATATTCCCTGATCCCTGACTTGAGTTCTAGTTTGTTTAAAAAGTTCGATTAAATAGCTGGAGTAGATTTTAACGAAAGCAGACAACGATAAAGCTTAGCTGAAAAACAGAATCTTTGACGACGAAGCTGTGAATACCCTCGAGGAATTATTTTTTCAGGATTTATTGCACTCCACATAATTTTAATAGATTATATGGAGTCCGAAAGCAGGAAACATTCGTAGACTATATAGAACATTATTTTTTATAACAATTTTATAAATACTTATTTAAATATTCTTCTAATTTAAGAGTTGAAAATTCTTAATGTCAATCTTTAAAAGCAATAATACATTACCTTCTCAGCTTCCCATTTTATTTAAGAGTAGTTACCCCGGAATGTACAAGAATGTACTAAATTATAGAAATGCACCCCGCGATGAAGATCTCCAGTGCGTCATTGTCCCATCAGTGGCGATAAGAAGAATGTAATCGGCGATTCCAGCAGCGGGCTCCTCCATTGTCCGCTCATTCCGCTCACTTAGTGATCCTCTTTCAGCTCTCACTCTCGCTATCTGTTAATCTCCGAGAGCGGCTCAATTGGGAGATGCTGTCAGTCAGTCGTCAGTCAGTCACTTATGTTTCGTTGACATTGACACATGGCAGAGGCAGTAGCGCTACGAAGCGAAGATGATGCAGCTGACACTCACATTGGCCTTGGCCTTGCTAGCGGTTCTTTGTCCGCGACGCGGGCAGGCATTGGAATGGAAGCTGAATGCCGAGGACGGTCCTGACCTGGGACGTCAGCTGGCTGTCCACCTTGCGCCCAGTACTCCAGTGAAGGTTCAGGAGGCGGCCGCGAGGACAGTAATTACCAGGGTGATCGGAATGCGATCCTTTTCGCAGCTTTTCCAGGTGGCAGTCAGCAAGGAAATGGCGCCAAGAAGCTTTAAGGTAGGTTCTTTTTTTTGGTTTTGTTTGATTTGGACGATTAACTAGGGTATTTCTTTGCAGATCAGCATGCTGGACAATGGAAGGATTCTGCTGGAGGGCTGGGATGGCGTCTGCGTTTGCAAGGCCTTTCATTACTACCTCAAAAATGTGCTTAACAAGGATGTGGATTGGTTCAAGATGCGCATCGAGCTGCCTGCCAACCTGCAGCTAACCAATGTAACCATTGAGTCCACCTCTGGGAGTCCCATAATGTATCACCAGAACGTGTGCACCTGGAGCTACAGCTTCGCGTGGTGGGGATTCGAGCAGTGGCGTCGTCACATCGACTGGATGGCCCTAATGGGCATCAGTCTGACCATTGCTCCCGTCCAGGAAGCCATCTGGACGGAAGTTTACACGGAGATGGGCCTCACTCAGGAAGAGATTGATGAGCATTTAGCGGGGCCTGCCTTTCAGGCCTGGCAGCGCATGGGCAATATTCGCGGTTGGGCTGGACCCTTGAAACCCAAATGGATGCATTTCCAGCTCCTGCTGCAGCAGGAGATTCTGGGGGCCCAGCGCAACCTGGGCATGAGTGTGGCAATGCCCGCTTTCGCGGGTCATGTGCCTCGCGCCCTGAAGCGTCTGCATCCAAACTCCACGTTCGCGGAGGTGCAACGATGGAACTCGTTCCCCGATCGCTACTGCTGCGGCCTGTTTGTGGAGCCCAGTGAGCCGCTTTTCCAGCAGATAGCCAAAAGCTTTCTGAGTCGCGTGGTGGCGACCTATGGATCCAATCACATATACTTTTGCGACCCCTTCAACGAGCTGGAACCGCCGGTGGCTAAACCCGAATACATGCGTTCCACGGCGGCGGCCATACATGAATCCATGAGGGAAGTCGATCCCCAGGCCATTTGGCTGCTGCAGGGCTGGATGTTTGTGAAGAATCCCTTCTGGACGACGGATATGGCGGAGGCCTTTCTGACGGCAGTTCCTCGCGGAAGGATCCTAGTGCTCGATCTCCAAAGCGAACAGTTTCCGCAGTATGAGCTGACCCGCTCCTACTTTGGCCAGCCTTTCCTGTGGTGCATGCTGCACAACTTTGGCGGAACTCTGGGCATGTTCGGATCTGCCAAGTTGATAAATTCAGGGATCGAGAACGCACGTCGGATGCCCAACAGCAGCTGGGTGGGCACTGGCATCACACCCGAGGGCATTAACCAAAATTATGTGATGTATTCCCTGACCTTAGAGCGCGGCTGGAGCTCTTCATCCTTGGACTTGGACAGCTGGTTCAGGAACTTTGCCTTCACTCGCTATGGCGTCCAGGATGAGCGTCTGGAGCAGGCTTGGCTGTTGTTAAAGAACAGTGCCTACTCATTTCGCGGCCTGCAGAAAATGCGGGGACAATATGTGGTGACCCGGAGACCTTCCTTCAACCATGATCCCTTCACTTGGTACGACTCAAGCGATATATTGGAGGCCTGGCATCTGCTGCTCTCCGCCAGGGCCATAATTCCTCTTGAGGACGACAGATATGAGGTGTATGAGCACGATCTAGTGGACATATCGAGGCAGTACTTGCAGATCAGTGCAGATCAGTTGTACGTCAACTTGAAGTCGGCTTACAGGAAGCGACAGGTGACACGCTTTGAATATCTTAGCTCAAAGCTACTGCAGTTGTTCGATGATATGGAGCTGATCTTGGCCAGCGGTAGGAACTTCTTACTCGGCAATTGGCTGGAGCAGGCCAAACGGGTGGCTCCCGACCCTGAAAACATGAGCAACTTTGAATTCAATGCCAGGAATCAGATCACCGCATGGGGTCCCGATGGCCAGATCTTGGACTATGCATGCAAGCAGTGGTCGGGCTTGGTGAGGGATTACTACAGGCCTCGTTGGAGGCTCTTCTTGGAGGATGTGACTGTGGCCCTCCACTCGCAGCTACCTTTCAATGGCACCGCCTTTAAGGAGAAGGTTTCGCAGCAAATTGAATTGCCCTTTAGCAACAAAAGCGATATTTATCCTGTGGATCCTGTTGGTCAGACCTGGTTAATTTCCCAAAACCTATTCGAAACCTGGAAGGCTCTTACGAAGAACTCGCAATTTCTCCACAACAATCGACTGTTGGTGCCGAAGAAGATGGGTGCTCATTGAATAATTTTACTCTTAAGGATTTTACTTTATGTCAAATTGTAACTTTACTGACAAATTTTAATTTTGTAAGCTTGCGAGCCAAGATGGACTTTCATTATATAAAATAAATTAATTATTGGACATGTATAAATATAAATTCTTCTATGGCCAGCCAGGAACGGAAAGAAAACTTAGCTCTGGTGAGCTGACTGTAAGATCTTTGGGGACCAAGACCACTTATTATTAATTGTGATTTTTCTAAAAAAAAAATAATACCAAGGTAACCAATAATAGAAAACTTGCACACAGATTATTCGCATCATACATCAAAGTAGTTTTAATTGATTTTTATTTAAATTATTGTACAAACTAATTATGTAAAAATTTAAACACATCATTAATACGCATTTCTATGGTTATTTGTGGTGTGTTGTTTTCTTGATGTATTTTTCTTTTGAATATTTGCGTTTTAGTTCTATTTCTTCACACATTGCATGAATTTGTTGCAGCTGTTGTTTCTGGTTATATGATGCGGCATGTTTGCTTGTTCATCGTCTCCTTAATCTGCGTTCACATCTCCATCATAATCATCGAGCTAATGCTAACTTTATGCAAAACGATTGCATATATATATATATATAATTTTGTTACTTCTGCCTGCTCCTGATCGCTGTTTAAGTCTACTACAATTTAATTTTACTTTAAGTTCTTTTTCCTTTTTTTTTGTTTATATATCTTGTTTCTTTTTGCTCTGTTTGTGTTGGTGATTTTGTGTGTGCTTTCGGTCAAATATTCATTCATACTTGATATTTCTACACAAATACTCGTTTAAAAAATTCCAAACAAACATTATTATTATATTATTAGTACGATTAAGTTTGGATCTTTCGTATCTGCTGAGTTGCATTTTAGTGTAGAAAATGACGGGAGTTTACAACTATATAATCTGGATGGTGGGGCGGGAGTCGGTAAGGGGTTTATCTGGGCTCGTGGGATCCAGGACATTGCGCAATAATATGTTAATCTTATTAATGTATGTAATTGCGCAAGAATAACCATATATACTCATCATTCACCATATATCGCAACTCCTTCTCCGTGTAGTTATGCACTTGTGTTTATGTGGGGGTCGTGTGTGGGTGTATTTATATATATATAACGTACTTATATGCATTCAATCAAACAAACATTTATACTCTTTCGCGCTCGAGAGACACTCATTCATCATCCTCATACCATAAACATCTCCATTCTCAAGCATCAACTAAAACATTCTATCGCGCGAGACCTACTCGTCCTGCATATCCTCTGGCAACTCGTGCGGATTTAACATGCCTGGAATATTACGCTGCATCTGATGCTTGTTGGACTGCTCCTCAGCCAAGGCCGCCTCGCGCTCCTCCAGATACAAATCGGAATCGTCCTCGCCGGTGGCCTCCTGCAAAGACACAGATAGAAAATAAACCAACGGAACTTGCACTACGTCGACTACAATACTAACGCGAATTTGTATGAGGAAGTCTCTCAAATGCTCCTTAAATGCTTGCACATTCTCGTCCAAATTGAAGAGCCCCGTCACGAAGACCTTGATCTGATTATCGGACAAGTGATTGAACGCCGATTTCAGCAGAGAGGCCACGTACTCCTGGATGAATATCATGTTATCCGGTATCGGACCCAGGTCCACGGTTATCTTTCTGTTCTCAACCAAGGAGAACATGTACGCCAGAATGGTGGCATGATTGGGCAGACCGGCCGTGTGCGAGGTGTCGGTAACGACCGAGAAAATCTGCATCAGAATGTCCGTAAAGTAGGCCTGATAGAAGCTCTGCGCCGCAGCCGGATGTTGTTCCAGGTTTTGCAGCATCTTTGAAATTCAAGATAGATATTAGTGTTTCCCCAATTTCTGGCAGTCCCTGTAATCTCTTACCTTGAAAAGGATATTCAGGCCCATGTCGGCCACATTGCGCATGGTGTGCTTAAAGGCCCACACCACCGAATCGAAGACCAGTCGGAACTGGGCCGGCGGTATATTGAGGAACGCCTTGAAACAGTGCGCATTGACCGCCTGCAGAAGCTCGTAGAAGCTGAGCCGGTGCTGGGGGAAGTCCTCAAAGTTCTTGTTGATCATGTCTAGTGTGCACTCGAAGACGTTGTCAAATATTTTTGGTACTTCATTGGTGATATGCTGACGCAGTTTATGCACAATGGTTGCCATCGCACTCAGGACCTTTGGCTCCCGCGCCGATGGAACTTTGCAACGCTATAAAGGAGACACATTAGTATGGGCCCCTACAGAAACGCCTTCTAGAGACCTCACCTGATAGTCTAGTAGTATAGCGTCCAGCAAAGGCGGTATAAAATTGTCCATCACCAACTGATTGTCGTTGGAGCGCGACACCCATTCCGATATCAGATTGAGCGTCTCCTTCTTCACCACATGCATGGTCTTGATCAGGGGTTGATTGTTCACATTAACGCCATTCACCTCGATGGCCTGGATGATGTTCTCCGAGGTGATCTTGTAGACATTCAACATGTCCAGATAGATGCGGCCCAGCTGAATGACATAGGCATGCCCCAGGGCTTTGCAGGCAGCCACATTCGTCTTCAGAATGCTGCCCAGCTGCTTCACGGCGGTCATGTTTTTCAAGAAGTCAACGTTTTTGGAGGCGCGCGAAATGATGTCATCCCACACCTGATTGGGCAGTTGCATGTAGCGCTCGATGAGTGCATCCTGCTGCACCTGATCTACCTGGGCCGAGATCATGTAGCCGACAGCTTCATAGAAGGTGTGAACCTGAGAATGGATCGTAAAATTAGTAATTTATAATATATGTTTTGGGTTCTTGGCGTCAAATAATAACTAATTTTGGCTTACCTGCTGTGGCTGCAGATCGCAAATGATGCTGCTCATTGTGCTGAGAATCTCGTCGATGAAGGTGCATGCCTCATTCGGCTGAATGGTGACAAAGTAGCGGCGGCACTTGATCGCGATCTTGATGAATGTGTCGCAGGCCATGTCCTGGACGCCATCGTGCGTCTCATGCATAAATTCGAACAGTTTGTTGACTACCGTCTTGAGGAACTTCCAGTGGGCGCGCAGGAAACGCGGATACTGGCCCACCACATACATGATATTCGATGCGATGATCGCCTTGTTGTCCTTGCCCTTCTTCTGCTCGCACAGGCCTAGCAGATCCTTGATGACAGTGACCAGAAAGCGTTTCTCATCCTCTTCACAAAAAGCACCTGGGGCAAAGGAAAGCAAAAAGAAAATTTCAATTAGCTAATGATGCATATAAAAATCACCTGGAGAAATATGTAAAAAAAAATTATTTATAAACATCTCACCCGATATGGAGCCAATAGCCCAGCACAACGTGTTCAGGTTCTTCCAGGAGAATTCCGAGCCGTTGACCTGGTTTAACAGCTTCAGCGTCATGATGCGGTCCGTGTCAACAGAGTCCAAGTGAGTGAGAAAGACCAGCGTCTCGCGCATGTTCTTGTACAGATTAATCGAGTTGGTGTCCTTCATGAACTCGCGTACCACCTCCCCGTTCTCGTTTTCCACCACCAGGACCTCCTCGGGCTTGGCCATGCGCGAGATCATAATGAAGCGCACCTTGGACAGGATGGGGGCGTAGAAGCGGCGCCGGGGATAGACCTGCTGCCTCTTCGAGGACTCCAGGTTGGGGTGGAAGAACTCTGAGTTGTATAGGTCCTCCACCAGACTGTTCCAGTACTCCAGGCAGATCTTGAACACCTCAACGTCCTCCACTTCGCTGATCATTACCAGATACATGAGAGCCTGGTTCAGATAATCCACATACTTAGCGTCTTCCACCAGCTTGCCGTGCTCCTTGAGGAAGGTGCACAAGAACATGGCCAAGTTGAGAACCAGCTCCTGCTCCGTGTCGCTGCCGTGCTTGAAGACATGGTTCATGTTCATATTCTGGCCAACGATCTGGTCGAGCTGCACCATCGTGTCCTTGAAGAGCGTCGCGAAATTTTCGTCGTAGTTGGTCGCCGCCAAGCCAGCGATTTCGGACAGGCACTTCAGGGTCACGTTCCTGAACATGGGCACGCTGAGGAACTTGAAAATCAGCGTCTCAATCTGCGGCGTCTCAAAGATATAGCCCAGCGGAATCCAATTGAGGAAGCGCAACAGCGTCTCCAGCGTTACATGAATGAGCGCCGCATTCATCGAGTTCTCTAGGACGAACGAGCAGAGCGTGAAGATCTGAGAGAACTCGGAGCACATGGTGTCCTTTAGATGCTTTGCCTTGGTCTGCGTGATCTGACCCTGGGAGAAGTCGAAAACCTCCTCGCTGAGGTTTTTCAGGATAACCATGTTGTTCATGCACAGGCTCTCGTTTGTCTTGGACGCACCGACAATGTCACTGATGAAGGTCTCCCAGTTGCGCGGCCACTCGCGTTTCAGGATCTGCACCAGAATGATGTTTAGCTTATTGAGATAAACCTTGTTCTGCTCCATGACGATGGGATCCGAGGACGTCTTAATGATTAGACTGACCACATACTTCTTAATGCCCTCGCATTGGTTGCGCGGCAACACCTTCCAGCGGGTCTTGATTACCTCCTCGAGGATCTGCAGTGCATAGAACTTGGTTTGCTGGTTCTGTGAATACTCAAGAATGCTGTCCACTCGCGTCCATGCCTCCGGATGCTCCTTCAGCGTGGTGAGTATGTCTTGGGCGAGCCGCAGCTGCTCGCCCTGCGATGTGTACACCACCTCGACGATCTTGTCCAGCAGATTTATGTCCAGCTTCTGCGAGAAGTCGAGCAGCTTGCCCGCCTCGTCCGACGTCAACATCGTCGCCATCGCTTTGTAGTAGAAGCGGCGTTCGCGTCTGCGTCGCTCGTTCGCAGCTGTGTCCGCGTTAATCTTGATAGCTTCTTCGCTTCCTCCTCCGGCTGAGCTGGGCTAAGCTAACCTGAGCTGAGCTGGGCTGGCTGAGGTAGTGTGGCACTCTACGGACTGAGCTGAGCTAAGCTGTGCTGGGCTGTGCGGCAGCGGCTAGTTCGACTTCTTCGTCTTCCTCTTCTCTTCTTCTTCTTGCTGTGACGGTGATGGTGAGGAGCGGCAACTCTTGATCTGGATCTGGATCGGGATCTGGATCTCGTGCCGGGACTGGGCCTGGAGCTGCAAAAGAAACAGCGAGCGTAAAAATGGACGTTAGTTTTATTGCGCTTTTAGGCACCGCAGGCAGGCATCCATATTTCTTTTTTTATTTTCTTATTTTCTTTTTTGGAACACACTCTTACAACTACAAGCGCACGCTTACTGCCTGCGCGCGCTTACACTTTTTCGCACACTCACACACACGCGTGCGACACATGCACGCACACAGCCACAAGGGGAGCGCATCGCCGCCGCCGCTGCTATTGCGACGAGCGGACTGCAGCGGCATTTCGCGAGCGCCGCAATTGTTTGCACGCGTTCGCGGCGCCACGCTGCCCCAATTGCCACCCTCATTGCGCTTTTCACTTATCTAGCTCACCTTTTTACCAATTCCAGAAAAAGAGCAGAAATCGACGACACGGACAATGCGAAATGCAATCAGTGTTGCCGCTTCGCGACGGTTTAAAAATGCCGAAGTCAAAATACACTAAAAATACCTAATTATCGAATTTAATGTTTTTAGCAGGCAACAACTTCGTGTATAAAGAAATGTGTACTTTTACACAGGCAGACAGAAGTTTCCTAGCGTTGCTAATAAACATAATTTGTTATCTAGAAGCAAGAAACAAGGTAACCCAACATTGCATTCTCTATCGATATGCGAAAATTTGGTTTTGTAGCGCAGTGCAATAATATCGATTGCCGATACAAGCGATAGAGGTGGAAGTTTGTAAGTGATGTTCTAGGTCGACGTTGCAGATTTTGGGAAGAAGCAGAGCTCGTAATGTCTATTTATTTGTTATGTTTGACAACAAATGGCGGCTTACCGGTGTTCACACGTAAGAAGGGGGAATGTGAAAATGTAAGTGAGGAATGTACGACATCGTCCACCATCTCTAATTGCAATTTTTCAGCTGCCCTTTTCCACGGTGGCTTCGCTCAACGGCTTTCACATGTTCTTCAAATCGCTGGGTATTCAACTGGAGGCCACCACAACCAGCAAGCAGCCCGTACAGTACCAGAGTGCGGCGGACGCGGAGGAGTGGACCTACATCTGGCGAGATCAGAACGCCATCACCCTGATTGTCTGCGCCTGCGGTTTGGGATCGGTGCAGTTGCTTCAGACGCTGGCGGACCTTGTTTTTGGGGCGATTGCGATGTTTATCACTCGTACTGCTGAAATGGCGCACGCCACGCTTCTGGAGCGGCTGAAGAAAGATGCCAAGAAGTATGTGCCCATTGTGGATGCCATTCTGGAGGCGGCCTGCGCGGGTACACAGCTTCTTGGCTACACCGACTGCCTGCTGGCTTCGGAGAACGGTCAGCTGCTGCAGTGTCTCAATGAGTTCAGTGGCCATTGCGGGTCTCTCTTCTGTTGCCTGGTAGTAGGCCATCGCATCGCGGTGGCCACCGAGGGCTGGTGGGACCTGGACACTAGGGATCGGGAGCTCCTGCTGTTCCTGCTCAACTCTTCAAGCACCCTGCAGCACGATGTGCCCGTTTACCTGCCCGTAAAGAGTCCCAATATTGCCTTTCGATTTGTCAGCATTCCCGTGGCGCCAAACACCGCCTTGTGTGTGCTGTGTGGAGCCGAGAATGCCTCTTTTCGCGAGCTGCATGCCCATGCGATGAGTTCCTACCGAAACGAGGGTAATCTTCTGGCCGCCGCGGAGCGCTGCATGCCACGCAGTTTACCGGAGCACCTGGACATCGATGGCAACGTACTGGCCATCATCCTGCTGAATCGGCATACTCGTAAGAGTCTGTTCACCAGAAATCTCAACCAGTCGGCGAGTGTCAAACGGATCATTGCTGGCGACCTGCAACGCCTGGACATACTCAAGAAGTTCTTCGACCAGACCATGGATGCAGTGAATCAATTCGAAGCGGAGACATCTTCGGGCAACAAAACGATGCTGTTGGATCAGTACAGCTGCTCGGACTATCACAAGTGCTATGCCCATGCAGATGATCAGGGCAACGTCCTGTTTCTGCTCTTCGTAGCCGCCGTGCCCACACATGCAATGAGGTTTGATTTAAAAATTGATTCTGCGGTGATATTTTTTTGAAAACTTTTTATTCACAGATTTTTGGCACAACGCATCCATGGAAACATACTTCAGGAAAAGTCTGTCTGCTGGTGAAAGCATTATTAACTATTCAAATTCTTTAAGACTGATTTACTTATATTTTTATAAGCACCATATGGGCATAAGGGAATATATACATCATAATTCATAATTCTTAAGTCATTTCGCCTTATTTTAAAACTAAACTAAAAGAACAAAAAGTGAATTTACTTCATTAAAGACAGTATTTTTATACATTTTACATTTGCAACTGCCTTTATAATACAGTTACATTATGTGGATGACAATAGACCAATTGCCTGTTGGACAGCACCAATGGCTTGATGTTCGGATTCAGGTAGAACAGTAGCTTAGAGCCCACCTCAAGGTTTCTGGATTGATTTCGTTGTAATAGAATATTAAAGCTTGAGCTTAGACTGCCTTGCTGGGCCTCGGCCTTCACTAAAACCATTGAGACGTTAAACTCCTGTGTTATAGCCAGCACGTGACATTTGTGGGTAGGTCCCCTGCTACTCAAATGGCGCTGATCCATTCGCACATTCTTCAGCAATCGCTGAAAACTTTCGGCGTAGCCTCCTTTAACGGCGCGTATGTGTGACTTTGGAGTGGCTCTCTTCTGGCTGGGAGGTAGGTATTGGGAGGGTTGATCAGGTACCAAACGGATGACTGGCGGGGAATCAACATGACTATCGTCTGCGCAACTTGATTCGTTCAGCAAATGATCGCTCATCAAATCGTTCCAACGCTGAGATGTCTTGAAGGACGAGGTTAACCTCAGAGGGCTCCTGTTTGTCTCTTCAATTAACGGAGAACTCTTCGGAGTATTATCATTAATCTTTTGGGAGGATTTTTCGCTTAGTAGCTCGGTCCATAGCCGGGAAGTTTTGAAGGAAGAGGATAACACTTGAGGACTTTTATCCGGCATCAAAGGAGAAGTCACAGGAGACTTCCTTTTCAGCGAATGACTGGATTCTTCGTTCATTAACGTGTTCCATCGAGTTGTCTGGAACGAAGATAAGCATCTCGGCCGGGATCTAGCAGGAGGAGTCCTCGGAGAACTTTGGTGAATGGAGATAGGCAACGCTTTTGTTCGGCTCTTTGTTGTTGGGGAACTGGAATTTTCGGGAAAATCCGTCCGGCTTTGGTCAATACACGACTTATTTAGGGCCATCCAGGATTCCTCAAACTTGGAAATATTATTCTTGCGCTGTGTGGACAAGGAATCGCCCAAAACATTGTTTCCGTTGGCCTTCGGTGAGCCGGCGAACCCCGTTGATATGTGATGGCAGAACGATTTAGCGACGATCTTCGGCTGGTTCTCCTGTTCATCTTCGGCGTCGGGAAGGACACTCAAACTACGTTTCGCGCACATTTCACTAATGTTTTAAATACTGCTACATTTGTTTATTTTTTCTTTTGGTTGTTCTTGTGTCAGAGCTGGAAGATACATAGAAAAAACATCGATAACTACAGTGTGATCTACTTAAGACATCGATATTTTTACGATATGTGATCTATTAAATTATTTTACGATAGTTTCCGCTCTATGACCGGAAATGAGCTTAAATTACGGAAATTTAAATTTAAGGAATTTTAATTTGAAGTACAGACTCAACAGTTTATTTTACAATATTTTCAAAGAAGCAGGACATGCGAACCAAGACGGGGAAAGGGTTATAAAACTATGATGAAAATGCATTCCTTTTCAGTTTATAAAATAACATTTTACTGTACAAAGATAATACATAAAGATAAGTATATAAGCAAAGTTTTTGGGTATTAAGTGGGCATAAATAAATTATTAATCTAAAAATAATTATCGAAACCTCATGTGGTATGCGCCTATAAAGATTTGCTTAAGTACTCATTAAACATTTATTATACAGTATAAGAACCCCAATATGATTTACCACTTCATGCTTATTGCTGTTTGATAACAGCTTTCTTCGGTTCTCAATGGTGGAGATTATAATAATACGCATATTTGCAATATGCTGAGGGTTCCAAGTCCAATTCGCACAATTTGTTTTTTGTCAAAATCTTATCAGGGATTGCTACTTATCAATACAAATTCATTGAATAGTGATGTTTTTCCTTCTTTTGTGAATGGCATATTAATGATATGTGTTTATGGGCTTAACTTGTTACCAGATTTCGGCGATGACGAGAGCCTGCGGCACGGCGTTTGCGCTTCCCGACAAATGGGGCCCCGAGTCCGGAAACAGTGCCCAGTTGGAGAAGCAGGGGATTGCTTATCAGGGCGGCTGCAATCCCCAGAACGGCAGCACTGGCCAAAGGAATGAGGAAACTCTTGGCCAGTAGGGCTTTGGAGGATCCCTCCCCGTATCCTGGCCCCTTGTGAGTGGCTACTTCATGGTCAACCAGGTGATAGGGATACGCATATTCCGCCGTAGAATAATGGCTGTGACCCAAGCCATGACCCGGACGCGATCCGTATACATCAAATGGAATCCCCGCCTCTACACTAGAACTGCTAATGTAAGCCCCCGATCCACCACCAGCTGCGAGTCCGGGTCCAGCTCCTGCATTGCTGTGAGAGTACTCATAAGGATACGGATGGGAGTTCGTCTCAAAGCTGCCCACAGGCGGAGCATGCGATGCGACAGTTCCAGCACCTCCTTGGTGGTGACCTGGTGAAGGGGAAAGTGGCTTCATTTATTAGTTCCTCACTAATGTCACTATCTGGTATTCTGCATAATAATAAAGCATATAACGCAAAACCTACCCACACTGATGCGCTCCTGGAGACCTCCTTGGCTGTTACCTAAGCCCTGCCACTTGTTGTAGGTTTCACTGAGACTATCACCCACACTTCCCAATGAATAATGATTGTTGGGACTTGACTCTGGACCTCTGTAGAATTCTGGCGGTGGCTCGAAACTCTTGGCTGCCACCGAGCTAGACAAATCAAGCTGGTTCTCTGAGTGTCCGGTGGCTGGCTCATGGCTGGAGTTCTGCGTCAGGCCAAAGCCTAGAAAAAGGCTGAGCAGCAGCAACAGTTGCAGTGCAGCTTGAAGCTTCCGTTTGCAGGCGAACATTTTGACTAAGCTCGCCGGCGCGATGACATCAAGTCTTTATAATAAGACCGGAGGAATTGCAAGCGACTGGCGACAAATTGTGCTGTGCAATTTGAGTCTGGAATTGTCTGCTTGGCTGCGTCCATCAGTTGCGCCAGTCGTCGCGTGGGGAATTTCACTTTCCTTGGCCAGGGGTTTCGTCAAGACGAGACCCCCATCCCCTTGTCTGGGATTTGGCAACTAAAGTTAACTTGAGTTAACCGAACGATAAATGGATGAGCATAATTCGTATATGAATGGCCATAAATGTCCCATCAAAGCAACACATTTTTAATGTGTAAGTTTGAATAAAGTTATAAATAATAATCTACTTTAATACTCATTAAGAGATCAGTTTCTTGTATAAAATAATAGCATAATAATTATCTTTCAATAAGCGTATTATTAAGCGTGAATAAAAAACCATAACAACATAAAATATATTGATTTAAGCTGGAACAGAACAGCCAAAATCGAAATATCTTGGCATATTTCGTTCTTTGTTTTAGAAGATTTATATAATTTTACACATATCATAGAAACAATGCCAGAAACTACTCAAGTCACAGAGAGCGCAGCACTGATAAGAATCGTTAAGAAATTATCACTATTCCGGGCGAGTGCAACCGAAAAAACGGCAGCAGCAAACATTACTCGAAAAACACGACCAATTTATTAGATGTATGTCCAAATTGCGAAGATGCGAAGATGCAAAACTACCTTAAATGTCAGCGAAATGATGTGTCTTGTGTTTCCGGCATCCGCGACTCGATTGCAGGAATGTAGAGGGGATGTCTTGTGAAAACGTGTCGCCTTATCAGCTTATTGGAATCGTGCCGGTATTTCGCGGAATTTTGTTATCACCAGAAAACATGGCAAGCTTAAATACGAAACATTTTACCGAGCTTATCACATGCGGCGTTTAATCTAAGCCAATCGTGTGAGCTACTGGTGATTAAAAAGCCTTTCATTGCTGATTACTTACTGCAGGCAGGGTTAACTTTTTTCCGCGAGGATTATGGTATCTAATCAGGATGTGTTCTGAGTAAGCAATCAATGCAAATAGTCTTGGGACTATTATTATAAGAGCTGAAATTAATCAACAAAAATTCTATCTATTTCTTGGTTGCTTTAATAAAAATATCTATATAAAATAAAATATAGCATGATTGTTGCACGGGTCGGCTACGCAATTTCTATTTTTTTTATTTAGTGACTCCTAGCCAACAGAACATTGCTCATACTAAAGTAAACTATTTGGTCATGCTAGTTCTTGAACATTTCTTAGATCACTGCTTTATTATCAATAAAATGTTGATACCTGCACCGCCTTTTTCTACTATTGGAAAGGTAAGATTATATTCCTATATCACTGCTTAATTTAAAATGAATTTTAGTTTTGTTCTTTTTACAAAGGTTAGTTTTAGTATACCATATATTTCTGTTGTTAGAGATAAACATTTTTCATTGGATTATTGAACAATTGATCGATGGAGTTTAAATTTTGTTGGGCAAACAAGGATCGTCCGTTTGAGAATAGCTGCCGAGATCTGGATCTGGGGGCAAAGTGACCACGGTTAAATCTGGCAGCAGATCGTTTTCCTCCGATTGTTTTATCACAGGCATCAAAGCAGTAGGGGATGTAGGACCAGATTTGTTCTTCTGTTTCAATGGTTTTAAGTCTTCTGTGGGAAACCGCCGTCTGATCGCTGGACCTTGCTTCACCTTGATTCCAGCACTAGTTTGATTTACTTTTGGGAATATTCTCACTGGCAATCCTCCGGCCATGTAATAAGGCCTATGTTGAATTATATGGTTGCTTCTGGTATGGACTCCTGGCGAAGAGCCAGACGGCATGCGGTCGTTCTTTGGGTCCGCTAATTTTAAGACCCGCGAAGGACTTTCAATAGGCGTTTTCGGATATACTATTGACTCTTCGGTAGAAGGCCGCAGATGCTCTTTTGTAGGGGTCGATTGAGTATCGCTAAGCACTTCAACTTCGTTCAAAAATTCTGCCTTTAGAAAAGAGTGTGCATTGACTTCGGCGCCTACTGTCTGGTACGAATTGGGTCTTGTCGGAGCCGTTGTGGGCGTCCGGATGGGTGAAGAATCGGTAGACGAATAATTTTTATTGGCAGTCTGTACGGTTGCCATGGCTGCTGCGACAATGGCTTGGCCTAAGGTCTCGCAGATCGTTTTCAGGAGCTCCAGGTGCTGAGGTTGGTCATCGGTAATGGTTGACTGATCGCAACGCCCCTTCGTGTTCGCTGACTCTTGGCGCGATTTCGGGATATCACTCAGTCGTGGCGACGTCTGATTCCCCATGAAGTCGTCCGGTTCTGGGATTGATCTCCGGACAAAACGACAGTTATGGCAGCAACAAATTCCCCCTGTTTCTTTCAGATCAGCAAGAGGCGGATTGTAGATGGGAGTCATCACCTCTTCCGGATGATAGACATACTCCGTCCACATAGTCCTTTCCTGTCCCAGCGGCTGGTTAGAATATCGGAACTCGTCTGTTGGAGCTCTTCTCCTTAGCAGAGGATTTATTGTGGATTGCAGGCGCGGTGGACACGGAGATATCGTCGGGCTCTTCGGTCTGTTAGGGGCAGGGGGTGCTGGTCGTCGTGGCTGCTCCACTGTCGATTTGGATCCGGGGAGCAATGGCATCGCGCGCACGGAGGTGGGCATGGTCTGTGGCTGCGCTGACACCAGCTGGATGACAATGGTGTTTGGCAGATAGTTTTCCGGCTGACGCGGGCCCCGCTTGGACTTTGATTCCATCGTCAGGGTTAAATTACAAGGAATTTGGAAGCATTACTGTGGAGCAGATCAGTTTTGGGACACCTACTCAGTTCCGACGTGCTGCCCCTCAAAAAAAATATGACCTCGTTTAAAGAAATGTCCATCACTATAAATAGCAATATCTCGGAGGGACTGACCTTTCCAAGACCCCATCTTATCTAGCGCTTGCGTCAGTTCATTTTCGAAACGGGAGATATCGACACGACCGGCGATACACGGCTTGATTATATTCGAAGCATTTCATGTTTCTGCCAAAATAGAATTTTGCACAGGTTCCTCCGGCGGCGGAGAGATAACCGTTATTGCCGAAGGAGGCCCGTATCAGTGCGGAGCTTCGGTATATAAAGTGGCCAATTCGCACCATCAAACACACATTCGTCAGCTCAACCATGAAAGCCGGTAAGTCAACAGCGGAACTCCGACGAGATACCACCGTCTGGCGAACGTAGCACCATCCAACCAACCATTCTGCAATCCTCTGATCCTCAGCTCTAGTACTGTGCTGCCTCGCCCTCTTTGTGGCTCTCTATGCCGCGGACTACGTCTGCGATAACGATGGAAACAACAAGCCCGACTGCACAAACGCCACCAACCAAGGAGTAAAGATCCGCAACTTCTGGGACCCAACCCGTTACTGGTTGTGCAACTCGACTGAAGCTGAGAGTGTGTCATGTGAGATCTTTAACGCTAATGGAACGGTAACTACAAGAGGTTTCCTTGTGTCAAAGGGAGATTGTGTTCCCTGGTCAGAGTGGACATGGACTCCAAATTGCCCAGAAAATTAATTCAAATATTTCATTGAATAAAGAAATGATTGCAAGCTAAATAATTATTTTGCTGTTAATAAATCATGATAACTAAGAATGTGTAATATGTACACTTTCGGGAAAAAGGGAAAGTGATTAATTCCAACAATAAATGGGTTAACAAATATGTTAATTCGATAAAATGTAAATAATAATTCAAATATGCCTTATTTATTTATTATTCATTGGTTTTAAGTGATTCTCAATAGCCAGAAAGCTATATTGTTGAAAACACTACATGGGCACTTCCAAAGTCGGTAAAGTCAGAGTCAGAGTCAGAGTCAGTCAAAGTCAGAAAAAACGATTTTTTCCTGAAGAGAGGCTTCACATATAACTTCCACTGGTGCAAAGATAAATTCAGGGTAACTTTTCATTATAAGGAAATTTGGAAAATTCAACTGATTCGCACCGGACACAAAACGGAATTACCTTGTGAGGTCGACGAAGTCAAACGCCATTTTCTGCAATATTTTAATGCAACACATTTTAATCGTCTTTGCATTGATGACTTTTAAAAATGGTTACCAATTTTTCTCAAAAATAAACTGTGAGTTATTTTGGAAAAAACTCGTAACCATTTTTATTTAATTTGAAGTATATTCGCACGGAACATTTTAGAAAACTATAATGCATAATTTTCTTTTAACTCTGAATTTTCTGAGTGATTCTAGCAGCAAAAGCTTAGCATCAATTATCAAAACAAAACACGCCCTTTTTAAAAATGTTTTTCATAAAAATAACGAAATCTCGGGATTGCCTGAATTTGCTTTTAAGAATTTTACAATTTTATTTAGAATATTCTAAATTCTTAAAAATATAATCATGTATCTACATATGTTTTTGAGCATTTTAATTTCTTCGCCATGGTGGACCTTTCTGTGGAATTGCCCATATTCTTTATAAATTACTCAAATATAATGAGTAAAATACAGGAATTGTAGAGAATTTCTATCAATAAAAAAAGGATTGCGTCTATGTAATACTCTGTCATAATATTCAATAACAAGAAATATATAAATATAATAACATAACTTCACCCCAAAATATTATCACCTTTTTTCCTTTTTTGTGATAGAATAGAGAAAGACACCTTCTATCCTATTCCAGGCCAGTAAAAAGTAACAAATACCATATTTATCAATCAGCACAGTTTATTGCTCAAGCAGTGATTTCGGGGCAGGGCGGATACCATTCCCAAACACTCCAGCTAATGCAGTTTCCGCTTTTGGGATCGAATCCCGTTCCTTGTGGGCATGCCTTCAGGGCAGGTTCGCCGCTGTTGCCGCACTCCCAGTAGTGGGTTGGGTCCCAAAAGTCACGGGAAGTCTGTCCGGAGCGTCCAGTGCAGTCGGGCATTCCATTGCCATCGGGATCGCAGGCTAAGTCAGCGTAGACAGCAGCGAAGAGTGCCAGGAAAAGCAGGACGAGAGCTGACGAAAAATTCCTTTCTGATTAGCATATATAGTTCCAAGGAGCGTTCTCACAATCCAACTTACCCGTCTTCATATTGTAGGTCTTTAGTTGAATTATAGGTGCATGGAGCCCGAAGTCAGCCTTTTATAGCACCCTCATATCTAAGGCATAATTATCGCACATCCTACTTGTCTACCACTAGTGACTTGATAAATTCTATTTTCGAGCGAACATGGAATCGTTTAAAAATAATCGTGTGTGTACCGCTGACGGTATCTTGACTACTGCTTTACTATACCTGCTGCAAAGACTACATTTAATACCCAATCTAAAATTTTAAGCGAACATATTGGTAAAAAAATGTTCAAGATAATTTAACCAATGTTTTTTGTTTACGATGTGTGCACCTAAAGCAAGAGTCTTACAAAATATAAGAGGTTAGATAACAGAGATTTATTTTGTAGATTATCTAAGCATCTTACAACTTAGCAAATGTTTTTTTTTATTTATAATAGGATACGATTTTTTTATTCAATTTCAATTATTGTTAATTTTTTTTCTTTCAATTGAATTTATTCAAAGCTTAAATATAATTTTGGATTTTCTGTTTGGTTTCTTTCATAATAAAAATAGATTGCTTGTAGAACTTTTTACCTTCAATTCTATTACAGCAATTGTGCAATCGGTTATCTCAGGTAAATATGTACTTGAATGTAAACAAAACCATAAAAAAAATTGTGGACGGCTTTGTCTTGTGCCTAGCCGCCCGTTTGTGTGTTCCATCCTTGTCTAGGGGAGTGCTAACTGGCTCTCCTTCCAAACAACACAACTCCGTGGCTTGCTTGCCACCTTTTATATGCACGCTACGCAGAATAACGACTTGGGAATTGTAAGCGGTCAGCTAAAAATAGATTTAGGTATTTTTTAAAGAATGACAAGTATTAAATGATTTTATTTGTTCCATCAATATTTTTTATTTTATTTTTATTTTTTATTATTTATTTGAAAGCCGATACATATCGTAATTAATTTATTTAATTTTATTAATAAGTACTCTGTTACTTTATTGACATTGACACTGAAAATAATGGTTTTGGCTACCTGTTTTGGCCACCTGCAACGTGACACTTCTGACAGACAACTCAAAGCGCCCTCAAGGGTCAGTCATTAGCCGTATGACCATGTCTTGAACTGAAATTAGGCAATCCAAGCACGTAGCCACCCGTCGAGCATATAAAATGACATGTTCAGGGCAGACAGTTATCAATTATCATCGGTTCCACCTGCCGTTTGGTTATCTTTATTATTAAATTAATTATGTCCAGCTTCGCTAAAACTTCCTGCTCATTGCTGGTACTGATCCTGGCTTTCGGTATGCTTAAAGCTCTGCCGGCTAGGTCATCCAGGCAGCAGGCTGCAGCACCCTATCCATCCGCCGAAGAGCTAAAGCCTGAGGTACCCTTCGAGGAAGGCGTACCCGATCAGACTTATGGCCCACCGGATCTGACCTACGGTCCACCACCCACCGATGCCGTTGAGCAGCTGCCCAGTGACGAGGAGCCGCAAGATTTCACACCCGATCCGGATGCAGAAGAAGTTCAGCCGATCCAGCAGGCCCCACTCGCTCGCCTGACCAACCTTGGCCGATTGCCGAGTGCCCGAGGATTGGTATTCCTGTCGAGAAATCCGCTGAGAATTTTAGGACCAAGCGTAGCCCGCCTTCCAGTGGCCATCCTGGGCTAGAGAAACAATGCATTGATTTTTACAAACATTAAGTTTAATTATTGTCTTTTGTTACTCGTTAAACCATTAAAGAACATTTTCTGATACACCGAATAGATGTAATCGGAGGTCGAGATTTCGGAGACCCAATACGGTATGCTGAGTAGTATATATATATATGTATAACTATATATAATTAGAAAATACGAACGATAAAACTTCGGTTTGTTGGGTAAATTCTTCTTGGGCGTTGCTTTGGAATGATCGCGCTGCACCGACCTAGACTAACATACATAGTAAAATCTAAACAATAATTTATTTAAGAATACTACGCGAAAATCACTTGGCATTGTGCGGATCTCGAGTTAACGCAGGTAAATTCATAAGCTAATGCCATACTGAACTGAACTGAAGAGTATTGCAAAACTGTCTACTTAAAATGCTAGTTATTGTCTCTGGAAAAAATTGGAGCTAATGAATTGCAACAAGATAAAAAATACAACTAATATCGCGAAAAAAAATAAATTAAACACACAAATAGAGCACCAAAAGTGTTACATCCTTCGAAACAGGAGAAACAACTAAGGGTATAAACTACATAAAGCCTTCGTCATAAATTCGCACACAAATTCTATCTCGGTCCTGTTTTCCCTAAATATCCAACTCAGTGTGTCCGGTCGTTTAGGATCTGCGCCAAGCTGGCCCAGGTGCCAAAGACAAAGCCACCAAGTCCGAATATTAGGATGAGAAAGTCCTTCCACAGCATCCAATTGTAGCGTCCATATCCGACATTGTAAAACGTAATCATTTCAATTATGGGCGGCGCTATGAGAGCCAACGCCGAGCTACTGACGGCACCCACAAGGGAGATAATGGAACCCAAATTCGGAATACAAGTGGCCAGCAGAACTGTGGGAAAAAGGAGGCTTAATTCGTAATTTTTTTATAGAGAAATAATATCACTTACAAGTGAAGGTGACTAAAACTATTCGCAGCACAGTGGCTGACAAATCTTTGGCCCTCGTGGTATCAAAGTGGCTACGCACAAATGGCTCCACAATATTTACGGGCACATAGAACTGAAGGGTATAGGAGAGGAAGATGGCCACGGCCATGGTGATGCGTACCAGCTGGGAGAGACTGAAAAATAAATAGTGTAATAAAGGAAACATCTTAAAAGTCCCAAACAGATTAAGAATGGAAAATTTTCTGGATGGACTTACGTGTCGCCCTGCGGTAGATTCAAGGTTATGCTGCCCTTTACATCCTCGCCGTACTTCAGGTAGCCAAAGAACCCGACCGAGGTGTACAAACAGGCCACAATCACCATGCCAGTGTTGAGAACGCCTGTGGTGCCGCCAAAGTCCTCGGGTGTCCGCATATTGTTCTCCAGAGGCAGAACCACTCCAATGCCCTCAAACGCATAGATGGCGGTGCCAAAGTAGAGAGGAAGGGTGGCCCAGGTGGCGATCGGCTTGACCGTATGCACATCCGGCAGATCGTGCAGCATATACGAGAAGCTAATGGCCAGTCCGGCCACAGTGAGTATGGCGGCGATGAGGGAAACGGGCGTCAGGTACTTTAGGTTCCGCACCAGATTCAGCAAAATCATGGGCACCAGCATCAGCAGCAGGTAGATGTGCACATTGATCTTGTAGTAGTGATCCATCACGTCCTTGATGTTAAGGGCCACGAACAGGAAGTAGACGCAGCAGAAGCCAATCTGAGTGATGAACAGGAACGTTGTCACGATCCGCCTGGCCAGCTGAGAGTATCGCCTCAGGCCCAGCGGTCCCGTCTCAAAGCTGCAATACGCAACCTCGGAGAAGTCCAGTGCCGGCTGCTGCAGCCGTCGGCAGAGCTCATGGGAGCAGTTCACCAGCATGTGCATGCAGTGGGTGCAAATAGCACCCATGATCATGGTGCCAAACAAACCCACATACAAGCCGGCGTTCTTGAAGGCATCCGGCATGGCCAGGATGCCAGTGCCAATGTTGCCCTTCAGCAGATGGATCAATGTGTCAAAGTTTGACGTCGGGTGTTCCAGGGTGCGATGAAGGGTGGGGTTGTAGCTGGCCTTGTCCGCTGCTGATCCGTGTTCGTCGTCTCCCGATCCCGAGGCTGCTGCGTGCACTCACAGAGAAGAATCACAAAGAATATTTAAGTTCATTTCTCATATAAAGTAACTATTTATTATATTCAAACAAAAAATTCAAATTCAAATAAAAAGAGCCTGAAGAGGCGGACACTAACTCACCTGCTAGACTGTCCTCGCTGTGGACATTCACCAGCGTATTGTCCGGCGGAGAGCTGCGCACAGGTCGCGCTGCCGATCCCCGGCTGCCCTCGTAGTCGGAGGCATCGCTCTGCAGCAGCAACGGCTGGCGTTCTGACATCTTCTTGCGAGGCGCACCCTCGGGAATCTGGAACAAGTGGGTGTAGCGATGTTAAATCAATTATTTTGGATGCACCAATTGTGATGTGCCCTTCCCGACGGCACGAAACGCACTGAACCTCCAGCCACTTGCGACGCCCGCTTCTCGCCTCGAAAATTTTCCGCTGACTCAGTTTTCCCCGCTCAAATAACAATAGGAGATTCAGATAGTGCGGCGGCCACAGCCGATGGACGAGCGGACAGCGGACGCGTGCCGTGGTGGAGTGGAAAATTTTCGGACCACGCAGATAGTCCGAACTTAGCCTTGGACTTGACTTGAAGTTCAAACGAATAGATTGATTCATTAGGGCACCACATTACATGCTCGCATCGGAAGTCGATATCAAATTTGCGAGTCCAGTCACTGAGTAGAGTATAGCTTGAAGTCCGAAATCGAAGCTGCCAAGTCGCAAAAACAAGCTATACGAGTAAGTAGGTGATAAGAACCGCATTTCGCCTGGAAAGCCACCGATGTTTGTACCATAAATCACAGTTATATAATATGTATCCAGACGTCGTATCAAATATCCACCCATTATTATTATACTCAATATTGACTCAGCAGTGACGAGCTCAGCGTTTCGCAAATATCATATCTCATTTCTGAGTGGTTCGATTTTCATTACATCCGACGGCTCAGAATGGAAGTAGATTAACATAACACCTACATATGTACATCCATATATGAGGAAATAAGTACGTCAGTCAAAAGTGTTAATATTTAATTTAAGGAATTTACTATAAAACTTAAGATATACAAGTACAATCACAAAATATTGGGGTATAATATTAAATTAAGACCTACAATCACATTGCGTTTGGCTAATTTCAAGCCCATTTGCTTGATTAGTAATAACTAATGATCTTAACGTTTTCTCTTGGCAATAATTACAGCCCTGAACTGAGAATTATTTTATTGTTATTTTTATACCTCACACTCACATGTTTTCCTTTTCCAACCACCTATTTAGGAATTTCTTTATTAAACATGAACATAAAATAGATTTATTACTTTTTCACTCATTAATAATTACAACCCTAATTAAAGGCACATTTTTGATTAAATTAAAAAAAAACATAATACAAGGTAAAGAATTGAACTAAATGTTTAATTACTAGTAAAATATGGCGAAGCAATTTTTGATATCGGTTATGTTAATACTCATATGATGCAGGTAATTAGTTCGATTAATTAATACAAAAAACTATAATTAACGTAGAATAAGAGGTTAATAAATTATTCTTGCTTTTTTTCTGAACCGTTTAAAAAGATAATTAATTAGTAGAAGCTCTGAGGATTAGATCCAGACAAACAGCAAACTAACATGTGCCGGCATCCCACCTGATTCAAGAAATCATTGTTTAAAAACCATAAAGAACGCAAGCAAACACTTTGCTCTAACCTATTTCTGTATTATCAGACACCTCACACTAACTTGCACAACGAAGTGAGGCGATATTAAAAAAATCTAAAAGTAAATTTCACTTACGGAGAATATCACAAATTAGAGGAGGAATGTCAAGTTGGGTTGTTTGCTGTTTTTCGATGTTCTTGGCAGTTGTATAAGGCAGTTGGCGGGCAGTTGGGCAAATAATAATCTTGGAACTAAAACTGTAAGAAACCATAATTAACAGATGGATAAAAGTGGACAACTGAATTAAAATAAACACATTTAGAATGCGCATAAATCGATGACCAACAATTGTATATGTATGGCAATTTCTACCTGTTGAAGGTTGGTTAACGGCGTCAGGTCCTCCATTGATTATTCCCGCTTGTTACTGGGGATGCTCCTGTGAAGGTCACAACGTCGACGCGCAATATATCAGTGTGGGAATAGGGAAATCACATAAAATCCACAATGGTTCGCAACTCCATGGGCTTCAGCAGTGGCGGGGGCGGAGGCGCAGGCCAGGAGCGGATGCCAATTATCTTTGACAAGAGTGTCTGGAAGCACTGTGAATCGAACGGAGAAAACATCAACAATGAATCATGTTGTATTCATTCATCAAAGACGTATGTTTGATAACACGCGACAGTCGGCCGACCGATAGCAAACATTCATTGTCCAGTCGCAAGACTCTTTAACGCTCGCATGGTTGTGGTTTGTTGTCGTTACATATTTGTGTTTAAATACATACGTTACAATTTTCTTCGGAATTAGCTCGCAATAACAACTGCCTGGAAACCTGCACTGAGGCAGCGAAATACCAACGGCTGAGGTTGGTTTTTTCCGAATTTATCGATAATTTGGCGGTACAGTACAAGCCCGATAAAATGGAAAATGTAAGTAAAATTCCCAGGAAAAATAAAAAAATTAATGAATTTTTTTAAAGTAATTAGAGTCAAATAGCTTTAAAAAAAGAAAGTAACGTTAGTTTAAAAGCCTAAAAAATTAGACTTTGTAATCAAATAAACGATGCTTTTTATGTCATCCGAACTATAGAGTAACTCCTGTACCTAATCGCCCATCGCTAGAGTTTTCAGTATTATTTTCATATTTCTGCAACGGTCCTACTTTTGTGCTCTCCCAATTCGTGACGTGTCTGCGGTAAAATTATTAAAAGTCTCTGTTTTTACCTAAATTACCGGAGAATCCGTATAAGAAGAGCAACATGGTCGAGCTGGCGAGCGTCATATCAAAGTTCTACAACGACTACGTCCAGAACACCCCCAAAAAGCTCAAGCTGGTGGATATCTACCTGGGCTACATTCTGCTGACCGGCATCATACAGTTTGTTTACTGCTGCCTGGTCGGCACCTTCCCGTTCAACTCGTTCCTGTCGGGCTTCATCAGCACCGTCAGCTGCTTCGTCCTGGCCGTGTGTCTGCGCCTGCAGGCCAATCCGCAGAACAAGGCCGTCTTTGCTGGCATCTCGCCGGAGCGCGGATTCGCCGACTTCATCTTTGCCCATGTGATCCTGCACCTGGTGGTGATGAACTTCATTGGCTAACAAACTTGTACAACTAGATTCGCATGTATTTAAAATAAAATGTAAACTATTTGTAGTAGATCTTTCTGTATGCGCCGTAGAAATCGAACGGCTCCCGAGCGAATCCCAAATTCAGATCTGGTTCCGGAACATACATGTCAATAAGTCGTATTTTTTCCAAATAGTCGGTCAGTTTGAGCTCGGGCTGCTTGGCCTTGGTGTTGACTGGGCGCGAGCTCACCTTCTGCGGTATTGTCACTGAGTCGTTGACGTTTAATGACTTCAGATTTTTGAAGATAGTATCGCCTGGCTGGAAGTTCAGCTTCTGCGTGATCTTTTGAGGATATCAAATTAGGTTTTAATTGCTTTGGATATGAGAACAGAGACTTACTTTTGGAGCTATGGCGGCCATAGATTTCGGCGATAGGTTGACCGATGCCTGCGCATTTTTAAGGGTGTCGATCAAGCTCTTCTGGCCAACGCAGGTGTTGTACTCGGGCGCGGCCAAAAGCTGCATCACGGGTCTCGGGGTAGTGGAGCCTCCCGTAACCCGGGCATCGGCCTGTAGCAGTGGTTCCTCCACATCCAGGCAGCGAAAGGACTCAACGATGACATTAGGCGGTGCTGACGATGGGCAATGGAGGCGACGTATTGTGGGACATTTTGGCTTCAGATTCGGACGAGTTTGACGCTTGTACGGCATTTTGAACAGAGACAGGGACGCCCCACACTAATACTTTTGATTACAACTCTGCAATGAAGCAGCACGCCACACTGTGGTCAGGGAAACGAACAGCTGTTCTTCTGGATACAGTAAAATGAGGCTACACGAAACGAATTCGCCGGAGGAATTGTTTCGACTTATGAAAACCAAGCCAAAAGTTAGGTAGGTATTTCGTAAATATTTCTGAAGGTTGACAGATAATTGACAAAAATTTAACTGCGCTTTGTTTATTGGCGGTGTTCTGTAATTCAACGCCGGTTGTGACGCTCCCCAACACTGGTTCGTCTACAGCTGTTGGCCGAACATCCGAATTACAAATAATTCGGTTTCTTCAATAAAATGGCATTATCACGCGCCAAACCAGACGAACTGCCCAAGGATGCCGTCGTGATAACAGAGGATCAGGCCTTGAAATACCAATGGAAGATTATAACATCCTGGGACAAAGTGGGCGATGTGTGAGTGAAATTCTAAGTACACTTGTCGCTTACCTAATATCCAAAACATAATGTTTCGTTCAGGTGGTCCCTGCGCTATGCACCTGGAGTCCTGAGTGCAATGGCGGCGGCCACGGGGGCCTATATAAATAACCACTATCGCACCAAACTGCGGCTGGGCGGGCACGGAAGACTATCCAGCTACTTGCCCATTGTCGCCGTACCCGCCATATTCAGCATGCTGACGCACAAGTTCTTCATCCAGCGACCAATCCTCCTGAACCCGCTGGGTCAGTGCCCCGCGTGCCTCCAGGTGCGAAGTGCCGCCTTCCAGACAAGCCTGGGAATCGTGTATCCCACGATCTTGGCGCCCTTTGCCGCTTTTATGTTTGCCACCCGCTGCTACACATACCGCATGCCCTCGATCACGGAGAACCCGCGAGAGGTGTTCATGCTGTGGCGGAAGCTCACGCGACCCATTGTGCCGGCCCTGGGGACCATTATATGCGTTCAGGCCCTAATCACAATGTTCCTCACAGGCCTGGAGGACAAGCAGAACTTCCAAATGATGCTACGGATGAAGGAAATCGAACACGAGCTGGAAGAAAAGCACATGCCACAGAGATTCGACTTCTAATTGTTTTTACTTTGTTACCTAGTTGAAATAGAGGCGCATTTTTTTGGAGAGAGCCCTGAGTGCTGGTCGTAGATTAAATGTTTTTTTTATTTAAAAAACTCATTTTTCCTGTATACAAGAAAAAATAAGAATTCCTTAAATTTCCAATTGCACAGTTTTAGTGTGTGGCCGTATAGCGGGAATTTCGAAAACGAAAGTATATTTCGCAATCCTGTTAACGGTCATACCCCGCACACATTCATCGGCTGCAAGTCGGCTGACGAAATTGTTTGAATTTGCATTTACTGTTGAAAACGTGAGTAATACATAACAAATATTTACCAATGAAGGTGAGCGGGTGTAATGCCAACTGGAAAATTAAAAAAGCGGGCACTTTTCTCTCTTAAATCGCTTTGAAATTGGGTAATACTGTCACGTCGTGCTGGCGGCGTGCACTTTCACTGCTCCGATTTTGTGGCCAATTGAGGGGTTAGGGGAATCAATTGTCGCGTGGCAACCTTTCAGTGTGCGCATTTTCTGACCCGCTCCTCCATTGCAGCAGCACCAGCAAAATGAAGTTCCTGACCGCCAAGGAGGTGCGCGATGCGTATCTGGACTTCTTCAAGGAGCAGAAGCACATCTATGTGCACTCGTCCAGCACGATTCCGCTGGATGACCCAACGCTGCTTTTTGCCAACGCCGGCATGAACCAGTTCAAGCCCATCTTCCTGGGCACCGCCGATCCCAACAGCGAGATGTCCAAGTGGGTGCGTGTGGCCAACACGCAGAAGTGCATTCGCGCCGGCGGCAAGCACAACGATCTGGATGATGTGGGCAAGGACGTTTACCATCACACCTTCTTTGAGATGCTGGGAAACTGGTCCTTCGGCGACTACTTCAAGAAGGAGATCTGCTCCTGGGCCTGGCAATTCCTCACCGAGCGCCTTGCCCTCCCCAAGGATCGCCTGTACGTCACCTACTTCGGAGGCGATGAAGCCAGCGGCCTGGAACCCGATCTAGAATGCAAGCAATTGTGGCTGGACTTGGGCCTAAAGCCGGAGCACATCCTGCCGGGCAGCATGAAGGACAACTTCTGGGAGATGGGAGAGACTGGACCGTGTGGCCCCTGCTCTGAGCTGCACTTTGACCGCATCGGCGGACGTAGTGTCCCGGAGCTGGTAAACATGGACGATCCCGATGTATTGGAGATCTGGAATCTTGTGTTTATCCAGTACAACCGCGAGTCTGACGGCAGCCTTAAGCAGTTGCCCAAGAAGCACATCGACTGCGGCATGGGATTCGAGCGGCTGGTGTCCGTAATCCAAAACAAGCGCTCCAACTATGACACGGATCTCTTTGTTCCACTCTTCGATGCCATCCAGGCAGGCACTGGGGCACCAGCTTACCAGGGACGCGTCGGTGCTGATGATAGTGACGGTATTGACATGGCGTACCGCGTGCTGGCCGATCACGCCCGCACTATCACCATTGCCCTGGCTGATGGAGGCACTCCAGACAATACTGGCCGTGGCTATGTCCTGCGTCGTATCCTCCGTCGCGCTGTGCGGTTAGTAAAAAACCATTCCTTGACAGGAGTCTAAAACATAATCCTTAATTTCCCTTTAGTTATGCCACTGAGAAACTGAACGCCAAGCCTGGATTCTTTGCCACGTTGGTAAACACTGTCGTGGACCTGCTGGGCGATGCCTTCCCAGAGGTGAAGAAGGATCCGCAGCACATCATCGATATCATCAACGAGGAAGAGCTCCAGTTCCTCAAGACTCTGACGAGGGGTCGTAATTTGCTAAATCGCACAATCGAAAAGCTGGGAAACGCAACCATTATTCCTGGCGACGTTGCCTGGCGATTGTACGACACTTACGGATTTCCCGTCGATCTTACTCAACTAATGGCGGAGGAAAAGTCCCTGCAGATCGATATGGCCGGTTACGAGGCAGCCAAACAGAACTCTTATGTGCTGTCACAGGGCAAAGGCGCCAGCAAGATCGAAGAGATCAACCTCGACGTGCACGCCATCTCGCAGTTGCAGGAGCAGAATGTGCCACCCACGGACGACTCCTACAAGTACAAGTACGAAGCTGTTTCGGCGGAACGTGACTCTGCGTACAACTACGGCGAGTGCACCAGCAAGATCGTGGCCCTGCGCTTTGAGAATCAGTTTGTGAACGAAATTAGCAATGGCCAGAAGGCAGGAATTGTACTGGACAAGACCAACTTCTATGCGGAAAGCGGCGGTCAGATCTACGACCAGGGAGCTTTGGTTAAGGTCAATGACGAGGCCAACGAATTCTTGGTGGACCGTGTTTACAACCGTGGTGGCTACATTCTGCACATTGGCGTCGTCGAGGGCACACTGAAGGTGGGCGATGAACTCCAGCTGCACATCGATGTGGAGCGGCGCTGGCTGACCATGAAGAATCACTCTGCCACGCATGCACTCAACCACTGCCTTCTCCAGGTCCTTGGCAAGGACACCGAGCAGAAGGGCTCGTTGGTGGTGCCCGAGAAGCTGCGTTTCGATTTCAATAGCAAGGCTGCCATGACCATTCAGCAGGTGGCGAAGACTGAACAGCTGACAAAGGAAATGGTGTACAAGAATGTACCCATCTACGCCAAGGAATCGAAGCTCGCAGTGGCCAAGCAGATCCGTGGCCTACGCTCGGTGTTTGATGAAGTCTATCCGGATCCCGTGAGGGTAATCTCCTTCGGTGTACCCGTAGACGAGCTCGAGCAGAATCCCGATTCGGAGGCCGGTGAACAGACCTCGGTTGAGTTCTGCGGCGGCACCCATCTCAGACGATCTGGTCATATTATGGACTTTGTAATCAGCAGCGAGGAGGCCATTGCCAAGGGCATACGGCGCATTGTGGCTCTGACAGGCCCTGAAGCCCTGAAAGCACTGAAAAAATCGGAGGCCTTCGAGCAGGAAATCGTCCGCCTCAAGGCCACCATTGATGCCGATCAGTCTGGCAAAGACTCTAAGTCGCATGTTAAGGAAATAGTCGAGCTGACCGAACAGATCTCGCACGCCACGATTCCGTATGTGAAGAAGGATGACATGCGCAATCTGTTGAAGGGCCTGAAGAAGACTTTGGACGACAAGGAGCGCGCGCTGCGTGCCGCCGTCTCTGTGACTGTTGTAGAGCGTGCCAAGGCGCTGTGCGAAGCGAATCCCAAGGCCACCGTGCTGGTTGAGCAGCTGGAGGCGTTCAACAACACCAAGGCGCTGGATGCCGCCCTCAAACAGGTGCGCACTCAGCTTCCGGAAGCCGCTGCCATGTTCTTCTCCGTCGATGTGGACTCAAAGAAAATATTCTGCCTTAGCTCAGTGCCCAAGAGCGCAGTGGAGAAGGGTCTAAAGGCGAACGAGTGGGTGCAACACGTCTCCGCCACGCTGGGTGGCAAGGGAGGCGGCAAGCCGGAATCCGCTCAGGCTTCGGGCACTAACTACGAAAAGGTGGACGAGATTGTTCAGATGGCTAACAAGTTTGCCCAAGCGAAATTGGCTTAAACAGAGGAATTGGTTTACACAAAAAATCGGCAATTCTTCAATTACTCAGAACTTTGATAAACATTAAATGCTTACAAATGGTAATCCATTTATCTGTTGCAAACAGCATTTCAGATGAATTTTTCGCTTATTTATAAAATAAAAGCCTTTGTACACTTATAGTTCATGTGCATTTTGTCTTTATTGAGGGTTGGTAGGGGGAAACTAAAAAGCTAGGGGAAGTCGAAGGGCATTCAAGGGTGGTTATGAAAAATAAAGACGAATTATATTTTTCTTAAAAATCCAAAGTAACAATAATTTACAAAATACACAAAATAAACTACATATAATTTAGAAAAATCAGTCAGTAAAATCTATTGAAAGCTAACGAAAATCTGTTCATTAAGCAGACTTCTGTAGTTTGTTATTCTCTATAATCCAATCTACAGCCTCTGAAAAGTTTTCCACCAACGCAGTCGGTGGCGGCGAGGGGTTAACATCCGGCAAATATTTTCCGGTTTTGACCAGAATTCCCTGCATGCCCACACTCATGGCGCCCACAATGTCATCATTGGCATCCTGAAACCATGAAACATTAATGTCAATATCCAATGAGAAGCCTAAATAAAATTTACATCTCCTATCATAACGCAGGACGAAGGATCTAAGCCATTCAAAGCACCTTCGAAGAAGTAAGGGTTTGGTTTGCCAATCAACTTGGCGCATCGTCCAGTGGCAAATTCCAGGCCCTTGACAAAGCAACCTGGACCCAAGGCTAGCCCATCATTGCGTTTATAGAATTTGCCCTGATGTATGGCCACCAGTTGGTGATTCTTATTTTCCAGAAGAACACTATTTGGAAAAGTATTATCAGTAGGAATAATATGGTATTGTTAGCGATCCTTACTTGAAGGCCTTATTTAGACAGTCATAGTTGAACGCCTTGGGCGCTAGTCCAATTACAACGGAGTCCTGATAACGTTTCGTATCCTCCGGCGGAAAGTCCTGACGAGCATCCTCTGACAGGAGGTAAAATGGATTAAGCTTACTCTTCTCCACATACGCGACGGCGGCACTCAAGGAGCTGTAGATCTCCGATTTATCCAGCTGGAAGCCAATCTTGCAGAGTCGTTCGTGGAGCGTTGCCTTCGAATCCTTGGTTGTATTTGTTACAAATTTTACAGCTATGCCGGAACCACGCAACCTGCCCCAAAGTATATGAACATAAATAGTCTTGCTTGCTGACAAACTGTCAGGCGTACCTCTTCAGAGCCTCAACGGCATTGGGAGTGGGGTCGTCCTCCACGTGTAAAGTGCCGCTGAGATCTATCAGCGCAGCTTGAATGGACATCCTGTTGATATTTGCAAAGCTTCTTCTCCCAATCAGAAACATTTAGTAATTCCAGCTGGTTCGATATTGTTCCATCGGCTATCGATGTAGTCGATATACTGTAGCAAGCAGCTGATATAGAAAGCATGGGCGTAGCACGAGGGGTTTTATTTAATAATTATTATTTAGTATATAAATATTCACATTTATTATTTATTTTTCATATTTTCCTTGCTGAGTTTAATTTGTTCTGTTTTTATATGAATTATTAACTTCAGACCCTTAGGCACAAGTTTTAACTACTTCCCTGCTCGCAGGCGCTGTTAGCAATGTTGTTTTCTACCGGCAGATCTGTTTTAGCGCGAGCTCTGTTCGATATATCCGCGAAATGGAAACAAAACGGACTAATAGCAACATACTGCCAGTCAGCCACAGCTCTGCGCCCCAAAAAGGCCAAGTCCAAGCGAAAGGAGGTAAGGAGAAGCAAAATCGAATAGAATTTACATAACTAAGCAAAAGATTCCTCTTTCAGGCGCAATACTTCTCCGATGCCAAGAGGGTCCGGGCGATAGGAGGCAAGGGGGGCGACGGGTGCGTGTCCTTCCTGCAACTGTGGTGCAATGAGAGGGCCGGTCCCGATGGCGGCGACGGTGGACATGGCGGGCATGTCGTTTTCCAGGCCTCCAACGATGTGCGTAACTTCAACCACGTGGGCAGCGTTCTAAAGGCTGACGAAGGAGAGCGCGGCAACGCCAAGGATTGCCACGGCAAGAACGCCAAGCACGCAGTGATTAAGGTGCCTATTGGTACCATTATTAGAAACGCTCAGGGCATCATTGTCGGGGATCTGGCGCAGGCGGGTCTCATGTTTGTGGCCGCTCGAGGTGGAGCTGGGGGCAAGGGCAACCGTTTCTTTACCACAGACAAGGAGACAAGTCCCAAGGTCTGCGAGTACGGGCCGAATGGCGAGGACTTTTCCTACATCCTGGAGCTGCGCAGCATGGCAGATGTGGGCCTGATAGGCTATCCAAATGCCGGTAAGAGTACCTTACTGAATGCCTTAACCCGCGCCAAGCCGAAGGTGGCCCCGTATGCTTTTACGACTCTGCGTCCCCATTTGGGCACCGTCCAGTACGATGATCATATTCAGCTGACTATCGCCGATCTGCCAGGCCTCGTGCCCGATGCACACCTTAACAAGGGATTAGGCATACAGTTCCTAAAGCACGCAGAACGGTGCACCCTGCTGCTTTTCGTCCTGGACGCCAGCGCCTCGGAACCCTGGAGGCACTACTCCCAACTCATGCACGAGCTGTGCCAGTTTGGCGGAAGACTGGCCAGCCGCCCCCAGTTGGTGGTGGCCAACAAACTTGACGTTGACGAGGGCCGGGAAAACTTCGAGGAGCTGCAGCGCCGTCTCGAGAAACCAGTTCTTGGTATCAGTGCAAAGATGGGTCAGAATCTTGAGCAGCTTCTTAAAATCATTCGAAGAGAGTACGACAGGCATAAGGATCAGGAAAGAGCTCAAAGCTAAAGATGGTTTGATTGTTATTTATAAATAAAACTTTATTCTTACGGTCTACACAAAGATAATGGAACGACAATTCATTACAAGCCCTCTTCGGATGTCGGCAGCCAAAAGGCCATATTTGTACAGGCCGAGGCCAGCATCATATACTTGGGATTGAACTGGACACATTGCACCGGCCCCGGATGGTCGCCATTGAGCACGGATACCTTGTTGCCCGTGTCGGCATTCCAGATATGCACTCGTCCGTCCGTGCTGCCCGAGAAGATGAACTGTGAGTCCGGACTAAAGCTGGCTTCGATGGCGATACCCTTGTTGTTGGGATATCCGGTAAACGTTTGCAGCGGCGTACCATGAAAGGCGTCTACTAGCCGAATGACCGACCCGTTGGTACTGATTAGGATGGTCTTACCGTCCCTGGAGAACTTTAGCCCCGTCCAGTCGCACTCCTTTTCCTGGTTCAGTTTAAATGTGACAAAGGGACCCTTGTCGAACGATCGCAGGTCGTACAGCTTGATACTCTCCGAGTTGACACCGGCGGCGAAGATGAGGCCCTCGGGATCGTAGGCTGCGATAGGCCGACCGGACAGATGCATGAGCCCCTGGCAGTTCGGCGATCGGAGGTCCCACAGTCGCAATGTTTTGTCCAGTGAGCCGGATAAGAAAGTGTCCTCCACTGGCGAGATGCACAGCGATATAACCTTCTTGGTGTGTCCAGGGAAGTAGCGCAGGTATTTGTTGTCGTGCAGGCTCAGATACCGGATGGTATCGTCCACCTTTGTTGAGCTGTGGATGGCCGTGTTGTTGGCGTGCGTGAAGTGGATGAGGTCCACGCCGTACTTCTTTGAGTTGACCGTTCGGGACTGCGTTCCCTTTTCGCAGTCGTATATCACGATCTGGTCGTCCTCGCTGCATGAGATAAGGTGCTCTCCATTCGGCGCAAAGTCGATGGCGTTGATCTTATCAGTGTTTTCCCGAAAGATCTTTGCCACTTTGAAGCTGCGGACCACAGAATCTATAAGTTTTATCTTCATTGTGCAGTGCGCTGGGTTTCTATTTTGTTTATAATTTTTTTATTCGACGCGAGGCAATGTTAGAGATGATACTTGGTTCGATAACAGGTTCAGCATTTCTCATCGAACTATCATGCCGGAACTGGTTCAGGAGCAAACATTTTAAATACGCGTTATTTTTGGTTCAGAATCTGAGCATTATATAATTATATATTTAAGTCCCAGTCAAAAAGTGGAGGCAGTTAATAATATTAATTCTAAAGTTTTTTGACTATTATTAAAATTGTAAAAAGTAAACTGGAGTTACTCCAATATCCAAAGATAAAACCAAAAAAGTCATAGCTTTTCTTCCAAATGCTCGGATTAATTGATAGGATTCTCCATAATATTAAAAGGTTAATCAAAATATAATAAACTTTATAAAATTAATAAATAAACTAAATATAAGCACACTGTAAAAAATCATAAAAAAAAAAAACCCAGCCTGAAGGCCTTCGTTGCTCTGGCTATTTCTCTTTGTATCTCAAAATTAATTTTAAGGTACAATTAATTAAATAAATAAATTAAAAGGTAAAGACATTTTGTTGGTTTAACAACAAACAAATTTTAAGTATTTATTTTTCGTAAAGTGAATTGTGATGTGAAGCGTATTAAAGCCTACAGTTATTTTTAATAAGTACATTTTAAATATACACACTTTGATCTGTTAATATTGTGTACATTAAAAATGTACAACTTATTGCTGCTGTTGGCAGTCACAGGTGATGCTGGGAGAGTTACCCAGCAGATCCTTGGGATCCACGTACGCCGTACCCTCCTTACCTCGAGCAAAAGGTGTATGTCCGTTGGTTTGTAAGTAAAAGTCGCCATGTATCCTGAAAATTATAGGTCGTATTAATTACTCATATGCAATCTAATTTAGGCAACTTACGACGTGGGGCAGTGATGACCCATTACCACCGGTCGGCTCGTATCAACAGTTTTCTTTTGCTTAAAATCCGACCAGTTCTTAGCCGCCACTGCATCGAATCGTATGGGATAGCGATCTGAAACACTCTCGGCCCAGAACCACCAGCTGCGCCGATGGCTGGACAGATCGTTGTCAGTAAGCATTTTGTAGTTGCGCTTGGGACAACCGGGTTGCAGACTGCTGCCTCCATTAGGCCAGAAATCCGCGGTTCCCGTGCTTGTCGGCGCGCCATACAACCATGCATCCGTGTGTATAACGTCTACAAACTCGGCATCCTTTTTGGAAAGATGTGTGCCTGGGTAATAAAGCGGAAAAGCAGGATCTAAAGCTGAAATTCTACCAAAAAAAGGGTTTTATTTTTGCTTATATATTATATTTTAAAGTTTCCCCACCTCTTTAATTTCCTGACACCATTTGTGCGCTTGATTATCTCACGTCCAATGACTCCGGCCAGCTGACCGCCCATTGAGTGTCCAACAACGTGAAATTTCTCAATATCCAGACCGTGATCAAACATTTGGATGAGGATTTTGGCCAATTCCGGACCCAGTTGCTTAATATTGGGGAAGGCATCGAACATATAATTGCCATCGGCCAGTTCTCCCCAGTCCAGGACAATCAGGTTGGTATCCTTGCGCTCCAAATAAGCCTCGGCAATGACATGTATGCTCTCAACATCCGGGTCTTCCAGGTAGCCATGAAGGTACAGCACCGTGTTCTTGTTCAAGTCCAAGTGCTCATCCTGCAAAAGGCTCTGGAAGTCCGTTAAATCGTAGATATCGCTATCGGCTACACAGGGTCTGTGTGGGTAAGGCGATAAAACTTGGGTTAAAATAGGTTCTTATACATTTATTAGGAATTTTTTTACTTTCATGTTTAAAATGGAATTTTTGCTTGGAAACAATGGAGATTTATTTTGAAAATATTATTCTAAAACTAATTCTGTTATCAATAAATGTACAGAAAGTATTAGGGTAAAACTCTGTAGATTTAGTTTAAAGATCAAAAAATATATATTTTGAATTATCTCACCCATAATATAGGATAAACTTGGCCGTTGTCAGATCAGCTTTGGAGTTCTTGAGACCGAAGAGCAACCCTGGATAATTTCATGAAAATCCAAATGGTTTTAGCGGAATTTTCCATATTTGCTTATTCACTTACTGGATTTGTTTTTAATGGCTTTATGCATATTGCTTTAGGTTGCTTGGTTGGCGCCGAACTGCTGTTAGTCCATAAAATGATTGATTACGTGGTGGCCGGCAGCTGTTTTCCGGATATCCTCTGCTCCCATGCGGTGGTTGACAAAGACTGGGGTCGGTGTACACTCGATTAGTTGCGGATCAACGTGGTGGCGTGGCCTGGCCTAAAATCCATTCAAATTGATAAGTCTAATTAAATTTAAATCTATCTCGGATAAGATAGAACACATAAGCAACCAGGCCAAAATAGCCTTGCGACGACGCAACCATCGTGAATCACAGAAGTCGGTGGTGGCACCAACGGCGGCAAAGTCCGGCCTGATGTAGGTCCAAACTTTTACCATGCATCATTCATGTGCACAGTGGGAAATCTAATTTTGGCCATTGTTGTTATATTTTAATGACCAATTTGTGGGTTTGAAAGCGTTTAATCGACCATTAATCCCACTTTGCACTTGACGGTAATCTATGAGTGATCGATCCGAGGCAATATACATTAAAGCAAATGAAAGCCATAAAACTGTGTCGCCACTTAGTCTACTTTGTTCGCTGAGCTATTAATATCACCTATCACAAGTAGTTAGGTGTTTCCGTGTGCACATTCCATGCAGTTAGGAAATTGCACCACCCAAAGCAACTAAAAACATAGAAAAATTTGAGTTAATTATTATTTCTTTTACAATATTGTAGAAGCTAAAATCTTGAAAAAATAGATAAACTGACTTAGATCGTAATTATTTTTTTTAAGGTAAAACCGTACTTAAAGTCTTTTAAAACGTGTCATTGAACCTTATTTGATCTTGCCAACTATGTTTAATGGACACAATTAAACTATAAAAATGTTTCGTTATTAAAAGCAAACGTTTGTTCGGGGTCGATTAAACGATGAACACCACTGTCTTTTGCCGCACAGATTACCTTAACCCCGAATGGACAAACTACAAATGCTTAAATATGCAGACTTGAAATTACAGCTCGTGGAACTACAGTCAAGCTCACCTAACTTGAAGAATGCTTGGGGTTTACATAATCAGAAAGACAATTTTTATGTTTTTTTTATAATTTTGACTTTTTTAGGAAGGCATATCTGACAAAATAATTTATAGCTTTTAGAGACATGTCTTTTAAGTTCTTGTTTTGTATATTTTTGAGTACTTCACAATGCATCAAATTATTTAGGATTTTGATTAAATATAACTTCCACTTTAAACAAGCTTAAAGTTCGGCTTGGGCAGGTGAGTCTATACGTTAATACGTTCGTTGTTTTGTGTTTGATGTTATAGCAGGTACCCTCATCACCCTACACCTTTTACCCCCAATCTCTGTGGGCACCCCAACGCGTGCAATTGTAATTTAAGTACCGGCGGCGGGCTTTCTGCCTCAATTTCAGCGCTATACTACGGACATAAATAAAGAGCACTTCAATTTATATTATATTCCGGCTTATCGGGGGGAAATTAGCAGTCAGATAATGGCAGTGAGGGGTCGGCGCCAGCAAAGCTCTTGGGCGGAAGGCAGAGAAATCGCTTAGCAAAACGCGCCACTTTAGGCGAAACAAAAAAACCAAAATAATCCAACAATAATAGCAACTCAGCATATTTGACATGGCCGTCTGTAATTAACGCGGACACTAGACACCTGTTGAGCACGGGGAAAACGGAGGGCACCAGGTCAGTGGACGGAAAACGGACGTGGGAGCTTGCGACACTTGGCGGAAAACTGATAATGACCGAAGTCTGCCTGTATACAGACAAAACTTAGGAATTCACTTGTATAATTGATTGGTTCCATTGGGTTCGTTTGCCTGGGCTGCGCCCAATTAAATTTGCATCTGATTGACTCTCACAGATCATTTCATGGTGCTTTTGGGTGCGATCGCCCGCGGTTTCCAAACGACACTTACAAACGAGGGGAACGGGAACGTGAACGGCACCGTGCGTGGTGGCGATTGCGAGTGTTAGGCAAACATTTACATTTGCCCACGGAGCGTACGTCGTCGGATTGTTGCGGTCGCGAAAGTCCAACTGATCACTCGCTCAAAACTTGCTCGCTGCTTGCAAAGCCAAACAAAACAAAACTATAAATAAGTCACTATCGAATCCGGCAACAGGTGACTATCGATATCAAACGTTTTGAAGATCTGAGATTTATATTTTACAGTTTTTCGGATAACGCGCCATAAGGCTCTTAAAGACAGGCTGTTTTAAAAAAGGTACCATATTTTGTTGAGTTAAGGATTTTAAGTCGAAGTTTGAAGATTAGAAATATAATCCTAAAACGATTACAACTATGCCAAAACGTTTTTATTTTGGTTTTGATTAGGTCAACAAACCAGGATATAGAGTTAAAATTTTTAAATTTTGTACAGTTTTTAACAACCTTAATTATGTAAACATTTCAAAATTTTGAAATTTGTATATCTTACTTTAATTAATAAAGATTTTAATGACGGTTTGAAGTATATATGCCTTTTGGCAATTATTCGCTTTTTGGCCTTTATAAAGCATCAAGACCTTAAATATAATCATTTATCGTAAAAAAATCTAGAGCTACTTAGAACTAATTTAGCTGGCAATGTTTCAAAAGTTGCAAGTAATACAATATAGCCACAGTAATAATGCACACTTAAGTAGGTTTTCTCATTATTTTTTTTATTGTTTTACTACAATTGTTTTTGTTTATTATTTTTTGTTGCATTCAGATGCTATCAAAGTTTCCAAACTCTACACATTTTTATAATGATCTTTATGCTTATGCGGTAATTTTTTATTTATAATATAAGTATGTAAGTAATAATTTTTGCTGTGTGTCGCGTTTAGTGGCTCTCGCTTGCATATGATGGCATAGTAGTTGGTTCCTCTCCTCTGCTCTCGACTTCTCGGCGACGACGACTCCCATTCCTTAGCAGTGGCTCTGTGGCGTCAAACACCTTAATCCGCGGATCCACTACAATTTTCCATTCTTAAGTGTTGTTGCTACATATGTTTTGCCGGGCGTTAAATACATACAATTTAAAAATAGAATAAAAAAGATGCAAGAAGGTTGATTACGCTGTAAACAAGTACACAAATATTTTATTGCACACAGAGAGACACAGCCACGTGGTGAGAATGATACCGGGAAAGATACAAAAATATAGTAAAACATTAGCATCGGTTATTAGTTGGGTGGTGGGTATCTTTTCATTTTAGTGTCGAGAAATATTTTTTTTTATCTTAAACAAACAGATGAATTCAGATGATGACGAGGGGGATTAAATACAATTGTTAGCTTGGCAACTGGAGACAGCGGGAGGCAGGCAAATCACACAATTCTCGTGGTTGGGCTACTCATCCTCTAACATTCCGTATCAACCCTGGTCGGCGGCTGATTGTCAGCAGCCGCCTCCGCTGCTGCTTTGGCGTTCATCTCCTGCAGAATATCATTATCAGATGCCGGAGGCATCGGAGGTGCCTCCGTTATCAGCTTCGAGTCCAAGGCTGCCTCAATCTTGGCACCCATGCACGGCGGCACCGCCGTTCTAAACACATTCAATTCCATTTCTAGGGCAGGGATAGCGATGTTAATAAACAAATTATGTTGTTTCTTCCTCGTCTCCTTGATATTTATCCCCATCAATCCTAAATATATTCCCCTGACGCTTCCTACTTTCATTGAGAATCCCCAAATGGTTATATGACAACGCTTACCTGCTGCTATACCGGCAATGGCCTGTGCAGCAAAATGCTTTACGTCCACATCCGTGTCCGCGTTCAGTTTGTCGAGCGTGGGCTTTACTTGGGCATCGATGACACTGGCCTCCAGGAAGGGTGAAATCTTCTGCAGGGTTTTGGCCACATTGAAGCGAACATTGGCGACGGGATCAGCGGCGAGTAGGAGCACTGTGGGCAGCAGCAGCTTGGTGGTGATATCTGTGCCGCAGACCTCGGCCAAAACGTTAAGGCAGAACAAGCAGGTCATTCCTAAATAAAGATTCATATTGAAGTCGAAATGGAAATATCCCCATCATCATACTCACTGTGCAAATAGTTCTTGTTGCGCGACATAACCAGGATCATGGGAATGATGGCCTGCTCAGCCCAGGGGGCTCCGAACTGCTCGACTAGCTTCTTCATGTTGAGTGTGGCAGCCTCACGAATGGCATACACATGGTCGTTAAGCCATCCCATGCAGAGGCCGCGCAGTTTCTGGTCGAAGAACTCTTGTCCCAACTGACCGGCTAAAGCGGGCATGTACTCAATGATGGCCAGGCGCACTCGCCACTTGGAATCCTCGGCCAATTCAACAATGGCGGGCAACAGAGACTGGGATAGCTGCTGGATGCCAATAACATCGTTCACGCAGTCCAAGTTGGAAATAATGTTGAGGCGCACTTCCGGGCACTCGTCCTTGAGTTGAATGAGGAACAGAGGCAGCAGCTGCTCCACCGTTTGATAGGCTCCCAACATGGGACTCAGGCCCATAATGACGGAGGCCAGAGCAGACTTGACATGTGGATTCGGATCAGAGACCAGATCGCGAACATAGGGCAAAATGGAACTGAGAATGATCTGCACCTGGTTGGTCTTGTCCAGGTTGGCACAGAAATCCTTTACCTTGGTGGCCACCGCAGCGCGTACCTCGGCCTCGGCGTCCTTGAGCAAGTACTGGAAGGCTGGCACCAGGTCGACTCGGGTAATCTCAGGCCCCACAGCCTTCTGCAAATCCACAAATTTCTCGGCCACCATATAGCGCACGCGCCACGACGAGTCGCTGGCGCACTGACGCAGTGTGGGCAAAACCAGCTACGAATACGAAAAGGGAATTCGATTAACAATACATGGGATTTTTTACAAATTAAAAGAGCTTACATGCTCCACATCGTCCTGGGGCAGCAACTGGGCAATGCTGACACAAGCCTCCACGGCCAAAAGACGAACGGAGTCCTAAGAAATGGAATAACATATTTGAAGGTCTTTCTAAAGATTAAAATATTTTGTCTTACCTGATCATCCTGAGCTAACTGCACAAAGTTTGGGATCAAGTCCGACTTGAGATACTCGGTCTCCACGACCTTGGCGAACTCGCCCAGCTTATTTGCCGCCGCACGTCGCACCATGGGAGTCTCGTCCTGGCACAGCTTTCGGAAGTTGGCACGCAGCTCTGCCTTCACGGGCTGAGTGACACGGGGATAGCAGACCGAGAAAAGGCCGCAGGCCGAAGTGCGCGAGGTGAACCAGTCGCCCGAAACTAGTCGCTGCAGCGTCGGAACCACATGGATCTCCAGATCCTGGGCACTGTGCTCAGCGGCCACGGTACGCAGAGATTCAACAGCCTTGTCGCGCACTACGGTCTCCTCGACTGTGGCCAGACTCTCAAGGGGTGGAATCAAATACATTGCAAACTCTGGGCCACCCACGAGACCTGACAAGGAGAGGAAGCAGGATTTTTGTTGAGGAAATCAAATAAATTGTGGCGATATCCGTATACTTACTTGTAAAGTTGCCCAGTTGATCGGCCAGCGCCAGCAACACCTCGTCTTCATCGTATATGGTCTCGGTGAGGAAGGGGATCAGCTCAGACCGAGTTCGCTCCTCGCCCAATGCCAAGGCAATAGTGGATAGCTTTTTGATGGAGTTTAGGCGCAGCTAAGGGGATTACGGGAAATAATATAAGAAAAAAGGAGTTGGATAATGTACAAAATTTTCGTATTTTTATTTCGTATTTGAAATTATGTAAACTTGTGCAATGAAAGTAGTAAATTGCTTTTTAAATTAACACATTAAATATATAACCTATAGGTTCCCTCGAGTTGCTAAATTGATCTAAATGCAAAAATGCAGTTTCTTAACTGGAATGTTTCCGTGAGAAACTTTTATCTTGCATATCTATAGCAAATTCTGGCTGGTCTTAATTTTTTATTTTTTATGCAGAATTTATTCAAACCTAATCGATGTTTTATTGCCAACGAAAAAAAAAACACATTTTCCGCAGCATTGTGCATACACACGAGCTCACACCCATACAAACAAAAATAGCCATGCATACAATGACGCATATTTTTGCACAAATACACACAGCAGACGGAAGGAGGGGGTGAGGGTACGCTTCCCCATTTAGAATCAATTATTTCGCCATTTCGGGAACCGCCCGGCCATAGACGACACCAACTAACCTGCACATCCTCGTTCTTCAACTCATCGATGAGCACCGCGATGGGATATAGGGAGTCATCCACAGATTTGTCGCTCGCTGCCATCTTTTCTGCTGCTTCTCACACACACACGCACTGAAAATCGGTTTTTCTATTCTGCCTAAAATCAGATAAGTTTGGCCCTTCGGCGGTTTGCAATGCGTTTTTATAAGACAACAAATAATTTCACAGGCTTTTCCGTTTCGTCACTGCAACTTTCCAGTATTCAACAAAATATTCTTCGATTAGTTTTCCAATGAAAATTAGACGACAGAGAGGTGCAAATTATATATTTTTTTTCACTAGAGGTGAAAAAACATCGATGCCAACACCGATGTCATCGATGTTTGGTGGGGAAATCATCGATGTTTTTCCATTCTGCGAAGAGTAGTATAAATTGTATAATTTATTTGTGTTTATAATTATTTTCCTTATATTTTAATATAGTTATAATAGAATTACATTATCTCCTAAAAGACTGATTTGAAAAGTTGGCCAACCCTTAAGTGACAAGGCTTTTTGTGCTTATTATTACAAACATAAAAAGTTGAAATACAATTTTGAAAAACAAGGAAAATTTTTTTTATTTTTACAACATTGATGTGAAGGTCCGAAGGACAACTCAAAAAATCCGGACCAATATATATAGGGGTGTGGAACTTCGAAATAGCTCTAGCTCAGACCCAAACCGTACTCGTGATTTAGATTTTTTAGAATTATTTTTAATGACTGATATCCCTTTTAATTAAGCTTAATTTTCTAGGAAGGTTACAAATTCTGTCAACTTGAGCAACTGATCATCGTTGCCACGAGTGGGGGGCGTCTCCTTAACCTTAGGCTTGAGGATCACACGGTCGCCGTAGAGTTCCTCAGTCCAATTTAATGCAGCGCAAGACTTTTTCAGTTCATCCTCTGAGAGCAGAGACAATTCCAGTAGGTCCTGCTGGTATATAGACACATAGGCGCTGCCCACCAGAGTGAACAGTTCCTCGCGTTGCTTGACTGGGAGTGGGTATCTATTAGTCACTATTAAAACAGCTTTCGTGGGCCACTTACGTAGTAGGTCTTCCAAAGGCGCCTTTACCTTCTCGGACCACTCGTACTTGATGCGTTTGAAGAAGTCGGTGTAGTTGTTGTGCTGCAGCGCCAGGTTCAGCAGATTTAACTGGCCCAGTTCTTTGTCCTCCTTCAATTTGTCGGGTACTCGCATCCACAGTAATTTGGCGTTGGCCCTGCGTAGCCATAGTTTTTAATTACTAAAGTATGAATCGTCGGCTAAATTGGCAATACTTACAGTTTGTTTTCGTATAGGTAAATCGCAAGTAATTGCTGGTAGACTTCAGCCCCCAATTCGACTTGCTGCGGAAACAGGCGAGTTTAGCAATTTATGAATAGCTCTTGGCCCACTCACCTCCAATTCCTCGCTCTCTAGGCGTTCTAAGATTTCAGTGTATTTATTTAAATGCATTTTGTTTTGCTAATTTTTGCTGCGCTGCTAATAATAATGTGACCGTTTACTCTCTAAATTTTTGTAGAGTTTAGCTGTCAACGGCGGTAAGCTATCGATAAATACTAAATTTATTTTCAAAGAACTTTGCTTACCACAGCCCGTAAATAAATAACTAGCAACGTAATCAAGTTGCTTGTTTAACAGCGACCGAATACTTTTAGCTAATTTCGGAAGCATTTGAGATATCGTTTCGTTACCTATCGATAGCTGCTCTGACAGGTCTCCACTATCGCGAGCTGTCAACGTGCCAAAAGTCTCCACCTTCTTTTCGGTGTCAAAAACTAGACTATCAAGATGGGTCGTATGCACGCTCCTGGGTAAAAATGAGTTTATTTTATATTTCCAAGCAACTGCGCGAAGCGTTACGTTCGCAAAATGTGTCTGCTGTGTATATTGGCCCCTAGTCAAAATTTTGGCCCGCCCACAGGCTGACTGGCCGTGGAAATTGGCTGGCAGTGGCAAGCACATGGCGCAAACGTTTCACTTGCGACAGTCTCCGCCGCCAGAACGCAGACTAAAATTTCGATTTTCCGCAGCAAGGGTATTTCCCAATCCGCGCTCCCCTACCGCCGTACCGTCCCATCGTGGCTGAAACTGAACTCCGAGGATGTTAAGGACCAGATCAAGAAACTGGGCAAGAAGGGTCTGACGCCCTCCAAGATCGGTATGTGTATTGTGTACGAGTGTTGTTGTTTGAGGTTATGTTGACCAATGGCTCGGAATTGTTTTACAGGCATTATCTTGCGTGACTCGCACGGAGTCGCCCAGGTGCGTTTCGTGAATGGAAACAAGATCCTTCGCATCATGAAGTCGGTGGGCCTGAAGCCCGACATTCCCGAGGATCTGTACCACATGATCAAGAAGGCAGTGGCCATCCGCAAGCATTTGGAGCGCAACCGCAAGGACAAGGACGGCAAGTTCCGTCTGATTCTGGTCGAGTCCAGGATTCACCGTCTGGCCCGCTACTACAAGACTAAGAGCGTCCTGCCCCCCAACTGGAAATATGAGTCGAGCACCGCTTCCGCCTTGGTCGCCTAAGTCGTTGTCCTCGATTCGCAGCTGCTTTCCGCGTTCGTTAGTTGGTAGTTTGTTTTGAAAGCTTGTGGGCCCTACATTTCTATCAATGTACAACCAATGCACCCAACAGAAATAAAAGTGGAAATCGGAACTATTTTATAGAATCTAAACACAGTGTTACTAATTTTGCTGGAGGAGGGCAGTGGCGGTGAAGTGAAATATATTATGCTTAGCATGCAAAACTTGAAAAACAGATAAGGGTTTTTATCGACTTTATTGAAAACTTTAGTTCTGATAAAAAAAACAACATTTTTAAAATGTATTCAGTTTATTATGGAGTTTTAGGTCTTGAGAAATGGAGAATAATAGTTCTTCCTAACTTTAGTCACACGACAAGTTAATTTTCAGTTAATGTTTATAATTTGCAATAAAGATTTCAATTGTTCTTAAACTAAAGTTATACTAGGGTCGTATTATTTTATTTTATGTCACATTATGTTCTAAGTTTGAAATTAGTTTTTCCCTAAACTGTGCGTCACTGCTATTATTTTTTAGATGGAGTTGGTTTCATAATAGCAATAGCCACATTGGATCTTTTTATCAGGTCTTTTTTAATGTCAACATTATCAAACGGGATTTTATTATTAAATAGTTAGGACATGTTCATTATCATTGAATGAGGAAAACTGATAACCAATCTTTATCTTAATGAGAACTTCCGAAATCATAATTCGGGACTTATAATCTAATAAGATTAGATTTTATCATTAATTTACTAATTTTTACATAAAATGTAACAGAAATATATAAGTTACAACATGATTTCATAGACTTTTGATTTCAATTAAATCCCAACCACTTACTTCAGTGACGTTTTATACTACCTTCTGTTTTTGTTTTGTAATTATAATTAATATTTACACAATTATATGTCTGCATGCAAATGTGCAATGAAATATTTAATTGTACTTGTTGATTCCGTCTTCAGCAGGAAAGTAAAATGTGCAATATACACCACGCACACATGAACACTGTTGGTACAGTACGACATCATTAACATGAATATTCTACATATAAATCAACGGAATCGCTTGAATATTAAGGCAATAAGCCTTGATTGAATTTTGTGGCTTGACAATGGCGTAGAAATCTTTGTTTTTTTTTTACCTAGATTAATAGCTAAGTTTCAGGTTTTATTTGGAAATATTTGCTTCAAGCGCAAATATTTATATGAGGTATTTATTTTCTATAAATAAATATTTGTTTCCAACCAGAACCTAGTAAAAAAGATTAAATCGCCGCCGATCTAACATAGCGTAGCTTGACTGTAGCCTAGGGCGAAATTCGCATTTTGAGCCGATAGCCGCCGACGCCACAACAGCCAGCGCCAGTATTCGGCTGCCCTTTCAGGCACTCGGACGAGAGTTTGTTTTATTATTTGTTACATTATTTTCGTTCCCAAACAGCTGCGGCGGCCGGCCTTCTATCGCAGCACTTCTCACGTTCCGGAGAACAATTCGCCAGTTTGGTCTTTGTTGAATGTAAACAATATTGAAACAAAAAGTACGTACATACAAGTGATTTCGCAATTACTTTAATTGTGCTCGACCGCCGATTGTCTGGCAATTTATTTGTGTGTGCCGGAAAAAATCCATGTGATTAGATAATTTACAGGCAAACGAAAACCATCGGCGATGCGGCATTTTATCTATGCGCGATTATTGTTTGTCTGATAAATGTAATGGATTTGCATACATTTTGGAGAAATTTTCCCTTTCGTACAGCAACAACGTGGTACGGTTCTTCGCGGGTGTGGGTGTGCGTGTGTACTCACACCAATGCATTCCCAGAACGGGGAAACGGTAAAAGGCTGACACGGCCCGGCTGCCTCCCGAATTGGTTATTCTCAGCCGCGCGAGTGAATGAAACAGACAGCGAAGAAGGTGCAGAGAAATACAGTGAAGACCGATTTCTCGAATCGTACTCTTTGAACCTTTCCGTGTTAAATTCGGCAGCAGTTTGGCAGAGTTTTTTCCTTGAAAAAAGTGGCTAAAAGTGAACCTAATAGTAAAATTAATCCGCTAAGGAAATTAATTTAATTTTTCCATCATAAATAATTTTGAAACGGGTTTTCATGATTTTTTGTATACTAATTAAGTGTGTAGTCTACGCCCACGCATCTTCACTGTAATGGCGAAATGGCCAGCCGCGTGTTTTGTTTTTAAGAACTAACTGTTCTCGGTTATTGCTTGCTCACAGGGCGGCTTGTCGTTAAAGTGAACCTCATTATGATGAATTACAAAACTTATGAGCAGCAGTGACACATCCAGTGCCTCCCTCTCCCTTTTCTTATTTTGCCTTTCCCCTTGCTTTTCCGTATAAATAAATAAAATATACACAGACTTCTCCCAGTCGCCAAGCCAACGAGAACTCAATTCGCAGATAAATAAAACAGAAATGTTTGTTTGATTAAGACATGCCGCGTGTTTGTGCTCATATCGCCTTTTGTTTTCAACAATAAGCACTCAACTGAATTACTTTTACCGTTATCCCCACCCTATTGGTTATTACATTTACAAGTTTTTATAGCTTATTGCCAATTTAATTCAGATTCCGTAGCGGCCTTACCTTAAAATGCAGTCTGTGAAGACGGCGGATCTGCCGGAAAATCCCCGAGAGCGATCAAATTTTATTTCGGCAGCATGTTTCTGGTGAGTTCTTGTAAATTTGTTAAAATTAAATGTTTATATAAAAATTATTTTAATATGTATTTAGGTACACCATGCCCACTTTTGTCAAGGGGCGAAAAGCCACGCTGGACACCAAGGATCTTTATAGGGCCCTGAAGGAGCACAAGTCGGGTATGGTGATATGGGAAATATTTTGCATAATGATGAAATACACCAAAATTTATGATTGATTCAAGAATACATAACTTTTTAATCAGTTTGCAAGTCATATTATTACACAGCAATTATCATTGAAATGGTATTAAGTCATTTAAAGATAAAGGAATGAATAAGAATACTTTCCAGAAGCACTGTAGTTATCACGAGAACAATTAATTTAACTGATCGATCCGAATACATAGTATGTTCGTTGACCGTCTTAATTGATTTGCTTATTTTTTCTGTTGTTGTCTTCAATTGCTCCAAAGATTCTGTGACTTCTGATTTTTTTTTTTTCGTGCAAATTGATAACCGTAATCCGAATTTATTGGGTTCTGCCGTATCTGCGATTAATTCGCTTTTACTTGTTTTAATTATTTCAGAGACTCTTGGCAATAAGCTATGCGCCTCCTGGGAACGCGAGCTCGAGAAGACCAAGGGAAAGCCCAATTTGCTAAGGGCTCTCCTGCGGGTGTTTGGCTGGTACTTTGGCCTGCTTGGACTGGTGCTCTTCCTCCTGGAGTTGGGTCTGCGAACGCTGCAACCGCTTTTTCTGCTAAAACTTATTTCTTACTACGCCCATGGCTCGGAGTCCATTGAAGCTGCCTATTACTATGCCGCGGGAGTGATCCTGTGCAGTGCCCTGAACGTGGTTATCATGCATCCTTATATGCTGGGCACAATGCATGTGGGTAAGTCAGACGATCGCTATTTGGTTTGTATTAGATGTATCGAATAATGCTTTCCGGTATTCTGTAGGCCTCAAGATGCGCGTGGGCATGTGCAGCATGATCTACCGCAAGGCGCTGCGACTAAGCAAGACGGCTCTTGGAGACACCACAGCCGGTCATGTGGTTAACCTGATGTCCAACGATGTGGGCAGGCTGGACTTGGCTACTATATTCGTGCACTACCTCTGGGTGGGACCGCTTGAGACACTATTTATCACTTATTTGATGTACCGGGAGGTGAGAAAAACTTTAATCCAGTAATTCCAACCATATCCTGCTTACTAACTGTTTCCTTTGTGCAGATTGGAATCGCCGCAGTCTTTGGCGTGGCCTTTATGCTCCTCTTCATCCCCCTGCAGGCGTATCTGGGCAAAAAGACGTCCGTTCTACGACTAAGGACCGCTCTGCGAACGGACGAAAGAGTGCGGATGATGAACGAGATCATTTCGGGCATTCAGGTGATCAAGATGTATGCCTGGGAGTTGCCCTTTGAGCAGATGGTGGCCTATGCGCGCAGGAAGGAGATCAATGCCATCCGTCACGTATCCTACATAAGAGGCATTCTGCTATCCTTCATTATTTTTCTCACTCGTGTGTCCATTTTTCTGAGCCTTGTTGGCTATGTGCTGCTAGGCACGTTCCTCACTCCGGAGGTGGCCTTCTTGATCACTGCCTACTACAATATCCTGCGAACCACCATGACCGTGTTCTTTCCACAAGGCATATCTCAAATGGCGGAGACCTTAGTGTCTATAAAGCGCGTGCAGAAGTACATGCAATCGGATGAAACGGATGTCTCGGACAGAAGTGTGGCTTTGCCGGAGGATCCGGTGGGCAGCAATCAGGCAACGGTGCATGCTGATGGAGAGGAGGACGCCGATGAGGCTGAGGACAAGCTGTTGGGGCCGCCTCTTTCCACCATCAATGAGAACGCCGTGCTGTCGGAGGCGGGCATCTCCATCACCGGACTTAGAGCCAAATGGGACATCAATTCACCCGACTACACTTTGAATGGAGTGAACCTCCGAGTTCAGCCTGGTACTATGTTGGGCATTGTCGGACGCACTGGCTCCGGCAAATCCAGCCTCATTCAGGCCATTCTCGGAGAACTGCGCGCAGAGTTTGGCGAGATCAAGGTCAATGGAACGATGTCCTATGCCTCACAGGAGCCATGGCTATTCTCGGGCACCGTGCGGCAGAACATCCTCTTTGGCCAGCCTATGGATCGTCGACGCTACGCTAAGGTAGTAAAGAAGTGTGCCCTAGAACGCGACTTTGAGTTGCTACCATTCAAGGATAAGACCATTGTTGGAGAACGTGGTGCCTCCCTTTCCGGTGGCCAGAAAGCGAGAATTAGTTTGGCGAGAGCTGTTTACCGGGAGACCTCTATTTACCTGCTGGATGATCCACTAAGTGCTGTTGACACCCATGTAGCACGTCATCTGTTCGAACAGTGCATGCGCGGATATTTGCGCGAGCGAATCGTTATTCTGGCTACTCATCAGCTGCAGTTCCTTCAACATGCCGACCAAATTGTGATCATGGACAAGGGCCAGGTCAGTGCCGTGGGCACCTACGAGTCCTTACGGGAGTCCGGACTTGACTTTGCCAGTATGCTGGCAGATCCGGAGAGAGATGAGCATTCGGAGGAGAAATCGCGTTCACGGTCGGGCAGCTACAGTCAAAGCCACGGCCATGGTGACCAACGGCGCAACAGTGAGCAATCCCTGCTTTCCATCGCTGACTCGTGTCTAGAGGACGCGGAGGCCGAGGCGGGACAGATGATCAATCAGGAACGCCAGGAAGCAGGTCGTATTGGCCTCGGCCTGTATAGCAAGTATTTCAAGGCTGGTGGCGGTTTCTTCGCCTTCTTCGTGATGATGGGATTCTGTGTGCTGTCGCAGGCAATGGCATCGTTGGGTGACTATTTCCTCTCTTACTGGTAAGTGGTTGCCTTCTGGCAGGATATGTTTTATGTGGCATTCCCTTCTAACTCCCTTTAAATATCCCATTTTCAGGGTCACCAAAAAGGGTAACGTGGCTGCCCAAACAGGGAATAACACACTCAGCTCTGAGGCTCTTGAGTCACACCTTTCACTTTGGATGCGAGATCTGGGCTGGACCGTCGATGCTGAAATGCTGGACACCTATATATTCACGTTGATTACGGTCTTAACTATCGTAGTGACCGTGGCGCGCTCATTTCTGTTCTTCAACCTGGCCATGAAGGCTTCCATCCGACTGCATAACTCCATGTTCCGCGGAATCACCCGGGCGGCTATGTACTTCTTCAACACGAATCCATCGGGTCGCATACTGAATCGTTTCTCGAAGGACATGGGACAGGTGGACGAAATATTGCCCGCCGTGATGATGGATGTTATTCAAATCTTCCTGTCGCTGGCTGGCATTGTCATCGTCATTGCCCTGGTCAATCCGCTATTCCTTATTCCAACACTCGTTCTGGGCATCATTTTCTATCAACTGCGTACCTTTTACCTAAAAACTTCGAGGGATGTGAAACGCCTGGAGGCAATAAGTAAGTGTAAAACCTTTGTAGTGGAAAATGTGTCTCTAAACGGTTTTTTACATTTTTGTTCCTAGCTCGCTCCCCGGTGTATTCGCATTTGGCTGCGTCTCTGACAGGCCTCTCTACAATTCGGGCTTTTGGAGCTCAACGGGTATTGGAGGCGGAGTTCGATAATTACCAGGATATGCATAGCTCCGCTTTTTACATGTTTATAAGTACTTCGAGGGCCTTTGGCTATTGGCTGGACTGCTTCTGTGTGATTTATATAGCCATAATCACGCTCAGCTTCTTCGTCTTTCCACCGGCAAACGGCGGCGATGTTGGTCTGGCAATAACGCAGGTGGGTAAACATTTAATTATATTTTAAGTTGTGTGTACAAAACAAGGTACACAGAAGAGTAAAGTGAAGCACGCATTTCAGTTGATCAATTAGACAAAACTGCATTATTTTACTCCCACCAATAATACTTATTCCAAATATTTTTTAGGCAATGGGTATGACCGGCATGGTACAGTGGGGAATGCGTCAATCCGCCGAGCTGGAGAACACAATGACTGCCGTGGAGCGTGTGGTTGAATACGAAGACATCGAACCGGAGGGTGAATTGGAAGCACCAAAGGACAAAAAGCCACCCAAATCATGGCCAGAGCAAGGAAAAATAGTGTTCGACGAGCTAAGCTTGCGATACATTCCAAACCCCAAGGCGGACTATGTGCTCAAATCATTAAACTTTGTCATAAAGCCAAGAGAAAAAGTCGGAATCGTTGGACGCACAGGAGCAGGAAAATCTTCGCTGATCAATGCCCTCTTCCGATTGTCCTACAACGATGGATCCATTCTGATTGATAAGCGGGATACGAACGATATGGGTCTCCACGATCTACGCAGCAAGATATCCATCATTCCCCAGGAACCTGTGCTCTTCTCCGGCACAATGCGATACAATCTGGATCCATTTGACGAATATAGTGACGATAAGCTTTGGCGCAGCCTGGAGGAAGTAAAGTTGAAGGATGTGGTGGCAGATCTGCCCAATGGACTGCAAAGCAAAATCACAGAGGGCGGAACAAACTTCAGCGTAGGTCAGCGCCAGTTGGTGTGCTTGGCACGAGCTATTCTGCGAGAGAATCGCATTCTGGTAATGGATGAGGCCACGGCCAATGTGGATCCCCAGACGGATGGCCTCATTCAAGCCACCATCCGGAACAAATTTAAGGAGTGCACTGTGCTGACGATAGCCCATCGCCTGCACACCATCATGGATTCCGACAAGGTGCTGGTCATGGACGCTGGACGTGCTGTGGAGTTCGGTACGCCGTACGAGCTGTTAACAAAGGCAGATTCCAAGGTGTTCTACGGTATGGTGAAGCAGACGGGCCAAGCTACCTATGAAGGACTTTTAAAAATCGCACAAAAGGTTCGTTATTTGCATAATTTGTACAAGATTAAGACAACTATAAACACGACTCTTCATTCCAGGCCTTTGAGGATAGCCAGGGTCAGAGTCTGCGCCGATCCTCATAAGACTCAGGGCATATGGAGCAAAATATGTGGGAATTGAGCCGAGGTGCTTAATACCAAGGAGTTATCCGGTTATATGTAGCTAGCTTAACTAATGTTAGTTTTCTTTGAATGTGTGTTATTTCGTGTGAGTGTAAATATGTTTGAACGTGCGTATGTTTACTGGTTTATGTAACTGAAACACTGTATAGTTGTACTGTATATCCGTTGCTTAATTTTCTATTTGTATTTAAATCTCACTAAGTGCAAAAAAGTGCCTTTCAAAATAAACGAAATATTTCTTCTTAGACATTTTAATGGTTTTAATGGGGTGATAAATGCTTAGCTGCTGTTTTTTATTTATTCCTAGAGATGCATATCTAAAACCCTAATAATAATTTTGTATTAATATGATTTCTTCTGAAATCTTGATGAAAACTGGTCTATATATGGAAGGATATTAATCTAAGTTTGTAAATAATTACACAAGAGTGCCTTCCTGACATGATGGTTTGGTAATTAACATAATGTATGTATGTATATTTTACCTCAAACTTTTTGTTTACTACTTTGCAGCGGCAGCTCTCAATGACTTTGTATATTTAATCTTACTAGCGTCGAACCGCGACCTATCTTTATAACGATGCAATTTGATATTTAGTCATTAAACAAGTCTTATCTTATTTACTGATTAAAGCGTTAATAGCCGATGTCTGAACCCTGCCGATCGCAGTTGAACAAAACCTCCTTTACCGAGCGGACGGATCGTGGCACAAAATATATAAATTTATAATTTTTTGTGAATAATAATAATAATATACACTGTATCTCCATAAACATAGATCGTGAATGACCTATTCTTGTCCTGCGTTTGAGAACTAATATAAATGTGATTAGATAACACAGTTTAAAATTCTTGCGGAAACCCAGACAGCTGATGTGATGAAATTATTAAACGAACAGTGACCACACAGAAAAATATATAACAAAATTTATATTTATTAAGTAAATAAAATGGAGTCCCTAAAGTCGGATGATTTGCCGGATAATCCTAGATTGCGGGCGAATTTTGCTTCTATTTTAACTTTCTGGTAAGTAAAGAATCGTTTTTTTTTGGCGAAACTGTTTTAAATTTCAGAAATAAATATTAGGTACACCATGCCCACTTTTATCAGGGGCCTTAGACACCAATTGGACTCAAAAGACCTCTACAAAACTATGAAGGAACACAAGTCAGGTATAAAAAGATACATCACAACAAATAGGAACATTTTTGTGAGCAATTTTATCAGCAAGATAAGTTAAGATAATTTTTTTATCTTGAAGACTTAAAATTCTTATCTCACGTGAATGAGAAAATTACTTATTCATATATATCAAAAACAATTACTGCTCTACTAAGTCATCACTTTTTCAGAATCTCTGGGCAACAAGTTGTATACTTCTTGGGAGCGGGAACTTAGAAGTTCAGTGGGGAACCCCAGCCTAATGAGGGCACTTCTGCGTGTGTTCGGATGGCAATTCGCTTTCTTTGGGCTAGTGCTCTTTTTAGCAGAGGGAGGACTGCGAACACTCCAGCCGCTACTCCTGCTGAAGCTCATCTCCCACTTCGCACACGGCTCGGAGTCCACTAATAAGGCATTCTTCTATGCAGGTGCTTTGATCGTATCAGTTGCCCTCAACGTGATATGCAAACATCCCTGCATGTGCGGCATCTGGAATTTGTGTAAGTTCAAAGATTCTTCCTAGCTTCACGTTTTAAATGCCTTAGGTCCTATCTAATCTGTATATAAATCAGGCTTTAGGGCACGGGTGAGCATGAGCAGCATGATCTATCGGAAGTCACTGCGACTAAGCAGGACGGCCCTTGGCGCTGCTACTTCTGGCCATGTGGTTAACCTGATTTCCAACGACGTCAGCCGCCTAGACAGTAACATCTTCCATGCCCACTTTCTGTGGATAGGGCCCATGCAAACGGCCCTGGTCACTTACCTTATGTACCTTCAGGTAATTGAATAAAACATATATCCTCAGAAGTAAGACAAATGTATTCAAGTAAATAATATTTCAGATTGGAATCTCCGCTGTGCTTGGCGTGGCCTTCATGCTGCTCTTCATTCCCCTGCAGATGTATCTAGGCAAAAAGACCTCCGAGCTACGTCTGAAAACCGCTCTGCGGACGGACAAGCGGATGCGAATGATGAACGAGATCATCTCGGGCATCCAGGTAATCAAGATGTACGCTTGGGAGCGGCCCTTCGAGAGATTGGTGGCTCATGCGCGCCAGAAGGAGGTCAACGCCATTTGCCACGGAAGCTATATCAAGGGTATCCTTTCATCCTTCACTACCTTCCTCTCGCGTGCCTCGATCTTTCTCAGTTTAGTAGGTTACGTACTTCTGGGCCAGCTTCTTACGCCTGAAGTGGCATTTATGGTCACTGCTTACTACAACGTCTTACAAACAAGTATGATGGTTTTCTTTCCCCAAGCCATAACACAGACGGCGGAGATTCTGGCTACCATTGGTCGTGTCCAGAAGTTCATGCTGTCTGAGGAGGTGAAGGAGGCTACTAAGAGCGATGATCTCCTGGATACCTTCAGTGACCAGCGAAAAAAAAATCCAGATGAGGAAGAGGACATGTTATTATCTTCACCATTCCACACCATTAACAACACAGTCGCCTCAGAGTCGAGTATCTCAATTAGCGGACTGAAAGCTAAATGGGACACCGACTGCCCCGATTATTGTCTAGACGCAGTTAATTTGAAGGTCCAGCCCGGGACGATACTTGCCATTGTAGGGCACACCGGATCCGGTAAATCCAGCCTCATTCAGGCTATTTTGGGCGAGCTGCCTGCGGAGTCTGGCAAGATTAGAGTTAACGGAACAATATCTTACGCCTCCCAGGAGCCGTGGCTCTTCTCCGGCACGATACGAGAGAACATTCTCTTTAACCAGCCAATGGATCGCCAGCGCTACGACAAGGTGGTAAGGCACTGTGCTTTGGAGCGGGATTTCGAGTTACTGCGCCTCAATGACAAAACACTCGTCGGAGAACGTGGAGCTTCCTTGTCCGGTGGTCAACGGATGAGGATCAGCCTAGCGAGGGCTGTATACCGAGAGGCCTCGATCTACCTTCTGGATGATCCCCTAAGTGCGGTGGACACCAATGTAGCCAACCATCTATTTGAGCAATGCATACGCGGCTACCTGAGAGATCGTATTGTAGTTCTGATTACCCATCAAAAGCAGTTTCTGCAACGCGTAGATCAGATTGTGATAATGGATAAGGGACGGGTGCGTGCCGTCGGCAACTATGACTCGCTTCTTAAGGTGGGCGTGGATTTCTCCACTTTTTTGGGACAACCAGACGAAAATATGGAGGAGTTGAGTGAACAGGAGCGATCACGATTGGATAGCCTCAGTCCCACTCATAGTGAGGAACGGTGCAACAGTGAGAAGTCCTTGCTATCTATAATGGATTCGTGTATGGACAAGATCAATGTCGAGCGCCAAGAGTCAGGTCGTATTGGCCTCGTCTTGTACAAGAAGTACTTCAAGGCTGGCGGTGGGTTTCTTGCTTTCCTAGTGATGATAAGCTTCTTTGTAGTTTCCCGGAGCTTAATCGCTTTGGGAGACTATTTTCTTGTTTATTGGTAAGTTTATTAAATTTTTAAACAGGAAACAACTTAATTTATATGAACGTTTTTATTATAGGGTCGCCAAGAACCGGAATGATGCAGTCCAAGAGAGAAACGATACCCTAAACTCAGAACCTTCGATTCAGAATTCGGGGTGGTCTATAAGCACCGAACAAAAAGACATTTGGATGTTTACGCTGATCACAGTGTTGTCTATTATTACAACAGTGACGGCTTCGTTTCTAATATTCAACCTGGCCAGGAAGTGTTCCATCGGATTGCACAAATCCATTTTTAATGCGATATCGCGTGCTTCCATGTACTTCTTCAACACGAACCCACCAGGGCGGATACTCAATCGCTTCTCGAAGGACTTGGGACAGGTGGACGAGATGCTTCCTGTCGTGATGATGGACGTCATCCAAACCTTCCTGTGCCTTACTGGCATAGTCATTATCATAGCCGTTGTCAATCCGCTGCTTCTCACTCCTACGTTCCTGATCAGTATAATTTTCTATAAGCTGCGCACTTTCTATCTCAAAACTTCCCGGGATGTGAAGCGGATCGATGCAATTGGTAGGTACTTATCCACTGATTCAGGAAAATTATCTTAATCTTAATAATTAAAAATATTATTTTCCCAGCCCGATCTCCGGTTTACTCTCACTTGGCTTCCTCACTGAACGGCCTGTCCACTATTCGCGCCTTTCAGGCTCAGCGAATCCTAGAGGCGGAGTTCGACAAATACCAGGATACGCACAGCTCCGCATTTTATACTTTCCTTACCACATCCCGAGCATATGCCTTTTGGCTGGACTTCGTATGTGTGATTTACATTACGATCACCACGCTTAGCTTCTTTGTTTTTCCCCCACCTAATGCCGCAAATGTGGGTTTGGTCATAACACAGGTAGGTTTAAATTGGTACATATCGGATTTTTACTAAAATATATACTTATTTAACAGGTCCTGGGCTTGACCGGCCTTGTGCAGTTTGCCATGAGACAATCCGCCGAGCTGGAGAACCTCATGACTGCCGTGGAGCGAGTGGTTGAGTACGAGGACATCAAGCCTGAGGGAGATTTGGAAGCACCGATGGACAAGAAGCCACCTAAATCGTGGCCAGAGCAAGGAAAAATAGTGTTCGATGAGCTAAGTTTGCGCTATATTCCTAATCCGAAAACAAAGTTTGTGCTTAAATCGCTAACTTTTATTGTAAATCCAAGGGAAAAAGTAGGAATTGTTGGACGCACCGGGGCAGGAAAATCTTCACTGATCAATGCCCTCTTCCGACTTTATTACAACGAAGGATCAATTTTAATAGACACACGGAATACCGACTATATGGGTCTCCACGATCTCCGAAGCAAGATCTCAATTATTCCCCAGGAACCTGTGCTCTTCTCCGGCACAATTCGATACAATCTGGATCCATTTGACGAGTATTCTGATGACAAGCTGTGGTGCAGCCTGGAGGAGGTGAAGCTGAAGGATGTGGTGGCCAAAATGTCCACTGGTTTGCAAACCAAGGTCACGGAGGGTGGTACCAACTTCAGTGTGGGTCAGCGGCAGCTGGTGTGCTTGGCCCGAGCCATTTTGCGTGAGAATCGCATCCTAGTAATGGATGAGGCCACGGCCAATGTGGATCCCCAGACGGATGGCGTGATCCAGGCCACTATCCGGAACAAGTTTAAGGAGTGCACTGTGCTGACGATAGCCCATCGTCTGCACACGATAATGGACTCGGACAAGGTGCTGGTCATGGACGCTGGAAGAATTGTGGAGTTTGGGACACCGTATGAGCTGCTTACGATGGCAGAGTCCAAGGTGTTTCACGGCATGGCGCAGCAGACGGGGCAAGCCACCTATGACGAACTTTTAAAAATTGCTGAAAAGGTTATTTTTGTATATTAAATACCTAAATCTAAATGATTAATTAACATGTTAATTACAGTGCTCCCGTGATCACCAAAATAAATACTCAGAAAAAGCGAACAAAGTGGAACTGGGACGTTGAACACTGAATCTTTAACCAGAATGGATGTTTTATTATTATATGATTTTTTTTTTTTTTTTTTTTTTCATTACATAAGTAATCTATTAAAACGCTTTTATAGCGTATCTCCTCTTGAGCTTGTTAAAATGATCCCTCAGCTGGTAATCTCAGCAACTACGGATTATCTATCCTACTTGTTTTAATCTCGAAGTGTATTAAAATGTATAGTTCGCAATGTAATGATGCGCCTATTTGCAATCCTATTAAATATATATCTTGACCAATGCAAACACTAGTTAAAGTTTGTTTTAAATTTGAGTCATGCACCACAAATCAGAAAAACGTTTAACTCTGATCTTGAATACCATGCACACACAAGGTTTAATCGACTCGGTTATCATAAACCATAAATTCATAGTTCGAAATTGTCAAACTTGCTCTTATTGTTCAAAGCCCTGTACCTATCTTAATGACTGTTCTTCTTGATTTTTATGTTTGGGCCATTAAATAAATCTTATCTCTCTTACCTCTGTAAGTAGTTTGGGAGTAACGTGTTTTGATGTATGTATGAACCTTATATTTCTAATAATTTTGATATTTTTTTATAGTTTAAAACGTGTAGAGAACATTAATTTTTGTTTGTTTTATTTTTTATGTTTTTATTTTTTAATCCATTTTTCCTATCTTTATAACGATGCTTGTGGATATATATTTTAGAGCCATTAAATAACTCTTATCTCTCTTACTCTTGGCGTTATGAGCACATGTATGAAGTTCACTGCCCTCAGTAGCATAAAGGTCTCTTTGGAGTGTGGACGGATCGCGGACTGGCCTAAAGCATTAACTTTGCGAGAGGGTCCGAAATATTTTTAGTACATTAACAAAAAAAGGTAAGTTCATGTGGATCGTAAGTGCGTGACTTGAATGATTTAATTGCCGGTTGAGCTTTTGTGCGAAAATCCTAACGTGATTAGATAGCATTGCTCAACTATGTGTATTGAGCTACATAAACAGCTGTTCTGATAACAGACTTCCACCAAAGCGTAAACAGAAAAAAATTGAAACAAGCCAAACATAGACTATTCAAAAACTTAAAAATTTAATTATATTTTATTAGGCTTAAAGATGGATTCGATGGAGAAGGATTACTTACAGGAAAATCCCAAGGCGCGGGCGAATTTCTTTTCGGTATTAACTTTCTGGTGAGTAATAACTGAGCCTTATATATTTATTGAATTTTCATTTGACAAATAATAAATCATTTTAGGTACACCATACCCATTTTTATAAGGGGTCGTAAAAGTACCTTGAACATAAGAGATCTCTACAGAACCATGAAGGAGCACAAGTCTGGTAGGAACACAAGTTTGAAATGTATAATTAATATTTTTACATGACTAAAGTAAACATTTCTCTAGAGAAAGCCCATTTACAAGTCCGACAAAGACAACTACCGACAACTATGACCCTTAAGATCATGAGCCAGGCAGATTGTGTCAGATCATCTTGCATGATATGTCTTAGTTTTGGTAATTTAACTTATAGTATATGTATAATCTCTTCCAGAACCTCTGGGCAACAAATTGTATGATTCTTGGGAGCAAGAACTTAAAAGTTCAGGAAGGAAACCGAGCCTCGTAAGGGCACTGCTGCGGGTGTTCGGATGGCACTTTGGCTTCTTCGGACTTATGCTTCTCATAGGGGAGGTGGGACTACGAACAGTTCAGCCGTATTTCCTACTGAAACTGATCTCTTACTTCTCACATGGTTCGGAGACCATTGAGACTGCCTATCTCTATGCAGGCGGCTTGATCTTATCAACTTGGTTCAACGTGATATTTAGACATCCCACCATGTGCGGCTTGTGGAACTTAAGTGAGTGTAAACAAATAAAGAGTTTTTTTTATTTTTAACTTGTATACATATTATAATAGACATTAATGTGGAACTTGAGTGGAACAAAGAGTTATTGCATTTATAACTTGTATACATATTATAATAGACTTTAATGTATCAATTTTATTTATTTAATTTTAAGGCTTCAGAGCGAGGGTGAGCCTGAGTAGTATGATCTATCGGAAGTCGCTGCGACTTAGCACAACGGCTCTGGGCGCTGCTACTTCTGGCCATGTGGTTAACCTGATTTCCAACGACGTCAGTCGCCTCGACAGTAACATTCTTTTCACGCACTTCCTGTGGATTGGACCTTTGCAAACTGTGCTAGTCACTTATCTGATGTACCTTCAGGTATTTAAAATATAATATGATTCATAATAATCATCCTAATCAAATTAATTTTCGTTCCTGCAGATCGGAATCTCAGCAGTGTTTGGCGTAGCCTTCATGATTCTTTTCATTCCCCTGCAGTTGTATTTGGGCAAGAAGACCACCGAGTTACGCCTAAGAACCGCACTGCGGACAGACAAGCGCCTAAGAATGATTAACGAGATCATTTCGGGCATCCAGGTGATCAAGATGTACGCCTGGGAGCAGCCCTTCGAGCGGTTGGTGGCCCATGCACGTCAGAAGGAGGTGAACGCCATTTGCCACGGAAGCTATATCAAGGGTATCGTTGCGTCGTTCCCAATCTTCCTCTCGCGCGCCTCCATCTTTTTCAGCTTAGTCGGTTACGTTCTGCTGGGTCAGATCCTTACGCATGAGGTTGCTTTTAGTATCACAGCTTATTACAACGTCCTGCTGGTCACTATGCTGGTATTTGTTCCCCAAGCCATTACACAGACGGCAGAGATCAGAGCTTCCCTTGGTCGTGTGCAGAAGTTTATGCAGTCTGAGGAAGTTAAGGAGTCCATTAAGAGCGGAGATCTCCAGGATACCCAGCCGAAGGAGGCCCATTTTGAGGAAGAGGATAGGTTATTAAATCCATCACTATATACCATTAATAACACAGCTTCTCCAGAGTCAAATATCTCAATTTCCGGACTGAAAGCCAAATGGGACATTAACTGCCCCGACTATACCCTCGACGGAGTTGATCTGAAGGTCCAGCCCGGGACGATGCTTGCTGTTCTGGGATCAACCGGATCCGGTAAATCCAGCCTCATTCAGGCTATTCTGGGTGAGCTGCGCGCCGAGTCTGGCGAGATTAGAGTTAACGGAACGATGTCCTACGCCTCCCAGGAGCCGTGGCTCTTCTCCGGCACCATACGGGAGAACATACTCTTTGGTCAGCCAATGGATCGCAAGCGCTACGCCAAGGTTGTAAGGCAGTGCGCTCTGGAGAGAGATTTCGAGTTGCTGCCCTTTAAGGACAAAACGCTGGTGGGAGAGCAAGGGGCTTCCTTGTCCGGTGGTCAAAAGGCGAGGATCAGCTTAGCGCGGGCTGTTTACCGAGAGGCCTCCATTTACCTTCTGGATGATCCACTGAGTGCGGTGGACACCAATGTAGGAAAACATCTCTTCGAGCAATGCATGCGCGGTTACCTAAGAGATCGCATCGTAGTTCTGATTACCCATCAAATGCAGTTCCTGCAAAGCGTAGATCAGATTGTGATCATGGACAAGGGACAGGTTCGTGCCGTGGGAAACTACGAGTCTCTGATTAAGGCGGAAGTAGACTTTACCAACGTTGTGGGTGGGCAACCGCAAAAGGAGGAAAAAGAACAGATGATGGAAGTGACTGAACAAGAAGAGGATCGCTCTCGACTAGGCAGCTTCACTCACGACTCACGGTGCAACAGTGAAGGATCCTTGCAATCTATAGCTGATTCATGTTTGCAAAAGACCAGTGTGGAGCACCAAGGCTCAGGTCGTATTGGCCTCGGTTTGTACAAGCAGTACTTCAAGTCTGGAGGCGGGTTTTTGGCTTTCCTTGTAATAATAATAGTCTGTGTTCTTTCACGGGGATTCATCTCTCTGGCTGACTGCTTCCTGATTTATTGGTAATTTTATATTATTCCTAAAAAAGGGAATCTGTAAATAGCATTTTTATTTTTTCTTTGTAGGGTCTCCAAGAATCGGAGTGCTACCATCCAAGAAAGTACAGATACACTTCCCTCTGATCTTACTTCAACGTTGGTGCAAAATTCGGGCTGGGCTTTGAGTGCTGAACAAGTGGACATTGGCCTGTTTACGTTGATTACTGTCTTATCCATTGTGACAACAGTAGCGTCCTCAATTCTAATTTTCAACCTGGCCAGGAAGTGTTCCATCGGATTGCACAAATCCATTTTTAATGCGATATCGCGTGCTTCCATGTACTTTTTCAACACGAATCCACCAGGACGCATCCTGAATCGCTTTTCAAAGGACATGGGGCAGGTGGACGAGATGCTTCCTGTCGTGATAATGGACGTCATGCAACTCTTCCTCTGTCTTGGTGGCATAGTCATCATCATAGCGGTCGTCAACCCGCTGCTTCTCGCTCCTACCTTCGTGATCGGTATCATTTTCTATAACTTTCGAACTTTTTATTTGAAAACTTCTCGGGATGTTAAGCGAATTGAAGCTATTGGTAAGTGCTTGAAAGGAGTCTTCAAAAATGTGATAAATAACAATATAATAATGTCAAGGAATTATAAGACAATCATTTCATAATGAATCTTTGGTTACTTATAGCCCGGTCTCCGGTTTACTCTCATTTGGCGTCTTCACTGAACGGCCTGTCCACAATCCGGGCTTTCGGAGCTCAACAAATCCTGGAGGCGGAGTTCGACAACTACCAGGATACGCACAGTTCAACATTTTATACTTTCCTCACAACATCCCGCGCCTTTGCCTATTGGCTGGATTGCTTTAGTGTGATTTATATAGCCATCACTACGCTCAGCTTCTTCGCCTTTCCGCCGGCTAATGGCGGTGAAGTCGGTTTGGCCATAACACAGGTAAGTTGTCATTGGACCGTCAAGGGTTAAATAAAAATATAATATAAGAATAATTAACATTTCACAGGCTATGGGCTTGACAGGCCTGGTTCAGTGGGTAATGCTTCAATCCGCCGAGCTGGTCAATTTAATGACTGTTGTGGAGAGAGTGGTTGAGTACGAGGACATTGAACCGGAGGGAGCATTGGAGGCGCCGGTGGATAAGAAGCCACCTAAATCATGGCCCGAGCAAGGGAAAATAGTGTTCGATGAGCTAAGTTTACGCTACATTCCAAGCCCCAAGGCGGACTATGTGCTCAAGTCACTAAACTTTGTCATAAAGCCAAGGGAAAAAGTCGGAATCGTTGGACGCACAGGAGCAGGAAAATCTTCGCTGATCAATGCCCTCTTCCGACTGTCATACAACGATGGATCCATTCTGATTGATAAGCGGGATACGAACGATATGGGTCTCCACGATCTGCGCAGCAAGATATCCATCATTCCCCAGGAACCTGTGCTGTTCTCCGGCACAATGCGATACAATCTGGATCCATTCGACGAGTACAGTGATGACAAGCTTTGGCGTAGCCTGGAGGAGGTGAAGCTGAAGGATGTGGTAGCCAAAATGTCCACTGGCTTACAGACCAAGATCACAGAGGGTGGTACCAACTTCAGCGTGGGTCAGCGACAGTTGGTGTGCTTGGCCAGAGCCATTCTGCGCGAGAATAGAATCTTGGTAATGGATGAGGCCACTGCCAATGTAGATCCTCAAACGGATGGGCTCATCCAGGCCACCATTCGGAAGAAGTTCAAGGAGTGCACTGTGCTGACGATAGCCCATCGCCTGCACACCATCATGGACTCCGACAAGGTGCTGGTTATGGACGCTGGAAGAGTTGTGGAGTTCGGTTCACCGTACGAGCTGTTGACAAAGGCAGACTCCAAAGTATTCCACGACATGGTCGAACAGACTGGTCAGGCCACTAGCGAAAGTCTTTGGAGAAGTGCAACAAAGGTAAGGGGTTAAATGGAAAACAGTATTATCTACTTTAATCTTTTCACATTTCAGGCTTTCGAAAGTAAACAGGACTCAAGATAAGCTTTTCCTTGTAGAGACCTTAAACACAATTAACAAGTAGTAGCGACAGAAAAAAAACTTCAGCTGGTTAAGAAAAATGACAAGATTACATACTTATGTATAGACACGAAATCTCAAGTCTCAACAATTATCAGCTTTATTGTTTCTAGTTTAAAATGCTATTAATTATCACTTATTAAATACCCTAACTATGTAAGTTGAATTCAGATTCGTTGTATTTAAATCCTACATTTTCCTTAACAATTGAAAACATGCCTACTTTGTGAAATAAAACTATCTTATCAGTCAAAACTCCCCTCTAATGTTGTTAAACACATGTATCTATATACATGCTTCACCTACAAAATTCCAATTATAAATTCTAATGTTATCACATTCCCCAAAGTTAATTATCACTTTATTAATGGGTCTACAAATCAATTATCGGAATCTTTTGATTTTTGACTATTGAAAGTTAAGTGAAGAATATATAGAATCAAGATATTACTGGACAGGGAAGTGTAAAAAATATTTAGATAAATATCTTAAATCCTAATTTAAATTTGGTTGTAATATTAATTAGAATATTAATTTAAGAAGATTTAATGAACTTAACATATCAAAGATTAACAAATCAACACATTAAATTTAAAATTGAAATATTCATTTTTTTACCCCATTTAAAATTTTAAACATAAAAATTCACCCTGCTTAAAATATATGTACACATCTCAAGTTATGTACATTCTTGCATACTTTTTTGTAAATATTTAAGTTTGTATAATGCACATAGATATGTAGTTTGTTATCCCTTTCCACCAAATTCCAAAGTATCTTAAAGTATAAATTCCAAACTTATCTTATCTGACGTATTCATTTACGTTACTTAATGAAAATCACGGAAACTATTAAAAACCTAATTAGAAACATCAATGAAATAACAATACATATATTCTTATCTTATCATGAAAACACTCTTCGATGCTCCCACTAATGGAGAGTCCTTGGTTTAAGGGCATCCACGTACTCTTCAACTGTGGGAGCAATGTAGCTATTAGAACTATCAGCTAATAAAACTGTTAGTTTTCTGTAAATAAAAAGTTAAGTCAAAAAGTTAGCAATAGTAGATCATAAATGAAGAAATGAATGAAGGCTGAAAGCACTCACACGATAACTTATCTTATCAGTGAAAAGTCCACCCTAATGCGCTTGATGTAATGTAATGTTTGTATGTATGTATCTAACGCAGCGCACTGTACATACACATCCGTATTGGCGTCAGCCGGTCGAACAGCTGATTCCGGGCTCGACACCGACGACGGCCTTTGGTTCGCCATGGAGTGGAATCGTTTCGCGACGACGAACAGAATGATTGGAAAAGCGGGGCGTCGTGGACGCTCAAGTGATTTGTTTTTGCGTATCTGGCAAACGGAAAGTTTTCCGATTTATTGGGCTTCTATCGCGTTGTGAAATCCTGATGCTGCATTGGATCAATTGCGTCTGCTAATTAAATTACGCCTGTCAAGCCGTCGATTCGTACTTGTGGTGAAATTGTGATGAAATATTGGAGCTTAAGCCGCAGCAGTAGCAAAAGCATATGCTAAGCACCTATCGCTTGTTTAATTATTTGTGAAAACCCCCGAAAGTGCGCGACCATTTGCATAATCATGTTGCAGGCGAACAAGTTGCCGCCCAATCCGCGCGAGTCGGCCGGTATTTTATCCTCGCTAATGTTCTGGTACGCAATACGTCTCCTCTTACACCTATCACATGCTATAAGAACCTTAAGTGACAGCTGCCGCGTTGGGAACTGACATCCGAAGACAACTGTTATCGGACACAATATTGTTCGTAGCATAAGTAACATTTCTGACCGTTGCGAAATCGATTTACATAAGACCTCTTTTTTTCCAGCTTTGCCCTGCCCATACTGTTCAAGGGCCGCAAGCAGACACTCCAGCCCACGGATCTCTACAATGCCCTGGACGAGCACCGGGCGGAGAGTCTGGGCGATGAGTTCTATCGCGCCTGGGAGGACGAGGTGGCGCTGTGCCGGCGTAAGGCGGACACCAAGCGGGAGCCAAGCGTCTTGCGGGTCATCGGACGTGTCTTTGGCTGGCAGCTCTTGCTATCTGGAATTATCATAGCTGCCTTGGAGCTGGGCACTAGGTGAGTTTTGGGTTTTATCAGCCGATAAGAAATTGACAATTTGTAGTCATTTAATTTATGTCTTTAATTCGTTACAGGGCAACGGTGCCGCTTCTTCTGGCCGGGCTGATATCGGAGTTTAGTGCCAATGGAAATGGCAATAGTTACGCCGCTCAGATCTATGCCGTGCTCCTGATAGCATGCATCCTGGCCAGCGTCCTTCTCACACATCCGTACATGATGGGCATGATGGTAAGGATTAAACAGTAGTTTAGTAGTAGTTGCACTTCCTTAACTCATTGCTATTGTTTTCAGCACTTGGCCATGAAGATGCGGGTGGCGGTGAGCAGTGCCATTTATCGCAAGGCCCTGCGTCTGAGCCGCACTTCGCTTGGGGATACCACCACCGGCCAGGTGGTGAATTTGCTTTCAAACGACCTGAATCGCTTTGACCGCGCCTTGATCCACTTCCACTTTCTGTGGTTGGGACCCGTTGAGCTTCTGATCGCCGCCTACTTTCTGTATCAGCAGATCGGGGCGGCTTCCTTTTATGGGATCAGCATCCTGATTCTGTACCTGCCACTCCAAACCTACCTTAGCCGAGTAACATCCAGACTGCGTCTGCAAACGGCTCTCCGAACGGATCAGCGGGTGCGCATGATGAACGAGATCATCTCTGGCATACAGGTGATCAAGATGTACACCTGGGAGCGTCCGTTCGGCCGGTTGATCCAGCAGCTGCGCCGCAGCGAAATGAGCTCCATACGACAAGTGAATCTACTGCGCGGTGTGTTGCTCTCTTTTGAGATTACCCTCGGACGCATAGCCATTTTTGTGAGCTTGCTGGGATTCGTCCTAATGGGCGGAGAGCTGACGGCGGAACGGGCCTTCTGCGTTACCGCGTTCTACAACATTCTGCGGCGGACTGTGAGCAAGTTCTTCCCCAGCGGGATGTCCCAGTTTGCCGAGCTTTTGGTCTCCATGCGTCGTATCAAGAATTTTATGATGCGCGATGAGGCGAACATAATGGATCTTTCCTACGAATTGGATGAGAAACCAGAGGAGGAACAACATCTGCTGTCTGGAAAGGAGAAGCCTTTTAAAAACGCCATGGGAAATGGCAAGGTTCCAGATGTCCTGGTCGAAATAACAGACCTCAGAGCACGCTGGAATCAGGAGCTCCACGAGCCCGTGTTGGACAACATCAGCATGAAGCTGCGACGGGGCCAACTGGTTGCTGTCATCGGACCCGTGGGTTCTGGCAAATCCAGCCTTATCCAGGCTATCTTAGGAGAACTGCCGTCCGAAGCTGGAAGCGTCCATGTCCATGGCAGGTACTCCTATGCCTCGCAGGAGCCGTGGCTCTTTAATGCATCGGTGCGAGAAAACATCCTGTTCGGTTTGCCTATGGAGAGGCAACGCTATCGCACTGTGCTGAAGAAGTGTGCCCTGGAGCGCGACTTGGAACTACTGCAGGGCGATAGCACTGTGGTGGGCGAACGTGGAGCTTCGCTATCCGGTGGTCAGCGGGCTAGGATCAGCTTGGCCCGAGCTGTATACCGCAAGGCGGATGTCTATCTACTGGACGATCCGCTTAGTGCCGTGGACACCCATGTGGGTCGACATCTTTTCGACGAATGCATGCGCGGTTTCCTCTCTGATAAGTTGGTGGTTCTGGTAACCCACCAGTTGCAGTTCCTGGAGCACGCCGATCTCATTGTGATCATGGACAAGGGAAAGGTCTTGGCCAGTGGCACTTACGAGGAAATGCTGAAGAGCGGCCAGGATTTTGCCCAGCTGCTGGCAGAAAGTACTGCAAATGGAGGTGGTGACGAGGCGGATGAAAAGTCGTCCACTTACTCCCGCCAGAGCAGCAACCAAAGCAATGTCAGCGGCGACAGTAGCTCCTCATCGCTGGATACTCTGGTGGACAAGGATGCGAAGCAGAAGCCGAGCACGGCGCCTGTTCAGGAGTCCCGCAGTGGGGGTAAAATTGGGTTGGGGATGTATAAGAAGTATTTTGGCGCCGGCTGCAGCATCGTGGTCTTCGTCCTGCTGGTGTTCCTGTGCGCTGGCACTCAACTCCTGGCCTCCGGCGGCGATTATTTCCTTTCCTACTGGTGGGTACTACATTTTCTTATTGAAACGCAATTTCTAACTTTATTATTTTGATTGTAGGGTTAAAAACAAATCGTCTTCGTCATCCGTGGACATTTACTGCTTTACTGCCATTAATGTTGGTCTGGTCATCTGCGCCTTGCTGCGCACTCTGCTGTTCTTTAACATGACCATGCACTCCTCAACCGAGTTGCACAACACCATGTTCCAGGGCGTGTCCCGTACAGCTCTGTACTTCTTTCACACAAATCCTTCGGGACGGATCCTCAACAGGTTCGCCATGGACTTGGGCCAGGTCGATGAGATTCTGCCCGCCGTGATGCTGGACTGCATACAGATTTTCCTTACACTGACTGGCATCATTTGCGTGCTGTGTCTCACCAACCCCTGGTACTTCTTTAACACGTTTGCCATGGTGCTGGCCTTTTACTACTGGCGCGATTTCTATCTAAAGACCTCGCGGGATGTGAAGCGTTTGGAGGCAGTAGCTCGGTCGCCTATGTACTCTCACTTCAGTGCCACTCTCTCCGGGCTGTCGACAATCCGAGCGATGGGCGCTCAGCGGACGCTGACCCGGCAATACGACAACTACCAGGACCTACACAGCTCCGGCTACTACACTTTCGTGTCGACCAGCAGGGCTTTTGGCTATTACCTTGACCTCTTCTGCGTGGCGTATGTGATCTCGGTCATCTTGAATAGTTTCTTTAATCCGCCGCTGCACAATCCCGGACAGATTGGACTGGCCATCACTCAGGCAGTGGGCATGACGGGAATGGTACAATGGGGTATGCGTCAGTCCGCCGAGTTGGAGAACTCGATGACCTCGGTGGAGCGAGTGCTTGAGTACAAGAACCTGGAGTCCGAAGGAGACTATACCTCCCCGCCTGAAAAGCAACCGCCAAAGAGTTGGCCGGAAGAAGGTCAACTGACGGCCAAGGATTTGAGCTTAAGATATGCGCCTGATCCGGAAGCGGATTGCGTACTAAAAGGCCTGAACTTCACAATAAATCCCAGAGAGAAAGTGGGCATTGTGGGACGCACGGGTGCAGGCAAATCCTCACTGATTAATGCCCTCTTCCGACTTTCCTATAACGATGGATCCATAATTATCGACAAGAGGGATACCAATGAGATGGGACTCCACGACCTGCGCAGCAAGATTTCGATTATTCCCCAGGAACCTGTGCTCTTCTCCGGCACTATGCGCTACAACTTGGATCCCTTTGAGCAGTATCCGGATGAAAAGCTCTGGCAAGCTCTGGAAGAGGTAAAGTAAAGATTGATTCCTTGGGATCTTTTTCAATATTAAACTTACATATATTATTTCAGGTTCACCTCAAGGAGGAGATCTCCGAATTGCCTACGGGCCTGCAGAGCAGCATTTCCGAGGGTGGAACCAACTTCAGCGTGGGTCAGCGGCAGCTGGTGTGTTTGGCCCGAGCCATTCTGCGTGAGAATCGCATCCTAGTAATGGATGAGGCCACGGCCAATGTGGACCCCCAGACGGATGGCCTCATCCAGGCCACAATCCGGAACAAGTTTAAGGAGTGCACTGTGCTGACGATAGCCCATCGCCTGCACACCATCATGGACTCCGACAAGGTGTTGGTCATGGATGCTGGACGAGTTGTGGAGTTCGGTTCGCCGTACGAGCTGTTGACGGAGTCGAGCACCAAAGTGTTCCATGGGATGGTCATGCAGACGGGAAAGTCCAGCTTCGATCATCTGCTAAAAGTGGCCCAGGATGTGAGTTTTAAAAAGAATAGAGAAGGAGAGGAAGGGTAAATTGAGCTGTTAACCCTTGCTATATCCTGTTTTGTTCATTCGTTTGTACGCACATAATATTGATATCAATTTCTTTACTAATTTTAGGCCAACAAAAAGGACATTTAAATCTGGATGAATATACCAAGGAAACTTGTAAATTTATATGGAGATAGTCTTAGCCAATGTCTAAAATATAAAATATTGTACTTAAAAGAAAATCAGGAATATGGATGTTGTGAACATGACAATAAAAATATAGATTAAAACTTTTCTGACTTTAGAATAAAATTTTGTTTTTGAGGGGATTAAAGATGCGGATGCCACATCCCAGCACGCCATACTGCCATACAGCATTCATACCCCTTTTTAAATATAACAAAAAGGAAAGATGCATCCATTCGAGCTACTCCTAGACGCAGCAATACGTTCTCCCATTACGAAATACAAATAAAAAGAGCAGATTATTCAAAAAATATCTTGTCAAACACAGCTTTATTGTGAATAGGCGTTTAAATTAAGCCGTCTCCAGCGAGCGGATGATATCCGAATCTCCAGGATCGGTGATGGACAGCGTGCACACACGGAAGTATTTACCGCAGGCAGTGCCGAGCTCGATGTTCGTGCCGCTGTAGTGCTGGACCTCAGTCTTGGCCAGCATGGCGTAGTACTCAATCTCAGACTTCCTGTAATTGACAAAAATATGTACGTTAGCAAATTGACTTTAATTTCGAAAATCCACCAGGATCAAGTCTCTAGGTTTGTGGCATCAGAAAGAGTCTCTAGTAATAAAAAGGATTCGTCAAGGCATTCGGAATCAAAGGATCATCATGGCATGTGCGAAACTAACAACGTACAGTAGAGTACGATGAATTCTTACCCCCAAGCATCCATCGTCGTTGCCGAAACCATTTGGAGGTGCAGGTAGCAGAGAGTGCGTGGTGTCCGGGGAACACTCCCTGGTAGCTGCTGCTTGAGCTGGCCGAGATTGATTGTACTACTCCATAGTTTCCATCATTACCTTATTATGGGAATCATACTTCTCAGTCAGCTTTAAGCAAGACTCCATATGGTTCCAGCAAAAACGGCATCTTGGGCGCAATGGAAATCTACTTCTCAGTAGCACAACGAGCTCACCTCAAAGCGGGCGTGTTGCTGGCGATGAGCACCAGTTTGGCCTTTCCCTGGCGCAGGGTCTTCAGGGTCTGCTTGTAGCCCAGGCAGTATTTGCCGGACTTCATCACCAGCGCGAGACGGGCGTTGGTGCTCTCCAGAGCCTTCTTCTGCTTCTTGGGGGCAACCATGATGATAGCTTAAAGTAGAAACTACCGAAACGAACAAATTTATTAAGTAATGTCGGCGGATTGCAACTAAAAAACACACCCACCTTCGTCGGCTGAAACTGCGAAAAGAAAGAGACGGCACCGGAAGCACGCTGTGCTGAGCTGTCAAACAATCGATTATGCTATCGATTGCACTATCGATTGTTCAGTTTTGACAGCTGTCCATCGAGGGAGTTCAGCATACTATCGTATTTTAAATTTATTTTTATATAATCTGTTTTATTTTATAAAAAATTCATTTTCTGAAAAAAGCGGCATTTAAATGTCCGTCAAATTAGCGTCGATGATTATTTATGCGAAAATTATATGTTGGAGGAGAACTGGTTTTATTTCGTTTCGTTCCCACTGGAAGGGTTTTTTTTATTTAAAATAGCTAACACCTTCAATGGTTTTATAACTTGGCTTAACCGATTTTATATTGGTTTGGTTTCTTTTTCTTGGTTTATACAGTCAAACATTTCAGCTTTTTAAAATCTATATCTAATTATTAGCAATTTATTAACAACTGAAAAAAATCTAAAAATTAGTGGATTTTAGATTCGAACATTTTTAACACTTATTAAAGTTTCTGTTAACAAAATTTTTAATTAATATTCTTTTTTTCAGTCAACTTATGAACATTTGAATTAAGATGTTTTTTGACCCCTTTGGGATTTTCCGGTGCAACGGCTTTTGATACTGATATATAATATATGTATATACTTTATATGGTCGTTACAAATTTCTAAATAAAATTGTAATGCCCTACAAGGGTATAAACATATTCCCATGCGTGTATGAACATATGGAGGCAATCAAGGAATTCCATGAAAACATCTATTTAGAGCTTGACTGATAAGAAATAACCTATCTCATCTCTTCTCTGGAATTTCGTTTGAAAATATAAGTTGCTTCTGATTTTTGAATTCATTTTTCAAAGAAATCGTTCAACTTGAAAGGAATACAAAGCAACTTGAAGATCGGTTTCAGATTAAAGAGCATTCAAAGTTCGAAACCAATTTTTCGCTTTCATTTCTCTATATAACGCTTGTTTTGCTTGGCAGATCGCTTATTCTGAGCATAATGAAGTTACTTGTAAGTCGTCAATAGACTTTGTATAATAACTATAACTAAATTAAAGAAATAATTTATTAATTCCCACAGATTCTACTCACTGGGCTGGTCACCGTCTTGGCTGGCACTACTACCCATACCGATACCCACCACCAAAGGTCGTCGAGTCTTGTAGAAGGTAATCGGTACGAGTGCAGATGGATTAATAACGAATATAAGTGTGCATATCATAATTGTACCATTTCATTTGATGGCAAGCAAAAGTGCACGACAAGGTTTGGTCCACCTACTGCAGAGATCAGAGCTAATTCCCAGAGCCAGCTACGCGCTAACCGTTACCAGTGCAGATGGATTAATGGCAATCTGAAATGCATGTACCAAAATTGTACAATATCTTTTGACGGTAAACCAAACTGCACTACCAGGGAAGGTCCACCACCTGCGGATATAGATCAAGAACGTTTTGCAGCTCACACAACAAAAACCAATTGCAACTGGAAAGGCGACAAACTGATGTGTACCTACGAACGCTGCACTATTTATCCCAACGGCAAAAAGAGTTGTTCAACGACAACGTCATAAACTAAATAGATGATAAAAAAAATAATTAAAAATATATTCGGTCATATATTAAGTACTTATATGGTAATATTTTAACATCAGTGCGATAGTCAAGTAGAAAATTTCGTTTCTATAACACAATAAAGTTTATAGTATAAACAATTTTATATTTTTAAATATATTATGCTATTCTTTGGTTTTCAGAGTCTTGAATTTGTTCATTACACGTTCGTATATTAATATAAGTATTCGAGGCATCTGTGTTTGTTTTTGGTCTGTGTGGAAAAAAACCCTGCGAGCCTTGGATTGCGTTCTGTCAAGCTTTTACGTCGAATTATTGAATAAATAGTTCCGCACGACGAAGGGGTCGACAGCGTCAAATGAATTATACAACGCTATAGGGCCGGGGTAGGCAAGCGTGCGTTAGTCCGGACCTAGATCCGGCTGTGCAGCCGTGCCCGGAGCCACAGCCGGAGCTACAGCCGGAGTCGGAGTCAGACGCAGGCCGGCACGTGACACCCCACATGGCCCACAGTCATAAAGTTCCGCCAGTATTCGTCCTGAGCTCATCATCGGCTTCGTAGCGTGCGTGCGCACTTGACTCGCCTCGCCTCGATTCCAGACAATCTGTGGCCTAGCCCGGCTTATAAATGATGCACAGTGGTGCGGTGGGCGGATGATGGCAGTTGGCTGAGGGGCGTTGGATTTTGGGGTGTTGGGTGTTGGAGTGGAGTGAACTCGTCAGTTCGGGACTTCAACGCTTCGATTGTCGGGCTGTAATTCAACGCCATTTACGTGATTCTCACTCCGCTGTCGTCGCCAGTCGTCGTCGCCGCATGCTGCCAGAAATGATTGCTCTCCCTGCATCACAACCATCGCATTGCGGGTGGTGGCGCCTTGTCTGGCTCCCCCTCTCTGCGCCGCCCTGTAATTCCGTCGTTGTCCTGGCGGCGACGCGTGCTGCAGCATGGATAACGTCCAACCTTTGACACAGAGCCCGGAAACTCTTCCGCTGGCAGGCAGGCAAACTGTGACTGACAGGCGAGCGTGTCCTTGCCAATGGGCGAGGTATGGATTGGCCGTGCAAAAATAAGTGGATGTTATGAATAGATTTGTGGTGGCAAATCTTCGGTCTTAGGTATCCTAGAATTATATTATTCGATTTTTTAATGGCTTCGCATTGAATCACTAAGTAGGCAGACCTTTTCGGAGTTCGACTTAGTAGGCATATCTTTCAGAAGCACTAAACAAGATGCCCCAACACGACCTGGAATAAAATCCAACTTTGCTCGAAAATCTCTCCTTTGGCCCAAATTTTAGTTTCACCTTATCCTCAACTGTGACGATGGAAACGAACCCTGTGCAGGCGACGTTCGATCGGCTGGCGCAGCTCCCGGGCGTGCAGGCCGCCATCCTGGTCAACGGAAAAGGCGAACCAGTGCGATCCACCTTGAACGCGGAAGACACCTTGAGGTATGCCAACAGAATGAGGCCTCTGGTGACGATGGCACGAAGCATGGTGCAGGAAATGGAGCCAACGGATGAACTCACCTATGTGAGGCTGCGGACACGGAAGCAGGAGGTGATGGTGGCCACGGAAAACCAGCACACGATCATCATCATCCAGGACAACAACGCGTTGGACGCTTCCCGGCGGAACAGTATCGCCCAGCAAAGATCGGCCATGCCAGAGGCAAAGAAGTAGGGAGCTAAGGAGAGGGAAGGAGCAGAGCATCGCTGTGCGCAGTGCACGTCATGCGGGCCGCATGAAAAGGACATAAACAAGCCGCGCCAGCGTAGGGCTCCCCGGAGAAGTCCTTGCACGGACGAGCTCACAAATCCCAAGCCTTGAACTAAAATCGTGGACGCAGCAGAGGAGTCGCAACCAAAAGCTCGCCCAAAATAAAATTCACATCCATGCGGGGCAAATTGTGTGTGTTTACTCTGGTCAAAGGTGTAGTGAGTTTCGACATAAAGTTGGGGACACGACATCCATGGATTCCGCAGGGTTTTCCTGACTCTTATACTAGGATGAGGGAAATGACATTAGTAAAGCTTGCTTGCTGCTAACTAAGTATTACAATTTGTAACAGAAATGCATATTGAAAGGTTCTTCCGTCAGGGAATTTCTACCTTTTCACAGGATCTTTAAAAATGTATTCCCATATTAGTTGGGTAATTTTCAGTAATTACACTTAATTAAAATAACTACACCTTAATCTTAAAACTTTTTGAAGAGTCCTTCCCAAAAAAAGTACACTTCCTAATTACATGTAATTATTTAATATGATCCGCAAGGGTATTACCAGACTTTGGTATTAATAAATCCTTAGTGTAGTCCACATCTCTCCTATCCCCGGGATTTTTCTGCGTTCGCTTCGATTGCTGGCAACAACCGGCTGCCGTCACGCCATCAAGCATTCATGCCAGCAACAACACCAACAGCAGGGAACAAGGACCCGCAGAGCAGCCTGTCGCCTGCACACTTACACACACACTCCTGGACACCCAGTTCCAGTCCCAGTCCAACTCCCCCTGCCACTGCCACATCCACACCCACATCACGGAGCGCCGCCACTCCATTCCAGAGCGCGCCAAGCTTTACACGCCTCCGCACGCGTCACGCGAAAGCACGAAACCAATTTAAGCACCCACATTCTCTCACCCAATTAGTCGCGCACAGCTCTGGCCCACCCCCCCTACACATCCCGGTGGTGACTCCCACTCCTGTCGCCCCCTTCTGCCGTCTCCCGTCGCCTGTCCGCCTCTTCCCACGCTCACACTGTCGGGCTTGTTGTCGAGTAGAGTCGAGTCGAGTCGTTATCCTCGCGTGCGCACGCTGCATACTTTCAGGCTGAGCTCGTTTACAGGGTACCAGGGGGGATTATAGTATCAACGTGTTTTTTTATAAATATGGATTTTAAAAAACTATTAATTATTTATTTATTTAAATTTGTACACTTATTTTGATTTAGAAAAATGATGATAATGATGATTTAGAAATAAGATGATCTTGCTTAATGAATGATAAGCGGAAGCTTGATATCACAGGAATAACCCAATACATCTAAACCTTTTGTTATTAAAACTATTTCTTTAGTCATATTTTTAAGTGTCGGGGAAAAAAGTTTTTAAGTAAATTTATATTTTGTTTATTTTTTAGCTAATGTATTGTTTTGATTGGAAAACGTATATTCAATTTAAGAAATTATTACTCATATGAACTTTTTTATCATCTTTTCAGCTAATGAGTATCCCCAAGTCACTATGTTTCCAGCTTAAATCCTTGTTGTTGTCGTTGTGCCATCATCAGCGCCATAAGTAGCAGTCAGCAGTTGCCTCCGTCAGCGCCAGTAAGTTGTGCCGCCTGATGGTGTCGCTCTCGAAGAGGAGAAGGCGGGGTTTTATGCCAGGAGAGGGGAACAAGAAGCACGGAGTAGGGACCAGCGAGCAAGGTACAGGGAGCAGGGAGCAGGGTACAGGGAGCACGGAGCAGGGTACAGGGAGCAGGGAGCAGGCAGCATGGAGCAGGGAGCAGGGAGCACGGAGCCCTGAGCACAGGACATCGGGGTGGCATGAGTGGCAGGGGAGCCTGGCGCAGCCACAGAAGCACCGACAACAGCCAGACGACTACTGTGTGCGTGTGTGTGTGTTTCTGGTGGGAATGGGGATGAGACTATGCCAGGGGGCGACTACAGCAAGCGACACGATAATCTTGCACGTCGCATTTTTAGTTGCTTTTGCTGCTGGCACGGAGTTGCCACACCCACCGCCACCGCCACCCCCCGTCACTGCCGGCTTTGGCAGCACGAGTCCTGGAGTCTGGTCCTGGCAGAAAGCCAAATGTGGCAAGTGGCTGATGTTGCTGCCGTGCTGTTGCTGCCGCAGCCTCGCACATCGGACAGAGGAGCAGTGGCAGCGGCAGGACTTGGGGACTGGCAGGAGTAAAGTTTGCTGGTTTGGAATCCTGTGTCTGCCCCCGCCCTCGCCTCCCCCCTGAAATGTGTGTGCCATGGGGGCGAGCGACCGACAAATGCTTTCGAATTGCCATGACAATCAAACCGCTTACACGTACAGTGGGGTCCATTAGAGGTTTTATTGCTGGTCACTGTGTAGTAAAGTATCTATAGAAAATGGTATTTATTTTATCAATTATAATATTTTAGTTAGTTTGACAGTCTGAAGATCTATGATACATTATAACGGTTTAAAAATATGGATATGGATTGTATTTAATATTACTACTATATATAATACAAAATAGTAAAAGCAAATAAATACTTTTATGCCTCGATCTTAAGAATATCCTGCCTCAGCAGCAGGGAGCAGAAAGGATCTACAATTTTTCTAACGATCCTAGATCCTCTTTGTTGTTCCTAAATTGGTTGGAACAAATACAAATACACAGTACGAATATACTTTTGGAAAAATATGAAAAAAATTTTTTTAGAAACCAAAAAAAAAGTTAATACATTCTACTGGTATTTCGAGTGAATTAGTGCTTTCGAAAACTTGAAAAATTCATCAGCCAGTGCGGCTTTTGCGTTTGTTCTGCTTTGTTGATTCTCATATCCGGCCGGTCGGCTTCAGGTATGGCTTTATCCGGACTGGAGTAGCCCCAATTAATGCCACACCGTGTGGCAATATCAACAAGCGCCTGTTCCTGACGACGCTGCTCTGAAGAGCCAGAGACACACTTCAGCCATATATTCAGCCAGCCAGCAAGCGCCTTTTTCATGCCGTTGCGCCTTGGCCCGACGTCTGTCCGGGATTTGAAGTGGGGGAGGAAGTAGGAGCTGGGTACTGGGCGTGCCTTGGGGGCCTTTGGTCTGGGCCTGTTTATTATCGCCCATCAGCGACCTCACCCGCCCAGCCCATTCCCCCGTGGAGGTCGCCTTTGCCGTCGTCTTCGTCGTCCGGACAAATTCCGTTGCCGCCAACGATGAGGATGACAAATAAAAAAGTTTGGCACGGCACGGAAGCCTGCTGGCGGCATTCGCATAACGATGTCGGTGACTGCGGCGATGACTCCTTCCCCAGCTCCTTGCGCTGCTCCTTCTCCTGCCAGACCGAAATCCTGCTTATGGCCAAAGCCCAGGCCCGAGCCCAGACTGGCGCACTTTTGAAGTTTGAGCTAAGTGACATGCTGTTTATTGTCGAGAGTGTTAAAATGTGCGCCCTGAATCCACACTGTGTGTGTGCCTTGCCTCCGTCTGCAAGAGGGCTCAGGAGTGTGTGTGTGTGTGGTTGCCACTGTGCGGAGCAAGGAATTATAATGCCAAGCTTGAACGCCGCACGCGCGGGCCGCAACGCCAGAGTCAAAGGTACACGGGAAACATGGCTCGGAATAGGTTTAGTCCTTCAGCATTTCAATAATTCAGAAGCGGTTTTGAAGAGTCACTGTCACTAAACATCAAATATTAAGGGTGTCTTGCGAACTTAAAATCAATTAAAAAATGTGTCTAGAAGTAATCAATACATTATTTTTTATTCATAAGTAATTAATATACATATTTTGTGACATTCCCTTAGACACTATTTAAAGTCGTTTTAATTACGAGCATATTTCTTACGATTTAAAATCTTGTAGGCTATTTTAATACCTATTCAGTTTATTTGCAATGATTTGTGGTGATGTATAAGACGTGGTGCATTTTAATTAACTAAAATAAATGATAAAAGTGGTTTAATAATAGTTTATAAAAGTTAAAAACATCCTTTAAACATTTTTAAAATATTGCCATAGCTTTCTTCTAGACTTCAACTAGACAATATTTCTGGAGAACAAATTACAAATTATTGTACGATATTAAACCTGCAAATAAGCAAGCGTGATTTCTTTATGAATAGTATGCACTTCTTAAAATTTAGGAGATATATTTCTTCATGGAAACTACTGCTTTAACACAGCTTTCTATCAGAAGAGTATCTCAAGATACTGCATAGATCCCTGAGTATCCAAAGTTCCTTAGTCATAGCACCTCTGTAAGGTTAATTCTTTTACCAAAACCTTTCTCCCAGTGTAACTTTTCACTAAAGGCCCTGCATGTTTCGGTTCACGCTCTCGCCGCCATGCCGCCATGTACATACAAACAGACAGGCGACGACGGCGGAATAGGAATGGCTGCTGCTGGTACGGTTGTGCTATGTAATCCACGGATGTGCCACAGTGCGGAGTTCGGAGGAGAAGCAGCGCCATGCCAAAGTTGCCGGTTGTGGCATTACGATGGCATCGGGCCATGGCAATGGCGATGGCGATGGCGATGGCGTTGCCTGCTCTCTATCCGACCCTCCTTCCGTCCTTCGGTCCCGCTGTCCGTGGCACGTACTTTAGAAATTCCATGCAGATGTGCGCCGCACGCCGAGACGTGTGTTTTGATTTTCAGGGAAAAAGGAAGAAGGGAAACGGGGAAAAAAGGACGAGGAAAGCTCAACGAACGAAAACAAGCAGCCGTAGCTGCCGGCTCGGACGGGGGATGCGGTTGGTTGGGTTTGGCAGGTTGCGAGTTTCATGGTGGGGCTGCGCCAGGCTACGGCAGGTTGGGCGACCGGGTGCTCCTGGCAGTGGCAACGCACGAAAGAGCAGCCAAGCGAGCCAGCCGTGAAAAAAGTGTCGACAAAAACAGAAGCAAGCTGAGGCAGCAACGGCGGCGGCGCCGGCAACAGGACGACTTTGGGCCCCAAAGGAAAAAGGAAAGCAGCAGCTGCACTTGTTGGTGTGAGTAACGAGCGATGCGGACGCGCCTTTTCTCCACTCCTGCGGGCGCGGAGGGTGGCATGGCTGGGGAGGTGGTGACCCCCGCTAACGGAATAATTGCAGGCAACTCCCCGGCAGCTCTCGAAACGGAAGCCAGACGAACAGGCGGCGACGACGCCAGTTTGCTTTTGCTTTTGAGTTGGCTGATTTCGCACACAAAAACCCAAACACACACACCTCAGCAGCACACACCCCACACCCCTACACCCACACCCTCACACAGACACACACAGACTGAGACAGAGGTCGAGTCGAAGCTTACGCCTTATTGTTGTGGCCGTGGGCGTTGGGCGAACTGGTGTCCTGGTGTTGTTGTGTGGCCATGTGGATACGGATGTGGGTGTGGGTTTTGCATGTGGGTGTGGAGGCATCAACGACAGTTGCTCTCCATTTCCATGGCGCTTGGCAAGTGTCGTCTGGAGCGTGGATGTTCACTTACCCATTGCCAGCAAGGATTGCGGGTAGATTAGTGTCTAAGAAAATCAGATTAGTACAAGATCCTAGCATTCCCCCTAAAGGGAAACTTGTACTAGGGTCTTAAATATGTCTTAAATATGATTGTGGATCTATTTTAAAAGAAGGAACATGGAAATTTTTAAAATATATTACAATATAACAAGAGGTGACAGAACTGAAGCTATTGGAAATAGATGCTTCAGACTTTTAATTTCATATAAAGTGTTATGTTGAAAAATATTTAAATTAGAAAAATAAAAAAAAATGATGTTATATTTATATTTCCACAAATAAAAAATGAACAAATAAATAATAAATGCCCTGCAAGTGCTGCAAAAAGGTAATAGAAGTGCCCGCCTAGTTGTAAGTAAAGACGGCTTTGATATTTTGTTTAACACCCTTACTTTTTTAATTTTCTAAGGTATTAACGAGGTCTAAGCCCTCAAATTTTGTCCATCCTTTGTTGTTGCTTGCGTATTTAGGCATTCCATGCCTGCGCTGTGCATGGTCCTGCGTTCTGGTTGCCTTGAAGCATTCGCCCGGGCTAGGACCGAGAGTAGTATGGCTTTTTAGCCGCAATGCCGCTCCTGTGGTGCCAGTGTGTGTGCGAGTGAATTGGATTTCTATGGCCAGGGGGAATGGGCTTCTTGTCCGCCCATTCATCCGTTACGTGCGACCGTCTGCCGGGCGTGTCGCCCCCTTTTGGCATTCCCTGATCCCTTTGGCCCCGAGAGCTCGTCGTGGCCGGTTACATGAGAAAACTTTGAAACTGGAGACATGATAACGGGCCGGGGAATGGCTGGCTAAAGGGTCGACGACGGAGACATCGAGGGACGGACATGGACACGGACATGGACATGGAAACGGACACGGACACGGACACGGGCCCAGACCCGGACACAGACCCCGACAGTGGCGACCGACTGGCCCCGGCTCGCTGCCTCAACGAGTGGCGGTGGCAGTGTCTGATTGTTAGTTGGATTTGGATGGGGCTCCAGGACTCAGGACACAGGACACAGGACGACTAACGGGGTGAGTCAGTCGTTGAGCAGTTGCCACTTGCCAGCTATAGAAAATTGTCATAGGAATCATCATCGGCTTCGTTAGCTGTGCCTGTGGATGTGGATGTGGATGTGGCCTCAGTGGTAATTGTGGGACATTTTGTTGCCAAAGTGCTGGAGCAATGTGAAGTGTGGCGGAAATGATGGCGGTGGTGGTGGTGGTGCCTTTGTGGGTGGCTCTGATTGCCGCCGCAGCACAGATAAGCGTGGAGGAGACTGGGGCAGCAGTTGGTTGGTAATCCGCCGGGTCCGTGCGTAACTTTTTATGCCCCCGGGGGAGTCACCCATTCCAGTCTGGCTGTCGCAGGTGCCGCGACTCCAAGGCTGAAGGTGAAACTGGAGATGGCCTGGGCTGGGCTGGATGGGGCGAAATAAAAAGGGAATGGGGCCATAGCCGGAGCTGGTTGCCGGGTAGCCGTAATAGCTAAAGAATTACACACTCACACTAAATTGGCTGGGGCAGGAAACGCAGTCGTTGCTTCATTAAGCAAAATATTTCACTTTGAGAACCCGCCAGACATGGGGATGGAGGAATTTTGGGTTTATAGAGGAGGAGTTTTCATGGGTTAAAGAGCCACTGATTGTAATCATTGATTGGTTGTCCATGGCGACAGGAAAAATGTAGCGAAACCAGGTTTCCATAGATCATATCAAAGAGATTCGGTAATGGGCTATTATGGATATTATTATTTTCTTATCACCTAGTTAGGTAAATGATATTACTTAGGACCACTTTTGGTAAAGGTTTATTATGGTATAAGTTTGGGTTAAAACTTAGTGAAATATATTCTTTATTTATAATTAAAATCTTTAAGCTTTAGTGATACAAAACTTATGAATGCATCAGAGTATTATTGTTGCTGTATATTTGGCTTTATTATATAGTTAGCTTTGTAAAGTATTGTTTCTCATTTATAGAATTATTATTACTTAAAATATAATGCATTTTGAAGGATATATTTGTAAACATACGCTTCTTTGAAGGCACACCTAAACCTAAAGCCTAGAACTAAATGCTTTATAGCTTTTACGAATATCTTCAGTGACTCTTATTTTTAAGTATATTTTTTAAATATTCCTTGATTTAAATGGCTTAAAAATCCTTTGAGTCTGCTAAGCAGAATCAAAATACTCTGTTGTCCTTTTTCCGAGGCCACTTCTTTCCTCCTGTCCCACTGTGGCTGGATTTTTGTTGTGTTTGTATTTAAGTGGCGTCAGCGACAGACAGCTGAATGTACACTTAGCTCGCCTTCATCTGGGGCGGGTGCGGGATGAGTGTGGGAGGATTTTGGGTGGATGGTGGGTGTGTGTGTGTGTTTGCCAACGTATTACTCGCTACGCTCCGACATCTAGCTTCGGGGGTAATGACAGGACTCAGTGAAGCAGAGGAGCAGCAGCAGGAGCTTAACTTCCTAACACGCCACCAATTAATGGCGGTGCGCACGGGGGGAACACATCCCGCACGAATGTTTGCGGATTTGTGTTTGAACTTGAAGTCAACAGCTTAAAGACGCTGCCACGCCCCGAAAAATGGGTGGGAAGGACAGGCACTGAACGCGAGATAGAGATAGCGATAACTTTTCCAACGACTCGGCAATTATTTTGCAATTACCGCGTCCAGGCGGCGGCGCCTACATCATTTCTATGAATTCCTTTCATGTGGCCGGAACGGGGCTCTGAAAAATGTGTAAAAGTGGCAAATCAATATGGAAAACGTGGGCGTTAAGTGGAGGGGAGGTGAGGAAGAGGTGTCAAGAGCGAAACCATAAAATATTTCTGACGGTCGCCAGTCGAACCTTTTCTTTTTTTGGGTTGCCTGCTGGTTGCTGTTTTTCAGTTTTCTGTTTCTTATTCATTTTTTTTACTTTTTTGCCATGCTATTGAAATGCCTGCACACACATTTACATGGGTGTTTATTCTCACACGTACACCAGCTCTGTGTGTGTGTACAATCCGGACACATACAGTCAGACAGCGCCCCGAAAAGCAGACCACAAACAGCCTTGATGACTGACGATTGGCTCTGGCGCCCAAGCTCGAGCCCGAGCCCGAGTTTCGAGTCCCACAGCTGCGAGTTCCTCCACTGGGTCCGGTCGGTGTCCCTACTCGGAGCTAACCCCTCGGATGCACTGAAATAAAAACAGGAGACGGTTTTGGAGCATTCTCAATTTCTTTATCAGTATTAGGAATCCCTTAATCAAGAGTTGTCGGCGTTCTAGCATAGCTTTTGCTATTTACAGTAAAGCTGGAAAAGAATAAATTTTTTAATTTTTTTCATATGCAAAAACCAAATTTTTTCAGCTTTTCAAGAGCTTTTTATTATTGTAAAATCTTAAACTAGTGGTATTTATTAAAGTAAATAATGTAACTTATTAAATATTACTCAGGGAATGTAATCTATACACGTTTATAATTAATAATTATATCATAATCAATTATTTATTATAAAATATTTATTAATAAGAAGATTGTTGATTGCTAATTTAGAGTGAAGGTTTAGTAACTGCTTGTTGTTTATATCCGATTGTTTTCGTATAATTAAATAAGACAAAAACCTGATATTATATTTTCGAAAATGTATACTTTTTTAACTCTTCCTTTAGTTTGGTAAATTTATTGTTGAGAAGTAAAATCATTTCCTGCTACTTTTAATTACTTTTAGTGCAGCGAATTATCCTTTGTTTAGATTTATTTTGCTATAGTAAAATATGAATTATTAAATATAATTCTTTTGAATGAAGCTAACTTCATTACTACACCAAAAAACCCTGCTCCTGAAGATACCATATACAATGCCCTATCAAAAGTACCCCCTCTTTACTCCCAGTGTACTTAGTTTCTGTGCGTCAAAGTCGGTCTGCTGCGTGGCAGGTCACGCTTGTTTGCTGGCAAAAGGGCGGCGGCAAAGGCGGACACGGCGGTCGAGGGGCTGGGGTTGATGGCTGACGGCTGATGATGGGGCGTGCTGGCGGGCGGCGGGTGTCGGAGGCGCGTGCACGGGGTGTCAGACAACGACTTTAGACGGCTGCGGGTCCAAGCTCGGGACACTGGCTGTGGCTGCTCGTTTATATTCGCTCATTCGCCTGCCCCACCGCCGCCTTCCTTTGCCTGGCCCTTTTTGCGCCGCCAGCGCGCGTGCTTTTTGCGTCAAATTTAATGCGGCAAAAGTTGTGTGCGAAATGCGGTGAGCTCGGTGGCAGCCACTGGATGACAGAGGGTGGCCCCGGATGGCGCTGGCTCACGGGTTACGGGTTACGGCAGGTGGGAGGTGGACCGGTGGAGCGGTGAGGACTTGGGTCATCCGGTAGGTGCGCTTGACATGTGGCAGCCGGAGGCAGCACGAAAAAAAAAAACTGTAAAAAAATACTAAGAGCTAAGGCAAAAACAGAAGCCCAAGCACAAGCAAGTCATTGACGCGCAAAGGGGCGCCGCCACACCGTCACACCAGCACGAGTCCCTGAAAAGCCCGACGGAATTTAAGGACACTCGCCCACGCCACCAATCACACGTACCGTGGAGCGGCTCCTTTATCATGTGTCAAAGGCCCAAGGATCCTAAACATGTTGGGTTTCCAATAACATTTTGCAATTAATTGGTTTTTAATCGTAGATACCATTTTGGGCATCTTTATTTTCCAGGAAATCTACATTTCTAAAGTCGTAATCATCTATATTTTTAACAGAACATGTAATAAGCCTTTGTATAGTTAGGTGTAGAATAGTTTAAGGATAGATAACCATCTTTGAAATATAATAAAAATAACGTTCGAATGGTCTATGATACACACTTTTTGCGTTTTAAAATTTATTTTCTTTAAATCCCAAACTTTAAGAGGAAAACTAATGCAATATTTATGTTTGGGACACCCTAGCCTTATAATATTTCGTAAATTGAAATACTCTAATTGAATAACAGGTGAACATAAACCCATTTTTTCACAGAATCATGCCTAATTTAATTAAGGTAACAATCTACAAAAATTACTCCTGATTAGGACGATTAAATTAAATTCTCCCAAAACGAATTAACCCCTCTCGATCAACCACTGTAGCCCAGGAAAAAAGAAAGAAAAAATTAAGGGCAACTTTGTACTTTTTAAAGCTTAATTTTATTTCCTCGTGATGCGGATGGGGGCTCTGCTTTGGCTTTGCTCTAATTTTGTTGCACCGAACTTCTGCTTCTGCTTCTGCTGTGGGCGTTTGTCAGTGTCGTTAGGGATTAACTCGACAAAATTGGTCGCACTTCTCTTATTTCGTGGCGGGCTCAGCCGCATGCAGAGCGATTGCCAGCCAGCCAGCCGGCCAAGTTGCAGCTATTTTGTTATAAGGATACCAGGAATAAATAAATAAAAAAAGTGTTGCCTCCATTCGAGGGCCGAATCAGCAAGCAAGCGCCCATTGTTGGCGTTGACAGGCAGCACACACCCACGCCGAAGCGAGGCACACACATACACGACACACGCCCCCGCCCAGGGACACAGCCGAAGGGGGGGATGAGAGCTTCCTTTGGGGATTTACTGAGAAAAGGGATTTAATGGGTGAGGTAAGATCAACCCTCGGGTAGTTAAACAAATTTCATGATAAACCTCTAACAAACCCTTAACAATAAATTAAATATATTGTTTATTTTATAAATTAATAATATCCTTTATTAAAGACCTTATATTTGTGTTTGGGTATTTTATGTTTGCTAGAACTTATCATAAATGTTCCTACAAAATAAACAAAGATTTAAAATCTATTTAAATACTACCAAAAAATATGTAATATTTAGTGAATACCTTTGTCCATCCCCCTTTGTTTTCCAAATTCGACTTACGCCACTACAACTGCCAATTCCAAAAATGCCCAAAACGAACAAGCGACACGCGTCCTGGCCCTGGCCTGTCCCCATCCCCATCTCCAATCCCATACCGTAACATCCCCCAGCCACCTTCGAATCCTCCGTCCCTTCGGCATGGAAAATGTCGACGACAGACGTCGCTGCCAAGCCAACATTAGCATTGAAGTGCAAACGACGCCCACTCATACCCACAGCGAGACCCACACCCACACCCACTGGCGCAGCGAGGGATTGGAAGGCAGCCAAGCGCCAGGCTGCCAGGCTGCCAGTATGCCACGATGCCAGGATGCCCGGCTGCCGGGCTGCTATGCCATACCATGCCATGCCATGCCATGCCACGCCGCAGTTGGAGCACTCACGCAAATTTCAATTTTTTTCACACCACTGCTTTTGGCTCTGTTTGCGCCTGCCTTCTGCCGTTTGCCTCTGCCATATTGCGGGCAGGTTGTCACCCGACAAAAGTTAAGGATATGGATAAAAATATTCCTTAAATACTGAGATTAAATATTAAATAACATAGAACTTCAGCAGGACCTAGGATGTTGCATAAAAAATAAGTGTTTAAAGTCTTAATAGGACCTAGATTGTCCTGAAGTTTCGAGTTGCAAAACTATTCAGCTTAAGGCGAGCTGATTTTCGACTACTTTTAACTTACATTTATATTCAATATGTACTTTTTTTGCCACAAAATGATTAAGAAATTAAATACAAAATTCTTACATTAAAAATTGAAGTACTAATTTAAGATTTGTTAATATTTATAGCCTAATGAAGTACATAACATTTGGTAAAAAATTGTTTTAAAATCTGGGCTTACATAAGAGCCTATATTGAAAAACTGTTTTAATCCTTTTTATAATTTTTTAACTGAACCAGCTATAGTTTTTCCATACTTATGTTTACTAAAATTTGCATTATTTTTGTATTAAATATATTTCCCTCATCGACTCTGCTGTTGCCACTTTTGTCGTGTGCCTCGGTCTGCCATGCTTTCGGTTGTCGAAGCACGCGCCAGCACACTCCCACACAGTCGCAAACACACACAGACTCACGCACACAGTGGCATACACACTAATACAGGCGTAGAGTGAAGCTCCGGCGTATTGTACGTGCTCTTACACCGCACAGTGTGGCGCACTTCCTTTTGATTTAGTCATTTTTCTCTCTTTAGCCGACACAGCGGCAGGAGCAGGTCGTGTCATGGCCCTCCGCGCCCTGCCCTCGCCCTCGCCCTTGGTCTCGGTCTCGTTTCGCCCCCTGGTCGCCACTTGACAAACTGCCTTCCAAACCCTCCGTCCCTTCTCCTCCTGGCACACAGCCACGCCGCGTCCCTTTCGAGCTGTCCTGTCCTGCTTCCGTTGCCATTGCGGCATGGAGCGCACTTCCGAAGCTTTTCCTGTGGGGCTTTCCCATCTGTGTTCGTGGGTTCGTGTGTTCCTGTGTGTGTGTGCATTTTCCCTCAGTTTGATTTTCATTTCTGTTTTGCCACCAATACCTTTTGCATTGTTATTGTTGTTCTTGTTGCCGGGACCGAGCAGGAGATCCGTCTCCAACCTGCTCGCATTCCACCTCGACTCCCTGGCCTCCGTTCCCACCTCCACCTCCGGCTTCGTTCTCCGGTCTCCGGTTGCCACTGCTGTCTGCGCTTCACTTGCCTTTTATACCTTTGACTCCAGCTCCAACTACGGCAGTCGCGGAGGGTATTGCACGGAAAGGAATAATTTTGAGTGAGTTAACAATTAGGCATATACATTTTAGTTTTAGTCTTCCGGATGTTCCTATGGCAGCCATATGTTTGAAAACTATTAAAATTTCATTTAAGCTTAAAATGGAAATGAATGTATTTCTATTTAATTTAAACAAATTTAGTCGAGAGTATTATCTATGGGGATGATCACAAATTAAAACTAAACAGGGATGCCAAAGAAATTAATGTAGATTTCAAATCAATCGTACCTAAAAGTGAAATTATTTCAAAGCAATTATGGAAAAACAATTTTAAACCTACAATTACCTTACTTACTTTTTAAAACTTTATTATATTTAATAGATATATTAAAAATTAATTAAATTTCATAATCATTTTACAAATCCCGGCGTGCTGCTCTCCTGTCAAGAGTAATTTCTATTAATTTGAAATCCTTTAGTTTTTGGTCTAGTGTAGCTTCCGTTGCCTCCCACCGCGGCAGGGTATTTCCCACAGTCACCGAGCCGTGGCCGAAGGTTGCATGTGGCCTGCTGCCGGCTGTTACACTGCCACTTCTCCCGCACGTCTGGATGGGAGTGGGGCTTGGGTCTGGGTGTGGGTTTGGATGGGTGGCAGGTTGCTGGCTGAATGTGGAGTGGCGGCAGCGACGGCAGCGTCAAGTCGACCAGAAACATCGGCAGCAAGTGAGGCGGCGGCATTGTTGCTGTTTCTGCTGCTGCTGTTGCTGGTGGGTTTAGCCCAAGGAGAGGACAGAGGAGCGGTGGAGGAAAACCCGGAGAGGCAAAGCCGTATAGCCGGAGCCAGAGCCCGACCAGGGTCGTGGCAGAGCTTTTAGCGATGACGATGATGACGCTGGTGGCGGCCTGCCTGGTCTCGGTGTGGCTATAAACGATTTATGTGTGTGCCAGCACCACATGACTGCCCGAGACCCCGGCGCACAGCTCCTGCCATCCACTCTGTACGCCTCCAGCCGCGGGGGCAGCATTCAAGTCATCGTTCAGTTCAGTTCGGTTCAGTTCAGTAATTTGGCTGGCGGCAACGGCAGCTGGCAACATGCGCCAAGTGGAAGTAGGGGTGTAGCATGGCGAATCCTCGCCCCCGCCGGCTCATCCCCCCGCCTGCCACGTGCGCAGTTGGAGAGCTCTTTGTACCCAGACCATGTTTGTGCGCTCACTCTGTGATTGCACCTGGCCAGGCCGCATAAAAAACCCGATGAGTGCCAACGACCCAGGTGAGGAGAAGGCGCTGCCTCACCCTCGAAATCCTGCCTGTGCTGCCCACGGGATCAGGCTCAGCTTTAAGCTGCGGCTGCTAATTGCTCATTATCCCGCATAGATTTCACCTTTACCGAGTCACTCAAATGTCGTTATGCATTCCAAGAAGATAGGTGCTGCTAAGGCGATTAAGTGGCAGGGGGAGAGTCTCAACAGTTCTGGAAATGAGCTATCTGCCCTAATTGTTTAATTTTACATTGGCAATGGAGCTTAGTTAATTCTACCAAATACTTCTTAACGGATTCAATTCCATTTAATACATGATAGGGCGATTTCTCCGAACAATCTTTACGCAGCTTTATAAAAAGATACTTTATATTTATACTTTTAATGTTTATCAACACTTATACTTTGCTATTTACATTTATAAGTATATATATATATTATCTTATTATTTATTAATAATATAATATTAGACGTATTATTTAATATTTGGATAGCTTGTTATAAATGTTAATTACCTTCGAAATATCGGAATTATATGGGTGTTTGTAGATATATCTACACTCAAAGCAACCAAGACAAGCCTGAACAGAGGACACCCTCTTCGAAATAGAGAATACAATAAATTTAAGCTGAATGGGGTTCAAGGACGATTAAATTTAATTTTTGTTTTCAAAATAACTAAAAATTAAAAACACAATTAATAATTTAGCCTCCGTATATATAATGCATGAGAACTTGCAGTGACCACGGCATAAATAAAACAATTGAAAATATATGATATATCGTCCTGTGTTCAATGCGGCAGTAAATGCCACTCATCCGTCGTGAAAGATGTTAAGCCAAGCTCCGAATATCCTGCCAGCCTTGTGACGCATTATGGGATGTACAAATTCGATTGGTTTTTGGATGAAAGTGATGGAGTCCTATGTGAATCCGCCACATGTGGGACGGCTATCTGCCTGGCTGGCTGGCCTGGCTGACTCCTCTGCAGCAATGTGGAATTTCCATATTGTTTATCACGCAGTTTGGGGCACTTGTTGTTGCCTGTTTGGTCGTTGGTGGTTGTGCGTGGCGCACCTTGTTAAGCCCCGGCTGGGGGGCCACATCCACTGCAATTTGTTGCCATCAACTTTGTTGCCACGATATTGCCACCGCCCAAGCTCAGTGCCCCTGTCACCAACCTCCCACCATCGAGCTTATTTATCTAATAGTCCTTTCTACTGCCACTGTCACAGTTGTCTTCGTCTGGCTGCCGTCACTGCTCCCTGTCGCCTGCTGCCTGCTCCTGGTCTGCTCCATGCTCCAAGCTCAGTGCTCCCTGCTCCTGCTCCCTGTGCTTCACAATTCCAGCCTGGCTCCCCGCGTTGTCGCCTGGCCTGGCTTATTATTTGCACCACGACTGCCGCGCCGCAGAAGTTTCGCCTCGTTGGTGTTATGATTTCGATGCGGGCAGCCGAATGGCAAAGTCAGCGACAGCAAACACACCCGCACACCACCGCCGCCGCTGGGATCCCTAACGCAAACCCAAAACCCACACCCACACCCAGTCCCAATCCCATTCCCAGTCCCCACTGACCCCGAACGACCCGTAGTCAGTCGGTCGGAGGCGTTGCTTCGTCGCCCGCAGGCCACAGACCCGCCTTGCCACGCCGTTGACGCAGAGGTCCACCCAATGAGCAAAAGGCGTGGGCTAGCCATAATTTTAGTTGTATTTTTTTAGAATAATTTAATGTTAGTTAAAATTTATTTTAAAAACAAAATTTTTTTACAGAAATCAAACAATAATCATAAATTTAATCATATATTTAAATTTTACGAAAAATGTAATTGTTAATAAAGAAAACGTAATTATTAATAAAGTAAATGAATATAAAATAAATTTAAAATGTGTTAACACACTTATAGTTATGTTTATTTTTATATTACAAATAAGAAGAATGGATATTTTACGTACCTTTTTATAAGTTTATAATTTATTAAAAGATGATTTCTTAAATAGTTTCAGTCTCTATCCTACTTCACTGTAGTTGATGTAGTTATTTATGAAAACTTTAGCTAATCACTCTACTCATTCAAAGAATTAAAAAAATTGAGCTCCCCCACTTAGCCCCAAAAAGTATGCTTCATTTTTCAGTCCCCACAAAAATCACTCATCCGCCATGTCTGCTGGGTAATTTGGTATTTGCGCCTAAGCGAATTGATTTGTATGCCTGTGTGTGGGTTCGTGTGTCTACGACTGTGTCAGTGTTTGAGTGGCTGTGTGTGTGTGCTAAAGCCAGACATGGTCACGCCGTCCGTCCAAATGGCGGCACGTCGCTCCGGCTTGTCGCTCGGGCTGCCTGACATTTGCCGCAGCCAGCGCGCCACCAATGCCACCACCATGCCATCACGACCACCCACCGCCCACTGGCAACATGCCTCCGTTGCGTCGTTAAGCTCTCGCCGACTGTGTGTGTGTGCGCGCGGAGGTCGGTGGGGCAACCATTACCACAACCACCATTAACGTGGCAGGCAGCCAGGCGTTGCTGCTGCTGTTGCTGCCACATCCCTGGCCATTGTTGGTGTTGCTGCTGCTGCTGCTCCTGCTGATTGGTGTTGCTATTGTTTTTGTTGCTGCTGCTGTTGTTGTTGTTGTTGTTGCTTTTATTGTCGGTTGACTCCAATCTGCTTTGGTTGCTGCGCCACACGACGACGGCAACGACGAGGACGGCGGCTCGTGCCACCGCCAGCAGCAACATTAGCAGCAGCAACAGCAAAAGCAGCAACATCACCAGCGGCAGCGGTGGCAGCAACATGAGCTAACCAAGCGATTCAGTCGGGAAATTTCGCACAAGCCAGGCGCACGCGGCAGCGGAAAATCAAAGACTCCTAAAGCCAGCCATACATCCGACTGTGTGTGTAAAACCGAAGTGAAAAGTCGCAGTTGTTTTTGGCACTCGCTTTCAGTTTGCCGTGAATCCTCGAACGGTGCGGACGCAGATCCTTCGTCGTTCGCCCGCTAAATCGTAACACATTGTCTCAACGAAAAGACGTAATTTTTGTTGACGCGGTTTTCAAAAGGAGTTTTTCAATATCAAATAAATAAATTTACATAAATAATACCACAAGCCTTACCTAGGCCTAAATTTCCTGCTAACGGCCGACGAATTCTTGTGAATTCCGTTAAAATGAGAAAATGACAGCAAAACGTGATAAGGATTACTCGAAAAATAAATCAGCATCTGGTAAAATAAATGTTTTTAATAACTACATAAAAAATAAATAATATAGTGATATATTACATATTAATAATATATATTAAAGTTATGTTTCGGGCCTGAGCGTTGATCAAAAGTGTTTATATATCCGTGAAAATAAAATACAAATAATAAAATTAATGGGGAACAAATAAAACAATTTATTTAAAATATGTAACCCTTAAATTCCATTAATTTTATGATATTAAAAATAACTACCTAAGCTAGTCAACATTCAAGAAAGTATCCCAAGTTGAAAAAATTTGGAAAACACAAATTTGTCACCAACATTTTTACCAGGCTTAACTTGAATAATAAACAACATTTGTGGGTTTCACAATCTAAAGACACCTGTGGGCAAAGAGCATGTGAAATGTAAATGCTTCCAAAACACGTTTAAAAAAATATAGTTTAACTTTGCTATTTTAAAACTAAAACTATAAAAAATGTGGTTCGCTTAGTCCTTAGTATTCGACAGATTGGAAGATACAGGATAGACCGTATAAGATTGACTCTAAAAATATAGAATAATATAATTTCACATGAACTTCCGAAATTTTAATTTAAATAGGAATAATGGCTTATTATTGACTGTAAATTAAACCAAAAATATTTTTATATGTTAAAACCCCATAAATCAATTAAAACCCCATAAATAAATTTAATCAAAGGCTAACCTTGAATTTTTCCAAAAAACCCTTAGTTCTTCTGGAAATCCCTCCTGAAATTCCTCAAATCTGTTAATTAAATTCTAACTAATTCATATATTTGGGTTGTTTTTTGTCAGGCATCGGATTCACAGGCGCCGGCTCAACCAATGGCAGCGGCATAAAGTCCATTGGGCTGGTCAGCTCGACGCAGAATGTGACCTCGTCGCAGGACATCAGCAAGCGGACAAACAAACCACTCATGGAGAAGCGACGGAGGGCGCGCATCAATCAGAGTCTGGCCATCCTGAAGGCCCTCATCCTTGAGTCTACCAAGAGCCAGAATGGCAAGAACGGCGAGGGTCAGGCAAAGCACACCAAGCTGGAGAAGGCGGACATCTTGGAGCTGACCGTACGTCACTTCCAGAGGCATCGCAATCTCGATGATCCTTGTAAGTGATAAACGCTTCCTTAATTTAATATAAAAACTAATAAGAAATATTAATTAATTTAATCCCTTACCAGCTGTCAATAAATACCGCGCTGGCTACACGGATTGCGCCCGCGAGGTTGCACGCTACCTGGCCACTCCGGAGCCGCCGCCCCAGGGCACCATGCCTACGCTGGCGGAACCGGGTTCCAAGGCGCGTCTCCTGCGACACCTGGACCAGTGTATCGCGGAGATCGATGTGGAGATCTGTCCCCACTCCACGGCCAGCTTTGCCGAAAGTCCAAGCAACAGTAGCTGCTTCGACCTGAATCAGACGAAGAAGTCGCAGCCGGAGGATCATTCCCTGGACTACAGCAGCCAGGATTCAAATCCGGTAGACTATAGCAAGGGTCTGAAGCTGGTGGCCGCCGAGCAGAGAGCTCTACCCACAACGCCAGCACCCCAGGACGAGAACAACAATCGCGGACACCAGCCGCAGGCGCACACTCCGGTTCCAATCCAGGTGCAACAGGCCCAGATTCAAAGCCAGCAGTCGCCGCAGGATGTGGTCGTTTCGGGTGAGATGAGCTACGAGGAGGATCGCAACAAGGTGTGCGCCAATGTCCTGGAGCAGTACAAGCAGCAGCTGAAGGCGCAGGTGCAGCAGCAGCAGCCGGACTCCGTCAACGGAGTCCTGGTCCTCCCGCCTCACTACGTACAGCTGGCGGCGGCTCTTGGTCTGAGTACCCAGCCCCTGGTTGATCCGATAGCCACGCGTACGGACTTTGAACGCCTGATTGAGCTGCAGCGAGTGCAGCCGCACTTAGCGGGAAAGCTGAGTCCCAGTTTTCCTGGCAGCCTAGAAGCGGCCCATGTGGCTGCCGCTGCCGCCGCGGCCTATGCCAATAGCATGGCGGTGGCCGCTTCCGCCGGAGTCAACGTTTCCGCCATGGCAACCTCGACGGCTGGAACACCCCTACCTATAACTCAGTCGGAGAGGCCCTCTTCGGTGGCAGCGTCTGTTAGCTCGGGGGTCTCGGTGTCGGAGCTCAAGTCAATGCCGCCCACGCAGCAATCCTCTCCCCGATCCGAGAGCGGAATCGGCTCCAATGAGAACGAAGCACCAGAGGCTGGTCCTCGGCCGCAGACAAGCACGGCTGCTCGCCAGGCGCTAAGGCAGCGTCAGGAGGAAGAGTACCACTACATGGCCCAAGCGGCGGCTGCAGCAGCGGCGGCCGCAGCCGGGCAGGACGAGAGCATGTGGCGGCCATGGTGAAGCAGCAGGCAGGCAGGGGTCAGAGATCCTGTATATGTACCAAGTATGTAGACTGCAGCAGTTTCGTTGAATGCGTACCAGCCGGCAACCGGCGGAATGCATCCCAACTCCAACTGAACGCCAAGTGTGAGAGGAACCTATTGTTATTACCGATCGTCTGTGTAGCTCCCTTTCGAATTGCATTTCCTATCTGTGCCAATGCCCAAGAGACTCTCTCCTCTCCAAGATGGGTTCCCAGAGTCGAGGAGAGCTACTCTTTTATTTATTTGTGCTCTGCGTTGAATGTATTTAATTCTACATATTAAACGCTAAGATATTTACAATAAAAAAAATGTTTTTTAATGGTGGAATTCTTTTTAATGTGATTATTGAAATATTTTAGATTATTATTATTTGCAGTTTCCTATAAATACTATATAGTATAGATCCATGCAAAGGTCCAATAAATAGTTTCGTTATATATAATAATTATATAAATTTTCAATCGGAACTTCGCTCAGTACCGAAAAGTCCTTAATCTATACATCAGGTTATTGCCTTTTACTTTGATTTCATTGCACTTAGGGATTTGCGGGGCGCCGACTGTCGCTGGCGGGCGAGAAAGGTCTGGCCAGAGCCCATTAGGATGGCGAGCTTAGAGTCTATTGCATCGCGCTGGGCGTTGACACCCAGTCTGTAAAAGGCCGACGTCATTAGCTGCTCCTCCATCACGCTCATCTTGGGCTTGGGTTCCTCCTCAACGACCTCGGCAGCGCTCTTCTCCAAGACACTGGCGTCTAGAGCTGGAATTTTCAACTTAAACAAATATTCTTTTATATAACTCTATGGACTAACCACTAGCTATCCTGGGATCAATGCTCTTGATCACCTCCTTGGCCTTTTCCACACACTTGCGGTACTTGGCGTCATAGGCCAGAATCTCCTGCTCTCGAGCAGCCAAATTCGTTTCCAGCTGCGTTACCTTGCATTGCAGCGAAGTGCTTTGGGTCACCGATTCCTCCAGTTGGAGTGCTGCAACGATGTTCAAGAGTAATAATGCTATTATTTGATACATTTTCTGGGAACTCACTCTTTTGTTCATTTAATTCCATCAACTGCTTGATCTGCTTGCCAAACTCGCTCCTGTTGAGATAGAGTTATTTGTTACAGACATATAACTTAAATAATTATTCATATTTACTCTTTTAAAATAGGATCATCACTTTGGGAGGCATGTGAAAGTGAGAGAATGCGTTCATTGGCCGCCTTTAGTTGGTCACGCAAATTCTCGCAGCGTTTGTTGGCATCGTCCAGAAGTTGCTGCAATAACACTTCTATAGAAATCGTGCCTTGTATTATCTTTGATGACTCACCGCCAATGCGGTCTGACCGCCCTGCCCTTCGCGCAAGGCCTTGTTCTCCGCCTCCAAGCGCTGTAGTTTTTCCACCGCAGCCGAGGGCTGCAGCTCCCGGGAGACTGTGGTGCCTGTTAAGGCCGAGTTCGAAGACAGTTGTCCGCACTTCAGCTCGTCGACAGTCTCGCGAAGATTATCCCTTTCTTTAAGCAAGCTGTCTTTGGCCCGCTGCAGCGCTAGATTCTTTCCCTCTAGGTTTTTGTTGTCGAATTCCAGCTTAACGTTCTTACTGCTTTCGCTGTCCAGCTTGGCATGCAGATCCTGGATCTCCTTCTTGAACAGCTCCACTTGGCCCTTGGTGTTGGCATATCGCTTGGCTTCTTCTTCGAACTGGGCATTTTGCTGGACATAGTCGGCGCTACGCTCCTCTAATATCTTAACCTGCTTCTTCAGGTCGTTGTAGTCCTCCAATTTCTTTTTGTACGTGTCTAGCTGGGCCTCGCAAATCTTGAGCTTGTCGTTAGACTCTCTCAACACGTCGACCTCGTCCTTTAGTGTCGTCACCTCAGCCGAACTTTTCTGTACAAAATAACAAAGAAGTTTATTAGGTGTTAAGTTCAGAGTATCACTTGTTCCCACCATTAGCTCATCAATGCGCATTTGCATATGCAGGAGATCGGTGTCCTGCTGTTGAGCCTTAAGCTTCAGATCCTCGCGAGCTCCCTCCGACTGTATGAGCTCCTCCTTGAGCAGATCCAGTTGCCGGCGCAGCTCGTTGTATCGCACGGATCCGGTTTGCACCGGTCCCAAGGAGACCCCATCGTCGCCAATGACCGTTGAGTGTTGCTCGAGACGCGCAAATTCCTGCTGAAGTTTCTGCAACTCCTGCTGCAGATTGGTCTTCTCATCGATGAGCAGAAGCATTTTCTTCTCCGTCTCGAAGCACTTCTGGGCCATGGCGTCGCGTTCTTCTTGTACCGCCTTGCTGTCCAGCATGCCGCTGATAGAGCTGCGCGACAGTGACGTGACCACACCGCCCTCCGGGGAAGAGGCGGTACGTGTGGACTCCAGCTCTTGTAGGGCGCGCATGATGTTCGCCTGGAGCTCTTCCTCCAGGCACATAATCTCTGTAATGTAAGACTGCTTCTTGGCACAGTTAACGGCGCACCCAAGGACCAGCTGCAGCAGCCGCTCTAGTTCGCCCAGATCGCATTTCTCGGCTATGCGCTGCAGATCGGGCTTGGCGAAATCGCTCAGGGAATAGTTGAGCACCTCACTGTAGTAGTCGTACACTGACTGGGTGACCTTCTTTAGGTTGCTCATCCGCAGCCGCCAGTTGCTGCCGACGGCGCTAGCCTTGATCTTCGACAGCCACGAGTCCGTAAAGGATTCGGGGGCAAACTGATTTAGCGCCTGGGCCAGCGCCACTCCGTCGGCCAAAGACTCGGCGTCCGAGTGGGGCGCATTCAGGTTAAGAGTCTTGAACCACTCCAGCAGACTGTAGTACATCTCGTTCTTGGGAGCGGACATTTTCGGTGTCTGAACGATACACTAAAGGAAACAAAACAAACAAAAAATAGGCTATATTACAAAAAAAGTGTAGGAGAACTCAGCTGTTGCAGTGAAAACAAAACAGCAATCAACATGCAGGGCAAATATCGATAGCTGCATTTAGTCTATCGATACGCAGTAATATCGCAATATTTTAAAAATTAGCTTGCGATATTTTTTATTCCTAATTTTAGTTTACAAAATTACCGTTCCGCGAAAGATTTGAACTATTTTGCAAATCATGAGTGGATTTCCCTACAAATTATTTAAAAAAATTCCAAATCAATTGACTTTTGACTTCCCTACGAATTGTGTTTGTTAAGTAGAATGGAATGAATTAAAACTAATCTCTACCTTGGTTATTACATTCTGCTTAACTTTTATTCGAAAATTTAGTTGTTGCTTAAATTAAAATCAATGGCCATGGTCGAGTCCATGGCTTTTTGCATGCACTGTTCCGTCCACTTGAGTTTCTCATCCTGCTCCTTAATCTTATCCACAGGTGTCCAGCTCAGATCGAACTCCAGTCTGTAGCTGCCTTTGAAGGTCTGGTCAACGGATTGATTCCATTCCTAAAAAAACAATGATTGGCAGAGGTGTCGAAACGATTTTAAAATGAAAAACACACTTGCGGCGATAGCATGCTGAAATAGTTTTGACCCGATGCCCTCTGATACAGATGATAGATTTGTCCGGGCTTTTTGTTGAAGTTGCAGGCGGCACCGTGAAGTTCTCGGTTAATATTGGACTCCTTAAGTATCTCCATGGCCTGGGCTTGCAGCATTTTGATCTGTTGAGTAACAACTTGGTTTCATGCCAGGTAGCCCACAGATTGAGTGACTTACCTGATCCATAATAACGCCTAGCTTGTGGCAAGTTGAGCTTTTAAGCTGTTTATCGGCATTCTGAATTTGTTCGGCCAGGGCTATGATGTCTCTCTCCTCGTGCATGGATACTCGCATGGGATCCACCTGGAATTGGGGATTCCTCTCCACTAGCTGGGCTAGATAAGTCAAACCATTATTCCTTGAACACTTTTTAGTGCACTCTAGAACTTACCCTGCTTAATTGCTGTCTGATATGGTAACTGGTCCATTGTGGCAGCTCTTTTCATCACATCCACTCGGGCAATAAATTAAACTAAGCACGCATTAGTTAAACAATTAGAATTTATTATTTTCACTGGCCAAAATAAACAACATGTGTTTGGGTTTGTTGGGAATATCGATTGCAGCAGCGACTCCCCAACCGCCAATCGAGTGTATCGATAGAACTAGTATTTTTGCACTACCACCTTTAGGCCATACCTAACGAAAGAAGAAGCAGACCAAATTGTAGTTGTATTATTTTAGTGCTAGCAAAATTGTGAATTTTGGCCAATTAAAATCGAAATTGTTATGTCCCCTAGCCTCGAGCCAATTCGTGCGTCGGCGGTGTGTTAGAGGAGTGCGGAAATAGAGTGCGCGATCGAGTGAATAATGCCCCATTTGGCCACCGTAGCAACGGTCCCCATGCACTTTAGGCTAAAGGAAACTAAACTAAATGCCCAATAAAAAGCGCACGCGCGCATAAAATGCACCATTAAGGCCGAGGAGCAGAATCTAAAGTTTTTTTCAATTGCAAACAGCTGGAGCAGCAGCAGCGACTGCTGGACTTGCGACAGTGTTCAATTGCATTGGTAAGCTGCTGTGCCCCAATCATTTTTCCACATATGTACGCAGCGCGCACACAGCGAGGGCGATTCCGCATATATACTAGTTCGGATTTGGACGATGTGAGTGAGAGGCGATGTGTGGATGTGTGTGCGCGTAAATACTTTTCGTAAACAACACATGCGGGTCAATTAATAGAACTAAAGCCCCGGAATAGTTGAGGAAAGACGGGAAATCACAACATTTGGCCTTTATCAGCTGCTGCTGCTGCTGCGGTGGCTACTAAAGCCTTCCGAAAAAGAGCATATATGTATATGTATATATGCCTTATCGGCATGCGTCATGCGAGAATGGCTGCACCCGCACCATGACGACGACACAAGCTCCCTGGAACGGAACCCGAGGCAGTGGCACTGGCCCTGGCGATCGGGAGACCGTGTGGCAGAAGGCCATATCTTCTGTTCAAGCAGCATATGCTTAACACAGCCTCCCACAAATGTACGCGTCTTGTGCGGGTTTCTCCCTTTAGTCATGCGCTGACTGGGGCGCCATTTAGTTGACCCAATTATCATCGCGCGGGTCCCATCATCAAACTCCTCCTGACCCGACACAACCGACTAATGTCAAATGTCACGTATCCTCCTTGCAGGCAGGCGAAGGCTACCGACTGGCAACCGGAATCGGAGCGAGCTGAGACTGAATCACACACCATACCCAACCAACTCTGAGTCAACTAACCGCCATGCGAGCCTCCATTCCGCCCGGCATACGAGTGGTGCGTGGACCCAATTGGATCTGGTCGAATCAAGGTAGGAACTACAGCAAAAGGAAGCCACGAGCAAGACTATTTGTTTACTCACCTTCCCCTGGTCCTCCTCCAAAGAGGGGAAATTAACTTGCCATTGGGGTCTCTCTGTTTATACAAGAGTCTTTTTCAATATGTGGTATATATTGAAATCATACACGGTGGTGATTGGTTCGGGGAAACCCTGGAAATGGTGTCATAAAATATAAAAAGCTAATTTGTTTTGAGGGGTTCTTCTAATGGGCCTAATCAAAAATCACGATTACATTTGCCACATGACTAATATCTGCCGAAATATGGTTCAGAAATTAAAGAATTAAATACCTGAAGGCTCATTGAAAAGTTGGGTAATACTTATTTCGTATTTGGCGCTGCACTTAAATCAATTAAAATCAAATATTAAAAGAAGGATAAATTAGAATATATACGAAAACTTATATAAAATGAGTTCCTCTATATCTATGTGCATGATAAAGCCAAATCAGTTAGCTTAAAAGAGGAAATCAACTTCTCATTCTATTTATAAGTATACAATATTTTTTAAAGTAGTTACCAAGTCACCAAAGTTGAAAAAAATATATTGTTTATTGTCTTAGACAGTCTAAATTGTTATACCAATATAAAATCAATGTAAGTAAATATATACAGAAAGAAGCAAATTGCCGTCAATATAATTGCAGATAAATTTGATAATTTGATTTCTTTCTTTGTGACCGATTTTCCACTGTACACCCGAAACTCAACTCACTTGGCATTGGCACCCCGTGCACGGGGAGCGGTGAAGAAAGTGGAGGAGGGAGGGATATTGGGACGCGAAGAGAGTGAGAGGTGTGCGCCCGTGTCCGTGTCCGTGTCCGTTGCCACTGCTCGGGGCGTTGTTGTATGTAAAGAGGACGCGCCTCGCTATTTTTAGCAACACTCACTGTGGCGGCAGAAGCAGCAACGGCGAAATTCTTGCGCTTACCAATTGCTTCTGCTTTCGTCGCTTCGTTTTATGGTCCATACATATATGGCGGGGATATGTGTGAGGTTCGATTCTCGATACTACATATAAATACAAGCTCACACCCTACCCTACGTGGCAGGTAAATAAGTTCTAAGGCAAACAATAATATTGCGTAGTTTTTAATTGAATTAATTTTCCTTAGCTGGAACTGCTCTTAGATCGGGTATATTGCTAGATATAGGGGGGAGCTTTTGGAATATGCGATTGTACAATAAATATTATAGTTAAACTTCCAATACCTCCAAAAGTTCATTCTTTTATATAAGCAAGTTGAGGTCAAGGGATATTTAAGATTTCATTTGATTTAACCATTAAAACTTTGAACTTCCCATATTCTCCACTTACTTTTCTTTTATATTAGAAACTCAAGTACATTCAATGATTTTCAGTTAAGTTCTAAAAATGATCAAATCCGTAACTGATATGTCTTCGATTTCGAGCAAACAGACAGCTTTTTAGACTACAAATTATCTGTTACTAACTGCCTACCCTGCAACTGTAAAAAATACAATTCTCGCCGAGCCTAGAGGCTCCAACTGCAGCTGCACACGGCCGGAGTTCACATACACACATGGTCACAGATTAGGTCACAGCAGGAATTCCCCTACTCCTCCAAGAGCCCTCCGGTAAAAGTCTGGCTGTCACGGCGCAGCAAGGGCGCGTGCCATTTTGTCTCCATTTTGGAGTGTTTAATTTTAGGCACACCGCGATCCCCACGCGAGCAGTTCCAGCAGGCCCTGCCGCTGCTGTTGATTGGGGAGAGAATGTGGAAAGTTTATTTTTGGCCCACCCGGCTCCTCTAGCTCCCAAAACCGGCTGTTGGCTGTTGGCTGGCTGGGGTGCGTTGAAAATAGACATAAACAAAAACTTGCAGACGACGGTTTCCCTAGGCTAACATTAAATGTCACCCTCTCGAGAATGATTTCACGCCCGTGTGTATTGGTTGGGTAATTAAAGAGCAGCTGCACGTCCCAGTCCGAGTGCATAACCAGATCCGCTTGGAGTCTGAGCCCGAGTCAGTCAATGATTCCGGGTATTTATAGTCATGGCGCGGCGTTTTGTTTAAGGGGGGAGGAAGCGTTGCGTATGTGTTGCACATGGCGCACGTCCACCGGATGTGGATGTACAATTCAGCCCCAAGAGGAGCCAGGCTGCAGTTAGATTTCTCCAACGCCACAGTCTCAAACGTCTCCAACTTTGTTTCATTCCTTACACAATAGACGACGGAGAAGGTCACGTTGGAACCGTTTGCGAAATCGGCCGTTGCGGATCGACACATTCGCCGGAGAACACTGTGGTGGTTAACTGGGATTCCGGACATCGGACCAATTACCGGGTGGGCTATCAAAACCAGTACGATTTGATAATTGTGGATAATGCTCAAGTTGGTAAGTGAAAAGTCGTTATTTCATTCAATTAATTCTCAAATAAAATTTAAACGGCAATATTTGATTCCGACAAAAGAACTTTGACAACATTTGTTTAAAGATAACTCAAATGTAAAAAGAAAAGAAAATTCTTTAGCTGAGATAATCCAACCTCCATTAAGTACGAATATGTTTATGCCAACGAACAATGTAATTCTTTAAAAGATAAACTAATTGACAATATTCCTAATTTTGTTTATGATTCCTAATTCTTTATATTTTATATAAAACCCCACCCAGGTGTTCGTCACTCAAATGTCGTCTGTGATGGCTGCTCAAAGGCAGGCATTGCCGGCATAGTCTTCAAGTGCGCCCAGTGTGCCAACTACCATCTCTGCGCCTACTGCTACGCTGAGGATCTTCACGATTTGGAGCACCCCTTTATTCGCTACACTACGCCCAATTCGTTGGGGGTTCGGGTGCCGACGCGGAAAAACTCCAAGCGCATTCAACTACGCGGCATCTTTGTGGGTGCCAAGGTGGTGCGCGGTCCCGACTGGGAGTGGAGCGAACAGGACGGTGGTGAGGGGAAGACTGGGCGGGTTATGGAAATTCGTGGCTGGGACAACGAATCGTGTCGCAGCGTGGCCAACGTCTCGTGGGTAACCGGATCGACGAACGTCTATCGTTTGGGTCATAAGGGCAACGTAGACCTCAAGTATATAGCGGCCACTGTCGGCGGACACTACTACAAGGATCATATGCCAGTGCTAGGACAGCCAGAGGAGCTGCAGCCAGTGGCGCCCATGGTGAAGCCAAGCTTCTCTGTGGGCGATCGCGTCAAGGTTTGCCTCGAGGTCGATGCTTTGATGAAGCTGCAACAGGGCCACGGTGGATGGAATCCGCGCATGGTCGAGCATTTGTCCAAACTAGGCACCGTCCATCGTATCACGGACAAGGGCGACATACGGTCAGAATCCTGCAGAATATTTAACCGAGGTATAAATGCTAATGATAATTTTCTTTGCAGTGTCCAGTACGAAAACTGCCCTAATCGCTGGACTTTCCATCCTGCTGCCCTCGTCAAGGTTGTCTCGTTTCGTGTTGGCGATCTGGTCACCATCATCAACGATGCGAGTAAGGTGCAGCAGCTGCAGAAGGGTCACGGCGAATGGATTGAAATTATGCGATATGTGAGTGGAAAACCTAAACTCTTGACGAGGAATCTTAAACAACACCTACCTTTCAGGCTCTTGGAAAACTCTGCAAGGTAGTAAAGGTCTACTCGGACGGAGACCTGCGAATCCAGCAGCTGGACGATGGCTTCGAATGGACTCTAAATCCCAAATGTGTCAAGCTGGAGCGTTCGCCACTCGCCACGGCTGCCGAGCGCTCCAACAGTATGATGGATCTGAGTCACCGAAGAGCCGATCACGTTATGACCCCGCTTTCCGGCCTTTCGGGCAGCTCGGTAGCCGACAAGCTGGTGCGGGAAGCCGCCCAGGGACATCTGGACTTCGTGCGCCAGTACCTGGACGTTAATCCAGGCCAGGTGGACGTAATGAGTGGGGGCAAAGCGTGCATTCAGGTGGCCTCGCATCAGGGCTACGTCGATCTGGTGAGCTACCTCATCTCCAAGGGGGCCAACGTCAATGCCGTGGACAAGGAGGGCGACTCTGCCCTGCACTACGCAGCTTTTGGCAATCAGCCGGCCACTATGCGAGTGCTTCTGCAGCACGGCGCCGAGGTGAACTTCCTCAACTCGAGCCACTGCTCTGCCTTGCATATCTGTGCGCACAAGAAGACGCCCCATTGCGTCCGCGAGCTACTGGAGCACAACGCCAATGTGAACATCCAGGACTCGTACGGCGATACTGCACTGCACGACGCCATCGGCAAGGAGAACACAGAAGTCGTGGAGTTACTCTGCAACGCTCCCAACCTAGACTTTACGGTGAAAAACAATCGCGGCTTCAACGTGCTTCACCATGCGGCGCTCAAGGGCAACGTCGTGGCCGCCCGTCGCATCCTCTTGCTCTCTCGTCAGCTGGTCAACGTGCGCAAGGACGACGGCTTTGCGGCTCTTCATTTGGCTGCCCTTAATGGACACGCCCAGGTGGTGGAGACACTGGTCACCGAGGGACAAGCCGAGCTAGACATATGCAACAATCGCCGGCAGACGCCCTTCTTGCTGGCCGTCTCACAGGGTCATGCCGGTGTAATCGAGCGCCTGGTGCGGCTCTCCTGCGACGTGAACGCCAAGGACGAAGACGGCGACAATGCTATGCACCTGTGCGTGATCAAAAAGTCCAATTTACAGTCGGCCGCTGAGCCACAGGCCGAGGAGGCGCCCGAGATTCACAAATTCTACCAGAGCCTGGTGCAGACAAGTGTGCGACCAGAAGATCGCCTCATGTACAGCATTCTCATCTATCTATCAAGGGCCGGCTGTCGCGTGGAGCTGAACAACGCAAATGCGAGCATTTTCGAATGGATTACGGACCGCAACATTCGGCAGCTGATCTTTGGCCAGCAACAGGGTGACACTGAAGCGCTGCCAAGGAACCTACAGGCACTCGACATGTCTGCAGCCGCCGGTAGCGAGGAAACGGAATCTAATGGAGCCGGCCCAGCAGCAGCAGCTCCAGCAGTGCCACTGCCTCCCCAGCGCCAACAACTGGATTTAATACCAAAGCCCAACGACACACCATCGCCATCAGCAGCTGCGGCAGCCGCTACAAGCACGCCTTCTGCCACGCCAGGCGTGAAGAAACTCAATTCGGATTCTGCGCAGCAGAATGTTTCCCCGCAGGTGGCGCCGCGCAAGAAGGCACCAAAGCCGCCGGTGACTTCCGTTATCTCGGAGGCTGGGGCGGCGGGTCCTAGTCCCAGTCCTGTCATCGTTTCGGGTCCCCAAGAGTGCATCGTGTGCAATGAGAACCTTCAACTGGTTCGATTCGAGCCTTGCCAGCACCAGATTGCTTGCGAGGAGTGTGGCATTCGGATGAAGAAGTGTCTGCGCTGCGGAGTTGTCATTGAGCGACGTCTGACTGTCAGTGGTCGGGTCGTGGCCCTGCCCACATCCACGTCGTCGCCCAGTGACCCCACACGCCTGCCATCGGGCGATCTGCTACGCTATCTGGAGAACAAGGTGCAGGAGTTCGAGGAGTCGCACTTCTGCGGGATTTGCATGGAACGCAAGCGGGATGTGGCATTCCTCTGCGGTCATGGAGCCTGCTCCCACTGCGCCGAGACGCTGCGCACCTGCCACATGTGTCGCAAGACAATACTCAAGAAGATCAACCTGTACTGAGCAGCATCAGCAGCGGCACCGGAAACCAGCAACCAAAGTGGCTTGTATATAAACATGCATATGAGAAATCAGCACTCTGAACACACACACACACAACACACCCACATTTGCCGTGTCATGTGCAACTCGAACTACATAATTATTTATTGAACACCGACGAATTTTACGCGTTCTTTTTGTAAACGACTTAGCAACGGCATCGTTATACATACAACAAATTATTGTGCACCCTTCACGTGTCTAGTTATTAGCCTCGTTCAACCAAATGTCTGGTGACGATAAAAACAAATAGGAAACAAACTAAAAGCTTAAAGATATTTAATAGTCATTAAATTGCAAATATACAAATTTAAAATAATTAAAAGTGGGTGGTTTTTATAATGGATGGGAACTAAGATATATGCATTTCCCTTAAGAGTATGTTATTATTTTATATTCAATCGAAATATTATTCCAGGAGCTCAACTAAGAGTACCCAATATAGTTAAATATATATAGAATATATATAGAATATACAACATTTATAAGGATATCAAATCAACCTGGATTTCTGAATTTTAAAGTGCATACTCAAGGCTAATATGTGCTCAAAACATGTATTTACTGACTATGTTCGTATTTTGTAAACCAATTAATATCCAACTTAAAATTCAAGTTAAAAAAATGCGTTTAAATCTGGCCCTAGTCTCTTGTCGTATCTTATTTTTTACTGTGTGAAAAAAATGAAATGAGTTAAAAAATACGTAATACTTTTTGAACTGTCATTGAGTCACGAACAATCGACAGTTTGTCATCGGTTATCGATAGCCAGTACGCAGCAAAAAAAAACACACACGTCACAACACTTTTGCCGCAGTCCCACGCATCGAGGGAGATTAAGTCAAAATGGCCAAACAAGTGGACGATTTTCCGGGAAGCAAGCTGCACTTCTACCAGAAGCTAGCCCTGGGCATTATCCTCGGAAGCGTGCTTCTCTCCCTTATCTCATTATGCGCCGGCCAGGGCCATCCCAGTTTCAAATACTCGCGGGAAGCCAATGAAAACTTTGATCCAAAGAAGGCTCCGCCGGTGCACGACCATCATGACCACGATCATGATCATGATCATCATCACCACGGCCATAATCACGACCATGATCATGATCATCACGACCACGACCATGGCCATCATCATCACCACCGCGAAGAGCGCCATGCAAAACCGGCATTGGGTAAGAAGCACTTACAGACTTTCCTCGGAAAATGTACACCTATCTTGGGCTTCCTACAGATATGAGCACCATTTGGCTGCACTCGATTGGGTCCACTCTGCTTATCAGCGCCGCGCCCTTCGTTCTACTTTACATCATTCCGCTCGACAACAGCGAGGCGATGAAGCCGCGTCTAAAGGTTCTGCTGGCGTTTGCCTCGGGAGGTTTGCTGGGCGATGCCTTCCTGCACTTGATTCCACATGCCACGCACCCGCACACCCATGGAGAGCACGGCCATAATCACGATCACGATCATCACGATCATCACGATCATCACGGAGAAGAGGAGCATGGACACGCGCACAGCCACGACATGAGCGTCGGTTTGTGGGTGCTGGGCGGCATTATTGCCTTCCTCTCTGTGGAGAAACTAGTGCGCATCCTGAAGGGAGGTCAGGGAGGACATGGCCACAGCCACAGTTCCCCAAAGCCCAAGCCAGTGCCCGTTAACAAGAAGTCGGGCAAGGACAATGGGGATGGGGATAAACCGGATAAGCAAACCAGCAGCAAGCCGAAATCTAAGAAACAGGAAGCCGAGCCCGAGGGCGAAGTGGAGATCTCTGGCTACTTGAACCTGGCCGCCGACTTTGCCCACAACTTCACTGACGGCCTGGCCATCGGTGCCTCATACTTGGCTGGCAATAGCATTGGTATTGTCACCACCATCACTATCCTGCTGCACGAAGTGCCTCACGAGATTGGCGACTTCGCCATCCTGATCAAGTCGGGCTGCTCGCGGCGCAAGGCGATGCTACTGCAGCTGGTCACAGCACTTGGTGCGATTGCGGGCACAGCGCTGGCTCTGTTGGGCGCCGGCAGCGGTGACGGTTCGGCGCCTTGGGTGTTGCCTTTCACAGCCGGTGGTTTTATTTACATTGCCACAGTAAGTGTGCTTCCGGAGCTGCTGGAAGAGTCGACGAAGCTAAAGCAATCACTGAAGGAGATATTCGCCCTGCTCACAGGCGTCGCTCTGATGATTGTCATTGCCAAGTTTGAGTAGAACTTGGTTCCTCCAAAAGAAACTTAAGAATGTTAAGCAGGTCTTCAGATTCTCCTCTCTGCGATTCTCTCTGCCTTCAAACAACTTTACATTCTCCCAGTTCGAAGGAATGGGAGAAAACTTACTTGTCGAAAGGGAATCATGCTGGCATTAGTTGTTAAGCCGTCAACATTTGCACTTTACTTTGTAATTAAATGTTTTTAAATAGTCAAAAAATACAGTGTGGAAGATATCTCATGGACGCTTCTCTCCATTTAAGGTGGCCTTGATCTCGTCTAGGCAATATTCGGCCTGCTCGATGGCATCGGGATTCTTGTGCTTCTTGCCCATCTTCCACGCCAGCCGGCAGGCGTTGTCCGCTTGCTGTGTCAGACCTTCGCGCAGATACACCAGGCCCAGATTGGCCTGCAGAATACCCTCCTGTGCCACGTCCTTCAGCTCCTTGGCCAGTTCGATGGCCCGCAAAAGGGTTTCGCGGGCCTCCGTGTATTTCTCAGCCTGGCAAAGGTAACACTGATTAATATAGTCATTTAAGGGATCACTTAAAAGACCTACATTCACGTACGCAACGCTGATGTTGTTGAGGATGGTGATTGAAGCCTCATTGACAGCGCCGTACACATCAATCAGTGCATCGAAAGCCTCTTGGAAGAGCTTCCTAGCTTCCATATACTTGCCCTGCTTCATGAGTAATTGGCCGAACCTGAGGAACATATTCTGCTGTTAGTTGGAAAATTGGGGCAGTTGCAATAAAAAACCAGCAGTACCAATTCTTTGTCAAGCCATACAGCTCCTGTATATCCTTGTCGTCAGGCATTTTCTCCAAGAGCTTCGCCAGCTGCTGCAGCGTCCAGGTGAATCCCTGGAAGCTCTTCTCCAGGTCACCCTGCAGCTGGGACATGTGGGCTATCTTCGAGCTAATATGCAGTATCTGAGAACGTTGCAAGAGATCAGAGTTACGGCAATAGTTTTTCTGATTAACTCACCTTCGGACTCTCCTCGGTGTGACCATCTGCAAAAAGTCGCTTCATCACGTCAGTAAAGATCTTCTCTGCTTTTTTGAACTGCTCCCGTTCCATGGCTAGGTTGGCCATGATATCGTACACGTAGGTAACGCCCTCCTTGCTCTGTATATCCTGGGCCATGCGCAGGGCCAGGTGGAGCATCTGCTCGGCTTTGTCGTACTGCTCCCTCTGGATGCACAGGATACATCGCTTGATCGTTGTAACCAACTTGTCCTCCGGCGTTTCCTCCTTCTCGTCGCTTCCGCCAAACAAATTCAGCGTAAAGGCTGCGGTGAATGCCCATATCATATCTCCGGATGAGCTAGAACCTTGTGGAGCTGGCCTGGCAATCGGATGGTTCACATAGGCGCACAGCGATCCTGGGCATTCTGTCCGTTGGCGGAAACTGTTTCTCTGCGGAGGCGCTGGGTAACAGTATTCCAGAGGCTTCACAACAGGCATAGGGCGAAACCGGACCATCGCTTGTGTCAATTTCCAAATATTTTTCACAATCATTTTTGTAACGCTTAGTTCATTTTTAGCCTAAACCTATTTAAATTTTTTGCTTTGCAGTTGCAGTAGCGACTTATGAAATGCACAGTGTTGCAAAGCGCGATAATAATGCATTTCGATTACAAAGTTAATTATTATGAGTATAAGTTTATCTAATGAAGATGAAATAAGTAGTTGACTATTAGGTACTTCATGAAGCTTTTACTATTATTTATTTTACTATTTTATTAATATGCATTTTGCTATTTATATCGGTTAGCGGTGCATTGCATTTTTGATCAAAATTGAGTGGGATTACAACATTTCCTATACCTATAAAAGGATAATATGATTTAATTTTCAAATGTTTGACTTACAATTGTGGTCGAATTATTAAATTTTCCTTTCTGCCTTAATTATTGTATTATTATTTTAAAAAATATCGATATTACCGCCTCTTGCGATAGTCCACCACCAACCACTTGGTCCAAAGCAACCCTTCATATTGATGGCGGATTTTGACGCTCTTTTTCTGGCAAAATAAATTTTCTTTTCGAGCCAAGGAGCTGTCGTAATAACAAAAGTGGACCCAGATCGCAGTGCATAAGCAAGCTGTCGGGTCGCCCGCGTCTACCACGAGTTGACGTGAATTTTGTTTCAGATCTTTCCAGTGTTGCTTTGCGATTTTCACAGCCATGAGACGGCGCAGCGAGCGAAAAAAGTCGTCGTCGCCCGCCCCGGTGCCGGCACGGCGTAGTCGCCGCTCCCGCAAGGTGTCTGAGAGCGAGAAGACCGAGGACGAAGCTATTGTCCAAAAGGAGGTCGACGCTCCGGAGCCGCCGCCGGCTACCGCTTCTCGCGAAGAAATCAATGAGCCCCGCGCCTCGAGCGAGGAACCCGTCGGATCACCAGTGCGCAAGAGTCGCGCCAGCCGCGCGACGCCCAAGAAACGGACGGAGGTCAAAAGCGGCGAAAAGAAGGTGGAAACCATACCAGAAGAGGAGGCCGAGAACGGTCAGGATCTGGGTAGCAATAACGTTGCGAAGGAAAAGGAGGCGGACAGCAAAGACAGCGAGCCGGAAGCCGAAGCTATTAACGTATTGCCCACTAAGGAAGCAGCCAACAACGAGCAGGAGGCCCCTGAAGAGAAACCCAAGCCAGAGTCAATTGCAGCCGAGGATAGGGAAGATGGCAAAGAGGAAGATGGCCAACCGCAGATGGATGCTCCCGATGAGGATGATGAGAACTGCAGGGTCGAGCAGATTGAAGAGGTAAAAGTTCCTTCTCCTTCAGGTAGCCTAACGGCCAGTAAGGATGAGGAACAACTAAAAACGTCAAGCGATGTATTAGACATTCAGATAGAAGACGTCGAAGAAAGGGACGAAGAAGCCCCGGCCATCTGCCCAGCTGGATCTCAGCGACCGGAGCGTAGGGATTCGAAGAAGAAACACAAGGATCAGAAGCCAGAGCGCGAAAAGAGTCCAGCCAAGGAGCAGGATCAGGAACAGGGAGATGAGGAGGAGCAAAAGGAGAACCGCAAGCAAGCAGAAGATAGGCCAGAACAAACCCGGGACGAAGATGCAGATCTTCAAAAGGACAAACACGACGCATCCGCGATCAATAACACCAACAGCAGCAGCACCACGATCAACACCACAAGCACAGCTCCAGGAGTGGTGCTTCAGCAGCAGCGCTCGGTGAAGAAGCGTCGATGGCTGACGAATAAGAAGTCATCCGACCGCGCTCCGCCTGTGCTGGCCATTTCGACTGATTCCCTAAAGAATATCATCGACGATGTTGTTCAGCCAGTGCCCCTGAGCGACGTGCAATTGGATTCTTCCTCGGAAGAGGAAGGCCTCGTCACCAGCGACCGCGACTCCGACCGCTCCGCTTCGGCAACTCGGGCCAATTCCGAGGTTCGCAAGGATCGAGAGTGCGACAACGATAATAACGTTGCCGACACAGGTGCAGAGTCGTCGTCGGCGGCGGACAAGGAGAGTACAGGAGCAGCCACCGTTCGGACAACTCCCCCGCCAGCTACAGCTGACTCCGTGAAGGCGCAAGGCAAGGCCACCGTCGCTACAGCAGCTCCTCACGTAGTCCGCTCTCCAAGTCCAGCCCGCAATAGAGCCAGCCACGTGCTCTACATCACCAATCTGGTGCGACCCTTCACAGTGCTGCAGCTGAAGGGACTGCTGGCCCGGACAGGCAAGATTGTAGAGGAGGATGGTTTCTGGATAGATCGCATTAAGTCTAAGTGCTTCGTTGCCTATTCTACAGAAGAGTAAGTGTTCAAGATCATCATAAACCTTTCTTAACCTTTATTAATAATTTCTTCCTTTTGCTGCAGCGAGGCTATTGAAACTCGCCATGCTCTTCACGGAGTGCGCTGGCCAGTATCTAATCCAAAGTGCTTGAACGTGGACTTTGGCAGTCGTACGGACATGGACCGAGCGATACAATCGACGAAGGACGAAGCGCCCAGGTATGGACAGGAGAACACCAGGGATAACCAGCAAGCGGGCAATACTTGGTCCCGATTGGATGCGACAGACAAAAAGGTGGGAATGGAATTATAAGTTGGAGATGTAGGAATTTCTCTAATCAGTATTATAATTACCAAACAGCCTGTGCGCCCGGTACGCGAATGGGATGTAGGTAAAAAGGAGCCGATCGACCACGATAACAAGGCCAATAACGATCGCCGTCGAGGGGGTAGCAAGGATCGACTGGAGCCGAGATCTCGGGAAGCGGAACGTGCCGGACAGGATCGCAAACGTTCTAGGGACAGGGAGGTGCGTGGGGGTCGTGAACGAGAGCGAATCGTTGGTGGCGATCGCAACGTACCTGGTCGCAGCCGTAGCGGATCACCGGGTGAGTTTCAGAACGAATCCCCTGGCATTCTCCATATATTTATTTATATTTTTTCTTTTATAAAGTGGCCAAAAACAAAAAGAAGGATAACGAGCCGCCTATCAGACTATTGGATGATCTATTCCGCAAGACTAAAGGAACACCCTGCATCTATTGGCTGCCACTGACGCCGGAAGCGGTAAGTTTGAGCAAAAGCCTTGTTTACTTCGTTACTGTGGATACGCTGCTAGAGCTGGCAAAAACCGACTTCATAAGCCTCGATGCCGATATTTTATAAATTGAGTTTAATTTAACTGATCCCATTTTAGATTGCAGAAAAGGAGGCATTCCGTCAAAAACGCATCGAAGAGCACAAGCAGCGCGTCAAGGAGCGGGAAGATCGGCAGAAGGAGCGTGAGAAGGATCGCGAGCGGCAGCGCGATACGCGCCGCAATCGTTCTAACGAACGACGACGTTCGCGCAGTCGTGATCGCGACCGTCGACGTTACTAGGCTGAGGCGAAGGCGGAGGCAGTGGCTTGAGATTGGGCTAATAAACTTTGAAAATATATCTCCCAAAAATCGAACATCAGCAATCCAACAACAAGACAGAAATTAAACAGAAACTAAAAAACTTCTTCAAAGTCCTTCCAAACCATTTCAATATCTTCGAACGTGTTTGCGTTTTCAATACCTAACGACGGCGTAATGTTCAACTTGAAGTGAATAAATGAACGCACTCCAATTTGAATATTTCAGAATACGTTGTTGGATCCATTTTGATTTTTTTGTTAATTTTACAAACTCCTTTCTCCATTATTTTACCTCATTGTTGTTGTTCCATATATATATAGCACATATATATTTCCACATATATACATATATATATAACCTGATTTGATTTCTTTCCTCAAATGTAGCTTTTTACAGCGCCTAACGTCACCTCACCCCCAAAAACAAGAACAACCACAGCCAACTCTGCGACGGCAGCAGCACCAGCAGCAGCGACAACGCATGGAATTCGGCCTTTCCGGCGGAATGTAGAAGCTCCTTTTGCAGCAAGTTATGCTTACATCTACATATAATATACTAAACCGAAAACAATTGATTAATTAAATGTAAAATCAATATTTCATAAAAATTTTAATGAACTTTAGAAATACAATTTAACAGTCGGCAAACTTGTGACCACGCCAGAAAACAAAATAGTTTTTTCTCTTTACAACTTAGGCTCTGGGACTCTATTGCAAATTTTGTCTGGGAATCATAAGGTTTTAACAAGAAAGAAAGCTAACTTCGGCACGCTGAAGTTTTTAAGCCCTTGCAGCTTACAATTGGATCGTTTTAAATTAATACAATTTGATCGAATAAGAAGTAAATCCATGTTTAAAATTGTCATAACTTAGTCAAAAATGCATTAATTTCAAATCGGAAAACGTTATTATGTTAGTTTTTATAAGGTTAATAAATCTGCATACTGAATTTCAACTTTTAAAGAATTCGAATTTTTTCCAATTTTTGACAATTTTAACGATGTAACCCCTTACATTTTTTTCAAAAAATGGGTCAAATTTTTTTTCTTTCCGGACATGGCCAGATCGATTCAGCTTTCGCTGCTGATCAGGAATATACATGGTTTATAGGGTCGGAAATGACTACTTTGCCAGTAATACCCTTCCAAAAATGGCAAAATCATCAAAAAACGAAGAAAACCGAGAAACTCTGCTCAAAAGTGATTTTATTTTAATATATATGGTTTTTCACAAGTACTATTCCAATTTTTGACAATTTTAACGATGTAACCCCTTACATTTTTTTCAAAAAATGGGTCACATTTTTTTTCTTGCCGGACATGGCTAGATCGATTCCGCTGTCGACGCTGATCAAGAAAATATATGGTTTATAGGGTCGGAAATGACTCTTTTGCCTGCAATACCCCGCCAAAATTAGCAAAATCATCAAAAAACGAAGAAAAACGAGGAAACTTTGTTCAAAAGTGATTTTATTTTTACAAGTACTATATATCCAAGAGATAATGCTACTCCCCTGCGGATCCTGCCGACCCATCCCTCTGCAAACGCTGCTCCGGGAGTGGACTGCACGTGAAGAGCGGCGGCGGCTGCTCTGGAACAATGCGGAATGCCACCCGCCGCCAGGAGCTGCTAAAATTGTCCATTTATCGATTGGGGGTAACAGGCGAACAGAAAGCAGCAGGAGGCGACCGAAAACTGTTATAAACTGTTATAAAAACTGCGCCAGCGAAATGATTGTATAGTATACTTTTGGGATGTTCTGTAGCATTCTTTTAGGCAGTGCTAAACTGCCTAAATATATATTTTGAACGCAATTTAACGCAAAAATATAAAAAGTTTTGGCAAAATCCATGTTTAAAATTGTCATAACTTAGTCAAAAATGCATTAATTTCAAATCGAAAAACGTTATTATGTTAGTTTTTATAAGGTTAATAAATCTGCATACAGAATTTCAACTTTTAAAGAATTCGAATTTTTTCCAATTTTTGACAATTTTAACGATGTAACCCCTTACATTTTTTTCAAAAAATGGGTCAAATTTTTTTTCTTTCCGGACATGGCCAGATCGATTCAGCTTTCGCTGCTGATCAGGAATATACATGGTTTATAGGGTCGGAAATGACTACTTTGCCAGTAATACCCTTCCAAAAATGGCAAAATCATCAAAAAACGAAGAAAACCGAGAAACTCTGCTCAAAAGTGATTTTATTTTAATATATATGGTTTTTCACAAGTACTATATATCCAAGAGATAATGCGGATCCTGCCGACGCATCCGCCAGCAGACGCTGCTCCGGGAGTGGACTGCACGTGAAGAGCGGCGGCGGCTGCTCTGGAACAATGCGGAATGCCACCCGCCGCCAGGAGCTGCTAAAATTGTCCATTTATCGATTGGGGGTAACAGGCGAACAGAAAGCAGCAGGAGGCGACCGAAAACTGTTATAAACTGTTATAAAAACTGCGCCCCTTACATTTTTTTCAAAAAATGGGTCAAATTTTTTTTCTTTCCGGACATGGCCAGATCGATTCAGCTTTCGCTGCTGATCAGGAATATACATGGTTTATAGGGTCGGAAATGACTACTTTGCCAGTAATACCCTTCCAAAAATGGCAAAATCATCAAAAAACGAAGAAAACCGAGAAACTCTGCTCAAAAGTGATTTTATTTTAATATATATGGTTTTTCACAAGTACTATTCCAATTTTTGACAATTTTAACGATGTAACCCCTTACATTTTTTTCAAAAAATGGGTCAAATTTTTTTTCTTTCCGGACATGGCCAGATCGATTCAGCTTTCGCTGCTGATCAAGAATATACATGGTTTATAGGGTCGGAAATGAATACTTTGCCAGTAATACCCTTCCAAAATTAGCAAAATCATAAAATAACGAAGAAAACCGAGAAACTCTGCTCAGAAGTGATTTTATTTTAATATATATGGTTTTTCACAAGTACTATATATCCAAGAGATAATGCTACTCCCCTGCGGATCCTGCCGACGCATCCGCCAGCAGACGATGCTCCGGGAGTGGACTGCACGTGAAGAGCGGCGGCGGCTGCTCTGGAACAATGCGGAATGCCACCCGCCGCCAGGAGCTGCTAAAATTGTCCATTTATCGATTGGGGGTAACAGGCGAACAGAAAGCAGCAGGAGGCGACCGAAAACTGTTATAAACTGTTATAAAAACTGCGCCAGCGAAATGATTGTATAGTATACTTTTGGGATGTTCTGTAGCATTCTTTTAGGCAGTGCTAAACTGCCTAAATATATATTTTGAACGCAATTTAACGAAAAAATATAAAAAGTTTTGGGAAAATCCATGTTTAAAATTGTCATAACTTAGTCAAAAATGCATTAATTTCAAATCGGAAAACGTTATTATGTTAGTTTTTATAAGGGTGATAAATCTGCATACTGAATTTCAACTTTTAACGAATTCGAATTTTTTCCAATTTTTGACAATTTTAACGATGTAACCCCTTACATTTTTTTCAAAAAATGGGTCAAATTTTTTTCTTTCCGGACATGGCCAGATCGATTCAGCTTTCGCTGCTGATCAAGAATATACATGGTTTATAGGGTCGGAAATGACTACTTTGCCAGTAATACCCTTCCAAAAATGGCAAAATCATCAAAAAACGAAGAAAACCGAGAAACTCTGCTCAAAAGTGATTTTATTTTAATATATATGGTTTTTCACAAGTACTATATATCCAAGAGATAATGCGGATCCTGCCGACGCATCCGCCAGCAGACGCTGCTCCGGGAGTGGACTGCACGTGAAGAGCGGCGGCGGCTGCTCTGGAACAATGCGGAATGCCACCCGCCGCCAGGAGCTGCTAAAATTGTCCATTTATCGATTGGGGGTAACAGGCGAACAGAAAGCAGCAGGAGGCGACCGAAAACTGTTATAAACTGTTATAAAAACTGCGCCAGCGAAATGATTGTATAGTATACTTTTGGGATGTTCTGTAGCATTCTTTTAGGCAGTGCTAAACTGCCTAAATATATATTTTGAACGCAATTTAACGAAAAAATATAAAAAGTTTTGGGAAAATCCATGTTTAAAATTGTCATAACTTAGTCAAAAATGCATTAATTTCAAATCGGAAAACGTTATTATGTTAGTTTTTATAAGGGTGATAAATCTGCATACTGAATTTCAACTTTTAACGAATTCGAATTTTTTCCAATTTTTGACAATTTTAACGATGTAACCCCTTACATTTTTTTCAAAAAATGGGTCAAATTTTTTTTCTTTCCGGACATGGCCAGATCGATTCAGCTTTCGCTGCTGATCAGGAATATACATGGTTTATAGGGTCGGAAATGACTACTTTGCCAGTAATACCCTTCCAAAAATGGCAAAATCATCAAAAAACGAAGAAAACCGAGAAACTCTGCTCAAAAGTGATTTTATTTTAATATATATGGTTTTTCACAAGTACTATATATCCAAGAGATAATGCGGATCCTGCCGACGCATCCGCCAGCAGACGCTGCTCCGGGAGTGGACTGCACGTGAAGAGCGGCGGCGGCTGCTCTGGAACAATGCGGAATGCCACCCGCCGCCAGGAGCTGCTAAAATTGTCCATTTATCGATTGGGGGTAACAGGCGAACAGAAAGCAGCAGGAGGCGACCGAAAACTGTTATAAACTGTTATAAAAACTGCGCCAGCGAAATGATTGTATAGTATACTTTTGGGATGTTCTGTAGCATTCTTTTAGGCAGTGCTAAACTGCCTAAATATATATTTTGAACGCAATTTAACGCAAAAATATAAAAAGTTTTGGGAAAATCCATGTTTAAAATTGTCATAACTTAGTCAAAAATGCATTAATTTCAAATCGGAAAACGTTATTATGTTAGTTTTTATGAGGGTGATAAATCTGCATACTGAATTTCAACTTTTAAAGAATTCGAATTTTTTCCAATTTTTGACAATTTTAACGATGTAACCCCTTACATTTTTTTCAAAAAATGGGTCAAATTTTTTTTCTTTCCGGACATGGCCAGATCGATTCAGCTTTCGCTGCTGATCAAGAATATACATGGTTTATAGGGTCGGAAATGACTACTTTGCCAGTAATACCCTTCCAAAAATGGCAAAATCATCAAAAAACGAAGAAAACCGAGAAACTCTGCTCAAAAGTGATTTTATTTTAATATATATGGTTTTTCACAAGTACTATTCCAATTTTTGACAATTTTAACGATGTAACCCCTTACATTTTTTTCAAAAAATGGGTCAAATTTTTTTTCTTTCCGGACATGGCCAGATCGATTCAGCTTTCGCTGCTGATCAAGAATATACATGGTTTATAGGGTCGGAAATGACTACTTTGCCAGTAATACCCTTCCAAAATTAGCAAAATCATAAAATAACCAAGAAAACCGAGAAACTCTGCTCAAAAGTGATTTTATTTTAATATATACGGTTTTTCACAAGTACTATATATCCAAGAGATGATGCTACTCCCCTGCGGATCCTGCCGACGCATCCGCCAGCAGACGCTGCTCCGGGAATGGACTACACGTGAAGAGCGGCGACGGCTGCTCTGGAACAATGCGGAATGCCACCCGCCGCCAGGAGCTGCTAAAATTGTCCATTTAGAAAACCGAGAAACTCTGCTCAAAAGTGATTTTATTTTCATATATATGGTTTTTCACAAGTACTATTCCAATTTTTGACAATTTTAACGATGTAACCCCTTACATTTTTTTCAAAAAATGGGTCAAATTTTTTTTCTTTCCGGACATGGCCAGATCGATTCAGCTTTCGCTGCTGATCAAGAATATACATGGTTTATAGGGTCGGAAATGACTACTTTGCCAGTAATACCCTTCCAAAATTAGCAAAATCATAAAATAACGAAGAAAACCGAGAAACTCTGCTCAGAAGTGATTTTATTTTAATATATATGGTTTTTCACAAGTACTATATATCCAAGAGATAATGCTACTCCCCTGCGGATCCTGCCGACGCATCCGCCAGCAGACGATGCTCCGGGAGTGGACTGCACGTGAAGAGCGGCGGCGGCTGCTCTGGAACAATGCGGAATGCCACCCGCCGCCAGGAGCTGCTAAAATTGTCCATTTATCGATTGGGGGTAACAGGCGAACAGAAAGCAGCAGGAGGCGACCGAAAACTGTTATAAACTGTTATAAAAACTGCGCCAGCGAAATGATTGTATAGTATACTTTTGGGATGTTCTGTAGCATTCTTTTAGGCAGTGCTAAACTGCCTAAATATATATTTTGAACGCAATTTAACGAAAAAATATAAAAAGTTTTGGGAAAATCCATGTTTAAAATTGTCATAACTTAGTCAAAAATGCATTAATTTCAAATCGGAAAACGTTATTATGTTAGTTTTTATAAGGGTGATAAATCTGCATACTGAATTTCAACTTTTAACGAATTCGAATTTTTTCCAATTTTTGACAATTTTAACGATGTAACCCCTTACATTTTTTTCAAAAAATGGGTCAAATTTTTTTCTTTCCGGACATGGCCAGATCGATTCAGCTTTCGCTGCTGATCAAGAATATACATGGTTTATAGGGTCGGAAATGACTACTTTGCCAGTAATACCCTTCCAAAAATGGCAAAATCATCAAAAAACGAAGAAAACCGAGAAACTCTGCTCAAAAGTGATTTTATTTTAATATATATGGTTTTTCACAAGTACTATATATCCAAGAGATAATGCGGATCCTGCCGACGCATCCGCCAGCAGACGCTGCTCCGGGAGTGGACTGCACGTGAAGAGCGGCGGCGGCTGCTCTGGAACAATGCGGAATGCCACCCGCCGCCAGGAGCTGCTAAAATTGTCCATTTATCGATTGGGGGTAACAGGCGAACAGAAAGCAGCAGGAGGCGACCGAAAACTGTTATAAACTGTTATAAAAACTGCGCCAGCGAAATGATTGTATAGTATACTTTTGGGATGTTCTGTAGCATTCTTTTAGGCAGTGCTAAACTGCCTAAATATATATTTTGAACGCAATTTAACGAAAAAATATAAAAAGTTTTGGGAAAATCCATGTTTAAAATTGTCATAACTTAGTCAAAAATGCATTAATTTCAAATCGGAAAACGTTATTATGTTAGTTTTTATAAGGGTGATAAATCTGCATACTGAATTTCAACTTTTAACGAATTCGAATTTTTTCCAATTTTTGACAATTTTAACGATGTAACCCCTTACATTTTTTTCAAAAAATGGGTCAAATTTTTTTTCTTTCCGGACATGGCCAGATCGATTCAGCTTTCGCTGCTGATCAAGAATATACATGGTTTATAGGGTCGGAAATGACTACTTTGCCAGTAATACCCTTCCAAAAATGGCAAAATCATCAAAAAACGAAGAAAACCGAGAAACTCTGCTCAAAAGTGATTTTATTTTAATATATATGGTTTTTCACAAGTACTATATATCCAAGAGATAATGCGGATCCTGCCGACGCATCCGCCAGCAGACGCTGCTCCGGGAGTGGACTGGACGTGAAGAGCGGCGGCGGCTGCTCTGGAACAATGCGGAATGCCACCCGCCGCCAGGAGCTGCTAAAATTGTCCATTTATCGATTGGGGGTAACAGGCGAACAGAAAGCAGCAGGAGGCGACCGAAAACTGTTATAAACTGTTATAAAAACTGCGCCAGCGAAATGATTGTATAGTATACTTTTGGGATGTTCTGTAGCATTCTTTTAGGCAGTGCTAAACTGCCTAAATATATATTTTGAACGCAATTTAACGAAAAAATATAAAAAGTTTTGGGAAAATCCATGTTTAAAATTGTCATAACTTAGTCAAAAATGCATTAATTTCAAATCGGAAAACGTTATTATGTTAGTTTTTATAAGGGTGATAAATCTGCATACTGAATTTCAACTTTTAACGAATTCGAATTTTTTCCAATTTTTGACAATTTTAACGATGTAACCCCTTACATTTTTTTCAAAAAATGGGTCACATTTTTTTTCTTGCCGGACATGGCTAGATCGATTCCGCTGTCGACGCTGATCAAGAAAATATATGGTTTATAGGGTCGGAAATGACTCTTTTGCCTGCAATACCCCGCCAAAATTAGCAAAATCATCAAAAAACGAAGAAAAACGAGGAAACTTTGTTCAAAAGTGATTTTATTTTTACAAGTACTATATATCCAAGAGATAATGCTACTCCCCTGCGGATCCTGCCGACCCATCCCTCTGCAAACGCTGCTCCGGGAGTGGACTGCACGTGAAGAGCGGCGGCGGCTGCTCTGGAACAATGCGGAATGCCACCCGCCGCCAGGAGCTGCTAAAATTGTCCATTTATCGATTGGGGGTAACAGGCGAACAGAAAGCAGCAGGAGGCGACCGAAAACTGTTATAAACTGTTATAAAAACTGCGCCAGCGAAATGATTGTATAGTATACTTTTGGGATGTTCTGTAGCATTCTTTTAGGCAGTGCTAAACTGCCTAAATATATATTTTGAACGCAATTTAACGCAAAAATATAAAAAGTTTTGGCAAAATCCATGTTTAAAATTGTCATAACTTAGTCAAAAATGCATTAATTTCAAATCGAAAAACGTTATTATGTTAGTTTTTATAAGGTTAATAAATCTGCATACAGAATTTCAACTTTTAAAGAATTCGAATTTTTTCCAATTTTTGACAATTTTAACGATGTAACCCCTTACATTTTTTTCAAAAAATGGGTCAAATTTTTTTTTCCGGACATGGCCAGATCGATTCAGCTTTCGCTGCTGATCAGGAATATACATGGTTTATAGGGTCGGAAATGACTACTTTGCCAGTAATACCCTTCCAAAAATGGCAAAATCATCAAAAAACGAAGAAAACCGAGAAACTCTGCTCAAAAGTGATTTTATTTTAATATATATGGTTTTTCACAAGTACTATATATCCAAGAGATAATGCGGATCCTGCCGACGTATCCGCCAGCAGACGCTGCTCCGGGAGTGGACTGCACGTGAAGAGCGGCGGCGGCTGCTCTGGAACAATGCGGAATGCCACCCGCCGCCAGGAGCTGCTAAAATTGTCCATTTATCGATTGGGGGTAACAGGCGAACAGAAAGCAGCAGGAGGCGACCGAAAACTGTTATAAACTGTTATAAAAACTGCGCCCCTTACATTTTTTTCAAAAAATGGGTCAAATTTTTTTTCTTTCCGGACATGGCCAGATCGATTCAGCTTTCGCTGCTGATCAGGAATATACATGGTTTATAGGGTCGGAAATGACTACTTTGCCAGTAATACCCTTCCAAAAATGGCAAAATCATCAAAAAACGAAGAAAACCGAGAAACTCTGCTCAAAAGTGATTTTATTTTAATATATATGGTTTTTCACAAGTACTATTCCAATTTTTGACAATTTTAACGATGTAACCCCTTACATTTTTTTCAAAAAATGGGTCAAATTTTTTTTTCCGGACATGGCCAGATCGATTCAGCTTTCGCTGCTGATCAAGAATATACATGGTTTATAGGGTCGGAAATGACTACTTTGCCAGTAATACCCTTCCAAAATTAGCAAAATCATAAAATAACGAAGAAAACCGAGAAACTCTGCTCAGAAGTGATTTTATTTTAATATATATGGTTTTTCACAAGTACTATATATCCAAGAGATAATGCTACTCCCCTGCGGATCCTGCCGACGCATCCGCCAGCAGACGATGCTCCGGGAGTGGACTGCACGTGAAGAGCGGCGGCGGCTGCTCTGGAACAATGCGGAATGCCACCCGCCGCCAGGAGCTGCTAAAATTGTCCATTTATCGATTGGGGGTAACAGGCGAACAGAAAGCAGCAGGAGGCGACCGAAAACTGTTATAAACTGTTATAAAAACTGCGCCAGCGAAATGATTGTATAGTATACTTTTGGGATGTTCTGTAGCATTCTTTTAGGCAGTGCTAAACTGCCTAAATATATATTTTGAACGCAATTTAACGAAAAAATATAAAAAGTTTTGGGAAAATCCATGTTTAAAATTGTCATAACTTAGTCAAAAATGCATTAATTTCAAATCGGAAAACGTTATTATGTTAGTTTTTATAAGGGTGATAAATCTGCATACTGAATTTCAACTTTTAACGAATTCGAATTTTTTCCAATTTTTGACAATTTTAACGATGTAACCCCTTACATTTTTTTCAAAAAATGGGTCAAATTTTTTTCTTTCCGGACATGGCCAGATCGATTCAGCTTTCGCTGCTGATCAGGAATATACATGGTTTATAGGGTCGGAAATGACTACTTTGCCAGTAATACCCTTCCAAAAATGGCAAAATCATCAAAAAACGAAGAAAACCGAGAAACTCTGCTCAAAAGTGATTTTATTTTAATATATATGGTTTTTCACAAGTACTATATATCCAAGAGATAATGCGGATCCTGCCGACGCATCCGCCAGCAGACGCTGCTCCGGGAGTGGACTGGACGTGAAGAGCGGCGGCGGCTGCTCTGGAACAATGCGGAATGCCACCCGCCGCCAGGAGCTGCTAAAATTGTCCATTTATCGATTGGGGGTAACAGGCGAACAGAAAGCAGCAGGAGGCGACCGAAAACTGTTATAAACTGTTATAAAAACTGCGCCAGCGAAATGATTGTATAGTATACTTTTGGGATGTTCTGTAGCATTCTTTTAGGCAGTGCTAAACTGCCTAAATATATATTTTGAACGCAATTTAACGAAAAAATATAAAAAGTTTTGGGAAAATCCATGTTTAAAATTGTCATAACTTAGTCAAAAATGCATTAATTTCAAATCGGAAAACGTTATTATGTTAGTTTTTATAATGTTAATAAATTTGCATACTGAATTTCAACTTTTAAAGAATTCGAATTTTTTCCAATTTTTGACAATTTTAACGATGTAACCCCTTACATTTTTTTCAAAAAATGGGTCAAATTTTTTTTCTTTCCGGACATGGCCAGATCGATTCAGCTTTCGCTGCTGATCAAGAATATACATGGTTTATAGGGTCGGAAATGACTACTTTGCCAGTAATACCCTTCCAAAATTAGCAAAATCATAAAATAACCAAGAAAACCGAGAAACTCTGCTCAAAAGTGATTTTATTTTAATATATACGGTTTTTCACAAGTACTATATATCCAAGAGATGATGCTACTCCCCTGCGGATCCTGCCGACGCATCCGCCAGCAGACGCTGCTCCGGGAATGGACTACACGTGAAGAGCGGCGACGGCTGCTCTGGAACAATGCGGAATGCCACCCGCCGCCAGGAGCTGCTAAAATTGTCCATTTAGAAAACCGAGAAACTCTGCTCAAAAGTGATTTTATTTTAATATATATGGTTTTTCACAAGTACTATATATCCAAGAGATAATGCTACTCCCCTGCGGATCCTGCCGATGCATCCGCCAGCAGACGCTGCTCCGGGAGTGGACTGCACGTGAAGAGCGGCGACGGCTGCTCTGAAACAATGCGGAATGCCACCCGCCGCCAGGAGCTGCTAAAATTGTCCATTTATCGATTTGGGGTAACAAGCGAACAGAAAGCAGCAGGAGGTGACTGAAAACTGTTATAAACTGTTATAAAAACTTTGCGCCAGCGAATTCATTGTATAGTATACTTTTGGGATGTACTGTAGCATTCTTTTAGGCAGTGCTAAACTGCCTAAATATATATTTTGAACGCAATTTAACGAAAAAATATAAAAAGTTTTGGGAAAATCCATGTTTAAAATTGTCATAACTTAGTCAAAAATGCATTAATTTCAAATCGGAAAACGTTATTATGTTAGTTTTTATGAGGGTGATAAATCTGCATACTGAATTTCAACTTTTAAAGAATTCGAATTTTTTCCAATTTTTGACAATTTTAACGATGTAACCCCTTACATTTTTTCAAAAAATGGGTCAAATTTTTTTTCTTTCCGGACATGGCCAGATCGATTCAGCTTTCGCTGCTGATCAAGAATATACATGGTTTATAGGGTCGGAAATGACTACTTTGCCAGTAATACCCTTCCAAAATTAGCAAAATCATAAAATAACCAAGAAAACCGAGAAACTCTGCTCAAAAGTGATTTTATTTTAATATATACGGTTTTTCACAAGTACTATATATCCAAGAGATGATGCTACTCCCCTGCGGATCCTGCCGACGCATCCGCCAGCAGACGCTGCTCCGGGAATGGACTGCACGTGAAGAGCGGCGACGGCTGCTCTGGAACAATGCGGAATGCCACCCGCCGCCAGGAGCTGCTAAAATTGTCCATTTATCGATTTGGGGTAACAAGCGAACAGAAAGCAGCAGGAGGTGACTGAAAACTGTTATAAACTGTTATAAAAACTTTGCGCCAGCGAATTCATTGTATAGTATACTTTTGGGATGTACTGTAGCATTCTTTTAGGCAGTGCTAAACTGCCTAAATATATATTTTGAACGCAATTTAACGAAAAAATATAAAAAGTTTTGGGAAAATCCATGTTTAAAATTGTCATAACTTAGTCAAAAATGCATTAATTTCAAATCGGAAAACGTTATTATGTTAGTTTTTATGAGGGTGATAAATCTGCATACTGAATTTCAACTTTTAAAGAATTCGAATTTTTTCCAATTTTTGACAATTTTAACGATGTAACCCCTTACATTTTTTTCAAAAAATGGGTCAAATTTTTTTTCTTTCCGGACATGGCCAGATCGATTCAGCTTTCGCTGCTGATCAAGAATATACATGGTTTATAGGGTCGGAAATGACTACTTTGCCAGTAATACCCTTCCAAAATTAGCAAAATCATAAAATAACCAAGAAAACCGAGAAACTCTGCTCAAAAGTGATTTTATTTTAATATATACGGTTTTTCACAAGTACTATATATCCAAGAGATGATGCTACTCCCCTGCGGATCCTGCCGACGCATCCGCCAGCAGACGCTGCTCCGGGAATGGACTACACGTGAAGAGCGGCGACGGCTGCTCTGGAACAATGCGGAATGCCACCCGCCGCCAGGAGCTGCTAAAATTGTCCATTTAGAAAACCGAGAAACTCTGCTCAAAAGTGATTTTATTTTAATATATATGGTTTTTCACAAGTACTATATATCCAAGAGATAATGCTACTCCCCTGCGGATCCTGCCGATGCATCCGCCAGCAGACGCTGCTCCGGGAGTGGACTGCACGTGAAGAGCGGCGACGGCTGCTCTGAAACAATGCGGAATGCCACCCGCCGCCAGGAGCTGCTAAAATTGTCCATTTATCGATTTGGGGTAACAAGCGAACAGAAAGCAGCAGGAGGTGACTGAAAACTGTTATAAACTGTTATAAAAACTTTGCGCCAGCGAATTCATTGTATAGTATACTTTTGGGATGTACTGTAGCATTCTTTTAGGCAGTGCTAAACTGCCTAAATATATATTTTGAACGCAATTTAACGCAAAAATATACAAAGTTTTGGGAAACTCGCTGCAAGGGTATAAAAATAGGATTTGGGTATTGTGCCTATCTTCTACTGTTATGGTAGGATAGGATCTTAATTAAAGGAACAAATTCTTTGCTGTACTGTCCACAAGTCTTAGCTGCTAAAATTATAAAGTCCAGTAAAATAAATATTTAAGTTATTAAAAAAAAATATGAAAAAATAAAATAAATATACACATATAACATAGAATTTTATAAAATATATAATGTTAACAAATATATCTCGGACAGTTTTTACAGACAGTTGTATTAACATTAGCCGAAAATAAAATTATCGATAGTCAATGTTAATTCCTGTGGTTCCTGATAAGTGATATCAGACAATCGATAACTTACAATTTATTAACTTTAATAGAACCAAAGGGTGAAAAAATGTGGGCCGACACAATTTTAATTGTTTTTATATCTGTGTGCACCGCCTTTCTGGGCGAAGGTGAGTAAACCAACCGCCAATTGACTGCCACTAACCATTTACACCCTGAAAGGTCTTACCTGGGTGCTTGTTTACCGCACGGAAAAGTACCAGAAACTGAAGACCGAGGTGGAAAAACAGAGCAAGAAACGTAAGTTGTGGGACCGTCAGTCGTGTCAGCAGGTAACACGTTGTTGTTATTTTTGTTTCAGTGGAGCGCCGCAAGGAGATCCATGGCGACTCTTTGGACAAGGCGGTTAAGAAGAAGATTGAGCGGGACGAGGAAAAGCTGAAGAACAACAACCGCGACCTGTCGCTGGTGAAGATGAAGTCCATGTTCGCTACCGGCTTTGCGTTCACCGCTCTGCTGAGTATGTTCAACAGCATCTTTGACGGCCGTGTCGTCGCCCAGCTGCCCTTCACGCCCATCTCCTGGATCCAGGGTCTCAGCCACCGCAATCTTTCCGGTGATGACTACACAGACTGCTCGTTCATCTTTCTGTACATCCTGTGCACCATGTCCATCCGGCAGAACATCCAGAAACTGCTGGGCTTTGCGCCGTCGCGTGCCGCCAGCAAGCAGGGCGTCGGTCTCTTTGGACCCGCTCCCGGCCAGTTTAAATAGAAATTTTTTAGTTCAGTTAATAATAATAGTTGCATTTAGCTTATAATGCACACCAACAAAACAATCCTAGCTTAGGACAGTATTCAACTCGTACATGGGCTGGTCCACGATCAGCCTGTCGAAGCTCAGGCGGGAGAGGTCAATGGTCCGGAACTGGCCGTCCATGATCAACTCCGATATGGCCCGACCCACGGCCAACGACTGCTGGATTCCGTGCCCGCTAAATCCGGTGGCGACATACAGGTTGTGGTAGTACGGATGGGCGCCCACAATGCCGTTTTCATCGTAGACGTTCTGTTCGTATAGGCCAGCCCAAGAGTCTACCACATTGGCCTCGGCCAGCGAGGGCACCCTCATCGCCAGCGTGGGTCGGATGTGCTCATCAAAATGCTGCGGATCCACTGTCACGTTATCGCTCACCGCCTCCTCCGCCAAATTGTGGCCGCATATATAGTTGCCACCCAATCCGTCGCGACGTATAAACGTGCCAGAAGGATCTATGGTCAGCGGCATGGACATGCCGGGAGCATTCGCTGTCGGCGTGTTGATTGCATACAGGTAACGCTTGCGCACATCTATGGGCAGCGGTACCTGCAGCATTCCTGGACCGCCTCCGATTCGCGCCAGTCGAGCCACCTGCCCGGAACTGGCTCCCGCCGCTATTACACACAGGGCAAACTTACAGGTGCGCCGCGTTCCATCGGAAAGCTGAATAACAGCCTTGTCCAGGCCAGTGTAGTTGCCCTCGCTGGAGCCGGCATCCCCGACCACAGATATGTCTGTTTGGGAATGGAAGTCAAAGTCCACTACCTCTCCGCTGACAAAGTGTGCACCGTAACCGCTGGCGGATCGACGGAAGTTGCTGAGCAGGGCCAACGAGTTGAACCAACCCTCCTTTTCCAGGCCATGGCAGCCCAGAGCGATGCCGCTGGTATTCAGCCAGGGAAATCGTGCCGCCAGTCGATCTGCCGTCAGCAGTTCGTTCCTAGCTCCAAGTTCGTTTTGCAGCTGGGATGAGCGCATCAGGCTTTCGGCTTGTTCCTCACCGGCGAGCATCAAGTGGCCATGCGGCGTGAACTGCAACGGCACCTCGTTGCCAAAGTGTTCTCTGGCGTTGCGCAGGAAGTCGGCGGCAAAGAGCGACATCTGGATGTTCTCAGGCAGGGAGAATTGCTGGCACAGACCACCAACGGAGACCCGGGTGGCGGCTTTGGCGTACTGTAATTATTATGAATATCAGTAAGGATTGGGAGACCATACCTCTCTGCTATTACCGTGTCATCCTTCTCCACCACAACCACGTTGAGGCCATCGCGCGCCTTCTCCTTCAGCCAGTAGGCTACCGAGCTGCCTATACTGCCGCCACCAATGACCAGCACATCACAGTGGGTTTGAAACTCGTCCGGCAGTGTGGGATCTCGGGTCCGTTCTCCCTCGAACTTGAATTTGCTCTGGGTGAGGATACGGTCTCCTTGCTCCTCGGACACCGGGTCTTTTGGTACGAAGAACTCCTTTATTTTGCGCATATCGTTGCCCAGCAAACGGAATGTTCGCCGAATGGGATGTTTATCTTCATCGCCAGTGCCTCCACTGCCGCCGGCTGCTCCGGCCGAGTAGGAACGACGCTGGAGAAGACGCACCGCATGCCTGTACCTCAACATTTTAGATTCCTAACTTATAGTTCGGCTTTAATCCGCATTCCGTGTTTGGAGTTTCGTTTGGTAACAGTGATAACGTGCAAAATGTTATCGTTTTTGGTAGCTACATTTTCCAACACTGTCAGCTGAGAAAAGAGAAGAAGAGAAACTAGACGTATCGATTGTATATCGTAGCGCTCGCATCTCTAGAAGCATTACTCGGCATTTTTGATTTTTTGATTAAAAGAAAATTAAGAGTTCTACAGAATGACCAGCGCAGTGGATATTGGTGCCCAGGACGTTGAGATGGAGGTGGATCCCACCGCCGAGACGCTGGCGGACGAGAAGAAGAACCAGGATGGAGCTGCCGTGCTGGAGATCCGTGAGCAGATTCGCCAAATTGAGAAGGGGGTGTCGTCCAAGGAATCACGGTAAGATCGCTAAGGGTCTGTAGATGGTCCGGATATAATGGTTACCTCTACATCCTTTAGCTTCATCCTGCGCGTTCTGCGCAACTTGCCCAACACACGTCGCAAGCTGAACGGCGTCGTCTTCCGTAATCTCGCCCAGAGCATATATCCGCCAGGCCCGGATCGCGAGGCTGCTCTTGCCCTGATGCCCGCCGTGGAGAAGGACGCGACGGAGCTGCCCGATGTGCCCAAGAAGCAGGTGGCAAGCAAGGCTCCGATTGCCGAGGTGGATGCCTACTTTTATCTGCTTTTGTTGGTGAAGCTGATCGATGCCAGTGACCTGCAGCGCGCAGGGGTTTGCGCCGATGCCCTGATGGCCAAGATTTCGATTCAGAACCGTCGGACCCTGGATCTGATCGGAGCCAAGTCCTACTTCTACTATTCGCGCGTGGCTGAGCTGAAGAACTCGCTAGAGGGAATCCGCGCTTTCCTGCACGCCCGCCTACGCACTGCCACACTGCGGAACGACTTTGAGGGTCAGGCGGTGCTCATCAACTGCCTGCTGCGCAACTATTTGCATTACGCTTTGTATGATCAGGCCGACAAGCTGGTGAAGAAGTCCGTATATCCGGAGTCGGCCAGCAATAACGAGTGGGCTCGTTTCCTGTACTATTTGGGTCGCATCAAGGCCGCCAAGCTGGAGTACAGTGATGCGCACAAACATCTGGTCCAGGCTCTACGCAAGTCGCCGCAGCACGCAGCCATCGGATTCCGCCAGACTGTGCAGAAGTTGATCATCGTGGTGGAGCTGCTTCTGGGTAACATTCCGGAGCGCGTTGTGTTCCGACAGGCGGGTCTACGACAGTCGCTCGGCGCTTACTTCCAGCTCACGCAGGCCGTGCGATTGGGCAACCTCAAGCGATTCGGCGACGTCGTATCGCAGTACGGTCCAAAGTTCCAGCTGGATCACACCTTCACTCTAATCATCCGACTGCGCCACAACGTGATCAAGACCGCTATCCGTTCCATCGGACTCTCATACTCCCGTATCTCGCCGCAGGACATCGCTAAACGTCTGGTGTTGGACTCCGCCGAAGACGCTGAGTTCATCGTGTCGAAGGCCATCCGAGATGGAGTGATTGAGGCCACTCTGGACCCGGCCCAAAACTATATGCGCAGCAAGGAGAGCACCGATATCTACAGCACCCGGGAGCCGCAGCTAGCTTTCCACGAGCGCATCTCGTTCTGCCTGAACCTACACAACCAGAGCGTCAAGGCCATGCGCTACCCGCCGAAATCCTACGGTAAGGACCTCGAGAGCGCCGAGGAGCGGCGGGAGCGAGAGCAGCAGGACCTCGAATTGGCCAAGGAGATGGCCGAGGATGATGAGGACGGTTTCTAAAGCGGCTGCTGTTGCGGATGCAAATCAATTTGTACTTGTATTCATTTTTCATAGAAACATAATCCCCAATTAAATAAGTTACAAACATTTTATGAAGGTTTTTTATTTATAAACACAACTAATATTGAAACTACTATTGTAAAGCTTATAGAAAAAATCCAACCGAAACCCAAATCGGGTTCTAGAGAAATGAAAAGAAAATTGCATAGAGCCTTACATTTTCATTTTCATGCTCTTTCAAGGTGAAGGAGCCATTTCCGACCATATAAATTATATATATTCTTGATCTGCATTAAAAGCCGAATCAACCTGGCATGTCTACTGCAAAAAAAAAAAATTATTAATTTTTTTTCCAGATTTTATGAGGGGTTACATCGTTAAAATTGTCAAAATTTTTGAAAAATTTTATTTAAATAAATTTCTAAATTTTAAATGCAGATTTAATAATATAATAAAAAATATAAAGAAAATGCTTTCCGAATTTAAATTATTCCTTTTGCTTTCTTTTTTAAAAAGGTTTAAACAAAAATAAGTATCATCTACAAAAATTAAAGCTTCTAAGGAAAAGGATGCTCAAAAGCTGCTAGGCAATATAACAGTAAGCTGTGGTATTTTTAAGCTTAAAGCTCATGGGTGAAAAATTATTTTTTAAATAATTAGGAATACATTGTTTAATAAATAATTTGTTTGTTTTTTTTTTTTAATAGAATAAGGAAGTACTGTTTACTTATAAATGAGGTTTCTGTAATTGCTGTTTTAGAATTAGAGTAAACTTATTAAAATGTTAATTTAGACATAAAATTAATAACCAATGAATAGTCATCCTTTATTTTTAATGCAATTTCGTAAAAAGATTCATAAATCAGGGAAAGTGGCATAGTGCACAGCATATCAAAGCTTGACTTTGATTTACAAGCACCTTTACCGCCATAAGGACACCCTTCCTTTCCTGGCTAATGACGTGTGAAATTCCCACAGAAGCCCGCAGCGAATGCTGGCCATGGACACTTGAACGACGAGCTGCCACTTAGGATGCCCTCTTTACATCCCAAATCTCTCACCGCGAGCCACATTCCCCTTAGCTTATTCAATTTCTCGCGCCCCGCCAACGAAGGACACGAACAAAAGTGCAAGCGTTTCATGTCGTCGTGGTGGGTGTGGGGGGCTGGGCTGCGCAGGTGCATGCAAGGATGCGGTGAATGCAGCTCCTCTCCTGTTGGACAGACGCGTGTGGCTGATGGGTGTGCCGATTTGCAATGCACATCACGTTTTTAGCCACTTTTTTGGCGACAGGCGGCAGACGCAATGGCGGCGGCGGTGGATAAACCGGAATCGTGGTCGGGGAGGAATCGCGTGCAGACTAAATCGGGACACGTGGACGCGGAGCCCACATTTCCCATTATTATCAATCTTCATGGGACTGCATATTTTTTTTATATAATATCTAGGCTGAGATATTATTATTCAATCAGCGATGCAGGCTGCGAAAAAAACTCTGAACATAAAAATGCTGATGGCAGGTTGCGTAATGCTCAAAACAATTAAATGAGCAACTAATTGAGGTGCTCCTCTTATTGTGACCCTAAATTAGCGGATATATCCAGTATAATTTTTGCATTTTATGAGTGTGTTCTTTTACCTCCTTGAGTTTCCTTTGTTTTTAGGGGTTGGAAAAGCTTATAAGCTTTCCTAATTATATTATCCTGGCACATAATCACAATTGGCACATTTTATTGTTGACTTTATTTCAAAAGTTTTCGCCTCTCTACGCTTCGTTTTATTTTTATTTTTTTTTTTATTTTGGCTCACGACTAAGCCAACTTTTCGCATTTGGCCAGCAATTCGGTTTGCAGTTCATATATTGCTGTCGTTGGTTGAAAGTTATGCTGACAGTTGTTTAATTTATGCAAAACATTTTTATTTGTTTTTGAAAATTATTCAATAGTACTTTTTTTGTCTTTGTGTGGGTCTAAAGTGGGTCAAAGGAGCAGTTTAATTAAGATAAAAGCAAGGCACTGAAAGAGAAGTTATTTTTGACTACGTTAAAGAAACCTATAAAATATTTTTTTTATTAAAAAATAAATGTAATTGTAATTTTTAATTGATATAAAACTAGTTTGAAAACGTATTTTTTAACATTAACTCAAGAAATACATACTTCCCTTGTCATTTTCAGTTCCCGTCATCATTAACCACCGAAAGTGACTCTCCCACCTTTACGTACTTTATCAAAGACCCCCTTTTTTCTCCTTTAAGGACTGAAATCCATTATATAATCAGGGGGGGAGATCCCTTGGGAACAACTCCGGCAATAGATCATCATTTGCATGGCTTATAAATGTTCTACACATTTCGGGATAAAACACAAAGGGAGAAACCGAAAACACTTTAAAGGACAAACGGGGGCCAGCCACAGGACTCGATTGAAATATAAAAACCACAAGAACACAAAGTATACAAGACGGAAGCGGAAGAAAGAAAATAGAAAACACATAGAGAGGAGGCTTAGGTCATAGGACAACACTAAAAAGGAGGCAAATTTTATTTGCATGCGGCTTTTCAATTCCTCCAAGGACATAAAACGCAGGCAGGGGAACCCTTTCGATGATGGAAAATAAAGTAGAGTTGTAAACCAGGAACAGAGCGAGCAAGCGAGAAGGATATACGGAGGCGCGGCGTCTTAACAATTTCCTGCCAACTTCTGCTTCATTGCATATTTCCGTTTCCTCCGGACTCCGGCAACGGCTCCGGACTATGTACTCTGTACTCCTTACTCCGGACTAGTCTGCTCCCCAGAAATCCATGGCACATATGGAAAAGCGTCGACAGCCGCCAGGAAAAATTCTCTTTCTCTCAGGCCTTTCTCGCTCTTTTCTCTTTTACGATTTGCAATTATTTTTGCTCATTTCAGCAGAAGCAAACATGCCCACAATTCCTTGAGGGACAACTGGCAGACAGAGTCCCGAGTCCTGTCAACACAAATAGTGGCAATCGTCGTGACTCCTTCTTCGACAATTTACATAAGTTGATATTTTTCGAGTTGTTTCACTTCGACATCCACTGCCAGCCAGACTTCGATTCCTTCGTGTTTTGTGTGCTCAGTTATTTGTCTGCTTGAGTAAAGTCCTTTTGACAAAAGACAGAAGGACGCGGGAGTTGGGAGACTTACAACATGGAAAGCATTTTAGCTGCAGCAAATGCGATATCAGAGCTCTGGTGCACTTACCGTCTTCCTGCTGGTCCTTAATGTGTTCAGGATATCATCGCTTCGGGGAAGATAATGCGACGATTGTCTTTGGTAGTTTATTAATGCCAAGAAGGGGGCGATGAAGGCACTTGGCTTGCAAACTGAAATGGATGAAGACAATAAGTCAATGTTTAGGCTTTGACAGAGGAAAACAAAAGTGGAATTTGGAAGAGGAAAACGGCAGGTTTCGAGAAATGCTTATGCAGTTTCCCTTGTATTGAAATAATTTGTGGATTTTAAGCCATTGCTTATTTAATAACGTGATTATTTACTTAACATAATCAAGAAAAATCAAGTTAATTAACCTGTGAGGAAGTTTCTTTTTAAATCCTTTCGCTCTTCTATCTGGATTACATTATCCTTTAATCCGCTAGAGTTCGCCTGATTAAATGGTAAAGTCCTAGGAGCTCTTCTCCGCCCGCATACTCCCTGACATGCGGCTGTCAACATGTGGCGTTAACCCTCTTTCCTGGCCAAAAACCTCACCCTAAATTGCCTCCGTAAAAAAGGAGCTGGAAAGCAGGTTGCTCTCCCTGGCAATTGGCAAATGAAAACTGAAACACAGGAAAAGTGCCAAAACATTTGCCTTTGAAGAGGCGACTCCGACTCCACCTCCTCTTGCCTCGGCTCGGGCGTGTGCGGAAAATCAAAATAAAACGCTTTTCGTTTCATTTGCAATGAAATTTTCGCAAGTGCTGCTGCTGCTGGGCCTGTCTTTGTTTTGTCTGCCCGCCCGCCATTGAATCGAAATCGTTTTCCAATACACAGTATTGAATACAGTAGAGGGTTTTCCCCGGAGTTTTTCCGCCAGTATCGGGGGCATTTTCTATGCACGTCATGTGGGCAATCAGCGCTCATGTCCATGGGATACTTCTTTTTGGGCTTAGGTCTCTGGTTTGGGGGCCTGTGTTTTATTTTCAGTTTTATTTCTCACTCGGCTCATGAATATTTAACGGCCAACAATTGACTATGATTGTTATGTTTGTCGGTGCCTCGTGTTTTACAATTAGAAGGGATATAGGATCCGGGGCTTGAAGCGAGATTGATTTTCCCTTTAGCCTTTATATTTTTCATTTATCAATTTGCTTAACGCAAAAGCAAAGAAATTGCAATTTTAACGCATGACGGGGCACTCTCAATGCGCTCCGAGCCAAAAAAATAAGGGAAAACTCGAAGCACTTGAGCCATTTTCTACTTCTCTACTTAGACAGCGTCGCGTAATCGAATATAAATTGAATTTTTCACAACAAATGGATTTTCCTGAAGAGTTTTCCTTTGCCGGCTTACCTCTCGGCTTCATTCAAATGAAATAAGCATAAGATTAATATTATGCATTAATATTGGAGAAAAAAAAGAAGAAAAGTCTACCCGAAGTCACATAAATAAAATATAAAAAATATCCTTAAGCAGTCTCGCACAACTTCCTTTTTGGCAACATCTAAAAATAAGTCTCTTTGTCTTGTATACGCTTCTATTGGCTTGCTTAACTTAATAATTAAATATTTTTGGACAAGTTCCAAGCCAAGGATTTTATTGAAAAAGATTGCCAATAAGTTTCTGTGTGGATTTTTCTTATAAAAGAAACATTTAAATACATGAAACTTGTTTATTTTTAGGCTTTAAGCTGTCACATATTAATATTCTTAGAAATTTGAAGTTATTTTATGTCTTCTCTCTAGAGACTGCATGTCTATTTTCGGTTCAGTACACTCACCTAAAAAAGTATATACATATTTCGCAATTTTTCGCACGCACTTTCCACCCACTCCCCCTGTCCGTCTGATTGAATATTTTGTTCGTTTTCCATTTTAAGCTGTCGCCCGCACTTGAATATTTTTTCCCTGTATGGCATCGTGTTTTGCACTTGATGCAGACACATACGTACATATATTTTGCATTTATTGTGGCCAGACCTGGTCGTAATGTATGCTCGTCACGTCTAGCCACTTGTGTCCTGAGCCCGAGTCCCTGCTTTTCCCGCTTTTCCAGTTTTCCCCTTCCGACATTCACTTAGCGCTATGACTGTGTTGAACCTTCTTTGCATATTGATATGGTCAAAGGAAAAATCCACTTGCTATCGCGCACACTTTCCAAACCAAATTAAGACCTGTTTATGCTGAAATATGAGTAAATATTTCGGACTCAACAGCGACATGTACATTTTCTGGTAACTTCAAAAATAGCTTACAACAGGAGAGATTTCCCTTAATTGCTCTGCATACTTCGAACATTTTTGGAGCGCGTGCCCAAGTGCCTTGTCTAGACGAAAGTTTTCTCGTTCCCATCCAGGTAACAGTCGAAAACAAATTAAAACAAAACAGAAACACATTTCGGAAAACTGACCAATCCCAAGCAAAAAATTTCAAAAATGGTCCTTCCGAAATTTTGTTGCAAATCGTTTGCTCGTGTCCCATAAAAGTTCACATAAAATCAAAAGCCGGTACAAAAAAAAAAAAACACAAAGAGAAAAGGGGTTAAGCCGGGTCCGGGCCTCAAACCAATTTCAAAACATTTTCGCATGGCACGCTAAGCAATTAAAGGGGCCCGTCCAAAACTCTCGCAATGCACTTAGAAAAATTGTTGAAATACCTTTAATTATTAAAATATTTATAAACTGAAAGAATGTTGCAAAGTATATTGGAACTCTCTTAAAAAATCTATAATAAAAGTAATCTTAATTCACTTTAAAATAGTGATGTTAAGTTTAAAATATTTAATAATATTATTACAGCTTCCTTTCCAAATTTTGAATATTGTAAAAAAGATTGAATCAATGTGTGGGATTTTTCTTTATTACTCTATAAAGTTTTTATTATATTTTTCAACTGCTTTTCCAAGAATATAAAAATAATATTATATTTTTGTTATTATGAATCCCAAGATTCGTTTCAAAGAACAGAAATGTTATTGATAAGGTATTTAAAATTAAAAGAAGGAAGTACAAGTTTATATATTTATGATCTTTATTATCATCATTTTTTCAAATTTAGGTTAAATTGTATTGCACTTTAAGGATGTTCTATAAATATAAGAATCTTAACTAGCATTCGGTAATTTTTTAGATGGGATATGTCTTTTCTTCCCGTGCAGGTTGCATGTGGCAAACTTCTGGCTTCTAACTGGCGCCCAAATGGCGGACATGACGACGGGCGGCGCCTCAATGTCAGGCCATTAAAGTTTAGTGGGCGATTTTGCATAGTCCTGAACTGAGCCACCGAAAAAGGCGAAAAAGGGAAGAAAACCGGGAAAAGGAAACGAACTAAGGCGGCAGCGGCAAAGTGCAGCAGACGTTTTGTTCCTGCCACGCCCCAAACACAGGCCGAAGGACGACCACCATCGCCCACCAAAAACTTTTCCCGAAGCTCATCAAGCCGAAAAAGTTTTGCCAGCGATAAATCATATTTTTTTCGGCAGCTTGTTAACTCGTTCGCTTAAATTAAGTTGAGCATTAAGGCGGCAAGGAGGCGTATGGCGAGGCTCGAAAATGGAACCTAAAATTTTATGTAATTTTAAGAATTTCCCCCTCGAGAAGGAGGCAAATGCGGCGTCGCGTCTGACAGCTAATGAAAATATTTGCCGGAAAAGGCGGAGCCAGCTGCTTGAGTGTCGGCTAATTAGCGTTTCTTGGTATTCAAACTAGAAGTTTGCTTTATTTCGACTGTCGGGGGAGGGCTTTGAATAAATAAATTCAGTTAATTGTTAGAAGTGCAAATAAATACTGTTAATTGTTGAAAGTGGAGAAAGGAAGAGTGGCGCTAACGGGAATTGGGTTAATCAAGAGAAAGTTCAATTGAAAAATTATTATTCTAGTTAAAATCGATTTTTTCCGAGCTAACTACTTACATATTCCCAGAGTATCAGCTGTGATCAAACATCCTTTTGCGATTTCCCCCTTGACATCCATCAAATCCTAGCTCGACTTTCCCCTTTCCGTGCCATCCAACATCAGGGGCGTCCACTTTGTGTGATTACTTGCAAAACACAGCTCTGGGAGGATAACCTATATGCTTTCCACATCCTTTATTCCACCCCCAACTCCCACCTAATCACAACACCAGCAAGTCCCTGGACGCGGGCCGCTTGTTATTGTCATTGTTATCAACGCTGTCAAGCTGGATATGGTGCACCAACAACAACAACTGGGACAGGACATTCCGTGGATCCCCCGGTCCTTGGTCCTGTAGTGTCTCGTGTGGGCATATGTTAAACATTTTGACACTTTTGCGCACGAAAGCCTCCAACATCCGCCGAACTTTGACATTGTAATGGAACTTGATGAGGGTTCTCCTCCTGCCCCCATGGAATTCCTCCTCCATCACTCGAACTATTTAAATGTCCAAATGCCCAAAAACCCGGTGTCGCAGAATTTGTAACAATTTCGTGTGCCCTTGGTATTTGGACATTCGGATTGTGTAACTCTGCCACAATAATCAGCGAACTTAAATCAACAACTGACGCTATTTTGGATGGCGTTAACGGGAGACGGAAGTGGGTATTGGACCCACTAAACCACGTTAGTGGTTGGCACTCTGCTTTGCCGCGGTTGCTCTTCCATGATTTTGAGGAGATAGCGAAAAGGGGGAATCCAGTTATATTGAAACTTAATTAAGTGCTGGGCCAGGGTGCAGTGGAAAATTCAGCTGTTCCAGAGAGCCAAAATGGAAAATGGTTGTCCAGCGGTCAGCGGCAAATGTTAACAGTTTTGGCATCTGGTTTTGGAGGCAAAGTTGTTGCAAGTTGATTTTTGTCATTAAAATGGTAAGAGGATTGTAAATAGGAATTCTGTATGCTGTGCAAAATGTTTTCTAGTTTGAAAAAGTGTTTTAACTTCACTTAGATGAAGTGTAGTTCCACAAAATATTTTAAATCGTGCGAAGCTTAGAAGTGTTTAAAATGTATTCATTAACTTTCTATAATTTAATTCATTTCCTCCTTAAATATATAGCAACAAGAAAGGAAGCTAATTTCGGGAAACCGAAGTTTGTATACCCTTGCATCTTGCAATTGGAGCATGAAAATAGGCCATAACTTCGCCAAAAATGCATTAATTTCAATTCGGAAAGCTTTTCTGAGCTAGTTTTTATCAGCTTAACAAACCAGCAAACCGAATTCAAAATTAAAATTTTTCAGAATTTTTGAATTTTTCACAATTTTAACGATGTAACCCCTTACATTTTTTTCAAAAAATGGGTCAATTTTTTTTTCTTGCCGGACATGGCTAGATCGATTCGGCTGTCGATGCTGATCAAGAATATATATGATTTATAAGGTCGGAAATGATTCCTTCACTGAGTTGTAAGCTTTTGACTGAAATTATATTACCCTGCAAGGGTATAAAAACAATTTATTTTTCGCCCCGGAAAATCCACTCTGCGCCTCTCATTAATCCCTATGGCTTTATCTACATCTTCACCTGGTAGCACCTCCTTCTGTTGATATTAAAATCAATTTTAAATGCACTTCGATAGGATCTTCTTCGCGTTTCCGCAATCTTTCAGTAAATATCACTTTGAATACGTAATAAAAAATTATGTAGAGACAGTTAATACCCTCGAGACAAAAGACGGCTGGCTTATCGGAGAATATATTCCCCTTGAACTCCTCCTTACTGGCAGCAAACAATTTTGGAATCGCTTCCTTTCGGCTGCCAGGGAACTTTTTTGGGGGTAAGTCTCCCTTCCTTTCCAGCAATTTTCCCCCTTACTCGCACTGTGTCTGCCAATTTACGTTATCGTTTTCAAATTGAAAATTTGCGTAATCACATTTTAAGTGAAAATCGCTTTGCAAATGAAATTAAATCGATTTCTTTAAGGCGGCGGATAAGAGGAGATGCCAACAAGCTTGTAAATATACATTATGGTTTTTCATTTCCGTTTCCGCTTCTTGGCAGCGGGGCTTTAAGCTCTGAAATATGCAGTTTCCACTGCTTTTCCCCGCCTGCAATGTCGCGACGTTGCAACTCAAAGAACCATCAACGTCATCAAATCGTTAGTCAAATACGGGAAGAAAAAAGGAAGACATAGCTAAGTTCTTTGCTCTTCTCTCAAGTCTCTGGTGGCAATAAAAATGATGAAGTACTAGGAGAGTTCCAAGTGAGAAAGAATGAGATGGAGGGATCAAAAGGATAGTGGCGGGATGTGAGTTAGAATGGGAGCGAAAAATGCTGGCATTACTTGCATAGCTTTCCTTGCCTTCCAACAACGAAACGAAAGGGTAAATCTGAAATTCAGGGATGTCTGACTATGTAAACAGAAATATTTCTTGAATCCTGTATTAAAACATTGAAATTTACTTCAAACATTATTACAAAGAAATATTTTGTAGTTGTCAATCATCATGTACCTTTTTCTATCTATATTATTGATACTTTTTCAGCCCCTTATAGGTTTTGCACCTCAGGGATTTATAATCAAGCAACGTAAGTCTTAAAATCTTAAGAATCTGAAAATATATATTATATACATCTACAGCTAAATGTTTGTATATCGCAAATCCTGGACCCTGCAAGAATTGGGTAAAAGTCTGGGGCTTCGATTACCTGACCAATCGATGCATTTTCTATTTTTATGGCGGCTGTGGTGGTAATCCCAATAGGTTCTACACGAAGGACGAGTGCCTGAGCACCTGTCGCGTGACCAGACAGATGGAAAGGGTGAAAAGGGAGGGCGGGAATATAGAGGAGCAGGAGGTGGTGGACGAAGAGGAGGAGTTCGAGGAGGATATAGACAACTGGGACAGCTTCGAAAACTTGGAACCTTAAAGCCAAAATCTCTCAGGAAAGTGTATTCAAATACCGCTCTGCTCGCGGGCCAATTGGCCAAAGTTATCTTTTGATTCGTTGAGCAAACGCATAATTTCAGTTTTGAAAGAAAGAACTTCCCGTCGAGTTGCATGTAATGCGTTTTCTTTTAGCCTTTTCCGTTTCCTTTTCCCTTTCGTCTTGCCTGGAATAGACATAGTTATTTCTCTCTAGACAAGTCTGCATGCTGCCAATCTGAGCGATGGCCATTAAGGCAAACAGTTTGAAGTAATTTGAAAGCTGCACACAGACTCGGCATCGGCATCGTCTATATGTATGTATACGTATTTCCCTCTTTCGTTATTTATCAACAATTTTATGAGGACCTAGTCGCGAATCTGACAATTTTTGACGTGCAATTTGCAGTTTGGCATACGGATTCTGGCATTTTCCTGCAGGCGGCAATAAGTTTTTGGCAGCGAATGCAGATGAGGCTCATGATGAGCCCGCCATTGTTGTTGATGTTTTATGGCCGAAAATACGCCCGGGAAAATTCACAGCTGTCTGGCGGAAATAGTTTGCCATTTCCGACTTTAATTTTTTTTCCCCCTGAAGCCACAAAGGAAAATGTCCCACTAATTGGAAAGAATTTAACTTGTTTACCTTTGGGCATTTTCATGGATCTCCAGCGCTCGTTAGGCTTAATTAGCAATCATAAAAGTTGTTCCCAGTTAAATGTCGAACATCCTAATGGTCATGTGACACTCTCGTGTCCCGGAACCGGAACAGAGACCGAAGATGGAGGTGTTTCCCAGCCACCTAGTTTACTTGCTGCTCACGTTGCACCCTCCGCCCGGGTCCCCTAAGACTTTTATGACTGATTATGCTGTGTTTCGGTCATTTAATTGCCACTTGGCTCTGGATGTGACTACTTTTATGGTTAATGAGCAACTTGTGGTAATTTAGGGGGGCTCGGGATGGACAGGCATCAGGTGTGCAGACGACAATGGTGGCTCTGGTTCCATGGCGTGGGGTGAGCCAATTAAATGGGTTCTATTACCATGGGGGGCGGTGGGCTGAGGACATCTAAATTAAAATGAATGGCCCGAAAGAAGGATGAAAGGAGGTACAAACTGAGCTGAAAGAACAAACTTTGTCAGTGGACTTTTTTCGTTTCATGTTCTTGGAGTTTCTAAATTACAAAAAAAGCATAAACCAAGCTATATATTATTTAATTCATTGACATCTTGTAACTTCCAACGAACATTGGGAAAATACAGCATTTACATATTAAACAATTGAAATCATTCCGAAAATGTTGCTTTCCTCGAATAAGAGCTAAAATACTCAAGGAATTATACTGCATATCATAGAAACAACCAAGTATTTACTTTAAACCAAGATAAATCCATTGTATAAATTTATGGCTTTCAGTTTGAATAACCTTAACCATTTGGCATGTAGATCAACAACTCAACTCCCCCATTTCCTTCTGACATCATCTGTTGCTGGTGTCCGACATCATTTGACGACTGTGTTGTGCGGGCTCAACGAATTGAAAAATCGTTCACAATAAATTAAATTTCACCCAGACTTGTTTCCGGCCCGACACTCTCTATGGCTCAAAAATTTAAATAGGTCAAATATGCATTTAATTTCCGCACGACTGAAATGAATTTGTCTGGAGTCTCCAGCAGAAGAGCCTCCCTTCCAGCTGTCAAATACATAAAGCGAGGGCAAAGTGTGCCTGCCATGTCGTCTCCAGCTCTGCCTGCCTACTTCCTGGGCCCAGGAGAACACGTGTTTGGGCCACCTTCTGTTGCGCTCTGTTATGGCCATGGACTGTTTCGTACACTTAACTTATTTGGCTCCATTAAAATCTTGCTAAATAAATATTTAATGCGTGAACAACAACTGGAGTTGCGAGGGGGAGAGAGTAGGAGGCAGGAGGCAGTTGGCAGAACTCTCCTCCCCGGTGGAACCTTGGGAGCAACAGCCTGCCCAGATGATTTATGACCTTCTCTTGGCCCCACTGCCACTGGTCTGGCCTTTTGTTGGCCTCTTCTTCAGCGCAGGCCCCGGACTAATGGCTCATAATTGATTTTTATGCCTATTGTGTTGGCCATCTTGCCCCGCTTCGGCCATTGTGGGTGCCTTTCAAATGGCGCGCACTTAATGCGACGCACTGCACCAGGGCCTCATTACGCAGGATTCTTTGGGCCACGGGAGGTGGCCAGGGTTCGTATTAAAAACTTATAATTCCTGCTATTGGCGGTGTACATAAATCCGTTTTATTGCCGCAAAAAGTTTGGACTTAATGAAGCAGTGGCAGGCAAATGGCTTCCTGGTTACTGGTTAAATATTGCGGCCATGGTGATTGCCTTCAATATGAAATTGATTGTTCAGAAATCATTGTGGGCCTAAGCAGCTTTAATATTCAAGTTGAAAGCTGCTTTATAAGGATTCCTGTTCAAGGAATAAACAAAAGAACAAAAGGTAGTTAAAAATCGTTTTGAAAATGGTAGTTTACCTTAATAAAATATATTTACCTCCATTATTTAAAGATATTGTGCTTGGTTAGTTCCCCTATCGTTTTATTTGTTGCTGCAATCCAAGCCCCTCCTCCCCAGTTGATTTAATAACACCAATAAGATGCCACAGCCAACAGACCAGAGACTCTCCCCCATCTCCAAATCCTCCCCTGTTGTCTTTAACCAAAATCTAAATAAATAAATGTCCGCTTCGGACACCTACAAACGTGCCCAGCCGAAGGGGGAGCTGCTCCTCCACCATGTCCATGTCCAGCCACCTTCTGGAGATCCGGTGGAGGAGGAGCACCAGGGCATTCCGGGCATTTCATGCGTTTACTTTAATAATGCGCATAAATTGGGAGTCGAGTTCTCGGACCTTTTGACTGCTTCATTCCTGGCTGGGAATCGAGAGTTGGGACCTGGAAATCCGGAGTCGGAGTCGGGAGCGGGAGTCGGGGAGCGAGTGGAAGCGTGCCTGTGTTTCATTTAGCTTTTGTTTGACTTGGCCCCCGCATTCCCCTCCTGGGTCAGTCATCTGTCTGCCTGTCTAGTCAGACATTGTTTTCGGATCCCAGACTGACCCCGAGAATATTTTTGCCCAGCGTTTAATCTTTAATTTGCCACCACCGAGGACCACCTTCGACTCCCTCCCCTGTGCTTCCGTCTGTCTGTCTATCCAACTGTCGGGCTACGAGTTTCCTCCACCCCAGGCTCAATTTATTTGTTTTCAGCTTAGCTTCTGGCGGGGATTTGGGCGGATAGTAAGGTGCGGGAATGCCGCATTAAATTAAATACTCAGCCGCTTCTCGCACAAAAATTATGCCAGCATTTAAGTGTTTAATATCCGCCAGCGACTTCTTCTGTGGGGTCCACGTCCACTCGTTTCTCTTGGGACCTCTCTGGATATTTATTAGTTGATTTTAATGGAAAAACCCCGGCGAACACTTGGCACACATAATTGTTGCGGGCGGTGACTAACGCCATGACATAAAATTAGAGATTTTTTGGGTAGAGGCAGGGGCGAGGGTATCCTTGGAAGAGCTGATGTCATGCAAATTTAAGGGAGCTTAAGGCAATTGTTTATGGATGGTGAATAAATTAGGGACGAGTCACTGCACAGGATTATTAAAGTATGGTTATTAAAGGGGAAGCCTTAGGTCTCGGGCAAGTTGCTTTGATGGGCTTTTAATGTTATGCTTTTAAAATAATTTTACATTTTTGTAATATGATCCCTGAAACATTAACTTTAAAAAGTCCCCTTTAAAATTCACTCATCTTCCGTCATATCCCACATGCATACCTATTTTCCCCAAGGACTCTACTCATTGCCTATGCTAACTGGCGATTCCTGCACTCCGTGGACACCTTTAACGATATCTGGTGGCCACCACAATCCTTCGCCGCCATTCCTGACCAGAACAGCCCCCCAAGGAGTTGGCAGCAACTAAACTGCACTCAGCACAGCTATCGAGGAGTAGGAAGGATCCAAAGGATCCGCTTCTGTTGCCTGCTCCTGGCAGCAATTGTTAATAAGATTTGCACATCATTTCACGTGTCCCAGCCAACTGTCTGGCTCTTGGCCTGCTATGTGGCGTTGTTGTTGGGTATTTGCATGCAATAAAGCCGCAAGGAGTTCGGTCCTGCCCAATGCCGGGATCCATTGTCTCACACCCTAAGAGGAGGAAAAGAGGGAGGCTATTGTCTGTTTTGGCATTTTACGGCGTACATTTTAGCCACCAACTGCAGCTGGCAGTTGGAACCCTTGACTCCATGGAACCCTTGACTCCAATTCCTGGCCCGACTGCATGTGCAATGCCTGACCATTATTGCATATTTTATGGCATTTTTTTGACACATTTCTAATGAAATTTCCCAGGGGTCTCCCGAAAAGGACTCGATTTCGAGTCTCTCAAATGTCTTGGCCTTAAATATTGATGAGCTTTTCGGGCAAAAGAGCTACGTAATCGGGTAATTTGTTATAAATAAGTAACAGAGCTCTACTCAGTTGATTTGGATTTGAGTCCTTTTTTCGTGTTTTCCAGTGCGATGTTTATTTATTTATTGCAGCAGAAAACAAAATTAAATTGCGATAAAACAATGATTTGCGTATTCCCCTCAGAGGGTAGCTGCTCTCTCCCCCAAAAAAAAGAAAGATAATAAAATGCGAAGGTCTGGGAAAATAAAATGCGACAAATTAATTGGAATTTATGGCTTGGAAGCGTGTGAAAAACTCGGGGGGAAAAGATATAGAAGGTTGGAGACCCCCGCCGCACAAGATGGATGTCGATGGGGCGTCGGTGGAGATTTAATGAACAATTAGGGAGGATTAGTGGGGGCCCCCTTTTTTATACCCTTGCAGGGTGTTATCATTTTAGTCAGAAGTTTGCAAAGCAGTGAAGATCAAAAAAATTTAGGAAAAAAATTGTTACTTTAAGATGTGATATACTTTCTTTTTCTAGAATTTCGACTTTAATTTTATGAAAATCGGACGACAACAGCATAAAGCTGACAGAGAAGCGAGCGGGAAAGGATTACTTACAAATTAAAATACAATTTTCTTACTTTCTTTTTACATAAAGTACCGATTTTTTACGATCCAATTGCAAACTGCAAGGGTATACAAACTTCAATGTGCCGAAGTTAGTTCTCTTTCTTGTTTTTTCTTTGTATCTCTCGAAAACTGACACACGTTAAAGTTCCATTAGCTTTTAAATGTTATTTCTTATTTTATTGTGTTGCGAGTGTGTTGTGTGTTCCTTTTTTCCATGAACCATCGCTATCCATTCACATAGACTTCACCTGAGGTTAACTTCATACAAAATTCAAATGGCAAATTCAATGTGACAGCCTTCGGGCTACGGAAATTTTCTCGATAGCAAATCCATTAAAATATCAACAAAACTCAACGATGTAGGACATCAAAATGTAATTTTCAGCTTGGGCACAGCTTGTGCATAATAATGAGCTTCGGGTTTGCCGAGATTTTCTCCCTTCCGGCCAGGCCCTTAAGCCTTTTCGTTTTGCCAAAACCGCAGCAGGTGTGTGAGTATGTGTCTGAGCCGGAATATTTTCACAATAATTATGCATAGATTAGATGTACTCAAGACAGCTTATAAGGCAAATAAACGTGTTTTTTTTTTAAGACGAGCACTTTGTATCTTTAAGGACTTCCACTGAGACTCTTTAGCACGTTTCGTTGGGTTTATCCAGACACATTTTTCGCGCTGAGAGAGACAGAAAATGTAAAAAAAAGTTTCTTCATTGATTTTCATTAGCCAAACAGAATTTCCGTTTCCTCTCACAATTCAATTTCAAGTCGAAAAACCCTGCATTTTCCAATGCCAAGCTCAAGTTCAAGGGGGAAAGTGAAAAATCTCAGGCAGACGACCCAGGACTCTCGTACCCAATGTCATTTTCTGCCCTTACACCAAGCTTTTTCGGTATTGGCTTTAAGTTTCCAGCATGAATACTTACACAGCTTGCCACAGGAGCAGCTGACAGGAACTAATTGCAAGTTATTTTCCCCTACTCATCCTGCGGCTGCCGTTGTCCTTGCATGCTTGTGGAACAGTTTTACATTATTTCACTCCTGACCCGGGTCTGCAGTGGCTTCCGCATCCCTTTATTTTTCCTTGCCGTGCGAATAATTTGCTGTCGTCGCTGCTGTCGACGCTGGTGTGGAAAAATGAAAGAAATTAAAAAACAGTTGGGCATTATTTATACCACAAATTCGGTTTTTTGCACCTTAAAGTTAAGCAACCTAAGCGTTATTATAGATTCTGTTTCTGGCATTTTTCATTGTGGATACTTATTGATTTTATTTTAGTTCCATTTTGAATTGTAAGTTTTCTGCAGGAATTTATTTAAGCTGGCTTTAAAAAAATTTTTTTTTAATTTGAAAAGTATCAACTTTCCTATAAAATGTTTATATATGTCTATATTTAAACATAAAACCAGAGTTAAAAAACAATGCTGATGTCAAAAACTGTCTGAACATTTTCCTTTTGCTCTGAGCAACTATTTCGTTGCCTACTTCCAGGCGCAGCTTTAAGATATCAAGCATACGACGTGTGTGCCGGTTTCCCACACTCTTGTCCAATCCCTTGCGCTGCTAGCTGTCATTATTAATGCGTATAATTAGCGCACTTGATAAAGATTGATTGGTGAGGCTTTGCTTCCTGGAAGGAAAAGAAAACCCACCCGCCAGACATGAGACGCTGTCTCGCACACATACACACATAGATGCAAAGAGGAAACCGCACACGCACACACAGCCACTTTTCCAGATTGCGGCACTTGTTTATGTGGCACACGCATGACTTGAGCGTAATTTCTTTCATTTTAATATAAACAACAGAGAAAGAGAAAAGTTACGGATGAGAAAGTGGGGAATTTATTGTTTTATTAAGCGTCCAGGAAGTGGCCTTTATCACAGACTGTCCAAAAAATAATACCAACCAGACACTAAAAAAAGATTCAGCGTCATAAAGCAATCATTGATATAAAGTATTCCGGAAGGTATCGAGTCTGTGTGTGTGTGTTCTACTAGTTTATCTTTTGGTTTATCCCGCAAACGTTCACTTGCGCTCCACTTGCATATTTACGATTATTGTGCTCACACATTTCGTTTTATTCTCGACCAAATCTAGATTTAGTTACAACAGCTGGGGAGCGGGAGATCACTCTATACCTCGAGTTCATTATTTACCCACAGATTTGCGGCATTAAGAGGGTTTTAGATACTCTTCAATGTATCTTAAGGGTTGCTCCATGACTTAAAAGTAAAATATATACATATATTTTATAGCTTAAGTATAATTGTTGGGCTCTTAAATTTATTTACCAAAGATCTTAAAGAATATTTAAGGCATAATCTTGAGATCCAATTCCAAAACATCTGCTTACCTCGGCAATTAAAATTAACAACAAATACTAAATGTGTTTCCTTTGTTATATCATGTTATATTTTTCCTATTATTTTCCGAGACCATTGTCAAAGTTACCTTACCCTTATGAGTCTGCTGCTCCACTTTTGCACACTTTTGCTGTCTTAAGCGATTTTCTTTGTGCGATTTTCCTCTTTATTTCTAGCTTACGTTAGTCCTCCTTTAACAATAGCCCCTGCATGTGGCTCCTACTCATTTCGGGGAATTCGTTTATTTTCGGTCCTCGCAAAATAATCCCTGACCAGGCCAACAAACACATGTGTTTGCTGTGGTTTTGTTTTGGCCTGTTTTATGGCGAGGGCATTTACACTAATCATGCAATTCTTGTTACACTTTTATTGGCCTCTTCCCCGAAAGCTCATTAGCACGCTGAGTGCATGGCTAATGAGCGCCAGTTGACCAGCTTTGTGCGGAACTGTACTCTTGAACTTAATCCCGACCAAAATTAGCATTTCCTGGTTAAACAAATTCGAGCTGGAAAATAAAACAAAGCCAAGAGACAATGCAAACAATGGTGGAGGGGAAGAGTAGCCAGAAATTGAGACAATTGGCTCAATTGTCTGCCTCGACAATTGTCTCCCTGCCCGCAGGCTAGTAATTTGCAGATTTTGTCAACTTTTCGTCGTCGGAAGTGTGTGCTGTCTGGGGGCGAGACAAGTTCCAGGAAGAACTTTAAAGTTCCCTCTTTGTTCCAGGGAAAGTTGTTGTGCTTTGTTCTGCCCAGAGTTTTTGCTTTCATTAGTCAATGCAAATTATTTGGCAATCAAATAGAAGCAGGAGCTACCTTCCATTAACCCACCCGCCCGGTCTTCTGCAGCGTATAAATTAAATCACAAAAAGTAAAGGCAAATCGTTGACTTCATTGCCAGTTTGTGGCATTCAAATGGAAAGTAAGAAAAAAGAGATATAGTGTGGGGGGTCGACTAGAGAATACTTTGTTCTGAAGCATATCAGATGATTATTATGTTCTCCAAGCTTCGATACAGTCTAAGGAAACTTTAAATTTACTAATTAGTAGGTAAGTTGAAATCACTTTAATATATTTCCCTTTTTAGGCAGATAGTTCTTATATTAAAACTCTAGATGGAAGAGTATTATGGATGTTTCGTTTCTATTGACTTTCGTAGGAATTATATACCCTTTTTACTTATCTTATACCCTGTATAAAAAGTAAGCACTGCTTTAGCCTCTCTACCACCTTCCCTCTTTGTTCTTCCTCCCGAATTCTGTGGCGTTTCATCTAAATGTTAATAAGTCTCCTGGCCGGGTTGTCTATCTCCGCCTAACAAGGTGTCAGAGGGCGCTACGCCAAGGCATTTTCCACTTGGCCGCGCTGATTGAGGAGAGAAGCTGGAGGATAGAGGATGGTAAATCCCGGCTGGCGGCGCCTTGGAGCATACATCCTGTTTATTGGACTGGCTTATTGATGAGTCTGCCGCCTGGTTTTCCCCTATCCTCGTCTTTGCCTTGCTTTTTTTCTCCGTTTCCTGTGTACTTTGCTTGTGGATTTAGGTTGACTAAATAGTTGCGCCCTCCCAAATATGTTATGGAAGTGGGACAAAAGTCTTTTTGTGGGCCAAACAAGTACTTGACACATTGGATGGATGCCTCCAGGCTGATATTGATTGATTGACTCCGGCTGGGTCAGAATTGTATGTGTTATATGTATAGGTGTTTCTACCTTTAAGGCTAAAGTATAATAAAATGCATGAAAAACGTATTTTTTCCCTAAATGTGATACCATTTTCGGATATTTTTTCACCTCCATCAATCCCTATTAGCGTTTGAACCCGAAAAATATATGACAAAATGCCAGCCGCGACAGGGTTGGATTTTTTGCCTGACATATGCTAATAAAAAATGCATGTAACTAATTTAAATGCATGGAAAAGCGAACAAACAAGCTCACCTGCCTGCACCTGTGTGTCTGCGCATTTTAAGCTGGCCTGCAATTTTTATTATTCGTTAAATGTTTGTAATTAAATTATGTGCATTAAATATTTATCAATCATTGCTATTTTCCAATTTTGCAAAATTTTATGGCAATTTTTTTCTCGAACTAATGCAAATGTTGCAAATTAATTTATGGCTGCATCAACGGTGCAAACAAAGCAAACAATTAGTCGGCAAAACTCGAATAAAATTCATTTAAAATCAGTTTTTTGAAAAATGGGAAAAATCAAGGAAATAAATTATGCATTCCTTAAAGTTTATGCATCAGTGAACTTTGGGAAAATTGTTCCTGCGGCGGCTTGGGATTATTTGTTTGAAGGAGACGGAGGAATGGGAATGGTTTCCCTCATCAATCTGTACCTTTGCCTGACATGCGTAGAAAACTGACGCAAAATCGACACTAGAACTGAGGTGGGGGAAAAGTTTTCACTCTTCCCTTTTCTTTTTAGGCAAATTTCTCCCTTTACGCCCCCGAAAAGTGTGTCAAGGCAGCAAGGGACAGCAAGGACAGAGCGCTGAGGCTAAAAATAAACATGATTTCAGGCCTGCCCAATCAAGGATAGAGCTGTCTATCGATTGATGGCCAGCCAAGGTAAAGAAGATTTTCTTGGGCCATTTCTTGGGTATTTGCTAAAAGTCTGTGTCAGAGGAAATTATGCAGATAAAGGTGGTAATTCGCCCAGGGATCGAATTATAAGGGAAACTCACAAATACGGTAATAATAAGGTGGGGACTATTGAAAATCATAGCAATTTAATACATCAACTGCTTCATTCTTTGCCTATTTGAAATATAAAAAGGTTTTTAATGTAATTTCTTTAGCATGTTTCTTAAACCCACTGCAGTTGCCTATATTTAACCAGGTCACCACATAAATTTTATCTCGCTTTTGGCACTGTTTCAGCCATAGAAAAATATACAACAAAAAAATAAAGAAAAAGTGTGGAAAAAATGTTGAACCCTTGGCATTCGAGTGGTAAATATTTGCCTAGTGGCCGACCCAACACTCGCATGTTGACAGTTTTATGGTTGTCCAGGGCCGCCAGAGGAAAACACCCAAATATAATCTCAATGGTGGACAAAAGTTGTTCAAAGCCCGAACCACGACCTGGGCCAATTACAAGACAAGCGCCCATAAATTACACACTCAAAAATATAAAAAAAAAAAATAAATAAATAAAGGATAAACATTTGCAGACTGCACTTGACCTCTCTTTGATTGTGGTCGGCCGGTCTCGACATTTGTAATAAGCGTCTGGGAGCCGACAAAACATGGTAGCAACTTTTAATTGCGTGCCAGAGATACATAGTGCAGTGGAGGGTCGTGGGTGTCTGCCAGGCCAGACTCATATGAAATTGAAATTTTCAAGCCCTGGAAAAAGTTTTCCTTACTTTGCATACCCTCACACACATGTGCAGCACGCAGTTGGGGCCGTCGAGTTGAGCTGATTTGATGGCCAGCCATCTGCATTAATGGCTGCCCAGGAGCGGGACCAGAGACTCTGTACTTGCCGCTTCGCCGCCGTGCCAAATTAAATGCATAATTACTTGATAATTGGATTTGTGGTCGGCTCAACTGGCTGTGCAAAATTTTCTAATTAAAATGTTTGGTGGCATCAGGTCGCCACCGCCTCACGCTCGTCCTGCTCACCAGCCTCAACTCAATGGGCCACGACTTGGCCTCTCCAGGAGTCCTCGATTGGCACTTGACGGTGCCAAAGCCTCAGGCACGTTCACTCTCAGTGGGGTTCCCCGCCAAGTAGCTTCAGTGCCGCTTTACCCGCTGTGAGGGGCACGACCTCTTCGGTTACCTGTGCAGCAAGGGGTATATAGACTTAGTAATTAAGTTTGATTGAGATATTAAGTAATAAAAAGTAAAGGGATGTTTATAAATAGCAATGTAATTATGACACATATTAATACCCTTTTAATCAAGGTATCTTATTAAAAATTTAGGGTATCTCCTATTCTTCATAATCATGTGGTATTTTACTTATTTTTCTTATCTCACGACTGGCTGGCGGCCGCCACGGACCCTGCCTGGTGGAGTTTTCGGGGGCGTTGCTGCTCTAAATAAGTAATAAACACCTTGGCTGAGCCTCCTCCTGCACGTTTCCTTGTATTAAATTTCTATTTTCCTGTTGTTCCTGGCTTGCTGTACTGGATGTGGGTGGCTCTTACTTGGCTCGGCTGGAATGGAAGCAATCACAGTCGGGTGCATAGTTTGGTGGCTTTTAAAATTTTCATAAGCAGCGCCGGGGCGTCGCATTCGTAATACTCGTACAACGGAATTTATTGCATACACTCAGGCGCTATAGCCTGCTAACTTATTTATATGAAATTGCCTGATTACCGTCGGCCAAATCGTTTTGCCCGGCCAGGTCCCGTGTACTACGTGTATTGGTACGTGTTTGAATTATATGCCGGTCATGCTGTGAATCGGGATTTGGGTTTTGTTTGGGGTAAGGGGTCACCCCGGCCTCCTACGTTCTCCAGGAATAATGCGCCTGTTTGTATGGCAATTGCTGCCCTGGGCCGCATTTTTTATGAACTGTCCGGGTCATGACTTTTATGATTTGTATGTCCATCGGTCCATGGAGCATTCCGGTACTTGCGAACTCACATGTGTGTAGTTTTGCTCACAGAACTCATTGAATTAGTCGAAATGACGGAATGACAATGCGGCAAATGGAGGGGAGAAAATAATACTTGACAGATGAAATGGGAGGGAAAAAGGGATGATTCCTGAAAAGCAGGGGAAGGGATATATTTTGTAAGGGTCTAAGGTTTAAGAAGTTTTAGGAGAAGTTATTCCAAAAATGTTTTTAATTTATATGTGTATATTTTTACAAAATATGTGTTGTATTTTATAGAAATGTATTAATGTAGTCGCAATAGAACTTATGAAAGTTTTCTTGCAATTCTTGATTTGTCAATGTTATAAATTTAATTTTAATAGTTTTAGAAAATGTACAAGCATATTTTGTGTGCCTTTTATTTTGTTTGTTATTTAATTTATTAAGAAAGTAATTCGAATGTCCGTGCTATTCATATCTAAATCTTCTTATATTTCATACCTCCTATTTTCCTTTTACAAGTTTTTTCCCACGAGGTTTATATGTGAAAATTCCGAGCTAAAAGTATTTTTCCCTGTCGTGGCCTCTCGCCAAACACTTGAGGCTGTATCAATATTTTGGTCGAAATGAAAATCTCCACTCAGCTTAAAAAAATAAAAGGGAAACGAGGAACGAAAACGAAAACACACAAAGTGTGAAAGCCTTGAGGACTAGCACGTGCTCAAAATCTCAGCAGGGAACTTGCTATAAACACCTTGCCGAGCACTAAAATATAACTTAATCCCAACGAAATTGATATGAAATTTTACAGACACCAGCGACGACACACGGGGGGCGTATGAGTAACAAAAACACGAAGAAAGTTCTGTGAGGCAGAAATTTAAATTCCACTCATGAGGTGTGAAAATGTTTGCTGTGCTTCGGCTTGTAAAAGTTTTCCTCTCCCAGTGTCCCTTTCATGTTGACAGTTTTTGCCGCTTCCCTTTTGCCATTTTCTCCCATTTTGCTAATTTGTTGACGTTTTTTGCCTGCTGTATCAACTTTGATGTTTACTTTGATAATTTTAGATTGAAAAAGTTTCGCCACATTTCGAATCACGTTTTCAAGAGAAAGAGACACTCTTCGCTGATTATGATTTTGAATAGGACTTGAAGTCTGCTTTTGACTCTTTAAGGAATGCGAAGGGAAAAACTTCTGACTAATTACCCACATGAAGAGCCGAGACCGAGGCAACCTTGTGCCACATTTTCCGCTCTCTTGGTGCCTTCTTTGTGTCCTGACAAAGAGACACAAAAGCGGCGGAAGGGAAACGGATCTCTTGAGGCTGTCAGCCACGCCTCTTGGCATACTTTACAATTACTTTTAGCCAGCCCCATGCCAAGTAATTTTATCTCACTTATTGCCTCGCCTTCTGGCTGCTTAATTTTTACACTCGCCGCCTCCAAATGACATCCCCTGAGGTATTCATGAGGCGAAAAACATCAGCAACAATGGGGGAAAAAGTAGAACAAACTTTCCTCTTGCCCTGGCCCAAGGGTTGGGCTTGGGCACAAAAATTGCCCTAACAGAATTTAATAAAACCCATCGTTTCCATTTATTAAATTCTCCTGTTCATCTCAGCCTATAATTTAGTCTCGGCCACAAACTTCTGACGGCAGGAAAAACACTCATGGCCTGGGAAATGTTTATCTTTTGCTGGCGTGCAATTCATAAAGCAAACCTCAAGAAATGCAAATATCTGCAGTTGGTTTTGCAGACACTCGCACACAGGACTCGCCGAAGGTGGAGAGGTCTGAGTCCGATGTCTGAGGCGTCTTAACCGCAGCTAAACAAGTAATTTTGCGCACATTTCACTTGTCATATGACACGTAGTTATCCCCGCTCCCCCTGTCTGGGAGCGATTTTCCTACTTAGCAGCTAGGAAAAGTTGCAAGTTTCTTCTTCTATTTTCCCCAGGCCCCCGAAGGCAGCGCCTCATAACGCGTGTTAAGTGCTTCCCCGAGTGCAGATGCAGGCGGGATACTAGATACGAGATACAAGATACAGGCTGCCAGCTACAAGTTCAACTGCTTCGTCCTTTTTGCTTGTTAGTTTCCGCTTTCGCAAAAAGGTGCGGCGCCCTGAAGCAGGTTTTCCATTCCTTCTCGCCTTCTCCTCCTTTTTTTGGGAAACACTTAAAGCATATCGGATAGTATTAAGATATTTTCCCGGCCAAGAGCCCTGAATATTTCCAGCCATTGTCTTAATGCCTTTTATAGTTGGCTCCGTTAATGGCCACGTTCTGCCAATTAAAATTATAATTGGCCAGCGTAAAAACTAACTGCCAAATACGTTGCGAAAATCTCTCTCTTTAAGCCCGGTAAACTTTTCCGCAGTGCACTTTGCACTCGGACTAACTAAGTAAGTTTCGTTTTAAGACAGCTGCCAGACAGCAAGGGGGCGGGACATGCATCATAGAGCAGATCAAGTGTAAGCAACAAACACCTTGATATAAAGCTTAAGTGACAGCGTGGATGGGGGATAAACAGGGCGTATACGCAAATTATCAGTCTCAGCCAACTGGGAGCGTAATTAAGGCAAAAGTAACTTTAATAACTTGTCTGATTGATAACACATTCTGTCTGTGCCTCTGTCCACACAAAAATATATATATTTTCCAATTGCAACTCAATTAAGATTTCGCTATCTTGGCAGTAAAAGGAATTCCTTTGCCTTCTTCGCAACTTAATGACAAATGATTCAGTTCCCTTGGCCATAAATATTATACGGGGACGGGGGCAGAGAGTTCTCTCCTCTCGAGTTCAAAGTTCAGAGATGGTCTACAACTTGTAATTGGCACACAGATTGTTTGGGGGTCGGCAACATGTGTAGTTGGTTTGCTCGGGACCCGGTCCCCCTTGGGTTCCAATGAAAAAGGTTGCTCTTTGAACGCCTCCTTTTGTTTGCCTTTTGCCTTGGTTTGCTCCTGAGGTTTTCGGGTTTCTGTGGGTTTCCCCCAGACAAATTGCCACCGATTAAGATTTTTTATCGGACTACTGAGCGGACGCCATGAAAAATGAAGATGTTGAGGTGGCCTCTTTGTATTGGTTAAATGAAGTTAAGTAGTCCAAAGGACCTTTAAGTGAGTGAGGTTTCTTAAAGGAAGCTTGAAACAAGTTTTTGGTTGGGAAATCTTAGGGAGCAAACCACATTACAGGGTTGGTATACTTTTTCTTATGAACTTTAAGTAAAAACTCTCCTAAGCTTGAACACATTTCCTGAAAATTTAAGCTCCCCTTGTAATGAATTCACCCCCAAAATCCAATTGTATCCTTTACACCTGTAATAACCGCCTTCAGCGCGCTAATTAACACATTTGCCCACCCGCAATCACTATGAAAACCCATTAATTAAGTGCTAATAATGATGACATCAGGACAAGACAACCCCAGGAAGACCTCACCCCCAAAATGCCAGGATAACTATAAAACAGAGACAGTCTTCGGTGGGTAATTCACACCTCTGTGGACCTTGTCACCTTCAGGATGGAACCGAAATCGATGGATACCGTGGAAATGCCCATTTTCGGGAGCACTCTGAAGCTAATGAAGTTCTGGTCGTATCTCTACGTTCACAATTGGCGGCGTTATGTGGCCATGGGACCGTACATAATGATCAATTGTACGCAGTATGTGGATATATATCTAAGCACGGAATCCCTGGACTTCATCATTAGAAATGTATATCTGGCTGTGTTGTTTACAAACACAATTGTGAGAGGTGTGTTGTTGTGCGTTCAGCGAGGAAGTTACGAGAGATTTATTGAAATGTTGAAGTCTTACTATGTTCAGTTACTGGTGAGTAGGGCAGGAAATATGGAAATTATATCTTAAAAAGTTTTAATTTTTAAGGAATCTAAGGATCCCGTTGTGGCCCACTTTGTGGCAGAAGCCACACGTCTCTCCTTGTTTATAAGCAGAATCAATTTGTTGATGGGCACCTGCACCTGCATAGGCTTTGTTACCTATCCCATTTTTGGTTCCGAAAGAGGTGAGTTTGATTACTTTCTGGTAATATTATATTATCTTATTTCTATGTATTTAGTTCTTCCCTATGGCATGTATTTACCCACCATCGATGAGTACAAGTATGCCAGTCCCTACTATGAGATCTTCTTTGTGATCCAGGCCATTATGGCTCCCATGGGCTGTTGCATGTATATTCCCTACACTAATATGATAGTGACCTTTACACTCTTTGCCATATTGATGTGTCAGGTGCTGCAACACAAGCTGAGGAGTCTGGAGAAGTTGAGAGGTGAACAAGTGCGAAAGGAGATCATATCTTGCATAAGATTTCAACTGAAGTTGTCGGGGTACGAGTTGTGTTAATATTTTCTTTTCAAACTTCAAACTATAAGATTTTTTTACTTAAAGATTGGTAGACTCTATGAATTCCCTGAATACCCACCTTCATTTGGTGGAGTTCCTGTGTTTTGGAGCCATGCTGTGTGTGTTACTTTTCTCACTTATAATAGTAAGTAGGGTAGATTTCATAACTAACTTCATTTAATTAATATTTTCCTATTTAAAGGCTCAAACCATTGCTCAAACAGTCATAGTCATAGCCTATATGGTCATGATATTTGCCAATAGTGTGGTACTCTACTACGTAGCCAACGAACTCTACTTTCAAGTGAGTGGTTACATTTCCCTACAATTTTATCTTGCATTTTTCAAACCTCCTGCAGAGCTTGGACATTGCCATTGCTGCCTATGAGAGCAATTGGATGGACTTTGATGTGGACACACAAAAGATGTTGAAGTTTCTCATAATGCGTTCCCAAAAGCCTTTGGCGGTGAGCTCCTTTGACCACTTTTTACTCACTTATGTCTCATTATTATTACGTATTATATATATTGCATAGATACTGGTGGGAGGCACCTATCCCATGAATCTGAAGATGCTGCAGTCGCTGTTGAATGCCATCTACTCGTTCTTCACCCTGCTGCGACGCGTTTACGGCTAGGGAATATCCGCTTACAAGGTTAGACCTGGGACCGAACCCTCCTTCTGGACGAACAATTGCCACAATTGATTGCATTTAAGCAGTAAGCATTTTGCACTAAGGAAATTGTGTGTGCCCGAAGGAGGAGCTTTGTGGGGGGGCTGTGGCAACTGCAGTCGAGCAGCAACTGCAGCTGCACGTCTCCAAAATATTCCAAAGGCTCCCAGCCAGCCAGCTACGAAATAAACCATAATAAAATTGCTTCTGTGGATCCTTTGTTGGCCCTTCTGCCTCGGCCACATCCCTGGCATCCTGGCAGTTGACCACCACTTGGCTTCCCTTTTGTTGTTGGCCATTGCTTATGCCCGGCACGTGCCATTCAGATAACTTCTATTTAAGCAAATATAAATCTAAAGTGTGCTAAATTAGATTAAAATGTTCTCGTAAAATAAACGTTGTCCAGTCCAACGCCAGCTGATACCGGGGTAGCACCTTCTAGCACTTAGTTTGTGTCCGAAATTGCTAACAAAACTTACTGCGAACCAAAATGCCATGTAAACCAAATTGTTAATTAATGTTGGAAATTGGAAAATGGGTTGTTTATTCTCAACAAAATGGGAAAGGAATTGCTGGATTTTGTGCAGACTTTTGCTGGGAATTACTGTAGTAAGAAAATCGAAAGTTATAGCTCTTATTTATTGAATTGGATAATTGAAAACTCTTAAGAGCAAAGAAGTACTTTGATCTTCATGGATTTGTACCTACTTATGATTTTATTTATTTAAACTTATTGCCTTTCATTTTCTTTTCTTAATACTTCCTCTCTTTTCGCTTGATTTCCCTCTACATTTTAAAGACCACAACTTCAAGTGATACGATTCCCACTCTTTACCCACACATTATCACTTCAATTTTCCTAATCAGCATTAACTTTCACTTCAGCATCAGGTCTCACCCCTCACCCCAAAGAGTTTCCCGTCATCACCAACCGATTCCAACGACGACGCAGACGCGTCTTCAAATTGACTTTAATTTAAGAATTTTTGATATGCCCCTCACAGAGCTCAGGGCTCAGCAAGGAAGAAAGAAAGGAATCCAAAGTCGGGGGCAGACCTACAAATGGAATCGCTTGACGAGCCTTCCGGCTTTGTCTGCGTCTGTGTCTGCGTCTGTTTAATGGAATTTACCTCCTTCCCAGAATGCTGGATTCATGACTGGCTCGTTTTACGGCCCGCTTTTTGGCGCTGTGACGGGGAGAGAAAAAAAAATGCTGATGCGACAATTATAGTTATTGTCTGGCTGGTCGGAGGCAGGACTCCCTAATTCCCCCCACTCGTTGGTACGTGAGCACCTCAGGACCTCGCGCCACCCCTGCCACTGCCTTATCCCGATGGCAGCTGGCACATCTTGAATTTCAGATGGTACTGCGCCTGTTTTATTGCTAATGTAAACATGTTGTTGCTCCGTCAATGTCTTTGACGCCAAATTGACACATTTCTAGGGCGGATATTCCCGGGCATCATCCCCCCTAAACCCTCCATCCCGCTTCCCAAATAGTGTGCTAAAATGTTGTACGTGCGAGCATGGGGCTTATCAATACTAACAACAAAAAGCAAAAGCCGCTAGTGCTGCCAAAAGGAGGTTAACGAAAGGATCTTGATTTAGTTTATGAAGAACATATTCATTGTATTGCTAGTGACCTATTTTACACTCTTTGTATATACCTTAATATTATTTTATGAAACATTTATAAAGAAACAAAAGGTTTAAGTTTTAATAAGGTATGTGTGTCGATAAGAAGATTCTTTAATCTTAATATAAATCACAATTTTAGCTATCGGAAAATATCTTTGAATAATGTGGAAATTTTATATTATTTTTTTTAATAAATTTTAATGAATGATATGTGTTTAAAATTTAATTTTTGATAAAGACTTTATTTTTATCTAAGATAGTTTCAATGATGGTAAGGATCCTATTGTCACAGCCCGATATATCAATTAGAAATGTGATTGGTCCATTGGGATTAGGAAAACCCAATCCAACTCCCAACCAACCCAACAGAAAACTCTAAAAATATCCTCTCCTTCCTCCACAAAACCAATCTCATATACAATCCCAAAGACCCAAAGTTCCATATGTATATTTGTAACCACCCAGTCGAATGGTAAGCCATAGCAGCTAATGCTCTTAATTAATAAGTCAGTCTTATATATAGGATATAGAATAATAGTCTTGTTTCGGACTTACCCGCAGTTGAGGACAGCTAGTTACCATTCATCGCCACACCGCAGACTTCGCCGAGATTCATCGATGATTATTAGGTCCTTTCGAGTGCAGCGGTTATTATCACAATTATTAACACAGGATTATTAACACAGTTCGCGCGAAGTGGGCGATGGCCACTTGTTGGGTGAACGGGAGGAAGGCCGCGGACAGACTGAGTCTGCTGCGGCGAGTCGCCTCTATTTATAGGTATGAGAGGGGGAGAGAGAGAGATGGATAGATCGAGAGGTTGTTTCACTTTCTCACTCTCTCTTTTTATTTCACTCTCTCTCTCAAGTCTCTATAATTCTCTAGGTTTCTAACTCTCGATCTATCTTTCTCTCTCTCTCTCTCTCTATCTATCTCTATTTCCCCCTCGCTCTCTCTATTTTCTCTCTCTCTCTATATTCCTCTCGCTCTATCTCTATCTATTTTTTTTCTGTGTCTCGCTCTCGATCTATCTCTCTCTTTTTATACATCCATCGCTGCGAAACATATTTGAGAACTGGATACCGCGTTACAATTTCATAATAAATATTTTATTAGTGTTTCAATATTATATTTATATATTTATTAAAAGGATATTCATTACCAAAAAAATAGCTATTTTGTCACCTCTAAAAATCAGCAGCTGGCTGCTCCTGGTAATCTTTAATTTCCAGGCAGGTGGCAGTGTGGAGCGGCCCTCGAGGCATTCGAAATTTATCAGGGCTCAAATCAATTTACGCCAATTCTCGCCCTCGGGCCAAGTTATGTGAGGGGATTGCTTGAGTGGAAATCATGACGGCTGCCAGTGGTGTCTAATGAGGCGACTCAGATATAACCCTTCCCGCATCGAACTCCGCCCCCGAGAATTTGCTTTCGAAGTTCTCGCCCCTCCAACGGTTTCAGAGCTTGTTTTATGCGCATCATCCAGAAATTGCCTACGTGTTGGAATTTTTAAAACATTTTTCTTGTTCTCTTTCGCTCTTTATTTTTTTGTTGACACTTGACTTTTGACCCCGTCCGAAAAAAAGGGACAGGCGACGAGAGTCGTTGATCCTGCCAGCACTGCTTGGGAAATTTAGGTCAAGCGGTCAAGTGTTTTATGTTTTTTTTTTTCTGGAAGTGGAGTGGGAGTCAAGGAGAACCAACCTTTCAAGGGTTTTATGATGTTTGCCTGCAGTGACAAAAAGTTTAATGGAAAGGGCATCTCATAAGAGAAACTTAATGGAGGGGTTCTAGGCTGCCTCAAGTTGAGATTAAAGTTGAGTGAAAAGTTTTTATCAAAGTAGAAATTACAAAAGAAGTGTGGCTTTAAGTATAAGATGTTTTTAAGCCATATTCTTCAAGCTAATCCTTTGAATTAGTTAACCTAACTTGACCTCTTTCATCCCATTCCCCTTACAGATTAAATAGCTCTTACCTAATGCTAATGAGATCCCTATCTATGTCAATCCTCGGGGTGGAGGTATCTCTTTTTCCCACCACTAGTGCTTGCCTTGACCTGAGTCTAACTAGTATCTATGCCAGGGAAATGTCGAGGCGGGGACTCTGAAGTTTTCCATTAGAGCATGCTCTGAATAATTGAGGACAGTTTCGATTGCATTGCAAGTGTAATTGAAACTAAAAGCAGTACCTGCTCTCCCAGCTGCATAATTGAAGGTGTACCGGCTTTTGTGTGCGAGCCAAATCAAATTTAATTAACTGACTAAACAGCCGGACGACGTGGCGTATGCGCTATGTGTATTTGCCAGGCTAATGAAATTAATTTGGCCGCATGAATTTCTGGCATTTATGCGATTCAACATTCGTCGTTCACTGCCAATCAGAAACACAATCAAAGTTGCACGCCAATATTCTTCCGATAAAACGCACTTAGCTCTGCTCCGTTCTCCTTTCTCGTTTGGCTACCTGTCTGTCAGGCAAATTGCTATTTACGGTCTGGACCGGTCGACGGGATCCGGCGAGTGGCATCCAAATTGCTGCACAAATCTGATTAAGATTTCAGTTTGGTAAGCGATTTATGAATGCCAAACGAGAGTGCGTGACCAGTGCCGGCGGAGGCGGTGGCGGGAATGCCTCTTTCTGGCCAGGATTATACACACGGCCGTGTCTCTCTCGTTTAATGCTTCCTATTTGGCCAGCGCCAAATTGGCTGCAGGCCAATTGCAGTCCGAAGGCCTTTCACATTTTGGCAGGGCCAAGAAGGAGTGTAGGATTTTCCAGGGCTGTGTCACTTGAAATTGATGTGAGGGGCAATGGAAATGGTCTCATAGCAGGAAACCCTTGCAAAAAATTAATTTTTTCGTAGGATTTCCAGGTCTTAATTACTTGTTTTAAAGACATGAAAACTGTATTTATTCTATATTACTTAAAATTTCGAAGAAAAAAACTCTACACATTTTAGTACTTTTAGTTCTATCGATAAACATTGAAAAGCTGATTGAACAGCTCTTTTGTTGTCCTACACTGCGTAGAATTCTTAAAATAAACTTATTCCCAAGCCACTTAATGGCATTGTTAACCAAATGAAATCAATGCCGGCCAATTCTCGGTATTAACCAAAGCCTCTTGGCCAATTGAGGAGTTCTATTATTGGCCAACATGCTGTTGTCACTTGTCTGTTTTCTATTTTTATATTCCTCCCTGCCGCTGGCACGTTTATTGTAGTTCCTTTTGGCCACTTTGAATTATTCCAATTTGATTATCCTGCGGTTACTTTCCATAGCCCTCACGCCATATATATTTATTATGCACTTCTTTTTTCTGTCAGTTGTCTAACAAAATGTTGGTTGGTTGTTTTTGCTGGTTGTCGTTGTCTGGCGGCTTTGACACTTTGTTACCGCCTGTCGTTTTGCATTTTACTTCCGTCCTTTGTCCTTTGTGCCGTCTGCTCCATTTGGGCCTGTTTAGTCTCCAGGGTAGATTATCACCGTCATGGCCAATGAGCCTCGAGCCGTTTGCCTGCCAGGCTCGCTGCCTTTTTAACATTTCAGTTCTAATTTAAATATTATATTGGTAGACTGGCAAAGGACTGGGCGTTCACAATCGCTCTTTAAACAGAACATTTGGATTTCAACTTAAGGAATTTTAATGGCAGTCACCAGTAAATGCCATAATTCCCGTTCTTATCTCGCATATCATAAATATTTTTTACAACTCTTGCATGCTGACATTTGCCAGCTCATTTAGTCACGCCACATTTTGCCAATTAGCTAATGTTGTAACCTTGAATTTTGTTAGCGGCGGTACAGTCCCACATCACCTGTTAGTGGGCTGTAAATTAACTTTTACGCTTTGGGAAAGAGGTGCAGTCTAAAATTTATTGTGTGTACAGTCTCCTCATCCCCCATAAGCTGACGCTGACTGTTGGTTATCATAAGAAAATTATGTACAGTCCCATATTACCACTGTTAGCTAACGCTGACTGTTGATCAAGAGTAATGAGGTACAGTCCCACAACATCTGTTATCTGTTTGTTTATAATTATTTCTGCATTTCGGGGAAATTACAACCTTTCCCCTTCTCCTTTTTCTGCATGATTAGAATAGTTGGTTTCAAAACTTTTCGACAAATTATGATGCTGTCAACTGCTCCTGTTCATCGTCGCTTTGTTTGTGTTTCGGATTCCAGCACTTGGGCTTTTGTTTTGTTTACATTTTATTTGTCTGGCTGTCGCACTCGCTGTCACATGTCAAATGTCAAGTTCACTTTTTTTGTCGGTCGCAGCTGCTGCGGGCGAACTATTTTGCATTCCGATTACTTGGCGCTCTCTCTCTGTGGAAATTTCACTGCAGCAGTTGCCAAACACTTGACGTGACTGCTTATGATAATTCAGTTGCTATGTATACGTCGTCTATATATAAATATATATATATATATACATAAAGATGACTTGATTTACAATGGCCAAAAAAGAAATGCGGCAAAAGTTGCTTGACTGTTTTTCTTTTCGGTTTCTTTTGGTGGATTCTAGGCGAAGGCAACTGACCCGAGGTCGATAATTTTTTTGTTTGATTTAAGTGTAGAATATTAAACATATAGAAATATCTACCGAATTTGATTTAATAATTTAAACTTAAGGATTTCAATATAAAAGATGCTTTTTAATTTTCTAAGCTTGTAAAAACTTATGGTACTCATAAAGTTCTATCATTAACTTATCACTCATACGCACCGTGAGACATCTAATGCCTAGAAAATATCTTTCGGTTTTGATTTAATAACTTAAAGTACAGTTTTTCAAAAATAAATATTCAAAGAAATTTTCTAAGCCTATAAAAATTTAAGGTACTCAATAAGTCCTATCACAAAATATTACTCATACGCACCGTGAGACATGTAATGTTTAGAAAATAAGTTAACTTTAACTGAACTTTTATAACTTAAAGTACAGTAATTCAAGACGAAATATTTAAAGAAATTTTCGAAGCTTGTTTAAATTTATGGAACTCATTAAGTCCTATCATAAAATATCACTCATACGCACCGTGAGACATGTAATGTTTAGGAAATAGTTATATTTTCCTGTAGATGAAAATTTGGCCTGAAAACTGTCATAAATCTGAAATAGTCCTGGAAAAGTTTTCTCTCTAAATATAATAAGTATGCCAAATAAACAATGTTACCCCTGGTAAACTCCGCCAAGGGTGCATTAAAGTCTATATTTTAGATGACAGCAATTTAACTGCAAATATGCTCGAGAAGTGCTCATAAGGATCTCACTCATAATGCGCTAAATGAACTATAATTCTAGATTCATCTATCGTAAAAATATCACTCATACGCACCGTGAGACAAGTAACACCTAGGCTATGAGCAGGCATTAAACGAGGCTGGCCAAATGGCGCATAAAACGAGAATGGGAGGAGTATAAAAAACACCAAGGAGACAAGGAACCGCAGTGAGAACAATGTAAACAGGTGGAAGAAAAGGAGGCAGGGGGAAGGCAGTGGAAACAGCTTCTCCAACTCTAAACTAAAAAACCAAGAAATGTTGCCATAAAAATGATTTAATATGCTTTTTATATGAGAAAAGTTTTGCAATTTTTGCACATTTAATGTCAGACGCTTACTTGACATTTGACTCCGCTGGCACAGCATCAGCGACTTGTTAAAGTTCTGCATAAACTTTAAGACTGCGCATTCTTAGTTAATTATATATACCCAACTGAACCAACCTGGGTGAGTAAAACTTTGGGTCTGAAGTTTTGCTTTCTTCGGTCCTCGCTTTCCTCTCGGTTCGTTGCAAAGTTGCGTAAATTAAATCTAATTGAATTTACAACTTCCATTTGAGTTTGCCCAAATGTGATTACAATAAGGGTTCGGCTATGGATATGTTAGCCCCGCCACCGACTTGGGAATTATTCATGTCACTTGACACGCCCACATCCACAGGGATGGCGGAGGGAGAGCCATCCGAAGGACTCCTAAGAAGCTACTTGGATAATCAGCGGCTTTGTTGCCGACACTGAAAAGTTTCCCTTTGGCTTCTTAGCTTTTTATTGAATTTAGAGCAGGGCGAAAATGTTTCGCTTGTTTATTAGAGACTTCCTTCGTCTGAAGGCTGGGCGGACTTGGGGGAGTGCATTGGAATTCCATTGCTATCGCTGGGCCCTGTCTCCTCTTTCTAAGCTGGACTGGGAGGGGCAAGGCAATAATGTGACATACATAAACAATGCCAGGGAGGCGACGATAAAACGGGAATAAAGAAACTTTTCAGTTGTCAATCGGTAAGTAAAATAAAAACATATACGTTTTAAGGCAATGAATATAGAAGCAGGACAGTTCAAATAAGAGTAAAAGATGGGTAGTACATAAGGATATTTGGAATGGTTATTGTATTTTTTGTATGCCCTATATATATTTATGTTCTTGATAAAAGTTTTTCAATTAAGCTCTTCATTTATGGATGTTCTTTGTTTCTAATATTAGTTATATTTCTTCTTAGAATATATCTTAAATACTAGATATTACCCTTTCATTCTTAATTGATAACAATTTCCCCTGTACATTAAACTACTCATTTAATTCCCACTTTCCTGATTAATTACACTTTCAAAGTTATTCCCCGACAGCATTTGTTAGTTTTTGTTTTCTACAAAACTCGCCCAACCTTAGGGAAAGTTCATTTTCATGCTCATTAAATGCGTCTTCTCCGGCAAACAGAAAAACTCATCAAATAAATCAAATTTTCCTTGTTAACCCTTCATTGGGATTCTTTTCATTTTCTGCTTCGCTCCGGCCAAGAAAAACTTTTTTTGTTTGCCCCACCATGGCCTAAAGGGTTTAACAAGGGCAAGTCAGAAGGGAAAAAGTTGCGCCAAAAATGGCGTTAAAATGTGTAATCAGAGAAACGACACGAGAACGGGATCAAGCCATGGCCAGAGCCCGGCCAGAAGTGGATCCCGGGGAAGGCATGTCAGCAACTGTCGATGACGGCGACTGACTGTTAATGAAAATTGTTTTGGCTGCGAGGAAAAAATGCGCGAGAATCGTTGGATTTGTTGATGACTGGCTGCCCGGCTGGCAGGGAAGCCGCTGCTGTTGTAAATGATTGGTGAAAGTCGCACGCCCGCAGCCTTCGAAACTAATTAACGCCAAATGGGGCTGAGCCCTTTGAATGATGGCTTGGGGCTTGCCTATGAAATCTACGGGATGAGGTCCAAGGAAAGAAGGACCTCAAAATGATTTGGCCAAGACGACAAATGGTTGGCGAGTCGAAAATACTCTAACCTAGAAGGCATAGGAGAATCTGGTATAAAATCTGGTTAAATATCTGAATTTTCTTGTTTTAAATATTATGAAGCTGTTTGTAGGAATTAACGGGTTCAAATAAATGCACATTTAATGATTAATTAAAAAGTTAACAAGAAAAATTTTTTTTTCAGTTTTTCTATTTTTTGAGGAATTAAAAGGATCAAATAAATACTCAATTTCCTAAGTACAGATAGCACATAGTTATACCCATTGTACACTTTTTCATCTTCCCATCGTATAAGTATTTTCTCAATACCCAAAGAAGTGTATTCAAAATTCAATCAATATTATTCCAAAATGTTTTCAAGTTTTCTTCTCTTGATTTGCTTCGTTAAGTCCCAATGCATTCAAGTCTGTGATTCGCAGACTTCACAGCTCACTCTTTAATTTTCTTCTAAAAAAAATGAGGAACTACAACCACAACAAATAACAATGACTGGCGTTTAGCAGTGCTCGAGTCGTTTATCCTTCAGCAGGCTTTTGAAAGCCTTTCCAATTACTCACTAATATTTACCTTGCTCGCTCCTAGAAATTTATTTCATTTGACATTTGCTGGCTGAGCAGTCTAGACAAGCGGCACTTGGGCACGCGCCTCCGCTTCCGCCTCCTGTCCAACTATCACGTTCTAAAGTTTTCGTTTTAGTTGATATTTCTCTGCGGGATATATAAATTTCTGTTTTTTTTTTTTAGGGGGAAAACGGAACGCCTAAAAGTGCATCTTTGCGAATGTTTGTCATCGAATATTTATGGCCACTTAAAAGTATGCAATGAAAATTCGGAATTTATAGTTGCTTCCACTCGAAAGTGGCAATTGAAACCGGCAATGAAATACAGACACAAAATACGAAATTGCAGATGGGAAAAAATTGAATTTTGCGGCTTTTGTGCCAGCGATTAATCAGTCATTTATAAGGCCCCATCAATTTGGCATCATCATCATCGAAGATCTCATCTTTATCTTTATTTTATTTCCAGGGAACCCAGGTCATGAGTCAGCCCCAGTCCCCCCTTCATTCATAAGTCATTGGCCAGGCGATTTTATTTGTTATTTTTTTTTTGGTTAAATAAAACCCGAATTATTATAGACAGACGGGCGTCAAAGAAATGCCGGCAAATTAAATGAGCTCTAAGGAATTCTGTCCCAATTCAAATGGGTATAGATGTACCACAAACGAATTCTAATAAGATTATGAGCGTTTTTCAATGAGTTGATTTTCGGCTACCTGAGACCCAACGGACTCAGGTAGAACTCCAGGAATGTGAATTGGTATGGGAGACTTGGCTTTGAAGGAAGAGTTCACGAAAAGAGTGAAGCGGCAGATAAAGTCAAGGCTGAAACGCATCCAGTTGAAGTCGGCAAAGGGTAAAGGGAATTTAGGCAAGATATAGTTGTAATGGGTTCTGGTTAAGTGGGATTAAAAATATACAGAAAATGTATGTAATGGGTAGAATGTTCTTAAAGGTGTTGGTAATTTCTTGCTCATTAAAACTTATAAGTTCTATAATCCACAACAATTAAAATATATACCAAACTGTTTTTGTATTTCAATATCAAAGTTGAATGTCCTCATAAATGTCTACATTCCTTTATAAATGTTCCCTCATCTTAATTCCGACCCTATTAAATCTGTTCTCGTCACAACTCACAATCAAAGTTGTGCCTCTGGTTGACAACCAATAAAGTTGTCAACGCCGATAAAGTTATTAACATCGCTGGGATTAATTAATTTCATTTTCGTTGACCAATCTACACGGCTAATTAAAAGTACCCCCCGCCAATATACACGGTCTCTTTCAAGTCTCTGCAGAAGAACTAGAAGAATGCGTGTTTTTAGGAATGCCTTTTATGGGGGAATTTGGAGTGGTCATTGCCGGGGAGGGAGTGGCACTGGGAAGCCATTAGTTTCTATTACAAGCGCCGCACATTGACTAATTGCCCATGGTCAGTGCCTGGTCACGAGCAATCCGCGGAAGCTGAGGTACTACAAGTGTGTGTGCCGAGGAAAACACACAATCAGTGGCTGCCGCTAAAAGCCATTTAAATTAATATAAATGCACTGACAGTTTATGCATACTTTGGAATTTTATCAGTGATTTATGGTTGACTGTTTGGAAAACAAGACATCAGCCTGGCAAAAGATGAAAATCGCAATCGGAAATATAAGCAAGATGTTCATGCAAATGTTAATCGTTTTGATTAAAGAACTGAAGATACTCTAACTGAGAAACTAGTATATATTATTATTGTAGATTAACAATGTTTTAAGGGAATAAAAGCCCTTAATAGCTGTTTAATATAAGTTTGTAAAATGTATTTTATATTTGCGCAAATTCAGACTTAATTGTTATGTTATATATCTTTTCTTTTAGATTGTGTTCATTAAATCCGATTTCATTGAATGAGTAATTCAATTTTGATAATATTTATTACAAGGAAACAAATTACATAAAAATATTTATAAAGTTTAAGTACCTCTAGATATTAAGTGTATTTCAGTATAGAAAACTCAGGCAGCAATCGTCAATCGACAGTCGTCAGTTGGCAATCAGAGCGAAGTTTGCTCTTTTGACTCCGGCAGCTTGTTCTTTTTGCCTTATGTTATCAACTCGGTAGTGGAGCTTATCGGACAGTCCAGTCAGAGTCTGCGGAGTATTAAAGACCGACTGACAGTACTGAAAAACGGAGGAAAATAAAAGGCGGCCGTCAGCAACCAGCATGTTCTTCGGTTCAGACCAGCTGCTGCTTCGCCAGCTGATAAGATGCGAAAAGCGAGTTGAGGAAATGTCACTTTTGCATTGTTTTATGCAGCGAATACAAAACATATGACAAATCTCCACATACTCACACGATTGTATCAATGTATCTGGGGAAAAGCGACGGGGAAGAGAGCGCAAGGCAAAGTCCGTACGCGCCTTTTCCTGCCCAGCCAAAGTTTGCGATAAAAAAAGGGGAAAAAAAGTTCTCGGATGCGTCGAGTGCATACAAAAGATATGGCCAATCCGATATGCACAGAGAGAAGTACAGAGCTAGTGCCGGACGGGGCACAGGGAAAGGAAGCTCTGAAGAAACTCCAAGTCTTAAATGGCGACCAGACGAAACGGCGTCGCCGGCATTTTGATAAACCATTGAAAATGTTAGAACAAAAACGAAGCTTTTTCCAATACGGAACGGAAATGCGGCACAGAACCGAGAAAAAGCAAAGCCCACAAACGAACACAGCCTTTTGTGGCACGGGGGGAGCTCTCAGAAGCATTTAAATGATTATGAAAAGACCCCTCAAATGGCACACTTGGGTGTCTATTAGCGAATGTTTATATGTACTCCGATTAGATAAGACTTAGATTGGCAGGCTATAAGCTGTAAAATATATATAATTTGTATATTTTAAAAATATAACTTCTCTTGTGATTCAATTAGTGGGAAATGTACAGGAAATACAGGAGTATCAAGGTGTCTTTGGGTTTTCTTACTTCTTGGGAAATGTAAGTACCTTCTTAAGATGCCTAACTTAAATAAATATTAATTGTTTTGTATGTTTTATATTTAGAAATAGGGAAAATAGTATAATAACTTTAGGTAGAACCTTTTCCACTCTCCCTTTAATTTCCCCCTCCATCTATGCTCATAATCCAACAATGATAAGATAAGGGCAGACACAATAGACTCTCAATCATAATTTTTATACAACATATATATCTATGTATAACGAATGGGGATCGGTGTGGGGGAACAATTTTTGGGACTCCCAACCCCCGATCACGTTTCTAAAACCCACAATCAAGATCCGATAATCACAACAAATTACACGAAAAGCAGCCCACAGACAGGGGACCATAGCATTGAGAACACAGCCAATAAAGTTATCAAAGCCACTTGTGACGGCCGCCAGACACAAAATCAAAAAACAAAATTCACTCTCGAACAACACGTCAAATTCTGAGAATCTGAGAATCCCCAAACACAACCGAAAAAACCAACTCCAAACGTAAGAACTTGAGAAGCGATGCGCGACAAATTGTCAACGCATTTATATACGAAATTAAAAAATTATGACTGGCGCCAGACCAACAGAACCCGAACCCCTCCCTAAATAAGATGTATATGTGGAGATACCTATGAATGGCGGCATGTCTATTCCGTAATGAGAAAGTAAACCGAAAAACTTGTAGAGTCTGGCCAAGATCTGGGAAGAGTGGCACGTTCCGTCTTCTGTAAAGACAGATAGCGATTTGCCGATGATTTGCATAATTGCGTGATTCGCATACCGCAAGAATTTGCATGTGTGCCAGTGTGTGAAATCCGCTGTGAATCATCGTTATGAAAGGGGATACAAAATCCCAGACATTCTCTTAGACCCAATGACGATGATGATGAGTCCCCCATCTAGACTCATCCCGTGAAATTACCAAAAGATACCAATGAGATACAATGAGTCAAGTGCTATTCGCTTTCTACAATTCGATTATTTCATTCAGACAGCACAATTAACGCAACTCAAACGATTCTGGGATATTGAACTGAGACCCCAACATGCAACAATTTGTGGTTAAAGAGAGACAGATCATAAACCTCTTAAGGTTCTCAGTAAAAGCAAAGGGAACAACCTGTTTTTAAGCCGCCAACTGAAAGACAATTCAAAGGGAGCCAAATAAATCACTTTATCCACAAAGAAAATATGCAATAAATATATAAAGGCACACAACGGGACTGGAAATATTTATACAGCTAACTTAATGGAAAAATAGTAAATTATTTTATTTAATTCTGGCCTTTTCTTGATCATAAACGCATTCAAATCTTTTAAAATATTTTATTCTGAAGAAGGTTTCATGTTCATGTTCGAGGTGCTTGTTGGCTGTGCTTGAGTTGGTTGCAAGTCAGTTTGTTTTGGGAAGAAAAGCTAAGAATACGCTTTAAATAACGCAGTAATTTTAAATCATTCAACATATATATATATATATAACTTTTCGCCCTTTTATTTTTGAATACAAAATAAAATAATTATAAGCAAGAAAGAAAGCTAATTTTGGAAGTTGACAATTAGATCATTGTGAATTAATAAAATTTTATCAAACGAAAAGTAAAACTTACAAGAATTATATACAACATTTTTACATATAAAGATTCGGTTTAACATTACGTATACGTAATATTTCCCCAACATTCCTATGGCAGCTATATGATATAGTAGTCCGGTTTTGATAAAATAAAGATTTGTTGTGCCTATTTGAAACATAACAAAATAATGGAATAATAGTAGTTTCAAACTTAATGAATGAATCTTTAAGATACAATAAGTATTTTCCAACTCTATGAATGCATCTTTAAAATAACTCATAGTTAAAAAATCTAACATATTTCAGAATAATTAAATATCTTCACTGCATTGAGTAACTAAAATCTAGAAGAATATCTAAACCGAAAAGAACTCAAGTTTTGGGCTTCCGGGAAGTACGAGATTACGGTTTTTTTTTTAACAATTTCTGGCAATGCAGCGCTGACTAAACCAACGATGAATGTATACGAAAATATGAATGTATCGTCGGACACAACTCGAACATGTTCGAATGGATCCGAGACACTCGTATTCCGGATTTGTTTACCCCGACAAAGTGGTGCGGCACACCCGCATGCCGATGCACGGGGCTCGCTGGCAAACCAGTTTTCCGACGCGCCAGTCATCGACGAGCAGCTCGCGTAGACGGTCGCTTGCTTTGCGCGATTCACTTGAGGAAAACTCAGCCAAACTCGGTTCGAATTCGATTTGAAAATAAAATTTTGCAACCACAAAATTGGTTTTTTCAATTGCCAACAAAATACCGCAAAGAAATGCGACGCGACGCGCTGCCAAATCGAAAATCAAATCCAATCTAAATCCTAGAAGTATGTGTGAACGAGCCACAAAACCAATTACCAATTACCAACTACCAGCGAATCCCAATTCAAGAATTAATATGTCAGCGGAAATATGAAAACAAACGTGTTTGGCATCCCGTATGCGAAATGCTACGCGCCAAGAAAATATAAATAATACCGAACACTGAGGCAGGCGGCCAATAAAATGGCACGGAAAGTGCCCAAGAATCGTTGCGAGTGCCAAAAAGATACTTTTGTATCTTAGCGGCCTGCACTTTGCAGTTGTCAGTTGCCATCCCCTTCCCTGCCCCTGAGACCCCCTCCCATCCACCGATCCACCACGCAGTGTTTATTGTGCGAAAGTAAAAACTACCTGCAACAGACTTCAGACCTGCCTTTGCAGACCGAAAAACCCGAAAAAGAAAACCAGTTTTGTGAAAATTATTGACTGTGCTCTTGTGTTGGTTTTATTTAGTTTTTTCTCTCGATTATTTCACGTTTTTCTTATTTTTTTTTTTTGCTTGCCATTTCTTGGCCTGGACTCCTTTGTGGTTTTGTTGAAAGGAAAATGGTAATAATAAAAAAGCCAAAATTGGCGGCTGCCAGCGACAGATAGAGGAGTCATAAATTAGGATATTAGTGATAAGAAATGCAATTGAGAGGGACATAAATATCCACAAAAGGTGTTAAAGGGGGTTCTATGGTAAAAAAAAAAGCGGAAAATATAGGTTTTGATAGCGTGAAAGGGTTAAGAAATAGATCTGAGCATTTATTCCCATTTTTATGCTAGTTTGAAAGCTTAATGAATTGTTTTATACTATTTTACTTAGAAAGAATTTGTTTAAATTGGACTTAGGTACTTATTTTTTTTATTTTAATATATTATTTTCTGATATTAGAATTTTGGATTAACAGCCCATTAAATATATAAAACAAATGATGCACCCTTTGAAATATCTGTCATACTCCTTGAACTTCCAATTTGTAATTATTTGTTCAACAAAAAATTCATTAAGAGACCTTATTGATTTCAATTTATTACTTAAACCGTTTAAAAATCTTAAACTAAAGCTAAACTGAGACCAAACTAAGCTAACACAGTGACTCAGACCCCTTTCAAAATTCAAAGAAAACTAATTGAAAAACCCAAAAACCCTGTTAAATGTACAAAGACCATCAATACTCGTCTTTTATTTATGAAAAAAAACCCACACACCCATTGTGAGACAAGGCCTAATGGAAAACCCCCTTCGATTCTCCCACCTACAGTTAAAGCAAACACAGAACCAGAACCCAGAAAGTGCAACATTCCCCCCATAAATATAATAAGCAAAAAGCGTTGCAGTTAGGTTACCGCTAAACCCAACGATCCGAGCGATACAACGAGCATGCTCATGCACACCACATCCGCGTCCACGACGTCGACGGCCACCATGACCAACTCCTCATCATCGGCCACGCCCACACCGGGCTCGACCTCCTCCAACAACAGTGCCACGCTCGAGACGCTCCACCAGCAACAGCACCACCAGCTGCAGCAGCAGCTCCAGCAACTCCACACAAATGCGGCGAACAACTCGCGTCCTCCGTCAAGGGCTCCCTCGATCCTCGACAGTCCGACCCTGGCGCGTGTGGAGCGGGCGCGGCTGCGGCTGGAGCAGCAGGAGCGTGAGCGCGAACGAGAGCGGAGCAGCCAGCGCGAGGGTGGTGGCAACGGCGGGAGCAGCACTGGCACCGGCAGCACCGCCACCACCATGAATCGCGAGGATAGCCTGGAGCGGAGCATACTGGATCCCAAGGTGAGTGTGTGTGAGCGAGCGATGGGCTAGGATATAAATTACAATTAAGGCGGGGATCGAGGCAGCGTGTGATGCGATAATGAAGGCACAAGTACGGAGTACAAATGCCCGGGGCTCATTATCGCAGCGGTTCATCCTTGGGCTCTGCGGGAATCTGAAATCTGTGAAGACACAAATTTTATCTCTTAATTTATTGAAATTTTTCGTCAAATAATTCTTGGATACCTTGAAAGCCTGATAAATGGTCGGCGAAAGATCTTTTGTCAGGCAATGAAAATTCCTCACATTTTTCTAAAGAGCTAAATTTTTGAAAGCTTACATAATTTTGAAATCAAATGTTTGTGATGGTTATTTTTAGGTAAAAGTTAGAATTAAAAGTAAAACATCTTTCCATAATTAGGCAAGAAATTTAAGAGCTTCGTGAGTCTTTTATAAACTTTTATTTTGTAGTATTAATCAGAATGTGATTTGTTAAACATTCTTAATTATTTGTTTAAAGAAATGTATATACTCTTGCTCAGACCCTCCTGTACCTTATACTAAACCACTTTAAGCCATTTTTAAACAAAGAAATGCATTCATCCAGCTTCTCTTATAATCTCTATCTCTCTGCTTGTGGTATATAAAAAAAAAACAAGGACTCCCTTTAATGTCCAAATAGATATCCCGGCTCTTCATTCCCCATAAAGCTCTTATTAGATTTGGTCCATAACCGAAACAAATGTCTTGACGATGCTGCAAATTAGTGGCTGCTACCTTCCACTAAAACCAAATGAAGCACGTTGAAAGCCAAAGGAAAAAGGCAAATAGAAGTGGCAGCGGGAAGAGGGCCTAAACCAAATAAGCCATACACACATTTTTTTGCTGTCCCGACCGCAGTTCTTGACAGGGCCATTTCACTAATGGCCCAAGTCCCAAGTCCCTCGTACCGAGTATCTCGTCCCCAAGCTATAGGTGACTGACTGACCGTCTGAGAGTACGGCTACTCTGGCTCCCGTGGCTACTCCCAGCTACTCCGGCTCCCCGGGCTACTCCTGCTACTCCTCTGGCTGTCCCGGCACGACCTTCTGGCTATATGTAAATGCTTTTTATTTTGTTATTATTTTGTTAACGCTCTTATCGCTGGCGGTTTTTATCTTGACTGGGGTCTCATCATCTGGCAAAAGCCTCTTTAGGCTCTGCTCATTTTTATTTCTTTAAAGCTTACCATGGCCCGGGTATCTCTCTTTGCATACTCGGACGCATGTGGAAGTGGTCAGGTAGCTCAGAACCGAGTTCTCAGGTAGCAGGCGGCCCTGCCTCTCACCTTGCCGCTGCTGCCACGGTTGAAAGCATAAACTGAGATAATGAATTGCGAAATATAGGTATCTATTAGCCGGGCAATAACAATGCTATGCTCGTAGATAGAATAGGATTTGGTGAACTCTTATCTGTGATACGAAAGGGGAAGTCTCTGCCCAAAAGAATGATGATGGAAGAGATAATTTCATGGCTAAACCCAAAACGATCTGGGTTTTTGGGTATAACGATATAAAATCTTGATTATCTGTGTTTATGAATATGTTTATAAAAATATATAGAGTGTTTTTAAGATTTAATCTTTAAATATTGCTCTTAAGTATTTTCGACTATCTTGAGTAACTGCCTGGCCGGGTTCAGCCAAAGTTACGAGCCCTCTTATGTCACATCATCAATTCTGTTTGGCCCTTAGCCAGCAGCCGAGGCAAGACTGATTACCTGATACAAACTGGGCTTTTAGCTCCTTCCCACCCTTTGCCTCCTTGTCAACTCGTAACAAATTGTACGTAAGAGTTTTTGGGCCAAATTGCCTGCATAATTTCCCCAGCAGCAGCTCTCCTGCCTCCGGCTCTTGGGAAACTGCAGCCAAAATATTGGCTCAGTTTACTTGGGTGAACTGTTTCTACTTTTAGAATTCCTTGGGTCTCCTAAATCTTGCAGGATTTCCCCCCTCACGAAATCGATACAAATGGCGCAATGGGGCCTGCAATGGTTCTGGGTCACTTCCCCCTAGCGCAGCCTATATATACATACGTTTGTATACACTAAGCCCCAGATCGTTGAACTCGGGCTTAAGCCCAGTGAAATAACACCTCAAGTGCCCGAGACAGTCGAGTCATAATTAGTCACACTTAAAAAGGCATTGGCCCAAAGACAACGCGGCCCGTTAGTTGGCCATGCGAAATGTGAGCAAAAGTGAGGCACAGACACCGTCGAGCGAAGACAAAACCCAGTAACCAGAGACCAGGGAGACCGGAGACCGGAGACCGGAGCCCGGCGACCGGAGACCAGGGAGTTATGAGTGGGGGCCAAAATGGAAAGCCAGAAAATAATGCTGAACGCAAAAAGCCCTGCTACGTGCCGGACTTTGAGATATACGTTTGACCCACACACTGAGTGGAGATACCCCCAAGTCCGTGTCCATCTTGCAACGAGCCGTTGCACTCGGCTGCAGTTGCAGAAGGGCCAAGACTCAGGGCGCATCTGGAGCAGAAAGGTGGTTCCACTGAAGGCACCCAGAGAAATCTCTTTCTATCTTTTCTCTTTTTTTAAACAATTTTTCCATAACGACCTCGGGACAATGTGCCAGGCAAAACAATTTCAATAAATTCTACACACTCTCAATGTCAATTTATTTTCTGCTCTTTTGCCGCACAATTCAATTTAACGGCGCCACACACACCATACATTCCGCTCGAGTATGTGCAAATGTTTTGTTGTGCACTCTGTGTGTGTTTTTGCAACAAATTAAAAACAGGGCCTAGAAAAAAAATGAATGATAAATGAAAAAAATGTACATGTTTTTGAGTTTTACACGCCCGAATGCACAGAGGGGCCTTACAAATGGTCAGCAAATGCGAGTGTTTCGCGACGTTTAATGGTCATTTTTTGAGGTCGAGTTGAGTTGGGCTCCGGATGAGTCAGTTCTTTGGCTGGGGATTTATGAGAGTTTGGGGGAAATAGAGGTGGAGGATGATCTGTTGGCGAAATATAAGAGTTATCGAAGATCGGAGAGCAAGGTATTATTTATTCAGGGAGTGGTTTAATGGCTCAAACCGTTTGGAAAATAAATTTATGAGTCATATGTATATTGCATTTGATCACTTAATACAAAAGTGATATAATCGATTGAAGATCGTTAAATGACTCAGTCAAAGTTTATGCGGTTTTAAAGTAATAAATAATAGCAAAACATTAAATTGAAGGACCGCTTAAAAGCCACTAAACGTAAACTAACGTATATTTATGTTGTACTAAGTCAAAAATTCAATTATATTTATTAATTCACAAAATTTAATGACGAGAACAATCAAATATTAAACGAACTAATCTATTTTGTATTTAAAAATTTATTAATGATATTTTATATATAAATTATATTAATTCACAATCTTTTAGCTTTCTGGCCCTAGTATCTCTTGCAAGAAATATTATAAAACAAATAAAATTAGCATTTATACACCAAAGAATATTACAATCCCCTCAAACTACCCTTTTCCAAAAAAACCTCCACTAAACACGCGTAATCTGATCAAGAACTTCACATGCCGACCGATTTAACCCTCTCCTTCAATTAGTCGGCCATAAATTTGTCCATAAATAGAAACACTCGCCGCCAAACTGCGTTCAAGAAAACAACAATGGCAGTAGACCTAGTAACCGGCGAAAAGGTAAATAAATAGAAAATAGAATTTCCGTGGGGGTTAAGCCAAACTGCAGCCGGGTAATTTGAGTCTTTTTGGCCATTTGCTTTTTCGAATTGGCCTCGCGCACGCAAGCCCCGAAAATTGTTGAATAAATCGAGAGACAAGTGTGCGACACAGTTGTGATCAAAATAATAGGGCTTGAATAAAAAATATAAAAAAAAAATTAAGACACATAAAAGAATATTTTAAGAATTTATAGAACCTTGTTAATAATTTATTAATTTTTTTTAATCCGTATTATTGTTCTTGAACAATAAATATTTGCTTAATGCATTAAATAGTTATTAATTTTATTAAATTTAGACTTTTATCACAATATTGCCTTTGTTACCAAATTTGTTTAGACAATTTTCAAGACTCCCTAACACTTAAAACAAAAGACATAAAACTCTTGCACATGTTGACCGCAACTGTGTGGACACTTTTCTTATCGGCGCAGCCAGAAAATAGAGCAAACCCCTCAGAAAAACCGCTCGGATAAACTAAAAGTAAACTAAACAAAAATTTGGGGGAAAAACAAAGACAGAAAAATAAAGAAAACTGTTCGGGGGGAGGGAAGACAAAGGCGATGCAAAGACGACACGCAAGAAATGCGTAAAAATAAAAATGAGACGAAAAAATAACACAGAGAAAATCATTTCATTCGGGAACCCCCTTCGCAGCCCACCCACCCCCAACCCCCTGGCAACCCCTCGATGCTTTCATTCATAAAGGCGAAGAAGAGAGGAAAACTTTAGCGGAAAATATGCTCCACAATAAAATATACAAATAAATGGCCGGGCTTAATGCAAATAAAAGGGGGAATGGGAATGGGAATGGGAATGGGCATGGGCATGGCAATGGGAGGCTGTATGGCTTTGATAGGCTCTTGGAGAGGCCTGCCTCTGGAGGAGGAGGATGTTAGGGGTTGCCAGCTGCTGTCAGTTACGCGAGGGAATTTTCCAGTGAAGGCAGAAAAACCAAATGGCACACAGAAGTGCAATTTTCGCCAGCGAATTTGGGTAAGCGGGTGCGGGGGAAGAGCAAATCACAAATGCAAAAGGGAAATGCCAATGGAAAAAATGTTTTTCCTGCTGCCGCCAAGAGGAGCGAGCGCCGCCTTAAAGCTAATTTTTGTGGGTTACAGTTTTCGGTCTGAGCAAATGCATTTAATATTTTGCGGCTTAGGCTTTTCATTGGGTCTGTCGGAACGTTTTGATGTTCCCTTCTTGTTTTTTTTTGTACATCTTTTTATTTGTTTTTTTTACATATCTCAATTTGGCTTCCCGCTCTGGGAGTGTAAAGTGATATATCACAATTAAGCTGCTCCACAGTGACCCACTAAATTCAACAGCTACAGCAACACCAAGAGCACTGAAAATAATTGTATAAGGATTTAAAATTAAAAGGAAATTTTGGAAACAATAATAATAATAGAGATGTAAAATATAAAAACTTAATTAAAGATTTAATAGATAAATATTTAAGTTAGGAGAGATTAGTTCTCACAATTCCTATTTAAGATTTAGCAGCTATTTCCCAAATACAAAATCTACAAAATAAACATATGACACTTTTTTTGGGGCTTTTAAACCTTTTTACAACATATTAAAAAATGATTAAAATAAAATATAAAAATAATAAACATAATTCTATGATAACAAATATTTTCCCCGGTGCATCCCAGCTGCAATACATTTTCCCTCCACTTTTTTCAATGCATTTTGATAGATTGCATTAAGTGCGTGGGGATGGCATAATGTAGAGCAACTTGTAAATTGGTTGCATACGGTTACAGAAGGGGGTAAAGGGTGGGTGGTTCTCTTTTTTAACTCCAAGTGAGTGTGAAAGGGCTGACCTCCAGGGAAGATCAGAAAAAAATGTGTTAAATAGCAAATGGATCAATTTGTTTCGGGCTGAAAAAGCTCGAGTTTTTATATCACATACGGCAGACAGAACAAAAGGAAACATATGGTGGACTTTTATATAGACGTTGCAGTTGCTTTTCCCATAAATTTTGAATATACAAAAATATGAGGACTGTTTATAAAACTTGTGAAATATTTATGGTACAAAAAAAAGAACTTGTACACTAGAACTTTTTTTTTTTTTTGGCAAACATGTGCTCGATTCTAATAATTTTATAGAATTTTCTTGCAAGTTGAGTAAATTTCTTACTTACAAGGTTTTCTAGCCAATAAACCTAGAAAATCCTTATCTTCAATCAGAATTACCTCTTTATGTAGTTGCAACAATTTGTATTCGCCATTATTTTCCTTGTTTTTCACCCATTAAGCTGATTTAGAACCAAGTTTTCTACAGAATTTCCCAGATCATCTGGCGCGCATTCTGACAGTTACTTCCACGGTCCTTGGCTTTTGTGAGACGCTTTCCCAGCTTCCTCATTTTCCGCCAACGACGACGACGACAGCAACAATCCGGCAGGGAAATGTTTCTTAGGAAATCTCCCGAGACAATGGCAGCTGCATACGATTTGCATATTACATCAACATGTTGCATGCCGGCGTAGTCGATATTGCAGTTTGTTGCAGCGAAATGTTGCATATGCAATTGACGCCCCCTTTTGGGTTAAACGAGGCGTGTCAGGGAGCTGCACAAGAAGATGATGATGACGACGACGATGATGTGGAAGACACAGCCTTATTGCATTTTTCACTGCAAGTCGAATGCGTGAGTGAGGCGAGCATTTGTTTCCCAAGTTTGCAGCTCTGTGGGGGGCAGCTGCCTGCACTTGCCACACTTAAAGCCTGTCTTCGCATTAAGTATGCACAAAATACACACTGCAATATCAGTGGCTTAGGCCACGCCCAGTTTCCCCCTTCTCCTCCATTTGAAAATACAGAAAAATTATTCATTGCTCTTTGTGTATAATTTCTTTATAATTGCCATTTCCCGTTTTAATGAATTGTTTATACTATAAAGAGAAAAACACAGGGAATAAGGGCGGGGAAAACTGCAATAAAGACAGGGGTCACGGCAACAGCAACAATGCAAACACATGGATATGGTCATGTGTGTGCATGCCCCCAAAAGGGGTTACCTAAAACAGAGACCCGAAACCCACCCACGGATACAAAAGCAGTCGAATTTGCAGAGAAAAAAAAATGGAAAATTAAACCTTTACTTTTAGAGCCACAAAATAAAGTTTACCTTTAAAAAATCATTTGTTATGAAAATAAACGTAAAAGTTTGAAAATTAAACTGTTATTAATATACTTACTATACCTAACTTTTAGGAAATTTACAACCTTTATTAAAAGTTAAATAAAGGTTTTAAAATCATTTATTCATTCATTAGTTAAAGCTTTATTTTTAGAGCAATAAATCTGCTGGTTTCCATAAGTTCACCTTTGAAAAACCCTATTCACTCAAGAGTTCTTTTAAAAAAATATATATGATTGGAAATTTTAATAAAGAAAGCGTACTATTTTAATATTAATTTGTTATTTAATTATTTATTATTTTATTTGCTTTGCTATTTATTTATAAACTATACAAAATTATTTCTTTTTTTGGTAATTTCTAAATTTCAAAAGAACATAAGACAATACTTAAAACTCTTTACATTCAATGTATTTTTAGGAGACTTTTTGTATCAAAGATAACTAATAAATCAAGCTATGTAGAGGGTGTTTAAACAAAGCCCTCCAATGTATTTTAAGAAAGTAGTTCCCATTTTCCTCGACTTTTTTTCTCAGTGCACCCAAGTATACATTCTGGGGGGCAATTGCTGGCTGACCGTTCTCATTGCTTCCGTTCTCCACTTGTTATGGTTTGCCGCTGCACTCGACTCTTTTCCTTTTTTTTTTGTTTCTTGGGGTTGCAACTGCTTGCATGACAAACGGAAATTGCTTTCATTTGATTAGTGCGAACTGCGTGGAAGGTGTGTATTGGTGTGTGCCGCCACATGGGGGTTCTTGTGGGTATTCGAACCGGGGATGTTGGATACCCGTACGTAGTACCATACGTTGTGTCCATAGAACGACCCCCTAGCCATAACCGCATTTAGCTACAAGGGCACGAACTCTTAATGCATTGGGACTCCCAACATAAATTGAGTTGATCAAGATAATGACCATGATGATGGCGTTGGCTATGGGGATGCCGATGGGGATGAAGGTGTGTTGTCCAGCCTAGACTTGGCTGTTTTACGAGCTTTTAATGGCATAATAGGACACTCCTTGCCGCTGCACTCACACAACACGTCGTTAGACGGAGTCATACGAGGCGCAATTTAATGGCTCTTTGTGGTAGATGGAGACTAGTTAACCTATATTGCAGTTTAAATGGAATAATCAATCACGGAGCAAGAAAGTAGGCTTCCAGCTGTTTCTACTTTTAAAAAAGCCATAAGCAAATTCCTTATTTAATAGCAGAGTATGGTTTCACTTCTCTTTAAGTTATAATAAAAGTTCATAAGAATTTAAAGCAAGTTTTCCTTTTCTTTTTCCTACTCTTTCCCAATGCATATTTTAATAGTTTTCCTAGAAACTCCCTCTTCTCTCCCCAAAACAAATGCAAATGACTCACCTTAATGGATCGATTTCTTCAACCCTATAAATAGTCCACCTACCTCAACAACTGTGCTCATAAATTTTCTTTGGAATTTGATTTCTTGCTCGGCTCCGCTCTTTTCTCTCTTAGAACCAATTAGTCAACGCTATCAGAGCAAATTGTTATAAATGTCGTTACTTAATACGAAGGCTTATCAATGGCCGGCGTTTAGAACAGAATTCTTATCAAGAATTTCTGGTAACTTAAAAATAAAAAAAATAAACAAAGCGCCGGCGGCAATGAGCCGCCTTTCAATGGCCAGAAGTTGACATCATACCCAGTACTTAGTTACATTCGCTGGAGGGAAAAAGGAAACACAAGCAAGGCAAATAGAATTAAAATTGGTAGCGCGTTTGGCTTCGTATGACATCATAGTTGGGGGAGGGAGTGCGTACATGTGTGTGTGGAAGAGGGTGCTGAGTGCTAAGTGGATGCCAAGTGCGTGTGGCTTTCATATGGGTTATATAAAGCTACTTGATATCGGATATGTTACAGAAATGTATACAAGTAGCATGATGTTTTCATCCTAAATTCAGGGAAACTATAATTTATAATTGGAATATATTTATTAAAAAATATATAAATTTTAGAAGCAAATTTTCATTTATTTATTTAAAAAGTATTATCCTAATAGAGAGAACTCTATACTATTAAATTAATATAAGGCACCTAAAATATATTATATATAAAGACAAATAAACACAGTTACAAGATCCATTCTCTAAATATGAATACAAATCTGCTTATATTTTTACAAAATTCCAATTAAGTCTCGTTTTAATCAAAACTATTTTTAATTGCTTTTATGAAGCATATCAAAACTATAAATTTTAAGTTTTCTCAAATCTCGATTGGCAAACCAATTAATTGACAATAAAATTCCCATTTATTTCTGTTTTTTTCGTACCCACACAAAAACTCCAAAACGAAAACCCCGACTCTTACATAACAACAAAACTATACCAACAAAAAATGAAAATTTACTCAACCCCGCCCCGCGTTTCTACCTTTCCCTTTACACACACACACCAAAAACAACAACATCACCAAAACTATACCCCGATAAATGCAAAAAAAAAAACCAATATGGCAAAAAACAATTTAGAAGGAGACGGCGCCCTGGCATCAGATGTGGACGCACATGAAACGCCTCTCGCACGCCTCCAAAGTAAACTCGACGAGCAGCCTGACCGCCCAGAAAACCGATGTGGGCGTGGGCCTCCATCCGAACATGACACCCAGTGCCACCACCACAGTGAAGCCCAAGCCCACGGGGCTCACCTCAACGCCCGGGAAGTGCATACTGTTCCCGGATAAGACGTCCTCGCTGAAAAGCTCAATGTATACGCAACAGGTGTACTTCAGGCCCGATATGGTACGAACGAATCCACTCTATATAGTTAATTCCTAGAGTTTATCGGGGATTGTCAAGGAAATCTCTGTTAAAATCTCTTCTTTGGGTGCCTGAAAGTGTGCTAGATTAAATTATGCCACATCTTGCTTGGCAGTATTAAATCATTGCATACCTTTTGACGCCATTAAAAGGGGTTTCAAATCTTGAGAGATCATTCTTTGGCATCTCTGTTTTTGGCATGGTTTTGGATTGACTTGGTTTTGGTTCTGACTCCCTCAAACTGTAGACATATTGCTGAACATTCGCTTTGATTTCGTTGATTTCATTTTAATGGCACTTTCCTTCCCCAATTCCCCAAACCCCTCAATCCTATTTAAAGCCCTAATTTACATTAATTTCGTATTTTGGCTAATGGTTTTGTTACCCAATAGTTTAAGCATTTGCCTGCTAAATATATTCAACCCTGATTTTGTGCTCCCTTGGCAGTCTTTTCATGCATCCAAAACTCTTGTAAGCTCAGCGTTGCATTTAACGCGGTATAAAAAGCTGCACAAAAATATATGAATGCAATAGTCATAATCATAATAATAATAATAATAATAATCTCCATAAACCAACGACATAGCAAACTGCCGGCAATTGACTTTGCCAAGGCAACCCCCCACATACACTGCCACAAAATGGGGAGGGTGTTTTCACCCCCCTTTAGAAGCAGGGACAAGTGCACCGCGAAATCAGTAAGCATAACTTCACGGTGCATGCCAAGTTGAGCATTATGGAGGGAGTTGGCCATGTAGATGTGGTAATATGCCAGGAAACTACAGTGGGGATTGTGGATAGAACAATGAGTTGTTAACAGATGAAATACATTTTAGAATTAAATCTAGAATTAATTTTGTTTAAATTATTAAAAGAAATTTAAAAGCTTAGCTGATTTTTATGTATTCAATATTAGTCTTTAGTATGATTAAAGTTTGTTAAGTAATATTTAAATATTTATTGGGATTATCTAAACTTATGGATTCTTGTTAACAGCAGAAAAGATCATGTAAATATCTTTATCATGGAACCTATAGTTTGTTTAAGAATGGAATAAACTTTATAGGCTTCATTTACAAGATCTTTCCAGCTTTTCTTCAGGTTAACTTTGACGTAGATAATCCCAATAAATATTTAAATATTACTTAACAAACTGTAAACAAAAATCTTAGATAAACTGGTAGTAAATAAAATAACCCCATCTAGTTTTTACTGCTCACTGCAGGACTTCAAGCTCCGTTTGGCCCCATTTTTAGCCATAAATTTTTCCCAATATATGCAGCCCCACAGTTCAACCCGACTTTTTTATACGCACCCCACTTGCTTTTACTATACTTTTTTTTACCGCACAATATAAAAGTATTTCCATGCTGGCATCGCCACAAGAAATTCAGTTTGACATTTTGCATGGCATTTTGTGCAACTTTGGTTAGCGGCTTGCAGAGAATATTTACAAGCTTTTACAGCGGGTGGCAGCATCAGCAGCGACAGCTCTTTAATGTCAGCTACGTGGGGCTGTCATAAGCGTGGAGGAAAATCAGCTCAGGGTCAGTGGCAGTATCTTTGGACAAGCTGGAAACATAAACAAAGCGCTCTGCCGAACGAGAAAAGAATCCGAGCTGGTCTCGTAACTGAAAAGCGTGAAGGTGTAGGCAAAGGTCGGCATATGTAAATTGCAGTTTAGGATATTTTTGTCGTTCATTGTTTGGCAGCTGACATTTAGGTGGACAGGGGAAAGACTTAAAAAAAACTGAGCCGGAGACAAAGAAAAACCGGCTGAAGCTGTACCGAAGCCGGCCGCTTTATTTTACAAAAACAAAAAACACCTGGTTGTTTTTTTTTTTCAATATCAAGACACATTCGAAGCTTCATTAACATAATTGATGCGCCATTGAACGGACTCTGCGGCTGCTGCGACTCTCCGAGCCATTATATTGTCTTCTTGGCATGGCTTTGGGGCAGAGCGAATCGCTGGACGGGTTTTCCGGCGCATGCGCAGCGTGGAACCTGTTTTCTGGTTACAACTTGGAGCTGCCTTCTTCCCAGCCACACTCTGTAATTTTCAATTTCATTGCGAGATCTCTCGTTTTGGGCCGCCAGCGAAATCGAGAAGAGAACGAATCTCAAACCAGCTTCAAACCATAACAAGAATAACCCAAAGCTATGGCCACAAAGTGGCGGAAAACGCAGCACTTATCGAGTGCTTAGAGAGCTGCTCCTCAGTTCTCTTCATTTATAATAAAAAAAATGAAGAAAAATCAAGTGGAATAAGGGGAAATTATGATTGATAAGTGAATGTAGGCCTGGCGATTGGAATCGATATCTCAGCTAGGCGAACGGCCAAGTGGGTCATTTAAATGGGTGTCGAAACAATTGGAGATTTTCTATGAAACTAAATAATGCAATTGGAAAAATATTCAAGGACTTAGGCAATATTAACTTACTAAAATTAGAAGAAAAATGTTTGAAGTACTGTAAGATTATCTTTTTTAGAGATTTATTTCTGTTACTAACTATTACAAATATGCCTCATGAATCCTAATGAATCTAAGTATAAAGAAAGAACTTGGCATAACTAATTCTTACAAAATTCAAGACTAAGAATATAAATAAAGCCATTAAGATAGGAGGCTTAAAAGAACCATTAAACTTTACTTTAAGAAAAAAGAAAAAGATAAAACGAACTAAATCAAAAAACCATTAAATTAAAAAATAGAAAAAGAACATGGGGCCTGTTCAACTCATCGCAGATCCCCGATTAACAATCCAGACACGCAAGTGTTGTAATTATAATTTCGCCAACGGCCAGCTGTCTACTATATATATACCATAGTATAGTATATATGTACATCGCATAGCGCAAAAAAAAATAACCAACTCCACATGGCTATTAATTATGGCATCTGCTCTTTGATATGCGGGCAGCTGCTGAAAGTTAATGAAATTCTGCGGTTCGAGCTTTTGACTTACATAAAATGGCTAAACGATATCAATCAAATTCCCTTCTTTTTATGTTATTACATGATTCGATTTATAGAGCAGAGAGCCAGGCAACGAGGCAGACCAAAGAAAGGAAAAAGCCTCCAGGGCAAACAGGTTTCCTGACTCTGACGCCGACTCTCAGGCCGCAGGAAGATAAATGGCAGACAAAGGAAAGGACGGCGAGGGGGAGGAGCTCCTTATATCCCCGTAATGCAGTCGCGGCATCAGCAAAATCTATATAAAGGCAATTTATATATTGGAGCAGGCAGGGGCCAAGGAGTGGAGTGCAGTAAAAAGCGACATAAAATAAAATTCAATTCAAAGCCATTTTTCTCGGAGACCCCGCTCGAAAATCATATTTTCTATACTATATAAGGATATGGCCGCTGGCGTCCACATCACATATAAATCAGCACTAAAATCTATCCCTGGGAGAGCGGAAGCACTTTTTTTTGAAAACATTGCCAACATATTTGATGCTTCAAGATAGACACTGACACTGGAAATAGGGAATGGAAACCCTAAAATCTGGCAGCTGCCTCTGGATCATCGAGAACAATGGAACCTGTCCATGCCTATTGATATTGGTACTGGGAATTTCCACTTGATTCCTTTTGCCAGTATTCCTCTCCTTTTTTTCGGTTTGCTGCACCTCTGTTGACCCGTGTGTGCAATTGTTACCGGGAATGTGTCCCGGCCACAGGCGAACCCAGAGCGCTGGCTTTGTTGCATTTCGGCCATGACAGGGAAATGTTTGCCGTTTTTCATGCACAGCGAGAAAATTATGAATCAAAAAAGGCCTTGCATTTATTTATATATAAATCATTGTATATAAATATATAATATAGTTATGAACAGGTAAATTAATACAAATTAATGAGTTGAAGTTCTAGGTTTTACTTCAAGAAAGGTTTTTATAGATTTGTATATCTTTAAAATACAAAAGCTTCTTAAAGAATTAAATGATTGCCAATCCAGTTTAAAAAACTCAATATATATTTAAATTGTTGTTAAAAAAAAAACATAAATACCTTGTCAAAAACAAGAGAAACAATAGCATTTACAAACGTTTTGGAACTTAGCTCACCTTCTTAACCAATACTTATAAGATTTTACTGCACATATATAGTAGTTAGTTTTTATAATTAGTTCGCCATGATTTTTATTTAATTTTATACACATATTTAAACGGCTTTAGATTCCATCTTAAACTTTGAACAAATAGATTATGCTTTCGTTTATTTGAAAATTAACAAAAAAATTAATTATAAAATCAACTTGTTTTCCCCCTGTGCACAACAGATGAAGTTTGAACTCTCCGTTCGTTCCGAGTCGCATTCAGTCACAACTCAACTGATATTAATTCTGTTTACCAAGATGACTTCAGTTGGTGGGGAAAAAATTGCATTGAAACTGTGGCCAGCCACATGTTACTCGCTTGTAAATATTTAATTGAAACCGATACCGAACCGGACCAGGGAACACAAAGTAAAGTTTTGAGGGAGGGCATTGAAATGAGGAGGAAGCTCAATTCCACTATTGATTCGGTGAAATTTAATTTGTGGCTCCACTGCACTCTCTGGCTGGCACTTCAAAGTCGCCGCTGAGGTGGCGCTTAATTCCAGCCACCCCGGGGAGGGAACTCACCCACTTTCGTTTATTGGTCTCTCTTCCCGGCTAATTAGCGGCCTGACCTTAATCACTTAAGAGTTTACACAGAGCCTACAACTTCCCCCTCTCTCTCTCTCTCGGTGACGCAATTAACACACTGAATTTTTGTATCTTTGTATCTTTGTATCTTTGTAAATTGCAACCGATAAGATAGAGCCCCTCTAACGATAAGTTTCTGTTCACTTGCAATGCCAAAGTTGGCGGCAAGTGACACAAAAATAAATCCAAAAGCTTAAACAAATATCTGGCTAAAGTAGATCTCAGCGTTTTTATTTGGCCACGCGCTGGAAACGCTTAAAGAGTCGCACAAAAAAATGGTTTAACCTTTTTTGGGAGGCCAGAGCCAAATATGGAAAAATTACTCGACAAATATTTCGAGTCTCGAGTCTTGATTTTTCTTTTTTTATTTATTTATTGAATTTTATTTTGGCTGTGGGCCGACTTTAGAGGTGACATTTAAAATGTTCAGCTGTCAGTGGGTATTATGCGGAGTTATTTATGGCGATGATTAGGCCTTGCCTTAGCTCTAAGAAGATGACTTCAGAGGAGCAGGCAGAGGAGTTGGCCATCAGGTAGAATGGAGAATACTCCTCGGGCAGTTGCTTCCGCCTTTCGAAATTCCCCTCTATATATTAATTAGGAAAGCCGCCATCGGGGATCGAAGCCCCCAGGCCAATTACAGACGCCACTCTCTCATCGGGCGCGAACAATGCCACGCTTTGTTGCCACAAGCAGCAGCCATTCAGGGTCAATGTGTTGCATGATGTACGACGGCCTGTGTTTACACCATGCTGCCATATCCATCCATCTCAAATCGAAGCTGACAAACCAAAGATGAAAAGCCTTTTCCTGCCTCGCAGACATCTGCGGGCCCTGAATCATTTTATTTGAACGCTAATTACATCTGATGCCATAAGGTTGCATCTCTAGCATCCATTAATGCGTCGTTCTCGCTGGAAGAGTTCGCTAACCCACCATAAAAAAATATAAATAATTTTTCGCACTCAATTGAATGTCGCAAATGCACACAAACATCTATATATCTCTCTATATACATATAAGTTTTGGTTCCGCTTGGTGATCTGGCTGCCGCTTTTATTGGTTCTCTCGCCCCGCACTTGACTCATTTTCCAGCAATTTATTGACTTATTTTCTCCCCTTTCTTCTCTATTTCTAGGTAAGTTATCGCATAACTCGGCTGGCATTGATCTTCCGGTGACGTGAGTGAGTGGAAAGCCTTAAATAGAATACCCCAATCACCTTAAGTTGAGTCTGTGCTTCTCTGATTACCTTATCGATGTGAGTAATGATCCAAAACTCCTCCACCTCGTCTCAGTCCTCCACCAAGTAGGAAGCACTTCAGCTGCTATCGTCGGGAATGCACTTTCCTTTGAGATCTGAAAAGGTATCGCGTGAATGTTTTCCCCACCCTCTTGTTGAGTTGTTTTTTTTTACTTTGATTTTTGATTAATTGGGTGGGCCGCGATAAGTATGCAGGAAGTTAATTTCTCGCCTTCGCCAACATGCAAAGAAACTCAGGTAAAAACACAGCCTCGAAGGTGCTCCACATGTGAGTGATGCACTCGAGTGCAGAAGCTTTAGTAATCGTGAGAAATGGGGAAATTAAATGTTAATGCCGATGATGAGCCCTGATGGGCAATTATTTAGTGCTCATAATTTGGAAAGAACTAGATCTGGTTAGGGAGCAGAGATTTCCCATGATTTTTTGAGAACAAGTACGATTTCCGGCTTCCCATTTTGTTTTGTTGTTAATTCGACATTAGTATTTAATCATTTATTTCTGAAGTTCTGGGAGATCTTTCAAAACATCTTTTGTAATTAATTAAATTGTAATCTTGATTACTTAAATAACCAATACAGTTTCCTAGTTATGCTGAGTACTCTTTAGATAAATAAACTCCGTTAAATAGTTCCCATATTTCACAAACAAACCCATTCGAGACGTTATCTTTGAGTAATTTGACCATTTGGCAGACTTAATCGGGAAATCGCTAAACTGGTTTCATAACTGGCTTCCTTATTTGTCATATTCTTATCTCCTTGTCGCTGCACACACTCCTCAGCATTTCAATTAAGCGCCAACAGTTGGCCCAATTCACCGGCTAAGCAAAAGGAAGCCAACTGAACCAAGTCTCAGGTAATTTCATTAGCCATCCAGATCCAGTCTTTGGACACACTTTCGTTGCGACTTGGACGCGGAGACTCCGCCACAACTTCGATCCGTTTCAATTCGATCCGCTGCGACCCTCGACTACTTTCACATGCTAGTGGAAATGCACAAGGAAAAATAATTGAAAGTTATAACTTAAATTAGGAAAACAAATAGATTCGTTTTCTATATATTTATTTATTTAATTAAGGCCAGAAAAAAGATTTTAAAGATGAATTTGAAATTGAGAACATAAGTAGTTCTCTTCTGACTTTTTCTTTCCTTCATAAATTCTATTAATATAAAGTAAAAATCATAAAAAACGATAATTTCTCACCGTGTAACTTGCAGCACATCTTCCATTGACGGTCCACACAGCACACGATCTTTTTGTGTTGATTAAAGAAGACGATTCGTGGCTTTTGCAAATTACTTTCATTTTCTGCACAAAAGTTGCTGGCTCGGCTGGCTTTTTAGAAATTGCCATGGCCAGGAGAAAATGCCATCGCATGGCTAACAACTCATTGACAAACTGCCAGCCAAAAGCCAAAGTTGTGGACAACTGAGGATTTAAGCCATAGCCACCACTCCCAGCTCCAGTAACTTGGCCTAAGTGTGTCATGCAAATTTTCCAGCTGCTCCGCTCGCATCGCGTGTAATTTGATATCGTCATTAGTTTGGTGTGTGCGCACTCGACTGTGGAGCTCGGCTTGGCTTTGCCCACTTGGACAAGGAAGTATCTCTCTCTCTGTACGAGTGTATCTTTGTATCTTTCTCCTTCCCCAAGCGACGCGCTGCACTTGACAGCGACGATTATGTTACTTGTGGTGGGCGTTGGTTGGGTGCTGGTGCTGGTGGTGGTGGGCTGTGGGCCTTTGCATTATGCATGCCATGACGCTCATTAGTGCGGCTTGTTGAAGTCTGAAGAGAAAAAGGGCAGGCAAGTGCTGGAAAATGTAGGGAAAGCCAGCGGAAAAGCACTAAGCAAGCTAGCGAGGACGAGCCAAAAAGAACAATGGCTCTAAATTGCCCGACATGCGCCCTTTAAATTAGTTAGAACAAGAAAGGAGCGCTTTAGTCGAGGGCCGCGACCATGAGATAAGCTGAAAATACTAACTTGTTAAAAAATATGTTGCATTTTCTAGGGTTTTCTCTTCAATCCCCAACCATAGTAATTAAAGGTTACGAGCTGTTAAAGCATAACTTAAAGTACTTTCCTGATTTGAGATAAAAAAATACTCTTCTCTTGTTTATTTTATGTTTACAAGCACAATATTCTTTTTTTCTCTACAACTTTAATTTATATATAAAAATCCCAACTTCTTCTGTAGGAATTTCCATTAAATCACAGCCACTTTTCCAACATCAATGACAAAACTTTTAAATGGTTCACTTTTGAGCGATTGCAACAGTATTCGGTGGCAGACCACTTAACTTTAATGCCAAATGTCAAGCCCGAAAGTATTTTGTTGTTTTTTTTTTTTAACTAAATAAATCCACTTTGGCCCGATGATTTCGCAAAAACCATAGAAATTAGCTCTTTAAATGAAGAATGACACTTTCAGTGGCCCCATCCAAAAAATAAACGACAATTGAGAGTGAGAGGGGGCCTTGGGGGTGAGTTGTTTTAAAAGGGGAATTGAGACGAGTGTTGACAGTCGCTTGATGGCGTTGAAATGTGAAAGTCAAGTGGGAAAATATACTTTTTGACAGTTTCCATTGGAAAATCTAGCCTGGCATCGGTTGGAGCTGAGAGTGGAGGATGGTAATTAGATTACATTTGAGGCAATTCAACTTTAAAGCTATTTATAGATGGGTTTTAGTTGGTTTTTTACAACAAAACATCAAATAGACTAATGTTATTTTTGTTAGGAAATGTTAGGAAATTCGAAAAGAGAACTGGAAACAAGAAATATTAAACAAATATAAAAGTAATGGTAATTAAATAAGAATCATTTTTGTGAATCTTTGTTTATAATATTTCTGTGCAAAAATATGTTTAAATGATAATAAGTCTGCTCTGTTTTTATTATTTGTTTACTATATTTTCATCAATCTAAATTATAAATAACCGCACTAAAAGACTCTCTATAAAAATCCCCACATTAAATCTCAGTTAAAAACCATTAAACTCAGGACCACACCATTTATTTTCTCAACATTTCCCACTCTCAAATTAATTTCAATAAAAATTGCTTAACCCAAACAACGATTTGATTGTGTTAAAGACCCCCAAACCATGTGTTAAGAAGTACCGTTAATAAAAACGAGAAATATATAAAAATAACAACAAATGCGAGACAGTAAACAATGGCACCGGATTCAAAACATGAATTTAACGATGAACTGACCTATCGGACACAGCAACTCAACTCGACTATTTGGCCACTTTACGATTGGCCACATTAATGAAATTTATTCACTCCGGAAGACCACAACAACGGCTGAAGAGAAAGAGGGGGAGCGGGAGAAACCATAAATACAAACCGCAGGCATTTTAATTTTTATGTTCGAGCATGAAAAACGCTTGGCAATGTCACCCAGCATCAGCGATACAGTAATTTGCATCCATCAGATACAGTTTATTTCTGTGGCCGCGCAAAATTCATTTTAAAAAGTTGCAATTTGCATACAAATCACGTATCCGAAACAATTTGGCCAAAGCAGCAACGAAAAAATATATTTTTAATTCGTAATAAGCAGAAATTTCGTGAATGAACTTGCGTCAGTTGTTTGCCCGCGAACTTCAGATACCCAGATATTCGTACATACGTAGATCCATTTGCGTATCTATATATACTTGTAGTCGTATCAGATCATCTGGTGATTCACTTGACGCCGTCGGCGCCGGGGCAGACAACGATGAGCTGAGTGAGTAAGCTGCTCAACGCCTTATGGAAATTTATGGCGAATAAAAAAGCTAAATAATGCCAGTGACAAAAACAAGATACTTTCGCTTAGCTTGGCTTAGCTGGGGAAATGCCGAGGAACTATATCTAATTGCCTCCAGCAAACCGGCGAGCCATCAATTAGTCAGGAGGCGTAGGCAGGACAGCTTTAGATACGCCACATTTTTGAGATACAAAATTGCCAAGTGTATTTTTTTCCAAATAAGCAAGGCGCCGGGGAATGTCTGCCTTCATCAGCTGCACACAGAGTTTTCTTACTAAATTTATATATTAAATAGATTTATTCATTTAAAGTAATCTCAACATCGATCATAGTTAGAAAAACGCATATTTAATGTAATTTAAAGTACCGAAGCCGGTAAGTTTTTTAATTTTTTAATTGAGATACAATATCAACATCCTACACGGAATGCCGCTTGAATTTTTCCTTAAACGTTTAAGTTATCGTTTTTTGTTGAACAATTAAATTAATTAAAATTCACGCTTATGGCGCATTTTAATTACTGATGAAAACAAAACAACTGTAAGTTGTAGCTCCATTTCGCGCACAAACCGGAGAAACTTCCAGCTGAGACGCATCTTTAAGAGATACGAAAATAAAACAAACTGATGTCTGGCGACAGCCATTGACTTTTATAATAATTACAACGCGGCAAATGGCAGGCTGTTGAAAGTTGCATAAGACTCGAATTTTCAGTGGGAGCAAGTACGCCACACCCCTAAACTTTTTCGAGTAGTTGAAGATACAACTCTAATTTGGCTTTGTTTCGACTTCACTTCAAGATTGTACCCCTTGATTTCATTCATAATTTTCTGGCACTGGCACTCTGACACATTTTCAGATACAGAAAAACAAAACTTTCCCAAGACTTTGTTTTGTCTTGATTTCATTTCATAATTTGGCAATGTCTTTGAACCCATTTGGAAACGTGTTAATGTGCATTTGAGCTTCTCACTCGGCGCCAACCATTACGAAATGGCCCTCAACAACTCCGAATTCAACTTCAATTCAGCTCTCAGGTTTTTCTCGGCTACGCGCTTTCGCAAGTGAAATTGTTGGCAGCTCCAACGAAAAGAAAACCAAGCACAGCTTGGGCTTTAACGGCCAGTATAAATTATTTTTTATTTATTTAGTTTTGCCGGGCTTTACACCGCTTTCTGTGTTAATTAGATGAGTCTACATTCGGGCTTAAGTGCTGTGAAGAGGGTCAAAGGGGCAAACTGTAGGGGTCTTTTCAGAATACTAGAACTAGCAATGTAATTGGGTTAAGCCCCCCAAAAACCCCTTGAGTTTCCACTTTAATTCGCTTTCCCCTTACTGCTTTTGTTCTCAAATTTTCCAATTGACATAACAAGAAATTTGTTATTCTAGATTCGCTGACTAATGGCAAAATCCCCAGTTTCTTTGGCACAAAGCTTTTATCACACAAAAGTGTCAAGTGTGTGTGGACCAATTCCACTTTACTCTTGACATTGACACCCGGCCAGCGGCTTGGCAGCTACAACTTTTACCCACCGAACCTCAATTACAATCAATCACACATGGTGTCTGTTGGTCAGCTGGCCAAAAAAAAAAATCCAAAGACCAAATGCCATGTTCCTGGCCACAGTCCAACGTGCGTGCCAGCCAGTGTTTTGTTGGAAAATTACAATAATGATAGAGCCTGTCTGTCGTTGCGCTCATTTTCCGTTTTCCCTTTTCTGTGAACAACAAGAAAAGTTTTGGACAAGAATTTCATTTATCATAAACTTCGGCTTGGATCTGCTCCTTTTGTGTGATAAAAATGACAAAAGACCGCCGCCGCCGGTTAATGATGATGATGCCTCATTGTTGGTAAATCTCTTGAGCCACATGTTCCAGCCACTTGCTTTCCTAGCCAAGATTTCACTCTCACAGGAGTGGGTTTGCCAAAGTTGTTTTCGCCGCATTCGCAAAATGTCACTCACTGGCTGACCAGTTTTTCATTTTCATTTTGGCGGAAAACCAACGAGTTTTCTTGAAAATATTGTCTGGATTAATTATTAATTTGTGTGGCCACATAAGGTGGCTGAATTAAGAGCAGGTTGGGCGTCGGATTGCCAATTTATGAACCAGGAAGTGAGTGTTTGTTTGGACATATATATGGGCGCCATTAAGCTATGGCTACTTTTTTTATGGGAAATGTTACTGCTTGTCTGGAAACATTTATCATTCTTTGGCTTCTTCGCTTTGCATGACCCACTTCAGAGATATGTATATGTTCCCCTGTTGAAAATCAATGGAGCTTACAAAATATTTACCGCCCATTAGCACGTCATAAAAGGGGCGGGGCGACGTCGTAGTTGCACCAGTTGTAGCCATGGTATAGGTTTCCCACACACAACCTTGCCCTCTGTAGGTCCTTCGAGTACCTACGCTAATAAGCGAATGCCGGGAAATATGAGACTTCTTTACTTTGCTTATGACATATGTGACAGGCGGTAAAAACAAAAGCGCCAGAAACACATGTACGACTTCTGTTCGAGCATCAGAAGGGATGGGAAAAAATATATAAATATAAGTGTGTATTTTTGTGGACTACAAGTAGTATGGCTTTGATTGGCGGAAGTAAGGATGCCTTAAAGGGAAACCCCAAGGAGGCGCTTGAGAGGATCGGACCACCGTCAATGAAGAAGAAAATAAGTCGAAACAATGTGAAACATATTTGGAACCTCTTTATGATCTTACAAAGGGAATATTTTTTATTAAATTATATGAAATATAGTTGAGATATTGAAAGGATGTTATAAGTAACAGCAGTACTTCAATGTAACTCCAAGTATATATCTCTCAGAGTCCACCCCTTTATTAGATCAATATTCCCCTCGAGCAGCTCAACTTTCAACTCCTTTAAAAAAAATCAATAACCCATTACTGTCCAGGACTCGGTGCAATTTAATTATTTACAAGCAGTTAAGAGCAGGAGCCATGCGGCAAATCACTTCCCTGCCTGCAGGATACGGGCTTCGTTCCGAAACAAATGGGAGAACATTTTCTTAAGAACTGCAGCAGGTGCTAGGCGACAGGCGTTCATTAAGGACTTCGCCGTCATTCCATAGATACGCAGATACCAGGATACACATCGGGTGAGGAGCGCCAGTCTCTGTCCGTGTGTATGTTTCTCAGACAGAGTGTCTCCTCCCTCTGTCGCTCTCTGTGTATGTTACGCCTCCCACCCTCTCTTTTTTTTCGGCATGCATTACCCTTAATGAACTCCGGGCCCGAGACAATGTCTGCGGAGGAGTTCTACCTGCATCGAGGCACCGGGCTGGCCGAGCATTAATGCCTGAAACCGGGCGCTATTATAAATAATTGCACAAGAAAATAGGTAAAGCAGTGCCGCCGAGTTTCCCCGTTTGACAATGGCCGAGCGAGCGAGCAGCGGTGAGGTGAGGCATTATTCACCTGGCACAGTTCTCACGGCACGCCGAACACTCCGTCTTTTGTCTGGCGGAAAGATTGGAATCCAGATCGGAATCGGAATCGGATCGGGAAGTGGGCGGCAGATCGAGACGCAGGCGACAAACTCAGCGACAAAGGTGCAAATCGATGATAAATGAAGGGGCTAAGATTCAAGATCAACAGTCACAAAGAGACGGAAATCTGGTTTGAAATTAGAATAGCCATTGTAAGAGATGATAACTGAGTTTGAATGGGTATGGAAATATGAGAATAACTTGGACTTCACCCTGATATTTTTAGAGTTTTAAATAAATTTGGGAAACGAACTTATGAATTGAACAAGAAAATGAATTGATTTGTGTGCATATAAGAAAGTTTACTTTATTTAAAAATACTTTTACTGCTACCAAAATCTACAAAACTGCATACCTCAAAAGAAGAAGAATTTTTAAACTAGAACAATATATTAAAAAAGAAGTAATTAATTTTTCTGTAAAATTGCTGCCCAAATTAAAAGCTTTTCGCACCTTTTCAGTACAAAATCCAATAGGTGAAAATCAAAATAAGCCACAGCCACCTTTCAGTTATTTTCGCCTAATCAAAAGAAGTCATAAAATTATTCACGATCTTTTTTTGCCTTCTTCGACAAAGAGTGTTAGACTCAAAAAATGATTGACAGCGAATTTAATTGAAGCATTGAACCTGAGCGTCGAGAGCTGGCCGAAAACATGATGGATGGACAGGTGTACCGACGATGACGCCTTGGGGCAGGTGAGATGGCCATTGGCCGACCTGGCAACAGGCCCTGCCAGAGATGACGCTTGTCAGCTCTCTCAATCAACCCAGGAGAGGGCCAGGTACAATGACAAAAGCGAGCACTGAAAGTTGGCTAACTGACGGCTAATTTGAGGGGACAGGAAACGGAAGCAGGGAGGCCGGCCAACGGACACATATGAAGATAAATGATGTACATACAAGCCTGCCAATTTGATGGCAAAGAGCAAAGGGTTGTTCGAGTCAGTCATCGATATTCAAATTTAGTTGCCGGCTTGACCGAGCCTCTTGGCCCGGTCAGCTCTCGTTAGTACCGGCTGGCTAATGTACTTCACACCTTTGTTTGCCAGCTGAATGAATCAGTGTGTGTGCAAAGCGCGCTAAAAGTAGCCAAAAGATTCACTCATTCACCCAGCTTTCCTTCGTTTCTGCCGCTGCGCACATTCACTTCCTCGTCGTGTGTATTTAAATTGCTCATCAGTAAGCCGCCACAAAAAAAAAAAAAATAAATAAAAAGAAAACAAAAATACAAAATTCTAATTTACATAAACAATTAAAGGCAGCGAACCGAGCGAAAAATAAGCCCCGAAATAACAAGAGAAAATTTTGTGCAAACAAAAGAGATTACTGCACTTGAAAAGCGCTCTTTACTCGGCCGGGAATAGTGCCGGAGACATATAGCTCGTATTTATAGAGTGAACAGCCTCCCGTTAATTGTTTAATGCGACAATTAAGAAATTATTACTCATACGCACTGGTGAACGCCTGACCTTAGCCAGGCCAGAGCGAGTGCTCGCTCGCCCACACTCGATCCATAAAATACCAATAAAAAAAATGTATATGTATAAAAAATACAAAACAAAACAGCTCTAGTGACAAATAAGTCGCTGGCACACTTGACTGGTCTGTGGCCCAACTCGATTTTGTTTAATAGAACTTGTTTTCGAGCCAGGCTGAGAATGTACATATTTATAACTACATTTTTAAGCAACTTCAGTTGTTTTTTGTTTTGTTTTTAAGATTTATCACATTACTACAAAGTGCATAAGCTGGCCTTGCAGGTGGACGGAATTAGAACTCCAGACAAAAAAGATTTATGGCAATCAGCATATCGAACTTGGAAATCAATACGAAATTCCAACTTGTCATATACAAAACTTTTTCCGTAATTATTTCTTTAAGCCACTAAGCTACTTTTCAGCTTTTTAATCCCCTGATTAATAGTCAATGATTCCTTAAAATTAAATAATATATATTGGGTTTCTTAGCTTCTTTAATCCTAAATGGAATTGGAAAAGGAATTATTGGAGTAAAGAAGCTTTGTTTTTACATAAAACATATTCAGACAATATGGCTTTCCACTTTCTTTATTTTATTTATTTTTACAACCCAACTATTCTTTATTAATAATTATATTATCTCTTTTTCTTTACAGGTAGGTTCACTCTTCCCAATTACTCCGATGACTTTCAGGCAAGATCTAAGCTTTATAAACTTATTCTCCTGCCTATTGGCTGACAGCTTTTAAGGCAGTTATGAATAGGAACTTTAATTTTCCTGTTAAAGGCACATCAAATGTGGGCAACTTTGAGGCCAAAAAGAATATTATACTGAAAACAATTTCGTGGTATTTGATAAACATTTATTTTTGTTTAATATTTATTGAAAGTTCGTGCTTAGAAATTATACATATTTTCTTTTAAAGAAAGGAAGAATATCAATTCCCTATAGCTGCTATCATATCACAGATCTGCACACAGGGGTTCCAAAGTTTTTTCTGTATGTAGAAAACCCAACAATGTGACGGAAAAGAATTGTGAAAAAATTCGCTGGATTGCAGTTTTCTTGAGTTTTGCTCTCTGGCAGGCGTGTCATGCTGTGACCAGCGAAAGAAATACAGAAATACCGAAAGAATACAGAAAATACCAGGGCTGTCGCTCGCATGTGCTGCACTCGCTACGTGTTCATGTTAAATGTCATAATCAGGCACGGCGAGAGGCAGCAACAACAAGTCGCACACTCACTAGAATCTAGATACAAAGATACTCACACTCTCAGATACTCAGCTACAAAGTTGACTGGTAACAGCATGTAAGATGCTTTTTTAGGGGGCGGCATCAAGCTAGGCGTGACCTTACATAGTTGCGGCTAATAGATACATAGGAGCATTTGAAGATAGTTCCTCCTGCTGCCATTTATTGCACTTTGTGAAGGCTCCCGTGAAGCTGTCAAAAAATAAGAAAATAAAAACCCCATGATTTTTATCGAGCCCGCATGACGCCATCGTCACAGAGAGTGAGACAGGAGTACACACACAGAGTGAGATAGAGAGATTGCAAAAATATGCATAGAATTTTTAAAAATACGACAAGGGCCACGATTGTACTTTAAGGGAATGTGACGACTGTGAGTTACTCTAAATGGAGGTATAAAATAAGTAAAGAATATTTTTATCAAGAGGTTTTAAAAGAATAAATGAAAAACATTTGAATTTTAACATATTAATAACTTATTTTGTTAAATAAATTATAGGAATAATGCTCTAAAGGGGTTTCCCACCAACGCTCTGATACTTCTCATAACAAACCATTTCAATCACAATTTTTATTTACCCTAAGAATACCCTACCTCGAGGCGATCAAAGAGTGTGAGCATTTAGACTGACAGGCAATGGGCCAACACTTCCTGGCCCAAGTTCAAGGGCGGTCTCGCCTTGTGCTGCGCCTCGGTTCCTGTTCTCGTTTCCCTTTTTGCACACACATGGCACTCTAGGTTTATTTCATTTAGTTTTATTTTTTGGCAGACCCAACGACGCCAGGGCCAGGGCCACATCTAACATGATGCCAAAGTCAATGATAAAGATGATGATGATGAATTTCTAAGAAACCACGAGAACAACTCAAATTCTTGTTCTGCTTTTGCTGCTCTCTTATTCATTTCTTTTTTTGTTGCACGGCAGGATCTCTTCTTTTTTTATGGTGCGAACATGCCGCGTTTGTAGGTTCTCTTTATTTTTTTTTTGTCTAAAACAGCCTCCCCACTGAGGCAATTCCCATTTTCCATTTCCCGTTGCCAAATGCATTTTAAAAAGACAAGACCTGTGTGTGTGCAGCAGCAGGCAATTCAGAAAGGAAACGAAACGTAACACAGCTTGCCATTCTGAGTGACTGTCAGACAGCCAGGCCCCGAAAAATGATAGAATGTATATTTTTGGCTAGACTGGAGGAGGCCTCGGAGCCGACTGAAGGTCGATGTGGCGAAATGCTTGAGGAGATGGTGGGTACTGACTACTGCTGGGGGCTTAAAGGAAAAGTCCACACGGGGTAGTCTTGTATATAAAAACTATTAAGAAAGAGTTCAAGCTGCGACACACATCATAAATGGGGTTATATTTTGCTTATTAAAAGAGAAATGTTAGAACCATTTATATTTGAATACCAGATACTATTTTTATAGATATTCAAAATTATTTTCAATTAGACTCCATAGTTAACTTTGAATTAATGCCTGACCCCAAAGAATTCTTGAGAAACTTGTCCATAAATACTATATATCTTTGATGTTGCAAAGCAGATAAAAAGCCATTCCTCATTCTTTATTCATTTACCACGCCCATTGCCACATCGCCAGCCAAAAATGTTGCGTTTGTTTTTGCCCGCCCAAAAAGCCAACGACGATGACTTCGAGAAGCGTAGAAAAATCTCAGCTCTTTGGTCATGAAGGTCGCCTTATTAACACATAAACCATAAAAGCCAAAAACCGTAGGCACATGTTTGGCCAAAACAAGAACAAGCAACAGCGAAAATCTTCATGGCCTGCCTGCTGCTGGCTGCTGCCTGCTTAGAATTGCCCACATGTGTGTCACGTCACGGCAGACGACAATGCGCCGCAACAGATACTCGAATACTCGAATACTCGGATACAGAGATACAGATACTCGGCCACAGACACTCAGATACTTTTTGCATGTGCTCACGAGCATGTGTAGAACACACAGCGACGGCGACGGGACGGACCCCTGAACTGGGCTTGTTTTCGCCATATGTGATGGGGAAAAAACAAAAACACAAAATAAATGTTTAGGCGGACTCTGTCGTGAAAATCTTTGCTGAACAGAATTTTTGAATAGTCGTCAATGGATGTCGGTGCGGTACGGGCTGATCTTAACCACCGCGGAGTCTGTCGAAAATCGAACGAAAAAATACATCAACTCTTTGAAAGGATTTCATTGTTAAATGCTTCTCGAACGAGTCAAGCCTTGGACTATTTGCGGATTATTTTAAATATTTAAGTCTGTTGAAATCGAGATGATTTTCCCAACGGATTTGCATTGGGTAAGCAACCGACATATTGAAAGGCTACTTTCAACTTTTAGTTGACTTTCAATTAAAACAGAGCAAACATTTGAACGTCGAATATTTTCCGTTTTTTCCTTCGGTTTTCTGTTGCCTTTTCCAATTGTTTCAACATGACTTGTGTTGGCAAATTGAATTTCATTTTCATTTGCGGATTATATTTGACTTTTGCTCAACATTCACAAAGAGAGGCCGTTGTTTTCCCCTCGGTTCAGTTTTTTTTTTAACTTTACTTTCCTGCCTTTTGATGTTAACTCATCCAACGAGCAGCAGAGTCATAAATACTTGCTGTGCTCTCAACTGGCAAAAGAGAAAAATATTTATTAAATAAAAAGCAACTCCTGGCCCACCTTTTCGCATGGCATTTGCTTTTTGCCTTTCCGTTTTCCCCGACTTCGGGCCCAACTTCCCTTAGATTTCCAGCTGTTGCACAAAATTTTCACTTTGTGTGTTCTTTTCACTGAACCCGCGCCAAAGCTAAAAAGTAGTTTTGTGTCTGCGAATGTATGTGTGTGCGCATAATTAAATTAAAAACTTTTTTTGTTGTAAGAGTCATTGACTCAAAGGCAAAGAGGCTTTTAAAGTTTTTTTTACGATCTTAAATTGCTTTAAAGAGAAGAGAAAATATAAAGAAAGAATATGAAGAGAGAGGAAATAGGCTTAAGATGATAATTAAATAAGCAAATTGTTTTAAAGAAATTTAGTGGAATAATGTTGTAATACACTAGTATTGGACTTTACTTTAGAAAAAAAAAAAAAATTAAATACCGACATGGTTATTTGTAATTTAAAAACTGCTCCTAAAACTCCAAGCTTCACAGACATTTCTTATCTATATTTATTAAAATTTTAATACAATTTTTTTTTACACAATTTAGAAATGTATTCTTCCTCTGTATTAAAATCATAAATAACTTAATAACTTGTTAAATTTTTATTTCTTTCACCAAGCAAATTATAACTTCATTGACTAAAAAGCCCTTCCGAAATTAAACATAATTTAGTACAGAAATAAATTGAATTCAATTTTAATTTTCGTCACGTTCTGACCATGTAAATAAAATTCCCGAAACGTGGAACATTTTCAGGGCCCCATAAACACACACACACAGGTTTTTTGGGGCCAACGGAAATAAAGCATATAATTATGGAATATACATAAATTTATGTACATATATGTAGGCGTGTTTTTTTTTTCTAGGAAATTTTCCACATTTCATGACAAATGTGTGAGATTTTGCATGGGTATTGCCTGATTACAGGAAGGGAAATCGTTATAAATCATTCAAGTGGGATGCCCAATAAATTGGGAACAACTTGCGGATGAAATCAAATGGTGACGGTGATGGTGACGATGATGACACATTTGGGCTGGGTGAACGGAAATCAAGAGCCAAACTGAGCAATTAACAATTCATAAGTGTCTGCAGCAGCAGGTTCTGTGTTGGCGTCACACACAATACTGACTGGGTGTGTGTGAATCCATCAAAGCAGATATTTTGCTGTCCTCATCCTCGACCAGTGCTGCCACGATTAAAATCAACCATAAAAGGGGGCACCCGACCGGGCCGAGTAATTATATAAGCCCAGTTGTAGGCAATCAAAACGAAATACCAGAGATTTATATATATTTTTTACCACTGCGCCTGCTGCCCGCTATGGCGGTAAAACTCGCAGCATAAATAATCAAGCGAGGAAAAGGAATTTCCAGCAGTTGCTAAAGTTTTCACAGACACAGGGGAAATAATGACATGAAATGCAATCAAAATGAGGGCATTAAGCCATTGGAGTCATGTCTGTATGTGGCTTACACAATCGCGCCACACACAAAAAACTTCGTCATCTTTTTACAAATTAATTAACAATAAGAAAAGGTCTGGCAAAAACTGCAACAAGATTTACTTGACTTACGGAAACTTAAGCAAAGTTTATCTCATTTCCATATTCATTTTCCATATAGAATAACAATAAGAGAACGTCTGGTAAAAAGTGCAACAATATTTACTTGACTTATGGAAACGTAATCGTTTTTCTTTCCTTAATGTTAATCTCTTTGTCTGTTCTTTGTTGTTTTTTTTAATCCACAAAATGCATGCCATGCCTTTGCTAATTAAAAATACATTTATTTATTTTAATGACTGTTTAAACAAAGATAAGGCATGATAATTTATCTCCACCAAGGCGAATAGGTAGCTAAACTCAAAAAGATAAAGTCGTAAGCCTAAAAAGGTAAATAATGGTAGGTCTCAGTGGTAATAAAGATATCTTTCGTAGCTAATAAAGGATTTCAAAAATCAATCTAAAGAGCCAAACTTTTAATCTTTGTACATCTTTTGTTGTTTATGATTTTAACTTAATTTTATCTCTCTTTTCTTCCCCACTTAGCCATTGATTTGACACACAATTCCATTTAATTTGTTGCAAAAAAACAGTCAATAAAAGTCACAACTACAGCTAAGAAGTGCATTATCCGCCCACAGCAGAACGTAAAAAACCGCAACAAAATTGGGGCCCCGAAATTTCGAAAAGCAAACTGATTTTCTTCATTAACTGAAATTGTTGCAGCACGTTTCGTCCTTTCTCTTTTACGCGGCATACCTCGGTCTCTTTTCTTCTCCGGGCTCACAATAGTTTTTAATGCGCCAAATTAAGTTTCAGCTGAATTTCTGTTTTTTGTAGACCAAAGTTCTTGCTTGCCTCCCTTTTGCTGCGAATTATCCGCACAAACTCTTTCTTTCTTCTCCGCCATTTTAGCCATTTCAGTCTCGTTTTTCCCCTGTCGTCTTGACCATATTGGGCTGGCAGCCCGGCTTTTGTCCGCTCGGAACTCGTGACTAACATTAATTTGAGCAGAACTGGCTAAGAACTTTATTCCATTTATAGGATAGCGATGGTCCCGGCCAGATAAAACAAGAAAAGTATCTTCAATTTCAGCGGCCAGAGATTTATTGCCTCGTTTCGGGCATTTGCCAGATTTTTGTTTTGGGCCGCAAAATTGTTTCTGCCACTTTGGAGCTTCCCAACAAACTTAGTGCCGCCGCTCCGTCTCAATTATAATTCGATTTTCGCTTCACGCTTTTGTCAAATCACAAATCGCAAATAAAACGACCCGTTAGCATTTTGATAGATTTTTTCATTTATTGTTTTGTTTCGACAGTGGCTCTTGCCTCCGGGCATTGGAGCATCTCATTAAGTTTTCGGATGGTTGCGATTCGATTCGTTTCGAGTCCAGGTTTTGGCCTGGCTTGGTTGGTTTTTATGTCTACGAAATGTTTGACATTTTTTTGGTGGGGATAAAAAGCTGTTGATTCGCCAAAGGGGTCGGTGAATAAAGTTCAAATTGAGTTATTAAATTGGGTTGGCAATCTCTTGAATGTTTTAGTGTCTGAAGAAAGTTAGGATGGAAATGGGGTGATTATTTGATTAAAAATGTAAACAAAGGTGCTTAAAAATATATATATGTAGGGAAAAATGCATTAAAAAATATTTGAACTTGTTTTTGATTCGTTCGTAGTGTTAAATATCTAAATATGAACCATTTCCCATTAAACTCTTAATTAAAACGAGTTCTCTTAATTTTAAGATTTATAAAATTTAAACACTTTCAAGTGTAACTTTTAATAGAAAAGAATCATTGATTTAAAATGTATTATCCACAGAAATATATCTTTATTTATATCCCATATTTTTTAATTTTAATACCTCCACTTTATTAATTCATTTCCTAACTCATAATTAGTATCTCTTTGAACCACATTCATCGATCACTGATTACCTCTATTTTTCAAATCCCAAATTAATCCGGCAACCGCAAAAAGCACATTCAGCTGGAGATACATGATAATTACGCAGGATAAGCCAGGACGCGCCAGCGTGCAACATTTGTTAATGTAAAATATTATAACACTATGGTTGATAATAAATTGCCTTAATGCTCATAAAGCCAAAACAACAAACCGCACGGCAACAAACAGAATTTATGGCAGAGTAATGGTACAAGTCCACGACGGGGAAGGGGACTTAAAGGGGGTCCAGAGGGCGTTGGGGTTGAAAAGTGGCGCAAGTGGCAGCGTTTTTAAAGCAACATTAATCATGGGCTCACGAGAGTGCCTCGCTTTCTCCTCCAGCTCGTACTCCTCCCCCGTCTAGTGTGTGGGAAATTGGCTTTTTCATGCCGGCATTGCGTTCTTTTTTTTAATAATTTATAAAAGAATTTACGGGCAAAACAGCTGAGGCATAGAAATGCGTTAACTATACTCGCACATACAGGCAAAAATATTCCCATAATTAAATTTGAAGAATGCACAATCAGCAACATTTTCACCAACTCTCTCTCCTCTCGACTTTTGCAGCAATCCTTGCTGGCAGGACGCATTCCGGTGGCCTCCATGACAGGACCCATTAAGCGTGGACTGCTCTGGCAGCAAAGGGATCGTCTCTTCTCCCGCTGGAAGGAACGGTGAGTACACTGAACTAAATCTTGTTAGATTTATTAGCTTTTGAGTTTGTAGAATTCTTAAGGTGGAAAAAGTGATGGTACATTGTAAAGGATTTATTATTTTTATACGCTTGGACGTTTAAATGAAATGATTTTCCTGCAATTCAATTTGTTTCTGAAACATTCCTAGAATGTTATAAATTATACAAATAAATTATACCCAATATCAAGCAGTTTTCCATTAGTTTCTTATCACATGTCCTTGAAAATATCATAAAACCCGTACTAGCTTTTAAAGAATTTCTTCTTATAATAAATACGATTAAATAATAATTTTAATTAACAAACCAAGCTAACCAATCTTCCTGTGCATTCGAGTGCGGGATGCATAAATGTTAAGCGCTTTTAAATTTACCTCCACCGCAATCTGCATTCTGTGCTTCTGCCAGACATGGACATGGACAACGCCCCCTCTCATCGGGCTGGGAACCCCCCTGAAATATGCAAAAATATTTCACAACCACCGAGAGGGGTTGTTAATTGCAAAAAAGGGCATAATTGACAGTGGCTGCATGCTCGTCCTTTGCCAGATAATGCTAATAGGGGGAAATCGGGCGAAGGGAATCCAACTGACAGCTCTTTTGTTTATATTTTCCAACCCCTGCTGCGTTTAATTGAAATTTAATTATGTTGCAATGCAATTCGGTGTTTTTGTTTGACTTTCGGCTGTTTTGGCACTTTGAACCCATAATTACGTTCATCGCTTATCGGTGCATTTTAAATTGACACTTAAAGACCCACTAAGCCGGGGGACTTTGATGGCCAATATTTACTTTCCATGTTTGCCACAATCAAAATGATCATTTAATTAATGTTGATAATGAAAATGCTGTTTGGAGATTTTTGGAAACAATTAATTAGTTTTTAATATGTGATTTAGCAGGGAAAATATTTCAATTAGATAAAGTCAATCGATTATGTTTGACACGATCATGTTTTACGAAAGGTTTTACAGCGAGTATTAATTTTATAAATAATTTCAATTTTATAATGATTCAAAAACAGGGAATTATCCTTTTTGTTTCCGATAAACAATATACAATTTCAATTTCAATTAAATATAAAGTACTGAACCAAAAATGATTTTATTAAATACGAATAAAATATTGATTTGAATAAATATTTGTTTTTGTCTTTTTTGACATTTTGAAACCTCATTTTGTTAATTTATTTTATATATTTTAATTTTCATTAACCCAATAATTCTTGGGACCCCTGCTACTTAATTCTCCGCGCCCATTCTGACCAAATAATTATTTGGTTGCATGCCTTCACCATTTACCAAGCTCAACTAATAACCAAACCGATCATTATCTCCCAAGGGAAGCCCCCTCCTCTTCTCCCTCGCGGAGCCACCCACCGAAGCAAACCAAGGAACCCACAAAAGCGTTTACCTCTTCCACGGCACAAAACAACAAACAATTTTCTTTCGCTCAATTTGCTTGACCACGTTAATAAGCAAAGCAAATTGAGAACTTCCATCGGGGGGAAGTGAGCCATTATCCAAGCCGAAAACCCCACCAAAAAAATCATTTCAAATGTCTAGGCTTGAGAACTTTTTGGATATATTTCCGAGTTATACAAAATGTATAAGCTGGGATTTATGTGCAGCGGAAAAATGGTTGGCACATTAATAAAACCGATTTTCATTGCTGCAAAGCGATAAAATCAAAAAATAATAATATTATTATTATTATCGTCTTGAGGAAGTCATAAAGCTTGTGGCACAGATTTCTTTTACATACTTTTTATTCATCTTCTTCTATATATTTTTTTGCGCATGATTTATGATTTATTAATAACATATCCAAAATGCCATCAAGGGGGGAAGGGCTGCCGCCAACAATTGATGGCAATTTGTGTATTGGAAAGCACTGTTTGATGATTGCCGGATTTTTGGCTTGGAGTGGCTCACTGCGTTGACCTTTAAATGAGGACTGCCATCAGATATTTGTACATGAATTTAAAGGTCACCACTCGGCTGGTGAACGGATTTGCAGTGACTAAAGCCAATCTCCTCTTTTTTCAGATACTTTGTGCTCACTCGTGACTACTTGCACTGCTTCAAGAGAGCCTCTGGTTCAGCCAATGAACGGGCCTCGGATATGGGACAGTTTATCTTTAAGGTAAGTGAGAAGTTTAATAATTGTGCCTCACTTCGCTTTCCATATTAGATCTCTCTATATATATTTTCCTCTCCCACAAATCTATCTCCCACTGAAGTGTCAAACCAACTTTTTTTATTTACTGCTCATTGTGTTAGGTTCTATGGCAGCCAGAGCTGGAGATTTATGCTCAGCATTATAATCAAACCCATGACTATATAGATTTCGTAAAGGAGGTCGGGTTTCGAGGGACTAGGACACACCTTTAGTGCAACAACAACAACAACAAAAAATGGTTTATAAATGAAGTCTTTTTCGGTTGACAATGCCAGACACATCGAGTCACGTTTTGCAATTGACTTTTCAGTTAGATAGATGAAAGATATCCGCCCGTGTAGGGGGGTCTCAATTGATAGGCAATCTTCAATTGAAATCCGTCTGGGAGTCTCTTTTTTATTGTCTGCTTTTATTTTTTGCCAGCAAATCCTGATCGAAGAGGAAAGAAAAACTAAGTCTAACTTTGGCTAAGCTCAACTAATTGGCTAAAACTTGCATCTACTGCATGTTAATTTGCCTAACTATTTGCTCCACTCCATTCCGCTTCCATCTGAGAAGGGGATTTTCCCCCATACTTGTGTTCGAGTGCCTTTCCTCTTAGCTCACACAACTTTGCGAGGAAAAACAAAGCAAATACGAGAAAATACTGAAGGCAAGCGGACAAATATTGCACACAGGCAGCAACAAAACGCACAAACAGGAACCACTGCAACAGCAACAACAGCTCCCAAAAGCAAAAACATTAAAGTTTTCAAGGGGAAATGGTCGAAATATAAATGCTCTTTGTAGTTTAGCAAGGAAATATAATTAATACAGAAAATAAATATAAAATATTATATCCAAGACCCCTTCATTAGATTCTTTTATAATTTTATTTCAACATTCATTACATTAAAGGATAATAAATATACAATAAATAGCAATAAATTATCTGTTATCTGGCATGATCGGGGTCCCAAAATAAAAAGGCTTTTAAATAAAATCAGTACTTGATTTTCTTTGATTTAATTTAAACCTAAAGATTTAAATTATAATTTACTTCATCTTATTATCTTATCTTGCGTTAAACTTAAGACTTTTAAGTATTATAAAATATCATAATATTTATTTTCTCAAACCCAATTATATTAATTTAAGTGCAGTAAAATTTTAAAAATATTTAATACATCCCCCTAGACCTCTTTACCATTCAGTTAAAGCTAACAATAGTAAGAGTATTAAACACACGATTGCCGTGAAATTGTTCATTGCCTCAGCTGATGCTGGTAGTGATTGTTGGCTATGACATTAATGTTGTTGTTGTTGTTGCTGTTTAAACAAATAAGGAAAATGCACATAAAACTGCTGCTGCAACGAAAGAGATCATGGGAAAATTACTTTTTAGTCTTTTTTGTGTTTTTTTTTTTTGCTTCCCTTGCCCGTTTCGTTGAATTTAATTTTATTTCGTTTTTCTGTTGGTACCTTTCTGCTAAAATCTCACTTAAAAGCAGTGTCAATACACGGCAGCAGGTTGTTGTTGTTTACGGTTTAATTTTAAATTAAAATACATTTTTTTTCCTTTCTTCTTCTCGCAAATAAAACAAAGTGAAAAACGCTCTCGTTGTTGTGCGGGCAATTTTCCAAAGTAAATAAGCAGAAATGGAAAAAAAACTGGGAGAGAGGAAAAGCAGACACGGGGAAAAATAATGACATAGGTGGAACTAAATGCTGAAAAATCCCGCACCGTGCGGAAGATTAACTTATTTAATGCGAGGGAAAACATTTATAAAGAAATTACAAACAGGAATTCGTTCGGCTAGAAAAGAATTGGGGAAAATGGTTTAAAAAAAATTGTGAGTTTCAATCGAAATATCCATGAGGTATTTTAGCTATTTTCCCAGCCATTATTAAATCAAATAAACAGCCAGCAAGTAGTACCGACCTTCGGCCCAAATAAATTTTCAACCAAAAATGGTCAGAAGCGTAGCGAAGACAGGCACCCACACGCGCCTAAGCGGAGAAGCCAACCCCGGCCATGAAAAAATCAGAAAATGCCTTTGATTTTGAGTCATTAGGAGGGCGGCATCTCATTTGATCGTTTTTTGTTTTTTCCTTTTACTACAATGATTCAATAACGCCCCGACGCAGTGTAATCACATTAATCAATTAGGCTACAAAAAATATAAGTGAACGAGTCTCTCAGGTGTCTCTCTAATTGTTTAATTTGATTTTGCATAAATTTTGCCATCATTTCTCTGTCGGGCAGAGAGATGAAACGGGAAATACCTGGGGGAAATCAATCGAGCATAATTACAGGTGATGAAAGTGGGCGGAGGCTGTTACTGATACCGATACCTGCGGGTTCCCAAAGTTTTCCTGCCTGAGAAATTTGCAGCTTTGCACTTTGACAGTGATTGAAAGCGATATTGATTTTTGTCCACAGTGTGGGTGGAAATTGTGTGGGTGGAAAATGAGGATGGCAGTGAGCCTGGGGAAATGCAATTTCCGTCTGTTGAACGTTAATGAACATTATTAATTGGGTTGCAATGAAGTGAATCTTCGGATACTGAAGCTGAAGTGTTTATTAATGCCAGCACTCAGGGATTAAAAATTCAAAGAAAAATTCTGAGATGAATTCTGAGCATTAAGATGAAAAGGTTTAAGAGGGAATCAAAATGCATAAGGACGGATAAAAAATTAATTGGCAATAGATAAATGAGGGAATATTTGAAGTTCATGAAATACTGACCAAGTAAAGGCACTAACTTAAAGGCTTACAAACATGAATTCACTCTCAAAAATTGTTACTCAAAAATCCCTCTAAAATAAACCCCTATTAATCAGCCTCTTAAATTAATTATATCAAAATCTATAGCCCCTATCAGCTCATTATATTTAACCTTAAAGCCGCCACGCGTATAATTTCAATTAGACTTTCCCAAATAAAAAATGCAATGCTTAAAAATCTTTACCAATGACCAGTGCGTTGAGCTTTTGTGTTAGTTTTGACAGCTTATGCCATTAGGCATGTCAAAATATGAAACGGCAGGCAGCAACAATGGAATTTGTTCATAAAACTCATAAATAACAATAATAAATAATAACAGGCGAGCCAAACAGGCCGATCAATATCGACCTTGAGCTCATGATTTGTTAACCAAAACGTAAAGCGGAAATTTGGAAAATATACAGCCATCGATTGTGGGTTGGCACATATCGGAGAGTGAGGTCAGAGTTGCGAACGGGGATAGAGGTCAACTAGAGGCAAAAGTTAAGAAAGTTTTAACGGGAAAAAATATTACAAATTAAGAAATTAAAGTATCAAAAAGTACCCTAGTTCCAGGGAATGTCAAACCCAATAAATATTAATTTTGTGTAATATTGAGCCACACACTAAATTCTCTTCAGAAGATACATTTTTATTTATAAATGTCTATAGCTAAAGGCTTTCCTAAACGCTCTCCGCTTGTAATCTGGCATATTTTTCGTGGCGGATCAGCATGCTATATCATAAATATGTTAATTTGATGTATTTCTTGCTGGTTTACGCCCACACATAGCACTTAGGTTGTTCGACTCCCGGGAGAGTTTCCATTTTGATCTTTGATCGCGACAAGAACAAATCCCCAGCGATGGATGAATCGCTCTCTGTGCAATATTCCATATTCCATCTGCTGCCTCGCCGATATATATCATAAAAAGCGATCCCTTAAAGAACTTAATTATGTTGGCCATTAGACGAAGAGAGAGAGAGCCCAGAGATGAAATAAATAAAGAAGAAAGAGCCAGGCAAACTTACAGGGGCCGCATAACTTGGCTAATTGCCACACGCTCCTCGGCTTCTGGCTTTTTCCCCTCGCTACATTCTGGCCTGGGCCTGCTGACATATTTGCCTAATGGCCTCCGCATAGTTCTTGGCCATAAGCGAGAGAGATGGCAGTCTCGATGAATCGGTGGCAAACTTTAAGTTTTACCCCATAAACAAGGCAGCAAACAAAAAAACAAAAAACAACAGAAATAAGTTCAATAAAAACTTCCGCATGGTGAAAAAGTTTGCGGTTCGCTGCAGGGCTGCCTCCTGGCCTAATGACTTTTAACCGAGTTGCAAAATGCACAAGGAACGAGGCCAGAGACTAGACCCCAGACCAGCCCAGTCACTTAATTGGTGCATTATTCAGAAAAAGTTGTTAGAACTGAAACTTCTTACTCTAAATAAGTGTGCTGCAATTTATTTTAGTTAGTTAAGGAACACAAATAAAGTTTATAATATTGAAAAGAGCTTACTGAACTGCAAGCTAGATACTTTAAGACATTTCAACTCTAGATACATTTGTTATTATTTATTTAATTTGTACTTTATAACCTATTGTTCTTTATACATCTATTATGAACCCAAAGAGACCTCTTTCCCACTGCATTTCATACAAATTTGTTGGCTATTCTCTCAGAGTTTGACCCGGCCAAATCTTTTTGTTTAACATTCAGCGGAAAAACGTTTACATAACCTTTAACTTGATTGTCTAACCAATTGGCATTGTCTTTTTGTTTTTGCGGTTTCGCTCCAGGTCAAGCTGGTGGATGTGGAGAAGGTGGAGTGGCTGAATCGTCGCTCCTACAGCGCCATTGGACTGCTACTGGGGCGCGAGGGTCGCGTTCTCCTCCGCTGCGACGATGGCCTCGAGGACTGGTTCGAGCTCTTGGAGGTAAGTGGCCATGGAATACAAATTCTAGTGCTGTTTTATAGCTGAGTCTGTAAAAAATAGACAACTTGTTCTATTGAAAAGGCAAAGAAAAACTTTATTAAATATTTTCCTATCGATAGGAGTGCACCATGACCTCGAAGGAGCGACGAAGAGCCCTGAAGATAGCCCAAGGACCTCGATCCCGCGCCTCTCTTGCTGCCCCCGTGTCCCATGCCTCACTGCAGTTCCAGCACTTCGGTCTGGGAGGCACTTACTCGAGTGCCTTGGATGACTGGCTGATGACCAATGGTACTGGCGGCGGCCTGGCCCGTCACAAAATTGGAGCTGGCAGCCTTAATGGCTATGCCGGAGCCAATCCCTTCTTATTCTCCGATTCTGTACCGGATCTGAGCGCCCTGAACAACGAGAACCACAATCACCATTTGAGCGGCATCAGCACGAATCACTCGACACCGCAAAAGATTCCGCATCATAGCAACGCGAATCTCAGTCGCTACTCCAATGGCTATGTCTCGGCCCAGAATAGCTTCACCCAGGGCGGAGCTCTGTACGGTTCACCAAGAAGGATCTTCATCAATAGCAGTTTTGGCTCCAACCAGGTGGTGGACGAGGAGACTGAGGAGGCGGAGGTTCAGCTAAGACGACCCCGGCTCTTCCGAGGAGTGAGCGCCACGCCGGACAATGGCAATGAGCTGGACAGGGATTGGTTGTACAGGAAGCCAAGGGCGCCCACTGATATGAGGCACTCAGGTGAGTTTTTGAAGATTTTGTAAAGAAAATATAAAATATAATAAATATTTTTTTACCTACCCCCAGTCCAACCCATGCTGCCCGTGGGCAACAATGGCAGTAATGCCGGTTTGACCAAAACGGAGCTGGACTGCTCGGCCCATGATAGTGGCCTGGATACCCCTCCTTCCACACACCGCCCCTCGAGTTATAGGGAGGCCAGCCGTGATAGCACCGAGACTAATGGCAGCTCCTCGCGTGGCACACTCCTAAACAACTCCTCCTCGCCGGCCGGCAGCTTCCGTGGCAAGAAGCTGAGCAGCCAGGTGACTAATCTCAACCAGCTGAACGCTCTGCATGGCTCGCGGTACTCGGTGCAGGATCAGCGCATCCTTAAGATGCGCAACAACGAGGAGGAGCGCTGTGCCTCGATCAAGATGGCCAATCGCCTGAACCAGAACCACGAGCAGCAGCAGGTGCCGCAGCAGGTGGCCTCCTATGATCCCAACCAGAATCGTTACTACAAGAATGGCAATGCCACGCCGCCCACATCGCTGACACCGCAGCACACGCCGCAGCACAAGCTGATGATGATGCACCATGGCAATGGAAATGGCAATGGAGGCGGCACCCTGAATGGCAACAGCAATGGCGGACAGGATAGGATGAACGGATCGGCCATATTCCGGGAGAGGTACCAGCACCCGGCACTGGCCGCCATCATTAACGAAGCCCAGGGCCTGAAGTTCCGAGGTAAGTTGGATGCCTTATATGGCTTTGCCTGCATCACTCATCGCTCATCCGGCATGGTTATGGGTTGGTTATGAAACTAATTGGTTTTTGGAAAAGTTAATTTATGATTTACTTAGTTTATTACGTTTTTTAATGGAATTAATAGTATTTTAAATAGAAATAATGGAATGTTTTAGGAGTGACATCCTTTTCGGAATTTTTATATTGAATGAAAGTGTCTTTTAGTGGAAACCCCTCAAATTTTTGTTAGAGTAAAAGTTTAAATTTGAGTAATTTAAAAATTCTACATACGAAACAAATTTATACAAGTTTTTTTTTATTTTATGATTTATTATTTTTCATTTTTAAATAATAGTATGTATAAACAAAATTTGGTTTTGTTTTGAAACCTCGTAGTCTGATTAGAATATATTATTAAAGAAACTCTAATTTATTGTTTTATTGCATACATACAAAATATTAAGTTTATAAACTAATTATTTGATTAAGTTCATGACTTTATCGAATACTACTTTCGTTTTAAAGATATTCACATTTAAGTTAGTTTGCCAGCGTGTTTCTAAAATTTTAAATATTATTTCATAAATTCCTTATTTTAATAAACCTTAATACTGTTCTTTTATACTTTAATATTTAGTTGTAACTGTAAATAAACCCCCAAATAAAAAAAAGGAAACCACCACAAACCTATCATCCTGCGTTCATTAAATCCATCCATTTTTTTCCTCTTCAATGCATAATGTATTTTTTCACAATTTTACTTTTGCATGTTAACAATTTAAAGAAGAGTCTGAAAATATGTGGTAAATCCAAAAACCCAAAAAAAAAAGTAAACCAAACTGTGCATGTTCACAAAGACAACACCGCTGACTTGGCCACTCCATTGTGCATGACAAGATCGGGAAATTCGTATGCCAAAAAGAAAAAAAGAAAAAATATATCTAAAGGAGACGCTCTCCTTCCCCCCAACTTGCAGAACGCGCCTATTCGGACAGTCAGCAGCGTCGCCTCAACAATAACAATGGACCGACTCCGCAACCAGCCTCGCCCCTCGCCCAGCGCCGGAATAACACCGGACTTGGCTCCGGAATGGGATCGGGAGTCGGATCGGGGGCCCTCTTTGGCACGCCCACGCGCGTATAGCGCCTAAAGGTCTAAGAATAATCCAAATCGCAGATCGGAGGAATGATATTAGCTTCCCAAAATTAGTTTAAAATGGAAATAAGCGGTAAATTAGTCAACTTTGATGGAAAGTTTTTGGAAATGATTTGCATAGAAAATACTTCAACGAAGGTAGAGAATAATTATATGTAGTAGTACTCTTAGTGTGTGTGCTCCAATGTCCAGCTTTATGTAAATGTTTAAATAAAATATACATTAAAGAAATAATAAAACAATGTGTTGGATTTTTAATGACGAAACGGAGGATTCATTTGGAAATGGAGTAATTGTAATTACAAATTTACTCAACGCTGTCCATTATAATAATTTCTTTAAGGTTAAGTATTCATATTATAATGAAGTAGTATTACAATATTATTAATGTGTTTATTAAGGTTAGCAGACTTCTTGAGTTCAAGTTTCTTGATTTTAGATAAGTTTCGCATTCCGAAACCAAATTCATTTATCTAATTTCGTCTTAATCCAGAATTTATTTATAATTTTTGCAAACTATTCATAATTTTTAACCGACCTGATATGAATAACAGCATTATCTCCAATCGTCTCTCTGAATTTTATATTCAAATAAATACGTTACTTTTGCTTGAGATCTTAATAAATTTAGCTGTCTAAAAATAAAATAAAAACGTTACATTTTTTCCCCTGCTGTCTTATAGGATATCATGGATGTCACTGCAAAATATATTTAAAATTCTGAAAATAAAGATGTGGCAGGTCTTTCTTTCATTTTGTGATTCATGATTTTTTTTCTTTGAGTTAAATCGAATTGTCAATATTTATAAGGCATTTTACCCGATTTGTTGCATGTCGATTTATAATAACGAAACTACATACTTAATAAATAATTTTTTAAAATATAAATACAAATTTTGTGCAAAATAAATTTTAAACCCATTAAAACCATTAATTGCAGACATAAGTTTAACTTCTAATAAAATTATCTCTTCAATAAATAAATATAGCTTAACCTTGGAAAAATGCATCCAGAAATAAAGCTCTGACCCAATTACTACAGAACTCCGAAAAGGGATCAAGCTCAGCAAATTTACCTGAAAGCTTTCGAGATAATTGGCAGTTATCCTTGCAAAGAAAAGCTGGAAAAGCTTAGATTTGCAAAACCTTTCCGCATATCCTTTAGGAAGGATGCAACACTGAGGAAAGCTTTGTCGGCAGGAAGCTTCCATGCTAAAAGAGAGGGAGAGAGGACCAAATGCAACCCTCACAGGATAAACCAAAGAGACCCCCATTGTGCGGGTGAGGAAGAGCGGACTTTTCGGAGTCAACAATAAAATTTTCAGTCAGCTTTGAGACGCAGCAGCCACAGCAGTAGCAGCAGCAGCCGCTGCAGGAAAAGCGGTTGGTCCATCACTGGAGCAGCATCAGGAGTAGAGAATTTTTGCCCACAGGATGCGTAGCCGCACTGAGCTGGTGACCACCACTTTTGTGGAAAGCGACGAGGACGACTTCAGTCCGGACGACGACTCCGACTCGGAGGAGGACTGGCGGCCCACAAAAAAGCGTCCGGCCAAAGCAGCTGGCTCTGATAGCGGCAGGAAGCGGAAATCGGCGGCAGGCACGGCCTCAAAGGCAAAGCGCCGGATGGCCAAGGTGAGTGACGAGGATTCCGAAAACGACGATGACCTAGAAACGGATCCCAGCGACGACGACTTCGACTATCCATCGGCCAGCACGTCCTCGAAGAAGCCGCAAAGTCTGCCGCCGAAGAAGCAGTTCGTCAAACTAAATCAGCTGGATCTGTTAGTGAAAAAGTCGGATCTCATGGAAAAAGACTGGCTGAAGAACAATCGCTTGTGTTTGTGGCGAAAGGACGACCAGACGACCCTCCTGCAGAAGTATTTGCGGGTCAAGTCTGGAGCTGAGGAGGAGGAACTGCTCTTTACATCTAGTTCAGTGGTAAGTCAGTCAAATCTTACAGTGAAGTTTTAAATAAACAAAAAATCTAAAGAAATATATGAATGATGCAAAAGAAATTGCCCTGAATTTGAAATCAATTTAAAAGGTGTCCATAAGTATCAAAATACGGACCTAGCTTACCTTGAATCATTGTAACAAGCTGTAATCTACTTAAGGCAACTTTATAATTGATCATATTTATAAGAAACTATTTCCTTAAGAAACATAAATCAAAATACTTATTTTTTCTTATACCTTAGTATTCCAGTTGGGATGAACAGCAGACCAGCGATTTTATAGAGGTCAAAGTCAACTGCTTGGATCCCAACAACAGACGCATTAAGCTACAGGATCTAGAGGCCGTGAAGAAAATCTCCGAAGAGCTCCAATCAGAAAGGGATACAAGCGCAGCATCCGACAAAGAAGACGATGAGGAAGGCGAAGACGAAAAGCCAAATGATGCTGATTAAACTATTAATTATACAAAACGAATTAACATTTTCCCTAGCAATTAAACACTAAACTAGTTGGCCAAGTTAGGGTTAGACACAAACCAATTTCCTTATAACAGCAGTCATGTGAACACCACTTTAAATTTAATTTAGTAAATTAAAGGAGTCAGAAACAGCCGACAAAATCAAAAGATTATATAACTTTGGCGTTTCAATTGCAAAAAATTACAAAGTTGTACACAAATCGGTTTAATAGAGAAGACTGAACAATTTGCCTTTTGTGGGGGAACGGTTACCGCCGCCGCTCGCCCTTCACAGTCTTGCGCTTCTCCTTCTTCTCCTCGCGCAGCTGCTTCTGCTTCTCTCGGTCATCCCTGTCCTTTTGCTTCTTAGCCGCACTGTCCAGGCGGGCCTGCTCCCGCTTCTCCTTGGCCAGAGCCTGGACATCAGATTTGTTGGTGTTCTTCGCAAGGGCTCCGCTATCGTCATCGCTATCCGAATCGGAATCGTCGTTGTCCTTGTTCACCACAGCGGTCTGCGAAAGGAGAAGTGATTAGAAGATGTCACTAAACTAGGTTACTTTGCCAACTAATTGGAGAACAAGGCAATGGGCAGGGAAACACCAGTTTCTACATGCACGTGCCTTAAATCAACCAAATTCTATAGGCAAACTGAACCAGCTAAGCTGGATTTATCCGATAGTAACCTGCGAGTACTGGGCCAGTATCTGTTGCTTGATGCGTCGCTCCTCCTCTGTGTACTCGCGCTCCTTGTTGACGGCGGGTTGCAGCTTCTGATTCTCCAGCAGCTTCGCCAGCTGGGCGTTCACATCGATGTCTAGACCTTTTTTGGGCGGCTCATCGGCGCTGACATGGCTGCACAGCCATTTCTGCAGAATGGTGGCCACCAGTTCGTTGATATCATCAGACTGTGGGTTGGAGGATACGCTCAATAAGAGAAATTTTCCGGGAATGCGGTACTCACCCCCGTTTCGCTGAGGATTCCCTCAAGGGCCTCCGTCTTCTCCTCTGTCGTCTCATCGCCCTCGAGAATGCCGACGATGTACGAGCCGAAAACGTTCTCGTCCGTATTGAGTTTACGCAGCTGGTCGTTCAGCCAGCCCTGGAACTCCTCGCTGGCACTCATGGCTTCTTAAAGTTTAGATATTTAGCATTAATGGAGGGTTATAACTTGCGAGCAGTGTTGAGTGTTGCCAGGTGATGAGTGCCCGTATAAGCTAGATTTTTGAAAAAATAAGCTAAAATAAGCTCAACATTAGCTATTAAAGCGCGCTGTCAGCGATGTTGCAATCTTCTGACTAAAATTATAATACTCTGAAGGGTATGAAAACTGACTGTAATTCTTCGAATATGTTTTTTTTTTTGCTCAACGGAAGCCCTTCTCTGATGTGATCTCTTTCTGAAAAACACTATTAAAAACTAAATTATACTGTCCTTTCCCAGATTTGTAATATAATTTAGATAGTGAATTGTAAATTAAGAAAGAACATACCTATTTAAACTGGAATCTCCATTTTCCCTTTATTAAATTTCTTAAGTATATCGCTATTGATAAAGATGATATATTTATATGACGATTTTTTTATAGTATATACCATTTTTGTATAACAGTTTGTATGCTTTATTGTGGTTATCGATATTGATAAAGACGATATATTTATATCACGATTTTTTTATAGTATATAATATTTTTGTATAACAGTTTGTGTGCTATATTGTGGGTTTTCGCAAGTTTGAGCTAAGGTTACACCAATTTAATATAAACAAAAAGTAAAAGATACACAAACAAAAAGCGAAAATGAGGGATGTACAAACTTTTGAACGCTGCTTAAAGGACTTTGAATATTTCAAAGACTTTCAAGGATTTCCCGATCCCAAAGACAATAGTCAGAAGAGGCGAATACCGCTTAAGAGAAAGCTTGTCCGGTTTAACCCACTGAATGATCTAAACGAAAACCAATTCCGCATAAAATATCGGTACAGTAAGGAAAATCTTCGCCGAATTATAGAGATAGTGCGAGATGACCTCGAAATTGAGTATTATGAACCACCGAAAAGGGAGCAGGTTCCTATAGACTTGCAAATTTTATCAGCAATACGCCTGTGGGGTGGGACAGAGGTAAGAAAAGTATGGAAATAAAATCGATTCTATAATCTATGTATTTCTTCCAATTATGCAAAAGCAAAAAGCTCTTGGTAAGCGGAGCGTTTGTTAACTTTTGAAAGAAACACGTAAAAAGTCGTACAATTTAATTTGAAACACATTTTCAGCATGGAAAAAATGTTCGATTTTAATCAATTTAAATAGATTTATTTTGTAAAATTTTTAGATTAAATCGATTCAGTAAAAATCGATTTATTTCCAGCTCTAGTAAGCAGAATGAAAAAAAAAGGCGGGAAGAGTTAGTTGTTTTGAAACTGTCCGTTGATATGCTCGGTTTTATTTTGCCATTTTAGCACCCCCAACTGACGGCAATGGCGCATGGCGTTAGCTTACGAACTTTGGCAAAAATCACTCGTCGTGTTGCTTCAGTGTTGGCGTCGAAAGCATCGCGATATATAAGAATGCCGGCGACACTTTCAGAAAAAGAGCGAATAATGTGTTCATTCCAAGCCATCGCGAATATGCCACAGGTTATTGGGGCATTATTGCAGACCACAGTGAGATTTCAACCGGAGAACTGTGGCTCTCATCTCAGCGAAGAAGATCCAGATGGCGATTCAACGTATCTAGCTCAATCGAACGAGGAGCTGCACTTGCAAATTGTCTGCGATGCCGCCTATAGGATAAGGGACCTGGATATTCGGTTGATTGATGAGCACTCAATGACCTCAGACGCTGAAATGTTTGCTTTGTCCAAAATCAAGGATCGGTTCGAGCAGAACGAGTTTCGTGGTCGAATTCTGCTGGGCAGCGAAATAGTACGTTGTTCTTCATCACTCTTCACGCCAGTGCGTTTTCCGAGGAATCAATCCGAGGAACTCTACAACCACGCCCACTCGACCACGTATGCATCGGCCAGAAAATGCCTGAGCCTGTTGATGAGTCGCTTTGGTATTCTGGGCACCGAAATACTTGGATCTCATGGATCGGCCAAGCAAACTATCACAGCACTATCTATTTTGCACAACATGGCAATGGATTGGGCGGATCCTAGCATCGGTAAGACATATTCTGATAATAGTGTTTTATTTTTTTATTACAGTAATTCTTTACTTCAGATTCGAAACTGCATGTTTCACCTTATAAATCGACTTTCTTCAATGCCATAAGTAACGGATCAAAATCTGGAGAGAACAACAATAGAAAGCAGTTCATTAAAACCCATTTTGCATCTCAATAAGAACAATACTTATAATAAATAGTAATTCGGACATATAATATATTATATTAATAACTTCATTAAAAACAAGAAAGGAAGCTAGCTTTGGCACGCCGAAGTTTGTATATAATTGCAGCTTACAATTGAATTAATCAAATTTGATCAAAAAAAGGAAAAAACAAAAATTATATAAAGCACTAAAGGACCTAGCTTGAGAATAATTGGACAGACGGACATGGCTAGATCGACTCTGCTGTTGATACTGAATATATGAACTTTGCAGGGTCGGAAAAGACTCCTTCACTGCGTTGCAAATTTCTGGCTAAAATAATAATATCGGTGTTTCTCCACCTCTAATATTTGGGACAGTATGCGTTTTCCTTGGAAATAGAGAGATTGCGGTTACTCTAGAGCTAAAAATAAATCGATTTTTTTTAATTTTAAAATTTAAATTAAAATAAAAATAGTGTGCTTCAAGATATGTGTTCATTAAAGATTTTTCATATTATTGTTCTTTTCATTTGCTATTTGTTATTAAATAATTTTTTTTTGTCCTTCATCTTTTTATAACATCTTCATCTTTATATATAAAAAAGTATATATTTACTAAATTGTGTCATACACCATTACAAATTTTTATGTATTTGTAATATAATTAAATATAATAAATCAAAAATATAAGCCTTTTGGAGACATACGCGTAGATTTCAAAGAAGTTTTGGAACTTTTTCGATTAAATCGATTCTACAAATTTAGATCGATGTATCGCAGAATAGGAAAAAATCGATTAATCGACTATAAAATCGATTTTATATCCAGCTCTAGGTGATTCTGATTTTTAAGCTTGCCTCAGCATTTGCGCGTGCCTGTGTAGCTTTGCAAAACAGTCAGTGTTTAGATATAAAATTAATACAAATATGGCTGAAGATCAGACCCGTGGACGCAGGCGTACATACGACGATGATGAACCTAGAGGCAGTTCAGAGCAGCAACCAGTACGTACTTTAATGTTTTATTCGCATTAACAATAAATCCATTATTTAATGGTAAATAGATTTGCTAAATAGGGAATCCTATTCCAGAAACTATAATGTTTGGGAAGAATACTGTGTTTTTTCGCGAATGCAATCTTCCAAGAACTTCCGTTATGTTGTTTCTCACATACATCCAAAAATGCACATGTACATATGTGCGCGTATTTTTCAGGCTGTATTTTCGATCAAATAAACAAACGGATCGTATGCTTCAATATTCGTTTTTTTTCTCGAAAGACGATACAGTCCATTTATGGGAAATATCAAACAATGTCGCGTTTAATGTGGACAAAATGCCTGCATGAAAACAGATCGCATTTTCACTGCGCAAGCAATTTTTGAGACAAAGTTGTGCATTTTCTGTGAGGCCATTTTGTACAATATTTATTTTGCTGTGATACATAATTCCTTAAGAACACAACATTAAAGAAACAGGAATAATGTTTTTTTTTTTTTCTATTTGACTTCGAAGATTAGGAATTTGTGGAAAGATGGAAAGGAAACGACAAAAAGCGCAACGATAAGTTTTTGTAGGCTTTAAATTACGGAACATGCGAATGCGGGAGAAAAAGGAACCAAGAACCATACTTAGCACAATGAGTGCGAGTGAAACCACAATAGTGTGTCGATCAATTCACACGAAAAGCACTCTAGAAAAAGAGCAACAGCGAAACCATCCAGCGATCATGAATGAATTAAAGGTTATATAGGAGTGTACAAAGGGTAAATCAACGACATACGACTGGGCTTTTGGTTGAACTTTTAGCGTGTTACTTCCTATACGGCCAAATAAATCGCTGATATTTTAGGTAATTCAGTCATTCAGTCGTATAAAGGATTGAAATATCTAATATAAATTATAAATATATAAGTTGAAAAAAAAAAATAAAAACGAAGTAATCTCGACTTTCATTACATTAAGCTATATATTTTTTTTCAAGTTTTACAGTTTCAGTTTTACATTTTCCTTAGCGATTTTTTTATGGCATGATTATGATTCACGATTCGCATTATATTTTAAAGTCATATTTAGAAATAAATAATAGTAGGTAAAAATATGTTTGAAAACGGCGAAGATACAAATATTTTCTATAGAAAATTGACTGCTAAATTCCATTCAGATAGCTCCAGAACTGAGAGGCTCATTTGCGTTGAAACAGACAGACTGACAGACTGACAGACTGACTATGCTATTGTATTATATATGTATATTTGAACCCTGAATTCTTGCAGAGGACAAAAATATTTAAAGGACCACCGGCTGGTACGGCTCCCGATGCCCGTCCAAGTGGTTCGAGATCTGATCAGCCCGGAGGTTCCCGAGATGGAGATGCCAGGCAAGGAAGACGAGAAGGAGAAAGCGGAGCAGACCGCCGACCGCGGGGTGATCGATTTGATTTTGTCAATTCTCGTCCGGCTGATATAGTCAGCAAGAAGGGGACAGAGGGGAATCAGATAAGTCTGCAAACCAACTTCTTCCGTTTGAAAACAAAGCCGGAATGGCGAATCGTGCACTATCATGTACAGTTCGAGCCGAGCGTTGAGAACCCACGCGTCCGAATGGGAATACTTTCGGATCACGCCAAAGTCCTGGGATCAGGCTATCTTTTCGACGGGCTGCAATTGTTCACTACGCGGAAGTATGAGAAGGAAGTGACAGTGCTTCGCGGAAAGTCGAAGTTCGACATAGAATACACTATAACGGTCAAGTTTGTCGGATTCATATCGACCGTCGAGCCTCGCTTTTTGCAGGTTCTAAACTTAATTTTGCGCCGATCTATGAAGGGTCTCAAACTGGAATTGGTTGGTCGAAATCTCTTCGATCCCCATGCAAAGGTATGCTTAATTAATATCTTGTATTTTTCGATCAACTCACTCGGATTTCCATTTTATTATAGATCCCCATCCGAGAGTTTCAAATGGAACTCTGGCCAGGCTATGAAACCTCGATCCGACAGCACGAGAAGGATATTCTATTGTGCACTGAAATAACTCACAAAGTTATGCGCACTGAAACTGTCTATGACATACTGCGACGCTGTTCACAAAATCCGTCCCGGCACCAGGACGAATTCCGTGTGAATGTCTTGGACTTGGTTGTTCTTACGGATTACAATAACAAAACTTACCGCATTAATGATGTGGACTTTGGCCAAACACCGAGGTCAACGTTCGATTGCAAGGGAAAAAGTGTCAGCTTCGTGGAGTACTATCTGACTGTAAGTCTTTGGTAATCTTATTTCACTCGTTCTATATTAACCAAGATTTTGTTTATAGAAATACAACATTCGGATCCGCGACCATAATCAGCCTTTGCTGATATCGAAGAATAGGGACAAGGCTCAGAAGACGAATGCCAGTGATGTGGTGGTCCTTGTTCCGGAGCTCTGCCGAGTGACTGGCCTCACCGATAACATGCGTTCGAATTTTCAGTAAGATCGGCACCTACAACTGATCCAAACATGTATTTATCTTTCTTATCAACAGACTAATGCGAGCTATGTCTGAGCATACTCGTATGAACCCAGATCGACGAATCGATCGCCTGCGAAAGTTTAACCATCGCTTGCAAAATACAACCGAAAGTGTCAAGGTACTCAGAGATTGGAATATGGATCTTGATCAACATTTAACTGAGCTCAAAGGCCGCGTAATTTCCGCTCAAAGAATTGTTTTCCAAAGCGGAAAGTAAGTTTTAAGAAGTAACTCGGTGAAGTTGCATTTTATTATTATTATTTTTGTATACCAGAACTAGTGCTGGCGATAACGCCGATTGGACACGATGCTTCCGCGACAGTCGCTTGCTTACCACTCCCAGGGACGGCCTTGATCGCTGGGTAGTTATTGTCCCCGAACGCCTTTCATACGACCTAAGAAATTTGATTGAAAATATGCTCAGAGCTGCAAACGGAATGGGCTTTTACATTAGAAGTCCTGAAGAGTAAGGAAATTAAGTTATAATTTTTGTAATCATCTAAATGAATTGAATTGAATTGACATTAACTTTCAGAATGAAGATCTACGATGACCGCACTGCTACCTATATTCGAGCTATGGATGACTGCTCTCGCAGGGATCCCAAACTTATCTTATGTCTTGTACCGAATAACAACGCCGAAAGGTTTTTAATAATTTTTTACCATATATATTGTTTATATTACAATTGGTTTACTCTAAAATTTAGTTTGATATAATAATATTGTACTTAACTCTTCTAATAAATTTTGTCCCCTCATTTCAGATACTCGGCGATCAAGAAAAGGGGATACGTCGACCGAGCTGTGCCAACACAAGTTGTGACGGTTAAAACGGCAAAGAACCGCGGCCTCATGAGTATTGCCACCAAGATAGCAATTCAGATAAATTGCAAACTAGGATATACTCCGTGGATGATCGAGTTACCTCTGTCCGGTCTGATGACTATCGGATTTGACATTGCCAAGAGCACGCGTGACCGCAAAAAGGCTTATGGCGCCCTGGTGGCTTCCATGGACCTCCAGAAGAACTCAACTTACTTCAGCACTGTTGCGGAGTGCAGTGCCTATGATGTTCTCTCCAACACCCTTTGGCCAATGATAGCGAAGGCACTGCGGCAGTATCAACGAGAACATGAGACCTTACCGACTCGTATCCTCTTTTATAGAGACGGTGTGAGTTCTGGCTCCCTAAAGCAGCTTTTTGAGTACGAAGTCAAGGATATAGTTGAGAAGCTCGATGCCGAGTATAAGCGAGCCAATGCAGGACCCCCAAGTTTGGCCTATGTCGTCGTAACTAGAGCAATGAACGTTCGCTTCTTCCAAAATGGAAGGCAGAACCCGCCTCCTGGAACGGTCGTCGATGATGTGGTCACTCTGCCCGAGAGATATGATTTTTATTTGGTATCGCAGAAGGTGAACCAGGGCTCAGTATCGCCGACTAGCTATAATGTTCTGTATAGCAACATTCGGTTAAGTCCAGATCAGATACAGAAATTAACCTATAAGATGTGCCATCTGTACTATAATTGGTCGGGAACCACACGTGTTCCTGCAGTTTGTCAGTATGCCAAAAAACTGGCAACCCTTGTCGGTACTAACTTACACGCCATTCCTCAGAATGCGTTGGAGAAAAAGTTTTATTATCTATAAATAAAACAAAACAGTAAGCTCGTATACTTTTCTTAACGTTATGAAAGTTATTCCTTAAAGTTTGCTATATAAGTTTCTTTATCAACCCATTTCTTCTGCTACTTAAGATGACTACAAACACGAATGAAAACAAAGCTACGACAACTATTTGTTTTTTGAAATTTGGAGTATAATTACTTTATTATTTATATTATATATATTTTATTTTATATAAAGAAATACACACACATCCTGTACGCTCGCTTGCTTATATACGTGAATCATTGTATTAATTACAGGTATTTAGCTTTCACAAGGATAATACAAATTCATAGCTTGCTTTTGTTGAGTATATTGAAATATGCTACGGAGTTCGATAGTTTTTGTTTAATGTAAGCTACAATATATTTACAAAATTCTAGTTTCGTTTTGGATAAATGTTTAATAGATATTAATCGTATCGATTGCAAGTTTGGGGGTAGGATCTTTGAGTTCAGTGATAATATCGATTATTTATATAATTTAATATCCAAACACCGAGTCTACTATGATACAGAAGCCCATCATTATAACTACTTAAAACTTTTCGGGGCTTCAAATTCAAATGCGTTCACTATATAGTAGCGATTACTGTAACGATAATTACTCGTTGGTGTATATATATACAATTGTATTAATGTTTTGATTTTAGATATTAGATTAGGATTAGGTGTAGCTGTGTATATGGTATAAAGGGTGGTGTGGAAAAGCTTTGGTGCTTTTGTGTAATCCAATTCTGTATATACCACGCCTGGCTTAGACCATCTCATGGATTAATTCTCTTTGGAATTACTTTTTCTTTTTGTTTTTCAGTATAATGTCCGGCTTCAGCGAGTTCATCAGGGATCAAGCCGATGTCTCGTTTGGCTCCATCCAGCCCTCGCTGTCGTCTTCGCTATCTGAATCCTCCGATTCGGATAGCTCAATTGCCACACGTCTGGCCAAGATTGAGGCCACATCCAACGGGGCTGCGTTGCGTTCAAACTCCTTTTGCTCCGACTTTTCTACCTTTCGTAGGGTAATGCCTAGAAAAAAAGTAATTGTGGGAAGTTAGCAGAGGTCGGACATATTGATACTGTTTCGATATTTTAAGCAAAATTCGATATTTTTATAAAACAATATTTCAACGTTGCTGTATATGCGCGATAAATTGAATTTTGTTCGGTATGTATATAAACCAATATAATTCAATATTTTTTAAAGTTAACGATATGTTATTAAGTATATATTACTAATTTGCACTCACCATCTCGAATGGCCTTCATCAAATCATTGCGTGGATCGTGGAATGGAGGCATTATCTTCTTAGCCGCTACAATGTGGGGCGGGGCACCATTTTGTTGGCCTGACATGGGCATTTCGCCGTTGATCAGGGACTTGGGCAGAATTTGGTGTGGCCTCATCGTGTGCTGGTTGCCACTGCCTAGGCTCATGCCATCCTCTACAGGTGGCGGTGGTGGTGGCGGCGGGGGCGCCGCATTCGGTGGCGACATCTTGGGTGAGTGCTGCAATTTGAGGGTTTAAACACACAAAATTCAATTCGAATGAAACAGATGGAAACTAACCTGATCTGGCACTGGTGGCGGCGGTGGCAAGTCGCTAAGAGAGTTCAATTGGTTACCCCCAGACATTCCGATGCTGTTGAATGTGTTGGCCAGCTGCGTCATAACCATGTCCGCATTCTGCATGCTATTCTGTGTCATCTGCGGAGATCCAGCTCCTCCCGACGCATTGATGCTTGCCCGGCCCAGCAGCTTAACCGCCATGTGGCCACCGCTGCTATTGGCGCCGTTCATCACGGACATGGGCGAAATTACGTCCGGAACTGGCGGCGGCGGTGGCAAGGCATCCCGGCTGGTCGACATACTTCGTCCTCGGGTCGGCGTGTTGGCATTAGAGGCTGTGGGTGTACCGCCACCGCTGCCATTCGACGGCGGAGCCGGTGGGGGCTGCGAGGGACGCGGCTTGTTGCGCGTCGGTGTGCCGCCTGGTCCGTAGATAGGTTCCGGAGACATAACGCCCTGGCCACCTGTCTGTCCGTAAAGCGCATGCGACTGGTACAGCCCGGTGTCATACATCTGCTGTTGATGCTGCTGCATGTGCTGCTGCATCTGTTGTCCGCCGCCGTTGGGTCCAAACGTGGCGGCATACTGATTGGCCATCTGGGGAGTGAGCTGCTCGTAGGTGCTTCCATCGATCTGCTCGGATGGGTAGGGGCGGTGCAATTCGATCGAATTTGGTCGAGGTTGGCGAGTTTCGTAGACTCCCATATCTAGAAAACGGATGGGAAAGTTGTTAGAAGACCGCTTTATATATATATTTTTACAGGACGACACACATCTCATTTAAAATTAAAGACAAAAACACGCCAATTATTATTGTGTAATTACACATGGGGAAAATTAACACATGTAATTATAAATCAATCAAGAGTTCCTGTGCACGTTACCCAATATTAATTTTGATACTTGTATGTACATCATTTACCAATCGAAGCTTTTTTGGCACAGAACAGGAACACAATTTAGAGAAACCATCAAGAGAACAAGATGTGGCGACAGAAAGAAAATTGGTTAAGCTGCAGAGAGTGACAATGAACGATTGGAAAGACGGAGATACGGAAGGAAATTGACTGAACTACAACATAACAGAATGAAAAGATATCTATCCTAAACAGAAACTAACTGCTCCCGATCAATCATCAATCGCGATTATTAAATAGAGTCCAATAATTTAAGGGAGCAATTTCTCACTTATTGCGAAAGTGTTATAAACACATTCGAATTCATTGAATTCGCGATTTCGATTGATTCCGAGATTTCAACTATTCTTTGCACAAAAAAAAAAAAGGGATTGCTAGTAAGGAAAAGTAGTAGTAGTAGTAGTAGGATAGAAGCTGTGATAGAACACTTATAGTCTCTTTACTGAGCTTGCTTTTTATAGGTGTGTGTGGATGTGGATGTCTAACCTGCAATCGCAACGGCGGTTTGCTTTGTGACATTACTGTTATTCTCCAAATGCGATAGCATATTATAAGGCTTTACTGTATCTGTAAATGAGATGATTATGCGTGTTTGATCCAATACATAATTAACAAATTCAATATGGTTTCAAAGTACAACGGAAAGGGATTAACAAAAAACTATAACAAACGACATGCAAGCAAAGTCCTAAGCGGTGAGTAGTCGGCGCGATTCGAAACATGAAGTTAAATATTTTAACCACAATTTGAAGAACTATTACTAGAATTTTAAGATCAATTCATACGTAAAACGATATTATTCTCAGTCTAAATAAGACTGGGAAATTAGACCTCATAAATTGAAGTTGAACATAACAAAAAAAATCCTTTGCGCTTTGTTTTTCCAAGTTTTAATCTTCAGATTAATTGATAATCTCTCAGTTTAGTTCTTATTGTAATCGCTTACAAAAAATCCTTCCTAGTTGCCATACTTTCTTTGAATTTCATGTTCTATTAAGTTGACTCGCTCGATTTATCTAAGGAAACAAGTGTAGAGCTCATTTCTCACATTCTCAAATGGTTACAAATTAGACTTAATTTGGAATGACTCAAACCGTTCAACTGTTTTTTTTACAAGCTGTGTTTTACTTCATCATAAAATACCGAACATTTTCGGTTAGTTCATGAATAAACATTACTTGGTCTTGACTAAAAACAACCTCGAAAAGCTTATGTTTTTTGCTCACTTTTCCCTATTTTATGATGATGTGGGTGTTAATGCAGCAACTGCAAACTTGGCGAAATAAAACATATTAGTGATCATCTGATTTCTTGGTCTTTAAGGCGAATCCAAAACTAGCAAGTGAGCTACAAAAGGTGAATGCAATGGCTGAAACATCTGTATCGTGGGATGTCGGCCGGGCGGGGTGGCGCTTAATGAAAGCTACAAGGCCAGGGCCCCATCATCGTACCTACGTCCTGGACATTACCGACAACCTGGTGGTGGTGCGCATCGAGAGTGCTTTGCCGCAAATCGATGTCAGCCTCGCCCACAGTCTGTATTTTGACTAGCTGAACTACACGGGCAGACAGGACATAATTGATAATTAAACAGATTCCAATCGAAGGCGATGGACAAGTTCAAATATTCAGTGCGTAAACGAACTTTCCAATATCAGCAGCATCAACATTAACGAATTTACTGCGCACTGAGTACTTGGCTCTTGGAGCTCCTCCATCCACAATCCCAATTGGCGAGTACTTACTTCCGTAGCCGGCCTCCTCGTTGACCATAGAGTTGGGCGTGCGATAGATGACATTGTTGGGCATCAATGTCTCGCCATGCACCAGGGCACGCTGTCGCTGCTGCTCGCGCGTATTGTGCGGCACCCGAATCTTGGTCTTCTGTTTCTTGTTTCCACGACCGGCAGCTCCGCCGGCGCCTCCCTCCTGCCGCGGCCTGTTCAGTTTCTTTCCCTTGTCGTGCATCACCCGCTCGGTGTCCTTGAGCATTTCCTGGCGCCACAGCTCGAAGAAGTAATTGGGATCCGTGTAGAATTTGAGCCCGTCCTTGCCATCGTCCCGATAGACATTGAGCTTGTCCAGCGGCGGTGGTTTGTCGCACTGTGCATATGTTTCCATCATGGGCGCCGGCATGGTGGCACGCGAGAAGATCTGCTGGTCAAATATCTTGGCCGACTTGAAGGCCTTCTTGCGCGTAATATCCGTCAGAGGGACCTCCTCCACTGTACTGTCCAGCTGGGTCACCTTAATGGCCAGCCGATCGATACGCGCCTGCAGCGAGTTTGCCCGATCCCCGATGTTGCCAACATCGCGGGCCAGTTCACCGAACACATCCTCGGCGTGCTTGGACAGCGACGAAAGCTGGCGGATGATGTTTGTCAGTGTGGTGTTGGTCACAGTCTCCAGCTCCACGGACTGCAGCTCATCCTGCTGGTACACGGAGCGGGCCACGTGTACGGGCTCAATCGATCGCTTCGGCAGTGGCATTATGGCGAGTAATTGATCCAACTAAGCAGCACACACCGGTGAATTAGCGCGTCCTCATTGACTGAAATAAATCAAATGTTCATTATTTGTCTACATTTAAAGAGTTTAAGTAAAGTTAAACCTAAACTGGGTATATTCTCTTCCTCAAACTTCTTTCTTTATATTAACTTTTCTTGAAGCTTATGGTGATTCACGAGCTCAATGTCGGGTCATGAACTTCATCAAATACAAAAGGCATAGAATAAGAAAAGGAATCACGTATAAACATTTAATTAATTTACTATATCAAGTTTTAGTAAATGGAAAAAGCTTTGATTAACGCTTGAAATGCATTACGTAGGCAACAAATGTATGGCTGAATAATATAAACAAGCTTAATAATCTTCCATTTATAAGTTTGTAAATATGTAACACAAGCCGCATTTGCTTATACATTCCTATTAGCACTATTTTCTTTCATGTTTTTTACTCGTGATTTTTGAGGGTCAAGATGCTTTATCGTTTGAAACGTTTTCTGCACAGTCGCCCGGTTTGTTATTTCAATTATTTTGTGATATGCGCGGCTGATAAATTCGAAGTCTGGACCAGAGCAGACCACACCCCACGGAAATGGGTATTCACTATTGGGTGATAAGAGCGTTACGCCCAAAAATCACCCCCGCCGCAAAGATTTCGCCGCCTTCCCGCTGGGATAACGGCGATAGCGCACAATGACTATCCATCGGCTTCCGCTCCGACGCCAGCGACTTTACGTGGTGGCACCTACTTTACGTAGCGGCTGCCTCCTGGCCTCCCACCAACCAACGCAAATTAGATATTCCGTCTGCCGCGACTGGCACTCGCACGCACACATGCACCTACGTACGCGCACCCAAGTGTGTATGTGGCTTTGGGGCGACTTTACGCGATTCTCGCACTTGAACACTTGTGTTAAATCGCAACAATACACATATTTGAGCAGGCACTTTCTATTCGCACGGCTGCAGAGGCAGAGACCTGACTTCGATTTAAAACACTCTTCTCCCCTCCTCCCACACACACCTCTCGGACAGCACACACAGCACGCCCGTCACACTTTTCGCTTCACGCCAGGCAGCACAACAACAAACATTAAGCAGCCACTTCCGTTTCGGCTGTTCGGTGCTAAATTTGATCCAATGAAAACACTAATTAGCCAATTTGTGACTTGAAAAATGCAAATATTTGCTCGTTTTGTGGAAACTATGATTTCCACACCTTTGTTTTAGTGATGGAATTGGAGTGCTATCGATAGCGGCATAGGGAAGTCGCCAATCGATAGTTTGACCGACTACTTCAGCAAAGAAAATTCAAGAATGCTTTATCATATGATAAAAAGCGATACTAGTATCGCTACTTCTTTAGATATTAAATTAGTTAAATAATAAAATGTTATCGTTTAGGGGTTGAGTTGTCGAAAAAGTATCAAATGTAAAAATGATTCCCGATTGTAATCGATTATTTTAATCGATTTTGATTTTTCCCAGCATCGATTGAATTCCATCTCTAATAGCGGGGGTGCAAATAGGTTCCATGCACATGTATCATTATAGTAGGCTGTGAAAAGTTTTAGTGAATGGATATAAAAATTCCAGTATAACCTTTTGGCTGGAATGTACATACATACAAACCATATTTATAAAAGCCAAATAAATCACTATAGTTGAAATTCTGCATTTGCCGTTAGTTTATCGTAGGTAAGTTTTGTCAACCCCAACCACAACCTTCACGCACACTCTGTAACCGAACGGAGGATGCCTCCGCCTTCGTTTCCGTCTCCGCCTTCTCTTCTAGTTTGCCTATTTATTTACTTGGCGCAATTTTCGTGCTGGAAATGTAATCACGCCGATGTGCTCTAAGGACAAGTGCCAGTGACCTAGATATTTTGGGAGCTCTGCGCTTGAGACTCCGACCAGCAACAAGAACAACACCACCGCCGCCGTATCTCTGGCTCGAGCCTTAATCCTCTTCCCGACCGAGCGGTGTGCACAACCACACACAAAGTAAAGGTCACAAACCGCGCGAGGCAAGTAAGTTTCTGTACATTTGACCTGGTTTACAGAGTGGCTGCCCTGCGGCGGGAGGGGTGTGTTGACATGCACATGTACATGTTCACCGTTAGGGGGCCGGGGGCCACATGTGACCTCTTCAGCGATTAATCTGCATCCGCAATCTTTCCTCTCCATTCCATCCCATCGAACGAATCATTAAATAATTGTAGGACTTTTTTGGTGGGTGGTAACCGCGCGAATCGAGCTTAGTGTGCCATACCCATGTGTGTGAGTGTGTGACCAGGACTGGACATGCGTAACAACAGTGGCTACAGCCTGGCCAGCAACAGTCTGAACAACAACAACAACAACAACAACAGCAACGGCATCGGCCACTGTGCCCCTCAACAGAGCCCAGGATCACCTGGCGCCCGCTGCTACTCCAATGTGGACAATACAACGCTTTATTACTGCAATTATGACAACTGCAACCTGATCGCCCCCGTGGCACCCTGGACCCGGAGTCAAAATCAAAATCAGAGCCATCCGAACCTTCAGCAACCGTCAAAGCGAATTCCCACCAAGCAAGCCAACAGGTTGCACTACCAACAGGCGGCCAATTCTGCGCCGGACTCTTCGCTCTACGCAGATGCCTTTGGGCAGCCATCGTTGATTAACCAACGAATGATAGCTGGGAACAACAAGAGCTGCGAGTACGTATACCACAAGAACCACCGGCGAGCAGAGGAGCAGCCACATCAGCAGCAGTACAAACTACTGCGTCCCTATGCCACTGCCGACAAGGAGCAGCAACGCCACTCCATCGTTTACTACGACCCAGAGCTTAAGAAACGGAAAGCCCGCTTGCCCGAGTATACGGACAATTGTCCGGATCGATATCGCGGCCTGAATTGCGCCTCACCAGAGCCGACATGGGATGCCATACTGTAATTTTGAACAATTGCATTTATTGTTACTTGTTGTCCTGCTTGTTGAAATACTACATACAGTACATACAATCTCCAGCTTACACGCACACACACACCACTCACACGTATTTGTATGTTGTTGTGTTAGATATCACACAAAACTCTAGATAACTACCCATATATTATCCAACAGACACTCATTGAACATAGATGTGTGTGTAAAGAATCCCATATTCACCTCAGTTCCTCCCACGACACTAACCTACCTTCTTCTGTTTCAGCAGCTCCGAACGTCCAACGCAATACCACACGCACTACCAGCACTATTTCTCCTACTTTTACAACCGTGGAGGAGGCGAGAAGGAGCTTCTGTCCAAATCCTCTTTTGCCTCCAATAGTAGCCGCAAACTGCCAATGAGTAAATTTCAAAAGTCATTCGCTGTCGTCGTCAGTCCTCGTGGAGATTCCACCTCAGATGACACCATCATTAATAGTCGCCGTCAGACTTCCGAAGAACGCAACTGGCCAAATCTTAAGTTTGACAAGCATGTGCTGAAGGAAAAGCTGCCGAACAATGGCTTGGACACAGACTACACTGCAGACAATGGCTGGGTGGAGGCGGAGGATGATGGCGAGAATTACCGGGAAACCAAAGAAGTCTATGACGCATCTGTGGTAATTGATGGATTCGAACAGATTCATCGGCGCTATTGCCGAATTTCCGAGAATACGACCATCGAGGATGCCGGAGATGGTTTACTCAATAACAATAATAATGATATGAAATATATACGGAAATCGGTGGTGGATCATCCGGTTCCACGGCTGCCGATGACGCCAAAGAGAGCCAAAGGTGGAGCAGCCGTGTCCGTCAAGAAGCCAATGCCTACAGTCCACCGGGTGCTGCTTTACAGCACGCAAAGTCCAAGGATGGGTCGCAAGCAGCAGCTAGCCAACCAGCGCAGTCTTAGTCTAAAGCAGCAGCAAGGCAACAAGTCACAAGGCGGCGGAGGCGAGGGACAAACGGTAATTCTGATGGAGCCGGAAACTAAGCAAGATGGCCAGCGCAGCCCGATAGACTACGATCGCGAGGATTTTGATGACGACGATGACTTGGACAATCGTAAGAAGAAATTATATAAACTTTTACTGCTGACTATTATTACCTATCTTTACTTAGTTTCGAATTTCGATGAGAGCGACACGGCCAGTGTTCTCTCGGACACAGATGACGGTTATCGAGCGCATGCCTATAAGCTAACGCATTCCACGGATCGCTTCGCAACGCCCCAAAGCACGCCCAGCTATCTGACTTCGCAGTCTTCCGAGGATGATCTTAAAAATCCAGATTCTCTGCTAGTGCCCAGCCTGTTTCCCCACGTGCCGCCCTATCTGTCCTTCTCGTCGAACACCAAGAAGGGCCCCAGGGTGCCACCAGAACTCCATCGAGTGCTCAAGTGGCGCATTACCAATATAATGCCCAAGGTAGTACGGCTTATACTGGCTAACAGCGGCATGAGGATGCTGAAGAGTGAGTTTTTGAAGCATTTAAATATAAATTCTCAATATATAATTTATTACAGAAACCAATGACTGGATGGGCGTGTGGGGCAAGCATTTGAAGTCGCCCTGCTTCAAGACCATTCGATCATATCAGAAAATCAACCACTTGCCTGGCTCATTTCGCATCGGACGAAAAGATTCGTGCTGGAAGAATCTGCAGCGGCAGATGAGCAAGCACAGCAACAGGGAGTTTGGCTTTATGCCGCGCACTTACATTATTCCCAATGATCTGGGAGCCTTGCGTCGTCACTGGCCAAAGTATGCTCAGCGCAACACAAAGTGGATTATAAAGCCACCGGCCAGCGCACGCGGTGCGGGCATTAGGGTCATTAATCGATGGGGACAGATCCCGAAACGTAGGCCACTAATCGTCCAAAAGTAAGAAAATTGGAATAAGTATATTAACTAGTATATATCTAATTTTATTTCCTTGGTTCTTAAAGGTATATAGAAAGGCCACTACTGATTAATGGCAGCAAGTTTGACCTGCGGCTGTATGTGTTGGTGACCTCTGTAAATCCTTTGCGAGTTTTTATGTACCACAATGGTCTGGCACGATTTGCTTCAGGTAAATTAGTTCTTTTCTACTGGAAAGTTTTATATATGTGTTGTTTCTCCACAGTTAAATACAGTGCCAAAACGGACACTTTAAACGATCGTTGCATGCACTTGACCAACTACAGCATCAACAAGTTCTCTTCTAACTATTCAAAGAACGAAGATGTAAATGCCTGCCATGGCCACAAGTGGACCATCAAGTCTCTGTGGCAGTACTTGGCCAATCGTGGTGTTCGCACCGATTGCCTGTGGGAGGCCCTGCGCAGTTTGGTCCTTCGCACTATTCTCGCTGGCGAGAATGGCATAAATAGCATGATCCGGGCAAATGTGGAGTCTAAGTACAGCTGCTTTGAACTGTTTGGCTTTGATGTGATTTTAGACTCAGATCTCGTTCCCTGGCTACTGGAAGTTAATATATCACCGAGCTTACACTCGGAACTGCCACTAGATGCTCATGTCAAGGCGCCGTTGGTGCAAGGCGTTCTGAATACGGCATTGTACAATGTAAGTTGGATTTGAAGCCTTATTAGGAGCTTTAAAAATATTAAAAATTCTTTTTATTTATAGGTACCTCCAAAACTATCAATGGATAAGCAAAAAGAACTGGCCGCCGAGTTTTCATTTCCGCCTGGCACACAAATGTGCTACGACAAGCGGCTTTATATTAATTATTTATCGCGCGAGGAAAAAGTGAAGCACAATACCTTTACAAGGAAGTCCATGGAAGACAGAAATGAGGTGGGTTGTTTGTTTTTTATGACTTATTTTATTTAATATAATCTTCAATAGTATGTCAATGACATCCTGAATAACCTTACCCCTGATGACGTCCGCTGCTTGATCATTGCCGAGGATGAACTGGCGCGTTGTGCGCCACTGGAGCGAATTTTCCCAACTGATCAAACCCATAAGTACCTTAAATATAATGACAGTCCAAGGTATTACAATCGTCTGCTGGATGCCTGGGAATCGCGCTATGCTAACAATCGTACCGAAGGCATCGCGCTATTGCGCGACTACTGTCAGAACAAATACCATCTTCAGGTCCCAACACCGCCAGCCAAAAAGGTGAGATCTTTATTCCTGAATGGTGCGAATGCTTTTCACAAGACTCTCATATAAATTCGAAATCTGAACAACGATTTTATGGGTTAGGTCAGGATTTTGTCATTAATTTATATTCCCAATTTGGTTGTCTTATCCGTTTTGTTTTCCCAAAAATATGTTTATTAAGTATTTGATTTTACATTCTAAATCTACTCTATACACAACAAACTATTAATAATAATTATAACAATAATAATATAATTATAATATCTAAAGATCAGTTTAACAAAAAATATTCATTACTCTCGAATTTTGTTAAATTTTGAGGGCTGTTGGAGATTTATACAATCGTTCTTTTGGCGCTGCCGAGCCCTTTGCCATCGTAAGTCTTATCTGTTGACCATGCAGGGTCTGAGTAAAATTCAATTAAATCGAATATCTGTAGATAGAACAAGAAACAAAACAAAAACCAGTAAGCTTGTTATAATATATCGTATTGTCTTTATTTTGAAATATACATATATCCAGGACAACAAAGTGTATTTGTCATCTCTGCCGGTTAACTACTTACCATAACGTAATAAATCTTTTGTTTTTCTTTATACAGTAATTAATGCCTAGGTAATTAATAACGAAGCTTAATTAAACCAAGTTCAAGTTACTTAAACTTTAACCATGTAGAAGGGATGGTGAAATAGTGATGTTCTAGTTACAAATCAAAGTGTTTTTAATAAGTGTAATCAAAAGAGTTCTAGAAGTTTGGAAAGAGATTAAACCAATCATTTGTATTTGCATTTGACTTTGCCTTTGCATCGCCCTCTTGTTTTTTTCGGTTCACTATAATTTCTTTTTATTATGTCTCTGCGTATATGTACATATAAATGAAGTATATTGAAGGTGATCACACTGCATACTCCTTACACCTGAGTCCAGAACACGAATTTCTTGCAAAGCCAGGTGGGTGTCTTTTTCTCTCAGCGCGGCTGTCCATAACTCTAGCTTTATCAATGCTCTCAATGCTGACCTCCATTACAGGACATTTGTAAATTTGGAACATTGCCAAAATTAATGCGCCAAAGAGATCTAATCCATTGCGAAAGTAGCATTTGATATCGTACTAAAAGTTTCATTCATTCCGATTAGAAGATTTTTAATGCTTAGGATTCCCTTACCGTTATTTTGCTTTCATTAAGTTTAATATAAAAATTCATTGAGAAATATAGATCAAAGTTACATTTTCATTCATAGATTTGCTAATATCAAGTGTAAATTACATAATACTGCCTTGGTGGGCGAGGCAAAGATGGAGATTAAGCTTTAATCATTGAAAATAACTTTAAATAATGTAATGATATTTATATCGATTTTTGAAGTGCTATATTTTTCGATATATAAAACTATACGATATTTGCAATATATGTCAATATATCATATCAAAATTTCCACTCAATATATGTATATCCAGAAATTAGCTTCCTTCTTAGGAAACCCGAAATACCTTGGCCTACATCACTCACTTCTTCATTATTAAGTTAAGCATAGTCTTAAACAATTCATAGCAAACTCTGTAAAGCTTTAAAACCCGGCAACCTTTTGCATTTCATCAGTGAAATTTTTGATCATAAGTACTTTAGATAGCCATAAAATCTCTTACTTTTAACTTTTAACTTTTTGTACTTATTAAAATATATATATTTTAAGTTTTTACGTTACCCCCTCATCAGGATCATTGTAATGCAATCGTTTTATATCTTTGATCAACATGCAAATAGCCAATAGATTTTTACTGTCTCAACTTTATAAAAATGCAAATTAAATATCGATTTCGTTTTGATGTAATTGTAAATTTGCAGGATTACTTCATCAAGTTTATGAGATGGATTTTAAAGTGACAGTCGCTGCCATCGTATTATTGGTAGTCATTATCGTTATTGTTAGTGCAATTACCCTAGTCCTAATAACATATGTATATATTTGATATTTAATATTAATCAATTCAAATGTATTTGTAAATATAGGTTACCGAAAAAAATATTTAAATCAAAATAATGTACTCTGTTGGGTAACATTCGACAAAATTGCTAAATTCGTAACTAAATTGTGATCTGGTTTTTTGTAATAGATTGGAAGAAGAATAGAAAACATATATATGTGTATATGTATATATTTAATTCATAGATATATTATTATTGTGTTGTACTTGAATTATTATAGTGTAAACTGCCAATCATTGAATCCCCAAATGAGGTGATGTTTACAAATCTTGAATTTTAAAGAAAATTTAATAAACAAAAATACGACTTACATTGAAAACAAAACGGATGATATACTAAGTCTTTTAACGGATGAGTTGTGGTCGCCTGATTTAATCTATATAAATCAAGATTCAACTATTATGTTAAAAACACACAAACATCTTTTCCGAAGACAAGAAACAGCAGGCTTAAAAAATACAAATGATTTAGTTCTTTTAACTTCACTTGTCTTTTTAAAGGTTTTACACAGTTTAAAGAATTCTTTCTAAATAGAAAAACCCAAATTTTAAAAATACTGGCTAATGGAAAATGCATTAATTACGTTTACAAAAATTAAAACTTATAGAAAATAATTACAATTACTTAAAAACCAAACTAATTTCTCTTAAAATTTTATGTCTATAATTGTGTAACACCTTGCAATATCTAAAATTTAGACATATATCTTTATACTTGTTAAATACAGCGATAAACCGGCGTGATTAGGTAATGGATGGTTAATTTAAACGTAATATTTTTTACTTAGAGATACAATTGAGCAGAATAATGACCGTTGTTAGATCTGTTTTTGTTCGCTATTATAAATTAAATATGTCAAGTGGGTAAGTAATCGTCTGTCTGTCGCTTCGTCAGTCTTTTTTTTTTGTAGTTTTTATTGGTTTTGATTAGATGGTAAATTATTGTATTTTATATTTTTTGATTTTGTTAGTTTATATGACATAAATATGGAATATTATTGACAAAGTTCCATAATTGTGTCTACAAACCACCGATCAATAAAATTTGTTTATTTCTCGCAATAAAATCTTTTATAATTCTAGTAGGAATCCCTGTCAGATAACAAATAATGATTTAAATATCCCAGCATGCTGTTTGTAGGGTATATATATATATTTTTAAACCTTTTTTATCTTAATAACTGCATGCAGGAGTCCTAGACCGGTCTGAGATTCCCCTCTATTCGTAGGATTAATAAGAATTGGCTCTTAGATACCGATTCCCTTACTCTGTAAATAGCGTTTGATAACATTCCGGAAACCCTTTTTTACTACTTTATATAAATTATAAAATTTAATAAAAAATTGCAAATGGTGTAATTTAAAATGTTTACCTTTTAACATATAGGACTCGAACGATGAAGCAATCAACCCAACGACGAAGCCAGAAACTGTTCAAGATGAGAGAAACACGTAGCACCAACAATTCAAGTGTTTTATAATGTATCATAATCATTTAAACAGGTAACGTTTAAAGGTGAAATATTACCAACTAAATAAATTAACTATTATTCTATTATTTTAGACATCATACAACATCAGGAAATAGCCTATTTGGAAAACCATCTTCGATTTTTAAATTGAATTTTAGGATGGATTTCAGAGGTCGTCCGTATTTTCGGTACCTAAGAAATTTATATGTAACTCTAGTGTAATTAGAACAAAAAGTTTAACAGTGAATTATTAAATTATATGTTATTTGAACGGTGTGTGTTTTTATTATTAATTATAGCTTTCTCCCAAGTTTTCCTCCCAGCCAAACTATACCTCTTAGTGTTCCAAGAGGGCCTTGCAAATACAAATTAGAGGTCATTTATTCATACTTCATACATAATAAACAATTATATTATATATTGAATTACAAGTGTAATGTCATTGAATATAAAATGGTCAATTGGCCCTTTAGGGTGATGATATTTTTAAAGAAAGTACAGCTGATTCTCCAAGCCAGCAGCCGGTGCACGATTAATGCTCTCAGCTACCAGAAAAGCTAGCTTATGAGCATATTGGCACACAGCTGGAACACGGCAGGTGCCAGAGTAATTATAGTACATGTGGGTCATCTTGTAGGACAGAATCTGCAGTTTGTCTGCATTCAACCCCATGTTATCGTGTATGACATTGTAGTTGGTGGGCGACACCGTTCCCTGTCGCACGGCCTGCGACACCAAGAAGAAATCGTAACGCTCCGGCAAGGTAACAACGTCATCGACCACAGTGCCCGGAACCGGATTACGCTTATTGGTAAAGTAGCGCGTGTTGATGCGCTTCGCCACCACCAAAAAGGCCATGCGGCAGCCAACCTCTATGCCAGCGGACTTGTAGATTTCGTCCATTTTTTGCTTTAGGAACTTGACCTCGGTGTTGACCACTTGGTGGAGCTGGCCATCGCCGACGCCGTCGCGGAAGAAGAGAATACGTTCCGGCAGGGTACCGTGATGCTCGCGGTATGCCTTTAGAGCGCACGTCATGTTGATGGACATCTGGTCGGACAACTCTTGGCCCTTCATATGCTCCGTTACGGAGGAGAAGTAGCGACATGACGTCTTCATATCCATGGTGGCCACCAGGGCCCCAAAGGATTTATTCTTATTCTTTGCCGAATGGCAGACATCAAAGCCAACGGTCATCAGTCCGCGAACCGGTAGCTCCACCATCCAGGGTGCACCCATAAGTTTGGCATTCATTTGAATAACCACTTTGGTTGCGATCGACAACAGGCCAGCCGATTTTTCCGGGCGAGGGGCAATGGTCTTCAGGGTAACCACCTGAGACGGAACTGGGCGGTCTACGCACGTGCGTTTCTTAATGCAGCTGTATCTGTTAAACCATCAAGAAAAAATTAATTTGATGCCCCATACTACAGCAACTATTGTACGTACTTTTCTTCATTTTGGGTCTTCATGACAACCATAACGATTTGTGGGTCCTTGGACACGGCATTGTCAATTGACTGGGAGTAAGTACCATTGCGGTCATCGTTGATCTCATCGCTGCAACAAAATCGCAGGAAATCGATGGGAAAAATTTAAAAAAAATATATATATATATAAACCAATACTCACTAGCGCGGATCTAAGATAGTCATCTTCATGCGTGACGCTACACGAATGCACATCTTCACAAAGTCCTGGGTTTCGTTGATGCTACGGCGAGGGGTAATCACTATCCATCTCTTGATGTCCACGTGGGAGAACATAGACGAGTTGTGAAACTCGTTGGACCAATCCGCGCGGCTGTCGCACAAGTATCGCTTGTTATTGCCGAGCACAATATTTTGCGGTGGCAGAACGCGAGCTGGAACCTCCACCAAGTTCGTGTCGAGTTCTATCTGCCAGGACTTCATCAATTCCATGCTGTCCTTGGATGACTTCAAGCGCTGATTGAATGATCGCAAGCGTTCGATACGACGATCTGGTGTCAAACGCGTATGTTCGCTCATAGCTTTCATCAATCTTATCAAAACGGAAGTAATATTTCAAAATTGTTAACTATTTAATTATAATTTTTTCTTAACCCACCGAAAGTTAGCACGCATAGCATCATTCATTCCGGTAGCCCGAGACAGCTCAGGAATAAGCATGATCAGTTTATCTTCGCCACCACGAATGTTCTTGTCGGTGGGCCGCGACACAACCAACGGCTGCTTCAAGTCCCGAATTCTAATGTTATAGCGCTAAAACATTAAACATTTAAATACATATACAGTCAGTTTTCATAATTACAGCTCTTGAATGAAATATTTACCTTCTTATAGTACTCGCAATATGAGATTTCGCCTTCCCTTTGGGCGAATTTCGACATTGGTGTAGCATTAAAATCGATATCATCAACGCGGTAGGTCTTGTTATTATAGTCGGTTAACACCACCATACCTGAATTAAAATGTGGTAAAAAATTTATAAAGAATAGCTGAAGAGATAACATATATAACAAATAGGGGAGTATTTTTATATTTTAAAAGGTAAGACTTTTTAAAAGATTTTAATCGGTTCAATCAATCTTTTCATAAGTTTTTATTGAAAAAGCGTAAGATTATCCCAACAAATAGACCAAATTAACTCACCAATAACTTGACGCTTGAAAGCCGTTTGGAAATCATCATTATCGCGAATAGCGTCGGATAAAATATTGTACAAGGTATCAGTTCTCATCACCTTGTGTGCAATCTCTGCACAAAGCAGAATATCATTTTCATGCTGGCGAATCGAGGTCTGATAACCAGGCCAAAGTTCCAAGCGATAGTTCTCTAGATTGATCTTAAAATAACACAAAAAAATTAAAAATTAAAAATTTTAATTTAAAACAAAGTAAAGAGATTTTAATAATAATATAAACTTAACATAACTTACCTTTGCATGAGCATCAAAATAGTTACGCGACACCAGCTGCAAATTCAAGCCCTCCATGGCTCTGCGCAGGATTAAGTTAAGAACCTGAAACTGCTGATTGTCGGCGGTCTCGACCGAGCCAACATGTTTTATCTTGATCTTGATAAGCTCGCCAGAGCGGCTCTTAGTCACAAGATCCAAGACATAGGGACTATTTGGCTTAGCTTTGAAATGATTGCTGGAGAATAAGATAGTTCCGTCGAATATATATCCCCCCAAATGGCTGCGATGCTCATGCAGAAAGGCTCGGCGCAGGCGCGTGTTATCCACTTCAGGTACAAAGTCCACCCTATACTGGTATATTGTCCAGTTGGGACGTTTCACAATCTTGAAATAATTGGTCTGCACCGTAATTCTGGTTCCAGTCGTTCCGTTCTTGGTGGCCAGTCCCTCGGGGCGCGAGTGCACGATATCCGTGATCAGGCGACGGCCGCGGACAGAGCCACGAGGATCGCCTTGTTTATTATTAATAATAATTTATAACCTAAGTGTAAAAGGAAGACATACCTTCGGAACTCGGGATCTCAGTTTCTCCAGACTTCAATGTCTCCAAGCTTGGGTCCAAGTCCTTCTCCGGAGCACCACCTGCTCCTACTCCTGCGCCTGCTCTTGCTTCACCAATCGCTCCACTTTTCGACGATTGCGACGAATGTGGCGACTGCCCCTGTAAATTTGAAGATTTATACACAATAAATAACAATAATAACAATAAAGAAATTTGCCAATACACAGGAAAAACTGTTGGAAATAAGTAGGCTGCTTAACTTTAGAAAGTTAATTTTTCGACATAATTTATTTTCTAAAGTTGTACGATTATTAGAAATTCGAATGAATTTGCTGATTCATTTTATTATTAATTTTTGCAATAAATTTGTGAAAATTTAGATTCTTGTTTCTTTTTTCTTTGGGTGTTTGCATTTATCGCGGTTTAACACTTGGCGTCAGTATACACATAATAAAAAAACAGCAGCAAATTTACAGCTTCTTTTTTTTTTTAATTCTTTCGCTTCTCTAAATTATTCACACATACACAAACACTTAATAGTTTTCTTCTCTTTACATCATTTTTTTCCGTCAAGTTTTCAATGAAATGATCCTGACACATGACAAATTTGACATACACACAAGTTTTTTTTTCTTATCGTCTGATATCTCGTTTCCCTAGAAATGTAAGGTGAAGAAAACAAAAAAAGCGCGCGACTACATGAAACACTGTTTGAACAGAAGAACGAACAAATGATGAATTTTTAATTCTTTTAATTGTTTGTTTTATTAGCCAAAAGTTATCATTGCAAACAAAATAATAAAATAATGCAATAGTTCCCTAAAGAACGAATAGGAATGAATAACGTATGAACATTAATGATGTAACTTTAAAGGCACCCACACATACGCAGTCTTTTACTCTTTATTTTTTAATAACCAAAATATTTGATCTAAATTAAAATATAGCAATGTCATGCGGAAAATTGTAATTTTCATCAATGTAAGATTTGGAAGTTTTAAAGTTTTACTGTTAATTATATACTAAGATACATAATTAGGCGGACAAATCGCATCATGAATGGTCTGAAGAAAATATTCACACGCGCTTTCGAACGACGCTTCTGTAACTCTTTTTCTTAGAATTATCGCCTTTTAAATATTTCAGTATTGGCACAATTCATTGGTTTCTATTCAATTTAGGCACTAAATTCACTTACCAACTGAGGTGCAAGGCCGCGCGCCTCCGGGGCGCGCTTAAATCCGCGTCCGCGCCCCCGGGAAGATCCTGCAGTAGGTGGGAGATCCATATTCTCTTTTATCAATTCCCACTTTTTTTAAGTAACCACGTTGAACCAAAGCTCGATGATGAATGGAATGACAGAAAAAAACGGGACCTTTTCAAAGCGCCTAGAGGCGAGACTTCTGCGGTTATCGATAACAGTTTTTCCGGCTATTTAATTTGGAGAATTATTAGGGTTTTTCACGTCGAAAATTAATAAATATGAAAATATATAATAAAAAAGATTACATACAAATTCATTTAAATATAGTAATCAGTCTCATATTATGAACGATGGACGACCTTTTTCATAAAAATGTGAAAATTCGCATTTCGCATATTCGTTATTTTATAAATTAAAATCTTTCAACTAATAATATACTACACATATATTAATTGTAATGGTTTTAAGTAAATATTATGAGTAGACCAAGATATTTTAGCCATTAATAGTAGCTCGTTGTCTTGTAGCGTCTGCATATTTGCTGTCTTATTCAAAATTAATTTATTGAAATTAAGGATATGACAATATTTACTAAATAAATATTATTTAGTCACAATTGAATGGACTAAAGAAAAGCTTCTTTGTTTTTAATTTTGCATTCAGAATGGTATCTTGACTAAATTGAAACCTTGAATTGTACGCCAACTTCTTACCAAATTAGTCAGAACAACAGCAGCAGATTCGATCTTTCTATAAACTAAGGTTTTAGTTGTCGAATTTTGTATTCCCAAGAGTTATCATTCCATTACAGATCGGACCGATATTTTAATATAATATATTTTTGTAGCTTCTTAGATCCGGTCATTCTTTTTTTAAGAAATACAGTTTCAATTCCAAAAAAAATCGGATGCCTGTTAATGAAGCTAATATAGGAACGACTACAGAAACATTTAAAACTGGCCTTTTAGATTTAAAGAAAGCTTTTTTAATCTTAAGTAAACCAAAAAGAATTGAAGGTTCCAAAGACTACATTTTAACAAAGAGAAGAAACAAAACTTTGTACGATTTTCAATACGTAAGCAATGTTTAATCAGCGATTTACAGCGTTTCCGTCTTCGGTTCTCGAAGCGTTTTAAACACACACACACGTTCGTTCTTATTGAAAGTTTCGGCCGTTGGTTTTTATTAACATTTTAGGTAGAAACACAATATAAAAGTCTAAGATTCCACCTTCACAACGGTCGTCTTCTCCGACACGTACAGACCGTCAAGGAATTTACGGATATCCTTATTCTTAACGGTGGTGGACTGCTGGATGAGGGCGGCAGATCCAGAGACCGACTCGATGTCGTTGCCCTCCACAATGAGCTCGTCCTTCTGGGCAGTTGAGTTGACGACGGTGACGCCAGGGGCCATCTCCACGCGACGAATGTACTTCTCGCCCAGGAAGTTACGGATCTCAATCACTGTGTTGTTTTCGGAGGTGACACAGTTGATGGGGAAATGGGCGTACACAGCGCGCATCTTGTATTGGAAACCAAACGTGACTCCTGCGAGGAAAGAAACCAAGAGTAAAAATAAGCTTTACACATGGACATACATTTCCTTCTTGTAATACTTACCCTTGATCATGTTCTCGATGTGACTGCACACGGTGCGCACGGCGGCCAGCTCCTTCTTGGTGCCGAACCACTTCTCCACCTTCAGGGTACGCTTGTCGGGCATGTACATGTCCAGGGCCAAGTGCTTAAAGCTGCGCTTCAGCGTGCCGCGGGTGCCGGTGATGGTCACCACACGGGCCTTCACCGAGGCCTTAATATCCCTGGGGATCTTCACGCACTGGTTGGAATTGATCGTTCGCATATTGACGAGTCTATAGGAAACAAGTAAATAGTTATTCGTTAGTTTCACATCAGGTAAATCCATTATAACATTCAACAGGTTATTCTTGGGTACATTGTGTGGCGATTCACTCTGCATTTTATTTAATTATATTTAAAATAGTATCGCACAATAAGATTCCGGCGACTAGCAGCCGTAAAGAAGCATCGCTAGAGAACCGCCGCCCACACCACCACTGCGTTGCCTCGCCAAAGAAGTCAATTTTATCCTATGTTCCCGACCAATATTTCGCTCAAAATTTCACAGAAACTTACTATCGGACCGGCCAATTACAATAAATTGTAATTTAACGAAATTGCAAATTAATAAAATGCAATTTTACGAAATCCACGTGTGGGCTCGTTCCGGAAACGAGACGAAAAGAAAGAAAACAGTGTGACCGGAGAATTATCGATAAATTATACCGTCCGGCTCTAGAAAAATATACCGTATAAATATACTAAAAATAAACCATAAAAATTTATTTAATAATTTATTCGTTATTCAAATACATTGCATTGAATCATTGTCGAATTGATCATAGAAACAGACGTTTTCTTCGAGGATCATTGCATTTATTTCTAATAGTTCTTAGTGTGTCTTCCCGCGCAAAGATATACCAACACACAAAATATCGATAGGCATGATCAAAATTGTACATTTAATAATTGCAAACGTTCCCGGGAGAATGGCAATTCTTGGTGTCTAGTAGAAATATAAACAAATACAATTATATTTACCGGAATATAATACAGAAATACAGTTATTACTGGATTCGAGAAGAGATAAAATAAAGTTATTTATTTTATTTTATGTTTTTTTTTCCAAAGTAGCAACAGATAAAAAACACTTGTTACGTTCGGTTTCAAGTTTGTAATTAATTATTATTATAAAAAAATTAAAATAATATTTTATTTTAAAGGTATTTTATATAAACAAATTTTAAACTGCTTTTATTGCAAAATTTGTTTGTTTTGTTGCTTAAATTGAATTTATAATTAATTGAAGACTACCGCTAATGTTTCACATTAATATCGGATATCGATTGCATTGATAGGCCAACCATAAGGCGGGAGCGTGGGTACAACAGCATCGGCCGGCCGTAAATCGCGAATTTTCTCAAACATTTGTTTTAAGTTGGTTTTTAAAGTTAGACTCGCTCACCCGTTGGCCCGCATTAGTTTAGGTTCCCAAAATGACTGCTCCGCAAGCCCAACTCGACTTCTTCGCGACGGCAGGAAAAATGCTTGAATGGCATGACAATCTGGACAGAAATAAGCCGGGTCTTCTGGAGGTGAGTACACCATTGGGACCGCAGTTTGTCTTTCTTATTCTTACTTAATAATGTCTGCAGTTGACGGGCGTCAGCCAGCATGGTAGAGCCACGACGAGTGGACTCAACGACTACGACTACCAAAGCCTGTCCTTTCTTAAGTCGGACGAATCACATAACCTACAACAGCTACGGACAGTGGCCAAGTCGGGTATACCCAAGGAGATCCTAGAGCACTTCAAACGTAGGTAGTTCTGGTTTTGATATGAACTCGGCTCTATTTTGTTACCTTCTAGATATCAAATGCCACTGCACAATGGGCCTTTTCCCGGAGATCGGGCGGGCCTGGCTAACGATCGATTCGGAGATTTACATTTGGACCTTCAACCAGGCTCGCGACGTGGCCTACTATGACGGGCTGAGTCACTTGATTGTAAGCGTTGGACTAATCAAGCCGAGAGCCGGTGTTTTTGTGGAGGACGTCAAGTACCTCCTGTTGCTTACAACGCCGATTGAAGTGATCGTCCTGGGCGTTATGTTTGGTGAGAGCGGCTTCAACGAAATGCAGCTGATGAACAGGCCCATATTTGTGATCGGCACGGATAACGTCTCCATCAGCGTCATCAAGGGAACGGACGACGGACGAATTTTCCTCGGCGGCCGCGATGGCTGCCTCTATGAGATCTCTTATCAAGCTGAGTCCTCTTGGTTTGGCAAGCGATGCAAAAAGATCAATCTTTCTCAGAGTCTAGTCTCGCTGATGGTGCCGAATTTCCTCAAAGTTTTTACGGTAACTAGGAGAAATCTGTTATGGATGGGCTTCGTTATTTGACAGAGTACCTTTTTTTGCAGGAAGTGGACGGCATAGAGCGCATTGAGATCGACAACAGTCGGAAGCTATTATATGTTCTCTCGGAACGGGGCTCAATCGAGGCTTGGGACATCAGTACAGATTACACGGGAGCCCGAAGGCTGGGCAGGATCACCCAGAACGATATTACAAACCAAGCAGTCAAGCTGATTACGTGAGTAAAAATTAATTAAAAGTTATATAACCTACTATAAAACTTTTATTTCTCTTCTAGTACGGTTGATCCTACGATTTTCAAGTGCGTTAAGGCCATCTGCCCGCTTACTGCCGATGATTCCAGCAAACTGCATCTCGTGGCCGTCACCCAGTGTGGCGTTCGTCTGTACTTCTCCACCACATCGCTCAATGTGCAGCAGCCGCAGCAGCAATTCGACATAACGACCAACTGTTCACAATTCGATAATCAAGGCTTTGGTGGCCAGACGGCTACACAGACACAATTCCCGCCTGTCGGAGGTGAGACTCCAAGGGGTCTTTATCTGCTTCATGTTCGCCTGCCGCCTGGCTACACGCCGAATGCCACCACGAACAAGCCAAAGCAAGTGCATGCCGCCCACTATACCGAGGGCAATATGTTAATGATCACCACTCAGCAGCAGGAACAGGATCTCCTATGGTCGGTGAACTCGGCGCCGTCGGTTAACTTTACATATTTGGTAGAGTCAACGGCTTTGGAGAGCCTAGACGGCGTGGTTTGGGGCATGGCCGAGGTGCAGGAACCATGTGCTCCGTTCCTAAAGTCTCCCTTGAACGTTGCTCGGCATTCGCGGAAAGTGGCTCTGCTCACGAATCAAGGCACGCACATCATTGAGCTGCTCAAGATGCCAGACGTCCTCATGCAGATTCTGCAGTACTGCAATGGCCCGCATCACGAGGAGGTGAAGATGTTCTTCCAGTCGCAGAATCAGCGCGAGGCTTGCGTTACAGCTCTGTTGCTGGCCACTTCGGATAGCTATCGTGGCGGTAATGTTGCGCTTTGGGCCACCCAAGCGTTTATGCTGTACGGCGGTGAGCCCTGCTTCCAACATCAAAAGTTTCTTAATGCAAATAACAATCGCACCTTGGCGAATCAGACACCTCTTGGGCCCAGTACAGCTACCGGAAGAGAGCGTTTGCCTATGTTCATGTCGACGCCCATGCCAAATGTCAATCAGGGGAATACGCCGATGACTTACAATGCTTCGCAGTTTAATCAGCCAATTAGTCCGAGTAAGTGATGGAGGATAAAGGATTATTGTGTGTAAAATTTATCAAATATAACATGTTTTTTTTTGTTTCAGTTTCAAACCTGCAACAATCATCGCCGGTGGTTGTTAATAATGAGAATTCACAAATTGTTTACTCGGCCAAACATGATGGGTTGTACTTGTACGTCTCCCGGATGCTGCGTTCCATTTGGCAACTGCCTTGCGTGGACAACAACTTCTGCTCCCAAGTGGGCCCCAAAGATTGTTCTGTCCTGCTAGCCGATCTGCGTGCCCTGCGTCGATTCCTTGAAGATCATTCCGTGCACGATATATCCTGTAAGTTTGAAGGAATCTAATGCTAACCCCCAAGTTATGCCATATCTTTTTCTTTGCAGCTTCTACTCGCGTTTCGTTCGACACTCATTTGGACAGAACCAGTGGCTACAACACTCTAATTATGGCCAACACTCATCTGCCCATCTCGGAGCAACGGAACTATGCAGAGCAGGCGCAGGTGGAGGAAAAACGTTCCCTCTCCGCCCTCAATCTCTTTGTCAGTAAGTACTATTGTTTGTTTACTTAAATTTCAACCAATATCCCAATAAATACCTTCAATTAGAACACGCCTGTGAGGTTCTGTCCCTGTGGAGCATTTTAAATGCGCACACCTTTCAAAACATCTGCCTGCAACTAAATCCTGATCAGCAGAAGATGCTAAAATGTTGCACTTTCCGTGACCTTCTGCTCACCCGATCAGAGGTTACCGCCTTTCTGATCATTTCGTTGATCAATCTGTATCTGAAGGACAAGGCCGGAGTGACGGAGGTGTCCAACAACTTGCGCGAGCACTGCCCTAATCTCTACAGGCACGAGGATGCCGTCACCTACAAAGCCACCGAGCTACTGATGAACGCCAAGAACTGTACTTCGGCCACCGAAAAAGAGCAGAAGTTGCGAACCACTCTGCAGATGTGCAAGGAAGCGGCGCCCACCTTGCCGTTGCGTAGTATTTGCCAGCAGTTCACATCCACAGAGTTTTACGAGGGCGTCATCGAGCTTACGGCCGTCTGCGCGGCCAAAAGCGATCCCGAGGAGGTGGGCATACATTTCTACAACAACGGCGAACCAACAGAGGATCGCGAGGGATACGCTTGCTTTGTTACCAGGTGAATAGTCATGAAAGTTTATTAAGTTTATTAATTATTTCGGTGGGAGTAGTAATGTCTTTAAAAAATTACATGCTTATTAATTCTTTTACTATTTGTAAATCTTGTCCTTCACCTTTAGAATGAACTACTACAAGGAGGTGCAAAATATGCTCGATCACATCTATCAGACGGCACGCAATAAGACGAACCCGCAAGATCAAACCCAAACATCGCCCCTTAAATTCAAAAACATAAGCTCTACCAAAGTTATTCCGAAAATTGTGGCCCAAACTCTGCGCGTCAAGGACCCCCTGATCCATGTGACCCTCTACGAATGGCTGCTCGCCCACGATATGCTCAGTGAGCTTTTAGACGTGGAAGAGCCATCACTGGGCGAGTTCCTGCGACGCAATGCCACTCGCAATGGCGAGAATGTGGTTGTGATCGATCTGCTGTGGAAGTATTACGAGAAGAACAATCATCATCCCCAGGCAGCACAGATTTTGGATAACTTGGCAATGACCCGCAGCGAAAATATAACTTTGGAACAGCGCATTGAGTACTTGGTTCGCGCAGTGATGTGTATGCGAAATGGAAACGTTGGTTCGTCCATAACAAGTGGTATATTCCTTAAAGAGCTGGAAGATAAGGTAAGATTAATCTATTACAATTTAAATATATATTTATTATTTTCCTTATATTATTTATTTCATAAATCATAGCTGGACATTGCGAAAGTTCAGCGAACAGTACTCAATGCCATGAAGGAGCTGGCTCGCAGTAACCACGAGGCAGCCGGCGCCGTTAAGGAGCTGCATTATGCCCTGTATGATATCACACAGCTGTATACACACTTTGCGGAGCCTTTCAATCTGTGGGAGTGCCAATTATCAATACTGAATTGCTCCCATCACAACGATCCCCTGCTGATCGAATCGGTGTGGGGTAACATCATCAATAGCGTTGTCGAGGAGCCGGGCACGGCTCTGGAGCGCAGCAATCGGTTGTTTACCAAAATTGAACTATTAGTAAGGGAGTATAATGAATCGGGTGCCTGCTTCCCCTTTGCCTTCCTCATAAGGGAGCTGGAAATTAAGGCATGTCAACTTCGGTTACCAGAGGGAATAGTACCCGAAAAACTGGTTACAATGAGTCTGGATGTTGAGCTCCTTCTGGAATACTACTCGAGGTGATTGAATCTGAAGGCGACTCGGTTAAACCATTAACTAATATTTCATTACATTTCAGAATGATTTCCATGAACGAGCGAGTGTGGGCCAACGAGGGTAACGAGTGGCATTTAATCCAGTCGGCCATCCGAGTGGTCACCCTTCTGGCAGACAACGCACAGACCGTTTGGTACCGGTCCAAGTAAGTGCTGAGAAGACGAAAATAAATATATCAGTCTTTTCTCTCTAAATATACCCCCTTACTATGGAATGTGCTTACTGATGGCCTTTTTTTCCCTTACAGACGACGCATTATTGGCAAGGCGCAGGACATAGTAGCTGGCTGTTTGAATATCTGTTACCAAAAGCCAGACACTAATCGTCTGCAGAACTCGCTCAAGGAACTTCAGAGCCGGCTGCAGCGCTTAATGGTTTAAAGTTGAATAATTATATTATTTTGAATTGAGAATTAAATTTCTAAACTAGACGTTAAGTTTGACTGAGATATATATTTTGTATTTGTATTAAAAGTGTTAAATAAATTGATTCCCCCGTCGAAGAATGATCACGAGGTGTCCATCATCTTTAAATGTGCTTCTGTCAGAATGCATTTGGTCATGTGGCAGGGGCAGGGCATTGGATGCTCTTCTGTGTTGGGATCGAGCAGATCCACTTCCAGGTTGTACTTGCGCATGTCGCCTGCACTGCGTTTCATCGTTATTTGAAAGGCAATGGGGGATTTCTCCTCCAGGCTCTCGCAAGATTCCTCGGGCAGCACAACTACGCACTGTTTCCAATGCGTTTGTGGGGAAAGCGGGGAGGTGCTCAGTACCACAGACTCTGACTCGTCGTCGCCCGGGAAGCGCACCTCAAACCAAATGCAGAACCCCTGATGGTTGCCCGCCTTCTGGGCCGTAACCACCTCTTTAAACTGAATGCTGTCAAGGTCGCTGGCACTCACATCCAGAAGGTTCATCCAATGGAATACGACGCCTTCGTGGAGCAGGTCTTTCGGGCTTAAATGCATAACCTCCGGCCGAGACGACTTCTGCGATCGTAACTTGCTGGCAAATGTGTTCATTTTAATGCCGTCCACACTGTGCCAGTCGTCAAAGAGCGATGGAACCGCGCAGGGTGCCACAAAAATTGTGCACTCGCTGGGAAACAGAAGGCCGCCCTCCTTAAGGAACTTGTCCCTGGCCAGCAGGACCGAGTCCAGCATGCCCTCGTGCAGTAGATAAAATCCCATCCACTCGGAAACGATGATGTCTACCTTTTCCGCCTCGGCAGGCAGAACAAATTCCTCGATCCGGGACTGGATGACCTTAACAACGTTCGTCAGGCCATTGTCTTCGATCAGATCCAATGCCACTTTGGTGGCCACGTTAGAAGCCTCCACGGCGTAGACCAATCGGGCGCCTGCCTGTGCACAGAAGGCGGAGAGGATTCCAGTGCCGGCGCCCACATCCATAACGATCTTATCTTTGAACAGTGCCTTATTCCCCAGTATCGCATTGTAGTAGGCGGCTTGTCGGGGCCGATCCTTTAGCATGAGCTCGTGGATCTACCATTTGGGTTATTGTGTGTAATTATTTGAATCTTCATTTGAGTCAACCTCACCTCCAAGTTTTCGTATTCATCGAAATATGCATTAGACATGGCAGCGGGCAAAATCAAAACATTTACAGGTAAAGTTTTCAAAACAACGTGCTAATATTGCCAGTGTTACCGAAGAACTTCAGGAAAAAGGGAACACTCTGATCGATAACTGGGAATGTAAATGTTGCGCTTTCGATAAATGTTAAAAAAATAAAAAAAAAAAATACGAAGAATATATAATATATAAGTTTTACTTTATTCCTTAAAATATGTCTGCCTTTTGCAGAGAAACAAAACAACTCTAAGCTAATATTACAGACAGGGCCTTCAACGAATCAGTTTATGGCCATGGCCACCTTTTTCTCCAACGTCTTGCAGCCGGAGATGGCGAACAGGCCGTGCTTGCTATCAAAGCTAATTGAGTTTTTAACGATGTCGTCTATGATGCTCTTATCGGGCGTTTTTTCCCAGCGCCGGAACTCAGCTTCCAGGCACATAATCACATGAGACTTCTCCATCGGGAGAAATGGAATGAAATGGTCGATGACGTGTGAGTCTATCAAAGCGGTCTTTTTCAGACCTCCGTGCGTGTTGTAGGCGGCCTTTTTCAACAGCGGCTCGAAGTCGCTGAGCCGGGTGTCCTCGCGCAACTTTCCGCCCAACATCAGTTGGCCCAGATGGTCGGCTATGTGCACGCCGCCAGTGTTCGAGATGAAGATAAAGATTGCCTTTGTGTTGTCCGTGCCGTCGGCGAAGGCATTGTAGTCGACCAGCGAGGCAAGCGTGTCGAAGACGCCGCTGGGCATCTTGTCCACCTCGTCGAAGATGAACAGCGAGCGCGGGCAGTTGTTTAAGTGCTTTCGTACTTCCTGGTTTATCCGCTCCTTGTACTCGCTCAAGCGCTCCTCCAGTGGAAAGTCGGCCTGGCCCAGGTACTTGGCCACGTAGCCGGACTTTGAGCCCTCCAGGTAAAGCGCCTGGGCGATCTGCTCCGCCACGAAGTTCTTTCCCGTACCCGGCTGCCCGTGGAAGCTGATCACCAGCGGCTTGCGTGACGTCCTCTGGGAGCTGAAGTGAGCCATCAAGGCAGGCACTACGTGCTGAGCCACGATGTGTTGGCCTATCAGCGTACTCTGCAGCGAACGCCTGAGTGCTTCTACGTTGCCCGGTATGCTCCGATCATCGCAGCATTCATAGAAACGGCAGTACGTCTGGTTCTTAAAATAAACTGCAGTGCCAGCGAGGCCGAGGCCCACGGCTGTCAAGCTGAATGGCTCAAAAGACTCCGCTGGCCGGATCAGCAGGACGCAAAGAGACAGCGACAGCACAAAGAACATTTTGGGCGCCTAAGCTTTTCACTATTTGTGTTATTAATATTTACTGTAAAAGTTGCCAACATCCTTTAAGAAAATATTTTAAAAATATAGCAAATTCATCGATAAGTTGAGTAAGACCGTCCGACGGAATCAGAAAAATCTTCGCATATTGCCGACTCACCCGGGTATTTCGAGGCGAAGGGCTGGCCGCCAGACCAAAATGGCCGTCTCGTCCATTTCGTTTTCGTCTTCTCCCCAATAAAGTTGATAGACCTACAAGTAAGATTTTCTATGTTTAATTTTGGTGTGAAAAACCCCATTTGAGATAATAGTTATTAGTGCTTAGCATAGCCATGGAATTGAAAAACGATAATTGCCAATTTTCCCTGTTAATTGCATGAAGATCAAGCTTATTTTCAAGAAAATAGCTCGCCCCGGTTGTGGCACCACGTGTTTCAAAATGGCGACGGCTAAGAAAATATGTGAATCGAATGATGATTACCTTAAATACCTTTTGCGGTTTCCACCAGAAGGCTTCGGCCTAAAGATGGGCAAGGCGTCTGACTAGAAAACGAGAGATATAAAGTTTTGCACGTATCGTATCTTCGGAACTAACCTCATTGTCTTTCTTTTACAGAATGGCGGACGCAGCTCCAGCCCGTAGTGGATTCCGTGGCGGATTTGGCTCTCGTGGTGGTCGTGGTGGACGCGGTCGTGGCCGTGGACGCGGCGCCCGCGGCCGTGGCGGCAAGGAGGACTCCAAGGAGTGGGTGCCAGTCACCAAGCTGGGTCGCCTGGTGCGTGAGGGAAAGATCAAGTCCTTGGAGGAGATCTACCTGTACTCTCTGCCGATCAAAGAGTTCGAGATCATCGACTTCTTCCTGGGCTCTGCTCTCAAGGATGAGGTGCTGAAGATCATGCCCGTGCAGAAGCAGACCCGTGCCGGTCAGCGTACCCGCTTCAAGGCCTTCGTGGCCATCGGCGACAACAACGGCCACATTGGTCTGGGTGTTAAGTGCAGCAAGGAAGTGGCCACCGCCATCCGCGGCGCCATCATCCTGGCTAAGCTGTCCGTGGTCCCCGTGCGCCGTGGCTACTGGGGCAACAAGATCGGCAAGCCTCACACCGTGCCCTGCAAGGTGACTGGCAAGTGCGGCTCCGTCTCCGTGCGTCTCATCCCAGCCCCCCGTGGTACCGGCATCGTCTCGGCCCCCGTGCCCAAGAAGCTGCTGACCATGGCCGGTATCGAGGATTGCTACACCTCGGCCCGTGGCTCCACCGGCACCCTTGGTAACTTTGCCAAGGCCACCTATGCCGCCATCGCCAAGACGTACGCTTACCTTACACCCGATCTGTGGAAGGAGATGCCTCTGGGCTCCACCCCCTACCAGGCATACTCGGACTTCCTGTCCAAGCCCACTGCTCGCCTGCACGCCGATGCCTAAAGCGACGACCATCCAGAGTTTTTGAAATAAAACGTCGATAACATCTAAATAAGTCTGTTTTATAATTTATATGGGTTGGAGGGCTGACAGCATAGCCTGACGTTGTAAGAAAAGACTTGGTGGTGCAGCTTAAAGTATTTGTATATATTTTAAATCAGTTTTATACTACAAGATAAGGATAAACTAATAATCCTAAGCTTTTACGCCATACGCCTCCGGCATACGCTCAATGGCGTACTTGTGCGCCGCCACGTACATTATGGGTACGCCCGGGATCTTGCGGATACGGTTCTTTAGGTCCTTGTCATTTGTGGCCACGATGTAGCACTTGTGCTGGCGCACACGCTCCACCAGGCAGTCATCGGCATAGGTGCCCTTGTGCAGACAGGGCAGACGCTCGAACCGGGGATCCGAGATGATGCGCAGGGCCAGCTTGTACTTGTTGCCCAGCTTCTCTAGCTCGGCGCGTACGCAGTCAGAGATGTAAGGTATGCACTTGGCATACAAACAGTCCATCATTCCCTGCACAATGTCCAGCTTGTTCTTGATACTAAAGTTTATGAAGTTCGTGTCCAAGACGATGTGGTAGGGCGGCCCCAGCTGGGTGTTGTACTGAAAGAACAAAGCCGAACTCTGTTGGGTGACCTGGTGCACCTTGAGCTCGTGTGGATCAGCAGCCTTCTTTCGTTTAAGCCTCGTCTGTTCCTTGATCCGAGTGTCGGTGGGCTTCATCAGTCGTTTTAGCTGCGCATTTCGCTGCTTCTTCACCTTTTGCGTCTTCTTGTGTTTTCCCTGTAATGTACAGACAATTTGTTAAGATGGGAATTCTTCAATAGAGCTTGTTAACTACCATTATCAAATGTAATTTCTTATAAACGTAAACAATTTAAGAAACTACACGTGCAGTTAAGTATTTTGGTGATCAGCTGCTACAGCAGAGATGATTAGATATAGTCCATCGATATTAAACAGACCATAATTCCGATTATCGCTAAATATATAAATTTATCTTACCTTCAAAATAGGTATTTAAGAGCTTTGTTATATAAACTATAAAGAAATATGTCATTATAATAAACCAACGTATGCCAGCAACAGCTTAAATAATTTACTTTGAGGGCTTCTGTATATACATTCTTACTAAAACAATACCTGAAAATATTTTTAAAATTCTTAAATAATAAATTAAATTAAATTAAAATTAATAAATGCCTGAATTTTAAATTTTAGAAAAATATATTTAAATAAATAAAAATGTTTCTAATATCGATATACAACCCTAGTGTGCGATACTTGAAAAATATCGAAGGGTTGCTTTGCTTCGCCGCCATTACTTTCCACGTGCATTTGTCGGATGTCGTTCATTTCATTTTAAAAACTCAAGATGGTAAGTTGGACGAAACTTGATAAAATCAAAAAATTCAAATTAGGGTGAATTAAATAAAAGTGTTGCGCCTCAAATGATGAAACTGATGACGAGACTGAAGGGACATTTTCTCGACTCAACGCTGTATTTTTCAGCGTTTTGTTGAACAATATTTGTTCATTTAAAGATGAATCGGCAATCTGATGGCACTCCATTTGCATAATTATTAGTTTTTCATGGCGCAGGCTGAGTGCTAACGACAGCAATTTCTTTTGCAGTGAGGAATAGTGCTTATTCAATGGATAACTTGAACTTCAAGCGTGCATTGTGTGCGTGAGACACCTCGGGACACATGTGAGGTTGTTGGGACTCCTCGGGACACATGTGAGGATTCGGGGCACATGTGAGGCCGCTGAGACACTTCGGGACATCGAGCCCCCTGGGCACCTTGAAGGTAAGATATCGCTTTCTTTAAGCAAATGACTCTGTTCTTGTGATGAATTTTTACACAGACCTGTACCGAGAGCTAGACTCGTGTGGAAAATTGTAAACTGATCCAAGAAGCAAAGTACATTTCCTTAGCTTAATTAAAGAATATTTACACATGTTAATTGAACATTTTATCGTTATCTATTTTCAGGTCTTTGTAAGCCTTGTTGAGGTTATGTTTCCCAACTTATGGACTGTGTGCCTGAGCACGTGTGCATATACTGCTAAGCAAGGTATGCATTTTATTATTTGACAATACAAAAATGACTAGTTAAATAGCTTAAATGATGATTGCTTCAAATACCTTTTGCGGTTTCCACCAGAGGGCTTCGGCCTAAGGATGGCTTTGGCGTCTGATTCAAGCACTTAAAAAAGAATTATTTGTTTGACTTTTAAATTTAAAATTAAAAATAAAAACTAATTCGTTGCTATTTTTATCCATTTCAGAATGACTTTCTTCTGCATTTCCTGATCCAACCCAGATCTTCAAACCACAACACTTATTAGAAAAATAAATAAAATATAAATAAAGCTGTATCTGTTGTTTTATTTTTTTAAACAAGGGATTTATTTTATATTTATTTTCATATATTTTTATTGTAGTGCAGAGTTTAATGTAAATTCGGGCTTGTTTCAATAGTATGTTGTCTATTCCGTTGGTTATGCGATCTAGAGTTTGTAACAGCAGTTTTTACGTTTGCGTAAAGATGACAGTCGCGCAGTGCCTAATTTCGGTAAACTACAAATTCATTACCAAAAAGAGTAAAAAACAAATTAACTGAAAAATCAATTTAATAGGGATATATCGTAATGGAGAGTTATAAAAACTATGAACATTTAAAATTAAGCGCCTTGCGACCAGTCCGATTGAACGCCGATGAGTATCGATATCGATAGCGGGGACAATGAGACGCGCCGGTTTAATCAAACCGCTGCTCCGCATAAATAACAACAAATCACGGGTCTGGAGGGAAAACTACGCCACCCAAGTGGACACAAGTTTGGCCGAGTGTACACTGGACCCCAAGGAGTATGTCGACTTTAAGCGGCAACTGCGGCAGATCAACTTGCCCCACAAGGACGGGCACACGTGCTTGCAGCTGGAGTGCCGGTTATGTGAACGCAACAGGCAGACGCCGGCCACAGCTACCAGTTCCCAAAAAAGCACGGACCAAGGCGGGCTGCTGGCTTACGTAAACAAGCGGACTGGTGAGTGCACAACCTCTATTTAATTGTTTTTAGTTGTAATTGTGGTATCCATTTTCAGGCGCCTTTATCTGCCCAAACTGCGATGTGAAAACATCGCTGGCTAATGCTCTGGCAGCTTATCAGCTGCCCCCGCCGGTTGGTTACAGGAGACAGCCGCAAAGGCAGCCGCTATACGAATCCCGCTTTCCCCACCTCATCGACGTAACCCCGGAAGCCTGCGATACTCTGGGCATCAAAGGTCTAAAGGAGGCAGCCCATTTAACCGCCATTGGAGCCCAATGGGAGCCGCAGAAGCAGTTGTTGCACTTCAAGTTGCGCAATGCGTCGCAACAAATTGTGGGTGAGAAGGTGCTTCATCTGGACGATCGGCGCGAGGAGACCTTCCAGGGCAGCTCCAGCTCTGGCCTCCTAATCCATGGAGGCGGAAACAAAACCAAAGCCATTCTAGTCAGCAATCTCCTTGACTTTATTGTTCTCGCCACACAAAACATTGAAACGCGTAAGGATAATCAAAGATCAGTTTTTAATTATGATGTTGTCTAATCCCTTTTCAATATCTATTAGATTGCATTGTCTGCCTGCCCTACGAGCTGAATATGCTACCGCAGGAGTGCCTGCCCGGCTTGGAGCGCTTCAAGGAGCTCGTGTTCTGGCTACACTACGATGCCAGTCATAGCTGGGATGCCGCGAGAGCGTTCGCTCTAAAAATGGATGAGCGACGGTGCCTATTAATCCGACCCACGGAAACGGAACCCGCGCCGCATCTGGCTCTCCGCCGTCGCCTCAACCTACGCCACATTGTCGCCAAGGCGACGCCAGTGCGTCACAAGGCGATTACCACGTTTGGGGCGATGCGAAATGACATTTTAAGCGAGCTGCAGAATATCGAGAAGGTGAATGGAGTGAAGTGGAAACGATTCCCTGTGCTGAACAAGCTGCTCAAGGGCCATAGGAGAGGAGAGTTAACCATCCTAACTGGGCCGACGGGCAGTGGCAAGACGACCTTCATGAGCGAGTACTCCCTCGACCTGGCCATGCAGGGCGTGAGCACGTTGTGGGGTTCTTTTGAGATCCGCAACACACGCCTGGCAGCCACACTGTTACGTCAGTATGTTGGATACCCCTTGGACGATAGACTGCAAGAGTTTAATCACTGGGCCGAGGAATTCGAGCGCCTGCCACTCTACTTTATGACCTTTCATGGGCAGCAGCCGCTCAAACCTGTGCTGGAGGCCATCGAGCACGCATCCTATGTGCACGACGTGATGCATGTGATTATCGACAACCTGCAATTCATGATGGGAGTGTCCACGTATCGCGGCGATAAGTTCTGGGAGCAGGATGCGATAATAGCTGCGTTTCGAGGCTTCGCCACCAAGCACAACGTCCACGTTACGCTGGTCATGCACCCGCGGAAGGAGCGACAGGAGGACGAGCTAACCACCAGTTCGGTTTTCGGAACGGCAAAGGCCACACAAGAAGCGGACAACGTTTTGATCATCCAGGATAAGAGACTAACGTCGGTCAGGGGCAAAAAATATCTGCAGATTGCCAAGAATCGATATTGTGGTGATCTGGGTATCATGCCGCTGGAATTCGACAAGGATGCCCTCAGTTACTCCACTCAAATCCAGAACGCCAAGCGGCGTCGAGAGCAGCGTGAAAAGACGGCCACAACAGAGGCATAACCTATGTAAATATGTGCTTATTATTATTACTATTGTTATAACACTATTGTCTATGGCTATGTTAGGCTTAAGCGTATCCTTTGATAAAAGACATCACGTTGAGCTCTGTTTGTAGTTCTTGGTGTTCAGGATCTTTTTGCCGCACATGGCGCAGATTGCCTTCTTGTATGCGCACGCCTGGCAGTAGTGGGCGCCCATCTGGTGCACCTTTTGCCGGCAGATCCTAGTAGAAGTAGGAGGAAGGATCCACTTTAAAGAAATTTTTTTATAAATAGCTTGTGTTGATGCTCACCGGCATGGGGCCAAAGTTGTGCCTATGGGATTGTAGCGCTCGCGTGCCGATGATAGCGCTTTATTCTCGTTGATCTTCCGTCCCCCAGCGGGAGCGGTGCTTGTTCGCCAGGGATTTGGGGCAGATACTTTGGACAATTTTGCCTCGCACTTCTCACAAACCATTTTTCTTATCAATCACTTTATGTTTACACTTTACGATAGCAGTGTGACCCCTCGGCGTGCGGTAAAAATTCTCAAACTATCGTTGTCGAAGATGTTTGCACCCCTTGTGCGGATATGACACTGTATTTATATACAGTTAGTTCACATTTGAGAAGACTTCCGGCAATCTGAACACCTGGGGATTTTTGGAAATGTCCTTGGCTTGCCATAGACTTCGGCCAGTCGGAAGTTCAACATCAAATGATAAAAACATGGGCTGTTTATATAGAATGTATTTAATCGGTAAATTAATAACATTGAACTAATATATTAATATATTTTAAAGTACATTTAGTAGTAAGATCAGTTCTTCGTTTTTTTGTGTGTCTGAACGTGACGGGTAAGAGTTTGCTTCAATGAAAATGACTTTTCGCACTGTAAACATTTAAAAGGTCGTTCTCCCGTGTGAGTTCGAGTGTGCAGCTGAAGATGATGCTTAAGTGAAAAAGTCTCCTGACAGTGAGAACACTGAAAAGGTCGTTCTCCCGTGTGTGTCCGGACGTGTCGCTTAAGATCTCCGCTTATTAAAAAAGACTTTGGACAGTCTAAACACTTGTAAGGACGTTCTCCAGTGTGAGACAGGACGTGCAGCTGAAGACTTTGGCTCAGGGAGAATGCCTCCGGGCAATGGGAACACTTGTAGGGTCGTTCTCCGGTGTGTTTCCGGGTGTGTCGGTTAAGATCTCCGATTGTCAAAAAAGATTTCGGGCAGTCGGAACACCTATAAGGACGTTCTCCTGTGTGGGAGAGAATGTGTCGTTGAAGATGTCCGTTCCGCGAAAAACTCTCCTGGCACTGAGAACACTTGTAGGGTCGTTCAAGAGTGTGAGTCCGGATGTGCAGTTGAAGGTTTCCTAATTGGGAAAAGGACTTCTGGCAGTGGGAGCACTTGAAGGGTCGTTCACCCGTATGGGTCCGGATGTGCCCCTCAAAATGGCCCTTATGTTCGAAGACCTTCTGGCAGTGGGGACAGGTGTACGCTATTTTTGGAGCTCTTACTGGATATTCGTCCTCGATTTTATCATTGCCATCATTTCTTTCATCACAGTAATCATCTGTTTGATTCAAATTCTCCTCGAATTCCTCGCATTTTACTTGGATGTCATACTCAGTGATTTCATAGACGGAAAACTCGGAATGGTCTTCCTCAAGTGGCTCGTTTTTCACTTGAATATTATCATGAAACTCGTCTTCTTTTGACTCTTGATTCTCTATAAAATCTTCTTCGACTGCTTCTATTTTCACTCCTGTGTAAAAGTTTTGAGTTCTCGTTTCCTGGTCGCAAATTAAGTTTATGCTATCGGGGTCCGGCATTTCGCAAGCTTCTTTCTTTAGCATGGGGCTGTCATTCACCGTTCAGAAGGAACATTGGCCATCGTTTACTATAATAATTAAAATAATTTTTGTTTATGTTTGTTTTTTGCCAAATAGTGTGCCCGCCGTTCAAACAGCTTAATATACCAAACAGATGAAAGGAAACAACAGGCAAACAGCTGACCCAGATTCAACGAATACCCCTTCGGCCAATCTGCGACCATCACTAATATTTATCGAAATCGGTGCATCTCTACCAACCCATTTGTTGTCAAATTAAAATTGCAAAAACCAAAGGAAATGACGACGGAAAAGGGCGAGCAACTGAGGTCTAATTACAATAGATAAATATTCAATGACTTGCCACTTATACGCATTTGCATTGCAGGCAACAGCTCATCGCGGCGGTGGTGAAAAAGCGCGCGGCATTAGCGCGGGCCCATGCTGTTGTGGTGCGGCTTATGGAGCCGGGAATACCGGAGGCCGAGTTCCTGTCTCTGGTAAAAATAATGCAAATTTAATGCGACATGAACGGAATTAGCAATGAATTAATGCCTTTAAATGCAGCTCTGGGAGATCGGTCCGTCGGATTACACAGATGTAGTGGATGAGCGGGATATAATCAAACTATGCGGCTATCCGCTATGCTCCAATCTCCTAGAGAAGTAAGTGCTTTGATTAGAGGGACCCAAAGAGGTCAGTTTTATCATGATATACCTTTTCCAGGGTCCCTAAGCAAAAGTATGCCATTAGCGCGTCCAAGAACAAAGTGTACGATCTCACGGAGCGCAAGAAATTCTGTTCCGGATACTGCTTCAAGGCCTCGGAGTATGTGAAGGCCCAGGTGCCCACATCACCACTATGGCTGCGGGACAGGGAGACAAGAGCCAGCTTTCAGCTGCTGCCGAAAGGTACTTGACTACATTTACTTAGCACTCAAAGCGTTTTATTTATGTATTTCGTATAATAAGCATTTCTTCATTACATTTACTGGATTTTCGATAAGGGACTATAAGCCCTGGGGTAATAGATTATTAATAATAATAATTAAAGCACTAAGACGATGATCCGCTTTAGATCATGATTATATTGTCGCGCTCTAGGGTGAGCTCAGCCTCGCGTTTGGCATCCTCTTCAGACCACTCGCCGCACTTGCTCAGCACGTCGGTTTCGCGCAGGGGTTCGTCCTAACAAAGGAAGGATACGACGCAAGGGATAAGAGAGATGAGAATGTTGTACTTTATTTGTTTTTTTTTTTTTTCATTCAGTGGTTATGGGAGTCGGCAATACCTCTTTATCATTGGCAGCCAGTTTGGTGAACATGTTGGCATAGAGCTTCTTCTCCTTGTTCTTGCTCTCCTTGATCTTCTGCTTGCAGATGATCACCTGGTTGGCAGCAGCCTTGTTGTTTGGGTCCAATTGGATAACCTAAGCAAAGAGATAATTAAGTTGACGGCGCGTATAATAAATATTTAAGGTTTACCTTTTGGAAATCTTCTAGAGCATCCTCCAGCTCATTGATGGTCAAGTTGCACTGACCACGACGATAGAGAGCCTTCACATTGCTCTCATCCAGAGCCAGAACGGCGTTGCACTAGGGAGAGCATACAAATTCGGAATTATTAATCAATTTTAACGTCTAATAACGATGATACTCACCTCCTGCTTGGCTTCAAAGTGATCGTTGGACTTCTGGTGGCACAGCGCGATGTTGCTGTGCGTGGCGATCTTGATTTTTTTCACCTCTTCGTTGGTGTCGGCATTAGTGGGCAGCAGGTCCTTGCACTTGTTGTACATCTTGATAGCCAGTGCCCAATTCTCTTTCTTGAAGTAGTTGGTGCCCTTTTCCTTGTATGCCTTGGCCTCTGCCAGACGCTCTTCGTCGCTCAGCTTCCATTCCTCCAGCTTTTTGCCGCAGTCGATGAGCTTCACAATATATTCCACAGCAGAGTTTGGTGGTATTTGAAATTCCTCGTTTCCCTTGTCGCCAAAAGCATACTTTGACTGGATCTTGATTCTAAAGAGAGATAGAATTTAAAGTTATTGATTGGGTGGGTTTCCTTTCAAGCATAGCTATCTATCTTACTTGGAAGTCTCGCCTATGTTCATCTTCTCCAGGGCAATCTCCACACCTTCGATAATGCCGATGGCACTGCCCTCCCCGTAATCAAACTCGACGTCACGATCCTCGAACACGCGGTCCCCGAAAGTGCCAAAAATGTGAGCTGTGTATTTGTTTTTAGGAAACCACATAAGTTATAGTAAACCACAGAATGGTGTTACGACTTACCCTTCACAAAGGCACCATCGCTGGGTGACCGCTTCTTATCGCTGGCCTCCAGAATGGTGCGGTCAATGCTGCCATCCTGATTGGGACTCAAATCCTCGCCCTTCCAGTTCAGCATTTCGAGCTGCAAATAAGGGAAAAAATATGTACTTCTGTTCTAGAGAATTCTAAACGAATCATAGTTAATCGATTGGAAATCAATGAAAAATTTATGAGGAATAGCTCAGAAGTTTTTTCTAGAAGTTTTCGGAATAGATAAGACTGCACATACCTCAAAGACCAGAGTAGCATCTGGTGGAATGGCTGGTGGGCTGCCGGCAGCCCCGTAGGCATAATTCGGGGCACACGTGAGGAAGCAGCGTTCGCCGCGCTTCATGGTGGCAACCCCCATGTCAAAGGCCTTGATCACATTGCCTAAGGAACGGGATGAAAACAGAGAAAAACAATAGAGAATTCGAAATTTCCAGAACTCGCAGTTAGTTGCCAATTCGAAGCCATTTTCACTCACCTTTGCCGAGCGGAAATTCGAAGGGCTCGCGGGAGACGCTCGAATCGAATTCGGTGCCGTCCACCAAGCGGCCGGTGTAGTGCAGCGACACCGTGCAGCCAGTGTGCGGCGTCTCTGTGCCCTGGCCCTCTCGGAGGATCTCCTTTAGGACGCCGCCATCACCGGATAGATCGATTTGATTTTCGTTCGGCATTTTTTCCAAAAAATTCGCACGACTTGCTGGCAATGTGACCGGAAGAAAGATAGTTAAAATATACCACGCCGGCTTTTCAGTGTGACATTAACACACAGGCTGCCTAAATACCGAATATCGAAAAGTAGCATTCGATCACATTCGCATTCAATGTCGATATCGATATACCGATATGGCGCAAAGTTTTTAATAAATTCAAATAATTTGTGAAGAACTTTGCACTAGATAGATAATGTATTCATAAAAGAAAGATGAAATAAATCGTGAGAAATATCTTTATTTCTTTACTCCAAGATCAAACTTTGTTCTTGGGAAAATTACCTGATTTAAAAATAATGTTCTCTTATCAGAACCTTTAATATCTCAATTCCCATTTCTTATATTTTATTTGTGAGATTTATATCAAAATAATTAATCTTAAAAATATTATTTTCAGAATTTATTTATAAAATACTTTTCTCGGGCATTTAATAAACTTTCATCAATAATTGCAATTCGGTCACCCTCTTAATATTTCCGCATTTCGGTTAATCCGTTTAAACGCCAATTAATGCAATCAAAGGAAGGCTATTATTGTGCATTCCATTTTGGATGATGGCCCAAACACACACACAGAGACATCTGAATAAATGTAAGCTGGCCCGGCGGCATTTAAATGCTTGTGCAGCTGCCTGCACACAAAAGTGTGTGTTGCATGCATCAAATATAATCCTGTTACCGTTTTTGCCAGGTTTGATTATTTTGCCCTTGGCTTTGGCACTGCCAACTTCCATTCGGAACGAGCAACAATACAAATTAATGCACTTAATTTTATTGGTTTCTATAATTCATGCTCGGTAAGCTGCCCTTCCATAAGCCCATGCTGCACAGTGGGGCAATTGGATATTCTCTGATTTTTTTCAAGGTCAAAAATGATTGTTGATTTTACTTTAGGGGCTGGGTTTCCCAGAATGAAAATAGCTCACTTTGTGACGCTACAGGCTTTAATTTCTGTGTGTGCCTTTATAAATCGGTGCAGCTGTCGCCTGTCCTGTCTCCTAGTCACTAAAATATTAGACAGTCATCAACTAAAGCTTCATCCGAGAGTTCGGCTCCTTGAAGCCCCGTGTCTAGCACACTTGTCGTTCATTAATTAGGGTTCGTCAGCGGAGATGACTGCACCGAAAGAAATTAATAAGTTTGCGTATTAAATGATTTTAATATATCTATTAAAAATTTATATGTTGTACCATTTGGCAGATATTTAGATTACGTTAGGATAATTGATAAAAAAAAGTTGAAGGTTTTTTATTAAAAAGAAATCGATTTTGAATTAATATTATATAAATATTGATGACTATCCCGCTCTTGTAATTAGGCCTCTTGTTTGCCTTCTAAGTGGATGGCGAAACAAAATTTTAAGAATTATATAGACCTATAAATATGGTTTTAGGTGTAGAATGCAAAAAGGTACCCTAATACATTTTAAAATTACTTTAGATGGTTTTAGGGAATTACTATAATCTCTAGATATTTCTCATAATCATTTAGTTTTCTGAGTGCCTGGGCACTGTGTTAGCTTCGATGTCCATTATTTTTGCAGGTATAGAGACATTGACCATTGGCAGCTTGCCTGCTGTTTTCTACAGCTGCCCACGCTCACTGTTGCTCGTCACTCGACTGTAAACATTCCAGGCGCAGCTTTCACTCGCTTTGAGTGGGAGTGGCGAAAGGCCAGGGAGAACAGGGCACATACACAGGCCATGGACACTCACTCGGCGGGTGGAAAACTCACTCAAGATGCTCGCGTTCGTTTGCGCTCGGCTGGAAGCTTCGTTTTCCGCTTTTCCGCTTCGGATTGAGCGATTGTGGATGCTGCGTGGTTCGTCGTGGTCCATGGCCGTGTGAAAAGCTGCGTTGAGCGCATTAAGTCGTTAGGGTACAACCAGACAGGACGCACTTTCTCCGGACGCTGCCGCCATTTGCATTTGCCTGCCTCGGCGTGTGCTGTGTGTACCGTTAAGTCCAGCTGCCTGTGACTGTGCCTGTGCCTGGGCAGAGAGGGAAATTAGCGGGGAAGCCCCTTGAAATCGAAGTCGCAATCGAACTGTGAACTTAACTGAACCCAAATCCAATCGAGGAGGCGGAGAAGGAGTTGTAGATTCAACAGCGCAAACAAAGGAGCGTCGAGTGCGTGCAGAAACTCCTATTTACTTCCAAAAAATCTACTCCTTTGCGGCAGCTCCCGCGCGTATCACAGTGTGTGTGTGTAAGTGTCAGTGCGTGAGTGTGTTCAGCAACAACAAAAAAAATAAAATAAAATACATATAAACAACAAGCAGCGATAAATTCCAGCTAAAAATGGCACTAAACAAAAATTGAATTAAATCGAATGCAATTAAAAATGTTTGCTTAAACGAATCAAGGTAAACACACAGAAACGAGCATAAAAAAAATTGTTGCTTCCACACCTTTCTCTCTGCTGCCTTTTTCCACTTTTCCACTTTTGCTTTTCCGTTCGTTTTCCGTTTACCGTTCACCGTTCATCGTTTTCTGTTTTTCCGCTTGTCGTTCCGTTCGTTTTCCCAAACAAAACCAATGCACTCGCTCTGTGGTGCAACAGCTTAAAAGTATGCTACGATTTTCCCCACTCAACATCTCGTATAATTGTTGCGCCTGTTTCACATCCTTGTGTCCTGCCCGCCTCCGATTAGGGGATTGTTCGTACAATTTGGGCATTTCCAAAAGAAAAACTGAAAAATGTAAACCACAGACTGGGTTTTGTTATTCCAAAAATGTGTGTATGTGTTTTTCCCATCGTTTGTTTTCAGTTTGCTTGTTAAATTTTATTTTGTTCTGTGGCTTGCGGCCACAGAAAAAGGAAATTATTGAATACGGTTGGCGATAAAATGCCAAAATAGGCGAAATTCTTGGCACAAATACATAAAGTTTGGGCCGTAACGAAGAAGTGCAGTGTGCAGTGTATATTGGCTTATAAACTGTTGCTTCTGCCAGTTATCTCGCCAAGCATCGAATCGAAGCAATTTTCCCAGGCTGGCCGAGGGAAATCCCATGCGATTTCCCCTTGACTCCCTTAGTTCCACTTGCTTGCACAAAATTTTGTTGCCTGGCTTTTTCTTCGCTCTTTTCTTTTCTTATTTTCTTTTATTTTTCATTTTGATTTCCTCTTTTTTTTTTGGTTAATGTAAGCTTTTTTTGACTGATTGTTTTATTGGAATCCCACTTAAGCGCGATTTCATTCCAATTTCAAAAGCACATTTTTGTGGCTTTTTGTTTGGGGGAATCACCAGCAGATGCGTTGTTGCTGCGATAATTAAAATTTAATTGTACACAACTTAAATTGCTCATCCATTGTCTCTAGCTCTCTCTCTTTCTGTCTGATATAAAATTGCAGTTTTGTGGTTGGTGATTTTCTGATTTTCCCCCTCTTGTTTTCCTTATGCAATTAACATTTGCACTGCTATCAATCAGTTTCGGGGCCAAAAAGAAAAACTTTTCTTTTAGTCATTTCCTCTCACATCCTTCACGGCTCCCCTTAGCCTCCTTATCATTCAATTTGGCGAAAAAGGGAAGAAAACTTTTGCTGCCAAACTAACAACTGCCACACACACACACATACCAAAGAAGAACGAAAAAAATACAAAAAGCAACCAGAACGCGGCGTGTCTAAGTGGGCGTAAGTGGTCATGTATATGTGCGTCTCTCTCTGTGTGTGGGTAGCTTTGTATCTGTGTGTGTGTCGTGTTGAGTGGCAAGTTGTGTACACACGCAGATTTTTCATCAATCATTTTGCTTGACTACGCCTAGTTCACATTTTAGGGCATGTAGTTTAAAAATTGGGCCGCACAGCCCGTCGATAGTTGGTTGGTAGGAGGTAGAGGGATCCGTGCTTCATTCCACATCCTTGGTCTCATGTTTCCAACGGCGGCGCCTCTAGCGGGAAAAGGCGAGGCAAATGGCTTTAAGCCTGGTCTTGGCTAAAGAATCCCACAGGACGAGAGTTCACAAGAAAAGCTGATTAAGGCTGCTGCTTACTGGCATTCACTCAGGGGTTCACTCTTAGATTTTTTATGCTTATTTTAAAATATTTTTAAGTAAGGAAAAGTAGTTTTCTAGCTGCTTGGAATACTACTAGTTTACTGAAAATACTAAGAAACTCGTTTACCTAGCATTTTACTCAAGAAAATGTGGAAGTATTAACCATATACAGAAAAATGCTTAATCTTTCTTAATCAGAAATTATTAAACTCATATTTAGACAGGTATTGTATCAGGTATCAGATATAAATCATTTAATTAGGGCTTATCAAGCCTACTAGTTTTGTGCTTAGCAAATGGCACCAAATTTGTCAGGAATTGAGCTAATAACTTACATGCATAAGTTAATTAACGAATCGAATTTATTACCCAATTTATTACACGGTTGTGGCAGGACGATGTACTAATAAGTAATCTCTGTCTTTGATGGAATGAAATATAAATCCAATTTATGCTTGGTACGTTGCTTAATAATCATTTTCATTGCGACACCAATATAGATTTGGTTATTTATGCTACAAATTAATAAATTATATTTATATACATAGATTTTTTTTTAATATAAATTCTATATTCAGTTGAACCGAGACCAACTTTATTTAGCTCCAGGGCAATTATTTGCTTCTCCGAATTATAAATAGTTAAAGCCATTTCGAAAATTCTAAAGAACTTCTTGTTTTATTTTTATATTTATGTATGAACCCTCCAGCAGTATGTTAATAAATAAATAGATGTAATCGTTTGATAAATAAAATAAAGACAAAGAAAGTTGGAAATTTATTAGAAGCTATAGTTATTCGTCATGAATAAATAAAGATATATCGAATTTTGTGATATTTATTTGTCTATGAATGTGAGGGATTCGGTGATAGGTTTTATTATGTTTACAAAACATTTTCGAGTGTGAAAACTTATATTTTTAAATTTAAATATATTTGAAAACTATTCGGAAATCGTCTAATCGATTTGTACATAACCGATTTGAACGTTTTTTTCCATTTGTTATGCATTTCCCAGATGGTTTCCTTTTGAAAATTGCATTTATAAGTTTACTCCTTTTTAATATACATTTTCCAAATTGTTTTCTGATAAATAAATAAAAGCTCATTCTCCGTTTCATTTAATTTTAATATTTAAATAAATATACTTCCCAGCTTTTTTTTTTTTTTGGGAAAACAAATACCAATATCAATAAATTTCGCTTTTGTGGAGTTGGACCTGCCTCAGTGTTGTTTATGATGATTACTCCGATTGCGACTGTCTCAGATGTTATTGTCCTTCGCTAGTTGGCCTCTCGCCTTGCCTTCGCTTCGCTTTCGCTTTCGTCCTCGGCCCCCTTTTTTTTGGTCCTGTTCGATTTAGCATTTGAGTAGACATAATAAAGAGCCGAAATGGAAAAATGTGGTGTGCGTGTATACCTTTATTCTAAGCGGGCACACACACAGTGGAGTTGTTGGAATTGCTCCGCTTAGCGGCTGCTTGTGTGTGTGTGCGGTGTATCTGTCTGCGAGAATCCAAAATTCCGAATCCCGAAATCCTGAATCCAACCCCCGTCATCAACCTGCAGCAGCAAAACACTTAAACCTAAACACGTTGTCTGTGTGTGGGTGATGGTGGCGGTGGCGGTGGTGTTGGTGTGCGTCCTGTTCGTCCTTTTCGCTGGCGTCTACGCACAATATGTTTCGTCTTTAACCCAACTGAAAGCTTCGTCGTCTGGCGAGAGCTTCAAGGAGTCAGCCCGGCCCGGCCCGCCGCCTGGTGCCTGTGCCTGCTCCTTGTTTCTGGCTCCTTGTGGAAGTTTTAATGTGATTCCTTCGTATTAATTTCGACATCGTCATCGTTGTTGTTGTTCTCGGTTGCCTGCCTGCCCTTCGCCCTCTCTCTCTCGCAGGACTTCGCTTTCTCTCTCTCTCTGTCATTTTCTATTTTCCTCCTTACGCACTTTTTATTGCCCGTCGTCCTGCGTTCGCCTTCGCTTCTATTTTATTTTAACAACATCTTCGTCGCCAGCATGGAATTCTGTCGAGCTCGGCGCTTTTTTCTTCTCCTTGGCACTAACTTAACCGTTACCCACCGCCGCCTCCGCTCTCTCTCTGCCTCTTTTACTCTCTTTCTGGCTATCTCCCCGCCTGCCTCTGCCTCCCTTTTACTTTCTTCACTTTCTCCGCCTGCATGTGTGAGTAAAGTTTCATTTTTTTGTGTGTGTGTTGTTTTTGTTGCTCACTCTTTTATGTTCATCATATGAAAACGCGACTTTGTTGCACTAAGCGTAAGTTGGAAGATTTACAACTTTTTGGTTTAACGCATGCAAAGGATACACTGGGAATAAAACTATAGTAAAACTTTACAACGCCACAATGGGGTTTATAGTTCCAAGACTTTCGGTACCCAGAAAAGTCGTTGGAAATTTGGAATCCTTCAAGAGGGTGTCTTAAAGTATGCAATTAAATGTTTTTGGTGTGTGGTGATTTTTGTTAACCTCCGATCCCATAAAGCATATATACCAGTATCACCAGGCGAGTTGATTTAGTCATGTCCGTCTGTGTGTCGAAATCTATAAATATATATATTACAAGATAAACAAAAACATTTCTAAAGGTTACACGTAGCCTAAGTTTATTTCAAATTAAATTTAAATAATTTAAGATATAGATTTTAAATGCAAATTTACTTAAATTACAGAAATTAAGATAGAAAATTTAATTACATCAATTTAATAATTTTTATTATGGATTTTTATTATTATTTAAGTCTTATGTTCGGCTAAATCTATTCTTAATCCCAGTGCAGAACAAAATAAATACGAAGGGAGGTAAAGTGGGGTAGGCATTTGAAGTGATAGTGGGGGTGAAGGCCATGCTCAGAGTCTCACAGGACTCGCACAGAAAAATACGAAAAAAAAAAGATATACGAAGCCATGAGGGAATGCATAAAGTATAAACCTGCTCAATCCCGAGGAGTGTGGCAACCGATCCTTAAAAGCAAAGTTAGTATGAATAAAACGGAGAATTATTCGCATAAACTTCTCATTTTTATTTATACCAACCTGAAATGTGAGGCAGTGGTGGTAGAGCAATTAATAAAAGTTGGAAATGTTTGTGGTGTGCGAAGGAAAATAGTTTACGGACAGTGGGAAAAACATCTGCAGGTGGAAAGCTTAAATTGTTTAGTTTACCTCAAAGTATGTTGTAAAAAAATATTAGTTTTAGTGAAGGTAATTACATTTTTCCCCAGAGGGGAAAATGTTTTTTATTAAATTTTATATAGCTGGAGGGAAGTGGTAGTAGATTTTTTTATTTTGAGATTTTATTTACTTTATTTATTTAGGTATAAATTTTTAGGCAATTACTGCCCATTGCATTATTCTTATTTACGATGTGTAATGAATGAAAATAGCAATCTCATAAATTTCTTCTAAAATTGACCATATACATATCTATATATATCCTTGTTTAAAACAAACTTAATTGCCTATTTCCCAAAGCAATTATTTTAATCTAAACTTTAGATCTCTGCAAATTTATCCGTTGTCCAAGTTTCAATCGGCAAACAAAGAGTGGAAAGTTTTCTAAATTGCTCATTACGTCTACGAATCAGGTTGCTGCACTTGCCGCAGTGGAAAAGCCGCAGATTTTCATCATACATACATCAAAAGCATTTCTAATCAGCAGGCAGTCAGCAAAAACAAAAAAAAAAGCAAAAAAAGAAAGTAGCTAGGGAAAGCGCAAACAAGTTGCAAGTTTACTTCTGCTTCTGCCAGTATTTTTCCCTTTTTTGCTTTTTATTTTGCCAGCCATTGTTACGTTTGCGTATGTACCAATGTCTACACAGGAAAAAATAATTAAATTCCTTTCTAAAGAAAAATTAGTAATAATTAATTTGTACCTTTAAACTATTTTAATGTATTTTGTACAAACTCCTATAAATTACACAAATAATTAAGAATTAGAGGTTTTTCTTTAAAACAAAGCTTCCTAAGCTTTTCTTTAAATGTTTCCGATATTTGTATATATTAAAGCAAACATTTTCTTGAAAAAACATTATTTTAGCTTATAAAAATATATTTTTAACCCCAGAATAATCTCTCTCCGTGCAAATACATATACCTACGTGTGCGTGGGAACTGGAGCACATAACGACAACAAACGTAAAAAAAAGGGAAAATAGCCGAGCAGAGAGACACCACACAGAAATAGAAATCATTTGAAATCATGCCGCACTCATAAAACACTTAAAGGACAATTTTGCTGTCATACAGAAAAAAATAAAAGGGGGAAAGCTGCTTCGGCTCTTGCTTTTCCTCGGCAGTCTGGGGTTAATTAAATAAATTCCTAAGCCACTTTTGCCCGAGCAGAAGCTTCATAAATTTTTGAACAAATGCTTCCCAAAAAAAAGAAAGGAAAGGACCTCGAATTGGTTATACATAAATATTCGGGTGTGTGTGTGTACGGGTTTTCAGCAAGCTTTCACCCGCAAGACAACAACAAAGGGCTTGCAACAATTGGCAGGACTCCGCTTGGCGTGCTCTTCCAAGTGTAAACAGAAGTTGAGTCCCGAATCCGAGTCCGAGTCCGAGTCTGAGTCCGGGTCCGGGTCGAGTCACTGTCTCTCTTTTACTCAGAGCACCAAAAACTCACTCAAACTTTCCATCAATGGATCCTGATGAGTCCTGTGCCACTGATAACAGCCGCATACACACACTCATGCAGACAGGACACACACCGATGGAGCTGTTTAAAAAGATGTCCTAGTACGGTGGGGGGAAAAAAATACACCGAATCCTAAGAGTAACAGCGCGGAAAACGTTTGATAACGCCGCGCGCACAAAAGTGTGCTACACAAAGCGAGGCTCTCTGCGTCTGTGAGAGCATCCTGTGGGCTATATGTGTATGTTGGTGTGTGTATGTGCGATGGTAGTAAATAAGCAAAAGGCAAAGACGGAAATAAAAAGGGCAGCAAGTGGACAAGACAATGAAATTGTCATAAATAACAACGTTGTCTACCAACAACAGGGAGCAGGAGCAGGAGCACGAGCAACATCACCAAAAGCGACAGGATAACCAACAAAAGCCCAACTAGCTGAGTGACTGGGATTCTTTTTTTATTTGTATTCCTTTTTGGTGTCTCTTGGTCAGTGGCTCAACTCTTTTTATCATTTTTACCAGCTCCCCGTCCTGCCCAAGTCCCCCAGGGTATTATTTCGGGTAGATTAAGTTGATGGAACTCGCCAGGTCTAAGGTGTATTTTTTTGCCAGGAGAAAAGTGATGGAGAAAAGTGGAAACAGTTAACAGGGATTAAGAGGGGTCTTTTCGGCAAGTTGCTGCAGCGAAAGTAGTAAAATTTCATTAGGACAGATCTTCAGGGATTAACGTATCGTTTTTCATGCCAAAGCTCTATTTAATAGCTGTCTTAAATGTTTTGTTTACTTGTTTGTTTGTTATTAAATTTGTTTATAGATATGAAAGGGTAATTGGGTTAAATATCTATATAAACTTTGATGAAAAAAGGTTATTGATTAATTTACTAAGAAAAAATCAACAAAGTAAGGCAGGCAGCATTTTTAAATTAACTTTAATTTAATTAAATTCAGTTCATTTAAAGATGCCATATAAAAGAGTTATAGTTAGTGTTATGCTAAAGAATAGTCTTTTAAATATATTACAAATACGTCTGCTTAACTTCAGTTGCCAATTTTTGTATTTTAATTTCACGGACACAAAAAATTACCTCGTAGCACTATCTACTTTGCAAGTTTAAAAAATACAACCTTCTGGGACATATATATCATAGTCACCGTTGTTATCTAATTTTAAGGACATCGATAACTGATTGATTTATGGGAAAAGTACAACAAAAAAATAAGGAAAACAAAACAAAGTTTTTGCCTGGGAACTCCTCACTCGAGGGACACTCTCCATTCGAGTAGCTTCAGTTGAAACTCCTCGAAATTCTTTCGTTCTTCTTTTCCGGTTCAGTTGCTTTCTTTTCATTTCATTGCCGTCTTTTCTTTCATTCTTTTTTGTGTAATTTTTTTACGACTATTTTTTTAGTTTTCTAGTTTGGCCTGTGTTCGGTTCTCATAACGGATATTCGAAATGGCTGCTGTGGCGGCTTTAAGTGACTTTTGTCAAACTTTGAACGCCGCCGCCGCCGCCTGGCTATCCAAACACGAGTACTTATAGTTATCGATGGGTAGCAGGAAAGGGGTGCTCTCGGGGTGCTCTCGGGGTGCTCTCGGGGTGCTCTCGGGGTATTCTCCGGGTATTCGGAGGTGGCCAGGGTCCAAAGGAAGATACCGCCATTAAACTAATGTTTAGTTGGCAGTCTCGCAACAGTTTTGCGAGTGTTGCGACCCTCGAAACTTTGACCGTAAATTGTGGCACGTGATGGGCGTTTTTGAAATGGAATGGGTATTGGCTGGGTTTTCTTGTTGTTGGCATTTTTGGGGGAAACTCCGCGCCCTGATTGGACAGAGGGGGGCGTGACACAGTCGAGGCAATTGTTATTTCTTATTTCTCCCCCGCCCAGTTCTGTGAATTGAATTTTTATGGCCTGTGACAGTTCGTTGTTCGTTGGGACATTTACAGCCATAATTTCTGCAATGCAACAGGCCATGAATATATATTGAGATACAGAAGTATCTCTGCCTTGGATTAGGTTGATTTTGTTGGAAAAATTCAATCAAATTTCCTGGGAAAAGTGGAAAATGAACTCTGGCAGTAAATGAAACAAAAGTACATACATATTCCCCGCTTGGTTAATAGCAATAAACATTTAACTACGTAAATACTCACATCTCTTTCTCTCTCTCTCTTTCTCCCTTTCTTTCTATCTCTCTCTCTCAGATATAATAATATTATAAAAACGTATCCAATTTAAATAAAGTTTTTTCGTTACACTCACCACATAAAGGCAATATGCAAATATTAAACACAACAAAAAGCACTCAGAAAATGTTAAACAAAAATAAATGAAAACATGAATTAAAAAAAAAAGAGAAAGAAAGCACGAGGAAAACCCAAATAACAAATAACCAACGGCGGCGGCCAGCAACAATGTGTTCATAGCCATTAAACGAGGAAATTAAGTATAAAAAAATATACATAAAATACAAAATATATAAAAATCACAGGCTTAAAGTAACGCAATAATGCTAAACCGAAACCAAACTCATCTCGCATCCATGTCTCTGCATCTGCACCCGTATCCGCATCTGTATCTGCATCTGCATCTGCATCTGCATCCGTATCTGTAGCAAGCAGCAAACATGCCAGCTAAATTCCAATCCTATACCCAGATACATCAATACATCAATCTGTTGTCGTCCGGCAGGCAGCCAGCAAGCGAGCAATCAAGCAATTCCTTCATCAATTTGCAACTGCCATCAGCCCTCATCAGCGACAGCAACAAAGCAAATGCCACAGCAGCGGCAGCGGCCAGTCAGTCTCAACTTAAATGCCACAAATTAAATGCACGCAACTAAAGCAAATAAACTTAAACCACTCTAAACAAAGCAAATTGTCAATAAACCCAAAAATATATATCGATAAAAAATTATTTGTAAAAATCACTCAAAGAGGCAAAGCGAAGAGCGAACAAATTACATTTTCCTATTAATTATGGAACTTTCATCAACGATTCCGTTGTGTTTGTTCCATTACCAAAACGAAAAGGTCGCCGACTGTTTGCAGCTGCAGCCCCAACAACAAAAACAACTACAACGATTACTGGGAAAATTAACAACAAATTCTACAATAACAACTAAATCAACCGAAAGACCAACAACCACACAAGCAGCAGCAGCAGCAGTAACGTCAATAGCAACAACCCAACAGCAGCAGCTTCGACGACAGCAGCCACTTTTAGCTTCATTTCTACCAAATTGCTGGGTGAGTCCTTATAAATATACAAAAAAATATACAACATTTAAATTTATTCAAAAGTTAATTTCTTTAAAGTTTTTTGGATTTAAAAATATAGGTTTTAATTTTTATGTCAATTTTAATTTTAATGTTAAATCAAGGAAGATTCAATATAACATTTTTATAATTTCTTTTCTATATTTTATTATATTTCCTTATTCTGTACTTGTACGTATACTTAATATATGAAGAGGTAAACATGAATATATTAAGTATACGTAAACCTAATTTCAACATTTATGGAAATATATTTCGAATACTACGAAACTTTATGCTATGATACTAACAATAAATGCAGTGAGTTAAGAAATGCAAAAATAAAACTTCCACACAATTTACACACAGCAGACAAGTCAAGTGAATTCCCTAATTTTCACATTTAGAAATGAGTTAGGGCCAATTGGGAATACTCCTGCTGGATGAATACAAATGCCCCGAAAGTGCGGAAGATGGATAAATGACAGGATAAAATACAGGATGCAGGAAAAAATATGAACTAAAACAAGTGTTAAAAAAAGGCACAGAGGGAACGGGTAAATGTGAAGTAAATGCAATTAAATACCTACACTAGAACACTGAAAAATTTGGAAGTTATGAAAAAACTTTGGAATTTAACCTTTAAACTTAAACTTAAACTTTTACCTTTTCTTTCTAAATCTTTTCGAAATATCATTAAAATAATATTCTCAGTCAGTAAATCATTATCATTTATTATTCTTTTAATAGCATTTTGCTTTTCCGAAACTCCAATATTTTTTTTGTTATTCCAATAATAGTTTTTGCTGTCAACGAACTCTATACGATTTTTTTTAATCCAGAGAACTGGAGATTCGTTAGGGAAATGGAAAAACTTGCAACTTGTCAGCGTGACGCGTCGGCCAGCCAGCAATCAAATAGTGTCGAGCTCAGCAATGTTGATACTGCAAAGGCAAAAGAAAAAGAAAATAAAATAAAAAGCAGGAAACTAGCTGGAAAATTTAAAATGACATCAAGGCAGGGCAGGACAAATCGTCGCCAAACGCAATCGGAGTTTTGCAGCACCAGTCGCACAGTTCGGACCGTCCTCTAAAGCGGAAGACCATTCACTGTTGGTTGTTATGAATTTCATATTACACACGAAAATCCAATAAAAATCACCGAAAGCAATTTTCCGACCCAAGCTGAGGGTGGCGGGGGCTGGGGCATAAAGACGTTTTGGAAAACCCTCGCTGACGTTGGCTGCTGGCTGCAGTTTCGTTGGAACTTTTTACCATTTCCTTACCAAAAAAATGTGCTTTATTTACATCGTTTTTTCATGTTAACAATTTTTTTTCTTTGTTTTTATTTCTTTTTGCAAACGGATGCCGAACACGATGAATTTTGTAGCGTTTTAAAACCCTGCATTTTTTGTATGCTTACTTTTGTTGTCACCCCGGTTCCTGTCACACGCCGCCCTCTGCTGCAGTGCCAAAAGTTGCTTAATTTGATTTTAATTCACAGCGAACAGCGAACCGAAAATTGGCGCCACTAAAAAAAAGTTGTGCGAAACAAATTTCATTCGAGGGGAAATTACGAATTGAAATTTTGGCCGGCTCAGCATGCGGCATGCAGCAGCGCAGCAACAATTAAAAATTCAGAGAGTTTTCCCACTTAACTTTTAGCGAGAGAGTAGAGAGTGAGCGTGTTTATCCACAGGGACATGCATTTCATTCTAATAAGGAAACTTCTATCAACATGAGAGTCGTGATTTTAATTTGCTGGATTTAAAACACCAAACGGAAGCTAGGCGTTTGACATTCGGGCTGAAATGTTCATTTCCCCAGTTGTCAGCAGTCTATAATAGTTGTTCTCCTCCTCCTACCATTTGCTTGATGTATTTTCCGCTTTTCAGGCCAGTGGACTCTGGACATCCCTGGTCTAGTCTAGGGGCGGCTCTTTTCAATTCCAGTTGGTTTATTTCATTGCAGCAGCCAAACTGTCGTATGCAAATCTGCTTTGCTGATTAAACCTAAATAATGTTGCCTCAGTTACGGAGCCCTTCCTTTGCTGCGGCTCCCTTTTCCAAAGGCTTCCCTGGCTGCCTTGGCTTTTCCGTATCGCCATCTCCATCGCCATCGCCATCGCTAGCTCCATTTCCATTTCCATCTCCCATCTTACATTGTCTTGTCTGTCGCTTTGAAAGATGGCCAACAGAGAGTTTTACTCTTACTTCAAGTTTATCGACTTGGGAACTATGCTATGATATATTTAGAATAGATCCTAGAAAAAGTTCTGATGGTAAAGTTCTTTTATTATTAAGTATCGAGCTTGGAAAAATTTTTATGGTTTTCTTATTATAGAAACATTTTTTTTATAACTTTTAATTCTACTAAACCCAACACAAATCTTAAGCTTTTAGTAGTGATTTTTAATTGTTTAAAATGTTTAATGATTATTATTGGAACTTAAGGCATTGTGGCTTGACAATTTACAAATTCCCATGAATTTCCTGTATATGCATTTTCTGAAGCCCAATTCGTCGCTTAATGAAGTTCAAAGTACTTCCCAGAATTAATGCTTAAAAATTTTCACATAAAAGCTATTCCATGGGAGAGCATCTGTCCATCGTTTCGCAGAAAATCCCTCCTGCCCTTTTCTCTGTTGTATTTTGTGCTTTTTTTCTGAAAGGCTTCCCCTCGTTTTTCTTCCTGCTAAATCTGAGACAATTTCCAACTTATAAGAGGCCGCCTCCATTTGTATAATAACACAGGGTCCTGCATCCTGCATCCTGCAGCAACAGCTTCCGCTGGTCGTCTCCTGGCCACTTGTTGTTGCGCCCACCCACAGCACACAGACACCCACAGGGAAAGAGAGGGCAGGGTCTGCAGGAATATTTTTTGTTTTGCATTTCACGTTGCCTTTGGTGTATTTCCTTTTAGCTTGTCTGCTGCACGTAGTACAACATTTCCAATTTAATTTCTGTCTCAGTGGCCCCCCACCGAACCCGGATCCCTTTGGCCATCCTGCGCATCCTGGCGGCAGACTACTCGGTTGGGTTTTCCTGGCCCTGGCCATTGTCTTTGTCTTTGTTTGCTGTGCCATTTCCTCTTTTTGCGCCATGAAATTAACTTCGTCCCGCATCCCTGCCTCTCTCTATGTCCGCTATCTGGGTCCTTCCCTATCCTTTTTGCTTGCAATAGATTATAGTTGAATATTTTTGGTCGCCATTTTAATTAAACTGCGCCATTGGCTGCGAAATTGTTTATAATGTCAGCTGCACATCATCATCGTCACCATTCGCCATTCGCGTCTGCATCCGGAACCGCAGCTCCTCGTCATAATCGTTGTCATCCTTATCCGCTTCTCCATCGCCATCCGGATCCGAATCCGGGTCCTTAGTGGTGACGGTTACCATCCCAATCCATCCTCCAGCATCGACGGCTGCCTCATTATCGATGCGATGTCTGACCCAGTTGGCGGGCAACAGGCGGCTTGGGGATGAGCTCGTGGCTATTTTTTTGGCACAAAGGCCACGAATCATATATCGTGCGAGCTTTAAATAAATCTGATATATTTTTATGACATCGATTTGTTGGAAAGTTAATAGAAGTTCCCTTTAATAGCCTTCTAAAAAGGTTCTAGGCCTTAAAATAAATAATAAAACCCTATTTAATAGGGATACTGAAGGCTAAAGCTGTGAATAAAAACAAACTGCTTACTGCATTTTTCAAATAAATTAAATTAAATTCAATTGTTGAATTCAGAGCCCCTGCAAATCGAATCTGCACTTGAAAATGTTGAGAGAAGTTTAATAAAAACTCAAGCTCCAATATTACTTCGTCGTGACTCCTCACGAGGCCATTTACCGGCTCCTAAAAAAATAAAACAGGAAAAACAACAAAATAAGCTGCGCCTTACCTCCTGCAGTTTTCTCTTCAGTGCACTTTTGCATTTCCCTTGTTGTTTGTGCTGTTTTCCTGCTCTTGCTGTTGTTGTTGTAATTACATAGCACTTGTTGTTTTGGCTTTGTACTAACAAAAGCCTTGACTCCACCACGTCCTCGCCACTCCACCCACTCCACTCCATCCTCCTCACTCCACTCCACCCACTCCTCTCGCTCCTCCTGCTCCTTCAGTGAAATGCGCTCTCCAAAAAGGGAGAAGAGCCACCAATAACCCCACTCGACCGAATGGCAGCGCTCAAAAGTATGCAGCTGTATTTTGTCGAAATGACTTTTGACGTTTCGTTCAATGGCAATATTTGCTGCAGCCTCCTGTGGGTGTGAGTGTTGTGTGTGTGGGCGTGGAAGTGGGTGTTGTGTGTGTTTATCGGCATGTTAGCAGCTGAATGAATGACTGAATGAATAGATGAGTGCAGGGCAAAGGCCACAAGTGAACTGAGGTGGCCGCGAGCGTCTGTTAGTCTGTCTGTATGTCATTCTGTCATTCTTGCGAGCCGACATTCCAATATATATCGAATATACACACTCCAAATTCTATGCCAAAAGCTCATTTAGCATGCAGTTTTACTTTGATTGGCTTTCGAAACGCACTTAGGCGCCTGATTAGTCCGCCCGTTCGGCGCACATTATGCCAGTCAATCAAAGTTTTGAGTTTCCACACACAGGGAGAGAAAAATTGGGAGTTGTGTTGTTAGAAGAAAGCTAATTTTTACTGTTAATCTTGATTTAGAGGCTATAAAAATGTGGTTGTTAAAAATAAACGGTAAAAAAAAAAATTAACAAATTAAATCATTTTTCAAATAATTTACGAACATTTAATCTTCCATATATTTTATAGGATATTTATAAGCAATATATCATTTTAGATATTTTCTTAAACAAGACATCGATTACTCAATCGATTTTGTTATGTATATATATCGCAACGTTAAAATTTTAATCGGACTACGTCGATATATATAGAGATTTAATATATTGTAATACGATTATATAATATAATTTTCGATAAATGGGATATTTGAACATTTGCGATAATTTTCAATACTTCATATTTAAAAAAATAACATTTGCAATATTTGTGTTTATATATTATGCAGTATTTTTTTCTCTGAATATATATACACATTTTTAAGTCAAGAGGGCACATATTTTCAAGAGGCAGTGTGATCCCGCTGGCGCAAAACAAACATATCGATCCGTCGCGCAATTCGCCGAAAGTTTTCGCATTATCGAGTTCAATTCAAAATTCAAGAAATATTTAAGAATAAGCAAAAATTCCCTTTTCTAGATATACATATTTTTAGAACCATTTTTTTCCGTGTAAAATTGTTCGTAGATGCATGAAAACTAAGCCGCTAAGTGGATTCCCTTGAGCATAATTTTCAGTGGGTTAAAGCAAATTTGTGCAGCAATCTCCTGGCCATGCATGCAATACTATGTGTGGCCACCAAAGGGTTCAATTATGAACCGACGACCGCAAAAAGTTGAAACCTCAAAGCGGATACTGTGCAGGGCACTTGTGGCACACTACTGGGAACTGGAAAATGGGAGCTGGGAGCTGGGAAAACGTTGGAAAAGCTGCTGCCGGCAGGTAATTTGAGGCCTTGTGGAGTGTGCGCTAAAAAATGCAACCAGCTTTGGCACGGGGGAAAGCCAGATTCTTTGCGGGATTCGGTATTTGTTTTTTTTTTCCTTCTATACCCCCTTTTTGTCGCTTTAACTTGATCGAGGGAAGGAGGGAATATATAGTGCTTTCCCTTGCTTTAACAATTTCAAGGCTCATTGTGTGCCACGACGACGGCGACTGTGGCGGCTGGCTCTCATCATTGGCGAAGCATTAAATTGACTTTGAAACTTTTTACCTGCCAGCTTTGTGCCAAAAAGCACAACCCGCAGAACCAACAAATTGGAGGCGAACTGAAACTAAACTTGAAATTAATTAACCGCGACAAGGGCAGCACCGGTCCGCAGCCACTCCTCCATTCTTGGTCCTGGTTTACCGTTCCCTTTTTGCTTTCTGTGGGGAATGGGATGGGATACACACGCACACGGACATAACTCATAAAACCTCTAATTACGCAAACAGCTGACGCTGTAGACCGTAGACAAAAAGATATAGAAAAGTAGGGGGGTGGATATATATACTTATACTTGGCTCAGAAATGTGCGCCTCCTGCGTGACTCCGGCAGCGCAGCCCGGGAATCAAATAAGTTGAATATTTTAATTTTCCATCATAATTAATGCCCTTTCAACCTGCCAGCCCAGTCAGCCAGCGCCCGGACTTAGTTTATCCCAAATGATGTGGTTGCTCCACCTAGCAGTTCGCCACCCCCCCCGCCTTTTCCCTCTGTGGCCATCGAGCACGTGTAAATTATTGTGGCTTTCTGCGGCACGGATGATGGCCGGGCGCCTGAAAGCATGCTGCGTTATTTTCCAGTAGTTCGTGGCGTCCTTTCGGGGGCTGTTCCGCACTCGTGGTAGTGTATGTAACAGGTGGACGGAAAGGCTTTTCGCTTCTCACTTTTCGCTTTTCCGAGGCAAATTAATTATTATTCAGAATATAACCCTGAAAGCAGCTAAGAAGCAAGGCTATAGACTGAAGTCTTTCACGAGAAATTTTCTCAAGGAAATTTCTCTCTCGAATATTTCTATGCAAAATTTTCCATCATTTTAACTGAGTACTTTTTACCGGGCATGCTTTTGTTTTGTTTAATTGGGATTTAAATATTTGTACAACATTTGAAAAGGCTTTCTAATTGCTTATTAGTTTTCCTTTTTATTCTCTTTTGAATTGATAAAGTGCAGTTTTTATTTTTACTAAATGCGTATAGAAAAACTTTATTAATAGACAACAATTTCCACAAATCAATGCACACAAATTCGATTCAATTCAATTTATTAGGCAATAAAATACCACAAAACTACAATTTTAAAGTTTTACAAAAAAAAAATATAATTCATAGAAAACACTAAAGTAATCACTCATTTTTCTACTGTCAATAAAATAAGGCATATTTTTTTTTATTTAATATTTTCTACTAAAATGTTATTGCTCATCATTATCATAATTTTTAAATCAATAAATTAATTGTATTTTAAAGGATTTAGTACGTACATCTTGCATTTTATCTCTTACCTACAAAATGACTTAAAATATTGCTAGAAAAATGCCTTCTAGGGTATCTTTTCGTCTAATTACTGAATTATTTTGTTCCTATTTACTTTCGCGTTGTTTTGTGCCATCGCAGTTCGTGCAACACGCAGCAGCGTACTCGATGCTGCCGCTATTGCTGCCGCCGCCGCATGTATTTCAATTACTGCATTTCTCGGCCCAATGGCCACGCCCATTGGCCAACACACCGCCCCCGTTTTTCCCGGGGAGCCAGCAGCCACTGTTTTAATTTGCGCTTCGCCTGCTTTTGTTATTTTTTCTGCTTCGGTTTTTCCTCATTTTTCTTTTTTCCTCTCCTTTTTTTTCTTTCCGTTTTTTTTTTGTTTTTTTTTCTGTCTTTTTTGTTTTCGTGTTGTTTTTGTTCGCCTCGCGTTTTTACGCAAATTCATTGTTTTAATTTACTCAAGTTTGTTGACCGAAAACAAAAACTAATCAATGGCTAGGGTTCGCAGCGGAGGTTAACAGGGTTGCCAAATCAGCTTGTTTTCATGCCAGAGTTGCTCTGTTTGAGGAATGTAACTAAGTCAGATTTTTACCTTCCTTGGTAAATGTTTTAGATCTGAAATGGGAATTTATCAGTCTCATTAACATGAATACTTTGCCATAAGGCATGAGTATATGTATTTTTTTTTTAATAATTATTTCATTATGAAAATTAAGACAATATGAGCTTATTGAATTAAATATAAATAAAAATCTAACTGGGTAAGATTTAATTTAGATTAGATTAATTTTTTCAAGCAAGAGTTGGCAACCCTGGGGAATCCTGCGTATGGCTCATTGGCTTCATCGAGGTCCTTCGAGGTGACAAAGCAGCAGCAGCTCGTTCTCACTCTGAAATTGGGGTTATAAAAACATTTAATGGGGTTAACTGTATATTTTGTAATGAAACATTAACTCAACTGAAGTTTTTTCTGCCATTTTTTGTGGCTTTAATTTCGCTCTTCAGGTATCTGCTTTTTTTTTTGTGGTCTCTCTGTCGCCTGCCTCGCTTTGCGGCCAGTTCGCAGTTCGCTAAGTTGTGGCCAGGGATTTGATATCAAAGGAGCAAACTAAGCAAAGATTGTGTGTATATAGGGAAAGCCTCAAAAGCGTAGGAGATTATGACCAAGGGAATTAATGCAAATAGCGTTAAATGAGGAACGGGGACTCGGCATCTAGATAAAGGCGAGACTAACTGCTAAGCTAAATTAAATACGAGGAGAACCCAGAAGAGGGTCCCGAGAACTACAAAGTTTTGCATAATGTTAACATCTTTGAGATGGAAATACTTGAACTTTTGGTTATGATAAAGAAAAGTTATTAAAGGTTTATTTGAGGGAGTTTATAGGGAATAAGGTGAAAAATTATAGTACAGGAAAAATAGATTTTATAAAATAATATGTATACATATTTATATTGATTTAAATATAAAAATTAATTAAATCAATGGGTAAAACTTAAATGTATAGTATTTTACCAAATATATATAAAGGGAATTTTAATAGAAATTTTTACAAGGATTACATCAAAATTAGGTAAAACTCTAATATAATTATGTATTAAATTGTATTCTAATTTTTTAATTCATTACAAAAGAAAATTAAGTAATTTTAACACAATTTCCAACCATTATCTTTCCTATATTTAATTTTTCCAGGTAACATCTTACAACTGAACGAAACAACGATACTAAACTCTACTAAAAAGAAGGTTAAGGATCACCAAAGATATATTAAACAACCAGAACAACAACAACAACTGCTACCTAAGGTTTCTCAAGCTCTAAAAAAACAACAAATCATACAAACAGAAGGAAAAAACACAAATAAGCAAACCAGAAAAAAGTGCAAATTATGTAAATTATAGAAAGGCAGAAGCGCAAGGGGAATACACGAAACCGAAAAGCAAACGAAAGAGAATTAGTCAAATAGAAGCGGCGGAAAAACTCCCAAAAAAATATAAAGAAAGCGGAAAGAAGCAGATCTGTGACCAGGCGAAAACCGGAAATTAAATCTGCAGCGCTAAAACCAAAAAGTGGAAGAGGAAGCCGGACCACAGCCACCAGCCAAGCAGCAGCCACAACCGCAGCAAAATCCGAGGCCAGAAGCAGAAGGAACACGCGTACCAAATATTTGCTTAAAAATACCCGAATAAAATAATAATCAAAGGAGCGGAGAATTGAGAGATTCCCGGGTGAAAGCTAACGACGAAGCGCGTTCCATGTACTGAGTTCGATCCCCAACGAGTCCTTGTTGAGCTTGGCTTTTGTTCCCGGTCCTTTGTGCTAATCATCATCGCCGCTTGGTTGCCGCAGGAGCTGAGTAGTAGTCCTGGCCAACTATTTAGCCAAGGTGACGACGAGGCAAGGATTGCCAGCCACTTTGCAGAAGAGTCGGGGCCGCAGTCAGTGCCGGAGCCACATCCACACCGATACCCACAGTGAAAGGAGGCGGCGGGGCAGAGCCATTCAAGCCAGGAGCCACGCGAAACAAACAAGCCAAGGACATGGACTCCCCGCTGCCAGCGTCGCTGTCGCTGTTTGTCCTGTTGATCTTCCTGGCGATAATTAAAGGTGAGTGCGCCACGACAACTATTCAGTATGCTTTCAGCTTTCAGCTTCCAGCTCCTTGCCCCCTTCACTCCTTTTGAATCCCGCTCTGGCCCCTTTTGTTTGTCCTCCAGCAGCGTTTACCTTTTGCCCGGGAACTTTCCCTTTCTGGCCAGCGTTTGCTTAGGTGGTCACTAATTAAATAATTGTAAATATTAAAGTATGCGGTAAAACTTGAGACGAGCTTTCAACGGAAATTGCTTCACCAAAAGGACGCGGCGAACTCTGCCAACTTTTATTACCTTCTAAACGGCTGACAAAGAGGGTTTCCTCTCGACTTAAAGACAAAGAAAGCATAATCATTTAGACATTTATTCGGTTTTTTTTTTTTAAGTTAAGTTATTTAATATTTATGCAAAGAAAAGCGGGGGTCAATTTGGTTTTTAATGCTGAAAGTTATTTGTATATAATTAATAGAGTGTGCAACTTATGAGGAATTAATTTCAAAGAGCTCTTTAACCGAAAATTTTATTGAAAACTTTTACAAACTCAATTTCTCTGAAAGTTACAGCGGGGAAAACCCATTATTCTCATTGAAAAATGTAGACACTCCGCACAAATGCTGTCATCAAAGGTCAACAATGAACTTGTGAAGCTACATTAGTCAGCAGTCCTCCCTTTATACGAGTAGACCTCTCGCCAATTGTTGAACATCTCGCCTTACCACAGACTAACATTTGCGTTAACAAGTGCTCGACTCGGCTCCGCTCGAGCATTTTCCAGTTTCCGCTTTTCGCTGAGAGCAGCGAAACTCGAACAAATCCCACTCATGTCGCACTATCAATTTCAAATGCGAAATCTCTGCCACAGAACTCTTTCCATCTCCCTCTGTCTCGCATAAATCTTGGGGCAAGGTGACACTGCGTGGCCTTGCAGGTTGCCATCATCTAACCATCTCTGCCGCCCATCCACCACCCACACATTATTCAATTCCACATCCGATTTTTCAATTTCCTTGCCAGGCATTTTCACGGCGCTTTAAGCAAGGGGCCAAGAAATGTCGGCAGAATGTAAAAAAGTAAAAGCCAAACAACGGGTGAGTACACAGAATAGCTATATCCACGGCTATATCTATTATATGTGCTCTCTGTGTGTGTACATGCGGGAAATTCCCAGGCAGCGGCGGCGGCCCATAAATTCGCGTGGAGATCGCCCTGAGCCAAACTTGGCCATATTTTTAGTTTTCACTGCTCGCTGAGCTCCGCAATTGCCAGAAAAGCGGGAAAAAGTTAAAAAAAAAGAAGAAAAACAAAGACGAAGTGGGTACGTAGGGGAATGAGACAAATATCCGAGTTGGAAAAAAAGTATAGAATTGTCATGCGGAGGAGGCCCCCAGGAGGCCACATCCACACAGTCCGGGGGATTGCTCCCCGAAGTCACTTGAAAAAATCCACACTGAAAGAGGAGCAGCAAGCTGGGAAAACAAAGCCCCGTTCCCAAATGTTATACAGTCGTTGACAGCTAATTAGAAAGATGACTATGCTTGGTGCATTTGCATCGAGAAAAAGATAAACACACGATTTTTTAGACCAGTAATATTTCTAATATCTTCTAAAAATAACACTTTTTAATAAATAATAGGGATTTACAAAATATCTTTCAGATTTTCTTGAAAAAAAAAATTTTTTGTGAAAAAGTCGTAAACAACCCCGTGCCAACTAATTAGAAAGATTTCAGACTTGTATGCAAATTTTTAGTTTTTCCTTTTATTTTCCAACTATTTTGGTATATATTTATTATTTTGGTATATTATATATATTTATGATTGGCATTAGATAACTTTTGTTGTCAAGAAGTTCCATATCCTTAACAGGACTAATTCAAATATGCTGATTATGTATAAATTCCATTAGAACTTTTAATTGCCTGAAATGTAGTTTTTTTTCGTCTAGATCAATCCAAATTGCACAAATATTATACATCTTAATGAAAACTACGTTGAAGAAAACAAAATGGGCACTGAAACACTCAAAAAATAACGCTAAATGTGCAAAACCGTCCCCAACTTAGATCTGCTAAAAAGCTAACCAAGTCGAAAATAAATTCTAAAAAACGTTGTATAGATAAGAAAATTTTATTTTTGTATTATTCTATTTCTGGATGCTAAAATTTATTAATAAAAATTAATTGTGTAGGGCTTGGACACGAATAAAAGAAATACTGCATAAATCCATAACTCACAAGTGAGTCAAAATTCCCAACTACTAGGGTAAACTTATCCGTGTGAATAGTTTTTGGCTTTAATCACTTAAAAACGACCAAAAAAGTATTTTTACTTTAGAATCTTACTAAATAACAATAAATTTATCGATTTGAATTCGATTTAGGCATTTGCTAACTTCTCGATTCAAATGCACCAAGCATAGTCATCTTTCTAATTAGCTGTCAACGACTGTATATACAACACTCGTCCTGGTATTCGTCCTGGTCCTTTTGCTCCTCCTCGTGTCTGTCCCCTTTCAAGTTGCATCGAGAGCTGAGAAGTTGAGAGTTCCTCGCTTCCTCTTTTTTTTTTCGGGGAGTCCCCGCTGTTGACAGAAATAACAGGCTGCTCTGCGGCGCAGTTCAACTTAATTCTCGTTGTTAGTTTCAAGTGTCTCCACTGCCGCGGAGTTTTGAATGCACTAAATGAAGTTCACATTCCGTTCAGAGTCGCCATAAATTGCTAGAAAGATGAGAAAAGTTTTGCTAACGAAAAAAAAAAAAAAGCTTAAGTTTAGATGACTTTAGACTTCAGTATTGCTGTCATTTTTTTATATATTTGTATTATTTACTATTATTCATATACAAGCTCTTCTTGCCCTCGCCTTTAATTGATTTTTATGCTCACCAGGTTGGTAGAATTTTTTGAGATTTAAAAGAAGGCCAAAGCCTGGCTTTTATTTCAAATATTTCTCTACAAGCTTAGACTCAACAAGCTTGTTGGAAATTGAATATGTCTGAATGGATTTTCATGTTTACAAATAGGTCTTAATTTATCTCTCACCAGCTTAGTTATTTGTACATATAAAAATCGATAAGGCCAGTTGGAAAATCTGGTTTCGTTCAAGAAAAGTCCGAACTCAAAGCTTTCCATCTAGTGAATGAATTTATATAATATTTCAGGCCTTCAAATTAGCTTCACTTTCACATCTGATTTAAAGTTCATTAGGAAAATAGCATTGTTACTCCTCAAAATAATTAAAGAGGCCTAACACTTGAGTAGCTGCTGCCAATAATAATTTTCCAGCTAAATGAGCTCATATAGTGGTAATGAAGCAAGCGTAAAATAATTAAATGCAAAGACAATACATGGAAATTAACTTTTGTTAAGTTATTTATCAATTAAGAGCCAGGCCAAAGGCTGCAGGTGATAATAACTAAACTATGTCCGAAGTAATGTAGTAACATAATAGCAACTATCATTAACTTGTGTTGAGAATTTAACAATATATTTAAGCCTGCTTGCCTGCAGATATACAGGGATGCAGGCCAGACATTTTCCTCATTTTCCGCACTGGATTTGCTCTCGGCTCCTTTCCATTGTCTCCTTTGCGTTGAAAAGTTATTACTTAAGAAGCGTCGGGGGAGCAGGCGGCGAAGTCTTTGACTTTTTCCCGACCTGCTCTCTGCTCTCTGTGATGTCTGTTCTTTATTTCTTGCACCATTTTCCCCTCTCCGCTTTTCAGATTTTCCGACAGAGACTAATGAAGACGGCAGTTTGCCGTCCGCCGTTTGCTGTTCGCTGCTCGCTTTTCGGGGATTGGGACTCGAGAATTGGTCGGCAAAGACAAATATTTTCAATAAGCCGATATCGGAGGAGTGTGCACTGATTGGAAAATCAGCAGTGGGAAATTGCCAAGACGCAATTTTTCAGCATTCAAGCTTATTGCCTTTGTTGTTTGCCAGTTGGCGGACGCATAAATTGTGCGGCAATTCCAGTCTGGGGCCATGGCACCTTGACACTGTCAGCCATTCCATTCCGTATCCAAGTATATATATGGCCCGGTCATATATTTTATTTTAAGACATTTTACGCATTTTCGTGCATTTAAATGACATAAATTTCTATTGGATTTGCGTGGAAAAGCTGGGCCGGACAATTTCAGCTTTAATTTTCCCTTCTGTGTGTGTGAGTGGGTTTTATTTTTTTGGGAATGCGATTTTCCTGAGCAAGACTTGGGACCTGGGATTACTTGGCCACAATGTATTTGTTAATATCCTTGTTAATATCCTGAGAACTGGCACAGAACTTCTGGCAATGAGCAAAGTTCTTCCGTCTTCCATTGGCATGTTTCAGGTTTTGTTCTAAGCCAACTTTCAAACTTGGCCCACACTGTCCACAGTGTTTGCACGGAAAATATAAATTTTCTGATTCATTCTAATTTGAAAGATATTTTTTTGCGACTTTATTTAGTTTGAAATTTTTAAAGGAAGTATAACTCAATTCCTGGACTCCTGAATTAATTTAATTTTTATTTATTTAATAATATTTAATTATTGAACTAAAATTGTATTCGATATTCCATTCCTATTTATCGGTATAAAAACAACCCTGACTGTTTAATACTTGATTTCTACAATAATGAGAAACACTCAACATTATTAAAAACTAAACTAAATTTCGTTCAGTGCACATTTCCCCTGCTGCCAGGTACAGCGGATATCTCAGAGCCCGGCTCTGCCTGTGACTCTGGCTCCGAGTCTGGCTGTGACTTTGGCTTCGGTTAGAACTTCCGGCTCCAGCTTCTCATCGCTCACTGCACGGCAGGAGCAACTTTCAAGGTTGTCGTCGTTCTCTGTGTGTGTGTGCATTTGTATCTGTAACTGATTTAGTTGTATCTGTGGCTGAAGACGGAAGAACCAACCGAGCCAGCACAAAGCGGGCCAAGTTGCAGTGTTAGGAAAACAAGTTTCAGTTACACGTTCTGCACTTCCGTGGCGCCAACGCCGCCGGACTAACCTTGCTCTCTTTATAGTTTCCTTTGCTCTGGGCTAGAGGTGAGCCAAAATAATTGAATGACTTCCAGTAATAGTTGTGGTATCTTCAATAATTCAAGCATGGCTATGATAATTCCAACAAGTAAAATGTTAATTTCCCTTTTGAATTTCAGTTTATTCACCGACCAACTTCCACTTAAACTTTCTCTTTTAAGAATTAACATCGCAAGGCTAGCATTTGGCAATGCTTTTGTGCCTATTGCGTGTCGTGTATTTTTATGGCCGGAACCTTCGGAACTTCTGCAGTTTTTGTCTCCAAGGAATCTCTGAATGCCATCGTGAATCACGCTGCCATCGCTCCTTAGTGGGTGGCTCCGTTCCAACTCCCCGCCCGCCCTTTTGGGGCACCTGTAGGCGTCCGCCGAGCAGCTCAGCACAGCTCAGCTCGGCCCATCTCCAGATCCGGTTCCTCCTCATTGTCATCCTTGAATGAGTCAGCGATGCCGCCACAAAAGTTTGCAAATAAGTATTTTTTATACTGCCAATCCCGGCATTTCTCCTCCTCAGTATTCCTCGCCCAGGATCGTAAAAGAAAAAAAAAAGTCCAAGAGCAAGGAGGGAACTTAGTGCCTGCGCCTAAATAACCGTAAACAGCACTCGTGGGCCCCCAGACGGCGGGCGGATAGCGAGGATAATGCTGGGGGAAGCTGAAACAAAACTTGATAAGCATAAATTTGCTGTAATTTAACGCATTCAATTATAAAAACAAAAAAGAAGATGGCGCAGGAAAAGCCAGGGAAATGAGGGAAACCTGGCAGATGAAATGGCGGTGGGAGAGTTTTGAGACTTGAGACTTGCAAGCTGCGCGCGGCGACTTACTTAAAAATGTCATAAAAACAAAACAAGTAACAGGAGAGAACTCAAAAAAAAAAAAAAGGGAGAGGATGTTGAGGAGGAAGGCGGTCCAGGAAGCCGGATGGGGGAAGGAGGGGGTACCACACCTTTATCCTTAGCTCACCTGGCGGCGCGCGCTCGCTCGGGAATTTCCATTTTGTTTACGACCTTGTATTGGATTCCAACGACTTTGTGATTCCGGAAAAAATTCCTTACTTAATTTCAATCAGCTGCGTGTCGGGTTGTATTCCACAATATCGGCTTACCCGCCTGTCACGATAAATTATGACCTTTTGGCATATTTCAAGTGGTATAATTCATGGATTAAAATATAAGTTCAAAAGCTTACTTATATATATCCTTGTATTTCTTGTATTTGTCTACAAAGTATGTTTTATGTCCGATTCCGATTTAAATTGTATTGAAAAAGTAACATTTTTGTATAGGGCTTTCGTGTTTTTTTTTTTGCTAGATAGAGATAGATAGATACAGGATAGTTATCGACTTTATATGCAGTTTTTGACATTGTAATCGAATAATGGAATCTCATTAATTAAGCGTTATTTTTGTATTGATCTTCAAAATATAATACCTATCGAGAGGTAATTTTAATTATATTGACATACTTAATTTTGTATCGCGTATCGTGCTCCTCCTTGTTTTCAATGTTCTGCAATATTATATAAATAATAAAGCAGCATAATCGATAATCAAGTTATTGAAATTTACTATTATTATATATCGATTTAAATATTTCGTATATATAAAGGATTTTTTCCGTTAACTGAATAATATTTTCTTACATCATATTCGACTCTCGATGTGATGCCATAGTTCATTGTCATTCAATACGCTAAAATAACGATTTTATTTCCAAACTTGACTTTTACGATTACAGTGCTTTATGCCATTTTCCTGCTCTTCACGGCCCCAATTAATAGTCACTCAAAAAGTGGCCGTAAACTAAATCGATAAAGCTTTTATTGATTTTCAAATGAATGTCGGTAACTCGAGCGTATTTCGTTCTGTCTGTCTTTCAATTTATGGTTTGCTTTTTATTGAACAATATTTTGTTGCCTCCCTTGTATGTATATTGATACAATAAAACATTTTTATAGAGGTTTCCACTGATGGATGGCATTTCTATTGAACGTACGCGAATAAATCGTTAATTAATTTACTGTCGAAGGCATCTCTCAGTCTGCCGCTGACAAACTAGTCTCTTTGAGCCCGAAAATCCCCCAGTAACGTTTATGATTATGATGATGATGAGAATTATATCCTCTCCTCTACGCAAAGGGGCAACTAAAGTATCTTTTGGTGTATCTATCCCGCCGCCGAGCAGCGGCGGAGAAATTAAAATCGTTGGCTAGAGTTTTCTGCGGCTGTTTGCCAGACACTTGAATGCCTTGCCGCTGCTCCGATACTTTCATGCACTAAAAGCGTTTAAAAAAAAAGAAGGTGGAAAGAACGGGAAAAGAGAAAACCCGGGGAGTTTCCACGGGCTCGCGCTCGATGCCCCATAAAAGGTAAAAAATAATTGTGCCCATGGCGACTGCAAAGCGAATTACAAACAGGCTATCCGAAGGCTCGACGCTCGGGATCCCGCCGCTCCTTTTATTCACGCCCCCTCGAACGATGTAATGTATGCAGCGCAGGGACGTAGTAAGGATTTTGTCAATGGGGGTCGAAGGTAATTCTTTTTTTTTTTTTTGATATTTTTTTTACGCTAATTTTACCTTTCAATTCAAAGTTGGAAAAAAATTAAAAATATATTTTTAAACTTTCTAAAGATTTTAAATGGCCTAAGTAGCTAAAAAGATTATATATAATATATATTACAATTTCCAAGTTATTTGTATAATATTAAGCATTTTATAATTTTCGTATTAAATACAAAAAATCAATTCTCTACCAAAATTATTAAATGTCCCAATTTAATTGCAAATAACTCAAATCTCGTTTTTTTAATATTCCTCAGAGAATATTAAATAAATAAATCAAAATAATCATTACAAAAAAATATTTCGGGATTTGAAATTATATAATAAATTATTTAAGGTCTTAAATGAATAAAAATTGTATAGTCTCGCAATGTTCACATTCCCTTAGGAATCAATAAATCGAGTCCCTAAAAAACAAACCAAAAATAGTATCTTCAAGTGTCCTTGTGGGAGCCATAAAACCCAAAAAGAAGCCCCCGCTGCGTACGCCACTGATGCACCGGCAGTGGCGAAACGGCAGCCGAAATGAAAGTGAATGGGGGATATATGTATGTATATAGCAATCCAGGGGTCAGGGGACGCGTGCGGAGACCGAGATTGGGACGAGAATGAGGGGCCCAATTGACTGACTTGGCCGGGGCGAGGCTCCTCTAGTTTTCCGACCCGCCGCCGGCAGGAGCGGCAGCAGTCTGTCGGGAAAACAGACAGAACAGAAAGAAAAACATGCAAATTTTGCTCGTTCGTCTGTGTGTGTGTTTGTGTGTCGAAAGGGGGCTTCCACGCAGGGGATGGTAGCTGCTGGCCCAGAGCGAATTTTACTTTGTTGTGCGTCGAGGAGATATTTGCATAGCCAATGCTAGGGCGCCCAGTTCCCCAATTCCCCAGTTTTTCGGCCGGTGTGTCTCCATGGTGACATTAGCAACGTGAACGTGCCGAGGTTTCGGGTGGCCAGGAGTCAGGTGAGAGTGGGTTCTGGACCAGAGTCCCCAGTCACCAGTCTCCCGTCCCCAGTCCCAGAAGCCCCACACCCACCCCCTTTGACTGGACCCGAAGCTGTGTGTGGACCTGGAGAGCTACGCAGAATTGAGTTGAGTTATTCTGGCGCGCATAATGAATTAAAATCTGGAACCGAGATTCGCACAGCCATTTCAAGGATATTCGGGGATGCGCATGTTTGTTCCCGTTTTTCTTTTTCCGCTCAATTCCTGGAACCACCGAGAGAGAGAGCGCTCCAGCGAAACCCGAGAGCGGAGAAAACTCCTCCTCGGAGAGAGCGGAGAGAGCGATTGCGTGGGTGCGTGGCTCTTTCACTCAAAGCCCCAAGTCGCAGCGAGTTTCATTCAATAGATTTATATACGTATGTACACACCGCACCACACCAATCAGCCTTATATACATATATTTTTACGTATTTATATACATATATATATATATATATGTATATATATATATAGGCATCTATATGTGCTTGTCGGCAGACAGCATCAAGTGTGTATTTTCTTTTTTCGGCTCATAATTGACAGACAGTTGAATTTTTGATGCGACTCTTGTCTGCAAGGCAAAAGGGATCGAACGAAGGGACGACAGGAAGTGCGCCCAAAATCCATTTCCCCCTTACCCATTTTCCCATCTCAGCGAGCTGTCAGTAACGGCGGAAAACTGCAACCAAACTGCAGCAGCCATAAAGTGCGTAACGGTGTTACGGCACGGCCTATTAATTGAGCTCAAACCGGCTGGGCTTTTAATTAAGAAATATGCCCCGGGCACTCGTCGAAAATGTGGCCAACAAAAGTTTAGAAAATTCTGGGTTTTATATAACATTAATATCTAAAATTCTTTTTTTAGCTTCAAAACTATATTGGGTTATGTTATATTAAAAGTTTGTAGTTTCCAAGAATATCTTCATAAGGGATTTTAATAGCGTGGAAATGTTTAATCTTATATATCGCTCAATATCATATAGAAAGTTTATTACTATAAACCAAAGCTCATTTTTGATAAGTACCATTTTTTAACTTGCTGAGAAATAATTAATGTTTATATATTTTATTCAAATGTAGTTCATACAGCTTTTAGAGCGAGTCCTTATTTTATATATACTGCCGGATTATTAGTTTGGTTTTGTTTTTCGACAATTGACAGCATTTGTTGCTTCATAGTGATACTTGGCTTTGCAGCTGGTTCTACTTTACCTAGAGCCTCTGGTGATTCCTCAGTTAATAACTATATTTTGTACTAAATATAGATCAACTAGAGGAGAAGGTCTGGCTCTACTACAACGCCTGTCTTACCACTTTCCGAGAAACCCGCTTGATGAAGCTCTGTTTAAAGCTGGTCCTCCCGATCTTAACTGTTAGCTCTATAAGAAAATTTTATTAAAACATAGTCCAAGCTTTCTTTCGGAATTCCAATCAACTTAATGTCTATTTCTGCAGTTATTAAGGATCTATATAACCTTTATCTATAGTCACCCCCCATGGGAGCATTTCTTTCGGTGTTTTTTGTCTCTGGATAGAGTGTGAGGCTGGGAATTTAAAGTAGACAGAGACACAGAGGTCGTGATTTGTGGCGCAATTGTCATGGCATCCCGCAAGCATGTCAAGGATGTCAACGCCATCTCATCGCTGCCACTGCCGCGTGTCCTCAGGTTGTTATTGCAGGTGCATCACTCTACGCCGCCGCTCCCCTTACCCCGACATTCTGGCCGAACTAAAAGCCAAATGGCGCTTGTCGCATCAGCCGCTCGTTAGTCAGGCGGGGATTGCTGGCAGCTTAGAGGAGCATCATCTAATCGACATTGACGTAGCAGCCACGCAGGAGCAGCGGAGCAGGAGCAGCGAAGCAGGAGCCTCTCTGCCGACATCGTCCTGACTAAGTGCCAAACAATGAGCCGCCCCGAATGTCCTGCCCCTGAATCCTTTGTTCCCGTTCTACGTGTTGCCTACTTGGCATTCATGGAGGGGGTCCCCAGCTGGGGCATGTTGTCCTTCCCCCCGAAAATAATGATCGTTGAGGCAGTAAGTGAAAAACTGGCTGCAGCTGAGAGCATGAGTTTGTGGAAGTACATCCTTTAGGTACAAGGATGTCCTTTTAAGAAGTGCATGTTTACTTAAATATGTACCTAAAGAACAACCTGTGGAAGGATAATTGCGCCTGTTTATAGATATTTTTATATATTTATTTGTTAACAAATATCTATAAGCTTTTTTTAAATGAATAATGCGTATAAAAGATTTGAAGGAACATTCCACACTTAAAATGTTTAAAAAGGGGTTGAACTCTTAATATTATTCAACATTTATATAATGGATACTTTAAAATTTAAATAATTACCTTACCTTGACCTCTGGTTTGGGTTTCTCTAATAGCTATTTTAAAGACTATTAATATTCATGAAGTAAACATTTATAATCAGAGCAGATCTCTCCTTTATTCATTCTAAAAGAAAACTAAAATAACCTACATTCATCTACTTACATCTTCACTGAAATATTTCTTAAAAATTTGCTGCTTATAAGTATATAATTTATATCCTCATTCATCCTTGTATCCATTGGATCTCATTTCTTTCCAAACTGTCTCATCTTGGAACAAACGAGCTGTCCCTGACTTTGGCCATCACTCTTCCAGCCGCAACCTGCTCGGCTATATACATACATATATCTTGTATATATATATATATTTTTTGTATTATTTTGCGCCCTCTGTCTGGATTTGTGGCTTGATTTATAGTTCTGCCAGCGAAATATGTGGGTCTCGTTTTGCTGCGACCTATATGTCCTCTCTCTTGCTCTAGCTCTTGCTCCTGCTCCTCTTTTTCAGCTTGGCAATAGAAAACGACAATGTCCATTAAGAAAATAGACGTAGAAACAGTGAAGCCACACACACACACATACACACATTTACTCGCCTTTGCCCTCGCTCACACCCACACGCAGCACGCGTTGCATGCATGTGTTGCTTTGCGGCGCACCTTGGCCCCTTAATGTATGCTATAAAGCTCAAGTGTAGAGCGTCCTTAGCGCCCCACCAGGCAGTCAGCATCCACCACACACCGCCCCCTAGCTACTAGCCACCAGCCACCACCCAGCACCCACCAGTCAGTGGAATCCCGCCTCAGCTCCCTGGGCTGCTGCTCTTCTCTTTGGTTTTTGGATTTTAGCCCCGGCTAAACTCAAACTAAACTGAGGGGTTTACACGGAGAATATTTTTAAACCTTTTTTTAAAAACGATTAAAGTGTTTAAATTTAATAAAACGGACTCAAAAACTTAAGTAAGCCTTGTGATCAGTCTAACAATTTATTAATTAATGGTAGCGAGTCAGTTTAAATTCGAAGTCTCTAGAAAACCTTTAAACCTTTGCTTTATAAATATATACATATATTAAACACTATGACTTTTTGCTAACAAAACTTGTAAAAATAAAAATAATAGAGTAGCACGGACAGCAAAATGCTGCTAAATAAAAAATAAGATTAAGATGCATTCTGCCATATCATTTTTTAAGTACTAGAATTTTTTGAGGTTCATCTCTAACAAAATGTTTGTTAATAATACCCAAAACTGACCTAGTTTTTTTTTCGTGTGTGGCTAACCTTCACTTTCACTTGCACACTCACACCTAGACAAACTCGAAAAAGTCGTGTGCGTGCGTGGCACATTGTTGCATTTCTCGCACATGCCATTGTTGTTTCACCTCATGCACCGCCCCTCCACCCTCCGGCTCGGTTTTTCCCTAAACAAAGCTGTTGCAATGTGCAAAATGCTGCTGTTGAAAAGTCCTTGTTGTAATTACATTTTGTTTTACTCGTGTTGAGGTTTTTTGTACTCTCCGGACGACCTTTTTATTTCACCTCTCTCACACTCTCTCTTTTTATCGCCTTCTCGCCCAGCTTTCTCTATTTCTCGTAGTTGTTTATGCAAGTGCTGGAGAGAGAGAGACAGAGAGAGAGAGGTCCTGCCTGGGCGGCTGAGAGTTTGGGGATCCATGAAATTCATGCGTGATTTTTATTGTCCTGTTCTGTGTGCACATAAAATCATGTTTATGCATGTCCCACTCGTGTTCTCTCTCGCTCTGGCGGGACGTTGAATAGCAACAAGTTACAGTTACAAGCAGCCACGGCGGGCGCTATATAGGCTACATGCTGCCAGCTACATGGCTACATGCCTCGGATGCCATGTCAATGCCACGCCCCAAATGTGCGGCGCCCTGTAAAATTGTTAACTTTATTGAATTTCTAGCATTTTATTGTGTGTCACATTTATCGTTTCAATTATTTAACGAAAAAATTGAGTTGGGAAAGATATGAAGATAGATGATGGTAAAGAGTTAGAGGAAAAGTAATAAGGTATAGTGTATCTTTTGAATAAGTTTGCTGACAGTCAAACCTTGCTTATTAGATTAATAACAAATACAGTAGTTTAAGTTTAAGCAACTAGAAGTTTTACTATAAGTATAAACTCACATTAATTGGGGGACCTATAAAATAGCATTGCATACTTTTGAGCCCAAATTTAATTGATTTAAAATCTTTCCATTTCAATTTAATTTAGAAACTCTGAATATTTTAAAAATATTTTTCAAAAATTATTATATGAATGAATTAGATTTTGTAATTTAAAATTGAATCAAACTTTTATAAATAGTATATTAATTTAAAAATGTATATTGTCTACTTTTAAGCAGACTTTTAATTTAAATTGAAGCCTAGAGCGATATATTTTCAGTTCCACTAACATATCTAATTAAAGAATATAAAGTATTTAATGTGAAATACTTCTGTTTTAAATTTGATTCGCAAATTTAGAAAAATGGTTTTAAATTTATGTTTAAATTTTATTTCTAAAAATAATTGAATATGTTTTGTAAGGACTAGCCACTGTATACAACTGAAGCCTTAGGACCTCAATACTGGACAAGTAGTTGGTAACGTAGGGAATATTCAGCTCTTTCTGCATTGACTTTGACATTTATCGGTCCGGACCAAAGGAGCCTCCAACGGCACGAGTGGGTATGCGGCTCAAGGACCTCGAGGACCTCCTGGCTGTGCTCTCCCTGCCCCTGTCCCTGTCCCTATCCCTGTATTACGTGCGTGTGGAGTAAATGTCGGGCAGGTGAAGCGATATTGACAGATTGGAATTGATTGTAATCTACGATGAGATGAATGGGCCCGGGGAATCGAATCGAATCGAATGGAATCGAAGTGAAGCGTGGCATCCTGGCATTTCTCGGGGGGATTTGGCCAAGTCCTGGAACTTCAAAGATGGCCAGAGAGAGGGAGAAGGAGAGCCTTGTCGCGGGTCTGCTAATTAACATTTAATTATAGTAGTTGGCGCCCACCCCGCTGGCTGGGCTGAAATGGGTCAAGGTCGAATTGGGTCAACTAGGAGCTGCTGCTCATTGGGTTGTTTGCTATTTTAAGTGTGTCTATCTGTTGCACTCGCCCACTCTCGCTCTCTCTCTACCCCTAGCTCGCTCTCTATGGCTCTTATCCTTAGTGTGTCCTTCGGCAGGGCCAATGACAGTTACATTTACTTTTACAGTTACAGTTTACAGCTGCAGCAGCAGTTCACCGTTTGTTAGCTTACAACTAAAAGCTTTTTGCGCTGCATTAAAGTCGTGCGAAAAAACGGAGAGAAAAAATCTACAGAGAGAGGGAAAGTGAATTTAATGGCTGGGAAAATTAGTTCTTTGAAGGGTTTAGCAGGGGCTTAAGCAAGCTCCGGAAAATTGCATTTTTATTTACTGATATTTTCCTTTGGAAAAGCAAACCCAGCCAAAGTGACAGCAACAGCCCCCTCTCCATCTATCCAATTTCCATTGCAATCAGAACAGAAAGAAATACGCTTGATTTTTATTATTATTATTATGCCTACTCGTCGTCTAGGCTTTTCCCTTTTCCCTTTTATTTTTTGCCCAGTTTCCCTCGCAGTGAAAGAATACTATCAATATTATGAGATTTTCGCCAGCGAACGAGATAGTTTCACCGCCGCCCACGCATCCGTCACACAAAGTTGATGACTTGCTCGGCAGGAAAGTGAGGGAAAATATTGCAAATGTAATACGATTGGCAATGGGAAAAGAGGGGGAGACTTGCTATATTTGTTATATAAAAAAAGAGGGAAAATAAAACGAATCGAGATGGGGAATACCACGGAAGACAATGAAATGTTTTATGCTTCATGGAATTCCTTTAAAATATCCTTAGTTTCAAACATACTTTTTCTTTGGAAAGTATAATTAATTTTTTCTTAGAATTGAATTCCCATAATTTAATTATTCATGTGAATCGTTGCAATATCCTTGTTTCAATGAATCTGAAGGGCGTACTCAAATATCCGTTCCTTGAATAGATTTAATGCAAACAAAAGGCTAGTAATTTCTGGGAAATAGTTAACTTTATCAAGCGTGTTATACACAATTTTCATAAATTCATTAAGTTACATATTTCACGGGAATTTTTAAGTGGTTTATGCTGATTTCATATTGTATTTATTTAATTTCTGGGAATAATGTAAAGCATAGTGGATGTTTTTGAAAAATGAATAAATTTGCAATGAAATATTATGTTCCTGTGCAATTTAATTTAAATGTAAAATATAAGTATAAGTTAACTTTAAATATTTTTAAATATTTTTTAAAAGAATTACCTGAAATATAGGCTCCGCACTTCTTAAAGTATAAAATCTATTGATTTTTTAAAAGTTTTATGGGACACATTCTTAACATTTTTGTATTTATTTTATTTTCTTCAAGAGGAAATATTTTGTTAAAGCTGCTTGAGCTTATTTTTTATTTTCATTCTGGTATTTTCTTCACGATTTTCTTTGAAAATAGTTGAAAATGCCAGGGAAAGGCTGCGCCGGTGAAATACTTTGGACGCAACTTAGGCCCCGTTCGCGGGCAGCACTCTCAAACCAGCTCGGAGGACTCAGTGTCTGGCTGCATGTGTGTGTTAAAACCCAGTTTTGCATGTGTGTATGTGTGTATGTTTGTTGGCAATTTCCGCTCCTACATTTCCGTTCGTTTTGTCACGTAGTTTATGAATGAATTTAACTGCCGTCGGTGGTGCCGATGACGATGACGTTGACGAGAAGGACGCGAGGCACAGGACATGAGCCGAGCTGAGCGAAGAGTGAAGAACGGGGGTGGTGCGGCGGCCATAAAGCTTGTTGATATGTTTTAATGAGCACTTTCTACATGCACATGCTGCAGATGGGGAACTAAAAAGCTTGCAGCATGCCCAGCCAACTGAATGACACTCGTCGCACATTTAAAGGGCGCCACTCTGCCTTCCGAATGGGGCTCCCCTGCAAATTGCTGGCTTGCAACTTGGGTTTGCTCACTTGCCACACCCCACAGAAAAAGGGCAACCCGGTTTAGTTTGATTAGTAGTCCTAATTTGATAGAAAGTCCTTAAATTATATCAATACAACATGTAATTTAAGCAGCTTGCAAGTCAATGAATAAGGAATTTTTAATTATAACTCTTTTTTTTTTATAAACTTGTAAAAAAAAAGCAAAGAACTTGAATTTATAAAAGTTTTTTCAAATTTTTCTATATTGTAGATTTTTAAATAAGACTTAAAATTCATATAATTATACAAAAATATTATTATATATATTTTTTTATTTTCATTTATGAACATTTTTCTATTTTTCCTCCCAGTGTACACCCCCATCCCTTATCTTTTGCTCTCTCCCCCCTCGATGCCCCCTTAACTCATGACAAAAGACTTGGCCGAAAAAAAACTTTTTTAATTACATTTTTCATTTCCTCCTCGCGCCACATTACGTATACGCATATGTGGCACGCTCGAATGGGTTGAATATATATCTGTGTGTGTTTGTAGCTGGAAGGGCTTTTCGATGGCAGCATATTCTGACAGTTTTCACAGCCAATAAAAATGACCGAAAAACTTGCCTTATTGGCATCTGAGCTGAACTCTTACTGTAATATCCTTTAACGTATCCTGAGAGATTTCGCCCCTCCCGATCTCTGCCTTGCTGTGCAACAACGATTTAGCGATTGGCCTGTCACTCCGCTCTGAAGCATCTACTGGTGCTGCTGCTCCTTCCATCGTTGTCGGTTCCTTGGTCCTTTGTAGATGGGTGACTAACTGCCGGACTGTTGCGACAGCTTTTGGCTATTCCTTGTAGTTTCGGCCAAAAGAAGTCCCAGCAACAAAGCTGTCAATAACAAGTGTGGCCAATATGCTGCCGAAGATGCCCAACTTGAGGCAATAGTCGAGGGTGGTCTTAGGAATTTTCCTTTGAACATAAGCAAAGATTTTAAGCTGAAGCAAAGGTAAATTTCAGTAGATATTTTCTAAACTTTTTTAATAAATAAATATATATCTACAAAAAATATTGATAGTTAAAAACTTGTGATGGTATCTTTAGGCACCAGTTACATCTTTTAATTCCTGTTTCTTGGCACTATTCCAGCTACCCTCGCTGGGATTGCTTTACGTTGTGCTCTGCCATACTTAGTTGTTGCCATGTCTTGGCCAAAAATCCATCGACAACTTGTTAGATGTTAGAGAAGCGTTTGAGGCAGCTTCCTTCTTAAAAAAACTGATACTTTAGAGAGTGGGGAATTCATGCAGGAACATGGTCAACGGCAGTCGCACAACGATTTATGCTTCAGGACACTAAAAAAAACACAACAAAAAATATAAAAAATTAATCTCATTTATATGGTTAAATTACTGCCAACCATGGGAGAGCTTTTATTTATTTATAAAAACGGAATTTCCATAATTACTTAAGCGTGAAATGCTTTTTTTCAACAGAAATGTGAAAAATAAAAAACAAATTGAATAAACGCTTTTATTTTCAGAAATACGTACATTTAATTCATTTTAATGTAGGAAAAAAATAGCCAGTTAATTCCTTTGTTAATTTTCCTTCAAATGATTATTTAATTAAAGGCAGTTTTACAATTTGAAACAAAAGGTTTGGCAGGCATTCAAAACTTATAAAGTTAAACGATAATCAAGGGAAATGATTAAATATTGAATTTGTTAAAAGGCCGACATTTGAATTAATTTTTGTTGTGACACATTGAAAAGTTGAACATTATTTTGTTATATATTATTTATAAAAATAATAACTATATTAGCTTACTTTATTATATGATTTTCCGCTCAGTGCCCATGTTCCGTGCAGCTGCTCAATGCTGTACTGCTCTTTTTACAGATACTGTCCGGCTATAAGCTCGGGGAGACACTCGGTTTGATTTCTCATTGGTCCTGCTCCGGATCCGGCTCCTGCTGCTGCTGGTGGTGGTGCTGCTGTCCGGGCTCCATTTCACGTAGTCGTAGTCGGAGGCCAACGGCGTTTTACTTATGAGTGTCATGCGTCGCAAATCTCTGCTCAACTCGCAAGATACATTGCCGCACATACAGCTGCTGTGGCGGCGACAGCCAGATACGGCAACAGAGATTGAAAGATACAAGTTACACACACCGAAGGAGGGATGTGTGAGTCTGTGGGTTTTTTTTCCCAGGATTCAGCTGTTGGTTTGGTTGGGGAGAAATTCTCTGTTTTTTTTTTTGCCTGCTCAATGCATGTCAATTTGTGGTTTTTTCTGGCCGTTCCTACGAGATGCTGCCACCGTGAAAATCGTTTATGGCCGAGAGGAGCAGCACAAAGTCCAAGGAATTTACAATATTTATGTGATTTGAATGCGGGCTTAGATTTTCGTGAGCCAGCGGATCTGGATGCGGGCGTTGGTTGGGATCTTCTTGCACTTTGTAATGCATTTCCATGGCTGCTTGTTTTCCCTTTCGGACGAACTTTCCCGCAGCAAGGCAGGGGAGGAGGAACAAGTTGCCAAATTTATTTGCGTTTATCTTTGTGCCAAAAGTTTTTGGTTAACGTGTTTGCCATTGTCAACAACTTTGTTGTGGTGCCATGCACCACTCAATCCCTGCTCCTCTTCCCCCTGCCCTTGATTTCCACCCGTCTTGCGATTGCAATTGCTTTTGCCAAGTTTTTTGGGCAAATTGTTTGTTTTGTTCGGCGCGTGCACTTTTCTCTCTGTTCTTTTTTTCCCCAACAGAGTTTTCCCTTCGGTTTTTCGCCTCTCGTTGGAACGTGTGTGTGCGTAGTGCCACACCTCCTCCCGTCCCGTATCAATATTTGACTTGTTGTATTGCCGTTTGAAAGCGCCGAATTTTCGCATTTTATTGTATTTCGTTTTGGCCTCAGCATTCGGCATTTAAGTCAAGCGTTAAATGTTTTCCCATGCTCGATTTTCTACGGGTCCATCTATGTACACATGTATATATGGACACCCATATCCGAATCTATGCCTCTGTGGCTTTTGTATTTCCAATTTGCCAGCACAAACAGAGAGAAAGCAATTGTGAAATGCATTTAAATGACACGGCACCAAAAATATTTTGCACTCTATTTGCATATTGTGCTTTGATTGCCCCGAAAATCGAATATAATTTTAATTCCACTGTTGACCAGGCTTAAAATATATACCTACCATTTAATTGATTGCCAGGGCAGGCTGAAGGGAGGTCAAGTAAGACTCGAAAGGATTGAAAGTCTCGAAAGGCTCGAAAGACTCAAAAGGATCTCCAAGGGCTTGCTGCTTGAAACTTGCCTAGTTGACAAATGCTATTTGGCATTCGAAGTAATGTGATAGTCGAAGTGTGGCAATTTTTCGATTGCCAATAATTTGGGTGAGCTTTGAGGGGAAATGGAATCCCTGATGTCCTTGCTGGCTTGTCTCTAGGATGCTTCGAAACGGATAGTTATGGTTTACCATTACTAAATGTGTCTGCCTTTTGAATTTGTATTTAACAAAAGCGGTATTAGGTTTATAAAGTCTTGGTAAAAATAAAGAAAATGTTCAGGAAAATGTTACTTTTTATAATTCAAGTGTAATAGCAAATAGTCTCTCTTATTTATGCAATTAAATAAAATAAAGTTTATATATAAAGGTAGTAAATGAATACAATACAAAGCTGAATATATTTGTATTCAGAATTACCTTATATAAATTATGTTCTCAAAACTCAATTTATTGATTGCAAAAATATCTTAAAAATTCGCAATCAAAATGAAAGTGTAAGAAATGTGATTTCCAATTTATTTAATTTTATTATGTACATTTGAAGCATAATTAAATTGAAACGATGCCACATGCCAGCATAGTTTCGAGTGGTTTGCTCTGCAAAAATATTTTGCATATTTTGGTGGAATCCAATTCTATTCGATTAAACAATTCCGAGGAAAATCGAGTGAACTAACACAGATATATATGCTCAGACATATGAACATTCATAGTGCACACCATTTTCCACACAATTGGAAACTGAGATGCAGATACTCCGGAGTCCGGACTCCGTGTCCGATTCCTGAACACTCCCCGATAATCGAGCATTTACCATTTGGGAAGTGAACCATCTGGCTGTCCTTCTCTCCGTCTGTCTCTTTATCTGCCGTTCCATTCGCCCATTCACACTGCGATATTGCCCCATAAATGTTAACTGTATTACCCGAACTCATACCCATGCCCATACTCATACCCATATCCATACTCATACCCCTACCCAGTCCCATTCCTGTGCACACTCAAGAGATGGAGAAAGAGTGGAGTTCACGTGGCCTTGTATTTAATCAGCTTTCGTTTTACCTTTCTTTTACTTACAGGTAAGTGCTCATATCCCTTCGCTGTCAACTTTAAACTGCAATTTGAGGGGGCGCCCGGTGAGAGAGGATGGATGTGGATGCGACAAAAATGTCACAAGTACGGGCTGTAAAAAGAATCCCCGCCACATGTCCTCCGTCCCGTGGACATATATGAAAGTAATAAAAAAGGGAACCTTGACATAAACCTTAGAGATATGGGCAAAAAGTGTTCACATATCTAACGCACAAAGTCTAACAATAACCGAGAGGGAGAGGAGACGGAGGCGGCTTGGCGGTGAGTCGCGGGGAACTCAAAGGGAAACCGGAAGGAATGAGGCAGGAGCAATCTGCCTTAACTTTGGTAACAAGTTTTTGTGATTGTTTTCATATGCATGTGTTTGTGTGTGGGTGTGTTGCTTGCGTCTGTGTGTGAAGGCAGCTGTCAAAAATCAACGCAAACGTCAACGCTAAAAAGCAACAAACAAAGAAGAAAAAGCAGTTAGTCCAAAGAATCGATCATGAGATACCTTGGAATAAATCTTACGTTTAAAATTAAATTTTTCTAGAAATTTTTAAATGTTTTTATTAATGATTTTTGTCTGTTGAGATTAAAGAATACAAATTGAATATGAGATTTATTCATAGTACTTAAAGTTTCAAATTTGAATTGATTAAAGTAAGGTCCTTATTGTTGTTATACACAAATCTGAGGTTATGGTTTCTAAAACCTTTTAAGTTATAAAGTTTATACCTTAAATACAAGCAAGTTACTTTAAACATATTGCCAATGAATAGAAAGTAATATTCTGATTTATTTTGATCTTAACCGTTCAGAAAATTTACTTGTACTATAAGAAAACGAACTAAATCTGCAAATCTAGTACTTCTAGCATAGTTCATTAAGTCTTTTAATAAATATATAGTTAATATACCCTTCCATTACTGGGTATTAAAAAAGACTCAAACAAGTACGAGAAAGAGAGAGCGACACAGGCAGCGGGCGTTGGACACGTGTTGAAAATGTCAAAAAGTAGGCAACATGTTGTGTGTGTGTGTGGAAAGCCTGCCATGCCACGCCCCCACACCACCCGCTGCCTTATTGTATTTAGATATTTTTATAAGTTTACTACAAAACACATAAGCACGCACACACACATGCTCAGAGAGAGATACACACATGGCCTAAAAAGACAGGGCACTAAGGTCGCTAAAGAAAGCTTTAAAAATTCTTCACATCTTGCCACCGTTTTATTTATTTATATATATATATATATATATTTATATTTTGACTTTTTTTATGCTGTTGTCGCTGCTGCTGCTCCGTTGTCAGCTGCCAACTATTTGGGGGCAAAAAGCGCTCATTGATTTTTATGGCCAACGCCTGCCAAGTGACAAGCGACAAGTTTCATGGACTTGTCAGTCCACAGATAATCGTTTCTTCTACTGGGGGATAGGTGATGATAAAAGCAGCTGAATCATACAGTTTTTATAAGGTTTCTTTTCACAAATTTTATTGATGATTAACAATAATGAATAGCTGAACAGTCTGGCTGGACTTGAAAGTTGTGGGGAGAACAATTTCTTCAAGGCATTTAAAGTCATAAAGTATATACGTTTACGAACGAGATATTTTGATAACGAATTTAAAAATTATATTTAAGTCGTTAAGGTGACTAAGCTTAAGGTATTATCAAGTTTTACAACATTAACATTAAAAGTTCAAAGCATAATAAGCGCTCCTCAATTTCCGACAAGATTGGATCAAACATAAAAGTTATAATTGAATAAACGTGAACCCAAGATCTTGAAAAAGCTTCTCGAACTCCAGGAAATATCTCAAGGGGCGGTTCCCAAAAATACCAATCATGGATGCGTTTCAAGAAACTCTCACGGTTTCCTCGAATCGCAAACAATGTATTTAACCCCTCTCTGCCAGTGGTTTCTTTTCGGGGCATTGTGTTGACTTTCTGATTATTTGGCTTTTAGTTGATTATAAACAGGAGATGTAGGAGGCAGACGGAGCGGAGGATTCATATTCACGGGACAGCACAATGGGTCGGTCCTTGCCCAACTCGAGACATTGGGACAAAAGGCTGGCTGCCGCCCATGAGAAACGGCAAACGGAACTGTGACAAAAGGGATGATCTGCTGTAAAGTACAAGGGGGAACCCGCCACATGTGTGTATCCTTGGCATACACTATCGGAACGAGCTTTAAGTTCGCCTCGTTTCGTGTCATAAACGGGAAGTGGCGAGTCCTGGACAACGGAGCTCAGCTGGGCTAAGGAATGGCTCTTGGTTTTGGCCTCGGTTTCCGTTTCGGTTATGGGTTTGGGCTGTGGGTTTCCCTCTTCCCTGGGCGGGAATCAATTTAACGCACGCACGAGTTCGCTTGCCAAATCAGTGAGAAAATTCCTTCGCAGAAAACTATCGAGACCAATGGGCCTTGTCCTGAACAAAAAAAAAAAGAAAACCCTTTAATGTTATCGCATCGTTATCGTTATCGTCTTGTTCCGTTCCCGAGGCTTTAAACTTGACACACATTTCTGCGAGGCCGGAGGAAAGTTAATCATGGACGTGGATAGGGAGGAGGAGGAGTCGACTAAACAACTTTGATTTCACTCAAGAAATGGCAAGTAAACAAGCCAAAACATCTACAGCAGACGCTTACATACTTCAGCTTAGTTTGTAGGATTTGCCTAGCTTATTTTGTAACGAGGGTTGATTGATGGGTATGCTTTGGTAACTAGGAAAGTGCGAGGAGAGCATAGGATAAGGGACATGTAACAAAAATATACGGAATTAATTCTTGAAGGTTGTAAGATACCAAATTGATTTGTGTAGATAGCTGAGAATATTTCTGTTATATTAATTTTAATTATTATAAATATAATAATTATTCATTAAATTAAATTATTCATAAAAGTCCCCAAGTTCCTGATTTTAATTTCATAAACGTGCTTGTCACTTTATTTTGATGAGAGTTAAAGAAACTTCGAATTCAGAGAGTCAGGGTCGGATGAAGTTTTGACTTGACTGATTTGGCAAATTAAGTAAATTGCAATTAGGCTCACAACTTGAACTCCAGACTTTAGACACTTTAGTGGAAAGCCAATTTCCTGGAACAACCCTCTCCCTCTCGCTGCTTGAGCGCAGAATTTGAAAATCATTTCTTGGCGAATGCTGCCAAACGCAGGCTAACCTCTGCCACTGTGGCCACCCCTTGAGCCCCAAGCCGACCCCTTGAAAACCCATTCCCCGAACTACCCCCCACAGCCTCATTCCACATCAGGCAACATCCGAACAAGAACAACAACTGCCTAAGACACTTGCGATTTTAGCTTTCAGTTTGAGTTTTTTTTTTTTGTGTTTTTTTTTCCTCGACAGCGAATTGGGTTAAGCGGCATGCGGTGTGGGAGAATGTGTGTGCCAGCATGTTCCTGTATCTGTGTTTTGAAGCACTGGGAGAAATGAACGAAAAATTTTATTTAAATGATATTTAAAATATAAAGATTTTTCTTCACCGTCTTGGTTGACATGTTGCAATCCGGTTGGGCAGAGGTTCTATATTTGGTTTCAAGTTTTCTTGCAGAAAAATAATATCAAATTTTAAACAATTTTCATTTAAACTAAAGATTCTCTGCTCGGGCGTCATGTTATGATCCGATTAGGCAGAGGTACTTAGCTAAGGGTGCCCAGGAAATAGATGAATAATTTATGGGTGTTCAGGTCTGGTAGCTGAAATATTGATATTTATAAATCAAATTGTTTTAAAACCTTAGTATTAAAATAAATCCATGATTCGCTTCTCTGGCGCCATGGTTTGATTCCGTTTTGCAAAGGTAGTCCTGTTATTATCTTTTAAAGAGTTCCCTTTTTAAAATCGATTCCCCTGTTTAAAAAGCGTATATTTTTTGCAGTGTACCTCTCTGTATATGCGAAAAATATTTGTGTGTGCGTTTTTATCCCGGGCTAACTGAAACTCAATTGGATGTAGCTCATGCCCTTGTACCGAACTTAAACGCTGAAATGAGCAACTTTTGCGCCAGAGTGTGTGTTGTGCGTGTGTTGTGTACCGGCAGCAGTAGCAACAACAAATAAAATTCACATAAATTATATACATTTCGTGCTGTCGCCGTTGTTGTTCTTGTTGCAGTTTCTGTTGTCAGCCATTACGTTACGCTACGTTACGTCGAGCCGCCTTTGTTACCTTTTTTTCCTTTGCTCATTTCATTTCGTTTCGTTTGGTTTCGTCTGGCTTCCCTTTTGTTCTTAGCCTCCTGCATTTAAATTAAGTCTAAATGTCGACAAGCGGCCATAATTGTTGTAGCAGTTGATGTTGTTGTTGTTCCGCCCGAATGCCGAAGTTGTCACAGTTAACGAGACAACAGGTTTCGAGCGCATAAAGCGCAGACTTTATAGTTGGATTCGAGGGTGTCCTTTTTGTTTTTTTTTTTGTTTTGTTTTAAGTCCTGATCCAAGCTGGCAAGCTTCACACCTTGCAGCTGCTCCAAAAGTCAACCACTTGGAAAAATATATGTTGTTATCTTTGAAGGTCGATGGCGATATTAAAAAAGTAAGATGCCCGAGTTTATGGTAATAGGGAAAATGGGGTCGATGAGTTCAGGAATTTTTATATTTTTCTTCTCATAAAATGGGATAAATAATAATAATTTATTTAGAGATACTGTTTATTGGCTGGATTCAATGTTGATGTAGTGGATTTTCCTCATACAAATTATTTTTAAAGCCATATAATTGGTTTTGTAGGATACTAATTATTCAAAATAAGTTTTAACTCTATTCCTAAACCCACTGAAAAGCTACTTACCTGAAAAATAATCCCAAATAAATTAATGAACTTATTTTGAATGGAAACTCCATCATGTAAAATCTTAATTAATTTATTTTCTGGATGTGTGTGGTAAATACACAAACCCCAGTGCACATAATTCAACCATGCACATGCTGCTCGTGGTGGCTTATATTGACATTTCGATCGCCGCCGCTGCCGCACTGGGCGAAAGCTGCGAGGCCATATTTATTTTCAATTTAACTTTAATGCTCGCGTGCTGCAAGCAAACAAGCCAGGGCTAAAGGACTACTACCGCCTCCGTAAGCTTGTTGCATGCCCCGTCCGCATTTGTCCTGGCCAAGTGTAATTTATGACCCCAGCTGCGGCAGCGGCAGACGGCAGTAAAGTTAATGCCTTCGATCCGAAACAAGTTTGGAAGCAAACCGTATGCCAAACCGGATGACCCTCATCATAATTGAAATGTGCTAAAAACGAAATGCTGCTAAAAACTTTATAATGGTACGCCCACGTCCTGTCGGCCATTTTGAAAGCGGATAGCGGATAGCTAATGCCCGGAATCAATACAAACGATGTCCCACAACATTCATTTCATGGTTCCAGGTTGCATCTGGATTATGAGAAAGATAAATTACCATTTACAATGGATTTTTTTTTGGCTAAAGCTTGGTTTCAAAGGGAATGGAAAAAATAGAAAAAAAATTGTAAAGTTTTTATAAATAGAGCTAAAAAGTTATCGCTTTGGATAGCAGTGGTTTTTTAAGGCATAATTAGGCTTAAAAACCTTTATGAGTTAACTGTTAACAAACAAAATATTTAATAAATATTTAAGGCTATTAAGACTGGGCTTATATTTTAAGACTTTCTTTATTTAAAGTTAATACGTTTCGATTACAAAGTATCTGAGCCTAAAAGCCCCATTTCATCCTTTCTCCACTTGTTGCTGCCTGTTCTTAAGCCCAACCGGAAATGGGGAAATCAAGCGAACCGATTATCAAAAATGGTGGACGCAGCATCAGGTGGCAGCGAAAAAAAACTATTGCCTACTTATCAGCGGCGAGTAGGGATTCGCGCAAATTAAGCTAATTGCTGGCCGCGAAAGCTTTCAAAAGGACACAGACAAGGATACAAAAGTGCGGACCGACCTTTAGCCTTGCATAAAATCCCCAACAATTATTTAAAAAATAAATATTTTACGACTTTTCATGTCACAATTTGTTTTTCGGGGGCCCCGAGAAGCGCCCGAAAATTGTTCATTTAAATTTTAATTGCTTTATAAATGCTAAAAAGTCCTTGAACTTTTTGCGTAAGAGTGAAAGTGCTTCAGCTTTTCGGCTGGGCTGGGTCCAGGTCACCGCCCACCGGCCCAGCCTCTCTCTCATCTCATGAAATATGATAAAGCTGCCCTTGGACCTGGCAAGGAGCAAGCAAAGAGTGAACATTTTGCTAGTTTGAAGCATTTTCGAAATGAAAAAATCTCAGCCTTCTCACCCTGCTCTCAAACATATACACAGTATGTACATATATATTTATGTATGTGTGTGTATATATTTTAATAAAATGTTCACGCTCAACTTTGGCAACTTGGGCCGAAAAGACAAACAGAAGCAACAATGAGCAGCGTCAGTGGGCTATTTAGTTGCAATTGTTGTTGCTCCCTTATGTTGCCACGTAGCCTGCAGCCTGCACAGGAAGGACAGCGACAACGCGTCGCTGCTGTCCGTCCTGTCAGCGGAAGGACGAGGCAAGTGCCCCGAGGGGCAGACAGCAGCGGCAAACAATAGATGTGTTAGCTGCACATGTGTGAGAAGCCTCTACATATGTAATGAGTAACACGAAATGATGTCCGTTAGGTATACTTGAGAAATTTTTAAGTGTGTGTGTGTGTGTTCTCGCACTTTGCGCACATTTTCCCCACTCGGGGCAGAGAACTGCAGCAAGCCACCTTCCCAAAGGGTGCACCGGGTAAACACCGGGTTTTTCTTCACCCGGGTGTTTTATGCACCCTATTTGCGGCAATAGCAAACACCCAAGTGATTCCGCACCCGGGTGTTTTTCGGTACTGTCGAAAAAAGGCAAGAGTGCCTGCTGCGCAATAAATTTCGGGTGATCCGAAACACAAGCAAGGATCGGCCGCAGGTCATTTTTTGTATACACACATTTTGTATGGGTGGAAGAAAGACGGCCTACGAAAACAAGGGTGAAAAGAAACACCCAAGAACCTTTTTTCCTTTTTTTTTGTTTTGGTTCCTTGACGCTTTTGATTTCAGAGGATGAATTTATTTTTAAATAAAAACAGTTTTTATTGACGTTTTTAATGGCCTAATTAATATAATAATTTATATAATAATAATAACGAATTATATAGTAAATGTCAATATTAAAACCATTTTAATAAATAAAATAATATAAAATAATATAATAAATAAATTTGATAAAAATTGAACATTTTAAGGTTTGATGAAGTCACAAGTTAAAATATTATTTTTATAATTTTAAAACTTATTAAAACTTTCTGTTGTATTTGGTTTTGTTTGCATTTTAATTATGATTTAAAAAAGAAATAATAACCTTAATGAATGTTTGGGGACATATTTTTAGATTTATTTTTATTTTTTACACGATCCTCCGCTTTGGACCTCTGCCTTCAACGTCAAGAATCTACTTAATCCGATCGCTAAGAACTGTTCAAGTGAAAAACAAAGAGCGCGATGACGTCATAAACACCCGGGTGTTTGCGAGACACCCAGGTCATACATGTGTTTTTGTCAACAACCCTTTTTTATGCACTTGTCTTTTTCTTACTGGGTGCCTGCTTTTACAATCGTCATGAGTGGTGAGTGTTACCGGCACCCGAAGACGAAAAGTACCCTATTGACCGGGTGCGTAGATACCCGGGTGTTTGCAACACCCATACAATTTTGTACGGGTGTTTGTCTTTTACTGCGAACCCGGTGTAGAGTGGCACCCGGCACCCTATTTTGTTGAGTGTGAACAAGGTGCCGAAAAATGCCACCCTTGCAGTTCTCTGACTCGGGGGACTCGGTCATTTCCGGCTCTAAGACTCATATCCGCCCGCCTGCATAACGAGTTTGGATTATTATAATTTTGATCAAAATGTTGTTGACAAAAATCTAATCACAGCCATTATGCCTGTGGGCTCAGCTCAGCTCCGTAAGGGTATCTCCGTTTCCGCTGCTGCTTACATTACGTCTTTCTGCAAATTCTGCACATTTTGCAACCCCCTGATGTCGAGGAGGATGTTCTTCTTGTGTTTCGCCATGCCGTTTGTTTTCATTGTTTGCCGTTAAGGGGGTAAGGACTGCTGCTCCTTCCCAGCCTGCCGGCAGTTTGTATTTAATGAATGAGCAGCTAAGCACACACAGACGCAGGCCTTGCCTCATGTTGCCAGGCTAAAGTGGCAATTAGAAAGTTGCTTAAAAACAATAGCCAGTTGGCCATCTCGCTGTCGAGTCCTCGGCAGGGTGTCCTTCAAGGTGATTTATGCGCCTACGCCAAATTAGCCTTGGCGTTGCATTCCCTCTCGAGTGGGTGTGTGTCAACATTAATTATGCATTGGATTCGAGTTGGAGAGCTTCACACGCCGCTGCATTTTCATTCGCAGAGCTGCCCAATGCCACACAAAAAGAGGAGCACGCGAAATGGAAAAGTCAGTCAGTCAGCGGGAGAATACAAATTGCGGTGTGAGATTCAACCTGAGTAATTCGTGGCGGTGGATAGGTATTTTTCTTTACCAGGATAAATTACTGGCATTAAAACGGAAACTCAAATTGAGAATCTAGCGAAGATTCTCCTTTAAATTAGGACGTGGAAGTTAGCTTTCAAAGGGGTTTTCATTGATAGAATATTATATGAACATGGTTATTTTTTATGTTTTATTGTGAAGCATGTTATTATTATGTTATTATAACCTCGTTTTTATATCTTAACTATTTAAATAAAATATTATATTTATATTTACTCTCTTCTCATGCTAAATGGTCTCTTTTTAAAACACATTGTGAAGGATTTTAAATTAAATTCTAAAGTGTTCCCTTCAATATTTTCAAGCATCTTTTAGTTCCTTTGAAAATTCCCTCATCCTTTGGTATTAACTCTCCCCTAAAGCCTGAGGTAATGTTAAAGTCTGGAATATTCCTGCGAAACCTACTCAGCTCCTCAGGTGTGGGATAAAACGAGGAAAACTCGATTCGGTTTCTGTCGCCAATTTCTTATGCTTATGCCTTTCCTCAAACGGAAACGGGAAGGTAGGAGGGCTTGTGGCTTATGAGGTATTGTCCTTATGCTCCTTCCGTTTCCGCCTGCCTCCCGCTGCCCCCCGCCATTCGCAGCTCCTTTATTATGTGTATTTTTTATTGTATTATTCCTTTGTTGGTTTTGGCTTTGGTTTTTCAACTTCGTTTTACGCTTCAGCGGCATAAATATATAAATTATTAACTCACCGCACACCCATACATGCATGCCGGCATGCGTGCGTCTGTGTGACTGGGTCCTGGCGTCGCCTACTATGGCGCCAAGGACTCGGAGAGAGACCCAAGGACCACAGGACCAAAGGCATCTCCTTCGCTCTTGCCATGTTGTGGCCTTAGCCCTTTTTGCCAAAGGTACACTGAAGAAATTGCAAATATCAGTTTATCTGAAGAATTTAGAACCTTTTCTAAAGGGAAATATTTTGAAAAATATTTTAAAATAATTTCTAACTTATGAATAATTTTAGGAAGTTAAAGTTAAACGGTTTTTTTTATTTAAAGGCAACTTTGAAAGTTTTTTTCTTTTCTGTTTTGTTTGCTATGGCTCTTGACTGCCGTCTTTCGCTTCCACCTTTCCACTTACGAGTGTATATCCTCCCCCTCTCTGGTTTTCTTTATTGTTTTGTATTATTTTTAGTTATTTTCCTGCCGCCCACCTCCCCGCCATCCTGGGGGCGCGTGTGTCTGCATGATTTATGATCACACATTTATAGTGCTGACAATTGAATGATATTTTTGCCATCGCCGCCAAATGCGTTTCTGGGTGCCCCGGGGAGGGCCCGCAACGAATGCGCTTTGATCGATGGCAGCGACACCCTCCGCCTCTCAGTCCGGCTCCTCCTCCTTCTCCTCCTCAAAAAAAGGGGCGGGGCCCAGTTGATTTGTGTGACATTTTCAAGTGACATTGTTTGCATTTGCGGCACTGTTGACCGAACTCAGCCTTAGGTTATATTTATTTGCGAGCGCACAAATATGCCAGATGATATATGGATGTGCGCCAGAGGGATACTACATACCGAGTGCTCGTATCTATTTGAATATATAATAATTCCATTTAAAAACGAATGAAATACGCTTCCAATTTTGGTTGGATTTTTTATGTTGGCCGTTAGAATGTTATTTGCATTCTATTCTATTCTATTCGAATAAAAAAGTCGATTTCCGATGGCAAAGAAATCTGTGATAGTGTTTTATGGCCAGTGTATGTCCGTAGAGTGCACTTTTATTATTATGTTCGCGCTGACAAAGCAAACAAATGGCAAACGATAAAATATCACGTTATAATATCAGTTACAGTGATTGATTACAATTCATTAAAGAGTCTTAATTAAATTATGTATATTTAATTAACACTAAATAATGACTTCCTATATGGGTTCTATGTTTTTCCACTCACCTTTTAACGTCTCCCTCACCCAAGGCTATGATTTACTTACTCCTTAAGAATAGGTAAATATATTCCTTTTAGGAATAGGAATTAGAATTTAGCATCCATTGCAAAATGTTGTGTGTGCATTTGACTCCAGCCAAAGGTAAACAAACAACCATGTTGCAACTTCAATTATTGCCAAATACTACTCAGGGCTCTTTGAAAATTTTAATCAACATTTTTGCACAGTTTTCAGTCTTGGTAAACACAGAGGAAGGAAGAAAGAGAGACTGGCCTAGACACTTATCAAAATGCCATTAAAAATTCACTTTGCCATTGCCAGAGTCTGTCCTTTGCAGAAGCCCAGAGAAACAACAAAAATCGCAGAGACCGAGCGGGGGACATCCTGGGAGCGAGACGACGCCGCCTGGCGACAGCCCAAAAATGTGCTTGTTTGTGCAATTTCAATTTGATATAAAATGTAACCATTGGGAAACATAAATGTCATTTGAGATAAACGTAAAAATTGCCGTTTGATGGCGCTTGGTGTAAAATTACATGCAGCAGAGCATAAAACAAGACTGCGGAGGAGACACGACACAACAACAGAACGAAATAGGAGAACCCTCGGTGAGGTGAGGTGAGGTCGGTTAGAAAGTTATTGCCAAAATCGGGGCACAAAGCAGAGCAATCACCTGACGGCGACGACGACGGCGACAGTAAAATTTAATCAATTGTGTCGATTTCCTACCAGTCTCCTGGCCACTTGAAATAATTGAAAACACACAAAGTTGAAGCTAATTTGAATGCGACGAACGGAAGGAAACGAAAGTGTTTTCAAAAATCAATTTCGATTTCCCACAGCGAATGAAATTCACAATCAAGTTTGGTTCACTTGTGGCTATGCTTGGAATTCAAATACTTTGCTGATATATTGTATTCAAAGAGTAGCAGAAACTGTGGAAGTCATAGTTTTAAAGTGAAACACGAAAACTATTCCCACAAAGTTTTTGGAAGATAGTCGCACGTAGCTGCCAGAAAGTATGTCATGAGAGAACCGGGTATTCTATAGAAGAGACAGTCGATTGTTTGCGGATTTCTCCTGTTCTTCTCCCTTCCCATTGAAACCTCATTTCAATCGTGATAAAGCAAGATGCGAAATATCTCGGCAATGCCTTTGATTAACACATGTCTCGGGGTATATTTATCGTTACAAAGTCAGCGTCATCATCATGGTCATTATCTTTACCGCGAGATACGTGAGCGGGAGTCATCGCGAAACTATATGGGTATATGTATATATGCTTTAGTACAAACACCGCGCTCCTGCTGTACATTTGCCGTAACAAATGAGTGAGAAGGAGGCTGGCAAACAGACAGTCAGACACGGCCGAGTGTTGTGCGTGTCTGTTTACCGCTATTCACACACACACACACACACACACCCCGAGACTCACCCACGCAGAAGTCTGGATCATCCGGCATTGTGTTGGCCATGCACAAACAGCAGGCAGAGGAGGTAAACGAGTCCTGCGGAGTGAGTTATGAAATGTTGACAAGACATTTTATTGCACACACACGCATAAATCATGAACAGCCGGCAGGCAGGACCACCGCAGATGCACAACCCTTTTAAATGTAACTACGTGGCCCAAGTAAAGACGTCTTATTACGGCAATAAAGTGACCATTGCACGGCCCAGCATGAGGGATTTATATGGGGTACCCGTGGCGTATGAGTAATATACTCTCCCAGGGTCTGCTAGCATAAATTAGCCCCGAAAATATTTACTAGCTCGCTCGCTCGAGCCAGAAGCCAATGTCAGAGTTGGAGATGATGGCAGGCAGTTGACGTGTGATTTGCCAACACGCAATCACCACGTGGCGTATGAGCAATCCGGCTGCAAGTGAATGCACATTGCTCATACGTCATGTGAGCGTCAAAATCAAAATTCTGGCAAGTCTCTGACATAACTCAGCTATCTCTCACTCTTTTCTCCAATTTCTTGTCTAGCTCTTTCCCCCCCTCTTTCTAATTGATTTTGGAATTTCCATTTGAAGTTTAGCCCAATCATTATTTGGATTTACTCGACTGTAAACTCGTAACTCCCTCAGCTGCAGGGCGATATCCTTGGGCCTGTTTGCCCACTTGCTCTTTGAACTTGTCCCCAACATCAACAGCGTTTTGGTCATTTGACCTTTTTTTTTCTCTTCTTTTTCTGGGTCCCAGTCCCAGTGGGAACTGGAGAATAAAATTAAATACATCCGCGCTGCAATTCGCGGGCTCAGCTCTTCGCTTTGCACCCTCGTTTTATGTCTGTTTTTACGGGTGAAGTGGTGGAGGCTCCTCCGGCGCACACTTACTTAACCCGGGATAAGGACGCTGGCGAGGGCTCTCTTTTAAATTCAAATCCGCGGACCTTGACACATTTTCAGCTTGGATTCGCAGTTTGCCATTTTGCCCAGGCCCAGGCCTTTCAAAGGATTAGACTTAAGGCCAAAAGGCGAGAGTGAGTGAAAGTGTTTTCTGTGGGGAAAGGGCGAACGAAGGCTTTGGCAGAGACATTGCTTGTTGGCTGATTGTTTTAATTTCTTGGGCAAACAATTTGGCCAGGCTTTAAAGGTTTTCCGTTTTCCTTTGAAGGTGTTCGTTTCAAGGGGAAGGGTTCGTTCGGGTCGAGAACAAATTAAAATGACCTTCACCCAAAACGGGCGTCAAGTGTCGACGGGCGACACACAAAAAACGCAAAATACCTCAACACGTGCGCAGCTAAGAGAAGTATGCAACATGAAATTCTAGCCAAGCTTTACAGTTGCGGTAAAATAAATAGTATTTATAATAAATTTAAATATTTAATAAGACTTTGAAGTAAAAATACTTAAAGCTTACCGTTGAAAAATTATTAAACTAATTTTAAAAAATATTAATATAAGAAGTAATGAAGAGAAAAGCACCTAAACTAGTAGTTTATGTCTAGAAATAAATTCTTTCTTAAGAAATTTTGAATGAAACCTTAGTAGATTTCAGCTTGTTTTCCATTTCTCAAATGGTTTTTGCGGTTGTGTGCTCACAAACTCTATTATTCAGGAATATGTACATGAATTTTGTGGTTAAAACATTTAGTTCTACTTATGCGACCGCAGCTGTGCAGGGTTGAGCCCTTGGCAGTCGAGTGCCATCAAAGTGTCGCCAACGAAGCTGCCCGAGGCACTTAAGACATTTGCGGCATGCTGCATGCTACACTCGCCTGCTCTCGTGCTCTCTTGCTCTTGCCTAGTCACCTACTCACCTGTCCCACCGCCCCTGCCTCTGCTCCTGCCCTTGCCCATCCCGGCTCATTAAAGTAATTGAAGTGGGGAAGCGAGGGTCGAGGGACTAAAGAAAGGTGTTAAAAACGACAGCGAATATGTCTATGGCTGCTTGCTGGCTGGCTGGAATTTTTCCCCGCCAAACATGTTGCCCGGCATTAAAATCATTGTCAGACACACACCGGCTTCCGTGGCGGAGGAAGAGTTGTGTGCATTATGGCCATCAATTAAGGCTGAAGCCAAATTGTGTTGACACTTGGCTTGATGCTAAGTGAAGGCATCAAAGTCAGCCAGAGAGCTGCCAGAAAAAGCAAAAATAATAACAAAAAAAAAAAAAAAAAGGAAAATCCCGTGCGAAACTCGCTCTCGGCCAGAGCGCGCAAAAAAAAGAAGCAAAAAAATGTGAGAACATAAAATATTTACGAGCCATAACAAAAATGAAATCGAGAAAAATGAAAGCAATAAACGGGACTCCTCCTGCGCAGAGAGTCAGGTGCGGATGGCGGCATTGTGATAGGGGAATAACCATATAAATCTATATGTATTTATGTGTGCGCTCCTATATATTTTCATTTGCCATAAACTAACACGGTGCGAGGCGAGTAAACAAGGCCATAAAAGTAGAGATCAATTCCTAATGCCCAATCAACTAAGAGGGGAATCCTCTCAAGAGCTCTCTCAGCTCGAGGAAATTGCAATACAATGAAAAATGCTCAAGTAGGAGAACATGTGCATACATATGGAGTATAATAAAGAGCACTTTCTGTCTGCTCCCCCAGGTTCTTCCCTTTAATTGGACCTTGGCTGGCCTCTTTTGTGGCCATAAATCTGTTACCCGGAATATCCACTTGTGTGACTTCTTCCTTAAACTTTTTCTCGCACATTTGCGGCCACGAAAACTTTCCAGCAGAATGCTCAAAACTTTGTCTAATTATGCGCAAAAATTTCGCCTCGAAAGTGACCGTAAAAGGGCCAAAAGTAGACAAGTCATAAAAAAACAGAAGGGGAGCGAGCGCAAAAAGGTTTCGACTTGGCCAAAAACTTTTCGCCTTTCGCCCATCAAAGTGGAGCAATGCAGGCGAAAATGTTCCTGCAGCACGTTAACAAATGCGTGTGTCTGTGGCTAACTTTTTAATTACGTTTAATTAAGACTGACCAACAATAGCCTAGCTTCAGTTTCAGTCCGGATGTCAGCTGTTGGCTCCTGCAAAGTTAAGTAAATAGGCAAAGCGCTGAAAGTTTTTCTGAGCAGCTCTTTTTTTTCCTCCATTTTCCCATCATCTGTCGTCATAATTAAGTCCGATTCCGAGTCCGAGTCCGAGTCCTAGTCCAACTGAGAGTCCCGTTTGGCCCCGGCGTTGACCAGCTCGAAATCAGTTAAGTGCAGCTGCCGCCGGAGTCAGCCCCAAGAGGACTTCTGGCCAAAAGGAACGAGACGACAAAGCGTTGTACGACGACATCATTAAATTGTTTTCCCCAGCCGCATGTTGCTGCGGGAAAATGGAGCGTTTTCCTGTCTGTAGCTGAAGCTGAGCGGTGGCATGGCAATAGCACTTGGAAAAATATGAATGAAAAATCTTTATCATAAAACAAAAGCATAAATTTTTCGTAGTATTTATATTTATAAAGACAGTTAAATATTTTGTAACCATTGAGTTCGTTGTTAATTTCTCTAAATTTATAGTAAAAAGCTGCTTTAAAAATTTATGTATTTCTTGTTTTATGAATTATTATTTAATATTCCTAGATCTCTGTTGCTTAATTTAAATTTCATCTAGCTTTTTATATATGAACCAAAAATATATAGTTATAAAAAGGTACGTGTGATAGGTGCTAAGCAGAAACTTTTAGAATGTTTCCATTCTTCTGAGCTGTTTTCCCTCCTTCGAATTTTATTTTGCTCACGAAGCTGTTGTTATTAAAAGAAGCTCCTTGGAATCTCTTAAAGAAAAGCCAAAGCCATCGCATGCATCATGTGTGTACATATACGAAACTCTGTGTAGATGGCAAGCACTATGCCATATATTTCCATTCAAGTTTCACAAAATTAAAGAAAACCCCAGGCAAGATCCCCTTCTGAGCTTTAATTGGTTTCAAGTGTTCGCGTTTTCGGGGCTTCTTGTCAATTTGCCAGCTGTCAGTTAGTGCCATCTCTATATCCTTGCATCGCTCGCTCCGAAAAATACAAATAGACTCTGGAGCCAAATATGTTTGCTCAGGCATGAGTGCCATCGACTCTGTATTCGCTTGGGTTCATCGTGGGTTCGTATTTCGTATTTTTCATTTTTCGTTGTTTATTCCCCTTTTCTCTGGCTGTTTGCATTTTTGCTCAATGAAGTGCATCATCATCATCAGCAACCGCCCGAGGAGGAGAGCTTCTCCTTCTTGCAGACGCCATAAAAAAAAAAAAAAACAAACAAAATTGGCATCGCTATCGACTGCATATTCTTCTCAGTCCGTCAATGAGTCAATCCGGCAGCTCACGCCCAATTGCGCAATTAAATAGGAGGTCCTTTGCCACCACCACCACCACCACCGCCCCACCAGCACCACCACAATTGTGGCAAGGTCGCATTCGTAGTCGCATTCGCTTTTTATTAGCGAAAATTGCTGCTTGTCGAAGGCAGTTAATATTAATCAATAAATTGTGGTTTGGCCCTAACCTTTAGATGGGAACTCGCTCAATGGCACCTGCCATTTGAAAGGACATAATAAAAATTCCGTTGCATTCGCTGAGGTCCTCTCCGCTGCCTGTGTGTGTCGCTATGCCAATCGATAAGCCTTTTGCATAGAGCTGTGTGGGTGTTAGGAGGATGATGAGGATGCTGGTGAGAACCGCTGCTACCTTTCAGAAAACTTTAAATGAAAAACTTTAAGTGCTGTGAGGCATGTGAGTGAGTGAGTGAGTGGGGTCCCCGGCCCCCACCTTCGTCCCCTGCACAGTGGTCGCCTTTATCCTAGGCGATGGAACGTGCTGAAGTGCAATAAAATTAAGTGTTGTTTGTGCGCTTTGGAATCCTTAATCTAAGGTCGGGGTCGTTGTGCTCCTTGTACTTTTATGGCCGTTTTTATTACTTAAAGAAAATGCCAAAATCCAAAATAGGTGGGTTTTCCGGGCTAAAAACATGTATAAATCAAAGGGATTTATGTTAAATTATGGTAATGCTTGTCCAGGATATCAATCTTGAGTTCTTTGATCTATGATATTTAATATTTCAAGCAGCAGAGTTAGCTCTTAAAGAGCTATTCTACATTTAAATATTAATAATGAAATATAACTGTAATCAATAAATCAAAACCGTGTAAAATAAGTAGCCTAATTAATGTAGCCCTTCGCTGGGTTATAATTTTGTATTTCGAAATTTCCACTTAGCAAGAAACCACTATGAATATTTCTATGAGAAGGTAATAGCCCTCGGCACACCCACAACACACTCTAGCTGACACACACACACACTCACAAGTTGGCTGTGGCTGTTTATCAATGCAAATATTTTGCATACGCCACGTTGCACGTGAATTGCAAGTGAACATCCGTCGACCGTCGACCGTCGACATCGTTGTCGTCTTTTGTGAGAGAGTTTCCTTTCCCTGCAGCAGTGGCCCCTATTTCTCGCCCCCTTCCAGCCCTTTTCCCGCCTTTTTTCCACGCTTTTCCTCCCCGCCTCCTTGCTTTTCCCACCATTTTTGGTAGACCTCTTCCCCGCCAGCTCGCTGTGGATGTAGTTAAAGTAAATACACATGCGGCGGACTGCCTGAAAGGCCTAAAATTGTGTGTACCAGGCACATGCATAATGGAAAGCCTAGCCCAACGTGAAAGCTGTGGGAAAGTAGGGAAAACCGGGCCGAGTAAGTTTCACACGCTTTTCCCCTCGAAAACTTTGTTTGCGCTGGGCATTTTAAATGGCAACGAGCAGCGACAAGGATGCCGGAGAGTAGAGATGCTTAAGCAAAATGAGCAATTAAGGATTATTGCTCGGTTTGCCCGTTTAAATTATGAGACGAGCCGGGCTGGGCGAAGGGAAAATAACCAGCTTACACACAGGCGGCAAGAAATGGCATAATGTTGCATCAAAGAGGTGTCGGTTAATCACGCAGTTGATCGAGGACGAGGGCGAGGACGAGGGCCGGGGCTTAAGGGTTGAATGCCACACTGCACGCGTCGGCACTTAACCTTACACGGGAAATAATAGGGTAGTGATTTTAAGAGGAATTATAATGAGTTTTTTAATAAATGCAGGAAAAAAGAAAATGATGTTTTTGATTTATTTGGTACAAGATGAGAAAGAATTTTTTTCTTTATGTTCCAACTCTCTTTTTCTATATCCAAGCCTTGAGATCTTCCAATTCTTTTCAATTGAAAGTTACAGAGAAGATTCATTATTAATCTTTTTTTAAAAAAAAGAGATGACTTTTCATATATACATATCTACCTAATAACAAATTGCTTATAAAGAGGTATCTCTTCTGTTTCAAAAACTCTCCTTCTTATAATCTTTTTCTCATCATTTTCAAAGACATAATTACTTATTTATAATAAAAGAAATTAAAGTAAGAATTTCCTCTTATTCCAAGTCCTTTCTTCTTTTTCTAATCTTCTTTCGCTAATAGAGGGCTATTTAAGGCTAAAAGGTTCAGCTAAGGTAGAACTATACAAGGTGGTCTTAATGTTAGAATTGCTTTTTTGAAGACGGTACTCTTTCTAGGGGAAAGCAGTTCTTACCACAAAACCTCCTCGTAATGTTGCATCACGATTTTAGCTCCAGAAATCTCTCTTTTCCGTTAAACACACTTTCCTGATAATTACAGGCATTTCAGAGATAGAAACTTAGTTTATATTGCCCACTTTTAAGTGTGAATATCACCCTCGATAAGCGAACTTGGTTATCAGTTCATTAATTATAAATTAATTAAGTGATATAATTATTTTTGCTACAGTGTCGCTGACAGCTTCACCTTCGTCCGGGTCAGGTCCTTGCTCCGGTGGCAACCCTACTGGTGGCTGGTGGCACTAACAAAGTAGCATAAACTTTGTTAACATATGGCCATACTTTTTCACTGCCTCTCGACTGTCAGCAGTCGTTCCCGTCGGTCTTGGGCCCGCCTTCCGCTCCATATTTTTTTTTTTTTTGTTTTTTGTTTGTTTATTTGTTTGCAATGCGGACAACTTTTAGTACTTGCAACAAAGTGCAATCTGGCCCAGAGCTACGGCAGCTCCGCTTGCCACATGTCAAGAGGAGTGCGATGGCGATGGCGAAAGGGCAAAGGCCAAAGCCTAGCAGCCGAAACAGCGTGACAATAATTATGAAGGCGGTAATCAAATTCTCCAGTCATCTCCAGCTGCAGTTCCACTTTAGCATGCCCCGCCAGCGGAAGGAACAAAGGCGCGAGTGGCAACGACAACCGCAACTTGAGGCAAGTGGCGGCGGGCTTAGTGTGAGGCGGAAACAATGTCGAGCCAAAGAAAAAAAAAAGAAATTAAAACTTGAGCACAGTTAAATAAATAAAGGAACAGAAAAGCATAAGAAAGAAAAATTGTTTGCAAAGGCCAAGAGAAAAACTTTTTCCGCTATCCTAGGATACCTCTTAGGGTGTGGGGGAGAGTCTGATGGACGGAGAAGCCAAGATGTGACACGACCGACTTAGGATTCCATTACGTAATGGAAATGACAGGAATATCTTAATTGAAACTAGTAAGTCAGAGAGTTGAAAAGTTTTGTAGTGTAAGTTAAATAAATATTTCTATATAATTGCTTTTATTAATTAGCTATATAAGACGCTTTTAGGGTGGAATTTATTTTCTTGTTAGCTGCAAATATACTTCTACTCTATCAACTTAAGGCCTTAAAATCAAAGCAAATTACTTCCATTTACTGATTTTCATTTATTGTTAGACACAAACACTTGGATAAAACTATATATAGGGTTAGGAAATCGACCATAGAATGCCTTTTCCCCGGAACTGAACACTCTTTTCCCCCGTTCGAAAACCGCAGATGAAAAGAACAACGAATCCAAACGAAACGAAACTATCCTGGCAGTCAGTCAGAAGGCAGCCCGAGCGGAATTACTTCCGCTCCGCTTAATTGCATTAAACAAGCACAGTCGGGAACGGATCGGTTGAGTCAAGATAGACAGAGGAGCAGACAGACAGACAGTCAGGCAGACGGACGGACGGACAGAGAGTCGGGAAAGTTGAAAAGCTATTTTTTTGTTGGCTTCTCAGCTGGGTTAAACCGCAAACACGTTCACACATGAGAGCTGCAGCTGGGGCCTGCCCCATCCTTTACCGAAACTACTACTCCTCCCCCTGCCCGTTCCAGCCGTAATTGCATTATTTTCATTAACAAAAGTTCAACTCGGGCAGCGGGCTTTTCACACTCGTCACGCCGCTCTGGCGATTCCAAGGGGGGCAACTTTGCATTTCCGGGACAATAGTTATTCCGCTTCTTCTTGCACTCGCAGGCTACCCCCGTGTCCTGCCCCATTTGAGATCGGATGTGAGGTCGCGGGCATAATAAACTTTAATTAAAATGCATAAAAGCGTGTGCAAGTAATGAAAACTGAACAGAGTTCTAGAGCTCCGTCTCGATTTAAAGTAATTCGAGCGACCGACAATCAATTTAATTAGGAAAGGACGACTATAGCAGTTAATGTGCTGCTATTATACTCCTGCCCAGGACGTGGTACTCGTCCTGGTTGCGTGCTGGGCACTCTTATTCGCACTGCACTGCTGGTAATTGGCATTGCCATGGTAATGAGGTGCGAACAGCAAGAAACAACAAATTAAACGGCGCCATCGGGGGAGATAATAACATGGAGCTGTTGGTAATACCAGAGAGGGAGAGTTGGAGAAAAATAAAGGAAAATGGAGAAAACATTCGAGTTAACAAGAAAAGTAGCAGGCTTATTATCAAGTGAAGAGTTTTTAAGGCTTTACTTGGAAAAGGGAAGAGAGAACTTAGAGATTTAAGCAATTATAGCTTAGCTTTATATAAATAAGAAATTTTTTTTTGCCGATCGTTGCTATCAGTTTTATAAATATTTTTGATATAGGATAAAAGTCTTTATTCGGACTTACCCGCTGTTGAGGACAGCTTTCATCACCACATCGCTGAGTTGGCTGAGATTGATCCATGATTAAGTCCTTGTCGAGTTGTTAACACACTTATTAAACCAGAATTATCAACACATTATTAACGGTTAGATAAACGGATGGAAAGCCGCGGATAGACTGAGGCTGCTGCGGCTAGTGGCCTCTATTTATAGGTGTGAGATGGAGAGAGAGAGATGGTTAGATCGAGAAAGAGAAAGAGAGAGTGAGAGAGACAGTGTGAAATAGAAAAGAGCGAGAGGGAGACAGCGAGCTGGATCAAGGTATATCATCTTTCTCTCTATTTCCCTCTCTCTCGCTCACTCTTTCTCTCTCGCTCCATCTCTATCTCTCTGCCTATGTTTCTCTCTCTCTCGAGCAATCCATCTCTCTCTTTCCATCTCACACCTATAAATAGAGGCGACTCGCCGCAGCAGCCTCAGTCTGTTCGCGGCTTTCCACCCGTTCTTCCAACTTTTAATAATGTGTTAATAATCTTGTGTAAATAAGTGTGTTAATACATAAGTGCGTTAATAACTGCACTCGAAAGGACGTAATCATCGAGGAGTCTCGGCCAAGTCTGCGGTGTGACGGTGAAAAGATGTCCTCAACTGCGGGTAAGTCCAAACCAAGACTTTTATATAGGATAAATATATATATTAAGCTGATCGGTAAGAGCAAAAAAAGTATTTATTTATATAAAGCTAATATTTGCTTATAAACTAAAGGCAAATTTATTAATTGAGAGCACTACCTTTTTTTAACGCGATTTGTTTTTCAATATACTTTCCTAATCCCATTGATCTCACTAATTAATTAACTAAAATTTATTTGAGGCGAATAAGGAAGAATAGCCATTAAAAGATACTAAATATAACATGGTAACTGTAGCATTAAAAGAAAATATCCCATCAATTTAATTTCTTCTATAGATAAAAACAGATAAATAAGATTTAAAGAGAACATGAATGCCATCGTTTACCTCTCTCCAAAATCACAGTTCCTCGAAAACCCTTTTACGTCCCAATTAGCACATTCAGGACTCCAACCAGACATCCATCCCCGGTGGCAACAACTCTTTCGTCTGACATCTTGACAGATTTGATGGGGCCTGAAGTTTGTGTCATTTGCCACCTTTGAGTAATCTGCAACTAAATTAGACGCGCGGCCATCACAAAAGTTTTATCTGACAAATACATTTCAATTGTTGGCCAGCTTTCCGCCGGATGACAAATGGGACTGGGAACTGGGAACTGGTAACTGAGAAGTTTAATGAACCGCAGTAGCAAAACCAGTACTCACCAGTGGCAAACTGCAAAATGCCGTCGAGCATAATGAGCGAGGGGGGATTGGCAATTAAATTTTGCTTAGCTGCCACGCCCACGAAAACAACTCAATGGCCTCGCATCGCCTCGCCCCTCAGAAGTTGTCAAAATTAACGAAATGCGGGGCTCCTCATTAATCTCTGTCTCCCAGCTGGGGAGCTGGCCAGGATCCGGAATGGATGAATGAATGCCCAGTGCCAGTGCCAGGGCCAGTGCCAGTGTCCGGGCCAGTGCACAATGCTCATCGTCGTCGTCTCTTCGTCATAAAAATGAAAAATATACTCAAAATGACAGCAAAAAGTTGTGTTGCGTGGTCCGCAGCCGGCTCCTTCTACACCTCCTCTGACCACTTTCCGCCCGGGCATCTGGTGCGTGTCGCTGCTAAATGCGGCGGGGGAAAATGCGAGTTGGGGAATGTGAAAATGGGAAAATAGGAGCGCCATTTGTGCCACTGCTACTCCCGAGAGTTAATCATTTTCTTTCAGTCATTTGTTTGATGGTCTTTCGTTGTTTTATTTCATTTTTGGTGTCATAAATGTGTGAGGAGTTGCAAGTGCGAGCAGAATGCGCATACGCAGTGTTGCCCATCATCAAGTACAGAGTGTCACGAAACGGAGATCAAAGCCAGATGCAACTTCAGTAATTGTCCAGAGAAAAGAAGTTAGGAAAAAGTTGAAGGGAACTGGGGAAAATAATTAAGATTTTTTACAGGATTTAAATTATTTTAATAACTATAAAGTCTTGAAAAATATGTCCTTAGGTAGCCTGAAGTTATGTAAGAATGATTACAATTCTTTCAGTGTACCATTTCCCCCACGAAAAGCCATAAAAATGTGAAGAGGGCGTGACAAAATCGAAATAGAATCCTTATGGAACCCTTTAGTTGACTCGACTCTTAATTACTGCTTCGCTGCAATACTGAACTTAATAACGAAAACTATTAACTTTTGCTTTGTCAAGCTCCTTGACTATCGGCCAAGTGCATATAAGTCTCAGGGTTTCCCTGAGAAAATGCCAATCAGTTGACTTGCAATTAATTAAATGGCATTAAGTCCAAGTCGCACTCTGTCAAGAGAGTGGAGTCCGAGACTGGGCGACGTCAGTCATTGTCCTCATTTCGGCACGAAACAAAGATGGAGTCAACAAAATGGCCAGGAATGGAGCTCTGGAGAACACTGTCTGCTCAATTATTTAGATCTTGTCCTGGTCCATGCAGCTCTGTCCATGCATAAATATTGGCAAAGCCCCGGCCCAGTAGCAAGTGTGTCCCAAAACAGAAAACAATTGAGAGAATTCCCCACGTTCCGGCTGCCCAGCTCCGGCCATGTGTCGGCAATTGAAACTCAATTTAGTCAACTGGCAAAACAACCGAGCTTGGCCATGGAGGGGGGCAGCTGGAATCTAAAAGAAAAATGAGGCAGCAAAATGCATTTTTACAATTTTCACGCCAATTGCCATGAAAGCTGTAAGTGAAATACTTTAATGCAGCCACCTCCTGGCACTACGGCTCTGTGATTCAGTCTATACACGTCCCCCCTTGGCCGTGTCCTGTGTTCTGTGTCCTGTATCCTGTAGCCTGTAGCCTGTGCCGCCGCTGCTTCCTGCCTGGCATTCGGCTCACGTTTTTGGGCAATGTGTCGCGACAATCAACAAGCCGCGCAAATGCTCCTGTTGCCATTTGGCCACCCAGCCAGGAAGGCAGGCAGGCCCAGAATGGCTCTCAGATTTGGGGCGACAAAACTTGAAATTCTCCTCAATGTGTTCGAAATGGTTTTGAGAACAGATGGAGGCAGTTTTTAAATAGCTAAGGGAATTTTCAGATAGATGGATTTAGGGAATTATTTAAAACATATTTGATTTCCTTTAAAAAAAAATCATTGTAAATTAAATAATATATTTAATATTATTCAAAAATGCCTCCTATATTTATAAGCAATTTAAAAAGTTAACCTAAAGTCTCAGAATTATTGTATTTATTCAGTGCGCCAGTTAAGTGCAAATTGATAAACGTATGAATACTTTAGTGAGCCATCCATCAGCGTCAATCCTGTAAGCCCCCGGCTCGTTTGGCTTCCTCTGTTACATAGTGGGCATCCATTAGTTCATCATCCGGTCTCTCCTTTTGGAATCCCGATCCTGCCAAAAGCGCGGGGATTTTGCGGTGAGGTCTGAGCACCGCCTGGTTGGGCAATTAAATGCTTTGCCGCGCCAGGATGCAGCGAAACTTTAAAACAAATAGCCCAAAACAACAACAGCAACAACATTGCCGGCTGTAACAATTAATGTGAATTTATTTTTCGGACTCATTTGGTGGTAATTGCCGGGCGTCAACGAGAGCAAACAGAAAGAAAGCGCGTACTTTAACGCGAGGGTTGGCCAAAGAGTTGCTCTTGAGGTATATGTCAGGGTTCCATGAACTCTGGTATGGCCCCCAAATAGGACTCGTAATTTCCATAGAATTTCTGCCCACTTATTTACGATGAATTTTTGGACAGCCTACGCAGTAAAAGGCTTAACACAGAGAGTCCTCCCCCTTTTCAACCCCTTTTCGGCAATTTCGACAATCATTTAAGCTGTTTTACGAGCTACAATTGTGGCGGCGACGGCCAAGGCCATGGAATTTCCCTGCTCTCGGCAACAACTGTAAATAACTTTGCTCATTTGAACATTTATCGGTGACGCAAACGGCCTGTAGCTCGGTCTCGGTCTCTGGAATGGCCTCCTTCAACTTATTGCCGATTTTTACTTGTGTTAATTTCCTGTAACGGTGGAAATTACCCATCGCCACAAGGAGACAGACTCTTACGGTCAGGATTGGTCTTCCGAAGGCCATCAAAAGCGCTGCACGAACATAAAATATGATGAAGGGCACTTAAGCAGCCCGACTCGATCTCATCTCCTCGCTGACAGCCATCAAAAATGTACACACCATGCATAAATGGATGACACACACTCGGCAGCGGCGCCGGTAGGTGACACTCCGACGCCGTCTTTTGTTTTCATAAATATTAAAGTGAGTAAACCTTTGAGAGCAGGCCTCTCCGCGTGTGTTTGTGCAAATCTCTACAATTTCATTTAGCCCCGAAACGGGGGGTGAATTTATGGCAAAACTTTGTCAAAACATTTTCTTAGCCTAGTTGGCGCCCTGCTGCCGTGCGAAATATAAATTTATAGAAAATATATGCAACTTCAGTGCGCACAGTTGCAGCGGCGTTACAAGGTGTTGCAATGTCGCTGCTGCCAATGGGGAAATCGCAACGTAATTCAAATGAAGTTTTCAGCGAGCGGGCTTGGCAAATATATGCGGAATATTAATACGATTTTAGAGTGTCGGGCGACTGGAGCAATATGTTGTTTGGCTTCCTTTGGGAAAAAATATGGTACAAGTTGAAATTCTCGACCATGGAATAACTCGGCTTTCTCAGTAAGCAAAAAGTTGGTTGCTACAAAAGGATTATGTTTTAAAATACTATAGAAAATGTGAAGAATATTCTAGAAACCGATGAACAGGAAAACAAGTATTTTACTTTAAGTAGGGACTTTAATAAGGATTAAGAAATAGAAAACCAATAAAATATTTAAGCAAATCTAAAAGGAATTACCTTATGTGTCTGAAAAACATGACTTTCTCCCTATTTCCACTAATTCAATATTCACTCTACTTGTATCACATACAAAATTATCTTAGTTTCAATGAAGATTCCCTTAACATTCCTATTGACAAATAGCTGGCAAACCACTGTGGCAATGAGCCATTCATCTCATCGCAGACTCTCCTCCGACTGCGGCATGAGCCACCGGGCGAGAGAGTGCAATTGAAAGCCCAGTGGCAGTGTCATTAATCAAGCTGCAACTTTGGTTAAATCGAAAGCGATTTCCCCCCATTGAAAAGTGCACTCTGGCGTGCTGAATCCTTTGGCCTGGTGCCGTGCCGACTCGTAATTTGGCTGAGCAGACAAATGACTGGGGAAATTGCAGTGCGAATGATATCGGGCCCAATGAAATATGATTTGAAGGCGTTGAGCTGTCAGCCACAGGAGCTGTGCCTCCTGATTTTTCACCACCTCTACACCCACCCCCTAAAATCCATAACCCTTTTCTGTGGTCTAGAGGCCATAGCAAAATTTATTGTCGGGGTAAATGAAAATGCCAAATTTCGTTCCAAGAACAAGCTGCCAGCATAACGCAATGGAATTTAGCCAGAACTGCGTTTCTACGGCTTCTCGGAAACGGCAGCTTTACCTCAACCACCCCTTTGCTAACCGAGAACAATCCTCAGATGTAATCCCCCTTTGAGCCAGGGAGCAGAACCTGCAACTACTCACTCGAGTGACCCCCAAAAATATGCCACACAATTGCTACACAAGCCCCAAAAAGCTTCTGTGTAACGTACAGAGAGAGGGGAAGAGGAAAAGGCTGTGAAAACGATTTCATTCATGAAAATTTTTACACAAAATTACATTTGCCGTTGCGAGCCCTTGGCTAACTAACTTGGCTTGGTCGAAAAGCCAAGGCTGTGAGGCTGGCAGGCATTTTACCTAAATTATTCGGACAAAATCCAGAGCCGTTTCGAGTAGGGGAACTTGGCCAAAAGACCTACAATATCAATGAATCCTTGATGCTAACTTTACGACCCCCAGAAGTCAGTCCAGGGCCAGCCCCGCCTCCTGCGTCGCGTGTGTGTTTAATTTGCGTTGTCTTCTCATTAATAATGGAGTGCTCCTTTTGGAGAGTAACTAACACCGCGTCAGATTCCCGTTTTGCCCAACTATGACCACGCCCTTTTATCTCCATCCCCACCCCCCAAAAAGGGACCATAATCTGCGGGAGGAGGTAGCAACTTCCACCCCCACTTTGCACACATGGCCACATCCGTTTTGGAATACAAGTGGAATACAAATTTAATCTGTCGGTTTTCTGGGATTTCCTCATTTGTACCGGATTATAATCTCTGCCTCTCTGGCAGCGAGGGCGTGTGGCTAGGTGGCAAGGTAGCAAGGTGGAACCCTTTGTTCTATCAAAAGGCAGTGGGCACTTTCTCCTTTCAGTTGGGGTCAAAAAATGTATAAAAGAGAAAGGGCGAAAGGCGAAGGTCCTTGCGTGGGTCCTCCCACGTTAATGAGTTACCGAGTGACTGCCAAGGAGGAAGGGCTGTCTGCTGCTGATGATGATGATGATGATGTGAAACTGAACATGAATGGGGCACAAATTGCGCTCAATTGGTTGTGATTGGGTTTGCCGGGAACCGTTTGCTCTGCCTATCCGGGCTTCTTTCGGTTCCTATTCAACAGATTTCCACTTAAAAAGCCCAAGGACATGGGAGCCAGGCAGATGCGATTAAATCCGTTGAAACCTTTTAAGCCGGCCAATTGGAAAATGCTGAACTTAAATAGCTTATAATTAAATTAAAATTGAAACAGAAATAAAATAACTAGGTAGTAACATTGGGTGAAAGCTGAAACTATTTTGGTTGCAATTGGAGAGACGCTTCTGTAAATATTTATTATTACAAATTAAAAATATATTATAAAGGATATGTGTAAATGCCTTTTTAGTGTTTTAAAAATCCAAACTTATTTCGAGCGTTTAATGTTTTCTTTTTAATTTAACAGCCTGATTATAAAATATTTTAAGTTTAAGTATTTAATTAGTAAAAACTTCAGAAATGAAGCAAAAACCAGGTGTTAGTTCCGCATACCCCATCTGTTATGGACAAAACACATTACTGTAGATTTCCATCAAGTCTTTCCAACTAATTAATGTTTATTATCTAATTAATAGTTAATGCCTTCACCCTATTAATATATTATTGTCGGAGGTGGCTATAAAGACCTTTAGTTAGAGGCCCACTATGATATTCCCTTAAACTGCCAGATAAAGTAACATATTAAAGGGCCATTCAACCGAAATCAAATCAATTCGCATTCCTACACCAACACAGGCAAATATATATATGTATTTAGGAGGACATGCGCCCATTTGGCGACTCCTTGTGGCATCTTTTTAGTGAATTTATAGACCCTCTCGTTGACTTCTAACATATGCATAATTTTTCAAGAGCAGCAAGACGGGGGACCATAAAGTGGATTCTCCAAGTGCTTTTAATTTGTCCTACCAAATGCGGAGGGGACTAGACAGCACACACTCCCACGCCCCCTACACACACACACACACATCTCGTTACTTAGCGTACATTTAATTTTGTTACAGAAAAACAGGACGAGAGGAGAGCAGGGAGCAGGGAGCAGGGAGCGGGGAGAAAACTTTCTGGCGCACCAGAAACTATGTAGCAATTTATAACTTTTCCTAGGCAAGGCGAGCTTTTCCCTGGGAGAACCCGCCCGCTTTCCATTTTTGGCAAACGATAATGAGACTTCGTGCCAAATTATTTAAGAGTTGAGAAGCGAGAAAGGCAGCAGGGCACCAGCGGAGGCGGCACTAAAACTCAGAAGTAAATCAAAAATTTCGCTAGTGCCCCTAAAAACCGGAATGTGATTAATAAAAGCGTAGCACTTAGCCAGATTAGGCTCACAATGGTGTAACAATTGTTAATTACATTTCGTTCGTTCGTTTCATTTAATAGTGGATAATGTAAATTTGCCCCATTAAAACGCCATGAAGGTGAAAGCCCAGCCTCGATTTTAAATTATTTTACACATTAAATTTTCGCGGTTAGCGCTGGCAATGGAATTAATGGCAAAGTCGCCGGCTTCATCGTCATCATCGCCATCATGGTCGTCGTCGGCGGCGGCGATGGCGGCTTTGGTGCTGAAATTGAATTTGCCAGTGACTGGGCCGCAAACGCTGAAACCGCGATCAAAATCTATGCACGCACCCACCGGCGCACATTCATAAAAGAGAGTTCCCAGTCCAGTCCCCGTTCCCGCCAGAACTCTAGTCAGAATCCCCTCCAGAATCCCCTGCCAATCCCCATTTACATCCCATACGGTTTTCCCCCTGTCTATCCAGGCGATTTCGAAAATCTGCGTACAAGCCAGGGAAAGAGAGAAAGAGCTCGCTCTGTAATATTCATTTGAAATGCGCAAAGTGTTTTGTGGACTGCGGCATACAGAGTCACATATAGAGCAGGGCTCGGTACCATCCCCAGCAACTCGCATGGGCGTGGCCGGGAGCTTAAGCGTTATAAATTAGCGGTTAGATTGAGCGTCATAAATCGTGCGATTAATTTTAAAGTGCGACTGCGGCGGCTGTTTGTTTATAGAGGACCCTGGCGATGTTTAACCCCAGGAATTGTGATGTTTTAAGAACCTTGACAGCCAAGGTTGACACTTTAGAAATTAGGCGAACATTTTGCAAAATTTTGTTTCATTTTGCGTGACGAAAAATGTAACTATTTGATTTCTGGGAGTTTCTGTAAACATACTAAATAATTTAACTTATTGTTCGTTTTGTAAAATATTTTTCTCCTTAACATACAACATTTCAACTTCCAAAAGCCAACCTGAAAGTAAACAAAAAATACCACCTGAACGTTCAACTTTCGTGGTTCAAAAACGTACACTGTAATAATAAATACCTGCTTGCATTTCTGATGAATCATGACTCCCGTTCGATGCTTGAATCGTTAAGCCCTTTTCCAAAAAGGAATAATCGACTGACATGTGAGGGCTTAATTCGCTGTTCCCACATGAGAGCGCTTAGCCGATGACAAGTCACTAACTCCGGTATATACAGATCTCTTGAAGAGAGGCCCGCCTACCTACATCTTCACTAAATTTATGTATCTAATTAAAGTGAAGCAAAAAAAAAAAAAAACAAGGGTCCAGGAGTCCCTGAATCGAGCGAAACAAGGACGAACACAGGCCTGCACTATGTATGCTAAGCGATTCGCCTAACTTTGGTTCGCATAAATTCTGCGAGTACCCTGTTCGTGGGGGCGGATGGGTCGGGGATGGGCACGCATTATGTTTGTTTATGCTCGAGAGCTGCATTTTTATGTTCTGTTGGCGGGAGTGCGGAAAAACAGGACCTTCGGCCACTCCATCAGCCGGTTGGGGGCCCAGGACACTGCACTACACAACAGCGGGATGTCCGCAATCAACTGGGCCGAACAGGCCAAGCGTTGGGTGCCCCAGAACAACAACAGTGCACACTGGTTCCAGGAACCCCTTCTGTTTTGTGAAACTAAAATGAAAATTTTCGGAATTCATTATAGAAAGAAATTCCCAGAAAGCTTTTTGATCTAAATTAACTAAGCAATGGTTATAATTTCCAGGAAAATTAACTTAACACTCTTTGGTTAATCTACTGCAGGCTTTATACATTTCACTTAGATATTACTTTAAATCCTAAATTCAGACCTTCGGCCAACACTGCGTATGAGTAATATTTGTGTGATATACATATATATATTACTCATACGCCGTGTTAACTTGACACTCTTTGGTTATTCTACTGCAGGCTTTATAAATTTCCCTAAGATATTACTTTAAATCCTAAATTCAGACCTTCGGCCAACACTGCGTATGAGTAATATTTGTGTGATATACATATATATATATTACTCATACGCCGTGTTGACTGAATGTATTGTTTTCTCTTGTATCACGTTTCAGCAATGCATCTGCATTTGCTGTGTTGATTCTAGTGATTCGGACATCTCACCCGATGTGCATTTTGTCTGAAATCGCATTCGACACGCCTGATGAGCCATGAAAACTCTCGAATTTCCAATTGAATGCAGTCCATTTCAGTTGGTTTTACAAGCAAGTACGAGGAAGGTTATCTATCTCCTTGTCTTTGAAGCTATATAACTGACATTCTGAAACCTTTTCTACTATCCTAGGGCTTCTGAAAATTACCTGCATGAAGACTGAGGCAGGAGGCGGTCAGACGGATAGGGAAAAATCAAAGCCACATATTTAATGCTATAGTGAACAAAGACATCTCTATTAAGTGTAGTGACTGCATTAGAGCCCTTATCTGGGTTGAGAGTTGCTGCCAGAATTGCTTGAAGAGTGAGGATCCTTTAATGAAGAAAATTCTTTCTACATTAATATTTAATGAGGTATATTTAAGTATGTAAACATTTTTCACCTAACAATTTGGGTATTCTTTGAACCACTGTGCTGGGAAAACTCTCTCTCTCTCTCGCTCTGCACTCGTTGCTTGCCTTTTAGCTTAGCTGTTGGCTGCTGGCGTTGCTTTTTAATAAAATTAGCTCCGACATTGGATGCTTGTTTATGCAGCAGCCGCCGAGCCGAGTGGAGTGGGAGCAGGCGTACTGAAGTTGTACCCACAGCTCGCCACCCACTCCCTGGTCGACCCCGACGACCCTTGTGATGCACAGCCATGGGCAAAGGAGTGTGCGTGTGTGTGTGTGGGCGGGCTGCCTGTACTTGACTGCTTATTATGCATGAATTTCAAATGAAGTCGCGAACGTGACACAAACATGCTGCATGGCGATGCGCGCCCTTCGCCCGCCGACCGATCCACCGAACGGCCCCACAAAAATTTACACATTCGCATTGCGATATGCATTTAATATGAGAGCGAATCGTGCGCCCAGCTCTGGCAGCTCTGCTGGTTCCCAGTTGAATTCGTTCTCAAAATGCCCGAAAAATTGAAAAACACATCAAGCTCATTGAGAGCTAAATGGGGAGTATAGGACTGTCTAACCGGGAAAGTGGGGAGCATGGAGGTATGGAAGTAGAAATGGCCAAGACGATGCCCAAAATGTTATGCGTAATGAAATTGGGCACTTTGGGTGTTGATTTTTTATGGCTCTTAAGTGGCTCTTAGAGCAAACGGAATGTGGCAGGCTAGGACAGAGGCGAACGCTCCACCCTGGGTCAATTGAAATTCTGTTGATCTGGCTAAGTTTAAATTAGAGATGGGCATTGAGAGATTGCTATCGATAATATCTGGGGAACTTTCAATTAGAGATGGGAGTTAGTTTTGATATCATATCAAATTAGAATTGTTGTAATAGCACATCGATAATAGCTGAATATCTGCAGAGTTGCTTCAATAACACATCGATAACATCAATTTAAATATCGTTAATTTCCGGAGCAAAGAAAAACATTTCAAGACAAGATCAGATTTAATTTACAAATATGAAACAGACTCGATTATAAAATAATAAGTATTTACAAAACATAAAAATGTATAATTACTTTTCTGATACCAATTTATATTTGTGAAATATTGATTTCTGTCTGTACCTTAAATTTTAAACAATTCCAGTTTTCTTAATAAAAAACATCCCAGTTATATTTTCCCGTAAAGAGGTCTCATTATCCTAGACAAACTTCGTTGTTAGCCAATTTCTGTTGGCAATTAAACACACTTTTGGCAGGCGGCAACTTGGCATCCATCATCTTGAGAAGTCGGATGTCGGATGTCGACGTCGAGTGTTTATAATGCACTCTCAAAGGAAGCGTTTACAGTTATTTTCCTGGCTTAATGATATGCAAATACATACAAACAAAAGACGACGGCGAAAGCAGCGTGAGCCGTTAATTGTCTTGCCTTTGTTGTTGCCATCCCGCTGGGCTGGCTATTAACATTTAATTAAACGCCTTTCGCCTTCGCTTTCGCTTTCGCGTTTCTCCATCAAAAGTGAGCGAGTGACATAATTACAAGCCAGTTACACACGTTTTTCTAAGCGAATTTCCGTTCAGAATTTTGCCAGCTAGAGGAAGCCCTTCTTCTCGTAGAAGCTCTGCCATGTCCGCTGCGTGCATTATTGTTTAATTGCAATTAGTGCCAAGCAGGAAGCAGCGGAAAGCGGGCTCCAAAATGATAATAACGAGCCGTGTGTCGGCTCATGCATAATGCAAAAGCTGAGCCTCTGCCTCACACATTGCAATTAAGTTGCAAAAAGCAGGCAAGACACGGCGAGAAATCGAAGGTGCTAATGGGGTTTTGATGTAAATTGATCAGAGAAGTTCCATATAATGTATCGAATACAAAAATATGGCACGCAATACCATTGTGCAAATTTCATTATATTTAAACATTGCAAATATATAAAATTACTACATTTTATTTTAAAATAAAAAAAAAATGGACTCTTTGTATTTGAATTTTCAGATATAAATCGTGACATTAAAATATTGCAATTTTAAATATCAAAATTTATCGAATTAAAATATAAATATTATCGGAACTATCCAAAAATTTTAACTTTTTGTTTGATTATACAGCTTCGATATGTCAAACAGAATGTCGATATATCGAATATCGATCTGTACGTCCCATATTATCGATATGTACGCCTTTGCTATAAATATCGATATCGAATTATAGACATTTTCTGCTATCTTTAGCAAGTATACTTATATTTTGAGGTTTTTAATAACATTAATAATTATTATAAATACAGCTACATTATAAGCTTTCGAAGGCAGAAAAACCCCCATTTTTCTCGACGTGCCGTTTACCATTGTGACTGATATCCTCCGAGTGTCTGCCACAGTATTTGCTGCCACTGTTGTTGTTGTTGTTGTTGTTGTTGTTGTTGTTGCTGCTGTTGTTGTTTTTGTTGCCGTTGATGCTGTCGAACGGCGTGTTGAAAGTATCTCTTTGGCAGCCAAGTCGAGTCTTGGGCCTTGAAGTGTGTGTTGCCACTTGAGTTCTCCAGCTGCTACTTCTCGTCCGTGCTCTTGCCTTCCACTTTCTTTTGGCTCCCCAGCTCATCGCCAGCCCATCCCTGCTCGTCCACTTCCCTGGCAGGAGAGTGCCTGCCAGCCTGCCAGCCTGCCTGCCCGAGAAGTCGCCTTGAGAGTGTGTTAGATTATTTTTATGTGTTTTGCTTGTGCCTTATTTTCGCATGCCTAAGTAGTTGGTTTAATAAATTGCATTGCCAAAGGTGGCGGTAGCGAGAGCGAGAGGAAGAGCGGGACAGCAATTTACGGATTTTCAGGATTTGAATTGCTAAACATTTGCAAAAAGTTTCCTCTAGACTCATTGAATAAGTTGATATTTTGTTTTTCTCGGTTGTTGAACGAGTTAATTCCTTGCTCTCTTTCCACCGCAATAAAGCAATCTCGGCGGCACGCTCTGGTTTTTGGTACAGTTTAACATTGAATTACCACAGAAATCACGTATACGACGTGGTGGCGCAGTTGCGCAAAGCAAAAGGAAATCCCAGCACACACACAGTGCATCACAATAGTAATTAACAATTTACCAACACCCGTATATATATGTATATAGTACTGCTCTGCATCAAGGTTAAAGTACCCTGCTCATAAATATTTTAAAGCCAACTGAAAGCGGAGCGGAACAGGGGAAAAAAAACAGGAGCACTCAGCATTCAAGGTGCAAAATGCGAAGTGAAACGTCCAAAACGTGGCAAAACAAAGCAGTCAGGATCCGCCCCCTCAACGAAACCGAAGTTAAACAGTTTTAAATCATGCAAACGACGACCCCAGAGACAAAGGACTGAGAGGGCGAAGGGCAGAGGCAACAATGGTGGCCGGAGAAATCAAATGTCAACTTAATGCAAGGACAACTGCAGCTGGAGAAGTTTGTGGCTGACGCTCAAGGCCAAATTGATCAGGCCCGAGAGCCAGCGAGCTAGCGAAACTGGGTCAACACACACGCACACACTGCTCAAATAAGTTGCCAGTAACTAACCAGCAGCACAGCCACACCCCTGACACACACACTACCTGTAACGAACTACACTCTCATGCAGCCTGCCTAATCCTGGCTGCCTTCAAGGAATTGCTCGGTCTCATGCCTCATTCAATTAAATCGTATCTCGGCCTCCATTATGCCTGATTTGGCCAGATAAATTAGGCCTAGAGTTCTTTAACAATGGAATACTGCAGCTTCATTTAGATATTTAATCAGTCGAAGGAGATGTAAAGCCGATTTTCTCGTCTGTTTGGGTATTTCATCAATAGGAGACTTACTTATTGTTTTTAAACAAGGAAATAGGCTGTAAAGAAGTTCAATTTGTTGTTAGAGATACTCTGGAACTAGCAGGTTCTTAGTTTTCATTAGAAATCTTTAACATACAATTTATTTCTTTATAAAACGTAGTATGACTTGGTTTCTTTATTATTTAATATCCATTTTATTAATTGCCTTAGCAATAAGTTCATGGGATAAAATAGTAAAGCAAATATTTCCTTTCATACTCAAAAACCAAAAGCTCAAAGTAATGTTGTTTGCACTTCACTCCAAATCTCTAACGTATTCGAAAACAATCGAATCAAAGTCGTGACAACTTAACAACCCAAAAAACTATTGATATAGAAAAAAAAATGACCGATTGCCTGCTGGACGTGATGTGAAACTTGACAAACAGAAGCTGTCATATTTTTGTGTAACAATTTCGGAGTGATGTATGTAACGCACTCCCTGTAACGTCACCGGCTTAGTTGCTTATTAGTGTCACTTGTCACAAGGACAAAGGGACGCGTGGACCAAAATCCAGTATGCCGAATCCTTCATTTCCACACAATGGCATCACATAACGTTACATCGACGTCGAGAGCCTGTCACACTCACCTGCGACCTGCATTGCCCTGCATATTAATGGGCTTGTAATAAACACAATCGTTCACCTTGACAGCCTGTGGGTTCGGTCAGTCCGTCAGTGGGCAGTGGTCACCGGTGGTCCTTTCCGAGCGGTTGGTCAGCCATGCCAAATTCATGGACCCAGGCTCTCCTTTCCTTTTCTCCTTGCGGTCCCTGTCCCTGTCCCGATTGCATAATTTAAACGCAATTCCGACATGAATTCGATTGCCCGACATGAATCCGAGGAGCTGGCTTTGCCCAGCAACCACTGGGAGCTCCGGCTGTGGCTCCGGCTCAGCCCGGAGACCCGAATGCATTTATGAATGAGTTGACACACTCACTGGGCTCAAATTTTGCGGCTGGCCTGTCAATATTTGTCCCCTGGAACAAGCGGTCACACCTTTTGTTGCCGCCGTCACTCCGCCTAATGGCGTGCAAATAGTTTTCACAATTGAGTTGTCAATTTTCGGGGTCTTTTGGACCAAGAGTCCCGAGTCCTCCGAGCTCGTAAATTCCTCAAAAACTTTTTGCGCTCATCTCAAATATTTGTCATTGCCCATTTTACGGTTTGCTTTGGCACAATGTAGCCGCAACAGCTCCGACACCGCCGGCACCATGGAGCGTAGGAGTCCTCAGCCTAGTGGCACTTAATGACATTTTATGGCTGCCCCACCTAGGCCAGGCCACAGCCAAGAGCGTGTGAAAGGCCACAGCCAAGAGCGTGTGAAGCTGTCCTGGAGCCGGGCCAAATTAAGTGGGCGTCGAGGTAAATTTCTAGGGGAGCACTACACGTGTGAAACCTAAAGAGGACTTGTAAACTTGGATTTAAATTTAAGATAGGAAATGCTATTTTGTCCTGACAATTAAATATTTATTAAAGTAAATTAATTATTGAAGATAATTTCAATGGTTTAAAATTCTAGAACATGTGGACCAACACGGCGTATAAGTAATTTAATACAGAGAAACTTCAAAGTTAAGAAACTCTATTATATTTGGACATATTCTTTGGATACACTTAACTTAAAATAAGTTTTCACCATATTGAAATTAATATTTTCAATTTTTTTATTTACTTTTTGATATGAAATAGATAAAAATATATTAAAATATATTCCTAAGTCCAGAAAAGAGAGTATGGCTTACTCTAAGTATAAAAGTACTTGTTTTAAAAATGTCAAGTCACTTGCAAATGATTAAGTTAGGCAATTCACATCGATTACATTTGAACAATTACTCAGCTATTACATAAATCCATGTTTACATGTGTATTTTGCAGCTTTGAACATGAATGATTTTTTTTAATATAAAGAAAATGCGTAGGACAAAAAATAATCTAAATAATATAATATAACATAATCAATAAAATGTATAAATAAAACCCCCAAATTAAATACAAAACTCAAAGTTAATATTTGGCAACCAATTAAGCTAAAAGGTACGCCAATAACAGTATCCGAAGCCTTAGTGTTGGCCAATATTAACTACTCCCATTTGGTGGCTCTCTCCATGACACATTTTCCGACATTTTCCGGCGTCGAAAAATCGTTTCATTTAGGAGCTGCGAAATGAATTCGACCAATTAACTGGCTGCCGAAAACTCATCAGGCTTCTGGCGAGTACATGCCATTTTTTTAATGGCTTTTCCGGTAATGAGCCGCTGCTCGGCCCAACTGCCAATAAGTGAGCCCGGTTATTAGTTTAATTTGGCAGAGAGTGCCATAAATCAGCGGCGGTTGTAATTGTGATCCCCCACGTAATTTGTTCCTCTGAGGGAAGAGAGCTGTGTATATACATTTTGCTTAAATTTATTAAACATGAACTAATGTTGGCTATTTTTTCGATTACAGAAAGCTGTCAGGGACCGCACGAGAAGCGACTGCTGAACCACCTGCTCTCCACGTACAACACTCTGGAGCGACCGGTGGCCAATGAATCGGAGCCCCTGGAGGTGAAGTTTGGACTGACGCTGCAGCAGATCATCGACGTGGTAAGTGGTCGCGGGATTATACCTGCTCTTCCCAAAGAACTATATGTATAGAGAACAGCTAACATTCCGAAAGCATCTAATGACCAAGTAGAACTCTGAGAGAGGGAACTGCCAGAGGCACTGAGAATATGTTGTAACGTGAACAGGCTAAGAATTAACAATTATTGATTGCGTCTCTTATAGGATGAAAAGAATCAGATTCTGACCACAAATGCGTGGTTAAATTTGGTAAGTGACATGTACCCGTCGTTTCTGTGTGTCACACATCACAAAACTAATTTTAGGCTTGCGATTGCGATTACGATTATTATTATTTATCGTTTGAGGTTTCCGTTTCCTTTTCCGTTACCGCTTCAGTTGCCGTTTTCTGTTTCAGTTTCCGCAAGCGAACAAGCGACAAACTTTTTGAACCACCACAAAAACCACACAAAAAGTATATGTTACTTCTTTTTTTCATTTCGTTTCTCGTCTGGAATTTGTTTTGGCATTCAATAATTATTGCCCCACGGGGGCTTCTTTATCAATAAATAAATACATATTTGCATATGCATATGTGTTGTCTCAATATGTCTGTGTGTGTGTGCGTGTTCATTTGAGTGCGATGTGTGTATTGGAATATTTTTTCCCTCCGTTCGTTTGTTCATTTTTTTGACATTTTATTTTACAAGGGAAATGCCAAGCGAGTATATTTCAATTAAAGGAAGCTGCAAATAAAAGGAACAGGGTCCAAATTAAATCCAATCAAGAAGAATTAATGCTGCCAGGGAAGGGGTCCTGATTTCTGACATTTCCTTAAAATATTAAGGCTCTGATATAGTCACGCCCCTGCTCCGTCCGATTAGCCTAGGGTAACCCCAGCTTAGCCTTATCTCGAGGCATCCAAGGACCTTTGATTTACACAAATTTCACTTGGCCCCGACAGGACGTTGATCACGATGATGATGATGATGGAGGGGCCAAGGCATTCGGCTGGACAAGGGATGCCCCGAAATGGCATTGCTAAATTGGCAGAAATTGCCCGGGCAGACCATAAACATAAACAAATAAATCAAAACAAAGGACCCAAAAGGACATAAATAAAATTTATATATTTTGCGAAGCGACAGCCATTTTTTCCATTCCACGAACTCACCTGAAACTTCTCCTCTGATGGTCAGTTTTGACCCGGAAAATGTAGGTGAAAGCCGGAATGGGAAAACCCTTTTCAAAAACAAACAAAAAATTAATAGCTCCTCCTGCTACCTTTTGAGCCACGGATCCATGTCCAGCGGCGGCAGATTTATGTTTAGCCGTCAATTTTCAATTTTTTCTGAACGAAAAATGAATCGCTTTGTGTCTAACAACCTTTGAAACGAACTAATTGTCGTTCCAATTAAAAAACAAGGACTACATGACCGTGTTTTCAATTGATTGCATTTAATGAATCCCGTTTTTGTTGGCCAACCACGTGTTTAGGTGCTTTTTCTGCCGGTTTGTTTTTCGTCCTGTTTGGCTTTGTGTGATTTCCATATAGTTTTTTAATTTTGTTATAATTGTTGTGTACATTTTTCCGTTGTTGTTGCTATCATATATTTATTTATCCATTTTGGTTTCCACTGATTGCGTGGCAACCGTGAAATGAAAACATTTTATATAAAATTCCCCGGAAACACGCGGCCCGCCGTGTGAATAAATGTGCTTAGTGGGGAAATCATATACGCGCGATACCACAGTTGGTCCTGCCCTATCCTGTAATCCCCTTGTTACAGTGCGTTTCATTAGCGAATCGATCCCAGGGGGTGCCCCAAATCAATTCAGATTAATTGCAGAACTAACTAGGTTTGCAATTGCATTTAAAATCAAATATTTAGTGCGATTCGGTTGGTATTTATGAGTTATTTCCTTTGCTGAGTCTTATGGGTTCATTCCCCCTTCGGAGGCATAACCTCCTATGCGAATTAGTCTGCTCCATTAAGTGCATTAATCGATTGACAAAATGATTTACAAGACCCAACCCAACCCTCCTCCTCCCCGTGGCAATTATGTTTTACTTGCATTTAAATTTACGAGCGTGTGTGTGTGCGAGTGTAAATGCCTTCTTTACGGATTATGTTCGATATATACGTATATTTACCATATATTTTTGCTGGGTACATGTCATAAAGCGTTCTCTGATTAAAAGGCAAAAGCCGCAATTAAAACGCAACCAAAACAAAACAAGAAACAAACCAAAAGCAACAACTAAAGTCGTGTCTTGCATGTTGTTTAAACGAAGTGCATTTAAAAAGTGAAAGATAAACATATAAAACAAAAATCCAAGTCGGTGTTTTCTTTGTATCTATATCTATATATTACATATTGCCATATAAATGTATCTGCATACTGCGCAAAAACACAACTAACAACCTAAACAGCAAAAATCCCACTAAAAAATATAAAAAAGAACCCGAAGAGATATCGATGGAGTTATGGCTTTAATGCGCTCGCTCGCCTCACGAATAAATTATATAATTAAGGCTCTCGCAAATCAAATGCATTTTAATTTACACGATTAAATATGTATGAAATAATTTGATTTATGCACTAGGCAATCGGACAGATGGATTGCCGGGGCCGGGGTGGGATTGCGAATTGAAACCGCAGCCCGTTGATTTCCAGTGGCATAAATTATAAATCGATCCGAATGGGAGAGAGATTTATGATTCCACGAGCCCTGACATTTTCAACGGCTCCTGCGCTGGGCCGCAGCTTTGTCAATTACTCAAATTGCAGCAACTAATAATGAATGTCCTTTGCATGAATATATTCCCTGTGTGGGCTGTGTGTGTCCGTGTGCGTGGGCCGGGGATTACTTACTGACGGACCGACAATTGCCAAAGTTTGGCAAGTATTCAAGGCGACCACGTGCCGGTGGTTACTCCAACGGCATGTCCTTCTCCTCCTGATGATGATGATGATGATGATGAGGGTGACGGTGACGGTGACGGGGGCTGTTGCAACCTAATGCCATTGAGCAGGGAGCAAGGTCGAAGGCTCCTTTGGCAGGACATTAAAATGCACATTGTGGCCCGGGCGTCATCAGCACAAGCATCAAAGTTAAGAAAAATAAAGTCATTAGCATTTTTCGGCTAACACCAAAAGGACTTTCCTCTCTCCACTTTTCCCCTGCCCTGCTCTCGTCTAATGACTTGCCAGGTTGCAGCCACCACAAAGCCCCTAAATGACTCGGTCCATGGTAATATGTGTGTCAAAAGGAAATGGCCAAAGGACACCGCCCCTTGTCACCTCACCCCCTAGAAAAACATTGAAAATTTGGCGAGAGCCGAGGGTGTAAAGCGAACAAGCTTTCATGGCGTTTAATCTGCTGTCCGGGGGTGTGGCCCAAGTCACAAGTCAGAAATCGGATTCTAATGCAGATTATTTTGGCAATCTGTGTGGAAATTTTAGCTTTTCCCTAGACTTTGAGAAAAGGGAAACATTCAGCTGATAGCAGCAAAAAAAATAATGAAGATTAATTCGGTGATTTCCCAACGAACTTGGCCTCGTTAAGACCCAAACAAAAGCTATTTAAAATGTTTGGCCATTTAATGGTTCAATTGAATTCGGTAATGGTTTTTCGAATGTCTCAATATTTATGTCCCATAAAATTGTTTGTTTTAACTGCCGAAGGTTTGCATTAAATTTGGAACTTTGATGTAAAAATGTAATTATTCAAAATTAGTTTCTAAATGTTTTAAGGGGTATAACTCGCTTATACTCTTATGAGCAGTCATTAGTCCTTAAATTTCACTTAAGTTACTCACTATTAGACCTACTCAGCTTCTAAATTAACTTCTAAATCGAAATCCAAGTTCTCTATAAACAAAACCCTTTACAAATATATGAAACATTTTAGAAGACTAAAGCCACAAGTCAATTAACTTGACATGCTCTTAAGCTCTCGCACACGGAATCTTAGAGCGTCAGGGGGGCAAAGATTAAAAGTAAGGCCGCTGTGTCGCATCTATTAGCGTTATCCATTGATATCCCATAAGCAGCCCTCAGCAGCCATTATGAACATACTTTCGCCCAAATTATTACCCCGCCGGAGTTCGACAAAGTCATTTGCCAGCAGCGCTGCTGAGCAAACTGTGCTCCGTGCTCCGTGCTCCGCCGTGCTCCGAGCTCACTTATCGCCCACTCATTTGTCTGAGGCACTTCGAGGGCTGCTGCCAAGGCCAACAAACTTCGTCCTTGAACCAGGATAGCGGGGATAGCGGGTCCCTGGCTCATGTGCATAACCCATTTGTAAGCAAACACAACAGCGGCAGCAACAAGAAAACTTTGGCAAAGGCATTCATTCATCACAGCGTCAGGGGGGATCGAGAGCGCCCGAAATCGGAGATCTGGATTGCTGTTGTTGCCACAGACGACACAACGGCAATTGTTGGCTCATTAGAAACTCATTTAAAAACAATTTGGCACGTTAATGCAAAATAAATCTATAGCTTATGCACGTAAATGTATCTGTAACCGAGGAGCAGACGTGTTCGTCGCGATTAAGCCGAACTCGAAGTACGAAGTCTGCTGCAAATGGTGCTTTAAAGTTGCCCCCAAAACCGGGCCCAAGTGTCATTAGTATGCGTCAATGTCAGGGGCTCCGCATCCACAGCCACGTCCTACATCCTACATCCTACATCCTGCTGTCATAAACATGAAATTTGCACAAAACCGCCATTTTTATAAGGTGTCAACAGCAAATATCGTACACACACACGAGCACATTGAAGAGGAAGTGCCTGCATATTGGCTTAAACGAAAATGCCAACTGAGCAGGGATGCTTCCCTTCGCCGCCGCAGGGTGCGAAATGAATACCGGATCGTAGAGCAAAAATCATCCGGGTCACCAGACCAAGCTCCTGTCCAAGGATGTGACTCCTCCCGCCTCCCTTTCTGCATATCATTAAGCAGCTCGCTCTTGCTCCTGGTTTCGGTCCTGAATCTTTTTAATGGCTCAAGTCGTTACTGCAGCTGCTGCTGAACTGTTTTTGGGATTTTTTTTTTCTGTTTCGAGGGGTTTTCTACTCAGTAAGGGTACTATACAGAAGGGTATATGAGTCGGAATCAAGTTGGAAATATTTAAAATATTTATATATTGGCTGCTTTTTGATAATTGATTATTTTAGTGACCAATAGTAAAACAATAATAATTCTTGCTCTATAAATCCCACTTAAAATATACTTTTGCATCTGCAAAATAAATTCAAAATTATATTTTTGTGATCCAAACAAAAAATTCAATGTTTATTTATTTATACAAATTGAAACCCTTAAAATTTAGAAATACAAAATCACAGATATCCTTGGGAGCTTAGTCCCACCTCAAGAAGTACGTAGACTTAGTCCTTCAATCTGAAGTAAATTTCTAATTGAAGATAAATTAATTAATTAATTATACACTTCTAAATTTGTACATATTTTTCTCCTAAGAGATTAATGGTAATTTTTTCAAGTAACTTTATATAAAACACTTTTGTCTAGGATATCTGCCAGTCTAAGCCCTCTCTTTGGCCCTATTTCTTTTTTGTTTCTCCGACTTCTTCAGGCCGTTGTGGCCTGTAACTATTTTTGTTGTTCTGTACACTGGCAAGTTATTAATGACAGTCACCTTACCGAGCGGCTTTCACATGCAGATCTGCGGGGCTAGCCGGGCGGTTCATCTGCATTTCAAACGGCCGCCTTGAACCCATCATCCGGATGACTGACTGACTTGGGACTGACAATGCGCCAGCATGAAATATCTTTAATTAAAATTTTGTATAGAGATAAATGGGTTTTGATACCTAGTTCAAAGTTTTTATTGCACAGCAGCAGCGGCGGCAGCAAGGAGGAGGAATAGATGTACACGGCACGGAGGCTGAGATGAGATTGTAAAGTAAATTGGCGCACTGGACAAAGGATCTGAAGGCCGGGCGACCAGCAGATTGAAATTGGGAACTGGAAACTGGGAACTGGGCACAGGGATTGGGATTGGGATAGGGATTGAGATTGAGATTAGGCTTCAAGGCGGGCTCAAAGCCGCCGCTCTTGGCCAACAAAGTTTTTGATGGCATTTCGGCCGGCTTTCCCTACGTCTCTGGGCAAATTGAGTGACGACGAGGCTGAGGCGAGTTAATTGCAACAGCCCCAGAGAGGACTATAAATGTTTGCTCAGCCACACCCACACACACGGGTCCTGCCCACTTAAAACCACTTTACTTTGTGCAAACTTGTGCGAACTTGCAGCCCATTAAAGCCATTCTTCAGCGAGTGCAGCAGCTAGCGGAGACTAAAAAACTAAAAAAAAAAAACACCATCAAAACCGTCATAAAAACAGGTGCTAAAAATAAAAAGGAAAAAAGAATACACACATACCAAACCCTGCTCTAGAAGGGCAAAATAATCCTTGTAAACTCATAAAACAAATGTATAAACCGAAACTTTCTTTTATCATGCTCTGCTCTTTTTAAACTTTTGACTTAAATTAACTTTTATGCTTTCCCTTTTGCGTCTTACGTACTATTACTTTCCATTGTTGGTCTTGCGTTGAACTTGATTTTCTTGTGTTCCTTGGCCTTAAAAATAAAAAACAAACAAATACGTTTGTAGGACGAGAAGAATCAGCTTCTCATAACGAATCTTTGGCTTTCGTTGGTAAGTCTGAACTAAAACTCGCCACATCATAAATCATACGAACCTAAACCCCAACTTAAATCCCTACTACTAGCTTAAACCGTATTTTAAATAATGTGTAATCGCTTTAAATCCACCTACTTAATCGTAAATCTAACAACTCTGGCTCGGCTCCCTGTGGCCCCGTGTCCAGAGGTCCTTCTGCCCTCCCCGTAACTCCCTGAACGCGGGCCAGAAGGAGTCCGGCCTGATTGTAATTTAATCACACACACGACCCTAACCAAGAGTATCGTCCAGTTTCTTCGAGTTTTGTTCGTTGTTAAACGTTTCCTGCGAACTCTCTTCTATTGTAAAAAAAACTATTCCTCTGACTCTGTAACTCTCTTCTTACCCCCGCTATCTAGCGTTGGCTTAGTGCGTGTGTGCGTTAAATTATTTAAATACTATCACCTAAATAAGTACCATTAAATAAGAGCTTAAATACCGTTTTAAATCGCTTAATTAAATACAAAAACCAAACCCACAGACACCAAGAAAAACACACTTTAATTTCCGCTATTTCCTTTTATTCTCTTTGAATTTACAAACTCTTCTAATTAGAGGTATATTATTAACAGTGGCATCTAGTTTTCTTTACCAGCGGAGAATCTCTTTTTGGCATTTTTATTTAGAACTCGATTCGGAGTTGGTTTCCGTTTATTTTCTCCTAAGAGCAACTAAAAACCGAACACATAAACCTCGAAAAGAAAACACTACTCTAAACAGAACCCTAACCCCTAACACACATACACAAAGGCATGCCGGAGAGATTGCATCGTGTATTAAGCTCCAAAAAATAGTGTTTGTTCGTCCTGCATGTCCTTTACTTTGTATGAAGGTATGAAAGAGTGTGTGTGTGTGCTAGTGTTTATCTTTAAACGAATATAAAAAATGTGATAAGTGACACCAACGAACGGAAGTGTAGAGAAGAGTAAATTGACGCGATTGGGTTTCATTTTTTCATACTCATAACATACGCTTACTTCCGGTCCTGTCAATTTGCGAAATTAATTAAATTATTTATTTAACACGTATAGAACGAGCGAGTGTGCCTCGGAGCAAGGAATTCTTTTAATTTCGAGCACAAAATGTGCACAAAATACTGCATTTATGGGTGAATTGCTATTTATGATTGATGCCCCGCTTTTATAAACTGTCCGCATTCCCCCGCAAATTGTGTTCAAATGTTTGTCAATTTGCCACTCGCAACCACAGCCGGCTGTTGGAATTCCAAATGGCGGCAGTCCTGCCCCATGCCCCATGCCCCCTGCGCAGCTTTCCACCGATTGTGTTGTTCTGCTCGACGGCCCAATTATGCCGTCAAATAGCAATTAAAACTGGTAAATGAACACTGGACCCATCACAGCCAAAGCCCGTCACGGTGTAGTGCAAAAATCGATGACTTTTTTGGCCAATATGCAGGAAGTAACGCCATTTTGAAACGTGTTTTCGAGGTGTCAAGGCTACAGTTTACAGCTTAAAATTATTTATTAATACTTAATTGAGAGGCTTTCATTTTTTTAAGTATATATTAGGTTTGTAAAAGTTATTTTGGGGTTTTAATAATTCAATAATAGATTTATAATAAACGATAAGCTCTACTGCAATGCAAACACAAACTAGTTTTCTATTTTCTTTCATTTATTATTAAAACCAAGATAAGATAGCATGGTTCACATTTACAATGGCTAATTACCCAGAGTAAAAATCGAAAAAGTTATCTACTAATTGAAACAGTAAATCAAATTTAATGTACGCCTATTACAAAACGTTTTAAAGTTCCATTAAAAACCAAAATTCTAAAAACTTCACCTAGTTTTGTGAACCCTTTGGGCTACCATTAAATTTTTGACGAAATTGTCACCATAAGCAGATTGGATATTGACACCGCAACCCCAGCATTTCGAGTTTGCGGCAACTATTCCGCAAAACAATTGCCACATTCGCATCAAAATCTGTGTCCTTCCGCAGGGACGCAAAGCTGGGAAATGATTTTAGGAGCACGCCTCACCTCGAAATGTGAAATGTGAAATGGGAAATGCGAAATGGAAAACGGGATATGGCACATGGGGATATGGGATGCCTGAGCGGAGGCATCTGTTTTTACAGCTGTCATAAAATGCGGCACGAACCAACCAACGAACAAAGTTTAAACTGTTTTAAAGCCGGCACCCAGATGCAGATACTCGACTCGACACTCGTATAATTTAATGCAGCACGAGGCCATCTCGTGTAATTAAATTTTTGTGATTTAAAAAGGGATTGTGCACACGGAGGCAGAGCGCCAGGGTGGCAGAGGGACGTAAAGCCAGCCTGAGGGGTCGTCGGGGACAATTGCTTGCTCTAAAAATGCCACAAATGTGTTAAATTATAAACATAACAACGGCGGCAACAACGAACATGAGCCCGGGCAAAGGCGAAACTAAGTAGAGGGGAAAACTTTGCCGCTTTTATGACACGAACATGAACCACTTGTAGGAAAGCCACAAAACGCAGCGGCCAGGCGGGGGAAAATCAGGACGCGGCGGGACAGTCGCGTTGCCTGCAACCGCAGAGTGGCACAAAGCACGGAGAAACTGTTTGAATGCACTGGGAAAAATGTGGTTAAGGTTGAGGAGATTAACTAGAATCTGATATAGATAATCTAAGCAATAATATTCAAACAACCGAAGACCTTGTAAAGTAAATTCAAATAAGTACAGGTCCTTAGTCACAAATTAAATTGTTTTAAAGAATTTTAAGTTTCATAAAATTTAAGTGCATCATACAAATTTGATATTTAAAAATAGTTTTGAATTTAATAATATTCATTAAATAAGGCTACCCAGGCAGAGCTCTTAGAAACCTATTCCGTGCTTACAAGCTTCGTTAGACTTCGGTAAGCCTTCGATTTGGTCCTGTGTAAAGCCACAAAGGACATTCGTCCTTTGGGCATTACTGTTAAAAAATCTTAAATAGAAAATCAGAAAGTGCAGGAAAGAACATATTATTTTCTCGCTGTGTCCCGACAAACGGTATTAGAAAAGAGCAAACGAGGAACGTTGATAAAACTTGTCTCATGTGCGGTGGCTCTGTAGCCGGGAAAACCGGGAAAAGCGGGGATCTGGTTCTGACTTAACTTGAAATTGTTGTCAAGTTGCACATTTTGCAGCCGGCAATCGTGTGTGTTTGCCTGTGTGTGACTATTGTTTGAGCTTGTCTGTGCAACAGCTGGCCAATCAGTTGGCCAGACAGAGATGAAGCTAGTAACTCGATGTGAAACTGTACTTGTTAGTAGTAGATTAGTGTGCCCGTATTGCATGCGTGCATATGCATGTGCTCAGCGTAGATTTCATTTGCGAGTCCTTACTTTCTTTCCTTCTGCTCCACTCTTTCTTTCCGCCGCCCTCCCGTCACCCGGAATATCCTTTTCTTTTCCACCAAAAAAACATCACGTCGCATTTTTGGTTGAATTCTTAGAAACTTTTTAGTTAATAGCAAAATGCATTGCAATTATACCATTGCATATCCCTGAATCAAACAGTACTAAATAAATCTTTAATATGTGCAGGAGTGGAACGACTACAATCTGCGTTGGAACGAGACGGAATATGGCGGGGTCAAGGACCTGCGAATCACGCCCAACAAGCTGTGGAAGCCCGACGTCCTCATGTACAACAGGTAAGTGTTCCGGATCCGCAGAAGGACCGAAAAATACGCCGAATCGTAACCGAATAGAAAGGCTATAGCAGCCCCCAAATGAATCAAATGAAACCGATCCGAGGATCTGGTATAAAGTGTTTGCGCTAAACCATAACCAGACAACTTCTATATAGAGCAGTCTTAAGACTATAGGTATATAGCCACAATCTCTCTGAACCCAATCACTGTAATACTCGAACAACGGTAAGAAACGATCACCAGAGAGGGTCCTTAGAAGGGATCCCCCACCAAAACAGAGTTACTTATCGTTTCGTTTTGCGTTCTGTTATAGTTATAGTTGAACTTATAGCTTAACCGACAAATATATACTTATGTAGTTGCATTGTGCCCTTTAGTTGAATTTAAATTAGATTACTAGATGCCGAAATGGGGTTTGTTGAGGGGAACTCCACCCAGAGCCCCTTCAATGAACAAACCCAAAAGTTAGTCGTTTGCCCCTTAGTTCATCTTTCCAGTATTCGTTTGTACGTTTCGATTTGAGTTGGTTTTTGAATTGAAAACGATAATCCCAGGCATATCCGATATGTTTGCCCAGACACTCTTTAGTTTTAGTTGTGTACGTATGTCTCCCAACTCCATGCCCATAATATTACATAGCTGTTACTATTATAAACGCATCATAATCCACTCGCTATTGTTTGTGTGTCTCTTTTAGTAAACAGTAAACAACGAATAAAAAAGAAGGAAAACAAATACGAAACTCGAATCAGGCCGCGAGTCAGACAAACAATTATGTTTCCTGATTCCGACGGCCAACTCGACTTTCCCACCCGTATATGTATACTTTGTCATTTGTGTTTCAATGTTATACCCACTTATGATTTGCTTTCAATGTTTACGTTTCGAAGAGTGACTTAACTTAACTTAACCAAAAAGGATACAAAAATAAAACAGAATAATTTACATTTTGTTTACTTCAATAAGAGTAGTTTACACGCAGTGGTTGTCTAGTGGGACTGTACATTGTCAGCTTGCCGTTGATGTGGGCCTCACATTGTAATTGGATTCGTAATGCTAACCGAACGTTGTATAACACATATGAAATGCTAACTAAACCAAATATCAGGCCGCAAGGGCCTGCTAAACCGAGTGACCAAGTAACCGCCAAACAAGCTAAATAATCTCGCCCAGACTAAACCAAAACTAAACTCCAAAAACAACTAAAACATTGTTTAACCAGAATATTGCGCAAGTACTTTGTTCGAAACAGCACGGCTCAAGCTCTGTGGTCTGATTCCCAAGTCTCCTCACCCCCAAGGACTCGCACTCGTACTCGTACTCGGACTCCACCCACCGCCCCAAAGTCCTCTCGCTCCATTTCCGAAAGACAATAACCACCTGAGAGATTGTTCAACAATATGCTGGTGTAATATTTCTGGTTAGACGTTCAGTACTTGAATTTATTTGGCCAAACAAAAAGAAAAGAAATACAATACTTTAAAGAACAATAATTCAATGGAAAAATGTTTTTTGTCATACTCATACGTAGTGTACGTTTTGCAAAAAACAAGAACTCACAGCAAAAGGCAAAATAGATTTTCAAGTATTGTGCATGAGAAATCAAATCCCTCTTACTAAAAACAAAAGACTAAATAAAGAAACGCATAAAAATAATACCAAATGCAAAAAAAAAAAAGAAAAACAAAATATTTAACCTAAATCCCTCCACCTCATCCCACAGATTCCACAATTTAAAAGGGCCGGGAGGCCCAGCGAAAGGTGACAACAGGACTCTCACCTTGCCTGGGCCCCCAACCCATCCACCCACCACATCCCATATACATACATACATACAACACTTTAAATTAAACTGTAAACACACAAACTTAAAAGGTTTTAAATAGACAAAATCCATTCCATATCAATTAAGCTAAGCCTAAATACATGCTACTAAACCGAATACTTGGCTAAGATAGCTAAGCAAACCATCAAGTTAATGTTAAACCCATGCACCTCAAAACCTACAGGATATCCATCAATCGACCCCATTCAGGCATTCAAAACTAACAGAAATCATGTCTCATCATCATCAAAATATAACTTAATTCCAAAATGGAAAACACTCGGTTGGACCGAGTTTGAACCTGATGAACCTTCCCAAAGGTAAAATAAAGTAGAATTAATTGCGTAATTCTGAATGAAAATAAACCCCAAGAACTGTCTGCTATAAATCCGATTAAAGAATATATTTTTCTTAATGATCCTAAGAATATTTCTTCGCAACTTTAGTACTTCTTAAGCCTTTAATGGAAGTTCTTAAAAGTTAACTAAGGGAAACTGCTTTAAAACTGGTCTAATTTACCATAAAATAAAATAATTAAGTAAAGTTTAGAAAAGATAATTATCTAAGTTAGAATAGAAAGTCAGCTAACTAAAACTAAAATTTTTGGGAAGGTCAAATCTAAAATAAAATACTTTAAAGAACGCTTAACCTGAAAAACAAGCTTTTTGCCAAATTGCTTTCACTAAATGTTAGTCTATATGTCCAATTAGTATGTCTAGAGGTGTGAGTGTGAGTGTGTGTCCAACTGTGCCTAGTTAAACAACAAAACAACTGCGGATCCACGCTTCATTGGTAATTATGCCCATGGCCATGCATTCATCATACGCCCCGTAAGCCATTGGGAAAACATTGCCGGACGACAGCAGGAACAAAATCGAAGGGAATACAAATTACAAATGTTTTAGGGGCTCTTCCAACGAGTGTTAGATGCCCGCATACGCATACGCACTCTCATTCGCATTCGAATAATATCCCTGTCAGTCACTCTCATCGCAGTGCCTTGAATAATTGCAATTTCATTTCTCATTTTGCCATTTACCATTTGGGGTTTGCTTTTAAACCCAGAGTGTGCGAGTTCGAGTGGGTGTGCTGTGTGCACCCCCCGTGTGGGTTGTGCGTGTTGTGTGTGCTGTGTGCAATCCGCAAAGTAATCAATTGTTATCGGTGTGTGCTCTAGATCGTTCATTCTAGCTATTTGTTCACTGTGCGTTCCTAAACAATAATAAATAATAATCAGCTCATGTTTCTCGGTTGTTCAGTTGTTCCGTTGCTCAGTGTCCAGTTATAACCATCTCTATCTATATACCCAACCCATTAATATATATATATATCTATAGCTATTGCTGTCTGTTCTCATTGTGTTTAACCGTCTAACTACCCACATATACTCCCCACATATGCTTATATCTATAACCAAATATATATCCATATATATATCTATATTTTACCCTCTGTGTGTGTGCGTGTGCATCGATGTGTCACCAGGCGAAATCGAGGAATCATTTGCTATAACCATTAAGTCTGTGTAAGTTAGCCTAAGTACTGTAAGGTTCCCTCCCTGCATGCAACCTCTTCCCCGTCTCGGCACACACTGAGTGTGACCACCGAATACCAGGCTAGATGTAAGACCGCAGAGCCAGAGACAACTAATGAAGTGGGAATACCTTCAAAGGGATCATACGCCGTTGGCTTGTGTAAATTTAAATCTCATCCAGCGTTTTTGTGCCCACGGATTTATCCGTCAGATACACATATCTCTTAAGCATATGCATTGCATAAGTGTTGGAAAAAGTTGGCACTTTGGACAGTAAAAACTTGCAGGGTACTAAGGGGTGTATAAGTTTGGGTTACTTTAAAATGAAAATGTACTAAAATGATCTAATTTCTTATACCAATTTTTGATATTTAAATTTTAATTTGAAAAGAGTGAAACTCCCTTGAAAGTATGCTATGTTTTTCAAAGACACAGTACCCCCAAGTCGACTTTATCTCAGAACTTTTTACAAGCCGATTTTCCCCAATGCAATTGCAGTGGATCCTAGCCAAAAAAGAGCGGGCCAAATCCGTGTCCACCCAAGAGAGCTTAAACATTTTAAGCCATAACTTAAACGTCAAAATTTGTTGCCAGAGCCAGGTGTGTGCCGACTAAAAACAACTTAAATGCCACATGTCCCCAGGGGGCGGAATACGTGTGCATGTGAAGCCACAGGAAAAGTTAGAAAAAAAGGCAAAGGGAACACGCATTTGGTGCTCGCAAATGAAGACAAACTACTGCGGAGACTTCAGGGCTCTGGGTACAAATGCACCTGGCGGAGTGTCAGGCAGGCAGGTGCATTTGCTGAACTAATTGCAATTTATATTTGCCACTGCGGCGGAGCGAAACGTAGCTTATTTAACCTAATGGGCGGCGCATTCACACACGGCCACACATGGGGAATTTACGGCTGATTGACGCACGGGGCCGGACTCCGGACTCCTGCGGCAAATGGAATTTACATGTCACCCGAGAGCCGTACAAACAAAGAAGGAAAAAAATATGTATATATGGAAAAGCCCGGACAGAAAACAATGAATCAAAACACGTACGCTGCAGGTTTAATTTCCATGGCACGCAGCATCCGGCGTTGATTCGGGAGCCAGGAGCCGAGCCCAAGACCAAGACCAGGCTGGAAATAAAAATCATATTGATTAGCTGCGTAGGCCCGACGCCGAGTCAGGGGAAATCAGTAGATGGTGTGGCACTCCCTTGGAGGAGAGAAACCTTTTCGGCTGTCAACTTTGTTTGCTAATGAACTTGCTTCGAGTCCCGACAAAAGGAGCCCAGTCACAGACCCTTTCGGGGTGGAGAACGACCAGACTTTCGTTTCGTTTCGTTTAATTTATTAATTCTTCCCTCTGTTCGCCTTACATTTGGGCCTAATTTGTATGCGACGCCAGCATTGCTAATGTGCGGCCATCATTTAGATCAATAGCGAGATACATTCGCCGACACATTCACAGATACAGATACAGAGACTGACTGACACACAAAGAGTCGCAGATGGAGATACATGGCTAGGATTGGCCTTGCCTCATTACGGAGCAGGCTCTCTTTCCGCGAATCAATCGACTCCGGCCCCTTTTTTTGTGCGTCATTTACTTATGCTGATTTCTGGTGGGGATTGCGATTCCTTTCACGTCCGTTAATTGAGATGCCGGACCTTAAACCGCCAATGCCAGCCAACGGCGCGGAATGAAAAGCTTTCACTCTAATTGCAACATTATCAGTGACTGTAGCTGTGGCTGTATCTGTTTTTGGCTCCCTTAAAGCATCACAAGTCATACTGAAATTGGGAGTAAGCCGCAAAGGAACGCAAACTGACAGCGGTCTTAGTGGGGCCCAAAAACCCTGGTCAATACTAATAAAGCCCAAAAAAAGAGCCCTCACTTTTGGAAATTAAAATGATATCAAATTTTGGGCCAGGGACTCTGATGAAGGATTGACAGGCCAATTGCGGTCGCCAGCCCAATTGACCAAGTGTTTCAACACATTCATTTTGTGGGCTGAAGGGCCCTCGTCTCACTGCAATATCAATTAACTTTAATGCCGCAGCAAACAGATATTGGGAACGGTTGAAAACTCCCCCGAATACCGCAATCTCTTAAGCCCGACTGGGCAGCATCTGCACCTCGGTTTTCGGGTGTCGGCGTGGGCTTGACCGGCCGCTAATCAGCGCACAAATTCCACTTAAATGCCGCAACAGTTGCATGTAAGCCCCGTTGCCATGGGCCATGCCCCCCAGGATAACAGCACAGCCACAGGAACACCCACAGAACCGAACAGAACGGGACCCAGAACCCACACTCTCTCCAGCTCTGTCACCCCGCATTTCAATCTCATGAATCCCCCATGTCATTGCCTCTTTGCGGTGACCGAAAAATGCAAAACAAAATTGTCCACAAAATGTTTACGCAACATTCTCGGTGCTCTCGAGTCGGAATCAGAGCCGTAATTGCATTTTATTGCACAGCAGCAAAGTCAAGAGATATACTCATATATAATGTACGCAAATATATATCTCTGATGGGTTTATATATACGGAGCATGCTTTGCCCGCATTTTTCGAGTGCCTGCCGAGCTTCATTTGCATATGCACACATTGGTGCGAGTCCGAGTAGTAGTTCCAAAGAGCCGCAGAGATACAAAGATACATAGATACACACATAGCTGCTGAGATATTTGTATCTGGCCAGCCGCAGATTGCCATTGTCGAGTGCTTAGTGGCAATGGAATTTCCGTTGGGGTCACCAAATGCTGGTTGGGATCCATTATAGACAACACTCACACACCCACTCCCCACACTTCGCCAAGTTGATCTCCGAGTAGTCAAAGTAAACCACCATTTAGCCTTAAGCAAATACACATAGAGAAGTCCAAGTAAGTCTGAGAGAAACCCAGGCTTGAGAGCCTACTTAGTACGTAAGAACCAACCAACACACCACCAAAACTAAGAAGCAAGAACCAGAACCACAAACCGACCCGAACACGTACACAGAATCCCCTATTATTCCCAGAGTAGAGTACCTAGAATTCCCAGATCTAGTTCCCAGATCTAGTCCAAACCACAACAAAAAAATAGAAAAACAAAAAACATTTTAACCAGCGAAGCAAGTGACAAATCAAAGCGCAAGTCACATATAACCCAAGAGCCTTCGAAGCGATCACAAAAGTCTAAGACGATAACCGAAATAAGAAAAAGTAAAGGATAACCGAAGGAATCTTATAGATTAGTAACTTGATAAGCGATAATGTAACAATCAATCGATCCAGACAATAATCCATTAAAACAAATTGTACAATAATCTAGCGCGGATGAGGGATTCGATGGCACGTATCACACCAACATTGTGGTCAAACATAACGGCAGTTGTCTGTACGTGCCCCCTGGTATCTTCAAGAGCACATGCAAGATAGACATCACGTGGTTCCCATTCGATGACCAACATTGCGAAATGAAATTCGGTAGTTGGACTTACGATGGAAATCAGGTAAAGTGGCAAATCGACAAATCAACAAGAAAAAAACACAACCAAAAACACAAAGCTAAGAACAAGCAAAACAGTAACTAACTAACATCAGCAACTAGTTTCTAATAGTACAGTAAACGCTGGCTACACTAGGCTACTCTCATCACTAACACTACTCACTTACACTGCTCAATGACACTGTTCAGCAACACTGTTCACCAACACCAATACTCCAACACATTCAAACTCGTGCACGATCACGCTTCTGCCAAAAATCACGAGACTCAAGCACCAGGAAACGAGAGGGAAACGTCGCCGAGAGTTGACTGTAGCAAGATGATTAGTAGAGTACAGGCTGCCTAGGGTTAGGACGGATTTGTGATTTCGTTTATATATGCTTTTCCAAACTTCTATCTCTCTCTCTCTCTCTCTGTCTATCTATTTATCTATTTCTGTATCCACCCGAATCTATTCAAAAGTTTTTGATTTGTTCGTTCGTAAACCTCATGTCGAACAATTCTTTGCGTTTTTGCGAATTACAAAACCAAAAGATCGCAGTGTTGTTAACAGCACTGAACTGTTAGAGGTCCAGTGTGTCGGCTAAAATATTCAACAAACGAAAAAGAAATCATTATTGAATATTTTAAGCCCACACACGCCCCGAAGAAAGAGCTTAGCTCCCCCGCAAGGGCTTTCGAGCACTGTCTGCCAGTGTTGGAAGTGTTCAATTGCCTCACTTAGGTATAAAAACGGAATCATGTGTGGAAATTCTAGAATTCTTCTGAAGTTTCAACTATTTTGCATGGTAGCAGGCAAATAAAACCACGCCCAAAATAAATCAGCAGCAGGCGAACATTTTTTTGGACGACGTAAAGACTCTTAATGAAAGTCAACAAAAAACATATTTATAATGAAGGATGTTTTGAGTACAACTATAATTTACAGCGCTTTTATTTCCCACGTATTTTGCACCCACAAAATATATATTTACAAATGAAAATCTCAAGGCAAATGAGAAGAAAAGAAAACTCTATATATTTTGCTCGCTCTCTATCTCTCTCTCTCTTTCGTACACCTCGAACACATGCTATATCTGTACATAAATGTTGTTTCAATGTGGCTTATTGTAAATTCTAAAAAAAAAAAAACAAAAAACTTCAACAAAAAACTAAAATCTTAAATGTTCTCTTTCTCCAATTAAAATACGAATACTCAAACTCAAAACTCAATGACCAACCACCAAAAAATATATAAAAAAATATGTAAAATTGATTTGCCAATTGCAAATTGATTTCGATTCTCTATGAACCCATGAACAATACAAAAATATCGTTTAAAAATCAGTTGGATTTGGTTTTGAATTCCGAAGATGGAGGGGATCTTTCCGATTTCATAACAAATGGCGAGTGGTACTTGCTTGGTTAGTAAACAAACCTCATTACGCTTATTTCTCTAACTGTTATTTCGTTTGATCGTTGTCATTTGTAAATGTCTAATCAGCATAACCTCAAGACACCCGGAAAATCTATAAAAATACTTATTATTTATCACATTGCTTGCGAGACCGAACTAAATTGCTTCATAGACCCTTTTCAGTTGCTTTGCTCTTGAGTTCTTTGATCTAGTTATACGATTATTGTACATACCTAGACGGTCTGGATCGAACCCGGATCTGTATATATCTGTTGTACATATGTGTGTCCTTGTGTATCTGTACATGTTTGTGCCTCTGTCTCGAGCCCATGACACCCTTGCCCGATGCTCACTAATCTCTGACTTCTATCGTTCAGCCATGCCGGGAAAGAAGAATACGATAGTCTACGCCTGCTGCCCAGAACCATATGTCGATATCACCTTTACTATACAAATTCGCCGCCGTACATTATATTATTTTTTCAATTTAATCGTGCCATGCGTGCTAATCTCATCGATGGCCCTCTTGGGCTTCACCTTGCCGCCGGACTCGGGCGAGAAGCTGACCCTGGGTGAGTATGCCAGCCGAGATTTCCGATCCCTGATCTAGACACAGAACATTTCACAAAACAAGCGATCTCTGAACTGTATTTAAATGAATTTTATGAGATTTTTCAGCGGTGATTCTCCTCCCCCTAAGCATAACTGTCTTAGTAATAGTTAGTTAGGTCCGGCAGGTTATCGAGTTATCAAGTTATCGTAGTGGGGTCAAGCAGCAAGGGTAGCGAAATGAGGCTTAGCTGGATTTAACCTTAAAGAGTTTAGGCTTAAACCCCAAAAGAATATAAAGCTAAACCCCCTTAAAATCTACATAATCAACGCTGCTTTTAACGATAGTCAGTCTATGCATGTCCTCTGTTCAGTTTAAAACTAAAGTAAAACTACTTTAAACCAATAAGTCGACGAGTGTTGTTCTTTCTAAATAAATACACTTCCTAAATATTATAAATAATTAATTTGTAACCCAAAAAGAACAACACTCTTCCTAAAGTCTCTAAGTCCCAGCTGTCCCGATCAATAAGAATATATAAAAACCCCCCTTTTAAACTCCATGAACCAACCCATATCCCATTAAAGGAGTCAATAAAAACTGAGTAAACAATGTGTAAACGTTACCTTAATTTTGTCGATAAATACTAATAATGATATAAACTTATTATGTAAACTTGATCTTTCAGTTTTCCGATGTGTTTTGCGTTCGACTTTGATTTAAATTGCGTTTTATATTTCTGGTATCTCTTGTTGCAGGCGTAACTATACTACTATCATTAACAGTATTTCTAAACCTTGTCGCCGAGTCCATGCCGACAACGTCGGACGCTGTTCCTCTTATAGGTACACACCAAAAAACACGCTAATCTAACCCATATAAGCTAAGCTACATAGCTTCCATTGGACCGAGGCTGTCCATCACTACTAACAGTGACGAAAAAAACAAAAAACAAACAGAAAGTCGTGCTGTGCTAATGCTGTTTTTAGTTAATCATTAGTTTTGCTACAGTAGTGCAATGAACTGAGAAATCCAAAACAAAAAAAAAGAAAAACCGATACGAAAACCGAAACCGAAACAAAACCAAACTAGCCACGAATACTAACCAAGAAACCGATCCGCAATACGAATACCAATTAACTTAGCTCTCACACACACCCAGACCCCATCACACACACTCGAATGAGGAATGATCAATAACTCGTAACTCTCCGTATGTTTGCCACTAGATCTATCTATATCTCTCTGTAATCTCTGGACTCCACCGAGCAACTGGATGTTGGATAGTCTAGCCACACACGTACTATATGTAACCCGACCTAGAACACACCACCAGTTCCACTGAACCACTGAACCACACTGAATCACAGGTCCTCTGGTCCTCAGAGCTCCTTGGCCACTAGCCAGTACTACTACTGCCGTGTAAAGTACTCAAGGAGCTCTCTCTATCTCTTCCCTTAAGCTTTTCTCTCGTTTTTCTACTAACCTAAACTTAACCTCTTAGCTCATGCCAGTCTTGCCAGTCTTTTCTAATATCTTTTTGCTAAGCCACCGAATATATATATTCCATCTGGTCAGGGTCCCCGATAGCTCTGACATAATTGGTATTTGGCCACCCGACAAACACCACCCCAGTCACACCCACACTCAGTAACAATCGAGTCACAGTCACAGTTACAATCACAATTACAGCCACAAAGTACTACACGATACGTACTCGTACGAGAGTTTTCCGTTTCGATTTGCTGTGTTTGCCCAATGATAAAGCCGTGTCTCCTAGTACTCTGCCACATAATCGGTTCCTCAGTTAATTTTTGTCGTTTCGTTGTTGCTTCGTTTGTTCGATTGTTTGTTTGTTGGATTCGTTTGCTTATCTACGTGTGCCTCTAGCTGATCCCCCATTCGTATCGTATCGTTTCGTTCAGTTCCGTTCCTTAGCCTGCCACTAAAAACACCTAAAGATAACCCCGTGTTAAAAAAACTAACCCAGATGGTGCTGCCCTGTAACCCGATCATCCTGTAAATAAGCTTGTCCTTAGTGTGCGCCCCCTCATAATCACGCTGGGACGAGTCCAAGCCCCGCCCCGCTCATTCCCGCCCAACTGCCTCTAATCATTCCAACTATAAAAGCATAGCAGCATTTCAAAAACCGCATCAAAAACGTAGACAGAAATGCAATTAAAGAAAATGTATTTTAAATCTAGCCACAACTGTATATATATACACAAAAGTATCTAAAAAGAGAAACCATAAAAAATCCAACGAACCACCTTTTTTCGCTACCAAAAAAAAAAAGAAAAACAAAACAGGAGCAAGGAAAACCAAAGCCAAAAAGAAACAAAAACAAACTAACTTACAAAAAGCTGAGTTAACCAGTTTTTTAGTTCTTTTTTTTTTGTGTTTATCTGAACATGAAACAGACCATAAATAGAACAAGAGGGAAAATGGTGGCAGGACTACTGCGATTGGGCCGCAGTTGAGAGGCAGGTCAGGTCCTTGGAATGCCTTGCCCATTCCCTCTCCCCGGCGGCCCAATCGAATGTTAATAGAGACCACAGAATGCTGTAGAGAGTAATTACCTAGCCTGTAACTCGTTTTGAATATATATACTTAGCCGGTAGAGGTTTGTATGCGACACTTTGATACTTGGATTAGTATGGATTAGAGCTAGCTAGGAGCCACAGGGAACACCGGGAGTATTGCCTTGTCCTACCATTGTTAACCCGAGCACACGATAAACCCGTTTGAGTAGAGGCCTCGCGGTAGGTATAGCTTGAAACAACGAGTTTGTATCGCTTGAGCTGTACAAATGAGCCCGCCTAGGAATCTAAGCATCTCTATATTAACCATATATGACTATATATATTTCGACACCACCACCACCACTACCAACCACCGATCACCCACAGAAAACCGAACACTGTAAATAGACAACACGCCGAACAGACGTAAGTACACCGAACCACCGACCCCAACCACGGAGCCCCAAACAAGAACAACACCGAAACCACTGAAACCACCACGAAAAAGAACAACCAGAACTTTTGTCGAACGCCGCCACACGAGCGCATGAATATAAACCCAATTAAAAAATCATTTTGGGCCTAGAACCGCAAGGAGTCCAAAAGCTTAACAACACATTCTCTCTCTCTCTATAAACCAACTCTTTCTCTTGCTCTCTCTCTCGCTCAGTATATAATCCAGTTTGCCAATATAACCAAAAATAGCTACTTTTCTCCTTTCTCGCTCCGGCAAGAACTATTTGAACTTGCACCTACTTACTCGCAAGAACTCGAACCGAATTCTCACACCAACTACCAACAACCAGTTACCAATTACCAACTACCAACCTCTAAGAAACACTCAACTAATCTAGATATTTCCGCTCAGCAATAACAAAACAACCCGGAAATGTATCTATGTATATTTAAACTGCAAGCCGCAAAATCCGAACCATTTGCAACCCGTAAACTCCTGGCATCTAAAAATAACCGAACCCTCCTCTCGAACCATATATAGAACCATATATATAGCGCTAAAACTAAGCTGAATCGAAGCCTAAACGAAAAACCACTAAAAAGAAAACCCAAAAATCGAAGCAACATTTGAACTTGCATTTATGCAGATCCATTTGATCAGATGGTAGAGTTGCAACTCCACATAATATCGTATCGTTCATGATGTCGAGCCCATCATGCGTTCATATTATGTCATTTATATCTAGATATTAACCCGTTCCGTTGCCGTATCCGAATCCGTAACATTTTCCCTCACCTCCATAACAGCGTTTCCCCCGGAGAAGTCTTGACAAATGATATTTGCATGCTGCGTTGTGTGAATTTCCCCTCATAATGCCCGTTTAGCCTCTGTGTTCTCTCCCGCGCCCTCGTGGCACGTAGCAAATTAAATGAGGCGGGCATGTGGGCGTGGCAAATTGGCAACACGTAGCGCAAGTGTGGGGCGCGCGTCTCGAGTCGACTTCCAGTTCAATTTACAAATATTCTCAGAGCGAGAAAAACTTGCGCTACTTTCAAAGTTTTTCCTGTCCCTCCTTCGCTTTACTAATGGGTCAAAGTTGGAAGGATGCTCTGCCCTGCTCCCTGCCTTCCCACCTGCCTTCACCCCTGCGTCCCCCCCTAAACCGCTGAGCTCTCGAAAAGTTGAGATATTTTCTTTTTGCAAAAAAAAAAAAAACAAAAATTAATACCCTGAAATGCTGTGAACATTTTGTGCCCATTCTGTCCAGGTTCTAAGCGCCATAAAGGGGGATATTTTCAGAGATTTAACGTCACAGCATTTCAGCGGGGTCAACTTGGCGAGAGCTCCGCCTAATTTCATTAAATATATTTGCTTTTGAACCCCCCAAACCTACGTTCCAGTTGGACTTTTGAGTTCGCAGCATACTCAGGCATATACTCATTCACACTTCATTCAGAGATCAAAGAAACCTATAAATTGTAATACTAAATAGCCAAAGAACATCTCCAGTGTCCAATCTCCAGTATTCGGTCTCCAGTCTCCGGTCTCCAATGTCCAATGTCCAAATTCCAACTTGGTCGGCCCCGAAAGGCGCTACGGAAAAACAGAACCCCGAACAGATACAAAGACACAGAACCTAAAACGCCCAACTACTGAACCTACATACCTCTCTGATGTCCTCGATATGCCCACGATTACACACGATAACACACGATAACACACGATTACACACATATACCGATATACTACCGATACATACATAAACGTACGCTTTATGATTTCCATTTTGATTGTGTCATTTGTTTTTGTGTGGTTGTTATTGTATTTTTCAAAACGAAAACGAAATTCTTTTGTTTCAGGAGTTACAATTCTTCTATCGCTCACAGTGTTTCTCAACCTTGTAGCTGAGACATTGCCCCAAGTATCTGATGCAATCCCCTTGTTAGGTAGCGATTGCATTTAAAACATACTTACCAAATGCAAATATATATTCAAATTTGTCATAAAAAAACAAAAACCAAACGAATAATTAACAAACTACTTAATATGATTTACATATACGTACACGCCTTGAAATATATATGTATATATAGCAGTATATATACATATCTATGTATCTACATCTATATATTCATGAATATTATTGTTATTGTTGTTATCTATATATATACATATCTATTACGATTATATTACTCACACACATTGCTAAATTGTTCGCATATATAATCCCCCGACAACCAAAGCCAAAACCAAAAAGAAACCAAACCGAACTTAAACTTAAATAAAGTATTAGTCTAACCAACCAAGTCAAACAATATTTAAATATCTAAAGTGCCAAAAGTTGTTAACATAAATGTTATTTGTGTACGTCGTACTATGTTTACTAATTCCAACAACTTTGCTAAGTACTTACTAACTTAACTCAATTTAACTAAACCAAACCAAACTAAACCAAATCGATTATAATTCCAACTCGTTCTCTCTGTCCCGCCCTCTCTTTTCAACTCGTTACGAAGTTACGATATCAAATACAAAATATATATCAATATATATCGAAGCAGTTCTTAGTTGATCATACTATCTTCTGTTGCCTCTATCTCTGTATCTCTCTCTATCGTATCTCTATCACTCTCTGCCTATCGCCTTCTATGTTCATTTGAAAAATCAACAATCTCTTTTTGGTTCGCTTCTTATTCAAGTCAATTTAGATCAACAATCAACAAAAGCCCAGAGCTAGCCAGCGCTAGCAAATCGACACAAGTTAGGGACCTTTTAAATGCTATCGTTATCTATGTGTACTTCCGATCTATACTCCCTCCACTTCCGTTTCCGCTTTCTCTTCAATTTCTTCCACTGAACCTCATCGGTAATGATGACCGCTCAACTTCCCTTCAATATATATATACTCTCCAATATTCCCAGAACTGAGTCGGCGCGGCGTTGATGGTGCAATAGAGTCCACACTGTGCTTCCATTCGAACCGAATTCGAACGAATGACTACATATCCTTCAAAATTCCGCCTTCAAATTCAAACTCCGTCTATTGCATCAGAGCCCAGCCCAGAGCAGTTCCTTCTGTAATTATTCAAACTTAAGAAAACCCAATAATATATATACCATTTTATGTATACAATATGTATGTGAATATCCGAAATATATGATAACTGTTATGTATTGCAGTACACCTTGCTTGTACTCCTTTCGCTTCGTTCGTTCGTTCAAACCGCCACTCCCTCAATTTCAACCCATACGTAATTACAAAAGATACTTATGAGACAGATTTCAATACAAGTGAGTTTGGGATAATACTTGTGAAATGTGAAAACGAAACCGCACATGAAAGAACACATTCTAGTGCAGATGGATAACAAAGGATGTCGTCCTCACAGACACTCCCATCCGCAAGAAAGAAATCAATTAAAAAAAAGAACAAGAACATGAAAAAGAAAATGAAAACGAAAAGAAAGAAGTTTTTTGTCTTGTATTGTATGATTTGACTTTTTTGCTAACTGCTTTGATTTGTGTTTGATTTGGTTCTCTCACTCTCACTCTCACTATATCGATATCACGCCCACCACCCACCCAAACTCACTCACTCATCACTAGATAATCGATTATCGACTGCATCATCTCACCACCACCACGATATAACGATATATTTTTCACCCTCGGTTTGTCCATGAGTATTGTCACCATCTTGAAGCTCGTTCTCGTTATCGTTATCGTTATCGCTCGCTCACCCGCCACACAGGAAACGCTCAGTCATGACCGTCACGACCAGAAAACCACCCACAAGAATCCACTCCACACACGCTACTTTAACTTTCTTAGCTATTGTCTGTGCCACCCACCCTCTAAGCCACCCAAAACCCCCATAGTCCCCCGAACTCACCTTCGATATACCACTGTTTGACCCACACATATTTCTCGGAATGATATTTTTTGCTTGAGAACCTTTGAGAACTCAAACTGTGATAACTAAAAACCGAATAAATAAGATATTGCATTTGAAATACTGATCGATCGATTGCCTATGTCTGGTATTTTGCAAAAATATCATTTCGTTAAGATCCGCTTACTTAGTTTGTTTGTTGAAATGGGTCGCGGATTCGTTTGCTTACAGATACAGATACTGTCCACTGTCCACATGGAATGCACTCTCCCCACCAACAAACAACGAATGAACTATGTTTAAACTAAACTAAAACTTAACCTAACTAAGCTCGAAGTCCGGCCATGTTGTGTAGAGTTGTGTTCTCTGCGAGAAGGTTCAGCCAAAAAATATCATTTAGTCTAAAACCCCGAAGCTTTTGCCCCATCCCCGTTCCCCTATCTCAAGCTAAATCTCAATCTCAACCTGAATCCGAAACGACGACACTTGGACCGAAATCCGGACGATCGGCGAGAACCATTGTGCCCCAAAAAAATACACACGAGATCTGACCAAAATTTGACCAAATATTTTGCAGGTGTCACTATACTACTGTCGCAAACAGTTTTCTCACTGCTGGTCGGCAATGTCATTACCAAGACCAGCGAGGCTGTACCGCTCTTAGGTATTCGCACTACTGTAATCGTTTGTTACCTTGCGTTTATCATTTATCGATTTCAAGATACAATCAAAAAACAACCAAACAAACTAAATTTTAAATTCTTAGAGCCTTAAAACAACCAACAACTTTCTCTCTTTTAGCTGATAAATCAAATAATATGATCAAACTCAAAATCAAAACCAAAAAACGATTGTACAAAGTACTCCTTAGACCTAACGAAAGTTTGCGCTAAAAATCAAAGTGAATCTTGTAAAAAAACCAAAACTAGAGCGACTAAAGTAGGTAAACGAATGTTAAGCGATGCAGAGCATGATCCAGCTCCAACTGGATAAACACGAGATGCGGATAATGGATAATGTACCAACAGTATCTTTGGAACCAACCCGAACCCGAACTAACCCCAACCCCACCGAAACAACCTCCGCTTCTTTAGACTTTGGCTGAACCTCTCTGTGACTCTGAGACAATCTCTCTAACTAACACAATCGACTCTTAACCCGATTATTTCCGGGTTCCGGAAATGAATTGTATATATTTTTAATCTTCGCTTTAGGTAATGCTATTAGCCAACACACACTCGCACACCCAAGCCGACTCGAAACAATGAACTAATTAATCGATTCTTAAACATCAAGCATTAAATATTCAGAGAGCATACAGTAAATAGCCGAAGCGCTAAATCAATGGCAAAACACATAATCCGTTCGCCAGATCACTTAAAATATCGATTCCCCGGCATACAAACTCTAGAAAACATGAAAATTACTAACCCCATTGCCCCAGAACCCAACATTGCTTGCTCGTAGAATTTTATTAGAGTAGATGAACGCCTAGGACAGTCAAAAGTACGGGAGTCTGAATTTGGTCAACTTTATTAAATCAACTTTTATTAAATACATACATTTAATTTTGTTATTAATTTAATAATGAAAGTAAATGCCCGAATTGATATTTCCCTAGATAGGGTAGTATCTTTTTCAATAATGGGATAATGCTAATCAATTGCCCCAAAAAAACTAGAGGTTTATTTTATTTTGAAATTATTTAAAATATTTGTATATTTCTAAAATTTTGCATAATTTTACGCAAATTAATTTGATTTATACTGTCTTAAAAATATCAGTCATACCATTACATTTTTGTAAAAAATATTTACATCTTAAAAACATATTTATCTTGTAACTTTTAAGAAACTTAATATACAACGCTAAAAATTATATCCTTTTCGGAGAAAAACCCAGTACCGAACGACACTCCCCACTTGACTGTCCTTTGGCCCGATTTCGTGTTATAGTGGAACCCCGTTGCATGAAACCAAATAAAAGCAATCGACACTAAACTGCATGTCGGAGAATGAACCTAAGGCTTTCGAATAAACCTCAAAAGTAGTGGCTTTCGGTAGACGTAACAGCATCCGTAACGTTGAGTGAAGTAACGTAGTCACAGCATTGTAATCACACAGTAAAGTTGATCACGCTACTTTCTCTAAACGTAACGCTAACCAAAAGTCTTTCATGAAATGAAGCTAAACTAAAGTAATGTTGTACGATTTTTGTAAATTATGATTTCGAGCTTTCGTTCTTAGTGTTTCGATGAGACTGCGGCCTCCGAGCACCACTCTAATATGCGATTTTTCTCTGCTCTCTATGTTCGCCCCGCAAAACCACACCTGAAACCCGAACTCCGAACTCCGAACCCCGAATCCCGCCGTACCAATCCAGGCACCTACTTCAACTGCATCATGTTCATGGTCGCATCGTCGGTGGTGCTGACAGTAGTGGTGCTCAACTACCATCATCGCACAGCGGACATCCACGAGATGCCACCGTGGGTGAGTCTAGCAACCGTCCGAGGCATCTGCTGAAGCCCCCTTCTGATTTTTTTGTGTGTGTGTATCGGCTTTCCCCAGATCAAATCCGTTTTCCTACAATGGCTGCCCTGGATCTTGCGAATGGGTCGACCCGGCCGCAAGATCACACGCAAAACAATACTACTAAGCAATCGCATGAAGGAGCTGGAGCTGAAGGAGCGCTCCTCCAAGTCCCTGCTAGCCAATGTCCTCGACATCGACGACGACTTTCGGCACACAATATCGGGCTCCCAGACGGCCATCGGTTCGTCGGCGTAAGTGTAACCGCTGCCCGCTTGGTAACCTTCGGAGTAACCCATGTTCCTTTCCTATTTCCCCACTCTCCATGCACCCAATGCAGTAGCTTTGGCCGGCCCACAACGGTGGAGGAGCACCACACGGCCATCGGCTGCAATCACAAAGATCTTCACTTAATTCTCAAAGAATTGCAATTTATTACGGCGCGCATGCGCAAAGCTGACGACGAAGCGGAATTGATTAGCGATTGGAAGTTCGCGGCAATGGTTGTGGATAGGTGAGTCCCCCCCGTACCCATCGACATGAATTAACCACTACCATGCTGCATAACACTTGCTACATCATTCCGCGGATCGAACAAACTGCTTCCTGTGGCAGCTATAAGTATGTGTTGGAATCTGTTTAAATGTTGCACCTTTTGATGAAAGAGGCATTATTTTCATTTTCGTATTAAAAGGAAACTGATCAGATGAAATCAGTATAACATGTAATATAGCTGCCTTAAGAATCACACACAAAATGAGCATAACTTTGAGATTTTTGAAGAGAAATGGCAAAGAAGGAAACGCAGGTTTAATACTATATGAATTGCTTATTAATCGGTCTATATCAAACATATAATATAGAAATCGATTATATAAGTACTTTGATATTTTTTTATTTTTAATCTTCTTATATAGACTTTCAATTTATTCAAAATTATTAATTCCTTTTATCCGCAATTAAATCTGGAAATTTACATAAGATATATAAGATTATACGTATCGATTTCTCTTAACGAATAATTAAACTTCTTAGTTATGTGTTTAACAAATTACATTTTCAGTAGACAACTTTAGTTAATATAATTATTTATTCGCATATTAATCTATTTATGAACAAATACTATATATAATATCCTGTAGCTGTCTTTCATATAATGTAACTAGTCAAAGTGTTGGCTACACGTAAGCCTCTAAAGGCAACATTTGATGGACGTAATGAAGGCGCCTCAAATCCGTCTAGATTATTCTCTACCATCCGATATTAGCCTCGTCATTATGTACTGCCAGGATGTGTACTCCCGATTTTGGTGTGAACTTGTAGAGCCTGAGCCAGCAAGCAGGCATCGCCGCCTCGCCTGGCAAGTCAAACAATTAGGCTCGGCAAACGCTCAGCCTGCCACAGGACTTCCGGCGGAATGAATCCACACACTCACACTCACACTCACACTCATTCTCATACTCTCATCAACCAAACACACGTGACGCAAATATTGAAAGATGGCCGACTTGCCGTTCGGCCGCCATTTTGTTTAGAGGAGTTGCTTCTGCCGATTTCGCCTGCCATCATCATCATCGCTCTGCTTGCTCTTCTACTCCACAGGTTTTGTTTAATTGTTTTCACGCTCTTTACGATTATTGCAACGGTAACCGTGCTGCTCTCGGCTCCGCACATAATCGTGCAATAAGGACGCTCGAATTAGACAATTAAGCTACAGGATACGGAAACGCCCACGCGCACACACGCGAAGTGTGTGCTGCTGCGGCTGAGGGAGGAGGCCTAGTTAAGTTCTTTTTCAAAAACCAAAAACTAGCGAAGCTGCTTCGACACAAAGCAAAAAAAAACAAAGAAAAAATACAAAAAAAAAAACAAACCAAAAGGATAATACAAATAAAAAATTGTTAATTACATTTTTAAGTAAAAACAAAAAAGAGGAAAACAATTCGCAAAGTGACAAAAATCATGTACTAAACCAGAAAATATTTTATGGGGAAACCAAACAAAAAAGCAAAAATTACTGCCGTACAAGAACCGAAAAAAGTGTTAAGTAAGCTACACACATACACACAATCACTCTGACACACAAAATTATAAGAGTTAAGCAAACAAGAAGAATTGAGGCAAAAATTTACATAGGAATAGCCGAAGAAGGAGCAGGATAAGCAGCAGGAGGTAAAGGACGAGCAGAGCAACAAAGAAACTTCGCGGGACAGGACACACACAAAGGTTACATGTGTATACTCACGCAGACACATACGTCTATGTAATTGTATGTACAATAACAGAGTTATAAGTTAATTAATATGCTGAGTTGTTATAATTTATGTAAGATGAACAGACGACACAGGCACACACATACACCTAAGATATATGATATATAAGAGATTGTTCCTATGAGACATTAGATATGTATTTGAAATGGCAAATGGCAAACACACACACGAAGACACACGTACACTGAAGCACTTAATTGACAAATGCAAAAACAAGGGAAAGAAACCATTTATTTGTAGGAGAGTGTGTTGGCAGCAGGAGCAAAGCAGGAGGAACGAACGAATCCTTTGTTGTCTGCATTTTTTAAGCTACTTACCTGCCACCTTTCACCCTTTGCGTTTTCATCTTGGGATCACGTGGACCAACAATATTTTGTTTGATTTCCTTCATTCAAATTTGCAAACAAAATATGATCCCAATGAAGAAATGTTTGTTATATAGTCTATATCTCTACTCTCTCGGTTGAATCTGATGCGTTGCTTTCCAGATAAATACTCTTCGCTTCCGTTTTTTGATTGTGATTAACTTTGTTTTGGAACGCGTTTCAAGAGAGAGTCTCACGGAGGAGGATAGCTAATTGTAAATGGTAACAAACTGACACATAATAATGGATATTAACAAAGGTCTATATATACATACATATATATATACATATATATTCATAGTGAATTGAATTAATTTTTAAAAAGGACGCATTCACGAACCCACTGGGATGGGACGTATGTATGTATGTATGTTCGTTGAACATCATGTTTTTAGAAAATTTATTGTTGAAATATTGTAGCTAATCAGATTAAGCAGATCGACAGAATGACGAACAACCCGAGTTATAGTCACCAATTAATTAGTCAAAGTAAAATAATAAATGCATACGGAACCCAAATCGAAGCAGATGCAAGCTCTATCAATACAAGATGAACAGGTGTATATATATTTTATGACACATATATCACCGCATATATACATACACATATATATACGAGTATATTTTTAATAAAAACAATACGGAAACGAGCAAAACTAAGGACACTAAGCAGAGGCATAGGCATAATAGCAGCAGCAGCGCAGGAACAGGACCCTATGAAACCACTAACTAAGCCAACCAACCAACCAAACACTCGAAATCATACGGAGAAACCAATCAAGAAAACCAATCACAATTTTGTTGGAAATTTCGCATAGTTTTCCGATGAGTTATCTATATCTGTATCCCGCCCCCGTTGTATTCCTAGAAACGAGCTTCGATTTTTGTCTACCTTGTGTACTCTGCTCTCCCCTCACACAAAAGCAAACAGTGATATTTACGGTACAGCCCCCAGGCCCAGGACGAACTCTAACTCGAAACTCGAACACTCTTTCCGGAACCCACCTAAGAAAACCTTTTAACGTGAATGTTTTTTCTACACACAAAACCAAAATCTATGAAAAACCTACCTCCTTGTTGAATGAGAAGAAGGTCGAGCCTCGAGCCTGACTTTGATCAGACGAAGTGAAAGACGAAGAAGCATAGCAACACTGCCGAGTTAATCGCACTCCTCTGTCTTCCCGAGTCACCACCCCCCATTACGTTGTCCTGCCCGGAGAATTTCTAACAGAATTGTGTGTGTGTGACCAACACTTTTGATAGCCAGACGACAAGTTTACTTAACTGGAGAAGTCAGAAAGATCAGATCGCCCCATAAGCTAAAGCTAATGCTACACCCGCTGTCAGAAGATTACCCAATCGAGTGCTGAATCTGAGCGTTATATAGTATGTGTGTATACACTCACTTTGTATGTTTTATTTGCATTTACATTTACATTTAGATTTGATATGAGAGGACTTTACTTACGCCCAGAGCGATGATGCGTAATCCTACCGATAACTGCTCTGTCCCCCATGAGGTTGTTGTTTATCGATCGATTGTTGGTCAAATTCGAAATCGAAATCTAAATCCGATTCACGTTGCAATAAGGAAATTGAAATTGAAATTGAAAATGAGAACTCGAATCAGAATGGATTGATGGAGATGAGGAAGGTGTGGTGTGCATTTTAAGTATAATTTTTTTATAATTAATTTAGTGCTAATCTTTGAGCAGCTAGGCGCATAATTAGAACTATGTATATGTGTATGGATGTCTTTTTGATAAAAAGAAGCTATTTTAAAAAGCAAACCATTTTCTACACTCTTTAAAAGATTGAACTCTACATGTACGAGATTATGTATAATACAACTAATAATAATATAGCATTAACTAGGCAATTATAAAAAATGAGGTGACCCGCAGACGGAACCATAAACTAAGCGTCCTACATTAGGAGAGGGCAAGGGCAACCGATGACGCGATTACCCGATGAGAAGACGTGGCAAAAAACTAAAACGATAAACGAATTTAAAATGAATTATAAAGAAATGAATGAAAAAATGGAATTACCGCGAAACCAAACTCGTAGTAAATGAAAAGGCTTTTTCATTTGAAAACTCTACTACTCACTTACTACTTACTTACTTTGCAAGTAATAACTAATTTCCTCTGATCAGAGTTACACGCAATCGCGAAATGCAAAAGCTAATTACGAAAAAACGGTTGGTACACCCAAACAACTCACAATCACTCACAAACAGACACAAAAGCATTCGAATTGTTCGTATTACAAGGAAAATAAAGAAATCAGCAAACCCAAGAGTTCAGATTTTCGTTTCAATTTCCACACTCCGCATGTTCAGAGCTCAGCAATAAGTAGCCCATTCGAGACGACACACACTTTTTTAAACAAGGCAAATATATTTAAAATTAGCATTTAACTAAAAACGACAACAAGAACGTAGGCTATAAATTGCAAATGTTCAGCACTAAACTCACCCAAAGCCAGCCCCGAATCCAATTCCAAGCTCCCACCTGAGCCCCGAGTCTAACTACCAAATCAATTTAAATAGATAATTGCATAATAACTAAACAGTTACCACAATGTCGAATGCCAAACGCGAAACATAAAAAATTAAAATAAAGAACATTAAATCTTCCCGATAGTTATGCATGTAAAAAATGGCAAAAAAAGAAACAAAAAGAATTAGCAAAAAGTCTGTTGTCGATAAGTATTATTGGCAGACAAATAACTTTCGTCACATTGACGATAATAATTAATTGTAAGCGAAAAACAAAGGAATTAAATGATTTAAATAATAAACAAATTAATATTAAAAATCGAGAGACATGATTGCAACAAAAAACACAAAAACTGAATAAAAATTTATTTTGAAAAGAGAATTCAACGAGTTGGTTTACTTTTCTGACTGGTGTAGGATTTTGAATTTTCCGCCAGTTATCGATTGTTTGGTATTACGGGATGAAATCCACGTCATTTTCACCGTCCATTTTGCAGTATTCCTGTTTGGTACACGGAACTTGTATAGGTTTTTGGTATTTTAATTTCAATGGATTTCTGAGAATAAAAAGCTGGCCACACTATCAGCTGTTTATGGATATTTTAAAAATATTAATATTTTTTATCAAAACAAAATATAAGCAATCCTAGTTGATTTTCCTATAACTTTCAATGGACCTTCGAAAATTGTGCAGGATTTGCTTTGTGGACAGCGCGGAGGTGGACATAACAGAGCACAGGGCCAGCGCAAGTCCGGAGCACACAATCCTTGAACTAATACAGACGATGTACGCCAAGGTTTGCCAATATGTTCATACACAAATGTGTTGCTGTCCCTCAAAACAATAATCTTCCACAGAACATAGACCTAGATCTGACGGAAGAGCTGCCGATGATTTGCACTGGCTGCCTGGACGAGTGTCTCCAACAGTATGCCTTCTTCCGAAAGCTCAAGATTGCCAACCAGCAGCTCCAGCAGCTGTACGAAGAAGCGCAGTTGGAAGTTTGTGAGGAGGAAGAAATGGTCAGTAAGGACGTAGCTCGACAGCCAGTGGAGGAATCGCAGTTCTGGGTGGACACGGACTCAGATATCATTGTATTAGAACCCGAGAAACTGCCGATAAAGGAAGAACCAGCAGTTAAGGAAGAGTTGCGTTCGAAACCGTCGCAAAAGCTAGCCAACCACGACTCTCTGATTGTGTCGGAGTTCCTGCCTGCCACCACGGCTCCAGCACGCTTGGATCTGTCAGATTCCCACATGCAGCAGCTGGCGCCGCCCCCCTACGAAATGCGCACCGTAGACTATGCGGCCGTGGAGCTTAAACACTACAACCTAGACGAGTACAACGAGGCCAATCGGCTGCTGGACGCAGAGCCGAGTGGCAGCCACGCCATCTACAAGTGTCAGTACTGTCCGCTGGCCTACACTTCGCCGCAGTACCTAAAGACCCATGTCCGGAACTCTCACGTCTGCAAATACTGCACCACGGCCTTTGCCAAGGTGCGCGAGCTCAACGAGCACATCCGCAGCAAACACTCGCAGCACCAGTGCGTCGTCTGTTCCAATAGTTTCAGCACAAGCAGCAACCTAAGGGCTCACCTGAAAAAGATCCATGGTGTTCAGCTACCCGCCCAGGTGGCACTTCTCGACTACAGACCAGCCTCTGCAGATCAGGGCAATTCTCGCGACAAATAAAATGAATTTAATAATTTAGATGATAGTTTTTATTTCCCAAAAAATCTGGGACTTGTCTCGCACAGGATCGCCCTTCTGCTGGTCCTCTCCAGTAATGTACATGGGAGTGAACTCCCTGTAGGCTATGCAGACTCGACGCTCCTGTACATCCTCGCGGAGCACGGAATGCTCAAACTGATACCTCGCTGGGCCGTAAAGAACAATCAAAGAAAGGCTGTAAAACAAAGTAAATGATTTGAGGGAGCTTCTAAAAACTTAATCGATCCGTTAACTCACTTGGGCATGGGTATCCGCAGAACTTTTCCCTGGTACCTAGCCAACTGCTCATCCTCGAGTAGCGGCGCCCGCAGCTCCTGTTCGTATTGAGGCACCAAGTCCAGGTTGTACTTGCCCGCCTGCTGGACTTCATAGGGCGTGAGGGTGAGCACGGCATCGCCGAGACAATTGACTGTAACCACTCGCTCGCCCCAGATCCAGCAGTCGTCCACGTGTGGATCTATGCTCGCTCCCTTGCTGGGATCATATTCCAAGGAGCACTGTTCGATGGTTTGAAAGCGCTGCAGCAAAGGCACCTCTTCGAAGCGCCGCTGCACATACTCCGTGCTGCGGGGGAATCCTGCGAAGGAGCCCAACTGCAGCTTACGCTTCTTAAAGTTAGTTTTCGGTCCAAAGTTCTGTTTGCGCCGCCCGCTCTGCGAGATATCCCAGGGCAAGGCATCGAGGTCAGCTATGAGCTGGGCGCCCTCTTGGGCGCTGAGAAACCGCTCCTGCACCAGAATGCCTGGCAGGGGAAGGCCCTCCTCCTTTTTGTGCTTCTCGTGCGATTCCTGAACCCTCACCGTGTCCCATCCTGGCTGCAAAAGTTCGCATTGGACGCAGTACGACCAGGCTTCCAGTTGCTGGAACTCTTCCTGCAGCGAGGGCTTGGCTATCTGAAAATCCGCCTCACAGTTCAAACAAGTTCGCACGCCTTTACATCCGCAGGGTCGAATTGTGTTCATTTTAAAAATTCGCAAAAGTTAATAATAAAAACTTTTTACGGCAACAGCTGGATGGTGTTACCGTACAAGTAGCAGAAAATAAAACCAACTGGCACAAAAAATACTCTTAGTACCACTCTCATTTTACTACTGTATCAAAAATATACTATAAAGTATAAAAAAAAGTATTTCTAGTTGTAAATATAATGTTGCTGTTCAAAGTATACTGAAAATTGTTGTTGTCGTAAAAGGGGTGTTTTTGTTGTTGTAGGCAACCACGACGCTTCAAATCTTCGCATTTTCAGTACAAAATAACCAGTTTGCGGATTTCAAGTACCAGGCGCACAGAAGGCGATAGCAAGCAAATAATAAAAAGTTCCACCACTAAGTGTGACCATATTGGCAATCTTTGTTTGAAAGTTCCACCACTAAGTGTGACCATATTGAAAACTATTTAACCGATATGGTCACACTTAGTGGTGGAACTTTTGAAAAATTATTGCCAATATGGTCACTCTTAGTGGTGGAACTTTTTATTGTTTGCTTGCTGCTGCCTTCTGTGCGCCTGGTACTTGAAATCCGCAAACTGGTTATTTTGTACTGAAAATGCGAAGATTTGAAGCGTCGTGGTTGCCTACAACAACAAAAAAGTTTGTACAACAACACAAAGTTGGTTTGCTTTGTTTTTTTTTTTGTTAAATAACAAAGTAGTAAAAAATAAATATAGATGAATAAAATTAAGTTTTTAATTATAATTCTATATTTTTTTTTTTATTATTAAATAAATAAAGCAAACAAAAATTCATTTTCTTAAATCATTTATTTTTTGCGTTCAGATTTATATTGTTTTTCCACAAATACTTATTTTAGACCTGTTTTCTCAAACAAATGCTGCTTGGTGATCAATACTAATCGTTAATTTCTCCTCCAGCTTTGTACTTCCCAAGCTGTCGGCGGGGATTTCCAATATGGAAAAGAATAAGGTAACTTTATGGGGTGTGGCCCCGGAACGGCCGATGCGATGAATCCTTCTATCTACTCTTATTTTCTCTCTCTGTACAAAATGGAGCTTGGGTGATGATCAGTCTTTTGGTGCACAGGTCCAGCAGCTGCACTGGATCTCCTTCAGATCTTGAGGCAGCTGCGGTGGGAGCCGCTGCGAGCGTAGACGTCCTCGAAGGCGCGAATCAGCTCGTCCATGCCCCGGAGCAGACCCTCCTCCCGGTTTCCCGGCATCCAGGCACTGCGATGATCCACTCGCACTTGGGCGGGCAGCTCGCGGCACTTGGCGAAATCAATTAGCCAGACACCAACACGTTCGTCGTCGTAGACGATGAATATGCTGGAGCCGACGATCTCGTGGCGGGCGAAGAAGGACGACTGCTCGATGACCAGGCGCATGTGCTTGAGTCGCTTCAACAGTTCCTTCTGCACGGACCGGCGGGCGGCTAAGAACTGTTCGATGGTCTGGCCAATCTGCTCGCTGCTGCGGCAGGTCTTCAGATCCTTGATGGGTGGACGTCCGCGCAGACGCAGGGCCTCTATCCTGAAGCCCTTGGAGTGCGAGGAGGAGAGGGACTCCCGGAAGGTCATGTATCGCAGCTTGGTAATGGCTCTTGCCTCGTGCTCTGCCGGAGTGGGAGCGCCAGCATCCACGGCGATCATCTTCTGGTAGAGATCGGGGCGCAGGGTGGCGTTGCTGACTTCCGATTCGAGGAAGGTACGACTACCCATCTTGATGTCCATCACACACGGGTCCCGGAAGCCGGCCAGGAGATCTTGAAGCTCGATAAAGTGTTGCGACTGCATCTCCCGCATCCCAAAGTAAGCGGGCACAATCTGGGCAGTCTGCGGCTCCTGGCAAATCAGCCGGTAGGCATGCACCTCACTATCCTCAACGCCGGCGATCCGCTTTCGCACGATTCCCGTGGACGTGGGAACAATGCTCTCGGGGTGACCGGAAAGCTGCATCCAGCCCTGGGGCTTGGCCTGCGTTTGTGTCTGCTGGTGCTGGAGGAGATGCGGGGTGGCTGGGGCGCTCAGCTCCAAGGCGTTCTGCAAAACAAAAGGGAAAAAATAAAATAAGTAGGAATTTGGCAACGATTTCATTGTTTAAATGGCGTTATTGCAGCTCGGAACGGTCTCCTCGCTCCTTCACCAGGGGCGAGACATTACTGTCTGCCAGGCCACGATTATAAATAATGAAACAAATTTTATTTGCCAGCCTCACGGCCACGCCCCGAGCCTCGTAAACGCGAAATTTATGCAGGCAACCCACCCGCCAGGCCGGGCCAAGCGATCGCACATTGTCCGAGGCAGGAAGCGGACGGAGCTGGACGGGACGGGAGTGTGTAAACAACGGGTACTTACGATGGCCAAGAACTTGAGCAGTGACATCTGCGCCGGAGCCTGGGACTGGATGTGGTTCTGGTTCTGGTGCTGGATCTGATTGTGGTTGTGATTCTGATTCTGGTTGTGCTTCTGAGCCTGGGCCGCTCTTTGAAGACTCAAATAGTCGGCCAAGTTGTCGCAGTTCTCATACGGAATCCGCTGAAAATAAGAGAAAGGATATAAGCGGTTAGTAAGGGCTTTGAAACTTTAATTTTTATAAAATACTGAGGATGGTAAATGTATTGAAATAAACCTTGAGATACGCATATGTACCTCAGAAAGTGAATTTAATAAAAAATTAACAACCTAATGCTAATGAGACCCCAAAGAGGACTTCTTGGTAAACAAAACTGTGCTGCATTTGGTAAAATAAACCCAAAAACCCTGCCTAGAGCTTTGTAAGTGGAACAACCCAAATATTATGCGAATAAATTTTGATTTTTTGCATTAATGATTGATACTTTGACCAGAACCGAACCTAGAGTGTGACTCACGTGAACACAGAGGTGTTAATTAATTATTCAAGCCGAATGCATTGGCTAAATATTCTGTGCGGCTTCGATTTGTTTACGCTTATTCAAAATGTGAAATAAAATAAGACGGCGCTGCTTGATGGGTCGTCGTGTGTGGTTTACGGCACTGCCGTGTCCCTAATGAGGCACTTAGTATGCAAAGTTGGCGTTGCCGCTGTTTGTCACCAGCAGTTTGTATTTGTTTGTGCTGCCTGTGTGTGCTGCGAATTGAGCCATAAGCATTTGGCCATAACAAATAACGATCTGTCAGCGTAGAAGGCGATCCAATCCGATACGATCCTCACTCCCAGCCGGGCAAGCGACCAGCCTGGCACCGCTTTGATTAATTAACTAATTAAGGTAAATGCCGCGGAACTTGTTTGTCTTTATATAGCCCCCGTTCTGCCGTGTTGCTCTTGTTTTTTCGCCGCTCGACGCTTTATCTCTCCCCACTATTATCGTATCTTAACTGCCCAGATAACGCTGCGTCTTTTCCAACAGATCCCTGGATCGTCGTAATCTCCCGGGTTAATAGCATTGCCCCGATGGCGATCTTTACGTAAGTCGTCGTCAAATTTGCATATGTGGCACAAATTCGTCACGAGAAGGGGTTGCTTGGCCGGATGGATGCGATGGCTACAGTGAATACCCGCTGCCAGGGTCATTGCGATCCTTATCTGCAGCTGCTATGGCCTGATCTTGGGGCTTATCATCCACCGGCAAATATTTAATTTGAGGGTGCGAAGGCCCTGGCTTAATGTGGGTTAGCGATAATGAATGGCGCATAAGCAGCAGGTAAACATGACTGGAGAATGTTTTGAATTGCGAAATTTACATAGATATGAGAATGTTATGGTAATTTAAGAGGCTCGCTCGATCTACAGGAAGCCCACTCGTCCGAGCTTGATGAACTCCAGTTCGAAATGAGGAATTTGTAAACAAGAATTCGATTATTTTATATGATAATTTGCAGAGGCCCGTTCTGGCTCATGAGGTAATAGTTAGCAGCCCGATTCGTTGACCTTCTGCTATCGAACTTCCATACTAAACATATAAACCGAAAAGCCCCTGCTCTAATGTATCAATTAAGGCGCTAATAAGATGTCACATTCGACTGAGGTTTGGATCGAATTCGATTAACCAATATTCGAGGTAGGATTTTCGTGCCGTCAGCGCTGACCTTAGGCCTCACTAACGGCGCTCGCAAGTGTGTGCATTTACTATAGTATAATTATAGCCACCGATCGATCTAGTCGACGTCAGCGGCTTTTATTCATTGACTACTCGTTTTACAACTGCATTTACTACAGAGTAAATCGCATAGCCCCCGATATTCGCACATTTTTGCACGTACGCCAGCCTTAGGCGGGGAAATTAGCATTTAGGCATTAATTTGGAACAGTTTTAAGTGCGTCACGCCCGGTGCCCTAGAACATATTACTTCACTTTTATGTGCAATGAATGGCATGTTTAATTATCTCATCGCCGGCTGGGAGCAGATTCAGCGATTCTGGGAGCACTCGTGTGTGCGAAAATCGCCCCGGGAAAACCTCACTCAGCGGAAAGCGATTGTGACAGATCCAAAGCGAAACCGCAAAATGTGCAAAACAATAATTAAGAAAACGTAAAAAATTACAGCACTTCTCGCTTGAGTGACTTTGATTCCGACTTCGATTTCGAGCTAGAACTCGAGCTCTGAGTGCGTTTCGGTGGCGTTTCGCTGGCGACTTGGCCGCGTTTCCAGCCGCTGGGTTATTTTTAGGTTCCGCCGTTCCGACGTTTAACTAAGCTCACAGTTTAGTAGTGTTTATTTATGACTACTTAACATTTTCAATAGCCGCCGGACGAACGTGTTAACCGACAGAAACAGACACCGAAACAGACCGACTAAGCATTGGCAACGAAAAAAAGTTTCGAAATTATAACACACACAAAAAGGCGAAACAAAAACTTTGCTTAAATCAATTTATGCGCGTGACGTCAAGTCGCGTTGGCTGAGCTGTTAATTAAACAAAATCAACCTGCCGAAATATATTTTTTGTGTGTGGCGAGAACATAGACGGTGAGCATAGATCTGCGCTGGCACCCTGTTGAAGTCCAAGGCCCCAAGGGCTTCATCTGCCGATCTTGGCCCTGAACCTGCGGTTGGCTGCCCCACAAAACTGGTTTCCCGCCTCCAGGATCTCCGATCGGCGATCGGCCGATCTCAGGTGCAAGCTGGCAGCCTTCGCGGACTGGGAGTTTTGTAGAACATAACCCTGACATGAAGAGGACGGCGGACGTCCCAACTTGGCCCAGACTGTCTGGGGGATCTCCTCGCTCATCGATATATCGATTTATCGCGCGGTCTCTCGGTCCGCCGGGAGTTCATATTTGCATTGACGTCAATCCCGCGGTCCGAGGAGGGCGAGGGGCTCGCCTGGCCTGGTAGGGTGGCGGGGCGGTGAAGTAGGGTGTTCAAACCAGTTGGCTTAAAAAATTATATGTGGCATATTTATTTTTTTAACTTTACCCATCAGCGAGATCATCAGAAGCTTAGATCCGTGTGTGTGCCCGCTGGGCAGAAACTATTTGAAAAGTTGGTCTTCGCACTCTCTTCTGGTTCTAAGTCGCAGTTCTAGTGGCCATGAGTAACTGTTAATCCGCGGAGAACCGGATCTTGAGACCCCAGACCTCCGGCGACTTGCGTCAATCATGAATAACGTCGTCTTTCCCAAGCCAAGCTGCATTCATCGTCGCTTACACGAAAATCCAGGTGAATCACCCTGCGAAAGTTCGGCATTGGCTTGGCGGCGACCTCTCATCTCTGACTAAGTTCCAATTAAACAAATTTGGCGACAACCCAAGGCGGGGGAATAACCTGGCTTTCAGCTAGAAACTAGATCCGATCCGATCTGGCCTCAGTCTGGCTCTGGGGGAGCCTTGATCTAAGCCGAGCGACGGCTGAGGCCACGGCGTCAAGTGTGGGTCGCCTGCACTTGACACTTGAATTGCTTGAGAGTACTTGGCCCGAAATCGGATACACTGAGCAAAAAGTCAGCCCAGGAAAGAGTCAATAAACTCAGAGAAAAAAGGACTTGACTGAACATCTTTGTTTCCACTCGAGAGTCTTTGTCAACGAATCAATTGTCTTAAATGAAACGCAATGGAATGAATCGATTCGATTGTGTGTCCACTGGCGGACATGTGACGCCTGTGCGGCGGCGGACTCCTCATCCTCATCTCGCAATCTACCATAACTGGCCCTGTCCGGCTGCGTCCGTCTTTAATTAGCGCAGAGCCGGAGCCCGATCCGCCGCCGTAGTATGCAAATTGGCGTTACGTGGATTACTGGAATTCCAGTCCACCCGCCGCAGATCTCCCACACTACTCTGTTTGCATTTCGCATAGCTCGCGGGGTGACTGGGTTTGGGTTGTGCCCACAGTTGTTTCAACACAGACCCCACCACACACAGACGTCATCCAAGGCCCGGAGTCGGAGTCGCAGTCGGAAACGGAGTTTGTCCGGCCCTTTGTCTGTCTGCCGCTTGTCTTTTATGTATTATCATTTCTCTGCTTTTTTTGGCCACTTTCTCTGCAAGTGTTTGGCTTTCTACGCGGATGTGGATGCGTTGCCCCAATCCTCCACGCCAATTGACGTCACTCTGCACAGTTTGCTTGCGGCTTACAAGCTTTCTTTTCTTTCGGCCACTTACCTCGTTGTTATTGTTCGACTGCTGCTGCTGCTGTTGCTGCTGGTGTTGCTGCTGCTGCTCCACTTCCAGCATCATGGCATTGCGCTGCTTGGAGGAGGCACCCGTGTCCAGGGCAATCAGCTTCCAGAGCTGCTTGAGCCCGATGTTGTCGATGCAGGAGAAGCGCAGCTTCTCATTGGACCAGGCCATCGTGGAGCGATTGCTTCTGTTGGCACTGGCGGACGACTTGACGGTCTTGGTGGAGGCTCCTCCTCGGTCTGGCTTGGCTGGAACTGGCCGCTGGAGCACCGTTGAAGTCATAGTCATTCGGTTTCACTTGGTTAGTATTGTTTTAAGTGTGGGGTGTAGGGTATATCTATGGCGTTCGAAGGGAGCTCGCTCGTGTATCACATTTGCATTCCTATTCCGATAGCGAGACGACGACGACTCTCCTCCTCGGTTGCTGATGCCTCCGTACTTCCCTGTTGCCACTCAACTGCGTTCTCGTTTCACTTCACTTGCACTGTGCGCCTTGGCATGGGAACTGTGTTATCTTTATCTAAGTGCGCTTTGTTTTTGCACTGCCTTTCCGCTAGGCGTTTATCTATAACTCTCCGCCCCGTGGGGAACTGTATATATATCGGGAATATGTGTGTGTATATATATAGCACTGGCGATCGCGCGAATCGAGGCGAGGTGGTGCGTTCGCTGGCAGATCTGGGAACCGAATAACTGGTTTCGCCATATGGCAGCCACTTTTGTGATCGCCGATCGTGCTTTGCCGTTCGTTTGCTCACCCGAAGCTCTCTATCTCTCTGGGCTTCGGGTTGGAGCACTGGGAGTGCTGGGGAGAGACCAAGAGAGAGCTCGTGATTGGGGGCTACACCCTCGTCTGGATATATCAGGAATGAGCCGCTGGAAGAGCGATAAGCCAAAGTAGGAGGGATCAGATTTAACAATAAATAAAATTACCCGAAAATTATTGCCAAGAACCGATTGAAATGCAGATGACTTTTGCTTGTAATTTATAGATATTTCCTAAAAATATTCCTATGATGAGGCATAAATTTTAAAGAATTATTCCACCAATTTCCAAAGAAAGTTCCCTAGGGAACTCTCACTAGAAGCGATTAAAAAATAAACCCTACCACCGGATTCCCCACATTACACATCTGATGAGCAATATATTTACATCTCTCAATCATTAGATTTTTAATGGACTTTAGTCTTCAATTCCAAACAAGGATTTGTTTAATCAAATATTTATATGTTTACAACCTTCAAAAAAAACATTACCATTTACATTTTCCAGACCTTGGGTGATAGTGTTCGCGAAATGTAAATGTCACGGTGATTCCACCAACCCGTATTGAGATTAATCCCCATCGTACTACAGCGTACTATATAGTAAACAAGGAATTTCAAATGCGACATTTCTATTCTGTTGAGGGCTCGTCAGAGTACCAATGCCCAAAGAGACTTGTTTACGTAGAATTCCGCCTTGCAAAGAAAGGGAAAACAACTGAAAGCGAATACATTAGTACCGAAAGCACTCATAAAATCCTAGACCAGCAAAACAACATTGATTTTGCGTGCGCAAAAGGGTGATCATGGAGAGAGGTGGGATATGGTGTCCAGATGGCGCGATGTCGCCATCTCATGGCGCCATCTAAGGTCAGACATTGAACCGTCGCGACTCTCAGCTGCTGTTGAACTCCGGCGAAATTCCCGGACCCATCTGCAATGCTAATCCCCGGCCAAACTGCGCAACGCCTTGGGATCGGGGGATTATGCAAACTCTTGATCCCAACAGAAATCTGCGCCAATTTTCTGCAGAACCAGCAGCGAGTTCATGGCCATCGGCCGGGTGATATACTCTGCTATATGTATTATTTATCATGGAACGCGGCCGTCTCGGATTTCGGTACAGATTCGATCCACATCCCGCTCCCGTTCTGGCTCCCTTTTGGGATGCGTGCGTCAGTCCGGGTCTGAGTGACATACAAACCCCGAGTTCGAGTTGCAGTCGCCACGCTGCTCCTCCTCCGGCTCCTCCGTCGGCGGCTCACATGGCAGCTGCGTCAGCAGTCAGTCAGTTGTCAGTTGTCGCATCGCTCGTCACTGTAATTGTAATGCAAAGCCAGCAGGGCAATGGTAATGACTTGGAAAACTGTCTCGGAAATGCATTGAACTTTGCGTCTGCAGGCGGCAACGTGGCGTATGAGTAACAATAGTTTCCCGGGCACGTGACTAGGCACGAGCCATTTCCCAAACATTATAAATTTCCAGCAACCAGTTCTAGTTTCCGGCAAAGCAGAGCCATCAACCTAAACGATAAGTACTTACAGATATGGTATTGTGGTATAAAAACGAATATTTTTCAAGAAAAGAGTAAACTTTCTATGTTATCCATAAAGTGAAAAGTTTCATTAGATATTACGTATACGCATTGGAGTGTAATCTGTCACAAAAACATAAATGTAATGAAAACCACAAAAATTAAAGAGTATAAACTAATCAGAAACAAATGCAAGTAGAGCTTTCAGGGAGTAAAGATTACAGATTTCCTTATATTTATGTTATGTCACCCATCTGATACCCCTTTAATACTGCATTGCATTGCTGGGGCTGCACTTCAATTAAGCAGATTTTATCATCAGCGTCTCGCATCTCACATCTCGATTCAAATGGCACTTCCCACTTGAGTGAATAATCAAGCGTCCCAACTTTACGGGCAGACACAGCCCATGAGAAAGGCCCAGCCCGGTTCCAGACCTCGATCACTGATCATCATCGTAGGCCTGACGTCAAAGGCATTATGACCGTGTAATTTCTTTGTCACGATCTGCCCGGCGCTTAAGGAGAAAACGGGAATGGAACGGAGGCTGAGGATGGGCCGTCTGCACGCACCAGTGGTCAGGAGGCAGCCACCAGTCGGCAGACAAAGAAGCCAGAGCCAAGACCAAGACAAAGCCTCCTCCAGATGCAGCAACGGACTTTTGTACTCAGTCAGTTTGTTGTTTCGCGATTGACGCACTTGGCCGCCGTCTTGTCACTTGACTTTTTTAATCTCGCGACTTTATCGTAGCCGAGTCAGAATCGGATTCGAGTTCGGATTCGGATTCGGTTTTGGTTTTCGTTTCAGAATCGCAACTTAATATTGCGCTCAGGTAGCAACGCTGGGTTCTCTTCCTCTTGTTTGGATTTCAATCATACGCAGCTCACAGACACTCCGGTACTCCACCGAATGTTTGCTATAGTTTTGCCCCAGCGGAGCCAGTTGTTCGTTATTAAATTATGGCTCAATGACTTCCCTGACGTCACAGTATTAAGCTCGGTCAACACAGCGCCGAAAAAACCTCTGTGTTCCTCATTAGCATACTCCCCATGTGTGGGAGTGTGTTTGCCGATCTATAGATTCAAATGGTGTATATGTGTGGCGGAGAGCACCAGCTTGGCGCCGCCTCAAACAATTAACTTGCTCAGCGTAAAACCGAAATGGGAGGCTAGAGCCGACTCTTGTATCTGTATCGTGTGGCATTGGTAAATATGGGGTAAACTGCATTTTAAAAGGATCCCTCAAGGTTCAGTTTGGCCATATCTGATCTGCATTTCAAAGTGTTTGATTGCGAATTTCTTATTCCATGTACTTTGGTTGTCAAATAAGGTGGACCGAAGGCTGGCTGGATCGTTGACTTCTCAATATTTGTATTAAAATATTTCTTAAATGTATTTGTTGCTCTACTTATTTTATTCTTAGAATGTTCTATAGCTCTGTGCATTTCCCATTGCGTATCTGTTTGTGGTTCAGTGTTTGACTTTACTTATGAAAACGCAAAAAGCGTGTAAACCGCAGGTTAAACCGTGTGTTTAACCAGCTGAAGTCCATGGCCGAACCCTACAATAACTAAATATGCCATTTTGTGGTTTCCCCGTTGTGGAAAAGGCAAACAAATATGGAGTGCACAGGCCAAGTGTGTTGGAAAAGTACGAAGCAACTCATACAACATTCTATCTGTAGGGTAGAGGACGTCCTACTGAATAATCGCGCTTAGAGCGTGGGATGGATGATGAAATTGAATAGCATTTCGTATAAGAACAAAGAGGAGCTCTGAGGACAGAGCGAGCTGTTCTCTTACTTTTCAAAGACACACTTAGGTTAGCGCGACTTTGCTTAGTAAAGTATATTAAAAGAAATTGACAGGAAATGACATTCCATTCATTGAACTTTTTTGAAAACTTTCCTAGAAATTCTAGTAGATTAATTCCTAGATAGTCCATCTATGAGCTGACCAGACTGACGTCACAATGAGCCAATAAGTCCCTGATAAGGAGCGTCGGGAATCACACAAATTTTATGGAAGATTTCTGCCCAAACAGATGAGAAACGTCAATGGGCAGTATAAACACATCAATTGACTAATTGTGGGAATTTTTATGTAGAATAGAGGCTCAAGGGCAGTTTCCGGAGAAACTACAGACTAATTTCCGCTGGCAACAATCACAGCGATGTTTCCACTCAATTGAAGTGTCCTGGCATGGCAACACAATGCCTCCACTTCCGATGTCCGCTTCCCGCGGCACTGATAGTTGATGAGTTTGTTTTGTTTGCCTCGGCTTCTGATTCTGCACTCCTCGAGGGGCTATCAACCTGGCTATCATTAGGTTTGTGAATGATTTTCGCATTTATTATTTGCGGCGACTAAAAATAGTGTCACAGCATGTGAATGGCGCGAGCCGCTGATAAAGCCAAAGTCGCGACAGCAATGCTCTCCACCGCCGATAATCGCGGGGTCACAGGCGTTAAATAAAGCTCGAATAAAAAGAACGGGAGAAGCCACAATTGCTGGCAAAAAAGTACAATTAAAATTAGAATCTGGGCAACAACGGCAACAACAAATAAACAAAAAAAGAATAATTATTTACGGGCGTGTAAACAATTTGATTGATTCGAGCCAAGCGATCCGTAACGGCGAGAAAAACAGAAAACAACGGCTGCCTTGTGTTTTAGCCACTCGTGATCGTGATCGTAATCAAAGGCATCTCCCGAAACGGCAATTAAATCTCAGCCTTGAGAACAAAACAATCTTCAAGATACTTTCTTTCCGAACGCATTATGTCATCCTCCAATAATTCAGCAAGTTTCTGTTTTCAATTATATTTTTTTTGGGGAGATTACCGCGGCACATGATCTTAATCTTAAGTGATTAGTAATTTAAAAAGTACTTTCTTAACACTAAAAAACTTAAAACTATTTTTAACTGAAGATTAAAGTGTTAAATTATTATAAATTATACAAAGCAAGACAATTTAGAATGTGCTTTTTATTCTACTTGGACCTGGGCACTATACTGAGCTTAGAAAAAAAATTTCTACCTTGAAAATTCATTATTATATTACTTAAATATATGGTTATACGTTTAATATCCTTGATATGCATACCTTAAAAATATGACTAAATTCTACAAAGTTATTCTAAAGGATACTACCATAAGTCTTCAAAAATATCCCCAAAAACCGTATATCCTATCTGAGCACATGGCTTGTGTATGGCCTGGATGCATGCAACTGATGGCTATCATCTGGCTGACCGCCTGATGGCGAACCCAGTGACCCCCAGGCGGAGGTAACACGACTCCCCGTGGGGCGATCACGTTTTCTGCATCGTAGAAACCCGGCACGTTCTTTCCCCTTTTTTTATTTCGGAACAGCTCATTCACAGTGGGGTCGTCGTTAGCATGAATCGAAGCCAAGGGAGAACGTTCGATTTCGAGTGCAAAATCAATTTGCGTCAATTGCAGCAAGAGATTAGCCTCGCTCTAGTTTGGTACGAAAAAAAATCTATAGAAAAGATCGCGAGCTGCGTCCACATAAATCAGCGACAGATGATAATAAAATCCAAGACAAGACACAGCTCCGTGGGGGGCGCCGCCTGGAAACAACAACCCGACGTAAGACGGATCGCGGGTCTCGGATGGCGGGTTGGGATGCAGGGGAATCCATCCCTGAGCTTATCGCAAACAAAATGAGTTTATGCCCAAAATAGCCGCTTCTTTCAGGGCCACGTCAGTCGGTCAAAGGGGGGTCGGGATTGGGATCTGCGGGGTGTTTATAATCCCCATTGATATATACACTTGGCTTTACCGTTGCGTGACGCAAATCGATCGAGAAACGCCCCGATCCCCGTTACACTCGGGTTTATTTATAAATTAAGAAATAAAAATACGAAATTCAACCAAAAATAAACCAAGCCGCAGTCGCAAGCCCTCGAAGCCAAGCCGGGAGTGCATCTGTCCCAGCCAAGCAGCTGATTCAGCTGCGCTCCCAGCTCCTTATCAGGGCCCGACATCGGACCCATAATTGTGTAATATATGGGCAGACATCATCGGCAGACATCAGGCATCCCTCCGGCACGTGGCATGCAAATGAGCAGGCGTCCGGAATATCATTAGAGAGATTTGGCAACCTTGGCCAACCCAGGACCGGGAACGGGCCAACAACAAAATGATTAAATAAAAATAAAAAATAAACAAAATAGGGAACACAAGCCGGCTAATTAAATCCATGCGAAACCCGATTCGGGGGAAAATTTATGGCTCTTACATTTCCACTGAATTCAAATACTTTTGTGTGCGCTTCTATGGCCACAAATCACAAATAAAATCGTAAATAATTGCAGAGCAAATATTTATCGTGGGCTTCATGGCTTGGCTTTGTCAGTGAAATGAAGCGGCGTGTGCGAAAATATGGGTTATGCTGCGCTTAGAATAATAATTCTGGGTTAGCGCCGATCCTATGTCAATCATTTTGGGTTTAAGTCAGCCCTAAAAGTATGCTGCGCCCCTGTCAGATGTCGAGTTTCCTCTTAAATCATTTAATACAAGTCATTTCATTTTCAAAGCAAAAATTATAAAACATAACTTTACATAAAGATTTTTGAGTATCTACCTTTTTTATTTATTTTCTGATTGTTCCTGTGATATAATCATATGATACAGCCTTTCACTAACATCAATAGAAAGAAAATAGTTGGTATAAGTGTATCCAGATAGCCAAGTAACTAGATAGTTATCCATCTAAGTAGTTCGAGAAGAAAGAGTTTCACTTCTATGGAAAATATAAGAAGACGCTATTTGTTAATCCTCTGTTTATAGTTTCAGTGACAGCTTTAATAAATTTTTGTTTTTAATTAGTTCTGAAGAGTTTTTCGTGATACAATGATTAAACCCATTTTTTCAGTTTCTATTAAAATGTATAACAAAGAGCCAAACCAATAAATTAACCCCTAATCCTAATAGCAGCAATCAGCAAACACTTTCTGAACTTTCGACGATTCCAATTACAAATCCAGACCCTCAAACCTGAATGGGCTTATCTCGCCTGATCGGACACTTTAATAACTCTGAGTGATCAGATTAGTGTTGCTGGATTACCCGATACGTAATCATGAAAATCAAAATAAGGCTGATAACTGATTTGGCACAATCGAAGGCTCGAAATCGACCGAATATAGAATTGGGAAAAACCCCGACAAAGGCTAATAATCCATTTTAAAGTTGGAGTGACGATGACAGTCGGCTTTCATGCAGGTAACACGGCCGGAATATTTGAACAGCGTAATTGTGGGAGGCAGGGCCGGACAGGGGCAGCGACGGCAGGCAGGTTGGCATAACAATAAACTCATTAGCAGGCCAATGCAAAGCCAGGAACAATAAAAATAACGGGGAGGCGCGAGTAGGAAGTTCACATAATAACATTATAGAGTGTTTGTGGCTTGGCTGTAAACAATTTCCTATTAATATTTGCCGAGCTTATCGCTGGGCAAGCCAGTTGTACTCCGGTAAATAAAAAAAATATGTTGGTAATTGTTTCTCCAGTTGGTGTAGGTGGGTGTGACAACAATTGATTCACTAGATTACGTCTAGGCACACACAGGCCTCCACCTAGAACCGAAGGATACCAATAACGATTGTGGACTTAACAGCTGAAGGGCGGGCTAGTGGCCGATAAATGGATACAAGACAAAGTCTTAATGATTTTTTAGGGTATATATAGGGAGCCTTCATCAGGTCACCCTGAATAAATTCAAGACCGTTTTCAGGATCAATAGTTGCTAACGTACACATTAAAACCATGTCATCGTCAAAAACCTTACAGCCACCACTACCCACATATCTGGTCAACTTAGAATCATATCTGAAACCCAAGAAACTAAACCAGGGTCAGCCTCTTCAGCGTTTTAAGAAGCCCACTAGCCGAATCTCGTATGTCACAAGGAGTCTGAAGCGATTAAAGCTGCTGAGGTGGTACTATAGTCTCTCGAAATCCTTTGGAGAGCTACCACTGCCCAAATTTCTGGGATTTCTGCGTGCCCGCAAGGACGATGGCCTGTGCAAAGCGAAGACGGGCTTTGAGATCTACTGTGAGATGGCCAGCATCCATGGCTTTCACATTTTCGTGAGTGCCAAAACCTGGCAGAGAATCCTCTGGTGGCTACTCATTTGCACCGCGGTTCTGCTCTCCCTAATATTAGTGACTATGTCCCTGTCGATGAGTATGGAAGCGCCCACCATACGCTTCATAGACACCATGATGAAGCCCACGTCGGAGGTTCCCTTTCCTGCAGTCACCATTTGTGGGCTCAATACAATTTCCCAGCGGAGATTACTTGTGAAATCCAGGGAATTGGGAGTGTCAGAGAATGAGCTGCGGGAGGTGAGCTACCGAAATACTACCCTAGCAGATCAACTAGCAAAAAGGAATGTAAGTTGGCTACAACTTCTGGAAGATCTAGCTCCTCCGATCTGCGAGCAAGTCAAGAGCTGTCAGTGGGAAAATCGCTTGGAAAACTGTCGGGAAGAACTGCAGCTAATTTGGACTCCCGACCAACGACTGTGTTGCAGCTTTAACTACCAACAGCAGCGTTTTAGTTCGAATTTGGGTCTTGGTGTGGTCCTAAGCTCTGATAATGAGGACTTTGGAAGCGCTCTCACTGCATCCGCTAGTTTTGAGATCCTTATACACGAGTCCCACGAAATACCCAGTACTTTCACTCCAAACTTACATGTACCGAGCGGATCTGAGGCGCATTTGATGGTACGACCTTTTGTCAACCGATTTACAGAAACTTTGGACAGCATAGACCTTGACAAGAGAGGCTGTTTTCTTCCTGAAGAACGAGATCTATTTTATTTTGCTGCCTACAGCCAGGGCAATTGCTTGGCCGAGTGTCGCAGCGAAGGAATCTTTAGATCCTGCGGCTGTATTCCCCCGAACGCACCTGGCCGGAAAGGTTGGACACTCTGCGATTTACAGCAAATCCAGTGCACCATTAATTATGGCAAGAAAGCACAATAAATACAGAATTGTTTACAAAAAATTCACTATTTACAGATATTGCTGATCGAATCGAAGAAGAACAAAAGAAATGCAAATGCCTTCCGGCTTGCCAGTTCAATCGCTATGAGTTCCAAGGTGATATTCGACTTATAAAGGAGATGACTAACAACAGCATTGATAACTCAAGGTAATTTAAAGAAAATTAAACATTTCCAAGACTATATTTTGATTTAGTTTATTTTGCTATGCATTTTTTTTTTTCAAGTCAAATTTCCCCAAACGAGGTCCGTATTCGCATTTACTACGACTCACCAATAGCTGAGGAGCAGGTTCTGGACGTCTACGAAAATTGGCTGTCATTTACAGGCAAGTCCACTAATGACCTACAAACTGTCTATTTCAGATAGAACTAACCGTTCTTTGGACAGGCACATTCGGCGGCATTACCGGGCTATTTATGGGCTGCAGTTTCGTCTCTGTCTTCGAGCTGGTGTTCTTCACCTGCGTGCGACCAACTTGCAACTGGCTAACCCGTCAGCAGATACTTCGGCGACGGCGGCAGAAGGTGGCGGTCATTAGAACGGGCTAGAAGGGCTAGGAAATCATATTATTGGTTTCCGATATCAATATCCTCCAGCAGAAAAAGACATTACACATTCTCGTTATTTAATTCAGATTTGCCAGGAATATATTTCATTGTAAAATATAATCAATAATTTAATTTTTTAAAGTGATACTTTAATCGTTCCCGTCTATAGTTTTAATTTTGATCGTCAATAGGCTTATTTTCTCCAACTAACTTATAGTTTCTCGTATTGATCCTGATCCTTGTTTTCCATTTTAGCTTCAACAGCATTAAATTCATTATCCGAAGACATTGAATTCAAAGTTCTCTTCATGCTTTTCATATCTAACTCTAACTCTTTTAGTCGCGTGTTCAAGGCGATCAAAATATTGAAAGTGTTCTCTTCAATATCCTCTTGTAATCGAATCTCCACAGGTTCAGTATTCGTTTCGACAGCGAAGTATTGTGAAGTGTGATTCTATAACAAAACCAGAAAAAATTTGTCAATAACAGGGCGTTCAGGGAAGTGAGTCCTCACCACACGCGCCCCAAAGGATCCTAGGAAGATAAGTCCCAATATAAGGATTCCGAAAGTATATTTCATGTTGATTTACCGCCAATGATCTGACAACTGAACGCAAAAAGCTACATTCGCACCCTCTAAATACCATCTGACTCCAGTTTAAATGGAAGATAACCTTGCCTGAACTCAATCCAAATAATCTCTGTTCAAGAAAATGCAACTTTCGGCCAGTCTGTCATTTTTTATTAATTGTATTTTTGGGGAATTATAATATTTGTTTTTGAATTAGAAGGAAATATAAATCGGTGGTTAGTGTTTTTAATACCAGGCAAATGCAGAGTTAGATTTCATTAGTTAAGGACTCTGCAAAAGGTATAACTAAAAGACTTTGGCAAAGTTAAGCATTTTCAAATAAATTCCACACATTAATTTTTTTTCTTAAGTAGGTTTCAAATAATTTTCTAGGTTTTCTCTAGTCTGAACTTAGAATCCCAACTAAAAAGCAAACTCCTCCGTATAGTTTGAAGTACGTTTTAGAATTAAATATTTTGTATTTCACTACATATTCTACATATTTTACAAATCGTCCTTGTTTAATTATGTACGAGTAAACTCTGACACATTTATTGAAATAGCTTCTAATGACCTACTATTCAGACTATTCATATTTTGTCATAAACCTTAGGGGGACAAACTGGACTATTTATGGGCTGAAGTTTCTTGGCACTCCTGGCCAACTTGCCAGGAGATACTTTGGCGGCGGGGTCATTAGGGCTAATTAGAAGCTAGTCTAATTACCTGGGCTTCGTCCACTGGCCAGTAGTCGTATATCGGTAGCCATTGCGGAAAGATGGCTTTCAAGAAGCGACGCATCTTTGACCTGCGCCAGGTGCAGGCCCAACAGCTGGCCAACGCTGCCTCCAGTCGCAGCAGGCGCAGCGATCCGAACTCCGAGCACCACCCACTGCATCCCCTCAAGCCCGATCGCCACTTCCGTCGTTTTGGAGAATGGTTCTCGGAAAATATGCGCAACTACTGCCAGACAACGTCCCTGCACGGATTCAGCTACATCACTCGCCAGGACATCAGTCGCCGCGAGCGATGCTTCTGGCTGGTGGTGGTAATCCTGGCCATTATCACCTCCATTGTACTAGTGCTGGTGTCCTGGTATTGGAGCCAGGAGACACCCACCGTGACCGTCATCGAGAGCTCGCACTTTCCGACCTGGAACATTCCCTTTCCGGCGGTCACCATCTGTAATTTCAACAAGATATCCAAGGCGAAGGCTCTCACCTTACTGGAGCAAATGTAAGTTGGAAAGTACAGGGATTAAGTAAGGCATCGCTTTAAAATATCGACAGGCAACTTCCGGCTGGTATGAATAAATCCGAGCTGCACAACCTTTTCAATCTCACCCTTCTGCCCGTGGACAACCTGATCAGCAACAGTTCCCTGCAGATCTACGACCGGATCTTGACTCTCAACAACCTCACGCTCACCGGTCTTACCCAGCAATTGTCGCCCGACTGCATCGACATGATCTCCAGCTGCATTTGGAAGGGGATCAACACGCGTTGCGACAGCCTGTTCCAGCGGATCGACACCATGGAGGGGCAGTGCTGCACCTTTAATTACTTCGGGGGCATCACCAACAACTTTCCAGAGTGAGAATCTCATCTAGTGACAAAGTCGGTGGTTATAGCTTTTTTGGCATTTCAGAAAAATCGCCTATCAAGTGCCCAAACGACCTTATCGCGTCACTGGCTGTGGGTATCCCACGGGTCTGTCGGTGCTCCTCAATCCCATGGTATCCGACTACTACGGCACCTTTTTCAGTGGCTACGGCTTCCGGCTGCTCCTGCACGACGCCTACAACTTTCCGGACGAAAACTCCGAGACCAAGGTGGTCACCAATACACGGGAGAGCTTCGTGCGCATAAACCCGGAGTCCACCTATGCCACGAGCGATATCCGCCGCATGGACCTGTCCCTGAGGAACTGTCTCTTTGGCAGCGAGAGGAGCATGCACGGCCTGAGACGCTACTCCTTCATAAACTGCATGTTCGAGTGCCGGGTGAGGATGACCGTCGACCTTTGTGGCTGCATACCACCGTATGTTTATAACAACAACAGCTTCAAGGTGTGCGGTGTGCTGGAAACCAACTGCATGATCCACAGCAAGAGTAAGTGGTAAAATCGGTGGCCACGATAGTGACTGATATGTGACCTGACATAGGACTCTTCTCCCACGCCCTGGCCAACTTGAACTTCTCGCTCTCCATTGTCCGGGAGACGGATAGCTTTCCCTGTGGATGTTTGCCGGATTGCCAGTCGAATCACTACGTTTCGGAGAGCACGATGGGAAGGTTGGATATGAGCTATTTTACCAACCGTCCAACTTATGGGTAATCTGAGTTGAGATACCTAAAAACTCCTTTAAATTTACCATCTTCGGCTTACAGCAATGCCACAGACAGGATCCTGCTGCATGTGTTCTTTAGCGACCTGATGAGCACCCGATATCGCACGGACATCTTTCAGAACTGGCTCTCCGCCTTGGGTAAGATGGCTGTAACATTCAATAAATCACCAAAGTGATTATGGTATTCCCTTTGACAGCTTCATTTGGCGGCCTGCTGGGCCTAATTATGGGCTTCAGCATAGTCACGGCCTTCGAGTTCCTCTACTTCCTCACCTTCCGTCCCATATTCAACTACATCAACAGGGACTAGGCCAGCGCACCCATTGCTATCTACTTGACACGCTTTCATTAGAAGCCTGATTGATGAGCAGTAGCCAGCCACTATAAATCGACTGCGAATCAAGCACTCTACAAACACAATGCCACGTCGAGTGGATGATGAACCCCAGTATCGCCGCCTGTTCCGCGAGTTCCTGCGCCAGAGTTACATCAATGGATTGCATCCGTTCCTCTACCGCTCGCCGGTTCGATATGCCAAGTGAGTGGGTGTAACTGGAGGTCAAAGATCTTAAAGCTATATAAAAGTGTACCTAAAGAGTTAATCCAAATAAAGAGCCTTATGTGTTGATATTCCTCCAAGAGCCTAGAGCTACTTCAGATGACCAAACAAAGTCCTCCCTTTGCAGAACCCTCTGGCTGGCCTTGCTCACCGCCATTGTGATATACACGCACATTGTGATCGTGAACCTGACCCAGGAGTACCTTGTTCAGCCCACGGAGATACATCTGGCCCCCGACCTGGTCCACGTGGCCAACAGCCCCTTCCCGGCCGTGGGCGTGTGCACCGCCAACAAGATTAGTAGCCGCCTGCTCCGAGATTATGCCGTAAAACTGTGAGTGCTTTATTGCGTGTAATCGCTTAGTCGAAGTAGCCCAGGTTCTTGACCTCGGCGGCCATGGCCACGATGGAGTCGAGCAGCTCCTCGCTGGCAGGCACGATCTGTTCGGCGGGCAGCTTGAATCCGGTGAAAATGGAGTTCGAGGAGGGACGCAGCTCGTAGCAGAAGGACATGCGCACATCCTGGGTTCCGTAGGCCCAGTCAACGCTGGCGCCGGCAGCCGGGTAGATGGCATCGTAAATGTTTCCGCCAGTGTACTTCGTTCCATAGCGCTTGTTCACAGCGGCGATGGAGGTGTCGTAGACCTTCTGGAAGTCGGCCACATTGTCGGGCAGATCGGAGGTGTGTCCATAGGGATAGAGCAAGTACTGGGAGTAGGCGTGCAGGGAGATGTACAGCTGGATCTTGCCCTTCAGCGAGGCAATATAGTTAGACAGCGACTTGGTCTCGATCTCAGAGAAGGCCGAGGGGCCGGCGTAGGTGTCAGAGCAGGCGCTGCTGCTGGCGCCCACCTCGTTCCAGTGGAAGCCCCAGTTGCGGTTGGGATCGGCGCCGAAGCAGCTGCCGTAGGGAGTGCGGGTCTTGCGCCACATGCGATCCGTGGTGTGGGTGTAGACATAGCCGTCGGGATTGGCGTGGGGCAGGACGTACCAAGTGTAGTTCTCAGCCAGCTGCTTGATGGATTCCACATCGGAGGTCAGCAGCTGGTTGATGATGTAGGTGGCGGCCGCGGGGGCGATCCACTCGCGGGCATGGATGCCGGCCTCCAGGAAGATGCCTGGCTTGTTGCTGCCGCCCTTGGTGATCCTCACTCCCAGAATGGAGCGTCCCTGGTAGGTCTTTCCGCCCTCGATAAGGGTCACCACGCCGGGGTACTGGTTGGCCAGGCTCTGCAGCCAGGCGTACGTGTCATCCAGCTCGTAGTACTGAGCCCAGTTGTAGGCCCTGGTGGCGCGTCCCTTGGGCGCCACCTTCTCTTCGGTCTCGTCCAGCGCCTTCTGCACATCGCTAGTCTCCAGCACGTACTTGATCTCGGCCTTGCCCATGATCTCCAGGAAGTCGGGCACCTTGTGGGGAGCCACCACGATCTTCACGTCGGCGCCCACGATGTGAACTCCATCCAGGAACATGATCGAGTCGCTGGAACCCTCCAGCTGCTTGAGCACCGCCAACTGATCGGCATTCTCAGTGTTGGCCTTGTACAGGCGATAGTTGTCGTAGCGAGCCCTTTCGGCGCTCACGGAGGCAATGGCCACGGCGGCCACAAGGGCTAGGAGCAGGCACTTGGTCAGCGACATGATCGTCGTTGGTTTGAGCCATCAGCGGGTCCGCCAGCCACTTTTATAGGCCACCGATAAGAGCGGGAGCAGCCGAATCTGATTTACGGCCAAGAGTGCCTTTGACAATACTTGGGTTGTAAATATCGGAGTAATCTGTGCAATCGGCGGTGGGTGAAAACTCTTATCGCGGAGTCTCAGGCGCGTCGCCTGGTAAATCATTCTTAAACGCAACTACGGACCTGGTCGTGACGTTTTGGACATCTTTAGGAAAATGCAGGTTCATCAGACAAGTCAACGGTGGCTTTTTCCCTGGTATTTACGCCGATTTAGTTAGATTTCCAGCAAATTTCTTAAGTTATCTCCCATCAATTTACTACTAGTTTTAGTTTCTGTATACAAGTTTCACATAGTAGTTCCAGGTAATCTGGCTTTTATATAAAGAAAACTATTAGAGCTCCTTTGTAAATATTTATAAATTCATAAGGTATTAACATCCTATTTACCCTGAATGACAAAAGTCTTATCAGGCTTATGCATATCAAATTTAGATGGACATTTCCTATAAAAAGAGTTAGTTTTCCTTAAACTTATTTGACAAGTCGTGTCTAAAGTATATTTTGATAACTATATTCTTTTCGTAATTATTTAGTTAGTTTTAATTATCTCCCTCGCATACTACAATTTCTAGATTGTGATGAATGAACCTGCTACTTAATCAAAGCCTTTAGCTTTTCCTTAGAAAAATGTCCAATTAAATTGAATTTATCATCTTATCAAGAGCTCTTAGCTATCTTTAATATAAAAAGGCTTACGTTTAGCTTTGTCATAACCAAAATGCCTTTGTCTTTTTATCTTATCGGAATCTCTCGCTTCTATAATAAATAAATTTATAAATTTATTGTAACTTGTAACCCTCGATCGAGGCAGCAGCCTTTATCATTTCCATCAACGAATCCGTGGTCTCCTCACCTGTGGGTATTATCTGGGAGGCGGGGAGCCTGAAGCCCGTCCAAAAGCTGTAGCCAGACGGACGCAATTCGTAGCAGAAGGAGTACTTTACATTAAGCACTCCGTAGGCCCAATCCGTGCTGGAACCTGCTGCCGGATAGATAGCATCATAGACGTTTCCGCCCGTATATCGGGTTCCATAGCGGCGCTTCATGGCGCCCACTGCTACTTTGAAGACCTGCTCCAGATTGCGATGATTCTCCGGTAGCTTGGAGGTATGTCCGTAGGGATATAGAAGTAACTGAGAGAAGGAGTGCAGTGACAGGTACATAAACATTGGTTCCGGCAGCGAGGTCAGATACTGGGAGAGGGTCTTGGTCTCCGGTTCCGAAAACGCTTTGGGTCCGGCGTAGGATTCTGAGCAGGGATCGGCACTGGCTCCAACCTCGCGCCAGTGAAAATCCCAGTTGCGGTTTGGGTCCGTTCCAAAACAGTTTTTATCCTGTGGACTGCGGGTCTTACGCCACATGCGGTTCTACGAAAAAATGAAGTATTGTTTAGGATATAAACCTAATTTTATTTTAAGTAACTCACCGTTGTGTGGGTATAGACGTATCCATCGGGGTTAGCATGCGGCAGTATGTACCAGACATACGATCTGGCCAGTCCCATGATCTGTGCATTTTGAGAGGTCAGCAGTTCATTGGCAAAATACGTGGCAGTGGCAGGACTTATCCATTCCCTGGCATGCATGCCGGCCTCCAAAAAGATGGACTGCTTATCAGCCCGGGCGTCTTTGTGATTGATCTTCAGGCCCATTAGCTTACGACCCTCGTAACTCTGGCCTGCCACAAATATGGTCACTATATCTGGGTACTTGGCCTCCAGGTTCTGCATCCAGTGTTGGGTGTCGTTCAGCTCGTGATACACCATCCAGGAGTAGACATCAGTGCGACGATTGGAGTCCGCCACGGGTTCAATATCCAGCGATAGACTAGACTGGGCATTGGCGTCGATGAGTTCGGCAGAGAGACCCAAACTCTTTAGGAGATTAAGAAAGGCTTTATCGTAGCTGGGAGCAACCAGAAAATCGGTGGGTCCCATGTGGAGATTATTTAAGACCATGACATCGTTGCTGCTACCCTCCAGAACTTCCAGTCCCTTCAATTGACTTGCTGTTGTGGGCTGCACTCTATAGACCCTGTAGTGGTCGAAGCGCAGGCGTTCAGCCAAGCACAGAGTCAGAAAATTGGCCGAGAGCAGCACCACCAGTAGTAGCTTCATGCTGGCACTAATCCAGGGTCTGCCTGGTCTCAGGCATTTTATAGCCCAGTCGAGCGCAGTGGGGCATACTAATTTGCGATTGTTACTCCACTCAACTCCCGCCACACCCACTCCCACGCCCACTCCCCTTTTACCCAATATAGATACCACCACCAGGGCAACTCCACACTGCAGGCGGTGGCCCTAGATGTGGACGATATGGCCGATCGCCTGCTGGTGCTGGCTCAGTTCTACCTGAATCCGTTTGAGACCGATCGTTGGAATGTCTCCGAGTTGGACCTCCTGCACCGACTCCTCTCCAGTTACTACAACAACGGTGGATACTCGGTGCGCGATATCTTAAGGGAGTTGTCCCCGGACTGCAGGGAGCTAGTCATAAGGGGCATAGTCTTCGGCCTACCAGTTAACACTAGTCAAATGTTCGTGAAGCGTCCAACTTCGTCGAATGTGTGCTGCATTTTTAATTACCGCCGACCTAGCTATTCCCGATTCGCGTGAGTATTTCCCATTAGGGGGTCTCTTACTAAATCGGAGTTTTAATCTTCGAATGCTATAGCGCCCAGAGAGCCGAGGACGATGCTGAGATGAAAGCTGTTCCAAAGGTCGTCTTCGAATCGAATTCTATATTAAATAGCGTGCAGTTTGTGCTGCAGGATACACCAGCGGAGGACTTTACAAACACTCTCCGGACTAATAATGCTTTTCAGGTAAATCTTTAATATGTTAACTAAGTATTTGTAAAAGTTTACTTTGCTTTAAAAGTAAACACGGGTAATTAAATATAATCGGTTGTTTACGGTTTAAAAACCTAACCGAATATATTCTAATTTGGTTTAATTCAATTTATTTATTTATCACTTGAAGTCAATTTGAACAATAAAATGGCACGAATTTATTGATCAAACTGAGCTTAGAGGGGTCTGTGCTTTTAGTATGACTGAAACTGAAACTGGCATTGAAACTGGTTTTATATTTGTCTTTACTCTCTAATTGCTTTGATAGACTCATAGAAACAGGCTAAAAGTTGAATCGTTATTCTGTTTTTGGTTACTCCTGTAGCTTACAATATTTCCCCAAGAGGACTATGCCACCGTTCAATCTACCAGCTTGGGAGAGATTCTTGTGGATCATAATACCATCGTTGAGATTCCCATCCAGCCCATGTTCTTCAGATCTAGCGAAGAAGTTCGCGGTGTTCAGCCACAAAAGCGACGCTGCTACTATCCAGAAGAAGGCAGTCGGCTACTGAATCAGTATATGGCCTCTCCTCTCAGAGTTTTTACAGTTCCTTTTAGTCTCGTCTGCTTACAGATCCTACTACTCCCTGGACGAGTGCCTACTGGTATGCCGCATCAAAAGCATGATGGACCACTGCGGTTGCGTTTCTCCACCAATGGCGGGCAGCTCTATCGATCTCGCCTACTGCATGCTGCCTGATCTGCCCTGCCTGCTGCGCTGGAAGAGCATCTGGTATGGCTACAATGAGTTCTCGTACTTGCAGAACAAGGAGGAGTTGGTGGCACAGCGCCAATGCGAGCACTGTCTGCCCACCTGCAATGGCGTAAGCCTAAGCATCACCACCAATGTGGCTCCCCTGAGACGAACTATCAACAGCACTGGCTACTTTACGGGCTTACTGTGAGTTCTTTAAGTTTCTAAATTAGATAATAATAAATATATAAATAAATATAATATGAATTTCAGAAAGGGTCTAACTAACGAGCGTCCTTTGGCAATAATCAAGCTCTTTTTTAAACTACGATTTGCCCAGGCTACTAAATCCCAGCTGGTGAGCAATTGGGTGGTTTTACTGAGTATGTATCCTTAGAGATATATCAAAATATTTATAATCTAATCTAAGAGAAAATCTTAGATCGGTTTGGAGGCATCCTCTCGTTGATGTACGGTTTCAGCATAGTCAGCTACATCGAAATACTCTACTATCTGACGGGGAAATGGTTTGTCTACATCTACAGATCCCTGAAGGAGACAAAGCCGAGAAAACGCAACCGCGCTTACTCTCTTTACTGGCATGAACTGATGCCCAAGGGCCTGAAGATCATGTCCCGAACTCGGACCTAGAATACTTTTAGTTCTGAGCATAATACATTTTATATATATTTCCATCCGCGCACGCTCACAAATTATCAACAATTGAATGAACTTATATATGAAAAACTGTAATAAACGCAAGCCGTACGACGCCGAACCACCAACCTGAACTCGCTCCAGAGCGTTAGTAGTCGTTGCCACGGGAGACCACCTCCTTGCAAGTGGGTCGCAGCATAATGGTGTGCTCGTACTGGGCCGTGTAGCAGCCCTTAATGTCACAGAGCGGAGGATAGGCCTCCACAATACCCTTGTCGCACAGATCCTTTAGGGCCATCTGATACTTGGTGGCACCGGCGCGGTCCAGCCAGCGCTTGCAGAAGGCCAAAGTTCCGAAATGCTTGTTGATAGTGCCCAGCAGCTGCTTGGACGACTGCAGGCGCAGAGGCACGAACGGCAGATCAAAGTTCTTCATGTAATGGGAACAGTCCATGTCGTCATGCACCAAGCCACGACCCGTGGAACCGAAGGTCTCGATAGCATAGAACTCATCCTCCTCCATGCGTGTGGACTCTCCTCCCTTGACAATGGGCACCGTTTTGCCAGCATGGATGCCTATGAAATAAATTAAAAGTCAGTGTTTTCCAAAAGATCACAAGTTCCATCCTTAGGGCTTACGGTACGGGCTGATGGAGTGTCCGTTTAAGTTGCGAATGGCCTTAATGGGGTACGTCTTGCCGTCCAGCTCGATCTCGTACGACTCCATGACCTCCTGGATTGCGGCGCCGATGTCGCATAGACGCACATCGATGCCCGCCTCTCGGATGCCCGTGTTTGTGGCATCCTTGACTGCCTGCAGCAGCTTGTCGTACTTGTTGTTAAATGTCAGCGTGAAGGCGCAGTCAATGATACGCCCCTTGATGTGGGTGCCAAAGTCGATCTTACACACATCGTCGTACTGCAGCACCGTGGTATCGCCGGCATTGGGCGTGTAGTGGGCGGCGCAGTGATTCAGCGAGCAGCCGGTGGGGAAGGCCAAGCCAGCCTCCAGGCCATTCTCGCCAATAAGGCGGCGGGCCGTGTTCTCCAGCTCCTCACATATCTGGATCATGGTCATGCCCGGCTTGATGTAACGCTGCATGTACTGGCGCGTCTGGCGATGGGCCTCGGCCGCTTGGCGCAGCTCTTGGTAGATATCATTGTTAATGCGGTCCAGGGCCCGTTTCTCCTCCGAAGTGAAACGATCCTTGGCCGTGCGGTCGTCCGCCATATCCTTGGGCGTAGGGTGCTCCACGATCTCTCCCTCGGGGAAGTTGCCGTCAGGAAACAGCTTGGCAATGGGAATGGTCGGCGGATCGGTCTGTCCACTCTTCTTTCCTTTGTTATTGCTCTTCTTTTTCGCCGGCTGAGCCGTTGCCGCCGCCGCCGGCTTGGCGTCGCCGTTTGTGGTCACCTCGTCATTGGCGCCCTCGTCGCCGCCCTCGGCGGCCTTCTTGGCTGCTGCCTCTGTGGGTGGAAAAGTGGGTGAGCTGGTGGGTGGTGGGGCGCGCTTTCGGAGTGGGTCGTGCAACTGCAATTATCGCAATGCGCCGCTCGCATGAGGTCACTCACCTTGGCGCAGTTTTTTGTTGTTCGGCTTTGGCTTCTTCTGTTTCTTGGCCTCCTCGCCGATCTCGGCAACGGCTGCCTCCACATTCAGGGCCTCGGTGGCGGACATCTCGGAGTGTGTGGCTGGTTGTTTAACCTATTAAATAAACGAAAATCAAGCGCGCACTCTTGCCTGGCAACGGCGATGCGGAGAAAGAACAAAAACACGAGGTGCCCGCCGACAGAACCAGGGTTGGACAATCGGAACCAACGGGGTTCGCGGAATGCACTATTAACTTTTTAATTCGGTTTGGTTCTTTTTGAAGACTTAATTTTCGGACTAACTTTTTGATCTTTCGTTTCACCCAGGAACGACTGACAGGTTCTGTCAAATGGGCATTGAAAATCCATCTTTTATTACTGGTTATCCTTCAGATGTAAGATAACAAGAGATGCCAAATAGAGCTAAAACAAGAAACATAAAAAACGATACAATGATACAAAAAATATGTTTTATAAAGCATGCTCAAAATAATAAAAGCCCCTCAGAAGTAAATAATTCAACCGATATTTAATGGCAAGAACTGGTTCTTTTTTACTGGTAAACACGACTAATTATCCAGCCCTGGATTATTTTGTTAACATTTCTATGAATCTTAAATAAAGTCTTGAGGCTTATTTTCGGAAAAATTTAATCAACTTTTTTAATAATAAGTTTTACTTATGGCTGCGGTTCTTGTCAGCAATTTGTTTTATTCTTCCTTATATTTTATGCCAAGATGAATGTAAATGGTATTTCTTAAAAACCGCAGTGCGGTCTTACCTTTATATTTTGTTTAAAAAATTATCCATCCCAAATGGACGAAATCCTCTTTCCGACGCAACAGAAGAGCAACTCCCTCAGCGACAGCGACGATGTAGACCTCAAATTCTTCAACACGGGCTCCGGCGAGCGAAAAGATAGCGAGACCTCGGATACTGCTAATGACGCGGAGCGGGACGCCAAAGATGCGGACGGGGACGGCAAGAACACGGACGGCGATGGCGACTCCGGAGAACCAGCACACAAGAAGCTCAAGACCAAGAAGGAGCTGGAGGAGGAGGAGCGCGAGCGAATGCAGTGAGTGTCAATTAATGAAATAATAAACATTTTGGGTGTGCTAAGCGACTTCCCTTCTCTCCAATGCAGAGTTCTGGTGTCCAACTTCACGGAGGAACAGTTGGACCGCTACGAGATGTACCGACGCTCGGCCTTTCCTAAGGCCGCTGTCAAGAGACTGATGCAGACCATCACCGGCTGCTCCGTGTCACAGAATGTCGTTATAGCCATGTCGGGCATAGCCAAAGTCTTCGTTGGCGAGGTGGTGGAGGAGGCCCTCGATGTGATGGAGGCTCAAGGGGAATCAGGCGCTTTGCAGCCCAAATTTATCCGTGAAGCAGTGCGCCGGCTAAGGACCAAGGATCGCATGCCCATTGGCCGCTATCAGCAGCCATACTTCAGACTGAACTGAGGCCAAGCATAAGGGGAGTCTAGTTTTTAATACTATTAGGCAATATATGAATAAAAATAAGGTTTAATTGTACCTAAAAAGTGTTTTATATCAGCTTGAAACTATGCTTGATGCAGTTGTTTTTCTCTATAAATAGATACGAGTAAATCTATATAAAGGGACCTAACAAATTTGAGTATTGGTATGAATTCTTTAAATAAGAGATTTCTACTAAAATTTCCAAGTTGATATTCGAAACGAGGTTACATATTTTTATAAGGAAATTTATTTTCTTAAATGTGTGTTGACAGGTCCGTATGGCGCTAAACCTTTAACTACATCAATTTTATGTAGCATACATTTATCGTTCAATGTTATTTAATTAATCCAGTCATTAAGTAGATATTATATGTAGTTACATCCCATATGTTGTACAAGTAGAATACGCATCCGTTTACAAAAAGCATCATTATTGAATGGGACTTCTAAGTGAATGTGTTCTGAAGTTACTCCAATCGCCGGGCCTCGGCCTGCATGGTCTGGAGCACGATGTGGGGCACCAGGTGCGAGGAGGCGTAATTCAGCGGCACAGTGGCCAGCGGTGCCGAGCCGTCAGATGGGAAGTTCAGCTCCTGGGCCATGGGCATGTCCCGGTCGATTACGTCCTGTGCGATTAATGTCTTGGTCTCCTCATACTCCATGCCTGCCTCGGGCTTGGCGCCCATCAAAAGCTTGCCGCGCTGCACGCCCATGTATTGGGTGGCCTTGGCATTCAATGGCAGCTGACCACAGGTGTCGGCGTGCACCTTGCGATGGGCCTGCAGGTTGGAGATGCAGGTGAAGCGCTTGCCGCAATTGTTGCACAGGAAACGCTTGATGCCCGTGTGCACGGTCATGTGGGTGAGCAGGCTCTCCCTGTACGGATACTCCTTGGGGCAAAGGTGACACTTGTACGGCTTGTAGTCGGTGTGCCGAGTCTTCAAATGCGACTTGTATTGGGCCTTCACCTTGAACGTCTTGCCACACTTGTCACACTGGTAGGGAGTGTCTGCTTTGTGCAAGAGCATGTGCGTCTTGAGAATGCTAAGGAAATATAAGACAAATTATTAAAACTGGAAAATTTCCAGGGTAAATTCACCAAAAATCTTACCCAGCTGTGGACAAATGCTTGCCACAAACGCTGCAGCCGTAGAGTGGCAGGCGGCCGCAGTCAGAGCGCACATGATCGGAGAGTGAAGTGCGTCCGGTGAACTTCTTGCCGCACTTGTCGCAGATGAGGTTGCGCTGCTGGCTGCGCGGCTCTTTCTTCGAGTGGAAATTGCGCTCGTGGTTTTTGAGGCTGTCGTGGCCGGTCATGTACTTGTCGCACTTCTCGCAGTAGAGAAGCTCCTTGTGCTGCGCCCGGGCGTGTTCCGTGGCCTGCTCCTTGGTGGCGAAGAACAAGTTGCAGTAACAAGGACATTTAAAGGTCAGTTTGCCGTCCTCGCCGTGCACCTTCATGTGGGTGACTAAGCGCTTCTCGACCAGATATATCTTGCTGCAGATGGTGCACTTGAATACTTCTTCGTCCAGCTTGGCATGCACGTCCACGTCCTTGAAGATCTCCTTCATCTCCTGCTCGTTGAGTTTGTGGTCGTCGCGCAAATGCTTCTCGTAGGGCTTGCGAATATGGTAGATCTTGACGCAATGTGGACACTTCCAGGACTTTTCCATCTTGTTGATCATCTTAAGGCGCTCCTTCAGCTCCTTCTTGCTAATCTTGGCTACGCGCTTCGGGGTTCCGGATGAATCCTCAGGCGAGGGCGACCTCGGTGCGTTGCGCTTGCGATACTTTCGCTTGATAACCGGAATCTTCTCCTTCGGCGGCCTGCCCCGCTTTCTCTTTACAACCTCTTCCGTCCGTGGACCCCTAAGGGACAGGACATCCTCCTCAGCCACCTCCACCAGCGGCACGGCCGCAATCTCGTCTAGGATGCCGGCTCCCTGCTCCACCTTCAAGCTCTCGAAGGGCTTAAGGCCATCTCCCTCGTTTAGCAGCACATCCAGGAGCTTATCCTTCTCGTTGCTGAAGATATCCGTGCTTTCCGTCTTTACATACATGCTGGCGTCCTGGTATTCGAAGTCCTCCTCGTCGAAGGCCTCAACTTTGACCATGGCCGGCGGCGGCAGCTTAAATCCAGAGGAATCCGCCTCGTCCTCACTGTTGTTGGGCTCAAAGTCGGGACACTCGTCTCCCGAGTCCGAGAACTGGCTCTCCTGCTTGAGCTTCGTCTTCAGCCGGCTGGCCAGTGGAATGTCATCGTCACTGTCCTCTTCAGACTCATCAGAGGTGGTCTCGTCATCGGAGTCCCTCTTCCTTCCCTTCTTGCGGTAAGCTTTTCGCTTCTTCCCCTCTGACTCCCCAGGCACATCGTACTCTGGCTGGCCGCAGGTCTCGGGACGACTGCGCCGGTGCTTGGTCAGACTGGCGAAGCAGGAGAAGCGAGTGTAGCAGGAACTGCACTCCACGGGTCGGGTCTCCTCCTGCACGGGACGAAGAATAAGTTAAACTCAAGATCTTGGTTTTTTATGGCGATTAACTTACCTTCGGCGGCTTTTCCTCGCCACACTTGGTCCTGCAGTGGCGTCGGTATGCCTCCTGGTACTTGTATTCCGCCCCGCACTTCTCGCAGACAAAGGGCTTGCGTTCTTGCCCAGCGGCTGAGCCGGTGGCTCCATGTTCATCCTTGGCGTGCTGGGTCAACTCCTCCTCGTGGCAAAATCGAGCGTCGCAGCTGCGGCACTCGAAGCCGCCCGGCGGCTGGTGCTTCTTGACGTGCTTCACATAGCCGGCCAATGAGACCAGCGCCTTGTTGCACACCGGGCAGTGCAGCTTGGGCACGCCGTCGGTGGTGATCTCCACCAGCAATTTGGTGGCTGCAGCAGCGGCCGCCGCACTGCTGCTGCTGGGGGCCATCGAATCTGAGGCTGTGTATGTGTGCGAGGGAAAGGTGAATGTAAACAAATGCAAATTCGATTTTTGGCTGGTTTGGGTTTGTATGCGTTAACCAGGGCTGGGGCACCCACTGAGCCGCGGTTTGGAATGCACTTGTCCACTGATATATTTTTAATTTGATGATTTAGAGAACTTAAAATAATCAAATTAATAAATTTTCAATTGAATAAAGTATTTCAAAGAAAATTATTTGATTAATGTCAGTAATGTTTGAATATATGTACATTTCTTTCTTAAATAATAATAGATTTATTTTAAAATGTTTCTATGTTATTCACAAGCATGATGTTTCTTAAACGGGCAAAAAGAATTAAAAAATTCTTAATATGGGATATTAAAATATATTTGTATTATTAAATACATGGTTCTTTCAATTTTCCTTCCTATCAGAGAAAATCTATGTTATTTCAATATTTCTGGCTGTTTTTAAGATTCAAAAACAAATATGTATATATTTGGTCTTGACTTATCTTCAATAAGACAGAAATAACAATTATTCGCAATTTACAAGTCGCAGCTTTAACTATCGGTGCGAGAGCCCTTTGTTCTGGTTCCTCTCATCCGATATGTGTATCTCTCCCCTCGAAACGATTAGCTACTCTGCTTGTGCAGCCCTGGTCGCATTGCGTTCGTGGAGTGCGAAGTGGAAGAAGGTTGTGGAGGAGGGGGCGGCAGTGGCAGGGGCAGGTAGCAGGACAGCGGCTTGGAAGTGCGCGCATCGTACCGAGAGTTCTCTAGTGGTCGCTGCATTTGGCTGTACCCCGGACTCGGCCCGGCCCCCAACCCGCACCCACGCCAGTGCCCCTCGCCCAATACACAACGACGACGACACACTACACCTACTACATACACCTACCCATATCGGCTCGGTCGAGTGGCGCTTCCTTGGGTTCTCTGCTCTGCTCTCTCCGACTCTCCGATGCTCAGACACCGCTGGGGTCAGACAAATGTCTCGCTAATGATGGCTTCGCCTGATTTTGGGTGCTGGATTCCACTCTGCGTTGCGCCGATTGCAGCTCGCTGCATTTTCACCCACACTTATTCGGTTATTATTGTTTGTTGTGGTCGGTTGAGCACTGCGAAAAATATTAACAACTCTTAAGTACACTTTAAAAAATGAAAAAACGTCAATGCGCTGCTGGCGAGTAAATTATTTTTCTTTGTGCAGCTCGAGGGTGGCAACGCAGCCCTGGTCGCAGCGTTCATTTCGGCCGCGGAACTGGTTCGTGAGCGTCGTTCCAAAGATGGCGTTTTTTCTCTCACTGCACAGCGAGAGAGAGCGTTGGCCAGGGTTGCATTCGGCATAAGTTGCCGCGAAAATTTAAAAAGAAGTTTAAATGTATATTTTTAACCATGTAAAACAATTAAAGTAAAAGTAAATGTAGTTTTTATTAACAAGCTTGTAAAATGTGATTTGGAGCTCCATTCTTTAATGTTAACAAAATTACACAAAAAATTAAACGGAATCGAAACATTTTATAAGCTAAAAATATTTGGTAAATATAGCCAGATTATTTACTAATAATGATAATGATAACATTTGGTAGTCTTCCTTCCCATTGCCTGAATGAATAAGGAATAAACCGATAGATTTAAAGGATGCAATCCGATTTGAAATCTTAATCTGGGATTTGTTCTTACTTAGCTTGACTCTGCCTCTGCGCTTTTCCGACCTTTGCGATGTGCACCCCAATCCTTATCCTCAACCCCATCCCCATTCTCAATCCCCAATTGCCCCATCTAAGCCCTCGAAGGCCACTGAGTACTCTATTTTGATTTGGGGGCGATTACATTCAGGAAATTTACACTCATGCAGTTTATTGGGCTCGAAGCTGATTACAATTCTGTGCCGGCAATTTAGACCTCCAACCCACGACACACATACACACATGACGACCTGCCGAAAGTGACGTCAATGTCGGTGTTAAGGCTGTGTGTGTGTGAGTGCAGGGAGCAGGGATTGCCGGAATGTCAGAGAAAAGTTGTTTATTTGCATACACATATGAGCAAACAAATGTGCAGAAGGTCAGTGTTGAAAGGGGATGCACACTTTGATTGAACATTGATGGCAGTCGTGTGAAAAATCTATTTTTAGCCGACGTACTCATCAAAGATCCGAGGATTTCAAACAATATCCGGCAAATGTACTTAACAGCAATGCATACTTTTAAGCTGCTCTTGATTAGGACTAATAACGTAATATTTAAGGATGTTATGTACTAAAAACATTTGAAGAAAAAATTAGTTACATTGTACCTCAATTAATAGACGAACTTTTAGACTTTAAAACAAGTTTTAGCCTTCCACCTTAAAGTAATATGCATGAGCTAACCAATGGTAGCTTTCGATTTAAAAATTTCTACCAAAAGGCTAAAGTTGAAGCCAAAAAATTGTTGTTGTTCCAGCAATATCAACAAAAGTTACACCAACAACTTAATCAATTCTGGCCGACTAGAGTTCCGAACTTTGGTTTAGTCATGCAAGGATTCCTGCCTCGTGTCCTAGCCATCCCACCCGTTTATTGTGTTTGTTTATTATGCAAATTTGCATTAATTTTTCGTAAGCCACACACGTGAGGCGGCTATATGTAGCTGCTGTTGCAGTTGCAACTGTTGCTGGCTGGGTTTTTTCGGGTTTGCGCTTTCAAATTGCTTTCGAGCGCAAATCGTCGGCAAATTTCATTAAAAATGCATATACATACACACAGACAGAGACTGTGTGTGGGGGAATCCCCCCGTTCTCTACCAACACGACCTATGGTTCTCTTAGGGCTTGTCGTCCTCCGACGTTGAGATTACCGAACAAGGACATTTCGGAATCTTTTGTTTTATAAATAGCCCCCTTCGATAGACAATTAAAAATGTAACTTGGCTTTCGGCATGGACGGGTCTATCAATAGACGTCAGTATATGCCCCTTAAAGCTGGCTTAATGCTACCGCGTGTCAGGTGGGTGGGATTTTTGTACTTCTATATATGAATGTATAAGGTAGGGTAGGCCCGAGACCTTAAGAAAAATTTCTCCATCTGTCCTGGCCTCCTAAGCACTTTGTGCAAATTGTCAACGTTGCTGCTGCGTCCTTCTACGCAACACACAACAGAGGCAACATCAGCAGCAGCAGCAGCAACAGCCTCGCCGCCAACAAAAACAACAACAGCCACGAGAATGTGGCAACAAAGGCTTCAGGTTATTGCATGCATTTTAATTAGTAGACAAGCCAAGTGGGCTGCCACGACACACATACATGCATCCACGACAGTACTATACTATGTATAGGGGGTGTTCGCGGGAGGCTCGAGAAAATGCAGAATTGCCTCTACATGGGTAAGGCGATAAGTTCAGGACCAGATATATGAATTTCAGTCACCAATGTGAAACTTCAAACTTATAAAAAATAAAATTGGATCAAATTTTTTGGCTGAAAATTGCTAACACCTTCAACGGTTTTATGATCATAACTTGGCTAAAACTCAACCGATCTCAGCCTGGTTTGGTTTTTTCTTCTTGGTTTTTAAATGCGAACATTTCTGCATTTAAGATTCGATATCTAATTTTTGGCCAATTTTTTTCAAAAATTGGATCAAATTTTTTGGCTGAAAATTGCTAACACCTTCAATGGTTTTATGATCATAACTTGGCTAAAACTCAGCCGATTTCAGTCTGGTTTGGTTTTTTCTTCTTGGGTTTCAAATGCGATCATTTCTGCATTTAAAACTCGATATCTAAATTTTGACCGATTTTTGGCAATTTTAACGATGTAACCCCTTACATTTTTTTCAAAAATTGGATCAAATTTTTTGGCTGAAAATTGCTAACACCTTCAATGGTTTTATGATCATAACTTGGCTAAAACTCAGCCGATTTCAGTCTGGTTTGGTTTTTTCTTCTTGGGTTTCAAATGCGATCATTTCTGCATTTAAAACTCGATATCTAAATTTTGACCGATTTTTGGCAATTTTAACGATGTAACCCCTTAAATTTTTTTCAAAAATTGGGTCAAATTTTGTTGCTGAAAATTGCTGACACCTTGAACGGTTTTAATGTCATAACTTGGCTAAAACTCAGCCGATTTCAGTCTGGTTTGGTTTTCTCTTCTTGGTTTTTAAATGCGAACATTTCTGCATTTAAGACTCGATATCTAATTTTTGGCCAATTTTTGGCAATTTTAACGATGTAACCCCTTACATTTTTTTCAAAAATTGGATCAAATTTTTTGGCTGAAAATTGCTAACACCTTCAATGGTTTTATGATCATAACTTGGCTAAAACTCAACCGATTTCAGTCTGGTTTGTTTTTTTCTTCTTGGTTTTTTAATGCGAACATTTCTGCATTTAAAGATCGATATCTAATTTTTGGCCAATTTTTGGCAATTTTAACGATGTAACCCCTTACATTTTTTTCAAAAATTGGATCAAATTTTTTGGCTGAAAATTGCTAACACCTTCAATGGTTTTATGATCATAACTTGGCTAAAACTCAGCCGATTTCAGTCTGGTTTTGAGGTTTCTTCTTGGTTTTTAAATGCGAACATTTCTGCATTTAAAACTCGATATCTAAATTTTGACCGATTTTTGGCAATTTTAACGATGTAACCCCTTACATTTTTGTCAAAAATTCGGTCCAATTTCTTGGCTGAAAATTGCCAACACCTTCAACGATTTTATGATCATAACTTGGCTAAAACTCAACCGATCTCAGTCTGGTTTGGTTTTCTCTTCTTGGTTTTTAAATGCGAACATTTCTGCATTTAAGACTCGATATCTAATTTTTGGCCAATTTTTGGCAATTTTAACGATGTAACCCCTTACATTTTTTTAAAAAATTGGATCAAATTTTTTGGCTGAAAATTGCTAACACCTTCAATGGTTTTATGATCATAACTTGGCTAAAACTCAACCGATTTCAGTCTGGTTTGTTTTTTTCTTCTTGGTTTTTTAATGCGAACATTTCTGTATTTAAAACTCGATATCTTAATTTTGACCGATTTTTGGCAATTTTAACGATGTAACCCCTTACATTTTTTTCAAAAATTGGGTCAAATTTTTTGGCTGAAAATTACTGACACCTTGAACGGTTTTAATGTCATAACTTGGCTAAAATTCAGCCGATTTCAGTCTGGTTTTGAGGTTTCTTCTTGGTTTTTAAATGCGAACATTTCTGCATTTAAAACTCGATATCTAAATTTTGACCGATTTTTGGCAATTTTAACGATGTAACCCCTTACATTTTTTTCAAAAATTGGGTCAAATTTTTTTGCTGAAAATTTCTGACACCTTGAACGGTTTTAATGTCATAACTTGACTAAAACTCAGCCGATTGCAGTCTAAATTTGAACCGATTTTTGGCAATTTTAACGATGTAACCCCTTACATTTTTTTCAAAAATTGGATCAAATTTTTTGGCTGAAAATTGCTAACACCTTCAATGGTTTTATGATCATAACTTGGCTAAAACTCAACCGATCTCAGTCTGGTTTGTTTTTTTCTTCTTGGTTTTTTAATGCGAACATTTCTGCATTTAAAGATCGATATCTAATTTTTGGCCAATTTTTGACAATTTTAACGATGTAACCCCTTACATTTTTTTCAAAAATTGGGTCAAATTTTTTGGCTGAAAATTACTGACACCTTGAACGGTTTTAATGTCATAACTTGGCTAAAACTCAGCCGATTTCAGTCTGGTTTGGTTTTTTCTTCTTGGTTTTCAAATGCGAACATTTCTGCATTTAAAACTCGATATCTAAATTTTGACCGATTTTTGGCAATTTTAACGATGTAACCCCTTACATTTTTTTCAAAAATTGGGTCAAATTTTTTTGCTGAAAATTTCTGACACCTTGAACGGTTTTAATGTCATAACTTGGCTAAAACTCAGCCGATTTCAGTCTAAATTTGAACCGATTTTTGGCAATTTTAACGATGTAACCCCTTACATTTTTTTCAAAAATTGGGTCAAATTTTTTGGCTGAAAATTGCTGACACCTTGAACGGTTTTAATGTCATAACTTGGCTAAAACTCAACCGATCTCAGTCTGGTTTGGTTTTTTCTTCTTGGTTTTTAAATGCGAACATTTCTGCATTTAAGACTCGATATCTAATTTTTGGCCAATTTTTGACAATTTTAACTATGTAACCCCTTACATTTTTTTTCAAAAATTGGGTCAAATTTGATGTCCAAAAATTGCTAACACCTTCAACGGTTTTATGATCATAACTTGGCTAAAACTCAACCGATTTCAGTCTGGTTTGGTTTTTTCTTCTTGGTTTTTAAATGCGAACATTTCTGCATTTAAAACTCGATATCTAAATTTTGACCGATTTTTGGCAATTTTAACGATGTAACCCCTTACATTTTTTTCAAAAATTGGGTCAAATTTTTTTGCTGAAAATTTCTGACACCTTGAACGGTTTTAATGTCATAACTTGGCTAAAACTCAGCCGATTTCAGTCTAAATTTGAACCGATTTTTGGCAATTTTAACGATGTAACCCCTTACATTTTTTTCAAAAATTGGGTCAAATTTTTTGGCTGAAAATTGCTGACACCTTGAACGGTTTTAATGTCATAACTTGGCTAAAACTCAACCGATCTCAGTCTGGTTTGGTTTCTTCTTCTTGGTTTTTAAATGCGAACATTTCTGCATTTAAGACTCGATATCTAATTTTTGGCCAATTTTTGACAATTTTAACGATGTAACCCCTTACATTTTTTTTCAAAAATTGGGTCAAATTTGATGTCCTAAAATTGCTAACACCTTCAACGGTTTTATGATCATAACTTGGCTAAAACTCAACCGATTTCAGTCTGGTTTGGTTTTTTCTTCTTGGTTTTTAAATGCGAACATTTCTGCATTCAAAACTCGATATCTAAATTTTGGCCAATTTTTGACAATTTTAACGATGTAACCCCTTACATTTTTTTCAAAAATTGGATCAAATTTTTTGTTAAATTATATAAACTCCAAGGATACGTCAGCACTTAAGGAAATCCATCTTATCAACTACCAATGATAAATGGTTCTGGGGAAGCCGTCGTTGTCAAATTATGAAAGCAAGCAGCGAAAAGGGTACGGAGGTGAAAGAATATCGAACTGGGGACTAGATGGCGTAGATACTTGCGTAGCGATAAAAGGACATGTGCATAAACAAATCTCGACTCATCAGCGCCACAAACAAGGCAAGTGATAAATGGCCAAGGGAAGACCTTTGTCAATTTATACAAGCTGGCGATTCTGGTGGATTCGCATACTGAGTCCGGGCCCATATCTCAGAGCCCTTTCCTCGAGAGCTGTAAGTGCGGACTTCGGCTGCGGGCTCATTCTCAATCTATCATCCTGCCCTCGCTGGAGGTCCTGCACCATCCACCAAACGCAGCCCACCGCCCACTGGGGCGCCATACCCTCCGCCGCCGTCACGTTCTGCGCTAGTTTCTTGTATTTATTTTTAAATTGTCTCACACACACACATAGAGCGGTACACCCACAGATTCACACACACATGTCCTGCACTCACATCCTCCACTGAGGACGACAACTCGTGCGCCTGTATTGGTTCGCCGAGCGTCCTTCTCCCCTCGAACAGTCGCCGCTGTGTGCGAGTTTGTCTACATAAACGCGAAAAAAGCAAATATCAGCGAGCAAAGCTCCCAGCTGGAACATGGGGACTAAAAGTTACCTGCTGCTCAGATTTATTTATTTATTTTGTCTTGGAAATATGTATGAGGAGCTTGAAAGTTGTTGATTTTTCTTAAATAGAAAAGGAAATGGTTTAAATTCGAAAAATTCGTAGGAAACCAAGTTGAAAAACAGCAGTAGTAGCTCTAATTTAAGGGATTTGGGATTTGCGGTGTTGCACAAGCTCAGCTTGAATTCATATTAAATATATTAATTCAATAATCCTTATCTTACAAAGCTTATGTAAATTGGTCAGTAATCTTACATAAACAACAAACTGATATAGCCCCAATAGGAATGGCTTCCAGTGGGTATAAAAACACAAGAAAATCTGTGTAAGCTCGCATCTGTCAGGCAAACCGAAAGCCCCACGACGACTACCATGTGTGCGTGAGTGAGTATATGTGTGTGTGGCGGTGTCTATGTGTGCGTGTTTGTATGTAAATGTCCTTGAGTGCTTGACGGATGACATTCATAAACGTCACTTCAATTACCTCCACGCGCCAACGCCAGCGACGATGCCACCTCATGCCTGGTCCTCCCCAAACTTACTGCCTCACTTCCTCTCCCCTCGTAGGAGCCGGTCCGCAGGAATTTAGTTCCCTACACTCCTTAGCAGCGCCCCCTCCCCCAGCGCCATCAATTTACCGCGAGAGTTGTGAAAAGTCAGTCAGCCAAAAATTAGTTTTCCGGTCTCTAGTTTTCTTTTTGCAGCGCTTTCCACCCATAGAGTTTTCTTAACTTTGATTAGTTGCAGTTGAGGAAATGTTTCGATGAATTAAAAAAAGCCATTCATCCTATTTATGTTATTACAAATAATGTATTTACATGTCAATTGAAAATTCCAACAGATATAATAAACTGTCCTCCATAGCTTTATGGAATTATATATTTATTTTTTATTTGAATTTCAAGGTTATAAATGTAAATAATAAAATAATCAATTTCACAGAAGCTAATGTCTTTCTAGAGATAATTGATTCCGAGATAAATTGCATTTTCGTTCGGAAATAGATACTGATTGAAAATGCAAATGCATTTTGAAAACAAGAAACCAATTCCAATAGATAAATATTCTCTTTGATTTCTCCGAACTCCTTTGAGGGAACTTTAAGCCACAATGGTATCAACTTAAGTCAGACAAAAATTCAGTTTAAATGCCTTTGGAAATCACTTTCTCTTTTCTTATTTATTTAATAAGCTTGAGACAGTTTCTATGGAAATATGGAATGTCTTATAGATTCAAAGAATTTTAATTAGATTCATCCTGAAAATATGAATTCAGGATAAGCTCCAATCCTAGTTCAATGCCATGGCCAACGTTTGTCACCAGGTTGAGAATATTTTCACACATCAGAAACTATTCTAAGCTGCATTTGAATTTAAAACTGGACAGGACTTTCCCCGAGCACATGCTGACTCCTCTGACTCCTTTACTTCGGGGAAATCCGGGACTTGCTGAAAACCAATAACGTTTTCAATCTAATGGCTTTCCCGAAAAGGCCTCCTAATTCGTTCTGAAAACCTGATCTTGATTCATGGTCTGGCATTGATTTTCTCTCAGCAAAAAGGAGGCGGGCGGCGGAGTGGGCGGGGCACCGAAAACAGTTGCCGCACTCGTCGTTGTCGTCGTCGTCCTGCGAATGTGTTTGTGTGTGTGGATTGGTATTTGCAAGAGTGCGAGAGTGCGAGCGTGCTAGTGTGTCTGTGTGTTTGTTTCGGTTTCCTTCACTTACACTTGTCCTTACAAATTTGTCCTTTTCTCAAATGTGAAAAGACGCATAATGTCCTTTTTACTCGACCCTCTCTTCCGCTCGTCGCCTCCACCTCGCTCTCTCTCTCGCATCTTTCCTACGTTGGTGCCCCTTAGCCTTGCTCTTCCTTTCACTCCCCTTTGGCCCCTCCGCTCCTTCGCCTTTCGTCTTTCCACTGTTCGTTGCCTTTTGTTGCTACCGCTGTTACTTTTTATACCCTATTCGGCAGGATAACGTAATTACCGGATGAAGTTTGTCACGGGGACATACTATCCTTAAGTCCTGAATCTTTAACTAAAATAATAATATGCAGCAATTCTAGAAAGGCGTTCTCGTAATATAAATATTTTATTTGTAAAGAATGTTAAAATGTTTAAGAAACGAAGTTGCATTAGTTCTCTTTTTCAAGGAAAATAATAATTTAATTGTATGAAAATTTAAAATAATTTAAATACATTAATAACTTTAAATAAAATGTTAAAATATGAATTAAATATGTGAAATAAAATATAAACTTCCTTAGTTATGAAATATCTTTCAGGTAGCTATTACGAAGAGAGAGTCCTACAGGAAAGTAAAGCCTGCATCAACCAAGAGATCGATGCTAATTTGAATAACTTTCATAATTTCGAGAATAATTGAATAAATTCCGGAAAATGGCCTTTTTAATGAAATTATCCATCTAATATCGGAATTGTGTTAACATTGTCACATATAGGCAGGACCTCGCAAGGGTATCCTAAGCTCTGGTCCAGGCCCATGTTAGCCCGCTTTTCTTGTTATATTTTTCTTTTTGTTGACGACATTTTGCCTCGTCGTCGTCTGTCGTTTATTTTGTGTGTGTTTTCCCTTACTTTATTTTTCTTTTTTTCGTTCGTTTTTCCCAGTTTTTGTTTTGTCCTTTCTGTGTCTCTGCTGACGTTGGCTGCTGCTGCTGCTGGTGGTGCTCCTGCTGATTCTGCTGCTGGCGTTTGCCGCCCACATTTGCTACTTGTAAATTATTTGCATTAGTAGCCACTTGTGCTTTGCTTCTCTGTGTGTGTGTGTGTGTGGTGTGTGTGCGAGTGGGCCTCGGGTCGAGGAAAATTCCCACACCCCGCCCGCACTCCCATGGCCGTTTTCCCTCCGGCTTTTCCTGGGCCTCTGTCCTTTGCGAATTCCGTTTCTTTTTCGGGGGACGAATCCGCCACTCGAAATGGAACTTGACCCACTGTGCGTGGCTCACTGTGCGTGTTTGTTTAGACGCACACACACACACAATCGCGCACGCACACACGCATATATAAATACACATGTTTATATGTTTGCGCATTGAAATTTCCATTTTTCTTTTCGCCGTTGCCTTCCCTCATCCATTCTCTTTTCCCTGGTCCTTTTTTCCTTTTCTTTTTGTTCGTGTTGGCTTGGCCTGCACTTAAATTAACTGATTGCAACATTCTATACAGCTTTTTATGGCCTGATAAGGGGAGGCGCGCGCGGGGTTTTCCTCCAGTCTTTTGCATAGTTTTTGCGAATCCCCAAAGGGGTTCTTACGGGGCAAGGAGACGAATGGGGAGAAGGCAGGCCACATGGGAGTTCTCTCTTTTAAGTGGCCAGTAAATGCGGTTTCTCCTACTTGGCCAAGAACAGTGAAGACCAACAAGACCTCGAGGGCTGGCAAGTACAAATAAATATTCAAGAGAAATATCTGAGATGCTGCAAAAATTCAGGAAATTATATTTAAGTAGTGTTAAGAAAAATAAAATCAAACCTTTAACTTCGTAGAACCTGTTTAATTATGATTTTAGTACATTTTACTGCCAGATATTAATTAAAAATCCCATTTAAGCTGCTTCCACTGTGGCCATCTCCTTTCTCGTTTTTATATCCTGCCGTCTCTCCTTTGGTCCGCCTCTTGAACGTGCCAAACATGCTATGCAGCATTGCGTGCTCACAACGTGGCGTATGCGCAATATTTACTTCCTCCTCGCCACATGAAGGCAGAAATGCATTAAACAAGACAACATCAGCAATAACAACAACCGTCGGTGAAGCGCTATAATGGGACCAGTGAGGTTTTCGGAGAATTGTTTGTTTCATTTAAAAGACAGCGATTTCGTGCTCACTCCCTTTTCGCACGAAGTCTGCTAATTGCGTATACGACATGTGTGATCCGCACTTGATAAGCCTGGGAAATGATTAACCGGAATGGCCCGCCGCCGGATGAGCATTTGTTTTACTCGGCTAATATTTGCGGAAGCGATTGTCAGCGCCAAATTGATGGCATACTTTGAGACTGGCAAGAGAATCATCGTAATCCCGGCGAGCGAGCGAATCTTTCTCCGCTTAGAGGAGCAGTCCATAAGCCAGCCGGGATTGTGGGGAATATTCCTTTTAATAGAGGCAATCGATGAATAAATATAAAAATAAAACCATCGCCTGGACGGAGAGAAGGCGGAGGCTGCCTGGCTACAAATGGGCAGAACAATTTACATAATCACTGAGCATTCGGCGGCAGACCCAAATATAGCGACCAAATGGCAACCGGAAATAGGAAGCCCAGCGAAGCAGAATGCCCGGCTCTGTATTATATGGACTGTGCTGTGCGCGTCCTTCGCCTCGCAGCGATTTATCAAAGTTCATTGAAATGGTTTGCCCGTCCTTGAGCGGGGTGGGGGACATGAGGGCATTTCGTCCTTGCCACTCTCGTGATGACGACGTCATTCATTAAAATTTTCGCCCGTTATAAGTTCGGGCATTAAGCATTAAGCAGCGACAGCAGCAGCAGCAGCAATGGCAGTGGCAGCATTGAGTTGTCAAGCGAATTACAGGCCCCCGAAACAAATGCCATAAAAGCCATTCACAGTGTGCAAAACTTTTCTCTCTGTTTTTCTTTTCGTTTGCCAATTTGATTTATTGCCGGCCCAGGGAGATGTAATCGTGAAATGGCGAATGCTTGTGTGTGTGTGAGTGTCTTGGGGGTGTGTAATTTTTCCCGACTGTCATGAGGCTCCCCAGGCTCCCGGGGAACGATTTGTATTTGTGGCTTCTTGCAGGACTCGTGTCACGGGCTCACCTCTCCCACGCACAGATGAAAAGTCAATGCGTGGTGGTATTTGATTAATACTCATATTATATGCTTTATTAAGCCCTCTTTCCAAACCAGGGCCTCCTTTGTTACCAAAGTTATAACTCTTTTGTTGGCTGAACTTGACTTTAACCATTTGTTTTTGGCCTCACTCTCCCGCATATTTCTATCTCCATCCGGGTGGAGGAGGCCTGTCAGGTCCAGGTCTTCACCCACCCACACGAGGAAACTGATAATGGACCTTGCAAAATATATTTATATTTTAGAGGCCCGACTTGAGGGTATGTGGCGAGCCCCTCGCTGATACGAGCTTACTAATATCAACCAGTCTGCCGGTCGTCTGTCTGGTAGATAAACAAACAGGTACAAAGTCCACTCAGCCAGACAGACGAAACAAGACGAAAAGTAAAAGAAATCAAAACCTGAAGGCTTGCTTTATCAGAGTCGAATTTGCAATACTCTAGTATGTATTAATTACATGTAAAAATAGTTAGAAAAAAATATTAGCCAGCTTCTGCTATATTGGAAATAAGTAGCCAAAATGTATATCTGTTCTTTTTTAATCAAATATTTAAGATGAATAAATTAATACAACTCAGACACTTCAAAATTTATTTCAGATTGCCTTTAAGTATTGGAAATTGTAATAATTAAGATGAATAATATAAAAGAAATGTAAAAAATTACACAAATAGACAGAAAATATTATATTCAAGGTGGTTAATGTAATATATTTGCAAATACTTTAAATTTCAACTCAGACTAGATTAGTTAAACTAGAAAATATTGTTCCTTAATCCATTCAATGGCGTATTTCTCCTATATTATTATATTAATAAAATTTCTGTTTAATATCAATTTACAATATTTAACCTTTTAAATTCAATATAATAGTTTAAATTATTAATATTTCTCATTCTTATTGGACTTACTACTTACGATTCCCTTAACTATCATTTGGCGATTATGATCGCAAGACTGATGCAATTTGATAAAAATAAAGGAAGAACTATGGACTGTGCACCCACCGAGTAAAAGGAAAGGAGAGCGTTGGGAGCGTTCTCTTGTCTAATCGGAGCAGCGAGAGGACCAAGCCAGAGCGAGCTGACCCAGCCGAAGCTGGCTATATAAGCAGGCGACGCCAGCGATTACTCCATCTGTTCCAACTGCGAACGTCTGCTTGATCGGTCTGCCTCTCTGTCAACATCTTAAACTGGTTTTCTCCCCAAAAGCAATATGTGGTTCGGTGTACTAACTCTGCTGGCCCTGCCGGTGCTTGTGCTGGTGTACTTTGAACTTCGGGTGTCGCATCGCCGCCGCCAGCTCAAGGGGTTCAGTGGACCCGCACCGGTGGCGGTGCTAGGGAATGCCAATCGCATTGGCAAAAATCCGGCAGGTCAGTTCCGAAGCACCCCCTGCTGTGAGGGGGCTCGTCCCGGCTCCTATCTCCCCACACGCAGTCTAGACGAGGCTCTGTGATTAGGGTTATCAGTCTGATGCAACAACGATTGCTGTGGCGAAATTCTCGGCTGACTCGGCCAAAGATCACACTAATCGACATAATCGCGCTTTGGTTGTTTTGGTTTCGCAGAAATTCTTAATACGTTCTTCGAGTGGTGGTACGATTGCGGCAGGGATAACTTTCTCTTCTGGATCGGGTATACTGCCCACATAGTGGTGACCAATCCCAAGCAGCTGGAGGTGAGTCGTATACCCTATGCTTTTCCTTTGATGTTTCTGAAACAGCTCTAATTAACATTCATTCTGGCTGTACACCCCAGTACATTCTCAACAGCCAGCAGCTCATCCAGAAGTCCACCATCTATGACCTATTGCATCCATGGCTAGGCTATGGCCTGCTCACGAGCTACGGCAGCAAGTGGCACAAGCACCGCAAGATGATCACACCCTCGTTCCACTTCAACATCCTTCAGGACTTCCACGAGGTGATGAACGAGAACTCTACCAAGTTCATGGCTCAGCTGAGGAAGGCGGCGGCCGGCGACAGTATCATTGACTTTCAGGAGCACTCCAACTACCTAACCTTGGATGTCATCTGTGACACGGCGATGGGTGTGCCCATCAATGCCATGGAACAGCGGGACTCATCCATTGTCCAGGCCTTTAGAGAGTGAGTTTTAGTGTAATTCTCCTTCAAAAAAATGTGTGACTAATAATTCGTTTACAGCATGTGCTACACCATCAATATGCGAGCCTTTCATCCCTTCAAGCGTTCCCATCGGATCTTTAGCCTTACCCCAGAGTTTGCCGCCTTCCAGCGATCCCTGAAGACCCTGCAGGACTTCACCTATGACATTATCGAGAAGCGTGTGGAAACTCTGCGAAAGGAAGGTCCTAAGAAGGAACAGGATTCGACTGCCCCAAGGAAGAAGATGGCTTTCCTGGATACACTGCTGTCCTCCACCATAGACGGTCGCCCGCTGACACGTCAGGAGATTTACGAGGAGGTGTCAACCTTCATGTTCGAGGGTCACGACACAACCACCTCGGGCGTGTCCTTTTCTGGCTACCTGCTCTCTCGACATCCCGATGTGCAGGTATACATTCTATTCCACTTTAATCTTAGAGCTGGAAACCGAATTTTTTTGAACTTCCAGAGAAAACTCTACCAGGAGCAGTGCGAGGTTATGGGCAATGATATGAACAGGGATGCCAGTTTCCAGGAGATTGCCCAAATGAAGTATCTAGATCTGTTTATCAAGGAAGCACAGCGCGTCTATCCCAGTGTTCCATTCATAGGCCGCTATTGCGACAAGGACTACGATATCAGTGAGAATTTAATAGAGCAATATATATGAATACAAATACTGAATATTTTCTGAATTTTAGATGGCACTGTTGTGCCCAAGGGCACCACCCTCAATCTGGCCCTCGTCCTGCTGGGCTACAACGATCGCATCTTCAAGGATCCGCATCACTTCCGCCCGGAGAGATTCGAGGAGGAGAAGCCGGGCCCCTTTGACTATGTGCCCTTCAGTGCTGGGCCCCGCAACTGCATTGGCCAGAAGTTTGCCCTGTTGGAGCTGAAGACCGTAATCTCGAAGCTGGTGCGATCCTTCGAGGTGTTACCCGCAGTCGATGAGCTTGTTTCCAGGGATGGGCGGATCAACACCTACCTTGGACTCTCGCCCGGTGAGAAATTGAAGCGGGAGGCGGGCCGCCACAAGTACGATCCTGTTCTATCGGCAGTCCTAACCCTCAAGTCGGACAATGGTCTGCATCTTCGCCTCCGGGAGCGACTGCCCTCGTTGGGTAGTTAAATTAACCTTAAGTTTAGCATTAAGTCCCTAAAATATACTTTGAGATTAATAAACATTTTCTTCAACCTGTAAGTTATAAGAATCATTATTTTACAAGCTATAACTTTCAAGTTCTTTTCAGATAATTGTAGTATTATTCCAGTATTCAGTTAATTCTTTTCTCTATTTATGAAACTTAGAGGTCCATGGGACCAGGAAGCCCCAAAGATGTATAGCTAAAATAAAAGAAGTACAGAAGTACTTATACTTACCTTAAATCTTTAAACCGACAACACCAAAATAAAAACATCTCACTAATATGGCAATAACCATTTAAATCATATTTATTTCATTGAAAACCCCATTGTTTATTTATTTTTTTGGGCATTAGCATGGTAGGACCAGGCAACACCAAAGCTGCAGAGCGCGAATAGAAAAGCGGCCAAGTATATTTGCATTTTGATTTTGATATAGACTTTCTTCCTTAAACTGGCTTATATATCGAATTTTTGAGGAATTTGTGATTGTATTAGGTATGGAAATAATTTAATTATCAATGCAATAATTAGCGAGAAGTTGCGAAGAAAATAAATTCCAGATTTATTGTGCTTCATGCTTGGAGCTAAATTCATTGTAAACACTGTTTACAGTAGCCATGATTTACAATGGATCTATTCTGTAAAAGTATTACTTTATGTAATAGGTGGAAATTATGTATTAGTTTACTCTTTCACGTAATTCAATCAGGCCATTTATATTTTCAAAATATAAATATATTTATATTCTAATCGTAGTACCAAATACAAACACAATTAATGCCCTGTTCGCCATTTTCACACAAACAATATTTCATATATTTTTTCTGGCTATATTTTAAGGTGTTAACATTAAATTTATATACCCATAACCCATGGCAAAATCCTTTTAATTTGAATATAATTTATTAAAAAGCATCTATTTCCGCCTTGGTAGTTCCTGCCAAGGTGCGTAGGACCATGAAGCACCATAGTTGCAAAGCACGAACAGAAGACCGCCCCAGTATAGATTCATTTTGCTTTTAAGTAGTTTCTCTACTCTAAACTGAATTATGCAGCTATCCTAAATAAAGTTTAAAGTTTGCATTAGGTATGGAAATAATTAAATTATCAATTGGCTTGAAAATGTGGATTCAATTAATTCCCGATTTTTCATGCCATATGCTTGCAGCTTAATCCATTGTTCACAGTTGGGGATTTTATTATGTAATTCTAACTTATACATTTATATGATTATATAAATCATCATATCCAATATTTAATTTCCGTCATTGAAAATGTCTTCTAATTAAGGTAAAACAGCAATTCAGCTTTACTAGTATATCAGGATGAGCACATACGAAATACAAAAACATGTTATAATGTTTCTATCGTTATAGCTTAAGGTATATACCAATAACTTAAATAAAAATAACAAGTCAGAACTTGGCAAAAACGTTTTAATTTGAACTAATTTTATTGGAAATCTTATTTTTCGCATCTTGGTATGTTCAGCAAAGGTAAGTTGGTAGGCCACTTAAGGACAATGTAGCTAAGCACGAGTAGAAGAGCGCCCCAGTATAGCTTCATTTTGCTAGACTAGTTTTTCTAAACTGACGTATTTAAAATTCTAAATGGAGCTTGGAGATTGCATTAGGAATGGAAATAATTTAATTAGCAATCGTCTTGAAAATGTAAACAACAAATAGTCCTGATTTGTCGTGCATTATGAATTGAACTTAAACTCGTATTTAGGTATACACATACAAATATAAACTTGATCAATTACCGTTCTATATTGCAATCTATTATTTAATTTAATTGTAATTATTTTCTCTTGAGACGTTTTCTCCATCCGCATGCATCTGGTAATAATCGAGTTAGCTGAGTGGCCTCAGAGGCGCCTTCATGGACTTAAGGCACTTCCACTTTAATGCATTCCTAAGTCGAGATCCTTGTTAGTTGGATTTTAAATTCCGAATTTTCGACTATTCTCGCTCTCACTCTCTCCTGTCGCCATAAATATTTGATGTGACGGCAAACTTGGCGGCTATCAATGGAGCTTGGGGATGGGTTAGCGCTTGATGGGTTGGGATTGGATTGGGTTTCGCTTCGTTTTGTTTCGTTTCGTTTCGGCGGGCCCCAAAGGGGGAGGAGCAGGAGGCGGATGCGGATTTTGGGGTGAGGATTTGGCATTGTTGTGCGTAGAAGTATCCGAGGTATGCGGCGTACCAAAACCGGGCATAATCAAAATACAATTGTGCGTGTGTATCTGTGCGAGTGTGTGAGCATGCACAAACGTTTATTTCTTTCTTTCCTTCGTCCGTTCGTCCTTTCGTCCTGTCGTTCGTTTTTGGCGTTTGTTTGGAGGACCGAGAGCAGAGGGACAGGGAAGGCGGCGACACCTGGAGCGCCGAACAGCTGCGCGCTCTCTCTCTCTCTCTCTCCGTCGTCCTTTTCCAAGCTCTCCCTGCCTCCTGGCCCACGTAAGTATGCTATAAACTGGAAGCCAGCGTGGGGGAGACTGCGACTGAGACTCTAGCCTGAGCCTGAGCCCGAGCCAGTGCCAGAGCCAGAGCCTGAGCCGGAGCCGGAACCGGAGAGAGCGAGCCAGCTAATGCAAATATGTGTGCCAGCGGAAGTCATCGTAAATTAATTAATTATAAATCGAAGCGATGCCTAGAGATAGCTGCTGAAATTGAAACTGAGCCCAAGAGCGAACCCGATACCCGATCCTGGCCAACCCCAAGCCCCAAGCCTAGCACGTAGCTCCCCCTACCACTACCCTGCAGCTACTACAGCTGGAAGTTCGGCTCGCTTCGGCTGTTGTCGGCTTTCCATACGGTCTCGTGCCTGGCCCAAGGATTCGCGGCCGTGTCTGGCAGGGACCCAAAACGTTTTCGGGCGCTGTGCTGACAACATCCTCGCAGGACCAACGAGCGGATGGTGCGTCCACGAGCCTCCAGCTCGCTGTATGTGTGTGCAGAAACTTTTAACCGTGTGCGCCGTGGGTTAGTGAGTGTGTGTGTGTTTGTGCGCGTGGCTGTGTTGGTGTGCGCGAGGTGTTGGAAAATTTATTGCAGTTTGAAATCAAAAGGAAGAACTCAAGCCGTATCAAAGGTCTCAGCTCGAATCCTGGCATAATTGAGGAGCAGCCTAAAAAAGAGCTGGAAAGCTGCAGCAAACCGACAAGAAAAAAAGGAAAACATGCCACATTCAAAGCCAATTTTTATATAATCAAGCAATAAAAAGCCACAAGAAGAGGGGGCCAGAGGGTGTCGCCGCCGCGCAAAGCGTTTTTCGGGGATCTATGTGTGTGTGCGTGTGCTTGTGTTTGTGTGTGAGTGCAGAAAACATTAACGGCAGCCCCCGTTCGTGTCTGTGTGTAGTCAGGCGGCTGTGTGAGTGCGGCCCTCTCGTGCTTGAGGCCTTTTTCATAAAGAGGTCAAAACGTTACTTTCGCCTGCTGTATGTGTGCGTGTCCTGGTGTGTCCTGCCCTAGTGTGTGTGCGCAGAGTTTCCACATTCTTTCTGGCTGCCTTTGCCTTTTTTTCGGCTGGTCAACTCAAAGCCAAGTCGAGAAGAAAGTTTCTGCAGTCAGACTTTCGGCTGTCACGAGTACGACCCCGTTCTTAAAGCGGCCCCGCCCCTTTAAAGTTGGGGCCCCATGATATAACAATTAGCCCAGGCGGAGGCTCCACACAACTGGCACACACACCAGGCCACCAGGACAGCAGGACTCGTTCCCGTTTTTTACCAATTAAGCTCGCAATTTCGCGTTTAATGGCCGCTTAGGTGGGCATCTTCTGCAGCATACTTTCGGGTGCCAAGCTGGCTTTTTCCCTGACTTTTGGTGCCCATTATATAAAGGCAAGGTTCGCAGGGAAATATTAGGAAAGAAATGATTTTAGAGGTAGGAAAATATATTTAGAATTTTAAGCCAAAAGAATATTTTGAAAGGGGAATATAAATATATTTTAAAAGAATTTAAGGGCATTAAATATAATACCTTAAGAAGTAATATTTTGGGAATTAAATATCCGTTAAATAAATGTAAAAGGAGCCGTAAAAATGATTTATTTTTTAAATACAAATACTGAACTTTTAAAATACGATATAAAACTCAAAGTATATTTAAAATAGAGAGCAGTTTTCTGGTATTTTCCATAAATAGAAAAAATATTCAAATAATCACTTGCATCTAGAGTTATATTTTCTGATCTTGGAAAAATATAAACTTAAAAAAATAAACAGGAAAAGTGAGAAAGAGATTCTCAAAGTTATATAAACCTTAGACTCTCTTTATGCTAGTTTACCCAAGATGAAACTTTACAGAAAATATCAAATGGCTAGCAATTTGATGGGGCAATTATGTAAAATGTAAAAATGTTACGCAATTTGCTAAAAAAAACAACTAGAAACAAACACACATACACACAAACACTACAAATAGCAGGGAAAAAACATAATTAATAACAAAGCCACACGGTTGAATTCTTGGCCAAAACTCTGGCCTACGGCTAAAAATAACAGCAAAAAAGGACAAAAAGGCACAGGATAATCAAGGGGGATGGCGAGGATTAGCAAGAGCAAGGATGGGGGAAGGGAGGATGGACTAGGACTAGAAGCAGCGGGAGCTACTCAAAGCATAACAATGAACATAACCGCACATTCAGTCGAAGACCGTAAAAAGCGTAAAAAAGGGGGCGGTGCTAAGAGAGGGGGAGGGGCGCGGCAGAGTCACCTACTAAACCTAAATGAAAGTAAAAATTGTAAGCGTAAGCTAAAACAACAAACACAGAGTAGAGGAAAGCCAAAGCCAAAGCCAAAGCAGAAGCAAAGCCAAAAGCAAAGCAAAAGCCGTGAGAAAAGCGATAAGGCCCAGCAGATAAGCGGCATCCAGCACGCGAGCGAGCGAGAGGCAGCGGAAAATTGTGTGTGACAGAGAGGGGTAGGGAGGGAGTGGATGGGAGAAGGAGAGCCTGGAAAATGGCAAAGAGAAAAGCGAAAAGCTGGCCGAAGAGCGTGTAATAATAGGCATAGTGCCCAGCAAGGATATGCTGCCTTTTCTTTGGAAACTGTTTAGCAATGAATAGCGATCAAAAACATTATTGGTTAATATTTTTTTAATAAAATAAGCTTAAAGAATTTGTTATTTATTAAAATTATTAAAACAATTAATTTGGAAATGTGAAGATTTTTAATATTTGAATTAAAAATATAATAAGAAAGGAGTGCTTCAGTGTGCCTTATTTATATAACTTGATGTGCCTCTTTGCCAAAATATTATTAAATCTTTAAGTCCTTGTAATATCCTTAGCTGTGCTAATTATTTCATCCTTTTTATGCATTCCCACAGACACAGGCATCCTTTGAGCCATTGCAGCCATCGAGTGAAGCCATCGAAAATGTAAACAAAAGCGACGCAGGCGCAGCAGTTCGTTACTCTATCCCTCACTCTTCGAGAGCATAGCAGCCGAGCTTCCAGGCTCACCATCCTGCTCGGCCGTCGTCGTGCTTTCCAGCCTGCTCGCAGCCTGGCCAGGCTCAGGCTCTAGCTCGGATTCGGATTCGGTTACGGTTTCGGTTTCGGACTAGGACTAGGACTCGGGCTCAGGCTCACAACGCCACCAGAGTGCGCAGCGTGATGTAGTCCAGCTCCGGACCCAGCTCCATACCGCGACGGCCACTCAGGGAAACCTTCCACGCGGACGCACAGGACGCAGGATTCGCAGGCGGAAAAGCCTCAGACAAATGGCCAGGAATAGCAGCAGCAGCAGCACTAGCAGCAGCAGCAGCAGCAGCAGGAGCAGCAAAAAGGCGGGGGTTAGGCCGTGAACGAGAATAAAAAGCCAGGAGGCGTTCCACAAAAGAAAAAAAATATCACGGAAAAGCGGATAAAGGGAAGCGGGGGTGTGAGTAGCAGCAGTGTGAGAAAATCGCGCCCCGTGGAAATGGAAATGCTGCGGCTCCTGGTGACCACGCCAGCAGCTTCGGCGGTAACAGCATCGCCCACGTCGCTGTCCTGCTCCCGAATTCTTCGCCGCTCTCTCCGCTCCGTGTGTTAATTGTTACTTATGTCTTTAACGTGTATATAACAAAGTTTGTGTGATACAACAAATGGAACGTGAACTCTAAACTAAACTCAGTCTAATCAAAAGCGTACAACGACAACAAACGGTTTTGCCAGTGGAAACGATAACACCAAACCAAACCAAACCGAAACAAACCAAGCAACCAAACAACCAACCAAACAACATTATTCCAACGGGTCCAATGTTGCAGCCAACAACATGCAGCAAACAGCAGCAGCAGCAACAGCAGAGGCAGCAACTAGCAATCGCAGCACCAGCAGCAGCACCAGCAGCAGTGGGAGCGCCATTCCCAGCTAGAGATCATGGAGCCTTAGCAGCAGCCTTAGCGGCAGCAGCAGCAGCAGCAGCAACCAAACGCAATAGCAGCAACTTTTGGAGCAGCGACAACAGCAACAGCATGTTGCCCGCGGACAGCAGCAGCAGCAGCAGCTGCAGCAGCGGCAGCAGCAGCACAACGATAGACTTCAACAGTCGCCGGCGGCGGGGGCGTCTACGGGAGGAGGATGCCTCCTTGAGCCTGGCCGGTCAGCAGCAGCAGCAAGCTACGATACTGGACGAGTGTGTACATATTTTCAAGCGCTTAGTATTATTAACCTTAAAAACAATATCAGCAACAACAACAACAGCAACAATAACGAAAGCAAAGACAAGAAGCAGAGCTCCAGCAGCTCCTGCAACATCTCGTGGTGCCTCTAACCGCAGCCGCTGCCACAGTCGCTGCCTCCGCCTGCCGGTCTACGGTATCCTGCTGCTATGTGTTGCCAGCCAGGGATTGGGACTGGGAGATGCCGCCAAGCCCAAGTCGGCCAAGCAGCACTTCAACAGCAATCAGAACCAGAATCAGAACCAGAACCAGAACGATGTCCTGGGCGGTGTGGGTGCTCCCGTACAGACTTCAGTCGAGGACGAGGCCGAGCTGCTGTATCCCTTCCAGTCCGGGGAGCAGATGTTCGGCCTGGAGGAGGACCAGGAGCTGGAGCGGCAGCAGGAGCGTGACCAGGAGCTCCAGCCCGGCTCCGACGAGGATAATGCGGCCAATCAACGTGGTATCAATGGTGAGTCTCCATCTCTGATTGCAAATATTTCATCTCCCTTCCATCGCCCTCCCAACTCGTGCATGTAGAACTTTGCCTGACTAATGGCATTCGTATTTAAATGAGCAATTGGTTTTCGGGGCGGGGGCAGCGGGGACTCTCTTGGATTTTCCTGCACAAAAAACTTCCAGCGAAGACAAATTGAATTTGCTTGCATATGGGGGGCATTGATGGGTTGAAGTCGAGATAGCGGGTAAAAGTTCAAGGCCCCAGAAACGAGTATATGTTGGGGATTCAGGTACAATTTCGTCTGAGCGTTATACTCATTTATCACTCAGCAAATCTCGGGCTAAATTCGTAGAAATGCAAAGATTTCTAGCAAAGTTTGACAGTCAAATTATAAAGCTATATTTTACTTTATGGGATAATAATTACAGTCAATAAAAACAAACATCTGAGAAAGTTTGTGTTAATGAGACCTAAACATTATTGTCGTTGCTCAGCAAACTTAGCTTCAACTCTTCATAAAACAAATTTAGAATCCAATTAAACTTAATTTAAGTTTGAAAGTTAGTACACATTTATTTATATTATACTACGAACTTGACCTGATTATATTCTCGTAATTAAGTTTATATAAACAGAACACATAGAAAAATGAAGTTCAAGAGAATTACAGCTGGTTGGAGCCCTTTCAGCCATGTTTACTACATATTATTGAAACCACACTGCGTATGAGCAATATTCAGGGTCTTGTCAGCATCGCTTCCGCCTTTTCCGCATAAATTTCGTTTGGGACATTCAAAGGAAATCAAAGAAAACAACGTTTAATTTGCATTTAAGGATTTAAATCTCTGCCTAAAGTATTTTACCAAGAACTCAAAAGAAATAATAAAACAAGTTCCATGGAAAAGCTTCCCGCATGATGCTTATAGTCAAAACTACAGAAAAACCAAGAAATCAATAGCGTTGAAAAGGTTCACATTGAGATGTCGTCTCGTGCATCTGGAGAAGGATTATTTCCGAACCGCACACACTGCGTATGAGCGATATTTATGTGCTTGCATTGCGTATACGTAACGTGTGAAGCACTCCATGCGCCGCCGTGGCGAAACAACCACAGTAATTCCCGCAAAACTCATATGCCCAGCGTATATACGTTTACGTATACGTAATATGTGGCGAACATAAATTATCCCGGCCGCAGCATAAGCGACTGCAAAATGAACATAATGGAACAACTGTCTGCAGTTGGCCGATGAAATATATTTCTGTATGCGCCCCGGGAGCGTGTTAATGTGTGCCCAGCACACATATGCTGGAATATATATATTTATATATATACACAAGTATTTTTTGCGCCACATCAGCGAAAGTCAAGTCCCCTTTGCACCTTCGCAACCTTTTTACCTTTTGGCCCTGATTCCGACTGCCTGCCTTCGCCAGCCTGCCTGTCTTTCGGCCTGTGTGTACGCGGTGCAGTCACATTTTGGCCAACAATTAAACCCGACATTGCACACGGTTTGCTTAGGCGGAGAGACCCCGGAGCCATTTCTCATTTTAATGACTCAACTGAGCCAGGTTCAGGTCTGAAAGTGCCTGTCCAAGCCCAGACAAAGGGGGAAAAATTTGAGCGAGATGTAAACGTTTATACTTCAGATATAATTTAGGCTTTGAAGGCAATATTTCAAAGTGATATTGATATAATAACAATATGGTATTTGTTTATTCTAGAAGCCATTCATTGTCCTCTTTGAAATTGCGATAATTTTTTACGATATTCAAAATATAAACATTTGTTTCGATGCCAAATTATTGAGGATTCTTTTGTCAGCACCACATATCGCATTTATCGATATGCAATCGCTATAAAGTTCACGAAGGATGATGTCAACGTACAAATCTCTAAACCGCCGTGCGGATGTTGATGATGTCAAGCCCTGATAAGTAGTACCCCGGCAAATCCTGTCCAATCCCCTTGTTTGTTTGCTCACTCCACCCACCTCCTCCACGAGGACGAGTGTGCAAACAACAAACAAATCGGGGAGCTCGTGACACACAAAACTACTCTGAGGCGAAAACGTGTCCTGCGAACTGCAATTGCAGTTTGTATTGGTGACAGCAACCACGAGCGCTTGTTGTGTGTAAATCAAGCTTTAAAATTAACGCAGATTGCTGGAACAAGCGACGGGGCTACGAGCAATTAACATGAAACCAGCGCGAAAAAGTCCACAAAAAGTGGAAATAATGCAGACAGCCAGGGCACATAACTCAGGTTGCCCGCCCTCCTACATATAAATTTATATAAATATATATGCTGTATGTGTATATAGCGAATGTGCACTGGTCTGCTCTGCTTCTGCTCCTGCTCCTGCTCCTGCTCCTGCCGTGCTCCTCAGCGACCTTTGTTCGAAATTTTATATACGAGTATCCTCGCGCACATGCTCGTCGTATACAAATGTTTGAGTGTGTGTATTTGCCTTGCTTTTGGCTTTTCTATTTTACCATCGACCCAAATTGCGAGCGCGCTCTCCGTATAATAACAACAAAAATACACTTGCACACACACTCACACACAGTCTTGGCTCTTGGCTCAAAATGTGCCATAAGAGTGTGTGCGGGTGTGTATTTTTCAAAGTGTGCGAGGACTGTGTGTGTGTGAGGCACACGCAAACGTGGCTGTTAACGACGTTTCAGGCTCTCGACGTCGGCGTTTTCCATGTGGGTGGCGGCGTGGGGAGGCAGGCGGCGGTTGGCAGGCGCAGACCCTGAAAAAAGCCCGAAAGGAAGGAGAATATAAAGTTAAGCAAAGACCTCGACCTAAACGGCAGGCGGCCAAAAACTCGCTATTCGTTTGTCTCTGCCACACTCTGTATGCCCCACTGTCGGTGTGTGTGTGTGTGTATGCAAACATTTTGAAAAATGATTGAGAAAAACAAAAGCAGAGACAGAAACAGACACCAAGAAAAAGAAAACGAGTTGGGAAAGCCCCAAAAGAAAAGTCCAACAAAAAATGAGAGGTGGAGAAATAAAGTTACAGTTGAGAAATTCGACTATTAGATACCTGGTATGGGTTGCTTTAAAAAGTGTTGCATTCCCAAAAGGGAAAGAAAATATATTCTAAGCAAGCCCGAAATTACAAAGTTAGTGTAAGTTATACATATTTTATTTTATACTTTTAGACACGTTGTTTATTGAAATCAAGTTAAGAGCTACTTCTTAGGATTAAGTTATGTATGAATGAATGGGTCTTTCATATAAAAAAAAAAATGAAATAAACATTTAAAGACTTCATTGCTTAGAATCATTTAAAATTGATTTTAAACTAAGAGGTACTTCCTAAAGTAAAGTTAATGCCGAGAAAGGCTTCTATACATATAGTATTTATATATTACCATAACTGTTTTACATACATTTTTTAATTTATTTTAAATTAATAGAGATTTCTAGAAAGCCAATTTTTTGGATTTTCATATTAATCTAACTATAATTAATTTAAATATTGTTGTACTTCTAACAACTAAAGAGCTCTTTCTGCCTCTAAAGTGTAACAAATATTTATCTATCTTTCAAAGTTTCTTAGAACTACATCGACTATAGAATGTTGCCCCTGATCAAGAATAACAACTTTTATACATTATGCTCCATAAAGTGTGGTAACGCTTCCTGCACGAATACAATATAGACTGGTGCTCGACCAGTAACGGGTATAAAAAAAATAAAACCGAGGAGACCGAGAGCACGCACAGCGCCTTAAACACAAAATTTAAATCGATAAATCAAAATGCCAACAACAGTCCCAACAACAAAAACAACAAGAACGCAACAACATCAACAAAAGCGTCCTGGCAAGGACGTGTGAGTTGCATGCTAAAAGCCACGAGAGACGATGGAAAAAAAGCACCCAGAGATGGGGGAAGGGAAAACGAGTCCGTGTGGGTGGCAGGAAGTCGTTTCCTTCCTGCCTCCCATTTCGCTTTCGGCTCGGTGTATTTTTCTGTGCTTTATGAGGCAAGGAGGAAGCAAAGGAGTCGGGGTTACATGGGGTTCGGTCCGAAATGACAACATTTGGCCGCCTTTTTAATTATTGACATACCGCTCCAACCCCACCATGGGGCAGCGAGTGTCCTTCCATTGCTCGTGGGCACTAATTGCCCCTGTTGTCTGCCCCCGTGGCCAGGTCCCACTGCTGCTGCTGGTGGCTGAGATTTTCCAAGCTGCCTGCAACTGAGTCAGACGTAGGTGAACCTCCAGGATTGGATATTCCATCCCAACCCGGGATGAATCATGTTTGGTGGGCCACGAGGGGTTTCGCCGCTGGGTATCAATGACTCGTATCGCTATCCGTTATCAGCATGATTCACTCAATCCGGGGTTTTGCGGTCACTCGGTGAAAAAACAGGTTTTCGAATGCAATCCGTAAGATATTGAGTGTCAATCGCTTAAGCAAATCTTTCTCGAACGCGCTCGGAAACCTACTAGACCTTCTCTTGTTTGTTTTTAATTATTCAAATTTAATGTGGTTCCAAAGCTTCCAATATATTTATGACTAGTTTTAACAGCTTTTTGACAAATTATACACAAATTAGCTATAGATAGGCATCGAGTCCCCACTCAAGACCATTATAGGATTATGTCTCCCACAAATCAGCGATACTACATTTGGTTAATAAATACTCATAAATTAAGTTCACTTATCATTTTGAAGAGAGCAGAGATTAGATTTCGTTTGTTTACTTTTGGTATAATCCCAAAGTATAAGGGACTTATAGCAGTTGGGACTGATTTTCACTTGAAATAGTGGCTGGAATTCACGTGTGTATCATACTTAGACTTCAGAATCACATAATTTTAAGCTTCTGCATTATAATTTTAGCTTAGAAAAACCTTCGCTGACTCATATATGGGTATGGGTTTTAATCTCTGGAATTTCTGACAGCTCTCTGGGCTGTTTATCTCAAAAGTTATTAAGCCCAACTCGTATATTCGTTTACACTTTAAATGGTGCTTAAATTTCAAGTACCTACTTGCGGCAACAAGCACCAGTAAGCATTTCATTCTGCAGGGGAATATGTCGTTGAAACTTTGCAACAGATTTCGGAATTTTTGAACGCTCAGTCTCAGAGAACTTTAACGAGGCCCATAAATTCGTAAATGCCGAAATTAGTGTAAGAAACATTTCCCATTAAAGCGGGCACCTAGTCCTCCTCCTTCTGCTCCTGCCGTCAGGCAATGTATTTCTAGGCAAAATTGGGTCAAGCACATATAGGCATTATAATGCTCGCACTTTGGGCCTGGGCTTGGCTTGGTCTCGGATCGCCCTGGGGATAGAGCGGCGCTTTTGATTAGCTAAAATGCGGCCCACTCATGTGTGGCTGGCTGGCTCTGGGGCCCTAACTGTGCCAAGTTATGGTCGCCGTAACTTTTTGGTAAGGAAGGTAGGTGCAGGAAGGACAGATCCTGCTCCTGCCAAGTAACCTTCATTGACAGCTGCTCATAGCCGTGATAAACTTTCTATGGCAATCCTTAAGTGCCCCCATCCACCGCCATCAGTTCGGCTTTCATCCTTCAACCCGCACTGTTTATTGGGCACAGGACTGCGCCAGGACGAGGCTCTTCTCTCAGCCTGCATTGATTCAACAGCCACTTGACAACCCTGCAAACACGCTGAGAAATAATGTTAGAATATTTGTTATTTAAGTTCATAAAATTATAGCTTTTCCTAATTACAAATTACGATATAGATAAAGATAAAAATGGGTTCCAACTATATAAGTTATCCCCTTGAAGACAACTTAAAACCTCCTAAGAATATTTCGATTGGATTTTCCTCAATTTTCAGTGACGCCTGCATTAAATTTCTTATATTTCTGAGTACCATTTTAGATAACAATATTTTTCGCAGTGCTTATCTGTTTTTTGCCGCTGGCACTGGCTTGCATGTGCATTGCACGTTTGGCTTGCTCTGATTTTGGCTGTTTGGCTGTTGGCTGTTGGCTGTTCTGCTTTTGGCTGCTTTACTGTTCTTTGGCTGTTGTTGGGCTGGCTAATCGATTCCGGCGGCCACCTTGAAGCTCTGGCCGCTCTTCGCGGAGCGTGCGGTTCGTGCCACAGCGCGCTGTCTCTCTGATAAATTAGCAGCTGCTTTCATGGGTCAAAGAGCGTGAAAGCATGCGGACACCGCGGACTCTAGAGGGGGCCAGGGAGTGTTGTATGTGTGTGGGTACCACTTCCCTAGCCACTTCCGCCTTCGGGGCGCTGCCAGCTCTCCCCCCATAATGAACTTCCGGCCAGGCGTGCGATTTTTCTTTGACTTTCGCTCTTCTGGTTCCTGTAATTTTCGTGCGTTTGTTCAGCCGTGATTTATGCACACTGATGACGTGGCAGAAAAGTAAAGCCAGTCCAGAAAGCCAGTCCAGAAAGCCAGTCCAGAAAGCCGGCCCCAGAGGCCCCTCCGAAAAGCCCTGCCAGAGTCCCTGCCAGTCCCAAAGTCACTCCGGGGCCCTGTTCTTATCGCGCCCTAATGAAGTTTAACCCCTTGGGAGGGCAGGCAGGCACAGCTGAGAGAGAGAGAGAATTTCGCTTTATCTATCAAATAATACTTTTATTGCATTATCAGGCAAAAAAGTGGGGGCACATAAATATTCATGGGATGCGATGCTTATATACAACGGGTACATATAGTTCGGGGCTGGCCTAGGCCCAGCGAGTAAGCTCTTTTTTGGGACATGAATTGGAATTTTTGGCAACGAAATGGAATGGAATTTCACTTTACTCCTCCTCCTGCAGGTCTCCGCACACACTTAATGGGTTAATCGATTAGGCCCCGCCGCCTCCTTGGGTGGCGCCTACTTGGTCACGCGATTCCAGGCGCTGGAGTGTCGCTCCGCCTCGAAGAAGTTACTCAGCGTCTGGGGCAGATTCTTGCGCTTCGCTTCGGTTCCAAAGATCTGCGGTGGCGTGTAGTAGCTACCCCGGGGCGTGGCAGCCTCCGTGGTCTGTTGCTTGACGCTCACTGGGACCTCCTCCGGGGCGGGATTTGGCGTCAGCACCTGCGTCCGCCACTCGTAGATGCGGGATGGTGCCTCTCCTGGGGGCTGGAACTGCAACTGAATGCTGGCCCGGCTCACGAAGAGCTCCTCCTGGCTGTGAGCTACTGCGGCTGCCATCTGTATGGATCGGTTTCTACTGGCGGACTGATTGCGAGTGTCGACAGCCGCAGAGCATTCTGGTGTGGCTTTGTTCTCTGGTTACGAATTCGGTTGCTCCGTAAACAACGCGTCTCGGCTGGCATGACGCATACCGCGTACCCATTGAATGACTGAGTGCCACCTGGAGGTGGAAGCGTGAGGTTAGGAGTGGTTATTATGGTTGCACTTTTATTCAGTTCTGGATTTGGGTAATAAGAGCTAAGAAATATCTCTTATTTTAGATAGGGTTGTATAACGAGAGAATAAGTCTGATATAATATGTCTATAAAAATAAATTCCTCAATATAAAATGAAAAATAATGTAAATGTTTATCGAGCAATTTAAAGAAATATCAATATTTTAAATGGTTTGTATAAAAAAATTAATACTTAACAATACTAAAAAACAAGATTTAAGTATATATTTGTATTCCTAACAGAGGAACCCTCCCTTAGTGACTAATAAACCCTTCAAGAAAATCCGTAAAGACAACAATTTATTACCCTCTCTTGATGCATGAATAACTACTTTTTTTATTGATTCCAAATGCATTTGGTTTTTATTTGATTGGAATAATCACGAGCTCATCTCTGCGATGAAATCACCCAAAGCTCTCTCTCACTCTCTCCTCCCATAAAATAAAAGTGCTAAGGAAATCTCCTTCGAGCGGAATAACTTTTACGATCCACAGCAACTCACCTGTTGGCACATTAACGCTAATTAATTTGCGTGATTGGCAACGATACCATCTCTATATATCTCCGGAGCTGCGACTCACGAAGACGCCTGCAATCGCTTAGTCAAATTGTGGTGCCATTTCGCGAATCGCGATTGAGACTCGGAACTGGTTTCCCCTCGACGCCGTGCTCCATGCTCCATAATAAGTATGTGGAGAGCAGGCCGGCCAGCCAGCGAGGCAGACGCCCACATGGTCGCAATAAATAATCAGAGACAATAAATAATAAATAATATTTAATAGTCATTATTTCGTTACCTCCATCGAGGGAACCCAATAACAATTTGATGACCAACGCTGCTTCGAGGGGCTCGTGTCTGTAGGATGGTGTAGAGTAGTATGTTCTCCTCAAAGTCATGACTCGATGGCGTAATCGAAATGTCGAGGGGATTCATTTTGATACTTGTACTTAATCAATGCAAGATGGTCGAGGAACCAGGGATTCATAAGTTTAATAAGTGATATATAATGTATTATATTGTGTATGTGAGTAATAAAAGTCAGCCTTTTATCTATTTCTTCTGTCCCAGCTCGCGGTATTTTTAGCTGCGGCTTTTCTTTATTTCCCGGGAATTAGTAATTTTATTTCTCAGATAACCGACATTTATATGTATGTGATTCATTAGCGAATAAGAAATCTGCTGAGACTTATCTCTTGGACTCTAGCGTCACTGTTCCAATCTTTAATACTTCATTTTGCTATTTGCTTAAAAGATAATCTGTGAAGCATTAAATATTCTGGGAATTATCATATCTCAAATCAAATAGAGCTAAGACTATAAACACTATCTTTGAGCTTTAAATTAAATAAATTCCAATCTCTGACAGTTCTGTTTTGCTATTTACTTTTCCATAAATCATAGCATTAAATACATTATCTGATTGACATTAAAGTTGAATATTTGACGCTTTAAAATAAGGTTTGGATAATTAAAATCCCTGATAAACCTTGGCCAAAACTCCTCTTACTTAATGTTAAATATTATGCTCACAATCAAATCTTCTTTATTAAGACCTAAAACTCAACGTTTTTAGTGTAAAATTTATCAATAATCAATTCAATATGCTTAATTGCCAATATTTCTCCATATCACGTATCAATTTCTAATCAGTTACCTTCGAGTCATAATTATTTATTCATCTAATGAGGTATCTTGTTCATTTTCAAGCCTTTCACTGGTTCAAATTGTAAAGAATCATTAGCAAATTATTACCTTAATTCAATGCATCTCGATTTCAGCAGGTGTCACGTATCTCGTATATTTTTAGCTCAATTTAAAGACGTAGTTATGTCTGCAATTAATGCGACAGCTTCTGGGGTATTTTAAGAATTACTCTTTTGTATTTATTTTTGCTCTTTTTGAACCAATTTACATCCTTGCTGCATTGCAGCCTCTTCAAACCCATTGACCAACTCTCAACTGTCTGGGTAACTCAGTTCTCAGTTCACTTTCCCAGTTGCCTGGTACCTAAGCCGATGATCCAGTTTGATAGGCAAGATACTTGCTTCGACGAAAAGGGGTTTCCTTACCAGATTATCCAATAGCCTAACTGGGGCTACACTGAAATAAATTGTGCATAAAGTGCAATTAAGAATGGAATTTGTAATAGGAATAAAACGATAGATTATAATTCAATCCATGCCCAGTATACATTTTAACCTTGTCTGATAATGAAAACAATAAAGTAAAGTTTCCAGAAAAATGTATATTTACATATCTTGATAATCCTATAAATTTTATTTATTTTTTAGGTATTTTAGTAATAATAGTATTTTTATCTAGTAATTTTTTCTACTCATTTTTTTCTGGTGTAACTGCCCTGAAAGCCTGTTGGTTTTCAATCGGCAGCGTCGTCACTCATTAAGCATTTTGCCAGTGATTCACTAGAATCATTCAGTTGTGGCTCACGCTCGGTGTGGCCCCGCCTACCGGCTCCTTGGCCCCCCTTTTCAGAAAGTGGGTGTAGTTGTGGGTGTGAACCGAAGCGGTGTCCGTTAGCTGCATGCAAATTGGTAAATTGGCAGGGAGTCCGCCTGTCCGTTGTCTGAGCCCAACCGGTTGTAGAGCACTTTTCCTAGCTGACTGTCTGTCAGTCTAACGTCTCAGTTCGAAAACATTGTGAGTCATCTACGGGTCTATTTCTGGGACCTGGGTTAGACGATCTTCCTATTCGCTACAAAGAAAACAAATATATCTATTCGATATTACAAAATATAACTCATTAAAAGGATATAAGAATAAAAGTTAAGGGAACTAAAGCGATATTATTCAAGGACTTTAAACTGCCTCAATGTTGTTTGTAAATGATTAAAAGGTCGAAAATATCTTTATAAATTCATGAGTGTATTTTAGAATAATTCTTCAGTTCTAGGCTCTAGTTTTTATTCCAAGCCAAGCCTTCTCCCTTTCATTTTCTTGCCCTTGAATGTGCCACATCACACACATTCTCCAATGGCAACATAAGCACTATGTTACACACTGGGAAAACAAACAAACAAAGCTAGACTGGAGATTAAGAAGCCAGCGATAAAAAGATGACTTTTGTGGCTTTCGAAGCCGACTTATTAGAACTGTGCGAATGCCATGAATCAGTTGTGGCGGCGATTAAAGTCGCGTTAATTATTTACCTGGCGCACACGCGCCAAAATGATTGCTCACAGTGCAAATGATTGTTAAACATTTACATTGCAAACATTTACCATCGACATCAACATCATCATCATCGGCAGTCGAAGTCGGCAGCAAATAAGTGCAATTTGTTAATTGTTGCAAAATGCGCTGCATAATTTACGAAATAATTGCCATAAAAATCGCACACCAAAGGCGCCGCAACATTGGCGACAAGGGAGTATTGCCAGCGAATTTTCCGAAAGGTCGAACCACTTAATTGAGGATGTCTAATAGGGAGATGTATCCAACCGAATCACGGATACAGGTAGCACTGCAAAAGGTCAAAATGGCAGTCAGCAAAATGACAACAATTCGTCATATGTATGATTCTTCAGCGGTTATGTTTGTTTTTAAATATTTCAAGCTGAGACATTCTTTTTAGCACTGAAGATTGCATTATATTTTAATCACGTTCTTGTGGCTTTTCCATTGCATTTAATTGTTGGTTTTGCTAGGCAACCATGAACTAAGATATAATAATGATGAATATAAAGATATAAATCTGTGATTTTTTACAGTATTTTAAAATAATCTTCTTTTAAACCACATTTATTACATGCGAAAAATTTTTCATGCGCGAGGGAAACTTTTCTGGGAATCAAAGTAGCTATCTGAGTGCTTAACGTTTTCCTGTTATTTCTGTTTCATTTGAATAACAGCGAACAGCGAATATTCCTTTCCGGAAAGCCTCCCTTTTGCATTTAATTTTTTAATTCAATTATTTAAACAAATGATAACTTTGCGTTAAATGAAATTAATAAAGTTATTTTTTGACTTGCTCAATTAAAACTTAATGGTGTGGAGATGTTGTTGAAATGTTAAGGGGTTTGTATTTAAATAAGTTTGATTAAAATTTATTATATTTATTATAAATTTTGGATGGAATATAAATTTCGAGAAAATTAACTTGTTAACTATTACAAAATTACGTTGAAAGCGGCTTTTATTTTGTGGTAAAAACGTAAAAGCATCTAGAGATGTCATACTGCTTATCCTATTATCTTGGCATCATATTATCTCTTAACATTTTTACAGGACTTTATATGAAGTTCTCCCCTAAAAATTACCTTTATAAATATAGTATTTTTAATGTTTTATCTATTATTTATATTTTTTTGCAGACACGCACAACGATAACTCGACCACCACGAAAACGCCACTATTCCCGAAAGACCTATTCACGAAAGAACAGCTTGAGAACGGCGCTGTCATCCTGCACATCATTGGGGTGATCTATATGTTTGTGGCGCTGGCCATTGTCTGCGATGAGTTCTTCGTGCCTTCCCTTGACGTAATCATTGAAAAGCTCGGCATCACGGACGATGTGGCCGGCGCAACGTTTATGGCGGCGGGTGGCAGTGCCCCCGAGCTCTTCACCAGTGTGATTGGCGTTTTCGTGTCGTTCGACGACGTGGGCATTGGTACGATCGTTGGCTCCGCCGTGTTCAACATCCTGTTTGTGATCGGCATGTGTGCGCTGTTCTCGAAGACGGTGCTATCGCTAACGTGGTGGCCCCTATTTCGTGACTGCTCCTTCTACAGCATCAGTTTGCTGGTGCTGATCTACTTTTTCCGGGACAACCGCATCTTCTGGTGGGAGGCGCTCATACTCTTCACCATCTACATCGCCTACGTGACCTTCATGAAGTGGAATGTCCAGGTGGAGACGTGCGTCAAGAAGATGATTACCAAAAACAAGGTGACTCGCGTCCGAAGTACAGATCAACTTATGCCAGCAGTAAGTAGTTGGGAAGTTTTTTTGCAACAAATCAATTCAGAAATCAAATCAAATCAGTCCAATAAAAAATTCCAACAAAAATCTCTCTCTCTCTCTATCTCGAAATGTTCTTAATTGAAAACGAAAAAAAAAGAAGTGAAAGCTTAAATACAAAAAAGTAAAAGTCAAAAACAATTACAAAAAACGTAAATCAAGAAAATCGTAAAAGAGAAAGCGAAATTAAAAAGCCAAAATTTGTTTGCCAATAAAAATGAAAAGAAAAGAATCAAAGTTAAAACGAAAACGAAGATCCTTTGCCAGGAACGAAATTTCGTTTTTGATTTTCGTTTTGTGTATGTTTTTCCCACCCGAAAATCACCCCCAGAAATCCCCCAGTTCCACCTCCATCCCCACATCCCCACATCTCCGCATACCCACATCCACAAGTTCAGTCTCATGCCAGCATTTGGCGCGTGCCGGACTTTAACCAGTTAGCAGGTGTTACTACTATTTACCAACCAGATATCTTTATGACTAAGGGCCATTGTTGTTGAATCGTCGTCGTCCATGACTAATGAATCTGAAGCGATGCTGTTGCTGCTGCTTCTCTGTGGCATTGAACGGCACCATAAATCTGGTCACTCAGAGTGATTCCTCCGCAGTTCCACTCAAAATTTCACCTGCAGAAATCCAGAAATTGATCTCCTTGACCCACTTTGGGGTTTCGTTACCATTCGAAATCGAACTGCTCACCTATATGGCATTTCTAGATCCATCGCTGGGATCTCTCGGCCGGAAAAAACCGGTTTCCGGATTCTACAGGGAGTGCCTAATTAGAAAAAACCTATTGTACAGCTAAGACTAACCGGTTTAGATCCTCGAACATCAATTCAAATATTTCTGAGCTCATGCAGCTTTAAATACATTTCCAGTTTTTGAAAAGATATTCGAAAAATGCAGTTTAACTTAGCTTTTCAATTATGACCTATTACGATTATGGGTAGGAATTTAAAAAATATATAGACATTTGGTTATAAGACATTTTTCAAAGATTGCGTGCCTTAGATATAGTTTTGATCTATTTCAAGATGTGATGATATTCCAGTTTTGTGAAATTGAAACTGAAATATATGTAAACTTAATTTCAATTCATGATGATTTGACAATATTACGCGATACTTTGAAAGTAAAAGGAAGCTTCCGGATTTAAACTCTGTGGGTCTATTATAAAGCTTTATAAAGTTGTTAAATGTAAATGTATAATTATAAATCTGAATTGTTCAATAAATAAATTCAAATACTTCTAGTTCAATTAGACCTAAATCCCAATCTTAGAGTATTATCCAATCCTGCTAACTGATTAAATTCCACTGCGTTGCACCTCCACGTTCTGCTAACTTTTTGATCATTATTATTATTATCTATTCCTATTCTTTCATGCTATCGAAATACTCTTTCTCTTCTATCTTACTCACTATAGTTCGACTTCTGATTTCTCTTTAGTATTAGCTTCGATTCCATTTGATAGTCAAACGTTTGATTTGCTATGCGTCTCTCGACTTGTGTGAATCCACCAAACTCCTTTCACTGAACATATAACCTTCCACTGAACACACTCACTGATATACACACACCCACTAGACACACACACATACACTCTACACCTGCCCCAAAGAACTCTGCATGCGAGTGTGTTTAACCCAGAAAGAAACTATTTTTGCACAAAAACAGAGCTTCAACTTGATCTTGATCTTCAGTCGATACTCGAACCTGGCCGCATGCTGCGTGAGTGCGAGTGCGAGAGTGAATGCGAGGAATTAAGCGAGAGGGAAAGAGAACGAGCTATTTGTACGCATGCGTAGAGCAATTTTCTGTATTTCCACGCTTTTTGCTCCGTAAAACACACATCCCTTGCGCACACACCTTTTTCAATCGTTAATCAGCGTCAACTTGAATTGAGAAACAACAAATTATATTTTTGAATTCGAACTTAACATTTTTTATGATAAATTTTAAAGATAGTTCTTCAGAGGAGTTGTTATCTGTATGTTCCGCCTAAAAGTAGTCAGAAGTTTGAGACCTGGGCTGCTTACGATATTCGTTAAATTTCAACTCTCCATAAGGAAGTGTTCTGAAATCGATTGGCAAAAGTAAAATTTTCCTAAATATAAATTCCAATACATACCAAAAACAAAACATTGTTGACCTTAGTATTTTATAAGAGTCTTGAAATAATAGAAAATGTTGCCAAATTGATAAAAATCTCTGGAAACAGAACACAAAAGACCTTTCTCGCTCAGACTTTCCTTTCCATTTAGCCAAATAAAAAAAACATATCTTTCACAATTACAATGTATTTAATTTATTGAACTTTTATCGTATTAATAGTCGTATAAATATTCGTATAAATAGACGTGTGTTTATTAAGCATACATGTTTTTTTCCGTTTCAATAACTGAACACAGATAACAAGAGCAGTCTTATGACATATTCATAAATATAATTCACTAACTAAGGAATTCACTAACTGGAATGAGTTCGGGGGAATGTTTGTATTGTTTGACTAATTTCGTGGTTTCTCGATTATCTATTCGATCTTTGGGCAGTAGCTAATACTTGATGCTGTCACATAAACTACCTCCAAAATATTATTCGGTAGCTCCTGCGCGGCGACTCGGGTCTACACCTCTTCAGGTCTGGGCATCAGAACCTTGGGTGACATGATCACGCCGTGGCCATAGTTGTTCGGCAGCGTGGCGCTCTTCGCGATTAGTGGCACGGGTGGTGCACTCCTCAGGCTGGGATTTGGACTGGGATGGACCTGGGCCAGCTGCTGGTGTCTGGGCAAGGTGGCACTCTCCAGGGGCCGCGTCTCGTGCTTGATGTGTATGCGCGCCAGGTCGCTCTCGATGAGCAGCGGATTGCTGATAGTCCGGATCATTGGAGGTGGCGAGGCGGAATGCTTGCCAGCCTTCTTCTTCATGGAGTCCATGCTTTTGGTCTTCCTCAACTTTCCTGGTGCAGAGTCTACCACATCCACATTCTCCAGGGAAACAGGCTTGTAGTGTGACTTCTTGCCGAAATGGGCCTCTGGGTCATCCTTGGCGTGCTTGAGGTCGTCCCACATGCGGATGTCGCACTCCTTGAGCTTCATGTAGATGAATATGACGATCCGGTAGAAGACTACGTATCCAATCATCAGGCAGAGGGCAAAGGTGCAGTGATCGCCCATGGAGCTGATGAGATGGTCCGCACTAAATTTCACAATGTCGCGATCTTTGCAGAACTTGTAGATGTACGGCGTGAGGAGCATCCAGTACACTAGGACCGTGATCAGTTCTATAATCCTTTTTTGAAACATTGTGGCTACACTCGCGATGCGATGCGGTTCGGTTAGAGATTCGTAAACAAGTGAGACTCGCGCGGGCTTAGGCAATATATATAAAGACTCGGATTACACCGACCGCAGCGGAGCCGAGCTCAAGCCCGGGCCTCGGCTCGCCACTGAGTGCATCCGATTCACAGCGATTCGCTTCGATCCGATCAACCGGCTATCAGTCGATATATTATCACTCGCTTTTGTTTACCAAAGCCATACATGGAGCATAAACAAATGCTGGCCTGGGAAGTCACAATACTTAGAATATCAGCGCCATTTCTTGGAACGGGTTTTGGGGTTGCCCGGGCAAGGCGGCTGGGCAGGTTGACAGTTCTTCCGATCTCTCAGGGAATTTATATATATTACACTATCATAAGCAAACAGGTTGAGTGACAATATCGAGTTTGAGTCTGTTTGCCTTGCGGATTTGCATCTCTTAGATCACTCAGGTCAACACTCAGGGGCGAAATTTCGAGCTTGAGTGTCTTGAATCTTGAGTTGATTTTCGAATTACTGTTTGTGTGATTCATGCTGGACTTAAATAATTCATTATGTGATTTAAGCGCTTTGGTAACGAACGTAATTTGCCCCCCTCGCACAACGCCTTTGTCTCCGATCGACGATCGGTGATGAATTTTCGATATTATAAAATACTTTTGGCGTGATTTCATGCACAGACAACCAACTGCAGCTAATATAGATTCGTGGCTAATTGCAGTGTCAAAAATTAATGGAACCTTGGAAAAGGTTGAAGGTGAATAAACCTGCCCAGAGAGAGAGTTCTTTTCTCTCCGATTTCTCCCTTTGAGACTGTGGATTTCGCAGGTGTCTTAGGTCTTTGCGTCAGTGGATGGATGAGTTAGACCGAACCGTGAATGAGTGTGATGGGAGCTGAAAACCCCGCCATTAGCCATTAGGCATTCGATCATGACTGGGCATTAATTAGCATTATAATCAGCGCTGTGGGGTAGTTCACCTGGGCACGAGCCACTTGTTAAGACCTGCCCTGCACCTGTTTCGCTTCCACTTCCACGTCCACTTCCAGTTCGAGTTCCAGTTTTATGAATGGGGAGTTACGAAAGCCACGCTCTCCGATCTCCGAGACTCATTTACACCACTTTGAGGCATATAGAGTGAAAATATATATATATAGTATAACAGGTATCAGGCCAATTATCATATCGTTTCCATTCATTCATTAGAGTCCCCTCACCCTCCCATATCGTAAATATCGTATATTTAGCACACCTTTTGGACACTCTCGTAGCCTTAAAGTTAGTGCTTGCTATTGCATTAGTTAAACCCACCGATTCCGAATCCGACTCCGATCCGAATCCCTCATCTGCCTGCGCTTCCTCCGCTAATGTGCCAACAATTAATTCGCATCGATTGAAAACGTATTCTTTTCGGTTTCAGTTCTCTGACAAAGTTTTTCCAAATGTGTTTGTGTTTTATCTGTTTCTTTTTGATTATAGTGAAGGCAAAATGAAATACAACAAAACTTCCCACTGCGCTTTGACAAATATCAAATACAGATATATCTTTAAAAAAATATATATATACAATGAAAAGAGAAAATGTCATATAAAGCTTGTATGTATTTAAAAAAAGACAACCCCAACAAAAATTGTTGCAACAGACAAACAGAAAAAATTTCCAACGAACAAAAAAAATACGAAAAGTGTGTGTTCATCGTTTCTCTTCTCGTTTCTTCTTGTTTTCATTCATCCTCGACTTATATACTTTTGATTTTGTAATCTGTATATATATATACGGCTCCGAAAGGGGCAGGTACTTCCAAGATCGATCCTTAGCACCTACTACTACTACTTTCCTTCTGTACATAACTGAAAGTGTTGACTTGGCACCGATCGATATGTTTATTTTGTTGCACAAAAAAAGAAAACTTCAGAAACTTGTTATATATATATTTCTTACTCCTCCAAACATCCACCTTTGACAGCCAAGGTCAAAGAGCCAATCGAATGTAAGTTCCAGACTGTCGATCTCTCTCTGATCCCCAGACTGTACTATATATATTCCCTAGATCAGCTGCACAGTTCGATCGCAAGTGGTCCGTGTATCGTAACGTATTGTGTTGGATGTTGTGGTAAACGGTATTACGTCGTTATACTATTTTTTTATCATTCTATCAGTTTATTTACTTTTTTGTTATTAAGTTAATGTTCTCTGATTTCCGTTCAGATATTGGCTCCCCAACTAACTTGCACTTACCGATTCGACTAGTTCTTAAGTCACACACCAACAACAAGTACAACAACTACACCAACAGCCAACACCACCAACTACAACAGATATCACAACAACCAGAACAAAACTACAACAACTACAGCAACATGTGACAGTTAAAAAAAACCCCAAAAAAGCTACACTCAACTTGTAAATTTATACAAATTGCAATAATAAACTTTTCTTCTTCTTCTTTTCACCTTTTTCTCGAAATATGCTTACCATAAACAAAAAATAAATCCAAAAACTACCAAAAATGAACATTACACCGCTCTTTCGAAAAAAATACCACAACTCGAAAAATCAATCGAACTCGAAAAACCTAAATCAAATGAAAAACCCCAATCCGTAATCGTTAACGTAACCGTAACGTAACCGTAACCGTACGCCGTTATGGTTACCGCCAACCTAACCAAAAAACCCAACGCCACCCACTGTTCCGTTCCGTTCCTTCACCTGCAGGGTAATGCGGCCAACTCCTCGGAAACATCGATGGCCACCCAGCCGGGCGGCTCGGTGACATCGCGTGCGGCGAGCGAAACGCGCTCGGGTCCGCCGGGCTCGAGCAACGCGGGCGCCACAGGTAATAGCAGCGGCGGGGGCGGCACCTCGGGTAGTACTCAGACCGGCGCCAAGTTCCGCCACGGCCTGTTACAGCTAATGATACACACGATAGATCCACTACACGATGGTAAGTCCGTTGAGTTGCCACAGTGTGTTTTGCACAAGTAAAGCCAACAAAAAAAAAATGCCAATTGCCAAACAAAAAAAAATAATAATAAATAAAAAGAAATTGGCAATAAAAGCAACTAAAAGTTCCCATAATGAAATTCCCCGCTTACCGCATCACCCAAAGTCCGCTACTCCCCAGAGGTCCTGAGGCCTCTAGTTTCCAATTTCCAAGTCCAGTTCCAACTCCATTTCCCTAACTCCTTCGGCACTGAGAGAAAAATCTTAAGACCATTAGGAGTAATAAAATATATCAAACAATTACAACATTTTTTGATGTTTCCCTTAACAAAATTATTTAAAATAAAGCTCATTAATGTAAAATTGCTCATACGCTTTACAGTTAAATGTTGAAACAAATGAAACCAAGCATACAGGGCGTATGAGTAATTTTTGTGACTCGTTTTGCGGTGATGTTGCATTGCCTTAAATTTTACATTCTTTTTTATGATGTTACACCCTTGATAAATATACATTTTGTAAGCGTATAGTAAATATTTAAAGAAAGTGATTCAAAAGTTAGCTTTAAAACATATTTTTTATGAGGAAACTGCCTTTAAAATTCCTGACTAAGGATTTTTGCCTCAGTGAAATCCCAAACCGCCACGCTTACATCCAAAATAAGATAAATATACAAATGCAATATAACATCCATACTGTACTCTACTTTATACTATACTATATATACTCTGTACCTGTACCTTTACCTGTTATCTATATCTCTGTTCCAAAAAGTACAAAATCGTTCTGTTCAGTTTCGTTCTACTTTTCGGTTGTGTTTCCTCGAACTCTGTATACAATTTTCTGTGTTCTTCTAATTGGATGTTTGACTTGCCAGCCAGAAGTTACTTTCGCTCATCCTTCCACTTCTGCCGCTCTGCCCAATTACTATATCTGTATCTGTATCTGTATCTATGTCTATGCTCCGATTTCCACTACCATTTCGCTTTTACGTTGCGTTGTTGCCCTCAGTTCCGTTCGGTTGTTCTTTGCCTCGATTCGGTTTGTTTTGTTTTTCTTTCAATTTGGTTTTAGCTTTCGTTGCCTTTGGTTCACTTTTTTAATGGCGACCTTGGAGCCACTTACCTAATTAGCACGCCAGGCCCAGACGGAGCGTCGACGCGAACTAACACCAAAAAAATAACAGAAAAAAAAACAATCAAAAAAGTAACACAAAAAACAGCAATAGGAGAGAAAATGGGGGCAACGACAGAGCCAGAGGCTTCAACCCTTCCGTTTCCGTTTCCTTTTCGTGTGGAAGGGAAAGGTCATCGCGATATCAATATCCCCCAAAACAGGATAGAGTCTGTAGTTCTGCAAAGTTTCCAATCAGCTTGGCCCCGATGGCTTTCCACCATTGATTTGGTATGGATTAGGCTCTCGGCCGTGTATCTATCCATGAAAAATGTGGAAAATGTGTAGGAAGGTCTCGCTGTCGCCGTCGCCGTCGCCGTCGTCGTCGGTGTCGGTGTCGTTGCCACGGCAATGGCCCACAGCGAACCACGAACGAATCCAACACGGAGTCGGATTTTCGATTCGGAATGAGGCAACGCTCAGGGGCGTGCTCGCCAAGGTTCGCAGGTGCGAGGTGTTAGAATTCGTGTAGCTCCAAGTGGGCCTACCTCAACTCGCGGGCAGGTGAAAAATCGCTGGGGAAGGTTCTGTTCGCATCGAACACTTCGAAATTGTAGCGTAGCCTTCACCTTCAGATGCCAATCCAAATCCAATTGAAATTATATATAGTATACAAGAAAGGAATCTAAGATCTGAAATAGTTTTTAAAATTATATACAATGCTAGCAGACCTGACCCGCTTTGCTGGGTCCGAGCTAATGCTAGCTAGAACGTTGTTTTGCCATGTATATCATTTGTAGAAAACTATAAAAGTATGCTTTATTTATTTATTGTACAATATATTTGGTTAGTCAGATTACAATACGATCATTATGAATTAATAAAATTTTATCAAATGAAAAGTACAACTAACAGGAATTATATAAAAAATTATATAGCGTACCCTGTGCACACTTCGTAGTGCATTAAGGAAATAAAATTTGGGACGTCATACTCGAAACGCGAGAATCGTTGCTTCATTAAGAGTTTCTCAAAGTGATGAGCAGCGTGCTGCTACGAATTCTGCTGTTGCTGCTGCTACTAATCGTCGTCGTGCAGCTATTCGAATGCAACAAAATGCGGTTCGTCATATTGTGCTTGAAAGAGCAGCATTTGGTTATGATTCTACTCTTGATTACGCTTCACATAGAACTGTATTGATCGGTGCAATGGATCAAGTATGCAAGCATTGTAAAGCATTGAAGTTTAAAACCGAAACACCTGGATTGTGTTGTGCTAATGGTCAAATAAAGTTACCTGATTTGATGCCACCGCCGGAACCGTTGTGTTGTTTGATTTTGGGTGGTGCACCGAATTCGAATCATTTTTTGAAGTACATACTGACGTACAATTCGTGCTTCCAAATGACTTCATTCGGTGCTACGAACATAATTAGTGATAACTTTATGCCGACTTTTAAGGTAAATTAACATTTTACAAAAATTAATGTTTCTTTTGATGATAAAGCAACGTTCGACTTTGAACATTTCGATTCTCAACAGATTCAAGGCCAAGTATACCATCAACTTGGTTCTTTGTTGCCCTTCCCTGACCAAAGTTATCAATTTTTCCAAATTTACTTTGTGGGCAAATTTACGTGGCCGTACCATATCGATGTTAAAATTGGTTCAAATTAAATCACACCAATTTCCAAAAACAACTGGAAAAAAAACTTTTGCTGTTTTTTTCACTTTACGACTGTGTGTCGCTATTCATGCCGAATAGAGAATGAGCCTATACGTCAGCATTCCCCAGAATGGGAAAAGGCTGCCGCCAGGCCCACTTCGACCCAGCCAATATTTTATTTAAACCTTTTTTACGAATTATACATATTATATGTTTCTGGTCACTATTATAATTATTATTAGTTATTCATCCGCTCCAGCTCTGGAATGGGCGATCCTGCAGGGGAGGTCAAGTTCTCTGTTTCGTCTCAAGGCACATCCATCGGTAGTAGAGGGGTATTAGTGTTATACACTGTGTAGTAATAACTCCGTGGACCAGATACCGGTAGAATTCGTTGAACTTCAAGTGCACGCTCTCGCTCACGTTGTTGCCTTAGTCTCACTTTGAGAAACTCTTAATGAAGCAACGATTCTCGCTTTTCGAGTATGACGTCCCAAATTTCTACGTGGCCGTACCATATCGATGTTAAAAACGTTCATAACTTACGAACCAAAGCACATACAGGCATCGTATATACATACAAACCACCGTATTGATACCACCTTTCAAACAAAAAAAAAATTTTTGAAATCGGTCAACGCACTGAGCCTAACACTGATTACAAACACTTTTTGCGTTTAATTTTTATATATATAGATATAGGTGCCAATAAATCGATCCATCAGGATGTGTTTGTAATTAAATAAAGGGTTTCTTTTGCCCTTTTTAAAAGACTTTAAGGAGATATGAAATTAAAAGGAAGGAAGGATCGTGAACTAATTAAAATCAAATTTAAATTTTATAAGCTTCAAGTAAAGCGATGAATTCTTTAAAATTTTTGTACACAGAATTAAAGTGCGTTTAGGCCCCAAAAAAGGGAATCAAATCCAAATACTATATTTCCACCAATTATTCTTCAATGAGTCGCTGCTTAACCACTAACAATACAACGTTATTAAGTTCTAAATTAATAGATTCCCCTAAAACAATTAAAAATGATTAATTAAACTATCTAGAATATATTACCAATCGCATAATCCTGTCAAAGCCAACACAGACTGCAGGGCTCTCTAGTCTGAAATTCCCCATGTACAAGCCACGAAACCGTTTACCATTAATTAGATGATTCAGTTATTGTGTCTATAATCGAAAGTGAATCTCAATCAGAGCTAGTTTGTTAGATCAGGCAGATGCGGGATGGGGGTACGGGTCTTACAGGTGTTTATTCTTTCGCCTTCAGTTGCTAATGCTTCACCGAAATGCTATTTACTGATTTATTTTCGGCTTTGTTTTTCATTTTGTTGCAACAAACAACAAAACCAAAGAATGAAACAATAAAAAAAAAAAAAAAGCAAAAACAAAAAACAAGAAATTTGATACAAAAATAAAGAAAATATTTTATGTTGTTCAATGTCAGTTTGGAGTTACATTTATACCAATATCTATATATATATACATATGCGTTATATATCTTAGAGCCTAGAGAGATTATCATAAATTCCTAGAGTTTGCTGGCGCAGTTCAATGGCACACGTACCAAGTACTGGGCACGATATACCATATACTAGATGTACCTTAATATATGCCTGAATACTAGTACCTGTGCCACCGACTGCGGCCAGATTGAGTTGAGTTGAGTTTGACGCGTGACAAAAACAAAAACAAAACAATTTATACTGTACATATTGAACTATGCGTTTTTAATGTTGTATGTGTTAAACGTAATCATTATCGTAATTGTAATTGTAATTGAAATTGTAATTAGTTAGCAACTAGTACAATTGGCTCGCAGCAATGCTGTTTCGCCACAAGTCGGGCCCAGACTCAGACACATTGTACACCAAACACCCATCCACACACATCCGAGTAGATAGAAAACTATTCAAAACAATTAACGAGCTCCGGTGCATGTGCGACTAGTCGAGCTTGTTCAGAGGCTGTTTTTGCATAGGTCCGATCGCTTTTTGTCACTGGAATGTTCGTCAAAAATATTGTTTACTTATGTGTACTGTGCGTTTCTTTCAACTCGTTATGCTCGTTGTATGGGAATTGTGTTTTCGGGGCCTGTGCCGCCTGGAAATCCGGCCAGGAAGTGGCGGAAATCTTAGTCACAGAACCTTGATCTCGTTCGAATTAATTAACTCTGCCAGTCGGTCTTGAGAACACAACTCCCATCCCAAATCTAGTCGTGCTTTTGCTCTCAGTTCTCTGAATAAGCATGTTCTTCTCTAGGTCTGTATGTCAAACACAAGAGAGGAAACCAACGTTAGGGTAACCCTAGCTTTAGTGACCTAAGATCCCCTCCATAAACACACACAAGCGATCTATAGAAACGTAAGCTTAGCTTAGATGTAAGACCAACGGAATCGTGTACATATATACACACATATGTATATGTATATAGCTAGAGCCGTGCTATAGCAAGGGGTCTCTTCGCAAATAAAATAGACTTAGCCGTCCCCTGAAAGAGAAAATGTAAATTCAAAAGCAAACTTCATGCCGTTCATTGACAACAGAATAATCCAATCGAATCGAATTGAATTGAATCCAATTGAATTGAATATCGAAAAGCCATCAGAAAAACCCCCGCCGTCCGATCCCCTTAACATTATCATGAAAAACCAGATCGAAATACTAATCAGCTCTTAGTGCAAAACACAAGTTCACACTCAATAGATCGAATCGGATCTAAGCTGATTCCGATTCTGAGACAAAGTTAGACCGAATACCCAAGAGCCTCTGACACGGTAAATATCAGTAGTGATCTCTAGCCTAGTCCTAGCTACTATATATAGTCCTAGTCGTAGTCCTAGTCTGCTCCCCGCTCTCTATCTCTCTCGCTCTCTCTCTTTCTGTCTCTCTCTACTGCTCTGTTCTGCCAAAACCCCCTCCCGAAAAAAGAAAACTCTAGACTAGACTTTATCCGTATCCGCTAACCCCGTAACTGTCTCGACTTACTCAAGCAACCTCCAAATGCTGTCTCGCAACTGACATCAACATTTTGTATAAAATATTTTCAATATACATATAGACATATATTTGCGTATATGAACGATCCAATCCAAAAAATCCCCCAAAATGAATTTCTTTGTAAATTAAAAAGCTCTAAGAAAGAAAACAAACTAAAAATCTCAAAATGAAACTCGTAACTGGGTTAATTCGTTTATTTCTGATTTTAATCGATGCAATTTTATTCTTTCCTTTTTCTTCTTTTTTTCTTTTTTAATTTTTCGCAAAAAAAAAATACCAAACCAAAAATATCAAATAAAAAATAAAAAACACTTGGATTTTGCGTTCAAAACTCAATTCGTTGTGTGTCAACAAAAACAATATCGAAAACCGTAAATCGAAAACCGAATACCGTAACCGCACACACACTACTCTACAACGACAACAACGCTATTCTAACACCACCAAATCCACCACACACACTCGTGTTTTGTGTACCAACAAACAAACAAACCAAAAACAACAACAAAAACACTGCATTTCTTATCGATTTATTCGAAAACACTCGCAAAAAAATAAAAACACACACAATTACAATGACAAAGATGATGTTCCAGGCAAAGTGGACGAGAAGGCGACACAGCTGCACGCCATCGCCTCGCTGAAGGTGCTGCTGGATGCCACCAAGCCGCAGCGCGGTGGTGCCACCACCTCGGCGGCCAACCACGTCAAGATCAATCTCAAGGAGACCACCATCGGGGATCGTCCCAACGGGAATATCGACACCACCCTCGACTCGGTAAGTCACCTTCTATCCATTGCCTGATTTCGAGTGCGCAGTGCTAATGAAATAATTTATAATGCTCATGATTTTCCTTAGGCATGATTTTCAGTTTCAAATATATAATTTTTAACATTAATTTTTTAAGATTATAATTATTGTCTGATCTTGAGTTGAAAAAAATATAAAACTGATTGATTGTGTCACACAAAATGCGCTGCATTCTTCATACAAGCGACGAAACGACAAATTCAGGCAATATCGGTCATCATATTAAGGATAATTAATTACCGCTATAAAAGAGGAATAATTTGAGTAGGGATAGTTTTTTGAATACCGCACAGTCAATATCGTAATACGAAAATCGTAATTGTAGTACCGTATGTGCTATTTCGAATTTAAAGAAGAAATACTTTTAAAATGTCGAATGTCGTAAGTGAATATCGTAAGTCCATAGAGTAAACTCTTAACAGGAAATTATAATTAAAGTAAATGTGACATCAAGAAACAACTTACAGCAGGAATGTATATGATTTAAACCCATTGAAAGCCCCTTCATGCTAATTGTTAATAAAATTGTTAAATTGTGTTTCCCAATACCAAGAAACCCCCAGAAAATGAAAAGAAAACCTGCAAAACCGACTCCAATTTGATGTATTACCTAGTTTTGCCAGACAGGCAGGGTTTAGCGACCAGTTCAAGCGACTCACAAAAATATATATGTACACACCATTTTCCAATTCTAGCTGTGTTGGCATGTTTCCTTTGCATTGCTAATCGATTGATTGATTGATTGATTGAGCAACTGATTGGTTAACCGATTGAAGCAACGTTTGAACTGATTCTAAACTGAACCATGGTGTGTTTTTACGCCCTTTCCCATTCCACATACAAAATTATATATGTTTTGATGTATACTCTTCCCTCTCCTTTCCATTTTGATGTTTTCCCACTGGTGTTTTTATGGCGGTTTCATTTCCAGAAAATGTCAATTGCATAAATATAAGTGTGTTTAGGCAGTAAGTCAAGTCCGCCCCGAGAAAGTAAAAAAATTTATGTACCAAGAGAATATGTACCAGAAAGATCTGTCTGTGTGTTTATGCAACGTTTATGTGTGACTTTTTTATGGATTTTCGGTTTACTTTAACTTAAACTAAAAACGATTTGTGCCCGAATTCTTTTCCATTCAACTGTTCAAAAAAAGAAAACAATCCCACCCACCGCCCACAGCCCATCCCCACCCACCACACAGACTCTCTATCTATCTCTATCTGTCACAAACACACGCCTGAACTCCACTCCCCTCTGTCTTACCCTTTTGGTTTGTGTATGTTTATCTCTGCCACCCTACGGAGTACCTTCATGGCCACGTCTATCCATCCATCTCTATCGAACTATCAACCTATTCTACCTATTCTATCAATCTATATCTCTCTGTGTGTGTTTTGTCTTGCCCCAGAATAAGAAGAGCTAATTCGGAATAGTGAAATTTTTGCATACTCGTATACCCGTACCGTATGACCCATTTGGAACTCATTTGCTTTGTGTCTTTTACCTAATTTCGTTACTCGTACCTAGCGTTGAACCAACAACCACCACTCCACCACCGACCAGAACAATATATACAATAAATACCAAACAATACCGATGAGGGGAGAACCCCAGTCATTATTGCGCCTCGCATATTATAATTTCCATTCATATTTCATTGATGTGCGAAGCAAAGCGATGCGGTGCAGTCATTCCAATGCAAAGTAGCTGCGCCCAAAACCACCGATATCATTCATACACACACCCACCGACAGCACCACACTCCCCCCGGCGAGTGTGTGCCCGTAAATCGCTTATATTCTCAGTCAAATTCAACATTTTTATGCATAGGCGCAAGCACTTGGCTTTGGCCCCCCATCAGCTAAGCAGAATTTAATATAAAGAAAAATCAGCCAAGGCAGTGACATTAGTAGCATTGCATTCCGGATGCTCATTGAGAGCACAACCGACTTTACCCCTTGCAGAGGCTCCCAGGGAGTTCCGCTTCGGCATTCATTTGTATCTAAGTCTGTTTCGAGCTCAATGAAACTCCGATGTTGATATCGACATCGATTATTTCACTAGTTTTTTAATAACAAATATCGAAAATATCGATAATGAAAATGATTAAGAAACCAAAATATATTAGCTTCTCAGTAATTTATCGTAACTATATCGTAAATATAGTTCGTTAGTTAAAAATGAAAACGTCTAAAAAAATTGTTCGATAAAAAATATATATATACATTTAATTTATACATTAATTTAATAGAAAACATGGCTATATTGAAATGAACTAATACAAAGCGTCAACTATACATAAATCGATATTGAATTATACGATACAAATATCTGTATAAATTAAGGGCTTTTCCTAAATATATGCTTTTATTATGCATATCTACTTCCATCTGCAAGGGTGTTTAGACTTCGGCTAGTCGAGGATAATCCCGCTTCCTAGTAGATTATTAATTACATTCTTTTTTTGTTCTTGATTTATGCAAAGATCACAAAGCAAACAAACAAAATTCTGAGGTGCTGACTCGCCTCAATTACCGCCACCGTCATTTGAATTCGACTCACAATTAGACACAACATGGCCCCGCAGGCCGCTTTAAACAAAATTTTTTCCGAGTTGGCCCTCGCTCTTGAAGAAAATGAAAAAGAAAATCCCTCTACACAACAAAAGGAAACTGTGTTTGTGTTTCAACTCTTTCCCGCTGCGTATGTGTTTGTTATGTAATTTCCCGATTCCCAACACCTCTCTCTTCTACACATTGCGAACAGTCTATCTATCTATCTTTCTGTCTAATCCCCCGAAAGTCTTCAACTTTTTACCAACAGCTTAAGTTTTAATCAAAGTTTTATTTCCATAACTGATCTGATTCCGAGAAGTTGGCCGCAGAAGAGCGGAAAATTAAATATTTACTTATATAAATGTGTACTCTTCTCCCAAAATACTTGCCCCATACAAAAAAATATATATATTGTATTGTATATCTTGAAAAATCAACCTAAAGCCATCGTTGAGTGGTCGACGTCCTAGCTGGATTGAGCAGAGGGTCAAAATTCAGACACGCAAATTTAGCATCAAAGTTAGTTTCATGAACAATTTTATTGATCTCTCTCTATCTATCTTTCTCTCTATATCTACCTATCTTCGCTCTTCTATATATTGCATACGATCTTTATAATTTCTAACAACATCTACTATATATCGTAAATAATGAAAGTGTTGTTTTTTCTTTATTTTCTAAAAAATAACAAAGAGAATATCGGACAAAGGCACGCGAATCGAACACTAAAGCTCCCTGACAGTGGTCTTGTTTGAACTGGGGTTTCAGCTTGATAACATATGAAATATAGATATATTTCAATCAGGACCAAACCTTTTTATCATATGTGTTAAAAATTATTTGTCAGTATTTTCTAATGAAGATTGAACGAATCTTCTACAAACTAATCCTATCTAAATAGAATATCGTAAACTAAATCATGTAAAATCACAGCAAAGGAAATCAATTTAAGATGATATTACTAAAACTGCAGTAGCTATTGAGCCTCTAAAGGGTTTCGTGATAATTTCCCCTCAGTAAAAAAAATAATTTAATTATTTATAGGCGCCAACATGAGATATCTAATTACAAACTCGTAAACTAAGGCACATTAAGTCAAGGTGATGATTAATGATAATTGCCCATAATACCAAGTCCAGAAACCACAAGCTGTTAATGACTAACCCATATTTGTAGCGGTGTTGATCGATAAAAACCCAACTATAGAGATTCCCACCAGGTGGCAAACCTGAGTCAAGCTATGGTCACTGGCCAGGAGCGTCGAGTGTGTAGATCGCATATAAATTTCCACTTTGTTGTTGCATTTTGCAAGGACACCGAAAACCGTCACCCACTAACTCAATAATAATAATACTACTATAATGATATATATACACGCACTCACACTTGCTGTTATGATGTGTCACACCCACACTCTAGTAGAGCTCGAGTAGCTTAGTGATATGAACCATAGACCTAGTCACTCCTTTTAACCGGTTTTACTTTCTACTTTCGTTCACGATATATCTCGACTCCGATCGACTCGGATCGACTCTGTGTAGACTGTGTGTGTCGTTGCACTTGCAAGACTAGACTTACTGAGCATGCCCACTGTACGAATGCACCGTAGCACCACTGTACCCGCGATGCTGATTGATCTCTGCACGTTCACGTTCAAGTCCAACCATCTCTCCTCCTCCCAGCACCAATCAGCATCGCATCGTAATTGTGTAGCCCCGCTAAGTAGAAGTAAGTGCATCCATTTGGAACTCGTATCACACTAAGTAACTCGATATTGACACCGATCCCTCCCCGATTCACTATCCGATCTCCGCCTGTCTGTGAGTGAGTTCTCCCCCAGCCGGGAATCGAAATTTTGATAAATATATCCAAGTAAACCACCAGTGTAACCCGACTCATGGCCCATCTGTAAACATAGCTCAGAAAGCATTCCACCTCAGAGACCGAATCGAATCGAATCAATCAACCGCCGCCACCACCACCACCCACTGACTCACTCACAACACCCACATTTTTACTATATATTTTATACAACAAATTCCGTATTATATATTCAATATTATATATATATATATAACCATATACTATGGCTAAGACTAACATCTAACAACTCGACTGCAGTCCAGTTCGGTCCAAGCCCTAATCGAATATCTATCTCCCACCACACCCTCCGACACAAAAGGCGCCCGAAATCGAGGATGAGCCGGAACCACTGAGCATGGCCTGGCCGGATACGGCGCGAAAGCGGCTCACCTACGTCCTGGTGGCCCCGCTCCTGGTGCCCATGTGGCTAACACTGCCCGACACGCGGACGCCTCGCGGCAAGCGCTTCTTTCCGGTCACCTTCATAGGCTCCATTGTGTGGATAGCGGCCTTCTCCTACCTGATGGTCTGGTGGGCCAATGTGGCCGGCGACACGGCGCGAATTCCGCCCGAGGTACGCACAGCTGAAGATAATCCCTGAATCTGACAAAATCGCCTTTTTATTTGAAGAAGAAAGTAATTTAAGTTAAAAATGCTATTAGTAAAAAGATATTGGAAAAAAAATATTAAAACAGTTATGAAGAAAACAACTGAAAATAATTAGAAGGAAATATCTACTTATACTATTTGTTAACGAAACCCATTTCTTCTAAAGATTAAATCAATATTTTACTTCCTGTGGAGTTAATAAAGAGGTTTCGATATATCAAGGCGACCTTTTTAGACTTCAGCTCGATTTAATCCCGAAAAAATATCCTTGGTGTAAAGGAGCTTCCTCCTGCTTTAGCCTGCAGCTGATTAACCCTTTTCAACCATACGCTTTTATATTCTTTCCAACCCGATAGGTCATGGGCCTGACCTTCCTGGCAGCAGGCACATCCATTCCGGACTTGATTACCTCGGTGATTGTGGCACGCAAGGGATTCGGCGACATGGCCGTGTCCAGTTCCGTGGGCAGCAACATATTCGACGTGACCGTGGGGTGAGTGTGTGCACCAAGCAGGCCTTATATATTAACCCATGGCGAAGCAAGACTAACTGGCATTGAATCCCTCCCCCGATAGCCTGCCCATACCGTGGCTGCTGTACGGCATCATCTATGGGGCGCCCGTGGAGGTGAACTCGGTGGGCATGGTCTGTTCCATAACCATCCTGTTTATGATGCTGGTGTTCGTGGTGCTCTCGATAGCCTGCTTCCGCTGGCGCATGAACAAGGGACTGGGCTTCACCATGTTTCTGCTGTATTTTGTCTTTGTCGCCGTCTCGCTGATGTTCGAATACGACCTGATCACTTGCCCGGTGTAAGGGGCAAGGGCAAAGACAAACATACCGGGCAGTTACCGAGGACACCCCGGGTGTCCGAACGGATGCGGATGCGGATCCAGGAGGAGGATGCCCCAAGGATACGACCTCACATCCAGTTAGCTAAACTATATACAAGCGAATTAATGAACGGATAGCAAATTAATTAACAAAGAGGACTACAGCTAAATAATCGAATTGTTAAAACCACACACACAGGACACAGTCACTCAGCCACACAATCACACACATCACGATGATGAAACTTAACGTTAACAAATGCGAGTTAGTTAGTGCCAGCGTTTCTTTTTCGAAAGACATTTACTTTAAAGTGTTAGCCGCGCAGCTTCTTAACGCAAGCCCTACACCGACACCGACACTCACACACACCCTATATGGCCTATACTCTACGAAAAACCTTTGCTCCCGACCCTTGTATCCACTATCCACTGTCAGCTATCGTATCTGCTATCTCTACCTACAACCATATTAGCGAGACAATGGCTTCCCCACCACCACCACTCTCTCTTACTAAACTATCTAAGCTATTTGGGTTTTAACTACGAATAAATATATATGATATCTTGGCACAAATGGGCACTCCCTATATACGGTACGAAAGATACGATACGATACGATACGATAACGATAACGGTACGATACGATGCGATAGAAAGTGGAGCGAGGAGCGCATAGAACGTGTTTTGTGTTGATCGAGCAGATGCCTTTCAGTTGCGTGCTCTACTACGATTTCTCCTAAAGCTTTATCCAGAGCCTCTATCTCTAAACTCTATCTAGTTTACGACTTGTACGCATAATACTTATATACCCACTCACACGCACACTTACATGGCATACTATATATATATATTGATTAAGTGATAATTTGCGTACGAACGAATCGAGAAACAAAAAATGGAGGAACGAAAAACCCTCTCAAGTAAGCTACAATTATACTCGGAACACGTAGGAATGCTACTACCTAAAACATTTGCCATACATCCGAACAAGAGCATTATGATTATCGATTATTATCCAGATTCCAGAGTCCGATTCTAATTCCTAATTCCTAATTCTAATCCTAATTCTAGTTATGGTTATGATTCTAGTTCTGATCCTAATTCTAATTCTGATTCTTGTTGGCGCGTAGAGGAGCGGAGCAGAGTTTAAATTTAACTTTATATTGAAACCATGTTTATTATATAGACTATACTTCGAATCCAAACAAAAACAAAATACTAAGCCTAAAAAGCGAACAAAAAAAGAAGAAAAACTAAGAAAAAAACTAAAACCAAAACTAATTTCATATTCTTTTTGCTTAATGAAGTCCCCCAAGTACATATATATATATATATATATATATATGAGCATATTAACGTATTTATATATATATATAAACGACATATAAGACGATATTTAACGAAAATATGAAACAAAATCAACTTGCTCTCTTTATTTAGAAGGTACGTAACATTTTTCTAAACTAAAAACTAAAAACCAAAAATCCCTAAAAATGGCCGCAAAGAAATGCTAACTGGAGGCAAAATCCAAGTAAATTAACATAAAACGCATACATATATACACCTAATTATATACATACATATATATATTTTATATATAACAGAAGATAACTTACTATATACATATATATATGCAACTATACTTAAGTAGGCAATGTATCTAACGGATATCCAGACGTTTGCATATGGCTCGCAGTCAAGTTAAGGAAACGACAGACCCACAAACACACACAACACAGATACAGATACAGAGACACGGATACAGATACAGATACAGAGATACACTCGAACAGAAAGCAATAATTTTTATGAATTAGAGGAAGCAGCAGCAGTGGCATCGCACTATATATACTCCTCTAAACATGTACGATATGAGAGTCTCAATGCAAAAAATCGAACAACAGCAGTTGTAACTCATCGCAAATAATTATATATGCATGGATTATATACATTTATATATAGATGCTGCCTCCACTGAACAGAAGCAGAAGCAGAAACAGATGCCGATGCCGATGCCGATGCCGATGCAGAATTAATGCAACTTTATGGCTGCTCTTACACCCCATGGGTGCTGTGCATTCGACTGCACACAGTTATAATTACCATATAAATAAATAAATAATAATAATTATAAAACGCATATAGGATATGGACGAGAGGCCGGAGATTGGCGCTGAAGATGAGCAGGGAACGAGAGCTGGAGTCAGTGTATAAAACTTGAACGAGGCTTACATCAGGTCACAACCTCTCCACACCAGACAACACCATAACAACACCTTCCTTGGCCCATTAAAAATCCAGCAGAGAGCTGGCTGAGAATGCCTTGAACGTTTATCCTTTTAACCCTACAGATTTCGTTTAAAAATATTAATTTAGATGGGATATATTGTGAAGAATATCTATAATAGTAGTCTTTTTTGAAGCTCTTTTGAATGCCTTAAAAATTATATAATTGCTTAATCCTCTACTATATTTCTATAACTTTTTGCTCTAAAAATACCACGTTTAAGTTCGTCTAAAATTCTTTTAGTAATTTTGCCCTCTCAGCCTCTCCCAGCCCTTCTCATTGTACCTCTCGAAATTCCCAGAAAAAGAATTGTAAACTTTAGTCCATCGATATATACGAAGAAGCACTTGCATCGTATATATCCCCAACTAGCAAGCTCACTTCTCAAGAGTAGGATTGCCTCGGTCTGAGGGCTTTAACAGAGACAACTTCCAAAAAGAACAAACAACAAATTAACTTAAACTTTTATACAAGCTGTATGTTTAACTACAAGGAACAACAACAACGTAATAACAAAAATAAAAACTAAAAATCGCATAGAAAACCCTTAAAAAAATATCTTCCAAATTAACTTTAAAACCAAGTCATATTTATTATATAAAAAAAGTGGAAAATACACTCATACTTAACTACTACATCTTATTAGAACCTAACAAAACGTGGAAAAGCACACCCAGCAATTACTTGTACTAAAGATTTTCCCTCACTCACTCACACAGACACACACACTCATACGAGGCCCATGGAAAACTATTATTCACACATATCGCGTCCCCACTCTTCTGTCTATAAAATAGGTACAAAAGCCAATGGTTGGGACTACGACGATATTCCGCTGGGAAATTGTTAACGAACTATAAACTTTAGCTTTGTGTTTGTGATCGAAACGATAGTTCCAAGGCCCTTCTCTCATGCCCAAGACCCCCTGCATCCTCCATGGAAAGGAAAATAACCCACACCCATAATCCTGAATCATTAGAACAGAAACGCACACCAAACACACACCGAACACACAACAAATGTCGAGTGGCCGTAGGAGTCTCGCTTTAAAGCAAAGTAAATAAGAGGAAATATATACAAGAAACATATATATACAGATATATATATGAAATTGTTATGGTTATAGATTTTTAACAAGTTGAATAATTGCGTAAAAAGTAAAAGTAAAGTGAAACAAAAACAAAAACACAAAAAAATTGTTGAAACATTAGCAAAAGCGTTCATAAAAAACCAAACCATAAACGAAGCGAAGCGTCAGGCGGAAGGTAATAATATTAATAATAATAATAATAACGAAAAGGCAGAACAAACAAACCAAAAAATTGAATCGAAAGATATAGTAATGCTATATATACTTTATGAAATATTTAACTATGAAAATAAAAATCATTGTTTGAAATTAAAGCGAAAAAAGTAAACTTACTAAAAAAAAAAAACAAAATCAAAAAAACCAAAAAACAAACGATATTATGTGTTTGCTAATTTTTTTGTGTCCTCTACCAAATTTTTGAGTTTTTCTTTGCAGAAAAATCCAACCGTAAGTATACCCAACTATTCGATTCGCATTATTTGAACGTAATTGGCATGACTATATGTGTTATTCGATGTTCCCTCGATGTTTTCAAACAAAAATTAGCAAACACACGAGCACAGAACAGAGAGACCACAATTTGGTAGCATTTCTATAGATCGATCTGGCCATTACTAATCACGCGCTCTCAAGTCAATCACCTATAACAATCGTCTTGATCAAGAAATACCGATACCGATACCGATATATATATACCACATATAACGTCTACGAGTAATAACGGGAAACGAACGAGCACATAATCATTACTTTCAGCTTTAAATAATCTACGAACTAGACCTAAACCAATATATATTAATATATATTTACTAACTTTTATAAACCAGTATATGTACCATATATAGATAGTGTCTGTGCATAACACGCTCCAAGGGATTACTTTTTTTTAATACTCCGTACGATAACGAATACAGAATAGAAATGCAATGTATGCAAAATATACTTATATTCGATTATACAAGATATTTAGAGACAGTTTCAAGTTGCGTCCGTTGTTTAGACACTGAAACACAGCAAACAATAACAAATTGTCAGTCGATCGATATGTTTGCCTGCGGCTTCGATATGTTTTCGATTTTTCTTTTGTGTTCGACGTGGGGAAACCAAACGATTACCGATTAGCATCGATGACGAATCAAATACGAAATACGATATATGAAATCCAGTAAAAAGTAATAGTTAACATATTGGTAGACTTATTTAACGATTTTATAGCGTTTTCAAATTTATAAGTGTATAAACCGGATGCGTTTATTTTCTTATTTGTAATGCCAGCGATCAGCGGATCAGCAGATATATAGCGCGTGAACATATGGCCGTCGTGTGTAATACAGTTATCATTACCCACCAAAAAATTTTGCGTTGTTATCGTTATATATTGTCGTTGTTGAGTTTGGATCGTTGTACTTTTGAATTTTACCTTACAAAGAGTGTGTATTTTAGTCGAAAACACAGAGCGAGCATGTAATTAGTACACGGACACGAGTGTGTAACTTTTAATAGCGAACAATGAGAGTATTATAATAACAGACATTAATTTTAACAACTGATACGCTTCTAGCACATAAGATTGTACAAATGATTTATATAGGAATGAATAACCAGAAAAACCATGAAACACACAAGAAGGAGATGTTACCGTTTTAAAAATAGAATTCCCGTTTTGGTTTGCCATTAAGTCATCGAAGGAGTACAGTACCATCCTCATTGGTCATTTGTTGACGAACCAGCGAGTGGGTTCTAGTGATGAGTATATACGATGTAATGCAGCGAGTTATTTACTTTATACAAGTACGTCTAGTTAACGACATTTAGATTTTATACAAAGTACACACACACCACACACAATCATTCGAACCCCAAGCCCATCCAGTTAACAGAGATCATCAAAAAGAGCAAGGCGTAAATGCGAAATCAAATATATAGTCAATTTCTAACGATACATGCAAACATATATGGCTGGCACTCAAGATATATATAAACCAAGAGTTATATGACGTTATATAAAGCATTTTAAGGACCGCTAACTGAAAACGAAGTCGAAGGTGGAAAACAGAACAGAGCGAGGCGACACTTATGTAAATCAAAACGAAGCTATAGCGAACAAACGAAATGTTAACTAGTTATTTAGGTGAAATATACAACAACAACAAGCCACACACTCAGATACAGATACATTTACATGGAACCGTTAACAAGGCTTCGAAAGCAATTACTCGAAAATCCAGAGACACACACACGACACAAGGACACGAATGTTTTCGAAAAGAAAATAGCCGAGTTGTAGCAGAGCCGCAGCAAACGAGAAATGGCCGTTTAATAAACAAACTTTTGTTATCAACCAAGAGCGCGAAAAGCGACTGCAGTCAGCGAGTTGCGGACAAAAACAAAAAACGAAGTTAATGTTCAAACTAACTAAAATATAACAAATATTATATATAATACAACAAACTTAGACTGTATGTTATTTTCTCAATACAATACCTATAAAAAAGAAAGGCAAAACAAAACCAAAACAATAAAACAGATTCAATAAAATGAGTTATCCAATGGCACATGACTAGTGTTTTTAATTAAATAAGTTTGTAGATCTTTTAATATAAATCATATAAATATATATTTTCTCTCGTAACTGTTAACGGTTCACTTTAAATTTAATAATTGTAGCTAGATGGCCACACTGCTATCGATATGTTTGCTATAAACTAAGATGACCTGCCATCAATAGCTTTTGCTATAAATTATCGAGGGATTGCCATCTCTAACCATTAGTTGGTATATTTTATAGGGAAGTCGGATATTTTAAAAAATATCGTATCGATGGGTTTTTTATCAAAACAAAATATAATGATTTTTAAAATATCCCTTAAAATATTGATAATAATACTTAATTTTTTCTCCACTTTAATGTGAATAAGAAGAATGGAATCTTCTATGAATTGATTTTTTTCTTTCCGATTATTTCGAGTGGCCATAACATTTAAAAACCCAACGGGCACACTTCCCTTCCACGCGACTCAAACAACACAAAAAACGTGTGTTTTGGCCGCCAGCGTGTTTTTCTTGAAATAAATCTGTTCTTAGCAGATTTCTCTTGACAAACGACGCATTTTCATTAACCAGCAGCATGAGGCGCCCTAAGAAGGTAGGTTTTTCAAACAGTTAAGGGGCATTCGAGCCCCTTTAAGGTTATGTGTGTCCAGAATATGTGTAAATAAACTGTTTTTTATACGTTTCAGTACGAATCCGGCGAGGCCACGCAGTACATCAGCCGACGCGCTGCTCTCAGGAAACTGCAGCTGTCGCTGAACGACTTCCGCAGGCTGTGCATCCTCAAGGGCGTGTATCCCCGGGAGCCGAAGCACAGGCGCCGGGCCCAGAAAGGTTCTTCAGAGATCAAGGTCCTGTATCACACCAAGGACATTCGCTTCCTGCTGCACGAGTCCATAGTGTGGACGCTGCGCGACTATAAGGTAGGTTTGACACACAAAATTCCCATAAAACTTGTTTTAATAACAATCGTAATCCCTTAAAACTCCTAGATCTTCGCCAAGAAGAGCAGCCGCGACCGTGCGATCAAGGATTTCCGCAATCTGAAGCGTCGCCTGGCCCTGTTCCCCGAAATCAAGCTCGATCACATTGTCAAGGAACGCTATCCCACCTTCATTGATGCCCTGAAGGATCTGGATGACTGCCTTACTCTGCTGTTCCTGTTCAGCACCTTCCCCTCGCTGCACTTGATTCCCAGGGAGCAGTCGAACCTGTGCCGCCGGCTGACCATCGAGTTCCTGCACTATGTGATCGCCTCGAAGTCCCTGCGCAAGGTGTTCATCTCGATCAAGGGCTACTACTTCCAGGCGGAGATCAAGGGCCAGAAGGTCACTTGGATTGTGCCGCACTACTATCCGTTTAAGCCACAGTCCCGCCAGGAGGTGGACTTCAAGGTGATGTCCATCTTCGTGGAGTTTTACACCATTATGCTGGGCTTTACCAATTTCCGGCTGTTCCATGGCCTGAATCTGGCCTATCCCCCGCAATTCCCCAGCAGCGTGCTCCAGGATAACGAGGATACGCTCAAAGACGAGGCTAGCTTTGTCTCCGATCGTATTGCTGCTCTCAATTTTGAACTGCTGCGCACGGACAAGGTGCAGGAGGATGAGGAGGAGCTGGACATTGATATGGAGCTGCTGGAGCAGGACGGCGATTCGAAGCGCATCATCAAGATGAAGCAAGAGGCCCAGGAAGTGGCCCGCCTGCGTACACTCTTCAAAGGTCTAAAGTTCTTTATCAATCGTGAAGTTCCCCGCGAGCCGCTGGTCATCATCATCCGTTCCTTCGGCGGAAAGGTGTCCTGGGACTCGTCCATCTTCCCCGGCTCGGTCTACGACGAAAGTGATGAGACCATCACCCACCAGATCGTCGACAGGCCCAGCCTGGCCACCCAGTACATCTCTCGGGACTACATCCAGCCGCAGTGGCTCTTTGATTGCGTGAATCAGCGCCAGCTGCTGCCCACTAACAAGTACTTCCTGGGCGAGAAGCTACCGCCACACTTGTCCCCCTTCGTGGACTCCAAGCGGGACACCTACATCCCGCCCGAAGAGAAGGCCCTGCACGATCCCTCCCTGATCGAAACGCATGGTAAGATCATGGAACACCTTGATTAACGTTGTTTACTATATAATTTATATTTTTAAACGCAGAACAAAGCGATGAGGAGTCGGAAGACGAAGCCGAGAAGGAGGAGGAAGCTGTGGACCAGGAGTTGCTCGATGCGCAGCTACAGCTGGCCTACCAAGAGGAAACTGCCGATTACAAGAAGTACGGTGGTGTCGATGGCGTCAATGAAGACGAGGAGGATCCCGAGGATGATGATGAAGACGACGACGACGATGATGAGGAGGACGAACTCGATGAGAAGGCAAAGCGCCTGCAGCAGGAGAAACAGAAGATGTCCGTACAGTCAGGCAAGGTGCACAAGGTGAACAAGCGGCAGGTGCACAAGGCCGAGGTCGATGAGCACCGCCTGCAGGCACGCATGGTCAAGCCCCGTCACCGTAACCTCTTCCGCAAACTCATCCGCGAGAAGCAGACCAAGGAGAAGGAGGAGTGGCTGCTGCGCAAGAAGCGACGCACCATCGAGGCCGGCGAGAAGGAGGCCCGCAAAACGGCCAAGCGGGAGGCGCGCAAGGAGGCGGCCGTCGCAGCGGCCAAGGCAGCCAAGCTAAGCAAATGAATTGGCCTGGGGAGTCGTCGGGGGTTTTGAGTGTCTTGATTTTTAGGAATATAAAATAAACAAATGAAAATGTATAAAAATAACCAAATTGAAGGTGGTTTTATTGGAACTTAAGGCGTGAAAATTCTTATAAGTAATTAAGACACACATTTTAGAATATATTTTGGAAGAATATTCTGTTTTGTTTTTTTATTTTGCACATTACAAAATGATGAACAATTAATTTCGTTTGAGAATTGAAGCATTTAAGCACTAAAATGTAATTAAAATTTGTATAGGAAAATGTACATCAACGTTAAACGCAGCAAAATCTTCGCTCTAGCAAACAAATCAAGCATTTAAAACATTTCTTATCTCAAGGCTTTCAAAAATTGTGGCCATTCTGGTTTGAACACAACGTTTATAGTTCATAATCTTTTTTTTGTTTCGTGTTGGGTTGTGGCTTTCTTCTTCAGTCAAGAAAGTAGGGTGGGATTATCTGACTAAAACAACTTCTAGGCCCAGCCACGGGTTTAACTTAGGGAGTTACATGTCGTGTATATATGTATATATCGTATCGAATTAGCACTATTTATATTGTATATGCCCTGACGCAGTCCAAGTCTGTCGTGGTTTCTATTACTCTATATCCATCGCTAGCACAATTACAGCTTCACTAAACAAATGCCAAGATTACATTCTATATATATTTCATTCCTAGTCGCTATCGCTATCGCCTCCGGCCGCCGCTCCCTCCTCGTCGTCATCATCATCGCTGTCCTCTAGTTCTGGCATGGGAAAACGCAAAAGAGCAGCGATTCCAGTCAGTTGAGCAAGTTCTGGGGGAGAAGAAAGGAAAGTGGAGTTAATCAGTGGGTTTGCTCCATAATTCTATATATTTATATATCTATTTCTATATATTCTAGAGTAGAACTTCGAGGAAAACCAGAATTTCCAGTCAACTGCACGCAGCCCATCCATACTTGAACCCAGTGACTACTCTCAATCTCAGAACTGCAGCAGCAGCTACTATGCCCCCGGGTTGTGGGCGTTTCTGCTGTCCAAGCCCAAGGCTCACCGGTTGTTCTAGGCCATGACTCAAGCGAGTGCTGAACTTCACATGCATACAGCATTACAAATTCATGGGCTTGCCCAATTACCTCAGGATTAAGGCAGGCGAAAAAGCAGATATTGTTTACTACAGCATACACGCGGGCCCCATTATCTCTCTTAAACTTTTGTTCTGTTTACACAAGGCTCTTCCCCTGCTGTGTTTATATACTTGTGTAACTTAAAGCTGATTAAAATGTCTCATTGAATTTAATTGCGAGCAGATAAGAGGGAGAAATACTTGAGAAAAAAGTCGTTACAACGTATTCAGCTGCTATCAAAGCTACAAAGTACTGAGGGAGATCTATTTTGGAACCCCCAACGACCCATTTTCGAGTCTTGCCAAAAAAAGAAAGGGAAACTTGCAGTAGGAATCGCATCTCGTGAGTCACTTGTGAACGAAGCTATTTAAAGCATTTCAGGCACTTTTACACCCCGAAAATATTCGCAATATGTGAAAACGTAATTTTAATTAATTTTAAATTGCCGACAAAATAAAATTGAAAGTGTTTCTGCAAAAATACTTGGCAGCCTTTTCGTTGCAAATTGATGATGCTGAATGGACTTTGTAATGTGGGGGACCCCTCTCCAAGAAATCATACATGTATACAAATGTGTATAAAATATTTGTTTACGAGGCAGAGCCATTGCAACGCCGCCTTTAAAAATAGATTTTAACGAGGTCATTAGACACACAGGGGGGAGGCAGCCAGCCTGCCTCTGCCTGCACATGAATATTCAAATTGAGCATAGAAATGGACAAAAAGGTGGAACATTATGCATGTTGAAGTGAAGATGGATCTATTCTTGGCTTCCCTTCATTCTTACTTTGCTTTACATAGAATCTTTTGAGCAAGTAATTTCCCTATGATATCTCATACAGAACTCCTCTTATTTTTTCCTAGCTTTCCTTTTGTATTTTAATTAAGCAGCTGCTAAAGTTGATTACATCTTTCAGATCTTTTCATGTAGATTTGTTTCTTGGCAGCTTTTTTTCTATCGTTTAAATTAAGGAGGCCCAGAAGCATGTGTATGCACTTAATTAAATCAGTGAAGAAGTTTCTTTCAGCACTCCACAGTGACTCATTTTTCCTATTTTTATTTTTGATGATAGGAAACGGCAAAGAAAAATAATGGAAGTGATCTTAGATTTGGAGTATCCATTTAGACTTTCAAAGTAAATTATAAAATCTTTTAACAAGATCTAGTCTTCAAAAGTAAAATCTTACTTTATTTTTTTAGAACCCCTTAAACTCTCTATTTTTTGAACTTTCTTATATTTTCTTGAATCTTTTATTTTATACTTACGTTCTCCTGAGATATGCATGCTGGAAAAGATTTTCACCTCGCCGCCAGCATCTCGTACAGATTCGACCAGATTGACATACTCCTTCCTGAGATTGACGTCTTGACATCTGTAAGGGAAAACAAGGCGAAAGAATGTTTTATTCATGAGAAACCTATGAAAACTATTAGCAACACAAATATGATTCCTATAAATTCAATTAATAAACCCATTTATCATCCAGTTACGGATATATAAGTGCTCGTATCTATTGCACTTTCACATTCCACACAAACCGGACAGGGGGGCACGTGATGGGCATTAATCCGCCATGAAATAAGGTGTCAAGTTTAACTGGAAATAGTGGGTTCACCTCGTCGTCACCCACCACCCCAGAAGAGGGGCCATTTTCCATACATTTAACTTGGATTTGCATGTCAAACGTACAGAGAGCATGAAGTCACCTTTTAGGGCAACGAAAGTGCTAGGTGCAGTTCAAAAACCCCGCACAATCAGGTAAGAAAGTATGAATAAGAACTTAAACAATTCCAGCAATATGTCGCGGACAAATTCAATTTAAATTAACATTTTTATTGACGATAACAAACCGCTTTTTGTTAGCGGAACCCCAGAGAGAGACCGAGAGAAGAGCGATCGCTTCATGCGCCCCAGCACGTGCAGAGCCCAGAGAGCGCCTCCGCCTGGCTGTCTTCCCAGCGAAGAATTAGTTGCAAAGCGGCTTTCTTGCGGGCAACATCGAGGCGAGCGACTCTCGAGTGGAAGAAACCGAAGCCCGAACCGAAATCGAACCGGCAACGGCGGCGGAGATTGCCACGCGAAAGGAAAAATTGGTGCTAAGACCCCGCTGAAAACAAGAGAAAAACCCGCAAAACTGCAGCAGCAACCTCAAAAAAAGGGGGGAAAACTAAAAGAAAAGTGCACAAAATACGCATAAAAAAAGATACCTAAAGGTGCGTTTTCCTCGCAGAGTGAAAGTTGAGAAAGCAGCAGAATCTCCCAAATACTTTGAGTTAAAGTCGTCGTATTTTCCGTTGACTCAGCGGAAAGCAATGCAGATACAGATACAATTTCATCTGCTACCTGTATATATCTGTGGAATCTTTTATTTAGCGGATGAGTAGATACTAACCGCAAGCTGCGCTGAACTGTGAGCCATTGTTATTGGGGAATGCAATTGTTGTAGCTTTGGACCGGTACATGCAATCTCTGCTGATGTTGCTCCCAGCTACCGACCATCAGCGGTATGTGGCTGCAGTCGCGGTTGCTGTTGCCTGGCTGCGTGACAATGATTGCACAATGGAATCAATTGTTTAATGGAATTAGCGTGTGTGCACGAGGCCGAAAGCAGCCCCTGACTTTTTGGCCAGAAAGCGGGGGAAACGGAGGAACCAAGATATCCCAGAGAGTGAGCGGGTAGAAATGTGTAATTAAATGTGCGAGGAATGGAGGGAAGAACGTGAACTTGACTCAACCTGGACAGACACGAACTTGGATACGCTCTAAATGCGTTTTAAGAATTAATAAAAAAAAAAACAGATCAATACAAATTGACTACAATCAGTAAATGAAAAGATCAAGAAATAACTTCAATTCTCTGGTTTCAAATAACGTTTTCAAGATCTCATATCATTATAGTCTTAAAAAATAAAGAAATAACTTATTTGTTAAGTTTTTAAATCCATTTTTCTTGACCTCTTCTCATTACCAAAAGAAACCTTGTTAGGTAAACCCCCTTCTTTAAGACAACACCTTGATTTTAAGCAGTTTACTGCGTTAACATTTCAAAAATCAGCCAACTCATTGGGGTTACCCAACAACGCCCAACCTTAAGACATTAAAAAAATCCAAAACAAGCAAGGAAACCCTTTAAAATACAAGCCAAGACCCGGACCCAATAATTGTGAATCATAAAAACCGTGTTCATTGAACATTCCGCCGCCCATTTAGGGTATCAATATCGTATAAACATTCCTGGCTTTTCAGACCTTTCACTTCTTGCTCAACCTTAAACTTTTTCGAGTCTGTTTTCTCAGGGCTTTCACAATGCACGTATATTTATTTATATTTTTTTATATATATGTAAATACAAGTATAAACAATATTTACAAGCGTGGCCAGCTGCGACAAAAATAACAACAAATAAAAGCGCTTAAAGGGGGCACGTTTTTGATGCACAAGACAAAGAGGGACTAGAAAAACTGGTTGGACACATGAATATTATGCGAAAAAAAATCTATAAAATATCTAGTTAAGAGGGGAGAGAGGAATGAACCAGTTGAAGGGGAAAATTGCATATATGCAATAGATTATTGCAATAGAAGAACTTGATAACATAACTCCACAAAAAGAATTCATATTTACAAAAAATAAAATAAAAATACATAAAGAAACAGTTAATAGATCCCGGATACCTATTCTTATATTAAAATCTGTAATTTACAAAATATTACTATATCACAAAAAGTAGTTTTTGTAAGTTAGGGAGGCACTCAGAACATACTCAAGAAGGGAAACCTATTAAAACTGAAAAACACGAGTCTGTCCGCTTTGAAAAGCTGCCCCCGAAAGCAATCCATAAACGGAGCGATTAAATAAATTAAAATTCTTTTTTCCTTTATTTTGTTGTTTATTACGGCTGTTCTTTTTCTCCCATTCCCTCTGTCTCTGTTTTTTTATCCATCTCTGGCGCCCACAGCGGTTTCTAACAATTAGCACAAGAAATGGCTCACGGAACGCGACGAGGGTTTCGATTCCACGCGGTTTATAAGACCTATATATGTATATGGGGTGCAGCTTATTTACATCAGAGTTTAGTTCACAGACTTTGCAATTTGCTAATCGAAACGGGTATGGCGAAAACAGCTCTATAAAAACAAGATACTCCCAAAAACAGAGCACGCAAAAATCGAGTTCCTAATTTCGACCATGACTGACAACGGATATGGACTAAATGGGTGAGGGACGACCTTAGTGCAGAGAGAAAGCTGAGTTAACATATTTGTAGCAAATATTTAAATAACTCTTTGCTTAGTAGGTAGACTTATCGAAAACATTCCTCAAAATGGCTCAACTTATAATCACCCTTTTCCTGATAAGAATATATATGTTATTTATAATGAGGGCATTGACAACACATGAAAGTCGACCTATTTTTAAAGGTTTTATTTCATTATAGATAAGACTTGGGATTTGAAACTAAGTCATATCTATTTAGTGAAGTTATGTATCCGAAAATAAATCTACAAATGGGTTTACCTGCGTAGGAACAGAAAATCTTGAAATAACTGTCACACGGCTTCTTCAATTACCCTGATTGTTTTTAGGTTTTATTTCCTTACCAAGCTTTTAGTCAAAATACTAAAATAAATATTTAACTAACTTAAAGAATCAATAAAATAAAGTAAAACCCCACAATACCAACTCGGTCTGTGGGATTTCTCTCACCAAATATCAACTCCACTTGACTCCCTGTTCTCTGTATCTTTCCTCTCCAGTTCCTACTCAAGTGCCGGCCACTTAACACCGTCCATATAGTGCGTACCGCTCGCCAAGATGCTCACCAGACAGCCCGACTACACCATCTCCGAGCTGGGCTACCCAGTTGCACCCACCACGTGCGAGTCCCTGAAAAAGTTGGAGCACAGAACTCTGCTGAGTTCCCCACCCTCGCCTCATCGCCTACTGCCGCTGAGGGAAACCCTCGACGATTGCTTCAAGCGGCTGATGATGAGGAGCAGAGATGACTTGGAGGAGGACACCGTGTACCAGAAAAAGCTGCGGAAAAATCAGTGGAATGAACAGCAGCAAAGGCGGTTAGTCAAACGGAAAACCTAACAAAAGTTCACATAATATATTTCCCCTCTTTCTTTTCTCTCTTTGCACAATGGCGAAACAATCAGCAGTAATCAAAAATGTCGAGATAAAGGCGAGTCCAAAGCAACGACGACAACGACGTCGACGATAGCGTCAACCTGCGATCTGAACAGTTTTTGAGATTGGCAATAGAATGCCTGGGAGCAGCCTAACATACCCCAAAGCGGACTGATTAAATGTGCTAAAGTAAAATACCTTGTGCCTAGAACATTAAGTTTATTAAAATGTTAAGTGAATAAGAAGAAACCTATAACACTTGGCTCTGTTTTAATTGCCAGCCACGCGGTTAGCATGCGAAAATATTCTCAAATGGAATTTCAACGGCACATTAAAATGTAAACAAAGGGGAGAACATCGTAGAGAGAATTTAGCTGAGAAGAGCAGTGAAGAGCAGAGGAGAATCGCTACTAGAACCAAAACAGACAGGCAGCCAAAAATGGTGGGGAGACGCGACATTGATTGGAGCAACCTTGATCATGAGCACGTCGCCATCAGGCCAACAAATTAATGCTCGGACGTGCTTTCTTTAAATGGCTAAAACGCGGCCGATTGCGAGCAGATCTGCTGGATATGCCAGCGGAAGAATAAGCATTAATCTAGCCGCCGTAAGAGTCCAAAGTTGATCATAGAGCGGATGGAACGGTATAAGTGCCTGAGAGTCTACACCCTTGTGACACTTGTCGAGAGTAGAACTTGGGTTATCTCCACTTGGGAGGCCATAAAAAATAGATTTACTTGGCTACAAAGTCAAGTCATTCGTAAAAAGCTTATTCTTTGGTTCTTAGAAATAGGAAGTTCCAATTTGTCTACTTTTTTTTTTCTGAAGAACTTTTTAACAATTTTAGAAAACATATATTGATTTCAAGTTGAATGCATCTCAATTAATTAATAAACATCAACCATAACTATTTCCTTTGTCATAGTTCCTTTAAAGTACAAACAAAATATATTATAAATAATAAATACCAATGATGGCCATTAACCAAAGTTAGATCACAAATACAAGTTTTAAGGAACCAAAAAAACAGCTCTAAGAGATATCAAATTATTGTTTTACTCTGAAATCTAAACCATAATCAATTAAAAATCCCAAATCTCCTTTCATTTTTTTGCGTAGCAAACTAATTAAGAAACAATCAAGCGAATAATGAAATTGATTGCCGCTTCTTCAGATTTTCTGAAGTGCCCCAATATACGCCGTCTTTCCGGCGGACTGGTGACACATGTCCCAAGAGACGACATGTGGCCACCAATTGTCATTGCTCTGAGGCTGTTCTCCGTCTGAAGTTGAAGGTTTTTGCTTATATTCGCGATCATGCTCTTGATTTCTCCGCCTGATTGAGCGCAGTGCGTACTTAGCTGGGTGGAGGCAAGGCCTCAGTCGACTGGAACTCACCTAAAGAGATTGTCCGAGATGAGCAGCGTTTCAATGGCCTGCGATTCGGCGGCCTGGAGGACGTGCTTCTTGCCGTAAAAGGCCTTGGCTGGCTCACATTGTAGCATCATGTAGAACTGTTCCAGAACCTTGACCTCGCCGGCAGCCTTGGTGTCGGACATCTTGGCCAGAACGGCAGGATCTTGAAGTACCTCTATATAAATAAGAAATCTGTATTAGAAGGTTACTTAAGGACTAAATCCATATGAACTTACCCTTCAAGGAGTGCTTGAATCCTGAGGAGGCGTGCACCAGCATAAACTTGCTCTTGTTGTCTAGCAGCAGCTTGTAGTCCATCTTCACCGCCTGCTGGAACATGTAATCGTAGAACTGATCCCGCACAAAGCCTGGCGAGGCGATCAGCACACACTTGACGATATCAAAGTTAACGTGCCGCAGGATGCTCTGCATCACCTGCTCGTAGAACTTGGCCAGACCCTTCTCGTGCTGCTGGACGCTGCCCTTGCGTTTGCGCGGAATCGAGACCTCGATCTTGCTTCGCACCAGTGTCATGCTGGCCGTAATGAGGCAGACGTGTGCCAATCCCTCCTGCATCACGACGGCAGCCACATCCGCCGACTGCGTGGGATCGCAGGCCATCTCGATGCGCTCAAGCGCGATGGTATCCCATTCGGGTTTCCGCAGCTCGAACTTGCGGTTCAGCTCCAGATCCAGAGTGTGGTAGGCGCCCATCTTAACGTACTGGTTCTCTTCGATGTTCCGCCCCTTCAGCCGGAGCACGCAGGCCTGCGTGTCGAAGTCTATGCTCTCCACGGCGATGGTCAGCGTGGTGCGGACGCGGCTGCTGGTGGATGAGCCGGTGGCCGTCTCGTTTTGCACCTTGCGGATGGTAGTGCTGCGCACGCTGTCGCCCTCTGCTATCAGGTTGTAGGCGTGCCACATGTCCTCCGACTCTTCCGGCATCAGGGTCACGTTGCTGCCGGGATTACTATGTAAGTCCTGGGCTAAATCTTGATCCGGTTAACTCACCCCTGCATGCCCTTATCCACGTATTTTCCCAACAGCTTCATTTCGTCGCTACTTTGCTGGTCAGGATTTGGTTTTCGTTGGTGCTTCGATTTCGCTCGCCGCTTGTCACTTGCATCCAGCCAGAGATTCCCTCGGTCCACAAAGGAGGCGTTGCATCGTTGTCATTGGGTTCAGTCGAAGCAGCTGCCAAATTACACACGGCCAGGCGACGGGATGGAATTTAATAATAATAATAATAATACGATATTTTCTCTAGGGATGATATATTTATAACGTGAAATTGCGATATTCTTCGCCTGGCGGGTTTGAAGCCAAGGTTTGGCTACATATTAAAACTGTACTGTGCTCAAAGAAATGATTAGTGGAATTACATCTCTTAAAGAAAAGAAAAACAACTTTCGTCTTATAATAAATCCATCAAACACGTTTATTAACAAACAGAAATTAGTTCTTAGTTGTCTGATTTTCCCACGTAAAACTGTCCGCACTGTCGGTGGAATCAGCTGACCCGCTTAGTCTTTTCTGGTATATTTTTATTGAAATATCCGGTGCCTGGAAAACGGTCACTTCAATCAAAGACCATGTGCCCGGCCAACAAAAACAGCAAATTGTATTAGAAAATACACATGTTTATTACTTTGTACTTTTCACTTAAAGCTCTAATGGAACCTAGACTAGAAGTCGCTCGATCTCCTGCTGGATGGAGGTGATCTGCGACTTGAGCTGACTGCCCTCGTTGGTGGTCACCGAGCAGGCGACAATCGGCCGGGAAACGCCGCAGGCACGGCCCAAGGCCTGCTTGGAGCGCACGAAGACGTAGGGCACGTTCTTGTCCTCGCACAGCAGCGGCAGATGCATCAGAATCTCGATGGGCTCGGTGTCGCCGGCCAGAACCACGATATCGGCCAGACCGCGATTCAGGGTCTTGGTGGCCTCGTTGGCGCCCTTTCGCAGCTGGTTGTAGTTCAGAGCCTGCTGCAGCAGATTCATGATCTTGGCCGTGAGCTGGGCATCGGCCAGCGGGAATGCCTTCGGGTTTACTTCCTCGGTCTGTGAATGATGGAAAAATCTTTGTAGTTCACATCTGCACGGGGTTTCTTTTGGCTGACTCACCATTTCTAAGTTTCTTGTTTTGCTGTACTTTGGTATAAATACAAATTAAATGCTACCTCTCGGCTTGTTGCTTCACTGAGGGCAATTTGCGACAATAATTGAAACTGGTAACGTTTTCAAAACACGTGCGTCGGCGTGGAAGGACCGTTTGAGGGAAGCTAATAAATACCAAAAGACTGGTCTGCCACTTTCAGCCGATATGTATCGTAAGTAAATCGGAATATTCCTACAAGAATACCTTGAATAATTAATTATTAATAGAATGCTCCCATATTGTAAACAAATTGTTGTGCCTAAGTAATTACAATATTAGGTTATATTTAAAAAATTTTGCTTTCTTCCTATACAAAATATTTTTGTTAAAATAAGAGAACATACACATATAGATGAATACCAATTTGAGGAATACTTCAGGATTTCTTGTAGATATATAATTTTTAATTCTCCATCAAAATCGTATTTTTTTAACAGTAAAATTCTAAGAAATTAAAACAAAATATGTACTCAATATTTAACAATACTCAAATAATTAATATTGCCAATAATTTAGTTTAACAAAATTAATTTTTTTAACTTTTGAATTAGGTATTAAAATTTAACCTAAAAAGTAACATAGGAAAGCATTCGGAATACAAATAATTGCTTTTTATGGTTTCTTAAGACTAAATACTTTTGCTATCTATCAAGTCTTTTTAGAAACATTAGATGTCAAATAGGTCAGTGATTGTCAGATTCCGAAACGTTGCACGTTGCAACACAAAAACAGAGAGCGAACCTGGTAACGAGCTCGTAGGGATAATATAAGTAAATTAACATCATCATATTATATTAGCGTAAATTTCTCCTTAGGTCTTGCTTTTTTAAAAGTTCCCTCATTGCATATTTCAAGAAATATCGAAAGCAGAAGCTCAGTAAAAAAAACAACAAACGTGTTTAAAACATAAATAGTAGGTAAATGAGGTTAAATTTGGAAGTTAAACGCGATAAATAGGGATACATTTAGAAGTTCTTTTAAGTGTTTAAAAATTTTTTAATTTGTCGGTGACACAATCGACTAGAAAGAAATTCACAATCATATGAAATGCACAAAACCATCGGATAAAAAAGAACAAGCACCGATATTTTCATGCCATACATTTTTCTTACAAAATAAACCATTGATGTCGCAAATACATTTAAAGCTTGAATAGGAAGATGAATTATAAAGTAAGATATTTCAAGCTGTAAACTAGTTGCAAATTTTACAATTTTACATATTTTAAAATATGCTAGAAGTAGCTGTATTAAGCTAAACTGACAACACTGATTGATAGTCTGTTCTACTCGGGCAATTCACCTCGCTCTTCTCTCTAGGAAAGTGTAAATATCGATTGCATTGTAAAATCATCGATATATTCGATAGTAGCAGTATCGTGGCTCCTTCCACCTCTAAGTTCTAGTCAGTTAAAAAAAAAATTCATTCGAACGTGACGGGACGTGTTCGGCGGCTATGCGGGTATTTTTAATCTAAGCCATCAAATCCACAGCTACAGTGCACATAATTGATCGGAAAGTCGAAGGCAATATTTGTAAACGCGAACTCAAACCGCTGGCATTGTAGTAAAAAATTGCAAAAAGGTAATTTCGCAAAGGAAAAGACGAAAAGAGCAAAAACAAAGTCAAACAAACTCAAAAGGAAATGTGAAAAAAAATCGATTATCCAATCTGTGTGCGCGTGTGTGTGTGCGCGAGCCCGAGCGCTGTGTGTGTATGCGTGTGCGATTGTGTTTGTTTAAACCACGGGATTTTTATGCCCAAATCGAATAACGAAAATTTAGCACAATGTGCAATAAAGGCCAATTTAACTAATTTAAAGTGTGCGAAATGTAGAAAAGTGTCTGCGAAGAGAGCGCCAAAGCGAGATTGCAAAAATTAAACCAGAAGCGCACACGCACACACACAGCAACAGTGTGGCACTCGCGCACCTACACAAGCGTAAAGTGCAAAGTCAAAGCGCTCAAAAATAAAAAGAAAAACAAGAAAAAAGAAACAAAAACAAAAGCAAAAGACAACAAGACGGTGCCAAAAGTATTTAATAATTTAAATAGACAGAAGTCTTAGTGGGACGTGAGAAAGAAGAAGAAGCAACAAATATGCGTGTGCGGGTGTAACAGTATGTGCGCGGCAGTGCGTGAGAGTGAGCGAGCTGGCACTACATCAGCTGTTTGACACTTGACACGATCGAAAGTCGCTTCCTCTCTTTCTTTAGCTCTCCTCTCCGTTCTCTCTGGCTCTTCTTCACCCCTTTTAAATTCGAGTTTATCTGTGATTTCGTTTGGTTTATTTATTCAGTGATTATGAGCAGCAGCTTTCGGCGAAAAAGTGCCAACAAAGCGCTGGAAAGAACAAAACAGACTGCGTACAGTTTAAGAGTGAAAAATATAAATTCAATTAATTAGCACGCACACACACACGCACGCACGATATAAAGATAAATTACGATTAACTGGACTCTTTATTTTTAGCCAAATTCCTTTTGCTAATTTGTGCCGTTTTCTCTTTCTCTCTTCCTCTCTTTCGTTTCTCTTTGCAGCTTCTCGAATCGCGAGCATATAAGAAACCTAAAAAAAGTGTTAAACCAAATGTTAGCCTAAGCCTAAAGTGTAAACTAGTTTTAACGAAAAAAAAAAACACCATATACAAAAAGAAACGGCAACCGTGTTAAACTTAGCGAAACCAGAATTTAAACGCGTCTAAAAACCAAACGCTTCCAAAAAACCTCAACAAAAATTAAACCAACAAGAGAATCTAGCGAGAAAGAGAGAGCTCCATCGTGTTGCTCTCCCTAAGGCCCAGCAGGACCGCCATTTCATCCGCTCCGGTTACCCGTAACTCGGCAAAATAGCTAAGTCCATTTTGCAGTTCCTTAAAAAGAAAAAGTCCCATCATAGTAGTTCCCAATCCGGCGAGGGCAAGCTACAGGCGCAGTCCAGTTGCGAGGAGGAGGGCGGAGCGGCAGCGGGAGGAGCCGGAGGAGGAGCCGCAGCGGACCAGGCTACTAGTAGCAGCAGCAGCAGCGGCCCGTCGCCAGCAGCCGCCGCCGCCAAGAGCACGCCCTCCGCCGCCACTAGCACCACGACCGGTTCCGGCTCGGGAGGGGCAGCGGAAGCGTCAGGAGCATCAGGGGGTGCATCCGGAGGAGCAGGAGCATCTGCAACAGGAGCTAGCGGTGAGGATAACGCTCAAGTGTCGGCCAGTGCCACATTCCGGCTATCATCGCTAACGGGAACCATCTCCAAGATGGGCAACAACGCCACCACGTCAAACAAGAAGGTAGATGCCGCTGAGACGGTGAAGGAGTTCCTCGAGCAGGCCAAGGAGGAGTTCGAGGACAAGTGGCGCCGCAATCCGACCAATACCGCCGCCCTTGATGACTTCGAGCGGATCAAGACACTGGGCACCGGGTCGTTTGGCCGCGTTATGATCGTCCAGCACAAGCCCACGAAAGACTACTATGCCATGAAGATCCTCGACAAGCAGAAGGTGGTCAAGCTGAAGCAGGTGGAGCACACGCTGAACGAGAAGCGCATCCTGCAGGCCATCCAGTTCCCCTTCCTCGTCTCGCTGCGCTACCACTTTAAGGATAACTCCAACCTGTACATGGTGCTGGAGTACGTTCCCGGTGGCGAGATGTTCTCGCATCTGCGCAAGGTGGGACGATTCTCGGAGCCGCATTCGCGCTTCTATGCGGCGCAGATCGTGCTGGCCTTCGAGTACCTGCACTACCTGGACCTCATCTACCGGGATCTGAAGCCGGAGAACCTGCTGATCGATTCGCAGGGCTACCTCAAGGTGACGGACTTCGGGTTCGCCAAACGGGTTAAGGGCCGCACCTGGACGCTCTGCGGCACGCCCGAATACCTGGCCCCCGAGATCATTCTCTCTAAGGGCTACAACAAGGCCGTCGACTGGTGGGCGCTGGGCGTGCTCGTATATGAAATGGCCGCCGGCTATCCGCCGTTCTTTGCGGATCAGCCCATCCAGATCTACGAGAAGATTGTGTCCGGCAAGGTGCGGTTCCCGTCGCACTTTGGCTCCGATCTGAAGGACCTGCTGCGCAATCTGCTGCAGGTGGACCTGACCAAGCGCTACGGCAATCTGAAGGCGGGCGTCAATGATATTAAGAACCAGAAGTGGTTCGCCTCCACCGACTGGATTGCGATCTTCCAAAAGAAAATCGAGGCGCCGTTCATTCCGCGGTGTAAGGGTCCCGGCGACACGAGCAATTTCGACGACTACGAGGAGGAGGCGCTGCGGATCTCCAGCACCGAGAAGTGCGCCAAGGAGTTTGCTGAATTCTAAGAGAACTCTCCGCCAGCCAGCCTCTCGTTCCCCGTCGTTCTGCAGGCGTCTGCTTACAGGCAACTGCGCAACTGTAATTGTATCTGCTATTGCGTTTGTGTCCTGCAACTGCAACTGCTCCCGCTGGTGCCACCGCTCTGGCGTGGCATTGCGGACCTCGTCCTCATCGTCGTCGTCGTCGTCGTTGTCGTCGTCTTGTCTATATATATGTCTACTACTTACAACTACAAAAACTGTAACAACTCCACCCCAACCAAACCAACACCTACAACTATCACATCTGCGTCTAGCTGGGCAAGTCTACTATGTCAACTCCTGCTCCAAACATCTACAAATACACACACAAACTTCTATCAACATTGGATTGCGCCACAGTCACTACACACCACAATTTACATAAACGTAAGTATGCCAGAATAATTATTAGACTTTGCTTTGATTCGCAATCGATGAGCTGACTTTGATCTTATGGTTTTTGCTTAGGGATTATTTAATCTATCAGGATAGGTTGCGAGGGATAACGTATCAGAATATTAACAGAAATTTTCCCTATTATCTATGAGTTGCTCAATGATATGATCATTAGCTTGCCCCATATGTTTCACATTATTACAATAAGCACATCGTTAACAGACAAACCGGGGCCCTAATCTAAAATTACATCCTATGTGGGGAACATGTTCGCTAACAAACCAGGGATATATAAACGGGCAAGCCAACTTCCTTATTTATTATGCAATATATCAATCTGTAAATTCACACAGATGGCTATTACTCACCATATTGCCGGATGAGATATTAATTTATTGACTATATTTCGTACTTTCTTTGGAGAACGCAGGCAACGAAGGGTATTTAGGGCAAGGGTATTCTACTCCTGTTGTTTTTGTTTTGACTTTAGCCGGAGATTGATGGACGACGCGGCGTTTGATTGATTGATTGCTGTGAGTGGAATGTTTTTGCTTGTGTTGCAGCAAGGGAGCGGGCGGAACGAGTAAATGCCAGAGAGTTGATTATGAGACAAGAGGCATTTCTCTACTCTACTTCGTCGTCGTCGTCGTCGTCCGTCAATTGTACGTTCTGGCCGCGACAGTCGCTCGTCGGACACGGAATTCTTTTAATTAGTTTCCCCCCGGTGACTGGGTCTTCTTGGTATCCCCGGATGCTACCCCACACAGTTCCCTCCCTACGTGATATTTTCGCTAAAAAAAAAAACCTGAGCATGACCACTCACTCGCAGCAGAGCGAGAGCCCCCAATGGGGTAAAGTACCCGTAAACATCGAATCATTAATTGCCATAAGCGTCAGAATGCGGTCGTAAACGCAAACTGTAACACAAACTGGTCATAAGTTAGGGCGAAACAATGACTCTAATCTCTTCGACAGACAAACTAGACAACTGATAAAGCCAAGGCAAACAAATTACCTTATTTCAAAAGGAATTTTTAGTGCTCGAAGTAAATAAAAACAGAAGTTAAAGTGACAAAGCTCGTCGTATAACCATTCAATGGTGGTGTTTATTTTGTATTCAAATTTCCCAGAACTGTCTACATTAAAGATAATTCCTGTAGACAAGCGTTTTGTATATTTTCAATCTTTTTCCAGCTTCACGTGAATTTATTTTCATTGAAACAGAATCCGAACCCTTTCAGAGAAACGCATTCATTCTACACTTGAACTAAATTAGAGTCTCACCACAGGGGTAGATAAATCCGCAATCGTAGAAATTTGCAAGGATATTTTTAAATACAATTTAAAGTGAATATTATCTCTGCTCTTTTTAATTAGTAAACTCTATTTCCAGGGATTTAAATAGTCTTTTTTGAGCTTGTAGTCTTTTTAACAGAAGTTTGAGAAAAAAATCCCATATAAATCTATCTCTACTTTTTAATACCTCTATTTTCTACTATTTCTTCTTTGGAATTCCAACCAACTCCCACAATTTTCACAGAAATGTATTCATTTACACTTGACCCATTTGAAAGGCTGAGAAGAAGCAGCAGCAAGAGAAGACGATGATGGGGGAGAGAAAGCCATGAATAATGTCAAAGCAAAACGCAGTTAAAGAAATATATCTTTTATTTTATGAATCGTACTTCTGTTCCCCTTTTTCTTGGCTCTGCTTATTGCGTGCCCGTGGGCCATTAATGAAATTGTGTTTCTTTCTTTATCAAAGGCAAAACGCTGCTGGTAATTAATAAATTATAATAAGTTTTATGTCCAAACATTGCCAGAGAGCAAAACAAAACGAGAGCCAGAAGAGCTCTGCGTGTGAATGCCGCATAAAGTTTAGAAATTGTGGAAATGTGAAAAACTAGAAACTAAAAACTTAACAGAAAACGCAATCAAGAGAGTTGTAAACTCCTGGCGGAGGCTCAAACGGAGAAAAAGGAATGCTCCCAAAAAGTGTGGTAATCGTTGACCATGACCTTGCCTGACCTTTTGGCCTAGCCCGAAAAAATAAGTTGTCTATGTGCCGGGCAAGTGTGGCTCTGTTTATATATATTTATGTTTCGCCGATTTCCATGCGACATGTGTCGTCTACAGTTTTATTGGCACCAATTATAATCATTTCGCTGTTGTTGCTTGTGCTTGCTCGAGAAGTAAGGCCATCAATCATTTGTTTTGGGCCAAGTCAATTAGAGTCCGTTCGCCGTAGTCATGGGGACTAAGTATCGCGGCCTTAGGTCTTATACCTATTTACATTAACTCAACGGATTTTCTGATTGTTTATCAATGCAAAAGGGGCGCAAAGGGGTTATCAACGAAGGTGGGGTGATTGGAGGCACGTCTTAGCACATTTCACTGATAAGCTAATTAAACTTTTGTTCTGGCCTACGGCAATCACTTAGAGGTTTTTGCTTCACAGTAGAGATTGCATAGGGGAATAAATAAATAGGCTTGTGACGGCACAATATTATATTTTATATTATTTTCTATATAATGATAGGAGTTTTTATAGAGATTAAACTCTTCTAATGTGGCTACTAATTAATTTATACCAACTTCTATGTCTTGGTCATGTTCCTACTTTATCCCATTTAAACTTTGGCTCAATCAACACCTAACTAAAATCTCTTTTGAGAAAGTCTCACCCAAGTGCTGCCAACTTGACTATTCTGTTAGCCTTCTTCTTAGAGCCTGATTGTGTGGCATTTGGCTGACTTTGATTGCAACGCGGCCAAAGTTCAACTCACAGCTGGATACTGTGTCGGGCGCAAACTTGTTCTCAGAAGTTGCAGCTCACAGATACGCCACATACCGTCTCAGAGATAAATGTATGTATGTATTTATATGTAGGCACGCATTCGTCTTGCTCCAATAATCACCTAGACCAAGCCAAGTTTAGCTGTGGCTGAAAACGCCAAGAATGCAACTGCCAACGCGCTTGTGAATCTGAGACGACGTTGTCTGGCCAATTTTGGGGGCTGGCTTTAGGAGGCGGTACCGAGAGATGGTTTGGGCGGGAGCGTTGGATCGCAGACAGAGCCGGAGACATAGCGACTAGGCCCGCCGTGACGACAGCCTTGTAACAGTGCCCTCAAATCGGGCTTGCCAGCACGCACGCGCTGCAGCTGCGGGCTGCCAACTAAATGGCGATAACAACAATAGCCAAGAGAGGATGGGGGGGACAGGGGGAGAGATACCAAGACAATGGTCGGCAAACGAAGAGAAAACAATTAAGACACCGGCGGTGGCGAGGGAAAACCCGGAATTTTTCCGAGTATTCAATAAGATAAATGGTTCTGGTTCCCCCGGTGACCAATTCCATTTTCATTTCCCCCCCAAAGAGGGAAGAAAAAAAGCCCCGACCGAAAGGACAGCGATACAGAGAAACCATAAACAAATAAATATGCTAAAGTTTTGCAAATTCCGAGAGCTAAAACTTAGTGTAGAATTGTTCGATGTCTTCTGGTAATGTTTGAAACCCAAAAAAACAGCCAGAACTTGTATAGTTTACCCTGGGTTACAATTCAAAGTTGTAAAGTAATTTAGCAAGCTAAATTCGTGCACATTATGCAAGTAATAAACGTGATATTTTCGGTTTTCAAGCATTTTTTCGGTGTAAGCTTCAGATTGAGTCAACACGGCGTATGAGCAATATAGAGACGAACGCGCACGGGTAAGAGAAGACCGATAAAGAAGGCATGAGCAAAGCAAAGCACAGCGAAGCGAAGCTCGAATTGTATTTTCGTTTTCATACGCATCGAGAATAAATTAAACGATTTCTGCCTTTGCCTTTATTGTGTTTGTTGATTTTGTTAACTTTTTCGCTTCGTTTCATTTCGTTCAGTTCAGTTTGGGAACTCAGGCCCTCTCGCTTTCGCAGACGGGTTTCTGTCCCGGCCGCCGAAAATGTTAGGAGTGGCATACGGCGAATGCAGGCTATAAAAAACATTTAAATTGAGACAGCACCGCAGCGAGGCAAACTGGGCAAAATCATTTAAATAACGCACACGTCGCCATCGCCATCGCCATGTTGTGCTCGTTTTAATTTTTGTTTTCTTGTTTTACTTGTATTTTTTTTTTGCTGTTTTGCGTTCGCGTCTTTTTCTCTCCGTTTCATTTGTGCAATTATTTTCGTCGTTTTTGCTTTCAAAATTGTAGTCGCTGTTTATTTATTTTCGCTACTCTTTCCCCAGTTCTACTAGAATGCGAGGGCACTTTTGTTTTCGCAGAGAACAGGGGGGCAGGCCTTTGCGACCCCATAAAGTGGATGTTTTCGATCAGGATCAGCATGTGGATGATGCGTAGACATATTTCTGGAATTTGCAATTGTTTGTATTTTATTTTTATGGGTCATCCTTGGCTATTTCTCGCTAGGCATATTTCTTAAAAAAAAATTTATAAATTTAAACTCTCTTGTAAAGATTTTTTAAAATAATTTTTAAGTCTAAATTTCCTTCCTTTGGGAATACAAACATTAAAAACATGAACATGCCATAGGTAAAAGCATTAAAGTCTTACCCCTCATCAGATCTTTCCACTTAATTAAAGCGCATCTAATGGTCGATCTTTATACGTTTTTTCCTCGAACTTGTGCGGTGTGTATCTGTGAGATAAACGCCGACTTTTCAGCTCTCCTCTTCTGCCACTTGTACCCGCCTGTCTTTCTATCTATCTCGCACAGTAACCAGCAATTTTCATTCAGAATTTATGAGCAAATAAAATAGAATTGAACATGGAAAACGCTGCACAATGAAAATTGAAATTTTCTGTTTTAGTTCTTCATTTTTATTCTCCATTCTCCATGCCGTTGTTTACCGTCCGTTATTTATGGGCAGGTGTTATGTATGTGTCTATATACTACGTAACGTATATGCAGTTGTTGGAGAGGAATGACTTCATGCAACGCGACAGAGAATATAAAAAACTGAATGGCAAATAAACCAGCAAAGTTCGTATATTTACATGTTTCACTTTTCATTTTATTTTTTATTTGCCAGCGAATTTCCTCGAATTAAAATTCATTGATTCGCTATAATCTAGGGATATGTCGGTATGTGCTTTTCGACTACCAAACACTCTCCTCCGCTGATAAGCTATTTTGCAATTGGAGGCAAAACAAACCGACATCATCGAGTGGTGTGCCTGCCTCCTTCAGGGCTTATCAATATGGGAATCATTAAAAAACTTATTGACGCCAGTTGTCATCCCATAGTTGTTGCTGCTGCTGTTGCTGTTGACAATGGGCTAGAAAACTAAAACAAAACTGTGGGGAATATAAAACTAGAACCCAACAACAGCTGGCGACAGGGGCGATAAGAACGAAGACGAGATAGAGCAAACAAAGGGAGTTATTAGATTCATATTTATGCACAGCCGCAGGCAAACTTTTCTCACAAGTTTCCCATCAGTTGTGGTTGGTCTCCCCCTTTGTTTTTCCTGAGTTTTTTTTAATTTGATTTGTTTTGGGTTCCGAGGAAATGGGTTAAGAATATGCACCCCATTCGACGATGGCGACGACGACGACGGTGACGGCTGTGGCCTTTAATAAGTAACCAGAACATCGCACAGTTTGTGCGCCAGTTTCTGGGAGTTACATCATCATCATCATCATCATCTCGATGCATTCATTTCCATGTGTCCTGATAACAAAGACAACAATGGCTGCAGTTTTATTGCCGCCCCCTCACTCAGCTCTCCCTGTGCCCTACCCCTTTTTTATTAACACACAATTATAGGTTATAGTCGTGCGTCTAATTGAATTTGATAAAAACCGGGCAGAGAGGAATACAATTAGAGTGGAGAATGGTTGGAGGACACGTACATACGTATACGTAGTAAGGGAATTAGGGGCTACTGTCTCTTTCCCGCAAATTCAATACAATTGACATGTAATCAATAATAATTGTTGTTGTTCCCTGCCAGCCTGCTTGCCTGTCGGCCTGACATTGAAAGAGGGCGGCTCTCAACGGGGGCGTGTAGTGGTGGCCAGGTGCTAGGAAAAGGCAAATAAATGAATATATATATTGGTTTAGTTTTTTTTTCTTTTTTTTTTCTACCTTCCCTCACGCAAGTCGCAATTATTGATTAATTATTTTGTGTGTGTGGGTTTTGCCTTTTTTCTTAAACACTAAGCTAAGTAGCAGCAGAGTGTGTGTGGGCGGCGAGGAAAGGTCTGCACTTGAACCTTTTTTTCAGCTTGCTTCTTGTTGCCTGCCTTTTTTCCTTTTTTTTTTGCATTAATTGAATCATCAATCTCTCGGGTGACAAAAACACTTTACCCCGACGGCTGGCTAGCTGCCTGCCTCCATTTATTAAGGTTTCTTTCTCTGTGTTTTTACGCTGCTTTGAATTTTCCCCCTGCCCCGTTTCGTGTGGCTCAATTTAATTGGGTTATTACGCATGGAAATGCTTTCTAAGGCAGCTATAGCTGGCGATGGTGACGTCAGTTGCGTACAATTAGGACTAGTTAAAGTTCTTTTGCGCACTAGTCCAGGCAGGCATTCTCCTCTCCAATCATTAGCGTCGATTCTAAAGTGTCCTTGACCTATTGTCACGGCGTTGATATTTATTGAAAGCCACCCCACGACCCGCAACCACTCCCTCTGGTAGCGCAGCTACATGCTGCGTTAGTCGCAGCAGTTAGCGGTCGAAGGCCGTTAAGTGATAATTTAGCTAATTCCATGCACTTACCTTGGACACTGGCACACCATGACGTATACGCAACGCGTTTGCATATATTACGCATACGCAGTGTTGTCGCCGCGCCAGCAGTTGCGATTAAAGTCGCTTTAAGCGGTGAGTACTCGCTCAGCTGTTGCTATAGCTATTGCTATTGCCGTCGAATGCTGCCAACAGCAGATAAATGTAATTACAGTCTTATCATAATTACGAGCGAAATGAGAGCAGAGCAAAGAGATAATAATGCGGGTGTAACAAAAGGGATGCGCAGGGAATGAAAATGATGACGATGGATGACGATGCCTTAGCTCAGCTGTGTGCTCATCGCTCACATCGCACTCCAAACACACAGACACACACACACAGCCGTAGCAGCTTCCCACTGAATTTTCCGCCTCACTTCCCCTGTCCATGTCCATGCCCATGCCCATGCCCATGCTGCCTCCTCGCTTCAATGTTGCCGTCCGTAGTTGTTTCAAATTTTAATTTTATTTTATTGCAGCGCACAAATTGTGCGCCATGTCGCCGGCGGCGCTGTTGCGTGTAAGCTCCTCATCCCCATCCCTTATCCTGTCCCGGTCGTGCTTCTCCATTGCTCCCTCCATTATCCTCAGTGGCTTCCTTAGCCTGCGAGTGTGTGTGGGTATTTCTGAGTGGCATACGAGGGTCGTTTAAAATATAATGTTAGGCCCACATTACTAGGGATTTTATGTTAATAATTCTGTTTATATATATATTTTATCAATCAAAGTGGAATTCCATGTGATAGCAAGTTGCAGAGATAGGTTTTTCAGGTCTTAAAACGACTTGTTTCTGGTTGATTCCAATAAAAAAATATGATTTTATAATGTCTAGCCTCATAGAATTCTCAATAAATATCATAAAGTATTTATAGTTACCCCTTAAATCTGCACATTTTTAAGTTCTGTTAATAACCCACATTATTTTTTTGTATTTAACGGATATTTTGCATTAGTTTTTGACAAAGAGTTTATTATATTTTGGTCCAGAATTGCTCAATCGCCCAACGCTATGTAGGTGCGTTGCTGTGTAATGTTAATTGCCATCATGCGCGCGCAAGACAAGTTGAGTCTCTTTATGTCCACCTCTCAACCCGGGAATCCTCCTGGCCCTCGTCTCCGTCTCCGCCTGCGTTTTCCCTGCGGGCACCAGTTGACCCAGCCCCAGCAATCCATCCTGCTCGTGCTCCGGTCTGGTGTGCCCTGCCCTGTCCTCTGCCCTGCCCCTGGTCTTTAATTACTTTCGTAGTTAATTTTGTTACAACAAAAAAAAAAAAAGGCGACAGTGAGAGCGAACAACACCAAAAACAATGACACTGTCAGTGCAAAAATTGAAATTTGCTTTTAATTTGCGCTTCTGTGTTGTCGGCCCATCAGTGCCCGAAAAGCCTCCTCCGAGTTTTCCCCTCCCGGTTCGTCATGTTTCCGTTTCCTGTTCATTTCATTTTCAGTTTTGTACTGGCTTGGCTTGACATTTTCTTTGGCTCAGTGAAAATGTGAAATTCAGACGAGATAAATACATAAATATATACGTGAAATTTTGCTTTAATTGATTTGTCTTCAGGGCCAAAAGCAAGCATCGATTTTCCCTTCAGCGCGTTTTTTTTCTGCCACTTTTCCTGCGCTATCACGACGACGTCTGCTTTCGCTTGGCATGAAAATTGATTTGATTTCAAAGCCAAAAAGTTTATTGACATTAGATACGGCGTGCCGCGCTATCCATTTATTTCTTTTATTCCTCGATTGGCCCAAAACTTTTCCACACTTTGATTTACGAGCAGCAGCAGCAGCGGCCAAGTATAGGAATCGATGGGAGGGCGCCTCGATAATTGGCATGCCGATCCCCACTCGCATTCGCATTCGCATTCCGATTCTGTGTTCTTTTCATTTGTATTTTCTTTTTTCCTTTGCATTTGTCTTGCATTTGTTTTGTTATTAAACAAAGTTGAGGGTTCAAAGCGAGTGTCTGTTTGGGAGAATAAGCAGACCAGAGAATTGGGAACAACAAAAGCGCCGAATGTGAATTGCAAATTGCAGATCTCCTCTTTTTGCGTTTATTGAACCCGCCGCCATCGCTGGCCAAACAGCATTTCTTTGATTGACCAGAGACGAAGTCCGCAAAGGAAGCCCATCCATTCATCGACGGGGGCACTGGAGTGTGAAGAGGAGGCGTCGGCAGTGGGGGTTCAAGGGGTGAAATCAGTTGAAAGCATTTCAAAGGAATAGAAGCGGAATTTATATTGGCAGATACTCTTTTCCAATCACAGTGTGAAGAAGGCTTCTAATTAAGATGCTCAAACCTTTTGGAATTCTAAGCTTTGAAATCTAAATGAGTTTGCAGCTTTTCTTATCTTTGATATAAAGGGAATTGCAAATTACAGGAGACTTTCCACGAAAAAGTAGGAATGGAGGTGTTTTCAAAGAATAGTAAAGTGAAGGAATAAGGAGTGGTTTAAGTTAAAAGTAAGCATAGGGATAAAAAAGGCTTGTGCCCATCATAGTAAGTCAATTAATTAAGAGTACTTTGCTTAATTGGTTAAAGCAACAGTAGGTAACTCCCTTTGCTTTCTTAGAAACCAATAAATTCTTTGAATCCTCATCCATTAGCTCTATTCCCTCCCAAACTTAGTTCCTTTGCGAATTATGAGCTCTCTAAAAACTGATGACCTGAGCCAACAGCTATTTCCTGAACCCCCTTGATGATGAATCCTTTGAATCTCTGCCATAACCCCCTTTCATTACCCACATTCCCCGTTGTCTTATCTATACCGAGAGATATGCTATGCCAGGGCTCACGAGCTGTCTCACAAATATTTGATATTTTGAGGCAGGGAGTTAAGCAGTTGACGACGACGACGACGACGACGACGTGTTTGGAAGGCACTGAAGATTGCTGACATAGTTTTCCGACCCGCTCTCGTTGCCCCCACCTCGTGTGCTCAGTGTGTTTAGTGCTTTGTGCATTTTAGAAAAGGCCAAGTGACTGCGACCTGGGGACTAAATGGAGAGTGAAACAGAAACAGCAACAGAAACCGAATCTGAAACAAGGACTGGGACAACGAGAACGACACATTCCCAGGCCCACCCACTGACAGCCACGTACCCTCGCCGTATTCACAACCAAATCCACCTGAAAGCTGTCCAACCTTTGAATATTTGATGGCCTCAAAACACAGACTGCAAAAATGCGTAATTACCGACAAGGGAAACTCGACAACTGACTCCTTGCTTCAACTAACTGGGAGGGAAGGCGAGTGGGTGTGGTACCGGGACTGGGACTGGGTTTGGGTATCTGTATCTAGATGGTTGGGTTTGGTGGTCGAACTTGGCTGGGAAAGAGCAAACTATAAATAAAGTGAAAAATCGTGAGTGGTTTGTATTTGCATGTGGGTGGCTTACGATATTTATAAGCCACGGAACATGTAAATAAATTATGCAAACCAAGAAAGATACTCAATAATCTCAGCCCAGAGAAGGGGAAACGGCACGAAGGCTTTCTGTCAGGGAATCTTATTCGGCTTTCAAGTGTTGCAATGCAACTGAACAACAGCTGGTCAAACAATCAAAATACTTTTTGCTCAGCTCATTTTCATAACATTTCCCTCGATATGTGTACGTACATAAACCCGTTGATATATGTTCATTTCTAGATTGTATATGCACATTTATATATCTTAAGATATTTTCGGCTTGTCCACTCTCGCTGTCTTGGTTTTTGGCTGATTTATTGAAATGTTTTTCGTCTGTGTTGAATCAAGACAAAAATTATATTTTCTTAAATAATTTAATTTATTTTTCATATGATTTAAGTATCCGTTTTTTCTGCTCGGTATATAGATGGGAATATGCTGAGGCATATATTCTTTTTGATTGTTCTTTTGTGCCAACATATTTGTCATTGCGTGTAGGTCAAATATGTTGCCGAGATTTCACCTGCCGGCTGCCCATTTCCATTTCCACAGCTCCCTTTGCCGATTTGAAGGGGTTCTTTGGCAAAGTTTTGAAGCTCCCCGGGAAACTTGTTACACCGAACTTGAAATGTTTTATGCAACAAAGAGATTGTATGAATATTTCAGTCGTTCATCTTTTGCTTTAGAGCTTGGATATCAATATTAAATACGCACACTTTTACTGCATTAAGGTTTTTATTTGAGGAGAGACCCTCAAGGCCGTCGATAGCTTGGATGATGGGTGAAAGTTAACTGCCTGTCTTCCATTAGTTTGGTTACTTGACTCACGTAATGCCTTCTCCTACTCCTCCTCCTGTCCCGTCGATGGCCGTAATTTTTGGGCTTCGCCATCGGCTCTGCTTTATGTAATTCGAGACAATGGCGGACAAAAGATCTCTTGTAAATTCAATGCCAAACTCCAACACGTTTACAGGCCCCGATACCCGAGTAGCTGAGTATCTGAGTGCCGCTGCCTGAAAGTTTGAGTATGTCTGGATATTGCACCTCTCCGATTTCGGATACCCGAACGTGTATCTGTATCTGTATTTGTGTATCTATACCTTGGCTACCTTTGCGTGGGTGCAGCGATTCAGTGACGCTTTTTGTTTCAGCGATAAACCCCGCCGCCTGGAAATACGACAAACTTTTTTGTTGTTGCCTCTTTTTTTATTTTATCTTGTTATTCCTTTTTTTATTATTGTATTCTCTGTTGTATTTTGTTGGTTTCATACATGCATACATGTAAGAGATTTAATATAGCACGCTGCTGTGGCCCGCTGACGTCATAAGCCCCAGTGTCAGAGATGCCTACGCCCCTGAACCACCCCTCGAAAAGGGGAGGCGGGCGGAGCGAGCAGCCAAGCATGTGCCGGCACTGATAAGGCAAAAATCTATAAAACTTTTAACATGCCAATATTGCCCCGGGGACATGGGAAAATTTCTCCTCGCGGGAGTTTTTCCGCCGGCAAAACGGCGTCATCAAAGGAGGGTTGCAGGTGGATTTTCCAAGGGTGTCCATAAGGTAGTTAGCTGCTCGTTTGAAGTGGCCAAAGAACTGTTCTCTTTTAGCTGAAAATAAGTGGTAACAGCTTTAAAGCTTCTTGTAATACTGATTTTTTTTTGAGATATTATGTTGTTATTTGAATTGTGAATTAATTAAAGAGTGTCACATATGTAGATTTTTTATAATATGAAAAAGGCCGAGAATTCGATAAGTTTGCTTTATTGGCTTGCTTTAAAAGCCTTTTAGTTAAGCTTTTAATTATTTTGACAGCTGCTGCTGAACCGAAATTCCATTTTCTAAGCGCCCTTCTCCCCTGCTCTTGTTTCTGGAATTTGGCGATAAAAACCTATTTCCAAAGCTGACTCGCCCACGCTTATACTCAACATAGTTCTTGGGTTCATTATAATTTGGTAACCTCTTTTTTGGTCAAAACAAACGACCTTGACCCAGCTGAATGCTCAAAGACAAAACGAGAAATAGCCGCAAGCCAAATGAAACATATTAATAGAATCGATACCGGCGCTCTAGCTCGTATATTAGTTACCTTAATGGCCGGAATGAGCTATAGACTATGCTTGAGCTTGATTTTTGATTTGATATGCGACAGAGGTTAAGAAACCCGAGTAGGAAGTGCGGTGCGGCCCCTCAGTCAAGGTTGGTTGGTGCCGGACCGGATCGGATCGGAAGAAGTCAAAGTCGATCGAGGCGAGAGAGCTCAATAAATTGCGAATTATGCAAATGCCTGCATGCTTGATTGGGTCTGCAGACGACTAACTAACTCTTTATGTATTCCTGACTCCTCTGCAGCATTTCCCCCTCCGTCTTCAAAGTGGAAGAGAGCTCGAAAACCCGGCCCCGGAACAGTAACTTCGAACTGGAAGGACATGTGGAAGCCTCGTCAGGAACCCCGGAGGATACCGTAACAGAAGCATTAATACAACAAATATTCATTCATAACCATATAGCATATATAACCGCGAGACTACAGATATTTAGTTGTAACGTAGCTTAGTCTTAACTGAAAGAGAAAACAAGAGAAGCCCGAAGCAAACGGAAGCGAAGAGCGTGAGAGGAAATCCATCTAAGAGCCAGAAAATTTCATTACATTTCGATCGGTCGATCGGTCGGTCGGTCACTCACTAAACACTGCAGTGTAAACGCTTTAAAAATTTTTAAATTAAATACAAAAAAGGTTAAATTTAACACAAAAATTATGGTGCACCCAGTGCGCTTGACAAAAAAACAAACAAGGAAGCAGGCAAATCTTACGATTAAGCACAAGGTGTAACGTGTGTGTGCGCGGTAGAAGAGCTGATGAAACGAGTTTGAACCTTCAGAGAGTAAGAGTAAGAAAAAAGCCAAAACTCGCCCCAAATGAGGACACTTGTCGGCCGGTAGGTCCTCCGCCTTCCTCCTGCTAAGCGAGCTTGCGTTCAAGTAGCCCCCGACGACGATGATTTGGCGTCTCTACCGTAGACGTGTCTCTAGATATTTATATAAATATATATATATATATATGCGTATATAAATGTTGTACAATCAGCGACGACGTGCAACAATAAACCGCCCGCCCCCCAGAACTAGAATCAGAGAATCAGAGTCAGAACCTGAAACAGAACCAGAACATTATGCTCATGGACCATTTCCACAGTGGCACCTACAAGTAAGGCACCAACTACACTCATGAATAGTTATCCATCCACACACACACTCTGCATCCGCACATCAGCCACTCAGAAGAACCCTAAAATATAGAAAGGCATTCTAAAGCAAGTAAAAGTATCAACAAACAAGAAACATTTGAAACGCAGCAAGAAATATATAAAGCAAAAAACAAAATCTAAATGTTTACATTTAAGCCACATAAAACAAAACAAAAACAAAAAAGAAAACAACATAAAAACCAAAAAGGGAAAAAACAAAAAAATCAACTGAAATTTGTGTGTATAAAAACGTATAAAACCTAGCATTAATGAACACGAGATAAAGCAAGTAGTAGAACACGAAGGATGTCGGCGGAGTCGAGTCTATATATACACAAGATTGAAGCATTATACTTACGAGAGCAGAACAAAGGCGAATATCATGTGCTAGAGAGCCGACTAAGTATAATTATTTGGAAATGAACAAGGAGGAGCAGTAGGGGGAGGAATGAAGCTAAAGGCAAGGCAACTGTGTAGCAGTTACGTTTATATATATTCAAGTAAATATCGATCGGAGTATATTTATACATATTGTTTCGTTAAGTGCGGAGAGGAGTTGAGATGGTTTTATAAGGAGGTGTTTTCGAGGACCTTTTTAACTTCACACTTCTCCGTATTCCTTTCTTTTCCCTGTTATTATTTATTTTTAAAAGTCAAGACTTTTAAATTATGTTGTTGTTGTGAGAGGAGAGGGGAGATACAAAGCGAGCGAGAGCAACTCGGGATCGTAACAAGTAAAATTAATTTATATACATACTTTTTATGTTTGATATATATGATCATTTGTTCTACTAGTTGCGAGACAAAAGTCATAAATAGGCATTAATTAAGCATCTAAATTTAATGGTAAATAAAAGTAAACAAACAAAACAACAAATGAAAACCGAAATCAATCGAGTAAGCAGACGATGATGTTTGTAGCCACGAATGTTCACATCACACCACATCTAAGAATTGTGTCTCTGTCTCCATCCCCCTTTATATGAAGCATACACACATGTTTATGTGTTTCCAACTAGTTTTCGGTGTGCCGATGATCCCTTTGTGTCCTTTTTCAGTCACCCAAAGAAACACCAAGGACACGGACACGGACACAGACACAAGAAACACGCAGAAACACACACATAAGCATATACTGAAAATAATCTACGGTAGTCTGAGCATAAAATTTAATGTGGATATATACCTAAATATATATGTATTCGAAACATATGTGCAGTAGAGGAAGGAGGAGCAGGAGAGCGGGGGAAAGTCAATCTTTAAGTTTGTGCAATTTTGTTTTAGTTTTGTTTCTCGCCTTGTGTTAGCCTTTAACTTTTAACGGTAGCTGTCTGCTCTTTGAAGATGCAGAGATACAGTATCTGAGGAGCCCAACCTGAGCTTTACTATCTGACTAACGATTTGTATGCTTTACGTTAATGTATTAAATAATTAATTCAACTTGTGCACTAATTTGTAATACCCTCTAATCTTGTTTTTTTTTTTTATGTGAGCTTTCTCCTCAGTCCCACGAAGTCTTTGAAACCCTTTCGTTGTTGTTTCATGTGTGTGCGTGCAAGATTCGAGGTACATATTGATAAATATATATTAATTAATATATATAAAATATTTAATATATGTGAGATGAAGAACCGGAACGCAAGAGGATGGGAAAGCAAAATTCAAGTTATTTAATTTAGTTTATACATTTAAGTTTATATAGCAAGCGCATATATATACAAATATATATATACATATATATATTTAAAACCAACAAATAAGATGGAATATCTTAAAAAAAAAAAAAAACAAGAAACAAACAACCAAACAAACACAACAAACAAGCATACAATAAAAAACAAATTTGCGAAAAAAAGAAAAGAATTATAAGTAAAAGATGATATAAAGAGGAGAGGAAACAAGAAAACACAAAGGAAAAGAAACAAACAAACAAAAAAACCAATAAAATGAATTTGAAATCCTTAAAAAATATATACACAAACTGTGGGCGTTCTCATTGGAATCGGATTGATGAAGATTCTCCCGGATTTGCCAAGGGGAAGATGGTATTCAGCAGGAGGAGCAGACCATCTGGTTACCTCCTCTTTTCTGATATGTTTTGTTGGATTTCTAAAATGGAAAGCATCTGCGTTGGAAATTCTTTATTATTTTCTCCAGTTCAATTGCGCCGGCAGTGTTGTCAATCCTCATATGAAAGCACTCCATTCCAGATGCTGTTTGCCAATAAAGGGGATTGAATTGAAAGTAAGTATATTAGTTTATTTGCTGTGAAAGGAACAGGTTGCCTGATTTAATCCTTTTTATCATTTATCAGCTGGTTCTTCAGTATACATTTGTTTCAGTTTGCAGCCAAGAAATCTTAGAAGAAAGCTTGGATAATATCGAAAATTAGGGAATTTAAATATTGGTATTAAAAATTATCAGTAAAAGGTTAATTAAATTAAATGAATATAGAAATACATACGGAATATCTATAATAACGTATTGATATACCCTTATTTTCTTAAGCCTTTTTAAAATATCTGAATTCAAAATTATTTTTTATTTATCTCTTATAAGAATATACATTATTAAGCAGAACACAAGTCAAAAGCAATCCATTAGCTTTTCAAAATTCTCCCATTTCCAAGCTCCAAAAATATGCACACATGCCACTTTCTGTATCCGTATCAATTTAAGTTTGTCTGCTTGTTTCGTACTCCCAAAGTTTTAGACAAAAAAAAGTAACAACTTTCCAACCGACAAGAACAACAAAGGAAACATGGAAATCAAAAGAAAATAAAAGAAAGCTACAACAAAAAAGAAGAAAAAAGAAAGAGGACTGCGGGCTGTCAAAAAGTTCTGCATAATTTTTGGTTTGTTTCGTTTTTCTTCCTTGTTCCTTCCTTCCGATTTTCCATAGCATACACCTTTGACACACTTGCCAAGGGGCCATTTTCCTTATATAAGGAAAAGTCCAGGGGGGAGTGGGGGAGGTAAATAATACGAGAAACTGCTTTTATTTTGTTTCCTTGATTTTGACTGCAGACAAAAAGTTGGCGTGTGTACATGCTATGTGTGTGGCCCAAACACTCCCACAAACACACTCACAAACACACACACAACACACACCCTGTGTATGCATATTTATATGGAATGTGAGGTTACGGCGCACCGTGGACGTCTAAGGTTATTTATAGCAACACTTTTTCGGCCAGGCTCGCATTAGCCCCCTTTTGGCCCCTTCTGCCGCGGTTGCTCCTTTCGCCAAGTTTGTCCTTAAGTTGGCCAGGACATGCACGAAGGGACAGCTAAGCAGCTTTATGATTTCTCTGTGTGTGTGAGAGTGAGTGTCCTGGGGCAAGGGAATTTTCCTTTATGCAGGCCAGCGACGGAAAATAATAATTCCCGGCATGGCCAACTGAACATCGGAGCGGAGCGAAGCAGGCTTTGTGTGTGTGCGAGAGAAGACATCAAAGCGGAATTTTCCCTATAAACGAGGAGAGAGAGGGCCTGAAAGCCCCATGGGAATGGGAATCTCTGGTGCGGGAAATGCGATGAATAGTTTTTGCGGAAATTCGGCTTAAATTCGATGCAAGAGTTGAAGGAAGAGTTGTTGGAGTCTTGAAGATTTCAGTTATTCAACAGCATTGAAGAGACGACTTAAGATAGCTCAAAAAAGTTAAGTAAAAGAAATCTCCTTTGTTTCCAAGAGATTTAAAAGCCACTCTCAGAGTGAGAATTATAAATAAATTTTGATACTTGAACCTTGTGCCTTTTAAGTTTAAATTGTGCAATTTGTAGAAAGTTTTAAAGACTTAAATGTTTCTCTTAGATTTTAAATGTATTATTTTATTTAATTTTCAACTTAAGTCGCTCAACTTAAAGCCTCCTTTACCCATAGGTTCTACAACATTTTGCGCTTAAATTCTCGCATTATTAATTAACCCTTTTAATCATCTTTCCTTAGTAATTATTAATTCACGTGTTACTGCCTTCGCGCATTTTATATTGAATACAAATATAATTAACGTGAACCTTTGACACAAAATTAAACAACCAGACGCGTTGGTATTGAATTAATTACTGAATGTGTATCGCAGGTATTAAGAGGGATGTTAAAGCTGTTTGTTCAGAGTGACTTTTGGGTGGCTATCACCTCGTCGAGTATCTCGTTTGGTTTGTTTTTCTCGATGAACTTGCAAAAACCCAAAGGAAAGGGGGAAAGAAGAAAGCACCGACGCTTTTCAATGTGTCGCCGTCTTACCAATTAGGTTCCCCCTCTGGCCAGCCTTTGTCTTCCATTTTCTCCTGTCTCATTGGCAACCGATTGTGGTTGTGGAAATCTATATGGATGCGGTGGTGACCTGGCCTTTGTGCTGAAATTGTGCTGGGCCAGCAATAGGTAGCAGTGGCAGGCAATTGGATCTGGTAATTGGAAAATAAGTTGAAAATACGTTTTATGAGCAAGGACTCCTCTTTAGCTTTCTCTCTGCTGATGTCGGGTCTTTGAACCAAAGGAATCCTGGGTGATTGATAGTGCACTCTTAGAGAAATGTGCTAGGAATTCGGGGAACTACATATCCCACAAAGGCGAACAAATTTGCTAGAAATATTCGCTGGGAATGAGCACCACCCAAAGATGAAATGCCGCGCATAATTTATCTCAGAATTCATACGAATTTAAATCTATATTAATCAAGAAACTATATTTCGGTTGGACAGACGCGAAAGTGCGGCAAATTGAGCGTTGGCCAAGGCATTCCGTTGGCCATTCCTGATATATATAAGGGATATACATATATGCTGCTGAATTTATATATATTCCCGCCAAGTGCCGGCCTGGCAGCTGTGTAAACACACATTCCGAGGGTGGTGACAGAGGTTGCCAAAGCTCTGGCACGGGTTAATTAAAAGTCTATTCATCAGTCGTCAAGTTTTAAAAGGGAGCAACTTTACACACTGCCTGGGAAGATTGATTTGTCACGAGCAACGCTTTCGCCCCCTGGAAAATAATCGCACATGCCGCAAATTAAACGTATAACTCCCCTAAAACTGATTAGAGTAGAGTCCCAGCTTCATTGTATAATTGTTAGGCCTCTACTCCGGGGCTGGACTGCAATTTGCTGGTTGCATCATTCCCAGCGGAATAATAGTGCACTCAAGAAAAATTGTATTTTATGGTCCTCATTACTTTTTGGGATCTAAAAAGAGGGATATAATCATTAAAGCTTACATCAAAGGATGCTTAGATGCCACAAAAATAATGTTAAATATTTTGTTTATGTTTATTATAAACTGTAATTCCTTTAAAATGATATATTATTATAGATTTTGATACACTTTTCCATTAACACATGTAAACATATCCTATTAAAATGTCTAAATGAAAAATAATACATGAATTCACAAGGAAATCAATAAGAACAAATAAAAACAAAGACTTTTCCTTACTTTTCTTTTAAAAAACTGTATTAAAACCATACTAATTACCCAAAATAAGTTGAAACTAACAAGATTTAAAGCAAACTTTCAAGTAAACATTAGATTTGCCTAGGAACTTTAAATTTCTGATGGGTTTACACATAAAAGAATTCTTCTAGTGTACACAGAGGGAGCGCGAGATACCTGTCGGGCAATTTTAGTTAATTATTAACAGAGGGCATTGTGTTGGCATTGGATATTGATAAACAACGCCGGCGGATTGACCATACTCCCCGAGAGAGAGTGGCAGAGATCCGATTCGGTTGCAGCTGAGTCAGCTCCAGTTTTGAATTCATTTTCCAACTGGCTGAGCACACAAAGTGACACCACCTACCGAGGAGGAGCCACCCCCATTCCAACCCGTTTATAGATTGCGAGTGCATTTGTCGTGGGCATGTATATGTGCCTTTTTTGTGGCCGTAAGTTTTACGGTCCAGACTCTCGAATATGTGCAATTATTTCAGTGAATTTACTGGCAATTGGAGCGGGAGGAGAGCCGCTGAACAAAAGCTTCTGGCGAGAAGTTGTTAAGTGCAAATGAGTAATTCGCCATAATGCGCAAATTCACTCCAAGCGACTTGGCATTCAGCTCAGAAATTGCTCCCTATATATCTAGAGATACGAAAGTATCTTTCGATCAGTCACTAGAGATGTTCCCTGCTAATGCCCCATGAGTAATAGCCAGCAAATTAGTCCAGACGAACACGTACGGGGCATATACACATAAAATTACTCATGAAACGCTAAATAAAAGGCCAGAAAATCTGCTTAAAATACCTTAAGATATGTATATATATATTATATGCCACAGAATCAACCACACATCTTGTCTCTAACATTTTTGTTTATTTATAAAAATCTAGAGGAGGCCATACAATGTTGAGGACAAAGAAATAAATTAAGAAAATTAAATCCTAATTTCGTTCTTGAAATAAAATTTAACATTTCGAATATATAGTTTCCCCAGATCAGGGAGACATGTATACATACCTCAATCCATATACAAATCTATTTAGACACCCGTTTGTTTTAGCAGTTCCACATAATTGTATTATCAGTTCCATAAACTGGAATTTTATTGACCAAACGTTATTAACAAATTAGGAGGCGGCAAGGCAAGGGGTAAACAAACAATGGACAGCAAATGAAAATAAAAACAATCTATACACACAAAATCAGCAGGGTGCAAGGTAATTGAGGTAGAAAAAAAAAATAAAATAAAAAAACTTGGAAACATCTCACAAAGGGAAATTGCTTTGATAATTTATTTTCGACCGCATACTCTACATATTTCCATTATAAACCCAGTAAATCCCGCATTAATCAAAGGGGAATAATATTAATTGGATCAAAATCAATTGGGCTGCGATATATCCAACAACGATTATTTTTAATTAACCTTTAATACGGCATACCAACTTGTTTGTTATGAGATTACGTTAGACTCCCTAGTTTTTTTTAATTGCTGTTATTATGTTCTATTTTTAGCACCATTATTGGAAGTAACAAAGGCAGAAAAAACAAATGTTACTCTTTACAACAATGCTAATTTGTTTATGGCTTTATTTTTTCGATCGCTGAAAGATTCTCCCGCGCCTGAAAACTAATTAGAGAGCATTTTAATATCTATGTGTGGCCAACGGGAATTAATTGCGGGCCGGCAGAACTTGTTGCCAGTCAGTCAGTCTGTCAGTTGGCCATTCCATCATTCTGCCATTGCCAAAAATACTTTCAAAAAATACTCACAAACTGCGCCTGCGTCGAGCGGGAGGGAAAGTGTACCGAAGAGACACTTTCAGGCAGCAGCCGAAAAGTGTTTGGGAAAGTAAAGCTTTCCTAAGATGAACCCGCAGATTATCCCAGCTTGGGAGAGTGCCGTGTTTTTCTTTCAGCGGGTTTTCCCCGTACAGGCACACTGTGTGTGTGTGTTATGAAAGCATTTCCCCTTGGCGTCTCAAATCTTCCCACGGAATTTGTGACAATTACGTCAATTTCGCGCTGATTTTTCTTCGTCCATTCGTAGCTGCAGATGTATCTGTAGCTCTGGATGTATCTGTATCGGTAGCTGAATCCGTATAGAAAAAATCTCAACTGTTTGCTTGTTTGTATCTGCGGCGGCTCCCTATTTATTCGTATCTGTATCTGTAAATGTAGATGTATCTGCAGCGCATCTCTTGGCCAGCCATTCAATTCATGTTCACACGTGTGTTTATTTTGCTCCGATTTTAACGCGGGGGCGTCGGTGTCAGTCAAAAGGCGATTGGGATGGGGGAGCGGGGAACGGGGAACGGGTTACGGCAACTTTGGGAGCCCGGTGTGTGGGTTATGGTAGTACCAAGTGTTACGGCATTTGTGGCATTGGCTTTCTGCCGCTCTCCAAAAATGTCGGGGCCACACAGCTCTTTTTTTCGTCTGTTTATTTTTTTTTGCGTTTATTGAGTGCCATTAAATGATAAAATACATTTTAATTCATTTTCATATTAGTGGAAAAGAGGAAAATTGCGGTAATTCTCATTGATTGCATTCTGCGGTGAAATGTTGTGCATTTTCTTTATTTGCAAATTATTTATATTCAAATGCAGATGATTTTTAAAGTTCATTTTACAATTACATCACAAATATTATATTATAAGCTTTGTGGTTTTTGAAGGGCATTTTCATTTTTTTTGCAGCTGTTCATTTGTAGATTAAATTAAATGTGCAAGCAAAACAAAAATATATTTTGTTGAAAAACTATAATCAATCTAAATAAAGCTAATAATCAAAGAATATGGAGCCTAGTTTTATTTGCACATAGTTTTGGACAGATAAAAATTCAAATTAAACACTTTGTAAACTAATTGTAAATTTTATTAATTAAAATTCATGTGGGCTCTTTTTTAGTTGAAGCCCCAACAAAATAATTACCTCTTAAATAGTTAATTTCTGTGTGCAATTCAGGCATAATTAATTTGTAAATATTAAAACTAAATGGAGTGTAATGCTAAAAGAGGAAACATTAATTTTTCAAAGGTTTTTTGTGAGTTTATAGACCATTTGCATGTGAAAAAAGTGTTTTTGCTGGCATTCCTGCACTGCTTCAATCAATCAATCATTGGTCATATTTAATGCCGACCTATTTAAGGACCTTTTCCCCTCTCTCTGCCTGTTAACTGTGTTGGTTTATCTGTCAGACAGTCTTGTGGCTTCGGCTAAGTGCAGAGTCATGCTCTACTGTTAATGTTAATGCAAATAATTATTTGCCTTGTAAAGGGCGGGAGGGGGGAAGAGAAGGAGCTGCGGTCAGGTAAGTCTGGTAATTAAGGAACGTGGCCGACAGCTATGGCCACAAACAAGAACCAGAGCAAAGGCAGACAAATGTCGCTCAGCAATTTACAATTGTTTACTCTCCGACGGGCCAACAGCCGAGAAATCCAAGCGTTTTTGGGGCTAGGTCTCTCGGATCGATCCTAATGCGAGGCAATATGACAGGCGAGGCGATTAATTTGCTATTATTTTGGTCCAATCAAGGGGTCATATCCCAGCCAAGTCAAGTCAAGTCAAGTCGAGGGAAGGTAAAGGCTAAGTGTAAAATTAATTGGAGGTACATTAACCCCTAAACGGAGAACCACTCCGCTCCGCTGCCCTGCTTCTGTTTCAATTGGCAGCAGGGGGGGCCTTAATTAGAAACGATGTTAACACACGCGACTGGCTGCCGCGATAGGGCCACACACATTGTCTGGATACACTATCTGCGGGCCTATATCTAATTGTATCTGCGTATTTCGCAAATTGAGATAAACGCGTACGGCACACACGGCGTATGAGTGTCGCCATAATTGCCGCGGACCGAGATCTCGCTCCACCAACATCAGCGGAGAGGAGAGGAGCTGAGCGGAGCGGTGTGGAGTGGAGCAAAAAACGGTAAACGTGTTTGCCCCTAATTTGATTTGCTCGGCTTCGCTTCGCTTTAATTGAGTAACTTGGATTTTTGTTACCGCGGAATGCGTCTTCAGTCGAGTCGAGTGTCGAGTGGATGAGCTCATGGGCCATGGCGTTCGTTCAATTGCCGGGGCAACATGTTCTCCGAATGTCCGTTAATTAGCTTCGAGAGATTCCCCCAAAACGATTGGCAAAGCGTGGCGCGTGGCTGGAAATTAGTTCAGATTGCAAAAACATTAGGAGAGAGTGTCAAGCTGGCAATACCAAAATATATTTTCACATTAAACTGAACTCATCCTCCCACGCCTTCTCTCTGGCCATTTGCATTTGCATACGTCAGATGGTTTAAACCCATTGAACCGCATGAACGACACTAAAATTGACAGCGTCAACAGCAGCGACAGCCTCGAAATACAAAAAAAGGAATAACAATAATAACATGCCACTCCGCACGCGTCAGTGGCATCAAAATATGCGTTGAAAATAAATAAAATAATGGAGCGAGAGGACGAGCATACACAAAAATAGGCAAAATACGAAATAAAAGAATTTATAAATACACAAGCATCAATTGAGAGATAGTTTTGTGATGAAGAGGGCAGAGTCTGATGCTAATCAAACATTCTAGTGTGAAATCTGTGGGGAGAAATCAAATTTGTTTATGCTTTTTCAAATATTATGACTATATCCGAAGGTTAGGAATTGAACATTATTAAAATTGAACAGAGAGGTAAAGAGAAAATACAGAAGATTTTCTGGAGGTAAGTTGAGTTAGCTATTACTGAAGCCTTAACCTTAATTAATTCCACTTTCTTATGCAAATTACTTGGCTTATAGGAAGCTGTTACAATTGTTAATTGAATTATATATATATACTGATTGAATTGGTGTATTATTTATTAAATTAATCACGTATATATGGTAATAGTTATATATATTTAATTAGTTAAACCCATTAACATTAAATGAAAGCCATTAGGAAACCTATTTCCACAATGGTTTATTGAAAACTATAATATATTCCCTTGAATGCTTACTAATCAGTTTCAAGCTATGTTGTCCCCTGGGAATTAGTTTTTGCTGATCCAGCAAAGCCTATTCAGGGCCCTTCATCAATATGCTCCACGCTGCTTAAATTAAGAGCGAATTTTAATAACTTTTCACAGGGCGACTCTGCCTGGGAGTAACTCGGGGCACAAACTTTACTAATTACACACAACCGGCTCGAAAGCCGTCAAGCTAACTGGGCTAACTGAGAGGAAATGGGCCAGGAGGGGCCCGGGGAGTGCGGAGCCACTCGATTACTATTCAGGCTTGAAAGCCTCCGGATTCAGTTGGATGAGCGGGTGAGTGGTGAGCGATTGCCTTGGCCTGCGCTTTTTCATGACCTTCGGCAGGCCTCCTTTCCGCTTCAGCAGTCTCCGATTGCGACGGAGACTTTGGATCCTGCATCCCACATCCTCATCCTCATCCTCAACCTCATCCACATCCCAATCCCCATTCACATCCGCAGCTGCTTCAATTTTCCGTGCCAAGAACTTGGCTAACAAATGAAGCGAAAGCCCAACTTTGGCCGCCTGCAGTTTTATTCGATTGCTGTGGCACAGGTGGGAAGGTGGAACAACGGTTCGCTGGGAAGGTGGAAGGTGTCCGGATGAAAAATGGCATTCCGAATGTGCGTGGGCTGTGCGGAGCGACGATAAATCAATGGGGCCCAGAGAGGGTGAACTCCCGGGAGCTCTTCCCGCATGCGAATACTTAATTAAGTCAATTATTCTGATGCGATTGCACTGTAAAATGCGAAAATGGCATATCAATAAGCTTTGCCCGGTCAACCGGGGCGTATGCGTAATATTTTCCCCACCACCAGTGTCACCTATTAACACCGCTCTTCGCCCTCCATCCCCCTGCTAACCTGTCACTCAACTATCAGCCAAAGCCAAAGAACACACCTCGAAATCCTTGACCAGCTGACAGCTGTTATCCCCTTTGTGTGTGTTTGTGCGTTTGTGTGTCCATATCCTTGAAACATAATACATTAGCGTCCCCGTTTGACGTTATAATGAAAAGGGAAAGCGCTGGTAGAGGGAGTTAAAGGGTTTAAAAAAAAGGATCTAGAAATGTTTAAAGAATATTTGAAAATATATTTAGCTTCAGTATAAATGATTATCCCCACTCCTAAGTTGATTTATTATCTTCCAGCCGCTTTTCCATGCTTCCTAATAGGCTCTCATAATTCCTGGAAATTTATTAATATAATTGTTGCTCTCTTTTGGCCGGGTTTCGGAACTCATTTTGTGGTTTTTAGTGCCTGCATATGGCATAAAGCATAAATATTAATGTTGCAATTATTTATGGCTACCGCATTTTATGGGCCACAACATGGCGTATGCGTAATGTGCTCAAAAAAAAAAAAAGAAAAGAACGGCGAAGAAAATTATAAGCTCAGCCATAAAATCGAACAATGAATGGCGCCGTATAGAAGGAGCCAGTGGTCCATGCAATGGACCTACTTTATTGATCGAGGTGGAATAAACACACAAGGAAGCCACGAGAGCAGATAACCACCGCAAATAAACCAGAAGTCTCTAGAGGAGAGTTCTGACTAGGAGATACTCAGTACTTCAAGGGTCATTCGGGGAATTATTATATAATTCTAAAGTGCTTACTCAAATGTAAAATATTTTATATAGGGAAATATCTAAATAATGCTTAAAAGAGGGAACTAAAGTGGAGAATGATTATACATCTGTTTTCTTCAGTAAGCTGTAACTCTTTAAAATTTAATTTTAGATATGAAATATTTTTAATTAAGCTTTTTAGCGCTTTCTGAGAATCCCTGCTTAGTTTTTCAATCCCATTTTCCCTTAGCCTATATACCCTTCTATTTACCAAATAAAGGCTAACCGAGTGCTGTTTCTTTTTTGATTATTTCTGACTGCAATTTATCAGCCTCAGAGCTATCTAATGGCCAAGGCCAGATAATAGGCCCATCCCGAATATGCATATCTCTTGGCGAACGACGAGCAGCGACAGCCGTCGCGATAGGCGCCGCTTCTGGCGCTCGACAGCCTCGCTAATCTTACCCAGAGAGTAGCACTTCCCCCTGGGGAAGACGCGACAGGGAGCCCATTTTTATTGGGCATGAGCTGCCAGCCAAGAAGAGCCGGAATGAGCTGCAAAATGCTTGAAAAAACAACAAAAATCAGACATGGGAGGGGCCGGGAGACAATCATTTCCGTTTTCGGCGAGGGAGCAGAAATGCGCAGCAAATGAAAGGAAAATGCAAATGAGAGTGAGAAAAGTGGCGAGGAAGTCAGGTAGACCATTTCTCAGGTGGCAAAACAGTCGAAAAAATTGAATTTAGCCGCGACAGGAGCCCCACGCATCTTAGCCAAGGCGTTAATTGGATTTATTTGTAAATTTCTTTTTGTTTCGCAAAAGTTTTTCCCCCCAGCCAGACTGTGTGTGTGTATTTGCCATTTGCATTTCAGTTTCGAGACCCTCTGCCCTCCTCCAATTTTCCGTATTCGTTGTTGACAATAAAAATCGAAATCAATAAAACGAAAATTGATGCTTTCAGCCGTAAAACAAAAAACGGAAATTGAAATGCGGTAGAGTGACTGAAGGACCGACCACAGTCACGGGCTTAACCAATTCCTGAAGCCCGGTTGGGCGGAGCGATTTCAATTCCCACTATATATACCATATATATTCCACAAAGGACGCGTGCTCCTTGGTATTTGCTCAAGCCAAACATTGATTTCGATTCGGGGAGCAAATGTCAAAGGTCGCCCCTGCGCCTGCTGCTTGTAATTAAATCTACAATCGCCTGGCGATTATTCTCAATTAAAACTCAATCAGTCAGCCGGCTGGCAGTAGCCGTAAACTGATTTTAACACTTTCAACAACGCCCAGCGAAATTCGAGTCCGAAACTCGAACAAAAAAACAGGCCAGCGACGACGCCCACAACAAACAGAGTCTCATATCATATCTTAGACGGAATATATGTACACTTATTCACATATGTATATGCTCATGTGAGTGTGGCCGTGCATGATGCCATTTATTTGCTTAAGATTAGATTAAATGTAGCGCCGTCTTTTGCTGCTTAAAACGACATGAAAACCCGAAAGCAAGTCCACATTGGGCAGCACTTAAATGGGAAATCATTAACTAAGGGAAATTAATTAAAGAAGTTATTATAAATATATAATTTTTAAAATATTTATAATAATTATGTATGGTATATTGAATTAATCTTAAAGTAAAGAGTTTTAAATAAATGTCTCATGAGGAAATAAGCAAATTCAAGAAAGAATCTTTAAAATAATTCATCAGTTTCCTAGAAACTAAATTTATAAATGCTTTACTTTATAAATATTTAGTTTAAATTCAATTTTCCCTTAATGTTCTTATATCATTTCAAGTGAATGATATTTATCCCCCTTTTCCTTAGCCTTAATTTGGCAGCACACTTGGCTCTTTCGCCTATATGTTATTTATCCATTACGCGGCTGTCTGGGTGTGTTTATCTCTGGGATTTTGTTTGGATAGTTTGCTCTAATTTTTGTTAATCCCGAGCACTATTATTTGGAAAGCGTCTGCCCATAAATTTTGTGCGAATTAATTGCCAATGGTGGCTGCAGTTTCCGAAAGTCGCTGCCACATTCCAAACGGACGCCCACCGGAGAGCAAACTCCTCATTGCGATTCCGAAACCAAATCGAGATTCGTTCAGATTCTGTGGGCAGTGACACAAAAAAAAATTGAAAGCAGTATTTCGACACGCAAACGCTACGAAGCCTGCAACTCGCCAAAAATGGCGACAGAGCTCGGCTCAGATACGCGTACTCGCATTCGCCAGATACATTTACACGCAGACCTGCTTTGTGCATGAATTTATGTTGACGACTTGAAGTTCGTTTTTTGTTCCCTCTTTGCTTTTATTTTTTGTTGTATTTTGTTAATTCTTTTAATGTTTTTTTTTGCACTTACTCAATTCTTGTCTGGGCCTTTGGCATATTTTGGGGGCTCATAAATTAATATGACGCTCACGTCGACTTGAGAGACGCGCTGTATATGTGTATCTGTATCCATATCTATATATCTCGCATTTATTTTATTGTTCAGATTTGAGCACACGCACAGTGGGCATGTTGTCAAACACATCTGCGAGTGACAAGAGACGCGATGGCGTATCCCACCCACGGATCGCGATTCCAGCCCGGATTCCCTCCAGCTCCAGCGGCAATCTAATCTGCGTGTCCATTGTGCTCATATGCTAAGTGAATACAAATTGCTCGCAATTACGGAACGGCAGCTAGTTGTTGGTCTGTGCTGCCACATAAAAATAGAAATAATAAAATTTAATCGTACATCAAATTGTGCGGCAAATGAATTTGCACTGTTCTCTGTACAGAAATCAACTTTAAATGGCCGGGGAAATGCTTTATGAATGGGCGATTTCCCCATTTCCCCCGCTCTTAACCCCTTTGATGTGCGTAAAAAAACACACACACAAGAGCCGAGCTGAGAGCGTTCATGTTTGTGGTCAGTCGAGGCGAAATTGGAGGTGTGATTGCTAATGGAAATTGCTGCCCGGCGGGGGTGGTGACAGCCGGTAATGAGCGGGTAATAACCAAAAAGGTGAGTGTCGGCGGGTAGTGTCTAAAAATATATGTAATAGAATATATACCTCACCATGCAGCTGTTGCTGCTGTCTTACCTCTGAAACATCCGCCGCCTTTCTTGATAACTCTAATCGAGGCCCCTTTTTTTGATTAACTGCAGTCGTCCAATCAAGCGGGAGGCTTATCTGGCCAAGTGTTGTGATTGCCGCTGTCGCTGCTTGACGAGGGCCCACTGTGCTCCAAATGGCACTTAAGTGTGGCCACTTAATGGCGAATTTCTGGGCGGTCCCGAACAAGTCGTTCGGATGCATCTGAGCTGCAGTTTTCAGCAAAAAAACGAGAGCCAAAAGGTCAAAAAGGCATGCGGAAAATTCAATGTGAAAAGCGACGGCGACCTCTGTTTGTGTTTGTGTTGAGATTTTCTGGCTCCAGTCTCTAGACATTTTTCATATCTTTCCTTTCGTTTGGTTATTTTCCTTACTTCCATTTGCCTTTCTGCGATCTGTTGCAGAAATGTTACATATCTCTGTGCCATGGCTGCGTATACGTAATTAATTGAGACAAATTACTCATACGCCCGGGTGGGTGAATGACTGGACGAGGGTTCATAGCAAGTTGGATGCTTAAATGGTTTGAATTGAAGTGCTTTGCTGGGGTTTCAGATATCTTTACTGCCCTTAAGTGAAGTTACCTTAAGGTTAAGACTTTCCAACTTTCCCTCTCTAAGCCCAATGATAATGGTTTCTTTGCCTCTACAGCCAAAGTTTAATGTGTCCCATCGATCCAATTGCAATTATTATTAGATTTGATTTATTTTTCCCTCCGATTTGTGCGCTCCCATTCGGAGAGCACCTTGAACCACATTATTCGCGAAATTGCCCCGCGCAATGAATCTGCCGCGGGGGCTGGCAGGTTCTCCAACTGTAATAGATTTCAATCAAGCAATCAAACGCGGCTCGTGCTAAGATATATATATATGCTTATATATATATATGCCCCGTGTCTGCCGTCTGAATTGATGGCAATAATGCGAATCCGAGCAAGTCTCTGACTTGGGCACGCCATCATCTTCCCGCCGCCGCCGCCTTAGAGTTTCACTCGGTCTTGACTCCGTTCAGGTTCTGTTATATTCTCGGCTAGTATGTGTTTCTGTGCAGCCTTTCAGCACGCCACTTTATGTAAGCATTAAAACTAGCGCCTGTCGAGCGCCCACAGACAGCTAGACAGATACAAAACGCCAGCTAGACACACTCGCACCGAGATACGAATACAGCTGCAAGCCAGCAGATACATTTGTATCTACGACGCTGCCATGTCGTGTGGTTATTTCTATTTTTTCTGTTTTTTTTTTTTTTTGTTTTCGTATATTTTTTGTGTGGTGCAGCTTTTGGCGTTGTTGTTGTCCAATGCAGCTCTTGCTGCCGTTGCTATTGTTGTTGCTGTTGCTGGTGCAATTTGCGAATATTTGTTACAAGGTCAACCCGGTAAATGAAAAGTGCGAACAAAAAACGCAAATAAAATATTGTCTTCAACCTATAATCGAGTGGAATTCGAATAAATACCCTGTAAAGTATATCTTTATGATATACAGATATATCATAGTTTATTAGACTATTTTATTGGTGAGAAATCTTTTAAATAAAATTTTAACCGAATGTTGTAGATAAGTTCTGTAGATTTTTCAATTTCTACAATTTTCGGACAACTAAACTTTTATTATTATAAATTCCATATGAAAATATTGCAGCTATGTATGTAATTCTAATATTTGACAAAGAAAATATAACAACATTACATCCCCCAAATGCCCTATTAATAATATTCTCTGCTCAATCTACTAAAACAATATAATGTTTCAAAAACTTGCTTAGTGATTTTTGGACCCCCTCAAAGGCAGTCCAATTAATTCACTAATTCGAATTGAATTTCATTTGAGGAGAGCCTCCTCCGAAATGCTGGGATGCCAGGATGTATGTACCTCCGCTGCTATCGTTGCCACTGCCACTGCCTTTGATGCTGTGATGTTGCCAACAGCTGCAGCCATTTGTGGCCCACACACACACACACACACTCACACACTCTTGGCCAACGGAGAGCAACAATGAGATGAAAATTTACAAATTGAATTTGCTGTCAGCTGCCAGGATGGATGGTTGACGCAAATGACTTCTTGTCCCGCCTCCGTCGCCCTTCCTCCTCTCTCTCTTTTGGGGGAAATTAATTTTTGTGGCCGAATTTGGTTTGCTTTTTGGGGACTAAGTGCAGCGTCCTCCTGCTAGTGGAGGAGGAAGTGGTTAGCTCTTTGGCGACTAATTTCCCCGAAATGGTTTTGCCTGGCCGAACGCAAGATGCAATTGTATCTGCCGCTCACAGCTGTTGCTGTCCGTGCTGATGCGATGACATAATCGGTTGCAGCGCATCTCTGTATCTTTGTATCTGCATCTGTACCTGCAAGTGAGCATTCATACGCTCTTGTAATTTCTTTCGGTCAATGGCACATGGAAAAGCGAACTAAGAACCGAGCTGTTCCGGTTCTAACCGAATATCTTTGTTGTTTATGACTGCGAAATTTCATTTCATTAAGCTGAATAATTTAGTTTGTGTTCATAAATGAGAATTAATTGAAGGCAAAGAGTGAAGAGGTTCTATGATTGTACATTTGTACTGTATGCATACATAAATTAATGGGAAGATATTTTTCATGCTACTCTATAGTATGTATAGGAGCATAAAGTAGAGTCAATATTATCTACAAATATGTACAGGTATAGGTATTTATTTTGATACACAATGAAATAAAATCCAACGAATTTTCTAAATAAATAAATTTTTTTAAAATATAAATGATTGGTTTTCCTATAAAATATATTTTTCTTGTGAATTTATATTATTATTTACAAAGATAAATATACTATTAACACCCCTTAAAATGGAATATAAAATAAATTTCTTACAACTTCAAGGAACTGCCACAAAGGAAGTTATTTGAAGTGGGCAAAAACAAGGAAAATTCCATCCAATCTCTATGCCATTGTTGTTGAAGGCTTTTTCAGGGTCCTATCTGCTTCAGTTTAAATTCCCCTCAAACATCCGTCTTTTTTGCTGTCGCGGCAATGGGAAAAAGCACTCTATTTCATATTCGAGCCCATGGGAAAGGGATTGACACCGACTATCAGGGAATATGGAGAGGCACTGAAAAAGTGGAGTGGAGAGGATAGCAAATAGTCTCCCGTGTCCCTGGCACGCTTCGATGGTGGCGAGTTTTTGCCGCTTTGACTCTGGCCTGGCCTGGCCCGGACCTGACCTGCCGTTGTCAGGACTGCCCCTACCCTGCCGAAATTGGATCGACGCCCACCTGGACCTGGGCAAGGGTTAACTCCAATGACGTCAATGGCTGCGGCAGCGGCAATGTTGTCAAATGCAGGCGGTTCGCGTAAGGACTGAGGCTGGGGGGCAGGAATAGTGGGGGTGCTGCTGCTGACACATTGCAACATGCAACAAGCGGACTCGAAAACCCTCAAAGTCGAAGCTGCAAAAATTCAGCGATGCTGAAACTTTTCGTTGACGTCGTCAACATCAAGTTTGCCGCGCCTCTGATGTTGTTGGTCCTGCGCCACCTCCTGATCCTGTTCCTGCTTGTGATAGTGTTACTGCTGCTACCGTAGTTTGCTGTTTTTCATACACTCAAAAAATGGGGAAATATAACATTGAAAAATTCAGGTATAAAAGGTATGGATAATTTCATAAAACAAATGGAATGTGATCTAGGTTACCCTAACAAGCTGAAAAGTCACTACAAAGCTAGTCAATTTAATATTCATTATAAATGGTTAAAGCTGTTTCCATTGTACAATTTAATAACAATCTTAAAAAATAAACACATTATATTAAAATATAAGTAATTTCATAAACTTTTAATTAAAACCCATTTTATAATATACCTTCTTTTTTAATTCAACGAGTGTACTGATTTTGTTGTATCTCGTTGCTGTTTGCTGTTTAAGAGCCATAATACAGGACACTGCTGAGGTTTTTGCGGGTTGGCTCCAGGGCCGAGGGCAGGTCAGCCGAAAAAGTGAAAACTTCGTCCTTTTGTTCGTGCCCCGGTGGCTGGCTGATGGCTTCTTGCAACGCTTAATGGCCAACTCTGCCGCAGACAATTTTCCCTCTTTTTGGATGAGTTTATTAATTTAATTTTAGCTCCAGAAAGAGTCCCCCCTTTCAGCATTTTATCTGTAGATGGGAAAGATAACGGATATTTTGTTAAAGAAATTGGTGAGAAAAAAAAGACAAAATTTAATATATTAAAATTTAAATAAAATACCTTATATAAAATAACAATTTAAAATTTAATATTTTAAAGAATTTTAATTGTACTAAAGTCTCTTCAATATTGTTCTGAACCTTAAAACATAGCAAACTAGTATCCTTTCCCTTTTTGTTTATAATTATAAAGATTACTAAAATGGCATTGCAAAAAATTGATTTTCTAATAATTCAAAACATTAAAGCCTTACTACAAAGTCACCTTAATGATATATAAGTCAACATATAAATTTTCCAAGCCATTAATTTGTTTCAGGAACTGTGGACTCTGCAACAAATTGCTTAGACTTCAACCTTCTTTATTTTTCAGCTCTTCAAAGCAGTTACCAACGCCTTTCCTTTTTTTTTTGTGGTGAATTTTCCTCGAATACTAATGGAAAATACCGACCCCGCCTCGCTGGCTGGCCATCCTTTGAGTACGCAATTAGGTGCGCATTTCACTCGTCTTTCCCGCATTTTGTTGGCCATCTTTATATTCCCCCGGCAGCTGCATTTCCGCACCAAACGAGCTGGTGCTTGTTTACGCCACGCCCCCGCTTAGGACGGGGGTTTGGGGGGATTGCAGCCTCATTTTGGCCATTTATAGCGAGTGTTTTCATGTAATATGCGTCATTCATTCGCCTTTTATTTTTGGCACACCGAGCGAACTCCTCCCACGCGACCGCCGCTGCCTACTTTCGGGCTGCGACGCATTTGAGCGTTTTTTGATAAAACGTCAGGGCCATGGAAATGGAAAAATGGGAACCACAAACGAAGGGAATGGATGGCCCTTTTCCTCCCCTTTTCGATGGCGCGCATAATTGTCCTTGAACTTCTTTCCCCCTCGAAGACAACGGAGGACACAGAGGGAGAGAGGACGCATTTTGGCAAATGCCAAACATCCAAACTATTCGCTCGCCTTGGAATATTGAAAAGCAATCATGGCCAAGATATATGGCCAGTTGGCAGCACAGGGTCAGTCAGCAGAAGAGGGGTCAACAGAGAGAGCGAGAGATGTGGCCAATTTAGCGATTTGCGATAGCAAATGATTCGGCAAATTGACTGAAGAGCGCTTCGACGACTGCAAATTCAATGATGTTGCCTTAAAATTGACTTGGAAATCCAATTAACCAAAGGACAGTACGGGGAATGTGTCCTGCAATTTGCATATCTCCGGAATCCTTCGCCTTATTAAGCCTCCACTTCCTCTGAAAGATTTCCTTGTCTTTCATTTGTCATTTGTTTTCGTCTTACCTACGTGGGTTTTCATCTCCCATTGTCTTATTTTGTTTCCCGGCACTGGGAGTCCAATACAATTCTGGATTTCTGGCAGGATTTCCCCATTCTTTCCGTCTGTGTTTTTCTTTTGCGTCGCGTCTGCTGACCATTATTCCTTCCTCTGCTTTCCCAGTTTTTGGAGGCAGTGGCCCAACTTTGTTGCCCTTTTTTTTGTACTCTCTCCAAGGGGGAACTGTGTGACTTTTACAAGGATATACTTTCTGAAATCTTTAGAGTCTTGCAGAGGTCTTTATACTAACTTTCTTAAGCCTGCAGCTTAATATAGTTTTTAGAGAAGAAATTACTTAATAACTTTCTTTTTACAATGAGTATGCTTTTAAGTATCCATTCACACCTCTCTGGCTTACTTTCCAAGGACACTTGTCGGGGCTTAATCAGCAGCTAATTCCCTCGAAAAGGCTCTCAGTCTCTCTCTCTTTAGTTTTATTCAGTTTGAAGGACATTTGACCTTCGGCTATTCGGTATTCTGCGGTTATTTATAACATTTCCATAATTGTGGGAACGCATTTCAAATGCCTCGCAGTCTGTTTGAGCCCTTCTGCTCCTCCTGCTGCTCCCCCCTTTGGCCTGCTGTCTTTGTTGGGCAACACGTGTCAAGGATTAGGGGTTGGCCTGCGGCCTGGGCCTGGGCCTGCTTCATTAGCGTGTGGCGGCCATTGGGACTTGGGACTTGGACTCCGAGCCCCCTGCATAAATTGCCTCAACTTTGCCCCTTCGGCGGCAGGCAGTCAAGCGTTTTATCGGCCCAGACCAGACCAGCAGCAGGAGCAGGAGCAGTCACTGAAAAGGCTTAAATCCTGCACAGGCCAGACCGCAGCTGCCAGAGATGCATCGTCATGGAGCAGCCACTCGCATGGACTCCTGCATTTCACTTTTCCTGTGTGGAGGCTGCAATCCATGCTGCCAATGCGTTTGCATGCTGCAAAGGATATCCGTTGGGAGGTACAGGCAGGGAAAATGGGAGTAACTTATTGATTTTTAAAACAGATTTCATAAAATAATAGTAAATCGACATACCGGGAGAAGCTCTAAAACTGGCTCTATAAAAGTATTTTAAGCTTAAAATGGTTGCTTGAATTTCCTGCAGTGTCTCTAGAGCGTCAGTTCCTTTCGGTCTTGCCCAGCTTCATCCTCATTTGACTTACCTTGAGCCTTCATCGTCCTGCCTGCCTGCAGCAGTTGATCATTTCTCCTCGAGTGCAGCCATTGCCAAGAATATAATTCCATTTATTCGCAACTTTTTCCGTTTCCTTTCACTCCCCGCCTGCCGCCGCCAGTTTCCCCTCCCTGCGTGTCCTTCCTGCTTGGCAAGCTTTAAGGTTTTCCATTCTATTTTATTTTATGTAAGCAGTTTTCTGCAGCGTCTCTCGTCCGTTCTGTGATTTATTTGAGGCGATTTTTGTTTTCCGCAAATTGATTTCTGTGAATTATGACGGTTGCCTGAGGGTTTTTAGGGTTACTCTCATTTCCTCGGATCCTGCGATTGATTTACGTAAAGATTTCCTGCGGTCTGCAGGCCAGCGGTTATTTATGCGATGGTCTGATAATCGGTTAGCTAGTGTACTTTATATGTAAGACCCTCCGCATTTATTACTTCAGCCAGACTTGAGTCTCTCAGAGCCTCTTCATTCGTTTTCATATTTTGTAATTTCACGAGATCGTAAAAACTTATTGCCACAGCGGAGGCACAAAGTTTTGTGCGGGCTAAAAATAAATCCACTCGGTACATTTGTTTGTTGCGGCATCCCATTAGGCTCGTTTTGTCTTAATATCAATTACCAGGACCAGAGCCCAGTCATAACCAGGATCCCGTCGCGTGAAGGCCGTAAAAAGCGAGAGTGAGAGAGAGCAAAGGGAGCAAAGCCCCGAGGAGGATAAAGCGGAGTAAATGGAGGCGGAGAAAAAGCCATTAATGGCCCAAGAGGCGCCTCACTTCTCAGGCAATCATGTGTGGCTAAGTCCGAGGTGACACCACCAGCAGCAGCAGCAAATGGAACAATGCCAAGTCCAGCGTAGGGATAACGAAGGGCAGGCACAGGCAGAGGCAGAGGCAGCGTCACTGTACAGGATGTCACACAGGACATTCCCTTAGGCATGGCTCGCCTTGTCCGGACCCAATTGAGCCCGAATCAATCAGCCATCAGCCATCAGTAAAGCCGGTCAACATGCGTCGACTATTCGACACTGGAAGCTGGGAGCTGGGAGCTGAGAGCTGAGAGCTGGGGGCTCGACATCAATTAGGAAATGCAATTTCAGGTTTCGATGTCGGGCCAAGGATTTTCGGGGTGCTCTAATTGGACCCTGAACTCGCAATAAATTTAAACAAAAACCAATTTCGAGTCGCCAAAAGTTTGTCAGCCAAAAGAGAGAAACGGAATTTGAACAGGACGATGAATTATTGAGCTGATTGGAAAAGGACACAAAGAGAGAGCGTAGAATAGAGTAGAAATAAAATATTTTGAACCCGAAGTCAGTAATTTACGGTTGCCAGAGAGAAATTGCTAATGGCAAGATAGAAATTCTAAAGAGAATTGTTAGAGAGAATTATAAAGGCAATATTTATTCACTTTAGATGTCATTGAAAGACTCTGCTTATTTATTTAAGTTCATTTCCATGATTTTCTGATAAGCTTGGACCCAGTTAGATTAAATTAATTCAATTTAAGATTATTGTTCTTCTTACAGATAGAAATTTCCAGCCAGTTGCATGGCTTTAGAATTTCTTTTTTCTTTCCTGCTGATGATTGGCCTAGCAAAAGGTTGCCTTTCTTATAGCAAGTTCCACCTGGCATAATTCTGCTTTATAAAGGTCAAAGGCTGAATGCTGTCTCTGACAAGCTGGGCGAATTTGTCACTTTATATTTGGCCCGCAACACTGCGTATACGCAATGTAGAAGCGGCTGCAATAGCTAACTCAAGCAGCCGCAGGCAAGTCAGCGAGCAAAATGGCAAAGAACATCCTTCGTGCCAGGACAGTGGGAAAAGCAGGTTACCAAAAGCATGTCCTTGTTGCAAATATTACACTTAAATTTGGGGAAGTATATACATAGAAGAAAATATCTACTACTTCCCACGACAATAAGAGGACTTAAGTTGTAGTCTAACAAGTTTTGATACCGGGGAAGGGCAAAATCCTCTTAGGACTTGGGCAGGCTCCACTGTACCACCAGGACCCCAGGATACCAGGCAAAAGAGTGGTCTGACAAAGGAATTGTGCGTGGCAGGAGAGTGTCTAAGCTGTGGCACGTTTCGCAGAGCGCGAGGGCTGTGCTAACTAGCAGGAGGAGTCCTTGCCAGGCTGCCAAATCAGCAAGGCAAAGCAATCGCAGGACCCGAACGCTGGAGACAACCATAAAATGCCTGGCAAAGGTCACGAACACAACCTTTTAGCTGCTATTTCAGTGGAAAAATGTATTTTCCCTCGTTCGCTTGGGGCACCATCTCCACCTCCACGCCACCTACTGCACTGTCACTCTCCACCGTCTTCCTCCATGCCACGCATCAGCGATTTTCACTCAACACTGATAGTTGGCACCGCACCGGAGAAAGCGCTGAGAGTGCGCTGGAAAACCCGAGAAGACTGAAAAACCGGTGTGAAGGTGAAGTGCCTCCGAAAAGTAGCTGGCAACTCTGGCCAAGGACGTGGCTCGCGAGCCCTTTAAAAGAGGGAAGAGGAGAGGCCGCTCCAGAGGCCTTCATCCTTGCCTTCCTCCAGCGAAAGAAGCATTGATTAGCCACGCTCTGGGATCTGGGATCTCAAAGGAGCCGACGACATAAAAGTAACTTTGAAATGGCCTTTTTGTTTTTTGGCAGGAACAGCGCTTTGGGGTACTTTAATTTTTAACTACAGAAAAGCGAGTATTTTAAGGTTTAAATTAAATTTTCCACTTACTGATAAGATACTATTTATATTTACGGTTAAAATATAAATTTGTTTTGCCCTTCTCAAGCTAAGTACCTGAACTTATGGCTCCGATATGCCCGAATTATGGAAGGGTACTTAGTCCCGGACACGGAACATTGATCGGCTAATCCCAACTAATGAAAACCCGCTCAAACGTTAAATTGAAGGGGCCTTCGTGGCGAAGGGTTAGGCATTCCAGTTCAGCACCGAAAAACCAAACCGCAAAACCATTTCAAACCGAATCTCCTTAAACAGCCGAATTTAAAGCCTCGCCATCGCCCCGGAGATGTCTGTCATTATGCGTTTGCCTATATATTTCTGTGGTGCCTTTGCCGCTGCTGGGGAGAAATGCGAATACGTGTCTGGCATTCTCAAGGTTGGATTTTAATGCCTTCTCATCACACCGAGGGCTCCCGATGCCAGAGTATACACTCATATATATATGGCCAACGAGTGTTTGTAAGCCCTATGCAAATATCCGAATGATAACAACGCACTTCGAACAGAAGGACCTTGGGCTGCGGTCGGCTTGTGGCATTGGGTGGAGAATCGGATATGAGGCACTGCTTCAGCTTCGGCTGTGCCCTTCATTTGGAATAATATTTAAATAGTTTGCCAAATGCAAAGCCATCAAGTACAATATACCATACACCCACACAATATAGTGATTACAGTGGAAGTCGACTGGGTAGGGACTTTCCATTTTAATTCTTTTCACTGATTTCTTCGAGCTTGTTTCCTTCTTTTGGTAAAGCCAACATAGGGCCATTCATATTTAATAGATTATTTTAGCTCTTCGTTTTCTGAGACAGAAATATATTGTTTTAAAGATATTTAAATAATATTTTCATGGATATTTGTAGGTTTCAGTCTATACAGAATATTTTCTGTCATTTTAGTTCTGAGTTCAGATCTTCGCATCAGAGGTGCTACTGTTTGTTCCCCGGCTGTGGGTTGTGGTGTTTGTGTTCCTTTGATTTATGCGCCTCTGCACAAACATTTTCTCATTCATATTTTTATTTTCGGCTATTTTTGCACGCAACCTAAAAGCGTCGAAACCCGAGGAGAGATGGGCTGGGCATGGGATGGCAATGGAGGGACACAAGACACAATTCTGGCAATAGACAGGACAGCAAGGTGGCGCCAGATTTACGGGAGACCAAATGCGAAATAGAATGGCAGGCGAAAACAAACCTTTAGCGACACCACCATAAGCACGAGTTAGAGCCATAAATCCTGCCTGAAAACAATGAGGCTGAAGGATGAAGGAGGCAGGCAGTCAACTATCCACATGCGATCCACGAAAGCCCCCATTAAATTCCCCTCACCTGAGCTGAGTGATTCGATTTGAAGGGGAATTTAGCATTTCAAGTTTGGAGGCCGAGGCCTAAACGTTTTATTTTACAATTCGTACATTATTTTTTATGGCATATATTTATTTCAATGCACCCACGCCTCCCCCGGTAGCAAAGTTGCCTACTTCTAGGCGGTGCTCATAATCGCTTAACTTTATTCCATCTGCCAAAGCGGGGGACCTTCCAATAAACGCTTCCGAACTTTGGCCAACGATGTGCGAATGATAGAGTGCGGGGTGGTGCTTGAGGATGGGAAGTGGGCGGCAGCCAGGTACAGAATGTTGCCGCCTTCGCCTTCTTCTTTTTTTGTGTTTGTTGGGCGGGAAGGACCCTTTTCGGGGGCTTTGTGCAGCGCCGCTGTTCGCTGTGCCATAAAAGTCTCGTAATCATTACGAGCCAGCCAGCTGTTTTCCCTGCCACGCGCAGCATCCGAAACAAAACAGAAACGGCTACATAAAAAAAAAAGTAAAGGAAGAAAAAATATATCCGAAGGAGCACAAGGAAAAAGGAAAAGCGCGCTAAAGGAAAAAGGCGCAAAAAGGAAAATAAGGAAAAAACATTGCTGCTGCCTTTGATGGCCGAGGTTCGTTTCGTTTCGAGCGATTTTGGAGCTTAACCTTGACTCGCTTACGGCTGGCACTGAGAGAAATTACTAGCAAATATTAGACATTTACATATACATATTTACATATTTATATATTTTAAATACCCTTGCAGAAAGTTATAAGTTAGCCAGCTTATAACACAGTGAAAAGGTCATTTCCGACCATAGATATTCTTGATCAGCCGAATCCTTTTAGCTGTGTTCCTAAGAAAAAAAATGTTACCCATTTTTCAAAAATTTTGAGGGGTTACATCATTGAAATTGTGAAAAATTTATAAAAAAAATATATATATGTTCTAAGTTTTAAATTTATATGCTGCTTGGATAAATATATTAAAACTAGCACCGATATGCTTTTCAAATTAAAAATAATTAATTTTTGGCTTTGTTATGATTGATTTCCTGCCATGACTTAAATGCAAATTTTAAGGGTACACAAAATTAGACTTCCTTTGTAAGCTTTCTTTCTAGTCAGGTCTCAGTTTCAAGCCAAATAAAATTAAAAAGGTTTTTATTGAAAACAAAGACGTTTTATACCAAAAATAGAGTAATTTTTTTTTGTTGGATTTTATTTCCAATATGCAATTTAAGACTAATGATATAATAATTAATTTTGCGTTAATATAAATAATACCAGGCCTTCAAAATTATATAAAGACAATATATTTAACACTTATTTATTAATAACTTCAAACATTCACATGTTTCACGGACTTTTCTCGCAGTGCTATGGATCGCGCATACGCAATGTGGGCGTGGAGCGCCATCTTGACGACGCCTGTTGTCACTGGCTTGGGCGTCTAATCTTATCTGTTACTTTCGGCTGCTGCTCCTGGTGTGTATCTGGTGTGTGTGTGCCCCGGGTCGCCTCCTCAAAGTCATTTAAAATTGTTGTGCACATAAAATACCGGGACCGGGACCGGGACAGGGACGAAGGCGGAGGCGGAGGCGGAGTAGGACTCCGGAGGAGCATTCCTTCCTCCGGCTTGCCTTCACAAACAGCAGAGAATTCCTCCTAATTTGGTCCACGCGACTTTTATGACTTTAGTGCGACCCTCACTTCACCATTCAATTTTACTTTCTGCCAGGGATTTAACCAAAAAAGGAAAAGGAAGGAAGATTGGCTTTGGCGTTGCCTTTGTGTTTCGCCATTGATTCATATTTTTACGCAATTTTTAATGTTTATTCCTGACTCTGATGCTGGTAGAGTGCCTACAGTAAAGGCTATTTTTAGCTCCTCAAGAAGCAGGTTTCCCCAATAGTGTTTCCTGACCTTAAAATTTCAAAGGTAAATGGTTTTAGGGAAGAAGAAAAATGACATGGACATGAAAAAAGAGCTACAATCTAATTATAGAATTAAATATCCCTAAGGTAAGGGTAAGCAAAGAAGTTTAGTGTGTCATTAAATCAAAGAGAATAAAACACAAAGAGAAGTCCACACAACTACCCCTTTAGAAATATTTATTCATATTAATTTTCTAAAATGAAAACATGTCAAACAATATTTTTAAATTCAGAGACAAAGTGAATGTGAGAAATATTTAACCCCCCTATCCTAACCGACGTTTAACCAATTCAATCAATATTTTTGCCACGAGAATTTTTCACATTTCCCTCCCACCCGTTGGCCCCATCAAAGGACTCCATGCATTCACACCACTTTACGGCTCATTAGACTGGGGGGAGCTGCTCCTGTTCCTAGGAAGGATGGCAGCTGGCTTTCTCTGTGTGTGTTTTCTGCGAGTGCAGCCTTTGAAATGCTTAAAAATAACAATGTGAAGGCAAACTCGAATCGCTGGGCAATTGATTAATTCGGCGTTAATAATACTTGTACCTCAGGTCCCTGCCTTTGGCTTCCACAGCCAACGAACGCAGCTCGGTGCTGGTTGGTCTATTTATAGACCGTATCTGTGGCAGCTGGAAAATGGGAAAACGCAAAACGGAAAATGGTTAAGTGGGGGAGGACTCCTAGAAGGAGTCGTCGTCGGCGTCGTCCTCGTCCACCTGTCAGGCGATCTGACATACACACACATGCGATGATGATGATGATGTCTCAATGGAAGGCCTAGAGCTAGAGTGCGTCTGAATGGGGCATGGAAATGTATTTCCCTTACAACTCAACACTCGAGGCAGTTGTCAATTTCCGCTCGAGTCCGGAGTCCTTCGCTTCTCGTCTCCATTTCCGTTTCCCCCCATCGATTCCGTGTATCTATCTCGGTCTGTATCTGTCTGCCTGTCGGAGTGCGGAAAAGTCTTGCACGTGCAAAGCTCCTGGCAGAAAAATCAATTAACTTAAATTAATTCCACGAATCGCAACCCGGCTCCCCTTTCATCTGTATTTTTCGGGCCCCCGACTTCCCCGCAGCCCACCTCACATGAGCTTAGCATTGTAAATTTGTTTGCCAGACTTTTGGCTAAGCTCATTGGCTGAGAGCTTTGGCTGCTGTAATACCAAATGTTCCGACAATTTAATTTGCATTTTATGCGCCAATCGATTGGCAGGAATTGAGGCTTGGCTTTCGCATATTATGCGCCGGCTTAGGCCACATGAATTCAATTGCCACATGTGGCCTAAGGAAGTGGTAATCATTGGGGAGGCGCACTGCCTATGTGCCTATTGGGGGATCAAAGTCAGTCAAGGATTGCAATGAGCTTGTGTTGGGCTGTGGCAGAGTGATTGCTTAGGAACCTGGGAAATATTTTTTCTATTACATACTAAAATCCAAAGAATTTAAGTACTTTAGAAATATATTTCATACTAAATTCTATTTTAAAATGTCACAGAATTTATGGTCATAAAGCACTTTGCTTATTAATATTTATGTTCATGCAGGAACGCAGGTGTTTTGTTAGGGCTTTTGGCAGCTGTAATTATTGTTTATGGCATTAGATAAATGTATATTTTCAAGAGTAGGTTTAATAACTTTAAGGGGTTCCAGCTATTTCATATTTAAAAATTTATTTACATAAAAATGAGCTTAAATTCTAGACAAATTCAACTTTAATTGATGAGTCACAAGGACTCCAATGCAACTAGAATTAAATAAATGTGTTTTCTAGTCATTCATAGCAACCTATTAACTACGAGTTAAGTCTTGAGTTAAACACACAATACACCAGCAATAATAATAACATAAATCCATGATACCAACATTATTTAACGCAAATTCCTTGCCATTTAAATACACATTTTCTTGACTAATTTATAGCAAATTAAAGTGAGTTATTACTGAAAACAAACCCGAAATAAGGACACAACTGCATTCGTAATTACTCTCTCGACTATTTCCCAAAATGCGATTCCTGTTAGGCCGATAAATCAAACCGTCAAAGGACATGCACGTCGTAATTATCCCATCTACCCGAGGTTTCAATCGGCTGCCCATTTGGCGTCCTGCAAGCCACAACGCACAGGTGGACCCGTCCATTATCCATTAACGGCCATGCGTGCAATTATCAAATTTTCCAAATCATTTGATGAGTGATTCACAAATACAGAGACAAAGGCGAAAAACAATTGCATTCCCAACCTGCATTTGCTGCAGGTAACAGCCACGAGAAGCCACAACAATCACTTTGCGAATATTTTCATAATTAATTAATGCAGAGAAGGGGAGGGAAAACAATGTTGCCTCTTTCGAGGGAGGGGCAGAATTTAATTACGAAAAAGTTCTGATGATTTTACGTAGAATAATGTATGCAAGAACTCGAGCAATTCCTATTACTTTTCATTTATTCTGCTTCCTTCCGCCCTGGCTAGGCGAAAACTTTGCAACTCGTCTAAAATTGGAGGGAAAAGTGCGGTCTCGGAATGGGAATCTAAGAACAAATGGATGAACTATGCTGGCATGTGTGTTTCTGTCTGAATGAAATTAAAGTTCCCGACACGTAGGCAAACACACATTGTACACGAACACACACATGCACCCAGCAAGGGACTGCTCGCATTTCCACATATATCCTTTGGATACATTTTGCTCACCCGGCGTGTGTGCGTGTGGCGCTACAAGTTGTGCATAAATAATTTGCGGCAGCTGCGCTTGATTGACTGACTGAATGACTGAGGGACTGACTGACTGACTGCTGACTGACTGACTGACTGAGGGACTGCCTCACTGACTCGCTGACTAAATGACTTCACCGCGTTTAAGTATGCGTGTGAAACAAATGAAAGCCATTGATTGCCAACTGGCGACAACAATCGCGGAAAAATTCCCTTCACGTCCAGTGTTTGTCTCCTTCAAGGACATATGCAGGATATGCGAGGCTTGGCAACCCCAGGTGTGGCCACAGAGGGCAGTTTGCGGGGGGGGGTCTTGGGGCGTGCGCACCTGTGCGGTTTGAGGTGAAGCCTGCCCTGCATTTTTCACACGAAGCGGCGGCGGCGGCGTCGGAGGCGTCAATCAATTCGCAAAAGTTTAACGAACCTGTGCGGAGGTGAGTGTGTGTGTGCTCCTCCGGTAGGTGTGTATATACGTATACGCACTTTGCCGCCATTATTAAGAAAGTATTCTCAAACAAAAAATACAAGAAAAGTGTTCTAAAACTCAGCTTTTGCTGGAAAACTTTGGAAAAGCTTTTCCGGTTTTCAGCGCTTGTTAGATTCTACATTGTAGAGTCGCTATGTAGAATGACTTTTCCTACTAGAAGCTTTCTAAACTTATGGAAATGCAATTTATCCGATATAAAAACCCTTTCCGAAAATTTCCTAAAAGTACTTAGAGATGGTTTCTGAGAAAGGTTTCTACTATCTAAGGAGTTATAATAAATGAAAACACTTTATTTAAGATATGTAAAAAGGTCTTTAAGATTGTAATATGTTTATATCAATGATCTCTTTATTTAAGGCATAACATTAGCTTTTCAAACGACACCTTTGAAATTTCTCCCCCTCAAAAAAATCCAATTCAAACTCCAATTTTAAGCTTAAACTCTGTATTTCATTACACACTCGATCTTGAGCTGGGCAGCCTAATACTTACTATACACTGACTTAACCAACATAAAAGACGCAACGTCCTCACCAGCCATGCTCCTTCTGCAGGACATGCTTGTATATGGTAATAGGAACAGGATAGGGCTTCGGCACCGGGATCTTGATCTGCTTGATCACCTCGACGGGATAGGGCTTCTCAACCTCCACGGGATATGGCTTTTCCACGGTATACGGGATCTTCTTCTCGGTGATCTCGGGCACTATCTTGTAGACCGGCACCTGGATCTCCTGCTGGACGGGCACGTGAACGGCATAGGGTTCTGGAATCTGCAGCCGGATCACATTGGGCACCTGTACGGCCACTGGATGTGGTATGGGCAGGGGCACCTTCTCGATCACATGCACGGGCACATGCTTTGAGATCTCCGAGTATGTGGTGGGTGTGTGATGATGATAGTGGCCATCACCTCCACCGCCACCGCCTCCGCCGCCGCTGCCACCATAACCATGGCCACCAAAGCTACTGGCGCCTCCAAAGCCACTGCCCCCGTAGCCATGACCATCTCCACCGCCGCCGCTGAATCCCTCGCCGCTGTGCTCCGAGGCGCAAATGAGCTGAATGCTGCAAATCAATATCTGTGGAGGAGAATCCAGTGTGGGTCCTTGGTACTCCTTAATCCGTATTTTCGGAACTTACGAATCTCCACATCTTGTGTACGCGGCTGCTAACCTGGCCGGATCTCGCTAGGGTAATGCGAATGGCTGCCATCTGTCCACGGCCTTTTATAGAGGCGCCCAAAGCCCACAAAAAAAGTGAAAGATTCGCGAATTGGGCCTAGGACCGAGTTGATGTAACCATAACCAAGGCAGCATTGAAATAGAAAGTATATTGCATTGCCAGCCGACTCGGCTCGCATAATTCCCATTGTGCTGTGCACTCACTGTGTGCTTTTCCAGGGAAACGTTATATCAACAAAATCGGGTTCAGCAGCCGGGTATCAAGTGGTCCCCCTCGGGAGAGCGGGCATGGCGTGGACATGGTCCATTCCAGCTGGCCTGGCTTTAGGGTTAAGGTTGTTGCACGTACTTGAGTTCTCCAAATGCAGCTCCAGCTCCAGCTCCAACTCCAGCTGCTTCCGTCAACCATGGCATTGGCCGTTGCAGCTGCGAAAGTGATAGTCTGTGGTCAGTACTAACTAGTAACTTGCAACCTTAGGCAGTCAGGCAACTTTTAATCAAGCGGCCGAGATTGAACAGGAAGCCGAAAACTGGTCGGGCGTGTCTCTGCTCGTTAGCTTGGGTCACCTCTTGGATTGGCAATCTCACACAGAGCTTGAGGCTAAATGCTTTACAATGGTGATTTATTTATTTATTTTTCTCTTTTTACAAAATATGTCTTGTCGTGGTTATGCTTTATAGAAAAACTTTACATTCGGCGTGGACATAACTGAACTAGCTAACTAATCGCGGAGTACTAGAACTAGGGCTTGGCTTAGGCCTCGCCCTCGGGTTCATCGCTCCAGTCCCAGTTGCTGAAGGAGTCCTGCAGGAAAATAAAGGAAAAAGTGATTTAGTTTCACAGTACTTTAGTATCTTAGCTTTAAGTGACTCACATAATCGTCCAGATCGTACTTCTCCTCCGGCAGAGATTGCGGCGAGCAGGCCATGTAGGCCACGCCCGTATTGTGAGCCGAGCACTCGCAGGTCTGGCTCTGGATGGGATTGGCGCTGGAGGCGATGCGCTTGGCGAAGATGGTGGCGAACCGCTTGATGGGATACTTGCGCTCCGGCTGCAGTTTCCGGGCACTGAAAACAGAACCGTTCGTCTCCAAAGCCAAGGCCGTACAGATGCCCAAGGTACTCTTGGGTATGAAGGTGGAGTTGCGGGTCTCCATGTCGCCTTCGGGGAAGCGCTTCGAGAAGATGAGCTTGCGGTCGAGGCCAAAGAAGTGGCGCAGCTTCTTGCTTCTCTCAAAGTCAAACTCCGTGTCGGCCAGAACATGCAGGGTGATGCCCTCCTCCATCATGTACTGCTGGATGGAGGTGTAGTCAAAGCGCATGTCCTTCGCCGCACACCGGCTGCAGGAGAGCAGGATAAAGGTCTTGGACACGCCGGGACGGAAGTCGAGCTTGGCTGCCGTGGAAATGGCCATTAGTATGTCGTTGCTGGTGCCATTTCCGGTGTTGATGTGACCAAAGTATTCCGCCAGCTGTTCCGGCTTGGAGGTGAACACGTTGTGTTCGTAAATAACGCTCCTGGCCCTGTCGTAGGGAGCCACTCCGCCAAAGGCCATTACAGCATAGCTAGGGAAGAGATTAAGAGAATTTTAAATCAAAGATTTAAGGAAGAGTAAGGGAAACCCTTACCGATTGTTGGTCAGCTTGGCGGCCTGCAACTGCTCTTCAACGCTTGCCACCACAGTCATTATGCTCTTGGACGTCTTGAGATTGGCATTGCAGTCCTTGGCCTCCACTAGGAAGACCACATCGCTGCTGCGTGGTATCTCCTCACCGGTCAGCTCCATGAAAGTGCCCTCGGGAACATAGGAACCATTTGAAAGTTGGCAGCTGGAAAAGGAGGAAACGAATTATAGGTCTTGCTATGATTTCTTTACGATCCCAGAACTTACAACACACACTGCGATGGCACTCGCATGGGCACCTTCAGGACTGTACAGGCCTCAATGTAGGCCAGAGCTGCCGAGCAGGCTCCCTTGACCGCCGGATGTCCCTTGCGTATTGGTGGTGACTTCATGCCCAGGTCCAGGCACATCTCGTAGAAGGGCATGGGATCCAGGACGGCGCTGCAGCTGGCAAGCATTCCGGTGCGGAAGAAGCTGGTACATGTGTCGCTGACCTCCTTACTAATCTCCTGCGTCTTGGCCAGCTCCGTCTGCCGGCAGTGCCTCAGACTCCACGAGTCCGTGAACTCCTGCGTGTCGTTGGAAATCAAACTATTGGACATGGTGTACTCGTCGGAGGGTTCATTGTTCAAGGTGCCCAGCAATCCCGCAGTCCTGGCAAAGTACCAGCCGCTGACCTCGAACCAGCAGAGATCGAATTGCACATTACAGTGCAGACTGAACTCGGTGTCAGAGATGATTGAGAGCACGTCCAGATCACGATGGATGCTTACTGCATCCAGCTTCAGGGGGAGAATGGGCTGCGGATCTCCATTTATGCTGATGTGCTAGATATAATATAGAATCAGGAGGTAAGCATGCATAGTTCAAGTATTATTTGAAAGGACCTACATCTGTGCCCAAATCGATCTCAATCAATTGATCATTGGCAATGAAGCTAAGCTTGCGGGTGAGTCCTTGGCCAGTCAGGGATTTGGTCTGAAAAACTTATACCTTTAGAATACTAATCTTCAAATTGAGAATATATACTCACAGCTGGTTCCAGCAGCAGGGTAAAGTTTCGCTTGAAGAAGTCGTGGGCCAGGAGGTATCTGCACTGGGCATTCGGCCTTCCATTGCCAAACTCCTCAAAGTTTAGGTTCAGGCCCACATAGCGCTGGTCAAAGGTCATGTAGTGCCGGGAGTCAATGAGCAAGGCTCGAGCTATTAAATCAAAAAATCAATTAGAATAAATTAACTAATTCTGGACATCCTAAAGACTCACAGTAGTAGGGCGGCAGCCAGGTCTTGGGATCCAGATGGGCCCGCATATTGTACAGCTTCATGACAATCGAAGAGTTGGTCTCGCTAAAGAAACTCTGCGCCTTGGCCAGAACCTGGTACTCGGGAATCTCCTCGAATTTGGGGGTCTCATTGAAGGCGTGCCACGACATCGGCAGCTTTTGCTCCAGGTCAATGATGCCCACCTCAGGATCGAAGATGAACTTCGTCTTGGCCTCCCGGTACATGTCGGCCGTCTCCAAGGCATTCATGGCGTAATTACGGAACTTGTTGCTCACCAGCCCGTAGACCTGATGGAGACGATGCTCCAGCTGCAGCTCATCCGCTACCCAGTCGACCTTCGCCACTATCTCATAGTATTTCTGAACCATGATTTGCACCTGGTCGATCTTCTCTAGCTCTTTCAGCTCCTGCCAGATTTCTGTGAGGACCTCATTCAACTCGGCGCCGAAGGGCACCAGCTTGAAGTACTTCTCCTTGACGAAATTCCACGCCAGCGTCGAGTACTTCTTGATGTTGGTGATGGCATCGTTGGCCTTGACGTCCCTGTACAGACGCTCAGCATCCGCCGTGAAGCTGGACACCGTGTTGAAGTAGGGCGACTCGGCCAGCTCGTTGGTGCGCTTGTAGATGAAATCGAAGACCTCTTTGCTGAGATTCCAGGCTGTAGTTTCAATGAAGCTAATCATCTTGAAGAGGTGCGGCTCGAACTTCTTCAGGACACTCTTCCAGTGATTCTCCGCCAGCGTCCAGGTCTTGTGCCAGAGGTTTTCGATATACTTGATGAACTTAATGTGCAGTTCCTTGACGAAGCTGTCGTACTTTCCAATACCCTTCTCCAGCAGTCCGGATATGTACGAGAGGCTCTCGCCGTGGAAGAAGCGGCTCACAGCATCCAGCAAGTTGTTATAGGTTGACTTGATGGTTTCGATCAGCCAGACGATGCTGTTGCGCAGGGCCTTGCCGGAATCGCCCATCGCCTGCCACAGTTCTGAGAAGATTTTGGGCAGGGACTCGATGTGGTCCCTGATGGCCAGCTCGTCCAAAATGGTCAGCGTGAAGTTCACCACGTTCTTGATATAGAAATCATTCGCCTCGTACGACTGATTCACGAACAGACGCAGATCGTTGAGATCCTCCTCCAGAACGCTCAGCTGTCCAATGTCCTCGATGAAATCCCTATTGTATTCCTTGGCGTTTTTCCAGACGACGCCCATTGACTCGGTGGTTTCCGTGTAGATGGACTTGATCCAGAAGTCAATGCCCTCGGAGAAGGAGCTGTAGACGGATTTGCCCACGGACTGGACTTTCTCGCGCAGATCCTGTCGGATGGCCGGGCGCCAATGGAAGCGTCCTGTAATCAGTCGCGAGTGATTCATCTTCACATAGGAGCTCACATCAATCACGCGGATCTCCTCGTAGTTGCGCCAGATGTCCAGGTAGCCACTGCGTGAGTCCGGGATGTATCCCACCATCTGCAGGTTCTGGGTGGCGTCTTCGGACAAGTTGAAGTCCATGCGGGCATATCGCTCTGCCAAGTCCACATACATATAGCCCGAGTGATTGGTATCCGGAGTGTCCCACAGGGTGGCGTTCAGCCCATAAATCGGATACTGGATTGTTGGCAACAGATGCACCCGCACCGTGTGGAATGGAGACTGACGTTCGTACTCCAGTTCCCGCTTTGTCACATCCAACAGGGCCAGGAACTTGCCATATCTCGCCGGGAACATTTCACGCTTGTAATGGGCCGTAGACTCTGTCTTGTAGTAGGAGTTCCTGGCAGCCAATGTTCCGTTCAGCTGGACATCCAGCTCGGAGGCCAGGTGCTTGCCGTACAGCTGGAACGTGTAGTTCGTGTGACCCAGTTCGCTGAACCGATCCCTCAGCTGGGCACCCAGCTCGATGAGTTGATCGGGCTTGTCGGAGTAGTCGATGGTCAAGTGTGTCTTGAGCAGATCCTCCAATCCCCGGTAGTACGTCGCCTTGCAGTTGATGTCCTTCTCCAGGAGAGGATGTGCCACCGTCAATGCGAATGTGCGATGCTCTCGATCTCCGCGACGCAGTGGCTCCGCCGTCCATTGCAGATTACTGTGAATCGTCTTGGGCTGACGGTCGTAGTCGCCACCCGCCCAGTGGAAGGAGAGGTCCGAGTTGAAGTGCTTGTCCGTCAAGGAGTACTGGCCCGAGGAGGAGAGATTGCGCTTGGGATAGAAAATCTCCAGGGCAAAGCTCTGGGACTCGTTGCCAACCTATAGGGAAGAAATAAAGGAGGTTTAATGGATAATAGGCTAATAGGTTTCAGGATGTATACCTTGCTGAAGTTGCCCAGTTCCAGGTTGTAGCCTATCCAGGCCGTCTCCGACAATTCCAGCTTGGTGTGCTGCCTGATCACTTCGGGGCTGACATCCTCGTACTTGGTGCTCAGCACCACGGCTCGGTTCGGATGAATGGCCACCACCTTGAAGTCCTGGGCTTGGAGCGTCGTCCGCGTATGCAGTTCTCCAGTCAGATTAAAATTCTGGGTATTCCGCAACTCGAAGACCTCGAAGTGCTTAATGTCCTGGGTGCCGGCGGGATCGCTGGAGTCCCTGGTGTTGACATAGTGTATGCCCAGTGGTTTCATGTCGTTCTCCAGGGTGATGTCCGTGGTCTCCTTGTAGATGGGGTGCTTCTGCTGCTCGAGCCGTTTATATTTACCATCGAGCGCCTGCCTGTCGTTGTAGACGACCAGAAGATTGCCCAGGTCCTGGTTGCGTCTCTTCTGCAGGCCATACTTAATATCTGCTCGATGGCGCGTGGCCAGAGGAACTTCTACCTCCACGTTGCCATTGAGGTTGTGGTTGCCATTTGAGTCGTCGCTGTCATAGGTGCTCTTCAGTTTGAAATACGCCGAGTCCTGCGGCCAGGCGCAGCGGCAGTAGCGGTAGCTCTTACCACTGTAAGATGGAGTAGCCATAATATATAAAAAGGAGTTATTTTATTTCACAACGCTGACACTTACCTCTTGGTGGTGAACTCAAAGTCGGTCTTGAACCAGCTGACGTTTAGGAACGATGGCATGGTGCTGTTGAAGTTGCCATGCATGTTGCTCAGCGAGCTAAAGGACACGTCCAGGTCGGTGATGCGACGACTCTCAGGGTAGTCCAAAGCGCAAACCACGGTGTGGTACTCCGCATTCTGCTTGTCGTAGTGTCCGGCCAGGGCAAAGGTGTGCTCGTCCTTGAACTTGGGTGTGATCATCTTGGCGGAGAACTCGCGACGGTCTCCCTCCTTCTGGAGCAGCTCGAAGTCTCCCTCTACGATTGACAGAGCCTGCAGCTGTCCCCACTCGAAGTGAGCCAGTCCGTGCAGGTCTCTGGTCTCATTGCTGAAGGACACTCGGGACAGCAACCTCTTCTTCGCCTCCAGAGAATCATAGCTGGCCTCGAGGAAGAACTTGGGCTCCACAAACTGCTTGCTGATCACATTGCCATCGTAGCGGGCACGTAGCTGGTGGCGATCCCCAACCGGCAGGGGCAGCTCGGTGAGCACCGTAAATTCTAAGTCATCCACTGACTTGAAGTGCAAGCTGCCGGTTACATCGAGCTTCCACTTGGAGTCGACGCTCAGGCGGCCGCCAGTCTGCAGCTGCTGGAAGGTCTGATTCGGATTCAAGTACTTGATACTGGCATGGACGATTCTGGGCTGGGCACTCGGCCGCTCCAGGTAGCTCTCCAGCACCAGCTGCACGTTCTCGTCCAGGATCCAAGACCACAGGCAACTGCCGCGTCCGACATACTTGCCGATCTTGTACTCGCCCACTATGTTGCCACCATTGCTGGTGACGCCCACGTCCGAGTGGAGATTTACTGAATCGATGCCCAACTCCTTCCACGGCGTCTCCAAGTTAATGTCACCAATTAACGATCCCTTGGCGGTGGGCTTTAGGTTTCCGTAGAAATTGATGCGGGCAATCTCCGGCTCTGTGCTCTCTACCAACACGGAGAAATCCATGGCTCCATTGGGATCGTTGACACTGTATCCACCCGAAATCTGGCACATCTTGCCATCCTCGATGGCGCTGAAGGAGAAGCGGATCTTCTTCGGTCCTGCCTCATGGATATTCAACTCAATTACTCCATCCCGTCCCCCGGCCTTGGGCTGCACCCTCAGGGTGGCATCGATGGGGAGGGTATCAGACATTCGTATCGCTCCTGTGATGCCATAAGTGGCCATGTTTCTGTAAAGGAATCCTGAGACATCGTAGCGCTCAGCATCGCGAGGGTTCTTAGCGATGGTGCCGTGCATGGAGATATTTCGGAAGTTTTTCAGTGGCGTCCACACCTCAATGTTGAAGACATCCTGCTTCTTGTTGGCCCTTGTGCCATAGGCAATGCTCTTTCCATCCTGGCTCAGGAAGTTCAGATCAAAGCTGAGCTGGGGACTCTGGCCGCGAGTGGCCACCACGGAAGTGGACGCCAGCTGCAGGGGCAGCATGGTGGTCCGGATTTTTCCATTGGCATTAACGATATACGAGGGATCCGTGTGCCAGTCCGTTGCTATTTGAAGCTGGTAAGACAAGGGAATTAGGCGGTCTCGACAATGCTTGGCCCACATGAAAAACTAACCTGATTAACGGTGCCATTGTCGGTGACCTCGAAGCGTATATCGATGGAGTTGTCCACGGCTGAGAAGTCCTTCTTGAAGTAGACCTGGCAGGCATAGTGCGGAATGACATCCGTTTCCAGAAGAATACCCACTGAGGTCTCCAGGAAGTTGTCCTCGTTCTAAAATAATAAAGATTAATAATAATTTCTGAAGAGCCTATAGTATATTTTGCTATAAATACCAACCTCTACAGAGGCGGCCATCGAAAGATGCGTGTGCGCCGTGATCGAGGTGATGTTGCCCTTATAGGCATTATCGTCCAGTTCCAGGCGTCCATGAATGTCGATCTCGTGGAGCAGCTCGTAGGGTGTGATGAGCTTGAGCTGGACATCATGGGCCTTGGGCTTCACATTGTCCTGCAGCTTGGTGTAGTTCAGCTCGAAGCCCAATTCCCGGTACTGATCCTTGTCATCGTTCAGCGTAAACTTGATCCGCTCGTAGAAGGCGTTGAAATGCAAGTCGATGTGGTATTCCACAATCGATTTGACCTCCTTGGCCACAGCAAACGGAGTGGACACGGTCAGCAGGTTGTGTACATTAAGATAATCCGGATAGTGTAGGCGATCCTTAAACTCCAGCTTGCCCTGCGGCAGCTGAACATGTCCCACAACCAAAAAGAAATCAATGATCTCCTGGATGTCCACCGTGCCCACGATGGTGGGCCAAACCAGAGTGTCCAGTTGGAAGTCGGTGAAGTAGGAGAAGTACTCCTCATCCGGATCCGGCTTGTAGTCCATCTCGGCGTTAAGGGGCTTGAAGTCCGCATCGTAGAGCATCTCCAGCTCTATCTTGCTGTTGCCCAGTTGGTTGATCAGCTCCGACTTGGGCTTTCCATTGATCTTCACGCCGAGCTTGTAGTGCGAGAACTTGCCATGCAGTTTGAATACAAACTCATCCCGCTTCAGGAGCTGGGCAATGAAGCCATTCTTCTCGAAGCCAGCCAGCGGGGTGAACACCATGTAGGAGTACTCAAAGTCCGTGAGGTTTTGCATATGCCAGACGCCCGTGAAACCCAGTGTGGCATTGTTCCACAATCCACGCATGTCAGCACGCTCGGGATTAAACTGGGCGAAGATGGCCGCCTGCTGGAAGCTCTCGATGGGCGTGGCAATACTGAGCTTAACATCAAAGTTCAGAAGATTCTTGATGTCCGCCAGGGCCTCCACACCCAAGGCAGCAGTGGGGGCTCTCACCTCCGCCACGGCATGACGCTTCTTCTCGTTCAGACCAAAGCGGCCATTGATGGTGGGGAATTTCTCCAGCGGTGTGGTGATGTTTATGGTCAGCATATTGTCTGTGAATTTCTTCACGTAGCCATCCATGGTCAGGGTGAACTCTCGGACATCGAAGTTGAGGGAAGCAGCTCCACTAACCGCTCGCTGGTCGCTCAGCGAAAACTGGGCCACCAGGCCACCCTTTTCATAGCCCTTGAACGGACTGACCAGGTGTACCAGGCCGGAGACATTGTGGTAGTGCTGATTCCGCTCAATCTCCCAGCTGGAGTCCATGCTGTACGTGTTGAAGGTATCGTTGCCACTGTAGCCCAGGTACAGCTCCGTGTCCACCTTCTTGGCGTCTTGCCAGTGCACAACCTTCACATTGATCGTGGGTATGTCCTTGATGGTGCTGTTGATGCCGAAGCGCACGTCGAATCGCACAAGCTGATCGTTGATATCGTAATCGCTCTTGTAGCCCACCTGGAGCTTTTGGTCGTCCGCCCAGAAGAGCGTGGAGTTGACCAGGATCAGGTTGTCCATGTTGTATACACCAGCCTCAAGGCTGTTGGTGCGCCAGCCTTCGAAGGGTGTCCTTAGCTCGGCGCGCACCCAATTGTGGAGCGTCTGGTCAGGCAGAATTCCGGCGTCGTACTCGAATTCGATCACTTCAGTGATGCTCCAGGAGGCGTGAGCCTTGCCGTAGTACTTGGGTCCGCCGGTGAAAGCGTTGAAGCCAAAGTTAATGGTGCGTTCCGGATAAGTGACCATCACGTTGGCATCGTAGTTCTTGGTTCCCGGATTATTGTACTCGGCCAGCAGACCTAATCTCTGGCTGGGATCCCGGTTGGCATCCCACTTCAGCTCGAGGGAGAGTTCCTTGCGCTTCTCTACATTCAGAAGGCCGACCTTGATGTGAACATCGCGTATCCTGGGGGTTTTAAAGAGGAGTTAATTCTTGTAATCCCTGTGAACTATGGTCCTGACTTACTTGTCTATGTGCAGTTCCAGATGGAGGAGCTTGAGCTGCTCGGACAGTAGCTTGGCATTGATCCAGTAGTCGCGTTCCTTGATCTTCAGTCGCACCTCCGCATTGGAGTTGCGATTGTGGGCATTGACGGTGTGGTGTATTGTTAGACCATAGGGATCCTTGCCGTACTTGGCCTGCAGATCGTAAAAGATCAGTAGTTGGTTGCGGCGATAAACGATATTCAGGGAGGTGAGCTCAAACGAGGGACTCTCCACAATCATCTTTAAGTGATGCAGGGCCTGGACGCGGGAGCTGCGGTCCTTGTAGTTGGCCTTGATGGCGATGGAGTGGCCAGTGAACCAGGAGCCGTTTATGAAAATCTGAATAGATTATAGGTTGTTAAGAAGGTTTGTTAATTTAAATAGTAAGTAGACGCTTACGATGTAATCCTTGGTGGCCTTTTCGTTGACTTTGAGGCGGGCTGTGCACGAATTAAACTCCGGCACTGTGACATTCATGTAGGCATCAATAGCAAAAAGGTTTCGTCTTGGCAGATGAACGGAGAACAGGCCTGTGACCTCCTTCTCTGGAGCATACTTCAGACCTACGATCACATTGTGTTCGGTTCCGTTCTTGATGCGCTCCTCATGCCTTAAAAAATAAGGGTTTAGAATTTATTTTCAAAATAACAAAGCTCATCAACTCTTCACTCACTTGACCATGATGCGGTAGTCGATCTTAGACCTGGGCAGCTTCAGTTCCAGACTCGCCCTGGTGCGTGAACCCTCCCAAATGGAGTCCTCCGAGTGGGAGCGAGCAAAGATCAGACGCAATAGGCTTGTAAAGTTGGGATCCACGTAGTCGGGGGCATTGTTGTACGTGATCACCCCCTCCGTGTGTCCCTGCAGACTCAGCCAGGTGGCCTCTGAAGCGAAGTTAAGCTTGGGATAGGCCGTGGTCTGCAGCTTCATGTTGCCCCGGTACTCCGTCTTGGCCTTGTCCCCGCTGTCCACTAACTTGCCTGCAAAGTTAATCTCCTCGATCTTGTTGGCTTGGAACTGTAGGAAAAATTAATTAAAAATATAATTTAAGGAGAATTAGGAAAGAACTCACCCTATACTTAATGGTCATGTTGGTGGAGGTCGTCACCTCGCTCTGGACAATGTTGCCCTTGATGACAGCCTGCAGCTTCTTAGTTTCGAAGGAGAGGTCCACGTCGTGCTGCTTAATGCCATTCTTCTCGTTCACCTTGACAGTGCCGGCCAGGCCGGTGATGTTCACCCCATTGATGGCCAGCAGCATGCGCGGATTGTATATCCAGGCGGTGAAGTCCTGCGTCCTCCGCAGCTCCATGCCCAAATCCAGCGATCGATTTCCGTTCGTGTCCAGGTAGACATCGAGTCGACGGAAATCGGGATTGCCATCATAGCTGCAGCCGGCGGAAACGCGATTTGGGCCCCTTACAAAGGCCACAGAGGCGTTGAAGGCCTCCGGCACCTTGGTCACATTGGCGACAAGCACGCGCGGCACCTTGGATCCCGGCGTGGTGAACACCAGCGAGAAGTTGTTGTCCAGATCCTGCTGATCCCACTTGTACTCGAACTTGTACTTCTTGGCACTCAGATCGGACTTCTTGAGGATCAGGCTGAAGTTGAGGGGACCGGCGAGCAGCAGGCTGGGATAAATCTCAGTGGCATTGCTCAGATCCGGGACACTAAAGTGGGAGCACATCTGCAGGCCAATGGCCTGATCTAAGACGGGCCACGTGCAAGTGGAGTTGGCGCTCCGCTTGGCAATACCCGCCTGGGGCACCTCCTCCTCCCGCTTGTGCACCAGCAGCTCGGATCGCACACTGAAGATCTCGTTCTGGTCCTGGGGAAGATTGAAGGAAAAGGAGACCAGGTTGCGGCCTCGCACCTTCAGGTTGGCCTCCAGCTCCGAGTTCGAGTACAGGTTGCTCTTCACTTTGATGCCCGACTGCTCCCAGAACATGTCCGTTTGCATGGTGGTGATCACGTCCACGGAAACGGAGGGCTTAAACTGACCCTGGACATTGAAGTGCCAGTCAGTGGGTGGATCCATCTCCTCCAAGTTGCCGCTTATCCGCAGATCCACAGACGAAGCTCCGAATGCGTGAATGGCCAGCGGAAGGCCCACGGCCAGGGGAACTGTGTAGGAAGCGTCCAGAAAGACACGCGACTTGGTGTAGCTGAACTCCTTGCCGGAGAGCACCTTCTGGGCCTGCTGGAAGGGATTGAACTGGGCGGCCAGAGCCATCACCTCCACCATGTTCTCCACGTTGTAGTACTGCAGATCGTTGCCAAAGATGCGGAGACCGAACTGCGCCCGTGGGTTCTTGTAGTCGTACTTTAGCTTGTAGCCGAGGCTGTCCACGCTGCGATCGATTTCCTGCTTCCGGGCAGAGCTAGCATCCCTCTTGTGCCGCTTGGGGCCACTCAGGGACTCCTCGTAGTCGTAGTCCTCTTCCTCGTCGCTATCATCAGCACCGCCTGCGGGCTGAGCTTTTCTCTTCAAACGCAGGTTGTCCAGACCCAAGAGATTCTCGATGGTGTCATCCTCCTCGGCGCTCTCGTTGCCGAGCCAGCGGTTAAGGAAGGAGAGCTTCTTGCGCAGTAGCTCGCCGCTCAGAGGACCCTTCGGCCCAAAGGCTGAGGCCGCCATTTCCTCCAATCCTTCCGCGCGGGCCGTGAACTCAAAGAAGTTCACCGACTGCCCAAAGAGATCGGCGGTAAAGTTGAGACTGGCTATCCGCGGCAGGTAGGAGTCAGTGCCGAAGATCACATTCGCATCCGTGGTGGTTCCAAAGTTGTACTCATCGAAGAACAAACTGTGCTCGTAGTTCCTCGAGAACTTGCGGATGTCCATCTTAAAGCGATCCGAGAGCTCGTCATTGAGGAGCAGGCCCTGGGCCTCGATGCGAACCGGGGAGTTCGACTTGGCCAGATTGGTGAGGTGCGACCACACGAAGGAGCCCACCTGGTTGATCTGCTCGTGTTCCAGCACCGCCTTGATGGCGCCCACGGAGATGTAGTCCGGGCACCGCATGGCCTGCAGGTAGCTGTAGATGCGCAGCTCCGAGTTCAAGGTATAGTTTGCATAGCTGTCCAGGAAGAAGGTGCGGTGCCGCAGGCAGTCCACCCTGCGGAAGGCAAGAATGGCCTGCAGCCGGAGATCCACTGAGGCCTCCGCATCCCGGATTATCCACTGCAGCTGCTCGGTAAAGGCGGGCGAGATCACACCCACGTTGCCCAAGCCCTTGAGCAGGACCACCATTCGCTCCCGGTTGCGGCGATCGCCCTTGAACAGGTTGTACAGGCTGAGAAACTCGGTCTCCAGCAAATTAATGACCTGCTGGACACGCATGTTCTCCTCACAGTTCTCGTGGTGCTTGCAGAAGCTATGGACCACAGCGGTGGCTCCGAGTGTGTACTCCGGATCCAATTTGCTTTTGGCGTACTCGAGGATCGTGTAGAAGGTCTCCAGGGTCTGCTCGTCGGGTCGTGTGATGAAGGAGAGCGAGGTCATCCAGCTGTGGGCCTTCTCCTTTGGCAGCTTGCCGCTGATGATCTGATCCCGCATCACCTGGTAGGAGGCAGTGCTGCCAATGTAGGGCAGGGACTCCAGGACATGGTTTCTAAGGGATTCAAGATAAATTAAGAAATCTTTTTGGGATGGTTTTGCTTATCACTCACTTTCCCTGTTCACAGGTACTGGCCGAACGCTGGAGCAGCACGGAGAGGGTCTTGTAGTCCAGGCTCTTGGAAGTCTGCAGGAAGCTGGTGAAGACGTCAATGAACTCGCGCTGGATGTTGGGAAAGCCGACGGCGCACATCTGCACCAGCAGCTCCCTGGCAGCCTTGATCTCATCATGGGTGGGCTTCACTGCAGGCGTGTGATCGAAAACCAAGGTGGCCCGACGTTCCACCAGCTCGGGATCTGTGGATAAGATTTTCCAGGTTAATTTGGTTCAATATTGTATTCAGATTACCTACTCTGCTCCAGAAACTCGCTGACACTGTAGGGGTCCTCGCCCTTGAGGATCAGGCGACTGCGACTGGTGGTCAAGGCACCAGAGCTGGCATTGGAGAAGGGCACCAGCAGGTGGGTCTCCTCACAGCTGATGTCGCGATAGACATTGTTGTCAATGGTTAACTGTAAGACGTTAAAAAGGAGTTATTTATTTTTACAAATTTGTATTAAGTTGTTATGCGTTATCCTTAAAATAATACTCACATTGCAGTAGCTCTCGGACTTGAGGATGGGCCAGATGGTCTTGTCATCGCGGAACGTATACGGCGTGGTCTGCAGCACTGAGTGCGTGGCATAGCGCTGACGGCAGGAGGCAATGTCCTTGGTCTTCCTGATCTTGACATACACACTGTCCGTGTCCTCAAGGAAGTACTGCACCTGACACTGGCCAGAAACATCCGTCTCTGTGGTGTTCGAGTCCACGTCGAAGCGCATCATAGTGTTCTGGAAGGCCGACAGGATGCCCTTCTTGATGTTGAGCACCCAGGGCGTCTCCTGCTCTTGAGGACACACCTCGCTGATAAGACCGTCGTGGTAGGAGAAGCGCAACAGATTCTTGCCAAGGTCCTGCTGCAAGCCTATGCTCTTCGGATGCAGGTCCTTGAAGTTCTCATTCGAAACCTCCTCACTACCAGGATTATCATAGTAATCATACACATCCCTCGGCTGCTCGGTGAAGGAGTCACTTTCATTGCCAGCCATAGCTGCATCATCCACTTTGTCGTAGAGTTTGGCATCAGAAATCCGCAAGTAGCCCTCGCAGGGCTTTGGGAAGAATATCTCCAGGCTGGCCTTTAGCAGGAGATCCGAGCTATTGTCGCCAGATCCTGCGAACTCGGTCCGCACTGCCACCGTGTAATCGTATTTGTACTCCAATTCGCCGTAGCTAAACTTAGCATTTTCGATTTGGCACTGCGGGCGTCCGCAGATGCGAGGGTCCTTCAGGGGATCTGCGGAAAATATATAATAATATATAAATTCTAACTAAAAAAGAGTAATTTAGAGCCGGGACTTACTCTCTCTCGCTGCCTGTGCAATGTGTGTGGCAAGCAGGAGCAGCCAAAGGGCTGCCAGTGGCTTCAAAGCGCCCATCCTGGGCTCCTTCATCGGGGGAGACGATCAACGTTTCTTCAGCCGGAATGGGACAGGATTACATGTGTGTGGGGGAAACCTGTAAGGAAGAGCATACCATACAGCAAGGCGAAGATAATCCAGTTCAACTACGACTTCATTATGGAACATCACTTCCAGCCGGCTGCCCCGGACGGCGTTCCGGCCTTTAATTAAATACATTTCGCAATTGATTGGACAAAGCGAGCGGGTAACCGAGTTAACTTAAGAACGCTCTCGGATTTGACAGGCTGACACCAGCAGAAACTCCGGGAAAGCGGATGGCAAAGGAGCCGTAATATTTGCAAAATGATTTCTCGCTCAAGTGCGTTTTCTGGCCAAGAACAGCGCTGGTGCGATTTCCTTTGAAGCCACAGTACAGAGTCATCCGTCCATTATTATAACACATACATCCCCTCCTATCGGCGAAGCCAAATGCAAAGCCAAAGCAAATCAATTGAATTTCCACTTGATTCCACATAAAACACACAAAACCGAGACCCAAGGAGGAGTCTCTGAGTCGCTCCCGGGCCGCCGTCATTAATTCCAGCAATAAAGTGGAGGCGGGCTGTGGGTGCAGGGGGCGTGGCCCGACAGCTCCGATTGATGCCAACTGTTGTTTGCATTTGCATTTGATTTTAGAGCTGCAGCAGCACACACAAAAAAAAAAAAAAAGAACACAAAAACCTAGCAAAAAACAAGAACGAAAACACAAAAGTGTAAACTCTTTTTGTTTTGCTTCCTGCACTTTGCCGTATTGAACTTTGGAACTGCATATAAATCCTGCAGCCAGAGCTGGCAGATTTTCAAGAGAAAAACTTGGGGTTTTCTTAAGAATTCTAGTGGTCCAGGTTTTTCCTTTTGATTAGAATTTGTAAGGAAATCCTTGGAATTCTGCTTTGTTTATTTCTGTGCTGTGACATTTTAATACCCTTGCAGGGCATCATCATTTTTGTCAGAAGCTTTTGAAGGACTCATTTCCGATCCAATAAATCATATATATTCTTAATTATATATATTCTTTAAGTTTGATGAAAAAAATGTTTACTAGACTTTATAAGGGTTACATTGTTATAATTGTAAAATATTCAAAAATATTTTACTTTTCTACATTTTTAAACTCAAGATTTTTAGCTTAGTTATGATCAATTCAATAATCGAAACACTGATCCAAATCGAAGCTACAAGGGTATACACACTTCGATGTGAGCTTTCTTTCTCATTATATCATACTTTATAAATTATTTAATAACCCTTGGTGCAAGGTATCTCAAATATTTTTAGGCAGTATTTTATATTTTTGAAAACCTTATAAAAATCTTCAAGCTAATACAGTTTGTTGCTATTAACTTTTTCCTATAAAGAGACTAGTTTTAAACTAAAACCCTTTCAAACTATCATCTCTGAAGTGCATCCTGCTCCAGTTCCTGTCCCAGCTCTTGTCCCAGCTCCAACTCCCGCTCCTGTTCCTGTTCCTGTGGTCTGATTGCGGTTGGGGGTGCTTGCTGACAATGATTGCTGCAAGAAACAGTGAGAGCACTTAACACTTTTTTGCACTTCGACTCCCGCTTCAACTTATTCTCCGCTCCTGCTCCTGCTCCTGCTCCTGCTCCTGCTCCTGCTCCGGATTTGGCCAGCATTGGCGTTGTACATCAATTCGTTCCATCGAGGACTCACCCTGCCCCCTCTCGATCTGCTGTCGGAATCCTTGTGTGCGGCTGTCACAGATTGAATTGCGTTTGCTGGTGGCTCCTGGCTCCTGGCTCCTGGCTCCCGGCTTCTCGGGTAAATAATGATTGCAAATCACGCTGCTGACGCCAATCGGGCCAAATTGCAGTTTCCTATATGTTTTATCGCAGCTTTTAGTTCTCTCTCTCTTTTTTAAGTTTTTATTACTTCTCAGCTGTCAGCGTTTCATTTGGTAAAAAAGATGAGCAGATTTCTCCTGCTGCCGCTGATGTGGATTTCGTTGCAATTAATGGAGCTCAGATAGTAAATGGAGAAGAAATTACATTGTTGTCACGACTTAATGGAAGTTCTTGCCGAGTCTGGAGATATCATTTGTGTTATTTTTAATTTAAGGGGTTTCCTCGCAACAGTTTTTACGTCTCCATATTCATTTTAAATATTAAAGGCCTTCTGTTAGGGCAAAATTGGTTTTGGCATCGCTGCAGCTTATCAATTTTCAGTTTTCCACGCTCGATGCATTGCGATTAGCGCCCCTCGAAAACAGAAAATAAAGCACCAGGAACAATGCCAACTTGTATGCAGCTCACAGTAAGCCGGGAGCTGCTGCTCCTGCCCATCCCTGCCACTCCACAAATATTATCTCCTTGTCAGCGACGACCCCAAGACCCTCGATCTCTGTCCCATGCCCTTCAGGTCAGCTCGCTGCTTTGCTGATACACAGAGAAAAAAAATAATGCTATTTGTGAGAAATAATAGAAGACAGCTGTTAATTATTTTTTTTGTAAAAAAATTAAGAAAATCTGATCAAATATTACTATAATATTTATTATTTTTATCATAAAAATCAATTTCAATCTCTTAAACTCACATTTAATACCTTTAAAAAATATATTCAGAGAGTTTGCTATTTTTTCTATATGATTTGGGGATTGTATTATTTGATTTTCCTTAAAAACAAATTAAATAATATTTTCATTCGTGTTTTTCCCGAGTTCCCCCTTACTTCTTCTCCCCTTCTTTCCTGAAGAGCAGACAAAGCTGATAAACGATAAGCGGCTTAACTTCCGCGAGTGCTTGGAAAGACCACCGAGGACGTGGGTCTGGATTCGGAATAGGAATAGCAATATCGGGTATGCAGAGATATATATATATAATTTGGCAGTGATTTGCCGGAATAATAATAATGGAAATGGGATTTGTGCGGCACGCTCTTTGACGATATTTGCTGCACTTTCGGACTAAGCCTTTGAGCGGTGCTATCCATATCCAGTTAGAACCCGAGACCCCCAGACCCCGAGACCCCGAGACCCCCAGGACTCCGAGAATCAAAAACCGAAAAAAAAAGAAGCATAACAGCCCAGAGTGCACATAAATTCGAGTTTCCCCCATTCTCCCCTTAACTTGCACTCCCCGAGCAAACAAAACTTACGATTACTTGGCCAAAGCCGTAGGAACTCAGGAGCCATTTGTTTTCATATTTCCCCCTCACGAACTCAAAGTCTCACAGCCTCGCACCTCACACTCACACAAACACAGAGAATCCCTGGGCACCTCTCATAGAACATTTCCCAGGCAAACATTTTGGTAAAAATGCAATTTTCAAGTGAAGGTGAAGTTGCAGTTGAACAGAGAAAAGAGCACGGAGCAGGGCGCAGGGGTAACTTTAGCAGATTGTTAGCGAGTGCAAGAACACCTGAAAAGTCGATTTCTGGAGAGCAAAGTGATGTGAATGCTCTTTGGTGAGCAAACATGGATTTTAAATATATTTTAAAATTTTTAAATATGAGTAAAAAGCGGTTTTGATAGCAAAATATTTGTCAGTAACTTCGGAAGGGAGATAAAAATATTATGGAGTTTTACAAAAGGTAAAAACAATAACACATTTTTATACCCTTGCGGGGTACTATATTTTCAGTCAAAAGCTTACAACTCAATGAAGAAATCATTTCCGACCCTATAAATCATATATATTCTTGATAAGCATCGACAGCCGAATCGATCTAGCCATGTCCGGCAAGAAAAAAAATGTGACCCAATTTTTGAAAAAAATGTAAGGGGTTACATCGTTAAAATTGCCAAAAATCGGTCAAAATTTAGATATCGAGTCTTAAATGCAGAAATGTTCGCATTTGAAAACCAAGAAGAAACCTCAAAACCAGACTGAAATCGGTTGAGTTTTAGCCAAGTTATGACATTAAAACCCTTCAAGGTGTCAGCAATTTTCAGCCAAAAAATTTGACCCAATTTTTGAAAAAAATGTAAGGGGTTACATCGTTAAAATTGCCAAAAATCGGTCAAAATTTAGATATCGAGTCTTAAATGCAGAAATGTTCGCATTTGAAAACCAAGAAGAAACCTCGAAACCAGACTGAAATCGATTGAGTTTTAGCCAAGTTATGATCATAAAACCGTTGAAAGCAAAAGAAAAAATTGACCCAATTTTTGAAAAAAATGTAAGGGGTTACATCGTTAAAATTGCCAAAAATCGGTCAAAATTTAGATATCGAGTTTTAAATGCAGAAATGTTCGCATTTGAAAACCAAGAAGAAACCTCAAAACCAGACTGAAATCGGTTGAGTTTTAGCCAAGTTATGACATTAAAACCGTTCAAGGTGTCAGCAATTTTCAGCCAAAAAATTTGACCCAATTTTTGAAAAAAATGTAAGGGGTTACATCGTTAAAATTTCCAAAAATCGGTCAAAATTTAGATATCGAGTTTTAAATTCAGAAATGTTCGCATTTAAGAACCAAGAAGAAAAAACCAAACCAGGCTGAAATCGGTTGAGTTTTAGCCAAGTTATGACATTAAAACCGTTCAAAGTGTCAGCAATTTTCAGCCAAAAAATTTGACCCAATTTTTGAAAAAAATGTATGGGGTTACATCATTAAAATTGCCAAAAATCGGTCAAAATTTAGATATCGAGTTTTAAATGCAGAAATGTTCGCATTTAAGAACCAAGAAGAAAAAACCAAACCAGGCTGAAATCGGTTGAGTTTTAGCCAAGTTATGACATTAAAACCGTTCAAAGTGTCAGCAATTTTCAGCCAAAAAATTTGACCCAATTTTTGAAAAAAATGTAAGGGGTTACATCGTTAAAATTGCCAAAAATCGGTCAAAATGTAGATATCGAGTCTTAAATGCAGAAATGTTCGCATTTGAAAACCAAGAAGAAACCTCAAAACCAGACTGAAATCGGTTGAGTTTTAGCCAAGTTATGATCATAAAACCGTTGAAGGCAAAAGAAAAAATTGACCCAATTTTTGAAAAAAATGTAAGGGGTTACATCGTTAAAATTGCCAAAAATCGGTCAAAATTTAGATATCGAGTTTTAAATGCAGAAATGTTCGCATTTAAGAACCAAGAAGAAAAAACCAAACCAGACTGAAATCGGTTGAGTTTTAGCCAAGTTATGACATTAAAACCGTTCATGGTGTCAGCAATTTTCAGCCAAAAAATTTGACCCAATTTTTGAAAAAAATGTAAGGGGTTACATCGTTAAAATTGTGAAAAATTCGAAAATTCTGAAAAATTTTAAATTTTGAATTCGGTTTGCTGGTTTGTTAAGCTGATAAAATCTGGCACAAAAAAGCTTTCCGAATTGAAATTAATGCATTTTTGGCGAGGTTATGACCGATTTTCATGCTCCAATTGAAAGCTGCAAGGGTATACAAACTTCGGTTTCCCGAAATTACCTTACTTTCTTGTTTTTTTCTTGTACAATTAGTAAGTAAATTCAATAAACTTCTTATAAATATCTAACAAATATTAAAAGACATAAATTAAGTGACTTTATTTTGTTGTAAATAATATTCTTTGCTGCTCACTACTCATTCTGTGATTTTAAATCAATAAAGAATCTCTGGGATTCCCTGGAATATGAATAAACGAATGGTTCATTGATTTGGTATATGATACTCGGAGTAACCTCTAACCCTTTCCTTCTACTGAATTCTGCCCTGAACCTGCCGTGTGCCCCTGGTTCAACGGAAGGGAATAAAAAGCAAAGAAATTTGCACTAACATAAATTCCGAAGTAAATGCAATTACGTTTGTTGCAACAACTTTCCGGAGAAGGGCAGGAACAAGGAGTACCTTCATGGATGGAGGGGCGAAGCAAGGGCTAGGACATACACGCACTGCCATCCATATGTTCCGCATGAATTGCCAGGCGGAAATTCTCATCCTCATCGTCGTCGTCGTCGACGTCGTCGCTGCTGGCATGCAAATCTAATAACAAAGTACGGAGCCAAAGAAAGAAAGTTGCGCATGCAGCGAAGGAAACATCAACTTTGAGGAGTTCCTCGCTAAATTGGGGCCAGCTAAAAAAAAAGAAAATTCGAGAAGGAGGCGCAGCTCTCCTCCATTACAAGCTCCTACATATATTCGCATGCGTTTATTCGAAAATTTCAAGTGCGTAGCGCATGCAACAGCAGCACCGGAAGTAACAGAAGCAACAAAAGCGACAAAAGGAACCGGAAACGATGACAACGGAAGAGCGCAGTCATTGCATAAAGGCAGAACAGTTTGTTCCCACCTCCGAAAGAGCCGAAAAAAACTCAGGGAGGGGGATCAAAGGGCAATAAGCCCGTTCGGCTTCTGCTCTGACTTCTATTAGTTTTTCAACAGGCATATTTATACCCGTTGAATTCTGAATAAGAAGTTTATTGTGTTCCCTGGAATGTGCGTTGCAGGTAAAACCCTTGCAAAAGCTGGACAAAACATTGTGTTCTCTGGAATTTATGTCAGAGGAAGAGTGAAAGGGCTTTGAGCTTGTATACCAAGCTTTTAATTAAACTAGAAAGGCTAGGACAAAAATTTTTATAAACTAAGAGCGAGAGATTAATTACCATTTTTTACCATTTGTAGGAAAAATAAGAGAGAGATTTGTAGAAGATTTAATCTTGTTATTATGCTTTACATATAAATATAAATCCTTTGTATTCTTTATTGAAGACCGGGTATCTAATAGTCATAACCCTCAACTATCTCCTCGCCATTTTTTTAAAGGCACCTGGCTCCCGTTGGAGCGCCATCAAGCTTGGCTCTATGGCGTAGGCTCCTTGTTATTGTTGGTGGCCATGTGGATCCATTTTGTTTTTTCTGCTGCTCCCCAGTTACGCCGGCTGAACTGGCCCTAATGGCCTCCAAATGGGCGCCATGTTTGTCCATTGCTCCACTCGTCGTCGCTCCTCCACTATTCGACGTGCATGCAATATGCAATGCATTTTTTCATGTTCGATAAAGACAATGGGGCAAAAGGAGCCAACCTGGGCTAGGGGGAAAGGGTGCGAGAAGGAGCGAGAAGGTGTAAAGGGAAACCGGGTGGAAATTGTTCGTGTGCTGGCTGAGAAATTGGAAAATTGAAAATTATGTGTATCACTTGAAAAATGGCTAATAAACGAGATTAAAATTGCCAGAGGCGTGATTTCCACCTGCAAACTGTGAGAACCAGCAAAGGCAGGTGAGAAAAAAAAGGAGTGAAGAGATGAAAAAGAGGGAGAGGGGAGAAAAGCTATTTTTACTGTGTGTTCCTGCCAATTTTTTTACGTTAGAACATGATTTAGTAAGAAAAGGTGAACAAAGGATCAACTGAGGGCTCTGTGCAATTTCTTTTAACTTTAAAAGGCTAGGCAATGCCTTGAGATATTATTAGTTTCTTGAAATAATAAAAGACTTAAATTAAATTACAAATCTTAAGCTGTATATGTCTTTTAGTCTTAATGGAAATACAATGTGTAAATAGAAGTTAGGATCCGCGTGAATAAATCGCACAAGCTTTAAATTAAAGTTGTGTACTTATAGCACTTAACCCCACTTAATTCCCTTTCCTATTCCCTGGCCATTTTGACCATTTACTGCCTGGAAAACTGCTCAAATCAATACCCATACGCACCGTGGTACTACAGCTGCAGCTGTTAAAGCTCGAGTCCCGCTCGCTCGCTCACTTTCAGTTGGCAAACATTTGCATAATTTGGCAATGCTCACTTAGATTTTGATGCCAGTTGCGACGGAGACGACGGAGAAGAAAGAACTATTATGCAAATTTGGTTTAAGCGTTGAACAAAAAAATATTCCCCTGCCATTTTGGGTGACTTGCAGTCAAGTGCAGGCATTCCTCATACCCCCAATTCCCCACGGCTGGAAGGTGTTGCCGAGCAGTTGGCAGTAAATAGTGCTCGTGCTTCATCCTGGCGAGCAGTCACCTCCTCCATTCGCCGCCAGTTTGTCTGCCTGTTGGTTTAATGTGGCTTAAATCGTTGCCGTTCCTCCACTCGCTTCCTGCCTCATTTTTATCCTGCCTGGGCTCCTGGTCCTGCTACAGTGGCTGCTCCTGTGTGGCTCCTGTCGTTAGGCTACTTAGTTCCCAGTCACAGTCGTCGTCGTCGTCGTCGTCGTCGCCGCCGCACTTTTGGTTCGTTTAATTTTTATGGCCTTGTAATTAAAAAAAATATGACCATAGTTCCCCGAGAGCCATCTGCCTAAGCTTCCTTTTAAGGGTTTCCCTGGCTGGCCTCCTTACAGGGAGACTCTAATTGAAAGCGCAATGCACGTGTTGCTCCCAAGTATTTCGGGGTGTCTAGTCATAAGCGCAGATGGGATTTATGCGGGGTCATAATGAAGCCTTAAATAAGTATTTGCAACCATATATATATAGATGTTTGTATATATATACCCAGCTAGTTTCCTTTCCCGGGGTCTCTCCCTCAAAGTGGCTTACTTTCCTCGCTTTCGGCACAGCATTTTCTCCCTAATCCCGTTGGCTTATCATGTCTGGAGCCCAAGACACAAGACATATGCAAGAGTTCACCTTTGGAGCAGATTGATGTCAACTGTTCTCTTGGGGGCGACATTTTTGGACTGACTCGGGGCTAAGTGGTGGCCAAACAACAACAAGAAGTGGACAGATCGCTTGAGAAAATTAAAGAAAAGCCGCTCCTCCAGTGGACAGTGGGTGGTCTCCGTTAATGCACTCCCCGAGCAGCTGCATGACAGGCACGCTGACAATGGGAGCAGTGTGTCACAGGAGGAGCCCTAATCCTTTCACCTGCATTGTGCGAGAATCTGTCAGTTGGGAGTGCCTTGTGCGTGTGTGTGGGGGTAAGTGTGTGGAATTCAGCAGGAAAACAGCAAGCATACGCCATGTGGCGCTGAAAACAATAAATGCGCCAAGGGCTTTGGAGTCCTCAACTGAGAAACGGATACCTTTTGAGTCCCCTTTCTGCACTTGACGGAGACTTCAACAAATGCGAATTCTAGGCGGTTGAACGAAGGTTTGAGAACATTATTCATTTAAATAACTTGGATTCATAGAAGTAAAAATATTTTATGATAAATTGGATCTCCTTCTAAAGTAAACAATATATTATTTTTTATATTTAAGCATTTATCTAGCAAAAACCTCAATAAGTCATATGTGGGATACTTTCGCAGTCTAATATGACTTAAATATCAGTGAAAACGGTTGTTAAAAATATTTGTATAATCAGCTAAGGCCGCATATTTATGTGTAAATAAAGCAATAAAAATATAATCTTATATTTTTCACTTAGCTGCGGAAGCGGATCCACATTTGTGAATATTGTAGTCTGTTTCCATTCTGGAATCTCTTATCAATTACTAATTATCAGCTTTGAACACTAGCACGTTTCATTAGGCTTTGTTGATCTATTTTTCGCAGATTATTTTCTTAATTTATGATGTCATTAGCAAAGTTGCATTGGCATACATGATTTACTTTAACTCCATACACTGTCACTATGTTTTTTTAGAATAACAAATAAATAGTAAGTATTAATACACACAAAGACACACTTCATTAAAACCAAAAATATTTTGTTTTGAATATCAGCTCATCAGTTTTAAATTGGCACGTTTTTCTTTATAATTTTGTTGATCAGTCAGCATTATTTTTAAATTTTTCATAAGAGCATTTCACAATCCTGATTAAAGAAGATTCGAGAGATTCTTCTCGGCTCTCTCCCATAGCTTATCACTTCACACACTTTATTTATAAAGCCCCCGACATCGGTTGAATGGCTACGACTACTGAACTCTTGACCCGGTCTTATCGGGGTTCCAGACTGATTCCCAATCCGAATCCACATATTTAACACGTAGGCGATGTTAATGAACAACGAACGATTTCAATGGCTTTGAATCCGACATGTGGCGCACAGGTTTCACACAGTTTGAGGTTATTTTCGGAAACTTTTTGCAGCCATTAAGGTGGTTTGCAGCGTAATTAGCACTCTTTCCGGCTCCACAAAAAACGGCGGCCATTAATGAGCTGCAGGCTCACTTCCGGCACACACAACAACACACACAGTAACCATGGAATTAAATGCGACGGCGCAACGCCGCCAATGTGGCGGCCAAACCAGTAAAACAGTGAATTTATCCTTACTTCCGGTTCGAACGGGCCGCCAAAAACCTCAACAGGCTTGAACTCTCTCTCGCTTTCGTTTCCGCTTCCGTTCTGCCGTGCTCTTAACTCCGCTAGAGCTCTGAGGATGCGTCCGTTGCCCACGAAGCGGCAAACACGAATGTGCCATTGGATTCTGGCGCTGCTGCTGCTTCTGTTCTTGATGCCTGATGCTGCCATGCCGCCGCTCGTTTTCCGCTCGGTCGTTCGCAGGCTCTCGTGCTGCGCCGACTATCGACAGAGCACACACACAGAGATACCCAGTCCATGGATGCACTAGGAAAAAAATTTAGTTTATTTTATTTAAAATAACAAAGAAACGCTCTAAAACATCAAAGACATCAATAATCAATACAGACCTATATTTGAAAAAAAGTTTTATTGATTAATCTTATATATAGAATATTTAAGAATATATAGAATTTTTCATCTTGAAATACATCTATCCAAATCCCTGTTTAAGAAACCTTTTTTCCAAATATTTAAAAAACACTCCCCCTTTTCTCAGAGTGTCCCCGATGTTAGGCCTTTTCAGCAGATAACGTTAGAGGCTCGCTGTGTCTTTTTGCGCTGAACATCTTCTCGATTTTCCAAATGCGTAGTGAATGAATGCTGGGATCTGTATATGAATCTGAATCTGTAGCCGGCAGCTGGGGAGCTGTAACTGGGAGCTGGGGCCGGGAGCCAAGGCATGAATGAAATCGCCGCGCGTATATCACACGCATGCCAGCACAATCAAAGTCACCGCTGCAGTCCGTTCCTAATGGCTGTCAGCTCGAGTTATCGGAGCCGGGGACGGGTCGAAAAGGACCCCCGCTGACACGTTGTCTCCCACACAGATAGATATGCCCATGAACATGCCATATTTCAAAGGATTTGCAGGAAGGCCAGCCGGCCTCTTGTCCATTCTGGGTAAAATAATAATATTTAAGGGGATTCCAGCCTAGACCAATTTATTTACAGGGTATCGGGACTTCGGCAAATGCTGCCAGTGGAATTTCCGTTTTTGTTTTGATTTGATTTCGATTTCATGCCGCCTGTCACTGTTGAAGTTGCTCCCGCTGATGTTTTGCTTATCAGTTTGGACTTTATATTATTTATTCCACTGTGTCTCTTGTCCCTCCCCCCACTGGGCGACGCGTATTTATTTTGTAGTAAAATCAACAGCCAAGCGAAACCATAGAGAGAGACCCAGTCCCGCTCCTAGTTCCATTCCCAGTTGCCCTTCGTGCGATTGGCTGATTGATTGCACGCCGGGCAGAGATACCAGAAGCGCGGAGACGGAGCTGATAGGGAGAGGTTATGGATTGCCGGACGGAAGATCAGATCAGATCAGAGGTAATACTACTATACACAGAAGGGAGTAGTATTTACTGTTGCTAGATAAGAATTATCTACCTGGATATGCTGATATACCTTTGTGCAAATACCTGGAACTTTGTTTATGCAAGGCCAAGGTTGATTTTCTTTCAATATTTAGAACCGATAAGGTTTCCTTCCCTTACCTTTTGGTTCACTGCCTTCCTTTTTTATTTCGAGATTTTTCCGTTGAATGTTCAATGGCCAGCAAATGCTTGTCATGCTAAAAATGAAAGTGAAAACCTAGAGATGGAAATGATGATGTTTTCCAAGAGGGAAACACTCGCCAGAGACCCGTCGTGGCATCTGTTGTTGTCTAGTTTGGGTGCGATTTTGGGTCTCGGTCTCCAGGCTGCGCCATGCTGGCAACAACAAAAAAATGCCAATATGCCAGGAATTTAATTTTCCAATGAAATATGAAAAAAAAATATTACGAGGGAAATCTAAGAGGGGCTGGAGGCAGGGAATCAAAACAAATTAATGCAAAATTGCTAACCAAAACCCGGAGCAGGAAAACACCAATTCCAATTGCCAAAACAAATTCTAAATCGAAATGCTTGCAGTGCTGTTGAACCATTTATCGTTTATTTTCATTCTTTTGAGGGCCATGGAACTCAAAGTGTGGGGAAGGGCAAGGGGAATTAAAGAAAACTTTTGAAATTATCAGCCTGGGAAAACTCTCGTTTCCAGGTGTCGGATTTGTATCTGTCTCTCCCGGGGGCGAGTCAATAAAATAAGTGCTCCGGCACTTGCCGGCTGCCGGCGCTGTCTGTTGCACATTTTATGCATATGAGTGGTAAATACTTGAGCGGAAATCTCGCCAGTGTCTTCTAAAGTTGCGAAAACTTATTCCATACTCCCCTTCTCAGCCCCGAGTGCCTTGCTTGGCAACTTGAATTTAGTTAGAGATTTTCCTGGCTGCACTTCTCGATGTTTCTTCGATTGCGTGCAGCATGCGGCATGAATGATAAATAACAACATTTGCAAAAACTTTCGTTTGACTTTGGAACCTTCGAAGGTCTTACGGTTTACCATTAAAAATTCATCTGCTTCAGGGATTTGTCATTTACCAAATGTAAAATGGAAACAATGGATGATAATCTTCAATCTCTGAATTATTCGGCATTTTCAATCGTAATCAAAAGTCTTATTTCGCCAACTAATTCTGCAAGCATTTTCTCACAATTTTTGACATTTCCCATTTGCGGTTTCGGCTTGGCAATAATTAAAACCCCCAACCCTTCTTCTGGAAGTAGGGGAAAAACTATTTATCTGGCCAACAAAAAAGGAGTAAAAATAGCTCTGGGAGCAAACTCCAAGGCAGTTCGTCGTCGTCGTCTGCTGTCATAATGAAACCGAAACACACAGAAACAACGCCACGGACAAAAATTACAAACAATTTAAGCAACTGTAAAAAGAGGAGTTAAAACAAAAATAACCAGCAGGAAACGAAGCAAATTAAAAGTGAGATTTTGCCATACAAACCGGGAAATGCTCTATAGGTTTTGGGTAATATTATTATAATACTTGTAAACTTATGTTATATCTTTCGACAAGATTGTAAAATTAGTTAACTAAGACTTGGACGCAACCTTAATTTAAACAAAATAATTTTAGGCAAGACACCTTCAATTATGTTAGGGTAAAAATTAATCAGGGTGCCGTCACTTTGGTAGATTTTTTTCTTTTTGAAATGGAATATTGTCTTTTTAAAGGTCTACAAAAAAAATGTTTTTAAAACTATTCCCCAAGGTTAAAAAAAATATATAAAAAAGATAATCAAAGAACCGCTTTAACTTTATGCTATCTAATTTTTTTTGGAACCCAAAAACCCCCCTGAAAGGGTATGAAAATAAACCCACTAAATAAATAACGTGAGCATAAACGCATGGGGGAGGGGCAGAGGAAGACTGGGGACCCGGGTGCCGGGCGAGGAATGTGGAAAAAATGTTGCTCAAAAAGTTGTGAAAAATTGCAGCACTTGCAATGAAAGAAGGAAAGTTTTAAGCGCCCAGCGAGAGGATTTGGCTCAGCAGAGCAGCGGAAAAGGACCCAGTGGGACTTTCGAACTTCCAAACTATACTCCTTTCATGCCGAATCGCTCACTCGGCGAACCTTACCGTGTATGGAAACGGCTCATTCGCTTTTATTAATGCGTGGCCGGGGTAATTCATGATGCCTCAGTCCCTTCTCGACTTACCATGAAATGGACTCTTACCGGTAAGAGGGCGATTCAGAGTGCCACCGTCGCTTCTCGACTGACCATGAAATGCACTCTTACCGGTATGGAAAAACATCAGAAAATTATTTTGCTAAAAAAAAAAAAAAAAAAAAAACACATGAACCCGAGATTTTTGTTATTGACTTTACATATTTAAACTTATATTTGTTATTGTTTATAAATCTTACCATTTTTTCTGGAATACTAAAGGACCAAGTAGGGATCGAACCTGTGTCTCAAGTGTTTAACGGACCGGCCGCTTACGCAATACGCCACGTAGCCAAACTGATTTGCGTCGGCGATATACACATATGACCCTTATGCGTGTAAGAGTGACAGAAGCTTGCAACCCCTTAGCAAATGTTTTTATTTTGCTCGGTTGATCTTTGACTGTGCTGTCGCGAGCCGATCGCGACACGTGGCTCAGTGGTTAGAACATAAGTCTCCGAAGCAAGTGGGCGCGAGTTCAAATCCCGGTCGAAACTACCTATTTTATATCTTATTTCCTTTCAATTTCTTTTTTTTTTATTATTTTATTAGAGCAATGATTGATAAACTATTTTAATAGTTAAAGTTAAAGTTTTAAATAGTTTAATAAACAAATATGTAGCTGGTGGTGGTGAAGTAATTGCGTCGTAATAAGATAAAATCCCAAAAGGGAAATATCGCCCTGAGCGAAAGCAGTGATTTGTACCCTTACCGCAGCAGCGATGGATTCAGGTACCTGAGTCTCCCGCTTGCCACTTTGCTGAACTGGGGCATCATACAAAAAAACATTACCGTTCAACATGGATATCCAACTCGAGTCGCTCAGGGCATGACGCAAAGTCCGACTGGGATACGCCACGTAGCCAAACTGATTTGCGTCGGCGATATACACATATGACCCTTATGCGTGTAAGAGTGACAGAAGCTTGCAACCCCTTAGCAAATGTTTTTATTTTGCTCGGTTGATCTTTGACTGTGCTGTCGCGAGCCGATCGCGACACGTGGCTCAGTGGTTAGAACATAAGTCTCCGAAGCAAGTGGGCGCGAGTTCAAATCCCGGTCGAAACTACCTATTTTATATCTTATTTCCTTTCAATTTCTTTTTTTTTTATTATTTTATTAGAGCAATGATTGATAAACTATTTTAATAGTTAAAGTTAAAGTTTTAAATAGTTTAATAAACAAATATGTAGCTGGTGGTGGTGAAGTAATTGCGTCGTAATAAGATAAAATCCCAAAAGGGAAATATCGCCCTGAGCGAAAGCAGTGATTTGTACCCTTACCGCAGCAGCGATGGATTCAGGTACCTGAGTCTCCCGCTTGCCACTTTGCTGAACTGGGGCATCATACAAAAAAACATTACCGTTCAACATGGATATCCAACTCGAGTCGCTCAGGGCATGACGCAAAGTCCGACTGGGGAAGCCTGACGAGGCGAGGACATGGGGATCTTCGGGGCGAGATGGCTAAATAATAGAGCACCGAGAAAATAATAAACTCATAAATATGACAAGTGTGTGTGGATCTGAGGACAAAGGCTGGGAGCAAAGGACGGGGACAAATTGCTCCGGCGGCAAATCCCCGTCGTAGAGGCAGGACTGATGAGAGATTTACTACCAGGAAGTGGTAGTGGAAGTCGCTTGCCCACTCTCTCCGGACGGAGTTTAATCAGTGCGGACAGGGTAAATGGTTGCCGGATCTCCGGAACTCCACTCCAGACATTGTTTTAATTTGCAATCTCCGCCCGCGCCGCCGCTGCTACAGCCTCTTCCTTTTTTGGCAGCAAATGTCAAAGTTTCATAGAAACCAGTTGCAGTTTGAATCAGCGCCGCTGCTTTGCTTATTTTGATTTTTGCTCTCCTTTATTTTATTTTATTTTATTTTACTTTATTTAAGACCAAGCTTGTTTATTTCTCTGTGAGAATCTAGGGCCAGTTTCCGGACCGGAGTCACCCTGGCAGTGACTCCGGAACTTTTTGTGCGGCGGCTTTCTTTCCTGCGGTTGGCTTCTCTTTTCTTATAGTTTTTGACAATCGCCGAAACTTTTGAAACTAGGAACGTGTTGCTCTTGCCCTCGGAAAGTTTTTTAATGAATGTAGCGAAAATGTATAGGTATATTTCTTCCTGTTTGGCATTTCAATTAAAAGCCCATAAAGTTGAAAAGGTCACTAATTATGGATGAACAGAAGGGCCTTCAAATATATATATTAGTAGATGTCTCAGTGCTTAGTTGTTTGTTTTCTTTTCAATCAAATTAATCAAAACTTTCTAAATATTAAAAAGAAATTCTCTCTGTTTTCTGTGTAAGTTACAATTACATACTCTTTGACTTCATAAAGTGCTTTTAAATAATGGAAATATTACCAGGAAATATACCTTTAATATTATGTTATGAATCTTTTTAAACTTTTTTTTAAACAAAAATCAAATCATATAAATTGCAGCCGGAAATGCAATTCGAATTTGATGAAAGGCTATTATCAGCGGAAAACTATTTGCAGGAAATGAAATCAAATGTTTTTTTTTCAGGGGGTGTGGTTTTGGGTGAAAGTTTTGGGGAAACGTTTGCTTTCAAACATATCCTGGGAAAGAAGCTTTCTATTAACACAATATATGTAGTACCGTGCCCTGGGCAACAGATGCGAGCTTATTTAAATATTTGTCCTGATGGGCGTCGTGGCATGTGCTCCCAGGTTCAATAATCTCACACGAATTGCGAGGAGCGACATGGGTTTGAGGGCAGCAGGGGCTAAATATTCAATTACTGGGCCCAACTACTCGCCAGGAATTGTTATTGATTCTCCTCGAAGCCGGGACCATCGGAAACAATTGCAAATACACTTGCCCAGGGACAGTTGCCGTCCATTTATGTCCAATACGTGGGCCATAAATACAAACTTCACCAGTATTGTCACTGGCTGGATATTACACTAAAGAAAACTGAGGATGGAGGAGGAAACTTGAATGTTCTTGTAAATATCCGAAAAATAATCTAATAAATATATAATAATAATAATGATTAAAATTAAACAGTATATTAGCTTCCCATAAAGAGGATCTGGAGACGATTGAATGTTCTTGCAAATATCCGAAAAATAATCTATTAGTTAAATATCCTTTGAAAATATATTAAATTTGAAATATTTGAATTCTCCCCACGGCATTATCCCTTTAATTTTTTTCAGTGTACAAGTGGGACTGTGTCACTTAGGCCAGGCTGTCGTACTTAAGGCAATGCGAGACACAACATCTACATAACAATGAGATGTCCGCCTCAGATCCCCCCGTTCAAGTTGTGCCTACTAATCAAGTTATGAATTATTTGGCATTTGCATATCCATCAATTGCATGGCCACGCATATTTGATCAGCCAATTACCGGCGCCATAAGGACAACTCTTTTCAATTTGCGGCACTTAATCCCCCGACTAATTAAAACAAATCCCCACAGTGCCCCGCCCGAACTTGCCGAGAACATGTGCATGTCTGCGGTGCGTATACGTTATATCGTTATGGCGCAGACAATGTCAGGGAATTATATGCGTCCCTCTCGTTCGTTCATAGACTATGCTTAAATATTTTCCTTTTATTAATTTTCCCAACCAAAGCCTGCACGGGGAATTCCCAGGAGTACACCACCGAACACCAAACAAGCTCAACAATTTGTTGTCTATTTTACGGAGAGGGGGAATGACGACCGCGTCCGTTCGTCCACATGTGCCACGGAACATGGACACCGAACACGGACCACGGAGGAGCACGGAACACTGGACAGACCCGAGGCATTGTCGGTGCATTAACCGAGCTTGCTTTGATAATGAAAAATAATCATAAAAGTGAATGTGGAGTGGTGCTATGAAACCGGATGCCAACCGGGGGTTTTGGGTTTCGAGAACAATGGGAAATGGTGCAAAGCGCGGCACTTGCATGTGGGAATGCCGGACACACCGCACACCTCGCCACCCCGGCTCCCCGCTGAATCGCAGCCATTGTTATGGGAAGAAGATTTATTAGATGCCAGTCAGCTTTTGGCTCTCGGCTGGACACGCCAGGATTCCCGATTTGATAGCCGTGAAAGTCGAGAATGGAAAGCCGTTTGTGTGTCCAAACTAAGCTCCCCGAAGGCTAAATTGTCAAAGCTCAGCTTAAATAATATTTAGAATATTTATACGTATATACAAGAGCAGCACAAGAATATCTCAATAAGAGCAACATTTTAAATGCTTTACCTTTTAGTAAAATATTTCAATAAGCTATATCCTGAGCGTTCTATGCTCAGGTTCCTTTCGGATTCATGTAGAAAATATTCATTATTCATTAGAGCCAAGAATAGTAGTTATAGGCTTCACAAAATTCTAAAATCTCAGCCTAAAAGAGAAATATTATATATCTTCCAAGTATGAAATGTTCTCTGCAAACTTAGTCCTGGGCATTCCATGTTCATAATTCTTTCCTATTTGGCTAGCCAACTGATTCAATTGTCACGAATTTTTGTATAAAAATATCTACATATTGCAAGGGGGTGGGAAAGCAGACCCCAAGGGCACATTTTATTTCCTGTTTCCCTTTGGAAATTGATGTTTTGTTACAAGCCCCAGCAACATGGCAGGTCAGGCGGCAATCGAAACGGAAATTAAAAAGTTCCCGGTCCCATTGGAGCCACGAAAAAGAAAAAAACACCCACAGAAAAATACACATGATATTCCCCAGGGCAATGATATATTTTTATAATTTTTTATATATATTCAATGACCTGTTTGGTGGCGACGCCAAAGCATTCAACAATTTGCGGCTGGCATTTTCATTAATGCATAATCGGGTGTATGCGAATATGTTAAACTGCATTAACTGGGGATTGTTTGTGTAATGCGATGAAAGTGTTGCATAATAAACGAGCAAACAGGCTCCATAATCGAAGGGGGGCGCTGACACTCCGGCGGGGCTGTTGACGAGGTTATTAAACATATTCGAGGCAGCGCAAATGTAATTAATTTTAAACATTTATCTCGCCTGGATACTGAATAATTGATCCCGTTTAGACATTATACTTGAATGTGGCAACTGAGTCCTGCTGGGCTGCTGAATTTTGCATTTTGGTTTGGTTTCCCATTTTAGTTAGCCGCAATTAGCAGCTGACCATTCATCCGCATCGCTCCACTCCATTTTAATTAAACAGTTCGCCCCATTTTGAGCGCACTCAAAGAAAAACCAATAATTTGTCTTTCCCATATTTCAATGGTCAACTCGGTCGCTGCCCGTCGTCCTTCTCCCTGACACCGAAACCAATCGCACCTCTTAGCCATTGAAATTAAATTGGCAACGCAATGCCCTGGCCACCGCCACGTAGCCGGTTCCGGCTCAGGTCCCGCCACGGGTCTCCGGCACTCCGGTCCTCCGGCTCTCGAAACGACGTTAACATTACCAATGCAAATGCATTTGGAGCTCCTGAGTGGATCCGGGGTCGCTTTTAATTGCTGCCTGGAAGCAGGCCCAAGAGGTGCCAGCGGGGCTGAATGGCGGGGGCAACGGGTAACTATTTTATTTTAATTTAAAAATAAAATTTTCTCACATTACTCAAAAGCGGCAGTTTCTTGCCAGTTCAGTTCAGTTCAGGTCTGTTCAGTCGAGCCAGACCATTGATGTGTGCCAGGATTGCCAGGCCCGGAAAAGGATGCCCCAAGCAGGCAAAAAAAAAACAAACAAATTGTGTTTATAAGGATTCCAAAAGGGAAGAAATTTAGTCATCTTTGGGGGTTTGATTTCAAAGGGATTGTATTGAATTTTAGTTTTAATTTTAATTTTACTATGTAAGCCCCAAAAAGTTAAATTAAATATGGCAATGTTTAACCTTAAATTAAGAACGACTTTTCGCATTGTACCTTTGTTTTTTTTTTTTTATTTATTTTTTATTGCTATAATATTAAGTATTTTCTTAAACATGTCTTTATACAATATTCTTTATTATTTCCAGTGCATAACCCTTTTGCACGCCGCTTTCATCGCCCGCCTCAATGATGCCTCAATAAATTTCAATAAAACGCAAGTGAAGGCAGCGGTCTGTCTGAACATCCTCTGACCCCTTTCGCCTCTCTTAAATTATACAAGGCTGCGGTCCTGTTTGGGTCCTGCCCTACAGTTATAATTAAAATAAAACCTCGTGAGCGACTGTCAGATGTTTGTGCTGCACCAGAGCAATCGCATTTCAACGCGCAATGAAGAAACACGAATTCAAATTACAAATAATAATATTTTGCCTGTCGACTGGCAGTTACCTGGTCAATTGACTGGAATCGCGAGGCTCTGGCCAAGCAGATCAATGGTCGAGTATACCCGAAGTGGCAGGGTTTGTTTGCTTCGTTGATGATATTGTTGTGGTGATTAAAATATATGCGGGGGAAATGCCTGAAGCTCACTGAAGGGCGCTGAAAAGCAAGCTACACTTTAGCCCTTGCCTCGCTCTGCGGTTTGGCATGCATGTCCGGGAATTCAAATTGGACTCTCGTCATTGCTATATAAATATATTATTCAGAGTTTACTTACTCTGGGAAAATACTTCTCCATATTTACATTATTGAGATCAAGCTGAAGCTGAAGTATTCCCTGGATCACCTGTACTTACATATCGTTCACTTTAATAAAACTTTTGCCTGCAAATCTTAAACCTAGCTTATCCTACTTAAAATTGACCACAAACTATAAACAAAAGTTTAAAGTTACTTCGTTACGCTGTTTTCCTCTGTTAAAATGCCTGGAATATGCATATTTCCCACATTGCTCATCTCTCATTAGTTTTTCCTATGATTTTAGCATAATTTTCCGGGAAAACTGTGTACCTCGAAGTGTTCGCCATGCCCCCAAGGTGTCATTCATTGAGTGGAAAGTTGTTATTACTACAACAACTCCGAAATGGCCGAAGGGAGAGACACCTACGCGGCAGCTCTTTTCTGCAGGAGCTTTTCCCGTAATGCTCAACATTTTTCGGGGTTTCCCCTGGCTTTGTGTGTGTGTGTCTGTTTGTACGTGTGTGCGTAGTGTTGTTTAACACTTCCGGCTGATGTTGCTGTAGTTGTAGCTCAACGAGAGAGCTCGATGGCGCTGTAAAATGTAATCATTGTGGCGTGTAATTAGTTTTTGTGTGTACCATATACATATATATAAGTGCATTCTCCAGTGTATGTGCTCTTCCTGTGTGTGTGCGTGTATAAATAAAATTTATTATTGCATTAACGTATAGTACAGGGCATACACACACATACAGAAGCCCTATGCAAATGAAAGCGCATTTGGTCAAGTGTGCGTGCCTGTTTGCGGGGAGTGTGCCTTTAATTGGCTATTGGGCGGTGAGCGAGGGTGGATGGAAGGGTTGTCCTTGTCGCCCTTTTAGCTCAATGGAAAACTTAACTAAATTTAAATAAGGAAATTATAGATTATTAAATTTCTTATTAATATTTATTAGGGTAAAGTGCCTTACATAGAAAGCTTTTAAAGTCTTAGGTAAATATTTGTAATATATATATTTTTGTTAGTCTTTGCTAAAAAACTAACTTTTAAATATTGTTTGTTTCTTACAAATTTGAATGTGTGTTTAAATATATTTCGCTGAAAAACTTTTACTCAAAAATACTATATTTAAATAATACGTAAATAAGATTAGAGATTAAGACACCCTCGCCAAGAGCTTTCCTCACCTAACGCTCAACACCTTGCCCGCCCCCCGTCAACTCCACCGACCGACTGCTCTGACCACATGTCGTATTAGTAATAATAATTTACACATTAGTCTGTAGGACTCCTGCTGATCCTGTTCCTGTACTGCTGCTGTTGTTGTTGTTGTTCTTGGCCAATCAATAGTCAATTTCAATACGAGTTGTGCATGTGTCCGTGTGTTTTGATTGGCGGTTGTTTAGGCCACTAACCCTTCCCGTTCCCTGGGCCCTGTGTAGTTGCTGTTGGCCAATTGATTTGTTGGTCTCTTTGCTGTCGCCACTCGAAACCCCTTGGGAGCCGGAAATGCCACGCAATTTGTTTGTTCGCACTCAAGCCGCAAACATTGTGAAATTAACTTGTTAGCCATGCAGCAGTGAGGGCCAAAACGGAAGTGGAAGTGGCGGAGGGGCCACTGGACGGCGGTCGTGGTTTGCCCTGGTAATTGACATTCGATTTGCGTTGGGCGGACTAGAAATTGTGGTAATTGGTTTGCCCGGGCAAATCGAGAGGAGCTAGCAATAAATTCACTCACAAGTGCCGGGCGCTGCAAGTAAATAAAACACCGAGTTTTGTTAAATGACCGCAAAGAAGTATTAGTAATGTGGTTAAAGTGTTCTAAAGAAGTATGTTTAATTATAAGCAAACACCAATGATAGCTGGAATTTTGCGGAATTTATTTACAATTTATAAAGTTTATTTTTAGTTTCAGAAATGTTATAAATCTTGACTTTCTAGGAAGTAGTTTTAATATCTTAGAAGGCCGGGTAGTTCTTGCCTATATACCCAATATTTGTCGTCACATTTTCTGAAAGTCAATCACAGCAGAAACAACTAAATTTATACTATTATTAGATACATTTCGTTAACGTTTTCGAGCATAAAACTTATCTTGATAAAATCCTTATAATGTCTCAAAATACTTTTAGTAAAACAGATCCCATCCAAATTGATAATTTAGACAAAGACGAGAACAATTCTAATCACGCCAGCTCCAGCGATACAGATCCCATCCAAATTAATAATTTAAGCGAAGAGAACAGTTCTAATTATACAGGATCCAGGGGAACAGCTCCCATCCAAAGTATTAATTTAGACGAAGAGGAAAACAGCTCTAATCGCGTGGAATTAAACTTTAAAGTTTCAGATGAGATCGTTAACTCCAATGACTACAATGGCTCCAACGACTCCAATGAGTTCAACGAATCCAGTGACTTGAATGAGTCGCCTTGGTTGCTGGGACCAAGAACCATCTATCCTCCTCCAGCGCGGAGAGATATATCCATCATACCAGTGCTTCCGCGTCGCCGGAACAAGGAGATGGGAGTAGGAGAATGTCCATACCACCAAAATACTGACGACGACCAAGAACCGCGTGAGCCAGAAGATTTGTCGAATCTTGATGACGAACCCAGAGAATCACGATCGGCTGTTATCATTGGCCGAAATCATCCCGAATCTAGCCAGGCAGCCTTAGCCGGATATCGATACCGAATGCGGTGATAGATAGGCAAGCAAATAAAATTTAAGCAGCAACAAAAGGTGGGTCTATACTCCATCGATGTGTCCTGCCTTCCGCATGCCAATTTCCGCATCGATTTGCTCTATCTTTTTTTTGCAGCTCTCGTCATGGCGACATTAAGTGGCATCCAAGCTGCAGCAAATCCACACCCACCCGGGCTCGTCCTCTATGCCTTGCTCCTGTTGCTGTCCGCTTTCTGGTTGATGGCTTGCGTTTAAATTTGAAGTGCTGCTAAATCAAGGCTCATGCAGTGAGAAAAATATTTAAGACGGACTTTTAAATAAAAACTCTATGGAGAGATTTTAATTAGAAATTTAGTTGTATACCCTTGGAGGATGTTGTATTCATATTTATAGTGTTAGAAAGTACTACATCACACTGTATACATATTCTTGATCAGCATCAACAGCCAAGTTGATCAACCCAAACAAAAAAAATGCTCATTCTAACAACCTTTTTATATCGTTGCAAGGTATTATAATTTTAGCCCGAAGACTGAAAAGCGGTTAAGGAGTCATTTCCGGCCCTATAAATCATATATATTCATGATCAGCTAAAAAAGGCGAGTCGATCTAGCTGTCTCCGAAGCAAAAAAAAATTTTACCATTTTTTCAAAATTTTATAAGGGGTACCATCATAAAAATTATCAAAAATTATAAAAAAAATTTTTGTTTCAAAATGTTATTTTCTAAAAGTAGAATTTTCAACCTGATAAAAAGTAGCCCAGAAAAACTTTCAGAATTGAAATTATTGCATTTTTGGCTTACTTATGATCGATCGGCTATCTAAAGTGGCCATCCTTTCTCATAAAAATTGTATTGCAGGCATTTAAAGCAGAGTCCCAAAAAATTACGTATACGCACTGGTGTAATCAGTAATTAACATTAACAATAAACTAGTTAACTTGAAAGCTGAGCCCAGTTTTGTTTTATATTGTCCATCAAATCCAGGACTTCCTGATATTTGTTCAACCTTTCTCCCAGTGCGTGGTGAAGTGCAGAGTGCAAACAGCCACGACATCCTACTGGTCCCCGCTCCTTTGGCTGCTCCCGGCAATGGCAACGACTTCATTTGCAACATCAATCGCAACCTCATCAAGTTGTCTGCTGGCAGCCGCACTCATTACGGGTGATGGCTGCCGGAGCAGGGTGACTGCGCTTAATAAAGCGTACGCCAGTCGGCTGAGTCAAATCTGGCCGGGATGCGGAAAGTAGTGGGTTTCGTGATGGCCCCCAGGGCGGCTGTGTTTAATTAGCTTTAATGGCTTAATGCGGGCCATTGCTGCTTCGACCAGGCCGGGGTTATAACGGCCAGAGGTGATGGCGGTGACACAACCGCATCCGTCCCTTTGCTAAGTCGTTTCCGATTGCCACCTCGTCCCGGGCTTGACCCAAAGTGCCTCCCAGGGAGTGCCACTCGAGTATTAATGGAGGCCAACCATCGTCGTCCCGTGACACTTTAAAGCAATTTTCCTGCCAAAAACAAATTTCCGGTGAAGCGCACAAAAAGTTCCGTCTCGACACCGACTATTTATTTGGCCCCAATTGCAAGCAGCTCTGCTCTGGCGGGGAACCATTCACACGTAGCACACAACTCCTTTTTCTCGTCCTGTTAGGAAACTTTGCCTCATAACTCCGCATTGAAGAAGATGCATATGCAACACGTCCGTGCCATTCCCAGCTGCAATGACTCAGGCACCAGGCACCAGGCACCAGGCTCCTGCAGCTACAACAGCTACACCAACTCCACCTGCTGTACTGGTATCCTGCAATCGAAGGCAGAGGGTGGGATATGTTTGCTCATTCCCGGCTTAAGGTAGTCCAATGTTGGCCAGAACTTGACAGGAATCTGAAGAGTGCCTGGAGTTGAGTTCCTCTATCGAATTAGCAAGCGACTGTGGCCTAATACCTGGGGTTTCGAAGAATAACAAAATAATAAATATTTAATTGAGATTCCATAAAAATAATAATTAAAAAATATATATATTTATTTCATTATTTCAAGCGAACTACCATATTAATAAAAATATGTTTACTCCATATCAAATTCCAGGGTATTTAGGTTTATTACCATATAATCTGTTTCTCTTACCCCAGTTCCCACTGATGTATAGGTGAAAGTTGCAACTTTTTCTTAGCAGTTCGACTTTTGCAGCCAGCACGAAATGCTTTCGGGCATTCAAAGTGAACCAGGGGTAAGTGAAGGATAAGCTGGAATGGAACTGGGACAGGGATAAGGATGCGGATGCGGATGAGCAAAAAAGGGGCGCCAAGTTAATTGAAAAGTATTGTTTGCTATTTCGTGCCATTCCTTTCTCGTCACACTGTTGACACTTCTCGAACAAAGTAAAGACACGGATGCTGGGCTGGGTAGTTCATTGTCAATTCATATTCCAAACACTTACCTCACCTCCTGAAAAGTAAATCCTGTTGTAGTAGTTATTCTTGGCAAAACTTTCAGTTGAACGAGTAAAAGTAGTTAATTCTTTTGGAGACAGCTTTATAAAACTAGTATTTATTTTTTCACATCATGGCTTACGATCTCTTTGATTGATTTACTGATTATTTACGGAGCTGGTAAAAGCCCCTTGCTAGAACATTATAAATTATTGTATTGCCCATTTCTAAAGCGTTCGGGTGTCAGCGATATTAAAACCAATTTGTTAACCTAAGATCAAATATGTCAAGCTTAATGATATGTGTCTGTGTGTTGTGTAAGTCAATGAAGCTCCGTCCTATGGGCTTGGTCTATTAGCTTTAGTTTGCTTGGCAAATTAAAATACATAATATAAAATATGGAAAGCAGTTAACAACTTTCGTACCTTACTTTACAACCTACTGGTAGTGTTGATGATATACATATGTTTAAATAAGTCCTGATCCTGTCCTGTGTTTCCTACTTTGCTATCACGAACAACCTAATCTACAACTAATTAACAATAGCTGGAAACTCGTTATTATTAAAAGACTATGAGGGGAACAGAGAATAAATAATCAAGATATTGTGTTGTGCGACAAAACCACTGATAACTAGAACGCATGCAGGGGAGAGCGGTTGAATCGAGATTGGGTTCCTGGCTGAAATATTATACATTTAGGTCTAAACATCTATGAGTATTATTTGGGATTGTTTTCGATTGTTGGGCCGGAGCTCTCAGCTGAGGAAAACGGAGTGCGGCTTCGCCTTGCCATTCTTGCTGATCTGTGCAGTGCGAACTAAGGAAAATACAATAAATGTTACCACCTTTCGAAATTATGACAATGTATCCTTATACGCACCCTCGGTCTCTGTTATGGTGGCCACCCCCATTAGCTGTAGGTTACGCAAGAGGGCGCCCAGATTGGAGCGGTCGTCTAGGTATTTGCTCTCCAAGCGAACAACGCCCAGCTTCTTGGACTTGGTCTGCGTATGCCAAACCAGAATCTCTGTGCAATTGTTGCCCCGCGGCTCGATTTCATCCATGCGCACGTTGATGCTCCGCAGAAAGAGATCCTCCTCATAGCCGGGCTTATACGGCATATTTACATTGGGATACTGAGCCATGTACTCTAAGCTAACGGCAAAACCGGCCATGTCCACCGGCCAGCGTCGACCCGCCACCCAAGAGTCCAGGAAGGCCACCACTTTTCCCTGAAAGAGAATTAAATGAATTTATAGGTAAGATGTTGATTTTATGGCAAAATGTTTAAACTCACCTTTCTCACTACTGGCCCGCTGATGGCATAATCGGCAATCAGTCCAACGGGAAACATGGAGACCCTCTGAGTCTTCCTGATCTCTGAGAAGAGGCGCAGGTCGTAGGTATTGTCGTCGTCCCCAAAGTAGAGGACTCCGTTGGTAAGGTTGTGCTGTCGCAGCCACTGCAAGGCGGCTCTTCGATTGGCTACGCCCCGGGGTGCGGGGTCTACATACCGGAACTTCGCAGGCATGGGACTGACCATATGGGTGAAGGGAATGCCTGTCAATAAAAGGTTCTCTTATTAATACAATCTACTATTCAAGCTTAACATTTTTGCAAAACCTACCAAATCGATTGAGCAGGGTGTCCATGAAGTCGTTGCATTTCTGCTGATCATCGGCCACCAGCCAGTGCAATCTTGGGACATGGAGCAGCGTGTGCGCCAGACGCGTCAGTTCCGGAATCTGTTCCCGCCGTGGATAGGTGGGGGTAACAAAGTAAATCACCGGCAACTGTCCATACTCGGAGTTCGGTTTGTCCTGCATAAACAGCCGACGATCCTCGTAGTTCTCGCTGCATATGTGCAAGGTTTCGTTGAGTGGCCGGAAAGTGTTTCCATCTGTGAGGAGGGGTGAGGGAAACGAGAGAGATTAGTTGGGTCAGCACGAGTTCAATTAGAATTCTCCATGATGCCATGATTTAATCAAAATTTAAAACTACTACAGAAATTCTATGATGCTCATAGCTCAACTCATTGACCCCCAGTTTGAGGGTCTACAAACGTGCCATAGTGCCTAGATGAGTATCTGAAGCGATGACAAACAGTCTGTGCGCACCGCCTCTCCACATCTCAAGAGGTGCTAATCGGTATCTCTCAGATACTTTGCGTACGAATGATTTACTAAGGCAGGGGATAAAATGCCCCGTCACTTTCCAAACAAACTCTGGAAGCTGACAAGTAATCAGTTTTGTGGAAATTTTATGCTCACATTTCAGAGATCAGAAAGAGATGATACAAGATAGACCGAGATAGGCCGGCTAATTACCTAATGGGTTAATTCGTGTCGGGAATCTTACGCCTGCCATCAAAGCGTTAATGTGTTTTGATCGGCTGCGTGTGCCGATGCCATTAGACCACCTGTCCATTAATCCGGAATGAAAAGCGTAACGCACGCGACTGGGGGAAGGCATGGTAGAGGAGGACGTCCGATGGACGACCGTGCTCCGATGCAGACCGTAGATAACCCAAAACGGACAAAGGGGCAGGCAGGGCTAACCAAAGTATCCCCCCAATATTTGTGATTAAATATTGACCGAGCAAATAGAAACCAAAATGTCATAAAGGCGGACTCGATCAATCGAAATAAAAGAATACAGCAGTTGGGGGCTTTTCCGAATGACGAATACTTACGTATTCGTTTCCCTCCCCCTACCCCTCCGTCAACGGGCATTTACAATCGGGCCAGACACTGATAGTGGGGCTGTCCCATTGTGTTGTCGGTGTACTCGGTGTACGTCTAGTGATGGAGGCACCACCACCATCAGCCCCACTTTGCCTAACGATAAACCACACACTTATCGACGGGGTGTGTGACAGCAATCTGGGCATAATCACACACTCACGTACACGCCGGTTAATTATGACCCATATCTGGATGATTATGATGGGGAGGCGGCCAGTGCTCGCTCTCCGATTACGGGCTATTGAGAATTCCCCGAACCTGATCTACGACCGTACGTTAGTCACAAATTGTTATTCGCTTTGCCCCTTATCGAATTCATTCACCATTTTTTTTATTGGTGCCGGGCCATTTATCAGATAGATTGCTTAAAAAGGGGGTTAGGGGAAATGTTTGTATTCATTCAAGACCAAAATTATTTATTAAAAGTAAAGGGATAATATTTGGAAACCGGTCTATCTTCGTAAGTGCGTTATATATGAACTAAAATAAATACAATTCTTAAGGAATTTCAGAACAAAGAATAGGTTTTGTCATTGTAATAAATATTTTCAACATAAATCAGATAAAAGCATTTAAGCCAAGTCGTAATAACCCTTAAGTTTTGTTACTCAATAAAATGTGTACTTTTATAGAAGAATTTACTGAATATTATTACGGACATGTGCAATAATAATTATGACAAAATAAAAACAGTTTGCCATGCGGAAACCAGAAACCGTCTGGAAGTGTTCGAGTCCAGAAACATTTATGAGTAATAACGCAAAATGATATCTCCAAGTTGATAATGAAAACTCTGTTTTTTTTATGTGAAATAAATTTCTTAATTATTTGTATAACTGATCTACTCCACTCTTGCTTCTTATCTCTAACAAAGAAGTCAGCGGCCTTTATGGTTAGCAAATGTGTTTGAACTCTTATCGCCGAAGAATTGAGTTCCGTATGGATAACGAACAGCTGACGATTAGGTTGCGGAAACTCGATTATTCGTCTTGTGTTGCAAATTCTGCTGAATTGGCGCGTTCGTTATATATCTTTTGAATCAAAGGAAACAGGTGGCAGTGCAGTTAACAATTTGTAAATATTTGCACAGGCAATTTGAGGGCAATTTGGTTTTACGGCTGCGTGTTCAATGTGCATAGTCGAATGTGCAGGAGGCAGACCCACCGAATTCCATTAACAATAGAGGAGAGGTAGTATCAGAGAGCGGGGTATGAAAAACACGCGACCCGCGCACTTGAAATGATACTAAAATAGGCTCGAAACAGATGAGAGAGATGAAAAAAGGTGCTCGAGTGCTAGGCGAATTATAAATATATTCATACCCGGGTCTGTGAGGCACAATGCCGAATGCGAGGCGCTGCTCGCACACAAGATGTTGATAAGATTCTGGGCATACGTAAGTGTAAATTAAACCCACGAAACGAGGGGCTATCTGTGTTCCTGTCGAAAAACTGCTAAAAGCCAATTAACGTTTTACTGAGAAATGCTAAATCTAGAGTCTAGACTTTATAACTGGCAGTTGTTGCAATTAGGCAATTGGTGTCACTCAATTTTGATTGAGGGAAGCGCACTCCTTAGCTGGGATTTATTTGCTGCCAGTTCGACTTCAGATCGCATGACTGAAAAGCAAACAGAGCTGTTTTTGTTTTTCTAAACAACGAGTCAGCAAGATAATCTCATCGAACTCATTTGCATTTGCTTTGAACTTGAAAAGACATCCAAGAGGATGATTGGCATTGAATCCGTGGCGTAAATTAATCGATATAAACACATTGTTCTCCTCTTGCAAATCTAGCTTTTATGCCTCTAGAAAGCAAACTGCGGAATTAGCCCATAAATAAGCCATAAAGAAGAGAGGGTAGTCGTATACGCAAATACACTATCGATGGTTGTAGAATGATATTGAATGAAATAGGGCAGTAACTTCATAGTGACCTCTAAAATAATACAAAAATATCATGATGGTTTCAAGTCATTACTTAATTTAAATTGTAATATAAAAAATTGATATAGTTATGGCGTTTCACACATAAAGTAACAACAATTCAATTTTAAAATGCCACACAGAGTAATAATTCTACCTTTCCATTAGCTAATTATATTAATTTAATACAACTAATTAAATAGTGTATTCCCTTAACAGCAGGGCTGGCCAACCAAGTAAACTGGAAAATGTGACCTTGTCCCGGCTTTCACTGATGGCTATATAAAAAAAATAACGACCGACCGACAAGCGGAGCGATGTAATTGCCAGTGGGCAAGGGTGGGTGGTTTGCTGTCGATGTACAGTGGCAGTACATCCAACTATATATCGTGTTTGGCGAAGACAATAGTTACCAAATAGATCCAATTACGGTTAAATAATAAAAAAGCCAGCTGGCTAACCGTTGGCAGAAGTCGCACCGTCTAAAGCCGACGAGTTACATGCGCTAATTACCTACGTCAACTACTCATCGGTGATTCAGGAGAGGAGCTGCCGTCACGGCGACTTTTGGGAGCCTTGACAAACCCATTTGGGGATTCAAAAAAGCGTATAAAAACCAATTAACGAGGCAATTGTGGGTTGTAATAGAAAAGGGACTTGGAAAGCTGTTAGTTAACAAAAAAAAACTTTACAGTCTTAGTATGGATTTTTGTTTATGGAGAATTTTAACAAGGTTAGTTTAATTTTCATGGGGAACAAAACAGAAGGTGCAGGTACTTGAAAAAAAATGTAAATACACTAGTTTAATCAAGAAAATTCGGACATTTGGACATACAAACAAACAGATAGATTGCACTGATATGCCTTGCCTAAATGTAGAGTGCGCCGAACTTTGATTGGCAGCGAGCCAACAGGGAAAGTGAAAGTGGTGGCACCACGGCGAACTCACTTTCGACCAGCGGTGGTCGTGAGAATGCACTTAACTGCACTTCCGCGACTGGGCACAGCTGTCGGGTCAGTTGGAGGTATAGAATCAGGGTGGAATCAGTGACAAGAGCTTGACTTACATAACTCTGATAACATATTTTGCTTTTTCTTGTATCTTGAAAATCTTGCATTAAATTCGTCGTAGGACAACTCCTTGCTTGGGTGCAACTCTTTCTCTAGGGGCAACCCGTTCTCTAATGGTAACTGGTTCTCTGAAGGCCGCTCAGTCTCTAAGAACATATTTAAGTCCATCTTGTTGTCAACGGATAAATCTTTCTCGAAGGACAACTCGTCATCCACGTAAAACTCATTATTTGTGACCAACTCGTTCTCTGGGGGCAACTTCATCTCTAAAGGCAACTCCACCTCGGAGGACCACGGCATCTCGTGTTGCGAATTCTGCTTCGAATGCAACTTCCCAGCCGGGCTGGGCCTCATCATCCGCTTACCTAAGTCGTTGTGGGATCCCTCGTCATCCGAGTCATCGGAGCCTCCGCCCAGTCCCAGGGCGAGGCGCGTGTCCACGCTGAGGGTGAGGTAGCCAAAGGCTATGAAGAACAGCACCACGGCCACCAGGGGCAGCAGGCAGCGACGACGCCCCTTCCGGGCCATGACCGGTGTGGCCAAGGAGCAGGCTGTCGTAGTGGAGCCGCTGTGGTTGCGCAGGTGGTAATGATGGTGATGCTGCTGCTTCGGCAGTCGCTGCTCGATGTCCTCGTTATCCTCGTCGGAAGTCTGCGGCTCGAGTGCCTGGTAGTGGGCACTTGACATTATGCTGGGATGCGGCTGCGGCTGCAGATGCGGATAAGGATGTGGTTGTGGCTGCTGTCGTTGTTGTTGTTGTTAAAGTTGTTGTTGGGACCTCGGACATCAGCTGGGGTGGTGGATTCGGTGGTTGGGGTGGAATCCTGGCTGCTGCTGCTGCATCCCCCGGCGGCCATCGGTGTCGATCTGGGCTCAAGGCCAGCCTCCTGCTAGTCCTCCCTGTCCTCCTGGTCCACCTCCTGCCGCTACTCTTGGCAATCACACACGTTTCGCTTATTATACAATTTCTATAGTTGCTCAGACCCGAAATTATGCAAATTTCCCCGACATTTCTGCACTCGCCGTTCTCTGCCGCCTCTCTTGCTTGTTGCTATAAAAAAGCCACCCGAAAATGTCACAGGCACAATCGCGAGTTCGGAATCGGAAGCACACAAAACACGCAAAGACGCCGCCTTCGCCGCACTCACAAAAATCACAGCAAAATATTGCTTATTTCTGCCCGTCGTCTCCCCTCGACCCGCGCGCACACCCTCTGCGGCCTCTTATTTTTTTATTGTTTTTGTTGTCGGTTCGAACGGGAGCTGTCGTTGTTTTCTCGGCGAATTTTTACAGTGTGACCGCGCTGCTGAAGTGTGATACCATTTGACAAATCTCAAGAAATACCTTTTATATCAAGCATAAATATGTCATAAAACCTCACCTGAAAGCATAGAGGGGTTGAGGTACTTGATAAAGCTTTTATAAACGGTGACGAAGGTGGAGGTGGAAAACTTGGCTGAACATAAACGTATTCATAAAACGTTAGGTTTTCATAAGCCGTTGACGTAAGTCTTTGACGTTACGAAAATAATATAAGAAAACATAAATAAATAAATAAATAAATGAACAATTAGCTTGTGGATTCAAAACATTCAGAAAAATTAATTTCATTTTCTTTTTAGGGAAAGCGATTCAAGGATAAACCAACGATAATTTATTGAAATTAACTAAGAAATTAAAAGTTCAGTAAAGTAAATCATAAACAGACAGGAATCTTTGCTTTCAGCGGACATAATAAATAGTTTTAACTTATAATATACATATAATTATTAAGTAAATAAAATAATAGAAAACCTATAAAAAATTATGTTCAGCGCAATTTTATTTTTAATAAAGAATATGTATGTACTCCGGAACTAACACTCTGCGAGCACGTTCACCATTTACCTAATGAGTGGAAACATGCTGGCGTCCTATCTTATCTAATCTAGCCAGGTGCCCGATTTTAATCGTTATTACTTAACCATAACTGGCTTTGTCAATATGATTAAGATTACTAATATTTGACTTGGCTTCCATTTCGCTACTTAGTTATAGCTCTCTTCATCCAACAGCAGCCCTGTTTCCCCTTTAGAAATTTCAAGTGCAGCAGTTCCATTACAAAACGGAGAACGTGTTACATTTATTTGTTAGAGTTTACTCTCGGACAATTGCGTTTGTTTAATTGGTTCCAATACAAATATGAACAATCTTAGTGTGTTTTTTCTTTCGTTTCTTTTGTTGATTAAGCAAGTATTACAATTAAAAGCCACTTAGTATCTCACTTTTTGCGTTGCTTCCAGCTGCTTCCGCGACATCCGCACACTCCGCGAGCTGCACTGCAGCATCGCCCCGAGTGACACCGAGCCGAGGAGCAGCGGAAGCGGTCTTTTTTGTGGAATAAATTAACTAAATGGAATAAGTAACTAAATGTTTATGAAAAAACTCATAGGTGGATCAGTAGTGGGCTGTCCGTCGACATCTAGAAGCTTAGATGTTGGCCTTGATGACATCCTCCACACGCTGTGCATTGGCGCCGGCGAACTCCTCAACCTTGGTGCCGTTCTTAAGGAACACAAAGGTGGGCATGCTGGAGATGTTGTAATCCATGGCGATGTCTTGGCAGTCATCCACATCGACCTGTTCGGAGAAGAGAGTTTGTTAATCTACATCTGCTTTTACAGACTTTTATGATTGGAAACCCACCTTCAGGACGACAACGCTCTCGGCGTACTGCGTGGCCAGCTCAGCTAGCTTAGGCGAGATCATCTTGCAGGGTCCGCACCAGGTGGCGAAGAAATCCAGCACCACCAGCTTGCCGGCGGCCTTGGCCAGTTGGGACTGAAGATCATCCTGCAAATGGGAAATAGATTTATAAATTAGAGATATGATATTGATTTTCCCAATGACCCAAATTCGCTATAATTTCTATTACAAGGGGTAAGTTTAATTGGGATTCGGGCAATTCGGGGTTATCATATATTGATCCGACAATATGTGAGGAGTCCCCATCATTAGGTGTGCGATAAGGCAGCCACAAAGTTGTCAGACATCCTCCCCAAAGTTGCCATGTTGTAATCAGCCCCAGTAATCACCTATTGAGGGATTCAATATTTGTTGTGGCCAACTCTCGTGTGTATTTGTATATTCCATTTCAATTTCAGTATTTGGTCTGATCAGCCACAAATCAATATTTCAAGAGTTTCGAAAATTATATGTACATATATGCCACTAGGTGTGGTGTGGTGCGGTGGGGTGTATTGTGGTGTTGCTGGGGCGATTCCTGGCCCCGCCTCGCTCATGTCACGTTTTCCCAATGACCTTTAATTAATTGCGGGCGATGGCAATCGCAGAACAGAAAACAGGCAAAGAAATGGCTCTAATGAAATTGTTGTCGTCTCCCCTGTGGAACGGGAGGGGGCAACCGACCGGTTTGCTGGAATTTGCATAAATAATTCACTTGCCAACTTAATACTGCTTGTTGTTTCATTCCAATCAAATTATTTTTGGTTGGCTTAGATCATTTTACTTCCAGTGGAAATATTTCCGACTTGGGATGATTAAGATTACCTTATTCTGTTGCCTGATTCATGGTCTATTACCATTGATCATCGAATGATGTTCATAAAGCATAATGGTTTGTTATGACTAAGTAGGAATGTGACAAAGAAATTGCTATGAATATGAATTTCTATGATTCACGGAATAATAATTTAATAAAATGTTAAAATCAATTGCTGACTGCAGCTCACAGCTTCATTTACTTAAATTTATTAAATTATAAATTTTTTTTTAATTATTTGGAATATTATTTTGTTTTATAAAAGATCGATACGGTTTATCTTTGCAAAAATAAGTTAATATTTTAATGATTTATTTATAAAACCCGTTTTGGCTGTAAACATTAATCAATATGCAAACAAAATGGCTTTGAATTTTATAAATAAAATATTTTTACAATAAAAAACCTTGTGAAATGTTTTATTGACTCATTGCTTAATAAATATCTAGACGTTGATTTGTTTGTCCCGACTGTTCTGCTAGGTTCAAGTAGTTTTTGATAAGCTCTCTCTTTTTTATTTATTTTTGTGTGTGTTTGCGGTATAAATTTAGACCACAATTATGAAATTGAATTATCTCCATAAGTATATTTACTCACATTAACCCTGACGTAATATTTGTATTTATGCGCCGACCGACTGACCAAGCGTCCGACCGGTTTCTCGCCCCCTTGAAACCCCTTTCTCACGCCACCTCTGCCCCTTCCCTACCTACTCTGCTTATCTGGCCTCCCCTTTGAACCGTTGTTCGTGTAACGCGCGCAATTTTGGAACGCCAAGCGAACCCTGTTATAGCAACTATTTCATATTCCTAACCAACAAACACAAGTCTCGACCACGACCGCGATAATGAATTGCTAACTCACGCTAGCGGCACACACACACCTGTACCGAGGAATACTGCCTCCATATAGTATATCTGGGCTAGATTACTGAATGAAGCGATTTGAAAATTTGAAAAGTCCGTTGCCGGTCGGTCCATCCATGGCAGATGATATCATGCCGTTCGAACTCTTCTCTTCTCCGCTTTCTCATTTTGCTTTCTTGCCCTTTATCTGTGTTCGCAGTTCAAGCATAAGGGAGGGGAGCGTAAAGCGTGGTAATTGGAATGACAATTGCCATATTTTGCGTGCCCCAAGCCGAAATCTTGAGAGAAAAACTACCTAACGGGGTTGCGGGGGTCATTCGGGTTACCCAACTGCGGATGAAGCGGTGGGGAAAAGCCCAAGCGGGCACAGATCCGGATCCGGCAGATGTGACTCACCTTGTCTTTCACCTGGTACACCATGATGTCGGCGGCTGATGTGGGCTTCAAAGCGTTAGAAATGTACAAAAGTTACTTAATTAGCACAGCTCTTCGCACCGCGCGGCTTGAAAAATTTAATAGAGAGCGTGCTTTGGTGGTGGCTTTTATAGATTTTGTTGCCTCCCCCCCAGCTAGTGTTACCAGCTTGGCTTGTTCTAGAAAAAGATCTTCTTCCACGTCCACAACAGCTGGGCACACTAAAAAGCTCGAGACAAATAAGTCTGGCAACGTTAGAGCTCGAGGCTTATGAGACCGATAACACAAACCTTGCCAGACTTTTGAATATCGCGCAACGTTGCCATACAGTGCGCAATGAGCGTTGATTTAGCTATAATCACACTAGATTCAGCGCTTTTAAATTGCCGTGGTGGGATAATCGAATCGGTGCTTCTATACTCAAGCGCTAGGTGGCGCTTACGAAAATCTAGCACAAGTAAGGCGGGAAACTTGAATTTAGAATGTTATAGGCTTAAAAGTACTGTGTTAAATAAATACCTATTTCTTATTTCAAGATAAGTTAAAAAAATGCGGACTTACAAATCAACATATTTTCATAATTTATTTGCCGGAAAAACAATGAGAAAACCATGTAACACTACGCGTACTGATGAAAACTTAGAAATTAAATTTCCCAACTAATCTTAATGCTACCTCGTCAATGAGTAATCCTCCGGAGATCTTCCTCTGGAATCGTTAAGTACTATTCAATGCGTTATTGATGGGGTTAGCGCCGTGGTGGCCGCCGATGCGTGATGCAAGTGATGGTGATGATGATGGTGATATGTGAGCGTGGGCGGTGGCGGCGGCGGAGGCGGTGGGTGACCTGGGGGCGGGATAACTGCCGGGACACTGGCTACGCCCACCGAGGATGAAGTCGCGAAGCTGCCGGCCACAGCCATCTGCTGCTCGTAGCTGGAGTAGTGATCGTAGTAGCTGCCATATCCGGTGTCCAGGCTGTTTCCGCTTCCGCTGTTCACCACTGGTGCTGTGGTGGTCCCTGTGTCGAAGTAGCTCACACCGTTGTAGCCACTGCCACTCTCGTAATAATGGTGTCCTGCAGAGGGATTCCCGCTGAACTGCTGATGCTGCTGCTGGTGCGCGTGCGTCTGGTGCTGCTGCATCTCGTACTCTGCCTTGGGACTGTAGTAATAGTCGTAGTTTTCCTCCACATACGGCTGCGTCTCCACGGTGGCATTGTACTTGATGGTGGGCGGCGGGAGAGCTGCTCCCGGCTCCCCCTTGCATCCGATCTCCTCATGACCGGCGCCCAAATGCTTGATCTGCGAGTAGTTGATGAACTCCGGCTCTGGAGTGGCCAGTTGCGGGCTGGATTCGTAGGAGAGTGCCTGGCACTGGGTGTGCCCGTGCAGGGGAGCGCTCATCGCGTAGCCGCCGCCGCCTGAGGATGAGCTTTGCTGGTAGGCGGCCAGCTCCGAGATGCTGCAGGTGTAGGGCAGACTGGGTGACTTACTGGGCGCCGCCGTGGCCGCTGCCGGAGTTGCATGGTAGATGGGATAGTTGTAGGTGATATGCTGATGGTTGACCGTAAAGACGTTTGCGGCAGTCTCGCAGGGCACCGATGAGTCAGACCCACTAAGAGGCCAGGAATTGCCGGCATAACTCGAGGATTGGGCCAACTGGTGGCTCCTTGTCCCAGTGCCGTCCTCCAGGTAGCTGCAGGTGCATTGGCTGTAGCTGGTGCACTTTCCACAGGCTGTCGAAGAGGGAGATATATTCCATTAAATATAAATTTTCCAGGCGAATCAGTGCATTGACTCACCATTATACTGATATATGTCCAAGCCAGAGTGGCTCAAAGGATTGTTGGCCACCGGTCGTTTGATAACCTTGCTCATCAGGCTATGTTGCTGCTGTTGAAAAATTAAAGATATTAAGATATTTTATCCACAGAATTTTCCAGTGAAGGACTCACCTTAACCTGCTTGACCAGACCTGCAATCACTGACTTCTTGCCCAAACCTCCATTGCCCGATTTCCCAGTCAGAGGCGCTCGTCCAAAGGCTCTCTTGGAAACCGTCGAGTTCTTGGGATCCGGACGCAGATGGTCGTGCGCTCCCTTGGCCTGAAAAAAGATGGCATTGCCGGAGTGCCGCCAGAAGTGGGTCACCGGATAACCACAGTGTCCGCGACAGGGCTTGATCTCCAGCCGGCCGCCGCGGCAGCTCTTGTTTGGACAGGCCTTGCCCTCCTGCTTCCGGCGCGCCTTGTCGCAGATCGCCGGTCGCAGGTTGATCTTGGACCCATTGGGCAGCGTGCAGTGCTGCGAGCAGACCAGGACGCCCAGGCAGCTCTTCTTCAGGATGTTCACGTTGTGGTTGTTCGTGTTGCGCATCGCCCAGCCGGAGATGTGCTTCTTGGCCTCCTCGTTGTGCAGCGAATAGATGTGTCGGACATGGCCATCGCTCCACTCGTTGAACTCGTCGAACTCCTGGTCAGGGACATGCGGCACGATGGCATCGTTGATATCCCATTCCCGCTTGCCCTTGCCACCGGACGACGAAGACGAGGACGCCGGCATGGTCATGGAGCCGCCGCCAGCCACTGGCTGGCCAGGATTAGGATTGTGGGCAGGATTGGTAGCAAGACTTTGAAGTTGGGCGTACTGGGCGAGCTGAGAGTGATCGGGCTGCTGTGTGAGGACTTGCTGTGACTTGAAGGTGTAGCCATTTCTATAAGAGATTGGAATGAAGTAATTTTGAATATAAAAAGAATTGGGTCTTTAAATTATTAATTAAGTTAGAACGTGGGAAAATGTTGTTAAAAGCCAGAAAATATTTTTTAAACCCAGTAAAGATTTAGTGAAATATAATCAGTAGAACAAATTTAAAACCTATTTCTTGATGTTTCCCCAAGAAATAGTACTTCTTAAATTGAAAAAAACCTTTCTACCATAAATAAAATATAAAAGTTAACCGATGTTTCTTTATTCTTGCAATGGATTTTTTTTTTGGGAAATCAAAGTTTAAAAAACTAATAATTCAGCCAAAGAAAAATATTTAAAAATGTAAATCTGAATAATTAACTATATTAGTTAGTTAAATCCTGCTTGTTACAAGACATAAGATTTATTGGGATCTCTGAGAACTCTAAAATTTGCTTATAGTACACTACTATATTTTAGGAATTTTAACAAGACGTTCTATTTTATATATTTAAGTACTATTCATTTAAGTTAAGTTCAATCTTCACATTCCTTTCAAGTGACTCTTTTCTCAGTCAGAATCCCATCCTCAATTGAAAAACCTTTCATTACCTCTGGCAAGATACACTTTAAGTGACCCATTTAAGTGCGAGTTAATCGCTTAAGCTTAAGCATCGTTTAAGAACCCTGAAATCCTATCTTAATTGCACCCTAAACGGCGTGTCCCTTGGTGATCCGCCAATCAAATAAATGGTTTGGTGGGCTTTATGGGCGCCATGTGAAGCACATAACTCTCAGAGTCCAGTTTAGAGGTCAGTACCGTTAGCCCTTGGTAATCCAAGCCAGAATCGTAATTCGAGCGCCAGTTGGGCGCAAAGTATGTGGAGTGACTCAGCACGGAACTGCTAGACTAGCTGGAGGAGACGAGTCTCAGGTGAGACACACTCAGAGATGGTGTGTGTGGGAGTTATTAGAGAGACTCGCTCTGCAATTAGCCATAAATTTGTTCGGATCGATCTGAGCCGCAGCGTTTTTATGTGTACTTGGAAGTCAGCAGGTTGCACGCTCTCCCATACCTGGTGACTGTGGATCGCTTGGTGGTCCCCGAGAGTGAACCTGTTCGTGGTCAGGGGATCTCCTTTGTTTTGGGTCCGTAAATTGACTGCTCGACACTTCGGGGCGCTCGTTAGTCGCGCTTATCTGATGCTGATAGCGTCTCACTTCGTTCCCGATCTGTAGGTCTCTGTGTGTTCGCCTGGGGTCTCATAATAAGTTTGTCACCTAGAAAATATGTCTCTATAGATAGGTGGCTTTTCGGATCGCCTCTTTGACCCTTTCACTCGAGCGCCGCTTCGGTTCCCCTCGCCTTTGAATCTCAGAATATCTGAATTTTTTGTGGATCGCCTACGCCTGCGTGTGGTCCGTCGGGTTCACGATCCGCCGCACACCCCGCGGCTCTTTGGAGCGGACTGGAGTCGGGGTCGGAGTGCCATTAACTAAGCTGTGGCCCATGCCCAGCGTGATAATAAAGCGTTGGAATCATTTACATGTTTTTTTTCCCCCGGTCCAGCGCCTCCCCCGTTAGCGTTTGATTTGTGGCCCATTCCTCATCGGAGATCGGATCTATCTGAGGTGTCTTGAGGGCTCAACACTTACGCATCTGCTCGAGATGAACGCGTGTCAACGGAGACTCAATGAGAGCTGATTAGGAATAATTGGAAAGTGGTCTTTTCCCTGGGGATTTTGATTTATTTAGGGTCTAATTAGAGGAGTTTACTTTGGGAGGGAATATGCATGGCGAGTTCTGTTCTGTAATATTTTTAATGGGTGTGGAATTAAATATCTGATTTGACCAGGATAAGGTTGCTGATGACAGTTTATGGTTCTTCTCTGAAACCTTTGCCTTTAGTCATTCTAAAATAATATACTGGGCCCAAGTGGGTAAGAGTTGAAGTTGTTTTTATCCTGATCTCAGCTCTTCGATTTCTTCTGGCTTATTTATAAACGTCTTGAGAGTCAAAAACTTGTAAATTTGTAACTTGATGAGAAACATATAAAATATACAATCTCAAAGAGCTAAAAAGACGTGTAAGTAGTTCCTTAATTTATGCATATTTTATTTAATTAACAATTGTTTAATAGATAAATAAAAAACCTAAGTAACATCATTTTTTCTGAACCTTACAGCATTTATATTTGAATTCTTTATTATTTACTTATAGTTTATCTATTTTCAACAATTACACTTTCCTAAAACCCTATATATTCTCTCAACCACACATATATCTCCTGTCAATAGAAACCCCAAAAATCCCTCAAAATTAGTGATAAAATACCCATTTCTTCCGCCCTTGTTAAAAACTCTTCTCCCCAACTTACATAACAACCATATTCCAAGTGAGACAGCTTCTTTAATCCAAGGAAGCGGCTATGCAGACTTGAGAATGTGTCCAAGGGACAGTTAAACGTGCACTTAATTGAGTTTTCTCTGATTCGAGAGCACACTTCACACTGCCATCACTCGGCGGGCATTGTAAGCCAATTAGGTGACACTTGTATCTCGCGGATAGCCGTCGGCTAGTTGGAGTTTTCGCGGATGGCGGATGGATTTCACGAATTGCGCGCACGCGACGCCAATCGCCAGGAGACAGCCGTGAGAATGACGACCTTAGCTACCGCTGGGGCAACCTGTGAGCGAGCGCTGTGAGCGGTGTGCGATGCAGCAGGGCGGGATGTGCGCGCGTATCTGCCAGATACTTACGAGAAACAAAAGAGCAGCAGACAAAAAAAAAATAAATACGAAAAAACAAACTTCAAGCGATGCCAAGTTTTGTCAACAAAGGAACGATGGATATTATGGCTCCACCTACAAAACCCCGGGGAGCGGGGGCAGAGCCACCCGCATAATTTGGCGAAAAACTCCACGCAGGCGACGACGTCGGCGCATAATCAGCGGCGTCGGCGGCGGCCAACAGCTGCCGCCGTGGTAAGACGTATCCGTCAGATACTCTTCGCTTCCAGGCGGCAGCCACTTCCAGTGCGCTGCTCGCTTGTGATTGGTCGGATAATCCCCCGAGCACACACATCCATCGGATGGTTCTCTCTCTCCCTGTCTGTCTCTCTGGGAGTTTTTGAAGTTCTGGACGCAAGAAGGGGGCCACAAATGGTGGAGGATGTGGATGTATCTGCATGGACATGGATGTATGTATGTCCGATAAGCATCACAGAAATTTAATTACTTATTATGCCGCTTATCAGGACCCATTGTTCTGCCCAAGGATATGCCAACAGGGAGAGGCAATGGAATTTTCAGAGGAGAGAGCATAGAAATTCAAGGGTTTATCGCTGGGAATGTTTGGCAGTTTGGCGATGGATGATTAATGGTCGGAGTAGGCGAAAAAATGCCGAAACATTCAATTTAATAAGCTCTCCAGGAAACTGGAAAATTTGTGTTATTCGGGTTGTTGTTTTATCTAAATACGGGTTTAAAGGAAAATGAAATGGTTTAGATCGGGTTTTTAAGAAATATAAATATGTATGTATAATCTTAAAGAATGGAAATGTTTCCAAAAGTTGGAAACAATTAAGTATTTTTCCTTTCAAACAGACCTCTAAAAATATTAAAAAGGTGGTCACAAATGAATAAGCTCCTTATATATTTATATAATGTACTTAAAACTTTGAAAACTAAATAAATTATTTAGATGCAAACCAACTACAAAAGTTTTTAAACCATATTATTCACTAGAAACTGTATAGCAACTAATTCCTAAAGATAAAATAAAAAATAATGATATTTACCAGCTAAATTCCATTTCTTTGTGCTGCAGTAGACCGTGGAGGTATTTCTTCCCACCTCCAACTCCTCCATCTCCGCCTTGGTCGTTGACTTGTCGGCAAGTTGGACTTACTAAGAGGTACACAAGTGGCAACAATATCAGGGCTGGATCAGCCGGAGGGGCCGAGTCAGGAGTGGGGGGCACTTCTGGGCCTAATGCTCGCTGCGTCTTGTGTTTTCACCTGATCAGCCCGCATCGCCATTTGGGCCAAAGTTCCAGGCCAACAAAGAAATGAAATGAAATAAAATACAATTTATGCGTCCACTTGGTAGCACACACAATTAACCCGAGAAGAGGAGCAATTTAACTGGCGGACAGAAAGAAATGGAGGAGCCTAACAGGCGTAAAGGTGAAAATTGAAAATGCCGTTGACAGGAAATGTAAATGGTCGCAGCGCCCAGTGGCAACTGTTGCTCACCGACTGTGACAGGAGGGGCGGGAGGAGATCGGCTTACATACTACTTTTATATAGATATAGGGGATAGGGCCTGGAGACGCGTAACTACGCGGTACTGGGAGTACCTGGGCCATGGCTGCTGGCCATGTTGTCGCTTTAACGCTCCACAACGCAAATGATACGGGTGACAAATGCAGCGACGAAATACCAGAAAGTGGAAGATATGCTCACAGTTTTACAACCAACTAACAGTTTCTCCCCCGGTCCGAGCTATCGCCCTGCTCGGGTCTAGGTTCAGGCAGCTGCCGCTCTCGGGGGTTTTCGCAATTAATTGCCCAACATTATTTTATAAGCATGCGCAGTTTAATGTAGGCACAACACACACACACACTATGCACCCGGTGTGGTCCCACCTTCGATCTCCAATCCAATCCCGATCCGAGCCATAGATCCAGTGTCACGCTGGGCCCGGGCCACTCTCTAATGAGCGCGTGCTCCGAGAGCGCCAAGCTCCAGCTGTTCCAAGAAGGGCCTGTCATTGGGGTCTCCGCACACACACTTTTGTTTGGGGGTTCATTGTGTTTGAAAAATATTCCATAATTTCGGTTTTTTAGCGCATCAAATTAATCATCGATCTGTTAAAATAAATAAAAACTGGTGTACATTGTAATGGTTTTTCGAGTAAGCTTTCGACCTCAAAAATATTGATAATTAATTTGGCCAAAGGCACTGAGGGAAAAATGTTATCAAAATTAGTACTAAAATCAGACCTTTACCAACTCTGGAATTAAATATAGTTTTATATAAAAGGAAAACAATATCTAATCGTAAAGGGTTTATATAAATAAATAATATGAAATAAGGGAACTTGCTCTCAAATATTGGGAAAATAAAGGTACATTTTACAGGTTAAATGTGTATAGTCAAAATATTACTCCAGTGCTTAAAGTTTAGAAAAACATTTTAGAAATAATTCTCTTCGGCAGAAAAGCTTACCCTAATTAAGAAGGAACCTCTCGCAGACAGCCTTAAATATTGATGACCCCTATACATGTCGAGTGATTTGTTGACACATTCCCGACACCTCTTTCTCCGACTGTAGGGATCCCAATCTCGGACCACAGCGAAGTGTGACTTTTGTGGCACCCAGCAAAGACAAAGACCGAGGGCAATTTTTCCATTTACGCAATTAATTGGTCGTCGCGCTGGGAGGTCCACTAATAGACCGAGTCCCAGCCGCTGTCTCAGACCCTAGAGCAAAGCTCATCGGCGGATTAACGTTTCGCCTATTGACTGATTGCTAGTCGAGCTCACATCACCCACAAAAATAACACCAGAAATTGTGTGTATATTTTTGGGTTTCCGAGATTTTGATTTTGACAAATGTGCGTGCGGAGCCCTCGAGGTGTTAGGCCCTCCATGCTAATGGCCCTCTTGGAGTCCCAGGCATGGCCTTATAAATGGTCTCGATTAGAACCCAATTACAAGGGTGGTACGCTCCGATAGCCCCCAGGACGGGCGACTTACTTTTGATCGTTGAAATTATGACTCATAAATTTAATTTTATGACTTCGTTCGCCTAACAGAACAATCAAAAAAGCGCAGGAAGAAGATATCAAAAGTAGCGAGGCCCCGTGGAAATGTGTAGCAATGTATGGCCCGGGCAAGGTGCCAAAATTATGCGGATCGCGGACTGTAATTTTCGCACCGAAGGTGCTTAAAGACCCTGCCATTTGCTCATTACCGAAAATTACACGAAATCGCATGGCGATGGAGCCAGGTCGGAGTCCTCGCAGTTCCTACACTTTAATCAGCTAAATGGACTGTTGAAAATTCGGCGCATTCGGCCTCATCAGGCTTCCGAGCAATGTTTGCATAATGAGCTTGGGGCGGGATCCAATTCCGGGCCTAATGTGCTCTGCTCATGATCAGCTTGATTGGAGGCCCCGGTCAGGATGTGTCAAGGAACCCGACCCTCATAATTGAAGTTGGAAGGAAGTTTGAAGCGAAGCGAACGGAATCGATGATACCTGGAGGAGAGGAGTGGCTGGGTCTTTGCAGTTAGATGCCTCTGGCTATTAGCGGTTTATTCTACGAGTAAAAACATATTTAATCACTGGGGGAAGGCCTCCTAAATTAGGTATAAATTAGTGAAACATAAAGTTTAATGAGAAAGGCAGTTTAACCTGAAGGTTTGGGTCTGAAAAAACCCTCTCGAAGGTAATTATTGCTGTGTCTTCAGGGATATTAAATTTGTAATTTCTTTATTTAATCATTGTTTAGTGAAATGCATACTGAAAATACTTATACATTTGTGAGAATTTTATTATTTTTTATAATATTTATTATCTCTTGAAATTAGCTTCTCTTTAAGTTGCAATTTTGTTGCTAGACCCCTATGTCTGGAGTTTAAATTAGCATCTTTAACCAGAATATATTCTAGTAGAACTTACTATGAGTGGCCTTTCCTTTTTGTCCTTTCTCTACTCTTTATCTGAAACACATTAATTAAAAGGCAGTGCTTCTGTCTTTCAGATAAGATAAACCCTTTTTGCTGGGAGGTGATGAGAGCGCGAGCCAGCCTAACTGGATTTCCGATCAACAGAATCTTTCGCAGATCCAGAACCAGAATCAGAATCTCGCCCCAGCAGATGGCCTACAAAGAGTCCGAGAAATCTGTGACCAACATCCCGCATACGGCAGTAATCAAGTCATTCCATGCCCATACCCATTCCATCTCGAGGCAGACCAGATCCCAAAACCAAGACCAGACGACAGCGGCACGCACGACTTGACCTGCCTCAAAAAGCCAGCTGGACGAGATCGCGGGCGGGGGAAGACGCCGTTTAAGTTAATTACGATTATGATTGCGATTACGTTTATGATTATGGCATGAGCCTGAGCCTGAGCCTGAGTCTGAGCTTGAGTCCAACTTATCGGTACATCAATGGGGGATTATAGAAATGAAAAGTGCTGCGTGCAGTCGGCGGAATCAGAATATTGATATTCGATTAGTGTAGCGGGGCCAAAACAGGTGCTACAGGTAACTGGAGAGCGCAGAACCAAAGTAAATAATAAGCAACGATTAATTTACTCTCCTGGGAATTATGGGCGTGTGGATGCAGGGCACGTATGCAGAGGCACTGGCAGTGGCAATGGCACGGGTTAACTGGAGTCGGCGGAGTGTCCCATTCCACAGGAGTAGGCAGTCCCCACACACATCTCAAGCAGACCACGAAGAGGAAGTGGCTAAGACTGCGGCAAGCCGCCAGTCCAACAGCTGCACTTCTTCGCCGAGTTATGCTGGCTGACCTCCTTTGTGCCCCTCTCCAGGAGGAGATTTCCCTCAGTGTCTGCCTTCGGGGTTGCTTGGCCTCCTGGTTGGTGGCTGGGGCTCCAGCACGTGCTCGGCGTGGCTCTGCGAAAGGTGCAAACTGGGAGATACAAATGTGTGAATAGGGAAAACTCCCACGATCATTTGGGCCTCAGCCCACTCGAGATGATGTATTGATCGACACTCCTCATCCTCCTTCTCCTCCCCTGCATGATCAATCACTCTCGTGGCCCTGGTTTTACCAGCCGAAAGTCCAAACAAAACCTCTGACAATTGCCTTTGACAGTTTTTACCGTTCTCTCCCCCGATTGTTGTTTATGTCTCGCCGATTATTATTTCTGCAGCGCCTCTTTTTGCATATGCTGATTTGGGACTCCGATTTCGATTCCGGAACGGGAAGGGAGTGATTGATAATGGACAGTCGTCAGTCAGGCAGTCAGTTGTTCAGTCTGAGAGCAGCTGTTTTTCCAGGCAGCACTAGTGGTTAATGGATATTTAAATGGATTTGATTGTCTAGAAATTGAAAAAGAGTAAATAAAGCCAAAGTTATGGAGGAATAAATAGTTTAATAATTAAATATATTGATAAATATTTTTTAGTGCTAGTAGCTAGGACCTTTCGACTGCCTTTTAGTGAGTTTCACAATGCCTACTAATGCATAATAACCTATTATCTACTCGGCTATTCTGCCTATGAAAACTAATATCCATAAATATGGCCAACATCAATTTGATGCACTTTATTCTTTTACCATTCCCGCATAAGCGGAGGCACCTTTGTCGCGTGCCTGGTCCCATCGGTGGCTCCATTGCAATAAAACCATAAAACCATCGTCCAAACAAACCCAGCTAATTAACAACAGAATCGCGGGCGTATTATCGCATTCAAATTAGCAAAGGACACACACAAAAATCATTGAATTTGAGGATAGTCCAAAAAGCATGCCGAAAGGTTTTGTCAATTTTTATGTGGAAAAAATCCATATATGTTTGCCCAAAAAGTAGTGGAGTAGGTAAACACACACAGGCGAAACAAAGAACAGAGCAGCCACCACGATTTTGTGGGCCATAAATTACTCGAATCATTTGGCCCAGAACGACCTCGTCAGCAGGACGCGACACTCGACTGGGAAAATGCAAACTGCAACTGCAACATTTCATTAGTCAATGCACATTTATCGGGAGTGAGGGGAGAGGGGGAAGGTGAGGGTTGAATGCAACCTTTCCCAAACAGAATTCGATGCTAATTTCGGGCCAATAAATTACGCCTTTTGACAGTCATCCAGAATGTTTGGATGGATCTGCAAAAAGTTATATTCCTCCACTGATTGCAATCAACGTTTTTTTTTTCATATTGATTACTATCGGTTTTCCTAGATTTTCTTCTTCGGACCCCACACGAAAGTCGCCTTGCTAAACGTCCAGTAATTAAATCATACTCGAAATTAAGAGTCTAACGTTTTTATAAGGAAAATCCCACAAAATCACCACGGGCTGCCTGGCAAACAACTCTGCAGGAGATGTTGACCCGAGGCAATGGAACTTCACACCTCGTCGAACCCCAACAACCTCTCTCACACCTCGAAGATAGAGAACCTGGAGAGAAGCTGGTCCACAAGCCGAGATCGAGGCCGAGACACATCCTGTGGCGCATGGCAAGACATCGTCTGGTGCTCGTCGTCATTAGTGTCAGCCAGTTCGGAGGCGTCTTCCTTGGCTGCCACCTGCCGGGAACGTGCCTCGACTGACGTTACAATTACCTGGTAATACGAGGCTCGATGAGTACGACCACAGAATCACTAAACACACACAGTCAGGGAGTAGGAGCGATGTCACCTCGCCTCTACGTGAGAGGAGTCCACAGGAGAGACATTCTACAGCTGCAGTCATCAATTTGCAGTTGCCATCTAGGAGTTCCTTGTGGTCTATGAGTTGTCCTAGCCCCTGCAGCAGGTTTTGCATTAATGTGAAGACGTATAAACAAAGTCAGTGTTCAAAACTCAGTACTAAAAAAACTTAAGTTAAAGGAAAGATATATATTTTTCAACATCCTTTAGGAAAATTAAATAACATTTCTAATGATTATTTCCTCTAATAAAAACCTCAAGGACCCTGATGAGTTAGAAAGCCCTTATATTTGTAACTAAACTTAGGGGATGATAGGAGACCCACTTCCAGTCATTATACGATATTTTTCCAGCTCAAGGAGTCTTGGTTCCCATTGAAGATCGGAGCATATTTATGGGATTACTCCCATCAAAGAGTGGAAAACAAAGAATTTTCACACTGCCTCGGGCCAGAAGCAGCTACCAACGTTTCCTTTCCTTTCTTGAAGACCAATATAAATCCAATTAGCACGCCTTTGTCTGATCTGGCACACACACAAGGACTAGCAGGAAGGACGAGAAAGAAGCGGAAGAAAGGAAGCAAACATTTGGTTCAAAGGGAAGACGAGCACAATGGGAAGAACTCTCAACACACACTTCAGCGGCGTTGATGTCTCAGGGGTTTCTGGGGTTCACAGAGGGGTGTGTTGTCCTCGCCAAAGTTTATGACTTGCGCACCTTTTGTGCTCACCATTAAACGCTATTAGCGGGCATTTAAGGATCGCTTTTCGGGAAAGGTTAAACCGGGGTCAGGAGTGAGGAGCAAGGAGCAAGGAGAAAGGAGCGACGAGCGAGAAACGAGGAGGGTGTTCCGCCGCACACCTAATCTAATTAGCCGCGAGCACGCAAACAAGTTCACGTGGGAAAATTGGAGCAAACCGAAGCCTAAGTTCTCCAGGAGCGGCGATAAGCGTGTGGGCCGGAGCCGGGATAACTCCCAGATCGAGAGATGGGTGTGTGTGGGAAGTGGTCTCCTGTTATTTATGGATTACAACTGCCAGTCAGAGGGACCATTGGATATGGGAAGAGATCGCAAAAGCAAACGCAATGGCAATCGCGTTCAACGCCCAGTGTCGGTGTCAGTGTCAGTGTCCCGGGGGAATCGCATCAATTTCTGCACTTTATGTGACATAATCCCAACCAGAACGGGCAGCTATAAAAGCCGGGTTCTGGGAATCCAGCCTCCACAGTCTCGCGTGGCAGCGCACCATGTGGCGTCTCTGCGGAATCGTTCTGCTCTTCATTGCCTTTGCTTCTGGCCAGGCCAGCGGGGACGAGGATCTCGGCAAGGCGGTGCCAGACGAGGATGATCCCATTGGCAACAACAAGGAGCTCTCGGACCTGGTCATCACCACCGCTTTGGGCAAGATCCGTGGCACCATTCTGCCTTCCCAGTCGGGACGCAATTTCTATGCTTTCCGGGGAATACCCTACGCCAAGCCACCGGTGGATAGACTTCGATTCCAGCCTCCAGAGCCCGTGGAGCAATGGTTTGATGTCCTGGATGCCACCTTCGATGGACCCAAGTGTCCTCAGCTGGGTCTCTTCAGCGGGGATGTGAGCGAGGACTGCCTGCGGGTCAATATCTACACCAAGGAGCTGCCCAGCGAGTCGCAGCCGAATGTGAGGCGTCCTGTTATCGTGTTCATCCATCCGGGAGGATTCTACTCCCTATCCGGTCAAAGCAAGAACTTCGCCGGTCCGCAGTACTTCATGGATCGCCGCCTGGTGCTGGTCACCTTCAACTACCGACTCGGCTCACTGGGTTTCCTGGCCACGGGTACCAAGGAGGCACCTGGCAATATGGGTCTCAAAGATCAGGTGCAGCTCCTTCGCTGGGTAAAGCTGCATATTTCCCGCTTCGGTGGGGATCCCACTTCCATAACGTTGCTGGGCTACGGAGCTGGAGCCATGGCAGTGACCCTGCACATGGTCTCGCCCATGTCGAGGGGTCTCTTTCACCGAGCCATCGTGATGAGTGGAGCTGTGACGGGTCAGTGGTCGCTTCCCGAACACCAGATGGATGTGGCCACCAAGCAGGCTACACTGCTGCACTGTCACACTGAAAACATCACCGACATGGTGGACTGTCTAAGAGGGGTGAGCATTCTTAGAGTTTCTTCTTATAATTCCTTCCTTTATAAATTCTAATCCCTAGAAACACTACCTGGAATACGCCAACACGTTGCCCAAAATGTTCGAGTTCGACAGGAACAATCCCTTGATCCTGTGGAAGCCTGTCATAGAGCCAGACTTTGGCCAGGAACGCTTTCTGGTGGATGATCCCATAAAGAGCTATCAGAACGATGACTTCATGAAGGTGCCGATCATCACGGGCATGACCAAGGATGAGTTTGTGGGACCAGCACTAAGTAAGTAACTCAGAAAATAATTAAAATCTATTTAAAACCTTAAATTGGAATATATTTAACAGCAATCCTGCAAAGTCCTTCCCTGCTGAGCGCCCTGAATGAAAACTTTGAGTCCCTGGCTCCCGTCTTCTTCATGTACAATGGCAGCGATCCTCGAGCGGCTAACATCAGCCAGGAGCTGAGGCAGCACTACTTCCAGGAGCAGCCCATCGATGCGAATCGTTCTTTGGACGCTTTGTCCAACATGTACTCGGATGCCTTGACGGGTTTCGGCATCCATCGATTCGTTCACTTGGCTGCCAGGTCCACGAAGGTCTACTACTATCGATTCTCGTATCAGGGTGCCAGGAGTCACATTTACTACCCGGAAGATGCTCCCTATGGGGTGGTGCACCACGACGATTTGATGTATCTGTTTGTGGAGCCTTCGATCAGCCGCATGTTCACCGAGGAGGATGACGAGTTCCGCATGGTGGACATCATGGTCAGGATGTTCTCCGCCTTTGCTTATAAGGGGTAGGATTTATCACAGATCTCTGACGAACTTATCCTTACTGAGAGTGCATTTCCAGTGATCCGAATAAACCCACTGACCTGGCCCTGAGGGACATCCGCTGGCGTCCTTTTAGTTTCAAGAAACGCTACTATCTGGACATTGGCAGGCACCTCTCTCTCCAGGAGAATCTCAACGCCGAGCGCTACGAGATCTGGAAGCGGCTCTTCCCTCTTAACTGGCGGCGCCAAACCAAGGAGGCTTGAAGGCCCTACTGTACTTTTTCAATAAAAACCGCCACTTGGCATATTTATTTCCACAGCTATTTGTTTTGTTGTTTTGTTTTTTTGCTGCTGCTTTTCAGTTGCCAAGTGACAGGCAGTCAGGCCAATTGGCATATTTTCAACTCTCCAATTTGATGATGAGAGCCTCCCCCTGGCAAGTTGTTTTGGGTCTTCGTGTCATCGCTGTGTGGGTGCATATATTATACGACAGTCGGCACCCGATAACTCCGCAGCGCTACGTGTCGGGCATTATGGATTGTCGTCGATCGCGTGCCTTGTTTAGGCACGGAGAGAAATATTTAGGGAGTTTTTTTGGGGGTAAAAATATTGAAATATTCAAATTAAATGTAGTTTTATGCAGAAGATGTAAATATACATTATCCTAGGGGTTTCTGTCTTTAATATATACTATTTCATTATTTTTAAATACATTAAAGAAAGACAAATTATAAATGCATTACTTTTTAAATAATTGCTACATTAAAATATAGTATGCTGATTTGAAAAAAAGATCTTTAATTATAGAATAAATCTAAAAATAAATTTGTATGTAACTTTTAAAAGAACATTATATTCTGTACTTTTTGAAAATATGTTTCATTAGTCTACTTAATATTAAATACTACATTTAATTCTTTCTTTTGCTTAATTTACAATCATTTCTATGGCCGAATCTTTCTGGATTCTTTTTAAAGTTCCCCCAATTTTCCTCCAGTGTACACCACCTCCGCCAAAGCCTCTTCTGTTGCCGTCACCGCACATCTGTGCTGTGCTGTGCTCTGATGTGTTGTTCGCCAGAGCCTCATCCACTTTGCCATCGTTGTTAGTGGGTCGCGCACAAATGTATTTTTGTTTTTATTGCTCTTATCGGAGTTTGGTTACGCTCCAGAGCATGACAATGTCAAAAGCGGAGTCGGAGGAGTCCTCCAATTCGACGGAGTGGCTCGTGTCCTGGTCATTAGCATAAAGGCCAACACATGACGCTTGCAATCGTCCAACCAACCACCCATCCATTCCATGACATCCTTCCAATTGGCAATCGAGAGCTCTGTCATGAGTCACGCTAGCCTCCTGATCCTGCGGGGGTGATCCAACCACCACCAGTTGGAAAATTTTTAATATATTAATTTATGCAAATTGCAAGGCAACCGAATGTGGTCGCCTGCTATCGCCGGCAATAGATCAATGCATGTCCGGGGTTGCTCAGTTTGATCGTTTCCACTTTAGTTTTAATTGTTTTGCTTGTCAGCGGGCCCACAAGGAGATCCCAAACGAGAGCAGCATATGCTGCCATAATTTGTTGAATGCAAAAATGAAAAAAAATATGCATATACACAAAATAGAAGGAAAGTTTTTCCCCGGAGGAGAGTGGGATTTCAATCGCTGCGGCTTTGGCATTCCAATTTCCAGCGAAATATTTGGACAAGAGGCCAAAGCGTCGCAGCAGATTTCGATTTCCGCGAACTGCCAAAGCGCAAATAAAGTTGTGAGAGCTGCTCTCTGCTCCCAGCTTCGACTCCCAATCCCCAGCCTAGTCCCAATCCCAATCCCAGAGCCCCCAGGGTCCAAATCATATCAGATGGAGGCCCTGGAGCCCGAGGTGTCGGTTCGGCCTTTCCTGCTGCGACTGCCGGCCGACTCGAGGCGGCCAGTTCAGGTTTTATTGACTGATGGAAATCGCTCAAAGAGCAGTTGAGCTGAGCTTGCTTGCTTGCCCACAAAATGTAATTAGATTGCGAGGATGAGGACTCAGACGCGGACGCGGATGCGGACTCCCACCGAACCGCAGAAATGGCATTTCCACCTCTGCGGTTTTCCCTGGCCAGAAAGACGCGTGCTTGGAACTCCTGCTGTCAACATCAGTGCGCAGGAATCTCTCAGAGCTCCGCTTGGTCCAGGCAATGAAGTTGTCTGGCAATTGACGCGCGATAAGCCCAGGAGACACAGTTCGAAGCTGCGCTGAGAGGCCGAAACAAAGGCGATCCGGTCGCGGATCTCCAGTTTTACACGGAGAAAAAGTTAAGGAAATGAATTTTGAAAAAAAGTTTAAGTTAAAGGTACGCAAAATTAGACACTGCTTTACTTTGAACAAAGTATATATACCCAGAAAAATAATTAATAGAAGGCCTTTTACCATTAATCTTAGGAATATGCAGAGAAGCAGAAAAAGTGGTTCTTTACCAATTATATTTGGAATTTATAACTTTATTAACATAATTTTACATTACTTTACTTTTTCGTTTTTTAGTTTAATAATATTTTTCTTCTCAGTGCCATTGTTGTTGGTGTCTCTTACATAGAAAAATTTGCACAAACATCACAAAACTCATAAATAACAACAACAACGACAGCAGGAGAGGCAGTTGGAGCCGCAGCAGCAGCAGCAGCTAAAGTTGCAACAGGAACAGCACACATTGCATCCAGAAAGTGTCCACCGATCTGCGACTCTTGACTCTTTTTTCCTTTGCCTTAGCGATGGATAATGTGCATTGCAGTCCACAATTTATGAGTCACTCGACCGGCCCAGAGTATGTTTTCCTTCGCCGGAAAGCTATAAGCTATGCCAGGCATTTATTGGGTTAAAATGGGCGAATGGGAGAGGCATTGACATATTTCCACCGATGGTTAGAGGTGGGTGTGGGAAATCGAAGAGTTAAGTTGGAGAATGGAAAGAGCTAGGGGATTGATTTATTAAACTTATTTCTTAAAGTTTTGGGTCATAGAAATTAATGTATATATAATAAATATAATCAACATTTAGTAAGGATTTTAAGCATATAAAAAATTTCATAATTTCATCTTCCAAGTGGAAATAAATACCGTAAGCCAGCATTGGCATGTGCCTAGGAAAAACCTTCAACAGAAAATCACCCACATAGGTAATTAACAGAAGCTCCGCTTCTGATAGGAAAACTCTGGGCATGCGCCGAGTCGAGTGCTGGCATTATCCGAGTCTATGGTGCGCCACCTCCTCCCCCTAACGATTAGCATAGGAAAATGGAAAACTCCGAAGAGTGAAAAGCATTTAACAGACAATTGCGTGCGGCTCGTGGGCGATCCGTCAGCGGACGATGGAAATATGCTGATAAGCTGGCGAGAAAACCATTAGCAGCCAGTCGCCGGGTGGGTATCCTGGCCACGTTTTTAATAACTGTCATGATCCTGCGGCGCCGCTTATTGGAAAATATTTTTGGAGTGGCAACCTGGAGGAGTCGCGTGCCGATCGCAAGCTGTGCCCGACCCACTCGGACGGAGTCATCCTCATTTGAACATCTCACGCTGATCCGTCAGTCAGGGAGTCAGCCTCCCTCGTAGAAGATAGGAGGGAGCAGCGTTTCGTTGTCTGTTGTCATCGCGGCATCGGGTTTCAATAATAGTTTTTATTTTATGCAGCTTTCGACGCTCGTGATGATGGATCGAGTTGCAGAGGCAGCGAGGGTTGGATTCGGGATTGCCTAATGGGAGGGCGAGGGAGAAGCCCTGGCTGTAGTACCTTCCCGGGGATCTCAAGTCAAGCCCTCCAGCTATTTGTTTTATTTTCCTTTCCTGGAAAATGCTGAAAAGTTTAATGAGCTTGTCAGAAATTCTACTGGTGCTTCTTCAAGGCAACCAACTAATCGATGACAAATTGGATTCTGTCCATGTGAAAGTTGCCTCTGATTGATGTTGGAGATCCCCGATCCCCACACACTGTCAACGGTTTAGTGGATCGTTTAACTAATTGCTCAATACCTTTGGATCCATTAGAACAAGTGCATCACGATGCGCCGGGGGCGCCCCAAAAAGCATTATTTCCATTTCCCAGACTCCGCGCACTATTAATCACTCACCAAAAATTGTACGATACGATTTCATTAATTCATTGTGGCCAAAACACACTCGCAGAAGGAAAACCACACCCGCATGCCATTCGAAAGAGTTTCCCACGAGCTGCTTACCAGTCACTCCACCTCTCCGAGTCGAGCTTCGACTCTGAACTCCGACTCCAGCTCCTCGACCAGTTGCTCTGACCCTTGACTGGCGCTATATTTAGCCCACTCCCTCAGGTGGAGGAGCATTAGCCAGTGCGAGCACGTAGCTTTTCCACCGGAAGGTGCCGCAAGGTGATGAAGAGTTGAGTCGCATCCCAGGGCAGCGACTGCGACGGAGACGGCGACTGCAGTTCACGTGAAGACAGCTGCCACAGAAGCAGTCGCATTCCGTGCCCTCATATTGTAGTTCAGTGTCAACGTCAACCACGTAATCAACTTACAGGAACCCATTGCCAGGGTAAACAGTCGGCACTCTGCACTGAACAAAAAATTTAAAACAAAAATATAAAAAATAAGGTATTACTATGTGATATCAAGTGCAATATTTGTTTCTATATATTTTATCGTAGTTTCCACTTAATACATTCCATTGTCATAAGAATTGAGACTTTGTAAAAGGCAATCTTGATCCTGTGAGGTTTACTGAATTAAAAACCATTTGTTAACCATTCCACTCCCTCTTGTTTCTTCCAGTGCACCCTCTAGCCCTCTCTAGCAACATCCCTTCTAAAAAAAAATTGCAACAATCCGCAGAGGCAACCCCCGAGCTAGCTCAGGTCTTGGTCCTCGTCGTGTCCTGGGCACGCTAATGTTTGGTTTCATTAGTCCTGAGCGACAAATCAAACAGTTTGTGGCAGTTTGTTTGCTGTATTTTTTCCGGCATCCATCCGTTGTTTACACTCATTAGTTGGTCCTTCTGGCACTGGGATCTGGGAAGTGGGAAGTGGGAACTGGGAACTGGGAAAGCAGATTCCTCGCACCCTCGTGACAACTAGCATACGTTTGGAGGGCGCACTGATTTTCGGTCGGTTGTTGAGGGTGCCACTCACGGATGTTGTTTCGTTTTCATTATTTAAAGCACATTAATAATCGCATTTGACAACAGAGCCTGGCGAGGACTAGGATATAGGATTAGAGGGCAGGACCAGGGACCAGGGGGTGATATATCGGAAAACTGCAAACAAATATTTGCACAGGACGTGGCGGCGGCGGCACTTAACGCGCTTGTAATGACTGCGACTATTTGCGCTTTTTATGTCCTTTGAATTGGGTGCAAAAAGATGGCAATCTGCGACCGAAAGTGGGTGTGCACTCGATTGATTTGTGGTTAGTCATAATACCTTTCCAGAGGGGGGATAGCTCTGACTTGGGTTATCATAAATCTCACTCTGGTGCGAGGGTGGTCCTCCGAACATTTCTATTAGCATCGGAGCCCCGAAAAACATGCATAATTATGAGTGTTCCTTGGGTCTTCATCAAACAAAAGCGACTGCCATATCGCAGCGTACAACAAAAGACACTCACTCGACCACACACGCATCACACACAACTTGGAACCAGTTGGGAACTTGGAGTAGCCTGGCACAGACAGCGAGACAATGGGGACAGGGACAGGGACAGCTCACATGTGAGTCGCTTTATCGAATAATCAAGTTGTGCATCGTCAAACTAAAACGTGGAAAAGGGAAAACAATTAATTTAAAGGCCGTTTGATGTGAACACTTTCACCCAAAACAAACCAGATACCAGAGTCCTTTGATGTCGGCTGCAAGTGCGGGAAAGGCGGAGCAGCCATTAATCACAGGAATTCAGATTTGTATAAATATGTAATTAACCGCAGAGTAGGGATAAGGGAATCTGTCAGACGGAAAGGTAGTCAGTCCTAGGCGCCATCGTGGGTTGGGGAAATTAATGGAGTTGTTTTTGGGAAATGAGAAAAGGGATCTCCGTGCCATCCCTTGTGATCAAAGCTCTGTCCGAGCGGATCCTTCTTCCACGAACACCAATCAATCGGACTTCGGCTTCGATTGCAGGACAACACACTCGCCTGGATCTTCCCAGAAAATACGCATAACAAAGCAATACGCTCTCCACTCTCCGCTGGAATCGAATCCTTGCCCACTTCCCTCAATTTGTATTGTCATTAGCGATTATGGGCGTAATCCGATATGTTGACAGAACGCATAAACGGGGCAGCAGACAGACAGGCAGGCTGACAAGCCCATAAAGCATTCGATCCTTGGCGCTACTTCAAAACTGTTTACTCCTTTTGTGAACTCAATAAAAACGTAATCAAACCCGCAACGCGAGGTGCCTGAGGGGGATGATGATGATGCGTCACAAAAAGAGCAAGAGCCAGACCAGAGGGGTTCGGGATCGAGCCAGGTTTTCCATCGAAAACCATGGCGCAGGCGTAGCGAAAGTGAAATCGAGACGCGGCCACAAACGGATCGGCAGCTGGAACACCTTCGCATCATCATGCTGACGATCCTCGGGATCCTGATCTCGAGAACAGGCCCTCACCTCTGGGCTGATCGAGGCTGTTTCTGTTTTGTTAGACGCTCTCACAATGAACCCAGGCAAAGTCAAAAGGGGCACGCGCTCAAGGCTCACTGGCAGGACTCGGCGCGACTAGACAGGAGACATTGTGACTGATCGGGGTCGCTGTCTAGACCAGCCGCAGACTCAACTTTAATAGACTTATTGTAATTGAGTCACAAAAGCCACTCGATATCCGTTTTCAACTCTTTTCCAGCTGCTGCGGGAAAGGAGGAAAGGTGCCAAGGACTCTCAGGATTAATCTCCGCATCATTTTGATGTGTTAATGTTGAAAGTGAAATTTAATTAAAATTTGCAAATCTTTTTGCCCTGTCATGTCAGGTCATGTCATGTGACTCTGTCGTATCGTTGACTTGCCCACCTTTTTGTGGCAACTGTGTCTGTGTCCCAAAAGGGAATAGGACAATGCGTAGTGTTTGCCTTTGCCCCTCATAAAATTTTAAGGGCACACACAGAGAGCTAACAAGTTAATTTTCCATATTTTCTTTGGACCAACTTGGTGTCCTTTGTGGTCAGCAGAGGGTTAACCCAGGGCTTCGCACAAGAGTGTTAAGAAAAATGCTTTAAATTCTTGCAAACTTTAAGCAAAATCTGAATTTAAACGCAACTGACAACTGATTATTAAGTCCCCTTTTATGGGGAGTATATTTCGCCACCCCCGAAGGGGCAGCAGGCGATAATCCTTTTGTATCCCATCGCATTGTTTGGCATTTTCACGCAAGAGCAAATCGTAAATGTCAATAGCAGCGCTTCTGTGTAAGGGGATAAGTCCCAGGACCTCCATGGAGGAGGAGAGGGTGGAATCAGGAGCGGTTTTTACATGTGCGGCGCAAACCTGACAATTACAATAATTCAAAGGCCCCCCAAAAAAAAGGTCACAAAGCAAAGCGAAGCCAGAAACATTTAAAGACAAATTAATGTTTATTTAAGCTGCCTTGGCCCGCCTCCCAGGCAGAGACTAATTGCCCCAAGGAAAAAGCAGAGGAAATCTCACGCCTTTGTTGATTAATTAATCAAAGTAAATAGTTGCAGCGAGCCAAGAGCTAACTCGCTAAGCGAGCGTCGAGCGTTGAGCGTCATTAGCGTAATCTAAACGGCCTATTGATAAGCTTTTTCCACACCTAATTGCTACATTAATATCCCCATAACACCAGCGGCCACAACGGCCGTAAGGCTGACCGGCCAGGCAGCGCCTCCGCCCCGGGCCGGCGTGGGAAATAGTTCGTCCCAGACGGCATATCGATCGGCATAGCCGGGCAAGCCCACCTGGGTCACCACCCCGTTGTAGAGCATCTTCAGGTCTGTTGAGTTGCAGGCAGGCCAGTTATCGGTTCTGCTCAGGGGTGTCCTTAAAAAGGAAGAATATATTTTAGAGCCTAACTAGGTTATATTCAGTAGTAAAGCTTACCCCGCTTTGGCAAAGTGAGCAAACCAGCTGGTGAATCGCTGCATCATAAAAATATCAGGATGTCCTTCTGGCAAGAGAGTGCCATACCAGAGACCCGGCATTACATACTGCAGATCATCGGCATGACCCACTCCCAGAGGTTTCTTTTCCTCATCCAAAGCAGCCGAGATACTACGCTCTCCCACGTAATCCGTGCGCAGGTGGAACACGGGAGTATAGTGTCTGGCCAGGTCAACAAGACGGTGGACACCATGGCCTATAATGGCATCAGAGAAGATCTGTCCAAAGTTCAGTATGTTCTCATCATTAATTTTGGATACATTATTTCCCAGATAGAAGTCCTTGAGTCGCTGACTGATGCTAGCATTTTGACTGTACAGGAAAAGCTCTGGCGCGTACTCCACAAAGTTGGAGCCAAGATCGTGAAGCAAGGGATCATTCCCCATGTGAACTGATAGAGAAAATATTAGAATTATTTATCAAAATATTTAAATCATCCTTAACCTACTATTAGCTGTATAATCCAACTCGTTCGCCGTGTAAGTGATCAGCAAAGGAACCCGGTTGAAGCTGCCCTCCTCGACTAGTTCCGTGGGATGCCGGGGCAAAAAGTGACCATCGATCTCGTAGTTCCACTTCATGTTCACAAACTGATACGTTTCCCACGCCTTGCAGATCTCCACAATGCGCGTCCAGTTCTCATTCCGCAGGCACTCCACCAAATCCGAGGGATCGTACATGGGACAGCCCAATTCCCTGGCCAGCTTTCGTGTCCAGAAGAGGTTATCGATGGCATAGTGATTGGTGGCTGAGCCACTCATCAGGATTGCCCGATGAAAGAGTCCTGCGGAAAGAGGCGAAGCCAGGTGGAGACTCACCGCCATGGAACCCGCACTCATGCCTAACAAGGTCACCATATCTGGGTCACCGCCAAAGTGACTTATGTGATCCCTGACCCATTGCAGGGCCATCACTTGGTCGAGGTAGCCAAAGTTTCCTTTCGTCTCGCTGCTGTTGGGACTGAGGAATCCCAGGGCCCCCAGGCGATAGTTGAAGGCCACGAAAACCACATCATGATCGAGTAAGTACTGAGGACCAGCCTCGTAGATACTGTGACCACTGCCAAGGACATTGGCTCCACCGTGGATGTACACAATCACGGGTAGTTGGTCCTCGAGGTTCTTGGTGAAGACGTTTAGCTTCAGGCAGTCCTCGCTCATGAAGAGAGCAATTCCTGGTTGCGGACACACCAGGGAGTCGCTTGTGGCCTTTAAAACCTCATCACCCCAACTGGTTTCTGGTACGGGATTGGAGAACCTTAGTTGTCCTACAGGAGCCTGGGCATATCGTATGCCCCTGAAAGCGTATATTGTGTTTCCTTGGAAGCTCTCCAAAGTACTGCCTTGGATTTTGCCCAAAGAGAGCTCTACGATGGGATCTTCAGCTGTAATCACAGAGATAAACAGGAACACGGAGACTAAGGAATATATCTTCAGCATTTTGGGTGTTGAATCTATAAAGATATAGACATCCATTTATTACAAGCTAGAGAGTTCTTTCTTTTTCACTTACCAATTAGAAATTTTCCGCTAGAATAAGTTCTCAGCGTTCGCCTTTGTTTTTGCAATAATTTTATTAGATTTCCCCCTTTTCGGTGGTGCGCACCCGCATGTTACGAGTCTCTCCGCGGAACCGTGACTGCAGGTTTCGCACGGTTTCCATTGGAACCATATCTCGACAACAACTTGGAGGAGATAACTTGATCGATTAGGCCAAGTCCGAGATTAGCCTTCGTGTTGGCCAGTGTTGGCACTAAAAATAAATTCAAGATTAGGCCAAACTATTCAAACGCTCAGTCTCGAAGCCATGACCTTGTACTTTAATTACTGAAACTCCAAATTCAATTGAGACTTATTGCTTCATTGAGAGGGTTCCGTTTGGGATTTGGGTTCGTTAGAGACACATCACCCTGATTTGCACCACCGATCGGTCCGCGTGGATCGCACGGATCCTACGCCCGCAGATTTTTTAGAGTTTCGACTCTAGTTTTTCTCATGGCCGCCACTGAGATTTAAATTGATTTCCTTATTAATGCACACATCCCTCTTGTAATATTCAATTAAAACTACCCACGGCGATCTGCCATAACAGTGCGCTGATTGACACACACAGTACCGAGTGGTAATTACTCCAGCTTGAGCCCGAGCTCTGGGAGAAACCCATGATGATCTCCTTTTCAGCCGAAAATGATGCCGGCGAAGGAAATGACCTTTGTGAAATAAATTCCCTTAATTGCAGCCGCTTTTAATTGTCACAGGAAGTGCATACATACGGCCATAGTTGATCTTCAAATCTAAGCAGCAATGAATATTAATATTTTTCGGATTAAAACAATTTTCACACATCGCCGCGTCTCTCAATGGAAACTGGAAACGAAATTGCGACAATCTGCTGCTGGAGCGGAGCTCACCATTCCGGACACTTGAGTGCCCATGTGCACACCGCAGCACCACGGGATCGCAGCGGAGCGGAGCGGAGACGGAGCCACTCGAGTTGTTGCAAATATATGAGTGGCCTCTTGACAGACATCGTGGAAGCTCGAGGGTTCTTTGTGTGCTTGGTCTGCGGCAGGCTGTTGCAGCTTCCTGTGGCTTGATGACGTCGCCGGGGAAGCCCAGACATGTTGAAATTTCTCACGCATCGTCAGCAGATGTTGTTGTACTTGTTTGGGGTTTAAGTGAGGAATTCTATCATGTTGGGTTAAAGATATTACGGAGAGTAGGAGTACGAGACCAAGAGATTATCGTTACCGTGTTTTGGGTAGTCTTTTTTGGGTAGTCTTTATAGTCTTTAAAGTATTGTTAAAACCATACATTTAATATATTTTAAAACTTTTTTATTTAAAATCCTATTTGGAATATTTTCAGATATTTGTAATCAACAAGAATGAGCGTAATTTTAAGGACGCCATACCCTGAAAGCTGTCAGCAGTTTGAAATAGAAAACTCGAAAAGAAGTCATCCGATTTCCATGCCATATAAATTTCCGAATTTCTGACAGAATTGCCACATTAACCAAAGAACCTCTCGGTTTCCGGCTACTTGGCTGAGGTCACGCCCTTGGAGGTCCTAGAGCGCTGCCCCCAAAAAGGAAATTAGAAGATCAATTACATAAAGGTCGAAATGTTGCGAAATTCTCCTTGCAGCTGCCTCGGAGACCACTAGAAAAACCAAACGTGCTCAGCCATGCAAATTCGCAATGTATATTTAAATAATAATAACTGACTCAGGCTCTGGCGCTGGGCTATTAGATGACAACTGAATGGAAACTGTGGCAGCTCTCAAGTGACCAACATGCAGGCCTCCTAGCTCTGCTTCAGGAGAATGAAAGGCATACCACGCCCCTCGCTGAGTTCCAATGCCAATCCCAATCGAAATCCCATTTACCATTTGAGAACAAAGCCATAAGAACGGCCCAAGGAAAGCAACAATTGCCGCACACTCACACACGATAAACCACTTGAGTAATCAATCAAAGCGATAGGGAAACCCCGGCCCAGACCCAGTCGCCGTCTTGTAATGAATATTTAAAGATGGAAATTATCGCAATCCGACAAAGGACTACAAAGGGGGTAGAGAGTGCCCGTCCCCGTCCTCGGCATTTTGCATAACTGATAGCCGGAACAATAGACCAATATCGACGATATATGCTTTGCATACCCGAGGGTACGAGCCTACGAGCATAAAGCGATAATTTGAGCACAAAAGTGCCGAGGTTTCGGCTCGCCATGCCCTACCATGTGTACTTATAACATCTTGCTGGCTGGCTCTAATCGCAGGAACATATTCTCCGTAATCAATACGGAGGACAGGCCGGAGCTGAGGTTCGGAGAGAGATCCTCAAGTGAGCAAATGCCACGAATGTGAAACAAATAACAAAAAGGAGTGCTGCTCCTTCAAGGAGTAGTCCTTGCAAAGGGTTGCTCCCGCTCTCCTCGGGCTCTCCAAAGCCTTTGTGGCATTGTAATGAGCGTGACGTCTTATTTGTTCAAGACGAGGGTTAAGAGCCCGAGGTCCTGAGGAGAGGTTTCTCCGGCTGCCAACCTTCCCTATTCGAGTTCAGTTTCACACCATTGCTCAGCGATTGTTTGGTAAATAGGCTCTAATTTCTAATAATTGTTGAAGTGCTCCAATCAAAAGGGGTTTTTTGTAATTAATCATCAGAAAATCGATTTTAAAATGTTATTATAACTAAATAAATAACTGAAAGATGTTAGCAGTTGTTAAAAATATAATAATTAATACCTTGAATATTAAAAACCTAATAGAATATATGGTTTTTTCGATATGATTATCAAAAAACGTATATGTATATTTTCTTAATGAACCCCTTGCAATTATTTCCCTTTAATAAGAGACTCTTTTTTCAAACAAAAAATTAACAACGTTTTTTATGGCCCTAACATCCCAATAAACTGGCCACTTCAGAGCGGAGAACTCCTACTCCTCTCTCCCACTTTTTTGGGTTTTACAATAAGAATTGATGTGCACAGGGCCTGGGGCAAACCCTCCTCAATTGGTTTCCAAGGGCAGTGGCTCTACCCCAAAAAAAGGGCTAAGTGAACCCTAAAACGAAAGTTTCCATCGGCACGGACTCCGTGTCCGCTCGGAATATTTGCCACTTAATTGAGATTAATTGAAGTTATGTGCCGCGATCTGAATAAACAACTTTGCAGCCATTTTGTTTATGGATGCGTTTTATGTGCACACACAACAACGCTGAAGCCAAGCTGAAAATATTATTAATAATTACAAGAGGCACCCCGAAAAATAGTTATAGAGCGGCGAACCCTCGGCAGTCGAAAATTTGATTAAATTAAATTGAGTGCGACGGAGTGGCTGCAGTAGCAGTAGCGGATGTGTATCTTTCAGATACTCTCCGGCAATAGGCCGATCTTTTGGTGATCCCGAGGTGAATGCACTCGCCTCTAATGCCGCCGCTGTGGATGTTGATGATTCCAATGTTATGGATATGGATCTCCTGGCTGCCCCTCAATTGCCATGGCTTGCCATGGCGTGTTAACGGCCATCGTTCGTTGTAAGTCAAAACTAGCAATTTAAGCTAATTGACATTCAAATGCAGTTGAATAAACTATTTGGGCAATGAGTGCAGTTGTGGATAAATGGAGTGACAATAGCTTCGGTCGTTGGCTTCTACTGTGTTAATGAACTATTTGGGTTATTAAGGAGACATGCCCACTCTTAGCACCTTGTGTAACTGTGGTGCTGGGATACCCCAAGCTACTAAATGAATGCTTCGGGACTTTGACTTCTCGATTGTCAAAATAAAAAATCACTCCCAAAATTCATTTAAGGACTTTAAACATTTACAGCACCACAGGATCGTTTATCATCCTTCCATCCAACCCCATCGACAGATCGCGCCCATCATTTATAAATTGCCGCATCGAATAAAGGCGAACGCTTGAGTAAATCCATTTAATTGCCGTCGCTGCCTGTGCGAAGCCCAGGTCCTTGATGTCCGTGAAATATTCGCGGAAGCCCGGCCTCCGCAATCAGAGGCGAAAAAAGGAGCGACTTACTCCAACCGGATGTGTTCGCACTCGTGTAAACATGCGTTTGTCATTAGACACACCGGAAATATTGACAGAATTCGACACGCGGCGCACGACCAGCCAGCGAGTCCTGCGAGTCCTGCGCAAGAGGAGCTCGCCACTTAATGTGCCATTTGATTTTTTAAAATTGCAAAATTGTACAATTCAACTGCTTCTCGATTTTCGCTTTTTCGCTTGAGTAAACAACGTTAGATCTTCGGCATTGGCATCGGGATCGGGTGGTGTTTTTTAAAGTCCACAAAGAGGGGTGTCCTTGTCCCTTGTCCCCTGTACGTGTGTCCTTTGTCTGGGCATCTTTGTTTGGCCTGAAGTGTCGTCGCCATGTCGAATTGTCGTGTTCTTTTTTAACCCAAGTACCTCAAATTTTACAGTTTCGGCTTTGGGTTTTTTGTTTTTAATTCCTCTGAGAGGGAGCGAGAGTTTACTAATTAGATTTTATTGCGTAGCGCGAATCGCTTTGTCGCCGCCGGCAAGTGTGAAAAATCTCCCATGTTTTTTACGTTGTGAAATTCGCTGTCGATTTCTTTTCTATTTTTTAAATTTATGTGCACTTTTTTGATTACAAAATTCGAAAAATATTTGTCTGGGATTCTGGAAAATACTTTTTAAAGTAAGAACACCGCTAAATGCCACGCGCTTCGGAAACAATCGAAACAATCCTGGGGTTTGAGGAAACTCAAAAATTTGGGACAAGGAATGCGGGCATCTCTCGGAGGATTGTGGGAGAATCTGCCCGTAAATATGATGTAATCCAATGCCAATAGTTTTCACAAAACACACAAAACAAATGCAAATAATATTCACGAGAAGGAATTTTACAGAAATTCGGGGTTTGAAAGGCTGTACAAAAAATATATTAAACGTGGGAAAATATGAAAATATATAGTTTTCGCTGGTAATCCTTCTCAGAGACAATAGGTCAGTGTGAAAATAAATATTCCCTCCATGTAAGCCCATTAAGGGAACACAAGAGGAGTCCACACACCGCACACCACACACACCTGACCTCGACCTCGGCTTAACTCATTTGACCCGAGAGCTCGGCCTGTGTTTGGACAGATTAGTGAGCCAAGCTACTTAGCAGAAGATCACTTGTCCGAGCTGCCTTTACATTTCAATTTTCCCAATTTTCAATTCCCATTTTATTCCATCGAGCACCAGCGACCGGTGACCGGCGATCGGGGATCGGCCCCATGCCGAGTGTGAAAGGTATTCGACTCTATTATCGCCCCGACTAGATCTCTCCTGTAGCATATCCCTGTGTTGTCGTTTATGTTTTCGGTTTCATTTATCAGTTTGTGGAAATGCCAGTTGAACAATGAGAAATTATGAGACTTGCTTTAAATCATTTACCATTTACGGGACGAGTCCCATCGAGTCTTATCGGTTCGCTGGGATCTGGCCGTAGTCGTTAGTTGCCAATTGAATGATTTTCCACTATATATGTATGTATGCGGTTTTAATTGCGACAGAGTTGACTTTTCCTATATCCCAAAACTTTAACCAAGGGCAATTCCACTTAATTAGCTGCGAATTGTTGTACGGAGATGTGCGATGGTTGATAAGCTTCCGAGGGAAAGCGGAAAACTTTCTTTATTTCCGGCGGTTATGAGGGGATGAACTGTGTAATGCAGAGGCATAATGATCTGACAGATCAATGACTACCAGTCTTTGGAAAGTTCCCCCGAAGCCACATTACATTATATTATATTATGTAAAGCAACATTCCTAGAGAGAGATTGAATGTTTGGGGAATAAGGGTAAGTACGCAATGATGTTTATTAAGCTGAATAATTGTGCACAAGAAATCGGAAAAATAGTTTCATTAAAAATGTGTGCTGGGGGTTGGGAATTTTATTAATACAAGATTTAAATAAATGAAATTTCTTACGATTGATGGACTTGATAGACTTCTGTGGAACTGATTTAATGTCTAAGTTATGAATAGCAGTCTCGAAAAGCAGACTCTCTGTAGCTAAGACTTAATTTTGACTGGATTTCTAATATATATTTGTTTGTGTTCTTTATTAAAATGTATTTAAATTCAAAATTCATTCAATAAAACGGTCTTAAGTTCTTTAACCCAGCAAATCCCTTTAAAACTCACACATTGCCCATCTCCCTGACCATATGCGTGACAGTCGCCTAATCCCTGGCCAAATCCCTTCAGACCGGAGCCTGCCATATCTCTCTATATCTATCTGCCAGGGGCGTAACTTCCCACGACGCCGCAGACGACTGTCGAATTTACGATGACATTTATGCGTAATTTCTGGTTAAATTTTATAGCCAGAAATTCAGACTCAGATGGAAGAGGGAGGAAAAGAGTTCTGGAGGCACCCGCTGGGAGAGTGTCAAATAAATTTGATTGGAAAGTGATCTCGCGTAATTGAAATGGAACAGTTCATTTCGGGCCTCATTAAGGGGACACACCCACCTGGGCACCCAGTCAGGGCACTCGGAAGCCGGCATCGGAAGCGGCATCGAAATCGGAGTCAGAATCCCAGGCCAGGTAGCAGAGATGCCTCATAATATGCAACGCCATGACTTTCTTCCGTGTCAACGCCCCTCGAATCCTTAGAGTCTGCGGCACCCTTTCCCATTGTAATCCTTTGAGCTGCTATCGCGTGCTACGATCCTCGCCTGGGCTCCTCGGCCGACTCCTTGCCAGAAAGGCGCCGCGGGTTGCTCGCTCACAGTTCGTGTCATAATTGCATGGCTTTCGGCTTTCGGAGGAAGTGTGAAAATTAAGGAGTTTCCTCAGAGTCCTCCAACCCTTTCGGCAGCCTCTTAATGATTGTGTTTGTTTGGTTTATCTCCGACTCGAGATCGGTCCAAGTTGTGTGTTGCCAACTCCTCATTCATATGCCTGAGTTATGGTCTGGGTTTCTGGAGAGAGAGGGGTTGGTTTTCCTTAGCGGGATTTCTTTAATATAGTTTTTTTTTGTTTTGCGTGCTAAATTGTGTTTTACGATCTCCGATCTCTATGCCGAGATAGCCCAGACTCTAGGCATTTCGGTTTATTCTTTTTTTTTTTTTGCAAACGTTTAATTTTTTATCGCTCAGCAGAGATCGTGAGAAGTTGTGTGGCCTTGGCTCTATATATATATATATATATATATTTTTTTTCTTATGGATTTCATAAAATTTATTATAACTGTGTTTAAAAGAATATCAATTGTAATATTTATGTGTTTATTTTTTTACCTTTATGATAGTTAAAATTATGGTTAAGTAATGTGTTTATTCTTTAATCTATATGATAGTTAAAATCTTGGCTTGGTTAGCTAAAAAATAACTTTATTGATTTCATATTTATTTAGTGCTTTCTTTTATTATTCAATTATTAGGAGCTATTTGAAAGTGAATTTTAAAGTCTTGCTACTACAATGTTTAAGTGTATTTCTTCTTGTTTGCTGATGTAATGTTATTATTGTATCTTTAATCTTAAATCCTTTGTTTACTTAGCTAACAAATACCTATATAAACAATGCTCATATTTATGCCTCTCTTTCATTAAAAATGTATATAATTTATCCAATTTAAAGGTTGTTCTTTAATTATTTTTATATTGTTTGCTGATGCTGCCTTTGATTGAATAAAAATATATACATCCCCCCTCAGCTCCATTTTGTTTTTCGAGCTCTTGTTTGCCCTCCAGCCATCCATGTGCTCGTGCTCTGTGTGCTCTGCCCCTTCCCGAATCCAATTGCAAGCTCCAACTCCAACTCCAACTCCTGGGACGGAGAGCAAATAGGCCTCTGGCATCTGCCAGGCCAGGTGTAGCCATCGCGGGCCTCATGCCCAGATCCCCATTACCATTACCATCAACATTACCAGTGCCATTACCATTCCCATTCCCCCTAACCGTTCTGCGGCGATGTAAACTTTTTTCCAAACTTAATTAGCTTTGACTGGGGTTGGAACTGGGGCTCCTCTTGTATCGCACACTTATCCAGTGGAGCGCGTGCTGCAACCGCAGGTGCTAGAGCAGGGCAGGAACAGCGGCAGCGGCTTTCCAGCTCCAGCTCCACTTCCAGCTGCTGGCTGCTGCTACCAATCAAACCGGCGAGGCCTCTTTCCAGTTTCCAGTTTCGAGAGCGGCGGGCCAATGGCAGGCCGTTGAAAACAACCCTCCTCATCGCCTCGCTCTGCCGCTTCGCTCGGCGGCAACTTAACTGAGCTGCGCAGAACAGGCTCAGTTAGTCAGCCTTGCGCAGTCGATGCGAACGGACGCGTCGCTCCACAGGAAAATCGAAGGAAAAACCGAGCTACAGAATAACTGATAGAAAAGTAAACAGAAAAAATCTACCCAAAAAAAGAGAGAGAAAAAAACAGATAGAACGGGAAATAGAAAACCCCTCGCGAGTGAATCAACTTTTTAACCAAACAAACACAAACCCACAATGGTCTTGAACGGCTTAACCATGTCCATGCCAGTGCCAGTGCCAGTGCCCGTGCCCGTGCCCAGTCCTCCGGCCACCAAGTCGCGTGTGTCCCTGGACTGGGACATCAACGACTCGAAGATGCCGTCGGTGGCTCAGTTCGATGACTTCAGTGACTGGGCCAATGGCCACTGCCGGCTGGTCTACTCTTCCCAGAGCGACGAGGCCCGCAAGCATGCCAGTGGCTGGGCCATGCGCAACACCAACAACCACAACGTGAACATCCTCAAGAAGAGCTGCCTGGGCGTGCTCCTCTGCAGCGCCAAGTGCCAGCTGCCCAACGGAGCCAGTGTCCATCTGAGACCCGCCATCTGTGACAAGGCCAGGCGGAAGCAGCAGGGCAAACAGTGTCCCAATAGGTGGGTTTTACCTAAGCATAAAAATCTCATAGAACTCCAAAAACTAACTCTGGATTTTTCTTGACTCTACAGAAACTGCAATGGTCGCTTGGAAATCCAGGCCTGCCGCGGACACTGCGGCTATCCGGTCACACACTTTTGGAGGCGCGACGGCAACGGGATCTACTTCCAGGCCAAGGGCACCCACGATCATCCCCGACCCGAGGCCAAGGGCTCCACGGAGGCCAGGCGTCTCCTGGCCGGCGGACGACGCGTGCGCAGTTTGGCCGTGATGCTGGCCAGGGAATCTGCTCTCAGCGACAAGCTGAGCAGCCTGAGACCCACCAAACGACAGGCCAAGTCACAGCTAATCCAGGAGAGCAAGCGCAAGAGGCAGGAGGTCATTCCAAGCAGCCTGGAATTGCTGTCAATGACCAATGGCTACTTGCCCACGTCCACGCCCACACATGCGACCAGCTTTGGTCAGACAGCAGCAGGAGCTGGCAGCTATGGGTCTGCGGGACCAGTGGCCACTTCTGCTACCAGTCAATGGAGCGGAGAGGTATACTACGAGCAGGAGGGAGCGACCTACGACCACGGAATGTACAGCTACGATATGCTCCACTCGCCGCTCTCCTCGCACAGTTCCTCGGGCAGTTACTACCAGGAGAATCTGCCGCAGCAGGTCCAGCAGCAACTCCAGCAGCAGCAGCAACAGCAGCAGCATCTGGTGGCCAGTGGTGTTAACCCCGGCTACGAGCAGCCGATCTCCGCCAACTTCCAGTGCGGCATGCCCGTGTACGAGAGCTGCGACGACACCTCCAGCCTGACCAGCAGCTCGGGCTACAGCTCCGAGGACTACGGGTACTTCAACGGATACTTGGCACCGACCCACTCCCTAGACGTGAGCGGTGGCAGTCAGGCAGCCAGCCAGCAGGACAGCGGCTTCTACACAACCAGCTCGGAGATCTTCAGTGTGTTCGAGTCCACGCTCAACGGGGGAGTGGGAGGAGCAACCTCCGCCGCAGTGGATCTGCTCTATGACGAAGGAGTCGCCGCCTACCAGCAGCCCAGCACCAACTTCCTGGCGCCGAGCAGTTACCAGCAGCAGGATCAGCAGCAGTCGCCGGCGGACTACTACTACAGCAACTCGGGAGTGGACAATGTGTGGAACATCCAGATGGACGCGACCTACCAGCAACCAACTGCCAGCAGCACCGATCCTGTGTACTGCTAAGGGGATCTGCAGCAGACCTCCAGATCTCCGGATCTCTTACTCCTTGACAGCCTCCACTCAAGCGTTGTTCTAGTCTTTAGTTGATTTCCACCCACATGTTCCCATTGCTTGTTGGCTCTATTATTATGTAACCTATGAGATATGAGATATTGAGTTGAACGTTTCTAGTTTGTACTCCCCGTACTTGTTTCCCAGCTATTCCAAAGTTTTAGTCCACGTAAGACCAATAATTATACAAGTAATCATAAGCGACATAAGCCTCTAGAGTGTTAAGCCACATTGCCCACCTATTTATGAACTTTTGTGTAGTAATAAACATTTTTTGAAAAGAAACTGAATCGAAGTACTTTATAATATTTTTGAAAATATAAATCGAAAATTTGTAAGTCTAAGTTAAAGAACGGATAATTGTTCACTCCGGAGTAGATTGTTGGGGGATCCTTGTCTTCAGAAGATCTGCCACCAGGGAATATGCCTTCGGTGCAGCCTCCAATAGATTTTCCTCCTGACCAAGAGCTGCACGTGCCCTCCCAGCACAGTAAGCTCCTTAGAGTTTTTTAATTAATAAATATAAATAAATAAAATAAATAATATCCCGTTTACAGACTCAATTAAATTGTCAGATGATACAGTAAGTTTAGTTAAAAATGAACAATTCGCAAGAAACTGCTACAATTGACCACAGTTATCAAATTCTTAGGTAGGCAAACCCTTAAATTTTAGATAAAAAAAAGTTTGCTCTACAATTTTCAATTTTTGTAAAGGACAGTAAAGAATAGTAGCTTATGTTTGTATGAATATATAATAAATAAACCCTTTCAGTCTGAAAAAAACAGATTCCCCGCTCTTAAGGCCTATTAAAAATTTATTTGATTCAATTTCCATCAGCAATCAAATCAAGGGTCGATTAAGGGCTTAGCTGCTGTCAGAGGCCACTCAGTTATTTGGATATAGTTTGAATCCTTTTTTTCTATAAACCGATTATAAATAATTAAAATTATAAAAAAAGGAAACAATGGTAAAGGGTGGCGGGAAGGGGTGGCTGGTACTCGACCTCGACCCTAATGGGGGTTTGAGATCGACCATAAACAAAACGCCCATTAGTTGTCATGTCGCACTGGAAGTGTGCCGCAGACGCGTGCGACCTTCAGAAGGATATTCGCACAGGAATGACTCTGTTTCAGGCGATATTTGCATATATAATTCGAGTGCAGCAGCCGCCTCACGGCTAACCCCTGCCTAAATGAAAACATTTAAAATGTTTTGATTTCATTTATGTTAATTTCCAGCCATAAATCACAACAGAGCGTGTGCTTCCTGTCCTAGGTCCTTTACTGTTTGATTAGCCCTCGAAACCCGAAGCTGAACCCTCGCATGCAAATGAGGAGAGAGGACTCTTTGGAGTCGCTGACTTTGCTGCTCACTTCGTGTTATCCTTGGGTGCCGAGCGGCAAAGGTATTATGCAAATTATTTGCTGATGCTGATGCAGATCCCATTGTTGCCGTTGTAATTCAATATGCGCGTGAATAAATGTGCGAATCCTTTCTAGAGATCCCAGAGATTGAGGTTTGGCAAATTCGCATTCGTTGCAAACTAATTACAAATTCAAGCGGATATTATACGGTGTCAATTTGCTAATGCAGATTTTTAATTTTTGCACACAAATCAAGCTAATGGAGTTGTCCTCTTTGGGGGTGAGTTGGGACTATTAATGAAGTAGCTACAACAAATTTCTGTGAAAAAGACTTAAAGGTTTTAGACGGACAAGGCTAGACTGGAATGTATATAGTTTAGTGTATACTAGTGTAAGTTGTTAATTAATTGGTGGAGTGTATACACCCTTACCTTACAGATTCGACCCCATTTTCCATAGCACACTCGATCAGATATGGGAAAATGCATGAATTTTCAAAGATATTTCAACCAAGTAAGCTTTTACCTTTAGCTGTCGGATACTCCATAGCTCCGAGCTCACTTCAAACCTAGACCGGCACCCAACAGCACGTATATCTTTAATGAACAAAATATAAAAAAGCAAAGAAATTTTTCAGTTCAAAAGTTTTTTATATTTTAGGCGCTGTTTTCCAAATTTGTTTTAGTTCCTTTTTGTTTGTTTCGTATTCTATGTTATAATTATATTGCAAAATTTATATAATGCCACCCCGCAAGAAGCCGGATCCAGCTAAGCCTCTCCGAAGGAGCGAGAGGCTTCGCCTTCGCAAAGAGGCTGCCGAGGCGGCTGAGGCAGCTAGGGTTGCCGAGTTGGCGGAACAGGAGCCGGAAGAATTGGCTGAGCCGCCAAGGCGGAGAAGGGGTAAGGCTGACTCGCATAGCATTTGGCAGTAATACCCCTAAACCCAAAATTGCGGACCAACAGGTCGAAAGAGCCGTGCGACAAATCGCGTCCCCACAAGTGGTCGCGTAACAAGGAGGGGCAGACGTTCACGCCGGAACGTGGCTGTCACAACTTCTCCCTTCGATGATGAAGCCATGAGAAGGGAAATGTTTGGCAGTTTCATGAATGGCATTTTTCAGGCTGCTCGTGAATCCTACAATGGAGGATTATCGGAGAGGCCAACAGCAAATCCCAATCCTGACGAGCAGCCAACCCAAGACCAGGGAGGACAATTGTCCGGACAGGAACTCGACGCCGAAGAAGGCATGATAACCGAAGAAATGAGCATACTCATATTGATGCACTCCAGTGACTCGGAGATGGAAGGCCTTTGATCCTGAATAGCTAGCCCAGGCACTTGGCAAACTGTTCATTTATTTAAGTTTGTTTACTGCATTTTCTGTTTTCGTTGAGCGTTGGGAGCGAAGCATTCTTCACAAAAAACACGCATACAAAATTAAATATTTGTTCAATCTTAAGTTCAATCTTAAATATTTTTGGGGAGATATAAAATTAAGGTATTCAGTGGTAGACTGATGGGTCAGGCCTAGGCTACCAGCAGGATTTGAGTGACAGGACCTTCGAAGATGACTCGGTTGACTCTTCACACATCATTGACGGATCAGCGGAGAAATTAAGGCCGCAGCTGCAGCCAGGGGCAAAAACGATTAACTATTTAATATATGATGCTTGCCACAAAGGCGTGTTGCCACAATAATACCGAGCACGACAATGTGGCGAAATCGAAATCCATCCGAACCTATTTAGGAGTGGCCACTTGAGGGGACAAAGCGGCATCAAAGGAGCCTGGCCCTGCGCCTCGCAGTAAATGAGGCGCACTTAATGCGGCTTCAATGAGTCCTCCTGCACTTCGATCCGAGGAAACGACCTGAAAAATGCGAGTGACATGCGTGTCCCGCAAATTGTGCTGCGGCCTCCTTTATGACCCGACAACAACATCCATGTGCGGGGTGGGGTGGGTCAGCGTGAAAAATGCCCGCAAACAATGGCACGGGAAAATCTAGACACAGAGGCAACTCACCAGATTCACTTTTATTTTTTAACAAAAAAATGCATGAAACATTTAAAAGAAAAAAGAAACAAATATATCAAAAGATATGTAAAATGCGATTAAGGGGGGACCCTTTTCAGCAGTCATAACTATGCCAAAAAATAATTTATTTCAATTCGGAATGGTTTTTTGTGATAGTTTTTAGTAATTTTTGAAATAAAATTATTTTTTGAATTTTTGACAGTTTTAACGATGTAACCTTATAAAATTTTGAAAATATTAAAAAAATTTCGTATTTTCCAGACAGCTCTAGATCTACTCAGCTGTTGATGCTGATCAAGAATATATATGATTTATAGGGTCGGAAACGAGTCCTTCACTGCCTAAAATAAGAAAATCAGCAAAAAAGGGTATAAAAGTCAATACGAAATGTCCTTTTATTTTACGATATTGCACGATTGGGACAAAGAAGAATCTCATTTGCCAACGATATTACTGTTGATTTTTTTCCAATATTTATTTTTAGTTAATTAATATTTCAATGGCGAAATTCGATTAAAGTATGTATCCTCCTAGCAAACATTACCTTTTTGGCCGTGAAATATAATTAACAAAATCTTAAAATATGTATTTTAACATGATATTTTTAAACGACAATTTTCGTGAAAAATCAATGTTTAAAAATCCCATAACTTTGTTAAGAATGCATTAATTTCAGTTCGGAAAGCTTTTCTGTGTTAGTTTTTAAAACAGTAATGATTCTGCATACTACATTTTGGATTTTAAAAAATTCAAATTTTTGTCGATTTTTGGCAATTTTAACGATGTAAAATTTTGAAAAAATGGGTCACAAATTTTTTTCTGTCAAACATATCCAGAACGACTCGGCTGTTCGTGCTGATCAAGAATATATATGGTTTATAGGGTCGGAAATGACTCCTTCACTGCCTAAAATAAGAAAATCAGCAAGAAAGGGTATAAAAGTCAATACGAAATGTCCTTTTATTTTACAATATTGCACTATTGGGACAAAGAAGAATCTTATTTGGCAACGATATTACTGTTGATTTTTTTCAATATTTATTTTGAGTTAGTTAAGATTTCAATAGCGAATTTCGATTGAAGTATATATGCTCCTAGCAAACATTACCTTTTTGGCCCTGAAATATAATTAACAAAATCTTAAAATATGTATTTTAACATGATATTTTTAAACGACAATTTTCGTGAAAAATCTATGTTTAAAAATCCCATAACTTCGCCAAAAATGCATTAATTTCAGTTCGGAAAGCTTTTCTGTGTTAGTTTTTAAAACAGTAATGAATCTGCATACCACATTTTGGATTTTAAAAAATTCAAATTTTTGTCGATTTTTGACAATTTTAACGATGTAACCCCTTATAAAATTTTGAAAAAATGGGTCACAAATTTTTTTCTGTCAAACATATCTAGAACGACTTGGCTGTTCGTGCTGATCAAGAATATATATGAATTATAGGGTCGGAAATGACTCCTTCACTGCGTTTTAAGCTTCTGACTAAAATTTAATATATATTTTATATATAATATTATATATTATCAAAATTCTATAATTATTATCAAAATTCTTTAATTATACAAAATCTTTTAATTGTTTTTAAAAATTCCTTAAATTGTTGGTGTCTTCTTGGGAATATAATATTCCGATTCTAACTTTACTCTATTACTAGAAAAAATATTGGTAAAAAAGTTGGAACGAATTTTAATTGTTTAATTTTTGTTTTTAAAAAGGGCTGGTTAAACGAAGTCTAGTTTTGATCGTTTTTGTTTGGGTTTGAAACGCGGCTAAAATGTATCGTAAGTTTTACTGAACCGTCAGTGTGGCCAGCTACCGTGGCAGCGAAAATCCGTTCCCCGTTGGATAGTGAATGGCTTCCACCCCTGATAGTTTCCAGCCCTGATGTGCAACAAGTTGAACAATTGCCGCATCGTTTTTTATATCACCAACGCGAACACATAACTAACGGTGCCGGAGCAAGGTTCATTCGAACACTATTATCAAGCGAAAAGTGAACGATCCTAAGATAGACAACGAGATATAAGACGAAGCAATGTCGGCAACGAGATTCCTGAGTGCTGTAGGCCAACTTTCGCGACAGCAATTGCTGCAGAATAGGTGCACTAGAGGTGGGTTATATTCGAGATTTTAATGAATTTACGGGAACGGTAATCCGGAGTCCGGGCGAGAATCGTAGAGCTTGTCCCCAGATAGTGGCTTTCTCTTGCGGTATCGGTGCCTGCGCTCCCATCGATTCTTCCTCGTCGACGCCGCATAACTGGACTTTGCACTTTGTACTCTCTCTTGACGTCGCCGCTCGTCTGGCTGTCTCTGTCTCGCTGCCTTTTTGCTGTTTAATTTTTTTTGTCGATTTCCATTCGGAGTGCGATAGTAATCTAGCTTTGGAACCCTTTACAGCTCTGCCCGTCTCGGCCCGCCGTCTCATGTCCACGAATCCCGCTCCCGCAGCTGCGGCTGCCGCCGCCAACAAGCATCTGCACACCAAAGTAGTCAACGGCGTCCTGGTCATCCGCATCGATTCGCCCAATGCCAAGGTCAACTCGCTGGGTACCGAGGTGAGCGACGAGTTCGAGCGCGTGATCAAGGATCTGGAGACGAACAGTGCCGTCCATTCAGCGGTGCTGATCTCGGGCAAGCCGGGATGCTTTGTCGCCGGAGCCGACATCGGCTTGCTGGAGGCCTGCCAGACGGCGGAGGAGGCCACACTGATCTCGCACGGCGCCCAACTTATGTTCGACCGGATGGAGCGCAGCCGAAAACCCATTGTGGCCGCCATTAATGGCGTGTGCCTGGGCGGAGGACTGGAACTGGCGCTAGCCTGCCATTACCGCATCGCCACCAAGGATAGCAAGACCAAGCTGGGCCTGCCCGAAGTTATGCTGGGCCTTCTGCCCGGCGGCGGTGGCACTGTCCGCCTGCCTAAGCTCACCTCCGTGCCGACGGCTTTGGATTTGGGCTTGACTGGCAAGCAGGTGCGCGCCGATCGCGCCAAGCGTCTGGGCATCGTTGACCTGTTGGTGGATCCCCTCGGCCCGGGACTGCAGCCCGCAGATCAGAATACCATTGAATACCTCGAAAAGACGGCCATTCAGGTGGCCAAGGATCTGGCCAGTGGCAAAATTCGCGTAAGAAACTAATTTAGATCTCATATCTCATAAAAAAAATCATTTCCATAGTATTAAAAACCTTTGATCCCAGCAACTAATCTATTTTTGTTCTTATCTCATTTCTTCTAAAGGTAAATCGCGAAAAGAGCGGTTTGTTAAACAAGATCCAGTCGTTTGTCATGGATACGGACTTTGTAAAGAACAAGATCTTTGAGACTGCCAAGAAGCAGGTGCTTAAGGCCTCCAATGGCCTCTATCCCGCTCCCCTTAAGGTTAGTTTTTAAGGCAACGCGTCCTGTAGCTTTTAGTTAACTGTAATTTTCCCCCCAGATCCTTGATGTGGTCCGTGCTGGCGTGGATAAGGGTTCGGATGCGGGCTATGAGGCAGAGCGCAAGGGTTTCGGCGAGCTGTCGGCCACGCCCGAGTCCAAGGGTCTGATTTCCCTGTTCCGTGGCCAGACCGAGTGCAAGAAGAATCGTTTCGGCAAGCCCCAGCGTCAGGTTAAGACTGTGGGTGTTCTGGGAGCCGGCCTCATGGGCGCCGGTATCGTTCAGGTGTCGGTGGACAAGGGGTATCAGGTGGTGATGAAGGATGCCACTGATGCGGGCCTGGCTCGCGGCATCGGTCAGGTGCAGAAGGGTCTGGAGACGGCCGTCAAGCGCAAGAGGATCACCGGACTGGAGCGCGACCAAACACTAGCCAACCTACGACCCACATTGGATTACGCTGACTTCAAGAACGCGGACATCATCATTGAGGCTGTGTTCGAGGACATCAACGTTAAGCACCGTGTGATCAAGGAGTTGGAAGCTGTTGTCCCCGAGCACTGTGTCATTGCCACCAATACGAGCGCCATTCCCATCACGAAAATCGCTGCGGGAAGTTCCCGTCCTGATAAGGTGGTTGGCATGCATTATTTCTCACCCGTGGACAAGATGCAGCTGCTGGAGATCATCACCCATCCGGGCACCTCCAAGGACACCATTGCCCAGGCTGTGGCTGTGGGGCTTAAACAGGGCAAGGTAGTCATCACTGTTGGCGACGGTCCCGGCTTCTACACCACCCGTATCCTCGCCAGCATGCTGTCGGAGGCCATAAGGTTAGTTACTTAATAGTCCCTCGTTCTAAAAACTTTACCAAAATGTCTCTTTCTTTAAGACTGCTGCAGGAGGGCGTGGACCCCAAGGATCTGGACCAATACACCAAGAAGTTCGGATTCCCGGTGGGTGCCGCCACCCTTGCCGATGAGGTTGGCATTGATGTTGGCTCGCACATTGCTAGCGATTTGGCGAAGGCGTTCGGCGAGCGCTTGAGCGGCGGAAATCTGCAGGTGATGAACGACCTGGTGCTGGCCGGTTTCCTTGGACGCAAGTCTGGCAAAGGCATCTTTCTTTACGATGGCCAGACGCGAGGTAGCCGTCCGGTGAACAATGATGCCTTGGAGATCGTTAAGCAGAAGTACGCCCTGGTCTCGAAGGGTGCCAACACTCCCGAGGATCTGACCCTGCGCATGGTGTCGCGTTTCGTCAACGAGGCAGTGCTGTGCTTGGAGGAGAAGATCTTAGACAGCCCCCTGGAGGGCGATGTGGGCGCTGTCTTCGGCCTGGGATTCCCGCCATTCTCCGGCGGCCCCTTCCGCTGGGTCGATCAGTACGGAGCCGGCAAGTTGGTCAGCAAGATGCAGTCGTACGCCGAGCTGTACGGAGCCCCCTTCAAGCCGTCACAAACCCTGCTTGACATGGCTAAGGACCCGACAAAGAAGTTCTACCCCAAGGCTGGCTCCTCGAAATTGTAGATCCAATCCAATCCGAATATCCCAGCCAACGAAATTTAGCTTTAAGTGCGAAGACGGACGGACCATTCGTCCCTGTGCATTTCTCTCAGTGGGGAGAGCTAGCCTAGACGGGGCGTGGCCCCTGCGAAAGACCCTACATGCATGTGTTGAAGTTGTAGCGATTTTAAATTAAAGTTTACCATGTAATTTTCCAAACTCTCTTGTTTGTTTATTATTTGACACAGCAGTTTGATTTCTTCATTCCTTCCCTTTATATCTTATTTTTTGATTTAACTTGGAACAGCTTTGTACATCGATTTTATAGTTTAGACATATATACAGATTCCTTACAGCTAGATTATAATGCTCTAGGAGAACTTGGCAAGTGAAGCGATAGAGAACAAATTTCTACATTCAATAAATCTGTAAATACTTTAGTTTGCACATTTACACAATTTGGTTCTAAGTTCTTCTTTCCCTCCCTCCAAGTCCCTTTTGAGCTTATGGCTTATAAGGGCTGATCAGGCTAGCACTTCCTCCCAACTTATTTGATTTCGATTTAATTTCCATTTCAACTTTAACATTGATAAGCTAAATAGTGTATTGCAACTTCAACTTGAAATACTATTTAGCGTAAGAGTTTTAGGACTTCGAAAACTACACGTGAAAGGTACATAGAAAGGAAAATTTTGACCGACAAAAATGCTATGATAGCGAAATTACCGTCAATTTGAATTTATTTGTAAACATAAAAAATAACGCATTTAACGCTATGATATAGATATATGTATACATCAAAAGAATGCCCAATTATTTTTATACTGGCCCGGTAATCAAAGATAATATTGATATCGACCGCAACGTTAAAAGATTGACTTATACATTTACTTCGCTTCAAATATTGATGTAGTGGGGATATATCTTTAGGAATTAAGAAATCGTCGAAATCGAAATCAAATATATTTTCCGGAAGTGAAAACCCTGGCAGGCCCCTGTACTTACGCATCCTATTGAGCGCACACAACACTTGGACAGTGAGCGGACCAATTTGGCTTGGAGATACCAGTATTAATGGCACCTAGCCCCAGCTCCAGTGCCACATAAAGCAGCTATCTAACTTATCATAATGCTAGTTAAGGATTAGTGACTTTCTGCTTCATCCTACTTCCCCTTCACTGATTCCGCCACTCGCGACCAGAGCTGCGTCTCGACTGCCTTCCGGAGGATGCACCGGTACTGCCACTGCCACTAACTCCTCCGTTACATCTCTCCGGCGCGGGGGGATACCGCGTTACCACATCATCGATCAGTTCCAGGATGCCAATCTTGAACTTGCGACGCTGCTGGGGAGTCAGAGCGGCCAGGTCGGGAAGAATGCTGCGAAAGAACTCCATGTCGGCCATCTCCGAGACGGTTAGTCCGCCACAAAAGCTTCCACCATTCGTCATCGTGCTGGTCGCCTCGCATTCCGTCTTAATCCTCTTGGCACTCGTCGGTTCGAAGGACGAAGGGCGGTGTTCCATCCCCATAGCCATGGCCATGGTATTCGGAAGCATGTGCGGGTGATAATGCAGAGGCGGTGGCGTACCACGTCCCTCATCATTGTACATAAGCTGCGACCCGGTCTCTGCCAGCTGCACGTCCGGAATGAAGTTTTGCATGCTGTCCGCACTTGCCGTTTCACTCCTGGCCGGCGATCTTTTTCCGGCTCCTCCAGTCACCTGGGCGATGCTGATCGTTGGCGTGGCGGGCACATGCTTCATGCCAAGGGCATTGGCCACCGCCGGATCGAAGGCATCAATGGTCTCCTCGTCGTCGCCATTCTCCGATATCGAGTGCTTCATCTCCAGCACCTGCTCCTCTTTCAGCTCCAACCCCTCACCAGTGCTGATGCTGCTGTTGTTGTTATTATTATGATTGATGTTGGTGGGAGAGCAGTAGATGCCCTCATCGTGGCCATGGATGGCCGGATGGAACAGATTCTGCGAACGGCTGTGCTGGTGCTGCTGGGACAAGTGGTACAACGCCGCCAGGCTGGTGTTGCCCTCCAGGGAGTTGCGGGTGGACTTAAGGAAGGGCAGCAGGAAGGCCATGTGCTCGGTTAGATAGTAGGGCTTGTGCTGCGGTTCCGATCCCGACTGCTGCTTGATGTAGCGGGAGAGGCAGGCGCGCAGGTTGCGCCATCGCTCCTTGCAGTGTATGACTAATGGGGACAGGAAGTCTTCATTTAGTACAAGTTTAAGTTGGAGTAATCTTATGAACACTCACCACTTTCCCGTGTCTCTTTAGATATCAGCACCCAGGCCTTCTCTTGGTTATCTCTTTAAATTAAGTCGAATAGTTTAGTTAGAGGTAGAACATTTTACATATGATTTTCCACTCACCTGTTGCGGTACTCAGGCACCTTCTTGTCGTAGATACATTTGTGTTTGCGCACCAGGTTGACAAAGCGGATGTTAAAGTCCTCGTCCGCCTGCATTACGCGGTTTGTGGATGCGATAGAGACTCCGGATCCCGATCCCGTCGGACTGTGGTGGGTGTAGGTGGTGCTGGCGGTAGTGGCTCGCTCTTCGCTCTCGTGGTGGGCGGTATTGTTGCTGTTCGTATTGCTACTGCTATGCGTTGAGGTTGTCATATTCGATGGTGATTTTCAGATCTAGTTCGCAGCCTGTAAAACGAAAGGTGATGCCTATTGAGTGTTATTTTGTATTATTGATATTGATTTTTATTAATTTTGCTGACATTTAACTGGTTAAATTAAATAAATAATAAATATATGCTTTAAATGTCAATGGATAGGGAAACAACGATGTTAGTCTATCTTAAATCAAAGGTCTATACTGAGAGGGTATACAAAAAAATTTAATATTTATGTGATTACTTTTCATTATACTAAAATCTTTAAAAATCCTCATATTTGAGCTCTTTCTTTCATAACTTTTTTGTTGCCTACTTTTGAGTCCTATTTTTCTCGGATTTCAAATCACCGATTGTTTTGGCTTAGAATCCTACACAAGTGTAAATTAATTAGGTTTAGGGAGACTTTTAAATTGACATAAAGTATTATATTAATAAAAATTGTATTTATTCAATAAATTCGCCAATATAAACTTGCAGTTTCCTCACCTCGAGCCCCAGCACCCGCGACCCCTACTCACTCCCATATTCGATTTGTAGACTCTCCTATCCCTTTTCCTATTTATTTACGGGGCTGGCAAACAAAGAGAATTCTCAGCGACTCTTTTTTCAGCTTTTTCGCTTTTTGTTCTGGGTCTTATTTATTTTATTTTTTGTTCGTTCGTTCGGTTTTCTTTTCGTTTCCTCGTGCCCGTGTCACTTGTTAGTGTTGGTTTCTGATTCTGTTTCGGTTTATATTCTGTTATTCTGTGCTGTCTCAGCAAGCGGTGGCGGACGATAGAGCTTTTTCATCATATATATTTTGCGAAACTTAATAAAACATTGCGGCCATTATTTCCGTTTCAGTACAGTTTTGCGGGCTGCGGCGACATTGTGACGTTCTGAGTTGATGTTGACAACAACTATGTTTACTTTTCATATTATTATAGCTGCAAAAGCAACAACAGGCAATGGCGGCCATAAAAATAACAGGCAATACACGAAAAAATGTTAAGCAAAAATGCATCGCAACAGAGTCACCGAGTGTGAGTGCCTGCAAGTACTCACTCACTCACTCACTCCGTTTGAACTCACCCAAAATGAATGGCTCTCGCACCTGCGACTACCTGTTTCGATTCTAATCAGCCCACTCACATGTCCACTCACTCGAGACTCGGCTTATCCCCGCTCCTCTCCTCGCTGTTCCAGCTCGACTTCGATTTCGGGCCTCTCTTGAATCTCCTCCAAAAGTTTTCCCGCCACTTTCAGCACCTTGCGCTGAGCCCACCAGTTTGGCACGGCGAAAAACGTGCGCACAGTGGGCCACAAGCAAGAGAAAATGGAAGTGGAGAGAAAGAACAGGCAAAGCGGTAAAATGTCTTGGCATGCATTGTACCACTATGTTTGGAACCACTAACTTTTATCTAGGTTTGGTAAAATTTGAATTTACATAAAATATTTGTTTGGATATCATGTCATTGTCTCCAATATATTTTAAAGAAATTTTTCCTGTGTACTAAAATTCCCCATAATTGTATTATTTTGCCGGTCAAATAGTAGACAGAGTGTTGAGGTGGGTGGTACGCTACAGTTTAATCAGTATCAGATTTAGTCAGAATTTTTGTGGAAAGCTGATTAGAAACGTAAACAAGTTGGCTTGATTTCAAACGTTTCAAGGTGTTTAATCACCCAACACGACTCTTTTATGTGCCTCGACAGAAATCTTTATAGACTAAAATTCGAATTAATATAAATTTTAAATTTTGTAACCATTAATTTTTTAATTTTACGTGCACAATGCTTATTTTTGTGGCACCACTGATAACAGCGTTTTATGCACTTTCCTGCTCTGTTTCAGCCCACTGTGCGCTCTCAGAATTGTTGTGTTGTTTCTGCCCGTCATCATTATTAGCAACGAACTTCATTATCATTATCGCGGCGAACGTTGTGCGCGTGTTTTGGTTCTGCCCGTTGTTGTTTTTGTTAATGTTTTGTTGGATTGCTATGTACAAAATGGGCGGGGAAAGCAAACAGCAGGGAAACAGCAGAAAAAACAAAAACTAAACCTAGCTATAGCAATATTTATTGTATTACGTCTATTTAACATAAACATAGCAGCATGAGCGGTTCGCCTGTGTGTTTTTGTACTTATACTTCGAGAAATGTTCATGTTTATATATTAACAACGGGGCACAAAAAAAATCAAAAAACAAATCAAATAAAAAAAGTACAGCAACGTACAAAAACAAGAAGGCAGCCGCCGAAACACACAGAAACAGCACAAAACACAAAACCCAACCGAAAACACAAAAACAAAACACAGAAAAAAGAAAGAATTTATTTCTAAAGCTAACAAAACAGACAGAAAACTTGCAGAAATCCCCGGCGCTCGCTCTGCGCTCCCCCCGCGATCCTACCACCTTCTCTACATATTGTATATTGCTCCATGGCCCAATGACAGCAACAACAAAAGCAATAACTTTGTTAGATAGAACAACAGCAACAATAGACACACATACTCGTACAGGGCAACAATATGGCATATAGAATTTTTCTAGCTGCCGATTTCAACGCTGTTGTTGGTGCTTATCGCTGGGTATTATTTTGTTGCTGTTTTAGAACAGTTAGTGCGATGTTGTTTAAAAAGATTGAATCACTATGTAGGAGTATTGTTTTGTTATTTGAGGATGAGTTACCTGTGTTAGCGACCTTCGCAGGGTTGTTTGTGACTGCAGCAGTAGTTTTAGGAGGTCCTGGTGTGTTTGAAAAGCGATTTCAAAACGTGGCTAATGTTTCAAAACTCTTGATAGAGGCGATTTCGAAACCTCAGTTATGGCATATTTTGTGGTTTTCAATATAGGTGACTCCACGAGGTTTTAAAACGCGCACTCCTTGTTCTGTGGTCATTCGAAGACTGCAACTGCAACTCCTTGCTGGCAGGCGATTTCAAAACATCAAGACTCGCAGACAGCTTGTTTTCAGAGTGATTTCAAAACGCGACACACTGCGGCACAGCAAAAAAACGGCGCCAAAAATTATTTTTGTTGCCGCGACTGCAATGACAACGACACTAACAACAACAACAATTTGAGCGACTGACGTAACGTACAAAAATGTTGATATTCCGCCTGAGTGTTGCGTTGGCTCGGGTGCTCAGTGCTCGGGAATCGGCGGCGGACTGTTAGATTGTTGCGATGTCGTATGTCTCGCGTTTCAAGCGACCGAGGCGACTAAACACACACAAATACTGGGATACAGATACAGCTGCGGAGAGAGGCGAGACCTGAAAGTATCTATCGGCTACGTAGAACGCTGAGGCAACAACAAGGCGACATACGAGCGAGCGAGCGGCGAGCAAACAGAGAACAAGCCCCTCTCTCTCTCTCCGGAACACAGATACAACTCACACACACAGCTGGCAGCCTTTTGTTGCTGCGAACGAACAACAAATAATACAAACAATACGAGGGCCAGAGCAACGGCAACTGCGCGGTGCAAAACGCAAAGAAACAGATGCGAGACAGTGGAACCAGCCAGGGGGTTGTGGGGGAAACACACAGCTCAGGCCAGTCATTTTTGTTGCTTTCGTGTTGCACTGTGACACGCTTAGTGTTGCCTCTAAAAGTCACCCCAAAAAAGGATCGCAGCGGGAGAGTGAGATCGGTTCCAGGACATTTACAAATACAAAGACACAAAGAAATAAGGAAGGGATTTTTGGAGATCACTAAAAATTTATGTCATACTGAATATTTATTATTACCACAATATTATATTAATTAATGTTTAATCTAATAAATGTTCTAAATAAAATATCTTGTTTGTATTTCAGCAAGACAAAATCTGATACAATTTAACAGTCCAATAATAGCAGAATACCGATGTCATTTTAAGACCCCTTATTATTTTATATGGTTTTTTTCTAATCTTGAATAATGTCTTAAAAATTTCATTAGATTTAAAAATGCAGCTTGCACCTACCTAAAGAAGCCAATTTAAACATTCCTTATTATTTTCTCTCCCCGTCTTTCTCTTTGTTGCTTACCTCTGCCCGTGTAATCCACGAAAGGGAAAACCCGAAGGCAAAGCAACATTGTGAGCAAGCGAATTATTTCTACCTGGAAATTTACCTGTTATACAATGCACTGACGCCACTGTGCGTCTGCTTCCTCTTCTCGCCTGCTCTAACTCTCAGCGAACATTGAAACAGCGACAGTTGCCTACTCAGCGCTGCTGAACACACGCTCAGACAGCCGCTGGCTCTCAGAATCAACAACCAAAGCGAGCAAACAATAATCATTTGTTTTTGCACAAAAAGCTCTGCTTGCTGAGCCCTCTCAATTTCGGTTGCTTTTTTCCAACAACGTTTGTTTACGTTTTCTCTCTGCTAGGCGATGGATTCAATTATATAGTTGAGCTTTAGTGCGAATGTTGAGAGACACGAGCATTTGAAAAAGTTACAGGGGCTGCCCGACAGATGGCGCTGGCTACTTCCGGTGAAAGTATAGAACGAATTCTAAACGAATATCTGCCTAAAAATTGATGGAAATTTATTAAAAAAAACGTATCTTTCTTTACCTTATAAAACAATCATTTTAGTGAATTTTAGATATGCAATATTTTTATTTTACTTTTTTATTTTTTTAATGGAATTCACAGTGAATATTTGGATCTGCAGAACTTTATTTTGGACACTTTCTGAAATGATTTCAAATCCATATATTTCAATCAGTCTACCAGTAGGCTTTAAAAAAGTATATATACATATATATATAATAATAACCATAAAAATAACTTATTTTTTATGTTACAAACATCTTAATAAAAATAAGAATACTCTTCCTAGCTAGGGCATACTTTTTCATGTCTTTATTCATTAAAATATGCCTCCTTAACAATGTATCTTAACCGATTTTGATATTTGGGCAAGAGGTTAACGGTCATCTGAAATAAGATTATTCATATGCACGTTGGGAAAAACTCGGTAAAGCTCAGAGCCTGCCCCAAAAAAACCCCACACTTCCCTAATCCTTCTGCCAGGACTCAAGCCGACTGTGAAACCGCTGCGCCTGACAGTTGTCCACCGCCGCCACCCCCAGTTATTTCCAGCACTTTAATGATTTGTTTACAACTTTGTTGCCCTGCAATTTACCGCAAGCATACGGACCTGCTTTCAGCTTTTTGTTCACCCCCTTTTCCGCCTACGGGAAAGCTCTCTTTGGTGGGGTGAGGCACGAGGGGAGGCGAAAGGATGTCGTGCCATGCGTGTGCTCAAAAATTCAATAAAAAGGAGGCTCGTTTCTGTTGTGGCCTACATGCTGCCGTACACGAAGAGGACTCTTCGGCTCACGAGAGCCGAGCGCCAGCCGAGGAAAACTTGGTCACCGGGTGGGAAAATGGGTGGTCAGGAGCCATTAGCCAGAAGCAAGGAGCAAGAGAAGAGAGGCAAGAGCGTACGACAGGCAGTGCAATCGGGGCTCAGTTGCCACAGGACAGTCGAGGCGAGTGCTCGTCCTTGGTCGCAGCGGGAAGAACCCGGAAAATCGTGAGGATTTTTCCCTGGTTTCGAGCTTGTTTTGGTTACGCGACTGTGTGTATGTGCGTGAGTGCTACTGGTGTGTTTGTGTGCTTAAAAATATATTCGCCATGAATTATTTACCCAAAACGAAAGCTGGAAAGTTTTGAGGCAGTTTTCGACGAGGACGTGGACGTGGACGACGACGGAGTTGTTTCGCCAGCGAAAAGTTTCTACTTTCGAGCACTTTGACGGGCCATTTGCAGCGGCATCAAGGATGCAGCAGCCTCCCTTTGGAGATGTGGAATGCATTTTCCGAAGCGCAGTACGTGTGACTTTCTCCCCTCACTCCTATAGCTCCCCTTGCCATGGGGAAAACCCCACCATTTCTCGCCGAGTCGCTCTCTCTCTCTGTATTTTTTGTTTGGCTCGCGTCAGCGTGTAGAGTTTCGATTTCGTTAGAAAATCGAAACAATGGCGGGCTAGAGGGCTCGAGGACTGTGGGTGTCGTTGCTGCGGCTACCTGTAGATGCCGCACAAGCACAGGGACACACGATTGCGAGGGCGATGGCGAGTCCTTGAGCGGTCGTGTCCTGCCGCTGCCCTCCGCTTCCGACTCTAATTAATTTCTAATTCAAGGTCCAATGCGTGGCCACTGAAGGTTAAACATGGACACGAAGCAGCTAAATTTTGATACCCAAACTTTTTCAAATGCGCACTGGGCAGGTTGTGATTTTTTTGGATTTCCGTGGAAGTCGAGGACTGCGTCGCAATCCCGTAATTCCACAAAGTGGAAAGAAAGCCAGGGATCATCTATTTTAGTGGCCAAGGAACCCACATAGGCCGTAACTTAATCCCCTCCGGGACTGTCGTTGGCAATTAAGGTTGGCAAACAAACAACAATGAACACTTTGGGCTCTAGAGTGGAAAACCCGCATTACGCATACGCCACGTTGGCCCACTGGCGGCGGTCTGGCAACATCGAGGTGCGATGATGAGGGAGCAGCTCTCTGACTATCCGCTCACCTCAGACTCTCGGAAAGTGCAGCAGCGGAGAGCAAGACGTCCGCTTGCCGAAAAAAAGAAACACATTTAACCCCCCCTTATTTTTCAGAATTTTCTCGCCAGAGCGGAAAATTCAGTGACTTTCCGTGCCTTCCGCAGTCAGTGTGAAACGAACCAACAACGCAAACGAAACGAACGCGAAACGCGCGCGCGAGAAAAACAAAACTAGAATAGAATAGACCAAATTAACCTACACCGCCCCGTCTCCCCCGCGAAACAGAGAGAGAGAGAGCGCGCGGGCCTAACCCAATCCTAACTATAAACAATAATCGAATCAACGAAATTTTTAAATTAACATCGAATGAGTAATACCTGAGCGATTCATAACCCGACAAGGAGAAGGAGACGAAGCAGAGGCCGAGCCACAAACAAAGAATCCACAAGTAGCTGGCTGGCACAAGATACACCATCTAGAAGATAGACAGATAGATATCCGCGCAGATAATTGCTGCTTCTCGGTACGGCGGCATTAGGGCTCTAAAAATAACCAGCGAAAGCGTATATTCGCGGAGACAATTGCAGGGCACCGGTGCAAGTGACGGCACCCCGAGGATCTGTGAGTTGCCATAATAATAATGCCACCGCTGCCGCCACCTTCCGATCGCTGGGTTGGCTGGCTGACTGGCTGGTTTGGTTGGGTGGAAAATCGAAATAACAAACTTCAGTCGCCTTCTCAGTCACCTCTCTGCGTCACACATTCGAGGAATACTCGAAAACGTGGGCACGCGGAATGGGAGTCGTGTTGTTTTTGCCCCTGCCTCATAGCCTAACCCCCCCTAGTCACACAGTCATAAATTTACAAGCCTGACCATCCAATTTTTAATAAATTATTAAAATATTTTATGTTCTTAAACTTTTAAATGGTATAAAATTTAGATAAAGTTTCTGGAAGTTGCCGAAAATAATTGTAAATATATAGCAATTGTCAGAAAATTGTCAAAAATGATGAATGAAATTTTTCATGTGGAATTACATACAAAAATATGATGCCATTGGCATTTATACATACACTTACTTTAAATTGCTTACTTTAAAATACACATTTCACCAGTTTTAAAAGTTTTTCAGTCAGTCTTTCATTGAAAAGAAAATATACCTAAGAAAAACAAGGAAGAAAGGTAACTTTTGGCAACCGAAGTTTGTATACCTTTAAAGGTTAATCAGGAAAATCATTATTACTAAGCCAAAATTGGATTAATTTTGATTCGGAAAGCTTTTCTATGCTAGTTTTTAGTAGATTAACAAATCTGTATAAAGAGTTTAAAGTTTAAAAAAATTAAATTTTTTATGAATTTTTGACAATTTTAATGATGTAACCCCTTATAAAATTTTGAAAATTTTGAAAAAAATCAATTTGTCCAAAACATAGCTAGTTCGAATCGGATTTTAATACTGATCAAGAATATATATGATTTATAGGGTCGGAAATGACTCCTTCACTGCGTTGTAAGCCTCTGATTAAAATTATAATACCCTGCAAGGGTTTAATGATTATTCGAAAACGAGTTCAGTTAGCCACTTAAAGCACGTTAATTAATTACATAATTCTTTACTTTCTAGCAAAGTATTTAATACATTTCAAGCTTAAACGATTACAGCTAAGATTAAGAATTTAAAAAGCACTGGAATGTGTTAAGAATTAAAGTAAAAGAAATTAAAACAAAAACTCTACTAATTCCTGGCTGTGAAGGCGACAAATTTTTGTATACACGTAAAACAAGTTTCCCCATAACTCAATGCCCCCTGTATGTGTCATCTGCCGTGTTGTTACTCCTCGTACTGGTACCACACGGCGTATGGTTGATGGCGGATAGATGGATGGCTGGGATGGATGAGTGGCGCACACTTTTTATAGCCAGCAACAGTCACAAGTCACACAAGCCGCACAATCAAGCGCTCGTCTCGGTGTTTATGTCAATTTGAATTTTGCATGCGGCCGCTAAACTTGACGGTGCTGATGTGTCCTTTGTTGTTAGGGGGTCCTGAGTGGGCCTGCAGGGGAAGCCGGAAGTTGGCGCAAACTGCGCTTCATATTGCAACTTTGTGTGCGGCTTGTGGGAGGAGTGCCCGCCACTTGTCGAAGCGGAAGCGGATTTCCTGTGTGCTCCTTGCCCAGTGTGTCTCCTGTTCCGTCATTCCATCAGTTTCGTCTTGGCCTTCCATTGCTCCCTGCCACTCCTGAGGGTGTTAGTATCCTTGCATTTGCAACACAGGAAATTTTAAATTGAATGTGCAGTCGGCCTGTTTGTCTATTTGCTGTTGCCGTTGCTTTGTTGTTTGCTCAGCTTTCAGGCTGTGTCCTGCTTTTTCCTCTGATTTCCTATCCTCTTTGCCATTGGGCCTGATTTGTTGTTTTTCCGTGGCAGGAGGTCCTGGGCGGATGGCACAGGAAGAAATTATAGCGAAATTGTGCCGGAGAGTGTTTGCTTTTATTTATTTACTTGCAAAACTCCCGAAATTGTGTTTATTTGGGCTGAAAATGGTGCTGCCTTTATGTTTACTTTATTAAATGATATTTGCGAATACCTTTTATATTTAAAAGCTAATTTAACTTTTCTACAAATTTAACTCAAGAGAATTTTTGTTTAATTTATGTAAATGAATAACTCTCTACTCCTTTTTGTCTCAGTGTGAGGAGAATGTGTCCCCGTGGCCGTTGGTCGCATTAGTTCGTGATGGTATTTTCTGGGCAGCAGCCGGAAGAAGCAACTACTGTGGAATCTGCTGGGAAATAGGCCCGCTCTGTCGAGGAATGGCCACTCCGTGGAGGTGACGGCCAAAGGCTTTACTCGCATCTCCGGCCTCTCCTGTTGCATTGCCTTGTGGCAGCCCCCCTGCTGCTCCATGCCGCTCATTCCGGGGGCGGCACAACTTGCATATTTGCCGAGATTTATGCCTGCTGTCAGCAACAAACACACAGACGACGACGACAAAGAGGAACGGCCTGTTGTGTAACAGCTCCCAGGAGTAACCTAATTTGCGTTGCTGCTTGCTGGTTAAACAAATATCGACCTCGCAGCACTGCACATCCGCTGGCCCCAATGCCAGCCCTCCTCCGGCTGTGCGGAGAGTCTCTCAATCGGTGTCGCCGCACAGCGGGACTCCGGCGACCCACTCTGCTTTTTTCGGATTTCGGGTCTCCGCATCTCGAACTCGAGAGAGGGAAGGAGGCAATGGCAGAGGGAATGGCATCTGTGAGTGCGCATATCTGTGCCAATTCGGTGGCTCTAGTGCGGCCCTTGTCCTTAAGTGTTAGTGTTATTGTTATGCCTAGTTGCCGTTGTAATCCTTCGGCCGACAGGCCGCCCGTCCGCAAAATGTGTATTAGGCCCTGTTTCATCCCATAAACACTTAACGTCGTTGCTGATGTCGATGGCTGTCGCCGTCGTTGTTGCTTTGTCTACCTCGGCTTGCTGGCTTATCGCACCAGAAACTAGGATACCAATGGCCATAGACAGGGACATAGCCGTGCCAGAGTGCCACTAAATATCCATCAAGTCATCCTGACACAGGCGGTGGTGGGTGCTAGTTTAGTGGGAGTTTTGGGGAATTTTTATAGATCACTAGCTACCAGAAAAGGAAAATCTTGCTCCTCTAAATCATATTTTTCTCAAGCAAACTCCTACTTTTTCCACCTCCACTGTGACTGTGTGTGCGGACAGTTTCCTTGGGTGTGTGCTGGCTTGACTTCAAGCCGCCTCAAGTCGTTGCTGTCGCTCGTTGTTCTCGTTATTCTTATTATTCCAGCCACCCGGGGGGTGTGGCCCCTTTGCCCACGCCCACCCCCTCATAACTGCCCTGCCATTTGCGTAAGTGCATGTGTAAGTGCATGCAGGCGCGCATATGCGTGAGCCATGTGCATGTGTGTTGATTCCCAATCCTTTTGTATTTGACACAATACAAGGATAGTTAAGCTGGGGAACAGAGGAGGAGGAGGAAAGGGGTGAGTGTGTGTATGAATATTTCATTATATATATCGGATTTCTAGGAGCTTCGGTTTCGCCATCAACCAGCTGCGAGGACCCATCAAGTCCTTGCCAAGTGCCTGTCGTTTTGGCCTGATTTGAAGTGGAATTGCTGCTATATTAAAACGCCGCAGGGCTTTGTTTCACTAATTACTCAAGTAGAATTAAAATGGGAGGAGAAGAAAAATATAAATACTAAAAGATAATCCGATTTGTGGGTACAATTTCCAGAGAAATTCCTTTAGAAGCAGCAAAGAATTAAGGAATTAAGTTAAAAAATATACGAAAAACATTCGAAAAACCAAACATACTTGCAAGCATAAGCCAAACTTAGAGCCAATCAAATGGTAGATGGCCTAAATGTTAGTTTAAGTCCTGTCTTCCCGTCCATTTTCATTGTGGTTACGCTTCCCATTAGCCTGTCAGAGTTCGTTCTCCTACGCATAGTGAATAAGTCATCAATCAAAGCCGCTCGCTCGTCGTGATGTGCATCATTTGCCTATCAGTGTCCAAGTTTTGCCAGCAATTTGCCACCGCAGGAGCCCAAGGAAGAGAGGCTTCATGTTTCGATTTCCGTCGAAGAGCAAGCTCAGCGTGACTCACACATGTATTTTTGACGCTGACTTCCGATTCAGGCTTCGATTCCATTCGAGGAGCCGTAAAGCACGCCAGATGAAAACAAATTAAATGTCTACGAAATGGAGGAGATCTCGTAAATAATGGAATTCAAAAACAAAAGCACAAAAATATGCTGGGCAATCAAAAGCGAATTAAAAAGAGCATTTAAAATTCATAATCTGCCAGCCAGGAAATTCAGAGAGCTCTGGATCGGACAGCTGTCGGGGAGGGGGTTTGGAGCTCATGAAATTGAATTGCTTTTAGTTGGGGAATTTCCTTAAGACTCAATGACCAGTGTTTAGGACAAATGAATCAGATCTCCCTGTCTTTGTGGGCCATTTTAAAAATTCATTGTTTGCGGTTGGGTTGAAGAAAACATCTAAATATTTAATTCCGAGAGTATCTGCACTGGACAGTTGAAGTATTTATTTGTGGTACAGTGGTAACTGGTTTCAGCTACCTGGGAAGTGCGTGTTGACCTGGCTGGAATACATTCCATTGCGTGAGCTTAGAACAAAGGGGCCCTTGCTTAAAATGAGTTCAAGTTCGTAAAAGGTAACCTAAACAAAAAAATAATGAAAAGCCAAAAGGGAAAACGACAACTATTCCAAGAAATTTGGTAAAATAATAAGAAAATGCGTTGGCTTTCGATGAAGTCCTTCAAGTATAAGTAGAGAAACCTTCTTCTAAAAAGCAACAATTAATGAAATATTTGCCCTACGCCAGAAACCCCTTCATTAATTGCTTTTAAATAAGTAAAACTCATTTAAAATTTCTTTGAACTGAGTATTTATCGATCGGATATTTAGGAAAACATCTTTAATGGCATTTGTTGACATGAAGAAATGACTAAATAGCCCATTAAATCAAAATAAAAAATTATTGCAAATATTTCTCGAGTGTTTTTGTCGAGTTTAATGGCATTTTGTGCCAACTGTGTGGCCTGCAGCTGGCAGCTTACTCGTATTCCTTGTTTGTTTTTTAATTGTATAACCTGTGTGTGTGCTCCGCAGCCAGCACTCCCTTCCAGGGCGGATGCGTGTCTGTACTCCAGTTAATGGCCTGTGACGTGTACTGTTGCTGGAGGGTTTCCCACACACACAATCCACCAGCGGGGATTTCCCTAAGCTCCTTGTGCAACGAGGGAAACTGAGTGCTCCCGATGCGGCGTGGTAATTGCATTTACAGAAAGTGGGGCACACATGTGACGGTCGGTGCATTATTAAGTGGACACCGGGATAAGTGGCCACTGGACGTAAAGTGCACGCCCAGCTCGGGACTGGAACAAGACCCTGAACCGATATTATCCACAAACCGTTGTCAATTATCACCTAGAAACGTGCACTTTGAGGAGGAGTGAGTCAGCCGCTGGTTGCCTGTCGTTCAGCCCATTACCTGGCCACCGAAAGGCAAAACAAAGCAGTGCCAATAATGTATACATTATTTGGGCGATCAACAGACGCGATGGATGCGTTCATTCATATTTCTTTATGCCCAAATATTGCTCATACGCCCCGTCCACACGTCTTTCTTCTCGATATGTAACAGCTGTTCGACGTTCGGTGTTCGCTACCCGCTGGGAGAGCACTATTAATTGGAAGCCACAGTTCGCTCTTCTGTCGCTTTCCAGATGAATTCAGCGATCTCGGGATCCCTGAAATGAACACAGAGAGTGACAGAGCGCGAGAGTGCAGGGGAGAGCGAGTAAATTGGCTTGAATCTGGCATGGATGCTGGCGGGGATTTCTTTTCGCTTTGCAAGCGTTTGGCGTTTGGACGTGTCGCACGAATGTCGTCGCCACTAGAACAACCCGCACAAGAAAGTTAGTTGAACGGGGCGTATACGCAACGTGCCCCACTCAGAGGTTCGCGGGGATTTCGGGAGCTTGCGGACTCGCCGTCGTTCGTATTTGTCGTCATCATCGTCGTCGTCGCCGTGCCGTTACTACGCGATCCCGATTCCCCATCTCGGATCGTTTCGGCCGCCAGTCGCTGCCCGCCGCTCGTGCGTTCCGCTCGCTCTTCCTGCTCCACCGCACATCCGCATCCGGCAGACGGCAAACGGCATTCCGCATCTTATACCGCATCCGGAGCGGTATTTGCTGCTCCACGAACAGCTGATTTGGAACCAATCAAGGCACGGGCACGAAAAATTAACTCAACGACATCGCATTTTCAACGCGCTTTGACTTTCTGCTATTTTTAACATACACTTTTCACATTTTCACATCTTATTTTCTGTGTTTTTTTTTTTTGTCTTTCTTAACAAATTTTTGCCCGAGTTTCGCCTGCTGTCAGTGTGTGTGCGTGTGGAAAATTTCGTTGCGTTAAATAAGTTATAAAACAATATAGATTAACGAACAACACGAGTGCGCTTGGCACTCGTGTGTCTTTGGCCAAAACTCGATTGAGAATGGCAAATAAATAACGGCCATTAAGCCTGGCCAATCGGTTCGAAGTTCGCATAACAAACGGACCGGATTGAGTGCTAAATATCTTCAATAAAGCCTCTTGAAGCCGAAATGTGCAGTTGAGAAATTCCATAAATCGATTAAACCCAGCAAACCGGGCACAGAAGCCCCTGAAAATATACGGAGAAATCCGAAAGCCACTTGAGGGAGGTGCAACTGCAGCCAAGCCAAGTTAAGGGGGAATAACTACCCTAGAATGAGGCCTGTGCTCTGGGTGTTAATACTTAATTTATGTGAACCTATAAATAATTTCAATTTAGAGAATGTGCTGCTGTTGACTGCCGCGGCCATCTTCTATATAATATAGTGCGAGTTGTACGAAAAAATATGCTAAAAATACCGAAAACTGAACGCTGCGTGTTCGCTGGCAAGAGAGTGTGTGTTTTAGCCAGCGAGTGTGTGTGTGCGGTGTGTGTGCCAGAGAGACTGCAGTGCGAATTGATTAAACTAAAAGCGGTGGAGAGGCAAAGTGTAAAATGCAAAATGCAAAAACACCGAAACGCATCCCAAGACAAACAAAACAGGATCGCCTGCCTGCCTGCCTGCCTGCCTGCCGTTCGTCCATCAACAAATTCGACGTCAGTCAGTGGACTATTATTTAATTTTCTATCCATCTAGCCCAAGGCAGAAGGCAAAAGAAAAGCAACAGAAAAGCGAGACGCGGGCGGGGACAGTTTTCGCACAAACTGTAGGAAAATGAAACGAAAATGAAATAGACTTTGGCAAGAATCACTAAAATACGGTTGAACAATATTACGAATATTTTCGTTGCTCGGCGAGCGAATTTCAGCTGAGTTCTCAGTTCAGTTCAGTTCAGTTCAGTTTGGGTTTTTATTTGAATTCTGCTTTCGCTTTGTTCGAAAATCTTTTAAAATAACAATGATACATGCCGCCCCGTCTCCTGGCCGCCTCCTGGCCACCGCCTGGTCTCTTTCGCTGGCCGCTGGCTTGTTTATAAATAAATGCTCATACGTAAATGTTCTTTATCAGAGGAATACAGAGAGAGTCTGATAATGTGGCCTGGGAAATATATTTACTGGGGCTGCTGCGCCAGATTGATTGCTCTATTTGCTGTATTTGTTGTCTTGGCCATATCAGCTTCAATTTATGGTTAACCAAGCAATGCATCGAAGCACCTCTATGATTTCCAGCAGGTGTGTGAACATTCTTTCTTTAAATTGCCACAGATGCCAGTGATGGGAAGTTTCCCGGAAGTTGTACTTGAGCTTTATAAATACCTCTTAGCCAGGCGTTTTCAGTCTAGTATTTTTGTCTTTTACAATCAAGGATATTCAAAGTTATAAGGTCCATATTTATCGTAATTTGAACGAGTTACTATAATTTTTTTAAAGATATAATTTAATATGTAAACTCTGGTTAAATGGAATGTGAGTTCTAAAACATATACAAATAAAATTCTCTTCAATAACTGTTTCAAAAAGCCGCTTTTAGTATTACAATGTAGACTTTATGTTCACTCTCCCAAAACTTTTAAAAGAACACATCCATTTCGTATGAAACCCTTTATTTTAAAAGTTTTTTATGAGCCTCTGTACCAAAATCTATTCAAGTTCCCTCAGTACTTTGCACCTTTTTGCTGTGTAAAAGGTTAATACCTTGCCCCATCACTATCCCTCTTCCAGCAGGTGTGCAAACACCGCTCACCTGGCCTGTTGCTGCAATGCTCTGCCACAATTTCCCCAGCTCGAAATCAATTTTGTTTTTAAACACAAAAAAAAGAGAACTTGGGAACTGGGCTGCGGCGGCAACTTGCTCCTGGTTGCGTGTGTTTTCATCATCATTAATGTTTAAACAAAACAACATTGTCAGACTAGGGGAGATGGAGAACAAGAACAAGAAACAAAAAAATAGAAAAGGCAGGAAAGAGAGGGAGAGACAGCCTCCTTTGTTCTCGATTCCGCTCGGTGTGTGTATGTTGTCTATTAATAACAATGCTTCTGAAGAATTCGCCTCTCCTGGCGTCTCGATGCGATGCGACTCGACTCCGCAGCAAAAAAAAAAAAATAATAATAAAACCCAAATCGCTTTGCCGTCGACCGCAAAAGAACAATAAAAGCGAGAGCGGCAGAGTCAGAAGCTAATACGAGTAAGCAGAATGTTTGCCGAGTTCGTCGTGTTGCAAGATGATTAAAGTAAACAAGACCGGGGAGTCCAATAGTTCAAACAGCAGTGATGGAGCGCTGTTGCCTCGTCCCCATCAAGCGCTCGATTCTGGGGAATTGCAACTCGCCCAAATTCCACCGATTGAGTGGCAGGAATTTCCAAGTTTTTGGCATAACCCTCGACTATGTATCACTATTTGGGAGGATGCTGTTGTTGCACTTAACAAGGGGGAAAGCTGCAACCACTCTGGCCACACGTCGTATACGCAATTTGGCGCATGGCGTATACGCGTTTTTACCCCCACGGCAGATACTTTGTTGTTTTTGTTAAAGTGACTTTCAGTCGGGGTTTTTCAGTGCATTCTTTATAAGACAAAAAGGAATTTTCAACTGGGAAAATATTTTCCTTTTGGGAAAGACAAGGAAATATTTATTGAACTCTTTTAACTGTCTGAAAAGTGAGGAATATATTGCTTTAAATATTATAGAGAATCCATAGTATTAAAGTGAAGCTACTATAGATATTATTAATATACTTGGTTAAATATTAAAACCTAGGCTGCTTAGCATAATAACTTAGTATTTTTAAATACATGTTTAAAGTAGTCCAAAAACAGACCCAAACTTATTAGTACCAAACACTATCCATTCCTGCAAAAAATCTATAGAGCAAACACCCTTGATTTTCTATTGGAAAATCGATTCTCGCATATGTAATACCCCTCAAGCCATAAATATTCCCATTCTTTTTGCTAGGATTCCGTTGAATCAATAAAGCGAAATAAATTACCAGCAATTTGGGCGCAATTATAATAAAAATCTGTACTATACTGCGACCGGGTATTACTCATTGAAATTCCTAAGGCTCCACATGGCCCTGATGGGGAAAAACCGGAGATCTTCAGTCCAGTGACAAACCCAGAGAAAGGAAAACCATCATGAAGACACTGAAGGTGCTGTTCCTGGCCTTTGTCTGCTACTATGCACTCTTCGTAGTTTTCTATTACTGCTATCGGGCGTACCTCTGAACGATTATATATATATTCCGATTTATATATACATTTGCGAGTGCCAGGGAAACAGCTGAGCGAGCTGAGCAAACCACCAACACCACCCACTCGACGAGGGGCGGTCTGCCATTGAGAATTTTGGCCTTTGACGTGGCATATCGTCGAGCACATATAGGCGAGCGAAAAGATATAGAAGTATATGTGTGTATATATTGGGGCGGTGATAAATTTGGGTGCCAGGCGAGAATATTAAATAGAAACGGAAAGCGCCGAGATCGAATGCAATTACATCGAAACCATTATGCATCGTCACCACCTCACCACATCGTCATCTCGCCTCTCTCCCAGGTACTTTCTTCCATTTTTCCACCCAACCGCTGCTCGTCCCATAAAATTCAAGTTTCGCGCGTGGCAAGACCAAGTCATTCGGTAGATAAAAATCAATTAAACGCGCCTTATAAATCACCCGGAATATGCGCAATTTCCCCACTCGGATAGTTCCGTTGAGTCCAGTAAATATATCGAGGGGGCATTTTTATGGCACTACGATTTACGTAAAGTCGATTGCATAATGCGATTAATTTCCCGGAAAAACCCCTGTTCTCTCTCTCCCCCCTTTCACTGGGAATTCCATTCATTATTTTCTCCCTCTCGCCTACAGATCACTCGCCGTCTTCTTCTTTTGCCAACTGACCAAGGATGGCCTACGACATTAGCATAGAGAAGCAGAACCAGTACCAAAACCAGTTCCAGAGCTCCACGGATGCTCGATTCAAGCAACTGTAGTCGCATCGCTGGGCTATCAAGGGTTAAACGAAGCACAACACACACTCATTCAAGAGAGGAGGAGAATTTTGCAACTTTCGCGTTTCAGTGAAAAAGCCAACAATTTAACTTAACACTAACTAAGCGCCCCCAGGAACCTAGGGAATATATATACATATAGGTTAAGCAGAGAAGCAAAACGAGCGAAACCAAGCGAAACGAAACCATTGGCACTAGACCAGTAAGAACCAGGATCAGATGAGGCAACAGCAGGCGGCGGAGCCAGAGGAGTCGTCGTCGTCGAGCGGGAAATCAATGAGCAGCCGGCGGAGGCACAAAAAGCATCTAGCATCTAGCAGTATCTTGAGGCGCCGCCAACTGTAGACACTCCGAAAGGCTCGAGCATGCAACAGGCTGGCCAACTGACGCCGCAGCAGCAACAGCAACAGCAGCAGCAGCAACTGCAACAGAATGGCGGCGATATGGCCGCCTATGCCGCCTCCCAGGCGGCGGGCGGCAGGCGTGGCCCCATAAGCGGCGGCCGCTTCGACTTCGAGGACGGCGGCACCTACTGCGGCGGCTGGGACGAGGGCAAGGCCCATGGCCATGGCGTCTGCACGGGACCAAAGCACCAGGGCGCCTATGCCGGTGCCTGGAACTATGGCTTCGAGGTGTCCGGCTCGTACATCTGGCCCAGGTGAGTGTCCAAGGCAGAAGGCATCCCTCCCACATCCCCTTATCCTTTGTGTATCCTTTTACAGCGGCTCGCACTACGAGGGCCAGTGGCAGAACGGACGCCGTCATGGCCTGGGCGTGGAGCAGATTGGGCGACAGATCTACCGCGGCGAGTGGTCGAAGGACGGGCACAAGGGACGCTATGGCGTCCGGGAGAGCACTGTGTCGACGGCCAAGTACGAGGGCACCTGGAACGAGGGCTACCAGGACGGGTCCGGATGCGAGACCTACGCGGATGGCGGTAAGTGTGTGTTTGTTGGGCGCCATACGCTGCGTATACGTAATGTGCATGAGATCATTTTGCGTTTGCTTTTTGGCTCAGTTTCAAAACGGAGGCGAACATGAGTTCGTTCATTCGTTCCCTACTAGCCGTTGTTTTACTTTTTGACGTTTCTGTAATCATTTCTGGGTGCTAGTGTCTGTGTGTGTGCCACACACACATCCTTACACCTCCATAACCATATAACCAAGCAACGACCCAGCCTGACGTCATATTTTATTTGCCGCGCGTTCGTTCGGTTCAATGATATTTTGGCTTTCCCGCTTCGCTTGTTCGCTCTGTACATTTTTCCTGCATGAGTGCGGCTTTTTCCGGGGAAATTCGCCAGCCACATGGCCAAGTAACCGCCGAGTGGCGGCGTCTGCAGAGGCTACTAGCTGGCCAAGATCTGGCATTGGCCACCATTAGGAAATTGTTTTTGTGCCGCCACTGAAATGCAAATGTAAATGCCGACCTTTGCCCGACGACGGAATTGGCGCATAACTATCAATTAGCATTAGTCGAAGGCTAAGTAGCATTTCCTAATCAACTAACGTAACTCCTTGTTCCACAATTAACCTGGGGCCCCACACACCTGCCAGGTAATTGAAAGCTACACTTGGGGGAAATATGACTTACAAGAGAGGAGGGTTCCATGGGAGTTAAATAATAAACTAAATAGGTAAAATTTATAAAAATTAAAGGAAATATAAATCAATTTAAAAGCAAAAATATTTATATACATATGAAAATGTCTAAATTGAGTTCAATTCATTTTGAAAGCCTTTTTTACTAAAGGGTTTTTTTACCTCATCTAGGAAATAATTATAGTGAATAAAAAGTTTAATAATTTTTAAGGATCATGTTTAAAGGCTTTTAATTAATTATATATTATTTAATTTTGTATGTTAATATATTTAATTTGAGTCCTGATATTCCTGAAATGTTTATAGTGCTTCAGTTTTAATGGGAACCCAAATCGATAGTTGGTTTCACTTTTTTTGCCATACACAAATGGTTTATACTACTTAGGACTCTTTAGCAATGGCCAGAAGGGAAATGGCACGTGGAGCCATTAATAGTAACCAAACGAAGGGAAGGGGCGGGACAGCATTTCACTTAGTCCAACTCCCAGAGGAGGAGAAGTGTAAGCAGAAGGAGGAGTACCACCAGTCACTGCAGTCTTTAGTTTTCGCGCTCCATTAGCATAACAATCGCTCCGCTTTTCAAGTGGACTGCAATGATGATGATGATTCACCCTTCTCCCCTTCCAGGCAAGTACCAGGGCCAGTGGCAGGAGGGTAAGCGGCATGGCTATGGAATCCGCACCTCGGCGCCCTTCGGCCTGGCCTCGCACCATCGACGCAAGAACCTGCACGCCTCCCTCAGTTCCCTGCGGAGCGGCGAGAACGGGAATGCGGCCAAGATGGTGGAGAAGGCGGAGGAGATACGCGGAGGATTCGTTCTGACGGCCAAGTCGGACAAGCTGCCTGTGCGGCGCAACAGTTTGACGGACAAGACGGGCAAGAAGGGATTCCTAATGGTAAGCAGTCCAAACTCCTTGAGAGGAGCTCTCATTAAGATTTCTTGGCATCTTTTTCAGGGCCTCAAAATGCGCAAGCAGCGCAGCACGGGGGATCTGGAGAAGCGGGGCACCATTGCGTCCGGCAGCATTCGCTCCACCATGTCCTCGGCCTCCTGGATCAGCACTGGTTCCGAGCAGTCCAATCTGACCACCAAGTGAGAGTCCTTGCCCTCAAAATTAGCACTCAGCTTAACCACAATCTCCATCTCTCTGTGTTGCTCTCAGGTCCAACCACACTGAGTCCAATGCCAGCTTCACCATGGAGGACGAGCAGCTGGACCCCACCGTGGTGGAGACGTACATGGGCGAGTGGAAGAAGGACAAGCGCTGTGGTCACGGCGTGGCCGAGCGCAGCGATGGACTCAAGTGAGTAGCTCCTCTCAGGAACAGAGATTTGCATTTACTAATGAAATTTCACCTACCCCAAACCAGGTACGAGGGCGAGTGGTACAACAACCGTAAGCATGGCTATGGTGTGACCACCTTCCGCGACGGCACCGTCGAGGAGGGCAAGTACAAGAACAACATCCTGATCACCAGCCAGAAAAAGAAGCATTTGTTCCTGGCGCGCTCGCGCAAATTCCGTGACCGCATCACGGCGGCGGTAAACGCCGCCCAGCGCGCCCTCAAGATGGCCATGCAGCGCTCCGACATGGCCATCTCCCGGATGGCCACCGCGGCGGCCAAGGCCCAGAACGCGGATATGTCCGCCGAGCAGGCGAGGATCGATTGCGAGAACGCGGTGCGAATGGCGCGTGAATTCGCGCCGGACTTCAAGCCCTCGGTGCTGGAGCGTTTCGAGAAGCTGCGCTTCCGGGAACGGGAGCGCTTCCGTCCCGGCCCCGCGGCCGCCTCCGATGCCAACGTGAAGATGGGCCTGGGCATGCAGCAGCAGCAGCAGCAGGCGGGTCAGTTCTCGCCCGCGAGCAGCAGCGGTTCGGATGCGTATGCCACGCAGGCACAGCGCCAGCAGCAATATCTGACCATGCAGCAGCAACAGCAGCAGCAGCGTCGCGCCTCGCAGCAGCACCAGAAGCCGGAGTCCGACTGCCCCGTGCCTTCCTCGATGTACTCGCAGCAGCTGCCCGTCTCGCCGCAGACGGATCTGTCCGGCATGGTGAGCCAGGCCCAGCCCAGCCACGCCCAGGTGATCAGCGCCATCAACCAGATGTACCACCAGCAGCAGCACCAGCAGCAGCAACAGCAGCAGCAGCAGCAGAGCAACCCGCAAATGAATCCTGCATATCAGTTCCAGCAACAGCAGCCGCCAGGCCAGGCCAAGATGAATCCCAATCTCAGCTCGAGTCTCAAGCAGAACCAGGCCCCCAACCAGAACCAGACACCCTTTGGCGCCGGCAGCAATCAGCAGCAGCAGCTCCAGCAGCAGCTTCAGCAGCAGCAACAGCAGCAGCAACAACTCCAGCAGCAACAGCAACTCCTGCAGCAGCAACAATTGCAACAACAGCAGCAACAGCAACAGCAGCAACTCCAGCAGCAGCTCCTGCAGCAGCAGCAACTCCAGCAGCAGCCCTCGCTACAAGCCTCGCCCAGTCACAATGCCACCAATCTGCTGCGCCGCGCCTCCCAAATGCAGCAGCAGCAGCTTCAGGAGGCCGCCAGTGCCGCCGCCATGGCAGCGGCCCAACAGCAGCAACAGCAGCAGCAGCAGCGGGGCGGACGACCGCCCATGCTGGGCCAGATGGGACAGCAGTCCTCCATCGACCACTTCGACCACTACAAGCGTCCGCCCAGTCGCGACTCCTCCATCGATCGGTACGCCCGGGCGGCCAGTCGCCTCAGCGGAGCCTTTGCCGGCTCCCGACAGACGTCCCTGGATCGATCCGGACTGGCTGATCCACTAACCAATGGCGGCACCAGCACCCCGGATGGCCGTCCCCGGGCGGGCTCAGTATTCCGCGGTTCCACCCCGCAACCTGGAGCTGGAGGTACATCGAGCATGACGGGCAATGGATCGCTGCCCTCGGGTACGGGCGGCGGGCGTCTGTCGCGGGCGGGCACACCCAGTTTGGGCTCCACCGGACGAGCGCCCAGCCAGAGCAAGGTGGAGCCGATCTTCTCGTCACCCAACCAGCCGTTCGAGGACGTCCTGCTGCGCCAGCGGACGCTCGGCCAGGACATCATTCCCTCGCCCTCGCAGCCCAAGCGCACGGAGAGCCTGTACATGCCGGCTAAGCCGGCCACGCCGGTGGGCATGGCCCTGGGCGGAAAAGGAGGAGGAGGCGGCGGCGGTGGCGGCAAGAAAATGAAGGTGAGTAACAGGGTATTTACTTAAAAAAAGAGGATAAAATCTATTGTAAAAAGAGGAGAAGGTCCATGGCACCATTTCCAAATTATTTAGGTGATCACTTTCAACCCCACTTCGAAGCTCTTAAAGATTAGTTCAAGGGAACACTGAGCTGGTGGAGATGGCCAGAATTCCCGGGGAACAGAAAGACATTTCATAACACAGTTAATCCGAGCAATTAACTTAATTTGTACGCCATCCATCTTGTATGCGGGGGAGAGAGTGCTCCGAGTGATCCCCGAGAGAGCCGGACGGGGCGGGAGACTGGGTGTTCATTTTGAAGCATTTCTCGGCCATCTCTTTTGGCGGACGGGGCGAACATGTGCCCATTCTGGACTATTTATAGATGGGCACGAATGCACGCCAGCCGGATCAGCCGTCAGCGGTCGGCCATCGGCCATCGGCCAGGTTGGAATGCATGCGTGCCGCTGAATCTCTCTGGGTCTCCGGCTCTGTAGCTCTCCTGCCTGGTAGCTCTTCTGCTGACTAGTTCTCCTGCTCACTGGCTCTCCTGCTCACTAGCTCTCCGCCGGAATGAACACTCCACAAGTGGCCATTGGAAGGCCGGCGACAGAGCAATAAATAATCCTCTCGTGAAAGTGTCGCCCGCCGGCTCTTGGATTTTTGTGGCCCAGTGGCGACAGTCTGCGCGATGAGCTGGCCAGTAGCAGGCAACGCTTCGGCCACCACGGATTAACCACTCGTTGACGATTCCTACGAATCCCCCATGAGTGGGCAATATAATTAAATATATGTGCGACGACGGCCGCGGTCAAAACAAGACGAATACATAGGAATTCCGAAGAGCCTCTGAGCAGCGACAATATCCGCTGTTGTTTTGGCTCGGCTCCGCGACTATTTTTGGCCCTCCCCAACGGACACTCTCTCCGCGTCCGCACAGCGCCGTGTTCTTGTCGTGGTCGCCGTGATCGGTGCTCAGTAAGAACGCCAAGGGGGCACACGCCATGTCCAACTCGTTTACAAGTTGGAAGCGCCGCCTGTAGAGGGAAGAAAGATTACAGAAATTGTCCAACGTTATGCAAGCGGCCAGATAGCCAGACAGCCGCAGCAGACGTACCACTCAGTGTCGCAAGAGTAGAGTCACAGTCAAGTAGGGAACCGCCATGGACTGGTATCCGGAGGAGGATGAGGAGGACCTCATGTTCTCGCCGGCCCTGCTGGCGAGGAGGGCCAGCGAGAGCTGGATCGTTGAGCCGCCAGTTGAGGTGGAGGGACTTTGCCTAGTCCTGATGATTCCCAGCTAATCCGCAATAAATGCTTCCTCTCTTCCACAGACGGTGCCCATCAATGTGACGCTACAGCGGAAGAAGTCAATGCCGGATTTCCAGGAGCTGCCGCGTGCCACAGAGGCCATGAGCCGCGAGGAGGTGTCCGCCTTGGGCTCCGCTCGCCGGGAGGCAGTGCGTCGCCAGATTGAGGTCAACGAGCGCCTCAGGGCGAATCCCCTGCTGTATTTGGTCAGTCCACAGGTTAAGGTGAGTGTCTTCGAGTGTCTCTGAGTGTCTCCGAGTGTCTCTGAGTGTCTCTAGAATTATTCATATTCCACTGAGTAAGCGGCTGTCATAATCGATTTGTTTTCGCCAAAAATTGTTTCACAATCGCTGCACTTAAGTTAAGGCATTCGTTCTGCATAAATTATGAGTAATATTTGCATATTATATATGAATATATACATAATGTTTATGAATACATATATAATGTTTATTTTGCCAGCACAAAATTGCACACTGAGCAGATCATTTCGATAAGAGGCTATAGGTTTTCATTAATAAAATATTTATGCTTTGGCAGCGGTAGGGAATGTTTAGGGGGAGGTTTATAGACAACAAAATAAAATCATCAAAAATAATAATCCTTTATCCTCTTTACCCATCCAGGATTGGTTCGTGCGCCAGCAGCTGATGCTGCTCGTCCTGATTTTCAATGTGGCGTTGGCGCTGCTGTTTGTCTACATGCTCACCTAGCGCCGGAGGAGGATGCACAGGACGAGGCGGGACAGGGGCTTGGCTACGGATTCGGATTCGGATACGGTGTGGGCGTTTTGGGTCAGAGGCTGTCTCAGGTTCACTGCGTACTTCGGAAGCCACCGTTGGTCCAGGAGCCCCTGTTCCGCGTGTGGTCCCCCGCTGGCCCGCTTGATAGGGCCAATAAGTTTTTAGCATTTGCAGTGTAAAACCAGTTTAAAGAGAGAGCAAGTACCATTACTGTATATCATAGGGGACAGGCGAGGATGGGAACGGAAATCGAATAACGACGAGTCTAGACTGCAGCCAAATAATGGATTAAATAATTAAATTAACAAGAAACTCATAGCGCAGAACTGCAAGGCACAAATCGTAGTTAACTATAAAACAGAAAAACTTAGACCGCCATTTCATTTAATTTTTTCAAGCCAAAAAAATAAAAAAAACATTTGTATTTGTGGCTAACCGGGAGGATAGAAGGGAGGTAGGAAGGAAGTTAGGGAAAGGAGATCGAATAACTATATGCAAATCAATTTAACGAATTTTTCTACACATTTAATGTAAAGATAAAGGCAAAATACCAACTACACCTTAACCTAATCAATGTTTAATCGAGGAAAATAACGCGTAAACTTTAAACTTTAAACTCTGGCTGCATAATGTTACAAATAAAACATATAATTAAATGCAAGTTTAGGCGAATGAAAACACATAAAACAAAACAAAGGAATGCAAAAAACCAAAGAAACCAAGATACTTTTCCTATTTGCAATTGAAACTGCATTAGTCAGCAAACTTAATCAAAACAAAAGGCAACCGAATAATACATGTACTCATATTTATATATTAAAGTGTGCAATGACACCTATATTTGTATAATTAGCAAAATTGTGTGGGACCGAAAACAGCACCAAGCAGAAGCAGAAGCAGAAGCGAAAGCGCGGCAGCAGAGTATCTGCAAGATACTTGGAGTATCTGGCCCTGCTTAACGATTGTTTTGGTTTACCATTTGGACTACATTTGAACTATATTTCGAACGCGAGGAATAATATATATTTTAACGCAACGGATCAGATCAGAGAGATTGTCAATGAGTGAGGAGGAGCTGTATATATACATTTAAAAACAAACTATATCGTATAACTATAATTATTTTCCTCTCTATAATTTATGTTTAAATTCATATAGCTGGGACGACGACGTGTCATTATTTCAAAGTGTTGCAATTTATCGTTTTAGTTTCACTCTTCATTTACCGATGTACGAATATGTTCGAAGCATTATGATTTCCCTTATTATTTGTTACATTTTATATGCATACATTATTGAGAATGAAAAGATAAATAAATAAAAAACCGCACATTCGCATATCTCTGCAAGTGTACACTGCAATTGGTTCTTATTTACTTAAGCCATCTGGTTCTATTCTGCATTATGTGTTGACAAAATAAACTATCAAGTGCAATTATAGTAATCTACAAAAACGTTCTGCTTTCTTCGGCTATCGAGTGTACTGAGGAGGTGATAATATCTAATATCCAATATATATTCTTGAACGTCCCTTTCATGGCAAAGTTTAGTAAAGAAATGGAAAGCATACAGAAACCTTTAAAACGAAAGACTTGAGCCGTGAAATATGAGCGAATAAAAAATGGGTTATAGGAAGCGTAGTTCGAATATACTTATAGCGCTTACATACATATATATTTGCATACTGAATTTAATACAACTTATTTATGTATATATCCGTGTACCTCCGATGGGTAAGGAACCGACAAGCTGGCAAAAGTCGTAAGATTAAATCTTATTCAATGTTATCAAAAAAACGCAGAACATATATCAAGCCGAACGCAAACGAAATAAAATCTTTTTAAATACGAATAATAAAATGCATCAAAGCAAGATTAATGGTTGTTTTTTTATATAGGGATCTGGATGATGTAGGGGATTATTTGTGCTTTTATTTTTAATAAGCATATTTTTAATGGAATTAATATCAAGCTGATTTTTTTTTTAATTACAAAGTGGCCTGAAGCCCAAAAATATGCTAGTAGTTTCTAGTAAATTTTCAACATCTTTATTAAAAGAAATGTAAAAAAAAAACTTAAATTATAATCTTATATTTTGATTGTGACTTTCTAATATTGTTTTATTATATTTCCTATTATTTGTATACCAAAAACTTATTTATAAAAAAGTTTAAGCCATTTAACTCCCAGAAATCGTAATCCTAATCAGCTGCCTAAAGTCCTTTCTTTATATATTATTTCTTCTGCTTTTAAATTCTCTGTTAATAGTAAAACTTCAAAGGTAAAAAATAATTTGGCAATAATTTAATCATATTTAATGTCTCTAATTAGTTATGATTTATAACTAAAATAAATTATTAAATAGTTATGGAACCTAAACCTAACAACAACGAGGGAAACGGTAATCCATCTCCATCTTCAACCAACGCACTCAGTAGTCCCCGTAGCCCCTGCCCTGGTTGCCATAGCCAAAGTCCTTCAGGTAGTTATCTATAGCCAGATCAAAGGTGGACGATGGTTTATCCGCTCCAGACTCCAGAGTGCCGTAAGACTTCGCCTGCGGCTGCGGGGATGGGTAGGATTCGGTGATGCTGGGATAGGACTCGGTCTGGCTGGGGTACGACTCTGTGATGCTGGGATAGGACTCCTTGTGGCTGGGATACGACTCCTTGTGGCTGGGATAGGACTCCGTGGGGCTCGGGTAGATGGGAGTCACACTCGGGTAGGTCTCCGTTTGGCTCGGATATGACTCCGTTTGCGGGGCCGAGTACACCTTCTGCACCTCCTCCACAACGGGATACGAGGTGGTTCTATCGTAAATAGTCGAAGGTGTGGCCACCACCACCTTCTCCTCGTACGGCGTCTTGATCTTGGCCACAGACACTCCATCGGAGGCAGCGACTGCCGCCGCAGCGAACTTGATGCTGGAGGTGCGCTTGGGGGCCGGCAGGACCTTGCTCAGGATGGGCTCCACAGGACCTTGTCTGTACACCGGCGAGTAGTAAACGGAGGGCGAAGGAGGAGCTGGCTGGAGCTGGGGTCTCGATGGAGCCGAGGGATAGGACTTCTTGCTGCCATAGGCGCTGCTCAGGAGCTGGGCCAACTCTTCAAGAGTGTAGTTGGGAGCAGCTATGCTGGCTACCGAGGGCGAGGAGGAGGCCACAGAGGATGCCACCGAGGGAATGGAGGCCGGAGAAGCGTCAGCTCCTTCTCTCTCGTAGACCAGAGGATATGGCGGCTTGTAGGCCTTGGGGCCACCCACGGATCCGGAGTAGCCCTCGCCGGCGTACTTGGGGAAGTACTTGCGCTGATGGACGTGCGTGAACTCCACCTGGCCGCCGGATACGTACTCTCCAATGGAGGAGATCTGGGTCAAGGGCTGCTTGGGATTGGAGGTCACCACCTTGCGGCAGAACTCCTTGCAGCCTAGCTTGCACTCGCAGTAGCATTTCTGGTAGGCAGACGGTGGTTCTGTGGTGGGTACATTCGGCGCACTGGTGGTTGTGGGATAGAAGGGCAGTGAAGTGGTTGTGCTGGGCACCGAGGTTGTGGGCGGCCTGGTCGTCGTCCCCAAGGTCGTTCTGGGAGTCGTGGGCGTTGCCGGTGTGGTGGGCACCTCACTGCAGGGCACCTGCTCCCACACCTCCTGCTCGCACTCGGCGCAGTACTCCGGAAAGTGGGCCTGGCTCACCTGGCTCACCATCATCAGCGCCGCCATAAACAGCAAACTGCAGCGTTGGACCATCTGCGGGGGGGAGAACAGAGAAGAGTGGGTTTGGAAATGGGTCAGAATCAAGTCGAAGTGGCAATCGCAGTTGGAATCAGAATCAGAATCGCCAGTGCAATCGCTCCCAATCAATCGACCCCGTTTCTTACCTTTTTCAGCAGAATTTCTCCCTCTTTCGATCTCGTTCCCTTCTGGATCCCCTCAAGACTCCCTCTAGACGCGGAATTTCTCTCTGTCCCGGAATGGCACTTTGCAGTTGGTTGTTGGCCGCTGGTCGGTCGCGTGCGAAACTCTCCCATGCAAATCGCTGAATAGCTCTTAAATACGCTGTGGTGGCGGCTCGGTCGTCGCCGCTTTTACAACGCCGAACAAATGGGTCGCGGAAGCGTTGACCGCGTCACGTTCCAAACGCCCGCTGAGCTGCGATCGGAGCGGGGGGCGGTGGCTCCGGGAGTGCTCCGGAATGGGCCACAATCGCCACCGCCGCTTCCGTAATACACATTCAAGCATTTCTACTCGCACCCGATGGCGATAGCATCGCAGCAGCATCGAACCTTGATGGCGTCCAACATGGGCGAACATGGCTAACAAACATATCTCTTCATGACCCCTGGTTCATGGCTTCATGGCATTCACCTTTGAGACTCGCTGGGAAAAGCTTCATAAGCGTCCAATGAAAATGTGGAGCAGAAATGAGATCTGTACTACAAAATTTTTTTTATAAAGAGGTTCTCTATAATCGTGATAGTTATATTTCTCTAAGAACTTTGACGTTTCTGAAACATCTTCCTCTAAATATTTCCTATGGACTTAACATACCAACCCTATAGTTGATTTCCTAAACCTAAGTTAAACTTCTTAATTTTTATTTTAAATATTATTTTTGTATTTATATCTTTAACTCTGTTTTTTTTTTTCTGTCCCCATTCCGCACTCGCTGAGCTTTTTTTGGTCTCTGCGAAACCTTTCTGATCGGTTTGGGGATTTATAATTTCTGGGTCTTGGCCTATATCTTAAATTATCGTCTGTGGCTATATCATCTATAGCCTTATCACAATTCGTTGCAATTTCGTGGCACTTGGTAGCTACACGTTCCCCACGGATAAATACATTTTTGGAAAGAGACGATAATGCGTGTAATCAATAACTTATCTGGCAGGTATAATTCGGATTTAATATATATGAAACATCTTGCATTTATATATGTATATAATACACATAGTTTACAATGTAAACAAAATGAGTAATAAATAGTTTCGTATCTGCAAAAGATTTAAATTTGCTTTACAAATAAAAAAATATCTTTATTTTGTAAAAAAAATAACTCGTGAACTCAGATATTAGAAAACTATATGAAAAATATATATTTTATATTTAAAATAACCACCAGTTAGTTTTCTTAAGGGCAAAAAAATATGTTCTTACCCAGACATATATATATGTATATATTTTTTTATAAAATTATAAACTCTTATATTTTTTTTCGAAGTGCTTTTCCGTGTGAAGTACTTTCACAAAACTAATTTATTTTTAGCATAACTACAATATCATAAAAGACAACTTTAGTAGCTCACTTTCATATATTAAAACTTTTGTTTTTCATACCTTCAAATAACCGTTAACGATAAAAAATTGTTATTATAGTTAAAAGATGATTTAAAAACAATTTGGTTCTAAATTAATAAAACAAAAAGAATGCAAATAAAAAACAGTGATTCTTTTCCAACCTTGAAACTAATAAAAATTTATTCACTTGACACGATTTAATAAAACAATAAATAAATACCGGAAAGCAGCCTGAGGGTCAATTCAGATTGGCAACTCTGCTCTGGAAGGGCCTGGCCCCGGAATAGACCTCAAAGTCCGGCAGCAGTCTCAGCTCATCCGCGGCATCAGGCTTCCTGGTTTCCTTCCGCTTCTGCCTGCTCTCCAAGGAGCTGCGCTTCTTGTTGAGTTTGTCCCAGCGACTGGGTCGGAATTGCGGCGGCGGATGATTCACTGCCTCCTTGATTCTGGGAGGAATTGGCTGTGGCTTTACCTGCTCCTGCCTCACCCGATGGCTTTGCCTGCGCACCGCCATGTCCACATCGATGGTGTCCGTGCCACTTTGGGCGCTGGTTAGGCGCCTGAGCATTTCCTGGTAGTGCGGCTGATCCGCAGTGATGTACTCCGGCTCGTCCTCGGGATTGAGAATCTTGTAGTTGGGGGTGCCCAGCTCAAAGGTGGTGAAATCGCCGTGTTCCACCTTGTTTTTCAGATGCTTGGCCGTGTATCCGTACTGCTTGAGCGGAGCCATCCACCTGGCGTCCGCATCGGAGACGGCATCCTTGGCGGCAACTCCGCCAAGCCAGAAGCCCAGCAGAGCCATCAGCAGGAGGGACTGCAGCAGATGTCGTGATGTCGTCGGCGAGTCAACCATTTTCGCACTGATGCTCCCATTGAGCGTTAGCCAAACCCAATAGAGTTGTCTTCGGCAGCGGTAATTGGACGCCCTCGAGTCGCCGCAGGCAGCTACGTGAGATTAGAGGCATCTATGGCGACCATGTCGCGTCTGGCGACGATAGCATTAGTTTGTGCTTATCACTAACTCGGAGCCAGCTGCACCGCTATGGTGATGATGACACATCTGGCTATGAGACACCACTCTGCTCAGGTGGAGTCTCCCCACTGGAGTGAGTCCAAGAGTTCGAGTTCAACTAACTTAAGTCGGTTTCATTCACGTTTTATTTAACCATTGAATGGAAGAAAAAACTTTACCGCTTTTTGTTCTCTGAAAGTGAGAAAAAAATAGGAGATATGGATAAAAAGTTATATCTAAGTTGGTTGTCAGCTTCTTCTCTACCATTATCTTGCTAGAACGGGTTTATTTTTCCGGCTAACTTAGTTAGTCAGTGGTATTACCACAAGGAACTAGTTTAAGATATATTTTTAATATTATACATTTTATTTTATGTTTCAATAAACATATTTAAGTTGCAATTATTCAACTGATAAACTAATAAATAAGAAATTAAAAATTGTTGGGTTGTAAACCACAATCAATTAATGTCAGCAGATCTTGTATGATCTTAAACGTTACCATTTAATATTTGTTTATAAATATTTCTATCTAATTATTATTCAAATTTACTCACAATAAAGTTTCACAAACATTATCCCTTATTTTCCACATTTTCTCAAGCTAAACAAATTGATTCTTAAATTTCCCTGTTGTTCCCAATAAAAACTCCATGTTTTTTGTGTTCTTTTAGAGAACAAATTGAATGCGTTACCTTCTTTATAGTTATGTATATTTAAATGGACGAATCTATAATTTATTTAATGGAGCATGGCAGTGAGACGGTTATCCCGATGAGCTGGTGATGGTGTGAGGTCCGATCCTTTTAGTACTTGTACTGGGCTGTGGGTCCGGAGACAGAGACGTAGTTGCCGGTGGGCAACTCCTGCTTGATGATGGCCTTGGGGGCGGCATAGTGAACCAGCGGTGCCACCGGCACCACCGGAGTGAGGATCTTGGCGGCCAGCAGCTTCTTGGGAGGCTCTGGCAGCGGGATCTTGATGTCCGTCGGCTCGCGCTGGACAATCGCCTCGAAGCCGTTGTGGTCGTCCGCCTTGTACTGGACAATGCGGCGATAGCCATCGGAATCGATCAGCTCGTAGACGCCCTCGACCTTGTCGTCCTTGCGCGTCTCCTTTTGGCTCTTGATGTCGCCCGTGTGGGGATCATTCACCGCCCACTGGAACTCGTAGGCCACCGGTCCATAGTCCGGCTCCGGCTGCAGTTCAACTGCCCAGACAGCGCTGGCCAGGCACAGGCACATTAGGTAGCTAAGCTAGAAAAGGATTCGAGGAGCTATTTATCCCGGAAAGCGATGCTGCGACGGTGTAGACTCACTTTTCCCATCATTTTTGGGTCTTTGGGCGTGTTGAAGTGCACTCGACGAAGATCGGAATCGAAGTAATTAATCTGGGGTAGTCCTCGGCTGCTTATATACGGACACTGGCGCACTGGTGCAGTATAAGCCACACTTCACACTCCACACTCATTACTGACTCCGACTTGGATGTGGCAATCCACCCAGAGTGTCGTGTCGTGTCGATTTTCGGCACGCGCGCCTCCCAAACAAGATCGCCGCCGCGGCCCAACTGGAGCGCGCTCATTAACTGAGCCCCCAAAAAATTATAATTAAACAAGAAATATGCAAAGTGTGGTTCGCACTAAGTCTGGGTCTAAGCTGATATCGACTTACACTGAGAATAAATGGGAATGCGAAAGAGAAGAGGGGATATTTAGATCTAAATAGTTATGGTTAGAGTTTCGGGTTTATATTTCTATATTCTGTATTAATGCTGTTGAAACTGTTATTGAATCCTTTAGTTTAAGAAATTATTTCAATAAGTTCGGCATGTTCATGTTTATAAATCCTTTCTGTATGCAACTGAAACTTATCAATATACATTTTGGGGAAAATTTTACTTTAAAAATCCAATAAATAAGCCAAAAAAGCATTTATTTCAAGTAAAAAAGCTGTTCCGTGTTAGTTTTTGTACTTTTAATAAATCTGCATACCCAGTTAAGGTATTAGAGAAATTTAAATTTTTTTGAATTTTTGAAAATTTTAATGATGTAACCCCTTTTAAAATTTTGAAAAAATTTTGTAGATTTTATTTTCCTAAAAACATGGCCAGATCGACTCGGTTTTTGATGCTGATCAAGAATATATATACTTTATAGGGTCGTAAATTACTTTTTCATTCCCAAAATTAATTAAAAACAAAAAATTAGGTAGTTATAGTATATAAATTAAAATTTGTTTATTTCCCCAATAACTGATTATTTTTATATAAAAAATCCAAAGAGAATATAGATTTTAGAGTGTAAACAACTTCTTAGAAATATAATCTACAACTAGAGCAATAACAAAAACTGTTTAAAAGTTCTACAATAAAAATAATCCTATTCAATATCTTATAAATTTCCACCTAGAACCCTTACAAAAGCACTAAGTCACATTCAAGTAAGGTATTCTATTAAAGTATTCCATAATTTAGTATAATTTCATTGATATATTTACAAATATTTAAAGGGTAAAAAATGAATACAAAAATGTATACAACTAAAAGGCTAAAATTTCTCCCTCTGCACACATTCGCTAAGTAATATGCCCCACCAAGTGGGAGAGCTTTAGTGATCTTAGAGGTGTCGCGCTAGTTGGTCTCTGGTCCGGCGGCCAACAAATGTGCAGATTAATTTACTTTGTCAATAATTTGCAACATTAGAGACATTGGGCAACAAGGCCTCTGCAGACTGTGCATTAAGTCATAAAAATAATTGTCATGTTTTAATGGATAGCAAGCTGCTGGGATTGGGCTTGAGGAGGGGAAACCTTCAGATCCTTTTGCCACCAAGTCGTTCGATGCCATTAACAAATATTTTAATTAATCGTTAGCTTTTAGACAGACGAGTTTCCTTTGCAACCGCCGAAAAATCAGGTTACTCTATCTGAGAAGTTTTGATTTAACGCAGCCGGCGAGCGTGTTTGTCGAACCTTAAAAGCAATCTGTGGTATGCACACTTGTTAGGCGTAGCTGGCTCCGAAACTGGGTTAGTTTAGACCAAGCGCCTAAGACTTAGACTAAGACTAAGACCAGACAGACAGCGGGGTGTTCAACTTGGACTTTGGTTTTGGGTTGTGCGTAAGTTGGCCGTTGGGTTTCATCAGCCTAAGTATATCTATGGGTTGTCTATGTGAGGGGTATTGTTTGAGGACTCCTTTTGGGGTATCCTAATTAGCAGGCTCGCTCTCCTTTTCCAGCTTGCCACGTATGGTTCGCTGGCAGCGGGATCTAAGCAGCTCTCGCCTCAAGGCATTGCTCTCCGTCTCAACTGTTTGGATGAGCTGAAAGCAGGGTATTTTTTATAGGGTTTCAATTGGTGGTGAAAGTCCTAAACCTACACTGTGTGTAAGGGCAGCTCTTTCCTTTGTCTCTGCATCGGCGTCATCATCTTTGGGTCCTGACTCACTGCTGGAGGAGTTCTGTCTCGTATAGAGAGCTTTGGGGCAGTCTTCTTCGTACTTGGGCGGTGGATCATCATAATCGGGAGCTGAAGATGCCAAACTGGTAGCTCCTTGTGCAGAACTTACCTTCAACGCAGCCAACTCTTCGCGCAGACTTTGGTTTTGCATTTCAAGTACTTCAACCTGAAAAAATCGTAATTAATTAGATTATATCAAAAACACTCTAAATAATCTTACGCTTTCCAGTTCAAAGTCCATTTCATCTATGATATCGTATGACTCATCCAGGGCTCGTTGCAGCTTCTCCACTTTGACCCTTAGATCCTCCAGTTCACTGATATTGTTTTGGGCCGACTGACGCTTCTCTAACATCAGGCGTTGCTCTGGAAATAGTAAGAATAAGTATCTTCATAGACTTTCTGCCATCCGTGACTCACCTGCATTGCGCTGATCCAATGCCGACTTCATCACTAGCCCCGTCAGGGTCTTCTGTCGCTTGAACATCTCCTCCAGAGCCCGACAACGCTTCACCTTCTCCAGGTAGGCATCGTGCAGCTTATTATACTTTTTCTTGTGCTGCTGCAGGGTCTCCACCACGCGATCACGCTCCTCCTCCAACTGGAAGACCATAATCTTGGCCTCCACATTGATGGCGGCATTGGTGCTGTGGCTGGCCGAGGCTCGATTCAGCCGATGGCGCAGCAGAATATTCTCCTCCTCCAGCTGAGCACTTCGCGCCTTTGCTGTGTGTGCGTTTTCGTGAAGCAGTTACATTACTCTGCGTATACGCAACATAATTAAGTATACGCACCGGCGGCCAGCTCTGCATAGAGCACCTGCATCGTGGAAGAGGCGCGCTTCTCCATTTGATTTTCAGTATGTAAGTGAATTTCTGTTTAAAATATTACTCAGCACCAGAAGGAAAACCTTTGTGGCCGACAAAACACTAAAGATAAGCTATCAACATTTCAAATTGCATGGCTGTCGCACGTCAGAGTTGTCAAAGTTTTGAAAATCAACGAATTGCAAGGAAAATTTATTAACTTAAGTAAATTATCAATTCAAATGTTTATTTAAAGGTGGGAATTAAGAAATTTAAGATATTTTAAGTAATAAAATATTAATTACGATATATGTATATTACGATATTGGTCTGTTGGTTCTTGCCTCGGCTAACAAAAACGTGGAAAGGTTACACTAACAAGTCCAGTAGTTCTTATATCCAACACAAGCACTCCACGGCGGCGCTAGTGAGACTAAATTGGAACTTAAAAAATTTTAAAGTTCATGAAAAACCAGTAGAAACTCTTTAAAAAATTTGTTCAAATAAAAACTATTGGTTTTTGTCTATTACAATATTTTGTTTATTTTGTTTTTCTTTTTCAGGAGTCTCATTGTTTTCATTTCATACATTTTTCCCTTATTCAGTTTACTTGCAATATTTTCTCTAAGTAAAAATATGTTTTCCTTAAGCATACTTTCTCGCATACATAAACATATACATAGTTAGTTAAATATATACGATTTGTTGCACCTAAGACCCGGGCGGGATGTCTTAGTGGTGCAGTCTGTATTAAAATCGCTCTTCGTTATGTTACGAACCCTTAGCTACTCGTAGGTACACTTATCAACGTACAGTTGTATACATATACATATATATAGATATATATATATATTTATATATATTTAAATGGATCTATTTAGTGCTCGGGCAGGGCTAGCTCTACCCTCCTCCTACTTCATGTGGCTGGCTGTGTGTGTGTGTGTAAACATAGACTTAGTGGCTACTGAATTAACCTAGATTGCATCTCTTAGGGCTACTCTGGGGGCGTTGCACAGGAATTGAACTGGTTGGGAGAGCGGCTCGGCGGGCCTCTCCCTTTTCTGTGTGTATATTTAATTGATATTTTGTAAGGCATTATCGCATTTAAAGTACATCATTCGGTTTTAAAATACATGCTACACTCGCTCTCTTCTCGTCTGCGGTTAAAACAGGGAATTGAGGATATATTAAAACTAGTCTTCATTCGAACCCTTCTCTAGCATTGGTTGTCCACAAAGATTCTCTAAATAATTGTATTGCATAAGAGTTACATTCAGCGTGTTTCCTAACCTTCCTTCCCGGCCTCTTTGGCCACTTCTCTTCTTTAATTTTCTCTCTCGTCTCACACTTCGTTGTTTCACAGCACAATTTCCATTGACAATTGTTTACATGTTCGGTTTATTATTAAAACATTGCAATTTGCTATTCACCTCTCTTGGAATTCTCCTCCTCTTGTTCCTGTCTTTCACCGCGGTTCTGAAACCGAAATTGCACAAAGTGGAAAGCGAAACAAATCCGAGCAGTTCGAGGACCTTACACTTCACCTAAAAATACAGTACAAAATACTCCTATCACAACAATCTACGGCTAGCCTAAAGTATATGCTGTTAGTTGCTCACTAGGACGCCTTACTACTACCGCCTAAACATGATCTGCAAGCAGAATTCGCGTTCGTGTTGGACTCGTTTCGGTTTCGAATTCGGTTTGCAAGTTGCGTATATCAAAACAGAATTATAATTCAGGAAAGTTGATTTTGAACACTCGGTCGTAGATAAGTACAATGAGCATGTGAGAGTTCTGGAAACAGACGCTTCTAAGGACACCAGAAAAGAGGAATGGAGCCGCCCATCCTAGTTTAAAAATACTTCAAACTAAGCTCTGGTTGAGCGCTCCTCCTCTTCATCGTCGTCGTTGTCGGTGATGAGCTCGTTCCGATCGTCATCGATCTGGATCTTGTGGTGCGACGTGTTCCGCGTGTGCTGTTGCGCATGCGGATGGGATGAATGCGGATGACTGGCCACCGTTGAGCTGGCCGGAGCATCCTCCGGCAGCACTTGATAATTCAGATCCTTGGAGTTGGTGCGACGATGCCGCAGCACACTCAGACCGGTGGAGCTACCATCCGTTACTACTGCTGGCTGCCCAGCGACAAGGTTTCCCGGTATGACACTGGGAATTTTGGTATTTAAATCCTTTGAGTTATTTCGCGAATGACCTCGGGATCCCCCTCCGCCTGCTTCCATTTCATTGGAGTTCTTTAGCTTTCCCGTCTCCGTCACCACGTTCTTCAGCACATTTACGTTCTTCTTGGGATTGTGGTGTGGATGTGGGTGTCGCAGGAAGTCCGCATCGAAGCGTATGTTGTTGGGCATGTAGATCTGATCGTAGCTGTGGTTTCGCGAATGCTTCTTGACGAAGTGCCCACAGCCGGTAGTCAGCTCGTCATCGTCCTCCTCCTCGGCACAGTCCTGCGGCCTTAGCTGGTTCTGAATGTATCGAATGGGCTGGCTGTTGTCGTGCAGATCCGTCGAATGGTTACGCGTGTGCGCCTGGAACTTTTTGAGATTCTTGTATTTATTATTGCTACCGCTCGCCTCCTGGCCAGCCGCATCCGCAGGACCACTAGATGAGTTGTGATCTCGGGCAAAGCTCTTGATCATCTTCACATCGCATGAGGCGCTGCGGAAGTGCTTCTTGGACTTCGTCTGCGGCTGCAGGTTGCAGGTGTTGGCCGGTGTCACCACGTGGCCGCACTTGTCGTAGCTGCAAAAAAGAGATTCGATAAAGTTAGGAGGGGTTCGAAGGGTTTAATTAAGACTAAGCTCACCAGTAATCCATTTGCATGGTGCGTGAATCGTTGCGGGAGTGTCGCAATATGTCTGTGGGTATGATCAGCTCTCCGCCGCCTCCCACAAAACCAGTTGCTGGCTCGGCGCCAGATAGCTTCTCTTCAAATACTGAAACGGTAACAAAAGACGATGTTTTTAGAGTCTAGATACTTAAAGAATAAGTGTTCTGTTGATGATGCGCGTATTTTGAATGAATTATTTAAAACTGGTTTAAATTTGTCTTAAAGTAAACAAATATGTTTACTGATGTTTTTTTTAGAAAATTAGTGGAAAACATATGGTTCTGTTTTACTAATTTTCCAGATCAAATGGATTGCTTCTCTAACAGTTTTACACTTTACTTTGTTGGATATCCTCTTTGTATATACTCACATTTATCCAGACTTATTATGGAACCGATAATAGGATCGCTGGCATTCAGAGGCTTCATCTTCTCGAGCTGCTTACGCCTGCGCACTAACCACCAGTCCACAATGAAGATGCACAAGGCCACCAGCTTCACAGAAGCACATAGACCCACATATCTGAAAAATAATACATAAAACATTAAGAAAATCCATTGATAAATCATTTTAACTTACTTGTATCGAAACTTTTCAATGTCGTATATTAGACAACGGCCTCCTTTTTCGCCACAAGCCGATTTCCACAGCAGGCAGGTGGAATCAATGAGATTGCCAAAGAGTATGGGGGCGGGTATATAACCAAACAGGCGAAATATTACAAATTGCATGCCCAGGGCAAAGGAGCGCTCCTCCTCGGAAACCGATCGCAACACGATCATGAGCAGCGGCATCTGCGTGGAGGCCACCACAAAGGTCATGAAGAATAGGAGGATGAGGAACGGATAGATGGTGCGGCAGGGTGTGGCACAAGGGCCAGCAGTGGCCACCGGCACTACCGTCACCTCGGCAAAGTCCTCGTTGGCACTGAGAGCCTGGGCCTGGCTGCCACCAGCGCCCCGATAAATGCTGCTCGAGATGTTGGCGTGAACACCTAAAGGGAGAATTTTATATTATTATTATCTTCAAAGCAAGGTTCGCTTTACTCACATGCACAGTTGGTGTAGTTGGAGCTGGAGGAGAAGGCCGTGCATCCGGCGTGGCATGGACTGAAGTAGGTCAGCCCGTTGTTGCCGCACACCGGCTCCACCTCGCTCTGCAGGCACTCGCAGCCAAAATTACAGGCAGCCGTCAGGTTCACCTGGAAGGGCTGCTCGATCGTGGATCCCTGCTTGTTGCTGTTGTAGTAGGGAATCGTGGTGCCGGCCATCTTGAGGTTGTCACAGCCCAAGAAGAAGAGCATGGCGTAGCAGGCCAGACAGATGACGTTCGTAATTAGCACAAACTGGACGGCTCCCTTGGGCTTCAATTGGAAACGCTTCAGAATGCAGCCGCCCAGGAAGATGCCGATGCAGGCTCCAGGCACGGCAATCGAACCGGTAAAGATATTCGCCTGACTCTTGCCCAGGCTGAACTGTGTCTCTAGGTACTTGGGCAGGAAGACCACGAAACCGGAGACGATCATCAGCTCCATGCAGGCACCCAGGCAGGTCACAATGTACACGGGATTCTTCACCAGGCGCAGCATCGACTGCGGTATATCCTTAATGTCCTTGCCGTAGCCAGTGTCTACCTTGGGCGGCGGCTGCGATTGCTCCTCCTTACTAGTCACGGCCACGATCTCCAGCTTTTTTACCTTACCCATTTCATCGGTGGCCGCCACGGCACCCGAGTTATTGGGCAGCACGGGTTGGACCACGCTGCTCTTGCGGATCTTTTTCTTCTCGCGGGCGAGCACCTTGGGGAAGGAGAAAAAGGGTACGGCCACTACCAGCAGGATGACGCCGCACAGCAGGAAACCGCCCCACCACATGCCCACCCAACGTCGGTCGCCGGGAGCTGCAGGAAGAAAGGAAATATCATGTTAATAAGGTATTCCTCTTCACGATTAGTTTGCGATTTTAAAAGAGATCTCATACTCACTAATGGATATTGTGGTGGAGGACAGCGAGTCCATGTGGAAGGAGAGCAGATAGGCGCCAAGCAGGAAGCCGACGACGGGTCCAAAGGCGCCCATGCTGTACATGCAACCGATGTACATTGAGGAGCTCTCCGTTCGCACGTGATCGTCCACATAGGTGGTGCCCAGGGTGAAAAGCGGACTGCCGCCACAGCCAAGGAGCAGCTGGGCGAGCACAAAGAGCAGCACGGGTCCCGTGGTGGAGGCCTTGCCCTCCAGGCAGTTGTCCTCGCGCAGCGTGTGCGGCGCCAGGGGCTGATGGGACAGGCCGCTGGACAGGCGACCCAGATCCATGTCCTGATCCCGGACCAAAGCACTGCGGCATATATTGTCACTAGACTTGTTCACGATCGCAATGCCCGGATTGGGCTCGCCCGTGAAGTGCGGCACCATGAACACCAGCGACCCGATGCCCATGATCACCGCCCCGATGCCGATCCACACGGGAATGTGTCGCCTGCTACCCAGGTAGCTGACGAAGATCACCGTGATGACGTTGCCGATCTCATAGCTGGAAGCTATCAGGCCGGAGTAGCTGGAGGGGATCTCGAAGCGCTTCTCGATGGTGGTGATCACTGAGTTAATGTAGCCCGAGCTGAGGGCCTGCTGCATCATCACCAGCAGCGATAGCAGCAACACGAAGATTTTGATGCGGGCGAACCTCTGGATGCCATACGGCCGGCAGTTCAGGATGCCACAGTCGCCGGAACGGAACTGCTCCTCGTCGTAGTCCTCATCCTGCTCCACCGGGCATTTGCCCGCCGATGCCTGCCGGCTGTGGCACTTGACCGTGACACTGTCCACTCCCACCTGTGTAGCTCCTCCTGGAACGCCCCCCGTCGCTCCCGTTCCCGCTCCATCCCGATCGCTGGCGAGGTGAGGCTGATGATCCTGGTCGAGGGCCACATCTACGCTGCTGTCGTCGCCGCTATTCGTCTCCGAGTAGAGGCCGGTCATCTGGTACATCGATTCCTGCCGCCTGCAAGTGAGATTTTTACCGAGGTCAGAGGATCAACGAGAAGGATTTGACAATCGGCTATGATAGTTTTTTTGTGCATGTTTTAATGGGATTTTAGCCAATAATCCCAAAGTCTTAACTAATTGAAAACCGTTTAATTTTGCGTAGGGACTTCCAAAAACATTTTGACACCCAAACTTTTGGGATACTGACTTGTGAATTTTTAAATATATAAATGTATGGCACCTACTGATTTCAAATCTTATTAGAAAAACCACCAGCCTACAATTTGATATAAAAACTTCTTTTTTGGATCCTTGGAATATATCTTCCACCCACAAATCGTTAACTAAAGGCTCTTCCTTATACTAACTGCTGTTGTTAACTGTCTTTTGGTTAGAGCATTCACAAGTTCGTCCTTGCTGCATTATTGGTTGCCTCTTTTTTGTCAGACTTTCTAAAGGCGGCCTAGAACTTGGCGATGGACGGTCCAAGGACGCCCGAGGGCGAGGACAACTCACCCCGGTACCTCTCCTCTCCCCAACGGTTCAATGTCAAGCACTCTGGGCTGTTGGCCAACACAGTGCCACCTCCTGGCTCCTCCTCGACACGCTGGCTTACTTGGCTTGCTGGCAGCTGCAGCCACAAATGGTTCCCGTTCTCTGCCTGTCGGCGGCTTTTCCGGAGTTCCGTCGGCTGGCGAGGCACGCGGATGACTGCGGATAGCTGGGCGAATCGCGGAGTCGCTACTCGCTAGCAGTCGCTAGTCGCTAGTCGCGCCTTCAAGCTCACGTGCTCGCCCCGGGACTTATTTGTCACGCTTTCCTTTTCCTCTTCCTGAAGCCCCTTGCCCTGCGTCCCTTTGCATATTTCAAACTTGACCGACTCATCGTAATCGACTGTTATCGATCCGATGGCTTTCGGTTTAGCGAAGGCGCTGCAGTCTTATGAATTATGGAGGCACCACCACCACCGCTTAGCTCCTAGCTCCACCCAGCTGTAAGCCCGCCCACGTGCCACTAAACGTGCCCAAAGTCACAAGCTAATTATTGATATGGTGGGAGTATGGGCAATAATATTTCTGTTTATTTACCCAAGGCAAGTGTCAATTTATGTAAATAGTTATTCCCCTTCCGGCGGATCAAGAGGTGGGCTAATGTCCTGAACAAAGAAATAAACGAGAGAAGAAGGAAGCTAGGAGATAGCCGAGGTTATAATACTCTTTAAGTTACTGAGGAATATCCTTTGGAAATCGTTCATAATACTATTATTTTTTTATATTTTTGAGTTCTTTAAAGATTAACAATTGTAAAATCGTTAGAAAATGATTATCCAGGTTTCACAAAACTTTGTTTTTTAATATCAATTATTCAATTATCAATTTCAATATCAATTAAAAATAAGATCAAGTTAAACAACGAAAGACCTCAGGCTCCTTAGTTTATAATATAAAAATACAAGAATATCAAGTTCCTCATTAATAGAAAGAATACGCTCCTCAGATCAGTATGTCTTCCTGCTCTCCAAACCATATAAATTTAGTATATTTTTTTCAAAAGTAATAAGGTTTCTTCATCCCCAAAATCCCTCAAACTGGCAGATGCCTCATGCTCAGTATCAATGGCACCTGCTCCTCCTTCGCAAGGGCATCTAAAGAAACTGGCAAGTGCAGCGATTTGCTCACCTGTGACCTTTGCGATGTGTCGTGCCGGTGTCGGTGGCATTGTTGGCATTGTTGCTGTTGCTGCTGCTGCTGGCGGTGCCTGCTCCCCCCACAGTCGGGGGCGGGGGGTCGGACTCCTGCTCGAAGGAGGGATTCGTATACTGCTCGATGTGCTTGGCCGACATCCTGTAGCATTTACTTGGTCAATCGATCAGCTTTGAGGCATATCCTGGAAAAAAGCAAAGAGCGGGAGAAAATGGTGAGTTACGGGTGGGTGTTTCCTTCCCTGTTCCACGGAACTGTCATTAGGGACATCCCCCACGCATACACATACAGAAATCCCCAGAGTTGATGACGCCGACAATTACTTCCTGAAAACCACGCTTGCCACACTAATTGAGCTCAAACGCAGACAAGTCGCTGGAAAAATAGGGAAAAAGATAATTACGGAAGGCGGTGACCCTGTCACCCACCTAGTTCCTCTTTTTTACACAACCTATCCTGTTCTCCTTCTGGCGCGAGATACCCTCCCATTTGGCCGGCACCAGACATCCGCAGGACGAGAAGGATGCTTGCCGACGCCGTCTTCTATTAAAAGCTAGCTGCGCTCTCTCTCTCTACACTCGGGCACTTGGCCGTGTGATGAGGACGATGATGATGCTGGCGGCTTAGTGGAGGATGTCCTTATTTGAGATGCAATCGTGACACAATCCTGACAGTCAGTGCTCAAGAAAACTGACACAAACCAAAGCGACAGGCATATATATTCTATGGCGTCTTATAATAAGCTAAGGCTCTCCCTGGGGTATTCTCATATTAAAAGCGAAGTGTATTTCTTTGTTTCACAAATAAAAATAATAAATAATAAATAATAATGTAATATCTTCTATAGCATTTTCCAATTCATTGCCTCATCTCTTTCGGAGATAAATGCGTGACAAGACCACACATTCCACATCCGCTCGGTGGAAGGGCTAATGAATCTGCTATATACCATCTTCAAGATACAAAAATGAGATCCCGAATGGCATCAACAACGTCATCGTCATCGCCATTGCCATAACCATCGGGGTGAGAGCTAACAGTTGCTCACTTCGACGCCGATTTTCCTTTCATTAATATGCGACGCTGCCAAAGACCAGTAGCCACAACCAACAACAAAAGCAACCAAACACAATGGAGGCGACGCCACTTGAACACGCCTCCTCGCACGCATCCCCCAGAGGGAATGTGGAGGCAAACAGTGCAGAGAAGGGAGAAAGCTGTGAGCGAAGGCCACGACTATGAAATACCCGGTACTCAATGTCTTTAGACGCTGCATTGGATTGGCTTGTAATATATTTAATGCATGTATTCAGGAGAGAAATAACTTTGAACAAGAAAAAGTATCATATATAAATCGATACTTCGCGCGTGGGTCAATATATAAATCAATATTTTAATGTTACGATACGGTAATAACGATAAATCGATCATCTGTTTGATATATCGGAAAAATATAAACGGAATCAGATACAGAGATATACTTTTAGATAGATCAATAACTATAATTAAAGGCAATATTTTTCAATATGTAAAATTTCAAATTATTAAAGTTTAAATTATTTTCGATATAATAGGGAACGTATAATATTATCGATCTTTCATATCGTGTTTTTTCATTAACATACATCCCTATATATACCCTTGTTACTCTTCTATTACCAAGCATAAACAGCAGGAGGGAGAGAAATAGGGAAGTAGGGAAAACTTTATCGATTGCCTGCGAGGCTCAAAAGAAATATGAAAATCAGCAAAAAGCTAATGCTTGTGATTGTGAGGGTGCTCCTCCATATACCGCCTATCCTAGCCTCTCGCAGCTGGAGGCCCATGCAAAAGGCAACTAATTGAGGATTTACTTGGGAGCTTACCCTTATGGTTGGATGGATGACCGCTTAAGTGTGATTTAGGGGCTTCCATTAGTTGTCGTAGGCGGCGGTGCACTTCTGGCTGCAGCACTTTAGCCACCGGTTAATCAATTACCCGCTATCCTACATACCCATTGAAATTTCCCGCTCGCTGACCCACAAATGCTGACCGGCTTATTGCTTCCATGTTCCACATTTTGAACTTTTGTTTCCTTTTCAGTTTTGTGCTCTTTTTTCTCGTCCAAGGGTTTTAGTGTCACACAGATGCTGCTGCTGCTGCAGCTGTTCCTGGATAAAAAGTATGATGGAGGAGCAAAGTTTTTTCTCGACTCTCTATACCGATTCCTTGGCCAATTGCCAAACTGAAATTGTACCCTGTGTGTTCCCTATTTGAGGTAGTCGCTCAGTTGTCACCGAATGCGGCAGGAAATGTTGTTTACTCTGGAGATCGCTGGAGCGAACAAGCTCTAATGATACAATTGCTGAATTACACATCCCTAATTGGAGCACAATCGGAAGTGTTTTCATTAATCAGATCTCTCACGGGAAATTATAAACACCGAACAAAATATATATTTACTCAGACACAGACACATAACCGAGTTATTTTACTCGGTTTCACAATGTGAGTTAATTAAAGGGCGACATGGCAGCGCAAATTGACCTTCTCTGGGTGAAAAAAAATAAGAGTAAGTATTATATAAATCGAGTTTGGTCCCAAAACTTGACGTCATTTATGAAATATTTTATCAGTGGAGGCCAGGAGACTGGCTGGAGTGAAAGCGACCACAGAAAACCCATCAAATTGAGTTGAATTCGCATTTTTCGAATATTAAATATAATTTCAGACAGCCCAGCAGTTGCAGTGACAGGTGGATTTCGATTGCATAAGGTTCATTAAGTCGGCAAAGGGATAAAAGGGATTACAGCGAAACAGATGACTTGAAACTTTAAATCAATTTGTATTTTACAGAGTAGACTATTTGGTATTAAAATTAAATCACTCTATAACAACATTAAACTCCACTACAGTCTTATATAAACAATTGTTATAACAGACGCCTTATAATCTTTTAATAAAATACATGAGGAGTTGCAGTCTGCTTTCTAAAGAAGCATTTATTTTGTTTTCTTTTTTCTACATTTCAGTACATTTTAATACATTTTAAGCCAATATAATCGATAATAGCACCTAAAAAGATTTAAGCATCCTTAAATATCTTTTTTATTACTTCCGGAAAAAATATTAAAAACTCACAAACCAAACAAAAAACCATCAAAAATAATAATCTCCTATTTCCACAAAGATTTGTTTCTAAGCTCAATCACTTGTAGAATTCTTTATGGGCAATAAATAGCTGCCAATTTTATAGCTATTCCTGAACTCATGAAAAACCCACCGAATTTTGCCATTCAGTGAATTTCCATTTGCAAACCCCACAAGTTCATTTTGATTCCGAGCGCGTTTACTTTTTTTAATAGTACAGATTGTGCTTTGATCTTGATCGCTTGGCGCTAGTTCCTTGGTCACGCCCTTTATGGGTTATTCCGCCGACAACTCGGCGTCCATGAAGATGCGGATCACGCACGGGCTTCCAAGTTCTCTCCTCGGTGTCTTCGGGAGAACGTTGAACCCGCGAAGAGTGCGGCGAGGTGGCTGATGTAATTAAGTCAGACAATGAGCAGGTCCGGCGACAATCGGGAGGAGCAAATGGGCAAAGTGAGCAAGTGCCGGGCGGCGGGAAACGAGATTTACTCCGTGCGATTCTTGGCCAAAATGGTAAAGGTCAGGGGGGCTGCGTTATGGCCCGAAAGCCTGTCATAGCCAAAAACGGAAACTTGTTCGAGAGCCGCGAGATTTTTTCGGCTCTGTCGGATGTGTCATTCTCCTGAGTCAGACTCAGTCTTCCCCTCGCTCTTTTTCGCACTTGCCTGCCGCCTAATTGTTTCCATTCGCTTTGAGTTCATTTTTAGAATCTTAATGGGGATTTTGGAAGAACAATCAAAGGTAAATGGAAAGCGAATACAATTGCCCGGCCATATAGGGGATCCCGAAACTGCATTTCTGTATGCAGCCAAGATACACCGATAAAGATACACAGATACATACGCGCGATCTCAGGCGATTCGCATACAGGAAGTTATTTTCACAAAAACAAGTTTTCGAGCGCGGTTTCTTCGCTTGTTTTTGTTTTGTTTGCATTGTATTTATGTTTTTCTGCTTTTCTGTTTTGCTGTTTTGTTGTTTTTCTACTTTTTTTTGTTTTTGTCATTATGTGTTAGCAGATACAAAAAGATACAAAGTTACTTTCACGTGGAGTGTGAAGTCACCTTTAAAAAGGCATAGAAAGACTTCAATCATTAGCAACAAATTAGAGGAAAATTATTTCTGTGCCGATAAGAGCACAGACATCTGTAGTTCGCAGTTGTTATATACACCCTGATAACAAACTCTATTCTCGGTTCAAGATTTCCTTCCCAGAAAATAGCGACACTGTGAGATACTAATGGCCCTTTTTGCCATCGCAATAGTTGAAGTAATTATGGAGAAACACTGGAGCGATAAGACTGCGGACATCTATCTCAGTGCAAACAATCAGAATTCCCAGACCGCAAAAAAATAATACTTTTGGGGTCGTGAAATATGGAACAACGCATAAGCAGGGGATCTTTCCAAGCTCCGCCAGTTTGTGTGCTCAGCTGTTGCTGACTGCGTGACATTGATTCAGATTATTCCCAAGGGCAACATTAATCATAGAATTGGGACCACAACCGAGGAGTTTCTTAGGGGTCCATTAATTTATGAAACAATTAAAGTAAACTTTATCGTTGACCAATCGGGACTTAGCACCAGACTCAAATTAAAATTTAAACAACTAAAATAGCTAAAATCAACAAATATAGCGGAGATAAGAGCCCCGAATACGTAACTAAGGTCTGTACCCAGACTGGCGGCTCTCGGAGATAAGGCGCCCTGCAATTGCATTTAAAAACTGAGAATCTGTGGAGCGAGATTATTCAGTTGCTTGACCCTCTGACCTATATTCCGCAGCTGTACGTAATGTATTATTGTTTACCAATCCCACTTGTTAATGAAACACATTTTGACGTTATGGGAATTTCACAGCTACAAAATGTATATATATGTACATGTAATATCAGTTAATTTAACTTTAATTTTTGAATGTTACTTTGTAAGCTTCGAAAGTTATTTACTTAAGTTGAACTTTGTTATATGTTTACTTTTATAGTAAGATAAACTCTGCACTGGTAAGAAAAAATTAAATAATGCACTGATCCATATCTTATCCCCGATCACTTGATGTTATCTCTTTTTTAATATCTAATTTTCGATCCATAATGTAATTTTTATCTAAATGGTATTCAAACATGCAAAATTCGGAGTACAGAATATATATAAAAACCAATGGCAACTAATGTAAAATTTCGATTCAAAAGCCGTATTCAGACTGTGTAAAAATGTCGCTCAAATTATTCGAATTATTTGTGCTCCTGACAATCGCAATTGTGGTGGGTACACTGAGTGGACCCAGTTGAATATACTAATAAGATTTATTCCTTAGGGTTTCGTGAGCTCTTTGTACGATGTCCGCCTCGAAACCTTTACTAAAATTGAGGGAGATACTGAAACACTGATGGAGTTCAACATGCGACCAGTTGGACGCCAACACTATCTGAACGGGACAATAGTAAACCACGTGGACATTGATGACACATTTGAAATGATCGGCAAAGTCGCCGCACTTGTGAACGGAGAGTGGAAGCCCTCCGCCATCAATGGACGAATGAAGTTTTGCACATTCATGATCCAGATTTATGAAAAATACTACGAGGCCTCTTTTAAGGACTCTAACATGCCCAGCGGGAGAAAGGCGTGTCCGTTTAAAAAGGGTGAATACTTCATAAGGAATGTTGAGTTGCAAGCAGATACTTGGGCAGGGTACGCCAGGCGAGGTCATAATAAGCTTGAAATTATTATTGTGAAAAATAACACAATCTATGGGGGCTTTGTGGCTACTGGATTCTTAATAGATCGTACCATTTGAGGAAAAAAAAGGAGCTATGCGAATCTGGAAAATGGTAATTGGTCTAAATAACTTCCTTTATTCATTACTGTCGAAGTACATAATCAATATTTTCTGATTTTGTATATGCGCAATATGAACGATGAAAATTTTAATCAAATAAAAGGTATTTACAAAAAAAAAAATACATTAACTTAGTTATAAGTTTGTGTGAACAGCCTCAGCATAAATTGCAAATTCAAATACTCTTCCAAATTTCTTGGAAGAATCCCCGTTCAAAAGGCTTGAATTTCCCGAAGAGTTGCTTTTCGCTTTCCCTTAGACACCCTTAAAAGTACACGTATTGTCACGTGAATCTGCTTACGCTACATCAACGTTCAACGGGTTCTTTTGGGCCACTCGAGTGCAGGCCTCAAGTTTCCCAAGTCCCACGAGCTTACCCCTTCGCTGGTGCAACTCGAATGCGTTTCGTGTAATTATTTGGCTTTTGGAATTCGACAAACTCGTTTTAAGCTTTTTGTTTTAAATTACTTTGCTTCGCTACGGGGCCGGCTCGGATCGGTTTGCCGGAGTTGGCTCTTGCTGTGGCCTGAATGAAAGGGGCTTCCGTGAAGTATCCGAGCTGCCAGCTGCGAGCTGCAAGCCACCCACCCAGATGACTCGCCAAGCACAACAAAGCACCCAAATCGGTGTGAGTTAGATGGAGTGGATCGGATTACAGGCCAGGCACAGAGATTCAACGGCAGCGGAGTGGCAAATAATCCTCTTAGTCAGCTCGCTTCGGTTGGGAGAGTGAGTTTGAATGCAACTGGGGGCTCTTTCTGTATCTGTATCTGTATCTGTATCTGTATCTGTATCTGTAATTGTAATTGTAACTGGGTCTGCGACTGAGACGGCGACACATTTGCAATTGTTGTTGCCGCTCTTAATTGCACAAGTCACCAAAAGTCACATGTCACCACTGGGCGAGAGATGTGCCAAGAGAGTGTCGGGAGATTGTGTTTTAATTCATTCATTGCCCAAGAGATCTCATCCCAATGGCGAGTGTCTGTCTCCCACAAGGTGGCCCCCAGCTGAATCATCCGTCACCCCGCTCAGTCCAGTCCAGTCCAGCCCAGTCCACTCCATCCTCCGGAGAGTTCGCTGATCTGGCTGATAGCTTTGTCTACACACAGAGAACGCTGGCCTCGATCATTGGCCAGAGTACAGTTTGGCCCCTCTCACGGTAATTGATCGATTTACGATCGAGTCAAGGGGACCAGAGACTCACCGAATGATTCTTAAGAAAAACCAATTCTTTGTTCTTATAATTACAGCTTTGCAAAAGGGAAAAAATTACATTGAAACTTTATTATCATGTCGAATATATTTTAAAATAAAAAGTTCAAGAGGAAATATGAAAGGAGGAAAAATTATCACACATCAAGCACATCTAATAGAAATTCTTATATTTATAGGTAATTAATGATACAGTTTCAATTGATTTCTTAAACGATTTCCTATATTTCTTGCTGTGTGCTTGTTGTCTTGGACATTTCAGCACTGGATGACAGCATTTCAAGTGGGTGTGTTTCTGCAAACCGGTATCTAAGTCGCTGGGTACATATAGATCTGCATCCATTGGCCATTGGTACTCGTTCGACCGGCTGTGAAGGCCGTGCCGTGAGTGAGACACCAATTCAAACAGAGTGACACAGATAAATCCTAGCCTATTACCCGGCCAGATAAGAATGTTATATAAGCGGTTTTGTTGATATTATTACAGTGGCGAAAAAAATGCCTTAACCTTGGCGGTTGGTAAACAGAAAAACCTAATTGGAAGTTACAATCAATCGGGAAATCTGTGAAGTTCGTTCGCGAAAAAGATACAGATACTTTTGAGCTGCATTGCAGTTTGACGTCACAGGGCTCTTGGATAATAATTCAAACTCACAGCAAAAACCACACACATCTAAAACAGCAAAAGGTTCAGTTGTGTGCTGTGTTTATTCAACTAAACTTTCTGCAGCTGATAAAACAAAAGACACTTGTGCCTGGGCCAGGAAAGAGGGGAAACGGGAAGCGCCAAGGGGGCTAGGAGGAATATGGCTAAAAGGGAAATGAATATATGGCTCTGGGAAGCCAGAAGCAAACAAACAACAGTTATTAAGGCAACATTTGGCTGAAATCATTTCACGTACCAGTTCCCAAAGCCCGGCCATATTACTCTTTATATCACACATATATACTTATATATATCTGTTTGTGTTTGCATCTATCTCGGGGGCATTTGACGCATGTTTGGGAATTATAAAGATGCCAAATAATTAAAAATGGAAAACAATGGAAGCCGCAACAACAGGAGCCATGCGTCAATATATCCGAGATAAACAGAGATGCATTGCTGTAGCCTGAATAATTTACACACGTGTTTATATAATTAGACGAACACAGTGACTTGGGCTTTATTTTAAGTCAAGTAAGCTCCAGTCTGGGTAAATAATCATTGTAAAAATAAATGTACTTGGGAGCGGTAATCTCTTATTAGTTTAGTGAGTTGTAAAACACATTTGCAGCTTACAAAAGTAATAAGATTCAAAGCAAAATTAAACTCTATATGCATGTAGATACTATAATGTTTTCTTTTAAGAATCTTAGAATCAAATACCATTGACTTTACGACCATACCACCTCTCGAGCAGCTATTTCCAAACTCAGCTCTAAATGATTAGTACCAAAAAATAAATCCCATTAAAACAGAGACAATCGGATGGATTTTATTGATTTCCTGCCACGAAACTTGTGCCAAAATCAGTGAGCACTGTGCGAGGCAGTACTGTCAAAAAATATGATAAACGTGGGCTTGTGTATCCCGCCATCAGGGTAGTGAGCGGGGATGTGCCTTCAAAGGCATTCATAAAATGTACAAAGCGTCCGATCGAACGAAGGTACGAAAATAACTCATACGCCGGGGAGGCTTCCGCGGGATGTAAGTAAGTGAGGCGCGAGGTGGCGGCAGGAAAGTGGACAGAAATTCCGTGGGAGGAGTGACTTGACAACGCGTTTTTCGTTCACTATCTGCTCGATGATTATAAATAGGTTTTTACCACAACACAAAAAAAAAGCAAAAACTACAAACAGTCAGTCACGGCCACAACGCCTTCCTGCTGCTGCTGCTGCTTGAATGTTGTCTCTATGTTTACCCAAGAATCAAAAGAAACAAACAGTCAACGAGCTGATAATGAAGACAAATCAACAGTGCATACACCCCCACACAGATCGCACTTTATTACATACCCAATCTGGTTGGATAGATCGGATTATGCTAGCCTTCATGCACAGCAGAAAAAGTGGAAAAGTACACCTAAGAGCAGTATTAATAATTGATTTTTTAGAACAATAAACAACATCTTCATGGTAGTTGTAGTTATTTCTATAGATTTTATTCCTAATATAAAATTATTATCTATCATAGATTCCATAGTTTCCCATTTAATATATAAATCAAGTCTCATTTCTCTCTGTGCAGCCCCATCACTTGGTCTAAAAGAGCTTTACATTCGGTTTGTTTGTTTGTTTGTCCGCTTGTTTGTTTAGCATCTTCTCGCCGGGACTTAATCTGAGCACAGGGATTAGCTGGAGGCGAGCACATCCGACACAAGAAAGTCGTGGAGCGAAGTAGGAGAACTTCATAGAGAAATCCCACAAAGAAATGGGAACAGCCGCACAACTTTTGATCTTTGAATATGTAAAACTTTTATCGTACGATTTGTATATGCATGAATCCAAAGAGCAGTTCAAGAATCTCGCCCAAGAAGTTAACCAGAAGTCGGTTGTCTAATCAAGGAAAGGAAAGTGAGTCGAGGCATGTATTTAAAATTCAGCCGGCATAGGGAAAAAGTCCGAAAAAGTGCACCAATCAAAAATGTAAACTCTAAAGGCATTTGTTTTTGAAAATGAAATGTGGGATAGAGTGGGAAGGCGGTGATTTGTGGGGTTAACTTTAATTGGCGTGTGCAGCACACATCGGGTACTGTGACCCAAAAACGCCAACATGCGACAAAGTAAGAGCAATCAAAAAATAACAACAGGAAAAAGTTGAAAAATACACACACGAAAAATTAAATAAATAGGTGAATGGGTGAACAAGTGAACGAGTGAGCGCTTGAATGAATGAATGAATGAATGAATGGGTGGCCCTAAGCCTCTGTTCATCGCAAAAAAATGACAAAAACTAAAGTAAACATAACAAAACATTGGCATGGCTTTGGTGAATTTCCTAAAATGGTTACCATTGTTGCTATTGTTGTTGTGTCGCCGCCACACAACCCAAAATTTGTATAATTTCGTGGGGCTTGGCTTTGTTTTAAAATCGCGCTTTCTCCCGCCTGAGAATGAGAAACGAAAACAAAAGTCAATGACGAATTTGAGAAATTTTGTGGAACGTCTTCGTTTTTTTTTGTCTAGTAACCCTAAAAAACCGGAATCAGGTGGCGTGACTCTATGTTTTCCTTCCAAATGGAGCAGTGCCCAAAAATAATACCCCTGCCATTAACTCTGGGAATGAGTATTTTCATTTCAACACTTCTGAACACACATTTGTTCCTGATCCCAGCCAAGATGAAAACATTTCGCCAACTTATTTGTTAAAGTACTCTTTGTGTGCGCTCGTTTTTTATGTCTTTTTAATTGCCACTTTGAGATGGAAATTTTAAGTGTTTCCAGTAAACGATAATGGGGATATTGGGGCTGTTTGAAGGGTAGGAATAGGGTATGCGGAGCACACTTCCACTTTGCACAATCTGCCTAAGTAAACATTGCCTTTGGCTCTGCCAGTTAGTTTATTGCTATTATAGCGAACTTAAACTTCTCCTTCAAGTTTCCTGCTGACTTTATGGAAAAAGTTAATTGAAATTTTCTGAAGAGTCCACGTCCACCACCTACCCCCACTGAAATTCAAGGAACTTATTATATTTCCATGAAAATTAATCAATTTTCAAGTGCCATTATGCGGTAACAGCGCCCAAGCTCTGAAGTCAAAGATTATGAAAACATTTCCGCCTATGACTTTTAAATGAAATTAAATTCAATGCTCGCTCAAAGGCGTAATTAGACAATATGTGAAAACTCATTCAGCGATTGCACAAAAGCCAAAGGCGAACACATTTCACTGGCCAAGATAAAATAATATAGACACAAAACGGGCTGAATGGCGAATCGAACAAAAGGCAATAAACTAAGGCACCGGAGACACAAAGCTTCGCGGATTGGGAAACGAAATTAAAAGTTTTAACGACTGCGACTACCGATGGGGAAAACAATTGACAAGACAGCGACGACAGCGGCTGGAGTTGTTAAAAGTTTAACTTTTATACAAGTTGATGGGAAATATAGTTAGAAAAGATTTGGGATACTCCAGAATACTTCTAGGTTTGAAATATAATAAATGGTAGAGCCATTTCCTACAGTAGGAGGGAGGTAGTATTAATTAAGAGTGTATTGTTGAGCTTCTTTTTATTAGGTGTCAAGCAAATAAAAAGAAACTATAACAATTTAGAGGCAATAAATATATATTTATGTTTATGACCCTTTAATAATAATAACTTTGTGCCAACAAAAATAACGCTTTAATAAGCACTATGAAACCTACTTAGGCTACACAGTTCCAAAGTTCTTCCTATTTGCTGTTTGTTTTCTTTTCTAACAAAACTATAACTATTTTAAAGAATATTAAATTTTTTTTCTATTAAGTTCTGGCAGCAGTATAAACAAGCATCCTGTTCGATTTGAATAACCTCCTCCCATAAAAAGAGCATAAAAATCGTGTGCCAAAATCAAATGGAATGGATTCTAGGGGGTTCCTGGGTTTTCGGCTGAGGTTGAATGCCCTCGTTGGCAAAGTTTGACAGCGAGGAAGTCCTTAAATCGTACCAATCACTGTCGCTGTAATCGATTTTCCCACATTTTTCGCAAATCGCAAAAGTTTTACTGCAGTTTCAGCTGTTGGAGGGTCTTTGTTTCAGCGACTTTGATTGATATTGTGTGACACACACTCGGCGTCGATTCAATTTTAGTTTTCGTCACCGTAACTGTTACGATTTTTTGGAGGTTTTCGGTTTTTTGAGTTTGCCGAAAAAGAGACATCACGTAATATCGCATCTGGCCCATTGAAATGCCAGGCCGACATGATTTCTCAGGCCATATGAGTGTGGGAAGTTCACAAAGCAGCTTGCAAAATCTATTGACAAATAGGTTTTCCAAATAAAAACAATCGAAAAATCAAAACAAACAAATAAAATACAGGCCTACAGGGATTAGCTAGATAGAGTTTTCTCTTCAAAAACTATAAGAAATTTCCCCTTATGGACTATATTAACAGATTCACAATAAGTAGCTAAGAAATTCCTGCAATTCAATTACTTTAAAAATATCAAAAATAAATCCATTCCTAAGATATTTAGAATAGAATCTTTTAAAAATTGAAGCTTGAAAAATATATAAATTAGTTTTAAAAGTAAATCCTTTGAGGCAACTCACCTTCCACTTGCTTTCCTGGCGTTTCCTTCCTTGCTTTCAATTTACACTACGCCTTTTCATTCAATTGGATTGTTCATTGAGATTCATTCGCACATCCATTTGTGGATTTAATGTGTAAACACAGATATTTATAAGGAGATTCCCTCTAATTATTTGGCATTTAAATTGAACATTTTCGATTCGCTGAAAATAAATGAGAAAATGTATCTTAAGTTTTCTGTTGAAACTAAAAACCAAAACAATTGCAATTCTCTTTCTCTTTTATCGAGAGATTTGGAGAGAGATCTCAACGAAGCCTCTTCTGCGAGTAAGTCGAGCGGGACGGAGACTTGAGACCGGTTTGTCTTTTCTTAATCAGCGGAAGGGGGAGGGAGAGCGTGTTGTTCAAACACCGTTAGAAAGAGAGCGCAACGCGATCTCTTGATTATGCTGATGCCTTAATGTTGTTAGTGTTTCTCTCTACCTTTTGGTTACGTGCGAAGATTTGGCAAGCAAAACCCAGCAGCAGCTAATTGGGGCTACCAACAAAAAGGGTACGAAATAGAGGGGGAGAGAGAGCGCAGAGCGCCAGCCAAGCGCAAGAAATGGAACAGGCCAAAACGAATATTGGAATTACACATCAAGGTGTAAATGCAGTGGAAATCACTTAAAAGAGACCTCGAAAATACTACCAAAAGGAATATAAACATGTGTTTAATGTATGTCATAATAATTGAGAAAGGAAAACGTTTTGAACTATTATTTTAGGCGAAAAACTAAATTAATCTACATATTTATATATACTAATATTTATAACGATTCACATTGGTAGCTCATAAATTCATTATAATGGAATTTTTATATGTTTTAAATGTTGTTTTTATTGGCAAATTTCCAGAAATATGTTTGGTCTATTATAAGCACGTTTCTTAGAAAGAATTATTAAGAATGTGGTTTTCAAAAGTAATCAATACATTTCCTAGTTTTAATTGATTTTAGAGTCCAACTTTAACATCGTTTCTGAAAGCATTTTACTATTATATGTTCAAAGCTTAAAAACAAGTAACAAATCTTCGTCTGGTCTATTTAAATTTTTAAACCAAACTACAAAATTAGTTGTGGTTTTCTTGAAACCGTTGATAATCGATATATGTACATATGTATTATCGGTTGTCCCAATCAATTCGATTTGTTGGCTGTAAACACTTGGGTATTTCATGGCTTTAACGCGTTTCAGGGTTTCTTTTGAAGCCACAATTAAGACTTCCCGATAGAAAGTCGTCGCGGCGTTTCTTTGTTGGACACCCAATTTGGATTCATTTTGTCACAAACGCTTTTAGAACAAATATTGTTGCTACATCGGAAAACCAGTTTCATTTTATTTTTTGACTGTTCATTTCCACCTGAATTGCCTGAATCATTCCAGGAGAAATAGAAGTACAGAATACGCGCACCGAATGCCATTGATCGTTTATCGGCAATCAATGAGGATATGATTTTGCCATTAGCACAGGTCTGCAAATCATTCACCTATTGTCAAAAATCACACAAGCCGCAGCTGTACATGCAAATACTGTGTATATAAATACATATGAGTATATGTACTTGTGTCAGTTGTACTTAGCGTGCGTTTTTCTGTTTTTTTTTTTTCTTTCTGTTTTTGTGTTTGCTTATGAGTTGGTTCCGTCTGGCAATGAGCGATTATGCAAAAATAAATCAATTGAAAAGCAACAACGTCGAAGAAAACCGAAGAGAACGCCACAGAGGAAAACTCGGCGGGGGAGCGAGGAAAAAGGCGGAGGAATCTGTAACAAGTGCCTTTTAGAAGGAAAAACAGGGTGTCCTCTACGTTTCAAGGATTCTATTTTATCACCTTGGTAATGTTCACGCTCTTAAGAGCGCAATGAATAAATTACCATAGATACTTTGATAGATAGGGAAAGAAGGAATTTACGTGAATAGGTCAGATATGAGAAAAGCAATGCACCTGCTAAGGAAAACTCGGCTTTAAGAAAACTTTAAAGAACCTCGTTAAACGTCTTGTCCTAAATAAAGTTAAATAAAACCTTGCTATTAACTAACAGTTATTTTTTTGACCTTTAATCTTTTCTTCGATCTGTGGTTATTTTTTATGCATTTTTTGAAAGTATTAAAATTTACAGGAAATATTAAAAAGAAACACAGGTTAGTTTTTTTTTTTAGAAAAATAAATACACGTTGAAGTTTAATTGTTAGATATTTGGCATAATTAAGACTAAGAGGTAAAATTTGAATACATATTCAAACATCTCTGTTTTTCTCAAAGTGTACCAATTCTTGTATCACTTTTTTAAAACAAGTTTATTTTTAAAGAAACTTGTGGCTCATCACATTTTTATATCACTTTTGTACAGAGATTTCAGCACTTTTAACATTGAAATTCTCTTTAACACATTTGACCAATTTGTTTATTGCATTATGAAAGAACAATAAATAGTTTACCACAGAGAACGAGAGAGAGAGCCCCCACACGCACACATCCACATCCAGCTTTACCTGGGTATGTAGAGCGAGACGAGTCTGGGAGGCCAAAAAGGGACAGCGAGACGAGGGACAGTAGACGAGACGGAACAGATGTCCACGGAGCAGACACAGACGCACACTCTCTCACCCACACAGCCACCGCAAATAAGAAACATTAGAGCACACACACATTGTTTAACATCGTTTGCATTCACCTGGCTCTCTTTGTTTTCATACTCCTTCGCCACTGCATTTACTCAAGGACTATCTTGCCCCTTATCACTGCTTTGTTTGGGTTACTGACCCGTAATTGCACATTATTTTTGTTTGATCACACACACACGCGTGGCCCCACGGAGCCTCCGAAAATTTACGCGCGATGCTTTTCCGCAAAATCAATCTAATTCCTTTGTTTCACCGTTTCTTCCGTTTCGTTATCCTTTTCCCCGTTTGCTTCTCATAAACACAGCTGTTTTCTCCGACGACTATTTCTTTTTTTTTCGGCAGGCACTTTAGTGTTTGAGTTTAAGCAAGGTAAATCGGCGAATCGTTCGAATTGTTGTTATATTGTCGAATGCTTTCTTGGACTATAGGTCAGTGTTGCCATCTCTTCAGGAAAAAAGCTAAACTAACCAATGAAAATAGCTAGAAACCGCCAAAAACTTTTCAATAAAGCTAAAAAATAACACTAGATTTATAAATCAAAGGACGTATCATCACAGACATATATTTTAGCATAAAAAATAAATTCGAATAAATGAATAAACTCGTTAATATCTAGAGAATATTTAATACATCCTGAACAACATCCTTAAATACATTCTTACAATATTTCAAAACCAAGAACGGATTATAGTTTTAAAAAGGGTTTCGATGCTCGAATTCGCCCCTTGAAAAATGTTCTTTACGTCAGGTTTTCGAAATACTTAAACGTCGAAGTGCAAAAAAATCGGTTATTAGGTACATGGCTGTAACTTAAATTTTTTTTCGTAAAGATCCTAAAGTTGATTTCTTACCATCAATACTTTTTTAAAAAGAAAAAATAGCTAAAATGGCAACACGGTGTGGCCAAGGCGCAGTGGCTCCTCTCAACATCTGTTTTGCCCAGAGCATATGAACACAAAAGCGTTGCCAGACTAATCGGCTAACTTAAATATTTTTTTCGTAAAGATCTAGTTCATTTCATACCATCAATTAATTTTTAAAAATAACTTATTACCATTTTTCCTTCATTAAATTTTTCTGGGTTTTCTTCTAAGAATTTCTTGGTAAGTCCTAGTTAGTCTAATAGTTTTTCCCTTTTGTATATTTGCCAACCGAAAAGAACAAACCGACTTCAGTTGTAAGAATGTTTAAAAATCTTACGACTTGTACATTTTATATAGATTTATTTATTTTTAACCTATTTAATAGCTAACGTTTTTCAATTAATTTAATTGACATTTTCTTATTGCAGTCTATTCAATTATATCAACCTTTACATGTGCACTGACATGGCAGCCGCCATGTGTTCCGTTAAGTTAGAGAGCCGGTAAGTTTAAATTTATTATAAAGCCTAGACTTTACGTTTTTAAGTGTGTTGGTTTCCTGGAGGCCTGCTGAAGAATTAAAAAGGTTATTTTTAATAAATAAATTAATGTTTTTAATTAAAAGCAAAGGTTATATATAAAAAAAGATATTAATTAGCTAGACTCCACATGTATTTAAAAGAAGTCAAAACTAGCCAATAAATTGCTAAAATTGTAGCCCTGGAGGGGAACCGTGTGAGTTTCAACAGAGAGAGGGTAGTTCACCTCAAACGGAGAGCGAAAATCTGCATCAGCTGATTGTCTAATCAGCTGGCATAAACTGTTATATCAAAGGTGAAAAACTGTCGAAAAGTGTCAAAAAGAACTTTTATAAAAGGTTTAAGGCAATGTTAAAAGAGTGGGAAACTTGGCTGAACATAAATCATTCTAAAATCAAGAAATATAGGAAAATCATTTTGTAGAATAATTTTATGGTTATAAATTACCATTTAGTAAAAACTTGTCGAATTTTTACATTTAGCTTGGACTCCAACCAATCCGTTAAGGCAAACTGGCAACAGCCGTTTTCCCAAATTTGAATTTCCCTTAACAAAATGTTCCTCTGAGAAATTATTCTTTCAAATATAAATAAATCAAACCACACAGGCTTTTAGGTAAATATACATTTATTTCATTTAATGATTTCTTGCTTTTCCAACAATGTAAATATTCAGCTAACGATTTTTGCTCTCTGGTATTCAATCATCTTCCTGTGTCAACACGTACCAAGTTAATTTCGAATTGCATGCAGGGTTCTTTTAGTACAGTTTAGTAAAACTAATGGATTACAACGATCGATTAATACCCTCAATAAAAAAGTAAAAAACTCACTTGCTCGCCGAACAACAAACTAAGAAACACAGAAGGTGAGTGAAGAGGAGATGTCAATGCTCAAATCAATGCAGCTACTAACGTACGGATCTAGTTTAGGTTTGGGTTTGGGTTTCGGTATGTGTGTATATATAATAATAATTCTTATGCTTAGGTATATATCCTTCATGAGTGTAGAATCACAGCCTTTTCATTGAACCATCAGGGTTCTGTTGTGTTTTGAATTGTCAAGTATTTCTGTTAGGGTGATATATAAGTATATCTAGGTCTAGGCATTACATGTATCTAGTTTCAGTAATTAGCATTGTATTTTCGGTTCTGTTAAACAATAGTCGTTAGGTTGGTTAGGTTGCTTCGCTACGGTTCTAGGTACTATCGCTAACTGGCTACTTATATACAAATAAATATGCAAGTGTGCCCCTCTGCAGGCACATTTTCAACTAAAACTCGGATAGTTAACTTGGAAATCTTCGCTAAACAGTTAATTCAATTGGTTACTAAGTACATATACGATATAATAATTTGCAGGGCGTCTAAATGAACTAAACTAACGAAACATTTATGATAATCGGTGTCGAAGGCCACTTATTTTAGGGTGAAAGCACTTGTGTACAAGTTCATGTTCATGGGTGTTGCTAGTCGTCGTGTTTTTCCTTATCCTAGAGTTTGTTTGCCGCTGAGACAGCCGCCGAGGAATTGCATTTTGGCGCTCGATCAGGTAATCGTTGTTATAATCTGATTCTTAGACCCATAATCGGTGATTCTGCAAGCAGGTTTATAGTTATTTAGGCAAGGTAACCAACGTATAGTTCAGATGCAAAGCAATGTACAAATAAAAAGACACAAAATCATAATAGTGAACTCATAAAGATGAAACTCAAGTCGTGCAAAAGGAAAACTGTCATTCGTATTATGTTGTGCCTTTTTACCTATAGATTGATGAGGCTGACGTGGAGCGCGACCAAGTAACTAACAAACCCTCACCTCTGCTGCGCTCCCGCTTGCTCTGGAGTATGACCTTGGTGCTGTCGTCGGGACACAGCGAGATGCGCACTGTTGTGAGCAGCAGGCTGCAAAGATTAAACAAATTTTTAATTATTATTGATAAAATTTAATAAAATGGATTCTTTCCGCCAGACTTACCGTGGCAGCACTGCCACCACTGTGGAGAGCAGTATCACCAGCCAGTGGACAGCGGAGCCGAAGCACACAAAGATCACCCAGTAGGTGGAGGGCAGGCCAAAGCAATTGACGCACATTGAGTTATACACAATCGAGAAGAGGTAGAAGGAGCCCAGGCTAACCCCAATGGATATGACGTGCAGCACAGTCTGAAATAGGAGGAATATAAAATTAGATTTGCTAAATAATTGTATTTTAAATGTATAAAACACTCACCCAGGAACGTATTTCAATGGCACAATGCACCAGATTGGCAAACAGACAGGAGGCCGTGATAGTGGTGCCAAACTCCCAGATGCCCACATTACTCTCCGCATAGGCGCACAGCGCCACAAAGAAAATAACGAGGCTCTGATAGAGGGCATCGAGTAGTATAAGCCAAAAGTCGTGCGGTCTATAAGCCAAGCCCAGTCGACCCTAAAGTAAGAGAGATTTATGAATTGCAGTTAAAGATTCTCTAGAGTTTTTATGCACTTACATTCTTATAGAGATACGGATTCTTTAGCAGGAGATCTTCTGGTACTCGCTTGTCGTACACTCCAATGGCCAAGGGCGGCAGCGAGGTGAATATCAAGTTGTACAGCATCAAGTACATCTGGTCCATCATCACAGACCCAGAGAAGCCGCAATATAGCTGATACCAAAATATCAGAAATACAAAGGCCTGGAAACAAGACATATCTGAGTAAATCTGATGCTTAAAAATGTAGCAAAAACAAATACTTACCGCATTCTTGTAAAAGAAATACAAAATCATGCGGGACAAGCGATCGTAGCACCAATAACCATGCGAGAGCAGCAACCGCTCCAGGTAACGAAACCGGGAAAGTGTGAAATCTGCCGCCATTACGGCCTGCATGCCCTCCTGCCCGGATATGCCCACACCCACATCCGCCATCTGGATCATGGACACATCGTTGGCGCCATCGCCAATGGCCAGGGTACGCAGATTCAGCTCCTCCTTGACCACTTTGACTAGGTATGCCTTCTGCAGCGGTGTGGAGCGACAGCAGAGCACCGAGGCGCATCGCTTGGCTAGCCGCAGAAATGGCAGTATCAGTTTGGACCTGGCAAACCGGTAGAACACGGATTAGGAAAAGTAGGAATACATAATTTATTAGAAACACACTTGGGATCCAGGATAAAGGTAAGCGTCTTCCCATCCACCACCAAAGCTCTCTGCTTTTTCCTCAGAGTTTGGCCATAGCCCAGGGAGGAGGATGTCTTGGCATTCTCCATGTCAGTCAGATAGAAATTAATGGCTGTTTCTGCTGCGTCGCGAGATCGAGCTGTCAATCTGAGAAAATAAATAAACAAATCCAATGAATTAGTAAATTATATACCTTCTCCCTAATCAATGTTCCACTTACTTGATCAGCTCCATTTGCTGAGTAAATAGCTTGGCAGAATAGGCAATATTTATGGCGGTTTCGGGCTTATCTCCCGTCAGCACCCAAACAGATATTCCCGCTGATAATACCGATGCTATCGTCTCTGGCACTCCATCCTGTAGGCGATCCTCAATACCCGTTGCCCCAAGCAAAGTCAGATTGCTCTCCAGCTTGGCAAATGAATCACGCAACCTGCGCTCGCGATTCTCTAGTGACATCTCAATCTCCTGATGCCGCGCCCACCAATCCGTATAGTCGGCAGAGTTCAGGGTGCGTTTTGCCATCACCAGGATGCGCAGGCCTTCACGAGCGTAACGATCCAGCTGCTGTTGGGTCTGTTCTCGCAGGATGCCTGTAATTATGAGTAATTATTAGAAATAATTGAATAGAAAATGATATAATAGAAGCATGAACTCACCCTCGGGGCTGTTGTGCGAGCAGGGTGCCAGGACGGGCATGATGGAGCTATCCGCTCCCTTGGTGTACAGCACTATCTCCTGGGTGCCAGTGCGCCGGACCACAATCGACATGCACTTGCGACTAGAGTCGAAGGGCAGGACCTTGAGTATTTCATACTCCACCGTGGCGCCCGCCGTCGGCATGCTGACCAGAATTTGGTTGGCACTGCGATTAAGCAGGCAGCAGTCGTAGCTGTAGGCGGCATTCACCAGAGCCAACTCATCCGGGCTCTCGGCCTCGTACAGAGGTCGTCCGTCTGCGGTTCTGTATATCGTCTCTGTTTTTGTTGAACTAGAAGAAATTAGGGTAAAAGTAAATTAACTAAAGTTTAAAAAGATTTCCATGTAAGACTCACTTCATCTTCAGTCGCTTTCCTTGGGTCTTGGCATTCAGGAAGGTGGCTATGCTGGTAATCTTCGAGTTGATGACCGCTTTAGCCCTTCCCGTGGGGGAAATACTGTTGGACAGAGCCTTGCTTTTCATCGGCGGCGATGGGGACTCCGATTCGGAATTTGGTGACGATTCCGCTGAACTACTGATCGGCGACAGCGTCGGCTGATGGCTCTGAGCGGGCAGGGCAAAGAGCAAGTTGGGCGGTGGCGAGGGTGTCACCGATCGAGACTCTGCCAGACGAACATATCGATCTGCCGGAATAGATCCCGGCTGCTGTGACTCCGAACCATTCAGTATGGTAGTTGTGGTCGTTGTTGTTGTGCTGTTTGCTAGCAGCTTTTGTCGCTGCTTTGCAAGCTTCAGGTTAGCCGGACTATTATTGCCCGTTTGCTGCACCTCAATAATGCCACTGGCATTCATGAGATCGCGATGTGGGGCGGCCCCAACAATGACCGTATTGCAGATGGCCAGCACCACCAGGAACTCCTGGATGCGTTGCGCCGGCGTCGTCAGATAGGCTCCCTGCGTAAGCTGCGCCATGTCATTGATCAGGTTGTCATTCGGCAGCAGCGGCGGAGCTGGTGCCCCCGGCTTTGAATAGATCTTCTCCAGTTCCGATGGCGGGTGATTGTAGTCCGCACCGTTGACCACACACCTCCGAAAGATCATCTTGTTCTCGGTGAGAGTGCCAGTTTTATCCGAGAATATATGCTGAATCTGGCCCAACTCCTCGGTAATGTTCATCGCTCGACATTCCGTCTGCTTATTGGTATCCTGATCGTACAGATCGATGTTGTTGTGGATGTGAAAGACCTGCAGGATCTTGCACAGCTCGATGGTCACGTACAGGGACAGAGGTATCATCACCTGCAGAATGATGATGTACGTCCAGAAGGTCCACATTCCCTCGAGGTTGGCATTCACCTCGAAGGGGAGGTAGGGCACCGGAAAATTGGTGAACGAGCTCAGCCACATCCTGCAGCCGATGGCGCCGACAACGCACAGTAACAACAAAATTATCACACACCTAGGGAGAGATTAATTAATAATTAATTACATGTCTAGGTATTATTCAGTTATTTCTTTATTTTAAAGGGAAAGATGCATTGAAGGGACGCTTTTATCTGGTTTCTTTGAGGGAAACTGATAAGCTTTTCTTTTAAAGTCAATCTCTTACTTTATTTAAAAGCAATTTCAGTTGTTTTTTTACCATCTTTCCCCGTACAAACAATTCGCACGGTCAACGCACTCACCATATCACATCAATATTCATTTGCTGTTCCACCTGGGAGCGCTTGTACCTCGGACCACTATTGTTCAGCATCGACTTTGTTTCATGTCCCGCATAGACCACGATACCCTCAATAAAGTCCGTATTCTATGAGCGAGAATGTGTCAAGATCAGATTATTGGAATGAATGCTATAGATATAGTTAAAACCCACCTTCAGTCTGCTCTCTCTCAGCAAAAGGCACTCGGTCGATATCGGCACACGCTCGCCAGTTGGATGTATTAAGGCCCCATGGAATCTATATAGCTTCGTCGTCGGCGCATCCGCCTCCACGCGACTCACAAACTTGCTGGGCACAAAAATGCTCTGCATTTCCTCAAAGCCACGTACGACCTGCAAAGACATGTAACCACTGGTTAATATCACGTATCTGGGTTGGCTAATTGCCGGCAGCACTTACCTCGCGACGCTTCAGATTCGTTTCCCCGTCCAAATCGCAGGTGTCTATGTAGCAGACCCCTTGGGGGTCGCTTGTCCGGAGCAGCAGGATGTCCGCCGGCACCGTCTCGTTGTTGGACAGGTGGACAATGTCCCCGACACGCAAGTCCTGCCATTTCACCTTCTTATAACGCTCTGTCTCCCTGCAAAACCAAAGAAATATTACAAATTATGATGGATCTAAACGTCATTGATAAAATAATTTGCAATTAATTCGGGGATACATTTATATATAATCTTTTATTGCTTGAAAGCAAATAAATTGGTTCATTTTTAGAGATCTAAACCTTGAATTTATAAGTAAAAGCAACCTTTTCTTCTTTCCCAAAAACTTGTTAGTCATAAATTTATATTTTTAAGCTGTGACGCGATTTTATTAAGATATTTGGGTACATCAAATGGGTGGGAGAACACGTTATTCGGCGAGTCTACGTCTGCTAGAACCCCAAATTAAAGAATTTTTAATGCCCAGTCTTCAATACATTTTAAAGTCATTGATTCGTTATGTAAATGAATATTTTATAATGGCGAAGAACGAAGCGCGCGCTCCTCTGAAGGCTTCCCAAATGTCAGCCACTGGTCACGAAATGTCGCTCAAGCTGTCATAACTATACAGATATGTAATCCATATGCAATATTCATGGAATGCTCGTCATACAACCGAAACTCAATTATTGTCAAATGAACACATTGATGGCTGGCCCAGCGCCACCATTTACATGCGAGTTAAGTGGAGCTGCTCCGGCTTCGGCTCTGGCTTTGTTTGCTTATCCGGATGGGTTAAGGTCAGGGACGGGGATGAGTGCGCCCGCTAATGTAGAGGAGAAGGTGTAGGTGTAGGCCGCCGCATGACGGTCAGGGCTCGCATGTGGGCCGGTTATTAAAGTAACAAGTAAATTGCAAAATAATACCCCATCACTTGGCCTCGACCTTGGCCGGCAGGCAGGCGCAGAGATGAGGGGCTGGAGTTTCCCTCTGCGTCATGGTGAAAGCATTCCGCGGTTAATTTTCATGGTTTTTATTTTGTTAAGTTCCATGATGTGTCGCATGTGTCTGCCGGTTTGGTATCCCAGTAATGGCGTCATCTCTGCGCCGCCCTGCTTAGATATTTATGAAAGGACAAAAGAGGGGATGGGAGGAGTTGGAGCAAAAGCGAGTGCAAGGACATGGACATGGCTTTCCATTCCATTCAAGTTCACTCTTCCTTCCGGCGTGAAATTGTTTTGGTTGTTGTTGGCAAGTGTCATTTTTTAACAGTCGCGTGTTCGACCCTCAACCACAGCCGCTGCTACTGGCACTGTCACTGCGTGTGTGGCCCGGCTGGCCAGTGTCCTTGCAGTGCTTGAGTCCGTCCAGATTGCGACTGTGGCAGGTCCTGCCAACTGCAGGCAGTCACAGCAAAATAAAATTAAGGAAAACAGGTCGCGCGCAGTTCGGTGAAAGCCAGCACTCGCCATCATTATAATTGGGTCATTAGCAAGATTGCACATTCTAATGCAATTTGCTAGGTCCCCTCGCCTCCCCTCTGTTGGCCATATAATTATATTTGTGTTTGCCCAGGTTCTTGTCGCCATGTCGCCCTGCACCTGGCCAACTCTGGTTTTCTTTGTGTTGACTTGTCCCGAGGAAGTGCAATTCTGTAATTGGAACAGTTAACAGTATTGTCGTCGTCGTTCCCATATATCACGTTCAAGTGCATGCCGACGCATGCCAGCAGTTTCTTGAAAGGTAGAAGTTGACTTTTATTTCATTATCTCGTCGTTTTCCCGATAAGATATTGATTTGGTCACTTTGAAGTGGCTTATTCTCGTGTATAACGCCGCCAACGGGCGCAATAAACCTTTATTGTTCGGGGTTTCAACTAGAAAACCTCGGATTTCTTGGAATTACTTCAGAGTAATGGGAACTATGTGTAGCGATTCTGTTAAGTTTGAAGTGGTTGCTTTATAATCAATCAAAATGGCGAGGTTAAGGTTTCTGAGATGAGTTTAAAATTCCGAGTAGTTTTTATCATATAATCACCGGTTTCTGGCGGTTTTTTGAAGAAGTTTGATAAGACCTTATTTATTTAATAACTGAAATATGGGTTGTGTGCTTAAAACTATATATGGAACTCTGATGTGTTTAATACCTTATTGGTTATAACAATTTATTGACCTGCTTATCGACTCACCTCATTCCTAATTTGAGAACAATATATAATAACCACCATCCCCCTTTTTACAACCGGAACTCGATCATCATTTTGTTTTCAATATTGCCTTGTTCTTTTTATGACTTTATATTTATTTGTTTTGATGTTGGCTTTCCCTCTCACTTACTTTCCTTGCACCTCTCCAAGTTCGCCATATTTTTATGTGCTGTTCACTTTCACTGTCGATGCTTTTTGGGTCACGTGTTAGTCACCGTCGGAGGGGAGTCCACGCCATTAATCATATTCCTCCCGATAGAAAAAATATATAACCTTCGATAGGCGGAACAACAAGTGCAAGTTGTAGGGAAGGTGACAGCTGTGGGTCTTGTAATTATCGCCATCATTACGGTGCCCCAACGTCGTCTTGTGGCGCGTGACCAACTGTTGGCCAAGTGTCAATTCCATTAACAAGCCCCGGATCCCAGACAGAGTGTCTTGTGGCCCCGCCTCCCCGGGGGAGGACATGCAGCAGTCAGGACTGGGACAGACCCCAAGTTGGCTCTCAACTTCTCGTCTGCCTTTGCCATGTTGCATGTCACCTAATTGGGACCAACCCACTTGGTCGCGGATTCATATTTACCCCGAGGGCGTCCCGAGCTGTTGAATCTTTAATGGCGCTTTGGCGAAGTGCAATTACCGCGGCTGACTCGATTTATTAGGCGGCCGCTCGGGTCCCGCGAAATGCAAAATTAATGCGAGTTTAACTCGACGATGAGCACGTTGATTGCTGAATTATTGTTTGCCCAACAAAAAAAGCAGGCACTTGGCGGCATAAAAGTGAAACTCACGCAACTTCGCAACCCGAATTCGAGTTTTGTTTTCCGATTTCGATTTTGGGAGGCGAGAATGTGGGTCGAGTGGGTAACGCCTTCTCCTCTTCCTCAAACGCCTCTCTCCGTGCTTCTCAAACACCCTTCTTGGTGCTTCTCACACGCCCTTCTTCGAGGGTGAAGTTGGTTGTTAGTTTGGCTTTGAGCTCTTGTTATTTTCCCCTTCAGCCTGTCAATTAAAATGGTGATGGTATCGATTTAGTTCAAAAGTGATATTACATGGGTATTCCCGAAATCATAGTTTAGGCCACGTTTCCAGCTGAATCATGATGATATCCAGGGTTCCCCGCCCGTATAATTCACTATTGATCCACGACCTCTCGTGTGCTTCATTTAATTAATGAAGTTTTACATCAAGATAATAAAAATATAACTCGGAGTGGTGTTTTCTCATGGCTGCATTTGAAAGCGGACGTTTCCAAACTAATTACTTTAAAAACAATGCGAAACAACCTATTTATTATGGCAACACACCACAGTCAGTCCCATATCAGTTTTCTCTACTCGTGAATTGCACTTGCAACGCATTATTCCTTGATTAAAATTCCAGGGCAGAGATAATGGATAAGATAATAGTGCATTTACCAGGAATATCATGATCCAAATGAATCAATGCAGCGCGGGTGTCTCACTATATGTAGTGCAATTACGTCATGGGTTGCGATATTACGAAATTTCACCCAGTCTGGAGAATCTCAGGGGCACACGGAGCAAATTGTGCTCAGTGTATTGAACCGTGCATTTGATTATTTTAGTGCTCCCATCTGGCCGAACGACCGCCGCCTCGTACGTACTCCTCCTCGACATCGTATACATGGAAATTTATGTGGCCAAAGTGGGTCATGCATGTTCATTTGGAGGCAGGCAGTTATGGACCTGGGAATAGTAGGGTAATTCTCCTGAAGTTGGCAAAAGTGGGCAAATGCGAAGGCATGGGTCTGGGTCCGAGTCAATAAAACGCCCGAGCATAAACAGGAATCGGAGGTGGAGTGGGAGTTGGTGGAATGCTACCCGCTAATATGTAAGTTCATGTAGCGGCAAGGCAAGGTTGTTATTTAAAAGGCATTTTCCGTAGGCCTAAAGTAAACACGCGTGGGTCGGCGATTAGACCAACTTACACTTTGTGCCTAGTAGCTGGCGGAAAAACACACAAAAACACTGACTAGAGCAGCCTGAACAGGCAGCAAATTAGGCAAAAGCCAACGAAGCATTAGCCAGGTTGTGCAAATATAACCAGCAGGACTTCAGGCGGCCCAAGGACCATCCCCCGCCATGTTCTGTCATAAATAATTCAGCATTTAATAAGTCTATATCCCCCAGAAATTCCCCGCTCCAAGCAGACGATGAGTCCCGACAGATAAAGTGGGGCTGATAAGGGACAACCACGTACTCCTCCTCTCGCAGACAGGTAGCCAGCCGTTGGCCTAGGTAAATTAACACATAGTCACTGCTATTGCCCAGAGTTTCGCCTAATTGGGCCTGATCGATATCAGGTATTTGAATTGCTCTTGAATTCGTTGGGGAAATCGTTCATAAATCATAATTGTAATTTCCTCTACCTAAAAAACTGTTTATCCTTGACATTATTTTTCTTGATTTTGTGTAATTAGAAAAGGCATTGAAGTAAAGAAAGCAGAATTACATTGTATATCCTGAAAACAACAAACAATACACTACGACAGTAGTCTTAAAGTGGTCTTTCTTTCCTCCACCCTTGGAAATGACATCAACAGCCGGCTACAATGTTTCATTAATGAAAACTTCACCCACAAGTTTTACCACAGCCATTGCCCACCCACTTTGGAGGTCGTCCTTGCAATGTCCATCATGCTGTGCCGAGCTTTATTGTTATGTGCTAATGCAACCAAGGCGCACCCATTTCCTAAAAGGAAAATGGAAAAAAGAGATGGATACAGAAGCATCTAGTGTCTCGACTATAAGATACCCGGTGTGTTTACAGTTCAAGGAGGATTTAAAAAGATTTCTTTGGAAATCCGTTGGGCTGAAAAATAATCAAATTTTTCGTTGCTTTACCATGACAAAATTTAATTTAACAAGAATATTTTTTCAGCTCTAAAATTTTCTGATATTCTAATAGAAAAATAGGCACAAGGTTAAGAAAATTAAATGCAAGTTTAGACACATTTACAAGTGATTCCAAAGCTTTAGAGATCTCTGCAGGGCTCTTAAAAGTTATTTAGTTATAAATTAAAAATATTTTTTAATAATCCTCACACACGATCTGTAGCCACTCAAAGAACCCAAGATACCCTTGGACTCCCCATCGAATGGATACAATAAATAAAAGCCAGACAAACAGAGCCACGCAAGTGATTTTTATAATCAATTTTTAAAGTTTGCCCATTCAAGCGGACGAACCATTTTCAGGTTGTCAGGGGCGGCGGAAGGTGGTTGTAAAAAAAGTGAAAAAGTAAAAAGAACGATACGAAGATACGCCCCCACACACACAATTGGAAACGAAACGAAACTCAAGTCACAGCGAGGCGAGGGGACAGCGCGGTGCTTCATTAACTCGGCTAAAAGCCATCGCGCATGAATCAATCATGTAAACATTATTAAAGCATTGGGCGATGGACGGTGGATAGTGGGCGATGGGCGATGGGCGTTGGGCGGTACGAAGAGTGCGGTTCGATGGAGCGAGCCGCCGACAGACGACGGGTGTGTACTTAAACCACCTCGGGACCCCACTCCGTTGGCCAAGAAATGAAAAGACAGTTTGGTCATGTAATTAGCTCGCTGCACGCAACTTGGAGGAGCACTTGGTCCGTCCAGCTCGCTCAATTGCGCGCCTAAATTAATTATTAATAAAGCACTTTTCCCCAGGCGCTGGCGCTGCTGGAATGTGTATGTTGTCGCCGTCAGGCAAAACTCATATGACAATTATCGGCCGTCGCTGCAAGTAAGGTCAATTATTGGGAAAGGCCAAACAAAAGTCAGTTTATTTGTCCAACCGATGCCGTTGGCGATGGCATCTCCCTCCTTCCCGCCCATTGGCATTCGTCGTATAAATTCCCTAGCTATTTGCCCCCATGGAATACTTAGAGAGCGTCATACGATATCTTGGGGCAGTCGTCATATTTTATCTCTGAGATTCCTCTTGTATCTAAACAGCAATTTGCACTCGGGAATTGCTTGTTGGAAAGCGGAATTGGAGTGGCAGATGTAGGGCCAAGTTAGGGAAATGTAATTAAGGGAGTTCTGAGATCATGGAAATATACTAATGGGGCTTAATGATTGTATAACCAAACACACAAAGTCTTCCGCTTGGTTCCGTCCAAATAATGTCCAACAATTACGCTCTCTGTTCGGCTAACAACTAATGCCATTCAAATGATCTGTTTGGATGTTTCAGCATTAGTTTGTCCAAGGCGACACAGTGTTGATGTTTGCAAAAATGTCAAAGGGAAATAGCCTTAAAAACACAAATATTTAGTTCAGATATTAAATGTTTACAAAGCAGCTTACAAGATCTATTAAGATTTACAAATGTCAAGAAACTAACTCGAGACCTTGCAGTTCTTGTAAGGGACATTTATCCCGTGTCTAAAGAGTACTTATTAGATATTTTATCTGGTTAAGTATGTCATTGGTGCTGATCAAATATTATCACAAGTGTTTCGATTGCCTTGTCAAGAGCGAGCTTGGAATTTTTAGTCTTTCAGCTTCACTATTGGAGAAAATATGTGTGCGAATGTTAGGAGTGCTAAAAAACAAGATTACTACTTTTGTTGGGTACTTTAATTCAATTATTTATGTGGCATTCATATCTATAGAAACAGAGAAGTGAAGCTTCTATCTAATGATTAAATAGGAAAGCTAAAAAATAATTGTTTCGTGTTCGTGTGGGCATTTCCTGAAAACAGGATGACATTCCAAGATCTATCAAGAGCCAGAAATAAAATGTACTTCAGAGAGATAGCAAAAATTATATTTAATGTCGAACATTGAGAGACACGCCAAGATAAGAAAGAAAATTCTTATGAAATGGTTTATTAGGGGTATAGAAGTAAACCAAATTAGAAATTAAATTTAAAAAATATTTTTATAGGAATAACAATACAATTTTTAAAACCAAAGTAGAATGGAACACAATTCTGTTTTTTTGCAACTCAAGCTGTATTTCGAAATCATAATTGCTTCTCTATTCTTTGCAGCCTTAGATCTCAGATTCCCCATCTTCGTGTTTCTTTGAACCCAAAGTCATCACCTTGGTGGTCATATTTTCCCGCGGACTCGGCACTTCCCCGAAGCTTGTCCCTGAGCCCCAAGACTCCGCCCTGAGCTTTGCCTTTGGCTTGAACCCAAACTCAGATGGAAACTGGCCAGAGCCACCGATACGAGTCAGTGACACTGCAGCAAACAAGTGAAGACGGGAAATACACTCGCACAGAGACAAATCGGAAAAACTTGACCAACAGCAATTGCAGCATGGTGTTAATGGTCTCTGGGGTTTGTTAACATGGCCATTAGATGGCCAACTTCTCAGGGGATCGGGTTTTGGCCTCCACACCGGATTCTGGCTCAACGATTCTTGCTAGACAAGCGTCTCTGTATGAGTCTCCCAGGCTGCGGCTGAGATCCGGAGATCGAGTCTGAGTCTGAGACCCAAGTCGGAGGCAGTTAACAGCGATTGCCAACCGGTTTGCCTGAATGGGGGGAATATGGAAAAACCCGTTTGTCTGCGCTGCTGTATTTTAGCATTTTCAATGTCATGAGTTCGGACTTACACACAGTGTGTGCGTGTGTCGGTGTGTTGTGGCGAAAATAAAGCCTTTTACCAAACGGCAAACCATAATGCCAACGGCCAAACATTAACCCAAAAGCAGAGGAGATCAGCACAATGGCACGAGAACAGAGATCCGCCCCAGTGGAGCACAACTATCGGTGGTTTGTCATATTTATCTCTTGGCTGCACAGAGAGAAACCATCACAGAACACAGAAACAGAATCACAGGAACAGAGGCACTGAGGTTTTCTTATGATATCATATGCTAATACATTCGGTTATATGTCTTTTCAAGGTTAGCCTTCTCTCTTTTTCTGTGCCTTCGAACCCACAAAACCATCGTGCTTCACACAAGTTCTTCCCACAACCTTGTCTACCGTGTTTTTCTTTCTATATTTCTATTTTCTATATACCGATTCTATATGCAGAGACCTTAGAACACGGGCTAGTATCGTCCGGCTCCGTCTCAGGTGTTGACACAACAGTTGGAATATATTCATGCAGTTTCGGTGAAAGTGCACACTTGTCACCTGGGAGAAACGCCAGCTGACCCACGCCCACCAGTTAGGTAAGGGTTTCACCTCTGTAGTTAGGGCTGATTCCGCCGGCATTTCAAACAGACAGCTTGGAAAAAGTTTGACAAAACTGTGGTCAAAGGGAATTCTAAATGGGTATATTGATTATTATAAAGCTTAGTCAAGTTCAAGAGATTTCTGTGGGTTTGAAATGGCCAAATAAAACTGCAACCTAAATAAACAAGAAATCAAAATTTTGTAAGTTAAATGGTTTCTAATAGTAATAAATTACATTTAATGACGTGTCCAAGTACAAATGCCTAAATGATCCGCATGTGTGTATTTCACACTTCTTGGCCTTTTAACTACCATAAAAATGCTGATTTTATGGTCCACGTTCTTCTGCCATTAATTATTCTTCAATATCGTAGGTAATTCCAGTGAGAAACCACTGGCTGGTATGCAATTCTGCAGCAAGAAATCAACGCGAAATGGGAAATAATATTTATTCATTTATTTATTGGGCGGCGAGTTACACAGTGAGTGGCAATTGTTGTTTACAGTTTCCGCTTAATTCCGGCACGATTCTGGACTCGTTCAGATCGCCAGATGCCCCAGAGTTCGTTGCATAATATTCTTACATAAAGTGTGGGCGCAGCGGGAATGCAATTCTTCTTTCTGCGATTTCAGCAAGCTGCAAAAATGTGACTACATGGCAGAAAAACCAGTGGAGTGACCTCGTCCGTCGTCTTCACTTTGAATAGGGTTGGGGAACTTTTGCAGATATATGCATATTTATACATATATACTGTTTTGATTGCGAACTTATTGCATTCTTCCAGCGATCGAGTCATGTAAGTGAATGTGGATGCAAAGCGGTTGCATTCGCAATCACTGGAAATTGACTCAAGTGGAGCTCCTCCGATTGAATCATTCGGGAGCTGTATGACTAAATGGGTGTTTTATAACCCAAGGAGCCTCGGAGTGGGTGCTTTCGCTAATTATTGAGTCACTCGAGCGGCTTTGTAAATATGGCAATCGGTTGCTTTTCAGCTTTTGAGAATTTGTACATAGGTCAGCACAACTGACTATATTTAAAATATATTTTCGAGTTATGAATCATATTCAAATCAAAAAGTTATATTTTCTCATAAGCTATCAGTTCAAAAATTCTCACAAGTGTGTTCTTTATACTTCCTGAATGCGTCTTCCTTTCCATGACTAAACTCTCTTTAGATTTCTTTGTGTAAATTGATTTGGGAATTCATTAAATCCGCAGACTTTTCGCACTTCAATTTGGGTTTAATCGCCTGGTTAGCACATCCCCAGCGATTCGATTGGGTTGCAATTAACACACAGCCTTTGGGGAGCGGAGAAAATTTTCCCAACAGCAAAATAATACCTCTTAATATTTCAGAAATTCAAGTATTTCTCACTCTTCACCTTGATACAATAATTTTTGCTCACTCGTAATCACAATGATAGTGAAATATGGAGTAAAGAAACCTCCAGTAATTCACTCACTCATGATTCATCATGATTCGGCGCGAGTGAACTGCACATGGTCTTGAATTCGATTCGTGGACAAAAATCGGACAAGCGTGAGATGGTCAGGGCCGTTAAACTGGTAATGCCCCCTTGCGGATGAGGGTGAGGGTGCGGGTGCGGGTACGGGTACCGGTGGTAGGCCTGTTTCCAGTCTCTATAGCCTCTATAGCCTCAACCGGCTGTGAGTCAGTTGTCCAGTCGGTTGACTCCAAACTACCATATTTAGTGGAGCCCGTATGCGTGTTATTTGCATGTAAAGTGAGGCCTTTGTGAAAGGACGGAGATGGTGAGCTCCACTGGGTTATAACGGTTGCGAATTTATTTGTGTTTGCCTTTCCAACTGGGTTAAAGTTCATTATTCTTTAATATTTCCTGAACATACCTAGCATATCTTGTAGTTAATATTATAGGAGGTTATTTTGAAAACCTAAAAACCCTGTATGTAAAATGAAAAAGGATTGTTGAAGAATATCTAAATTTATTTAAAACTAATTCTTATTTAAGGCCTAATAAATCTTCCATCAACTTTCAACCACGGTTCACTATACGCTTTTCAAACAAACAACAATATTGCTTTGGTTTATGACAATTGTGCGAAGAGCCTCAAAGAGAATAGAGAAATGCAAATATAATTAGCAAACAACACAGTAAGTTCATTGGTCAGCAGCACACATGTCGGACAATGGAGAAATATATGTACATGGATTCATGGGGAGGAGAACTACGGAGACCATATAGTTTTTCAGTTATACCAGACCAGGTCTCTTTGCGTTTGGCGGGCTTATTTCGGTTAACGGATCGCACAAGCCGGGAAGCCAAGTCAGCAATTGAATAATTAGAGAAAAAAATAAAAATAAAAGATAACTGAAGACCCTACACAGAAAATAACTAATATAGCAAGACAGAAAAATAAAAAATAAATACATACATTTTAATGCCTGGTTCCAAGAGCTAAAATCCTTTAAAAATATGTATCTATTGTCCTGTATCTTAATTGATGAAATTTGTTTTAATTGTGAAGATCAAAGGTGTCAAAATTATATACCAAAAAATCTAAAAAAGAAGATATTTATCTATTTAATTTATACAAAACCTTTGTTGGTAGCAGTGTAAGTACACGTGCAGTGCAAGTAAATCGCCGCTTTGGTTGGAAAGTCTTGCCCCAGCAACACGGAGAAGTGGCAGAGTGGGGAGGCAGGTAAAAAAGTATGCGTCAACCACGCGCAAATGTGGGACAAAAGCCCCGTCGCAGTCCCAAACCCGCACTCAAACCCAAGTCAAAGCCCAAACAGAAACCACAAGAGGCAGCAGATGGATGAGGGGCGGCTACGGCGACGGTGGGGGTTCAGTTCAAACAGTGAGGGAAAGTTTACCCAGCCGCCGCCGCCGCGGTGGCTGCTTATCGATTTCTAGATCACGTTTTAAAATATATATACCAAACACAAATCGCAGACAGGGGGTCGGTCGGTCGTCGGGCAAACAACGACCATTTCCATGTGCAACCAGTGGTCGAGGGAGTGAAAACAAATAACAATCCAGGACAGACCCCACCGAACCCAGTGGCTGCTCGTTAAAATCTGTGTCTAGCTCTGGGGCAACAGCGAAATCTGGCCAACGGGAGTCATGTTTCTCAATTGTTATGGCAAACTTCTGGAAAGTTTTCGTAACGGCGGCAGACAGACAAATTTCAGGGGAGAACAACTTGATTATAATGGACAAGTGACTTGTTTGGACCATTTTATTGATTAAACGACCTGTTGTCATTGACTGACTCTTCCACATAATTCAATTATCCAATTTTACATCGGTTTGAGCTAGTTTTGTGAATGAACCTGCTCACTTGATTATATTATTATTATGAGACTTGCTGGTAAATTGCTTTATTTGCCCCAGTTTGTAATCATTATTATATTTATCAAATTTCTGATAGGGGTAAAGCTCGGGGTTCACTGAAAAATATTCCTTTGTTCAAGTTTATGAATCAGTCTACACGTCTCGAATTATTTACCTTTAGATATACCCATTTAAAAGGTGCAACATTTGTAATTACGTTTAATTTACAATCGATTTCTTATCTACCTTTTCCATTAATTTTCTTTCTTTCCCTAAAGCCAGTTAAATTTCAAGAAAATAGATAGCATTGATAACTCACCCATCGTACACCCTGCAGGTGGTGTTGTTGATCCTCTTGTCGGACGCCCTTCTTCTTCGATCCTCAAAGAGATCCTTCACCGCCGTCACTCCCAGGACAAAGAGCACCGGTATCATGGCCACCTCCTTGCCAAAGGCATTTATTTTCGGCACCCAGTTAAGCAGGACGATGAAGATGAAGTACAAATTGGCCACTCGGTGGAACTGCTCCAGCAGGTTCTTCGGTATGAAGGAGAGCAGCGTGTACTTTGTCGTCCGGATCTTATTGCCCACAAACTGGCCATTCGGGTGATCCCTCTTGGGCGTCTTTGGTGGAACTGTGTGATTGGGCACCACCATCCGGTAGCTCCGCTCCTCGAACTTATCGCTGGTGTTGTAGTTGCACAGGGTGAAGCGTTTCCACCAGGGCGGCGCCTCCGTCCGCCGCAGTGTGTATATGGACTCGGAGCGCGATGCTTGCCGGGAATGGCCCCGACCACCGGTCGCCGAAGTTGGGGCCGAGGGTTCCCTCACCGGCTCCTCCTTGTGGCCCGGCGGTAGGATGAAATCCGTTTTGGAGCCCACGCGGCTGTGACCCCTTCCCGCGGGCGCAGCACTTCCGGGCGGTGAGTCCGTGATTTGACCCTGCGAAAAAGCTCGCTGGTGGCCCTTCATGGCGGATTTTATGGGTCTTCCATTGGCTCCAACGATGGCTCCTCCCCCGTGACTTATTGAGCGGGCATGGCCGCGCGACGGTGCCGCTATAGCCACTCCGGGAATACCCTGTCCTCCCCCGGGAGCGCTACCTACTACAGGATTGCCACCGGGAAAGACATAGGTTCGCTCCGGTTCGCCCAGGCCCATGCCGAGTCCCGCACCACCTCCCAGACCCGTGGACGTGGTCATCATCAGGCTGGTGGTTGCAGCGGCATTGGGAACTGCCGGCTGGAGGCTGTCGCCGGCCAGGTTGGGCGGTGCGGAGCGCTGCTGCTGCACAACTAGAAACTTTCGCCGCAAGTCTTCGGTGTTCGCTGAGGGCATCTTCGCAAGCCACAACCATCAGGTTACCTTCTTCGGACTGGCCACGATCTACCTCGGATATGTGTTTAATTGTCTATCGGCCGGTTTTACTCTAGACCCTGTGCCGCTTATCGATTCTGGATTCACAGATGACTCCAGTTGCAATCCACCCAACAGCTGTCCAAAGGCTGATCCTAGCACCTGGACACAAACGTTACGGGCGTCATCACTGACCCCTCCTCAGCTGCAGAGGTCATGGCCATCTGAAAGCGAAGAGAAGGATGTATTAGTAAAAAAGTTGTATCTTTTGTTTAAGGGAATTAGCTGAGCTATACTTCATAATGATTATTTAAATTATAAATTTAAAAATTTGAATTTAAAGTGTACGCAAGAAGCAGTTTTCGAAGAAAAAATATAGAAACTTATTTCGTTGCGTTAAAGTCAGAACCTTCAAAAAATTCTGCTAATGCTTGCGGATTGCTTATCAACTGAGTATATTTCTTTTAAAAACATTATAAAGTTTTACGATTATTATTCATTATTATGAAAAAAACCTATAGCTAAGAAACGATCCATATGCGTCACTTGAATCACAATTAAAAACCCACTAGAATAATTTCTATAGAAAATTTAATTTACTATTCAATTTAAAGTTTTCAAATAGATGATTTAATTTCATAATATAAGCCCTCTCATATTTTTAGCATTTACATTTAAAAAACCCTCTAATGAACATACACTGAAACTAAATATGTAAAGAAACGAATAGAGTGGGAGAATGCATTTACAAATTACATTCGGGGCGATAAAAATATAACGAGGCTGGTTAATTGCTGCCCAAAAGTTTATCGAACCCAAGCAGAGGCACTCAACCACCAAAAATACAAGTATAAAAACGAGCAAAAATAATAAAAATGCGTGCTTTAAGTTCGCCCTTGATTCGAGACTTGAAGCTTCCGATAAGCCAGCCCAAAAAGACGAAAAACAAAAACATGGAAATAATGGAAAACATCACGAAGAGAGCAGAAGCGAGCTGAAAGACCCGCAAGGTCAAGCGTAACGCGGGTGCAGGCGTTGGAGAGGCGGGGTGGGGGCGTTTTCTACTCCAAAAACCTGCATGTGGGCTGGCCATTGTTGCTTTTCAAGATTTTCAACCCAATCGATTGTCGCATTGACAGAGATGGAAAACAACAACAAAAAAAAACAGAAAGTTCAAGGCGTCCAAAGACACTATTTTTCACACTGCGCTTGAACTTTGATTTTTGAGCTGTCAAAAGTGTCGGAGCCGAGGTCACATTTTAATGAAACATTCTTTCAAATTCGCAAAACTGTTTGTTGGCCACCGAAATTCTGCGTGTTACTTCCTCTATTCCAAAAATAAATTCTTATAACCCTTCTATATATATATTTTGATACCCGGTTTCAAGGTTGCAAATGATTGTTCGATATAATAAATCCAGGCTGATCACACTTCCTTTTATAGGAAAAAAGCTCTTAAGTCGATTAAATATTATAAATGGATTCCAAAGAGAATACAGAATGCAAAATTTTGTTGGCTTTAATTGGTTAATTTAGGCTTTTAGTCGTTATATATTTATTGCTTTGTAAAGTGTTTTTTTTTTCATAATAAAATTCTATTTTAGTTGGGTTATATTTCATGTATGGTTTGCCGTGATTATTATAATTTATGCTTAGTTTGGCTTCATTTTACTTTGCAGAAATGGCAATGATTTGTAGCTCAAAACAAATCCAGGCTTTCCTTTACAAAAACTATATCTTAGCTGAGATAAAATGTTTTTTAGCCACAATCTGTGGCAGAGTTGGGGTTCCCATTTGCAAACAGTGGAAGTTCATTTATCAAAGTAATAAACAGACGCCACATAAAGAAGAGCTTCTATCATACAATTGGTACTGGAAGAAATTAGAAAAAAATCTAAAGAAAAACATACAATTAAATATAATTATGAAATGAAAAATTAACAAAAATGAAAACACATGCACTTATATTGAAATGATACTTAAATTAATCAAGTATGAACAAACCTAATTGAAAAAATATTAAGTTAATACGTATTATGGTATACAAGCTGTATAAATTCCATATATATAAATTTCGGGGTCTTTGGTCCGAATGAAACATTTTATTAATGAATTCCACTCCTAGTTGTTCGCTTGCCTCCTTTATTAATTAAATACAAAATAATGCTCTCCACTGGCTTGTATCAATTTGTATTTAATTTAATTTTTTCATTGAGTGATGAACTAATTCGGGAAGCCATTCCGAAGAGCAAACTTGCGCCAATGGCGTAATACTATTGCCAAATATATATACCTACATATATGTACATTCGATTGCGGTTTCTATACATATTCGTTATATTTACGAATACCAAAAAAGAATCTTCAATGGGCATAAGAAAGCTAAAAATGAATTTGGCACACGACCGAATTCAGCTTTAAATTTTCTTTCGTTTCTTCGTTGTTGCTTTTTCATGTGATCTAAATTAGTAAAAATCAACGATTTTGGACGGATCTCATAAATCAGACAGAGAAATAAAACTTTCTTTGTTTGAGCATTTTAGTTTCAATTTTCGCTAGACTTTCTTGTAGCTCCACTACCAAAAATTGTTAGTCATTTAGCTTTCATTGGTTTTTCGACTCTGTCATGGCCAAGAACCATAAAAAGACACCCCAGACAAGAATGAAGAAATATACATGTATGAATCCAGTATACAGAAAAAGAAAAGTGCAATGGAGAAAAGAACGAAACTTTTACCAAGTCTCTCTGTCTGGCACTTTTAATTTTCCTTTCTTTCCGTTTTACGAGCTACAAGCTACAATTTACAAGAAAAAAGAAACAAAAAAACTTTCGAGTGCCAAAACTTGATTTATTCACTTGGCCGATGGGTTAAACGACCCCAGGAGGGCGGCCTGCCAGCCAGACTGATAAGTTTACTCTCTGTCCCGGCCCGGCTAATTAGTGGAAGCCACTTCAATGGCTGCTGCTGACTTCAAAGTGCCCCTATCTACGTGGAGGTATCTCCCGGTATCTGGCTAATAGCTTTTGCTTTTGCCTTTTGCGGCTGTCGATACTCCAACAAAATGGGAATTATTTTTAGCCACGCACATGCGAAATATATATTGAGAAGATAAACACAATTCCGCCAGGCCAAGCCCAAAACCGGGTGTGATTACCAGCAGAATCGGTGTATCGAAAAATAAGCCGAAAAGCCAAAAGAGAAACGGGAGCACGCAAAAGTTATAAAAATAAATGTAAAGTTCATTGCATTTTCAATAGCAGCAACAAATACAAACAAAACTTAACTAAACGGACGCCATCTGGCCAAGACGTTCTCGAATCTCGTTCATCAGATGCTCATTTGTCATTGTTATTGAACTCAGAAGGGGAAAAGCGATTTGAAAAGCAATTGACGAGGTGAAAAACTCATGTGCAACCCACTGCAAGCCCACTCTGGCAAACCATAAATATTGAATATTGAGACTTGGGCAATAATTTTTGTTTGAGTGCTCACTTTAAGTTCAATCCGATGGCCGATCGACCCGACCGACCTTGCATTGAAAACGCATTTATGGTTGGGCCAATTATAAATTAATTATATATATGTACATATAAAGCGGGCAACAAGCGTGCACAAACAATATAAGTTTACTAATTATTATAATTTGTGGTGTGTTTCAAAAACAATGCTAGGTTGAAGCCTTTCAAATATTTAATCAACGATATCTCAAATTACAAAATTACTTCAATTAAAATTACCTCAAAAGTTTATTGTTGGTAACCTATTTATAGAATTATTTTTGTTAGTGGATTTCTCTTCCAATTGTTTCTCATACCACATGTATATTTGTACAGATCTATCAAAATTTTAAAATGCGCAAAAGGTCGATTTGCTTTGTTGTTCTCCTCCTCCTCCTCCTCCTCCATATGGATTCAACCCAGTTGTTTAAACATTCAATTCGCACCTATTTGAATTATTCATATCTGGAACAATTTATTTTTTTGAAGAGTTCTCTAACCTGTAAACAATTTGGCAAAAACAACAATCCAACAAATCTTTGTATATTCCGTGCGCTCTTTTCTTATAAGTTTCCAGTATAATTCTGATTGATTTTTTCATTTTGTTTTGTTTTCTCTTCATTTCCCATCATTAACTTGGAAGCTAAAATGCATTTAGTATATCGAGTTCAAAAGCACTTCGGACAGCTGTTGTGCCATTTTTCCATTTCCCGAGATTAATGCCGGTGCAACGGGGCGTATAATTGATATAGCATACGGAGTAATAAATAATTATCTTCCTTGATAAGAATAAATATATGTACATGGAGCTGGAAATTAATATAACCAGCTCTAAGTCGAAACTAAAAGCTAATAAATATACCCCGACTCAGCTTAAAGCATTAATCTTATCGAGTCAACGACCAAGACAAATCGCATGCAAATCTCTGTATAGAAGTATATATTTTTCAGTCATTCCTATGCTAATTCTGTGGGCTGGCTTAATTAAGCCATCTTTGTGAGTCCGAACAATGGCGTTCGAAATCTACGCTGTGCTTTGGCATTTGACATGGGAAAACTTCCGACCGCCCTGAGAATATTCGCGCCAACGAGACAAATTTCAAGCTTCGAGCCAGCAAAAAGGAAAGAAAACAGCAAAAGCCTCAAACAAAGTTTCACAACTAATTAGAAACTGTTGACGGGGGCGCCGCCACTTGCCGCCTATCTATTCAATTACATCAACGCAACGTCACTACAGTTGACAAGAAGGCTGGCGGGCGGGCAGGCGGGCCACAATTTATGCTGCAGAAGAGCTCGTGCTCGTGACAAATAAATTATTTAATTTGTATGATTTTTTTAGCTTAGATTTCTTATGATTTCTGCATAATTCCAAGGACTAAATATTCCTAATTTAGGAAAAACTTTTGAAAGTTCATTTGACAGAAATAAAATCTGTTATCTTTATAGACCTTTTTTTAGCTTAAGATCACCTTAAAGACCTCTTTACTACAGATCTGTGGGAATCAAAGGAGTATCTAAACTACAAATCTATGCAAAAGGACCTAATTTAAAACCTTATTCTAAGGTTCTCTTACCTCATGACTCACGACTCAGTCTCGGACTCCCCTCTAGTTAGTCAACAGCTGGGCGCTTGTACACTAAATTTCCTACTGATTGAACCTTTGGCCCAAGCAAAGCGCTCGAATTGAAATTAACATACTAATGTATTCAATTATTCGCATTCCTTCCTAATTTGCCACAGTGCCAGCCAGAGATCGATTGGCTTTTGATACGAACTAAGTAAGTAATAATACAATGCCTGCCTGCCCAAGTCGAAAGTCATTAAATTTAATGGCCAAAAGGTGAGGTGAGTAAAAGCATTGAAAACGAGAGCGCAGGTAAATTAATTTGGTTTTTTTTTCTATGAACCAGAAAGGTCAAGAAAAATAAAATATTATATTCAAATAAATTAATAAATATTTTTAAGTATACAAAAAGTTCGGTTTACTCTACCAGTCTTATCTAGACTTTGTAATATTCATTGTGCAAAGAACGGATGCAACCCATAAAGCAGTTCAAAAATTAAACTAAAAAAAAAGCGATAACCGAGTTAAAATATTTTGCTTCTCTTCACAAGTTTTAAGATTAAAGAGTACATATTCGTTGATGGTGGTCAGCAGAAACACATGAATGTATTTTTAATAAACATTTGCATGTGTTTCCATCTTTACTTTTGATCTTCTTCATTGGGAATGTCCCTTCGAGCTATATATTTTGATATTTCTCGAATTTTTTAGTGTGATGCATTGGGATAGTCCAGAAACAAAATTCAGATGCTTTATTTAAAAAATTGAATTAACATTTCAAAACATTGAACGCAAGTTTTGTTTATGACAAGACAAAGTCAAAGCAAGTTGCGAAAGATAAGACTGAACCTTATAAATTGAGCCATAACCGATAACGTAAAGCACAAATCATAATGACAGAATGAGGAGTTTTACGAGCCGTATCCATGCAATCGCAATCGAATATTTATCAATGTACAATATACAATCCAGAACCGAACACGAAACCAAATCGCAGGCGAACCATGAGAGCGCAATGAGGAATCAATTAAGTTAGGCCAGTGCCAAATAAACCGAAAGAGTGCGTGAGTCCCTTGATTGGGAGAGTTGCTATATACATAGTATAGCTTACTATATGATATACACCATATATACATACATATGTACATATGGTATATACCACTCTGACAGCTGACGTCGTGATAAGGCCCGGAGGCTAAGAGACACGCTTTGCGACCAGGCCACGTACACCCAGATACAAGAGGCATTTTTCCCGGAATTCGCTTATCACGTTACACGCGTTGAGAGCAACGGTTAATGGTTAATGCCAGAAACGGGAACTTCCTATTGAGTAAACAAAAAAACAGAATTCCCATAGAAAGCCGAAGTAGTTTTTGCGAAAATCCCTAACTAAGCTAAACCAAATTTCTTTATAATCCAATAATAATACACCCTGTATTTGGGTAAATACCATTGTTAATTACACATAAACATGTTTGTGGGCAGCAATCAGCTCGAATAGGTAGCAATTTAGTAGATCTTATTATCTGATAATGTGGTACACACTTCGTTTTGAAAATAATACAAACACAACAGCAAATATATATATCTATATTTTGCATTTGAAATATAAATTTTAATCTAAAGTTGCCGTTAGGAAAAATAACCAAAATATAATAATACAAAAATAAAATAGAATATAGATTTACTATATCAATATTTAAAGTGCCTATTTCAAAGATACTTTTTGTCAATGATTTTATCAAGTTAATTTGCAAATGGACGTGCTATTTCAATGTCCGTATCTGTAAACTTTTTATGCGACTTGTCGCAAGCGCTAGGTAAATTTCGGTAATAAAAATCAAATACGTACTAAGCCAACCATAATCAGCTGCGTTAAACTGTAAAAGCACAAAAATAAAACTTGAGATAAGTCGTTGCTTCCGTTTCTCTCCATTGTTTTTTTTTTCTTTGGTCTCCTCTTCATCTTTGGCTGCTTGTGGATTTCTACTGCATCGCGAATTGCGAATCGGAGTCAATTGCCTCAAGCTCTGTCCTAACGGTACCTGGAGCAATAAGAAATGGGGGATGTGGGGGAGTGCAAGAGAAAGAGAGCGGTTAATAGATTGCAAGAAACAGAGACAAACGCGAGGAGCAAACAACGCATCAAGTAACAGTTAACAGTGTTTGTCTGTCTTTGTCTCTTTCTCTCGGCTGCAATTAGTCAGCGAGTAACGTCAACTAGCGTTGAACTCAATTGAGGCAAAGCTGGAAGGAGAGAGGAGTTGCTCGAAGAAATACTCAAAGACATCACACAGTGGTTGTCGTGATAATAAAACCAGAAAAGGGTTCAAAACTTCACGACCTGGCACAGTATTCTAGACTTAAGTGAAGAAACCCTCTTCGAACGTCGAAAAATAGAGCAATAAAATGTACACATCGTAGGAATTTTAATTGTGGCACAGGTAGTGAGGTTCACTTAGTATTTATGTTCGTAAGAGATGTAAATATATAACTCCAGGTATATAAGCGTAAATTTTCGACAGCTGTTATTTGTTTAATTGGTTTTGTTGAAAAAAAAAAACTGTTTAATTTTATTATTTAACCTGAGACAAGTAAAAAATTAAACTAAAGACAGACGAATACTTGTCAAACATAAATATCTCTAAAACGGCAATAATTTAACTTTTGTTTTGTAATACAACATCAAATAATATTAGTTACTTTAAAGTAATTAATTATTTTGTTATAGTAAATAAATGCTGTCTTTTTTTTTAACTGTTCTGTTGTTTGTTAGTAACCACTTTCTTGTTTTGTTATAATTTAAATTATACTTTCTCTACTTAGTCACTTGATTCACATTTCTGTGCTAATTTTGTGGATTTTAAGAGGTACATAGTATAACTTAATTAACAGTTAAAAATAAATAGCCAGTAAATTATCCATAAATTTCGTTTCACTGTGCACCGTGTGGCAATGCATCCCAAACTGCAGTATAGCTAACACACACACACAATCGGATTTGCCGACTACAAAAAAGAAGCAATTTAAAAACCACCGCGACTCTTTGAATTTGTTTGCTTCTTATTAAATGCCGGGTGAGACAGAGAGAGAAGAAAGAACGATCGGATGCTGTGCCACAGCACGGCGAGAGCGAGGGAGAGGGAGGCAGCTAGCGACGGGCAGGTAAAAACCCGTCAGCTGTGGAGAAGGGGGGTGGTGGTCTGGTCTGCAACGCTTAACTGGTTCTTGGCAACCAACTTGTTTTTTCTGTAGATTGCCGCCGTCTGAGGTTTATTATGTTTTTTTCCGACTTCAGCCTTTGCAATTTTTCAACATGGTAACTTGATTTAAACAAAAACCAATAAAACTTACCCAATAAAACAATAGACGTGGCTTTTTTATCCTGCGGGATCGATTTATTTGTTTTAAGGGAAACTGTTTTCTATGTTGGCCTTTTTGTATTTATTTATTTTTGTATTATATTTTTAGCTATTTTTCAACGGCAGAGAGAACAAATTTTCAGCATAGCAACAAACACGAAACATTCAAAGCAACAACAACAACAACGCGGGGAACATATGATAGCCGAGGTCAGGCCAGCGCATTAGTGCGAGCAAGAAGGCAAAACGCGAGAGCGAATTCCGCCAAATCGTTGAATTTTCAATTAATATTTCAATTTAATAATGGTTTCTAAAAGAATAACAACCGCAACACGAAAGACGGCTAAAAGGCAGCAAAATCGAAACACGCCGCTCACTTTTTCATTTCTTTGCTTAAACCTTTTTCGTTATATATATTTTTTCTTCATTTGGGTTTTCCGTGTTTTTCATTTATACATCTTTTTGCCACAAATTTCAGCTGGTGTTTGTTGTTGCTAAGAATTTTAATACAATTATGGCCCAAATAGCATTTTCACTTTTCCACACACAAACACGCAGCCAGCACACTCACACACTAGCACGCACACACAAATTGGGGGCTCGAGTGTCTGGCTCTGTTTTAAATGAAAAACAATCAAACATTTACATTGCCGTGTGTTTTTCTCCACGAAAATTATGTATGATTGAAATGGTTTGGTCCGCTAGCTGCACAACACGCGAAAATCTGCCGAAACGAAACAAACAACAAACGGCGACAGCGCGGGGGAACGTAACAACCAAAATAATTTCCCAACACAAAACCGCGGACCGACGCTTTGGAAAAATAAAAGAAATTTAAACAACAACAACGCTGGGTGCTTGTATTTATAGCTTTGGCTCACAGCAGTGTTGCCAGTTGGGAATTTGTCTTAGGTACTAAAAAATCCCAAAAGTGTGCCCAAATTTAAAAATCGCAATTCCATTCCTACATCAAAAAAATGATTCGGTCATACTTTGTTGACACCCGGCAATTTTGAAACACAATATACGTTATCCCATGTTTCGTACCGTACTTTCCCCACAAAAATCCAATTCAACTCCCTAGCCAACCCAACAAAAAGGTAAACAAAATCCTCTCCTTTCTCCACAGAACCAATGTTATAAACAAATTTAGTCAAGTTTAATATGTAAATTTGTGAGCAGCTAATGCTCTTAATTAAAAAGTTAGCCCTTCGTTTATTACCAATTATTTGAATATATACTTTTTTGTGCCTACCGATCGGTGCTATAAGCTATAGGATATAGGATAATAGTCTTGTTTCGGACTTACCCGCAGTTGAGGACACCCAATTACCTTCCATAGCCACACCGCAGACTTGGCCGAGATTCATCGATGATTAAGTCCTTTTCGAGTAATTAACACACTTATTAACACAGAATTATTATCACATTATTTAAAGTTGGGAGAACGGGTGGAAAGGCGCGGACAGACTGAGGCTGCTGCGGCGAGTCACCTCTATTTATAGGCGTGAGATGGAAAGAGAGAGATGGATAGATCGAGAGAGAAACATAGACAGAGAGAGAGAGAGACAGGGAGAAAGAGCGAGCGAGCTAGATCAAGGTATACAATCTTTCTCTATATTTCCCTCTCTCTCTCTCTCTCTCTCTCTCTCTTTTTCTAGCTCCATCTCTATCTCCCTGTCTATGTATCTCTCTCTCTCTCTCTCTCTCTCTCGCTCAATCCATCTCTCTCTTTCCATCTCATACCTATAAATAGAGGCGACTCGCCGCAGCAGCCTCAGTCTGTCCGCGCCTTTTCACCCGTTCACCAAACTTTTAATAATGTGGTAATAGTTCTGTGTTAATAGTACTTGTGTTAGTAACTGCTCTAAAAGGGACTTAATCATCGATGAATCTCGGCCAGTTCTGGGGTGTGGCGATGAAACCTTACTGGGTGGCCTTAACTGCGGGTAAGTCCGAAACAAGACTATTATCCTATTTATCTATATATAAAGCTGATAGCACCGATCGGTATGCGCAAAAAAAGTAATAATTTATATACAGCTAATAATTGGTTATAAACTAAAGGCTAACTTATTAATTATTATTATATCATTAGCTGCTAAATTTTGTATTCTTTTTCGCATCCCGCTCTGGAAATACTAAAAGTGCGCCTTCATATTATCTCCTAACGCCATGCAACTTTTTAGTATATGCAGACGCATCTCGGCGGGCAAGGAACTGGTGAACTGGCCATTCTGATGCTCCAGCCGGGGTCGAAGGTGCGCGTGGAGCAAAGTAAAGTGGAGCGGCGCTCTTTAAGAATTTGTAATTCTTTTAATTAGATTTTGTTTATAAAAAAATTGTAAGCAAATATTGTTATAAAAACGGTCTTACTGGAGGGAAACGAGTAAATAAGTGACGAGTAGCATTGTGGGCACTTTTAGAGATGGGCGATAGTGAGGCGCGATGATTTTAGTTTTTAAACTTTCACAAGCTAATTTATTCTACTGTTTTATGTTCTTGAGATTTATTTAATTTTATTTTGATAATTATTAAAACACCGAACTTAATGCCTGTATGATATCTGGTATACATTTAAATACTTTTAACAATTGTTGTCCTTGCTGGTTTTAGCTGTGCCATGCGTATTTTTCTTACGAGATTGAAAAGCACAATATATGCTCTCAAAGCTCAGGACTTTAGTCCTGGAGTATGTAAAAACTTGAGCCTAAGCTTTATTAAATAAAATTGTATCTTGGTAGATAATTAAGTTGTTTCAGTTTAATAAATGTCGTTTTCTTAGGGTTTTTATAAATACTTGCTTTTTATTTTGTTTTGAATTGATTCTTGGATTTAACAAATACTCGATTTTATGTTGTATTTAATTGATTCTTGGATTCAAAAAAAATGTATAAGTAAACATATAACAATAAAGATTGTGGTAAATATTAATAGTTTCAGAGTATTAACCTTATTAAATATATACACATGTATTTTTATTTGAATTCCGTGGAAAAAAGCGATAAGCTAGACGAAGCTTGAAAAAGCTTGGCCTGAGCTCCTCCGAGTATAAATACAGCCTCTTGTGGACGAACTTAGTATTCGCAATTTCACCAGAGATAAAATTATTGGTGAGTGTCAATCAGCGTCAGATTAAAGAATATTTTATTTAATTCATCTTGATCCGCCAGGTAATCCTGTTTGCCGTGCTGGCCGTCGTCGCCATGGTTTCCGCCAACAACCCCATGTGCAATGATGCCGCCCAAAGCGGCGGTGGCTATAAGGTCTACGAAATGTCGGCCCAAGCACGACGAGCGGCGGCGCCTAGATCCAACTACAATTATGGCTCCTCACACAACTTTAACAGGAACTAAATCGTTCAAGATCCTTCGTTAAATGATCAATCTTTTCATTGCCATGAAAATAAATTAATATGTATTATTACATGGTTTGCATCCTTTTTTAATCTGGCAGGGTATTGCCATTTTTGCCAGAAGGCGTCAGTTCAGACCCTATAGGATAAAAATACGTACCAAAGTAATTAAAATCGGACGACTATGTCCTAAAGCTCATTTCTTTTCTTGTTTTTTTTCGATGTATTTGATTTCAACTGCTTCACAAATGTCGAAATCACAACATTTTCTTAGTCTATGTTTAAGGCTGTATTTTACTCATGTATTCTATGTTCTAAGCATGCGATGTATATTTCTACGGTACGTTATCCGTTCAATGCTATGTATTTGGTTCTATGTTTATATTGAGCAAGTGCTTTGTTTAAGCTATGTTCTTGAACCTTCAGTGGGTGCTATAAATCGGTGTGTATAATTTAGCTAGAAAGTCAATTTTATGACAATTAAAAGCTTGACGCTGAACCCAAGGATGTACCTACGTTTTACTATAATTTTGGTTTACATTTGAAAGGTAAAAGATTTACATGAACACCATTAAAATTAATATACATATATATGTAATATTAATATAAATAATATAATTTATTAATTGTAGATTAATCTATCCCTATAATAATATATATATACTAATATCATAGGTATATCTATATATATAGATATAGATCCAAATTCCTTGACTGAATAATTCCTAGGTCACTGTTTGAGCTTAATTTATTTCTTAGGAAAATCAGAGACTGATAAGATAGTATATAATTAAGCTTAATTGGGTAAATTGTTGTTTATAGTCAGATTCTAGGAATAAATTGTTGCTTTTAATTTATTTTTAATATTAAACCATAGCGATAACCTTACAGTTGAAGCTTAAGACCTTGGTCTGTGGCCGATAAGAGCGTCTTCGAGTATAAATACAGCTCGGATGCAAATTAAATGATCACATCTTAAGTCAAAATGAAGTTATTGGTAAGTGGCGATCAGCCCCAGATTCAAGAATATTTTAATTGTTAAGTCTCTTCTCAGGTATTCTTGTTTGCCGTGCTGGCCGTCGGCGCCATGGTTTCTGCCAACAATCCAATGTGCAATGATGCCGCCCAAAGCGGCGGTGGCTATAAGGTCTACGAAATGTCGGCCCAAGCACGGGCGGCAGCAGCAAGATCAGCGGCAGCGCCTAGATCCAATTACAATTATGGTTCTTCAAGGAATTTTAATAGGAACGCTTAATAGCCTTTCTGCTTTGACATGAAATAAACGCTTAAAAAAATATATATTTTATTAAAGATCTATAGACTTAAGACAATATTGTCTTTACTGGATAATATAGGCCGCTGTCTGAGACTCGGGAGCCTGACAAATATATGGTTTCTTTTCGGAGCACAACAGGTTCAGTCTTGGCAAATCTATGGCATCAGTTTTTCCCATTTCCAAAAAGGAACAGATTTCAGTTAATCCTACAAACATTTCATCATTGTGCATTTCGAACTATTTTGCTAATTTTAAAAGCAAACCTGATTTTCTGTACTCTATTAAATACATTTTTAAATTCCCGCCCAAAAAAAACCGAGTGATTCCACTTATTAGATACCCAAAAAGTCTGGCAGCGCTAGTCGTTCAAAAGTCTGGCACAGCTAAAAAACGTAAACGTAACGTGTCGTGACCAGCAAATGACGTGACGGCGAACGAACGGGCTAAGCGAACGAGCGAGAAGCAAACGAGTAGAGAAAAATTATTGAACGCAGAAAAGTCCACCGTTGAACGTCAGTGAAAAACGCAAAAAGCCGGAACAAGTAGCCAAAATCCAATTTAACCCCCGTTTGCAGTGAGAAATCGAAAGCAAAAATGAATGAGGAATACGACGCGATTGTGCTCGGCACGGGCCTGAAGGAGTGCATCCTCAGCGGGATGCTGTCCGTTTCCGGCAAGAAGGTGCTGCATATTGATCGGAACAAGTACTATGGCGGCGAGTCCGCCTCGATAACGCCGCTGGAGGAGCTCTTCCAGCGGTACGGCCTGGAGCCGCCCGGCGAGCGGTTCGGGCGTGGCCGGGACTGGAACGTGGACCTCATTCCCAAGTTCCTGATGGCCAACGGCCAGCTGGTCAAGCTGCTCATCCACACGGGCGTCACCCGCTACCTGGAGTTCAAGTCCATCGAGGGCAGCTACGTCTACAAGGGCGGCAAGATTGCCAAGGTGCCGGTGGACCAGAAGGAGGCCCTGGCATCCGATCTCATGGGTTAGTTGTGCCCCTTTTTGTTCGCCTTTCTTTTTCGCCTCGCCAAAATTGTGCAAATTACCAGCTGTGTGCGTGTGTGTGTGTATATGTACTCGACTCTTATCTGAGCCCTCTACCTCCCCTTCTTCCGTTCTCTCTCTCGCTTCCTCTCTTTCGCCCTCTACAGCCTTTCTTTGTCTCGGCTTTCACACTCGCTGGAAGCCAACATTCTTTATTGTTGTTGTTGTGGTTTTCGACTGACACGTATGTGTGTATGAAAAACAGTTGTTTTTTTCTGTTACCAGATAATTTCCACAAATTTCCACACTCATTTCCACACCTTTGCAGTCCAATTGGTTTATTTGGTTAATTTATACGGCCTTAATGCTGATTAGAATTCTTGACGGGGTTTTTTCGATAACAACAAAAAAATATTGTTAAACTTCCAGAAGTTTGAATTTACAGTAGGCACTTAATAAAACGGGAAACCAAATAAATTATTTGTAGGCTTATGTTCCTTATATGTAAAAAAGTCTTTGAGTTCGAGTTGTAGAAACACCACTGTAGTACAACATTTAATAGTAGATGATTCATACACCTGCCGTTAATTGCCTCTTCTTTTTTACACTTGATATTCGCCTAAGTTAAATTTCGCAGTTTTTCCCCCTTTCTCGTGGCAGTTGCCACCAAGTGCAATTAGTCAACACGCTCTATTTATTTATGATTGTAGTTTAAATCGTTTCTGTTTTAGTTTTGATTTTTTGCAATCCAATTTTTGTATTTGGTTTTTTGCGGCGCATTGAACCCTTTCACTTTACAGTGAAGCTTAAAAGGGCTAGACTTTTTTATTTGGATATTTAAATCAACTGATTATAAAGCTAAAGTTTCATATTTTTCTATATTCAACAAAAAAAATTTTTTTATATTGTGAAAAATATTTACTTGTCATATTCATATGATATTTAAATCTATTGTTTCTTCAAGTTCTTTATAATTATTTAACTATATACTAAGTTAAAGACAGTTAAAATTAATACAAAAAGACTCTCTTTGTTACTGTAAATTAAAGTTTATTAATAATATTATTTGAAATGCGCTTTGCTGAAGGCTCGCATAATACATATGCTCCGCATGACGTCATTCGATGGGCAAGTGGTTTTTGATTGTTGGTGGTGGTGCCACCCGCCCCCTTAAATTGGAGGTTTCAAGCTTAGGTCCGCCCTGTACTTGTGTCTGTCTGAGTATTTATGTGTGTTTGTGACATGCAAATGCAAAGGGAAACGGAAACTTAAAACCCTGGACATGCACTCCTCCCTTATTGGGCAGATCCTGTTCCCAGAACTGACCAATATGGCATTACGAATACGATATTTAATCGCAAATATATTCGCAGGCATGTTCGAGAAGCGTCGCTTCCGGAACTTCCTCATCTACGTGCAGGACTTCCGGGAGGATGACCCCAAAACCTGGAAGGACTTTGATCCCACCAAGGCCAACATGCAGGGCCTGTACGACAAGTTTGGCCTGGACAAGAACACCCAGGACTTCACCGGCCACGCCCTGGCCCTGTTCCGCGACGACGAATATCTGAACGAGCCGGCCGTGAACACGATCCGGCGCATCAAGCTCTATTCGGACTCCCTGGCAAGGTACGGCAAGTCGCCCTACCTCTATCCGATGTACGGCCTGGGCGAGCTGCCCCAGGGCTTTGCCCGGCTCTCGGCCATCTATGGCGGCACCTACATGTTGGACAAGCCCATCGATGAGATTGTCCTCGGCGAGGGTGGCAAGGTGGTGGGTGTGCGGTCCGGCGAGGAGGTTGCCAAGTGCAAGCAGGTCTATTGCGATCCCAGCTACGTGCCCGATAAGGTGAGACATTCAACGAATACTTAAATTAAAAAGTTAAATTACTTTTAAAAGATATTCTTTTTTTCATAAATATAGGGAATTGTTTAGTATTTGTAGTACAAGAAATTTAATGGGAGCAGTGTACAGTGCCGTAGTGCATCAACATGTAAACGTCTTTTGCTATGTTCATTGTTTATTACTTTATTTTTTGCAAACTCTACCAAATTACAAATGCAGCCGTTTTCGGCTGTTGTGCTTCACAAATATAATGCCTCTTATAATCACATGGACGGTCATTCAAATCATTGTAGTTATTTGCACTCCTTCTATATCCCAACTCGTCACAATGTTCATTTCCACCTTGGTTATTTGGTTCTCCTGGGTACCAAATGCCTTTCAAGTCTACCGGCTTGCCAGTGGACAACCAGTTGTGTTTTCCCTGGCTTGCCAAATCCGTTCCCGAAGTCCAGTAGATTTCAACGATATTCCTGTTCTTGATATATTGATTAACGGAATCCCATTCTTCTTTGGTTTCGAAGGCAATTAAATTGGCATGCATTCGACGGCACGATTCGTAGGCATCAAACCAATTCTTTGTCAAATTTCTTTCAAAGTAATAGTAGCCCTCGGCGATTTGCACAAAGGGTGCTTTGTTTACATTGAAGACGTCAGGAACGCCTAAATTATACACAAAACTAATTAGATAAAAATAATCTTAAAATCCATAGTTTTTACCATTTAAGACTTTTGGTATTACTTCGTAGCACGAAAACGGGGAAGGTCCCAAAAAGACCAGAAGGAAAGCTAGCTTGAAGAACATTTCGTCTAGATTGTTTATTCTATCTGAAAGCTGAGGTCTTTTATACGAAACAAAATTAGAAACTTTCTTTAATGAACCGGTACTGTTAAGCAAATATCAAAAAACATAAGGAAACCATTTCATTTATTATTTCTTTACCAGATAACAAAAGAGGCAGTAATTGCTTGTGGGGCTTCACAAATATAGAGTCTCTTCAGTTCACATTCAAGATCATTCAAACCTATGGAATCTTTAGCAGACAGTACCACATCGCAGTGTTCATTTCCACCGTCATTATTTGGTTCTCCTTCATTCCAAATGCTATCCAAAGTCACCTTCTCGCCAGTTGTAAACCATACGTGTTCTTCCTGATTCGCCAAGTCTGTGCCAGAAGTCCAGAATATACCCTCAATGTTGTTGCTCTTAAGGTAGAGGATAACCGAATTCCACTCCTCCAAACTCTGAAAGGCAACTAGCTGGGCGTCCATTCGCCGACATGATTCAAAGGCAGCAAACCAATTTAGGGATACATTCCTTTCAAAGTAATAGTAACCATTCCCGACTTTTTCAAAGGGTTTTCTGGTTATATTAAATGATTCAGGAACACCTAAGGGAACGTAAGGCAATTAATGCAAAGTTTTAAATTATATAGTTAGTTCTCACCATCTGAAATTGTTGGCGTTATTTCAATAGCCAAGAAATGGGAAAATAAACCCAAAAATACAAGAACACAGAGCCCTGAGGCCATGCTGACACGACTGGATTAAGCATTTGCGAAAATTAGCTTTTATATTCTGCACATTAGCCCGTAATCAGTTTAAATTTCTTGGAATAAAGGTTTTGCGTCGCATATATATTTTTTTTAACAAAATTATTTATGATTGTTGATAATAATTGATAATATTTGTAGCTCTGATTAAATATTAACCTATTTACCCATTTTCTATTGCAGGTTCGCAAGCGCGGCAAGGTGATTCGCTGCATTTGCATCCTGGACCATCCGGTGGCCAGCACAAAGGACGGTCTGTCCACGCAGATAATCATTCCACAAAAGCAGGTCGGACGCAAGTCGGACATTTATGTTTCGCTGGTTAGTTCCACTCACCAGGTGGCTGCCAAGGGCTGGTTCGTCGGCATGGTTTCGACCACAGTGGAGACCGAGAACCCGGAGGTTGAGATTAAGCCCGGCTTGGACTTGCTCGAGCCAATCGCACAAAAGTTTGTGACCATTTCGGACTATTTGGAGCCGATCGATGATGGATCCGGCTCGCAGATTTTCATCTCGGAGTCGTATGACGCGACCACGCACTTCGAGACCACTTGCCTGGATGTGTTGAACATATTCAAGCGCGGCACTGGAGAGACGTTCGACTTTTCCAAGATCAAGCACGAGCTGGGCGACGAGGAGCAGTAAGCAAGGAGCGAGGCCTCATCTGGTTATGGTGCATTTGAACAGCTCAACATCAGCCACAAACACATCGTAAATCGTCTTAGCGTCGTGGCCAAACCTTAAAGAAAATACCCAAGATAAAAACAAAAACAAATAAAAACCCAAAAAAAAAAAAAAACGAAAATCCAGAAATTGTATTACGAAAATGCTTTTCCATCGAGAGATGAAGTTTTAGATGTGAAAAACGACATGCTTGCTTCGCGCAATATTGGATATGCCTAGAAAATATATATATATACACACCCAACATATATAACATAAATTATACAACAAGCAGTCGCGAATTTATGTACGTCTATATATGTATATGTATAACTATGTGAGAGTTGGGCGACTAAATCAAATTCACGCGGATTCAGCTTGTTGTGACTCCCGAGCAAGGGTCTAGGGCTCGACGTATACTCTCTCTCCCCCCAATCACCGCCCTTTCTCCCCGATCAAACGGCCAGTCAGTCACGCGATTATGCTTGGATTTAAGTTGTACGAGTATACAAAATAAAGTATATATCATATATATATATATATATATATATATATATTGTCTATGTATATTGCCCTCAATAGTTGCTTGGTTCTCTTATTTTGTGATCGTAACCACAAACATACCCCACTCACCCCCACACACACACGTGCATAATGCAGCATTATAATTGTAATCCCAAAAAAAACAAAAAGAAAGATATCGATGGTATTGAAAATGTAAACAAGCGAAAGAGTTCAGCAGCATACCCAAAAAATATCGCATAGGATCGAAGCGCGGCAGACAACACAAAGAGGAAAGAAAACAGAAGAAAATCTAAACTGATTGTCAATGGTCTTGAGAACTATGGTATTCCGCATTTTCAGAATTTACATTTTTAATAAAAATTACAAAAAAAAAGATTGGGTTCTGTATTATTTTAAACAAAAGCTTATTTTTTGGGGCGTGGAGGTTTATTCCCATTTTTTATAATACATTGGACTTAAGAACCTTCATATAAGGTTATAAATATATACTTATCATAGTGGGGTATTAAAGCTTAATGTTTAAGGCTATCTGAATGAAACTTTCTCTGTAATCTTTCTTTTCTTAGAAAGTAAATACGTTGATTTACTATATCGTTAAGGTTTAGGAGCTGTTAAGAGCAACTGCAAACCGGAAGGATTCGTAAGCTTTCCTTTTTGTTATTTGTCAATTTTAATTTGAAGAGTTTTAAGCAAGCTTTCAAACTTACCGCCCCTCGGTATAACTAGTTCATTCTCATTGAGCGCAAGGACTTGGAACTATGTCCTGGAGTTCCATTCTTTTGAACTGGTTCAATCGGCCTTTAACCTGGCGCTCATGGTTCCGCTTAACGAAGGAACTTAACTTTGTATCGTTAAGCTTTTGTCACCATCTCAACGGCGGTATTTTTAAAAAGAGACTTTAAATAATATATTTTAAGAGACATACATGTAATCTTAATAGGGCTTGAAAATAAATGGAACCCTGGTGGGCTGGTCATAAATATAAAATTGTGAAAGATAGTTTTCTTTTAAAAATAAGTAAACAATTTGCTTAAAAAATTAAATATAAAAACTTAAACATAAATTATTTTTTTCAAATTGTCAATACTTAATCATTATAGATAAAAGACTTATTTTTATCAATTTATGAGTAATGATATGAAATAATAGTATTAGATATTCATTTGGATTATACTTATTCTGTTTGAAATCATTATCTGCTGTTGAGATGAAGAATATCTAAACTTTAGGTATGAAATATTAAAAAAATTGTTAATTTTTTAATTTTTAAGTTACTTTCTAAATTATTTTAACTCGAAACAGGAGCTTTGTTTTTGCTTGATCGGTAAGCCAGTCAGACTTATTTTTATTTCTATATATTTAAAAGTGAAAACGACTATTTGATGAAATTTTAATATTGTATATTTATTTATAAAACTTTCAATGTTTCTAACAATCTATCAATCAATCAGTTGAATTTGCCAATAATTCTTTCACAAACTCAAACTCATAAGTAACTACTACCCATAAAATAACCCTTCTAAATTTTAAGAAATCCAAAATAATAATAGATATAGTTAAAGTATCAACTATACTAATACAGGATTCGAATGTAAATTAACAAAATTAACAGGATTCGTAAGCGACAAATGCGAGCTAAGCCGTTTCTGGGTTTATTAGCTTTTCGATGGCTTTGAATCACGTAGCCATAAAGGTTATAGTTATGGCCAGGACTCGTCGCTCCTTTGTGTGACACAATTACGAATTCCGCAGCAAGTGTTTGGCATGCATTGGTGGAACACTGTGGCCCCTGTCCGTCCCTCCCGCTCGTCCAGGTTTCGTTGGTTCCTTGGTGCACACTGGCAAGTGGAGAAATTCTTATTGAATTGCATGTGGCATGCCGCACGGGACTGGGGGGCTGGATTTGTTCCCCTCTTGGGTCCTGTGTCCGGGGTCCTTCGACGCTCCGGGAATGTGCAAAATGCTGAGAATGCCGCTCTCGATTCTTGTTAGTTTTAATGCTGTCGCTGACAGTTTAGTTTTTTTTTTTTTTTGCTGTTTTAGTCAGCTTTTTATTTTCCCTGCCAGGCGAGCAAGAGAGCGACCTGTCCAACAAAATGCCGCTAGCATTTTTCCAATTTCCGCTTCCGAGAAAAGGCAAAAGTGCAAAGACGTTTCGCATTATTTTGTCCTGGTCGGTCCTATATCTGTACGTTGAACTCGTCTGGGTCCACAAGTGTTTCGATATTAAACAAATAGTTGGAGCTTCAAATGTATAATTCCTAGTTCTCTTTCTTTTTGTATATATTTATTATAATTCAAAATTATATGTATATTATGCTTCTTATAGCCTATATCTTTTATCGAATGTAACCGGAACTGCTACACATTCCTGTCACAATCACCATCTGCAACTCCCTCATTGAGCCTGATTTGGCATTGCTCTAAAGGAATGGGATATGGGATCTAACTGGCCCACCTCCCTCTTCATCTTAGTTGTTGTTCCTGGTGATGATGATGATGATGATGGCCCTGCCACTGATGTGGCCAAAACACGTCGCCCCAAAAGCTTGGTCAAGTCTTTCACCACATTTTCGCTCCTCTAGCTTTGCTTCCGTCTTGTCTTGACTGTGGTGTATTTTTTTTTTCGAAAATGGTTTGAAGAAAAACGAAAAACACGATGGAAAAAACCGCCAGAGAAGACCAAAATTTGTAACTGGGCAAATTGAAGTCAAAACTTTGGCGCTCAGCGCAGCATGCAAGTCACATACAACCGGGGGGATGGGCTGCACGCTGAGAAATTGAAGCATAAATTAGGCCGTTGTAAACAGATATAGATGTATTTTATAGATTTCTTTTAAGTTTTTGATTTTCTTTATTAGTTAGAAATTATTGAGTATACTTAACGAGACAAGCTGATAAATCCATTGGTGAGGATAATCAAAATATTTTTAATGTATAATTTATTGGATGTAAATTGTTGAAAACTTGCACTTTTAGGAATTGCATGCAAGGATATACTGATGTTAATTGGTGAATGTAAAAAATCAAATAAATAATTTAGATAAGTATTTACCAAGTCAACTTTGTTTAAATTTAAAATAAAATTCAAAAGGACCTACATTTTATATCCCTTTTTGAACTGTGCAGTAAGTAGAAGGAGTCCTGACAGGGAATGGAGATGGAGCTGCGATGTCGACGCAGCACTGGCAGGCATGACTAAGCTGCCTGGCCCCGTCCATGTCTGCATCTATATTTGTGTCCTTGTTGGCCATGGTCAGGCTAACGAGCCAGGGCTGGCGGGGATGGTGGGGCGGTGGTGGGATAGGGTATTGGGACTGGGCCGGCAAAGTGGCTCCGCGCTGGGCTCGTAATAACAGCCAACCGCAGAAGCGAACACACGCCCAGAAAACAAAGCAACAAAACGATGCCTTTGGGGTCAGTTGACGGTGTTGGAGCAATGATTTGGCGGCTTATGGACATCGTCCATGGCCCCGGCATCGCAGCTAAATTGACGCAGTGGACATGACCATGCTGGTGCACACACACACACACACATGCTACAAGGATACTGGCGCATTGGGTCAAATTGAATAAAAGTCTGGGGCATTCCTTAAAGCGTAATGTGATTAATTATCCGCGTTATGAATATAATGCATACGACATGTTGTCTCCTCCGCGGGCATCATCGTCGTCAGCCGCCTCATAATTATCGCCAGAGACAACCGAAAGAAAAGCATTAAATAGCAAACACACCAAGGAGCGTAAATTATGGCTGCACTGGAAGAAAATATTTCATTTGTAATACTGGATAATTTATAATGAGTAAATTGTAAAGACAGTTATTTGAGAGTGGGCCTTTTTAATATAAAAAAATACATTTTTTTTAACAGAAAGTTATATTCCAGCTTTGAATAATTAAATAATATTCATAAATATTTTCTTTTAATTAAAAAAATTCTTTTAATGTTCATAATTCAATATCGATTCAAATGTTTTAATACAACTAAGTTGATTCATTAATATGCAAAGACTCCCTATTATTTAATATTATATATTAATTTCAGATCTGCGTTCTCTATTTTAAAAGTAACTTACGTTAGTTTTTGGTACTAATTTCTTCCAGTGAACGGCTTTCTTTTGGCTGCTCTTCAATTACTTGCACTTCTTATTCCCATTGCCATTGTTGCTGCTGTTGTTTTGCATTTTCTGTGCCTTGAGCTTGTCAACAACTTCATTATCGCTTGCGACACTGTGCAACATCAGCCCCCAGAAGCATGCCCCCGCTGTACCACCGGGTCACCCGCACCCCCTCTTTGCTGCCGCACTATCTCCTTACTAGACAAGCAAATTTAAATCAATTAAGTAATCTTATTGCCACTGCCTCTCTCTCAGCTGCTGCTCGTTTTGTTGCAACCTTTTGGTATCTGTGCCCTCTGCCCTCTGTCCTCTGTTCTCTGTTCTCTGTTCTCTGCCATTTGCCATTTGCCATTGCCTGCTTTTAGGCACTAGCACTCACTCGTACACGGCAAGGATGCGAGTGTGTTTCGGAGGATCTATTCCTATTTGATATGCTAATAAAAGGAGGAATGTTTAGAGAATGAGTTTGTTGGATTATTTAATTCAATTGATTGCGGTTTTGGGATAGCTTTTTGTTGCCAAATTTGTTTGTTATTAGCAGGATATTAACTAGAATTTTAATTTAAACTTTGCCTATAAGAGTTTGTTTTGTTGCAATAATAAAATTATTAAATTTGATGGAAAAATATAAAAAAAAACTTGCATATACTCTATAAATGGAGCATTAGTTTGATCAAGACTTTCCCAACATTCTAGAAAATAAATGGCATACATGAGATTGCACACTTTTGGCATACCTTATCGTGATTTTAAAATCTCTGTAGGTTTTCTTGATAATTAATTATCTATTCTAAAACATATATACTATATATTTTCACCGTGCACCAGACCCACACACACTCACTCTTTCGGTGGGTGGTGGCATTATAACTGCGGCAATTTCTTCACATCATGTGCGAGTGTCTGGCCTCATGTGTGTTTATGTGTCTGTCTGCCTTTCGGTGTTTTGCTATTATTGTTGTTGCTGCTGGCTGGCAAACTTTTGCTGTGTTGCATATTTTGTGCAGATTAATTAAATTGCTGGCATGAAACGGGCAACGGCAAGGGGGTGGGGCTGGAAAGCAGGAAATCGAGGGACGAGGGGGAAAGGCTCTTTCGGCAACTGTGCTCAAAGATTGAAGCGCATTATTAAATGTTTTTTCTTAATAATTCATGGCGAGGCGAACAAACAAACCAACAAACAAACACTTTCTCCCCCTGCAGCCGGTCGCCCCTCCTGAGATTTTCAAGAAAAGTTCATTTTCCGCAATTAGTTAAAAAGAGAAGCATGCCGGCACAAACTTTGCTTTTGTTAGAATGAACTTCCGGACAAGCTTGTAAATATTTGTGGTTCATTAAATAATAAATTGAAAAATAAATAGGAACATCAGCGGTTAAATATAGTTTTTAATGACAATTATGGCTTCTTCTGAGTGATTTTATAATAATTTATAGTATTTTATTTTGTTTAATTATTAAATATAAATATAAATGCTATTTCCAGTTATCCTTTAAGAAATATTTTGTTGTTTATTATTGTTTTTTGATTCATTGCTAATTTGGTTTATTTTGTGTTTATTTTAATTAGAAATAGCTATATTCATTTATTAAAAACTAGTTTATTTTAAAATACTTATCATATTTATATTTTAAGTTTAGTTTTATTTTCAATGATGGAAACTATTTACAAAATATTGACATTCTTTATATTGCTTGATAAATCATTATTTGCGGTTTTTATTTTAATTTTTATATTTTTTGGGTAAAAATGTTAAAGATATGGTTTTATGCTGTTACCATTTAACATTTACATTACATTAAAATGTCTGCATAAGCTTGCCTTAAAAGTGTCCTTAACAGAAAGATTCCCCTTTGGATGCTGGCTATGTTAGCTAGCAGAAGGCACAAGCCGATTGTTAGTCCTAATGTTATGTTAACACCCAATATATCTATGATAGCAGCAGCAGGGACCTCTGTTAGCCGACAGAGTTATGTTACGAGCAGCAGGGACCTGTGTTAGCCGACAGAGCTATGTTAGCAGCAGCAGGACCTCTGTTAGCCGACGGAGCTAGTAATTCGGCAGGAAAACGTATCGTATTCACTTCGTGCGCTGAGGTGTAAGTTTCCCGAAGGCACAGGAAGGAGAGGATCTTGCACGAATATTTCATTTCCCAATTAGTGCGGTAGTTTAATGCGTTACAGAATAATTATAGCCTATGGGAGCCTTGAACGGTCCGGCTAGGACATATCAAGTGCACTTGCACGGGCTTCTTTACACGTAAGCCTCGGCTGAGGTGGCGCCAATTGTCTGAAGACCCTTGGCCCTTTGGCATTTGTTAGCAATTAAATGTATTCACTTCAAGGAGCAAATTGCCATTCACAGATTTCAAAAGGCGGCGCTGGCAAAGGTTGCCTTCTGCCCACAAAGAAACTGTGAAAAGTCTTGGCCAAGTTTTAATACGGCCAAACAATGGCACGCAGGCTAAAGAAAAAAATGTGGCTGCCCATGTATGTGGTAGGTGGATAGAAAGGTGGCTAAAAGTTCCAAATAAAAGACATTTTTATAGCCTTGGACAGGATATTGCTTAAAGTGAAGCATAACGAGCCACTGAATGAAGTATGACTTTGGTTATTCGTGTTAACTATTAGCAGTGTTTAAAGCACAGCTCTTAACAAATGTAAAACTAGTTATTACTTTAAAAATCAACAAGTGAGTGTCAAGAATTTTTGCAAAACTTTTAAAAGGACACATTGCTTGCATTTTATTTATTGCTAGCAAATTGGAATTTTTGAATAAGCAAACAAACATCACATTCCTGTAATATATCCTTTTGCAAAGTGAAAGTGAGTGCAGGTATTTGGAATTTGATGCCAGCTCACCTTGGGTAAACATAAGTTTAACATGGAATTTATATGCCAGATCCTGTTCCGTTTCTCTCCTTTCCCTTTGCCATCGTGTAACCGAATCCTGCTGCACCACCGGCTGACACTTTATGAAGTATTTATCTTACTTTACCCAATGTGTTTGTTCTCATTCCCGTGTTCCCGGGCTTGTTTACACTTTTCTCCCTGCTCAGCTGTCGCCTTGGCCCCGTCTTGCTGCCATTAAGTGCCATATAAATTCATTTCCTTCACACACACACACACAAACACAGTCAGTCGTCGTCTTTTCACCTAGTTTTTATGCAGAGTTTTCTTTTTTCTCACTTTTAAAGGGCTCGCGTGCATCCTTCCTTTGCTCCTGCTCCTGCCCCGGTAAGTATGCAATAATTTCGCACGGCTTAGGCAGGGCGACTCCGGCAATTGTTGCTCCTCTCCAGCAGCCTGAGTTATGTTACAGCGACAGACGGACTCTGCGACACTCCGTAAATTACCAGGAAAATCGGCCCAGAGGACAATGGCCGCTTAATTGCCGTGTCCCGATGCCATGAGTGCGATAAGGCGACAAAATTACCAGAAAAACGATGCCCGGAAGCGATCGGAGCCAAATAGGTTGACTAAAAAGAGGGCTTCCCTCGGCCTGCAGTTTGAAATATTACGCTTACTGCACAAGGACCACGAAAACAACACCAAGTTGAGCTGGATTTGATGAGATTAAATCAGCTTAAAGATAACTAATTGCTCTGATTCTGCGAATGAAATAAAAAGAGGTGTTTAAGTAAGAGGCTTAACTGCGAAATTTCTGATATTTTCTGTTTTATTGCTGTTAAAGTTAAAGAAAAGGAAATGTGCATAAACATGTTTTAATTATAAGCTAAAATTATTAATTTACTTTCAGTCAAGCGCTGGCAATTATTTATTCATTTAATTAACTCTTTTTATTCACCAAATTTCATGGCACAATTTGTGGCGCTTATTAGGTTAGCTTTTGGTTTGAAAAAATAACGCATATTATTTTTAGATTTACCACTATTAAAAAGTATATTGATTTAATTGATTGGCAATAGAGTTTTTTGTGTATATACGTATATATTTTAAATTTTGAGAATGCATACAAATGAAAAAAAAACCGAAAAAATGCAAATTTATTTCCCTGTCATAAATACCACGCTCAGTCAGAGCTCTTTTCGGCTCGTCCTGGGTGGCGTTCATTCCTTTTTCCTGTTGCCCAACTGCTGCAGCTGTGTTTACCTTGAAATTTTGGTTTTCAATAATATTTGGCTTCGACTCGGTTGTGTGTGTGTGTGTCTGCTAGTCTGCATGTCTTTTGCAAAAATAGCAAATGCATAAATGTGGTTACGCAGCGGAAAAGGGAAAATGCAGGCTGGAGAAAGGAGAGAAGAGAAAGGCGAGGAGTGCACAGCACAGAAAGCGGTGAAAGTTCAGCGGTGTTAGCGTTATCTGCGCAGCGACAGCCATATTTACCTGCCAACCGAAAAAAAGAATATATACATATATGTATGCATGATAGCTACTTGAGTTCAACGGGAAAATTTCTTGCATTTCCCTGGGATATGTGTTTCCCGGCTCGAGTATTTTCGTGTGGGTGCTCCAACCAGAGCTGCCACCTTTACGCCACTTCAAAAGTTAGGAGATTTGATTCGAAGGATGCGAACTGGAAATGCTCTTTTGTGGCAGGAGATTTTGGAATTTTACGGGCGCCTCGACAGCCTTTTCTATTAAATAATCTCTTTTTTATGCCATAGTAATCGACAAGAAATTTTAATTAATAAAAGTGGGGCCCATACTTTTCGACACCTTTTTTTATGATTTTATATCCAAAGACATAACCCAAAAGTGCTTTTTTTTAATTGATATAAGCTGGCAGCATAACCAAAGCAAGCTCATTTTAATCAAACGTATCAATTAACGAATTAATTAAGGGAAAACAAAGGCATTTTAATTTTTCCCCCAAAAACACAGATTCGGTGTCTCCGTCCAAACTCAATGGACTTCCAATTAGCGGATTTTCGAGCTGTTTTTCCACCCTCAAGCGACACCAGATCCCCCGGTCCTTTTATCCTCCGCTCGTGTGTCCATTAGACGAGCCTGTTGGCTGTTTGGCTGCATTTGCCGTTTCCTGCCAAAATGCCACATTAGCTGACGACGCTCTCGTTGTTGCGATTCGAATCCTTGTCCTTGTCGATCTACTCTATGCTTTTTTTGAGCTGCACCATGACTGCACTGCAAAGAAATTCTTAATCTAGGACTTAATCTAAAGAAATTTAAATAAAAAGAAATGAAGGTAGTGAGGTCCAAAGGTTATCAATAATATTAAGTGCATCACCTCTTCAATTTAAAAAATTTCGGTATATAATTATAGTTCCCTTCCGATTGACTTCCCCAAGCCATATCCTAAACTAGTTACAAATCTAGAATTTTTTTGTTTATATCCTTTTTAACTAGCAATGCCATTTTTAAAATTGGAATATTCTTGTAGTTAACAATTGCATAATCTGGTTTTCTTTTAATATAGTTAAATAAATCATTATTTTATACGTCACCGAACAGAATTTTTCCGAGATTTAAGACCCGTATTAAAAGGATCCTTTTTCAGGGTGTACCCTTCGCCCGCCCTTCAGTTTTCGTGTGCTTTCGGAGTTTTGAGCGTGTGTGTCTGCGTGTCTGTTTCAGCTATTTTTATACGATTTGCTATTTTTTCCGGATTTTTGTTTGCCATTGTTGCTGAACTATCACCCCGCCTCCCATCACGAACTATTCCCGCCGAGAGTTTCACCTTTTTTTTGCTTTGCTTTTCGCATAAAACTGACGCCAAATTTCTTTGGCGTCAACCAAAAAAAAGAAGGAAAAAAGTTAAAAAAAGGCGAAAAGGAATTGTGAAAAAAAGGACAGCACCCACACACAAGCAGGAAAAAAGGAAATTGTTGGTTTAGTTGGTGGTTCTGACTTTTCGCGTTGTGTCTCTCGCTTTTTTCCCCCCGCAGTTCGATTTTGCAGGTTGTGGGTGTTTGGGTGCGAGTGCAGGGTAAAAATATCAAAAAATAATAAATGCGTTGCCCCATATGTAAGCCATACACGTGTGCGTGTGTGTGCAAGTGCACTTTGTCAGTTTTACCAGGAACTTCCTTGCCTTATATGTATGTATGTTTGTATATGTAGATGCTTTCGTCCCTTTCCCACCTGGATATGGCAGCAAAAGTTTTGCCTTGGTGCATATTGGTAATTTATTAGCATAAAATGCCAGCAGCGCGTAAATAATGCACAAACATTTTGTTGTTTTGCCAACATTTAGCTAACATTTTACTAACCCCCCAGGCTGTACTCCACCCCCAGCCCCACCCTGCATTGGAATAGATTTTATTGGTTTTGCCTTGGCTTCGCACACACAACTGAGTATAAAATTCATTTCCGCCACATTTCTACGTCGCTCACATGTCACCGGACCTGAAGGCAGCGCATAAGGACCAGGACCAGGAGCAGTAGCAGACCAGGTCATGGAAGGCATTCCTCTGGCTCTTCGCTGCGTTTTTTATTTTTTTACCAGACTCCATTATAGCCGCCGCCACACAGATTGGGCAATGCGGAGTTCCACATTTCCGTTAAAGGAGCGACGTTTTCATCGACTTCTCGGGCTGCAGAGTCCTTCCGGCTTCGAGCTCTGGGAGCCGAGGTTCAGGTCGAGTGCTTTCTTCTCGCCATTGACACATGACAAGTTTGTTTTTCTCCATCTGCTGGGAGTATTACGGGCTTAAAGTTGGTTATGACTTCCCCCCAGTGTTGTAGTGGTAAGTAAATATTTTTATTACTCACCAGATTTCTATGGGCGAAGACGGATTTTGGCAAGTGAATTTACTATTTAACATAAATGTGTTTATATTTTATTTTTAGCATTTTTCTTGGGAAGTCAAGTTTTTAGAGGTGAATCTTTTTGATCACACTCCGGGAAACACTTTTATCTAAGGGCTACAAACTCAGGTGTTAATAGAACAGGTAAATTAAACCAGTTAACTGGTACTTTCTTTACCTCCTTCAGTCAGATGGCAAACAGAGACTTCTAAAGTTCGGGGCTTTTGGCACTTAATACTACTATGACTACTCCCTTCCAAGCTTATCGTTTTTTTTCCAGGGTCTACAAAGAAAATTAATCGAGAAGCAAACAATATTTCCAGACGCCACATTCTAGTCATCAGTTAATGCAGAGATGAAAAAAAAATTATATATATATAATATATGTATATATATGGGGAAAATCTGTGAACCGCGAAAGAAGCTCCTCTCAAGCAAACTTTTGGCCATAAAGTGGGTCACGAGTCGTTCGTTAGATGGCCGCCCAAAGATATTCGTCAGGATGTAGGGGAAGGTCTGTGGGGAAACTCTAAGCTGAAATGAATTTGGACAAAAAATTCAGCGACCCAATTCGCGTAGCGATTTCGTTGTTGTTGTTAATCAGACAAATGACGGAGACAGACAACGTCGACGACGGCCCTAATTCGGCGGCTCGTTGTACCTGTTGGCCATAAATAATTAGTCATTTGGCTGTGTGGCCCACATACTGAACCATTTGCATGCACCGAAAACTGGGGAACACACACTTAGGCACTCACACACACACAAGCAGGGACAGATATATAGCCTACTTAATGGCGCCAAATGCTCGTTAAATGTTTCGCCGTTTGCGGTATGCGAATTGTTTTAATTGAAATGGAAAACGCGTAAATTGAAGTGAAATGCTTATGTATATGTGCCTGTTTGTTATTTGTTTTTCTATTTGCATTCAATTTCACTCTGCAACACACACAACAACAACAAAGGACACTCTTACACACACACTCCAAATTGCAACGGACACTAAAAGTGGACAAAGGGAATGGGCGCCGCTGTTCCCCTGTTTCGGGTCTGTCCTTTGGCTGGCTGGCAACGAGCAAAGTGTTTATTAACTTTGGCTGTTTGATCCACTTTGCCAGGCAGCTGCTCCCCATCGACCCCCGTACCCCGTTCAATGCTTGTTGTCTGCTGCCAGGATCCAAGGATCCCAAGGATGTTTGCCATGTGGTGGCAGCTACCCACAAAAAGTACTGCATACAAACGGGCGCACAAACGCACAAAATGAACGGAGCCAGGCAACTGAATGAATGCATGCTAAGGGGGGATGGGCAGGGGCAGGGGCATGGACAGGGGCACCGAGAGCGGATAATTCAAATGTAATTTACAAAAGCACTCGTTTGATTTGTTACTTGTGCCTTCGCCGTCTCCCTCCGCTCATCGCCGTTAGCCAGCTGCATCTGCATTCGCAGCCAGAGCAGGATGAGCAGGAGCAGGAGAAGGAGTTGGTAGGAGCTGCTGCTGCTGCTGGTGGTTCAGTAAATTAGTTGGTCCTGGTGAAGGCAAAGAAACAGGGGAGCTCCTGGCTAACAAGCCGAAACCCGAAAGACCAAATAAAAACACTAAAACCAATAAAAAACCAGTGGAAATCCGGCCCTTGGGCTGATGAATCTTGGATACCCTAGGGGACTATACGGGTAAGTTTTAATAATGTTAGGGACTGCTCAAAGGACTCTGGCAAAAATTGAAATCAAGTTAAATAAATTCAACAGGCAGGGAATACTTTAAATATATAATTTTATAAAGTTATAAGGCTCACTCTATTGAATCGAGACTTGGGAAAATAATAGTCCCTTTATTAAGTATACATATTTGTAGTACAGAATTCTCACTGTATATTATTTTTATTGCATTATTATTTCGGCTTTATAAGCTTAATAACCTAAACTGAAACCCTTTTGTGGGAGTTAGAGTAACGAGGCGCTTCATCATTCCTTTTTTGGTGGGCCATCATCGTCGAGTGCTGTGGAAAAACAAATACTTGGCCCCGGTTAGGTTCATCTTTGGCTTTCTATTATTTGAATTGAATTATCTAACTAATTGGATCGGGTCGGAGCTAACACTGAAACTCAACTAATTAGCCGCACACAAATTATAACCACATTTATGCGAAGATATACGCTGATATCCGAATAGCCAAAGTCAAATCCAGAGTCCAGACCCGACACGCACCGCCTTTAATTGCCATGGGATTAAATTAATGCAAAGACAAATGTAGATAGTGGCTATATCAATGAGCAGTTTAACTTGTTTTAGTTGGCACATTAATCTGACCCCAGATCCCCGCTCGAGTCCAGGACATTTTGGAGCAAAGTTCGCTAAGCCTTTGGCCAAACGACACGTACAACAAATTAACTAAATTAATGGCGTTTATTTGACTGAATGAGAACGAAATGAGAGATAACTGCTACCAGTCCCCAAAATACAGACTCTCTGATTGATGCCGCTGGGTCTTTGTCTGATTGATACAATTGGGATGGAAATTGAAAATGAAAAGACGATTTAAAATATATAATAAAATATTTCTAGATCGACAAAATTGTTTTTTTTTATTCTCTTCCAAATAAAATGTCTCTGTTTCTTTATAATTTCTCTTTTAAGATATTTTTAAATGTTATCTAATTGCTCTGCTAATTCTAGAAGTTGTAATTAAACAATTTAGCTGGGTCATTTTCGAGATATTCGAGACATTAAAACGCACTTAACGCACTTTAATATTATTGTTGAAACTCGGTCCCTTTGAAAATTAAAAAAAAATTTAAAATTTAAAAAAAATGGCTTTTCTCCATTTTATTTTTTATTAATTAGTGTGACAGTTCCAAGTTTTCTAAGAAAGCTTTTCGGCAGCTTTTCGGTGTTTATGTTCGCTCTGACTCTGGTCACACTGCTGCCACCAGCGACGGTCGAAAAAGAAAAAGAAAACGATAATTACAATTAGCAACCAGAACCGCATCAAAAGCAGCAGCCAACATGGATGTGGAAAGCCCCGAGCACACGCGCGAGTTCGCCGAGGTGGATATCAACAACGGGGCAGCGTCGGCATCCGAAGACGAGGAGGAGGAAGTGCCAGCGCCGGGCAGCGTAACGCTGGGTAATGAGAGCAGCGATCGGGATCTATTCGTTTCGGCCCTGAGTCCCAGCAGCATCGGAGATGTGCACGTAAGTAGCTGGATGAGCTCAGATGAGAACAGGATGCTTATTCAATTAGCTCTAATTTCGGGGCGGCGCTCGCTCTTTATCAGCTGCGATGACGACTGTTGCTTTCGCTTTGTTTGGCTTTCGGGCGGCGACGTCACGATTGCCGCCCCCAAGCCAGCAGAGAACCTTGTTGCTTATCCATTAAAGCTGTGCTTTCTTTTTCTCCCTCTTCACTGTAGCCTTTGCAAGAGGTGCTTACCGACGATGGAGACTACTTCATTAGCATTGTGGTGTCCGACCCGCAGAAAATTGGCGACGGAATGGGCTCCTATTTGGCTTACAAGTGAGTCATCACGGGGGGTATTCTTATCATAGAGCTAGCATATTATTGACACGGTTTATTCGGCTTATCGCGGTTGCTTTTAGGGTGACGACCAAGACGAATATCCCTAAGTTCAAGCGGACCGAGTTCAGCTCGATGCGTCGCTTCAGCGATTTCTTGGGCATACACGACCTACTGGTGGGCAAGTACATGCGGCTGGGCCGCATCATTCCCCCGGCACCGTCCAAGAACATAATTGGCAGCACAAAGGTTAAGATTAGCCCCCAACAGAGCGAGCCGGGCACACCGATGAACCAGGAGTGGGTCGAAATCCGACGAGCGGCCCTTGAGCGATTTGTCCACCGCACCGCCCAGCATCCGGTGTTGCGCGTCGATCTGGACTTTATGAACTTTCTGGAGAGCGACCAGGAGCTCCCGCGCTCGGTTAATACTTCCGCTTTAAGCGGAGCCGGCGTGATCCGATTGTTTAACAAAGTAGGCGAAACCGTGAATAAAATAACCTACAAGATGGATGAGAACGATCCCTGGTTTGACGACAAGATCACCGAAGTGGAGAGCCTCGACGCCAATCTGCAGAAGTTGCACAATGCCATGAAATCCCTGGTCACCTCACGACGCGAACTATCGTTGCTGACGGGTCTGGTGGCCAAGTCGGCGGCCATGCTGAGCACTTGCGAGGAGCACACTGGCTTGTCGAGGGCGCTGTCCAACCTGGCGGACGTGGAAGAGAAGATCGAGCTGCTGCGGTCTGAGCAGGCTAACTCGGACTTTTTCATTCTGGCGGAGTTTATCAAGGACTACCTGGGCTTGTTTGGAGCCATCAAATGCATTTTCCACGAGCGTGTTAAGGCCTTCCAGAACTGGCAGTACGCACAGATGCAATTGTCTAAGCGGCGCGAGAATCGGGGTCGCTTTGAGCTGGCTAATAGAGCGGATAAGCTAGACCAGGCTCAACAGGAAGTTGACGAGGTGAGTTTTGGTCTCAAGAATAGCTCTCCGATTTGGTGCTAATTTCCAAATTTCTTAATTTCAGTGGCAGGGCAAGGTGCAGCGCTGTCAGCAGCAGTTCGACGACATTTCGGCGGAAATAAAGCGTGAAATGGAACGGTTTGAATTGACCAGAGTGAAAGACTTTAAGGTGAACATCATCAAGTACATAGAAGACCAAATGGCGCATCAGCAACAGGTGCGTACACATATTTGCGCATACAGACGCCTAAGCGGGTCAATGAACTCGTCTTTTTCGTTTTTATTTCAGATCGTCAGCTACTGGGAGGCATTTGCTCCGTTTGCCCGCGAAATCGTTTAACTTTAGCCTCAGCAGATTCTCAATGCATTTTCAGAAACTTTTTCAACAGCTATGCGCGCTAAGAAACTTATTATTCAGCGGGACCAAATTCGTTCTTGATCTACCGATTTGGAGCTACAAAATGTATTGCGTTTAGCACTTATCTTGCAATTGCCGCCACTGCTCAGATTTCCATGAAGAACCTGCTCTTTGATTCCCCTCTCTCTCGAGCATAGAAAATGTTCAACTTTATCGCTGCATTCACACAAGCGCAGCGTAAATCTCTTTATTCCACACAAAACACAGTAATTATTATCAAGGCTCGTATACATTCACTGAAAGCCGAACGATCGTGGCTGGACATTCTCATTCTAAGCATTATATATTCGGTATTATCTAAATCGCGGCAATGTGGTTCTAATAGATGTATGAAACTGAAGAAATTGAAGACTCATTGGCCATTTCCAAATTGAAGTTTATACCCATTATTCGTGATTACTGTTGGTATATATTTATGTATTTATATATATATTCCTATTAAAACATTTTGTATCATGACAAACGAGAGCATTTCAAAAAATAAATTTGTAAATATGTATAGATGTAAATAGTTGTACATAGTTTGCTTATTAATATTTTAGTCAGCTTTTAACTTCTTGAAAATTTAAGAATTTTGTGGACCGAGCCTAGCGGGTGCAAATATTTCGTGAGTAATAATGTATAATTTATAAATTTGTAGCTGTCACTTGGATCTCGTCTATAGAATTTATCAAAAACCTTTCCCAAATTTACATAGTTTTCAATTTGTAAAATATTTATATATTCTTAAAAAGAAATCTAAAAATATTTAAACTTTTTAGGAAACACGCAGTGTTAATTTTTAAATGATTTATCGATTTAAGTGTGGCCATTGCCGCGCGGGGAAAATAGTATCGATAGCAGTGTGACCAAGCTTTTCCAAGAAATTATTATCCTAAATTTTGCTCCTAAAAATAAGTGTTTAGTCATTTTCGTCCAAAACGAGCTTGTTCTCGAAGTTTTCCATTTATCCAGGGAATAAAAGAGGCCTTAAATCTGTTGGTCGAGCTTAATTCCAAGACAGCAGGAACCAAGCAAGTACACACCATGGAGTTTCCACATCTGGGCCAGCACTGCAGCGAGCCAACCTGTAACCGACTAGGTAAGACGCAAAAAGGCGAGACTTTGCAACCAGGAAACAATCAACAACTAATTAAATTAATATATAGACTTTCTGCCCGTGAAGTGCGACTCGTGCGACAAGGTCTTTTGCGCATCTCACTACAACTACGAGCGCCACAACTGCCCGGGAGCGTACAAGAAGAACGTCCAGGTGCCCATCTGTCCGCTCTGCCGTGAACCCGTGCCCACGCCGCCTGGAGTGGAGCCCGATGTCACCGTTGGCCAGCATATTGATCAGCAGTGCAAGTCGGAGAGCAAGAAGATCTACACGAATCGCTGCCACGCTAAGGGCTGCAAGCGCAAGGAGCTTATCCCGGTGAAGTGTTCTGCATGTCATTTGAATTACTGCCTACGTCATCGCCATTCGAGCGACCACGACTGCCAGCCAGCAAGTAACCCAGCCCCAGTAACATCATCCAGCAGCGGAGGCTGGCAGTCAATTTTTAAGTCCTCGGACACACGCTCTATGGCTGCCCAGGCGGCGGAGAAACGCAGACAGAACAAGCCGACGGCGAGCACCGTTGGTACTGCAAATCCCCGGCCCAGAGCTGCAGCAGCAGCAGTGCAGGCCACACAAGTACAAACGATACAGGGAAATATGGTAAGTGACTTGAAAATTTAGTTTCTTAGATTTCAAAGGGTTCTCTAAGGTCTAGACTGTTCTAGAAATTTTTAATGATCATTTAACCATTTATTGCAGAGCGAAGACGAAGCCCTTGCGCGAGCCCTCGCCTTATCAATCATGGAACAGGATGACGCAGCGGAACGCAATCGGCAGCATCAGCCCCAAAACCAAAACAACGCCCAACAGGTGACTGTGGGCGGCAGCCAGCAGGGAAATGCCAAGGACAAGTGCCTGCTGTCCTAGTCCTAGCTGCCACCTAACCATGAATTATCCCTCACTTGACCAACTATTAGCTCCTAATTAAGCAACCAAAAACAAGCATTCTGTTAATTGTAATATTTTGTTGGTAATTTACTTTGACTTCGTCACATTCTACGTGGTTTAGCAAAAATAAATCAATGTTAAGTCTACATTTTTGGAAAGAATATATAGCGAGCTGTATTCCACACGGCTGATCTTTGTAAGGGATATAAGGAAACGATCTCTAGGTGCTTAAATATGTTACATAAATAGATACACATACAAAGTTATAAGCGATACATTGCAAATTATTCCGAAATGGCCTGCGTCGGGGTGGGCACCTCCTCCACTATCTTCTCTGGTGGTGGGCCCTCCGCCGGCACCACCTCTATCTTGACTTCCTCGGTTTCAGGCAGTTGTGACTTGTTTGAGAGCTGAGTGCTGAGCTTTCTGCTCGCCGTGGTGGCTCCATCCACCGAGGACGAGGTGCTGATTTTCCTGGCAGCTGCTGCAAAGCTGGCCACACCCTCGGCGGCCAAAATACTGGCGCTGGAAAGCAATATGGACACTTGCTCGGCCGATGGGCAACTCGTGATAATCATATCATCGGTCGAGTATCCATTGGTGGTCAACAGTTGCTCCAGCTTCACAAACGACTGAATAATATTGTTCTAAAAGGGACAAAACAAAAGATTAAGAATATAACAAGCTAATACAAAAACCCTTGAATACTTACTCTAATAGGTCGAAAAATAATGAATTCCGTATCACGATTGCTTAGATATAGTTGCATTGCACGCTGGAGAACAGCCAACTTAGCCTTAATCAGACGCTGCGTCTCCTGGATAATGCTACTGATTTGCTGCGGACTGGCCCAGGGGCTTTGCCTCAAAGCGTAGCTAGGTTTTGTGGATTCCGGCGACTGCGTTGCTTGCGCCAACAGAGACTGTGCCTTGTCCAGGAATGTTACCAGCGGACCCACCAGCATGTGCACCGCATCCTTGATGTACCGCTCGCAAACTGTCTTTAGTTGACGGTCCACCTCCTTGCGCGAGTCCAGCAAGTGCTCCTTGATCTGCGGTGTGCCTTCTAATAGGAACTCCAACAAGGCATTGTTGCTGCCCATGGAGAAAAGTTGCTTCCGCTTCTGCAGCAGTCCAAAGGCAGCTGTTTTGACCTTACTGAAGTCCAGAGACGTCTCCTTCACCGTAAAATCCACCCGGAATGGGGCAATTTGTTCCCTCAGTATGAGTAGATGCTTAATCTCGAACAGTTCCCCATCGATGGGCGTTTTAGAGGCAGCAATCTTTCCGGCCGCATGCGAAACACTCTGAATGCACAGCTTAAGGGCCTCCTGCGAGAGTCCCTGGAAAATGGGCCGATCCACGCAACGATACAGCCGGGAGAGACAGACCAAAGTTCGTCGCACGGTTGGATACCACATACCATGCAGGTCGGCTGGAGAATCTATGGAAGGACAATTAGTATTTGTTTTTTTTTATTTACCCTTTTTTGGGATCTCACTCATCTGCTTGACCCTGTAGGCCGTGTCCACGCTTTCCGTTTCCACGACACTCGATACACTGGATATCATGGAGCCCCGCGAGTCAGACCGCCGCAATGGAGCAGGTTCCTGTAGGGACAAGGCAATGCTCTGAAGGAAAAGGAAGGATAAATCAACCAGGAAAAAAGACAGCCTTAATAACTCCCAATTACCTCCATCATTTCCAGCTTTTCAGGATAGGCCAGGTCTCCAGATGAGGGATTGAAGTTCTGTATATCCGATTGGAGATACAAGTGGGCTCGGAACACCAAACGCTCCTGTACATCCTGCAGCAGTTGGTGTGCAATAGTGGCAAAGGCCTCCAAGGCGGCAGCTGCTCCAAGGAAACTCAGTTAATTTAAATTTTAACACCAAAAATATGATATTCATCATACGATTCTGCTGAACGTGCTCCTCCAGCATTTCTATTCGCAATATAGAACAGATCTCTGCCAGCGTTTCCAGGTGATTGATGTGAATAATAAAGGGTCGCATTGTGTCGTAAAGTATAGTGCACAATCCCTCCAAATAAACCCTAAAAAATATTGATTAACTTATTGTCAGATCAATGCCCATGACTGGACCAACTTACGTCAAGTGGGGAGCACCTGTGCTAAAGAATTGGTAAAACAAACGCTGCTCGTCCTGGCACACATGGACCAGAAACGCACAGGCACTGCGGGTGAGCGAGCAGTGATCGCCCTTGTGCGCCACCTTTACGTTTTGGATGGACAGATTTACAGCCGGCGACATCACACTCGCCCGTTGAGCCAGATAATGCTGCTGCAGATCCGTCATTAGCTGGCCGTACTCGTTGCTGTGCTCCGCCCGGGATTCTATCAACTGAGCCACTCGTTTCACCTTCGCCGCTGCGGTTTGATACTTGCCGTAGTACAGGGCAAATGCGGCATCAGGAGCCTCCGGCAAATTGTTCTTGGGATGCAGCGTGGCCTCGGTGGCCTGATTGATCACACTAGTCACATAGTTTCGCACAAGGCCCGAGGCCTTGGCCAGGCATTGCTTGTACTTAACGTTATAGGCGGCAGCGTCTTTGAATTTTGGCTGAAAGTAGAGGTAATTTAGATATGAGCAAGAAAAGATAAGGCCAAAAACGTACGTTCTCCTCGATGTATCTCAGGCAATCGTCGATTTTGTTGAGGCATTCCCGGAAGGCTTCGCTGGCCACCGACAGCGTGGGACTCTGCAACCGCTGGTTGAGCAGCTCTACCTGGCTGAAGTAGTGCAGCCGTCGTTGGATCTCGTTGCTCAGCTCCTGGAGCTTCTCCTGCTCGTCGATCAACTGTTCGCTGGCCGTATTCAAAGCACTTGTCTTCTGCGACACAAAGTCATACTCGTCGCAGAGGGCGCCCAACCTCTCCATGGCCACTGCGATCTGGCCGAGCATGTGCGAGCATTCTGCCTTTCGCTGCTCCAGCTGCTGCAGGTATTTGTGATAGTCGGCATCGCTACGCTGCTCGATCTCTGCGCTGACGTCAGCGAACCAGAGCAGGAAGTCATTAGTGTTCTGCAGCCCATCCACGGGCAGTTCTATGTCCTCCCCGCTGCCCTGCGGAGGAGACGTGGCTTCAGGACCCACACTCGTTGTGATGGGTGTGGTGGGAGCTGCGGCCTGTAACGAAATTAAAAAATGAGTCTTACTTGACAAGCTGCCAGAGAGGGGAACTTCACTTACCGATGGCCCACTGTCACGCCACAGATTTGTGAGAACGTCCAAGTGCTCCGCCTGCTGGACACTTAGCGCCGCCAACGGGTCCGTCTTGGACTCCCACTGCATCAGGCGATTGCGGATTTTTCGCAAGTTCTCGTTCTCGCTCTGTGCCGCGGCGACGTCATCCCTGGTGGCCAGAACTCGGTCGGGTTGCATTTTTTCCGGAATAATTATGGCGAATTATCTGAAAAGAACCCTGCAACGTAAACAAGTTTGATCAGCTGACGGTGAGAGTGGCTGCCGCTCCCTTCAGCCTGAACGGACAGTGACTCTTAAAATCAAACATTGGTCACACTAAAACTGTTTTATGAATTAAATTAAAACTTGTAATCCCTATTTTAAAGTGAAAGAAATTGCACTATACATGACTAGTGGGTCAAGGGGTCCCATTTTGTCCTTATTAAATCCTTGTAGGGTTTTTCCTCTGGAAGAAACAATTTTCCAGCACTTAACAAATCAAGTGTTTACCAACACTGGCCGCCTCCAAAAGTTTATTTTGTTTTGCTGAATTTCAAGAAACTTTTACGCGTTAGATACAGCTCACCATGGCCCCACAGCCGGTGGTAACGGGACTATCCCCCAAAGAGGGCCCTCCTGGCACCCGAGTCATCATACGCGGCGAGTTCCTGGGCACCCGAGTGCAGGATTTAATTGGTAGGCGTAGTCTTCAAGTACCGTCTCAGTCATCGCAGAATTTTTAATGTTTTCCTTTTCAGGCCTGAAAATATGCGGCTCCGACTGCCTGCTGTCCGCGGAGTGGAAGTCCCCCAACAAGATAATAGCGCGAACAGGTCCGGCGAAGGGCAAGGGCGACATCATAGTGACCACCCTGAGCGGCGGTGTGGGTACGTCCACTGTGCAGTTCCGCGCCTATCATGAGACTATCGGTCCATTGAAGGAGTCGGCTGTGTGGATCGAGGAGTCGCCTTCTCAGAACTTTGCCTGGGGACGGCGCACCTTGGCCCAATCAGGACTGACACAGGAGGATCCGCTGGGCCTGTCAATTGAGGGCAACGAGCAAAAGATACCGGAGGACTTGCGGGATCTCTTTCCCGACGCCTGCGGCGATCTGTCGCAGGAGCACTTTTCACCGTCCTGGTTCCTGCTGGAGAATCATCTGGCCACCTCGTTCGAGGACCTCAAGGCGGGCCTGGCTTATCTAAAGCGCAAGGTAGAGAGCCAGAAAGAGGGACAGCTGTCGTTCCTGAAGTCCAATGCGGGATCTGTTATCGATCAGCTGGACACGCTGATGAATATCAGGGACAAGCTGCAAGAGGACGTTAAACTGCACGGAAATGAACAACTGAACATTCTAGAGGCGTCCATAGAGAGTAAGTTGGATTATTCCTAGTGAGAATAAGATTATAAGGTTTTGGTTCCGTTTTCAGACTCCATAAGCGAGTCACAGAAGATCTTTACGGATGTGCTTGTGCGCAAGGAGAAGGCTGACTCCACGCGCTCTGTGCTGTTCGCCCTGTCGCGTCACAAGTTCCTTTTCTGCTTGCCCAACTCTGTGGATCGTCGAGCCAAGACAGGTGATTATGACATTGTGGTTAACGACTACTCCCGTGCCAAGAATCTCTTTGGCAAGACGGAAATCCCCATCTTCCGCAAGGTGCTTGAGGAAGTGGACCACCGCATACTCTCCATTCGGAAACAGCTGCACGAGAAGGTGGTTAAGATGCCGCAGAGCGTGGAGCAGCAAAAGAAGTTGATCAAGGCCCTGACCAGCCTGGAGCTGCAGCAGAGTGGCACGCCCATTGGCGATAAGCTTCGAAACATTGATCCTGCGTGGGATGCCATCGAGGCCAGGGCCAAGTATTTGGAGGCCACTTTCCGGCAGACATTTGAGCAGCACGCCAGCAAGGATACGACGGGTGCGCAGGAGAAGTCCAAGAGCAGAGACCCCAGTCAGACGCCCAGTCGGGTAAACTTCTGCGAGGAGCTGTGCGATATTGCCGCCTCCCAACTGCCGGACTTGTGGCGCCTGGGTCAGCTGTACTTTACTGGGGAGCTGCGCGGTCCCCATGATCCGAAGCCGGGCGACTTCAAGCGAATGGTGCTGACTGCCATTGAGAAGTTCTGTGTTTACTTGCGGCTGGCCATCCTAATTGCTGCGGATCAACGGGCCCTGCGCCAGACTAGCGGCCTATCCTGGCCCATTGGCTCTGCCTCGGCCACGCATCAGTTCTTGCCCTGGATTCCGCAGTGTCTGCGCTACACGAGGATCGCCTATGCCTCACTCATCAGTCTAGATCTGCCGTCGGAGGCACTGGATATCATTCAGAAACTTATCGACGAGGTGCGCCTCTTCTGCTTCTCGATCATCTTCAAGCGAGCCACAGATCGCTGCAAGAAGCTGGGGACCCACGAGACCTGGGAGCTGGGCGTAGAGGAATATCCAGGCGCTACTCTTCTGCCGGCCGCACTTGAAGCACTCCTTATCGAAACGCTGGACGAAGTGCAGACAATGTGCATGCAGCCGGAGGCGCGTGAGGGCAACCTTCTGGAGCCGCAGTCTGATGGCCAGCGGGAGGTGACACAGCGCCTGCAGGAGTTTCTTTCCGCCTTTAGTGGTGTCATCGAAGAGTTGGCCTTCCACTCCCACGACGAGGAGACGCCCACTCACAATGTGTCGCAGTTGCTCGGATTCCCGAATGCCCAGCAGCCGGATTCGGTGGCTGGAAGTGGAGGAGTAGGTGGTGGCGCGGCAGCTGTCACCTGGGAGCAGCGCATGCTCTGCTGCCTGGCCAATTATGCGTACTGCAACAAGAGCTTCTTTCAGCACCTTGGTGAGATCTTCGTTCGCTATGGCTACCCACTTCCCACGCTGGCCATTGAAACGGCCAGGTACACGGTGAACCAGCTGTTCACCAACCTGCTGGAAGAGTACGTGGAGCACAAGGGCGACCCGCTGGTGGGCACCATCGAACCCTCTATGTACCTGGGTCGCTTTCAATGGGACCACGAAATGGAGATTGGGCAGCTGCGGCCGTACGCCCACGAGTGCTGCGATAATCTCGTTGGTGTCTACTCCGAAATCTACAGCATATCGCCAGCCCTGCTGCGACCGATCCTCGAGTCAATTGTGCAGACCATATCCGAGGAGCTCGCCCGCCTGATGAGCTGTGTCCAGCGGTTCAGCTTTACGGGCGCAATTCAGGCGCATGTAGACATTCGTTTGTTGAGGGACGCCCTGGAGGGATATGTCAATGAAACGGCGAAGTAAGTAAACACGTGAGGTATCAGGATGAAATGATAAACTCTATTTTCCCCCAGGAACTATTTTATGGAGGCACTGGAAGCTATCAATCCTCCACTCAGTGGCGAGCAAAAGCGCAAAGCGGACGAGATCCTGGAGCGGGTAAAGCGGAATATGCGGCTGCAGCTGCTCTGTTTCGGCGTCAAGGATCCCTAGGCACATTCCACTGTCAACTGTTAGATAGATAGCCTTAACGATAATAGCTTGTGATGATTCCCGATCTTCTGGGATAAAGATAAACCTTTATTGCAAACACTCTCGCTTGTACTCTAGCTTAGAGTCCCAACAGCTTCGGATCGAAGGTAAAGTCACTGCCCTCTTTCTCGTACTTCTGAGCCATCAGCTTGATGACCTGCTCCACATCGATCGCATTGAACTTCTCCTGTACACGCTGCTTGATCGGGTTCTCAATGGCGTCCATGATCTGATAGCGCAACAGATTGGGTATCACGTTTACCAGAAACTCCATTATGTAGTCCAAAGTGCCAGCTCCGTCGCAACGCACCTGGATATTGCCCATGTCGAACTGCAGATCGGTGACCTGTGCCCGCTTGCGAGTGTCCATGGACTGGCTTATGCCAATGGTGGCACGGATGTGTTGCACGGTGAACTGGACATGACCCACGCGTGTCATCATGCCCACGCCCACTTCCCACTGGCCGGCGCCTGTTATCTGCTGAGTGCCCAGCTGCAGGAGCACCGACACCGTCTTGTTGGCCATGCCGGCGGTGATGTTGCCAACGCGATAGAAGCTCGAAACGCCGTTAATCCAGGTGTGGGCCAACTGAACACTGAACACTCCCATCGTGCGATTCATATCGGGCAAGTGGTACGGGTCGTAACCCTTCTGGCGCACAATCTTTCGGCCCATGGCGATGGCGCTGTCCAGCGGTGTGATGGAGTTGGGCAGCTTGCGGTCACCCAACGACGTCTGGATCATATTAGCGATCTCCAAGCGCATCTTCTTCTCCGCCTCCTGGAGCATGAACGGTTTCATGGCGTCGAACACTAAATTGGGGGCTGAGTTAACCACGCTCTGGAATACTGAGCCCAAGAAACCGAGATTCTGGAAATCCATCGCCATGTCGGCGAAGGTAATGTCGATCTTAACGCGGTCTGTGTCCAAGTGGCCATCGCGTTCGACAGCCAGGAAGGCCGTTGCCTCCGCATAAACTTTGCGCAGGAGCACGGTGAACGGTCCTTTCGTCTTGGAAAAGAAGGAGGCGAGCTCATAATTTCCTTTGCACAGCATCTCATCCAATTGAAGGCCACCATTGATCTGATTTAATTAAAACAAATAATTTTGTTAATGAGAACACCTCTAAAATCCCTAGCAAACTCACTCTCAGTTCCTTCAAGTCCAAGTTCAGTTTGTCGATGCGAAACTTGGACAAACCGTGGGCCTTCACATCCTTCATCACCAATGTGCCCATTCCCAGACTCTTCTTAACATCGGGCACTTCCATGGGATCGGGAATGGGCACACCAGGCAGGCCCGTCGGATCCTCCTGCTGGAAGTGTTCCAGCATGGCTTCAACCTGCGCGGCAATGCGAACTTTGCTGGCTTCGATGTTATCTGCGTCATTCGGATCGCCCGCTTCCTGCTCGTCGGCGGCTGCTCAAAGGTCATGAGGGATCTTTGGGTTTTAGGGCTTAAAATTTGGTCGTAAATTGACTCACCATCCACAGCATCCTGGGCATAGGCAAGGTAGCAGCAACTCGTCAGCATTCCCACGAGTAAGATCATTATCAGAGGCTTCATCTTGCCTGGGTTTAGGTGAACTTCTTCTTATCAGTGTGGCAAAAACAAGGGGAACGGAACGCACCAGCCTCTGCGCTATGGATTCTGGGAACTCAGCTCTCGACTCTGGACAAACACGCACTGAGGACCGACACTGCCGCCGTCACGTTAATCAAGAGATAATGATGAGCAAGCAACAGCAGGCGACGGCGGCGGCGGCGACGATTCGTGGCTTATCTAAGGGCGACTATTCTCGTGGAGCCGCTGATTAAACTCAGAATTGAGAATGAATGAGTGACTTGACTTGAGCTAAAATATTCCGGGTTATATTTGGTTTACAAAAAACTCAAGACTAAAACGCTAGTGTTCCAGAACCCTTGGAACATTTGAGAATCTTGAGGGTCCACTTTTTCAACGTTAATATAATTCATTAGATGTTAAGTTCACTATTACTTAAAAAATGAGTCGACAACAATATGCAAAAAAATATATCAAATAATTTTGGCGACTTCAGTGGCGTTTCCAACTATTTCGTTATTCCTAATGCTAGAAATACCCATAACCTCCGTAAAAACAGTTTGAAATACATTTGGAATATCAATGCATATATTTATGTATCTTTTCTTACATATTTTATATTGTTGCCTATATATAAAATATATGGCTTTCTTTTTATTTTTCCTTACAAAAGGTTCACGTGCTCAAAAAAAATATTCATGCTCAAAAAAAGTTTCTTAACCTATTCAAAAAAATTGTCTTAGCTTAAAGGAGATGTCTGGTTATCTTTTTCTCACAGTAACCGCATTCTGAGCAAAGCATTCAGATTTCCTTATATTTCGTTGTTCGTTAAACGAGAATAAGAAAAAAATTTATATGACTATTGCTTTGCCCTTATTTAAAATTAAGAACAGAGTTTCGCCTGCGGCAGCTGAAGAAATTGCTTTACACATGTAGTCAATATGTAAGTTTCCTTGCTTAATTCTACTCGACTAATTGCTTAAGATTTCCGTTTGGTGGAAACATTGGCTTGGTGTTTACAAAAAGTCTGGGAAATCCTCATGTAGAATGCCCCTAAAAGATATTTGGGAGTCGATTTGTGAGTTGGTTGAGTACAAACGAACTACATAGATGAAAATAAATACATTACATGTAAAAAAAAAAAGCAGAAATCGATATAAATTTAAAATGATTTAAAAAAGCCTTTGAATTCGCATATTTAAAGTTTCAAACTCAAGAGGTGTAGATTTTGTAGGTTACTCTGGACAACTTTTCAAGCGATTTCAAATCTACAGCGTTTTCTGCGTATAAAGAGTATCAGTGGGAAGAACACCCAGAATAAGCATTGACTAGTTATGAAGGCCCCCAAGTATTGCATAGTAAGACTATCCAAAACTATGTGAGCCTAGCCATAACATATACACAGGAGTCAAAGATAATGAATACCCTTGAAGGGTATTCTCCAGGCATTACAAAATAAAAAAAAAAAAATACCAAAATACAAAAAAAAAAAGAAAATATAAACTTAGGATGGAGACACAACATCTATGCATGAATCGCCTTGCTTACAAATCATCCGAGCCCGACATGATCTCCTCGAACAGCGAGTGGGCATTGTCAGTGGCTGACAACCTGTCGCCAGCGGCAGAATTGCTCGTGGATCCACCACTGACAAGCTCGTCCACTGTATCGAGGGCCGAGAAGTTGGCCATTCCTCGCCTTGTTCTACAGCCAGTCCTGAACTTCTTTGGCGGGGGCTCAATGACTTCTCTTTCCGGTGCTGGAGGCGGTGGTGGCGGTGGCGATGGTGCTGGTGCCGGTGTTGGGTCTGTGGCTGAACCAGCAGGTTGTGCCGGAGGCATAACGTAGGCATATTGAGGAATGGAGCTGTTGCCATCATTGTTTTGCAGCTGAACGCGAATGAAGCCAAGAGTTTCCAGGTCAACTTGCTTGCTGTCCGGGGAGATGTTGAAGCCTGCAATGAATGACGGTTTAGAAAAAAACGTATTCTAGTGTATGTGTATGTGAACGTACCCTGGTACTCTCCGTTCTCGTTCTGAACCAGCACCAACGGATGCTGCGACTGCTGAAGATTGCTAAGGGGTACCAGGCTAACACCGGCGTTGCCTGTGGAAGTCGCAGTTTCTGGAGCTGCATCGGCACTCTCACCCTCTGACGGTGTAGGCATTGCCTTCTGCTGATTGCTGTTCTTTTCCTCATCGCTCTTTATCACTTCCTCCTCATCCTCGTCATCAGTCTCGATGAAGTCGACCTTATGCGGGTTTTTGCAGCTAACGCAATTGCAGCCTGAGCAACTATTTCCGTTCTTGTAGCAAGGACAGCGCGAGGTGCGGCAGGTTGTGAGAGGATTGGCCGTTTTGGCGATACCGCAACGGCATTTTGACTTTGGTGGCCTCTCCTTCTCGTTGTCCTTGCCACGAACCCTACGGAAGGCACTCTTTGCCGACTGCAGCTTCGTTGCCGGCTCCGCTTTATTCGCTGCTTCGATTTTCTGAACTGGGATTTTGGGACTGCGCGCTCTCTTGCGTGTAATTGGGCCTTCGTGGCTAGCCGCCTGCTCTTGTGGCTCCTCCTTCTTGGCCTCCTTGACCATAGCCTCTTGACCTTTGTCCTCATGCTCCTCCTGTTCAAAATCTTCCTCAATTTGGTCTAATTTTCTTTTGCCGCTTTGCTTCGTTATTGACTCCGTGGGCTCCTTTGTGTCGGACAACACAACTAACTCTTCGGATTCCTCTGCAACGGATGCCATAGCCAACTCCTCGGGTTTTTCTTTGACCGGAAGCACAGACAGCTCCTCGGGCTGCTCTGTGGCGGACTGCAGATCTAACTGCTCAGGCTCCTCCAACTCCTCTGCAACGGACAGCACGGCCAACCGTTCGGGCTCCTCTGCGACGGCCAGAACATTTAGTTGGGAGAGGCCTTCCTCGGTTTCCTCGAGGCCTTGTAGCACAGCCAATTGCGGAGTTTCCTCCTCCCTTAGAGGCTCCTCAATGGCTGTAAGAACAGCCGTTTGTGAAGACTCTCCGATTTGGACCACCTGACCAATGTGCAACTCTTGGCCATCGAACGGCGTGGATGCTCCCGCTGGCATCAGGTAGGAGACAGCAAAGTTTGTGTTATTGCTCGGAAAACTGGAGACCGAAACGGCCTCGGAGAGATCCACTTGACCAGTCCACGCCTGTTCCATAAAGCCGGATTCCGTGGTGTCTGTGGTGCCGCTGGTGAAGATTAGCTGCGCTGAATGTGCCTGCAAGCCCATGCGTGAACCCGTTGGCAGCAAGGGGAGCGGCGAGAAGTGACCCTGCTCGGCTGTGGCCGCCGCCTCCAGCTCAATGTCGCTGATGGACAGCTGCTGATGGCTCTCGGGCAAATGCTGTTCGTATGGTATCTCGGGTGTGGTCGCCGCTGTCGTTGGCGGCGTCTCTGCTGGCAATGAGGAGGGCATGCCCTTGAGGAACGGCAGGTCCGGCTGCGGCAGGAAGGTGTCACGCATGTCGTCATAGTTAGATCCCTCGCGAATGAACTCTTGGGTGCTCATCGGCGGCAGCTTGATACGTGGCACCAGCTCCAGCTCCCTGGCTCCCATCTGGGGACGCAGTCCCGCCAACTGGGCGTAGAGCGAAGATTGCAACAGGTGGACGCATAGAGTCTTGTAGCAGAGCAACTGAAGAGCCATGGTTCGGTTCTCTTCGTAGGTTTTGAAGTCGGAGCACTCCTCGCACTGCGTACAGCTGGGAAAGAGGCGCTTCTTGCCCCGCAAACACAGTCGGCACACATTGTGCTGGCAGCGCTTTCCCTTGGGCGAGTACGGGTCCATCAGCAGTTGGCAGCACACAACGCAGGAAAGCAGGCGACGCAGCTCTCCGATCCCAGAGTTCAGCTCGTCCACACGCCGCTTGGAGAGGTTTGAAGCGGAGCGCAGGGATATCCGCGTCACCTTCAGGTAGACGGACTGCGCCGACATCGTATCTATTATATATTTATGTCTGAGACTGTACCAATGCCGGGCGTTTGTTTACCACCCAAAAAGGGCGGAGACTCCGCAGGCCCAAGCCCCTGGCCACAGACCCCGCAGCAATGCAGGTGCTTCTCCTCGCTGGCTTTCCTAGTTGATCCCCGCAATTGACCGGCAATTCTTCTAGTTCAGACTTCAGCAGCACATGGTAGATTTTCACGTTAATTCTCTTCGTTTTCACAACAAATTGACTTTTCACAAGACGCTCTTCGTGTTTCACTTTTCCGCTGATGCTAAGGCTTAAAACTAAGTTTCACGTGCAAAAAAAAAAAAAAAATAGTTTATGTATATGTTTGGTCTCAAGTCATTGTTAATACTTTAAATCACTTAAATGTTTAACAATTATTAAGACAAAAAAAAAAAAATTACCCAAGCAACAACGGTGGTGAAGCGAGCGGAGTGTTTGAGATGGGAGAGCGCCGATAGCCACCGAAACGCCATATCGATATTATTATATCCATATTAAACGGATGGCTATCGATATTTTGTTATCGATAGCCACGTTTTGAATATTTAACTATTTGAAATAAAAATAACGAAATTGAAAATATTAAAAAATTTTAATATATTAAACAGACGGAAAAAATCAAAAGGTTGATTGATACATAATGAAATCACTGGATTTGAAAAATATTTTTATTTATAAAAAATCCTTAAATATGTAAAATTGTAAATTTGTAATCATTGTATCTTGCTTCCTGGTAAAGACATAATTTCCATATTCCCGTTGGACGGACGTAAAATACTCACCTTCAACTCGTTTATTAGGTGTACCCAAAAATACACTCCTGCCCACAATTATACGACACCCTCAAAATTTTTGTTTCGACCCTCGTAGGAAAGTGGCAAAGAGTAATACAATAAAATAAAGTATACAGGATGAAAGCTTAATGAATTCTGCTTAAAAAATGATTTTCTTATCACTGATTGGATCTTGCGTTTTCAAGTAGCGGTCAAAGAAGCAAAAAAGTCTGAATTTTGCCATGCTTGAAACTGTATCAAAGCTATACGACATATTTGATTTTTTGCAGTTGGAGAGAAAAGTTTGGCTTCCAATATTTTTTTTTATATTTCTGTTAATAATTTATTGAATTTGGTATAAAATGCCGCGTGAACGATTGTTATCCGACGAGGAAAAGGGAAGGATTAAAGCTTACAGTAATGCTAGCTTTAATGTGAGTGAAATGTCTCGGAAAATTGGTCGAACACGTTGTGTTATCACCAAATTTTTGAATAATTCGAATGAATATGGCGTAAAGCATTGTTTAGGAAGAAAACCCAAGTTGTCTGACCGCTATAAACGTCGTATAATAGCCAGAGCTAGCAGTTCATTTGCTACGTGCTCCACACTTGCCGCAAGTTGCAGTAACCCTGTGTCACGAATGACTGTTTGGCGGACGCTGCAATCATCGGAATGCATTGTCAGAGGAGTCTTTAAGAAGGCTTCCTTCTTAAAGCCGCGCCACAAAGCAGCCCGACTTCAATTTACAGAAAAAAACTTCCAGAGAAACTGGGCATCGGTATGCAATTTTTACTTTTTTTTTTAAATATTCCGTTTTTTAAATATTGATCGTTTAGATCATTTTTTCTAATGAAAAAAGTTTAATCTGGACGGCCCACATGGGTTTCGGTACTACTAGAGGGATTTACGTAAGGATTCACTTATGTTTTCCAAACGCAAAATCGGAGGCGGATCCTCAATGGTTTGGGGAGCCTTTCATGCGCATGGAACGCTTGACCTTTGCTTCACAAGCTCAAGTATGAACAGTGGAGATTACAAAAAAGTATTGGGGGATCGTCTTCTGCCATTTTTGGAAGAAAATACGGAAAGAGATCTTATTTTTATGCAAGATTGTGCATCAATTCACAAAAGTAGAGAGATCCAGTGCTTCTTAAATGATCACCATATAGATGTTTTGGATTGGCCAGCGTGCTCCCCTGACCTAAATCAAATAAAAAACATTTGGGGTATTTTAACCAGGCGAGTTTACGCCAATAACAACAAATTTCAGAGTGTTGAAGGCCTCAAAAATGAAATTTTGACTTAATGGTCCCTTTTAGACCAAAATATACTTAAAAATTTAATTAACTCAATGCCTAAGAGACTTTTTGAAGTAGCAAAGGCTTAAGGTGGTTCAGTAAATTATTAAATATTTTTTACATACTGTTAAAAAAATATAATATTATCTAAACCTACCAAATCAACATGTGTCGTATAGCTTTGATACAGTTTCAAGCATGGCAAAATTCAGACTTTTTTGCTTCTTTGACCGCTACTTGAAAACGCAAGATCCAATCAGTGATAAGAAAATCATTTTTTAAGCAGAATTCATTAAGCTTTCATCCTGTATACTTTATTTTATTGTATTACTCTTTGCCACTTTCCTACGAGGGTCGAAACAAAAATTTTGAGGGTGTCGTATAATTGTGGGCAGGAGTGTATATGTGTTTGCAGGGAATAATTATCAAGACTAATTTACAAGGCATAATCAAAGTTTAATCAAATCAGCAAATCAGTTAGCGATAGGAAACAGAAAACCCAACTAAACTCTTATTCTTATCCTGCACTTAGTTCTTGACTAGCCTGTGCCAGTGGTGTTCCAAGATGTTGCTCGTACGCGACAAGTGCATTGCCTCCTTGATCGGGTCTTCAACAAAGCGTGCTCTTTGTACATCACTACTTCTGCTCGGTAACGTATCAGCAATCAGCAATTTGAATTCCCTACTCTACGCGCGCCACATTGCATCCGTCTTTCATTCGCTTTTCTCTCATTTCCTTTCGTCTCTTGGCGTCTGCGCTTTGCTTTGCGTTCTCTGCTGGCGGAGGGAATTATTGTTATTGCAGTTCACTTGCAGCAGCATTCGGTGAAAGTGCATCCCATTTAAATAACAATACCCACTGATTCACACACATCAATACTCGTTAAACGCTAAAAAATAAGTAAACAAATTGATATTGCCTGGTCTTGTCTCTGTCTGTGTGTGCCATTCGTAATATATACAAGTAAATAAAAAAGGTAAGAGGGAAGCCATTGGAGCTTATCTATCTATCATAATATGTGCCCTCTGTGCGTCCCATTGTTCAATTATGGAATATTAATGCCATATTTGCGCCCACTCGCAGTGCTCGTGGCCCAAATCAATGGGGCTGCTTTGAACGCCAGCAACTACTATCAGTACCGGGTGGCGGAGGAGGAGCACGGAACGCCGGGCATCGTGAACATATTGCTCCAGGACCGGGACATAATGCGAGCCTGGGGCACCAACCTGACTGCCATAACATGGGCCCACGCGGTCAACAGCCAGCAGCTGCTGGACGAGGCCCTAACAGGTTGATGAGCTTTTCATAAAGCTACCACAAATCTAATCTCATTATTCCTTCAAAAAGGTGACATTGACTTCATTGAGGCGGACATCGTTCTCGGCAAGCTGAATGGCGAGGGCGAAGACATGCCCGTGATGGCCCATCCGCCGGCCATCATCTCCGATCTTACATTGGCGGAGTTCCTTTACCAGATTATGGACTTTAACCGGGATCATGAGGGCCAGGAGAAGGGCGTCAAGCTGGACTTCAAGTCCATCGAAGTGTTCGAAGGGTCCCTCGATATCCTGGATGAGAATATTCCCAATGTGAGTTGATTAATGTTCCCTTTACCCAATATAAATATTCATTCACCTTTCTTTACAGATGACTTACCCCATTTGGATAAACGCCGACATCCTGAGTGGTCCCGTGGAGCAAAACAATAGCGTGCCCGTCGATCCGGATCGATTCTTTGCTGGTTGCATGCGCTACAAGCAAGCTGTTCTCTCCATCGGCTGGACGACCAATTGGGGCGCCGACTTCCGGGACGGCGAGTACACAGAGGCGCACTGCGAAGGCATGCTGGAAACATTGAGCGCCAACAATGTGCTTTCCACCGGTCAAAGCATCACCTTTCCGGTACGTGCCGGCATAGCGGCGAATAGCGAGGAGCAACTACACCGACTGGTGGCCGCCGTCAACGAAACTAATGAGAGCAGCCTGACCATTTGGTCATCCGCTGGCGACTACGTGGACGTAGCCAAGTTGCGTAAGCTAATCTTCGGCTTTGGTGTGGAACGCGTCTACCTGGACGTGCCTGAGGAACTGGCCTCGCAGCTGGATCTGGGGAATCCCGGCAACGGAGCCAGCACCTTGAAGTCCCTCTTTAGCTTCGGTTTTATAAGCCTCTGCTTTTGGGCCGTGTCCAGCTGGCTGCAGCGGCTCTAATCGTCTTTGATAGGTATTTAACTAGAGAGTACAATTGTCGAAAGGAATTTGGAATTTTTATTCCAGAAAAATGTCTGAGTGTAATAAAAGCTAAACTTGAATTGAGTGAATTATCTTTTTTATTCTTGCGTGGGAATTTAAGCAATTTCCAAGAACATAACATTTCATTAATTTGTTACATTTTTTAAGGGAATTATTTTGGTATCTAGGTACACAAAAAGATATTATATTAAATAATTTTTGTAATATCTTAATCTCTGATTAAAAGTTAACTGGGATACATTTTTTATTTATTCTCTCCTTAAAATATAATAATAATTATATCATTTTTGGAAATGGTCAAGTCGTATCCATAATAAATATTTCAATAATAAAATGACAATATGTTTACCACAACAGCTTGTATTGACTTGAAGTTGACTTTATTTCATGTGTAAACAAAGTGTTCATGATATGTTTGAAATTAGGTGGCATGTTGTTTATACATAGGCAAATACAGACAAATATATAGAGTTCATTTAGTTTTAGTTTTTATTCTCTTCTTTAAATTCAAATTAATCTTAAGGAATTTTCGGAAATTGTTCCGGGGGTTCACAGCTGTGCTCTACTAAGATCTAGCTTACATTGATCGATATATGTACATAGGATATGTGAAATCTTTGCAGGTGAAATTTAAAGAGTCCTATCTAGGAATGAGCAAGTAGGCGAAATAGCTCACTTCTTAATGTATTCCATATGTTCGATTTATCACTTCATCTCGGCTTATATAAAACTAAAATATCGAACTACGAATTACAAACGTTAGGCGTATTATAGTTAAAATATATAAATACTTTGGGCATGCGCAGTTTCAACTTCAACAATTTTTGGGTAAATGGATGATAGGTAGCAAATGGGAAACTTAACGACTCACTCTATTTACAGATAAAAGCCTAAGCCTACTAAATTAGTTAATGACTTTTGCTTGGGTTCTCTTCTGTTATTTATCCTCTTGTTTTTGGCACTAAATAATAAATAATCTTATTAATCTCTCTCGCTGTCTGCAGAGGGAACTCCTAAGGCGGATGGGAGTGTTTGAGCGGTAATGATGTGGTGATTAATGTGATGTGGATTGGCTCGATCTCCTGGGTGGGCCAGCCGCTGAGGGGATGGCTAAGGCAAAATGGCTGCTATACTAGGCTACGGCGACATAAATGAGTCTTAGGCAGATGATCGTAGGGGGCACAGTCAGAAATGCGTTATGCCAGCTCATGTATTATCTAACTATCACATCGGGCGAGTCCACGCTGATCAGTCGTTCCCTCTGTGAGCTCTCGGTGACGCCAACGCTCGCCTCCTCCCGCAAGCCGGAGTCACGCCTATAGTCGAGCAGGCGCACTCCTACGCGCTCGTTCCCGGACGCACTAGTGTTTGTCCGGAAAAGCTGTGCCACCGGAGCCGTTGCTGCGGTTGGATTTACGCCAAAGGCAGAGAGTGGCCTAAGCACACTGGCCTTGGCCTTGGGATCGCTGTGACAGAAGTGCGTAACCTGCCGCGTAGGATACCAGCAGGTGCAGATAAGGCCGCCGGCCAGCAAGATTCCCGTTACGATCTGTCCTAACAAGACAATCAAAGGCACCAGCGCAATGTCGTCGGCGATTTCCTTCGTGACGCGAACGCGTTCTTCGCACCATAACATGGGAATCATAAGCTTTGGAATATTTTCGTATATGCTAAAAAAATAATAAGGCATATGATAGGTTAAATAATATTCATACTTAAATATGAAATCTTCAGTTCTCTTACCTTATCCCCGGTACGGGTTCGATGTAGTAGTTGGCTTGAAAGCCGCCGCCCACGTCCATGGGCACGCCGGCATTTGGCTCTAGTGTCATGAAGAACTCATGCTTTTCGCGTTCTGGCTGCAGACCCTCTAGGTCTTCCAGAAACCTGGGATCCGCTTTATAAAAGTGAGGATATGACATGTAGATTGACGCGTTAAAGGAACAGCGACTAATGTCGATCACGCCGATGGAGGGGCACTTGCCGCCGACGCAATAGCAACTCGACTCCGGGTAGAGGGTGCCGTTGTCTACGGCATGTTCGGTGCCACTGTACTTGTAGGCGGTCACGCCGTGCACAGTTACCGTTTCCGTGTAGTCCAGGGGAACGGCCCGGCACATCTTGGGCATGTACATATAGACGCTATCGTTGGTGCTCAAATTGGGAGGAAAGAATTCGCCCATGGAGCCACGCACCTGACCGCATGTACCCTCAAAGGCACCCGTGTGTGTCATATTATTCCATGTGTGGATCTGACCCATTTTGGCAATATCATCGGCCCCGGTGAACATATTAATGTCGCCATCGAAGCTGGTACTGCCGTTTCGTGGATACTGAAAGCCAACGCGAACGTACGGCACATCATCGGGACGAAGAACCTTGCCAAGCTTAATAAATGGATGCTCGTAGCCCTTGAAGAGCATTTCGTCGGCGGTTCTTGTGACGGTCAACTTCTGTCCATACATTCTAATGGCGAGGTTGACACCGGTTCGGCCCATCCAGCTATCAGCAGCACGTTTGGCAGCAATCTGTGAAAATAACTGGTATTAATTAAAGTTTCAAAGTTAGAAACTCTTCTTTGGAGCACTTACATGTGTCACAGTGTTGACCTGCGTTATAACATCCGACAGACTGCCATTGCTCCCGTCAGCATCAAAGTAGAACCAGGACTTCTTGTGAAACGACACGGAATCGTTCTGGTTGTGCCAATCAATGTCCACCTTGTCGGGACTCTCCCTAAACCGATACGGTCCTAGTTGTTCGAAGCGAGGCTTCCTGCTGGATCCGACATAAAAATCCTCAGGATTCGTCCAATTGAAGATGTACACATCAAAGTTGAGCGGCAGGGGAGAGATTTTCCAGCCTTCGTATGATCGTGATGTTGGACTCAAGGCCATTTCCTACAATTGAGAGCAAAATATAAATCATTGGGGATAAGCTTGAATCAATTGATAATTGACGATGATCAATATTCAATGATGAACGATTTACATAATTTGTTTGTTATAATTGAGGATAACTGGTTGGCAATTAAGTTAAATATCGTGAGTTCGTTGTGCAAATTTTTTATTGAGTATGTACGATGTACATATAGAAACCCCGACCAAAGTTCAATAATGATCTGTGCAATTGATATCGCCTCGCTGGGGGTTCATAATTGCTATGGAGGGCTTGCTTGTGCACATTGAAAATTGATGGTCTATTTAAGCAATAAATTTATTTATTTTTTTTAGCGAGAACTATATGAGGGTATGTTGATATATTCGCATTTACCCAGCGGACCAAAAGACGATTGTTCAAAAAGAAAACTAAAGCTGTGTAAATGCACTTAGAACTAATAAATATATAAACGGACTCAGAAAATGGTATCAAGTGAACAAAAATTTCGTGTTCGTAGTAAGATAATCTATAGTTCGCAAAGTATTTTACCATAGGAACTTCTGGTTTCTTTTTTAATGTTCCTAGAACTCTTTCTAATCAGATATAGCTTAAAAAATAAGTCAAGTGCGTGTGATCGATCGATAGCTTGATAAAATGCGTTTAAAAAATATATACATAGAATAACCTTAAAAAAAAACCTTTATTGCTACGAAATTCGCTCTTAATAAATAGAATGCAGTTCCATTGCTACTTTGTAGAAAAGCATGTGGTGGGTTAGGCGATTACACGGTTTCGATGAGTGAGGTGCTATCAGCCATCAATCATTGTAAGCCACAAAATGGCAGACTTAACGATCGGGGATCGGGGATTTCGAACACTGGGCCACCATTTTTGTTTTGTCCGTAACCATATAATCTTTATAATTGGAACAGCGACTGGACTACAGGAAATGACTAAACTGATAATAGGAAGGGAATTCGAACAGGGCTCTTTTTGCGATGGCAGAAGGCCCTAGTAAAAATCCCAATAGATTATGTCTGTCTGGAATATGGTATCAAAGTGGGAACAGGTGTTCAGATAGTCAGGGCCAGGTGTGGTTACATGCCAGCGCTGGGTGGCTAAGGCCATTTATGAATGTTTCGCTCTATATATTTATAGGTATATACATATGTATATATGGGGAGTAAAGAGCGTTGTTTAATCGAACACACGGTTATCGCTAAATGGGTTATTTTTCAGGTTTCTGATAAGATAACACCCATTGCAATTTTCCCGAAACCCCAAACTCCTAAGCAGTGAGCCTTCTTCGATGGCATTTCCGCCTCGCAGGCAACATAACATGGGAACATTTCCATTTTTGGATTATTGACCCCGTGAATCACAGCGACAGGTGCGCCCTTTTTGATAATTCCAATTAATCACGTACTAATATTAGTCGAGCCGCCAAAAAAAGAAGAGAATGGAATCACAATCGAAACTTCAATGACTCAACAAGTAACACCTGGCCATACAAATTGGGCAAATTGATAATTTTATGATTGATGATTATTTTTGAAACAGAAATCGATCATTTGGCGTATCTTCATTCCAAAGATACCTTAATGTATGATAGGAAATTGCAAGATTCTTAATAAGTTGTACTATTTACTGGTTAAAGCAAAAACTTGGACAAAAGACTTTTGCAATCTTTTTTTATTATTCAAAATATTTATTATTATTCAAATAGCTTTTGCAGAAAATTTAACCTCTACTAATACTCTATAAATACTTTGTACTTTTTTAAGGCAAATGTATTTAAGTCTCGTGGAATAAAAAATATATAAAATGTTCCCAAGTTCCTTGCTCTCCCAGTTCATTGTACTGGGAATAATAGCAGAGCGAATTTCAAGAATATTTCGCTATAAAGAGCTTTAACTCCCGTGACTAAGCACTCTCTGGATATATTATATAGAGAACATAAACCCAATGGTGACATTAACATGCTAATTAAAAGCACGTACAAAAGGTAAACCTAATGTGAGATCGTAATTGTTTTACAAACTTATCGACAGCTTTATGATACTCTCTCTTTCGGTTTGAATATATATTCCGTCGCCTTAGTCGTCCTATCTTATCGCCTGTTGGCTTGGGGTGATTTTTATTGAGCGAGCCACCTGCACACACTCAATTTTCGGCTGACTTTTCGATCAATTGCCTTCAATCAATGGAAGAAATGACTTTCCGACGGCCAAATTGTATGCAAATGGCAAGTGAGACCCCATTCCCGACCAGTTGACCTTTGGGGCAGCGTTCGCCAATTTGACGGCTCGCCAAACCTGACTCAAAGGTTTCGAGGAATCGATGTCGGATCGGATCGGATAAGATAAGATCGGTTAGATTGCAGGGTGCTCATAGATGAAGGGGGAGCATGAGGAGCATGTACTCACCTTGCCGCGCATGCGTGTAAACATCTCGATCCAGTTGCGGAAGAGATAAACCCCAATGGCAATGCAAAATATACCCAGAACGACGATTCCCAGCCGGGCACAATGACGCACTCGTGATGTCATCTTCGTAGTCTCTGTGTTTGATGGTGGTTATATGGGGTTGGTATGTTGGTGCCGGCGTATCAATGATGATGTTCTATATAGAAGAGGGGCGTCTTTCCCGGCCGATCTCTTGCGTCGCACTGAGTGGAGCCCTCGGCGCGACTACGTTCCCGTTATTAGCGTCTACATGGCGAAAAGAGAGAGAGAGAGAGAGGACCAGTATGAGCAGAGAGTATAGTGGTGGTGTTCGCTGGGCTTATCGCTGGACGACGAAGCCTTATCACACGTTCCGGGGCCAGCAGGCTCGACACCCGTTTTCCAGGAGATACCCGGAGAATTCCGGCTCTGTGAGAGACTGAGAGCGGTTGCGAGAGATAAAGAGCAGTGCGATCACGCGCCGCCTGTCGTCTAAACTGCGTTCCCTTGGCGTCGTAATTAAACACATTTTCTGTCTAAATGTAATAAAGTTTTCACTTCAAACTGGTCAAACCGCAAAAAAATACATATAAAGTGAATACCTACAACTGTCATGAGTGCATGTTCAACGTAGAAATATACATATGGCTTGACAGTGTGGCTTGAAAATATGGGACCCATAAATGATGGGTTATATTTAAAAAACTTAACTTAACTTTTTAGCCATTTAGCCGATATTTTCAACTGGTCGAATTAAGTGTTTTAAGTCATCCCAAATGTTTTCCTGATTCTCATTTGAATTTGCCGATAAATTGCTCTTGGGGAAACGAGAACATTTACACTAAATAGATTGCCACAACTTCTTTTATCATAGTATCCAAACTCTTTTTAATGACCCTCTTTTGTGAAATTTATCAACTTTAATTCAACATACTAATGTCTGACTGTACCTCACATATAAAATACAATTAATTGCTTAAAATATACACAAAGTAACGTACATATAGTATTTTTGGGGGTTGCTTTACATTTCGAAACCTGTCCTTAGGGCTGCGTTTTTATATATTGGATGGTTCCATTACATCAGGCTTCAGCAGAGCATGAATTAGTTATCAAGTCACAAAATCTAATTGCAGACTAGGGGATTTTCTAAATATAGTATAAAACGAAAGCTGATTAGCCGCGCTTAGTCAGAAAGTCGAGTTGTGTTTGTTCGGAGAAATGCAAAGTAAGCCCTACATGACCCCGTTAACGCAAACCGTGTAGCTATTTTCGACAGACCTAGATCTTGATGGTAAGTAGGGCTATTAGCCGGAAAGGTCAACATTTCAAATGAAGTTGAGGTCAGGTTAATGATTTCCTATACAAGCAACGGAAACTGTTTTTAATATTTACTTATATTTCCCATAAATGTCTACGGAAATATAGGATTACTTTACACAAGGAAATAAGAGCTCCACAAAATTACGAACGTATTTGAGCCCTCGAGTACTTGAGCACTTGAAAGGAATTTTTCCACATAAATTGAGCCGCCAATTCAGCAGCTTTTAATAACTAAACACCAGCACTGTTCTGAATACCAAGAATAAATAAAACGAAAAAAAAAGTTACTCCCACCATTTCGTGTGCTGACTCCGAACTTCAATATTATCGATGTTTTCAACGCGAACTTGGGCAATGTGGAAAGTCCGTGATTCACTGCGGCACATTCCTTGGCTTTTTGATTTGTTTTTATTATAATGACTATTTTTGTTTTGATTCGCGACTGGGCGACTGAATTGGGAGAAACACGTTCACCTTTCCATGGCCTGGCACAACCATAAATGCGTAATGCGCAGGGCGTGGGTTGTAAGTATACACTGTACTTGTGGTTGTAGTAGGAACTGTTTACACCTCTTAGAGCTGCTTGACAACCGCTGGCTGAGTGGCATTTTGGCCTTAGTTACGGCCATTATTATTATTGTTATTATTGGCGATAATTCGAATGCACTAACACACACGTATTATGTACGATGATTTATTTTGTCATTAATGCACACATAGCGAGGTTAAGAGAAAAACCCGTTTTTGCCGTCGCTTGCTCCCAGTTTTTGTGGTGTTTATTTTTTCTGGTTTTGTGTTATCTGTCAGCCACACCCTCCCCCAACCGCCCGCTCGTGCGCTCTGATTATTCCGCTCATCAGATTATAAACTTCACATAGCGCCAAATCATTTGTTCAAACATTAATCACGCAAATTTTGGGCCCTCTATTTTCTATTGAACGTGAAATAATAGCACTGCAAATATCCTTGAACCTCGCCACTTCCGCAACCTGTTGACAGTGTTTTTTGTGTATGAGTCTGCTCTGTTTGCTCTTTTGGCCTAAAAATAAAACCGCCGCCGCACAGTGCAATGTGCCAACAAAAATACGCACACATACATTCATGCATACATAATTCATACATGCGGGAGTATGTACATTTTTATGTATGTATGTATGATGTACAGAATATGTTTAAGCAAATTCTGCAATTTCATCACCATGCGTCACTGTTCTGGAATGCGTGTCATTAAGTCAACTCCACTAAAAAATTAAGTAAGAACTGTTATGGCTGCGGCTGATGATATTTGTTTAAAAACTTATCTGACGGGGAAGCAGAGAGCAGTAAAATATAAAGAAAAGACAAAAACGCGGCACGTTTAACTCTCTCGAGTTTGCGCTCTCTTCTTGCAGTACTCGCTCTCTCCCCCCTCTGTCTCTGTCACTCGCTTGGAATTTGTTGTTTTTTCACGGTTTTCTTACATTTTCTTGCAGTTTCTGAATCGTGTCTGCTTTTCAAGCATTATTACTTTTTCACTCTGGCGCGCGCGTGTCTTGATTCACTTTCCTCCGGCGGGCGATGCCTTTCTAGTTTCCCTCGAAATATATTTCAATTGATATCAGTTTTAATTGCAGCGGCGGTGTAAATATTGCGCGAAAAACGACGCCAATGTCTAAAAACGTTTCGTTTTTGCGTCGTCTTCGTTTATGTTGTTTCAGCCGCGCGTTCGAGTGCTTGGTATTCGCCGTCTCGCTCCCACTCGCACTGTTCCGCGGGGAGGCGACAACGCACCGTTAAGTCGGCTCTTGATCTTGAAATAGCGCGCCGGGACGAGAACGAAGGTGTCTGTGCGGCGCCGCCTGCTCTGCGACTAAAGTTAAGTACTGTTCACAAGTCGCCCGCCAGCGGCAATTATTTATTCTTCATTAAGAGCCAATACGCAGTCGGCAGTGGTGACAGTCGGATACCCTTTTGCGCTACTTCGTGTGTCAGTGCGGAAAATGTTACCAGATAGTGTGTTTTGAAAGGTATACTACAGTGTGTGCCATCACTAAAATATTATTATGGAACAATGGACATTTTACAGAAAAATGTGAGTAACCTAATCATCATATAATACATAATACATCACTAATATTTAAATATTCAATACCTAATTTTGTACACCTATTTAATAATTCAAATTATCGATAAATTGGCCATTTTTATAGACTAATAACTAAACTCATATACCGCACCGGTTGCAGGGTATAATGAACATAATTGCTCTCACGCTCTCTCTGCCGCTCTTTGGCTCTCTTTGCTCCAAACCGGTTGCCTCTTTTGTAGGGTAAACATTTTCTTGAATCGGGTCTGAAACGGCTCAGCCGAGGCGAGTGCAGTTCAATGCTAATATAATGCGATTCATATTATTTCAACACAATTATTTATCAGTTATGGGCGTGTGATTTTTCTCCGTTGGACTTTATTTGACTTAGTGATTCAGGGCAACAGCCGATCCCGGCTACACTAGATAAACCAGGAAGTGTAATTTATAAAGGCAATTTTCCAAGGCATCGAATTTGTAAACACCATTTAACATTTATTGGAATAGGGCCAGTTTCTTAATTTAATTCTAACATTTCCCGGGCAGATACACTGTCAGTTACCGTGTTAACTGATACTAAGTTCCCATGCCATATTTTTAATGGGCTGCTTTAAATATTATTAGTCTAAAACATTTTCTGAAATTTGGTTGTCAAAGGTTGGCATTACCTGTATATAGGCCATTTTATACGAACATATATTTTGTAATTTTTGTTGCACCCCAGACACTGAGAAACCGTCCCTTAGACTGTACAGACTAGGCAAGATAAAACCCTGCGAACTTAACTCTACGATGTGACCTAACCTTAACCCAAACCAGCCCTCAGTGGGAACAACCCGTCCCCTCCTTGGCCCCAACATATTGCCGTCCATTTAGCAGTGGCGAATCCTCCACTCCATTGCTCTTCGTTGGATCTACAGAGATCCTGTTAGTCTCCAAAGTGTTAATCTCTATTTTGTGCATCAGACGCTTCTGCCAGAACAGCTTGTGTGGATACCAGAACACCATCAGCATGCCCAGGGTAACTCCCAAGATGCAGCAGATCTTGCCGAGCGTCTCGAGGATCGGCATAAGCTTTAAATAGCCCAGGAGATCATCTGTGACGAGAACATTGTAGTCCGCCCAAATCAGTGGGAAGAACGTCTTTCGCGCGTTTCGGTAGACCCTAAAAATGTTTAAAGTTAAAATTATTAGGCATAAAAACTCGATATTGACATATTAATATGAGCTTACGATATGTACTTGGGTTCCACTAGTAGGCTGGCCATAATGCGAGCCTTGATCTCAAGCACCATGCCCGTCTTGGGCTCTAACATAATAACCATCTCGTGGCGATCCTTATCGGGTTTCATACCTTCCACCTGCTCCCCATAGTAGGGATCGGCTTTGAAAAAATGCGGATATGAGGCGAAGACGGGCGCTCCGTACCAGCAGGACGATATATTTAGGAGACCAGATCTCACCTCTTGGCAGTTTTCTAGGCAGTAGCATCTATTTTCTGGATTGTCGGTACCTACAAATGGTGAATAAATTAAGGATCTGTTTAAAGGTGCAAATAAAATTTTAGTGTCTCTCACCATTTGCAAAGTTACGGGCACTTCCCCTGTAGACGTATGCCTCTACGCCCTTGAAGACGGTGGTGCCGGAGTAGTCTACTTGCAGTTCGCGGCACAGGTCTGGCAGGAAATAGGAGATGGGCCTGCCCTTAACGAGCGGAATTGGATGGAACTCCCCGGTGCTGCCCCTAAGTGGGCACCGAGGACTGGCTTCCGTGAAGTTATTGTAGCGCCATCGAGCTATTTGGCCCAGCTTCTGGAAGTCATCTCGTCCCGTGTAGACGTTGTGGTGGCCGTAAATCTCCATGCTGCCATTGCGCTGCGATTAGTTATCAATTAGTCATTAGGAATATTCATTTGAACAGAAATTATCAACATTTGCTTGGCAATCTCGTTGAGAGACAATATTAATTAATTATTAATATAATTTAAACGATACACTACAAACTTATGTCAGTGTTTCTGGCTTATCGTCGTACTTCTTCTACTTACTGGATAACCGTAGCCGATCTTCTCGTAAGGAAAGTCCACCTCCGGTAGTAGGCTTGGCGGCACCAACTTGCTCATCTTGATCAGCGGGGTGTCGAATCCGTCGAACAACCAATCGCCAGCGCGCCGTACCATTGTGTGCTCCTTGCCGTAAAAGCTCAGGGCCATTGACATAAGGGACCGTAGCATTGGACTCCACAAAAGCATCTTTTGGTAGATACCAACGATGAGCAGGTTTGGTGCCACAATTGGATCCGAGGGGCGTCCGGCGCTGTGTTCCGGAACGAAATCGAAGCGACTTCGACGCATATAGGAAACCGTGGAGTTGTGATCATGCCACTGGACATTGACCTTTTGCATTCGCTCCGTGAAGCGATAGGGGCCAAGCTCCTCGAATCTCGGCTTTATAGTCGGATCGCTTACGCTCTCTGAGTTTGTCCAGTTGAATATGTACAGGTCCACGGTTACATCCATCGACGGCGATTGCCACAGATCGGTGATAAAGGCTCCCGGCTTAAGCACCATAAACCACTCGAGCATCCAGCGCTCAATCATCTCCATGTATACCATTGCAGTCAGGCTACCGGTAGCCAAGAGTATTCCCAAGGCACTTGTCCGTAGTATTCGATTTTTCCCGATCATAGTGGCGATAGATAAAAGTCGGCTTCTGTCAGATAAAAAGGAATTAGATGTTAGTTAATAAAAATAATGTAATAAATAATAATAGTAAATAATATTTAAGTAGAGCAAGTCGTAAACTCCAAGAAATATGTTTCAATAAGTTTTTACGGTTTGATTATTAATAGTAATTTATATAGGAAAGACTATATATCATATTAAAAATATGGTAAAACTTAATGTTTCAAATCTTATCGGTAACATATTCGAGAACGGGTTTTTGAATTTATTTATTTGATTATGTGATTATTACTTATAATTAAATTATTTTTAAAGCTAAAATTTATCAATTTAATATAACTACAAATATACATTATCTAGATTTTGTATCATACCTAATAGTGTGGAGTTTGGATATCTTTATATTTCACATATTTACAAACTGTTTAAATGTATCTAAGTTTAAGTGTAGTAGTGTTTTCAATTAAGAATTCACATATTATAAAAACTGGTCTAGTTATAATATAGTGTAATTAACTACGTTCAATGAATAATACTTGTTGAAATCAAGATTGTCTGCTTGTATTTGATTGACCATGCAAATTAGGTTTCATAATTATTATTTCCGTCCAGGATAAGTGTAAATGCATTTTATTAACAAACTGACAACCTTTCTTAAATTCAACAGAATAACTTACTTCTTTGCATTTACGTTTCTTTTAGTTTCAAGTATTATTTTACATATCCGGATATTTGAATGACGTCATTTATAGAGAAAGTAGTGATATTATGGTAATGGTATATTCTGCGATCCCCAGCTATATTTCTCTTTGCTCTTTGAAAACTCACTTGGTTTTTGGGGATCTTTGCTCGTTGTTTCTGTGCGATTTTGTTGAGGAGTACAGCTGGGCGTCTGAATTCTCACTCCCACTTCCTTATGTTGCCTGATCTGGCTCTGATCCGAATCCAAGTCCACGACTCAGGTTGGAGGTTATCGGGCAACTCTGATAATGATAATGCAGAGCCAGTTGCAAATCTTCCCGCAGAATCACTTCTTAAGCTTCTCGAGTATCTGTGCTAACTATTTATATTTAATTCACATTCGATCCTGACTAGTTCAGTGGACGACGGTTCGGAGTTACTCGTAGTTCTTGGTCTGGTAGTTGCAATCGAACCGCTTCGAATGCCGTCTTGATAACGACTGAGCTGTCGATAGGAAAATATATTTTTCGATGCGAGAAGACGGCTATATAGAACAGAGAGAAAAAAATAAACATAAATGTAGGAATTAAGAGATACTGAGCCTGAAAAAAGCCTTAATATATGCACTGAGAAATGTTATCGGAGTTTGTACAGGTAAAAATAGCAAAATTAAAACAAAAAATTATACGGAAACGTATAATATATCTGGGTTTATGAAAGGAATAGATCGTTTAATAAAATAAAACTTTCACGACCAGAACGCTCAAATATTTAACAATTTGTTTCCAATTTGTTTTTTTTTTTAGTAAATTTTTTTTTTTAGAGTTGACAGAAATTTTTGGAATTCCCAGGTGAAAATGCGATGCATGCTGAAATATTGCTGAATTTAATGATAACGTTTAAATTATGAAAGCAATTTATACGATCGACTATGAGAAAAGCGGTTAAATTACAAGGTTTTTATTGAAGTGTGTTATGGTTTACGACCGGTAAACCGGTAAAATAAATAATAAGTCTGAGGTACTCTGATAATTTCTTTCAGTGAACTTCAGTTTATAGCTTAGTGTGTAAGTGTAACACCCCGGTTCAATAGCTCCATATTCTGGGGTTATCATTCGACGACTCCGTGCGTGGCTATTATCTTATAATTCCCCAAATCAAGTGCTTTACAAGTACTTAAAAGTAAACTTTAACCTGCGATTTACAATTATCCAGAAGTATTTCCTCGTCTTTTTGGTTTTCTGGCAGGCATTTTACTGAGAGATCTTTGTTTTGGGTTGATAAGTTGTGATAATGTCCGGACCCCAATTCCTAATCGTCTGCTCCCAATTGGCGATGGCTCAGGGCGATAAGAAGGCAAGGCCCAAGGCAGCCTTACAGGCTATGCACTTCGAAAAATGTAGAAGGGTGAGAAATGTTGATTCCATGTAACCAACTGCTGCCTCTAATCAGCGTGAAATATATGAGAGTACAAAGAAAATATCAATTTCTGGACGGGAGAACCCCTTATTACCGATCGATTTTCAAGATCAAATTGAGGCTTATATTTCAAGTACCTTCACAATTGAAAGATGTTATCGATCATTGTTACATTTATTTATTGGCCGAAAGTAAGAAGTTAAAATTCAGTCGATCAGGGGAACTCACAATGAATCTTAGCTTGATTGCTAGTTGGGCATTACGAGGAATTTATAATTCAATAGTACCTATTTAACAGCCAGTTTAAAATGTATAATTAAGAGCAATTCAACAGGGACAATTATATGATAAGTGTATGACAGCTGTAAGAAACTGTTTTTGATTTTTTTTCAGAAATATAAATAATACATTTTATAAGCTTCCATGTTTAATAATTATTAACAGACTTGCAGGATAGTAACTACACTAGAGTATTATGCAGTTAATTCTGTATTTTTTATCATACACATCTACATTTTTATTTTATTCAGTTTTGTTCATATATATACGATCAGGGTCGATTGAAAAAATAGTTAAGAAATTAAGCCAACGAGGAGAATTACTATTCTCCTATTTGAATTTACTGGATTTTAAAGACGCTATTAAGCGGAGTTGCCAGATCGTCTGGGGTTTTGACCACGGCTTATTTGTTTAGTTCACCACCCGCAGGTACCTGAAAATTATTATATTTTATTTAAAACCATTTAAAACATTTGTTTAAATTTAAACCCCGGTTAAGGAGTTAAATACCACTACAAATAAAAAGTTTTGTAGAAATTAATTCATGATGAAAGTAATAAAAATAATTTAACAACTGAAAAGATTCAACTAGAAAATGTCCAAATAAATATGTATATAAACGGTTAATTTTGACGTCAAATTAAAATTTTAATTTTTATTAAGGAGACTTTAAGAAATTTACAATACCTGGCAGCTTTCCCGTCAGCTGTTTCTCTGCAGTATAATACCAAAAAACCATCTACGGTCACACTGCTCACTCTTTGGGGGCGGAAAAATAAATAAAGAAACTAAACTGCGGCGCGGGCTATAAAAGCGAAAGGCAGCCTCAGATTTCAATTCAGACGCGAACGTCCAAGCGAGTGATAATAACTCGAGTTGCGAAGCCAGTGATCAAACGCAAACAACAAGTGGGAGCTCAGGAGACCTGCCGGCATCTTGCATAATAATCGAATACTCACAGAAAATCAAAACAAAATGCAATCCATGGCCAGGCAATCGGCGCGAGCCCTTCCCCAGATGGGCAAGCAAGGTGTGTGTTTTTGTGTGTGCTTAGAGTGTCTCCAGTGCGCGATGCTAACGATCTATTTTCGCCTTTCCGAGCAGTAAGCTACCTGTCGACGAGCAGTGCCTGGAGGGCAGCCTCCGTGGGTGGCAACGACATGGTGGTGGAGATCAAGGAGCCCAAGACGTCGCCCTCGCAGAAGCTGATGGCCTTCCAGAAGAAGCTGCGCGCCAAGACGCCGCTGGGCAAACTGGACGAGTTCTCGCGCCATCCCTATCAGGAGAAGGAGCCCCTTAAGCCGTGGCCCAACCAGACGAATCCGTACACCGGCGAGATTGGCGGACCGGCCGGACCCGAGCCAACGCGCTACGGCGACTGGGAGCGCAAGGGCCGCGTCTCCGACTTCTAGTCCCCCAAAGAGTTCCTTAGCTAGTACTTAGGCTGTTATTTAAATGCTACCCACTAAGACTTGAAAGCGAAAAGCAACTAAAAATTATACTTATAGTGTTAAAACAAAATACAGAATATTTTTAAAGCTAAACAGACATTTGTGTTTACATTAACTCGTGGTTGAACCCGTTCCATCAACGAAATCTGGTTGATTTGCATACTTGGTCTCCCATTAGTTTATCTGGATTGCTTACAATTGAAAATATAAACTTAAATCTATCCAGTTTTTGATTGTATTACGGGTACACTTTGTTTATTCAAACAGATTGATTTAAATAGATTATTAAAGATTAACGTTCTGTGTAATCTAATATTTACAACCCACATCAATTATTATTATAATTACCGTTATTGCATCATGTATAAATAGTATAAACCAACCTAACGACTTTGGCTAATGCTCTTCCTGCTCCAGAAGTTCGGTTAGCAAGTGCTCGCTGACTTGCCACAGCTGCTGTTGCAGTGTGGCGCTCCTGGACAGCTTGCTGGGCTCACAGAAGAAACAATTGTTGAAGTACAGTCCGGACAGACCCGTTAGCTCGTTGGCTGTGGCGCAGTAAATGCTCGTGGCGGCCGCTTGTTGCTAATGGAGCAGCGAAAGGGGGAAAATAATTAATGAAGGGTCGTGCCAAAAGGGGGAGAGAAACACTTACCAGGGACTTGGTAAAGGGTCGCACTATTGCAAACAGCAGGCGGTAAAACCAATAGTTGCGCGACAGATCGGTGGATACCATATTGCCGGGATGTACGCTGAACACTGAGATACCTCGCTGCTTCCAGCGCTGGGAATAAGATAGAATGAAGTAAGTCAATCTGATTTTAGACCAGAATGAGTCTTGTCTCTCACCTGGGCCAGTTCCTGGGCGAACAGGACATTGCACAGTTTGGCATTGTTGTAGGCCATCATGCTCCAGTATTTCTCCGGTGGTGGGGACAGATGATGCACCGCCAGATTATCCACGGGCAGATTGGCAAATCTGAAAGGAAATAGTGGAGGTGGAGTTCTGTGATTAATATACGTCGCATTTCTTTGTCCCCGACCCGCCCCGTCCCACTTCTTTGCCTTATACACACATCATCCAGCCGGGTGAACCCACTGGACTTTGCCCCCGCCTCGGCCAACAATCGCAAAACGAGTCTTGATTGGCATTGGCGCTGGCATAGCCGGCGTTTAACGCTCTTCATTAATAGGATCCAGATTCAAGAGGAACAAAAACATAGCATCAGTGCAGTACTATGACTAAGACGGCGCGGACAATGGGCACAACAAGTGGTTTCGGTCGAAACAAAGGCCAGACAATAAACAAGGACACTAGGAAATGAATACTGAACTCTGTCGGGTAGATCCTACACTTGCCCCCGCAGCCGCGACAAACAAGGGGGAAGCCCCTCTTAAACTTGGTCACGTGTAGCGCATGCGCCGGTCGCATACTCCCCGAGGATTCGGAGGAGCTACAACATGACAACGTTTCTACAGCACCTCGCGCACATTTTGGACTTTGGATTTGTTTTCATTTCGAGTATATGGAGTCTATCTGCGCTCGGCTTGGGGGCAATGTAAAAATAACGTCGCAAAATGTATGCAAATTCAGTTTTATTTATAAGTATCGGTCCCACTCGGCATCCATGATAAATAGTAGAACCCGTCCCCGTCCCGTTGGCGTCGGTCTTACATATGTTGTGGTAGGCAATACAGGCTGCATGCTATCTGGTCTGAATAAATTCTTACATATATTTAAATAACAAAAATACAAGGAACGTATCTGGTTAATATGCAGTTGAGGGAAGTAAAAACGCAATGTTCTCTAAGTGGGTGTAGGTTTTTATAAAAATTCTTTTACTACAGAAATCATTTTAAATAGTTTTTAGTGAGCTTGCAGAATAAATTGTTAATGATTATCAATCAGAAATTATTTTAAACAAAGGGGAACCATCTTTAGAAATTCCTACAAAATATATGTAACCTTCTAATTGCCTTCACTTGAAGTTGAGCTAATTTTCATGAACTTTATGAATAAAATATATAGGTAGTAAAAAATGTAAATAGATTAAAATTGAATCAATTTCAAATTCTAACTAATACTAATGCATACAGATTAGAATAATATTAAATATTTATACCTTAATAACTTGATAAACGCCCAATTGGAACAAAACTCTTTTCTTCAGTGCTTCACAAAGAATAAATTTGAGTAAATTAAAGATTTCTGAGGCTGGTGGGAATTAATAAAATCATTTGAATTGCACAAAACGGCAAATCTGTTTATTTACCCTTCGAAAGTGATTATCAGTTAGCACCTAAGGCCGATTACTCCGCTTTTGACCCCAATAGAAACCCAGCGCAATTCGTCATCAGAAATAATATCTTAAACTGGATCGAACTGTGTTTGGTGGCATACATGACTATCTGCGAGTACTCCGAGTGGCGCACGCGACTCTCTGTGGCACGTTCGCCAGGCTAAGCAAGATATCTCTGTATGTACTCGCTCTGTGAAGCCGAAAAAGTTGTACGTGCTGGAAAAAACGCACGCAGCAGATACAAAAACCACCTCCGAAAGCAACTACATAAAATCCATTTTCGTTCAATTTGGCTTCATGCTTCTTCCGCCGCTTCACGCGACCAGTTTGCCAGATGATTTATCTCTAAGAGCTCGCACAGTGGGTCACTTGTTTCCCAAATTAATCAACCTAATTAAACGAATTAGCAGAGATTACCGCAATTGAGGGGGCTATTTTTGCCAGCATCAGGCATTCTGGTGCCTTTGTCTCGTAAATTAATAAAGCCGGTATGGGTCTGGATCACTGTTTATACTTATATTGGGTGTGAACTAAATCAAATTGAACTGAATCAAATGATTCAGTGTAATATTATTAAATTTTAAAAATTAAAAGTATTTTCTACTGTTTCGATATAGCAAGAATTCATACAAAATGTATATTTTTCTTATTTATATTTAAGGTTTAACAAGAATTGCCCGTTATGGGTTATTTTAAGTAACTTCAACTTCACACCAATTTCTAGGAAACCCTTAAACAACAGACTTTTCCAATAGGTATTACGAAATGACTATTTTGTAATTTTTCAATAATTCCATATAAAAATATTACGATATATAAATTTGTTTTTTAAATACATTTCCATTAATATTTTGCGAAACACCCCTTTTAGCTCACTGTTCTTACATCAGCACGTGAGACTGTTTTACAAATCAGTGAGGAAGGCATAAAGGGGCCCAGAGGGAATGTGAGAAGGGGTTTCGTTTTGATAATACAATCACAGCTGTGTCAGCATCATAATTGTTTTGGTTTTTTTTTGTGGCCTTTGTTTGCGAGTGCGCAGCACTAAATGTAAATGAAACCGTTGCAGGCTGGAAAAAAAAATATTTTCCATGCTGAGTTCAACTACGCTTTGCCTTGAAAAACATGTTTTGTAAACAAACCCGCGCACGAGATGTATAGCAAACAGAAATAATTTTGGAAGAAAACTCTACAACTAGCCGGCATGGCTGGGCGAAATATGCATAGTTATTTCTGGCTGCGCCATGAATAGTTTGGCCCCAAAGCGCGAATAGAAACCGGTCGGTCCAAAGTCCACATTGTGGAGGCAGAAAAGTGCAATCAACTCGCAAACAAATAAAAGTACGACAACTTGGAATGCCAGACGTGAATTGCTAATAGGAGATAGCGACTAGGAAATATGCACTATTCCTTTTTTTATCTGAAGAGTACGAAAGTCTATAAGAAAACAAAGTATTTTATTAAATCATTTAATGAGAATCAATTTCATGTTTTGCACAAACAGCTTTGTTTTTGTTAAGTGATTTGACCCAATTCATTAATAAATTTCACTTTGCACCTTTGATAGTATTCAGAGCTTATTCAAAGTAGCTTATCTCACCTAATTATACATCCTTTTTATTAGTTTAAATATAAAAAGCAAGGTATGTTTATCATAAATTAAATATTGCGTATTTGCAAGACTCTATATACCGGTTGCATTAATGGCCATGCCGGCAAAAAATAAAAGTTTGGAACTTGAAACGAGATTTACAGTGAAGGCACTAAAAATCGGATCTGTTTTCTGTTCTTGTATGTTATTGGTGCCACAAAAATGGCTAAAAACATTTAGAGAGGTCACACAGTGAAAACTCATAAAAAATAAATATTGCAGTAAAATGTTTGAGGGTTCAGTCAGTGAGAATTTGGTTTCCTATTTATTCTTCCCTGTTATTAGCTAGGTTAAAATTATCAACTAGATATCCCACTCGCTGCTCCACAATTCCTTCACTCTCCCCATTTATTTACGTGCTTAAATACTGAAATTCCAATTTACCTGTGTGATTCGGATGACAGAACCACAATTCGTGTTTTATAATCAAACAGCGTCTCCAATTGCAGTGTGAGGTAGAAATGGGACAGGTGTGAGACCTGGAATGTGGTTTCTAGACCGTCAACGGTCTTGGTGTAGGGCAGTGCAAAGACGCCGGCATTCAGTATTAGATAATCAATGTGGCTATAGATAAGAGGTTTCATTATTATTTTCAATACCCAATGTAGATAGTTAACTGCTTACTTTACGCTCTGCTTGATTTCCCCAACAAATTTCTGTACAGAGCGCAGGGAGCTCAAGTCCAGGGCTGCGAAACGACAGCGGGCACGGGCTGCCGGTCGCTCCTGGGCAATCCGTTCGATGGCAGCCTCTGCGGAGCTTCTATTTCGGCAGGCGAATATAATCTCACAGCCGTGTTGGGCCAGTGAGCGAGCTGTTTCGAAGCCAATGCCACAGTTGGCACCGGTGATGAGAGCCGTGCGGCCGTGCAGATCCTTGCCGTGTAGCACCTGCAGGGCAGTGGAGCAGGAATCAAAGCGCTGCCGTACCTGAGCCACATTCTGCGTCGGCTCCTCCACGGCAAAGGCCAAGCGGGGATCCACATTCGTCCGCTGCTGCGTCTCCTTGTTAAGGAACATGAACCGCTTAGCCTGCTCGTCATAGTACTTCTCCCAGCCCAAGGGCAGCTCACCGGTGATGCGCTTTGACCGACCTGTGCGCGGGTGCGTCCATTGTGACGTTTTATTTTGTTGGCTAATGGAAAAATAATGTATTAATAGCCGTTTTTATTACTCCACTTGACCTTTGCTTACTTCACATAGCAAACTGTGCCGTCGTCGGTCGCCCTCTCCTCCCAGCCGGGTGGCAGCTCATCCTCACTGTCTGTGTCGGGTAGGGATATCATTTTATAGTGGATTGGTACTAATTTAAGCAGAATTTTATTTAACAGTTTACTTTAAGAAGCAAACAAAACAATAGGGATGGGAAAATGTCGATTTCACTATCGATACTATAAATTGTTTCTATACATCGACGTTCATTTTGCAACGGCAGCTGGTCACACAAATCGATCACAAAAAGCTTAGGACATGGCGTTGCCAGATGGTGTGACAAAACCGCCGGTTTTACTTATCCCGAGGTTTTTATAGGGTTTTCTTTTAAAAACTGTCATAAAGGGGCCGGACAACTATAAAGCTGTTTGTAGTTTGGTTTCAATACATTATAATCAAAACACATTTAAAAAAACAAAATGACAATAAGATAAACAAATTCGTCTTATAGAAATATTGTTCCTTTGAGACTAAAACAACATTTTCTCAAAATAAATGCAAATGACCCAATCAGAGTACATACTATTTCAATGACAAGATTAGAAATGGTGTTACTATTTAATAATTATTTTATAATTTATTCGCATCATTTAAAATGATTTAAGGGCTTCCTAACTAGAGTCAACGAACTTAGGAACTAGCTTAACTACTTTTTATTAAGCCTAAAATTAATAAGACGCCGGTGGCTCATTGATGAGGCCGTAGAAGAGCACCAGCTTGGTGGGATCGTGACGCACCAGCACCATGAACGGAGTATCCACCCGGAAGATCACATCCGGGCCGGATTTTTTTAGAAACGTAACGGAGGCAGCTGCCGCCTCCGTTCCCTGCTCGTTGACATTGAAGTCCACCTGGTGTACAATGTCATCCACGACCAGATCGGATCGTGCTCCACCCGGTGCCTTCCGTTGAGCTTCCAGATTCTGGAGGCTGTTACCGCCCAGGGAATTTGTCGTGGCGGCTCGATTCTCGTGGGTGGCGATCAGGGAGAGATCGTTTTGCACGGTGCTAAAGATTCCGCCCAGACCCATATTCTGCATTAGCGTCCTCAGGTTGACGGACTCGGTGAGATGCATTTTGGGTATGGCCACTATGGCCGATCGCCTGTACATCCTGCTGATAAGTTCCTCGATCTTTTCTGGCAATAAACGCTTCTGCAGTGCCATCAACTCAACCGTTGAGGACTTCAGTGGCTGAATTATGTACATGGTGCTCAGGTTTCCCCTGTAGGGCAGTCCAATGATCCGGCAACCCAACTGCTCATCCTGGTGGTAAGGGAAGGTGCCACCGGTGGCCATTAGTTGCACCCTCACCACCGGCTGCGTTCCCTCGCCATTTGGAAAGAAGTTGTCCGGTCGCGTAGCCGACTCGATGAAGTCTGTCTCCCAGAAGCCCCTGAAGTACAGGGCGTTGGCCAGGATCATACGCGTGCTATGCGGGATCTGGCTGGAAATGATGTTCTCAATGTGGCCTCGCGTGTGCTGGGCCACCCAGGAGTTAATGTTGTTCTTGGCCGTGGCCGGATTGTGCTCAAAGTCCACCTCATTTAGCTCGGCACCGTACAGCTCGGTGATCACCTGCCTGTAATTGCACCAAAATAGAACGAATACGTGAACGAGAGCCATCTGATTGCTATGCAAACAACGTTGGATATGTCAAGGGTAGTAGTCTATGGGGAACCTATTTGAGGTCTTTCGATGGAACTGAATACCAAATAGCTCAAAGAAAACTATAAGTAAGAAGGAATATTTTAAATGAAGGAATAATTTAAATGCTGCATAAAATTATGCCACAAAAAGTTAGATTTATAAAAAAGTTTTGCTGCATATATTTTAGAACCTTTTCAACTGATTTCCAATCGATTATAGCTATTTGATTTATAATTGTTAAATTCTCCTTGTTATTAAACCCTGAAATAGCAAAAAAATTATATTTCTGGATTTCATATCAAACGTATTAAAAAGCACAGTTGCTTGTTTATTTTAAGAACAAGTTTAACGATCGCTTTCGGGTTTTCTTAATTCCAACTCGCAAACTGATAACAAAGCTTTTTATACTTTTGCGATTTCACTTTCAGGGTCAATATTTAAATTGTATAATAATTATATTACCGAGCTTATCTGGTTTAATCATATTTCAAATGAATTCCGGTTCCGGTTACACAACAATGTATGTAAGATTTCTCGTAATCCTTATAAAAGATGACCTAAAATAACCCTTAAGCAAAAATCTTTTTTTATAATACATGCCATCTTTGTAATTTGTAAGAATTATTAATATTGTTCTTTACAAAATTTTTGACTTTACCACAGCTACTAACGCTCAGTTAATATGTATTTATACCGCTGATTAGGAACCTTGAATTGTATTATAGGTCAGAATTTATTAGAATTTAGGAACTAGTTCCTTAATTCGAGATTAGAAATCCGGCCCTAAGTACTCCTCTAGAATTTCCTGCTCTCAAAAAGTTAAATAAAAATCAGAGAAAAAACAATTATAGTTCCTTATTTTCTTACTGTGTACCCCTTAAGGCATTTGGCATTTCCCAGTTCCCATCCCCAACCTCACTTTAGATCCAGTTTGCAATCAATTACCCGCATTTCGGAGCGGATCAAAGGCTTACCTGTAGTCAGGGTTAACCGTAAAGCCGGCGGCGGTGAATAATCCGTTGGCCAGGTGCACCTCATGGGCTCCCGGTCGCTGGGACTTGCGGTTCGCGCGCATCGGACTTGTGGCCCGCCAGTTGGTCAGGGGACGACCGGCTGACACCTGATCCAGTGTGGGTTGCTGCACGTCCCGAAGCAACAGGCCAAACTGTTGGTGCAACTTGGTGGTGTCCTTGGTAGCAAAAACGAAGGCCAGCTCATCATAACTGCTTCCCCTGGCGCCCAGGTAGAGCAGCGCCAGTGAATGGACAATGCTCAGCGGCGAGAAGATTTCGGTTTTCCGCTGACCCATATGCCGTCCCAAGTTGTAAGCGAACTGCAGAACAGACCGGGAGATCTGCTCCGAGGTATTCAGGTCGACGTGAGTGGCACCAAGTCCAGAGCTGACGGGGTAGGGCTGCTTAATGGCGCTGGCTCCGAAGCGAGCATTGACGGGATCACTCTGGCTAGCCAAGCCGCTGACAAGGCCGGGTGATTGCAGGGGCGGCGGCGTGGGAAGGGGCACTAATGGCCCTTGATGAACTGGCTGATCCGGATGCAGCTCCGACTGCTGTACAGACGGAAGCACCTGCACCTGTGGCTGCTTTACCTCCTGTGGCTCCAGTTGCTGCTTCTCGCGCTGCCTCTTCTCCTCGATCAGGCGGTTCCAGTAGTCCATGTTCTCTGGCGTTCTGATTTCATCCCGAAACAGCTCTGAGTGGCAGCACACCGCGCTCAGCGACAGGAAGGCCAAAATCAAGCCCCACATTTTGTAAAAATCCGCTTTTAATCTTGAACGCACACCGAACCACTAAGTATATTGCTTTCAATATATATATTCTATATGTATATATATGTTCCACTTTGATCGGGTTAAACGCGGTGTGTCCGGTCGATTTGCCAAAGCCAAACTGAGCTGGATCTGGGCTGAGCGCGCATCTTTATAAAACTGGAATCGGAAACTCGTTATCAAGCCGCTCTCGCAGCTGATCGTGGAGAGCTTTTCGCCGACTCACCGGGTTTTTCCGCCTTTGTTTATGTTTTTGTTCACTTGTTATTGATCTTCACTTGTTGTGCGATCGGTACTTTCTGCAGTGACTCTCTGCCTGTTGTACTTCTGCGAACTGTGTGTGGCGGAAATCCATTCCGGGGATCTCTTTCTCTCTATAGAGCTCCGCCTTTTGACCCGTGACGTCTATGGCTCAAAGCTCGTGCTCACTGGCGAGTAAATATTTTAAATATTTATAAGCAGTGAGGAGCGGTTTAGGGTATACCTATCTATACTATATGATTTATGTTAGGTGCGTACTCTTGGCTTTGTCATTGGAAAGTTTGCTTAAGGTGGGCACTTTGCTACTGTGATAAAACTGGGGATCTCCCGGTCCTAGGATATGTGCTCAGCGATGATGCTGGCGCTCGTACCACAAGAATTTCTACGATTCTCCCTGACTTGCATCTATGATTAACTGGGAAATATGAATAATATAACGTCTGCAACGACGCTTGAAATGCCAACAAAAGCTATTTTAAAGCTATATATACACACGTGTTTATAATTATTTAACGTATTAATAATTATATTGTATACAACACAAATCAGAATCTTTAAATTTCCGCTATTTGAAACTATTGTAAGGCTGTTTAAACCGTTTTAACTATTGCTTTTAGTTTACTAATTTATGTTTATATATTAATTTAAATCCAGACGTCTCGTAATCTTTAAGTGATCAAAGCTAAAGTCAAAAACATTAAAAGCCCCTTCCAAAATTTTGAAGGTTTTCTGACAAATGAAAACAGGGACAGATGGTATCACACGTTTCGGAAAGTAAATAAAAAATCCTAAACGTGACTATAATTTTTATTAAATGTGAAGTAAACAAATATATATCATATATTGAATCCCTTGTTTGTGCTTGAGAATCCAGCTGGCTTAGGTTTCTTTTAATTCTACAAAATGAAGTTCAAGTCAATCTTTAATAATAACAACGTGCTCTCCAATTGGAATGAATTTAATGCTTTTCAGGAAATTAAGAATTGTCACGCGATTCTGATTATCAGTCTCTCTTTTCACTCAACTCTGCCACCTCATAAATCTACAATTTGATTAACCTTTTGGTGCTTTGATGACTAAACAAATAATATAAATAATTTTCAATTATAGTGAATAAGTATATACTATCTCTCTTGTTGAAGATTTAACTAATTCAGTGGATCATCAGTATACACCAGCAGAATTATAATTAAATTGAAGTACGCTTTATAATATAAAAAAAAAAACCAAAAAAAAATTGAATACATTTCTGCTAAATTCTGTGTTTATTATTATTTTTGGTATTATTTTAAATGAATAAATTCTTCAATCTGCCCAGTAAACGGTGTCAATAGCTTCAAAACCGATTTTCTCAAACATATTCCTCGAAGCTGTGTTTTTGTGCACCACGGGAGCTAGGACCTGATCGCCCAGAGCTGCAATCTTTTTGGACACCGACTTGACCATTAATTGACCCAGACCCAGACGTTTGTGGGAGTCCAAGACTTGCAGCAGACCCAAAGAACCAATTGGCAATCTAAAGAGATATATATGTATATAATATTACATTTCAAAAGCATATATATTCTTACCTTAAACACCAGGCTACCAGCTTGCCACTCTCATCGTAGGCTCCCGTGTTAACATTAAATTGTATTAAATTTTTTACAAAGTGTACGGATCCATGGGCACGATGCGGCCAGATTTCATTTATAGTTTCGGCATCTTCAACGGACAGATCGCTCAAAGTAATGCCAGATGGAATCCTGCAATAAAATATTTTAATGAAACTGGAAGAGAGTCAACGTGTTTCAACTCACTCAAAAGTAAAACTATCCACGAGCTCCTTGCTGGCCTTGTACCAAATGGTGCCCACAACAGAGAGTTCCTTGGTGTAGAACTCTTTGCCTATATGCTGAACTACAGGCTTAAGACGAGAGTCAAATCCAAAGAATATATATTCATTTTCCACGGGCTTTAAGTATTCTAGGGCCTTTGTTATATTGTCGAAATTGTCACTGAGTGTGTTGAAGTAGAGGTGGTTAAGACCCATTTCCCTATGCCACTAATTATGTGGGGAAAACAATACCGATAAGTTCATATGTTTGTATATTTGTATGCTTTTACAGCACTTACTGTCATAACAAAGGTTCCATCTTTCTGCCAGTCACCATTTAGGGATAAGAACTTGACCTTCAGACTTGGGTCTTTTTCCACCCATTTGATAAAATTATCAATGCACGGGTAGCCCAGGGGATCGGTGTCTCTGTGGATATACAATTCTCGCAGCTCAGCCCAATCGCTGCGGGGAATCTCGACCAGCTCCTGCGACATGACGACAACCTCTGTGCACAAAAGTCAGTCAAGTACTGATCTCTAAGCAAAAGAGAACTACATATATTTTCATGCATTTTTTTAAAGAGAAAATGAATGTGTAGAGAGAGAAGAATAGGCACTTGTTTGTGGAATTTTATTGGGTACGAAAGTTCTCTCCTTTGTGGCTATTTCATGTATTTGTTATTGATACTACTACAATGATATATTTAATCTAAGCAATTACAGCCCAATATATTTTATTAATGGGCTTAAAGCCTAATTTCTCAAACATTCTGCGAGAGTTCTCGTTATCGAAGACAACTGTGGCCAGAACCTCAGAGCCTGTGGATGAAATTTCCCTAGCCATAAAACGAACTGCCAAGGATGCAAGTCCTTGACGTCGATGGGCAGCTAAAACGTGCAAGTGGCTCAGGCTGCCATGGGGAGACCTTAAAAATATAGATAATAATTTGACAATTCAATGACATCTCTCTGTGTACCTCAGACACCAAGCTAAGGGCTCTCCTAGGCTATCGAAGACTCCGGCACTGACATTGTTGTCCAAGAAACCTTTTATCAAGGCCAAGGAATTGGGCGAGCGATAAGCCCAATGCTGATCCACTAAGCTGGCATGCTTTACACTGAGATAACCCACAGCAGCAGAGGAACTGAAGATAAAATTAACAGATTACGGACAATAATAAATGTCTTTATTTATTATTTGTATTACCTGGCCTCCCATTTCTGTACTTCAGAGCTTGGCAGGTGATAAACTATAGTGCCCTGATGCTCTAATTCGCTCAGTTCTCGATTCAAACTTTGCCAATACTGCTCAACAAGGGGCTTGTATCGTTCCTCGTAGCCACAAATCAAATGAACACCTTTCAGATTTAAGGAACACAATAAACCCTTGAGATCCTCCAGAGATCCCTTGGCGGTATCAAAGTAAACAAAGTTTTGGCTGAGTAAAGTGTGCTAAAATCAGAATCATATATAAATTTGCTGAGCTAGCTTTATCGAGAATAGCCTTCCTACAATAAGCATATAGTTGCCATGTGTAATCCAATCCTTATCAGTTGTGTATATCTTAATTGCCTCTTCGCTGGATTCTGGCCGGTAGTTCACAAAATACTCTATTAGGTCGAACCCCGTGAGATTTTTTCGATCCCCTGCGAACAGATCTCTCAGTGCTGGCCACTGATCGCGAGAGACTTCCATTACTTTAGAACACATTGAAAAAACTATAGTTGAGAATGAAAAAAATTTACTAAAAGCGAAGATGTTACACATACAACCATCCTTAAGAGAAGTTCTCTTAAATATTTACTTCTCTCTGAGCAAGAGTACGACTTGAGCACCGATAACCGACAGGCGATCAACGCAAGATTCCGATTAAAGAACCAACTCATTTTAGCGTCTGCTTTTAGAACTTGTTGAGTGATCAGCTGGGGAAACTTGTTGCTTTTGTTTATGTTCTAAGAACATGAGCGCCTTTTTTAAATTTATGAATATGTTCAGCTAAAATACTATTATTTGAAACACTAACTAATCACAAAAGCAAGGAGGTTTTTATTTAAAATAAATGAAAAGATAAGTACGTTTTATATTTTAGGTAAAAATTTAAAGAAAAATAAGAAAAGGTCGCCAAATCAAACAAGTAAAAAATAAATATTAGTGTGGTTATGAAATAGGTATTTAAGGGTATTAAATCTTCTTATCTTAGAGATCTTTAAGAAAAAATCAATTACCAAGGTGAGGTAATTCGAACCTCTTAAAAAAAGCTTGCACACTCTCGGTGATTCTTTGTAATTTCCAGGAAACTACTGATCACTACGCAAAAACCCTTTTTTCGGATTGTTCACGTTGACAGGTAGCTAGAAGATTTAATGCCAGCCACACCTCTCCAGCATGCCGCCATCAATTAGCCCAGAGAGAAGCTGCCACAAGTGGCAATCAAAGCCAATAATGATTCACTTTGACTATTTTCCATTAAAGCCGATCAATTTCCACACGCATGTCTGGTTTTTGGACACCCGAGGCCAGCCACTAGCCTGACACTGGGGTCAGCTGTGGAGGCATCTGGTATGGGTATGTAAAGTGTGATCACTTGGCCGAAGATTCCGCGGTCGCCTCTCGCCTAATCAATCGCAGTATCATTTCAGCATTGGAGCGTTCTAGTTCGTTTCGGTTCACCTCCGCCATCGATGACGTGATTCTGTCGTCGTTGTCGCAGCTGTTATAGTTTTTAAGCCTCCGCCGATTTCGCATTCCCAGGGGCTGTTTAACCAAAACATGAGTCGCCATTAATTGCGCGGGTTTCCAGAGAAGCAGCCGCAGCAATCCGAAGTTCAAATACCACTCCTACGAATCAACAAACTGCGGCTTATCATTGGGCCGAGAACCGGTTGTGTGCAAATAGATAAAGGCCAGACTAACGCCCTCTCAGTTGGTTAATAATACTTAATAAACTACCTGCAATACCCGGTTGCAGTGTGTCTCGAGACATGGGCCACAAGCTCTCGTGCTTAAAGCCATGGAATTGCGTGGATTCGGAGTGCTGCCGGCGTAATGGCAGCGATGAGCCCAAGCTGCGTATGCGCAATTTCAATGCCAATTATTTGGCGGGCGCTCCAAATCCCGACGAGACGGGTAAGCTTTCTGCGGCTGTTGGATGTCATCCAAATTTAGGATTAATACGATTTTGAAATTCAGTTTATGTGGATTTCTTAAGTATTTTTAACTGAGTTTTCGCTTTAGTTTGAATAGGAATAAAAGATATATTGAAAGGTTATTCATGATTCATTTCCTTATTCGCTGTGCACATAAATATAAGTTCTGAGTGTCTTAAAGTATAGCAACAAGTTTGTACTAAATATAGGTCACCAAAAAACGTACGTTTAGGAAAACCTTGTTAAGTTGTATGCTTTTATTTTGCCTATTTTCTTGGTATTAATATAATTTGAGTAATGACAGTAAGGTATATTTTTGACGTTATTTGTTGTCTAGAATTCGTAGTAAATTTATTTATATTTATTCCCATAAAGATTTTACATACTTACGGCTTATTAATCTCAAAGAAAACTGGTTTCAAACACATCATATAATTAGGTTCATATCCATATATAACCCATAATTTTGTATATCTCGATAACAACCATCATGCAATCTTTCCTTACCTCGCTTTATGTGTCCTTGTTTGCTTTGATCTTTTAATGCTCGTCACTTATATTTTTACAAATTGATTTATTTTATATAGCAGCATGGTCATAAAATGTGATTTGATCTCTGTGTTCCGCTCACCGACGTTTCAAATTGATTTACTTTGTACGAACAATTATGCATTCTGTTCTGTAGTTATTGCCTTTTATAAATGCAAATCGGCGACTGCCTTCGTGGGTGTTTAAACACTCATAGTTGAGACTGCCCACAGCGTGGAATAGCCATCGAATTGCTCATTTGATGCCTGCAATTTCGCAAAATTGAATTAAGATAAACAAAAAGCGTGAAACACCTGCAGTGTGTGGCGCCCGAAAAATGTGATGTTTATACAATAATTAATGATAATCAGCCCAGCGAAATGATTAATAAGAGCGGGTCGAGCCTTATATTTCCAATGAAGTGCTCTCCACGTTTCGCTTGATGACCATGTTAATGGGGATGTTGCCTATGAAGAACGATGACGTAGTCGCAGCTTCTGGCCACAACGGATCCATCGTGCTGCTGCTGAAGCTCAGCTTCTCGGACATAATTAATAACAAAACAAAACCGACCAGATCTTGGAGAGCCGCGGACCATAGACAGGTCTCTCGGAGAGCAGCACACGCTGCGGCAGGCGAAATTATCTGAGAAAGCCAATTTCCGATCAGTTGAGTTCAAAGCGTCGCGGTGTTCGGTCCGGTATAGCTTCGAGCGGATCTAGAATTTATAATAATAGGTACCACGAGTTTAGAGAGCAGTGTCCGTTAGCTCTTTTCTTCTGTTGTCGGTTCTGCCTCTTTTATTAAAACCGTAACGCATAAACTGTGGCTTACAACGGTCTTTTCCTCCATTTAAACCGAATTGTATTAGCCGGAAGCCAGAGAAGATGAGTTACTGGTATCGGAATTATACTCCCAGCTGGCTGCAGCGGTGGTGGCCCAACTCCCAGCCACGCAGAGTGAATCCATTTCGCAGTACCCGGCCCTCGGCCGATCTAGAAGGTATAAAGTTTTGCTAGAACTATGAAAATCACCAAAAAAGTGACTGAAATTTATCAAAAAGCTTTGTGAATAACTTTAATATGAATTTAATTGGTTGTATAATTTATTTATTCGCTTTGTGACTGCTTTGTGACTGCTTTGCTCTGTTTTGTTTTTCTTTTTAAGTTTTGCATTGTTTAAACACGCTCTGAATGTTTCCTAAATAAAAACAAAAGTACTGAAAACACAAATAATGCAAATATTAATTTGTCGGTAGAATTTTAAAAATATATTAATCAACGCTACTTAGGCTTTGCTTTCATGAATTGGAATTTTATTTTAATTTGTTTGTTCTTTTACGGTAGATGACTTCATGACTTGGAAATACTTTTGTTTTCATTTGGAATCTTGAAGTTTAAGCTGTCTGGCAGGTTTTCTACGGGATTTATCAGCGATCCACCCTTAATAATCAAGATTAAATATCACCTATAAAAACCTACAAGTATGACACAATATGTTAAGTGCTGTAATTACCAAGCACATCATTCGGAATTTTATAATATTTTGATGTATAGTTTTTGTTTTTGGTCTATGACTTCATTTTGAATGCTTTTGTTTCTATTTCCGTTGTGGAATTTGCGTTTCGGGTTTTTCTGACACGTTCGTGGGGTTGAATTTGCATCGCTGTTTCGCAAAAATTATTAACACACTTTTGAGCACATATTTGCCTGTAAGCCGATCCCTTCACACCTTCAGTATTCCAGCAAATATTTCTTTACTTATGGCACAAAGCATTTAAATATTTTAAAACAAAGTTGTGCTGAGTTGATTTCCCGTAGGATTCAGGGCGAAAGCGACTGAGGAAAAGCCAAGTGAAACACATGGCCGATAATACCAATTTGACTTATTTTTTATCACAGAAAAATAGCTTGTTATTTATGGTCGCTTATGTTTTCTTTTTCCCCGCGGTAGATGCTTGGGAACAGTCGAACGGAGAAATCTATTTTTGTTTGATTCAAAAGATTCAATTGCGACCTTAGGTAACCTTAGCAAATTGCTCTTCATCTATAAAGTAATTTATGGTTGAGCTACTCAAAATATAGGCTATTATGGCGTTGCCCTTTTGATTATATATTTCAGAAAACAAAGTGGTTCTTGGCAACTGGTAGTGGGAATATTTATAAGTAGTAAAAAAAATACATCTAATAGCTCATGTCTTAATTCAATTTTAATTTCCTTTGGATTTCCAATTGCTTTTGTAGCCTTAATTCCAAGAATATAAATATTTCCTTCTCCCAATTAATCTTTTGAGGATTTTTTTTTCGTCTATAAACATTTTATACATTTTATTTTTTAGGTTTTTTTTATTTTATTTTTGTTTTTTAAGGCTGCTGTTGTTTTTTGGTGGGGCGTTGGCGTTGCTTTTATTGTCCACTGCGAGAATTAATTGGCTTGGCATTGATCTTATGGCCATTGTGGCACAAGTTTGTTATGTTTACGGCCAAAGGCTATTAGTCAATATGATGCTAATGCTGATTCTGGTGCTTCGCACAGCACAGCTGACAGAAAATTTGCTTTATGATATCATCTGCTGCCACACAGCCAAAAAAGCGAAAAGAGATCTCTTGGAAGCCCACACTAGTCGCTGACAGATTTTATTCAGACCCTGTCCAAGTACTAATTATTACTCATGAAGAGCGTATTCGGATTGTTTATAAACTTGTGGCCTAGTTCTTAAAATATAAGCAAAAATCTCAATATTCACAAAAAGAAAATAATTAAATAAAGACATAAAAAACATTCCCTAAATAGTTTCAAAAGTAACCTTTAATTACGCCAACAGATTCCGCCAGTTCCGCAGTGCTGGGCGTCCACAGGGTGGATCTTTGCCTGGAAGACAACCACGACGAGCACCACACCAGTCATTTCTACGCGGCGGCTGCCAAGGAGGCCCTGATTGTGAGGAGAGGTGAACCCTTCCGGCTGCGTATTCACTTTAACCGGGACTACAGCCCCAGCAAGGATGCTATTAGCTTCATTTTCAGCGTGGCAGATGACACCAAGCCTAGTCCGGGACATGGAACCCTAAATGCCTTGGTGCCGCATGATGGCATCGACTATTTGGGCGACACCCTGGAGTGGGGCGCCGGCATTGAGTCCCACGAAGGACTAACTCTCACAGTACTGATCAAGCCGCCATCCACCTGTCCTGTGACCGAGTGGAGACTTGACATTGACACAAAGCTGCTGGGAGATGGCTCGAGGAGCTATCCTCTGCCGCTACCCATCTACATTTTGTTTAATCCCTGGTGTCCTGAGGATCAGGTCTATCTGGAGGATCGGGAGCAGCGCAAGGAGTACGTGATGCATGACACCACTCTCATATGGCGGGGATCCTACAATCGACTCCGTCCTTCGGTCTGGAAGATCGGCCAGTTTGAGCGTCATGTGCTTGAGTGCAGCCTCAAGGTTCTGGGAACCGTGGGCAAGATCCCGCCGGCCTACAGAGGCGATCCTGTGCGAGTTGCACGCGCTCTGTCCGCTTTAGTGAACTCAGTGGACGACGATGGTGTCCTGCTGGGTAATTGGTCAGAGGATTTCTCCGGTGGCATTGCACCTACCAAGTGGACTGGGTCGGCGGAGATCCTCCAGCAGTTCCACAAGACCCAGAAATCAGTGAAGTTTGCGCAATGCTGGAACTTTAGCGGAGTGCTGGCCACCATTGCTCGAAGTCTGGGCATCCCGGCGAGAATCATCACTTGCTACTCGTCGGCCCACGACACCCAGGCCTCGCTGACGGTGGATGTCTTCATCGATTCGAACAACAAGAAGCTGGAGGCGGAAACCACGGACTCGATATGGAACTACCATGTGTGGAACGAGCTGTGGATGCAGCGTCCTGACCTGGGCATTGGTCAGCATGGCTCCTACGATGGCTGGCAGGTGGTGGATGCCACGCCGCAGGAGGCCTCGGATAACATGTACCGCGTGGGTCCCGCCTCCGTTTTGGCCGTGAAACACGGCGAGATCCTGCGACCCTTCGATGGCGGCTTCGTCTTTGCGGAGGTGAACGCGGACAAGCTCTACTGGCGCTACAACGGACCCAGTCAGCCGCTGAAGCTTTTGCGCAAGGACACCCTGGCCATAGGCCACTTGATCAGCACCAAGGCGGTGCTAAAGTGGGAGCGGGAGGACATCACCGACACCTACAAGCACGCTGAGCGGTCCGAGGAGGAAAGGAGCACCATGCTCAAGGCCCTCAAGCAATCTCGTCATGCCTTCAGTCGTTACTACCTGAACGATAACTTCAACGACGTGGAGTTCGACATGGAACTCAAGGACGACATCAAGATCGGCGAGAACTTTAGTGTAGTGCTGAAGGTCACAAACAAGAGCGAGACAGTCACCCACCTGGCCACGGGACAGGTCAACTGCGACGCCGTCCTGTACACCGGCGTGGGTGCCATGGAGGTTAAGGTCCTGGGTTTCGAGCTCGAGCTGAAGCCCAAGAGCAGCGAGTACGTGCGCATGGAGGTCATTTTTGAGGAGTACTTCGAAAAGCTATCCTCGCAGGCCGCCTTCCAGATCTCGGCTGCCGCCAAGGTTAAGGACACGGACTACGATTACTATGCCCAGGACGATTTCCGAGTGCGCAAGCCGGATATTAAGTTCCAGCTGGGTGATGCCAGCATCGTGGCCCAAAAGGAGCTGGACGTGATCGTGCGCCTGGCCAATCCGCTGCCCATTCCCCTCCACAAGGGCATATTCACGGTAGAGGGACCAGGCATTGAGCAGCCGCTGAAGTTTAAGGTGGGTTTGAGGCTATAAGAGCATAACAAATAAGATGGCTTAATCCCTTACATTCCTTTACAGATCGCCGAGATCCCTGTGGGTGGCACCGCAGCAGCAACCTTCAAGTATACTCCGCCCTATGCCGGACGCGGCACAATGCTGGCCAAGTTCACCTCCAGGGAGCTGGACGATGTGGACGGCTACAAGCACTACGAGATCGAGCCAAGGCCGGAGGATGTGCTGCAGCCGAATGAAAGCCACCGGAGGAGCAACATCATACGCAGACGCACTGATGTTATTGCCTGAAATAATCCCAATTTTTCGTATTCGTAGCCTAAGTGATTTGTTGTAAATAATATTTAATAATACATTTAAATTTTTGATATTTAAAGTGATTATGTTCGCGATTGATCAGTTATTCAAGATGTCATCGATGCCCAGGGCATAGCTCGGTTTGTTGGCCGTTTTCACAAGGAAAATACCTCGAGCATCCCTGGGAACAGGATCACCCATGAGGATTTTTGCTCCCGTGCAGTTCTTGCCTTTAAGTTCATCTAAGCCAGAGCAGGGAACGCCGTAGAAGCCCTTGGGTGAGTTTATGGATTCCGCGTAATATTCATAGGAACGTCCGTGACTGCAACCAGCTGAAAACAAAGTCACGATGAGCTCAAGATGGGAACTCAAAATTCCCTTTAAATACTCACTAAAAATCTGCGATAACTCTTTGCAGCCCGGCTGTGGTGGCCCTCCGCCGTTGGGATAGAAGTCCACCATTCCGATCGGTCGACGGAATCCCAGGTATCCGGCACAACTGTGTATGACATCCACAAAGTTGGCATCCGTGTCGTCAAGGTGATTCTCCGGCCCAATGCAGTCCTCGAAGGCGGGACGAGCCGGATCGAGGCCAGTGATGCGATTAACCCTGTATTTGGTATAAGAGCCAGCATAGCCCATGATATGAGCACCAAGACTGTGGCCTATAAGGTGTATTCTCTGAGGATCCGCGTCCTTCTCCTCCACCAGAAGATCGATCAGCTTGGCCACTGCTCTGCCCACTTGAACCGTGTACCGAGCCGGGGTCAAATAGTATATATTATCCGCCTGATCCTTCCAGTTGATTGCAAACACGTTCACTTGGCCACGCTCGATGTAGGCACCACGAATAGATTGAATGGAGTTGCTCATGGTGCTGGACTTCCAGCCGTGAACGAGGATCTTGGTGTCCAGATCGGGGTTAAACTTCTCCGCCATTTCCTGCCACGTATCGCGCTTGTGGCGTTGCGGGAACTCAAAATTGTCGTCGTCTATCCAGAAATCGGCACTGGAACTGGACTCGCTGAGGAAGAAAGATTCCTTGTTATTAAAAACGAGTTGATTATCCCAGTTCCTGGTCACCTTCCGTAGAGTTCAAACTTGATAAGCTGCGGCAGATTGATGCGATTCTCCGGCGGAGGTTCCACCAAGTAGGCCACCTCCGGCTTGCCCTCGCCATTGGGCATATAGATCCAGGTCTTGTTATAATCCTCCTGATTCAAAGCAACTTCCCCGCGAATACCAACTAAGTGAGATATGAGGAAAATCGATGAGTAATAAAGAAGGATAAACTATTAATCACTTTACAGAGCAGGAGCACGGGTCGCACCACTTGGGCGAGGGCTGCGAAGCCGGTGATGAGCCACTGCAGCACCACAAAGGTGGTGGAGACCTCGTTTCGACACGGATTGATCACATTGCAAATGCAGGCCAGCGCGTTCGAGGACATCTTGACCAGCTAACCGTCGATTTCCAACTGATCGGCCGTGATGAGCCAAGGCCCCACCCGCCACAGTTCCAGGTGCGAGCTACAGCTCCAGATCCAAGCCCGAAGCTCATTAAGGCGGCTGACGCATTTGTAATCCTCGAAACCGGTTGCGACCCAGCAATTAATTCTTGGCCTGGAGCGCTTTAATTACTCAGCAAACTCAAAGCAATGTGTGTGCCCTCGAATCTCGGTCAGCGGAGACGTCGACGGAGACAAAGCCGATCCACCTCCGGTTCCCCGTAACTCACCCACCAGCCAACCAAGGGCCAACCCACAGCAAAGCCAGCTAAGCGCAAACATCTTTACAGGGAACACAACTCAACTATGGCCAGGAACTCGCAACAGAGGATTTTATAGTCTATGTGCGGGGTTTGGGTCGCCACCAGCGATAAGCTAGACCAGGGCCAGGTGTCAATCAAGACTGGATTCTCAGGTGGATCGCCGCCCAGGTTGAAACCTCTGTACGAGGTTCGTTATCAAAGAGGCTCGGCGGGATATCATAGGCAAGGCGCTGATAAATTGGGTTAAGCCCGGTGCTGTGGCGCATACTAAGCACAGGTGGTGCATTGCCCCTATTTGTACTAAATGGAACATTAAAATTAACGTTTCCACTGCAAAACATTAAAGTCACAGTATTTAATATTTAATATGAATATTTGTTAATATTCAGTTCTTAATTCGGGAAAGTCCCGAAATAAAATGTATTGCGTTGGCATATTTGATGTTTTCTTTTTTTTCAGGAAATCCTTCATTTTAAAGGCAAGTAAACCCACAAAATAAATGATTAATTCAAAGTTAATTACTTCAAAATAAAATGTAGAGAACATGTTTTAAAGTTTTTAAAAACTTTAAATAATTTTAAATGATCAAAAATTTAAAATAAAAATATTCGAACATCAAGGTATTTGGCGACAATCAATGTTTTTACAATGTCACCGTACAAGTTGAACTAACCAAAAAACCTATATATTTATAACAATTTATTTTGTTTATTTACGTATTACATTTTTTTCTTACATCGAAAAACATCGATATCTGCGAACAAAGCGGAATTTTTTAATTTATGCGATAGTTTTGTATGATAAAATTAATGTGACCAAATAAACGCCCTACCGCTTGGCGTTTCCGTGTTTTCGCACGTACGTCTAGTAGGCACACTTTTATATGCGTCACTATTTAGAAACGCCGCGAACTAATTTCATTTAACGAAATTCGTAAAACGCAGCGAAAAGAGCACAATCAAGATGTCCGGAACTTCTCAGAAGTACAGAAACTTTGTGGCTGAGCCGATGGGCGACAAGGCGGTGACCGAGTTGGCCGGCATCGGCGAAACCCTAGGAGGACGCCTTACTGAAGCGGGCTTCGACAAGGTGCGTGTGTAAATACGAAATGACGCCATGTGCACAAATAAACAATGCGCATTATTACAACGATCTGACATATTATATCTTTATATGCAGGCCTACACTGTCCTGGGGCAGTACCTCGTGTTGAAAAAGGACGAAGAGCTGTTCAAGGATTGGATGAAGGAGGTGTGCCATGCCAGCTCAAAACAGGCCTCCGACTGCTACAACTGCCTCAACGACTGGTGCGAGGAGTTCTTGTAAGCGGTGTCCAGTGTGCGGCCTTCCCATCAAAAGTAATCCTTGTGGACGTGACGATAACATAAAAATAAACAATAACATCAAATCTCAATGTCAGTCCATGTTCACATGATAGTTTTTAGGTAATTTGTAATCAAGTAACCATGTAATAAATGTACAGTCATGTAAGCGATCCTGCGTAGAATCAAGATCTTCAGCATGTATTGGTGTTTAATCCAGTTTGCCCATCTGTAATTTGTTAAGGCTTAAGAGAATAATTAAGATCATTAGATACTGGACGGAGAAAATGTTGTTTGGTTAGCTAGAGGGAAGGACATTGTCCTAGTTTGGAAAAGTGCAGCATTATTTGGAGTGGAGGAGTCTTTGAAGTGATCCGCCCAATTAATGGGGGTTCGTGAATTGTGAGTGTCCTAGGCGTAGCCTGTTCATTTTTATTTGTTAATGACTTGTGTTTTTAAATGCGTTGTACAAGGATGCCTTTATTCAAAATAGTTTTATTTTGAAAAAGAGTTTGGTGGCTAGATTTCTTATTTTAGTTGGACAGTAGGGAATAGGGAATTTTTACGGCTCCATAAAAGGCCATAATTTCACTTGAGAGGGTGGAGGAGTTGTAAAGTCGGAGTCGAGATTTAATCGAGTCTGTCATTGTTGCTATAGCATTGAAGGTTATGAAGATTATTCTTATAATGTGTAAGTGCTGATTATAATGGGACGCTTAGAATTTTGGGATGGCTCCGGGTTTTAGGGCTTTAGGTTGGGTAGATCCAGGCTTAGCCTATATGGGAAATGTAAAAAAACAGGGATGTTGTTAAAATGTTGACGAAAAAACGGAAATGGTGTTATTTTCTACAAAGAGATGCAGTCTAGTCCTAGTGGAAGTATTATCCTTTTATATTTCTAGCGCTGTTGCAGAAGGGTAAGAGTGGGATGAGCTTCTTCGTGTTTTGACCATAGTTCCCAAATGTGTTTTCTACTTCGGCAGCTCAGCAGACAAAAAGTACGTTTACGATATTACAAGCAATAGTTTTCGGGATTTCAATCGGACAAAACGTCCGATTTCGAGCCAAAAACCATACTCAAGTTAATCTGTCACGTGTTTTTTGGCAGCAAAAGCTTCGTTTTCGGATCCTGAAAATATTATTGAGTTTGCGGACCTTTTACGATATCATTAGAGGGTCGAACTCATAATAATTAGCGATACTATTCCGCTATTCGTCCGTTTTACAGTCAGTTTTTGAGCATTCACAGAACCTAATGCAAAACCTAAGATTCTTTGTCCGTATTTAATGAAATGGGATTTGCCAGCTGCCTGAAAGCAAATTTCAGTCTTAACGGATCGCTAAACGCGAGCCTTGATCCTCTTGAAGCACTTGCTGGCACCTCCCAAAAAATATATCGAATTTATATATCATTTCAAATATTATTTTTTATTATTTTTCGTTAAATACAATAACCATAATTAAACAACGATTTTAAGTATTTAAATAATGTCTCTGACATTTTATCACTATCTAAAATTAAATAAAAATTAGAAGGGTTTTTATAAGGATTGCGACAGTTTGCTTGCGATTTAAAAGACGTGTAAATATATATATTTTTTTTAATAAAATCGAGATAACTGAACGTATTATTCAAAAGTAAATAAACATTAGAAGGGTTTTAATAAGGATTGCGACAGTTTGCTTGCGATTTAAAAGACGTGCAAATCCTTTTATTTAAATAAAATTGAGATAATTGAAATAACATTTACAAGTATTTAAGATAATAAGATTATAATCCACAAGATACGCACAAAAAGGTAACGCAGCGTTATTCGGACTACGCGAATGAATAAAATTTAAAAAAACAATTACAAATAGTTCTAATAAAACAAAAGAAGTAATAAATAAGAATGAAAGCCATGAGCAGACTGAAAAACTCTTCAAGAAACTGCTGCCTTTTATACGATTTTCTTAGCCAAGGCCTGCTAGGTTTTCTTTAACATACATTTTTACAAGCCCTAACATAACAGTACTTGGTCGAGTCACTGTTAAGACACATCGTGTCTTCCTCCTGCAGGATAATTAAGTTTTTAGTGACTAAACAAAACTATTTTTTATGAAAAATCTATATTAAACTGAGTATTTAAAATTGTGCACATTTATTGAAAATTAAGTTACGTTGTTTGATTACGTTGCACATTCCCAATTTCTACCTTTTTAAAATCTCAATTTCTAATTTTTTTTCTTTGTTATCGATTTATTTTGAGATATCGCCTTCTTTGAAAACATCGAGAATACCGATAGTGACATCGATGTTGTTGCAGCTCTAAGTCTCTGTATTATACCAATGAAAATCAAGAGAAAAATTTTAAAATACAGCCAAGCGGTGCATTAAAACGCAAAGTAAGCGAAGCACATCGGCCCCAAGTCCACGCGTGGCTAAAACGCAGAAACCGCACACTCTGAGTTCAGCAAAGTGAAAATACTTCGGCTCTGGCGTATGCGTACGTTCGCGAGTGTGTGCGTGTTTTTCTTTGTATATAGACTCGCCGAGCGAGACGGCCATACGAGGCGGACGGGCGGCAGGTGCGCGAGTGCGAGCGAGAGGAATGCTGTGCCGCTGCAACTCTGTGTTATTTCAGAGTTCCAGGCCAAACATTCTGATGTGCGGCCGAATCGAATCAAATCGACTTTTTGTATGCAGCAGCACCGAGCTCAGCATTCGCCTTAATTAATTAGTAATTGCAAACGGGCGCAACAATGGACCAAATCGCCAAACGCGCTGCATTCTAATCGCCGTCTGCGTCTCGCCTCCCATTCGGGGTTTGCGCCCTCCTCCCCACCGCGTCATTTGTTCGCTCACAAAACGGTGAATCGTGAAAGGTAGCAACAACGTTTCCTTGGAAAAAGCTGTAAATAGTAAACAAAATTGTCAAGTAAACCAGCAAAAGCTATTGAAAGGATTTGAAGCGTCTTGCCCGGGAATTCGGTAGCAAGTCCCAGGAATTAATTGAATTTGAATAGAAAAGAGAATATCTCTACGCCCGTGCCGTGTCCAAAATCCGTGCCGTGAGTGTCTGTGCGCCATTCAAATTTCCATGCGAGAGTGTGAGCGTGTGTGTGTCTCAGTTGAGTTTTCCGACAAATCCGGCGTGGAAAGTGTGGCGAATGGCCGTGTAACACCTACAGTAATTGCAGCGAGGGAGGCTTTACCCCTCCTCTCGGAGGAGTTTAAACTCCGCCATTACATCAGCTGTTTCACTGCTTTTGTGCGCTATAATTTAGCCTTTTTCCAACCGCTGCTGGCAACACTGAAGAGAGAGTGCGGGTCGCGCGTGTGACGTTGTACCGTACCGTGTGTGTAAAGAGAGTCCGAGAGAGAGGACTCAATAGTAGTAGCACATAGCATAGGGCGATTGCGGGCGTGCGAGCGAGAGGGTGCCGGAGCCAGAGAAGAGTGTCCTGCTCCTCCCTCCTACGCTCTCCCCCCGTATTCGGAAAATTCAATGACCTCATTTGTCTCATGTACGGAACTTTGCTCTTTTCCCCCTCCAAAAACCAACGAAAAACACGAAACAGGACCAAGAGTAACAGCAGCGACAAAGGACGAGCAGCAGCAGCAGCAGGAACTCAATTCGAGGGCCATAAACAAAGGACATTGCATTTTTAGCACTGGGCATCACAAGGCGGACAGCTGGCAAGCGAAGAAGCAGAAGCAGCAGCAATTGCAGGACCAGACGGAGCAGTATAGGGAGCAGGAGCAGTAGCTAGAACCACCCGGCAGCCAGCCAGCCAGCACAGCCACAGAGAGCGCGACGTAAACCAATGGGCACCAACTCGGGAGCCACCGCTGGCATTAACAACAAGCCGGTTGGCGGTGCGGGAGCCGGCGTCCTCGGCGGCAGCGGCGTTGGTGTCGGCGGTGCCAACTCTTCGATCGGCGGCGTGCTATCCAACAGCCTGGGCGGTGGCAGTGGTGGTCTGAGTATCAGCGGTCTTAACGCTGGTGGACAGAACGCCAATGTTGGCGGCCTGGTCGGCGGCATGAGCAACGTAGGCGACGATGGCAGCAACGGGATGGCAGGCGGCGGTCCAAACAACCAGCAAGCCACCACGCCCCAGTACACAATACCGGGCATATTGCACTTTATCCAGCACGAGTGGTCGCGCTTTGAGCTGGAGCGCTCACAATGGGACGTGGACAGGGCCGAATTGCAGGTGAGTCACTACTGTCCCTTAACCCTAGGAATGCTTACCCTTTAAGGTTATATATAGGAGTTTTTAAATGAGAAAATACTCTTGTATTTTTCAAAAAGGATATTCACGTAGATCTCTTATTTGTTTTGATGTATATTTTGTCCTGCATTATTGATAGAATATGAAGAGTTTATGATCCTTTTGCATTATAGAATATACATATATATTAATACAAATATGCGTGTAGGGAATGCTATGTTATGCGCCTGCAAACAGAGCTTTTTATGCAAAATGGCATGACAAGTACTCGTTTTTTTTATTCTTGAAAGTACACTGAGGGTTAAAGGTCCTTGTTTATCGTCAGCGGGAGCTCACTTTCCATTTCAATGATTTTTTCGAGGCGCTAATGCATGAACATGCAAGGCAAACAGTAATGTAGGGAGTGTGGAATATGGAGAGGAGGCCAGTCGAAATGGCAAAGGAGGAGGAGAAGGAGCCCTCTGCTCCGTAGCAGGAGGCTACGGCTGTCTGCATGCAAGCGAATCGAACCGAGCAAACGGCGTAATCGAATTTATGCTCTGTTTGCCGCAGATGGCAAACGATTCCTCAGAAGGAGCCTTTAACCCCCGAAAAATTGTAGTCGCTTTGTAGCCTGATTTCAACCGATCAGCGGGGCTGGGAAGAGGAGAGGGCCAGTGTCAATGTCAACCCACACGCCTTATCGCTTTCACCTGTCGGGGCTGCAGCGGGACTCGCGTTATCGGTGGTATCAATAACGAGCCGCATCAGCTCCCCATTCGTTACGCTCTAAATGCAACGTGACATTCAAATCTCTCGCTCTCTCCCAACTTTGCATCAAGTGGGGAAAACGCAAAAAACTGCAAAGAAAAAAAAAACAAGTTAACGCACATTTGTCGCCACGATTTATGAACCTGTTCGCCAAGTTTGCCTTTTTGGCCTAAACCAAGTTCGAGTGGGCAGATGCGGCGACGCTTTCAACCCACTGCCGCTCCATGGGACGCCATCTTACTTGGGTCCACCGCTGCCATTCCTGCCCGGCCTCATCTTCTGCCATTAGTGGTTGCGGCTGATTCCCTGTTTTTGCTTCTATTTATACACATCCGCAGCTCACATCTTTGTGTGTCAGTGTCGTCGACAGCCGCAAATGCAACGTCCTTGCCTCTTTTTGATTACGTGTGCTGTGCGTTCTCCTCATTCTTGAATGCATCCACTTCCACTTCCTACTCGGGCTGGCTTTTCCTGCTGTCGCGTCTGTCGAGGCATTTAACTTGCACAGTGGTTGGTTCCTTGCTGGTCCTATTTAGAAAAGCCTTATATTGTATGAAATATTTTAAGTAAACATTTTAGAAGAATGTATTGATAAAATAAACCGAATGATAAATGAAAGAAGCTTTTTACAACTATTAAACAAATTTCTATATTTTATTCAGAACTAAAAATTTAGACTTAAAAGCTATGTTTCCTCCAGGGCTATAAAGCACTTAAACCACTGTTCCTCACTATTATGAAGAGTCGATTCAATTAACACTTATAGCCAAGAATAAAGCGGCAGCTGCTAATACATTTTCAATCATTTCACAATTTTGTCTCTGTGTGCGAATGCATTTATAGATTAGAAAAGCCAGCGCCGCTGCTGGCACTTGTCATAAAAATAATTCTATTTATACAAATATGAATTGCCATTTGAATGTATTTTACCTTTCATTATACAATGAGTTAGCCTGAGAGTCGTCCTCTTCTTTGGCTAACACGCGTTTCAAAACAATTTAAATCAAAATCTGCTAGCTGGCTTCTCCTCCGCGGAGCAATTAAGTTACAAGTCTTACAAATGTGCATTTGTCATGGCATTCGTAATTTCTAATTGCGGAGGCAGGCTACACGGCTAAAAACCAAACTAGTTGCATGTCGCAGAGCGATTTGTGAGGTGGAGCTCTGGCCGCCCGCTCAGGAGGCGTTGGCGTGTGGCGCGTTGCAGCTCGGGCCCTTGGCTGCTCACGGGTACTTCCAATATCTGTAACATCAGCGCTGGATTTAATTAGCCAGCTTAAGGAGCCAAATGAAATGCCATTGAGCGTTAATTTAAATGCACAACATGTTTCCATTAACAGAAGCAGTAGCAGCACAAAGAGCAGAGCGGATCGGAGCGTCGCTTCTGCTCGCACTCTCGCATTTTCTCGGTTACTATTAGCACGGCAAATTGTTATTGTTGTTAGTTCTGGGTTCTGCGTTCTGCGCTCGCTCCTCACTCCGCAGACATGCGTTGTTGGACAATTGTTTCCAAAATAATAGTAGCTAATGCCGGAAAGTATTTAAAGATGGCTTAAGGCTAGAAAGAGAAATTCATAGAACATTTGAGTGCTTTAAAAATGCAAATTAGTCTTAGAAGTGATATTAGCTATTCCCAACACGATCAATATGATAATTATATTTCTGAATTTAGGCATTCAAAGAGGCCAAGTTGAATTATTTAAAAAAGACCGATTTAATGTTGTTAAAAGATTATTATGTACTATTTTTTACAATGCCTCTCAACAGGTAATAATTGGGAAATAAGAATAACAATTAGAAATCAATCGGGTTAGAAATTCTCATTAAGAGAATTATATAAATAATGTATTTTTTTTTAAACTTTTATGACCTTCTACCACTTACTGATCCGTTTCAAAAGTCTTTTAATATATCAATACTTATTTGGTTGACCTCGGCCGTATGTGTATTGTGTGGGTGCCGCCCACTTCCCCCATTTAAATTTTGTATTTGTTTTTTTATTTTTGGGGCGGCGTCATAGCATGGAATAGGGAAGAAGGGTCGGAAGAGAAAAAAGCAAAAGTTTTATTCCTTCACGCAGCCTGCTGCTCTGCTCCCTCCGGCAACTGTGTCAGGTGCAGTACCGCCGTCGTCGTCTACCCTTTGGCCATCCGCCGCTTTGGTTTTAGGGGAACTGCGCAGTCATAACTGCACTGCACACTGTTGCTACACAAAATGGGCGGAACAAGAGGAGGAATGGATTCACTGGGGGATGCAGTTGTTGGGTACATTGCAGTTTTTACGCACTTGCTTTAATGGAAGTAGCGACGACGGCAGACCGCGCTTAGATCTCTCCCCCGGCTCTTTCCCCATCAGCTAATTGGGCCAGTTGAAGTTGTTTGTTTTTTTTTATTGTTTTTCTCTCTGTATCACAATTAATTGAATTTAATTGTTTTTTGTTGGCCCCAACGCAGCGGAGCGTCAATTATGCCTGCAACCCGCCACAACACACATCACTTGAGGCACAAAAGCAAACGCAATTGGATTGCAACGGCTGTAAAGAAAAAAGGGGGACAAAGCCATTGGGAAAAGCTTTAAATAGCTGTATTAATTATTTTTCCATAACTCGTAGTTTTTATGTGTTTTCCCCCTTGAATTTAATGCATTAGGTAAATCATTTCACGGTAAACACTCCTGACCAACAGTCATAACTTTCACTTTTAATTTTGCGTAATATTTAGGGAAATTAACGAATGATACCATTAGCAATTAAATGCTAATTGTAACAAGACGTAACTGTTTTTATATCCCGTTTTTAAATTTACTTCAATCTCTTTTAAATAAACACTAATCACTTATCTTTCTCCTTCGTAAAGGCTCGCATCGCAATGCTTCTCGGGGAACGCAAGTGCTTGGAAAGCCTCAAATCCGACCTGACGCGGCGCATAAAGATGCTGGAGTATGCCTTGCGTCAGGAGCGGGCCAAGTTCTATCGGCTAAAGTACGGCACTGATCCGCCGCAGCTGAACGAGTTCAAGCCGTCGAACGAGGACGCTGGCCTGGCCGGCGAAGTTGCCACGGACTCGGAGGTGCCCTACAGCAGCGTCTCGAACACAACGTGGCGGCAGGGCCGGCAAATGCTGCGCCAATATCTGGCTGAGATCGGCTACACAGACAACATTATCGATGTGCGCTCGAACCGAGTGCGCTCGATCCTTGGTCTTAACAATAATGCGGAGCACGACGGCAGCGGCGGCGGCCTGGGCAGCGGACTCGGCGGAGGCACTGGGGGCGAGAACCTCAGTCCGAACATTAATGGAAACGAGAGCAACAAGCGCGCCTCGGAGACGGAAGGTAGGTGTTATTGTGTTACGACCCCCTGTTGGGAGATTTGAATAATTTGCTCACATCAGGCCGTCATACTCCCGCTAAAAAAGTGCAACAATCGATCGACGAGATCATCGTGGACACCGAGGCGGCCGTAATGGCGAACTTTGAGTTCCTGGGCGCCACCGAGATGTCTGATGACGATGAGATATCCGACGACCTGGAGATGGTAGCCACCGACAATGACGACACGGACGTGAAGCTGGCCAAGCGGGCCAAATCCGGAAAGGATATGCTGACTGAAGGTATGTCTACCCCGATGACTTGCCCCCCTTTTTATCTGCAGACTAAACGAAAAGCCTGTAACCTATACCTGCAACCTGCAGCCCTCTTCCCGCATGGGCCCGCCTCGCATTAAAGAACTTTTTGGTTTGCCAAATCGTAGCGTATCACGATATAAATTCGGTTTTAGTTCCCAAACAACTCCCGATTAACCCACTTAGATATCCATCCTAGCTTTATGGCTGGCTTGCCGTTGTCTTACGCTTTTTGTTCTGCTTCTGTTTCTTTGGCGACTCTGTCTTCTACGCTCTACGTAGATCTTGAGGCCGAGGTGGGAGAGCAGCTCTTGAACGATATGAATCTCATGAACGAAGGTGCTTTTTCAACACACAAAACTCTAACATGCTTTCGCTAGCCTAAGAGAACCCTCAATGGAGTCCCTAGTTTTAAGTCTATTAACGGAACGCATTTGGCGTTGAGTGATTATTAAGAGTTTGTAGGACTCCTTGAGCGGTGGTGCGCGTCCGGAATATCGTTTTTAATAATTGTAGTATTCCCTAATCTTCCCACAGAGGTTGACGGCTCACTGGGACTGGGTGAGCTGGCCCAACTGACGGTGAATAACGAATCTGATGGAGCTTACGACGCCAACTCGAAGGATGGAACTGGCGGCAGTGCCGGCGGTGCTGGTTACCGCAAGACCTGGAACGCCAAGTACACGCTGCGCTCGCACTTCGACGGCGTGCGATCGTTGATTTTCCACCCGGAGGAGCCGGTGCTGATCACCGCCTCCGAGGATCACACGCTGAAGTTATGGAATCTGCAGAAGACGGTGCAGGCCAAGAAGTCGGCCAGTCTGGATGTGGAGCCACTGTACACGTTCCGTGCTCACACAGGTCCAGTCCTGTGCCTGGGTATGTCCTCCAGCGGTGAGACATGCTACTCGGGCGGCCTGGACGGCAACATCGAGTGCTGGCAGCTGCCTTCGCCGAACATCGATCCGTATGATTGCTACGACCCGAACGTTCACTCCGGCACCCTGGAGGGGCACACAGACGCCGTCTGGGGCCTGACCACTATGCAGAGTAATATCGTGTCGTGCTCTGCAGATGGTACCGTGAAGCTCTGGTCGCCCTACAACAAGGAGCCGCTGCTGCGCACCTATACGGCCTCAGAGGCGGAGGGTGTGCCCTCGTCGGTGGACTTTGTTCGCAACGAGGTCGACCATATTGTGGTGGCGTACAACAGCGCACACTGCATCGTTTACGACACGGAGACGGGCAAGCAGGTAGTGCGACTGGAAGCGGCACAGGAAATGTCCGGCAACACGGGGAAATTCATTAACAAGGTGGTGTCGCATCCGACACTCCCCATCACGATCACAGCGCACGAGGATCGGCATATTCGCTTCTGGGACAACACATCCGGCACGCTTGTCCACTCCATGGTGGCGCATTTGGAGCCGGTCACCTCGTTGGCCGTGGATGCGCACGGCCTGTACTTGCTGTCCGGCTCGCACGACTGCTCGATACGGCTGTGGAATCTGGACAATAAGACGTGCGTGCAGGAGATCACCGCGCATCGCAAGAAGTTCGATGAAAGCATATTCGATGTGGCCTTCCATGCCACTAAGCCGTACATCGCCAGTGCCGGGGCTGATGGCCTCGCAAAGGTGTTTGTCTAAAACGGAGACCACATGCGCGAGACTGGCCCAGCCGGATCGATAGAATTCAGAATTCCGAATCCAGAATCCAGAGTGCAGATTGCAGACGCAAACGCAGATGCCAGCAGCTCACAGCTAAGCGATTACGAGTTCGAGTTAAATAATTATACATACATTATATATACTATACATTTAAATCTAATTATACTTCAACCGAGAACAACAAATTATGCATACAACAATAAGATGATGAAAGAGGAGAGAGCGCCAATTGCTGCTATAACGTAACGTAACTTAAACAAAAACCAGAATAAATTCAAAATGAGAAAAGGCATTTCGAAGCGAGCAACAACAGAGTCAAGTAGTGGCAAGCGAAAGTGAGAGTCAGAGAGAGTCGTGGGTGTAATCTAGGAAAGTAACGTAACACTCTAAAAGCAATGCATAATACACGGCATATAACCGCAAACAATACAAGTGCAACACACACATGAACCTTATGTATTTCAACACCGTGTAGCAGCAAAAGAGTTTGATCTTGTTGTGGATCTTGTCACGAATAACAATATAGGGACGATCTATTCAAGATCGATCATCTTTTCGGTTCTAGTTTTAGTGGCACTTGCATAGCGATTGATCGATCAGAATCGAGCGATTGCCCATATAAAACAAAGCCCGACTTCCTGTACATTTTATATACATAATACACCCACAATATACATACATATATATACTTATTCTGTGCCCATGGAATGCCGGGCAATGGTATCTGTATAGGCAAACTCGCTGTGTAAGTGCCGGGACACGTTGTTTCCCTCCATGCAGGCCCGCTCAGGTGAGAGAGTCCTGCAGCTGGAGCGGATTTACACGTAAAGATGTAGACGATCAAATTCTGTAGGCTAAGCAAGGCATATACATATAACCAACCACATAACCCCGACTCCATATTAGCGAAGGAGAGCGCGATGAATTGTAAATTAACATTAATTAGAGGACGAGGACGACTGTTGTCGGCGGGCGGCTTATTTATGTCAAGTAGCGACCACAAAACGGAAACTTTACTAATTAGTAAGTGCAGATTGCGCGCTGCTTTAAATCTATTATTTGTATTGTCGTTAAAAAAGAGTAATAGTAGGGGAGTACGCAATTCTTGAGGGATGATCGATCGATTGTCCATGACGACCACGAGCAGATGAGATATAAATAATGATGAATGCAGGCAAGCTATTAACACTGTATGCTAAGCTATTTATTTAATTTATGCCTAGTATTAAACCGAAGGATAAACAAACAAACAAATGTTGGCGCCAATCGCTGATCCAATGGATTTCGTAGTTGAATATAAATTAGATCCGCTTATCGATGGATGCTGCGTACTCGTATTTTTAATCAATGATCACGTATATATAGAATTGTGAATTGAACGTGAAAGCCGAGCAACTCAATATTAGTTTTTAGTATTACCAATTATTATTATTTTTACGTGACACACACACTCTACACACACCCCGAAAAGTTGATATTTGAATCCGATGAAACCGGAACCCGAATCAAAACTAAAACAAAATCGTAATCTAAAGCGTAGCGAGATCTGTGTACACACCAATCAAATCCTCTATTATTTTAATTACGTATTTTAATTTACGCCTTAGTTGTTAAAGTCAAATAACCCGAAGAATCACCTTCTTGGATCGACCCCACAGAGATCCGAAACGATGACGACGATTGCGCGATGGTAATAAAAGTTAATGTGGATATCCACACAGTTATATAGCAGATATATACATTTACTTATACATAAATCTATTGATTTATAATTTTAACTGTACATTTTTGATTTTTTATTACCATGTATTTTTATTTGAAATAAAGTTTTACAAAATACGAAGCCGTGTACTTGCGCCCGCGCCTGCCTTTTCATTTTTAAGTCCAATCCTCCAGCAGAATTAAAAGAAACATTCCAGTCGATGAGGACGTTGTAGACCAGCTGGCTCTCGTTTGCAACGGTGGCCGTATAATCAGAGACTACACAGAAACACCAACAAAAACACAATTATTAATACACAAACACCGAAGATAATATTTTCGTCTTATTTCGTTTTTTTAAGAAAAAGATTTCGCTGCTGGCAGCATTTTCATTTTTGTTCTTTACATTTTCAAAAACGCCTTATTTTCAACCGTTACAAATCCACTGCCGAAAAAGAAAAGAAAATATAAAAACACCAGCAACACCCAACTTTTTGTTCTTAGGATAATCCTACAAGGATTCTTCTATATGTTGCAAACACTCCACACAAATATTGTAATTCTTCAGCATAAGAGACGCAATCGATCTAGGACGATGTAACAACACATAAAATTGAGACATCTATTAAGTTAGCAGAAGTGAGATGAAGAAAAAGCCCAGAAGAAAACACGATAAGCATTAATTAACTAAGTCGTAATAAAAGTTCATTGTAGATTTGAGCATATATAGGAAAGGTCCCAGGTCCTAAAAACAAAGAAAAAACACCCAGCACATAAGTTTATACATACATACAAAAATAAAATATAAATAAAAAGCATATTAACTGAAAAATAACGATACTTTTATAATAAATCGAAAAAGGAAGTACATAATACTCGAGAAAATACCATTCACACATTTCATGTTAAGATATAATAAAGTGAATAAATAAAATATTTAAAACCAACTGAGAGTAAGTTTTAAAATCTTCAGATGGATTTATTCAGTTTTATATTTTGAATTAGCATTTACAGCAGATACGTTATTAGCTTTGTTTTTTAAACACATTTTTTAAAGTGATATTCTACTCTAGGCAATTTTTTGTCTTGAAATTTTGCAGTTTTAAATTTAACGCGTAAGTTCTTATCAATACTTGGTCACACTCACGGTTCCACACACACAGAAGCGGTGTTACCAGCTACACTAATCTAAAATACCAATAGAAATCGAGTAATCGATTACTACATTTATTTACCTGCGGATTTAGTTTTTATATTTAATAAATATAATGGAAAGCTCTGCAATTATAGGCGTTGACAAAACTCAGGTAAATAAAATGCAGCTAAATGCGAGGATTGTATTCCATGCTGTGCTTCTTGCAGGTGCCACCGCTCAACCAGAAGCGCATCCTAGCATTTGTAAACCACTTCCTAATATCCTCAATTAATTTTCTCAATGAATTTGCTCTGGGCTGCGAGACAAAGTTCGTGGAAATGGAGAGGCAACTACAAAAGACGGAGGCATCACTGATAATCCTCGAGGCAAAGCTCGCCTCCATACCCACCGACCACCAAGTACCGCACGAAGGTGCGAGTGTACCATCACAATCTGAAAAGCCCACCTCGGCCGCAACGCCCGATTCGGAAATCACGCCCATGCCTGAGAAACCTGTAGACGAAGCGCCAGTGGAGCCATCCGGTGTGCGTGCCTGCGAGGATGTGCGCTACAGAAAGTTCTTCAAGATGCTGCATGTAGGCGTTCCAGCGCCGGCAGTCAGGCAGAAGATGCAATCGGAGGGCCTGGAGCCACACTTATTGGAGTAAGTGCAGCATGTTCTTGTAGCCAATCCAAGCTAATCCCACTTGGCTTCCAGCACACCCGATATGATTCTGGCAGACGGTGTCCGTGAGTAACTAACTGAGAGGAAGAGCTCACGTCCACCTTGTGATATAGCAATTTTTGCTAGCGATTTCAATTAAACTTTTTTAAGGCTTACGTCTACATTTTAATTTGTTTTATTTCCCGACGTACTACGACGGTTCGAAAACAACTTAAAACACTTCGTTAGGTAAAAAGAGTGGCGGGTGGAAACGGATGATGGAGCCTAGAACTGGATCATCTGTCCCTTGCGCTTCTTGTCACCGCCCAGCTCGAAGTGCTTGCAACGCTTCAGAGGAGTCTGCTTGCGGTACTTGCACTCGGTGCATTCCATACGCAGCACAATTTTCTTGGTGGTCTTAGCCTGAAATTGGTAAAATAAAAAATGTCGATTAGCGATGTGATTTGAACATTATAAAATAAAGTGTGAATAAGATCTTTTGGGATTGTCTGAAGCTGCAGGTGGGGCGCTATGACCAAAGATGGCCATAACGCTGCCTTTGCGGCCGCACCGATGCAACAACAATTTTGATCTGGCACAGTTTTTTCCCACCAAAAAGCCGAATGCTCGTAAGCGCAGCGATTTAGTTCTACGAAGCGCCATTTAAATAATTAATTGTAATGTTACTACTGAACAGGGTATATGGCACTGCACGAAACACTTACCTTCTTCCTGAAGATGGGCTTAGTCTGACCTCCGAAACCCTGCTGTTTCCTGTCGTAACGCCTCCTGCCCTGAGCACCCTTGCGCTCCTTGGACTTCTTGTACTGCGTCACCTTGTGCAGCTTGTGGACCTTGCATTTCTTGCAGAAAGTGCGACGTTGCTTAGGTACGTTCACCTGTAGAAAAATGGCAGATTAGTACGTTGTTTTTTATGCTTTCCGGTACAACCACGGGCCAGAGTATTCCAGTTCTAGCGCCATGTTGCCCGTGAGGGCCTTCGACGTTGCTTTACGTCCTCGGTCGACTTTACAAAGCACAAAGCAAATGCTTACCATCTTGAAAGTTTCACGGGGAACTTCTACCTTCTACCTCGCTGTAAATAAACAGATTTAAGACATTTTTATTAGACATTTCAGCAAAATAAACGCGGAGCACACTCACTCACCGGAAACGAAGAAAAAGAAAGGGAAGCAAAATGTGACAGATAGAGATGTCAGAACATCGATGGCCCTATCGATAACATGTAACATATCGATGGTTCAGCTATCTGCAAAATAACTGTTATAAACTGTCATAAAAACAGGTGATGAAAGCAAAATACGCAGCCAAAAATAGAAAATTGAGCCAAAATACCTTATCCTGACATCGGGTAATTTCAACTAGCGTGTTTCAACATTTAGATGCACTAACAATCACATTGAACCAGTGTTGAGTAACGATAATTACTATCGATAAATAAAAAATCTCTAGTGACATCGAATGTTTTTTCCAGCTGAGAAAACATCGATGGTCGGTATATTCGATATTCTGTTTTTCAAGCAAAAATGTTTTTTTATTTGTAGAATTAAAACACGGCAAATAGACAACATTTATTGGCCCGGGCCCTGCGCCTAGTCGTGTGCAATGGAAGACGCCAGCGGGCGTTGGCTGGAGTGCAATTAACGGCCAAAATGGCCCAGTGAAAGACGTGAGAAAAATTTGCATAAAAGTGAGCCAGTAATTAAAATGCGAAAAATGTACGCGTTGCTGGCCTTGACATTCTGGACGCTCGTGCTGGCGCTACCGCCGCCTACCGAGCAGGTGCACACTCCACAGCCGCCGCCGGTGCCCTGCGATCGCAGTCGCAAAGTCTTCACGGAGCCCTACGGGGAGATTTCGGACGGACCCTCGGGCCACAACTACACACAGGACTCGCACTGCGAGTGGCTGATCAAGGCGAAAAACGACAGCCAGTTCATCACGCTGACGTTCCATAGCATGGGCACGGAGTGCTCCTATGACTACATTTATGTCTATGATGGAGACTCCTTCAACTCAACGCTCCTGGGCAGCTTCAGCGGGCGAACGCAGCCGCAGCGTCTGGTGGCCCGCAGTGGAAGCGTAAGTGTGTCCCTCAATCCTGCCTGATTTGTCCTAATTGTCTGTATTCCCCAGATGCTCATCCTCATGTACAGCGATACGAACTACGTTCTGGATGGCTTCCGCGCATCCTACTACATATCAAACTGCTTGAACAACTGTCACAACCATGGCAAATGTGTGGGCCACCAGTGCGTCTGTCACGGCGAGTGGGTGGGCCCCGACTGCGAGGACGAGGCCTGCCCCCAGCGCTGTGGCGAGGGTCAGGGACGCGGGCGGTGTCAGAAAAGCATCTGTCACTGCTCGCGGGGATACAGCGGTCGGCTTTGCGATCTAAGCGACCATCCGCCAGGCAGCAGCTGGCGCTGGCTGGCCACCGATGCCGAGGGCATGACTCCACGCGCCGCTCACACAGCCGTTTACATGGAGGACGAGGACGCCCTTTACGTTTTCGGCGGATACGATTTGAATAACGTGATTAGCACACTTCAGGTAAAGTCTTGGACATTTCCGATTTATAAATGATCTAATTGGTATTTTCCTCAGATTTATCGCTTTAGCACAAGTCAGTGGGAGGATGAGTGGGGCATTGCCTTGCAAAGTCGCCGTCACTTCTATCATCCACAAAAGATCGACCACACGCTGCTCAAGGCCGTGCTTCAGCACAAGAACGAGGACGAGGCGAAGCTGTGGGGTCTCAACAGTGATGTTAGCTTTTTTCGGAACATTCTGTACACGCTGGCAGAGTCCAATCTGCATCAGCGTCGAACACGCTCATCCCTGCCGCTGACCATTGTGAATGCGAATTCGACGGACGAAGAACTGAACGAGTACCTCGAGGACATACTGGAAGAGGTGACGGATCACAAGCCTCATGGGCGCTACGGACATGCTGCGGATCGAGTGCCGGGTGGATTTGTCATTTTCGGCGGCAAGCACGCCAACGGGAGCTTTTACAGTGACCTTTGGCAGTACAATAACACGGAAAGTGGCGGTAAGTGGAAGCAGATGGCCATTCGGTCAGAAGTGAAGCATCCGGCGGTGGCAAGGCACACGTTAAACGCTGCTGGTGAATACCTCTACACATTCGGCGGAAGTCTGGAGTCCGGTGAGTTCTCGTCTAGCGTGTATCGCATCCGTTTGCCCTTATCCGAGGACTCGCAGTGGGAGTTGGTACAACCGAGGGGTGGCAAGACACTGGATGTGCGTCTGGCCGCCCACTCCACGGTTTACTACAAGGCCACCAATTCGCTAATTGTGTTCGGTGGGATTATGACAAGCTTGGCACGATTCTCCAAGCTCTCGGATCGGATATTCGCCTTTCAGTTGGACCAACAACACTGGACGGAGATCCTGTACCCGCGGACGGCATTACGAGACACCAATATACCCAGAGAGCGGGCCTTCCACACGGCCACCATTTCGGGCAACTACATGATCGTCTTTGGAGGCTACACTCACCGGCACAACAAGGATGAGATTTGCTACGACAACCAAATGTACTGGTACCACCTCAGTTGCCATATATGGATCAATCAGGTGGTCGCCGCCGATGATAACCTGTACCCAAAGCCCCAGGGAGTGTTCGCTCAAGCAGCGGCTCTGCGGAGGAACCACACGCTCCTCATTGTAGGCGGCTACCACGGGAATGTGAATGCGGATTTGTTTGCCTACGAACTTCCCCAGGTGCTGCGGGTGGAAAACACGCTTTACAATCCCGAAATCTCCTGCAGACTGCACTCCTCGCACACCGCCTGCCTCTCGAATCCCGAATGTGGCTGGTGCTCGGCGGACAGTAGCTGCTACGGTCGCACCATTGGTGCGAACTGTACCACCAATCTACAGACAACACGGTGCCCGGGAATCTGTCCCTCGCTCGGCGACTGCCACTCCTGCCTGGTGCACGGCTCGCAATGGGGCGCAAAGTCCAGGAACAAGGCCGCCTTCTCGGTGGCCAGCAAGCTTGGTTTAAACGAATGCACGTGGTGTGTGCAAAACGCCAGATGCCATCACCGGGACGACAACTATGGAATATGCGGAGACAGTGCTGGCTGGTGGGGTGACCAGGGCACCGAGATCCGTCGCCCCTCGCTCTGCACCAGTAACGACCGGCGCCCGGGACTTACATACGTCAAGTACCATTATCCGATCAACTACACCATGCCGGACTACGTGGGTATAGTGAATGCCACCATGGTAGACTTTGCCTCGCCGCCGTTTACCACCTACTTCGAGCATAAGCTGGAGGGAGAGATGCTGGCCAGGCTGTTGGGCTTCGTAAGGCCGCAGCATCAGTGGAACAACTCGGCCATCCAGGTCTGTACCAGCTACTCGTCGGCGGTGCTTCGCGCTGGCCTGGGTCTCAATCTCGACGAGCTAATCAATGTCACCACGCAGAGCTCAAACCAGAGCTACTGCAGCAACGTGCAGCTCCCCACCACAGAACAGCCGTTCCTCATCGACTTTCAGGCTCGCCGACGCATTGGTGGCAACGGGATCTACAACGCCTATCAGAAGACTAAGATGGAGCTCCAGCACCTGCACAACGGTCAGCTGAACGCCTTCACTTTCGAGTATTTGGAGCCGTACTACTCCGGGGACTGTACCCAGTATGGAAACTGCCTGCATTGCCTCACGGATGCTTCGTGCGCCTGGTGTCCACTCACCAGCCGGTGTCACCTGCGGTCCGTGAACGAGACCGAGGTCTGCAGGGAGCCCACTGAGCTGCACAACTTCCATTGGTCCTATCTGATCAGCCAGCCAAGTCAGTGCTCCAATTGCACAAACTATGTGAGCTGCGAGGCCTGCGCCAAGAGTGGGGAGTGCGAGTGGTGGACAGAGGATGCCCGTTGCGGCAGGATCGGAAAGACCAACAACAGCGTGCGGGCAGTGGAGCAGTGCCCCAGGTCATGCCGAGAGCGTCAGGGGTGCCAGGACTGTCTGGGCGAACGCGGACGATGCGTGTGGTGTGAGGCCAGCTCGCAGTGCTTCAGCTTCTCGGTATACACAAGTGAGTATCAATTTGGAATGTGCCGCGAGTGGATGGACCAGGTGGTCAGTCGGCAGACGCAGGAGCATATCGGCGATCAAAAACAGCTCCAGCAACCTCTGCAGCTTCAACAGCAGCAGTGCAAGTCCTGCGAGCAGCATCGCAACTGTTCCTCCTGTCTCCGCACCTTGAGCTGTGGCTGGTGCTTCGACCGCGACAATCCCATTGAGGGCATCTGCATGCAGGGCGACTTCAGCTACAGCGCCGGAAATTGCTCCCTCGCCCTGAATAGTTCTTCCCACCATGACGCAGAGTGGGCGTACGCCCAGTGTCCGGATGTCGACGAGTGCGGACTGGGCCTGCACGATTGCCACAAGGAGGCAAAGTGCACCAACACCCAGGGCAGCTACAACTGCCACTGTCGCCGGGGCTACACGGGAGACGGAAAGTTCAGCTGCGTTCGGACCTGCTACGAGATGTGCCAGAACGGAAACTGCTCGGGACCGCCGGATTATACGTGCAACTGTGCCCTGGGATGGACGGGAGCGGATTGTGGACTCAGCTGTGGCTGCAACAATCACTCGACTTGCCTGGAGCGGTTGGGGAAGTGCGACCAGTGCCAATCGTGGACGGAGGGTGAAAAGTGCGAGCGATGCCGCCAGGGAAGCTACGGGAATGCGACTGCTCCCCATGGCTGCCATCCGTGCGAGTGTAATGGACATGGCAACCAGGATCTGGGCATCTGCAATGTGAGCAACGGAGAGTGTTACTGCAAGGACAACACGCAAGGCCTCAAGTGCGATCTTTGTGCCGCAGGCTACTACGGCGATCCCAGAGACGGAGGGCAATGTTACTACCAATGCGAATCGAGGGGCATACTCACCAATATCGGCAAGAGTGCCATTGGCTCGTATCAGTCGTATCGCTCACCCTGGGGCGCCAGTCTGGAGGTGAAGGAGTGCCTGTGGATATTACAACCGAAGACCCTGCAGGCCGAAAAGTCGCTCCTTCAGCTGGAATTCCAGTGGCAGAGCCTGGCCATGGACTGTGACGAGAATGCCGTTTACATATACGACAGTCTGCCAAATCTGACGGGTGCCACTCAGCAGAATCAACTTTTGGCGGTTGTCTGCGCTCCCTACAGCTCGGCCAGGATCATTGAGGCCCGCTCCAGCCACGTCACGGTTCACTACAAGCAGGGCAGCGAACGGCGACACTTTGGATTCAACGCCCTCTACTCCGTGAAGAACTGTGTGGCTGGAAGTTGTCTGCCACCGCACATCTGCGACGATCAGCTGCGGTGCGTCTGTCCCGCCGGCTATGTGGGCGCCCGCTGCGAAATCGAGATCTGTCCTAGCAACTGCAATGCAAAGCGAATGCAGGGATACTGCGACACGGAGTACGGACGCTGCATCTGCAGCAATGCCAATTATGCTGGTGCGGATTGCGGCACCTTGGTGCAGCGAAGCCACCTGGTGCTGACGGAGCTGTTCAACACGCAGCTGCTGAGCGAGAGTCTGGATCATCTGAAGAAGACTATACCGCGCTTTGGACACTCTGTGAATGCGGATCGCAGGGGATCGCTGTGGATGTTTGGTGGGTATTCTCCCAATCACGGACCCCTCAACGATTTCCGGCAGTTCGACACGAAAAACGGCACCTGGCTCCAAGTCACTGTGGAATCGTCCACCCCGGAGGATCGAATGCCTCTCGGACGGTACTTTCATGCCTCTGAGATTTACGTGAAGAAGCAGATTATCTACATATTCGGAGGAATCAGTGCAAACTCGCAGCTTCTCAATGACTTCTGGATGTTCTCAATTCAGAATCAGCGCTGGAGCCAGATCAAGGTGGAGGTGGAACCAAGTGGCGGAGATTATCAAGCGGAAGCGCCGCCTCCTCTTGCCGGCCATACGCTTACCCACCTGCGCTACCAGGAGCACGAGTCACTGTTCCTGCTTGGCGGTTTGACTCTGAATAAGTCGCGACCCCTGGAACTGTGGGAGTTCAACCTGGACACGGGGCGGTGGCAACAGCTGGCAGCAGTGGGTGCTAGAATGCCAGTGCTCTATGGCCACAGTACTGTCTATCATCCGGAGACGAACAGTGTCTATCTATTTGGCGGCTATTCCACGGAACCGCAGAGCAATCTTTACGCGTTGGACCTGCAGAAGTTGAGCTGGACAGAGCTGCCCAGTTTCAAGGAGCTCAACTCGCCTGCATCGTTGCTGCCGCGGGCGCGTTACTTCCACTCGGCCGTTAGCACGGAGCACTACATGATCCTTTATGGCGGTAGGACACAACCTTACAATGGATCCGATCTCCTCATAGCCTATGTGTATGCCTGCAACCAGTGGGTGCGGTTAACGGACGATGTTGAGCTCATAGGTCGCCTGCCCGCCTCGAGCTATGCCGAGGACATGGCCATCGATTCTGATACGGGTGTGATCTTTGTCATCGGCGGATGGGATGGCAGCTCCACGCACAGTCATGTGACCAGGATAACATTGCCCGACGACATATGCCAACTGTGGAGCAGCAGCAAGTATCAGTGCCGGCACTACATGGGCTGCAGCTACTGCACCATTCAGAACACTTACAGCTACAGCAGCCACTGCTTCAGCCATGGACGCACCCCGTGTGCCAATCACAACGGCACGCTGGTGGTCAACAATGGGGCCGCCTGCACAGACGAGTGGATGGCGAGCAGGAACTGCTCTAGCTTCGCTACCTGTGGCGCCTGCTTGGCCGCCTGGCCGACGCATCAAGAGGTGGCGCCCGTTTGCCAATGGTGCGACGAGTGCGGCATCCGCGGACGATGCGTTCCCTCAGGAGTAGACTGCGGCTGGAGGAGTGCCTGGTGCACGAAAGAACTTAGCGTGGGTGTCCTGGGCCTCTGTCCCCTGCCACAATGTCACCAACTGAGCTGTGAGAGCTGCATGCTTCAGCCTCAATGCAACTGGGCCAGGAACGAGTTGGGCACTGTGGAGTGCATAGCCCGGGAGCTGGTAGAGAAGAATCAGTACAAGCTAGTTGAGAGTTGCCCCCCTCCCTGCCACAGCCACACGAACTGTAGCAGCTGCCTGAGCCAAACGCCGTCGCAGGATCGCCAGGATTGCAAGTGGTCTACCATGCTGAACTCGTGTCTGACCCCCAGTTCCCAGCCCCTGTTCTGCGCCGGTGGCGTCTGTGGGTTAGTACTGGAGGCCAGCGAGCTGGAACGTTGTCCAGAACCGTGTCACGTTTATACCCGATGCTCCAGCTGCCTGGAGCACGCCCATTGCGGCTGGTGCGCGCGCGAGGGCCACAATGGTGACGGCATTTGCACAGAGGGTGCCCTGGAGCACAAACAGGAGCACCCCTCGGGATCTACCTGCGATATAATATATTCCAGTTGGCGAAATGATTCGCAGCTAACCCATGCTGATGTCGTGTCCTGGCACTACGTATCGTGTCCGCTGGAGAACGAGTGTATCAATGGCCATCACAACTGCGATGCCGTGTCGGAGCAGTGCATCGACCTGGACACAGCGGTGGGCTACGAGTGCGTCTGCGCCGAAGGCTATCGCTCGGAGCGCGGCACCTGCTTGCCAGTGTGCAGTCAGGGCTGCGTCCGCGGCAATTGCGTGAGTCCGGACCAATGCCAGTGCGACTTTGGCTACGTGGGCGCCAACTGCAGCATCCAGTGTCTGTGCAACGGGCACTCCAACTGCGAGTCCAGCAGCCGCCTGGACATATGTCTGAAGTGCCACAACAACACGATGGGCGAACAGTGCGAGAAGTGTCAGCCGCTCTTCGTGGGCAATCCCCGCGAGGGTCATGCCTGCCAGCCATGCCTGGACTATTGCCACGGACACAGCGACGTCTGTGTGGCCTACGACGCAGATCCGGCGGTATTCAATATGACGCGCTCAGAGCTTGAGAGGATTCTACCGGAGGGTCCGGCGCATAATGCCACGTGCTTGAGATGCGGCAATCACACGGACGGAGATCGCTGTGACAGCTGCCTGAGGGGCTACTTCCGCGGCAGTGACGATCTGCAGAAAGAGTGTCGGCCCTGCCAGTGTCATGGCCATGGAAACGTCTGCGATCCCGTCACCGGGGAAAAGTGCAACTGCGCCAACAACACTGAAAGCGATGCCACCTGCACGGCCGGTGGCGGAAAGAACTCGGCGCAACTCTGCTGGATGGTTCAGTGCTCCAAGTGCCGCGACTCCTATGCTGGTAACCCCACCGATGGTCACCAGTGCTACAAGCAGATCACAGTCGAGTCGCGGATGTGCTTCGATGCCAAGCCCATAGGTGAGTGTTGCTTTCCTTGTGATAACATCTTTAGATTTCTGGATACCAAGCTGCACAATTGAAAGAAGAACCTTGTATTAGAATTCCCAGGTCCGTGGTCCCACCCCGAGGACCCACCTTGCTTTTTTTTCACAATTTATTAATTATTTAACTATATTTTTGTACCACAGAGGAATGTAAATCGAAGCCAGCTGCCCTGAAGCCTGGTCAGACTGTGTTCTTTGTGATACAGCCGCGCTTCATGAACGTGGATATCCGCATTATCATAGACGTGACGCAGGGCGAGTTGGATGTTTTTATGTCTCCGCAGGATGACTCCTTCATAGTGGAAACTAACGAGACGACGGGCTACCACGAGATATTCCTGGACAATCGCTACAATTGGGGTCCGAAGATCAAGCGAGAGAATCCGCTAAATGTTGCCTTGCCACGACACGACAATGCCACGATCCAGAAGCTGTTTGCACCAGAACGTCGCATTGGTGGCGGCCTTGGAGGAGGCGGAGGTGAGAGAATCGGAGCCAATACGTACTATGTGCCGCAGTTGCAGGACTGTAAGAGTCATGGAGGTCACAACTTTATAGTGAAGGATCAGTACGCCAAGGATCTGAGTACGCATGTGACCCTCAACCACTGCAACACCCTGCTGCGCCTGTTCGGGCTAAAGAATCGCCTGGTGCTCACCCTGCCCCAGCATGCCCATAATCTGAGCGCCACCCGCTTCTTTATCGCGTTGCGGGCTAGCTCGGGCCCAGAGCCCAGCTACGGCTCGGTGGTGTTCCGTCAGGATCAGCTGCACATCGATTTGTTTGTGTTTTTCTCAGTGTTCTTCTCCTGCTTTTTCCTCTTCCTCGCCGTCTGTGTGATCGTGTGGAAGGTGAAGCAGGCGGCGGACCTGAGAAGAGCTCGGCGGCAGCATGTTGTGGAGATGCTGCATTTGGCCAAGCGCCCGTTTGCCCAGATTTTCCTGGCGTCGGGCAGCCTGGATGCAGACAGTCCACATCCGACCTCTTCCTCCTCCTCCTCCACGTCGTCGGCTCGTGCCATGCGTCAGCGTGCCCGCCAGGCGCTCCTCCTGCAGGAGCAGGGAGCCGGCGAGTCCCATCCCATTATGATGCATCACCACTCGAATCGACGCCAGAGCTCGCACATTATGCTGGTGGCCATCGAACCAACTTGCGACAACCTGGCGGCTGTCGGCACGGTGTTCATCAGCCTGCCCGGTCGCTCGCGAGCTCCCTTGAGCATTGCCCTGGGATCCACCCTTATTTCCTACTCCCGACAATATCCCCTAAATGCCCGGCACTTTATGCGCGCCCAAAGGGCCCAAAACGTGGCCAACAACCCGGCATAAATTTGGAATCTCTATGCAACCGCACGAACAAACTAAGAATGTGTTAGCCAATGTCTAGGAAACCGAGCCTAGTGAGCAAAGAATCTGTCAGTGCATGCATTTATGTATCGCGTACATAAAGACATTAGCCCAGATATCGGGTATATGTATAGTTTAGGTAATTGTTGTATATAAACGATTAGGTATCAGAAGTAACTCTACCACATGTACATAACTATGTATGTCGGGATAAAGTTTACACCTATCAGAAGTGGATAAACATACAGGAAAAGGATAAATATTAGAATTTAAGCGGAATATTGGGTCTCGAACGAGAAAAGAAAAGCATTCACATAACTCACATATATACAGAAAAACTTTTCGGACTGATTTTTATGAAATTTCATCTCTGTCTAATGATATATATGTGTATATTAATATTGATTTGATCTAGGTAAGACAAGAAATAACCAAGTGAAAGAGAAGCTCAAGATACATATATAGCAAAAGGGAATTTAAACGCGCAGTGAAATATTTTTAAGAACGTCAATTTGAACGCGAGAACAGCCATACACGAACGAATAACAAAGAAATCAACAAATACGTATTATTATAAACTATATACTAAATGTGTCATAGCACCTACTATATGCATAGATGTTGGTTATGGTTATGTGTCCCTCTGTCGCTCGACTAGGTTTCCTTTTAGATATACGCATACTATATGTCGCTATGTACGATATGCGATACGATATTTGATTTGAATTCTCGCGTACCTTATGTATATTCTTGTATTGTATAAAGTATTATTGATATTCCTTCCCTGATGGTGGTTAGCATCTGCTCAATTAGTTAGTTGCTGTCAACTGCTGCGCACTCTTACGCACACCCAAGTACCTACACACACTATTTTAAGAACAAAGAAACTATCTGTATCTGTACGTACTATCCAGTTTTTCACACACTTGTTATGTTTACACACAAAGGCTAGCCGCAGACACAAAAAAGCAGTCGGAGGGTGCTTTAAAACACGAAACAATCGAACAAATCCTACATACTACATACTACATACTCTTTCCTATAACAACACTCAACAAACACACTAATCTCAGTAACCAAAAGGTTGTAACAAATTCTCACTACGTCGCTTTAGTTTAGAACTCTACTCTCCCTCCTTTTACATGTGGTACTACTTACTCTCTTTGTGTATATTTTGAGTTAACGAGATTAGCAAAATTTTTAGAACTGATGTACATTTAGAAATTATACAAAAATCGTCCCATTTTGCAATATATATTTATGATTATTATTATTTTCTATTATTACATGTATTTTTGTTTGCAATAAAGATGAAATAATAATTAAATAAGCACTGCGTTTTATATTTAATCCAGTAAATCAAATCCTATCCGTTCGTTTCTAAGAGTATACTTAGTGAAACGGGGCACTAAAGACGCAGTATATTTTTATATTCATTGTGCAAACGAATAATTTTTATTGATTAAATAGTTTTAGGTGATAAATATATATATATATTAGATATTAAGCAAGTCGGTTAGTCGGTTAGGATCAACGATTGCGTATTTTAACTAGAGCTCGTGGTTGAAGGCAGGGTTGCGAGGATCCCCTCGATGAAGGTGTCGGGTTCCTCAATGAGATGTAGTAGGCCTGAGGACAAAAAATCCAGTTAATTAACATAATACAAGAAAGAATATTTAGGGAAACGCACCTGCCACATCGCAGAATTCCCCAAAGGAGGTGCAGGGCAGAAACTCATCGGTCAGGGTCTTCAGGATGTTGTCCGTGGACTTCAGCATAGCCTCATCGTTCTTGCGCAGATAGTCGAACAAAGAGATCGGCCAATCCTCCTCCTTGGACGTGCTCACCGTATTGAAGAGGTCGTTGTAGATTAAGTCCACCAGTGCCCACATCATCAGGAACGGCTTGTATACACTGTAATCCTTGGCCTGGCGATCCGCTGGCGATAACAGGGCCTTGCATAGCACCGAGGGTGATATGTGACGGGCCTGCGCCACAGCCAAAAGGCGCTTGAGATGTGCCAGCTTGTACTTGTTCCACAGCTCGCGACTGTGCAGCGACAGGGAAATAGTAGCCATGTACAGGGGGCCGTCCACCTCGTAGCCGCACTCCAGCCACTTTTCGCTGGGCTCCGCCTGCAAGTATGTCAGCAGCGTCTTGCTTTCCCTGGTCGCTGAGCGAGAGGAGAGTAACAGGTAGACGGCATAGAAGAGCAGGTAGGGCACAAAGTGCATGTTTGACTGGGGACCTCCGCCGCCGGCATCGTCGTGGAAGCTGCGCTCCCAGGCGAACCTCACCAAAAGCAGTTTCAGATCGTGCACGCTGCTCGTGTAGCAGATGTCACAGCGCTGGGTGCTCTCCTGCATGTAGCTGCTGTGCCGGGTCATGCAGCCGGAAAAGGCCGCCTCTCCTACGGCGGGACCCCAAAGGGGCAAAAGGCCATTGCACCTTGTGTTGGCGTTCTGCAGACTAGCTCGCTCCCACTCGTCCCTTCCGCGAGTCAGGCGTATGGCGGATGTGTGGCAGTCCACGTGCACCACATTGAAGTGAGTCACGGTGGTATAGCCGATGGTCTTCCTCGACTTGAGCTCGAACTCCTCCACATTGCAGCGCTTGGTGAACGTGTAGATACCAAGTACCTTCTCGGGCTGGCAGGCGTAGCCTTCGCGGCAAATGAAGCACGTTAGGCCCGTCTCGTCGCGCAGTTTTTCGATCTTCTGCAGAATTGATCCCTTGGCCGTCACCTGGCCCTTTTCGTTCGTGCGCATGCCCAAGGCATCCAACTGCTTCTCTCGCGTAGCCATGGCCAATCGCTTCTTTTCCGCCCTGGTGAAATCGCGCACTTGTTGCACCCTTGCCGCCGTGGCTGCGTCGGTAGAAAGTGCCTCCAGGAGGTTCTCGGCCAGACTTCCCACGTGCTCGTCGCTGGACACTTGCTCCAGGCGGTGGATGATAGGTATAATGTCCTTGCTGATGGCCACCTGAGTGGCCTCATGGTGGTTCGAAAGACCGGTAAGGAAGCGAAGGATGTACTTTAAGCTCGGACGCGAAATGAACTCCTTTAGCTCATCGGAGTCAGTGCGCAGGAGGGTGGGCTTTACACAGGGAGCATGCTCGGTGATGTAGGCCAGGGATCGCTCCACGATGCCCAAGCTCACAATGTAGTCTTTGAGGGTGCCGCCGATGCAGTTGTGCTCGATTTGGTTGGTCAGCACGCAGAAGAGCTCAAGCTTGAATTCCTCTTCGGGCGTGCGGTCCTTGTCGAAGCGCTTAAAGCTCAAGGTGTTCTGAAAGGAAGATTCACTTCAATAATAGTTATCTTAAAAGGGATCTTAGAATAACTCACCCTAAAGTGTTCACAAAGCAGGGCCATCTTCACCTCGTTTCCGTACACCAAGGCGGCCAGGACACGGATGAGATGGCGCAGCACCGAGGGATTATTCCTTACGTTCGGACAGTCCGTGCATGAGATTAGAGCGGTCACGTACTCGGGTCCACCGAAGGTTAGCGAGAACTGCAGGAAGGAATCGAGCGTATCGCTGGCCGCCTTCGAAAGAATGGTTTCCATGATTTCCAGCAATTGCTCGGTGACCGCCGACTGTATCGAGTCGTTCTCCGATTGCAGGCACATCTGTAGCACCTTAAGCAAAGTGTTGATGGCTCCAATTTCGGGCTGGCACAGCACCTCCTGGCAACGTCGCACCTTCACGCAAATGAGGAACAGCTTGAGCAGCACCTGGATGAGCTCGCGATTGCGCGAGATGCGTTGCAGGCTGCCGATACGGTCCAGCATAACTCGGAGGCCGTTGCAGTCGGCTAAGACATTGGCCATTCGGTACAATTGCTCGGTGTCCACCTGCTCCTGGCTCTTGTTGTTCAGCGTCTCTACAAACTCTTCGGTGGCGTCGCCCAGGAGACCGCGCATGCGATAGACTATTCGCATGGCATCCCGATCGCCTCCCTCGGCCAGCCACACCTTCTTGTAGACATCCTTGACGGGCAGATCTAAGCTGATGATCTTGTTATTTACCAGCAGCTCCATGCCGTTGTCGTCCTCCAGCAGGGCGATCAGTTCGCAGTCCGTGCAGATCTTATTCTTGACGTCGCGCATCAGCGGGCCCAAGCCCATTTCGCTCGAGGGATACGGGTTGCCCAGCATACGGCCCTGCAGGAAGTCCTCCTGCTGTGGATCCTTCTCCAACGTCATGTAGAACTCGCTTTCGTCGTGCTCCTCGGGATGTATGATGGAATACAGCCGCTCGAAAATGAACACCGGTGTCTTGATGTCATTCATTCGCGTCTTTTCCACGGTATCGATGAGAATTTCCATAAATGCACGCGTCTCCTCCTCTGTGCCGGTGGTCATATCCTCCAACATCTCGAGCAACTTCTCCTGGGCATCGTCAATGAGTCGCGTCCGCTGCACCACCAGACTCCTTAAGGCGAGATAGCTCTCGAGAACAGGGCCCAGCATGCGAGTCTTGTAGGTCCTACGAATGTTGGGGCACTCGAGAAGAAGCCACAACAGTTCCACGTATTGACGCAGAGCGTAGCCCAGGGACAGATCCGATGAGAGCGAGTGCTCCTCCATCCGATGAACCTTGCTAATCTCAATTGCAAGCAGCTGAGATATCTGGCCCAGGACACCCTTGAGCACGAGATACTGCAGCCACGGCTGCTCCGTTGCCATGCTCTTATAGAGCATCAAGTATTCGGCACTGGCCTCGCCGGCTTCGCCCACGTGCTTCAGGAAAGAGGTGAGCATATTCAAGGCCTGCTGCCTCCTCTCGTTGGTTCTGCTCAGACTGCTCAGCAGGGAGCAGGCCAACTGGCGTCCGAATCGAGAGTTGGCATTAAACAGCAAGGGCTGGATCCACTTAGCATTGAACACTAGAGGTTTTGTTACTCGCTGCTTGTCCAGCACTCGCTCCCGCCAGCGCTTCCCGAACTTCTCCATCAGGAAGGTGGCCCGCACCTCACGCCTGCTCTTTGGTGGTAATTCTGGGGCTGCTTGAGCCGCCTGCTCCTTAGCGGTCTTCTGCTTGGCCTGACTACTGTTCTTCGGCATTCGGCTGCACCATGCGGCGTACTCGTGATTCCGATCCGAATTGAGCCAGGCTCGGTAGTCAACGGTGTTGCCCTCAAGCAGCTTTATGCTGCACAGATCAGCGGTGGCCACCTTCTGCTGGTTGGGCTTGCTGCTGGGCAGCACCGGGCAGATGAGATTCTGCATGATCCGAAGGCAGGGATGCAGCACCGAAGTCACCGGGCCACGGGGCAGTCGACAGTTGCTAATGAACAGCTCAAAGATTACTTTTAGCTTGTATTCCCAGCACACATCGTCTTGGCCGAGCAACACCTCCAGAAGGGTCATCTCCTGATGCACGGCAGCCTCCAGGCTGATCAACGGAATCGATCCCATCAGGGCGTTCTTCACCCTAGCCGTTACCAGCTGCAGCAGGTGCATGCAGGCCTCGGCATTGTCCTTAGTCAGTACAACCAATAGGTTGCGAACCTCCTCCTGAATCTGCGGAGTGCCCCGGCGCAGATTGTGCTCGGCTAGCTCACTTACAAGTCCCTGACTATACAAGCCTACGCGACAGTCGTAGTTGTAGGCCATAGCCCGCAAAAGGGTCAGACACTGCTCAGTGGAGGCCAAAGCACACCCATAGCAGCGATTTGTTGTGGGAATCTCGGCGCCAGAAGATGATCCGGGATTAATCGGCGGCTGATCCTGCTGTTGGCGATCGTAGGCCACCAATTCACTGGAAGGTTAAAGGATATAAGGTATAGTAGTAGGAGTCTGCATGAACCACATTCCAATAACTTACCTGCGACACGCCTTCACCTTCTGAACAATCTTGCTCAGCTCCTCGAAGCTGGTGCGCGACTCCACACAATACTTCTGGGCCAAGAGTTGGATGATTTTGTTGACCTGCGAGGTGCTGTGAACGCTGGCCATGTTGTCCTCCACAAGGCGATCGCTGCTCCTGTGCTCGGCCACCTTCTGTATGAGCAGCTCCAGCATCTGCTTGTTGGTCAGCAACTGGCGGTATATCCTATCCGCTCTCTCCAATGAGCTGTGGATCAACGACACAGTCTTCACCCTATCTTCGGCCGACTCGATTGGATCCACCGCACAGCATACGCGAGCGTACATGCTGAAATCGAATTTGGCGTACTTGCAGAAGCCACACGAATGGCAGAGGAAGGGATCCTTCTCATCATAGTTTATGGCCCGGCATTTGTGACATTGGAACACGTTTTCGCCGCAATTGCCACAGACTCCCGGATACGCGGGAACTGCTGCACTGCATCTAGGACACTGCAGATTCTCGCTGGAACCGCTAACAGTTTCAAAGAAGTCAGCAAACTCGATCATCAAATTACAGGCGGTGATCGGTAACGGGAAATCGATCTTCAGTTCGGTTTGTGCCGACTGCAGGGAGACGGAGCGAGCCTTGTGCCACAGCGCTGGACGATTTTTGAGCTCCACCACCGCCTGGACACTGCGATTGTTGTAGTAAACATTAATGGTCCTCACCATCTTGGTGCGCTTCAGGTCGGCGATCCGCACGATAAGCTTGGAGATGGTGTGGCACTGCACCAGCTTGTAAATCATTGTGGTCGTGGTGTACTTCGAGTCCGACTTGACCGACGGCAGCTTGATGTTGGCCATCGGCACCTCCGGATTGTTGCAGACCAAACACGGCTCCGACTCCAGGTAGTAGCCATTCACCTGCAGTATGGACTCCAAGGTGGTGTATATGGGCGCATTGGGATGCTTGCAGAGCAATTCGTTTTGCTGCCGAAGCACGTCGACGGCACGCGACACGAACTCCGGCAGGCGGTCTGTGATGCTCTTGGTGCTAAGTGTTAGATAGCCCAGCAGGTCCACAAACTGCGCCGTCCTTCTGCCGTAGGTGGGCACCAGTGGCCACAGATTCCAGAAGATGTTCAGCAGCTTCTCGCGCTGCCTCTCGTTGGCATGCTCGAAGAGCCCGTTTATAAAGGAGTGGGCCTGCCACCTCAGCTGGGTGATGTTGTTCTCGAGCAGGAAGATCCTCACGAAGCGGATGATCAAGGCGTCGCAGGCATACCTGAAGATCTGGTGCACGAATGTGCCACATTGGGCCGGATCGAACTTGGAGTAGTAGGCGTCGGTGTCCTCGCTCTTCTCCCTGTCACTTCGCGCCTTGCTCGACGTCGAGGAGGAGGTCGAAGGCAAAGGCTGCGGCAGCTTCGATCCATTGGCACCAGCCGGCAGGTTGCACACAGCTGCCTGCAGCAATTGGATAATGATAGGAGAAACACCATCATCCAACTGGTAGCAAGCTATCTCCATCAACATGGCCAGTGCATCTTCGTGAACGACGCAAAACTTCTGCCAATTACCAGTACGCATTTGGCTTATTTCCTGGCAGGTGCGCAAGTGTTCGGTGAGCTCCACCAGAGAATCATATGTAAGCAGGGGTGGATTCGCATTGTATGGGGCGCCAGTCTGAAAGTAATTCAAAAAGTATTTATTTAAACCCACCATATTCATAAAATACCAAGCGTAACAATCACCTTGCTGCTCACAATGTTGCACACCCTCTTCACCACCCGGAAGTGAGCGTCCAATGAGTGTCCATCACGGTACATGCGGAATTTCTCCTTGCTGCCGCAGATGTACATAAGCAGTTTCCTAACCTGTCGCCGCAGTAAGGTGTTCAGGTTGAGCATCATGTACTCGCACAGGGTGAAGGTCATGGACTCGCAGAAGCTACTATCGTAGGTGTCCGGATGGGCGCTGCTCAGGCGTAGAATCTGATAGGGCAATCGGACAATAATCTCTGTTAACAGTCCGTCGTAAGACTCGAAGATATCGGGGTAGTTCTTCAGATAGTTGTGCGGGATCAGTATAGATATGTCGGGCTTAGGACCATGTTTAATGGGTTTGAGTAGCTGCATTCCCGTGCCAGAAGCTCCGCCCCCACTGCCGCTACTCTGAGCTGATTGTGCCGCGCCCACGCCGCCACCTGCGGCGTAGGGATCGCCCAACACTTTTTTCCAGTGAAGCAACAGAGTGTTTAGGGCCTCTAAGGCGAATACAAAGGCTCCGCTCTTGCTAAGCACATTGGCCGTGGTGCTGGCCACAAACGACGTGTTGTCCTTAAACTGATGCGGCGGCGAGGTTGTGCCAGTCTGTTTTGACTTGGTCTTTCCCATCATCACGCCAAAGAGGGAGAGCAATGCGAGGCGCACCTCGTTGCCAGGGCACTTGGTTTCCATCTAAAAAAATAATATATATATCTTTATCCTTCTTTGAGATGATATATGTAAGTCAAAACTTACCCTTGAAGCCGCACCACGCTTGCCAATCTCCACATAGTCCACTAGGGCGCTAAGCAGATCTTGGAGTACTTGCTGGTCTCGCTCATTGTTACCATTAAGATCGGTGGTCAGCATGAGTATGACCTGGATGAGTGGAATGGCCTGCAGACCATTGCACAGATCGAAGGTGCTCAGGTGTTGTATGATGCTCTCCAGCACAGCAATTCTACACGTGAGAGAAATAAGGATTATTGACCTGATGCCAAGGTAGACCTCATAGTTAGTGTACCAACCTAAGATCATGGAGCTTGCTCAGCTTATCGTCCTCGTTAATCTCGTTATCCTCACTGCTGCTCATGGCACTCAGTCCAGAGGCTCCGCCGGAACAAGCCGCTCCGCTAGGACCTGGCTGCTCCTGGTCATCCTTGGTGGAGCCCTGTCTTGGAGGCGAGGCATTCGCATGATCACCAAAGTTGCTGCTTCTCGCGGATGTTCCTCCAATACTTTCCACTCCGCTGCCACCACTCTCTGAGCCACCACTACCAGCTGGTTCTGCTGGCGAGGTCCGCAAAGTTGATCCATCGGTGGCCACATTGGAGCCCTCGTCGTCATCAGAGCCACCGGCGGAGACACTGGCTGTTGCTGCATTGGCTGCAGCTGCCATGACTGCCGCCTGTCGAATGCCATTGAGATTGGGCGCTCCCTCCAGCAGAGCCTGGAGCGCATTTCCGTCTCCTTCGTGCTGTTGTAAGCTCAAGGCGATGGCTATGTCCATGATGGCCTCATCGTCAGCATCCTCGGGCAGGCCGAGCAGTCGGGGGAAACCCATGAAGGCCTCCAGGTTCTCAAGCATCTGTTGCTGACCCACACCTCCTACACCAGCGACACCTCCCTCCGCGTCGGGATTGGGGTCGGGCAACCCACCGGCGCCGCCTCCATTATTACCTCCATTGCCCCCGACTGCAGCATCGACGGCAACAGCTGCCGCTTCCTCGATAATGTCACTGGCCGCTGAGGCTGCCACGGCTTGTAGTGCCTGCATGGCGGATGTTGAGGGCGTGGGCGTGGAGCAGGCTGGCGGCGTAACAATGGCCACCTTTCGGCGCTTTAATCGCGGACTTAGTAGCAGGATCAGCGCCTCCTTGGCACTGTGGCTAATGACACTGGCATCGTGCTTGAGAAGATCAATAAAGTATTTGGTCATGCGACCAACCTGCGAGGGATCGGCCAACGCAAATCCGTACATAATCTCCACCAGGCAGTGGACAATGGTCTCAGGCTGGCATAAGCCCCGTCGCACAATGTTCGTGGGTTCATCCAGCGCCGGAGTGACCTTGTGCAGCTCCAGGACAAAGCTCATGATGGATGGCACAATGTCGTAGTTGTTCTCCTGACAGATCTTGGCCAGCGACTGCGGCCGAGCGTTGGCAATGCCACTCACAAGGAGAATCAGTCGGTAGAAGGCCTCCGGGTCGATATCCTGCAGAGATTCCAGTTTTTCGAGTTTCGGCTGCAGAGCCTGCAGCTCTCCGTGAACGAACTGCAGGAGCACACCATCCTTGTAACTGTGATACGAGGTCCGACTGCCATAGAGGGTGGCCAGCACGTAACGAGCCTGTGTCTGGACTGGATTTGGGGTGGGCAGCAGCAGGAGGGCACTGGCCGTCTTCATAGCCTTTTGACGGATGGCAGCTGGCACTCCGGAGCCCAGCAAGTTTAGGGCGCAGTCCATTACCTCCAGCAAGTGATTGACCATACGACCAAGCTGGGTGATACAATTGAAGCCTTCGCCAAAGTTGGCGCTGCTCGCCTGGGCTGAGGTCACGGCCGGCACACTTGATCCCGGTGCAGCCACTTCCTCGGATTCGTCTGGCCAGCCCACCAGTTCCTTGGACTTGCCATAGACCTCGATGCAGTCCAGCAATGTCACGTTTTCTGGGTCCTGGGACTTGGCAAAGACCACCTTCAGGATTTTGTCCGACTGGAACATCTCCTCACGGGTCAACGGTATGTCAAACCAGCGCGCCCGCCTCACAGGCGTGGGTACAGTTCGTCCCAGAATGGTGACCGATTGCGGTGCTCTCTGCACGTCCTGGGTGCCTATTAACACCCTTATGCCCACGATAACCACATTAGGATCGTTGTTGATCACTTCCAGGGTGAAGCCATTTGCTTTCGTGCTGGCCACAAACATGCCTGTGGAGAAGAGCCGCGTTTTTAGTTTCTGTTTGTTGTAGATCTGGAGAAGGTCGTTCCCGCCGAACTCCACGTCGGCCAGCATGTTGCAGTGCTCGAAGAAATCGATGGGGAACACCGGCAGTCCGCCGGCCGTCAGTTGCTTCTGCTGCTGGCTCGCCTTACGGTGGGTCAGCTTGCCGGGACCAGCACTGGACTTGGGTTTACCACTGCCACCACAACCGCCTACTTTGACCATCAGGGTGGATGAGTAAAGCTGGTTGCCAAAGGGCTGGACTTGTGGCGACAGCCAGAAACTAGTGTGTTCCGGCTGGGCAGAGAAGATTCTCAGACTTCCGTCCTCGCATAGTAGCAAAAGCGTGGTCTTCTCCACTCCGGCGACTGCATGTCGGATGCCCACCACGTCCATAATGCGCGACTTGGCCGACTGCGCCTTTATTTCTTGTAGATAAATCCGTTCCGGCGTGAGCATCAGTATAATTGGGTTATTCGATGTCTGCATGCTGGCGTAAACCAGGCCCGGATGCCCGGCCACCTCAGTCCACTGAACAAGCGGCTGGAGCGGTCCCTTCGAGGCCGATTTGCTGGCAGAGTTAGTGTCCAGATGGTATATGCCCTTCACGCCATCATTTACATTAGTGAGCGGAGAGAAGAAGCTCCTGCCTGAGGAGTAGCTGTAGAAGAGTAGCTGCATGGTGTGGGAGTAGTAGATGGACACTCCGCCACCGCCCACCTGGCCGTTAACATCCTTGATGTGCTGGTGACTTAGCTCTAAGGTATTGGTTACATAGAAGTCTCCGTGCACCGCCAGGCTCTGCTGATCCAACTGCTGGGTGTAAATGTATCCAGAGCTGGCAAAGCTCAGCATGTAGTACTGGCCATCCTGGTACATGAACGTGCAGTCTCGGATCTTGCCCAATGCCACGAGGTAGTAGTACTTAGGGCTGTACGAATCCACCGCCAGATCGTAGATCTTCACATAATCCGAGGTGACGAGGGCCAGAAGAGTCTGCGAGCCGGGCAGCCAGACCGCCTTCTTGATATAGTTTCCGTTCTCCAGTTGGGGACTTACCACGATATGTTCGTTGGTGCTGCCGCTGCTGGAGAAGGTGAGCACGTGACACTCCTTCAGGCCGCAAACGGCGAGGCAATCCTCATTGCAGGGATTAGCGGCTAACGAGAGCACCGTGCATGCAATTGGAGCGGAACTCAGCTGGGTTAGAGTCAACTTCCGCTTAGAGGCATCGGCCTGCTTGAGCAGCGCCGAAAGCTGCAGGATGGTCACTTTGCCCTTCTCATGAGACACTGCCAGTTGCTGACGGCGTCCGTGTGGCGAGGACAGGCAACAGAAGGCCACGCGGCGCACTACTCCGGATGATATCAGGTGCTTGATGGTCTGGCCCTGATCCCCCGAGTAGTTCATCCGCACGTTCTCGAAGGCCCCCTCCTGGGAGCCCAGGGTAGCGAACATAAGTTGATCCGTAACTTGGAAGCTCTGCTCTAGCTGATGGAGCCGCTCCAATGCCGCCGTAGCTCTCTTGTGGCATCCCACGATGGAGTAGAGGGTGCAGTTCTCCCGGATCGACGGCAACAGCAAATCAAAGTACTCCAGAATGCAGCGAACAACCAGCAGCCACTGCTCCTGGTGCTGAAGGGTCTCTCGATACGGTTCCAGGAGCTTGCTTAGCACAGCGATCCTTTCGCTGTTCAAGGAATCCTTGCGAGGAGTCGGAACTTGCTGCATCGCAGGCGGGCTGCTCCTCTTCTTGCCTGCCAAGAGGCTCTTATGAGAGGGCAGGTAGCTAACCATTCCAGCCAAATCCCTCACCTCGCCGCTGCCAAGACGTCGGCTCAGCGCCTGACACGACCCGTCCTCTTTGGCTCCGCAATCGCAGAAAAAGTTGCCGTACTTGGCATAACTAACATCGTGTCCCTTGTGGCAGACCCGAGCGCATACAGAACACACTCCTACCGTGTTGATCATGTTGCAGGTGTGGCAATGGTACCAGTGCTGGTTCATGAATTCCTTCTGCGTCTGCGAGAAGGTGCAAAGCTTATTGTTCAGCGTATCCTCGTCGGAGTCATTGTCCAGCAACGAGTCCTGCTCCCCTTCCTCGGCCAGCTCATAGTACAGTTCGTCCAGATCGGTCTGGAGCTCATCGTCCCACGGCGGCATGTGTTGCCGGCTACCGCGATAGCCGATGCTCTGCAGGAGTTCGCTGAGGTAGCGGAGAAGGGCGCTGACATTCTCAGCATGCCTCAGCTGCTTATCCGGCAGCTGCTGCTTTTCAAGCTCCAGCCACAGGACCGTGGTGTTGAACAATGCCGCATGACCGCGTGCGGGAATGGCATCCGCCAACGTAATCATTATCTGGAGCACATCCGCAAAATCGCAGGCATCCTGGGGTGGCGATATCAAAGTCTGACCCAGCTGCAGCAATGCCTGGAACAGGGGTGGCGCTATCTGCGCTGCCTTGCTCTGGTCCTTGACCAAGGACTTGACGAAGCTCAGGAGAAGGGCTCCATTTCGTTCGGTTCCAGAGTGCTCACAGCATGCTTGTGATGATTCCTCAGAAGGATTAGGCTGTGCAGCCTGCCACAGACTCAGGATCTGCGAGGTATTGGCACCACCAGCGCCTCCGGCCCCGGCACCGTTTTCTCCACCTCCGCCCGCTGCCGTTCCGCAGTCGTAGTCAATTTCCATGGCATCCAGCTGATCGGAGATACTTGGCATGGCGGAAACTGTGGCCATATTGGTGGGGGTCTGGGCATTGCTGCTGGAGCTGCTGGAAGGCTGCATGATGCTGGTCAGCAGGCGGCATGTGGTGTCCATTGCCTCGGATGTGCTCACTTCTGTGCTCACGTTGGGCCCGTAGATGATGTGGGCCAGCCAGAGCTTCAGACGAGCCACATCCACGGTGGCCAGCTCCGAGAAGCACTCAACAAGATCGTCGTGCAGGAACTGAGAGTCCACTTGCGACGACTGCTGGAAAAGGCGCTCCACGAACTGCAGCATCTTGCGAGCGTAGCTGACGGGTAGACTGGTGCCCGTGAAGGAGAGCAGGAGGGTGGTGAGACTTCCCGACTTCTGATCCTTGAAGAACTGTCGCATAGCCTGCATGCCTGTCGATTTGTCCACCATTTTGATCATAGTCTTGAGCACTGCAAACAGCATGGACTCATTGAACATGGCGCGCTCCTGATCCAGCGGCGGTGCTGCCTGGCGAAGATCAGCTGCGAAGTCCTTAAGCATGCGATAGCAATAGCCAATCATGTGCTCATAGAGCAGCAGTTTCTGGGACTCCAAGGTCAGGCCGCTGAGGATCTCCCGCAAGCACTGCTCGCTCTGTCCCTGCAGATAGTCGGTTCGCATGTCCATCATGGAGGCAATCAGCAAGTCCTTTAACTGCGACTCCATCTCCTTGTTGCCATGCGAGCAATGTGGCAGGAGGAGCTCGAACAAGTGCAGGATGGACTTGAGGCAATGCTTTAGGGTATGCAGCGTGGAGTAGCTTGTGCCGCGAGTCAGTTCCGTAATATGCGCGTCTATTACGTTTAGGGTATACGGTTCCACGGGAAACTGCTTGCCGTCGAAGGCGGATTCGTTGACCATGAGACACTTCGGCCATTCGTTCGCAATCAGTTGCTTGTCCTCATTCGGGAGGAGCTTGAGGAAGGCTGCATGCAGCTCCAGCATAATCGCTGGCTTATCGCTTACAACGGGAACGATCAGATTGAGAGCTTGCTCCGGCGTCGAGCTAGACAACTGCTTCAGCATTTGGCCGCGTACAATGACGGAAAGCAGGCGGTAGGAGTTCATTAGCTTGAGCAGCAGCTCGTTTACTAATTGGTTATGTTTCTGCAGATCACTTGGTAGCTCGCCCTCATCTTCCTGCTGGGCCTTCTCCTCATCGATGGACTCGTTGGAAGAGTAAACATCTGGATCGTTGCTCGAGGCTCCAGCAGCTGTAGAGGACAGCTCGCTGGAAATTTCATCGGTTTCCCTGCGTGGCAGCTTTAAGCCCTCCTTGTTGGCCCAGGCTACGGCCTGCATGTGAGCCACTAACGAATCAAACAGGATGAGATCGGAAAGACGAGGAGTACCTGAGGGAAGGATATATTAATTGAGTCTGCTTTACAATAAGTTCAAGTATTTTACCATTGCCGTTCATTTGACTATTGAAAGCTTCGACGCCGAGTATGGTCTGCTTGAGACTATACTTTATGTCGCCCGCTATGTCGCCAACCTCCCTCCACAGCGTCTCCGAGTACTGGGTGTACATGCCCTGCTTAATAAGGCTGTTCACCACCAAATAGTGCGAGCTGGCCAATGGACAGCGTATGCTCCAAATCAACGAGTGCAAGTTGGGTGCCGACTCAACCTTCAGGGACTCCACATGCGAGGTGGAGGGCGGCAGACCTAAAATCAGCTTCCAGGCAATGCTGAAACAGTACTGCATCGCACACAAGCTTTGCATATTCGCATCCTTGGCCTCCTTGTCCTTCGTAAAAGCCGACATGTCGACAATGGCCAGAATGTCCGTGAGGGCATCCACCAGCAGGGGATATTTAAGCTTGTCTGGAGTGCAGAGAATAAAGTTCCAGGCCAAGCCATCCAACTTAAACTCCTGTGCCCAGTAGGCCTTTTCGGGATCGGTCATGACCAAGGTGTAGAATGTGGGACGAATTGCTGGAAATAAGGGATTAAATAGGGTTCATTCTCTGGTGTGTTCAAGACTTACCAGATCCGTATTCCCCTGCTGACTTGCGGAACTTCTCCTCGATGTCCTGACGGAAATACAAGTTCAACTTGGTGCGGCTGTTAAGCAAATCGGTGATCTTCTGGGTTCCAAGCATAGTGCTCACGCTGAACAGGTTCCACCGCACCTGATCAAGCAGTTCCGGCGGGGCGTTGTACAAGTGCTTCATCAGGTATTCTAAGAACAGCAGCAGCCGCGACAGAAGCATCATCTGGCTGTTCCTCACGGGTCGGTCGCCGCTGATGCCGCGACAAACCTCCGCGCACCGAATTACCCCGCCAGCCGTCAGCAGCAGGATCGACTTTTTTTGCATTAGATTGAGCGAGTGGAAGAGGAAGAGCAATAGCTGGGCATGCTCAATGTTCAGATCCTCGTAATCAGCATCACTGGCGGCCGACCAATTGCAGACTCCCTCGACGAGGGTGTTGATGAGACGATGCCAAACAGACAGGCAGGCGGCCTCCTTCTCCTGCGTTGGTTTCAGCAACAGGATTTGGACGAGCACGGAAAGGGTACTCGGGTAGACCTGCAATGGCCAGGTGTTGGTATCCGTTGACCAGGGCGAAATGGCCAAGTGCTGCAAAAGATTGGACTGCAGTTGTTCGGACAACAGCGAAGTGGAGATCAGATTATGGATGTAGCGACCGGCAGATCCCGAAAATCTAATCATAGCAATTTGCCATTTGTTAGTGGCTGCTGCGGAGGATCCGGGTCCAGCATTAGATGCGGGAGCATTCCCTGAGCCCTGATCGCCATCATTTCGCATCACATCCCTGTCAAAGTCCTTGATTATATTGGCCATTAGGAGCATTTGCTGGTCACTGACGCCAGCTTTTACGTAGCGCTGCATGTAGGCGTGCTTATTGGCCAGGAATTCGTCCAGGAAGCAGAATATGTCTCCCGCTAAGTCCAGATATTCATGCGGCTCATCCAGCTTGGGAACAAGCGACCTCTTTTGCTCACCTCCGCCCCTCTCTTGGGCGGATGTATTGGCGTTGTCGTCATGGGTTTCCGGGGAGAGTGTCTCTTTGAACCAATGTCCCAGGTAGCTCTCGCTGTCATCCTCCTCGGAGTTGTCAGAGCAGGAAAGAGAGTCGTTAAAGTAGGTGGTGGAGTCCGAGTAGCTAATGGGCTCGCATTCAGCGCGATCCTTGGCGGAGGCTCTCCTCTGGGTGCAGGCCTTGCGATACGCCACCGTGGCCAGGAAGGTGAACAACTGGTGAAGGGTAGCCGTGTTGAGTACTCGCACAATCCTTCCCAGCGAACTGTAGGTCTGTAGGATGTCGAATTGTGCCGGCTCCGGCAGCTCAGTGGACTCCGGACTCGGTCCGCTGGCAGACTCTATTTTCAGATCTTCAATTAGTTCCGACAGCAGCTGGATGCTGTGGTTAGCAATGGCCGCATTAAGCTCCCCGAACCCCTGCTGAACCTTGAAAAGGTTGACTCTGGCTATGGGTGTACTTGGAGCTGCGGCCTCGCTTCCAGACTTGGTCGCTTTTGTAGCCGATTTTGATGAGGTTTCCGAAGAGCTGCCACCGCCACTCCCTGAGGCACCCATGGCCCCCTGGATGCCACTAATAAGCAGCCAGCTCCCGTAGCACAGATGATTCTGATACACATGCATCCGGGCCGAGGACTTGAACAGGTTTCCAATGCAGGAGTAGATTTCCAGAGCTTTGCTCACTATGCTACAGGCCTGCTCTTCGAAGTCGTCGTGGTCTTTGCCACTCTGTCCAGCACTGGAGCCTCCTCCTCCGCCGCCACTTCCCTGGCTGGTGGAAGCAGCACTCTGCTTCTGGGAGCTGCTGCTGGTCTGGCACATGCTGAGCACACTGGCCGTTATGGAAACCAACACAGCGTTGTACAGCGCAGCGATCCCGCAACTTGACAGCCGTTCAATGCGACTGGGGGTGAGTGGCTGAAGCACTATCAAAGCATGAGCCTGACTCAGTATATTGAGATCGGTGAGCATGTGGTTCATGGTCGATTTTACAGTGGTGGCCTCCACTTGCGTGAGTGGCAGGTAGAGCGACTTGCCGCCGTTAATAGTCTCCAGGTACTTGGAGCGATAGCGATTCAATATGGGAAGGCCCACACATACGTCCAGCAGGGTATCGACTCCATTTTGCTCCTGGAAGAACTCAACATTGGCCTCTAAAAGTTGGTCCTGCAAAACATTAAAATATATGTTACAATTGCCTTTTTATAGGTATTTTTACTAAATGGCTCACAGTGCAGTCGGTGACCTCCTCACTGAGCGGCACCCAGGTCATCTTGCCCGGCTCTAGGGGAGCCAGCAGTTGTTGTAGAATCACGGAGGAGAGATCCGACCGCGATCGCTTTATCTCCAGCTTGGGCGACTCCTTGTCCGCGTTGCCGCCTGCGCCGCTGGATGAGCTGCTGCTACTGCTTGGCAGAATGCTCTTGGTGGTGGTCGACTCTGGGTGTTTGCAGCTCTTTATAACGGTGGCCACCGCATTGTAGTCGAACATGACCGACGACATGGAGACCTTTTCTCTGCCCTCGCAGAGCATCTTGAGGGCCACCAGCAACCACTTGGTCTCGTATACCGAGACGCGGGGCAGCCGGTAGATGATAAAACGGATGAGCACGGCGGTGGCATCGTGCAGTTGGGCAATCTGCGTCTGGCAAACTGCAAACAAAGCAAAGAAAAAAAATATTTTTATATATCAATAAAGACGGCACACACATTTATAGTGTATCTGTGGGAGTGAATCACTCATAGGATTGGTCATTTCTTTGCCAAAGCCAAACAATGCTTTGTAGCTCGCATCGGTCTTTCCTCTCTTCTCTTCCCCTTGCGAAAAAATCATTAGGGTGCTGCTGCACTTACTCGACTTTATTTGCATAAGCTTGTCGGCCGCCAGAGCTGCAAAGGCCGTGTAAAACTGGGTGAAACTGCTTTCCTCGTCGAAAAAATCATGTTCGCTGCAGGAAAAACACGGAATATCATAGTTAGTTGTTGAAAATGCAGAAGTTTCAAAGCTTTTTGCAGTTTTGTCGCCGGGGCGGCCATTTTGCAAGTCACTTTTTTCGTGAACTTTATTTTTCACTGCGCCATTGGGGCGGTGAAAAAGTTCTTCTGATTATTTTCTCCGACCTATACTCACCAGCGTGTGATTGCTCTTAGCAGGTTAACTACTTCGTTTTTGTTCAGGGCGCCCGTGCGGTTTTGCAATAGGGCTTTTACCACGAAATTCCAGTCTGTTCCGCCGCTGTGAGCCGACATTATTGTTGAATATTGTCGTCAATTTGTCAGAAAGTACTAGCTTGCTAGTGTGACCAGATTCGTTTGCCGGAAATATACCATCGACTCGGCACTTACACTTATGAAATTGCAAAATGTATATAAAGAAATTAAATGTGCTTTATAAAATAAAGTTTTAAGACGTTCTTTTAAATACGTTCTTTAAAATGACAAAAATAACATGAGTTGCTCGATTGACAAACAAATAAAACAATGAAACGAAAAAAATAAAATTCAATTTTTTCGAAAGTTTGGTATTTTTTTCAGTGCATTTAAAAAAGACCTAACGCATTAAAATACCTCTGTCGAACCGGCAATTAAATGTTTTCAGAATTTCGTAGGGCAACACTGTCCACCTCGCGTGCTGTTTTGTTTATAATTTTCGGCCATGCAGTTCCACTTCAAAATAGCAGATGCTGAGCGAGAGAGGGACAATGTGGCGGCCACCAGCAACTCCAGTCTCAACCCGCACGCCGCCATGCAGCCCCAGCAGCCGGTGGCGCTGGTGGAGCCCAAGGACGCCCAGCATGAGATCCGACTGCAGTTAGTTGATGCCTGCTGACGACATCACTGGAATTGCAAATGAAATTGACAAAATTTGCTGACAATTTTCAGGAATATCGTGGCCACGTTCTCTGTAAACTGCGAACTGGACCTCAAGGCAATCAACTCGCGCACCAGGAACTCCGAGTACTCGCCGAAGCGCTTTCGGGGCGTGATCATGAGAATGCACGCGCCCCGCTGCACAGCTCTGATATTTCGAACGGGCAAGATCATCTGCACGGGCGCACGCAACGAGATCGAGGCAGATATTGGCTCCCGGAAGTTCGCCCGCATCCTGCAGAAGCTGGGTTTCCCTGTGAAATTCATGGACTACAAACTTCAGAACATTGTGGCTACCGTGGACCTGCGATTTCCAATCCGCCTTGAGAACCTCAACCAGGTGCACGGCCAGTTCAGTTCTTACGAGCCTGAGATGTTCCCCGGCCTCATCTACCGCATGGTCAAACCCCGTGTTGTGCTTCTGATTTTCGTCAACGGCAAGGTCGTCTTCACGGGAGCCAAGTCGCGCAAGGACATAATGGACTGCCTGGAGGCCATCTCGCCTATTCTGCTTAGTTTTCGCAAGACGTAGGAAGAGTTATTGTTTTCTTTTAGTTTAGTTAGATTAGTTTAGGCCTTTTGTGAACAATTTGATTATTTATATGCGTAGAAATACGGACATAAATGTTGTATTTTTTTTAAGACAGCTTAGTACCCTTAATTATTTAATTATTAAATTGTGACAAACATTCAATGATTTTGTTAATATCCAGTTTATACATATATATCATATATCTATGCATTAAGCTTGCGTATTGACTCCAGATATTTATCAGGATTTAAATATAGGAGTTTTCTAATGCCATTCTATATGTATCAAGGAAATAAAGCTTCCAATGCATTTAAACCCCGAATTCTCAAAATCTGTTGAGTATATTTTGCGTGCGAAAATTAAACCACCAGACATAACTTTACTTTAGTTTATTTTCACGTTTCGTTCGTTACAAATGAAAAACACAAGTTGTTACCTTCATTAAGAGATTCGATTCTTATGGTAAACGGGGGACGGATTCTAAGTTACATACAGACGAGTGTAATTACTCGCTCTTCTCCAGCTTCATGTACATGGCTATGTGTGATTTGTATGCAGAATATACAAACTATTTGTGGTTCGTGTGGAGAAATGTGTAGAGGGTAAAATACGTATAAAACTTACAGACTATGCAGATTCATTTCAGTTGCATAAATAAATTGGACGGTTCATTCAACGTTTCTCGAGCTTCTCTTAGTTTTAAAATATTCAAGAGGGAGGATATAAGTATATAAAGTAGGTAAAAATTTCATTCGATATGCAAGACACATTTGCTAACGATTTCTAAAATCTATTAAAGGCATTTTGTGAAAGACACATTGGTTGTTTGTTGATTCGTTTCTCTCATACCCGCTCTATGATAGGGCATAGTATGCTTCTCCTTTCCATCTGACTTACAAAATACATATTAGGTGGCTACATCATGTGGTCTGCTTGATTCAGTAACGCAAATACAAATTAATTCTCGTTCAACTGCTGCTTTGTACATATTCTTGATCATACAGTCCAGCGGTTCCAGCGTCAAAAACTAAGAATAAAAGCCAAAATGTTGACCAGCATTTTTGGACGGAATGCAATTTCGTTGGCAAACTAAAAAAAACTACAACTCAAAGCTACAAAATCAAAAAACACAAACATTAAACACGCAATAGATGAACGTAAAAACACTACAGATCCTAGCAATGTGTTTCGGGTGGCGGTGACTTTGTGTATTCCTTCTTCTATCTTTCCTATGTGAGCAGTTGCAGCATGTTTAGAACCAGATGCGTACGACTCCGCAGCAGGTAGATGAACACGCTGAAGAACAGCAGGGACATGGACATGGAGGCGCGCCAGCCCATGTTGTAGATGGAGCAGTACGGACACTGCGAGCTGCCGCACACCTCGCAGATGTTCAGCAGATAAGTGGGCAAAGCGTCGAATATAGATTCGTTAAAGCGCTCTGTAATTAATGTTTATGAAAGTTAATCTTTATAAAACGCATGAAAAAGTTGTCTTACCCGGCGCATAGTAGTCGTAGACGCGTACTGGCAGATAGCGGGACATATTGGCCACTGGGAACCAGCGTTCTATGGTGAAGTTTACACAAATATCTTCTCGATCAAGCTGTGGGAATAAAATCTGTATTAACAATCCGGTTCTTACAAAAATCACCTTTATCTTACGTAGTCAAAGTAGAAGACAATCTTCCGCTCCAGATAACGGGCCCTTCTCAGGTTCCGCACACGATTGCTTAGCACATAGCTGTCCAGTTTCTGCTGCTGTATCCAATAGCCAGTGGGTATGGCCACATCCAAAACGGCCATGCCCGAGCGCTCAGATTCGTTGCTGTTTATCCAGCTAAAAAAAACAAGAAATATTACAATCATTGTAAGATTTTCCAGGGATCAAGAATTACTTACTTTTGGCAGGCCACGTAGGAGATGTGCGACTGATTTCTGCCATGGAAGATAGCCTTGGTGTGCAGGCCAAAGGCTGGCACTGGCGGCTTGGTCTGGAACTTCTCAATGTCCACATTGTACTGGACATGCATCTGCAGAATGGCATAGCCAGCGCCCTTGGCCTGAACCTTGATGGTGCCCCAGGCATCAGGAATCTGAAAAACATTAGATTTAGAATAAGAAATCTATATACTTCCAAGAGAGTTGGAATGCTCACCTCGATGCTCTGCAACTTGGCCAGATTCGTGTCGTCGATGTGCAGTGTCTGGGTCTTGCCGCCCTGCGAGGACGCCTCGATCTCCACCGTTAGCGAGGACACCTCGCGCAATCTCGACCGCACGGTATATTCCACAAGAGCCTTCAGGGCCGCACTGGTATCCTGGGTGGAAGCCCATCCGCCATCGTTTAAACGTTGCGAGTTCAGCCACCGCACAATGGGATCTACGAAGAACTCACGACGCGCCACATACACCAGCAGGGCGTAGGCAGTGGTCTCAATGTTCAGCGAATCGTACTCGTATGGAAGGCGAGGCAGAGAGAACCACTTCTGATTCTCCAGCTTGCGCGGCGGTTGGGGAATCTCCTGATTACCCCAATACATAAAGTCACCGATGGTCCTCGCCTGGCGTCGCAGAATGGAGAATACCTCCTCGGCGATGGGCGAATTGCAGAGCTGCAGCGCATAGGCTGTGATGGCCACATCATAGGCCTCCGCTTGCCGCTTCAGGAAGTCCATATTCCTCTCGATATAAGCCACCGCTCTCTGAGTGGCCAATGCTACTCGAGATCCCAGAGTGCCGGATATATCCTTTACAGTCGCCAAGGTGATGAGAACGTGCGAGGTCAGAGTGATGTTCTTGTCGAAGTTGGTGCGGTTAATCTTTCTGTCCGGCAGCCAAGTGACCTCGTAGAACGATCCCTGCGGCGTCTGGTGCTGCAAGAGCCATCGCATGTTCTTCTCAATGATGGTGGCATCGATCCAGATGAAGTTCTCCCACTCGTAGAAGCTGGCTTCCTGGAAGACGCGCAGGCAGTAGCTGGTTAGCCAGACGGAGGAATCCGAGTTGTTCCAATCGGAGCGGAAGAGCGAGAAGCTGCCGTCCTGTCGCATGAAGCTCAACTGGCGCTGGTATCCTATGTTCATGTGGTAGAAGGCATTCTTTTCCAGCGTTTTGTTCCTTTGGTTGATCAAGCGCATGTACATGATCGTGTAGAGATTGGCGGCGAAGCTGAAGGCGTTCTGCTCACCGGACTCCATGGGAAGGTATAACAGCGAGCTGGCGTTCACGGGCATAGTGGGGAAGATTGGACCCACCACATCGCCCACCACGGATATCCTGGCCTTGTTCGAGCCGTACACAAAGTACCGATCCACCTGGTATGGAATCTCCGGCGTTTGAGTCACATTCACGTGCATGTACTCCAGGACATAGGCGCGATTTGAGAGATCCAGGAGGACGGACTGGTGACGGTACTGCGGCAGGCCGTCCGACTCCACATGGAGCCGCCGGATAATGGTGTCCGTTCCCAGCAGAGTGGCCACATGCAGGGTCACGTCCACATCGCCCAGCCGCTGCGGCACCACGGGCACATACACTACCGTTGTGCCTTGGGCCTCTAGGTAGATGAAGAACTGATGCTCACCGAAACTGGTCCTGGGATTGTAGGACCTCACTATGCCATCCTCCTCCACGTGCACGAACTTGTAGTCCGGACTGCCGTGAAGCACCACTGTGGCCTCGATGGGCGTGGTCATGTAGTTGAACACCGTCACACGGATGCCCACCTGCTCGCCCTGCCGGCAAGCCTCTGGCATCTCCACATTGATAAAGAAGGGCTGCACGCCAACATACTCCAGCGCCTTGTTGATCATGCCGAAGCCCTTGGAGGGACTGACGCTGAAGGCACTCACCATCCAGTATGCGGGGCGATCGGGCACATCCACATTGAAGATGTATCGACCATGTGGCCCGATGTTCACATCCCGCCAGAGCCAAACGTTCTCGTAGTGGCGCAGCACGCGATTGAATCGGTACTTCCGGTAGTTCAGCAGCTCCGTGTCGTTTCTCACATGGCAACCGATCTCGTCCGTTCCATCGTCGCAGTCGAACAGCCCGTCGCACTTCTTTTCCAGCCGATAGCAGCGCCCACTCAAGCACTCGCCGTAGCCGAGGGTGCGGTTGCAGGTGTCCTGTCTGCGGGGCACATAGCCGTCGGTAAAAACTATCAGGCCGCTGTACTCGAAGGTGCGATTCGCGTCTACGCCAAACGAGGAGGCGGGGAAGTACACCAGCTCGTCCGGGTTGCCCTCATGCGAGTACCAGATGTGCTTGTACGTTCCATTGGTCTGCTCGTCAAAGTTCGACATTTTGGTGATGATCTTAGCGTAGGTGAGTTCATTGCCCGCCTGCATCGTGTAGAAGGCGCTGTCGATGCCAGAAAGGCCCACGTAAGATCCAGGCTCGCCAAAGATGGCCACCTCCACCTTCTCGCCTGTCCGCGCCTTGCGATTGTTGATGTATACTGTGAAGTTGTTTCTCGATATGCCGTTCACCGGGAATGTGAGGGAATCGGCAACAACTTGTCCCTGCTGATTTATCTTCCATACCACCATAGTGGCGACCGGGGCCATTTCGGAGCTAAGCACCACAGCTATGGTCTTAATACCCTCGGTGATGGTCTCCCGATCATTGACCAGTATAACGCCCTTGGACATGATGAGATAGTTGAACTCCTCTAGGTAGAAGTTCGTGCGAATGTGGAAGATGATGTATTCCCCAACCACTGGCTTCTCTGTACTGGTGGTGACTTTAATATGCTGGTTCCGGGGGGAGTAGTGGGACACCAGGAGGAGCTCCGTTTGGATGCGTTCACCCCGCGGATCCACAAAGTTCGCCTGCAATCGCATGTTCTGGATGCCGTTCAGGAAATCCCTCGATTGTGGTCTGTCGTCCAGGTTTAAGTCGTTTCTTATATCGATCTTTACTTCCCAGATGCCGTCGCTCTGCTGCGACATCTGCAACCGCTGAGCGGGCCAGTCTCTCCTGCCGCCACTGCGGCTCTCCACAAAGCCAGAGACCTCCATCAGCCCCTGGCGCAGCAGGTTTGGATCGATTGGTGAACCGTCGTGGTATTCCACCGCCAAGTAAGTGGTGAACGGCATGGCGGGCTTGAAAACCTGCGGGGACTCGCCCAGGAAAGACACCCTCAGACTAGAGTTGTACACTCTGGCCACGGAGTAACCGCTGATGATCTCATCGTAGAACTTCTCGCCCACGGTAGCTGTGATAAGGATCTCAGAATTGGCCAGATGTGGCACCAGCACCTCCAGTTCCCGTAACGGCCACTTGAAGTCGAAGGTTCCGTTGAAGTACCGCAGGTAGGGCAGAGTTTTCCTATACGTTCCCGTCCAGGCTTCATAGGTGTCCTGATACTCGGGTTTTCGCACCCAGAAGGGCCACTGCTCATCGAACTGGTAGTGACGCTCTACCACATACTGATTCCTGTACAAAATATCCTGTGAGAGATCCGCTCCATCCTGTGGCAGCTGGCCGGGCACATTGTACTGCACTTGGGGGTTCTGGTTGGGATTATTGTAGCGCCAGCGCTCGTTGTATCGATTGGCCTGCTCTAGAGGCGAGCGTCCCAGGCGGTACTTCTCATTGAGCACTTGGTTGCTAAAATAACCTATCGGGCGGATCGTGGCCTTGAGCGTGAGGTTACCCCTTACGGGCAGACCACTCGTGAAGTTGGCCATCACCCGACCATAGATGTACGGATCCGTGGTGAAGAAGTAGGCTGGCATGGTCACGTTCACCTCGAAACGTGTCTGGTAGTATTCTTCCACCGTGAAGTGGCTTTCCTCTTGTTGGCCCTGGGCAATTACACGAATGGTCCACTCGCCAAAGGTGGGCTGATCGGAGAGCTTGTACTCCAGGGAAACGGAACCCAAATTGGATTGACTGGAAATGTAACAAATAATGTTAAGTATTTTGAGTGCCTCCTCAAATTTCACAATTATTAAATTTATATATTTAAAATCATTAACTCACCGCGAAAGCCAACGCTTCAGAATGTGTCTATTAGGATCCAGCATGTACACATCCACGGGATTATCGAATCCCTTCAGCTCTGTGGTGATGGGAATGGTCCTGAACCGCACAGTCTCGCCCTGCATGTAAAGGGGCTTATCCGTTTGCACAAAGATCGTCATGGAACGTTGCGAGAAGTCCAGTCTGGTCACGTTGAGGAAGGCCAGGCCACCAAAGACATTCTGGTAGAAGCCCTCCACTCGCAGCCTATAGTTTCCAGTCACACTGGTGGGCGGGATCCTCATAAGCAATGTCTCCGGGACTCCCTCCTTGACATCCTTGGAGTCGCCGCTGATTTGGACGCCATCGCAGGAGATACTGGCATGCACGGTTATGGGATACTGTGCTTGGAGAATGGACACCGAAACCTGGTAGATCAGACCCGGCCTGACCATTCGCGAAGCCACAATAAAGTATGTGGGCTCCCGCGAGTGCAGCGACTCCAGGAAGGTGGCCTTGACATTGTACGATGACTTGCCCCTGGTCAAGCTCGGCTCCTCGTTGTCCGGATAGCCGTTCCGCTTGTCATACTCATTCTGACCAGTTAGATCGTTGTAGCTTCCCCCCAAATCGGTCCTGTAGGGCGGACGATCGTTGGGATTCGACTGCTGATTATTCAGGTTATTGATGCCATATTGATTCGTCTGGGGATTGTTGACGTTGCCCCATTGCTGGTTGGGCAGGAGTGGTTGCTGGGGATTCTGCTGCTGCTGTTGTTGCTGATTCGGGTTGATGTTGTAGTAGGTGTCGCTCTGGCCTACCGCCGGCTGCAGTGCATCCAAAACGGCGGCTATCACGAGCAGGGCTCGCAGCAAGTGCCACATCGTTGCTGCTTGGCTTGCTGCGCGGAGTAAAAGTCGAGAAGTGAATGAATTAGAAGCGCTAAATGTGACTGCATCTACCTCACATATACTCTGTATACTATAAATAGAGGGCTCTGATTTGGGTGTTCAGTGCGTGCTTCTTGATTCCTGTTCGATAGGGTGGATACGAAAAAATCGTTCAAATATTTTTATAATGTTTTTAAATGTTATCACACAAGATTACTTAAAGCTCATTTTCCACATATATTTCTTATGCATAAACAGCAGCAATATTTGGTCATAGAAGGCTTTCCGCCTAAATGATTTTCCAGATTTTCTGCATATACGCAGCCATCGACACACCCTACTGACCAAATAATGGGCCACAGATCATGTTCGAGGATTGTTTGTGTCTTTCGTTGGTTGGTTGATTTCCGCGTGCTGCGAACAAGTCGTTAATGGGGGCGCCGACATCGGTATTAATAGACCCTATGGACTCGATCTGGCAGGAGCAATGAACGTTGCTCGAGGGAAGATCTTGCGGCACTATTGAAACTATGTCAAACATTAAGTAAGATGTCATTCAAGTGGGCGGCGCAATTAGTCTTGGATGGCAGGGATTTGGGAACACCGTGGGGTGTTTTCCGCCTCAAAATCTTTTTAATGCTCGCTTTATTTATTGTTGCTTTGAAGAGATTATGAATGCGCCCGAACTAGAAACCACTCTGATCGCAAGTTTATATATTCACATCCCAAATTTCAGGCAATGAAATGTTAATGTTTATGTTTATTTCATTGTAAACAATTCTCGTTTCGTTAACATTATTAATGTTGTCTTTTATTTAGAACTCAATTATCGGAGTATCGTAAAATGGAAATCTAACGACATAATAGCTATTTGGGTTTTGATTAGAAGTTGTAAATAATAATCCAAGTGTAAGGAACATATATGTAAGTGGTTAGGTATTTTTATTAAAATTTAACTTGAGCTCTACTAAGGGTTAAATTTCAGTAATTATGCCTCAAAGACTTTTTCTCGCAAAATAATTTCCTACTTAATAATGTGCATAATTTTGGAACTTTGCCTTATCGGCACACAATCAGCAGTGAGACAGGGAATACATCATTCGCGCAAGGACCTCGAAAACATCCCCAGTCATATCCCTACTGTCCCGTTGTATGAACTCCCAAGCGTAGGTAAAAAGTCTACACTTTGAGGCAAAACCGTACATAAAAGGGACAGGGACCGACCACCGGCAGAACAATGAGGCACTGACTCCTCGGTCTCTCCTCCACAAAGCCATAAATATGGGAAAGGAACTGGAGGTGAAATGAAATTGTAGAACGGAGGGAGTGTGTGCATTTGAAATGCATTTACCGGCAAGGAAAGGTAACACACTGGAACTGAACTGAACAGAGCACGCGAATGAAACGGCTGCTACCTGACCATAGATACATCGATATGCCTGTATTGTGTACAGTTGCGGGAAAAATAATATATCACTTTTATAGGCTAATTCCCAAAATTGTGAAATGAACTTAATTGCGTTTCCTTAACTTATTAAACAATTTTTGTTCTATACTAAAAAATGTTGAGATTTTAAATCAATTAAAAAGGTATGAATTTTTTCAAAATTTTTCTCTTTGTCTGCTTGCAGAGATATTTTTTATTAGATTTTAAACTGAAAGCAAATTTGTAGGGACTTTTCTATATTTAAAATGAAAATCTTAAGCATATCAAGAAATCCATGCTACAATACAATAATCTCCACATACATCTACCAAATATATACCATTCTAAGCTTTGTGTTTGCTTTGCAAGATTTCTAAAACCTATACTCTCAGCCGCTGCTGTACGTACGAGTGAGATATTCTGTGCACTGAAGCAGCAGAAGTTACTGGCCTGCCCGAGATAGGGGTACACCTATCCCGCGTGTCTGTCCAGGTCCAGTGAAAACAAATACTGAGCGCGAAGAGAACTCGTAATAATTTCCACAGCGACTTGTAATCCACCCTTCGGACGCACACACCCACAAGTGCACACACACACGCACATGACGGACACGGGCATGTAAAGTGGGCATTAATTGGCCGAGAAGACGAAGACCCATTGTTGCGAGAGGGCAGAAGTGCAATTGACATGGCAGAAAGGACAATTCGGGGCGCGAACGGGAGCAACTGCTCCTGAAATTTGAGTAGAAAACTAACGAAAAAAGGGTATTGGACGCCGGAATCCAATTGGGCAGCAGGTGGCTTCGAACACTCTTTTCCCTCTTCCTGCCGTTTTCCTGTACTTTAAGCCTGAAAGGGTTTCTCAAGGACTCGTCAGCTTTTCTCCAAACTTCATGCCATATAAACAAACACTCAGAAGTAAATAGTTGCTACCAAATTTTTCGGGGGCACTTGTTAAATTTTCGGTCAACGCCCATGTGCCAACAGCAACAATAACACAGCGCGTAAGCAGAGCTTGGGCATTCTGAGACACCACCAAACACTCAACTTTTTGGGCGGGTCGCCAGCTCCAGCGGCAGCTCACTCACCTCCTTATCTCAAATTCAATCCTTGCACACTGCTCAGCAGGCCACGCTCATTGTTTGTAACAAATAAAGGGTAAATAAAACTAACTCGGCAACAGAAATATTCGAAAGAAAATTAAACAACACAAAATCCACACCCGCTTGATGACTTATTAGTGGTACCGTTCGGCGGTTGCCTGAAAATACTAGGGCTGTTGATAATATATCGATATATCGATATTTTTTCTAAAAATCTCAAATCAATTTCTTTTTATCTCACTATCTCCCGCAAAGTCTACCTCTCTTTCTCTATATATCTTCTGTCTCACGATCTATATCTCTCTCTCTCTCTCTCTCTCTCTCTCTCTCTCTCTCTCACGATCTATATCTCTCTTTCTCTCTATCTGTCAGCTCTATAAATAGAGGAGACCTGTCGCAGCATCCTCAGTCTGTCCGCGGTTTCCACCTGTTCACCCAATCTTCCGTTTCGCTGGAACTGTGTTAATAATCCTGTGTTAAAAACTGTGTTAATAGCCTCTGCACTTGAAAGGACTTAATCATCAATGAAACTCGGCCAAGTCTGCGGTGAGGCAATGAAAAGTAACTGAGTGCCTTCTACAGCGGGTAAGTCCGATCCAAGACCATTATCCTATATCCTATATCCTATAAAGCTGACATCACCGATCGGTAAGCGCAAAAGACTTATTAATTTATAGGAAACTAGCAATTTGTTATAAACTAAATGCTTACTTTTTAATTAAGAGCATTAGCTGCTGGGCCGCTCAAGCGCTCCCCAAAGCAGCCGCCAGAACGCATGCCAATACTATAGGGACAATTATTATTCTTAAACGAATCATCAATGGGATTACGAATATTGTGTTTCAAATATTGCCGGTTGTTAAAAAAGTATGACCGTATCAAGAGCGGCAACTCTGGCAGCGCTGAGTACTCGATGCTTGAGCATCCAGCGTTGCCAGATTGTAAGATATCGATAGAACGTTGGTCGTTCACCAAAGTTTACAACCTCTTCCAGTCCCTTCCCCGACTTCCCTTCCCCCTCGTCCCTCAAATTTGCCGGGCCGGCGAAAAGAAAAAAATAAAATAAAAACGAAAATCTGTAACCTAGAGACGGGACCGAAAATCTGTAACCTAGAGATGGAAAAAACATCGATGGTCGAAAAACATCGATGTTTTAAAAAATTCATCGATGTTTTCTTCGATGTTTTTGCACCTCTAGTATCGATAGTAACATCGGTGTTGTTGCAGCTCTACAGAGGAAAAAATCGAATTTTTGTGTTTTGTGTGCTAGGTAAAGCGAAAAAGAGTGAAAACCCGAGCAGCTTAATCCCCAGCCCGTGCGCCAGCGGTTAGTGTGTGTGCCCACGAGGGCGGTGAACGTGTGAAAATCGCCATCAAGTCAAAGGTGCTGGTTGCCCAACGCAGAAATTATGACAAAAAGCACACCAGTACCTCTTACAATCGCATACCAACACACGCAGGCCCACTCATACACACACACACATATGCTCAGACACCCGCACGCACATATACAGCCGCAGCCGCAGCCGAGGAGCTGGGAGAGCTAGAACCTAGAGTTGTCAACGCTGTGCGAGGAATTTCGTCATTGAGCGGTGTATATGGATGTGTGTGTGTGTTTGGTGCGTGCCTCGCTCTCGGTGTGTGTGTGCGAGAGTGCGTGCGTGTGTGTTGGTAGTTTGTTCTCTTCTTTGGTAGTAAAACACAAAAGAAAAATCATCGGGGAAAAATGTGAAAAATGTACATAATTCGTAACCCAGTCTGCGGCAAGTGTTCGCTAGCTAGTGCCCGAAAATCGTGCTGAGATGAAACACCGCGCACCGATTGAAAAACTATTACATAAATAGTGCAAAGTGTAAATGTTATTGAAGGCAAAAAAGCGGAGCAGCGAAAAAAAACGCCGCGCACGCTGTCGTCATCGCTGCTAAAAAAAAGAAAGAAGAAAGCGCAAAACGAAAAGCGAAAAAAGAGGAAGACCCTCTCCCCTCTGCTCCTCAGTCCCCTACCCCAAAAGAAAATTACCAAAAACGCGTTACTATTACTATGTCAAAAATTCCTTGATACCGTGTGCAAGTGTGTGTGTATGGGGGCGAGAGTGATCCCATAGTTTCTCTTATGTACATACTCCAGTGTGATGTTTGATGTACACTATACATACGAAGAACCTTTTTTAATATTGTAAATAAACTAATAACGGTTAATGGTGAGAGGAGGAGGCGAAGGAAGTGGGTGGAAAAATAGTGCGGGTGCTGCGCCTGTGTGAGTGACCTCGTGTCCGTGTGTCGCGTGCCCCGCTGGTGTTGGTGTATCAGCCAGCTAGCGAGCGCGTGTGTGCGGCGGCAAGGAGTGTCATGCGTATATTTCCCTCCCACTCTTTCCCTCCACTGGCAGGGCCTATCCGCACAACAACAGCAGTAAGGAAGAAAGCAACAAAACAACACAGCGGCGGCAGCAGCAGCAGCTCCTTTGCTCCAACGAGTTTTATCTTGTTTTGCCGTTTTAATCATATGCGGGCGTGCAGAGCGGAGGTTAAAACGGGCAAAGGAGAGCGAGGAGAGGAGACAATCACGTCATCCAGCCTGCCATGACACACCAACATCAACATCGATACAGTGGGGCTCTGCGCGTATAAACTGGGCTTCGATTCCAAAAACAGAACTCGCTTTTAATTGTCGTGTTTCGCTTGCTCTTTTTCGTAACGCCAAATTTCATGGCATACTTCGCGGATCCCATGTACAGTGGTGTCTCAGTAATGAGAATATTTTAAAAACTTTTCGATGTTTGACTACAAAAAATCTTTTGTGCCCATTTTAAGTCAGTTTGTATCTCTAAAATCCTTTAATTCACTCGAGTAGTTGCTCGTCTCTACTATTTCTAATCGGAAAAAGTAACAGTGTATACTATAAATATTGCTTCCTGGAAAACTTTTCATTGTTTTAATGCAAAGCAATAATTATAAAATGTTTAGGCATGATAATGAAAAATTTAAACCAGACTTACGACAATTAATATTCCCATTAGGAAGCAATTGAATTGACAAACAAAAAGTTAACACTGTGTAATGTTAAGAAAATTCCCTTAACGGGAACTGAAAAGATTTCTTAGATTTCATTCATCTTAAATCCGAGCCTGCTCCACTGTACTTGGCCACACCAACATCACGCATACACGCGCGCACCATAAAGTCATTTGAATGAACTTTATTGGCCAGCAACGAAGCAGTGAATTTGATTGTGATGGAGCACAAGCATATTTCTCTAAGCCTTTTAATTAAGGCAATTAAATTGGACCTCTGCTACCGCCCCGTTCCAAAGAAAGAGTGATGCCTTTAAAACTCGCGCTTATTAATATTTGTTAATTTAGCTGAACCAACCAAAGTTCGATTTTTGGCCTCAGCTTAAAAACAGCATCGTGAGTGTGTGTGAGTGTGCCGCTGCTGCGGCTGCGACTGTGTGTGTGCGGGAGAGGGAGAGCAAATAAACTGAGTCATGGCTGACGATGACGTTATGCTGCTGCTCTTTTCTACTCTCCACTATATCACTTTATTTCGCTGCTGCCTAACTTGCGGTTAGGGCAATTTGTCTCCAAAGTGTTTATGCTCAAAGTTTGCCAATAAAACGCGAAGGAACGCAAAAACTTTGCCAAACACACACGCAGATACAGAATACCATAACATTTAGCATTCGATTGACCTCGAGGCCAGCAGCAAATCAATAGCATTGTTTTTTTCCTTCTCCTACGGAATCGATAACATGCCACTGCCGCCCCCTTCTTGCCGCCCGCCTTTCTTTAATAAGCGCTGCTCTCGAAGCTTTAGCTTACAGAGTAAATATCTTACTCGATTTAAATTGCATTTAAAATTAAATTATTTGTGAAAACTTAAATATTGGAATCAGGATTAAATTCGACTTCAATTTTCCGCTTAAAAAAAGCAAGTCTTTAAAAATCTTTCAAAAATCATTCAATTATGTAACTCTAAGGACATTTGGTTTATTAACAAAAAAGAGAGCAAACAATATAAGTTAGTTGTCATCAGTTTCTGATAAGAGACGAGCCTGTCAGATATGGGCATTAAATTTCAATTATTTATATTTTATCAATTAAAAAGAAATGTTAAATTCCCATCGTCCGCATTGTCGTTATAAAAATTGACATTGACAATTTATAGAGTCCATAACTTTAATCTAAATAGTTAATATAATCAAAGAGATAAAAATATATATTTTTTTTAACTAAAACAAAATTTCTAGACAATGTTTACAAAAATTTTAAGTGTTGAAATTGACACAGAAGAGAAGGATTTAAGAGTTTGCAAACCCTGTTACTTTTCCTATTGATGAAAATACAAAATACTGGTGCTCAGAAATTGACATTGATATTTTATATAATTATCTAGCTCATTTTTATAATTGTCCGGCCACTTAATCCACTAGGATTACGAACATTGCTTTCTGTATGCGTTACAAACACCTCCATGAATGCTATATACCCTTGATCGTTTCGCTCAGCGGTGAGCAAACAGCTGATTTCATATTTGTTCTCGCAAATTTGTAAAAATAAATACTGCTGACCAATAATAAATGCGACGAGACGATTGTTCCGCCACCCCACCGCTCCGCACCGACCATGCCGAATTAGCAAAGTTCCCTGGCCGAAAAAGATGGATATATTCATGCGCGAACCGAACAGAACCGCCCGAAACCAGTGCCGCTGCAGAGAAACCGATGGATATGGATCGGATCGGATCGGAGCGTCGGATGGTTGGTTGGTCTGGGCCTCTGGGACGGAACTATGTGACTGGGCCGCGGATATCTGACGTCGTTGTCGTCTTGGTCGTCGTCGCCGTCGAGTTTTTGCTTCATCATAATATAATATTATATTATGTAGCAGCAGCAGTAGTCGCAGCGGATCAGGTCGGAACGGAACCGGGAGACCAGTATTTGTTTAAAGTACTGCATTGGAGCTTTATCTTAATGCGATATTATGAGAGTAGGATTCGTGGCACGTTACGGAAACATTTCAATTGCCGTTGTGCCCGCACGTCGTCTGACAGTAAACAAAGAGTCGAGACTCCTCTATGAGCCTCAAGTGTTGTCCACTTGGCATGTTTAACATAGGACCAGCATTTTGAAAACTATCTTTTTTGTATCTCTTATTTGGTTGCTTTCAGTTAGATATCAGTTTGGGACTTAAATATCGAAGAAATGAATTCGAAATTGCATTAATTTTCATTTACATATATTTTTAATTTCATTCAAGTATTCAAATATTTTAGACATTTTTCCCGCTAAACTTTAGTCAACGCTGACTCGCCTCCTCCTCTTCCTAATCTCATTCTCTTACTCAGTGTTTGTCTTCCCGCATTGATAAGCCTGAAAATAGTTCAACTGTCGCCTCATCCGCAGTAGGAATTTCTAGAAATGATAGATCAAGGCAGCACCTACTGTTATCAAGCTTTATGCAGACGTCATGCAGTGAGGCAACCGGAATGTTATTTGCTTCAATCATCAACTAATTGGTCGTAATTATATTCAGGCAATCTTCATACAGTCATAGCTGTTCAATTTCAATAAAATTTGTGGATTGAATCAGTATCTAAAGTGTCAGTTCGTGTTTACACAGGGTGTTTTGTCAGAACATTTTTTCAGTTTTTTTGCATTTTGAAACACTTATTCTTAGGATAGGATTCTTACAATCTTAATATCTTTAAAAATGTTAGATATGAACATATCTTTCGGAAAAGGAAATAAAGCAAGGGGAGAGGTTATCTTGGAGGCCTGATATTCCTTGAGGGGACTGCAGGCACTTGCTATCGCTGCGGACCTTTGCCGTCTTTCGCCATTTTGTGAAACACCCGTAAGCGGCCTGGTCAAGATAACGGCTGAACTATTAAGATAAGCCCGCGACTACGAGTGTATATCAAACTGAAATCACTGTGCGGCGACGTCGTTGCCAGTTGCCAGCTGCCTCTGCGCCTGCGGTCAGCGGCGACGCCGACCGAGGCAGCGACCGCGACTGTGTGGAGGCGGCTGGCTACTCTAGCCCGCTGGTCATGTGTAACGGTTCAGTCTGCTCGCTGAATTCGCTCCGTTCGCTCTGTGTTCGCCTCTGTGTTCGTTCGCCTCGTTCGCTGTATTCGCCTCGATTCGCCCACTTTTGTGTTCACCGTTGTCCAACAACAACAAGTACAAACAACTAGCCTTACCTTACCGGATTAACAACAAGAACAACAACTGTTTTTGGCTAAAAAGCAGCTAGAAATTGTTGCGCTCCTTGTGTAAATCATAATTATTTGCTCTTTGTGTCCCCCTCTCTCACTCCAACTCTCTCTCTCCCGCTTGTGTCTAGCCAGAAAAAAATAGTATTTTCGTCGTCAACGTGCCATAATTTCTTTTTTCGGTTTGGCTAGCAAAAAAAAAATAAAAATAAAAATCGTGAAATAGAATTTTTGGACTGGGACGAAAATTCAGGCGTATGTGTGTGCGTGTGATTGCGCGTGACTGTGTGTGCGGCGGGAGCTTTTCCGTTTTGTGCGTGAAAATAAAGCTGAGAAAGTTAACGGTAAATTAGCACCCCCTTCCCCTTTAAGTGGCTAGCACGTGCAGTAAAAAAAGAACGAAGAACGAGACAAAAAATAAGAAAAAAGAAAATCCAAAGAGAAACACAAAGAGCAACAAAAATTTGAAAAAAAAAATTATATTTAGTTGAATGTTAAATGTTGTTCGTTCGGCTTTCATTTTGCTTTTCGCATTTCGGTTTTCTGTTCGCCGCCACATCCTTGATTCCGCTTTTCCCTTGCTTCTTCCTTTCTCTCTCTTTGGCTCGCTGTTTTACCATTTTTTTATTTTGAAATTTATGTATTTTGAAAAGTTTTCCCTCTCTTCTCTTTTCCTTCACTGATTTGCTGTATTTATTTATTTTTTTTTTTCAAAAGCATAAAATTAAACCGAACGAAAGACAGACACAGAACAACAGTGAAAAAAGTTGAAGACAAAGTTTGCCTTAAAAAACGCGAAATATAAATGTAAAAATGAGAAATTTCCTTAACATTTTATTTGCAAAATTCTAGCTACATGAATTAAGAACCAAAAATAGGAAAAAGCTGGAAAAGCTGGTTGAATAATAATAATAATAATAATAATTGAAAGAAAACAAGTAAAAAATTCGTATTCAAGCAAAACACCAAAAGGAATATCCGAAACCGAAAAAGAAAACCAACCAACAACAAACGACATCAACAGCATCAACTAATATCAAATTAAATAACTAAGCCTAATAACGTATACATTTAAAGATCTATTTATAAATTAATATTTACCATAATGATTTAGTAAGTTAAGCTTAAAGTACAAAAAAAGAAAGAAAATAAAACACAACTACAACCACAACATCCAACAACAACACAAAACCATCAACTAAGAAATAATCAACAACCCAACAACAAATTCAAAAAATCAATCATTCAACGGAGTAAAGTCAGTAAAAAATCCATACTAAATGCAAATGACAAGGAAATAACGAAAACAACACCATATAAAAAACCAGCAGGAGGAGCAGCAGCAGGAGCAACAGCAACAACAACATCGGCAGCATAATTAATAACTACCAACAAACAACAACGGATCAATACCAAAGATGGAGGCAAAATTGTTGGCTAGCGCTCTTTCATTCCTCTCGATATTTTTAGCGATTCATGCTCAATCAAATGGTAAGTACAAAAGCAACAAGAAGCACATATAACCAGAGTACAATAAGCCTAATAATAATTATAATAATAATAATAACGATAATAAACAAAGGAAGCCCCCTTTTAACCTATAAGTTGTCCCTCGTGCCCCTTCACATATTTGTCTATACCCGAAAGCACCCGAGGATGAAAGGAATAAAAGCTATATAGAAAATGTATGTGCAAACTGCAGCTGTGATAGCGCTGAAATTGCAAAACAGAACAGAACCCCTGGCCGAACAAAGCAAAACAAAGCAGGAAAAACCAAAGGGAAATAAATAAAAACAGCAGATTGTATATGCGGTTTACTACAACACCCCACTGAAAGACCCTGGCCCGGCCCTTCTAACCTTAAACCCCACCACCTACACAAACCGGAGACGCCCCCTAATTGTTCCTCCCCCTGCAAAAAGAAAAATAAAAAAATACCCACATATGGGAGCGGGCTTTTCTCCTCTCCCCCCACCACCTTTACCCATTTTCCAAGTTTACCACCCAACACCAGCAACAATAACAGATGCAAACAGTATTGAATAAGAGGGGTTCAGGTCTCGTGACACGAGTCGATGACATCAGTGGTCAATGCGTTTAGCGAAAATAACACAATTAATAAAATAGGGAAGATGAGAAGTCATCAAAGCTATATAAAAATGTGGTAATAATCGAATTAATCGATCATAAAATGTCGGGTCAGCTATGATATTGAATTGATTAATCCATGAAGTAATCGAGACGGGGAAAATTTATATATCAAATTTAAAAAAAATCTTTAATCGAAGCGGTTGCATTGACAGGATAGAAAATATAAGAAGGGTAACTTTATTATTTGAACCGAAACTGCAAAGTTATCGATTTTAAGTCAACTTAGTTATCGAATAAGAGCTTTCTGATATTTCTTTTGCTTTTAATATTCGGTTTAAAAAGAATACTTTAAGAAAAAAGGAGAAAAATTATTAACATAGAGGAACAGAAAGAACTGAACTAAACCAAATTTAAAATAATAATTGCATCTTTCGACTGAACCGAAAGCAGTTGCCTATTTCCCCCACGTTCTCAGCTCTGAGAGCCACGAAATGAACATTTTACATTCCTTCTTGGCCCGGCTTTGTGTATTCTCTTTTGAACATTGCAAGCGCTCCCCTTTCTTCCGAGAAATGGCCAAAGCCCGCCCACTTTGGACGAGGTCTCTTCTGCTGCACTCTACTGTTTTGGCCTTTGGTCAAGCGGACTTGGATATTTTCGTGTTCGCTTTTTATAGTTCATATTGTTGGCTTGATGGGTTGGACCTGGGATTGTACATATATATCGACATTGTTGCTTATGTTTTTCCCCTGCGCGCGCCCTCATTCATTTGATTTTCAATTTTCCACACAATTGCAAAGAGAGAACGCAAAGGCGGACGACGACGACGCCGAGAAGAGTATCAAGTTCATTTCTGTTTTATTTTAGAGGGGAATCGCCGCGCAATCTTTAAGAACAATTTTTGTTGTTTAGCTTTAAGTCGATTTTTACATGCGGTCCAATAATTACGGCCCTGTGTGTCTCTGGTTCAGTTTCTGTTTGCCCCGCATTATGTTTATATTAACTTCAGCGGCTGCCGTTGCCGGCGAACCGAAGCGAAGCGAGCTAAGGCGAACCGATTTTCTGATTTTCCGATTTACCGATACGTACCCGATACTTTGTTTACACTGGAAACGGCTCGGCCTCCCTCCCCGGATCCCATATCCCAGATCTCTCTCTCTCTCTGGCGGTTTATCTACCGGGCCCGGGCCGTGTTCCATCTATTTATTATTCTATGCATACTATCCATTTACCTATTCTACTATATTCCATTCGTCCGTCTGTCCGATTGTCTGTCCGTCTGGCTCACTACCAAAACCTACGTATGTTCATGAATTTTGATTTTTTTCGCTCGGTTGTTTTGTTTCGTACATTATTTAGCCCCATGCAGCTATTTTCACATTCAAGGTGTATTAATTGAGTTTTTTTTCTTCGCTCTGTTCATATGCTAGCATTTATTCATAGTTGATTGAGGGTATTCGTGCTTTAGAGAGAGAGAGAGAGAGAGAGAGCGGGAGAGGTACTCTGTTTAAAAGGCAGGGCATAAATAATTTAAGGTTATTTTCATGCCTTTATTAGGTTCTGTGATTGATTTATTAAATAATTTATGCCTGAGCATAAACTGTGTGTCGTTGAAGGAATAAAGTTCTTTAGAAACCCTTTTGTTCAAGGGTAATGGCTTTTTGATTAAATTAAATGGTTTGCAAGGGTAATTGCTCAATTCCCAGGTTTACCGCAAGATTATTGAACAAACTGAAGCACGTCATAACAGAATTTTTTATAATTTCTTTCAAAAATATGATAAATTAATGGTATTACCCATATGTTAGTTTCTGTCATTTGACCTCTATTAGCCACTTTTTATTTTTCTTTTTTGCACATGTACAATATTTTCATAGATTTTTCAAATTGTTTACGTAAATACGCGCATCCCAAATAAACGAACTTTCCATGCACATACACACACACACCACACACATTTTTGGGGAAAGAAGGGAAAACTCACCTAGCCTTCAGGGACCCGTTGTGGGCGACGAGGGGCAGAACAGTTGTGGATGTACATGTGTTTGCACTACATGAATCACTTTGAGTTCCTGGGGGGCTCAGGCAGGCAGGCAGGCAGGCGGGCAGGGCCAGCGAAAAGCCAATATTAAGAAGCATTCCTTTGCCTACCCGCTGACTTTTTCCCCCACGCCACTTCAAAGCAATTTTCAGCTAGTGGCGGAAAAACCACGTGTTGTCCAGGTGTTTATGCTGCGGCCGAATGTGCGAGGAAGAGTCCGAAAATAATGTTGGCTTCTCCTGCTCCCCTTCCTCCGACTTTGCCAAGTTCCCGCTCAGGAATATTCCCTAGGTCTTGTCACATATATTCCTTATTTTTTGTTGTTGGTTTTTTGCGGAATATTCGAGCAGGTGGAATGCCTTGGCAAGTGCTTTCATTTCGGCTGTTGACTGCGCACATTCGGCTAACCAGTTTCACTCTGCCATGTTTATTTAATGACATTTTCATTACATTAATAAATGTCAAATATTTAAATTTCGGCTCACCCAGCCAAAAAGGAAGCTAAAGCAAACAAGGAGCGTAAAACGAAACCCACGCACAGTGGCCTCAAATTGAATGAAAAAACCGTACAAGGTTTTGATAATTTACAGTTGAAAGTTTAAGTAATGACCCTAAAGTAATAAATTAAGTTAGCTGTTAGTTGAAAAGTGTTTTCTAAACGTAAAAATAAAACTAAATCGATTTTTAAAATACTTATAACCTGTTCAAGTAATTATTTTCTATCTAAAAAATAACTTGAAAGCAGTAGATGTGATTTTCAAGATTTTTTATAAACATTATCTTGGCATATCGTTAAAATATGGTCGTTAAGAATATATTTCAAGTACTTGCTAGAAATCTTGAAGGTGATTTATTACTTAATGAGACAAACACATTGCTTGTCGCTTTATTACAATTTATTTCCCCTAAATCGTACACAAAACTATAATAACATCTTTCCCTGGTTTGCTGGGTGCCGTGATTTGTGCAAATATGTTTCCATGTCTTATGACGAACACTTGTGTTCTGGACATAAATCATATTTCTCCAAAATTCCGCCCCCTGTCCGGCTTCTGTAAGCTTTCAAGGGATTCCACTTTAACTCCTTGAACTGCTACCCATAATTCAATGTGGGTTCTTCTCTGTTCCTTTTGCTTTCGCTGCATTTGCTATAAAAATACATTACAAAAGGCACAGATTGTCTTGGGTATCTGCATTTTGCATTGAATCCGAGATGATTTGTGCCGAGATACGAGGACCAGAGGTGTGTGGGAATGGGGGCTGTGTGCTGGGTGTTTTGCCTCTTTTGCGAAAACATTATTTTTATTAAGACAATAAACATGAAATGTAATTTCCCTTTCAATGTCATCGCCGTTGCCTGGCTGGCTGGCGTTGGCTTCAGCTCAGTGTTCGGTTCGGTTTGGACTCGTACTGGGTTGGGGTTGCGTTGGGCGATTTTAACATGGGAACAGGACACAGAGGGAAAGGCGTCACGTTGAAAGAAAGAAAGGCTTGGCTGGCATTTTCAGTGTGCTCTATATAGTGGCACAGTGTGGGCGTGGCATTGGCTTCCCCTGCTTTCCGATTGCACATTGTCTGGAATTCTCCGATTGCAGTGGAAAACTCTCGCCACGCGCTCCCTCTCTGTCTGCCCCGGCGCTTGTCGCTGGCTGTCTCTGTCTCCGTTTTCATGGCTGTGGGCACATTCTGCACTGTTCCTCATTCCCTGCTACTGCAACTGCTCGTTCTTCTCATTCTTCAATATACATATAGAGGTTGCCTTGTGTTTCCGGTCCGTACCAGATAATGGTTGCTTAAACAGGGCACGTCCATAAATACATATACATCGGGCATTGTAAGTATGCCTTGCACACGGTGAAAAATCTGAGCTCAAGAAATAGAGAGAAATGAGACAGTCCTGACCACTAAATAGCCGGTTTAGTTGGTAGAAAACAAAGGGTACTCCAGAGGATCCTGTTTTGATCGCTGCATTAAAATAGTTTGAGATAACATATTTCCTTATGATCATTATTAAATCTATACGATTTGCCAGGCTATTTTTCATGTTGCTTCTTTGTAGATATTAAAGTTAGGTACCGATCATTTATAAGTTACAGCCATTATGAGGTTTAGTTGGCAAACTGTTTTTCGTTGAATTTCTGCTAAGATAAATACAGGAACCTATTTGCATAATTTGTGTTTACAATTAAACGATGTTATAATTTGTATGCTAGATTAAATCTAGTCGAAAATTTCATTATAATAAGCCAAAGCAGCATCCCAGCATATCTTCATCGCATACACTTGCCAATTTAATTAAGGTCTAGTGACGCAGAAGGAGAGTACGGCTAGGCTCTCTCTTCGTTTTATGACGCACAATGCCCGAGACGGTCGTAAATCAAATTTTGCAACCTTGACTTTCGTCTGGCCTTCTGTTTTGCTCAGTGTATGCAAATGCGTGTGCACCTTTCGCAGCGCTGCATTCCCCTGCTAATTTACTGAATCATCGGAGGAGGTGGAGAGGGACGTCGAGCACACAAAACAAAGTTGTATTTTAACGCTCTTATCTATTTATCACCACCACCCCTCTCTTGACTTTATGGTTGTTGCTCTTTTATTAGCAGGTACCCGATAAAAGCTTAAAGTTCACACATTTAGGAGCAGACCTTTCAGACGCTGGTATCCGTGCTATTTGCCAGTGTGTGTGGGCAGCATTGCCCGCCTTTGTTATAGGCTAAGTATTATATTTAAAAATAAATATAGTGTTGGTCTTTATGATTTTTTGTTATTTTCTGCGTGAGAACAATATAAAAATATACATACCTTAACGCTCGCTGTGTATATTTGCAGCTCGCTCTTTGCTCTTAAAATATTCCTCCGTCGAAATGTCAAGTTTTCGTTCGTTTTTCATGCTTTTGTTCTCTTTTCTTTTTATTTTATTTTATTTTTTTTTTTTCGCACTTAAAGACAATTGCGTATGTCCCACTGTGCATCACCCATATATATAAATATATATAGGTATACATATATAAAAATATATACAAATATCTGTGTATAGATTATATAGGTGTGAGTATTTCGAATGTCTGACTGTCTGCCAGAAGTGCTTCGGCGACCTTTGTTGTTGCTGCTGCTGCTGCTCTCTCTGTTTGACTTTTCATCGGGAAAGCAATGCCAAACTGAAGAGTCGCCAACAACGTCACCGAGGAAAATGCCTCAGCTTTTCCCCTTTGGCCGCCCAATCAATCAGAAGGCAGAAAGTCCCCGTTTGACCGGCCCGTGGAGCACATATTCCACTTCATTCTCTCGTTTTTCCTTCCTTTCTTTTCTGTTCTTTTCTTTTAGTCTGTTTTGCTCAAATATTTCCTTTTTTTGAGTGACTGTCTGGGAATTGTTGTCGCTATATTTCCACGAAAAGCCAATGCAGACGTAGAACAGTGAGGAATTTTTCCATTGTGCCGACCGGGTGAACCACCTAATGTACGGGGAAATATGGCAAGAAGCAGGAAAGCAAATTTGCAGGATATCTGCGGTTAGGAAACTGTGAATTGTCAGCTTATGAAAATACAGAGATTGCCCTTGTTTCTTTTATTCAATTCGATTTCAACAAGATTTAAATAACAAAGGCGCATTATACAATTAAATACAAAGAGAGTGATTATATGAATTTCTAATTGCTTTCAATTAACATTTTGGAACGAGTATTTGCCGTCGTATCGGAGCTATATATATTCCTATGTGTTCGTACAGAAACAATATTGATAAGGCTTTGGAAAAAACAACTTTATCGCTTGTACCCGGCGTTACTGGCATTGACTGGCTCTCCCGCTGCTCCCCAGGCGCCAAAGGCGCCTTTGTCTTGGGGTTCAAAAGTACAGGCGGGCATTAAGTGAAATAAAACAGTGACGATTCAGTACAAGGAACAGGGGCCCAGCGATAAATTGCGTCAATTCTCTAGAGCAATTGCTCCTCCGGCAATGATCAATTAAAAAGCGTTACCACATCCATCAGCGTTCACTGTGCGGGGCAATAATATTTTTTTACAAGTACCATAAATACATAAATAAATTGGCAACTGGCCGTGTGTGTGTTGATACATTTGTTGTATCTGGCGAGTTTGTCGATTTAGTTTTCTTTTCTTCACATCACATCAATTTGCGTTTCGTATTCAATTGTGCCAAAGCCAATAATAATTGACATAAATGGCGCATCCAGGGGGGCTGGCAGGAGCCTATAGTAGTCTTGAAGGGAGAGATAGATGATGCCTCGGGCGAATCGAAACTAAACGAAACGAAAGCAGGGCAGCAGCGGCATTCAAATGAAATATTCAAGAAAACTGGCAGACATTCGAATGCGGAGCCAACAAATTATTGATCAATTCTGATGGCCCGTGACGTATGTATGCAAAGCGCAATGATTTCTCCTTTTCTTTTTTTCAAACAATGATCACACTGACAGCGTGTCTGCCAAAAATATAAAAAATATAATAGTTTATCGTTCAAAATATATACAAGTAAACGGGTTGATAAACTGCTTGATATATAGAGTTTAGTTTAAAAAAGAAATATATCTAATTAATGTTAAAACTTATTCAGCTTGAGCCCATAGATTTTGAAAATGCAAACATTATCATATTAACCTTGAATTAGCAAAAGCTTACAAACACCTTCCTTTATACCTCTTCCACGCAGACCCATTAAATGTTTTAATGCCAATATGTATCTACAAGATGCTAAGATGCCCGATTCCCTGTTCCGGGTTCGCCCGTTTTTCCATGGCCAAGCAGAGAAACCGCCACTAGAGAGGCTGAAATTAAATTTAGCCTATGTTTATTTCGTTTAATTAGACACAGCAACTGCAAGCAAATAAAATATTTATGTACAGACACAAGGCAGAAGGCAGAAGGCACAGTAGACGCACACACAGCATTCAAAGAAGATATTCATTCCCCTGTTATTTCTACATACTTGAAAACGTTAAACAAGTGTTTTGTTAATGTTTGTTTGCTTTAAATACGTCTAATGTGCATTTGTCCGAGAATACAGCAACACAGCAAAAGAAATCCCAAAGGCCAAAAGCCAAACAGATAAATGAATGAGGAACATTTTTCAAGTTCTTTTTTTCTCAGATCCCCATGTGCCAATAGAGATTGTATTTATATCATTTAATCCCCAATGTTATCTGATGGCTATTGGCCATTAGGGGTACTCCTTTGGGGGATTTGACTCTGGGGAGGGCTTAAATATTAAATAGATTTCAACATATTGTATATTGTAATAACTTATACTTAATTAGAGGTACTCGGTATAGAGAGTGAAATAAACCCAAATTGATTTATTCACAGCTCCTATATTTAAATACAAATAATAATAAACCCTTAGAAGCACCGAAGAGAAGAATAAACGTGTCAATAAAGTTCTCCTTGGCCGTTCTGTGCTTTTGTTGCTATCTCAAACTTGTTTCCCTGAAGGTCCTGCCAATTTATCTGCGCTACAAGTGAACTTCAACTGCATTTGCAACTGCAACAGTTGTGGCTTTTTTTGTTGTTGCTTTGCGTGTGGTCTTGTTATCCACCGTTCTACAGCTTTTGTTGTTTTGGTTAAACTGCACAATTTTTCAAATATAAATGGCAAGATACTTTGGTTTGAGGGAAAAGGGGATGTTGGTTTAGGCGGTGAACAAGGGGGCGGGGATAGACATATCGCACGGTTAGCGCTACGAGAGCGCGCCTCGTCATTTTCGTTTGGGCTTCGTTTGCTAATTTTAAAATAGACAAACAATTTTTTATTTCAATTTACAGCAGCCCGAGCGGGCACGCACACTGGCGGCCGAGCAAACACTCGATGGGAACACTACCCTGAATGCTGTATAGTATAACCCGCACACAAGCCACTAGACACATGACTGGCGCCCCCGGCACGCTCCGCTCTCCTGGCCGTCGCCGCCAGAATCATCCATTCCCCATTGTGTTTGCAGCTACTCGCTCGCTCGCGTAACCCGGCTGCGTATTTAAATATTTATTTATAAATCTCTGGCTGATTATGATAAGCATGATAATAATAATCACAATAATGGTTAGTTGGCGCATTTTAAAAGTGACACCTACCTCCTGCCACCCAGCCCTGCTGGCAGCGAGCTCCCTCCCCCCTCATTATTTGTGCTCCGTCGTTGGCCGTTGTCATTTAAATTACTTTGTTTTGCTCGCATTACGGCGCGAGTATCTGTATCTGATTGCCGAGTATCTGTAGTCGAGTATCTGTGTGCGTCAAGTGCGTCAGTGTGTGTGTAGCGAGTTCTTTGCATTTAATTGACATTTCTCATGCAATTTAGTTAATGAACTTTCGAACAGCCAGGCATTTACTGTGCCTTTGCCTCTGCGTTCACTGACCCATCGATGACTGGACGGACGGTCTCTCTCTCGACCGATCGATCGATCGGTGGTCGATGCCTCAATTGAGTCAATCAGTCAGCCACTCGAAATATTGAACGTTTTCGGGAAAATCTACTATATAATTAGAGAGCAAATCATTGCAGGAAGCGGGCGAGAGATTTTGTAGGGCAAACCGATTGGAAATCTAATATTTTAAAATTTATTATTTACTACAAACAACAAAGTTTAATACATTTTGGAAATTCTATTTGTTATATTGGCTATTTAAATTTATTTATTTTTTTTAACCATAACAACCCACCATAAACCCTTCAAGTTGTGCACCTTATAACCACATAGTTAATGTTCTGGATTAAATACTTCTTTATTCTTTCAGGATATCAACTCAAATCTGTACATGTAAAATTTAAGGCATGACAATTTTGTTAATTTTATACAAAGGCAGAGAGCGAGCTTAAACTTTTTAACTGCAAAAGTTACAAATCAGATTTTCATAAAGTTTCCGAATTGTTGGTGGTGCTGGTGCCCTCTAGAACTGCCTCAAATAAGTTTGCACCCGCCTGCCTGCCTCTGCCGTGTACAGTGCGTTTAAAACTGTGCCTTCACGTGCGCAGCGCCTGCTAAAAATAACCAATATACACACACACACACATGCCCGTGCCCCTCTGTCTACCGCACACGTAACAAAATTTTGCTCGGTGTTAATTAATTTTCCTTATATTTAGTTTTATTCGTTCTTTTTTTTCGCACATCCCCGCTGGCGTTTAGTGTAATTCTCGTGCACTTTGCGGTCGGTTTCGCGGGGTTTTGCAAATTCTCTGTGTAAATTTTATTTTAATTGCTTTCGACTATAACAATTTCGACAACAAAAACAGCAAGCGCATGCTAAGCATCAGAAATAAAGACACAGCAAGCAACACTATTGCAACAGCCATGACACGGCGGTCATTTGTTTTTCTGACTCTGTGTGTGCGGTTTCTTTAGAAAACCGAAAGGCCATCATTAAAAAATAATAAAAACCTTTAGTTGTTAAAAGAACAAAGTTGTTTTGAAGTGTGTAGATACTTTTATGCTTATGTTCAGTGAAATATTTTTTTTCCTTCCTAAATTTTGTTGTTTTTCCGAAATTTCTGTAATTTGTTCAGTTTGGAATAACGAGAGAAATGCTGTTTGTATCTATTTGAATTCTTATTTTCATGTTGTACTCATAATATTAAAGTTATTATAGTAAGTAATACTAATTAGGTTCCTACACAGGAAATTGAAACAAGTCTACAAAGTCGAATAATTGTTTTTGAACAAGATTTTTGCGTGTTTTAGTGGAAATCCTCGCCTTTTGCTTTGTGTGAACAGCCTGTTAAGATCTTAATTAACTCATCTCTGCCCAGGTTATCTCTAGGAATCATTCAGAACCAATTATACAATTACAATTACAATAACTTACATCGATTTCCACATGTTTTCGGAATATCAAAAACCCTATATGCACCACACTCTCTAGTCTATATATAGAACAGTATATTTTCGTATTTATGCATGCCAATTTGTACGCACATAAAGACAAAAGACAAATGCCTTTAACAATATGTCACATGTGTGCGGTGCGATGCGGGGGGGCGTTGCACAGAGACTACAGGCAGTCCCATAAATTTGATTAAATAAAGTTTTAGTTTTGCGCTTTTTTAGACGCCTGCCTGCCGGCCTGCTTGCCACGCTCTCCCTCGCTCTTCCCGGAATTCAAATTCATTTGTTTTCTATTTGGCAGAGGCGAGGGAATGCGACAAAAACTATGCTAGATGAACAAGCAATAAACCATAAATTTCTTGTCGACCGACGGTGGCAGCGACAACAACAACGACTTACGTAGTGGTTAAGCGTTTAGGGCTTGCCGCTCACAGAATTGTGGAGAGAAGAAGATGGCAAGGAGGGAGGAAGGAGAGACAGGAATGTAAAGGTGTGCTTATGTACACCAGGGCTGCAGGCCCATCTGAAATGTTTGGTTTCATTCGAAGGGCTTTTACCAGAGTTTGCTTAATGTTGCGGTTTGTGTTTTTCGAAGGAAATTTGCTTTTGGTTTTAGTGTTTTTTTTTATATTATATTTCGGTTAGCTTGTTTTTGTCGATTAGGTACTGAGGATGTATATGTGTATGGATCTTGGTTTAAAAATTATCTTTGAGTTACCTTTGCTGCCTTTTTTGAGCATTTTTAGCTTTCTTAGGACTACGTTGCGTATGCGTAATGAGCATAACGTATACGTAGTGTGAAACTAGTGGAAACTTGGATCATGCGTTTATGCCCTCTAGTGGAGATAACAGAAGTAATGAATAACAACAACGTAAAAATTAGAAAAGGATGTACAACATTGCGTATACGTAATGGTAATCTGCATTCGCGGTCAATTTAGTACATTACGCATACGTAGCGTTATCCGGGTTTCTCTTTCACTTAGTGGGGACAAAAAGTCACTTTTGGGTTGAATTAATTCAATTTTAAAGAGACGGAAGCCCTGGCACCTGCGAGGTACATACATACATATATACATACATACACATATAAATATATTCAAGTGAGAGTGTGTTGTATAAATTTATAATATTGTTCAGCTGAGACCGCTGTCTGTCCCTCTTTCTCTCAATCTCTCTCACTCTCTCTTTGTCTGCCTTTCTGTAGTTCTCTTTCTGTTTCTGTTTCTGCCGGCTGCAATATGCTTGCTTTCCTTGCGTTGCCTTGCCCCGCCTCCCTTTCACGCGCTGTCCAAAGTGACAAAAGCATTTTCGGCATTCGTTGGGTGGGAAACTGGGAAAACTGCGAGCGTGCCTGCAGAGTGGCTGTAAAGAAGGTGGCTTAGACTTTGGCGGCAGCGCGACTCGTGCATGTAACATGTTTGTGAAATAAATTGTTGTAGCTCCTCTCTCACACTCCTCTCTCATTCTCCTTCCGCGAAATGTGTGTCTGTGTGTTTCGGAAAAAATCTACATTCGCCTGCACTTAACCCTCTGGTTACCCATGTCCTTTTCATGTGATGTATCCCAAAAGTTTTACAGTCGTTAAATTGAACTTTAAAACTTAAAAAATTTAATGCAGGCTTTGAATAGCAAAGGTTTAAAGGCTAGATTTTATACCAATAATAATAATCAATGGATTTAGAACCCATTTATTTTATGTTAACCTGATATGTATGTTTCCTGTTCAAGGATGCTCGTGGGTTAATTTTGATGGAAAAAATGGCTGGGGAAAATGTCAGCAGCTGGCAAAGGAGACGTAAACATAATTTAACTGAAGTGATGTGCAAACGTGTGTGTAAGGCTGACATGGTGTCGGCGATAGGGATAAAGATAAAGCCAAAGATAAAGACATTGTCCAACCGCGCTCGCTAACTGCCTTAATCAGCTGATAAGACTGCGTGCTTATGCTCCCCGTCTGTATTTTTCGTTGTATATATTTATCAAGCTCTCGACAGTCCGTTTTGTATTACATCCGGCAAGTAAATATACGTACACAATTATTTATGACACTGTTGTCGTTGTTGCTGTTTTGTGCCGTGTGTTATCGTTAGGTACTTGGCGATAACAATTGCTTCTCGCACCCGCCAACAATTCAACAAGTTCTAATGGGATACGGGCACAAGGCCTCAGCGACAGGTGACTCTTCTCTGCGGCTTGATTTGTGCAGTTAAAACCGGTCGGTATTGACGTCACCGATGCAGTTTAAACCAGTCACAGTTTTGGCCATTGACGTCACTGTTTTCTTCTATCTTCAACTGGCTTTTGCCTTTAATTGGGAGAAACCAATAGTCAAGAAAAAAATCAAATTACCACAGTTTTGGGGAAATGTATGTTTATATGTATGTATGTATATATAGTTACTGATATGAGCAAGTATAATCATGCAATCTGAGTAAAATAGGTTGTGTAAATTGATTTAAATATATATGTACATACATACAATACACAAATTTATTCAATATTTTTCGACCAAAAAGAAAAAAGTATATGTGCGAGTAACGGGTGGATATTATATTCAGTGTACGCATAAAGCTATAAAAGGTATTAAAGAGAAGATCTTAAAAAAAAGAGTGAAAAATGTTTACCTTAACTGTTTCATCTGTTATTGTTCAGTGTTGGAAAACCAAATATAATACAAGCAGAGCACTCTGTCATCTCTATCTGTCTCTTTCCCTCCCCATGTATCGATTAAGTTACGATAAATCACTCTGTGCAGTAAAAAAGAGCCTCATCGATACATAAATTAATGTTAATTTTCACCATTACGTAAACAGAATTCTTTGGTTTATTTTCATTTTCCATTCTGTTTCGTTCCTTGTGTTTTCTTTTTTGTGTGTCTAAATGTTTTTTATTAGCCTTCCTCTTTACGCCGTCAAAAGAAAAAAAAACTTGCCACAACAACAACAGCATAAGCATTTCGACTAGATAAATTCCAACATTGAGATATATATATTTTTGCAACTTGGCGCTGAAATCAAATAATCGCAAACAATCGATCGCAAACTGGTTCAATAAATACCATAAACGGGAAAGAAACACACATAATATAAGCCACATAATCACATATAGCATTTGAACTTATTATTAGAGAGTATAATATTGATGATCGTCTTTGGTTTCACCATTATGTTTTTGTGTTGAATTTCCAATTCGATTTTATTATTTCCGAATCGATTGCAGTGGTTAAAGAGCAAGGGTTTTAAGGCTAGTTGATTGGATTGGTATCTATATTTCTCACTGCATTAAAAATCAAGAATTAGTTGGACAATAAGTAAATAAAAATAAAGATCTTAAACATACTTAAGAATATAACGTAATTGTCATTGCAATCACTAGCCTTGAATGAAATTGTTCAATCGTTGACCACCAATACTAGACTAGTTAGTAAGTTCATTGTGTGACCCCCTTGAATCCTGAACCTTCGAATGCTTTACCAACGCTCGATTCTCGTTGTGGGAGCAGAACTGAGGGACGAGCCCATTCAGATCGGGGGCTCGCCAATTATCTACTTCGGCGATCCCTATGTGAAAGTGGGCCAACCCTTCTCGATCATCTGCGTATTCCCGATCACCGAGCGCATCGACTGGCTCAAGGACGGCGAGTCGATAAAGCGCCACAACCTGCGGCACTTCAGGGACGAACATTACTACTACTTGGAGGAGAAACCCATTGCAGGTGAGTATCTGCGTTGGGCCACCTGTTCCTGATCCTGATCTCACCTGGCTCTGTGTTATCCGGCTAAAGGTGACGAGCACAAGATGGAGGCCATCCTTAGCGTGCAGCAAGCCCTCAAGGTGCACGAGGGTAGCTATAAGTGCAACCACCGGCACGACAACGCGTTCATGCTGCACGTGCGCGATTCCAGCGGCGAACCCACCGAGTCCGGCTATCAGACGATTGACGAGCTCACCCCCGACTCGGCGGAGGAACGGTTCAAGCTCAATTTTCCCCACAAGCACAAGTCACACTTTGGCTACGGGAATGCCACCACCTCGTCCAGTGCCATGCCCTGGCATCCCTCGGCGGGTGGCGGCAGCAGCAGCGGGGTAGGTGACGTCGGCGGCATGATGATCCACCGTGTCGACACACCGCCAGACATTCCCCCGCCTCGCTTCAGTCTGTACAACGAAGGGCACACTGTGGCGCCGCCGGAGCGACCCACCATACTGTACAATCAGTCGTATAATCCCACTGCCACCGCTACAGCCACAGCCAGCGCCACTGCCACTGCCACGGAAGCCGGCCTGCTCCTGACCACGGCGCATCACCATGCCCACCACCAGCAGCAGCTGCAGCAGCAAGCGCAGCACACGCTGAACGCCTTTCAGCTGCAACCGCCGCCGCGGCCAATTACGAACGCGAATCTCGGCCAGAACGAGAGGTACCAGACCCATGCACCGCACTATGTGCCGCCTTTGATGGGCGGCGGTGGTGCTGTCACAACAGCCCGGGGAGGCGAGCGTGGAGAGCAGCAGACCACGACTTCAGCAGCCACCAGCACAATCTCCATGATGATGGCTGGAGCTGGTCACGGACATGGACACGGACATGGGCATGGGCATGGACATGGACATGGAGATGTAGGAGGAGCCCATATGGGAGGTGGTGCTGCTGCTGGCGGAAGTGGTCACATGATGATGGGTGGTCAAGTGCATCTACAGCATCAGACGCTCTTGCCTGACAAGAAGGGTGAGCCACATACACACACACATTAAACACACTTCACACACGCCCACGAAACACCCGCTCATACACACACATACTACTAACCAAAGTTCAACTTGTAACTTGCCCACTTTGTTGTTGTTCGTTTTTGGCTTTATCTCGCTCTCGCCTCTCGAAATCGCCATTGTAATCGTTATCGTACAACAAAAAATGCAGCCTTGTCCCATTTTCAATTCGTTCGATTGATGTTATCGATAGTTTGGTCAATATTTGCCTTGATTAGTCAAGATGAGTTTTAGCAATCCTAAAGCATGTTTTTGTCTTTTATAAGAGTTATGTGGTTTAAAAATCAAATTTAAATAATTTAAATGGATTATTTGGATTCATCGATAATTTAATCGATGTTATTATTACTAAACTAGTTTTTTTATAATGTCATTTTGCTAAATACATAATATTCATTGATCTTTTCTGCAACCATTCCTTAAAAAAGTTTTATTTTTAATTTTATTTTTCAAAATCCTAAAATAATTCAAAAAATATAACAACTTTGAAAAAAAAAAAAAAAAATTAGTTTCAAATCACCAAAAGTGTGATAACTGAATCGTGAGAATTGAAAACGGGAACATGGTGGAAAGTCATGGCTACAATTGCAATTGTTTGTGTTACCCCACCCCAATCGCTGTCTCTTTCGAACTGCATTGACATCAGCTCACCCTCCCCCCGCCTCTCGCTCGCTCTCCTCCCCATCAGCCCCCTCCCGCTTGCTCGCGTCGTCTCGTTCCATTGCATTAACCTCGCTAGTCTAATTTTGGTGTTGTAGGTTTTTAAATTAAAAGCTAATCGTTCGCTCTCTCTCTCTTTCTCTCGCTCCCAGTTTCAGTCTGACTTTGACAAGCTAGCTGTTGGCTTTCTCTACTACATACCGACTCTCACACCCACACATTCACATAGGGTCACACCTTTAAGTTAGGCTTGAGTTGTTTGCTTGAACTTTTTCATCATTGCCGCTGCTGCTTCATTTTCTTCTTGTTCTTCTTTGTCTTTTGTTCGATTACCTTTCCTTGATTTCATTTGTTGTCCTATCTGTGTCTTTGTTTTCGTTTGCATTTGCCTTGCCTTGCGTTGCGTTGCCTTTTCTTTTTGGCTTTGTTTCGTTGCTTTTCTTCGTTGTTTACTCTGATTGTTGAACACACAGCTGGCAGGTGCACAGCGCGGCGTCAAATTCGATTTCGATTTCGATTCAATTCCCATTTGATTGGCAGCCAGTTTTGCGATGACGCATAAGTTTACAATTGGCAGCGTTTGGCTTACGAGCTGATTATCAGCAGGTCGGCCGGTCGCTCGGTCTGTGCCAGATAAGGCGAAAAAACACGCCACGTGATGAGTCGCTGATTTTCGCCATGTCTTGCTCCCATCTTTCTCTTGTTCTCTCTTTTTACTCCCTCTATATTACCTTGCTTCTCTGCTTGCGCTTCGTGTGTATCGATTAATTCGATATCTTGCATATCGCAGTGTGTAGCTGTACGTGTGTATATCGATAAATATGAATCCACAAACTTTTGCTCTATTTTACATTCCAGCTAACTTAACCAATAAATTTTACCAATAAATTAACAAAATTAATTAACTAACTAGCCATAATATTCACATACCAAAACCGATAATAAATAATCAAATACCGTAATCTCATTTCGTAAGCAGCGTAAAATGAAGTTTATTTGATTTCAGTCCAAGTTTGAAAATAGTACAAAAAGTGTTTTATACAAGACCCAACAAAGGATGAATATAATAAAATTCGATGATTGACCAAATTGTATGCTCTTTTGTTTTATTTATACGTATTCTTTAGTTTTAGTTTTAGTTTAGTTTTACCAACTATTATATACCTTCTTTTGCTCCACCTATGATTTGGTATTAGTGAATTGTGTTGCTAAATCATCATACTATCCTAAGCAATTTAGTCCAGTACTCAAAACCAAATCTCAAGCTCTCATCTCTCAGCCAAAAAACCCCAGAAATCTCTCGAAAATGCTCCACCAAAAAACTTCTCATACTTTAAGCTCGTTCTCAATTTATTCCTATAAGCAAATATATATATTTATCTCTATATACAAGTTATTAGATATAAACTTTGTTTAAGCAGTTCCTTTATGTAAACGTTTTCTCGTACCCAACATTTATTAGAATGAACACGACGGCCGCTCTACAAATATTTGACTAATCTCTGTTCCCATCCATCTATACCATATCCAGATAAGCTGGTGCCAAACTATGACAATGTCGAGCATCAAATGAAATTTTACGACATCAGAACGCCGCTGGTGCTCAGCTGCAACGTGAGAGACGCCGATCCGACGGCCCCACTTATATGGTAAGTCATTAAGAACACCCCAAAACGAAACCTTGTAGGTATCCCAAAAATATCCGGGGGATGTTGTTGCCAACCCCAAGGGTGGAATTGGGATGGAATGGGTTGGATGGGATGGGATGGGATGTGTCCCACATAGTTAGTAGTTATAAGAGCAATCATTTTAATACGGCACAGCTAAGCACTTTTGCTTAATTATGTTGGCCTGACTGCCTAACTGACTGCCTGACTGACATAACCTGGGTGGCTAGAACAAGAGTGAAGGACCCCAGGTCCCCAGAAACGAAGCACTGAATACACTGCAGGACATGACACATCACTAGAAGAAGAGTGGTATATACATATACACTGGTGGCCAAAAAAATAAGTACACGAGAATCTGACTTTCTTCCAAGTCTTATAAAACTTGTTAGGTAAACCTAAGGATAAAAACCACTTTACTTTTAGTTTTCGACCATACTCTAGATAATAAAAATAACTACCATGAGAGTTTGGCATTTGAAATGTAAAGACTGCGATCGATTTTATCAAAAAATCATGAAAATGGGTTGGTCACAATAATAAGTACACCTATTCTTCTAAGCCTAGAACTTGAAAGGTATTGAATATTTTTCTCATTTTTCTTCTTATTATTAAACGTATACTAGTATCCAGTATTACCACCTTTATTTTGAACAAATTTCGCTATTCGTTTTGGTATACTAGCAATAAGTTTATGGCAACTCAGTACTAGAATGTTATACCCGGTTTCTTCAACAAATCTCCACAAATCTTCAGAATTTCAAAAATAGAATGGGTTCATTTCGAGTTATTAAGTATTCCCACAAATTTTCGATTGGGTTCAGGTCCAGAGACTGACTTGGCTAACACAAAACATTTACCTTGTTGTCCTTCAACCAGGACTTGACGACTTTTAAGGTATGGTTTTGATCGTTATCCTGTTGAAAAACACGTAGCAAGGGCATGTTTCCCCTAGCAAATGGTTGGAAGATTACTATAAAAATAGTTTTATGTTTTAAATGGGACACAATAAAATTTTTTGGATGTATCTCCACAATGGTATGACAAGAAAAACTGCCCCAGATTATTATAAACCCGCCCTAGGGACTGACTTTTTTAAACGTCTCACAGAATCCAATTCTTTGTTCTTGGGTAGTCGTGCCAAGTGCCTTGTATCGTTTTAAAAAGTTATATTGTTGTTCCGTAGCTCCAAAGTATTATATTTAACTTTTTTTTTACCCATTTGGTCCCGACCGACCCAATTGATTTTCGCCAAAACTTTTGCCCTATCCAAAAATTTTTTTCTCGAAATAATGGAGCTATTCTGTTTATATGTCCTAGTAGTCCTGGCTCTTGCAGAATACGACGTACTGTTTGGGCAGAAATTTCATTGCCAATTTGGGAGGAAATGGCGTTGAACGACCGAACGGGTCCTTTTTGGCAAGAGAGATGTAACCCTTATGAGTTGGCCAAATCAGTCTTCGGACTTAAACTCATCGAAAATTTGTGGGGAGACATGAAAAGTCGATTAGGAAACAGAAAAATTCAAATTTCTGAAATTTTTTAAAGATTTCTTGAAGAAACAGTGTATGAAATACCAATAGTGACTTGCCACACACTTAATGCTAGTATGTCAAAAAGAATAGAAAAAATTGTTCAAAATAAGAGTGGTTATACCGGATACTAGTATAAGTTTACTAATAAGAAGAAAAAAAATTAAAAATATTCAATACCTTTCAAGTTCTAGGCTTAGAAGAATAGGTGTACTTATTATTGTGACCAACCCATTTTCATGATTTTTTGATAAAATCGATCGCAGTCTTTACATTTCAAATGCCAAACTCTCATGGTAGTTATTTTTATTATCTAGAGTATGGTCGAAAACTAAAAGTAAAGTGGTTTTTATCCTTAGGTTTACCTAACAAGTTTTATAAGACTTGGAAGAAAGTCAGATTCTCGTGTACTTATTTTTTTGGCCACCAGTGTATCACGATACTAATCATACCAAAACTATGAAAAGTACTTAAAACCAATGATCTTAGAAGAACTTTATGAATCTAAGATCTAGCCTATGACGAGCAATCTTAAACAATCTTATGCATCGGTGTTCTTTGCTTACTATCCCTAGTGTTCACAGTGTATGTCATCCTGTTGAGGCTAGAACCTTGGTTTTAAGAAATTAATAAAAATAAACAAAGAACCAAAGACATTAGTTACTGCATATATTTTATATTTTAATTTATGTCGCAAAACTTGTGCGAATAATTTGCACAGCCCTCTCGGCAAAGGGTACAATAAGGTTCCATTTTGTGGGAGACGACGGGCGAGTGTGTACGCCTGAGTGGGAGTCGTGGGAATGGACGATGGGGGCACTTCTGCAGGGGAGGTGGTTACTGGAAAGTGCCTTCCTGTCTGGGTCTGGTTAGTAGTAGTTGGTAGTTGGATCGCCCAGCTCTGCTCAGGGGTCTGGTAATGGTAATGACACTTTTGTTCATTCCGGGACCTGTCCGGGTCTCTGGTTCTCCGTTTTCCGTTCTCCGTCCTCGGTCCTGAGCTCTTGTTATTGTTCTTGCTCTTGGGGCCAGGGCCAAACTTTGCGTGTGCCGAGCTGCGGAATTAGTCTTTGAATAATTGGCAAAAGGCGGAGAGAACCAAGGAAGGCCGCATGGAGAGAGGAGAACGGAGAAAGTTCGCTCCTCGTAAGGGTGCAGCCGGCCGACTCGGCGATAACTGTAGAATTCATTTAGATAAATAGTGTATTTTTTTTGTTAGTAAATATATACATAGAGAAAAATGGCAAAAACATAAGAAAAGTAAACAAATACAAACTCTTTAAATGGGTGCTTCATGGCAAAATGTAATAAACAAAAAACAGAAGACATTTTGGGATGTCCAAATGAGAAAAACTATAAAGTTTTGTCAGGATTATAGAGGCAGAGAACATAATCCGTTACCTAACTAATCCTCGTTTTGCATATCCCACCTTAGGAAAAAGAACGGAACGGCGGTAACAGAAGTGGCTTCGCTAAGGGGTCGCTTTAAGCTAATCGATGCCGAGAGGAAGTTCATCATCGATAGGTCGGAACCTCATGATGATGGACTCTACACTTGCGAGTTCGACGGCGAGTCCAAGAATATCAATGTGATTGGTGAGTGTCCAGACCCATAAACCCTTGCCATAACCAAAATACCCCACAAACCGCAACCCAAGCCCATATTGATTGATATCCCTTATCGCCGGCAGCCCGCGTTGTTGTACGAGTGCCTTCAAATACAGCCGTTGTGGAGGGTGAGAAGATGTCGGTGACCTGCACCGTTTTAGGTACCAAGCCGCAGTTGTCGTGGACCTTTGGTGAGTCGGAGTCTGAACCTGAGTTTAAATCAGAATTGGAACTATAAACTAACTTGACGCTTTTGCTCTTCCCCTTCACTTCAGGCAATATCACGCTGACGAACGCCACTGATCGGTTCGTCCTCAAGGAGGACAATGGAGTCCCGAACTCCATTCTAACACTGGAGAACGTGACATTGGACGACAGAGGCGAATACAAGTGCTTTGGACGCAATGCGGCCAATGAATACGGTGTGAACAGCACTGTTGTCTACGACACCACAACTGTGCGTGTTAAGGGTAAGTTTGAATCGACCAGGGAGTGCCGCCTTCAGGCAATAAAGTCCACCGAAAGAGACCCCGGTCACTGGGCTTCGTCGTGATCTGTTTGTTGCCGATTATATACATTTAACCTTCGTGCTGTGGAATCCATTCAGAAATCCATTTATTCTATGACTTTAGCAGCTTTCTCTCTAATTAAATATATTGGAAATGCCCATTCAAGCCTTCTTATCTTAAGAAAAGTATCAAATTTCCAAAGATTTTGTGTACTTGTTTCTCATGTACATAAAACTGTGAGGGCTAATCTCTGGCCAGATAATTTAACTAAAACTTTAAGCCCATTAAAGTTGCTAAAAAGTTTGCAATTGTTTTAAAAAACTCATTTTTGGCAAAAGTAAACGACGAAACTAGTGGCCCTGGTTATCTATTTGGTTTAACAAGTATAGGTTTTAATACGTTGTAATTCATTTTAGGCAAATTCGCCGCCTTGTGGCCTTTCCTGGGCATCTGTGCTGAGGTGCTTATTCTCTGCGTCATCATTCTCATCTATGAGAAGCGACGCAACAAGAGCGAACTGGAGGAGAGTGATACTGATCCCCAAGAACAGTAAGTGTGCCTACTCTCCAATCCAACAACAACACACCAACCAATCAACTCCACAACCAACAACAACAAAAAACAAACAACATCAACAACTGTCAACACCAAATATTATTAAACAAACAATCAACAAAAAGAGAGAAAAGAAAAAACAGCAAAACAGCAGCAGAAGAGGAAAAAAGTTGAAAATTTTAGTTTTATACTGCAAATTAAAGACGTTGAAGCTGCAGGCAAATGCGAATGCAGACCAGACACCAAAATACACACGGTTACGGACGGATACAATAGATACGGAGAAGCCACGTACTTACACATACTGACAGAGGGACGAAAAACGGACGGCAGAAGGCAGCAGCTACAACAATTAGTGAAATTTTCTTAGTTAACAATTTCTAATAGTGTTACCTAAAAGTCGAAGGGAAAATGAATGAATTTTTGTGTGTTTTTGTCGCAAAAAAATATGGAAACGGAAACGGACGGACGACGACGGATACTCGCGCGGTGCGGTGAAAAGTTAAACGTTTAAGAAACAATCTAGTTTTTTCTAATTTTGTATTATAAACAAAGGATAATAATAATACCCAGAGAAGTGAAATGCAAGCTTAGACTTGTAGCTTTCGAAATTCTAGTTCGATGTGTGCTAAAAACGGGAGCAAATATATATTCCTGATATATCCGTATATTTGCATCGCCCGTTTAAATCTCTGACAAACACAAAACGGAAACGGAAACACAAAACAAAAAAATTAAATAAAAAAAACTACAGCTAAAACTTGAAACTAAACTAAAACGAACGCGCACAACAGAAACACCACTACTCACACGTACACACCCCACTACACACACCCCAAGAGTTAAAAACAAAATATGTAGTTCTATAGCTATAAAATATTAGAATTATAATTCATCATAAATATGCCTTATAATTTCTTGCTTTATTCGAAACGAAAATTCATTTGTTCTCGCTATTGCTTGTTTCTGTTGCTTGGAAAGATAAAAAAAAAACAAATGAAAACTTTAGAAAAACGTATACAAAACCATACATATAAACGATAAAAGTTCTTTTTATGTCAAAGTCCAGTCCATAATATTATTATTATTATTATGATTATTATTATTATGATTATCATGTAAAAGAGAAACGACAAGCAAATGTTATCGACTTTCTTCTTAAGTACTTATTGTTTAATTATTATACATTTCAAAAAACACACACAAAAAAGCAACTGTTGCTGCAACAACAACAACAACAAAACAGATTTAATCGTTACTTATGTATATTATAAATCACTATATAAGCTTATTAATTTCTTGGCAGTGAATCAAACGTTTACACACACAGAACACACGAACACACACAGAAATCGTAGCTCAACACTTTTGCATTGATTTTGAAATTATAATTAGCATTATTTGTATATTGTACACAAAAAACAAGAGTATTTAAACCCCTTTACCCCCAGAAAACGCCCCAAAGTTTGCGCACTTTATGTTATAATTTTTCCTTTCTTTAGTTTGTCGCCTCTGTTGATTTTGCTGTGTATAAAAAACTTAATGATTTCGATTCTTGTATCTAGTATCTAAAAAAAATCTTGTGCTATTGTTTATACCGATTACAATTATCCATTATGATTTTGTGCGTTTTGAGATTGATTTCTACCGAAATATAAAACAACAACAACAAAAAATACAATTATAATTTAAACAAATAAAAAAAATAAATAAAAAACAAAAAAAAGAACAAAACCAAAACCAATTTGCATTTTTATTTGTTTGTTATTTTTCGCTCTTATTTTCGTCTTATTTGTGTCCATAATTTCTTATTGTTTTATAGATATATGAGCTGTTTTTATTGTTTCTTAGATCCTGGTCTTAAACAATATTGGTTACTACTACTATATAAGTTGCAACTGCTTGCGTGCCTGCTGCTCCGATAGGTTATCTATCGATATATGTAAATTTTAATTTGCGTTGCCGATTGCCTTTTGATTTGCTGTAATTGACGATTTCTGGTATCTCTGTGAGTCACTCGTCGTCGTTTCGTTGCCAATAACCTTGGGAAAGCAAGCTAATCAATTGTCTTTTCCATTCTTTTCTTGTTTTATTCCCATAAATATCCCCATAAATATGAGTAGTTGATCAAATTCACTCTCTAGTTAAAGCTAAATTGAATGAAGTCATAAAAACAAAACCAAAATCTATAAGAAAAGCTAAATATGTGGGAGAACCTGCCGCTTGATTCGATCGATTAATTGGTTGACTGTTTTCTGCAATCATCATCACAGCCACCACCTCCAAAAGAAAAAAAGAAAAAAAGAGAAAACTAACCTAACCTCGCCCTCGATCAAGTATCTCCATCAAATCAAATCAACCCGCCTTGACTAACCAAAAATCTGATCAAAAAATAAGTGTGCCCAGCGTCAACTAATTAACATCAACAACAACAACAAATACTCCAACTAATACAACAACTCTACTCCAATTCCAACAACATCAACAACAACCTACAATCACTGCAATAATAAGTAGTAACATAAATAATATATAGTAAATATATTAACAATCTCTGAACGGCAATAGCAACATCAACAGCATCTCTGCAACAGCAGCAATCCAACAACAGTAGTCTAACTTTTCTACTAACAAACAATTTTTTATAGTTTTTAGTTTCAAATCTCCATTTTTGTTTTTGGTATTGAAACATAGCAAAGTTTAGTGATTGATTGATTTAATGTCGCTCGACCCCATTCGATATTCCTGCGTGACTTCAAAATTTCTTTATGGTTTCTTCGATTATTTTGTATTGTCAAATCAAGAACCCCAACAACCAATCACCACAACATCCAGCAAGAACAATAACCTAAATAACACCAAAAACTAATTACCGTGATATTTGCAATTTATTCTTTATTGCAGGAAAAAGAAAAGGAGAAATTATGATTAAAATTCCTAAGAACTAAAAAGAATAAACACACCGTATAAAATATAAACAAGTAAAACCAATTAAATATGAGCAAACACACACAGAGAGATACTTGAGAGTAAAAAACGCATTAAAAACATTACATAAACTACAGCATAAAACTAGCGAATACATGAGATGGTAACGAACGAGAAACCCCATTCGCCCGAGAAAAAGTTGTGTAAACCTCCCCCGCCACGCCACTCTCACCTCTCAGCCCCTAAAGCCCATCTCCTAACACTGCAAACTTTGTTTAGCGAAATTGAAATGAGAAACAGACAATTAACATTAAACAACAAACAAGTAAACACAAAACAAAAGAGAACTAAAATAATATTAAAATGGAAAGTGATAGCAGTTAAACGAACACTAAAACAGAGATTATGGATAAAGGATGGCGGAATATCGGCGGAACTTTAGCAATTAACTTTAAAGTGAAGAATCGTTAACTCCGAAGTAACAAAAATTTAAAAAATAGAAAAACAAGATTGTCGCACATGCCTACACCCTCGCCCACGCCCACGCCCCCCACTCCGCACCAGCCCAGCCCCTTGAAGACCTTAGAAACACACGAGAAAACAAAGTAATATTGTACATAACCTGAAAAGTTGAAAAAGAAAGGCAATTCTTCTGTCTCTGTACTCTCTGCCTCTCTTTGTACCGTTATTATTTCCTAGGTAGCGATATTTTGAGGTTAGTTTTTAGTTCAAAGAATATAGGAGGAAGAGGAAGCGCCAACAGCAGCAGGAGCAGGAGCACCCACACCGCAACTGTTAAAGCGAACCCTTGAGGAGGAGGAGGAGGAGGAGGAAGAGTAAAGGCGAAAGCGACCGAGAGGATGTTAAAAGAACTTTGTTTATTAAACTTAGTTAATATGGTATAATGCAAAAACTGAAGATGAACTTTTAAACAATTAAGTAGCGCGTTATGAGTATATTTTTAAAGGATTAATACCACAACTAGTAGCGAAAGGGCGAACGCTGCTGCGAGAGCGTCAGCCGAAGCGGAAGCGGAAGCGAGAACCTTGTATATTGCATAATTTTAGGAGCAAACGACGGAAGTGTAATCAGATGCGTACTGCCAAAACTTGTAAAGTTCAGTACTATTTGCTTAGCCTCATTTTTGGTAACAACAAAAACTAAAAAACCAAAATCAAAACAAACTGAAACTAAAAAAACTAAATGCTAAAAACAAAAACGAAAAACGAAATGTGTAAGATGAAGATGAATTCATAAGCTCTGTTAATTCATATAAATATTTCTGTTGTTGTTTCCTTTCGGTTGTTTATGTAAAATGTATGTGTATGTAAAAACGAGGGAACGAAAAAAACCAAGAACTAAGAAAAGCGGTCTTCAATTCACAATTCTTAACTCGTAAACTCATAAACACATCATATATAGATGCATACTATATACATATGTATAAATAATTTATAAACTTTTACTTCTAGTTGATGTGTTTTCCTTTTATTTTTATTTTTTGTTTTTGAGTTTGTCGCCGCCACCAAAGCTTTAAATATTTACATAGTAAAAACTGTGTTCTCAACAAAATGATGAATCACTGAAAACAATTATGTTAAAAATGACACACAAAACGACGAGACGATTTGTATAGTAAACTAAAACCAATGAGAATAATAATAAACAAAGAAAAGCCCTTGATAAAAGCCCCACAAAGGTAAAGTTCTTGTTATATATAAATAAAGTATATATATATATATAATTCACGTGTGTGTGTGTGCATGTTCGATTACATAGTTATATACATACGCGAAGAAATTCAAGAAGACAAGATAAAGAAAGCGAGGAAAGAAGTGAGAGGAAAAAGAAGTAGGAGTATGGAAAGATAATAGGTAAATAATAGCCTAAAGAAAATCAAGTAGAGTTTTTTGGAAACCGTCGATAAATTCTTGTGCATAAGTTTTTTATTCATGTACAATTGTTGTACAGTTTTTGTGGCTTATTTGTGTATAACAACAACAACTATTAGTGACAACAACAACTACTACTAACTATTAAAATCGATCTATTACGCATAAATGTACATTAAACTCTAAAAACACCTATGAATCCCCTGTCTCTGTCTCTATCCCCCGAGTTTTTAAATCTTCTCTTCGTTGCTTTATGGCCCGTTTCCACCAGGCCGCATTCTAGCACCTCGATGTGAATGAACTATTCGTGATATCGTGCCCCAACTATCACCACTGGCTGTTCTTTATAATAACAAAAACCTGGTGCGTGCTATGTTCGTTAAATATTTTCAACTAATTGGAGTAACTTTTTAAAATAAAATGCAGGAGTGCAATCATGGCCAGTGCAAACGGCTTGTTTTAAATTATAGCCGTTCGAAAAAGCCTGTTTTGTATAGTTTGGAATGCAGTGTTTACACTACCAAGACTTCCGGGTTGGGTCCTTTCTGGAACCTCTTCCTTCTTTTCGACCAAGCCCCTCTTGAACCCCCTCTGAACTGAATGACAAACAGCTACGATACCTATTTGCCGCTATATTTTATGACGTAATGTTACCCACAACAACAACAGGCACACCCCCTCTATACGCCACTAAAGTAACACGTAACCGTAAAGCAAAATCAGCTTCTACCGCTATATATACGATACGATCCGATATATATGCTATCGAACAGGATGCAACAACTATACCTACTTCTATAATATACACCTACTATATACAAACAACCACATACGCAGTATTGTATGTCTTTTTGTACAGAAAACAAACGACAGCAGACCAGAACAAAGACTCCTCTAAACTCCTAACTAGACTCCAGAGAAGAACTCCTCAGACATTTGAATATAGTATACAGAATACCCCTTAATGTTCATGATTTAAACCCTCGATCACCTCCACCACAACCAGTTGCTAACTATCAAATATTATATAAAGGGCAGAAGAGCATCGTACTACTCGTAATTCTCGGCACACACACTTTTGACTCTCACGCGTTAGCTAAAGTGAAGATCGGGCGCAGCTCTAGCTGAGCTACAGGAAGATGAGGGGAACCTTATATATATTATATATATAACATATACATAAATAATATTAATAATTACTTGTAATTTTAATTAGACGCATAAGCCAAATGTTGAATGAGGAAGAGGGGGAGACATCACTAGCCCAAAGCAACCCGAAACGAAACGAAGGCTAAAAACATAACTTAACTTAAGCAACTTAAGCAAAAACGCTTCACATTAGTTAAAACAACAACATATTATGCAAGATTGTGGAATGTTTCACCATATATTTGTGTTTTTTTATTGCTAATATGATTTATGATCATCAGTAGATATGATTTTCTAGAGCGAAAGGCTTTGTAGGCTTTGCTAACTAAATCACAACTGTCTCTTTTCGACCTAGCGTACAGTGCGTTTCGGAGTTGTATTACTTAAGAGGGGTGAAGAAAACAATGAGAAGAGTCAATGCCAGCAAATACACAATTTTCAGTCACCTGTTAAGGCATTTAGAATGAAACACCACCTAGAGGACGAGACCAGGACACACTGTACACCAAAGGTCAGAGGAAATTTACATTATTATCTTACTTTTTTATAGAATCAAACCATGGCAAGTCACACTTCTTTTGTATCAGAATTCCGGCGACTGTTTGCGAACAGAGTTAACTTCCGATCGAGGAGAATGGGCATGAGAAATGTGGTGGAGGACGAGTGGAGTCCTTAGCCAGCCAGGCTGAGATCCATTCCCTTCCTTGAGAACCGAACCCGCTAAAACTTAATGTTGTTTTCCGCCGGCGCCAGAGTAGTGTATAAAAAAGCTGAAGAATCTGTAGGAGATTGTGTAGGAAAACAAGAAAATTGCCTTAGGGTTTCAGTAGAAGTTAAACGAAAACTAAACAAGTTACTTATGTACTTATGACTTACTTTTTTAAATCATTTCCCCTTATCGGCGGCTTCGAGCAAAACGTGTGACTTTGCCTTAAAAAAATATATAAAAAAAGGGGGTTAAAAGCAGATATATAACTACGGGTAAACCTCTCCCACACACCATAAACACCAAGGAAGAGCAGTAAAGTATTCCGTAATCCCAGCTAGTAACCGAATGTCACACCTAACACACACACACACATGAGCTGGCGGAAGTAAGTGGAATCTTTTGGGGATGCGCCGCCGCCTCCGCCACCGCCGCCTCTCAGTAAGCTACCGAATAAACTAAGTAAACCCAGCAGCCTCTCTAGGGGGCGTTAGAGAAGAATCAATTAAGTGCCAGCCCCTGCCTCAAAAGTCACAACCTATATACATTACATCGTAATTAATAACCGAACAGAACTCGAACTCGAATGTCCCAGCGAAAGATTCCAGTTAGTTCCGAGACAGCCCTGCGAAATGTCTTCACACGCGCGGACGAAGAATGACGAAGGACGAAGGACGAGGAAGAACAACTGTTTCAGAATGCTAATAACTATGATAACTATGATTTTTAGCAATTTATATATATAAATTACATATATACATACATATACATAGATAACGAATTATGGAAACTTAAACCTAAACTAAATCTAGACCGAAAAGAGAAATCACAAACAAAGAAACAAACAAGTCAACAGGGCACAGCGCTTCTTAACTATATATATATTCATTTCGACAAGCAGAACTTTTTCTAAAAGCCTAAGAAGAACCTTTAAACCTAAAGAAACCTAAACCTAAACCAAACCAAGTACATGTAAAACCAACGCTAATCTTAAAACTATAACTAACTTTTTAAACTAATATTGAAATTGAACCCAACAAAGTGTTCATTAAACTAAAACAAACGGATTACATGATTATGTACAAGCATGTATATGTACTTAACGTTATATACATTAAAGAAACAACACAACATTTTGTATGGCTATGGCAAAAAACCAAAAACAAAATCCGAAAAAGCAAAAAAAAAGAAACATAAGCAGAAGATGGTGAAGAAGAAAAACCCAACAATTTAGATAAGTAAATTTAATGTAAAGAGTTTATTGAATAAATTGAGAAACAACCCGAAACAACAAACAAAAAAAGAAAAGGGGGACAAAACTTTAAATGCAACTTTCATCAGATTTCGAACGAACTTTACGAATTTTCCGAAACAAAAAAAAAACATAAAGAGGAAACTGCGCTCTTTACGCCTATCTACCGAACTTCTCTATAAATAACACACATTATATGATATAATTAATTAAATAACGATGAAGATACGATGACGGAGGCAAGAAAGTTATGGGTTAATCGAAACAGAAAATACTTGCATAGGCATACACTTGTTTTTAGCACTAAATGAATGAGTCTCTCTTGCGTTACTTTTGTTTAACCAAAAATACTAATTAAACCAAAACTAAATTAATATACATACAAAGAAAACATACTATAAAACATACATACTATATATACATACATTACATATATATAAATAGAGTTTTTTAGATCGAAAAGCCCCCAACTCGAATTCGAACTCGAAGAAGAAGCCCAAAAACCGCAAGAAATCTCGTCTCATCTCTCATGGATGTGCTACACACTAAATTAGTAACTAAACTAAAAGAACTAAACTATTGTTAAACCGTAAACACACACATACACACATGAAACATAAAACTCCATTGAAACATCAACTAAATATTACAAGATGCAAAGTTAAACCTCGAGTTAAGTAGGCGCGAGCTTGCAGAAGAACGAGCAGAGGAGAATTTGGAGGAGCCGTCTCAGGCAGTTTGGAGCTCGAACTCGATAGCTCCACAGAAATCCCCCAGAAAACGCAGCTAGGTAAAACGAAATGGAGAAATCGTTAGTGCAGTATAATAAAGAACAAATTGTATTATATCTAAGCCCAGAAAAGTTAAATGAGACAAGTTAAAACCTAATGAGAAACACGACACACACACGACCTAAAACATGTTAATTACAAGCGCTAAAACCCCGGTAAATAGCTAAAACCAAGCAGAGGAAGAAGACGACAGACCCAGACGGCGGCTATTTATTAAAGTGATTTATAGGGCAGAGTTGAAAACCAACTTTCAGCTAAAATATAGAATAATGAATAAATAAAATAAAGACCGAAAAACAACAAAAAAATATTTTAAAGCAAGCGCTTGAATTGTACATTTTTACAAGGCAACACACTGTACATTAAGCGCCCACGGCATTAAGTAAAAAACAAATAAAGAATAAAAAAAACAAAAAAAAAAAAACAAAAAGAGTTGACAAGCACATAAAACAAAACAAAAGAAAAAATGAAAATCCAAAAAAAAAAGAAATTATACGAGACAGCAACAAAGTGTGTGTGCGTGCGCCGGATACACAAGAAGTTGCCTAGCCAGAACGGAAATGAGTTTATTAAATATATACATTTAAAAATTCATAAACAAAACAAAAAGAAATCATGAGAAAGGAAAACCCAAATAATTCGTTGCATAATATTTAAAACGAAGGTAGTATTAAACTCGATTGCCTAATTCTAATATTAAAACCGAAAGAAAACCAAAAACTATAAAAACATTAACATTAACAGTAATAATAATAATAATAATGAAAACAAGAACAACAAAAAATGTTATTATACTTATTATACCGATTAAAATGAAAACAAAAACAAGAAAACCGACAAAAAAATGAAACAAAACAAATTAAAATAAAAATTTTATTTAGATTAAAACCTTTGCACATTTCGCCTGATCTACACACCCGCCCACAGACACTCCGTAGAAGAGGTGAGTCAAAAGGTAGGTTTAGTTGTTAAATATATTTTGTGTAGTGACTAAAAAGAGTCTGATTGCGTTTTAACTACAGAGACATAAAAAGAAACTGAGGTTTTTAAAGTCGTTCAACAAAACGGAGGTTTATTACTCATACGCAACGTTGACCCAATTGACAGAAATCTAAATTGATTAGGGTTTAAAATTTTAACTTTTAATTATTCAACACAAATTTATAAATTCTTACGTATTAAAGCAATTGTAGGGAATATACATCACTAAGACAGAAAGTTAATTGGGCTTTGAGAGCGAATATATAGGGTCGGAAATGACTGCTTTGCATCTGACTGAATTTATACTACCCTTGGTGAGTTGTACCACAACCGTCTCTAAAAATCTAATTAGACAGGATTTCCGAAAGCATTTAATAACGAATTTATTGGAATTTTTTTGGCATTCCATGTCCTTGATAAATTTAAAAGAACTAGTGCTGTATTTTTAGTTGCCAGCCAATGGTGTTGTTTATCACTCATCCGCAACGTTGACCAGATTGATATATAACATAAATTACTAAAACTATCCTGTTTTTCAATTTAAAAAAATAACCCATAAATATTATAATAAATAAATATTTGAAACTATCAAATTAAAAAAAACAAGGTAAGTTTTACCGATAATTGTTTAAAAATTACAAAAATTGTATTAATTAGACCGGATTTCCCTTTATGATCCCCTTCCACAATATTCTTCACTCTGTCCCAACAAAAGCCGCATCAGTTAGGTAACAGATCATAAGCTGCATAGACTTTTTCGGGGGTTTAAGCAAACGCAAAGCAGCCAAAAATTTTAATAAACAGTTACCACATTTAGCAAACATTAATAAACGCGTTGCCAAGCTGGAAAAGAATGCCAGTTCAAGGTGCCTGCTGTCCACTGCGACGGAATCCTTATCGCATACGCTCCCAAACAAACCCGCACGAGATGTGTGTGCTCAGGTAGCCAGCGAGGTAAACCTCATGTCGGAGCACCCGTCCATCCATCTATCCCTCTGTCGGCACTGATAAGTTATCAGTGATAACGCCTCAGCAATCTGACGTCATAAATAAACGAAGTAAGCTGTTATCAGGCTTTTGGTAATAATAGTTTTTGCTTTATTTAAAAACGTCACTACAAAGTTGGTTGCATCATATGGTTAATGGTTAATATTTGATTTCAGATAACACGCAAGTCTGCACTTAAAAATGCGCTACACAAATAGATATCGTAGTTGAATTTCTTCAAGTTCTTTGTCTTGGCTTCTCGAAAAAAGGTACTAAAGGAATCTGTTGTCTCTAATGCCCGCTCTGCCAAGAGGTTTATGGGGAAATATCTTGCTTATTAGGCCTCCTACATATGTATTTCATAGCTCAACTACAAAATACGTTTACAAATATATATATAAATAAATAAATATATATATATATATATATATATATAAGTATGCGTTTGTGTAAGTGCAAAGATGCTTAGTCATTACATCCATGCAAGGAAGGGGCTAAGATTAACATTTATAAATTATGCACAAAATAAATATATATTCGCACTTAAAAGACCTAAGAAAAATCATCACCGCACAGCAACTACTTGGACTTTTCTGCGTTCACTGTTCTTGGCCATTCGCTTGAATTACATTGTCGTTGGTTCCCCCGCAGTTGCGCGGCGCCTGCAGCAGATCGGTATACTGCAGCAGGGCCTCACGCAGCGATCGTGACACCTCCGGCGACGTTGTGGTGGTGCAGTCCACCAGGTATGGATAGAGGCCAATAAGCTGATCCCAGGCGGGCTTGTTTACTGAAAGCGAAAGGAAAAACGTTAAAGGATCGATTTACAAATCGACTTTCAGAATATTGATTTGGTTTTCCCTTACCCTTTGAGGCCGGAGCCTTTTTCATGGACACCACCAGCGTGGCAATAGCTTTAAGCACAAAGGATATCTCTGATAGCCGGAATCTGCGAGGTTAAGCGAGTATTAGGCTAATGGTGTTAACGTTTCAGATTTCAGGAAGTCACCTTGGCAAAGGACACTTGCCGCTCTGCCGTTCATCGTCGTTGAAGCGTTTAAGAACCTCCTGGAAACGATGAAGCAGAGCGGTGACCGCCAGACGCCCGGCAAAGTCCTTGCCGCCCGCCGCTCCAACTGGTAAGAGGTTGGCATTGAGTCGGTTGTTGTTGGCGTTGGCATGATCCTCCAGCAGCGAGAACTGCAGCAGGGTCTCGAAGCACGTCTTAGCAAAGATTTCCCGCAGCTTCCAGTCGGACTCGTAGCAAATGTTCGTGTCCGAAGCGGAGTGAATGGATCCCTTGTTCAGCAGCACCACAATCTGCATGATAAATTGGTGCGGCATCTCATGAGCATGCGGCAGTACCTCGTCCCGCAGCAGCTCGATGACCTGACAATCGATCGTCTCGTCAAGCACAATCTCCTCCAGCCCGCGATCCTCGACGGTGCAGACGCTGGCCGGGAACAGGAACTTGTCCAGAGTGTCCGCCAGATCATCCCAAAGGCTGCCAAAATGCTGGGGCTTGGCTCGCGCCACTTTCAAGCCCGTGTGCAGGACGCTGATCAAACTGGAGATGGCCAGCTTCCAAGTGCTGGACGACAGACACTTGTACTTCATGGCCAACGGAGTGCGAAGCGCCTTGACAATGTCGTGCAGTATCTGTTCCTGCACAACCGGCTCCTCGGTGGCCGTCGTTTGGTACAGCTTCACGCAAATACTGATTGACTTCTCGCCGAAGGGGATGTAGTTCATGCTGACCACCTCCACCGAAGCATTGTTGGAATAGTGACCCGCGGAGGATTTGGCGTACTTGTGCTCGACACTCTGCTGGAAGGTGGGCGGGGCGCAGGCAAACTTACTGAAGATCAGCAGCTGGCGGAAAATGGCGGGAATGAGCTGGCGGATGTGCGAGTCGTTCTTGGTGGCCTCCTGTACGTGATAAGTTATGGTTAAGGAGTTTATTGATTCCATCCCAGTTTATCCTCACCTTCTGTATAAGCTCCATGCAGTCGAGAATGCCATCGTGGAGAGGCGTCAGCAGCGTGTCTGAGACGGTGGACATGATGTAGGGCACCGCATCGGTTTGGACGGGAATACACACCGCATTTGTCAGCACCGTGCAGAATTTGTCAAAGTCAGCGGCGCTAAATCTTTAAATAGGAACGATAAAAAGAAGATACATAGTTAACAAATTTACGGGTTTACTTACTTGACTTGGATGTGCTGAAAGATGGCGGGAAAGATTTGAATCAGGGCCGTGAGAAAGGCCTGACTGGGAATGTAAAAGTCGTCCTGGCTGTCTCCGCCACTGCTGTTTTGCTGCTGTAGTTTTGTTGTGGTCGACGTGGACATCTTGGTGCTCTCCATGCCAATACTCAGCCAGATGTTCCAGGCAATCTGCTCAGGAAAGATGGAATAGGAATAGGTAAAGGTTTAAGGGAAAATATAAACCTAAAGACAGCCAATAAGCTAACAAAAAATAGCTTCAACGTTGGCCTTCCTGACTCCACTCTACCCTAAACACTACTCACAGTCCAAATCTCCCCGTCCTGCTCCTGAGCCGTCTGTGGATCCTTCAGAGACCGCTCCGTTCGCTCCGTCGAGTTGTGGTACATTATCTCCTGCAGGGACTTAAGGGCGGCCAACGATACCTCGCCATTCTTGCTCAACGCCGCATTCTGGATAAACTCCAGGATCAAGGACCACGCTCGCTCAAAGTCGCCCAGCTGCTGAAGCAGCTCCCGCTTGGTGTTGAACACCCGACACACACCCGAAAGGGTAAGCACCTGTGTCTCCGCCCATTGCTTCTGGGCGGTGTTGCGCGAGTGATGGATGAGGATGTTGCCGCTGGCATCCACCTTCTCGTTGCTGGCCGAGCTGCTTAGAGCGCGCACATTGTCCAGCAGCGGGAAGAGCACCTGCCAGACCAGCGCCTGCCATGTGGGCGGATTTAGCAGGCTGCCGTGGGCCGAGATGGTGGAGAAGAGCGTCTGGCCGGCTGATTTACGGACCGCCGGACGCAGATCCACACACAGCTCGCCCAGCTTGGCGTACAGGCACATCCACAACTTATCGAACTGCGGCATTTTCACGGTGCCTGGAAAATCGGGCAGAATGGACACATCCTGGAGCTGCGTGGACATGAGCTTGTCCTGGTTTTGATTGAAGAAATCTGAAATGTTCCACTGAAAAGTAAGAATTAGGAATAATTCTTTTTCGACTTCTATAAGACTTCTTACCATTAGGCCAATCGCCGTCAGTGAAATGTTCAGCTCTTGGGTCTGAGAGCCGAACTTGGCCGCCGTGCTGATGCACAGGGGCAGGCACCGCCAGGGCATCACGGTGAGAAAGTCGGTAATGACCAGCTGCAGGCATTGGAATGCTGTGCGAACCAAGGGCTCGCCATGGTGCTCGTTGACAGCGCCAATGATCTCGATAATGGCCGGCCAGCCAAAGGAGAGGATCTCACCGGCGGTGTTCAGGATCTGAAGGACGCAGTCCAGCTGCCGTTGGCGTACATCTGCATGCAGTACAGTGGACAACTCGGACAAGGGACTCAATAGCATGGTTTGGAGTTCCTTTAGGACAGAAAATACATTTTATTACGAGCTGTGAAACTTGATAACTATAATCACTCACCATGTTCTCCTTGAGCGGTGTCTTGTGCTTGAACTGCAGTGCGGACTTTACCAAGTAGGTAATGGCCTCCACGCCCCACTCTCGCATTCGAATGTGCCGGTGCTGACATACCTCCAATAGATGGTTGGTCAGCGGCCGCCACAGCACCTTGATGCGCGGCATATTCACTAGGCCCGTCTCCAACAGCTTGGCCACTGCAAACAGGGATGGCTCCCGATTGGCGTAGGCCAGTTCCATTGCCTCGTGCGAGAGTTTGCAGAGGGCGTCGATCAGATGATGCAGTGCCACATCGTCCAGATGCTGGCTGGACTCGAAGAGCTGACTCAGCATTTGTGACAGAACCGGAAGATCGGCCATCACGGCCGTCTGTATGCCCACATTCGCCTCCACCGCTGGCTTGGGCATGGCCTGGAGACTGCCCCCGGTGGAGGGCTTTAGTCCTAGGATCCACACCAGATGCTGAAGCGTCTGCAGGACGATGTGCCACGAGGTGCCCAGTATATCACCATTGTTGTGCGCCAGGAAGAGGATGGCCCGCATACACTGCAGATTCTTGTTGGTCAGCATCACGGGCGCCTGCATCACGCTGTGCGGCAGCGAGGCGGAGGGCAACGGTGTGCCCACGGCCACGATTTGGGGCCGAAAGTCTCCGGAATCGCCGCTGCAATTATTGATGAACTGACTGCTCAAATCTTGGCTGCCACTGCGGGTGTGGCATCTCAGTTCTCCGTCCGCCTGGGTGGCGGTGTTGGCGAATATGGACATGGCATAGTGCGGCGGGAAGGAGGCCCGGCACATGGCCATGATGAAGGCATCGCGCGGCTGCAGCTGTTCCAGCATGCCACACAGGGCAGCATAGTTCTGCATGGCCTTGAGGATGTTCTCGGTGGTCGCCTCGTCAATGGACGTCTCCACCAGGGGGATGAAGGCGCTGAGGAGGCCTGACCAACTGGAGTTGACAAGCTGCAGGCAAAGCGGCTTATGCTCTTCCTCGGTGATCACAGCCGTGTTGTGGCTAGGGTGCAGCTCGGGCGTGCGCTGAATAACGCCGCCAATGGACCGGGTCATGTCCAGGAGTATGGCATGACCCACCGAGATTCCATAGCTGTCGGGTATGTTCGGGGCATCTAGCTTGTCCAGCATCTCTAAGCTGTATGGAGAGATTAAGTAAATTTAAGCTTGGTTTTAAAGGTAAGATGACCCTGGTGCACTTACTAAACTGCCTTGGATATGCCGGGCGCAAAGGTGGCAACCAGCGGCAGGTAAGCCCCGCGGAACATAAAGCCGCACTGATTGTTTCCCGACAACGCGGACAGGGTGCTGCCCATCCCGTTCTGCTGTCCATTCAGCATGGCCGAGGCATTGATCAGGGAATAGCGGACATAGCTGCCCATAGCGGCTATCATGTCATGGACAATGTTGGTGGCGTGGTTCTTAAGGTCGTACGACTTGCAGAAGAAGGCAATCAGGGAGGAACGCGTCACCAGCTTATGGATGACCTCCAGAGCCAGGGCTCGTTGCCAGCCTGGCTTATCCGGATCCAAGAACTTGATGATCAGCGACAGGAATATCTCGCACTCGGTCACCAAGATGGTATGGTACTTCTGTATGAGAATGGCCACCAAGCGAAGCAGCCGCATGCTTATTGGGAAATAGGGCTTCTCGGCCGGCACGGGTGCATTGCCACTGCTGGGAGCTGCCGGGAGCTGGCGGTGTTTCACGTTTGGCGAGAAGAGCTTTATGACCAAGGCACACACCCGCTCCTTAAGTAGCAATCGGAAGTCGTTGCTCTAAAAAAGGTGAACGTTATACATGTAGAGATCCTAAATAACACCTTTTACAAAACGCACCTCATGGAACACGGCACTGAAGTTGGTGAGCACGGCCTCCAGCAGCTCCAAGCCGAATGTGCGCGTCATCTCCGTCATGCCCACCAGCCAGTACGGCTGCTCTGCGTTAACCAACTGCACTAGATCCTGGAACAGTAGAAATGCATCCGAGGCGAAGGTCTGCACATCCTGACCGCCTCCGCCCTCGGCCGTCTCCGCTGGCGAGGCACTCGTCGACTGCTGCTGTTGTTGCTGCAGACTTTGCACTGAATCCTTTTCGAGGTAGACCCGCTCGAAAACCAGCGACACAAGCTGGCGGATGGTGGCTCCGGCGGTATTGACAATTGTGGGATTCTTTGTGTAGTGCAGGCGGAAGCACAGAACCAAGGCCTTCGCCAAGGTGTCGCCATGCACCACCGTGTTGGTGGTCAGCAGCAAAGTCACCGTTTGCAGCACCTTCACCTCCTCGATGTTGTTCTCCATGAGCGTCCACAGCGCATTGGTGATATATAGGGCTCCCTTCTGGTCCACCACCTGCTGTGTGATTAGTCGCTGCATCATGCCCAGGCAAAACTGCAAGTCAATAAGAATTTAAATACAGCTTCAGCGTGATTATACACTGACTCACCTTTATGATCTTCAGATCCTTGGTCTCGCATCCCTGAACCAGGGGGTAGAGTATCTGGTTGACGGTGTAGTACACGGAATTTTGTTGGCTGCTGCCGGCAGAGCAGAGCTTGGAAATGGCCTCCTCGCACGCCTAATTGGGTGAACGGGACCAGAAACGGAACAGAACAGAATTAATGACCATGTGTTGCAAGTGGAAATGTCACAAAATCAATTTCATTTGCGCTCGCCGCTATCAATTTCATAATTGCGTAGAACAAACACAGGTGGAAAACAGAGAAAACCACCCCCCGCCCGCTCCGCCACACCACACCACCCAACGGGGGGTGACACACACGGACAAGTGCCGCAATTAGAGAAGAACGGCCGTGAAAACACACACGTCAGCCATGCAGGAGCACTCACCTCCTTGATCTGAGGGTACTTCTTCTTGGTCTCTAGCGAGAGCGTCTTAAAGTCCGCCTGCAGCGCTTCCACAAACTTGTGCACATCCTGGCCCCCGCCTCCGCCCACGAACGACATGGTCCCTGCTGCTGCCGCTGGTGGCTACTCCAACTGCACTGACTTTCGGCTACTGGCTGCTCCGCGACGAAGGACAATCACCGCTCTAGCTGCAGGCCACATTTAAGTACCGGAACCGATGCTCACATATGCAACGCAGGCACTCGGAAAAGTGTAATAATAAATATTATGAGCAATGCCGTGAAAATTTGTGATTCGTTTTGACAGCTGACGTACACAGTGCGGTGCAGTGTTGGAAAGCGTGATGCGTTAGTTAAGCTATCGCCAGATCTGGCGGGGAAAATATCTAAATTGGCAACACTGGTTGCAAGGATTTCGAGATAGGGTTGTGGGATAAATTAAAGGATTATTTTAATAATTATATAAATAATTAAATAAATATATATAAAGTAAATTGGCAATCGATAAGAATTTTTCTTGTGGAGGATCGCTTTCCCTTGCAGCTTGGGGCTAAAATATTAAGAAAACAATTTATAAATATCGCAACTTCGACATTTGGTCAAAAAAATCACGATATAAATATTTAGAACAAAATATCGATATATTGTTATTGTGATACATTATCAACCCTATTTCGAGATCTAGGTCGCAACACAAAGGATAATAAAATGGGAAGCTTATAAGGCGACAGGCTGGGCTTGGGCAAGGACCCAAAGGTCCCATAAGTCCAAAGTCCAGCTAGCCTAACTGAATGGGCATGGTTTCTACCCAGCAAAATGGAAATAAAAGAAAAAGATTCGCCTGAAAATCAAAAGATATCCAGGAGGAGAGCCAACGTCCAAAGTAAGTGGTCAAGTATGCATTACATTCGCTGCCAAATTATGTTTTTTATGTAAACCAGACTTGCTGGGCCATTTCACACAGCTTGAAGGATTAACGAATGAAATCCAGGCAAATATCAGGACAAAAAACAGACTTTTTATAGTCATGGCATCGGGCATACTGCGCTTCATCCTAATCCTAATCCTCGTCACATTCACTATTTTCTCGTACATGTCGAAATCAGGAATCATGGCAAAACTGGATTTGATGTCATCGGAACCGTCAGGAGACAAAGATTCTGTGAACACCTCCACATCTTCTACTGATAACAGGGCTTTATCTGATTTTGGTAACTTGGGAAGTACTGGCAACATCAATCATATCAGAAACAAACAATTCTCGTTTTCTGAAATCTTCAGAAATAAAAAGCCAGGTAAGGATTTAAAGAAACTTTTTCCGAAGTAAAATCAGAAGATTATTTTATGCCCTCCCCGAAAATAGTAATATTTTCAAAAGAACCCTTAATCCACAGATAAGAAATCTTTGGATGGCAAGCATATTACGTCCCGAAAACCATATAAATTGAATAACCAGGCTCACATCCGAATACCACTCGCAGGTGCTATCTATAAGCCCGGCCATCTTGAGAATGAAATCGACGTACAAAGGATATGCCCCCGCGACGGTTTCTTTACAGAGTTGTTGGTTCTGATTACCTCAGCCATAAACCATAGGCAAGCAAGGATGGCCATTCGACAGACGTGGATGCACTACGGCAGCCGCAGGGACGTGGGAATGGCTTTCGTCCTGGGACACGACAAAGATAATAAGCAGAACAAAGCGCTTGACACCGAGGATTATATGTATCGCGACCTTATACGGGGTCACTTCGTGGACTCGTACAACAACCTCACGCTCAAAACCATGTCATTGCTAGAGTGGGCGCATCGCCATTGCCGGCGCGCTAGGTACGTCCTCAAGACGGACGACGATATGTTTGTCAATGTCCCCAAACTGCTGTCGTTTCTGCACAAGCTTAGGGCGAATCGAACTATCTATGGTCGTCTAGCAGATAACTGGAAGCCAGTGCGCAATAAGTGGTCCAAATACTACATATCCGTTGCCCAATATGCGGAGGATGTGTTTCCCGCCTTCACCACGGGACCAGCCTACGTTCTCACAGGTGATATCGTGAACGAACTTCTAGTCAATTCGTTCAACACCACCTTCCTAAAGCTGGAAGACGTCTTTATAACGGGCATCGTGGCCGAACGTCTGGCAATTAAGCGGGTGAATGTGCGCGATATTACCAACGTTCGCAAAAAACTGGAGGCATGTCGCATCCGTGACCTGATCACTGTGCACATGGTAAGTCCCAACGAGCAGTTCGATGTGTGGAAGAAGCTGTTGGACGATTCTATCAAGTGTTATAACGGAAAAGGAAGTAAATAATCTTACCCAAAAAACATTTGTAATTCAACGATAAGATGTGATATATTGTACATATTTCCTATTAAATTAAATAAAAATATATTTTGCTTAAAAAATTAAAAATGACTAAAACCTTTTTTCGAAAGACCAGCTTTCCTGATAAATCAAAAACTTGCAAGTATAATACAAAAATCAAACATTTAACGAACAATATACACAATACTTTATGTTAATAAAATAATAAACACATTATTTGCTTTTGATATAAAATATATTTTAAAAATCAAATTATGTACAATTTAGAGCAAACAAAAAACACAACTATAGAAGGACTTTAATCATCAAAGTACTCTCGGTACTTGAAAAGACTGTAGCAGGCCTCGATTCCACCTAGAGGGCACTACTTTGCTGGTAAACATAGAACTCATCCTCATCCTTATTATCCGACTTTACAACTCGCAGCTTTCCCTCCTTTTGCAACTTGCTGAGGTGATGGTTCACATTGTAGGCCGCAGCAGGCCAGAGGTTCTCCGGTGTCTCCTTGTAAACCACCCGCACCACGTCAATCGCCTGCCAGCGATCGTTGGGGCGCTGGACGAAGTAGTCGAGAATCTGCGCTTCCCGCTGGTTGCGATGATTAATGTAATACTCGATCTTGCCAATTGGTTCCTCGATGACATTGCCATGACCCGGGAAGATGCGCAGCGGCTTGATGTCCAATATCCGCTCCAGGCTCTTCATGTACTCGAAAAGATCCTCGAAGACGGCGGTGCCCTCACCCAGGATGCAGTCGCCGCTGAAGAGGGTGCCCTCGTTCATGGCCAGCACCACATGATCGGTGGTATGGCCTGGCGTGTGCACCACGCGCACATTCGCTCCCTCAGTCTTGAATTCCTGGTTGTGGGTCAGCGGGTGGAGCTTGATGTGCGCAGGTATCTCGGGGCACACATCCTGGGCATCCGTGCGTTTGTACTTGAACACGCGACAGTCCTTGTCCGCCAAATTGGTGCCCAAAATGCTCTTTACGCCGCCGACGTGGTCGTGGTGCCAGTGGGTCAGCAAGATTGTGTCTATGGAGGCCTGCTCCTCCTTTAGGACATCGTTCAGGTGCCCAATGTACTGCGGCACATCCTCGTCACCGGTGTCGATCAGGATTCGCCGCTTCCCACTGCCCAACAAGTAGGTGTTCGTGCCCTGGAGTGTCATAGGACTGGGATTGCAGCCCAGGATCCGGATAACGGATGAAGTCAGCCGGGTTACGGCCGGAATCAATGCCATTTTATCGTTCACGCAATCTAAAAAGTGGATTTAATTGATGTATAAAAGTGCTGTCTGGGCCGATAAACGTACCTGAAAACAGTAACAAAATAATCCACCCTAAGATGAGTATTTTAAAGGTTCTAATCTTCCTTTGACTCTTGTTAGGCCCACATAAACACGCGTATTATTGCAATTAAATGAACTTTGCTCTTATCAATAAAGTTTTTAATACCAAAATTTCTTTAAGAACAGCTGTTTTAAACAGTGTTGGTAAGCGTATTATGGTTTTTAAACCACTTCTTCATTAGTGTGACCAAAAGTAACCCTCGTCGTCTGGCTATTTTTTTTTTTCAAAAATCTCATATCACTCATCACCTGGCAACACTGCGCGGAACCAGTAATAAAATAATTTCAGTGCGGCCCACAAAAAAAGAGGAAAAAATTGGGATGCGTGCTGCCGCTGTAGCGCAGCTCATTGTGCAAAGCCTCAAAAGTGTCATATAGCGAATGGTGACAAAATAACCCTTTCTTGCAATTGCAAACTGCGCGAGCGAAGAGAAAATCCGTGGAAACGCGTTCCATAAATCAGAGTCTGCTGTGCGGTCCAAAAAAACAACAAAAACGCGAGAAACGGCAGAGCACTTATGCTAATGCTTATTTATTTTTAAAACATGCTACGCATGACTAATGAAACGGGTTGGCGTTATTAAAGACGATAAAAACAGAAATACTCAGCTAAACTAAAAACTACCCAAGGCTCTGGGGGCAAACACACACGCTCGCAAAACCCACACACACAACCGAGAAACTTGTGGTGGCGCCTAGGGTCCGACAGCAACAACAACGACTGCAACAATAGGCCATAATAGGAGGATTACCACTGCTGCAACAACAATAACTACAAACAACAATTCATCATTCAAGAAGCAAATTTATTAACGCTAAATAAACACTAAAAATAAACAGGCAACAGCAAGTAATTATGCTTGACCCTGGTCCAACAATAGCCGTCGTTGCCGTTGCCTTCGCCGCCACAGCTATATCCGATTCCGAATCCAAAGCCCCGCTGGAGCAAGTGCAAGTGAGACGCCGCTAAAGCCACGCTTGGGAGGTGAGTTTGCCTAGAGCTGGAGAAGATTGGGCGACGAGACGAGACGCAATGACGATGACGATGCGTTGCCCGGGGTTTTGTTATTTTATTAACACACATATTTATGTGTATTTCTTCGGTTGGGCAACGCAACGTAACGCAGCCCATTTCCAAATCCCAGGGCCGGACATTGCACCATCTCAAAGCTAAGCTTAAGTAGTAGGTTTCATTAACACAGTCGATCTTTGACTCTGATTGTTATAGGCCTCCTAAAATAAATATGTCTATATTAAGTGGTAAATATAAAGTGCGAAAAGAAGGTACATTTTTAAATAACTTCAAATTTGGTAAATATTTTATCAAACAATTAATTTCTTGTAAGTTTGACAGAAACACACTTGCTCGTACTATGGTTTCGTTGGATAGCCAACCTTCCCCAATTAGCTTGTAATTTGTACCAATTAAAATTTAAATTAAAATAAATAATATAATCTATACTCATACAATACATACACATGGCCGAAGTAGCTTGAGTTTACGCCCCATATTTATTCATTTTCTTTCTTAATAAAGTATTCAATTTAACTGTATAAATCTAAAGGTAACACTAAATAGGTTTATAATTTTAAGGCAGTAAGTTATTCAGTAGCAACTGTTAAAATTGGGCAAAAATAAGTAATTATTCATATTATTTTTTAAAGGGCATCAGTATATGAAAACATATGGAGATGCAGTTATTTAAATAGTATTTAATCGAAATTTCAACACAGAACACTTGTAATAAATATTTATTCGCCGAAAATAATCCATTTGTATAGCTGCTATTCTATAACCCTTGGTGTGGTTTCCACGTACATGAAAACAGAACCTGCAAAAATAAAGCATTATTTACAAAAGTAAACATAGGTGGATCTAAAGGCTCCATAAAGTCCAGTGTATATCATGGGCATCTGGTTGCAAAAGCGGTAATTAATTTCGAAACCACTACACAGATCACTTCTCTTAGAATTTGTCTAAACTCGTCTGATTATAAATTATAATTTATAATTATTGATCCCCTTGATCTGTCCAGCCGACTTTCCACGGACTAGTTGACTTTTATTAACGCGTTCCCGGGTCCAGTTGGATGCCTTTTGATTGATGGCGGGGCAGCTGGGAGATGAAGATAGTTTCGCGACGCCCGAAAACCCGTTTTCCGCCTAACCGGCGATTATCTGCGGTTCATTGTACTTATTAGCAGAGTCAGAGTCAGAGTCGGAGTTGGCGTTGGAGACGGGGCCACGTAAAGCAGCCAGATTGAAAGCTCGGACCCACTTCCGCTCCCAGCCCTCTGCTCCTCAGCGTGAGCTGTTTTCTGCTGAAGTCGAGAGCTATACACTCCATCAAATTACGCGTTCTTGTCAAATTTCACGGCTGTTTGGCGATTTCGCACACAATTACAAGGCAGTTAAAAGGAAAAGAAACGAATTACTGATGCACGTAGAATAATTACAGGCAAAGTTCTCGCAAATTGAACAATTATAAGCTATCGAGTCATGAGTTAATGAAATAAAACGTTTAAACCTGAATATTTGGGGCAGCTTAGTACTTAAAATTGCCATTAAAATCGGTTTACATTTATTGTTTCCCTCCAACCGTTTGTAGTATATTTTCTTACAATTATTTATGACTTGCTGATAATAAAAAGTTGTAGTTATATTCGCAGAACAATTATTAAATATCGTTAACGAATAGCCCATAATTTCGTAAATCTGTTTCCCGCAACTCATTCTCATTTGTAAAAATCCCCAGTTCCCCTTTATTCTATTGATAAAACCGTACTTTATTCAAAGTGCAGAAAATTCTACTGATAGTATAGTAAGCATATACAGTATAAGTACTCCAGATTTATGGCACACAAGGGAAGTGGAAGTCAGATAAGCGGTCGGTCGGACTACGATAATTACAGAGAAATTCCAAGTAAAATGGCCTTGTATTTAAGCTGAAAAGCTTCAGCTCAACGCTGCATTTGGCAGTGATTCATCTCATCGCTGATAAGCCGCACTTTCGCTCTCGCCGAATAACAAAAGAAAGGGCTGATCTCTTATCAATCCGCTGTGCGCGTCACGCTGCGGTTCCCAATATGATAATGTATGCTATGAAAAGCATTATAAATCCGTTTATTAGCTTTGACTTTGTTGTGATAAGAGTCGCAGACAAAAAACACGATACGCGTCGTTCCCCAAAAAATATTCCATTACTCGCAGTCGTGGTGATTCTTTCCGGTTCCCAGGGGCGGCAAAACCAGATTCCAAAGTTCATCAGCGATTACCGCCTCTGATTAACTGTCTAAAAATATTGGATAACTCTTTTAATTAAATGTCTGTGTGATGCCATTGAATGCCATTGTCTTATCAAGAGTGTCTCTCTCCCCATATTAAAATATCTATTCAATAACTGTATTTATGAGGTGGCAGTAAATAGTTTTATTGATAAGTTAGCCTCTAAGTGGAAATACGCAGAAAATGGTTAAGGCCTTATCAAGATGGGGAATTTTCAAATAAAAAACACAGCAAGAATGCTGCCTGAACAAAGCCTTTAACAAGTCAATTTGACGTTTCCTTTATTGATTTCTAGAAAATCGCATTTAAAAATAAACGCATTTCCTATACAGAAGCACTTTAACAATGTAAAGGTTATTATCTTGGGTTTCCCTTTCTGTCAGATAAGATTAGGTATACTTTACCACCATTTCCATTAGGCCAAGACACGGTAATTTAAAGTTCGATTGCCAGATTTCCTTGACAAATATTTGGATATTCAGACATATAACTTACCTTTCCAGTTAGACCGGTGCCCCGATTAGATAATGCTAACTGTCTGATAATTATTAACTTATCGACAAACAAATAAGATAGCCCACGTACCAACGAATGACGCATGGGGGATTTTCATTAACTCGGCTTAAGACAAGCCAAATCGAAAGTTGTTGGAAAAGTTGCGGTTGTTTATTGATTTCCATGACAAACTATCGTCGCACCCAACTGGTTCTATTTTTATGGCAACCCAGAGGTAGGGTTGGATTTGCAGCTATATATAAAATAAAATGCGACTCGAAGAAAGCCCTCTAGCTCGAAAGAACTCCCAAATGATGATGGGTTCGACCTGATAGCCAATCTTATCGTCCAGAGAAGGCGAGTCAAGTGGCTCCGGCGGCACTGGTCAAGAGTTTCTCGCTGCTGTTGCTGTTTCTGTTCTGCAGCCACTCCACTCCTCGCTTCGAAACCGGGTCAAGAATGCTGTTGACTTATTTGAGTCGCATGCAAAGTGGAGACGGAGCCCAGAGCGCCATGTCGTGACAGTTCTGGAAGCTGTACGTGCGTGTTCTCGGCTTTTGGGGAATTCATTAGCTCATGGAAACTTCCCAAGTGCTTCCCCATTCGTCATTCTCATTACCATATAAATCGGTGGACATGTTTTTGCCATAAAATCGTTTAATACTCAAATAGTTGGGGGTACTCGAAATCTCGGGAACATAAACTCTGAATAGGGTTTATTTTAATGCAAATAGAATCTTGAAAATATTTCACAAATTCCAAGCGAATATATTTCAATTGGTAAGGGCAAAAAGTGTCTTATTTAATGCATTCCCTGGAACTTAGAACGTCAAATAAATTGATAACACAAAGTTTTAAAAAATATACTATTGAATCAGCCAGGTGGAGCTGAAAACTCTGCCCTGATTTCAAATGAAATTGCAGCTTAAATTTGCATTCCAAATAAATACTAAAAGTGTAAAAATATCTTATCATTCAGTGTAGGTGACTCCCACCTCGCTCGTGCCCTCTACAAATATTTACATTATTTTATACTCACTACCAAAGGTAAAATAAGAAAAATAAAACATGCCATAACAGTTTTAAGTCTGTAACTCGACTACAAAATACCTTTGGGCTAGATGAAACTCTGTATACGGATTACAAATTAAGAGTTTCTCAAATAGATCAGAAGTAGTATAATATATTAGGAAAATTTCTACAGGAACCTTTTCAATTACTTTGGGTGAAGATCTCCTTAAAAATATTTAATTTCCATATAGTAGGCTCATAAAATTAGTATTTACTTTATCTGGAATATACAAAGTTTGGATGATAAAGAGAGTAATTCACTTCCGTAAGTTGCAATCTATATCTATATTAGTGTCCATATGCCCTGGTATTCCCTGGGTGTACGTACGTCGTGGGAGCACTTAACAAATCAGCACTGAATCAGTTGTTTACTTAAATTTCCGTCTGTTCTCATTGCAGTCGCACTGGAATCGTTGCAGGGATTGCAAGCGTCGTCGTTACCATATAATACTCACCAACACAGATAACTGAAAGAGAGAATCAAAAAGAAACGAGAAAACAAAACGAACCCGTGGAGAACGGGGAGGAGGAGGAGCAGAGTCCAGACTGAAACTGAGGCCTAGACTGACTGAGACTGCACCATGGTGGCCGTAGGCAGCGTACACAACACGCGCATGCTGCGCTTCTTTTTAGTCCTAATCGTGGTGATCCTCACCATCTTCATCTACGCCTCTTACTCCACAACGGCCACCTTAACACAGAATCATGTGCATTCGGCGGCATCGCCACCCCAACAGCTGATCGGACCAAATCCCATGTTGGTCATCAATAATACAGACAACAAAGATTACGCCCAGTCAGCTGGAGCGGAAAGTGCGCCCAAAGTCTCGAGTAGACAGCCGACTCCACTGCAACAGCAACAGATTCTGCCTCTGGAGGTCCACAGGAAGCATACACAGCATCGGCTGCCCACCATCGATGAGGATGCCCTGCTCGACGGCGGCTCTGCCGGCGCCAGTCCCCAGTTGGGTGGCGCTGCTGAACAGACGCCGAATGCCATGGCGGATGAGTTGCTGCTTGAGGAGCAGCAGTATGGCCAGAGCGTTGATGGCATCACGGGTAAGTGGAGAACGTAGGAGCTATGACCCTATCATGATATAAATTTGTATCATTTGTAGGGAACATCAACAGTAGCATCAATAACAACGTCAATAACAACGGCACCGGAGACGTGTTGGTTGCCAGGCAATCAGCCGTTCCCGCCTTGCCGTCATCCCAGCAACAGCAACAGCAACAGCCGTCCCAGGTCCAGGCAGGGCAATCCGATGCCGAGGTACTCATTCCTACGTCCAATTTGCAAAAGTTTATCGAGAATGCCGATAAGATATTGAAGAACATCACCACAAGCAGCAGCACGGGCAATGGAGTTGCAGCTGTCTCGGCAACCGGAAATGACCAGAACACGGGTAAGAACTAGGAGCATTCCGCTTGCGTTTAGCTGCACAGCTTCTGCAGACACATGAAAAGAAAGTTTCTCAATTAATATAGAGAAATAACGAGGGGTCACAGATCAAAACAACAAAACCGAATAATTGAAATTAAGAATCTAAAGATTCGCCTATAAGGTTTTAGTTTTATGATGTCAATGATGTCAAATTCGTGTGAATCCCTTTTCTTAACGATCCGTATGGATGCCATACCCATAAAACTCAGCCAAAACTAAATATTTGTACAGGCTGACGTCGCAGTCATTTGGTTTAGTCCATGGAAATGGCAATAACGAATGCGATGTGCCCCGCCAGCTATACATATATCGCGTTTCATTATGGAAGTGCTATAAACAATCGCTACGTCGTCTTTCCCTCCTATTGGGTTACAGCGCCCAACGCCTGCCTGTCTATGGGGACTAATTAGAATTGGATTACCCCTTTTATTTGCATTTCCATATACGTGACACAGGAAGCTCTTAACTCTTGGTTTTCTCTTTTCGTTTTAGACAAAGGCATTCAGCTGCAGTCGGAGGTGGCACAACCCAATACGGCAGAAGTCTCAGAGGTGGAACATCCCTCGGAATCCAAGGTGATTCAGGAGATCAAGGAGGCGAAAAAAGAAGCAGATGCAGCCCCAGCAGCACCAGCCAAGTCCGTCAAGCCATCTGTGCCCATTGCGCGGACGACTAAGGGCAGGGGAGCCGCTCCTAAGGAGCCAAGTGCTCCGGTGGATCCCTCCAAGGGCGTTATCGCCGAGAAACTGTATGAACAGGGACATCTGGATGATGAAATCGACGCGGATAGAATTTGCCCAAAGGGCGGAGAATTTATCAAGCTAATGGTTCTCATTAGCTCGGCGATGTCGCACGATGCGGCCAGGATGTCCATTCGGCAGACATGGATGCATTACGGCAGCAGGCGGGATGTGGGCATGGCCTTTGTCCTAGGCCGTGGCACAAACGAAACTCTAAACAAGGCGCTCACCCAGGAGAACTTTATTTACGGGGATCTGATACGCGGCAACTTCATAGACTCGTACAACAACCTAACCCTCAAGACGATCTCGACTCTGGAGTGGGCCGATTTGCACTGCCCGAAGGCCAAGTATGTGCTCAAAACAGACGACGACATGTTCATCAATGTGCCTAAGCTGCTGGCCTTCCTCGACAAGCACAAGGACAAGCGAACCATATACGGCCGCCTGGCCAAGAAGTGGAAGCCCATCCGCAACAAGAAGTCCAAGTACTATGTGTCCGTGGATCAGTTTGCGGCGGGTGTTTTTCCCTCGTTCACCACCGGCCCGGCGTACGTCCTCACCGGCGACATCGTGCACGAGCTGTACGTGCGATCGCTGAAGACGGTATACCTGAAGCTGGAGGACGTATTTACCACAGGTATCGTGGCCAAGAGCCTGGACATCAAGCGGGTGCAGGCCAACGAGTTCGTCAACCGACGCATCTCGTTTAACCCGTGCAACATCCGCAACGCGATCAGCGTGCACATGATCAAGTCCAACGAACAGTTCGATCTGTGGAAGAAACTGCTGGACCAGACCACCAAGTGTAAATAGTATTTTAAGTTTAGGGTTTAGAGGAGCGACCGCGAAGAAGGTTGGTATGAATAGAGAATGATTAGCAAAGGCAGCTATTATAGAATTATAGAGTTAGCATTAGTCACTAAGTCCTAGGAATACTTATCACAAATTACGCTGTCCGCGATCCCAGCATTCCGCCTAAGTGCTTGCGGTCCGACAGCGCATAATTTTAAAAAGGATTTGTAGTTTAATTTTAGCATTCTGAATGCCATTATTTAAATGATAATTACTGAGCGATAACTGTGGTTACATCTTAAACACTAAATACATGAATGTATATCAAGAGAAAACAGAAAATAGTAAAGTTCTTTATTTCTAATATCTCTTACAGATCAATCCAGAAAATAGTGAAACTCTTTATTTCTATATCTATTACAGATCAAACATGGTATTGAACACGATATATATGTAGATTATATTGAACTTTTACATTTGATACATGTAAATGCCTACATTAATTATTGATTCTCTGTTTGATAATCTAAGTGCCACAAAACTGGCCTATCTGCATTCGCAGTAAGTCTATAAAAAGGTTTGAAATTCTGTTAACAGTGGAATTACCAACAGATTGCTGGAATAACACGCATGACAACAATTTTTATTAGCAAACATATATCAACTAGTTTATTTATTGCACTTATCGCGGCAAAACCAGTTGGACAAATTTAAGACATTAGCTTTCATTCGGATGAGAAGCTCGCTTTAATGGTTAAACTTCCTCTGAATCTTTTACTGCGTAATTATCAAGAGATCGGTTCGAGATAGGACTGAATGAGTTCAGGGCTCCTACTTATCGGTTATTTCTTGAGAATCCGTGCCTTCGAACCTTGCTGGATATGTACAGGTGAATTGCACAAGTTAATTATTATTATTTGACACCTACTACCTGTCCATGTGCCTTGAATGTGACATTTCACAAAGAATGTGCAATGGCAACCAGAAACCTGATAAAACTATTGAACACATTTAAGGAACTAAACAACAGTAGGGTATAGACTTGTCAAGTATGCAGTGCCGAGAGCATATATGCATTTTTTATGGAGCAGATAAATATTAGCCTTACTATCAATGTCTCTTACTGTTCAGAGACTGTTTAGGTAAAGTTACTTTTAGTTGCCCCAACTTATTTAAAGTCAGCGGCTATAATTTTTAGCTGTAGACACATGGAGAGTTTTGGTATTCTGCGCCTTCTTCGATTATTTTGCTTATTATTAACCATTGCAGCAGCCATTATAGTTTTGAGATGCAAGTTTCCAATAAATCAAAAAGAAGAGTTATTTTTGGAAACTGAGCTCTTTCCTTATAAAGGTAAGAACATAATCTTGTTTCAAAGTGCTACTTGTCCTATTAAGATTAGAGACATTATTGTTTGATTGTTCAATTAAGCGACTTCTTATAACGATGGAAAGTAAACACCACTAAGCACTCGTGTCGCTACTGTCTGACAAGTTTGATGACATCCAATGATAAGCATTAATTGCTTCCCGTCTTTTTAGATAACAGCTATAAGGAGGGGCTAACTGATTCACTCCATGGCGTGAAGAGTTTCTTCAAACGGAAGATGAGACCATTTTTGGGAAAAACTCCCACAACAGGGAAGATTTTAAAGCACAGATCCAGCAGGAAAATAATAAGCCAAGTGACAGTTGAAATCTATGAAAATGGACACCTGGACAAGGAGATTGATGCAGAGCGGTTATGCCCACGTCTAGGAGCGGACATGAAGCTCCTGATGATGATCACTTCAGCGCCAGGAAATGTCGAGGCGAGACTAGCCATTCGGCAGACTTGGGGCACCTTTGCCAACCGCCGGGATGTTGGAATTGCCTTTATTTTGGGTCGACAAGAAAATGTTTCCATTGGTCAGGCTCTTAGCCAGGAGAATTTCCTTTACGGTGATCTAATACGCGGAAATTCGATTGATACTCTGAATAACCTCACCCTCAAGACAATTTGCATGCTGGAATGGGTGAATCTGCACTGCCAAAAGGTAAGATATGTCCTTAAAGCAGACGACGACATGTTCATCAATGTGTCCAGGATGTTGGCCTTCCTTGAGGCTTGCCAGGATCAGCGGAGAGTGATCTACGGCATTCTGGCCAAAGGCTTTAAGCCAATCCGTAACAGATTACAAAAATACTATGTGCCAAAGCATCAGTTTTCAGGAAGTGTATATCCTCCCTTTACCATCGGTTCGGGATATGTTATCAGCGGAGATATTGTTCACGACCACTATTGACCACTACCTATTTGCAACTCGAGGATGTCTTCATTACAGGCGTAGTGGCAGGCAGTTTGGGTGTGCCGCGTGTCCGGGCAAAGGAGTTCATCAATATTCGGCTGGATTACAATGCCTGTAACGTGCGCAATGCCATCACTTTGCATAAAATCAAGCCCCATGAACAGTTTGACCTGTGGCAGAAACTTCTGGATACGGATATTACGTGTAATTCCGTTTAAACTTAATTTACTTTTCAAAACAACTTTTTTATTTTTAAATTTAAAAAATAAAATTCAACACAGTAAAAAAGTTGGTGTCAGCACCACACCTTCAGTAGAGTTCACAACCAGCTTATTGTGTGGTATATTTCGGAGGGCCGATATATATTGCAGTTGAAAATATCGCAGTTTCGATATTTGGGCAAACAAAAAATCGTGGTTATCATCTTTAGAAAAAATATCGATGTATTGATAAATTATCAACAACGAAAAAAAGACGCGAAAAGATGTTGTAAACACAACGGTGAGTTAATTTTTAATCAAGGGCTAATAAGAACTTCGACTCAAGTCTCGTATTACGAGCTTTAAATCGTGGCCAAAATGCTTCTTCGATTTAAGTCAAACTATGCTAGTTCAGCTGTTTAGCTGAATAAGTGTATAAGTGTGTGTGTGTGTTTGTAGCGCCTGCTTACTTTGGCCACAAAGGGTGAACGAAAAAAGTAACTGAAAGTATTGGTGGCCACCTAAACCCCAGTCATTTTGTATTTGGTTATCCGCCGCCGTCGGAGAGATTGTGCGATGGTCCGGAATCGGAGCCACAAACGTTGCCCCTAGCAACATCTCGCTTCCTTGCAACCCCACACACACACAGGGGAACTCGGATTCACGGATATGGATATACAGATGCACACTTGAGATCCAAGGTGAAGGAGAGGCAGCAAAGGTGTTGAATGAATTATGAGCGGGGGCGGAAAGCTAAATTTTGTGAATGATTCTTCTAGAAGTGCAAAGGCTTTGGCGAAAAAAATCTCCGCGCAAGCGAACTGTTCTAATTTGTATTTTTGTGCCTGTCTCATTAGCGGCTTTTCGGACGTCAGCAGGCGTTGACATACGGATACGCGGTTGTGTGTGTGCGAGTACATACATTAAATCCCCAGTTAAACGGTTGGTGTTCCTCCCGCTTTGAGCTCGTCTTCTATGACAGATTATGCAACTCACTCTCTAGTCATCTCCCTCTGTCGCTCTCCATTCTTTGGCTTAATGAAAACGACATTTAAATGAATTGTTTGCCTAATATAAAGTGAATCCACTAGCCAGCATCCGGCCCATAAATAGTTTGCCCAAGTAAGCTTTCAGCTGATAAGGCTTTGTTGTCGGTTAACTCTTCTGCCCAAAAATTCGGGTCTGCTTTCACGGTAATCTAATTATTGGTCTTACAATATTCGTGGCACTTTTTTCGCCACATTTTTTCACTAGTGTTGACGCACGCAGGGGTGTGTGTGTGTGTGCCGTATTGGTTCAAAGCTATTTTTGTATCGCTTTTTTCGTTATTTTTTGCATTTGTTTTGACCCAGCGGCCAGATTTCAGCCTCAAAAGCGCTCAGACTTGTGAAATTTATGCAAACAACTCTCGAGTGTGGAGTGTTGGGCTCAAATAGTTGTTATCAACGACAATATTGACTCTGAATTAGCCGCCTTAGGACCTGTGATTTATGCGATTTTTCGATTTTCCTGCCCATCCGTCTCGATCAGTTTTTGCGACGAGCTCGTCGGGGCTTATCAGTCTCTGGCAGGCTTTTTATGGGTTCGTTGGCTCTTATCAGTCTTCACCCATTGAAAATGCATATACGTAGTATTAAATAGAATATAAAAAGCTTTACGCCTTCCATCCACACATCGTTCAGTCCCTCTTCGGTTAATGTATAGAAAATATTATACAATATAGCAATTTCTTTTATAGTTCCGTCGCCTTTCTCCCCATTGAGTAATTTTTGGGAACAGAATCGAAACCTGAACGTAATTGCCTTGTTGATGCAGGTTGCGGTTGGGCGGCAGTTTATTCGATATTTTTGTGTTTATAAACAAATGAGAGAGTCGGTCGCTAGAAGGAAAATTAAAATATATGATATACTCACAGGGGAAAGCGTTGAGGAACGTTTAATATAAATATAATTACGCAGATCTCGAGAAGAGAGTGATAAGTCTATTAAAAAATCCACTTTCTGGGTGAAAATTCGTATCAACTTTTCAAGTCATAATTAAGAATTAATATTTTTAAGATTTAATTTCAAGAAAAATGTTTGTTTAAAATGTATTTAAATTTAACTACAAACAGTTTATCGTTCATACTCTTAAAAACATTTTAAGTGGAGAATAAAAAATGAAGCCTTTTATAGAACTGTTACAATCCCTATCTATATTTTGTTTTTGTGGTCTCTATAGAAAGATAATTTTCAAGGAAAAGTTCAATTTTAATACTACGAAGCGCAATATTTTTAAATAGATCTGACGACCACCTAAGTTTATTTCACCCTTAACTATTCTTGTAACAGTTTAACAAAGGACTTTAATAATATATTATCATTTCCCATCCAGAAAGTTAAAGTAAGTTACAAATCCCATGCCTCCTAGTGAGAAAGCTTCAAGTTGCGTGCAAACAGAGAATAGAAGATGCAGAAGACTGGAGCTAACTATGTAATTCCCACAGACAGACACTATTATAATGCATTATTCAAAGGAATTATACATTCTATCTCTTCTCTAGTGCCACCACACACATTTTGTGTCTCACAGAAATGCGTCGCCATTTGGACACGCAACTGGACTCGGCCTAAGCTAGCTCCTCATCCTGCTCAGCCCCGTGTTTTATTTATAATATTTACCTAACATATTGATTTTGGTCTTTTCGTCCCTTTCTCTTAATCAAAAGAGAGTTGCGACTTGTTTGTGGGGGCTTCCGAGGGATGATGGTCGCCGCCGAATCAATAATGTCCAAAAAACAAAGGTGGACTTATTTCAGTTTTCTTTGTCACCGAAAGTTGGTCGAATGTAAAGGCAGAAAATTCGGCGATTACATCTGATTGTTTCTATAGTTTGTCAAGCGAATTTGGCTATTAGTTAAATGGGTAATACTTCAATGTTATGACCGAGAATCTAATATAATTTTGTCTCATTAGGCATGCTGGGAACATAACCACCCTTTGAATAAGTTTCTTTTAACCACAGAAATAGATTGAAGTTTAATGAGAAAGTTTACAAAAACACGCTTTCATTCATTAAAGAACCTATTTAAATAGGTTTAAAAAACATTTAGATTTTCCCATTCTAAAAACTTCTTTTTGTCTTGCAGGTGTACTATGCGACCATATAAATATCTGAGATTACATACCGAAAAATGGAAGCAATATCGAAGATTTCCCTGATATTGTCTGCCTTGCTATTCGTCGTGGTCAATGCAGCAGTGGCCCTTAGCGGTGCCGACAGCTGCCTGGCCACCTACAGTAGCGCGGAGACGTTGCTGGCCCATCCCGCGAGACCTCATCATCCACAGATAAGGCCCAGGCAAAGGACGTGGCAGGAGCACGAGTTCTCCTTGCTGGGTTACAAGTTCCACTTGCCGTTTGTGGGGCATGCAGTCGATGCGGATTTAGATGATAGTGACAGTGACGAGGGTCTGTGGCTGGACGACCTAAATGACGGATCGGAGAGCAGGGAGGATGTGGAGGAGTACGAGCTGCATTCCGGGAATCAACCGGTGGATCCCTCGGCTCACGTGTTCAAGCTGAGCTGCGATCATGTGGGTGTGGGGCATGTAAACCAGGAGCTGATCTCCCTGAGGAGTGCGCATATAAATTACCACCAGCTGAAGCTAGACCACGTGCCAGCGGATCTCGGTGTAGCCCTCCATCTGCCGCAGTTCGAAAGCGTCCATGAGTTCTCTTGGCTGGAGAGCAACCTAACAGATGAAGTGCTTGGAGAACTCTTTTCCCGCCAAACGCGGTGCTTCGAGAACATGGAGCACTTGGATCTAGGCGAGAATCGTCTGGAGTGCATCAACTGGGCTATTCCCCAGGCCATGCGCAGCCTAAAAGTACTTAAGTTGAGCGGCAACCGGCTGGCCAACTGCAGCCTGATCACCCTGCAGCATATGGCCAACCTGCAAGAGTTGCTTATGGACAGAAATGGCCTGACTGCCTTGCCCCAACGCTTCCTTGGCTCTCTGAGCGAACTGCGCCTCCTGAATCTCAGCCAGAATTTGCTGGCGGAGCTTCCACGGGACATCTTTGGCGGAGCTGTGAAGCTAGAGCGCCTTTATCTCGCCGGAAATCGGCTAAGCGTGGTGCCCTTCCAGCTGTTCCAGACGGCACGAGAACTCAAAGTGTTAGATCTCAGCGACAACCGCCTGCTCTCCTTCCCGGACAACTTCTTTGCTCGCAACGCGCAGCTCCGACAGCTGCACCTGCAGCGGAATCAGCTGAAGTCAATCGGCAAGCACAGCTTATACAATCTGCGTGAGCTGCGGCAGCTGGATCTCAGTCAGAACTCACTGACCATCATCGATCGCAAGGCGTTCGAGTCGCTGAGCCAGCTGCTGTCTCTGAATGTGTCCAGCAACAACCTTACCGGTCTGTCCTCCATCATCTTCCAGCATCTGCATGCCCTCAAGCAGTTGGATCTCAGCCGGAATCCATTCAAGCAGCTACCCAGCGGCCTCTTCCAGTCGCAGCGGTCCTTGGTTCTTCTTCGCATCGATGAGACGCCCATTGAGCAGTTCTCTAACTGGATATCCCGTTTTGATGAGTCGCTGGTGGATCCAACGGTGCTCCATCGCTTGCGTTACCTATCCTTGCAGCAGAATCCGCAGCTGACGCATTTGCCTGCGACTTTGTTTTCCAATGCTCGGAACCTTAAGGAGCTACTGCTGGCCGAAAATGGACTACTGCAGCTGCCAACACAGATCTCGGGGCTGTCGCGGCTTCAGCGGCTCAGTGTACGAGGAAACCGCCTGGGATCGCTACCCGAGGGTCTGAAGGAGCTCCGGCAGCTGCACTACCTCAACATACTGGGCAACGAGTACCAGTGCGACTGCAGCATGTACTGGCTGACTGCCTGGTTGGTCAATGGCAGCACCAGCCTGCGCCGTCAGCCCCACTCTCAATCGCAAGGCAATAGTCCAAATCCTAGCCAAACACCGCTGGATTCGTACGAGAGCATCGACGACCAGATCGAGGCGTTGAAGTGCCAATACGGTTATCCGGGCGACATGCTCCGCGTCCTAAGTAACCTCAACTGCAGTGTGCCCTCTGTGGTGCAGTTCTCGGAGCCGAAGATGCACAAGCTTCTCTCCACAGCCAAGCTGGAGTGCCAGATCTCCGGCAGTCCCGTGCCAGACATCATTTGGGTAAGTGATTCGGAGTCCATGCATGCTTCTATTCATACCGAATTTTCCATTTAAGTCGTTCTTTTTACAATCTTCCACTTCCAGAATTATAATGGGAAAACACTAACGATCTCTTATATCATTTAAGGTTACTCCCCGCAATAAAATTCTCCGACACCACGCTGATCCAGACAAGCGGCCCATTATCATTGATAGCAAAGAGGATGACCACCAACCGCCAAGTGCGCAGGAGTTGGCCGCTTTAATGGATGAGAGTTACATTCAGTCGCTAAACCTGACCCGCCAGCAGAATCTGGTGGGGCAGCGCGTGGTACTCGTGGAGAACGGATCGCTGCTGGTGCACAATATCTCCAGAATAGATAGCGGCCTGTACACCTGCTATGCCTTCAATGTGATGGGCAAAGCCTCGGCAGGATTGAGGTACGCCTTCAGTATTTTTTGTTTTAATTTCAGACTGTGATATATAATGTGTGCTCTTTACAGACTGTACATCGATCCCATTGTATTCTACCGTGTAAAGATTGGCAGCATACTGTTTGGCACTGCCCTGGCCACTGCGTTCCTTTTGCTCACGCTGATCGTTCAGGGCTTGAGGAGCTGCCTGTCCCGCTGGGGCATATGCGACCGGTTCTACTGCTGCGCCAATCGTAGCAAGAAGTCGCCGCGGCCACGACAAATCTACGCCATGCTGGACAGCATTGAGACGTACAAGAGTCAGCAGCTGGAGCGATTGCGTGAGAACTACGCCCAGCAAGTGCACCGCATCCGCGAGAACTGTGTGCAGCAGGTGGAGTGGATACAGAGCAGCTACACCACCCAGGCCAAGCACATTCGCGAGTTCCGCGACATGGGATCTAACCACCTGACGGCGCTGAAGGACCAGTACTACGACCAGGTGAAGAAAGTGCGCGACTACTCCACCGGCCAGCTGAGCTGGGTTAGGGAGAACTACGTCTTCCAGCGGAACAAGATCAGGAAATTTAGTGCGCATCAAGTGCTGCGCCTCAGAGAGGGCTACAAGTACCAGCAGCAAACGCTGAACAAGGTGCTGGAGAACCTGCCCAGTTTCTACTTTGAAAATTGCCGCGGACGTTGCGAAGAGGACATTGCCGAGGGTAAGTATTTGCGGTTTCTCCAAAAATTCTAAGTAAACTATTCCCACTCTCTCGACAGACATAGACTGCTATTTCAAAGGACAAATGGACTTTGCTGGCTCTAAGGAGCTAAACATACAGAAAATTAAGGGACGCCTATCTGCCAATTACTCGGCCAGCAAGGCATCTATTTACTACACCCCGCCAGAGGACGACCTGCTGCACTGCTCCCATCTAAATCTACAGACCTCGCCCATTCACATCAACTACATCGACGAGAATCTCGATCAGCAGAAGCAGCTGGAGCGAGACTTCAAAATGGAACCGCAGCTATTGCTTTATAATACCCCAATGCTTTATCTGAATCCGGAGGGAGCTAGCAGTAGTGGTCAGGCGGCGGCCATGGCGGCAGCCATTGCCCTGGCGCAGAGCATTAGCGTGGAGGACAACAATCAGGCACAGGAGTTGCAGCCGCTGAGGCACTGCAGCGAAAACTTGGACCTGCCCGAAATGAAGGACTTGAACGACGTGAAAAACTCAAAATCGTGTCCGGCCATTTATAAGGTGTCCAGGCAGAGCGACGGCAGCACGGTTCACGAGCTACAGAAAGAGGGTGAGGCGCCCTACCAAATGCTGCGCCTGAATCCCGTAGAGACCACTTCGACGCCGACCCAGACGAGGACAGAGAAGCTAAACATCGTCCTTGATGAGTGCGACAAGGCGTCATTGTGCAAGCCGGCGGAGCAGGCATCCGATGAAACGGACAGTGGAACTCCCCCGTCCGTGTCCAGTAGCGATTCCAATAGTTCGGATGCCAGTTGCGGCGACGTATGCCAAGCGACTATCCGTAAGGAGTTCCCTTCCCCATCCTCTCCTGAGGCAGATCCTGCCAGCACCTAGAGATTTTTTTATAATTTAAAATTAGTAATGGAAAAAACGAAAATATATAAAAATTGTAAAGAAATGTAACACACATCCGCTAAAGAACTTAAAGTTAATGATTACATTTTACGGTTTACGGTAAGGCAGCAAACAATAATTACCATATAGAGTTAATTAGCGAAACAAATGAATTGAAATGCTGAACACACATTCGAGAATATCGGAGCAAGTTATACGAACAGAACGGAGTATCCAAATTCAAAGAGGAATTTAAAATCGTGGTTATTACACTCACTCTCCTGGAAGCTATCTATCGCTAAGGTATCATCATGTCAATAATACTTGAAAAGAGCCCCCATTTGTGATTTCATTCTACATTTACGAGTATAGAGCATCAAACAAAACTATTAAAAGGACGAGAGCAGGGCGTATTTTAAAGCGAAACCGACAAATTTTAATCAAAACCTGTACGAAAATTATAAAAACAAAATAAAATGTTTACTATAAAGGACGAAGCCGTATTTTTTATTATTAAGTTCTTAAGATTGAGTTCTGATTTATTGATATACTCTCGAACAGTAAAAGCAACAAAATCGATAGAAAACTGGTCGGGAGAGAACTTGGTCTAGGGTTCGGGACATTCGGGCTGCTTAAGGATCTCAATGGCGCACGGATTGGCATCGATCTTGCACACCTCGCTCTCGGTCTCTACTTCACTGAGGTCGTCCTCGCATTCGCACGGCAGGCACTCCATTTCTTCACCCTCCTCGCCCTCGGCCTCCTCTCCCTCGCCGTACCAACTGATCTTCTCCTCGCTTTCAGCACTCGGCATAGTGGACAAGGAGCAGACTGAGAGCTCGGAATCGGAAATGGCGAGCGGCACCGGCTCTTGGGGCAGCACCGCAAAGTCGTAAACGGCGATGTCCTGGGCGAACCATAGAGTTGGGGCCATGGGTGTCACCAAAACGTTGCCCTCCTCGTCCTCATTAAATTGTTCATACATTTCCTCATTGTCACCGTCTTCGCCGGTCGCCTTAAAGTTATAATTGGCCGGCAGGAAGTAGCCCACCAGCATATACCGATTATTGAAGCTAAAGACCGCTGGTCCACTCGGATATAGGGTATCCCAGATTCCGTGCAGGACGGTGCATTTGTCGTCATTGCCGATATACAGCTCAAAGGGTCCCATTCGTATGTTACTGTTCCAAGTGGACTTCATTCTGACGGACAGGCAGCAGGCATCAGGGCCGCTCTTGAAGGTGTAAATGCCAACACCATGACGCTGGCCCTTGTGCCAGTCACCGGAATAGGTGTCCCCATTGACATAGTTGTACCGGCCCTTGCCATGCTTCAGGTGCTTGCGCCAGTTGCCCTCGTACACGGATCCATCCGGATAGATGAAGATGCCTCGTCCGCAGCGCTTTCCGCAACGATACTGTCCGTAATATCGTGATCCGTCCTTGAACACATACAACCCAATGCCGTGTCGCCTACCCTTGCGATAGTTTCCATCGTACTGGTCTCCGTTGGGCAGAATAGCCCAGCCCCTGCCATGCCTCTGGCCACTCGCGTTGCGGCCACCTATATAGAGCTGGGGAATGGAAACAGGACAGTCAATCTCTATAGATACTACTCTTTTCTGATTAAATTAAAAGAGGATTTTTAAAAGGATCTTGATTTCCGGTTTCGTTTAATACTTAGGAAACTTACGCCTATGTTTGGTCCCAGGTCCTCTTCCTCTTCAGGGGCCGACAGCTCCTCCTCTGAGATCTCAGAAACGCTCATTGTGATTTTGAGTTTTGAGTTGATTTGGTTTTGGGATATTCTTTTATTGACGAGAGAGAAATATATATTTTTACTTAAAACTTACTTTCGGGAACTATTGTGTGGATCTGTTTGTATATAGAGTTAACTTAGCCAAGGCTTACTACAATAAATATCAGAATCAATATCGAATGAAGCTGATCCTGCAACAAGGGCTACGTTTCCGCGTAGAAATAGTTCGCCAACGGATAGCGAATTGCCAGGGCAATCAGCGTGCACAGGACTTGGAAACCCATCAGCATCTGTGTGACCACACGCTCATGGACCGGCCCAAACACGACCAGCACAAAGTTGATGAGGGTGAAGTTATTGGTCCGAACAAGACCGTCCGCTTTGGTATGCCAGCTTATTAGTCGCAGCTTCTGTAGCACAGTGACCATCAGACGGCCAAGGGCGTTGAGATCCTCCACCTTGAACTCCGTGGTGCTAATGTGCAGCAAGTCCGTTTTGCTGTCGTACTTGGGCAGTCGGTGTCGAGGGCAGGGCACAAAGTGGAACAGCTGCGGCGTGGAGTAGAGAAAGTTCAGGATTTGAGGCAAGAAGAACAGCAGCAGGGTCTTGCTGAAATGCCCCAAAATGCCGACCACAGCGAAGGTCATGCCAGCAAAGTAGCAATAGGTGTCGCCAACAAACACCTGGGAGGGGTATCTGAAAAGAATATAAAATTAATGTTTCAATCTGTAGAAGACCTGATCTAATAGCTTAATTTAACTAATTCAAATATAAAATAAGGTAACAGGTTTATTTTTTTTTATAATTTGTTCTGCAACACTAAAATTCGAAATAATAACAGAAATCTAAAACAGTGTTGTAAGCAATCCGAAGACCCAGCATTGTTGCTAGCTAGATTTGGCTGGAAAAAGCCAGAAACCCCCTGCAGCGCCGAACAGCTGGCCTGCGTCAGGGAGGACATTTCGCGACAGCTGTGCGGGGGAGGAAAACTGAAATTTTTGGGCGTGTTAAGAAGCAAAGACAACGCGAAAGAGGTACAGGAAATTTAAGAAAAATGAATTTGTGAATGTGCAGAAAGTGCCCCAAAAGACAACATGGTGAGGAGCACCATCACGCTGATGCCATCGCACTCGCTGGCAGGGGGAACCGGCGCCATGGGTCGCCTGTCTATAACCAAGAAGCTGGTGCTCTGGTCGGTCCTGGTGCTCCAAGTGGGATTCATTGGCTGCATCTGGCTTTTGCAGATGGGCCATGGTCCCCAGGAGCAGGCACAGCAGCTACAGCGGAGTGCCCTAGAGCAGATCGGCAGCCGTGTGAACTTTGTGTCGAGCGGTCTCCGCGGTGAAGCTGGAAAGGCTCCTCCAAACAGGGGAACCCACTGCCCGCGGCAACACGAGAATGTGAACCGCTACGACAGGGACTTTTACCAAATGAAATCAGAAATGGAGAGACTGAACGAATCCCATCCACCGCCAGACTACGATGTGCCCGCTTATGTGGACGCAGAAATGGGTCAGACACCGGCCCTTTGGTGCTACCGCGAAGGCACCATCAACGAGACCTTGAAGATTAACGATGTGGACTACCTGATGGCTCCGCCGCAGTGCAAGTGTGCGAGCGGCTGGCATGGCAGGGACTGTGGCCAGCCGGAGATCATCTGGCGAGCCCTGATGACACACAGCCGGCCGAGCAAGCGGGGCGGGAGCACGCCCCTGCAGCTGGTCGAGGCCAGTTCCAGTTCGCTGCATCGCCTTTTCTACCTGCTGGAACTGGGCGCTTGGGAGCACATTAGCCTGGAGCTCTTGGAGCTACAAATTCGAGCCCTTCTCGAGGTGGTGGACTACTTTCTCGTCTACTACGTGAGCAACGCCAATAAGGAGCGGAGTCTGGAAAGCTTGCTGGGGCGTCAAACTAACTATATGTTGTTCCGGTGCTCCTCGGAGAGCAACTGCAGCAGTTCGCTGGCCTACAGCCACTTCAGGCGCCAGCTGTGGCTGCAGTGCGGCCTCCAAATGCAGGCCCAGGATCTGCTGTTACACGGAGACAGTCGGGCTGTTTATGCGCCGACAGCTCTGAAGTTTCTCAAGTACTATGCTAAGGATGTGCTGCCCTTGAGATTCCGGCTGAAGTACAACGTGTACGGCTTCTACTGGCAGCACCCGAAAAAGACCCTGCTAAGCGGGGTGATTAGTTCCTTGGGGCACCTGCACAACAGTGCCCAACTGGATGCCCACCGGCTGCAGCGAATAGCTAGTGGCACCCTGGGCGACCTAAATCACTATGGCGGCTGGAGCTGCGAGCTGTGCCAGCCACCCGAGCAAATTGTGCTCCGGCTGCAGGGCGCTAGCCAGCAGCAGCAGTTACCTGTTAAGCTACCCAACGACACCCGAAACGCCCACATCGATGCCACCTACATGCAGCAGTTGATAGCCCACGGAGTCCACATAGACGGGACCACGCAATTGGTACGACTGCGCGAGCAGAGCGAGAAGTACTACGCTCCTGAGGAGGCCCTACGTCACAGCAGCCAGTTTGGCCAGCTGCTGGTCAATCTGTACGATGTGGACGTCCTGGAGGATCTCCAGGAGGATGACTAACTATGCCTAAGGCACATTACACACCTTCTCGACGCATTTTATATAAGATATATATTTATATGTGCCTGCTTTTGAACCCCCATCTTAAAGTCTAACGATCTCATAATCACCATATCATTACTCTGCCTAATCCCTTCATGCGTGTGAGTGCCCTTCTGAATTTTTGGCCAAGCAAGTTCCAAATTATTAGTATCTCAGCAGAAAGGACGCCGAACAGACCCGCCATCTGTGATAAGCAAAACCAGAACTAAACAAAGAATTTACAAAGAGAGCAACACCAGAGAGATTTGCTGGAATTATGTTGTGAAATTGGGTTGAACGGAATTTAGCATTACTTTTAAGACATGAAGCTTTTTAGATTTACTTTAAATATTATATAATTTTTAAGTTATTAATTTATTATACTAGGACTCGAGGTATCAGAATTATTATAACTTGTTAACTTGCCAGATCAATTCAGTATTTATAAAATAAATGGAAAAATAAACAAAGAACAAACTTACTGGTTGAACTTCCATAACGCCAAGGTGGTCGACAGAAACGGCAGCATGAAGTAGATGGAGAAGATGTGCGAGTCCACCTGATGTCCCAGGTACAATTCAATTGAATTGAACACTAGAATGGATGCGGCAATAATCAAAGATTGTCCCACCTCCAGGCCATTGATGCCCGCCAGGATATTGATTGCGTTGGTGCAGAAAACGGCCAGCATGCCCATAAAGATGTAGTAGAGAACACCTAATAGAAAACATCAATCAACATCTAAATACAAATATTGGAAAGATATGGGCTACCTATGTTAAGGGAGGTTCCAAAGATGGCCCTTGCAAAGTTGGGCATGATAACCGTGGTGGAGTTGTAGTTGACATAGTAAACCATTAGCAGTGGCAACGTGGCGATGGTGGGCAGGAGAAGCTTGTGGCGCCAGCGCAGATCCAAGACGTCGTCGGCAAAACCCAAGAAGATCATGCAGCAAATGGATAACAGGGCAGCAATCAATTCCACGAACTACGAAAAGATAAATATAAATATTTTGATAAGGTTGCGAGCACCTGACGTTGTTTTTTTACTTTATCATGTGGAAAAGTATCGGGCTTTCCGCCAGTGACCGCATCCGTGGCAGCCGCCTCATCGAAGGCGAAGGGAACGGGTATGAACAGAAAAAGGGACACCAGGAACACGCAGCCAATCAGCACGCCAAAGGATTCGGGACTGCAATGGGAAATACATATGTACAAATCATCTACAAAGGATCCTAAAAACTTACACCTGTGGCTTGTCCTTTTTGCACAAATCGTTGCCAAAGAGATTGGCCTTGATGAACATCTCCCGGAAGCGGGGAATCATCCGCACCGTCATGCAGTAGGCGGCGCCCGAAATGGCTGCATTTATTAGTATTGCTGCTCCAGACATGGCCAAGACCTTGAAAATGCGCCACTAATTTAATTAACAGGCCGTCTTGGCACTGCACTTAACCAAATATGCGACGAACCAACGCCACGCAGTGTGTGCGCTGACTCAGAGGGTAAATTGTGAATCCGTGGATACGGCGCGGATCACTCGATCATGGTGCAAGAAACCAAATACGCCGACAAAGTACACGCAATTTCAATTGCTGATAACAACAAACACAGCTGTTCGGGCGCAGTGTGACCGGAGAAATGTGAAATTGAGGGATTTTGTATGCATTTGCCAACGAATAAAATAGTGTGGCCAAGTGGGTTCAATATTGACCTTGATTCCAGCTTTAATTTTTTTATTTATCAATATTTTATTGTTACCTTAACCATCTCAATTTTTATAAACTTTACGTTTCCAACTGAACAAAGTCAAAGTTCCATTATTTAATGGATTTGTTATAATTCGTAATTGAAAAACGTCTTAATTTTATTTAATATCAGTGATTACAGCACTTTGACCGTCTCCGTTGTTTACACATATAATTAAAGATCTGTTTTAACAAAATAGCAATTGCATGATGAGTGTAAAAATACTTGTTCTTTTCGAGCTTCCTTGGTTGATTTGTGTTGGCTAAGGTAAGTTCCTATCTATAAGTATAGTGGCTGGCGGCTATTTGTCCCTGAAAAAGGGAAAGGCCTTCTGTAGCTCCGCCTTGGACTTGCAGGCCTCCACTTTGGGCAGTGTCTCCACTAGATTGAGTAAATAGATCTGCAACTGCTGACGCCGTTCCTCCACAAAGACGAGGTTCATGTTCCCGAAATGCTTTTTGGGCGGAAACTCAACGCTACTGACCACAGGATGGGTCTTTAGAAGCGATTTGTGTAGCTTGTTGAACTCACTGTAGCGCCTGAAAAGAGTCCAGTGCTCCAGCCGCTGCCTCATCGTAATGTGGATTTCGTAGGTATAGTGAGAGCCAGATCGCTGAGTCTTGGCCAGTTTGACATGTGGAATGGTGATCAGGAAGTTGGAGCAGAGCGAGGAACTGGGATCAATCCCCGTCTCCTCGAACTGTTTGGTCAGCCGTCGGATGAGTAGACGGTTCTGAAGATTCAGTTCCGCCACGCGGGTCTCCAGCAGAGCGCATCGTTCGTTTAGCCTGTTCACCTGCTCCTCCAACGCCGCCTGCTGCTGGCTGTTGGCCTGGCAATTCGCAGAGGACGAAGACTTGCTCCACTGCGAGGACGTATCACTGCGATCTTCGAATAGGTCGTGCTCTGCCGTAGCCTGTGGGAAGACTTCCGGCAGCGGTGTTTTTAGAAACTCCAACTCCGGTTCAATGGGATCAAAGGGTTCACCGAGACTTATATCCTCTAATGGTTTGCTTAGCTCCTGTAGCACGGCATCTTTCGAGAGTATTTGCTGCACCTCCAAGGATTCAATAGGTTTCAGGGCACCTAGCAAATCTTCTGTGGAACTGGCTCCCTCAATAGGTCGTTCCACGGCGATGCCGGGATGTCGTCTTTGACGCGTGGACACAGGGACTGGGTTGGGCGCATATATAATGGGCTCCTCCTTGACTGGAAGACCTGTTGTGAGTCTCCTGGGAGCATTTAGTTCCGTGGTGTCCACATTGAGGGCGAACAATACATCTTTGAGGGAGTCAATTATCTCCGGCAACTTTTTAGCTGCCTCCTCATTAAGCAACAGCGACCAGGGCGTGTAGAAGCGGTGTAAAAGCTCCTCATCGCTCAGCCAGGTAAGTACATGGCTGTGCAGACGCTTTTCGTTCAACGCTGCACGGATGAAGGCGCGACCACGGCCCACATTGGTCCAGATCTGCTTGAGGTCCGCATACCGCTGGCGTTCGTGGGGCGTCAGATGCATCTGGCAGAAGTCCCATAAAGTAGCGTCATTGTTGTTGCTGCCAGCGCCCGTATTTCCAGTCATCATTTCCTGCATGTTCTGGATAAAGCTGGCGGCGCTGAATGTGGAAGCACTGCCCGAGGTCTGCCTGAGCCCGTATCCTAGCAGCTCCTCGAGGGAATCGCACAGCTCCTGGACTGACTCATCCCGCTCCGTGGCTAGCTCTTTTCCACTGTAATTTTGCGAGATCTGATGCGCACTTTCCTGGAGTCGTCTGAAAATGTCCTCGCGTCGTTGGCCAAAGGTACTGCCGCCCAGCTGGGCGCGCATTGTTCGAGCGGCAGCCTCCGTAGGCACCGAGCTGGCGGCATTTTCGGGCATTCTGCTGGCTATTATTATTTAACCAATATTTTGTATTATTTTCACTTCATCGTTGACAACAAACAAGTCGAGCAGTGTTGATAAGCACGTAAACCAAAATGGGCGCCGTCAGCATTAAAGTGAGTATTGGAGAAGGGATTTCGCAATGAAAAATGCTAATGTTTATTATTTATGTTGTCTTTACTTTAGAATTTAAGCATAATCTAATGCATAATAAAATAATGAACATATTAATTTTATTTTATAATAACAAATATTCCGTGTTTTAAACATCACTAGTAACGATATTCTCCCTGTGAGCGAAGCGTTTTCTACAACCCTGGCGGATTGCGGGCAAAATAATGCCAAAAGAGTGAAGCCCTGGCACTTAATTGCCATCCCTGTTCGGCGCAAGCAAAAGTTAACACACAAAAAACTCGCGTAAACCTCAAATAAAACAATTAAAAATGTGCAAAATCAGGCATTAGCTAGTGCCAGCAGCATTTCAAACCGAATGCATCGCAATAAGGTCCCAAAAGTGTAAGTTTATAGGCAGGGCAGCGATTTTGTGCGTTTTCTTTTGTGTCCGCGTTTCGTTGTCTGCGCAAACTTCGCTTCATTGACTTTTCGAGCGAGCGCTGCGCTTCGCACTTAAATATAACCCATAATTAAGCTGAATCGGATATGTTTGGGCACTGTTTATTGTCCAGCGGTAACTGCATTTTGCATTTGCGAGAGCAAAAGCATTTTACCAAAAATCTGCCTGCGGCGGAAGTCGTTAATCACATTTCCTAGCCGCCGCCGCTGCCGCTGCTGCTGGTGCCGCCAGAGCAGCGCCCTTTCCACAGTCTGCGCAGCAGCTGCGTGCAAAAAAGGCGAGAAGAGAGAAGAAGGCAAACAAAAACAGACAACGAGGAGCAACAGCAGACGGGACTCGGTCAGGAATTTATGCCCATATGGCTGAGCCTATGACTAAGGATATGATTGATAAATAGGAATCACTACAATGTGAAGCGGACTTTTTACATATTTTATCCCTAGTTTGTTTCCTTGTGAATTGTTCAAAAGGTTTTTTTGAGAAATTTTACAAGGAACTAAATGTTATTATTAAACAATGCGGATTTTTTTTCTAATTTAAAGTTTTTTCAAACTTTAATCAATTATAAATTAATTATGTATATATTTTCAATTCGTGATGAATTTATCTAGTAAAATTGTTGTTTAAATGTATAGCTTAAAACATTTTAAAATGTCGCTGTATTTATTTCTACGGAATTTTATTTATCTTTTTATTAAAAATGAGTCTTGATTAATTTTCTATTTGATAATTATATTCTTTCAGCGATTCTTCCTGTACTGAAGAAGGAAGACGACACTGCAATAGAAAGCAATAGTCTTTTTTGAAGAACCCCTTGTGACGTCTCATAAATGTTTTTATTATAATTAAGTAAGCCATCATCCATCGTGTCATTCGAGCATTATCCATTCAGTCAGAATGAATCCGGCCGAAATGCGCATGATGTGGATGAGCAGCCAGTATAACTCGGAGCGCATTAGCTTGGAAGATGCGGCCACTCTACTGGGTCATCCCACTGTTGGACTCTCTGTCATGGAAGACATCTCTGCACATCAGCCCACTTTGGTGAGTTGTGAGCCAACCAACTTGGTCCGATACTACGAGCCAATCTCTCAATTCGAAGACTAGTAAATATAATTAAGAGATCTCATTATATTTGATAGTCCTCGGAGTCGCAAGCAAACCCAAATTCCTAGGCTTTAATATGTACTCTTTGTTGGGGATTGGCCAACCACAAATATCTCATTTTGCTGTCTCAGTTGAACAAAATTGGAATTCGTTTACTTATTTCTTCTACTTTCTTTTCTATGATTTATGTATTGGTTACAATTTAAAAAACTCAACACAAAAAACACACAAAATCCAATGAATGAATGAACCTCCACCAACCAACCAAACAACCGACCAACTTCCAATCTCCGCCTCTCCGTCTTCGCTCTGTAAAAGGAAATGAATCCGATGATGAGCCTGATGGGGGGGGATTTCACCGGGCAGGCGGCGGCGGCTGCTGCGGCGCTGGGCGTGCAGCCGGGCACCCTGATAGCCACCAACTCTAACAACCTATATGGATTCGCCCACATGGGCAGCCTGCAGCAGCAGTTGCTCCAGCAGTCGGCAGCGGCGGCCGTTTTCCAAAACTATGCCGAGGTAATGGACGGCGATGTAGACACCACCGGCATGGTGGGCATGGCCACAGACACATCATCTTTGATGGGCGTCGATGTAGGTGTTGGCCAAAGCGTTGTGGACGACGATGACCAGGGCTATGGCCAAATGGACGATGGCTACGATGATGGCGGCTCTGGGCTGGAGCCTAAGCAGGAGATCATAAACATCGACGACTTTGTGATGATGAACGAGGATAACAATTCGTACGATGGCACCGACTTCATGACCTCCTCGGACAAGGACATCTCGCAGTCCTCCTCCTCCTGTATGACCCAGCTGCCCGGCGGCTTAGGCGTCACCGGAGTTGAGCACGACCTTCTGGTACCGCTGGCCGACGGCCTGCTGCATCACAAGCTGCTGGGCACCACCCTGGCCCCGGCGATGACAACTCTCAATGGCAATGCCTTTGGCAACATTATGGTCAGCACGGATGCACCCAAGCAAATGCACCGCAACACTTACGGCCTGGCCAAGGGTGGCGGTGACGGCAGCAGTGCGAGCAACTTATCCAATGTTGCCAGCTGCAGCGCAGCATCCACATCCTCAGCGTCTGCCGCGCTGCGCGCCCAGCGCAAGACACGTAAGATCGAGCCGGTAAACAGGCCGGGACTGGTGCTGAAGACACCGATCGCCTACAAGGGCAACATAGATCCATCGGTGATCCCCATACAGAAAGATGGCATGGGTAAGGTTGCTCTACACACGCAATAGGGTGGGTCGATATTGGTGTATGAGGTCTTAAAGGGTGACGTGCAATATATAATGACCTAGGAACGACTAAAAATAAAATATTTAAAATTAAAAAATTTGAATACATTCAAGTTTGCGCTACTTTCCATACCATATTGATCTCGATATATTCAGTTTTCAAAGATCCATTAAACCAATAAATATCACATAATTAATTTACTAAATATAATCCTTAATAGCATATGTTCTTGGCCTGTTGTGTTCGTTTTGAGATTCTATACCAATCGACTCGCCCTATACCACAATTATTTCGAAGCTTCCTTAGTTATATTTTTGCTAATAATAGCTTTAGTTTACCTTTTTTTACTATTTTTTTTTTTTTTCATAAACTTGAGTTAACAGAATTTGGGTTTGTATGGCAGGGTTTGCAGTAAATTTACCCATAAAGACTAAGTAATTTTTCAGTACAAATATGCTATTACAATCACGCTTTTCTTGCTCTCCTTTGACAGCTGTCTGTAAGCGCTGCGGAGCAATTGGAGTAAAGCACACATTCTACACGAAATCGCGACGCTTTTGCAGCATGGCCTGTGCTCGAGGCGAGCTATATTCCTTGGTCCTGAATAACAGGATGGAGAGCGGTTCTATTAATTCTCCGGTTCCCGGAGCAGCGAGCTCAGATGCGACCGAAGAGGTCTTAGGTGACGACCAGCAGCAACAGGTTCAGTCTGACATTGAGCTGGATTTGCAAGCGGCGCACATCAAGAATGCCAATTATAGATTCCGTATTACGGATCAATCGAAGATAACCCAGTTAAATAGCTTTGGTGAGCCCATGTCCCTGGGCGGCGATGCGGCTGCCAATAATGTACAAATGGCGGCGGACGAAACGATTGCTGCCTTAAATGGCGGAGCAGTCGGCGATGCAGCGGCTCCAGGCGGAGCGGAGGAGGGAGGAGCGGCCACGCCGAATGCCTATCATCTAAATGCAGCGCCCACGCCCAAGGCACTGCGACTCTTCAAAGACGTCTATCCGCAGGATGATCTGCCGCAGATACCCAAGTACGAGCGTCTGCCGACACCCTGTCCACAAATGGAGAAGATAATCAGCATCCGGCGGCGGATGTACGATCCCACGCACTCCTACGATTGGTTGCCTCGCCTTAGCAAGGAGAATTTTAATGCAGCGCCAGTGACCTGCTTTCCACACGCACCTGGATGCGAAGTGTGGGATAATCTGGGCGTGGGCATGAAGGTGGAGGTGGAGAACACAGATTGCGATAACATCGAGGTGATTCAACCCGGCCAGACGCCCACCTCGTTCTGGGTGGCCACCATTCTTGAGATAAAGGGCTACAAGGCTCTGATGAGCTACGAGGGCTTCGATACCGACTCTCACGATTTCTGGGTGAACCTTTGCAACGCCGAGGTCCATTCTGTGGGCTGGTGCGCGACCAGGGGCAAGCCACTTATCCCGCCCCGCACCATCGAGCACAAGTACAAGGATTGGAAGGACTTCCTGGTGGGTCGCCTATCCGGTGCCCGCACGCTACCCTCCAACTTCTACAACAAGATCAACGATAGCCTGCAGTCGCGCTTCCGCCTGGGCTTGAATCTCGAGTGTGTGGACAAGGACCGCATCTCACAAGTGCGGTTGGCAACCGTAACCAAGATCGTGGGCAAACGCCTGTTCCTGCGCTACTTTGACTCGGACGACGGCTTCTGGTGTCACGAGGACTCGCCCATCATTCACCCCGTGGGTTGGGCCACCACAGTGGGTCATAATCTGGCGGCCCCGCAAGATTACCTGGAGCGTATGTTAGGTGAGTGTGCTTCAGTGCTTAATCTAAAGATTTATATCAAAGAGATATAAATTTAATGACTTATCGACAGAAATACTATTTCAATATCATATAAAATCGTCGATTGAGTCAAGTATCGTCCCTAATATCAGCTAATGGTACACCCATTTTCTCTTTTAGCTGGTCGCGAGGCCATGATCGAGGTCCATGAGGATGACGCCACCATCGAGCTATTCAAGATGAACTTCACCTTTGACGAGTACTTCCTCGATGGCAAGACCAACGGCTTTGTGGAGGGCATGAAAATTGAGGCTGTGGATCCCCTTAATCTGTCATCCATCTGCCCAGCTAGCGTAATGGCGGTGCTGAAGTTTGGCTACATGATGATACGCATTGATTCCTATCAACCGGATGCCTCTGGGTCGGATTGGTGAGCTGTTAAAGCTAGTGAGTGAAGGCCAAATGAAGTAACCTCTTTTATTAATTTTTCCAGGTTTTGCTACCACGAGAAGAGTCCGTGCATCTTTCCTGCCGGCTTCTGCACAGCCAACAACATTGCGGTAACCCCACCGAATGGCTACGACTCGCGAACGTTCACATGGGAGGGTTACCTACGCGACACGGGAGCTGTGGCAGCCGGTCAGCATCTATTCCATAGGGTCGTGCCCGATCATGGCTTTGAGCCGGGTATGAGTCTGGAGTGTGCGGACCTGATGGATCCCCGGCTCGTCTGCGTAGCAACGGTGGCGCGGGTTGTGGGTCGCCTGCTCAAGGTACACTTTGACGGATGGACGGACGAGTACGATCAGTGGCTGGATTGTGAGTCGGCTGACATATATCCTGTGGGTTGGTGTGTCTTGGTGGGCCACAAGTTGGAGGGACCGCCGCGAGTGGCCCAACAGCAACCGCCAAAACCGGCGCCCAAGGCCAAGGTACAGCGGAAGCGGAAAACTAAGAAAGCAACGACTGGCGGCAAGGCTCCAAATGACAACAGCACGCCAACCGGTGAGTTATAAAGGCTTACAAAAGAGACTTTCTTCAACTCAGTTCCCCATTGCAGTTAAACCGCGCACAATCGCGCTGAAAACCACGCCGCACTTGCCTAAGCTGAGCATCAAGCTGGAGCTGAAGCCAGAGCATCACAATGCTGCCTTCTACGAGAACAATCAGCCCGAGGAGGAGGGCGAGGATGACGATGTCGATGCTGAGGCCGATGCCGAGGCAGATGGCGATGGCGACGGTAGCACTAGCCATATGTCGGAGCAGTCCACCACCCAGTCGTCGAGTGATCAGATAACCGGAACATCGGGCAGCGGAAGCGGCACCTCCTCTTCGATGGTAACTGCCGCCGCCACGGGCAACAACAACAAAATGGTAAAGAAATCTTCCACTACTAAATCACCTGCGCCACCAACTGTGGGTCGCAAAGCCACTAGCTACATTGCGGTGAGTACTTAGCGGAATAATAGTGCGTAGAGTTATCATCCAGTTAGCCCGCCTGATCGCCTGCCAACTAGCCCGCCTGAAGTCCAGCTCATGCAACTAAAACGGAAGGCCATCGGCACAGCAGTGTTTAGTTGTTTCTAAAATCGAAAATTTTACGTTGATATTCGCCTTGATGTATTGCATCAATTTCCCGGTATAAAAACGTTACTGAATCAAAATTTTTACAATGTTTACGATATATATTTCTAGAACATACCAACCCCTAACCTTTATTTATTTATGTATTATAATTTTATTTGATTTATAAACCTAAACAGTTTATAAACTCAAGTTGCTATGATTTGTTCAGTTTAGCATAGGACCTCTAAACCACTGTGCCATGGCTCCGTCACACAATTGCATAAATGTATATAACCGAAGTCATACATCGCCAACAACGCCAACTTGTATATAATATTATTTTTACGCACTGTTATTTTTGGTACTTGCCGCCCATCCTGATTCCACGTTCCACATCCAACATCATCCAGCCTTAACCCCGCTAAACACACACAGATCTTTTTAAAAACTAATTGGAATTACATTTTTCCCCCTGTGTAGAACTCCTCTGCGTCGAATAATAAGTACATTCCGCGTCTGGCTGACATCGATTCGAGTGAGGCGCACCTGGAGCTGATGCCGGACTCTTGGAACGTTTACGATGTGTCGCAGTTCCTGCGTGTCAATGATTGCACAGCCCATTGTGACACTTTCAGTCGGAACAAGATCGATGGAAAGCGACTGCTGCAGCTAACCAAGGACGACATAATGCCTCTGCTGGGCATGAAGGTGGGCCCGGCTCTAAAAATCTCCGACCTCATCGCCCAACTAAAGTGCAAGGTTAATCCCGGCAGGGCCAGGTCGCACAAGACCAACAAGTCGCCGTTTTTATAGTGCGAGGACTTCCTAAAATGTTTTAAAACCGAAGCAAAACGAAATTTATCACCGACAGAAATACACACAGCATACACACACTTTTATAATGCGTGTAGACTAGTGCATAGCCATAAGGGATATATACATATATATAAGATATATATATGGAGATACTGAAGTATTTTGTTAGCACCGGAAATCGAAACACAATCGTTGCCTAGTATGGATTTAAGTATCCATAATACAATTGTATAACTAACTCAAGTCTCACAGCGCGTTATTTTACAAATATACATATATATATACTATATATATATATACCGATTGTATCGTACGTAGTCCGTAGCCGTATGATCATGTTATATCAGTCAGAGCTCTATATATCAAGATTTTTTTAAACGCGTATTTTTATAAGATAAAACGCATTCAACCATATACATGGATCTGGATGTAAATATATGATGATAATGATTGTAAAGCCCAAGATTGTTAATTGTAAATAAGTTACGTCGCTGATCATCACCCCGCGAATATCATATTTTATACAGAACCAAAACCAGAAGCGCCATCAATCCAGGAATTCAGGCAGCATAAATCTTATACATACACCGTTCAGTCTTAAGTCACAAGCGATCGCAAGTCGCTCCTAGTTTTCTAAGATCAAATTGTTTCACCAGCAGAAAAGCGTGGCGCTCTCTCCCTTTATTATGTTTTTCTCTTCGGAATCCCATGCCTCTGCGGAGAGATTATTATTGGTTTAAGGCATACTTTTGAAGATGGCAACAACTAAATAATAGAATTATGTAACTAGACTACCCTAAGGTACCAGATAATGTCAAATACTTAATAAACCCGAATTCAAAATTGCAAAGTATTGAAGAAATACAGGCGATGGCATTTGTTTTATTGCTATTGGGTCTGGGGAAAAATTAAAAAAAAAGTAAATTTTATTCGTATGCCAATTTTTGATTCTCGAGTTTCAAATTCCAGGTTATTTTCTGATACCTTTGGCCAAAATAATTACCGTATCCTTCCAGGCATAGTAGGAAATCGAAGGTATACTGGAAAGACTTATTAAACATTTATTAAATAAATGTCATAAAAGCATATTTCTTTTCTAAATGATTGGCCTGGAATATTTAGAAAAAATATTAAAAGCCTTATTGTACAACTAGCAACTTTATAAAGTGGTTTTAGGAAATGTCCTTGCATCTTGAATTTGCTGGTAGTTAATTTTTGCATCCATCTCAGCCAGTAGCCTAGTCTGTATCGCTAGATTTTCTTCCGGCTTAGCCTTTCCCTGACCTTGGCTTGCAATCCCTTCAGTAAACTTTCAATGTTGCCCATCTCCGTCTTGGTTTCATTTCCAGCATCACAAGTGATACCTTGATCCTGGCGCTGTGCTATTTGGTTGAGCTGGGTGAAGCGAAAACTGTTGAACCAATTTCTGGAGTCCTTGGCGGAGGACTTTCCGTCCGTTTATGTGTGCCTTCTTGACGTTCCGGATCCTAATCAGTTGTGAAGGTGCCTGCCCTCTGTGGCATGAATCCTTGGCGGAGGTCTTTCGGTCCGGCTACATTTGCCTCCTCGACGATCCAAATTCCAATCAGGAAAGTCGATTCGACCGCTGAAGGTAAAAGTCTCTGATGAACTGATTGCCGGAACCAACCGATGACTTGCTAAGAGGCATGGCATCCGGCTTCCGTAGGGATTGATAAGAGCAAATTATAGAAATTACGACACTTATATACAAATGAAAAATAAACAAATCTAGTCCTGAAATTGATAAGCCACCCCAAATATGGCGATGGAAATCATAAATGCATACATTAGAATAAATTTAGAAGTAAGAGATAAGACTGAAATCCAGGACACATTGTTCAGAGTGGCTAGAGTCGCTGGGATGGTTTTAAAGTTCTATTACATTGAAGAGCAACCTGTTGATCAGAATTTGAAAAATATCTGCCACCAAATGGGTGGCCACCTGTTATCCTTTTCTATAAAAGAAAAACCAAGGACATTTAATTGATTTTAGCCATCTCTTCTAAATTGTTAAGCCACAAAATAATAAAATAAATAATAAATAATTTAATAACCATGGGAGTTCTTTGACAAACCTGCAACCTGCAATCCTATCTCTATCTCGCAAGCTCCAAAGACCGACCCGATCGGCATTTCAGTGACTTTAAATCTTAAAACCCATAACCGAGATGAAAAAACACACTTATTAAAGACATTCTTTTTTAGATTTGTTTATATTGTGGATATTAATACACTTTGATGACATATAGACTAAATTCTTACTGCTAAGTTTACACTGTGTTGTTTGGTGGCTAAATATTTATGCTAATTTTTGATTAAACACTTTTAACACGCACACCAAATGAAGAACGGGTGTATTCGCCTCTATATAACCACATTTATATGTAACTATATATATTCTGATCAAATCTGATGTGGGTGTGTGAGTGTAAAAATGTTGAAAAAATAGTTGCCATAACCGATAGAAAGTAGGGGGATAAGGGTCAAAAAAGAGTAGAAAAAGGATAATGTACAGTACAAATTAAGGGATAGTGCTTATATACAGTGTGTGTGTGTGTGTGTGTGTGTTGTTTGTGTCTAGTTATAAACTAAGTCTAGATGTTTTTTCCTTTCTTCTGGTTGTTGCATCGTTTATAGTATTGAATATTTTACTCTTAATTCTAGATTTAAAGTTGAGGCGCTGCTTTTCTTTGAATACAAAGAAAAACCCCCAGGATCCCTTGAGGGCTTTTCCCACCTTTCGCTCATCTCTTTTATCCGTTTTATCTAAAAAGGCCTCAATAACAACTTAACATAATAAAATACTAACATTTACAGCGTTTCGTTTTGCAGAAGGTGATAATAAATAAACTAAAAGATTTTCGCAAACAAAATATCATAAATTGGGAGGAAGGAGTTGGTTGGCTTAGGTTTCAACTTTAAAGAAACGAGGATTGGGTGTCTCTAAAGCCTCGCGTGTTGAGTAATCTAGTGGTCCTAGAGTCCTATTTGCGCCTCTGATCAAATTTGGCAGGCAGGAAGCAAAATATTGAAAATATTGGTCTTTCCGATTTTACCAAATTGGTGTTGGGAGTGCAAATGGGCGAAGAAGGCGAACTGCTTCGTATTCGGAGCTTCTTTCGACATTGTTTCTTCTGATGCGAGTTGTGTGTGTCGGTGTGCCTTGTGTTTACTAGTTGGTTTATATTGGCTTTAAAATAAATACTAAACTAGTAGCAGGGCCAAATTAACATTTACACTGCTGCTGATGCTGCTGTTAATTGCCCCGGCGGACTCTCCTGAGTCTGCGTCTGCTGTTGCTCATTCGCCTCTTCGCTGGGTCGTCGCTTTTTTAGGGGCGGAGTTTCCGTCTCAATTGCGGGTGATGGTGCGACCGCAGGCTGTTCAATAAAGTAGCCGGGCCGCTTTTTGCCGGGGCTTAGGTTAGAGGCCGGGGATTCATCAGCGCCACTAACTATCTCTGTGACAATGTGAGCCTCAAGAGAGGGCGGGAGCAGGGGCGACAATGGAACGGCATTAAGATCGCAGGCTTCCTCTTCATCGTCGTCCTCATAGTTGGGTCCCAGACTTCCAAAGATATCCGCATGTCTGTTGTGACCTCTCTCCTCCTCCTCATCGTCATCATCGCTGTAATCGTTGTCCCAGAAAACCTGAGCTCCAGGAAACACATACGAATAATTGTTGGTGTGTGAGTAGAAGGTTCCTGGCTTCAGGCGCTCGGCTGCCGTTTGACGTTTCTCGCGCTGGGATGGCGTTGGCGTTAAGCTGGGCGCCACTGTCTTAGTCTCCTGGACAAGATTACTGGGTCGCACATAGCTGCTGGGAGTAGCTTCGTTGTCGCACTGCTCAATGCCGCTGTCCTTGGAGGAATCAATGGACAAATGCCGATAGCTTTCCACCGTAACACTGGTGCTAGTTGGTGTTCCTGCAGCTGCCAGCCGATCACAGCTAAGGGCTGCTGTGGTCTCGTTTAGTTCCACCAGTATGTCTGTCTTGATGCGTTCAATAGCTGCTGCTTCTGCGGCAGTGGAACGCTGCTTGACGCTCGTATATGTAGAGGATTCAAAGCCGCTATCTGAGCAGGTTCCAGCTGATCCCAGAATGTAATCCGTCGAGCCATTGGACTTGAGCGATTGTGTGTCGGTGTCCAGTTGCGACTGCGGCTCGCTCTCCTCCGGACTGCAATGCCGGTGATGGTGCAGATGATGATGATGGTGGTGATGGTGATGACGATGATGCTCTGGTGGCATCAACTCTTTGCTCTCGATGAGCACAGACTCATCGCAGCACAGCTGCCGCCAGGAGTCGTCGTCGCCCGAGAGTCGGTGACAAATCTGATTGATGATGACATCGGAGTCGCCCAGCAGCTCCACGTCGAACTTCAAGTGATGCAGCTGCTCGCGATTGATCAGAATCTGCGGCACCGTTGCCGGGATGCTGCTGGGAATGTGGGCTACAGGTCGTACCTTTAGCGAGGATCCGATGACGATCAGCAGATCGCAAATGTCTTTGTCGGTGCCCATAACTGTGTGATATTCATCCGGCAGACCTGTTGACAAGTAGGACAAGAAAGTATTGGAGAATTTACGAATTAGAAAATGTATAAAATCATAGCTCACTGCTCAGTTTCAAGCAACAAGTGGCATTTTGATATTTTAAAAGTACAAAAGCAAAGCTCTGAACAAATAGTTTGACAAATCACACACTGTAGCACATCTCATCCGTAACCAATAGGTTCTCTTCGAGCAAGATAAGTACATATATAAAAATATTATTAATATAAAAAATAATCGTACCCTCTCCGAAGAAAACAATGTCCGGCTTCATAATTCCGTTCTCCACCAGCTGGCGCAGTTCCTCTTCAGTGACGGCTACCGAGGCGTCTACGCTTTGCTCCTTATTTGGCTGGCATTGCGGACAGACTGGGATGCGCTGGGCAAAGATGTCAGCACGCAGGGCGTCGGCGTTGCATTTAAATCGACACTTGGTGCACGAAGCCGTGGAAAAAGAGCCGTGGCATTCGATCACTCGCTGGATACCCGCCACTCGCTCCAATGTGTCGATGTTTTGCGTGTAGTTACGCAACAGCTTGCCCTTGGTCTCCAGCATCTTGATGAACCGATGGCAGGGCGATGGCTGGAACTCGCCTGGATAAATCTCTCGGGCGAATTTGTAGAAGGGTCGCGGATCACGCTTGAAGTAGTTGATGTCAAACATGGCCTGCGGATCGGGAAGATCGGGAAAGTCATGTGCGAGCCGCGCATATATGCCGTTGGTGGATCGGAAGTCGGGAATGCCACAGGACACGGACACCCCGGCCCCGGTTAGCACAATGATCTTCTGCGACTTCCTAACCAAGTCGATGACATCGTCGAAAGTATTCACATTGGAAAGCTTGTTGCGCCTCTTTGGCTCGTTCAACAGGTGGGCCAGGTAGTCCCACAGCACGGAGTCATCGGTGTCGGCGGCTAGACCTGTGGCGAAGTGCGGCATAATGCTGGCAATCACCTGGCGGGGCACACGACCCGTGTAAAACTCACGTTGTAGCCAGCGCAGCTTCCAATCGGGACCGACAGTCGAGGAGCAGTTGGAGCTCGAGTCCTCGTCCTCGTTGCTGGTGCCCTCGCCTTCGCCGTCATCATCATCATCATCATCGTCGTCGTCCTCGTCATCGTCATCCTCCTCCTCTTCCTCCTCGTCCTCGCCCTCAGAGTTTGTGGAGGCTCCCAATTTGTTTGTGTTTTTTATGTCTTGCTCCAAATTGGCGCCAATTTCTTGTTCTTCCCTGGCAGCCAATGTTTTTGTTTTGATTTCACCATTTGCTTTGCCAGCCAGTTCGCTTGTTGCTATTGTTGATGTTGCTGTAGCTATTGCCGATGCCGCCTCCGACTCTGTCGCGGCCGACGTCGCTGCCTCGGTTGACGTTGTGGCGAGAATTTCGGCGCCAAAATCAAATTTGGTTGGTGCAAAAAACTCTGGAGCATTCTGGCACTGCACTTCGGCTATATCGCCCAGATCCTTGGCCTTAATATGGCTCAAGCAAATTTCTTCGTAGTTTTCCATCATTTTTCCCACACACACTTACGAATTGTCACAGGGAGAGAGAAAACTCTCGAGTTGCGCTGTTGCTGCTGCCTGCTGCTTCTAGCCACACCACCAACAGTGCGCGAGTGTTTCCTCGGTCTCTCCGCTTTGCGCTCTCGCGCCGTCCGTTTTCTCCGCTCTTTCGTTGGTACACACAAAAATTTTTACGTCGTCAGCTTCGCACCCATTTGGCCTGGTGGAAAAAATTCTCCAGCGGTCGTTTGGGGGCAAAATTTGCACGCGACCCAAGCTTTTTCACTTATCCGAACTAAAACGAAATTTTTAAAAATTTTCCAACCAATTTGATCGTGGTTTTTTCGTAATTTTCGACCGTAATTTCTGGAAAATTTTCCGATGAAAAAGCAAGATGGCTTCTTCTCCCATTAGGGATGTGCAGAAAATATATTAAGTATCAAGATATCGATATACATACATCGAGACGATTATTATATATCGTCATATTTCGTTTGGCGAATTATATGAATTTGGATATAAATTTTTATGTATTCTGATAGTATTAATTTTTTTTTTTTAAACTGGGCAATAGTACAGTCAAGAATTTCAAAGATATCCTTTTTACCATCCACAATTTCACAATACCGCGAAAAACAAGTAACATATAAACATAACAATCAAACAGAGGATCGCATCTTGATTTAAAAAATTTAAGCCTTTTTATGTAGAATAATTCACTGAATTATTAAATACTTATTAATTGATTTTAAATCTAGGGAAAATTCTGATTCCTCCGTGTCTATGTGATCGCCACGATAACTAAAATTTAAATAAAATACCGAAGAGACTATCGGTTCCTTGGTATATTTTAGAATTTTTAAGTGAGGTACAGTAAGCTCTGGATAATAAATGCTAAAGCAATGTTACGTGGGCAAAACAAACCCCAGAATTTTTGGTCTGTTTAACTTAATATTTATACTATGTAATGTTATGTTATTATTGGAAGATTTTGTTGTATTTTATTTTGGGTTGTTAATATAGGTGCACTTAAATATTTTCAATTATTTTAAATTTTGAAATATTTGCTATTTACCTTTGTATAACGAGAGATTGCAATAAAATATATTTCATAATATTTGAAATATAAAGTCTAGAAGTTTCTCCAGTTCCAGTCCCTACTGTCCCACGAGTCGCGTTATTCAACGGTATTTTTTTTGGATTATTTTGACGGAGCATTTAGTTCTTTAGTCACATTTGGTCACACTCAGCAACCAAAATACGAAAATAATGTCATATATAAATTATTAAAAATTATTTGTACAACCACAATGTACACTGTTTAGTTTGTAGGTTGGATGGGCGAGGTAGCAATACAAAATGGACAACTTAAATTTATACGAGGTGCTGGGAGTGGCTCCGGATGCGAGCGCCGAGGAAATTAAAAAGGCAAGTAGCACGAAAAAATTGTTTGTAAATAAGTCTTATTTGTTATTTTTATTTGAGCCAATAGAACTATCGCAAATTGGCCAAAGAGTTCCATCCAGACAAGAATCCTGATGCGGGTGACAAGTTCAAAGAGATATCTTTCGCCTACGAAGTGCTGTCGGATCCCGAGAAGCGTCGCATCTACGACCGTTACGGACTTAAGGGTCTCCAGGAGGGTGCTGAGGGATTCACCGATGCCTCCGACTTCTTCGCTCAGTGGTTTCCTTTTGATCGCTCATCGACCGGTGGACGTAAGCGAGAGGGCAAGGTCGTGATCAAGGTGGAGCTGACGCTGGAGGAGATCTATGTGGGCGGCATGAAAAAGAGTCTTGAGTATAAGCGCCAGAAGTTATGCGGCAAGTGCCAAGGCGATGGTGGTCCCAAAGAAGGGCGCGAGAGCTGCGAGGCATGCGGCGGAGCGGGGCGTGCAACTGCTTTCACTTTCATGGGTCTCAGTCCATTCGATGCGGTATGTTCTAGTAGATTGGCGAAACTGCCAAGTCTTCTTTATAATAATAATATGAATGCTCCCTTCACAGACCTGTCCGGCCTGCGATGGTCGAGGCTTTACCATCAAGGAAAACATGAAGTGCAGTCCCTGCCACGGCAGCGGGTTTGTGGAGGAGAAGATGAAGCGGGACATCGTGGTGGAACGGGGGGCACCGCACATGCTGAAAGTACCATTCGTGAACGAGGGCCACCAGATGCGTGGCGGCGAGTTCGGAGATTTGATAGTGGTCCTCGCTCAAAAGGAGCATTCACTGTTTCAGCGCCGTCACGCCAATCTGTACATGCATGACCTCAACATTAACATCACGGAGGCATTGTGCGGCTACAGGCATTGCTTCAAGCACCTGGACGGGCGGAACGTTTGCCTAAGCACCCAGCCAGGCGAAGTGCTGCAGCACAACCTCATAAAGATGGTGCGTGGTTGTGGCATGCCCGACTTCAGTCAACCGGCCACATGCGGGGATCTGTATGTGAAGTTCAAGGTTAAATTTCCCGACAACGACTTTGCGACAGCTCCCCAGCTGGCCTTGCTGGAGGATATACTACCGCCCAGGGAGAAGATAATTATACCCAAGAATGCCGAAGAGGTGCTAATGACGGATTACAGGCCACAGCCCAGGCAACAGCAGGACGACGAGGACGGACAATCGCCGCACTTCGAGGGCGTCCAGTGCCAGACGACTTAGTGCCTGTGGTTGTGGCTCCTGCAGATACGGTTCCTCTGCATCGATCTGTGCCAGCTCCTCGGCGCACTCAGTATGGATGAGGTCTGCTTCTTGGTGCCGCTGTTCGTCTTGATATGCATAGTATTATTTTTCATACAGGAATGTTTGCTGTGAAAAGCGCGTGATCTAAATTCGTAGTATACTAACTAACGCCAGTATCCGAGACTAGAGCATAGCTGATTCTGATCTTCAATAGGAATGTAAAAAATACATTAGCCACGCTAAATTAACACATTAACCCGCTAATATTTATTGTTTCTCTTGCCCTAGTATCCCCACATAATATAAATAACAAAATACACCAAAATACTAATCTCAACCTGTAGAAATGGAAATTCTCCTGGTGGAGCCTACTTAACCGGGCTGTAGGTAATTGTAACCTGAGAAATTTCAAGATTTTATTTAACTTCACTGAGAGAAAAGTAATCGGAAATTATTGTCGTTCTTAAATAAACTTGCTTTGGAAAAGTATTAACTAAAACTACAGTGATTGATTAGTTATAGTTTATTAGCTGTTATAAATATGATAGGGCTTACAAGAGATAATACTTCAATCTAATCGCTTTCGTTGGACATTGAAGAGCCGTCACTGGATGCAGCCATTTCCATATTCCACTGTGGTTTTGTTAAATCCAAAGGCAAGTCGGTTGCCTTGTCATCTAATTCAAGATCCATGGAATCTACAGTTGGCTGCAGTACCTCCTTCTGGGCGGGAATCTCGCTGCATCCTATGAATTCCTTGGTGTTCAACTCAAAATCCAACATTCCCTCTTCCTTGGGTTTGCTTAAGTCTAGAGCATTCTCAATGGGCTCTAACATTTCTTCATCCTGATCGTCCAACTTTGGAACGATAATCATTTCGCCAGTGCGCATGTGCTTCACATCGCCCGCTTGGTTGACATTCACCTTCATCAAAGTCAAGTACTTATTATATTTGGCATAATTACGCCTTCCAGTCTCGTCGTTCATCAGGACTTCCGCTTGGTTGTGAGTCTTGTCACGAATGGCCTTCAAGCGGATATGCTTGGTGATGTCCCAACGCCAGTTGGAGCGGTATGCGCACAGTGAGCACTCGAAGGGCTTCCTATTCAGATGGCCAACGATGTGGACATGGAAGCGCGAGGCAGTGGCTGCCCAAAAGGTGCAATGGGGACACTTGAAGACCTTCTTCAATGGGGTATTATCATTGGATTCCTCCGGAATGAACGGTTGGGTGACCTGAAATTACAAGAAATAAGGATAGTAATAAAAAAATACAAGTAACCTCCTTCTCTATCACCTCTCCATAGCCAGGAGCTGTTTCCACACCGCAATAATTGAGATCGCTGACAGCATTGGGCAGGTCCTCATCCATAATTTCCGTGTCCCCTCCGTCCACGCCAACCCGCAGCAGATGCTGATTATTCTTCAGAGCCTGAGCGCACACCTGAAGATGTTTGATCAAAGCGATGGCATTGGGCATCCGTTGCTGGCAGTGAGAGCAACTGATGGCCGTGGGCTCCGGCATTGGCGAGTCCGGGGCTGTGATGGGAGGACCCACAATCTTTCGGGAACAACAAGGTTGCTGATCCTCCTGATCCTGATCGGGCTTATTGGTCGCCTTGCGCCTAGCAGCCATCTGGTGACCCACCGTGGGCACATGGTGGTTCAACTCATGTATGGTCAGCGATTGCTTAATGTCTGTGCTAAAGTCGCAAACGGTGCATTTGTAAAGTCCATGGCCACCATGATTCTTGGTGTGCCTGTCCAGATTCCACTTGTACGGGGTGTGGAAGTCGCAGGAACTGCATTTGATGAGCGGCATGGTGTGGTACTTGACGTGCTTCTTGTACCTGGAGCGGATGGGCGTTATATACGAACACTTATGACACTGGAACTGCTGTGTACCCCGCGGCGGTTCTTGCACATCCATTGATGGGCTCTGGGGAGCTTCTTCTGAGTCCGAACTGCTATTGTTTGTATCCAACTTTAGGGTTTCCTCAGGCCTGGCATAGGGCATCGACTGCAGTTGGAGCTCGAAGGCCATGGCAAAGATATTATCGTGATTGTCGACGATTTGCTGTAGCTGCTGCATATCCTGCTGGCGCTTGTACATCTGAAAGCTGTTCACCAGCTTCTGTTCCTCCCGCTGGAGTTCCATTTTGAGCTGTTCCAGTGTGGGCTCGTTTTGGGGAATCTTTGGAAGATTTGCATTGGGACCTGGCCCATTTGTAGCCGGCATTTCGATGCTTTCTTCCAGTCGCCGCCTGCGCACATCCCGCGTGAGATTGTACTTGGCACGTACGGCGCCTCCGGATGATCCTGGCATTCCGTTGTCGTCTGAACAGCCGTGTACCATCTTCATGTGACGCACCAGCTTCTGGAAGTGGCGCGAGGCGTAGAGACATAATTTGCACTCATTGATCACTATTCGCTCGCCATGGACGTCGCGTAGATGGGAGAGATGACTCCGGGGATTTTGGGTGTAAAAGGCGCACTGGTTGCAACTGTAGTTCCTACGGATTTTGCACTGCGGCAGCTCCTCCTCGATAGTGACGGCGTGGCCATCTTCTGGCAGCAAGTTATCCATGACACTCTCCACATCCGGATTTAGGAGCATTGCAGTTCCCATCAAAGATAAGGGAACCGAAAGAGACGTCAAAAGGTTGGCGCTGACGGACGGCTCTTCTCCAGTGTCCAAGGAAGAACGGAACATGGGTGCTCCGCTTACTAGGCTGCGTACCACCAGGTCATCGCCCAAACGCTCCACCATCGATGGCAGATCCATGACTCCGCAAAAAATCTAGAAGTACCTGCCAAATTAGTCTTTTGATTTTCTTTACCAAATATTTTCTGGCTTTCCGTGCAGGAGCTACCTTTCGACTGAGCTTCCTGTTCGATGTGTCGGTCGCCTTTGACGTCTTCAAATTAATTTTCTTGGGCTACTATGCATGACGTTTGTCATTTTTTTATGCTCTTCCCCGTAGACCATTTACAATCTGTAAAAAAGTGTTGAAAAATTAAATTAAAAAGTTGTCATTTCATTTAGGAAGCTGCTTGAAGTTGGCAATCCTTTTATTTTTAATTTTGAATCTAGACAAATGACACTTTTCGTTTTATTCTTTATTCTTCGGTTTTTTTATTTAGGAAAAAAGGTTTGTTATCACAAACAAAATATGAAATCAGTTTTAGCCCCGATATTTATTTTAGATATATTTTAAATATACATGACTTTCTTCTTGGCTTAATAAAAAATATTCAATACTGTAAATCTGCTCTACGAGGAACTAAAAATTCTTGTAAAGTTGTGAGATTTGTAGAGTTAATAATTAAACTCAGTTCAAAGACTGGACAACTACATTGGCACCGACATCCAGCTGCTCGAACTCTGGCTCTATCTCAGATAGGTGAAGGGGCAGCAGGTCCACCCGAAGCTTCTGATCTAGTGCCAACTCCTTGTCGCCAAAGTTGAATAGTGGCGGCAACTTCTCCCCATTGGGCATGCGGCAGCCCAAGGTGTCCATTACGCGCAGTTCATCGAAGGCGGCATGTGCACACGCCACCATGGGCAAGATCCGGCCAGCTGACTCATAGACCAAACATGAGTTTAGCAAGTCCGACAGATCCTGCGGCACTTCCACCTTCAGCAGAACGTTCCAGCTGGGACGGATTGTATGGTGCATGCCAGCACATGGTAACTGAACTTCTGGGGCCCTATTTAAGCCCTCAGTGCCCAGCAGGCTGACGATATGATGCAATTGCTGCAGCTCGTTGTGGTTGCTCTGAAAGAGCGGAGTTCCCTTCAGCAGCTCGGCAAGGACGCAGCCGGCACTCCAGATGTCTATAGAGCAATCGTAGAGATCGTATTTGGCAAATAGCTGCGGGGCCCGATAGAGCCTAGAGCCAACATAGCTCAAGTTTGGCGTCCGGGCTTTCAGAGTCTTTGCGTTACCAAAATCAGCCAGCTTGAGCTGCATGCTCCGGCTGTCCATCAGGAGGTTCTCTGGCTTGATGTCCCTGTGGCAGATACCCAGTGAGTGAAGATAGCCAAGTCCCCGGAACATCTGGTACGAGAGAATGCGTACATTGATCATGGCTTCCCTTGGCTGCTTGTTATTTCGGTGCCGTTTGATGTAGTCAAGGAGATTCATCGGCATGTATTCCATTATAAGGATGACGCTACTCCTTGGCGGATCGCCCATAATAATATAGGAGTACATGATTAGCCTGACAATGTTGCAGTGGTCATCCAGTTGCGTCATAATCTCCACCTCGCGCTGCCGGTACATGGCATTGTAGTAGCAGTGCTTGAGGGCCACTGCCTCCTCGGAGCCCCGTAACTGTGCTTTGTAGACGCGCCCAAAAGACCCATTACCTATCAGCGCCTTGATCACGATCCTCAACTGAATCGGCTCCTGGCTGAAGCGATCTTTAGCAAAAGTCGTGATCATTGACTCGTTGGTGATGACATTCGGTATGTTTCTATTCACCCGCCTCACAAAATTAAAGGGTTGCTTCCAGTTTCCTGTGGAAATAAGCGAGGTTAGGTATCGGCAAAGGGTCTAAAATCAGGACTAATTAGCTCGAAAGCACTTCTCTTACCCATTTTCGAAAGTCAGGTTATTAATTTAAAAATAACTGCGTATACTTTAACAGCTTCTTGAGGAGAAATAATAAAACTTTAAAAATGGCGAGGTCACGTTGCCGACGCCGGAATTTGGTCTTGCCACCTAGTCAAAAAGCCACGCTGCGCTATGGTGAATAAGTATCATATGTGATTAACAGTTACCTATCTTCCATCCCTGATTTAAAGGTTACTCTTTAATTTCGACTTTAAATGAACTTTTTATTTGATTTATTAAAAGCTACAATTTATTAGTTTAAAGAACTATTGTTAGTTCGATTGAAGTTAATTGTAAATTAAGAATCTTCTGCTCATTTATATTGACGATAAATTAATATTAAAATCTATGCATATTACTTAATGTGATCGTTTATTTTTTTGTGTTGTTCAGAAAGTAAAAATAAAGTAATTGAAATTGTAAAAAAAATATCTGGACTATTTCTTTGAAAAGAATCACCCATAAGAGAACGATTTCTTTCGCCTTAAATGGAACTTCCAAAGAGTTACCATTACTGGCACTAAGCCAAGAAAATTGAACAAAAAGTACAGGGACGGACAGGAGAGAACTGAAAAAGGAAGTCCAAAAGGGTGGGAAACTCCCTCTAAGAAAAGAAAGCAAGGATAAAAGCTGCTGTCGTTAGCATATGCGTGCTTTTAAATAAACATTTTATGAACGCTTGTTTGTAGCTTGTTGAAATTGCATTAAAATAAAATTGAATGGAAATATTCGGCACATTTGTTTCGATTTTGTTCCTTTACCGGAACACGGAAATTCGTGAGTGGATTATGTTTATGTTGCAACCACCAGTCCTAATGCGATAAAAAGTCGGTCGTCGGTTCAGGCCATTATCATTTCCGCTCTCACTTGCTCTCTCTAGATTTGGCCCTCTCTTTTGCTCCAATTTTGTATTATTTTTTTCTGTGCTAAAACTTTCCTGCCACACCCCTCCCACCATCAAAGTTTATGGGCCATGCATTTGCGGAAATGTCGCCCGCCAGTGTATTCGCCTCTCGCTTTTACTCTGCGGTTCAGAGTTGGAATTCATGTAATTCCATTAACACAGACAACTTCCGCTAAAAGAGAAAATGGCTGAACACTGACACTCGTTCGCCTAATGGCCGAAGCGTGAGTGTGTGCGTGTTGTGTGTGTGGGTGTGCCAGTGTGGCAGGATGGGGCTGGATTAGGAACTGGTGTGTTTGCGTGGCTTCAACGGATTCTGTGGTCCATTTTACGGCTAGAGATGAACGATCGACGTGATACGGAAAAATTGTGAAGAATAAATACTAAAGTTCAATAGGAGATAATTAACCATTTTTATTTTATTATGGAAAAAATATTATACTTACTAAAATAATTAATTATGGTTTAGTATTCAAGAAAAACACTCGTCCCGATAAGGGATTGCATACTTTTTCAGAGCTGTACTTTGTGAATTAATTGTATTTATATTTAACCATTACTAACATATTTGGCAATAGATTTGTAAAACATGCCATAAAATATATCCCTCTGATACACTCATATCATGTCATAATTAAAATTTTTGTCTTCTATATTTAAAATATCCCTTATTAACATTTCCACTACAAATATTCGCCAAGGAATTCGAGGTTGACAATATTAAAATTATGCAATCACGTCACGTTTGCACAATGTCTTTCATTTAGGCATCTCTAAGGATAAACGATGGGCTCGTGTGCTTATGCCAAACCTAAACCAACATAGATCCTTCCCGCTCTCCCGCATTCGCATCCTTTTGACGCAGCCTCTGCGACATTAAAATTAAATTCCCAGATTCAAATGGCATATTTTACGATGGCATAAATCTGTCTTTGAGCAACAGGTTCTCATCAGGACCCTGCCTCGTTTCCCTCCAGTCGATCTCCATGGGAAGCAATGAAAAACTTCCAAACGGAAATGACTGTCAGGCCAAAAGTGCGGAGCTTCGTCCATCCGGGCAGACATTTAGGATATCCGTTTAAACAGCATTTGGTGCCTGCCTCCCAGTTTTTCCCTCTATATCCGTCTATACCACGCTGTGCTATTTTTTCTCCGGCTTTTAAGGATTTTATTTCTTCTTTTTTTGGGTGGCAAAGGCTTCCGTTGCAACGCTGTTGGGTTTCTGGGGCGTTCCGGCATTATAATTACAAAGTGGCTGGCTCAGATGGATTCAAATGGATGTGCTGACGATGTGAGCCGGAACATTTTGCCAGCTCTAAATGCAAATTATACATCTATCGCATTTATCAAAAGAGGTCTTAATGAAGCCCCCAAACTCTTTACCCGTGAGCGTTCATAAATCAAGCTGCTGCACATGTGGCCCCTCAAAAAGTTCACTCCTTGCAGCTCAATCCGGTCATTTATCAATACTTGAACTCACTCCCATACACTTTCCTCCTGTCCGTGCCACATTTCTGCGTTTGAAGTCGAAAGTGTTTTTGGTTGGCTTTTAATGTGATTTGTGTTCAACCCGTTGAGAGATTCGAATTGGCAGCATTTGCGATTGGATTTCGATTATTCTCTGGGGCAGAAAAGTGGAAAGCTGCCTTGTTCGTACACAATTTGGCGAATAATTTTAGAATATTAAGAGTGATTTATGAGATAATAATACTTAAGATAAACTTCTCGAAATTACTCTAAATATTTTCCAATAAGGCTTTTGTTACTAACCTGTTAAATAGGTAATTATTGTAGTTGTGTATTAATAGATAGCTTTGATAAATGATTGATTGTTTGATTAATTGCTGTTCTACAAATATAAAGGGTATATTACACAAATCGCTGATATTATAAAGATCACTCTAAAGGGGCTTAACGCCATGTGGAAATAACTTAGGTTAAGCTTACTTAAAAACCCTAAAGAAAAATTGGGTCAAATTTGTTGGCTGAAAATTGCTAACACCTTCAACGGTTTTATGATCATAACTTGGCTAAAACTCACCCGATTTCAGTCTGGTTTGGGGTTTTCTTCTTGGTTTTTAAATGCAAACAATTCTGCATTTAAAACTTGATATCTAATTTTTGGTCAATTTTTGACAATTTTAACGATGTAACCCCTAACATTTTTTTCAAAAATTGGGTCAAATTTGTTGGCTGGAAATTGCTAACACCTTCAATGGTTTTTTGATCATAACTTGGCTAAAACTCAACCGATTTCAGTCTGGTTTGGTTTTTTCTTCTTGGTTTTTAAATGCGAACATTTCTGCATTTAATCCTCGATATCTAATTTTCGGCCAATTTTTGACAATTTTAACGATGTAACCCCTTACATTTTTTTCGAAAATTGGGCCAAATTTGTTGGCTGAAAATTGCTAACACCTTCAACGGTTTTATGATCATAACTTGGCTAAAACTCAACCGATTTCAGTCTGGTTTGGTTTTTTCTTCTTGGTTTTTAAATGCGAACATTTCTGCATTTAAAACTCGATATCTAATTTTCGGCCAATTTTTGACAATTTTAACGATGTAACCCCTTACATTTTTTTCAAAAATTGGGTCAAATTTGTTGGCTGAAAATTGCTAACACCTTCAATGGTTTTTTGATCATAACTTGGCTAAAACTCAACCGATTTCAGTCTGGTTTGGGGGTTTCTTCTTGGTTTTTAAATGCAAATATTTCTGCATTTAAAACTTGATGTCTAATTTTTGGCCAATTTTTGACAATTTTAACGATGTAACCCCTTACATTTTTTTCAAAAATTGGGCCAAATTTGTTGGTTAAAAATTGCTAACACCTTCAACGGTTTTATGATCATAACTTGGCTAAAACTCAACCGATTTCAGTCTGGTTTGGTTTTTTCTTCTTGGTTTTTAAATGCGAACATTTCTGCATTTAAAACTCGATATCTAATTTTCGGCCAATTTTTGACAATTTTAACGATGTAACCCCTTACATTTTTTTCAAAAATTGGGTCAAATTTGTTGGCTGAAAATTGCTAACACCTTCAACGGTTTTATGATCATAACTTGGCTAAAACTCAACCGATTTCAGTCTGGTTTGGTTTTTTTCTTCTTGGTTTTTAAGTGCAAGCAATTCTGCATTTAAAACTCGATATCTAATTTTTGGCCAATTTTTGACAATTTTAACGATGTAACCCTTTACATTTTTTTAAAAAATTGGGTCAAATTTGTTGGCTGAAAATTGCTAACACCTTCAATGGTTTTTTGATCATAACTTGGCTAAAACTCAACCGATTTCAGTCTGGTTTGGGGTTTTCTTCTTGGTTTTTAAATGCAAACATTTCTGCATTTAAAACTTGATGTCTAATTTTTGGCCAATTTTTGACAATTTTAACGATGTAACCATTACCATTTTTTTCAAAAATTGGGTCAAATTTGTTGGCTGAAAATTGCTAACACCTTCAATGGTTTTTTGATCATAACTTGGCTAAAACTCAACCGATTTCAGTCTGGTTTGGGGTTTTCTTCTTGGTTTTTAAATGCAAACATTTCTGCATTTAAAACTTGATGTCTAATTTTTGGCCAATTTTTGACAATTTTAACGATGTAACCCCTTACATTTTTTTCAAAAATTGGGCCAAATTTGTTGGTTAAAAATTGCTAACACCTTCAACGGTTTTATGATCATAACTTGGCTAAAACTCAACCGATTTCAGTCTGGTTTGGGGGTTTCTTCTTGGTTTTTAAATGCAAACATTTCTGCATTTAAAACTTGATGTCTAATTTTTGGCCAATTTTTGACAATTTTAACGATGTAACCCCTTACATTTTTTTCAAAAATTGGGCCAAATTTGTTGGTTAAAAATTGCTAACACCTTCAACGGTTTTATGATCATAACTTGGCTAAAACTCAACCGATTTCAGTCTGGTTTGGTTTTTTCTTCTTGGTTTTTAAATGCGAACATTTCTGCATTTAAAACTCGATATCTAATTTTCGGCCAATTTTTGACAATTTTAACGATGTAACCCCTTACATTTTTTTCAAAAATTGGGCCAAATTTGTTGGTTAAAAATTGCTAACACCTTCAACGGTTTTATGATCATAACTTGGCTAAAACTCAACCGATTTCAGTCTGGTTTGGGGTTTTCTTCTTGGTTTTTAAATGCAAACATTTCTGCATTTAAAACTTGATGTCTAATTTTTGGCCAATTTTTGACAATTTTAACGATGTAACCCCTTACATTTTTTTCAAAAATTGGGCCAAATTTGTTGGTTAAAAATTGCTAACACCTTCAACGGTTTTATGATCATAACTTGGCTAAAACTCAACCGATTTCAGTCTGGTTTGGGGTTTTCTTCTTGGTTTTTAAATGCAAACATTTCTGCATTTAAAACTTGATGTCTAATTTTTGGCCAATTTTTGACAATTTTAACGATGTAACCCCTTACATTTTTTTCAAAAATTGGGCCAAATTTGTTGGTTAAAAATTGCTAACACCTTCAACGGTTTTATGATCATAACTTGGCTAAAACTCAACCGATTTCAGTCTGGTTTGGTTTTTTCTTCTTGGTTTTTAAATGCAAACAATTCTGCATTTAAAACTCGATATCTAATTTTTGGCCAATTTTTGACAATTTTAACGATGTAACCCCTTACATTTTTTTCAAAAATTGGGTCAAATTTGTTGGCTGAAAATTGCTAACACCTTCAATGGTTTTTTGATCATAACTTAGCTATAACTCAACCGATTTCAGTCTGGTTTGGTTTTTTCTTCTTGGTTTTTAAATGCGAACATTTCTGCATTTAAAACTCGATTTCTAATTTTTGGCCAATTTTTGACAATTTTAACGATGTAACCCCTTAAATTTTTTTTAAAAATTGGGTCAAATTTGTTGGCTGAAAATTGCTAACACCATTTCTGCATTTAAAACTCGATTTCTAATTTTTGGCCAATTTTTGACAATTTTAACGATGTAACCCCTTACATTTTTTTCAAAAATTGGGCCAAATTTGTTGGCTGAAAATTGCTAACACCTTCAACGGTTTTATGACCATAACTTGGCTAAAACTCAACCGATTTCAGTCTGGTTTGGTTTTTTCTTCTTGGTTTTTAAATGCGAACATTTCTGCATTTAAAACTCGATATCTAATTTTTGGCCAATTTTTGACAATTTTAACGATGTAACCCCTTACATTTTTTTCAAAAATTGGGCCAAATTTGTTGGTTGAAAATTGCTAACACCTTCAATGGTTTTTTGATCATAACTTGGCTAAAACTCAACCGATTTCAGTCTGGTTTGGTTTTTTCTTCTTGGTTTTTAAATGCGAACATTTCTGCATTTAAAACTCGATATCTTATTTTTGACCAACTATAAAATAATAGTGCGATACTTTCAGATTTATGCTCTTGAGATCCCCTTACCTGTCCTATAAAATCAATTATCTTACCATTTGAAATCGCCTTTCCCCAGTAAGCTGAGCTATTCTTTTGTCTTTAGAGCAAATCCCAAATTACCTGTAGAATAAATATTTATATTGGGAAGTACCCTTCAGGTGGAGAACATTCTTCGACGCTGCTCAATTGGAAAACGTGCCGTATTCGGTTCTCGTGGCCAAGTACTTGACGTTTCAAAGCTAATGGCTTAATGGAAATTCGCGATTCGTGGGAAAAATCTTTCAATTGCAAAAAATAAATACATACGTATATAAAAAAGAAAAACAACAAAAGCTGTTTAGACTTACCCACTGTATAATTAAGTAAGATTTGAATGACCGGGGAATGAGAATGCGGTACGAGAGTCGCGCCTGCCACCGCCCACCATAACAAATTGAAAAGCTTGCGATTCACTGAACAAAATATGTATCATAAAAAAATAATAGCGACTATTGGAAATCCAAGTCGAGTAATAAAAAATCTAACAAAGTTGTATATTCTAATTGTAGGTATTATAAGGCTTAAAATAAAAACACATTATTATTTTATTGCAGGCAAAACTTGTTTTTATTATTTGATTTGACTTTGGATATTCTGCGTTGGGATTTTTATTTAAATAAAATTAAAGATGCATCTTATAGGATTTTAAAGCGCTTGAAAATGTCATAAAATGTTCTTTTAAAATTAGTTAAAATTTTATTAACTTGCATACCCAATTAGGTTGAAAGGTCTCACAAGTTTTTACAACATTAAGAAGATTTATCATATGCCTTTCAAAAATCTGAAATTTAATATTTTAAGAAAGAGATTTGTTGGGAGAATTTTAATTTATTTTATATACCTTAATAATTAATACCATTTTCTTCGCTCAGTGTCGTCGGTTAGAACTTGGTCGAATGGTTTGCTGGATTGGACGTTGCCTGGGGTTGGCTTTGGCTTTGGCTTTGGCCCGACACTTGCCAAGCCAAGTATATAGAGTCACACCTTTGCGATGCACTGCGATCTCTCGGTCTCGGTCTCGGACTCGACCTTGAACTTGGTATTAGATGCGAAGCTCTCTCAAAAACCGGTTAACTTGACGGCTCCGGCTCTCGGAGGCTCTTTGTACTGCAAATTAATGGGCAAAGCGCAAGAAATCGGTGACAAGCACGAGGCACTGCCAACAACAACAACGAGAGATCGTCTTACCGAAGGGTTAACTGGAAAATTAATTGCACGCTGCTGGTACCCAGTTAGAAATATTCCAAAGATTTCCATTTCAAATTAGCGCACAGAACGAAAATTTCCACTGTCAGGGTTACTTAAGTAATAAGATAGAAATATGAACATTAAACGTACCATTTGATAAGACTAAACCATATTTTTATATATTACAAAAAAAAGTTGTATAATAAATCTGATTGGTTAAATATAAAAGAAAAATAAAACAGATTAAATTGACTATAGTTTAGAATTGTTTATTTTGTAATACTCGACTTTGATAACATAATATTTTCTTTCTATGCATCCGTATTATAGCACCAAGAAATAAAGACCAGCAAATTAAAATTTAATTTACATTTTGAATGCAAAATTGTCCAGCGATAAGGGGAATCACCAGGCCGCCAGTCGAGTCGCTGGATGTCGTTTATGGAACACTTGCTGTAAAATTACAATTCTAATTGAAGGACCAGGCATTAAAATCCAGAGAGCCGGAGACTCAAACCCCAAAAGTCCTTTCAAAGCAGCCGCAGGCAAAGCAGGCAAAAAAATAATAAAAATAAAAAAATAGCAGCAGCAACACCCCGACACCAACATGTTGCGCTCCCCAAGAATGCTCTGCGGTGGTAAAGGGTTAAGGCGAGCAGCCAGTTAGGGCTCTTAATTAAACAAAAGGGCCACAAGCTATATTTAAATTCAACATTTTCCAGCAAGCTTGAAGAGTTTAAATTCGAGTTCGAGGATAAGCTTATTTTTTTAAGGTTGGCTTTATTGCTGCGTTGTAAAAATAAGCTGTATTAAGCTTATACTAACTTTATTAACGAATGCAAATTAAAATATGAATTTTAAATATACAGAACTTGATATGTTATATGTATAATTTGCTTAAATAATTTATAAGTTATTTATCTTACACGTGCCACGCTTAATAGTTTTAATTACATTTAATTATATACTTTTAAAGATTCTTTACATTAATTACCACATTAAAGAATATATCACTTTTTTCTGATTATTTGGTTTAAGAAGAAGCATACCCCAAACGCATTAATTTGCAAACTCACCACACTTACGAATCTAGGCGACTGTTCTGATTGTAGCTGATCTGGCAACTCTGTCTACATTCATAAGCTTACATAATTGCTTTCCTCGTCTTAATTTTGGCTAACTCTGTGAATTATTTATGATTCACGTGCATTTAAAAGTTAATTGGTGTTAATATTGGTGCTGAGTCAACTCGGTTGACTAATTACCACAAATTGGGAGTTCATTGGCCTTGAAAATTTCACTATTGATACAAAATTCCTCTTTTAGATTTCTCCAAGGACTCTATTATGATTTCATCAAGATTCGCAGCTCCTTTTTGGGACTTACCAACTGCTGGCTGTATTTATTTGCTTACAGCCCCGCCCCCGCAGCCTTACACGCACAACATGGACAACCTGTTGACCGCCAAAAAAACCTATTTAGCTTAACGTGCCGCGCCACGCCCACCGAAAGGCAGTTGTTGCACATTGCGTGAGTGCCCCGCGGGCGTTGCCCAAGTTAAGAGCTGCAAAAAGCAGGTAATTGCACACGGCACAGCACGGCCGAGCGGTGGGAAAAAAGCGGCAAACCTGTTCGTTAGCCGAGCTGCTGCCAAGCTAGCTGCATGTGGCTTGTTTTGGCCAAAGACAACTGCAATTTGTTGCCGTCGCAGCTGAAGTTAAAAAGCTGCGGCTGCGGCTGAGGCTGAGGCTGCTGAGGCTGCCATGTGGCGCTGTCGCCCCTTTTCGAGATCCAAGAACCAGGTCAAGGTTGCTCCGTGGCTGCGAAGATCATTATGGTGGTGTTGCGATCGAACATGTTCGATCCGAACTGTTCCCACCTGTGTGAGGGAAACTGTTCCCAGGCGACAGAGCTTGCCATCGAACTTGCGTAAGGAGCAATTTCAATTGCGCGCCATAATTTTATTTTAGTTTATTAAAATGGGTAATTATCAAATTTAATCATTTGAAAAATGGCACAAAATTAATATCTTCTTGTTCTTTCAGCTTGGCTTCGTAGAAAAACGAAAAATATTATATTAGTTGCAGATTTATTGCCTTTGTGGGAACCCAATAATTTTATGAACTCGCTGATAATTTCCAGGGGAAATTTCTGGGCAAGCCCATTGGCTAGGTTTTTAATTCATCAGGGGAGGACGTTATATTTTAAGCTTAGTTTCTACTTAATTTTTTTTGTAGCTTCCCTTAAAGTTACACCCTTCTTTGTAAAAAACCGAATTCGATAAGTTCGACAGTGTGTATAAGCTTCAATAATTCACACTGACAGTCGCCAACAGGTAATTTTCGTGTTTTTTCGGGGAAACAAGAAACGAAATTCTTCGCTCGCTTCTTTTTATCGTACAAATCGCAGGCGGCTGGCGAGTTGCTCTGTATTTTAAGGCACTTTTTTTTAATTGTTTCGACTTGTTTACGAGGTGGCCGGGGTTCAAGAGCTCTGCTCAGTACCAGCTCCAGCTGGCTGACAAATGCAGTGGCTGGCAGACAAAAAAAAAGCAACCGAAACGATAATATAAATGCAAAAAAATTAAAAATAAAAACAAAAATGTAATTAGTCATATGAGCTGTGAACCCTGTAATTAGAGCTACCTGTTAAGGCATCGGATTTTCATAATTTTTGGCAATTTATATGCAACGCTTGGCTGCATTGTGACATGATATGATGAGGATGAGCCAATTGCCTTGTCTCCGCCGCGGGTTCAATAAACGCTTACGGCTCGCCCCTGGACCTGGGACCTGGACCCGGACCCGAACCCGGGTCAGATCATCGCCAAGAAGATGAGGGTAGTGGTGCTCGCATTATATTGGCATCGCCAGCACTTCCTGCTCCGACTTAATGGCGTTTTAACATGCATTTTAAATTGAGTGCGGGCAACACTTAAGTTTTAATGTCATAGCCCTGTTCGCTAAGTGCATTAGTCGCTGCCTGATTAATCATACGCCGTGGTGAGCACTCTTAAATCGTGAGAGGGATGCGTGTATTTATTCCGCTCCACAAACAAAATAAAAACGTTTTTGTTTTGCATCTAATCCCCGCTGACATTTATCGAGCGAACAACAAAATCGTTTAAACAAGAAAACAACAAACTGTTCGCTATTTGCGGTCATTCAACCCAAAAGCGATTTAAATACAAATTATTCAATCGCATAAAATGCAATATTCAGCTCGTATTTTGCGATGCGCAGCAGCAACATTTTTTGAAATAATAAATATGCAAATTGCCACACAAAAACTACGCAATTATCTATAAAATAAATATTTGCATAAGCGAATAAACGAAGTATCAACTAATTAAAAGTGACAGTTTTTGGCCACAAAAAGAGCAAATTTTTGGAAATATTAGAAATAATTTTGTCCTCTAGGTTATATTATATATTTGACCAACATTAGCAGTTCTTTGGTTGACTCCTTAATCGACTTATTTAGTTTTACAGTAAACAACTGAATATATATCTTGTTTATTTCGAAGGTATTTTAAATGATGAGCTTAAAAATCAAGTTGTGAATGAATTCGTTTCATTTCTTTGAATGCTACTCGTAATTATTTTACTTTGTGTATGATTCAAAATTGATTTCTTCTTTCTTTCTTCTTGGCAAGCAGCTAAAGTGGCTGGGCTCAGTTTTTAATTAAGCTGCGGAACACCTTTTGGCGCAATTTGCATTTTCAAATAAATGGAGGGACATATTTTATCTGATTTACTCTGACGTTGCCGGTTCTCAATCACAGCTTGGACTGTCATTTCGTCTGGGAAGATACATTTCGCCAAAGGCTCCCCTAAAGACAATCTGTCGCATACGCAAACTCTGTCAGGGAACTTCGGCCAGCTGTCCGCTGCTCGTACTGCCTGTGTCCATGTCTATTAGTTGGCTTTAAGCTTTTGGCTTAGACTAATTTGATTGCCTAAATGCTTTTGCCCGAGAGGAATTAACTGTGCGACGACAACTGCCATCTGCTGGGAGCTGTCATTAGTAGACAAGCAAACATCTTAGTTAGTTTTGTCACAGCTGCAGCCCAGTGCCATCAGCGTTGGGAATCCGGTCTATTGGAAGGAGCTTAGGAGCAGCAGTGACAGAGGCAGCTCCTCTTCAAGCTCCTTGGTATCCTCTTTGCGGCCTATGCCACACACTTGAACAACTTTCGAAAACACCTCCGTCAAGTGGCGGAATGTTTTCCACTTTTGTTATTCAACCTGGCGACAGCTTTCAGGTACTTAGCTATCCCTTATTATCAGAGATGGTTACGTGAGGGGTGAAGGATTCACGAAATCCTATTTATTAAAAACAAAATAAATGGAAGCGTAGAAATTTTTTCAATTTGAATATATATTACTTATAAATCATACAATAATATTACTAGAACTTATGTTTTGGATACGTATACGTATACCCTAAATTCAATATAAACCGAATTCTATAATGTGCTCTTTACAGATATAAAACTTTCGACTTTCTCCATTATTTTAGGCCTTCCCTGACTCTGTGTAACCCATAAAGACCATCTCTAAGACCCAATCCTGCTTAGAGCGCAGTGAACTTTTCCCTTAATAAGCGCAATTGACATTTCAAGCAGCAGCCAGGAGAGAGGGCCTCTAGGAAAGTGAGGCGAAATGTGCAGGCGACAGTACCTCTCTAGCGAGGAGACAATTTTGCCAAACAAAGTTGCCAATCGAATGTTCCAAAGGGCGAAGGATGTTCGTGTGCATCCTTGGCGCAGAGGAAGAAGGCTGCTAAAGTAACGGGAGCAGCCAGGCGTAAGCATGGACATCCCATGGGGGCAACTCCTTCTCCAACGCTTTCCGGGAACATTCAATGGAGCATTAAACTGTCCAAAATCAAACGAAACGAGCGTCGGCCACGGACAGCAGCGGCTGGAAAGAAAAGAGAATAAAATCAATAAGCCCCTGGATTTTTCAACTTTAAACAGGATTCGAAAATCGTTGGCTGGACTCTGCACCGACTCGCTTTAGGGGCCGCAACCTGTTCGGCGTCATTAAATTTTCATTGGGTGTTTACGACTTTAAAACTGCTGTAAAAGTCCGCTTTAACGTCGCTCCTTCTCCGCCTCCTCTCGCTCCGGCGATTTCCCTGTGGCCAAAAAACAAGAGCCCAACTTATCCGAAACGGGAGCAAGCCAAACGCTTGAGGAATGGAATGCCGGCGGAGTATCTATTGAAGCACATTAGCCACGCCACATTGTGCCTACTAATGAGCTCGTTTATGGCAGACATCCGCATCCGTATCCGCATCCGTTTCCGAGCGTTGTAAAAAAAATATATGTATAAAGAGAAAACTCAACAAAAAAGCACCGCAGGACGGAGTGAGGTTAAAAACAAATGTCAGTCTCTGGTTTTCGTCTGTAGGCCGCCACCGCCGTCGCTCACACACCTGAGCCGCAAGTCTCTGGACCATTTTATTTGCCCTTCTTTTTTATGGCCTGCTGCAGAGGGATATTATGGGTTTAGTCGTCCGGGCTATGTCTGGTCATATAATCTCCTCCGGTTTTAAAGGCCCCCCCTTAAACAACTTTGTTGTCCTGCGAAGGAGTCGCGTACGGGAGTGACGTAATCCCTGGGAATATCGCTTCCTTATGGCCGGGGTGTAAACTAATAAAAGGAGCGGATGCATAAAAGTTATATAGTTGGAAGTTATTTCAATTCCAAATTAGGTCACGATTCGCCAGATTAGAGCAGATTGTTGCGGTTACGAGGCCGGTGCACTTGCTTTAACCTTACGACCAGCGTTTTATTAAATACATTCTCGTGCTTGCTATAAAAGTTCAAAGCTCTGTACTAAATTCTAGATAATTAGGGGATTTACTGGAGTTTTAACAAAGTAAAGCAGTTTTAGCCAAGTTTAAATACTACCTAAATATTGGCTTGTTTTTAGGTAATTTTAAAGTATAGAAACCTCTTTAAAAGGGATCTCTTTATATGAAATGCTTTTTAAGTTGTTGACAAAGAAGTTTTATAATTTTTTATTAAGAGCTTTGGGAAGAATAGAATTCCTTTTGATTTGTTTACAGATAACTGGGTTATTTCTTGTTATAAATCTTAATTTTAAGCAGAGCATTTAAAGGTCGTACTAACCCTACTCCGTAAAGGATCCCAGCATCTTCCATTGGGTTCCCTTTCGGTGTGTTTTCGGTTTGGTATGTCGGTTAGATTTCCGCTTAGCTGCACACGTCAGTGCGCATATGTTTCGTTATTCTTACCATTTTATTTCTCCCTTTACTTTTTTTTCTTGCTTTTTTGGTTTGTTTGTCTGCGGGGGTTTCCCCGTTATCGTACCTTGCCATTTGCCAGTCGCCATTAACATGAAAATTATGTGTAATCGCAGGGATATGAAAAGGGTTTTCCCTCTCAACCACTAACCTGAGCATACATACGTATAGTATGTGCAAAATATGGCAAGCGAGATAAGGCTTTAAGTTCTGCCATAGATATTTAGCCAAAGATTAGGCCACAGTCTATTTGGTTTCTTTGGAGCTCGCCTCAGGCCAAGTGTCTGTGACATCTTGTGTTGATGTTACAAAACTTTGCAATTAAATGCGCCTTAAGACACTTCGGACATGTCATGTCAAGACCGAAATCCATTAAAAATTGTCTTAGGTATTTCTACCAGTCGGCCGGGCCGGCAGGCAGGCCCTTGTGACCATGCCCCAAACATAGTTCAAGATTTCACATTAAGATAATTCCAAGGAAATACCAAAAGCCGCCTCGTCCGGCGCCGAAGACATCAATTGACAGTTTCGTTTCGTGTTTTGGCCTAAAGAAAAAAAGGCAGAAAAAAGAAACTCACACACAGAAACACTCACCAATTTGCTTGGGGATTGGATTTTATTTGCGTTAGGCCGCAATGAAGGTCTGCAAAATAAGAAAAAGATATACAAATAAATAAAAATATATATTTTTTGTTGGCCAGGTAGAAATTGTCAGCGTGACCAATATCCCAAATTGGATGACCATTCTTCGGGGAAGCCACACCCTTTAAATACAGCTAAGTGGGGAAAAATAACACTAAACTTTAATATCTTTGTTTCTGCATTTTAAGGTGTTTAATGTTTGATTTAAATTATACATTAGTTGAGTTTTTATTTTTAACAAATATTGTGAACAGACTGAAACCAGCTTCTTTATAAGAAAGGTAATTAAAAAGCTTTATATTTATGAAAATTAATTCTATTTCTGCTTTAAGATTCTTAACTACGAATTCAAAAAGTGGCTTTCATTAAAATAACGAAAATGAAAATTATTACAGGTTAAAATTCTTAATTAGAAAGTGATACAATTTTTAATTGTATTTTTTTTTAGCAGCTTCTCGATCAGCAAACCCAATTTCCACTGCTATTTTTCCCACCGCAACTGTTCGAATCAAAAGATATATTCCCTCCTGAGACCAATCATCACATTTGCGACTGAGTCTCTCTCTGCGATCACGTCTTGTTTGCTATAAGGGAAGTGAAAATCCAGGGCCCGCCAATGTTTAAGATCTCATTAACTAAATGCAGTCGACGACCAAGATATTATGAGGTCTCCCTGCCAAGATCGTCCATAAAAGATCAACTGCAGAGTTAAAAAAAAAAAAGCAAAATCTTTAACTGCAAAACGTTTTTGAGGTCACTAATTGTCTCTGTACACTTCGGACGCGTCTCCATTTCATGGAGATTTCTGGGTGCGGCGGCGGCGCTATATGAAATATATGAAATTCTCGCTGCTGGATGTTGGATTGTTTTTTACCGTAAGCCACTTTTACTTTTTGTACTCGGTTTACATACAATACAATATTTTTTGATGGCTGATTTTCGGTGGGTTTTTGGGTTTTGGCTTTGCTTTACCGCTAACTGCAGACGTTTTTATAGGCTTAAAGTGGAGGCTGATTGCAGCCTGATTGACAGCTGCTCCGGCTACTTGAAGCTCAGCTCGGTAAATCACTTGCCCGAAATCCCCCTGGCCAATGCCAGGTCCCTGCCCCCAGCACTCCTCCTCCTTGGCCTCCTCCTTCTGTTTTTGCGGCTCATAAATATTTGGAGAACGCGTGCTTGCCTGCGGCTTTGGGCCGTTGTTGTTGATGCCGAGAAACTAAGGCTGCTACTCTCTGATGTCTGCGATAAACAGCCTCAAAGTATTCCCTCAGTTTTTGATGTCAGCCAGTCAGTTAGTCAGTGGGGCAGTCAGTCACTCAGCCAGCCAGTCGATGGAGCTTGGCCTGGAAAGCAAAATATTGTTACTGCGGCAATATGTTTTGTCAGATATCCATCTTTAGTGGCCCAGGCCGGGCCGGGCCAGAATGTGTTATGATTTGCCACTGCTTCTCGCTTTCGTGTGCGTACTTGGGGTGTATGTATATCAAATCGATAATAATATGAAATATTGACAGCCGAAAACGTAGCTCGGACTTATCTCAAATTGCTCTATAATTTGATTGCTTGCATAGCATGTTTAGCTATGTAAATTTTCAGTGTGTGTTCTGTGTGTATGACACACACGAATGAGCGATAGCTGCTGGTTTCTGGAATCTAATTCAATTTGAAGATGAATAATTGAGTCTGGCTCAGATGCAGATAAACTGCTCAAAAACAAATAGTTTCCAGGAAAAGCAATGGGTAAATATGGAAAACATGAACTGAAGGAGAATATTTGTGTCCTCAATGTTTGTTTAAAGAATAAACTTAGTTAAAAGGACTTTCTTTGGTTTATTATTGTTACTTGAAGTTAAGAATATTTTGATTACTTTATTTAATATTTCTTTAATATTAACCAGACTCTTAGTTTGAACATTAACATCCCCTAATTCTGGACGCATTTCGCTGAATAAATTATGTTTCATGCTCTTAGCTTCCCCGCCATAAAGTATCGCTGACAACATTTCTGGCTTGTTTGTCAAATGTCCTTTACAGTTTCGTTCCCCTTACTGCCTTGCCATAAATTCAAAAGCTGCGAATCTGGCAAATAAACACCGAATTCGCACACAAACGACATTCATACATATGAAATGAAACTGGCAACATATCGTGGCACAAACATCGCGCGATCCAAGTGTCCAGATATGTCAACAATGCCACCGTTAAGCGCCGCAGTCCGAGGGGTTTTTGGGGGCTGTCCCATCCTGCCACGCCTCCGCTCTCTCGGAATCAAGGAAAACATTTTTCCCAATGCGTCACGGTGGCATTAAAAATACAACCTATATAAATTTTAAAACAAGAACAAAAAAGCCAGCCGAAGTTGTACGCTTCATTGCCCAACTATTTGGCAAAAAGGCTCGAACATTTACAATACATTCAACAAATTGATTCAGCAATGGATTAAAGCTCCAGCATAAAATCCGATTGCACAATATGCACAATGTTTCACATTTAAAGTGCTCCAGCCAACTGAAACGTGAGCAGCTTAAAGCCCGCAAAGTAAATAGTTAAATGAAGCGAAATTCACAGGCAAAGGAAGCAAAATGGTACAAAATCTTTTGTGAATGGTAAACCCCAATTAAATGGAATGGAATATTAAAGGGAAGGGGGAGGAAAAACAATGGGAGTTCTGGATATGAAAACGTGCGATGTCAAGCATTTAAAATTTAAACAGAAACATGGCAAAGGAATAGAATCCAAATAATAACAAAACGAATTAAATGGCCTTTGAAATAATATTGCAAAAGGTTGTAAGAGTGTCTAAGCAGGCAGCTTTATATGCTTAAGTGAGATCTTTGTATTATTAATTAATTTATTTATTATAGAAGGTTCCTTCAAATCATCCAATCTTTAAAATGTATAAATTTGCTTAATATATTCACTAATTTTAGCACTTTTTTAATATATACTCCACTAGCTCTTAAACAAGCGTTCTTTAAAAAGCGTGGTAACAAGATATAGCCGAGGAAAATATATAGTTATAAATATGTCTTTAAAAAATATTTGTAAAGTTTTTATAAATTAATTTTTTAATTGAATTTTTCCGTGTCAAATTTTCAAATTATTAACTCGGCAAATGCTTATCGAAAAGTTCAGGAAACTCTTTACAAAACTCATGCAGTGTAACAGAATCAAATAAAATCCAGTAAATTCTTAAAAGAGTTCTGTAAAATTGTAGCAAAACCTTTTTTATTAAAATATCAAATAAAATCTATATATTTTTGTCTTGCTCAATATCCTTAAACCACAAATATCTTGGTATTAACTTCGCTCAAGCTCCGACTTGACCGCCTGACTGACTCATTCGGGTGAAGCCACTGCATTGTCCAGATATTATAAGCACTTGCTGCCACATGTATGGCGGCATGCAAATTTGGATTCATATTTTTGCAACTTTATTTTAGTTTTAATTGCGCGCACGCAATAATTTTCCTTGATGGCGCATCAACGTCAAGGCGAATCACTCGCCAACGCTCCATCCATCATAATACGCCGCGCCGGCCGAAGGGTGAATCAGATTCGCAGGGGAAGACTCTTTGGTTATGAGCGCGTGCGCACAATCAGACAGCCGCTGGGACCCACAGAGGGACAGGGCAAAGTCACAGTGTCACCCAGTTGGGACTTGGTCTGGGACAGGGACTGGAACTGGGATTGGAACTGCCTCTGCCACTGGGCACCCAGGTCGATTATCATGCAAGGGGCGCATCGGCCATAAAAGCGATTCTGCGATTCCCTCTCTGTGTGTGTGTGTGTTGGCCAAATGGCGTCTTGCGCCTTGTTTTGCATGCTGCGCTCGTTAAGAACGCCACCGAGAACAATGCAGCAGAGGGAGCAGTGCACTGGAAAAAAAGATATACTGTCTCAGGAATTTTATAAAATTAAATCTCATCCTAAAAGCTGATATGAAATGTGGCCAAGAGCACATAGATTAAGAGCTTCAGCTACATTTTAACGTATAACATTTTACTATTTCTTTAGTTGCAATCAAATATGTATTTTTTCCAGTGCAACAGCATCGCCAGCAGTTACCCAACTGGTGTCCAGTAATGGGCTTAGCCCAAGCAAACCCCCTTCTGTTTCTGTACCGAAAACGCTGCGGTTTATAATGACGTCTCGAGCAAAATAAGAATTGAGTCAAAGCCGCGACCTGCATATTGATTTGGCTTGGATTAACAAGCCACCTGAGTCTCCCCCTCTTCACCCTTTTCCACGGACCAGGCCATAAAGCCAAGAATGCGCCAGAGGTTTGCCTACTCATGACAATGCAATTCGTTCTTATATAAATATTCATTTAGCTTCATAGATCTCTCAGAGCCACAGGTGCCTGTCAGCCTGTCAATGGCCAATAAGCCAAGACCAGTAGTGGTCGCAAAGATCAAATCGATTTGGTGGTGGCGGACCTTGATGGTCAAAAGAGTTAATCTTTTATTTATTAGTATTAATACTAACCAGTTCGCATTACAAGTCCATTTAACAAGTTTAGTGCAATTGAAATGATGCCATCGTACTAATTAATAACATGATACCAGTTGTAGATTAAATCATATCAATTATCTAATGTAAATTTTAATTGCTTTGTTATGGTACATTAGCTTAATTTAATATAAATAAAATAACTTAATAAAACCAAGTACATCTGTAAACATATATATTATCTTAAAAGTTTGCCTTAGCTGCAAGGATAAGACAGTGGTCAGTCAAGAGCAACAAATCCCTCTTGTGGTAGATCGGATAAATTAGATCCAAGTCGCCTCTATGATACTCCATTAAGGTTAACTTGGAATGGAAATATACAGAGCTAAAAGACTCCTAAAGTTATAAATATTTGCTCAAGTTTTAATCATTTTTATACACAATTGTTTGAACAAGTCGTGTGCCCCTCATAGATCAGCTTTTTATTTGTTAAAAGAAAAATAAAAAGCACTAGAAAATAAAAAATAAAAAACACTATATAATATTGTTTGCTAATATTAAGATAAATATTTTAACATCTGTCCCACCAAGTGATGCCTTCAACCCTTGTTCTTAGCACATATTTTTCTCTTCTTCTGAAACCCTAACAACTCTCTTTGGCTCGCTCTTTTTTGGCCTAGCTCTTAGCCAAAAGCCGAAACCGAATACAAAAAAAAGAAGAAAAACAGGCCGAAGCAGAAACCAATTTAATTTGTTTGTTTTACTAATCAGCGGCACGTACTCGCACGTTTTTTGCGTCAAAGTCTTTAGTGCGGTCTTTAGCTGAATTCTGCTCGCCGCCGGAGCCAATATCGGTGCTCTTGTTGTTGCTGCCATGGGATTGGACGACGGATTGGTCGGCGACCAGGTCGGGTGTATAGTGGCTGCCGTTTGGTTAAACAGCCCACGTCTAAACATGGCTCAGAGCGTGCTAATCAAGTGGCTCCAAAAACAAAATTACGCGACCGACTGAGCAAGAGCTTCGGTTTTGTCTCATTTTTTTAAATATATTTTTTTTCGCCCTTACTGAGCGGGTATATACCTGGTTTTAAGGGTTTAAAACAACCTGAAGTATATGTAAATACATTTATAAATAATTGTTAATAAATTTAATATATGGAAAGAATATATAAAGTACATTTTGTTGCCCCAAAACAGTTCAACTAGAACTAAAACCTAAGATTTCAAATAATATCTTTAGAATGTATTTTATATTTTCAATTTCATTTTTATTAAACTTTAAGATTTATTTTTGTAATAATTACAACAATCTTAATTACAAGCTATTAAGGCATTAAATTCTCTTAGGTAATATTTAACATTTTAAATAATTCTCAAGATATATTTTTGTAATAAACTAAAGCGTGTTTCAACTTCGTCTTTACTGAGGCTTGTTCCTTGTCCGTTTTTTTATTTTATTTTTGTTTATTGTCTTTAGTTTTTATACGTTATTTGGTCGCGTTGCGTTAAAGTTGGTTTTGGCTTTGGATTTGGCTTCAGTTTCCGTCGGGGCTTGGGATTTGGGGCTAGGGCTGGGCCGCTTGGGTACGCTTTGATGGCTTCTAGGTGAAGGTCACTGTGTGACTGAAATGTTAATTTGACGACTGCCTGTCATACATATATGGCGGAGTGCTTGGGCCATTTCAGTCGTGGTTTTTTCTCTCTCTTTCGTTTTATGACACTCGCTAAGGTTCTACAGTCCAGTATTTATGTGGGCTTAGGAACCGCACTCGAAATCGAGTTTGATTTGTTGCCGCTGAGCCGCTGGAATGCAGAGATTCTTGAACGGCTGACGCAGTTGAATAAAAAAATATGATGTATTTCAATTAGATATCATTAACGAGCATAGCTTTAGACGCTTTTGGCATGCCAATTTCTTGTTTGGTCGCTTGAACTTGAACAAATTGGATAAAGTGGCTTGATGGGAGAAGAATTTAATGAGTGTGGAGGTTACACATAATTTAAAATTAAGTTAATATTATATTTTAAGTAGCAGAGAATCAAAGTATTTATATGATATATGTAAAAGCAGTTACTCTTTTAACAGCTCAAGTAAAATCTGTATACTATACAAGTTGTGGTAATGGCACATCCGGTTATTGCTTCGTAAAAAATCATTGCATACTTTCTTGCATCATTTTCCTATGTACATAAAATGAAATAACGAAACTGAAAGTGTGAAAATCGTTTAGAAAATCGGTGCAAGCGATTTAAGTAGAAGCCAAAACGTTGACTTCTATAGCACAGGGTCTCAGACTCCAATAAGGATGATGCAAATGTGTGAGACATATTCACAGAGCAGTCGGTGGGTTTTCCCCTGTGTGTGTGTGGCATAATGAGCTGCTGCACAGCACCACGAATCGAGTCTGGTGGCCCCCATCTAATGGTCGTGTTCGCATGGCGGTTAGGAGGTCGCCTTGCCTGCTGCAACGTTCTGCTGATGCGGCACACTCCAAAGCCATAAAAGGGCATTAGCCTCGTGAGTACATTGCATGTTTCAGCAGGGGTTTTTGGGGGGGAAGGGAAGGGAGTGGGCTGAAACAGGAGGTATGTATGTATGTAGCTGTGCGCGCGCTTTGGAAAATTGAATAAAGTGCCAGAGGAGCCGAAGAGGGATTGAGGCAACGAAGCGGAGTGAAGTGCTCGATGTTCTCGTATCCAAGTCATTTAGGGGTTGCCTGCAGCATCCCACCACTATGTTTTGTAGTTGTTTTTGTTTTTTAGCCTGGCCACAAGGGTGACTCATGAAACAGTTGCCTCAAGACTAGGTTCCTGGTCTTGGGGATTAAAAAGCTATATTTCTGATTTTATGATTCCAAGCCAAAAACACATCCTTCTTGAGTTCGAAACAACAATTTGTTTACTAATTTCAACTTAATTAAACATTTTTCTAAAGCATATAACAAACTTATCTGCATGACTGTCTAACCGCAGACGGCAACGTGTCGTATGCGCAATGCTTTTTTATTGACTTTACTTGGCCCGTGGCTGAATCATTTGCAGCCTGGAATATGAATGAGGAAATCACAGCAACTGACGGGCTTAGCCCAGACTTGATTTTCCAGAATTCTGCTTAAGTTATCACCGCGATCTACTACCCCTGCGATCAGTATAAAAACGAAAGAAATTACAACTGGGAAGTGCAGTTGCAGTTAGGCAAATAATCTAGCAACATGAAGAGCCACATTATTCCGCTGCTGCTCTTGGTCGGAGTCATTTATGCAGCGCTAATTGCTGCCCATTCGCACGACTGGATTGAATTTCCCGTAGAGGAGTCGTTGGAGGAGTCCTCGGGGAGTGGCAACAACAGTGCCGAAGAGTTCATGAATGAAATGGTCCAGATATGGGAGGAGGAGCACAACCGGACGGATTACTCAAGTGAAGAAAAAGCCATCTTGGGCCCACGGATTGAAATTATTCAATAATTTCTTGAATTACATATTTTTAAAGAGATTATTGTAAAGAATTAAGTTGAAGTTAATAAGGAAAAGAAATTGTACTCACTGCAGAGATGTTTTAATCTCAGAAAATATGTTGTTTTGATATTCCCCAGTCTTCACAAGATTTTTCTATAACAAACGCTTAAAACCGAGTCTCGCTTAACGTATCAATAATGATTGTGGAACGTTGGCATTAGCTGGAATTTCCCGCTCTCACCTCAATCAGTATTTAATAACCTCTGTGCATTTATACTATATGGATCAACGAGAACGTCTGATAACCCAAGAGCCAGGCTAGGCTATAAAAGCACCACTCGGAAGCCCACTGACATTCAGTCAACTGCGACCAGAGCTCTGGAGGGGAAACAAGAAAAATGCAAACCATTCTCCGCCTTCTGCTGATCTGCGGATTAATCTATACGACGATCGCTCAATCGGGATTTCAGAATATAAATATTGGAGGAGAAGGAGGAAGACCATTCTCAGGTGGCGATGGCGGCGACAGGAGCTTTAGTGTCCACAGTTCCGATGTTGATAATCTGTTGAAGAGATTGGAATCACTTGATAACTCTGGCAATGATAGAAACAACTGGGGTAACAATGCAGCCCGAGGTTCTGGATTTGATGAGGACAGAAGCCGAGATGACTCCGAAGAAAAAGTATTTCAGTTCATTCAAGGCTAAAATTTAAAGGATTTAAGTAATGTAATAATTAAGAAGAGAACCCTATTAAAATATATTTATAAAATCATTGAAACTTGCCTTCTTTTGTTTAATATAAAGTCGTTATTATACATTTTGTAGGAAGACTACAAATGAGACAGTATACATTTTATTTGTAAACAGTATGGCAAAGTTTTTGTTAATTTTGAAACCTTTATTAAATATTAATAAAATTCTAATTATATTTTTCCCATTTAATCTACATGCTTATCTTTATTAGTGTCATCAAAACTAGCAATTAAATCTATTTACAACATACATTAAATACGCTATTAAAGTCATGACTGAAACTATTCTAAATTATAATCAATTTCCATAACTATAAAACTCCAACTTGTTTAACTTCCAACTCTCTTCCAACAACCTTGACCCATTTTTCATTTCGTTTTCAGCTTGCGTCATCATTTAGAAAATACTACTTTTACTTTTCATGAAACGCAACCACACTCAACTCGAAATGTCTCTAATCGCGCAACTTATGAATTAGCTGAATAATAAAATGGGGGGAAAAAATCTCGAATCGAATCGGGGCTTAGAATATACTTGGTCGCTGAAAACATAAATTAGCATATTTATGCGATTGGATGGGACCAGCGCATGGTCAAGCCAACGTTCTGTGTTAATTGCCGAAGCTCGCTCTTTAACCAAACGCGTTAACCAGTTATACATAACTATGGCTAATAGAAGGTTATCGGGGGAAATTAAATCGATTTCCGTATCATATGGATATAATTTTATTCAAGTCTGATCAGTGGAAATGTTTGCACAAGTCTTTAAGGTCTATTACGCAGTCTTAGGGTTATTTCTGATTGAGATTCTCGAATGATATTGCTATGTGTTGTCTGTTTACTAAGAATTTTAAATATAAAATCGCTCTAAGATATTTCCACTGAACTTAAGCTCTGCCTTATTTAAATTCATTAAAAACTAATCAATGATTAGATTTAAAATAAATCTAGATTTAATTACCCGTACTTAAACCCACATATTATCTATGTAATCTCGGTATCGGCAAATCAATCAAAAACAAACACACTTTAGCCTCATTTCAATCGAACTGAACAATCAATTATTTCAATTGAACTACAATTACTATGCAAATTCACTTGCCTCGCATTCGAATGCACGAATAAATGTGTGTAATTAAACAATTTCACGTTTAAATTTTGACTTAAATTTAAATGATTCCTTTTCCACATTTTTTCCCTGTCACAGCGACAGTAAATAAAGGAAAAGCCAATGGGTGTTGTAAGTCGCGCCACAGGATAATCTGTGCATTTAAATTTCCATTAAATTTAAATATATTTTCCTCATTAAATTTCATTTGCGGCAAGGCATGTTTTTGCTTTTCTGTGTGTGTTGTGACTTTAAATATTATCATGATTCAAATTGTGAATATAACAGACAAGCAGGCGAAAGGAATAAAGGGTTAAATCAGGGAAACAAAGTTTGCCACCGAATGGAATGTGTTAATAAAAGCTGTGCAGAGTGGGGAAAATAATTGGAAAAGTATGTTGGCTGGCAGCTATGAACACTCGCTTAGTGTCACACACACAAAATTGTGGCAGTGTCTCGAATGGAAGGGAGTCCTCGATTGCGTATACGCAACGTGGACCAAGACTTCTTAATAGATAGATTTAAGAATAAGAAAGAAGGAGTTGTAAAAGTGGCACAAAATTGTGAGAAACAAATGCTAAATAATTGAATTAAAAACTGAACCGACAATTGAAGCTTCCATTTAGCACGATCAGCAGAGAGCTGATTAAATTTATTTATTATGAGCTCATACTAAAGTAGCGAATAGTCCGCTTAAGACGGTCTCCCCCTTCTGCAATCGATTTCTTATCGATGAAGGGAAAATTGAATTGGCTCTGCTTACTTATCCGCTATCGCAAATCTCTGCAAATTATATCGCCGCGGCTCTTGTCCTAAATATATACATTACACAAATAACTAAAGTGGAACCGAAAGTACGTGCCCATGTTCTGTGTGGAAAATTGCACTTTCCCCGGAGCACAATAGCGATTCAGGTCTCGTCGGGTTACATGTGTTGTTTTGATTGTTTTTTCCTCCGGTTTTCCCCTTTTTTTACAAACAGGGTGATAAAAATTAGAGTCCAAGTGTTGGCTTCGAAACACAAGCTGATTCAGTCTTTTATGGGTGCAAAAAGAGGGAGACTTGAGTCAGTTACAGGTCCCCCGGGGGGAGGTCGATTCTTTCGAGTGGCATTAACCCCCGTGGGGGGATTCTCAGCCATCGATTGCTGGCCACAATTAATTACCACTCTCGAGCAAAAACAAATTCTGCATTTACCTGTTTTTCTTCTTTTGCATTCGACCAGACAATTAACAGGCAACGACGCTGGATTGTTGTTGCTGCTGCTGCCCCTCTGCGTTTAACAAATGCAAAAATAATTATAATTAATGCAGAGTTTTTGGCCTTGAACTTGCATAACCTGCTGTAGATCCCTCTCTCTCTGCCCCTCAGTCGACGTAATTACTTTGTCGCTTGTGGTTCTGCTTTTTGGCCAGGCCAACAAAAATCGTCATCATCATCATCAACAGCAGCATTGTCGGGGTTTCGTGGGTGAGTCCCAGGCCCCAACAAGCACACATTTCGCATTCATATTTGTTTAGCAGCTGCCGCGAAAAAAGCTACCATTTGTTTTCAGCATTTAAATATTTTCAGCTTCGCTGAGCAGCGCAATGCAACTGCAAAAAAAGAGAAGACTCGAAGGGAAATAGATAGGAAAATTCAAATTCAAATATGTAGTTAGCTCCGCCGTCTCCCTCCCTCTCTCTCTCTCTCTTTCGGTCTGCTGTCTGGCCAAGTTCAAGGTGAACATTTGCCTCGGAACTTGGCGTTTTTCTGTGGAAGCATCCACCGGGCCATATACGAGCTCCCCGCTTATTACTCACCTTTGACAAGGCCCCCAAAACGATCGCGAATATTAGCCGCCTGACTCACAGGGGGGAAAATGTCGGGAGGGGCGGACGCAGCTCGTTGGGAGATCAGTCAAGTGCAGCCAGCTCAGCTCAGTTCAGCTCATCCGAGAACGCCCACGGGCCTGGGGCGGGGAGGAGGGCAGAGAACACACACTCACCCAGCTCCGTTGCTAATTAATAACTCAGCCAAGTCAGTGGCGGCGGCACTAAATCATACCATATAAGTGTACTGGGAGAAAGGGGGAGAGGGTTTCCGGGGAAGAAATGAGTCGGTAAATGGGTGTTGCAGGTAATTGCTTATCCATGGAATACAGGGAGCACTTACTACGTAGATACTAGGTGGGGTTATTTTGAGTATTTAATAGGGAAAAATCTATCATAGCCTGGCGGTACTTCCATTCTCTTCACCACTGACCCACTTGTTGTATGAATGCGGCGCCTTCTTCTCTGCGGGGCCAAAGAGTCAACCCCTTTTGCCCCCTCTATTCCTCCATTATCATCTCATGTTTGCCCCGCCAGTGGTTATGCAACTTTTGCAGATGCAATTCGCGTTCTTCTGTCAGTTTGCCGGCGGACTCTAGATTCTCTGTGCTCGGATCTCTGTTCTCTGGTCTCCATTCTCTGTTCTGCCTTCTCTGCTCCCTGCTCTTTGCAATTTTATTGCTAAATTAAGTAATTGGTACAAGAAGCTGCCTGCGCCAGACCCCGCCGCCCTTTGCCATCGATTCTTGCAATCCAAATGCTCGGCGGCTGTCTGCGCTTCTATTTGCCTTTGTGCGAGCCTCGCAGTGTGTAAGTGTATCTGTATCTGTATCTATTAGACCGGCCTCGTATCTGCATCTGCATCAGCATCTGGGCATCGCCGAGGCGGGCACAATGAGGAGCGTGCTCTGTGTTCTTTCGCCTCTTTGGTATTCCACTTCTGCTTTCCATTGCGAATGTGTTTTGCAGACGCAATTGGAGGCGGTGGGGCGGGGCAACGGGGCGTATGCTGAATGCGGGCCGCGGCAGAAACCAAAATAATGCAAAAATACAAAAGAGAAAACGAAGTCAAAGCACTCGATATATGTAAGTATCTCTCTGTGTCTGGGGGGTTGCGCAATTCTGCAGATACTCGTGCTAGAGAGCGCAAATGGTCTCGCTTCTGGTACTTGCATTCAGGAGATTCTTTCGGGGCATCGCCCCAAAAAAAAAAAAATGTCTAAGTAAACTGAACTGAAACTTTTCCATGGAATTCCAAAAGGCCAGACGTAAAATGGCATTACGAATTAATAAATAAAGCAGGGGCAGGGGGCGGCCATAAAATGAAGCACGCAAAGCAGATGAAACGAAATGCCCAAGGTCGCCGGCAAAAGAACTTTTTCGTTAGCGTGTTTATGAAGATTTCTGAATTTGCTTTGTCGTGCTGCCTCAGCTGCTTATTTTTCGGCTCTCCTCGGTTTGTTTAAAGAAGAATTAGTCGGGAGCTGCTTGGAAACTGGAATCAGCAAGATCCCAGGCTGGGATCGGGATGAGTTCAGGTAATGCGACAAATGAAAGGAAAAAGCACCGAATAAGCAACCAAAAAGCCGACAAAAAAAGTTTAATTTCAGTGCTAATTAAAGACGCCGAATCGAAGCCAGAGCTCGAAGCCGAGAATGCCTTTTTGCCAACTGAATTTATGTGCACGGCTTTCTTCTTTGAATTGCGCAGCAGCCGAGACGGCGGGATCGGTTCTGGGATTGGGTTTGGCTCTTGGGTGCTGGCTGGCCTTGACCCCAATGATATCAGAAATCCATAGGCCACCCCTGCCTCCCGATCCTCTGGCGTTTGGGTTCTATAAAAAGCCCAAGCCGAAACATCAGTTAAGACTAATTGAGTTTGGCTAAACTTGGTCAAAATGCGCAGCGACGGGCCAAGACAAGAGCCGCCGCCACTCCACTCCACTTTGCCACAACTCTCCACTGGCCAATTCAATCCAATCCAATCCGAGCCGAGCCGAGATTCGTCCCAAAACGAATCCATCAACGACACACAGCTCGCGACGATGACTGCTGCAAAAAAGTCACCTCTGGCACCGGCACTGGCACTGGCACCTCTATGCACACACTTCTACCTGCCGGATGACATCACCGCCAACGACAATTACTCGGAATACAAATAAAGAATTGCGACCCCAACTTGGTCGCAGGCTATCCTCAAAACCGAGCTCGAGCAACTGCAGCAGCGTGACAAGGCACCATATAATGGCCAGCAGAACCAGCTCTCGGAATCGGAATTGGAATTGGAATCGGAATCGAAGTCGAAAGCCAAGAGACCGGGCAAACCAAACAAACCAACCAACGAATAAACAAACAAACAAACAATTGTTGAATCGAATTCGTTGTCCATGCTCAGATGCGAGATGCTGGCTTGCTGAGCGATCGATGGCTGCATGGGGTGCCATAAATGGCTAAGGCTTTGCGATGATTACTCATACGCCATGTGGCCGGCGGAACCACTTGCCGCCATCTGCCTGCAGTCTTGCCGCCGGAATAAAGGCTAAGATTAAGTTAGAGGAGAAATGATTAACCCTCTCAAGTTCATTTAAAAGAAAGTTGAGAGGAAATTCTATTAACAAGAAATTTAAAAATAATAATAATCAATTATTTATAAGGATTGTTTTAAAAATAGTATTTGGAAAAGTTTACAAGCAAGTCTAGAGAAAGCTGGGTTTAAAAAAATGTTAACTCATCATTAATAACCAATCTTCTATTTATTTTTTTAGAAATAGTAAAAAGAGCTCTTTAAAATATTCGTAATATATATTTTAACGTTGATATTTCTATAAAATTCATTATTAAATTCAAGAAGAACAAACAACCCGCTAACAGGGGTTAAATATTTCTTTTGTCTTGGACAATTCCCAAATATCGTCTTAATCCATTTATCATCCTATTGAATAAACCCATTAAAGTATCTTTGAATTGAGTTTTTACCACACATCATTAGCACCATGGATCGTCATCGGTTTCTCTATGATTAATGACCAAACTTGTCTGCCCCGCGCTAACTTAATTGGTTAATTAATTTGTGTAAATTTTGTGTAAATATCAAGTCGTTTAAGTGACGCACTCCTCCGCCCTTCGAAGCGGTTTGTGCTCCATTTAGTTATAAGTTATAACAACCCGTAATTAGGCTTTGGAACCGCGTTGTTCGCCTCTTGTTTGACTCTTTTTTCTGCTTTTATTTTTTCTTTTTGTTTGCTGCTTGTTAGCTCTGTGTTTTGTTTGTTTGAGATCACTTTTGGGTCCACCCCCGGACCCGGCCCCACTGAGTGCGGCACTCAAGTGGCAATTAGCGTTGACATTCATTAGCTGCGATTAAAATGAGATCAGATTGTGGCCATCGCCATCGCTGCTGCGGATGACGAGCAGCACGTGAGAGGCAGGCCACGCCCCCGGACAGAGCGATCTCCTTCGGAGTCAGTGGCGTGTGATTCACACGCAGCCTTTCCTCCGGCAGTGAACTCACCCGAGGTGAACTCAACTGGAGTGGCTCCAATCGGATCGGAGCACGGCGGAGTGTGCCAATTAGAATGCCTGCAATTTGGCTAATGACTGCCATGCGATATGCCAGAGATTCGGCCGAAAATAAGTCGCAATTCCCTGGAACGATTCAGAGAGCAGAAACCTACATGCAGATATATAGATATGGTGGCTATGCAGTCTCCTCATGTGCGTCCGAGAGTGTGCTCATCTGCAGAACACATTCGTAGTGGAAGGCAGAAGTGGAATACCAAAGAAGCGAAAGGCAGCAAAGAACACAGAGCACACTCCTCATCCGATGCATCTGTGCAGATACAAGGCCTAATAGATACAGATACAGATACGTTTGCACACATCAACGCTCGCAGAAAGGCAAATAGAAGTGGGTCTGGCAAAGGCAGCTTCTTGTACCAATTACTTAATTTAGCAATAAAATTGCAAAGAGCGGGGAGCAGAGAAGGCAGAACGGAGAACATAGAATGGAGACCAGAGATCCGAGCACAGAGAATCTAGAGTCCGCGAGCAAACTGACAGAAGAACGCGAATTGCATCTGCAAAAGTTGCATAACCACTGGCGGGGCAAACATGAGATGATAATGGAGGAATAGAGGGGGCAAAAGGGGTTGACTCTTTGGCCCCGCAGAGAAGAAGGCGCCGCATTCATACAGCAAGTGGGTCAGTGGTGCAGCGAATGGAGGGGGTATCGATGAGAATGTCTTCCCTTACTGGTTAATAGATGCCAATTATTCACCTACTGACTCACATTTCTGACGAAACTCCTACCTCTATCAAGCTATAAAGAAGCTTTGAAGGTTATATGGATTAACCAATACCTACAGAATATCCCCCCAAATCCTAATTATCTTCTCTTAACTATATATATACCGACTTTGCTTTGCTGACTTGGCTGAGTTATTAATTAACAAGTGAGTGCGCTCTGTGGGCGATCTTAAAAGATCTGAGCTCTCTTTCACTGAGTCAGGCTCACATTCTTGATCGCCAACGTTCTGCGGAGAGAACTTAACGAGTCTCTGGCTAATTTCTTGTCAAAGGTGAGCATGGTTGCGGCATGAGTAATCCGAATTCGCATTTCGGCGACCCTGAACCCGAGAGAACCCAGCTGAAGCGGCTTGGTTAATGCACCTGAAAAATAAAACGACAGTGTATTTGTCTTACCATGAAAAGAAATAAAAACAACGTATGGCTGAGAGAGATTTCCTTCTAGATCAGCTCACAAGCGCAAGGATTCTCGCCCACGCGTTCCCCTCCCGATGTCAGGATCAGCCGCCTCATGGTGTCCAGAGATTTCTTAATGGCCTTTCCATACGCCTCGGGGTTTACCCTGAGATCCGGTGTTTGCCAGCCGGAAATTGCAAAGGTTATCTTATTATCCTTCGGATTGTAGCAGCAACCATAGCCATCGCACGTCAGGGGACCGTAGGCCATGAATGCATTGTGGGAGGTGGACACTTGGGAGGTGTAGAGCTGGAAGGTCACCGATCGCACGAATCCCTTGGATTTGAAAAACTCCGGCATCGGTAGAGCGTTCTCCCTGGCCATCTCCTGTAAGCCAAATAGATGTCGATCGATGCCCTCGCCGTTGAGCGCAAGTTTTGTCAGCTGTTCGTGGAAGTCCACCGCCTTGTAGAGCGCTTTTACCTTCTCAGTCTGAGAGGCGTTTTCGCATGTCATGGCCAGGACAAAGGCCTTCGAATCGTTGGAGGTGGAGCGTATAGTTTCGGTCCGTCCATCGACGAACATTCTCAAGTGGGCCGACTCGTACTGGGCGGGTAAAGTCTGGTGCATGTTGTAGTAAGCCAGCTGCAGAGCCATCTGGATGTAGCCGTCCGAATTGAGACCCTGCGCCTTGATGAACTCCCTTCCATGGCACTCATACTCGAAGACGTTCATCTGCAGCTGCCGAACGATCTTTTTGATATTGCGCATGGCGACATGAAGCCACATGTTGATGCACTCGTCCATCGGATGGAACCTCAGATGTCTGGCCGGATTCGAATTGCCGCCATTGTTGGTTTCCTTAGACTCGGATTCGGACTCGGACTCGGACTTGGACTCGCATTCGCTTTTGGAAAAGGTTGTTAATTCTATAACAAAATAAATAACACCAAGTCTACATACATTTTCTCCACCACATAGTCCATCAGCATGGCCAACGGTTGGCACTCGGCGGGAGAATGCTCGTAGCAGAACCCTGCCAGTCCATTCGGATTCACAATCAGCTGGATAGTCTTGTCCATCCAGCGATTGCCACTATTCTGTTTTATTCCTCCGCCATGCAGCAGTTGGTGTGCCTGGACAACATACTCCTGACCCTTGGGAACGGGAACATCTCGATCCAGACAGACCAAGAACTGAGACTGTTCGATTGCCTTGAGGGTATCCGCATTACCAGGCAGGCAATATAACGCTCCATAGGCTTCGGCCCAGTTGTCTCGCTTGTCGTGGGTCAGCAAGCCATACGGTACGCCTCTCGCCAGGGGAAACTCGATGATGGCATTGAGTTCATCTATTAAACTCGTGACACTTAACAGATTTCCAGAAGACGAAAGGATGGGTAACTGAAAGTACTAGAGGGGAGCAATGGCGCTTGATTAGTTAGGAGGAGTTTGAAGGTGCTTTTTTAGAACTCACATTGTTTCTGTAAGCAACCACCACGTAATCGGAATCCCTACATTGCTCGATGGTATCGCAAAACCTTCCTGGCTTTCGAACCGTACCAAAGATATTGACAAACTGGCTATTATCCAGAGCGTTGCCACCCATCGTGGCCACAGGGATTTTGTCCTCATCCACTAACTTCTTGAACTCGTAAATGGCTCGAATCGCTCTGGCAGTAAAGAGGAGACAATCCGTAGGATCTTCGAACTTTTGCACCGGGAAAGACAGAGCCGGACTGGTGAAAGCTGTGACAGGCGCTTGATAGGCTAAGTAGGTGGCTTGGGTCCACCGCGGAGTCAACCAGTTGCTGGAGCCATCGGCCTCGCTCTGAAGCAGCTCTTGGAGCTTTGTGCCCTCCCCGCTCTCAAATTCTTCGGCCAGCTTCACTTCCTTTTTGAACTCTTTGGCTGTGAGAAGGGGCTCGATGCTATCCAGATAGGCCGAGAGAGTACGTTTCAGTGGAGCAGCTGGAAAATTCTTAAGTTCGAGCGATTGTTTAGGTTCCTTGGAGGTGTCTGCTCCTGTAGGAGGTATCTTCTTTTCTGGTTTCATTGATACTTCCTTGTTTGAGATTGATTGTGATGCCTTTTGAGTCTTAGTTATAACTTCATTAGGAGCTTCCTTTAATTCTTCCTTTCTAGGAACTGATTTTAATGCCTTTTGAGTTTCAGTTATAACTTCATTAAGAGCTTCCTTTAATTCTTCCTTTCTAGGAACTGTATTTGATGCCTTTTGAGTTTCAGTTATAACTTCATTAGATGCTTCCTTTTTTTCTTCCTTCCTAGGAACTGATTTTGATGCCTTTTGAGTTTCAATTATAACTCCTTTGGAAGCTTTCTTCGATTCTTCCTTGCAAGAAACCAATTCTACTGCCTTTTGAGCTTCAGTTATAATTTTTTTAAGAACTTCGCTCAATTCTTCCTTGTTAGAAACTGATTTTGATGCGCAATCTTTAACAGATTCAGAGGGTTTGAAGCAGATTTGGAGATTTGGACAATCCGAAGTGAGTTTAGTTTCCTTGGTTGTCTTTGGAGGCTTTCCACATTTAGCAACATCAGAAATCTCATTGGCTTTTGCCTTAGGTTTTTTGAGTGCATCATTCAAGCATATTTCAATTTGTATATCCTTCTTAGGGCATGTTTCTATGCGTTCATCTTCTTCGGGTTCCGTATTAATTTCAAATTCTTTGCAAGCTTTCTTTGATCCTTCCTTGTTAGTAACTGATTTTGATGCTGTTTGACTTTCGGAATCTTTAACAGCTTTTTTAACGGATTCCATTGCCACAGATTCAGAGGTTTTCAGGCAAGTAGGGCTTGCAATTTTCGGGCATGGTTCTCCGCCTACATCCTTCCTGGGGCTGGTTTCTATGCGTTCTTCTTTGGGGTCCATATCAAGTTTATTTTCCGCTTTGCATTCCTTTCCCTTGGCTTTGAGCTGTTTTTCGCTTCCATTTCGGGGTCCATCTCTGCAGGGGTTCCTGCCCTTCGGATAAGCTGACAGTAAAGGGAAGGAAAAGTTGGATGTTGGCAGAGGCGGTTGCTTCCATTCATGGTCAGTCTGCGATTGAGGTGCTGCCTTAGGAGGATCATCTTTAACTGTCTGTTTCTTTGGCTCGGCCACAGCATCCTGCAAAGGCTTCACTTGGGACTTGGCCTTGGATTTATAAATCTCCGGATTTATTTGGCCTTGTTTCATGGGCTTTTTCTTCTCCTCAAACTCCTTCATCCTTGATTTATTATTCTTTTCTTCTGCCTTAGGATGCGTATCTTTTTTAACTGGAGTATTGGCTGGCTTAGTTTTCTGCTCTTTTAGCTCAGCGACAACTTCCTGCTTCTTCTGCTTACACTCCTTAAATTCTTGTTTTTTGCAACTATCCTTCGTCTTTTCTTCTACTTTCACATTTTCTTTGCCGCAGGAATTTTGTTTCGGGGCTGCATTCTTAGTTTTCCAGCCATCACTCCGTTTGCCGTCTATACAGGGATTTCTTCCCCTCGGAAAAGGGGACGCCGAGGGTATGGTTTCTTTATTGGTAAGATTCTGAGGGGATTTTTTAGATTGAGAATCCCCTGCTTTTGCCTTCTCTTGAGCTCCCTTCGCCGAAGGCTTAACTTGTGGCTTTGCAAGTTTATCTTGCACTGGAGATTCCCTTTGAGGTACGGTCTTACGTACCTCTGGCGGTGGGCTGGTTGGTGCTTTGGAACCTTGTTCTATAATACCAGATTTCCCAGATGGTTGGGGTTTTTCTTTTAGGGCGGCAGAAACCGGAGGTTTGGCGGGTTGCTTTGAGGGTTCAGCATTATTCGGCGACTCCTTCTTAAGTACTGATTCATTTGGTCCCCGATTTTTGCCTTGTTGTATGCTGGCTGGTGCTTTGGAACCTTGTTCTATAATTCCAGATTTCCCAGATTGTTGGGGCTTTTCTTTTGGGGCGGCAGAAACCGGAGGCTTGGCGGGTTGCTTTGAGGGTTCAGCACTCTTCGGCGACTCCTTCTTTAGTACTGATTGATTTGGTCCCCGATTTTTGCCTTGTTGTATTTTCAAGTCGGATGTCCCTAAATCTTCGCCAGAGCCATCTTCAGTGCAGGGCTTACATTTAAATATTTCCAGATTATCGGAATTTGCTCTATCCAGTTCAATTTGCGGTTCCTGCTTGACGTTTTCAGGCGGACATTTGGGTGGCCCTTTGTGCAACGACTGATTCGTGAGACCCGGCTGAGCATTTGAGCCTTCGACTTTTGGCTCCTTGGACTTGTCCCTCAAAGGAGCAGATCCTGAAGTCCTTGCGCGACATATGATCTCCAGAGCGGGAGCCTCTGGTTTCCAGGCATGTTCCTGCCTGAGACGTATCAAGTGCATTAACCTTTCGGACCTGGCTTCGATGGCCTTCCTGATCCTCTCGCAAACCTCGTTCGGAGGCAGAAATGGCTTATCGGCTTTGTACCACCTAATTCGACACTTGCACTGAAGGTTTTTCAATTTGGTAAGTAGTTTTTAGTGACAGCCTTAGAACTTACATTCTTTAGGAGTCCTTCTGCCCCTCGAAGGATCCTCATACTGATAGATCAAAGGTTTAATTTGGAGGGAGGAAGGCCAAAAATGTAAAATTAATTTGTGTGTATTTTGACTATAAACATTGACTTTGGACATATAACTGAAAGGGGAAGTGTAGTAGGGAAAGTGTGGGAAATTAATAAATTTAAAATTATACCTTTCTTCTTACTCTACTTTCTGCGCTTAATTCCCAAAATCAATTTCAAGTTTCCCAGTAAGGGAAATTGAAGCACTGCAAACTCTTTCCTCGCCTCATTACCCCACAGAACTTGGTGCTTTTCCGCAAATGCATCGATGCATCCATCGATTCCTTCTCCAGTTCCGCGAAATGGGAGAGTCTGACGAGTCAGCCGAGTCGGAGGAACAGCTGGGGCAGAAGGCCGGGCCGACGGGCAAATATTAACAAAATCAACAGTCCGGAGGCCACGACTGGATTGCTTTTGCTTTGCCAAGTGAAGTAGCCATATTATGATTATTGCGAACTCGCCTCGCCCCTCGGCGCTCTCCACTCTCCCCGCAAGTGACGCAAACGAAGCTGGGCGCAAAAAAAGTGTGCAATAATTGCATATTGACCCATTTTCTTAACAATGCACCGGCGAAGGGCAGGGGGCCTGCCAATGGGAGTGTTTGCAGGTTACGCATGCGTGAGCGTTGCCTTCATTTAATTAGGCGGCGACACCTGCGCGGAGTCGCCGTCGGAGACGGAGCCCAGGTCTCTGCTGGGTCTCCCATCCCCCATCCCATCCCATCTCCGTCTCCCTCCCAGTCGCCCAGTCCCCCGTCTCAATTGCAGACGTCGCCATCAATCAGTAAATCAGCGAACGAGGCAAACAAGGCGGCAAGTGAGGCGTGAAAACGGCGAACAAACTGCAGCAAAAAGGCAAAAAACCCCCAAGAAGAAGGGATTTTATTATCAAGACGCATTTGAAGTACCCTTCTTTTAGTTAATGATATGTTTTTTATTTGATAAAAGAGAAGGAAAAAGTGTTAGTTAGTCTGAACGTAGGTTAGGAACAACTAATCTGCAAAAAATATCATATTTTAGGAATTTGGATGTGTTGGAGTGGAATTAAGTTGGCATATATAATTTATTTTCCTGAAGAGTTTCTGGGATTTGAAGAATTTGTTTTTAAATTCAAGAACTTAATTGTTTTTAATTTATAATATTGAATAATCTATTATTCAACTCAAAATTTGTAATTTAAATAAAGATATATTTTTACTTGATGAGTGAAGAAGGAGAAAAGAGTTAATTGTATTATTAGATACTTAAATATATCATTGATTACAAGGGGTCTTATTATAATTAAATATTAAAAAAAAGCTAAAAATATTTTTGCTTATGAAAGTAGAACTTTTGGCTCTTAAATTATATTTTAAAAGGTTCAAGAAATATATTTAAGTATAGTTAAATTGTTTGACATTTAATAATGCAATTCGGTAGAGAAAACGTAAGCAAAAGACGTAAGAAAAACCCACTAAGAAGATTTCAAACCTATATTTCTATACCCTTCCTCCCACTTTTAGTCAAAACTCAATATATTTTTTGTGTACCTTTTTGTATACCCTTTCCCCTCACTTTTAGGCAAAACTCAAGCTTTCCCTGTTAGGGTATCCAAACAGAGCTCTGCAGAAAAAATAAAATGAAAACGAAAACGCAGCAAAGAGTACTGCACAAATGAAAACGAGAATGGCGATGGATACGGAGATGGAGATGAATGTGGATATGGATAAGGAGACTGAGATGGAGACGGTGGCGAGGGGTCAGCGCTGAGGAGGGGCCGTCTCTATATAGCGGGTAAATCGGGGCCGAGGGGGCGTGTGTTTAAGCTCATTTGACAATGAAGTGCTTTTTTTTCTCGAGCCTGACGACTGCGTTTTGGGCGTGTTTTTTTTTCTTATTATTTACCTGCCCCACTTTGCGCACAGCGGCGATAATTGACGCCACGGTGGCTGCAACTGCCGCCACCAGCACCACCGCATCATTGCCAGCAGTGCACCACCAACAACCACTACAAAAACAAGGCTGCCTGATGGCCCACAATTTGGACTGCACTTTATTAAAGTACCCTGTTGCCATACCCGAACCCTAACCCAAACCCCAGCCCATCGGAATGGAGCCACCCAAAGTGCGTCGCGTGTTTGCGTGAGTGTTTTTCACTTGAGGCCGTCATCATCATCATCATCAGCAGCAGCAGCAGCAGCATGTGGTTTCGCCTCGAATTGCATTTGTCAGGTGTTATGCAATGGGGTAAGCAGCCACGTCAATTGGCGACTCAGCTCAGCCATATGATCCCTCATGAAGTTGGGGTAATTTGGAGGAGGGAGCGGTGATAGCAAGGGGTTCCTATTCATGACAATCGTTTAATATTGATTCAAAAAATTAGGCTAAGATAGATTTGCTTTAAAGATTGAATCTTGATGGAGCTCTCTTAGATATACTTTGTAATTACTCACTAAATAAATCTACAGAAAATAATATTTCATTCTCTGAATTAGGGATGTACATACATGCATATATAAATCGTTTTGCAAATATGAGTTCAATTTCGATTGCAAATTCTCAATTGTTGTAGGTCAGCTCCTTTATCCTAATTATAAAATTCTAAGCAACTTCCCATAAGAAAATCGAAGGAAATTTTTCGGATAAAATAGCAATTCCTTTCATAGCTATATTTCACTTGCTTAAACCCCGAGAGAAGCTTGGGGTTCCTCGTTGTGGCAGAGGAGAATTTCAATCTGAAAAATAAGCAATTGCTTTGGCTTCGCATCGCCCCTGTGGCCCGAACCCGCTGGCATCATTACTCAATCCAGAGCTTTGTGAAAATTCCTTCACCAGAATGGCAAAAAGGGAAATGTGGATGCTGCATAGCGATTTTGTTGGTTTATGTTGTTGGCTCTTTCCCTGGCACTGAGTAAATGCGAATTTCCTGTGCATTGTTTTTGAACTGTTGGCCAAACGATGATCTCCGCCCGTCTCCACCTGATGACCTCAGCAGTTGTTCCAGTGTTGCAATTAGTAGAAAAGTAATTTTCGTTTGGTTTCTTTATTGTTATTGTGTGGTTTGTCTTTTTTTTTTTTGTGTTTCTCTCTCCTAAATCTCTGGTCAGCGATGCCGAAACAAAAAGTATTCTAACACCCTTTGTTCGAGCAGTTGCTGGAATATTTGAGATGCATGATTAATGTCCGCATTGAGTCATGTCCGGAGAGCGTGGAACCATTCCAAGAGCCCCGAGTCGAACCCAATTGAACCGAAATTATTAAGCAGCCGCTCAGGTTTCGTTGATAAGAGAACCTAACCCATCGCAGAGAAACCCATCGAGCAATGGACAGTCGGCGAGTGCCGGCACGTGTAAACCTGAAACGTGGATTAGACCCAAAGAACGCCACCGCAGCTCGGCGAGCTAATTTTTATCGCCGTGTGACACACACAGAGCCCAAAGAGTGAGCCACGTAACCCGACCCAGAGCGGTTCCCCGTGAAAATCACAGTTTTTACACCGGCGAAAGTGGTCTCCTCCGAAAATAAAATAAAATACAAACATCACTCAAGGCACGTACTTGTGTTTCGGGTTGGGTGCTGTTACGACTGCTGCTGCTGCTGCTGCTGCTGCTCCTCCTCCTTATTTTTTGGTTCCACTTCTGGGGTATCTGTGAAATATTTGGCACAAGGGACCGCTACGATATCTTGTATCATTTGCAGAGATTCGACGACGATAAGCGACAATCGTCAAACAAAAGGCTGAGTGCGAAACTGGCTCAGCAGATAAGTAAGCAGTCCAAATTCAATTTGCCCTCCATCGATAAGGCAACGGTGGCAGGGGAGAGACTTAAGCCAACGATTGCTCTGTCATTATGGGACTTAAGAGCTAGAACAGACCATAAAGCCAGCACTCTTTTCAGGAGGGGACCGGCACCAGCACCAGCACCGGGACCGAGACCGAGACCGAGACCGGGGCCCATCATCCATTCACTTAAGTCAGAGACAACGGGAGGGGAGAGTGACATAATAAATAAATTTAATCAGTTGGTTGAACGACAAGGCTTCCGTTTGCTGGTGCTGCTGCCTCAGCAATCCGATTCTTGGGCAGCTTTAATTTCAGCTTCCACTTATCTTGGGTTTTTGGTTTAAGATTGGTGCTGTCTGGCAGTCTGTCTGTGGCAGCAGTTCATATTTCGTTTAGAGTGCGAGTGCGATGCCCGTTTCTTTCAATTTCGCCCTTTTTACGACCTCTTCCATCTTCTTGCCAGCAGCGGCTTATCTGTCTTGGGAATTTTTAGGCATTTTCCTCAATTTAAGAGGAGCCTAGGCGTATGCGTAATCAAGTTGGAAAGTCAGGAAAGTCAAGAAGTCAGTCGCGGACAAGAAGTGTTTCACAATTATTTGTAGCTTTTCGTCTTACCAACAACCATTTTGAAATCCTATCGTGAAAGCTGTTTCAATTGCCATTCATTCATTAATTCCCGGACTCCAGTGACCCAATTCTAGACGAGACAGAGAGAAAAAGAGAGGCACCCCAATTGACGATTCTAGTCTTATGCGATAATTAACTTTTACTTTCCGCTGGCTCTTTTATTTATTTCGATTCTATTTTGATTGCTTTCGCTCGGCGGACGGCAAACAAGTCCATTAAACATTCACACAATTTATGCAAATGAAACGAAGCTGAAATTAATTCTAAACAAATTCAAAGCGAGCGAACAGCGCAAAATGTGTTTACGTTCGAGACTAATTAACATATCTATGCGATTTATGCGAGGCGCCTCTTCATCTCCATATCGAAATCCAAGACGGAGCCACAGTACTCCCTCTCTTCGCATAGGGGTTTTCTTTCGATGTAATGTGCTAATTGGTACTCACCTGTCCAGCTGCACCTGTCTGCGTGTCTGTCAAGGACTGTTTGTAAATGAAATTTGTTGAATTCGCTTCCGCTTGGGGACTTGTTGTAACAAAGCGTATGGAAACCAGTTGGCAACCTGTTGGCCAGAGTTCTTAGTATCTATAAATTACACTTCACGCTCGGCCGCCGATAATGATGATTGGGTGGTGGAAAAAAGCCGCCTCTAATCCCATTCCAAGGCCAATTCACTTAGCCATCCCAGGAATTTTCATTTAGCCATTGAAGCTTTTGAAGTAAAGATTCTTTTTTGGGTGGAAGGAGGGCCCTGCCCCGTCTGAGCGTATTAAATGCCTGATTCCTTCGAAGGAAATAAATTTCATTATACAGCTTCCCCCGCGCTGCTGTTATTATTATTATTAACGACACAAAAGAACCTCTTCGTCATCGTCTGTCAAAGTTGAAACTCTGCCAATATATATAAGCATTTTCGCTTCGATGTACGCATTTCCCTGCACGTATGGCGGGGTCCTGCGAGTTCTGTGAGTCCTGTTTGCATTGCAAATTATATGGCGGCCTGCGAAGTGGAGCTGGACGGAGAAATAAAAATAAAAATAAAATCCGCATCCTGCGCAGAGTCAAAGCGAAGCGCAAATTGATTTAAGTTGCATTCGAGGCTGTCAGGAAATGAGTTAAAATGTTGAAAGGCTGTAAAAAAGGATGTTCGGTGGCCACATCGAACATTATTTGCTCTTGTGAGTGTTTGACTTAAAGAAAATCTATTATTTAATAGTAATGTAAATAAAATTAATTACAAAATTTATATAATATATATTATATTATGTTTGGAATGTTGACAAGTCTAAATAAATCTCAAATTATTATTATTTAACCCTCTTACCTAATTTCAAATTTATTCTTCGTTGTTTTTAAGATTTTATTTTGCATTGGCTAAGATTTTAATGTCATATCGATATATGCTATATATTTTTGTCTATTATTTTTTTTTAATGGGCTTCTTACACAACCATAAATACTTAAAATTAATCCATTATATTGATATATTTATATTTTATATATATTATATGATTATAAATTTATATGACAATTTCGTGAGCAAATCAAAGTTTTTCAAATATCATAACTAAGCCAAAAGGGCATTAAATTGAATTTGGAAAGTTTTTCTGAGCTAGTTCTTATTGTGTTAAGAAATCGGCAAATTTGATTTTGAATTTTAAAAATATTTTTTTTTTTTAATTTTTCACAATTTTTATGATGTAACCCCTTACAAAATTTTGAAAAAATGGGTCGATTTTTGTTTTCATCCGGACATGGCCAGATCGACTGGGATTTTGATGCTGATCAAGAATATATATGGTTTATAGGGTCGGAAATGATTTGTTCACTGCTTTGCAAGCTTCTGAGTAAAATTATGTTACTATGGAAAAGTTTAAAACTATATCCCAGGAGGTAAGGAATATGTTACATTTTAATTTTATTACAAGAATCAATTAATGATTTTACTTCTCCCGAGTCTCTCGAATTGATTTAACTACCCGACCTTAATAATCCGATGCCCTTTCCCCGCTAAAGAGCCGGGACAGCCACCGCACTTAAGCTGCACATCCCGTGGCGCACAATGCACACTTGCACAATGCGTTGAATGCACATGCCAACTGCCGGCCAGCCAGTCAGCCAGCCAACCATCTGGGGAAAATCGTCGCGACGGGGAAATAATAAAAATAAAATATATGCAGCAAAAGTAAAAAGAAAACGGGGAACATAAAGGAGAAATATATCTCAAAGAACAATACGCAAATTAATCACCACCCACACGGGACTCGTGCTTGCGATCTGACATTCTCGTTAGCCGTTTTCTCCACAAAAATGCGACAGTCCGTAGCGTTTTGCATTAACATAAATTTTATTGCGTATACGCAGCGTTGCAGTGGCATCGGCTCAAACAGATGGCGAACCAAAGATTTTTTGTTTGAGGGTCGGGGAAGCTGCCCCAAACGATTTTCGCAATCATATTTATTATTTGGCCAGCGATGACGTTGTCCGTTGGTGGACACTTTATTCTTTGCCCTCGTTCTGCGGAAAATCGCAGAGGGGGAGTGAGAAAGAGGGAGGGAGAGGGTGCTACCGGGAAAAGTGAAAAGTGGAAGGCGGTGGCAGCTGTCGGAAGTCGCTTTCCGTTGGCCACTCACGGCGCCTGGCACAATGACAAATTACGAGTTGAAAGTTGAGTGAACTTTGGCGCGACAGTGTCCATTGCCAGGCTCTTAATTTGGTTATTTATAGGGAAGTGGAGAGGTATTAAACATATTTGTGGCATTTCTGATCTAAAAATTAAATAAACTAGAATATAAATATGTTCGGAATAATGAAATACTAAAATATTAACAAAATAACATGTAAATTGGATAATTTAAAAAGTAAAACCCATGGAAAATCTCTTTTTAAAGTGGCTATTAAGATATAATTTGTAAGGGAAATTCCTGGGCCGTCTTGGATTATATATTCCCATAATTTTGGCCATAGCAAGAGCTGCTCCTCCCACAGACAGCTGTCAGTTGTCCAATCTTTTTGGCCGCCACGGTCGCCGAGGCCTTTGAAATTGATGAGGCCTTTGTCGCTGCCTTTGGCAAATGAGGCGCAGATAAGCGTCAACTTTGACGCCCTCTCGAGCATATTTTACCCTCGGTCTCATTCATTCTTAGTTTCGGATTCGGTTTCAGTCCGAGCTTCGTTTTTCTTGTTTTTCGAACTGCTTTGCTTATCATCGAAACTGTTGCTTTGCCATCGACACGAGTCACAAAAAAAAGAGAGGAAAAAAGTATTAGGGCCTTTGGTTCTGTGTTCGTTCTGGTTTTTGTGTGTCTCTAGCTCGCCTCATTTGAACCCGTCGAACCCTGCTCCCTTTTTTTATATTTTTCTTCATTTTTTTCAATTTTTTGTTGGCTGTTTTTTTGTAGTTGCTGTTTGTGCGTGACATATTTGTGTGAGCATTTCATTTGACTCTTCACTTTTCCCCTTTTGGGGCTAACCATTTGTTTGGCTGAATGCTTGACTCGGATTTGTTGTCTGCCACTCTATTTTTTTCACTTTTAGGGGAAAGGCAGGTTTCCTGTCAAGGATGGGTAATATTAAGGTTAAAATGGGGTGTTCTGTGGGCCTATCTATTAAGGGGATCGATGTGGCGGTGCTAGCTGATTAAAACAGGAACAAGATTTACTGGAATGTTCAGGAATTTTTAATAAATAATATATTTAGGGTCTGATTAATTATATACCAAATTTATACAATTATGGTAAAGGGATTTGATGAAAAAATATTGAGTTAAATGTATAAAATATATGCTTTTATTTCGGAAACATGGAGAAACTTAGACTAGTTCAACAACAAAAGAAGGAATATAGCTTAAGTCATAAATGACAAAAGATTAAGTCTTAAAAATTTGAAAGCTACAGAATCAATGATCGATAAAATAATTTAAATAAATATTAACATATTTCCGGGAATTAAGGAGGATGTAAGAGAGAGATTTTTTAATAACGTGCTTATTTTTTAAATAAAAAATCTCAATAAACAGAATTCAACTTATTTTAATTAATAGGAAACTTTACATAAATATTTCATGTAAAAATTTCTCCAAAACACTGTTCAAAATCATCAGTTATTTATTAAAATGTAGCCCCACCCTTAAATCCTTCAGGGAAGCCTCCTTCAAATGACATGGAGACGGCAGGAACAACATCATCATTCATCGCTCTCATCGCTGCTTGCACTGATTCCGATTCCGATTCCGAGTCTCCTGTCGCCGCTGGGCCGTTGCCGCTGTTGCACTCGTGGAAATCCCCCAATGAATAGCAAGTTGCAAACTGCATTTGAATTGCAAACCCAACCCCACCCAAGCCGGCCCCTTGCGCCCAGCCCTTTGCTTGGCCTGGGAGCAACTACCCACATTAGTTTAGCATATGTTTTACATAACTGAGAGTCGGAACCGGAGGCTGCGTCTGCGTCTATTCCCCAAAGCTGAACTGAATCCTCGGCTTATGCTCCACTTCTGCCAGTCTGAACTTTCGTTTTTGTTTTCCATAGTTGGTATATTTCCCTTTTTTTTATACACAGGAAATATTAGTTTGGATTCCTTCAACCTTTTTTAAAAGGGATATTTTTGTCAATTAAAATTAAGCTAAAAAATTTATTTAGAAATATTTTGCAGAACATAAGAAATGGTATTTCAAACAATTGCGAAATGTTTCTTTATGTAAATATATATATTATTGTTTTCTGAACAATTTATCTTGTTTTCTGATTTAGTTTCTTCTCTTAGATAGATATTTCCCACATTATAAATTAGATTAAATCAATTTTAAAAAACTTCCTTTATCCTTTTACACAAGTCCCTTTTGGTATTATTTTTCCATGAAAATTCTTTGCAAATTTAAATTTAAGACATTCCTCATAACATGCAGAATATTTTCCCAGTGTTGCTGCCCCGGCACTTCCTGTTTGTCCTATCACTAATCCGCACTATATGTCTCAGATCGGAATTCTAGTTTCGTTGGCGCTTCTACGGAATCAAAGATTGAACGAGCCGGGGGTCCACGAAGTGTACGCAGCTCGACAACAAATTTATTGAAATGGCAAAAGGAAGACCTTGATCTTTAGATTATCACATCAATAAATGGTTTTCGTTTTTTATTTCTTATATATATTTATTTTTTTGTCGCAGCATCATCGTCTTCGTCTTCGTCTCCATCTTCATGTTGTTCTTGTTCTTCGACGTGAAAGAAGCGAAAACGAAACCGAAACCGAAATCGAAATGAAACGGAAACTGGTGGAACCAGTCGAACGGCAAAAAGAATAAAGATCCATAAAAACAAAAAGCCAAACCCACTAAAAACCGACCAAGAGCCGAAAAAGAACTTCTTCGGCTAATTAAGAGTTTTGGTTAGCGCCAGCATCCAGTTATAAATGTACGTTCTCGAAGTCTTCCATCCTCAATCTTCAGTCTGGGGCCATTAATTTAAATGCAACTCTATTAGGAGAGTCTTTCTGCCGGAGAGAATTGCCTCGCGCACAAAGTCTATTCTACAAATGACGCTTACGTGATTACATAAAGACCCATAAAAAGTGATTTGAACTTGAAATCGCTAAATGCGTCATGCAATTGAAGCAAATACATGGCAAAAAAGCGTAGCTTGTTTACAAAATAATAAAACGAGGCAGCAGCAAAAACAAAAAGAGAGGCTATAGAGAAAATCACTGAAATCTGTGGAAATAAAAACGTACTAACCATAAAATTGTTACAATGACAGCGGACAGGCAATGGCTAAAACGACAGCAGCACCGCGACGCTTTTGCCAGTAGATCAAATTGAATAACAGCTTTAACTATATAGCCCAGCCGACTATATAGCAAGAAGATCAACACAAGCACAGGCAGACCCGCAGAGAGCGCATCAATTAGGCGGCTTATAACCATGTACATGTACCATATAGTACCTCTCTCACCGTATATATGTAGTATATAAAGTGCACTTAACATTCGCGTTCTGGCTGTTATTGCTGCTGTCACTGCAATTGCTGTCCTCTGTTAGAATGCTGTCGTAACAGATGTTGAATGCTGCTGTTGTTGGTGTTTTTGTTGGTGTTTTTGTTAGTATTTTTGTTGGTGTTTTTGTTGGTGTTCTTGTTGGTGTTTTTGTAGGCGTTAATGTTGTTGCTCTTCTGTTGTTCTCGTTGGTATCTTTCTTGATGTTATTGCTGGTGTTTTTGCTGGTTGCCTTTGTTGTTGGTGCCTGCGTTGGGGTTTTTGCTGTTGTTTTTATATTTGGTATTTTTACTGTTGCTTTTGTTGGTGTGTTTTTGCTGATGCTATTGCTGTTGCAGCTTTTTGTTCCTGTGAATGTTTGGCATCGCATGTCCGTCTGATATAGTTTTTGCCATAACCATAGGCCCTTGTGTTGCTGCTGTGGTTTTTGATGCTGCTACTTGCATGTATTTCTGTTGCAGATGGTGCAGATGTTGCTAATGTGCCTTTAAGGTTGAACTTTAAATTAAAGTATGTTAGAAGTGGCTATCCTATTTACAGAAATCCAAGGAAACTTGATGTGATAAGGCAAAGCAGTTACTATATCATCTATTTTAGAATGTGGAATATTCTTATGCTCCAAATTGCATTCATGAAATAAAGCCACTATTAAAAGAACATTGCATAAAATATTTCTTAACTTATGGCTGAATTTCATATTTTAAATTTAACTCAGATAGTGCGCATCAGCTGTATGCTCATGCAAATGCATAGCCATTCACTCTTTCAAATGCATTAATGGTGCCACATGCATGTAAATACTATGCTTAAATGAATGAAGAAAACACCATATTACTCACCTGCAGCAACCTGCACAAGTGTGAAATGTAATTGGAAGACATGTTCTAGCTGGTGCGATCTGATAACGAGCTTATGTCAGCTTCCATTCTGACTCACAAACACGGCGACTGTCTTGGCCAAGACAAATCCGACCACATTGTCAAACAAGATGGCTATCTTGAAATCGTGCAATTACGATTTGCAAGCCAACTCTAAGCTTATTTTGCATTTTGAAAATGGCAAGTCTCAGGCCATATGGGCTTGGGCATTATGCAACTCGAAGTCCTGCAGAGGGAGGACCCAGGACATTAACCAAAAAAGGCTGACGACAAACAATGGAAGCCTCGTTTTCGCTTTCAGTGGCAGCCAAATGAAATGTCACTGTGGGTTAACTCAGTCGAGGAAGCCGCTTAGTGCCAAACAAATTAGCAGCAAAGTACGAGATGCAAATGCGAATTCAAATTCGAAAATTGGATTGTCCTCCGGACGGATGGACACACAGAGTCATTCTCCCTCTGGCCGGGGGCCAAAATTGTTATAGCCGGAAGCGAAATTCTCGTGTCCTGTGGACCCAAACGAAATTCGCATGACAATGACAATTATCTCGGACTAGTGACTATTACACCAAGGCCCCGTCAGTCGGCTGCCATATCCTCCTGCTCCTTCCAGGGGACACGCCCACACAATGAGGGATAATTGTGAGTTACGCATACGCCAAGTGCGCCCAGTATGGGTTTGATTTTATTGCCCCATCGCCGGCTGGACCTGGACCCCAGGGCCAGAGCCAATTTGTGCGTGGCCCAAGCAATTTGGCAGGAGGGGGAGATGAAGCCAAACAGTCGAACGGAAAAAATGTGAAAATGAAAATGGGCAGAGACACCCACACACGCACATTTCGGAGGCCCATTGAATTTTCCAAGTTGCCCGTTTTTTTTTTTGTTTGCCTCTTTCCTTTTTTTTTGGAGAGAGGGGATTCCCCTCGTTGGTAAATTGATTTGAAGCGGCGGCGGAATGGGCAAGGCATCAATTCTATACCAGGAGGCTGTCTGCTCTCCATATGTGCCTTCTGCATGCACAGGGAGAAACAGCTTAAAATTAAGAAAATAAAAGAATATTAAGATTTATTTTTATAATTTTGTTAATGTTCTTTTAATTATATTTCATAAAATGCATTTCCTATCATGCTTAATTATCTCTGAATTATTTATTTATTAACTTTATTTAATTCCAATCAAATTTCCTTCAAGTGCCCTTGTGTATGGGTTTTCGGGAACAAGGACACGGGAATCAGGACAATTGGGCTCCTTGAGAGGGCTGGGTCCAATCAGTCGAGTGAAACTGTCGCTCGTAATTGATTTTGGTCAGACCCCAGCCTCAGCTAATTAAGTTATACGAATTCCTCCTCTCCCTTTGATTATGTTGTAATAATTAGCGATACTTATGCAATTAATTCGAGCTGTCATCGTGGCCATCGTCAATAGTCGAAAAAACTGTTCATGGGTACCGCATACTGACCCGGTCTCGGCCTTTGATGGTACTTCAAAATATACCATTCGAAGCAGTAGGCCACCGACTTCAGGAATACGAGCTTTTCCAAGGGAAAGTTAATTGAGAGCAGGAAGTTAGCGGCACTCGGAAGGATGCTGCGCATCGGGGTCCTGGTGCGGGTCAGAAGTCGCAATTTAACTGGAGAATGCAATTAAGTACTTGGGATTGATGCAAACAGTCATTTGTAATGTAGGACTCACCGTCATTCACCTGGCTTTTAGGGTCGTAAATACAGGAATAGGTTATCACAAGATTTTTATAGTCCGTATAAATGATTTTGGTGTCGAAATAGGCTTTAAAAATATGTAAATGAAATTAAGAATAGAACAAATTCTCAAATGTATGCTTTACTTACGATTATTTTGCACATTATAGGAAGCACAGCGCCGCCGGTAGAAGGACTTGTCTAACGCCGTCGTGGCATAGGCGAACCAAACACCCACAAGCTATATCAGCACTTGGATAAATCAAATGTAATTAAATGTGTTAACCTGACTGACGTACCTTGTTCTTGTCCACATTCTTCACAGGTTTTATTCCATCAGGGCACTTCGTCACCTGTGATTTATTTATAAAAGTCCACTTCGTTTGATTTGTAGGGGGCTCTTCGCTTGGTAAATCATCATCAGCAAAACTTACAGCCAAAAATACAAGCAGCAAAAGTAAGGATCTGGAATTGCAGATTTGCTTTAATATATTTTTACATTAAATTATAACAATAATCTCCAACTAAACCCCACTTGGCCAGCCATCTTTGCTTTGTTCTACTATTTTTTAAAGTTATTTGAGAGTTTTCAGGTTTTATCATTCTGCGACAAATGAATTTGTTGCGGTTTTTAAAGCGTCCACTTGGTTTTCATATTGTTGTCAGAGTTTACGTGCTGCATTCTGACCGTGTTCTGTTTTTATTTGTATTTTCTCGAATTTATTTCGTTATTGATTGCATAACGAGTGACGCCTGCACCTCTTCTTACATGTATTCCATCACGGAAACGTGCAGCGGACTCGGAATCGGAATCCCAATCAGAATCGGAATCGGAATCGGGGTACGGACATTCGCAATTACCCTGCATTGTCGTTGATATTAACTCTGTAAGTGCAGTTTCTGCTTGTGTTCCATTGATTTAAATTTGCATCGCTTGTTGCCGCCGCGATTGTGTCATCAGCAATTGATTCAACAATTTGACACGGCTTAATCCACATCTCCACGGGCTGGAATAATTATTTTCCTAGTTGCCAAAATGATGCCAAAGCTGGGAGGACTCAATTTCATTTGATTGATCATATGACTCTTCAGGAAAGTATCTAAATATTTTCTTTATAGTTAGTTTTCTTGAAGGAATATTACAAAACCCGAAGATGCAGGCGACCAACCAGCTAAAATTTGATTAACTTTCATGACGGCAAAGTGTTTGCTTTCTGGCCTGGCTGCCCTACTTTTAGGGGCATTAAACAGAATAATTTATTTATTTTCAATTAAAATCTGTACAGTTTCGCCGCCTCCTCCTCCAGCTTCTGCTGCTGAATTTTGCGCTCAGTGGGGGCTTTTATTTTTGGTCAATTCTGCGCAACAATTATGTGAGCCCACGACCTTTCTGGCCTGGCTCATCACCCGCCGCCCCTGACTCGACGACGATGGCAGCCACCCGACAACGTCAAATGATTTATTCAATTTGTGCTATGAAGCGTTAACTTTTTGTTTGCTCGCAGGCCCCGCGGAAGTTCGCTGTGTGAATCAATCGGCAGTTGAGTCGGGGATCCTCTCAGCGATTTCCGTAGTTTTTCCGGGATATTTTCTGGCATAAAAAGGTCTAAGTGGATTTAAATACTTAACTTGGTTTTAAGTAAGCGGGTTCGATAAATAACTTTGCTCTGCTTGAATTGAAGATACAAAATAGTTATAAACTAAAGAATTAAGAATTCGAAATGAGCTGAAAAACTTACCATCACCATCAATTTTAATTTCATACTGAGATTTTGAAAGATATAGAAGATATTGAACCTAGACCCAACCCCAATCATAATTCAACAAATATCTTTTTAACCATAATCCTACAAGAACAATATAAAAAAATTGAACCCCCAAATATGAAATTTCAACATTTCCATGACAGTCCCAGTTAGATGCTTTATATTAACTCGTTTCCAATTTATGACCGTCGTGCTAGCCAATTATAATTACAACTGTTTCAGCTTGTTCTGCCAGATAAAATGTTGAACATTATTGCACTTTTCAGCTTCATTTGTTTACGACTGGTTTTCGGCGCTCTTCCACTTCGCTCCTTGCCAGCCAGCTGAAATCTCTTATTTTACGACAGTTGGGCAAAAAAGTTTTCTTTTTACAACGATATTAAGTTAATTACTTTTGCCGTTGAAGTGCGGAACTCGGACGGTCGGTCGGTTGGGTGTTTATGGAATGCCTGCCTGCAGACTCATAATTAATAAGCGTTTAGTTGGCCACACCTCGAGGCGCTCTCCAATGATGTTGTCAAAAAGCGTGAGCCGTTCGAAATGTGTACTTCATATTTGATTTTTATGATGCATTTCGCACGCCCCTCAATAGAAGGGCGAACGTGCCCCGGCACTCGATGATTTCACCAGCCGTCTTCGAGGGCGGCGAAGAGAAAACCTCGGACTTGGAGAGAAAAGTGAAACCATAATTTGTGAGGAGCCTGAAATTACTTGAGTTATGCGATTTTGGTCTTTCATTGGTATCGAACGGGTTAATTTGATGATAAGATAAAGCCCTGAGATAAGAGAGCGATATGGATAATAAAAATTAAGGAAATGGCTGAGCAGAAAAGAGATCTGGAGTTGAGAGGTACAATAAATTTTAAAGTAATTTTGGTGTTGAAGCTCATATATTGCAGGGAGCTATAATATAAAATTATAATCTTATTTTACATATGTTATTTATTATTTAAACTTTACAAAAAGCCCCAAAAAGCTCAAGCAAAGACTAATGCAAATAAATTTAGGAAAATATTTTAGAATTTAACCTTGATAACTAACTCAACATAATTAATCATATTCTTTGCTTAACAGTTGGCACACTTACATACATTTTCTAAAGCTTTAAGGCATTGAATTTCAGTTCACCATTTTCCCGGATTTTATTTTCCAAAAAATCCCATTAAGTCAGCGAGAAGACTCGCTCCCGTCTGCCAAAGTATCGCCAAATGTGTTGCTCATATAAATTGCATTTATGCCGGTTAAATTAATTACTGTCAACACATGCGAAGAAGAGCTGCGCCGTGGCAAAAACAATTGCCAATCAGCCACAGAAACTAAAGCAAGCCAAGCGTCCAACCAGAAGTCCAAAAACAGCAGCCGCCGCGCAGGGAACTTGCTTGGACGAGAGTGCTCCGAGTGGCGAGCGTGTTGCGAACATAAACACAAAGTCATAAAGTTTTTACACAAAAACATTTAATTTTATTGCATTTTTGGGCAGCAGCCAGACCCCAGAGACCCCAGGCCCCCAGTCCCCCAGTCCTCAGTACCCCGAAACCGAATCCGAACCCAGGCGACGGCGTGAACAATGCACCCGCCTGGCGACTAGATGGGGGCGGTTACAACTGCCAAGGAAGGCGAAGGAGAGGGCTGTGTGGAGCACCAGTGGGTGTGCACCCATGGACGAGCATGGTCTGCTGGCCAGGCCAACTTAATTTGTGGCAAATCGAGCAAAACTGCAGCAAACAGAAGCGAACGGGACAAGCGGAGCGAACATCGCGCACAATTTTCGACGGAACAGGAATATTTTTGGGAAAACTCACAAAATGGCAAGAAAAAATGAGAAAAAGTAAAATAAAAGAACCTAAATCTAGAGCAAAAGTTTTTTTATATTAGGTTGGCCATAGTGGAGCAGTGTTAAGTTGGAAATGAGCTATGGAAAATAGCTACTTTTCATGGCAATGCTTGAACTCAAGCTTTAAAACTATTTTTAAAGTTATGATAATTATAGATTAAATAAAAAAAATAGAGATCCTAAAATTATGACTCTTTTTTAAGGTATAAAATCAAAACAAAGAGTTGTCTTTAACTTAGATTAAAGGTTTTATAAATGGCAATACATATTTAATGATGTTTGAGAAGTCCTAAAATAATTTTTAAAGGCCATAAAATCTCATAAAATCTTCACCACAAAAAAGGGTTCCTAGCTTTTAATTAAATTGAAATTCAACATATATTTCTATAAAATTTCAGTTATTAGTTTTCTGGTTTATGCCATTCTAAAGTTCCATGAAAGTCTGCAATTTGTAAAATTTCTTAGCTAAAAGTGCCCAACTCGAAGGCTAGATGGATGGACTGACGCTGGTCCGGATTGTTCCCACACGGCTCGTGTGGCCTGTGTGTTCGCCTGACGTCAGCGGCTTTTGTGGAACTCTCGTGAACAATGCCGACATGCATCTGCAATTTGTTTAGACAACTTCTTGTCTTTGGGACTCGCTGGTCGCTGAAATGGGAAACCCGAAAATCAGCGTTGCGAGCGAACAGCACAGCGCACAGGGGAAAATGTGGCAAGCAAAGTTCTCTTTTCCATCTTTTATTTATGTATTATTTTCATTTAAAACTGGAGGTTTCATGCCGCCACAACCCTCTCTCTAATTTTTTGGCATGTGCCTAAAGTGCAGCATTAAAATAAGAATTATGCGGCAGACGAATGCGAAATGCAGTATGAAAAGAGAGAAATAAAGGCGTCCAACGTGCGTATACGTAATGTGCATTAACATCAACAAGTGTGGAGGAAAAACTCGCGCCTCTCGGGGTGTGTTGGGAAAAATGCCAAATAGTAAAATTTTTGGTCGATGCCATTTCAAAATCATTTTCAATGCAGAGCCTTCAGGCACCGCAAAATGTTTCCAATCGCTATGATGAGGATAATCATGGGGGGTTAAGTGGTGGGAAATGCGGTTAGCTCGCATTGGTTTTTGCTCACGTTCAGACGGCCAGAAAGGGTGATTTGTATATGACCTATAGATACATTTAGAATATAGGATTTCCTCTTTATAAAGGCCTTTTTGGTGTGTTATTAAGTTGAAGTCATTATATTTTGGCTCTTAATTTCTTAGTAATTAAATTTATTTTTTCAAATTTTAACTTCCCTTTTGAGACCTTTAAATAAAAGTCAATTGAACTCAGTCGAAGCCTGTAACTTATTGTTTTTTTTGCTTTATTTTTTAAACATATTAAGAAAGGGTCCTGCTAAATCCCCTCCATATGTTCTTTATTTCTTCTTTAGCCGGGCAACCGTCCCCCCTTCGAAGGCAACTGTCAGTGTCAGTGTCGGATGAACAACAATAAAGACATTTACATATGGCGAGGGGTGTCCTCTGATGAGACATAAGACCCCAGTTACCAGTTCCCTCGATCTCTGCCAGCTGCCTTGCAGCAGCAATTCAAGGGCAACCTAAACATACCAATTTACGTTGGGTCCGGGAGTAGAAAGAGATTTGGCCAGTGATATAGGCATCCGGGACATGGCCCGCGACCTCTGACCCCCCGCCTCCAAATGGCTGAAGGCTCCTGGTCCGCTTTCCATGGCCCATGGCCCATGGCCCGTGGCATATGTCTGCGATGCTCATTAAGGACGCACAGCGTGGCGTGGCTAATGTGACAACAACGTGGGGCCAGGATGGGGGCTGAGCATGAGGAGGCGGCGGCGTAGACAACCCCGGGGGGATTTTCATTTGACTTTGCAGTCAGTAGCTAGCATTTATTTTCTTTTCTACCCGGTATTTGCTAAGGAACAAGGGTATCTAGTGTATTTGTAAAAAGGAAAGCTAAAAAAAATAAGTGTTAACAGTAAGAACTAAACAGATTTTTAAGGGAAAAGTAAATATATTTATCGAGAATTATTGCTTTTATTTATTTGCTTAATTTTAGCATTTAAAAAATATAAATTAAGACCTAAAGTAGCCTCATCAAATTAATATATTTGATATTTACATAAATAAATATGTTTATAGAATTACCGGGTATCATAAAGTCCAAAAACAATGCCAAATCCTTTCCGTTGTTTTTCTACACTTTTTTTCTCCCAGTTGTTGTTCCTTTTGGCTGACGTCGATGGGGCCAAGTTATTTGTTTTAGAAAGGAGGAAAACATTGAAGGGGAAAGGAAAAAGGAGTCGGGAGCCAGGAGGCCGGTTTCGGCCTTTCAGCTTTTATTCTTTTTCCCGTCGCTTTTATTGTCCTGTTTTCACTGCGGTAGTCAGCGTTGTTGCTGCTCCTGTTTTTTGGGTAATTCAATTTACTGCCACAATTTTCATTTGTGCAAATTTCAAATGACTCAAGGATACACACAGCGTGTATATGTATATCCTTTAAAATATATATACAAATAAATACATATATAGCGCAGCGTCCAGCCTGGGAAGCATTTCATGCACAATTTGTTTGGCCTTTTATTTTTATTTCGTCGCATTGTGCAAAAATTTGCCTTGGCATTGGTTGTTTCAGTTTCTTGATTTCCTTTTTAAAAGAAAACCAAATTGATTCTGACTTTTCAGCCAAGGCAATTTCATTTTGGAGCTTTGCCTAAGGGTTTTTTGAAAGTTTCAGTTTCTTTATCTACACTTTCTGTATTTTTCTTTTATATATTCTGTTTAAATAATTTTTTTGCTTTAAGTCGTTTTTTTTCATGAAACGGACTTTTCATTCTTCCATTAAATCGTCTTTTTTTAATAAATCATCTAAGCTTAGTCTGATTTCTAGCGCTAATCTGTTAATGTTAAAAGCAAAACTAAGAGTAGGTGAAGAAGCTTCGTTTTTGTAAGAGAGATTTATTATTTCTCTTTGTCGGCCTGCTCTCTCTCTTAAGCTTAACAGCTAACTGATGCTGCAGTAGTCTTTCTGGGTCTCTTAGGTTGGCCAGTTAATGTTAAACTTTTCCGTGGGAATGTTAGAAAATCATCTTATCGGTCCTACAAAAAGAAGAAGAATTATAATGTGCTCAGCAATAGTAAGATTAGGCAGATGTCTGAACTATTTTTAGTATTTTGTTACTGTATTTTTAAGTTAAATTAATTGCTTTATTTTTATTGAGGCAATTTGTGAAATTTAAGTGCTGAGTCAGAGGGTTTCAATATTATGGTTTTATTGTTTTAAATTTAGGAAGATTTTATGCCCTTGCAGGGTATTCTAATTTCAAGCAAAAGCTAGTAAAAATTATAAAATATTTTTTATAAGTTTTTTTTTCTAAAGTGTCTAACGCAGTCAAGGAGTCATTTGCGACCCTATAAATCATATATATTCTTGATCAGCATTAAAAGCAGAGTCGATCTAGCCATGTCCGACAGAAAAAAATTTGTGACCCATTTTTTCAAAATTTTATAAGGGGTTACATCGTTAAAATTGTCAAAAATCGACAAAAATTTGAATTTTTTAAAATCTTAAATGTAGTATGCAGATTCATTACTGTTTTAAAAACTAACACAGAAAAGCTTTCCGAACTGAAATTAATGCATTTTTGGCGAAGTTATGGGATTTTTAAACATTGATTTTTCACGAAAATTGTCGTTTAAAAATATCATATTAAAATACATATTTTAAGATACTGTTAATTATATTTCACGGCCAAAAAGGTAATGTTTGCTAGGAGGATATACATTTCTATCGAAATTCGCCATTGAAATCTTAATTAACTCAAAATAAATATTGGAAAAAAATCAACAGTAATATCGTTGGCAAATGAGATTCTTCTTTGTCCCAATAGTGCAATATCGTAAAATAAAAGGACATTTCGTATTGACTTTTATACCCTTTCTTGCTGATTTTCTTATTTTAGGCAGTGAAGGAGTCATTTCCGACCCTATAAACCATATATATTCTTGATCAGCACGAACAGCCGAGTCGTTCTGGATATGTTTGACAGAAAAAAATTTGTGACCCATTTTTTCAAAAATCGAAAAATATTTAATTTTTGTAAAAGTCAAAAATGGGTATGCAGATTTATTAACGTTTAAAAACCTACCAAAGAAAAGTTTTCCGAACAAAAATTAATGCATTTTTGGCTTAGTTATTGGTTTTTTAAATATTGATTTTCGCTCGAAAATTGTCATATGAAAATATCGATTTAAAGTACATATTTAAGGTCTTCTTAATTATATTTTACGTCCAAGAATCTAATAATTGTTAAAACCATTAATAAGATGTTTAAAATTCGCCCTTAAAGTTTTAATTCATACAAAATAATATATTAGAAAAAGTGCAAAAAAAAATATATTTATATATCAAACTTAGGCTTCCCGAAGTTATGTTTATTTAGTAGGTTTTTTTTTATAAATTTTAATGTTTTGTCATGTTTTAGAAGTTGAACATTTTAAAGACTATAGCCTGAAATTTTACTATTTTAATTTTATACCATAAATTTTTAAATAAAAAACGTTTTTACTAATATTATTGACATATTTAGTTAGCCAATATCAAACAGACTTAGTGATTTTAAGCTACTTATTCCTTGTTCCTTTTACGATGTACTGTTAAACCAGATGATGCATATAATACTCCGACACCGTTTTCAGGATCATCTAAGCTCCGAAAGCATTGAACTGTTAAGGTTATTGGCCGCTGTAAAGGACTCCGCCCCAACAGGAGGACGTCCCGGCAGTTCGGCCAAATGGCGTAGAAAATTTTAATGCTCCCCAGAGCAACATCCTCGAGGCTTTGGCTGTCTGGACACTTTCTTGGCGAAACGTGCTTGAGCGAAAAGAGTAATTTTCCCGGGCGATTGAAGTCCGTGAATGACATTTCTGCATCAATCATGACAGAGAGAGGGAGCTGAATGAGTAGTGGCCGTAAGTAACATGCCAAAAGGGATCGTTCTTCTCCTCAGTTGGCCTTCAAATAAGCCTTTGATTAATGTTCAGAGCTAATACGGGAGACCAATGACAAGGGTTGGCCCCGAAAAGTTGCCAAATTAACTAAAACAAATGGTCCGGAGATTGCATTTCACAGCCAGCGCCAGGAATTCATTAATTGTGCAATTTAATTCCTAGACGGGTTTTTACTTTGTCTTTCTGTCTGTGTGCAAACAACAAATGGCCAACGCTGCTTTTTTGGCAGCCATTCAAAATGGCCAACAATTATTTGATATTTGATTTCGCCTCTCCCCGTTCTGGCGCTTCTCCACGCTGCGTATACGTAATGGATGTAAGAACATTTTAGCCGAAGCTCGCACACGCCTTGACAATTTCCTTTCTCGAATTTCCTCGAATTCGCAACAATTTTTCAATGCCACCGCCTGTGTCTGTGTGTGAGCGGGTACTTCTGCCATTTGAAAGTATTATTTGTTGCTTTTGACCATACTCACTCTTCATGGCGCACAAAGTGATTTAGTATTCCCCTTCGGCCCCGTGCCCCTGCCCGTGTTTGTGTGGCTCTTCTGTCGATAAAAGCAATCAAAGCTTGATTTATTGTCCTCACCAGTTTCCGACAGCACGCGGGGCCGGAGTTTGCCCCGAATTGGTCCACAATGGCCAAAGGCTGTGTCGAAAGGAATCCCATGAATGAATAAATAAATGCATGGCCAAGAAATGTCCAAGATCTGGCCGGGCATTACATGATAGTGTTTGTGTAATATTTACAAGAGTTTCTGACAAGCAAAAGATGTGAGAAATTTATGGAAGAAGAAATTGAACACTGGTTTTCGTTTAATTTATTTTATTTACAATTTTTAGAGAATTTTATTGGTTAGAAATTTCAAGCAATAGGAATCCTTGTAAATTCTTCTAACAATTTTAATTAAAATTTCTATTGCATCGCAAAAAGAGGTCACAAGATATGAAAAATGCTATTGGAATTATTAGCAAAAACAATATTTTTTTAAAATTCATTATTTTTCAGGACTTATATTCGAATTTTTCATTGGAAAATCCGATTCCAGTTAGTACATTTTCTGGTTAAAAATGCTTTTTTCCCTTTATAGTTGCTAAACCGGGACTGCAAAATATTTGATTTCCTCTTGAAAATACCAGCACTTCTCCGGTTTTTTTCCTCGAATTTTTCCCGTTTTCATTGTTGGGTTTCCTGTGGCTGCCTGAGTTATTTCCTCGTTTACAGTTAAGCGGTCACAAACACACACCCACACACATCCATCGACATGCAACAATTGCCCCCGCCAAATGCCGACGGTCAACAAAAACAACAAGAATCACACACAACAGGGAACACCGACAAAGCCTTATTGATTTTTGACTTGAATGCGGTTTATGAAATGCGGCAATACCCTTGTTGCAGGATTCATAATTTTGAATACAGAACCGACTGAATAAATGCGAAAAAAATATTATAAATATTGACATGGAGTATTAAAAAAATTTCAAGAGGTACAAGACGAACCTCAAAGGATTTTGTTATCCTAAATTAAATGATGGTGTTTAAGGAGTTTATTCCTTAAGAAGCTGTTAAATCAAGAAATCGTTAATATAATTAACCCAATCTAAAATATAAATTCGAGTAGATCAGCAGTGTTATTTTAACCTTTTGAAATTATTCCCAGTTTATAACTAATTAATACAACATAATAAATGCAAAATGTGCTGTTTAAAGCACGAATAAAATATACAAAAATATATTTATAAAATTTCTATAAGGGCATTATATCTTCGGCTTGCCAAATAAAGATATCCTCCTCGTTTGTTCATTGTTAGAGCCAATCACAATGGCGTTGAGAGGGGTGGCAGGATCAGACAGCAGAGCCGGCGACTGCATTCAAGCCATCGAGCCCAGGACATTTACACAAATACATATTTAGGTGCATCCTGTTTGCTTGTATCCATGTTAGCCGCTTTAAATGGCCTGGAAAATCAGTCGGAGTGGCAGACAAAATTTATTTAAGAGTTGCTGCCGCCGAGTCCCCGACAGCCGGAAAAGTCCTGACCAACTTTTGCCTGGCATTCGAGAGGGTGAACTGCTTAAAAGGCATATTAACAATCGACACGCAGATCGAGGGGTTAAAGGGAACAACGGGAAGTGTTAAGGCAAAGTTGAAATGCACAATTTACTGGAGGCTGGCAGCCTGGAAATGGAATTGGGCAGAAACAGAAGCCGGATTAAGGACGAATGTGTCAGAGTAGGAGGCGGGTAGCGGGAGGTGCCACCAACAAAAGACGGCTAACAAGCAAGGGCCAACAAAAATGATAAAGTAAAACAAAATGAGCAACACTTGACGGCAACGACAACAAAATAAGAGAGTTAAAAAAGTTAACTTAAGTTTCGCTTATTTATTTTAGTTGTGCGAACCCCGAAATACTCTTTGGGAATTCAATTAGCATTTCCTTTGAGTTATCTCAGTTCTTGTCACCCAATTAAAGTTGACTCCTGATTGCAGTTTTCCTCCGGGACATTTGGCACGTGTTGTTCACCGGAAATCATGGATAAGTCAATGCGATTCCTGATTTGCTTAATCAATTGATTAATTGCACTTAAGGCAAGCCATTAGATGGGATTAACAGGCAATTAATAATAAATTACATATTACCAATTAGCTTCAATTCATTGCATAGCATATTTTGAATATTTATTAACTGCGCGAATTATCCGCAAACAAATATGTCATTTATAAATTATGCATAACCATGTTCTAATTAAATTTATATTTGCTGCACGTGCCTATTTTAGGGGTAAGGGAAATATAAATCAACAGGTAAATGCTATTAAATAATTCATAACTCTGTATGCAGTTTAAGGGAGGTAATAGTGACATTTAATTTAAGTTCTTTATCAAATTAAATAACAGATATTGGTATTAAAACTCTAAGATATATTCGAAAGAAATCAATTAGAAAGTAGTTATAACTTTCTCTACGAATTTTCCCTCAAAGAACACATCATATTAGTGTTACCTTCACCGATAGAGTATAACAAAATTCGAGAGCAAAAAGGTGCCACAACTATCTCACTTTGGAGCCCGTTGCAGGCGCCATCCTTCAACCCCAATGTCTGTGAAAATACGAGTTTTTCTCGTGTTTGTGTGCGGGCAGAGTGTTTCTGTCTGTTTGTGTTAATGACAAGTGTTTTCATGTTGTATATTTTCCTCCTCAGCTTTTCTTGTTTTTTTTATTTTCCTTCTTTCGTATGCGTCGCGTAATGACAAGGAGGATGTCGATGAGTATAATGACAACATCAATGCTGATGATGATGGGAATGGGTCCTGAGAGGAGGATGTGGGTGTGGAGCCAGTCGCAGCTTAAAGTGCTTGTTAGGCGCTTTTTTGTTGTCGCCATTTCTTTCACCTCATGGAGTCCAGAAAGGGTATGTGGTATTTGGTAAGATTAAATGGGAAACGGGAGTATTTGTGGGAAGAGCTATTGGTTAATAATGCTTTCAAAATGTAGGTATAGTGCATTTTAAGGCAAAGCTCTACTGGGATCTATAAATCATGAATGAATCAAAATGAAATTTTCCATTTATTAAACATTTTTTAAAGGGGAAATACCTCTATAATTATTTTATGTTAATACATGGATCATATATATTTCGAAAGAGCAAAGCTATGGTTTGTATTAATACAAAGTTTACACTTAAAAATAAGTAAAACATTTTCCTACAGATCCTTGCCGGGTATCTCATAGTCTGGCTCTCGTTTGTCTCAGTAATTTCTGTTCTATTTTGCTGCCCCATTGATGACAATGACAATGACAATGACAATGACGATGACGATGCCGAAGGTGATGATGATGAAGGCGATGATGCTTATGATGTTGATGGGGCTGTCAATGCGGAATTGAGCTGCGACATAAACACGTTGTCAAATCGAACGCGTGAGTGCTCACGTGCCCGCCGAGCAGAACGGCTCTGGGAGTTGGGGAAAAAAGCTGGATAAATGGGCAGGCAGTTCAGCCAGGTTAGCACGTGCTGCTGCTGCTGCTCCAGGTTCTTTGTCAATAGATTGGCATACAATCCACTTCCTGGTTGCGCCAACCTGATGAAAATCTGCCATTAATGTGATTTATGACAGATTTCTGCTCTTCCACTCGTAATTTATATTTATTACCCGCCGTATTTTGCCTATTCTGCCACTGTCTAGGCCTCTAGAAGGTCCTGCGACGAATCCGCAGCTGTCACAGAGCCAAGACGAGTTGATCCCCAGGGTGATTTTCCTAGTAGATTTTTCTGTTACTTTCCCGAAGGGCGCGGCTTTTGTTTCATGGCAATTTTTGCCATAAATAATAGATTCCTTTTACTTTATGAATTACATTGAATATAGCGCAAGAATATTAAAAGTCTCGCAGTATTTATTGATTTTTTTATTATTTAAATTTTTTAGCTTTAAAATTTACAAGAATATAATCTTTATTGTTTATATTTCTTGGTAAATTATTATAATAATCAGTTAGATCCTAAAAATGCTCATATTCACTCAACTTTAGCATGAGCAACCGCAATTTCCTGGCTTCCAGGCCAATGGTCAAAGGCTCATCTGGCACCTGCTCGGTGGCAGCAAAAATATTGGCCGGCGTGAAGAGCCCGTAGGCCTCGCAGAAGCGCAGAAAATTGAGCACCTCCTGAACGGTGGCATACGGCAGGATTATGTTCTGCTTGGCCATGCCGGTGAGTAGCCCCAGGATGCAGCGTTTCACGTGCAGCCAGGTATCCGCATACAGCCTGTTCCCCGAGCCGCCCTCGAGAGCATGTGCGATGCGGGACAGTCCGAACTCGTAGTTGGACTTGGCGCAGTAAAGAGTGCCCACCACCAGATTGACTATGCACAAGTGGTGATACTGCTTGCCCAGGTTGCCCTTCAGCTCCTCGGCCTTCTCCACCTTGCGCATCAGCTCCTCGGCCTCCTCGTTCTGGAATGTCATGATGTAGGATACGCACAGGTTGGCCAGCACAGCAGCCGATACGGACATGATCTGGTGGGGAAAATGGACAAAGGGTTTGGTGATTATAATTGGAAACTAGTGAGGAGGCTTTTGGGGAGGTGTATGAACTATGGAATACCTGGCAGTTACTAAATATCATTAATTTCCTATTTTTACCTTTAGTTTTAACTTGAATTTTTTAATTGTTGAATGTTAATTTTTCTAATTTCTGAAGGAAAAACAGTGTTAAACTCGTTAACTAGTTAACCAAGTTCTTTAAGTTCATAAGCAAGGTCTTTATATACATGTATCTACTCAATTGTTGAAACTCTTAACGAATCTATTTCCAATTTAAGACTGAAACCTCTTCCCTTTCACAGTGACTTTTACTCCTAAGTCCATGTACTCCTCAAAAACCAAGGTATTCCGATTGGAAATATCTGTGAGAGTGCTTGGTTGACCTTTATCTTACATCGTCTGAGTGCTGGCGCACAATGGGCTCGTAAAAGGCTGCCGCCTCGTTGTATTTGTCGCCCTGCATGAACAGCACATGTCCTGCATTCAGTCGCCAAATGGAATTCTCCGAACAGAATTCGGCGCTCGAATGGAACTCTCTTTCGGCTCCCACAAAGTCGTCATCGCGCCAGGAGATCCAGGCTCGAGCCATCACCACGGGCAGATAGCTTTAAAGAGGAAGATTTGTGAATACGAAACTTGAAAGTTCTTCTCGAGAATAATCACAGTTCCAGTGCCTGTTCGTAGTCCTTGAGGGCATCCCTGAGGGCCTGCTGTTCGTTGGTGGCCCTCACCTCCTGCACCTTGGCGGCCAAACTGCGCAGCTTGCCGGCCAAACTGGAGGCCAGGGTGCCCAGCTTCTTCTCGGCCAGCTCGGCGCTGGTCTGTGCGGTAATAAGGGCATCCAGAAGCTCGTACAGATACTGCGAGAGGTACTTGTAGGTGAGGTCCGTGTGCTCTGCCAGGATATCGGCCGCCGTTTCGTACAGTTCGTGGCGGCAGCAGATCAGCAGGATGTTGGCAAAAGTCTCCTTGGGACAGGAGGGAGCACCCAGCTGCAGCAGGAAGGCCAGCTTCCTCAGACCCGCCACGGGACCCTGGACATCGGTTAGCGCCATATTATGCAACGTGACCGGATCCAGTTCGCTTTCCGCTCGCGGAGGTAGATCCAAGAGCGCATCCCTGGCCGCCTCCTCGTTGCCGTCCTGAAACTCGATGGCTGCTTTTAGATTCAAGGCCTGAGTAATGCCCGACACGGCCATGGTGATGGGATTGCCCACGCTCCGGGCACTGCCATCGGTGTCCACCTGGGCGCCAATGCCCAGCTCCGGATGATTCCGCATTCCCCGCTCCACTATCTCTGAGGTGTAGTCCAGTGCCTGGGCCCGCTGCTTCCGCTGGAAGTGGGCCAGGGCCACGTTGTAGGCCACCAGGGGATTGAAGCCGCCGACTTGGAGGGCGGCCTGGAACCGCTGCACCGCTGCCTCGTGCTGGTCCGCCTGGAACAGCAGGCATCCCTCATCGTTGAGGGTATCCGCCGTGCCGCCGGCTCGCTGGTTGAGCAGGCTCTGGGCCCCGGCAAAGTCCTCGCTGGAGTAGAGTATGGCACTCTGCAGCTGCAGGCACTGCTCCCGCAGCTCGTCCTCCTGGTCTCCGATTTGCTTCAGCACCCGCAGAGCTTCAGCGAAGATGCCGGCCTGATAGAGCGACTGGGCATAGTAGAACCTGTGAGGGTTACTTTTAAGGATGCACTTAATATATGGAGATTACTTAACCCACCTGTACTTGGCCTCCTTCGGGGCCAGCTGGCAGAGCTGCTCGTAGCAGGTGGCCGCCTCCTCGTACTTCTGGGCGTGGTAGTAGCAGTGTCCCAGCGTGGACAGGCCGGCCCTCGTGTTGGCCGCCTCGCCGAAACTGGTGATGCACTCGATTACGTCCTCGTAGCGTTTGTCTTTGATCTGCGGAATTCCGCCCCTTCATTACGTGTGTTTAATTTAAGATTATGCCATGGCTTACCAGATTGTATATTGTCCTGGTTACATGTCCCTCACGCAGGATAATTCCCTGATGCAACATTTTCTCTCTCCCTCTCTGAACGCTTCGTTACTAAATGAAAAATTCCTCTCGAAAGGCTTTTGTTATGGTCCCTGGTGAGGGATTTCCATGGTGACCGCATTGTTTGTCGTCTGTCAAGTGTCCTGGCAACGTTAGCCGGGATACGGCCAACAGTTGGTTGTGCAACCCTTAAGCGGGCCAAAGGGTGGTGGGAAAGGTAATGGTAGCGGGTGGGTGGTAAGAATTTTAAAAGGATAGCTTGAATTTCGGATACAGTATATTTTTGTATAATAATAGTTGTTATAAATATTTTAAAGCTTCTTGAAAACAATTTGCTTTCCTAGTCTTTTGGTATTATTCCTAGCTCAAAAACAAACTAATCAATGCAAACTAATTACAATTGCAGAGCTCGGTAGATTTACGAGCACTTGAACTGTAATATATTTAACCAGTCCATTGATTTAATGCCCCTTCAACTCTGTATCAACAAAATCCATTCCCTGGCCAAAAACACTGTCATAGAAACCAATTAAGATAGGGCAGAACGAGCGCAAGTGGCGAATCAAATCTATTTGAAATGTAAATGAGAAAATTGTCTAATTGAAAACTTTTGCATCTTGATGGGAAAACCGACTTCTCCAGCTCGGCCAACTCGTTGACTTGCTGATGGGGAAGGACTTAAAGTGTTAACTGGGAGACGGCAGCCTGCCAGAGGCATTAATCCGCGTAGGAGGCGAGTTCAAGAAGCACTTTTAATTAGGTTTCCCCGAGGAGCAACAGCCCGTCTCCCTGAGCAAATCCCACTCTGGCTGACAGACTGACGAACGTGAACGTGCGGAAATGCTAATTAGGTTCTGCCTCCGTCCGAAAGTTCAGCCAAATGGCAGCAATGGAGCAGATTAAGCCCGAATGGAGGCTAGAAGCTGCGAGAAGTAGAACCGGGTCAAGGCTGCTGGCCGTCATCGGTCTGGCCAAAAGTGTGGCGGTCACCAAACGGGTTTTCTCCCTCTCTCTCGCCTTCCAGCTCTTGGCAAAAATGGTTCAAAACCGCGACCCTGAAACTCTTAGCCAGCTGCGTCCCGCTTCACGGTGAACTGGAAATCTTACACTCGACACAGGCAGCGAGCACACAGAATAAACAGCAAAAAGCATTTGATGCCAGCTAAACGTTTTCCTCTCATGTCATCTCATCTCGCGTCTACTCGCATCTTTAGTTGGCAGCATCAAGTGCAACTGCATTTTCTTACAATGTCACACGCCAGGCATTAGTTTTTCTCGATCTCTGGCCTAAGGCTAACCGCACTCGGCACTGGGCACTCGGCAGCCACAGCGACAACGCGGCGCATGAGTAATGCAATTGATGCTGGCAATTACCAGATATCACACATCAAGCAGGCGAGCAGGCTCAAGGTGCCAACAGGCTGAAGTTCAAGTTTTGTTTTGCTGAGTTATTGCAGGCCTAATTGCCCCAAGACTCTGGCCAGAACAACTGAGAGGAAAGCATTTAGATAATGTCAGTTTAAGATTTAATTTCAAGTTCAGGTTTCTTGTGTACTCTAAATGTGAGGAATATTTTAGCAGGCTCTAGATTTCATTTTTAAAATGTCATCTTTTCTTTTAGAGATTATTAATATTTGATATCAAGTTAGTAAGAAATGCTTTTGTTATATATTAAATAAAATATTATACGATGCTATAACATAACTTTTTTAAAAATAATTAAGTTGAAAACATACTGAATTAAATATAATTTTAAATTGACTTTTATAGTCCCTTTGACTTCCAAGAGTATCTGTATATTCGATTCCCGAATTTATATCTTCATTTCTTATTTTTATTATCACATTCCCTGTCCTGTTTTCTCGACTTGTTTATGGTTCGCATTTTGCATTCGCTTGTCTCGCATTAATCTCTTAATTTTTGCCGCTTTATTTTTGTGCTGCACTTGCCGGAGGGCAGTACTTGAGGGTTTTTCAGGGTTGCCGGGTTCAACGAGAGCTTGGTTGATGTGGCCACAAATTAACACTTGCTCGGTCCTAAAGTCTTGTTTCAGCTGCTGCTGCTGTTGCACTTTGGAAGTGTGTGGTGCTTTTTTTTATGGCCAGACAGAGGTGTCAGGGGTTTAGGAGAGTCAATGAGCCAGGGGTGGACTTGTCGCAAGGCTCTTAAAATATATATTAATATAAGTATGCTTGATACTTATAATTTTATTAAAATTTTCTTTGTTATAATAAATCTACACCATATACTGTACTATTTACCAAGGGAAATAAGTGAAGAAGATACTTCTGTTTTTTAGAAACAATTATTACACATGCTTTTATTACATGTAAAAGTATATTCATTTCCAAGACATACAAATAAGTTCATAATTTATTTTTAAGTCCTATATACATTCCCTATTATTCAAGTAATCTTCAATTTTTTCCGTGCCTTATTTTCCCTGCACTATTTTGTCTCTACTTAACTATTCATTTGTCTAAGAAAACGTAAAAAATATAATTATAGTTAGCCAGCATCTTTGCGCATCATCTTAGTTGTAAATTAACGTCTACAAAAAAGCACAAAAAAAAACATAATGCGGTTTACTTAGGCTGACCTTGTAGAGCAATCTTTTTCCTGTCCCACAACTATAAAAAAAATTCACAGCTGACAATGAAAAACCACACAGAGCAGCCGAAGAGGAAATAATTGAAAGAAGAATCGAATAGCGAGCATTTCCTGCTTCATGGGGTTAGGGAAAAAAAATGGAATTGGAAGAGAAGAATCTCCAAGGCAGAGACTATAAGAAATGTAGAATGAAAAACTAAGATTCATGTATATTTTATATATTGGAAATTATATACTATTTGTAAATAAATTATGCTGGCTGTAGATAGATATTTTTAATATATTTTGTATATATGGCTTACTTTGATAACTTATTTTTCATATTTCATGTCGATGCAACGTGAGTGTTTCTTTGTTTCTTCACACTTACTATTTTCAAGGAATTTTTAATATAAATTACAAGGAAGTTTCTAAAACCGGAAAAGTTATACATAAGATAAGTTAATTTTTTTAATATGTAACAAAGAAGAGATTCATGGACTTATAGCTTTCAGAACCTTTCTTCCAAAATATTTCCTGCACATAAGAAAGAACATGCATTAATCATACGCCCTGTGTGCACAGGAATTTTAAGATAGTGCTAAAAACAAATCAAGAATTATGTGTTGTATATGTTATATGTATGTGCATTTCCTTATGGGCGCTCTAAGACCTAAGCGGGTGCAATAATTCCACTAATCTCGTTTGCCGGCTGCAGCAACAACTGAGGCGCAAAACAATTTCAAGGCCATTGGCACAGTTCAAGCGAAAAGTGTGACGAAGGAAGGGGCGGCTCGTCGCTGGGGTGGTGGCTGCTGTCGTGAAGGGCATTCGACGAGTGCACTGTGGAGGAGCTGCTGCGATAAACCACCAACCCTTCCCATCCCTACCCCTCTCAGTTTCCCCGGCTTATTTCTGTTCTATCTTGTTTCGGTTCTAGCAAGTGGGCGAAGTGCAAATGTTTAGATTTTCTACAGCTAAGCAAATATATGTGTGTTGTTTCTAAATATGAGTATGGGATATATACATCTCTCTATGCTTTTCGTTGCAATCTCTGGGGATTTTTTAGTTGATAGACACTTTAGGATGGATTTTTTATTTAGTGATGATGAAGAACATTACAAAAAAGATTACTAGAATATTTTTTGTAAATAAATAACATTACATTTGTTGAGCCAGAGATTAATGTTATAACTGAAAATTTATAATTTTATATATAAAAACTTGTGCTCTTCATTATTAAAATTATATTTTAATTACATATTTTAAAATACAATAAAGTAGCAATTTCTGTTCCTTAACTCTGGCGTTGGTTATGTTGTCATTCAATACGATTACTTCCTTAATACTCTGAGGAGTCACAAGAAATTTTAGAATATCAGAAAAAATAAAAGATAACATTACTATTAATGTTAAAGGTTCTTAAATGTTAAAAGTTACCTGATAATAAACAAACATAATCACTAAACTTTTTCCAATAAATACCAACATTTTATTCAATCAAAATTAGTCTTAGGTCTTACATTATTTTCCCAGACAGTCCTCGACTAATGCCGAAGCGTTGAATGTGAAAAAACACATCTTTGATTGCTGCATGTTCAATAAATAATTCATTAATTAATCAATTGTTGTGGTTGTGGCTGCTGTTGGCTGTTTTGGCTGCGGTGCAAAGTTGATTGAACCTAAGATACATGAAGCTCATTTAAAATGTGTAAACAAAAGCCGCAGCAGAAACGGATACCAGATCCCGACTTGTGAGTGTGTGTGGGTTTGTGCCAACGACATATAAACAATTTATCAGAAATAAATTGGTTAACAGGTAAAATAAACAAATTAAGCGCAGAGCTAAATAATTGCTGGAAATATTTATATATTTTGCGGTTTCTTATTTAAGGGTAAAATGGCGAAGGGAGAGCATTTAGCGTTAAATGTTTTTCGTTTCGTTGAGGTATTAAATAGTTTAATTGTATTTATTAAGGGATAATATCATTAGTGACCTAATTTTATTTTGGATTGACATAGAATTATGATTATTTGGTACCCAGGAAGTAAGCTAATTGATTTGTTTTGTATTTATTTTATTGTATTTTTTGCATAGTTTATTTAAATGTCTGTGATATATGATGCTTTTAAGTTTACCCGCATGCGTCATCTTAAACCCAATACTTCTTCTGGTTAATGTTCTCCTTTTCGATTTGGGAATTGATTGCGACAAATCCGAAACGAGCATGTATAAACCTTTGTGTTGTGGGTAAATAAAATAAAATTGCACTTTTTATTATATTATATGCCGCTGCTGAGAGCAGGCATTTATTAAACCAGTTGTTCTTGTATTTGCTTCATTAATGTTATTGCTTTTGTGCTTTATCGAAGCCATTCTTTAAATTTTCGACAGTCTTTATTAACACGCTAAAAAATTCGTTTGAAAAATCGCAGCCAGAGATCAGGATGGCGGGAGTTTTTTCTTTCTTCTTCTCTTTAATTTATTTTTTTTTTTGTTTAGGTGAGAGTGATTCTGTTACAGGTAAGCGACTGATGATTCTGTTGTTGTTGTTGTTGTTGTTGGTTTTTTGGCTTATGCCTCATTTGCGTCATGCAGTCAAAAGTCGCAGATCTCCTTCGGCCGAGTCCCCTCCTGTCATCTGCCCGAGTGCGGCTGCGATCTGCCCACAGCTCCGGCTGCTGGCTTTACCATTCCGTTTGCAATTTATTGAAACGAAGTTGACCTTGAATTTGGTTAAAGTCTTTTAACTTTATTTCGCTCGCTGCGCCAGCTTTTTATATATAGGTATGCCTGTATTTTTCGGTTTGGCTTAATGTGCCTTGCGCTGCCGCCGTCTGCCGCCTCTGATGATTCTTGCTGTTACTGCTGATTACTTTAACGATGATGTCCATAAAATGTATCTCGAGCTCTGAAGCTCGCACTTTTTCGGCAACTCCGCCAGGCCAGTTTTCGGAAATGGCCAACAAAATCAAAAGCACAAAAAAAAGCAGAGCCCGAAAATGAAACTCAAGTGAATCAAATTAATTTAGGAGCTGTAAGTGCAGGGATTGAAAATTGTATCTTCTTTAACTTAAATAGACTTTGAATACCACACTTTGCAGCTTAGTTTTGGTTTAAAATTTCTAAATGTAAATTAATTTTTAAAGGAATTTTAAGTCTATTCCTTGCTAAATGCCTTAAATTTGGTTTTTACTTTATGTTTGCCTTTGAAATTTTGAACACATCTTAGATTTCTGTAGATACAAAATATTTAATAAATAATAAAAGTTTTGTATATTCAAAAAATATGTTGTAGAAAATGTCATTGGTATTCTAACCGATTCAAAACACTTATTTTTAATTCGATTTTTGACAAAATATACATGTATATTATTCGAAATCTTATATTTCTCTATTCACTAAACTATAAATTCCAATTTTCACATTTATCCATGTTAACTTAATTACATGTTTACCTTTCTCCTGACCCTCTCTTTATTTATTATCTTGTTGCTTATTTGATATTTAATCAATAAATTTTTAATTACTTTTTCCTGACATTTCCCAATGAATATTTACGGAATATGGTTTGACAGAGTTTTCCCACCTTTTTGTGCCAATTCACTTTCACCTCGAATTGCCTGCAAAATGTTTAATTAATCATTTTCGCCTAGCCAGCCCACTTTGCCCCCAAATGAAACGATGACGTATGGAAATTGTTGTCGTTTTCGCTGTAGTATTTAATTATTATTGTTTTGTTTCTATTTCGCTGGCTATTTCTATTTCGATTTGGATTTGTGTGACGCTGTCTCCGAGCGAGTTCCCTCCGCCCCCACGGCGTCTGTTTTGATATTTCCGAGCAGTGAACTTGTATTTATTTCATTATCGTTCATACAAAATGCTCTAGGCATATATTTGTTTACACGCTTATATGCATATATTTTATTTATTCTAGATTCCCTAGACACTCTCTCCGCTCTCGCTGTTTGTGTGGATTTTTGAACATTTGGCGTCGGGTTTGCCGAAAATGTTTGCTCATTTATTGGGAGCTCTATTTATCTGCTTCAGATAGAAGGTCATTGTCATGGATTTTGTTTATTTTTATTTACGTTCTGTGCGCTTGGATCGATGATATGTGTGTCACAAGTAGTTTTCAGTTCGAATAAATGTGTTGTCAAAGTTCAAGAGCATTTTCTCAATACTGAAACCGACCCTTGGGTTCACTCAACCTGGCCAGCTACAAGTTGTCACAAAGAAAATGCAATGCGGAAATCAAATCACAAAAAAGGGGAAACGTACTTCGTACGTGGGCATCTGTAAAATATATATTTTCTAAGTGAAAATAAATGTGGAATCGTTGTGGGTTGCATTTTCCATCAAAAACGGATGACATTGAATGGGTTTTTACGGTGGCATTGCGCTGTGTGCCAGCCCTCTGACGCCTCCTGTCATCATCTCTCAATCTGCAGCATTGTGAGGGATTTTGCTTAATTATAGAACGCTCAATGTTATATATCAAACAGTAAAGTGGCGTTCAAGTTAATAAACAATGCCGCCACTTCCAGAAAAAGCCTTCTCCGACAGATACAAGCCGTGTGTATATATGGGAAGAGCGTTCTTTATGCTAGCTCTCGATGTCAACGTCGTCGCGTAGTCATCATTATACTCTCGTCGTCAAAGTCTTTAATGATTAATTTTTGTATTGTTCTTTGAAATGCGGGCGCATCTGTTGCGCCAACGACCGCACAAGGCAAGTTCCCCGTCCGGCGGACAGATGGACACCCAGTCACGTTGAGCAGCTGGAGAGCTGGCCAAGCCAACAGGCGGGCGAAAACCACCCACCCGAAAGACCGCAATAAGCCTCAATTAAATGAAAATTGCACGCCAACGGCATGGAAACGTAATTTTGATGAAATTTATTGTAGGCCGTCTCGGTGGCCATATGCACATATATACATAGATCATTCCTATAAGTTTCCCAGTTAATGTAAGTTTATTTTTATGGCGAATATACTCTACATAGAAGGGAGATTTGGATCATTAGAACTATTTGAGTTAAAGTTAATTAATATTTGTAAAGTAATTATGACAGAAAATAGTTTGTTAATATATTTTAAAATATTTTCAAGAATTTATAAGCTTATAAGACTAGGGGCCTTAAAAGTCTTTATTGTAGATATTCTTTAATTAAACTTCCTTTAGCTTCAGAAGACACGAATTCCTAAGACTGATGCTACTTCCCAACCCGATTTAACCCGAAAATAATCCATCAGAGAGTATCTACAATTGAGCTTAAAATACCCTAAGATATATGTATATTCAACATATTCTCATCTACTTGGCTTCGGCTGCTGTCCGTTTAATGCATTTTAATGTGCAATTATTTTCCTTAAACTTTACGTTGACATGGCAATGCGTGGCCCGTAAAATTATTTTCCATCTGACGAGACTCCCCAGAGGCCATAGCCGAGTGGGTGCTTTTCGGGGAAGGTGGCTGATCGCCTCCTTGGATGTCGCCCAATTTATGTAGCCTGCCAACCACTTGACAGGGGGCGACTGGCTGTTGCCTTTCGCTTCCTTGCCTGCCTTTTCGGGCCCTTGCCATTAGGGGTGACCCACATTGATTTACATATTTGCACACACAAACAGGATGGGTGGGCGGGGATTAGGTGGCGGTGGAATGTTTGCCTTGGCTAAACGCACATAACTAGCAAATATTTGCCATTCTTTTTGCTGATATGAGTCAACCCAAAAAAATATGTACATGTGAGGAAGAGATAAGTCGGCCCATATAGACTGGCAAAAGTATCTTTAAATTAAATTTTGATGACTGGGCGGGAAGATGGAAATGATGTGCCAGAGATTCCATTGCCCTTGGGGCCAGTGGAGGAACGATGCGAAAACCGGTTGTGAGAGCCCGACAAATATTCCTCTCGCAATCTCACTCACGCGCCGCGTCTGGTATCTAATATCAAGTTCAAGGTTGCAATTGCCGCCAACCAGAAACGGGTCTAACTCGCCGATGCACTAATAAAAACGCTAAATAAATCAAGCCCTCGTCGAATGGTAAGCAGGCAGGGGGTGCAGCCCAAGGGCCGTCAGCCGTCTGTAATTATAAGTTGTAAAATCCAAGCCAGCGAATGCTTCTCACGAACTGCACTGCATATTACGTATACGCCGCCAGGCCCGGCCCTAGAACGAATTTCGCAGTGACTAATCCTAGAGTGCTTGCTTTTTGTGTTGTGTTTTCGTTTTCCGTTGGTAATTGGAAGCTGCGCAGATTCTATGGCCCAGCCAGGTGGGTGACTCAGCCGGTGCTTGTTTTCCAGCTAAATGTTCTGAAGAAATGTATACCAGCATAGGTCTCACATTACTCATACGCACCATGGCACCGTGTGATTTGTTTAGATTCCAGCTAAAAGCTATTGCCACTGCAAATGCAATTCAATGGAATCACGGAACCAAAAGTCCGTATCGTCAACAGGGAAAAAATTAAATGGCAAATGCATAAACGAATGATTTTTGGGTCATGACAAGGAGGCAGAGAATATGTATTTTCGCTGCCTGTGGCACTGGCACTAGTTTTGGGCCAACAATTTGTGAGCATTTTCTTTGTTTATTTTGGGAAATTTGTTGCATTTGTATGACAGATAGATAGCCCTGTCAGGCTCACGGGTTTTTTACATTTTCTAAAGGTAGAATGTTATGGCTTGTGACAAGAAAAGAATGGAGAAACTATTATTGTGCATTTGAACTTCCATTTTATTTTCTTGAAATAAAATACCCTAACGTGCGTTAACAGTTTGGATCCCCTCTATTGTTTATTCTATTTATTTTTCCTGGCTTTCCTCATATATTTTGTTCATATTTTTCGTTCCCAGGTTTAAAAATTCCATTTAAAACGAGCTGAAAGAGCCAAACTTGGTTGAAAATAAAATAAATACAAGCTCAACTGAGTGCGAAAAAAGCGAAATTCGAAACAGAAACTCAACAAAAAGTGGCTGCCAAACCCCCGACAGGCAAGGGCTTAGATATGGAGACCGGGCGCAAAAAAAAATAAAAAAAGGGAGCTAAAAGCCAATTGCATTATTACACAGCAAAATTCTCTCTCGGTTGGGAAGAGTGCCCCGGCGGTACCACTGCCTCTCTCTCCATCTTTCCCGTTCTCATCTGTTTGGGATGTATTTAATGCCATGGAAAAAAGTTTCCACTATGCGAGAACAGTTCACATTGCACTGGAAAAATGTTTGACTCGGTTGGCGGTTGTAGGGAAACTGGGGTATACTGGTTTTAGGGAAGAGTATATAATAAAATAAAAAAAATTGCAAAAAAAATAATTTTTTTAATATTTTCCCATTCGATTTTAAATTGATCTTAAGTAAACACAAAACCTTTTTTTTGATGAAAAGGATTTTTTGTCTTAAAGCTAAGAAAATAAAGTTCAGCTAATAAAATTCTATGAAATCAGCTGAATTTTCTGTTCCTTATGCATTAACAAAATTACATTGACAAAAAAATAAAATCAATTTTACAAAAGATTCTCCTAAATTATAACCAAGTGTCCCAGTATCTTAAAGTCCAAACGTCTTGGAAAAAAGAGCAATTTCTTGTTGCTTTTTTCTTGCTTTTTCCCTACAATGCGAATATTTACTTCACACACATACACACACACACACAGAGGCTTGGATGGGCATTTCATGGTATGGGTGACCATGAAATGTTCACACAACACTGCTTCCCTCTCTGTTTTTGCCTCTATCTCTGTCCCTGTTTCGCTGGACCTGCGACGCAGATTGACGCTTCATTACGACGTTATGTAATGGCTTGTAAAGCTCCAAGTGACAAAGGCTACTTCTCCCGCTGCCGCTCTCACTCGCTCTCCCTCTCCTTCGCCCCATCTCGCCCTCTCATTTACCCAGCACAAGCAGAGATGGAGAGGAAGAGAGAGAGATAATTTGCTCGCTTTGGTCTCTTTCATGCAATGAGTGCATGTGAGATCATCGCCGCAGAGCTGAAGCTGAAACGAATTCTACATTCTGTATACGCCCCATGGCACAGCAGCTCATCGTCCACGAACACCATCATCATCATCATCACCAACGTCATCATCATCGTCAGCGCCACCATTATGATGATGAGCTCCGCTGACTGCAAATTGCAATTATTTCACATGACACAACTTTGGCAGCGAGTGTCAGCAGCCGGCAACATGAAGTTTCCGCCCAAAAATAACCAGCCTTTGTATGTTGAAAATTTAAAGGAATACCTTTGTATGCTAATTAGTTAAATGAAAGTAAAATAAATTTATTAATACATATGTATATACTAATCTAGTAACAAAGAAAACCTTTAATATTGCCGTATTAATACTTCGAATGGCTTATCTATGAGCTTATTTTTACACCATTCCCCATGAACCTCAAGTCTGAGCTGCGTAATTCCGCATTTCAATCTTTAATCGCCCTGCCATAACTTCCATAATAAGTGCAGTTAAGTTAAGCCATCAAGCTGACGCGACAAATGAGCATCAATTATTTAAGTGACCCATAAAACTGATGGCTCCCGGCACTTGTCTGCCAATACTCCGCAAAATCCAACCACCGCACAGTAGCGCCTCTCGAACAAAAGCCGTTGCAAAAATAGGAAAATTCATAATCGCAAAATCGATTTAAACTATACAAATTCGACAGAGAGTTTCCCAAGGATTCCGAATCTGTAACCAAAAAAAATTTTCAGATTTTTTTTGTGGAAGATATGAGCATTCAAAGTCGAAATTGTTTTCCGTGTATGCGTCATACAACCAAAAATAGGTAAATTAGTCGACTTTCAGGTAATATTACACAAGAACTACATAACCAATCGTTATAATTTTTTTTTTTAAATGACAGGTATATTCATTAACTCTTATCCAAATTAAAAAAAGGGTAGTTTTGTGTGGGCTTGTACAGGAAAATCGCTACCTGCCAGGTGTCCATTATTTTCACCTTTTTCTGGCTAAAGTAGTCTATAACTTCTGAAGCTGCCCAGAGCCGGTAACCACACTATGACTACACATTGCGTGTATCTTTCCTGAATCAGAATCCGTTTAGATCGGCTGCGTCCAGCTGCGACTCTGGCATTGCGAAGCAAAAAACCGAAGCAACTCAGGGTAAAATATACCAAAATACCAAAAAAAGTATGCGCTTACCTACAAATATACCAACTGTTGGGCGCAACCGATTAACAAAAAAAAAAAAAAATTTTTTTTCAGGGTTCAAAATATTTTTATTTGATCAAATAAACAAAAATAAAGCAAAAAAATTAACAAACTTTTGTTTTTAAAAATTCGTTTTCATAGGAAAAAATTGATTTTTTCATTTGTGGGCGTGGCACATTATACAGTACATATATAAATTTTAACACAATTACCTGTCGAATGCCGTTTAAATTTTTCAATTATCTTATTTGGTTCAAAAGTTATGATTTTTGCAACGTAAAATAAGAAAAGGCGCTACTGTGCACCGCCCGTAATCTGGCAGGCCAACGCTGCGTATACGCAACCCCGAGAACGCCAAGAACTTGTGGAGAAACCAGAATTTGCATTGCCGCTCCACATTTGCCGCCATCATTAGCATCGGAGCAGTGCGCACCATTGCCACATGTTCTTCATTTGGCAGCCGAGTGGTAAATTTGCATAAATAAATATGTTTTACCTTCGGCGAGGGAGCGAAGTATCTGCACTTGTTTTCAGTTCGGACCAGCAGCGAGTAAAAGAAGCTCAAGCTGAAGCTGAAGCGGTGCCGAAATATATTTTCCAGCCCGTGTTGTCATCGCCGATGTCGCGGTTAGCCTTGATCGTGTTTATTTCGGCAGTTAGGCGATACACGAAATAAATAAATAAATAACACAAGCGCAAGAATTCTTCTCTTTTTCGTCGGCCTTTTGGCATTGGCTGGTCCATAAATGGCCCCTAAGATGGCGGTGGCGGTGGCTGTGGATGGAGTGTGCTTCTCGGTTGCTCAGTTCTTTTCGGCTCGGTTCTGGGGGTCTGCTGAATGCTATATGGCGTGGCCTGGTGTGTCGGTTCAGTTCTCTTGGGGCTGCCCAAAACGGTGGCTGAGTAATTGAGGTTGTAAATCAAAATGTGTCTGTGGAAACTTTTGGTCGAACATTATGTCAAAATTAAAGACAAATGTTATTGTTGGGACGAGGGGAAGTTCTGAAAGGCAAACACGTGTACGTGATAATATGAGCTACAAAATATTACAAGAACCTGAAGAACATCTTATCTCTGGACAGACCTTGAAAGCCTAACCCAATGAACTCTTGTCAGCCCTTTCTAATCATCTAGGCACTCATAGCGACGACGGGACAAATTTCCAAGCTGATTGCCTCGCAAATTACACGGAGATTGATCAGGCAATGGAATGACGATGATCGCATGATCAAATTTCTACCGAAGGCAAAAACAAACTAAATTGCACAGGCTTTAAAATTTTGCAGAATATATAAGTAGGAATTACATTTGCTAGCAAAAAGCTGCACTTATTTATTTAAATTACGTTGCAAATACTGAGAACATTATTAGAATGACGAAAGGGCTTTCACTTCCAGTAAGTAAACTCTCTGAGAACCATGATTTCTTGGAATAAATCTTAAACATATTAAATTCTAAGTACAGATACTTGTGATCATTTTAAAATGTATTTTCTCTTATCCAATAAGTCTTTAAATTTATTATCTCCCATAACTTTGTGTCGGTTTTCACTTCATCCCATTTGACAGCTTATTATACATTCACTCAAAGCACGAACTCCACGAAATCTTGGGGAATAAATGTTTAAATTATCATTTAGTCAGGCCACATCAAAAGTAAACGCATTTCAACAGAAATTCTCCCCCGCCCTTACTTAATCTCTCTGTCTGCTTTTCGGCCATCAATTCAATCATTTAATTCATTTGTACATTTCATTTATTGCATTCAATTTTATGGCTACATATTTTAACATTTTACGGTTGTACAGAAGAGGGAATCCAAGAAAAAAGTTCGACTGGGTTTCGATTTTGTTTTCGTTTTCATTTCGGTCGATTTGACAGCTGCTGCTGCTGCTGTCGAGTTGTTCTCTCTTATATTTTTTGTGATATAGCATTTCGTTTACCAGTTTTGGGGCTCTCAAGTACAAACCACAAGACGAATTTGGTCATTTAAAATTGCGGCAATGTCTGATGGCTAGATGGATGGCTGCTCTGCTGCTCTGCTGGTCGGTTGTCGGTTGTTGGTTGTTGGTCCGTTGCCCAGCCTGAATGGATGTTTGCTCTGTCGCTTACAATTGTTGTCATTGTCAACGCGTTGGCCAGCTTCTGCTCTTGCCCTGGCGTTTTATTTGGTCTTCTTCTGCGGGGCGTTTACCATCAGCTGGCCAAAACACCAGCAGCAGTGGACGTCAACAGCCACAGCTTTGTCTTCGACCCATTTAACGGGCCAGTGAACAAGCGAAGTCTCAGCATTGGACGCAATATTGGGAACGTGAGAGCCAAGACCAAGCTGTCTTTAAGCCCTCCAAGTGCACTCTGAAAAAAGTCAACACAGAATTCTGCAGCTGTTGATTAATTACGTGTAATATCTTTCTTATTACATCCCTAGATACATTTTACTCAATCTTCTTCAGTGTAGGCTCCCTCTCAAAGTCTTTGCTGTCATCGATTACAAGTTGGTTAATCTTCAGACTTGGCCAAATAGTCTGCGTCTCCGTCTCCGACTTCGACTCCCGCAATCATATGCAATCTGTATTGGCATTTATGTATGCAAATTTTCAAATGAAGTGTGAATTGCTCAGTCTCTCTGTCGCGGGTCGCCGTCTATCTTTGTGCATGGCCATTAAGAATATCAATTAGGCACGTTTTGCAGCGCTTGGCGGCAAAGTTCAAAATATAATTACAAAACCGAACCAAACCGAACAAAGCAAACACAAACACACAAAGCCTCGACTCTTAGTCAATTTTCCACTTGGCTTGGCTCCACTTTGACTCTGGTCATTAAGCTGCTAGAATTTATGATTTCAATTGCAAGGGAAAAGATTTTTGCAGAAGCCAACGTTAAATGATCTTCATGGCAAGAGCTGTGCGGTGCTGGCGGCCATTTTCCGTAATTTATGTCAATCATTTGTTTGTCTCTGCATTTGCATTTTGCATCAATTCATTTAAATGCGCTTGTGGTGGCCATTTGTGAAGATATTAATGAGCCAAGTGACTTAGTGAGTTTGGAGAGAAGATAAATAGCGAGACAAATGGCATATTTGCAGATATTAAAACCATAAAAGTATACTAGCTCTACTTATAAGTACTTACTTTTATTTCAAGTTTATAGTGTTAAGACAGAAAATTAGGCTTATAATTATTTCCAATATAAATATATTTTCCCACCATTTCATAAACACAAATCAGCCTTTAAATAGCCTCAACTTCGATCTATAAAACATATAATTTAAGCCTCAACTGACTATCAATCTGAGAGTAAAACAACCCTCTTATTAATCCTCCACTTCTGATTCAACCCATGTTTGATTTCGCCTAATTAGACCGACTTCGTGGTTATTTCTGTTTACCCCAGAATTAACTTAATCGATTCGCATGGCGTGGCATCTCATTAAAGTTCTTTGGGGCGGACAACACCTGCTGCTGCCGCAAAAAACTCGTGGCGACCTCCAATCTAGCCGGTTCGAATCAATTATGCAAACGGCAAAAGTGTGAAAAATCCCTTGCCCTTGTCCATCATGGCTAAACACGTTCTGCGAATGTAAGTATCTGTGTCTGGAAAATGACAGACTAGTGATTGAGTATCGTATTTGTGTGCCCGAAAAGAGCAAATACAATTTGCACGATTTTTCGTGTAATTCGAGCGCGGCCAGCGCCGAGATATGTATCTGCATGTGTTTGGGCATTCGCTGTATCTCTATATCGGTGCCTGGTTTATCTGTAGCCGCACTCTAGATACAAATGTATCTGCTGGCCATGATGGCCGCACTTGGTGACTCAATATGCCTAGTCGAGAGCCCCAAGTGCTATTTGCTGTGCACTGTTTGCATTGGTAATTTGTGTATGCACTTGAAATGGCAACTGCATTGCCAGATACTTTTTAGTGTAATCTCTGTCCAAGAGCGGATATGTTAAATGGGAGCAGGTGTTGGTGATGGCAACATTTTGTGTGCTTTTGTGTTTAGTTTAAGGAATCCAAATCGAATATTTAAGCTAGAGGCAAAATAGATAATTTACTTTGCGTACAGTGTACCTCATACTCTTCAGAAGCTTTCCCGAGGAAAACTGAAGATTGTTTACCCTAAGAATTTATAAACCAAATTCTTCCTATTGCAGATAAATGACATATTCATAAACATATAATATAATTAACAAGAATTAAAAAACCATCGGTTAATCTACTAAGAATACTGAATATTATGTTTTTTACAGACTGCCATTGCAGTGAATTTTCAACTTCGACCTGTGCTTGTAACATTTCCCTCCTTTGTAATGGTTTCTCACCTTTTTTTCGCTGTCCTTCTCCTATGTTTAACAGATGCAAATTACCTAGTTTTTTTTTCTTTCTTGAACTTGAAGTGCCTGGCTGGCTGGCCGCTGGAAAGCCACTAATTTGTGTGTCTACTCTGGCCGGGTCACGCCCACCTGTCCACCCCCCGGAAAGTTGATCGGCTTCTCAGGTGGCTCTCCGCTTTTCGCGTGCAATTGTGTTTGTGGACAGGGAGGGGGAAAAATCGCTTGGATACTCAACGCAATGTGACATGCAATTGTCATCGTGCGGTTGGGCAAATTGAGGCTTTTGGATTGGATCGGCAACCTTGTGGAAATTGTTGGCTCTCGACCGGGCAATTTTCCCAGGCCCAGCTGGCCGAAGAAACTTTTCCGATTAGAATTCCTTGTGGAAGTTTCTCGGGCTTTTGATGTGGCCAGAAGTTGCGTTGGCAGTCGACTTTCAAGAAGCCTGAAAATGAAAGGCAAAATTGCTGACCAAACCGCAGGCCAGGCCAGCCCAGGCCAGGCTTGGCTTGGCTTGGCCAGAGACAGATCTCCTGTTTGGTGTTGACCTTCGGCTGCTTATTAAAATTTCCATCGAAGGCGTAGGCATATGGAATCGAAAAAGTTCCAGTTTTTGGCCAGGCCAATTCCTCCTTGGCACTTGTTGACCTTCGATGCAGAAGCGGCAACTCCAGCTCCAGCTCGGGCTGCGGGACCAAGCTGAAGTCCAAGTCCAAGTCCAACGGCAGGCGGCATAAAATTAAACACTTGCAAAGCCATGGCGACAATAATGAACAATGATGAACTCGATTAAAAGAAGAAGCTAAACCAGTTGAGAGCGGTCCAAAGAGCGGGGAACGAAAACCAGAGCGATTCGCCGCGATACCAGATACAAGATACTTGATGTGAATGTTGCCACATTCGGATGGCGGCTGTTGGCCAAAAGTCGTTCCGCCAACGATCTCGATGCTCCCTGCAACATTCTCGTTTTGCCACTTTGGGATTAAGCCTGAAATATGCATTCATAATAAGCTCAAGAAACCGACCGAGAAGCACCACCACCATGGCCACAGTAACAGTAACAGCCCGTCGTCCGACCTTTTTGTCAACTTGATTTCTGACTCGGATTTTATTGCAAATTCTGCTTTTAGCATAAACTTGGCCAATCTTGTGCCCAAGGCCGGTCGGTCACTCAGTCAACGAGTCAGTCAGCCGGTCGAGCACTCTCATAGTTTTGTATTTCATTCAATAAGGTCCGTTCCCCCTCCAACTCGGAGGCAGAGGGTAGCTAATGGCAACGATTACGGCTCCATCAGTCATTTGCCACAATATTTCCTACATTTCCATGGAAACCAGACGACGCTCACTCTCACCGCCCGCCTCCTGTCGTGTCTCCTCTCATCAATTGTCCCATCCATCCTGAATTATGGTGAAGGATGCGGAGGAAGCCCCGGCTGAATCGGAGCTATTTGTGAAATTAATTAGATATCATTAGGGCAAAATGGGCACTGAATTGTTATGTCATGACCTCTGTATTAGCTCAAAGTTGTTAGTTAATAAACCAAATTCCATGTCAAAATTCAAGTGGAGCGAATTTCGGCAGCAATTAGTTTGAAATTCCATTGATATCATTGATTGGCTGAGCCATTAAATTAATTGGAAATAACCAAGCATATGATATGTGTAGATTTATGTGATGGAATATTTGCTTTTGTAGTTTAAATTTAACTGAGATATTAAGGCTTAATTTATTTGTTTAATTTAATAAAATAAAAGTATTTGTTAATGGAACGAGGATACATTCTTTCTATTTTTTAATTTTTTGCAGTCATTAAACTGATTTAAGGAAATTATAATTTATCAGGGAAATGTAGAGGTTTTGGAATTAATCGATGAATGGTAGTGGTCTATAATTAAAGGAAATATAATAAGTCACCAAGGGCTTTAAATGTGAAGTAATTAGTTATAAATAACCTTTACGTATAAATCCGTAAATTATTAAGTAAATCTGCGCTTTAATATAGAATAATTATTTAATATTAGAATAATTTGTCACACTAAGTAAAATATTAATAGGGCATTTCCAGTTTCCCTTTTTCAGTGAAGAATATAATTATTTCTACGGATATTCCTTGATTAGAAAAATAACTTGTGCTAATATAAATTCTTGCATATTCAAATAAAATATTGCCCTTACCCCAAAAGTTGCTACTCATTAATAACAACTCGGAATAATTAACCAATTTAGAATAGAGCTCTTATTAGCTTAAAATTCCCAGAATTCATGAGTAAGAACCAGAATTTTTCAATAGATGTGAGGCTGCTTTCGCTGAGGTAATTCCCAGCTTGATTTCCATTGCACGGACCACACCATAAGCACCAGGCCCCTGAAACACCCATCACCCTTTAACCCCACAAGGCAGACAGTTGCTGGAGCGAGAAAAAAAAATTCCCCTTTCCCATAAAGCGCGACTTAAACTCATCGCAAATCAGCGAAAACTGCATTGTTCTGAACTTTGCTTAATAACCAAAATTCTCGCATAAAAAAAAACCCACTTTAGAAGTCCATTTGGGGAAGCAGCAAAAAGCGTTTCTGACAAAAAGTCACATGATTTAGTTGCCTTCGAGCTGCGCTCTCCCTCGCACTCTTGCGGTCAAATGGGCGGTGCTGAGCAACAAAAAAAAAAAATAGTAATAATAAAAAAGTACAGCACAAATTTCCGCACAACAACAGCAAGAAAAAGTTAGTGCAAAACTAAACCAGAAAATAGGTACAGTGATGGCTTGTAAGCCTTGTCAGGGAATGTTTAGTTAGCTCTTCATAAGAATGTTTTAGGATATGTAAAATTAATTATTTAAAAATATTTTTAAACTAAATTATATATTTTTTAAATTTTATTTTGGTTTTAATTAATACTAAACCCGAATATAGAAATAACCAATTAACCGATTGACAAGATACTTGTCCTTCCGTATGCCCTAAAGGAACATACATCACTTTAGAGCGGCATAACCTATATTAGTTTACTTAGCTCTCCTTAACCAGTGTCCACTGTACGGTCAGACTCTGTACAGTTTATAGGCATCCATCGCAGCAGCGGAGACTGCTATGGAAAATAAATCTTTACTGCGCCATAAGACTATGACGATGACGACGGCAATGCCGACGCCGCCGCAGCGGCGCTTTTCTGAATTGTAATGGAGAATCCGCCTTAGCTTATCTCGTCTTAGCCGCCCTCCTCGCGCTCTGGCTCTTCTAATGAAGATGATAATGAAATGTGCTGGTGCCAAGTACAAACCCATAACCACAAGCCTTTGCCTCGCCCAGCATCCCCCGACGCGCCGTCCTCTGGCAGCTGGGAGCTCCACAATCTGCAATCCCCTCGTTTCACAAATTGCTCTCGGCAGCCGCCTCTGCTGCAGAATGCATCTTTAGGAAATCGTTTGAGGTCAACTTGAAATACCCTAACAAATAATTAAGTAATTTGCGCAAGCTTTTAATCGTGTGATTAATATTCAATTGGCCATAATGGTTGATTAATCAAAGGTGAGGAAGCTGTGCAGCTAGGTAAATGATGCCACGTGATGGGGGACTACCTTAAGCCTACTTAGCAAGCAGACAGGTTACTTTTTAATTGGTTTGAAGATGAATAGGAAATAGTGAAACTTAAACATGGAATAATTTTCAAATTATTCATTTAGGAGAGGGTTGGTAATTCTGATTAGCATTTAAAGTGGATCTACTTTTACTTCTTGTATTTTAAATGTTTTCTAAGGAATCGAGATTTATTGCATGGAAGAAAGACAACTTAGGGATTGAAAATCTCTTAAAAAGCTAAGCTTTTCATAACTATAATTATGTTATAAATATTTTAATTTTTTTTTTTTTAATTTAACGATTTACTAAGTTAACTTAGATTTTGTTTAATTATTTAAGAAAACCTTCATGCCGAAAATCATTTAATATTTCTCTTGGAGTTACTAGTCAATTAAAGGCCGGATCTAATTATGTTCTCCTATTTATTATCTTACAAATTTTTTCCATTTTCCTTAAAATTCCAAAAAGGGTCATCCTTATTCGTTGTTTCTTGTTTAAAATTCCCAGTTCCTTCTTGCGAAATAGTTGCAAGTATTTTGTTTATTTATTTCTTTATTTTTAACATCGGCGCGGCTGCTGCTATTGTTGCTGCTCTTCCATCCGCTTGTCGATTTGTTTCGCTCGTTTCGGTTCTAAGTTTGCGTGTTGCATTTTGTAGTTGTTGTTGTTGTTTTTGTTGTTTGTGGTTTTTGTTATTGTTGCCGGTTATTCCAGGGTGATTTTGCATTTTGTTGTTGCCTCGGCTGCCTCCAATCCCAGCAGCATTTCAAGGTCTTTGCACTATTTGTTTTTGCCAAGTTTTGCACACATCCCCTACAGTATATATATATATATATGGTATATGGCAGGGGTGTTAGTTTTCTGTCCCGATCGCACTACCCCTCTCTTTCTGGTTTGGAGAAGAGCGAGAAGTTTTTTATTTGGGCATTGCAGTTTTTTAAGCTGTTTGTAACACAAACCTAATGCAAGCCTCCGCATTAAATCTTAAATAGATACTCCTTGACTTTGTGAAAATATAACATTTTAGGGTTTTTTATATATTACAAATATCTTGGTATTATGTTCCCTATTAACAGCAAGGGTATATAATCTTCGTCTTGTTTAAAATTATCTTCCTTTCTCGTCGTCGTTGGCTTTGGGTTTTTGTGAAAATTTCTTCGCTACCGCGCTCGTGTTGCAGTTTTTGCTCTTTTCCACTTGACTGACAATTTGATTGGCAGTTTTGCTTTTGCATTTGCCATTGTTGTTGTTGGGCTGCTGCCTGGCAGCGCTCTATTCTAGCGTCTCCCTCCAGCAATTATATTTAATTTTATTATTGAAGATTGCAGCAAGATTTTCGCCTCCAAGGTCAGACGTGTAAATCTTCACTGCTGCTGTGGTCACGTAAGCAAAACTTTTTTCTACTTGGCTCTCTCTCTCTCTCTCTATTGCAATGTCGCGCCTTTTTAATGGCTAGTTGACTTCCATGTTGTTGTTGTTGTTGCTTGAGAGATTTGCTGGAACAATTTTCAGTTTTCAGTGTGTGCTGTTCGGCATTTCCTATTAGAAATTCTTGGCATTAATGCAGCTGACCGGTTGCACTTGTTGATGTTTTTCTAGCCGAAGTTATTCCCGCTGTAGCCAATTTCCTTTGTACTTATTCCAAGCGGAAGATAATCAGTCGGTATGGAAGTACGGAACAAGGTTGCGTACGGATCGCACTGCGTATGCGCAATATGGGATGTTTGATTACGCATACGCAGCGTTGGCAATGAAATGCTACACATGGCTCTTAAGAATGCTCTAGAAATATAAGCGAAGCTATAATAAAAAAAAAAGATTTTTAAATACTTTGAAGACATTTCTAAGCTAAAAGGATAAAAAAAAAAATTGGAAATGACTTGTAAATAAAAAGGAAACTAGCTTTCTATATTTTAATAAATATAATTTAATAACTTTTACGGTATTATTAATCAAAAATCAACTAAGAAACTCTTCTTTGAGCCGAAATATTTTATAATTTATATGTCTAAGCGATGTATTCTTTTTAAATAAGGCTTATTGTACTTTTACATGCATTACTGACCAAAAAGACCTCGAAGAACTCTGCACCGCCGGTGGCAATCCACAATCATTCCCATCGATTACGAGTTTGCTATGTACTCAGCACTCAAGTAACTAATTGCACCGCATGGCCGCAGAAAGAGATGGAGGGAAAAGCTGGAAAAGGGGATCACGGGGAGGGAAAGTGGGTTCGAATTCTTAACTAGCCATAATTGTTATATTTTTTCAAGCATATTGCAGTCATATGCGTGTCGTTAGCTCGCCGACTTTGCAGCAGCAGCAGCAGCAGCAACAACGGCAATAGCAACATCATCATCATCATCATCATCGATGCCGATGTCGGTCTGCCTCACAAGCACTAGCCTGTGCAATATCATCGGAATACAAAGCTCAAGGTTACGCATACGCCATGTACGCCGGGCCATGCGATGCGATTCCATACGATGCGAGCGCAATGTCTAAGCAAATAGACGACAAACGAGCGCGGCAATGCAAACACGGACACTTGCACGGTCCGCAGATAGAATTTTAAACACACAGTTGTGTGTGTGTGTGTGTGAGTGTCTCGGTATCTGAGGGATTTCTAGGCGCTTCCAAGGGGTTATCGGGGCCCAAAGCAGTTGCTTTTTACCGCACACAAAGTGTCAAAAGTGTCAAGAAGTCATGGCTTAGCCATCGATTGACAGTTTTTGCTCAGAGTAGCAATATCATGTGAAACAGTTTTCCGAAAATTTATTTAGTAAAAACTAAAAATTATATTAAGCTGCAACTATTAATAAAAATAAAATATATGGAAGCTTTCTCTTATTTGATTTCGAGTACATATACAAATCCCTTGCATAAACATTGGAAAACATAAGAGTCTCATGTCTCAGAATCGCCACCATTTTCTTCACATTTTCCCCAGTTTATCTCCGCCCCTTCCTCATCTGTTCTTGCTTTTACCATAGCAACGCTAATTGCTGTGCTCAAGCGTAAGACATTTTCACAAGAACTAATAAATGCAACTGCAGAAGCTACCCAGGGAGGAAGGCGGCCACCCACATGGCAACCATAAAGAAAACCCAGTCACTGTCTTTGCCAGCTGCTGTCTCCAAAGCATCCACATCCTTGTCCACGCTCCCTGTCTTCGCTGGCAGCCCGAAGGCTGCTTTAAATGGCCTCATTAATACCCTTTCTTGAAGATACACGGCCTAAAGTAAGTCTTGATTGATATGGAAGCAGGTTTTTTATATGGTACAATGGAATGTATTATTTGGAATAAGGTTGTGTACAATTATACACAACTTTCTACCTTTATGAATTAGTTTTGTATTGTTATATATTTTTAGAGCATTCCATAATTATATTACCCAATCTACAGCTCTTCCTGCTACCATATCTTACGCGAACTTTGGCAACTTGGTGCCCTGGCTGCTCGTTTCAACTGTCTCCGGAGCGAAGGTTCCTGCTCCTTCACTTTGCGGCCTGTCAAGTTTTTTTGGCTGCAGGCATGCATGTGCAGCGATGATGGGCGTGGCATGTACGAAGCAAGTAAAGTCAAAGTCAACACAATGTGCTCAAAAAGTTATTAAAAACATATATCTTGTTGGATTTTTTACTTGGCTCCCTTGGACCTTGGAGAACAATGAAGGAGAGGAGGCGGCCAGTCTTTATCCAAGGAATCCGATTAATTGCTGCTGGCCAAAAAAGTCGGAATTTAAAGTAGCCATATGGCCAAAGTGGGAACTGGCTCACAGTCAAAAGCGCCAAAGCGTGTGGCAATCAATCAGAGGGAGGGACTCGTGGGGGCTGGGAGCATCCTCCATCCTTCTGCTCGTTACTGGCCGAGAATTTCAAATTGTTATGCAAATTGGCAGCCGCTACTGTGTGTCGGATGTCTTTGGGGGTCGCAGGGACTGCCTGGCGAGAACAAAAGCGCCAGGCAAACGCCATAATTCAAGTGGCCGCAGCGATTTCATGCCTGATTTCAATTATCAATACGCGCCATCGACAGCGGGCGACAGGCGGCAGGCAACTCTGAAAGCTGGGAGCCCAAGCCGACCAAATCAATTCCGAACAGGCCGGGAACCCAGTAACAGTCAGAACTCACCACAAAAGCCCGAGGAGCCGACACGTCCAACAATTGAACAATGGGCACAAATCATTTCATATGCCAAACGTGTGGTCGATGATTGGACGGCTGCAGCGGCTTCGGGAACAAGAATAAAGAGTGGTTCACTTTTAGGAACTTAAAAGCCTTGGATACCCTAGAAAAGAATATTTTATGGGTATAAATATTACTGAAATAAATATTAGGAATATATTTTATTAATCACATATTAAAGTGTTTTAATATTCAAGGTGCCTTAACATACATCGCTAATCCTCTTACCTTTGTGAATTTATTTTATACAAAAATCTTCATGTATGCGTGCCCCAGAAATATCATCTTATAGAATTACTCTCGACCATTAAGTCTATGATTTTAGCAGTTATTTATTTATTTACAAAACGAAAAATGTATGCTTAAAGAATCCCTTGCTTTCTGTTTTCTTAAAATATGAATAAATAAACTTCCAATCAACTTCATCACTCACCAATCCTATAGGGTATCCCCAATGACAAAAACCCACTTCATCATTCAGTGTTCACTCTTAAGTCGTGTCTTCTTTTTGCCATATTTTATTTTAGATCAGACTTTGTCACATTTTTGGGCAGCAATTTGTTTGTTGCTGCTGTTTTGTGAGGCGGCGATTTGTTTTGTCAACTGTCAGTGCTGATGAATTTAATAAATTTAAAGCGCACAAGTCTCGCACAAGCAATCATCGTCATCGCCATCGATAACATCATCATCTCCATTTCCATCTCCACCTCCATCTCCATCATCATCATCATCATCATCATCAGTGACTTCGGCATGTTGTACATGACACAAAAGCTGCAGTTCATCGATGGCTTCTGAATATAAAAATCCATGAAAATCACCCCAAAACGATTTGGCAAAACCATTTTCGGGGGCAGGCCTGCGATCCATCCGCCACACGAGTGTGGTGTGGGCGTGGCTGATGGCGGATGCAGAATGCATTGAATTTTAAATCGATACGAAATGCGATTTCAATCGAATGGCTTCAACAAATTTGGCCAACAACAATGGGCGAGGGGCTAAGGAACAGGGGAAATAAAATAAATATTGTGACAATTGAAATTGTTTGGTCATGTCATGCAGATAAATAATGTGTCGGAGATTTTTTGGTTAAATGAAATAATTAAATATTTATCATCCGAGCTTATCGAGACCATTAATCATAAGGTGTAGGGGGATCAGGTAAGGAATACCAAGAAATGAGGGAACAAAAGCGATAGAAGCCCCGACTCTGGTTGGAATAAATCAAAGTTAACTTCGATAAATATTTGATTTGGTTACAAAGATGAAATTAATTGATTTATCTAATCAAGAACGTCAGTAGAATTTTAAAAGAGATATTTTTCTGTTGTGTAATTTGATTGCAAAAATAACTGGTTCTATTTTTATATATATTTATTTATACCACTGTTATTTAAATATAAGTCTTATTTAATTTCTTGTCTATTAATTCATTGAATTATGATGATGTACAATGGCTTTTCAAAGTTAACATCTCAAAATATTTATTTTCATAGTAAAAAATAATTTACTAGCAATAAACTTAAATTTCATCCTTTCTTTGACTTTTTATGTCCAAGTAAAACTTCTTTTGATTTAATAAAACATTCAGAAAGTGTCAGCCATAAAAAGTGTTTATTCAAACAGATTTTTTATTTGTTTATTTTTTCTGCAATTGTACGTTTCCCTTTTTATTTCTCCTTCATTTTATATCAAACTTTGAATTGCGCTCGTAACCCACATGTGCCCAATCATATATATATTTTAAAGTTCCACCCTAAATATTAAAAACATCTTCCAGCGTTCGTTCCTTGCCAGAGTCCATAAATAATTCCATTGGCAACACAAAAGAGCTTATCGATAAGCCCGATTTGAAAGCCTTAATGCCCATCAAAATGCATTCTCGCTGCTCAAATGATTTGCTCGGGCAAAGGCGACCCTTCGCCAAGGAACCAGAAGAACATTCATCAATTTTAAAGCCATGAAAGGCAGGAAAGAGAAGAGGACTTTTCTTTATATACTCAGAAATCCATTGCAGAATTAAATCGAAGACCGCAGAGAGCAGATTCTTTAAAGTGAGGCACGTAAAGAAATCGTAAAGTTTGCCGAGCTGCTGTTTCAATTCAATTTCAATTTTGCTGAATTTTCGCACATATGTACATATTGTGTGTTTGGATCCCCTTTGTGGCTGTTTCGTTTTCATTTATTTTTTTTATACGTTTTTTCCAGCTTTATTACACAACATGCAAAGACGCAAATGAGGCTAAGAAGCAAGAGAATTTCTTAAGGGAGGCTGAGGGAGACACAAGTAATTCTTATGATTATCATAATTTATATGGCCTTCGGGCGAGCCGAGTTTTATGTGGGATATACATATCTCGGTATGCTTTAGTGTGTCTGGAAATGAAAGCGAACTGAAAAGAAGAGTTCTGTGTGCCGCCGCCCTGGTGACGTCTCTCGTGCCGCTTCGTGACTCCCAAAAGTGCACAAAAAAGATCTGCGGACCCCGCTGAGCCATCTAACTAATGCTAAATACTTTGACCTTGGCTCCGGTCTCAGGGTCTTGAAAATGATATGCCAGCTATATGGCAGCCGGCAGCACCTAACAAAACTCGCTACAAAAACAATTTCCACTCAATGGATAGAAAAATTGCTCACAATTGTTTGTGGAGTGGGACGGGACGGACTGTGGCTCATAACGATGTTAACTAAATAATTAGCTGACATAATTCCGCTTGGCTAAGAGCTGTAAAAGACTTGCCCATTAGGCACGAGCCCGGGTTTCTCGAGTTGCCGAAAAGTCGAAAAGCCAAGTCAAATGTGTCAAATTAAATGCGCATTAGTAGCGTCATTACAAAGAGACACAAACAGCAGGGAAAACCGCAGAAGCTGGCCGGTCAAATGTATCTCTTAGTGTATATAGTATATATATATGTATGAGTATTAAACAATTAAATGGCCAGCAAAATTTAATTGCATAATTAATAAACATTAAAAGCACTTAGCTATGGCAACAATGTCTCTTAATGCCATACAATTTGCAGTTGGCGTTTCTTCTTCGTCTTATTTTTACGCTGTTTCTCTCTCTCTCGATTGTATCTGTATCTTTTTCTTCTCTTCTCCTCTTTGCTGGTGAGCTTCTTTGTAAGACACGCACCACGCGACGTATACGTAATTTTTAGAAGATTACAAAACGGTGAGATATTCCATGTGTGAAATATTTAGGCAGGTTTTCATTGAGAATTAGTAAAGCAAACTTGTAGACTTCTTCCGGGTTTAACTTATTATGAATTAAATATTATAGGCTTTAAAACGTTAACTATTTTAATATTTTATTTAATTTTTATTATATTCGAACTAACATTGCTTACTTACTATATAAATACTTATTTTACTTTTATAGGATAAAATGATTAATTTATTATCCATGAGTTAACACAGATATTTAAATAAAGATATTTAAACACTTTATGCCAGCGTATTTTTAAGAAAAAAAAAAGAAAAATGTTCTTAAGCAAGAAATTCGTTCCTCTTGCCCCACAAAAAACACATTCCCTTTCAGTCTTCAGTCAGAAAATCCCAATGCCATTGATTAATCTAAATCCCTGGACACAACCAACAATTAAATTGGTCTTTGGAGAGACTTTCAAGTGTTGAAACTAAACAAATAAATAAAATAATGCCCAAAGGAATAGCTCCCATTTTACAAAGTCGCAGTGTTAAAAAATTTAAAAGAAATGCCACAACCGATAAAGAAGTGTATGAATGATTAATGTTTAAATGTTAAGACATCGTTACAAAAATACCAAAGTAAAAAAGCATAACAAATAGCAAATAGAACAACAGAACGGTGACCTTCACCTACAACTCAGACGAGACTAGACCCACCTCATAATCCACCTCTATTTCGTTCTATCTGTGGCTATTTCTATCTCTATCTGCTATTGGCTCCCCTCTCTGTCTAACCTAGAGTAAATCTAGTTGGTCATGCGGGACAGCGCCTACGCAATTAGCGGGTTGCCCTGCCGCCACATAAATGACACACTCTAAGAAATGTGCTAGAAAAAAATAAAAAATATTTATAAAAACTATAAAAACTAGTTCTGGTTTATAATAAATATTAAATCCACACAAAATTTAGACCAAGTCTAGTTTAGAGAGTTTTCTTTTTATCAAAAGAGTCTAAGATATAGCTAAAATTATTATAGGTCTACATCTTTAATGCTAAATCACTTTATTAATATTTTTTTATACTCCCCTTATTATTCAGCATTAAAACATAGGACAAATACGAGTATATTTAGCATATTTTGCAAATTTCTTGTAGTGTACACACAAATGCCGATCATACCAACAACCAGAACCAGATTGAGTTCTATCGGCGACCCATAGAAAGTGATTTTTTTGTTCATGCTGGCCCTCATCGAAGTCTGCGCACTGTTGATACTGAAATTGAAATTAAAAATTTATTCTAGTCTGGTTCCTCGTCACTTCCCCTCACACACACACACACACAAAACACAACTTTTGCTTTCGTTTTGTCTTCATTTTGTTTATTTCGTTATTTTTTGTTGTCTTTTTGCGTTTGTCTTTTTCGCACGTAAAACGTGTGACTTGAACTTTGAATTAATTCGTTCAATAATTTACATTTTTGTACCTTGCCGCGTGTATTCTTGGGTATTTCTTGGCTCTTTGTTTTCCTATTTTCTTCAGTTATTTATTTATTTATTTATGAGTCGAGCGGGATTGCAGGTTCTTGTGTTGTTTGGCTCGTAATTTATTTGGCTTTACGTGTGCGACTTTAACTTTTATTTCGCTTGCTGTTGTTTTTGCTACTTCTAAGCTCAATAGGTTCCAGGAACCGTCAGTTATGGCTGGAGGTGACCAAGAACACCATCAATATGGGGCCAGACTTGGTGGTAAACACTTCTCGGAAGTGACAATGAAACCGCTTTAAGTGTGTGTAGTTCCCGGCTATGTGCTTCGCATTCGCAAGACATTGTTCGCCAAGTTTTTATGATGTCCGATGGGATATGCCTGATGATTCAGATGGGGATTTACTTTTGAGGGTGGATTCGAGCGAATATTAATGAGATTGATTTGGAAATTAAATTGGTATTAATTTGGGTAGAATTAGGAAAGTGTTTCAAAGAGATTTTACTTTGAAATATTTACTTATTCGGTGTCTCATTGTATATATATTTTATTATATTTCTATACATCTAGGAAATTGATCTGGTGCTCCTAGAACACTCATAAAAATGTTGTAGCACTCCTTGAATTACTAATAATTAGATTAAATGCGTTTTGATGCGATTGCATCATCCAACCCACCCAAGTAATCTTCTATGTTTTTCAGACCAGTCATAGTTCGGAAAAGGCTTTTTGTGTTTATCAGCAAAGAGCAAACTACTCACTTTCGCGGCTTGGCCCCAGCCTTTGTTAGTGAGTCATTTGTAACCCACCCACTCATGATTCTAACTTCTAATCCAAGTACACTTATAAATATTGATTTTGAAATGAATTTCTCTCTACTTTTACTCTGCAGGTTTTATTTCTCTGTCCATAACATTGTGGAGTTTTAATTAGCAAGCACATTTTGCTTATTTATTTTCAACTTTTTGTGTGAATGAAGCTTTTTGCTCTGGATGGATTTTCATTAAATGTTGGCATTGTTTTGGCTGCAGTTTCGTCTGGCTCCCCCTCTCTACCCACTGCCCTTTTTAATATTTTTACTATATATATATATTTGCATATATGTCTGCCGTTGTCTGTCTTCTTCATCATCATCATCAGTGGCAGCGGCAGAAAAGCTCCTGGCATACATTCCATGTGCTTTGGCGGCTTTGTTTGCACATTGACACAGGTGAAACTAATTAGGCCACAAAACCCAGCTCATTTCTGTTTTATTTGTTGGCCAACAGAGCAAAAAAAGGGGGGATAACAATAACAACAATATCTTACAAATTAAAATAAACGAAACGGGCAGGTGAACTCATTTCTTTCATTTCGCTTGCAAAAAACTAGAGAAAAGCTTGCTGCTTCTTCAGCTTTTGTTTAAACAATTCGCAGTCGTTGAACTGTCGCCCAAACAGAGGACTCCCCAAAAAGACACCGAGTGAGAAACACTTGTACTTGGACTTTTATTTATTTTATTTTTTCGCTTACAGAGAAGCTCCAGCAGCAAGCTCTGTGCGAAAAAACAGCAACTAAAATTGACCCAAATTTTAGGGCCATCCGTCGGCCAACAGAGCGTATGCGTAATAACATTTTAGTTTCGCTAGTTTTCGCTTTCATGCGAGCAAATCTGCTTAAAATGCCCCCGCCAGATGCGGGAGAGCTGATGGAAAAGGCGGCAAGAACGTGCCGCTGCAAAATGAGTTTCATTTGCAAAAGCGCGCGTGAAAAATTCATTAAAAGTCATCACAGTCCGAGCCGCCAGCTGCCATCGTTGGCTTTTTGTGTACGGTGTGTGTGTTTGGTTCATAATACTCTTTCTTTTAACTAGGGTTAGATGGGGCGTGATAGCTACAAGGATGGGTATTTACAAAATTCACTTAAGATCCTTGGAGATTTCTTGTATCTAAGAGGAAAAGCGTGAGTAATATTCTACTTTTAATTTTCAAAATTATAAAACAAAGATTTAAAATGCAGCTTAAATATAATATAGAATTTTATTTTCCAAACAAAGATCACATTTAAGGTTGTTACTGATTTATTTAAATATATTTTCAACGAAATTTATAGTCTGAATTAACATTAATTAAAAGCTTAGTTAATTTAATCAACCAACATGTTTCCCAAAATGAATAAGAGTATTCCCCCATCATGGCTCTCATAAGATTTCACTTCCTGTTTTTTTATTCAAGTATCTGGTTGAGGAGGAAAACTCATAATTGCAGCATTTTTCACTTTGTTTCTTGGGAATGTGCGCACAAAAAAGTTGCTTATTAAAATTGAGCGAAATTTAATAAGCAGCATTTTATGCAGGCCGACTAAGAGAATAAAGGCGCGTGAAAGAGGGTGTACCGGATGGGGGGCTAGGGTTTTCCCAAGAGTTTTTCCTGCGGTGGGTGGCACTTAGCTTAGCCATTTTCCCGATGGCGGCCGCAAAATGGCCGTCGCCGCCGCCGCCACCGTCGCCGTCGTCGGCACTTGGATGTGTTGATTATGAAACCGCCAAAGTGGGTCTTACACAAGTGTGTCTGCTCGGTGGGGTCAAGCGGGCGGGCAGCGGGCTGGGGTGGCTTCTGGCTTTTCAGCGGGGTGAGATCCACCCGCAAGTGGCACAAAAATGCAGGCAAAGTCACGTTTTGAGAGAGCTTCGTCGTCGCCAGTTACCAAATGTGTAACCAAATGGCCGCCATAAAGATGTACTATTTCCACCTAAAAACCAGAGAGCAAAAAGTAAATATAAATGCCAGCGCAAAAAATATGTTAAATATGTATTTTGCATATGCTTAAGGGAAATGAGTTGCTTTGTGTGTAGATGGCGATGGGGTTGGGGTTGTCTGCCGGGGGAATGCAGCAGATGATAAAGTTGTTCGCTGCCGGGGAACAATGGAAGAGCTGAAATTATATGAAAATAGGGTAGGATTTTGTTATTGCTTACAACAAGGTCTCTGCATCCTTGCAGTCTTTTAGTTTTTAATAAAAACAAAAGAGAACATTTAATTGAAATATATAAAAATAATATCTTTCGTCGAAGTCAACCCAAAACTTTGCAAAACTTCTTTATTCACAACACACTTTATTCTCCATTATTCCCACTCCTTGTAGAAGTCAAACTTTCCGCCAGGATAGCCCACATCCAACTGGCATTCAACTCACTTGTTTATCTAGACACACATTTCACACTTTGGCCTGTTTTTGTTATGACACCTTAATTTCTTATGCCATTTCTAGTTTATTTTGTTGGCCAACAAAATATTAATTTCAGCTGGGCCGTCTCTACTCTACTCGAGAATTTACATTTCAATTATGCCCCCGCCTTCGAAAATTATGCAGAACTGGAAGACGCCAGACATGAATCGTAGGTAAACTGTGACTAAGAGGAAAGGTACAGAGACACGGATGCGGACTCATCCAAGCCAACAAGCAGATGAGGGAGAGGCCGGGCGCGTGGAGGAGGGAATGCCTGGATCCAGGCTGTCTGACAGTCGCAGGCTGTGTTAGCATTTTCATAACCTTGTCAGCTTGATATGCGCATAAATTTGAACCAGTGCACATTGTTTATTTAAATGACGTCGCTACCGGTTCCCAGGCGGCAGCCAAACATCCACCCCGAAAATCCAAACCCAAACAACCAACAAAAAAAAAAGGGGGGAAATTCGTCTTCTTCAGCCAGCTGAGTGAGTTCACGAGTTCACCAGCTCTTCTATGGCAGACAAATACATTGAGTTAAAGTTAAATCGGTTTATGGGTCTTGGAGTTTATAACACCTTTTTGTTTAGCTTGAATATTTGGCATTTTGAGTAAGAAGTTTATTTAAAATATGTAAGTAATCCGTAAGAGTTGTTTAATGGGAAATAAAAGAAAAATATGTGAAGCTAAATAGAACATTTTCCTAAAAATATTAAATGACACTTTAGTTACTTTCTAACTAGCCTTTATCCTTAGTTTATTAATGATAAATTTCTATAAAAAATCTTTCCTTTATGTTTAAATTTCTAACTTTGCCCTATTGGTATTTTTCAGATACTTTTTTTAGACACTTAAAACCCTAACAATATTTCAATTTCTTCTTTAAGAGGATTACTACTTTCGATTTCTATTCTGACCCCTGGGATAACTCTCGCGGCATAAATTACGTTAGAATTCCCACTGAAAAGTGAATGTCAAGCGAACGAAAACGCCTAGAAGTCTGGACAATTTATGCTAAGCAAATGCAGGCAACTGAGAGGCATTCGGTCAATAGATACATTTTTCCAAGAAGTCGAGCCTCATTCCGATGAAAGCAAAAGTCACTTGGTAAAAGGTTATGAGCCCCGGGCCCCAGAGCTCCCCATTTTCTTCTTGCTTTTACCTTCTGTCATCCGAGTGTGTATATATTTAGGTATATATACTATATAGCACATATCTCTGGCTGATCTGCCGTCTGGGCGCAGCACGCGTCCAGCGATTTTATCAATGTCAACGCCAGTCGCCGTCTGCCTCCTGCCGTTTCATAATTGCCGCAGGCGAACAGCCACCGCTTCAGCTGCAGATACAAACTCAGATTGAGATTCAGATACTTTGGCATCAGCAACTCGAGTTGAACTCGCTCGGAGCTGTGGAATTAAATTTCGAGACTGGGGCGTTAACTGCACGTAAATGCCGAGGCATGCATTCAATAGATATAAAGGAGAAATAAGAGTATACTTTTAACAATTGAAGGTTAAGGGCACCGAAGGAAAGGTACCTTATTGAGGAAATTTATTAAAATTAAGGGAAATTAATACAAAATTTATGTTACATATTCAGAGACCACTAAGTTATTTGAAACTATTTAAAGCTGGTCAGTTTCGTTTATTTTTCGTTAACAAGTTTAAACAATGTTTTCTGAACATACTATAAGTCCAGATAAATATGTTATTAGATACCTTTTTATGTTGAATAAAATTTAAAAATATAATTTGTAACCACAAAATGGTATTTTATTTAAAGACCAAAGTGATTCAAGTAACGAGTTCCCCTTAAGCAACATATTTCCTTATAAATCCCCCTAAACTCTTGACTCATAGGGTATGAAAATTCACTTGCCATTGGGGTTTTTTTCACCCAACCAAGAGAAATGTAAAATAAAACAAATCGAGCGAGGTCTGTCCTCAAAAACGTACGCAGGATGCGGCTGGAACGAAGGTGAAGACGGCTGCCAGCGATGATGACGATGGCAATGGCTGTGGCTGTGGCGATGGCGATGATGAATCCGATGACAATCGGCCCCCAGATGCTGATGATGTAAAGAAGCGTGACAATTCAACAAATATTTAACTGAAACGAAACCCCAGGGCCAAAGAATTTGCGCAACTTTCTACGGCCAGCAGGAAGGCAGGCAGGGCCATGCTCTCATGATTTTCACTTTTCATTTATGAGTTATTATGGCCGCTGCCACTGCCACAGCCACTGCCGCCGCTGTGACATCATCGTGGCCTGGAAGGGATCTGGAGGGGGCAGCGGCAGGGGCAGGGTCAAGCCACTTCGGACTTGGCCAAGTCGAAGTCAAGTGTCAGAAAAGTGAAAACTCCCTGGGCGAGTGTGTTTGTGTTTGCCATCGTGTTTACGGCGGCTGCCGTCTGTCGTCCCGCTGTTTATTTTTCTTTTTTGGCGATCCAATTTCAAGTGGCCCGCTGTTTATTTATTGTTGGGCTGCAGCAGCTGTTGCCATAACAAAAAAAGAGCCCTAGAAATATATATATACAACACATACACAAGCTCGCACAATAATTGTTAACAATTGCAGGCGGACAGAAACGGAAAGTTAGCCAAAACAATAAAAATATTACTCATTGCGAAGAGTTCCAGAAAAATGTCAGATACTCCGAGCCTCTTCTTGTACAATTTGATGATATCGTTAAATATAATTAAATCTATATGGCAGCCAATAAAAGCTAAATGAAGAATAAACACATTTAATTCGCAGACAATGTGACGAAATGATGACAAATTCGCAATTGGATTGTTAAAGATGACTCTTTAAGAGTGGAATGGTTCTGTGATGATGGGAATGTGTTCTTATAGGGTATTTTGATTTTAGTCAAAAGCTTAAAAAGTAGTGAAGGAGTCATTTCCGACCCTATAAATCATATATATTCTTGATCAGCATCAACAGCCGAGTTGATCTAGTCGTGTCAGAAAGAAAAAAAAATGCGACCAATTTTTTCAAAATTTTATAAGGGGTTACATCGTCAAAATTGTCAAAAAAATTAATAAAAATTGTATTTTGAAAATATTTCAAATTCAGTATGCAGATTTTAAAAGCTAATGAAAACTAGCACAGAAAAGCTTTCCGAATTGAAATTAATGCAGTTTTGACAAAGTTATGAATGATTTTAATAATAAATTTGAAAAAAAAGGTATACAAACTTTGGACTCACGAACTTAACTGCCTTACTTGATTTGAATTAATATATGTTTTTGTATTAAACAAAAACTGGAATACATTTTTTTATTGTTCAATTTACTATATTTATTTATTCAACTTAGTAAACTTAAAACAAATAATCAAAGTATAAACCATAATTAAATCTACACTGTAAGGAATTAATTCATTTAACCTCCTTACCTCCTGGAAAGTCTCCCTAAATTATCTATTTATCAAAAATATTACTGTTTCCAAATACCACACATTCTTATATCCATTTCCGATGCACTAACTAATTGCACTCTAAATTCCTGCCATGTTAACTCACTCTATCCGAAGAGCTCATTTATAAATTAAATATCTACCCCATTTATCCACGCTTAAGCTATTCATTAGAGTTGGCTTTTCATTTGTTTTTCCGCATCACATGAATCGAAAATTCCGACTCACCGCAAAACGGCCAGGGGAAAGAGACAGAATCAAACAGAAGTCACTTCAAATTGCATAAATTCCACAAATAGCCAGTGCTCATGGCACGACTCTATATAATCCACAGATCGCCCCCTTCGCAGCTGTCGCCACAGAAATTGGAACCGTTGCCACAGAAATTCGAGATTCAGGGGCTGGGGAGAGGCGAATATTTTTGGGGCGGAGGCGACCTGACACAAATGTCAATAATTCAAACCAAAAACTGACCGCACAAGTGGCGACCCATTGCTCACTTGCTCGGCTCATTGGACTTTTATTCTCACCCCATGAGCCCCGCTGTCACTTCGCCGGGGAGTTTCTTATAAAAAAAAACACACACACAACTTTTCTGTGAAAATTGCCTGTCACGCGTTTTACTTTCACTAAGCACAAAACTGACAACGGCAAAGAGAGTTCTCCCCAAGAAAAATTAAGACATTTAACGCTTCTTTCATTACAGCTTCAGTTTTTCCCCGCAATTTTGTGGTTTGAAGGCAGCTGGAAAAGTTTTCCAGAGTCTCGGATGCGGCAAGGACCACTCGAGAGATGGCACCCTGAAATTGGCTAGAAGTTTGTGACGCCTCGAGGAATCATTTAAGTATTCTTTTAATTGTTTGTTAACTGTACATTAACTTTTGAGAGCGGGAGAGATTGATAATTGAAAAATAAATCAGTCTGTATATTTAATATTCGAGTTTTGAACTTTTTTTTACATTACGTTTTGGTTAAAAATTGGAAATCAAGTCTAAGGTCTGTTGTGTCTTTTAATTTTAAAAAACAATTATCAAAGTAAACATAATTTATTTTCCAGCTAACTAATAGCAGCATGTATTTTCTTGCTGCACCCAAACATTTATTAGATTAAGTTCCAAGGAAACTCTTGAGTTTTTTATAAAAATAAAATATAAAACATCAAGGGTATTTCGAAATTCGCCTCCTGCCATTTATTTAATTTTCCTTTTGTATGTTTTTTTGTTTGGTCAGAAGGAGACTGGCTACGACGACACACGATGCGTAATCGTCAGGGGCTTTTGTTGTTTGTTTTGTGGCATCGGGGAGGCATCACTCCACTCTGCCACATCCCCCGCTCTGGGCAACACCACCCCCCTCGGTGCGTGGAGATTTGATAAACTGCTTTTCGACTTTATTGCTGTTTTGGCACAAAATGCCATTTTTTTATTTTATTTTTTTATTTTTGGCAATACCCAATATTTTTCATCATCTTGCCCCATCCTCATATCTCTCTCTCTATCTACGCCTTGGCTTGTCCATTTTCCGTTCCTTAGATTTTGTATTATTTTGTATTCTTGTTGTTTTTTTTTTATTACGATTTTTATTTACTTTTATGTGTTTATTATTTGGCCTGCTTTCGGAGTTTTGTCGAGCGCAAAATTGAGACATTTTATGGGGGCAAGCAGCTCTTTGGAACGGGGGACAGTGGCGATTGGGTTCGTTTTGATGATAGGTTGTGAGTGTTGTCCACTTGGTCACAGCTCTGGGAACTTCTTATCGCATTCCTTATTGGGAATTGCTTTTTAATTTGGTTTGTTCTTTGATTGTTTTTGTTTTTCTTTGACTTTGAGTGAATTGTTTTCCAATTGCCGCTGCGGGAATATTAGAGAGGAGGTAAAATGGTCTTGAAAAACAAAATGCTAACAAGTTGATTGCCTTTTGATTTGTTTTGGTCGAGGTTTTAGGAGGATTTTATTGGGTTATATTTTAGCTAAGGTGTAATAATATTATTACTAAGGTATATGTTAATAAATTGACCTTTTTTACAATATTGTTATTATCTTTTTTACTTAAAATATTTGTTCTTTTTACCTCTTACTAACAAAATCTAAGCAGCAAATACTATTATTCCTGTTTGATCATTAACAAAAGTCCTGTCTGAAAAATCCTTCCTCCCTTTAAATGCTTTCTTTGCACTTTTGAATATTTAACTGACAAACTTTTATCTTAATTGCTCAACTTTCTTGCCTTATTTACAGGCCAATATTTCATATGAAAATAACCGCCTAGAAAGTAATATAAAAATTCCGTTGAATCTTTCCAAACTTTTGCCATATGAAATCGACCGAAGCCTTTTCGTATCAAAGTTTCTACCCTTAACCCCGGACTTTGCACCCCAAGAGTACCATTTTGTATGCACACATTACTGCAGACACGCCCCTTGGCCCCTCACATGCATTCCGCCGCGGCTGCATCTAATTATGCGAATTCATTTAAGCGCACAATTTTGCAATTTTTGTTTCTTTTTTACGCTTGAAAATTAGGTCAGACTTAACATATTCATTAGAACTTGAGCAGCAGTCGGACGATCCCAAGGGGGGAGAAAGAAGCTGCTGCGCGTTACATAAGTAAATATGTGGGGGCTGCGAAACTCAAAGGAAGCTAGCTGAAACTTTTAAGCGCTTTTAATGGTGATTACAAGTGCACACACACCAACACACACAGAGACGCACATGCATGGCAAAAAAAGCAGAATGAAAAAGCTAAATTATTAGAAAATTGCATTCTACGACAGCAACATCGACGGCCTCGTTTTGGCTTTGCTTTTGCCCTCACGATAAGCAGTCGCTGCAAGAGCAAAGAAAAATTAATGGAATGGGGGGAAATGGGGGGTAAAAGGCGTGAAAAACCAGAGGCAGCCGACTAGAATACCCTTACCTAAGGAGGGTAGCTGTCTTTATTGGAAAGAAATGGGTTTTTAAGACTTATTTTCCACTAAAATTTACAATAAATAAAAAGGGTTAATAAAATTTTTCAGAGATTGGTAGAATTCTTCTTTTCAAGTAAATGTGTTTAGGTTTGATTATTTAATTGTTGTATTAAAATTGAATTTTTTAACACAACATCATTCTATAACAAACCACTTTTCAATCATAATAAATTCTTTAAAAATGTATATGACAAAGTACATCTTAAAATGTTGCTATGTTATTTAAAAATTGATATGGAAATTCCCTAAATTTTCTGGGATAAATCCTATAATATGTATATTTAACATGTACATACATATATTTACGATTGCACGTATTCTTATTTACTCTATTTGTATTTATTTTTGCAGGTTCTGTAGTTTTTAAAGGTTCTGCAGACTTTTAAAAGTGAGCTCCAAATTTTTGTTTAATATCAATATTAGAATTATTATTCCTTTTACTATTTAGATTAAGTTTTCTAATTATTCTGTTCGTTTGTATTGTTATGAATTTTGTTTAATATATTCCATGTGGTAAACTATTCCAAATTCCAAATAATAATATTTTTAATTAAATATTCGTTGAACCCCCTAAGAGCACCGCATTCTCGCTGTGACCCAGTCACCAAATTTCCCCTCGTTCTTGAAGGAATTTCAAACATAAAAAAAAAACTGATAAGAGCGAGCCGCGCCACACCACACCACACCACAGCAGCAACATCTAAGGCAGCGACAGCAACAGCAACATCCACGAACACAGAAGCAACATCGGTGGTGTGGCGTCGAATGTCTCAATGCGATGAAGAGCCTCAACTGCTCGGCACTCGAGCACGCATATGTACTACGTTCAATGGGGCGTGGCTCCAGCCATCGAGCTGCTCTTCTTCCCGCCGATGTCTTCGTCTCCGCCTGAGTTTCGGTTTCGGTTTCATTTACAGTTCCAGTTCCACACACTATCGCTTCTTTGGATCCAGCCCCTGCCCCAAAGTCTAAATCTTCTTTGCCAGCTTCTTTTTACGTATGCTGATGCTTTGTCCCATTTGATGATGATCTGTTTGTACAGAGGAACGTCTTTCTAAGAAATATGTTTAATAAAAACTTACAGAAGATTTATCTAAAGCATTTTCTATATTAAAAAATTTGAATCATAAAGGAAGAAGATTTTACAGAAGATCACATATATGTTTAATATCAACTATACCTTAACTCATTCCTAAATTTCCTTTTTTTTCTCTTAGATGTTAAAATATTTTTTTACAATTTTAATGACACCTTATTATTCACATATTTAGATACTAGTTTCACTTAAGCAAGCTTGCCTGTCCTACTTCCTCTGCTACGAGCACAACTGCGGCTGCTTCTGCTTCTGCTGCTGGGGCTGCTTCCTCTTCCATTTGTATGAGCACTTCAATTACAAAAGCACGCAAGTCGCCATCATTTAATGGAATTAGTACAATGACAATTGTGGCCAAAGACCAAGGAGATGTTAAAGAAGACGACTTAGCTCTCAACTCAACTCGACACGGAACCGCATGACATGAGGCAAGGCAGCATAGCAGCAATAGAAATAAATTGAATAAATTCGGAGCGAAGGCAGCAGCAGCAACTGAAGAACCAAATAAAAGAAAAGAAGGGGAGAGGTCACTCGGCCTGAGACTCAGAAGAGCCTCACTGATAATTTTCGGCAGATAGGCAATTGCCAGGGAATGGAGATCATCAGCTACAGCTCAGAGTTTGGTTTAGGTTTAACAATAACAAAGGTTCACGGAAAGAAAAGGTACTTTCAACACTAGGAATTCATAATCAATTACTGAAAAAATTCGTAAATTTAAGAACTTTCTAACATTTAAAATTAAATTTTTTATTCAAGTTCAAATCAAATTGTATGGAAATAGGAAATCAAATTAAGATGTCTTGACAAATTTCCCGTATATTATCAAAATAGGAATTATATATTCAGACTTCAGTCAGCTTTCTTCTTATAAAATATAGATGTTACGTTTTTTAACAATAATCTTGTATACCTTTTTGAATCATTTAGTTTTAATATCATCTCTTGTAAATAAAGCATTTCTATAAAGTAATCTGTTTCTCATATATGACCAAGGCCTATTGTAAATATTAAAAATAAGAAAGGAAGCTACACTAAGGAGTCCGAAGTTATAATACCCTTACAGCTTGCAAATTAATTTTTTAAATAATTCATAACTTTGCCAAAAATGCATTAATTTCAATTCGGAAAGCTTTTCTGTGCTAGTTTTTATTAGCTTTTAAAATCTGCATACTGAATGTCAATTTTTTTTAAGTTACAATTTTTATCAATTTTTGACAATTTTGACGATGTAACCCCTTATAAAATTTTGAAAAAATTGGTCACAATTTTTTTTCTATCGGACACGACTAGATCAACTCGGCTGTTGATGCTGATCAAGAATATATATGATTTATAGGGTCGGAAATGGCTCCTTCACTACTTTGTAAGCTTTTGACTGAAATCAAAATACCTTGCAAGGGTTTAAAAATTCAAATTCTAATCATTTTCACCCCTTTTTTTTCGGTGCATTCAGAAACAGAAGCAACCGGCATAGCAGAGCCCATCCCCAATTTTCCATCCATTCATTTCAGTCAGCTGCAGAATAACAAAGACCCGTGTCGATGACAATTAGCGATTGGCTGGGATGGCATCGAACTGCCGCGTTCGAAATGGGTGGTTGATGTTCGCCTCTGGCCCAAACATTTTCTGGCTGCGGCACACCTTTAGCCAACTGGTAGCCGGAATATGTAGAGCATGGAGCGTTTGTGTTGCGCCATAAATTAAATTTAACACCCAACACACACACACACACAGAGAACACAAAACAAAGACAGAAAAGCGATCCGGCGAGATCGGTTGCCAGCGATAGATCCAATCCAAACTCATTTCTAATGGCAAGTGAAACAATGCGAAAAAATTACACGCTTCAATGGGCTGTCAAACAATTTATCAAGCTTGATTTTGAATCCGCATCCGCGGTAACTGAGCGAGCCTTAAATTTAAAGCCAACTGAATTTCAACTCGAACTAAAATCGATTGCGTCTTCAGGTTCGTATGAGCGAAGAAAAGTGGACCCCAGGGTGTCATTTCGAATGGTATCGGTTCATCTGCAGCTAGAAATTTAAAAATAAACAAGAAAAGTAATATAAAGCAAAAGCATATTGGAATTCCAGTGACACAGGGCCATTTAAATACTCTTGATGGAAATATATAAGAAATCAGGAATCTCTAATTATCTTTATAGATTTATTTTAGGTATTAATTACCGTTTAATATTGTTTAAGAGCCTATTGTTATTTAAGTCACATAATCACTTAATATATAATTTGGCCTGATACTCCAGATATGGCATGATAATAAAACGACTGAAACAATTCAAATTCTTTTCTTGAAACCCCTTCTACTTCCCACCGGAAATTCCCCATTTATCAGATGATCAAACCCTAAGCCCACATCGATGTAACTTTGTGCATTATCATAGAGCATAATAAAAAAACCCCCGAACTCCATATATATGCTTACAGATAGCATCGCCGTCGTGGTCACTGCTCAATCGTCGTCGTCATCGTCATCGGTAATGTATCGCTTCGAGGTTTGAATGACGCGTATCATTGGCAATTAAATTAAAATATACACAGCCATAAATACGAATAAATAAAGCTGGACGCCGAAGCCAGTCCAGACAAGCACAAACTTTTTGCAATGTCAAGCGCTTCCAGATACAGATACATTTGTATCTGTATCTATGTGTCAGCGACTGCAGTGGCTAGTGATTTTTCGCCAGTGACATTTTAATTGCTGTTATGTTTTATTGATATACAAAAACTACTAAAGCTAATTGTTTTATTGTTAAATGCGCTTTATTTGCTCTCTGAGTGGCAGCTTAATAATCAGCTTTAAATATCGTACAATTAGCGCTATTATGGGAAGTTTATACTTATCTGCCACCCCCGGCGTTCGTTCCTATATCTTCGTTCTGGGCTCTCATTGAATCTTTCGATTTGATGGATTGCAGTTGAGTCGCAAGTTGACATCGCAATGTTTCCATGGCGTTAATTGAGTTGGGGGAAGTGAATTTATTGTTTAAATGCCTTAGTCTGTTCTTGGGGGCTAAGGGAGGTGGCATTAAGATATTATGACTTGTAATTATCAATGGGAAGTAATAATTTTAGTTACGGAAGTATGAAAATAAAGATTGATTTATAATAAATTTTATAAACTAAAGGGGATAAAATATATATCTATTCAATATCCTCATATAGGGTACCTTTTTCCCTGCTTAAATTATTTTCCTTCCATTTTCATTCTGACCCCTGACAACATCCCCTGTTATTAATCAAATCTAAAAGTTCCCCCTGAGTGGCTATTTCTCCTTCTGCTTTTTTTTGTGTCATCACAATCCTGGCCATTCAATTGCGTAATTTCATTAGCTCTTCGTACTCGTAACACAAATTTTGTTTGCATTATTTGCCGCTGCTACTGCTGCTCCATTGTTCTGCCTCTGGAAAAAAACACTTGAACTGCCAACTGGTGACTGTGTTCCTCTTTTTTTTTTGTATTTTCTTCTTTTATTCCACTTTTGTCACTGCCGCCTCCGACTATTGGAAGTTCGCATGTGTAATTGCTGGGACTCGGAGCGAAGGAACGTGCACAACAAGAGCTCTTGGACGGACGTGGCTCGTCATCATCGTCATCATCATCATCATTATCAGTGTTTTGGTCATTATCGTCATCTATACCGTCATCGACTCCAATGGTTCAAATGACATTTTCCGCACCTGCCGCCCCCTGAAGCGCCAATCCGCCCTCCGTCCATGGCACTCATCAGCCGGTAGCTATAAAATAGCCTGTGCCTTGTCTATATCTCGGAAATGCCCTTCAAAGGGTGGGTATTATGGGTTGCCTGATAGATGCTGTTGGGTATAGGGAAAGGTATTTATATAAATTTTATTTTTATTTATTTATTTATATTTATATATTTATATTTATTTATTTATATTTATTTTTGAACTATATATATATCATGAACCAGTGAGTAAGAAATATTCAGTTTTAGAGATAGAATTCTTAAAAAAAAATTTTTAAGTTTTAAGTGTTTCCTTTTTAATTTTATAGAATCCACATATAAGACATATATTATTAAACTCTAAAAGGATTAAAATATCTTGAACTTTATTTATGTAAAATTAATCTGAGAAAGTTTAAGCGCTTTTTGGAACCCTTGATTACATAGGAACACTTATTTTTTAAAATATAACATTTAAAGAGTATCTAAAATAGCAGAGATAAATAAATCCGATTTTTTAGCTGTCCGTCTTCGCTGTCCTTCCGCTTGCCTCTCCGTCCGTCTCTTTTGCGTCTGAAGTGCGTGCTTGAGTTTTGCCTTTGCCTTTTCCTCCGCCTTCCATCCTCTTCTTGTTCTTTTGCTATTGCTTTTTTGGTGTCTTGCGTTTGCATTGCGTTCTTTTCATTTGTCTCTTGTGCAATCCCCACACACACAGCGACACACACACACAAACACACAGCCATTTCTATGGCACTTGTCCATGCCGCCACTTGTCTTCCACTTTATGTGGTCGCCGCTGGCGGTAACTAACCAAACCGTACCGAAACCGCACCAAATCCGCACCAGAACCACCATCGGACCACCGGACAGCACCACCGCCACCACCGCCCCCTCTCATCAACGCCCCGAAAAATAAAAAAAAATAAAAAAAAACCCAAGACAGACACTTCAATTGATTATTGGCGCTGGCTTTTTGTTGTTACTGCTGCTGTTGATTCTTTTTTTTTTGCAGCACAATGATTTACATTTTGGGTTGATACCCTGTAAAGGAAATAAGTGATAAGTAAATGCTTATTTAATATTTGCTTTCTTTGGTTTCATTAATATAGAACAAGAAAGAAAGCTAACTTTGGCACGCCGAAGTTTTTATAAATTTTATCAAATGGAAAGTAAAACTAAGAGGAATTGTATACAACATTTCTACATATAAAAATTTGGTTTAACATTGCGTATACGTAATATTTCCCCAACATCCCTATGGCAGCTATAAAAATTTCACATAATAGTTTCTCTAAAAAAGTTGTCTTTTTTTTAAAAATAGAGAAAATCTTTTGTCTATTAGTTTATTTAGAAACAACCAATTGTTCAAATAACCCGTCTTAAATAATCTCTAGCTGGGTCAATAAACAGATTTCAGCCAAGCTTAGTGCCAAGTGTCTGTCTATTATGGTTTATTGTTTTTGGTAATAAGAAATTCAAATTCGCTGAATCTACAATATTAAAACAGTTGTTTAATAGTAGTTTGGCATACTTAGTTGTTTTTAACAAGGGATTTTAGATACTGTAGGCAATTATTCGATTATTTTACCCACCTAAGAAAATACCTCTAAAATTTATGGGATATAAAGTATCTTGCTGTCGAACCTTTAGTCCCGACTTTACTGCCTGAAATATGCAAAATGCTAATCAATAAGTATCATCCAGTGCCACCACCTCAACTAGAGATATTCTGTGGTGGTTCTTCTTCGCCTTTTGTATTATTGTACTTGTGTATTTCTTTCTGCGGCCGGGCTCTCCCTCATTAACCATACTGGTCTCCCTCCCATATCGCGTTCAATCTGGGACTGGCTCGTAAACCTGAGTCCCCCGATTCCTGCCTTTTGTTGTCATTTGCACTTTTGATTTCATTTGAAGTCCGAATACGAATCGCAGACATTTCGCTGTCTGCCGTTCCTTTGTTGAGTGCTCAACTTTTTTGTTTGACTTGTCGCTTCTTTCGTTTCGTTATGCTTCGGTTTGTTTTGCTTCGTTTTTTGGTCTCTTTTATTATAATTTTTTGGCATACAAATTAAGTTGCATTCTTTTGGCTGTCGCGTCGTTTATATATACTACATTTGTTTTGTCACAAGCCAGAGGCTCGGGGGAGGAGAAGGTGGCATCTAATAAGCTCTGTACCTTTTGTGGCAAGCCCACACAATGATGACTTGAGACGCTGATGGGGATGTTGATGTTGGAGCTAATGCTGATGACGACGACGATGATGATGATGATGATCAGCGAGCCATAATCGCAGCGACTTGGGACTGTTCAAAGCACGTCAAAAACCGCAGATAGATTAATTACGGAACGGACTTGGACGACGCTGGAGGTTTTTACAAATTTGTTTTTTTTTTTTTTGCTGTCTTTCCTGTGCTTGCCATGAAGTGCATTTCATTTATTCTATAAATTATCGCCACGAATTGTTCATGTGAAACGCGCTTTGAGTTTTTCCAACGGCCATCAGTGCCATGGCATCCCCTGCCATGAACAGCAAGTTGACCAGAGGTTCGTCATGGGGAGGTTAGTATATCGAAATATATCGAAAATATTGGCTTTTTAAATCGATAATATGGAGTCGAATTAAAAAAAACAGTATACTATTTAATTTCAAAGAAATATATCATTTATTCAGTTTAGTAATTGATTTGTAAATAGTTTTTTTATGTTTATCCTAAGACTATTTCGATTTCAATATTTTTGTATTCAGATTAAAAATTTATCGGTTTCTTAATTTCTTATCGATAACTTAATAAAATATCGACATAATTGGTCTTTTTGTAAATCCTAATCGAATTTCTACATCTTTAATTATAATATTTTTTTAGTTTATAGTTTATATTCTGCCATCCCTAGGCCCGCCATCTTTTCGCTTCCGCCGTTCGCCTCGTGCATCTTAATTACTGGTTTTTTTGCCTCCCCCAGCCTCCCTCTCGCTCCCCTCTGAAAATTTCCACAACGAAACGAAATTCAATGAAAAATACTTATTCAAATAGCAGCCAACTATTGAGGCTGCAAAGCCAAGCGGTAGCAGATACTTTTCCCTATCTGTATTCGTATCTCTGCCGGCGAGTGTGCGAGTATATGTGTGACGAGTATCTGTGTTTGGTTTCGTCGAACGCTTCGCTGGCTGCTTTGCACTTGAGATTCTTATCGCGGCGGCGTTGGTTGCGGGGGCCTCAGCGTTGATTTCCAGATCTTTACAATGCACATTCTCAGTGTAGCGCCCCATCGCTTCCCGCTCTTGGGCCATCTCCATATCTATCCATCTATTGTCCGAGAAATGTATTTGTATCTCTTAGGTAATTCTCTGGATTTCTGGTTTCCCCAAGGAGAAGTTCAAGCGACGCCTACCAATAATTTCGGTTACATAAATTGTCTAGAAAGTGACATTTTCTATGTCCAAGGCAGAGACCACTAGTATTTTACACAAGAAGTAAACTAGAAGAGAAGGTACTTCAGATACCCCTGAAAAAATAAAGTTATCAAGTGGTAGAAGCACTCTTAAATTAATTAAACCTCCAAGTCAAGGTCGAATTGTAAAGTACATAAGGATAGTTTCAGTAAATTTTTATTTTATTTGTTTTCCTGCAGATTTGTCTTGAAGCATGACCATCCCAAAATGGCCCTATCTAGGGTAGTAAAAAGAGAGCGGAGGCTGGGTCTGAGGTGGCAAGATTCCATGAGAGAGATGTCCAACTTAGTTGGGCACTGAAGTGCTCTGTGCTTATGTCTCATTAGAGATACTTTGCCGGCGAATCATCGTCGTTGTTGTGGATGCTTTGACTCTGCTTCTGGCGGTGGTGAGGCTGCTTCTGGTGCTTCTGTCGCCTTCTGGGGCCTGACCTCGCTGTGGCTTGGCTTTATAAAAAGACACAGATTAGTAATGCTCTCGAGTGTGTGGACGCATTCCCATTCCCATTTCCATTCCAATCCCACTGCGGGCACACACAAGTGCGAGTGTAATGTGTGTGTAAGTAGCAGCACAAAGTGTCAGCTTTGCTGGCAGATTTCAGCATAAGAAGAAAGCTCGCTGCTAAAGGAGGGAAAATGAGGGAAAAGCCAACGTTAAATTAGTGGCAATTGTGCGCGACATGTGGAGAGTGCCTTAACCTCACCCTCACCCTCACCCTCGCCGGCGGCCCTCTTAAATCTCTCTCCTTGTCCCCCGGTCCCGTAACTATTTATTTAGTCGACTTTCGCAGTTCCAGATACACATGTATCTGCTGGATACGAAATGGCCAGCGATTTGTCGCTCCACGCGGAACTCTGTCCGAGAATATCGCAGATTTGGCAACTCTATAAATGGCTCTGGTTTTGCCATTGATGAAGGCACTCCTCGGAAGACCATAAATTACCGAAGGGTTCGGGGTTCCGCTTCAATTCGTGAAGGGATTCAAAATAGTTTCAACAGGAAATTTATGTGGCTCTTAACCGATCTTAATCTGGGCCATTGAAGGTGCTTAAAGGTTGAATTGAAAAGAGTTTGTAGCATTTTTTGTACATAAAGAATTTGTTGGGATTTTTATAGAGGAAATCATGGCGGTCATTAGATATTTCTTTTTTTTAGACCAAGAATATTCATGAATTAGAAGCCGAGCTGTAATGTTTATGTGAATCAACAATCTGGGAGAAAGAGAAAATATTCTGACTGCTACCTCTATAGTTTTTATAAATTTATTAATCCTATCAACCGTTTACCAACTACTCGATGTATACACACCACGTCAACGGGTTCTTTTTGAGAAAACTAGATAAGCTATGGTCTTAGCCGATCTTAAGTGAACTTAACCTTATGCACACAGTGCCTGTCTAGGGTTGATTGGCCGCCTGCTCTTACCGCTTATCATCATTCCACTCGGCGCTCTCGTGATGTAGCCACGGACTTATTATCGGCCCTTTAGAGCCCAGAAAGCCACTTCTTCCACCGGCTTCTTGTGGCTTTCTGCGGGCTATCTCAACATTTATTTGGTGGCCGGGATTTGCTACTAATTTCGCTTATCGCTTGACGTGATACAGGGAGATACACAAGGTAAATAATCACTTTAAATGTTTACGAGCCATTTCGTCGTCTCTCCTGTGTGTTTGTGAGGGGACCTCGGCGGTCTGGGAATTCAGCAGCAAAAATGAAGAATAAATTCTATATTTCCTCGCAAAAACCAAACTGACCCAAAAAAAAAAAAAGAACAGAAAGAGAGCAGCGGCGGGGAAATAAAGGAAAATCCCAAGGCAGACAGATTAAACAAACATTGGGCCGACAGCAGTCGGGCTGAGTCAGTCAGCGCCTTGAAGTGGCCAGTGCTTTTTTCCGCCCCCTCCCTTATTTTCCCCCGATCCCCCATACACCTCCCACCCCCCCATCAGCCCGCTTCTATTTTTGTGGTCACCAGCGGACGAACTGCATAAATTTTGCGTTCTGTGCCTGTGCTTCTCGGCCTCTGTAAATCTCGAGGCAAATCGGAATGTTCGCTCTGCGTGTGCAATTTGTGCCAAAGTTCTTGTTTAAAGACCGCGCCGAAAGGAGGCCAAACTAATAAAGATGAAATGGAAATACATTGAGAGAAACGAGAACGCAGACGAACTATAGTACTCTACGCGCGATCGCCAGACCGAAGGCGGCGCAGGCGGGTTCAAGGCTGCCGCCCATTGGAAAATGTGGGAAAAATATGCCTGACGGCCTGAGAACGAGAACTAAGCGAGAGTGGAAAGGGAAATGTAATGGAATCGAAAAGAAAACAAGAAAAATTATATAGGAATCAAGCAAATAATATTAAGGGATATTTATTAATAAACTTTATGTATTCTATTAGGGAAGATGACATATAATTATATATTGTACAAAAAAATCACTTCGAAATAATTTAAAAGGCTTAAACTATATCTTTATATAGCTGGCAATATATTATTATATATTTTCCTACTTAATTTTCTCTTTATTCTCCTAAATCCAATAACAATAATCCTATTTGAAAACACCTGAAAACATCAGGGATTACAGCTTTGTAATGATTTCGAGTATTGTCAATTTCTAAGCCGGCTAAGCCTCATCTTTGATCCGTGGATCATTTAGGGCTTCGCCCCAATTAATCCCGCTGAGCTGTACAGTTTCCAGGGCAAGAATTTAATTCTGGACGACCGAAAATCCTCTTTAAAGCGTGCGGCCACAGCAACAACATGTTGCACGACCTATCCCGCCGCCATGCCTGCCCTCCGGTGGCAACCATTTTGTCACGAGTCCTGCCGCAAAGCCCCACTAAAGAGGAACAGGCTGCCACTTTCAGGTTCTGCCGCCCGCAAATAAAAACATTAAATGCTTTGTTGGCCATGACTACCCTTGGTCCCTTTGCCACGCCATCCCTATCGGCCTCCCCATCCTCATCCTCATCCTTATCCGCCCTCCGCGGCAACGTGTTGGCCATTCATTCAGTCATTAAGTGGCAGCTGACGCCGCAGGGGGTGGCCACCGCCGTGCCGGGGGGGAATGGGATGTTAGGCAAGCTGGGATCCAGCTCCCACAATTTGTGGCCAGCTAAATAATTTTTATTACAATTCGGTTTCGGCTTAATGCTGTTTTTAGTGAATTTATTATTAATTTTCTCGTGTGGCTGTTGCGCCTATTTGGCTTTGAAAAATGTGGCATTGGGTTAGGTAACATATGGGGCTTTATTGGTATTTGTCGATAGTTTATTATTTATTGTTTATTAAAGGCATATTTAAGGGATTATTAAGATTTTAAAAATATGCTTAAAATATTAATAAATAATGATTAAATTCTAAAATCTAGGCCCCTCTTCTGCTTGCTTTACATATTTTTCCCTTTTATCCCAAGTCATAAAACCTCCTTGCCTCCCCTTTAAATTTCTTACAAACCCTTCCACAAAAAGTAGAATAAACATTTTGGGGATTTTTTTGTTTTTAAAATGCCATTAAAAACATTTCCATTGCGTACTTTACCTTGATTAGTCTGCGACTAAATCGCAGATAAAGCAAATCCAATGTTGCGGAACCAACGATTTCCGATTGAACCTTTCAGTAGGTCTCTGGCACACACTTTTGTATATATCAAGCCGAAAATGTCGTGTAAAGTTTGGCACTTCTTCAAAAAAAAAAAAAAAACGCTCTAAAGAAGACCCGTCAAATTAACCTTGAAATGTGAATAACATTTCGTCGAAGACTGGCGGCGCATTTTAATTGAATTTAATTAACATTTTACTACGCTCGATACTTTGGATATGGGAAAAGCGACGCCGAAAGCGACACAAAAAAAAGAGGCACAAACTGGCGGACAAGCGGACAGACGGACAAACGGACAAGCGGACAGGCGGACACTTGGACGTGCGGACAGCTGGCAATTGGCGGACAGGCCAAGCCAGAAAAAAAATATAACTAAAACCAAGTTGACAATGAAACGGCGACGCATGCGCAGACTAATTGTCGCTACTTGGGGAATCGAGGGGTTCTGGGGTGGACGGCTGCCCCTGAAGGCGACCAATAAAAAATATAAAAAACAACAACAACTACACTCGCAATGTGACCTAGACAACAACAAACACGCAGTGGGAATTATTCGCAGTTGTGGGTGGGAGTTGCGGGGCGGTGCCACTAAAACACTGAGACATTGCACTTGAAACCCAAGACAATGGAAAATTTGTAATGATGGATGTTGTCGGTGATTAGATCTCAAGGTTAAAGGTGGCGCTGGGAGGGAGGTTTCAAAAGCAAAAGCGCAGAATGCCAGCCAGCCAGCGGATGTAAGTGGAAAATTTAAATAATCTTTGAAAGGTAAAGTAAACGAGGAAGAGAAAAAAGTGCCAGGGAAAATGATTATCTTTATTATTTATATTTTTATAGTTAAATGCTTAAAGTTGATTGTTTATGTAATACTAAGAAAAGGAATACTTTTAAAAAACTAATGGAAAACTTATGAACAACTTAATATACATATATCATACTTGCATGTTATTAAGAACTATTGTTAAAAAAAAAAATTTGGTTTTTATAAAGTAAATTTTTTCCAAAAACTATATTTTTTTCTTACTTTTTGTTTAAGTAAATGTGCTGTGTATTTATTGTTGTAGTGAAATTAAGTTAAGTTAGTGGAAAACCTCTAGCAGCTACCATTTTTTCTCATATTTTTTGCAATAGACAATAATCGAATATTTATAATATAATTCTAAAACAAAAAATTTAAATTTTCTTAATTTTTCTTAAATACATTTTACTATAATCAAAACCACTTAAAATTCATCCTACTGTTTAGCTTCAAATGGAGTTGCTGCTTTTCCTGCAGCTCTTGTCTTTTATAAAATCTCCGCTTTCCGTCTATAAACTGCACTAAGAATTGTTTGTGCTGTGAATTGAGTTTCCAAGCCAAACTCGAAACACAAGCAGTCTCGACCGATTCAGGTATAATGCCTGTCCGTCGAAGATTCAGACAGAAGAGAAGGCACCCACCGCCCCAGAGAAGGTGTCGTGTTTGCTGGGTCTTTTGTGTTGGTGTCTCAAATTTAAAGCTTAGCTGCCACACCCCCTGGTTACCCAAACCCTTGGACACTCCAACCCCTTACAGGCAAAACCCAACCCTCTCTCCTGGACGCTTCTCATCTGTCAACGAGAATCCAGAGCGAACCAACAAGACTCCAATGTGTGTGCATTAAATGTCAATAACCATAACTTAATTCATTTGGACTTTCATTTGGTTTTCGGCTTGGGTTCTCTGCCTGTGGATTTGTGTGTCTTCTGCTTTCTGGCATTGGTTTGTCTTTCACATCGTTCATTGTCATTGTTTGCTTTTGAAACAAAGGTCAACTGACACCGCCACCGCCCCACTGTAAGTCCCCCCGATCCCCTCCACCGATAGGGAGAGCTCGGGGTATCGGGGCTCTGAAATCGAATAGGTCTGCCTGGCGGCCAGTGGCCAATGGCCAATGGCCAGTGCAAAAATATTGACTCAACTGCTGCATTTTTGCAGGGGCGGCAGGGCGAAGGCGCCTCATAAATCACAATGATGACCTGACTGGCCGAGCCGGTGGTGTCCCAATATTGGTTTAGGTCACCGGGAGGAAACAGTTTAAGCTAATTGTCAGTCAAAAGATATCTTGGGTTGGTTGCTGGGATTACAGGAAGGAAGTTTTTGAATCGAAGACAAACATTGAATTGAAAAAATTACAGTTTGTAGAAAAGAGCAATAAAGATGAAGATTATTTAAAATAAGATAAATCTGTATTGATTACAAGTTTTACTTTACTTTTAAGCTTACTGAAAAATTTATCATTCAAATGTTATTTCCAGGGTTATCTGTCTTCTTGAATGTTTCTTTATATAAATTAAAATATGTACATATTTTCTATTATTGCTGAACCTTTCTTCTTTTTAAATTTCAAATTGTAAACTATAAATTCTACTTCACATCCAAATACCCTTCTTTGAGGCCATGAAAGACTTCTTAACTCACATTTTATTACCCTCTAACCCTGTGTTCCACCATAAAATTTTTGCTCAGTCCCAGGAACTTTTCACTTTCCCACTAACCCCTAGGTCCCCTCCCTTGGCCATCATCAGGTAAATGGAAATGGAATACGTCTCGCATCGAAATTCTTTGGGGATTTTGGCATCAGCTCTCGGGGTCTGAAACTATCTCTCCGACCAATAAAAACGAGACCATTTTCGACTCGAAAAAAAATGAAATACCACAGGTGACTGACGCATGCCCCACACAGCACACAGCACACAGCATACAGCACACACTTTTTATGCATTCAGCCATAATTTACATATTTTTTAGCCAGCGAAAAGTGGCAATAAGAAGGAGCAAAAAGCTTGTGGCCGATAACAAAAAGAGCAGTGAGCAACCCAAAAGTAAACAGAAGTTTTTATTTTATTTTCGGAGTGAGGGGAGACGGGGATGCAACCCGGGAAGGTTTGGTTGAAATTGAAAACGGCGTTGATTATAATGTCAATACTCATAAAAACAACAGAAATACCCGTGCAAAAAAGTGGTTCGCTACAAAATGTATAACTCTAAACTTGTGACACAACGCGAAGTACAAAAATGAGAGATATACATATATTGGGGTCCGCTTCTCCTCCTCTTGGGTGCGGTCCAAAACATTTGGCTTGTTTTTACCTTTTGCCCCTTTTATTGTTGTTGTGTCCGCCGGGGCATTTATTTATTTTGCGGTCAGTATATTTGTGTTTTGCTGTTTTATTGGCATGTCTCTTTGGGGCTAAAAAATCAAAATGTATGTTTCATGTTCTCCACTGGCTCATTGGCTCATTGGCACTTCCATGGGCATTACTAATGGCGAAAAGGTGAGGGTATCCCTCTGGGTCTCGGCGATTAACTTGTTGAGCTAATGGGCCTGTGGCTCATTAAGAGTTAAGACTGAGAATTAATTTAATGTACCCCAATATTATTCAATTTAAATTATAGTTGGACTCGTGAAATTAAATGATTTAGTTTTATAAACTCACTTAAATTTATTGTATTTAAATTGGGAGAAGTAAGGCATTAGAAAGTTTGTGGAAACTGAGAACAATTTTTAGAAATATTTCTAAGAAAATGTGTTTATAATTATTAGAAATCAGTAACTTTGTTTTTAATATTATATGTTACTTTAAGATACTTTATTAACGGAAAATTTTGTCATAGTTATAAGGTTTTAATTAATTTAAATAGCATTTTAACTACAAATTTTTTATGTAAGCCTTTTTTATTTCACAAATTATTTCTGAAACATTTTTTAATATCAAATATTTTAGTTACAAATTTTATAAACTTAATAATTACAACCCTGACATTTGTTGCAATTTTTCATAGAGTATAGCAAACATCGCTTTGTGTCTAATACACAATTGATATCTTGTCGCTGGCTTGTCCTTTGGCTACCTGCCTGATCCGCCCCCCTTCCGCCAGGGGTTTGCTCTCGGTCGCCATCGGGGCGATGTCACCCCTCGGACTTTAATGCGCTTTGGCATGCTTTTAGGCAATAATTCATGGATTAACGCCATTTGGCTTAAGCTCATTTCTTTGGCTCTGCTTTTAGCGCAGAGGTTTTGATATTTGAAGCCTCGCCCTCGGCTCCAGCTTCATCTTCACCTTTCTGGTGGTGCCATCACCGTCGACACTCGGGACTCGCATTCCTCGGACGTGACTAATAAACTTTTGTGTCCCGACTCTAATGATCTTGCTCAATTTTCGGCAAGAAACCGAAAATCGTGTGTAGCGATTTGTTGACCACAACAAATTGCATTCGCCCGCAGGCCCATAAATAACTTTTGCAAATGTCCCGGGAATCCTATATCCTACAGGTATATATATTTGTATGTATATATATGTGGGTGTGCGTCCTTGTACCTGGTACCTGACTGAGTGACTGACTCCCAGGACTGACTGAGAGCACGTGCTAAGACCAGGGATATCCATTAATCAATTCTGGAGTCCGGAGGCGGTTTGGCCGCCCTGATTTATGCTAAGAAATATTATTTTTGATTTTTTAAAGAATATATTCGAGTGCACTCTGGCTGCCTGATGGTGTGGCCAACATCTTGTATCCCATAGACAGGCGTTAGATGAAATTCAATCGTTATGGAGAGCATCCTTAGCCTTGTCCCTTTTCAACTTCCCTTAGCCATTCCTATTCCCAGGCGGCGAAACATTTTGCGCTTGCTTTGTTTCTGCCAAGGCATGCAAAATTTTTGGATGGCAAAAAGACGATGAAAACGATGGGGATGAAAAGACGAAGGACACAAGGGGTTGAAGGACCCAGAGAAGGAGCCGGAGACGATTCAACCGGATGTGGAACGAGGCAGCAACAGCAGCGAAGGACTAGCTCGAGGGTCGAAGTTTTAAACAATGTTGCCAATTTAAGTAGCTGGCAAAATGTTTAAAATTTGTTTTGCAGTTCCAGGAAAATTAAACGGAAAAAGTAGGGTAAACCCAAGCCAAGTTTATTCCTATTTATCTGAACTCGAATGAAACTCATAATAGTAAACGCCGGAACTTACCTGATAGCTTTCCGGGGATCCCTAAGAGCGTGTTTCCTCTGAGAAATGTGTATAAAATATCTTTACAAACTTATGAATGCCAGGAAAGTCAAGGAAAACGCAACGGGATATGGCCATGGAAAAGGAAAACTCATTGAGTAGCAGCTGGCCATCATTGTTTGGGGAAATGGGAAAATGGGGAATGCTGCTGGCATGGAGCGCCGCACTGGGGATATCTTGTGGGTGACTGACGCTTTCCCCGAGTGTAAAAAGCGGCCCCAACTTGCATAACTTCATCTGCTTCTTTCCGCCAACTTCCGTTGCGTGAATTTCCGGCCATGGCATCTCCATTGTTTCTGCTGCTACTGCTGCTGCTGCTGCGTCCTCGGCTGCCACTTTCCATTTAGCTGAAAGTTGATTCGCATCCAGGGCATTTAATAAGCGCTTATTGTCCCATAAGCCCCATTGTTGGACGACCATAGTTATTTGTGTTGTTCGGTTAATACTTTCAGCGACTTTAATGGCCAGGAAAGCACAATAAGCCCCAGGCAAGTGGCAAACTTTAGCCAGAAAATTAGCAAGGACCAAGAAGAGCAACAGGATTTGTGGCTCAATTAGAAGAAATCACTTTTGGGGGTTTGTGTAAATGTCATAGACTATAAAATATAAAGGGATACTAGGGAGTGATTGGAATTGAGAATCGATAAATTACACAGAAGAATATAAATTAAAATACTAACAGGTTTATAAAAATAAGAAATTATACTTTTGTAAGCCTTTTTTTTTGTATTTTCTGCTAGTTGTATCCTTGCCTCTACCAACTCTTCAATTTCTGCTTCTGTAAATCTTTTTTTTTTATTTTTCTGCTGACTCTTTTCTTTCCCATAAAGGCCTAAGTTTGGGGCGTCGGCTTCTAATGCCATTTTGCGGCTTCCTTGGGCAATTAGATTGGGCATTTAGCCATGAAATTTGCCAACATATGGCTTCTATCTAGGCAAGAACATCAAGCGGCTAACATTAACAGCGCCTGTTACTGCCGTCGCGCACTGTTAATGGTACCAAGTGCAGCAGCAGCAGCAGCAGCAACAGCAGCAAAAGCAGAAATGTGGGGCTTGGCTTTCGGACTCTCTTTTGGGGCCCGCTGGCGCTCTCTTCCCCCGCGTGAGAGCTTTCGGCTGGCGTCTCGGCAAACTTCGGCTGTCGCTTCGGCAGTGTTACAGAGCGGATGAGTTCTTCAGTAGCCAACAGCACCGCTGATGCTACGCTTCGGTTTTTCTTCGTCCGCAATAACCGCCGCCGCCGCCGTGCTCGCTCTTAAGCGTCGAACCCGTATCTCTTCGCTCTGCGCCGCTGCTGTGCTTCTGTTGCTTCTGCTGCTGCTGCTGCTGCTGTTGGTGTTGGTCGATTCTGATTTTGACTTCGCTCTGCAGCTGCGTCCGTGCGCTTTTCGAAAATAGTTACAAGATGTTCATCGGAGTGAGTGGAACGCCGCAGCGGTAGAACGAACGATCGAACGGTCTTTCAGTGGACTCGGACTCTCTTGGCGGCCGAAGAAGCTCGCCTCCGAAATCGCAAACAGAATTGAAATTCAATTCCAAGCACAATCTCGTGGATGCTTCGTTCTTCGTGGAAGTGGAAACAGCAACAGCAACGGCACAAAGCAACCCGCAACAGAATTAATCAAAGCAAAGTTCTTATCAAAATTAAATATAATTCCTATTGCAGAGAGAATCTTCCGAAAAAGATCCTAAAAAAATCAAGAGTACAAGACCAGTGAAACTAGAAGTGCATTCTGTTCTTCCTTCTCCTGAAGCCATTTGTTATTTATAAATTGCTGACCGCAGAATATCTTCACTGCTAAAAATAGACAGCAACAAACCACACACAAAAAACGCCGCAGAAACAGAAATAAACCGAAAAACCCAAAGGGTAAAAACTCGAAAGTGCCAAAACAAACAAGAATTTCTAAAGGAAAACAAAAGAAAAACAAAACCAAAAGCCCAAGAAGTGCGTGTTCTTAAAATACACAAAAATAAAAAATTAAAGTAAAAAACACCGCAACAAAGTAGCAACTAAATATACATCTATTTTTTGCTTACAATTTTCTACACAAAACTGCATTTTGTAAAAAATAGAGTTTGAAACAAAAGTGTCAAAGTGAAGTGCGAAAACACACAAAAATATATATTTTGTATATTCTCAGCCAAACATAAACAAATTGAGAGATAGTGGAGAATTCCCCATTCTCATTTCCACTCGGATTCTGTGCATTTTATAAAGATTCTCGTTTTTTGGAATACAAGGTGAAATCCATTGGTTCCGCATTAAAGTGTTGAAATAAATTAACTCTTGGATACTTCGTGAACTTTGCATTTTGGAATACTGCAGCAGCACCGCTCTTGGATAAATACTATATACTTCCTATTATATTGCCCATCGATCTGGAACTTGCAGGGGAAATAATTTCACAAAGGTCAGTAAACAACTTCTGTGTGGTGTGTGTGATCTCGCTGCTTTCGGTTGAGTAATAAATAGATTGTGGCTCTGGCATAAAGAAATTCATTTATTGCCGTCGCAAGATATTTGTATTATGCACACGTCATTAAGCATACGACAGGTTGGCCAATGTAAGAATCTGCCTGTGAGCCAGCAAATGGCCCTGAGAAAAGTGTAAACAAGAAAATATTGGTGGTGTTTGTTGATCGAAAAAGAAGATAACGAAAAATACAAATTGGACATGAAATTTAAAAAATACTGTGTATTTAAAGAAAAATTAAATTTCTTAAAAATATGAAGCCCAAAATGAATTTATTAGCAAAAAATACCAAACATACTATAAATTTATTTTGCTAAGACTTATTTAACTCTTTGAAATGATTTACCTACTAAATGTTGGAAATGTTATATCTCAATTCAAATAAAAAGTGTTTATTAAGAGTGTAAAAATATGTACTTAAGAAAAGAAACAATTCAATTTAATGAAAAATTAGTAATGAAAAGAAAGTGAAATTCAAGAATATTACTTTAAAATTTGCAAATTTGCTTAAAATTCTTTTAATTAGTCCTGATAAATTACTTAATAAATGGTTAACTTTGAGATTTGGCATAAACAAATTAAAACAATTATTCAAAAATATATTAATTCATTAAAAAGAAAAATCATTTTGTAAAAAAAACCTCTTTTGGAAACATAAAAATAATTTAAGAAACTACTAGGAATCTTTAAGGCTATGCATATTTGTCCAAATATGGAATATTAAGATTAAGTTCAAAAATTACTTAAAGTTACAATACATAGTATAAATTATCTCTTACCTTAAACTAACTTAACTAACTTCACAACAAATCTTAGTTAAATAATTACAACTGCTAAAATCCAAACCCTTGCCCTGAAATTCTGCCAACAGCAACCCGATTTAATTGGAATAAACATAACCAGCTGGGGTTAGGTAATTGAACAGACTTTCCGCGGAAAACAATTCCATTCCGCATCAAGAGCGACGGCCACCAACACCTGGACACAGGCTCGGGCAGCAAATTGAAAGATATATACAAAGAATAATACCCATTTGTGCCCATGGCCGGAGTAGAGTAAACAAAAGTGCCCGAGTGCATATCTCGTTACCAGACCAAGGATCATCATCGTCAAAACAAAAGCGGAGAATTGCAAGAAAGAACAACAAATATGGGCAGAACAAGAAAAGGAAAAAGACTGCGAACTTTTCTCATTATCAACGCAAGTGTTTTTTTCACCCTCCTACGTTTTTTATCCTCCTATTCAATTTTTTTCTCATTTGTTATAAGTAGAAGTGTCATTCGGTGGGGCCATGGATATGGTCAGTTTGAAGCTCCGGAATCAACGTCATTCACAAAAATCGGAGGAGGAGAAACAAAAAAAAAGAAAAATGAAAATTGTAAAAACGCGCAGCCTGACAATTTTTACATCTGTCATAAATTTCCCTGCACTCGCACATAAATCTATTTTCTGCATTTTATTTGTTTATTTAAAATTCTTTCGCCCAGCTGCGGGGAAGAGAACAAAAAGACGAGAGCGCCATAATTTGCAGCCTGATTGATGTGACAATTCTTTAATTAATTTTTGTTGGAACTGCGCTGCATATACTTATGTCCGCCTGCCATTTAATTAGCAAATCTGTTTTTGGGTAGGTAATACATCAGCGCAAATGAGGGGATGCGAGTGCAGCAGAGAAATGGGTTTATTCACACTCGAAGTGTCTATTATCTGGCTCGTTTACCTTCCCCCGATCAGGTAGTTGAACCCTAGTCGTGTCCTGGCTTGCCCTTCCTCCTCAGATATAGATCACTTTCTCTATATTGTATATATATATTCTACATTTATCGGTCTCGTGCTGTCACCTTTTCCCACGATTTGCCAATCAAACTCACGGAATGTCTCTGCCAGCCAAGACATTTTGGTAATTATTTAGAGGCGGCAGCACCCCGAAAAATGAAATAATGTAAATAATACGAGCGTTGATAAGACCTGAGTATTATGTGCCTGACGTTGAGATCGGGTTCAGTGACTCGACTTTATCACTGCACTGCACGGTCACTGTTTGCTGAAACTTTTTGGCTCAACATTCCCGGTTCTTGGGTCTTCGTTCTTCTGGCTTCTTGTTTCTGTTCTACTGATAAGAATGCCAGAAGCTGAAGCGAACCAAAAACTGAAGCAAGATTATTCTGCATTTTGGGTGCTTGACAAGAAATGGAGAATTCTGTGCTTGGCAATTTCTCTAAATTATATTAATTTAAAAAAACCCTGAAAGAAGTATTAACTAAGTTTATCGGAGTTAAAAAGAAACATCCTTAATAAATACAATAAAATACCAACTCATTCAAGGACAATTTAAACCGCTTTCTTTCTGCATAAGATATCTGCTTTAAGATGTTTAAATTTAAATTTAGTTAAGCCCTTGCAAACGTCATAAATTAATGAACCGCTTGTTATGACACAAAGTAATTAAAAGCCAATTTTCTTATCTGGCAAACTCGGCAAAGTATGCCACAAATCAAGGGAAATACAACACTTTTTCAGCTATAAACATATAGTATATGTTATTGGCAAGAAACTACAACCGATGGAGAGATGCCACTCAAGGCATTTCCCAGTCATAATAAATATTGTTAAATATGCACAATGCATTATGTTACATTTACCCCCACCCAATTAGCTTCGGCTGCTTGTGCAGTAAATAAGCCGCAGAAAGAAAAATATACAAGAGGCGGAGGAAAAAAAAAAAAGGAAAACAAGAAACACAAGAGCGGCGGATGAAAAGCTGGCAATAGAAGAAAATACGAGCATTTTCTGCGCCGCGCCACATTTTGCAGGCAACGCACATAAATAAGCTGTGGACCCAAGATGCCAAAAAGGCAACAGAATGGGCCGAATGCCGAATTGCGAATGCCGAAACTTGGTCGCATTGTTGCTGCCACTGCCGCTCACTGTTATGGTTGGCAAGTGGCCAAAAAGACATGGCCAAATGTGCGCCAGTTTTTAGCCATCATCATCCAAAAAGTCAGCCATTCAGCCAGGCAGCCAGCCTACCAGCCTCCCATCCCAGTTCTTCTCTCGGCCAATTTCTGTTGTCGGCCCGCTAATAAATAATTTTAATTGTATTGCTTTTATTTTTACTCTTGTTCACTGGGCTGCTCTACTTTTTTGGTAATAAAAAGATTTCCATTGTTGCACTAGTTGGCAGCGGGAAAATGGCCAGAAAACGTGATCAACAGCAAATTGAGTTCGCCTTTACAGCCTGGCCAATTTGCACAGTGTGAGTCTTATCAGGCTGCAGCGACAGCATTGAGGTTGGCCAGGTTCTTCCATTACTGTTTTTTTTTTCTTTAATTTTTTGCACTCTTTCGGCCGTGTCGTCTGGCGGCAGTGCCTCCTCCTCCTCCAATCTTTGGTCGACAAATATGTCGAGTGCTTGACTTGGGCAAACTTTGTCACTGATAAGACTGTTGAACACACCCGATCAGGCCGTCTTCTTGCTCTTGCACCCAGCCAGAAGCTCTTCAATTTTATGCTGATGCACTGGAAAAAATCACTTATTGAAGCTAATGTGTCCTTTATAGATTTGCCAAGACTGGGAACGATACCTGTTGCCGTAGAGCTAAGAATAAATATAGCTTATATATACAAAATTTTATGAAATATTATGCATTCTATCATTTATGAATTATTTCCCTTACCTTTCCTTATTTATTACCTTTTCCAAATATTTGTTTTTCTCTGCGTGCATCAAGAAGTACCATATTACCCATACGCCACGTTGCCCTGAGACTGAAATGAAACGAGACGAAAGTTGTCTTGGTTTTATTATTATGATGACGTTTTTTTTTTTTTTTTTTTTTTTTGGGACTTGGTCACGTCTTCAATGCACTTTGCTGCTCGATCGAGGGGGACATGCGGGGGTTTTGGGCGGTGTGCAGTGACATTTATTATTGCCTGTTATTGGTCTTGTAGCTGCTGGTCGGTTGGTCCCTGCACGAGTGTCTATATCTTTATATCTATATAGCCAATGCACGGGTGTATCTACATGTGAGACACACCCACACACAGAAGGATGGACGGGGTAAAGGGGGGGAGCACTGAGTTTTATAGGCGCTTTCAATACTGGGCCAAGGTAGTTTTTATCTTTTTACTTTGCCATTTCATTGTTGATGTGATTGCTGCCTTTGTTGTTGTTACTGTTGTTGTTATTATTGTTGTTGTTGTTGCTAGCCCGTCTGGCAGCTTTAGCCGATTTTGTTGCCTTTTGTAATTGCAATCCTTGAACATTTTTTTGTTCTCTTTTCTTTTGCACATTTTCTCTGCCTGCTGTCTCTTTAATTTTGCATTACTCAGCCGCTTAATTTTATTTATTTTTTGCTTGTGGGAGATAATAAGATAATAAGAGCGTTAATTTGATGAATATTTTAAAATGCTAAAATTATTCCAAAATTGCTTATTTTATAGCTTTGCAAACTCATTTAATTTCTTAGATTTATTTGTATTTATTTTAGCTAAATAAAACTTCAAGTATGTACATCCTTCTTCCAAAATGTTCCTTACTTTAGCAAGCATTTCCGGACCACACACTAAGCCCCTCTCTTTCTAACTTTCTCTCTCTCTACTTACAATAATGATTTAAATGATTTACAAACTTAGAAAAGCTTCTTCGCATTTCAATTTAGAATTTTGTTCCATTTGGTTTGTTGGCTTTATGCTTGTTTTCGCTTTTCCACTGACGTCTGCTAGAAATTTTCCATTGCATCGAGACAATTGGCAGCCAAGTCAAGTCAAATGAATGCAATTGGCACACATACATGCATACGTGGATGCATTTTCCACCACCCCCCGCTGTACGCCCCTGCACTTACATATCTCTTATTCGATCAACCTTCCTTTCTTGGCCCGACTCTTTGGGTTCGTTTTTCAAACAATGCCAAGCTGTCAATGCTATTGATTTGAGTGTGCGACTTATGTTTGCCATGTGAACGCCTTTGACGCCCATAGACGCCCCCTTTTACCCATTTTACCGGCGCCCCTGGTACGTCCTTTTGCTCTCACTTCTCTGGGTATCCTTACGTTCTTGTCTGCGTGTTGCAATCAATGGGTTTTCCTTGGCAAGCGCTTTTCTTCTGCGCCTTTGTTCGCAGGCTTTCCCGCACGCTTCTGATCCTGCCTTCCGCTGGTGTTATTCCCGCCCTTTTACCTCCCTCCTCGGCACCCAGACACACATGTGACTGCATCCCAAGGCAAAAGTGCAAAGCTAACGCCAAAAAACGAAAAGAAAAACCAAGGCAAGAGAAGCGAAAATTTTCCACTGCACAAACTTTGTTGCCGAGCTTGTTTTACTTAAATTGTATTTGTACAAGGCTTCAACACTGCCACTTTACACAAAAAAAAAAAAAAGCCGAGAAATATATTTCTTCGTCTTTTTTTGGGTGCTGCCAAAAAACTGCTAACTTGTAGTTTGTGCCGCCTGCCGGTTGGTAAGTCCTGACTTTTTGCCTGCCGAAATAGCAACGAAATAAAAAAATACAGAGAAGAAGGTAATTCCTGGATATATATGAAGCAGATCCAGCTGCTATATAGCCACTCCCAGCCAGAAGAGGCATTGAACCAAAATAGTGAGGCCAATTCATTGGCTTTTGGCCTCTGCTTTGGTACAACATAGGGGAAAAGCTGGTCATAAACAAGACTTTCTAGCTGCTGAATAGATGGCCATAATCTATGATGGGCCCACTGCCTTACTCCTTTGGCAATGTCCTTGTTATCCTCCCATATCATTCGACTTGGCCCCGGAGGCCTTTTGTTTAGATTTATTGCTTTTTCTGTTTGTCTTCGCTGCCTGTGACTGTGCCAGTGCCTGTGCCTGAGCCTGGGCCCCTTCCCCGGTTCTTTTTAGTTGATAATTGATGAACATTGTGACTGCTGCATAAAAGGATGTTGTCCCAGCATCCACACACTCGACCGAAGCTGACCAGAGATCATGGACCATAGGCCATTGTGTTCCATTCGATGTGCCAATACGTACATGTATGCAGAGGAGACATGTCAATCACACTGATTCAATTAAGTGAAGTGCAAGCCACACAAATAAGCAGCGCACACAGGCACAAATCCGGACCAGGATGCGACGCCAATGCAAACAAACTCTCGGGGGCTCAGTCCGGGCAATTGAGGAGCGACCTCAAAACAATTGTTTGCCTTGGTACTCCACTTGCGACCACAAGGAGGGAATGCCAGGACTCTCTAGAAGCTGGAAGTGGGAAATCAAGGAAGCTCACATTAAGGACACAAATTGATTAATAGAATATTTAAGAAAAATATAGGCAGCACAAGAAAATCAATGGATACAAATTGTATCCATAATTTATCCAGACTCTACTCTCTTACGAAAAGTAAGATTTATTTACCACAAAAGAACATTCGTTTATAACACTCAAGCAGAGACTTCATAACCGACAAAATCACTCAGTTATTTCATATGAATGTCGTAAATAACAATCAGCCGTGGTCCTGCCTCCCTCGATCCAATCCCTCGCCTGTCAACAAAGTCGTTGCAGGTGTTAAGGCGTGAACATGCACACGGCGGGGAATGAGTGCTAAGGACTGCCGTTAACTGCTCGCAGGACTGAAATCGTGTGCCAAATGCCTTCGAGCGGCAACTAAAAGTCATAACAGCAACAGGAACAACAGCAGAAATAGCTACAGCAACGGCGATGAAGCTGCTTTAATGATGACAGGCCCCAGCCAAAGGGAGAAAAACTCAGCTCAAAGCCAAGGGCCAAAAGTATTTTCTACCGCCAAGCTCAAAGAGGCACAGCAAGAGAAAATCTATAAACAAAAATATATATATATAATAAATAAAATGAAACAGAATCTCTGAGAAACCCACACATTTATAGCTTAAGTCTTTCTCTCTATTATAATATTTCCATGTAATTTATATTGGAAATATCCTTCTTAAAAACCCACTCAATCGATCAACACAATTTTTCTTTCTGTGCAGTTCATTGTTTCTTTGTAACTGTGTCTGCGTGTGTGCTCATGTTGAATGATTGCCGACGCCTGCTGCTGACAAGTGTTGCGTGTTTTGAATATGGTCCCACATCTATTCAGTGAGTACGTCTATACTCACTCAAGTATGTCCTTTCGACTTGCCGCCTAATGACAAAGCCAAGCGAATTTCGAGCTCCTCAAGTGCTTTGTTTGCCACGCTCATGGCAATGTTGATTGCCGCTGTCGAGGGGTTTTTCCCGTTCGTATTGAAAGTGTCCTTCAATCTGGAACATATGTTTGATCTGCAAGTACAAGCAAAGCCTTCTTGAGGGACTCATTTGGGGCGATGGGGCGTGGCCTGATTAGAGGTTCTTGAGAAAAAGAATGGCGAATAATAAAGAAGAAGGAAAGAGACTGTTATTGTGGTTAGTTTTAGAGTATAGATATAAAATCCTAAGCTTTTAAGTGTGGTTTTTAATATTATACTAAACCTACTTTAATTATAAGATGTTAACCTAAAATATTTCACCATAAAATACCTCTCAAATCTTCAGTTTCTGTTTGACTTGATTTATCCCTCTAATTTATCCTCCCAAGTGGACAGTAAATAAACCTCCCTTTCAGCAAAAACGGCAGCTGCTGCCACTTGCTTAAATCCTTTTGTTGATTGACTCACCTTGAATGCCGGCAACTTTGCCTTTTAACTGACCTGAAAGTTTGTTAATGCCATTCCCTGAACGGCGATAGAAACCCGGCTATGCAAACTGCAGGCTGCAGAAGCAGCTTCTGCTGCTTAGCTTCATTTTAATTTTTAGCTGCTGCTGCTGCTGCTTCTGCTGTTGGGGGAAAAAGCAAGAAATAAAAGTTTGCCGTCAGGGCTTTTGTGCCACTTTTCATGCTGCATTGCAAATTTTTTCAATGTTGCCACTGGTCCTAAACGAAAAGCGGGATTACGGGGTGGCATAAAGTTTTTAACACTCATTTCATTCAAAGTTTGCCGGCACATAACCAAGTCGTGGACAGCGGTTTGAGGGGTAAGGGGGGAATTTACTGCGGCTCTCTAGGGGTCATTCAATGGTTCATCAATCATGCCACGCCCTCTAATCAAAACATGAAGTGTCGAAGAGAGTGGGCTCAGGTTATGCCAGCCATATGTTGCCCACTAGCTCGCCCGCTCGGTCTTTCTGTCTGCCTCGGCCCCTAAAAGGCTGCAGCAATTTCGTTGATTAGCCTTGTGTCTGCGGGAATTTTCCTCACAACGCCCACAGGTCACCGCCCACAGCCGCCTACCTTTCACCCCACCCGCTTTATCCTGTTTGTTATGGCTAAACATAAAAACTAAACGTTAACGCGCACACATACAGATGGCATGTAATTGATACGAAAAGGGAGGATGCGGGAGAGAAACACGAGGAGATATACCTCGGCCTATATACGGATCCATATGGGGATCTAGGGATGCATTTAGAATAGGGAATATTATTTAAAAAAGTAAGCAACCAAGGATATATTTATTTATAATATGAAACATTAGGTAGATATGAAAATATTTCAAATATTTCGAAGTGCGATAGATACTAAATATGAAATATTTATTTTAATATATTGTTCACTCTATTACTTTTTTATTTTAAAGATCTAATTTAACCTCTCTTTTTTTATTATCTTCTTAAAAATAATTAAAGTGTATTTTTTTAACGACGACTCTCAGGCATCATCTCCATTTAGAATACCTTTGGTTCCTTGCTTTTCTTTTTATGTGTGACGCTTGGTTTTTATTGCGGCTTGGCTTGCCTCAAGGTAACGGGCGATGCTTGAATGTGTGTATTCACACCACACACACACACACAACCACCCGCCACAGAAACCACCCTCGGGCTCCCATTTCCACTTGGAAACCCAAGCCCAAAGCAGGCCAAACCTCAGCCATTCCTCAGATGGCGGCCAACACCCAACGCAGCTTCATCTGGGCCCCGTTTTATTCCCATTGCCCCATTTCGGCACACAGGTGCACGTTGATATATGAGTTTGGGGTTGGCCAAAAGACAGCCGGGGCAGAGGCAGAGGCCAAAGTCGTTTTAGGCTTAGGTTCGAGCTGATATATGTATATAGCCACGTGGCAATAGCCAGATCCCCACGGCACATCTCCTCCATCTCTCTCGGTCCAGCCCATCCACGTTTATTTGGCAAGAGCCACATTTGAGTTTCTAATCAAGGTAATTTTATGTTTGCCAAGCTCCGACTAATGCCAAAATTACATTTTTAGTCGCTTTGTTGTGGTGCCATTTCGCCGCCATAGCCACTTGCGCCGGATCTTGCCGCACTTTGTGTGGTTTTTGGCCAACGCGGCGTATGCGTGATAAATGCAAGCCAACATTTGGCTTATCCTTAATGCCCATGCGAGGGTGTTTGTGTGTCTGTATGCTGTGGGTGTGGTGGGAGGAGGATGGAGTGTGGAGTATGTATGTGGGTGCTGGTGGTGGCTGGTGTGCAAGTGTGACTGCGACTGTGGAAAATGGCCATTCGCTTTGAGCTGCTAATTAGGCCAACACTGTGGGTGGGAAACCAGCAAAACAACAGCAGACGCCGCCAATTGTATATGCCAAGACAAGCCATTAACATTAGTGGAGAGGATGCGAATGGAATGAGATGAGATGGCCAGTGGAGATGGAGATGGAGGATACCATTTGCTGGGCAGGAGCCAAAACAAAAGGTCGTATTTGAGGCCGCATTTGTTGCCTTGACTTGCTGGCTAAGAACAAGTACAATGTAATTTGGTTTAATATATATTCTCAATTATTTATTAAAATTTAAGTAGTTAAGAAGAAACTTCAGTAATAAACAAACCAATATGCTTCACCTTTCATTTCCCTGAGCCCCAAAAAGATTCCTTAGCAAAATGTGCCGGTCATCATAATGATGTGACAATGTCTGTAAATGCCCGACCCACTTGACAACTCAATCCCAATTCGAATTGATGCATCCAATCAACCATTTCGCCCAGCCATCCATCAGTCAATCAATCAATCAGTCAAGCGATCAATTGCGCCTGCGTTTAGGGTCAAAAGAGGAGCGCTTGTCAACGATGAAAGCTCCAATAAGAGTGTGTGGGAAAATGTGAAGGGTTGCTTGTGTGTCATCACTGTGTGTGTGTGATGTGAGAAGTGCATCACTTAATGCATCGATGGGCAAACGATATCTGGGCCATTGGCACTAAGTGTTAAGAGCGTTTCTATATTTAAGCATTTGCACTGATTCGGCACAAATAAGTTGAGTTTGGATAGAAAGAAATATGAGTATAAAGCTTATACTCAAGATAATTTTTTATATTTCTTCTATTCATAATTTTGCCTATATATTAACATAAAATATTCTATTAAAATTGCCTTTATTACACTCTAAATTTTTCGTATATCCTTTTTTTTGCAGTTGACATGTTCAAAGCCAACGAGGAACGCTTCACTTTACATATCGGTAAGTGGAAATCTGTCTGCTCCAAATTTATACGCTCAACTTAAAAGCTCATTAAAAATTGAATGCATATGCAAATTCCAACATTTTATTTGGGTTCCCATGGTGGCAGTCAAAGGGCAACTAAAGTTGAACCTAATCAAAAATACATATTGACACCACAACGAGATGGGGGGAGACGCTGAGCAAATACCAAATGAACATTCTGGCAAAAGGAGACCCCTAACGAAAGGGAAATTTCATTCAAATGTTCCTGCTGGCAGTTTCCCCCTCTTTTGAAAGGGAATATATATATATTTATATATAGTCCTGTGTGTGTCTGGCAGTTTTCAAAGTTTTTTGTTTTGAATATTTGACAAGAGTTAACCTAATTGACAGGCTCAACGTTCTAGGATCCCCCGCTCAGCCGCATTAATCATACGCCATGTGTTACAGACCGGCACACACATATGAGATTATTTTGGGTTGCAAAAAGAAATTCAGCATTCCGGCACATGAAAATTTCATTAAATTTTAAGCTTGTTATTTTCCGACTGTCTCTGGGTCTGCTATGGGTCCGGAGTCTGGTTAGGGTTTGTTGCTGTTGCTGCTGCTGCTGCTGCTGCTGCTGCGATGACAAACGCCCCAAAAAGCTGTCATTAGTTGAAATCACATGTCATTGGCAGGGCCAGAGTGACCCGACGACGACGAGCGTGCCAGTCATGGAAGGCCCAAAAGAAAGGCGTAGCCAAACGGGGGTCACAAGGTCTCACTGGGGAAACGATTCCGGTGACCTTTTTGGGGGCACAAAAAGCTGTGAAAGTTTTTGGGTCGAAGGTAACACTACGGTTGGGTGATTCTTTGGGGCTTAGATAGCGAAACCTATTTGTTATAAGCGTTGTTAAATGAATCTTCTTTGACAGCAAGACTTGGCATGGAAAAAGAAAGTTTTGGAAAGGCTAAATAAATATAACATAAAATTGTTTTATGTAAAGATTTCTTAAAGAATTTTTAACTCAGGTTTATGGCTATGGTTATAGTTCAGCTAAGGTAATATGTAAATTTTACTTTTATGATTTAAGGATAAATCCATTAAAATACCTCCTGCTTTCGCTTTTAAGTGTAAATATTGTTTCATTTAAGTTTTATAATTTTCTCCCCTACTTTTTCCTCTTAAAATCCACCCTAAGCCCCCTTTTAATGGCATATCCTTCCATACGCTTATGAACTCGCGTCAAGTGTGAAATTTGTGTGTCTGTGTGGTTGCCTGTGTGTGTTTGAGTGTGTGTATGTGCTTGTTTGCCGGCATCTGTTGTTGTTGGGTGCTTAAATGTTTGCCTACGTGTCACTCTTGTCACTGACAGTCGCTCTCTCGCTTGCACAGGATGCTGCTTTTATGACAGTTCATTGATATTCATTTGTGTGCGTGTGCGTCTGAGTTATATGTCCCTGGAATCAGGGATATGAGAAGAAGGAGAGGTCCTGTTTGACCCTTTTTTCGAAAACTTAGTAAATTCAATTCCGGCCAGTCGAACGCCTTCGTTAAGATGTTCAATTAAAAAGCACAAAAAGCAGCAGTAACAAAAAAAATACAAAACAAAGCCCTCTGAGGGGACCACAAATCGGCTTATGGCCATAAAGCGACTTGCAAAACGAAACGAAAAGCAAAGGAAACCGAGTGAAACTCAATCAAAAGTGAAGTTTGATTTCCTGCATGCGACTCTTTTTCCTTATTTCGATTTCCTTGCATACTTTGCAGCGCCCGGGAGAGAGAATGGGGAAAAATGTACGAAATGCTGGCGATTTCCAAGTGCTCAGTCTTCCGCTGCCACTGCCACTTCCATTTCCCCTTTCTTTATTCCCTTTACTCGCATTGTCTGTCGCCGTATTTTCCTGCCTCAATCAATATGGCTTAGGCAGACTCGTTATAAATTCATGTCCGGCGTTTTTTCTTTATTTTTTATCCCAGCGAACCCGGCATGAATATGAATGAAAGGGAGTATAGTCAAGGGAGGTAGGGAATATATCAACAAAAGTATATACAAAATATTCAGCTTATTCCCATCTTTTGCTGAGCAATCAGTTTTTAAGACCAATTTATGCTTAGTGTTTTGCAAATTAAATAACATTTTTAGACACTTAGAACTAATATTTCGCCCGCAAACGTACATCAGCTGCATAGCCCTGGGCACATTTCTTATGACAGTTTTTTCTCCCTTATCCTTATCCTTTTGGGCTGCAAAGTTTCACTCCGCCAGCCTTTTCACTGTTTGACTTTTTCTTCGCCAATTGAACTATCTAAAAAGAAAACTCTTTTGCCATCCCTTTCGGCTTGGCCTTTTGTGCGGAAATTCCTTTTCAAAATCCTTAGCAGCAGCCGAAGGATGGATGGTTGGAAAAGTTCAAGTGTCGACAAACTTTAACTTCAGCCAGGAGCAAACCTGAGCAAACAAAATCTCATCAATTTTTCAATGCTCACCTTGCCGGAGAGCAGAACAGAAGAAACAACAGCAACAGAAATTAGCAAAGTTAGGGCGAAGCGGAAATTTCATGAGGTTGACGGAGGAGGGTGGTGTTTCCACAAAATCCCCATTGATATACATCTTCTAGGCCGAGAGCAGACACTGAGACACTTAATCCGCACGTTTACACCTCAACGCACACAACAAACAAACACCCGGAATAAGGGTGGCGTGGCCTGGAGCTCTGTGTTACCTTCGCCATAAATTTGTGTATCCTACTTAATAATTAACCAGGAGGCAGGGGGCGTGAAAAATTTGAGGTTTTTGCCAACAAAAGACTCGAAAGACTGCTAACTAGGCGGGGCAGGGGGTTTTTTAGCAGCCGAAGGTCAAGGGGTTGCCATGAATAGGAAGTGCCGAAAATCAAAAGTAAGATTAGACTCCGATGCGAGCTCGAGATGAGCTTCTTCCGAATCGATTCACTCCGCAGATTAATTGCGACCCATCGAAGCGGTATAATAAACGATTTCCAGGAATCGAATTAGATACCCCCAAGGACTAGTCGTGTGTGCATTTAATTAAACTGGCAATAGACAAGATAATGAGATCCAATCCGGAGGCTAATATTAGCTGAGAGCTAGTAGGATTTTATTATTAACTTTTCAGTGGGAAAATAGCTCTTGGCTCTAGTTTGAGTTTAGCTATTGCACATCCTGGCAAAACAGTTATTTATTAAGCTAGATTTCCTGCTTAAAGTCAAATTATAATCCATTTGAACTCGCCAAGAAATAATTGGCATAGCTCAGCCAATCAACAACGAATTCTCCTCCGAGGAATACCTTGAAACTTAACAAGTTCTCGCAAGTGGACTTTCTCCCATTCTTTTCAACGCCGCCGCCCCGAGTTATTCTAGAGATATTTTTCCCCATTTCGTATTCACTTTTCCTGCGGTTTTCGCTCTTCCTTCCTCCCCGCCAGCCAGCAGCAATAAAAAAAAGGTGGAGGAGCAAAGTTAGATGATTACAAGACAAAATGCGGCGTTGCTTTAATTGCACCCGAAGCCCCAACCCTCGACCCACATCTGACCCTCGCCCCCAGTCACCCCAGTCACCCCAGCTACCCCGGAGTCACCGCGACGCAGGCAGTTCAAGTTAATTTGCTCGGCGCCTGGCTCAACGATGTTCCACTCGCTCATTAATTACAGCTTAGTCCGACCCGCAGTCGGAGCCCTAATGATTTACCTGCAGATGCTGTTGCTCTCTTCTTACGGTTATTGCTGTTCTTGGGAAAGCCATACACCTGTAATTCGAATGGGGTTAAATCTAAGGAAAAATCCTTGTGATTGAACTCAAATTAGGCAGGCAAAAATATGGATGATATGTTGCTAGGAAAATGAAGGGTAAAATAGTATTTTATTGGGGAAAATTGGGATACTGAGGAGTTACATTGGTTATTTCGTAGCAAGTTTTTGGAGGGATATTTCAGTTATAGGTATGGTATTTATTTTTTATTAAATAATTTAATTGAATGAGTTAAAAATTATTATTTTAAAACCTTCCAACATTTTCTTGGCCTGTATAATTGCTTTAATATATTATAAATACTTTTTTGTTCCTTTTTTTTGCCTTATTATTTCTTGATTCCTGCCACTTTGTCAGCCGCCGCCTTTTGCACCTTTCGCTTTTGCGGCTGTTTCCGCTGCGGCTTCTGTTTGGAAAAGGACTCTTCTTTGGCGTGGCTTTTCCTCTGCTTTATCCTTAACGCTGTTTCTTTTTTATCTTTCAGCGGCTTCTGCTGTTCCTTATTAATGCTTTGTAATCAAATACACTTTTACCTATCTGTTCTCGTTACCTTTTCCCTGACGTTTTTCGTTGATTATTTTGAGCTTTGCTCACTATCTGATGGCCGCCTGCCACGCCCCCATTGGCTGTGCATTTAATTAAGCAAATAGCAGGAAAAGTTTGTTTGCCTTTTTTCGGGTTTTCCCTTTCTCTATTTTGGGGTTTTCCCTTTTTTGGGTCAAAATGGAATGGATGCTCACTTGTTGCTTATTTTCGGCGTTTTCTATTAGTCTTTCCTTCTTCCTTGGCGGTTGCTTTGAGTAAATAATTATGGAAATAGTCAAGTAAGCTGGTGGATAAGGCACGGAAAAATGTCGGATGCTTTTCCTTTTTGACTCGATAAATTAAAGAGCATTAATACTCCTTTTGAGTTGTGTAAAAAGTAATTATTTAAGAGTAGAAACGTGGTAAAATCAATTAATATTTGCAAGCTCTCTTAAACACTTAAATACAAAAGTTAACTTTAAAATAAAAAAGAAAGCCACATTCTTTTTATACTCTTTCACTTTTTTCTTAGCAATCCGCTTTCGGGATTTTCATCTCTGTGAAACATCTGCTGCAGTTGCAGCTATTTTGATTTCCCCGACAAATTACCGCTGAAAATTGCCTTTGCTTTTTCTATTTTATTTCCCGGAAGTCAAGTGTGACGCTGTTTCATGTGGCTCTCCAATGGTGCATATTTTTATTTTTAGTGCTTACTGAATTCAAGAGTATTTTAGGAGGTATTTTCTATTTAAAGATGTAATTTTCTATGTTCCAACTGAAGATATTAGATATATATATGTTCTAGGAAATAATCGTTGTTTTCCTCAGGGTACTTAAAATTCCTTAAAAATTGCCTTTTTACCTGAATATTTATTAAAATTTAGTTGTCTTTCTTTTGACTTCATTGATTTTTCCTGGTCATATGTATGTGATTGAGCTCCTTTTTATAACAACTTGTCGCCTCTCAACTACACTCACTTTGCCAATTTGCAACTAAATTTGCACGGTTGTCACTCGGCGGAAGAGAAGGTGCTATTTCTGCCAGGACGAAGGACAGCTAGCTCGCTCACGTTTGCCGAGCAGGAATTTAATAAGAAAATATGCTGCCAGAGACGTGACACAGCGCAGAGCAGTGGAAATGGGAAACGAGGGAAGGGAAAATAATTCCGCTTTAAGCAAATGTCATGCCACAATGCACCGCACAGCCGTTGGACCGCAAATGCAGTTTAATTTTAATCAAATTGCCTTGCAATTAAGCGGCAAAAAGGAGTCAGCGCAACAAGGAGATGCTTAAATTAATAATAACAATAAATGACTTGCCAAACGGTGGCACCAGCGGGGGGTTTGCAAATTGGAAGGGGTTGTCGCCGGCGCTCAAGCCGAAATGTCAAGACTACTGCGACAAACAAGGTTGCCCCCGGTGAAGACAACTTAATTAACCTCGACCTTCTCCTTACAACAACTGCAATAATAACGACGACTACAGCGACGACCACGACGACAACCGGCTGACGTCAGGCATCAGACGGCAGACAACAGACATGAGACATACTTGGCTCGCCGTCGTGGTGGACATCGTGGGCACAAAAGTCGCCGCTTCGATTCCAATTCCAATTTCCAGTTGACCATCGCCAATTGCCACATAAAGACATCAGTAATAAACCAAAAAGCCAACTTTTCAACAGCCCAATGTGGCACTGTGAAAATCTTTCGGATTTGTATAAAAATAGTTGGAGTAAAGATAAAAAATAAATAAGACATAATGTTAAATACAACATCTTTTAAAGCTAATCTTGTATTTAACAGAAATATTTCCTGAAATATCTGGTTTTTCAACTATTATATCTTTTTTTTAATGTGCTTTTCAGAAGCTTTATGTTTTTTATCTTTTTTGAACTCAACCAATCCTCAAAAACCCCTGAATGCCTTAGTAATCGAATTATATAAGCCATAGATTTATAATGCCTATACAAAGTGATCTTTAAAGTTATTTTAAATTAAATATCTTTTTTTCATTATTTATTTACCAGCTTTTCTCTCTGTGCACTTATAAATTACATAGTTATTAAATGCGTGCTGGCCTGCATTGCGAATTTTGCGCATGCGCGCGGTCCCGAAAATCGAAAAACCAAAACCAAAGCCAAAGCCAAAGCCACTGCAGTCGTCACACTGCGTTTTGCCGGCATGAAGCCAGCGCGAAACCTGTTTGTCAGCCTCTCTCAATGTTGCACAAGTTGTTGTTGCTGCCGCTGCTGCTGCTGTGGATGTTGCTGTTGCCATTGCAGTTTCAAGAACCAGGTCAAGGTTGCTCCGCTGCAGCGCCTCGGCGATCACAGTCGGCGCCAGCAGAGCGGCGCAGCTTTCGCCTTGTGCGCTTTGCATTGAAAGTCAAGTTCGCGCACACATGTGTTTGATTGACATTGGACAGAGACAGAGACAGAGAGAGAGAGAGAGAGAGATAGATAAAGACAGCAACAGAGAGAGATAGAAATAGAGAGGGAGAGAGAGACAGGGTCTGATGGTGATCATGAGGAGAGCAGCTGTAAAAAATGCAGCGACCTGCAACATGTTTGATGATGGCCAAGTTGCAATTCAGTTGGGTTCGATCCGGATAGGAGCTTCAAGAAGAAGCCAGTGGGAAGAGTTTCCATAAACTTTATCCGGGATTTCTCAGGAGATTTAAGTGATAGAAAATCCTTTATCCCTAGGGTAAGAAGTATTATACAAATGTTTACTTAAAGGCAAGGATTCTGTTAACAAACTCCCACAACTTTTACATAGTTATTTTGTGAATTCAAATATTAACATCAGGATAATTTTATAAATACTCCTAATAGTTATGTATGGTTTTATTTATAATAAATAATCTCTTAAATTGTAGCCTGAATACTTCTAATTATCTCCATTAAAATGTAGTTAAAACATTTTATTAAAAAAAAACAAATCAAAGTCACTTAAAAAACAATTATCTGGCTGCGATTATTTTAAAACTATATTGTTCTTGACTATTAAAAATCCCCCTTTTAAATCTCTGATGCATAAATAAATCTCTCTTTTTTTATATATATATATATATTATTGCCACACTCAGCATATTCTCCATTATATATTCATGGGCAATACGTTAATTGCCTCAACTGGAATTCAGCTCATCTCGCTGAACGACGTGCCACATGGAAATCCTCTCAAATTTTTTCATTTAAATTGTTTTTCCCGTGCACTCTCACTCTCTGCTGCCATATGCAAAAACCCAATCAAATTACGCATTTACGAATGCAATTCGATATGAAACAAAATTATATTAAATGGGATACACACCATAATTAATACAATTTTAATGAAATTGTCAAGTCAAGTAAGGCAAAAAATATACGTGGGCATTAAAAGTGGTAATATAATAAGGAAAATGCAGGGGAATTAAAGGAGGCAAGCGCTTTCCATCAGCTGCAGGCAGCAATTTAATTTTGTTTGTGGCAACATTCTCCCTCTGATTAATGGCTGGCCACGCACAGAAGCCTTCGCCTTTGCCAACCTCCGGTTTCCACCCGGCTTTCCGCCACCCCTTTAGCGCTGCTGCCAGGCGGGAAAACTCGAGCGCAAGTTAAGCGAAAATGCTATTAATTTTCATAAGTAAATGAAAATTGATGCACGTGGCCCCCAACCAGCGTCGTGCATACAGAGTGCCTATACAGATAGGTACCTATATATATGTGTGTGAAGGAGGCCTTGGCAGGTCCAACTTTTGCACTCGAAGTGCAAGCAGCTAGCAAACTATCCTCAAGTGTCTGCCCGCTTAGATCGGAGTCATTTCAGATATTGTTCCCATAATCTATATAGGTTCTTCGGTTCCATTGTCAACGAGCCACGGCAAGCAGCTCTCAAAGTCATCGAGTGCCAGACCAAAACACACTGCTGAGGCAGAATTTATCTATACTATATACTATAGAGTGTAGACGCTGTTTATTTAGATGCACCAGAGACCGGAGACCCTGAAAACCGCGCCGAACAGAGATAGCAGCACGCGGGCAAGGAGACGCGAGCGAGATAGCATTGAGCAACTTGGCAGCCTCGATTGTGCACTCATCATCAGCTGCCGCCGCCGCTGCTGTTGTGGATTTAGATGTTGCTGCTGCTGCTCCGCCGGCAACCGCAATGCCAAGCTGCGACTCAAATGACTCAAGAAGTTGCCACTGATAAAACCCGGGGACCTTGCAATGCTTTTGCGTTACCCTTTCGGAAAGGGGAATGAATATGTTTGGGGAAGCTGTGGATGCCAGAAGGTTGTTTATGCAATAATTGCTTTTGGGATTTTTTCTTTTCAGTGAGAGACTATTCATGACTTAAAATCCTTAAAAGATAATTGTTGTATTGACTTCACAAGTAATATTTTATTTCAATATGATAGTAACAGGGGAATTAATATAGAAAACTTTCCTTAAATTCCAGCAAATATTTCAATGCATTTATCTACAACTCAATCCCTTGCTCTCATCACAGCCAGATGGCAACGAAAGAGCATTTTAGGCCTTGCGTGCCTGGCGTAATATGCATTTTCATTTAAGTATCATTTGCATTATTGTTATTTTCCAAAGCGATTCAGGCCTCTGCGGCTAAGAATAAATTATGAGTCAGGCTTTAACCACAAAAGTGGATGCCAAAGTGGTTCACTCTGGGGTGGCTGTTGTTATTGTTGCCATTGTCGCTCTTTGTGGCTGCGAAAATCAATTGTCACAAGGCCAGACTTTGGCTCGAGCTCTCCTCCTCCCAAACCCCCAAGCCCCCAAACCCCTTTCAACATCCCGCCCAGCCACGCAATGCTGCTGCAAAGCCAAAACGTTTTCGGTTTTTGTTTTTCTCTCTTTTTTTTCTGCTGCTGCTGATCTTGAACCAATTGCAAATTGCTAAAACGCAGCCAGAACAGCAACAGCAACAATCGTTGTCACGGCCAGACAGACACAGATACTGAAAATTGTTTGAGTTACATTTATAGGCATGCCATGGCATTGACTAGCATCAATAAATTAGAATTGTTCTCTCTTCTCGATTATACGCGACTCTCTTTGGCCCGCGGTGGAAACGGGGCGTATGCGTAATAAACTTGAACTTGTCTGCGTAATGAATACGATATCGATGGTGTGAACTAGAGGTGGAATGAAAACGATATATCTGTAATGGATAGTGATGGTATAAACATGGATCGGTTATTATAAGGATACAGAAAGCGTATTAGATTGAAAATTAATTACTCGGAATCTGTATATTCCAAAGATACATTTAATCGTAAATTAATTACTCGTTATCAATAAATTCTAATGATACATTTATCAATATCACATATCGACTTAATCTTCTCGATATTTTAGCACATCCCTAGTCTGTATTCCATGCCCACCCATGCCTTGCATTCGCGATTCGTGTGTTTGGCCATATTTGCACATTGCGCATACGCAGCGTTGACCTCGCCTCGGACAATGCAACTAATTAGCGATTGCAGGCAGATAAACAAGCAAGTGTGTGTGTGTGTGTGTCAGTCCGAGTGTGTGGACAATTGTTTGATTATCAATTAGTTTCGTACAGGCCCAAGTGGCTGACCTTAGCGGGGCAGATAGCTTTAGATAGTGGAGGTGTTGGCTCCTCACCCCCTTTTCAGCAAAACTCTCCGCCTGGAACAAACTGCAAACCAATGTCACATGCAAAATATCTAACAAAACAAAGCCATTGAAATTTGCATTTGTTTTCCTCCAACTTGTGTATTCCTCTCTTTGCGGTGTTCTCCGGGGAAATGTTTGCCTTTCGTTTGTTTTGCTTTGAAAAAGATTATAAAAACACTAAACTTTATCTGTATTCTAGTTATTACTTTAAACACAACTAATTCTAACAAAGCAGCTATCCATTTGACTAAAATACTGTCTGTCTCGCGTTAAAATTCCCAGCAAAACTGACTGTGACATTTCCAGAGAACCCTAAGCGACCCAAAAAAAAAAAACAAGAAAGAAAAAAGAACTTGATCAAAGAGCAAAGCAAAATAAAAATAAAACCCTGCTGGAAGAACATGAACTCGGCTAAAGGGGTGAATCAAATGGGATTGGGCTTCCCCTCTGCTCTGACGACGACGTGACAGCAGCAATTTAAGCGGGGAAGTAGCACAATATGTAAACTGTGCCACATTTTGCGGCATTTTGGCCAGACATTTTTTTATTAATACATTTTGGAATTCGGAAATTTTCCCATTCACTTTGGTAGTCCATGGCAAAGTGCAATAATTTTGCCAGAGTTCCCGTGCCGCCCTTCGTCCCCGACATAATTAAAATGCGAGCCATAAATTTGGTCAGAGCAAAAACCGTTGCATAAATTGTTTCTCTCCCCTCATTTTTTTTTTCTTTCTGTATTTTTGAAATAATTGCAATTTATGAGAGTTTTGTGGCCTATCGACGCGTGGCATCGGCGTCGCCGTCGCTCCATAAATTTCGACAACACTCGAGACGCGACTGGCTCGAAGAATATTTAATAAACAAAACTTGCGCTAATCGTTAAATTATGATTAATGTGCCGACAACAAACAATAAACTTGGCCGCCCGAGAACACCGAAAACGTGCGAATAAAGCGTAGGCGACAGCATCGGACGTGCCTAACAAAGTCCCAGACAAAAGACTGAAGACCAAAGAGGCCAGGCTGAAAGACTTAAAGACCAAAAGACCAAAGAACTGAAGCCAAAGAAAGAGCCCAAGAGTCGAGTCCTTGATGGCGTATATGGGAGTGTGTGTTTGTGTATTAAAATATGCGCCGCCATGAACTCTGCGGGGCAACAAACATGGAAACTTGGCAGGCATTACGTGATAATATGTGACGAAGTGAATAATTAGAGGGGATGTGTTAAATAGCAAGGCGACCAAGTTGATGATTAAAGTCAGGGAGTAAATCATGAGGTACTTGGAAGTTTAATTAAAGAAAGAAAAGGGGAAACTACATGAAGGGCTTATGGTTTCTCATGAGAATGATATATTAGAGTTCGAATTATTTTTATAAAATCTAGATTTAAATCCTCCTCGAACTCTTTTTACTTCCTTACCAAATACTTATCTTAACTTACCTAAATTTCTAAGCAGTCTCTTCAATTATTACCAAGGATTATTGCTTATTCTTGAACTCAGGTTTACTCAGGATTATCCTAAGTAAAGAGACCAACTTTTTCACTAGTTTATTCTACAGAAAAGAAAACCTTTTCCAATCTGCCACACCACTGCATAATTTCCATCCGGCCTTGGTCTTGTTTTTGCCGCAATTCATTGGCCATGTCACCGTCTGGGCCAAGTTGCCTTTTGCCACGCCTCTTTTGCATAATTGAAGGCGACTCCTGCTGGTGCTGCTGCTGCTGCTTCTAGTCCTGGCTCAGCCTTTTTCTAGTGCTGCTGCCGCTTTAGAGCCAATGGCGTATTTCAGCTTAGCTCGGCTCTTTCGCACCGGAGCTCGGAGCTCTGAACTCGCCTAGAACGTAGTCGGCTTATTAAATATTAAAGCCTCGACTGGGGACCGCTAAATCCTGCGGCTGTCAAGGTGCCGCAAAAAAAACTCTGCTCAAAATCCTGTCACACATCCTGCCAGTCCTGCCTGCCTGCCACCTGCAGCCGAATTCAATTTCTTGTCCTCCGCTTAGTGCCTCTGCCATCTTGTCAAAGCCGAAACTGGAAAACTCGGTTGCAAGTCTATAAAAACCAGGAGGGCAAAGAAAAAAAATAGGAAACGAAAAGAAAAAGGAAAAGTCCGTAGAAAAGCCCCGGGAGAGAAAAGTGCGAAGTGAAGCAGGCGAAGCGAGAGCGAGGAGAAAAATCAACTACTAAAAGTATTATTATTGTTGGTTGCACCTGGAGGTGGTTTACTTTGTCACGGATATGTTTTCTTTAGACTTACCATGTCAGACCCAACTCTCTCTATATATGTACATACGTATATCCTTGCAGTCGTGTGTGAGTGTGCGCGGGGTGTGCTGAAACATGCCGGAAGTTAAATAGGAAATTTTATATGCTTTTATAACTGTGCACGTGTCTACAAATGGCGAGCTCCGAGTTGCTGTTGGCTGCAACCAAAACGAGGAGTTCTCAACTACTGTATGCTTTTATAAACAGCAGCGTTTAAAATACTAGTTACTTCTATAGAAATATGAATTTATTAAGGATGTGTCAGTGTTTCGAGCAGGAAGTGCTTTAAAAATGTCTTAAAAAAAGCATTTAAATTTTAGAAATCTTTTCTGAAATATTTTTGTTAGCAATTATTTTTCATACCTTGCCATAACATTTTGTTGGTGCTATTAACTTGATCACATTTATATTTATGGTTGTGCTACCTTGCGGCAAGTTGTTCGTTTGATGAAGTGCCGCTCTCGGTTGCGGCTGTGGCTTTGACTGCAACTTGCAGCAACTTTGAGGCGAGTGCGTGCATCCTGCATCCTTGCCACACGCCTGAAAAGAAAACTTGTGCACACGTGTACACGGGTTTTCCATCCCGAGAACAAATCGAACTTACCTGTAGAACGATAGAAAAACCCGTTGAAAACCAAATCGCTGAAAGGTAGGCAATGAAATATAAATGAAATATTGCTGATTGAGTTGCGTCGACAGGCAGAAGCGATTTATGAATTTCATTTAAAGATATTGAATTTATTTCATTGGTTTTATTTTTTAAAAGCCGCTGATTTATGGTATTTTTTTATGAATATTTATTTCTGGGTCCTTTGGGTATAGTGGACTGTCAAACTTAAAATAAATAAATAATAAACTATGAAAGAGCAGAAGTGCAAAGTTCATAACAAGCCATTGTTTAAAACCTTTAATTAAGGGAAACAAGATTATGAAAGCTAATATTATTTAAAAATAATTTAAACAAATTTAAAGCAAAGTTCTACATTTAATTCAACGAATTCAAGTTTAGAAATTCTCCTGCACTCGCTTAATACTTCCTTAATTTTCCCATTTCATTCGAGGATCGAGCTAGCAAACTGCAACAAATTATTTTTCGTTTTCCCTCCCTTTGATTACTGCCAAAAGCCCCTGAACAATGCTGTCTGCATTTGTGCGGCTTCATTACACCTCCTTGGCAGGACCCATCCTCCTCCTCCTCGTCGGCATTCACTGACCAAGCAACACTTTTTCAACCACACCAGGATACAGGGATGCAGGAAAGGCTGCTGTGTGTGGGGTCTTGTGTGCCCGGAGGATTGCAGATGGAAAGGCTCCAAGCCTCACATGTTGCACTCGGGAAACTTTTCCCCCTCACTCTCCCTCTCTCTCTCTCCCTGTGGGCGAAATTGAGCTGCTTCATTTAGCTGTGGGGCCAAAAGGGGAGGAAACAAGGAGCAGGAGTTCCTGGAAACAAGTGCAGCAGCAAACAAACAAGTCGAGTTTTTGGACATGGACACACATTTTCGGAGCACACACTTCCCAGTGCTTCCGTGGCCAAGTGTTTGATTAGAAAAGTTTACAGAAAAGTTGCTCAAAAGATTTGGCTTCCTCTGTACACCCCTTGGCCTGGTCAATATTGGAGCAGCTTGCAGGATCAGCGGCGTGTCCGGGTTCATAATTGCACAGACTGGCTCGGAAATTAACTGAATGTACAAAAAGTGTTCACTGCATTTATCACGAGCCTAGAGGGCACACAAGGATATGCAGGACCCGCCTCGATGGCCGGCTCAAATGTCAAGTGTCCGTGTCTGATGCTGACCAAGGCATCCTTCCGGACCAGCATGTCCTCCTAACTCGATGCTGGCTCTCCTTTTTGGCCTTGTCTATGATGCAGAGAAAGAAATATATAACATTGATATATAAACGATTTTTTATATATTTATAGAACTATTTTTAGGAGTTTTTGCAACCTTCTGTAAATCACACTTAGCCTTAAATTATTTCTAAATTTTATTTAACCTCTTTTTTGGGTTATATTTTCTTTGATTTTCCCCCAGTGTATCAGCGTATAAAAATGCATGACCGCAACACATTTCTCAGCCGTACGACCCCCTCTATCCTTTTGGCTCGAAAGTGTTAAAATGTTGATTGTCCTTTTTTGTCGGCGCCTCATGTGTCTGTGTCTGCTTCCTGTGTGTGAGCGAGTGTGCGTGTCTGTCTGGCCGTGTGTGTGCGTGTTAAGTGTTTGTGCTTTGCAACGCCTTCAGTTGGATTCCCTTTACCTCCTCCCCCAGCCTTTGTGCCGGCGTCTCGTGCGTGTCACAAATAAATTTTTAAGTAGCATTTGTGTTGATTGCCTTGAAAAAGGACACGGCAAAATCCGTCGGCCGAAGGACCAAGGCAGCGTAGCCATCCCAAAAACCGAACCCGCATCGCAGCTCGTCTCATTTTACGGCCTCGACTTAGGCTCTCGACCAACAACTGCCGCAGCCCGGCTGAAGTGCGCTTGAATTCCACATTATTTTCTCCTCAGATGGCTTTCTTTTTTTTCTCATTCAGTTTCCGGTTTTCCCATCAAGTGGATCTCGACGTCCTTCTGGCTGGTTAACAAATTAAGTGCGGCATCGGGATTGGGACAAATTAAAATGGTTTAAATTGAAAGGCTACCTCACCTATTAATAAGGTGTGTGTGTGGTTGACAGAGATTGAGTTTGGGCTGGGAAATTTATGGGGTTTGTAGTTTGATTATGGCTTTAAGGAAATAAATTTAATTACTGAATAAACCAGTAAAACCGAATTAAATGAGAAACTGGAACTTCGAGCAAATAATGTTAAGATACAATTATTTAATTGCAAAAATATAGTTTCAACTTTAGCACTGTTTGTGAATCTTATAATTTCTTGTATTTTCAACTCAAAAATTATTTTAGAATATTTGTAAAGAATTTTTTCCCTTTTCTCTTATTTATTAAATAATAACATATAAATTTTTAAGGAAGAAACTCTCTTAAAAAGCTATTAGCATTCTAATCTAACGATAATTCCCTGAGTTGGCTTAACTTAACATCCTTTCCTAACATAATCTTTACATTACCAAAGAGAGCAGTCCGCATCTGTTCTCTTTGACTCTCTCTCTCATTTTTCTTACTTTAAAAAGCCTCTCTGTTCTTGGACTGTTATGGCATCCTTTAACAGTTGTTGGGTCCTCTGCTGCTGCTGCTGCCGAAGAGCAACCAACTAAGCCAAAGCAGTAAAAGCAGCATCCTTTTCGCAGCTTCGTTTTCCCTGTGGAAATCCAACCGCGGCGGTTACTTCTTCAGTTGTTGTTGGACCGCAAGAGCGAATCGTTGTGTTGGCGGATGAAAATTTTCAAACAAAAAAGAAATAATAAACATTGGCATTAAAGAGAGAGAAAGAGTGAGAGAGCGAGAGAGAAAGAGAGTGTTTGTTTTCGGTTTATTTCATTTTTCGCTGCTGCTGCTTCGGTTAAACAAAAGAAAATCCTGCTGTTAAAACCGACGACAGACGAATCAAGTAAGTGTCTGTGTGTGTGGGTGAGTGTATGTGATAGCGAGTGCATTTGTGTGAGTGCAGACAATGCAAACGGGGCGCATTAGCAACGTTGTCCTGCCATTTGATTTTTTTCTTTTACTTCGAGATGTCTGTTAATTTTCATGTGCGCGGGTTCATGGATTTCTCCTTGCGGTTTCTTGATATATTTTTGGGTTTATTATTTTTCTTATAACTTACGCATTTTGTATTTTTTGTTTCCTTACTTTTCTATTTTTGCAAATATCCAAACTTCATTTTTTGGCAATTTTTTAGGTTATTAAAGTATATGTTTTTCCTATTTTTGTAACTAAAATTTATTTCTTTTCTAATTAGCTGCGTTTTAAAGCAGAGCCCACGTGACGTATGAGTAATATGAGTGAAGCAGATGACAACTTTCCGTATTTTTTAAGTATGAACACAGGAAAGAAGAAGGGACTTATTAGGGGTAAAAATGTGGAAATATATGCACATATTCATGGCCACAGGGCATCGCAGCAGGTGACTGTCAACATATGCTAACATATGCTCAAACCAACCCACACACACCCCCCATAATGAACCAGAAATGGGAAAAAGAGAAACCAAACCCAACTTAAGTGCAATAAAACAAAAATGAAACTCATACTTTTAGTAGAAACTTCTATATTAATATTCCGCCTAGATGCTCGAGTAAATTCCGGCCACTCAACTTTAATCAAAAACGGAAGCGGAAGCGCTCCCAACTTCCGGCAAAAACTTTTTTTTCGCGACCAAAACAGAAATAAGCGGGCGAAGAGCTAAATGCCAAAGTGTCTGAAAAAAAATTACAATTTGCTGGCGAGGCGTGGCCAGGACTTGAAACTCCTTAGCAAAAAAAAAAAAAAAAAACCCAAAAGAAATCACAGTAGACAAAGTTTCGACCTTGGTATTTGTCTAAGAAAAGTAAAGAAAAGCGTGGCAGTTTTCCCTTATGCTGCTGTCTCATCGGTGTGAGTGTGTGTCTTTGCTAGTGATTTGCCAATATGTGTGGGTGACTTTCACCGAAACGGATTTCTACGTGACAAATCTTTATTTAATTTCAAAAATGCGAAATAAACTTTGACGTTTGTTGAGATTTATGTGAAGGCAATATAAAAGCTTAGCTTGCTGCAAATTTCAGTCTTTATCTTAAGAAGGCTGCTCTTGGAGGGGGAAAGGATGAAAAGCGGCTGACTGTTGTGTAAAAGTTTTGACTGCCTTGACGGTTTTAGTAATGGCAACAGAAACCTTAAGTAATAACACCAGGGACGACAGAGCCTAACTAGTGAAAAGTTTTTGGTCCCAACTTATTTTCCACTTTATTTCGGGATGGTTTCCTTTAAAAACTTAAATTCCTTATTTTAAGGAGGCCATTTACATTTAGAAGAGTTTGCGCTCTTTAAGGACATTGTTAATTATTAACTTGGCTTTAATGCCCGACTGCGCTTCTTCCATTTTACGAGGCCAGTTATTACTTTTTTCGTACCATTCGCACGGCCATAAACCAGGCGATAACTTCCTGTCGAACGGATCATGAAATTAAAATGGAATGGCCAGTGCCGCCATGAGAAGGTGCGCATCGAAAGCGTTAGTTGCCATCGAATAAACAAATTGATGATGAATAAACATTTTCAGACCCTTTTCGCCATCTCCCCTTGCCTCTCGGTAGGTTTCTTATTTACTTCTCTGCAGTTTGCAGTTAATTTGTAGCAACAACACAGCTTTCCGTCTCCCGTTTCCGGTCGCCACACTTCCCTTTCCGCACTCTCCCTCTTGGCTGGCAACCAAATGACCAAATAAGGAAATTGGCTACCAGGACGCCACTCGGTCCACAGGACCTTAACGATTGCAGTGCCAATTAAGTTGCGAAAATTCGAACAAAATGTTGGCATTTAATTTGCAGAACATTTTAAATTATGTAGGCTTTTTTGCCATATTTTTTACCACAGCTTAAGTCGTAATTTCTTCATAATATAAATAAGTGAGCATGAAAATAAGTGGGTTTTTCAAGAGGACACTTATTAGCATTGTAGCAAATAACTTCTTTGATGGATGGATCCAAGAATCCTTAAACCTTAAATATCTTCAGATTTTTGATTTTTTGGACTTTCCATTTAATTTCTAAGACCCAAATTTCCCTCATATTGATTGTTGCTTAAAAATGTAAATGCCTGAATTTTAATTGTAATCACAAAAAGTTAACAAGGCAAACCAGTTGTCCCCCCAATAAATCCCAGAACCATCAATCAAACTGGCCAACGCTCAACAGTTTCAGGCGAAACCCCAGGAAAAGGCTTTCCACTTTCCACTGTCGCCTCATTATAACCGAAAAACAGCAAAACCCAGCAGAAACAGACTAAAAACCAAAGAAAAGAAGTCTTAGAGCGTCAAAATGGGTGATGAAGGAGAGAGTGGGATAACAGGGATAACTGGGCGGATTGCCAGGACAACGGACTAAGCCCACAGCGAGATTAATTAAGTCCGCGTAGGCTGCAGTAGCGGCGGGAAAAGAAGAAAAATACCAACAACAAAACAAGAGCCAACCCCGCGGAACATCCTTGCCTTGCCCTGCCTTATCCTTCGTAGCATACTTTTTGGCGTCGCGTGAGAAATTAAAATTTCAAAGCGAAACGTGTTGCCGCATAAGCAGGTTGTGTACGTGTATGCGTATTTACCCTGCCAAGAACAACAAGAAGAGAACACAGGCCCAACATCTGAAAACTGAGAAAAGCAAAAAAAAAAAAAAGGAAAACATCAAAAATAACAAAAACCAAACATAAACAAAGGCAAATAAGCAGGAAGCAGCAGCAGCAGCAGCAGCAGGGTCCTCGTCCACCGCCTCCTTTGCTTCCTTAATAAGCGCGGCGTCAACAATGCATAAGTATAAGGTGATCCTGTCCAGGACGAGACGAGGGCTACATAAAACAGTGACTGCGTAGCGAGCCAAGACAGGCAACCATAAATAAGCTGTTTATCTCTACGAAATATCCAGGACTTTAAGTATTTCAGCAAGTGCTTGAGCTGGTGAAGACATTTTGAAAAGAAGTCGGAGTAAAATAAGATGAATTTTACTTAAAGTATAAATTAAATGGTGATACCTTCAATAACTTAATATTAACTTTTATTGTGAGTTTTTTATATTGTATATTTAATATTTATATTTAAATCAAGCTCAAAGCTACTAAGTATTAATTACTTATTGTCCTAGACAAGTGAAGCAATTGTAATCCTTTCGACCGACCCCCAATGGCATTTATTTTCTGAATGATCGTTAGCAGTGACTCCTGCGTACCTTTGTAAAGTGTCCTTCCAACCCTGAATACAACCCAGCCACCCCCACATACGCACACACCCATACACACACTTGGACGCCTGTGTTAATGAGTTCCGCCTTGACGCTGATGAGGATGTAGGATGTAGGGATGTAGAGATGATGATGGTATGATGGGCTGCAGGGATGCTCGGCAGCTGGGAAGGATGATGAGCTTGTTGCTCTGCGACAATAAACGTGTTGAATGTCAAGAGTACACAGGCACACGCATAAGCCTAAGTCTGTGTGGGAGATGTATGTTTACACAGGAAGAAAATGTGGTATAATATGAAATAAAGACCGCAAAGAGTTTTTCAAAGAAGATGTATACATAAAATAAGTTTGTGCCCTTTAAACATTTTTAAAATATATTTAAAGTGGGTTTTAATAAAATTGTTGGCTCACTTATTTCTCTATCTGCATCTCTTTGCGTGTGTGATTTAATGTATTTTCCGCGCTATCTCTCTTCTCCCTTCTTTTTTATATAATTAAATATGTTACTTAAATGATGACACCAGAGAGATGCTCCATCAAATTGCTTCGTTTTCCCCCCTTTTCTGCCTTGTCTAAGCCAAAACACAATTGCGGTTTTTGTGGGGGAGTTAGACACACACACAAGCTCACCCACACCCACACATGTGGTGCTGCGAGCGGGCAATAAAAAACGCTTAAAAAGCAAAATTACTGCATTTGATAAAAACGACACCCCAAGGATTAGCCGGGGATCCGGGGAGGTGGGTTGTGTGCTGAAAAGCGGTGAAGGCTCCCCGAAATTCACTCATGCAAAAAGGTTGACCTTCATTGGGTCTTGGCCTTTTATTTATGGCTGTGTGAGTGAGTGTGTCTGTGTATTTGAAATTTTCCAGCTCCCTTAGTCAGCCTCCTCCTGCTCCTCTACTCAGTTTCCCTTTTCAACTTGGCCAACTCCAATTAGCCTTAAAATGGATTTGTGTTACGCACAAACTACAATACATTTACCTTCGAGATTTGTTGAGCGAGGAGCTCTCGGCTCTCCCAGGACTCTCGAATGATTTTCCATTATCCCTTGCCCAATTTCCCCGGCTGACTGGCTGACTTTCCTGTTGATTTTACGCTACTTTTGTCGCATTTTTGGCGGACAGAAAAGGAGAAAACATTTCATTTTAATATCCTGCAAGGGAAGTTGGCAAAACCGAAACAACTTTTGTTGATAATCGCTGGGTAGGGGAGGTGGGGCTGTATCTGGGGGAAAATGTGGAAATATTTATGAGACTCACACACACACATAAATACCCGCTTGCTATTCATGTGTTTGCCCTGTGCGTTAATGTATGTGTAATGAGTTGGCCAAGTGTTGAAATCTGCACTTACGGCAGCCTTTGTATCGCATTTGGGATTTAATTTCCTCCCTTCCGTCGCTGACATTCCCTCTCCTTTAATACCCTTTAAAAGAAGGAGAAACCATGAAAGGACTTTAAAATATAATTCTTAAACAAATATATTTTGTATAAATAATTATTTGTGCTTCATTTTTATACCTTAATGTAATTTTCTCTCTTAAAGAAATGAAGACTAAATGTATTTATAAAACATCTGATTTATCATGGCTTATTATAAAGGAATTCTTCTCTTTCTTCAAATATAATAAGTATTATATACAAAATAACCAATAAATCACAACAAGACAAGTGTTCCAACAATCCAATTGGTTTAAGAGAAAACCAACCCTAATTACTCTCATAAATTATTCAACAATGTTGACTGTGATGCAATTCCAAAATAATTGTCACACAATTGTGACCAAAATGTAATTAAATTGGTTTTGCAGCCTTGATTAAGCAATCTTAATTGCCTCCTGGTTTTGGTTTAATTATTCAAATAACCATCACATGTCTTTATTTGCAACCACAACTAACAGGAAATCCCTTTCTTCTCCTTACAGTTAACTAGGACTTCGTCCAACCAGGACCCAGCAGCAGGCACAGCGACATGGACCTGCCGTCCATGGTACAGCGCTCGGGGGATACGCTCATCGTGCGCAGCGTGGTCAGCGGCAATCAGCTGTACACCGAACAGGGACAGAGTCACCACAATTCCGCCGCCGGCAGCATGAGCAACTTCGCCAGCCTCATCGGCAGCAACAGCGGCAACAGTGGCAGCGGCAACAGCAATGCCGGCAGCAACACAGCCGCCGCCCAGGTGAGCTCGTCGCTCCTGGAGCGGCATGTAGAGCGTTTCCGGCTGCAGCAGCTGCTGCAACAGCAGCAACAGGCCGCCGCAGCAGCTGTGGTGAACAGTGTGCAGCAGCAACAGCAGCAACAGCAGCAGGCGGTGCTCAGCCTGGACGCCAAGGAGGAGGGCCTGCCGCAGTGCAAGATCAAGCGGAACTACAGCTGCAACCACTGCGCCTACTTCACCCAGAACCCGCGCTACCACCTGACCCACCTGCGCGACGTGCACGGGGAGAAGATCGTGATCAACAAGTGCAAGCTCTGCCTGTACGCCTCGCGCCACTTCCAGAAGCTGGTGCGGCACATGAAGATGGTGCACGGCTGCACGGACGGCATACCCAGCGGCCATGGGCAGGCGCGGGGCAAGCGCGGCATGAGCCGGGAGGCCCGCAAGCGCCGCCTCGAGGAGAGCGTGGGCGTGATGGGCGGCCAGTCGCTGTCGGTGACGGTGCCCGATGTGCCCACGCTGGAGCAGGTGAAGCGGGAGCTGCTGCTCCAGGAGGAGAAGCTGCAGCGAGACATACAGGCCTTCAAGCAGCGCCAGCAGGAGGAGCAGCAGCGCGAACAGCAGAAGCGGGAGCTGGAGCTGGTGGCCACCAGTGTGTATGAGCGACAGATGCGCGACTACGAACGCCAGTCGCCCGCCGAACCGCCCACGCCCTCGCCCACCAGCGGCTCTGCCACGCCCCCGTCCAATGGGGAGGAGCCACAGAACCGTCTGCTCAAGTGCAGCGCCTGCGAGTTCACCACCCTCTACCGCACCCAGCTGCGGGCCCACGAGCTGGCCGAGCACGGCAAGACCAAGTTCTTCCGCTGCGACAAGTGCAGCTATGTGACCCACATCAAGGCGCGGTTCAGCAAGCACGTCAAGTACCACTCGATGCCCATGATCAAGTGCGTCACCTGCGACTTCCGCACGCCCTACAAGTGGAATCTGGACCGGCACATGAAGAACCATGGCGGTGCCGGTGCCTTCAAGTGTGCCGCCTGTGACTTTACCGCCGACATCAAGCAGTCGCTGACGGTGCATGAGATGAACCACCATGTGCCGCCGGTGGGCAACGCGGGCTCCATTTGGCCGCGGCGCCAGAACAAGGTCGGAGCGAGCGAGATGTGCGACGACTTCCTAAGCGATTCCGCCGAACTAGAGGATCAGTACAATAACAATAATGTGGATGACGATCTGGACGGCGTGGAGGATGTGGACGAGGCGATGAGCGGCGGCGAAGAGCAGGCGCTGCTTCATCACCAGCACTATGGAAAGCGGAGCAAGTACGACGACGAGGAGGAGCCCACGGATCTGTCGCAGAAGGGCGGCTCCTCGGATACCTCCAGCGTGGGCACCACCACGCCGCGGGCCCAGCGACCAATGCCCAATCTCATACCGATCAGCAAAGGGCCCAAGGAGTGAGTACAGACTTAACGAGTTTTAAGGATAATTCGATTATTAAATGTTTTCCTTCCCTCAGCGTTTTGAACCTGTCCAAGGAGACCAATGCATCGCGCAGCTCCCTTACCGAAATTGCCTCCATGTTCTTCAATGAGAAGCAAATCTCGGAGATGCTGGACAAATCCGATGTCCCTCAACTATCGCCAGCAACGACGGTGGCCTCGCACAACTCTTCGCGCAGCCAGCTAACCAGGAAGTCCAGCTTCATGGACAAGCTGAAGACGGGGGCACACCAGGAGAATCTGGTTTGCCAGTGCGGTTTCGTGGCCAAGTGCCTCTCGGAGTCGATCATCCATGGCAAGACCTGTCACGCCTCTGCTGTGATCATTGACGACGACGATGCCGGGCTCCACGAAGACGATGCCGACGATCGGCTGGAGATCGATGAGGATGACGACGACCATCAGTCCCACTCTGCCCTGAATCTCAGCGTGACGGGTTCAACGCGTTGCCAGCACTGTCGACACCGCTGCAAGTCCTCCACGGATCTGCTCCACCATCTGACGCAGTGCGTCGAGGCCATCCGTTGCGCCAACGAGATGTACGACTCCAATTCCGGCGAGAGCGGCGGCGAGCGTCGCCCGGACTCGCAGAGCCTGCAGCAGCAGGCTGCCGTCCAGCAGCAGCGAGTGTGCATCTGGAACAAGGCGGCCAAGGAGATAGCCGCCGCCGCTTGTACCGCTGCAGTGCAGCAGGAGAGCAACAGCAAGAGCCTGGTCAAGTCCCCGGCTGGAAGTCAGGGAACCAGCAATGAGGAGAACAGCTACTATGGGGTGGAAACGGCGCCGGGCTACGGTGAGGTAAGTCCGGACTCCACAAAGCACCGAAGCCACAAAAAGATCCTTTGATTTGAGAAGTTTTCTAAGTTATTTCTTGAGTTTTTTGTATTCCCTAAAACAAGGATAGGGACATAGGGACCTCCCTGAATTAGTTTTGTTTATGTAAACCCCCCTCCTCGACCCCAGCACGAGCATATGCCACGTCAAAATGAAATTTGACTCTCTCACGCACTGCAGGTAACCAAAAAGATGACGCCCGAGGAGGAGGCCGCCAACTCGTCCCTGAAGAAGGTCTACAAGTGCCCGCACTGCAGCTTCTGGGCCTCCACAGCCTCCCGCTTCCATGTCCACATCGTGGGGCATCTCAACAAGAAGCCCTTTGAGTGCTCCCTGTGCTCGTACCGCTCCAACTGGCGCTGGGACATCACCAAGCACATCCGCTTGAAGACCATCCGTGATCCCTCGCACAAGACCGCCAAGGTGCTGATGAACGATGAGACGGGACGTCGCAACTACACCAAGTACAACAAGTACATTACCCTGATGAAGGTCACCGAGGAGGATGGCGACCCGAAGCTGATGAAGTCCGGCGAGATGACACCCAACCAGGTGGCCTCGCTGGCCTTCCTCAAGGACTACACCAAGGTGGGCAATGTCACGGGTCAGGACATCACCTTGGAGCCAGTGCTGGCGAGCAAGCCGAGTGCCTTGGACGATGCCCATCTGGCGGATAATCTCATTCGCATCCCATTGCTGGCCACCATGATGAATGCGGCGATGGCCCAGCAGCAGCACCAGCAGCAGCAGCAGAAGGAGCACCAGTCCACGATGATCACGCCCTCGGTGACCATATCGCCGGTGAAGCGGCAGAACCAGGGATCCGGCATGCAGGGCAAGCCGAGCGACGATCTCATCACCGAGGTGCACCAGGAGGGCAACGAGAAGAGGACCGTCTACCGGTGCCGCAAGTGCAACTTTGGGTGAGTATAAACTTGGAAATTCTATAGAAAAATATTTAATAAAATCAATTTGTTTGCCTCGCGACAGCCACCAAAACCGGGATGCTGTCCTGGCGCATGTGAAGATCCACTATCAGGACGCCAGCTATCCCAAGTCCAGCTCCGCGGGCAGCAGCACCTCGCCGCTGCAGGTGTCCGTGGGCGGTAATCCGCAAATCTACATGCACAAGGTCTTCGCCGCCATGTGCCTGTCGCAGTCGCAGTCACAGGGCTCCCCGGGCTCGGCCTCGCCAGGATCCAGTCCGGCCATACCGGCTGGACTGCTGCAGCGGGCCATTCAGGAGGCCCAACACCTCACACCGACGCCCAACGATAGCGCTCTGAGCGGGCTCGCTCTGGCGTTGGCGGGCGGGAAGCCACAAGCCAATACGACGAAAGCCAGTGCCGCCTCCATTTTAGAGCATGGTGAGCAGAAAGCGAGTCAAAACGAGGCAAGTGCCGACAGTCTGACGTCGCCGAACACCACCACCACCAATACGAGTACCAAAGCCACCACTAGCACCACCAAAGACACCGCCAGATCGCTGCAGGATCTGCTCACCTCACCGCGCAGCGCCAGAAATGGAAATCATCATCCCTCTAACGCTAACAGTAGTAACTCGGTTGTGGGAAATGGACTCCTCCGGCAGGATGCCGTCTACGTCGCCTCATCCACCACCACCAACAACAACAACAACACCAACAATACCACAACACCCAATGCATCAACGCCTCTGCCAGTAACTACCACTCCTACTCCTATTTCTACTGCCACACCATCAGCTCTTTCCAAGTCCCTGGCTCATCCACTGGGTGCGGGCTCATCCCCATCATCCTCCTCATCCCACAATCACAGCCAGCGACATGCCTGCACTCCACCACATCACCTGGCAGCGGGTCTAACTCATGCCCACTCCTCCATAGCCACTAACACGCCAGCAGCCAATAATCCCAGCCATCCCAACTCCTTCCCCCTGTCATCTTCGTCGCCGTTGTTGTCGTCGTCGTCTTCGTCGTCTGCATCTGCCTCGTCGTCAGCCTCCTCGGTGGCCTCCATCTCATCGGCCGCGGGCTCTGCATCCGCCTCGTCCTCTTCCTCCACATCTTCACCACCGCCAGCGTCATCTTCCTACCTGGCAGCGCTGGCCCAGCAGCAGCAGCAGCAGCAGCAACAGCACCAGCAGCAGGCACAGGCGCTGGCACCAGTGGCCGTGCAGATGCCGCATCCGCAGACGAGATTCCATAGCCATAGTCCAGGTAGTCCCGGCCTCCTGACCATGGCCGATGGCGATCGACGCGACCCGTCGCCGTATCGCTGCGGCCACTGCCACCAGGTGTCGAATTGGAAGCATGTCATCCAGGTATGGCCCAGTGCACTTTAATGGTTTTGTGTTTTGTCCCATTCAAAAACCGAAACGAGCCGCCGCCGAACCCCCGAAAGTTTCGTGTTTGATCGAAAAGATTTCCTTTTTTGAAATACTCGGTCTTAAAAGTTTTAGAATCGAATTACAAAAAATTATTGAAAAGGATTAGGGATGGGTAAATGCTTGATTACTTGTTATCTTTTTTTAGTTACTATTTTAAACTAAATTAAAAAAAAAAATTGAATATATTCCAAGAAGAAAATACTTAAAAAAAATCTTATTCATTTATAAAGCTTAAATTGTGAAAAGATACTCTGTTTAAAAAGTATTAGTATATAGCCTGCCACAGTTTCTAGTTTATTCTGTTAACTTTGAGTCAAATTTATGACCCATTAGGACTTCAAAAAAAGTACATTTCCTGCTAGTCGAAACCCCAACGATGACTAAACCTTGAGATAATCCCTGTGAGCTTTAGCAGTCGTCCCCGATCCGTCACCTTTCGTCATCCAAATTTCACCAAAATCCATCTGTGTCCGTAGTCCCTGCGCTGCGCTGGTAAATATGCAAAGTCAATTTTGTACCCCCCCGATATTTTATTGTTCCCGATTACCCGATTAATAATCGATAAGTATCGATTGTCTGTTTAAATACATATGTGTGGTGTCTGGTCTTGCTTTTGTTGTACCCTACATATATATGATAAACGATTAACTATAAGAAAATCATTGGTGAAAGTCTTGCTTGCTCTCTGTCTCTCTATTTACCTCGAACTAAATGTAATCCATAAATTCGATAAATCATGATAAAAACAAACCCATGACCCCATGAACCCTAAGTATAATTAAAAACCAAGCTAACCTCTGAGGGATTCCCATTACGGTGCGAGGGTTTTCGATTGGGCTAAACTCATGGTTATTCTCGCCTTGAAAAAGGATACATAAACACCCACACATACACAACACACCCACAAACGACACACTTACACACCCACACACATACATAAAGACAGAAGGACACTCGATGAATATAATTAACCAATTCAAGGTACTAATTCCTGATTCTTTCTCCCATCTGCAGCGGCACTGTCGCTTAAAGCATTCCGGGGATATTCGGATCGAGACCCTTGAGCGCGGAGCCAGTGTCTCGGCCAATGCACCGCCCATCTACCGGCCTTTGGGAGCAGGTGCCAGCAACGAATCCCAGTCCCACATCCCGTCGAATCCCAGCAGCATCAACACCAACCTGAAGTCCGGCAGCGCGAACGCCAGCAGTGCCCAGCTCCTGATGACCACCAAGCAGCTGGAACAGCTCCTCCATTCGCCGCTCTCCGCCAGCGCCGCGGCCGTGGTGAATGCGGCCAACACCCAGCAGGATCTCCAGGCGGCGGCCGCCTACTGGGCTGCTGCCTGCAAGGCCGCGGTGGCCAGCGGCGGGAACGCTGAGGAGCTGCTGCAGCTGCAGCAGAACGACCAGATCGAGATCACGCGCCTGCCCTCGGGCGCAGAGCATGGAAGCCACAGCCTGAACAACAACAATAACACCAAGAGCAAGCAGCAAAAGTGCCCGGTGTGTCCCTACATCTCGGAGAGCAAGTCGCAGATGAACTACCATGTGTCCCTGCACAAGCCCACGCAGTACGAGTGCCGTCTCTGCACCTTTGTGTGCGCCAAGAAGCAGCACCTGAGCAGCCACATGAGGAGTGTCCACCAGCAGCAGATGGGTGCATCAGGAGTGGCAGCACCAGGGGGACAGAATTCCAATGCTCCCTCAATGGGTCTGGACTTCAGCGTGGCCCTCCAGTTGGCAGCTGCCGCCAAGCAGGTGCAGCAACTGCCTGCCTCCACGCCGCTGTCCATTGATCTGTCGCAGCTGCACCTGGACGCCGCTGCCTCGGACGCCGAGCTTAATCCGCAGCAACTGCCGCCGGAGTACCAGTACAAGCTGATCAGCTACTGCCCTCGGTGTCCAGCCCGCTTCGCCCAGAAGCACAATGACGAGCGCAACGCCAAGCAGGAGCTGGAGCAGCACTTGCTGGCCCACAACGGCAGCGACCAGGATATGGAGCAGGACCAGAGCTATGTGTGCGCCTACTGTGAGTATCGCACCGCCGAGGAAACCATGCTGCAGCTGCACAGGGCCGTGCACATGTCCCACTACCAGGAGAAGTGCCAGCAGCTGTACAAGAACTGCAAGGAGGATGTCGAGTATCCGGCGCCCAAGTTGCTGCAGCTCACCGGTCCCGAGACCATCTGGGTGGTGGACAATGAGCTCAGCCTGCAGCTGCTCCAACAGACCACCGGTGAGGGGGTCAGCTCCTCGACCGGAAGCTACGATAACCAGAACTCTCTGCTCAAGAAGCAGCTTGAATCGGGCGGGGGTCAGGTGGGTGCCATTCCCCGGGAAACCACCGATGATGATTCACCTCAGAAAGGCCCAGAAGAAACCCACGAGGAGGATGAGGAGCGTCGCAGCACCTCAACGCCTTCGACCAGCGCCTCGGTGGCCACCAGTGACTTGGCGGCTGATGCCAGCAGTGAAGCCGGCTCCATGGACATGCCACAGTCCGCTTCGGCACCCGAACGCTGTCTCCACTGTCCCTTTGAGACCCAGAGCCATGAGGAGCTTCAGCAGCATCTCCAGAGGCATGCCTGCGTCAATCCGCCACCGCCAAACGCCCAGAAATGTGCCCACTGTGATTATAGTGCCAAGGAGGATTCCGAAATGGAGGAGCACACGGCCTTGCACTTCAATGCCAGTGAGAAACTGAAGGCCGTGGAGTTCTTCACCTGCTACGACCAGCTGGAGATCAGTGTGGAGCAGGACCCGGAGGATTCCGGTGAGTCCAAGCAGCAGGCAACCGAGCACAACAACAACCAGGACAATGTGATGAACGCCAATGTGCAGCAGGAGGAGCACCCCAACCCAAATGCTGCCGGAGAGGAAGACGCCGAGGAGGAGCCGCCGGCCAAGAAGCCCAGCACCAAGTTGATTCTCTACAAGAACGATGGCAACTTGAGTGTGAAGCCTTCGCCGCTTTCCTCCCAGGAAGAAGCCGGCGCCGCCTCGGAGTCGATGAAGAGCGAGAACATCAGCGATCGCCTGCGCCGCAGGATCCTTCGGGGAAGTGCCAACCATTCGGAGGAGTCGCCGGCCCAGGAACGACCCACAACACCGGACAAAATGATACTGGTCAACGCCAAGACGGGCAAAGTCATTTCCAGAAAGTAGGCCGTCTCCAAAGGCCGAACATTTTATTAACTTTAATCAAAACACTTCGCCTAGATTTAACTTATTTTTAACTTTAATTTAGTTTTGGTTTTGTTAATATTTTGTTGTTGTTTTCACTTTTTTTTGGGTATGAGTTTGTGGAGCTGGTATTCGTTTTTAGGGCACCTTTTAAGGGGTTTTCTATTGTCACTAACACACCCACACACACCTAGTTGGAACATGTTCCTGCACTTGAAATCTTCTTTAAGCCCTAAGTTAGCCATTAGGAATTCATGTAATTTATAGAAAACGATTCGAATATTTTATAAATGATTTATTTGCGTAATTAATTGCAAGAACGGTGCAAAATGTAATTTAAATTAATTGTAATGTGTAAATGATCAGGATGAGAGAAAACTATATAGTGTATAGAATATTGGCTAATTAAGTAAGGAGAACCCAACACACGAGCAAGAGATCCAAAAGCGTTTCAAAGAAATACATTTGTAGATAAAGCTGTAACAAACTAAAAAGATAAATTCCAAATTAAATCTTGCTTTCTAATTTTTATTTTGAATGGGAACTGTGATTATTGATAATTGTAAAAAACTAAAAAATGAAAGAAGAATCGCGTATATCATGCAATGAATATGGTACTATATACATACTATATAAAAATCTATACATATATATTTACACACAGCTGCTGCTAGAAGAAACACACAATTTAACAGGCAATTCAGAAATCAACTAAGAGAATAGGAAAATTTTTGCAATATTTGCAATATTATTTTTTGTACAAGGGCAGCACACGGTTAAATTTAGTACATATTTCTAGCTTTTGTTCTTATCATTATTATTATTATTACCACCTATATTATTACTTTAACTGTTTTTCAACTTCCAGCAGTTTATCTTTGCAGCACAGTGTAGACGTAAACAACACTGCAAAACAAACAAAATGTTATCATAAACTCTAAGCAACGGAAAGAACACACATGTGGAATAGCGGGGCCATATATTTAAATAGTTTAAAGCAAACAAAGAAAGAATATTTAAACAAGAAGCAAATCAAAAGCCAGAAGTTAAAGAAGCGAAAAATGTATACAGAAAAACTTACTTGGGTATAAAAAACTGCAAACCGCCTTTGATATGCATATATACATCTTATATCGAAACGATATCTATACACACAATATATTATTATATATTAAAATAGTCTTTAACATTGAACTACAATTAAACTTAAAGCTTAGTGTAAATAACTTAGTTTTGTTTACTACGCACACACAGACACACAATTCACTTACACAGACACCAACACACACACGAAGATTTACGGCATTAATTACAAAACAGAGAAAAATGTACAAAAAACAATTGTTAATAAAGAAATCAAATAAAAATGAATACACACAAGTTGCATTTACAATTCAATTCTTTTATTTGTATTAAAAACTTTAATTTTTTTAATTTTCTTTATGTGGTTAAGAGCTTGTAAATAAAATTAAAAATTACATTTTTCACACAATTTTATAATATTTATTTTGTATAATATTTATACTATTAAGTTGTTACCTTTTAAAAATTTGAATTCGAAATTTGGTTTGCGATACATTTTTGAAATTTCAATCGAGTTGGCAGTTAAAATAAAATAATTTAAAAACAGTATTTTTTTAAATTTTCAAATTTTCGTCGTTGCCAGATCGCCAAGCAGAACTGCTTGAATCTGCTTACTCGAATTGGGTACTGCTTTAAAAAATACCAGTTGCGCGCGAACGGTCACACCGAGCGATGGTATATTTAAAAAGTTCGGCAACGGTCACACCGAGTGGAAAGCAACAAAATTTTGATGAAAGAGATTACAAATAATTAAAATTGCGCGATACAAACGCGGAGCACCCGGAGCCGCAGCCACATGGATACCAAGTCCAACGATGACTCGGCTGGCAGTGATTCGCTAGACAAATCTATGCAAATAAAGTGTGTGATGGTGGAGACGACGGGCTCCGCTTTGGACGCAGTGGACGCATCGCCAGAGCGCGAGGCGCTGGACAACTGCGGCAGGGACTCGGCTGCCGAGACGGGGGCACAGGTGGGCAAGGCAAAGGCAGCCAAGGGTGCAGCCGGAACGGGAGCTACAGCTGGCAAGCAGGAGGACCAAAAGACTGACGCTGCGCCGGGGGCGCGGGGTGAGGGCGACAGTCCGGAAAGCAGCCAGTCCCCCGGCGCTCGCCCGGCCAGCAACTCTTCGCCCACTGCCTGCACTGCCTTCGAGACGAAAGTCAAGCTAATCTCACAGAACCTCAAGGAGACCACGCTGGCAGAGACCACCGCAGGCGCAACCTCCGCCTCTGCCTCCGCACCAGCAACAGTATCAGTATCCGCATCCACATCCACATCTGCGTCCAGCAGCAGCAGCCTGCTGGAGCCGCAGGCCCTCAACAATTCCTCCACGGACGAGTCCACCTCGTCGTCGTCGGGCCGCGTGAAGAAAGTGCGCTTTCATCCAGACGTTAAAGAGAACGACGGTGGCAATTGGGTGAAGAAAAAGCGACGCGCCGCACAAACCAAACGGACAGCCTCGTCGTCCACCGGCGCCAGCTCCGATAGCATGGATCTCGACGGTGAGGCGGAAGATGGCGAGTGTGAAGATGACCAGGAAGAGGAAGAGCCAGAGGAGGAGTTCGATCTAGCCAAGACAATCGCCGAAGCGGAGGACTACCTTAAGCAGCATCCACTAACGTTTGTGCGGCGCATCGAGCAGAATGGCGAGCGGCCGCAAGACGGACTCCTCAGCATCGAGGACATGTCGGATCATAGCAGCGAGTACGAAGAAGAGGTGGTTCCGGGGAACCGGGAAGAGGACTTTTACAGAAACGTCAAGCCAGAGAATGGCATTGAGCGTATTCTGGGCAAGGAGACCAAGGCGGGCAAGGCAGGTTTACATTATTTATTTAATTGATCTTAACATATTTAATTAATTATTAAACAATTCTTACCCGCAGGTGGAATTCCTTTTGCGCTACGAAAACCAAGGAGGACTTATTTGGGTATCAGAGGAGTTCATCAGGCGCAAGTGTCCCACTCTGCTGAAGGCCTACGAGAAGAATCGCGAGCGCCGTCAACAGCGTTTGGTAAGAGGCTAATACTATCTTTTATTATCCTTAATTCTAACTTGTTATTGTTTTTGCCTTCACAGATGCACCACGTGGCCAAAAGGCAGAGCTTGCGACAGCGATACACGGATTTCTAGTAGCGGCTGCTTAGGTTTTAGGCTCTTGATTAGGTTCCATATAATTGTAACGTTTTTGTAAAATGAAGTAAATGATTTTCTTTTGTTGAACAAAAAGAACAAAGCTACGATATTATTTCGAGGGCAGCGAGTTATTATAGAGATAAATAAAAACACAGATTATTATAACCACTTTCTGATTTACTTTCAGAGTACTTGCTCCGAAGTTGGGAAAACGAACCTAGTTATAGAAATCAGATAATATATGGCTTTAGAGGACTATACTATGTCAAAGCATTATCGTAAAGCTGGTCCATTAAGATGCTTATCTTGCCGAAAGGTTTTTATACCCTGGCAGGGTATTATAATTTCAGTCAGAAGTTTGCAACGCGGGGATGGAGACATTTCCGACCCTTTAAAGTATATATATTCTTGATCAGCATCAGTAACCGAGTCGATCTAGCCATGTCCGTTTGTCCGATTATACGCAAACTAGTCCCTTAGTTTTGAAGCTATCTGAATGAAACTTTGCAGGTAGTCTTCTATATGATCTCACTACTATATAAGTCGGAACGCGCCGGATCGGACAACTATATCATATAGCTGCCATAGGAAAGATCGGTAGATTTTCAGAAAAAAATTTTAAAACTTGTAAAATTTTCAACATATTTTCATATAATTTGAGAAATGGCGATTTTTTATTATTCTAAAATTTCGGATTTAATTTGATTTCGATATCGGACTACTATATCATATAGCTGCCATAGGAACGATCGGTAAAGTTTCAGAAAAAATAATAATATTTTGTCCAACTTTTAACATATTTTCATATAATTTGAGAAATTACGATTTTGTATTATTCTAGAATTTCGGATTTAATTTGGTTTCGAAATCGGACTACTATATCATATAGCTGCCATAGGAATGTTCGGGAAATATTACGCATACGTAAAGTTAAAACCGAATTTTTATATGTATAAATGTTGTATACATTTCCTGCTAGTTTTACTTTCCATTTGATAAAATGTTATTAATTCATAATGATCCAATTGTAAGCTGCAATGGTATACAAACTTCGGCGTGCCGAAGTTAGCTTTCTTTCTTGTTTTAAATTATTCTTTTTTCATAAGGATAAATTTATAGCTTTTCATTTTCTGTGAAATTAATTTAAAAATTCAATATTTGTATTTTTTAAGAGCGCAGAATATTTCAAAATTAACCCGTTCATTTAAGTTTTTAATTTTGTTTGCTTCTTGAAATCAAGAGAATAAAGCCTGAAATAAAATACAAAAAATTAGATATAGTGGAAACGTTTTATCATGAAGTGAAAACAAGATGTTGGCAAATAAATCGATGTATCGCATTTTTCTAGAGACATCGATAGCAGTAACATCGATGTTCTTGCATCTCTAACGGACGCGAAAACCAAAAAATAAAAAAAGTTAAAATTAATTTAGAGCTCAGAGCAGACGTGTGCCACATTAGCCGAACTTAGGACTTTGCTAGTCAGTTGTCAGTCTCAATAGCCGCAGTCGGACGGAGGTAATATATCCAGTAGGCCGCTGGCAACCCAGCCCGAATCAGAACAAAAGAGAAATTTTGCTTGGTCACCAGTCGCGCAGATCATAGTCGACGTCTGTTTTGTTTGTCAATTGCAGCTCGGAACGGAAAGTATAGGCAGAGCTTCTGGAGGCCAGGTGCGGCAGTAATATGCAATAGTTTCAGGCCGGAACATAAACAGTTTCTTTCGCAGGTGAAAGTCAGCTAGGTAAGTGCACTGCCCCCGCCCTCGCATCAGTATGTCCCCTCTCCGCTCGCCATTCGACTTCGTTCAGTAACCCAACCTACTCACCCTTATGTCCGATTATATATCTCCGCGGTTTTTGCGTACTTCCTCTTCTGTTCGGGGAGTGGCGGAGAGGAGTGTATTAGCCCGATCGGCTTGCATTATATAAGGTTTATACCTCCGAATCGCGCGTGTGTGTTATGATATTGTTTACTGCACTTGACTGGGCGAGGTGGCAGCCCATCCGCGCATCCCAATAGCATCCCCCAGCTGTCTCTTTTGCTCTTCTGCTTCTATAAATAGTTGCAGCAGTGCATTTTTTGTCTGCCGCTGTCAAACTCGGACGGTGTGCGTCTGTCGTCTGCCTTTTGCGGCAGGTCAGTTGTCCTGCCCTTGCCACATGCCCACATGTAGTGCGTAGTTCACGACAAAGAGATGGATTTCATCGAGATTCTGGCTCTGATCTGGCGGCGGAGGCGGCATTGTCTTTTCTTGAACTTGACGTTGACCGCTGGACTTTGTTGTTTATTTGTTGGTTGCGCGCGTGCCGCTCTTGGCACTCTCTCTCTCTTTTGTTTGGTTCATTAACCCACATCATCACCGCCGCTTGGCTGGTTCGCAGGAGGAAAACTACGCAACAAACAAACAACAACAGAGAGAGGAAAAGCCATTTCGTAGCAACTGCGTAGTGCTTCCCAACGGATCGACAGAGCAATGCCGGAAGAAGAACCGCCACAGAAACCCATGGAGGAAGAGGAAGAGGAGGACGAACACGACCAGGATCAGGATCAGGTAGAGGATGAACAGCCACAGCTAGCACAGGGCTTACAACAAGAGCAGGGAGAGGAGCTGCAGGCACAGGACACACCTTCACAGCAGGCAGCGGAGCCTGTTGTCGTGGCCACTGAATTGACAGCTGAAGAGGCAAGTATTTCATTATTTGCTTTATTCAAATTGTTCTAGAAAAATTTACTTATCGCTTAGATGCGAGCCCGCCGCCTCCGCACCTTGGCCGCCCGCAGTGGCCTTCAGACGCCACTGGCCCCGCTGACTCCCAGTCCGGAGAAGACGCCACGCAAGCAGACCAATGTCTCGGGAGAGTCTCGCCTGGTCCGAGAGGCCACACCAAGCGACAAAGAGGTTGTCTCTCTGCCCACACCAAAGCCAGCTCCCGTCTCCGTCTGGCCAGAACTTGGTGGCAAGCCAGACATGGATGTGGAAATGAAGTCAGTCGCCTCAACGCCAGTGCAAGACGTTGAAATGTCGCCGGCTCTTAGCCTGCCCGCTGCCAACGAGAGCACAAAACGAAGTGTGCTGCAAAGCAGCAAGGTATCTCCTGGGAATCCCGAAGAAGCCATGGAGTCTGTCGGTAGTCCGCCCAAGAGCGTGGACGAACAAAACGAACAGCTGCTCTCCCGCCTGCTGAACGCCACCTGGAATGAGTTCGGCAGCGGTTCCATCATCTGCGCGCAAAGCGCTAGCTTCCTGGAGCAGCAGCCCAGCCGGAGATTCGACTTTGAGTGCATCGTGTCCAATGTGCTAATGGAGGCGGCGCTTAAGATTTACAACGATGAGTTGAACGAGGGAGAGGGCGACTCGGTTCTGGCAGAAGACAAGGAGTTCTCATCTGCCAAGAAGATCAAATCCGATGACACAGAAGTTCAGGAGATTATGGCAAACGCGGTGGCACAAACGGTGCCCAGCGAAGAGGCATCAGTTGGCGGAGCATCGGGACCATTGGAGGCAACCAGCAGCGAGCCCGGAATAGCCTGCGTGGCGCCCACCGTACTCAGCATAGTGACCACAACCAAGCACAATGTACTGCTCTATCTTATCCGCTGCTATCAGAACTACCAGACGGAGTGCTGTCGCAAGATGGCCCACAACCAGACAGTCTTGCAACTTGCCTTCGAGCAAGTTATGCGGATGACGGTGCTGGTGCTAACTGATCGCATCCACCAGAATCTCAACGGGCACATGGACCAGTCGGCTCTGCTCGAGCTGATGTACATGGAGAAGGTGAGCGAGTCCTTCCTCATCGATTTGATAGCCCACACGCACCCTGATGGCGACACCTTCGACGCCATCTTCGGCCAGGTGTTGCGCGGACTATTTGCCGGCATGCAGCGAAACATTTGCACCTCCAAGATCAACGTGCAGCAGATTGAGTGGTTGGCCAAGCTAGTCGTTATCAAGGTGGGCTCCGTCAGACCAATTGCCGATCTCGTGGCCCGGCAGCCCAATTTCCTGCCACCCATCTGCACGAAGATCTCGGGACGGGAAATCGTCAAGTGCAGCTTCCTGGGACCCTTTCTCTCCGTCTCCCTGTTCGCTGAGGAGAACGTCAAGTTTGCAGAGTTTAGCACGAAGAACAAGCTGGAGGATGCGGCTAGTTCGCGGCTGCGATGGGAACTGCATTCAATGCGCACACACATGCACGTCGTGTTCCACTCGCTGTGCGTGAATGCCAGCAGCCGTTCCAAGACGATGGAGTATATTGGTAAGATCCTGCGCCACAATGACCGGCGCGTCCAGTTCGCCAGCGACGAGAAGCTGCTGGCCCGCGACGGCTTCGTGATCAACCTGATGAGCGTGCTCCAGCAGCTGGCAGTGAAGATAAAGCTAGATCGCATCGATCCAAACTTTCACTACCACAAAAATTCGCTGGTTAACATCGAGCAAGACACGAAAATTCGGTACAACGAGGAGGAGTATCGCAACTTCCTGGCCCGTGACTTCAGCCAGCCGGTGGCGAATGCCAACTTCCAGACGCAGTGCTGGTTTCTTACCCTGCAGGCCCACCATCTGGGCTATTTGCCCGCCATCCAGCGCTACCGCCAGAAGGTGCGCGCCATCAAGGAGCTGCAGAAGCTCATCGACGAGCTGGACCGCACCAAGCCCCACTGGGTCAATTCCCGCTACGCCAACCGCAACAACCAGTTCAAGGAGCGCTGGGAGAAGCAGCTGCGCAAGCTCAATCGGTGAGTATTATAACCTAATAATTTTATAAAACCTCCACTGAAATCTCTTTCTAGTTCCAAAACCTGCAGCGAGATCACCCTCCTCGATCCCGCCCTGCTCCAGCGCTGCACTGAGTTCTATTCGACAGTCTGCGAATTCATGCTCTACCAGTTTGAGGGGCGCCCCATTGAGGGACCTTTCATCTCAAAGGTGCCCGTGCAACAGCTGAAGCCCACGGATGCATTTTCAGCACTGCCCGAATGGTATATCGACGACATCGCCGAGTTCATTCTTTTCACCATGCAGCACGCCAACGTGGACATACGCCAGGGCATCGACCACTCGATCATCACCTGGCTGCTGACCTGTGTCTGCGCCTCGCACCTCATCAAGAATCCCTATGTGACTGCCAAGCTGGTCGAGGTGATGTTCGTGTTCTCTCTGAAACCAGCCAACTCGGTGAATACAGCGGTGAGTACGAAATTCTATTAAGTTATATTGTTTACTAAAGTTCATACTGTGTAGATGTGGAACCACGAACTGGCCCAAAACGCCCTGGTCAGCGCCCTAATGAGATTCTATGTCGACGTAGAGACAACGGGCCAAAGCACTGAGTTTTACGATAAGTTTACCATAAGGTAAGCAGGCCAACAGCCTCAAATGAACTTTAGCTCAATGTTAAGTGCTACCTTAAAGTCATAATGAGATGCTACTGAAGTATATATGTATTTGTGGCTTGATACATCGTGTCGATATACACCACTAATTCATTGCCGTTCTCTCTCACTCGTAACACAGATACCATATTAGCCATCTGTTCAAATCCATGTGGGAGAATCCCATCCATCGGCAGGCCGTTATCTGTGAGTCTCGTGTGGGCAATCAGTTTGTTAAGTTTGTCAACATGCTGATGAACGACACGACATTCTTGCTGGACGAGTGCTTGGAGAACCTGAAGCGCATCCACCAGACCCAGCAGCTGCTCTCGGACAAGGCGAACCTGAGCAAGATGAGCGCGGATCAGCAACAGAGCCGGTTGACCCAGCTGGCAACGGACGAGCGCCAGTGCCGCTCCTACTTGACGCTGGCTCGCGAGACAGTCGATCTCTTTCACTATCTGACGGTCAGTGGCCACTAACCCATTATAAACAATTAATAATATATCTGTTTACTTTAGAGCGACATTAAGGAGCCGTTCATGCGTGCCGAGCTGGTGGATCGCCTCAGCTCCATGCTGAACTTCAATTTGAAGCAACTGGCCGGGCCCAAGTGCAATGACCTAAAGGTCAAGAACCCGGCCAAGTACGGCTGGGAGCCGCGCAGCCTCCTGGCCCAGATCTTCGACATTTATCTGCACTTGGACTGTGATAGATTCGCTCAGGCCCTGGCCGCCGATGAGCGCTCCTTTAACGTGGAAATTTGCAATGAGGCAGCGGCGAGGATCAAGCGTCTGTCCATCCGCTCGGCGGTGGAGGTGGAACGATTCAAGGCCCTCACCCAGCGAGCCCACGAAATCTTCAGTAAGGATTTTTGTTTTGTTACACTGGCCAGTTCAATTAAAATATATTTTAATATATTTACAGTTACCAACCAACAGACTGAAGATGAATGCGCCGACGCGCCGGACGAGTTCAAGGATCCACTGATGGACACCCTCATGTCCGATCCCGTTGTGCTGCCCTCCGGCACGGTGATGGACCGTGCGATCATCACACGCCATCTGCTCAACAGCTGTACTGACCCGTTCAACCGCCAGCCACTCACTGAGGACATGCTGGTGCCGAACATTGAGCTGAAGCAGCGCATCGACGCCTGGCGCCGGGAACAGCGTGGCAAGCGCAACAACAGCTAAGCCTCGCCCCTGCCGTTTCCCCTCCCCTCTATAGCTACGTCTAGGGCTAGTTTAATGTGCAGTTTTAGTGTCTACCTATATTCTACATCTATATACATATAAATATTCTTTGTGAAGGATTTAGTTAGTATTTGTGGCGCGCCCACCTCGCGGGCATGCTGCAAGTACCAGTAATCGTAAATTGCTGCTCCCCAGAGGAGTCCAGACCGTTTGGATGTTTGAGAATAATTTTGGAAAATTTGCAATGTTTTGTTTCCTTTTGTAAAAATCATCATAATATCGCGATTAGTTGTTCACCCAAAAAAGATGTATGGGTTTTTTGGTGATTTAAAAAACAACAAAATTGAATTTATTTGCAATCGAATTCACAAATAAAAATAATTAATGAAGCGGTTACGGCTTAGTTTATTATGGAGGTTACCAAGGTGGGCGCTTAATAGTTCCCGCAGAATTAATTTCGCTGTGAGGAATCGAAGCCTAAATTTGTAATTCCTGTAGGTTTGTGATTGATTCAGGTAGCGCATTTGGAATTGATCATAACTAAACCAAAAATGCATTATTTAATGGACCTTAATTCTAACTTTTTATATGGTGTTTTTTTTTTTTTAAATCTGTGTTTTTCAAATGCCATAACTAAGCCAAAAATGCATTAATTTTAATTCGGATGTCGGAAATGTTTCTATGCTAGTTTTGATTAGATTAACAAACCGGCATATGCAGTTTATAATTAATAGAAAATAATTTTTTTTTTTCATTTTTCATAATTTTAATTTTATTTTGACTTAATTAAGATTTTAATGGCGAATTTCGATCGAAATGTATATCCTCCTAGCAAACATTACCTTTTTGGCCGTGATATATAATTAACAGGATCTTAAAATATTTAGTTGAATATGATATTTCTATACGACAATTTTCGTGAAAAATCAATGTTTAAAAAATCCATAACTTGGCCAAAAATTCATTAATTTCAGTTCGGAAAGCTTTTAGCTGTTAGTTTTTGAAACAGTAATGAATCTGCATACTACATTTTGGATTTAAAAGAATTCAACTTTTTGTCGATTTTTGACAATTTTAACGATGTAACCCCTTATAAAATTTTGAAAAAATGGGTCACAAATTTTTTTCTGTCAAACATATCCAGAACGACTCGGCTGTTCGTGCTGATCAAGAATATATATGGTTTATAGGGTCGGAAATGACTCCTTTACTTCCTGGTAAGCTTTTAACTAATATCAAAACCCAAGCTTGGCCTTAATATTTTTTTTTTATTTTTACAAAATTGGAATTTTTTTCAATTTTTATTCACAAATAAAAAGATAATAAAGCGTATGTCTAATATAATTAAATTATACAAATATTATATACCGAAAACGCCTTATTGCGTTTACGCTCATCCCCGAATCCTCTCCAGTCCGGGGATGGGTGCTCCCAATTCAGTTTTGGGTAGTGGTATTTGTAGTAGTAGAAATAGCGTTCATAATCTCGCTCAGTCAAGGTTGGATCCATCGATTTACCAGAACGGACACCAGCCAATGTAGCACTGGCAGAGGTTCTCGTTGTTGGTCGCCTGCTTTATGAGCAGGTCCACCTGGTCCTGCTCGTTGACGCTCTTCTTGGTCGGGAAATCGGTGCCGGTGAGCTTGCACTTGACCCGCTTGATCACCTGACTGGCCTTGCTGTTCGTCTCGTCGGCCACGTTGTTGTGCAGGCCGCCCTGCTGTAGCTGCGGATCATAGGGCTTCGACTTGGCCATGGGCAGCGAATCCTCCACCGAATTGCTAAGGCTATCCTGCATGCCGGAGCCGCCACCACCTCTTCCGCCAGGCGCCCCATTCCCGCCCGCCGCATCGTTGCCCTTCTTGTCCACGTCCAACAGACGCCAGTTGAGCAGCGGATCGTAGACGAAGGCCTCCAGCACGGCCATCAGCGAGTCCTTATTCCGTCGGAGCACCAGCAACACACTCTCGCAGGTGCGTCGGTAGGTGCCCTCAATGCCGGTGACCTCCATCGCCTTGATCAACATCCGGGTGAGTCGGAAGGGAATCTTTTCCGGGAATTTCTCGCGGGTCATGGCCACCTCAAAGCAGTCGCCGAAGTCAATGTGCAGAATCTTGCCGCTCATCCTGTCCAGCATAAGGTTTGACGGATGGCGATCGCCCAGACCCAGGATGTAGCCCACCATCGACATGACGGCCAGGGAGCGGGTATAGTTATTCCGTCTCTCGAACCACAGCTCCGATGATGGCGACTTCAGCCAGAGCAATTTGGCCAGGTCGTCGCCCTGCGTCTGACCCAGCGCGTACTCGAACACCTCCACCTTTTGCATGAGCGTGAGGTGATCGTAGTCGGGGGCAAAGTTCAACATGGTGCGGTGCTCCTGGTTCAGCGGCACCTTCTTCTTGTCCCGGTAGTCCCGGATGAGCGTGTGCAACGTGTCACAGTGCGGCACCCATCCGATCAGACCCGAGTTGGTGCTAAGCGGGATCACCGCGTACCGCTGGATGGCCAGGTTCCGACGGAAAGTGTCCGGGTCGTCCAGGAGGAGGGTGTTAACCAGCGAGAAAAGCTGCATCACCCGCTCATCCTGACGCAGATCCTCGTGGCCCTTGAGCAGGTACATATAGTCCTTGCCGTTGGAGCCGCTGATGCACAGCTTGCGGGGTCGCTGCTTGGAGGTGATCACCTGCAGGTTCGTCTTGATGTGACTTATCCGAATCAGTTCCTGGCCCGGGTTGTACGACCCCGGAACAGCCAGCTCCAGGTCCTTGCAGGTCATCAGCTTGGGTGAGACATATGGCAGCTCAAGCGATGTGAGTTGCGGCAGCTGGCGCGAGATCTTCTGGAAGACATGATAGTAGATATCCCAGGCCCGATCCAGGTCCATCACGACGGCCGAGTTCTTGAAGCGCTGCGACCACTCATAGGCCTCGGTCAGCTCGCGTCCGTAGGCCTGCGAAAAGGAGGTCTCCTTGAGTGTCTGCGGTCCCCTTTCCAGCATGGCGTGCAGCGGCTCCAGGATCTCGAACATGCCCTTGACATTGCGATCTCCGAAATAGAGGCGAGAGGCCTCCTCCAGGCCCTCGTGCCACTGTTCGTGCCACAGAATGGCCACGCGGATGAGCTCCTCGCTGCACATAACCGCCTGCTCCACCAAGGTGGGAGAATGCTTTCGCATAGAGTCCAGGATCTTAAAGGCAGCATTTCGTCGCGCCAACGAAGCCGACTTGGAGGCCACTGTCAGGGGGTAGACAAGTGCCTGTGGATGGTTCTTACCAATGTCCATGAGCAGCTGGTGGATTAGCTGGCCTACCAGCTGACGGTGGGTGTCGATGCGGGCAATCAACTGTGGGATGACCTGCAGCCATGTGTTGATCTCGATCAGCTTCATGCCGGAGAGCAGAGCGTCGTAGACCTCCGCATGGTTTCCGTAGTCGAACCAGAGGGTCAGCAGGCGTAGCGTATCCTGCAAGGAGTTGCCCTTGATGAGGCTGATCGATCGGAAGAAGCCCTGCACAGCCGGCACTGCGTACTGCTGGATAATCATCAGGTCGCTGTCCAGGCCCTGGCTCATCATGCCCATGCCCATGCCCAGGCTGGCGGCGCCCTGCGGCTGCTGCTTGTCCAGCGCCGTCTTTTGGGCCTGCACCACCTTAAAGTTCATGTAGGCCCACAGGTGCCAGGCCTTGTACCAGTTGGGATCGTAGCTGGTGGCCTTCTCAAAGCACTCCAGAGCTCCGGGTATCGCCTCTGGCCCGAGGCTGTCCTGCAGCTTGTTTTGCCAGGTGGCCAGTCGCAGGTAGCAGCGCGCCATCAGTCGCTGATCCTGCTGCTTCAGAGCCTCCGGCGGCAGGCAGCTCAGCTCCTGGCTGTAGGTGTTGACAAAGTGCCGCAGCTGGTCGTAGGCTTCCTGTAGCTGATTGTTGGCCGCCAGGAACTTGGTGTATGCGTATGTTACCTGGGGCTGATTGCACGGCAGCGGCTGGCGGGGATTCAGCTTGGGATCGGTGCCCAGCAGCATCACAAGCGTCTTATGGGACAGGTGCAGGGAGCCGCTCTTCCGACACAGGCTCGCATACTTCAGCCATGTGTGAATGTCGTCGTGCGGCTTCACCACCAGCGAGTGCACCTGGATGATCTTTCGCCAGTCCTCCACCAGGCGTTGTCCTCCTTGGAGGCGCTTCCACCACATGGTCTTCAGGGCCTCTCTTCGCTCGGGTATCAGCTTGTATTGGATGACTTCCTCTAGCTCCGCCAGCATCTGCACACAGACCATTGCTCCGTAGGCTCTTTCGTAGGATTCGCCTGCCATGGAGGTGAGTTCCGTGTCCAGGAGATCCCTGGTCTCGTCTATCAGGCGCTGGGCGGTAACAAAGTCGTCATGATGCACGGCCAGCACTGCCCGGTAAAAGCTACCGTCCTGTGTGTCCTCTGGTATGCATCGTACATACTCTCGCATGGCCTCCCAGTCCTGAAGACCCCAGGCGGCCACGGCAGCCCCGCGACTCGCTCTTGCTTTGGCCTCCGGACAGAATGTCTCCCACTCGATCTTGGTCACACTGGTCAGCTCCGACCAATCACCGAGGGCTTCCAGGCACCGCATGTGACCGAGTCGTGCCTCCAGATCCGAGGAATCTGCCTTCAGTTTCTCTGCGTAATGTCCCAAGGCCTGGTCCCAGTTGTGAAGCTTCTCGTACCATCTGCCCTGGACATTCAGCTCGTTGGCCGCATTGCGATAGGTAGTGAGGAGACCCTCGGCCGCCTCCCGCTGCTGCAGCTTGTTATTGATCAGGATCAGTGACTCGAATACCTGTCGATCTTTTCGCAGCAGGAACTCCTCTTCCTTGTAGCGCAGAGCCTTGGCATACGCTCGACATGCCATGGCCCGAGTGCCCAGCAGATTCGTCTCAATGGGTATGGGGTCCCGGTCGCAATGCTCCATAAACTCGGCCAGATTGAGGATCGTCTGCGTGATCTCCGGCATGTCGGTGACTTGCAGGGCCTGGATGAGGGACTGGGTTAGCTCGGACTTTAGATCCGGCGACAGTTCCGTCCAGCAGGAGATGAAAGCGGCGTTAAAAAGGTCGCGTAGCAGCGTGTCGTACTCCTGGGCCAGCGAGCGACAGGCGCGGAGAGCGTGCGAAGGGGACTCCTTGAGCAGGCCAATAGACAGACGCTTCAGCCACTCCACCCAGTCATCTTTGGACACGCGGCGCGTCACCTGCCACGAGGTGCGCAGCTCATTGGTCCTCACCTGCAGATTATTGATATTGCTATTTCTGTCCGTCACAAAGGGCTCATAGTTCTTGATCTTGGCCGGACGCAAGCCGAACTCCCCCGCTCCAGAGGCATCCGCCAGCGTGCTGTTGGACTGGATACGGCTAAGCAGCTTCTCATACTCCGCGTCGGCGATGCGGTGCTTGGCGAGAGTGCGTTGCACCATGGGCACGAACACCAGATACTTCTTGCCCAGTTGCTTGACCAGCGAGCGGAGCGTGAGCATGGCCTGGTCCCGCAGCTCCGGTTCGGCGTCCAGCACTCGGACCAGCGGATGAATGATGCGTGAGGAGAAGTCGGTGAAGTCCAGCTGGCAGGCCAGATTATTAATCGTCTCCAGGGCCACCATGGACACCTGCTGGGGCACATAGTGGGAGTCGAAGAGCTTCACGATGGGCGGCACAATCAGCGGCAGGTAGTAGCCCAAGGTGCTGCCGAACTTCTGGAGAGCCTGGAGCAGTCTCCTGGTAACCATTCTGTCCTTGGAGTTATCGTGCTGTAGCACACGCAGGATCTGCGGGATCAGCTCGGCCAAATAGTCCCTAAACTCGCAGCCCAGGGCCACCGCGATCTGCTCAATCAGATTGATTAGAGTGTTCTGCAGCGGCGTATTGATTGTCCAGAACTCCTTGATCAGCTTGAAGATATCGCCCATGTAGCTGATGATGTGCAGCTTAACGAAGGCCACCAGAATGGCCAATTGCTGGAACAGGAACTCCCTTAAATTGTTATCTGCTGTGCGCACATTGTCGAGCAAGTTGGGTAGCACCTGGGCCAAGTAGGGGACACACTTGATGCCAAGGCTCTGGAAGATGTAGGTCACCGCCTGTACCACACTCGTATGCAGGGTGCTCAGCGTGGGATCCCGCAGGATCCGCATCAAGGCGGCTATGGCCACCGCCGGGTAATACTCGTCCAAGGCGTTGCCCATATTCACCAGCAGTTCTGCTGTGGAGATGTCCTGGCTCTCGTCTACCTTGCCATCGGAATAGGCAATCAAAACATTATCCTTTTGGCTGTCGATCAGACCCTTGTTCATCTTGTGCTTGTAGGGATCCATGGCTCCAAGTAAGCCGAGTACACGGATCGTCTCCCTTCGGATGGAGCGGCGCTGTTCCGTTTTTAGGAAGTTAATGAGGATGTCGATGAGCACGGGGTACTTGTGATAGGGGCTAACCACCCTTCCCGTCGCACTGATCAGTTGCCCCAAGGTCCACAGAGCAACGCCGCGCTTTTCCGGACTGCCGGCATCACCGAGCATCTCGAGGAGAATGGAGAGCAGATCGTCGGCCCACAGCTCCATTTCGTTGGAGCCGCCATTCACCTCCGCCAGATCGCCGATGGTGCGCAGCACGTTCAGAATAACGCCAGGATTCGATTCCGGTTCGTGTAACTTAGGCACGAGAGCCTTGAGGATCGGATTCATGTACGAGGATATTAGCCTGGGCGTGCTTATCACCAGATGGTCCAGCATCCTAGCACTTTGCTCCTTGTTTCTGCTCATGCCCGAGTACTTGAGGTCTGTTAGCAGTTCAATCATAGTCGTTCGGAGCTTAGGCATCACATAGGCCGGGTTCATGGAGGACAATCTTCCGATGGTGACCATTGCCAGTTCACGGATCTCGAAGATCTCATCGTGCAGCGTGATGAACAACGAGTTCAGCGACTCGGGCTGAGCCAGTTTGGCGTCGAAGGTCTCGTCCAACGAACGGAGGATTCGTATCCGCACATTGCAGTCCATGTCCGTGATGGCCACCATCAGCAAGCGCTCGATTACATGCGAGACGGTGTCGCTGAGCGTCTTGGAGTTCTCCATGCTCTCTGAGGATTGGACTGCCAACTTCAGGAGCCGCGTGCAGGTTTGCACTGCCTCCAGGCGAATCTCCTGCTGTTCATGGATGATAAAATAGTCGGCGCAGCTACGGAAGAAAATGTTTATTAAAAATTTTGACTATAGCATAATCCGTAAGACCTACCGCTGCACAAAGTCCAGCATGTTCTGCTCCTCAAAGTTGAAGGTACCTAGGGTCTTTAGGGCCAGAACTGTGGTGGCTCCATCGGAGTTCTGCATGATCAGCGAGCCATCGATGGCGATCAGGGGTACGGCGGAGTAAGGAATAGCCGCCGGCTTGTTCATCAGCACTTGGGATAGGACACCAATCAGCCCTTCCGTGATGGCCGACTTTAATTGCGGCACATTCTCGGAGAGCTCTCGCAGGCAAACAGTCAGCGCCGGCGAAAGGCCCGTGTAGAACATCTGCTCCAGGATCTCCTTGACATCTTCGCTGATCTCTGACTTGACGGCATGCGCGAGGAGCGTGATGCAAGCAAACACCGCCGGGTCGACGGGCACCTTCCTTTTACTGGTCAAATCCTTAGCTGGCAGGGCGAGCTTCACGCTGCTCATGATCCCCGATAGATGTTCCTGTATCGCACTCTGCACAGCTACCGCCATATAGCCGATGGTTACGTAGGCCACCGCACGATCCTTCTCCTTGCCGCGCAGGATGAGCATCAGATGGGATATACACGTCGGAAGGTATTTCTTCACGAATACCTCGCGGTTGAAGGCAGCCAGTCGGGGCAGGATCTGCAATAGGGCCTGCTGCACATACGGCGATTTGGAAGATCGCTGTTCCAGCACATTGTCGCAAATGGTGCTGTAGTGCTCCTGCAGGATCTCGTGAGCGTAGGCCGACTCCAGGACGTTGTGCTGTGGAAATATTGATATTAAATATTAATTTAATTATGGTAAATATAAATACAAATATAGTTGTAAATATAAATAAATAAAGAACAAATAAAAATAAATACATTCTCGCTTGTGGAAATTTTGGATCGTTAGACTCACGCTCGCGAACTTCGCCACGCCATTGTGCTGCTCCCCCTCGCTCATGTGTGACTGGCTGCTGCCGAGCCGGTCGATGAAGGGCATTTTCAGCCGCGGCACAAGTGTGTTTAGCTGGGAGCCCATGCCCAGGGAGCTGCTGGCCTCGAGGAACTTGTTGTGCTGGGTCCTGGGAAATAGCGTTTTTAGAGCCGTATAGCGGTACTCCCAAGTGGCGTTTGCGCTGCGAAAAAGCTCATTAAAGACAATAAGGCCGCCATGGATGCGATCGTCACGGGTCACGCCCTTCTGTTCCTTTCCGACGGCTAAATCCGCACTGAAGCTTCCATTGGCTTCATCGTAGCAGATCTTGTACCACTGCGGTTCACTCGATTGTTTGGTGCTCTCGCGCTGGGCGGTAACAATTAAGGCCGCCCTCAAAGCCTCTCCTGCGGATTCCCGAATGGCCGGTTTTGGATCGAAGATTGCGTTGAATACAACCTCGAAGAAGGTGAGGATGTGCTGGTAAAAGTACGTGGGCAACGCAATTGCCAGCTCGCGAAGAATAAAGACAGCGGCGTGGCGGCGGTACTGGATAATTAAATAAAATATATTAAAAAATGTTTCAGACGGGACTGAAGCTTGCAAAGAATCCCTATACACACCTCTTGTCTCTCGCCTCCGAGCACCTCAAAGGCCTTCTTAATGTCAAAGTCAAAGGAGTCGGCTCCCTTGGAGGTCGGCATATTGGCCAGCTTGACTAGGGAGCGGGCGGCTATCTCCATTACGGACACATCGTTAATCAGCAGGAGGTCCCGCAGGCGGTTCAAGTAGGGCGAAATGCCCTTCCTGGCTGTCAGACTGCCCTCGCAGTTGATGAGGCACTCTGAAAGTGAGAAAACTCCTTTAATCTTGATCTGGACTATGGGCTAAGTCCATCAAGGACTCACTCATGGCAAGGGCTCCGCCCTTCTTCTCATTGATATCCGCCGCATTCACCATGGTAAAAATGTGGTGATCGAACTCGTCAAAGAACTGCGCCAGCTCCTCCTGGGACATCTCTCGCAGCTCCGTCTTCACGTAGAACAGCAGATCCTGGGTGGCCTTGTTCTGCACATTCCGGTTGCGGGACTTGAGCCCGTTCACGAACTGCTGCACCACCGACGACGTCGACATGGCGGGGCAGCAGTATTTATCCACTCGTCGCGACTAATTAGTGGGTCTGCCTCAGTTGCATCAAGGGGGGCAAAGGAGCTGGCCAAGCCGAAGCAGGTGCATCGATGTCTGCGATGTCTGGACTTTGGAGGTTATCTTTTCGGTTGCCCCGGTGGGCTGCGCGCACGTTATACCGGTCGGCCGGAAGGCTCTCTCATAATGCCACTTGCGCCGAAACACTACCACACGGATGCAGTTAGTCTGCTTGGTTTAATTGCGGATTTATAAAGTTTTTGTGGAAATTACAGCCGAATAAAATGACCGCAGTGTGACCGTTGGCGGCCTAAGCCGATATACCAGCGGGACGGTTGTTTGGAACTGCCGCTACTTCGTTTATCGAAAATCAGCGACTATCGATATCGATATGTTATTATCCTGCGGAAAATTATAGCAAAATCTTAGGTAAAAACTTCAGAAATTAATTAGAGTAAAAAAATTTAAAGACAAAAATGGTAACACGTTCCAACCTAAAATAGTCGGATTTAGCTTTTCTTAAATTAAGCATTATCCTTCAGGATTTTCCCCACACAACAGGTTTTTATGAATTATATTTTATAAATTAAAGAATAACCATTTAATATTAAAGGTCCGCTTTAACGGTTAATATGTGCAAGCTCAGTTCCTGAGTTTTCCATTAACAAATCCTTAAGGATATTTTATATATTTGAACGAAATAATTTAGATTTTACAGGGTCCGATTTAAAAAACCTATAACACAAGGTTAATATCATGGTTTTTAAATAAAACATAATTCATTTCATAGAAATTAAATTTTATAGCAGTTTGGAAAACTGCATTTCCAAGAAGGATTTTCTACAGGGTGGAAAACTCTCAGCATGTTTTCCCTCACACAACCTGGTCGCACTGAAACCAAAAGGCAAGAGAATTTTCATAAGAGCTGCTGAAACAAATGTGAGCATATTTAATTTTAGGGCAGCCAAAAAAAGATTAATTACCGCACAGCTTGAGCAGAACCCAGTAACCATGCAACAGAATAAACTGAAAGTGTTAAAATACCGCTTGTGCTGCGGGAAATAGTGAAAATTCAACTCGCCACCCGTGGCATGCGTGAAAATTGTATTGGAAAATCGATGCTGGGCTGCGGGGGTGTGAAGCTTTTCACTGGGGGCTGCTGCTGCTGCTCCCGCTGCACAGTAGCGCCATCTACGATTTTCCTGCTCATCACACTCGGAAAACTCTCTCTTTCGGGGGCATGGAAAATGTGTTTTTGTTTATTGGTAAATCGAAATCTGATTTAAAATCTCTCTCTCTGTCCGCAGCGATCGCGCGTTTACCGTTACCGAAGCAGAAGAAGAAGAGAGAAGCAACCGCGACCATGTCCAACTTGAGGAAATTCAAAGACGAGGAGCGCGAGTCGGAGTACGGCCGTGTCTATGCGGTCTCTGGCCCAGGTAGGCGACGTCACCCGCGTCCTTCACTCTCTGACCCCGTAGATCGGTCTAATCCGGATTTCTCTGCCGCTCTCCTCTTTTCCAGTGGTCACGGCTGAGGCCATGTCGGGATCAGCTATGTACGAGTTGGTCCGCGTCGGCTACTACGAGCTGGTGGGCGAGATCATTCGCCTGGAGGGCGACATGGCCACCATCCAGGTGTACGAGGAGACCTCCGGCGTAACCGTGGGCGATCCCGTCCTGCGTACCGGCAAGCCCCTTTCCGTGGAGCTCGGCCCGGGCATCATGGGCAGCATCTTTGACGGCATCCAGCGACCTCTTAAGGACATTGGTGTGATGACCAGCTCCATCTATATACCCAAGGGCGTAAACACGCCGGCCCTGTCCCGCTCCGAGATGTGGGAATTCAATCCGTTGAATGTCCGTGTGGGCTCGCACATCACTGGAGGCGACCTCTACGGCGTGGTGCACGAGAACACGCTGGTAAAGCAGCGCATGATTGTGGCGCCAAGAGCCAAGGGCACCGTGAGATACATTGCCCCGGCGGGCAACTACAACCTGGAGGATATCGTCCTGGAGACGGAGTTCGACGGCGAGATCACCAAGCACACCATGCTGCAGGTGTGGCCCGTAAGGCAGCCGCGTCCCGTCACCGAGAAGCTGCCCGCCAACCATCCACTCTTCACTGGCCAACGCGTCCTTGACTCGCTCTTCCCCTGCGTCCAGGGCGGCACCACTGCCATCCCCGGTGCCTTTGGTTGCGGCAAGACTGTAATCTCACAGGTGAGTGTTAGTATGGCACTCTTCATAAGAAGAGATTGCGATTGTTTCGATATGATAGTGAGATAGGATTAGCGATCTATAGGTTATATGGATTTAATCGATCCTGATTCTTCTTAAGGAAGTACATCCTTGAAAGTTATTTTTATCTTTATCACTTTTTTTGAAATCTACTTATCAGAAAATCTGAATTATACGAAATGTTTTTTATATTTACAAAAGGTATTTATTTATTTTCAAATGAGTAGCATTTATGCAATTACTTTACATTTTTCGGTTATATTCCCCAATCTAAGTGCGTTTCTTGAATCTATCATAATTGTTGCTGGCCAGTTGATTCTTACTGCAATCAAATCCACCGGAGATTTCAGGACCAGGTCCAGCATTAGCTCCAGGACTATCGGTGGTACTATCGACTCCACCAGCGGGCCCAGCATCTGGGACACCATCGCCATTTATTGCTCCTGCTGTACTGCGACCAAAGGCTCTCTGAAAAAATAAAACATTTCGATTTCCGAACAGAAAGTAATATTATAACACTTACGCCTGGTCCTCGCCTAGCAATATTTCCACCTGCGACATGATGAACCTTTGTATTATGATTTAAAGACGAAAATATTCAAAATACTGAACAAGAAAAGGATATTATGAGACTTACGCCTTGTCTTTGATATGTTCTCTGCTGCTGTTGCCTTTGGGCGTCACTAAGCCCCAGAAGGACAAAGCTAAGAAGTAGGAGTGCTAGACCAAATCTGGGAGACATCTTGAGTTGAACACGAAAGTCTGGGAGATAATTCCTGATTGAGACTGTGACTCGTTATTTATAAGCGGCTGATAACCGAAGTTATTGAGATTAACAATCTTGGTCCCTGTATAGTCTATTTAGTCTGAGCTTTTTTATTATGATAATTATTTATTACTTCTTGGTAGAATCAGTACATTGAGTGGTTCTAAGAAATGTGTCGAAGTTCACTCGCAATAATCCAATGAAAATCTTTAATTCTTTGAATTTGTCAGCTATACATTGAATTTTAAATTCTTAGTAAATTAAAGTATGATTGACCTATTCGACACGAAGCCCCATATATAAATCTATGTTTTGACGTTGAAAAGCTTTAAAATAACAAACATATTTATATCTCTTTTCACAGGCCCTCTCCAAGTACTCCAACTCTGATGTAATCATCTACGTTGGTTGCGGTGAGCGTGGCAATGAAATGTCCGAGGTACTGCGCGACTTCCCTGAACTGACCTGCGAAATCGATGGAGTGACCGAATCTATTATGAAGCGCACTGCCCTTGTAGCCAACACATCCAACATGCCTGTGGCTGCCCGTGAGGCCTCCATCTACACTGGCATTACACTGTCCGAGTACTTCCGTGACATGGGCTACAACGTGGCCATGATGGCCGACTCGACCTCTCGATGGGCCGAGGCTCTGCGTGAGATTTCGGGTCGTCTGGCTGAGATGCCTGCCGATTCCGGTTACCCAGCCTATCTGGGCGCCCGTCTGGCTACCTTCTACGAACGTGCTGGGCGGGTCAAGTGCTTGGGTAATCCAGAACGTGAAGGTTCCGTCTCGATTGTGGGCGCTGTGTCACCGCCCGGTGGTGATTTCTCGGATCCCGTGACCTCTGCCACCCTCGGTATTGTGCAGGTGTTCTGGGGTCTGGACAAGAAGCTGGCCCAGAGGAAGCATTTCCCCTCGATCAACTGGCTTATCTCCTACTCGAAGTACATGCGAGCTCTGGACGAATACTACGATAAGAACTTCCCCGAATTCGTGCCACTGCGTACCAAGGTCAAGGAGATCCTGCAGGAGGAGGAAGATCTGTCCGAGATCGTGCAACTGGTGGGCAAGGCCTCGCTGGCCGAGACCGACAAGGTGACCCTGGAGGTGGCCAAGCTGCTGAAGGACGACTTCCTGCAACAGAACTCCTACTCGCCATACGATCGTGTTTGTCCCTTCTACAAGACAGTGGGCATGCTGAGGAACATCCTGTCCTTCTACGAGACCGCTCGCCATGCTGTCGAGTCCACGGCCCAGTCGGACAACAAGATCACATGGAACACCATTAGGGAGTCGATGGGCGGCATCATGTATCAGCTGTCGTCGATGAAATTCAAGGTGAGCTTAGGGTTGGGGACTTATTACTGTGGCGGCTAATTATACATTTGCCATTTTGCAGGACCCCGTGAAAGATGGCGAGCAAAAGATCAAGGCGGACTACGATCAGCTGTACGAGGACCTGCAGCAGGCCTTCCGAAATCTGGAGGATTAAGCGGTGGCAGCGGGATGCGGAGGAAACTAGAAAACGAAATAAGAAGCCACAGCTAGGTTACTTATTATTCGAATTCCCCATTTCAATCTAGTCATATTTACATAATGCATAATAAGATATTTGAATCCAAGTTTACTTATAAGTTTAACCGTTTTTTGGCCCGCTTCAGGTCTAGTTCAGGTCAGAATCGAATCACAGAAAACACACAAAACACGACGACAGGCGACCAGTTAGGAAAGACGAACAATAATTAGTCGGTAGCGCAAATGAAACACAGACACGACACACGACACTGATAAAGCCAGCCATAAACATAATAAATACATAAATAACATACATATACGAGACATATGTATACCTATTCTATGTTGATATATATGTAATTATAGTTCAGCTATTTATTGTTAGTAAATTTTCATAAAGTTATCGATTGTGTTCGTTCCCTCCCCTTCCCCATTGCGTGAAACTAACTGAAAACCAACTAAACGAATCTAAGAGAGTTTGAAACTTTACGAATTACAATATTATATATATATTCCTACATATTATAGACCCTTAAAGAACGCAATAACAACGTAGCCCCAGAAGCGCGTACCTCAACTTGCTGCCGAAGCAGAAGAATAGCCACTTATTTCAGTAACTTGTGTGTGTTGCTACAATGGAGCTATGGAAATAAAAATGTATTATGAATGTTACCAAAAAGAGGAGGGGCGTGTTTTTAATATTAAGCCTGGACTTCGATGATAAATCAATCAAGTTTATGACTAGTTACCTTGACATATTTCTTTTTTGATCTTGACAAGGGTATTGACCCTATACTATATGGGGTATATTTTTAAATTTATGTCATCGATCATCTGGCTTCGTTCTAATCTTTATTTTGTTTTTGGGATCCATTAATAATCTTAATTGTACTAAGAAATTTTCGGTACATATTCGTTGATTGTTTTTATATTAGTGTGTCAGTTTAATAAATGAAAGTGTATACGCACGTGTACACTTGGGAACTAGAAAATGAGAAAAAGGAAAACAAGATAAAGTTCTATAATTTGTAAAAAGTTGAGCATAAATTTATTGAATTTGCTTATTTTTAAACAAGTGACCCCCTTCAACAACTACAGTTTTAAATTGTTCCTTGAATTTTTTGATGTCCTGGTCCAGTTGCCGTTGTCCATATCCTTTTTAATGACGCTTATGGAACCTATCCCGAGTGTTACTGGCCAGGTTGTTCTGGTTGCAATCGCCTGGTGCATCCAAAGGTGGGGGATTGGCGTCTGTTCCAAAGCTGCCATCTCCTCCCATATTGCGGTATTTCTGCGTATACAAATCCATAATCAGATTACTGGACAAAAAGTTATTACACTTTTGAGACTTACTCCTTGCACTCGATAGTTTGACTGCGGCTGCTGTCGCCTTTGGGCGTCGCTGAGTCCCAGAAGGACGAAGCACAGAAGTAGGAGTGATAGAGCGAATTTCGGAGACATCTTGGATTCAACAGGAAAGTCTGCGAGATACTGTTTTTCTGAGACAGGCTGCTATATTTATATGCTGCTGATAACGATGCAAGCTCCGCGTGCTTCATGCCATATTGATCTCAACAATATTCTTGCGAGCTTTTTTTGATGATTGTTTTTATTTTTATTTTCTTGGAAATATATAATTTAGTGGTTCTAAGAAACGTGTCGGGTGAACTCGGACATAACAAACAACGAATTGGTAATCTGCACGTATTTATTTGAGTTATAAATATATTGAATGAAATGATGGAAAACATTTCATAATAATTGTAACAATGTGCTATTTATCTAAATTAATATTTTAAATTTAAAGCACGACTTCCCCAAAATATCCTGATGAAATGTACCATTAAGATATTCAATTCAGTATCTTCCTAATAAAAGAGAAATTTTTAATTTCTAAAAAATACGTTTGCAGTTTTATATTTTTTATTAATTCTGTAATACATTAATTTGATTTTGTTTTTTTAACAGATTTTATTTTGAAATCAAAACAGCGTTGCCAGATTTGTATTCCTCCATTTAATAAGGCCATTCTGCAAGTTTAACTAGATTTTAGTATTTTTATTCAGAGCGCGATGGTATTTGCTGGGATGTATGCAACGGCCACACCGTTGACGTGGGATTGTTTTGTAAAATTTAATAATTATAAATTACAGTAAATATGTCTCAGTTTGGTGGGCCCAATGATTTCTACGCCTCCGGGCCCTCGGCAGATGCCAGCTACAACTTCGATATGCCGGAATTTGGCCAGGAACTGTGAGTACATTGCAGTCATTCCTCGTTTCCGCCTTCTAGCAATTTTTCAATTTTATTGCAGGAACTTCCAGAGCTTCGACAACACACAGCCCTCGGTGCCGCCCAACTACGATGCGACCTACGCTCAGCCCCCGGCGCAGGGCTTGGGTGGATTCTATGATCCCACGGCATACACGGACACCAGTTATGGTCAGGACAAGAACGGCAAACAGGGCGGAGCAGGTGGAACCGGCAACGAGTTCGATGATGAGCCGCCACTTTTAGAGGGTAAGAGGGGACTTTAATCTGGGATTGATGATGAAAGTTGCCACGAATTTGTTAAATATCTGGAAGAGATTGGAGAACCGAACGGAATAGTTTCTGTGTCACGAAATCTAGGAACATTTTGCCCGATAAGGAACTTTGTATGGAGTCTTGAGCTTCTTATTAATATTTCTTGAATCTTTTAAATTTATTAAGATCAACACATTTAAAATATTTTACCATCTTCTTCTGAGAAGATGTATTTATCAATAGACTCATTAAAGAGTAAAAATGTTGTAACTAAACATCTTCAAAATTTTCATTTATCAAATATAGTTTATCAAATTCGAATTAAATATCGATGCAGTTTATATCTATAGTTTATTGCTGACATCCCAATTTTTGATTCTTAAACCCTTACATTTATATTCTTTGAGGTTCCACTTGTGACATTAAGCCCATCTTCCTATTTACTTACCAATTACCTAATGCAACTCGTTTTCTTTTTCTCTTCTAGAACTGGGCATCAATCCGAATCACATTTTCCAAAAGGTAAGAAAACGGCAAGACAAAGAAAGCTCTCCATAATTGGCGTTGTTCTCCACTTTTGGAGTTGCCTGGAGGTGGGTTGCAAGATGAAAGGCAACCTTCCCTGCTGCACTTGAACGCATTTTTAACTAGACATCTTGAGAAGGAGCCGTAGCCCGAGCCAAATTGCATATTTTATGCGGCCGATTCTAGCCGGATGCCACCGACACCGCCACAGCAGCAGCCACAAAGGAGGAGCCTCCTCCGGTTTTGAGTTGCCCACTTTGTTTGGCCGAGCAATTACTCCAACTCAACCTCAACCGCATAATTCCTGCTTTGCCTTTTACGCATTTTCCGCCCCCGGAACCGTTGCCTTTTTCTAATTTGTGCAACGCAGCGGGGCGGCGCTTTTCTTTTGGGGCGGCCACTTTAGGCCGCGCGATTTTCCGCTGCCGCCACGCGCTCCCTTTCCAACTCCGTTTTAATTGAAATTTAAATGTTTTTGCATTTTGCTTTTGTATTTATTGCGAGCTCCTCGTCCTGCCGCAATAATTCTATTGTTTTTGTTTGGTTTCCTTTTTTTTTTGCATTTTTTATTGTGCGCTTTGGTCGACGGCATTGTTGTCGCTGCACTTGCCGGTTTGTGTCGTTAATGAAGACATATTTTTTCATTGCACTTTCGCCCTGGGCCCTCTGGTCGTAGTTGTTTTTAAATAAATAAAGCAACTTTTGTGTTTTTAATTAAAGTTTTTCTCGCTTACTTTTTTTTCAATTTTTTTTTTGTTGTTGCCTTTTTTCTGCTCCTTTCCTGTCCAGTTTGCTGTGTGTAACTTTCTGCATTTTTGTCCATTTTGTAAAAAATTTGCGTGCGCCTGATTCTCTCATTTCTTTCGCTCCGGCACGGAATTTATTACGTTTGTGTTAATTGAAAAATGAAAATGTTAATGAGAGTCCGTGCGCCATCATAAAACTGAAATGAAATGAAATGCTAATTAAATTGTACATCAGCTACATGGCTTGGGGGAGGAATTATGGTTAGATTTGTGTGTACTTTGACTCCCTGTTCGTTAATGAAATGGAAGATCGGTGGCAAAAGTCAACAAAATTTAGTACTTGGTGTTAGGGATATATCTACATCTATATATATGAGTAGTCGCGGCAGGGAAAGGCAGGTAATTATAGCAAGAAAAATTATATTCAGTGTCCTAAAGCTTTCCACCAAACTTTAAAGTCTTCTGAAAAGTCTACCGAAATATTTAATTTGTAATAATTATCTTGCAAGGGTATATATCTTTGTCAAATATATAATCTAATTGTTTGGTTACAGCTGGTATCCCCAGGATAAATGTATTGAATTCTGTAAAACCTAATAGATTTAGTCCCTTTCCCTTCGCTAAGAGATGTCACATTCCCGCCCCTCTTAAACCCTGTTCAATCTCAATTAAAGCCGCCGAAACCGCGCACAGTGGGTCACTCGGAATTCCATTGACAGCCATTTTTGTGGGTCCTTTGCCAGAGTCGTAATATCAAATTTCATGGCCTCTTGTCCTGGCCCACATTCGTATGCGTCAAATGCGTTGACAGCTCTTGCTGGCCCAGTTCCCAGGCCCGGATAGCTAGCTAGCTGGCTGGCTGGTCAGCAATATCATTTATCATCAATTCCCATTTTTCAAATTTCTCTGCAAGGAAGGAGGGGGAAAACCGAAAAACGCTGCAAGAACAAATGTTCGGCGAAAGCGGGTGCCGGGCTACGTTTTATGACCGCTGTGCGAACAAATGAATTGTGTTGTGTTGTGTCCCGGAGTCCCGTGATCGGAATCCCGTGTCCAGCCGCAGGCTCCATGAGTGATGATGGACCTCGTCCTTGTCTCGCCGCCCCTCGCTGTGTAATCCTTCACTTGTTTTCATTTTAATCGCATTACTGACCTCGCTTTTCCTCTTTTCCGTTTCAGACACTGGCAGTGCTCAATCCTTTGAGGGCCACCGACCAGCAAATCCTGCAGGACACTGACATGGCGGGCCCGTTGGTCTTTTGCCTCACACTTGGCGGCTTCCTGCTGCTGGTGGGTTATACTCCGATTATAATGCTTGATTTCATAGCTGGATAGGTTTTAGAGCTTGAAAATTGATTTATTTGTTTACAAATTATTTGTTATTAAGTCTTAATTTTACTAATACTTATTTATTATGTTTTCTCTATCCAGAGCGGTAAGGTGACGTTCTCCTACATCTACGGCATCGGCGTAATGGGATGCATCTTCTTCTATTGCCTGCTGTCGCTGATGGTCATCCGGGCGCAGGTGACCTTCGGGGCGGTGGCCTCCGTGCTCGGCTATTGTCTGCTGCCCATGGTGGTGCTGTCGGGCATCAACATTTTAATCACCATTCAGTAAGTAATTGTTGACACAAGTCGCTGGCTTTTCATTCCATTCTCCATTCACTGCATGCCCCCGTACTCCCCACTCCCCCTCAGCCCTGCTAGCTTCTTTATATTTATGTTTTTAATTGAAAAGTTGCCAATGCATCGGCGTCCCGTCGCTGCTCCTCATTGTTTGTGGCCTGTAATTACAAACTTTTGCCTAAGCTCGTCCAGCTGCGACTGCAGCACGTTTTCAATCCGCTTTCCAGTTCCACAAATTGGTTCAATTGATGCCGACTCTGTGCCGGCTTCAGTTCGTCTGTTCTCAAGTTGATCACTTCTGGTCGCTATTATTATTATTATTGGTATTGTTATTGGGGGTGTTGTTTTTCGATTGTTTGATTTGAACCAGCAGTTGGTGTCTAGCTGGGAACATGTATATTAAGTGGAGATTGAATGTCTAATGATAATCAGTCAATGAATGAAAATGAATGCCTTATTTACTTAGTTTGTTGCGGTGTTTAAGCGCCTTTTCGGCTCTGTATATTACGTATAATCATAGTTTTTAAACAAGGAAAGCTAGATCTATTTTGAAAGACCTTTATTACCTAGATTATTTCTTTATAGTTTTCCCAATAATTTACTCTCAAGTTGATCTCCCACAAAAAAGAGAGGATATTACGCTTGATCTATGCCGGGTTCCAAAAGCCAATTGCGATTCTCCTCGTTAGCCAGCTCCCTCCGGGCAGACATTTAATTTATCCTTTTTTTTGTGTCTTTCTGCTTCCGTTTCCGGCTGATTTCCCTTTGCCTCTTTTCGCACAATTTAGGTTTTTAATTTTGTTGCAGTTTTGGGCCAGCGATGCATACACATGGCGGTGAATGCAAAAAAAAAGGAGAGTAGCCAACTTAATTTGCGCTTTTAGTACACTCGAGGGCCACAACTGCCAAACTACAGACTGCGAGAGGAACGAGTACTACGGCATACCGGACTCTGGACCGTGGACTACGGACTACGGACTACAGACCACCGTAGCTCGGACTCCATTGAAGTCAAGGCAAGACGGGCAGGAAAAAAACAGAGCAAAATAACGCCAACTATGTGCCGTTTAATTTTCGCGCTGAGAACAGAGCAGGTTGGTGGTACGGCTGTGGCTGTGGGAGGATGAGGATGAGGATGGGGATGGGGACCTACGGATTGGAAGTGGGTCGAGTGGGTGGCGGAAGGCCAGGTCCCGTGTCCATCTGTCTAACGTTCCGTGTCCTGTTTTGCCACCCGTTGAGTTTCGTTCACGTAGTTTCCTTTTCAAATATGTATCCAGCACTTGCTGGCCGGGCTTTCTTCCCGCCATTTCTCCTCTCGGTTCTCATTCGTGTTCTGTTTTTTCTCTTTTTGTCCTGATGGCTCCACTCGCCACGCTTTTTTATGATGGCCATGCGAGGAGCAGCAACACGCAAATGCTGCGTGAGTTTTTAGCGCTTCCTTTGGTGGTGGCGCCGCAGCCATCTCCATCTCTATCCCCCTTTGGCACGTCATAATTTCAGAGCAGCGAGGGGAACTAAGTGGTGCATTGGGCTGTGACAGGGCGGGAAGTGTATGGTGTGGCGTGTGTGTGTGTAAAAAACAACCATGGCTCGCGTTTACTCGACACCAAGCGCGTTTTGTCGGCACCCCCAGCCCCCGTTTCGGAATCCGCAACCCTTTTTCTATGCCATTTTTACCATCGCCACCACCCACCCCGCCATCATCATGGCCAAACTGTCCAACTGCCCGGTGCAATTGCCATTTTGGTTGCCTGTTTGCTTGCATTTTTTATTTGCCGGCTTTAAGCGCTTGCACTTTGTGGGCAGCACTAGCTGTGGCTCTGGCTCTGCGTGTGTTGGCTTTGATGTTCATATAGTTCCACACACACCCAGGGACCCAGTCCAAGTTTACAGTAAATATTTTTGCGATTCCCCGCTGTCCTCTGGTCGGTTCTTCTTTTTTTAGGACAGACTTTTTAATTGAGTTTGTTTGGTGATGCAAAAGTGCGCAAAAATTACACAGACAGTCGAGTTATCCGGGGCTACATAGTATTGTTTTGATTGGTTTTTAGCCTAGTCCGGTCCGGTCCGGTCGGGGCCAAAAAATCACTTGGCACCGGCAACAGCAACAGGGACTAGCAACAAACAAAGTTCTAGAGAAGATTGCAGGAACAGGACTACAAAAAAAAAAAAATTGAAGGAGTATGAACAGGATTGGAGGCGGATTGGGAGCAGGGGTGACAGCTGAGCCGCCGAGACCACAGAAAGGCAATCCATTAAACGCGTGCGTGTAGCTGGAAATTGGAACTTTTGGAATATGGGGATTTATGTTTTGGTTGCGTAAATTGATTTCGGGGTCAGATTTTATGGGTTAGAAGTTAAAGGTCTTTAAAGCAAGAGGTTTTGAACTTGGACGCACACATTTTGTTTGTTTTTGGTAATGTTTAAACATTTTTCAACAGTTTGTTAAGGAGTTTTTGGAAAATAATTCTAATAAAGTCAAAGTGGCTGTTAAATGGTTGAGAGTCCGTTGAGAACTCTAAAGAAGAAGAAAATCAAGGCCTACTTCTGGTAACTAGAACTACTTTTATCTGGTAATTTAAGTTAAATAATAAGGAATTTAAATTATTGATAAGAGAATACAACACATTTCTATCAAATTCAAGTCGTTGAAAGTTTACAATTAATTAGTTGCAGGACTCTTTGTGTCTTACGAATGTAATTGTGATTTATCTTTTAAGTTAAATGCCATTAGTGTTCGAAGATATATTAGTAAAATGCTGCACTTTGATTATAGTTTCAATTCCGGCTGGGTTTTCTTCTAGGCAGTGTGTGTGCTCTTTGTTCGTTTTGCTGTTAGACTTTGTTTGTCCATCCTTTTGGCCAGGCACATCGCCTGCTGTCTTTGTTTGCTCTGCCCATTCATTCGCACATACGTGCAGTCATATCCAGTATTTTTTTTTTTGTTTAAATATCTCTTATACAGAAAGGAAAAATATACAATTTGTTGGGTTATTGATTAAATTAGATTAATTTATAATAAGAACAAAAAGTGACATCCTAAATGAGTAAATCTTTGATATGTATTTTTTAAGAATACATCAATTAAATTGGACTTTATTTAAAAAATTATTACAACTGTTAAATGAAAAATAATATAGTTTTAGGGGAGAAGTTCTGATCCATTTTATTTGCTTTCTTTATTTTATAATGCTTTCTCCTAAAATAAACTTTCAAAGAAGTTTTACTTATTTTTTGTGCCTAAAAACATAGATTTGCTTTGGTTTATAGATATTAAAACTATACTTACCTTGAGGCACAAATACAATAGCTTAATTTTATTTAAAGCTTAATTAATTTTCATGAAGACTATTTTAAATAAGTTTATGTTACAGCCTTGGTTTCAGTTTATTGTACTCATTTAGTTAATTTATTTCATACATTTAATTTTGTAGATTTTAAGCGTTTATTGGAAGTGACTTTGGCAAAAGTTAAGCTGCAAACGTGAAGTATTTGAAGTCTTTTTTTCTCTCTGTGTGCTCGGGCACTAGCTGGCTGCTTCATGCATATGCATTGTTTATTGATTTCACCCGCTGTCTATATCTATCCGGGACTGAGTTCTCCTCGTATTTTGTTTCACTCTTGCAGGGGCACACTCGGCCTAATTGTGAGCGGCATCTCCATATTCTGGTGCGCCATATCGGCCTCGAAACTGTTCGCCACCGCCTTCTCCATGGACCATCAACAGCTGCTGATTGCCTATCCGTGTGCGGTGCTCTACGGAGGATTTGCGTTGATTACCATTTACTAGGGCCACGGGCAGCCACTAGCTCGCTCGTCCGTACCATCCAAAGGCCACTCTTCCACCCCTTCGTCGATGTTGTGTTTGCCTGGTTTTAATTGTCCTGCAAACACACACATACACACGTATACTCTGGCACAACAAATACACAGGCTCGGAGCAGGAGGAGGAAAACAACAGGGGGAGGCTCTACACATGGATATGTATATTTTTAAGAAAATAAGCGTCGATTGCGAATTTGTTTTCTTTTTTTTTCGGGTGGCTCCTCTTTACTCAATTCTTTTGTTGTGGGCCGATGTAATAAATTTGATTGGGAATAAAAAAAAATGTTTAACAAATTGAAATTGTTTTTTTTTTGCAACACACACAGACACACAGTGCTACTTGCCCATATGTGTGTGCATTTTTGTAGTGGCGAAAGCAGCATATTGAAATTTCGCGCTCTCGTTTCCGCTTCCGTTGCACTGCACACTTTTTGGGGCATGCAAAATTAACGGCGACTCGGGCAAAGTGCTCGCTTTTTTTCTTTCCTGCTTCCCGTTATTATTATTATTGTTTTTTTTTTTGTTTGTTTTGGTTTAATAAATTTGGCATTTCGTTGTGTGAATTTATACGGGTATTACGTCATGATGGTAAGAATTAACCTGGAAATGAAATCGATTGGGAGAGCTGATGGGGAAAAGCTTGCTGATGCTACTGCGGGTGAGTACAAAAAAATTATCTATTTATTAAGTTTTTTATGAAAAAGTATCATATGAGGTAAAAAAGTACATATATGTTAATTAATTAGTGATTTCTTTAACTAAAAAAATGTATATAATAATTTAAAATTCTTTTAGAAGAGTTATAACAGACTTATGAAGTTAAGGTCGAATCTTGATTTTAAAGACCTCAAGTCTGCAAAATAGAACAAAAACAAAACAAAGGTCTGAAAAATCAGGCAAACAATAAGCACTAGTTTATGTTAAATACCCCTAAAAATACAGATTCCTGAGAATTATGAAAATGGCCATAAAGATTGCATTTGTTCAGGCTGAAACCATTATTTGCCTAACGGAAAGTAAAGGAAAAGTTAGTCTTGCCCATGCTGGGACCCCATATAAATACATATGTACCATGTTTTTGCTATTCCACAATCTGCTTCCGTTGTTGCCGAAAGAATCTCATGCAACTCAATAAAAGAACAATTTACATATTCGAGTGAATTCGGGCTCTTGTCTCTCTATCTTTTTGGATGCAAATAAAGCTTCGATGAAATTTCCAGCAGATTTGATTTACTTCCTTTCGGCCTGGGAATGGGTTCGGTATTGGGAATGAGAATTTTCCACCTTCGTTGACCAGAATTTATGATATTCACAATCGTGTTTTTGTCTTCCGGTCGATTGTTGCACTCTGTTTTGTTGCACTAATCGACAACAACCAGCAAGGCACAAGGTTTTGCCAGGTTTTCCTATGCTTTCCTTTCCAAAACCACTCTCGATTCGAGTTTATTCAATTGTAAATTTTCAGGCCTAATTGAAATTTCAACTGCAGTTGAGCACAGACAGGACGCACTGCAAGGCCAGAAATAAATGTGGATTTGATTCGGTTGTGGTTTTTGATTTGCCACGGCAATGGTAATGCAGAATTTACAAAAAAAAATATTCACCACCGCATGCAGAGTGTTAATTGAATTTGTTAATGGCTGGAAAAAGAGACCCAAAAAAAGGGATCATAAAAAAGGGTTCTACTTTGTCCTGTGCTGTGCTGCTTACCATATCCAAATAATTCAACGTTGTCCTCAAATTTTCATATTACATAATTAGCGTTTTTTATGTTTATTTTTTTTTTTGAGTTTCCGGGGTTTTCTTACCCCCTTTGTAAGCCTGAATAAATTGGCAAATGCGAAGCATACTTTTGTGAGCTCGGCTAGGTTCCTTTGCGCTTTTTGATTTCCGCTTTCTCTCTCTTTCTCTCTGCCTGCCTTTCTCTGTCCCGCTCTTATGCAAATTGTTGTAATTACTACAATTCGGTTGAGCATTTTTATGGCCAAAAAGGAAAGGCAGTAGAGCACAAAAAAAAAACGAGAAGAAACGAGTATATATAGGCGAAATGTATGCGGAAATATTTGTGCGCTAATTGCGTGGCCCCGAAAAAGGGAGCCGGGGGATCCGGGGAGAGGCAAGGATTCCGCCCAGGATCTGTGTGCTTAAGCATTTTACGCTCATCAAAGGCGTCGCTTGCCATTAGCGCCATTAATAAACACTCGTTAGCTGCCAGACAGGAGCGCAGGCTGTGGAGGAGCCCCAGAACAGGGCCAGAATGCGGACCAGAACCTCTCGAATGTGTTGCTGATAATTAGAATTAGCTCACAATTAGCAGAGCCCGGCCAAAGGATGATGGGTTGGGGGCCGGCAGGACGATGCCAGGTTGCCATAAGCTTATTAGTTGGCGCTCATTTTTATTATTTCTCTTCTTATTTTTTTTCCGCCGCGATAATAAGCAGCTTGGTCTTGAAAAATCCTTGGCAACAAAATGAACGCTGCTGTGTGAGCCAGTGCAGGCGAAAAAAATATTATGGAAGCCGTAGAGGTGGCATTAAATAGTTGGAAAATTAATATGGCATTAAGAAATTATTAAAATTATTTAAATCGAAATAGAAATTCACTTTTTAAAGCAATGAAAAATAAATATTTAATATTTAATATGTTGATTCTTAATTGTAGCAAAAGTTTTGCGATAAAAGTAATCAAGTTTATATTTATTTTAAAGACTCTTTAAAGAAAGTATTTTTGCCTGACAATATAACTTTAAATGTGTATTAAATTATGTTCTATTTATTTTAAATAACTATTTAACTAAATACTTCTCCTTTTTTTGCATGCATATGGCTTCGGCAAGCGTCTTCGATTTGGTATTTTCATAAACGCAATAAATTTGGATCTATTTTCTTCCATATGTACATGGAAGATTGTTTTAATTGTTCTCTAATATATATATATTATAAAAATGATAAATAATTTATTATTTTATTTTTTTTTAATTAACTTCAAGGTATCAAATATCTTTTAGCAACTTTTGCAGTTCATCTTCTGTGAGGAAGTATTATTTATTTTTATTATAATTTATGTTTTGTATCTAGTGATCTTAAAAAGTTTCAAAATCGATGAAAAGAAAGACCAACTTAAATATTAACTTAATCCGTTTATAAGGAGGTTTATAAGGTTTTCTTCGGAGTTTTTCTCAGTGCCTCGCCCACCTCGCATAGCTTTCCACCGAGTGCTAAGCGTTGGGCCAACACAATAGCAAACACCTGCGGACAAAAGCTGCTTACGGAAATGCACAGCCAAGGAAAAGCGGGCCAAGAAGCGGGGAGCGGGAGGCGAAGACGGAGGCGTTTGCGGGATATGGATGGCTCCTACAAGAGTTATTACATTTTAGCTTTTCCTCTGCTCCGTCATCTTGCGTTTGTGCGCTTTTCATCTGCAACAACTTTTGCAGCATTTTAATAAATATGCAATCTAAAAACGCTTTCCACACAAACAAAGCCGCAATAACCACAGAGGTTCCGGGCCTGGAAAAGCTGGGTAAATGCTTTTCCTACGCTTTTTTCTAGGGCAGCCAATGCCAAGAGTAAAGGCGTTAATTACGCTCTCCCAGAGACGCAAAACGCTTAAGAGCAGCCGCCAATAGAAAGCGAGGCGACGACAGCCCGCCACATTATGTGCGATGCCAAGCGATGCGATGCGTTCGGGCCAGGCCTTAATGGCATCAAGAAAAGCGGGAAAAACGGGGCTGTAGCGGTTGCAAAATGTGCGGAGTGGTGGTGCGGTGTGTCTGCATCGCTTGCAGTTGCCACATTTTTAATTAGCGTCCTTAAAAGCTCATTGAATGGTCGAAAAAAAATGAGAGAAAAAAAGTGGCAAGAAAAGCGAAACAAGCCAGTGAATGGGTGTGTATATGTGTGTGGCTGCATTATGGCTTCAGAGTGGGTGTGCGTGCGTGTGCAATGGCCGCCAATTAGGAAAATGTCCAAAGGTCAAAAGATGTAAGCCGGGAGATGCCCTAACAGAAACAGGGATTAAGGGGTAGCTTTATTATTTAATTAAAACTAAATCAGAGATGGATTCTCAATAAGATATAATTTTATTAATAAATGCTTAATTTTTTAATTCTTAATTGTTTAAGCTATATAAAAGGTTATTTTATATCAATATAAGCTAAAAAAAACTGAATACCCAAGTAAATATATTAAAACGAAAGGTAATATAGAAATAAGATGAGTTACAAGTCTTTAACTTTTACTTTCAAGACCCTAAGCCCGTTTTTTATCCCCCAAAGAAAATCTGATCCGCTTCGAGACAGAACCATACCCAACTTGGTTCGCCAACAAGTGGAAGATTCAAATGGACCACATCTCCCCCGGCCAAAGGGAACGTGTGATGTGGGAGCAAGGTATTCAAAGGGGCCATAATGGCAGGTGGATTCTTCCTGAATTGCGGGAGTGGAATGCATAGAGAATTAGCCGGAGATGAGCGGTTTTTGGCTCTTGGACGCGGCAACGCGCCGTCGAGGCACGTGTAAAAAGGTGGCCAGATGTTGCCTGGTTACCAGCCAACTGGCCTGGATTCCACGCCCTCCCTCCTGCACCCTTGACTCTCGAAAAGCCAAACCAAATTGCTGGTAAGCCTCATCCTAAAACCCTCGCACCCCTAACCCCTCCTCCATCAAATCCCGCTCACACACGCACACCCCCACACATGGCTTAAAAGCGAAATGCAACATTTATGGTTAAGCTCCCAAAATGGCCGCCAGTGCAGCCATGATGCGGTGCATTCCCCGGCTGAGGGGCTGTAGAGCTGAGTGGCACGAAGGACTTCCAACTTGGCGCGTTGATTGCTGCGGCCACACTTCCGGAGCGCCAGAGACAGAGATTGAGCATGCCGGGGCTCGATGATGGATGGATGGCTGGAGTGGGGGTGGGTGCTTGTCCAGGTAAATATTCTAGGACACTCGACCATTGCAGAACCAATTAGCTCAAGAGCAGTGGGATTTCCATGAAGAGAAGTGAAGTCTGCACAAGGAAAATTATATGTGAATGGGATTGGGTATCGGAAGGAGGATTTAAACCGATTAAATATTTAATTAAATAATTTTAAAATTAGTATATGTAAAGGTTATCATTCTATAAAAGTACGACTTCTTCTTTTAAGTTTTTATTAATTAAATTATAATACTTCCGCCCCTCTAACACCACAGTTATAGTGTATTTAGAAAGGTATTTCCTTAGATTTTCCTTCAGTGTCTGAAATGCGAGAAGTCTAACACAGCCCTCCTCATCGGAGCTGGGGAAGTGTAAAATGTAAAAGGTATTCCAGGATTCCAACTAAAATCAATTTTCATTTAAATTATCAGCCAACACCCCCTTTTCTCTCCTTCTTTCAAGTGGGAACAATAACAGGCTCCATGATGTTTATTGTTTTTCACTTTTTACACACTTCACTGGGCATTGACTTGTGCATGCTACCTATGGGTTTGTGTGAGTGTGGATTCCAGATCCTGGATCCAGGATGCTGGCGGAGAAACAGTCGATTTCAACTGAACTGTAGATAATCCCCTGACAACGGCAGTTAACAGGCAACGATTACTTGGCAACAAGTCAATTACGACTCAACTCTAGTCGAATCCCGAGCCCAGGAATTGTTCCCAGAGCCCTCATCCCGTCTTCATACCGGGGGCGAGAATCCGCCTGGTACCAGCGATAACCGACTTGGAGTTGGGAACACAATAAATTCCTTGACCGGCCCTGGCCAGTTGTCCAACTCGTGTCTTCAATAGCTCGGGAATCCCCTTTAATGCGCTAACTAATTGAGCGGGGTGGCCATGCGGGCAGCCAGGAAGAAGGATTCGGCGGGGGCAGGGAGGCGGACTCAGACTTGGACTAGGTGGTGGAGGAGGTGGGGCTCCTTCCTGGCAGCCTTATCGCCAAGTGGCAATCGCTTGTAATCTGCCGGGTAGCTTCGCGCCACAGCCGCCAAAAACTAAGTCGGTTGGTTAGAGTATTGAACTACTGCGAAGGGGTATATCAGTCTATTAATTAAAAAAGCATTTTGGAATAAACAATAGTTTATTTTTGTATGTTTTAAATATTGAAAATTGTAAGCAAAATATATAAACAAAATAGTTTTCTATAAAGACGCTTAGGGGTTTTAATATTTAACGGAAGGCCGGTTTAAACTAGAAAAGGTCCTTAGAAATTTTGAGAATTTCTATATTTTTAGAAAAATCTATCAACTTATCTAATAATCATGATCCTATATGTCCAAAGAATAAGTTCTTGTAAAATCCTTGATAAAGAGTATTCCATATTTCGTTAGAATCCTTTTCCAAAAAACCAACTCTTGCTTAGCACAAATTACTTTTGGCGAAATTTTTACAACATTTTTATTGACTGTCGAATGGGTGAGGGAGATAGGAAGAATAAGAGGCCGAGGTCAAGATTTGGCTGGCTTTGCGATTTCAGTTATGCGGTTTCAAAATTCAATTAAAAGCCAACATCACATTTCTCTTGTCGTCGTCTTGAGCTCTGCCTTTCACCCATTCTCCCATTTGGCCAGCTGAACTCACCGAGATAAGGCTGGAAAAGTGAAAACAATGTAGAGGAAAGGATGGTGATTTGGGTGAAAATCAGTAGCAGTAGCAGCAGCAGTAGCCAAGGCTGCCGATGGGGTTTTATCGGGCCAAAAGGACCCTTGGCTGAAACATTTTCTTTGAAGCGATTAGTTTTCGATTGGTGTGTGTAAGCTCATACTTAGCCAAGTAAAATATCAATTTATTTTTAAAGTTTCAAAGTTTCAAAATATGTTAATTAGTGGGTAGTGACTGTCGGGATAAAGAAGTTTTTCAATTAGCTGCGGTTAGTAGATAAATTATTAGGAATTATTGAAATACAGGCTTTGCATTTGTCATTTTAAAGGCTTTGGGATTACAGAATTGAATAAAGGATTTTGATTAGAATAATACTAAAAAAAAGAAGTTAAATAGCCACTTTTTAATATATATAAATTAATATAAACAGACTTAAAAAATCATATATTATTAGTTATCAAAGTATTTAATACTCTATTATTTTAACTTTTTTAACTTACCCCTGTTAATTATATTTTAAAACAAATAATATTTTCCGCGACTTTTCAGAAATGAAATCTTAATTAGCAAGCTTTCAATTTAATTTAAAAACATCAAAGGCCAGTGGTATTTTCACAGATTTAAATGTAATTAAAAGTACCAGGACAGCCCCAAATCTCAAATCTGTTCAAGCTCTGCCACCTCTCCCTTTGACAGAAGTATTTAATATAGTTTTTTTTTCTGTATTTTGTTTAGCAGCACGTGCTGCAAATTTGTCTGGAAAATGTTCGGCTACGAATCATTCAGGCGGCAACAGACAAACACAGACGGAAAAACAATGCGGCAAACGTCGAAGCAAGGACAGATTCTATGGACTAAAAAGGAGATGGAGAGCAAGGACTCTGAATGAGTCGAGGATGGGTGCAGGAGATGAGCTCACTCGCTTGGCTGCATTTGCATATTTTGTTGCAAATTGTTGCTCGGCTGCCTGCTAATAGGAAAATGCGACACATAGGCTAGTGAATGGAAAACAGGGACGTATAAAAGAGGTCCTTGGGGGGGGATTTAAGTTATCTGGAAATGTATAGAAAAAAATAGATATTTAACATTAAGGTTTGTGGTCTTAAAATTTCTTAAAAAATATATCCTTCAAAACAGGAATTGCCTGCGCCTCTGCTCCTCACTAAGGGAGTGAAAGAGCAGGTCTATTGAGTGAAGGAGACGGCAGCTGGCCTGTGCGTGTCGGCACGTGTTTGTTTTTGCATGTCTAATGCGCTTTGAACTCCTCGCTTGCTGCAGCAGGAAACTATGTATGTCAAATGCTTAATCAGCCGCACACACACACACACGTGCACTTGCACACACACACTCGCACACCTCACAAACACAAGCACACACTTGCACACACGAAAAGAAAGCAAAGCAGACGCCAGCAAACAAAGAAGGAAAGCAGCAGCGAACGAGGCATAAATATTTCAATAGCATACTTTTCGGCTACGTGCTCCAGCGTTGCAACGCCTGATCCGGATTCGGATCTGCATTTAACACCGAACTCCAACTGGCGTGCCAACAGCAGCGGTAAAAGTAATGGGCTTTAATTTCAAGAAAAATAAAAATTTAATTGAATATAAATCTAGTGAGAAAAACATTTTAAAACAATTAAAATGTGGTGTTAAGAAGCCATTTTGATATAATATGATTTAATATTTCCAAGTGCTTTAAATATTTTAAAAATTACCCAACACTCTCACCTTTATTGTTTAAATAATGGCTCCAAGTGTGTGTGCTTGCTCCAATGCATTTTATTCAATGTGAATAATTGAAAATCCTTATGCCCTTTAACGCCATGCCTGGCCATGAAAGGAGGTAAACTTTGTCGGATTTCTCAGTTGATCGAGTCGGTAAAGTGCCAGCAGAAGTTTCCTGTAGGAAGCACATATTCGATTTGTTCAGAAATTAGAGATATACATATAGGAGTTTCCATAGAAAGCTGGCAAATAAGGGGGTATAAATAGGAACTAGAAAAATGTTTTAAATAATTTCAGTGATTATATCTAGCTAGCAATCATTCTTTTGTATAAATATAATAATTTTATTATGTATTATATTTTATATATATTATATTTTTTGTATCAAACACAACTCAAGGCAAGACTATTTTTAGATCTCCCCCCAAGACTCATCGACGTAGCCGCCTCTGGCCATTAATTCCCCCTCTGCAAAATAGATTTGATTCGGCTTTTAATATAATTATACCGACTTCGGCTTCAGTTTGGGGAAAAGTTGTGCCATCAGTTTCAGCAACTGGGTAAATCTTAAAGGAAGATTTCGCCTTGATTCGATTACTTAAACATTCTGGGAAATCTATGGCCACGACAAACAATTAAAACGCTTTCCCAGCATGACAGGCTGGCAGCAGCAGGGGGTGCGTTGGAAGGGGAAAATGGGGTGAAGGCCGTCCGCCCACACGGGTCTATTAAAACTGGCAGCAGGTCCTCTGGAAAATGCCGGGAAATTGTTGTGTATTTTCGGGCGTTGCGTTCTATGCGTGGCGGAGACAAAGTTTCGGTCTCAAAGTATTTGGAAACTCATTTTGCTCAGTCCCTGGTCTCTGCTGCTGTTGCTTTTGGCTTTGCTTGGCTTTTGGCGTAATTTCGTTGTCATTAAGTTGGCATTATAACAAAATGCCTTTTCAATCACTTTTGACTAAATGCACTGACTGCGAGGCGAGGGGGGAAGGGGGAGCTCTCCGCCGCCAGCTGCCTTTCATTCGTTCATTCATCCAACATTCACTCCCGGCTCAAGGACGCGCTCCACCAAGTTTCGGCAATTTTTCGACAGGGATAAGTAAGCACAACAATGCCGGCTAGCAGGAGCAGAATCAGAAACAGAAGCAGGACCAAAACGAGGAGCAGGATGCGGGGAAACCGCAAAGTTAAAAAAAAGAAAACGAAAAAGGTCCAGCTGGGCACTGGAAAAATATATTTTGCATTGGATTATGACTCTTCTTTAAAATTTTGGTAGTTATTTTCAGTATTGGATTAATATACATTTTATTGATTTAAATTCATTTTTAAACGATTTAAAATTAATTTTCTAGGGAGGCTTGAGGTATTTTTTTTCTCAGAAAAAAGATTTCATTGCCATCCAAATAAGAAATAAGGATTTCGTTATTATATGAAACATAAAATTATAAGATAGATATTTCCAAATATATCCCCAGATATAGGGATGTTCCACTGACAATTTATTGTTTTTAATTTGATTTTAATTTTCCCGAGTGTGCTTTACTTTATTTTAAAGAAGCCATGTCGGGAGGAGGTGGACGTGGAGGTCGAAACGCAGTAAATTTCAAGCGTTTCATCAATGTCACTGCAAAAGGACTCCTCGTTCTGGTGGCCCACGCATATCCTTTTGTATTTAAAATGTTTGCCTGCCTTCGCCTGATGAACACGGAGCAGAGCCAAAAGTTTCTTCTGATTTTTTTTCGTTGTTTTTTTTTTTTGCTCTCCGCTCGCAACAATTTCATTATCTGCGGAGAAATGGAGAAATGGCAGCGAGGGAAACTGGGGGAAAGTGAGTGATAGGGCAGTTGTTGTGTGACAGGCGACACGCCGCAGCAAGTGGCAAAGGACTCGCTCGTCCCTGTCCCGTACCCGGTCCCCTTACTTCCGAGGGCTCCAAGGACCGAGCAAATTTTTATGGCAAAAACTTTTTCATAGCATTTTTCAGAGCATACATTAAGGCGCTGATTCATGTGTGCACAGTAAGGACTCGCTAAATTGGCCATGGTAAGAAATTACTGCTAAAACTTTTCAAAAATCAAAATATTTCAAAAGAAAAAGTTTTGTATTTATGGGAATATATTTAATGGGGGTAATGGTGTAAAAAAAGTGTCATGAAATGGGGTTAGTATTTGTTTATTAAATGTGAAAATGTTTATTTATTTAGTTTATTTGTAAATAACCCTTTATGTTTATTCTTGGCTTTCTAACTGTTTGTCCATTAAAGTAATTTAATAATTTTATATACAACTTTTGTTAGGTTTTAATTGAGCAATAAATATTTCATTTCAGAAATATTTAATTACCTGTTCAGTACCTAGTTAAGGAAGTTTATAATATAATCTTGTGTTATTTGTTGGGTTTTAAGCTAAACATTAATTAACGATGCTTCAGAGGCTCTTAATATTTATTTCTAGCTTACTGTATACGTGGGGGCGACAAACCAAAAAGTGGGCGTGGCTTCAGCGATAATGCGGCGTTAATACGGCGCAGAAAGAAAAACAGGAGTTGGGAAAAGAAAAGCATCCTGCGGCGCATTTGCATAGGCTTAATTTAAATTCCCTTAAACAGCAGCCCGATATGTCCCTAGGAGTGTGTGTATGTGTGTGTGTGGATAGGCCCAAAAAGGACAATGATCGTTGGACCTTTTTCCACCGAAAAAAGGAAAGCGAAAACTTGGCCAGAACGAAACCGAAGAACCAGACCGAAAGAAACGTGGAAAATCAGAGAAAAACAAGGCGAAAAGGTTGCACCCCTTAAGTTTTGGCCAAATAACTGCAGGCGAGCGCTGGGAAACTCATACACACGGATACACACACAGAGACACGCTCAAGAAAGGATATTCCAGGGAATAAGCACGGGACACTGGAGACCTTTGAGCAGCGACATAACAAAATCAAAAGGATTTTGCGTATAAGTTGCAAATTAAGTTGCCCTCGTCCTTGCTGTTGTTGTTGCCACTTCCACTCTCATTTTTACATTCACATCCACGCCCAGTTTCCCATTTGTCCGTGTCCTTGTTTCGCTTACTCCCCCCTCTTTGGGTTTTCCTCCCGTTTCCGTCGTGTTTTCAACTTCATCATCTTATGTGCTTATGATATCCCTTTGGCCCTGCGGCCAAAGAACAACAGCCAGGAACAACAATAACAAGAAGTGAAACATGTCCTTGGCCTCGGCACACGCTTCCTATTTGGGTTAAACTTGTCAGCGATTGTGGCATGGGTTAAGGATTAAGTGCTAAAAAAATGCCATGTCTAGCTTGCTTTTTGAATAGGAAAAGTCTTAGATTAGCCAAGTAAATAAACGGCTTTATTCGGAATTAATGCGTAAATAATCCATAATGCGATTAGATTAAGTGTAAATAAGTCCATAAATTTTGAGCTTATGAATTATAGCCAGCAAACAATCAAGGAAACCATTTTAAATACACAGGAAATTTCTTGAAACGGCCCATTATGAAAAAATGTACTCCAGAAACCACCAGCTTTGAATATATTTTTTGTTCACATAAATTCAATTTAAATATATTATCCATATTATATGTACTTAATACTGCGAGCTAAAAAACCCCGCTTCAATGCTTCGTAAATATGAAGTTAATATCTGACAAAGCCCACTCACAGAATGGTATGCGCGAGGCTTATCTAACCATTCGAATATTCTGCGGCCGTTAGCCTCTGCCCCAAAAAAAAAAAGAGAAATCCTTTAATTGAGTGCACACTTAGGGCAGCAGCCAGCAGACGGGAAAAGGAAAAGAAAAAATAAAGGGGGAAGGACCCACAAGCACATGGGTAGCGGGTCCTTGCCGCCTCACTGCTGCCTTTTTATGCGCTTTTAGCGCCATTATCCTTTTACGATTATCGCCGCTAAAGCGAATTGACTGTTTGACGTTCAATTGAAATTTTGCATTAAAGCTCAATGGCTTAACCCCTTCAAATTATGCAATACGTTCCCGGGACCCCTTCGCACATCCTTCGTCCTCAAATCCCCCTCCGACCCAACCTCGAATCCTGTGAAACTCCGCCATCAGCAACGCAATCCCAGGCTGAGCCCAAGCAGCTTTCAGCTCACAGTTCGCAAATGGCAAATGGATCGGGGACTTGCAGGGGGAGGGGGCCCTGCAGAAGGGTGGCAAGGATGTGGCAGGGATATGGGGCGAAGCAAGGATACTCGGCTGCTCACAGATCCAAAGCGATGCCAACGGAACAGAACGGAACGGAACGGAGCGAGCATCGAATGGCAGCCAATTAGCGCGCATTGCTCATACGCCGCGTTTGTCATGGCAGCCAGACGCCCACACACACTCGCACATGCTCACTGACACACACATACACGCTTCCAGGCCCTGACACACATATGCAAGAGTTGGATGTACACTGAAGAAAAAAATTAAGTTCTCAATGAAACTATCATAAATAGTAAAGGAAACTAAATTGTTATCAATTCAAATCAACTTTTGGCTTCTTGAATTTGTTTAAGAATCAGGACAGTACCGGAAACTGCACAATGTCCTGTGAAAGATCTACAAATAATTGAAATATTTCTTACTTATGGAACATAAGCTTTAATATATTTGTTAAGCTCACTTTTCCCACAGTGTGTGCCCCTCGCATAGCGGAAACGGAAGTTGTAAGGGGATTTTCAATTTGCAATTGAACTGATTCTGATTTTTTGGCTTGCTTCTTTTGCTCGGCGCTCATTTTATGGCTGACTTGGTACGCCATAGTGGGCGGGGTGCGGCGGGGGGCGGAAATGTAATCATCGCAATCCGCAGATGGGGATGGGACTGGGGATGGGCTTGGGGTTGCGGGAATGCGAAGGCGACTCTACATATATACTTACATTTAATTTCCACTAATTGAATCGAAATCGATCTCTCGCTCCCTTGCTGCGGAAAAGCGGAAAAAGCTTTCCACCGGGCCTTGACGTTTGCCTTTCGACTGCGGCTGCTGGCTGGTGAGGTGTGAGCCGGGAAATTCGAGCTGCAGTGCCGCTGGATTTTCGGGTTTCCGGCCGGGCGTTTGTGTTGGCTTTGGCATTAATAAACTTTTCCTATAAATCAAAGAAATTATAATTATTTTTTACCCTTTTGCTTTTGGCAAAGGGATTAAGCGCTCAGGGGGAATCCGCAGGAAAACCGTGAGCGGGTCTGGAGAAATGGCACCACGAAGGCTTCTAATGAGCAAAACGCGTCAGAGGGTAAATGACTTTTCCACGACTAGGAAAATTATCGCAATAAGTTCCGGGGGAGGGGGAAACGGAGGGGATGTAATCGCACGATAATCGCAGTCACTGATTTGATTTTGTGGGGGGAAAATGTGCAGGCGATAGTGGAAAATAGTTCGCAGGGAAATGTAAATATAATTTAGATTAACTGATATGACTCAGCGCATCGAGGTGAAGTGGCCTCTTAATTTGTTGATGATAAAATCAGATCGATTTCACAAAATAAATATAGATGGCTTTCCGGGTGAAAATGCAAATAAATCAGCCTATAGGACTTTCGACATTATTCCATCGTCATAAATTAAAGGATTTATGTATAGCTTTAAATATTTGAAAGACTCACAATTTAAATACCAAAATAGAGACTAAAATTAATAATTTTTCACTTTACGAGTAATTTTGGCAACGTTTTCCCTACAAGAATCTATAACAAATCCAAAGAGCCCAGTTAGTAAGAGCCGGCATTCTCCACTATGTCCCTGAAGGTTTGCTGAATATTCTGATAAAGCTTCTCCAATTGTTCCTCCATGGCCTCCTTGCCCATCTTGGGATCGTGGAACTTCATCATGGACAGCTCGTACAGGACTTTGGCGGCCTGCGATCGTATCAGACCCCAGGTGACCTTTGCCTCCTCCCCTGCCGTGGTCTGCACCGCTTGGTTAGATGCGTCGTAGAAGGCCATCATATTCCTCAGCATGCCTTCGGTCTTGTAGAAGGGACAGTAGGCATCGTAGGAGGAGTACGAGTTCTGCTGCAGGAAATCGTCCTTCAGCATCTTGGCCACCTCGAGCGTGATCTTGTCGATCTCGTTTAGGGATGACTTCCCCACCAGCTGGACGATCTCGGCCAGGTCATCTTCCTCCTGCAGAACCTGCTTAGCCTTGGCCCGCAGAAAGGTGAACTCGGGATTGGTCTCCTCGTAGAATGTGTCCAGGGTTCGCATGTACTTGGAGTATGACTGCAGCCAGTTCACCGAGGGGAAGTGCTTCCGCTGGGCTAACTTTTTGTCCAGGCCCCAGAACACCTGGACTATGCTCAACGTGGCTGAGGTCACGGGATCGGAGAAGTCACCGCCGGGCGGCGACACTGCACCCACAATGGACACGGATCCCTCTCGCTCCGGACTGCCCAGGCACTTGACCAAGCCGGCTCTCTCGTAGAAGGAGGCCAGTCGGGCGCCCAAGTAAGCCGGATAGCCAGCATCTGCCGGCATCTCGGCCAGGCGACCGGAGATCTCACGCAGGGCCTCCGCCCATCGAGAGGTGGAATCGGCCATCATGGAAACGTGATAGCCCATGTCGCGGAAATACTCCGAAAGGGTAATCCCCGTGTAGATGGAGGCCTCTCGAGCAGCCACCGGCATGTTGGAGGTGTTGGCCACCAGGGCGGTACGCTTCATGATGGACTCCATGGTCCCATTCACTTCCACCTCCAGCTGGGGGAAGTCGCGCAGTACCTCAGACATCTCGTTGCCGCGTTCGCCGCAGCCCACGTAGATAATCACATCGGAGTTGGAGTACTTGGAGAGGGTCTGCGAGATAACGGTCTTGCCGCAACCGAAGGCTCCGGGAATGGCGGTGGTGCCGCCCTGCACGCACGGGAAAAAGGCGTCCAGCACACGCTGGCCGGTAAGGAGTGGACTGACGCTGGGCAGCTTGTCATCCGTAGGACGAGACTTACGAACCGGCCACACCTGGAGCATGGAGTGCTGCGTGATCTCGTCGTTGTACTCCGTCTCTATGATCGTTTCATCCACGCCGTAGTTACCAGGGGAAGCCAGCCACTTGATGCGACCCTGACAACGGGGATGCAGCATAAGCCGGTGCTCCATCATGCTGTTCTCGAAGACGGTCCCGTAGATATCACCGCCTGTGACTAGGCCTTCTACCTTAAATTTTCCGGGCGTAAACTCATAGAGGACATCCCTGGGCAGGCTGGGCACATCAATGCCCTTGGGCACGTAAATGGAGTTGGTCAGCTCGTTGATCGTCCGCAGGGGTCGCTGGATGCCGTCGAAGATGCTGCCCATGATGCCGGGGCCCAGTTCCACGGACAGCGGCTTGCCCGTCTGGAAAACCGGGTCGCCGACACTTACGCCCGAGGTGTCTTCGTACACCTGGATGGTGGCCATGTCACCTTCCAGTCGGATGATCTCGCCCACCAGCTGGTAATGGCCTACACGCACCAGCTCGTACATGGCGGCTCCGGCCATCTCCTCGGCATTCACCACCGGACCGGAGACGCCAAAGATTCGTCCCCGGTTTGGACTCTCCAACTCTTCGACCGCATCATACGAGTATTTGTGCGTATTCATCACCTGCTCGTTCACATCCTGCGAGTCCTCCACGATCAAGCTTTGTTTGGGCGGCGTTTTCGGTTCCGAAATGATCGAAGCTATCTTGGGGGGGATGGGCTTTGGTTGGCAGTTTTTACAGGGTAGCGAGCGATTACAGGGTTCGCAGCGTTGACAGGTGCATTTCCTTGGGTTTGTCACCGGCTTGAGTTTAGGTTCTACCGGAGATTGTATCTGCGGAGATGCCCCCAAACTATCCATTCGTGGAGAATCACAGGATAATCTCACAGGAGATTTGATCCGAGGAGAATCAGAGCAAAGTTTTACAGGAGATTCCATCCGAGGAGAATCAGAGCAAGAACTCACAGGAGATTCCATCCGAGGAGAATCAGAGCAAGATTTTAAAGGAGATTCCATCCGAGGAGAATCCGAGCAAGATTTCACAGGAGATTCCATCCGAGGAGAATCCGAACAAGATCTCAAAGGAGATTCCATCCGAGGAGAATCCGAGCAAGATTTCACAGGAGATTTTATCGGAAAATAATCCGAGCAGCTACATTTCGTAGGGGACTCGAGCCGAGGAGAATCCGAGCAAGATTTCACAGGGGATTCCATCCGAGGAGAATCCGAGCAAGATTTCACAGGAGATTTTATCGGAAAGTAATCCGAGCAGCTACATTTCGCAGGGGATTCCAGCCGAGGAGAGTTCGAGCAAGATTTCACAGGGGATTCCATCCGAGGAGAATCCGAGCAAGATTTCACAGGAGATTTTATCGGAAAATAATCCGAGCAGCAACATTTCGCAGGGGATTCTAGCCGAGGAGAGTCCGAGCAGGATTTCACAGGGGATTCCATCCGAGGAGAATCCGAGCAAGATTTCACAGGAGATTTTATCGGAAAATAATCCGAGCAGCCACATTTCGCAGGGGATTCTAGCCTAGGAGAATCCGAGCAGGATTTCACGGGGGATTCCATCCGAGGAGAATTACAGCTACATTTCACAGGGGAATCCATCCGAGGAGAATCCGAGCAAGATTTCGCAGGAGATTCTTTCCGCGTAGAATTACAGCTACATTTCACAGGGGATTCCATTCGAGGAGAATCCGAGCAAATTTTCGCAGGAGATTCTTTCCGCGTAGAATTACAGTTACATTTCGCAGGGGATTGAAGCCGAGGAGAATCCGAGCAAGATTTCACAGGGGATTCCATCCGAGGATAATCCGAGCAAATTTTCGCAGGAGATTCTATCCGCGGAGAATTACAGTTACATTTCGCAGGGGATTTCAGCCGAGGAGAATCCGAGCAAGATTTCACAGGGGATTCCATCCGAGGAGAATCCGAGCAAGATTTCACAGGGGATTCCATCCGAGGATAATCCGAGCAAATTTTCGCAGGAGATTCTATCCGCGGAGAATTACAGTTACATTTCGCAGGGGATTCCAGCCGAGGAGAATCCGAGCAGGATTTCACAGGAGATTTCGGTACAGAATCCACCGAAGATTCCATTCCCAAAGAACCAGAGCCACATGTAACGGTGCTTGAGGTGATTGGAGCAATCCAAGGCTTCTTTTCATCTTCCATGACCTGCGAGTCAAAATTTAACTTATATTCCACCTGAGATTGCCTCTGCGAAGGATCCGACCCACATGTCCCGGTGTTTGAGGTGAGACGAGCAATCCAAGGCTTCTTCTGCCCACTGTTCTGGCTGTTGCTCTGGCCGTTGCTCATGATGAGTTTCTTTTGGTATATGTAATTTTATCCTCAAGTTGGATTAATTTTGGCTCTAACTGTGTTTAATACATGTATGTAGAAAATCGGGTGGCAGAAAAAGGAACGAGCGAGAGGATTGATTTTCAAAGTGTATATATGAGTTCAAATTAAATATTTTATTTGTTTTATTTATTGCAAGAAAATCAAGTTTCCGTCATATTAAATATTAAATCATTTGTGTTCTTTCTTTGCCTACAAAGTTTTAAGACATAATTTATAATTTACATACAAATCAAGGAATGTACACATTTTCCGTGAGAAAATATATATAAATGCTTACTAAAAACTTTCGAAAGCTAATAAAAATATATTAGAAAAGTCGCTCAGCACCAGGCAGCCCTTAAGGAACCAAGGGAAATTCGCTTTCAGTTACATTAAATGTATTTGTTGTTGCACTTTATTATTCGTACATTTAATATTTTCATACTTTAAATATTTACATAAATTTAACAAACAAACAGGGAGAAAACATGACTTTTTCACAAATAAACAAGAATTTCCATTCATTTAAACAATAATACTATTTATGCATGCATTTGTATTTGTGTCTTTTTTTATGTATGTGTGGGTGTGTGTGTGTCCAAGTACTTTTATGTCTTTTGTTGCTGTTGTAAATGGAAGTACGTAAGAGGACGTTCATAAGTTGTGGCTCCGGTGTTGCTGCTGTTGTTGTGGCTGCCCTGGTGGAGCTGAGCCCTTGCTGGAGGGGCGGAGAAGGCTGACGGAGGCGTGGCTAAGGGAAGTATCAACCGCAGGCCGGAATGTTTACATCTCTTGCTGGCTCCAAGGAGCTGTGGACTTTGTGTTGGACTTTGTTTTTTCAGCAGCACGTTGATGTTGTTTCGCAATTTCTGATTAGGCTTTTTTCGGAATTGGTTTTTCGACTGCTTTCATTTTTTAAAAGTTAACTATATAACAAATATAAGATTAGAGTGTAAAAGTAGGGCCACCAACACGGTTGGTCGCTCTAGTCCTCCAGATTCCTGAAGGCCTGCTGCAGGTCCTCGTGCAGCTGCTCGAAATCGGCCTTGATCTTGGCCTCGCCATCCTTAACAGGGTCCTGTAAACGATGGAAAGAGTAAGGATTAATAGGTGTTCCTTGATAAGCAACAACTTCGAGTGATTACCTTGAACTTCATGGACGACAGCTGGTACATAATGTTGCCCATAGCCTCACGGATCACGTTCCAGGTAATCTTGTTCTCGGACTGAGCCGTCGACTCCACGGAGTGGCGGGCCAGGTCGTAGAAGTCGATGATGTTCTTCAGCATGCCGACGGTCTTGTAGAAGGGGCAGAAGCGATCGTACGACGAGTAGGAGTTCTGCTGCAGAAAATCGTCCTTCAGCAGCTTCGCCACCTCAAGTGTGATCTTGTCGGTCTCGGCCAGAGAGGCCTTGCCGACCAGCTGCACGATCTCGGACAGATCCTCCTCCTCCTGCAGGATCTCCTTGACCTTGGTACGCAGAGGCACAAACTCGGGGAAGTTCTTGTCATAGAAGTCATCTAGGGCACGCATGTACTTCGAGTACGAAATCAGCCAGTTGATCGAGGGGAAGTGCTTGCGCTGGGCCAGCTTCTTGTCCAGACCCCAGAAGACCTGGACGATACCCAGGGTGGCAGAGGTCACGGGATCGGAGAAGTCACCACCAGGAGGCGACACAGCACCGACAATGGACACGGATCCCTCGCGCTCGGGGTTACCCAAGCACTTGACGCGACCGGCACGCTCGTAGAAGGAGGCCAGACGGGCGCCCAGGTAGGCTGGGTAGCCGGAATCGGCAGGCATCTCAGCTAGACGACCCGAAATCTCACGCAGAGCCTCGGCCCATCGAGAGGTGGAGTCAGCCATCATGGAGACGTTGTAACCCATATCACGGAAGTATTCGGACAGAGTGATACCGGTGTAGATGGAGGCCTCACGGGCAGCGACAGGCATGTTGGAGGTGTTAGCCACAAGGGCGGTACGCTTCATGATGGACTCGGTGACGCCGTCAATCTCCACGGACAGCTCGGGGAAATCACGCAGTACCTCAGACATCTCATTACCACGCTCACCGCAACCGACGTAGATGATCACATCGGAGTTGGAGTACTTGGAGAGGGCCTGCGAGATCACAGTCTTGCCGCAACCGAAGGCTCCGGGAATGGCGGTGGTACCGCCCTGGACGCAGGGGAAGAGCGAGTCGAGGACACGCTGTCCGGTGAGCAGGGGGTGGTTGGCGGGCAGCTTCTCGGTCACGGGACGGGGCTGACGCACGGGCCACACCTGCAACATAGTATGCTTGGTGATCTCGCCATCGAACTCCGTCTCCAGGACGACATCATCGACCTTGTAGTTGCCCGAGGGGGCAATGTAGCGCACGGTACCCTTGGCGCGGGGATTGACGATCATCTTGTGCTTGACCAGGGTGTTCTCGTGCACCAGACCGTACAGGTCTCCGCCGGTGATGTGAGAGCCAACCTTGACGTTCAGGGGGTTGAACTCCCAGCTGGCCACACGCGACAAACTGGGCACGTTCACACCCTTGGGGATGTAGATGGAGTTGGTCAGCTCGTTGATGTCCTTCAGGGGACGCTGGATACCGTCAAAGATGCTGCCCATGATACCGGGTCCGAGCTCCACAGAGAGAGGCTTGCCGGTACGCAGGACGGGATCGCCCACGGTTACGCCGGAGGTCTCCTCGTACACCTGGATGGTGGCCATGTCACCCTCCAGACGAATGATCTCGCCCACCAGCTCGTAGTAGCCGACGCGGACCAACTCGTACATAGCCGATCCCGACATGCACTCGGCGGTGACGACTGTAAAAAAGATAGTGTTCGATCGGATTAGAAGGGTTTGGTATAAATTTTTATAATCATATTGATTTTTGAATAATATTAATAATCATTTAAAGTTATTTTTATTGATATCTAAACAAAACTTAACGCACATATATTATTATTATTATTTCACAAAAAAAAAAATAAAGGTAAAATATCATTAATGAGGCTTAATCCCACTTATATATATTTTTGGACTCCCAAAGTTGGTTTTCACTGATTTTTTTTTAGTCATTTTAATTTTAAAATGTTGTTTTATATATAATAATTAAAATTCATTTCGTTTAAGAGAAAAACTCAAGAGCACTTCTTCACTTTAGTTTAAATTAAAGAAAATTTAAAAAAATGACAACTCTTAATTTGTTGACTTAAACTAAATTAACTTAAATTAATTAAATTATTAATACTACTTACCAGGACCAGAGACAGCGAAGACACGTCCATATTTGGACTCACGCTCCTCATCATCGAAACGCTTGAGGTTGGACATATTGCTTTATTCTGGTTCTACGACTGCAAAGAATAAATCAAATAAAATAGGAAAAATTATAAAATGAAAATTCAGCGAAGAAGAGGAGACAGATAAAGGTGAAAATTTTCTTATCACTAATTGCTGGTTGGCCCTTTTGTCAGCTGACAAGCAACAGGTGTAAGCGAGTGCCTCGCTCGCTCTCTCGCGCTAGTTTTCCCATACACTTTATGGAGAATTACCAACCTGGTTTAAGGTTATAAAACCTATTTCGATCTAATGCTGTTAGACTACTAATTTTCAGTGATTTCTAGATTTTTTAACTCCCCCGTTCTTCGATAATGCTGCGTAAAACTTTAAAAGCAGAGCTTTCGTTTCACGTGACAGAGCTTTGCGCAAGTTCGAAAAGTAATTCTCTTCACAAATCGTTAAATAAATAAAATAAAAACACAATAAAAAGTGCTACAAAATAACACTATCTACCTAATGAAATACGAAATGTAACTGAAACACTCGTTTACTTGCCATAACAAAAATATGCGGGATTTATTTTATCAGAAAAATAGAGAATAACAAGAGAGTAAGAGCGGGGGAAGTTACGCTCTTTCTCGCTCTCCCTCTCTCCATTCGAGTTCGAATATTTGACAATTGCTTTTTGACGTTGATCACAAGACTACTGTCATTGCTGTCAGCTGACATGAAAAAAAGTGGTTAAGGAAAAAAATAAGAAAATCTTAGGGTTGCCTTTTCATGGCTGGAGAACCACCATATTGGATTATCGGTTATTTATTTAAGAACCCAAGAAGCGTAAAACTTCAGTTCGAATTTCGAAACGAGCGGCGGCAGCGATCACAAGACCCGTGGTGCGAGCGGGACAGGGCGAACACGGGGAGCGGGGTCAGCTGACAAGGCAAAATAATTTTCCACGCGCAAAAATTTTCACATTCGCAGACCGCACTTTTCGAGTTGCATTCAATTCTGGTATTTTTTCGGGCTTAAATCGGGGTTGTTCTGCACTTGTGGGCGTGTCTGGGGCTGCATTTATTATCTAACACAAATGCAGGCGCTCTGCGTGTTTTCGCTCCCCGCTTTGATCGCTGCTTCGTCACTTTTTTCGAGGCGAATTCAAGGTGGAATTTCGAATAAGATCGCCGCTTAACTTTTCAGTAAAATTAACCGTTTTTAACTGTTATTTATTTAGTGTTTTCTACTTTTTGGTGTGAGTTGGCGATGGGAGGGTGGGGGCGGGCGCTTACTTTGCTGTGTCTTCGCGTTCACCTTGCGAACGTGTGTGCTTGCTGCTTTTCTCCAAACCGAAAACCGACTGAGCCGCAGAAGTAAAACGTCGACGCTCGCACTTCGAAAGCTCCCTGTCTTCGATTTCGATTTCGCCTCCGATCCAGTCCGATCGCGAGCTTTCGGCGGCGAGCTTCGAAGCTCCAGCTTTGCATGCGAGTTGAGAGAGTTGTGAGTCGATATCGATTGCGAGCGGAGCTTTTCGGTAATCGAAAAGGGAGGGAGGGAGATAGCGAGAGAGAGAGAATGGGATGGAGCGAGAGCGGGAGAGAGACACAGGCAGTACACGAGAGGGGTCGCATTGCCTGGAATAACTTCGAGGGGTGGTCGTAAAGTTGAAAGCTTTATATATATCATATTTTATATTATATATACTTCCACACTCTTGAAAATTATTAATATAGTACATTTATTTTTGTTAAAACGTATTAAAATAATAAGTAACAAACCCTTTTAGATATTTTTCTTATTAATTATGCACATATAATTTCACCTATATGTATATGGTATAAATATCCAATATACTTCGTCCAATTAAAATTAACATCAATATAAAATGCCATTCCCTGCAAGCTGGATTTCCACACATATACTTACACACATAAATATATGTATCCGAGTGTTAAATGCTGCGGATAAAAAGCGCAATTAATTAATTACACAAGCTATTAGTTTGCTATTTAAAGTAACTGAAATGCAATTTTAAATGAATCAATTCGTGTAAATTGTTGGCTCGAGGGATGCCCCCCAACAGGGCCATAAAATGGTATTTTACAGAATCCTCCTCCCTTTAATTTTGTTAAATATTTTTTCCCCCACATTCAGTACAAGCGAAATTCACTGCCCCGACGGCAATGGAGGCTGCGGTGCAAAAACTTTGATTAAAACTTGCATTGCAAAAAGATATTTACCAATGATTTACATTTTTATTTTGTCGGTACTGCTTTACCCCCATTATTCTACCTTTTCTTCATTCAGCTGTTGTTCTAGTTCGATTCCGTCTCTCTTTTTGTGCATCTGCAGATGCAATCAATGGGAATGGAGTTGGGGAGAGCAAAAAACACAACATGAGTAAGTCGGGGGGACTGCAAGGATGCTCTTTCGATTTGTAAAGTGCTTAAATGCACAAGTTTTATCAAAATAAATATCATAAACATAATATATTTATCAAAACAAATACCCGCTTTTAATTACATCTGTTTTATTTAGATTATTTCATTAATACTAAATGTTTATAATCATATTATTTATTTCCTAAATTTTTTTCCTTTTTATTAAATTAATATACATACGTTTAAGTTCAATAAGCATTTAGATAAAAGTAAAGATAACTTTCTCTGGGATTAGAATTCTTTAAAAATGAAAACAAATTTATCAGCAAACTAACTGTACTTATGGTTTTAGTACTAACCGTTTTTACAGGGTATCGAAAAAATATACGACCAAAACTCTAATTGAAATCTGAGTGAGCTAAAGGAGAAACCGGAAACATAGTGCAGGTATGACTAAGAAAATAGAGCAGATAATAGTACTGAGAAAAACAAAGAACAAACTAACTTAAATGTCCAGGAAAAACACAAACTATAAAAAAAATAATAATAAATATTTATAATTTATTTTATAATTATTTTGTATTAATGAGTTAACTCAATGTTTATAATTTAAGAATGATTCTATGAAACTTTAAATAATTTACAGTAGATAATAGGAATTTCCTTGTTCTTGTAAAAATAATCGGCCTTATTAATTTAAATTTAAATTTTAATCAGGATTTTTTTAGGCTTAAAAACCCGAATTAAACCACATAAAATATTATATAAAATTATATTAAATAAAATTAGTTTATATACATAAAATATTTAATAAGAATAACACAATCTCTCAGTTGATGTTCTGCACAATTGTCCTTAGTGCACCTCCGCTCCCAGATTGATTATACTAAATTTTCGGATTGCAGTCAGCAAAAGTGGCATCTACAGCGCCAAGCCCAGCTTACAAAGTAGTCAAACAGTCAAAGAGTCGTTGGTGTGTTCAGATGCTATAGAGATAGGGATAAGGCAGGAGGGGCGCTCCGGATTCCCGGGCTCTCACTTGCTTTTTGCATAACTTATAAATCGATGACGTTGGCAGGCGAGAGCGCATCTCGAGTCGGGACATTTGCATAATAAGGCAGCAGCATCAGCAGCAGCGGCATCAGCAGCAGTAGCAACAGCAGCAGCATCAGCAGCAGTAGCAACAGCAGCAGCAGCAGCAACAGCAGCAGCAACAGCAGCAGCGGCAGCAGCAGCAGCATCACGGCATTGCATGCGGCATGGAGTGTAGTTGCCTAAGATTCAGTGGCGGATTGCGGGCGGGGAATCCCCTTCGACTACTGTGCAGATGTGTGAGATGTACTACTGCCACACCGAGTGTTTTGGATTCTGTGTCAAAATGGCGCAGAAAAATGCTCGAGTGGAGCTGCTGACTGCAGAGCGCCAAAGTGGAATGAACTTGACACGTCGAAGCTGAGATATGTCAGAGCCCCGCACCACACACATTTCCCCAGCCACTTCATAGGATTTTCTCGGTGGGTGTAAGTGGTGTCCTGGTTAAAAATCCTTTCCATGTTGGTTGCGGAATTATGCATGGAAATTTGTGCCAGAAAAAATTAGACATTTCGTGCGACATTTATTCGTTTTGCATAAGAAAAAGGCGCCAAGCTGCTGGTTATTGAGTGTAAAAAGAGTTTTTTATTTCTAATTTGTATTTTAATTTAAGCTTGTGAAAATATTCGGATAACGAACTGCATTTTGTGTTTTTTCTTTGCTATTATTCTTTTGCTCCGCTAACTATTTTGCAGGAATATCTGCATATCATTCGCCATAACTTTATTTTCGCGCATAGATGTTTGGACAGAGAGCTCCTGGGCTTTTTCCATTCCCTTTCTATATGTGGATAACTGTATACATTAAGTCATAACTTCATTTGGCTGCCATGGGGCATTCATTTAGTTTATGTCTGTGCAACTCGCGTATCTCTCGCCCGCCCGCTATCCCGCTCTCTTCATCTCGATAAATTCATTTGGGTCTTGTTAGGGAACGCCTGCCCGGTCGAAGGTTCCGAACCGACGGCACACCACTGGCTAATCTTGTTGCGCATTGCCATAATTTTCAATTTACATGCACCCAGTGGGTTCCACCCACACCCGCCCCCCACTCTGCCGGAACGGGAGCTATTCCGGCCATCCGAGTCTGTCCGGGCGTTATATTGGTCACAATAAATTGACTGCAATGGCCCCGACCGTGTGTCTGTCTTTAATCGGGTGTGAGGGTAGGTGCACTGGGGGGAAAATCGGGAAAAGTGCAAGAAATCATTATAGAAAAAATATATATTTGAGTTAAATTCTCAGTTCTGAATACTTTTATAGGTTGGTGTAGGAAATGTGTTTCCGTTTTTTATCAAACTGATTACACGGGTTTCTTATCAAGGTATCAATATTCAAACTTATCTAAATCATTTATTCTAGATATATACATACATTCTTGATTCATCAAAAAATAGTTTAAAATGTATCTCTAAATGTATATAATGTATATAATCATTGTTCTTTATTAAAATAAATTAATTTCGAAATTAGGATAGATTTTTAATAAAGTCTGGCGGTTGATTTCACCACAAAAACTCATACGCATTCAGACTTGGGAAATAGTTTACTCTTTGTAACAACTTTACTTTTAATAAGCCTTTAAAAATATTTAAAAAATGGTTTCCTTAATATTTAAGAATATAATATTTTGAGTTCTATCTTTATATAATTTCTTAAACCAATTTTCATAAAATTTCTAAGAGTAAAATAATATATTCCTAAAACCTCTTTATATTTTCTGACCGTGCAATTTTCGACCATGGACGTCGTCGGCCTTTGCTTCCATTCGCTTGATTATGGCCTGCAGTCCTGCCTCGTCCTGCTGCCTGCTGCCTGTTCCCTGCCCCCTGCTCCCTGCCATTACACTGCAGTTGCATTAGGCGCCATCGAGGCGCCGGCGAAGTGCAACATTTCGATGGGCGCCATCAACGTGGGCAGCGCGCGTCCTTTGTCCTCCATTCCGGCGTGCCTAATCATTGACACATTCATTGATGCATCCGAGCGCATTCTGGCATATTTACGAGCTGTCCTAATTGTCCTCCAGCAGATGCATGGCGCGTACCATAAGCATCGTAATTAGATGCTTGGTCCTGATGGTTAGTTACCAGCTCCTAGGGTTTTTAATACTAGAAACTAACTATCACAAAGCTTAACTAATAAATTATTGCAAACTGAACTTTCTTTTAAACCTTTAAAAACAAGACAAGTTCTTTGGAAATTCGCAAAACTAAAGAAATTTCGCGAATCGTTTCCCCACCAGTGAGTTTTTAAGCCTCTCGGCAGAAAAGTCCTGCTGCACTTTACCACAACAAACAAAGCCAAGATTTAGCAACAGCAAAGAAGCCAAGCAGCAGCAGTGAAAAACGAAGGATCCCAGCACACAGGACGAAAAGCTAAAGGAGCCCAAAAGCCAAGCCTTTGGTCCCCCGTAAGCAGTAAACTTTTTCACATGCTATTCTCCTTTATATACTCATAAAGTCGGTCTGGAAACTAATTTGCAAGAACATTGAAAATTCCCCAAAATTTAAAAGCATTAAAAGTTGCAGGAAAAGTGAAAAGTGATGAAAAAATTAATTGAAATCATTTGAATATTTGAAGATCCAGAGAAAACAAATTTGTTTAAATAAATATAAGAATAAAGGTTACTCAAAGGTTTCATATATACACTAATTTATTTCCAGCCTCAATAGAAACTTCATAATTCCTAATTACCCATATTAGCTGACATTTTATGGTTTCCTTAGTACTTTATTTGTTTTTTTCCTGAAGCACCAATAACTAAAGTTCAAAAACTAAAACTATAAACGCAAATTGTAGAGCTTCTTGCCAACTCTCTCGCACTTTCGAATGGCTCCCCAGTGGGTGGCAGTGTGTGTGTGTGACCCCTGTGACCCCTCCTTCTTCTACTCAGATATCCAGGCTATCCCGCTGCCCCCACTTCCCTCTCCGGGCTGGGGCAACTGTGCAACTTGTGTGCTGCGCATTTCAACTTAACTGAATTATTAGCCGACTTGTGTGAATTATGATCTCTTAGTGCTGATACACCAGGCCACACACGGCAACGCTTCGTATCCTTCCGCTCCTGCGGAGCCCTCCATCCTGAGCCCCCTCTCTCCCCTCTCTGTACTCCTCCTCCCCCCGCAAAAAGCTTTCCAAATGCACACCCCTTGTGTTGCACTCTCAGCCACTTTCGTTAATGCATTTGCCCAGTGGCCATGTGGGATTCTTGTTGCTTCTGCTGCTCAGGCAATTTTCCAAAAACAATAAGAGAAGCTGCAAATACGCACATACTTATACAGGCACTGGGAGAATAAAAATTGAGGATTCGGGATTTTTAAGCTTAAAATTCAAATAAATAACTAAATTAACTTGGTTTGGGAAGGATATTTCATTCAGTTTGAAAGTTATAAAGATAATTCAAGTAGGAAGCGCTAAATGAGGAACACATTATGTATTTTATGGTACATTTCTCTGTAAGTTTCTCCCTAAGGATATTGGTTATCCAAAAATTTCTTTTCTCTATTCCAAACTTTAATTTCTGTAAATTCCATACCATTTTTTCGGTTTTCTTGCAGTTAAGTGGAGTATAATTTCATCTGTTGACTGCTCAGTTTACAGCTGCATACTCACCCGGAGCTCAGATACAAAAGACTGAGGCGAATACTACTCACTTTTTGAGTCCAAGATGGAGCTCCTTTTTTCGGTTCGGTCTGGGCCTACGGTTCCTCATATATTCATGCTGATGTTATTGGCCCTTGCAGTTGTGCTGCTGTGGCATTGCAGGCATGGCAGATCCCCAAGGATCTGGTATACACATAATCCGCTGCATTCTCCTTGAAGGTAGCTTAAGGAAACCAAGTTGGAAATGCTCTTTGTTGCTAAACATAAGCCTGGCATCAAGCTACATTTGTAACTTAAAAACTTGAAGTTTAAATTCTGATTGTTACCAGAAATTTAAGTTGTTTACAGAACATTCCTCAAGGCATTATTAAATTAAATGTATCTGGGCTTTATTTTCTGATTTAAATTCTTTATTTTCCCCGTCAGGGTTTAGAGCCTTTAAGTTGTTTTTTGGAAAAACTATTTATGCCCGGGCAGGCTCCTCGAATGTCGCTGAGCAAACCCACAGACTGGCTGCTAGGGCATCTCGGCACTGCCAAAGGCTTTTAGGCCCAGACGAACTTTACTTAACCCCGACCTCGATTGTCCGGCCGAGCCCTACCCGGGTCGCCGACTATTCTCCAGTTGGTTGAAAATGATTTATGACGCTGGTCTGAGGGATTAGCATATGAATCCAAACAAAGCTGCTTGTCCTTGCCGGATCCTTTGCCCCCATTCCCAACCTTCCCCTTCCCTGGGTGCTGCTGCTCCGACTAAGCCAGTTTCCGTTTTGTTTGCTTAGGCTGGAAAATGGACAAGATTTTGGCTAAAATCGAACCGGAAATGGCTTAAGCAAACTCCCATAAATGTGTGTGTGTGTGTGTGCAAAGCTGTGTGTGCGTGCGTGCGTGTTGGGACAGGACCTGCAGTATGCGTAATTAACCTTTGACACGGCAGGTTGGTCCTGACACCGTTGCCGTCTCTGGCATATTCATATTTCACTTACCGTTTTGGCAATTAGTCCACTGCAGGTGTGGGCCAAAGGGTCTAGAGCCAATTGATCTCGGGAACCCCGAGAACTTGGCTCCGATTCTCTCTGTAATTATGTTTTCTTTAATCTGTGCTCCAAGCTCCATCTGGCATAATCCTGTCCGCCTGGGAGTGTGTCCAGCATAATCTCTCACTAAGCAGATGCAGAGTAATATTTGGGGCTTTCCAAAGGTAATTTAAAGATAACTATATCTAGGTGGCCTCTAAGGGGACTCTGTGGGCATTAGACATGTAAAGCTATATGGGATGACCTGAATATCCTGTAAAAGGGATTAGTGCTTGGGAATCTGGTAAATAGCATAACATAAAGAACACAAGGATCTCCCAGGGACGGTGTCAGCTTTTACATAATAATTAAATGACCAAAAATAAAGAGAAAGATTTCCCAAGCCCAACGATCTCTTTACCAATCCTGCTAGTTGTTTGGGTCTGAATTATCTGTTTTTAATGCTTAAAAAAGAAAACCATATAAACAAAGGAGATATCGGAGAGTCTCGGAGTAGGTCGGTGCCTATTCAATGGTGTCCATGGTCGCTGCTCTGTTTGTGGGACTTGTGCCACTTCTTCTTGTGCTCCTCGCCGCCCTTCTTGCCCTGCTCCTTCTTGTGGCCCCACTTCTTGGCCTCCTCGTGCTTCTTCTTGTGGCCCTTGTGGCCCTTCTTCTTGTGCCCCTTCTTGCTGTGACCCTTCTTGCCATAGTGCTCCTCGTGGGCGCCCTTCTTCTGGCCGCCCTTCTTGAAGCTGCTGCCCTTCTTGTGCTTCTTGCCCTCCTCGAAGCCGCCGTGCTTCTCCTCGCCACCCTCGTCGTGACCCTCGTCGTAGAACTTCTTCTCCTTCTTGTTTTCGTCTAGCTTGTGGACATGGTGCTTGCCCTTGATGGAATGGCCCTTTTTGTAGGATCCATGATCCTCGAACTCGCTGCCCTTCTCGCCCTTGGAGCCCTTCTTCTTCTTTTTGTGATGGGCCTCGGAGTGCTTGTGCTTCTTTTCGTGGCCCTCCTCGCCGCCATGCTCGCCCTTCTTGCCCTCCTTGTCATGGTGACCCTTCTCGCCCTTCTCCTCGTGCTCCTCGTGCTTGTGGCCCTTCTTGCCCTTGCCGCCGTGCTTCTTGAAGTGCTCGCTGTGATGCTCCTCGCCAGACTCCTCCTCGCCACCCTCCGAGTGCTCGGAGTGCTCGTCGTGCTTCGAGGCGGCCACCAGCTGATCAGCCTCCTGGAATACCGGAGAAGGATTAAACTGAAGGTTCTTAAAATATAATATCTCCTTTTTAAGGCCACTCTGAATTTTCCCTTCAACTCTTTAAGACATATTTTATGCCAATTCTCGGGCTATTTTACCTGCTCCTCCTTCTGACCGTAATACGGCTGAAAATCCTTAAAGTCCTGGCCAAGCAGCAGCGAGCTTATGGCCATGGCCCTGTCCGACGTCGAGTGGAGACCCAAAGCCCCGGCCAGAAGCCCCAGCAGGGTTATCACTTGCCACGTTGGCCACATGGCCGCGATGCCACTGCAGCTGCTCTGGTGCTACGACTAGAATCCTGGCTCCTCCTGGCTTCACCTCGCTCTCTCTCAGGTTCGTCTCGGTAATCTCTGGAATTTCTGGTGCGGCTGCCACGCCCGCTTGTCGTCGTCTACTGGCCTCGCCTCGAGGCGCCGAAGCCTTTTATCCACGCTCTCCGCGCCCTTCGCCGGCTTGGAGTTCCAGTTTGTGGCTGACTTGCCAACTTTGCCGACCCTTTTTTGCCTCACTCTATACTAGATTTTCGTCTCGGTGTATTGCTTTTGGTAAGAGGTATACGGAGTTTCAGGGAAGATTGGAAGATCTAAACCAAAAGAGCTACTTAAAGATAGTTATTTTAAAATTGTAAGCAAAGAACTATTAAATAATATTGTAAGTGTTTTGTAAACATATTACAATTTTGCATTTAATTTAATTAAAACCCAGTTAAGGTATCTTTCAGTCGCAGTATTCCCCTAATCCATTCTTTCCCTTTTTTCTCCTCTCTATTTGGTTTTTGTTCGGTTGTTTTTCCCATGTTTCATTCGCCTCTAAGTGCATAACGTTGTCCCAAACTGAAATAAAAAACCCTTCGAACTGGCCAACTTCTTGCGGTTTGGGAGGTTTTTCTTGCCACTGACTGTTGCTGTTGGCCAAAAACAAGCGACTTTTGTTATGCTGCACATTGCAAAATGGCAAAACCCAATCGAATTTCGTAGAGCAAATGATGACCAGACCCGAAGACCGAATGCCCCAGAGGCACAGTGGGCCTTATTGACTTCCAATTGGTTAAATTCGGCGGCAGTCGCATGATGGATTCTGTTCGAGACAATCCTCTCAGCTCCTCCGCCCAATTAGCCATCAATCATGAGGATTGCCGTTTGCTTGTTTGATTTTCAACTTAATTAATAATTTATTGACCACTTGTGAGTGTCTTGTATGCGGTTGATTGATAACAACCGAGGGGATTTGGCCACAACATCGGTCGGGAGATAAGAAACGGGGCCTTGGGGGGCGTATAAGGAAACCAGCAGATATGTCAAAATATATTTGGGTTCTGCGGGTCTCTGAGATGTATGTGTATGTTTATGTTTTTGTTAACAAATGTGACATTTATTTATTGTGTTAAATTGGGAATGGAAGATCATAGATGGTATCAAGAAGGGAGATACATTTTTTTATAATTGAAAAATATTTAATATTCTGCTTAATTAAATTTACATTTATCTTATTTTTATATATTTTTGTTTTACTTTTTACTTTTCTCATTATCATATGGCAAGTGTCTCCACCAATTAACTTCTTTATCATTTATTCTCCCCTGTTTAAACTTCATTAGCTAACCCCACTCACCCAAAATTAACCCCTACTCTTCAGGACACATCATCACCTTAGAAGCTGAAACCTTTAACCCTCATCATCCTCCTTGTTGTTTACCTTTCTCCTCAAAGGACTCCACCAAGTTATCGCTTAATTTTTGGTTACCCCCGTCATTGGGGTTTTATTATCTTTATAAAGTATTAATATATTCTGTATTTAGTACTTACTTATTATTTCTATTTAATTTTGATTCGTATTTTAATGTTTTTGAATTTCTTGCTTAATTGTTAATGAGTTCAAAATAAATAAGAAAATGTTTAATTAATTCAATTATTGACTTGCAAAAATATATATGTTTTCTTATTAAAAAATAATGTTATTTTCAACAGTTTTTTATGGGTTGACCTAGTTTTTGAAGTGCTTAACTGCCCTTCTCTGGGGCATGTTTGCTGGAGTTATGCCCCTGATCGCTTCTCAAGTCACGTGGACACCTTGTCGTATTTATGCGCCCGATGCGTCGCTATAAAGTTGCCAAGTTGCGTTATAAATACACGTCTTAAAGATATTTCTGCAGCCCCCAATTTCCGCAGCTCCTTTTATCCTTTTTATTTTTCCCACCGCCGACTGTGTTTATCCGTGGCTTTTTGGCCATTTCTCTTGGCCATTCCGGTGCCATCTTTGGGGCCGTACCTGGTCGCAGGAAATGCATTTTAAATGTCGGCGGCGGCATAAATAAAGCGTTAATGTTGCGGGGCGGCGAATGCAGGACGAATTGGAGGACGATGCGTGGCGTCGGCTTGCCCTGCCTTGCCATGCCGTGCCGTGCCGTGCCTTTTGCCTTTGCCTTAATTTATGAGCCGCGGCAACAAGGACAAACGAGGAATTTCATTCGATTTCGCATTTCGATTCCATTCGATTCGATTTGGGCGAAAAATTCCGTTTCCGTTTCCGTTCCTCCGCCGCTGGCGCCGTGGCAAAAGTTTGACAGCCACTTGGCACCTTCGGAACTTTTTCTAGCCATTCCCATTTCCAATCCCATTCCCATTCCCAATCCCATCCAGCTTTTTGCGCCACTCCACTCCACTTGAATGCTCCAAACTGTCCCCAGTTCCCCGGCTGCTTTCGCATTCACACAAAGTTCAGTAGTTGGCCAAAAGTCACTTGGCATGCATATAAATTGTCAGCCATTAAATTTGCATTGACATTTTGGCCGTGTTTTTTAACCCGCCGCCACCCAGCGACGGCATGCGGACCCCCAGAACCACCAGATCCTCCAGAACACCCCTTGGAAAAACCTATGGAGAACCCCTCCGGATTTAGCCGGGTGATTTATCTATGCACTCTTTGATTGCATGGAGCTGCGAGCATTGAGGGCAAATTCTCGACGACTCGACGAGTTTTGTTTGCCATGTTTCGGTGCTTGTTTTTATTGAATTTCCTGAATTAATTTGCCAACATCAGGCAGCACATATACAGCAAAAAAATGTATATAAACTACATAGAAAGTTAACGAAAAGATCGATGTGGTTAATACCCTAACTCAATTTGGAGAATGTTTTATGAGATTTCATTAACAGAATTGAGTTGTATATTATAAATACGTAATTCATTAATTCAAAATGTTATAGAACTCTTTTAATAATTCTTAAAATTGTCTTATTTATATTATTTAAATAATAACGAAGCAATATTTATTTTTAACTCATTTTTCATTGATCAGTTTCAACTATAAACTATAAACTCTCTCAGGATAATAAATACTCCCTCAGAAAGTGTATCCCAAAACTATAAGGTCTAAAGAATGTGAAAAAAGTCACCAGCTAAACAAGAAAAAAAGTCTGTGGAACGTTGATTAAACTTGGCTTGGCATTGACATGAGCCGAGGAGTTGCATCCACTCCACAGATTCAATCTCGGTCCGGATATCTTTTCAGGTTGGCCGGCAATTAGCCTAATACCCAAGGACCTCGTGGCATCCTCGTTTGGCTTTTAGCCTTATTGAGTCCGGCCGGCAGAGTCATCCGCCCCATGTGTCCCCCAATCATAATCAAAAAAGGTCCTCCAGGCCACCACCACCACTCGTATTTCAAGAAGGGGACTCTTTTTTCTCGTTGGGATTTATGTAATCACGGCGTTCGGGGAAAAGCAAAGGTGAGCTAAGGGAAATTGAGCAAAGGCTTAATTGTGAGACTATGCCAAGAGCGTGGGTTTTACCCATGAAAAGAAGTCTCGAATTATTCTCAGAACTAATCAATTTATTTGCCAGGACATTTCTTGGTAACTCATTTGCCTGAGCAGCAAAAACTTGTGTCCTCATTTGGTTTACGCTTTTTGTGGTGGTTTCTGGGCAAAAGATGAGCCTTGAACTGTTTTGATAGGAGATTTAGGATAAAAGGATGGGTTTCTAAATACATTTGAGATATTAGAAGATAGTGAAAGGAGCATATTAAGTTTTCAATTAAATTTTACATACCCCTATTTTCTTTCATCTTAAATATATATAATTTATATAATTTATTACTCTTGTGAATTTTTTACTTAACGATTTAATATTTTATTTCATTTACTTACTGCTCCAAATTTTATTGCAAACGATTTCTAGATTTATGCTTCCGACGCCTTAAATTTCTCCATCATTTGCATCTGCTTTTAATTTCGAATTGAGAATTAAATTTCCTTCGCTTCACTTCGTTTTCTTCCGGCTCGTTACCTCAGTAACTGACAGGTGCCGGAGGTCAACTAGCCGAAGGTGAAAGCATTTCCGTTAAATGTTATTTACCCGAAAGCGATTTCAAATGTTTTGCAGAGCAACCACAGCCACAGGATCCCTTTTATAAAGGCTTCCTCCTACCCTGCTTCCCCCCCAAGACATTTAACGCTGCAGCCGTTAGTCAGCCACGTTTATTTATTGCAACGCTTTTGACAAACTTTAAAACATCTCCGCTAAAACTTTGATCGCCCTGGCGATGTGGAAAACCTGAAAACCCAAGCGGAGCATCTACTGCAGTGAGAATAATGAAATGTTTAAGAAAGCTATTTTTTTTATAGTAGGACTTCCTTTATTATTGAAATTATTTGATATAATAAGACTTATTATTACCAAATCTTCCCAAAAAAATATAGTTTATAATATTAGTAAAATATTATAAGCTGAAGTATTTTTTGTAATCATTTCTATGATCAAAAATACCTGTTCCTTAACCTATATAATATTAAACAAATATTTCTTTAGGTGTACGTTCTCCCCATGAGCACGTGCCGGCTTTGCTTGAGTCTCCTTTGTCCGCCTCCGCCTTCACCTGCACCTTGGCTATGGATTCTGTTCCCTGAATGCTTCTTGCCGCTCCTCGCGGCAAATGCAGCGTGACACCCGCGGCTTTTTCACTCACACACCCGTGTGTGTGCCCCCTTTCCCACCCCTCAATTGAAATGTGGGTCGCCGGGGCTTGCTGTCAGGTGAAACAAAAGGGGAAAGGGGAATTTCACCTCAGCGCAACATTTCAAAATTCAATAAAAAATCTTTTGTTTTCGGTACGCGAGCATTGAAAACTTTGAGCCAAGGTTTGTTGGCGTTCCGTGGGGCAACATGACTTACCGCTGGGGCGTCTTGCTCCCCAGCTAGCAGCAGCCACGCCCCCTTTTTTGTACTCGTCCCCCCACCTTGCTGCTTGCGGTAGATTTTGCACGTACGCTGCATTTTTACGCTTCGCATTTTTAGCAACAATTTCAGCTTCAGCTTTTGCGGCTGCTGCTGCTGCTTCTTCTTAGCGTGTATGTGTGAGAGTGTGTGAGGGTGTGTGAGAGTGTGTGGGTGCGGGGCAGAGGCGGCGGGGGCGTGGCACGTGTCTGTACAATTTTAAATGATTTGCTGAGGCTGCACAAGGGAAAAAAATTCGATAAAAAGTGCAAATAAGAAATAAAGGATGATTAAGGTTTAAAGAAGACAAAAGTATTTTATTTAAGAATTAAAAAATATATATTAAAAGTTAAATTAATTAAATGAAAAGAATTTAACATTAATGTTCTTTAAAATATAAAATAAAATTCAAAACAATCATTTAAAAATTGCATTAACATAAGCTTCACTTCTGTGTAAGGCCAAAGAGTTTTATACACTTTGGAAAGGCCTCCTTATAGCTTTTAGTACGAGTTTTAAATATACATAAATAGTGATATTTTCTCCTTGATAATATTAATATATATAATAATTATTAAAATAATTTAAATAATGATTTTCTTTTGGTGTAAATGTGTGTGTTGCGTGGTTGTCGTTCCATTCTGAGTTTTCATTAAGCCCGAAACCCGAACCTTGGCCCAGGGTGAATGAAGATTTTGTGGCAGCTTTAAACCTTTTCCTTATATCCTCCCTCGCCAATCGATAAGTAAAGCTGAGAGCAGCAAAACTTGCGGAATAAAGCTAATTAATTCACATCGTGGCAGCAGGGGAGTCGCGACCAACGCGGCGTATGAGCAATCTGTCTGGCTGCCGGTCGGTGTTTCCATGGCCAGGTGTCATAGCAGACATACCTGGAATTACTCTGTTGTTTTATAGCAGCAGCAGCAGCAGCAGCAGAAAACAAAATATACAAAAATATGGGGTTGATCCAGCATATTAAAGGGATTTTCGTGTTTTGCTTGCTCTGGGGCAAAAGTTTTCAGGAATTTTGCAGAATCAGAGCTTGTGTGCGGCGGGTGTTTTATAGCTGTCAGATTTGGTTAAAGGATTTCGAAATGGTTCAAATGAGAGAGGGGACTTATATGCTATTTAATATATTGATATATTCTTTAAGTAACTAAAAATGAAAAGAGCTTTTCATTCTATAGAAACTTTATATATAGTAAAATGCTAACGAGCAGTATTTTATGAATATCTCTGCAAAGTTATGCTAAGTAAGCTCTTGTCCCAGCCATCAACTGGTTGAATTCAAATCATCGGATTACTTCGATCGGAGCCGTATTTTTGATTCCGCATGCATAAGCCAAGTTTATGACGGCTCCCTGGCACATGGCAAATATCTCACATTGTTTCGACACCTGAGATAGATTCCCAAATTGAATGCAGGATTTCGGAGGACGCTCGGTCGGTCGGTTGACAGGCGACGGGGCTAAATTATGCGATGCAGTGGGAAAGCACTTCCTCTTACACACACTCACACAGCAGCAGCTTATTTCCCACCCGATTTTCCACACAATTTCCCTACCTCCCATGCCTCCCTTTTGAATCGTGTGTGGGTTCAGCGGTTTTGCTACCTTTTATTCTTTATGTGTATTGATTTGAAATGAATCTCCGTGTGAGCGAGGCCAAGCGCAGAATCCGCTCCAGAATTGGAATCAGCAGCACTTTTCCAACTGGAATCTCGCCACTGCCACGCCCCCGGGACGCCACGAAGCCGCCCAATTGAGAATTTTCCCGCAACAAATTGCAATGTTTCGATGCTCTGTCAGTGCGTTTTATCAATATTTGGATAGTCTTTGGGTTTAGAAATATTTCAATAAATATTTAATAACATTATATTAGCTTTAATTATATTTCTTTTAAAGTGATAATTTATTTTGATCGAAATATCTAATTTATTCTGAGAGAAAAGCTCGATAAAGTTATTTATATTAATCATAAAAATATTATAATTATTTTTCCTAATTTTCTTACCAAATAACGCTATAAAATTAAGCAGTAACATTTACCATTCGGTGCTAGAAATTGTTACATTTTCAACTTTTGCAAATTTTTCACTCACCAGTGTCTGGTTTTCTTTCTTTTGCCGATACTCCTGTTTCTGGCACTGTTTCTCTGTTACTGCTGCCATTTCCGCTCCTGGTTCATGGCTCGACTTTGGCTTTGGCATATAACTTACTGTCATATTTTCATCTAGCTATGGTTCCGCTTTCCCAGCCATATTCCCCCCTGAAATCCATACCCGCCGCAGAGTTGTGCTCTTTGTTATTATTGTGCTCGCCGCCCTTCTATTGAATGCTTCTTTCGTATTAAAAGTTTCATTCTTTTCTGCATGCTGCTTTTTGTTCTTTGGGGATCCCCCTCCGATTGGAGGGGAAAGAAGTGCTCTTCTGGATTTTGTTAACTTTGTTATTTTTGTTGTTGTTGGGGGTACTACTGGTGGCTGCTGGCTGCTGTTGCTCTGCTGCTCTGCTGCTGCTGCTTGGCGCTATTCAATTTTCAATAAAATATGTAAATTTATACCGCATTCTGTTGTCCTCCTTCTGCTCTCTCATCTTTTTCCTCTCCTCTGTCATCTTTCGACCATGGCCTGGGTTTTTGGTCCTGGTCCAGGACTCTACACTAAATGCACTCGAGAAATAAATGTGATCAATAAATCGATGCTTAATTAATAATACAATTATTAGCAACTAAATTATATTTTTAATGTCATCTAGTAATTTTTTACTTTTTAAAATAATCTAGAAGTTTAAAAATAAAAAAAATGAATTTTCTTAGGTATTTCATAGCCCGATACATTTTTTATTTAACTTATAGAATTTACTTACTTTGCTGATTTTGTAGTAGAGTAGTTTTTAATACATAAATAAATCGAAAGCATATCGTAGATTATATTTCCCTTTCTATATTTCCAAACGTTGTATAGAAAAAGTATAAAGTAACTTACCTGTTAAAAAAAGAAATAATAATAAAAGACTTAATTTAACCTTATATTGTATTTATTAATATTTTTTTCCGAGTGCTGCTCTTATCTCAGCCGTTTCTCATCGGCCACATTTGATAGCTCCAAGTTATGGCCCTAGCTGGCCCTCGTCTCTCCCTTCTTCCGCTTCCTGTCTGCCTCTATCTCACACACACACACACACAGAGACTGTGTCCCTGTCTGCCACTAAGCAGTGAAGTATGTTATTAATTTGTAATTTGTTTATGGTTATTTGTGCACAAATCAAAGGCCAGAGATTGTAACTTTGAAGTAGTCGATGCAAAGAGCTTACCCAGAGGATAACTTGGCGCGGATGCTTCTGAGAAGGGCAGAAGTTATGGCCAAGAGAGGCGTGGAGTAGGAGGAGGAGGGGCTGGGAAATCATTTTGAATATTTAAGCGGAATTATCCCATGATAAACTCGCTGAAATTGAGTCGAAAATTGACTTGGTATGTCGTTCGGAAAATGGCTTTGCTTGTTTAGCTACTTTGCAAAATTTTTTCTAGGATTAACTTTTACGAATAAGAATTTTTAAAGGACTTCTTAGCTTATATTTTTGGCACAAACAAGTTTTGAATATTTCATTATGTGCAGAAATTGATTTTTAGTAATTGAAGTAGAAGTAGTTTTTTGTTTATTTGTTCAACACTTTAAAGATTTGTATATTTAATTTCGCAAAGCAAATCAATCAGAGTGATTTCCATTGAATCGTTGTCATTGAATAACAAGGAATTATTTATCTAGTGAATATTCTCCATATTGACTCATCTTTGTTTGAATGGAGAGTTTATGGATATTTGGTTGTACTCTTTAAATTAGTAGGGCTTGCTTATGTATTTAATTCCAATAGGAATTCAGGAAAATAATGAACTTAAAGTTAATAAAGTATTGGTATAATCTTTAACAATATTATAAATATATAGCACAATAATAAAAAATCAACATAAAGAGACTAGTTAAACACTTGATTTATATTCAAAACCATATTCCCAATCACCTCTATTTATTTACAAAATTTATTTGAGGGCATTCTGCCATTCGAAGTAACCCAAATTACGATATTCCTCAATTTTCACTTTGATTCTGTTTCTATTTGCTGTTAACTGGGCCGAAGAATATAATCAATCATTAAACTTCAATAGTCACTCTCCCGTTTTTGCCGCCATCCAGCCCGCTAAGCAAATCAAATCAAAGGAAATAAATGTTGTGCGAGGATGGTGGTTATTGTTTGACTTTTGCATTTTTCAACACAAAAAGTCAACAACAAAAGCAGCCAGATGAACAGCAACAATTCACTCATTCGCATTCATTGTCATTTTGCGAGTGCGAGTGAGTGTGTGGCTCTGTATTTATTCATGCATTTGTTTGCTTTCTGACGCTTGCTTCCGAAAAATTATGTGCAAACAAAGTTGAATTAAAACAGACAAAAAAGTACAAAAAGAAGAAATTCCCAACAAAAAATAAAGGAGAGTAAAATTGTCAAATAAGCCCAAACTCAAACAAAAGCGAGTTGCGACGGAAGAGCGCCCAAATAAATGACACAACAGCAAAAAGAGAAAAGACTCCGAAATGTAAAAAATATTATACATAAGGAGAAAATATACCGAAAAACAATAAACACACGCCCTCAAAGGGAATTTAATTGCCTGTCCCCGGCCAAAAGGAGAGCGAATAAAGGTCCTTTTCAGCCATTGTTGTTGTTGCCATTGTCAATGTTAATTTTACTGCACGCGGGGCACAAGTTCATAAATAAGTGCGAGTGCGAGTACCAGTCTTTGTCTCGTATCCGCTAGATACAGGACCATGCCCCCCTCCCCGCCCATTCTGACTTGCAAAAAGGCAAGCCACTCCACTCAAGTTGGGCTAAAACAAAAGTTAATTAGAATGTTCCTCCATCATAATGCGTGGCCCCTCTGCAGCCCACCAAACAAAAACAGAAAAAAAGAAAAATAAAATAAATAATTAAGAAGATTTAAGTCGACAATAAAATACCCGGTTTTAAGTTTTGACGAAAAACGTTGCATACTTACGAGCGTTCGGGAGCAGAGAACATGGAAGAAGAGACCATTTAATAATATAAATAGAAAGAACCAAGTTTAATTTTAATTTATATAATTCCAATACTTATAGCTTTAGTTGCTTTAAATATTTCGTAATTGTTCACTCTTTCTTTACAAATTCTTGAGCAAAAACAATGTACCCTTGTGATCTTCGAGTGCCGGGTATAATAAAACCAAAAAAACAGAAGCTGAGCAGACAAAGTTGCAGGCAGTAAATTAGATTAACAACGGCAGCAACAGTAACAACAACAACAACAACACCAAAATCAACAATAAAACCAACAAATGTTGACAAAACAAACGCAACAAGCAATTAAAAATGTAAAATTTGGTGCTCTCAGCTTTCGTCTCCCTTTAAAATTATTTACACAATTTTATGAGCAAGCAAGTTAAATGAAGCATTGCAATTCTTCCAAAAATTTTTGGGGCTAACCGAGAGGGAATATTGAGGAATCTGGAAAATTAAAAGAATTAGTATTTAAGTATTAAATATAGAAAATATATGCAACAAATATTTAATGATTACAATACTTTAAGTGACCAAAAAGCCTAAAACCTTATTTTGAAGTGTACTCTCACCTAAATAACAAATAGTTTTATATTGATTTAGTCTTAGATTATTAAGGAATAAAATAAGAAATCATTAATAAGTATATCCTAAAAGAAAAACATTTTTAATTTTCTCTTATATTTAAGAAAAACTTAACTCCCAACATTCCAAAAACGTTCAGTTAAACCCGCCATTACTGGTATTTGCCACCAATTTGTAGCTACAAGGAAAAGTTAGTTTCAAATACATTTCCGTTTTCCGGCAGGGAAATCCCAAAGTCAACTGTTAATTAGAGTGCGCGACTGTACCGTCAATGTGCTTGAGCGTGTTTTTCTTTCGGCAATATCAACTTTTAACTAACCATAATTTATGATGCTGCTGCGAAAAGTTTGTCAGGGGGAACGGACCTGGGCCTGAAGCCCCACGATGTCCATGTCTTAAGCTATTTTTAAATGGGCTTCGGACACAAGAAACTTTTGGCCAAGCAGACAAACAAAATTTTTGGCGAGTTTTTCGCATCGCCTACTGGGCCCCGCTCCCTCGCGCCTCTGGAAAACTGTGGAAAACTGTAAAACCGTAACAGTTGACAGATCCTTCTAATGATAAACGAAACTTGCAAGTGGCAATGAGTTTTTAATGAAGCCCGGAATGTCCAGCAGAAAGCCTAAGATTGGCACTCAAAAAATTAATTACAGAACATATTAAAATATACCTTATAGCATTATTTTCTATATTAAACATGGAAGATTAATTATTTAAATATTTTTTGAATGTCGTATAATTTGCTTTTTACATTTCAAAGGAATTTCAGGCATTTTAAAATTTGTTTAAAATTTGTTTTATGTTTTATTTTTACAGAATGTATATATCTTCTGATATATTATTTTACAAACATTTTAAATATTTTTTTCCAATTGAACAGCTGCCTTTATGAAATAAAACCGAAATCCTGCTGAAAAACTCACAAAACATCAAAGAAATTCCGAAATAAAATATGTGACACCCCTTTTTGAGCATAAAAAAAAAAAATTCAATATCCATAATTGCATGCTGGATTTTTTGAACACACAAACTGTTTTTAAAAACGGAATGCATTCAACGTTTGACAGCATAAATGCAGTAAGAATTTTGCACATGCATTTTGAAGGTTTTTTGTTTTGATCTGGGATAATACCTGGTTGTTACATTTTTCAGCCTTATGCATAGATTGTTATTTTTTTTAGTGTGAAAAGATAGAACCCGAAAGCTCTGGTTGAGTTTGTGTTTTCAGTTTTCAGTTCCATCTGCAAGTCAAACAAAGTGAAATGGGCCAAAAGTGGCTTTAAGCTAGTTGAGCGGCCCGAGCGTGTTTGGTCATATTTTCAACATGGCTAGCAAATAAATAACAGGACAAACTTTTCAATAAATAAAATTAAAAACTTTTCCTCTACGTTTTCGCCCCGGTCAAAAGTTCGTCGCCAGGCGGCTGGCTCTCTTCTCACACACACACACAGAAATCTCTTTGGGTTTTTCTCGATATTTTGTTTTTCACTTTTTGTTTCTCGTTTCGTCGAATCAAATTCGAGTTGGGCAAACAAACAAACAGAGTAACTGGAGATCGAGCCGGTGGTGAATTTGGGGCACCAGGGGGCTAAGGGCGACGGGTTCCGGGACAGACAAGCGGCAATTGACCGTAAAAATGTATATGTATATATGCCAGTTAAGCCAAACGAACGCCTACGAATGGCTGGCCGGGGTTCCTAGGAAGGCACGAGGGGCCAGGTCCTGGTCCACACAACAACTGTTGTAAACTTGGCCCTCTAAGTAAACCAAGTGGAGCGCTTGAGGTTTGAAAACAATCACCTTGACGGCCGAATTTCATTTCGAACATCCTTGGCCAGAATTGCCCCCAAAATAACAGTGGGCCGGTAAAGTTTACTCCTTGATTTAATACTTGTAAGGTTTTTAAAGTGGGCTCTAGTATAAAATTTTTGAGATTTTTAAAGTTAAAGAGTCCATAAAATATTTTCTAAAAACAAAGGTAGAGGAGACTTAAAGAAAATTTTACTTGACTTTCTTTCAACACCTTCACCTAATTCCCTCAGTTAAAGTGACTATAAAATCTATACATTTGGTTAATTTTTCCATGCAATTTATTATAAATTAATATAGATTTTAAATTTCAGAAAAATAGTAACAATTATTTCTTCTAACCAAAAGTTATTCATTAAATTCTCTTTTTTTAATTCCCTTTCATAGAAGCATTACCTCGAATCAACCTTCAAAACCTAAACCACTTTTTTAAATTATCCAGAAAATACTCCCATTTATCTCTTGAAAATAGCAAGAAAATATTGTACAAATTCCCGGCACTTGCACATATATATATATTTTGTGGAATCCCTCGCCGCTGATTGCCCTTTAGACCAATCAGAATCGAAATCAGAATACTGTTTGCACTCAGTGTAAGCAATCAGTTGAGCAGAGTCCAGTTCGCGTCGCGGGGCAGCTAAATCAACTAAAAGTTGGTGCGAAGAAAAAACAAAATCAAATTGGGGCTGCCAGGGCGCGGAGGGTTACTGGGTGGTTTTTGGCCAAAAATGAATTGGTCAAGTGGAAAAATTGGCAGTGCTCGTGGCGGAAAGCAGAGAGAAGATGGTCAAGGACGGGATGGGTGGAAAAAGTATTGAAATACATTTAATGAAAAAGTTAGACAAAGTCGCGTGGGAAGGCGAAAAATCGGAAAACGTTGAATCCAACTTGCCCTTCGGGCTGTGGCTGAAAATGGTTAAATGGGAAAAGTCCACACCCACTACCCCGCACATACACGAGTGTACACAGTGCACACCCACAGCGGATTTGATGTGATTTTGGTGTAAGCAAGAGGAACAAGTAGGAAAATGGGATTCCCCGGGCATGCTAAACACTGATTGCGTTTTAATGCCAGTTATGGATGAATAAAACGAGACTGGGGAATGGGGAAACGATGTTTTGAAAAGGAAGCAAAAATGCCAGGAAAGCACTCTATTGATCACTGAACTAAAAAAAGAGTGTCTAAAATTAGTAAGTTTAAATAAGGGAGGAGGGATAGAATTAAAAACGGTTGAGATTTAAAATGGTGGCAGGGGAAGACAAGTTTTGTACTGTGAAGTAAAGTTCCAGGTTATAGCTTCTTCAATAAAATATTTGTTTATAAAGCATTTTATAACAATAAATAACAAAAAATAAAAAAGTGATCTTAATCTTTAAAATAAATCATAGAAAGTAGTTGAGCAAATTTCTTTAAACTATACAGATTTTACTCTTAATAACAGACATTAAAGCTATCACTGAGCTGCTATAATAACATTATTCAAAGAGTCCAACAAATTAGAGTAGCTCCTACTGGCCTTCGGTATAATTTGTAACCCAATTTTAATTTCCCCGCCCCAAAGGAGTACACTTTCCCCATTCGAATCTCGAATAATTTGCACATTTATCTGGCTGTCTTCCTGCCGCATCGTCAATCATCTTAACGTTTTTCCCATTCGCTCGCTTTCGGCCAGGATCGGGCCACTGCGACGGCCGGCTAACTGATGATTCCCTGACCATGGTCCATGACTTGGCTGCAGATAACAAATTGGGCTGGCTCCAGTGCTCTGTCTCCGTCTCTAGAAGAAGGTCCTCGTCCTTGTTAGCACCCCCTAAAGTGGCATTTTGGTCCTTGTCCTGTTGCTCCTGCTTGGCTGTTCTTCCCTCGGATGCACTTGCAACACTCCTCGCCAATCAGGAGCTCCTGTTCCCCCTCCTGCTGCTGCTGCTGCTGGATCCCCTCCTTATACAGATATCCTCGTTTTTAACGGCTTGGCATTTGCAAACTGCAGCGTCATTTAAACTTTTCTCATTTGATGGCAGCGGCGGCAGCAGCGACGCCAGCGCAAAACTTCGTCCTGCCACCGCTGATCCTTTTGTTGCTTTTGCAATCGAGTGCTCAATGAGGGGCAGGGAGTTAGCCAGGGAAAGGGAAAAGTAGGTTGATGCCCCGACTTCTCGATAAGCAATGCACTTGAAATATATTTTTTAAGCTTAACCACAACTTTTATTTCAATTAGGAAGAAGGAAGATCAGCAAAGCATATAAATATTGTTTGATATTTAATAAAGAAGTGCCTTAATTAAAATTGTATAAAGATCTGTAATATTTCCAAAATCTATTTAATTTTTACAAATGTTTATATAGTTTATTTAAATTTACTTCATACAAATTCCTGTAGCTTTTCTCCCAGTGCACTTGACGGGACTCTTTGCTTTCATGGGACTTTGGCAAAATTTCGGCTTCGGTTTCCCTCAAGGCTCGTCATTGTTTGGCCAGGGCATTTTTAATATGCAACTAATTTGCAGGACACGACAGCGACGCAATGCGGCACACAGTCCGATGGGAAGTGGGTGAATTTACAGGTTGCAGGTTGCAAGTTGCAGGATGCAGGCTCAGCAGAAGGAGCAGCATTGGCAGAAGGATCAGGAGAAAGGACAGCAGTGGTAGGAACACAGCAGGAGCTGGAACAGCAGGTGACGCCGGAGCAGGTGCAACTTGGTTTTGCCCCCTAGACGGCTATTGTTTAAATTCAATTCCCGCCTTTGTCGCCTCAACTTCTTTGGCCAAAGTTTCGCACACCAGCACTTCTCTCACCGATGTATTCCCATGCCCAATCCGAGTCCCTACTCCATGTACCACTTCCCTCTCGATTTCTCATGGGCGCTCCCCGGGCTGCTGTTTGACTTTCAGTCTCGAATGATTTACCTTACAAGATAAACAGACCGACGCAGGGCTTTGTCTGAGCAGCCAAGTTTGACTTTTGTCTTTTGTACTTCGAAAGGTAGAATGCAGAGGATCCTGCTTAAGGCTGGCTGTGTGGCACTAGACAGAGGGAAGAATTTAACACTTGGGAACTAACAAGGTACAGACTATTAAAAAAAAAATCCTATCAAGTTCGGACAATAAAGTTAATTAATATATTATATTTTTTTTTAAATGACACAGCACTTCAGCTCTGTAATATCCCCTAAATTCCAGTATCATACCAGCATTGATGCGCTCACAGCTCAGCTGCTTTCTCTGCTCACTTTCCTTTTAGAGCTCTTCGGATAATGCGCTTGAAATTGTTGCCAGGGACGGCCCATTCAGCTTCCTCCCGGCTGAAGCCGCCGCATTGGGCCTGGGCAATGCAATTTCAACTCTTTGATAACTCGGCTAAAGTGCATTTGGCTGACAACGATATGCCCCTCGGTCGGCAGACGCTGCACTTCGTCTTATCGGGGGAGAGCTGCGAAAAAAAAAGGAAAGTAAGACACATGAAAATGCAATAGCCAAAGTTTGATATGAAAACGCACCGAGTCGAGTACCCAGCCACCGCTTTTCCGTCCCCTCTTTCACTCAGCCGCGTATTGCAAAAGTTTTCAATTGTATTTTTTCCTGCGCTCAGCCTTTTCCCCGCCCACCGCTTTTTCTTTAGTTTTTCTCACACTCTCCCCTCCACCCGCTCTCATTCCCGATTCTTGTTCGCACTTTTGGGTTTTTTGTATGTGATTGCGTTTAATTTTGAATGTTGCCGCCAAGCTGATAAATTGCCTTGGCATTTGCATTTCCCCATTTAACCACAAATGTAGATCCTTTCCCGCCAAAAAAGCGAAGAAGAAAAGGAAAACCCATCTTTCAACCCTTGCAAAATAAAGAAGAAAATATTCTCGAGCAACTTTCTTAAGAGATGAATTGTCAGCTGAGCAAATGCAACTGAAAATGGTTCCGAGCTCTAAAATCTGAGGGAGGTTCCTGCCGAATAAGAGATTTGGTTGGAGCAACTTTTGGGTGGGATTGCAGGTGAGAAATTCTCTGATATAAACTTGAAGTTTTTATTGATTTTGGCATTCTTTTTTCGGAATTGTGTTGAGAATTTAAGGGAATCTATTGGGGTCTTGGGATTTAATGAAAGAATAAGGAAAACTAAGGGGTATTTATAGGAAATGTAAAACTTGCTTGATTTTGTTTTAACGCCTTATTAACTTATACTGAAATTACTATAAGCTTAAGTTTTAATATTATATTAAATACTTTAAAGAAGGATAATTTAAGGTGTTCAAAATAGGTGTATAATTTTTCCCAAATATATAAAAAACCCAAAAACTTTGACACTTTATCGCTATCTGAAAGCCTTAGTTCTCAGGATTCTTTCCGTCCCCGCCAATTCATGGTCAAATGGAAACCGCACGGTCTGTCAACACATCATATCGACCCATTAGCTTCCCCTCCTTTATCTTTCCTTCTGGATTACGCAACCTTGTCTCAAGTTAAAGTCAAAATCCGCAAGGAGAACAAAAAGAAAGCAAGGGGAGCGGAAAGAAAAAACACACATTTCTGTTGCAAAATATGTCACGTGCTAAAATGTCCGAGTGCCAATAAGTGAAGGAACTAAAATAGAAACCGTACAGAGTCCGGAAAGCAGGATATCGGGGACATCGGACAGCGGACTGGGGACATTTTGTTACGGACAGCGGACACATGTTCCTGTTAGTTGGGAACTGTCCTCGTCCGCTCAAAACTTGTCACTTTTTACGCGCAGCTGCAGTTTATTTTAAGATTGGCCGTGTGGCGCCTCCTTCAGAATTTGGGGGAAACCCCCTAGCCTCTCCTCGTCTTCTCAACCGCCGCCTGTGCGGCCTTATTTCGGTGGCATCGCTGACGCTTTTCGCTTACTTTCCGCTGGTCGAAACTTTTCCACTCTCGTCACACTTTTCCCACTCCCCCCGTCCACTCTCCTCAACACTTGTCGCTACTTTTTAGCTATTTTGATTTTTAAGAAACAAAAAGAGAGTATGGAGAGGACTTTGAGGAAGGGAATGGGGAGGAAAATTTTAAATTGGGAAAGCCGAATATGATTATTTTCTATTTATGGTTAATAAATATTACACATTTTTTTGTATACTTTTTTATTAATTAATGATAAGATATCTAGTGATTTATAATATTTAAATGGTCTATATACACTGAATAATATATATCAAAGCTTAGACACAATTTTGGCAATGATTTTTGTTAGGAAAAGGTCGCTTATAATCAAAATTTCTAATTTTAAATGTATTTAAAATTGAAAAGGTATCAAGATTGATTTTAATAGTATTTTAAATACATATATTAATTTTTTAAAAATGTTTTCCCTAACATAACGAATTTATCTTAAATTTTATTTCAGGAAATTCTAGAAAAATACTATACCCTCTATAGAAAGTGTATTCAAAAAATAAGTGGAACAGGGGGCAAAACATCAACGGAAAAGAAAAACTTTTGTTGCTGATTTCTTTTGCAATTTTCGGCAGCTGCCCCTGCCCATCCTCCACCTTCTCCTCCACCATCCCCTTCACACCCCCACACCCCCTCCACTCCACTCAACCGGCGTCATGTGCGAAATAAGTTTCACACTTAACGACATAACAAGTTTTCGCCGAGCAATGTCCGCGTATCCTTGTCGCGCCCCGCTTCGCGACACGACAATGTCCAGGGTTTTCCGTATTTTCAGGGTTGTCAGCGGCAACGCGTTGATTTCTGAGTGCAGGTCATTTCATTCATAAAGGAGGAAAGCGAGCGAGCGGAGGAGAAGTGCCATCCACTCGGCGCAAAGCGCATTGTTAGCTGCAAATGAAACAATCTTCGAGTGCCGGGGTGCGGATCTCGAGATGCGATGCTCGGAGAGCTTAATTCGGCCAAGTTATGGCTGAAACGGAAACAGTCGAGTGCAAGTGCTTTCCACTTTGATGAGAGCTGTCATCCTGCACTTGTCACATGTAATTTAGAGTTGGGGTTTTCAGCTTCAGGCTTAAAGTTATAGGTCTTTAGGTGAAGTTGAGTTTAATAATTTGTTCAATTTAATTTCTAATTTCTAAGAGTTATTTGTTTGTAGAGTTTATAACCAATATTATAAATGAATTAATTTTATGGTGATTTATCGAGATTATAAATAAAAGAATTATATATATGCGGGGTTTTGATATAAAACATTTAATAAGAAGAATAATTAATAGCGTCAGAGAGCAATAAATATAATTTAAGTCTTACTCACTCGAAAATATAATAAAATTGTTAAGAGAATTTCACATAGGAAATTGTTTATAAAATCAGGGTTGTCTGGGTGTCACTTATAAATGTATAATTAATCACCTTACTCTAGATAACTTAATATAATTTTCCTAAAAATTCTTAATGATCAGACTCTAATTTTCTTAGCTTTCCTCGCCTGTCAGGTTTCGCAGAAGATGCCCCTGATATGTAATTTAATTTCATGCATTGCCTGGCTAATGCGCTTTGGCGCTTAAAAGTATGCTATAAGTAAGGAAAATGCGCAAATGTGCTTAACAAAAAATAAAGTTTAAAAAAGTTTCGCCGCCGAGGGGTGAGAGGAAAGGGAGGGGCGTATGGGGCGTAAGGAAGCGAGGGAGCGGGGAAATGGAAAATGGAGACGGGGTTGGCTCTTCAGTTTTTGGTAGTGTCAGAGGCAGCGGCCTGGAAACAATGCGCGACATTCAGGCGACATTGTTGCCAAAGCTTTTTACAACTCACATGAGTTTTACCCACACACAAACACACACCACCACTGCACACTCCTCACCCCCGGAGGTCCCCTCTCCGCGATGTCATTTGCGCCACAGCAGTTGTAGCATATTATCTAAATGTGTTGCTCTACATATGCGAGTGTGTGTGTGTGTGTGTGTGTGTGTCTGTGCATTTGTTTTGTTTGCTCTATGATTTGTTGTTGTAATGTGCTTTAATGTGAAAAGTTTTTAATGCTTAAGCTGTGCCCATGCCCCCTTCATTACGCTTCCGCCACCCGCCCCTGGCCCAGTGCTCTTTATTTCAGTTGGAGAGTCACTCACTGCCACAGAGTCACTCTCTCACTCAGTAGCAGGCGATAGGAGGGCTGCACTGAGCGAAAAAAGGAAAAGATTGGTACGTAATTTCTAATTTTGTATTTATTGTTTATTTATATAGATTTTTTTATTATATGTGTGTCTTTGATTTTTGAAAAAATGTATGTTACTATTGCGGAATTTTTTTAAACCGGAAATTATTTTAAATAAATATTCACATTAATTTTGGCAAATAAAAACAATTGTAAATGTATTTATTTAATGTCTTATTTTAATGTATATTAAATATATTTAGTTTGTCCCGAATTTTCTTCTATAAAAGTTCATCAAAAAATCTCAAACTTTTTTTTAGAAAATCTTTTATTGAGAAGTAATCTTAAATGTAGTCTTCACTTGCTTAGCTAATTTAAATACTAATTCCCTTTTTTAACTTTATTATTTATACAGATTTTTTTGTAAGCCCCATTAGGTTTTTTTTTAATTTTTTCTCTCAGTGCACGGGGCATACGCAATTGTGATTGTGCTTCTATTTTCTTGGGCTTCTTCTGATTCCGATTCAGATGCTGCCGCTGCCGCTGCTGCTGCTGTTTCTTCTCGCTGGCGCTGCGTTAGTTGGCAACTTTTATTTGTGGTTTTTTTATGTAAATGCGCCCAAGTGATAAGGCAACTTTTCGGCTACTGCAGCGGAGACTGAGAGAGAGGGAGAGTGGGAGAGTGGGAGACTGAGAGCGAGAAGGGAGAACGCTGTCGCTACATGACAACAGCAGCAACATGAACATGCTGCCAAGTGCTCTTCATCTCTCGCCGCTCGCCCGCTCTCCCGCTCTTTCTTTTTTGCCGCTTGGAAATTAAATTTCAGTGACTTTGTTGTTTATTTGATGGGTGGGGAGGAGGGGTGGGGAAAGCGGTGTCTTGGAGCGGGAGAGATAGCTGGAAAGGGCTGAGGAAAGGGCATAATGACTTGGGGAATAGCTTGGCGAATTGTGCTGATCTCGAAGGGGTGGAACGCGAGGAAACTGTTCTTATTATTATACCCTTAAATCAAATTGGCCAAATAAACTTAACTAGCCTTCCTCATTTGACTTTTGGTATTTAATTCGTTTCATTTCTCCTAAATTTGGTTTTAATTTCTGAACATACCAGAGCTTAGTGTAAGTCATGCATTAACTACTCCCAATCCTGCATTTCATAAAATTAAATTTTAATTTCAATATTTAAATATAAAAATAAAAAAAGTGATTTTTAACTTTATCGCATGAATAGAGAATTAATTTTAAATAGAAAAAAATCGGTGCAATTCACTATTGGATTGATTCGAATAGATAATTATTATCAATAAGGAGTATTATATTTACAGATATTTTTTAAAATTCCTCAGTAAATAAAATTAAATTAATTAAATTAAAAAAACTGAGGTTTAAGTCGAATAATTATTAAAACGTCCCCTCTTATAGGGTATTTAAGGTTCATTTTCCTTGTATTTCTATTTTTTGGTGGCATCTCTATGTGGCATTGTGTCGGTGTGCCTGTCACGAGGTCCTTTCGACTCATGTATATGTGTCTCCGACTCCTTTGTCCTGTGCGACTCCGAGTGTTGCTGTGAGTGTGTGTGTGTAAATTAGAGAAATTTACGTTTATTATTATTTTTAGTGGCAGTCGCTCATCAGAGTCCTGGGCTGGCTGTAGGTCCACTTACAATTCCACTCGCACCCGGAGTCCATTGTGCCAGGAGGAAGAGGAGGAGGCGCAGAGCCTCTGCCCCAATTCCAGCTCCCTGGGGTATATATCTCTGTTATATTTATGTTTTCAGCATGTGCTCGCAGTAGTTTCACTCGGTTTGCTCATGCCGCTCATGTGTGGCAGCAGATAACATGCAACCAGTTCTTCTGCCCCGGAGAACGCCCTCCAGAGAGGAGGAAGAGCAGGAGCATGATGCCTTTTGAATATGAAATGAAAGTGCAACTTGGTCCTGGGTGATGATAATAATTATGGGCCCTGCAGGCGATAATTGCCCACTAAGCGAGCCATAATCTCGGACGACAGAGCCGGGCCCTGAAGAGTCCCCAAAAAGGCAGAGAGGGTGTGCTTATGTCCGAAAAGAAAACCCCAAAAGCCAAGCAAACCGCACCGCAGTCGGAGAAACTTTTTTCCGAGTCCATGCACACATCCCTCCATCATCACATGTTGCCCTTGCCTCCCACCAGCTCTCTGCGGTTTCTTTGTCTTTTGTGTGAGCTACGCTTTATCTCTGTGCCCCCTGCTGTTGCTGCTTCTGCCTCTCCTTGGTCAGCAGCAGGAAATTATTCATGGCATCTTCAACTTGAACTTCCTGCGGCTTCCAAGGGGCTGGTGGTGCTTTCCTAAACTCAATGTTTAATTGCCGTTGCGAAAACATTAAGAGCACCAGCGATGGCAACAAACGGGCCACAGAGCGTAGTAGAAAATTTATAATAAAATGTTTTTTGAGTGGGTCAAAGGGTTGGGAAAAGTCAGAAATGAATACGATTTTAACAAGCTTAGTAGGTAGCTTGTTTGGAAAATAAAAACATAATATACGGGATAAAATTTTAGAGAGGAACTTAACTAATTTTTTAAGGGTAATTCCTATATCCTCAACTCGCCCTAATCGTAACTTAACAATATATCTTTAATAATCTGTTTATTTGAGAAATACAAAAGCTGCATCCTTATGGCTTTCCTGCTTATCCTGCACCGTGATGCAATCACGAAAAATAAAACTTTGCTCATTTTTATTTTAAGCCTTCTGTTGGCGCTTTTCATGTCCTTAAATTCCTTCCATTCAGCAGACCTTCCTCCCTTTCTGTGCTTGAGTGCTTTTGTCATTTTGAAAAGGCAAACATTATTGGCTCAGTGAGATAAGCTCCGACTGTAAACTATTTTTCTTGCATTTACGTGACGCTCTCTCCCGCCTCTCCCCCTCTCGGCAACCGCAAAATGCGAAAAATATTATGCCTTATCCATTTTAATAGTCAATCGTTTTGTCATTTCGCTACTCTCCTGCCTGCTTGAGTGAGGAAAAATTAATTTTATTTTAATGCCCGATGGGGGGATTTGTGAAGGGGTTCTGTCCCGTTTCTCCGTTCGCCTGAATGGGATTTCCAAGGATTTTCCTTATCAGTGATGCGGGATCGCTGTGCCTTCGGTGTGTTGTCAGGTGTGTGTGCGTTCTACCTTTTTTCTGCTCCTTTATTTTGCCTTATTTATTGCGATTTAAGTGAGTTGTCAAGCTGGAATAAAGAAAGTGCGATACAGGGCAGGGGGTGGTGTGTGTGTGGCTAGAAGGTGGAGGGGGAGGAGAGTTTTCCACAGGAAACACAGGGGCATAGGGGGGCTTGTGGCCATCGTGTGGTTATCTAATGTGATTTTAATTGAAAAGATGGAGACTGTTGATGGTGCGGTTAGGGCCACTGGTTTTGCCAGGAGCTCGGTTAGTCACAGATTATTTAAAGATTTTTAAAAGAAAGAAGAAATGAATGGAAAAGCAAATAAATAAAGGTGTTAAAGCTAAACGAGCTGAAACTAGGGGTTAACATAACCATTCGAATATGAAACACTTTAAAATATAACCAGTTCCTTCAAGCATACAAATCTCTAGCAAACGACTGAAAAATGTTAAAATAGTTTGTAAATAGTTGTAACTTTCATCCCTCCATCAACTGACAGTGGGTCCAAAAATTAACAGAGAAAGAATAAAAAGAAAAAGGGGAAAATAATGTTACCCACTTAATGAACTACTTTAAATAATTTTCCAACTGAAAATTATTTTCATTTACTAAACTTTGTCGTCGCATCGTCCTCGACGCAGTCGCTAGCTACTCCTAGACGTCCTGCCAGCCATCCGGCCCTCCAGCTCCTCCTTGGTATTCCTTCACGGCCAGCGCCAGGACTCTCTGGAACGCCTTAACTCTCTCGTTCAATGGCAACTTTAGCATCGTTAACAATTTGGCAAGATTTAAAAATGGCAGCAATTGAGGGTACGAGGTGAAGAAAGGGAGAGATTCGGATGAGCTGCGCGGAGGGACGGCAGCGGACTCCAAATAAAAATATCACTTTACTGTGTCGCCCGACAACGTCGAAATCGCTGCCAAGGACGGGGTAATTTATCAAGACAAAAACCAAGCAACAGTGGAAGACGGGGTACGAGTGCGACAGATATAAAAGCCAAGGACTCACTGTAAGAAAGTTGAATGCCAACCGGAGGATGCTCTCAGAAAATCAAGAGGGAATTTCATTAGATGTTAATGCAATTCAATTTTAAAATGTTAACTTTAATGTGGACAGTTAAGTTTGTTGAAGATTTTGCTATATTTCTAGAACTTTGCAGTTTTTCAAGAAATTTGGAAAATTATATATTTAAAGAAATTTTTATTTAAATTTTTCAGTAATATTATAATTGATATATAATATTAATAGATACGAATAAAAAGCAATTAATATTATTGGTAGGTTTATCTAGCGCAGAATTAAATAATTTTCATGTTATTAAAAATGTACAAATAAAATACGTATACGTAATATTTCAGGTAGTTAAAAATGAACAAATACAATACGTATACGTAATATTTCACGAAAAAGTGTTTTAAGGCATAAATATGTTTTAAAAGCCGGTGTAATTATGAAAGTTTATGATTTCCAAGAATGACTTAGGTAATCCACATTTTCATAAACAATTTTTAGAGTAAAGTGAGAACTGATATATATTACGTATACGTAATAATACAAAATTGGAAAAAATCTTTTTTTGTATAAAAGTACGTTTCACATTATACTTAAGGATAAGAATAGAAATAAAAATTAGCAGAAATTATAGGAAAATTAAAAATAAAACAAAGAGTTGGAGCTTATTAATATTACGTATACGTAATATTGAAGGATAGATTTTTTAAGTATTAACATAACTTAAGAAGAGTAGAAAAACAGTTAACACAAAAGTAAATATTTGAAAAATTTAATTTCTGATTGAAAATTTAATGAAAATAATTAGAGCAGTCAACAAGAAATGTGTATACTCATCATAATCACCATAATGTTCCTATTTAATTTTTATTAAATTTACAAATTATAAATAAATAAAATATAAAACTCACCCAAATAGCTTAAGCGGCTTTCCCTTCAGTGCAGAGATGGCAGCAGGAGATTGGTAAAAGTAGCTGTCTGGGGGTTGGAAAGAGTGTAAGTAAGAAGAGGCTTTGAGTCTTTGGTTACTTTCTTAATTTCATTTACGCAATAGCAGCGACGCCGACGGCGACGCCGACTGAGGCAGCGGCAACTTTACAGCTTCCTTTGGACTGTTTTGTTTTTCAATTTGGCCCTGGCGATGGAAACTTTACCAAATACATCTCAAAAGAGAGCCAACAGCAGCAACAACAGCCCGAGACGAGAGCATCAAGAGCAGCAGCAACAACAACAACAAAAGCGGGGGGAAAAGACGTGCAAAGTTTCTATTAAAACGGATTTAATTATGTAATGGAATCATGATAAATTTCGCGCAACGTGAAAAGTGTTTGGCCAACTGCTCCTCCCTCCTCCTGGCAGCGTCGTCGACGTCTCCTTGGTTGGCCAAGTTGTAGCACAAGACACAAAGGCCAAGAAAAAGCTGGGCCAAGACAAAAACTTGTACAAGTGGACCGGCCCAAAAACAGTAGCGGCAGATATCCGGAGATAGATGGATGGACGGATAACGGGGGCACGGCCAGGATCCTCGGGACCGTGTTTCGGTGTCTATGATTTATATGGAGTAGTTTAATTAACGATGCTCATAACTAGTGGTTCAAAGTTTCCGGTTCCGGGTTCTATTGCGCCGCATTTGTATTGTTTTATTTCCTGCGTTGTCGAGAAGAGTTTATCCTTCTCTTACCTCGATTGCCTCTCTAAAGGAGTCTAGCCAATTAGCCCCGGAAACGTGGAACAATAGTTTGCTTTATTATGTGGTGCTTTTTTAATTTTTGCCTTGAATTTATAAAAGTTTCTTAAGCTTAAACTTTTAAAGGCTATTACCTTAAAGAAGTGGAGCTTATATTAGCCTCCTTCTATCCTTGTACCCAAATAAGCATTCTCTTAATTATCTGCAAACAAAACCTAAAGCGTAGAAATTTTCTTTATAAGCCACCACACAGGATTATTTGTTCGTTGCTCCTGATTAATTAAAATGCAGTCATAACTTTGTTTTTCTCAGGGGTTTCCTAATACGGAACTCTTCTTGCATTTCTGCAAATATTTGTATTTCTGTGTGTGCACGTTCGGGGGGAATGTCTGTTAGAGTGCATTATTCTGTATTTTCCGCAGAAACCCAACACTCGAAATATTCATATATATATGCTTATTTGTTTGTTGCTCTCCAAGGCTTCTTTTGTTCGCTTGCCATGCTAAATAATTAACATTTGTGAAGTTTTTGTTTCGCTCTCAGCGCCCCAAAATGGAATTCTTTTCATGTACTTCTTTGGTCGTAATTAACATTTCAAGACCAGAAAAACAAATGCACCATCAGCAGTGGGAGCGGTAGTGGCAGGGCAACAACAGAAACTTAGATCCGAACACAATGTGGGGCGAAAAACAAAAGTTTGTTTTAATTTAGTTCCGACCCCCCCTGAAATTCCGGCTGCACCGCCACTAATTGATTGTCATTTGCACCACAAATTAAAACAAAATCGATAAATTGACATAGTTTTAATGCGTGGCAGTGGGATTTTAAATTTGTCTCGATTATGGGACACTATTTTAGTTAGGATTTGTTAATGATAAACTACATAAAAATTGAACTACATAATTCATCAATTACATCTCTTTTAAAGTATTAAATTATTTACTGCTAGCATTACAAACTGGTTAGTTTGTCCCTCTGAAATTCGCTAGAAATCATAGTAATTACATTTCTAGGCCATATTGACTTTTAATTTATTTCACAGTCCTTCCTCGTATTGATTGCACACTGTAGCCACTCCAATTTAGATACATATGTACATACCCACACATGTGCTGAAACGTACATACATATATTCAGTTTATTCATTCGTCCCACACATTCATTAGCAGAGCTGCCTTTTGTCCACATCCTTGGCCACAAATTCACTAACATTTTTTACCGCATTGTCATTTATTTGCTACTTGCTTTTAGCTTTTCTACCTTTCATTGTATCTGTTTTGTGGTCCGCCACTTCCGCCTCTGCCTCTGCCTCTGCCTCCTCTTTTATTACTCCTTCTCCCCCTGGGTTATCCTGCTCACTCATTTGCCCATCCTTGCATAATTTCCATTCTTCTATTTTTTTGCTCTTTGCCGGCCGCTTAATAACGTTTTAATTGTTGTTGTGGGCTTTGACCGTGGAGGACCGTGGAAAATTCCCACGCAGATCCTCCCCCGACCTCTTTTGGCCACGTCTCCCTGCCGCTCAGCATTTTTATTATCATAATGAGTATGCGGTAAGGGGTTAGCGGGGGTCTGCTCTGTACACTAAAAGAAAAGAGTTTTTTTTGAGGATAATGATATTTAGGCCTTTTAAACTTTGGAAATTGTTAGAGGTGTCCATGAAAAACATAAGCAAAAATAAAGGATGCTAGATTGACCGACTGCTGATGATGAGCAAGGATTTTGCATTGCAAAGAGGTCGAAATATTTTCTTTAGTACATAGAAAATCTCTAAGAATGATATATTTATAAGAACCTATATTCTAAAGTCAAATAACTGAATAAATAAAGAGAATAAGATTTTCTAATTCCACTTCTCCAGAAAATATTTGTTAACTTTTGTTGAAAAAACCATACAGGTATGTTTTTGTTTGAATATTTTTCCAAGTGTATTTTGGGTCTGTGTGTGCCGAAAGGAATGTTGCATAATGTGGCCGCCACGACGCCGAAAAACCATTCGAAATTATGCATGCCGCGGTATTATTTCTAGCCTTTGTTTTCCGCGTCTCTCTACCCGGCTCGCTATTTTCCTTCGTTTTTTTTTTTATTGTAACTTTTAACTTTTTTCGGGGGAGTGGCAGGAGGAGCTGGGAAATAAATTCAAGTTGCTTTGGCGAGTCTATTTAGATTTTGAAAACAGCTTCACGGCTCGCTGAGTTTATTACCATGAGTTTAAAGCGACTCTGCCGGCTGTCTGCTTATCAAGTTGCCATTAAATCTCCCGCTTAAACATCCTCCAATCCCCTGCCACGCCTCGCTGATAAGCGAAATTTCAGCGCAAATTTATTTGATGTGTTTTATTGTGTTGTTAAATTTCGCGTGGCAGCAAGAAAAAAAAAAACAGACAAACAACTGGGGAACAGCAAAAAAGCCGCTGCCTTGCTTGGCCCTATCAGCCGGGCCGTTTATCATTCTCCGAAGCTCCTTCCAAATGGCGCTCAGCTGTTCGCCTTCGAGTCCTTCGCTCACCTGGCTTGGCTGCCTGTCGCCAAAGTTCATTAAATGCGCCATGAATTCCAAATGCCAGCAGGGCTGAACTTAAAGTTGAAATGGGACTCGATATCCGTTCCGGGTGAATCTTCAAGCAAGCAAAAAATAATACTGCAGATGAATGGAGTTTGTTGTCAGTGTTAATGAAGGGGAATGGATTAGAGTTTGATTGAAGATTGCTGAACCTATTAAGGAATCTGTGGTTCCTTAGGGTTAATTATAAATTATTTAAAACAACTTTTATTACTATTTATTTCACAGCAATTTGACTAGTAACTTAAACTCTTTCCCCAATACTTTCCAGTTTCGTTTAATTTAAGTTAAATCGTTTAGCAATTTCCTTGCAGCCAATTTCTTTGGCACAGAGAAAAGAAAATGCAATTTCTCAAGAGCAGATCGATTAAGTGAAGTTTCCCCGTTTTATGTCCTCTTCCGTCCCCCCCAAAACCATCACAAAACTATTCCAATATTAGCCATCATTCCGGGCCAGATCCCCCCCCTCTTGGCCTTTAGACCATAAACAAGCCATTATCGGGAGACCGAACAAAAGTCGAGCCAAAAAATGCAGCTGGCTTCGTTTGGATTATCGTTTATTGCATTATTTTTATGCGATGAACGCGCGTCGATTAGAAAACTAAAAATGTATTTCGCATTTCGCTGGCTGGCTACCACTGCTGCTGAGTGGCGAAAAGCGAATGAAATGCAATAAAAATGAAACAGAAATGAGGACTCCTCACGAAGGACCACTGCCACTGACTGGGGAGGCGAAAAAGGGAAAACAGCGGCCAGAAGGGAAAAGGCAAAGCGAGCGCGGAGCAAATGGCAATCGCATTTGGCGCATTGCACTTTCCAGGCAACGGCAGCAGCAGCAGACACACAGCACAGCACAGCAACTATCAGCAGTTTACAACAATATTGGCACCTCCACTTGGCTAACTTGGCTAACTGTGAAATTGTGGCCCATAAAACGTGAGCATTGCAGCGGAAAAAATGGCGGGACTTTTCGACTATCAAATATCCGGTGCTCACGTTAAAATGATTGTGTCAATAAAGTGCAAGTCGTAGTAGAAAATAAATATAAATAAATAAATGTACACGTTTATGCATTTATTTTATTTCAATGGGTAATTAAAGGTATTAAATAAAGTATTTAAAAAAAAATATGACATTTATATAACATTTTTAGCATAAAGGTAATACTTTAATAAATGCAATAAAATAAATGTATGTATATGAAATATATAAAGGAATTCAATTATGATACTTTTTAACAATCATAAAAGACTTATCCTAATAATTGCACTATTATTAATTAAACCCACTTTAAAAAGGATACTTAAAATATCTCATAATAAAATGAATACTTTATTTTTATTAACCAATTATTTTCTAATCATTTAAGTAATATACCCAACAACTTGTACTTGATCGTCTTCCCCATGCCCACAAATACCCATTAATTCAGCGTGTACTTTCAGCTAACAAAGAATTTCCCAAAAAAGTAGAAAGTAGAAAAGAAAAACTGGCGGCTGGCCGGAAAGTATGCATGGGAAAATGTAAGCAACCATTCGACCGTCTAACCTGCAGCTCCTCGGCAATTGCCAAGCAGACAAAAATCTTGGCCGGCCACATGGCGTATACGTGTTAATTTAGCGCAACGATTAGACACTGTGCGCTCTCTGGCGCTCCGCCTCCGTCTCGGTCTTCATGTCGGTCTCCATGGCCCCCGTCCGCTTCCTCCGACAATTGCAGTTTGCTAAATTGCCCGTTTGCTTGGCACAATAATAAATTTCAACACTGGCTCCTGTCAGTCAATGGCCAGGGACTGAGCGGGGATTACGCCGCGGCCGGTTAGGCTGGCCCGGTAAGTGCATTTCAGCCGAAAACGTTTTCAATTTGGCCCGGAGTCGGTCTATTTTAAGGCTAAACTCGACACAAAACACTATATTTTGCCGGACTATAAGTAATGATGTGACGATTTGGCAGCAACTAAATGAGGATGGTTTGTGGGCGTTCCATGAGTCAGTTCATTGGCCCCAGGGAAATGTTTTCCTATAGGAATTTTCATTACAGGTGCAGTTCAAGGCCTCGTTTTTGTTAGTTGTACATTAAAGTAGTTGTTAAATATATATTTATAATTTAAATACTTTTTAAATATTAGAATATATAAATATTACGTATACGTAACAGCTTAAAGTAAAAATCAGATTTTAAAAATCTATAACTAAATATTGGGTTTACAAATCATAAATTAATATAATTATTTTATTGACCCATATTTTCAGAGATACAAAAATATTTCCCCAGAGCTCCTTGCCTACCCATAGAGTATCTCAAATGTTCAGCCATAATTCTTGCTGAAATTTCGCCATACTTTGTTTGTTTGTTGCTGCTGCTCTGCTGCTGCCGTTAAATAAAATTTACTTTACCATGCACTTTGGGCTTACATTCTCTGAACTCAGCTTGTTTTCGTGTTTCTTCCCTCGACTTTTTTGTTTCCTTTCGGGCGGGCAAAAGCAGCTCTCGGGTCGTTTGCCCAGTCTGATAAATTGTTTCCGTACCGAGAGCGCTGCACGTAATTGCTGAGCGGATCGATGAAAAGTAGCTTAAGGATGCCAGACAAGAGTAAGTTGTTGCTGTTGCTGCTGAAGTTGCAGTTGCAGTTGTTGCTACCTCTGCTGCTGCCGCTGCTGCCTGTGACAAGGCCAACTAATTTGTACACTTCATTCGAGAAACCGAACGACAGTTGGCATGAAAATAAGACAATGTTCAAAAGTGCCGAGCCAACTTAGTGTAACACCCAACTAGGGTCTGGAACAGTGCTGACTGAGAAACCACTAAAAATATAAGAGAGAACCTTTAATGATCGAAAAGTATAAGAATGAAAGAATACATGTCACAAGACTTTTTGTGATTAAAAATATAAATAATTTAAGGACAAACAAAAATCATATAAAATGGGTAAGTAAAAATATTATTTGATCAGTCTTTTTGAATTAATGAATTAAGTATATAAACCATTAACCTTACTTTTGAACAACAATGAGGACGACAGATGATCAGCACTGGTGTGCAATGTAATGCAATTTCATGTCAAAAACTAACACAGACGACAGGACTCACTGGCAAACTTTAAAGTGATATTTTTGTGTCGGTTAGTGCAGCACCACCTGTCCTGCTGTCTGTATATCCTTCTGCCAGCTTCGTGCTCCGTGGCCTGCCGTGTTGTTGTCGCTCCTTGGTTTTTGCTGTCACTGCAGCAGAAATAGCAGCAGCAGCAGCAGCAGGAGCAGGAGTCGAAGCACCAGCACCAGCACCAGCACCAGTACCATCAGACAGAAGTGCCAGTCACGAGGCCGCAAGAAAACAAACTTCAGCCGGCTTCCTGTCGCTTTGCTCTCCTTTCGCTCCTTCTCATCCTCGACCGCAGCTCACGACGCTTACTTCCGCTTTTGAGTGTTAAGCAACGCACACAAACGGCAACATACTCACTTCCAATTGCACTGGGAAAAATGTGAAGCCAACAAGATAACCCCAACAATGTGAGTAAGATGTTAAAATAATATTTAATTCTACGAAAATCTTATATGGTCTTGATATAAAATTATTTCTGAGAGCTTTCTTCTTTCAAATGTAGCATTTAACTGGCGGATACAAAGCCGCATTGGCTGGACAGTGAAATGCATCTCCAAAGGCCTTCAGATTGCTCACCGAAGCCGTTGCTCCGTTGGCATTGCCTTGTAGCTTTCGGCAATAAACATAATTAATTCAAAGTTTGACAAACATACTGACGACAGCAAATAATATCTAAAGAGAGAGTGGGTCCTCGAGGTTGAAATATTAGTAATTTTTAATGATTCAAGAAATCACAAAACAAATGCTAGCTTCACAAGCTTTTTTTAAGGACATTAAAGAGAATTTATGCATTTGGTAAATATATATATAAATTTGTTTGATTTAATATTATACTAATTTTATATATTTTTTATAATAATCATCATTATTCTCCTCTGTTTAGTAATAGCTTTTTTTTTCTCTCTGTGTTGAAGCCGTCACACTCATACCCTAATATTTCGTTGTCCTTTGACATGCATGTCTGGGTCTTTAGCTGTTCAACCTGTCTGCTGTCTGCTGCTCCTCTCTGTGTGCAGTTTTTGTCATTTTGGGTTCCTTTCCTACTCTGTTCTTCTTGCACTGCCCTAAGGCTGTGGAAGTTATGACAAAACCTGCCACGCCTTCGCCACACGAAGTCGTCCTGCCTCTGCCCAGGAGGCTCTGGCCAGGATCCTTCAACTCTGACGGCTACCAAGGATTCGAGTGGCGGGGGCGAAAGGGTGTGCGGCGTTAAAGGTGATTCACTTGTTTGTTGCTTGTTTGTTTGCAATTTGTTGCCATAATTTTTGTTCTCGCGCTTCTGGATCTAGATTTCTGCCAAAGCAGCAGTGCAGGTGGAAATTGTTATGGCAACGCATTTGATACCCAAGGCGGGTGGAATTTCCTTCTGGAGGTTGCTAAAAGGGCAAATATTTTATAGATTTGTTTTCAATGAATGGATTTGTTGAACGAACTTGAATTCAAGTTGGGTAATGAATAAGTGAGTTTAGAATAATTTAATTAAAGCTTGTAAGTGTTAATTCGATTAAATTTTTAATCAATTTCTAATCTATTTACTTAGAAGTATATTTCCGGAAGGCTCTCCCCATATACAAATTATTTCTCCTACAACCGGATCTTTGTGTGCTTATGCGGCGTATACGTAATATTTTTGCCTGCATCCATCCGCGTCTCAGCTGCTGGGGCCGGTGAGAGCGTGTGTGAATGCTCACCATTTTGGTGGCCATATCAATTTCAGAATCGCTTGCCTTTGGCCCACATTATCGTTAAAATTGTATTGGATTGGTCCAGGATGCTTTGCTGACCAACTGGATAACCGAATGGCTATTGTGGCCCCAAGTCAGAGCCAGATTGAGCTTTCCAGTATCCTTTTGCCATCGTCTGCATTCAGTTTTGCCCCACCAATATATATATATATATTTATATATTTACGAATACATCCGTATGTGGACGCGTGTGTTTATAGATTTTCCGTTATAGCCACACGAACTTCTTCTTAAAATGCAATTTTCAAGATTTTTCTTTTCCTTTTCAGCTCGTTTGGCTGGCGCCATTTTAGTCCGTAGTCCTTGCCCGCTGATTTTAAGCCTTCCCCTTTGGGTGGGTTGGCATCCCATCTCCCTGGATCGCCCCTCCTCCACCGCCTTCGACTGGCCAGCTATGGCCACGCCCCATTTGCCTCCGCTTGCATGTGTCAAAAGGTATTTTTTATGTTCAGTTTCGTGTTTTCCAGCATTTTTCCAACGTTTTATTTTCCTTTCTCGTTCGTTTGGTTCGCAGGACATTCGAGGCAGACGTGGCAGGAGCCGGGGCCGCAGGAGGACTCTCCTGAAGTCCCATCTTGTGTGCAGGTAATGTGGCACTTGGCTAAAATGGTGTGTGAAATTTTATGCGAAACGGCTTAAGATGTTGTTGCTGTGGCCGGGCGTTGTTGCCGTGCTTGTTGTGCTGATATTTCTGGAACGGAACACAATCATTCTGCTATGTTGCACATAAAAAGTTACGTTGAGTGGCAGTATATATGTATAAGTCCCTACACATACGTGTGCAGGGGGAATGCGGCATAGTAGTTTGGAGTTCGGTTGGGTTTTCCCTCTGTTCTCTGACCAAAGCCCGACTGCTGATGATGACATTTTCGTTTTTGGTCACTCGGATTGGCAGCTAAAAAAAGAGGGAAAGAAATCCCTAAAAAAAGATTAGTTAGCTCGGTAGGGTTTAGTTTCAGTTCAGCTTCTTTTCGCATTTTCACATTTCGGTACTGACTTGAGTCTGTGCTGTTAGTTTGGATTCTGGCAATGGCAAATGGCCTGAGAATGAAACTCGATTTCGATTGCGTCCCTTTTATTCTTTTTTCCCCCCTCACTTTTTGTGATGGAAACATTTTTCGTATTGTTATTGATTGTGCAGGGCGGGAACGAAAAGTGGATTTAATCATTAAGAAATGCAGAATACTTCAGACTGCGAGTCAGACTGTAAGTTGTCGAAGATCTCACCCAAAAAACAAATTTGCTTTCTTCTTTGGAAACATCTGTATGCAAATTTTCACTTAGAAGAAGAAAAACAAGAATTCGGCAAACAAAAATGATGAGTATAAAATGTACCAGCAATGTGACAATTAAAACTAGAAAATACCCAATATAAACAATTTTTGATACCTCTATAAATATAACTAGCAGTTGAGTCAACACCTCAAAAACACCCCTTTAAAAATGTAAAAAGAAATTTCAAAATGAAGCCTGAATGAGCAAAATAATTCGTACTTAATTTTCTCACCTGTTTTCAGGGCAAATACGTTCGCATTTAAATTCACATTTGAAATACACATGCATTTCAATTAGTTTCTGCAGAGTTTTTTATCTCGAAAAACGAGAGGCTTAATTTTTTTTGGTCGATATGCATTTGGATGAGAGAGCGAGGAGCGTTTTACATGTCAAAGGAACGTTGGACCCTGTCCGTGCGGATAAAACAACTCGATTCAGTGCGGAACAGGACACACGGGAATGCGGAGTCCTGGGGGCCTACGCCGGAAATGGCTGTTTGTCTAACGCGAATTGTCGTACACTCGTATTTTCGTGTTGTCGTGCTTTTTTGATGTCTCACTCTGGAGCGGACTCGTCAATTACAGCAAACAATGACAAGCATCATCATCATCGTCATCAGCGTCAAAGGGAGGTGGTGGCGATCACCTTGCACAGGTCTGACAGCGCCATCATATTTTCCAAATTGCTTGTAAAAATGTCTGTTAATTGCACGTGCGAAAAGGGTTCTCCACGAATCAGTAGGCACTCAGAATTTGAACACGGTTCGGGATTAATTCAATTAAACTGGGAGCGGGAACATGAAAAGGCGACGGAGACTGGGCTGAAAAGACCAAATCTACTTAGCTTCTGATTTTGATGTTGATTTTCGGCTCTTATGCTCCTGCTTTCGACGCTCCTAATGGATAGGCGTAGCAAAATCATTAATTATGCCTTCAATGGAAAGTACGTGTCATTCTCTGGCTCAGAGTGGCCACGAACTGGTGAGACAATATGGAAAAGTCATTAGGGCCGTATTAGCATATTTAAATTTTAAAGCATTATTTAAATTGTAAAGCACTCATACTTAACGAAGTCGAAAGGATTTTTAGTTGTGCTTCTTCCGATTCTAGAAAACGTTCTTAATGGTGTATTTAAAATGTAAAGCTTTTAAACAATTTTTTTTTTAACATAACCCGTAAAAATATGAAGAAAACAATTTGTATAAATATTTTCGTTTCACCGGCGGAAACATCTTGGTTAGTTTCCATCTAAGTGTATGTATTCCCCATTGAAATATACGCACTGCGATGCGAATAAGTCGGCCTCCGGGTTGCCTTAATACGGATGAAGTTGTAGTCCCGGTCGATGTCCAGAAAGTAAGTCGGAAGAAGGCCACGCCCCTTCACGAAGGTCTGGCCGCGGTAGTTGCACTTAATGCCATAGGATTGGAGAATGCTCGCCGACTCCTCCGTTACTTGGATGTGGCCCGAAAGACCCGTCATCTCCATCCTCGCCGCCATGTTCACCGGATCGCCCCAGATGTCGTAGTGTGGCTTCGTGGCCCCAACAATGCCGGCCATTATCTCCCCGCTGGATATCCCAATGGTTATCATCCCGTCAGTGATGTCGTGCTCCTTGATGATGCCATTGTAGGCGTTGTTGCAGCTGACCAGGGTTCGCATGAGGTCCAGGGCGAAGGAGGCCATCACGAAGACGACCTCGTCTTGGTCTTCGTTGCTCTGCTGTATACGCTTCTCTGCGAGAAAAAATGCAAGGAGATATATCTTATAATCACTATTGATATGCATTACTTACCTTCGTTCAACGACCCCGGTCTCAATGGCTTACTGGTGGCACCAGCAAAGTTCACATCCAGGCCACAAGCCGCCATATAAGTCCAGTTGACGATTTTGATTTTCTCAACCACGTAGTACTCCTTGTAGTACAATAGCTGCACTCGAAGGCAGCATGATCAAAAATAAATAATAAACAAGTAAAACACCACTCACCAGCACATCAAACTGGGTAATAAGCTCATTCAGAATCCGCAGGCTGTGTATATCCATTTCAAAATTCTTTAGCATGGCAAACATCACTGATACCATTTTATAATTTTCATAGTAGAGTTGGTTGTGGGATAATGAGTTGATATAGATGTCGACTGTGAGAGAAATGACCAATGATTTCTCCTACGAATTCTAAATGTTTAAGACTTACCAACATGATTGGGGAGAATATTATTAAGAAGAATTATGATTGAGCGATTCGTTATTAAGGAGTCATTCTGCTTCTTATCCAACTCGACGAGCCAGCTGAAATATTTCGAAACAATTAACAAAATATATCATGTATAAAACTCCCAACTCACTTAAAGTTCACTTTCTTTGAGAACTCGGTTTGACGCGCCTTCAGGTACATTATGCAAAAAGTAGTTATTATTATGAAGCCATGGGCGTACTCAGAGGGAAAGAAGGGGTTCGATGTGGAACTGTGATGGAAAACGAAGTCGTACTGGATGAAAATGATGAGGAAATACACGACAACGTGACCCACGGCCACAGAGATCTTCAGCAAGAACGGGATGTGACTGAAGGTGAAGGACATGAAAATCATCAGAGCTAGCATGTCGGTGGCCACCCAGGGATGAAAGCATGAGTCGTGATCAGTTTCATAATGATAGATCCTCTCCTCGATGTATTGCAGTATGAATTCCTCGTAGTTGCAGGTCATCTGGTCGATGGACATAATTCTCTGGTAAAAGGAACTCTTTTACGAGGCAATAGAAGTGCTTACCGTAATGAAAACTATTAGCACCCAGTTCAATACTATTATCATCAGGTATGTGCTAATGCGGAAGACCAGATTTCCCTGGATTTTCTCGTGGATGCGGAATATAAAACAGCTGAAACAGTTGTAAGTGTGTGGCATAATTTCCTTCTCGTACATCGCCCAGCAAATCTGCTTGAACCAGGCAATGAAGACCAGAGCAGTCAGGACCAGCAGTACTAGGGAGTCCACTATATAGCAAAGTACGCAGGGGTTTGAACTATTCCATATTTGGACGTATATCAGGCTGACGCAAAGGAACCAGGCCAGCAGCATGTGGTACTTAAATAAATAGTCCGTTTGCTTCAAGTAGGCTTTCTCCAGATCCGAGTCGTAGAAGGTCAGGCAACAGTCCATCTTCTTATCCAACGGATCTTTCCATCTCTTTCTGCGCAGTGCGCTGTAAAGTGTCTTGGGGCTGTCGATTCAGGAGTTTTGTATTTAATTTATTTAAATCTGAAGTCAATGGTAATGTTCAATATCTATTTCAGGGTAAATTATTGACTAGCAGAAACCTTCGCACCCTAGTTAATAAAACATCCCCTGAAAAATACTAGTTTGTGCATCATGGCTATGCTCTTATGACATAAGGACAGAATTTTCTAAGACTAAGAGAATCCACTCACTCAAATCGTATGACTGGCATCTTTTGGTACTCTTCACGCAATTCCTCGTGGAACAAGTGGGTTAAGCTATCTTGCATACCTTCGGTTTGGGTGCCTGTGTTCAAAATGCTCTTCGAATCTGGCGAAAAGGTGTCCACGTCAACGGAATCAGTTGAGCTGGCTACTATAAGGTAAGTGGTAACTCTATACTTTTGCAAAATGGGATCGTTCTTTGCTTTCTCGGGGCCCTTCTTAATTGTGTATTCCCCACTCGTTAAATTCCTCTTCGCGGACCCGCTGATGTGCACAGCACCCGGGACACCAGTGGATTCAAGGACATTGGCAATTGTGACATCCGGGCCTAAGGGTACTCGGAAAGTCTTAGTTAAAAACCTCATGGGTAAAGATTACCTGCTCACCCCACACGTCATATTGGAGCTTCGCTTCACCGATCACCCCTGCGTACAGACTGCCAGAATGAACGCCAATGCGCATGTTTATGTCCAACTCTTGCGTGTTGCTGGGAGATAGAAAGGCTTTATGGTTGGTACCAAAATCAAGGCAGTCCAAAAGGTAACAGAGTCTCACCGCACTTTTTGTATGTGACCGATCATGGCAATGCCCAGGGCCACAGCATTGTTCGCGTGATCGGGATCCGCATCCGCTAGACCCGCCACGCAGTAGTAGCAATCGCCCAGGAACTTGATGCGCTGCACACTGTAGTGCTGGGCGGCAAGGTCGAATCGGGCGTAAAGGTCGTGCAGGGTGGTCACCAGCTTCTCCACGGTGAGGGTCGTGGTCAGGTGGGTGTAGTTCACAACGTCCGCATACAGAATGCTGACGTCTGAATGGGTTTGGATGGCCATGGAGCGCCTAAAGACGTTGAAGTTTCGAATCGGAGTAAAGGCGTATCGCTGGGATAGAAGGATCCTTTTCTTAATGTCCTTCTGCAGGAGTCCCGAGAACTGGGCGGGCAGGATGTTATCCAGCAGCTGTTTCTCCTGGCGCTGTGCGGTGCGTAGGGAGAGCTCTTCCTTCATATACTGGTGGCGTTCTATGAACGAGGATCGCACAACCATGTCATTTACCACGCGGCAATAAATGCCCAGCACGTTTATGCACAAAAAGTGGAGAAGTTCAAGGGATATCGCGCCCATGGCGGATTGCCTCTCATATTGCCTAGTGAAGTGGAATACCACGTAGATAGTGATATACATGACGGAAATGATAAACCCAACCAGGATGGCGCCGTTGAGGCACATGATCGGCAGGCACAAGTAGAGCATGTACAAGATGTATGTGTCGTAGAACGAGATGCATTTCCAGTTATGGAAGTAATAATGGTACAGGCTCTGGAGCAGATCTGCGAATCAACTGAAGTCACCTCTGGGAACTTAGACTGCTGCCCGGGAACTCACCCACACTGACCAAAGTCAAACAGGCCAACGCAGAACTGACGGACATTACCCATGTGTGCCTCTCAGTTACCTCCTCCCAGAAATTAACGCTCAGAATGAGTATAAGGACCACGCAGCTTCCTGTGTACATACATATGTCGAAGGGGACATACATCGTATGCTGCAAATAATAGAAGTCATGTCAGATCGAGATGGGAGTCCCGCCAGTGCAACGGCTTACCTCACTCAAAACCGATATCAATATGCAATGAAAAAGTGTCATTGTGATGTGAAGTACGCAGAACATGCCGACGAAACTCCTGTAGAGCCGTATCTGATAAGCGTGAAACTCGCCCTCTAAGCCGAGCTCCTTACATTTTTCCTGAAGCGTTTCGATTACTAAATGTGTACTTTAACCAAACCAGGTTTGGCAATTACCTTGAGGTAGCGCGGATCCCACGTGCTTTCCACCTGGTAATCGAGTTCGCACTTTTTTGACCGAGAAGGCATTATTATTTTTGGACTTTCGTTCAATTGACTTGGGCACCGTTTCGAATCTGAGTTTCAACAGTAAGCTATCTTTGACAGCTTCAATTAAGGCCTACTGGACTGACGAAAAACTAGTTTTCTTACAATGCAAATTTTTTTACTAATATGGGAAGGAATATATTAGGAAAAAACTTGATAATAAGAGTTTATCTTAAAAAGTCAACCTCCCTTAACCACTTGGAAAAGTTTGGAAAATTGGCAAGGAGTCCAAGGATAGCTGCCGTCCTCCTGGAGGAAATCAACAGGAACATGTAGACAATGCAGAGGATATCCATCTGTACATATTTTAAAGACTAAGCTCTTCTGGCACCATCCAATCGATAATTTATTTCCGATCTATATTGATTTATCCATTTGTACTTCTTTTTCCTTATTAGTACCAATTAAACGATAACTTTTCTAATTTTTAATTAGAACTAATTTATTTATAAAACTGAACCGCGTGATTTTCCTGTTCCCTCGCTGTGGATGAAGTTATAGTCCTGGTCGATGCCCAGAAAGTAAGTCGGAAGAAGGAGACGCCCCTTCACGAAGATCTGGCCGCGGTAGCTGCACTGAATGCCAAAGAAAAACAATGTTTTCAACAAAACATTATCACAGCCTTAGCCTTTCTACAAGTTTTACATTTGATACCCAGTTACGATATCTTAGTTATGGCAAAAGTAAACAACTTAAATAAAAATACATGTGCATATTCTTGCGCTATTAGGCGTATGTAAAATTTCCAAAAATATACAATTTGTAAACATTAATCAAATACACAAGCTACTTGTGTTCTCTGTCTTCAGACACGGAGCTGTCAGTAATCTCCTCATCATCGCTAGAAGACTGCGACGCCACCATGGACATGACAGTGAAACGCCTCGTTGCGATCGTTGCCAGCTTCGTGGATCGAGGGGATATGAATCTGAGTCTATCATCAATAGCCACAAAGAAAGTGGGGATTTCGCCGCGTCCTTTCACAAAGGTGAGGCCGCGCGGACGGCAGACAATATCGAAGTCACTGAGAATATTCGCCGACTCCTCCGTTACTTGGATTTGGCCCGGCAGTCCCGTCGACTGCATCCGCGAGGCCATGTTCACGGGATTGCCCCAGATGTCGTAGTGCGGCTGTGAGGCGCCCACCACTCCAGCCATAATCTCGCCGCTGGAGATCCCGATGGCTATCTCGGTGTTCGACAGGCTGCGATCGAAGGGCGTCTCCGCGTATGCCTTGTTGCAGGATGCCAGGGTGCGCATCAGGTCCAGGGCGAAGGTTGTCATCAAGTAGACCACTTCTTCGTGGTTGTCTTCATCTGCTATTTCGATGGTGCGCCTCCCCCGTAGGAGGTGGGAATCTCTAAACGAATTTCCTCTTCGCACCTTTGCCGCCAGGGCGAAATCCAAGCCACATGCTGCCATGTAAGTGCAACCCACGACCTTGATCTTTTCAACCAAGTAGTACTCTTTGTAGCGACTCAGCTGCGGTATGGAAAGGGTTAATTACTCAGGGCAAAGTGCCAGCCAAAGGATTGCCTTACCAGGATATCGAACTCTGTAATTATGCAATTCAGCACGCGGAGGCTGGGCAAATCCATTGTGAAGTTCATTAACTTGGCAAACATTACGGAGATCAATCGGTAATTTTCATAATATAACTCGTGTTGGCCCAGCTTATAAAGGTAGAGTTCGACTTTTGAAATGGAGGAAGGAAAAATTATCAGTGCCGATGATGATTCGAAAGAGTCTTAAGCTGGAAACTCACCGACATGAGATGGTAGAATGTTGTTAAGCAGAATCATGATCGATTGGTTAGTTACACTGGCAACCTTTTGCTTCTTCCTCAAATTCACGTTCAGCCTGTGGATGGCAATGGTTTAAAAACAGTACCAGTCTCCGGTCTTTCTGCAGTTCCTTATCCCAATTGAAATACGCACCTGTAGTTGGTTTTGGCATTGAACTCCACCTGGTGCTCCTTCACGTACAGAGTGATCAACATGAGCAAAATGCGTTTGCAGTGCGCGTACTCTGAGCGCATATAGGGAACCGTGGTGTTGCTGTGCTGGAATACAAACTGGTACTCTGCAAATATGACAATCAGAAAGGTGACGGTCTCGATGCAGCTGAGGCAGGTCTTGAGGGCGAACGGTATCCGGGCGAAGGTGTAGCTCATTCCCAGAATGAGGGCCATCATGTTGGTGACGGCCCACGGATGGAAGCAGTTGTCACGATTCACCTCGTAGCGGTAGAGCTTGCTCTCGATGTATTCCAACTCGTACTCGGCGCGAATGCAGTTTTTCTGAAAGTTTTCAAAGTAAAGCCGAAACTGACTTCACATAGGAAGCATGCAAAACTCACCAGGATCATAAGGAACAAAATGAGGTAGCACATTATAATACACAGGTAGCACAAAATCCTCAGGAATAGACTGCACAGGATCTTCTCGTATATGCGGAAGATCAGGCAGATGAATTTGTTGTAAACCTTTTCCTCGTTTTTCCCATTTCTCCACCAGCACAGTTTCTTGAACCACGAGATGATCAGCAGTAGAGTCAGGAAAAGAAACACAACCATATCGCCCACAATGCACTGCATGCAATTATTGCCCACCAGCTGAATGTAGATCAGGCACAACCCGATGAGCCAGGCCATCATTATTGAGCGCTTGAAGATGAAATCCGGCTGCTTGAGATAATTCCTTTCCAGGCTGGAGTCCTTGAACGTCGTACACAGCCATCCGATTTCCCGCCGTGCTTTATTTGGGCCCCTGTCGTTTCGAGAGCAACAAGGAAATGTGCGTCGAAAGCTGAGGGTAAGGATAGTTGTACATTAAATATGATCCTTCAGATGTCCCTTGACCTACTCGAAGCCACCCAGTGGCATATTGCGTAACTCCTCCCGCAGTTCTTTGGTTATATCGTTGGGTCCCGGGTCACCCTGCACCGGTCGGGACTTTATGTCAATGGCTGATTGCCCCGGCCTTGAATGCATGCTCCTTTGCATCGGGGTCCACCACGGAGAGCCGGTAATAAGGTATGTGCTCATCGGGTGCTTCTGCAGCACGGGATCTTGTAGGGCCTCCTCCGATCCCGGATGAATTGTGTAGGTGGACGGTGTTAAGTTGCTCAAAGTCCGTCCACTGATGTGAACGTATCCCGGCTTACCAGTGGCCTCCAAATGGTTGGCAATGTCCACATCGGCTCCTGTAAGTTTCCCTTGGTTATTATAGTTACTTCTTGCCATGCAACCTACCCCATATATCAAACTGCAACTTGGCCTGACCAATAACGCCGGCGAAGACGCTTCCCGAGTGGATTCCTATGCGCATGTCGATGTCCAGTCCCCGTGCGACCCTGTGGCATGAGTTCGAGCGGTAAGTGGTTGTGTCGAGTGCACTTTGGCTGACATACCGCACTTCCTGGATGTGGGCAATCATGGAGAGGCCCAGGGCCACGGCGTTCTCGGCATGATCTGGATCGTTCTCGACCAGACCGGCCACACAGTAATAGCAGTCGCCCAGGAACTTGATCCTCTGAACCTTGTACATGGCGGCAGCCACGTCGAATCGCCCGTAGAGATCGTGCAGCACCATCACCAGGCTCTCCACCGACAACGTCGTGGTCAGGTGAGTGTAATTCACCACGTCCGCGTACAGGATGCTGACATTGGGATGGATCTGTACGGCCATGGAGCTCTGGTAGTTCTGCGTGCCGGACTCCAGGCCGCTATCCGCCTGCATGATCTTATTCTTGATGCTCCCCTGGTACGGCTTTGCGATCTGCGGCGGCAAAATGTTGTGCAGCAGCATTGCCTCCTGGTGCTGGGCATCGCTCAGCCAGTTCTCCTCCATGATGAACTGGTGGCGGTCGAGGAACGACGACCGGACCATCGTGTCGTTCATCATGCGAAAGAAGATGCCCAGCATGTTGAAGCCCAAATAGTGGAAGATGTCGACCGAGATCGCGTCATAGCCGTGCGCGCTGCGGGCGGCGTACATCGAGAGGTAAGCAAGCACTTGCAGAAAGTAAAACACGTAGATGGCACTGACAAAGAAGCCAAGGAGAGCCGCCACCCTGATGGAGGGAATCGGCAGGAACATGTAGATCATGCAGAGGGCATAAATATCCAACTCGGCATTGAGGGGCCAGTCGTAGCGGGTGTAGTGATATGCGTTCAGGACCAAATCTGAGTATGTAAGAGGTTAGAAGTCGCAGTAGGAGTGTGTTGTCCTGCACGGATCTTTTTGGTCTCACCTGATCCTACCAACAAAATTGTGGCCAGAACCGAGGTCCCCACCATTAGCCACCTGTGACGATCCACAAAGTCCTCCAGGAAATTGATACTTAGCACTGCCAATAGTAACACACCACTAACTATGGAGCTGGCCACATTCGGATAGATGCGCTCTGTGTACTGAAATAATTTTAAATTATAAAATATACTTAGTATATATAACTTGGAATCTCACATCGGTCATAGTCAACATCACTGCACTATAGGCTGAGATGACAAAAATATGCAGAATGAAGAAGACTCCCAGGTAGCCGTTCATCAGGCGGACCTGGTACTTTTGATACTCCTCCTCCAACTTCAGCTCCTTGCACTTGGCCTGTTGACTCGCCCATTGGATCAGATTTTAGAGAGACTTTTCCAGACACTCACCCTCAGGTAAGACGATTCCCAGATGAGCTCATCATTAAAGTCGAGGGTGCATGACTTTGGCTTCCTCTTCTTATGTTGTAAAGTGCTGCGTCGACCGGATCCGCTGTAGTCCATCTCAGCAAAAGTGTCTGGGATCTTTGAATAATGTTTGTTTGTTTGGCAAAGCAGTGGATTGGATTGTCAGTGGGTATCTGACTTATAAAACAAAATCAACTAGTAAAACTTCGCTTAAAAATAAGGTAAATGTTATTCGGACCATATACAAAACATTTTTCATGTAGGATAACCACGCAAAGTCGATGACGCTCACAAAAATTACACTCGTCCTGGCAACCCCAAGATGTTGTCAGAGAGTCCTGCTCCCTCTGCCCCTGGCCATCTGCTGCTGTGTTGTGTTCTGCGGTTTTATTGGTTTGCGCTTGCACATTCCATTTGCGAAATGATTGGAATTTATGCTTACAGATTAGACGGCCCAGCTCCGCCATTCTCCGCCCTGGGCCTGGTCCTAGTATCCATTCGGCTGCGGTGGCTGCTCCTCTGGCGGCAGCCTCCTTTGTCCCCTTTGTCCGGCAAAGACGTGTCCTTCTTGGTTTTTGCAAATCACTGCGGCAGCTTTGATATCTGCAAAAACGTTGCATTTTCCGACGAGATATCGGTTGGGCGAAGGGGTCTCCCCAATCCGAATTTGGTCAAATGTTGCGTGCCCGGCAACCGCTTTGAGCCGGATTCGAGTGCGGCTCCGATGATTTGCCACGGCCTCGCATGAGGTGACCCATAATGAAATGCTGAAATGCAGATTCGCTGAAAGCTAAACCCTGGCATTCCGAGAGAGCTGGGCGCTGGGAGCCAAAGGCCTTCGTGCCTGGCCATGTCAAAGCCGTCGCCCATTTACGCCCAGCTGCGCAAATTAAATAATAGCCGCGAGTGCATAGAAAGCGGAGTGAACTTTATTTCACTTAAAGCCAAAAGCAACACCAGCCAGGACGTAACTGTAGCCATTGTAGTGGCAAGGACTTCCCTTGCCTCCCTTCGGCTGGTACACACACAGACACACACTCGCTGGTCGTATAAACAAACTTTCCACACACAGATATGCAGTGTTTATACGGCCACGGAAATCGGGAAAATCTAAAAAAAGGTGATAGGAAATTGTAGCAATTTTCTTATATATATAAACATTTCAAAACTTTTGTATTTTCTAAGAATGATATTTGTTATACTTCTGAAATACTTGCAGACCTTTATTTCTTTTACTTGTAAAGTTTACCCCTTTTTTAAAAATTTTAGATATTATTAATTTGTTTTATTTATTATTGTTTTTATTAATACATCTCTGATATTGGTGCACACATAGACGTACTCAGTTTGTGGCTCGCTCTCGCATAAGGTTACATATTTTTTAAGCCAATTTTACAGGCCACTGCCTAACAAGGACATTAATTGGTAGTCGCTGCTCTAGCAGCCCATTCTCTGGCTTTGGCACTGGAATTCGTCCAGGAGCAGGCTCCGGCTCTGGCTCGCATTCTGGCCGAAACGCCTTCTCCACGTGCCACGCCCACAGCCGCGCAACACGGCCAAAAGAGTAGTTAACTGTGTGCGTTGCGATTCGTTTCTCGTTGCTTTGTCCTGTCCCAAAATACAGTTGCAGTCAGGTTGGTAGAACAGGATTTTGAAAGAAGTTTATAAAAATAATAGAATAAATTAACAACGAATGTATCTCAATATATACTAAAGTTAAATTATATTATTATTTAAGACATTTAATAAAAGGCTTTGTGTTTTATTCGTTTGCTGATATTCAGTCGTGAAATGGCAAATAAATCTTAAATTTTTGGCAGTATCCTTTAAGCCTATGTTTCAACTGTAGTTGTGAGAATATACATATAGACGCAGACCTATATATATAAGCGTGATGTTGTTGTAATTTTTTTTTTCGCTTGGCTCCCTTTTCATGGTTTTTATTCACTCCAATATTTGCTTAACCCTTTTTTGTATGCCCGCCACGTTGACGTCACTTCTTGGCCAGCTCGAATCCGCTGCGAGGACCGAAAGGAACCTTCTGCCTTTGGCAACACGGCAAACGGCGAGCGGCAAATGGGAAATGGGAAATGTGAAATGGGAAATGGAAAACGGCGACCATGCCGTGTTGTTTTTGCTCTTATGATTAAACATGCCTTTCGCTTTTGTTTAAGCCCGGCCGGCAAACTTGCCTTAAATATTGCATGAATGTGTGCAGTGTGTGTGTGTGTGTGTGCGAGAGGAAGGGGCGGTCTCTTGGCCGGCTCGAGAAGTGTGTGTGTGTGTGTATGTAAGTCTGTACCTGGCGACCAGTTAATTAGCTGGCACTGCTGACTTTTGCCGCTTGACGACATATTTCGTTTAAGGTTCAAGTGTTTCAGCCAAGTTCGAAGTTCCAAGTTGAGTTTTCCTTTGGCCCCGTCCGCTTTTCACCAGGCTCCGTTTGCTTTTCTTTCCCTTTCCCATCCTTTTCCCTTTTCCTCCCCCCTTACCTGCCCGGACTGGCATGTAAAAGTGCGATTATAGTCGCATAATTATCACGCTGACATGCCCACACACAGAAGATCGAGGGTCTGGGGGGCTGCGAGGCAGTTCTATACGGGGAGACCCATAAGAGAAAATGCCGAAATGTAATTACCTGGCAAACAAACCGCAATTTCTCGGTACACACTAATACAGGTACTTCGGCACACTCGCACACACACACGCAGACATGCACAAATACCGATGAAAACTAAGTGAAAGTGGACACGCAACAAGCAAAACTCATGGAGGAAAGTGCCAGCTAGAGATGACAGAATTATTAGCTGAGGTTAATCTTGACAAATATTTGGAAATTAGAAACTTAATTGCATAAATTAATGGAGGCTTAAGTTAAGACTAAAAGCCATCTATATCGAGGTGTTATTTAGTAGTAGTTATTAATTGAAAAAGGGGTGTAAGATCTTCATACAGATCCTGTTGTCATACACAATTTTAATTTATTAATTTAAAGACAATTTTCATAGACTCCCTGTTTTCCTATTTTTCCCCCCATAATTTCCCCTCACGCTGCCATCGCTGGAGTGTAAAGGCCATCTGCTTCACCTGCAAAACTTTCGGGGGTCTGTCATTTGTGGGGACCTGCGTGTTTGCCGTGCCATTGCCCGGACCCAGACTGGGTACCGAAACCCAGACTGGCTCGGGTTGGATTGGGTTGGGTTGGGTTTGGTTTTGGGTTGGGTCTGGGGTTGGCACTTTGAAGGCGATATCGTTAATGTTGCCGTTGATTGTGTCCAAATGGGCCAACACTCAGCGGCCATTCGCAGCGGGAAAACTGTTTGGCGAGGGGCATGAGTGAGTTTTCGATGTCGATTCCTTCCGCCGCAGCTCCATTTTCGGGGGTCTGGCTGTAAATTTCGTAATTTATTTGGCAATTGGCAAGCCGTTTGGCGCGTCCGTTGCAACACTTTAAGCGTTCGAGAGGCTTTAAAATATAAACAACACTAACAACATAATTCCCGGCCATAAACAAAAACAGAAAAGTGGCAACAACCAGCAGGGAAAATGTGTGGAAACGAACAACAGCAGCTGCCGCTGCTGCTGCTGCTGGTGCTCGTGCTGCTGACCAACGGTGACAACAGCAGGCAGACAGGCAACACCATCGCGGTGGAAATCGGGCGGGGAGAAGGCGGTAAATGGGAAATGGAAAATTGGGAAATGCGAAGTGAGAGGGCCGACCATATTGGACGGGGAGCATGCAAATTTTCGGGTATAATAATGATGTGATAATGCTTGAAGTGCCTTATATGGTAATTGCAAGTCCGTAATGAATGCAAATACCTTCGGCTGAAATTCAAAATTCGCGTAGTTTAGGAGCAACTTTAACTTGAAGTTTTGAATATTAAATGAGGAACAATTGAAATTATATTAAATTAAATTGAACCTAGTATGTGTATCTTACTTTAAATTAAGTTCTTGGAGGAAACACATTTATTGCTTTAAAATTATTGCATTATTTATTTTGATAAGTTCACTCTTAAAGATTTATATTTGGGTCATAGAACAAGATATATATTTTTTACTGGCTCTACTTTTTGCCACCCGTCACAGTTGTCCTACAGAACTTTACCCCCTCTTCGAAAAATATTAAATATTTCATTGGCGAGAATTAAAAAACCTTTATGGAATGTCCTCCAGGGTATATAAAAATTCCGTTTCACTGCCTGCACTCCCTGCCACTGTCCTTGCTGTATTTTTCGCGCATTTCCGTGCAGCCTATTTTGGAGTGGCTCGTTGGTTTTATTGGCCCGTTCGGCTGACGGCCTTCCACCGTCGTCCGGCTGCTATTTATGTAGTCGCCGAAACAGAAACTGAAACCGGACTGCAGGAGCCGGACTGGCGGGGCGGCTGGAATGGGTTAAGGGCGGAGGGGGTCGCTAAGGGACACTGGCAGCATCATTTGGTTAACACAATTGTGTGCGGTGCACGGTCATTGCCGTTGACGTTTATGATGTGTGCTGTGCAGGACGGACATCGCGATGTCCCTCTGTCCCGCTGACTCTCTTTATTTTCGGCTTGGAATCCCTGCCACTCGCTGACTTTCCAGAGCCCCCTCTTCCTGGCTTTCCCCCTGGCTTGCGTGTGCTATCATTAAGTGTTGAAAATTTCATCAAACACTTCAAAAGCGGACCACCACGTGTCCCCCGCTCGCTGCTGGTTCGTTTCAGTTTATGATTCTATTATTTTCACAGCAAATAAAAGAGAAAACTGCGTATCATGGCCAAGTGCTAAATGGGCGCAAGGGAAAATTGCAAAAATTTTCGGAGCTGCCTTTTTCCCGCTCCCACGCTTCGCTTTTTTCCACTCTACTTTTTTTATATTGCCGCTGCTGCCACTGTTTTCCGGCTAAATTTAAAGGTGGTGGGGGCGTGGCAGCTGAGCACGTAAAAAGCGTTGAACCGAAACGTTGTGGGCAACAGCTGCAAAGAAGTGGGCGCGAGTGTGTGTGCGTAAGGAAAGCGGAATTTCCCAGCGCGCACACGGAAAGTTTGTGCCATGAATCAAAGTTTAGTGTAGCATACTTTTTAGGTGCGATTTATATATTTCAAAATAAAATAAATGAAGGGCGAACGAGGGAGCATTCGATGCGATGCCGAGCAATGTGCTCTGCGAGGTAAAAGCCCAAAAGACAAAAGCTTCTAGGAGGGTCGGTCGAAGGGGAGCCCGGGGTGCTGCGAGCCAAATTCAAATTCTCTGTTTTATTTCAACGCGCAGGGAAATGCAAAATTTACACTTGGTTAGCTGATTGATGGATGCATAAATGAAGCGTACACATCCGCTTCTCACGCAGCGGGGGAAGCCAGAGTGGTCCTGCGGGAGGGAGGCAGAGGAGACCGGGGTCCTGGGGAGCTGAAGGATCGTCTGGTGGGGACTGAGGCATCCTTGATTTTGGGAAAAGAATGTGTGTGTGGTGTGGGTGCTGTCGCTGTCGCTGCAAGCTGGAAGCAATTTGGCAAAGTCTGAAAGATGTTTCAGCGGGAGATCCCGAACAGGTAGAATTACACAGCGAGAAAACTTAAATGGGATTGATTTGAGAAGCATTTGGTCAAAGAGGATTTCTAGAATGTGAAGTTTATCTTCCTTTTAAAAAAAAATTAATATATAGCTTATGTTTTTCAAAATAAAATTAACCTTGAACTTGTGGAAGAATGCAGTTCTCATTAGACATTATATCTTTTACTTTACCAGACTTCACTTTGGCTTTTTCCCATGAAATTTAATTATCTTCATTAAAAATTCACAAATATTACAAATATATATTCAATAAACAAAGACAGGCATACAGTTTTAACGAGAAACCCAAAAACTTAAACAACGCTTTTACTGCCTCAGGAAATATTGTTCAATTAAAACAACACAAATACACCATTTAATAAATGCTTTTAAATAAATAAAATAAGTAAATAATGCACCGAAACCTAATTGGAATCCTAATTCTAAACGATACAGTCATTTTTCATACAAATCAAATAGGTAATTTACTATGAAATCCAATTCAATTTCAATTTTAATTTATGGCAAATATCTTTTTCGACGTGCACCATCATTTTTTTTTTTTTGGGATGATGTGTGTGATGGCGGTTGATTTCACCAATTCCACTGACGTCACAAGCCATTGCTTCACTGATTGTTATGCAGAAAATATGCAAATGTGATTTTTAACTTAAAACGTAGCTCACAATTTGATTTGATTTCCATTTGGCCAGCTTTCTTCCCACCAACAAATCCCTTTGGTTATGTACGAGAATCCTCCTACCGTTTTGCAGCCCGGCGGCAATTTAACAAATTATTGTAATTTATTTCGACAATGATGTGGGCAACGCCGGCTAATGCGGCGTATGAGTAATGTTTAAGCCCTGACCTTGCCGGGCTTTAATTAGATAAGCCCAGAAAAAGGGGGAACATGGCAGCGAGCCGGCGATTTGTGTGATTTGTAAACACAATTTGGTAAGCGGGGCATGAACATAAAGTCAAATTTATTGCGACTGAGATTTCGTTTAATATTTCTGTGCCAGAATCAAACCGAAAAACGACGACGACACGGTCCATTCAAATGCTGAGTAATCTGTTTGGCCAGCAGCAGCAGCAGCAGGACCAGTGGAAGGAGCGGCGTCCTTGTCCGGCCAGACAACGAAATATGCCAAAAATGAGCTGAAATTACTTTTAATATGTATGAACTATGGACCGGCAGGAGCCGGAGCAGCAGCAGGACGATGCGGATACTCTGACAGTCAAAGATAAGTGAAATGCATGGCGTGCTCGGTACAAGGACGAGCCAAAACCAACGGCAAAGGGCTTTGTCAAGGCAACAACAACGCCCACACCCAGCCCAACCCGCACCCACAGTTCCCAGTTAGATGAATACATATGTATATATTGGGGCGGGGACGGGTGTCCGGGAGATAGAGCTCGTTAGGCGCCAGACGACAACATAATTTCGTAATTAATTTGCCAAAACACGAATGTAATTTAATAAAATTGCGCATACGACGCGTTGCCGCAGAGAAAGGGTCGCTGGGCGAACATTTAAGTAATTTATGCAAGCCCCTCAGACAATTTGCGGCTCCTTCCAGCGCCATCATCCCTTAGGCAAGCAGGCAGCGATTATTTATGATCTATTTTTGAGCAAAGCACTAATTATGCTCCAGCATTTGATCAGAGTCCTGGCAACGCGTTTCAATTACACAACGGAAATAAATCAAGGACGGCGAAAATGCCACCAACTTGTGGCTCGGAAAATCCCTAAATTGCCGCCAGTTCTCCGAAGTGGCTCTGCACTTCCTAATTCCTAATCAGGCAACCGACTTACTCGTCCCGGCTCCCAGGGCTGTAATTAAATAATTAAATATTTCAATTAATTGTCATTTGTTTCTCCGAGAAAACACGAAGGATGTATTAGCTTATAGTTGAAACCTTTGTGACTTCAGCAGCAAGAAATTAAGCTAAAAGCGTTTAAATAAACAATGAGAAAGCTTTACTTGCACAATACAATTTGTGGAGGCAGTGCGGATTTATTTTATAATAGCTTAAACATTAATTAATAAATTTAATTAAATTTATTTGATTTACAGCTTAAAGTTATGTGACAATTAAAGCTTTAAAAACACGTGCTGAAAAATGCCTTTGGCTAAATTTGTAAAGTGTTTGGAACCACAGGACCTGTCTTAAATTTTTGCATAACTCTAGGGCTGTTTCAATTAATTTCGGAAAGGCCTGATGATCGGGATCTCCTAAATCAATTTGACTTCCCCGGGGTGGTTTTAAATTTCCAACTCCTTCCCAATCCCCTCCAGCAGTCCTCTCGAGTACGGCCTCCGCTAACGCCCTAAGTAAACTATCCATCTGCAACTTGAGATCCCGACTTTGATGGCTTACTGCGTCAATTTGAATCGCGATTTGGCGTTCCTCCTAGACCAGGCCGGACCCCGCGTCACGTAGACCCGCCGGCAGTTAAATCAATTGCGGCAATTTGATAATATTTCACCAGGGAATGATTATGAGTGGCCAGGGAGAGGGAGCCCGAGCCCGAGCCCGGATTTATGGAGCAGGAACAGTGGCTGGGGGGTACAGCGGGCAAAGCGTTTTGCTGTTTTGTTGACATTTCCGTCGCCGCCGTTTGCCACTTCCGCTTGAAGTTTGTTTTCCCTGACCAAGAAAAAAAGTAAGGAAAATAAACTTGCTGCCACCCATTCGCCGCCAACCATGCCTCCATTCCATTTCTGTCTTGTCCTTGGGCGGCCGGGATTCACGTAGAAAGGATTTGGGGCAAAACGCATTTCGCATGCCTAAATGGCTAAAGACGTCGCATAAACATGACATGCCACGCCCCCAGTTACCCGGCCAGCTCCCAGCCCATGTCTTTGAGTCACATTCCGGCCGCCGCAAAAACCGCGCAGGCCAGCAGAAAAAAAAAATATATAAGAAAAAAGCCCACGAAAGAGGAAAATTTATATATTTTCTTTTATTTTCGCTTTCGCCTCGCTTCGGGTTGTGTGCGCATTTGGCGGTTTTTATGAAAAATTACCATGTTTTCTTCGCACTCATTCGCCACCCTCTTGGCCCCGGCAACACGCCCCCAATCTGACGCCTTCACTTGGCCCCAGCACTTGCCGCGATATCCAAGTAGATGTGTGTATATATATAGCGCTCGGTGTCCTCCTTTTTGCGTTCTTGGTGCCTGGCAATTTCGGTGTTTGACTTTTTTGCGTCAGGCACTCGAGACGGAGAAGGAGATGCAGATGGGGTGGTTCCAGGGGGCTGCCACTGCCATGGGAGTCAAGGCTGTGCCAGTGCCTGTGGGTGGCTGCCAACATACTTCTTCTAATGATGCCACTTATGTCGTGACGAAATTATTTTTATATATACATTTTTTCCTTCTTAGATACCCATTACGAGTTTTTGGTGACAAAGGGGATAGTCGAATTGGGGAAAGGCCAACGAAATATCAAAACAAATTTCAGTAAAAATTTAAGAAAGACATTGTGTAGACTTTGTGCAAGACTTGTAATATTTATTGAATTTTAGTTAAGGCTTTAAGCACAACTTTTGAATTCATTAACTCATAATTACTAGTTAAAGATCTTCTAGTTTATATTTATATTTGAGGGTAATCCCATGTCCTATCCCACCCTGCCGAGTCATTCCCACACGACTTCCTCCTTTGCATAGCATTGTGTTTTGCCTATTATGCCGTATATGGGTGTGTCATGCAAAAAATAGCCTAACTCTTACAACCCAAATCGCCTACGACTTCTTTTTGCTTTGATTTCCCTGCCCAACTCCATATTTTTTGGGGTTTTTGTGCTGTGCGTATTTTTGGTCACATTCTCATTTCCTTTTGCGATTTCTCCAGGAGAAAGAAAAGAATTGCGTGCAGGAATTTGTGGCCTGCTAATTGGCAGCACATAATTTACGTGCCTTTGCCAATTTTCAGTCTCATGTTCATTTCCATTTTCCATTTCCAGCTGCAATCTTTTTTTGGCCCCGTTTATTTTTGGCAACTAATCGGATAAGGTCTAGGCAGAGGACTGGTCACGGAGCAGGTGGTGTGGGTCATGTGTGTGAGACAGGTAAATGCAATTACGTTGACCCCTTCGGGCGCTTTCTGGGGGGGCCACTTGCAGATTTGATTAACTGCTTCCCTGCGTCATCAAATTCGTTTTCAGATCGTGAAGTTTCTGGGGGCTAAATTGGAGAAGGGATATCGGTGGGAAAGGATAATTAAGGTGGCATTTGGAATTAGTAAAAAATATAGATCGAAAATTATAAAGAAGATGTGGATGTATAGAAGTAAAAGCTAAGCTACAAATAATTTTAGATTACAGGTCATTGCAACTTAATATTTCTTAATTAAAAAAAAAACTAAAATATTTAAAGACAACTTAGACTTTGTTTATGCATTTTTCCAATTAATAATCACTAAAAATGGCTCATTCCGCTACCATTATAGATGTACTCATCGATATAGTTGGCACATCTCTAGGCTAAAGTTGGGACTTCACACCTGCGGGCAGGGGTCACCCCGGTCTCACTGCTACTCAATAAAACTCATTAGTGGCGTTTTTGTCGAGGACTCCAGTGCCGGCACCTCGGGTCCTGCAGCTCCAGCGGCTCTCCACGGAGCTGGCAATTATCGCCGGCTTGCCCCCGTTGACTTTGGCAATTGATTGCAGCCGTTGTCGATGGCGATACGATACGGCGATGTCCCCGCGAGCGAGCCAGGACCTCTTCTGGAGAAACTCGAACTGCCAGCAACAGCATCACAAGGGCCGATAAAAATTTATAGCAAACTGATTTGAAAGTCAATTATCCTTTGCCACCTAGAAGCAGGCACACTCGCCAGGAGACGCCTCCTGCCTCTCCCAGCTAGTCAACTATTCCGGCCCAGTCGCCGGAGTCGCAGAGTCAACGGCGTGCAAATGGCTTTTCTATGCAAACGAGCCAAGTCTTCTGGTTTTTCTACCTAGTTTATGCTTTAAGGCCTTAGTCATACCCTGGCATGCGAGGCATACCTCCATCTTTGAAAGGCATTGGTTAAGGCCTGCCGCCATTATAGGAAACAAGCATTTTGCATGATTAAATAATTGGGGAAAATTTAAAATATTTATTATTAATATGCCATGCAATATGTTTCTGTCCTGAGGTGCCAGTACCACATGGTTTGAATTCCTTTAGATTGGAAAATCTTTTTTGGAATGTGATAGTCTTTAAAGCGAAGTTCCTAATTAGTTTTTCAATACATCATTATAAATTCAATTTAGATATTTAAGTCTGGTTTTACTTAACAAAATGCGCTCTATAGGGTATCATAGTGTTCTTCCTTTTCCAAGCTTACACTTCCACCTTTTTTCCTCCAACTTCCCGAGATATTTAGTCGAATTACCTGAGCGGATGCTCCTGCTCCTCGAGTGGGGGCACTGAAAGGCTGCTGAAATGGGCAAAAAACTAGCACCAACACTCAGCCAGATCCCGCCTAATGCCTAATGTCTAATGAAGACAGTTCTTCAATTTGTCGATCGATGGTCATTAAAGGTGGGCAGCAGCAGCAGCACTCTGCTGTTTATTGTCCGGAAACAGGAGCTTCCCTCCTCCACCAGGGAATATCTCAATGCTGTTTATGTAGTTTTGGAATCCCCCGAGGAGGCAGTGTCCTGTTGGCAGTGTCCTGTGTTCGTTCCCTCCTGACGGCTGTGTGCAGTTAATGAGTTTAATGGGGAGCATTGAATTTGAATTGCTAATGCACATCCGGTTCGAAATGGAAAATGCAACTGGAAATCAGGTTTATGAATGTTTTCTATGGCTCCTGACATTGCCATCGGTCTGGTTGTTGTCGGTGGTGGTGGTTAGGGTGGTGCAATGTTTTTGTAATTAGTGGAACCCGCCAGAAATTCGTATTGTGTTCTCGGTCGCTGTTCGATTTGGCAATTTAATTTTCTGGCGTTTGGTTATTTCGTTTTAATGAGTTAGTTCAAATCACCTGCAAAACAATTATGGTGACGCCAAAATGGGATTTTCATGGCGCTTTGATTGATATCCCTGGCAGATGTCTCTATTTCCCGAAATATACATATATGGCGAAGGAAAATGAATGAATTGAAAATTATTAGAGCTAGAAATTTGAATGTTTGAAACGAAATCGATTACAAAAAAAAAATTATTTAAATTTTATGCACCAGAATGAAATATATCTATAGATTTGATTTCCATTCAAATCCAGCAAAAGTTAGTTGTTAATATCAAATAAGTATTTGGACCATTTTCCAGAGGGATTTTCCCAGAATTTACCCAAATTAATAAATGAATTCTGTGCGGTCCAGAAATCCACTCATTTAATTCCCCTTAATTTGGGCAAACCATTGAACCTGCTTATCTCCATCGGAGTTGAGTTCCACTTTGGTAAATATCAACTAATTGTCGGTTTGCTGCCGCAGTCCTCTTTTGCTGACAATGCTGCGGCTTACACGGCATATTAGTTTGGTGGCGTTGCGAAAATCCCATATCCTGGGCCTAAACTCGACCACCGATTGGTATCTGAAACGCGAGCCGGCCAATGTGGCCCATTGTTGGTCGCTTTAGAGCCGCCATTGTTGACCTAAGCTCCTCGTCCCAGCACACACATGCTCACCTTATTGTTATAAATGGCGGAGCAGAAAGAGGATATACACTGAAAAAAATAGCACTACTTTTATGGGATTCTCTGTGGAAAATTATATAGTTTTTGTCAAAGCGATTGGCATTGAAGGGAGTCTGGGTTTGTATAACTTTAAACAACATTTTGTTTAGAAAACTAGTATTGAATTGTTTAGTCTTCTGTTAAGCATTTTATTAAGACTTAAATATTTAATTTTTTTTTTTATGTTAAGATATAAGCTTATATATTTATTTCATATAAATTTAGGAAGATTTTAAGATTAATTATAATACCAAACTAATGATTCAATAGGTCTCTTGATATATGCTTTATTATTACCATAAGAGTTATAACTCTCCCTCATTATCTTACTAATCATAATGAATTAAAATTTAATATATTAAATACCATAATATTTTTAAAAACAAACTAAAAAATAAGTCCTTAACTAAACAAAATCCTTTCCCTCAGTGTAAGTTAGCTAACACTCGACAATATTACAGGTAATCTTGGCTAGATACTCATCACGGCAATTGTTTGTCCCAATGGGGGAATGGGGGCAATAATTTAAATTAAATTTGAAGTAATGTTATTGTTAACATTGCTTTTACTGTTACCGTTACCGTTATTGTTATTATTATCTTTTCTTTTCCTCTGGGTGACTCAGTGCGTCCTCGAGAGTGTGTGTGTGTGTGCCTGTGGGCTCGATGGCTGCGAATTGTTTTCCCATTTTCCGTCTTGTTGTCAAGGCGAGAGCAAAGGACGCCTTCGACGTGGCCTTGGGCCCGGCACTCTCGTAATTTATGCCGCTGATTTATGATCTGTTGCATAGTTTTAGGCGCAATTGCTTTATGTCCTGGCCCGGACATCGGCATCCTCGGTCTCTGCCCTACACAACTCCCGTCGCGGTCTTTGGGGCACCATAAAATTAAATTAAACACACAAATTATTTTCATTTTAATTTTCATTAAATTTTTATGACCCTGCATTGTTCTGTCTCTGCTAAAGTTGTTTTCTCTCCCATTTTCTGTGTTTTTTTTCGGAGCTTGTTTTTGTCTCGCCACAATTACGACAAACAAATAAAAAATACAACAACAAAGAGCGCTGCAACAACAATGAAAATGTCACAGGTAAAAATGTCAGAGACGGCGGCGGAGGTTACAATAAAATTTATGACTCTCGGTGGGTTGAGTGAAACAGACCAAAAAAAAAACAAAAATAAATAAAAAACAAAAAGAAGCGTGCAAAAATTAAACGATTTGTGTAATTTTCATGTTGCTACAAATGGTTCAACATATGTTCGAGGCCGGCAATAACAATAAAAGCAATAATAATATTAATAATGCAGGATATAATGTTTGGAAACGTTTTTTGTAATTGCCTTAAAACCGGCTTTAAGGCTTCTGCCGGGCCGAGCAAGGTGAATAATTAAAATGCAAGCCGATTCAATCCGATTCGCAGTGAAAAGCCGGATTTTGCTTTTCCACGAGTCAAGCTGACCTCATCAGGGCTAAGAGGGGAGGAGACAGGTGAGTAAATTAAATTAGCTAATTAAAGAAAAATTCTGACTACTACTTAATATTAATTAAGTATTGTTGTTTAAAAGATATATACTAAGACAGAATATATTACTGAAAAGTATATTTCAGAAAATTGACTTTTTTATGAGGAAGCTCGAGCGAGTTTCTCGCTAATTACTTAATCCGTATTTAACAATAATTCTGCATTCGTGACTTCAACCCTCACGCACTCAGCTCTGTTCAGTAAATTTTATTGCGACCGCAAATACTACAAATTCCCGATACGGAATTGCCTTCGTTGTTTTATATTTATGCGCAATTATTACTGCTTAATTAAGCCAATATCGGGGTGCTTATGTCCATTGGCCGTTCGATATACAAACTCGTGCTCGTGCAGCACTCATACATGTGCATACATATATACAAGCGCACGTGTGCGTACATGCTTAAGCGCACATATATGCGCACTTCCGGCCATAATCGTTGGACCAATTGTCCGGCATTCTTGCTGTCCGTACGGACTTCTGCGGGTTTTCGGTGTCATGTCCAGCATTATTGCATTTTGTTTATGGTCCTGGCCTGCTGTTGCATCCCCCGTACCGTTTGTCGTTGTCCGTGTTGTTGTTGCTGGCGACACACTTAACTGCCTGGCAAATTGAGTGACCACACCGCCCAGTATCCAATGTCGAGTCTCTCCACTGCCCAGTGTCCAGTGTCCAGCCAAAGCCCACCCCCTTCCTGGGCCCACCTGCACTTTGCTGCGGCTAAGTGTTTGGCTTAATTAACGTATTTACCCCAAAAACAAGGACAACAGTCACAAAGGTGCAACCGAGTCTTGAGGTTCTCAATTAAAACGGCTGCGGTTCCCCAGCAGCAGGTGGGCCGCAATTATGAGTTAATCGACGGGAAAGGGGCGAAGGCGTTGCAAATTTAATTTTCCCAGATTGGACACGTGTTTAAAGGGAATTGGGTTTCAAGGAAATGGCCAGACATTATTATATTTACCCAAAACATGATATTCCATTTCGCCAAGCCTTATTTCTAATTCAAGCTGCCAAAGGAGCCGCAAGGTCTCGGCGGAGGCTGCACCAAATGGCCGAATGCCTTTTCATAAAGTTAAGAATTCCGCCCCGGGAATAAATGCGGAAATTGCAACAAAAACGAATGCACACAAAAGTGCATTCTCATGTGCTTGGCCAACTGTATGTATGTGTGGGCCATGAAGTGGCAGAAAATTTGCACTGGCACTTAAGTTATACAACATTCAAAGATGTTCTTTGTCCGCGACAGACAACGGCCATAAATTTTTGCGACCTAGTGCCAAGTCCCTCTCTATAGGTATAAGTATATATATTCGCTGGAATGCCATCGGAGTGGGAGTGGGCGTGGGCCTGGGTCCTGGAGACTGCCTGGCGTCGTCTTCAGCAATATTTTTTGGCACATGCTCAACTAATAATTTGCCGTGTGCCAGCACCGAGCACCGAGCAGCGAGCAGCGAGAACTTTTTATGCCCTTCTGCCTGGCTCCCAGTTCCCAGTTCCCAGCTCCTAGCTTCTAGCTCTCCGCTCCATGGAAGGAATGGGAAATTTGAAACGGTCGGAATGGGCATATTAACTTGCCATAAATCTGGGCCACAATGGATGCACTGGATGCCATCTTAAGTGAATCAAGAGAATGCAATTGAGATTGGAGGTGAATTATATGCCACAAATCCCGGGGCTGCGATGAGGCGGCAAAGGTTGTAAAATACTTTCCAAAGTAATTAGCGGACAATAATAGGAGCTAGGAATTTTTACAGAATTAAATATAGCAGTTTTTTACTAAGGCTTTAAATATAACAATAGTAAGTAAGCCTCTTTCTTTAAGTTGTTTTCTAGTGGTTTACTCTAAGATGGTTCCCTGAATTTGACATAAAATCTCTTGCTTAGTTACACAATAAAATGTATTTAATATTTAATGAAAATTGAATAAAACTATTAAGTACTCTTTACATTTTTAGAAGCCGAGGGTAACTTTGAAATATATCGTAGACTTTTAGATTGCGACCCTGAAATTCTAATTCTCATGGCACTTGCCATGTCCCCTAAAGTCTTCATTCCGTTCCATTTGTCATGTGTCCTGGCCATGCCGCCCATTGTATCAGCGAAATTGAATATGCCAATACACCAGGCATTGCTCATTTCCACATTTCCTTCCATACAGTCTGCTTTTTCCTGCTTTTCCTGTTGTCGCTTCCCCGGACCTCCCTCTCTCTCTCTCTCTCTCTGCCTCCGTTGAGCCTGCGGTGACTTTTTGTAGCCCACTTTTTGGGGCCAAACGCTGTCTATTGGCATCTGTTTGGCATTGCCGGGCTGCAATTGCATATTGGTTGGTTGGCTGGTTACCCTGCGCACTGTTTGAGCCCGACAAGCCGCAAAACATTTCACTTGCAAATGTAGAAAAGGCTAAACGACAATGCCACCATTGTTGTTTCGTTTGCTGCACTGCAGAATCAATGAAAGCGGCGACACAAAATAAAACCGAAACGAAGCCAAACCAAAAATAAACCAGAAGCCCCAGAACGGAGGAACACCTCCGAAGGATAAAAGGCAAAAACTGGTAACAGAGGAACTGAAGGGAAGGCAAGGCGAAGCCAGCCAAGATTTATGGGCAGTTTTGCACGTTCCTCATGTGTGAAAATCATTTGGCGGCAAAGCCCAAAAATTTCCACAGTGAAAAAGAAGGGGCCTCGACCTGTTTCTGGTGGAGTTTATTTGAAAATAATGCCGCATTATTTATGGCTCGGCTCCGGGCTCAGTTCCAGACTCCGCTCGCCGCAGCGCAAGATGCATTTTCAATTTTTGCTTGCCGGCGAATGTTCACAGTTTTGCAGTTTGCAGCAACCGCAGGAAAACAATCAACTCCGCCTGAGATCCTTTGCCTTTGCCAAAGTGTTGCATGCAAATGCACAGACCACGCCGCCAGCGGAAGCAGCAACACTGCAATTGCGGGTGGCTGGGAAAATACGGGGTGGTGCGGCGTGCCTTTCCATGGAAATTGAGTGGCCGAGTGTCCTGGCACTCCTGCTGCCGCCTGGTGCGGACTTCTCTTTGGTCTCTAATGAACAAAGTCGGGCTAAGTGGCAAGGATGCTGTGATGCTGTGCCAAAAGCCCCAAGGAGGTTAATTGCAAAAGATGTTTACTGTGCCATAACATAGGTAAAGAAAAGTTAAAGGCACTTCTGTTATTTATTTTATTAGTATGAGTTACTTATTTTAATTAAATGTATTCAACTTGATAATAGTTTTCAATTGAAAGCTTAACTATAAGTTCCTCCTGCTTTCCAAGATTGCATTTAATTAGCCTTTGAAACCTGTTTTATGCTTCACAGAGCTCCGGCTTAGGCTGCCCTGGCTAATTGCATAAATGGAATGGAAAACAAAGACCAAAGGCCATACACGGCGTATGAGTAACATTTTCCAGAATACCCTCCCCCTTAATCCCTCTGTCTCTCTTCGTGTGGCGTGGCGATTTATAAACAAACGCGCAACACATGCCGCCATATTTCCTTGTCCCTGTTGTCTTTGCCTGTGTGTGTGTCGGGATACCCTGTGCCCTTCCGACGTTCCTCCATTGGGGCTTATTAATGTCCTCACCCGCAACCAATAGACAAAAGGACACCAACAGCTGGCTGCGTTTGAATGAGAATTGTGGCATTGTTGTTGGCCGTAGCTTAGCTGCGATTTCATTTCCGCCTCTACATCGTGTGCGTGAGTGCGTGTCTATACTATATATGTATATATACACTGAAACAAAATTAATATTAATTTAGGGATGGAACTAGTCGAAAGGGATTTAATGGCTGAAGATATATAATTGACCTTGATGAAGGAAATTTTATTGAAAATTAAATTTGTTCTGTCCCAACATTAGAAGAATAAGCTATCATCCTAATGGCACTTAAAATATATGATATTTCAGGAAAAAGAATATGCCAAAGTATTCATTTCCCCACTGAAAAAGTTAAGAAACACACTTCCCCTAAAATCCAGAATATCTTCCTTCCCCCAATTTTTTCCAGTACATCCACATGTGAGTATGTGCGGACAGGCAGCAGGTGTTTATGTTTGTGCCTTTTAATTAAAAGCAATTTACAATTTTCTTTCATTTGCCTGGGAACAGAACAACGCAGAGCAGAGCACAAATCGAGCGGGGAATCCTTCGGGCCTAATAAACCAATTGCCAGCTGGCATCCAGGGGCTTGGCAAAGGGATGGCCGGCTGTGAGGGGGACGGTGAAATGGGAGCCGCTCTCTCTATCATTTTGTATGCTAAATGTCTGTCTACTTGGCCCTGATGAATGCGTTGCAATTAGTGGTCTGAGATTGCACATTTGGCATGCTAAATTGTTGATTGCTTGCCTATAACTAACTTGGGAGATATGGCAAAGGCATTTTGCGGTTGCCACCGTGTAGCTGTCCCGGCGGTTAATGATGGACTGTTACCAATAATGCGGAAATGAAGAGTGTACGGCTACGGTGGCGGCTGAAAATGAACTAGCTGCAGATTGGAAATTGTGGTTTCGGTGGTCACTAGCTGGATGAATCCGAAAAAGAAAGAACTTAAGTGCTGGGTCAGAGGGTTAAGTAGTGCAAGATGTGACCAGGAGAACGCCAAAAGAATACAAAAACTCAAGAGGTTTACTATCTTAAGAGTTTCTGATTAAATTTGTCCTTAATTTTACTTTTTAATAAATGTTTTTCTTAAACATAAACTATTATTCTAACCATTAGTTTGCATTTTCCCATTGGTTTCCGTTTGAAATCAAAACGATCGAAGGCGTGGATAAGTCAAGCTTAATCAATGTCTTAACTTCACCGCATAATCCTGGCAATGTCGAGTCAAGGATATCGTTAGCAGGAAGGACCAGCTCTATCTTGCCCTGTCCCTCTCTGGGTCCTTCGCCAGTTCTCTATTTGCCGTTCACCTTTCCAGAAATCTCTCGTCCTGGCTGTGATTTTATGTGCTGTTTTCGGTTTCGGTATCCGCAAATTTATTTGCCTGCAGTGCAGAAGAGCGTAGTAAACTTTTCTCGCCAGCTAACCCGGCTCTATCCCCCGCCCTCCTTCGTCCTTTGGCTCGTTTAGCTCCAAGCACACAAAGCACACGGGGAGAGGGGAAAACTCATGGACACACATACACATAGTGGAAGCATTTATGCGACGTGCAACAAATTTTAATGCGTTTTCTCGCCAAAACGTTAAAAAATGTGGGCACAACTTGGAATGCCAACAACAAAAGTAACTGCCATTTGCAGAGTGTGTGTGTGTGTGTGTTAAGGGGGATTTGCAAGGGGGTAAGGGGAATCCACACCCCTTCGAGTTCAACTGGCAACTGTTGCCCCAAAGAAGAAAAGATCCAACAAAAGCGTCACGTACTTGGCAAATCGCACATTTTCTATAACTTCTCCGCTGTGCCCGGGTATATACGAGGGTATGTGAGTGTGTGTGTATGTCTGTTAAGGTCGTGTCAAAAATATAACTCATATGGCAATGCCAGAACCCGAAATCCCCCAACCAGGACCAGGCAACCCACGATTTCCGACCGGCAAGCTGTTACCTCTTTTCGGGCCTTTCTTCTCCTCTGATGATAACAGCATTTACAGCCCCGAAAAATTTGATTACAAATGTCAACACTTTTTTCTGGGCTTCTGGTTGTGCGGTTAGCTGGTGGTGCTGCTGGTGGTGGTATTGCTGTGTATCGTTCCGCGTTTCCAGCTGCTTTTTCCACTTTGCTGGCCAGAGATTGAGGGAAAATCGCAGACCCCGCCCGCGGGCACTTCATCAGTGAAATTTCCTTAGCTCCCCGCGGATTGCAGTTTTCAATTCGTTACGCAAGACGCGAGCGCATTTAGTTTATGTAATGTGAATAAGCTGTCGACTGCAAAATAGGCAAACAGAGGAGGAAAAATAGTAAATAAATGGGAGAGGGGCTTGGTGACTGTTAAATACGCTGAAGGTTTGGTTTTTAAGGTGATAAATATACTTAATATTTCGAAGTTCTTAGTGAGATATGAGTTATAAATTTGAGTTCTACGTAAATTATATTTCTTACAAATATTCCTAATAGTTTGATTGAAGATAGATAGTTTGATCATTTTTAGATTTAATTAATATCAACTATACACCCTTGAGTTATATATCTTCGAAACTTCTCCCCAAAAGAGCTAGTGCTATTGAAGTTTTAAAAAAAAGGACACAGCAGCCAGGACATACTCGCACACACACTGAGGCTCTGAAAAGGAGGGAGAACGGGATGACGATTCTACAAACTCACCGACTACAATTGCATAACAAACAGTTGGCTGTTGTAACGACAAATATGCGACGCATGCAAATGACTGACTTACAGTCGAAGAGAGCTGGCATCGCAGGAGGGGTTAAAAGGAAGATAGAGCGGCAGTTTATGGGGTTAATGCAATTTTTATTATTCATTTTAAATAAAAAAAAAACAGAACTTGAACTATTTTTTAGCTCAGAAATTACCATAAGTATTTGAATATACATCAAGAGTATTTAATATCAAACTAAAGTTTCTTAATATTAGGAACCCAAAAGTATGTAAACTTATGGTTTAACAAACTGTATAAGAATCTGTATCTAAGCTGCTCCAAATCACAATGTTCAGCACCGCATAAACCCCTTCGCAACGCCATATCTTCCGCTGAAAAAAGCAGAAGCAGCAGCGACAACGGTAGCCACGTTGCCCTCCATTTGCCGTCGCCGCATTCCGATAAAATGCAAATCCGGGATTACTTTGTCGTTTTGCTTTCGAGAGCTGACTGTCGCTCGCTGGCTCGTCCTTCTGCCTCGATCCCCTCGAGCCTCGAACCTCGAACCTCGAACCTCAAACCTCGAAGCCACCTCCTGAGAGGAGTAGAGTCGTTGTCGTAGCCGCTTCCCTGGAGCAGAACACTATCCCCCGAGCGCCAGCACGCGGCAGTGGCATCGCATTCGTATGCAATTCGTTTTGCCACAATTGATCCTTTTCATGTCGCTAGGATATAAGTACATATGCGAAATTGCATATCTTTGTCGTCGCTGCTCCTTTTGGCTCCCATAGCTTTTCTGCTCCTCTGCCCAGCTCTGTTGTTATTATAAAAATGCGAACATGTCGCTGATGTTGCTGTTGCTGCTGTGGGCACTCGGAGAAATTCGAGTGAAGAAAGCTAAGGAGAATTAAAATACAGACAAAAATAATAATTAAAAAGAAAAGATATTTCTTATGTAATATTTAAAGCACACTGCAAGTATGTTATTTTTTAAGAAATCTCTAAGGAATTCACATAATCTTTCTCTCTGTGCCTGGTTGCTGAAACTGCTGCTGCTCGAAGGACTCCTCCAGGGATCGCGTGTGCAACGTCGTGGCGTATTTGCCTTGTTTTTCGTTGCCTGTTTTCCACTCCTCTCTTATTTCTTATTTTGGCCGGGTTTGGTTTGCCTCTCGTTTGCATTGTTTGGCCCAAATATTAAAATGCTTGACTTACAAATTTAATGGAGCAATAATGGCTGTGCATGCCGCCTCCAGGGCCACGCCCATGTGTGTGTGCACAACCAGACGAGGTCATAGCCCGGGGCTACAGAGATACACCCAGATACGTATGTACATGGACGTGGATGGAGAGGGGTGGCTCTTCTGGAGGGTGCAGTGCTCTCTTGACACGACCGCAAGCAAGAGTTGATTTTAAATTTAATAAAGTGACTGCGCTGTCTGGCAGAGAGTTACCCACTCAACCCGAAATTGGCGACCTTGCCAAGTGCCGAGTTAAAAACCAACGACCAAGCCCCAGACTTAACCAGGCTAACACCCATGGAAAAACATGGCTAAAAAAGTGGCTGCATTTTGAAAGCCGAAGCTTTGGCTGCCCTAAGCGAAGTCATGCAGGAATTTAAGATTCGTTTTTATTTTTGAAACTGGAAAAACTATCTAAAAAATTTATTATAAATATTTAAAGAATATTTTAAATTGAATTCTCACATTTAAATACACTTTCAAAGAACTATCATGACCCCCTTGAAACCTTCAAACAAACCTCTCCCTACAAGCTCATAAAAACCTTCAGTTAGGGCATGAAAATGGGACATATTTTGCTTTATGAGGCATTAATTTAACATATTTTTCATATAAGCAGGCTGAACGCATGGCTCATTTATAAATCGAATGTCCTGCTGTGCTTTTGCTGCCCCAGGACCTTAACGCAGACTTAACCAGGCTGGCAGGACCCATTCACATGGCCATTTGCCATTGCCCTTGGCCATAAATTTTCCAACTGCTTACGGCCCTTACCCCCATCCCACATCCCACACCCTGCTTAACCCCCTCCAGCCACCATTTCTTCTTCGGGCCAGGCGATTATTGTCATTAGTCTGCCATTATGTGTTGGCCATCAACTTCAGATGCCGTCAATGATGATGACGACGACGACGACTATGTACCATGGGCTCCAGTTTAGAGGGCGGCGCTGAGGGCAGCTTTCGGGGTGTGCGGAGCCATTGATTGTGGAGTTATTGTTCGATACTTTTGGGGCATCCAGGGAAAGAGCAAAAGTCAATGGAAATTCGGAAGTCAACTGCAACGGCAGCAAAGTGTGTAAAGTGAACCCAATTGTGGGGGCCAAGAGCGAGGGCTCTATTCAGTTAATGTTCCAGCATTTTGGGGCTTCAAAGCCCTCGGTGATCCATCTCCATTCAATGCGGTGATGGATGTTTGTAGTTAAAGCTAACTTATTGTTCCCAAAATAATTGGGTTCTTAGTGGTTCAGCAGTTAGTGTTGGAATTAAAAAAAAAATGTACTATAATCCTTTATATAATTAGAAGGCGTAAAACTAATATATTTATTTTTTTTTTTAATATTTAAATAGATCTAGAAACAACTTACCTCATAAAGAAATATATATTTTAGTCTTCCTATCTGTGATTTATATTCCTAAACCTTTGACTCGAATTCCCACCGAAAGTACCCTAATTCAGAAACCAGCCTCTTGTTCTTAACCATATTATAATTTACCCATGTTCCATATGGCTTGTGTGTCACATGAGCTTAATGATTAATGTGGCAATTCAATTTCACCGCATTTTCATAGCCACTGCCACTAAATCCTTCCATAAATGCCTCAGACAACGACCCCTCGTCATGGAAATCCGCCTAATGTGCTCTGCAAATAATTGGGCTTTCACGCGGCTCATTGCCAGTTTTTATAATCAATTATCCCCGACTCCCGGTCCTGGCTTCCCATCTAAATCGACGAGGCCTGGCAAACATTTGTATGAATTAGCATATGTCAATATTTGTTGAATTGAATTAACGCGCCGACTGTGTGTGTGTGTCCTCGTCTGACTTACTTTCTTGGGTGGCAGGGGATGACCCGGGTTTATTGGCGTCGTCGGCTGGTGTCGCCCCCCGCTGCACCCCCAATTTGTTATCATTAATTAAACGACAAGGCATTGAAATTTATTACACGCGTAGTTGACTTCCCTCCGCCCTCCCCCGAAGGACTCACACGCCCCGGCGGCCACCAAGACGAGCACGAAGTTTTACGTACGTACGGGAGGAAAGTTTTGAGACATAAATTGAGGCAATTGTTAAAACTAAAATTCTCGCACAAAATGTACGAAATTTCTCTGCGTCACGACTTGAGTTGAGAATTGTTTTTACCGCAAGAAAAAAGTTTCCGAGAGCTAGGGAAAGCCCCGAGTGTGCGAGTGTGCGTACTCATGCGTGATTCCCACAATCAAAAACTTAACTATCTCACCATAATTGCGTGCACTTGTCTGTTGTTGGTGTATTTAATGAAATTTTATTCGCAGCCCTCCCTCCCGACAAATCTGGGCAGCTCGCACAAGGCACAGAGCAGCTCCTTGGGTGACCCCACCAGGCCCACTCCCCACTCCCCACTCCCCGAGCAATTCCCAGAGCAACTTTCGTGTGCACACGCACACGGGGATTTCCATACGTTGTTGCCATGACTTCCACTGCGGCTCCAAACTCCAGTTCTGATTCTGTGACTCCAACTCTGACTCTCGAGAACTCGGTTTCCTGTTGCTCCTGGGGCTGAAAGCGGTGTGTCGACGTGGCTCCAGGACACGGAACCACAACACTCGGCGAAACTATTTCCCCTTACACTGAAAGTAACTTTTAAGCTGTGACCAGTAATTATTTTCAAAACGATTATCAATTGATTTGCTAAATAGAAGAGCTGGGAAAGAGCACAACTCAATTGTACATCCATAGAATCAATTAATAAGATAACATGTAATTAGTTCTTGTATCCCATATAATCCCCAAAGCAATCAATATGGCTTTAGTAATTCCTGAACCCTTCTTTTCCTCTGCACCAAGGTGACAGGGATCAGGTGCGGCTATAAAAGGGAGGCAGTTAAACTTTTTGCCGCTCAATTAATAAAATAACCCGAGAGGAAGCTGCTAATTGTGTACGCAGTCGTACGTGCATGTGTATTCGACTGTGAAAAATAGCAGAAAGAAAACAATTTCAACTTTTTTGTGGGCCCCCAACTATAAAAGAAGGGACAACGACGTCGACGGGGACGGCCATCTGCTCCAAGGGCAGGCCGAAACAGTTTATCGCGTTTACTGTCAAATAATGAAATTGCTGCCGCTGATTTATTTTGTTGACAACGCAGCTGTTGCCTTTTATTTTCAATTTTGATTGCCACATGACACGTCCCTAAACGAGAGACGAGACGAGTCGAGGCTGGATCCTTTCGGCCACTTTGGCCATCCGCATCCACATCCACAGCTAGCCATCTATCCATCTATCCACTTTGCCACAGCCCACAAACAATGCGATAACAACAAATCAATTCAACGCAAGCTGCCTCAACTAATAAAAAACGATTCACTTTTGGGCCGGGGATAAGAGGAAAATAAAGCCCCAACTCTCGGCTAGTTTAGTCGAATGTATCACAGATATATTCTTCACAGAGTTGAACAACAACGAAAGACAAGCATCAATATTGCATTCAGGGTTCCGACTTTGGCATACCATTTGGGATTATTTCTTGTTGATTTTTGATATTAAAATAAATTAAAGTTGTTAATTGTTAAAATTTGTATACCTTGTACTTTGCATATAAATAATAGCTTAATTTAAAACAGGAAATGGGAAAACAATTATCCCAGTTTTAGAAGAGAATGCAATTTGAAAATGAACTCTAATTGAAAAGGTTATTTGTATATTGAGTTAAATAATATATGGACAACTTAAAAATATTCATATTAAATTTATATAGTTTTCTAATAAAATATGGTATAGTATGTATAATATATTTAATATACTATAATAAATTAGAATACTTTTGATTGACTTTTCAAGAACTCTTCAATCTAAGTTATAGATGTATTCAATTTAAAAGTCCCCCTAAATCCTACTTATTCAGCTTCAAATAAATAATATTATTTTATATTAACTTAAACTTAACAACCAATATAAAATACCCTAAAAACTATCCCAACAATGGGTACACCAAAAGCAAGACATTTTTTCCTGCAAAAATATTGTCATTGAAAACAAAAAAGGTTGTGGACGTTTTCATAAAGGGCGGCAGTCGTTGAAATAAAAAAAAAAGTGAAGCACTGAGGGACACCAACCGCCCAAAAAACATGAGGCGTGGAGAGGGGGCGTGGTCAGAAGGAATAACAGTAGCAGCAATAAGAGAAAAAAATGTTCCAGAAAGTATTTTATAGTCCACATTGCCAGGCATTTGATTTGATTTCGATTTATGGCCGTCTCATCTCGTTCACGTTTCTGTTTTTGTTGTCCCGCTTGTCCCGTGGACGTGATGGGCGTTCCGGTGGGCGTGGTGGCAAGGGACTTCCCCCTGGGTCAGGAGGAGGGCTGCTGGCCAACTGGGCAGCAGGGTCGACAAATGCAATTAACGCTGCGCGAACTAATAAACTGTTCGCCTCGAGTCAACTCTGCCTTTGTTGTCTATCAATTTTAATTATGTTCGGGTTAATGAATTTTATTGCATCTCCGTGCAATCGCTCATCCTTTGTCCCTACGCTTTTCCATTTTATTATGATGATTTTTCATTAATGTGGAATGGGAAAAATGCCGGAGTATTCAGCCTTTTGTGTAAATTGTTTAATCGAAAATCGGAATAAAAATTTAATGGAAGATACAAATAAATGTATTTATTTATTAGCATTTCATTAAATCGAAAAATATTAATTTGCAGCTAGAATTGAGTTTTAACAAGAATAATAATAAACACATTCCTTACAAAATTTTGAAATATTGGGTATATTTTAATATTTTAATAATTAATTTATAAGGATTTTATGGCTGAATCGTAATATATATGACATTTTGCATTCTCTGTCTATTTGGATATCTTAAGCCTTCAAGAAAACCCCATTTATTTAAAGTTTTTATATCGATATTTATCTATAAATTTTATGATAATTTTTTTAGGGTAAATTAAAGACTAAAAATGTCATAACTCCGCCAAAAAAGCATTAATTTTGATTCAGAAAACTTTGCTATGCTAGTTTTTACTAGGTTAATAATGCTGCATACTAAATATAAAATTTTAGGAAATCAAAATTTTGGCCAATTTTTGACAATTTTAACGATGTAACCCCTTATAAAATTTTGAAAAAATCAAAAATTTTTTTTTCAGCCGGACATGGCTAGATCGACTCAGCTGTTGATGCTGATCAAGAATATATATGGTTTATAGGGTCGGAAATGAGTCCTTCACTGCCTTGCACACATCTGACTAAAATTATAATACTAGGGTTAATTTCAATGTAAATTAGTTGTCCTTTAATGTTATTTACAGTTTTATCTAATTAGTTGTTTAAAACTAAACATGATTATAAAGGAAAGGCAAATAAATGGCAAATATGTTGCATTTAATTAATACGAATAGGACTAAACATGTCACTGTTAACAAAGGTTCTTTGTCAACATAAATAATCAACATTAATATATTCCCATTAATTCGATTTATTTATCCTAGAAACAAATAACAACCTCTGTCTCACTTTAGTTTGTCACCTCTCTTGATATACACAAACAAAACAAATACAAAGAAGAGAAGTTCTTTTCGGAAAAGGCAGAAATTAAAATTAAAATCCAAGGCTATAAAAATATAGTTCCATTTAAGCTGGTGGCAAAATATCACCTCAATTAAATTACGCATTTCATTTTAATAAGCTGTGGCAAGTTGAAAACCCATCCGTGGCTCGCTTAAAATCCTTTAAACTGCCTTTTTAATTTTTCCTTTCATTACACAGGCGCACAGAAAGGCGGGTAAAAATGGGGTAAAACATTATTACTGAATGATTGTTGGTGATTCGGGCAAATGTTATTAAAACCTGAAAACCTGAAGATTTCTTCACGTAGATAATTTCGTATATAAATTTGCATTTAAATGCGTATTAAATGGCACAGAAAATTCCAACAGGGGGAGAGGCGGAGATAGTCAGGGAAATGGTTACGTATGTACGTGTGTTGGGTAAAAGATTAAACGCATGCTTTGCTCTGCATAATTGTTGCATAATGAACTGAAGGATATGAAGGATATGCTGGCCATGCACACTCGCACACTCACACACCCGGATGCCTGAGTGGATATTTATATGCTTTTCGAAGCTGACCAGAGGAGGAGCAGCGGCGGCAGAAAGGAGCTCGAGTGGATCAGTGGCAAAAAGGGCAGTAAACAAAAATCCCCCAGCGACGTTAATTAAATTGCATTGCATATGCAAGTTGGCTGCATTTTAATTGGATCGGATTTAAGAATAATGCCCAAAGTCATCAGGATGCGTGCTCCCCGCTCCACGCCCTGCACTTCACCCCTGGGAGTCTGCCACGCATTATGCACCTCCATCGCTCCATCCAGCGTATCCTTCAGCTCCTTGCCACCCCGCACCTCCGGCATTAAGTTCATGAGCAAAGTTTTTCCTCTGGAGCCAGAGACAATGGCCGGGCAATGCGTTGCGATGGCAAAAGTTAACTTCGTCTTGGCTGCGAAAAAGAGGAAATATATGTATGCCTTTATAAAGCTACTTATGCGGACTGGAGGATACCCATTTTCTTGAGACTGGAAACTATTTAAGGGGGTACACAATTGACAAATGGAATTATAAGTTGATAAATAAAGGTGGTAGGTATTAAAGTATCCTTTGAAATAAGAAACTTAAACCAAGTTCTGCTTAGCTTAAAAATTAAGGAAAACATAATTTAACTTATATCACAGGGGACAATAACTATGATAATACCCCAACTACCAGGTACAAAGTAAACGGAACAGAGCCTCCGTCCGATATGAGAGCTGGAGCAGGGAAACTTTTTTGGTTAGCTTCATCAGTGCGCCGCTGAGAGTTTACCACTGGGATCTTTGGATCAGCAACTCGCTCTAACAAACCAATAATAATTTCCGGCAGCCGAGCATCTCCTCCAGCAGCTGCAGCTGCATCTTGGGAATAGTCAAGGATATTCTGTGATGCTGTGCAGGATGAGGCTGAGGATGGGGAAGAGCGGCTGTAGGAAGCGCCGGCGTCAGCGGATGCTCGTCTGATAGTGAGACAAACAAATTGAATTGGCTCCCAGCTTTGACTTGGCTCTCTGCCTTTTGGCCTAATGTGGTTATGTAAGCAGCCAGTGGAAATCTGGCTGCCTGTGGATATTGCAAATGTAAATATTATTGGTAGCCGCCGCTTGCTGGGGACTCCCCGCAAATCGATCGATGCTCAGACCACAGGAGCAACAATTATTATTTATTTACTAAAATCTGTATGTATAAATCTATTAATATGTATGTAGTGTGAATTTAAATTTATAGACGCAAATGTTAATTTTATTACGGGAAAACTGTATTTGCTTGCAGCACACGGCAAGTACATATATTGAAAGGATTTGGGTAGGAATATAAATGCAGTCAGTAAAATAGGTTTGTCGACTTTCACTTTCTGCTACATAATAAAAATAAAACTTTATAAACTATCTAAAATTCCTATATATCCCATTTACGAGTATCAATGAAGGCCTCAACTACATTGCATACTTTAACCAATAAGTCAAGCTTTCAAACACTTTCAATAAAACTGCTTTCCTATATTATTGTTCTCCATTGTACTGCGCTGCGTACTCATTTGCGTGGGGAAAGGATTAACGCGCGGCTTAAATCGCAGTCAATTTACTGCCCGGCGGCCTAGGCAGCAAATTTGCATTTTCAACTTGTAAACAAATCGAAAAGCAATTAAATTATTTAAATAAAAACAACATCGGCGACCGCAGCAGGCCGAACAATAAGCGTGGCTTGCTGCAAGCATAATGAAAACTCTGAATTAATAATTGCGCATACGCCGTGTTTAACAATGGCGTATGTGCGGGTGTCCCGCGGGGTGCGGGGGGAAGGGAGGGCCCCCGGAGTTCGCAGAGGTCCTGCTGCAGACCGCCTGCTGCATTATATATGCTAATTTGTGGCTAAGCCAATAACCACTGGGAAACAGGAACCCGACAGGACACACACGTCAATAACACTCATACGCCCAGTTGGCCAGGCCGATGATGAGTGACAGAAGGCGAGCGGGGAGGCTGCAGGCTCTCGGCAGGATATTAAGGAATCCAGGCACGCACATGCCAGAGCGGCAGCAGCACCGAGTTGGACATCCATAATCCTTATCAATTGTATTACTTCCGGTCAATACTAACCACTGACATATCCTATTAATTTCATAAGCAATTGAGTGCAAAACTGTAAAGCGGATGGAACGAGGCGAGGCAGAGAGTCTGCTGCCATGGCTGCCATTTGTACGTGACTCTTTTTGATACGAATGAGCGCACTTACAGGACACAAGGACCAGGGCTTCAAGTCTTTCCTTTTCTTTCCTTCCTCGCCGGCCCGCTCTCCCGCTCTCCCGCTGCCCTGCTGCCTCGTTCAGCTTTCAAATCGAAAAATACTCACATTGTTCACGTGCCAGTTGCTGGTCGTGGATCCTGGGTCCCGGCCACTCCTGCCCCCTGATTGTACATTTCGCGAGATTACGGCAAACTCTCATTATTAGAGGAACGGAAGCCCGGAAATGAAGTGCCGCAGTGCCAACCGTCTCCTTCTTCCCTGCGATGGTATCTCTTTCTCTCCCCCTGCCTGTTTTCTTGATTTCTTGTGCTGCCCTCATATCAATAACTAAGCAAATTGTTTGCCCAGCTCCGGCAGCCAGAGCTGGGCACATGCTTTAAATTCCACTCTTTCCTTGCTGCCCAGTTCCAGTCCCAGTCCCATTCCCAGTCACAGCGGCAGGATCCTGGATTCCCTGCCAACCTCTGGCATTGGACATGCTGCTAATGTTATTTTAGGAGAACTTTTTTAATCTGCCCCTGCTGCTCCTGCTGCCGCCTTTGCTGCTGCTGACAGAACCAATTAAGCGCAACCGAGTACACGGAGAGAAATGGTAAAGAAAGCTGGAGAAGCTCTGTATGCCTTTGATAACTCAACTTATTAAAGCTTTAAAGAGTCGTTTAGGTCTAAAGAAATATTATTAATTCGTGTATTAATATGTCATGTCATACAAACTCTGATAGTTTCTCACAGACTTAAGTTAGTTTTTATTCATTAAGTTGCAATATTTGACTTTTCTCCGTGTTATGAATATTTTGTTTAAACTATAATGTCTTATGCCTTGAGAATTAAAATTACAATAAAATATTTGATTATAAAAATATTTTAAAAGATAATATTTTGATTTCCTTGGAAGTTATATCTTCTTAATTTTTTAAACAATCTTTATTAAGGCCAAGGATTTATTTGTATTATAAATAATATTTTTAAGGAATTTATTTCTGTTTTTATTTTCTTTATATGTTTTGCGATTCGAAATCGAAGAACTATCGGTGAGTGTAGCAGAAATACGAAACATTGCTGAAAAATTCCAACAATTTCCAAAAAGGTTTGTGCGAAAGGGACGGGCACGGTGGCAGGTCCTGCTGTCCGCCGCAATCAGCGACTCAACTGGACCCTCTCGCTGTACGTGTGAGCCAGTGGGAGTGCGCGTGTGTGCGGGTATTGGCCATGTTGTAAAACGTCAAAAGCGTTAAACGTAATTGAGCTGCGCGCACAAATACAAATAAATAAATGCCGCTGCAGAGGAGCGAGTGCGTGGGAAAAGCGGGACGGGGAAAGCGGGACTGGGAAAACCAAGCGAAGCAGAATCCTGTCTGCTGACGATGGCGAGGAGTGCTGAAAAGTTGAAATGTTATTTGAAATGTTGCAACCAGTCAGCAGGCAAAAGTGCCGGGAACAACAAAGGGCCAGCGCCATGTACCAAAAATTGGTATTTAATTTTCAACCCAACTTGCAGTCCACGGGGGAAAACGCAGCTGCCTTTCACTTTCCCCCTCTCCCGCCCTCTCCCTCTGTTGTTGCTGCTCGCTTCAGAGCAATTTGCCGCATTCCAAACTCACTCATACGCGTGTATATATGTGTATACAGAGGAGCAGGAGTCCACCAGCCATAAAGGATCCAACAGAAAGAAAACAAAACAATCCGCAAAAAAATATACACGAAAAATTTGCACCGAAACTTTTCCGTGTGGCGGAATTTCCCGTTTCACTTCGTACTTCCTTTATTTTTTTGGCAACGTTTTCATTTTCATTTGACAGGACCTAGAGTGGCGAGAAAAAAGCGTTAAACACAGCGATATAATTTGGTCCCGAAGCTAATCATTTATGCAAATAACTCATACATTTTCGATTAGCCAGCACTTAATCAGATTTCCAGCGGGGCGAACATATATAAAATTGATAAACAACAGCTTGTGCAGATAGGAGCAGATGATGTCTTTCTCCCAAGTATAAATTAATGCATAAATTACGCCCCCGAGAAATTACACAGTCTTCCCTTCCAGACATAACTTATCGCATTTCCTATTTAGATTTAGACAACACAAACATAGACACATACTAAAAGCGCCTTTGGCAGCATACACACATGCAGCAGCTTATTTAATTAAATATAAATCGCTGTGCTGGCACACATAAATTTAAACTAAACACATCAGGAAAGTGGCACTTAGGCCACAGAACTAAGAAGACTAAATACTCTGGAATAAAGAAAAGCGTCAAGTATTGAAAATTTAAAATAATTAAGATGTGGCTAGGTTACTTCAATTTCTATATCTTTAATTATTTCTTAAAGTCTTCTTAAGACTTTATTCATAATAACAGCGACTTTGAAAGCCGGTATCTCTCACTTGCCATAAACCCATATGATGATGCATCCTAAGGACTCTTTTATACTCCGCACAACACATTAATTTCGTTCTAAATAAATAAGAAAAGCGCCGGCTCCCACACCCACACCCACATACACACACACTCGGCAAATACAACAATTAATCATTACGTAAAGCAACTCCAACTCCGTTTCCACACTGTTTGACTTGGCTCACATGGCGTATGCGCAATGTCAAATAAATTACGATTTCCGAGGCCGAGTCCTGGAGGCTGTCTGGGGCACCTGAAGCAGCGTGTGTAAGTGTGTGGTGGTGGAGGCCCCTGAAAAGGACAAGGCCCTCGCAGGCTAATCCTTTCTGCCCGCCACTTTGGTCCTGAATAGACCTGATTTTTGTTCTTTGCCTCAGTTCATATTTATTCATTATTTATGGTGCATAATCAATCAATATGCTGCTTGATTTGATTATTTCTTTATTTTCATTTCGCTGGCCATGATTGTTGATGTCCTCGAACTCGTCCTGTCCCGGTTTCTGCTTGCCGTCGCCGGGGAGAGGGTCGTCCTGCTGCCCTCGCAGCTGTAATTCGCGTTAGACGCTCCAGCAATTTATATCAATACAAATCCAATCGTAGTGCGTCCTTCGGCCCCACAGCCTCCGCATATCCTGAGCGCGAGAGTGTGTATGTGTGTGTGCTGATTTGATGTTGCTTTTTTCTTGCTTTTTGTCTTTGATTGAGCTTGTTATGTGCTATCTACACAGCCAGCGCCACCACCGCACCCACTGTGTGTCCCCATTGTATTTGTCTATATCCCAACTGCAGCATTTGCCATCAGTCATGGTCGCGCCACGCCCCAATTCGGCCCAGCGCCATCATCATCGCCATCATCATCGCCATTGCCATCATTGCCATCTTCATTGAAGTCGCTCCAATGATTTTTCTGTATAAATTTCTGTTTATCGAGAGCATTTCGCTTCTGATTTGTTTCGTCCTCGTGCCCAACCGACCTACAAGAGAGACCCCCGAGCCCCTGAAGCACTCAAACCCCGTCATCACGCGTCTGCCAGGACGATGTGTATAAAAAATTTAAATGTCACGTGCCTTTCATCAAACATCGCGATAATATTGGATTGGTTTGGGGACCCGACTCCCGACGCCCGACGCCCTTTAAAGCAGCCCTGACCTCAGCTTTCGGGTCTGTCAATATTTGCTATTGATTTTACCGTAATAACATTCCCGGAGCGTCGATAAATTTTCAAATAACGCATTTCACCTTCCGGGCTTCAACCTCAGCAGAGCCCCAGACCCCCAGGAAACTCCTCCGCAACCCAGTGCCAATAAATAAATCGGAGTTGCTGTGTCCCCAGGGACGGGGCGTGACCCTGCCCGCCGCCAAGACGAAAAGTCAACAATTGTAAGTGCGCATTAGTGATATAATTATTGCACTTATTCTAATGGCTGCTTGCAAAGTTTCAGGATAGCTGGGAGCAGGGGAAGCAAGGCGGGGTGGAGGGTGAAAGCAGGTTAGGGGAAAAGGGGAGTTAATGCTGGAAGTTTTCCGCTCACGTCGAATGACGTCTTGATTTCAAGGAAATATTGTATTTCCAGTGGCTTATTTTACGAAAAAGCTTGTATGGGATGTGAACCAGTATGGGTTTTAATTGTAAGTCTGTTATAATTGGAAAGAAAAACAAGGAAAATCCCCAAGCAAAACACATGCTGTGTACTAAGTGGATATGATAGTTCTTTGTAAGGAAAATGCACTTGTTGTGTAGCCCCTTTCTTTACATATTTTCTGTTGATTCAAACTATCTGAAATCTTATTAAAAAATTTCTTTCTTTTATATTATTTTTCTAATTATGTAGTTACGTCGTGTGCTTTGAAGTCTAGATGTCCTTTTTTTGCGCTGTTGACTCTAATTTAATGCTGTCCCTGTGCAAATAGATTTACATGATTCGAACGAGTCGCGGGATGCGATGCGATGGGTTGTGACTGTGCTGTCATGGCAACTTTTAATCGGCTCTGGGTCGCACAGTTGCTCATCGGTGGAAGGGCTGCCTGTCATCAGGACATTTGCATACGGCCATCAGTCACAGTACTCCGGAGGATGCCGGCGGCAGGAAGACGACTCTGCAGCGGCAGCTGGAGCAGCAGCAGGGGCCCGTGTGGCTGTGCCTCGGGATCGCTGTTCCGCTGCTCCGTGCACATTCGTCTTGTAAACATGGAGTTAAGCGCCATTAATTTACCACTCCCCCCTTTCAGTTACCCACCTCACACCTCCTTGAGGCATTTGCATTGCGTTAAAATCACTCCGGTCGGCGTATTAGTGCCTTCCTTCCGCGTGTCACGTTCCCTGCAAATTTTTCAGCCCAGGCAACGAAAAAGTTTTCCTTTTGATTTCTGCCTTTTACGAGCCTTAAGTGAATTTCAGCGTGTGCAGCTTACGCACACAGCAGGGCCCGCCCCTTTCCTAAGAAGCCACCCCTGTTTACTGTCACCATGTCGCCCCCACTTACCCCCACTTAGACGTGTGATTTACGCAATGTCTTTGGAAGTTTTCATTTAATTCACTTTGAAGCGATTATTTCACGCTTTTAAAATAATTACTATACGTGGCGTATACGTAATAACTTCCCTTTCCTATTAGCAGACGCGAAAAAGAAAACAAAGAAATGGCTAGAAAGGAAAGGAATTTAGTTTCAAAACAAGTAAGTGGCTGTAGTCTGGCATGGCGAATGCAGGATACCCCTGGATTTTTAGGATAATTAATAAAAATAAGTGATAAGCAAATAATGAACTTATACCAGAGTCTTGTTCTTTCTTCTCCAAATGCCTTCTTAAATCTTTACAGATACGCTTTCCCCCTAATAGTTTCCCAATTCCAGCACATTTCCTGCCGGTTTTTACCAGCTTGTTTACCCTTTTATGGAAACTTGTTTACAGCAAAACAGTCTACCCCGACAGGACACAAGTAGCACCGGAGGAGTGGTAAAATCCAGGGTGGATAACGAGGATAAACTGAGGGAGCCGCCGGCTGCGTGCACCTGCGATGTGGCAGGGACGTCTCAAGAGGCTGACCAATGTTGATCCCTATTAGTGGCGCAACCATTCGAGGCTCAGTCTCCATCCGGGGGATATGTGCAGATGCTATCGGACGCCGGCTGTCCGTGGGGGGAAAAATGCAACCAGTTGCGGGACTTTTCGCAGTCACTCTTTGCTGGGGAGGCGGGGGCGGCGTGTGCGAGTCCTTGCCATTGTCCGTTCGGCTTAACCGCAAATCCTTTTTAACATATAAAAAGTTACGTTTCTCGTAGATGTTGTCTGGATCCGCCGCTGCCGCCTCCTCCGCCGTCTCCTTCGTCCACTTGTGAGTGTGTGCGGTGTGCTGGTATTCCCATAGTTGTTGTCAACACCGTTTTATCCTTGGCATTGCGTGGCTGCCAGGACACAAGCCGGGGCCGTGTCCTGCGTTATCCAGGGCGTTGCGTTCAATTGAATTTGCGATATGTGAATATTTAAGCACTGCGCTGGGACCCTCAGCCCAGGAGCCCTCCTCCTTCGCCTACATAACTATCATTGCTGTGGTCCTTTCCCCAAGCACCCTCCTCGTCCTTCGTTGTACTGAATTGAATTTTTATTGCACGATAAAGGCGAAAGCCAGGTGAAGCAGACAGGCCAGCCCGCACTCCGCAAACACATTGTAAACATTGTAAAATATTTGTATTCAAGATTTCTGCTAACCACTGGCCAAGTTTATTGATTCCTTATCCGCAGACCGCACTCTGCCCCCGGTATATCCGTATCTGTGTCGCCGTCTCGCCATCTCTCTGGCCGGACACTTCTTCAACTGACAGCATTTGCAAAATGACACACGGAAAATGGTCAGGAAACGAGGACGGCGAATGAAGATGGAGCACAGGACGAAGAAAGCGGAAGGTTGTCACTGCGACAGTGGTTTCCTGGACTCAATAAATAAGTGGTATGTGTCAGTCGAGCACATCAGTTGGGCTAGTTGGGCTATATATCGAATTATTCAATCAGTGGATAAGATGGATAAATATTATGGGAAATATATATCGATCCTTGGAAACATTTGTACTTATTATTCAGTTAACTAGGTTTAACTTTCTTGATATAAGGATATGACTTTATCCCATTTATTTGAACTTTAAACCATTTACATTTAGTTTCTTAATCATAATTATCCCGAGTCTCTTTAAGTACTCCCTGCTGGGCATTATTTATTCGACAGTATCACACAGAACCCCTCTACATCTTATTTATTGTACTCAAAACTCGACTTGTTTTTTGCAACTTTTCCCTTTTTTTCCTCTGCTTTCGTCCTCTTTTGGATAACAACCGAAGTCAATTTCGGCGAAAACTTTTTAGAAAATTGAACAGAATTTACAGCGCATCGACAACCACTGACGGGGATTGACGAATGGAACGATTGGAGTGAAAGGCTGGCCGGGTGGGGAATGGATCTAAGGATGGCTCTGCCGCAGGACCGAAAAGGACATTCGTCCAGACGCATTTTGGGCCAGTGCCTCGCTCTCGCTCTCTGTTTATGTTTACGTTTACGTTTACGTTTATGTTTATGTGCGTGTGTGTGTGGTATCCTGGATCCGTCCGAACGTGTCTCAATATATCCGATCCCGATCCGGGGATGAGTGCGTGTGCGTATGGGTGTGCCTGGGCCAGAGCTTGTGCGTGGGGAGTGTGTTAAGGTTTTACTGTCTGTGATTTGATGTTTACAATAGCAAAGGATGCGACTGATACGGCCCCAGACGGCTGCCGGGACAGAGGACATTTAAGCCCGACCAGAGACTCAGAAGCAGAAGCAAGTGATTTCAATAAATTTGATGGTTTTCCATTTGCAACCCAAACTCAATCGTCTATTCGCAGTAAAAAATTTCGAATTACGCAGGACGAGGAAGGGAGCAGGGCAAAAAAGCAGCAGAGCCTGGATAGCTGGATGATTCGAATTGGGGGAGGCGCTCAAATGACTAATACAAGCCAAGTTATTGACATGGCAGCGGCTTTGCCCTCAACGAGGGTAACACTCTCTGCGTTAAGTTTCCCCCTTCAAACGCTCAAAAATCTACACTGCAATTAGAGGGGTGAATAAGAGCAATAAAAATCTAGAAACTTTTAATTTTTAAAAAATTCTTAAGCTCAGAAATATATTATCAATTTTTGTATACTTAATGTGACATAATTTAAGGTGATTTCCTCTCTAAACTAAGTTATTTTTTAGGGAAGCAAGTAGTTTTGGATAATTATTTAACTACTCAAATACAGAATTCATAAAGGGCAAATAATTATAATTAATTGAATTCATTAAATGACTACTATAGTAATAATAATTATTATTAAATTATAATAGTACTAATTGAATTTATTTTCTCTGTACAGAAATACCCCAAATACCATATATACATACTTAGAAAATCCTCTAAAAAGAAGCAGAGTGTGAAAGGCGGGCGACGAGGAAAAGTTTCGGGGATGCGTATAACTTCAAAATGACTGCTTTATGTAAATCCCACGGATAACGTTTTGCAAATTGAATTTTTAGCATTCTATTTTATTTATTTTTCGCCTTTTTGGTTCGGCATTCGACGACGGTCGGGGTATGTGGACGGCGTTTGGCTGTCACCAGAAGGACAGGCCCCTGTATAGAGTCCTTCGGTGGTCGCAGCAAATTCGCAGCCGCATCCGGATCCGGCTCCGGTTGGGGCTCCATCGACCCGCCCCGCAAAAACCCCATGGATACTTTGCGTTCCATGCTGTAGTTGCATGACAGTTAAGCTGGCAGGATAAGCAGCAGCAGCAGGCAGCAGCAGGCGCAGCAGCGGCAGCGGCAGGAGAGCGGAGCGAAGGACCAAGGCCAGGACCCAAATCGAAACCAACTGTCAGACATATTAGCATGTAGGCATAGACATGTTGGCTCTACATCGACGTCGAGAGGCGCAGCATTGCAGGGAATTTCGGGTGTGATTGGTGGCATCGGGATCCGGAGGTCGGGTCCGGAGATGAGGTCCTGGAATGAAGCGATTGCCACTGCCGGCATGTCAGGATGGATCAGTACTTGGACAAGCGCGGTGCTAAATACGCTCGCAGCGAGTAGAGATTTGTACGGAGTAAAGTGGGCCAAGTTGCGAGGATTCTCTGTGGAACTGGTTACTGGAAAATAGCAAAACTTTATGCTACACAAATATAAATTAAAGTGTTTTCTGGAAAACAGGAATAACGAAATAACTATGATGATATATTAATGTTTCATCCGAATATTTCTATTTAATAATCTCTCTTTATTTACACTGATCTTAATTGCAATATTAATTTGAATTAAAAACAATTTGCTTTTCAATAAATACATTTAATAAGCTTTCACTGTCAGCCCCTTGTTACAATGAAAACTATTTACTTTTCCTTTAATCTCCAAGCACCACAGTTGCATGTTAATTTAAATTAAAGGCTTATTAAAGGCTCAATTAAAATGTAATTGCAGACAATTTAAAAATTCTCCGGTAGGAATTCAATTTATGAAATATGTAACTAGGTTTAATTACATCAAATTATGGACAATCTTCAGTCAGAGCCTTTTGCATATTTCAGGTGATAAATAAATAATGATGAAAGGTGAAAAACTTGGTCAACTTTCATTTTCTCAGTATGAGTTCCGGGAAGCAAAGAACCTTGCGTGTTTTTAGCCTGAATTTGATTTAACCATTTAAATTATATACCATGAGCGGTATAATTTTTTATATCAACTAGCAAGTTGTATTAATCGGAAGGACAACTTGGTCTTGGAATTTAAAAGGACATGCAAGGGTCGGCTTTAATGCTGTTTTAATGGGAGAGTTCCGTTCCACTTTTTATTTTTGCGTTATTGTTGACCCCAACCTATCAATTAGGTCCTTTGTTTTTTGCCGTTCATTCCGATTGCCATCATTTGTAATTGCTGTCCCTGCCGTTATTTATGCTCATGTTTATGCTGCTGTTGGCATTCCGTGTCAAATAAACTTGTTGTCGATGCCATTCCCTTGTTGTTGTCGAGTCTATGTCATTTGGCAATCGGACTAATGAGTTTTGTGATTTTTCATTTATTCATTAAATTTTTTAATTAGCCCGCGCAATTGTTTTTCTTTGTTCTTTGTTTCCTCCACCCAATTTGCATGTTGTCCTGTTGCCTGCCGTTTCTGTTGCTGTTGTTGCTGGGGCTGGAACAAATGTTGTAATTGAAAAATAAATGATGCAATCAACTTGCTGACCTGTCGTCGATGTAGCGAAATATTTGGTCAGCAATTGACCCACACAGTGGAAATCGGTGTTAACTTTCAGCCTGTCAGAACACTGCCGTCCTGTCGCTCCATTAATGCTCCGTGTTTTATGCTCTGGTATTTTATGCCCTTGTATTTTATGCAGTAGTATCACTTAGTCGACGCTTTGAAAATGGGTCTATAAAAATCACATAAAATATTTAGCTTACTAAATTCAGTCATTAAAGGGAATTTTACGGATATCTCTAGGTTTTAAAGTCTCTTAAAGGGGAGCCTAACAACAGGAAGTGGAATATTTTGGCAGTAATTTTTAAAACTTTCTGTTGATAAAAAAAGTGAATTAATTTAAAGCTAAACGCTTACATTTAAATCATTATTAAATATAAATTGTTTAATTTTTAATATATTTTGTAATATCTTTTTTCAGGAATAGTCTTAGTAATAATAATTTCCTATTCGTTACCTATTACTCGACCCTTTTATATGTAAGTGTGGCTTGTGTTTGGACAGCACACATCAAAAATTACAAATGTTAAAAAGGGCGACACTCGCTGACTGCCACGCCCCGGACCATGCCGAACACAGCCCAAAGCCAGCCCCCTTTGGGCCCTCTGTGCGGCGAAAAAGGTAATTATGGCCCCGGTGGGCCAATGGCTGCTGGCATTTCTGGTATGCCCAGCCATTTTTGATTGTAATTGTTGTCGATTGTCATTACAGTTTCTGCCCCGTAGTTGGATTTTGGCCGCCTGATTTTTGCTTCAAGCCGAAACCCATTGTTGCGGCAGTTTTGCTGCGCGGTTTGTAGCGCGGTTTGTTTGTTGGCAGCGTCGCATTGCCGCGCCTGTCAACACAATAGTTGTTGTGCCGGGGCGTTGTTGTTGTCCCTCCTATTGTTGTTATTGGCCTGCCGCTTGCCGTTGTTTGTTGCTTTTGGCCAGAAAACCACAGAGCCCAGCAGCCAAGAGTGCCGCGTATATCAGAAATTTCCCTGCTGCCGGCGAGCCAGTTTTTTTTCTGTGTTGCGAAATTAACGCGAATTGAGCTGTAAGCCCTGGCCAAGTTCAGTCCTGACCATTGACCAGGTACAAATTTATAGGGCCAATAGAATGGCCATCGATGAGGGGCTTCAGTGCTGTTGGCCAAAAACCAAAGACCACAATGGGCGTCGGACTCAATCTGCTGCAGGTCGTGAAAACATTTGGGCACAAAATCGCCGGGCTTAAAATTTCTTGTTTGGCTCCATGTATAGTATTTACTGCAAAGCAGGGTAATTATTTTACAGATCAGCGTTTGGTTTGGTTTAAACTGAAGTTTGATTTGCTTTTGGAATGACAAGTATACTGCAACATCATTTTAAAGATCTTTAAGACAGGATAAAGACTTCTTTATCATTTAAAGGATCATTTATAGTTGAAAAATTATTTTTCCCTTGGGTTAATTTACTGAAATATTTAACATATTTAATTAGTACCACTAGAACCAGATATAAGTTTAAGTAATTTATTCCCATTTTCAATTAAATTTGAACAGCTCAACAAAGCGGCCTTTAAAGTGGAAATAAAATGGAAATTTCCTTTCAATCTCCAGCGACTCCTTGTTAGATTTCTTTTATTTTTCGATGTCGCTGTCAAAGCCTTCTCGCCCAAGATTTTCCAAAGGATTTGAGGCAGTTATTCCGTCCTGGCCCCTTTGTGTATGTACATACAGCGGGGCGGACACCTTTGGCTCCGGCTACCAAGTTTCGGTTGCTTTTCGCAAAAGATTTTGAGAATTTTGGGCACGTTCGCGACGTTCAAAAGAGATTAAAAGCGTATAATTGTCGCCTTAGCAGCACGAGTGGGGGATGAGTTTTGCTCAGTTTTGCGCTGCTCCGGGTGGGTGGCCCGGCTCTTTCTGTGGGAAGTTATTGCGAAGTTTTTCGGGGGCGTGGCAGCTGCCCATGCCCCGGAGCAGCCGGCCCCCTTTCGGCCATGGATGGGAGCTGTCGGGCATGATTTAGGCAAAGTGCTCAGAGGCCTTCACTTCACTCCATGCCGGGCCGAGCCAGGCCAGGCCAGGCCACGCCATGCCACTTGTGCCTGCGGCGCACAGTGGTTGCGCCCATAGGCCAAAAATAAAAAAAGTGATTGCAACAAAAACGTACGAAAAGTAAACAAAGCGACTCTAAAATGTCCAAGCTTCTTCATGGCAAACTAGATTTTTCTGTAAATCTAACGGGACTTTCTAAAAATAGATTTGAAGCTGTGAATTTTTGCTCATTTGCAGAGCGCAGCTGCGCGAATCGCGAATTTTTCACAACGAAACCGAACTTTGAAGTGGTCAGATCATTTATTACGTGTCCGAATTAAATTTTGTTGAAATGGATTTTGAAGTTGAAGGTATTTTCTATTAAATGAGATATAATTTGATATATTAAGATAAATATTTGTTATTATTAAATTATTGTGAATAAATACATGTTTTTTGTCTATATTTTGAACGTATTTTTTATGTTTAGCTAAAGTAATAGTTGTGACCCCACAAAAATCCACAATTGGTTTATATGCCAATGTCTTTGTTGGATTTTAAAGATTACAGATGTGTAAAAATATTCTGCCGAAATTTGCCGATGCGCCTACAATCGTAAAATTACTAACACCGTCTTTACTATTTCAGGGTCCGTTTTGCCGTTTATTTACTTGTGCTGCTGCTCTGTCTTCGTGTGTCAACCTTTTGTTTATTTGTCAACAATTATTAAGATCACTTATTAACAGTTTTTATTATGTTTGATATTTCCTTGCATTCAATTTGAATAGGTTCTTCATACAAGTGTGTGTTTGCACGATCTTATGTTTTTGATTTGTGGTGCGGCGAAAAGGGAAGCGCCGTTGAAAAGCAAAACAAAATTATTGTAGATCTAGAAGCGAACATCATTAAAAACGGTTATATTGCTGATATGAGTGAGTTAGAAAAGCGGATTGGATACATATGTAAAAGAATTATAACGTTTTGGCTTAAATACAATCGCACGAAATCATCAATTCTCCAAAGTCAATCTGATTGGATGAATGAAAAAGAAACCTTTCTGATAACGTGTGCCCCATCCACATCCAAAGGTTCCGACCGTGGACGACCGAAAACTGATTTTGTAGAAGGTTCTAAGCGGACAAAACGACGAAGGATTGCTGAGCTGTCGAAAACGGACGAATCTATGGCAGATATATTACGCTCATGCAATTCATCTCAACCAACGCTAACCGAATTTAATGTGGATGAAGTCTTGTCACTCTTTCTCGATACAAATATGAGTAAACATCAGTATTTGCTTATTCGTAGTTTTATTAATAGTAAGACTAATTTTAATTTACTACCAAGCTACGAAAAACTTCTGGCAACTAAGGCACTAACTTATCCCGAAAATGTCATTGTCAGTGAATCCAAAGCCGAAGTTGAACTGCAAAGCTTGTTGGATCACACGGCGTTGCGTATTGTAGAACTTCAAGCTGATGTCTTTGAGTTCATTGGTGATGATAGCGTGAGTGAATTCATTTTAATTGGCAAGTGGGGATTTGACGGCAGTTCGGGTCATTCAGAATATAAGCAGAAAGCATTAAACAATATTGATGATTCGAATTTGTTTATGACTTCCTATGTACCACTGCAACTTGTTACTCAAGAAAATGATCCCAAGAAACGAAAAATAATTTGGAAAAATCCTCGACCGTCATCCACACGTTACTGCAGACCAATAAGGTTTCAATTCCAAAAAGAAACCGCGCAATTGACTTTAGAAGAAGCCAAATACTATAAAAACAAAATTTCTGCGCTGAAACCATATACCTGTAAAGCACTATCCAAAAATATCACAATTACGCATCAATTGCAATTAACAATGGTTGACGGAAAAGTATGTAGTGCTTTAAGTGAAACATCTACCAATAAATGCTATATCTGTGACGCAAAGCCGAGCGAGATGAATGACCTGGAAAAATGCTTGAGCAAAAAAAGTTAACGAAGAGCATTATGAGTTTGGGTTGTCTCCATTGCACTCATATATTCGGTTTTTTGAATATTTCTTGCACTTGGCATATAGGTTGCATTTAAAAACGTGGCGAATATGTAACCCAGAAGACAAAAAAGCCTTTAAGGATAGGAAAACAAAAATTCAAGCAGACTTCCGCGCCAAAATGGGATTGCATGTCGACCAACCAAGGAGTGGAGGTAGTGGAACTTCGAATGACGGTAATACGGCGAGAAGATTTTTTAGCGATTGGAAATTGTCTGCTGATATTACAGGACTGGATGAAAATGTTTTAAATAGGTGTGCAATATTACTGCAATGCATGGCATCTGGATATAAAATAAATTCAGAAAAATTTGGAAGCTTTGCACTTGACACCGCCAAAAATCTAACTCAGTTATACCCATGGTATTACCTTCCACCTTCAGTTCACAAAGTTCTAGTACACGGTCCTGAAATTATAAGATATGCGCTTGTTTCGATAGGAGAATTGTCTGAAGAAGCTGCCGAATCCAAAAACAAAGATATAAAAAATTTTAGAGAATATCATACAAGAAAAATGTCACGAGTTGACACAAATAAAGATTTGTTGAACAGATTGCTCCTAAGTTCAGACCCTTTCATAACTGGGCAAAGAAAACTACAATGCACAAAAAAATCTAAATTGTTAAGCGGTGTTAATTTTTTGCTTGATGAATAAAATGCATAGTATCTGAATTTGTTATTGTTTTTACTTTTGGGGTCTACGATTTTATCAAAGTTCTCATTAAGAGTTCAAATATTAATTTTAGGTATTGGAAAAAATTAATATTATTAAAAGCGCACCATACTTTTGTATGGGAGCTATAAGATATAGATATCCGATTTTCCTCAAATTTTGTAAGGATGTATAAACTTACACCAAACGTCTTATTTGTGAAATTGGTTAAGATATTCTTAAAAACAAAAAAGTTTTTCATACTGAATGTTGATTTTTAACCGATCGTTCCTATGGGAGCTATACGATATAGTCGTACTAGATGCCCAATTTTTCGACTATATACTTAGAATATTTTAATAGATTTTTGGTATTAATTTCGTAACGATATGTCAACTAGAAGTATTTTTGGCCGCCTCTCCATACAAGCCCAACCACTGTGCGGCGGCGCCTGAGCGAGCAAATTTAATTTCCGTGACAGAAATAAGTTTTGCGCTCAAATGCACAGGCTCAAGGCTCAAGGCCCGCCTCCGTGCGTGGCCGGTTTTTCTTGGGATTTTTCCACGCTTTCCGCTTCGAGGGGAGGCGGAGAGGGGGAGCGAATTGGAATGGGGATTCCTTGGCCGCTCGCCGGCAGCCGGCTTGACTTTTATTAAAAGCTCATTAAGTGCCGGGGCAAAAGTTTTGCACCGCCGCACAGCGCCGCTTTAGTTGATCAATCTGTGCCGCTGTGCTGATGGAGATAAGTTGGGCAACGTCAGCCGCAAATAAATCCATCCCGATTCCAGGCTCCCCGGACTAGACCAATCCCAGGCCGAACTGAGACCCGAGAGCTCATCATTATGTGAGGTGATGTCTGCTGAAGGTGACATCATCATTATGGCGTTAGCGAAATAGTTCGTCAAGGTGTAAGGCTGTGCACTGTGCAAAAATATGCTGCAATTTCCCATGACTTTATAAATTAAATGGTTACAGAAACCCCAACGAATTTATATTTAAAAATATTTTTCCTTGAATTTGAAAGATATTTAAAACTAGATAAATCCACTTTTTCGGTTTTATTTATTACACGAATTTATTTCCATTAAAGAATATAATTTAACTACGATCTTCTAGTAAAATCTCCATAGATTTTAGTTAGTTTTTCTCTCTGTGCATCCCGTTTCTCTAGGTGGACTCCCGACATCCTGACGTGACGTGACAACGAAAGAGGCAAAGACTCAGCCAACGGCAGCCAATTTTTCAAACGCAACGCTGAAGCAAATCTACAGTGGAAGTAAGAAAAATTGTGCGGTCCAAGCAAAAAGTCTGTGGCGAAAAAATGGCAGAGCTGACAGAGAGGTGCCGGTGGTGGTCCAAGGTCCTTGGCTGGCCCTTTGTTAGTTACCTTTTTGCGTCTTTTGCGCCAAATCAAAATGGCAGCAGCTCAACGCGTTCCGTTGCTGTCCGCTCTCAAGTGATTTACTTTGAAGGCGACTGACGACAAGGACGACTCCTTTAGCCGCCTTACTTGGCATTCATGACCAGGAACCAGGACCCACCCCCTCGCCCTCCGCCGGACCGACGCCCGCCCGTGCCGCCCTCACAAATTGGATATTTCAGCGGGTCCGGTCCACTTGGAAGCTCCGTTTGCTTCGCTCGTGCGCAAAAATTTGCAGTCCTTAAAGGACCTTGCCTCCTGCAATCCGGCCCACATGTGGCACAAGTGGCAAGTAGCAAGTGGCGTGTGGCCACAAATTAACTGTGGAAAAAACGGAATAGGGGAAATCATAATATAGACATGGTCAGCACAAAAAATGAGCCAACAGCAACAGAATGAAGTCCTCAACGCCGTCTTTATCATCGCGATGGGTCCTCGTTCTGGTCCTCGGCAATTGGTGTCGAGTTCTCGGAGCATTTCCTTTTCATTTGTACACCCTTTCTGCGGGCTTTCAAGGATATGCTGGCTATCCTTTTTTTTTGCTTACTTTTTTGAATAATTGTTGATTAAAGTCTGATTACAAAAATGGCGGTGTGATAATTTAGAATGTTTGAATAGGATTTTCAAAGGCTAAAATAAAATTTTTCTTATATCCTGAAGATTATTATCTTTTTAGTCAGAAGCTTGCAAATAGGTGAAGGAGTCATTTCCGATCCTATAATGCATATATATTCTTGATCAGCATCAACAGCCGAGTTCATCTAGCCATGCCCGGACGAAAAATAATTTTTTCAATTTTTTCAAAATTTTATAAGGGGTTACATCGTTAAAATTGTCAAAAATTGGCAAAAATTTTGATTTCTTAAAATGTTATGTTCAGTGTTTAGATTTATTAACCTAGTAAAAACTAGCACAGAAAAGTTTTCCGAATCAAAATTAATGCTTTTTTGGCGGAGTTATGTCATTTGTAAGCTTTAATTTACAAAAAAAAATATCTTAAAAAATTATCATTAAATTTCGATAAAATGAATGCAAATCCTTGAGGTCTTTTTGAAGGTATAAGATGCTAGAATAGCCAGTGATTGCTAAATGTTATATATTATATATGTTATATAGTAAATGAATGCTAATAGATTAAATACCTTAATGAAAATAATATAAACAATATAAATTAACGTTTTAATCGTATAATTAAATAAATTATTTTAAAACTTTTCCAGGGTAACTCAGATACCTGATACTCTAAGTGAGTCCCTCTTTCTGCATTTTATTATTTTCTCCTCATTTTTGAATTCCATTTAAAGTTTGTAAAGGCGAAACATCAATCTTGGCCCCGGAATGACTGACAGAAGCTGTTATATATGGCTGCCTTTTGCTCCTGGGGCCGGTATATCCTGGCAGCAGGGAAAGTGTGCGGCGCAGAGGTGGGTGGAACTTTCCCCTGGCAGGGTGGGGGCGTGGCAGACGGCAGGCGGCAGGAAGTGTCAGGCAGTTGGAGAAACAAGATTGTGACTCATTAAATTACATTGCAAATGTCATTGTAAAGTAAGTCAAATGGGAAGGGGAACGGAGGAGGTGCCGCCGGGGCAGGGGGATCTAAGGCAGAGCCATCAGCCTTCGGTGGCAGGCTCGGAGATGACTCTGTTTTGTGTCCTTGTTGTGCGTATAAGCAACATTCATTTATTTATATATTACTTGGCACCCGCTCCCTACCCGCTGCCCGGCAGCCACTCCTCTGACGGCACTCTTCTGGCGGCAATTTAAAATGATAATTTACACAAATGCGTTTAAATAAATAAAACGCACCGAGGGCGGGGCCCCTCGCCGCCGACTTTTAGGTGTGTTGCCTACGATTGTCCTTAAATCACGCGTAATGAAGTTGTCCTTGTTGTGTTGCCTTTAAATTATGGTTGTTGTAGATCTGGCATATCTTTCGCCGCTCCCGTTGTTCCCCTCCTGGGCCCCCTGCTGCCGTATTGTTTTTGCATTTTATCGCAGCGCATTTATTTTTGCATTTCAAAGTTGCTTTTGAGGCAATTGGAGCAAGCCATTAAAAGCAGCCACAGGGCGGACCTGCCACTCGGGGTGGCCGGAGCGTTGCCAAGGACTCGGGACGAGGTGTCAGGTCCTTTAAGCCGGACTTCCATTACGTAAATGGGTGCCGTTACGGCTAGGAATAAATTGAAAATGGGTAACTGCAACTTTTTTAATTGAAGAGGGAAAATGTTTACAAGAATAAGACGAGGCTAAGACATTCGTTAATTAGAAAGTGAGTCAAAGGAAGAAGTATTTACTGTATTGTTTTGCAAGATTATGAGAAGGAAAAAGGGAATTCATATTTTTTGCAATCAAACTTAATAAGTAAGTAATATATTTTCAGTGGTCATGGCATTGTTTATTAAAGATTGAATTATAAATTGCACACATTAAAATAATGGGTTAATATTTATAGTTTTTGCTCAAACCTTTTAGAAATTCTTTTAGAAATCAATTAGAAGTGATTTCAAGTGCCACGATCAGGCCTTCGAACTTGAAGAAATCCCACTACCCACGGGTAATCGAGTGCTCTTCGCCGGATATTAAAACCAACTAAACTGTCTAACAAACTTGAACATTTTTGCGAATGAAATTGAAATTGAAATTGAAATTTCAATGCAGGAAAAAACCAAAGGAGGGCGATATCAAGTCGGGTCAAAGCGAATTCCACGACATCTGACATTTCGAGCTGAACTTATTCGCCCGCAAATGGAAACTTTTTGCTCCTTTGACTGCAGTGCAGCAGTTCCAGCCAATTCCGAGTTAAACGTTTGCCATTTGTCATTTGCTCACCTGGGTGACCCCAGGTATTTCCCAGCCCCACTCCCACTCCCCTCTTGGAGAACTGCTCCCTCATCAGGCAAACAAATGTCCAAACTTCTGTCTCTCTCCGCCGCTGCCAGAGTCCCCGCACGAAGTGGCTTTGTTAACGCCCCACAGTTTTCGGCCCCGAGATGCGTGTGCACTGTGCCACGCCCCCTCGAGGCCGAGATTGGGGGAGGATAGGGGCGAAAATACATGTTTACAGCGCGCAAAAGCCAACACAACGGTAAACGTAAACAGACATTAACTTTGGTCGCATACAATATTTTTCACTCAAGGTTGAGCCAGGGGCTGTGCCCCGAACCAAGGACCACGAGCCACGAACAGAACCTCCCAGGCAGCGAGCCACCGAACCAGCATCAGTGGGTCACGACCTGACCCACAAACCAGAGATAGGGATGATAATAAGATGAGGAAAATAAGGTGTTGAAAGTAACAAATTGGATTGGATTTTAATATTTAATTATATGAAGAAAACTATAATTAATTGGGATAAGAAAAAACGATGTACATAAAGGATCTTGATATTAATCAGATCTAACAATAAAGTCTGATGAAAACGTACGTCCCCAAGAACTTATATATATGTTAATTCCATTAATCACCTCACAAGCACAAGAGCATTTAAGAGAGTAACTACTTTGTACCACAATACATTTGAAAATTAATCTAAATTTAATTTAATTACATTTTAAATATTATATAATATCTATAAAAGCCACGGTTAAACTTCTTGCTGTGCACTTGCAGCGCTATAAGAATTTTCCCGTATATATCTCAAGCCAAGAAATTGGAAATCCCTTTGCTCTTTTCCCTTAAGGTTTCTTTTTTTTGTTATTTTTTTTGGGTCACCCTAACACATGTTCTCTCGGTAACTAAACAATAATATGCAACTGCAAGCGCAACTGCAACAGCAGTAACAACAATTTTCCATTTATTTTTACCGTCAACATGTCTCAGATAAGTTGAGAGAGATAGTAAAAATCCAGAGGAAACACTATAATATAATACCCTTCTTAATATAAAAATAAACAGCAAAGAATAAATTCTCTACAAAGGAAGCCTCTGTAATTTAAAACCTCTGTGATTTAGACGTCGACTTATAATTTGATTAAAAAGCTAACGAAACTAAAAACCTATAATATAAAGCAACTTTTTAGATAAATAGCAAGTCCCAAGGAAAACCTTCTTAACCTTCTGGCCGTTTTCTTTTCTGAAACCTGATGCATGTTCAGTTTTCCCAAGAAAAAATCTTCCCCTTGAAAGAGTAAAAGAAAAGACGTAGGAAAAACGTAAGGAAACTCTGGCGAATCCCGCTCACAGTTGACAAAATATGAAACATGCTGGCTTCCTCTCCGCTTTCTTTCCCAACTTTCTTTCTTTCCTTCGGGTTATTGCAACAAAATGTCAACCGAGGGCCATAAATTGCGTCAGTCTGGCAAATTTTCCCAGCACTTTTTTCCGCCGTGGCTGCCATAGTTATGCTTGTTGTTCCTGTTGTTGTCGCTCCATCGTCACTGTTGACATATTTGAACAACTATCTAAAGGTGAAGCGGCAGAACTTTGATTTTCCCGCCCTCCGAAAAAAGTGGGAAGCTAGGGCAAACACCACGTGTATATAGTTTAAGTGCCCGGAGTTGCCTCCGTTTATCCCCCGAACCGAATCAGCCTCCCTCTATCCATAAAACTCATCTCGATTGCTTTTTGCGCTACGCCCGTCGCATATTTTAAATCCCCAGTTGAGTGGCAATCAAACCAGAGCCAGAATCAGTACCAGAACCAGTCCTACAGCCAGGGGAGGAGAGCCAACCCGCACCCGTACACTCCGGGGGCATTGCCACCCCAGTGACCTCGTCGGCCAGAGTTCCTTCCGCTCCTTTTGCGCCCACACCCCAGCCAGTCCATTCATCCCTCCCCCAGATCCTTTTCAGCTGCTCAACTGCTTCTGGCTTAATTAAACAAGCGCAGCGTCACCTCAACAACGGGACAGATGCGAGAAAGGCGGGAGGAGAGCTGCCGCAGCCGGATGAGTTCGCCAACTTTAAAAAATGATAATAATTTGCTTTTACCCCCAGCAAGAGCGAGTTTTCGTGGCCATGGCTTGTGGGTACTGTAAGAAAAAAATTGTGGCAAGTCATAAGCCGTGAGAAAATGCAGGAAGCATTATTGTATATTTCATATCTTTTCAATTGATAATTTCTTGGGAACATGATATAGAGTTCTTCCTATAAGAACGCTCTTCTCCTATAGCTTGTGTAATTTCTATTACTAAAATTCCACCTATTATTCTGTTTCATTGAAATTACCTCTCAATATCTGCCAGTGTATTCCCCGCTCTCTCATTTGTAGTTCAACCCCTGGAGCGGGATGTTAGTGACACTTGCTCTGCGGCTGTTTTGCGTTCCCCTCGAACCGCCACCGCTGACATTCAACTCATTGCGGTGCTCCTTGGGCCAACAATGTCTCCATCTTGTTACGGCCATAATTATATTTGACTGTCGTTAGGCCGGCCATTGTGTGCTTCTCGGCTCGGCTTGGCTCTGCGGAGTCTATGACGATGGCAAATGGCAACGGCAACGGCAACGGCAATGGCACTGGCTGTGGCAATGCTCACCAGACGTGGCTAATCCAGGTGGTCATCGTCCTCCCCCGGTTTATTTAATTTCTATTTTGCAATTTACAAAAGCGTCCAGGGGGATGATGCTCTTGTCCCTTGAATCGTATTTTGCCTAAAATTGCTTTGTATCTTAGCACTCCACTTATTCCCCTACCCCGGGGACACGGCACTCTCCTCTCGCCACTTGCCACTCGAGCATCGTTCGCTTTACTCAAGTGTCAAATCATTGCCTGATTGTTATGCCCATTGCTGGAGGATTCAAGGGGTTATGGGCACAAGTTAATCAGAGTCTAAAGGGGGAATCACTTTCAGTTGAGAATCGATTTAAAGCGAGTCACAGATGAGTTTTATTTATGGGTGATTCAAATATATTGAAGAAATAACTACACAGATTAGAGGGTATCTGGTGGTCCCAGCAAGGACCTTTGCTGTTGTTTGTGTCGCCATTGCAGGACTCGTTGCATGGCCAATTGCACGCTCAAGTGGCGAGACAGCGTCAAAAGCGGGGAATGAAAAGTCTATGGAAATCCAGCAAGTGCACGGCTGCTTTGTTGGCACCAGGGATTGAAAATGGTTGTGGCACATTATCACCCCAAGGGATGAGCTAGGGATCGGGCCCGGGACCGGGGACAGGACCAGGAGCTGCCTTTCACCTGCTCGTCACCTGGGCAACAGCTGGCGCGGAGCGCTGCGTGAGATGCACGCCTGATTGGGCCCCGAGAATGGCCTTTTTACCCTAACACTTGTCGGTCTCAATAAGCCAGAAGAAAAGAGAATGGAAAGCAGAGATGAGAAGGGAAAGGTAAGAGGGCCGGCAGACTTATAACTCAAATGCTATTTGCAATCCAAATCAGTATGAAATTCCATTTAAAATTCTTGAGACGTCTGCAGTGCCTGTCTGCATCAAACAAAGTTAAGTATATAGATTCATTAAAGCCCGTTTTAATTTTAGAGTTTCTTAAAATTTGTAAAATTGGATTTTCATTTGATGGTTTCTAAAATACTTCGAGCTAAGATTTTCTCTTGGCCTCGAACCAAATCCTCATTAAAATGCAACCAATTTTGGTAAGCTTGGTGAGCTTCTAAAATATTTTCCCAAGAAATAGAAAACAACGAAAAAGAAAGACAACCGAGATGAACCAATTTAGAGAGCATGCAGCCAACGCTCTCTAATTAAACTAACCGAACAGTCAGCACTTTGGCCAAAACAAATGCCAGTGTCTCTATTATTTCTAGCTGCTAGTGTCGAGCTTTCATTACCGGCTAAGTGAGATTCCTAATGGATTTCTCAGACGCCTCGACTCGTCATCGTGCCAAGATATACGAATGTATAAATTAAAATCCAAATGCAGGCAGCGTGAAAATTTCGTTTAAAATGGCAAAATTAAATACAGATGCACTCACATGCTAGCCAGACAATTTCCAGTGGCAGCCACGGCGGTAGCAGTAAAGAGTGGAGATTTTCCTGCTCGTTTCTTCTACTCTCCTTCCTTTTTTATATATTTTTGGTCTTTTCCCTCTGCAAACAAATTTAATTTATTCGTGCAACTTTTTCATGCCGAATTTACGAGCGAGTGCAGGAGCCGCTGCAGCAGAAGCGGAGCTCAGCTCGGAGCTGGGCTCGGTTTGCCGCGGATGATTGTGTCCTTGCACATCCTGCAATCCCAGAGAACCCCACATCCCACATCCCACTCTCAGCTCCCCGATCCCAGATCCCATTTGTCCCTGTCCCTGCCCCGCCCTGCCCATCTGAACCGTGTAAGCGTCATAGCCACGTCAATTTATTTATTTCTGGATTTCAGTTTTTAGTTTGCCGTACGTTTTTCCACAGAATATATCCACAGTGGTCGTCTTCTGGGTGGGAATGGGTGCCAACAGAGGGTTAAGGCTGCAAGAAGCAAAAAAAATATAAATGCAGTGGACCAGGTTAACTCAGCACGAAGTCAAAAATGCCCTGCCGAGGGATTAAGGAATAAGGTAATAACTGAACTACAATAACAGTATTTTTTTGGGACTTGTTTTATATTTAGAGAAATAAAAAAAAGTTGAGTTAACTTTTTGAAACTTAATGCTTTTTTAGAAACAAAAAATTTACAAAGGAAATTATTCTATAAAGTTTACTTGCTTTTATAACACAGTACAGAGTAATATACAGAGATTTTATATTCAAATAAAAATGTATTGTTGCCATAAAAACAATCCGGAAATTGGAACTTTTATTAATTAAATATTAATAAATAATAAAGTCTAATAAAAAAGTCTCTAAAGACCTGATATTATTTCCTATATTTATATTAAATATTTTTTGACGCCTTCTCAAACAAAAACCCAAATACCTCGTTGATTTCTCTTGAATATATGCCTTGATCTAGTGGGTATACGTCCTTGTAGAGTATCCTAAAATAAAAACACGGAAAAGAAATCACTTGATGCGTTGAAATGGCATGGCCAGACCGGAGGAGATGCAGGAGGGCAGTCCGGAGTTGGGTCTCGTTGCGCTCGGCGCGTTAAAATTTCGTTATTATGTTGACAGCATTTTTGCTATTTTTACTTGAAAGCTTAACCAAGCACACACAGCCAGGCTTGCACACACACACACGTGATGGGGTCCCTCGGTGTGTTATTTCGGTGCTTCCCCAAGCTTGTTTTTTGGTTGGCTGGCTGGCCGTGGCCACTCCCCCCTTCCTTGCACTCCTCTGGCCATTTCCTGATCCGTCGTCGCTTGTCAGTGATATATGTAAAATATATATATGTGTGTGTGTGTGGGTATATGCCGTGGCTGGAGCAACGCTGGCTGCCACCAACTGAGCTATTTTGTGGCAATAAGCATGAAATTTAAATGAGTGCTGTCCCAGGCTCCCTCGACCGCCCACAATTTCCCGCTTTCCTGCTTTTCCGCAACCCCCAATTCCCAGCCCGCTCCCGCGCTTTCACTTAATCCCCCTTGGAGCGGTCTTCATTTGAGTACCATTGGGTTATTATTTCATCTCTCCGCTTCTCAGTTCTCCGTTTTTTTCGTGCCCTCTGCACGCACCGCTTGCAATTAGTGAGCTCGTGTGCCGGGGCAGGGCCACGGCCCCGAAATGCCCCCGAACTACGCCACCCACTTGGACAGAGACGGATAGCTGCTCCATGTGATAGATTATATTATGAGCCCGCGATGCCGCAGATATCCACATGAGTGCATGGAACTTCATGGTGCATTCCGTCATTCAATAAACGGACCAAAAGAGCAGGCTAAATATAAAAAAATGTCAATTCAATAAGTACAAATGCCAGCAGATGGTTTACGCATGGCTGATAGGAGAAATCGATGCTCTATTGGGATAGGTTAATAAGTCACCTATGACTCTTAATTAAATAAAGAAATTACTGTTTTAATTTAAAAAAATAATACCTATAGAATATATAATAAAACCACATCCTCTTCTCTGCCTAAGAAAACACGAAATTTGATAAAAAGAGTGCTAAAAAGGGGCAAAATCAATATCTCTCTTGTTCTTCCGAATTATTATTTGCATTCAATACCCAAATACCAATTGTTATTTCATTTATTTGTCGTATCTAGCTTTAAGCTTCAATTACCAGGCAACAGAATATTGAACATCCTAACTCCACGTTTCAACAATTGAAAATGTAATCTAATAAATTGCCTTCACGTAAATACAATGTTTAATTGAAGCAAAAGTAATGTTCACAGGGAAAACAAAAGCGCATTTAAGCATAAACAAAAAACATTTACAAAATGTTCGGTTGTATAACATGGGGGAGCTTCTTGTTTTTTTGTATCAATGCCCAAAGGCTGACCGAAATCCAGCTGCAACTTTCATTAGAGCTGAAGAAGGATATTTTGTGCTGCTCCGGTTTATATTTGTATTTTTTTCATTTCTGTGTGCACTGTGTGTGTGTGTGTGTGTATGTGTGTGGTTGTGCAAGAACCTGAGGGGAAAAAGCTAAACAAAAGCAGCATTCCGGTATAGACGAGGGCTACGTGTATATTTGTATATTTATTTTATTTATTTATTTATAACATTTAGAGCAAAACGTTAGTTAACCGCCTTCGGTTTGGAGGGGGCGAAGGACCTGCGAATCCTGACAGCTGTGTCCGTCTATCATTCCCTTTCCCTCTGTGTGTGTGTGTGTTTGGGTCACGGCGAGTGCAGGCCAAATGCGCTTAGGGTTGTTGTCTCAACTACACCCCCAACCACCCACAGGACCTCCCAGCCCCTGGACAGGGGAAGGAGCATGCGTTGAGAATGCGCTTACACAAATTTCTGGTATTATGTTGCACACTTTTTGGGGTAATTTATGATTTCCAAGCACATGCCCCGAGGGGCGGCGGCAGAGGAAAGCCACCCCATCCGACAGCAAAAAGCAATACAAATGATGTTTAGTGACGTGCAAGTTTTTGTGTGTGAGAGCTGGAAATGGAAATGGAACCACATTCGATTGTCTAGAGAGGACGAAATGGGATAACAGGATAAGATAAATAGAAACAAAAAGTTGGGGGACCATGGCCCAGGGTGGTGGAGAGGGTCTGAGCCCGAGCTCAGCGAACGGATTCCAGGGACTTTGCCCTCGGCTTCTTTGCCTTTCCAGTAAGCCTAGATGCATTGAACTTTTAAGCCGAAGGTCCGAGAGTTCGAGTTCGAGTTCGAGCCCGAGCTCGATGTCGATGTCGGGTCTGCGGCCAAGTAAAATCCTTTTCGGTCTCCATTTCAATCAAAGCAGAAATCGTTGAATTGCGTGGGCAGTCCCAGGCAGTCTCCCTTCAGAGGGGCCAGGCCAGTTCGAGGGGCTTCTCGTCATTAGCTTTGAACTTGGCACTGCAGGAGCGGCAACGCAAAGCAAAGATCAGAACAATTAATGCGACTTCTTGTGGCTTCCTCTCCAGTAGGACCTCAGCTCGTGCACACAGAAAAAAATCACTAAAGTGTCGTTTACATAAATTTTCAAGCAGCCAGAACACTGAAACAAATTACTTTTAGGTGTTTTCTTTATTTTCCATTCATAAATGTTGTAAACAAAAAGAAAGAAAGCTGAGAAAAAAGCTTGGTATTGAACCATCCTGTCGAATTGAAAATCGATCATAACTTGGTCAATAATGCATTCATTTCAAATCGGAAGGCTTCACTGTGTTTTTTTTTTTAAGGTTAAAAAGTCTGCATACTAAGCTAAGAAATTAAAAATATTATTCTTTTTTTTTAATTTGTGACAAATTAGAGTAATTTTTTATTTCTTTCGGACATAGCTAGATCGATTCTGCTGTTGATGCTGATCAAGAATATACATACTTTATAGGGTCGGAAATGACTCACTGCAAACTTCTGTCAAAAATGATAATATTACAAATTTTCTTAAAAGAAAATGTTTTCGAAAGCTTTAAACTTTCTTAAGCTATTTTACCAATATTTGCCATTTATTTTATAAAACTCCAACAAAATTTATTTCAGTTCAGGCATGGCAGATGTGGGGCTCGTGTTGGTCTTCGTTCTGTAATAGGGTCGGTCAGGGGTTGGTTGGGCTGGGTTGGGCTCGGGGTTGGCTCGAGAGAAGTTCATTAAAAAATCTCATCAAAAAGCAAATGCCACTTGCTGCCGCTCGCTTGCTCGCTTCCTTTCCCTCTGCTGCTCGCCTTGGTCTTTGCATATTTATGATGACTGACAAATCAAAAATGCAAATAAATTTCAATTTCTAACTTGCAGACGACACACTCACACACACACACACTCGGGAGGAGTGGGGGCGGTACACACGCACAACATGACAGTTACAATTACTGTTGGAAAATGGGGACATCAGGCAGGAGTCGGAAAATGCCACAAATCATGTCGAGACCGAGATGGAGAGCGAGAGATGCAGACATCGCCTTTATCCCCGCCCCGGTCCTATGCATATTTATGAAAAGTGCAGTCGAGTCTTGTCAAGTCTTCTGGGATGGGTTGATGCTGCTGCATTGTTATTAAATAATCATTTTGTTGTAATAAATTTCAATTTGATTTTATGCCAGCCAAGTGACAACTTAATTTGCAAAGAGGACCAGCAGCCCCAGGACCGCCCCGCACTTAAAGTGCTGCATATTTCTGCAGAGACCTTTAAATATTTAGGCTGCAAAGTGAATTAGTTTCGCTTTACAAACTGGACACAGGAAAAAGTGAGAGGAAATGCGAAACTAGCTTAGAGGCGATGTGGGAGTAGTATTACATAGCAAACCGAATAAAATCGTAATTAAGTTTGCATGCCAAATGACTCGAGTGGCTGGAAAAATGCAAACACAAAAAGCCCGAAAATGGCTAAAATTCCTGTCCTGGTTAAATATTGATGCACAAACATTTTTACGGCGGAGGCATTCCCAACCAGATCCAGGATGCGGGGCCTGCTAAATGTATTTTGCCATAGCTAAGAGTTTAGCTTTAAATCGATTCCTGGCCAAGAAGCCAGCGGGTTAGGTCCGGGGAAAAGTCAGCAGGCCAAGAACAGGGGATGCGAATTGGCCGAGTCAGTGCCAATAACGATGGCGTTGAAATCGTGCCTAGGCATTTGCATCCACATGCCAGGAGGGCTCTAGTCCCTGGATTCCGTGAAAAATAAGCCAGGAGGCGGCGGCGGCGTCCTGCCAACTGGACTCTGATTGAAATGTTCGGACATGTCCTTCAGGCATTACAGGTGCACTGGATTCCGGAACGTGGTGTTAGGTGTCCCGGCAATTTTTTGTCTCCTGTTTGTTTGCCTTTGCCGAAACTAGAGGCCCAACAACGCCTGACATCCTGTGGCCGTGACAGTCACACCCGTCAATAGTTGAAGCCATCTGCACTTTTTTCGGATTTTTATTTGCCCCAAGAAGACGATTTTTTTGTTGACCAAAAAAGGGGGAACGTATTGCACCTAATTTGGTCGTTGTGACAGTGACGAGTGTCGGTGGATAGAGTCAGTCAAAGGGATCACAATGGAACTGATGTTTCCATGCGAAAAGAACAATAGTTCATCGCTACGCAAAAACTCTTTCAGCAGGATAATAGAGTTTTTACACTCTTTTGTCCTCTTTAGGAAAAACTGCGATTGCCTAATTAAAAGGGGTAATGATGAGTTCAGGAGAATAAAGGCTTGAATTTCCTATTTAAAGAACTAAGCAATAAAATAGCAAAAAAAACAAAACCCATTACTCGTTTCCTTAATATATATTTTGAAGTTATTGATAAAAGTTTTTTTTTACAATTAAATATTAATTCCACCAGTGCGTATACGTAATTATTTGGCACTCTGGTCAGTCTGGTTTGGTTTGGCTGATTTGGCAATTACCTAGCATCATTTAAAAGTTAAATTCAAATTTGCCAGTTAATTTGTATAGCGGCCACCCACAGCCTTTTTAAATTTGATTTCAAACTTAGCGGCTTACCTATATGGCGGGTACCTATCATAATTTTAAATTCAAATTTTGCGGTTTAGTTAACATATTTAATTTTTTTTGTTGTTGTTCTACAACATATTTTTGGTGTAAAATAGTTGTTGTAGTTGTTGTAGGCAAAACCCGGCTTCAATCTCTACATTTTCAGTGCAAATTCACCATTTTCTGGATTTCATGCACCAGGCGAACAGAAAGCAGAAAAGAGCGACGGAGATCTGTTATAAGCTGTTATAAAATTCCCGAGTTTCGAACCACCGACAGATCTTGGTATGGAAGTTATCGCAGACTCTAACAATATTAATCGGCGGGACCTATCGTCATTTTAAATTTGAATTCAAATTTGGCAGTTAACTTAGTTGGCAGTTACCTGTCTTTATGCCAAATTTGAATTCAAATTTGGCAGTTGACTGATTCGGCGGATACCTATCATCATTTAAAAGTTGAATTTAAATTTGCCAGTTAATTTGTATAGCGGCCACCCACAGCCTTTTTAAATTTGATTTCAAACTTAGCGGCTTACCTATATGGCGGGTACCTATCATAATTTTAAATTCAAATTTTGCGGTTTAGTTAACATATTTAATTTTTTTTTGTTGTTCTACAACATATTGTTGGTGTTAAATAGTTGTTGTAGTTGTTGTAGGCAAAACCCGGCTTCAATCTCTACATTTTCAGTACAAATTCACCATTTTCTGGATTTCATGCACCAGGCGAACAGAAAGCAGAAAAGAGCGACGGAGATCTGTTATAAGCTGTTATAAAATTCCCGAGTTTCGAACCACCGACAGATCTTGGTATGGAAGTTATCGCAGACTCTAACAATATTAATCGGCGGGACCTATCGTCATTTTAAATTTGAATTCAAATTTGGCAGTTAACTTAGTTGGCAGTTACCTGTCTTTATGTTAAATTTGAATTCAAATTTGGCAGTTGACTGATTCGGCGGTTACCTATCATCATTTAAAAGTTGAATTTAAATTTGCCAGTTAATTTGTATAGCGGCCACCCACAGGCTTTTTAAATTATATTTCAAACTTAGCGGCTTACCTATATGGCGGGTACCTATCATAATTTTAAATTCAAATTTTGCGGTTTAGTTAACATATTTAATTTTGTTTTGTTGTTCTACAACATATTGTTGGTGTAAAATAGTTGTTGTAGTTGTTGTAGGCAAAACCTGGCTTCAATCTCTACATTTTCAGTACAAATTCACCATTTTCTGGATTTCATGCACCAGGCGAACAGAAAGCAGAAAAGAGCGACGGAGATCTGTTATAAGCTGTTATAAAATTCCCGAGTTTCGAACCACCGACAGATCTTGGTATGGAAGTTATCGCAGACTATAACAATATTAATCGGCGGGACCTATCGTCATTTTAAATTTGAATTCAAATTTGGCAGTTAACTTATTTGGCGGTTACCTGTCATTATTTTAAATTTAAATTCAAATTTGGCAGTTAATTCTTTTTATATTCATATTACATTCGAAATTAAACTTGGCGGTTAATCTAAATGGCTGGCACTCATCGTCTTTTTAAATTCAAATTGAAACTTGGCGGTTAATTTAATGCATTTTAGTATATTTGATTAAAAATTGTGTTTTTATCAAATAAAGAGACCTTTTATGTTATTTTACATATAGAAAAATATAAAAAAAAATATATATATATATAAAAGCATATTGACTTATTAATTTTAAAATAATATAATAACTTATAAATTTTCCTACACTTTATTAAACACAAACAAATAAAAGACAATTCTAATGAATGTAAAATAATGATAATATTATAAAATTATTATTTATTAGGTCGGAAATAAATATATAAAATCAAATAAAATTCTTCTTGGTTTTTAAATGCGAACATTTCTGCATTTAAATCTCGATATCTAATTTTTGGCCAATTTTTGACAATTTTAACGATGTAACCCCTTACATTTTTTTCAAAAATGGGGTCAAATTTTTTGGCTGAAAATTGCTAACGCCTTCAACGGTTTTATGATCATAACTTGACTAAAACTCAACCGATTTCAGTCTGGTTTGGTTTTTTCTTCTTGGTTTTCAAATGCGAACATTTCTGCATTTAAATCTCGATATTTAATTTTTGGTCATTTTTTGACAATTTTAACATTTGTTGGCTGAAAATTGCTAACACCTTCAACGGTTTTATGATCATAACTTGGCTAAAACTCAACCGATTTCAGTCTGGTTTGGTTTTTTCTTCTTGGGTTTCAAATGCGAACATTTCTGCATTTAAATCTCGATATCTAATTTTTGGCCAATTTTTGACAATTTTAACGATGTAACCCCTTACATTTTTTTCAAAAATTGGGTAAAATTTTTTGGCTGTAAATTGCTAACACCTTCAACGGTTTTATGATCATAACTTGGCTAAAACTCAACCGATTTCAGTCTGGTTTGGTTTTTTCTTCTTGGTTTTCAAATGCGAACATTTCTGCATTTAAATCTCTATATCTAATTTTTGGCCATTTTTTGACAATTTTAACGATGTAACCCCTTACATTTTTTTCAAAAATTGGGTCACATTTGTTGGCTGAAAATTGCTAACACCTTCAACGGTTTTATGATCATAACTTGGCTAAAACTCAACCGATTTCAGTCTGGTTTGGTTTTTTCTTCTTGGTTTTCAAATGCGAACATTTCTGCATTTAAATCTCGGTATTTAAATTTTTGGCCAATTTTTGACAATTTTAACGATGTAACCCCTTACATTTTTTTCAAAAAAAAACTCAACCGATTTCAGTCTGGTTTGGTTTTTTCTTCTTGGGTTTCAAATGCGAACATTTCTGCATTTAAATCTCTATATCTAATTTTTGGCCATTTTTTGACAATTTTAACGATGTAACCCCTTACATTTTTTTCAAAAATTGGGTCACATTTGTTGGCTGAAAATTGCTAACACCTTCAACGGTTTTATGATCATAACTTGGCTAAAACTCAACCGATTTCAGTCTGGTTTGGTTTTTTCTTCTTGGGTTTCAAATGCGAACATTTCTGCATTTAAATCTCGATATCTAATTTTTGGCCAATTTTTGACAATTTTAACGATGTAACCCCTTACATTTTTTTCAAAAATTGGGTCAAATTTTTTGGCTGTAAATTGCTAACACCTTCAACGGTTTTATGATCATAACTTGGCTAAAACTCAACCGATTTCAGTCTGGTTTGGTTTTTTCTTCTTGGTTTTTAAATGCGAACATTTCTGCATTTAAATCTCTATATCTAATTTTTGGCCATTTTTTGACAATTTTAACGATGTAACCCCTTACATTTTTTTCAAAAATTGGGTCACATTTGTTGGCTGAAAATTGCTAACACCTTCAACGGTTTTATGATCATAACTTGGCTAAAACTCAACCGATTTCAGTCTGGTTTGGTTTTTTCTTCTTGGTTTTCAAATGCGAACATTTCTGCATTTAAATCTCGGTATTTAAATTTTTGGCCAATTTTTGACAATTTTAACGATGTAACCCCTTACATTTTTTTCAAAAAAAAACTCAACCGATTTCAGTCTGGTTTGGTTTTTTCTTCTTGGGTTTCAAATGCGAACATTTCTGCATTTAAATCTCTATATCTAATTTTTGGCCATTTTTTGACAATTTTAACGATGTAACCCCTTACATTTTTTTCAAAAATTGGGTCACATTTGTTGGCTGAAAATTGCTAACACCTTCAACGGTTTTATGATCATAACTTGGCTAAAACTCAACCGATTTCAGTCTGGTTTGGTTTTTTCTTCTTGGGTTTCAAATGCGAACATTTCTGCATTTAAATCTCTATATCTAATTTTTGGCCAATTTTTGACAATTTTAACGATGTAACCCCTTACATTTTTTTCAAAAATTGGGTCAAATTTTTTGGCTGTAAATTGCTAACACCTTCAACGGTTTTATGATCATAACTTGGCTAAAACTCAACCGATTTCAGTCTGGTTTGGTTTTTTCTTCTTGGTTTTTAAATGCGAACATTTCTGCATTTAAATCTCTATATCTAATTTTTGGCCATTTTTTGACAATTTTAACGATGTAACCCCTTACATTTTTTTCAAAAATTGGGTCAAATTTTTTGGCTGTAAATTGCTAACACCTTCAACGGTTTTATGATCATAACTTGGCTAAAACTCAACCGATTTCAGTCTGGTTTGGTTTTTTCTTCTTGGTTTTCAAATGCGAACATTTCTGCATTTAAATCTCGATATTTAATTTTTGGTAATTTTTTGACAATTTTAACATTTGTTGGCTGAAAATTGGTAACACCTTCAACGGTTTTATGATCATAACTTGACTAAAACTCAACCGATTTCAGTCTGGTTTGGTTTTTTCTTCTTGGTTTTCAAATGCGAACATTTCTGCATTTAAATCTCGATCTCAAATTTTTGGCCAATTTTTGACAATTTTAACGATGTAACCCCTTACATTTTTTTCAAAAATTGGGTAAAATTTTTTGGCTGTAAATTGCTAACACCTTCAACGGTTTTATGATCATAACTTGGCTAAAACTCAACCGATTTCAGTCTGGTTTGGTTTTTTCTTCTTGGTTTTCAAATGCGAACATTTCTGCATTTAAATCTCTATATCTAATTTTTGGCCATTTTTTGACAATTTTAACGATGTAACCCCTTACATTTTTTTCAAAAATTGGGTCACATTTGTTGGCTGAAAATTGCTAACACCTTCAACGGTTTTATGATCATAACTTGGCTAAAACTCAACCGATTTCAGTCTGGTTTGGTTTTTTCTTCTTGGTTTTCAAATGCGAACATTTCTGCATTTAAATCTCGGTATTTAAATTTTTGGCCAATTTTTGACAATTTTAACGATGTAACCCCTTACATTTTTTTCAAAAAAAAACTCAACCGATTTCAGTCTGGTTTGGTTTTTTCTTCTTGGGTTTCAAATGCGAACATTTCTGCATTTAAATCTCTATATCTAATTTTTGGCCATTTTTTGACAATTTTAACGATGTAACCCCTTACATTTTTTTCAAAAATTGGGTCACATTTGTTGGCTGAAAATTGCTAACACCTTCAACGGTTTTATGATCATAACTTGGCTAAAACTCAACCGATTTCAGTCTGGTTTGGTTTTTTTCTTCTTGGGTTTCAAATGCGAACATTTCTGCATTTAAATCTCGATATCTAATTTTTGGCCAATTTTTGACAATTTTAACGATGTAACCCCTTACATTTTTTTCAAAAATTGGGTCAAATTTTTTGGCTGTAAATTGCTAACACCTTCAACGGTTTTATGATCATAACTTGGCTAAAACTCAACCGATTTCAGTCTGGTTTGGTTTTTTCTTCTTGGTTTTTAAATGCGAACATTTCTGCATTTAAATCTCTATATCTAATTTTTGGCCATTTTTTGACAATTTTAACGATGTAACCCCTTACATTTTTTTCAAAAATTGGGTCACATTTGTTGGCTGAAAATTGCTAACACCTTCAACGGTTTTATGATCATAACTTGGCTAAAACTCAACCGATTTCAGTCTGGTTTGGTTTTTTCTTCTTGGTTTTCAAATGCGAACATTTCTGCATTTAAATCTCGGTATTTAAATTTTTGGCCAATTTTTGACAATTTTAACGATGTAACCCCTTACATTTTTTTCAAAAAAAAACTCAACCGATTTCAGTCTGGTTTGGTTTTTTCTTCTTGGGTTTCAAATGCGAACATTTCTGCATTTAAATCTCTATATCTAATTTTTGGCCATTTTTTGACAATTTTAACGATGTAACCCCTTACATTTTTTTCAAAAATTGGGTCACATTTGTTGGCTGAAAATTGCTAACACCTTCAACGGTTTTATGATCATAACTTGGCTAAAACTCAACCGATTTCAGTCTGGTTTGGTTTTTTCTTCTTGGGTTTCAAATGCGAACATTTCTGCATTTAAATCTCTATATCTAATTTTTGGCAATTTTTTGACAATTTTAACGATGTAACCCCTTACATTTTTTTCAAAAATTGGGTCAAATTTTTTGGCTGTAAATTGCTAACACCTTCAACGGTTTTATGATCATAACTTGGCTAAAACTCAACCGATTTCAGTCTGGTTTGGTTTTTTCTTCTTGGTTTTTAAATGCGAACATTTCTGCATTTAAATCTCTATATCTAATTTTTGGCCATTTTTTGACAATTTTAACGATGTAACCCCTTACATTTTTTTCAAAAATTGGGTCAAATTTTTTGGCTGTAAATTGCTAACACCTTCAACGGTTTTATGATCATAACTTGGCTAAAACTCAACCGATTTCAGTCTGGTTTGGTTTTTTCTTCTTGGTTTTCAAATGCGAACATTTCTGCATTTAAATCTCGATATTTAATTTTTGGTAATTTTTTGACAATTTTAACATTTGTTGGCTGAAAATTGGTAACACCTTCAACGGTTTTATGATCATAACTTGACTAAAACTCAACCGATTTCAGTCTGGTTTGGTTTTTTCTTCTTGGTTTTCAAATGCGAACATTTCTGCATTTAAATCTCGATCTCAAATTTTTGGCCAATTTTTGACAATTTTAACGATGTAACCCCTTACATTTTTTTCAAAAATTGGGTCAAATTTTTTGGGTGAAAATTGCTAACACCTTCAACGGTTTTACGATTTCAGTCTGGTTTGGTTTTTTCTTCTTGGGTTTCAAATGCGAACATTTCTGCATTTAAATCTCTATATCTAATTTTTGGCCAATTTTTGACAATTTTAACGATGTAACCCCTTACATTTTTTTCAAAAATTGGGTCAAATTTTTTGGCTGTAAATTGCTAACACCTTCAACGGATTTATGATCATAACTTGGCTAAAACTCAACCGATTTCAGTCTGGTTTGGTTTTTTCTTCTTGGTTTTTAAATGCGAACATTTCTGCATTTAAATCTCTATATCTAATTTTTGGCCATTTTTTGACAATTTTAACGATGTAACCCCTTACATTTTTTTCAAAAATTGGGTCAAATTTTTTGGCTGTAAATTGCTAACACCTTCAACGGTTTTATGATCATAACTTGGCTAAAACTCAACCGATTTCAGTCTGGTTTGGTTTTTTCTTCTTGGTTTTCAAATGCGAACATTTCTGCATTTAAATCTCGATATTTAATTTTTGGTAATTTTTTGACAATTTTAACATTTGTTGGCTGAAAATTGGTAACACCTTCAACGGTTTTATGATCATAACTTGACTAAAACTCAACCGATTTCAGTCTGGTTTGGTTTTTTCTTCTTGGTTTTCAAATGCGAACATTTCTGCATTTAAATCTCGATCTCAAATTTTTGGCCAATTTTTGACAATTTTAACGATGTAACCCCTTACATTTTTTTCAAAAATTGGGTCAAATTTTTTGGGTGAAAATTGCTAACACCTTCAACGGTTTTACGATTTCAGTCTGGTTTGGTTTTTTCTTCTTGGGTTTCAAATGCGAACATTTCTGCATTTAAATCTCTATATCTAATTTTTGGCCAATTTTTGACAATTTTAACGATGTAACCCCTTACATTTTTTTCAAAAATTGGGTCAAATTTTTTGGCTGTAAATTGCTAACACCTTCAACGGATTTATGATCATAACTTGGCTAAAACTCAACCGATTTCAGTCTGGTTTGGTTTTTCTTCTTGGTTTTTAAATGCGAACATTTCTGCATTTAAATCTCTATATCTAATTTTTGGCCATTTTTTGACAATTTTAACGATGTAACCCCTTACATTTTTTTCAAAAATTGGGTCAAATTTTTTGGCTGTAAATTGCTAACACCTTCAACGGTTTTATGATCATAACTTGGCTAAAACTCAACCGATTTCAGTCTGGTTTGGTTTTTTCTTCTTGGTTTTCAAATGCGAACATTTCTGCATTTAAATCTCGATATTTAATTTTTGGTAATTTTTTGACAATTTTAACATTTGTTGGCTGAAAATTGGTAACACCTTCAACGGTTTTATGATCATAACTTGACTAAAACTCAACCGATTTCAGTCTGGTTTGGTTTTTTCTTCTTGGTTTTCAAATGCGAACATTTCTGCATTTAAATCTCGATCTCAAATTTTTGGCCAATTTTTGACAATTTTAACGATGTAACCCCTTACATTTTTTTCAAAAATTGGGTCAAATTTTTTGGGTGAAAATTGCTAACACCTTCAACGGTTTTACGATTTCAGTCTGGTTTGGTTTTTTCTTCTTGGGTTTCAAATGCGAACATTTCTGCATTTAAATCTCTATATCTAATTTTTGGCCAATTTTTGACAATTTTAACGATGTAACCCCTTACATTTTTTTCAAAAATTGGGTCAAATTTTTTGGCTGTAAATTGCTAACACCTTCAACGGTTTTATGATCATAACTTGGCTAAAACTCAACCGATTTCAGTCTGGTTTGGTTTTTTCTTCTTGGTTTTCAAATGCGAACATTTCTGCAATTAAATCTCGATATCTAATTTTTTGCCAATTTTTGACAATTTTAACGATGTAACCCCTTACATTTTTTTCAAAAATTGGGTCACATTTGTTGGCTGAAAATTGCTAACACCTTCAACGGTTTTATGATCATAACTTGGCTAAAACTCAACCGATTTCAGTCTGGTTTGGTTTTTTCTTCTTGGTTTTCAAATGCGAACATTTCTGCATTTAAATCTCGGTATTTAAATTTTTGGCCAATTTTTGACAATTTTAACGATGTAACCCCTTACATTTTTTTCAAAAATTGGCTAAAATTTTTTGGCTGTAAATTGCTAACACCTTCAACGGTTTTATGATCATAACTTGGCTAAAACTCAACCGATTTCAGTCTGGTTTGGTTTTTTCTTCTTGGTTTTCAAATGCGAACATTTCTGCATTTAAATCTCTATATCTAATTTTTGGCCATTTTTTGACAATTTTAACGATGTAACCCCTTACATTTTTTTCAAAAATTGGGTCACATTTGTTGGCTGAAAATTGCTAACACCTTCAACGGTTTTATGATCATAACTTGGCTAAAACTAAACCGATTTCAGTCTGGTTTGGTTTTTTCTTCTTGGTTTTCAAATGCGAACATTTCTGCATTTAAATCTCGGTATTTAAATTTTTGGCCAATTTTTGACAATTTTAACGATGTAACCCCTTACATTTTTTTCAAAAAAAAACTCAACCGATTTCAGTCTGGTTTGGTTTTTTCTTCTTGGGTTTCAAATGCGAACATTTCTGCATTTAAATCTCTATATCTAATTTTTGGCCATTTTTTGACAATTTTAACGATGTAACCCCTTACATTTTTTTCAAAAATTGGCTTAATTTTTTCTTTGGCCCGAACACGGCTAGAGCGATGCCGCTGATAATTCTGATCAAGAATAAATATGGTTTATAGGGTCGGAAATGGTTTCTTCACTATTTGCAAACTTGGAAAAAAATGACATCTTACCTGCGACCAGAGATGCCAATCTAGCTATTGGCAATAGGTGTTCATATAGCTGCAAAACCCATTACTCGTTTCCTTAATATATATTTTAAACTTATTGATAAAAGTTTTTTTTACAATTAAATATTAATTCCACCAGTGCGTATACGTAATTATTTGGCACTCTGCATATTCAATTTAAAAAGTCCGTAAAAAAGACCAATTTTTTACGTTATCCCGGCAGCCGTCTTCCGGCAAAAATCGAGTGATTGCGTTACAAACTGTGTTTCCGGTCAAATTCAGCGCAAAAGTATGCTATGTATTGGCACTTCCGTCTGCTGCTAAGTATTTCAGCCCAAAAGATGCACAAATATATAGTCAGACAATTCCGCCATTCTTGCGTATGGTTTTTGTTGCATCCTTTCGGGGAGGACAACATATAAGAACGGCGAGGCCTTGTTTTTGCTAACAACAAAAACAAACATCAGTGATGCACATCTAGCTATATTTCATTGCTGTTAAATTTATACATATATGGATTGTATAATATATATGTATTGTATAAAATATATATATGTTTTCTATTCTACTTTTAAAGAAAAATACATGTGGGAACTGCTACTTCTTTCTGGTTCCCTGGAAGGGTTTCTGGCTTAAAAAGTGCTAACCTTAATGGCTGCAATAAATTGTGTATAAATTACTAACACCTTCAACGGTTTTATGATCATAACTTGGCTAAAACTCAACCGATTTCAGTCTGGTTTGGTTTTTTCTTCTTGGTTTTCAAATGCGAACATTTCTGCATTTAAATCTCGGTATTTAAATTTTTGGCCAATTTTTGACAATTTTAACGATGTAACCCCTTACATTTTTTTCAAAAATTGGGTCAAATTTTTTGGCTGTAAATTGCTAACACCTTCAACGGTTTTATGATCATAACTTGGCTAAAACTCAACCGATTTCAGTCTGGTTTGGTTTTTTCTTCTTGGTTTTCAAATGCGAACATTTCTGCATTTAAATCTCGGTATTTAAATTTTTGGCCAATTTTTGACAATTTTAACGATGTAACCCCTTACATTTTTTCAAAAATTGGGTCACATTTGTTGGCTGAAAATTGCTAACACCTTCAACGGTTTTATGATCATAACTTGGCTAAAACTCAACCGATTTCAGTCTGGTTTGGTTTTTTCTTCTTGGTTTTCAAATGCGAACATTTCTGCATTTAAATCTCGGTATTTAAATTTTTGGCCAATTTTTGACAATTTTAACGATGTAACCCCTTACATTTTTTTCAAAAATTGGGTCACATTTGTTGGCTGAAAATTGCTAACACCTTCAACGGTTTTATGATCATAACTTGGCTAAAACTCAACCGATTTCAGTCTGGTTTGGTTTTTTCTTCTTGGTTTTCAAATGCGAACATTTCTGCAATTAAATCTCGATATCTAATTTTTTGCCAATTTTTGACAATTTTAACGATGTAACCCCTTACATTTTTTTCAAAAATTGGGTCACATTTGTTGGCTGAAAATTGCTAACACCTTCAACGGTTTTATGATCATAACTTGGCTAAAACTCAACCGATTTCAGTCTGGTTTGGTTTTTTCTTCTTGGTTTTCAAATGCGAACATTTCTGCATTTAAATCTCGGTATTTAAATTTTTGGCCAATTTTTGACAATTTTAACGATGTAACCCCTTACATTTTTTTCAAAAATTGGGTCAAATTTTTTGGCTGTAAATTGCTAACACCTTCAACGGTTTTATGATCATAACTTGGCTAAAACTCAACCGATTTCAGTCTGGTTTGGTTTTTTCTTCTTGGTTTTCAAATGCGAACATTTCTGCAATTAAATCTCGATATCTAATTTTTTGCCAATTTTTGACAATTTTAACGATGTAACCCCTTACATTTTTTTCAAAAATTGGGTCACATTTGTTGGCTGAAAATTGCTAACACCTTCAACGGTTTTATGATCATAACTTGGCTAAAACTCAACCGATTTCAGTCTGGTTTGGTTTTTTCTTCTTGGTTTTCAAATGCGAACATTTCTGCATTTAAATCTCGGTATTTAAATTTTTGGCCAATTTTTGACAATTTTAACGATGTAACCCCTTACATTTTTTTCAAAAATTGGGTCAAATTTTTTGGCTGTAAATTGCCAACACCTTCAACGGTTTTATGATCATAACTTGGCTAAAACTCAACCGATTTCAGTCTGGTTGGGTTTTTTCTTCTTGGTTTTCAAATGCGAACATTTCTGCATTTAAATCTCGATATTTAATTTTTGGCCATTTTTTGACAATTTTAACGATGTAACCCCTTACATTTTTTTCAAAAATTGGGTCAAATTTTTTGGCTGTAAATTACTAACACCTTCAACGGTTTTATGATCATAACTTGGCTAAAACTCAACCGATTTCAGTCTGGTTCGGTTTTTTCTTCTTGGTTTTCAAATGCGAACATTTCTGCATTTAAATCTCGATATCTAATTTTTGGCCATTTTTTGACAATTTTAACGATGTAACCCCTTACATTTTTTTCAAAAATTGGGTCAAATTTTTTGGCTGTAAATTGCTAACACCTTCAACGGTTTTATGATCATAACTTGGCTAAAACTCAACCGATTTCAGTCTGGTTTGGTTTTTTCTTCTTGGTTTTCAAATGCGAACATTTCTGCAATTAAATCTCGATCTCAAATTTTTGGCCAATTTTTGACAATTTTAACGATGTAACCCCTTACATTTTTTTCAAAAATTTGGCCAATTTTGTTGGCTGAAAATTGCTAATACCTTCAACGGTTTTATGATCATAACTTGGCTAAAACTCAACCGATTTCAGTCTATTTTGGTTTTTTCTTCTTGGTTTTCAAATGCGAACATTTCTGCATTTAAATCTCGATATCTAATTTTTGGCCAATTTTTGACAATTTTAACGATGTAACCCCTTACATTTTTTTCAAAAATTGGGTCACATTTGTTGGCTGAAAATTGCTAACACCTTCAACGGTTTTATGATCATAACTTGGCTAAAACTCAACCGATTTCAGTCTGGTTTGGTTTTTTCTTCTTGGTTTTCAAATGCGAACATTTCTGCATTTAAATCTCGGTATTTAAATTTTTGGCCAATTTTTGACAATTTTAACGATGTAACCCCTTACATTTTTTTCAAAAATTGGGTCAAATTTTTTGGCTGAAAATTGCTAACACCTTCAACGGTTTTATGATCATAACTTGGCTAAAACTCAACCGATTTCAGTCTGGTTTGGTTTTTTCTTCTTGGTTTTCAAATGCGAACATTTCTGCATTTAAATCTCGATATTTAAATTTTTTGCCAATTTTTGACAATTTTAACGATGTAACCCTTACATTTTTTTCAAAAATTGGGCCAAATTTGTTGGCTGAAAATTGCTAACACCTTCAACGGTTTTATGATCATAACTTGGCTAAAACTCAACCGATTTCAGTCTGGTTTGGTTTTTTCTTCTTGGTTTTCAAATGCGAACATTTCTGCATTTAAATCTCGGTATTTAAATTTTTGGCCAATTTTTGACAATTTTAACGATGTAACCCCTTACATTTTTTTCAAAAATTGGGTCAAATTTTTTGGCTGTAAATTGCTAACACCTTCAACGGTTTTATGATCATAACTTGGCTAAAACTCAACCGATTTCAGTCTGGTTTGGTTTTTTCTTCTTGGTTTTCAAATGCGAACATTTCTGCAATTAAATCTCGATATCTAATTTTTTGCCAATTTTTGACAATTTTAACGATGTAACCCCTTACATTTTTTTCAAAAATTGGGCCAAATTTGTTGGCTGAAAATTGCTAATACCTTCAACGGTTTTATGATCATAACTTGGCTAAAACTCAACCGATTTCAGTCTGGTTTGGTTTTTTCTTCTTGGTTTTCAAATGCGAACATTTCTGCATTTAAATCTCGATATCTAATTTTTTGCCAATTTTTGACAATTTTAACGATGTAACCCCTTACATTTTTTTCAAAAATTGGGTCAAATTTTTTGGCTGTAAATTGCTAACACCTTCAACGGTTTTATGATCATAACTTGGCTAAAACTCAACCGATTTCAGTCTGGTTGGGTTTTTTCTTCTGGGTTTTCAAATGCGAACATTTCTGCATTTAAATCTCGATATCTAATTTTTTGCCAATTTTTGACAATTTTAACGATGTAACCCCTTACATTTTTTTCAAAAATTGGGTCAAATTTTTTGGCTGTAAATTGCTAACACCTTCAACGGTTTTATGATCATAACTTGGCTAAAACTCAACCGATTTCAGTCTGGTTTGGTTTTTTCTTCTTGGTTTTCAAATGCGAACATTTCTGCAATTAAATCTCGATATCTAATTTTTTGCCAATTTTTGACAATTTTAACGATGTAACCCCTTACATTTTTTTCAAAAATTGGGCCAAATTTGTTGGCTGAAAATTGCTAATACCTTCAACGGTTTTATGATCATAACTTGGCTAAAACTCAACCGATTTCAGTCTGGTTTGGTTTTTTCTTCTTGGTTTTCAAATGCGAACATTTCTGCATTTAAATCTCGATATCTAATTTTTGGCCAATTTTTGACAATTTTAACGATGTAACCCCTTACATTTTTTTCAAAAATTGGGTCAAATTTTTTGGCTGTAAATTGCTAACACCTTCAACGGTTTTATGATCATAACTTGGCTAAAACTCAACCGATTTCAGTCTGGTTTGGTTTTTTCTTCTTGGGTTTCAAATGCGAACATTTCTGCATTTAAATCTCTATATCTAATTTTTGGCCATTTTTTGACAATTTTAACGATGTAACCCCTTACATTTTTTTCAAAAATTGGCTTAATTTTTTCTTTGGCCCGAACACGGCTAGAGCGATGCCGCTGATAATTCTGATCAAGAATAAATATGGTTTATAGGGTCGGAAATGGTTTCTTCACTATTTGCAAACTTGGAAAAAAATGACATCTTACCTGCGACCAGAGATGCCAATCTAGCTATTGGCAATAGGTGTTCATATAGCTGCAAAACCCATTACTCGTTTCCTTAATATATATTTTAAACTTATTGATAAAAGTTTTTTTTACAATTAAATATTAATTCCACCAGTGCGTATACGTAATTATTTGGCACTCTGCATATTCAATTTAAAAAGTCCGTAAAAAAGACCAATTTTTTACGTTATCCCGGCAGCCGTCTTCCGGAAAAAATCGAGTGATTGCGTTACAAACTGTGTTTCCGGTCAAATTCAGCGCAAAAGTATGCTATGTATTGGCACTTCCGTCTGCTGCTAAGTATTTCAGCCCAAAAGATGCACAAATATATAGTCAGACAATTCCGCCATTCTTGCGTATGGTTTTTGTTGCATCCTTTCGGGGAGGACAACATATAAGAACGGCGAGGCCATGTTTTTGCTAACAACAAAAACAAACATCAGTGATGCACATCTAGCTATATTTCATTGCTGTTAAATTTATACATATATGGATTGTATAATATATATGTATTGTATAAAATATATATATGTTTTCTATTCTACTTTTAAAGAAAAATACATGTGGGAACTGCTACTTCTTTCTGGTTCCCTGGAAGGGTTTCTGGCTTAAAAAGTGCTAACCTTAATGGCTGCAATAAATTGTGTATAAATTACTAACACCTTCAACGGTTTTATGATCATAACTTGGCTAAAACTCAACCGATTTCAGTCTGGTTTGGTTTTTTCTTCTTGGTTTTCAAATGCGAACATTTCTGCAATTAAATCTCGATATCTAATTTTTTGCCAATTTTTGACAATTTTAACGATGTAACCCCTTACATTTTTTTCAAAAATTGGCTCAATTTTTTCTTTGGCCCGGACACGGCTAGAGCGATGCCGCTGATAATTTTGATCAAGAATAAATATGGTTTATAGGGTCGGAAATGGTTTCTTCACTATTTGCAAGCTTGGGAAAAAATGACATCTTACCTGCGACCAGAGATGCCAATCTAGCTATTGGCAATAGGTGTTCATATAGCTGCAATATATTGTGTATAAACTGCTTCAACGGGTCGGAAATGGTTTTTTCACTCTTTGCCAGCTTTGGCAAAAATGGAATCTTACTTGCGACCAGAGATGCCACTCTAGCTATTGCCAATAGGTGGTCAATTTTAACGAGAATTTACAGTTTTTTGAAAAATTGGGTACATTTTTTCTTTTGCCCGGCCATGGTCATGGCGGAATCGTCTGGTCATATAATGGTGCATTTTTGGGCTTAAATACTTAGCAGCAGGCGGAAGTGAAAATTCATAGCATACTTTTGCGCTGAATATGCATTAATGCAATCACCAAAAATAACGTATACGCACTGGTACAATTTTTTTTCCAAATTTTAGAAAAAACTAGTAAACTATTAATAAGAAGCTAAACAACTTATTTTTTTTTTTTAATTTTTACTGGCAAGAGTCAAGATTACTTTTTATTATATACAATTATTTAATTTATAGTATCAGTTTTATATATGCCAGCCAAAAGTATGATTTTCATAATATACATAGGAGCAGACATTATTGAATCATACAAAATTACCATATCTCAAAGTATATTAAATCACGGCGAATTTTTATTCTTTTTCTTTGCCAACTTCTGGTTAGATTTATAATAGCCTACAAAGTTATCAAAATATATTTACGCACGTACTTCAAAGCTCCACGACAATATTGATATCCAACAGATTTAAATCGAAGAACGGCTTGCATTTTAGTTAAATTTTCCCCAGCCTTTTATTATTCCATTCAGGCCAAGAGAAATCGCAAATCAAAATTCAGAGACGTTGTGCAATCAGCAAAGAGTTTCAATTAAGATCCCAGCCACTTGCCAGCTTAGATAAAATCAACAAGAGAAATTTGGGGGAACCGAGAAAGGATGTCACACCAGAAACCTGTTGGAATCGAAGGGGGCGACGCAGGGAGAGGCGTGGGGGACAGACAGGAACTCACACACACGCACTCTTCGAATTTGCAATCGATTTCCAGCACATTTTGGCATTTTAGGCAAACAAACGCCCCGAACAGAGCACCGAACACAGCAGGAGATACACTCATTTGGCTTGTGTATCTTGCAGATACGCTTACATCAAAGCTGCCATCGGATGGGGACGGGACACGATGCGACGCTCTTTATGCCGCATTCGATCGCATTAAACAAAGTAAACACAATTATTTTTATGTGCGAAATGTGGCAAATGGCAAATGGCAGCCGGCAGTGGCAATTTTTTAACTGCTGCGGCAACACGTGTCGCATTTTTTCACTTCCCTTTTTTCGGTCAGCCATTTGGTCTTCCGCCGCAAAGTATGCTACGCAAAAATGTCCTCTTATCACACACACCGAGAAGCAAAATAAAACAAAAACAAAAAGAGACAACAAAAAAGACACCAATAACACCAACCAACACCATCGTTTGTCTGTTTGTTTTGGTGTTGAATATTTTTCATTTTCCTTGTTTTTTGCGCCTCGTCTCCTGCTGTTAACGAGATGCGCAACACAACCGAAAAATATATAAATAAAAAATAAAATAAATCAGTGAGGGACCCGAAAAATGCTAAAGAGGGTGTCAGGGCGCCGGGGCATCGGGCCGGGGTGTGCCAAGGGCTGTGGACTGTTAAAAATTATGCAAATGATTGAGCAAATTATGTCAGAGCGGCGTTTATATACGCGTACGCACCTATATCTGTATCTGTATATTTCACGCTGACCTTTGAGCCGCTCTCTCTCTTTCTTCCTCGCCATGTCCATGGCAGCAAATGCCGTCAATTGAAAAGTTGGTAAACAAAAAAGCAAACGGCAGAAAAACAAAGTGAAGAACGCACCAAAAATGATTTGAAGAAAACATTTTGGAATAATATTTTCCCTCTTCTGGCATCGGCATTAATTTATTTGTGAATGAAATTATGTATGAAAATGGTGTTGGCGAGGGGTGTGTCTCTTGTTGCTGTTGTATTTCCCGGGGCAGGGCACCTGCCCGGTCTAAGGTCCCGCTAATTGGGGAACAACACAGGGGTGAAAAGTGGCCCCGAGTGGCCTCTAATTAGTGAACCTTTAGTGGCGTGCGAGATGTGTGGGACATTTTAAATATTTAAGCACTCACTAAAAGTCAGTTGTTTCAAGTTTCAACCGATAAATATTGCAGCACTCATTCGGTATTATTATTATCTGAAAGTTCAGGGCAAAAAGTGCAACTATGACCGTGTGGGTTTTGGTTAATTAAGCTGTCATAAGCACCATTAGCAAAGCGTAAGCCAGCATTAATTCGCAATATATATGTATATTATTTCAGAATTAAAACTCATTACAAAAATCGCAGAAAACTAATTGAAAATAGCTGGCGTAACAATGTTTGTTTTTTTTTCTAGTTTCTGCGCTGCGCCATCAGCTTACATTGTCATTTCCATAATTCCCCTTTAATCCGAAAATTACGAGCGAATAAATATTAAAAACTGGGAAACTAAAAAACCAAAGCCGAGAGAGAGAACGCAATGCGTGTTCTGCATATTTCAATTTGTGTAATGCTGAATGCAACTTTTGTTGCAAATTAATTTGCCACGAAAGTTGACTCCTAAAATATGGCCAAGTCAGTGGCAGAGGTAGAGACGGAGGCGATGCAACGGCGCAGCAGCAGCAGAAGGCACGTGTAACTCCATGGCAACAACAGTGTTACCAATTAGAGAATTTTTATAGCTAAGGGTATTAGCAAAAGGTAATTTAAAAATGCAAGATCAGTGAAGCTGAGAGGGATCATAATTTAATTAAAATGTAGTACTTTTAGTTACTCTTTTAATGCAATTAAATGTTATATAATGTTTTTTGTTTGTAGCTCACTAAAAAATCTTAACATTATGAACTTACCATCTTAACGCTCTGCATATATTTTATATTATTTTTTAATAAATCCTTTTTATTTTGGCTTTGAAAAACCTTGTATTTTTCCCAGGAAAAGGCTAATTCCACACCGCCAGAGTGAACAGGAGACCTCCACTTGAACCGCATCTCCGTCTGCGGCTGCCTCCTGCACCGCACAGTGGAGTAGCTCGAAAGCTCGCACCTCTCACTTGTAATAACCGCAACTTAGTTAACTAAACATGCTGACAGCGGGCTGGAGGCGTGGCACCGCCTCGTTTGTTGTGCTTTTCCAACCGTTTGCCTCTTTCCGCTACCCGCTTCGCCAGTATCCCGAAATGTGCGCTGAAGGAAATTGCAAACAAAATTGCAACTTCCTGACAGCGACAAAAACTTTTGCTTGTGGCGCCAATGTTGCCACTTCCGTTTAGACACACTCACTCCCGCAAACCCACACACACACACACACAAACACATAGACATACACATTTGTATCTGTGCTGGGAGTCCTAAGTGCAGTCGCCGGTTATTCATATGCAAACGCTTGCCATGTTTGGCAATCAAAATATTTCACTAAATTGCTCCGACGACGACCCTCGATGCAACAAAACTAAAATATTAAATAACATTTTTGGGCCACACAACAATTTTTTGGACAAAACGTGACCAAGTCCAAGAACGACTCCCAGCTATGCAAATAAAAGTACGAAATACGAGAGAGAAAATATATATAAATGCTTCTCCGTTCCTTCGCAGCTGGAAGTGTAAAATTAAATAAGAAATATAAGCAAACTGACCGCAGGGCCAAAAATCCGGCATTGCTCCTCCCGAAAAATGATGCTCAAGTTTTTTTTTCTTCCTCGGACAGTTTACGACTTTTTTATTTGCCTGCAACATTTTCTCTGTTTTTTTTTTTATGTTTTTGTTGCCCTGCCGTTTTGCCGGTTTCTGTCGGAGTTGGCCCCCAAAGTCTGCCTTGTTTTGTTGACTGTTTGATTGAGCCCAGCAGATAGCCCTCCTTTAGGCCGAGTTTGCCTCTTCAAAGTTCTGTGGTGGTGCTTCTTGGAAACAAACAAGCCAACTGCCACGACAGAAATTAAAAATAATTGCATAAAAAATAATATAACAGTTTACTTTTTGACGGCGGTCTCTTATTTTTGCATTCTTTTTTACGTTATTTTGGGTCTGAACATTTAAGTGAAGAAATTTAAAGAATAATTTAGTTTTAAGAGCAGTTTTGGAGAGTGTAAATGGAGAAATGAAAAATGTTTGATTCAATTAGAGTTATTTAAGCTCAAGAAAATTCTTTTCCCCTTCCAAATAAACTACGTCACTTTAGAAACCCTTAAAATATATGTTAGCATATTGTAACGTCATACATAAACTGTAATACACACTCAACCTTTCATGTGAAGTGTCAAATTGTTCATTAATTCTCTGAATAATTGCCACCTACAAAGCTAGTTATTTTAGGTTCACCTTAAACTAATCAAATTGAACGTTTAATGCCCTGAAATGCCAAAGTGACGGCCTTGAACCAAAGTTCCTAGTCCATGAAAACTTTTTTTAAATTCTACTGAATATCTAAAGTAGTCTAAAGAGGATTTTGACGCCCAAAAAGAACTTAAGAGCTTACTACACTCTATTTTTAGTTGCCATTTGAGGTGGACTTGTACGTATTTCAGGGATATCTCGACCGCCAGCCAAGAAGGTGTCATGCGGTTTATAAATAATTTTTAATAAACGAAAGCCGGCAAGGATGTGACACACAAAAGCCTGACACCTCTCGACCAGACACGTGCGACTTCTACAATATTTATCAATGACGAAAGCGGTGGCAATAAAAAAAGCCCAACCAAAACTCGAAGGAGCCGAAAAAACCTCGCATTAAATTTTTGTTGTTATTAAATATTTAATAATGTGAGTGCGAAGAGGAGGAGGTTCGGCACCCTCAGCTCCTGCCAAGGATTTTGCGAGTGTGTGTGTGTGTGTATTAATGGCCAAATTATGATGAAACACACTTGACATGGGAACACGGAGCATGGAACACCCTGTGCTGGTCCCCAAGAAATTTCCCATCGTCGGACATGCGTCGAATTTCTCTTCCTTCGTTTCCTGTGTATAAACCGCTGACTTGCGAGCGCCGAAAGAGAGGACACTCGCAGAGCATTCAGCAAAAACCAGTTCTCCCGAAGAGAGCCACCGGGTAAATGTGGCCAGCAACATGGCCCAAATGTTGCCGGGCTCAAATCAAAGTCAGTAAAAGGAAAAGAGAAGAAAAAAAAAACAAAGCCAGGAAAAGAGGAAAAGAACTCCAGAGAAAATAATGATTTCAGCTGCTGCTCCTTGGGGGCCGAAGTCGGGCGATTGCTTTGTTGCCACCGGAGCGAGATTCGGAGTTAGGGAAATACAAATCTTTGATTAATTGTTTGCCATCTAACATGACATACCATTTACAATGGCCACGTGCTCTTTAAATATTTATATGGATATTTCAAATGCGAATCCAAACCGATTCCCTGCCCAGTCCCCTCAGCCGAACTCCGGGCGAAACTGTGCAGACAGGCATAAATCATTTACTCAAACAATCTGAGCTCCCCAAAAAAGTAAAATAAAATAAACAGCAGCCCGAAAGGGAACCAATTACCAGAGGAACAACAATGCCCCGATACAGTTAATCTTCTTTTTTAAGGGGGAATAAAATAATAAACAATCGGGGAGAAAATTAAACGAATAAAATATTACAATAAAATGGATTTCACTTGAGTTATTCTGAAGATAAATGGTTGGAAGCGATTGAGGAAACTTAAACGTATTGAATTTAAAGAGTAGAAATCTGATTTAAAGTTTAAATAATTTAATTAATAATATTTTATAAATTCATCTTACAAATAAAGTTTGTAGAATTTAAGCAGGGCATTTCATTCAAGTAAATAACTAAATAAAAAAAGTAATGATATCAAAAACATATTAAAACATATTATGGTTTTTATTGTCTAAATATTTGCTTAAGACAAAAGTAAGTACAAAAAATAAATAAGTTTAGAAGATAATTTTCTTTTTCATTATGTTCCTAGTTTAAACAACTTTATAAATATATATCAGTTCTTTGGAAAACATCTTCCCATAATGTATATAAAATTTTAGTTCAAGTCTCAATACCTCACTTGAATTAAAATTTTTAATATTTATTTTTATTTAATAAACGTTCCTAAATTTAGAAATTTAGAACCCAAACTATCGTAATTAATTGTGCTTATTTACTTTGATTCATTTATCATAGAAATAACCTAAAGGTTAGGACTCATTTGTAATATTTTTACCTTTTAACCCCGTGAGGTATATCCATGCCCATTTTATTGTTATTGTTAAATTATTAGTTATTCTGTCTGTTATTTTTCAGCACCCCTCCCAGCGTTGATAGTTGCCACCCCTAAAATCCTTTCGTTTTCATTTCTGCTTCGCTATTGTTCATTTTTGACAGCAGCTTTTGCATCTGTTTTCATTTTCATTTTCATTTGCGTTTTCGCTGTCGCTTTCATTTCCCTTTTCCCCTTTTCTCGCCCCCGCCTGCTGACATTTTCTATCAATCTCCCCGCCCCGCCGCCGCACGTCATCATCCCCGTCGCTTTGATGGGAATAAACATTAAATTTGATTTGGTCACGTTTCCAAGCTTTGTTCCACTTATGGCTCATTCTGATACGGCAGCCGAGCGATCCGTGCAATCTCAGCCCGCTCTCTCTGTCCCGGCGTCAGCCTGCCACATCTCCTCTCTCTCTGGACTGATGATAATGGACGCATGGCCATCATAAAATAATTGACGCCCCTAATGGACACGGCTGTGGATGTGGATTTGTGCATGGCAGCGGCAGCGGAAGTGAGCCTCCATCGATTTACCTCCCAGGAAGATAACCTGAATGTGAATGTGACGGGATGCCCAGTTAAGGGGTTACTGACATACATATTTTTCTATAATCTATAGCGATACGACTACATCGAATTATATCTAAAATGCTAAAGTGCTTAAATAGAAATTTAAAATATATAAAAAGTACCTTGACTTCCTTACTTGCAACCACTTACCAAAAACACTGAATCCCAAGCAGCAATGCCACAGAATGATTTAAGTTAAGGCAGCTGGCAAGGAACAAGTTAAAAAATATATATATATACAAATCGAAAACCAGTTAAGGGGCTCCTTTAGCCAAACTGGATGCATTCCTGCATATAAATTGCCATCGAGTGCAGTTCCAACGAGGCCAAAGCGATCCCTAAACGAGTCAGGCCGAGGATCCGTCAGATCGGAAGATTAAGGATGCTGCATTGACAGCTGCAGCCGAGGACAAAAGAATTTATAAGCAGTTCCAGGTTATCTTTGCGCGATGCCGATTGAGACAATGTCTGGAGGCGGGTCTTGACTTAATAGCCAAAACCGCAGAGAGATCGCTCCGTTCCGTACCGTACCGTTGCGTCGGAGATTGTCAAAGGGAAGAGCTGTCTGGCAGCCTTCTGCTCCGTTTTGATGACATTTTCCAAGCCAAGTTTGACAAAGAAAAGCGCAGAAAGGGGCGAGGACACATCAACTTCAGAGGCAGTTGCACAGGCTCCGGCTGAGGCAGCGGCAAGTTTTCCCTGATGTGCTGCTGCTACTGCTGCTACTCACTATTTTTCAATTTCCGTTTTGTGCATATGAAAACAGAATTGAATTTTAATTCCAGCATTGCAATTGACACATGACAAGGATGCTGGCTCGCAGACGGGGGCCCAAGCCATTCAAATTGAAATGCATGAAAGCAAAATAAACTATGTGGCACAAGAATACAAATTGATCAAACACAAAATACGGATAGCGGAGGGACAGACGGAGGAACATCATCATAAAAAGTGCTTTTCCCAGCCACTCGCAACTAACACGAAAAAAGGATGGAACAAGGACCAGGTCCCCGGAGTGTCCAGGACTCTCATCAGTTCGGGAAGTGCCGCATATATGTGCCATACATGTATGTTAGGCAGGCTATTTATGTGCCGATGGATGGATGGATGGAGAGACAGACGGGCCTGGGAAAGATGAAAATCTGCAAATCAAATTACAAAAATCATAGCGCACAATTTTCACACGGCAAGTGCTCGGGGGAATTGTCACCCATCCCCATCAGCATTACTGCGACTGTTCGGGTCTCCGTCCCCCAAAAGCGAAGCGAAACGAAACCAATCCCAGTCCCAGTGCCAGTCCCCAGTCCAAAAGCAAAAGCAAAAGCAAAAGCCAGTCCAACCGGCCGGCAAATAGTCAGACGCCAAATGATGTAATGAAATCAAACAGAAACGGAAGCAGGAGCCGCAACAGTGGAGCAAGGCAGTTCGAATAGATAGTTTCCAGTGGCTAAAGTGGGGATTTACACATGTATATCGAACAGTCTTACTTGGAATGATTCTATCTTAGCTTTATAAATTATTGCAATTAATATTTCTAATCATTTATTTACCTTTCAGTTGAGTTCTGGTGCTTGTGTCAAGTGGCATGCTCTTTTTCTAAGGCATTATTTTTTGAATTCAAATTCCTAGTATAAATTGAATGTGTTGCGATGATATTTAAGCCCAGCTCTAAAATTGTAAATAATATGTATATAAAAATAGGAATTACCCAAAAATCGTGCATTGGCAAACCCAACTGTAGGGAAATACTCTGGCCATGTTTGATGAACGACTAACTAGTCCAGCCCTCCGGTCCAGTCCACTCCCGGCCTTGATCCTATCCTCCTCCTCGCCTCGTCGCCTCGTCGTCCTGTCTCCTCCCTGTCCCACTTCCGTTCTGTCGGTCACCAGGGAACTCAACTCAACTCGGCCAATCTGCAAAAATTTGAATTTGAAATTTTTATTTATTTACTCGCCGCCAGAGAGAGAGCGAGGCTGCGGGCCGGCGGGGAGAAAGTGTGAAATTTGAACGGTGAGGCTGCAAAAAAGGATTCGGATGGTGGTGATAATCCCAAAAAAGAAAGGAAAACCGTACAGTCTGCTTAAACAAATGAAGAGCGGCATTTGAAATTGTTAAAAGTGTGCGACCAAATCGAATGTGCATTTTTATATTTGCCAGCGAGACTCCTCTCCCCCTCCGATCTGGGGGAAATACTCAAAATATATATGGCGAATGTATGGGGTCAAATCAAATTGAGTTGGTAAATATTTGAAATAAATGCTCGTTCCGGGATGTGTGCGAGTATGCGTTTTAATTGTTGTTTGATTAGGTTTTGTTATAGTTAAAAAATACAAATGGGAAAGCATGGAAGCGAGTGCGAATTTAATTCCCCAAATCCCCACAAAGAAAATTTCTGTTCACAAATCTAGAGAAGTATTAAAAAATAATAAGAGGGCTTAAAACAATTTACAGTCCTATGGTAATATTTGTAATTCATAAAATCCATTTATTTGTAAAAGGTTTTCGGAATGCATTAGCCGACTTTGTCTGCGTATTAGGGGTATATTGTAAGAGTCTTTGTTGCATATATTTAAATATGTATTTTTTTAAGCTTTTAGATTGTGTTTATAATTTTCAAATAATGATTTGCTGATTTATTTTAAATTGATAGTTTGATAGGGAATTCAGCAAACCAATAAGGCTGTATTATTCCCCCCATCTGTTTCTTTGTATCCCTTGGTACCAGAGCACGATTTCGCCTTGGTAATCGGGCAGTTTGTATCCATCTTTATTGATAAGTAATATTAATATTATTTTTCATCGCATGGCACCTGCCTCTGGCTTCTCTCTCTGTCTTCCGCAACGATGTGACGTCATGCCGGGAAACTTGCGCTAATTAAAATTCCCATTTAATTGGCATTGGCCGCTTGTTTGTCTTCGGCTCGATTGCAACAGCAGCAGCAGAAGCAGCAGGAGTCATGGGGATATTTAATTTTCTTTTTTTTTTTGCTCTTCACTCGCCGCCAACTGCGGCCGGGATGTTTATTCAATTAAAATACGCATGAGCCGATGCGAGGATTGCCGGCAGTCGGACGGATGACAGAGTTGGGGCCATATAGGAATGGAGGCGGCAACCTGACAGGCAGGCTCATTGATGCCCCACCAAAATCAATTTCATCGCAGGCAGTCAACGCCTTTCGACCGCTAACGAACATATCTACATACAGACCAATCCCACGAAGAGTGTATTTTTATGGTGCACAAGGAAAAAAAGAAAACATTAAAAATATGAAAAGTTACATTAAAAACTAAATTTCAAACAATTTTGGCTGTAAAGTTGGCCTGAATGATACTTAAAGTTTATCAAATACAATTGTTCTACAAAATAAGTAAGCTTTGAGTCAGAAATAAAATATTTAAACATCTAATAAGACTTATGTTACACGAAACAATATAATCATTAATTTATTCACCTAAATATATTACAAATTTTTAAATCAAATACCTTTCACAAATATTAGGGTTTCAAATCTAGAAATTCTTTTGCAGCCTCAAAGATACGAAAACTTAATTAGATTTTTTCAAGATTTGTTCCTATTAGTAAACCAAAATCAATCTCAGCTAAAAGATTAAATATAAGAATACAATTATTCCGAGTGGAGTGTGCTTGTGTGCGTATAAATGCCATCGACGCCAACACGTTGACAGTATATTAACTGACCGAGCACGAAATATTCTTGACAGCCCACACACGCAACCTGCAACCGAGGGGGCGGAGGAGCTTGGCGGAGCTGAGCGGAGATTTCTGGGCTACGGGATGGCCCATTAAATGGGCACATTAATTAGTCGCCATTGGATTGCAGTGGACAATGTCGGGCGATTTTCCCTGGGGTAATTGCCAAGCGGATCAGAGAAGACAACACAGCCGGCGACAATGGCAGCGGCGACAGGGAAACTTTTTCCTCTCCTCGACAAGGCCACCCAACGAAGCTGCATTTTTCAATTGCATCACCAAATACAGTGGTAAATGGCTAAGGACAACAGTTGTTAATTGAATAAAGTTGTATTTGTCCTGGAAGTATCTTGGATTTTATCTGTATCTAGTAGAGAAAGTAGCTTATGAAGATAATTGCCTTGGAAATCTGTAAAAAATATAAAGGGAAATGTGTAAGTAATTCTTATTAACAAATTTATTTACAAAATAATACATATAACTCACCTTAATCGACATTTATCTAATATATGTTAATTACATGTTAAGCCATTTATGAAATTTGTAGGAATATTTAAATACAGTATTTTATTAGTAAAGTAAACGATTTATCATATTTAACTTTAAATTGTAATACATTTCAAAGTTCATTAGCAGAAATGATTGGAAAAATACCAATATTACCAATATTATTACTAATTAAATCCTCAATAAGACCACACAGGCACCCATTTTATCAAGTTAAAACCCCACCGTGATTAGAAGTTGCCACAACCACCGTCGCCCCACTGAGAAACATGTCGCACACACACACTCGGCTGGCAAACTTTAAACCCAACACGAATAGTTAATTTTAGAGCAAACATTTAATGAGATCACCAGGTGTTCTCGCATCCAAATCGATTTTCCCGCCTGGCTTGTTCACCTTGTCTTCGACTTAGCGTCTGGCGCTGAACACGCGCCGCTCGCTTCGATGATTTTGATGCGAAACACAAATCGCATTTAATTTACTGGAAATCAAACGGAGAACACGACGGATGAAATTTCCATAAAAAGCATAAAAGTAAATGAGAAATAGAAATGGCAAATGGTTGGGGCACAAATTTACGGGTCACACCTGTTGTCCCACCAAAAAAAGCCCCAAGAACAAGCTGCAATTGAAAAATAAACCAACCAAAAAACAAACCCAGGGAGATGAGAGAAAAAAAAAGGTGAGTGGGTGGGAAGTCAGCAAACAGGTGCTAATCGAAATATAATGTTTCTGGCGGCGGTCGCACATAAAAAGTGATACGCCAATAAAATTTAATAATTTAAAAATGAAACAACAGCCAAGTCGAAGGTGCAGGGACAGGGACTCGGAGGGGGGCAGGTGTCGAAATATAATAAAAAATTCATGAGCGGAAAGAAGCTCAAACAAAAACAAACCAAACAAAGGAACAACGTTGGGGGAAAAAAACGTGCAAATAATGAATGACGGACAAGGAAGGGACACTGCGTGTCCCGGGGGATGGGGTGAAATCGAGGGGCGGGTGGATCCTCCCGGGGGGTATAAAATGCGGTGGGGGTGGTTCGGTGCTGTGAGCGATGACAGCGAAATGACATAAAAATGAAGCGTTTAGCCTACTTAAAGGCGCATAACAAACCAATTTCCGCAGCACCTTAAAGCCATCAAGTATGCAATGATATGGCGCACTCAAAGAAATTAAGCACCCCTTAAAATTTGGTAGCAAAATTAACCCCAAAAGTGCCTGCCTTTTAAGCTGAAAAATATGTAGGGAATATTTCTTAATTAGGCATCTTAGGCAGTGTAATAACTACACTGGCATTTTGTAAGGAAAGCTTTGGTAGCTGCTCTCAATACAAGTTTAAATATATTTTTTAATTTATTTTAAGAACTATTAATAATAGCAAAATACATGTCTCTATTATGCCATTTGTAAAGCAGAATATTTATAATTAAATAGAAAAAATGCCTTAATAACTCTATTTACCTCCCATAAAAATAATCCTAATAAAGCTGATTCTTCCCTTGACGTTTTTTCACTGTTTGTGGGTTAGGGGTGGCAGGTTGGGGATGCAGATTGACGAAAGGTATTGGTAGGGGTAAAAGTAAGAGATAGGGGCTGTAACTGGGCTTATTGATTTGCTCGGCAGGTCATACAAAGCACTTAAGCCAAACAGCAAATAGTGTCGCAATGATAATTACAATGCCAACACCGAGAGTCAGCAGGTGAGTCGAGCAATATTGTAATATTCCCGATGCACACACACACGGCACACACTCACCCATCGTCCATGTCCCATTGTATTTACACATTTTGTGTTTACCTTTGCATGACCAGTCCGTCACTTTGACAATCATAATGAGGCAACAACAAGCGAGCCAAGGCAGCCAGGTAGCAGGTAAGGCAAATACCAAAATGGCTGACAGCAGCAAAGCTGACTGCAGGACACTGACACCCTGACCCAGTTAGAGATGGCCCGCAAGTGGAAGCCTAGATATTGTCTTCTTTTTTAGGGCCAAAAATAAATCTAAGAAATCGATGGGGTTCCTAGTTAGCACCCAGGTAATCATAGAGTAAAAAGTATGTAATCAGTCTCTTTAATGGGATATATGTCTTATAAAGTGTATGTCAAGGGAATATCTCTCAACTTAAGGGTCTTTTTATCCCCCATTATTAATATATTTCCTGAAATAAAACCTGGTTAATGGAAATTAATAAATTCTTGAGCCAAACCTAACTAATTACCACATTTTTGACCACTCACGAGTGCCTCACGCAGCCGTCTCCCTCGCTCGCTCTTCTTTTGCGTCGAATAACAAAAACATTGCCGCTTGTTGGCCGGGCCAAAATGTCCTGTGTGCGTGTGTGTGTGTGTGTGTGCCCCTCTATGGGATCCTGTCGAGCGTTATAACGATGATGGCTAACATGTTGCCTCATATTGTGCTGCCTCATATTGCTGTCCCTAGCTATGGCTGTGGCTGTTGGTATTTGTTGTGCAGTTGACCAAAGCAAAGCAAGTAAAGCTGGCAAGCAAATCTATGTTCCTTGTTGACTTTTGCTTTTATTTAATTTTGTGGCAAGGTGACTATAAATACACATTTACTAGGGAGCGAGCGAGCGCTTGTGCGAGTGTCTATGTGGGAGCAAATAAACTTTAATTGTTGCAACCACAGCGTGTCCTGGCACCTGTGTGCGTCCCTGCCCCTTCGCAGATGTAATGCTTAAGTTAATGCGCTGTTATCCTTTAACTGCTTGGGCGATTCACACAGACACATATGTATACATACAGTGGCAGGGACACAGCCCCGCTCACACACCCGACTGCAGTCATACATATTCATGTTAATGTCAGCGCATAAATCTTGCAAAGTCTTCTAACACCTGTCAGCCATTTTACAAGGTGTTTCCACTTAATACACCGACACACACACACACATAAAGCGACAGGAGAAGTCGTACCGAACACAGGAAGGATGTGCCGAGTGTGCCAGTGTGTGTGTCCTGTGAGCTGTGCTGGTCTGGTCTGTCCTTTTGCCTTTGTACGCCATGTGTCAATGTGTCGCTCATGTGTCCAGCTCTGCGTGTGATATTGACAGTTGCACGGCAGCGCCTTTGAATCGCTTCGGCGGACACAAGGAAGACACAGCAGCAGCAGCAGAAGCAAAGGAAGACCTAAGCGCCATTTAAGGTCCAGAGATGGCACCTGAAGAAATCAGTGGAGCGACAAAAGATTGTCTTTTCAATTTCCCTCCAAAGATCGTACAATATATAAAGTGGTCAGGGTTTAAAATGAGCCCCAATGCAAGAAAGTATGCAACACTTTTTAATGTAAAAATCCTTTAAGACATATCAGTGCATGAATCACAAAGCCCTAGTACTATATTTATCATATCCTTATATTTCCTGTAATTAGTTCTAAAATACTTTTAATCTGCCTGGTAATTCACCACCTATTTTCCTAAATCACATTTACATTTCTTGCTGTGTAAATTCCCACTCCTCCATTCTCCAGCACGTGGCATTCCAAAATCAGCTAAAGTAGAAGTGAAATCGTCAGGTTGCTAGAAATTATGGTAGGCAAATGGGCAAGAATCTTGGGTTCGGATTGTGGATAAACTGATGGGGTTAAGGTGGCTGAGGAGCAGGCGGAAATCGAGAGAAATGAAGCAACAGGATCGGGCAGGTGGCAGCAGGACAATGACGTTGACATTGATTGAACGTTGTCCACAACAAGACAAAACAAAGTACATACAGTCACACACACACACACACAATGGAACGCTAAGTGGGAGGTGGCACCTGAGGGATGGAATGGGTTAGTATGGGGGGAAAGGGATGTTACAAGGGAATAGGAAATAAAAGGTTAAAATGGCTGGCTGTTAGTCACACGGCGTTGATTGTTCTACTCTAGCCAATCATCGGGGTATCATTGAAGCCTGATGGATGATCAGTGATATTAATTGGAGGGGAATCTTCAGGGGAAAATGTTGTAAGTGGGATTTCCTTATAGCTATAATTTAATATTTGCACAATTAAAATTAAGAACTTATTAATCAAAATAAAAATGTATAAAACATTTGTGATCTCATTAATTTCTGTGTTTCTTCAATAATTGCTACTCAATTCAAAATACAATCAAAATGGTTTATTACAAATTAACCCATAAATATGCCTTCATAAAATTGCCATAAATACATCTGAGATTATGCCAGAAATTGTATCAGCTGTTAATAATTTTATTTGAAGAACGTTTTATTAATGTTCTCATAATTCATATTCACAATGACATAATAAAAACCTACATGAATTAATTGTGCATTTAATTACCCTACGATAGACCATTTGGCAATTCATTCTTAAAGTTGTATTCAATTATTTTTAAGTTGTTATTCCAATTTAATTGAAATTAAATGAAATTATTATTGTATCGTTCTTACGAATTATGAATATCTAAGACTTAATATCTAAACTTACAAGATTAATGTATCATCCATAAAAATTCCCACCTTAACTTTCAATTACAAAATGAATAGCCTACAAATTTAATCATGGATTAGAAAATTGTAACAATGACAATTTCCATTCAATTTTTCACTACAGGCTACTTACAGAATTATAAACAAATTTCCATCGATGATCAGCCTTGTGCCCCAGCAGACTCCGCCTTTTGTTTTCTCACTCGTTCAGCTTCTTAAATGCCATCATAATCCTAAAGTAGTCCGGCTTATTCCAAACAATATCCTGGCTAGTGGCAGCCACTCTCTAAGCCCTCTCCGCTTTCCCTCTCATAAATAGTGCATACAAATTTCGACTTTCCGGCTGCAAAATAATCCCCGATTTACCCATTGTTTTCGGGGGGGTCAGAGGTGGCGTTGGTTTATTTTAATTGCCTGGGCTCCTTAATTGTTGAAATATTTAAATTAGTTTGTTGAGAGCTGTCCTCTGCTCGTTGATTTTGAGTGAGCGCAGGTGGGCAGGACTCGCCTCCTTTGAGGGCTTAACTTGCCGACTTACTGTTGCCGGATGTGTGTGCCTGTCCTGTGTCTGTGTGTGGGTCCTGGCCATCCATTAAATTACATTGAACCGCACCCAGGACCTTAACACACACACAGACCCACACACAGGTGCGCACTGAGGACACTTTGTAGCGAAGGCAAAAAGGACGTAGCTTCAAGTTTTTGTATTTAAGACGAAATAAATTGGATTAGAAACCGCAAAAATCCAATTGTCTATTGTGGTGCCACTGCCGAGAAAAGCGAAGGAGAAATCGAGAAAAGGGCGGAGAGAGCCGGAGAAAGTCAGAGACGGCGACGGAGAAAGCCGAATAGCGGTAGCGGAAGGAAGGATGCTTAGGGGATTTTTTGGGGGCGGGAATCCCCCTAAAAAGCAACAGCTCAAAGCGAGGGCCGAAATCAAAGCCAAAATACAAATTCGCTCGGTTCACATTTGGGGAATGGTCTTAAAATATTTAGCAAGAAATTCTGCGACTGTTTTGTGTGTCGCTTTCTCTTTATCTGCCTCTGCCTTTGCGCTCTGTTCCCTCTACCTGAGTTTGATTCGCTTTTCTTTTAATACAGGGTACTAATTCGAGTTGGGTTCCATTATTCTAAAGAAGATTATAGAAAATATAAAGAAATTTATAAAATGTACAAGTATCTAAATGCTATAAAAATGTGCTTGAAATTTATATAACAAAGAACTTATATTTCGTTATTGAAATAATTTCATAATTAATTTTTAAATGATAAATTCATTCTTTAGATCTTCAACATATTGTTATTAGCACAAAAGTAAAAATAAAAGATTGATAGCGATATTTATTCTTGGTGGAATGCCTCGCTTGCTGTTTACAGAACCTGAATTCAAGTCATTAGTTATCTATTAGTTATTCAAAAGAATAATTAATTAATTAACACTTGCTTTACCTTTATTTAAAATAATATTGATAAACCTTTTTAAAGCAAATTAAGTTTCCGAAGACTCTTCTGTCTCTTGTAATTTTTCCTACATTTATCTGCCATAATGTTCTTAGTGATAAATTTACTTTAAGGTAATGAAATTAGTGATCATCCCCTAGTCGATATATTGATTTCCGCCATTTCCGCCTGCTTTTTTTGCGTGTGGCTGTGTGCGTGCCTGTTGTATGTATGTTTGTATGCAAATCAAAGACTAATTGGATTTTTAAGCTCAAACTGTCAATGCTTGGGCCGAACTCAACTTTACATGGAACAGGGAACATGGAACCGTAGCCCGTCCGTCCGTTTGTCTGCGCTCCACTTGTTTGTATTTGTGCACCTGACTAGAAAGATATTCGGGGTGGCTACGGGTACAGGTGCAGGCAGGGATTGGAGTAAGCAAAAACCGTTGACAAAGGTAAACGTAACGTTCGACGAGGCGAACGCTTGTGTATATACAACGGATTTATGTTTTTAGGTAAACGATTTAAGCTGCCAAAGCAAACAATTCCTCATGCAGCTGGAAAGCGTCCATTGAACCGGTGGTTGGGTGGTTGGGTGGCCCAAGGCGGCCCTGGGTGGTTGTGTCCGCCCTACGGGCGAACGATAGTCGGAAAATGCCAGACTAATTTGATTCTATTTAAATCTCATTGCGGACATCAAGCGAGCTGGCTTAAACGCCCATTGATGCCTGATTTTCCCAGTGGTTGGGCCCAGGCCCGCTTTTCCCATGCTGCCCACTGGCGGCATTGCGGTTCCAGGACCCGCATGATGCGCACTCATCACGTAACAGTTTTTCCACCCTCCCACCCACTCGAACGAGTGCCTTGAGTATCTTTTCTATTTGCGTGAACGCAGCTGCCAGTGGTCTCGGAAAACCCCAACGAGGCCCCGAGCAGCCCGAGCAGAACAATGTCCTTGCCAAGGCGGCGAACAAACGCATGGGCACATGGAGGAGCAGGACACCAGAGTGGATGCTAGTTCCGACATGGACACGGGGCAGATATAACAAACACTTGAGCCGCGCCGGCGAACAGAGGAGCTCTCTCTCTTTGCCGCCGGTCGTCTCCTTATTTCTATGACATCGAGTGTGATCCTTACTGCAGGGCAATGGTGTCCTGGGGATCCCTAGGAGGGCTTACAGTATATGTTTTAAAATATATATTATTATAGATTTAAAGAAATAATAGAATTAAAGACTTATCTTTCGAGAATTTCTACAACTAATTGCTATTAAATTACGACCAACTTTCAGTCCCCGTAGGGTACCATCATCAGCAGCTCTGGCCGACACCTGAGTGTCCCTTTTTTTGCCATCTGGTGTGGTGTAGTAGTGCCTATTGCCGTTCCGAAAAATCGTCAAGTGTGTGACAGTGACACACTTGGTAGGCAGCACACACACTCTGCTCTGCTGCAGCAAAAACAGGACCAACAGCGGCAACAGTAACAGCCACTACTGTGTGCGCCCCCGCCCTTTCAGTTGGCTATTTTCGGCTCTGGGGCCAAAGTCAAAGCCGCACAAGGACATGTGTGACACTTCTACACGAGATGGGGTCGCAAAACCATGGGAAGCCCATTTTATGGATCTCGAACGGAGGGACCGGGGGTGGATTACACGACTTGGGGAGTGGGGATGACGGAGCAATGCAGACGTAAATAATACAATAGACACCTAGAGTCCCCACAGCTTTAACGTTTTACGAGGCATTCATCATTCCGCCCCGGGACACACAGTACATTGGTACATATATATTCGGGGAGTCTATTAATTACACATGTTGCGTCGAAAACTTGAAATCACTTGCCATTTATTTTTATGATTTTCGCCTAGGCTCGACTCGGCTCACATTTGTTTTGGCCAGATTTCTTTTCGGGCAAACAATATTTTTCAATGTCTGTCCAATAACAATACAAATGGTATTATTTCGACAAGGAGTTACCCTTGGTTTGGGTTTTCCCAACAAGAAAACAGGGTAAGCTATGAATTTAGGATTAATATTATAGTTTTATTTATAGAATGAATGTCTTTGAAAATGTATGCATGAGCTTAATACTTTGGGAGTAAACTAGAGTTGTTTATAATATTATTCATTTGTTTTAACTGGCATTTATTTAATTATCATGATATGATAAAAATGTACACTCTTTAAATTTACACTATAAAGCCATTTAAAAATATCCTCGCAGCTAAAGTTTACATAGAAAAAAAATGTCTTGCCTTAGACCTTGGCTTGGACCCTGGCTGGCGTTGCTTTTAGGACGGATAAAAATAAAATTCCAAGGTTCTGGTATCGATGCCGAGAGTGAGAGGAAGCCGTCTAATAAGTTGGGCGCCAGTTGGCGCTGAAATATGACGTGGACTCGGGCCTAAAGTGCCACATGTTGGCCAAAAAACTTTGCCGGCAACTGTCGTCTGTCAAAGTCTTGGCTATATATTTTTTTTTTTCTTGCTCTCTGCCTCGATCACGTGCCGACGGCGTCAGTTGGTGGGCCTCCTCCAGATGAGACAGGATCTGGCCGGGCCGGCTAATTGTGTGAAATTTCATTCATCGCCGTGCTGGATTCCCCTGAAACGCAAGCCGCAAAATTAAGTTTTAGTAACCGAGCGAATTCTTAACGCTCGACTGGGCCCCACACCGCAACGTCAGAGCAGAAATGCCTTGGCCTCTCTGTCGATTTTGGCAGGAAATTAAATTCGATGTATCGCCCAAGGTGGGGAAGAAATGGAAACGCCAGGGCAGGACTGGGACAGCGACTGGGACAGGGGCTTGGGATCCAGCTTGGCTGGGCTTTTGTTTTTTGTTGTGCTCCTTGGCAGCGGAGCAGAGCCTTTTGCCAACTGAAAATTCATGCGGCTTCAGTTTATGTAGATACCCTTCCAGAGGAGAGCGTAGAGTTTGAGCAGCAGCTTAACCTTAACAATTATTTTCAAATAAAAAATGACTTACAAATAAATAAATATAATAAAAACATTACTTCTGACAAATTCAATTAATAGAATGCTTAATAATATTTTTAATGAAAAGAATTAAAATAAAATACCCAGAAAACTCGTTCTTCTCTTACAAATCGGGTCTCCTTCAAGAGTATCAACTCGTTTCCCTCCTGTTAAGCTCATACCTACACTTGGTTTTGGCCCTTTTTTTGTTTGATTCCCTGGGTCTCATCTTCGCTTACTGGTTTATTTTCTGCTGGCCAGTAAATAAACCGGAGATGACTTTGCGGTTTCCATTGCGAGCTCAACTGGCTGGCTTTCTGTGCGAAATAGAACCGACTGGGGCCCTGGCTCTGAAATGGAGACTAGCTTTGTACAAATTTCGGATGAGATCGGAGGTTCCGAGGAAGTTCGGTTTGGTTATTAAAATTACTGCTGCCTGGAATCCTATGCCTTGGATCCTAACAAATGAAGTCGAAGAAGGATGTGCATTTAACTGAAAATAAATAAAATAAGAAAAGAAACTAAAATTGAATTCAAGCAATTATTTAAAAGAGTGTATACTATTGTAAAAGCTGAAATTTCTGCAATTCAAAATAAACTGAATTTTCCAAGATCCCATCGCACTCCTTTCTATAGCAAGGGGTACGGCCCACAAAAAGCATATGTATAGTATGTACTCTTCATTAAGGTAAGGTTTTGTGAGTGGTATACCACGGTATCGCCCACACTACACTGGATTGCTGGCGATGTCAGTTGCTGAAAATCTCTGCCAAGTGGATCACATGAACGAGGAATGCCGGCGAACGCCCACTGCCACGATGTTGATGACGACGACGAGTGGGCACCAACTAGCAAATCGGGGAGAGGCCCGGAAAGACACACAGATCGGGAACACCCACATAATTATGAGCCTGATGCTCTGGCATTGCTCCAGGAGAAGAAAGCATGGCCAAAGCTGTCGTCTTGACATGGCTTATAGGACTCATAAATCTTCATGCAGATTTCAATGCAGCTCGTAAAAATATTTGTTTGATGTTGAAGCGGTGGGAAAGGCTTAAAAAAAATATTACAAAAATTATTAAAGTAAACTATTCCTACAAAACATGTTGCATTTATATTATTAAAAATCTATATTAAAAACAAATAGATCTTTCAATGTAATTTATTATTTATTAACTTGTTCCCCTCTCTTTATTGTCAGTTAATAATTCTTATTTATATTATAAATTATTCTTATGATTTACCTGCTTTCAGACATGTCAATTAGAATGGAACTTTATTCCAATTTCAATCATTTGCCTGTCCGTCTGTCAATTTAATTTCTCATAATCTCTAACCCCCTAAACACCGGTTTCCTGGCCTAATTTATTTATTATTATTTTTGCTATGGGTTTAAACAGCATTTAGTATGCTAAATGATGCCAACTGTTTGCCAATTGCTGCCATTCGCTGACACCTCCAAGTGCCCATTAATGTCAACTCAATCAATGAGGCGAATGCGAAATACAAAAAGATGCGCTCAACAATAAGGCGATTAAAAAACGGGTAGCTGGTGGCAATTGTTCCCTGCCTGCGGAATAAAAAGGTTTCGCAGCCGAAAAACTTTTTCTGACAACAAATTGACAGGAACAGGACTAGGGTCGCCTTGGAAAAGGAAAGTGAACGAGTGGAGCGGCAACCCTAATCAGCGAGCGGCGCACTTGTGTTCGACGTTAGCCGTCAATTAGGTGGCCCCGTTTTGCCCATCGACAACGGACTAAAAGATCAGGGGTGGCTGCGGGCCGAATTTGCATCAATAAACGCCAAAACCATACGCAGATGCCAATGTAATAAGTGCCAAGCGAGTATGCTCCATCAAACCAGATGAGCCGGAGAGCAGGGACAGCATGGCAGTGGTGTCACCTCAGGCTTTTTAGAGTTAAAATTATGTAGGAGAAATTTTGTACAACTGTTATTAATAGTTCTCTGAATATCTAGTAATTTATGCTTATGGTTTATATACAAATTTTTCTATTTAAAATATTTAAAATAATTAACTGAACCGGATATCAAGAGCATGCTAACTGCTCTTTCACCTCTAACTTTTTCTAGTCCAATTTTTCCTAGAAAAATCTTGCACTAATAGAAAACTCTTCTTAAAAGCTTATAGATTTTTGTTATGGTTTAAATTATGCTTAATAATTTTTAAAATATTTTGTATCTTAATTAAATAATTTGATATAAATTAGGTAGTGCTTTTATACAGCCTCTAGTAATTTTACCATAATTTTGCCATCACTGTAAGGAAGCGAAGCCTTTCTGCAGTGGCCCCGGGTCCTGGGTTTTGAAGAACCTTTTGCATTTACATGTCAAGCCCAGATGTCGACAATTAAAGCCCCCGGCAAAGGCGGCAGCAGCAGCTATATAGCAAAAGCGACAGCGATTCAGGATCGGGACCCTGATGGCGCTGGCTGTGAGGATAGGGGATTGACCCAAACCCTATACCCGATGAACGAGGGCCATTGAAGCAGCATTTTGACAAAGTGGCTGCTTAATTTTTCAATTGAACGAGTCGAGGCGAGGCGGGGCGAGGCGGGGTGCTTTGGCAGAGGAGGGTCGGAGAGAGGTAGGGTTGGCTGAAATGCAGACCGCGTCAAGTGGCGACTGCCACCGCAGGATGCTGTCATCCGAGCGGCGATATGTGAGTGGGTGTGGCCGAGCGCCGAGTGGACCAAAAGTGTGCACTTGGCTCTCACTCCAGAGACAAACAGAAAAAAAATCCCACTCTCGGCCAGCGCACACTTGGAGCTGTCACAAGCAGCCGAGTGAATTGTTTAACACGGGAGCAAATAGCTCATCAAAGATGCCCTCTTGCGTAATCGAATTAAAAATTAAGAGCATATAAATATATGAGGGACATGGGAATAAAATGTAATAGTGACTATGGGAACAGGGGTTTCTAAAAAGAGCTTAATAGAAAAGTATTTGATATTCTAGTAAACGAATTTTAACATTGACTGAAATATATATCAGACTTATTAAAGTTTATACATTATTTAATCAATGAAAATCTCAACATGAATTGAAGAATTGTTAAATACTTAAAAAAGGTATAGATAAATTATATAAAGATTTGTCAGGAATTGGTTTTTATAATGTAATTACAAAACAACAAATCAATTATTTCTGATACAAACCAAATTCCTATTAAAGACAATTCCAAGGCACCGCCCTGAAAAAAGCCCAAACTTATAATAAATAATTTCAAAAATACACAAAAAATATATTCCTGAGTACAAGAATATTTATATTTAAAATCTTTATTAAAATTCCATACTTCCTCTTAGATAACCAAAACATTTCGCCATAAAAGAGATCATAGACAAGATATCACCGCCTGAAAGCAACCCCCTTTTTCAAAGGTCTAATCACCCGCATTTGGAGGACTTTTTCAAAAAAAATAAACCGTTATCGCCATTTCCGCTCCATTTCATGTCTATACACAGGCCATGCCATTCATATAACCAATTTCAAAAATGCTCTGTCGAATATTAAAATAATGACTGGAAAGCAAAGAAGTCCAGAGAAACTCAAACAAATTGTAGTCGTCGTCGAATGGCAGTAACAAGTTTATAACAATTGTGCCTGTGCCCATCTCAAAGCTCATTATGGTAATCTACGCAGGGAAAAGGGAAAAACCTGCAAGGTCCAGGTCCTGGAAATGGAAATGGAATGAAAGGTAACTGGATAACCGAGAAATGCGAGGAGAAATGAGAATTGAGTGAGTCTCGCTCCCCCTCTCCCGACAATCGCCGCACGCTGATCAAATTAAGCGCATTTTAAAGTGACTTGTATATGGGCAAAAGTTTTTCGATTAGAGTTTAAGTGTCCATTTCTTTCACGAGGTGCCGACGAGCCCCCATAAAGCACAAGCTCGTCCCTGCCCCGGCAACTACGACCCGCCGTTGAACTTGTAAAAAAGTTGATTTTTGCATTTGGCCGCACAATTAACTTGAATGACTTGGTGGGTGTCCCATAACAGCTGCCCGACTTCCCAGCAAATCAACAACAACGCCCAAAAAAATCAACTCAAAAAAAAAAAAAGATTGAACAGGAACCCGAACCCGTTTGTCTTTTAGTGGGATATGTGAGGGGGGAGATGGTACACTTACAGAAAGTGGTATTTCAATTGAAAAATGTAAAAGAAAATAGAATATATAAGGAAGAGAGGGTTTGAAAATGAATATATATTCTAGACATCATACAAATATTCTAATTATATTTTAATAATTTTTAAGAATAAATAAATAGTCGTTTGTACTATAATTTTAGTTAAAAGTGGGATCGGTGAAACCAAAATAACAATCAGGATAGAGGGCCTAAAAGGTAATTATTTATAGTAGAAATAAAATAAATTTCTCTATTTTTTATAAATTTCTTTCAGTCTTACATATTCTGCCATCATCATGCTCTTTAATTACACGGAATTGTACCAGAAAGTAAAATCAAAGTAATAATCAAATTAATGAAATATTTATGTCACGCAATCGGACCATAAAATCTATGCTAAGGCAAGGCTAATTTTGTTATAGAAAGAAAGCCCCTATTCGTACACTCTTAAAAATCTATTACAAAAATAAGTAAATATTTTTTAACATCCAAATTATTTAAGACCCAACTAAGAAGACCTTTCTCTCAATGCAAAGACTGAGGCTTGGGGTACGTTTACAATTTTTTGGCCGGCGAGCTGCTGCCGCTGCTCATAGTTTTGCTTATCTTTGCATAACTTTTGCATAATAAACCAGCCAGGAACAGAAGCAGGAACAGGGGGATCCGACCATGGGTGTGGGGGGCTCTTCGTGGTCGACGGGGGGATATCTGATGGTTCGGATGGGTTTGGGAGAAATGCGTTCTTTTGTCATTGTTATGCCTGCGTTGGTCGCCCCGTTGTTGTCCCTGTGCCATTGTTTATGTATGCGCCAACACATATGCACGCTCCCTAAATGCAAAAAAAAAAGGGGGCGGCAATGGCAAATGGGGCGGGCCAAGGGATGGGTTGGGATATTCTATATGGCTTTTTTCGGGGAGACTACATTCATATGCGTTGCCGAGTCAACAGCACGAAAATTCCGCAAGTGAATGCACGAAAATCCAAACAAAACATCTGAGCAACAAACAAAAAACGCAGCCAAAAAAAAAAAAATAAGATAAAGAAAAGCCACAGAAAAATTGGAAAGATTTGACGACTGAAGAATACCTAATAAAGGGAATAAAATAATATTTTAAATGTGTATAGAATGTATATAACATTGAATTAATATAGAACTGCAAAGGTTTATAAGAAAAAGATTATAAACCGAAAAGATCTTTCTATATTCAGAAATCCAAATTCAATCATCAAGACTATTTAGTTTTTAAATTATTTAATGGGAAACAAATTTTTTAGAAATTCAAATGTGTTCCAAGATATTAAATCTCTCAAGAACCCATGACAAAAAAATATAACTCAATCAAATTCTTTGATGGAAATAAAACTCCATCCAACATAAACCCTTTTTTTAACTTTCTTCGAGATATTTAGCCTTAAACCAACCAACTTTGAATACCGTGTATAAAAAAGTACAAAAGACAACAAAAACATAAAGAATATCCGGAGGAAAGCAGCCGGGATGTTTGTTATTTTTTTGTTTTTCATTTCTGCCTGAGGTCTGGTTGAGGGATTTGCCTGCATGGGTTTTTGGCTTTAATTTGGCATCCTCTTTTGTCGCCAGCAGCGGTGAAGGTGGTCCTGGGAGAATGGGAGTGCTTTCGGGGAGGGGAGTTGCAGCAAAGTCTGTGGCCGCTGCTTATGTAAATTATTCAGCCGATGCGGAGGGGAAAATGGGCAGGGGATGATGCACTCCGAGGGCCGGAGTCAACAGCAGACTGATGATTTAATGCGAACCGCAGACTTTTGTCGAGCTAAGCATTTAATTGTTTCGAGGAGCTGGCTTGGCAGGGGGCAGCCAGGACTGCAGAGGGTTGGGTTGGGTCTGGGCTCTGGCTTTGGCTTAAGCTCCATTTTGTCAGAGTGCCGAGTGCACTTGGCTCAAATACCCAACAGGGCTTGCTAGCTGTGGCAATTTGCGAAGCGTTCATGATTAGATTGCTATCCATTAATGGGTTATATTGTGGACTAAATGCAAATTACCAGTTAAGCGGATAAGTAAAAGTCCCCAGAAAGAAAGGCTGAAAGCTCATAAACAGGCTAAAAATCATAGCAAAATGTTGAAATATTTCATAACTAGTTCATTAATCATTTCCAAAATATATATGTATACATATTTAATCTAATTTTAAACCGCACATTCTGAGCATCCAATTAACTTTAATTACAACACGTTCATCTTGCCTCTATCCGCTCGAGTCCCCCTAACTGGATTCATAGTTTTCGTGCCCAAAGTTCTGCCCTGTCATTGCTGGCTTATCATAAATTTAACCCAAAATCATTTCAAGAAATCTCGACGCTACCCCTAGACACTCCTTAAAGCAGCGGTAACTAGGCTATTCCTGAAACCTAACCCTTTGCACTCCTAACCCATTCATCTGCCACCCTCAAGGATATATGAACATTCAGACACATATATGTATATCCAGGCAGAGGAAGAGCCCATGTAGAGTTTATTTTGTGCTGATCATGGGAATGGTCAAAGTAACATCAAACAAACTATTCATCATCACTTTTTGACGCGGCACAGCAAACATCAGAGAGTAGCATATGCTGGCCCCTCGTTTTCCCAGCCCCCCTGCCATGATGTGCTTTTAAGTGCATATGTCTGTGTGGGGCTTTGCTCACGCATGCACTGAGAGAAATTAAATGCATTAGATTCAGAAAATCTTATTTTTCAAGATTTATCAAGAATGTTATGTTAAGATTGTAAATATATTTTCATTACCAAAAAAAAAGAGTTCGAATAGAAAAGAAAATTAATAATATCATAAAAATATATCTGGGTTGCCATATAAACCGCTCTAGATTTGAAATCATTTAAAGTGGTGCAACAAAGTATGCAATACATTTCTATAAGTTGCATATTCCCTTTAAGCACCACCTTTTGTAAAATACACTTCATCGTAGCATACTTTTGAACAGCATCTTAATAGATTTTATTTCTTTGAAAATATTTTATCTTAACTTCAATTTTGTTTAGATATTTTCCTTTAAATACTCTATTTATTTCCAGTGTGGAAGCTGTAGGGACTAATGGAAAATTGGCATGAAAGACGAGCTACTATGGAAATTTAATCACATTCACATCTCACACAATACATCATCATCATTGAGTGCGAGTGTGTGTGTGTGGTGTGTGTGTGTGTGTCTGTGTATATGTGGAGCACTTAAGACTCTCACACGCATGTCGTCTCTCTACGCGCCATTGTGGGTGTGGGTGGAGAGCGATTGCGAGTGTGTGGGTTGTGTTTCCGCAAGTTTGTTAACTGCATTAGTACGAGAGCCTTCTGTGTTTGATTATGCCTAGAGGGTAGACACACGCCATACCCTGCACAGCCACACCCGCACCCACACGCATGCGAGTTCCAATGAATGGGATAAAGTTTTTAGGTTCTGATTGCTTGATTGTGTCTGTCAACAATGGTTGACATACAGACAAACGCAGTCTCACACACAGCTACCGACTGACCCAAACAGATTTTGTGTATTATCCTGGAAGAAGAGGGGATTTAAAGTTTTCGATACCCTAACCATCCTACAGGGAATATCTGGGAAGATTTTGTTATTTTAGAACCATTAAACAATAATATATAAACAATTTAAATGAGCAGAATTTTGGGAAATATTCCATTTATAACTTCTTTACTTTACCAAAATTTTTCGAATTCATTTTCTATTATTTTTTCAAAGTGAAAACGCTTTCATAGCTCAGGGTCTTATATACATTGACAAATGGAAGACTATCTAAACAAATGTTGGTAATTTTATATGATCACTTTTAACCTATAATTAAAATTGATAACATTATCTAATGGTCAATGCATAAACTTTATGCTTATTTTATTTTTTTCCCAGTGTATCTTTGATTTTGTATCAAGTGACGAATTTTCATATCTTAATTATAGGCGGCCTGTCACTGTTTTGGCCACTGGAATTGTTTTCCATTCCCCTCCCCCAATTTTCATCGAGATTGGTCTTATCACCATTTTCCGTTTATTTGTTTGCTTTTGCTCATTTGCAACAAAAGGGTTTTTTAGGGTGTGTAGAGCCAGGGGGAGTTCGGTTCAGTTCGGTTGGGTTTTTAGGGTTTGGCTTCAGTTACTTTGGTTTTGGCCGTATAATTATGTTGTATCAGTTTATGGCAATCAAAGCGAAATGCTTTATGTAAGCAGAAACCCAATGACAACAACGAATGCAATGACAGTGACAATTTCTCAGTGAAACAGAGCGAAAAAGAGGAAGAAGTGGTCAAAGATAGAGGAAGAAGAAAGCGAGCACAGAGAGAAAATGGGGAAAATTATATATAAAATATTTGAAACAGGCTTTATTTAAATAATAAGTTACCTCATGATTTTTTTATTAGAAATAAATTTTAAACATATTTTTCAAGTCAAGAGAGTCATACCAAAATAGCTAACAACTTTCTAAATTGTATTTATTGGCTAGTATGTATATACCTCAAAAAATAGTTTTTGAATCTTTGTTTGTTAATTTCGAATATTCTATATATTTTTCTAATTCAAAAATATCTTTGTGTGCACCTTATTTGGACTGTAATTACTGTTATTTCGTCAACAAAAAGAAATGCGACAACGAAGATGAAGTAAAATTTTACGCTAAATTTGCCATGTGCAATGCCCACCCCCACACCCACATACACATACATAAATGTACAACGCGTCACGCTTGAAGACTTCAGTTTAATTTCAAGCGATGCGCCTTGAATTAAACATGTTAGATAACAGCACTAACAGCACTAACAATACCAACAATACCAACAACTTTGGCAACAGAAACCAAATTGCCGTTGGCCTTCAAAAAAGAAAAGAGGCAAAAGAACATGAAACAGAAATTGCGGCAACTGCAACTTTTTTGGACCAACTAAACGACGCTGTAAAGCAGCAACAAATAAAACTGTAAAAAATAGAGTTAAAGGTTTAGAAAAAAAAAAAACGACAGAGAAGGAGGAGTGGTGGCTGCGGAGCGGCAAGCGGAAAAGCGTCGCCTTTATTCTAATGCCACTTCATGCTCCGGAGACGATGCAGAACAGCCACAGACCCAACGAATGAAAAGAGTTCTAAAGTTTAAAAATACTCTAAGCTAATTTAGAGAAAGAAAAAGAGAAATCATTTAAATATAATACTAAAAAATTTTAAGGTATAAAATAAGAGGAAATTTAAAAACGAAAGCTTGTCAAATAGAATAAAATTATTTACATTTCTTAACAGCTTTAAAAAGGTTTTTATTAATCAAATATTTTTATTAAAATCCAAAACATATCTTTGTATGAAATTAAAAATTTAAGTAATGAAAAATAATTTAAAAATAAACAAATATACATTAAATTGTACAGCTTTTCTTAAGGAATGCTAAGGTACATTAAGCAAAGGCTTAAAAAATTAGTTCAAATTTATTTCTCTGTTAATTTGAATAAAAAAATAAATATCTGATCAATTTCAACGCTCTTCTGTGTATTTCAAAATAAATAAAATAAATAAATATCAATTAAGGAACTAAGCAAAAAAATAAAGGTAAGAAAAATTAGTTTAATATTAATTATTGCTAATTGATTTTAGTTTAACATAACTATAAACTTTCAAAAGTGAACAATTTTGCTCTGTAAACTAAAAATCTAAAGTTAAATCAGTTAAATTTTTCACACTTTTACATGGTAATATTGGTGCACCATTTATGAGGGTGTTTGTGAGACACAAGAGGCAACAAGGACAGAGACAGAAGCGAAATCCAGGCGGCAGGATAAAGTGTCCAGCCAAAAAACCGCTAAAACAGTCGTCGCTTCCGGCTCCGCTCCGGGCTCTTAGCTCCCATGGCTGCCTGCGAGTTATCCTTGCATTTGGCGTCCTTTTTGCAGTAGGGACTTTAACCCATGCTGTGCCCAAAAAAAGTACAATAAAAAAATCAAGAGGAAGCTAAAAACACACCCCAGCGAGAGGGAAAGTAAAAGTCTGGCCGAGTGCGGAGAGTGCGACTTTGGCAATTTTTAGTGCAACTAATTCTTTCTGAAGTATCTCATTGTTGGACTGCAAAAAGCCGCAATTTAGTGCGGCGTATGGGAAACACCTCCTGGTCCCGCAGCTCCTCCTCCTCCTCGTTATCCTGCTTTGGCCTTTCTGCCCACCCAAAAGCCCAAATCCAAGCCAGCTTTGGAGGCAACATTTTCACAGTTGGAAGCCTAAGCCTACTTCGTGTTCCTGTTTTTGTTGTCCTTGTTTTTTGCCGCAGGAAGTCAAAAGTCTCGCGGCAGCTTAAACAGTGTAAAAGGGATGGCACCAGGGGCAGTAGAAAGAGATGAACAAAGTGGGTATGTCGTAGCAGGAGGAAAAAGAGTGGTCAAAGGGGGGAAAAATGGAGAGGCTCTTGTGATCCTTGGCCAACGGAGTTTATTTCCCTCCAGTTGATTGTCACTGTTACAGTTTAGCCAGAGGAGAATTCACACTCTCTCGCTCCGTTATGGCTGTTGTCCTTGTCCTTGTGGGTGTTGCCGGTTATACACTCGAGTACAAATGGCCATAATATGTTAGCCATATTGTTGCCGAGTTGAAAGTCACTTGGCGTTAGCCCGGCAAAGTTGTCGCAAACAGCTGGAGAGTCCAGTTGAAGTGGTAAAGTCTAGGCACAAGGATCAGCTAATCACTGGCAGATGTTGTCCAGGTTTTACTTTCATTGTTTAGATGTGTTTTTTAAATGTTCTATAGTAGGTAGTTAAAGATATTGAGAAAATTTCAAGAAAAAGACGACAAGTTTACCTAAGAAATGACATGTTAAAATGGAGTTACTTAAATTAGGAAATTATAAATATCAGTCACAAATCGGTTTTAAAAATTCACACTAAATATTATTAATAATAAATCTTTGTATATAATTTAGTAATAAGAATATATTTACTATACGCACAATTCTGTACATTTGGAAAATCTTCATAATCCGTATCTACAAACTGTTGAATCACCAATTAAAAAGAAATCTAAAAACGCAATCTCTTTCAAGTCCGATGGCTTGCTATGAAGCATGCCCTGATACTGCCAACAAACCAGAATCGATCCATATATAGAGCCCAAAAATGAATCATATATGGAGGCACTCATTCAGGGCGGATAATCGTGAACGCAAACAGTTGAAAAGAAACTCATTGCGTTCCGCTTGACTCGGATTTAAGGTCTAGACTCGTGGACTCTAGACTATCCTCGAGACTATTTGTAATTTCTCGCCCAAAAACGGAAAGTAAAATAATATTCGCTGCAAACGGAAATGAGCAATTGGAGCGTGAAAAGCGTAATTACCGCTAATTCTCTTCAAAGATCTGGCCGAGGGAGCAGCGTTTATGGAAATGCAGCTGGGAGACGTTCGGCGAACGAAACATCATATCCGCCGAGAGGGCAGGCTAATGAGCGGCGATGTTTAATTAAAACTTCTCGCAATTGTTTCTAATGGGTGTCGTTAGGGCATTAAACAGCGGTGTATAAATCACAGGGGCCCCCACAGAAATGTGAGTCTTGGCACATCACATGTAAGCGTCTATTCTGGCCACTTCCGTTTGCCAAACACGTAGCCATAAAGGCCAACGCAGGGAATGGGAATAGGATGCGATGGGCTGGGATGGGTGGAAAAAAGCGACACACGCGGCGAGGAAAACTTATGCTGACGATAAGACATAAGACTGAGTGGAGGAAGGGAAGACTGGGCAGAAGGGAGGAAAAACCTTATCAACTCAAGCCCCAAGATTTACCAGCCAGACACGTGGAAATGTGCGGCAAGCTCAACTACTTTTTTTCCGCCTCCCCTCGAGTCGTCCCTTTTCGGCTATATATTTTTTCGCCCTGGCTTCTATTGCCTCTTAATGCTAATGAAAAATATTTCCAACTGTGCTGCCGGGATTAAGGGAGGTTACCCGTTTATTACTCGACAAGCCTTCAAAATCTCAAGCACCACAATACACCCCACCAGCGACGGAACAATAAGTGGCATAAAACTGAAGCCACGACCTTTTATTATCTATCTACAGGAGCAGGGAGAGGCATCGTTTAATATTTAGTTGAAGATTTAATGCAGCCACTAAATGGTCGGGGGACGCATAACAGCAGAAGGTGGAAAGTGGAGATGAACGCGTGTCACGACAGATTAACAGCACAGAGATTAGAAATGGCACTCCTTAATAGAGGAGTTTTCCCAGAAGGTAGTCCTTGGAGTCCTTAAATTAATCAGTGTTTAATCAGGAAATAATGAAAATTATTTTGTTTAATTATAAACTTCTTTCTAGTAAAATAATCAGCACCCTCAAGACCTACCTCACCATATCTGGATCTAGCTACACCGACACCTTAAATACTATCAGATACAAAAAAACTATGTTATCACTTATTGTTCTAAAGAGCGCTTAGACTAATTATTAAATTAGTTTTTTTCAAAACCGATTAGATTAAGCTGCCAGTTACTACCCACTGGTGTGCTAATCATATAAATAAAATTTCCACATTTATAAAATAAAAAAAAATTAATAATAAAATAAATAAATAAATAATCAGAAATAATCTTAAACTTTGTTTTAATATTCAAAGATATTTACCCCATAAAACCCTCTCATGTCCTTCCTTCCTTAAAAGTCCTTACACCGATCACGGACCATATTAATTTCCCATTTACCTTAGCAGCCTTGGCATCTTATCACGGTCTCCTCGCTGGCATTTGCTATCGCTGTGATAAGCTCCGGAATGTGCTGCCTGAATTACATAATGAGTCTGGGGTTTAAGGTTTCATCTTTGCCATTTGGCCGTCCTGCTGCGGGCTCCTTGGACCCAAAGGACTCCCTGGGAAATTATGCCCCCCGGGCCTCAGATTCCGGCCTCGAGTCCTGTAGGGCACGTACCTTCATCTGAACTTACGGCTGTACATTTTAATTAAGAGACGAAAAAGAAAGAAAGAAATCGCCGCAGCTGCCCCTGGACACATGAAGTTTCCGCCGCCTGGCAGATATTTCAATAACTTCTATAAATAAAATTATGCCTAAAGTTTCCTGAGATTTATTTTCGGCAATTGAAATTTAAATGAAACTATGTGAAGGCCCTCAAAAAGCAGCCCCCGGACCAGAAGGCAGTCCCGGAGGCACCGGAGCAAGAGCAGAAGTCGCACAACTCATTCATGCAGAAGTCCATTGACATTTAATAGCAGACCGAGTCTGAAGTCGAGTCCGAGTCCGAGTCAGAGCCAGAGTCGAGTCTCAGGGCCCAGTCGCAGTCTCAGTCCCAATATTTAGTCACAGGCCCAAGCTGAACGCTCTAAATACACAGTGAAGGCGAGTGCGAGTGGAGGCACAGCTTACAGGCTCTCAGGTGTCTCGACCTGCGGGACCGGGGACCGAGGACTCCGGACTTGGGTCTCCGTTTCCCGGACCCAAACTCTGTTATTCTCCCGCCACGTTCTGGCCTCGAGGGTCTCGACGAGTGGAGGCAGGTCTAGTTAAACCAGAAATTCGGTATTAAAGAGTATATTGTGCAGACCGGGCACAGAAATATGCAATTTCGAGTGTCAATCATACGACATGTAACATTTTAATTTCCTTTAAGGAATATAAATAAAATCAAAATTAAAATAAAAATAAAAAAATAACAAAAAAAAAAAATATTGTGCAGACCGGGCACAGAAATATGCAATTTCGAGTGTCAATCATACGACATGTAACATTTTAATTTCCTTTAAGGAATATAAATAAAATCAAAATTAAAATAAAAATAAAAAAATAACAAAAAAAAAATAATATTGTGCAGACCGGGCACAGAAATATGCAATTTCGAGTGCCAATCATACGACTTGTAACATTTTAATTTCCTTTAAGGAAAAAATTAAAATAAAAATAAAAATTAAAAAAAATAAACATAAAAATAAAAATAATAGTCCGATAACTGACATCGAGTAGCTGACATTCGAATGGTACACATTAAAAATGGATGCTACCCAGAAGACAGCCAAGAACAAGAAATGAGACAAGTAAATACAATTTGTTTTATTAAACAAAATAAAAATAAAAAAGAATAAACCAAAATAAAAGAAAATTATAGTTCTAACTTGCTTTAAGAAGCAGAACCGAACAGCATCAGAAATCTGACATAGAGCAGCTGAAACTTTCGATACAAGAGATACCAACTTTTGAAAACAACATTTCAATAATTTGTGTCTCTGGTTATTTATTGAATAATTTTTTAAAATTTATTCGCTACTATTTTCTTTTTCCGATTATATTAATCGAAAGTAAGTAATAATTAATTTAAGACTATTGAAAAACAAGAAAGCAAGGATGTTCTTCTTTATTCTTAATTCCGAGAGCTAAAATCAAACACCTTAAACTCGGACGCCAAAATAATATAATCAGAAAAAAGTAAAATAAATTAAAATAAAATAAAATAAAGTCAAAAAAGTAGAGCTAAAATATGTTGTTTCCCGTTGGGGACACGCCGACAGAATGAATGGAATCAAGTTTTCAAATTGTCAAACAGCTTCAGACCAACAAGCAAAGCCTACTTTGATTTGCAAATAATTTATTTTGAAAACGTGGCCTACTAAGACTCCTAGAAGCAAGCCTACTTAGATTTGAAAAAAAAAAATTATTAAATAATGTCTTAAAACGTGGCCTACTAAGATTCCATGAAATTAATTACTAACTTTAATAAATATATTAACTGAGGGATATCTGCTAGTCGGTCAGCCAAACCTTGGGTTGCTCTGCTATTTGTCTCACTTGGTCTGCCCCTGCAAGTTTTTTCTTCGATTTCGTTTTGGCTTATTTGCTGTTCCTCTCTCGCACAGGATGTGGCCAACACACAGGTGCACATGTCTCCGTTCCTGCGGCATCCGAGCGAAGAGTGAGGCGGAGCCTGGCGGGCGAAGTCCCTTCTTAAATGGACAGCAGGTTCGGTTCGAAAGCAAATTACGCATAAATCATAGAAAATTAAAAGGCCCGAGTGAGTGAGTGAACGAATGAATGAATGAATGAATGAATGAGTGACCGAAGCGAACGGATGGAATGTAACTTCCGTTCAAGTAATTAATGATGACACACCGAGGCAGGGGAATGATTTTGCCGCAGACGTATAAATTGTGATTGCCTAATGGGATAAGCTGGACATCGATTAAGGGATTCGGTAAGAGCATTGACAGCCAGGGAAATGTGTGAAAACTGTCAACAGGAATGTCACTCTAATTGGTTTTAAACTCTTTTTCAATGCAGACAGAACAAAAAAAAAAAAAAACAAAATTAAAGATAGGAAATAAAACATGATTTTCTCTGTGGTCAAAGGGTTTTCATTTACATTTTTTGTTTTAACTTAACGTTTAAGCTAAGGGTATAAATTTATTTCTTATAATAAGCTGAGAATAATATGATTTGTTCACGGTACTTGCCAACATTTATTTAACCAGCTTTTAAAATCGTTTTAAATTCATTCCCCGAAGCCTTGGTATCACTTGACCCTTTCTAAATTTACAAACTGATTTTCCAATTAAGAACCGACAGATTTAGGAACCCAGCTCACATGGAAGCCCATAAATTGGCGCCGCCAAAATCAATTTCATCTTTCGCAGAGATTACCATAAAAGCCGCTTTCCATCGATATCTGGAATTGGCCATCGGTTTTTTGGTTTTCGGGCCACGTTCGCTGCGGCTCTAAGCCGCAAAGTTCAATGGTCGAAACAGTCGCCGCCGTCGCATCCAATGAACTGATTAGACGAACAATTAATTTCGGCCAATTATGGTGGCGCCGCCGTCGCCTCGGACCAGAGAACTGGACTGAAACTGGAAACCACTTAAGCGCGATTTGATTGAAAAGCTTAAAAGGAGCACCGCCTGCGCCGGCTGCCACCCCTCGGGGCACCCACGGCGGCCTCAACCCTCCCCCAGACATTGCGTGGCGCATGGCCACCCCAGCAATTTGACATAAATCTAAACAAAACAAGGCAAGCCAGCCGAGGCAGCCACGTCCGCACCCGCAGTCCTCTTCTCCCCTAGTCCTGTCGCAGTCCTCTCAACTGTTGTTGTAATTATCAGAGGAGGGAGTTGCTGGTGTGGTGTCCTTCGAGGGGGTATTATCATTACCGCAGGATAGTTGGCCAACGATTTAGGTAGTTTGGGGTTAACAATTTTTTTCAAATCGTGAAGTCGTAAAAAAAATTAAAACAGCATCAATATTCTCATTTATTCAGCAGTGAGAGCTGGTTAAGTAAATAAACAAAAGGCGATAATTTAATTAAAAACTGCCTCCAGCTGCCTTACGTATTATTTTTGCACTATTTATTTATTATTATTTATTGTTGTGAATATTTAAATGCGTTTGTCCACAAGCCCTGCACATCCTGTGCTACCCTTACACCAGAGTTTCAGTGTTGTTGTTGTTGCTTCCCGGATTGCTCCAGGCGACGGACGGCCGCAGGACGACTCCATTAATCAAGGCCGCAAACAAGCGTGGCAGAGCCTGGGGTCGGAGGTCAGACCGATGACAGTGCCGGGCGATATGCAATGCAAGTGGGCGGCGGGCGTGGGCGGCGGGCTGTCTACTCTGCCGTGCCGTGTGGCCCACACATAAACATAAATAATTAGAATGATTCTTTAAAGGGCAATTACCTAATTTGGAACGCTTTGAATAATTGCCCCGGACTAAAAATTCCTTTGGCAGAGCAGACAAAATCTGTTTAAATGCCAAGCGGATGCGGGGTAGCGGCAAGATGGCAGTCGCTCGCCAGAGACTGCACTAAGCGGCTTAATGCCCCGAAATGAAGATAAAGTGATTTGGCCGCTCTTGCCAATGCAACATGCCTCCGAGAGGCAGAGACCGAGAGGGAGATACATTTAAGTCCGAGCTGTTTGAAAATAATTAGAGCGTTTACTGACCGCCTCCCACTAATTTTCCGATTTTCCCCATGCTGAAAGCAGAGATAAATCAAGATGGAGACATAACTAGACGCTGATGGAGAGCTCAAGCATGTTAAATGGCTGCGGAAAATATACAGTGTTGAATTCTAGCAATATTTTGGGGGAAATTTTCTATAATTTATGGGATAAATAATATAATTAAGTTACAATATACTAAGGATATAACTAAGAAAATTTTAACCCTCTTCCAAAAACATAAAACTCCAATTAGCAGAGACAGAGAGCAACTTACTAATGATGTTCACATTTAACAATTTTATTTGTACTTTTTTTTCAGTTTCAAGAGAGATTTTCGCATTAATCGTTACGGAGATCATGACAAATTGCAAATACCTTTAACGCACTTGACCGGATTCTGTTTGGCACAGCAGACCGAAGGACCCGCCAGACACTTGTTCAAATGCAAGGAGGAGCCACGTCCCAAGTGACCCAAAAGGACACGCAGCGAACCCTTGACTCGGCTGGGAGCGGGAGATGAGTCTGGGGGCCACAGCTTGAAGTTAAATAAATTAAGGGCAATTAGGCGCAGCATTACGGGCACAAAGGTTACCTGAAACAGAGCCAGAAGCCCAGCCCAGACTCCTCCGCCCACTTGAGGCTGCGTCGGGCCAGGTGATTTTTCAAATTATGAACGCAAAATGTTTTCGCCGGCAGACAACTCAAAAGTCATCTTCTCTGCGGCTGCTGTGATTTTTAATTGCGCACTTTACACTGTAAATTGTACAGTTTTCAGCCCGCCATGGCGGAAGTTGTTCGGCCCCAAAGATTAGCGGTATGTTTTCTTGGCCAGGCCCAGACACAAGTGCAGAAAGCGTAGCGCAAATAGCAAACAACAAACAACAAACAGCATTTTTGGCCAATTAACTGCGGCTAATTGTTGCGTACCGAGAGAGCTCGTATGAGAGAAAAACGCTCATACTCCAAATGCGAAACGTGAAAGTCAACAAAATTTATATACCTACAAATAGAAGAAGTTGGGGGAGTCAGCCAAGAGTGGCAAAAATATGGTAAGCGGCGCAGAAAAGAAATCGACAAAATTGTTGATCATATGCAACACCGATCAGCGTTTTTCCTACCAACTTCCGCCGCCTCCGCGGCCACTAAAATTATTTTGCATAGTGGCCGAGTTCTACTTTCGCCAACCCAAGCAAAAGATCATCAAAGACGGTCAAGCGTGGCCAGAAGTGTGGGGAATGGCCGAAGCCAGAAAGGAAGTACGGATTTTTAATGTGGCAAAAAAAAAAAGAATAATTTATGGTAAGCATTTTTGATTCATTAATTTTATAGGAGATTTATACAAATTATAATAGCTTAAAAAGGTAATAAACAACTGCAAGATTTAATATCCAAAAAGACTTTACAACTAAAAGAACTCAGTACGTTTAATAATTTAATATTAGTGTTTAAATGTGCAATAAATATTTGATTAAATGATAGATTGATTGATTTTCTATCTACTTTCAGCTCTTATTCCTAAAATTTCATTGCATATTCTCTTGTAAATATTTTAATCTCTAAAAATGTAAGCAAATACTTGCTTTCTTTTTACAAAATCCCCCTTATTGATAAATATGTTATGTTTACTCACAAGACTTTTCTCACCAACTATTATCACTACAAATGCTTGAACATAACTATAAATTCTGGCACTTGAGTTAAATTGCCAAAAGGCTGACATCCATAAGATGTCACAAACATGAGTAGATATTTTCCACATAATAATTCAAGCGAATAAAGTTCCAACTTTCAACCCAATCTGCTTAGAGTTCTTGGTACCTGAGGAGCTCTGAATGCTCATGCTTGGCTGCCCAGCAACGATTTACCAAAAAAATGAGGGGAAAAACAACAGCCAAAAAAAGCACCGAAACACGCTAGAGAAGATTTCACTTTTTGAAGCTTAGACAAGAGAGACACGGGAAAACAATACACAATCATAACTGACCTTAATCAATGTCTACGACGTTGGGTTCGCTTGTTTTTCTTGCCTCCGCCAGCCAGCCGGTCGTGTGGGTGGGAAAATGGAAATGTATCTGCACTGGAAATGTATCTTCGAGTGTAACAAGCGTATGCAATGGCATCGCGTGTTTCTTCATCTGCCTCGCCTCCGAAGGGGGACACAACAACTGCCGAGCAGGCATCGTATCTATCTTTTTTCTCTGGCCGTAAACAAGTTTGCTGCGAAAACTTCTCAGGCAATCTAAATCTGGACGAAGGCATCTGCTGCTGCTGGTACTGCGAGATGCGGCGATGCAATTTCATTCATATATACGTATGCTATAAAGACAGGTAGGTAGGTTGGCTGGCACAGCGCAGAACGGGTAAGGTAAACTGGTAACTGGAAACAGGTAACACTGCGAGCGCTTCCTGTCTGGCCAAAAGAGACACGAGAGGAGGTATCATGTACCTGCCCCGGAGTCGTCCGCAGGTGAAGTAACTTATACGCCATTTCAGCATCCACTCCACAAAAGCCCTGGGCCCTCGGGGTAATTAGTTTAGAGCTCTTCGCCATTCTGGCTCTCAGTCTTTGGCATCATTAAACGAGCCACCGAGATAGTTATTCTATAGCTTCGCAGATCTCTCACCCTACCCTGGGCATATGTAAACCGATCTTGAATGAAAGACCGACTTGGCCGTAAAATCATCAAATTGTGAAATTTGCTGAACACCATGCAGTGACTTCATTCATTGGATTGGACTCACCCATTCAGCCAGAGACAGTGGGTACCTTTTAAATGTTATTTTGGGAATATATAAAAAATTTATAAAATAATTAAATACTCCTAACTACAGGGAGTGTAATAAAAAATAAATAAGGCAGATAAAATTATTTATATGACAAAAAAAGAGTCATAAATTGACACCCAGTATAAGCCATCTCTAAATTACTATTATTTTCAGAACAAATTAATCTTGACACACTGAACATTCGATAAAGGTCATGAACTTTTTAAGAGCTTCGATAAATATCGGCAACAATATTATTATTATAATACAGTTAGTTTTGGGAAATTTAAGGTTCCGACAGAAGGGCCATATTTAAAAATGTTGTCTAAAAATATTACTAAATCGATAAAAATCGATTAAAATCGATAACACATATGAAACTTAAATATAAAAAGTTTCATCTGATATAACACTCTTGATCTGCAATTTGTATTTTCTGTGGCCATTTCGAATTCCTATCTTTAATTTCTATAACATCCACGTGAAAGCTCCGGTTTTCTTGGTTTCCCTTTTATCGAGTGTCCAGTGTACCCGCCGTATCTGGCGGATGTGACTCATTCGGTCAAGACTGAAATTGCGCCGCACTCGAAGCAAAAGCAAAGCAAAGCGAAGCGAAGCCGAGCTATCTTCCCCCCTTTTTTCCAGCTACTTATTCGTCTGTGCCGGCTCCAAGCTAAGCAATTCTTTTTGTTGTTACTTCTCTCTGTCGGATTTTTTCCTTTGCTTTTTTTTATCATATTATTATTTTTGTTTATTTTTTTTTTTCTTTTTCTTTTTTGGCTGTTTCTGTTGGTGTTTCATGCCTGAGTAGGTTGATCGCTGATTGACTGTAGGCAGTGGGAACAAAGAATAGAGAATGGGGAGCAGCGAGCTGCTGGAAGTATCCCAAGAACACTCGAAAGCTGTAAACAAGTCTTTTTTCTACCTAGTATAACTTAAACTTAAGCAAACGAAGTTAATTAGTCGGAAAGTTAAGATGTACCCAGGAGGAGAGGCAGAAGGAAAAAACACAGCAGAGGTTGCAGATTTCCAGGAATTAGAAAATGTTTTGAATATGTTAGCAACTAAATTAACATATTTTTTAAACAGAACTAAAAACATTTGAAAGCTGTGAGAAAGTAATGTCTTTTGATTGTTTTAATCAATTAAGTTGTTAACATTTTTAAACTTAAAGAAACCTTAAACCAGACGGAAAATGGAAACCCCTTTCAAAAATCCTTACAAAATCCACATAGGTTTATATTTAACTTACATCTTGTATTATTTTAGCTAATTCTCCAAAGAAACCCATACAGAAAATTGACTTTGCTTCAATTAAAAAGGGATTTTAATAATGCCGTATAATCGGCACACGCTTTCCTTTCAGTTTATTTATAACGCATAAATCCTTTTATTTATATGGCGCCAGGATAATTCACAATCTTTACTACGGAGGCGTGCGTAATTTCGTTTTATTCCATTCATTTTTTCGCGTATTTTTAATCCTTTTTACTTCCTTTTTGCGTCCACATGTTGCATGTTGCAAACATGTTGCAGAGTTGCGAATAGGTTACAGCAACATGCCCAAGCCTTGCTCTCTTCGCCACTTTCTCTGGCTTTCTCTCGCTTCCATCGCTGAATACGAACGGCCAGCCGAGTGGCCGAAGTGCCTTCGGCTCGAGCCGAACGCGAAAAGCGACCGCTGAAGCTCAGAATCAAGTTCAATCGAGTCAGTTCAAGTCGGAGCTGCCGAGCGGTTGCATCGTTCTCGCTGCCGTCGTCCTCGTCGTCGTCTTCGTTGTGGTGTGTGTGTGCGCGCGAGTGTGTGTGCGATGGCTTTGCCTGATGCTGGTGCATAAAGAGTCCCGTTGGCCAGGATCCACTGTTTGTTTGCAGTGCAGTGAAAGAAAAATAGAGTGACACGTGCTCGTGAATCACAAATCACAGTCGCAATCACAGTCTCGAAACCCAGTCACAAATTCCACCCCCTGGAACTGACCCTTCGGTTGCGTATCATCTGAGTTTGGACCGAACGAAAACGAAAACGAAACCGAAACCTTAACCGAAACCGAAAACGACGAAAAAACGCGATGCGAATTAAAGCTTTGCGTGGCAAAATGCGCTAACAAAAACCAAGAAAAAAAGAAAATATATACAGAAGCTAGAAAAAAAAGAAAATAAAGAAATACACACACATGCACACATCCAAAGAATACAGCACGTGAAAGAAAGAAAAGCTGGGGAAAATTGTGCTGGCAAAAGTTGCGTAGCAAAATAATAATAGAAAAAGGCAAAAATACGAGAAAAATAAAAACGATTATCATCCAGGCGGGTGTGAGTGAGTGTGTGCCCAGTGTGTGTACGTGTGTGCGGTGTGTGCGGAGTGTATGTGTGTGTTTATAGGCTAGCCCTATAAATAACATTGGCTAATTACGGCGAAACATGAAAATCTTGGCCAAAACCGCAACACCGACAACAAAAACAACAACAGCCACTGAGGCCAAGGCGGCAATTAATCAATTTTCCGCTTGACCCATAAGCAAGAGTTTCCATATCATAATTAAAAAAAGAAACAAACCCTAAGGATACAAACCGAAAGTAAGAGTAAACGAAAGCCAGGCATATCCTTAAAATCAAGCAAAAAAAATAAATAAAAGGCAAGGACACAGAAAATGTTCCATATATCAACACAAAAACACAAGACACATCAAGAAAAGTAACAAAAACAAGCTAAAAGCTTACCTAACTTTGTTAAGTAAATTAAAACCCAAATTAATCAAGTTCTCATATCACAAAAAAAAACACGCAAAAAAGACTCAATTAATTATTAATTATAATAAATTAACCAATGACAACCTGTGAAAAGCATAAAACTTACCATATCATAAGGGAAAACGAACTTATACTATATGATATCGCCACTCAAGACTCAACCAAGCTGGGCTTCAGCCTAGAAAGCTCAACCACAAACTAGAAGACTTGAAGGAAAAGCCAGGAAAATGCCGATCAGGGGACTTGCAATCCTGGTTGTCAGCCTGCTGCTGCCCGGGCTTATCCTGGGCAATCGCTATCATCATCAGCTGCATCTCTACGCCAATGGAGTGGCCGGAGGAGGAGCCGGGGCTGGAAGCTCCTCGACATCGTCCAGTCGATCCTCGCAGTCGTCCCAGAACGAGGTCTACCCTGTGGCGGACAGTCAGCCCATGACGGAGGATGGCTACAATCAGCACCACTACCCACCACCTGGCCACCACTCCATGGGCTCCGATCTGGATCCACCCGCCCAGCAGCTGAGCACCTGCCAGACGGTGTGCGCCTGCAAGTGGAAGGGCGGCAAGCAGACGGTGGAGTGCATCGATCGTCAGCTGATCCAGATACCAGAGCACATCGATCCCAACACCCAGGTGCTGGACATGTCCGGAAATAAGTTGCAGACCCTGTCCAACGAGCAGTTCATCCGCGCCAATCTCCTCAACCTGCAGAAGCTGTATCTGCGCAACTGCAAGATCGGCGAGATCGAGCGGGAGACCTTCAAGGGTCTCACGAACCTGGTGGAGCTGGACCTCTCCCACAATCTGCTGGTGACCGTGCCCAGTCTGGCCTTGGGCTTCATCTCGTCGCTGAGGGAGCTCACCCTGGCCTCCAATCACATCCACAAAATCGAGAGCCAGGCCTTTGGAAACACACCGTCGCTGCACAAATTGGATCTGTCACATTGCGATATCCAAACCATTTCCGCCCAGGCATTCGGTGGCCTCCAGGGCCTGACTCTGCTCCGTTTGAATGGGAATAAGCTGAGCGAGCTGCTCCCGAAGACCATCGAGACGCTGAGTCGCCTGCATGGCATCGAGCTGCACGATAATCCCTGGCTCTGCGACTGCCGTTTGAGGGACACGAAACTGTGGCTGATGCAGCGCAATATTCCATATCCGGTCGCGCCCGTGTGCTCCGGGGGCCCCGAGAGGATCATCGATCGCACCTTTGCCGATCTGCATGTGGATGAGTTTGCCTGCCGACCGGAAATGCTGCCCATTTCCCATTATGTCGAGACCGCAATGGGTGAGAATGCCTCGATCACCTGCCGAGCTCGCTCGATCCCGGTGGCGAATATCAATTGGTATTGGAATGGGCGACTCTTGTCGAATAACTCCGCCTTCACTGCCTACCAGAGGATACACATGTTCGAGAAGGTCGAGGGCGGATTCGAGAAGCGATCGAAGCTCGTGCTGACCAATGCCCAGGAGACGGATTCCAGTGAATTCTATTGCGTCGCCGAGAACCGCGCCGGCATGGCCGAGGCCAACTTCACGCTGCATGTGAGCATGAGAGCGGCGGGCATGGCCTCGCTGGGAAGTGGCCAGATTGTGGGCTTGAGTGCCGCCCTGGTGGCCCTGATTGTCTTCGCCCTGGGGGTGATTATGTGCCTCCTGCTGAGGGTCAAGCGGCAGCCGTATGTGGACAGCAAGACCCCCAATCACATGGAGGTGATAACGTCGGTCAACCATCAGAACTCCATAACGAACAAGACGCAGCCGGCAACGGGGAATGGGAGCATCGGTGGCGTGGTCATAGCCAACGGAGCTGTGGCCAACATAATCGATGGCAGCGTGGTTCAGGCCGGGACTCTGGAGAGGAAGACCAGCAGCGGAGGCAGGGGCGGTTCCCATGTGGCGCACGATCCGCGCAGCACGAATCCCGTGCAGAAACCACCGAGGCTAACGGATTTACCATACGCCAATCAGGGATATGACAACAGCGGCAGTGTCCTGTCCACGGCCACCTGCTTCATCTCGCCCACTGGATCCGCGGGAAATGGTGGCAACAATCCGGACCTGATCAACGACACCCAGCGCTTCGGTAGCGATGAGTTTGCGGACCTGAAGATACCGCCCATCAGTGGCGGCGTGGGGGGCAGTGGGGAGTACAGTCGCGCCAATGGCTGTGACTCCCTGTATCCCTCCGGTCTCTGGGAGCACAATGCATCCGTGGGCGCCACCTCGGCGGATGATCTCTTCATGAAGCGCTACACGGACAAGACGCCCATCATCGACAGCTCCTCCACGCAGCTGTATGATCTGCACGAGCGCACAGCGGCCACGGATTACTTTAGCAAGACATTTCCCAGATCGCACCTCCAGCAACAGGGATTAGCTTCAACAGGAGGAGGCGGAGGAGGAGGATGCACCGGATCCACTGCCTCGACGGTGACCACAAATCTCTCGGGTGGCTCCTCGTCGGGCGTTGGCGTTGGCGGCGTCGGCGGCTATCCCAACGACTATGGCCTGCCCCTGGTGCCGGGAGCGGAACACCAGCACAACCACCAGCTGCAGATGCATCCGCTGCAGCAGCTGCAGGCGCAACTCACCTCCACGCTGAACCACCAGAAGCAGGAGGGCAGCTCCACTGGCAGCAGTCCGCACTTCAGCAGTCGCACCCTGCCACGCCTGCACGACGCCGGCGGCGGCAGCTCCTCGTCCCGCTCCTCGCCGACGCCCGCCCAGGCGAATCCCAGCTCATCCAGTTCCTGCTCGATCCTGCCCAACGGACAGCCCATCAATGCCAAGACGATACGCGTGTGGCAGAAGGGCGGCGTGCCCGTCTTGCCCCCGGTGACGGCCCTGAAGCGGGCCCTGATCAGCAGCAGTCGCAACTCACCGGACGAGGGCTACCAGGAGGGCTGCGGCACGGATGTGTAAGCGGCAGGGCGGCGGGCCGGAAGGGAAACCAAACCAAGAACTGACTAAACTTAACACAGCGAGCGGGAGAGGCGGCTGCTCCTCCGCTTAGGTATATAGGAAGCATTCATAGTAGGTAGCGCGGAGGTCCTAGGCGAGCAGCGATTATTATTATATTGTGCAAGCGAACTGTTTGTGATAGTGTCTGACAAAAAGATAATGCGAATGAAGATAATAATTGCCCAAAGCAAAGAGAAAAGCTAAAGCGAATCAACTGCACTAACACTAAAGTATACTCTCTTCTTGGCAAGTAACTCAACTAAACTAAACTGAACCTAAACTAAATTAAAGTTAAACTACAACTAAAACTAAATTGTAAACGTAATGCCTAAGACTAAGATATGTACAGTAACTCTTCATTATACGAAAAATAAATGCAAGTCTCAACTCCCCGCATTAAATAACAAAAAAGATAACCCAGCAAATTTGAGAAATCTATGGAATATATATGTATATGCATATGTATGTATGTGTATATGTGTGTGTGCATAAGTGTGTGTAATTTTCACTAAGAAAAAGTGTTGCAAAGAAACCCATAAGAAACCCCCTCCAAGAGTTATAATCGTAAATCAGAACTGAATAAATCCAAAAATGGTGTCTCAACATTTGTAAAATACACGCATTCGCATATATATATATATGTATACAGTACGGTAAATGGTAAATGGTAAAAAACTGCATAAGAACTAACATAAATCATTGTAACTGTGTGTGTATATATTAGATATATCCCGTAGAAAAAAAGAAAAAAAAGAAAGCTAATTCTGGATCCGACTATTGTTGCAACCTTCCCATGTTCCCCATGTTAGAAGCTGTGAAAAAATGCGAAAAACTTAAGCAGGTCTCACGAAGGGTTAGCAGTAAATCAGAAAGAGCATGAATTATTTATATAATATTATTTAGATATCCTATACCCTATGGGTTCCATATTTAACCATCTCTGATTGAATTTTACTTCAAGGTAAAGGGATAAGAAAATGAAAAAATTTTAATGAAATACGTAAATAAAATTATTCTTGTTAACTCATTTATAATTCATTCATAATATAATTAAATATTCCGAAAAGTTTTTGAAGCTATACTTTTATTATTAATTTTCATTCTTTAATATTTAATTTTCTACAGAACATTTTTAACTTCAATTTTTAGTTGATCAGAAGTTGAGAAGTGCTTAAATTTCTCTTTCGAAGCTTAAAACAATAATATTTAAATATAAATAAATTATTTAAATAATTTTAAACTCAATCTATTTGTTTAAAGGACTTTTTATAATCGTTTCTCTGAGAAAGTAAATAAATAAACATTATAAATTATTCTTATAAAATTCTTTTCTCATAAACATAGATTTTTCATTCCCAAGCTTTACCATTTTCTCCACTCCCCTTAAAAACCAATCTATTTACAACTCGACAACTTGACAACCTTCTTTCTCAACTACCAACTTCCCAGTTAATTGAATTTCCAAAAAAAATTACAATAATAATAGATGTTGACCCAATTCTATCAGACGAAAATACTCTCGTAATTAAATTGGACCAGTTTTCTTGTTGCCCGAAAACTGATTTACTGCTTTCCACACAGAAATGATAGAAGCTTATAAAAATTAAAATCAACAATGTTTGTAAATTTCCCAATAAATTAAGAGCAGAGCTACACAAAATGAAAAACACAAGAAAAAATGTAAACCAAATAAAATCGGCAAAACCAATCGAAGGGAATTCCCAAAGAAGGAGTGGAAAATATTCATCAAATGCATACGTAAATAAACATATGTAAATTGTACTCAAAGTGCACACACAGACACATCACTCACACACACACACACACCATTTACATGTAGATATGTATGTCAGTATGCCAGTTTTTGTCCCCGTAAGGATTTAAAGCGTATCCGCAAGATATAATTGCCCGTATGTGCTAAGACTTCAGATTTAAGCAGACATAGCAACAAGAATGAAAAACAAGCGAAAGAAGATAAAGGAACAGACACAAAATAATATTTTTAAGGTAAACCAAAGACTTTTTTCTTTGCATCTAAATGAGCGCAGGACTTCCTTCTTCAAAGGACTCGCAGCAAACAGAACACACAGACACACACTCACATCGGAAAAGTAATCTTAAACGAGACGTAAAAGAGCAAGCAAGAAAAACCGTAGCATTTAAGTTGAACTTATGTATTATGTATTGTATAATATATATATATGCCTACGTATAGTAATACATATAGTCTATAGATGTGTACACTTATCAACAGAGCGGCATAGCTAACAAGGAGGAGGGAGCCCGCAGACAAAGGCGAGCATTGAATGCATGGAGGCAACTGAATGAACAACAAAGAAAAAAGGAAATATATATAACATTATATATATCTATATATATAAACGAAAAGCATAAACCATTGTCATTACTTTTTTGTCCTCCTCCTGTTTCCCTGCTGCCCCCACAAGGCACGAGGTTCCGCCGCAGCGGCACCAAAGGTAGGTACCAGATTTGGGGGCTTCCTGGGGATGACATGACCCAATTAGTTGGCCGTCCGAGGCTGGGGCTAAAGCCAAAAGCCGCCGGTTCTGCTGTTGCTGTTGCTGTCACTGCTGCTACTGCTGCTGCTGCTGCACTCCGCTTGTTATTCGCTGCAAAGCTCTGGCATATTAGGGCCAATCGTCTAATCGCCAATTATGCATTTCAACCTGAACCCCCAACACCAACCTCCAATTCCCAGCCCCTGAGCTCTGCCCGCAGAGAGGCAAACGGAAAGTGTGGCTGGAATCGATATGGCTAATCGGCTGAGGCCAAAATGATGTCCATGAACGCAGAATATGGAATACCCTAAGCAGATTACCCACAGAACTAATAAGGGTGCACTTGGAGAAATCTAGGGCGTTCTGAAATGAGGTAAGAGAGAGAGTTAAGGGAAAGTAGCATTCACTAAATACTATTACCATATAAGCTTCCTTGCTACATTGTATTTCAACAGGCTCACATTTTTATCTTTAAACTATTTCATATTTTTTGAATAAGATATTTAAATACAATATTTATTTAAAAAAAAATCTCACAAGTTTAAACTTCTCTGAATTTTCGTTTTAACTGATATATATTTGGAAATGATCCTTTAAACATTTTTCTTTCATTCATATAATAAAGAAAATTATATTAAAATCTGAATGCAAGGTACAGAACATTTTATCGTTAGTTTAAATTAAACAGCTTTTAATGCTTTAAAATTAACAGTATTTGTTGGTTACCTACTCCTTAACATACCCACTGTTTTAATATAATTCCGTCTGTACTATATTTTACATATTTTTATATTTTTTCATTACTAGTTTTATATATTATATTCCCTATAAACATTTACATATTCATCTCTCTATATTTTTACTTGTGTTTTTGCATTTTACCCTAGACCATTTCCCCTACAGCCCTTAATCTTTGAACTTGCTGAGAAAGAACTACATTTGGTCAGGCATTTTCCATGGCAAATTGGAGATGCCTTTTTGTGGGGCAACCCCGAGACTCCATCAATATGCACCCAGCGACCCGGTGGCCTTCTGCCCCGATCCGTGTGTCTATTTTGGGCGGCAACGGTGGCTCCGATTAGGGGGGGCTCCGACTTTGGATGTGTGTTGAGACCCCAATGAGAGTGTGTTTAGACCCAATGGGTGGGAGTTGTTGTTAGGCAGCGCGTAATAAATACGGCGTCCCAGCACCAGATTATATCATGGCGTGCGGCGGCTATGCCAAACTGTCTGGGCTCAACCTCATCCCCAGCCCCGGCGCAGCCACGGCAAGCCTTATTGACGACGCGCAAAGTTTGCCAACTAAACAAGTTTTGTGCCTCAAATGAAATTTAGGTTGCAACTGAAGCCCAACAAAAGCCAAACAAAACACAGACCAACAACGGAGTGCCAGAGCGGGAACGGCAGTCGTGGTATGGAAAAAATTAGAACTTTTCTGCGCCGAAGGAACCCACAAAAAAAAAGTGAATTTTATTTGTTCAACTTTATTACGTATACGTGCCGTTGTGCCGCCTGTGCAAATAACCAAAAATGCAAAACGTGGCCCGCTCCTTGGCACTCCTCTCTCTCCCTCTCGGTCCGCGCTAATTCTACCTTGCCGAGGTGATCTCTAATGAAGCCTCTGCCATTGTGGCATCGTCAGGTGCTCGTCGCACTTTTATGTTGCATACGCTGCGGCCTTCTCAGAGGCGCTCTCCGTTTAACGACTTTGGCCAACATATGCCATCTGCACGGTGAGAAAAACTATGGATTTCCATATTCATAAGTTGGATAGAGAAATTTAATATATTTTAAAAATATATTTGGGGATTTTGAAGAGCTTAAAGAGCCTGGTTTTTATTACTATTACAATTAAAAGGTAACCATAGACTTTGAGGAATAATATAAATTGGTTATTTAATTTAGGAAACAATTTTAAGTTGTTAGAAAAATAGTCTTTAGGGAATTATTTTATTTAATTAATATATATTATTTAAAAATTGTAATTATTTATTGGGTTAATTTTTGGGAACTACAAATAATTGTCCAAACCATTTCCTAAGGAATCTTTAATAATTTACTTCATTAGCGATTCCTTTATCTTTGTTTTAATAATTATATAATAGATAGATTGCTTATAATTTGCAGATCTGTGAATCTATTTTTAAACTAATTAATTAATTCTAATTATTTCTTTATATATACATATTATAAACAAAACTATTTATTTTTAATTCCAAGGACGTACAAGGAAAAAGGAAGCCTACAACAAACATATGTTTCCATTGACCTTCTTATCTATCCTTTCTAATATTCACTTCAGCATATTTTTTTTATTTTTTCACATAAAACTTGACTTAAATCTTTAAAGTGTAGCGTAGTATTTATACCGCCCCCATTCCCGTCAGCCATGCGAAATTTATAAGCGAAAAAAAGAACGCGCCACGAAGACGAAAGGTAAACCGCACACACGCAGGCAAATACACAACACTCGCTCTCACTCATATGAAAGTGTGTGAGTGAGTGGGTGTGCGTGTGTGTGTGTGCGTATGCCTAAGCTAACAGACAACGGGCCGTAAATATTGTTGAAAACGGCAGTTTATTTTTGGGGGAGCCCAGAAAACATCATTCAATCGAGGGGCTTCTGGCCGTGCTACTAAGCCAAGCCATCCAAACCCGGCCGGTTTGGGTCCGATCCTGGGACTGGAGGAGGGGTCTCTGCAGGACTGAAGGACAATCGGCAACCGCTGATGGATGTGAGCAGGAGCAACAAAGAGACAGCTGCTTGAAGGTGCACGGGCATAATGCTGAGCGATATTTTTGTACCATTTTGTCTTTCTTTTGGCCCGTGTGTGTATGTGAGTGAGTTAGGGCCGAAGGACCAAAAGCGGCCACAAGTTAAATAAGGAGCAAACGAGCAGGAAACTTTCCGGGTAACTCAGCTCAGGAATGCTGTTGGCAGTAAATTAAGAGTCCCTACAGTTGAAAGTTTTTTACATATATGAATTCATGGATTTATTAATATTTTTAAGGATAATAAAAAATGTTTCAGCTAAGCAAGGTAAGTATTTTTGATTGGAAATTTAATATTTTATAAGGTCCTGTAAATGGTTTACTACCTACCAAATAATTATAAAAAATCAAAGGCATTTTAACGTAATTTTAAGACTGAGAATTAGGTTGAAAAAGAACTTTAAAATATATAAAAGGAAAAGTTGAAATATTTCCTATTTCAAATAATTTCAAAGTAAAAATTAGTTCAAAAAATCATACCTTTAAATAGTAGAAAACTTATTTGGCTTAACAGATTGGTAGCTGTTCAAAACCTAATTTATCCTTCATAAAAACCTGCAATGTAAATATTTTAAACTAAAAAAATTGTTGTTAACAAAAAAACTTAAATTTTGCGGCAACAGGACGACAACAAACCGGCTTCGGTACCAAAAGGATAGCATGTCCTGCTAACAAATTCAACTTTGCATAGTGTATAAACGAGGCACACACACGCCAAACAGGCGACACACACGCACACTCTCGCACCGAGAGTCATAAACAGAGACTCAACAAAGAGTTGTCCTTTGACTGTCAAGCACACACACACAGGCACACAGGAGTCCTGCTCTGCGTGTGAGTGTGTGTCTCTTTAGCGTCTCCAGGATTTAATGGCCTCATTAATTTTGTATGCTTGGCCTTAAATTATTTTACTTGCCTGCCCTGCTCAGCTATTCCATTAACTTGACTTTGCTATGCCCACAGCCCACATGCCACGCCCACCAACTCGACGCCCAACGCCCAAACAATCCACACACACACACACACACCCGCATATAAAAAAATAGGGGAAGAGACTGTGACTTGACTCGTCGACTACATTAATTTACATAAGCTTAATTGTTTTATTTAATCAATAAAAATAATTAAATGCCATGTGCGTAAGTAATTAAAACAAATCGCTTTTATTGCACGCCCCAAATTGAAATTGCATAAACATAAACCCCAATAGAGGCAGGGGGTGGAGAGGGAAAGGGGGAGCAGTGGCAGTAACAAAGGGACTTGGAGCCCTGAAAATTTGCATGCAACATGGCTGCATGCGAGTGTGCGTGTGTGTCTATTTAATTACTGCACATCAAACATTAATCAGCAGCCAAAAATGCAAATAAGCGCATGTGGGATTCCCCGAAAAACGAATTTCTGGCCAAATGATAATTTTGTTTTGATCGGCAAACAGAATTTGACGCCTCCACTGGGCCCAGGGGGGGAGTCAGTTCCATAAACCAAATTACTTTGTGCTTTGCGTTTTTGCAACCATATTTTTTTGGTGTTTTTATTTTCGGCATAATTTATGGCGCGTATAAAGCGTAAAAACCAGAAAAACCCCAGCGAATCAGTTGGAGAAATTATGCAAAAATATATGTAGGCTCGCCGCGGTCAGCGCCGAAAATGTTTCCATATGATGTGTGTCCGAGTGTGTGCGATAGGTAAACGATTTAATCCTAAACAGAAACACACACACCCACACACCCCCCTCACAAATACAGCTACAAATTAAGCTAATGCCCAGATAGATACATTTATATTGATCAGCAATTTAATGTAAATTATATTGTATATTACGTGGGCCGGGCCCAGGTCTCCCTGTGCGTGTGTGCGAGCGGCCACATTATGCAAATCACAATTTCGTATTTGTATTTGTGTCTCTCTGTCTGTTGCTTTTTATCGATATTTGTTTTATGGCACACACACACACCTACACATATCCTCTGCAGCACGCAGAGATATAACGAGGAAAGCCCATTGAGCATATGCCCGGGAAAGTAGACTACGAAAATTTTGGGAAGCGGAAAATTATGGTAAACTTTTGTGAGGCTCTGAAAATGTAAAATACAGATTTGCCGGCACACGAGAGAGCTTAGCCCAAATAGGGAATCAATAAAGCATTTGAGTTGGTTTAAAAATGCATTGAATGGTTATTACAAATGTATTAGAAGAGATTTTAAGTGGGTCTCAATCGGCACCTAATTCGAACGAAATCTTCAACGAAAATAGAAGACAGAGGGTAGGTGGAAATGAATTAATTAGGCCCCTATTATATTCCTTTTCATTCATTTTATTCATTTTGGAGAACTCTTCTTGTAACTCATTTTCTGTATATATGATCTTGAAATCTGTAACCATATTCTCTTCAAAATTCCCGCAAATTTATAAAATCTGCAAACAATAAACTGAAATTTAGGAGCTAGAACCTCCAGCTACATTTGTTTTTTAAATTCAAGCAAAAAATACTTTCAAACAATTTATTTGTGCATTTTGTAAAGCCCACAATCCAGCCTCTTTTACATTTTCTACATACTTTACTTAGCCTTCTTACGCAATTACCTAATGTGCAGATATGTTTACTTCCGTCTTGTCATTTTTAATTTCCAGGAAAATGTACTCTGGGCACATCACCGTCTCTTTTCTCGCCCACTTTATTTTCTGCGTAGGATTCGTGGGGGAATTCAGCTAGAATCGGCAATAACAAGGCCGCAATGCTGTTGTTCAGGGAATATCAAGATCTCGGTCCGTATATAAGCCCCCTCCCTTTGGTACCGGCATCTCTTTTGCCGTCGAACTCATTAAAAATTCAATAGAAAATACATTGTGAATGCACTGTTGTTGCTGGTGGTGGCCTTACCTGAATTGAGTGAACAGGGGAGATGGATAGATACCACTCTCTCTCTGTGTATATTTTTTTCGACAACAACAATTACATTTCCATGCAAATCAAATTGGAAAAAGATGTTGGGGGCCAAAAGGAAAAATTATAAAAACAATTTGCAATTTGACTTTAATCTTTGAGGAGGCGGCAGTGGCATTAAAGCAGTAGCGAAATCATTTTGTTTCGTTTCGCCTCGAAGGATAATTGGGCACGTGTGTCACCGCCACCGCAGAGGAGATGGCATAGGATATGGATTCCATTCCACGACTCAACTCAGCTGAAATCGCGTCGAATCGAATCAAATTGCTGCCAATCAAATCGATTCCGTGTTCCCGGGTCCCTTATTGATTCATTGAGTGTCGAGGCAGCCGGCTAGTTAAGTTAAGTTCATTGCCACCTCCGACGCCCATGTTGTCAGCGTGATTAAATAATAATCAGCCCACCTTGGCAACGAACGCCCATCCTGCCGGCACTCGACGATACCCGTAATATCCTGTCGCTGCGCCCGGTGGTTTTTGCGTGTCTGATTCGGAGACATTTATGACTTATCGATTGTTATTCATTTCCCAACGCCAGCTCAAATATTTAGTCAATTTGTCAAAAAGCACGGCACTGAAGGACGACGACGACGAGGACTGCGAGGACTGCGAGGGCGTGGCACGGCACATACATAAGGGGTTAATAATTCATGTTGTGCAATGGGAAAAAGTGGAACTTTCACTTTTTGGCGGCCCACCGCCATCTGTCACACCTCATCAGAGGCGAGTGCGTGTGAGTGCCGACACACAAATCCCTGCCAGGCTTGGCCCTCGCCCTCCCTTCCCAGTACAATTCCTGTCTGACAATATCGTCAATAATTATCTCCATATATCACGAAAAATTTTCGTCGGTTTGACAAATACGTGTTAATGAACAACGAGCGAGCCGGTCCGCTGTCTGATGATGCCCGCTGAGTGGAAAATGGTTAAACGCTGAAATGAAAAGTGCAACTGGCAGCCGAAACGGAGACTGGCTTATTAATCGGAACTGATGGCTCGTAATGTGGAAAATTGAACGGTAATTATGTGACAAAGTGCGATTATCGAATGCAGCGAGAAGGAAATGACATTGGAGGCAAAAAGTAGCTGACTCTGCTTTTATTTACGGGAAAAGCCGTTGATGGAAAATCTTTAGTTCAGATGTGTAATATTTTATATATATATTTAAGGGATTTTAGTAATTTCACTAATAATCCCGAGCTTTAAGTACAAAATTTTGTTGTATATAAATTCCTATTATTATTTAAGTTAGAAATAGTAACTAAGTATATTTATCAAAATGGCAATAATTATTATTCAACTCAACTTAATAACATTCGAATAAATATAAACGAAGCCAAGTCAATAAATTACTTAATTGTCTACTTAAGCCCACTGGCTAAAAGCACTGATTGATAGATTTAATTTTATTTATCTTGAACAAACGACGGGTTTTCTAAAATTACACTCTCTGCTCTCAACTGTCATGGAAAACACTTACACTTCACTTACATGTATTGAACACATGTTTCTAGTTTTTGCGCTCAATGACCTCACACACAACCGCATACGTCATTGAATTCGAGACTGTGTAAACATTAATTAAAATCAGAAGAAACGCAAAACTACATTAAAATCAATGTGTGGGGGACATTGCGTATACGCTCCGTTGGCCGACATGAATCAAGGCGCGACTTCAGACGTCACACGTGAGCGTCATTTTGAAAGGGCTTTATGAAGTCATAACTATTATTCCAATACGTCATAAAGGCGTCTAAGTCTGCTCTCAGGGGTGTATCAACTGAGACCTCCGTCGAACTTACAAATCATTCGAAGGGGCAGCCCTTAAAGCACTTGATTGCAGGCTGAAGTACCTCGGTGTAACCTCTCAAACCCCCAAACCATTCATCATTATTAAGGCCCTTAATTTATGATGCCCCCTAGTCAGTTGGTTACGATGTGTTTCGTTTTTTATGCTCTGTGTTTTACATTGACTATAACATTGTACGATATGCCGCCGCCAGCTGTCGAGTCGAGGAGTCGAGTCGAGTCGAGTCGAGTTCAAAGCTCTGCCAGGTAACACACGGCCAGCCCTCTCCTCCTGCGCTGCTGCCACGCTTTCATGTGCACATAAAAATCGATAAATCTTAAAAATTCAATAACAGCCCACACACGCGACTCCCCTTTGGCCCCTTTTCGATGACTTTGTGGCAGCAAGGCCGAACCCTTTGGACGCCAGGACCTCGGCCAGGGTCAATGACGAACGGCTCGTGTCAATTTGGTTGCCTTTCCTGCGTGCCTGTGAGTTAATTAAAGATTTATCAATCGTAATCAGATGCATAATGTGATCAAGAATTCAGGCCGAAGGCAGTTCGAATATCCCTTTCGGGTTCGAAAGAACCCCAGACTCTGACTAAGAGCTGAACTGGAAGAGGCTTTAAATTTAAAGGAAAATCTTTAATGCATGATCCCAAGATGTGACACAAATTCAACAATAAGTAATCACAGAGCAAGACATAAGGTGTAAAATTTCAGTGGCTCCCCTTGTAATGTAACCAAAATCTATTGATACATGAATCAGGCTTACACAATACTCATTAGATTACATGACATACGTGACAGCTATCTCATAACTATGGATTTCCGGGTAGCCTGGAGATTAATTAACGATTTGAGGCCTTGCCATCGGAGTCAGATATTAAACTTAATCCGGGAATCAGTGCGCGAGGCCACACCGCGAGACCACCCTCAGAAACTCTCAGGATCCTGCCCCATCCATTCATCCATCAGAGATTGAGGAAAACTTTTAATTGGCAACTTTAAGGCGTAATCTACACCGCACTCAGACACAAACAAATACAGGGGGCAGCAACTTGTTATAAGCCTTCATCGATGGCCCCAAAGTAGAGCGTCTCAACAAGTTTCCACGGGAGGCGCTGGGGCAAACTTTTGCTTTCATCGTCGTCATCGGGAGGGAACTTAAAGTGAACTCCATTATTGGACCAAGGCTTTAAGGGGCACAGTAAAATGTCAGGTAAGCAGTAAAACTATTAATTATATACCGAAAATAAAGCGTCTGCCCGAGGTAAACACGAAAAGGAAGGAGAGAGAACGAGAGGTTCAGGACGAAAAACAGCAATTTTTATGATTCGCCTCTGCTGCAGGAACAGCGAATTCGCATTATTTATTGCCAGCATGAGTGTGTACAATATGTACGAGCGAATTTTCTTCCTCTTTTCCTGTTTATTTTTGGACTCCGCATTGGAAAATGTCGCCCCTTCGGGCTGTTTAAGCCGCTCAAGCCGTGCATATCCCATTAAAGTTTTTCCCCTGCTGCCTTTTCTTTAAATTCCCTTTTTTTTGGGGAGTTCGGAGTGCATTTACGACGATATGATACTTTCGTAACTCAATTAAGTGCAGGTAAAGGTGGAAGAAAATGGTGCCAGAAAAGCTGGGGCCAGGTGGGCCAAGGGAAAACATTCCAAGAGCTTTGGGGCTGGACGTATCACGTTAAAGCCAGGGAAAACAAGGTAGGAAAACATATGCCAGAAGTCCAGGCATTCTTGTGTGTGTTTGTGTAATGAAACTTTAAGTAAATTATCAATATCCTTTAATATTCGGGCTGTAATGTTTGGCATACATATGGGAGTGTTGAGGAAAATAATAAATTGATAACTTATGCATTAAATATTTGATGACTGAGACTTTATAATTTCATTAATTCATTTTATTAATTATTTATTATATACAAATTAAATAACGCTAAATAATATATCTCAAAATTGGTTTAGCTAAGATCCTCCTTCAGGAAATCGATTTCTATATGCAAAATTACTATTACATACTTAATATTTACCACCTGGTGGTATTCATTTTTAATTTGTTTGGTAGGAAGAACACATCGTCATGTTAGTAAGTACACATTCATTTATGGTAATGTCCTAGTCATTTCTTCATTTAATTTTCACAATAATAAATACTTAATTTATTACACTTTATTTGTATTTGTTTTTACTTTAATTTTAAGTGTTTGTTAATATTATATTTACTGCTTCAGTTTTGAATAGGCAGAATAACCTCTGCTACTTCTTTTATATTATTTCCATTAGCTTAAGTATTTATACTGGGTTATATTTCCATCAAACAATTTTTCAGCAAAAGACTAATTTTACTGCACCATTTCCTACCCCTTTCCCCGCATTTTCTTCAACTCCTTTCCTGAGGGATCGCATGTCTACAATATGACCCCATATCTTGTCATGCCATCGCTCCGAACCTTGACTAACTATCCAAGAAAGACGCCACTGCAGGTGCCGGTGGGTAACTCCTCTGACTTTGTTGGGAAACCTTAACCCTATCTCTACATATTTATTTATTTATTTTTGGGGCTTCCTGTATTCTTTTTTTTATACTGTTCCTGTTCAGAAGGAAGTAAAAGTCGAAATTTTATTGGCAATACTTTTGCTGTTGCTCGCTGCCTAACAATTAAACCATTTACAGTTTATAACCATGGCATGCCATTAAATAGAATTAAGACATACCCCTCCCCTTGGAGGGTCTTCTCCCGCTTTCCCCGGCCTTTCCCCCTCTCCGCTGCTGCTTTCCACTTTCGTTGGTGGTGGCGGTGGCAGTCAGTCAAGCGCAATGCCAAAAACTGAAGTACCAATTCAAGAGAGCTCCGCCATAAATCGCTTATCACGCGACATTAAAACAACAACGGCAGCAAGAACAACATGACAACAATGTTGCTGAGTGACTTTGGTCGTTGTTTGGTTGCTTACTGCCCGCAGCAAATGCCAAAAATTGCCGCAAACAAAAACAATACAGCACAAACCGGGCAAAAAAAAAAAATACCGAAAAAAAGAAAAAAATGAAATTGTAACGGCCACAGAGAGTTTTAATGTACTGCCAGTTGGATGTTGGGGTTGCTGGGAAAGCGACCAGAGCGGGAAAACCTTGAAAAATGGCAACAGCAGATTAAGCGCATAAAAATGGAACTCTCGCAGGGAGAACAAGTGGGAGAGCATTAAGCTAAACTCTATAGACCACGAGATACCCGGTCATCCGACCAAAAAATTAAAACATGGCATACTTTAGGGTCTGATAGTTTGGTTATGCCGGGTTTCGGGAGAAAACCTTCGAGATATTTAGAACAAAAGAAAAACCTACACATTGTCTGAAACAAAAACCAGAAGCTGAGGTTTACAAACAGAAAATTATCCTTGTGTTTTGCCCTCCTACTATCCTCTTTCCTAAGATTTCAAGGATTTTCATTCTCCAATCCTTTAAATCGCTGTCCTGCCATGTTTAAGGACACTCTTTAGTTACTTCTAATATTAATTTTCCTTTCCACAAATTACGCATACCCTTTCCCTCCACTCGTACCCCGCATAAAAGAACAGCGATTCGAGAAGCTGGGGTAAATTGGATTTCGGGTCCAAGTCCGGCAGCCGAAATAAAAATTAAGACGTCATCAAAATGCAATTAAAAAAGTAGGTAAAAATGAAAATAGCCGCAGATTTATTTAAGCCCAAACAACACAAAACCCATTAAACGGAATGAACCGGATCCGGAGGGGAGAATGGTGTCGTTGTGCCAGTGCCCGGCAGATGTTTTGCTCTTGTCTAGGAACAATAACAGCAAATAGATTTATTGTTGATGGCATTATTAAATTTTCTCCCTTTTTTTTTGCCTCACTTCTTTTCGCTGTCATAATAAAAAGAGCAGGGATAAATATATATATATATATATATATGTATATATATTCTATAAGAGCCCAGGGTGCCATGGCATATTGGACACTTAGGTGGCTAACGATGAGCGGCGGTAGCAACAACCATCGCGATGTCAAGCCCCACGACAACATCGCGCCCCAGGCCAAGCCACTCAACTCTCTGCCCGGAAAATTCAGCTCTAAAAAGTAAAAAAACAAAAAAGGACACAAAAGTTGAACAAAAAATAATAAAAGAGACGTGGAACATTGAAAACGGGAAAAGGGAAAATCAGAAAATGCCGAAATCTGTATACTCTTGGTTTTAGGAAGAAGGAAGGAAAAGAATGTAATAATATAAAACACAATAGAAAAATAATTAAAAAAATTAATAAATAGAACATTTAAGTATATAAATAATTAAACAATTTTGAGAACCGTAGAAATTACATATTTCTTAACTAATTAACTTTGACTTTATTTGGGACACACAATTATAAATTCAATAAATTTTCAAAACAAATGCTAAAAGTGCTTTATATAATAAATAAATTTCAAATTCATTTGTAAATATTTTCTCATTATAAACTACATATTTTTTAATCTAAAAACTTCTGATAAAAATATAAATACCCCTAATAAGAGTAGAAAATTATGAACTTGAAAACTCTGATTATGCCCGCAGTGGTAAGGGAAAATTGCTCGACCTTGTATATTAACTACTGGGACGGAATAGCCTATAATTAATTTGTTCTGCTCTTTCAGGGGCGTGTTTGTTTGAATATAAAAAATGTTTTTACTTTCTACTTTGGAATTAGTAGTTAGTTCATAAGCGATTATTCAAAAGCAAACATGTGTTTTTAAAACCAGGTCAATAATTAATAAATTTCACTTTTTAATTCAATTTAATTAATTTTATGTCTTCAAAAACTCTCTAACAATATATTCCTCAGAATAATATTTTAAAACCAACGCTGATTTAATACTTATAAGTCTAAAACCTCTTTAAGACCCAAATTTAACCCTAAATGTATATAAATATACTTCAAAGGATGTCTGACAGTTCGGGAACTCCCAGATGACTGCAGGTGCATTCCCGCTTGCTTTCATCTTTCACATCAAATGCAGATCTACTTATATGTGAAGTATTCCCCATTGAAGCCCGATTTCATTCAAATCAAGGAGCAATCACGAAGCCAAAAATAAATAAAACAAACGTTGCAAGGCGTGAATGAAATCCCCGCTTGTCATTATCAAAGAGCATACAACAGGCAAGATAGCAGCCAAAAAGGACGAAGACAGCAGACAGGCGACAGCAGCGACAATCACTAAACCCGATAAGGACCCTCACACGCACACCCTTACACTCACTCTCTGAGAAGCGTCAAATCCTGGGCAAATCCCTTAGAGAATCTGTTGCAATCACGTCCAGCCAGGGAGCAGGAGAATGGGCAAGGAAAATCCATATATGGGGAAAGCGTTTACTAAACAGATTTCTCAGCTCGTCTGCTCCCTTATCTGGCATTATTATTGCATTAAAGCCGAATATAGGAGTATATAAAGCATAATAATGTTGGAAATAAATTAAACGAAAAGCGAAAATTAAAAAAAAAGTACAAAAAATAATGCACAAAAAAGATGTTGTACTCATTTGATCAGAGGCGAATCCCAGCCTTCGTGTACTCTCTATTACCCCAGAGACATAACTGTAATTACAAGAATACACAACTGTTCAGAGTGTGTGTGAGTGTGTTCCTGGCATATCCTTGTATATCCTTGCGTCTGGCTCAGCGGAAATGCCGCGAGCGGTTAACAGATTCAGAGGGAGGAAGGCAAAAAAAAAAAAGACGAGGAAAAATCGCGAGCAAAAAACAAAATAAATTAAAAAACGAACCATGAAATAAGGAAATTTATCAGCAGCAAAGCTGAAGCCAAAAGCCAGACGCAGCAGAAATGCACCACACTTAGATTTTAAAGTGTTCTGAATTTCAAAATTTAAATGGTTTCTGTAAGGGAAATTTATAAACAATAATTACAAGAACTTATTGTCATTTAATTATATAATTAAAATTGGCAATTTTTATATTATTTCTTTACAGAATTTCTTTCAATGATACATAAAAAATAAGAATTTGTTTAGTAATTCAGAAAATGATATTAAAAGTATTACCTTTGAGTAATATTCGATTACCATAACCATTTTATTTCAAGTGCAGAAAATGCGTGCAGCTTAAGGGAAAAGGAGAAGCTGCCAGGTGAGCACAATTTAATTTCTCAAGCCGTGCCCGCTCTCTCTGTCTTTCTCTAATCAAAAGGATTTTTATCGCCGTGGCAACGACTCGCATTTTAACCTCACCTTGCCCCAAACCACCCAGCACCGCCAACTTCCCCGCCACCTTTGACAGCTTCAGCTTTTTATGCAGTGCTTGATAAAATGAAGAAGAGTAAAAAACAACATCTAAGTAAGACTGACGCGTCGGAGAGTGATTGACTACGAAATACCCCGAAAAGAAATTTAAATTGAACTTTAACAGCGAAGAACTTTTGCTGATTTCCGAAAGGGGGTGACGAAGATGAAGATGATGATGTTAATGAACAGGAGGATGAACCTTAACAAACTGCCGGTGACTGTTATCCGTCAATCTGTCAACGGTTGTCTGACCTGTTACCTGGCATTGTCCCGCCTTCAATTGAGCAATTGTTGGGGTTAAGTACAGAAATCAGCGGATACTTAGAGGGCTCTAGATTGCACTTCAATTTTTAGAAAAGTTTAGGTACTTCCTTTAAAAAATCTTCAGTGGTTATTTGATAAATTGGTTCTTAAATTATATTTAATAAATAAATAAAACTTTTAATAAGCTTTCTCTGTGCAAATACATTTTAACATCCTTAATTTATACCTAACAAATAGAGCAAAGATTTATTTAGCTTAATGTTTATTTTCTCTAATATTATGTACTGATTTTTCCACTTAAGGAACTCTCCATTCGGCATAATAAATGGATGCATTTCATCAGAATTCAGCCCACACAAATCCTAGCCACTATTTTCTCCAGGAATTTCTCAGAAGCTTATCCCTCACCAAGCTGCTTTCCTATGCCTTAGCCTAGATATATACCCCGTTGCCTGCCAAGTCCTGCAGGGTATTCGCCACGTTGACAGCGGCAAAAGCCTCTCTGACAAGGACACGGCAGGTACGCAGCTAGGCAGGCCAGTGATCCGCCCTGCAACTTGCATGTGGCACGCCAGGGAACGGCGACAGAGAGAGGAGAGAGGGCAAAAATAGAAACAAAAACTGAAAGCCAAATTAAGAAAAAAAAAATGTAAAAAAAAATATATAGAAGAGGTGAGGGCGGCGGCGAAACCACGACGAAACAGCACTGCCTGCGATGGAATGGCCAGGCCGGGGCTTGGCACCTCAACTGGCTGAAGACGGCAGACTGAAGTGTGTGTCACAAACATGACAAGCAATGTCGACGTCAAGCTGGCAACTGCCAACTGCTGCCAGCAGCTGCCAGGTTCCATTGCTAGGTACCGGCTCCCCGGCCACCTGCTTCCCTCCACATCCGCATCCGCATCCGTATCCGAATCGGAATCCTCGTCCTTAGCCAGTTGCAGCAGCAGCCACAGCAGGAAAGCTGAGTAAATCATTGGGCCAGGCCATGCGTAACAAGGCGGCTTCTTAATTTTCTGGCTTATATCCTGGCCAAGATGATATTATGTTTTTATGCTGAGATTTGCCAGCTGATGGGAAAGAAATATTAATAGGATTTATAAGGTGAAATATAAAGGGAATCCTCAGTATTAAAATTTAGTTATACAGCATGATAAACTTAATTAATTTATTTTGATTTAAAAAATTGATGGCAGAGAAGATAAAATAAATAGCATGCGAAAAGGCCATTTATTGTATAGATTATTATCTCTTAAAAGTTCTAAAGTTTTCATTTAACCCATAAACCCAAACAAAATCACAGATCACTATCAATTTTCATAAGTATATGTCTAAATCTATAATTATTTGATTATCAAATTTGATAGTGATTACGATTTCGAACAAGAGCATGTAATCAAGAGCACGTAATACTGCAATAAAATATGGTTTTATATAATGTTTAACCCATATAAAAATGAACAGAGTCCGACGGTTAAACTCATTCCTAAAACCAGTTAACCATGGACCGCGCACCTTGGAAAATTCTGATCCTGCTGCAAATTGCAGGACTTGCACTGAGCTCACGCGAATATGTCCTGGACAGTGAGAATATTTTTACAGAATGTCTCAACCCTCCGCCGGGAGCAAATGGCTTTGACCACTTGTTAGATATAACAAAATTCAGCACCAAAAGGGAAGCGGATGGAATACACATCTCAGGGAACTTAACAATGGTGTGGGATGTCGATCCAAATGATCGCGTTGAGGTGAGTTCGCATTTGAAGCCATAAAAAAATACATAAATAATATCACAAATTTTCAATCTAAGGTCAATATTGCCGTATTGAAGCAGGAACGAGGAGAATGGAAGCCAACCGCTCTGGCAGCGAATGTTAAAGATTTGTGCAAGGAGATGTACGACAAGAACACGCTGTATTATCCCTATTCGATCAAATACATCAGCAACAAGGAGGATATCAAGGACAAATGCGTCACCCATAAGGGAGTAAGAAAAACAAGTCTAATATTACTAATGTCTTAATTTCAATGCTGTTTATTTTGTTTTTTTTAGACACCAGTACTTTTTGACACGTTTGCCCTTAAGGTAATCTTAAGTGTAGCCGTGCCCTTGAGACCAGGACCACACAGGGTCATAGTAAAGATGACCGCCGTTGACAGTGCTGGAGTACCGAAGCCAAATACTATCTGCATGGAAGTGCCTGGAAAAGTTGTGTAACCTTATAGGGATCCTTTTAGATCCTCAAATGCCAACTGAGCGGCAATATATTGAATATATATATTGGAAAATGGCTGAATTTCTTAGAGCGAAAGCCGTTCAAGATTATATAGAGGTCTTTCACGAAATAATATTGTATCATGCACAAGCTTATTCCTATTTATCCTGCACTTGTTCTGGGAGATGGGTTTTCTTTACTGTTTTTCTTATTCAAAATTATTATTTTCTTTATTAAAGATTATTATTATATTACGTATAATTTACAGCATTCAATTGTTGTGTGTGTTTTTTCAATCCCTGTAAAATTAAATTTAAAATCATATTGCTACTAAAAACATTAATTCATAATCATAATTCATAAGGCCTGAGGCAAGGGTATTCAAGGGAGCCAAAGCTCCTGAAATTGCCATTCGTTTGGCCTTGTTTCAGTTGTTTTCTTCCCTTTTATTTTATTTTTCCTTACCCCCGGTTAGGACAACTAATTAAATTAGGCAATCCCTTCGACTGCGATGGGATTTAAGGTCAGGAAGGGAAAGGGGTGCCGGTGCCGGTGCCGCAGAAAACATAAATAAGCGGGGCGCCAAGTCAATGGCCCCGCCTCCGCCTCCGTCACCGTCACCGTCATCCCGTCCCGTGTTTTGACTTCCGCTTTCGTGCCGGAAACCATTTTGGCGTGAACTCATCCCCCATCCCCTGCAGCCTCCTCTCTTTTCTCATTTGCAGCGCTTTTCGTTTGAATTTTGCATTAGCCCAACCCCGCCGATGCCCCTGAAGCGGGGCGCTAAGTGCAGGCTCGTTTCAAATAAATATGCCGCAAAGGCAAACAAACAATCCGGAGGAGCAGCAGGAGCAGGAGCAGGAGCAGTAGCAGCAGCAGGACGAACAGGAGGTGCCTCAGACGCAGTCATAGCGGCAGCGGCAATCGCAGTCGGAATCGGAATCCGGATCAGAGGCGGGAGAGCGTTGCGCGGGCGGAGGAACCGCAGAGCAAACAACGCGTTAGGCAAACCGCAGGCCAAACACACGGAGAACGTGGCACTGTCAAAAATATATTTAATTTAATAAAAATATAATTAAAATTTAATAATATATAGTATCTATATCATTCAATATTCTCTATATTTTAAGAGGTTTTTTGACTCTGAAAAGGTTACACAAAAAAATATAAGAACTAACAAAAAAGCAAAATAAAGTTTTAATGAATGAAATTTATCGCCATTTTAATATTTTACAATATTTATAATTTTGATATCCAACTTTGCTATATTTTCTATATGATATAGTAAGTTCTAGTTTGTTTTTCACCCAACCATATTTTGATTCTTTAATTTCCTTTTTCTCAGTGCACGAATCAGAAATCATGAGTCGCCTTCAGTAAGCCATTCAATGGCTGCCTCTGATGGCCTCGCTTCCGCCCCGGTCCGTTACCACCGCCACATCCTTTATCCAGGACTGCTGCTCCTCCTGGTGGCGCTGCTGCTCCTTCTCATTGTCGTCCGCCAACATTTGCAATTCAATTGGTAAGGCGCCACCTTTTCGTCCTGCGCCGGAAATCGCTTACTATGCCGGCAAGAAAGGTTTACCCAATACTACGGGACCCATTCGTACCCCTTACGCCTTAGTCCTTAACCCCTTGCTCCTGCAATGTCCTCCAAGAGAGGTTACCCACAATGTCGCGAGCTCTCTGTCCCTCCCTCTTGTCGCAATTGCACAATAAAACGGCAACATTGTGGCCAAGCGCCGAGAACTAATATCGCACATAAATATATATGTATGTATTTATATATTCCAAGTGGTTAGAGGCGGTCCTGGGCCCAAAGAGGGGGATTATGCACTTAGCGGACATCATCAGGCTGTCAATGGTGATGGCCTGCAAGCGATAGTGGAGAGAAATGTAGCAGCAATAAATGGGATATTTTTTAAGGAATTTAAGCATTTGTAAAGCATATTAAACATTTTTTTAAAATATTTATAAAGAACTTGGGATATTAATTTTCCAACTCAACAAACTCGATTAACCATTATATTTTCCTAATTTATGATTATCCTTCTCACCTTTTCAATTTAATAGTTCTTTCTGAAATTCGTTTGTGTATTTAAAAATATTTGTACGATATGTTGACACTTTCAAGTCTCTGTTTAATATTTCCCATATGCCTATTAAATTTTATTTGAAAACCCATCAAATGCCTGGCGCCAAAAGCCTCTTAGCCATTTTCACAATAGTCCTTCAGCGAGGCCATGCCTGAACAATACTTGTCCGTTGTTTGCATAACTTTCGCTCACGCACTCATCGCTAATGGTCCATCATTAAGGCAATCAGCTGCTGGGCAAAAATGCAAGTCAATTAAGTATCAAATGGTTTGGCTCGGACGGGGCCAGGGCGCTCTCGGGAGGCCATCAGTGCAAACAATCGCAGTTCGCAGTTCGCCGTTCACAGTTCCCAGAGCCATTCAAGTATCTTTCTGCATAAATCGAGAGCAAATTGAGCCAATTTCTGTATAAATACAACGCACTAACGAGATGAAAGATGAGCACGGATATAAAACAGGGGGCAAGGGTGGAACGGAATGGTTTTGGCGGCGCATTACCAGCAAAAGTGCCATAAAAATGTGTATTAAAATGAGTAAAAACATTTATTTGCATAAAGTCAAGCCAGCAGCCCAGTCGGGCCGACTGCCAGCCAGCGGAGATGATGAAAAGTGGGTTGCGGAAAACTATTTCAAGTGGGAAAAGTTTTAGCCGCGTACGCTCTTAGCCCCGCCCAGAGCTCCGCCGAGTTGTGAGCCCTCGAGTGTGCACTTGAGTCACGCATAAGTTGCAAGCAAGCAGGTCGAAGGAAGCGCCAACAAATGACAGTGGAGTGCGGATTGCCGGGATCTCGGTTGAGCTGAACCGAGTTGAGTAAATTGCAAGTTAAGCCAAAAGGACACGCACACACCCAAACACAAATACGCACTCGCACACACACACTCGAGCACTTAATGCAAACATCCTGGCAGGAGGGAGTGCGTGTCAGGGCTCCAGGACGCACGATTTTTAATCAATGACCGCCGCAATTGACATTAATACCATATGGAAACAACAGGACAGCACAAGCCTGTATTTCTGAGATTTCTTAAGGGGGAGAGAAGGATAAGGACACGGTGGCTTTAAGCCTTTCAATTAATTCATTTTAAATGGCAAATGGCAGCGTAATATTTATGCAAGTGTGATAAGAGTGCCAATTATTTTAGTTATATTTTTTACCAAGGCAAATAGCTAACCAAAACATAAATTATTTACATAGAGCATTTTAAAGTGATTATTTAAGTATCCTTTATTTTAATTCTTATTATTTAACAACAACTTAAGCTTCTCCAATTAAACTTTATGACCTCTGCAGCCCTGGCTTAATGTTTGTGAACGAAGTGCATACTTCAAATGTTTCATATCATATACCCAGAGCAGACTCCGAGCCAAGAAGCTGTGCTAGTCAAGCCAAAATGCCAGGGACCGGGATCTGGGCAAACTATTCATCTGGCAAGCCGAAAATGAAATGGCATTGCGGCAATGCCCGCAAAATGAAAATACACGCAATCAATTCTGTTTACCCCCGGAGCTCCTTCGATACGTGAGTGTGTGTGCGGGGGTTGCAGTTATAAGGGAGAGCGCTTTCAATAAGCACTTGAAAATAAAAAATGAACAATTAAGAACCAGAAATTTAAAACATAGTTAAAAAATTACCTACAGATACCCACAACTTTATCTTACCTAAAATTGAATTTAAGTCAAAAGTAGATTATATTTCGGGTTGCCTTCGCCAATTCATTTCTCTCACTGCACCTACACTCCAAGGCAAAGTAGTCCAAGGAGTCGGAGCCGGAGTCGATGAGGTGGCTTTCGAAGGCCAACGGCGATTAACTCAAGTCAAACAGTGAGTGATTGTTTTGCAGGGCCAAGTCTGCTCCTGATTACGCCATTGCATTTGTTATCACAGACACGCAGACCGATGGCTGGTGGAGGAGGCGGGGATTTGCGATGAGGAGGACAGTGCCAGTGATGGGGGGATGAGCGAGTGAGCTTCTGGGATGTGGAAATGGGGATAAAGAATCCTTGGCTGCGGTAACGGCACCCCATCACCGCCACCAGCTACCCACGCAGAAACGCGTCAACATCGTTGAAAGGATTTCCGCGGCATTCGTACGGATAAAAATAAATTCAGAAATTGCTACCGTTACGCTCTAGCATCGACAAGGACAACTTTTCCTCAAGTGTCGAATGCTGAAAGATGGTTAACATCGCCTCCTCCTCCCTCTCCCCCAAGCCCCCGGCACCGGCTTAATGCCAACTCGTCCTTTGGCTTGCTCGGCAATTCGATTTGTGTCGCTTTAACTTTACCCTCCCGATTGAGACTCTGTTTCTCCTATTTTTAGCTCAGCCAACCAAATTGCTTTTGAAAAGCATTTTCCTCGGCTAATCTAGTCTATAAAAAGGCTTTAAGCTGGTACTTACGGCTGCCGCGAAGGAAAACGCGCTTCCCCCTTACATAATAGCCAACCATCCATCAAGGCATTGTCCTGAAGCAAAACTAAAAACGAATAATTAACATCAATTAGTTGCCATGCGAAATGTTGTGTCAATCAAGCGAAAATCCAGTGCGAGTCTAATGACTTAATTTCCACTGCGACAGAAGCCAAATGGAGAAGTTTGAAAGGTTTGAAATAGGCCATATCCTGGGAAAGCTTAGTAGTTTTTTAATATTTTTTAATAAAAAAGGAGGAAGGAGTGCAAATGAAAATGGTAAAACATATTCAGAGGAGCCTTTTAAATAAGCAAACGTTGGTAACCATAAATTTATTTTCTTACTTTATAGACTGATTTTCAAATTTTGCAACCAAGAATAACCCGCCGTTTTGGCCTTCAATAACACTTGAAAATGTGTTTTTTTCCAGGGTAGCAAAATATCCTAAAACAAATGAAAATTTCGTGGACCATCTATTAGTGCTTGGACCCTTGTAATTATGAGCCATGTTATGTGTGCGTACCAATCCTGCTCCAGCGGCGAAAGCCAAAGTTTGCCATAGAGCTAAGAGCTCCGAACACACCATTTCCCATTTTCTCAACTTCAGAAAGTTCCAGCCAACCGAAGATGTCTATGATAAATCGACTGAGGCGGTGCTATGCCATAATGAGGGGTCGCTTTTCGCTTTTCGCATTTCCCATTTCGGATTTCGAGTGTACCTTTTACATTAATCATGGCATACTTATGAGCGTCAAGTGTAATTGAAAGCCATTGCAAAACTTGCTCCGGCTCAGCTTCTAGCAGCTCCCCACTAATGGGGCAACATTTTTGTTATGGATTTATGACACTTTTCCCATATTTTTCCTTCTTCTCACCCACCCTCCCCTACCCCCCGCCACGCGCTTTTCATTTGTTGCGCTATTGGTTTTGCGGCAAAAGAGAGTGTTCGATTGCTGGGGCGTGAGAGTAGTGACAGATGAAGAAAACATAATTAAGACGGCACAACTGCTCTTCCGGCGAGATTCAAAGGAACTAGATCCTGTGTATTGGAGGAGCTGCGTACATATAGGTACATGCGGGCACAGGGTCCTGGCTCTGGCTCTGGTTCTGTGGTTACATAATTAATTGCGGTGTGGCATAGGTAGGTAGGTGCGGCGAGGGTAGTGCCTTGATATGGTTCAATAAACTATAAACGAATCTAATGTGTGAATTATATTTAGTGTGAAACAAAGATGATATACTATGTATAATTTGGTGAATATTCAATTGAAATTTACTTGTGTATTTTAGTATTATTAGTGTAACTGAATAATTACACATTAATTAGAGAACACAGCAGCTTACCTGTCACATATGCTCAGGTGTAGTGCAACACACTGGAGCATTGATTTTTCATTATTAAAAGACGTTAATGCAGCTCACATTATTAAATAATGCCTCATTTTGTGGGTAAAAAACACTAAAATATAAGGCTAAACAATTATATTTAAAGTGTACGTATTTAATAATTATCTGCTTGATTGAAGTCTGAAGTGTAATTTTGTAGTATACTTCAAAAAGCATTATACAATGAATCATCAATGAGAAAAAAAGATTCACCAAGCTATAGCTCAAAGTTTTTGTTTTAATATTTTTTTATTTTTGCTCTTCAAAAAAATATCTATTTGGGTTTACCAATTATAATATCCTCAACGTGGACAAAACTTACATTTACATCACATTGGAGCATGTCGTCATAGAACCACCGAATAGCCAACATGTATTCGCCGGTGGGAATCGGAAGAACTAATAATTCTGGTTTCAGATAAAATTCCTTAATAATAAGTGGGCCCTAGTAGCAAACGGAAAAATGATATATTTAAATAATTATATAAATTAAATCTCAAAACTCTTACCACAATGGGACACGTGTGGTTCAAATTGGTGTAGTCCTTGAAACTATTAAAAAATATTTTCACAATGGCCACATTTTGCTTTCTCATAAAGCGACAGGCATCGAATTTGACATTAAATAACCAAGGCTTAAAACCACTTTCGCGCTTGAAAACCCTTATGTGAAATTTTATATTGGTTCCCGAATACATAATGGTTCCGTTCAAATTCAGGGTTACTTTGTCCCGACTTATGGCCTTAAGGCGACAATGGTTAAACACAAACATTGTCTCATTGTAGCTCTCACAGACAAAATTCGAAAACCTGAAGACCAAGGCCAACTGCAAAATAAAGATTTTGTATTATCATAATTTTAAATTAATAAAGTAAAAGTTAAAGTTTGAAACTTACACTAGAATTAAAGAAGAGCATTGCGAAGAATGAGACACTTATTAAGTCGAACCGCATTTTGTGGATCATCAAAGTGCACCGAATTTGTTTTTCGAAAAGACTGAAAGGTAGCTGAGCTGCTAAATTGTGAACAATTTTACTAAAATATGAGCTATTACCCTGTCCGTTGAACGATTTAAATATTATAATAATAATTAGAGCTATATTGGTCAGTTAGGGGCATTGCCTTCCCAAAAAAATGTAAACAGAAATTTCGTTAAATTCACAATTAATTGGGTTTCAATTAGCTTCAAACACGCCCACAAAGTATGTCAAACTAAACTTTATTTGGTCTTAGAAACTAATTTTTTTAGGTCCTGTATTTACTTACTTTAGATCACTAAATATATAAACCTTAATACGAAATCAAAATTACTAGAATTATAAATATAATAATAAATATAAGTGTGTATCGCAACTACTGTTAAACTAAGAACAGTTAGTAGTCTTTTCATCCTTCTAATACCACAATTTGTATCTTTAAATAACTTAAAAATACACAATATTTCAATCAAATTTTAATCTCACATATCTATGTAATAAATCTAGGAAATACATTTATTTTTACTTATTTTCTATCCTCAGAATCAAAAATCATGTTCGTAACTTTCGCATACATGCATCTTTTGGCTTACCAATTACCCATTAGCTCGAGAAACCCGTCAGGCCTCGCTCAGTTGGCTAAATAAACTCGCATTCGTTAAATTTTGCACACGTCAAAGCCAAATTCTGACTCATTAGGCCTGTGCCTAGTGTCGCCGAAACACACTCTAATATTTACCAAGCCCAGCCGCACAACGGAAAAGTCAAAAACAGCGATTTCCATGAGGGCTGAGGGAGGATGGCGCCGTGTAAAATGATATTTTAGTTTCGCCGGGCCTTTTGCCAGCCTTTGATCAGCTCTAGTTGGGCAAATTAAAATAAAAACCGCATTGCCATTAAATTTGCTCAGTGGAAAGCTGTAATCGCAGGTGTGTACACGTGTGTGTGTGTGTGTGTGCGGGTGTGGCAATGGTGGCGGCTTCTGTGGCAAGGACCTTTGATTGATAGAAACAAGTTGCATAATTGCGTGAGCTGCGGAATAAGCTGCCAGACAGACAGGATCCATGCAATATTTACAGCAGCCTCTTTAAAATTGAAAAAGGGGATTCACCTGGTACACGAAAGGCCCATTTTGGCATACTCTGCGGCGCTTTAAAAGCCATCACAATGCCTGATGGCTGGCCGGGATGGAAGTGAAAACTTTTTCCCCCAAAATTGTAAAATACGCACACAGTTAATAAAAGTTTATGCCTAGCATTCGTCCATAAACCTGCCCTCTCGACTTCAGAAATAATGAAATTTTTTCCCAGTATCCCCCTATTAAGTAACAGAGGAGCTCCATTAAGATGGACGGAAAAATGGGACAGATATTTTAAAAAGGTAAATTTACAAAATAAAATATATAACATTTTTTAAAAGTAAATTAAGCTTAGAAAAAAATATTTCCTAAGTTACGGGAAACATGGGACACAAAGGTATGCGCTTTTTAACTTCTTCCTTTAATATTTAATGGCATTTGAATAATTTTTTATTTTTAAATACAAAACATAAATATTTTACTATACCCATAATTATAATGAGATTTCTCTTATACTTCAAATTAATAAGCTTAAAAAAATTAAGACTGCTCAGAGAGAAAAATGCCCTGGCAATTCAACTTAACTTGTACACATCCCACCTTAGCCTTAAGGTTTCCCTCTAATAATACCGGACTGTGGCGAATTTTTTCTTAAGCTTATATATATATCAGTATACACATATTTATTTGCCATTGCCAGCATAATTTGCCAAAGCTTGTGCTACTTTTTTACCCCAGGTTTCCCCGATTTTTCCGGCTTTATTTTTTCCTTGGTCTGCTCTCGTGCTTTTGTGGGGCGCCGTCTCCGTCGGCGTCTGTTTAGCATAAAGGACAAAAGGCAACAACAAAGGGAGCGGCAAACTGTGAACAAGTCTAATATCTTTTTAAATCATAAGTTGGCTTATATACTTCTAAAGTCAGGCGAGACTGAAGGGGGACTGGGGATGGGCGACGAAACTTCTCCGTTCGTCCGTCCGCTTTTTTTGGCGTTTGAATAATTGTTTGACATTTTGAATAATTTAATTCGGCGACTGTTTTTAAGTGTTGCTCGAGTGGAAATGAAATTGAAAACGAGATTTAGTTAAAAACCAGGATGGAGGGCCAGCTCAAAGTAACCCCAGACCCAGTCGCAGTCTCAAGCCCGTGCTCCCAGTGCCCCGATCTCATTTCGAACTCCCCCGAAGGGGAGCAAGTTCAAGATTATAGCTCTGGGAATTCCGGGGGCGAGATGATGACTCCGGAGACAGGCAAGTCTGAGGAGACGGGGAAGGGCGGGCACGATGACGCGCTTTTCATTTGTGTGTGCAGCTGGAAAAGCGATGACAGACAGCGCGCTGTGTGGATGGGAAAATTCGATGGGAAATGGTTGTAGAAAGGCAGGAAGGAAGGTGCGTGGGCGTGGCATGACTGGGCCAAACAAAATGCTCGCTAATCGAGCAATTAAACACGTCGCATAATTGGCACTCGGGCACTCCACCGATGGCGCTGCAGGAAGCAGGTGCGCAATTGGGGGCAGGACTTAAAGGATGAAGGCATTTGTCAAAAGCTGGAAATTTGAAGTGCGAAACAGCACCGTCATCTAGCACCACCTTCGCACTTGTAATTAAAACTTGTACTTCGTTCCATGTCGTTGTCACAACAACGAAACAGAACAGACATTTCGACGTTTGAATACGGTTGCTGTTAGTTAAATATTTGAGAAAGCCTAATGGAAAAACACCATACGAAATCAATAGGCTATTAAAAGTGTATCAGGAAATCACTTATCCTGCCTGGCAATCAAGTCAATTGGCTTTGGAATATTTTTCGAATTTGTCCCTAAGTAAATCCTTATGCAATCAAATCATCAGTCACACAAGGACATTAGCATTAGGCTTCGATCCAAGTAATTGTACGAAATCATTACCAGAGACGCAGTTTGTGAGTACTTTCTTTGCCAGATATAGGAATATTTAGGCCATTATCAATTGAAAGAGTTCTAGAAGTTCTATTTTAACTAGTTGAAGAAGTTATACAAAAGTACTAACTCTCATTAGGGTTTAATTGATCATTAAAGATTAGGATATATGTACATATGATTATATGTAGAGTAACTAAATCAAATAGATCTTTTTAACTTCTTTTAAACGTTAAAACTAAGTTTGTTATATAAAAAAAATATATATTTATACTTTTAGTTATGGTAAACAATCTTAAATAAAATTTAATCAGGGGATTACAAATCAACACACTATATAAATTTATTTTTAAAATGACAGGAATACAAAATAGTAAAATGTAGCACTTTTCGACACCATGATTAAAATAGATATATAATTCTATTAATTCTTTTTTTTTTCTGGTATATTAAAAAAGGGAATTTTATATTCGTTTTACTCAATTTCTATTAATTGTTTAATAAACCTTTATTAGTAATTGAAAAACAATTATATAATTACCGATTAATCTGCCATATAAAGGATCATCTGTCTACTATACAAGTTTTTCTGGGTTTAAGTAAGATGAAAATGGAATATTTTTATAAGTCAAATAAATAAATAAAATATATTTTATCTTTCTACATATTTCAATGATTTCGATGCCAACGAATCCACATCCGAATTACCCTATTTGCTCCTTATTCTCATCACCTCAGCTGGTCCGTGTGTAAGGACATTAGTCTGGGGCCCGGCCAACGCCTTCCCAATTAGCCATCGGGCCATTGCCACCTGCAACTGGATTCCGACAAAAGGAAAACAAAGAAAGGGAAAAACTAAAACAGTTTAAGTGGCACTTTTATGGCATTGGCCCAGCTGAAGGGAACTGCGATAATTGGCCCCTCTTTCGGGGGGCGGGCAGAGCCAATCTAGCCGGGGCTTACAGGTTGATATTAATATAAATAAAGCGCTCATGGCTTTGCAGCCAAATGCTCACCAATTAAGCGGCTAAGTCAGAGGCTAAGGTGCTTATTAATTCGTTGCCGTTTTCAGCATTTTAATTTCTTAATTTGGCCAAGAACAAAGCAGAGTTGGCCCAGAACAACAACCTGGCTCCGTCTTGTGCCTGGCCAATTGTGTGTGCGAGTCCTAAATGGATGTGTCCTGACCCCCGCCTGGCCTCCTGCTGGGTATCCTGCAGCTCCCCTCGCCATTTTCCAACTGTCGCACATTTGACTAATGCACAACAAAAGTGGAGTGTTACAGGATATGCATAATACATCGGGTACACTTGTAAGTGAGACAATAATAGAAAAGAAAAAGCGCTTCCTGGCACACTCACAGACACACACACAGGACACTGGAAATGGAGCCAGAGACAGAGACACAGGCGGGCAACTGGAAAAAAAAGGAAACGAAGAAGGAAAGCTGCAAAAAGGATGACAATACAAACTGGCGCCACTTGCCTTGCACGCAGCCGCTAGGCCAACAATTTTTTAGAAGGACGACCAGAACGACTACGAGGACTACGAGGACTAGGGCCACGCTGACAGTATGGTGCACGTCTCCTCGCTCAGATAAAGCTGGCAGAAGGCACAGCACTTCAAACACTGCCAAAAATTTGCAATATGTATCTCGAATAAATAATTAAAATTATAAGATAATTTATAAAAATGTTCAAGTTTTTTACAAGAATATTTTCAGTCTTTTATTATTTTGTTTTGAATATTATTTTGTTTATGCAAATTTCTTCAAGTGCCCTGAAAGCCATCCAAGTCGAATACAGGGCAAAGAACAAAGCCAGAAACCTGGCAGCTTTAAGCCCGGCCAGACCTGACCTGACCTGGCTGTAGTTGCGTCTCTGGCTCCCAGTCATTCTCATCATCATATCCTTCTCCGCGGCACGCACATCATTCTTTATGCAAAGGGCTCAAGTGGAGATGGCCAGAGGGCCAGACGCAGAGAGGCGATGAGAGGAGAGCTACGTGGATGAGCCGCCGGTGACCTATATCCGCAGGATGCAGGATGCACAAATAATAAGAGTACTGCACATTGACCTTAGCCAACCTGCACAGCTAATTAAAGTCCCTTTTTTTTGGGTCACTTTTATAACAACAGAATTTTTAATATTTTAAATAAGGTGAATTAAGGTATGAAATATATAAGTAGGCAAGGGAAATTCACAAGCAAAACTTCTAAGAATCTAATCTTTTAATTAAATAGAATCCTTCCACATAAATCAAGTCAAGTCCGATAAGCAAATGCATTAAATTAAATCAAAAGATATATATAAATAAATAAATAAATCTTAAAGATAGCCAGAATACATTTATTAATGAATCTTCAATGCAAAAATCTCTGTCACTATTAATCATTAGCCCTATCTTGATGAATAAAATGTAGCAAGACGATAATAGAAATTATGAAATAATTGTGCTATATTTCATTGTCGACCCAAATTTAATGCCTAACGAACACGGAGGAAAATTTAACTGAATGAAACTTCATTTGACAGGCAAACCCACTCAATTCCAGCAATGAACACAATCAGGTTAATGGCCATCAAATACAGATTTCCAACTAATTTATACATTCGAAGCCGCCGCGAGCTCTATGTACATGCCAATTAGCATTTGCATCTGCTTGAATATATAAATATATATATAAATGGGCAAATACAAATTCGACTGACCGTCTCGCGGAGCATCAATTCATATTTCTTCATTATTTTCGAATACGATTGTTAATGGCTGGGCGGCGGCCATAAAACTCTATCGGCCGAATAGCGGTGGCATTTCGAAATGCATTTTTGCCAAGCTGTTAAAATGCAATAACTGTCGGTTGTCAGAAATATTTCGGAATTTCTTTAATTGTCAGTGACAGCAAGTTGATGTGTAGATTAGTGTCCTGGCACACACACACACACACTACGTCAATTGAATTTGCGGGGCAACATTTTGTTCTTTGACATTAACTCGATTAAGGCATTACCCAGAGCTCAATAGAGGATTGCAATGCAGTTAGAGTTGATCCTTTTTATGGGTAAAATCTGAATAAAGTGGAATTTAATTTATGTACGTAAATTATTTAAATGTTTAAAGATACACAGAACGAAAAAATAAAAGAATACGTGATTAAACAGAAAGTAAAATAGAATTTAAAAGAGGATATTATGAGTTGAATCATAATGTCTTCAAGTACACATTAACTTAATCCAAAAATTAAAGTTCATAATTGATATAACCATTAAAAGTTCTCTTAAAATCACTAACTTCCTCAAGTTTTATTCCTATAAACTATCTTCCATCAAAGCATTGACAAAACCCATTCCCTAAATTACTCATCAGCGATAAGAGCTTTGTACATATCATTTGTCGCTAAAGAATACTTCCTTTTCCGGCTCCCTTAAAATTTGCATATAAAGGGCTTTCCTCGTAATATCAACTGCTGCCGATCACATTACGGAGTGTGTGTGTCTCTGTGTAAAGGGCACGTAATTCGATCGGGGGAATAAAGTACAATAAAGCGCAGTCAAAAAGGCGTTCCGCAACCGTCAGTCTGCTCTGCGGCGCACTTTTACCTCAATCACAATTCCCGTTTAGTTGAGGGCCGGCGACGAGGAGGCTTTTGAGGCCTAAAACCCCAAAAGTGGAGCGAAGCAACGGAAAATCCTACTCCTCCCTACCCCTACTCTTGCAAAAAAAAAAAAATGAGGAAAAGCAGAAATGCAAAAGGTACGCCAAAGTTATGTGGCTGTCGTCCTTACCCCTTTCGGCACTTTGAGGACCCCCTTGCCATGGTCGTTCACTTGTCAGGCAGGTAGACCCTGCAAAAATGCAAATATTTGTAAAATATATGCGTGTAAAAATTGTTGTGCTCCATTATCCTTTTAACTGGATATGTGGAGAAGACTGCACAAAAACATACACAGGGGAAGGAAGTAGCTAAAGCTAAGGGTAAATAATTTGATAGACTATGAGATACCTGCTAAGTAAATAGTAATAAAAGCAGCGAAAGGTTTTATACATTAAAATTTATTTCTTTTATTTATAATAATTGAAATAAAAAACGAAAAAGAACCTCTACTTAATAGAACTTTATTTAAAATCTTGTAATAAAAAAATGAGCAGAGTTTCCCAACAGAAAAACGTTATTTGAACTTATTTATAAAAAGATCAGAAGTAAGCTTACTTTAAATTCAAATTTAAACGAGTTAAGTATGTCATAAATATAATATACAATCAATAATTCATTTCTATAAAAAAGACCACAATTCTTGAAAATAAATTCATTTTATGCCTATTCTAAAATAAGTTCCTTGAACTTAAACGTAAATGTGCAATTATTTCTTTTTATAAGTTTCTTTCTTTTTTTATTTGAATTTGCACATTTCTCACTATATTTTGCCAGACATGTTTTCTATTTTTCTTGCTTCGCTTTACCAAAATAAACTTTTAACATACTTCCCTTACCAAATAAATGCGGGGTACAAAAGCACACACATGGCAAGCAAATACCAAGAGCCATACAGCAGCAATAGCTAAGCAAGCAGATAACAGCTTGAAGGGGTTTCCCCCACCGCCACCCCACACCACCCAGCCCAACTCCCACCCACTGAACCCCTTGTGTTATTCGGTTTTTTTGTGCTGTCGATGCGTGTGCAATTTGCTTGTCGAAAGAGGAAAAGCTGACGGGGGCTGGGGGACGAGATGACGAGCACACAGGTTTGTTGGCTCCATCTAGTTAAAGTGGCTTGTCAAAGCAAACATCACAACAACGAAACGAATAATAATAAAACGAAGACAGCCAAGAAGCCCCATTAGGGACCAACCTGCAGCTCCAGCTTTAAACGGTTTTCGAGCCAAGTAGGGTTCTGGTTCAGTTATAGGTTTATTTTTTTTTTTAGGGGGATTATAGGAGTCCTTGCTGGGTTAGCCACTAGATTATACTCCCGCACGCGTAATCAATTGAAGTTATTGCATAATTTCGGCCTTTGATGGAGTACGAAAGTCATTTCGATTTGATTTAATACCACGCCATTTCCCACAAACACAGATATATGCGAGTGTCTGTATGTCAGTCTATGTCGAAGGACGAAAGGAAGAACAGTCATACGCCTCGTCGCATAATGTGTCACATTTCATTTGTTATGCTCTGCCGACTACGATGGCAAATACTACAAATGCACCTTGGTCTGGGAATTGATATAAAGTTGGTATAACCTAGGGAATTTCTTTAGATTTAGATGGAAATGATTATTTGGTAATAAGGTAGTTTAGATAATATATAAATTATTGCAGAGCTTAATTATTTTTAGAATTAGTATGTTGATCATCTAAACTTTAGATTAGATAGATAAGTGAAGTCTTAATTAGAAACCAAACTAGCAAAGACTTTTTTGAATTAATTAACACTTTTGGACCTCTATTTATTTTATTTCAATTTTTATTAAGCTTTTCTTGAAACTAATTTATTTATTATAAGCTTCTAAAGACCTCATTTCCATACCTAATAGATACACATTTAAATGTACTTCTGGTATATAAATTAAACTAATACTTCACCTTACCCTATCATCAGGGATACTGTCCATATGAATGCCTAACCGTTTCCACAGAGCCAAGGGGCATGAGGTTGGGAATCCCCAACCAAGCAAACCAAACCGAACCCAACCGAACCGTATAGTACTGAACTGAACTCATCCAAAGCACATCCCACCGTTTGCAAGAGCCATCTCCGAGTGTCGTTTACAACAAAATGCAGGCGATACAGATGCCAATACAGAGATATATACAATATATACACATTGGGAGATATATATATATATGGGATAGGCAGTGAAAGAGACACCAAAGCCGAGCAGTACATCATCATCATATATCGCATTGTGTATTGTACGAGCTACATGCAGCATAAACATCGCAGCGAGCATATGTAGATGTGTGTGCCGCTCGCAGGATGTATTTGCTCTATTCGAGCAGCATCAGAGTGGGTTTTTGCCATACCTATACACACTTTATATGTATGTATATGGTGTGTATGTCTGTGGCACTTTCCCTCGCTCTCTCTCCTTGGGCTTCCCCTCGACCATCCATCCGTTTGACAGTAGTCAATCAGATCCATGCGATTGCCAGTCGTCATCGTAGTCGACATCGCGAATGATTTATGAGTCGCTTGCTCCGGCTCCGGTTCTTCTCCTGGCTCCTCTGGCATTCTGTATCAATGCCTCGTCCTCCGCCTGCTGTCTCACCTTCTCTCTTTGTTGTTGATAAAATTGAACTGTCACACATTTGGCCCCATTGGCATCAGGCAATCCCAGTAATTTCTTTAACTGTCACGACTTGAGATCTAAGCCGAGATCAGCTATATGAATTTCAAGAGCTGACAGTGGAGGAAAGTATGGGAAAGTTGTCAGGAAGTCACTTGGAGGAATATTAAAATGTAGATTAAAATATTTTAATAATTACTGAAAGAAGATATGAATTTAAGGAGCAAACAAAGTAAGCAAATACACTATTAAAAGAAGCGTAAGATTCGGCTATAGTTCTTAATCAACTCTCAATTATAGCAGACAATATCGGAAATCAAATGTTTAAAAGAAAGTATTTTCTTAATTCCCAACTAGTACCCTTACCCACCTTCCACACCCTCAAAGAAAATAATTGAAACCTCATATTTTCCAATTAATTTGCACAAACCTTAATGTAATTGGCGGATCAATTTTTCTGACCCCTCTCCCCCTGGTATCAGAGGCCTTTTCGGTGACCTCTGGCAAAGGAAACCGCCAGCTCATTTCGAACAGAGGGAGCGCGTGCACTCCTCATATTAGCCATTCATTGAGTGCGTTTATAGCGCGCTTTTGTGAGCTTCCTCAACAAACACACTCCCAAATACACACACACACATTTACGGCGCTTCCAAATACAAACACAAAGGACACACACACACACACACACATACGCTGGCAGAAAGGAACTTTTGCATTCAAAGGAAAAGGTCCTTTGGCAGATTTACTGATTGATAGCTATTAATTTATTTGTTGAGTTGCGCCGCTTGCCCAATGCCGAGGCCCAAGCAAAATGGTCTCCGAAAGCCAGGGATATTCCGGTGTACAAGCGGGTACAGGACTTGCCCACAAAATAGTCGAATTAATAAAGATTTAGACATTGTGAGCCAGAGAATTCATTGTTGTGCCCCGCCCCAGCCCTCGCACACACTGAATATGTTTTCCATTGAATTCACTCACAATAGCTTAATGTGAAACAGCAGAGATCTGTTATGGCATATCATAAGGAATAAACATAATTGATGTGGCACATACTGTGCGCCGAATATTTGATACTTCCGGCCAGTAATGCCGTTCGATTGATGGCCTTATTACGGAGAAGTTCGGCACAGATCCTGGAATTGCAGACGAGTTGTGAGATGAACGTGTACATGAACATGAATTCAATATTTTTGAGTCAGCCTGAAGGGTGGCCTGTATAAATATTTAACATTAATATTACCTTAAAGTTTATTTCTACTCAAATAAAATTTGCCTAATATATTCACCCTTAAAGTCTATCAACCCAAAGGCTAGTTGACCTTCTGACAGGATTTTACTCTGGTTTAATTACAAATCCAAATTAATAACTTTCTACGAAACAGCCTCGAATTCTGTGGAGTAAATAAGGCACAAACCGACTTCACAAATGACTACATTTCGCAGTAAGTAAATATTACGTAAGCTTGAGGAATTTTAATTAATTATTGAAATCAAAAATAGACTAATCAAATTAATCCTTCGTACACCCACACACTGTCGGTAACTTTTCATCATCATCATAATCATCATCATCATCAGCAGAAGCATGTTTAAATCCTTCACTGCGAGTGGCTTAAAGCGACACCTTTAAAGCCCAACCTGGCGGCGGGGGCCATCAGGATGATGAAGGCGAAAGTTGGCTAATTACAGCTTGGCATGTGGCTTATGACATTAAAATCTATGGATACACGCCAGCGGGCCTTAGGGGGCGTGTGCGGGCACACAACCCGTTCGATGTTCGAAATGAAAAGTTAAATTATTTCAGGTGAAATTAAAAATCAAAATTCCACCCAACGGCGGCCATAATGAAACTTTTCCGCGTAATGGAAAGTTCTGCTCTAGAGCAGGGAAAATGAAAGGAAATTCATAAATTTCAAAATTGATCAGAGAGAAATCAATTTAAGAGGGGCGTAAATTTGAGCCAAAAAGAACTGTTGGCGGTTTCAGGACTTCGTCGTGACTTACTCATAGGCGTGTTTCCCACGCTATGTGGCTTTCCCTTTCCCCATTCCCTCCCCCTTCTCCTCCCCCTTCTCCATACCTCGGGGTGTGTATGTGCAGTCATAGATAATCAAATTTGGCACTAATTCACAGCAGACACGCAAAGCATAAATAAACTTGCCATAGTCTGTCTCCCCATCAACGCTTTAGTCGATTTTTCCATTCGTTTCGTTTTCTCTTCAGTTTATTTTTTTAAGTTGTTTTCCAACCACAACACAAAAAACCAACATTGGCATAACAAAAATAGTTGCGACACTTTCCCAAGGCCTGACATTTGAATACTCTAGTGGATAACGAAACATATTGTCCGCTTTTTTTATAATGTGTGACATCTCTATCAGACTTTTTACTATCTGCAAAACTAGGAGGTGAGCGGAAATAGATAAATTATTCAATTATTTTATCTAATCTGTAGAATATGTCGGAAAAAATTTATGGTTTAAACTGATAAGTAAGTTAAATAGACAGAATTTGCGTTAATAACATTGAACTTAAAATATATTATGATATGTTTTTCAATACTAATTATTACACCTGCTTTTTTAGAGGTTTGTTTGCATTTAATTTGTAAAAAAGAAATAATAATTTGTTAACAGTTAATAAAGGAAAACTAGAATTGCTTCATTTAACAATTATTTTTAAATTAAAACTCTTTAAAGCAAATGAAATACTAAATAATACCCAACTTATTAATAACTAAAACCTTAAATATACTAAAATCTAAGCCATGTTGTAACTTTAAATCGCAACACTTACACCTTTAATGAAAAGCTCCTCTTTAAACCTTGCGAAATACCAAGGAATACTCAAGGATAAAGCCATTTCGGATGCTCCGTTAAATTTGATGGCATTATCTCAACCCTCCCTAACCACCTCCCCTCCTTACAGGATTTCTTTCCATTCTCCATTCCCTCTTATATTTTTTGCCATCATTTCCATTCACATCTTGCACAGAAATGTCAAGCAACCTCTGTCATTGCCCTCACTTCTGTATGCCGAAAAAAATAAAGAAATTGTCAAAAAAAAAGTAGAGAGTACAAAAAAGAAAATAGTGCAAAAACCCGGCGACAGCTAACTTCAACACCCACCACCACCCAGCAGAAACCACGGCCAAAACAAATTGAAAATGGGTGAACAAAGCCGGGCAAATATGAGTGGGGAAAGCGTCAGGGGGGCAGAGGGATGAATAATAAAAATTGGTGCCATGTCTGCTATGGCTATGCCTCATTTAAAAGTGCATGCTAAAGTTGCCAACGTGGCGTATGAGTAACATACTCCAAATAGAGAACGGAAAGAACGGCAGAATTATGCGCAAAAGCCAAAAGCATAACAATAATTTGTTAGCAGCGCAACGCAAACTAAAAAGGCTAAGAAAAAACAACGGCAACATAACTGCAGTCATAGTGGGTCCATAGTGAGGGGGCCCTGTCATTTTGGTTTATTGACTTTGGCGAATAGTTGTCGGTTCAGGTAATAACATCAATGCAGTTGCCATTTTTTTAAGGGCCGACGCCACCCCCTTAACCACTGCCCACTGTGAAATTTACAATCTCCCGCCCACTTTTCTTCATTTTCTTTTTTGTTGCTTTTGCTACGCGCCTGCCCTGTCGATGGGCATTGCATTTTATTAGCAACTATTACACGTCCCCGAAGGACTCGGCGGCCCGGGGACAGGCCACGGCGGACCACATAAAGGCAAGAATTATTATAATGTGATTATTATTATGATTATGCGATCGTTATCGTAAATAATTTTCAATGCTTCGCATGTGCCTCGACTACAATTTCCCCCCTTTCCGCCATTTCCGCCTGCTTATGGAAATCCGTTTTGGCTTTTCTTTTCGCTCAACGCTTTTTTTGTCGTCCTCTTGGCCGTCTTGGTCTTCGCCACGTTTATGACAAAAACATGAAAATGTAACTATCGGCCAGCGAAATTATCACATACTAAGTCAGCTACTTAGGACATTTTGCCCTATGCAGCAGTTCATAAAGCAAAATGCAAAATGAGCAGGGAAAGCTCATCATAATTTTCGCCACGATTTCAGTTCGTTCGCAGGAGCTAAAAAACTGTGCAAATGCAAATTAGATGAAAATGCGAGACTGCAAAAGTTGTCTATACGGTATGGTGAACATTAAGATTGTGAGGTAAAGTTATGTGGGGGAAATAGAGGAGGATATATATGACAGGCTGAGGGAAACTTTGGGAAATTGTCTGTTGTTTAAAGCGACTTCTTGGTTTAAATAGCAGTTTCTGACTAATAGAAAAGGGTTTAAGCTTGCATAAATTTTGAAATAAATCAATTAACAATGTTGCATAAATTTAAATTGCTATCAACTTTTTTTCATTTGATTTTGTTATATATGCTAACATTTCTATAATCTCTTTCTATATATTCGTTACAATATTTACATTTACAAAATGCCACGAAAGTGATTAAACTGAAATTTTGTCGGCGCTCTCTAATTTGAGTTGTGCAAAAATTGATATTTCAGTTTTGGGCCTAATTAGCGGCCAGCGCGCTGACAACTGAAATGAACTGCTAATTAAGGCTAATAACCTAATAAGCGAGTTATCAACCGCCGGATTCATTACCGCTGGCATTCAGATGCTGTACATAATTGCGGAAATCATTATTCAAACTGTTGGAGCTCCAAAATGTATATTTGGGAATTATATACTGCAATTTACGTTATTATTTATATTGTTAATACTTACAATTTCAATTTTAATTGGATTTTGTAGGGTTATATATTTTGTAGACTTCAGATAAAGTGATTTAAATCTCAGCTACTTATCTGAAGTTGCGCTTTCCTGTTGCAATCTCTGGGCCCTTTGCCTGTCGCCTTTGGTGCCAGTTAACGCACAGCGTGAAAAATATTTCAGTTTCACATGAAGCGTTATATTAGCCGAGGCACAAGGACGACGGAAATGTGATGGGGAAAATGCGAAAATAGATGGCAAAGGAGTACGAACCCGGACTCGGACTGACTGACTCTGGCTCAGAGGTGGTAGAAAATACGCAAGCAAGGCGAAGCAGCGAGGCAGCATCAACTAATCGCCTAATGGTCACTTTGCAGATAATTACCACGGCTTATAGTTGCTTGTAGGATTATGGGGCGCGGCGAAAAGGAAGCCTCGGACGAGGACGAACACGAGACAGTCGCGGCAGGACAGCTCAAACAGGACAGCTGAATTCGTTCAGCGAGTGGGAGTCGAAGGACGTGGGAGTAAGCAGGGGGCTGTTGGCATTCGCGCATGCAACAAGCTCACATCTCAAAGGGTCATAACTTTGAATAGAAAAGCGGAGGGAAACACTCGAAAAAAATGGTAAAGAAAGCATTACAAATTACTATTTCCTAACATGAAAGTTACAAAGAAAAGTATATTGAAATTACAGAAACTTGTCTTGAATTGTTTGATTATAATTAAGTCTCATTTTCGTATAGAAAGTTTGCTTACAAAAATATTGAATTCTCTTAGTAGAAAACATAAATAGTTAGTTAACTGATTTCCTTTAAAACTTTCTCATTAGTATACCACATACATAAATTGTTTTAATTTATTTACTGGCTTTTATAAACTATTTTTATTTAGCATTGAAATTTTTAAATAGTTTCTTATAAAATTAATGTGATAACCCGCAAATATTCGTCAAACTATTTGTTATTAGTTTTGCTTACATATTATAAGAAATATTTAATCCTTTTATAATTATTTATAATTTCCTACAGCAAACCTATGCTCCATTTTCTCCTCTGTAACCCCAATTGGATTACACCCTTTTTTGCCCAAGTGTACATTAGGAAGAGCACAGGCATTGCTTTTCCAAAAAAGAAATCAGGATAAGGGAAATGGCAAGGAGCTGCTGGACATAAAGCCTTTGCCAGAATGAATGTCCGGGAATGGGTGTAAATGAGAAGGGAGGAGCCCTCGAAGTGCGAACGAAGTGTTTAGGCCGGCTTTTCCATCCTCTATCCTTCTGCTATTCCCTCTCCAGGGACATCTGCCAATCTGTAAGGAACTAGACCCAATTAGGTCACATTAGGATTTGCGTGGTTTAATTAACTCAAATTGGTTGCACGGACTGCAAACACCGAGGCGAGCACAGTGTGTCCTCGCCTTTGACCAAATCTATTTCCATTTCCTCTTCGCAGTGGGAGACTGAGGGGGAAAATCGGGTTATCAATCGGTGGATGTGGAGGCAGAAGAGGGTTACATAAGATTTGGCGAGGTATTGGTCATGTTATTACACGGAAATTGGCTTAAGACTGTGCCAGAGGATTATTTTAAGAACCAAAAAAAAAGACAGAGACTTTTAAAATTGTATTAGTTTTGTTTTCTCTGTTTCCCACAAATAAACATTTGTAAACTAAATATAAATATTTATATATGATATAATCCTTTTCACCGCAAAAGGAAACTTCACCTGAAATTGAAAATTTCCCAGAATACAGCTCCTGTTGTTGAGTTACTGGCAGAATTCAAACTAAAAGTAAACTCAAACGTTATTCTGCGAAAGCAGACATCAAAGAAGGACCAATTTCTCGAACTGCTCCCTTTAAATTATATATGGTCCAAGCCATCGACTTTCGTTTAACGTTTTGGCCTATAATAAAAGGAGTTTCTTGTTGCCAACTTTTATTTATTTTGCTTTTTTTTCGCTCTGCGATTGCACGTGGCTAAAAGGTGGGTTCAACGGCAGCAACAAAGGCACCACCGAAAAACTACTCGAGAAACAACCGGGCAAAGTGGACTTGAAAAAGTTGGAGCACTTGAGCGTCGTCAGCATGTGTAATAAAGGTTATTTATGTATATTTTACCGCCGCCCAGCGCTGCACCGGAAAAGCCCACCCACTCGAGAGCCCTGCGAGATTGGCCGGACGGCAACTTGTTCGAGTGGTTCTGGCCTGGTCCGGTCGGGGATTTATTTCGGCCATCTAGCTTAGCAATTAGACGAATGAAAAGTTGCTCATATAAATGCTAATTTGGGAGAGAAAAAAAAATACAACGAAAAACTGCCGAAATTGCAATTTGGACTGCAGCTCATTACGCGAAAGAAGGGAAATAAATTAAAATTCAAAAGGTGACACGGCATTAAGCTCAAGCTGGCAAGCACCTTGTGCCAAAGTGTCGGAACGGAAGTAATAAGTGATAAAACGGAAGCACAAAGACAAGAAGGCGACAGATGGAGGAGCATGAGGTCGAGGTGGAGGTGGAGGCGTGGCCACGCCCCCACACCGGATGCGCCTTGCAGCGCCAGAAAACTATTGTCAAAGCTAATGGCGAAAAAAAGATGAAAAGAAATATAAAGCCAAGTGATGCGACTGAACGATACCCACTTATTTCTAAAGTATAATATTGATGATTATTTTCAGTTTACAAATAAATGGGAATTGCGTCTAATTGCTGTTGGTTTACCTTTAAAATGATGACTTATACTATTTTTTTTATACAGTTAAATTACAGTTACATTAAATCTTAATTACATTCTCTAAAATTGAGATTTTTTCCTACATTAAACATTTTAAAACTAAGAAAAGATGATATGATTTACAAATTTGGATAAGCAGAAAGTTAAAATTATTTCAATTCAACAATTAAACATTTATTGAATTATTTATTATAAGATTTAAAAAAAAAATACAAATTTTTAGGTTCCATATAAAAAGTTCAAATAATTAATAACTTTTAATTGATTTTTGGCTAAGGTTACTGGTTGTAATGTTTAAGAAATACAAACAATTACAAAGAAGAAATAAGATAAAAAATTTAAGGTTCATTATTTTAAGCTTACCAACATTTAACCTATTAATTATAGTATCTTAAAGTAAGTTTAACTTCTTATATAATTTCATGAAATAGATTTTAAAATACAAACAAAATCCAAGCTAAAGGCTTTAAATTAGAAAGAGGAGACAAGTTAAAGGGACCCAGGCAAGGCACACCTCCTTCACAGATTCGTTAAGGCTTCAAATTTCTTTGTGACACATAAAACAGGAATACAATATGACCTCTGTTGTCGATGATTACCGGGTATTACAATGGGAGGCGAACAACTTGGAGGGGCGAGCTGAAGAGGTGGCAAATTGACATGCAGCAATCGACCTTTATTAAAAAGTTTTTTTTTTCGCCAACCGCCAAACCAACCAGGAAACCAAAAAAAAATAGAAGACAGAGCGGCCCCCAAGACGCAATATATATGGGAAAACTTCCACTCACTTTTCCGACCCCTGCGGAAAACACATCTGAGGGTGACCCCTCGGGGCTCCGCTGGCAAACCAATAGAAAAATGTTTGTTTGTGGCAGCATCAGGAGTCGAAGCAGAAGCAGCCGTTGACGCTGTTGTCCTTCTTGCAAAAAAAAAAAAAAAAAAAAAGAGGGAACACGGACAACCAGGACCCCAAGCGATGACAATAGCTTATTGACAGATTATTCAACTGTTGGCACATATTGCCGCCATAGTTTGGCACCATCGGGCACTGGCAGGGCCAACAAATCAACCGGCAACATCCAACAAATCGACAAGCGTTTCAAGCAAATAATTAAAAAAGTTGCCAATATTAAAACTGAACCATCAGGAACCCTAGCTGCGTTTCTCAGAATTTTGGGGGGTAGAGATTGAGGATTAAATGGTTGGCAATCTTCACATAAAGTCCTTCAAATGGTTTTTGAAGGTTAGAAAAGAGCATATGTAACTTAAGAAATTAATTTGGAAGGTGTTACACAAAATAAAAGGATTATTGCTATGACGAAATCCCATCGCAATCGTTTTCCCCTCAAACAATAAGTATGTTACACAGTGCGTCTGAGTAATACTCCAACCTCGCTTGTTTACAGATACCATTAAAAATCAATTGGCTACAAATTTGGTATTTCTTTTAAGATATTTTCCAGTCGTTAAATCATTTTCAAGCAGTAGAAATGCCATATAGGAATTTATTTGTTATTCCTTCTAAGCAATTCACTTTTGCTGCTATAATCGGTCAAATTCTGTGGCCAGGGACATCGACTGTTCTGCTGCTCAGCTAGCCCCAGGGAAAGTGTCTGTCTGTTTATTGAACCCTGTATCTTAGTCTCGCTGGCCCCTGAACCCACATTCCATCCTCCATTCCCCGGAGGAATCTCCCACACACACACACACACACACTCCAGACGATGCATTCAACTGCTTTATTGCTTCTCAGTGAAGGAGATTTTTCTATAAAACACAATATATTTCGGTATACATAAAGTACTACTTATATGAAAAATGTTCGATTGCTGATTACTTGAAAACCTTGGTACAATACCCTGATTTAATTTTTAATAAATTATAATTTATAAGAGTGATTTAAAAATAGTTTTAGGCAATAGCAAAGATGATATAATAAAATAAAATTAAAATATTATGACTTAAAACAAGAAGACAACATTTACTCTAACTTTTAACTTCTAGTCATAAATTCCTTTGAATAAAAAGTTCTCCTAATATTTTTATAGAGTATTTAACCTTAATGGTAATCGCATCTATTTTTCCCCAATCCTTGTGGGAGTAAACTCCATGAATGTGTGGGGAATACATACATACTTATATATATTGTTGATTGTTTTGGCATATTGCGCAATATTGGCTGGGGCAACGTGGGATCCATCTGCCGCTGTTGAGTCCTTCATCTTTCCGGCCACTTGGCGTATACTTAATATGCAGCTGCAACGGCAACGGCAACTGCAACTCAAACAATCAGCCGCAGACACAGAGATACCCTAAAAGTAAGCTCTCTGAGGGCAGGCTGCCTCCATTTCCATTTCCATTTGCATTTCCACCGTGCTCCAGCACCGACAGTCACTTTGCAATCCGGGACTGATTCATGAGCCAAATCTAATAAGCATTAGGCAAGAAGAGTATATATCCCAGGCGCCTCCTCCGCCTCCTCCTCCTCCTCCGAATGGGTTTAGGAACCACAAAAGCCCAAAGAGCAAATGGACAAAACCAAAAGAACCGAAAAACCCGATGGAAGACAACAACAAGAGAAAATACGTAGCGAAAAACCGAAAATGAATGAAGGAAATTCAAACAGTTTTCCAAGAGAGAGTTGCCAAAAACCGTTTTCTTCTGACCAGCAAACACACACACAGACACATATACACTCATAGAAAAAATGAAGAAAATTCGAATGAGTGAGTGCGGGAGAGGCAGTGGGAGTGGAACGAGTGAACCAGTGAAAAACAAATCAAGTTGAAGTTTTCTCATTTCCATAACTAATGCAAAAATCCAATTTCTTATGCAAACATAAAATTTTCCACTCGCAATGGGCTGGCCACCACCAGCGGTGGGGCGCAACGGTGGCAGCGGTGGCAGCGGGTGGCACCGGCGATAGCGGTGGGAGCCACCATGCATGCATACTATAAAATTCAGGTCAAGCAAACCATAAAATCATTCATCATTTTCGTGTAAGTGTTGGGCTCTACACACGTACAGGCACACTCACACCGTGGCAAGCTTAGAATCCTTGCCGTCCCTGAGAATGTGTGTGGGCGCTGTGCTGGGCTGTGGTGGCTTTAAAAAAAACGGCCGACGTTCGCATTTCCACAATAAAAATCAAGAAGCGAAAATGCCTTCCCAAGAAGACCCAACCCATATATATTTCTGCACGATACACAAATAGAAAACAAAATAAAAATAATAATAATAATAATAATAATGAAGGCTCTCCGAGACTGTGTAAGCGAGACAGGTGACAAGGGCCTAGATATACACACCTACTCACACCCGCACAGAATTTGCATACACTCGAGAAAAAGAATGGATAATGTAGAAAAGGAAATTATTTTAACAAGAAATATTTTCCAGGCATAGACTTTAAGGTTGGGATAAAAAAGATAACAATATATATTACAGGAAGAAATTCAAAGTTAAAAAAGATTAAATATGTTCCAGGAACAAACCTTAAAGTTAGGTGAAAAAATTTAAAAATATAATATAAAAATATATATTTCAGATTTAAACTTAAAATCGAACTTATAAAAAATTATATAATAACAGCTTGTAAGTCTTTTATATTTTATTAAGAATAAATCTGAAATTTTGACTTTAGAAGATTAAAATTTGATACAAATTAATATATAAACACACCACAACGAGCTTCTATTTATAATAAGCAAGAAAATATCCACTTCAGATTTTGTAATCTTTTAAATTTAATTGTAGGAAAAACAGTTTAAAATATATTTCAAATCACTTCAGTAAATTTAAAGTGTAAGCTGAATAAATCGGGAAGGAGGCTAGGGATAAGTGTCAAAAAAATTTGGCAATGCGTCGCTTTCCCTTTCCAAATTCCTTTTTTTTTTATTCTGCTCAAGCCCATTTTTTATGCATCGTGGATTGTTGTTGTTGTTATTGTGGTGAGTGTGCGTGTGTTTGTTTTAATGGTAAATGGGGCTCACACACCCCCAAAGTCCGTTTTCCCCCCTCCAATTTCCCAGCCCCCTGTACTTTGTCTTTGGCTGCGTAGGCAATTTAAGCTTTGCTGACTCGACCGCCAAGGAAATTTTTTCATCTCAGTCCCTCCTATTTTATTTTTTATTTCCCACACACACACACACACCAAATTTATTTATAAGAATTTATTGTTGTCTACCTCAGAGCATAGATAAAATAGAAGAAGTAGCGCCCGAAGTAGGAGCAAAAACGGCGGGCATAATAAAAGTTCAATTTAAATTCGTTTGGATTCTTCGTTCTCCTTTTTTTGTACATTTTTGCTATCTTAATTGCCGTCAATATTGCCCACAAATCAAATAAATTATACTCGAACTGGGGAATCGCCCAATCTATACAAGTAAATTGAAAATTGCCTTTTTGTCAATTTAAATAAATCTAAGAGAAGTCCCAAAAGCGAGCAAATTTAGGGAAAGCCAATGGCCTTTCTTTGTCCCGGCATGTACATATTTTCTTTTTAATATATTCTAAGAAAAACAATTGGGGGTTTTGATTTAATAAAAATTCAAAAGAGAATTTAAATCAATTTGAATAAATTATGTACTCCATGGGTGATCTGAATAAATCTGCAGGTGAAACCATTTTCTACTTTATTTCAATTAAAAACTTCAGTGTGAAAATTTCTGCCCAACTGGACTCCACTCCTCTTCACTCCTCGCAGATATATTCTCGACTCTTGAAACCCAAAGGCACCAACTAATTACGAAATGAAAGTCAAATAATTCGATCAATGGCAAAATTGCAGCCAAACAAACTTATCAACTTTCGAGCGATGTTATGTGGAAAGTCCGCCAGCAAAAGCGACCAACCAATCGCCGACCCCCTGGGTTCCAGCATAATTGTGTAACACAATGAACCAATTTAGGTTCGAGTTTTCTATATATCACACACACAGACACACAGAGAGCTCCCTGCAAGTTGATAACTTAATTTTTTAGCATCAACACTAGCGGAAGTTGTTCGATGATGTGATATATACTTTTTCCCAACGCCCCATCTCCCTCCGTGCAGTGTATATATGCATGTATGTGGCCACTAATTTGGTCAATTGCAACCCCACCAGCCAGGCCCTCGGTGGCCTCCATCGACTCCTTTTCGACGCCCGGCAAGTAATTTATTTCCCTTTGGCAGCACTTTCACGAGAATGGAGCTGATGATGCCCACCATGCTAATCAAGGGCGAAAATGTCGTACAATAATTTATTATAGTTTTGCTAACCGCTAACCGCCGAGCAAGACACACAGCACAAGCCCCCGGAAAATATCCCTAATTCCCGGGCCTCCCTCCTTCCTCCCTTCCACCCATTGTGTGTTGGGGCAAAAATTAATTGAATTTTTGTACCACAAATTCTTGAGCATTTTCTCGGCCTGGCATTTTCTGTTTAATTGCTGCCATCAGCGTAGCGGTTAAATTTTAGAACCCAAGAGCTGGAATTAGGTATGGCAAAATATATCGATATCTCGGGGTAGTATTGATATTATCTCGATAAACTCGATATTAATTTTTACTTTTTATCGAATAAGAAATATATAATGAACTGTAATGAGCGATGATATATCGAAAAAACACACATTAGACATAATCACATGAATTTATCGGACTTATCGGCTTATGTTTCGACTTTAATGACAAATATCGATAAGGTTTCGATATACAAAAAAAAACCTTCTGCCATCTCTATACGCAAAATTTAAAAAGATCTAAAACCTGATTTTATACTTCAACTATATTTATACATTTTATATATCAATATGTATAAAGATACAATACTCGATATCATATTGTCCTTTACCTTTCACATCCCTAATCAGGAGTAGCCAGGCAACCCAAGGCCTTGTGTCGGTTATTGTCCTTGCAGCTCACTCGACAGTCCCACGCCCACAACGTTTCATATTTAAAACGCATTTTTGCTATCAGAACGCCCGCCCGCCCCGACCTTTCATCCTTATCATAGTTGCGGTTGCTGGTGTAGGGCAGGGGGTGGGAAGGTCCTGCCTTGGGCGGCTGAAGGAACAGGAGCCTTGGCTGCTTGGCTTTGCCTTGCGGTTAGTGCCGTCGGCAATCAAAGCAATTGCTTCTGCTGCTCAGGCCCCCTTTTTCTCTAATAAAATAATTGAATTGCGGCCATGTGGTAATATCTCTCCACTTCAAAGCCAATGAGCCAAATGCAATTAACCAGCAGGACCGAATAGAATGTATCAAGTGAGTCGCTGCAAACATAATTTAGATTGGAAGCTCTAGTCAAATGGAATTTCAGTTTAATATTCATAACGAAAAGGGGGAAGAGAGGATATCTGGGATTTATTTAGTAATATTTTTAAGGGGTCATGTAAAAAAACAATAACTAATTAGGCGGCACCTAGGCAAAAGGAAGTGCATATTTTACCATTAATTAGGGAGTTAATAAAGGTGTTGAAAAAAGTTTTCTACTTAAAATTCTATTTTCAACGGTTCTAAAAATAAACACAAAATTAAACCGCCTTCACTTTAACCTCTTCCCTCTTTCTTCAGCGAAAATTCCTTTGAATTTCCATCAATTACTAGGATTCCATCGAGTTGTTAACTAAAGTACAGTCTCCTTGGCGCTAAATTTTGAAGCACCATGAAATTGGTATGAGGGCTTCTGCGGCGACGTGGAGGATACAAAGAAATCCAAAGTCTGAAGCCTGAAGACTACAACAAAGTGTTTGCTGTCGTCGACGCTGATGCTCCACTTTACGCATATGCAAAATATTTAAGTGCAGCCGGCAAAGAGCAAAGCAAAGCCTCAAACACACACTCGACAGGAATCCGGCAGCCCCCAGCCTACGATTCCACCTTATTGCAACCCAAAAGCCTCGTCTTCACATCCATTCCCAAGTACACAGAAAGATAAAGGAACTTGAAATGAGTAATTTGAAGATTTCTCTTAAATCTGTATGTTCCACATTATTATTTTAAATTATTCTGGGTACTACAACTTCATTTCTGCCTAAAGTAGTCTTCAATATTTTTTTAAATTTTAAAAATGTATAAAACATAATTCAAGAGTTTCTTCTGCGTGCAGAGCCACATCAAACCATCTGAGGCAGGCCCAATTGCAACCACGCACTCAAAAATGTTAACCGTCTTATTTTTGCCACGTTGATGATGACGGCGCTTCCTTCTGCCTCCTGAAACCTGCCTCCCTCCAAAAACTCCTCCTCCCTGTTGGGTGGATGCAACACACACCACACACTTCGAGTGCTGCACAAACATTTGCACAGTGAAACGAGGCGAATGGTGGAAAAGGGGTTGAGCGACGCCTAAATGTATGCAGCATATAATTATTGATGGAGTGTGAGCGTTAGAGCAGGCCTGAAAATGATGAGTATACTTAAGGGGCGGGGGATAGGGGGTTGGGGGATGGGGGATGCTATGCAGACTCCCTGCTAGTTAATGTTGTTAGCAGGTGCTCGAGACATTTGCATATGTTTGTGGTTCATTGCAAGTGCGAATCCATTAACATCAAGTGAAGCATTAGATGGAAAGCACTCAGAGAAATGTATAGTTAGGAGCTGAATTTATATATAACTTAAATAATATTAAAATTACCATAGAATAAGCTTTAGAGTTGTAGGTATATAAATAATAATTGTTTGTTAAATGAATAGTTACCAGAAATTAAATAAAAAATACATAAATAAAAGTAAGGCACTAAATTCAAGACCCAATTATATGAGAGCTCCCTTACAGATCGTTTAATTATTTCTTGTTTGTTTATTATTTGTTTTCTAATTGTAATTGAATATTCTTTTCTTTTTAGAAAATCAAAAGCGCAACTATTATTTGTTTTATATTTTTGTTTATCTGTTCAGCTTCCAAAAGGAAAACTCTGGAGTGGAGTTCTAATAGGATCGTACTTTAAACTTTGCGCTGTTATCGAATAGCATGTAAACCCTTAAGTATTATTTTAAGAATTTCAACAAAGTCCTTCACACTTTCCTTAAACAATTCAGGTAAATATTTTTGTAAAGTGCACCGCATTCCTGGCCAGACACTAGTAGGAGCCATGTTTTGTGCACGCGGAGGACTAAGATGAAGAGCTTTTGAGTAAAGGGGAGATTCTTAAGTACCCCCAGATGCCTGGTTATAATTTTCTCATTAGTCAGCCAAAGAATTTCTATATACCGCAGAGGCAATAAATCCAAAGAATCCCGAAAAAAAAAACGGGAGCGCAAAAAATAGAAAAAAGAATTCCCAAGAAATTCTACAGACGGCAACGGAAATTGAGCGGGAATGTGAGGAGAGGGCAGACGGAGAAAAAAGTCAATATAAGGAAATTAATTTCCAAAGTCCAGGAACCAGGCTAGGGGGAAGAGGGGAGCAGACAATCTTAAGGATTGGCGACCAACACATAAAATTCAATTAACGCAAACACACACACACTGGCACACAGAGAAATCAGAGAGGGGGCGCTGGTGGTGTCCTGAGGGGAGTACAACCCCTGGCACTTGTCAGCTCACTTGAAGGAGTTACATGGACTTACACACACCAGCACACACACCCTCCAACTAACACACACATAAAAGCAATTGAAAGAACATGCGAAAAACAATAAAAAGAAATTAAGGTAAAGTAGCCAGCAAGGCAGGGAGGGCGGAGGACCAGTGGAAAAGGAATCATTGAATCATTTAATTAGCGTTTAGATTGCACACACACACACCGCACCAACACACAGGCAGCTTATTGAATATGTAAGCATGTATGGGTGACAGGGGAAAAGACCATTTTCAATTAGTTTGCCAACCAATTTATGCGGCTACTACAAGAAACGAGCCAAAATAATGAAGGAAAGAGGATAACATGGCAATGGCTCCACTTACACATGCATGTAAGTATGTGTGGTATCCTGCGAGGCGGGTGTGTGAGTGAGATGTGTTGTGGGAGCTAGTGAAATACAGTCCCTGCTTTCGTCACATTTTCAGTTAAAGCAAAAGGGAGCCCAGACCAGGAAAAAAAGGACCAAAGCTGGCCAGAACCAGACCAAAAGAGGCCCGGCTCGGGACATACTCTTTCTTTTGGTAGCCTGAAAAGGATAAAAACCACAAAAACGGTTGCCCGGCGGGCGGCACTTTAAAAAATAAATATAAATAATTGAATAATAATAAAATGTACCTTAAATTGACAAAAAATTAATATAAAATTAATCAACAACTAAATATCTCTTACAGATATGATATGTACAAAAAATCGTCCCTGTTTTGTGAATAAAAACTCATTTCTTTCAGTGCTCTCAGCGTGGAACTGTAGCTTCGCTTGCAACCAAAACCACAACAAGCCAAATAAAATGTGTTCGCCTTTCTTTGGCTCGGCTCTTTTTATGTGGATAAAAAATATATATTTTATATATACACGTTCATACATACTTTTTCTTTTTGTTTCCCGCTCAGCGAGGAGCTAGCCAGAAGAAACAGATAGGGGGAATGCGGAGACAAACACAAAGTAGCCGCGAGCATTTCACAAAAGAGTAAAAATTATTGATTTATTTGCTATGGTTTCATTATCCACCCACAGCAGGACCTGCTGAGAGATCAGTTTTATAATAAAAAAAAATTATACAAGAACGGCGGCAGAGGGAACCGCAAACGAGCAGAAACCCAGACAGACATCCTTTAACAATTATTATTCAATATTTACAGACAGATATATGTAAGTGTGTGTGTACTATCAAGATTAATGACGGAGAAAATTTAAGTTTAATTTGTCGGAAAATTTCGGAAAAATTCACCTGATTTTGATCTTTTATGAGGAAAGAGATTCGGAAAGGAATAAAGGAAGACTTTTAATGAAATTAATTATGGCGAAAATTTTGCAAAAGCAGGTATTCGGCTTAAGAACTTTATATGCCTTTATCAAAGGATATTAACTATATTATTAAAATATATATAATTATGCAAAATAAATAACATTGTAATATTTAACATAATCAAGTGTCAATTTACACAAAAATCCCCAAACAAGTCGAAATAATCCTTATTTAAAGTAGTATAAAAAATAAATTTACATTAATTACGATGCCGTAACACTCACTCTTTAGAAATCCATCGAAATCCGTCCCCGAGGAGAAATTAATCTGAAATGAAATAAAACTGAATTCGCGATTGATTTGTGCGGCACATAAACCAAAAGACAACAAAAAAGGTAAAAAGTAATTTATATATTTATATACTGGACCCATGTACCATAGATGTGGGATATGTAAAATGCAAAAGCAGAGAAATACAAAAAACCAATCATATGGCAATGGCTACACATAATAAATAATGTCAACACTTACGGCCCGGACTGGCTGGGAGTCCCTGGATGCCGATGGGTGGCAAATCATATATACACAGTATTATATATGCATTGCCTGGTCAATTGAAATGGAATTGGATTCTGTCAGGGCACATATCGATGCGATAGTGCTCTGTGTTCTGGGATAAATCGCAGGGGAACAAGGGTTCCGGGGCTTCCAATTCATCGTTGTCATCGCGTCGCAGTTGAATGACACAAATTTGTATTGCCTTTTCAAGGAATATTAATAGGGGCGTACCTCAACCACTCCGAAGTTGACCAGTGCCTCGGGTCAAAGTCCTATGCGCCCCCAATAGATGTACATGTATTTATGCCTATGGAGTGCGTGTTCAGCAGACCAAGCCGCAGACAATAATGTACCATAATTATATAATAGAGCTATTACCTGAACACAAAATTGCCTTCGTCAAAGCCCAGCCTTTGACCACAACATTTTTCCCTTGCTTTCTTTTTTTATTTTCGTGTTGCTCCTTTTTTCCTTGCCTTTGAAAAATTTACTTGATGGGTTTTCGATGCGAATTATGGTCTGAAGATGCGGTAGGCCGAAATGCAACCCCCTAAAAAAACGGGGCGGAAAAAAGCGCAGAGGAGACTTGGAGCCAAAAACTGTCACAGCAAATATCTTTCGACATCCCATCCGAAATGTGCCGGAATCAGTCAGACGTAGCTTAAGAGCTTCCCCCAAACACACACACACACACATACACAAACTGGGGGAAAAAGGACTCGGGACCAGGACACGGCCCAGATGAAGGCAAAAGACCGCACTAAAGCTATTTTAACAAGGAAAGGGACTGGAAACAACAACAGCAGCAGCATCGAAGGAAAAGGGGCAAAAAAGAAACTCCATTTACGCTTGCTTAGTTCCTTTTAGTATAAAGTTTAAGCTTAATCCAGCATAAAATCAACTGGTAAATTTTTTATGCCCCCCTGCCCGACGATTGGCCCATCAAAAAGATTAAAGAGTTAAATGTTATACCCGTAGTGCCGAGCCTAAAACTATGTGTACACTCGCCTGGAATATGATTATAGGGGTTCATTCATGCAATCTCTCTCTCTGTTGCTTTATTTTTTTATCACTCCATGCAACTGAATGGGGAAATAAGCCTGTTATGATGAAAAGGACATCTGATCTAATCAATTGGCTTACAATAAATTTGTCGATGGCAACACGCTCTAGTATGGGTATAAGCTACAAGGGCACTGTAAGAAAATTTTGTTTAATTAAGGGGATTTCTATGAAGAATTTAAAGGAGTTTTTATATTCATTTTATGTTTGATTTTGTCTTAAAAATATAGAAATGGTGAATAAATATATAAATTAACAGGATCAAAAGAGCTCTTACAAAGGATTTATTCTTAGAAGTCACTCTTTATCAAAAATCTAAATCAAAATAAATAGTTTTTCAGTTAAAAAGATGGCTAGATAGATTCTTAACACAGCTACCTTCGTTTGACATGTATTTCCGATTTTTTAAGCTTCTTGATTGGTACCTAATGCCCCTCTAAAAACTTTAAAAACAGTTTGCAAATTGAAGTGTAGTTCCCCATTGAACTTCAAAATTTAACTACACTCAATTTAAAATCAAAGCTAAATTGTATGTTGCAGTGCACGCAATGGACACCTGCATATGGTTCTTACCTGAGCCCTGGTCCGGACTCTGGTTCTGGTTCTGATTCTGATTCTGGCTCCACGTCCCGCAACCAGGTGCGGGTGCGTGCAGCAGATGGCGGAAGCACGTCTGCCGGCCATTTTGTTTGGAATGTGAAATCAAACCGGAAATGTTAAAATATGCAGCGTGGCTGTGACTCCCCACTCAACCACACTCCGAACCTCCAACATCCGTTCTGGACCCCCTCTCATTTGGCCATTTGCATTGTGTGTTGTGTTGTTGACTAGTCGATGTTGACGTTGTTGGCTGGTGTCGACAGGCCTTGCTCTAAAGGCCACATTAAATGTCATCTGCAAAATGCCAGAGATTTGTCTTGATTTTAAATAAAATACGAAATTCGAGAAGCACTTGAAAGGCACTTGACAAGCTTCGCTAAGCTTCCGGTTCTGTCTGTTTTTGTACCTTGGGGTGTATGTGTGTATTGGCCACAAAGATTACCCAGAAATCGGCTCAGGACCAGGACAATCGGCTCACTCGAAAGGATAAATGCTAACACCAAAATTAAATTATGAGCCATGCTCTTCAACTGAAAAACATTTCATTCAGCAAATTGAAAGCATTTTGTTGGGAAGAAAATCAATTGGGCAAATGAATAATCACAGGTCTGAGATGAAAGTGTTTCTTATGCAGTGAATTTTAAGTTTGGTATAAGAATTAGAATGCCTAAAAAATCCAACCAATCTAATTAATTTGTTCTTTCCCAATCTATTACCTAAAGAAAATCCTTTTCCAAAGAATATTTAGCATCAGCAATTCATCCTGTTTAACTTAGGCCTCTCTCGTATTTCCATTATCATTCCTCATAATTATTTCGTTTTCAAACTGCATTCAGGCAGAAAAATTCTTTATTATGGACACTGCAAAAGCAGCTCGTTATTCGATTACCAACTATTTTTGCCCCTTTTCCTGCCGACTTTATTCCATCAAATTCGCCAGTATCCCTCCAGCTTAGACTTCAATCCATCTCAGATTCTGACTCTGACTTTTTCCTGGCTCCGCCTGTAAAAATACTCCCTCCGCCCAGGCAAACATAATTTCTTTGGGGAAGAAACACTTTCAACTTTCCATCGGGTCCATTGATCTGGCCTGCATCAAAAGTTGAACCTGACTTGGTAGCTCACTCCTTTTCACCCTGCGTTCTTTTTACTATTATAAACTGATTTATTGGTTCATTTCCAGGCGCCTGGGTAAAGGACTAAGTGCAGCTGGCAGCCAGTAAGAAGTCGAGGTGGAGCTGGGGGAAATCTGTGACAGTGCCAAAGGGACGACGAGAATACAAGGTAAATTAGATTTGGCACTGCCTTGATGATGATGCATGCGACAAGTGAGTTAAATTTTCAGTCCAGGTGAGGGGGCTTTAAGGAGATGTACGTGAGCTCAAAGGGGTTGCCAGTGGGCGAGGTGGGCCGGAACAATAAGAGCAACAGACGGGCGAACGTAACTTTAAGCCGATATCAAATCTTTCAATAATTAATATGGCACACAGCCAGCCCCAGCCACCCCGGCAGCCATTGGGAAAGGAGCTGGCTGGGCAAACAAACGCCGGCTCATAAATAAACACACAGAACGTTTCAGTTGGTAAAGTTTTCCATGCCGTGCACACACACTGCCGGAAAATCCACACAAATACTACCTGGTAAATTTACCAATATGTATGTCAGGGAAATAGTTGGAATATAGAAACAAAATATTCGGTTAGGTATTAGAAATGAATAAGTTAAGTGCAGAAATCAGGTTGAAGGAGTCTCTGTTTATCGGGAAATTAAATCTTAAGTTTAATTTTATTTATTTAAAAATAGTTTATTGATATTTTGTTAATTAATACCTTTTTTAAAGCCCCTTCTTTTGCCCAGTGTTCGGGTGCCACACATCAGCACGTGTTCATTTCCGGCTACAGCGTTTACCATGCATATCCTGCGCTGTATCCTTGGCCAGCCAACAAGCACTCTCCTTCTGCTCCCGACTGGCGGCCTGGCCTGCTGTTTGGCATCCTGTGAGCCTGTAGCTGTTCCAGTGGCGGCGGCGTCTGCCTAAGCCGTGCTCCATCGTCGATACAGGGACCGGCTTTCAGATTTAATTTTAATTAGGTGCTATTGAATTTATAAATTTTTCAGCCGCTGTCGCGGGTCCTGCGTCCTCAGCTCGGCGCCTCCTCGCCGCACACGGAAAACTTTCGCAGCCACGCAGGACGAAAGTTTGTGCGAGGGACGCGAATCCCTGCCGAAAGCCTGCCTGTTGCCTGACACTAATAACAATAATCGCAAATTGTATTTTCATGAATTTTCAACTCGTAATTACTAATATTTCAATATACATATACACACAAATACATAATCTATATACATACGTATATACAGCAGGGCCCGCCCTCAATAGAAGCCAGAAACTGGGCGCATAATTAAAATTTGTTGTCCACGCGCGGTGGGGGCAAAAAGGGATGGGTTTTTGGGGATTTACCTTTTACAATGAATAACAATGAACAATGTACATTAATTTTCCGTATTAATTGTTTATTTGCGCAGGCTGCATATTAAAATGTCTGCTAATCAATATAAAACCCCATTCGAAAGAGATTATATTCCGTTGGCTTTTCGTTTCAATTGTGAAGCCTTTTGGGAATGGTTGGCTTAATTGAGTTTTAAATGCTCCTTAAAGTGGAAAATTTAAAGGAGGATTTAGGGAGGTTTGAGTTAATAATTAAATAAACAAATTCCATCACATTTTAGCTAAGTGGCTTAGCTTAAATAATTAATTAAACAACCAACTGATGTTTACTATTAATTAGAGTAAATGAATTTCTTCGCTAGGCAATATTTTCGAAAGTAAGTAATCCATTAAAAAAACATCTCAAATCTGGAAACCTTTCAAAAATTCGGTTCATATAGTTCACCAATAGCACGAAGATGTTTAGGTCCCTATGTCTTATGATTGTGATTGTGTTCCTGGCCCCCATTGAGAGCTACAAGGACCTCAAATGGAATCTACTACAACTTAAGAGGCATGTCAACTGCCAGGACAAGGTATACAAGTCAAGCGAGGGGATTATCCGCGACTACTGGGTACTGGAAAACTACATCATGGCCGATCATGGCCCGCTCTCCTGCTACGCCAACGTCACCTACACCACACACGCGGACTACAGGTATCTGAACAACGTGGTGCCCCTGCTGGAGCGCTGGCGTTCGCCCCTCAGCTTGGCCATCTACGCACCCGGGGAGGATTTCGATCCCAGCCTGAGGAGCATCCTCTACCTGCTACAATGCCATCCCGGCAGGCACTTGGTCCGCGAGCTGACCAGCTTCCATTTGTTCTTCGATGTCACGCTGATGCCCAAGGTGGTGCCCGCGGCAAAGGTGGCTCTGTCCAGGCGACTGAATTGCAGTGCTCCGGCTCCGTATACGAATGTGAGGAGGGCGGACCTGTACAGGTCGCGGATTAAGATGAACTATCCAGTGAACACGGGACGCAATATTGCACGCGATGCCTCGCTCACATACTTTGTCCTGGCCTCAGACGTTGAGCTGTATCCCTCGACCGGATTGGTGACGGCCTATTTGCGCTTTTTCAGCCACATGGTGAGCTTGGATTTCTGACGAAACCTTCGATTTTCATTATTCAACCAATCATCAGATATTTAAAAAACCTGAGCTGGTTTATTATCCAGGGGTCCATGTGCTGCGAATTTTCGAGGTATCGACAAATTCTTCGATTCCCAGTACCAAGCCGCAGTTGCAGAAAATGATTTTTTCCGGAAAGGCTGTGCCGTTTCACATGCAAATCTGCGAGGAATGTCACCGCGGGCCAATGCTGGCTGAGTGGATATATGCAACAGTCAAGGACGCTGAGACTCTAAATGTGTTCACCGCGACCCAACGATTGTTTCCGTACGAGCTGTGGGAGCCGGTCTTCATTGGCAGCATCAGGGATCCGCCGTATGACGAGGAGCTAAGCTGGGAAGGGCAAAGGGACAAGATGACCCAGGCCTACGCCATGTGCATCCTCAACTACACATTCCATATCCTGGATAATGCGTTTCTGGTCCACAAGCCCGGTATCAAGCAGTTAAAAATGGATACTCTGCAATACAACCAGACGATAAAGACAAATAACCTCATCAGCAACAGGATCGGCCGCGAATTGGAAATCCGCTACGGTGTTCAAAGAGGATGCTTGATTTTGTAGGACGTGACTTTCGACTATAACGTTTGCTTTCGAAGGATTTCAGTTTTAAAAAACTTGAAAAACCCTTATATACTATATAACACATTCAAAAATACACATTTAAGAAATTAAATATAAAGTGTAAGCTCCACAGATATATTTAAAGAATTAAGAAATAAATAACTAATCTAAATAGGTAAATATACTCTCTATTACCCAATTATATAAACATATGTATATTTCCTGCCCTCACAGGGCATTTCGAGTTCGTTAGACCTCAAGGCAAAAAACATTTTCCGCTTCCATCAATGTTTGCTTAACTTTTTCCCTTGTTTCCCATTGCAGTTAACACACACAGAAAAAGGGAAAACAACAATCCGGGCAACAGCGCATCAATAGTATAAAATATGAACTGCAAACCTAAATAAATATTTATTATTTGCTGCATTCTAGTGGTTGTGCGCTCGTTTTTGCATGCTGGAAAGAGAAATTTTAGCTTAATTGAATATCAATTCATTTTAAAATGCGCGCAATAAAAGGGATGGAGTGGAGTTTGGCAGCAAAAAAGTATTCGAATGGCAGATGAGTCCGGGCCTGGGTCTCTGCGATTTGATCGCAAAAGGTTATGGAATATTTATAGCGCAAATTATTAGCATACAAAATGCAATTGATGCCCTCCAGTGATTAATTAAAATGTTTCCGAGCGCACATAAATTTGTATTGTTTATTGCGGTCCCTCACAGACACCATGCACTCGTGTGAGTCCGCACACGCACACACGCGGCGAGGTCAAGCGCCATTTTTGTGGTTCACTACACTCTCGGGATGACCCAAGTGGCCGTGTAGAATTTCCCATACCCTTGGCTAAGACTGTTGTATTTTGGCAAGTGTTTTTTTGGTTTAATAATTTCGGCTCTAAAGGTCATTGAGAAGCCATTGAAAATGGCATTTTGAATGGGCTCAATAAACTAAATTATTTGTTATTATTTTTACTCTATGTGAGCAGTGATTTATTAATGTTCAATGAGCTATAGTTGCGGTTAATACTTGGCATTTAATTAGTAATTTGTAGCACAAGATGAGTGTATTTAATTAAATGATTAAAGAGCTTACAACCTTGGATCTTTAATTTTGAAGTAGTATTTAGAACTTGAAACTTTGGAGGATCAACAGAAATTAAAAACAAATTGATAAAAATATTGATAAAACTCTTTAAATGCTAAAGCTAATTCTAAGATATTCTAAATAAATAAACCCTTACAAATATTAGAATTTACCTAATATATTTCTAGCAATATTTACATGAAATAATAAATAAACCTTTAATAACTAACTACAAAACGCTGTCAATATAGAACCATGTTTCTATCCAGGTCAGGCCTCAGTCTCCTTAACCCATAAAATACAAAATACCAACAACAGCAAAAAAGGATCATCTGGCACAACATAAATATCCTCTGAGCATAAAAAACCAAGCCGAGCAAGATGGGTCTATACATATATGTCCGCTCGCTTTCCGTCACAATGACATGGCAACTTGGCGAAACAAAGTGAGACGAAAAGTTTTCCCAAAAAAGACAAATGACCCTTAAAGTTGAAACTAACAGTGACTAAATGGAGACAAGAGCAAAAAAAATTTTTGTGTTTGTGCCCGGGGTGGTAAAAATTCGAGGGAAAGGGATGCGAACCAGGACTTGAATAGATGAAGGAGTGGTCGAAAACGAAAGCAGCTGAAGCAGCATGAAAATCTTTTAATTGCTGCCACCAGTAGCCAAGCAAGCGAAAGCCTTCCATTTGTCTTTTGGCCAACTGCTGACGTTGTTGGATCTGCGAGTAGTCCTGGCAGCAGAAAGGGACACCAGCTCCGATTAGGTTCGAAGGAGACAAAAAAAAAGAACCAGGGACTGGGGAAACAAAGCCTGGTCCGCGTGAAATTGCAAAACTGTTTCACCTGAATGCATGAGGCAATGTTACACAGCTGTCCTTTCCTCAGAACACAACTGAGACGAGACCTTGGGGCAATAAGACAGTGAAGGATGTACAGAGTCTTAACTGAATGATGCAGCTTTGTCAAGGAACTGGATGCTCTGTAAATGTTAAGCACATATAGAATATATTTCTTAAACTCCCATAAACTTGTATTAGACGAAAGCCAGTCAATATAATATGTATTATCAGCAATTTATTAAGAAATTATAGGCAGGAAGCCTACAATTTTAATAAAAGTTCATGTATATGTATATATACATATACAATTATTATTTTATATAAAAATAAATATATTTTCACGTTGGTTTAGTTTTCTATTATATTAGATAACATTTATTTTCACTTTTATATATTTTTTCAGATTAAAAACTAAATGTTTTTTTCAATTTTTGTAATTTTTGTCATATTAAAAAACCATTATTTCAATGATCAGAAAAATAAAATAGTTTGTTGACATAATAATACCTGACTTTTGTTTAAATAACCCAGATTTTACTTTGGATTTTTCTCATTATAAAAGTTTATTGTCCCGAAATCCGTTGTATTGACCCAGCAATTTTTTATTAAGCTCACTTTTAATGGCTCTTTTGTGTGTTTTTCTCTTATATTATTGGTATTTTTTAACCCTTTTTGTTTTTATTAAATTATTTAATTGAATCATCCGGAAACACTTACGTAACGCTTTTTGCGTCCAGTTTTGGCTCCGAAAAACTCGGCTCAAATGATATGCAAACAAGATTAAATGTCCCAAATCACTTTATCGGTTCGGGTTGAAAACACTCCATAGTTCAAGGAACACAGCGAAAAGGCTACTCGACCTAAGATGCCCCATCGACAGCCTTTAGCATTGGCCACAATAGAGAGAGCGAACGTCGAGTTCAATAAGTCCTTTGGCCCCCGGAACAGAAAGCCCCAATTTTCCAGCCACCTCCAACGCCATTGTGGCGGAGTATGAAAAACTAGGAAAGCAACGACGACGACGACGTCGGAGGAAACAAACAAAACAGGGGAAAAATACAAAAGTAGCAAGGGGAAAACTAAAAAAGCGAACAACGGCCGGGGAAAAACTTCAAACAATAGGCAGCCGTCAAAGTGAGCGATTGTTTGGAACGTGTCGGGGCATCAATAGAAGCTCCAAGTGGACACAGGACCCGGGGGCTAATTCCCCAAATGCTTGACAACTGCAGTCAGGACTGATCTTTGTTTAGAAACGGATGAAAAAATAATATAAGTAATCCAATTAAGCTTATTTACTATAAATACAAAATATACTTATAAAACTTACTTTATAAAGACTCCATCTTGGAGGAACATTATGTTTCTCGAAAAGAGTTAGCAGGAAGTCAGAGAAAACTAAAACCACTCTGACTGTACAAAGATGCGTTGGCCAATAGATTCCTTTATGCCATAGAAATAATTATTGTTTGCGGATATGTGCAGAAAGTTTCTTAAGATGTTGCCAGTTTTTTAACCCCATCAAAGGGAAGGAGATTAAGTAAACATTTTACCCGGAATGAATGGCTATCTTTTCCATACAACACGCTGCCAGCTGCCGGCTGATGGATGGGACTGAGGCTGAGGCTGAGCGTCTTAAGAAAATTGTAATTTTGATGTCAAACAGCGATTAAAAGCAACGAGATTACCTGATGCATATTGCATGAATGCATTTATTGTGTTTGCCCAGCGTCTCAACTCCTTCGTCCTGATTGTGTGTGTCCCTCGAGGTGAAAGGAGCAGGTGCGGGTGCAGGAGGTGGAGGAACGAGAGGGGCAAATGCAGACATCGTTGAGCTCATTTGCACTTTGACGCGTCCTCAGCTCAGAATTCCATGACACGGCATCGTGTGGCAGGACGAAACTGCAGCGTCAGACCGGTGCAGGTGCAGCTGACGGCAATGGCGATGTTAACGAGTCCACAAAACAGCACCAAAGAACATGGCATCCCCCTTTTGGAGCTCGAGCCCCGGACCCAATGAATCCAAGCCCCATCGTTTTGCCCCGCAAATCGATGCAAATAAGCAAAAGGCGGCGATATTGCCCAGTTTAGTCCTTGAGTTCTCAAAAGCCGATCACGCTTTGATGCTCTTTTTGAGGGTATGTTGGCTTTTAATTGGAGTATGCCTCTCCTTTAAGGAAGATTAAACAAGGCAATAATCTTAGCTCTAAAAAAATATATTTTATATTTGCATTTATGATAAATATTTAATATAGAAATAAAAACTTCTGGAATTTACATTTAAGTTTAGTAGCTGTAGAGAAATTTTTTGAAAGTGTATTTAAAGCTCTACAAATCGAGTTTTTATCTAGCCTCTTTTTTTTTGTTGGTTTTCCAGCTGCCGGTTGCTATTTCGATTTTTTTCTCTCTCCTTATTTTGACTCGTGTTGTCGGTTAGTGAAAAGTTCAACCGCAATGTTCAAAATGGCAGCGTAACAGGAGGGGAAAATCTGTTAAAATTTCAGCAGTGAGAAAGCGTTGCCAACCGCGTTGGCAATAGGCGCTTAAAAAAAGCTAATGGAACATATGGCTGCCAGGGCAGGGGCCAAGCGGATCTTAACCCACTCAGACCCGGCCCAAGCTCCGCCACTCATACCTACCGAAAAAATGGAGGGGTTTTCATTTGCCCCAGACATTCCGACATGTGCCATGCACCAGGAGAAATTAAAAAGGCTTTGGTTATTGATTTCTATCTGCAGTTAAATTCTTTTATGTTAACTTGCATAAATTATAATTATATTTTTACTAATTATTAAATATAATTGTTTTTTAAGTAATTTAAAAATCACTTCTTATTATCCATACGATTTTTATTTAAAAGCTGTCAACACTGCGTATGAGTGATATTCCCTATCAAATAATATCACTCATACACTGCGTATGAGTAATATACCCTAATAAATTATATCACTCATACGCAGTGTTGACTCTTTTAACTCTTCTAACTAAATAAATATGGCATTTTTTAGCAAAAAATATTTTAAAATTTCCATAGAAATTTCTTACTCAATTTAAATGCAAAACTTCCTGGCAGTGCACCTCTTCACGTACAATTTCCGGCTGAACACATTTTGTGGTCGGGCGCAAATGCATTTATATTTGAGCAGCGGCAGCGGCAGCAGCAGCAGCAGCAACAACAACAGGACACAGTAAAAGGACGATGGGAAAAAGAAGGCTGGGAATTTTGTGGTGGGAGTAAGGGAATTGGAAGCTAGGGAGAAGGGACCGACGGGCTAGGAAATGGGAGGAAAAAAGTGAAGTTACCATCGGCGACGCTTTGGAAAGCTTAAGCCATTTCATTTTTGGTTCGTTGGCGCTTGTAGCATTTACTATTTTGCACTATTTTTATGACTCACAACGGGGGCAGCAAAATGGTTAAGGCGGTGAGGATCCGGCAGCAGAGGAGGCTGGAGCAACTTGGAGCAGCCGCTCGACCAGCCACGGGGCACTCATATTTCTTGGAACTCATACAAAACACTCACAAAAACTAATAGAGAAGCCAGCCCGAGAGCCAAGCTAAATAAACATGGCCAAGCCGGAGAGCAAATACAAAAAGAGGACTCGATCAATATACGGTGGTGGTGGTATTATATGAATGAATTTTTTTTTGTTTGCTATCCAGGGATTGCCCTTTTGTAATTATTTCAGACGAAAGTTATAGCTTGGGAACCACGAGCCTGGGATAATCTTTATTGCTGTGTCAACAAATATGTTGGTAAATAGATAGAGTCCTATTCCCTATTTCCTTTTCAGCTATTCAGTAATAAGTTTAATATAGTAATGATTCTAAATGGAAATCCTTTATTATTCATTCCGAATCAAATAGTTGTTTCATAAGGTAAACCCTGAATTTTATGAGCATGAATTTATCATCATTTTTAATTAACATCACTATATAAAACCCAAGTACGGGAAATACAACTCCCTTACAACTTTTCCTATTCTTCATTAATTTCTTCTTCAAGAAAATTCTATGGAAAAACGGATGTAGTTCTTCTCCCAGCACCTCCCTCCTCCCTTTTATTATTCATCTGGAATTTTGCCATAATTCTCCAACTACCAGTTCCTCTTGATTGTTCAGAGACTCCTGGAATCCCCGTACATATCGAACATAAAACCCAGAAACAATGCAAATGCCTTTAGTTCGATTGGCTTATCATAGGAAAATCTACTGCCAAGGCTAGGGGACGGCAAGATGAAGTGGAGTTCCAAGTTCATTTGCAATTTATTAAACGCAGCTATAAACAAATCGAAAGCGAAATGCTCGCCATGGCCCCCCAATGACCGCATTTATGTCGATTTAAGCCTTATCGCCTGGCTGGCTGGACCGAGCCCATAAATGAGGAACAAGGAACGAGGAGAGAGGAGCGGGCAGCAGGATATAGGGAGTCACTAAGTCAGTCGGCGCTGGGCTTATGTCTCTCCATCTCTCCGTCTCTCCGTCCGGCAATGGAATTGAGGCACGGCGTGTTTTGTGGACTGCAGACACGCACCAGCCTATGGAACATGCACGGGGGCCTGATGGCAGGGGAGCAGATTGCACATAAATAGCTGCCAGAAGTCAGCCGGAGTTACACTGAGGGGAGTTTTAGTTGTATTTTAAAAGGAATTTTAAAGGAATTTTAATTTCTGACTTTCTTAAACTATTCAAAAATAAAGTAAAATATTTAATGATGTTTTAGGTGTGCATAACATTATAAAAATCATAAAATCTTAATAGATAAAACTGAAAGGACATTAAAAACATTTTTCCCGACCACAGAATACCCTTTTCAAAAAGCATAGCATACTTTTCAGCAACTTCTGCTTGAAATGCTAAAATGTCTCCTGTGGCCATAATATTTATCCAATCGAGTTAAAATTACATGTCTAACTAGTATTTATAAAGGACTTTACAAACTAATTCCATTTCTGATATAAAATTCTGTGATTTTTTCCAGTGTGTCCACGGAAACTAAGCTAATTTACTTTCATATGAACCCAACCGGACCCACTGCGAAGGGGTCGCTTATTTAAGGGGGCGTGGCAGATGCGAACCGACCCAAAACCAAACCGAGGAGGGCCGAAGCGAGGTGGGGCGAGGCCAACTGAATGCAATGAGCATCTACATAACGCCCAGGAGTGATTTTCTGTGTCATTTGGTTGTAATCGTGTCTTTTGTTTGTTACTTATTAGCATGTGAGTGTGTGTGTGCGTCGGTGCTTCAGTGTGCGTGAGTGTGTGTGTTTGTGGCATATTGCATGTTCTATGCCATATTGCGCCATTTGCATGGAGGAGAGTGTCTCTATCGGAGAGAGAGAGTGTGTTTGTATGCCACTGCATGCATGTGCGTTTGCAGTTTGACTTGTCTTAATGGTCATGTTAAACAAATGTTTATCAGGCCATGCAGCTGCTGTGGTACCAGCCTTTGTCCTGGTCTTAACCCACTAAAGTACTAAGGCCCACACCTTCCACCAGTCAAGGCCATTAGTCAAATCGTTGGTGGTAGTTGCTGCTACTGCTGCTCCCTGCTGCCACACGAGTCCCAGGAGCGGCAGGAACGAGCAACACATGAAATATGCATAAATGCACTAAGAAATATCTAAGGTTAAGGTTAAAGCTAAGTGTTTTGGCCAAAATGGCAAGCTGACAAATTTCGTATGCAAACAACCAATGGATGTAGTGGCAGTGCAAGTGCCCGTAGTCGGACACAAGGAGGGGTTAACTTATGGCAGCGATCTCTCTCACCAAACAACTAACCGGATTTTGTTATTAAATTATTATGATTATACTTCCCCACATCTGGGACTGGCTTCAACACTTTAATTGGCTTTCCTGCTATTATTAGGGTTTATGAAAATGCAGCTCCTGAGAGCTAATTGAAAATTATGAATTTCTGTTTTATTGCCCACAATTTGTTTAAAATTAAAATAGTTTCCTAGTTTATATAATAATATATCAGCAGCAGAAAGCCACAATTGCTGCGAAATTGAGAAAGTTTTGTTGGAAGTTTTAATCATCCTTAATGAATCCCATGAAATTTTAAATTTCACCATCAAATTGGTTGCTGTTTCTGCGTTAAATGCCGCAGTTTCTGTTTGAAATCCAGCATTTCGATTAAATCTTGTTCACTTAACTCCCGACTGGCCGTTCAAGTTATTCAAGAGCCGCAAGCACGCTCTGAATTAACATGCACGTATGTTGATTTTAATATAAACATTTATTAACGCTCTTGCAGTTCGGCGGGCCGAGGCAAGAGCACATATCATAACCATTGCCAGAGGCTTCTGTTCAACAGACAGCTGCTGCTGGCCATTTCAAGTACTATTTGCACTAAAAATCCGCACTTTTTTCAATCAACTTTCATGTTGGGCGAAAAACTGTAGTTTTTACTTTAAAAGCAATTAAATTGAAAATCGCCAGAGGCAAAACAAATAACACCTTTTATAATAGGTACTCGAAGAGAAAAAGGGTCGTTTGCTGAAAAAATATATTCGGTGAGGCTGCAGAAATCATTTGGGGCTTGAAAACCTTTAAAATGTGCCTGCAAAATATTCCAAATATTTTAGGAAATAAATAAATAAATAGAGTTAACTAACATAAGTATGCAAAGATACTTTTAAGCTCGTTCTTCAGAGAAATAGCTTTGGAATCAATTAAAAATGGTGTTTAAATGTACTTCACAAGAGGATAGACCCTCGAATAACGAAATTATTGCATGTTTTTAAATAGATTTTTAATTGATTTTAAATCCACAACGATACCAGCTTGTACATAAATGAAAGACGGTAAATATTCACGCTGGTTGAGCTGGCAGAAAGCAACTGGTGGCAAATGACTTTCTAGTTTTCCGTGCCATTTCCTCCTTTTCGCATACTTAAGAGCAAAAATCAAACTCAATGCGCTTGTCAAATAAATATTACACACACACACTTACGAACGACAACGTTCGCTTAGTCGCACACACACAAACACTCGCTCTCACACACACTCACTCAAAAGCGGAAGCTAAATGCTATAAAAGCGCACTCCCACTTCCGCTTCCTCCCGCTCCAGCCCGCTCCTTGCCACTGTTTGCGCTACGTTTTCAGTTGAAAGGCAAAATTAACAATATGCAAAATTCATGTTAAAATATCGGAAAAATATATATTTCTTTTCTGCGCGCAAGCAAGCAATCCCTTTTTCCTTTTCCCGCCCGCACCACTTGCCTCTCCTCCAGCTTTTTTTCCTGCAGCCTTTGCGCTCTTCTCGTTTGGGTTGGCAGCAGAAATAAAACAGCAAAAAAAAAAAAAAAAAAAGGGGGAAAATCGAAATAAACGGGAAACGGGAAGTATGGATTATAGGGCAAGATCGAATGCTAAATATCCTTGAACATTTCGATGGCCATTCCTGGACTTGATATCTATATTTTGGGTTAATTTAATTGTATTCAAAGTTGTTTTAGAAAGAAATGCATCATTCATTCCAAGAAATCTAATAATGAAAATTATAACAATCATCTACCCGGTAAAAAATAATTCCTCAAATAGTTTGGACATCCGCTTACAGGGTATTCAGCACAAAACAAGCATTAAAGGGTTGTGTGGGTGTGTTGTTGTTGGTTCTTTTTTTTCTGGGTGAGGGAATGAGTACGTTCGAGCGGTTTTCATATGCTCGATGCCAAGCAATAAAAATGTAACTCCTTTTGTTGCTGCTGCCGCGCTGCCATTGAACGCATGAATGTATGAATGAATGAATGAATGAATGAATGAACGAAAGCGTCGACCCGTCGACGACTCAACTTCCCCGAGATGCGAAATCGAATCGAATCTCGAAATACTTTTGGCCCCAGCAAAGTGAGCGCCAATATATGTATGTACCCATATTACGTATACGTATTACGTATACGTATATATTCATGGCGGGAGCGGGATGCCGGGGGTGATGAGGATTTGAGTGTGTGCATATAAAAATACAGTTATCTGTTCTATTTGCGCATTTATAAATATTTGCTTGCCTCGGTTCTCGACATGCACATTAAACCAAAGGCAGCAAACCGAAGTGAACCCACTCCATCACCATCCACAGACTCCTTTTCCGTCTGAGTTATTGAATAGGGCTTCTGCCGAATAAGAAAAGGAGCAAGAGGGAGAGAGAGAAAGGAAGGGGTTGCCGACCTTTTGGCCCCCGTAACCAATCCAATCCCCATTACACTCAGCCCGCTGGGATGCCGCTGACACCCAGAAGAAAAGCGGAACCTTTCCCCACTGCTCTTTTGTGTTCGGCTCCGGTCTTTATTTGAATTGTTTGGGCATAAGTATGTCAAATTTCAAACCATTTACTGGCTCCTCCGGCCAGTGCATAAAACGGAAGGAAAAAAAAACAAGACTGGAAAAAGAGAGTTGGCACAAAGGACCACAACACAAAAAAGTATTGGGAGCTGATGGTTTTAAAGCGTCTTTGGGGGCTTCATGTTGGGCCAAGGTCAGGCTTGGCTTTCCGTGTGTGCATGTGCCAGTCGCAAAATTTAATAAATATTATATTTATGAAGAGATTATGTGGCAGGGTGGGATATTGTAATAAAATGGGTGTATTTTAAATATTCAAAAGGGTCGGTCATCACATTTCACATATGCACTCTCTGGCAGTCGTTAAGAGTAATTTAAATTACATATTTAATAATCGCATTAAGTTGATTTTAATTGGGATGAGGCGAAGGAGCAGATATTAACATAAAATAATATAAAATATTTGAATATAAATAAATTGTAACTAGTTCGGATCAACAAAATCAAACTTTATTATAAACTATGAAGGTAAATGCGGAATTAAATAATATTTATCTTTTTGGTAAGCATACATTTTTTATACCTTGAACCCTAATCTATAATTGGCTATTTTAATAAGGAACAGCATTTTAAACTAATCTTTTAATTTGGAAATTATTTAGGAATTATGTAACAAAAGGTTTAAATTTTAAAGAAAATTATCAAATATCTATATCCATGTTTCCATGAAAATTCCAAAGTTAAAGCTGCCAAATATATCGCTGCAATGCCCTCGAAATGCGAACACTTAAACAAACTTTAAAGTGACATCTCTGACCTGCCTTAAAGCCTTGAAACGCAGTGTTGTAGCTCTCCAGGGCATAGTTTGTTGGAAAATAAAATACAAAAAAGAATGCTCCACTCTCTCTCTACGTTTATTGGAAAAAATCAAATTAACTTACTCTGCATATACATGAAAAGTTAGAAAAGTTCAGAAACTATCTTTGGCACACACTACACCCCCTCGCAATCCCCACCTCAAGGTCATCTGGCATCTGCCAGAGCGTTAAGAGTACGCAATGGTAGGGAATGGAGAAAAAAAAACACAAAAAGCATGGAAAAGTAAGGAAAATTTCATTTTCAAATTGCACCCCAGTGACACATTTAGCCGAACTCCTCCTAACCTTTCACTTGCCACCGAACCATACCCCCATCATGCACTCCTCCCCGAACTCTGCCCAGCCAGTGGAGACGCTCCCAAGACAATCGAAAAACTTTCAGCCGAGTTTTCCGCTCTCCCGTTCCCAATTCGAGGAGTTTTTCATTGTTTTTCTTACGACTCATTTCACGTTTTAATTTCTAGGCAGCGCCGACTTTCTGCGTCATTTGACACCGACGACAAAAATTTGTCGAGCAGTTGGACAGGATGAAGTGGATGAGTGCACTGAGAGAAATGCATATGTGATAGGGAGGAGCTATAAAAAAAAATTGGAAAAATGTTAATTACTACAAAAAATAGAGTTTTATCTTGGGGAATTTTGGGTTATAACAGCTGATGTGCAAGAGAGATGGTCATGAGTATTTATCAGTAACCTATTTTTGACCAATCTTTACATTTGAAATAGGAATCCCATGGATTCAGTTGGACACACTTATATATTTATAATATACACATATTTTATACCATAATTCCTTATTTTCTTATAATTATAATATTATATTATTATTCGTATTAATTTATATTTAATTTTATTTGTTTTCTAACTATAAAAATATAATAAATCTTTAAAGAAGTTAAAACAAGTACCACATATGTATTAATTATGACCACTTTTTAGCCTCATTTTATGCCTCTCTTTAACAATTAATATAATAATATATATTTACCAATATTACCTAGAATTTCTCTGCCTGCATGAGGGATTTTAAATATTTGTCTTTGCTGGTTGGTACTCGCACTAAAAATCCAAATTGCTTGCCTCACTAAGAGTTCAATTACGAGCAGAGCTCGTGGAGGATAATGATAAAGTGGGATGATGATTAGGATGATGGGGCCCCAGATGATGATGGCCCACATTGATAGCAGCTGCGATTGATGAGTGGGCGTGGGGCGTGGGGCACGGGGGTAACCAGAAATGGTCTAGGAGGTCTAGGTCCCGACGAGTCCGAGCAATTGGTTTAAATTTTATTTATGAGCTGCCATCAAATCAGCATAAGTAGGTTAAACGCAAATGTCAATCGTAAATTCGCTGACTTCCAGCCACGCCCCCACTCAGCCGACTCAGCCAGCGGCCGGCAGCCTTCCGTACCCGTAAAGCGGCCAAATAAATTAAATTGTCGCCCTGTCGCCGCAGCTGAGCTGAAATGCTAACCAAAGTACGTGCCACCATCGATGTGCAGCATCTCCATCAGGGAACCGGAGCTGACACACCCTCCCTCCTCCCAGCTCTCGCCCCCGGAATGGGCACAAAAAAAAGTGTTCCGCAATATTTCATAAAGTGGAGATGGACGGAACGGAACGAGGGCCCGGGAGGAGCTTTATAGAATTAGCTAATGCTGACATAGATACCCAGCAACGGAACCTAATCCGGGGCCATCGTTTGTTTAGCCTAAATAAGGGAAAACCACGCCGATTGTAACCAAGAAGTGGAGTTTTTCGAGCCTGGAAAGTCAGCAGAAGGTGAGTGGACGGAGGCGGATTCAAGATAAGTGCCTACCAAGTCCAGCTGAACACGCTAATTGGCGTTTATTTTAGTCTATGCCAAAGTAACACAAATTCTATTATTTTTCACCTCATAATTGACTTTGATGGAAAGTTACAATGGAGAAAAAATATTAACAGAATTTTAAATTCAATTTTGTTTGTGCAAAAAAAAAATAACTTTTTTACGGCGTTGAATTAGTAGTACGAATCATTAGAGTTCTCATAAATAAACACTTAATGCAATTAGTAAATAATAATGGGATTTTTTCAGATCTTATTAAATCGGATTACAGGAATTTTAAATGTTTAAATGTTTCTTTTTAAGGAAGTTAATATTTGGGAGGGTACAGTAATTATTGTAATCGTAGGAACAAAAATTTAAAGTTTTCTAAAATAAATAAAATATAATTGAGGGGAAAATTCGAACTTAAATTTGAGAAAACCAGCTGAAGCGTAATTTAACCGGCACAAATAGCCATAACGTAAAGCCTTGCAGGGTAGAAACCCCAGGCCTGGTTAAAACCCACTCCCAGCCGGGAAAACTTCACTTGAGCACCACCGTTCTATAAAACAAAGGCGCAGGGATATCAGATGTGCTAAACATTTTGTTACAATGCCGTGTGTTCACATTAAAGCGAAGCCTTTCAGCCGGCTCTCGGTTGGGAAATCTCACCGAAGGAATCTCCATGGCAACCACAGGCGCACCGAAAGAGGGAAACTAGGTTCTTTAGGCCTTAAAAATGTATGTGCTTGGTGTTAAATCACATAAATCTGCACTTAAGGAATTCTTAAGATTGGTAAATATTTATAAGCTAATCTGGTGCATAAAACATATTAAATTAAAATTACAAATAAAGTCTAAGATCAAATACTTTCAAATTATAAAATAAATAGTTTAAAGAATTTATATTTATATCATCTAAAATATAATTTGTTCATAGAATATCCTTCACAAATAAAACCTACATCAGTATCCCTCCTGGTCACGTCCTTGCTGGCAACACACATACGCTGAGGGACACGTGTTCATCTAAATCTTTCAGTTAAAACTCAAGCATTTCTCACTAATGATGAGGGTGCCCCCCACATCATCATCCACACCACACAGTTCTCAGCACCAGAAAACCCCCTCCTCCGTCCCCAGCTCTCCATCATTGCCACTGCCTTTCTGGCCACTGTCTCCACACTTGTCCTTAGCCTGGTTAAACCTGTTAACGTTAACTTTTGCTTCATCCCGGCATGTTCCACACCTCCTGCGATCCTCGAAGCAGCCCAGCAACTGGGGACAAATTGATGGAGCCTCCTTTGGGGGCTCCCTCGGCTCAGACGTGCGCACTTGACCACACATTGGCGCATTGTCACGCGCCGGGCTCCCGCTCGGTCTGCCCCTCCCCGGCGCCGGGCCCTCTGTCACATGTGAGTGACCCACCAGCATATTCATCAATAGAGTAGCAAATGCTTCAAGCTACGGTCCTCCTTCTGTTTCCGCTCGCTCCTTTTGGGTTAACAAAAAATCTGTTAAAATAAATCACAACAATTTGTACATTTTCGCCTCGTTGGAGACTGGCTAGCATGCGGGGCGCTATCAGAGGGTTCCAAGGGGGTTCCGAGGGGTTAGTTTCCCACAGCCATGAAGATGATGGCAAAGGCGACACATGGCAGCCAGCAGGAAAGGAATCCCTGAGTTCGGAGAGGACAATGTCTTCGCTTGGCTTGATTTTTTTGGGCGATTAAGCTGTCATTTGGCTGCGGGTGGAAGTTGCTTCTGTTCAGGGACAGAGGTGGTATGGGTTTTGGTTGAAAGGGGATGGTAACTTAACAGTGAAGATTCAGCAATAAATTAAACTTTTTTAAAAATAAATTTAAAAATTGTTGAGATATGTTATTTTGAGAAAATGAATTAAAAGAATTGGAAAGAGAGGAGTATAGGTAACAATATTTCTAAAGGATTTCTTTAATAAATTCATCATTAAATATAAATACTCAATGTTGAACTTGAGTTTTTATATATAATATTACTTTTAATTGATAATTCTTATTGAGGATGATGATTTAATGATATTTCTACCTTAAGTGAATTATAAATATAACAAATAATCATAAAGTTTGCATTTTATTATAAAATATGAATTTTCATTCACAATTTCTTGAAAATGCTATCAAATTTTTTAAAAATAAACAGTGTTTCGTAAATAATTTTTACAATTCAAAGGGCTTTTTATAATTTAAGTCAACAGTCCCCTTATTCCACACCCCTGCCTGACCTGACCTCAGTTATCTGTCCCTTGGCCAAGGCTGCGTGGGCGTTGTCCTGCCCAACTTATGACAGCTTTGATTGCAGTCCATTTATTAGCAGCTTGCCGCCAAAAGAAAAATCTGTTTGCCAAAGGTGAGCCAAGTACCTGGGATGGCCATGGTGCAATTGTGTGTGTGTGTTGTACAAATGTCAGTCATAATTGCTTAATCCCGCTTTTTTAATTAGCTGCCACCTGTGGCCGCCGCAACCGAAAGCAAACAAAGCAAAACAAACCAAAACCAAAAACCAAACGAAGCCAAGCGGGTACAAAAAAAATTACACAAAAAAGGAATATCTCTCACGCAAAAAAGCTGTGAATGTTTGCCGGGATATGCTTAAAACCCTATTACCATGGTAATCCCTTTGACAAATGAATTTTAACATGCTCACACACTCAGACACGTGCACGGGGAAAAAGCCGCGATCTAAATTCAAGAGTAGAATTTTATCTGTTTACTATTTGGAAAGCAAAGAATTGAAAAAGGGGACAAATATTAAGATCTGTGGAATAATACAACTTTAATTAAGTTTGCAAGAAAGTTAAAAATCATCTTAAAACCAAAAAATCATCTTAATATTCTTTCTAAAACCATAGCTCAACTTGCTAGTTCCTTAAACTTATTTTTCCTATATAACTACAGGTTAAATTAGGCACTTTTTTAAAGTGTACTCACACGGGAACACACACAGTCAATGCTCGCACCTAGACAGCTAGCTGTCACTGGGCATAGAATGAGAAATAGACGCACACCGACACGGACAGGGAAGGAGGCGCGAAAAAGTATGCTATAAAATCCGTATGCTCGCTGTCACCTCTATGCGGGAGTAGTATGTAAGTGTGTGTCTGTGAGCGCCCATTTCCATGTGTCTTGCACCATAGACAGGACATGAAAAGCGAATGAAACCATCTGGGAGTTGGCGGCCAACAGTGATTCGGTATTTGGATAATTTGCGGTTTTCCCTTGGCCAAACTGATTTTTGGGAAATCGTTTTGAATACCGGTTTGGTTTCTGAGTGATTTTGTCTTGATTTTGACTTTAAAATTTGACATTTTTTGTGGTTTTATTCATTTTTAATTGCCAGAAATGGGATTTAATCTACAAACTGAAATATTTGGGAAAATCTTATAAGGCTTCACTTGATTTTCACACAAAACAGTGCCTGTTCTGCCTAAACCTTTAAATTTAACCAAAGACAGAAATATATTTTTAGCTCTCTTCATAAGTACTCTAAGTTTTATGTGTGAGAAAATATATTTTAATTGCAACTGACAAGTGAAATGAATACTTAAATTATTCCTTTACTAAAAACTTTTACCAAAAAATGTTTGCAATAAGCTTGCTCTAGTTAAAGTCACGAACTTTCACTAGCTTAACTTTCTCACACTTTGCAGAAGCACTCTCTTGCCTCTTTCACACTTTTCGGTTGCAAAAATAAATATTTTAAAAATATTCATATACGAGAAAATACATATTTTGTGAGCAGCATTTTGTTGCAGCAAAGCGACTGGAGAGCCATTGAAATGAAGGCGCCGCATGACATCCACCGAGGAGCTTTTGGCACATCCGAAATAGCTCCTTTGATGCGTGAACCGATGGAGCTGCCCCCCAGGAACCGGAGCAGGGTCCTCGAAATATATTTATTTTTGTTTAGTTGCGTGGCACGCACAATCCCGCAGCGGCCATAGAAGAAGATTCCATGGCACCGGGAACAGCACAGCTTCTGGATCCTGGATCTCTGCACAGTGAACCGGGAACTCAAGGTAAAAATAGCTGAAACCTGTTTAATTTCAATTTAAAATCAAGTGAATATCAAGGATTATATTAGGAATATGCAAAAAATGATATCTAATACTAATCTGAAATACTTATTAATATTGATTTTAAAATCCTTAAATTGAATTTTATTTGATTTGCTAGGGGAATCCCCTACTATATATTCGTTAAACAGCTTTGTGATTTGGTTATATTTATATGAAATTTACCAAAGTGTATCCACAGTATTCCCAATATAAAGGACCTCCTATTCCTGCTGCTACTGCACGGCGGGTGGCCAATTTTTGGGTAGCAACTTGCCGCCATACATCAAAAATCTTTCACTCACTTTCGGCTGGCGCTGATGCGCGGCAATAAAATATTCATTTGGCTCCTTTTCTCTGGCGGGGGTGATGCAACTTTCAAAGGAGTTCGAGAACGGGGCGGTCCTGGGACCCGCCACGCCCTCCCCATTCATGTCCTGGCATCGGGGATTGACACTCCAGCGGCACCCCTCATAAAAAATGTAATTTCCAAACAGTGGAAGAACACAAAAAAAAATGTATGCATTGGCGGGAGAAAGGTTGTGAGTTGGAAAATAAGAAAAACATTTGAAAATTTCAAATTGAATTTGCCGCACGCTTGAAGTTTTGCGTTTGCCACCAAATTTCCTGCCCCCGCCCTCCCGCCAGAGTGGAATGTGTATGCAAAAGGCGTTGCCAAGATTACCAAGTGAAAGACCGACCAGCCGGCACACATAAAAGCCGGCGGAATGAGCGGGAATGAGGGGCTCTGAAACATGGCCAAAAGTGTAAGTGACATGAAAGCGAGCACACAAAGCGCACACACAAAACCTTTAATAACTTTACGCTTTTTGTTTTCAAGTGCACTCCACAGCGGACACGCCCCCCTCAGAAAAAAAACCGCCCACTAAAAGCAAAAACAAAAGGGCTTGCAACTTCCCCTTTGAAGTTAGAAAGCCTTGGCTTTTGTATTTTGTAGCTGGAACTGCTAAAACCAAACTGAAGCTTAGATATTACAGGGGGAGGAGGAATATTAATGCTGAGTTTAGATAATCTATTATTATTTTATATAGATTATTCTCGATTTATTTTTAATTTAAATTAAAAACCAGCTAGTACATCCGGTTACATCCAAGATTTTTTGCGAAAACAAATTGAAACCCAGAAACTTCACTGTTGTTATTATTATATTAACCATATTTATATTTTCTTTTGGGATCTTCTTAATTTTATTTGCATATTTGGTAATTTTTAAAAGATCTTGTTGAAATATTCAGATCAAGTATTAATTATTAAAACATGTATTTATTGTGAACCCAATCCAAACCAATTCTCCAGTTTTTAAAATTATTTAAACTCCCTTACCTTGCAAGCAACTCCATTCTTTTCTATACCACGTCTTATTTTTCATGTAGTATATATTTTTTAAAATTTTTTTGTGGCCTGTCCCTTGCCTACTTCTCAAACCATTCAATTTGTAATTTATGACCTGTTTATTGTCAATAAATGCAGCCTCCAAGCAACCATTTTGTGTGCTCGCCTAAATAAAGACAAATGGAATGCTCATTTTCGGTGGGTGGCGCCCAGCAAATATCTAAAATAAATACATACATATATATATCTGTAGGTGGATGGGTAATAAGTGGCTGGAAATTGTCTCCAAAACAGTTTCGACTGCTTTTCGGGGGCTTATAAATATAATTTATGGCCACGTCCAGTGCCACATTAGTCAGGCAAAATTTGGGGCTAAAGCTTAAAGTTGTCAAAGGCGAGACCGAAAAGTTCGAAGGATTTCTCTGAGATGACAACACTATGGCTGATGGTGTTTAATTCTAAATAATCACTAGCATCCAAAGCCGTTGTGAAATTTTGGAATTTATAGTGTTAATTTAAGTAGGAGGTAGTCAAAATCGAAATTTAAATTTTCAAATTAATAATGGAAATTAGCAAGAAATTTTCTTGGGCTAAAATCATAAAGAGAATCGTTTTTAAAAATTAAAATTTTATTCATTTATTATTTAAACCTTTTAATAGTATTTTACTACCTTTATATTTATATACTTTTGGCGCATGATGTGATTTTTTTTTATATTTAGTTATTTTTACCGCGTCTGCGTGGGAAACTTACTTTCGCAGAAAAGGAAAACTAATGGACACTTTTCCTGCAAAGCTTTACAATTTGGGCACAAACCCGTGCAGTTTCTGTCCAAGAAAAAGTACCTGTGGTAAAAAGCTTTCCAATTTTTCTAGAACAACTAACAAAGAAAAGGCTACTTGGCTTAGCCCAAAAATTACAAATGTAACAAAAATGTTGGAGTAAAATAGTATGTAAAATATAATAATATGAAAACTAATGAATACAATTTGTAATGGTAAAGGTGCAGTTTCCCAGTGGCGTTCCAGAGTCTAAAGTGAATGTTACCAATAGCAATACATTAAAAAATTACATGTTGCATTTATTTCCATAGTTATCTCGCTAAAAGTTAAAAACACATTTAAATTTCAGTGTTATTTACGTTGGGTCTTGTTTTCCCATGGTTTATTAGTTTTATTTAAGTATACATTTTACAAAAGTCTCAATAAAATATATTGATTTAACTACGCTGACCATTTTAACTTACTGATCACATCAGTTGAAGGCAAAAAATTCTTGAGTGAGTTTTCATTGTTCTTTTTTTTGTTTTGGTTAATTTAAGTACATAAATATTGTGGCATACAGAAGAGTTTCCTATCCTCTTTGACGCCTGCTTACATCGGTTGTGTTTTTGTTTGTTTGCATAGAAAACTAAGTACAATAGACATTAGAAAAATACACTTGACTATGTAAATTCACATACATATTAAAAACGAAAATAGAGTAACCCGACGAAGGCGCGACTGGCTTGAATATTTCCGCTTAGCCTAATGAACATTTATCTGGTATTTGCTAATTTCTGGGATTTATTGATCTGGTAGTTATTGTTTGTTTTGCTTTGTAGTTGATGCTTGTTCTAGCCATGAGGTAGAGCATTTTTTTTCGACCGCCAGTGGCTTAAAGCTACCATTCAAGGTTCTATATTCCTAGGGTTGTTTGTTTTGTTTTGTTTGTTGTTTGGGGGCACACACACTTCCATTTGAGTTTCGTGGAGTTTCAAGTTTGACATTCGTGGATCTTAAACTAGGTTGGCGTCCTTGGCCATGCTATAGAAGGCCGACTTGGGATTGTCCAGGAGCTCCGTGGGCGAGGCGAACTCTGTGATCTGGCCCTTGTCCAGCACAATCACCTTGTCCGAGTCCAAGATAGTGTTCAAGCGATGGGCAATAGTTAGCACGGTGCAATCCCGGAACTCCGTGCGGATGGTTTTCTACAATAAAGATATAAATAATTAGTTTATAATGTAAATATTAAATATTGGAGGATACCCACCTGGATCAAATCATCTGTTTCCAGATCCACAGCGGCAGTGGCTTCATCCAGCACCAGCACCTTGGTCTTACGCAGCAGGGCTCGGGCCAGGCAAACCAATTGACGCTGACCCACCGATAGATTCTCACCGCCCTCGGCAATCTCGTGGTTCAGGCCAGCAGCCAAGCTCTTAACGAAGGACTTCAGATGGGACAGTTCCAGGGCCTTCCAGATCTCGTCATCGGTCTTGATCTCGAAGGGATCTAGATTGATACGCAGAGAGCCAGAGAAGAGGACAGGATCCTGCGGGATAATGGTGAGGCGGGAGCGGAGCATGTGCAGACCCATGGTGGCAATGTCCACGCCATCGATGGAGATGCGACCACCGGCAGCTTCAATGATTCTAATGGAATAATATAAATATTAGCATATCTTTCACAAAATTTATTTAATTCGTAATTTTCTTACCTGAACAAAGCCAGGGTGAGACTGGATTTACCGGCTCCCGTGCGTCCCACGATGCCCACCTTCTCGCCACCCTTGATGTTGAAGCTAACGCCGCGCAGCACCAGATCCAGTCCCTCGCGATACCGCACCTGGAAGTTCTGGAACTCGACACGTCCCTCCTCCGGCCAGTTCTTGGGCTTGCTCTTGTCCTGCTCCAGCTCCCAGGCAGCCTCCTGCTTGGTCTCACCATACTCCTTGATACGCTCCACGGACACAATGTTCGTCTCAATATCCGAGGTCATGCGCACCAGCCAGTTGAGGGTTTGGGTCACTTGCAGGGCATAGCTCACCGACAGACCCACCAAGCCGGGATTGGTTTGACCGCCGAGCACGGCAAAGAGCGAGGCGAACAGGATGATCAGATTGCCCACCATCTCCAGACGAATGGCCAGCCAACGGTTGGCAATCACGGAAGGATATTTGCACACCTGGTTCTTGTCCACCTTGGCATCGGATTCGTCGATGAAGCTGTAGATTATAAAAAGGATTTATAGTACAAAAATATAAATAAATTCATAAAGAAAAACTCACCGATTTCCCACATTGTAAGCACGAATGGTCGAAGCTCCGGTGACGGTCTCACTGAAATGCGAGTAAATCGGGGATCGGGAGACGGATTCCAAACGCATCAGCTGCCGGGAGGTGGCCACATAAAAGCGCTGGGCAAAGTAGTACAGGAAGGCAATCGGCACGATCACGGCGAGGAAAATGGGCGTGGACATACTAATAACCACAATCGTAGCCAGAACCTAACCAATGGCAATAAACCAATATTAATAAATATAATTCGGGGTGCGGGAATCGATCTAAGGTGCGAGAATATGCGGGGGTTAATCGGAAAATCATGATGAACGGAAAAGTGTAATGAATTGTTGCCTTTCTTTTTTATTTTTTGGATCGAACGCAACTACTTGATGAGAGGATTGTTTAGGGGTGTATAAGGATAAAGGTGGAGTCATAAGGCGCCGCCAATCGGGGGAATGTTAACCTGGGTTAGTCATTGGATATATGCACACAGGATTAATGTCGCTTTGAGGGGGTGCTGGTTACTTCCGATGCTTTGTGTACACTTTTTTGTAGCAATTTGAAGACAGTTCCTAGAGTGCCTAATGCAAGGGACAATTACCTCGTACGCACACCAAATGCAATCGTTAATGACTTGCGGCATTTTCTGGTCAACCGACTCGATGTCTTTCGAGAATCGGGACAACATGCGACCCACCGGCGTCGTATCGAACATGGACATGGGTGCCCTGAGCACGTTCTTGAGGAGCAGCGAGTGCAGCACAATGGCGGCATGCAAGCTGCCCAGAGCCGGCGCCAGGTCGGAAACGAATGACGAGATACCTGCGATTATGCAATTCGGTACGAGTGGTGGATTAATTATCGATATCGATATCGGATGCTAAGGATCCAAATCGAAGGAAATAGGCGCTCGAGAAAGGGTTTTTCGAGTAGGAAAATCGTTTAAGAGGTTGCCCAGTCAAGTCCGTAGATTGATTCAGAAATGACTTACACTCATGGCTAAATATTTAGTTAACTGATCATGAATATGTTGTTAAAAGTAAATTTGATATGGAAGAAGTAGATTAATTAATTATAAACACAATTTTAAGTCTAAGAAAAATCCCACTGTGAACAGACTTTCTTTTTTGATCACTGATTTAAAGCTTTAAGCAAAAACGTATGAAACGTATATTTAACGAAAAGACCTTTTTGAAGACATATATTTTTTAATCTTTGTTTAAACTGACTTCTTCCGTATTTTATTATACTTTCATTACTTCAAATTTCCCTCTAACAAATATATTTTCTTGCTAAATATTCAGCTTTTCTACGAGTCTTTAGGCTCTCTTTCGATTTCCGTTTACAAAAAGGAAGACAGACAGCCACAGGAAAAAGATTCTTAACTTATGTGATTAGAGTTGAACGAGACACAACATGCGCCCGCCCCGTAAAACCCTCAAAGTATTTACAAACTACTTTCCAGAAATGTGTGAGGAATGCCAAGGGGAAACCCTCAAATTGCTACGAGCTGGGAGTTTGTACAATGTGAAATTCGTATAATTGTGTTAGTTGAGATTAGTTTTGAAACAATTATTTGCTTTAATAATTTGCTTTGGTGGTTAGTCACAGCGCACGTACCCGGAACACTTGCGAGTTAAAGACGCGTATTAGTTCTGGCAGGACCAAATCCAATTTGTATATATCGTTGGCCAGACGATCGAGTATGCGTGCCCGGGGTTGAATGTCGAAAAAGGATTGCGGGGCGCGCATAATGCGGCTCAATAGGAAAATAAACATTTTCCGGGCCCCAATCAAGGCGCCTAGGTATACTATAATCACACTGCCTATGTAGGTGAGGACTAGGAATTGCGAAGGAAATATGTTCTTTAAGACGTGTAGGGTAATCTTATTAAATTTCAATAATTTTATATGGGACACTATAAAAACCGGGACCGGAGTTAGGACACAAACTAAATTTAGAGGGTTAGTTAATGATTGTTTGGGTACGATACAAAGAAAGATTTTTACAAAGGAGGAACTCTACAAAATATTAAGGACCTAATAAACATTTAAATATTTTAAAAACCAATTTATCAATATTTTCAAGGAATATTTTGGTTGAATTAAAAAGATTTTCTATCACATGCCATCTAATGATTACTTCTCAATTTCTCTTTTCTTTTTTAGAAATAAATAAACTCGCAAATCTTTAAATAAAAACCTTTAAAACAACTTCACTCAAAGTTCATCTACTTAAGAGATTACCTGAAAGGCTGTGCTCAAGACCATTCTTATATTAATCGGCATTACCAGGTCCAAACAGTTGATATCGTTCGAACAGCGATCCAAGAGGCGACCTTTGGGCGTGATATCGAAAAACTCAGAGGGACAATGCATAATGTGGTTAAAGAGTCGATGGAACACTCTGGATGAGGCGTGAAGGGTGGCTGTGAAAAGGGCTATGGCGGCGCCGTAATTGCAAATTCCTAACACGATTCAATGGGTTCATTATAGAGAAAGGAAAGAGATCGAATGAGATAAAGAGAGATATCGAATGTTAGAGATATATATGGGAATGGGACAGAACTCTCCGTAACGAAAGTTCTGCAGGTACAAACCGTAGTAACTCTTTAGAGGCTACAAATCAAAAATTTGATCACAATAATAATGATAATAACAATAAAGGGGGGAGAAAAATACTGAAAACAAATTTGGATTGTGGGGAGATCAAATATGCAAATACCATAAAAATAAAGGTCATAAAGGAGTCCATGGTGGCGGGCAACTCTTCGTCGATAACCTCCATATCGCCGCTAAAACTGTTCAAGAGTCGCCCGATCGGCGTTATGTCGAAGAATCGGCAAACGGAGCCACGGATCACGATGCGCAGCAGATCGTTGTGGATGACCTTGGCCGCATGGAAGCCGCCCACGTAGACGACCACCACAGCGAAGTAGGCTAGCACACCTGGTGTCAATCGGAAAGGGGGGTAAGAGCGGAACACAGGTGTGCCGAAGGGCACTGGGTCAATATGTATGTCTGTGGGTGGGTGGGGGAAACGATATATGATGAGGCGATCTCCTACATTATCGTCTATCCAACGAAGCGTGATGGCAGCGCCCCCACTAATAACCAGTCTTAAAGTTAGGCTCCGAGACCAGTATATCGTCAGAGTGTTTTATGTTTAACCAAGGCCCCCGATTAGGGTTGGGCTTAAACTAGTAATGGGTTTAGAGTTCCCCTTTCGGGCTTTCGCACACACATAACTCGCACATAAAAATTAAAGGCAGTGTTTGCTATCTAATGACTCTCTTATCCAATAAAAGTGTTCTTTTGATCCAAAAAATAAGAAAGGCAATAAATGATTGAAGCTTGTGGGGAATGTAGGCTCAATTTAAAGCTAGAAAGCTTTTTAGTTGTGGTTTAAAATAAAAGTTATGTTGGTTAGTTTAGCTTAGTAAAATGTCTGATGGATTTGAGAAGGTTTAGAGTTTTAAGGGATAACATAATAATAAAATGCGTAATGCCACAAGACAGAGCCTTTTGCTTGTATTGTAAGGGATTTACGCATCATATTGTTATATTTGCTTTGGATATACTAGGTAAATTATGAAAATTATGAAAATTAGAAGTGAATAAGATGTTTAACATACAGTTAGTTTTAACTGCACATTAAGTGGTGTATATACAGTGAATTTAATGTATTTTTAGAGGTAAATAAAAGGAAATCTATGAGTATAAAATGATTTTATAATAGCTTTATGGTTTTATTAGTTGCTAGGATTCAAGGTGAAAGGAATTGGGATGTTAAGGATGGGTATTAAGGATATTTGATGCATAAGGAAGCCAGATTAAAGGTTTTAAGTTCAACTAGGAAGTGATTCAGATTAGGGTGCCTTGGGAGGTGGTTAGTAACATAGGGGGGTTTCAGGGCAAGGCTTTAGGCAACTCCCAGTTCCATCAGCAGGCAGCGGGTATATGGAAAAGGTTAAGACAAAATCTTTACCGCGAAACACGTGTTCAACAACTGAACAATTATCGAGGGCAGCACGCCGTCAACCGTGTCTATATCCTTTGAGTAACGACTCAAAATGCGACCTATCGGCGTTGTGTCGAACAGTTCCATGGGCCACCTGAGCCCTCTGTTCAGCAGCTTGTTGAATACATCTATGGAGCTGTGAAGGCATCCGAGGGCCAAGGCCAGACCCGATAAATACTTAGCCAAAACTGCATGGAATGTAAATGGGATTTTTAGGTTCTCTGAAGTTCACCATTGAGGAGGATTACACATGAAACTAACTTTCTAAAAAACAAAAAATTTAACTCATCATGCCGCTAAGTTTGTGTTGGTGTAAGCCCCCAAGAAAGGTTAGTGATCGTATATACATATATTTTTACACAACATTGAACGTTGGAGTTAGTGCCAAATTTGATTACTATATTTTTACATCTGCAAACGTGCAATATTTTAGCGGGGGACTACTTGAGGAAAGTTTGCCAATTTTGGGGAAAGTAATTATAGCCTGCAGTCGAAGAAATAGTTGGGTACAGTCTGCAGTAGTAGTATTATAACAGTCTGGAAAAAGCTGCAATTCGCTGAAAAAATTCCCTAAGAACCCCAAAAATTGCCTGACCCTTAAAGCCTTGTTTTGATAGAGGGGAAGTTTGGTTTGAGATTCTGATTCTTCAAAGGAATATAGGTGCTCAAAAATAGATAGAGTGTAAGATATAAAGTATTTTATAGTTATAAGTCAGTCGAGATAAATAATAACTCTTTCTTGTTTCATAAATAAGCCAATTAACTTTTTGTGATATTCTCTACTTCTATTGTTAGAATCTCTCTACTGACTTATAGCTTTGACTTATAACTCCTATGGGTTGGACAATTACCGCAAAGGCTTGACTGATCACCATGCGCCACAACATGGGCAGGATATTGTCTATGGTATCAACATCCTTGGCGAAACGATTGACCACGCGACCAATGGGCGTGGTATCGAACAGTTCCATGGTAACTGAAAATTCAATTATTTATTTTGTGATTTTTTTGTTTTAAACTTGTGTGACGTACTACCAATGTACTCAGCTGCCGAATGGTTTGTCTTGTAAAACCTTTAGTCCCTGACAGACACAATTTTCTGTTACACTTCTAGTTAAAACTTCTATTTCATCCTAACCCTTCAAGTCTTGCTTTGACTATGATGCAGAAATATAGTGAGAAATTACCGCAAAGGCTTGACTGATCACCACGCGCCATAACATTGGCAGGACATTGTCTATGGTATCAACATCCTTGGCAAAACGATTGACAACGCGACCAATGGGCGTGGTGTCGAAGAGTTCCATGGGCCAGCGGAAGACGTAGTAGAGAAGAGTCTCGTGCAGGATCTTGGAGCAGTAGATGCAGCCAAGAGCCAGCGAGAGCGAACAGATAAAGTACGAGAAGACTGGAATTTTTAAATAATATGTAAATATTAAAGAGAAGCTAAAGCGGCAAAGCGTGGACAACACAGGACCTACAACTTTGGTGACAAGAACAAAAACCTACTCAGCCGGGGACTGGGATTCGATGGGAATTTTGGGAGGACTAAATGACTTTCTCTAGAATAATTACCACAAACAATTGCATAACGCCGAACCGCAAATTGAGTGGCAGGGTATTGTCAATAGTGTCGATGTCCTTGGAAAAGCGATTCACAATGCGGCCGAGCGGTGTGATATCGAACATTTCCATCGGCCAACGCATTGTGGCCAGAAGGAGGACGTTGTGCATATACCGAGCGCTGTAGACACAGCCCAGGGAAAGGATCAGGGTGGACAGATACCCGCCAAGAACTTTAAAAGGGAGCGAAGAAATTGACATATCAATTAGTGATCCGATACCGCCACAAAAACCTCTTGCCCCAGCGACGATGGATGTTTGCTGAGTCGGAATCTTATTTTACCTTTTAGAATATGTACAACATAAAACTAATAATTTATCACATCTTTTGATAAATAAATAATTTGTCTAACCAATTATCTAATTTTTGTATTAGTGAAAACGAGATTCCAACTCAACCATCTTTTGTTTAGTAAAAGAATTATTAGTGGATTTTTTGGATGCAAGATGAACCAAGCCATGATATATATAGGATGAACTTATTTGATTCCTTAGTGCCGTGCTTGGATTTATTTAGTTGATAGCATTTGCCACGGCATCTGCCCTTTCGATCCGAACCCAAATCAATTACCATGAATGCCTGGCCCAAGACTACACGGATGTTGAATGGCAGGACATTATCTATTGTATCGATATCTTTCGAAAACCGATTGACAATGCGTCCCAGCGGTGTTGTGTCGAAGAGTTCCATTGGCCAGCGGAGATTGAAGTACAGGAGGGTCGTATGTAACACCCGTGAGCACTCGAGACAACCCAATGAGATGGAGAGGGATGAGAAGAAGTTCGTGGCGACTAAAATTTTTGTAACGATCGTATTATCGATAATTGCGATTATTGGTCGATTATAACTTTTTTTGTTTGTTTTGTGGATTGTAGTTGAAGAATTAAAATTTACAGAACGGAAAATAAAATAAAGGAAATGCACACATTTACGCACACATACACACACAGAGGGAGAACTGTTAGCTACGAAAGGTTAGTAAATTGTTCCGATTCACGATAAAATCGAGGACAAATCGCTATCTAGAACATATTTTTGTCTACGAAAATTAACTGTGTAATATTAATAGTTCTTATTAATATCGAAAGCCTTTTGTTTTCTGTTTCTGTTTAAGCGTGCAGAAATATAAAATATTCTTAGTTTCTTAATGTGTAAGTGTTTTTAGCTTTGTGTGCATTGCGTGTGGTTTTGTGTTAAGCCAAAGCTTGTGGTGGTTAGTTTATTATACATCGACAGGCTGAGAATAGAGATACATATTGATAGGAAAAGTCCGAATGATATATTGACGAAAATATCGCGCTCAATATCAATCTTCTATATATCGAACTAATCAATATCGAAGAATATTACCGTTTAAATACCGATATTGTCAAAAAAATTTGATATTTAATGTAATTGTATCATTTTCGATCCTACTAGTTCGATATATTAAACGAAATATCGAATTTTTATATATTTAATTCGCAACGTTATAGACTTTCAACATTCGCATCAAATATCAATACAGTATCGGTATATTGATAATCCCTAGCTGAGATTAATTAAAACCGTCTACTAAAAGCTGAGCAGCATGTGTCCTCTTGGCGCCAAAGTTAGAAGCAATCAAAAAAACAAAAAAAACATAAATAATAACCCCTTAAACCAAACAAAAATGGAAGCACACAAAAAAATATATCTTACAAAAAGATGGAATCAATGGAATAATAGAAAAAATCTCTTTACCGTTTGAAATTGTTGAATTCTTTCGCTTTAATTAATGCGTTTTGTATGCTAATATTCACAATTAAAAAAGCTGTTTAACTGGCTTTTTAAATGAGAAACTTTACGCACTAAGACCATCTTTTTGTAAGCATATTTAAAAACATTTAACAGATAAAAACACATAAACCGTAACCAGAGGCTTTAAATTAAAAAAAAAAAATCATGCAATAGAAAAAAACAACTTAAACTAAAAAACAAAATGGACAAAACGAACATGAAACAAGTAGAACTTCAAACGAATAATATAAAAATTAAATCGAATCACAATGGACTCACCTTGACCAAAGCCGAAGGCACCGTAAACACCCAGATACATGTCCCTGAGGCCAGTGTCATTGCCAACATTCTCGTCATTGGCCCACTTAGTGAGCCATAGGTTAGAGCCGATTTGGAATGCTTGGAAAATGAAGTTCAGGATGAGCGTGGCCAGCGACAGGAAAATGCCAACACTCTTGATGTAGTGCTTGTACACAGCAAACTCTACGCCGCCGGTTTGTGACTTTTCCGTTTCAATCAGCTTGCCCTCGACCTCTTGCTTCTTTTTCAGGGAAGCGGCGGAGGCCACAGAGTCGTGGGAATTCTGGCGCTTTGTCCGCCTGCGAAGGCTTCCATTTCCTCCACCCATCAGACTGTCAGCGGAGGTTACGGAGCTGGGAAATACAAATGAAGGTAAGGCATATTTTCTTGAATATATATACTGTATGTACTTACATAGAATCGGACAAGCTTTCCGTGCGCGCCAACTTAATGGCCTTCTCGACACTGCCTAGCAATTCAGGGACATCTCCGGTGCTGGAGATCTGGCGCTTGATCTGGTTGAGCTCCTCCTCCTCTTCATTACCTTCCTGCAGATGCTGGATGATGAAGTCGGCGAAGGCGCCCTTGTTCTTAACCAATTGATCAAAGGCGCCGCTCTCACTGATCTCGCCCATTTTCATCACATAGATGCTGTCCACCTGGGGCAGGAAGGTGACGCCATGGGTGACAAGGATGCGGGACTTGCGGGCGAGCATGCCCTTAGGTCCGATCACCTCCTCGAAAATGTGCTTGCCCACATGGGCGTCGACGGCGCTGAGCGGATCGTCCAGCAGATAGAGATCGGCATCGCTGTACACGGCACGGGCCAGGGAGATGCGCTGCTTTTGGCCACCTGAGAGATTAATGCCCTTCTCACCAATTTCAGTTAGATCTCCCGCCGACAGAATTTCGATATCGGCACGCAGGGCGCAGGCATCGATGACCTTGTTGTAGCGTTTCCGGTCGTAGGCCTGGCCAAAGAGGATGTTGTCCCGCACCGTCGCATTTTGGATCCACGCTTGCTGGGGCACATAGGCCAGCTTGCCCACCGTGTTGACATGGCCTGCAAGTTTCTCCATTTCGCCTAAGAAGGCCTGGACAACCGACGATTTGCCGGAGCCCACAGTGCCCACAAGGGCCACCAAGTTGCTCTTGCGCACTTCAATGTTGATGTTGCGCAGCGTGATCTCGTCGCCCCAAGAGAACTCGCCATTTTCAATGGTCATGGGGTGGGCTGGAATAGAATCAAATCATTAGATTATATAAAAATGTCTAAGAAATGCTATTACTTACGTTTGGACGAGTCATGGGTGACGCTGTTAGGGTCCAGTTCCTCACTGTTCAGGAACTTGTTTATACGCTTCACAGAAACTTGCGTCTATTGCGCACATGGAAATGGGAAATCGATTAATATACTTTGCACAATAAACTAATTTTTAAACACACAGTATATGTTAGTAGGTCTTGGGAAAAGGGAAAGTATGAAATGGAGGGAGATGGCCATAAAATGTCCTAATCCAAATTTCAATGAATGAAAAATATCCTCGGAGTCTGCCGAGAGCTTTAACGCCCCTGCAGAATGGCGAGAGAATTTAAGGGGCTACTTTACAAAATTATTTTTACAAGAAATGAAACAGAATTCGTTAAAAAATTTTTCGAAACTAATCCAAATGAATGCTTTAAATTTAATCGACATATAAAAACCCTCACAAACAAAAATTCTTGTATATTTTAATCAATACCAAAAACCCACACCTCTCTTTCAAAGCAGACAAACCCTCGTGACTTCATTAAAACCTATAATTAAAACCCCCAATAAGGGCCCTCTGCAAGGGCATATTTAGAGAAACAAAAAAACCCAAACAAATGGTTGCTATCGAAACGGAAGAAGAGAGTCCCCACAACCATATATATGCGACAAATCGGAACTGGTTTGGTTCGGACAACTTTAAATCCCATGTGAATGAGATGATGAAAAATTTAAATTAAATAATAATGAAACCAAGAAATTGAGGATCAGGAATTTTTTGTTAAAGGGACATTTCTCGGTGTAAATTGTTTGCTAAAAAAGAATTCAAATTGAGTAAATAAACATAAATCACAATCACAAAACGGCACAAAATCATCGATCACAGTGGGGCCGGGGATCATGGGAATCATCTTATAATCCCACAGCCTCACTGTGATCGACTAAAATGGGTAGTATTTTGGTATTGCAATCGGGCGTAACTTACTTGTACCAGGTTGGTGATCAGCATGGGCAACATTGTTAACGGAAAACGTAGGATGTTGAATAATGATAATGAGACAAAGGTTTTTGTGGCATCAAGCACGTTATTTTCATCGATTAGAACGTAAGTGGCGAATGTAACTAATGAGACCTACGAAAAAATAATACACAATATGGTTTAAGGCGTTGCTAAAAATGGCATTTCTTGATCCTTTAGATTTTGTTGGCAGGAATATGGAATTAGGAGAGGCAGTGATGCACCATAGCCGAAGAATTGAAGGAGATTCCGTCATCATCATCAATATCACTGATGTAGCCAGGCGGTTCCGTACCTCGGCTATGTCAACACTCAGCATAGGCAAGACGGTCAGCGGAATTTTCATGATGTCGAAGAGGGCGAGTGAGACGAACACCTTCTCGACGCTCAGCTGATTCGCCTCGCTGACCAAGACGTAAGTTGCGAACGTGACCAGGGAAACCTTTTTGTAATTGTTCGAACACGAAGGAGCACACACATATTTGCCAGATTAGTCCACTTGCCAGAAAGGGTTCCACAACTCAATCATCATTATCCCGGACGGCTGTAAAGAGATTCTCGAAGGACTCAGAGCCCTGCGGGGCTGGTATATCTTACCAGGAAGGGAGCGCAGGACCAAAGGAACGAGGTTCCGGCATTCAGATAAGCGGTGGATCTCAAAGTCGCAATTTCCTTGTCACGGATATCCAGGACTTGCTTCTCGAAGCTCGGCTCCCAGGCATACAGTTTCAAGACCTTTTCAGGAAATGAAAATATAAGTTGTAAATATTTTTATATATTTTGTAGGCTTAGTATATTAAAAGAACTCTTCTGAATTAAATACTTGACTTGAGGGTTTAGGGATTAGCTACGAATGAAAATTGTTAATTATAGGCCGGGTTTCCCTTGTTTTTTTAGGTACTCCGCCGTTCAAGTGCTCATTAAAAGGGATTACTTGCAAAACCTGACCCTATAGTCGATCTTTCTCTCGTAATAATAATAATAATATCCCTAATCCCTTCAACTCACCTTAATGCCGCTGAGGACTTCGTTCATCAACTTCACACGCTCATCCTTGTACTTCATCTGCCTGATCTGAAAGGTCTTGATGCGACTGGCAATCACTCCGTTCACGGGGATCAGGATAATCATCACAGCCAGACCCGCCAGCACAGAGGGTCCCAGCTGCTGCCAGAGGAAGAATAGAGCCAAACCGATCTGTAGAGGCGCCGACCAGATCATGTTCAGGTAGGTAGTCAACTCCATGAAACGCTGGGCATCCACGGCCATCAGGTTGACGATCTCGCCGACGGTGGACTCCTTTTTGGTGGAGTTCGAAATGCGCAGGGCCTTGCGATAGATGGCATTGATCAAGGCAGTCCTGATCCTCAGGCCCACAATGAACATGCGGTGAAAGTACTGGCCTAGAATAAAGGTCTGGGCAGCGGCCAAGACGAACAGCAGGACGGAAAACAAAATGCCCTTCCACTCGGGCTGCGGATCCTTCTCCTGATCCTCTACAAATGAGATGATCAAACTCAAAACCTGTGGCTGGGCGAAGGTCAAGACATCGGTGAAGAGCTTCATCAGGGCGCCAAACATAAAGACACCGCCGAAGGACTTGTAGATGGGTGGCATAATACTGGCCATTCCCTTTTTGCGACCGTTCTTCTCGCCATGCGGATTCTCGAAGGTCACGTTGCCGTTGCTGAATTGAGCCTTCGGCTCGATGCGGGTCTTGCTCTTGTAGTTCTTTCTCACGTTTTGGTTCCAGTGATGGGCAAAGATGGGCATCACCTCGGAACAGCTGTCCTGCGGGCGCAGATCCCACAGATCCTTCTCTTCCAGCGGGTTCCGGTAACCCTTGAGGGCCATCCTATCGAACCACTGGTAGGTGATCCTTGAGAGGAAACTGGCCGACAGCTCGGGAATCTCGTTCTCACCCCGCTGGTACTTGGTCTGTCGCGGCATGCCATCAGCGAAGCAGTTAAGGATTAGCATGATGCACGAGAAGGTGAAGAAGATGAAGAAGCTGACGAACTGGTATTCCTCCCAGGAGAAATCCTGCTCTGTGGGCTGCTCGGAGCTCAAGATCTCCTCGCGCTCCTTATCCAAGCGAACTTCCGTGCGGCAGCGTGGAATCGAGAGTACGACGAGTAGGAACCAAAACAGGAACTGACAGCCCGTGGTCTGGACACCGTACTTCCGGTTCAGTGGGATGAACAAGAAGATCAGCAGGAAGGTGGCGAACTTGATGATCGGACCCCACACATCCAGGGCGTACAAAGGCAACTCACTGTCGCCGCCCTTCTTGATCAGAGCCATAATCAGATCCAAAGCGGTGATGACCAGCAGGCCCACATTGACCAGGGCCTTGCTCACATTCAGCTTGTTCCACGGAATATTCCTGTCCAAACTCGCCTTCAAGTAGTAGAAATCGAAGGCCACGAACAGCCAGTAGAAGGCGCAGGGCGTCCATACCAAAGCCGTTTGTTCAAAGCACGGCGTAAAGTCGGGGGTGTTGGTATACCATGTCTCCGTTGAGTTCTATTTGGTGAAAGATATCATTAAAAACTATTAATAATTACCGCGGTTCCTATTGAGCGATGGATGCACTCACCCAGAACGTGGAGCCACAGAATCTGTCCATCGGCGAACTTGTGTCCTCCGCCATGGTCACTCGTCGTCTTCCTTGGTACCTCCTCCACGTGTAATCCTATATCTTGGGTTATATTTGGCGATGTGGTAACTGTAGAGCGGTAGAAAAACAACGGATTATCAATACTGTCTGCTCGCCAGCTGTTTCGTTCCCAAAGCGGGGGCAGCAACAACACCAACCAGCCGCCAATTCTAATTATTTCTTACAATGGTATTTTTTAGTATTTTGCTTGATACAGTGGGTATTGCATAAGAGTGCCGCAAGCATGGAGTATTGGTATCATTTCCAAAAAATTTTCAGTAAGAGGGGATATTTTTATTTGTCGTGGCTATCAGACTTTGTTATTAAATATTTAAAAAAAAAATGTAATTTATATATAAATAAAAATATAATATATAAATATTTATAACATAAAATAATATATAACAAAAAAATAGAGAACGCCGGCACGCCGAAGTTTGTATACCCTTGCAGCATCATTATGAATTAATAAAACGTTATGTTATGTTATCAAATGAAAAGTAAAACTAACAGGAATTGTACTCAACATTAATACATATAAAAATTCGGTTTAGCATTACGTATTCGTAACTTTTCCCGAACATTCCTATGGCAGCTATATGATATAGTAGTCCGATTGTGATCAAATTAAAACCGAAATTCTAGAATAATATAAAATGGCCATGTCTTAAATTATACGAAAATATGTTAAAAATTGGACAAGTAAAAATTTTTTTTCTGAAAATGTACCGATCGTTCCTATGGCAGCTGCAAGGGTATAAAAATCATAACAACAAAAGAAGACAAATATTACTATATTAAATATTTATTTTATTAAGTGGCTGCATTATATATAATATTTATTAAAAAATCATAAACAGGTTCAATGAAACTCATAGTCTCATTCTTATGAAATTTTTGGTAAAATTTTGCAAGTTATAATTCTTAAGAAAATTTTGTAATCTTATTTAATCTTATTTTTTATTTAAATATCCCAAAGAGACAAATACTTTTATTTTATACTTCGATTTCCCTTGAATAAGGGCTGGTTATGACTTTTAATATATAAACTAAACATTTAAAACTTTACAACTTTCACTATAGATTTCCACTGTACCTTTGTAGCCTTTGGTATTTTCTCGGTATTGTGAGTTTTAATAACACTGTCCACCTGCGGTCATACCATTACAGCCCTTTTTCAATCGAACCAAGTTGGCAGTGCCGTTTTAGATTTTCAGAAATTTGCGACACTTTTAGCTTGCCGAACGTGAAAAGAATTGTTAATTTTTGTTTTAACTCGTGACTGATTGCTAATAGCTCATAGAAAATGGCGCGTCGCTCGAATTTCATTGAGGGTAACGACAATTTTCGCGAGCAGAATCTGCGTTTTGTGCGGGTAAGCGAAGTGCCACCGCCAAGAAGAGGAAGAGCACATTCAACAGAAAACTAAACAATTTTGTATTTATTAACACAGAACGAGTTTGAGGACAATATTAACCAGTTCTTTGGCGGTGCTAATCCGAGCGGAGGTAGCAGCCAGCAGAAGCCGCCGCCGCGGGACTCGCTAATTGTGCAGCCAACGCCAGGTGAGTGCCGTCAACATAACAGGAATTTGCACACAGAAAAACACCGACGGAGAATCCGCGGGAATCTTGTCGGTCAGGCATGACGCGGCCATCACTTATATTCAGCCGGCTGCACCAGCTAGCTCTAATCTCTGCGAGTGCGGAACCATGTCGTCCCAGATAAACATCTCACGTCGCTATCGATTGCGCTTAAGGACGGGCGGTACAGTAAACCGATGATAAGACGGACACCAGCACGCGTACACCAAAGTAAACACGCGATAAGACGGAACTGATAGAGATAAACTTTTTTGTGTCCAGGGTTAAAAATTAGAAAGGAAGATACGGAAACGAAAAACCCAACAGTGAACTCGCGATATAACAAACGATATTATTAGAATTAACCCTTAAATGCCTAGGACATACTCTTTCGTTTGTTACCTGGAATTAAGCAATTTTGGTAGCACAATGGTATATTTTTCAATTAGTTCTTTCAAGTTTAATACTTGTTTTAAATAAGAAATATGTAATAATAGAACTAACCGCTTTGTTATAGAATACAGAATTTTATGTTGGTATAATTCTATTATTTTGTTAAATATATTTTTTAAACTTATTTCAGTAAACTAATTTCTACTATCAAGAACTTTTTATACTCATTAAATATTTTAAATACTAAATATTTTCTTAAATAATCCAATTCTTTTAAAACAATCTTTGAATCTTAAATGTATCCCTCCTAACTCTTTAAATTTAAATGATCAGGCATTTAAGGGGCTAAGACTCCCCTATTAAGTTTAGTTTCTAATCTTTTTCGTAATTGTGTGTTATGCGCCGATAAGTGTTTACATGCCCAGGGCCACGTCGCGGAAGGTCCCCTCATCATCATCATCAACGCGCACCCACTTGAAGCTATAGTTTATTGTCCAACCTGACCAGCGACGACGACAATTCACTGTCAATGACAAATGTGCACCGAAAACGAGTTTTCCCCGCCTCGGAGAACCAAATCAAAAAACTGAACTCGGCAAATAAAAGGAGAACTCACGTTGAGAAAGACAAACTCGGCGCAGCTAATCTTCAACAGAGCCGCAAATTTAGCTAGAGGCGTTGGACTAGTCACATTTTATGGGCGCTAAAAACTTGTTTGCCCCTTTACGCGTGTATTTTAAGCATGCTTGCTGGCTGGCTTTAGATAAAATTCTAACGCGGGGCAACGAAACGGGTATTATTTTCAGTTTTGATATAATTAACGGCGAAACCTGTTGGCCAACAGCGAGCGACGAGCGATTATATAAGCACAACAAAACCCCCTTGGCAGCAGCAAACCCAACTGAATTCCATGCAACAAATTTCTAATTGTTTTTTCACTCTCTTGAAAAATTTCTCTTTTGCATAAAAAGCGTCGAGTCACGATGAAATGCTAAGCGAAAACAAATCCCAACAGTTTGCTATCGTCTCTTGACTCTCCGATAAAAATGCCGGAAAAAGCATGCTGGAGAAGAGAAAACTCGGAGTCTTTCTCTCCGCTGTTTACCTTGGATTCGCCGACGAGCCGGCATAAATTGTTTATACAATTTTTTGCAGGGCAAAACCAACAAACAAAACGGCTGAGAAGTGATTTATTTACACAGCACCAGAGCACATATTTACAACACTTGACAGGGGGCTGTCTTTATTAATAAAGAAAACTGGAGATAGGGAGTGTGGCACTTCCCTGAATCAGAGAGCAAACTCCAAAGAAGAACACGTCTCTTCTCCATAGCTTTGCTTTATCTCAGAGCTCCTTATCGTCACTATATATACACTGGATTCCAGTTTGTTGTTACTCTAATTCTGAATTGCAGTCTATAATCCTAATTACTGGCTCCTTATCGCGCAACACTTGTTTGCTCTAGTTGCTGCTGCTGAGCTCTTATTATAATAATCGTGATGGGCAGAAGCTGTCGAAGCTCTGTAGGGGAGAGATACCAAATCTTCCAAGGCCCATATGACGTCAGCAGCGGCACACACACACAGAAACTCACAAAACTGGTCGTTACAGTGAAGCTCACAAAGCAATTAGTTGCTATCGGCGTGTAATTTCATTTGAATGAAAACACAAAAACCTTGCGCACTTCAATTAAATATTTTTTATCAATTAAATAATCGCGCTACAAGCATGACAGAACACTAATGGTTATTATCAAACAGAACAGTCTTTTGATAGTGATTCACCCACTCTCTGGCGAAGGAATGTTTGGCGCGGGATTCTCTGGAACAAATTCAGGAAATTTCACAATTTCAGGCAAAGCTACGAGACTTTCGCACCCACCAAAAACTATACAGATACATATGCATATGTACAACTATTTCACATAGATACCAACGCACTCACACACATCACACACACTCTGGTTTCGCTTTGGCGAACAACAACAACATGGGACGGCGGCGTCGGTGGTTTCGATGCGACTGAAATGTCACTTTATAATTACCTCGGCGTAGGAAAAAAGTCGCTGCGATTCAAACGGATCGCAACGGAGCGAATAGAATCGAAGCGGACGGATGGAGGGCAGTAGGAATATAGCAGGAACGGCAGCAGCAGCAGGCAGCGGGAACAAAGCACTTAAATCCACGGACCACCGGCTCGTAACGAGCGAAAAAGGCAACTGAATTCGAGGCAAGCGCGGCGAACAAACTTATTTGTTTTGCCCTGTCAATCGGACACAAAACAGAAAATGAGATAATAGCCGTCGCAGAGCGGGAGAACAGCGCAGTAACAAAATATAGAGAGAATTGTATATGTCATAGATACTCTTTATTTTATTTTTCTGCTGCCGCTGATCAATTAAAAACGCTGGCAATTGAGGCCCCCGGACTCGCTCTCGCGCGAAGCTCTCCCGCGGAGGGCTAAGACCTTGTTTGGACTGAAAAGACGCCGTATCACGTCCAGAGAGATAACGCTACCGCCACTCTTTTCCACGTATTCGGACGAGCAATATGGGACTTTCCGACTCTGATGAAATTAATTTCGACCGCGTGCCAAATACCGGCAGAGATTCAGGCGGCAGTAGTCCCCAAGCGCGCTCCACACTCTTAAACCTTTTGTTGTCACAAGAGCAAAAACCGAAAGAAAAACTTATCAGCAGATTTGATAACGATAAAACATCTGCTGCTGAGCAGCAGTGGTTGTTAGCCCCCCATGCAAAGAGCTCTTTATTGGATGTTTGCTACGTATATTCCATTACTTTTTGGTATAAGCATGACCATTATTATTAGTGTAGCACAGGTGCTGCGATTGCTAAGAGTGCCTCTGTTGCTTATCAGTTTTTTTTTTTTGTATAATATTTTTATTCTGTATTTTAATTCAATGCAGTGGCCGCTTGGAAATCGGAAACTCGCCTACAAGGGCTGAGAAAATTCTGGAAATCGAATGGATATCCCCTCTGTAAATATTGAAGATTCAATAAATAATAATTGATAGCATTGTTAATCAAATCGATTTCGCTGAATGTTTAAAATACGCCAATAAAGTGTGCAAGGTACTGATATACCAAACATCAACACATTACCATGCGTTTCTATTGCAAAATTAAAATGCTATCAAGATTTAATTACAAACATCAAATGAATTATTGCATTGCATAGCTAAAAACCCATATTGATAAATCAATTCATATGACGCGTTATCTCTAGTTTAATTTGATCTTGAATTCAGCAATTAAATATTATTTCATATTTCCAGCGACCACTGCATAATTTTTACATAAGCCAGCGAACCGAGGATGATTTTTTGCAAGTGACTTAGATAACCCAAAGTGTCCATTTAATTTTTACATTTATTATTTCATGGGATTCCATGAAATTAGGTGCCCTGCCCGATCCCTCGGAGCCGGGCCGCAATTTCGAGCTGGACGTTCGTCGGCAGTTTATCCGCGAACTGGGAGCCAGCCGGATGACTGCTCACGCCCTCGCAGTGCGCACCTTCAGGGTGAAGGACTTCAACCTGCGCTACTTTCAGCGCCAGAGATTCCGGCTCAGCGTTGAGTTGGGTGATAGTCGTCAGAACGTCGTGGATGCCGAGGTGCTCCGAGCCATCGGGGAAGCGGTGGAGAAGAAGGAACCGGATTTTGAGTCACCCCCGCGCACTCCGTCGCCGCCAAGAAACATTGATTGGCATAACGTCAACCGGGATAATTCACCGGTGAGAAACGATGATCGATCGCGGCCAAGGAATCGTCATGTATCAGGCAACCTTCGAGGCATCAGGGACAACGGCCGGGAATTTGGGGAGCATCTGGGACCAAAACGGGAACAGGAGCCGTTCAATCGAAATGCTGGACCGAAAAATGGCCCAAACAATCGATATAATCAAAATCCCAACAGCGATAATCGAAATGCAAATCCCGATGAATTCAATCGCAAAAATTTTAATTCAAATCCGCAAGAGATTAATCGCAATAATCGTAATGCACAGCCGCAAGCGATTAGCCGCAATAATCGTAATGCAAATACTCAGGAATTCGATCGCTATAATCGAAACAGCGATGAATTCAATCGAAATAATCGTAATACAAATCCACAACAAGATTTCCATCATAATGCAAATCCACAAATGGGATTTAATCAAAATATTCGTAATGAAAATCCAGAAATTATTCGCAACAATCGAATCGTGAATCCTCCGACGCCAAATCGGAATCCAAATACACAGGGAAGTCATCACAATAATCGTAATACAGGCAAGGTTGAATTTAACAGGAACGTTAATTGGCAAGATATTAATCGAAATGACCGCCGTGCGAGTCCCGAGGATTTTAATCGAAATCCCCAGGAGTTCAATCGTAATATGAATCCTCAGGAATCAAACCGTAACATGAATCCCCAGGGAAATCGCAATCTGCCTTCAAACCCCAGAGTAGTTCGCGGTACACAATCAAATCGCCGGGTAATGCCACCGAATTTCAATAATCTGGGTGCCAATTCTGTGGCAAATCCTAACGTTCATGCTCTAAAATCAAATCCCCGAGAAATGCCACAGAACTTAAACAATTTACGATTCAACAAAAATCTTGGACCTGGTAATAATGATTTTATTCCAGATCAACAAGAAGACATTGATGGAACTCCAATAATCGATCAACTTCGTGACATCGATGACAACTTTCTAGAGTCCAGGGAGCGACAAAAACCGAGTCCCCATTCTGATTTCCGCCAGATAAAACACAACTTGGCTGAACACGGTGGGCCTCCGCAAATTGGGCGCAATTATCAGCGCATTGTCAACAATAATCAAATAACCATCTGCCGTCAAGACTGGATTGAAGCTAATAGAATGGAACTAGATAATCGCAACCGGACAAATAACCCGAGCCTTAATGACAACTTTCGTAATCAGAGATCTCGTCAATTTGAAGATCGAGGTGAGGGTTACAACGATGACACCATTATGGAGGATGATGGTCGCTTTCGTCGTCAGCAGCAGCAGGATGACTTTCGAAGACCGGGATTCCGAGGTGCAGAAGATCAAGGATTCCGAAAATATTCAAACAATTACGTTCGTAACTTGGAGAGCAACCAAGGAAACATTATAGTTTATCGCAACAATGATCCTAATTACCTTGGACAGGGGCGCAGCGATAGCAACAAACTGCGTCATTTTAATGCTGATGACAATGAGAACGATCGCGCACAATCGAATGACTCTGTCACATTCCGAGGCTTAAATAAACCCGATGTTTCCCAGAAGCGGTCTCAGCGTGGATCAAGTCCCGGAGATCGTTACCACCGCGATTATCACCCCCAGCCTGCTAATCCCAATCAAAACCGAACGATCAAAGGCAGAAATGTCCCAAATCCCAGACAAACCGCTACAAGTCAAGATCGAACAATGGCCAGGAACAGTAATAGTTCAGGTCGAAACCCAGGACCAACTTCAAAGGCTAGTCAAGATCGCAATCCTGGCAGAAACACAAGTACTGGTGGGTCAAGAACAAATCAAGTTCGCAGTCCCAGATCAACTTCATTAGCAAGTCAAAGTCGAAACACCTCTGAAAAAGATCGCAGTGCATCCAGAAGTGTAAAGCCTGGGGATGTCATTCTAAAGAAACCAACACAAGCAGGACAAAAGAATCTACCAAGCGTTATACAAAAAAATCGTGTTTCGACGCAAGCCAAGCCAAAACGTTCGGCCAGCGAAGCCGAAAACGACAAATCCAGTGCAGCGAAGCCTTCAACGTCCAATCAAGAAAAGGCCAATGCCTCGTGGGAGAGCGCACGTGCTGGTAAGAATTAATATTAAGAAAAAAAAAAACAGTACAAAATTATTTTAAATATTTCAATATTTTAAAATAGTTTTAAAAGTACACTTTTTTGACCTGCATTTATGTAAACGGGATTGGGGAATGCAAACCGCGTAAATCATAATTCTCCATTAAAATGATTCCTAATAAAAGTAATTCTATTTAACAATAAACAAAAGATCAAAAAACCAGTTTGCATTCCTTAGCCTCCTCAAAATTCGAACGATCTCAATAAATCCTTTTTAAAATTTTACAGGCCAAAAGAGAAAAGCAGAGACCAAAGAGTCAGAGTCGAGTCGTCCCTCAAAAGTGGATAACAAACGCAAAAGGATGACCGCCTCGCAGCCTGCCTTTATAATCGCTGGCATTCGCTTGCCCTACATCAATAGCCACAAAAAGAAGCTGCCACAAAGCGAGGACAAGTCCTATGCAGTGACCTTTTTCGAACAGACACCGTTATATAATACGAATATTTATGCCATTGATGATGATGGCCAAACCGATGATGCCGATGAAGTGGTGTCTGATAACGAATCCATAGACTCGAAACAATCTGGATCAAAAGGAAACAAACTGAACTCAAAGCAAATTATACGAAGCAAGCTAAAGAGAGAATGGATGGCTATCTATCGGGAGAATAACTACAAAGACTGGTATACGTGGTGGAAGGATTACAAGTGGTGCGGCACTGAGATCAACAAAGAGCTGGACAAATACGGCGATCGCAAAATGCGCCATCGATTTATGCCCAAATATCCAAACACGGAAATTATGGTTCGTGAAATCCTCAGAAGCGGACGCAATGGCCTTGAGAAGAATACATTCAATCACTTTCGTAATATGCGCTCAATTTTTCTGCTAATGAATGAAGCGTTCCTTGAGGCTCTTTCCGAGGAACAAACGGAGAAATTGCAGGATCTGATCCGTTACATTCCAAATCATTTGTGGCTTTATAAGATCCGCAGCATGGTCTACCTCTGGGAGAGGTACCATCGGATTCTCAAGACCCTAGACGAAAGTAAAGTACATAAAGAAAATGAGCTCAGTGCCATAGCACGTGAGTGGAAGGATCCTTTATTCCACTGGCTGGCAAAGCAGGCCTTTGATGAACTCAAGGTGGGTTAATATGAGGGATAACAGAAAATATTGATGTATCATTAGGATAATCCTTACTAACATATATATTTCTTTCTCTCCCACTTGCAGGCAATCAGCGGAGTAGCCTGGCCTGAACACAAAGAACTCTATCACGGCCTAATTTAGACATTTATGAACAAAAACTAAACGTGCAACAAATGAACATCATAAATATAAATCTTACATATGTATTATAGTTTTTCAATATACAAAATAAAGCCGGATTAGCTTCGCTAGAATCTTCATCTTCAGTTTGGATTTAATTCGCTGAAATCTTATTCACTTATTAAGTCTCTAATCGACTTTCTCTTTATTATCCCATCCCAACAGGAATCTGTGTGAAGAGCTTTAAGGTGAATAGCAACGAAAAGTTCTTCATTAACGTGTGCCAGGCCCCGGAAGTCCCAGCACCCGAAGATGTTACCGAGGAGGAGCTGATTGCCATACTAGAGTCCACCACTCCGGGTTCGTTTCGTGTGCCCATGAGTATTTCGGAGCCGCGGCACACCAAGGATCGTTCCGATAAAACCGTCGATGTCTGCGACATTGCCATCAATCCAAAGTTTCTAGTGAAGATCCAAAAATCGCAGCTCTTTAACAACTTTTTCCTGCAAATTGTTGCCGAGGCCATGAGCGAAAAGTATAATATTCAAATTAACATGCAAAAGACCATAACCCTGAACAATCGCAAGTTCATTGGCACCTTGGTCTCCCATCGAGTGCGCAACGATGATGTTAAGAGAGCTCAGCCAGGGTCTGGAGAAGCTCAGGCTGCTGGCCAGGATCAGGCTTCTGCAACACCGGATAAATCTGGAAAATTGGTCCAGGAGATCAACGAAAAGGATGCGGCAGCAATCAGGAACACTTATCGCTCAGCTGGCGGTGGTCACGAATTGCAGTATAAACTTCGGGCTCGAGTTCGCGAGGATACTGTTGATGAGATCCACGCCGAGATTTATCTACCCAATTGCGTAAGGCTCCTGATTATTTTCTAAATTAAACTGCTTACCAAATTTTCTCCTATTACCTTACAGGTTTCCTCACAGGAGGTTAACTTGGATGTTGGGGAGGATCGCATCTTGGTGGAATCTCAAAAGCATGGCTATATCTTTGATAAGTTTGTGAACTACCGCCTCCAGCAAGATCGGGCCCAGGCTTTGTTCGATAAAACCAGCAAGGTACTTAGGAGGAAGTGAAACCATATTAAAAAAGAGATCCTTTTTTAATAATTTTCTTTTCTTTCGCTTCAGATGCTGCAGATCCGCATCCCGGTGCTTATCAACTAATGGCGCTTTTGAGGCTTATGATTAGATGTTAAATATATTTACCAATTGCCTGTGACTAATTAAATAATTAATAATAAATTGCTGAAAGGCAGATTGAAATTAAAATTCAACATTTTATGTGCGTATGTTTTATTAAAGTTTACAGAGGAAGATTATAAATATATGCAGGTTTTTAGGTCATAAAATATACAATGGAATGTACAATATATAACACTTAAAACAAGTGATTTTGTATTAGTTTGGGGTGTACTATTTTGTGTTGTATACTTTTGTGACAAATCTATTACAAATCTATATAAATTATCCTACTTGGTTACGAACAAGTTACAAGTCTCTGACAGAGGCCCGATTTCGATTGGGATTTATGCAAAGATACAAAGAAGGAATCATTTCCGACCTAAAAAAGTATATATAGTTTTTATTTGAAATTAACAAAAAAGAAAAATTATAATTTTTCAACATAATTTGTTAATTTTTTTATATATTTTTTTTTTAATTTTGCTTTTAAATGTATAAAAGTCGGCCTGATATATATAAATAATGAAAATCTAGAAATATAAAATTAATAGTTAAATGTAGAAAAAAAGTTGACATTTCTGTTTTTTTTTCTCAATATATATTAATTGGCCCGGAGACACATATATATATGATATTTTAGAATAATGATTTAAATTTTATTCACTTTGAACTACTAAACAATAATATTCATCATTATACCTTTAAAAACTATTACATTTACCATACTGTTTCTCGTTATCAAGGCAAGTTTTTCATTTTGTAAAGGAAATACTTTTTTAAGTAGGATAAAAGAGCGGACTTACATTTGAATAATATTAAGTAAATTTTAAAACATTCTTAATCGTAATTAAGTAATATAATATAATATTTTATAATTATAAATTAATTTCTTTACCAAAACCTGAATTAAAAACGGGTTGCTAGTATTTTTGGTTGAAAAGTTAGTATTTTTGATGGGACGCCGTATGGCATTTCTCTTATAGCCGGTTTCCATTGGGTGGTAACACTGGTTGGCTAGCTGCGAAAAAAATTCGGGAAAATTTTCCTTAAAATTTTGCTACAATAATTCCAAAAGTAGAGAAGAAGCGCGAGAAAGTTGAGTTAATCAGCGAGTCACTAAACGCCGGATAAGCAGAATTCGCGCACGCGGATCCGACATGGACTTCCGTCAAATGAAGAACGACGCTTACGGAATTGGCCAACGGCGTGGAATGGGGAACGCTGGCGGCGGCGGTGGCGGCTTGGGTGACTTTTCCTCGAATTACGGCGGTGGTGGCGGCTATAATGGCGGCAACTACGGTGGCGGCAGCGGCGGAAACCAGGGAGGCTATGGCGGTCACAGAAATCAGAGTCCGGACTCTGGTAACTACAATCGTGGTGGCGGTGGCGGTGGCGGTAATTTCGATGGCGGACCTCGAGGCAACAACAATTATACACGTTCCATGGATGATCGCGGCTTTAATGCCAACATTAACAACAATCAGCGCTTTGGTAACGCCAACGATAACTTCCAGGACAATTTCCGTAGCCAATCGGACAACTTTGGGCCCTCAAACCGAGGAGGTGGCTCTGGCTCTGGCGGCCTGCAGTCCAATTTGGGCAACCTGCAGCGCGTGCTGGACTTGGAGGAAATGAGAAACCGAAATGCAGGTGGTAACTACAATTCGGACTTTTCCAACAATTACCGTGGTCAATCGTCGCAGGGAAACGGCGACAGATTTTATAATGACTCTCCCCGCAACCCAGGCAATTTTGGCGGCAACTCAGGCTCCAACTACGGTCCCAACGATGGGCCGTCCTTTGGTGGAAATAATGACGATTTCCGCGGTCTGCAACAGTCTCAGAACTTTAATGACCATCAGCGGTCTGGATTCAATGATTCGTATGGACGTGGCGGCAATTTTGGAGGACAGAGCTCGGGCAACTACGGGGGCCCGGACTCAGGCAACTTCGGAAACCCAAATTCAGGAAACTTTGGTGGCCAGAACTTTAATGATAACTTCAACAACCGAGGCCCTGTGAGAGGCGGAGGCGGCTTCAACAACTCTGGCAGCGGAGGCAACTTTAACAACTCCGGTAGCGGCTTCAACAACTCTGGTAGCGGAGGCGGCTATAACAACTCGGACGGCCGAGGAGGCGGACAAGGTGGCTTCAACAGCTCAGGCGGCTCCGGCTTTAGCAACAACATTAGTCGCTCCTTCAATGAGGCCAACTCACGCAACTGGAGCAACTCGCCCAATCAGTCCTCGTTCCAGAGCTCTGGCTATCAGTCAAACACAAGTGGAGGTGGCGGCGGAGGACAAGCTATATCAGGTTGGGAGGCCAGCCAGCGCGCCTTCAACTCAAAGCGAAATCAGCTGCAGAAGATCAACGTGAACAATGGCGGCGCCGTTCGGAAGCCGGGACCTCAGGCGGCTGCCAAGGCAGTCTACAACATGCGAAATAATCCGAATGCTGTGACCGCCGTCTCTAACGCTGCGGGCCGGAACATCCAACAGAACAAAGCCGGTAACTTGCGTCCAGGCACTGCCGCTGGTGTCCAGAATAAGGCACCCAATCAGTATAAGCTCGTCAATACAGCTACTAAAACAAATAATACTGGGGTTGTCCAGAAGAAGCCTCCAGTCGCCGGGCAAGCTATCAAGGCTGGCCCAGGAGCCGTAAAAAGTGGACCACAGCCAGTCAAGAAGGGACCACCGGTAGTTGCAACTCGACCACAGGCACCAAAAACTGGACCGCAAGGTGTAAAAACAGGTCCCCCGGGAGCTAGGACTGGACCCCAGGGAGTACGAGCTGGTCCCCAGGGAGTACGAGCTGGTCCCCAGGGAGTACGAGCTGGTCCCCAGGGAGTTAGAGCTGGCCCTCAAGGTGTACGACCTGGTCCCCCAGGAGTTCGGGGTGGACCCTTGCAGGGAGTTCCTCGTGGTCCCAAAGCAGGCAATCCTGTTGCAGCCCTTAACAAGCCACCAAATGCACCTGGAATGCCTCCAAAAGTTGGTAAGTGGAATGCACTATATGCTAGTTTTTACTTATCTAAAGAATATAAATTTAAATTGTAAATTTTTGTTGTAGGACAAAAGCGAGTTGCTCCCGCACCTCCGCTGGAAACAGAGCCGCCTTCCAAGTCGGTAAAGAAGTGGCGCCGCGTGGCCCGCAAGCGGGGCTTCCTGATGGGCGGATTTAAATTGCCGTATCTCAACGAACAGCCGAAGAAGCTCCCACAGCCGGAGTCGGAATCGTATGCTCTGACCTTCTTCGAACAGCTCTTCAATTACAGTACAAACCAAGAGGCCGTGGACGAGGACTTCTCCGAACATGCCGTGCTGCTCAACGACCTCTCGGACGACGAGTCTTCCGAGGAGGTTAAGGTGGCACGCAAGAGCGGTAAGAAGAACAGGAAGCGTATACGGGGCGAGTGGGCCCCGCTATACGAATCGAAAAAATACAAGGAATGGGATAACTGGTGGAAGGACTACAAGCAGTACGGCGATAAGATCGAAAAGCAGCTTGAGGAGATTGGCAATTACAATTTGGAGCATTGTTTCCTACCGAATCTACCCAAGATGTCCACTGAGGAGGTGGTGTTCGCCATCATTAAGTCGGCCCACTTTGTGCTCGAGAAGAAGGCCGATGTGCCGTATGACACCATGAAGACGATCTTTACCCTGATGAACCGCACGTTTTTGGAGAACCTGACCGAGCTGAATATACTAGAGGTGCAGGACCTTATTCGCAATATACCCAACGATCTATGGGTATATAAGTTGAAGAGCATGATTTTCTTGTGGTCCAAGTACGAGACTATCCACAATTCAAAGTCCACCGAGGAGGAAATGGTAAAGGATCAGCAGTCGACGATCCGTGAGTGGAAGAGCCCTGTTTTCCACTGGCTGGCCAAGCAGGCCTTTGACGAGTTGGTGGTGAGTAAAGGGTCTCATTAGGCTTAAGATCTTATAATAGATCTTATATTTATAATAATATTTTCTGCATTTTCAGGCCATTAGTGAAACCGAATGGAAGGATCACCGCACTATTTTTCCGGTGCCAGAGTAACCGGGCTCGGAGAACCTGAATAGCACACTGTTACTCTCCGACTCAGCATTCAACCCTACACAAACACGATTCCCAACATCGAACACACTGCGTAGGTTCTCTTCAGGATTATATTATGATTCATAATTCATAGATTTTACAACCGAACCTTAATATACATATTCACTAATTGATTCATCATTCTGACTATATAGCGTAGTCTGTAATTAGAACACATTGTTTGAGCAAAATAAAGGAGACAACCCAAGAGGTCTTTGCCTTTCGTTTTCTGTGGGCGATACGAAAACGAATATATTAATCAGAAAATTAGAAACAAACTACTTCCTAAGAGAAAATCAATTACTGCGTTCATCGGTAGATAAAACTAGCTTATTTAATGATCCGTATTAATGATCACCGATCAAAGTGTGCCGATGAGCGCGGCAAAAATTAATAAATGGCATCTCTGCACCGCCAGTGTGTTTTCCGTTGGTAAGATTGTAATTACCCGGACTTCACAAAAATTTTGTACGACGCTAGAAGAATACTATTTATAACGTAGAATGTAATTGGATTTGAAAATAAATAATCGGCCTACAATCCACATGTATTTTAATTATGGGAAACACATATATATTTAAAGCAAATACCTTACAATAATGTGCATAAGGCTCGCTTGCAGATATTTGAGCGTTTTTACGATTTAGGAACTATAGAGACAAGGCATGAAGTGGTATAAAACAGTTCGAAACAAGAAAGGAAGCTAACTTCGGTACGCCGAAGTTTACATACCCTTGCAGATTACAATTGGTTCATTATGAATTAATAACATTTTATCAAATGGAAAGTAAAACTAACAGGAATTGTATACAACATTAATACATATAAAAATTACGTATACGTAATATTTCCCGAACATTTCTACGGCAGCTATATGATATAGTAGTCCGATTTTGATCAAATTAAAACCGAAATTCTAGAATAATATAAAATGGCCATGTCTTAAATTATATGAAAATATGTTGAAAATTAGACAAGTAATAATTTTTTTTTCTCAAAATTTACCGATCGTTCCTACGGAAGCTATATGATATAGTCGTCCGATTCGACCCGTTCCGAATAATATAGCAGTGAGAACATATAGAAGACTACCAGCAAAGTTTCATTCAGATAGCTTCAAAACTGAGGGACAAGTTTGCGTATAATCGGACAGACGGACATGGCTAGATCGACTCGGCTATTGATGCTGATCAAGAATATATATACTTTAAAGGGTCGGAAATGTCTCCTTCACTGCGTAGAAAATTTCAGATTGAAATTATAATACCCTGCAAGGGTATAAAAATAAAGGTAAAAAGAAAGATTATAAAAATCAATATAAGTAAAAGTGTAAAAATCAATTATTGCCAGTAAAAATCTACAAATATATTAACTTCTTAAATTATAAACTATTAACCTGCTGAAAGCGAACACAACCATTCAGAATTTACATAAATTCATTTTTGGCTAAGTTATAATATTTTAAACTTAACAAAAAGAACCCTTCACAGCTTTGGAAACTACTGACTAAAATTATTATATACTGCAAGCGCATATAAAAGTTAGCAAAGGCAGGTCTCAGAAAGCCTGAGCCTACAGAGGATCTAAAATTTGATAAGATAAGTCTTTTTCGCCTTTAAATAAATTTGAAGACAAAAAATTGTAAAATTTTTTGGACCCAAAGAGCCACCACCGCAATTCATAAGCCAAAATTTAAGTCTTCAACAGATAAGATATGACAAAATTCGTTTATACAGTCGATGTCTTTAACAATTTTATTGTTGCCAGCAAAAATTATACACAAAATCTTGGATATAGTGGTCTTTTTTCAGGCTTTTCAATGGGTTTTGCAATTTGTGAATCCAATTCCAAATGCTCTTACATAATGAGTATACATTGCCCAAAAACAATGGACTTAAGCGCCCAGCTGCTTGTAGAGAATGGGCACATAGTCGTCGTACTCCGCCTGGTAGAGATTGCCGGCAACCGGATCGCCCAGATTGTACTTCTTGGCAAAGTCGGCGATTTTGAAGCCGCCACGTCCGTCGCCGCTATTGTTGGGCAGCCTCTTCTCGTCGAAGGTCAGCTTGCACTTTTGCTCGTAAATAAGGAACACGTAGCGATGCAGGCCAGTGTCCGGCGGCGGGCCAGATCCAATATAAGCGGAGAGCACCTCGCCCTTGGCGATATCACCACCGGGAATGTTGCCCACCAGCCAGTGGTGCCATTCCCGATACGTGGGCTCCTTGCGACTCGGTGCATCCGGGTCGGTCATGCACAGAGTGTAAAGCGAGTCGGCCTTGGCCTCCCACTTGACGCTGGGCTGATCCTTGACCTGGGTGGGGGTAAGAACCTGACCGGGCTTAACCACAATATCGCAGGGATATTCCACGGTAGCCGTAGCCTTCGGGGCCTTGGCAATCACATCGGGTACTACGCAGTGTTCCTCCATAGCTTTTCCAATTTTCCCACAAGAATACTGGCGCAGACGTAGGGTAAATGCAGAGAGCGGCTCTTTAGCTAGAATGGATTTTTCAGCAGCGCCTGCAAATGTTTTCAGCGTTCTAACCGTAATGGCGGCCGGCAAGTTGACAGTCACAGCGGTTGAACGAACCCAATCTTTGCCGATGAGATTACGGGAAATACGGGAAAGATTGCGCAGGCTTTGCAGTCTCACCAAGCTCATCTTGATTGCTAAATTGAGATTCAGTGCAAATAAATTAAATAACTGTTTATTGGCGAGTCTTTTGTTTGCCAATTAACAGGCGGCAACTCTGCCATTCACTGGAAAGTCAGCAACGTTTGTTATCGTTATCGAGTGGTAAATCCAATTGTAAATTAAAATTCTAATACCTAAAATTTTGTGACTTTAAATAAACAGTAAACGTGATAAGAATTTGATTAAATCAAAATTACTCTAGGAAATTGTCTAACAAAATGAACTAAGCTTTTGTTTTTCGTTAAATAAATCGATTTAATATATCATTTCGTCATAAACCCTATGTTCTTATGCTAGTGAATGTGTTTTTAACAAGATGAAAGGAACAATGGATGAGAAATGGCAGAATGTGATGTTATGGGCAAGTGATATGCTATTTGGACCAATGTTTCATTTCGGAATCTAACTGCATCCCTCAGGCCATGCGCTGCAGGGGGTGCAACTAAACCTGGTAGCGGTGCTTGTGTCAGGCTTTTCGGAACACGTCGCCGGAGCCGTACGACAGCCGTCTCTCCTTGGTGCTGCTGGTGACCAGCACCTCCTCGTCGAACTGCGACACTCGCTGCATTTTTGGACGCATCAGTCCCCTCACATCGTTAAGCGTAATGTCTATGTCCCGGAAGGCGTTGAGCAGGAATACAGCTGTGATAACGACCAGGAAACCGCACACGTCGCCCAGAATGTCGTCGAAGCGCATGTGGGTGAACTCCTTGAACAGAATGGCGGAGGCCACGATCACCAGAGTGGTGAACATGACGTAGTAAACAGGCGTCACAATGCTGGTGTTGAATATATCCAGCGCCTTGTTCAGATAGTTCATCTGAATGGCGATAAATGTGACGGTAATCAGGATAAGGAACCACGGCATCCAGGTGAGGAACACGTTTCCACCGTTATTCAGGGTCTGACGAATGGCCAGACCGAGAGCTTTGCACGACATCACGGTCAGGGAGCCAATTCCCGAGCACATGAAGATATAGACAACCACATTGGTGTGTCCGTGGCGCGGCGCAATGAAGCACGCCACGAATACCGTGGAGCCAATGATGCAGATTACATACAGAATGAATACCGGATCTTGCAGCATGTCAAACAGCAGCTGCAGATCCTCAATCTCCTTCTCCTTGGGCGAATGAATCACAATGATTGTGGAGCCCAAGATGCACAAAAAGCAGCCAATCTTTCCCAGTAGGTTCAGCTTTTCGTTGAGAAATCTGGAGGCCATCACAGCCGAGATAATCACACTAAGGGCCCCCAAGGGGGTCACCAGGGAGGCGGGCGCAAAGGCGTAGGCCGCAAAATTAGCCGCCTCGCCCAGTCCCACTGAAAGAAAAACAACAAACAGAGAGACAGTAAGTCAATGAGTCACAGATAAGGGTTTCGTTCTGTACATATATCTGTGGGTATACCCTAGTAGGCTGTATTACTATTACTATTCCCGGATGATTGTAGTCTATACAGTATAGTTCATACAATTTTGGAGGTTTAAAGGTCAGATACTGGATATAACTTATAGATGACTTTTAAATAACCTAATAGTTTACTTTTATAGGGGAAATGTGAGTTTATATCTAACTTTAGGTCGAAATCAATTATAATTGTAAATGAAAAACAATGCAGCAAGATAAGAACCACCTTGCTGTATCTGAACATATGTATATTTATGTCGAACATGACGAACTATGGCTTTTTATCTGGTTTTTGGGGACTTTTGTTATCTCTATCAAGGTATAAGAAACATATTCAAATTCAAAATTTTCATATAAATAACTAATGTACTTAATTTAAATGTAATTTAGTCTAACCGGGACTATTGGCTTTGTTTTTGGAAAGTCTGCCTCTACAACACATTTTTAAACCCTAGCAAAGGGTGAAGGTAATTGGAAGTAACATTGAAGACTCTATTCAGCTTTAAAAAAAATTATCTTAACTATTTTGGGGTTTCTTAAAAGGCGCAACACAATTTCCAACTCACTTGTCAGGAGACCCGCCCACCAGATCCACTCCCTCAGGTAGCCAAATCCTCCCGCCGAGGCCCGCACCTCGCCGTATCTGCTCAGCCGGATGAGTGCCTTCTTTTTGATGATGAAGCTGGAGCCGATGAAGAAGCAGGAGGAGATGGCCAGGCCGACGCCGATGTAGAAATCCGTGTTGGAGATGGCCGCACTGAGGGATGTGGACGCTTGACTGGCTTCCTCCATCGACGCCGCCGCCGCTGCTGGGAGGCTGCCCGGCGCCACCTGGGGCATTGGCATCTGCAGTGATGAGGCTTCGCTGTTCATGTTTCCCTCCGTGCGCTTGGTTTTCCTCTATGCGCTCTTTTTTGCTCTGTTTTCTGTCTGTCCACTTTTGCACTAACAATTCTGCGTGAGTCACAGACAGAGCTGCACTAACATCGATATTTCTATCGATACTATCCATCGATACGAAACACCGATAACAATATTGATTTCGCAACGCAGCGAGTGTCATTCACAATAAACGCGGACATGAAAACAAAACGTGCAACCGGGAGAAGAAATGCCGCCGAAATCGAGCAGCAAGAAGAACCAGGCCAGCTGGTATCACTGCGAGACCTGTGCCGTGCACATTCCCTCCAAGGCGAGGGACAACCACGATGTCCACTGCTCCACAATCAGCCAGGATGATACCGCTTCGGAATCCGCTGCGGAGTACGTTCGAAATGGAGCAATCTTTACGAGAAGTCTGCAGCAGCGTAACTTTGAGGTGGAATCTCTGAAGGATCTGTCTGCCAAGTATGCCAACATGCTGCTGTTCGTCTCTGAGGGAGCCATGCAGTTGGCCCAACTGCATATTGGCCAGCATGTGGTGATAGAGGCTCCGTCGACGGAGCAACAGCCGCTGGTGAGGATTTTGTGGCCCATATCGGAGCAGTTCCTCACTACGGTTTTTGTGAGCGAGGGAGGTAAGGTATTCCAACGAAATCTAAAAGAATTCTAAATGAAAATCTCACTTAATATTAATACATTTATAGATTTCAAGCTCCATTGGACCCAGCTGCGTGGCAAGCTTTTAAAGATCAGGGCCCTGGACACCAGTTGCCTCACAGCTGCTGCCAGCATATCCCTAAGGCAACTAAACTGCAAAGAGACTCCTTTGGCGCCAGGACAACTGCAGGAAGCCATCGCCCTGCTCAAAAGAGACATTGTCAATAGGATCTTTTGCAAGGGCAGTGAAATCCACATGAATTTCTTCAACAAGACGCTGCTTTTTCGCCTGGAGCGATGGCAGGGAACGGTGGAAGAAGCCCTAGCTGGTCTTAGTCTGGATTCCAAGCCCTTGCAGTTCGTCCAGGTGACCAATGTCACGAAACTCCAGCTGATAGCTGAGAGTGCAGAGCAGCAGAAAATGGAGCATAAGAAAAATTATCGCATTACCAAATCCCAAATAGGAGGGCTGGACAAGCAATTGCATCTGGTGGAGGAGAGCATGGAGTATGCCTTGGGCTTCAGGACGTTACCTACAGGTGAATATAGCTTTTTTAAGCTACTAATTCCGTTTGATCTAATCTCTATGATATTCATTAGGCCTCAGGGTATCTCGTGGCATGCTTCTATATGGCGCCACGGGTTGTGGCAAGTCCCTGATCCTGGAGGCCATGTCTGCTGTGGCCGAGGAGCGCAGCCAAGGAAATGCCCTACTCATACGCGTAAACAGTGGCGAAGTCTACAGCAAGTTCTTGGGAGAAACCGAACAAAAGCTGGCGGCCATCTTCGAGCGTGCCTACAATCACTATCCGAACCCGACACTTCTGCTGATCGAAGATGTTCACAACCTGTGCCCCAAACAGGAAAGCAGTGACCTTGTCAAGCGTGTCTCGTTGGCCTTTCTATCTTTGCTGGACCAGCTCAGCAGTGCCAGTCACCTGAAGGGAAGCAGAACCTTTCTGCTGGCCACAAGTTCACAGATTGAGTCTCTGCATCCCAGCATACGAAGAGCTGGTCGATTGGACAGTGAGCTGGAGTTGGGTGCTCCAACTCCCCAGGCCCGGAGGGAGATTATTCAGTGCTTAACCCAGTCTTTGGAACACCAGTTGAATGAAGAGGCGGCGGAGCATATAGCTTCAGTTACCCATGGCTATGTGGGAGCAGATCTAGCGAATCTAGTATATGCTGCCATGCTGCAGGCGCAGCCACATCCGCTCCAGCTCCATCATCTTCAAGCTGCTCTGACCCGCATCAAACCCTCGGCAATGCGTGAAGTTCTTATCGAATGCCCCAACGTCCAGTGGGCAGACATTGGCGGTCAATCTGAACTCCGTTTGGCCATGCAACAGGCTATTGAATGGCCGCTGCTCCATGCGGAGAAATTCCAACGTTTGGGCATCAAGCCACCAAGAGGAATCCTCATGTTTGGACCGCCTGGCAACTCAAAAACAATGATTGCCAAAGCTCTGGCCACCGAGAGTAAGCTAAACTTCCTTTCGATCAAGGGACCGGAGCTCTTCTCCATGTGGGTCGGCGAATCGGAGCGGGCGGTGCGTGAGGTCTTCCGCAAGGCTCGCCAAGTGGCACCTGCCATAGTCTTCTTCGATGAAATTGACGCCATTGGCGGTGAGCGGTCTGAAGGTGACAGTTCCGGCTCAGGTTCGGGTTCCTCAGTGAAAGAACGCGTTCTCACCCAACTCTTAACCGAGTTGGATGGCGTGGAGGCCCTGCAGAATGTCACCATTGTTGCGGCCACCAATCGTCCGGATATGATCGACAAGGCACTACTTCGACCAGGAAGAATTGACCGTATCCTCTACGTGGGTTTACCCAAGACGGAAGCGCGTCGGGAAATTTTGAAAATTAAACTGCGCGCCATGCCGGTATCGGAGGATGTGGACATGGAGAAGTTGGTGCACTTAACGGAGGGCTATTCCGGAGCGGAAATCCAAGCGGTGTGTCACGAAGCTGCATTGCGTGCTTTGGAGCAAAGCTTCGAGGCGGAACAGGTGCAGTGGTTGGACTTTGAGCATGCACTGAAGGCGGTGCCACCAAGGACCAGTCCGGAGTTGTTGAAACTGTATGAGGATTATCTGAAAAGGAAGTAAGCACTTGTTTTAAACTAAAGACAAACTAAAAAGAATTGTATATAAAAACGATTGAAAGAATATGTTTTAATAGTATTTCTTAAGCTATAAGGCGGAATACAGTCTGGTAAATCTGAGATTGTAATGAAAGAATAGAGAGAACAGGCACAGCCTTAAACTTCAACTGACGATTGTAAATTATAAAGCCGTGAGTTATACGGCCCCCTGTTTGCTGTTGGACATTAGCCAGTTTTATTTAGTGTGCTCTGATTAGGCTAAGGAGATAAGATCAAAGGCGTAGTTATCAGTTAACCCCAGTCTGTATTTTTGCCTTAAAATCAAATTTACAAATTATCTTTGTATGATTTATACACATCGCGTGAGCATTGAGCGGAATTTCCAATTAACGCGTCACTCAATTGATATTGGATTGTTTCGGAACAGCCAATAAAATGTCTCAACTTTTCAGTTAAGAAATTATTTCACAGATGGCTTTGCTTGCCTAGCAAATCAGTAAATGGAACGAAAAAAGAGTAAGGCTTATTAAAAACGCTCTTTTAACTATTTTTTACAATTACCAAGCAATAAATCGAAAAGAATCTGTGTTGTAAGGAGCCAGAAGAGTAATTAAACATAAACAAATTTCTCTTAAATTTAGTTTTGAGGGTCTCCTAAGGTCAAACAGTGACTACAAATAATTTACCAAATATTAATTATCATTTGATTTTGATTAACTTCATAAAATCACAGTGGGCTTAGTTCTTTGTCTAGAATTGACCATAATTTGTCTTAATTGTATTCAAATTTATTTTATTTGTTTGCCTTAAAAAATATGCATGAAAATTCATCACATAAATTAATAATGATATAGTTTCAGTCAGTGATTCAATTTGATATATTATACGGTTCAAATATATAATTTGTGATTTATTTGTTAATTTATTATTATTTTTCTGTCTCTAATACAAAAAGATTAATCTAAGAATCTAGTTATATTTCTTAATTTCAGTTTGATAACCCATATTTTCGGTTTTTCGGTTGTTGTGTATAAATATCTCTGGTCGCCACTGTGCGTCTTCTGGGCGAAGAGCACGCGAGAGCTTGGTCTCCCTCTCCGCTCCCAGCTGGCGCGATCAGTTGCCGGCTGGCGTTCGTCGCGTTTGGTTACGACATTATTTTAACTGGCGCAAGATTTGTCGTCGGTGGAGAAACATTCCAATTTCGATTTGCCGTCGTCAATCGCCACTGGAAGCATGAAGAAGTGGCTAAAGATCTCACTACTGCTATGCACCTTTGGATTCTTCCGGGAACTCCGGCCCTCTGAGCCGTATGTCTCGGAGTATTTGGCCGGAGACTACGGCAACCTGACCTCGGAGCAGATCTACCAGGATGTCTATCCCTTTGGCACATACTCTGTGCTGGCCCAGCTGGTGATTGTCTTTCTTATCACCGATCTGGTGAGGTATAAGCCGGTGATAGTGCTCTCGGCGCTAGCCGGTATCGTGCTGTTCTCCATGCTGCTGTGGACCGGCACTGTCCAGATGTTGCAGTTGGCTCAACTGTTCTTTGGATTCTTTACGGCCGCCGAAGTGGCCTACTACACGTACATGTACGCGAAGGTGGACAAGGAGCAGTATCAGATTGTGACAGGTCACACGCGGGCTGCCATTCTAAGTGGAAAATTTCTGGGCGGCTTGTTGGCACAGATTTTGGTGTCTAGTGAGAGTATGAACTTCCGGGAATTGCACTACATCTCGTTGAGCACACAGTTGATCTCCTTGGTGGTGTCTCTACTGCTTCCCGGAGTTCCGAGGAGTCTCTACTTTTATGCGGCCTCCGAAAAGGAGCCACCAGCACTTGGTGGCGAAGTGCAGGCACCGAAATTCTCGGTCTCCAATGCATTCCGCTTGCTGTGGTTCCACCTTGTCACCTCCTACTCCAATCCCGTGGTGCTGCAGTGGAGCCTGTGGTGGGCTCTGGCCACGTGCGGCCAAATACAGGTGAGTTTTGGGTGTTAATTATAATCAAATGCTTTAAGTTTAATTAGTTTTGAATGGAAAAAATGAATAACTGGTTGTAAAAAGGATATATTTAAATTATATTTATGTTTGATTTGTTTGTAAATAATATTGCAACACAAATTTGGTATTTCCGGAAAGAACAAGTGAATAACCTTGACCCAGTTGCATCAAGATTGCTCTTATGAATGCAGAGCTATTTATATTTATATTTCGATATATAACTTTTAAATTCAAAATTAAAATGAAATATTTCCCACTAATCCCCTAGGTTATATCCTACATCCAGTTCCTGTGGAAAGAGATAGCCCCGGATAACCAGAGTCTGTACAATGGCGGCGTTGAGGCCTTGGCCACTCTGCTGGGAGCCATTGGCGCCATCCTAGCAGGACTTTTAAACTCGAATAAGCGCCGCAGTGCCTATATGCTGGGTATATCCATCTGTGCCGCTGTCCTCGGAGCCTTGCTTATCTATGCGGCGCGGACCCAAGAGATCTGGGTGGTCTATGTCAACTATGTCCTCTTCTGTGCTGTGTTCTTCTTCATCATCACCGTCGCCGGAGCAGTGGTGGCCGGAAACCTGGTCGAGGATAGTTTTGGGTTGATCTTTGGTATTAATACTCTAGTGGGTTTACTGCTCCAGACCATCCTGACCATTGTGGTGGTGGAGCCTGTGGGATTTGGTCTGGGACCTAGGGATCAGTATGTGGTCTACGGAAGTTATTTCCTAATTCTGGCTGCAATCTATATAATAAGCATTGTTTTCGTTAAACTATGCAGCAGGCGAAAGATGTCCAATGAGGGAAATGTGGTCAACTTGACGTAACGACTGTTTGAATTTATTAAATTATAAGTAAATTAAAGATTTTATATAGTAATTTAATATTTTGTAAATGGAAACCTTGGAAACCACTAGTTAAAAGATCCCATAAGATGGAAACTAGGAAAATTAATTCATGTATAATGGAATACCTGTTTTATAAGAACTTTTCCTTGTAGGTAAATACATCAAAAAGCGATTTCGTAAATATATAAAATACTGGATTTTCTCAATTATTTAAGATCTATTATCTTCCAAAAGCTCTCTGTTTTCCCACACACAGTTACATACAACAAAACATATAAACGGAACCGGCATAGCAATACTTTAACACATTTAAATAAATTTTATTAATAATTATAATTGTACTAAATAATACTACTGCAAGAGCAGATCCATTTCCTCCGCATTCGAGGACATCAGATCCCGCTCTAGACTGGTGGAGGCTGCCGTGGCTTGATTAAGAAAGAGATCAAAGTCGTAGCCTTCTTTTTGGGCCGCAATGGAATCCTTTTGATTGCTGATGGTCTGCGGATTGGATAGCAGGTCCACATCGTACAGACCCAGTTCCTTGAGGAGCGTATCATTCTCGCTGTTGGGTTGGGGGGCGGAGACGAAGGAGGGCTCTGCAGATTCCTTGGTCTCCACATTAATAATGGCCGCCGGTTGCTCCACAGCCTCAAATCCACAGTCCACCTGGGACGGCGTCGTATTGGAATGATTGTTGGCTTCAATTTCATCATCGTCCAGCTCCTGGGGCTTCAGAGTGCTCGACTTATACTGAAAGTCCGTCTCCTTGAAGTCCACTTCGATGGGAAAGAGAGGCGGGAGCGAGTCCAGCCGCTCCACGAGACTCCTATGCAGTTCCGCCAAGCTCTCCAGAAGGCTTCTGAGCTGCTTGTTGAGGTCCATGGCATGCTTACACTCCAACAGTTCCATTTTTTCCAGAACGTCGGTCCGAAGTTTGGCGAACTTGCTGCGCGCATCCTGGCGACACCTCAGGATTAATCTGTACTCGTAGTTGCCAGTCTCCACGCGATACAGTGGCTCCTGGAGGGCCGCAAACCCATGCTCCTCGTCGTCCATTTCCTTGACCTTCAGGCAATACGAGAGATATGTGAACTTGGCATCGGCGTAGCGACGCACAGTCAGCTTTGTGTCCGGTATGGCTTTGTTCAGGTACGTTCCCAAATCAGCGAGCACTGGCTTTATCTGCTTGATGATGCCCAGGCCATCCTTCTCCAGGGTGCGGTGGAATTCGCCGAAGGTTCGAAACGCCTCCGAGGCTCGCTGTTGCGGCTCGTGGACCGAGATCTGGGTGAAGCAATCGCCAAAGGACTTGTAGGTCTGCAGGAGATCATAGTAGGCCTTGAGCATACGACGTGCATGCTCCACCAGACCCTTGTACATCAGTTCAGTGCCCTCCAGCTCCTCCAGTCGCTTCACCAGGGAATCATTGCATAAAATTGCCCGGGAGAGACCCAATGTGTCGGCTGTATTGCTCGATAGGTTGTCCACTATTCTGTGCTTTAGCTTTTTCAGGATGATGTCCAGGGTCTTTCCCTGTTCGGGATCCGCATGCAGCTTGTTGTAGTGGATGACGACCTCATCGGTGGCTGTTTGAATCATCTTGGCCACCTCCACCTTTGTCTTGCCCTTCACACTCACAGAGTTCACAGCCAGTAGTTCGTCTCCGGATTGCAGGGAACCCTCCCGAGCGGCGGGCGTGCCATCGAAGATCTAAAATTGTAAATTACACAAATTTAAATTAATTTAAATTCCTGAAAAACAAAACCTAGAAAATTAGCATAAAGATAAACCCATCGGTATAGCACTGACATTATATGTTATTTAAAAAAGAAGACAATGTAGCCTTTTGTAAAGAATTTTTTAAATATTCAGATTCGAAACACCCGGAACCTTTTAGGTTAACTAAATTATGGCCATTACCGACTGGTGTAAATTGATAAATGATGCCAGCAAGGCCGATCCCGAGGTCAGGGTCAAGGTATTACCCGGGTTCGATTGTTTGGATGACCGGCTGCAGGTTGTAATGCGGGAACAGGGTCCGCAGAAGAATTCCCTTAAGCGAAAGCCGGCTGGCGGTGGACAAAAGCGGAGGAAAGCAAAAAAAGCCAAGGCAAGGAGTTCGACACGGCGGCTCCATGAGTACCAGAAGCTGTATGCTGACAACCTCGAGGACCTCAAGCGTTTCGCCGCTGGCAAGAGCAACGAGTACAAGTTCCGGAGCCAGCCAATGCCAGACTTCGAGAAGTCCCACCAACTTCTGCTGAAACGCAAGCAGGACCTAAGCTCCTTGAGGAACCTAACAAAGCCCAAGTCTCCTCGCACCCTCGCCACGTCCATGAAGGTGATGGCCAAGCGCAAGGACGTGGAGAGGGAGGAGCTGAAAAGGCTGGCGACCAACTCAATACCGAAGATCAATCCTTCCAGTTCCATGAACTATATGTTTCGCCAGCCCTTTAAGCCTCTTACGGAATGCTCCTTTACTCTACCGAAGCCTTTTAAGCTCCACACCTCAAGGCGGGCGCTGAGACGTTTTCTGTACGATGAAGAGAAGCATAAGCGCATGGAGAAGCGTTTCATACAGTTGGCTGACGAATGGTTGGAGTCGGAGCGAAGGGAGTATCTAAGGCTGCGTAAGTTGACCAACTTCAAGGCCAATCCAAATCCCTGGAGGGAGAAAAGGCGGGGACCTGCTCGTGGATATGCTACTATTTGGCAAGAAAATGGAAAAATTTAATTAGTAATTTATAAAAAAAATATTTTGACTTTTCTGATTAAAAGCGCTGTTAGAGCGACTTCCCCAACTCACCTGTACTATATATAGACATGGACACATGGGCGCTCCTCCGCCAATGCTAATTCCAATCAGGTTGCTTTGATCCTTGGTGATGATGACGGCATTGGTGGTGACAGTCATGCCCCTATTAAATTTTTAAATGGTAAAATATTTACGGTGATTAGTTTAAATTGAAGTATATAAAAAACTGAAGCGTGAACTACGCGTGCTATTCGTTAATTGTACGTAATGGTTATGAGTGTGAGATATTGTGGCAATTTTCCATACGTACTCACATCGATCGGTGCAATTTTCTAAATTAGCCATATGTTACCAGTTCTAGCAAGGCCATTGGACTATATAGTAATTAATTTAAAACTGTGGATTGGGGCAGTATAGTTTAGTTTCGCAGAGCTATCGTTTCTGGCTGATCGGGACTCGGAATTCTGGAGGAAACCTCGTAAACAATACGCTCTATATGGTATTCACTAGCTAGCCTAGCTTTAACATTTGATATAGTATATTTTATATAAGCATCTAGTTACTACTACACACAAAATAAAATCATAATTGTCCTTAATTTGGTGAAAAAGGAAAAATAAAGTATTACCATTAGTTCTAGTTTTGGTTGATTATTATCACAAATTACTTTACAAATATATAAAGTGGTCGCTCGGTGATAACGATATTTTAATTTTTAAAGGAAAGTTAGAACTTCTTTTGAAATGAAATATAAAAAATAAAAAAGGGTCTAATGCATAAAATAAACATTAATAATTTTCAATTAGAAACAATTGTCCCTAAACGTAATTAAAAAAAAAAATAATATAAATATAAGTTTATAACAATAACATATTTTTTCTAGCTTTTGAGCGACCACCAAGTAAATATATATTCGAGACGAATCTGAGTCAATCGGCGGACTTGACTTACAAACGGTCTAACTCATATTTCTGCCTATTGGCGGATTCGCTGCCAAACCTGTCCGAACCAAAGCCCGACGGAGAGCATAGCATAACGTTGGCCTCGCTGATGGCGGAGGACACTTCCGGCTTCTCCGGCTCCGCGGGGAGATCCTTGTGCCGCCGTACATCCTCGGCACTAGCGCCATCCAACTGGATGAGCAGCGGCACTGGCCTGAGTCCAACAATATGTTTGAGTTTGTGTTGCGATTATTGATTTTTAACAGGCACTTTCGCAACAGATTGTCTCATGCCCAAGGAAACAAAGCTATGCAGAGAGTTTTTCTTATTTGGCAGGATCCCGAAGGCTACTCACATCTTGTCCTCCTCAAAAAAGAAGTCATCCTCCGTGTCCGTAAGCATTTTCTTGTTTTAAAAAATATATATATTGTTTATTTTGGCCACTTGAAGTTCCTTCTCATCTCTTCTTCCAACTGTCATCGGATACCGATAGCTGCTTTTGAAATATATCGCATCGCACGGCGAATGTCAAACTTCATCGGTGGAGTATTGGCCATTCCCACGGCGTAACCATGACCACTTGTTGCCTAGGAAACGCTGAGCAAAAACATAAACAAAAGATGATGGACTGGGCCGAAGAACTCAAGATGACAATAAGAAAGGTAAAAAAGTACTATTAATTAGGTGTATACAATAATTTGGTTAACTTGCACTCCACAGACGACGGCCAGGAAGGGGCGTCGCTCCAAGAGTCGCGATGTCTTGAAGGAGGAGTCCCTGCAGACAGCACCTGCAGGCTCCAAGGACATTTCCATTGATATTACATTGAATGTACAGGCCCAGGGCGGAACGCCGCCGTCAACATCGGATGCGGGCACTTCGTCATCTTACAACAATGAGTTCGAGTCCCACCGTCCACCCATCCGTCGCATTTCGGGCGGATGGGCAGACTCTGGCCTGAAAGGTTTGAAGTGGGTATAGTTGTCGCCTCTGGAAGTCCTTAGCTGAGCATACTTTTGTTTCTTTTAAGGTCCAAGAAGAACTCCTTTGATGAGTAAGTACTACTTAACGTAGGATGGAAGGAAATGATTTTAAAGGATTGCCACGTATTCTTCTCGCTTTTATTTTCATTGTATTTTCTCTTATAAATAATACTAATAATATGCTTATTACCCACTTCTAGCGAGCGCTTTAGGCAAACTAAATCGGCTACAAATTCAATACCCACGGATGATATACCCGTCATTCCTGATATGGATGATATCAAAGATGAAATAATGCTCAATGAGATAGTGGAACCGACAACGTAAGTGGAATATTCAATATCCCTTAGCCCATCACTCAAAATTATTATATTCCCAGTATCGGTTCTACACGTTCTGCGGTTCTGAAGGAGGCAAACTCAGATTTGCTGTCTCAATATGCCTTCTCTGCCGTGGATGGCTTTGATCTCTCCATATTAACCGACTGTCTTGTTCCTCAGGAGAGTCTCAATGAGAAGGACGACCTCTGGCAGTGGGACAAGCTCTTCACTGAGGTAACAGCCGAAATCCATTCGGACAAGGTGCCTAATATAGGCATGAAGATTGGACCCGATGTGGTGCCGCCAACTCAACATTCTTAAATGATTTCTTACTCAAAGCAATTAGTGCAATATAAAATACTCAATTAGATGTTAGGGAATTGAAAAATTCATTCATTATATGCCTTAAATGATCACAAATACTCAATTAAATTGCGATTCTTAACTAGATTAAGGAGAGACTATTGGTTGTGACTTATTGGACTGCCCTGCCAACGCCATCGAAAGCCTTTTCCTTGTGATCGGCGGCATTGGCACGAGACTCGTAGTTGCAGATTGTGACGCCATGGTAGTGCGCCTGAGTAAACTCGCCTCGAAGACCTGACATTGGGATAAGGTATGGTGATATGTGGGCTAGATTGCCATGAAAACTCACCTATGTAGTAAATGCGTGTGTTGTCATCGCCGAAATTGCTGGGAAAGTACAATGATAGATGGTGAACGGAGGAGAAGGTGACCACCTTCGGTGAGTACTCGATTTCTCCACGGGCATCGCGCGTTAGCTCGAATTCCTGATCCGGCTTTGCTTTGGCATCATCGAAGGTCATCTTGGGACGGTTCTTGAAGCTGCAATGAATATTATAATTGAGTTTTTATGTATGAAACATGTTTGATAAAGCCCATTACATTTTAACCCTATTTGGATGGGAATCATCGTTGGCGCCGCTTATGATGATTCCCTTGAGCTTGACGTTGCCGGTGAAGGGTATATTGAAGAGCAGCTCCTCGTCCGCGTCGCTCTGCACGAATTTGGTGAGATCCAGGCGCTTCTCGTAGGGCTTGAAGACTCCTTTGCCCTGGCCATCCGTCTCCTCGTTCAGGCACTCCGTGTTCTCTATGTCGATTTTCGTATATAGACTGTATTCGATGCCCATTTCTAAGGCATTATCAAGGTCTGTGGCCTCGTTGCCGCAGCCGCCATGATCGTGCGAGTGTCCGTGCGGCATGTTTTCCGGCTTAAATTTAATAAACAAAAAATAAATAAAGGAGTCGAGTCACTTATCCAAAAATGCGGTCACTCCAGATGACCATTCACACAAAACGGTCAGTATTCTGTTATATTAAAGCTTTCAATAGTATATTTTTCTTAAAGAGCCACGGATATTTTAACTACCTTACTACGGTCACACTGTCAGCCAGCCGAAAAACGTAAATTTAAGGAATTTTTAATCTGTGTTAATCGGCGTTAAATTGATTCGGAATAATTGTACTTTGCCGCAAATCGTGTAACTAACGTTCCAATGGCGCCCAAGGCTAAATCGGTTGGCATCAAGCCCCAGGCCAAGGCCTTCAAAGACAAGTCCAAACCCACCGATGTGCGTCTGTCCAACATCCAGGCGGCGAAGGGTAAGAAATGTGTTAAAATAACTTAAATTAAGTGCAGAAATCATAAAAAACGTATGCACGATGGCTATTTGTGATGATATCGGGGTGTTGAGAGGATTTTGGACCAATGTTATTCCGAAATAGCTTCCCAAATGGCAAACGCAAATCGCAGTTGGATGCCGGCTGTCTGGAACCTTCTTGAAGAGGAAGAAGAAGAACGCGTGTGGATTACTCATGTGATGGCTGCGAATGGGAAATGTTTCGGCTGTTAAATACCCTTTAAATGAGGTTTATGTATCTTCTATGAAGATATGAACAAAATACAATAATTTAGTTTCTTGTAAGGTAATGTATAGATAATTTTAAACAGCTGCGTTTGTATAGACAAGTCCATCTGTTTAGTTATAGGTTGATTAGTCATATGTTTTTCGAGATATAAAGCGTGTAACATGCTGTTTCGAAAACCTGAGAGCTCTTTTACACTCTTAATACAACTAAAGGAATTTGTATAACGAATACTCTTCCCTTGCAGCTGTTTCCGATGCCATCCGTACCAGCTTGGGACCCCGTGGCATGGACAAGATGATCCAGGCGGGCAACGGCGAGGTGTCCATCACCAACGATGGTGCCACTATTCTGAAGCAGATGAACGTCCTGCACCCGGCCGCCAAGATGCTGGTTGAGCTGTCCCGCGCCCAGGATGTGGCAGCTGGCGATGGTACCACCTCCGTGGTGGTTATTGCCGGCGCTCTGCTGGAGGCCTGCGAGAAGCTGCTGCAGAAGGGCCTGCATCCCACTGCTATCTCGGACTCGTTTCAGCGCTGCTCCGACAAGGCTGTGCAGATCCTCACACAGATGTCCACGCCCATCGAGTTGACGGACCGCGAGACGCTGATCAAGAGTGCCTCCACATCTCTGAACTCCAAGGTGGTGTCGCAGCAGAGCAGCCTGCTGGCTCCCATCGCTGTGGATGCTGTGTTAAAGGTCACCGAGCCCGGCAAAGAGGTCTCCGTGGATCTTAAGAACATAAAGGTTATCTCCAGTCTGGGCGGCACCGTTGAGGACACCGAACTGATCGATGGTCTGGTCTTCACCAGTCGCTCGGCGGGCACCAATGCCCCCAAGCGCATCGAGAAGGCCAAGATCGGCCTTATCCAGTTCTGCATCTCGGCCCCCAAGACCGATGTGAGTATTTTGCCGAGATACAAGCTCTGACTAGGAAACCTAATTGAAAACATAACTTGTAGATGGATCACAGTGTGATTGTGTCGGACTATGCTGCCATGGATCGTGTGCTGAAGGAGGAGCGTTCCTATATCCTCAACATTGTCAAGCAGATCAAGAAGGCTGGCTGCAATGTCCTGCTGGTTCAGAAGTCCATTCTGCGGTAGGTTAAACAGCTCCTCTTCCCCCGCCCATATACTCATCGTTCTAATCTTCATAATAATTCCCTTAGTGATGCTGTTTCGGATCTGGCTCAGCACTTCCTGGATAAGATCAAGTGTCTGGTGGTCAAGGATGTGGAGCGCGAGGATATCGAGTTTGTGTGCAAGACCCTGCATTGCCGCCCGATTGCCTCGCTGGATCACTTCACAGCCGAGAACCTGTCCAGCGCCGAACTGGTCGAGGAGGTGGCCAGTGGCACCAACAAGTTTGTGAAGATCACCGGCATCCAGAACCCGGGACGCACCGTTTCGATCATCTGCCGCGGATCCAACAAGCTGGTCCTGGAGGAAGCTGCCCGCTCACTGCACGATGCCCTCTGTGTGGTGCGTTGTCTGGTGAAGAATCGTGCCCAGATTGTGGGCGGCGGAGCACCTGAGATTGAAATGTCTCTGCAACTGGCCGCTGCGGCTCAAACTGTGGAGGGTGTTGATGCTTACTGCTTCCGCGCATTTGCCGATGCCCTGGAGGTCATTCCCTCGACGCTGGCTGAGAACGCCGGCTTGAATCCAATTGCCACGGTCACGGAGCTGCGCAACCGTCACGCCCAGGGCGAGAAGACGGCCGGCATCAATGTGCGCAAGGGCGCCATCACAGACATCCTGGCGGAGAATGTGGTGCAGCCGCTGCTGGTCAGTATTTCGGCCATCACCCTGGCCACGGAAACGATTCGCTCGATCCTCAAGATTGATGATATTGTAAGTGGAATAATATTTATATTTTTTTTTAGTGTTTCGATAATTTATTTATTTGTATTTCAGATCAACACCTTCTGTTAGGAATTCGGCGCGGTCTCCTTCAGTTGTCTATGTCTCCGTTCAAGATCAATCTTCAAGCATTTTCATCTAATCCCTCACATCTTATACCCATTATGCGTCTGCGCATGAAATTTTGAATAAAATTCACATTATATACACTACGCCTTACCAGCTTAAAACCTATGTATTTAAACAAAAAAACTAAAAGATTAAATACTTCGCTAACACGGAATAGAATTGTTTTGTTAATTAAGAAGAAAATTTGGTTGAGTTAGTTGTTTTGTAAAATCTAAAACATAGAATATATAAGAGTTATATAATAAGAATTTGTTATTTTCTCAGGCAAATATTGGGGAATTAAGGAATTAAGGAAGCTGAAATTTTTTGCCTTCATAAGTTCTAAAATTAACCAGTTCTTAGAACTGCCTTTAAGTCACCTCCCCGACCCAAGTGACTATCAGCTAACCTTATCTAATGTGCGAACTCCTTGTCCCTTAGTTTCCGCCTTCGAAACCTAGGGTTTCAAAGGGTTCATCCGCTGAAAACCCCGCACTCTTTTCACACCAACGCCCCAAAATAATCCACCCCGCTGTTGGTTCGTGTTTTTTGGGGATTCCTTTTTGTCCTGGGCGTGTAAATAAAAATCACTTGATGCGATTTTTATGATGTGCGTTAAATGATTAAACCACTTGAACTGGTTTCAAATTGTCAAAAAAAAAGAGAATGAAAGGGAGGCGGCAAGGGTCTTTATCCTTTTGTTTTCTTAGCCCCATTTTCGGGTTTCGTTTACACTTGGGTGTGATTAGATTGGGGAATGGGTCAGAGATTCGAGACTATCTCTCGTGTCCGGAAACTTTCGGCGCGTGTAAGTTAATTAAATGTGTAAACATGTCAAAGGGATCAAGTTTTTCAGCCCCACTATCATCTGCAATCACCACCACCGCCACCACCCCCATTCACCCATCTGCCAAGATGGTGTTGATTTCGAATCACGCCCTTGATTGGCTTTGATTTTTGAGCCTGGGATATAAAAAAGCTATTCCGCTAATTGGCTGACTGACTACCAGGGGAGGTTTTCTTTTAGGGTTTGCATGCAAATTTTCCATTTTAAAGTCTTTTTATTAAGGCGGCCATTGAACGATGAACTTGTTCGGTTTTCCATTTTGATTTTCTGAGGGTGGAAAATGTGAGCTCCCAGAGGATTTCCTCTATATTTGCACCCGTTTTTAGTGTTTGCCACAATTTTATGCTCTTGCAAAGGATTTTATAAATTTACAGAGAATTTGATGGGTAGATCGGATTTTTAAATGTTTTAAAAATATATAAAATACAACTATAAACTAAAATCTATTAAAAATGTGTGTATAAGGGTGTTACTATTTTTTATTTTATTAAAATTGTTTGGACACAAAATTTGTTGTGTGAAATATTTTATCGCATACATTTTAAAAGGATTTTAAGAACCTATGACTCTTAAACCGTTTGAAGGTTTAAAAAAATTATTTTATTAAGATTTTAATTATATGCAGTAAGAGCTACTTTTTTTTTTTGTTAAAGGCGTACATAGATTTTTATTATTTATCGGAAGAACTGATAGGTATAGCTAACTTCGATTTATGCTCCTTTATTTTCCTTGATATTTATTCTATTTTCTTGCTACTTTTTAGCTGTTGTTTACTCGCCTGTCTTGGGGCATTGTCGTTCGCTCTGTTCTGGACTTCGTCCTCGCTCCCATTTGTTTCTTGGGCAAATATTGAATTTGCGCTTTTTTCCCCAGCTATTTGCCGGAGCCGGAGTGGCCCACACTTTTGAAACTTTTCATTTCGGGGGTTTATTCCTTTGTTTCGCCTGTTTGCTTAATTTTTGTATGCGATTTTCTTCATCTACTTTTTTGCTCATTTCATATTTTCATTGTAATTCAATTGTGTTTTCCCATGCCGCGGCGCTGTTTTTTTTTTTGGCCAAATGTTTGCACAAGTCTTATGTTCTCTCCAGTCGGGCGAAAAAAAGGGGTGTGTTCCTGCCCCTCATCGGCGGAGCGGTGTCCTTGTTTCGTTTACTCGCTAAACGAATTGAAATTCAAAGCATCAAATTGTCAGCCAGTCACGCAGAAATTTAACATATGTTGGCCATATAATTTGCGAGCACTTTTTATTGGGCCCCGAAATTACCAGAGTCTGCTATCCTGCATCCTTGAGGAACAAAGGAGAATAGATAAATTATAATAGAGACTTAGATAAAAAATACTGGAGAGTTTTATAGGTAATATAAAATAATGTAAGTGGCATTTAAATTTATTTAAATATTGTTATCCATATTTGCAATCAATTTATGGGTTTATTTAATTTTTTTGTATGCATTTCCCTTGATAAAACCAATACTCCTCCGCTCTTGTATAGCATAACTTGAATATTATATTTTATTTCCCAGAAAAAAAGAACCAAATTCATGATCTTCTAAGAAAAATAACTACAAAAAGCATTATTCGAAGGAAAAGCATGAAGCAAAAGCATAAAGGAAACTTAATTTTCGTTAGTCCTGCCAAGTGGCTGGTGATTAATGATGTCGGGGCCACGACAATATTATGAAAACGCATTCGAAAATTTCATTAAATTGTTATAAATGAAGCGGACCGGCGAAAGGAAAAATGAAACGTTTTCCCTCGCAGAGAAAATTCAATTTGCAAATGCAGCAAATGTTTGCTAGCCCCGTCCAAGGGAAATCTATCAAACGGAAACCTGCTGAATGAATGAAATCTCGGACGGACAATCTCCCCCCTGAATCCTTCTGCTGAATGGCCTACGGGGCTTATCAGCCCATTTTGGACCAGCACTTTGAATATGACCAATGCAATCGATGTATCCCCCGATTTCCTCCATTGAAAACCAAAATTGCTCAAAGCCATTTTGTGTCCGTTTTCATTCAGGACTCTCAGCTTTTCTTTTCTTGGTTATTTGAACTGGACAGACGTCGTCGTCTGCTCGGGACTGATAACATTCAAAGAGTCCTGACTCAGGATTCGAGTGCTCGCCAATTATGTGTGAGTGCTGGCCGAGATTGGGCTTTGCTCTGGCCACCGTTTGATGTGAGCTGGTGTGTGTGTGTTCAAGGGTGTGTGTGGATCTGCAAATTAAATAGGGTAAGTATTCAGGTCGAGATTTCACTTCTGGCCAGATTAAAAATTTATTCGCTGTTCCGGACAGCTGCCTGGAAGGCAAAACCTCAAGTTTCAAATGAATATGGTTGAGGAGAAGTTCTTGTGGAGGGCCTTTGGGGCAAAAGGCATTGAAAAAGAAGCTCTAAAATGTAATATATAAATAAATATATAAAAAAATTATAAATTAAGTAATTTATGAATTTCTCTATAAATTTACTTTATATATAAAGAGTTAATACCATCACTATTCAGTTTCATATACCAATAAATCCTCTCCAGTCCCTTATCTTATCTTATCCCTTGGACCATCATTTACCTAATTTATTGGCACACTTCCATTAAGATATCTCCATCAAGGACTTGACTCGCTTAAGCGATTTCAAAGGATACGTACTCCTTCTTCTGCCAGGGATACGGGAGAACGGAAAACAGCAAACAACAGGAACTGGGACACAAGAACAAGACCGAAATCAACCACCGAAGCGGGCACCATATGACATAACTATGTGTGAATTGATGGCATAAACCCTTTTGCCCCGCTCGTTTATTTTTTAGAGATCCCAGCTCGGAGCCGTGAGCGAATCAGAGCTCGACAAACTTCAGGGGTTGGGGTTGGATGGCTAAAAAAGGATTTACACGCTTGCCTCGATATACAAATAAGGGTCTCTGCCGCCCTGTCGCCGGGGCCCAAAAGATGAAGTGATTTCTTATCCAACAAATCCACACTCGACATCGGGGGCAAAAATAAAATAAAATAAAATAAAAGGGTTGTGCTGGTGTGGGTCCCCTCTTCGTCGTATCCTGGCTGGCTCTTGGCCCGCGTTTGCCAGGAAGTTTATTAAAAAATGGTCGTGTTTGCCTTTGTCGCGTGGCTGGCGGACGCTTTTGGAGCGGGCCAAGGAAATCAGTTAACTAAATATCCAGTTAAATATTTATTTAGGCTTCGCCTAATGAGATTCGAGTGGCACACGTCGGCTGGCGATGAACCTAAAACGGTGGCTAATTGAATAATAAGCTCAATCCTTTTGGAAGGTTTGGAATTATGGTAGAGATTATTTTTATATTAAATATGTTTATGGTTTAACACTAAATGGAAGCTCAAATTCACTTTAATGTGAATTTTTTAAGAGATGGATTGAATTAAACTTAAGAAAATGCGCGTGAAAAACACAAAGGTTTAATTCATCTCAAAAATTTAAAAACCACGCATTGTCTTAGATCCTGAAATAATTAAATTATACTAAATATCCAATATTTTTCTATATAATTGATATATGAGTTTGATGTTTTTCGTATTTTAAACTTCAATATATGAAAGTTAGAATTATTGATTTTTTATTGGGCACAATACATATATTTGTTGATATATAATATCGGACTTTTTTTTATTAATATAGATCCCTAGCTGCGGGGTTTTAAAAAGTCTTCGGACAACATTTTAGACATTTGGATATCAAAGGTTATATAGTGACGAGACAAATATCCTTATTTTAAATGTAAATTTCTTTAAAAAATTGGTAAATGAACTTCGCTAATTTGAATTTAAAAAGGAGCTAAATTCGTTTCATAAAATTCTAGCAATGTCAAGAAACAAACCTTCATTAAATTGTATTTATATTACTCACACTTGAACTGTGAAATTGTTATTCATAAATTCTCACACAAAAATCACACATTTTCTCCCCACAAAAAATACACCATTATGTTTTTTTTATAAATAATTTTATCGGAATAATTTTATTGAAATTTTTGGATGTTTAGGTCTAAGTTCAAGTTTTCAAGATCAATTTACAATTGGACATCGTACAACAACATCGGTATACATACATACACATCTAAATCAATACACATTGAATACAGCTCTAGGGGTCAATCGGTGTCGTGGGGCTGTAGGATATAGGACACAACAGATACATACATATATTTATGGCATTGGGGTGTTGTTAGAACTAGAAACTCTTCTACATGCATACAGATACGAATAGGTAATGTGGAGCTACAAGTACTCATAAATTCGTTATGGATCTCTTCTGATACGACTGGCTATCACCTAGATTCCTAAATACATCCATGGCTGTGTTGTATTTGATATGGAGAGTGTGTCCGTGTGTTTGTGTGTTGGAATGTTGTGGAAGAATTTGGAGTAAAAGCTGACTATGTACAGGGTTTCCCGGGGCTCGCCAGATCTTCCTATTCGCCGGAACTGATGGAGCTGCCGCAGAGGGAACCGGAACCGGCTTCCATTTGCATGTGGGACATGTTCAGGGCCTGAGGTGGATAGCCAAAGGCATGACTGCTCAGAGGAGTGCCCGTGGGGCTGTCCAGGTCCAGGGAGGGATTGATGCGCTTCTCCTTCTGGCGACGATTGCAGAACCACACTCGCACCACCTCCTTGTCCATGTGCAGGCGCTCCGACAGCTGGTTGATCTCCTCCGAGGTGGGCTTGCAGTTCATCAGAAAGGCCTTTTCCAGGGTGGTGCGCACCGTGGTCTCAATGGAGGTGCGTTTCTTGCGCCTGCGCCCCAGGATGCTCTCGGGTGTGCTGGTCAAGCTGCTGGTCATGGTGTTGATGTTGAACACTCCGCCGCCCGACTTGGCCACACTCGAGTCGGCATCCTCCAGCCACTTCTGGAGCAGCGGCTTCAGCTTGCACATGTTCTTGAAGCTCAGATTGAGGGCCTCGAAGCGGGAAATGGTGGTCTGCGAGAAGTCGTTGCCATAGAGCTTGCCCATGGCCAGACCCACGTCGCCCTGGGTGAAGCCCAGCTTGATCCTGCGCTGCTTGAAGGTCTTGGCGAACTGCTCCAGTTCCTCAAGGTCCGTGGTCTCCTCCGGCGACTGCTCCAGCTTGGCCATGGCCGAGGCCACAGTCAGACCGCTCTGGGGCTTGGGAGTGCTCTGCTGCTGGTGCTGATGCTGCTGCATGCTGGGTGTGTTCGGAGTCATCACGGCACTGCTCAGTCCCAGGGAATTGGCAGTCATCGAGTTGGGGGGCGTGCGCTGCTGGGACTTGCTGCTGTGCCGGGGCACCGGACTCAGGGAGGGACTTCTTAGGGGTGACTTCGCCAGCGGCGTGGAGTAACTGGGCTGATGATCCTCCCTCTGCTGCTGCTTCATCTGCTGCAGAGCCTGGAACTGGGCCAGGGCCTGCAGAGAGTTCTGGAGCAGAAACTGCGAGGCGAGGTTGGGATTGGGGAAAGCCTCGGGAGCCAGTTGGCGGACCATTTCGATGTAGCTATGCAGCTGGAGCTGCAGCGCCTGATGCATTTCCTCTGGCGCAAAATTCATGGGCTGTGGTGGCACCACACTGGACTCCAGCTCCTCTTCCTCCCTCTCCGTCTCCTGCTTGACTTCAGCTAATCTCTTTGGCGGTGGAGCCAGGTCCAGCACCTCGTTCTCCAGCTCCGGATCCAGTTCCCGGGCCTGGCGCTTGCTGCTCAGATTCTGTGGCATCTCGCCGCAGTTCTCGCCCAGCTCTAGTTCCTCCTCCTCAAAGCTCTTGCCGCAGTCTGTAAGCAAAGGAAAAGAAGAGATATTTTTATATTTTGCAAAAAAAAGGAGAAGAGATGTATTTTTATATACATATAAGTATGGTACACGTTGATTGTGGTGGTGGGTAGTTTGCTTTTCAATTTTCCAACTCAATGAAGTTCAAGTAGCCGGACTCTGGTCAACGCATGCGTCGTATAATTTGATTTTAAGCAAAAGACTGTGCAAGTTTTTCAATATTTCCACAGCTATTTTGAAGGGTATCGAAAGGATATCTTGGATTTGTAAGGAAGTTTGAATTTGAATATGTAAAAAATAGTTATCGATCATTTTAACGTTTAAAAGGGTATTTATTTGAGTTTTACTTATAAATAAATATTTAAGTTCATAAAGATGGACGCTTTTTATTTACCTATAAAAAAGAACAACCTAATAGTCTCCTTTAAGTACATGTGATATTTAATTAATTTTCTATATTTCCCATTATTTATAGGAGTATATTTTCTAAGCGCCTTTTCCTAGCCCAATTTCTCGTCAGCCTTTTTAAGGCAAATTTTATTCAATCTTCCAATTGAATGCCCATCCTTTTTTCCTGGCTATCCTGTCCAATGTCTGCGTCCTGCGGTTAGCTACGATAGACGCTCAAGCGGAAGGGTTCGCCTTTGTTGCCTCCACTCCCCATTGAACCCACCACGAACTCCCCCCAAAACTGTGTTGTTGAAAACCCAATCATGCATAATAATTGAAAAATAGCCGCACATCAGAGAGCAGTACATAGGAGTCAAACAGGAAGCTGGGCCAGCCGAGTCCTTTGTCTCTGTTAAATGCGCAGCAGCCGGGTAACGAAAGGATCTCAGATTTCATAATTTTTCTAAAGAAAATATGATTGATTTCGATGGGGAATAAAATATAATGAGAAGGAAACTTTTGACAGGAGGAATATAGGAAATAAAAATGAAGAATGGTGAGACAATAAATTAATTAAGGAATACTGCACTAAAAAGTAAGCCCTACATCTTTAACAACATTCTACGCAATCAACTTCCTAATGTAAAAATAAAACCCTGAGCATTAACAAGGCAAAAAACCAAACCCTGTAAACCGATTTACAAAAAAAAGAGACTAGAATTGATAGTTTTAAGCGGATTCAACCCCATGTAAAACTCGATTCAGAGGATTAGAGGACATTTTTCAAAAATATCTGCGATGCGGGAGTTTCAAACTTTGCCACTAAATTGCATGCGGCCAGCTGTTTTTATGACTCCCTTTATGTAGAACGGCAAAAGTTGAGAATATACGCCATAATAAAATTAGCCATTGAAAGCGAATCGGGGAACCAGTCAGAGCCAAGCCAAGGGTTAGGCGTATTTCCAAAAATTTGTCACCCTTTTTGATCAAATTTTTGCAACCCCTCGCTGGCACGAGATTTTTCAAATTTAAAATTCGTTACAATTTCGAATGCACGAGTCGCGGATTACAGCTGAATGCAACTTGCCATTGGACCAGCTAAAGAAGGGTTCCACGGATGCATTGTTTGTTTGCCAAAAAAAAAATAAATAAAGGAGGAGGCAAGATGGAAAGTCAAGAAGCCTCTGTGGAGCAAGTTCAAACCTAAAAGAAAACATTACTGCGATCCTTTTGTGCTTGGAATGCGCCTGCAGTGCGCTATCCACGATCCTCGATTCCCTCAACCCAAAACCAGGTGATGCCGCTTTGTCTGTCCCCGGAGCAGATGTGTTCGTCCTGCTGACGAGGCATGCCTGTATGCAAGTTCCTCGTCCTGGTTCTGCCACAATGGCAATGTGTGAATGTTTCCACTGACAAATGAAGTGTTGCCTCTATTTGAAAATTCTCTGTACTCCTTTTTCCTCTTGCAGTTTTTAGGGGTTGGTTTTTGGGACCCAGCACCGATCAAAGGGAGTGTAAAGTGCGTTTCGATTTATGGGAAAGATATAGTCTGGCATATATAGAGAGAGTGCATTGGTAAAGATTTATGGTGATAGAGAACTGTAGAGTCTGGCAATCCAATTATCCTTGCATATCGCATGCAGTTTATCTACATATAAGTTAAGCCAAAATCACTTTTACAACACAAACGGAATTTTTGAGAATTTTATTTAGGGAGAGATATAGTTTTCTTTAACAATTTCAACTCAGGGTTTGATAGAGAAATATATGTAAAAGATATTTGATAAAGTCTTTTGATAAAGCTTTTAAATTAATAGTTACTTTAAAAATCTATAAAAATTTATAATATATTAAAAAATATTTAAATTCTCCTTATACATATCTAAACCTTTATGTAACTTAGTTATTAGTCATTTAGCTGATTAAAAATATAGTGTATTATATTATTTCCTTCTAATCGACTCTCATTACCTCCTATATAATAACCCCTTTGAACCTTAGCTTCCCTCTCAACCCTTCATTATAAAACCATACTCCCTCCTTGACTCCCTTTTAAAAGCCCTATGATTTCCAGCTTGTTTGCATGCCACACACAAAACGCCCTCGGAACGCCCCCAGAAGAAAGTACATATTTTTCTAAATACAAAAAAAGGAAGCACCCAATCAAAACCGCTGATTATAATATCCTTTACTCGTTGCCGCCACAGAATTACCCTTCAACAAAAAAAAATAGAATGCCAAAGAGAGCCTCAATTAACTTCACGCAACCAAATCCTTTCAATTTGAATAACGGAGGGGAGATCGCTCAACAAGTGGCACTTAAAAAATACACATATAAAAAAGGTGGCAAAGGGTAACCCTTCACACCTCGGCGCTATTCAAATGATATGTTAAACAGGGTTGAGAGCGGGATCAACAGTTTGCCTTCTGTTACGGCACTTGGGTTTTTTAGCAGCCGCAACCCTTTTTTTTTAGAGGAGGACTTCCCTCCCTTCTATATTATTTTGACAACATTTGAATATGCATAATAGAGAGGGGTGCTATAGAGGGCTTTAGGGTTAGGGCTAGGCACCCTTGGCTCGTTTGATTCTCCTAATTTGTGTAAACCAATAAAAATGCGCGTTTAATTGTCAACTACTATCGGATGGGCATGGGCCACCCTGCTAATGCGACGCCAATAAATTATAATATTCAAATCGGGGTGGATTTCGTTGCATGTTTTTGCATAGATTAGTTGCACTCGGTTAGGGGTTGTCCTGCCTAGGGGTTCGCAGTTCGAGGTCCTTACATAATTGCTCCGGGCCAACGCATTTAAATGCGCAAAAGCAGAAATTTACATTCTGACAAATTGTTATTTCTGTTTTGTTTGCGAAACAGAAGAGGGTCGTGTTAGGGTCAACGAAAGGGAGAGGGAGTTGGAGTTGGAGGTCAAAAGAGCATGTATAGGGGTCTCAGAAGGATGATCTCCTGTTTTTACCATGCAGCGGCGGGGGTTGTTTTCGGGGGAGGACGTGGGTGGGTGGGTTTTGCCACGGACAAAATAAGTTTTTGGGTGGCATTCAGGGAAAATGGTCGAACGAATATTTAGATTTGCAATTTTATAACAATGGGAAATAATGAGCGTGTGTTTAGACTGCACAATGCTTAAAATCTTTAAACCATTAATGGTTGATTTCAAGGGAAATATAAAATGTTTTTAGAACTATTTTTAGAAAAATTTACTTTATCAAGGTTAGTAAATAAATGAATCCATATTTATTGCTACTTTAATTAAAACTATTTCCTTTAAAAATCCCTTTAAGTGACTTTAAAATATCTACTTAAAAATTCTAATTTTCTATAAATTCCTTTATATGTTTTTTTAATATTTCTTAAGTAAATAATAAAATCCTTAATATCCCTCGTTTTCTCGACCCTTTCGAATTCCTCAAATTTCCTATTGCCAAACCAGAAGTCTTCTGGTGCGAGTTCAGTCACACTTCGGTCACGTGCTGGTCCCTCAACAGCACCTATAATAAATATTATAGGTACCCCTCGCCCTAACCTAATGCCTCATTACCAATAACAGAGCCAAGGACTGCAGTTCCTACCTAAGCCGAACCCAGGAAATAAACCCAATACGGGATAGGGGATGCGGCAAAGGGGGATGCATGGCTGATTGCATATTGCAAAAAAAAAAAGAGAAATACTGAAAACTATAAAAACTGTCTGTCTGTTTGTCTGTCTCTCCCTGTGAGTAATCAATTTAGCCACAAAGTAGCCACGTTCCGACACGAGTCGGCAGTGGCATAAAAAAGGACATGTCAGCTGAATGCTGCCCAAGGATTAGCCATATATATTAAATAGTAAAAGATATTTACCTGATAGTGAGCGCAGCGGCGAGGGCGGTGTGGGTGAGTTGGACATGTGCCGCATAACTGCAAAGACAAAGTACAAAATATTTTTCAATTCAAAATAATATTTTTGAAGCTAGCAAAACTCAAATGCAAATAACACGTACTCAAAGTCCAAGACAGAAATGGACAAATGGCACATCAATCCTCAAAAGAGAGTGGGAGCTGCGTCAGGGTGTTTTCATTTCATGTCTGGATCGTAAAATGTCCATTAGGAATTCGGACATAATACACAAACATTTCTTATGGCGAATATAACATGCAAAAATGTTCACTTCACCCTGAGCTGAGTGCCCGTTGTTGTAAAGTTTTTAAGGATCAATTTCCGCGTGGAAAGTCATAAAATAATGCTTCAAAGTAGTTTTCACACTCTTTAATGGGCATTTTCCCTCACAGTGAATATTTTTGAAAGGATTTATGCAAGGATTTCTAAGAGATTTGAACAATAGATATTTTTTTAAATAGTTTTAATCAAGTTTTAAATAGTATTACTAAGAAGATAGTATCTTCTGTTGTAATTTTTTAATAATTGAGTTATGTTGTATTGAAGAGAATTTGTAAAGATTAATTGATGATTTACATTGACATTACCATAAGAAATATATTAAACATTTTTTAACTTTTATTCTAAAATTGTATATATATTAGATAATTAAATTAATATTTTCTTTCAATCAAATTCAGTCTTAAAATAGTTTTTAGGCTTAACATTTAAAAAAAACTTCATTTAATTTAAAATCGCTTCAGTTTTCCCTAAAAAACCTGCAAATCGTCACAAAATCCCAAACCCAATTCCACAATTTTTCTCCCTCCCCCTATCCATTGTCCACTTTTTCGTCCTTTTTCTGAGTCTCTCTTTTTTGTGCCATTTGGTTTTTTGTTTTGCAAAGTAGATATTAAATTTATAGCTCCCTCGGGGCGTAAGCAAAGTAGTATCCTTGCCGGGGCTGGGTAGGAAGGACAACGGGCAGCAGGAAAAAGTAACATATTTTTACGAGAATATATTGTTGTGAGAACGCTCTGACTTGGGGAATCCTTGTGCATAATGTCTCCAATGCAGGACAATATAAATATACAGATTACCCATTGGCCATTCGGATGGCGTGGTCCTTGTGGTCGGGTAATGGTTTTCCCCGATGGGATTGGGGCCAGCTTAGGCAGTAGCAGTGGGGTGGCGGTGACCCTCACACCTCACTTGTTGGCAGGATAACAAGTGGCATTAGTCAAAGGATCTATGGGATTTTGGCATAGGAGATGATCTGCATGTTAGCCTTGGAATATGTATTCTCTCTTTTTTTTTATAACCACACCTTCGGCTTAAATGTAATTATAGAAAATTTGCCTTTTGTGGCTAAATTGGTTGCTTTTCCTTTGTTCTTTCGCCAGCATAAAAATCTCTGCGCCTTAGGACATCGTTTTCTCCCTAAAAAACGCATCAGAAGGAAATGCGGAGAAAAAACGTTTCGTTTCTGTCTTTGTTCAAATGCAAAATACCCTCAGAAAAAAAGGAGACAACGTCTCGGACACAGGTAAAAAGGACACTCGGCCAGGATGCAAATGTAAACACAAGCAAAACGACGATCACACGCTCGCACAGTGGGATGTCAAGGACAGCTGCTGGCTAAAAACGACACCGCCGCAGCCAGCAGGAGCAGCAGGACATCGCATCAAATCTATTGCAAAACGCCATGAAATCGTTCATCTGATAGGGAAATCGTCTGTGTGTGCCTGTTCTATATTTTCCGATCTGGACCCTCTGCCCGGGATAATGTGTGGGCGTGTAATCATCATCGGTGTCCTTTGTCTAAGCCGGGTTACCATTCTTTCTCTTGGCCTTTTTTCTTGGTGGAAATTTATTGGTCCAGAAAGTGAAAAGTAGGAAAAGTGGTAACAGGTACAACTCAGCTAAATTTTGTTACGACTTGGGGTTTCTTTTGGGTTTTCTTGTTATGCTTTGTTTGCTTAAGGCATGAGTTAAATAATTCATTTATGGAATTGAAAAAATGGTTATATTTTTAATAAGTTGAACAATAAAAAGCTAACTAAAATTTAAAGAAATGAGTTTAACGTGTTGTAACATCACCGAGTTTAAATTAGTTTTACTTTAAAATGGTGTAAGATAAGGAAATGCTTTTTTTAGATTCAAGTATATGTTTTTTTAAGCCATAAAAAATTTTACTTGTCAGGAGATTAATTTTTAAATATATCAAAAAATACCTATAATTTATCTATACCATATTTTATTAAATTTGTAAAATGTATATTTCCGCATATTTACACATTGTTTTTTAAAACCTCATACACTTGACAACCCTTTTTCTTAAGTTCATTTTTGATGAAAGCTGGCCTGCAACTCTAGGAAACTCACATGTGTGTGCTGTTGCTGTCGCTGTGGCTGTTGCTGCTGTAAGGTCCTGGCAGACTCTAATTTTTGGTATCTCCACATTTTGTGATGTCTGTGGCGTTTGTTGTGCCGGCTGTGTGTTTGTGTTTGGAGTTTGTGTGTTTTTTGGCGGTGTGGTGGCCTCCCAGAGGCACCGCTGTTGTTGTTGCTGTAGCACCATCATTTTTGATTTAGTTTATTATGTTAATTTAAAATTAAAACAAGCACTTGATAAATATATTCCACGAGGAGCAAGGAAAAAAGAGCGTCTGCGATTTCGTTCTTGGTTTCTCAACTTTGCTGACGTTTCTTCGGTTCGTTTTTCTTTAGTTTTTTTTGCTAGTTGAGCGACCGAAGCCGAAGAGTAGCCGAATGCAACTGACTGAATCCGAGAAGACGAGGCGACTTGCTGCACTCGCTGTGGGACCCGTTATGTGTGCGCCGAGCATGCTATCCCGCACTCACACTCGCCCTGGGCCCGGGTCTCTGGCTCTCGCTCTCGCTGCCGTTCGCTTATGATTTGCAGTGGCAGTTAGTTTTTCCACTCACCCACTCCACTCACTCCACTCACTCACACTCACTCCGCTCAAACTTCTCTCACTCGGCGAGTCGCACTCACAACCAACCCTGCACCGTTAGCCGAATATCCGGGTGCGTGCGAGTGTGTGTGTTGGTGAGTGTGGAACGTATTCTTTGTCGCCTGCATTCTGATCAGAATTTCCATTGCACTCCATTGTTGCTGCCTTCCCCTGAATTTCCACGTTCTTCCTGCATTTTCCTGCATTAGCATAGGCCACAACTTGACTTCTCCTCCAGGAATGGGTGTGGCCTATACATATGTATATATTATGCATTTACCCCGATTTCCCTTTGATTTTTCTTTTGATTTTTCTTCTTATTTTTCCCCCGATTCGTTCTGCGCAGTATGCATATTGCAATTTGCTCTCTGTTGGCCAGTAAATCATAATTAAGTACTATATTATATATTTGGCAGAAGGTGTCGTCTGGTTTCTATGTACTAGAGGGTATATACAGCCAGGAGTTGAGGGGTAAGTTTAGGGGGTAAGTGGGGGTAGCTCCAAGTTTGGTAGGATTCTGGATAAAAAGTTGCACTTTTATATCAATTTACGAAATGTGCTCTATTTTGTATATTATTTATGTAACCTTTAGTATAACTGTAAACAGAAAATAATATCCATAGATTCTAATAACATATAAGGATTGATTGAGTCTTTTATAACAAATCAAATCTAGAAATTAATGTTTATGATCAAATTATGCTAAGGTAATAAGATTTCTTTTAATTTATGATCCAATACTTATTTTTATCTATAATATAAATATTCTTTTGATAGTTATTTTCAGTTATTTATTGTTTTATTTATTTAATGTGCACTTTTTTCCCTTTTAAGATTAACATTGTAAATAATCTTAGCATAATTGTTTCACATTTTTATTTAAATTTAAAATCTACCCAAATTTAAGGCTAGTTATTATTTCTCTATTTCTTTTAGTCATTGTAAGACCTAATCTCTTATTTCAAATCCTTCGAACTTATATAAATCCATTGGTCACAGGATTTTCTGAATCCAGCAGTCCTGGTTGCAATCGTCCTCCCATCTAGCTCCGAGCTCATTTCGGTGTGATTATATAAACACAAAACCCATTCATATAAACATCAGCGCAGCCATTGAACCGAGACTTGGTCGAGTAATTACAACAAGTGTTGTTTGTTGCGCTCTCTCATTCTGAGCAGCTTCCTCCCACATCCACACCCACTCCCACACACACACACACACACAGACACATGTCCTAGGATTTTCCTTTTTCTCTTTGTTTTTGTATTCCCTGAAAAGTAAGGAAAAGCGTAAGGAAAGGGACTCGTGGTGACAGCGCATACATTTTATGATTATGATTGTGACTGTGACTGCAGCTGCACTTTCCTTTGCTTTTCTTTTGCTCTTCGGAAAAGTTTTGTGCAAGTTTCAGGCGAAAATAATGGAGGAAAATGATTATATTTTGTTTTTGTTGCCTTTGGCTGACCTGGGCCCATTTCCTGTTTCGTCTGAAGTGTTTTAATTAAAACTGCAAAATTAATGATTTTGGCTTTGAGGATTTTTTCTTTTGTTTTATAAAATAAATAAAATCAAATACTTTACAAAATCAAACGAAAGAAAGAAAAATGATAGAATCTTTTTATAAATAATTGTTTAATTGTTAAAATATTAAGGCAAAAAAATAAATTGTAGAGACAAACCAACTACGAAATGAAATCCATGTTTAAAATATCTATTGAAGTGAATAATGTGCTTTAATCAAGTTCTTTGTTTCTAGTAGATACAAAATATAAAAAAATCAAATAGCAAATTTGTCTTGACAACCTAAAAAATTCATCTTAAATTAATTAAAATAAATAACTCCCTTTATTTACACATTATATGTCATTAAAGTGCCAAAATGATTTAAGAGGCAACATAGCGAATTAGAAGGGGGAAAATCAATAGCAATCGTTCGATTCTTCCCCCAAACACTAATTTCAATAGTTATCCTTTTGGGTCCTGGCATTCCTGCTGCTCCTGCTGCTGATTAAACTTGTCACTGGGAGACAAAAGATAAACAGTTCCTCACTTTGGATAGTTTCCCTGTCTGTTATTTCGTTGGGCGGTGTCTAGGCAATTTGATTATTTGCCAGGAGCAGACAGCCAGGACAACCCAGAGTACCAGACAGGACACACACTGACCGAAGACGGCAAAAAAAACTAAAAGGGGGAGCAACACACTCAAATACACACACATGTGCCAGTCCCGGCAACATAGAAGTTTTCGGGCATTGAAATTAATCAAGAAAATAAACGCTTGGCAGCATCGTCGCAAAATGTGGGGAAACCACACACACTTTGCATGACGGAAACAGACGGGACAAGGGCAAGGACATCGCCCAGGATCAGCAGTGGGAGTGGGCGGAGAAGCTCTAACCCGGAACCGGGTAGGTTGTGGTTGTGAAAACTCGGACATTTCCCTGTCGCTTCTCATTCTGCTATTGCAACGCATTAAAATGACATACCAATTTGCGTTAAGCAAATAAGACGAGACTAGCATTTGGGTCCTGGTCCATAGTTAGTTTTACTTTGGACTTTGGGACAGTGGGAAAGCGGGGGAAGGTTAAGTGGTTGGGGGCAGTGGCTTTATTCTGGGGTTCGTAGCCTTGTGTTGGGTGGTTTCTGCATGGGTTTCGCATAGATTTTCCTTCGGAGCCTTGGGGTCTGAGTAAAGACGCAATTTTTGCAGGACAATTTATGCGCAAAATTTTATACTGAGTGTACGTTTTACTTAAATGTATTAAAGATGAATAACAAATAAGAAAATAATAAATAAATAACATAAATAAAACGGAAAATAATTGGAAGCTTAGGCAGAAAAATGAACATAAGAGTTGAATATGAAATATTAAAATTACATTGGGTAATATTTATTAAAAACTATTTTTCTGGCTTTCTAATTTTATAATCTGTTATTTCTAAAAATATTTTCTGAAAAACAAAATCATTTTGATTAAAAAATATACCTCCTTTTAAACAAGAAACCCAAAAAAAGTAACGTATTTCTAATCCAAGACCACTTTGTATATCCCAAAATGGGTTAAAAAACAGGCACATAAATCAACCATACTTTACCCATAAAAATTGTGAGAAAATTTTGCGAAAATTCCGTTAGATATCCCGTACTTAATCAGAGTCCTGGCACCCAAAAAAAAAAAAAAATACAATATATATAAAAAGGAAACGCAATTTTTCGTGCCTTTTTCTCACCCTCCTCGAAGACGAAAAATCGCACAAAAAATCACCCAAAAAATGCTATGGCCTTTGTTCAATTTGAATTTCTTTCAATTTCGACCTATTTTTACCTTAAAAAATTACGCATTATTGGGGTACATTCACCCTTAGGTAGGCACAGAGCCCAAGCCAAGGGGTTGCTGCTACCCCTCTGCGTGGCGAATGCGAGTTTGCCTTAGAGCTAAGCTGTGGAAGATCTTGGGTAATCCCTGACAGTGATCCTCAATTTTTACCCTTGAGTCTCTGTCGTTTTTCTTCCTTTTTTTTCGGGCCAAAAAACGGCGCGCAATTTTCTTCGGCATTGTGAGATGGTAAAAATCGGAAGAAAATGCATTATTTTTTCGTCGAAATTTCTGCGAAGGGTTGTCAGAGATTTTCTGTGGCAGATTGCCCCGGGCGGGGACAGGGGCCCCGGCAAGTCGAAATCAATAAACGTTAATAAATAATCCAAGAAGGGAAGAAGATGCGGCGCTAGAAATGCGGAAGTAAAGGGACATTTTGGAGGCTGCTTTGTCCTCATCCTCTATTGATTTCCGTTTTGGTGGCGAGGCTTCCTCATCGATTTGCACTCGCTTCAATCGGGTTTCTTTTCTTATATTTTGGCGCGTTATTTTTTCGGGTTTTGTATTTGGTTTTTTGTGTTTTCTGATCTGCAGATGGAAAGAGTTAAAAAGTTTTTGGAGGGAACATGATTTCTCTTTTAATTTTTGTAACGGTTTACAGTGGGAAAGTTTTTATATGAAATAAAGGGTTGTCTAGTTTAAGAACTTGAAATTGTTTTAATGCTTTTATATATTTGTTTTCAATTTAAAATAGTACAAGGTTCTTCGAAGTATGTTCACTAGACATTACCCCGATTAAAAAATACCCCGATTTCCCTTAAACCAACCAGATTTTCCTCCTCCCTTAAAAAAACTCCTTTAGCCTCCAAACAATCTATGCAAATCTAACCCTTATTGAGCAACCATTTTTGAGTTGGCGAGGAAATTTAAATCGCATTTAAATAAAAGTGGTGGTGGTTTAAAATAGAACAGAAAAATGGATTTATGATCTCAGCTTTACAGCTTGTAAAGCGTTTTTATTGGATTTACGGCCACCCTTGACGGAGTTCGGTCCCCGGGGCGGGGCTCAATTGGCCATAAGCTGCTCAGGGTACCGGGTCACAGTTGGTAGTGACACCAGTTTGCGTCAGAGCTTTTCTTTTGGATTTCCTCGTGCGCGGGGGTAGTGAGTCCTTCGTTCTTTTTTCACTTTTGTCGTGTCCCTGTCAAAGGTTACCTCATGCAATTGTGGTTCGGTTGTGCGCCTCAAGCAACCTTTTTCCAACTACCCCACAACCACCCACCGAATGGAATGACCCAAGCCCTCTGACCCACTCTCTACCACCTAGTGGCCGCACAAAGTGGTTTTAAATTCCATTAAATAAAGTTGTAAAGGTTGCCCTCGGTGGGTGTGTGCGCACTCGACGGAGAGTTTTCACGCATATTTTGTTCGCACTTTTGTAAAATTTATTAATATTTTAGTGATTTTAAATGGAGTTTGTATGTTGGCAATTCAGGGGGATTTCCCTTTCTATTTCAATGCTTTTTTGTTCGTTGGGAGCTTGGTCCTTGGGGTAGGTGATACTATGGAATCTATTGTATTAAATTGAGAGCTGGTAATTGAGTTGGATTTCCTTTTTTACTTTCTGGCGTAATTTTGAATGCTTGGGGTTGGGTTCTTTGAAATTAAATATGGAGAGTGGGGAGAGTTTTTTAAGATTTTTATGGAAACTACATAAAGCAGGGTTTATATATAAATATATATACGAAATATTAAAGTAATAACTTGCATTATTTAAATAATTTGAACAAGGGCGAGTCCTTTTGCTTTAGCATAAAAACTCTGTTCTAAATACCTATTTTATGAACTCAAATATGATATATAATTTCCACCTAACCCACTCTCTGTGTTTTTCTTACCATTTCAGACTCTTTCCCCGTAAAAAAACAATTAATTCGAGCATAAAACTTACCTTTGTTGACAGGACGACAATGTCGACCGTTTGGTGTGGGCTGCTCGTAAATGTTGAGGTCCTTGGGCGGAGCCGTAGTCGCTGAGTTAGGTAGCTGCAGGACCTCCTCCTCGGGCTGGACAGGGAGTTGCACTGCCAATGCTGCCGTGGGTGGAAGGTGCTTCCTGGCCAGGCCATTGCCATCACAAACGACCTCATGCCAATGATGGTTATGATCCAGCTGGCTGGCAGCTTCCTGGGGCTGCTCCTGCTCCGGCTCCAGCTCCAGCTCCAGCTCATGCTCCTGCTCCTGGAGGATTTCCTCCTCGTCACGCAACTGCTGCTGCTTGAGCTGGTGCTCCCGAATGAGACGATCCCGTTCGTGGAAATGCCTCACGAACAAGTGGTCACCATTGGGATGATGATGATGGTGGTGGTGGTGCTGCTGCTGCTGTGGCTTCGGTGGGGTTAACGACTTGAAGGTCTCCGTTTTGGGGGGATAGACGCCGGCGACCAAGCTGGGCGGCAGACTATTAATTAATGTGCCCATTGTCCTTTGCTGGTAATGATGTTGTTGGAACATAATTTCGTGCAGCGGTATTAGGAAGTCTGGCAGGGATTTCTGGCGCTGCTTGACCGTTGAAGCCAGCGTTTCCATGCCAAAATATGAGACCGGCAGACACGTCTGCTGCTGGTGCTGCTGCTGACCATCCTCCAGCGGCAGGTGGCGGCTACAGGCGAAAGTCATCATCTGCGGAACGGCGACGACATCCTTGTTGATGCCGCTGTCCCCGCCACTATTATAATTATGATATCCAATGCCTTCGGCGGGCCTTAGATACCAGGGATTTAATATTGTTTTGTTGCCACGACAGCTTGTAGCAGCAGCCAGCGCTATAAATCACAGGGAGAAACACACAACAGGAAAAAAGGGTTTTAGCAATTGCATTTTTATAGACTGGCCCCGAAAATTAAGTGAGAATTGGTTGATTTTTCTCCCCAAAAAATAGAGGAAGTGATAAAACGGATAAAAATGGGCTAAAAAAGGGTAAAAAAGGGGTTTCGATATCATTATCAACACTTGCTGGCTTTTCACCCCTCGGCCCGTAAACAGCAACCCTCCTCCAACCCCTTCTCCGCTAGCATATTGCCAATGGAAACCGTTTATGTCACTATCAATTACTCATCATTATGGAACTCTGATACGCCTTTCCACCTTGTCTACACCCCTACCCCATTTGGTTACGCTTTTTTTTTAGTTTTTCAGTGGGGGTTGTACGCCATATTCGCCATATTCTGTTTTTCAATCAGTTTTTTTGTTCTACGCCAATCTATTCATTTATGACTTTGATTGATTATGAAATCTGTACATAATTTGGACTTTATAGTTTTCAGATAAAGTGTGGAGGGAGCGAAATTCGAACATTTGTTCAATATCAAAGTGTGGGCGTTTTTAGTCATCTTCGAAGCTGAATGACACGCCCTTCGCTGAGCGTTTGGGGTAACTCTATTAGAAGAATTTTTGGTAGGACTAATGGAGGTAGAGTGCTCTATGGTGGTGTAAATTATGATGATAAACTTGTTACAAAATGCATTTTGAACATTTTAGGGGGGGAAAATATGAAGAGGAATATTCTAGAATTTCATTTCCTATTTTTTAAAACATTAACTACAGTTTTCTTCGTTGATTTTGGGTGACATCCAATTCTTCCAATAAATATCCAACAATAAATCCAAAAATAGCTCACGGTTTTTTTTTTTAATATCAAACAATAAACCCAAAGCGCCATGTAAGCCCCAAATGATGTAAAATCAACTCTTTACACTTTACCGACCCACATTATTTATGCCCTCGCCGACTGCTACTGCTTCTGCTACTGTATGCCTGTGATCACTTCATTGTGAGATCATTTACGGATCCCAACAACTCTGCCACTGGGAAGCACAGAACCCACTTCATGAATGAAACTCTGACCTATGGCTAATGATGCACAAAGATAGAAAAGCATCAAATACAATTGCCAGCGCTTGAAGTCCGGCCAAGGCAACCGCAAAATGTTCATTAGAGCGCCAAAAACTGTCTGAATAATGAGAGAAGTTCACGAATCACAGAGCCAGGGGGATAATTGTGATTGTAGCCGGTCAGATTGGCTCACAGAGCCGATGTTATGGGTATTAATTTGATTTATGCCCGATGAGGAGGGGGTCAGGTAGAACAAAAGCCGGCAAAAGCCGCAGGAAAGTCATTTCCCATTCTTTTCGGCACGGCACAGATTTAACCAAAAGGAGGGGAGGAAAGAGGATTCTTTAGCATAACAATATTGGAAATATTAGTTAGCGCTTAACCCTCTGTTGTCACCCCTGCGACCCGTGCTGGCCACGCGACATCTTAAAGATGCAGAAAGGGTTGACAGTGTGGCACACACCGGAAATGGAACACAAAAATCGGATGTTATCCGGGGGTTATGGCTGTTTAGCTGATTTCAAGCTGAAATTGGAATCGGTTGAGGCTTTTATTTATTAAGGAAATTATTTAAATTGCTAAAATAGTTCTAAGAAGTTTAATATATTACCCAAAAAATTGTTTTAATATTCAATACCATTATTCTTATAAGTTTTTATATTTTTGTTCTAAAACGGAAAATATTGTAAGTTATTAAAAAAATAATTTATCGATTACATTAAACCTTATTCTTATATATTTATCTGTATATTTTATTATAATTTAAAAGGTAAAGCCCTGAACCAAATGTTTTTTTATACTTTATTAGTCTTTTTTTCAAAGCTTCTGAAGATTTTATATTATAAGTTAAATTCTAGAATTTTTGAATAAAAAAGCCTTCATTGTATTATTATTATTTTTATTTTTATTTAATTAATTGTACCTTAAAATTAATTTTGAGATACAAAGAGAAATAGCCAGAGCAACGAAGGCCTTCAGGCTGGCCTTCATTGTATTATTTATATCAATAATTTAAAAATGTCCTTTCAATTTTATTTCTTCCCATACATTTATTTTTTGTCACCACTGAATGCGAAGCGTGCCGTGGATTATGAAAATGAAATAGGAGGCGGGTCGGGCAAGTCAGCTGACTTTCAATTATTGGAAAGGCTTCCTGTTTTCTATTAATGATTTTCCCTTAACGCCGGCTGTCAATCGCCTTGAATACTCGTGCCAGTCAAGGTCCTTTGAATCGATGCAATCTGTCGAAAGGGGAAAACTCTCTCTCTCGGTGAAAGATGAAGATCCAAAGGTGAAAGTTTCAATCGAATGAGAAGGGAGTCGTGGTGTCCTTGCTTGCACAGTTGCCAGAGCAGCTGCGTTAGCCGCACAAGCCGCAATTGTTAAAAAAACTGAACATTAAATCCTTTTTTCAGGCTCAATTTGATACAGAAGCCGCGCACATCCTTTGGGCCCCTCGGCTCCTAAGCCTGGCAAGCTGTTTCAACGAAATCGAAGGCGCTCCAAAGGGATCCTCCTGCCGTAGCATAGCTGCCTTCCTTCATCCTTCTTTTTTTTTTTTTCTCTCGTTTTTTTTGGCATTGTTACTTTGTGCGATTATATTTACCTGCAACATGGCGATTAACGCGCATCCTGCTTTACCTGAGCGACCAGGACCTCTTTATTGCTTTCCTATGGGCTTTGATTTCGCATTGCGGCAATATCCTTTATCCTTTGTCCTCCATTGTTGCATGCACCGGCTGGCAAACACATTAGAAAAGTGAAACGAGGGGCAAAAAGGTAAAGGGGCAACCCCGGAGAAGTGACGGGAGCAGTTGGCGATCCTTTCCTCTGGCGCGTTTTCAATTACGCAATGCCTTGGAAGGAAAATTCGCTGAATATCTCTATTTTCGGCTGATCGAAATGAGTTTTTTTTTTATGATTTTTCTTTGGAAATATTTTTAATTGAAATATTGGACCACACAGCAGCAGGAGCAGATCTGCTTTAGACATTCAGTTGGGTAATAGAAATTTTAAGTAATGAAAAAGTTTAATAAAATATGTAGAGGGTAGGTGGAGAGGTGCAAGAGTTTTAGAGATGTGTTTAAGGTAAATTAATAATAAAAAACTATGGAATACAATTAAAATTAAATGATAATTGAAGCACTTAATTTCAATTTGAATCATAACTACAAATTTAGATACATTTATGATAAGATAAGATAAGATAAACATTTATTAACTATTTACTTCTGCAAAATACTAATGAAATATATTTATTCTTGAAATATATTTAAATTAAGAAACAAAATTATTCATAAATTCAGTTATTTAATCAAAACTGATTGATATAAATAATACAGATAACATTATTAAGATTTAAGGGACTTATAACGCAATCCCTAAGTCAAAAGTGATAAAATTAATTTATTCAACCCAAAATAGGTTATTTTGTTAAGTACCTTTGTTTTTAAATTGTTTTCTATAAAAACCTTAAGCGTCTGCGTTTAATGAACAATACATACATTTTTAAATGAAGACCTTTTTCTATTCCTCAAATTGATAAAATCCACTAACAATACATTTCATAAAAACACTTCTAAATCAGTTCGCTGAAAAAAACAATTATATACTCCATCACTGTCAAACACTTTTTTCATGCTCAAATTAAATATAATACTATTTTTTATATACCCCCATTTATTTTTTTTTATTTCAATAACGAATTTTGGTACTATTCCAAGAGATATCATTTAGGTTCCCTCGAATATACATCGCGCCCAGCTGACTGATGTAACGAGTCTATTCGCAGACAGATACGCAACACACATAAAAAACGAAATAATATAATATATATTTTAAACAAAATCAACCGGCAGCAGCAGAGTTGAAAACCATTTAGAAATGTTTGCATTATAATTGCGGCGATTATTTCGGAACGGGGTCATTAACATGTGACAATAAAAAATAAATAAAATAAAAGGCAGGCCAGCAAACAAAACCTGGACAGAGACGAGATCTCCGGAGAGTGATAAAATAGTTAAATGCCGAATTTAGGGCAGCTGGGAGCTTTCTTCGCCAGCGAAATGATAAGAGCTCCTCTTTCATTCTTTTTTTTCTCTGTTGTTTTGTGGAGAATTGCGGTTAATTGAAGAATGCAAAGATTTGGCGCTGGAGATTTAGAAGAATTCTAAGGTAGAACCATAAATTGTTCCACTAATGTGATTTCTGTGGTGAATCCGAGTTCGAGTCCGCGTGTTGGGTATTACCTAAGCCACTGAGGCGTGTGCTTTTTTCGGCCCTCGAATCTCCCCCCGAATCTGATGATTCCGTATATAAATTGCCTAAGCGCGTTGCCAAAAAAGTTTAGAACTTTTCTGTCTGCTGGCCGGCGCGCAACTCGAAATTAAATTATTGCTCGCCGTTAAATCGTTTTTGTCTGTGTTTTCGGAGTGTTTAGACCATGGTCACTGCTCTGTGGGCCACGTTAATATCGCTCACGTTAGCCGGTCGTGTTTGGGTCTCTGCCAGCGATCTCTTCAGCCTGCCACCTGCCACCAATCACAGCGAGGAGCTGCTGGAGGACTATGGGCGCTTCCTGCTGTCGGCCATGAACAGGAGCATCGATCCCTGCGAGAACTTTTACGAGTTTAGCTGCGGCGGCTGGAAGAAGGCCGATTTGGTGCCTGAGAAGGCCAGGAATACCAGCTTCCTTCATGCCATACAGCACAAGATTGACGAGAGGGTGCTGGACTTTCTTCAAAATGCCACCAAAAGGGAGTTGGAGGACCTGGGTGTGAATGGCACCAGATCGGCGGAGGTGAAGGCCAAACAGTTCTACGCCAGCTGTGTGGAAGTCAAGGCCAATCTGTCGCTGGGCTATCAGTTCCTGCAGGATCTAGACGAGGATCGTCTCAAGGAGAGCAATGCTACATACGACTGGCTATACATTAACTTTATGTCCAAGTACGACTTGTATCCCTTGCTGCCCTTGAAAGTTCACTACAGTACTTCCACGAGGAAGTTTGATGCACTCCTGACACCCCCCAGTAAGGTCTTGACTGGCTTGAGCGAAGAGCAGCTTAAGAACATGACCAGGGAGTTTGGCTTGGATGCGAGTGCAGAGAAAACCAAACAGTTTCTGGAGCACTTCAAGAACCTCACGGAGTTTGAAAGGAATCTTACCTCCATAAGCAAGCTACGAAATGAAACGGAGCAGTTGAATCTAAAGGAGTTCCTGGCCAAACACAAACAGGATCGCCTGAACTGGACGCGGTTTTTTGACCTCGCCTTTAATGGCAGCCAGGAATCGCATTGGCCAGTGCTCAATCAGCTGGATAATGCCAATGAGTTGGTTTATTTTCTGGAGGAAACTCATCTGGAAACTCTAAAAAGTTATGTGAAAATGCGGGAGCTGCTCAAGTTTTATGGCTTATGGAAAACGCAAACTAAAACCGGAGGAGTTCCCAGCGAATGTCGCTCCTTGACGGAGACCTACTTCAACTATGCCCTGCTACCCTGGTTCATAGGCAAGGTATTCGACAAGGAACGACGTGCTGACATACTCAGTGTAGCCAAGGACATCAAGGACACCTTCTACGATCTCCTGGATCACTACACCTGGCTGGATGACGAGACCCGCTCGCAGGCCAAGACCAAGCTGGCTTCCATGGACGTTCTGGTGGGCTACACGGACGACCTGCAGCATCGTGAGGTAATCGATCAGGTGTACAGCGATATCAATATGACGGGGAATTGGTACGAGAACCTGTGCATCCTGGAGGGAAGTCGGGCGCGGATACGACTGCGTTCGGTGGACAAAGCACTGATTCCCCTGCTGATGCCCACGAGGACAGTGAATGCCTACTATGCAGACTTCCTCAATCTGGCCTTCATCACCATCGGCATGGCCCAGTGGCCTTTCTACCATTTGGATTTTCCCGATGTCCTCAAGTATGCCGGTGTGGGTAATATCATAGGCCATGAGATGGCCCATGGCTTCGATTCCTATTGCTATCAGTACAATTACGATGGCAAGAAGATCAACTGGTGGTCCTCGGCCTCGCTGAGGAACTTCAAGGAGCGATATCGCTGCCTGGAATCGCAGTACAACAAGTTCATTCTGATGGGCATCCAGACGAATGGCACTCTCACCTCTGGGGATAATATAGCCGATAATGTGGGCACCCGGATGGCGTACTATGCCTACAAGAGGAAGTCAGGGGACAAGGCCTGGTCGGAGAAGCCCCTGAGGGGTGTGAATTTCACCAACAAACAGTTGTTCTTTGTTAAGTTCGCCCAGACCTGGTGCAATGGCAAGGACAGTGGCGAGAAGATCCGCCGACTAAAGACGGATGTCCATGCCTATGACGAGTTTAGGGTCCAGGGAACCCTCAGCAATATGCCCGAGTTTAGTGAGGCCTTCAACTGTAAGCTGGGCACGGAAATGAATCCGCTGAAGAAGTGTGTGGTCTGGTGAAATAAAGTTGTATGTAAAATAGAAGAAAGTTCAAGGGGTTCTTTTTATTAAAGGGAAGTCAAAAACGATCCATTGCATTTTTAAAATTACAAAAAATATCCCTAAAGGACGTCTTAACTTGTACTCCAGCTAAGTTCTAGCTACTTCCCTGAAATCAGCAATTTCTTGGCCATCTTCTGCCTGCAGAAAATCAATAATTCATGGCCCAAAATCAACGCCCCGCACTTGGAACAGCTGATGGCTATCGAATAGAGCCGAAATACTAATTGATTTGATGCAGAACCTGCCCAGGAGGAGACTCTACTCGTACTCCTTGAACTGTGGGCGGATACCGGCAATATTTGTCTTTTGACTTCTTTTGCAGCGATGACACCTTTCTCATTACGAATTAATGGCATTTTCGTTTAGACAAAAGGTCCAACAATGGCAAGCAACAACAAGAAGAAAGTCACCGGGTCACCGGGAAAAGGTGCAGAAACTGAAGGCTTCAGCTGAAAAACGGTTTTCTCGAAAAGAAAAACAGTTTTTACTATCATTAGTCGTCACTTCAGAGTACCTCGGAGTACAAAAACCTGAGGGGAAAGCGAGAGAAAAGTCAAAAAGGAAGCCAAAACCGTTGCTTCGAATGCTTCGAATGCAGGCTGCATACGAAATAAGGATATATGTGGAGGGATATTATTTGCTTAAGGATCTCAGGGCTTATCTCGGGCGTCCGAGCGGCGGCCTAACTGATTTTCATGCATTTGTTATGGATTTTCGGCGCCAGGTCTCTTATTAGCTGGCCGACCGGCAGGTAAATGATCCTGCTGCCTCCGTATCCTCGCAGCGGGGCATCCGTCCTCCTCCCGGCAATCCCACTGACTCCTGGCAGGTCGTAAAAATCCAGATAGATCATTAATTTAATGGCTTTTGTGCTCACTTGGAAATGCAAAGTGCTGCCCCGTGTACCTACATCACACACAACAGATCGTGGCGGTGGTCTGCCCTCTCTCTGGGCAAATCAAATTGCGAAATCTTCTATGGGAAACTCTAGCCGGATCTGTGCTCCTCTCTATATCTTATAATTGCACTTGCCCGGCACAATGGACCAGTCAAATTAGCCTTCATTTGTAATCTTCTGGCGTTGGAGAGCGAGAGCTCTCTTCTGGGCCTCTGGTGGCCGCCTCCTCGGCCCCTGATCGCATTAATTCCATTTATGTAAACCATTTCGGCGAGGGCTTGTCGCTAGTAATTCGAGAGGCGTGGATGGTGTAATAAAAAATCAACTTGCTGCCTGGGAAAAGGGAGGAGAAGGTGGTCTGGGTGGGTGATGTACGGGATTGGAGCGAAGGCAGAGGGTTGCCAGGTAGTGCTGGTATTCAATATTAATTAAAATTTAAAATAGAAAATAAATATTTAATATTACTTCCTTGAGTTCAGTGTAAGCTGAGACCAAATTCTTGTTAAGTCATTGATAACCTTGAAGGGGGGTGGAAAAATGCATAGTTCATCTCAAAACTCACAGGCAAAATTACTATAATTTTCACTAGAGATTTTCTTAAACAAATGTTAGTAAAAAATTTTTAATTTTTACGCTTTAGATCTTTACATTTGCATGTTTGAAAATTTTTAAGAGTTTAAGATATTCAAATTCCGATAACACCAAAATTCATTTCGTTGTATAACGATTTAAAAACGACAATTTTTATGTTAATTTTAATCTTGTTTCCATTAAAAATAAATTTCCCCTGAGTTCACCTGGCAACCCTAAAAATCTTCGCGTACTGAGCAAACAACTTGCCAAAACCATGTTTCCATAATTACATGCAGAATGGCCTTTATGCCACGGCAACCTGCTTCCGCCGCTTAGCCAATAATGCTCCTCAATCCAATCCTTTCCCCCACTCAATCCCAAACGAACTTCCATCTTCAACCTTCACCCATTACCTCTTTCCCTCATTTGATTCCTGACCCACCACCACCACCACCACCACCATCATCATCGTCATCATCCTGGTCATCATCTCCACCTGGCCTCCACCATCGCAAGCAGAAATTGAACAAAAGGGGCGTCGTCGCGGCCCAAACGGAAAGTTAAGCTAAGCCGGGCCAGCAACAACATTTCAGGTAGGAACTACCAAAACAGTTGCACTTGCCGGGGACTCCCCTCCCGGGCGGGGGCTACGATGGGGAATCCATCGGTGCACTCTCATGGTGTTCATGGTGAATTATGAAAATCGTTGCGAAATTAAGTTAAGAACTTTTTTTTGTTAGCAAGCTTAGCCAGGAAGCAAAAAGGCAGCGGTAGTGGAAGTTGGGTTTTATTTTTGGTTATGGCAACGTGATGGGGTCGTGAGGAGCTATATCTTTGAAATCGTTTAACTTTTAAAGGATATTGTTTAAAACATTAAAAGGATAGTTCAGGGAATCATATTAAGGTATTAAAAAATGCTAACAATGTTTAATTTTGTTATCAATGCTTATTATATCTGAAAATTGCAGTCAGTATTCATAACGTCTGTAAATGTTATTTTTTCTACTGAGAACTGTTATTTGTTAATACAAAATTTTTGCTGTATTATACTACTTTTTAATGTCGTAATGTCTTATGAATTGGACAGAATTAACATAAGTAATTCCCAGTTTATTTACTGTACGTATAAATATTGAGCATTGTTCATCTTTAAAATGTATTTAGAAAGAAAAATAAAATAAATAAAAAAAATAAACTTTCTGCTTATATTATGATATTTATCCCTTAAGAAATATTAGATTGATCAATTTGAATCATTACCTAGTTTTTTAAAATTATTTTTGAATTTTAACAATTAAATTTTAAGGACACGCTGCCATCTCCAACACCTCCAACAACCCATTGAACCTTTAGCTTTATTAAATGGAGATGATCAATTTAAATATTTTGCAATTGTGTCTGGCGGTGGTGCGTGAGTGCCCTGACCCTCAGCTGCAGCTTCAACTCCATCGGAGGGTTCTCCTTCCACAAGAAGATGCTGAAGCCCGAGCAGCCTCATTGGAGCGGGGGCAAATGCACATCCACATCTTGATGCAACCTGCTGCGGCTTCTGCCGATGCTGCTGCCGCCTCCTCTCGATTTGTATAAAAAATGTGCTTCATTTTATTTGGCCGCGACCGGCGTCCGCCTCCATGGGTAAACGCCCCAACTTGGCAGAACTGAAGCCCCAAACTTAAGACTCGGCAGAGACGCGGGCCAGCCGAAAAAATGCCAGACCAAACAAATCGCATATGGATCGCATGGATCGTTGGGCTGCTCCGCTGGCTTCTGCGGGATTTTCTGCTCAGTTTTTTTTTTGTTTTTTTTTTGTGTTACCAACGATTATCTAAATTGCATACCAAATTATTTTAATTAAAAATCTAATTTTCTTACGCCGCCTTACAAGCTGCGCGAGCAACACTCATCTTTGGCCTGCTCAAGGAGTTTCTTTTGGGTTGACCATATATTGATCTGTGGAAACTCTGGGAATTTTGGGTTTGCTCGCCTTGTTTGTTCATTGAACCTTTAATTTGACGCGATTAAAATGATATTAGAGTGGTGGCACGTCACAGATGTTGTGCAAGTTGCAACCATCCTTCGGCGACTCCTTGAACCCTCCTTGGAGCGAAGGTGTGAAGATGTGACGGCGTCAGCTGGGGTTTTGTCTTGAACATAACATAGCATACGTGACCCAACGTTTATTGATTAATGATGCATAATTTCTGGGGGGAATATTAGTCGGGTCAGTCTGGCCTAATTGACGCCTTTCCGGTTTGGATTTTCTTTCAAAGATCGGCAAGGGTTGAAGATGAAGGGAAAATGTAATGGTTAAGGTACTTAGAACTATTATTTGGTGGGAGAGGGAGTATGTATTATTTACTTCAGGCTCTCCTAATATAATTATAATAATATTTTCATACTGTTGCTCTAGTAAATATACTAGAGAATATAACATTAAGTAGTTGAATTCTCTTAAAAATCTTTATTTATCTCAAATTCGTTAAGCCACCATCTCAAATCAGACTCGTCTTCAGTAGCTCTTGGAAAATCCCAGTTGAATGCAATTCAATCAACCACCAACCGATGCATAAAATTTAAATAAATGTTTGATTTGAATTTAATTGCGGTGGCTGCCTGGCATAGAACCTGTCTAGAGGTTGCGTCAGAGAAAACCAATGGAAAATAAATCAAATGCAGCCCCGACAGCCGTGGATCAAAGAGACGCGCTAATCACACGCTGGGCCAAATAGGATCTAATTTCCACACGAGGAAAACCCATTTTTTATATAGATAAAAAAAATATATTCCAGAGCATCTTTCAGATCAACAAAAGAGCTCAGATCGTATGGAGATGCGTTTATAGAGAGATCAGGTGCAGTCGTTGAGCATTCAAATTTCGCGCATCGCGGGAAGATAAATGATCACGCTGAAGACAGGTAAAGGAACAGGTAGATCTGAGCTAGCTGGCAGGTAATCCAACCATTTCAATTTGAATTTCGACAATAATTAAGCGCAACAATGGATTTATTGAGTTTTCCTCCACACTCCACGCATTGCCTCTGCGGTTCCAGACGCTACCAGCGAGCCTACAATTAGTTGGGAACCCAAGACCCTATATTCTTCCTACTCGAATCCCATCCGATCTCGTGGCAGTTGCAATTATCATAATTATTTTCATTCATGCGGCGCTGCATTGAGCCTCTCCGACTGACAGTTCATCTTTCTGGCGGAGATTGGCGAGATAAATCCAGGCACCGGCTCTCTGAATGGAGAAATCTTCGAGTTCCTAACGACGTTTCCCTTTTGTTCTGTCCCCCGGCCTGGTGTTCTCATCAGATCCCAGTAGCCGGGACTTGGGAAAAATGAGGATGCATTCAAATGATTTGTTTTTCTTTGCATTTCCGGCACTTGCTTCATGCATTTCCCTTGGTTTTGAATACCCTTTTTTAGAGGGAATGTAAGGGGGGATATGTTTATGTTACTTCCTTAGATCTTGATTGGAATTAACTGGAGTGAGATGGAATTTCTAATTGATCTGCATTTTAAGATGTTTGAAAAATGTTTAACAAATATTAAAGTATTAAAGAATTAGGCGCATAAAATGATTGTTAAAAAATCTACAGAAAAATTCTATTTAGCTTTCATTAATATTTCAATTCAATTTATTTTAACATTCTGCTTTTCTAGTAACTTAAACTAACTCACTTTGAACAGAATCTGTTCCTGTCTGTACCTACATCTATAAAGACTGCATTTACCACTTTGCCTGATATAGTAAGTAGATGTGCCATTGTATGGCCTTTGCTCATTTATGGCAAATTATTGTTGAAATCGTAATGGGAAGCTCGCCTCAAACTCGGGTGATGGATCGCCTCAAATGCTAACGATCTTGGGTCTGGCCGGGTCACTAAAATCACAAATATATCTAACAGAAAATCTAATCAAAGCAAAGCAACTTCGGTGAGTTACATTTGCTTAAATTGACTTTAATTTCCGGTCGCGTGTTGGGTTCATTTTTAGTTGGTTTCTCCCTTTGAGCCGAACTCCCCCGTGGCCCTTTGTTTTACTTTAAATTTTTGATAATTGCGGCACTTAAGGAGGTTTGATTTTTTTGTAGTGGGTTTTGCATGTCATGGGAGCATTTCCGAGCTGGAGCAGAGGAAATGGATTTACATATGAAGATGAATGGTGATGCCTATTTAAATATGGCTTAAGGTTGGTTTACCTATAAATACAATTGAGGTCACGAGACGAGTGCGTTATACGAGTTCCCTTGGGTGAGATCATCAAACGGCCAAATGGCAATTTCAATAATCGAAAGAAAACAAGATGTTCCAACCCCTTTTTCAAGGAGCAACAGGATAAGCGCGAGAATGGCAGCCTCCTTACACCCTTTTTGTGGGTCGTCCTTGGTGTCCCTTTAAGATGGATGAAGTGTTTGACAACCCTTTCAATCTTCATAAATGTTCGCACGCGTTGTAAGAGGCAAAAGAGGACAGAGCGAGTCCTCGGTTGCGATATTAGCCCGGGTCCCTTGTGTCGCATCCCTTTCTGCTATCAAGATGACGACGAAGACCCTTTGCCAATAAAAAGTGAAATCTGTTTCGATGCATAAAAAATTGAAACTCTCATAAGCATGCGTTTGGCACGGGTTTTCCTTTCACACAAGAGGGTTTCCCCTTGTTGTTATCCTTCTTGGGATGGCAAGGCCTGCTCCTTGGGGTTAAGAGGGCCATGAAAAATGGCCATGTTCTTGTTAACACATTGTAAATACCTCATTTTTCACTTAACGGGTTTTTAAATACACATATGCATTTGAGTGGCAGGTTTTTGGGGGGAAAATGGGTTGAGTTAAAGAATCGTTTAAGAATGGGGCTTCAAGAGGTGTAAGTTGGAGGTAATAAAATCTAGTAAATTATGTGGAATGTATTGAATAATTTTAAAAGAATGTAAAGGAAAATCAAGTATTTTATATTTTTATAAAACATAAATAGTTCCTAAATATATTATTTACTCATTTAATTTCCTTAAAAAACCCATCTCATCCCTATAAATATTAATACTCATGTAAAAAACTCACCTGACGGTGTCACTGCTGCCATTTGCTGATGGCTCATGGCAGGATGGCAATTGGCTCTCGGCCTCTCCCTCTCCGGAGGCAGGGCCTCCATGAACTCCTGCTTGACTTGAATCTGCGGCAGGCGCAGTAATCCCTCAAAAGCCTCCTTGGCTGCGCTGGTGGGTGGAACTGGTGGGCAGTTGTCTTTAGGGTTAAAGCCATTCAAATGGCCAACGTTAGCGGCATAATTAGCCGATGATGTTGCTGGGAGTTGCAGTTGATCGTTGACTAGAGTGCTTGCAACGCCTTTGCCAGTAATTTGAACATTAACACCTGCTGATGCTGCTGCTGCTGCTGCTGTTGTTGTTGTTGCAGTGCCTGTTGCGGCAAGGCAGTGAGTTGCTGCTGTTGGCGACGTCAGCAACATGGTTGTTGCTTCTCTGGCTGTTGCTGCTTCTGCTCCTGCTGCTGCTGCTGTTGCTGCTGCTGCTGTTGCGCTCAAGTGTTGATGATGGGAATTGTTGCCGAGTGTTGTGGCCAGCAGTAATGGCATAGTTGTTGCGGCTGCTGCTGCTGCTGATGTTGCTCTTGTTGCCGATGTTGCAGTTCGTCAGCAGCAAATTGCGTCGCTTTGATTTATGGGAGACTCAACTGCTCCTTGCTGCCTGAAGCGACTTGTTTGCCGCTGCGCTCCGGTTGCTGTCTCAGATTATGATATTGACCCATGGACAGTTGCGGTCAAAAAAGCAGCACTGGAAATATTAAAGCGGATTTTTTAGGAAGTTTTGTTGAATATTAACTATATTATTAACTATATTTTAAATTCAAATTTATTAATATAAATTTTTTATGAAAAAATATGTACAAGATATACTTTATGATTTTTCCATTAATTTATGCTTTTGTGCTATTATTACTCTGACAACATATGTGTCTTACATTCTCCTCCTCTCTGCCATATTATTATTAATAATTAAAAATGTCTTCTTCAGCTGAGAGCTTTACTCGATGCTAAATGCAATTTAAGAAGCTGTTATTAACTGCAACTCAATCGTTATGACTGCGATAACAAAAATAATTGATTTTCTACACATTTTATTCAACGTGACTTTCTCACCTGATTTTATATTGCTTTTCGATCACGTTGCAAGGTGGAAACAGTGAATTTGCTTCAATTGAAACACGGATGTTTGCATATAGCTTTTTTACCCTGATTACTAATTTTAGTTTATTGACTGAATCATGAGTATATCGGCGCCTCTCGACTGCGATTAGCGAGTTTATATTTTGATAGTAGATTGATTGGGGAATGTTCAGAGTGGAATTCAAGTAGGGTAGGTCTAGGATTTTGAAGAAATTTTTTGAGTATAAGTTTAAGGTAAATTGAGATGGAAATACATTATTTAATATAAGGATTTCCTCGCCTTGATATAAGTTTTGAAATTTATTTTAAATATCAAATGAAGCCTTGAAAATGATTCTAATTACAATATTGAATATTAAAAGCAAAAGAATATAGGAAATTTTAAAGATAAACATATTTAAAATACTACATTTAATTTACTAAGATTAAGAATTTGTAATCTTAGAAATAACAAAATATGTTTTATTGCTAAAACCAGCAGAATCTAATAAATGTAATAAATTTAAAATAGGAATCACAATAAATCTAAGTAAATTACTTATGCCAAGTTATCATTCTTTAAATAAGTCACATATTTGCAAACTCAAACATTTTACAATATTTTTCGTTTTCTTATCAATATTTTTTCACATATTTTTTTTTTTTGAAAATTCCCATGCCCCATGAAATCAGCTCCCACAACTCTAAAATGCTCCCATAAAACTTTACAACGGTTGAGACCATAAATGACACTATAAAAAAGTAAAAAAAACTAAACTTTGAGTTGTATTATGCAAACATACAAATAGGGGACAGAAAAAAAGGCAAGTGACAGAGCAGATATTTACCTGAAACGAAATTGTTGTAAATTGAAAACAAATTCGAGTCAGTTTGTGATAAGGTATAACTTTCCGGCGGTCGTCTTCCAAATGTCACAGCCCAGGCGATGAAATCAAAGGAAATGAAAATGGAAAACTAAATACATGAAGGCGATGACGATGACGACGATCAAATGCCCCGAACGACACGACACAGATAAGATATGGCGGCGCTGGAAAGTGCAACGAGTTTAGGGAAATAGACACGAGGGGCACATGTGGGGCATTTACATACGCCGCTATTACCTGTTGGTAACTAACATTAATGGCACTTGTAAACAAATCAATTGAGTTGTCAGGTATCGACGGCAAATTGGCCCACAGCCAAAGTGCCACACGAAGATTGTTTATCAATTTTGCCAGCCAGTCGGTAAATTATGTTCTTTGCATGTCAGCAACCAATTGCCGAGAATATCGATATGCCTGCCGGCCACATCAAAGTCGGCACATAAAGTCGACTAAATGCAGTCGCCTTTCTGGTTCCCCACCTGCCGAATGACTACTCTCAATAATTCCAAATCGAGCTGGTTATTTCTTATTATTGCCCCGAGATATCGGGGGCTTTCGCTATTTTGGCCCATGCGGCTTTATCTTGTTTTAAAATTAAACACAATTGCTTACTCTAGTTTCGGGATCGTATCGTATAATACCGAACATTGCGATTGTTTGTCTTCAATTTGGAATTTGTGTTTTCATAATTTCCACCCATGGGTTCGGTTGTAAAGATACCGAGCTGGAGAACTTAGTTTGATGATGTGATTTGCTCGACTTTCGGTTGGGAATTTGTTTGTTGTGATTATATGGGATTTATTTATAGAAGTGCGGTCTTAAAGAGCTCATAAAACTATCCGTAAAATGCATAACATTCACTATCTTGGCTGGCTTAAAAGTATTTGAAAAACACAAACAATATTTGTTTAAAATGGGTTCTTTTAATATACTCAAAATAGTATTATAGTTAACTCTATGAGCACAAAGAGCACTTGGCTCTCCTGTCCAACTCAAATCGTCAGCCATATCGGGACACTTGTTGGCCCTCAAACACACATGGCCAATTAAGGACTTTTCCCCATTGACAGACTCTTGGGAAAACCTCATTAACAGTCTGACAAGTGAGCAGAAAATCTATTCTCCACTCTCTTTTCCTTTTGGCTGGAATCTAGCTGATCCATCGATCGATCTATGTGAGTGTGGGCGTTACAAGACAAGCTCCTTGACATTAACTTGAGAGCGTAAAAAAAGTTAATAAACAGAAAGAAAAAAGGGATAATTAAACATAGTTTCTTAAATATTAAATTGTTTATATAGACACGAATATTTTAATAATGTATTATTTAAATTTCAAAAACAGATAACATTATAACATTGATCGTTTAATTATGTTCTTCTGCCTTCTTTAGATCTTGATCTTCATAGAAAACATATTTTTATTTTTCTTGTAAGAATAAAAAAATCTACATTTGATTTTCTTTAAATATACTTAAAGCTTTGTAATATTTTTAATATCCAACTACCTTTAATTATGATTTCTTTCTGTGTACACTCACTTGCAATGGATGATGGCGCACCTCCTTACAGGTTTTCCTCCTTTTATTTCCCCTGATTTTTTGTTGTTGATTTTTATATTTTTTATTTTTGGTTTCTGTCACATAATTTAATTGTTTATTTTGCCACACTTTTATAAATTGTAATTGGCAACCAGACTCGCGACAGCTTCACGCCCTTGCTGGCCCTGTTTTCTTTTTTCTTTTTTTTGGCGGGGGGTGGGACTGAGGCGGTGATCTCCGGAGCGAGCCTTCTGGGATTGGGACGATTCTCCGAGACACGCTTTTTGATTGACTTCCGACAAACGACTGACTTAAAAAAACGCGCAAGGAGATATGGCCAAAAAGTGAAAAAAAAGTAAAGTATAAAAAGAAGAGAAAGAGCAGAAAGAAGCCAAGTTCGCGACGACTTCCGACGACGTCCGACGACGTATCCACAAAATGTCAAGCGAATACAAAAAAGTACGTTTTTTTTATACAAGATGTTTGGGGCGAGCGAGTAAGCGTGTGGCTGTATTGGTTAGCCAGCGACTGTGTGTGTGTGTGTGTGTGAGGGGGTTTATGGTTCTTTTTTAAGGGGGGATGTATATGGTGTGTGGGTGTTTTTGGGGCGTTTGACTTCGTTTTTCATTCTCCATTCTCTCCCCGCTTTTTATTTGTATTTTTTTTGCACGTTTCTTTGCACGAGGTTTTAAAATCAAAAGCGTGTATTGTGTGGGTGGGATATATGTATGTACAGGGTAGCATATATATATATATATATGTATATATTCCCTTATCGGATTTGGAATTATGTATGTATTGACTGCCAACGCTTCTGTGCGCTCTCGAGGAAGAAATGGAAAAATAAAAGAAATGGCTTGTGGGGGCTCCTAAGTTGATTTGTAGTTTTTGAGCGGCATGAAAATTTCCCATTTCCCTTTTGGATGAAAAACGAGGCGTATACGTGTGAGAGCAGCGGGTTCTTTAAATAATATTTTGAGTGTACATGGCTTTTAAATATATAAACCATAAACACAGGCTTACAAAATATTACTACATATGTTATACATTTATCTTTACAAAGCTTATAACAAAATATGAATAAATAATTTTTACTTTGATTAAATATAAAAATTTACAAGTAAAAAATTATTTATAAATTATCTTCCTTAATGATTTTAATTAAATGAATAATAAACTTGAAAACCTTCGAATTAAATATTAAATTAAATTAAATATTTGCGAAAACTTAATTCATAAAGTGTAATTTATATTTAATAAGATTCTGATTAAAAATTTAAAATAAAATACAAATAACTAGAATTTTTAATTTGTATTAAGCTTTTAATTTTAAACAATTTTCTTTTTATTTTTCTTGTATACTAGGATACATTTAATCATTACTTAAAAATATTAAATAATACGACAAATATTTAAATTAAAATTTTGGTTGTATGCAAGCCCATTTTAATGATTTTATGATTTATCAATAATTTAAACTTTCAGTCTGTATTGGGGTTTTACATGACACTTATTTTATTTATTTAATGCACATGCATTCCCTTTTGTTTATTACAAAATATTTAATAAAATAATATGTGCTCTAAAGTGATGAATAAAAGTTTATGAAATCCCGACGGCTTTTCCGCACATGTCAGAAATCACTGCACAGCTCTTATTACGTATACGCCCCATATGACACCTCCCCCAAGAAATCGGGAAAATATACAAAAAAATTGCAATGATGGCAGCAGAACAGAGAATTATTCGCTGCGCTGTCAAAATGCGAATGTCAAGGCAAAAACAAAAGAAAACACACACGCTCACAAAAGGACAACAGAAGGAAAATGCAGTAAAACCGATGAAGCGGCCACAAAACGGCGGCAAAAGGCACAAAGCGATAAGCGCATAAATTAAAATAATTACAAGAGGCGTAATCAGATTATTGTTGTTGCTCACACACACACACAGGGATAGTTGAATTTACAAAAAAAAAGAGTAGAGGAAAAGTCGCGAGGACGACAACCGACAAACGGCCAACGGAGTTGCAACTGAAAAACTGCAATTGAATGCAACTTGACCAGGCCAAAACGGCCAGAAAAAGAAGAAGCAGAGCATCGCTACTAGCTGAACGGGGGAACAAGAAGCAGAAATATAGACAAGTCAACTATACACTGAGGGAAAATTGAAAAAATTAAGTACTTCTTGTAAATATTTTGTGTAAAATATTGAGAGGTGAAGTTTCCTTTGATTTTAGAAATTATTTATGTTTTTGAATATGAATGAAATTCGAGAATTTTTAAGTAAATTAAATTTTTTCTTGTTTCTTTATTAAATAAGCAATGGTTCTTAAAACTATACTCTATTTCCAACTATTTTTGTAGTGTAAAATCAGCATCTTCGCCAACTTGGGTTCCACAGCGTTGCAACAATGTTGTTGTTGCTGTTGATTTTATTCAAAATGGTTTGTTTATGCCTGAGCAGAGAGAGAAAGAGAGAGACAGAGACAGAGAGGAAAAAAGAGAAAACAAACTAGAGAGGCAGAGCGGCAGAGAAGTGGAGGTAGAATCCAAGTTGGGGAAATATTCACAGGTTCTCTCGCCCACACACACACACACAAGCGAAAGCGCAACCGGCAGCCAATCGTTTTGGAGCTTTGGCGCTCTCCTTGGCGCATGCTCCCTCTCTTCGCCGCTAGCGCTCTTACAACGCTTAGTTTACGAATTCGCCGCAGCGCAAAGATGCTGCCAGGAGAAAAAGAAGTAAAAGATGACGAAGAAGAAGCAGTAGAAGAGGGGCTTTTACCTTTTGACTTTGCCGTCAGAAAAAGCGACTGCTAATTTCCGTTCATTAAAGTTGGCAGCGTCTCGCTCACAGTAGTGTGTGGTATATGTACATATGTGGCATCCCTTCCCGCTTCTTTTTTGTGGCAAAAGCCCTTAAAGTTATTTCGCCGCAACTTTAATTTCATTGATTAGCGCCAAGGAGATTCGCTTCCTTGTTTCTGTTGCTGCTGCTGTTGTTGTAGCCGCCTTTATTTTTGGTTTGTCACTTCTATTCACTTGTCTGCCAGTGTCTGCCTGTGGTTGTTGCTCTTCTATCTCCGCTATTTCCGTTTCCCTTTCCGCAATTTTCCCTTTTGTTTTGTATTTAAGATGTTGCTTATTTTGGCTACTTTTGCCTAAATCCAAATTAATCGATTAAGCGGTGGTCCTTGTGGGGATAGGTCCTTGAAAAGCGTGACCCCGCGAGTATTTATGGGTAAAACTAAAGATAGTTGTGGTTAATTGATAGTTAGTTGGGGATTTAGTTGGGTAAGTAAATAAGTGAGTAATTTTGTATAATTGCCTTAAGATAAATTAACTATTCACTTAGTTTTGAAAATAATTTAAAATTTATATTAGTTTTCCAAAGACTTTTTAAGCTCGAAGCGTAAAAACATGCTAATTTTTAGTTTAAAACATACAAATATTAAGTACATATTCATTTAAGTTCCTTAAAAGCATTACAAATAGCAAAAAAATTAGCATTAGTTATAAATTCTTAAATCATTACTGAAAAACATGAGTTGTTTTTTCAATATATTTTAACACAAGAGTTTTATGACAGATTTAAGATATTTTCGACCGGTTTTATTTAAAATATATTAATAAAGTCACATAAAAATTTGGTTTAACATTGCGTATAAGTAATATTTCCCCAACATCCCTATGGCAGCTATATGATATAGTAGTCCGATTTTGATCAAATTAAAACCGAAATTCTAGAATAATATAAAATGGCCATTTCCCAAATTATATGAAAATATTTTGAAAATTGGACAAGTTATAATTTTTTTCTAAAAATTTACCGATTGTTTGTATGGCAGCTATATGATATAGACGTCCGATCCGGCCCGTTCCGACTTATATAGTAGTGAGAGCATATAGAAGACTATCTGCAAAGTTTCATTCAGATAGCTTCGAAACTGAGGGACTAGTTTTCATATAATCGGACAGAAGGACGGACAGACAGGGTATAAAAAGAGATACCATTGTATACCAGTTATTTAACTTGGTTTCTTATCATTTGCCTTTATGCAGAGCGTAACGCCCACGCTGTAAAAGCAATACCCAACCCCTCTTGGAAAACCCATTCCAATTTATACACCGAAACATTCCGTATACGCCCCATAAAACTTGAAAATGTCGCCCTTTCCACCCCAATTTTTCATATTGAAGTGCGAGCACCTAAGGACCATAGACCGAAGGACCAACCAACAAAGCTAAGCTGACGGCTGCCTAAGTTATGGTTCCTGCCATATCATCCACGCCCTGGACTCCCCTCCCTCTGGGTGCCATGGAAACTTTTTAGAATTTTGCACTTTTCCTTTTTTTTGTGTTCTGGCGTATCACAAACATTTCCTGTCTCTTTTTATTTACATTACCCACAGAGGCGACATAAAAGTTGAAAGTTTCCCATAATATACAAGTATTTTCGTGGGTGGGAATATACATATAGTACATATATGTATATGTCCTGCAAATATGTATATAAAGCGGGGCAAACAAAAGAGAAGAAATATTCCTAAGGCTTTTCTCATTTTCCGTTTCACCGTTGTGACTTTTCATTTTTCATATATAGCGCTCGCTACTGGCTTCTCTTTCTCTAGCGCCATTTTCCATCTCCCTTTGGCTTTTCTTTTTGCCATGAGTTTCCCGAGTAAATGGCTTTTGCATTGTAAAATGTTGCATACATTTTCCTCTACTTTGCCTTCGACGGGTACATAGTCCCTGCACATACACATACGTATATCCTTGGGTGTACGGCTGGCATTTACCGTTATACACAGCAGAAGCAGGAGCAGGAGCAGAAGCAGAAGCTGGAGCAGGACAAAAGAAGCTCACACAAACACACACGCTATTCGCACAGTCTCTCTCTCTCTCGCTCTGGTATATTTTAAAATTTATGAAAAATAATATTTTTCCATCTCTCCACACACACACACGCTGTACTACTTGGATGTCCTGGAGGAGTCCTGGGCCGTAAGGCGCACAATCAGAATACAATGGCTGCCTAGGGCTTCAATACTGGAGGGAAGTGGTGAGGGAGTGGGGTGATATATACACAAATATATATATATATAGATATATATATCTGGGGATTGGAACGAGGAAGAGGAAGAGGGATGCATGGCACAGTTGGCTTCGCTCGCATTTACGTACAGAGTTGCAGGATAGAGGTGCTTGAAACAGGGTTGCCAGCTTCATGAAGGGTTCTGAAGAGCTTTCTTACTTACACCATAATTTTTTTTATTTCGAATTTGTGACATTAAAATTTTACAGTAGGTTAAACATCTTATTGCTATTAAGCTAACTCTGATAATTTATAGAAATTTAAAAAGAAATATTAGATTTAAAATACTCAAAGTTGTTTTGTTTTTAATCTCTAATCAATATGGAATTAAAATATTTATGGTTTTCTTCAAAAATGTTAAAAATAACTATATTTTAGTGTTAAGGCCTTAATCAACTTTCTCTGCCTTAAAATTTTGTATTCTTTGAAACAAATTGTGTATTTAAAAAGGGAATGTAAGGAATTACCACGATCTTTATAACCAAGAGAGTTAAACTTTAAATCGTTTGATTATGTAAAAATGTGAATAATAATAATTAAACATTTTTTTATCATTTTACTTCATGTCTTCTTTCCCCCCGTAATTATTTTCATTTTATTTATTTTCCAACCCGACAACCCTGGTCACTCAAGTCAAAAGCATTTCCATTATGATAATGTAAGTGCACAATTTTCCCAACTTGAATGCGCACACAGATGCACTCAGTCTGTCTCTCTCTACCTCGCCCAGGCACTCGACCTCGCCCCCCAGGGCCACCCTCTCCCTTCTCGCACACTCGCACACAGATGCAGGGCACTCCGCAGGACTCGTTCATTGCGCTTGGAAAATTTTCATATCCTGGCTGGTGCACATGAGAGCATGGAACATGAAAAACTGCACAAATGTGCAGAAAATGTTGCAAAACTACATGACCTGGGGCGGAAAGGGGTGGCAACAAGGAGGAGAAGGCAAAGAAGGAGCTTGGCAGCCACCAAAAAAAAAAGGACCAAGCGGCAGGACAACGAAGCACTGGCACATAAAATACGATAACTGTGGAGCAAAGTGCTACATATGAAAGGTATTTCTTGGGTGCCAACCTCGGGTGCTTTTTCAGCATTGCCACCCAGTCTCTCGTTCCTTTTTAGAGTATACTACGTTCTAGATTATTGAAAATATTATAATATTAATATTTTAAGAAAGAATAAATTATATTACATATTTTATGATAGTATTTTTGTATACATTTTCATTGTAACATTAAAATGTCTATGTATATAAATTTATTTATTACACAGAAATATATTACCTTGGTCTTGTTTTAAATTGCTGAAAAGTTTTTCCTTTTGTAAAATTAAATTAAGCTACATTTTATTCATAAGATGTAACACTATATTTCTGACTATATCTGTTCCTATACATTTGCAATCCTTGGGGCCATGCATGTGTGCAAGTTTTTAGAATATAAAAGGCGTTTCCCTTGGCCTGAAGTGGGAGGTCGTATATAATTACGTTGGCTCCCAGGTTTTGCACCTCTACTTGCACCGAAGCACATATGGAACTATGAAATATGACGGCAGCTTATGTAAGCCAAATATTTCCTCTCTCTCTTGGCTCACTGCCCCGTCTATATAAGTATGTATATATGGTATATAAAACTTTGGCATTTATGCCATAAAATTAAGTATGAAATTGAAAAATTGCTTACAGGCCAGCGTACACACACACACACACACACACACTGCTCCCTGCACATATTGGGAAATTAATTTTTAAATATTTATGAGCCCGAACCAGCAGCAAAAACTTTTCGTTATTTGTTTACGATGGAGAGGGGGCGAGGTACTCGGGAGGAGGTCAAAGCGATTGGCCATTTTCAATTTTGATCAATTTCTTGGCATTTTTTTTCTTTTTATATTGAATTCTCAAGTGAAGTGTGTGTGCTCGAGTTCATTTTGTAGTTGCTTCTCGTTCCTTTACATGGAATATGAGAAAGAAATTTCATTTCGTTGAACAGAAGGCCGCCACAGGGCGTATGAGTAATGTGCTTTTCGTGTTTTAGGTTGGCAAGGCAACTTAAAATATATATAAACGTATTGGGGGATATGTGGGGATAAATTTAATAACAAAAATTATCCTTACTTCTTGAGAACACGAAATTGAGGTGCTTCGATGAGAAAATTCACATATCTTTGTGCTAAAACTGCTGGAAATGTTCACTTGTGCAGGGAAATTTGTATTTTCTTCTGAATAAATTTAAAATACTTTATAGTTTTTCTTATTTTTTTTAAATGTTTATAGGTACCTTATGTTTGTGTTATTTATTATCTTTAACTATAGAGTTCATTCCCCCGATCTTGACTCAACTTATCTCTGCTTAAAAATCTCCTTCGTGTGATAGTTTGATAGCGATAATGATAATGATGGCCCGCGAGTGCAACTCCGCCTTGTCCAAACTGATTATGATAATAATGCGTGATCGGGTTAAGCGCGGAAATTGCTACCTTTTTTCTTTTATAAGCCCATTCTCTTGACTCTTTTTTTCCCGCTTTGGTTAATAAGCCCCAAGAACTAAAGAACCAGGCCCCCTTTAGAGAGGTCCACAAGCCAAAAGTCGGGCACACACAATGTGCTGCTACCTTGCTGTCTTTGCCTTTGTTTTTAGTATTTTTTTTTTATTCTTTGCTTTTATTTTGTTGGAGGAGGCACAAGTGCTTAACAAGCTGTTTTGCATGGAGCCAGATCTCGCAGCTGCCCTAAGAAGCCCACAGCCAGGCGATCCACATTCAAGCCCGGTAGCCCCCGAAACAATGCACTTAATGTGGGAAAAAACGTCAAGAATTTGCACGCCAGCCCAGGGACCACAAGAGAATTCGCCAGTTTCCCTCGGTCCCTCGTCGCGTTTCCCCAGTTTTTCAGTTTCTCAGTTTCTCAGCTTCATATGCAAAAAGCCTGCACCGAAGCAGCTGCAAGTTTTAGCAAATCTGTATACTCTTTATAAAGGGTATAGGAAATTGGGGAAATAATATAATATTTAGCTTATCAAATGTATAATTTAATGTGCAACATTTTATACAAATTAATATTTGATATAGTATTTTTATATTTGACTTAAAATTATATCAATTCTTGTGGAGGTTTAAGGGGAGAAACATTTAGATAAGAACAGATTAATAAACTTCCAAAAATATATCGAATTTTGCACTTAGAAAATTCCCAAACAAGGAAACTTATAATGGCTTTATTTGGTGTATTAAATTATTTAAGTTAGCTAAGAGAAATCTTTCCACAATAATAGAAAATATTATTTTCGCTTAAAAACCTTACATAAATTACTTAATATAAGTATAAAGGAGTGCCTTATTTTATTTTAGAGCATTCATTTGTCTGCAAGCTAGTGATATTTTTTTTTTGTTTGGTCTTACCTGCAACTTATCTGGCCAACTTAGCTCTGGGCACGAAACAATTCACACTTGGCTGGAGGACTTGCGGGAAGGGAGTGGTCATCCTCCTCGGCGTTGCGTGTCGGCAGCTTGGCAGCCTTGTGCCCGCTGATCATTTGCTTAAATAGCCCAAAGGGGACAACCACGGCGGATCGGATTCATTGCGGAATATGGGTGGCTTGGCTCTGGCCAAAACTCCTTTTGGCCAAAGACGAAAAAAAGGCTGAGGTGTCGATAGTGTTTGTGTGTGTGTGGAGTGGATTTTGCGTGCTTATCGCGATGCACAAGCTAAGGAAAATTATTAAGGTTTTTTAATGGTTCAAAGGAGTGGGAGAAAAGGTGCAGATAGGGACTAAAAACAATTGGATTTAATTTTATAAAGCTTATGTAACTTAATGAGGGGTATTTAAGTGTTAATTACTTGGGTTATTTACCTTATTTAAGTAAATAAATATATATTAATAAGGGAAGGTATAATATGAAGGCTGTCAGAAACACGAATTGAAATCTTAGAATTTGTATGCTTTTCTATTTTTTTTACTATTTTATATACACAATTATATATATATTTTATGCTAAATACTTAAACATTCATAATCCTTCTTAAATCTCCTTAATTTTCCTCTATTTCCAAACTCTTTTCTCCTTTCTCCCTCAGCCAAACTCCCTCTCGTCCTTGGTATCTCAACATCAGAGATCAGTGAAAAATCCAGCTCACAATGATCACCATCTGCAGGGCAAGTCACCCAAGGAGTCAGGGCCAGAATGTGATTATGAGAATCGAAGCTGGCATCATGACACGTTACCAGTACTGATATTTTTCTTCTTTCCTTTTTTTTTTGCCAGCCACCCACATAAAGTTGGCTCTGGTTTGTGGCCCGTAAGCACCGAGGAGGGCTAATAGACATTTTGCCTATTTTAATAAGTGGCAAAAAGGCGTGAAATAGTGACTGCCTTCGGGATGTTTGGGAAATACCTTGGACCCGTCCTCGTCTCTCTCTATCGCAGCCTATCAATGGAAGTAGTGGCTGCTGCCGGGGCCACCTTGGTAGCCGAGTTGGAAGTTAAAGTTAAAGTTGCTGTTGCCTTGGCTTCCCCAGCTAAATATGATTTTTCTGCAGCTGTTTTTTGTCTCTACCTTTCCCTATTCCACTGACTGGGAGGCTGCCAAAAGGGCACTTGAAAAAATTAAGGATATAAAAGGGATTTGAAAGGGAAATGCAAAAAAAAAGGAATTTTTAATAGAATATTTTTAGATCTTTAAAGTTAGTTTTGAACATTTGATGTCAAGATATCAATGAAAAAGGGTACTTGAATATTTACTTCTTAAAAAGTGTTATAAAAAATAACTATTATTCCAATGGTTATATGGAAATAGCCTTTAAAAATTAAATCACTTAGATACAATATTATTTATTATCCTGAAAAGAAAGGCAATGATTTTGGTAGTGCACCTACCTCGAAATGGCAGTCGCTGAGTTTCAGCCTTAGCTTCGGCTTGAGCTTGAGCTTGAGCCCAACTCCAATTTGAGCTGCAGTCGAAACGGACCACAAGGTGAGAAATGAGATTTTAATCGGACGTGTCTGATTTCAAATGAGCCTTAATGGGGAAGCCATTTAGCCCGGCACTTACCACTATCCACGGTGTGGCAGTAACCTCAGCCGGAGGGAGTAGGTCCTCCTGGCCTCCACTCCCCAGCCCCAGTGCTCGGCCAGGTCTTTCCTTTAAGTTCACTTCACTTTAGTTTATTTATTTTTATATTTACTGGGTTTTTGTTGTCTTGTTATCGTTTTTTTTTGTTGTGTTTTTTTTGCAGAGCTGCCTTAGGGCCATGTGGTTTAACCAAAGGAGAGCAATAAAAAAGCAGACATAATGCCATGCCAACATTATCAATAGTTTGAGATTAGTTTTTGATCTAAAATGATTTTAGTTGGGATCGAAATTCAACTGTAAAATATTTGTATAAGCTTAAAATCTTAAAGGAATTTCAGTATTTGAAACTTACAGGAAGCTTAAGCCCGCTTAATCCTCCGAACCGTTTCCATTTGCCCAAGGTTCTTATCACTACCATTTATCCTTTAAACACGCAATGGAGAAAAAGGGAAACCGAACCAAATGAAAGAGCCAAAACGAAAAATTTTTCACAATTAACTTTTTGTGCGATTTTTAAATATTAAGGAACACGCACAGGGGGCAGGAGGGGCAGCCAGCCAGAGGTTGCACACGTGTAAATGGCTACGTAGCAGCTCCCACACACCGAGATCCAGACCAGCCTGTGTTCCCTCCCCGTGGATCGGGAGCACTTGCCAGCCCATCTGGTGGACCGAGGTCCAAGGCAGCCTCCCAGAGATCTGATAAGACCCACAAAAAAAAGGAACCCCGAACGGAGTCCAGCAATTTACTGTGGCCCAAGACGAGGCTGAGAGATCCTAACCTTGCCCAATCCGCCGGCTGCTGTGCGGTCCGATCTTCGTTGGCTTCCGCTTGCTGGGGTTCAGACTTCTTAGATTAAGAGTTTCACTGGGAGAAAATTATAGAAAGATGAAAGAAATAAAAAAATAAATTTAAGAAAAATATATAACAGAAACTGTGTTGCTTAAAGAAGAGCTAAAATAATCATCTCAATTATGCATATAATATTCAATAATTTCGATTTTTCCCTAAGAGAATTTATTAAGTTTGATTCTTCCTTAAAAAAGCTATAGTCCTACTAATAAATTTTATTTATTTTTATTTAAATATTATTCAATTTGTTTTTCTTTAGACATATGTGTCTTTTCCAGTGTATCTTTTGGCTACGATCAGTTGTGGCTTTGCTTGTGGCTACAATTTTATTTACGAGTCATGCGCGCGACCGTCGCCTTCAAGACGCGAAAACTCTTTTTCCTCCCTCAACTGAAAAAAGCAAAAAAACTCCTCCAACTCCTTTGCGTGTGTGCAGTATCATTTTTTATGTTTTCTCCTCCTTTTTTTTATTCTTACTCATTCATTCATGCTCTTTCACTGGACACGCACCTAATAATTTTTGATTAGAATGCGTTTTTGGATTAAGTTGATCGGAGTTTGGATTAATTAAAATTGAAGGAGGCTAAGCTTAAAATGAAGTTTAATAACATTTCTAATCGGTAAATATTTGTTATTTGTTATTATTTTAAGTAAATATAAAAAATAAAAGCACTATTTATTTACTGTAAATATGATTTAATATAATTAATTGACGTATATTATAAAGAGAATAAAGGCATTTAAGCAAAGGTGTCTCTTTGAATATTACCATATAAACATTTACAAATAAGAAATTAAAACTTGGCATTTAAAATTTGGTAATAATTAGTAATATTTAATTAGAAATAATGTTAATTTTATTGTATTTATTATTTATTGATCTTGCAGGATCTTAAGTAGTTGAGTTTCATTTATTTATTTAAATGAATGTTATTTTTAAGATAAAAACTCAAGTAAAATTCATAAAATTCCTTAAATAAAATAATTTGCGAGATCCTTAAAAATCAAATTAATTTTCCTTAAACTTCAAGGATTTTATAGTTAACCCTTCTCTTACCACAAATTGATTTCCAAAATGCCGTCGGCAAGTGGCTTTAGGCCCTCAGCAACACCACTGAAAACCGAAAGATATTTACCGAAACAAACTCAAACTTCGATAACGTGCCACCCCTTTTTTCAGTGACCTTTGCCACCCCATTTGCCACGCCTCCTTAGGGCCACCAACTTCTTTTTATCTCACTTTCGCTGCAAAACTTGATTATTTTTCTTCGGTTTTTTTCGCGCGAATTTTTCACTTGCACTGCGGCTGCTTCTTCCATTGACCTTCTCCGGCTGGATTTGTGGCATGTCCTTGACTCCTGCGTCTTGTCTTGGCCGCCGACTGTGTCCAATTGTATTGTGTTTGCTGTATTTTTTTGTTGTTTTTGTTTTTTTTTTTGCAGTCAGTTTTCACTTTTTTCCGCTGGCTCATAAAACGGCAAGTACGAGTATTTAGCACTCAGTCTCTGTGTATGGTTGTATGTATCTTCATGTCTCGGCTTTTGGAAAACCAATCCTTGGAGTTCATTGACTGAACCCAATTTGGCAAGTGTCCTGGGTTACGCAAACCGTCTGAGTCCAGTTGAACTGAGACAAACTGTGACAAACTCAAGTGTTAATCGTTTGACACATTGCATAATTGATTATAAAGGATAATGAAATCGATATAGCATTGGTTATTTGCAGATTGCCTCAAGGTGTAAAGTCTGAAAGAGATCTAGTGACAGTTTTGGGGTCAATAGAATCAAAGGATTGACTTACCTTTTAATCATACAAATGAATTAATAGGGTTTTAGTTTGGGTTAAAAAACAAGGCTTTAAATAAGGTTTCTATTTCCAATATTCACAATAACTTAATGAAAAATAAAACACCTCAGAGGGTTCCCACTTTACTCTAAACTTCTGTGCTTTCCCTGGCCTGTGGACGAATCACAGCAGCCACATTCATCACCGACAGCCAGAGGCGTTACCCAAATAAACATGGCTCGGGCTGGACGATGGCTAGGGATAACTCAGCATTGAAAGGAATAAGAGAGGATACGGGAGAAATCAGAAGGAGGAGGACTTCGACTCCAACTCTGACTCCAACTCTGACTCCAACTCCGACTCCATCTCCATCTCCATCTACATCCACGAATGCCGCCTTTCATTGTTCCGCGCTGTCTACTTTGATATGCATCCAATCACTGCGCGCCATTTGCCCCGATGTCCTGAGGTTCCCTTCCTTGGCCAGAGTTGGACCCTGTCAAAGCCTTCAGCTGTCGTCTTATGGGGATCGTCATCGGTCGGTCGGCATCTTGCCACTGGTCCTCTCCAGTGTCCCATGGTCCGGCGTCCACTTATATAGAGTTTTATGCCACCATAACAATTGTACTTTTTCACATACTCAGGCGTTCCCAGCCAGATTCCACCATCTTCCTTCTTTCGGCCTTCCTTCACTGCTTCACTTTACTTTTTTGTTTGTTTTTGTAGCCAGCTTCTTGTTGTTTGTACATTTTTATTGCATTTTTCAAGCAATTACTTTGAATATCACCAGTCGATGGAGGGAAAAAGGGAGAGAGACGGCCCGAGTCCAAGTCCAGTCGAGATGTCAACGTCGGCTGGCCGTCAAGTGTCCGCAGTAGGGAGGAGATCATGACGGATAGGATATCGGTTATATCGATATTTTGGGATTTTATTTTTGTTTATAAATATTTACTGGAAGTTTATTCTAAGCCAGGAAGTAATATTTTGTTAGGTAAAGAGCAAAGTGATAAAGGGGTAGTTTATAACTACTCATTTTTATCTTTCAGAAATTCTTTTTGATGGTAAATATTTTAAATAAATTAGAAAATAAGATTTAAATAATGCGACATATTTCTACGACTAAAAATAACATTAATAAATAGTTACTGATAATCTCTTTTAATACTTTAAGAAATTAATATTTTAATATAATATTTCCCTGACTTTTCCCAACACTTTCTTAGTCACGCTCCCATCTCCAGCAGGTGGCACTGTCACAAAAAGCAGTCGCAAGTCTGATTTAAATCTCCAGCTCTCTGCTCTGTCCAAGCTCCAGCTCCATTCCGGCAACTTGCTGCTCCAACTCATGGTAATTGCCTTTGGAGCTCGCTCAGCTCCTCTTTGCATTATGGCTGCCGCCTCGGACTTGAAAGTGGGACCGACTCGGACTTGGTCCTCGTCTGGCGTCAGTTGGTGGCGACATCGACATGTCTTCGTCCTCAGCCTCGTCCTCGGCTGCCCTGCTCCTTCTCCACTCCATGGAGCAATGGCTTTCGGGCAATTAATGGATGAATACTTTAAGTGAGTGATGGAATGACACTTTTGTGTACTTGTAAAGCATTTTTATACTCGTACTTTGTCTGCGCCTTCTTTGCTTTTTGGCTGAGGTTCTGGTTGTGGTTCAGGTTCAGGTTCAGCCTCAGGTAAGAATCCTTATTAATTGGATGAAGAGCGAGAGAGAGAGGGGGAGAGGATGGCTGGACCTGGCCAATTAGTTGTCGGCTCAAAATGCTAGACGATTGCCATAGAATTTATGAAAATTATCAGAGATATGCAGTGAATTATTCGGGATAATTAACTAAAAGTTATTTTCATGGGCTCTGCTAAAAGGGATTCCTTCTTGGGATATATGCTGGAAATCTTGGCAGTTATTTTTAGCTTTAAAAGGGATTCTTTTTTAAGGGGAATATTTAGAAAATAGATCAATGTTACTATATCATTTGAATCCATTCGTTTGTAAGATTATTTGTATATTTTCTTCCTGCTTGCTTAAACTTCTTTAAGCAAATTGAGTGTCCACCTGAAGACCTGCATTCCTTGCACCACTTTTTACACCTGAGAAAAGCACACAAAAGAAAAATATAAGAAAGACAATGAAGCGAGTCATAATCATAATGAGTGCACGATGGTGAAAAAGTCTCGGTACGAGTTTAAGCCATTTGACAGCTCGTGCACGCGTTTCGCGTACTCCACCAAAGATACTGATCTCTGACTCGATGGAGAGGAGCTCCATCGAAATGAGGATGAGGATGAGCCCAAGAGGGGCACCCATTGGATACGGATCCTGCTCTGCATAGACGGGCGCAAGTGCAGTTCAGTTTTGAGTGCTTTCCATATCAAGGTGGCCCATCTGGGATCGCTCCTGCACTCACTCCCACTCCCACTCCCGACCAGATCTTGTATCTCTGCTATCTCTGGCCTCATTACGGGCCAAGTTTTTGGCCTGTTAGTGGCCTAGACCAGAGCTCGGGTAGATGCTGGCAGATGCCAGCGATAAATATGCGATGATCACGTATCGGAAATGATTTTTTGTACTCACTTTTTGCACTTTTTGGTGAGGTTTCTTGCCATTTTTTTGTTGTTCCTGGTTAGCCAGAATTAACATGCGTAAGAAGCCTTTAACAAATTAACCGCATTCCAACTCGGTTTATCACCGTTTAATTTACTGATAAACCTCAGTGAGACGTAAAAATTGGAAACAAAGAAATAAGTGACTTGCCTGTTATTAATGAATTTATGTTCGTTAATCGGTGCCTGGCATTCACCAATCTTTGTTTACCTACAATTTTAACAATTCTAATTTTCACAAAATCAATTCATTTCCCCCAAAAAGTGTTGTACGAAGTAATTGAATTTAAAGGAAATAATTATGGTTGGGTTTCACAATGCTTATCGGGGAGATGGAGAAGGTTTTTAATTGGAGATGGGAACGTGACTTTTTTAGAGAATTGTTCTGATTTTTTTGTGTTTGTATAATACTTTAAAAATAGGGTTTTTGATATTTTACCAATCAAAAGCTTTTAATTTAGTATAAATATAGGAAGTAGACTTTTAAAAGCTTTTTATTTAGTATAAATATTTATGGAATAAACTTTTAAACGCTTTTAATTTAGTGTAAATATATATAGTAGATTTTTAAGCCCTTAGTTACCCACATAAACATAGATTTTATTGCTTGAATATTGAATCATATTTTAATTATAGAGTGGTTTTAATTATAGAGTGGCCAGAAAATGAAATAGTTTTGTACTATCTTAACCTCTTTATTTATTTAAATTCACATAAATCGAATAGCAATTATTAAACTAGAACATCTTAAGATTCTCTGTTTTTTTAAGTTTCAGCTAAGAAACCTCTCTTAATTTCTATTTACTAACAATTTAAATAAAAATCAAATGAATACTTAAACTCTCCCATGTCTTAATAAGCTGTAAGAGTAAATCCCTCTTAAAATTCTTTATTCATAATATTATATATAATATAAATAAATATTAAAGGTTACCTTTTATGGATTCTTCAACTTCTCCCATCTCTAACACCCAAATTCTGTTAAAAATATCTCTGTTCTCGTGTTATCATGGCCACACAGAGGTGACATCTTTTCCATTTCAATTATCGTTCTGTTTCTCGGCGACGAAGATACCGTCTGGGCCAGCTTTAGTCTATTTTCGTGCCCCTCCCCCGCTTGGCTTTTAATACGCTCTTAGTTATTGTGCGCATTATTGTAAATTTAATGACTTCACCTCAAACAGATATCGCGGAGGGAGAGACACTCAAGACACAATGAAATCGTTTCTGTTATTAAATTTTTGTGTCATGTTGTGTGGCCGTGTTACGGCTCTTGCCTCATTGCCACTGACACATTTGTGGCGATCGTAAACACATTAGTGATACATAGTATCAAGTGCATATCAAGTGACCGACCGACCGACCAATAACGTATTAATAACGAAAAGCGTTTACGATTTGACTTCGGCTTTCATTGTCACAGCGAATGGCAACGGGGCAGAGCAATTAATTTATGCGTAATGTTGTTGCTCATTAAAATGATTCGTTAATCGCTCGCCATTCGCCATACGGAGTGCCTAACCTTATGGCTAGCTTTGACATAAAGTGACTTGTTTAACATGTTTTTATCTCCATATTAACTAGAGTTATAACTAAAATTTTAATAAGCATACAGCTTTAAAAGCCTTAAAACTGATTTTAAGTCACTTTTGACCTCTCTCCCTCTCATTCAGCAGTTAAGTTGCACAAATGTTTCCCATCAAAATCGATGAAAATTTAATTAAGCTCAACTCCAGTTTTCGCAATTACATTTTCCGCTTGGTTTTAATCAAATTTAAATTCCGCTTTCAAGTCTTTCAAGTGGGCGGCCTCTTTGCTGTCAATGTAAGGGCGACAATTATCGAGGCGCCAGAGGCAGGGACAGGGCAAAGGGGGATCGAAATGGGGGGTTTTAATATTATTACAGCATTTTTTACTTTAATAAAAATTATAGTTTCTGGAATTATGTCATGAATAGAAAAATATTTTAACCATGAAAAGCAAAACATTTATATACCAGTTCAAATTTGAATTCATTAAGTGGATTTCTTGTACAAAAACTTCAAGGATATTCAATATTTACTTAAAACATTGTTCTGTTAAGCCAAATTCCTCTCTAAATAATTTTATATAATTTCCAAAACCCCTTTTCGTACTCCCCTGACTTCCCTTTTGTACATCTCGATTTCACCAATTAAACCTTTAAATTAATTTGCTTGACTTCCGTGGGAGCCACGCTCTGGCCTTCTGTGTTCCCCTCCCAAGCTTAACTCCTTCCTCCTGACTTTAGTCCCTCCTCTGGCAGCTATTCCTCCTGCCCCGCCTCATCACCATCTGGCTGAGCTTGTTCGCGGCGATCTTTCAATTCGATTATATTGAAATAAATTAAACGTTCTTCAATTGAATAATTAGCAAAACAACAGCCGACTTGTGTTCCGTATCGATTTCGAGTCAACCCCGCCGCGCTCCCTCCCGGCACCCCAGGGAAAAATGTCACTGGACGGTGGGACCTCCTTTGGTAATCCACATCTGGGCGTCAGTTACAATTAACCATTTTGGCCTGCCTGTGGGAAATGGAGCGATCGAAGGGGGAACTATGCCTGGTGGCCATCGATTTGCTTTGACAAATTTTCGTTCGACACATCGTCCAAGGGGTCATAAATTCTCATTGCATTTTGTTTTATGTAAAAAATAGAGAGAAACAAAAACAAACCACTCAATGAACGTGGGCTGATCAGCGCTTTAATTAATTAATTGGCTGCGGATACTTGGCTCGGCCCTCAATTGAATGCATAATTGTTATGAGGGTCATTTAAATAAAATTGTATATCCAGCAATAAGTGTGCGTGGGTGCAGACAAATAAATTAATGTAATCAAAAAGTAGTTGGGAAGAGGAATGATTAATTTAGGTATTTTTTAGGGATTTTTAAAGGATAATTATGAAGAAAAGGAATTAAGAGATTTATGAAAATAAATAAAAAAAGTTGTTAAAGAAGGCAAAGAATATTAAGTACAATTATTTAAGAGAGATTTAAAATACATAATGGGTAAAAATACTTAGAATACTTCACTGTGAAAGGAACTGAAAAAACAGGAATTTGTTTTGGTTTATTTAAATAAAATAAATTCATGGACTTAACATAATTGTTGGTGGCAAGAGGGCGCTAATTGTTAAGAGCCAGTGTGATCTCGCTAGAGGGCTAGAAATGTCCCGTTTGAAGCGCTCTCTCACGCTCAATCTCTCCCGCCCAATCTCTCCCTCTTCCTCTCCCTCTCAATCCGGACTTCCAGTCCATTAGAGCTTTCCAAGCCTCTCTCCCAATCTTAGGTTTAATTTACAGGTAGTCAGAGTCAGTACCGTTTTGCATGGGAACACAATTAAAAGATCCGGGAAGCGCGTCGCGTAAAACCCCGAAAGTTTCCGCATGTTCATTTATCAAGTGAAATTCCAAGTGAAAAAGTGCTTAATAAAATGCTTAATAAAGTATTTAATACAGTTTTTTTTAGAGTGTTTATTAAAGTGTTTAATAAAGAGATTAATTAAGAGTTTAATAAAGTGTTTAATAAAGTTTTTAATAGTGTTTAATAAAGTGTTTAATAAAGTGTTTAATACAGTGTTTAATAAAGTGTTTGATAAAATGTTTGATAAAGTGTTTAATAATTAGTTTAATAAAGTGTTTAATAAAGTGTTTTAAAAAAGTGCAACATGAAAATAGAATATTAATAATAAACAAAACCGCGTCGCGAAAAAACTCGAAAGTCGCCAAAAACCTAGTTAGTTATCGAGTGTTTAATAAAGTTTTTGTAAAAGGGTACAATGGGAAAAAAGTTAAATATATAAACAAAAAATGTATAACAAAATGAACGGTCTAAGTAAAGCAAAGAAAGAATATAAATTTATATACGCCTGGAAATAATTACTTAACAACTAATAAATTGCAATAAAAAAAGCCCAAAATGAAATAAGAAACCCTCGCCTAAAGTTCATAAATAATTGTTCAGCGACCTTTAACTTTTACCTCCAAAACGAACTCCTCAATCGATGAATAATATTCCGAAAATTCAAGAAATCCCAATAAGTGATAAGCAAAATAGCAAATAACCCTATGAATATTCGGTTATACACACTCGAAGCCACCGATCAAAGTCAAAAAACCCGTCTGGGTCTAGAATTTCTTATCTCGAAGCGTCAGACAATTTTTAAAGAATTTAAATTTCATGCACAGAGCCCAGAGTTATATTGGTAGAACCTATACCTATGCCGAAACAACCCGAAATGACCGATTATGTGTGATAGCCGAAGAACATGATTTCATTTAAGAAATGCCAGAAAGTGAGGTGGACAGACCAGGGACCTGTCATGGCCTAAATAAATACACAGGCTCTATCGGACTGATAATGCACACAATAATCGGGTGCGTAATTCAATTCAAATTGGATCGCAGGGGGAGGCGGGCGGGGAACAAGCAATTAATAAATTTCCGGAACAGAACGAGACGGAGAGAGTGTAATTGCTATCGAAGTTTAAACAAATTTCGACTGCTCGCTCTTGCTTGCCTACTTCCCCCTGTATTTGTTTATGATATTTGCGCCGAGCACCTTTCTCACAGGTGACGCGACCGCTTATCTCCACTCTTTACCTCTTCGCTGATATAAATAACAAATATTGAAATTCCTGGAAATGCAGCGACGATTTCCCGTAGAAAAAATTAAGAATCGATACGAATATATTACATGTGCTAGAACACGGAACACGTCGCGAGTGAAGCCAAAGTCCAAGTGCAGTTCGAAGATACTGGTTACAGGCGGATACGAGAGCGGTAAGTCCCATGTTCAAGTTACTTGTTTTTTTACCCATAAGTCAACCGCCATTTTCTACTGTTCCCCGAGAGTTTTGCATTCTCTCTTTTTGTTTTTTGTGGCTCTGAACCCCCCTTAACCCCAAAATGCCCCAACTGTCGCCACTGGCAGGCCAATCAATCAAGTTTTTTGCTCTGCCCCGTCGCCCTTTGCATGCATCGTAGCCATATTTAAGATGGAGTCGGGTTAGAGGCTCCTTGCGATGTTGATGAGGATGCCGATCCAACCATCCTTCCTCCATCGGTGGAGACATAAATATGCAAGGCTCTCGGGGTGCCAGAAAAAACGAACTTCCAACACACACGCACCACAGGCCGAATTTACATTGCAGGTGATGGCCAACAGAAGGGGAACTATGTATTTTAAATACTCTTTAGAAAATATGTTTTATTTTTTAAAATATATTAAATGAAATCAGGATAAAATAGGTATATTAGTAAGTTCAGATTTAAGTGTTAGAATTTTCATTTAAAAGCATTATACAATTATTTATTTAATATATAGAAATACAATAACTTTTTGGAATATTTTTTGTTTTAAAGAAATCAAAATTTTGTAAGCCTTTTCCCTTGATACTTTAAGACTTTACGTCAAAAATGAATATAAAATATAATTAGCATAATAAATGAAGCAAGATGCTTTCTATTTATCTCAAAACCTTTTTAAAACTCTAAAAAAATTTTTTTAATTAATTTAACCTAATCATAATCCTAAAAGTAACTCCCTGAAATTGGTTACTTAGCCAATAGACCCTTGTGACCACTAAACCGACATGTTGTAGCCCGAAGTCACAATGACAAACTGCACTCTGGTGGCACTCGTCCGGCTGGCAGTCCATCCGTGAGTCCCATCATCCGGCAACAAGAGGTTGTCCGAGAATGACGATGGCCATCGGAGCCAACGGAGCAGCGTCTCCTGTATCTGGTATCTGCATTCTGCTGGGTTTTCTGCCACTTTTTGCTCACCGAAGAGACTGGGGACTGGGGACTGGGGACTGGTACCGGGATCTTAATTTATGCGTTTTAAGCGTTCGATATGCAATTTTGCTGCCACTCCTGCCGGCCAGCGATGGTTTCTAATGACGCGTCTGTCGGTTGGGTCTCCGGTTCCCGCGGTCCATGGCTTTCCTGTTTGGTCCTTGGTCTCGCCGGTTGGCCGTTTATCTTGTAATGTTTGCTCTTAACTTAATGAAAGACAAATAATTACATGAAATGCATTTAAAATGCAATAATTATCATATTATGAGCAGATCGATAAGAGTTTGCAACATGGTAACATGAAAATTAATAATTAATTAACATTGATTCGACAGATAAATATAATTATGGGCTAACGTTCGAGCTCATTAATAAGATATTAAATTAATAGGTTTTGTAAGGTTTAAATAATGAGAAGCATTAAAGAAGTAATTTGTTGACTGAACTAAGAGCAGTTTAAGTAGTACAACGAAGGTTTAAAGTTAAATATAAATTATATATTTTTTAAGCTTAACAATAATATTCCTTGTCTTTAAAATATTCCCAAAAACTTCTTCAAAATGTATGTATTTATTCCCTTTTTTATTCGCACGATTTGTTTTGTAGTTTTCCCATAGAATTAATTTCACATAATAATAACTATGACTGGTCATAAAAATCTGCAAAAAAATGTTTTGCATTTTGTGAATGCGTTTGCCAAAAAATAATATTCCCAAGAGGGTGAACCTTGGGTTCCTTGACAAATTTCGTCATCATCACCGTGAAATTTTCATGCAAAACCTACAGGGATGACCCTGCCCGCGATTTGGGTTCGGATCGAATGCAACCCTGAACCGGGCGCCCTATCAAAGAGCCGAGTAAGTGAGAGAAATAGAAAAAAGGGTGGCGCAAGTCGGTAAAAAATAGAATAAAACAAAATCCACGACAATCATTGAATCCTTATTACTGTCATTATCGATGCGCGTTCTTGCGGTCGTCGGTTGCGGTTGCTTTTTTGTCCATCCCCTTTCCTTCCTTCCTCCATATATGTCTTTTTTTTCTGCCCGCGTTAAGTTTCATTTTTTATCTGTTTTTTATCAGTCGTCGGAGGGGGTGGAGTCGCATCGTTTACCGGCTAATTTCAGTTTAGTTGCGCAAACGAGCGCGACGCGTGTCCTGCGGCAATTTTCAGCCTGCTAGGCGTGCTCCTTGCCCCGGCCATTATTTTTTTAGCCCCCGACCGCTTTGTGAACGGTATATATATATATATAGATTTCAACCAGTCCGGTGAGAACTTTTGTCATTGTATCTACACTGAAATCATTTTCTTGTTGGGAAACATTATTAGGAATTTTTACTAAAAGATACAAATACCTGGACTTATTAAGCTAAGTTAATTGTAAATTATAAAGAAATAAAAGTTACTTAGTGGCCTGTGTTTGCCTAGAATATTAAATGAGATGAAAATAACTTTTAAATAATTTTAGTTAATTTTTTAATATTTTTTTTTTTAGTATTTTGACGGTCTTTAGATGTATTCTATTAAGAAATTAAGGTTGCTTAGCGGTTCGAAGTTAATTAATTAATATGTGAATTGCACTAAAATAATTGTAAAATTGAATTTTAATATAAAATTTAAATATTCTTTTATTTTCAATCTATTTAATAAATTAAAACAAATATTTTCTTATAATAACTTACTTATTTCGTTATTTACATATGCAAATAGCTTCATTTTCTTAAGAGAATTTCAACCAATATTCATCGAATCAACTTGTAGTTAAAATATTTAATAAATATATAAAATAATCGTATTTTTCTTTAGTGTAATCATTCCCCTGACCCCGTGTTTCATCCATCGCTTAGCGTATTAATTGTCACAAAGTATCGCATGGCCAGGACCTGCTGCGGGTAAAAATTTCGGTATGGGGATCTATCTCTCTAGGGGTGTGGTTTTTCTATCTTTTCCTTTTTTCCACCTTTGATTGCAACGCGTTTATCGCATTCCAATTTATTTGTATTCGAATTGTAGTCGCCCCCCGGTATCCATTTATTTGCTTCGCTCATCATATTGAATTTCAATTTCAGATCTCGCACTCCCATTAATCGCCCCCTCCGAACTCCGAACGTTTATTCCATTGGCTTTTTAGTTAATTTGCTAAGTAAATATGTGGGTACGGAATGCATAGGTTGTATAACTCGTAGGTGATTCGATATATGTGTCATCTGGGTGTGTCCTATGTTGGCTGATGGTGATGGAATGACTTTGGCAACCGAAGGACTGTCGGTTTATGGAGTTTATTGACCACTGAGGGTGAGGAGTAATATATAGAATTGTTGAAAATAGGTTGGGAAGAAGTAAAAATAAAGTTAAGAACTATAAATAAAATTTTAGGAATTTATATGTAACCATTGAAAGGTTTGGGAAATTTTAAAACTTAAGTTAAACAAAGTGACAAACTGTTTAAAAATATTTGCAGAAAAAATATTAAAAAAAGTAAGTTCTACAAATATTTAACAGTCTTGAGTGTCTTATTATTATTTATTATTTTATTTCAAAGTATACGTAGTGATTTTTTTTACACTTTCTTCCACTTTACTAATGACATTGTAATTAAAGCCACTTCATACCTTTCCCACATTCATACTCAAATTAGCCAAACTGGAAAAAGCGTGTAATGAGACCTACTTCCATTTAATTAAATCAAAGCAGCTCGCTCACATAACAAATATTCAAATGAAAAATTACCATGAAGAAAGTCACTCAATTGTGAATCTCGTTAGACACAGACAGTTGAATACGAAAAAGAAAAAAAGGAACACCACTCCAGCATGACTCTGAACTATTTTCCCTGCTCTTCCATCATAAATGCAATTAATCAAATCAAAAAGTTTGTGTACATTTGAAAGCAGACATTTAACTGCCGAAATTCGGAAATCAATTGAGCATTTAATGGTAGATAATACACACAATAAGGAAACGTTTGGGGAGTATGGGAAATGATTTGCATTTTCGTAAATAAATAAAGGAGGAAGAAGTTTCCTGAAAGAGTAGCTGAAAAAGAGGATATATCTCTGAAAAATAAAAGAATAAGTCATTGATGAAAATGAAAAAAATAAATATTAGATATGGTATATTTTCAAACATATATTCCCTTTACTTACATTATATATCCTTCCAAAAAATTGAAAGGATAAATCCTTGCTATGACCATGTACCTCCTCATACCTCAATTATTCACTTCCAGTGAAGCAATTTTCAACAAATTTTCACAACACTTTGCGTGACTTTACGTAACGGAAATATCTATTACATGGGGAAAATGGTAAGAAAAAGTTTCCCATTACCAACGGTTACGTCCACCCTCGAACCGCGACAGCTGACGACTTTTTGTGTGTTCGATTCATTGGAACAATATGAATAATTGGGCACTGCCAATGAGTAGTGTAGTTAGTGGAACACCCGAAATTGATTGACAGTTGTGTGTGCCAGCGGTTGTCAATTCAAACGTCAACACGTCCGCGTAATGACCAGAGAACCCCATCGAACGAACTGCCCAGACGGGGAACTTGGCCGGCAAATTAATTTCCTTCGAGTGGAAATATGTTTATGAATTATTACTCAATTGCCATGGGTTCTACACCTGATCGATTACGTCTGTTAGGGGACTGGGCTCTCAGTGGGAGAGTTGAGGCGATCAAAAAACAATAAATATTATGACATATTGCATGTTTGTACATAATTTTTTTGTGGTCAACAGGACAGGCAATGCAGCAAGTCAGCAATTGATACAATTAACCCACAAAGGTAGTAAATATTGTAGGAAATATTGGAGTTTTTATATTATATTTTGGTTTGTAAAAGAAAGAAATCATGGAGATATTTAAAACATGTCTGGAATTAATTTTTATGAAGGAATTTCTTTAACTCTCTTGTAATATCTCACCAAGGAAACTAGTTCTAAATGACTATTTAATCTATATAAAATTATTTATACATTCATCTTTATCAAGTTCATAGTTTTTAAAGGACTTTCTTTAAACTTTTTCTTTATTATAACCTCTGTTTTTAATTTAAACTTAAAATTCCCTTGCTAAAACTATACAAGTCTTGACCCTTTCTGAGCCCCAATGGGTTAATAATCATAACCATTTTGCCCTGTCTTCACTTTGGATTAACCAAATACCACAATTGGTAATTCGAAAACCTGTTCGGGGCGCCACTTTATCCAATTGAAATGCCAAACGGCTGCCACGCCCCCTTTGGAAAAAGATTCTACCGGATCGTTGCCGCCCCCGGGGCCTCTGTCGTCTTGGCCAAGTTTGCGATTATTAATTCTTTGCATATTGGCGCATATTGGAGAGTCTTAGTCGTCGTCGTCGTCGTCGTATTGTATAAATTAAATTTGCTTACACCGTGCACACGCCCCTTGCATGTTGTTTAGCATATGCCACGCCCCCCGATCAATGGGGGCCAGCAGCGGTTGGCATCCTTTATCGGGCTGCCTGCTTAATTATAGCTTATCACATTTCCATAGTCGCGGATCGAGCTCGTTTTTCATGTGTGTCATTCTGGCCGTTTGGGCTGTAATTGCCGGTCTTCGATATTTTCACAGTCGCATAAATCATCAACTTCGAGGAGTTAACTTGGCGAACAAGGCTTATTCTCCCCCACCTCCTGCTGACCTTGACATTCAGCGGGTTTTTGGGATATATATACATATATACTGATAAAAAAATCAAAAGTTAAGCATTTCCTATACCGTTAGGCTGGCACACAAAAACTAATTGCAAAACAAAAGCATTCACCAAAAATTCCACAACAAAGCAAAGTCTCCTAAAAGAAAAAAGGAAAAAAGCTGAGAGGAAAAGGCAGATGCGGACTCAGAGGCCGCTAAACTGGTCACAAAAAATGTCGCAGACTTAAGGGAATGCAGCGGTTTTTTACTGCCCCACCTCCATTGTTTTGCTATTTAAATTTTGATGGCATTGTGAACACCAACAACGATCGGGGGCCTTCAAAGCGATGCCGAAATGTATCGAAATCCGGTGCGGAATACGGTAGCGATAGAGACTCGCCAGCATTAGCATCGATCTGGCTTTGAAGGATTGTATCTTTGTATCTTTGTATCTCTGTCTCTCGGCTTTTTGGCATTTCGTCAGCGTTGGAGAGTTGTGTGTGCTAGCGGTATTTTTCAGGGTTGCCAAGTTGATAAAAGAAACATTAAGTAATTATTGTATGATGAAAATTTTTATGTGATTAAATATTTGTAATATTATTTATATTGTAAGTAGAAGAGATATAGTTTGAGAGGGTAAATCTAAGAAAACGAAAATCGTACAAGATGAATGGATATTTGTAGTATAATTTGTATGTTCTAGGGTTGCCAGAATGATAAATAAGGCATAATTAAGATTTCATATGTATACTAATATTATTTGCACAATTTGAACAAGCTTAATATCAGGCAACATAAATCCTTTCAATTTCCTAATGAATAGAATACAACATTGTTAAATTTCCTAACTTACCTGTCTGTCCTGTTGGCCATTTAAATTTTCTTACCAAGCCCTGGCAAGAAACCACTGCCAAGATCAGAGCGAAAACAAACAATCGGCAACAATCAACTACCAATTCAATCTATAAACCGAAAACCCAAAAACCGAAAGCCGAAAATATTTATGCATTTTGATGCGGCAAAATGAATGATTTGACTTTGACGAAAAGATGTCAATGCCATGAAAAGAAGTCGCAAAAAACCAAAGGAAAAAGAGTATAAATGGAAAAGAGCCGAGCCGGGCCAGAGTAAGGAATGCATTGGGGACAAGGACTGGGCCCGCTTTTGGTGGATATTAGTGCAAAACGCTTGGATCCTGCCGACAATTTAAATGCGCGTCCCCTGCGCGAGCCCAGGGAAGCCAGTGGAGCAACCGGATCCGCTCCACACAGTGGCAACAATAATCAGAACAGAACAGACCAGACCAGAACATGGCCTCTGCTCCGCCGCTCCTTGGCTTTCCTTTGTGGCAAATGTCGTTGTCGTCGTCATCGTCATCCTCGTCGTCGTCGTCGTCGTCGTCGCCGCTTGATGAAAGCGTCAGAAATTGATGGATGTGAATGCTGGCTGAATGTTTGCGAGGGGTTCTGGCCAGGGACTTTGGCTTGAGCCGCAACGCAAATCTTTTCGGGCCACATTGGCTACTGTTGGCCGGCCAAGCTAAGACTTCTCGAGTTCGGCTTTTGGGCCTTTGAAGTTGCTCGTTGCGGTAGCAATTTGTGCTTTAATTTGAGTTTAAAAACTATGCACAACTCTTGGCCCAAAAGCTCCATTGTTGTTGTTGTTGTTGTTGTCAAGGCTTAGCGAAAAATTGACAGACGCAGTGGGTCTATGGGAAATGTAGTTTGGGGAGCGGCAGTGCCTACATTGGGCTTCATTTATCAGGTTCTGTATTTTATTATAAATAAAAAATAGGGTCTGTGGGATTGTTTTGGTTAAACACATATTTCAAATTAGTGTTTAATGACGGGAATATATTAATAAATTTGTAATACCATGTTAAACCAGAGCTATAGTATCTGTATTAAAAATATTTACAATTCTATTAAAAAAAAAACCTTAAAAATTCCAAAATAAATCCCATAAATTGCCAGAATTTCCATATGAGGCTCAGCAATCAGTAAAAATGGCAAGACACAAGGCCAAAACATTTAAATCTGTTGTAATAAATTTTGCGGCCATCGAAAATCGCAACTGCAACAACAAAGCGTGACCGACAACAGAGAAAAAAACAGAGACAGAGACTCAGAGATCCAGAGACATTGCGGCTGAGATGATTGCAGTTCATAAGATCCGGCCACTCGCCTCCTGAATATATGCGTGTAATGGCTTCCTTAAAGCCCAAACACAAAACCCGCCAAAAGGCATGATCAAAAATCATACGGCCGACAAGGGGAAGAAGTCAAGAAAGGCAAAAGCCGCTCTCAGCAGCAGCAGCAGCAGCGGCAGCAGTCGATGGACAACATCATGATGATGAGGTTGTCAACGTGGCCATAACCGAGGATCACAGTGGCAAAAGGAATGATCGGACAGTGTCAAGGATGGAGTCCACGGATTAGCTGTGATATTTCAGCTAAAAAAGGAAGGTAGCTTGGTGGCGTGATTAGTGATAATTAACAGGTTAACACTTGGACATTTAAGGGAATATTTTGTAATTAATATAGTTAAACAGATTTCTAAGAATTTAATCTGTAGAAATAATATGTATATTCCATCACCTTTACAATTAAAAGGCATACTACCCCCACTCATCGTTGGCCATAATTATTACCAAGCCAATTTAATGTTCTTTTTAAGAAGTCAAGCCTTTTCATAATTGAACTGGTATTTAATAATGTCCAAGATAGTTCTGCGAAACCCTTGCCTTTGCGTCCAAGGAATCTAATCTATATTTGGCAAGTGCCAAGAGCCACATGGAGAGCAACTTAATCCAACGCCTTGCGCCACAAATTCCATCTGCCATAATAATTTCCGCGAAGCCAACTATACACCCTTGAAACCATCTTTGAGTATAGGGTATACATAACTGCCAAGACCTGAGCTGCCTCACAAATTGTTTTGTCACTCGAAGAAGTTAACTTTTTCTTAGACTATCATTAAAATGATGAAATGCTTTGGCTTACACTTAGGCATAGCCAAGTAGGAGCAGCTGAGGAGTTGGCCCAGAGGGGCGGTGGTTGTGCCGCTGCCTGGGACAAACAAAGTAATCCAATAATTTTTAATTAAAACTCAACACTCGGGGCAAACAATTTTTTCCAGATAAACTGTCATTATGCGCCGTCAATTAATTTTTCCCCCTCCCCACCGTTTAATGATCATCATCAGAGGAGCGGGGCAGCAACAATAAGAACAACTTGACGACGACGCCAAATGAATATTGATAAATGGGGCGGTGCTCCAGAAAAGTGGGCGTCGGTGTGTGAAGAACTAAAAAAAAAAAAAAATAGGAAAATAAGAACAGAAAAAAGTGGAAAGAGCCGAGCTAGAGCAGAAGTTGGCAAGTGGAAAACCAATTGCAAGTTAGACAACTTCACTTGCCGTTGGCTTAAAGATTCAGTTTGACAATTAATAATTTTCGTTGGCCATGGGAAGATCTCTTTCACCAAGGGAGAAGTTGTGAGGAGAGGGGAGAGAGTTCTCAATGAAGATCAATTACAGATTGGATAGAACAAAAATATTTACAGGAAATGCTTTAAAATAATTAGAAGGAATTTATAGTAAAGAATTTTGGTAGGAAGCGGATTTATTTACTTTTATTTTATAAATTTTAATTTCTATCAAAATTGTATCTTTTAAGTCCGAAATTTTATTTTTTCACAAGAATTTCCTATGATCTCCAACTACTACTTGGTCCTGATAGAGTAATTATTAGTAAGTAAGTTATTATAAATTAAATTTCTGTATATTAAAGCATTTTTATAAAGTTTGATTTGTATTATTTTCTTAATTTTTCTTCCATCTTTTTTAAATTAAATAATACTATAGGCCTCCATCAAATAAAAGTTTGAATATCCCCCTAAAATTATATTATTGTAATTATTTTGTTGAATAAGCAGCACACTATAAATAAAATAATATTGAAAATATTAAACTGTTTAAAAAATATGTTTTTAGTTTTATTGTCCTCATTATTTCTTCAATTCCGTTAATTTCAATAAAAATATGTTCCTTAATAAGCAAAATATAATTTTCCGCTAAAGGATTTAATAAATTCCCTGTTAAAAGTATGCCACACCATAAGCGATCCTAACCCAGCACATGGTAATCTTTAGGTAAAATAGCTATGAAGTTCTCTAATTTCAATTTAAATTAATGAATTATTAAGAGTAATTCTTAATAACCAAAAGATTTCCCTTTAGAGATATTATTATAATTTCCCCGTTAAAGATCTGCCACACTTTAATCGATCTTCACCCACCACATGGTCACACTCCAGATCGCGCCGCGTTCTTGAAAACCTTTCAACACGCGCCGAGTGTCATAATAAATTTGAGGGAACAAAGCGCAGGGATATCATGGTACCTATGCCACGACAAGGAGAAATACGTAATCGAGGGGCCAGAAACACCCTCGCATACTGCGATTGGGATTCATATTCCCTCCCTCGCTGCCTGGAGTGGATCCCTCGCGGAATGACAAAGCACTTTCGATGGATGTTACACAATAAACACACAATAAGGGCAATCGCGATAAGGATCGGCCTGGAACTGGGTCCCAGTCAAGGTTAATGCCACGCCACTCGAGGAATTGAGGGCAGTCTAAACGGAGCGTTTAGACGGGATCATCATATGGGTAGGGGGAGTAGAAAGGGATCTCTGGACGGGGTTAGTTACTGGCAATATAGTAATGGATGGTATAGGGGCTGTCTAGAGGGAAGCGTGCCGAAAGTGCGTTGGTCAAACAGGATGCATTGTGTGCTGGGAATGGGGATGATATTGCCAGGGGAACGGATGATGACCACAGAATGCTCAAGGATGGGTCCAGGCATCGAGTGCTGTGTTTGGACGCCTACACAAAGTCCAGCGGGCAGTTGGTTTGAAGGGAATTTTTACACAGAATGCGAGACAAAAACGCACCATAAATCACGTGACACGAGGGAAAGAGAGATACAGGCTGGGCCATTGGGTTTTGCACCTGGAAGCGTTTTGTGGGCGATACACAGACACTGCGAAGGTCAGGTCATAGTTCATCTGCAGTTGAACTAAATTACTCAACAGCCTCGGACGCGGACTGCCGTTCCAGTTTCCATCTCGCTCTCCTTGCACGCTCCATTTGACAATGGCTTTTTGTTTCGTTTTGAATGAGACGATTTCGAAAAATTGTAAATAGTCCTGATGACTTTATTTAATTTTTATTGCATTCAGTCAGCGAATTTACAACGCTCCTTTGTTAATTTTCGAGTATTGTCTTGTTTAAAATCAAAATCATTGCATTTTGGAAGCTACTCGAACCAACGCCTGCAATTTTCAAGGGCCAAAAGTGAGAGGTAGGAGAAAGGATATGGCTCCTGATGGTTTCATTGTGGTGCTGGGGATACAAAGGACTCACCAATGGGTTCTATAAAAAAGTGGTTAGGGAATAAAAACTGTTTTAAGGAGACCACAGAAGTCATTAAGAAGCCAACTAATGATTTATGGGCTTGTTAAGTTTATTTAAAATCAAAAATACTTTGTAATAAATTAAAGTTTCAGTCATAAATGAAAAAAATACTGGTTTTAATTCATCAATGAAAAATATAGCTACCATAATTTATAGCTGAGGAAACATAGACACAAAAGATCTTCCTCTACTTCCCCAGCGTTTTTGAGAAAAATGCACACACTCACTTCGAACGCTCCGGCCGCACTTGACAATTAAAAACGCAAATTTTTGCCATTGTCTTAATTTAAATAAATTAAATTTTATGACACTCGCGAGCTGCAAGTGCAGTTTGCAGTCTTAATTGGCTTCATGTCGGCCGACACGGGATGAGAACGAACCCCAAGCCCAACCCCGCCCGAACCCAGCCGCGCGCTTAAAATGTAATCAAGGGGTTCTCTGTGTGAGAATCCCTTAATCGCACTCGGTTGACAGGCAAAACACCCACAAAAGGCAATTTGCATGGAGTTGGCGGTACAAGGAAATACAATTAACAACGGGTTTAATGTGCATTTAATGAGAAATATAAAACAAAAAGAATATTACGTCCGTTTGGCTTGCGTGCGAGCTCGCTCCTCTCTTTGTAAGATTGCAGATTGCTGATTTTAGCCCGATTTTATGTCTTTGCATGGTCGGTGTCTATTTCTAATGTGCGCGGCAGCAAATGATATTTACTAATTAGTTATATGTATTATAATTCTTTCATTGCAAGCCACTGACCATGGCCAAAACGTACGTTTCCTAGTGTGTCTCTGTAGATTATCGCAATCATAAAATGTATATTTGTTCGCTATGATGATGTTTTCTATTAGCGCGTTCCGGATTGGGCTCCAGGGGATTGGCTTTTACATTGTTATTTAATAAGATTTTGATAGTTCTTGGCATAATGCCTTGGCTCGATTTGTAGCGGAACAGTGGGGCTAAGTAATGGGGTTTTATAGAGGAGTTAGAGGAAGGTAACTCGAGGAACAATGGAAATCAATATCAAACAATAATTTTTCATTAATTTTGAAGAATATAATTGAGGGATTTATAATTCTTGAAGAGTTTTTTATATGATTAAAAAATATAAGGTTCAATTTGTGTAATTTTTAGCATATTAATATCCCAAAAGCATAAGAAAATTTACCTAATTTTGTAAAATATATACTTTCCTTTAATGTTGTTCCCCATTTTCTCCTTGTTAGCCACACTGTCCACCTTCAAAGAACCCCTCAAAGAGCCATGAAATCATGCTGCATTATATTTGTGCAACCTGTAATGAAGTAGGTGTTGTGGCTACAGCCCCACATTAACATACCCAGCCAAGAGAGTCGAAATGGAGGCAGGCAGACCTCTGATTCACTCCAAGATCCCTTATCCCGAAGCTCCATTTCCCTGGGCAATCACAGGCCGGGCATCAGAGACATTCTGTGGCCACGAGAGGGCTTTAATGAGCCCGAGGTCCGTAAATTAAATTCAAAAATAATGTAATCTTTACCGCCCACTCCGCCGCCCCCTGTGGCAGTTGCATGATCGCATGCAAAGTGCCGGGAAGTTGGCTTAACCATTTGCCCCCTGGACGAGGGCTGGCAGTCGGCGCCACTTTTGCGCTTCGCAAGCCACAGACACTTCGTTATAAAACAATTTAATTTCGAAAGCAAGTAGAAAAGAAGGCTAAGACCGAATTGCGGCAAGTATTTACAAAACTAATTCTTAATTAATGACCATCAAGGAGGGTACGGAAGCGGCGGTTAACTTGCATGCTCGACCTTTTCATATAATTTACAAATTGGACGGCAGTTCCGCCGTCCCTTTTGCATTTTCCGAATGCTAATTAGGCTTCTTTGTTTCACATTTTTCATATTGTTTGTCGAAGGCAAATTAAAGTTGCATAATTTTCCTATCCGCACACTCGCAGAGAACACCTGCACCCCGGAGTTTTGGCATTCGATTGGTATTTCTTGGTGCTTTGTGGTCTGCGCTTGCATTCATTAAGTACACGCAAATGCAATAATTCCAAGTTCTTTGTATGATTTTAAGGTCGGTATTGGTAAATAATGGGTTAGCTATTGATTGGACCGGGGTGAGATGGAGGTTGCCATGTGGTTATATGACTCAGACGGTGAGGTTGTTGAAGCCGAACGGAAAGGATTTTTTGATTAAGTCAGCTTTTGAGTGCATTGAAAATAGCCAACGAGTTTGCATAATTTACATTAAAGGCTTGTGGCTATTAATTTGAGGCAATTACTCGATTTAATTAAGGTCTTAATAGGAATATTTTAATTTTAGAAGCCATTTGTAAGGGTAGAAATAATATTTTTTAAAGGGATTGCAGCAGAAAATGTCAAAAGAAGTACTTTTTGAGCTATTAAATATTTCGTAAAGATTTTTTGACGTTTTAAATCCTACAAGGCTTGTTCTTAAAAAAATATTTTATAACATTTAACATATAACTGAGAGTAATATTTGTTATGAAAAGTAATTTTGCCCAATAGACAAGTGACTTTCTGCACATATCGAGGCCCCAAGTGAATCATAATACTGGGTAATTGTTAACTCGTTCAGTGGCATTCCCCACCTCTTCCCCCATTAATTCCCAGTAGCAAATACTGGACCGAAGGCCTTCTTTGTAAGTAAAAAATATATAGAAAAGAAAAAACTAACAACAGTATAAATCTATATGTGCAGCAATGAAATAAAATGTCTAACTAAAAGTATGTGGCTGAGGCAAGTTCCTCGATGCATATTCATAAGCTCCGTGCTTCGCCGGCCTCCCGCTTTTCCCCTACTCGATTTTCCGGGGCGGGAAATGCCAACTGTGTGCTGAACTGATAAATTAAGCAATTCCAACTAAAATGCAATGCATTGCAAATTTTTCTCTTTACTTTTTACTAGAAAGTTGGAGTCGGTTGAAATTTATGCCTCATTCAGGTTTGTTTTTGATGTCTTTGATGCCACTGCATGACAAGGAGATTTTCTTTCAGGTGTTAAGCTCGTCATATCGGTGATTTAAATGGAAAATACAAGAGGAGAGAACATAAGAGAAGAAGGAGTGCCTCCTAGACGACCCATCACCTTAAAGCTATAATTCCCCGGCACCATCTTGAGTAATTAAATGTGCTTTAATTTGTATAAATCAGTGGGTTTTAAGCACGTAGAACTTTGGCCCCCTCGGATAATGAATATTCCGCAATATTCCGGCTTAGAAAGTAGCCTGGGAAATGCCAATTGGGGGTCTCGATCTCAGACTCAAGCTCGCTCAAGGTTCGCACTTGCCCGTAGGGGCCAAAAAGATTTATCGCAATCCATCTACAATGCCTGCTGTACGCGCTAATGGGGTTTACGAGCTCCAATTTTCTCATATGCAAATTTTACCCTTTCGCGTGGAAGGAGGAAGGAAATGTGAATGGGAATGGGCATGGATTTCCCCGTTGGGGTGGAGCTGCAGAATTCCTGTGAAATCGTCGCCGCTTGTCTCGTAATTACTGGCAATTTTCCATGAATTTATTAAAATTAAAAGCATAAGAAGACAAAAGCCCTGGCTCGGCTCAAGTCTGGCCCAGAGGGCCAACATCTCATGCCCAGCCAACGCCAACACCAAAGCCCCCAGAGCTTCTGCCCATTCCCATTCCATTTGATTCCATCTGACTACAAACAAACAGACCATAAATAGTATAAATTTCCACATGACACGCGATGATTATGCGCTTTCCATGCAAACAAGTGTCTGCGGCGAGGAGGAGGCACGGTTTCGAGTACCGGGGAGGTCGATGGGAGGGCATCTGCATCTGCTTTCAACATCATTTGCGTATGTGTCGAGCCTCTGCCTTGCTAATGAATACAGTGAGCACTGCTCGGTGAAGAATTTGTAGCAAATTAATATTGCCATGGACTTGGAGGGGGAAACTTGTGAGTTCTGGCATGGTCTATAAAACGAGCTAAATTTAGTCAGAAGCTTGCTATGCAGTGAAGGAGGAATTTCCGACCCTATAAATCATATTTATTATTGATCAGCACATGTCCGCAAGCAAAAAAAATTCTAAATTTTTTTCCAAATTTTATAAGGGGTTACCATCATTAAAATTGTCAAAAATTCAAGAAAAATTTAAAATTTTTAAATGTTAAATATAATTTGCTAGCTTGTTAATTTAATGAAAACCAACCCAAAAAAGTTTTCCGAATTAAATTTAATGAATTTTTGGCTTATTTATAACCGATTTATGTATGCGAAAATCTGATTCCCAAACTAGAATTTCATTGTTGGTTTATTTTATAAAAAAATTACTTCAATAAAATTGTATTAACAACTATTAATTTAATTTTTTTTTAGTAAAACCAATTTTATAAGATGTTCTATGATTTTTTCGTAGATTTTCCAGATTATAAGATATGTTCCTGTTAATTTCGCTTAGAAATACATACATAATTAATATTAAATTCAAGATTTTATTAGCCTAATTTTTTTGTTGTAATTTTTTATAGTTCAGAACTATTTTTTAATGATTTTGCTTCAATAAAAATAACTAACAGCCTGTTTCATAGTGTTACTTTAAATAAAACAAAATTATATTACGGTTTCTATTAGATTCCTGGCAGTTATTTCATTGATTTGCATTACAAATAATAATACTTTAAAAGTTATTCTTAATTAAAAATATATATTAAATTGCTTTGAACTTTATAGTTTTGGTTTAAAAAACACCTATACCAAATTTATGAACCCTTTACTTTCTCATTTAAACATCTTTTAGAAGTTATTCTCTTAATTTTGCTTTCTACTAAGTCCACTGTAGTTTAGACTTCCCAGCACTCTTTCGAATGGTTTTATTTCTTGTTATCTCTAGGTAATTAGAAACAAAGTTCTTACCTTTATCTATATACTTTCTTAGCGACTTTTCCCTGTGCCAACTCACAGCGATAGTGAACAATTTTTAATTGCTCAAAGCTGGAGCGACAATGACAGCAAATGACTTTGCCCCGGCCGCCCCTCGAAATCGCAGTGAATTCATTCTGTTCGGGCGGCTTCCCATTGATAGCACTCTCTATGTGGCAGAAGTGACCCAGGTTCGGCCCCAAAAGGCCCCTGGAAGCGCGGTTTCATGATCGGCGGCCTCATCTGCATGTTGGTATCTTGGTCATGGGATCGAATCGGTCCAGTTGTGTCGTTCTGCGGGTGTCTGGTTCTTATTAGCTCTGCACGCGCTTCCGCGCTCACTTGAATTCCATGAATTAATTTCAGTTTTGCATGTTGTTATTTATTAAAATTTTACTTGGACTCAGACGCTGGCGATTCTTGCCGTTTCCCTTTCATATGCGCCGCAGAAGCACAAAATTCCTTCTGCCCCTCGTGATTGATATCTTTGAGATATTTAGACCCCTTTCCAAAACGAGAATAAAATTCGCAATTATTTTGTATGATAATTATTTTTATTTCATTGTGTTTTTTTTTGTAGGCATCTCGTGCCCTCTCTTTGTAGTTATACATTTAAAAATTCTAGTGGTTTTCACATTTTACAATTATATAAATGGTTTTTGGGTTTCATTTTTCATAAATTCAATTTGTTTTTACACATAAATACGCTGAATTAGGTTTAAATTAATGTTTTGTTTTACGTTTTTTTGTTAGTTTACTTGCCCATAACATACAAACATACAACTAGGTTCTTATTTTTCTTGCTTTTCTTTTTTTTTTGTTTTAATTAAAATTAAAATCATTCAAATTGATTATCACAGTATTCACGCGAAAAATAAATATGCTTAGATACTAGTCTACTTTCTTTCATTTTCTTTTCTTTTTTGTGTGTGGAAAGTGTTTAATTATTCGCTAGGAATTCATTAGGTTTGACTTTGAAAATTGTGCAGAGACTGTACTTAAATATTAATAATACACATACGCCATGTAGTACAGATCCACAAGGAAATGGAATTTATAAGTCTGTCAAAGGCTATACAAACACCATTTCCTTGAAGGATTCCAAAATATAGGTGATCAAGGGAACACTCGAAGGATGTTGACTTGATTAGCCATATTTTAAGTAGAGTTTATATTACAATTACGTTACAATAAATACCATTAATAGTTAACATAAGCAAACCCCAATTGTTGTGTGTGAATTGTCTTTTTTTTAGGAATTGATACCTAATTTTGGGACAGAATTAAGCTAGTATTTGATGTGTTTGCGTCTTTGAACCTGCAAAAAAATAAGCAAAGGTAGAAAGGGATAAGTAAGGTTTATTTAAAACAAATTTAATTGAATTAAAAATCATAGTGAAAAATATTGATTACATTTCAGATAAAATTAATCAAAGAAAATAAAATAAAAAAACGTTTTGCTTGTGAACTTTTAACTATTTAAAAATGTTAAAAAAAACATCCCGTAAAATATTTAAAAATTATAATTACCTGCACATAGTGTTGCTTAGCATTCCTCTGTTTCCTCCTTCGCACATTGCACTGTTGTCTTTGTCCCCAACATGTGGTGACCTCCACTTTCCTCTTAGTGCATCATGTAGGACGACTCCTCGTCATCGGCGCCCGTCGGACTGTCCAGGGAGGGATTGATCCGTTTCTCCTTCTGGCGGCGATTGCAGAACCACACACGCACCACCTCCTTCTCCATACCCAGGCGATCCGCCAGCTGGCTGATCTCCTCGGAGGTGGGCTTCTGGTTGGCCATGAATGCCTTCTCGAGGGCCCCTCGAATGGTGGTCTCAATGGACGTGCGCTTCTTGCGCCGGCGACCGATAATCTCGGGCGTGCTCACGGTGGCCTGGAGGGCAGCGGGATCGAAGACGCCACCGGTGGCCTGGATGGTGCGATCGGCATCGTCCAGCCACTTCTGGAGCAGCGGCTTCAGCTTGCACATGTTCTTGAAGCTCAGATTGAGGGCCTCGAAGCGCGAGATGGTGGTCTGCGAGAAGTCATTGCCATAGAGCTTGCCCATGGCCAGACCCACGTCGCCCTGGGTGAAGCCCAGCTTGATTCTGCGCTGCTTGAAGGTCTTGGCGAACTGCTCCAGCTCCTCGAGGTCCGTGGTCTCCTCCGGCGAGGGTTCACCCGCCGCGCGGGCAGCCGCTGCACTGGCCACCGTCTTGGGCTGCGGAGTGCTCGGTGTGTTTTGCATCTGGGTGCCACTGGTGGGAGTGCTGGGGGTCAGCATGCCACTCAACTTGAGGCTGGCCGCCGAGCTGGGCGGCGTGATCTGGAGGGGATGGTGGTGTCCCAACTGGTGGGGCGAGCTGGCGGGACTGCGGATCGCAATGGGACTGCGCACCGCCGAGTGTGGGGTGGAGCTGCGCGGCTGCTGGAGCTGCTGCTGCTGTTGCTGCTGCTGCTGTCCCATCTTGTGGTGATGGTTCAGCTGCAGTGGCTCCTCCTGCTGGCGCTGCTGCTGCTTCTGCAGAGCCTGCAGCTGCTGCGAGGCCTGACTCAGGGCTTGGAGCTGGCTCTGCATTAGGAACTGGGCGGCGGCCGCCTGAGCGGTCAGTGCCGGATCGTCCTGGGCCAAGCCCAGCGAGCCACTCCTCAGCAGCTCCATGTAGCTGTTGAACTGCTGGGTCAGGGCCAGCTGGCGCTGCTGCAGCAGCTGCTGGAACTGGGCAAAGTCCTGCGGCGACAGGGAGCCCGTTAGCAGGGGATTGTTCAGGCTGAGACCAGCGGCCGCCAGTTGAGCCTGTGGCGAGGACATGCCCGGAAGGGCTAGGAGTGGCGAGATCCCACCACCAGAAGCCATCGAAGTGGCCATGGCGGCGGCGGCTGCTGCTGCTGCGGCTGCCATGGAAGTGGGTGGGGTGGCTCCACCTCCCACACCTCCGAGTCCTGCTCCTCCTGCTCCTCCTCCCCCCATCGTGGACGGTGGCAGAACTGGCGAGATCATGGGCGCCACTGGTGAGGGCACTGATATAACCGCCGGCACCGGGGAGGAGGCATTCACCGATTTCACCGAATTCGCCGGTGACTGAGTGCTGTGACGGCTATTGTCGCTGGTCAAGTTCAGGGCACCACCGTTGGCATCCTCGTAGTCCTCCTCCTGCTTGTACTGATGGTGGTTCAGGTGGTTCAGGTGGTGGGCTGTATGATGATGATGGTGGTGGGCCGGATGGGGCTGCATGAGCAGCTGGCGTTTGGCCTGCTGGTGGGTCAGAGACAAGGCAGGACTCAGGGGAGATCGGCAGCGATCGCTCGAGGTGCCCACACTCGAGTTATTGTCATCGCAATCGGAAGCTGCAAGAAAGCAAAGAAAATGGGGAATTCAAGGGTTAGGAAAATGTAAGGGAAAATTAAGTTGTAGCTAAACAAAGTCAAAGAGAAAGGTTTATTTAAACAGCTTTTTGACTTCAACATGAGTCAAATATGTAACCCTAACATTTGTCACAACTTCATTCAGCCATTAATCAAAACCTTCTCGAAATATTTCCCCAAATAAACCCCTTCACAACTCTTTTTCCCATCAAACCTAGAAAGGAGGCGTAACCAACTGACCCAAAACCCATGGAAAATTTATATTTTCCATCCATTGAAACTATGCAAAAATGAGTCACTCTTCGGGGACCAATGCGAGTGTCCTTTTGCATAAATTTAGCATAGGCCACACGAGCGCGTTTTGTATAATTTTCGTTCAATTTCATAGTCCGTTGGGTTTCAGGTTTCGAGTGAAAGCCTTTCACGTGACCACGGCCACCCATCGCAGTGGGTTTTTATTATGCGAAAAAAGAAAAAAAAAAAAAAAACGAAATAGAGAGAAAAAGAAAAACCCAGTCGCAGGCTCTTTTCACCCCATAGTTTACATAGTTCCACCTTGACATCAAATGGAATTCTCGTGTTTTCTTTTCATTTTGGCTGACGCTTTTAGCTGCTTTTAAGTGGCATTTTAGCATTTCAAATGCCTCGGCCAAGGCGATTTGTATAAATTTGCTATTTGTATGCATTTTATTTATACAGCATCCAGAGAAAGGGAAGCCCCGGCTCGGGCCAATTGATTTGCAATAATATTTAAATACTCAAGGCACAAGTTCATTTTGCGAGCTTAGACCAGAGAAAAGCGGCCACTTCCTCCCTCATAAATGGCAATCAAAGGAGTTAAACCCTTTGAAGTGGCCCCTGGTCTGAAACCCACTCTCCTCCAGATCCCATTCTCAGACCCATTCCCAGTTGGATCGCCCCAACCAATTTCCACATCCTGTCCAATGCAGGCAATTTTTGCATATGTTTGCCTTGGCTACTTTATGACTTGTGCTCGCCTCCTGATGCTCGGCTGCTACGTGAATTTGATGACTTATTCGCCCAAGTGGACGACCCATCGGCTGGCTGGCTGGATGGCTGGATGGACCGACCACATGGTCATCCTTTTTACATATGCGACCCGAACCCGGGACAGGAGCGATTTTTTCGCTCCTTCTCGGACGGGCTACGTGCGTCCATTTGGTATTCAGATGATGTGCAAATTCGATTTGTATGTGTTGTGTGAATGGCCATTGGACACTGGTGGGTCTTCAGATGATAGAAGGGGGATTTTCCCCAATGGGTTCTCAGGTAATTTAAGGCTTCTATTGAGGTTTATTTTTTAAATTTGTGTTAAGCTAAAAATTTATTTTTATTGTGTCTAGTTTAAAAATATATTATACTTAATTTGATAATAATTTTTTGAAGATAAAATATTAAAAATAATGTACTGAGCATTTTTAAATAAGTGAAATCTACGTTTCTCTGGTAGTTTATACTTTTTTTAAGCCCTCAAACCTTTAAAAATATTTATAAAATCACAAAAAATATCTACAAAAATCAATAAACCCCTAAAATCCTTTCTCAAAAACCCCCTTAGTTCGCCGCCCCTGTTCCATTTAGCACAACCAATAAAAAAAAAGCCAAATGGTCAGTTTGACTGCACATCGAGCTACCCCAAAAACGCTCCCACATACGGCCGGCATAACGGAATAATTTTTGCATAAAATATATGTAAATATATATGTTCATGTTCGTGAAAGAAATCACAGCAACTGTGTCCCACACACACACGACCGGAGAGGACAGCCTCCCTCCCTCACAGAAATTCGAATTCAAATCAAGCGAAATGCTGTCAATAATGTGGTACAAAAAAAAAAAAATATAATAATAATAAAAAAGGGAGCCCGAAAAGGTTGAAGTTTGGTTTTTTTTTTGTTCGGACCGTGACTAACGAAGTCCATGAAATTCGTAAAGTGTGAATTGCAAATTGAACGCAGCCTCCTTTGGAGAAACGAGTTATGAATAATAATCGAAGTTTGGAATCCATCAAAAATTTATAATGCACCCAAAAAAACTTCCTTCGACATTCTGAGAACAATTAGGGAGCGAACACGGCCAATTGTCACCTCAGAAACTACTTAAGGAGCTGTTAAGTCGAAAACACCCATTTAATAAGACATCAAAATCAACTTAAAGACGTCCCTATTTCTCTTTTCCGATGGCCTTCCCCTAAATCTCGGTTGACAAAAGTTTTGACAGGTCGCCGTGCGAGAGGGGTGAGCCAGGGCCTCCCTATAGGAAATACACACATCAACCCTAACCCTAACCCTAAACCTAAACCAGAGATATATATGTATATTCCCTAGCTTAGGGACCAGCGCGTGGCTGTCGCAGGCAAGGGTTGAAGTCGATACTCCCTCCGGTTTATTGTCTTTTTGTTGAACCGAAAACATGCTAGTGATTTAGTGAAACCGAGATGAAACCCCCTGCCCCCAAACAGGCAGATGTTCCGAACCAGAAATATGCATGTACATATATACAATGTATTCCTACATATATGAAGTGGACAAATCTCGTAAATCGTTTTCGGACAACAGCTGATGCTCGAAAATGGAAAAGAAATTCAAAACACTTACCATTCGATTGCAGTGGCGACGGCGAGCGCGACAGGCGACTGATATCTGAAAGGAAAATAGAAAAGGGAAGAGCATTTTTAGACCAGGATAAATTGGGACCACTTAAAGCTAAACGTAAAATAACACACGTCGCGGGCATAAAACGGGGGGAAACGCAAACACAAACACAAGCATTTTCCAAGGAGCTCACGAAATCGATATTGATATACATTTTAAGCCAAAAACTGACCAAATGGCCAGTCGTCAGTCCCAGGTCCCAGACATCGACACCGTTGCCTATAAAAGGATATTTTTATGGACATCGTCGAGGGATATACGTAAACAGGAGTTCAAGGAACACCTGGTCCGCTTTCAATTTGAATTTTGAAAGAGTTTGGGAGCGGCAGACAACATTTGTGCATTTGCTGCATTTTTATGTCTTGAAGAAATTGAGTTGGTTGTGGTCTCAATGGCTAATTTACGACTTAAATTCTTCACTGAAATGCTTTGGAAATTAAGTTACTCTTGCTTAAATGTATATTTCGGAGATTATATGTTAAAAAAATATATATTTTATTAACTTATTCTAAGAAATACATGCTTGTACAAATGTTACTACATGTTAAAATGTTTTAATCATTGAATATATGCGAAAGGATGATCTATATTGATTAATTACATCACAATTTTCTTTTTTATTATCTAAAATATAGTCTCTCAGCTATATTTATTATCTAACATTGCTATTTGTTTGTTAATTTAAAGTAAAATTAATTTCTAGACCCGATGAACCCTTGAGATACTCCTTTTTAATCTGCCACACATTGCTTGTATCTCTTCCTGCCCTATCGCTACCTAAGATCCTTATCCCAATGAATCAGTTTTGATATGTGGCCTGAGTTTCTATGCCTCTCCCCGTCGCAATCTTCCCTCACTTCTGGCACGCTTCTGCCACGCCTTTTGGCCGCTAATTAAGCAACAACAACTGCTGCTGCTGTTGGCAGCTCAAGTGGTTGCGGCATATGTGCGGATACTGCCTGAATCTATAGCGTCAGTGTTGGGTAAATGAAAATTTTACAAAAACCCGGCGTTAAAATGCCACATAAATTATATAACGTGAAAGGAGAAAGGAGCAAGGAGAATTTTTCGAAAATTCAACACCCTCGCAACCCAAAGTGAGCAGCAGCATTTGAATCTCCCGAATTGGGGTTCATTTTTCGAGAATTTTACAGTTTTTCGGACGAGAAAATTTGCAAAAACCACAGGCTGGCTGGTGGCCACCCCCAAAAATGCGTCAGGGAAATAAATAAAATTTTTGAGAATCGCCCAGCGGGGGTGGCGGTTTATGAGGGTCTCAGCAGTGGACGGAAAATGTGGAATTTGGCCAGATACATTTGGCTGTGTGGCGCACACAATTAGTCAATGACCTCGACAGTTGCCGGGCCGGGGGTGGCTAATACAGCGCACAAACATATATTTCTGTACGTTTATATATACACATATATACAAGCTATATCCTATAGACGGCGGTCATCACGTGCGCAGACCGAGACTGACTATCGATTGAGTCGTCGTCGTCGTTGTCGGTGGCGGCGGCGGCGGAAGCTGCGTGTCTTGAACTCTTGACCCCCTCGATTTCTGCGACTGCCACAGAGGAGTGCAGAGGCAAGAGGCCCCCAAAAGTAGCCGAAAAAAAACATAAATAAATGAAATAAAATAAAGGAAAATAAAGGAAAATGATGGAGAGCCAAAGGCAAGCCGAGTGCGTGCTCTTTGGCCTTTGTCTCTGCCTGTAAATTCGTAGCAAAACAAAACTAGCAAAATCACAAAGAGAGAAAGAGGAGAGAAAGCTTCGAGTGCGGCGAAATGAAAGCTTGATTAGGGGAACTCAGAGAGAGAGAGAGAGATGAACATCAATTAAGGAGAGGCTGATTTTAGGGCTCAAAGGATGAGAGAGTGCAGGACAGGAATCCTTAATATTTGTATTAGGAAATGCAATGTCCAAAATGTGTACTAATATTCTGTAATAATAATATAAATATATCTAAAGATTTGAGTCCTTAATTAATTTCCCTATTAAAAAAGTATTTTTTAATTCCTCAAATCAAACATAAAAACCACTCAAAATAAGTGTTACAAATGTAAATAAATTTCCTTGATTACCTCAGTTATGGCCTTAAAATAAATGCTAATTAAATATGCAACTAGCGCAACCGAAGACCTCTGCAAACAATTGCCAATACATTGAACTGAATTCTACGTTTTAACTGATTTTTAAACCCCCCTAAGGCAGGCACTGTTGACTTTTGGTTAATCACCCCGAAACTGCATTACAAAACAAAGTATTGATTGCATTTTCTATCAGTTTCCGCTCTGCCAATTGTAAATCTTAATCGACTCTTCATCGGCTTTCCAAGAATTAGCCATAAAAAGTGTTGGCCCAACAGCGGACACACGCCCTCTTTCTTGGTCGGCTTTTATAGCGCCGTTGGGTGGGCGATAAGGGGCAAGGTAACAATTTTGTTGGGGGGAATGGGCATGAGCTCATGTGGACAATGACTAAAAATAATGTTATTATTCAAGTTGGACATTGTCGTCAATTGGCCCCGCTCTAATCGCTCAAATATATATTAATTTAAAACTGATTGCCAGGCGAACCAGTTTCGTTTCGTTTAGGGCCTTCGGTTAATTTATTAAAATCACCGAAAATATGACGAAACTTGTTTACTCTGCCTTGGAGTGCTTCTAGAGGTGGACTTCTTGGAATCTTAGCGGCGTTGTGCAGGTGTGCAAAATGTTACTTCGATTTTGGTTTCGGGAGATAAGCGGCCGATAAGCGATAAGCAAATCGCAGTGTACAAGGCAACCTCTTATATGAATATCATGAGACATATATTAGCTATCGCTCCATTAGTTCCTAGATTAGGGGAATTACTTGCGTCACGTGCTCGAGCACCAGAAGGGAAAATGGAGAGTGCAGCAGTACGAGGAACGTACTCCCTCCGGAGTATTTGAATATTCCGGAAAAGTCACCGTTTTTATCGTCTTATTCTATCTATTTAATTAAAAAAGCTTCCCTTGTCACCTGCTTATCTGGCAAGTGCTCTTGTTCAGCCAGCGGCAAACTACCTTAATTACTCACTCCGGATTCGTCAGAGTCTATTTTCCGTTGTTTTACATAATCAATCATCGTAACCCGCTCCAAAGTACGCACCACTTGTGGTAACAACACTTGAGAGCGGTGGCTCATTGGAATTATTACGCATATTCCGTATTCCAAATGCGACCATTTTTTACAATATTTGTCATCGAAATGCGCTTTTTTATTGCCCCGCAACGATAATTGATAAGGCAACAAATTAAATGTATTGTTTACAATGGCCAAGCGGTTCCACCGAGTGCCCATCGCCACCAGTCTCAGGTGCTCCGAGCCCAGCGCTCCTCGCACCCATTTACATGGTCACATTAGTATTGGCCGGGTTGTGCAAGAAATGCGTCTTTAATAAATATTTTTATGGTCCGGCTTTTGTAATACCCATTTGTTAGTTTGTAGTGTGCAGCGTGTGTGTTCTGGGTTGTGCAGCCTGGCACCGGGTGGGTCTTGAGACGGGACTTTAAGTGGGTCGCCGGGAGTTAATATTTATGGCGGAGACACCTGTGCCGGGGTATTTTCAATAAGCAGATTGCATTTTCTTTGTTCTTGGTATCGAGGTGTTTAGTTTTCGGTGGGGCGCCAAGCACCTGACTCCCAGTCATGGTAATTTTCACGAGGTCTGGCTTAGTGATTCAATGGTGAAAGGCGGTCTTGGGGAAATCGGAATTGGGTGCTTATTAGCCGGGTTTTGCTCAGAGGAAAATTTTATGAGCTCTACACTTGGAATTTTCTTATTAGAAAGGAAACTTGAAGTCTTATTGAGTACCAGAAATCATATGGTAAATGTTATTATTCAGAACTTTAAAGTCAAAGAAATGTAACCTTACTAATTTTTAAAATAAATAGGCAACAGTCTTTAAGAACAATATAACAACGTAGAAATAAATATTTTGTTTTAAGATTTAATAGTTGGGATATTCATTATTTAGAGTAACACATATTCTGCTGATTGTAGAACTTATATCCAATTAATTACTGGGAGATATTTAATCAAATTTCAGTTTAATGTTTTGATAAACAATATTAGTTGTTGGTTTATCTAATTGCCTATAAAAACGGGTTAAAACCAACACAACTTTTTATACTGTCTTGTGTGCATTTTTTTTCGTTCTATGGAAAGAATAAAATTGACTATTAATATGATTTCCAAAATATTTTTGTTTTTACCAAAGTTTTAATATAATGTTTATAATATCAGAACAATATCTTATTCTTTATTCATTGATTAATATCAATGAAGAAGAAGTTGTGTTGTTGTAAAGTTAAATGTAAAAATCGAAGTTTCAGAACATTTTAGAATATAAAAAAGTTTAGAAATTAAAAAATCTGTAAGGCTCATCTGCAACCCAATTTGCCACTAAGATATAATCTCATAAATACCTATTTAATTCATTATTATTTTTTTTAACCAACTTATTTAAAAACGTTTAAGAAGGAGCATCTCTAGTACCAGTTAAGTTTTAAAAACCATTAAATAAAACTTACATCGATTCTGCATAATGTGAACGGCGGCCTCGCGGGCGCTTGTGGGCGTTGATTTGAGCAGATCGCGCTTCAAGGAGTTGTTATTATCCTCGGGACTAGCGGTGCGCCAACGTAGCTCCGACATAACCATTTTCACAACTCAATAGTAATTGTTTTATGTGTGCGATATGTTCTGGGTACTTGAGCACTACTTGGAATCACTTTAGCACTTTAGTTCTTGGGTTCTTGGAGGTTTCTTTGGGGGCTCTTAACTATATATCTCTTTAGGTTTAGTTTTAGTTTAGTTTCTGTGTTTGATTAGAATTGTGTTTGGAAAGCGCCGCTTTGTTGTGGACGCGTTCGTGTCTCGTGTGAAACTGACAACAGAAAGTCGCAGCGGTCAGGATAGCTCTCTTTTTGGGAACGGAATCGGAACTAACGGATAATCGCTGTAGGCCTGAATTTCTGTCCGCTGAACGGTATGGTGATGATTGCTCTCTCTTTCGCTCTGACACTCTCTTTGCTGTCTCGCTTTTTCGCGCTCTCTCTCAGACGCTTCCCCTCACACCCTAAGCCGGCTTTTGAGTTGGTTTTTGAGTTGTGTTATGCGTTCGCCACCCTAAAAGAGTCTTAGGGGTGGTTTTTTCTTCGTTTTATAGTCGTTTTTCCCTTTTTTTTTGGTTGAGGGGAAAATCCAACTAAAAAACCGCCTGCGTATACGTGATAAAAAACGCGACTTAACCGTTCGCTTGCGCTCCACACGTTCAACTGGTTCCACTCTGCGCGGCAATTGCAGTTGGAGTGGATGTGGACGCAAAGAGCGGGGCTCGACTCTCTCTCGCTCTCGCATTCGCATTTGAGGCTTGTTAGAAATGGGTTCCACACACACACACCAATTGGAGTGGAGTGTGAGTCTCTCTCAATTTGAGTGATTGTAGACCCCAACACACAGCCACTCACGCACACATTTTATGCGCTTTAAAATTGTAGAGTGTGTGTGTGTGAGTGTGTGAGTGAGCGGTTGGGGGGCACTCGCCTGTGGTTCGCTCGTTTCGTTCGTGGGCTCCATTGTTGTGCCCGAGAGTGTGTGTGTGTGGGATGCGTGCGCTTGTTTGGGGTGTGGCTTAAAATTTAAATTTGGATTTCAAATGGCAATGTGTTTTTTATACGCTTGGGGATGTGTGTGTATGCATATTATTTTATGATTGGCGAGTCAAAAATGGGCACCTATGGGTGTGTGTTGGTGTTTTGAGCTATGTAAAAATATTTTAAAGCTGCGTCGACGTCGACTGCAGCAGAATAGGGAGCCCCTTTCAGCACCACCACCCCCTCCTGCTTCTGCAGCATTGTCGTCTTCTGATTTCGCTCTTTGTTCTGGCCCCCTTCTCCTACTCTCTGTTTCTCTTTCTCTCTCCCTCTGTCGCTGCTTTCGCATTTTATTTGCCATTCATGTATGCACACATGTGCGGAGCCCTCCCCTCGTCGCTCACCGCCAGGAAACTGGGAGTCTTTCCTTTTTTGTTTTTGCCACCCACTTGGCAGTGTTTTCATTGCGCCTTCTTTTGCTTTTGTTTCTTTTCGTCTTTGGCAGATTTTTTTTGTGTTGATTTTCATTACTTTTATGATTTGTTTTTGCTTTATTTTGTGTTTGTTTAACGCGAAGGAGAAACGACATTTATGATGACAAAGATTGAAGGATTGAAAAAGAAATACAATTTATGGTTTCCAAAATTTAATTTTAATTTAAGATTATAAAACATTTTTTGTATTTTGATTTCAATACTATTATTGCTTGATTGATTATTATTATTATTATTGATTGATTAATTAGTTGATAAAAAATGGTGCTTAGAAAAAAGCCTGAACTTCAGACATAAAAAAATAACAAAAAAAAAAAAACAAACAAATCATAATAAAATTATAAAATTTATTAAGTGAAATATTAACTATATTGTAAGAAGGTCTAAAGCAGAACCCAACAACTTTTCTTATCAATTCTTAAAATATACAAATTTTTATTTGAATTAAATTTTGTTCTAGTATTTATAGTAATAGAATTTAGTAATACAATTTTTATTGATAAACAAATACCCTTAAATAAAAGCTAAATAATATATGAACATGATTTTATCAATAACTTTCCAAAACCCATTTTTCCTATGCAATCCATTTTATGGAATCCCACTCAGCTCTACTTCTCTGAATCTCCTTTTTTATGCATATTAAAAACAAATGTTTCTTTTTATATTCCCAAGAACTGCCAAGACAAACGAATTATAATGAAAAAGTCAAATTTTCAAGGGGAGGGCAACAGAATCTCTTCCTCCATCGGAGACTATATAAAAAACTAGCCCAACTACCTGACCAATGCACAATGTACGTTTATATTTTTTATATGCACATCTCTTTGTTATGAACAAAAATCATAAAAAATTGTTACAAAGTCGTAAAAAGTCAAAAATTACAAACAGGTAAGAACAGGAGAAAAAAAAAAAAAAAAATACACGGGCGAGGGAGAGGAACTGTGGAACTGCGTCCTGACAAGCGTTTAACGCTTCCATCAATGATAGCCACCTAGGGTTCGGGTTCCCCTCGGTTACGGCAATCTGAAGGATTTCGCGCTCCTTGCCATCTTTTTTACGATGCCTCTTGGCCCTGTAAACTGGCTCGATTTCCACGTAAATAATAAAAAAAGAACGAACATTCGATACGTTTGGTATCTCAGGATGCCGCGAGTCGGGGAGTCAGTCAGTCGAGTCGGCGCTGTTGGCCAGCATCCTGGGCCTACACATGTTAATTAGCCCAAAAGGCATTGGTCCACTTCGACTACTGGTCATCCGCTCTCTCTCACGTTCGCAAGGAGCTGTTAAAAAAAGGGACTCCCGGATGCCCATCAGTGGCAGAGGGTATTTTAGGCATAAACAAATCAGAATTTTTGATCTAGAAAAGTAACTAACACATAAGGCCTTAATGTCAGCGATTATATTAAATATAAGAAAGTATAAAATAAAATAGCATAAGGTTAAAGAGGTCTTCATGTAGGCATAAAACGATACCTACATCTTTACAGACTTCCCTTCAAGTCTCTTAACTTTATGAAATATATATTCCAAAGACTCATTTTTAACAACAAATCTACTCCCTGCTCCTTAAAACTTTTACCATTTTAAAGGGTATTACCTAGTCGATTTATCTTCTCTTAGCCAACATTGACTTGCTGACCGTTTGACTTTTTTATTTGCGTGAACGCGAACACCCAGCACACAGTCTTTGAGGCCTACTGTGCGTGCCCATAAAAAATATCCAAAACTATTTGTCGGCTCTCTTTTTCCGGCCCGAACTTTTCCTACCTCTTTCGCACTTCGTCCTTGCCGAGAAAGTCGTAAAAGAAAATTCGTTGCCGAGAATTACTTAAGTCAATGTAGGCAAAGATCATAAAATAAAGGCAAGCGAGTGCAGAAGAGTTGAACCGGGCAAACAACATTTTTATTAGGGCAGCCGGAAAATATTAAAAAAATAAAGAGAAAAAGGAAAGGGAATTTGGAGAGTACTTGGTAAATTGTTTGAGAAAAATAATGAAAAGTGAAATGTCTAATGAAGTCGTAAAGTTTTTGGGACCTACAAACATGTTGGCATGTGTTTGATTCTTTAACTGAGATCTCTCCCTTTTTGGGGTTTGTTCTTGTGGGTTTTCTGATTTTACAGATTTTAGTGCATTGATTAATGGGAAAAGGAAAACTGAATTTGGGCTAAAAGAAAGTTTATGCTTTCCACGGACTAGAACACTTGATGGGATTAGTTTGGGTGGAGAATATACAAGATATATTTTTAATAAACTTCTTTTTAGAGATGTTTTTCTGACTTAAAATGATTTTTATGTATAAAATATTTTAATACATAGTTTCAGATCATAAAATACACACTTAAACAATAATTTCTTCACATTTTCGTAAGAGTCATCCTCCCCTTCACACCCTTTTAAAATCTGCGAAATACGGCGACAGGAACTCACCCTCTCTAGCTGAGTTTGGCCTTAATTAATTTTGTCCCTCGTCCTTATCAGGAGCTTAGCATCTCTTAAAATCCGCTCACAAATTCGCTTGAAATTATAGGAAAATTTCAACTCGAATAGTTTGGAGTTGGACCGAGGGTAGTTCCGGAAAGCTGCTGCTGCAGCTTGTCCTGCCCCAGGAATTATTCATGATCCTTGGCGTCGTCTTTCCCCTTAGGTTTTTTACATATCTCCGATGGCAACTTCAATTCAGACTTTGCCTTTGTTTTGGGTAACATGATGAAGCACCGAATCATCGTCGATGTCGAGGATGACATTCAATGACATTCCCTGATTCTTATTTATGTCCTTACAGAAATCCTCGGGTTGTTTTTTGGGTAGAAAAGAACAGAAATCAATTGCGTTGTCTGCCTGCCTTGATAAGGAAATATTCCTTAAAAAACACGATAGAGAACCGGGCCAAACAATGGAATTGGGAAAGAAAAAACGCTCTACGCTACGGTACTTTGCTGGTATTTGACACCCCAAATGTAAGGACACACAACGGCAGGACACACTCAGGTAGTGAGGGTCCTGAGATATGCATATGCTGAATATGAGGCGTTTACCTACCCCCAACTGCAGTTTTTTTTCCGCTTTTTTATGCAATTTTTAGCATGAAAATTTGCTTTTCCTTCTAGGGGTTGTTGTTAGGGAACTTTCTCTGCGTTTGATTTGTATTTTTTGGGAGTTTTATAGCGAGTTTCCTTAATTGCGTTCTTTCTTTTCCTTACTGTTTTCGGATATACCTAGATCTCCGATTGTGGTTCTTAACGGTTTTTGATTTATTTTTCGCATTTTCCTGAAAAAATTTAGGTACACTCTCCTTCTCTGTATTTTTTTGGGACTTCTTTAGCGGAAGTTTCCCACGAGTTTTAAGGTAAAAATTGAAATCTTTTTACATGACAGGAGCTGCTATTTGTGCCGAGGACAGTTGCCTAATGAAGTATTTGTTTAGGGTAATTGGTAAGGATAAAAAGAGGGCCCTGAGGAATATTCAAAGATAAGTATTTTAAATGCGGGACTTGGGATCCTTTGATAGGAAAATGAATTTTTGATCTTTAAAGAGGCTTGGACATTGTCTTTAATAAATAATTTAATTATGAAAGGACCAAGTTCAAATAATAATTTTTACTCAATGAAGCTCTATATATTTATTCTTAAAGCTATTTATTTCGGCGAGAAAATACATCAGCTCTTTACATTTAATATTCCGCTAAGAATTAATTATTTAATCTCTTTACATAGTTATTCCCCCCTTACTTTCTTGTAAAATCTCCTTAACTGAAATTTCCATGGTGTATCCTTTATTTTTTGTGTTGTACTCACCACTTGGGTCCTGCAATTTCAGACACTGCTCTAAATCTCGCACATCCTTGCCGGCGTTGTTCAAGTGCCCATAGAGAGCAACTGCTGCTCCGGTCAGTCCGAGGTCCTTCTCCTCCCGCTCATCCTCCTGCAGGTCCAGATCCTGGTCTCTTGCCGCCGCCGCCTCCTCCTCCTCGTCCCCAGCCTCTGGCTGCTCCTGCTTCAGCTGCAGAGGCGACGAAGCATTGTTGCTGGCAATCTGAGCTGGATGCAGCCGTTGTTCGGCTCCTTTATCCTTTGGCTGCTCGACATATTCATCACACGATTGCAACTTCAATTCGAGCGTTAGCTTCTTGTCTCCTGAACCAGCATCCTGCTGGATGGGGGAATGGCAGGACAGCGGCATGCAGGAGGACGACTTGGTGGAGGAGGAGGCGGAGGCAGAGGCGAAGGAAGCGAAGGATGCCAGGGAGACGCTGTGATTTGCGCTGACATCGCGCATATTTGTGTCAACAGCAGTCAAAGTTCCGCCTTTGTTCTCCCCGGGGCTCGTTAGGATGGCTTCATCCACAGCCCGTTGACTGGGCTCGAATTTAAAGTCGCCAACTGCAAGGAAAAAACAGGATAATTGATGTCGATTACTTTAGTGACTTGGAAAGTAAATTTGTTGAAAAGTTACTGGGTATGAAAATTAAAAGAAAATCTAAACTTGTAACCCATTGTAACTCATTCCCAAACATTTTGATGATTCTTACACCATTTTGTAGGCTTTATGTACTTATTCAAATCTCTCTTCAAGAACCAATCACAAAACACAAATCGCTATCTCTCAAAGGGTTGACTCCCGGCCATTTACATAAGCCTTTCGTTATGGAATCACTGCAACCCTTTTTTTATGCGGCTCCTCAACCCCCTGCGCCATTTGAATAAGCTTCTCTCTCTCTGGTGGGCTATAAAAAAGGGGTTGATTTACATAAAAAACGGGCGGGCAGAGTCATGCCTTCATTTTAATATTCGCCCCTAGGGGATGACGACCCAATACGCACGCTCCTGGAAATATGCTGATACCGTCATATTTTCCTGGAATGGGGGGAAAACCAGGGGGTTAGTCCCAGGCCGGAGGGGGGACTCTTAAAAAAGCAACCAACCGGGCACATTTCATTGGCTGAAGTGCCTCCGCTCGGCATGTGGGCCAAAAAAATAAAAAGAACGGGGAAAAAATGAAAAATATTTTCATGCCAAGGCGTTGAAATGTCGCCGGGTAACTGATGCTTGAAATAACGGCAGGACATCGCCATCATATGCTCAGGGTTTAGTCCTTGTTTCTGCTCCTGTTGCTGGGTAATTTCGCTGTGCTCAGGAATGCCACTAAAAATGAGTCACATGGATGAATTTGAAAGTGTGAAAGTTCAGAGAGGGGTGAAGAAATTAGGGGAAGGAATTTGTGAGATTTTAAGAAGTTATTAAAGCTAAGGAAGAAAGGACTAAAAAATATTCTGAAAGTACTATTGAGTTCAATAAGCCTTCAAAATTATTAGAAATATAGTTTTATAGATCCCATAAGAACTACTGCATAAAAGTTTTCTGATTACCTCAGAATCTTCTTAAAAAAAATTCAACTCATAGGTTCTTCTTTAAAAATATCTCTTTCATCCTTTTGCAATCTTACAAAATATCCAGGACATTTTTCTAGTTCTTATCGCAAAGTATTTAGGAGCTGTGGCATTTAAGGATTTCAATTTCTCGCCTGAGTTAACAAATCCCAGCCTGTTGCGAAACCTGAATTTCTCCAACCAAAAAAAAAAAAATATATAAAAAAAGAGATCTTCTGAAGGCAAGCCGCAAGCAGGGATCAAAAAAGAAGGATAACTGCAACTACAAACGAATTGCAGCATTAACCAGAAGTCAACAAAGACGCTGAAAATATTAGATTTTTTACCGTTTGACAGCGCATTTCGATTGCACAATTACGAGGAAGCGGCCGCACCGAGAAAAGGATCCTCCCACAGTCATAAATATGTGTCAGCTCGGTTCCTTTAATTAAGTACGAGCTATCAAAGGACCTGCGGACCTGCCCGAGATCGATGTCCTTCCATCTCCCTCTCACTCCGTGTTCCAGGTGTAAGCGGAATCAAAGGAGGTGTTGCTGGAGTAGATCCTGCGCCGCAATACAGGAGCCTGCATCGTGGGAACTGCACATTGCGCAAAGGACAATGCAACTCAACTCACCTCACCTCACCTCACCTCGCCTCATCTCAACCAAGTGCAATTTGGCTTTTGTCCCCGTGAAATACAAACTGGAAACTGCACCCGCTGCGTATTTCGGCACACAAAGTGTGTGTAACTGTAACGCACACACAGCCTGGCCAAGAAAATGACGAGGAACCCGGTTGCGGGGACAAAGGAGGCAGAATCTGGGGAATCTCGGGGAATGATGAACACTGATCACTGCCAACTGTGGACCATTGTGATCACTTGGCTACGCACCAGAAAAAAGATGCGAAACAAAACGACGCGGCGGCACAATGAGCCAACTGATTATTGTTGCGACTCTTGCTCTTTTGTGTTTTGGCGAAACGTGAATTTATTGCCTCGGCTTTTGCGACTTTTTATGCAGCATCTCAAAAGTATTATAATATTAATGGCATGTTTGAGACGGCACAACGGGGGGCTATGCAAAGAAATAGATCGGAGGAAAATATTTATGTTCTTAAGTTACAAAATTTACAGCGAATATTACCTAGAATAATTTTTAGTGACTATTCAAAGGTTTGCTTTCTTATCGAAAAATTTATTGGAAAAAAATCGAGTAGTTATATTTCATTTATTTATTTTGGAAGTTATTTTTGTGAGTATTTTTTATATTCAATTATTTAATAAAAATGTATTGGTAAGATAGATAAACAAATATATAAATTGAAATTTTATAAGTATATAATTGTACATTTTATAATATTAAATCATTTCTAAATATGAATATATTAACCAAATAATTTACGATTCTGCTTTGAGAGGTTTTATTTATTTTTTATTTAAAAATATATATTTTAAATTTAGAGAAGTATTTTCTAGACATTTTTTAAACGTTTTTTGATATTCTAAATGTTGGATATGGATATTGTATAATTTTCTTATTAAACTCTCGAATTTATTTGTATTACATTTTTCGTACATAAATTGTAATTTATTAGAATTATGATACATATTTCATATTATTAAATAAATAATTTATTCAATGGTTAAATAATTACACTTTTCTTTGAAAAAAGTCATAAATGCAAAAGATAAATATTTGTAGTAAAATATAATAGCCAGTTTTAAATAGCAATTTATTTTCTGCATTTTTTTTCCGAATAAAATAGTTATTTTTTAACCACTGATTGATTTATTTATTTAATAACCCAAATTATGTATCAAAAAGGTATTATCAAAATATTCAATTAACTTTACTTTAATTACCCAAATAATATATAATTCACTTGATTATTTATTCACTAAATTAATTTTAATTGCATTTTATTTATAATCTCTCCATTTTGTCAAGCGATCTCTGCGTTTCGCTTTCCCCTTGGCGAACCCGCCCAAACCATGTCCGTACAGTGGCAGAAATTTAAAGCTACCGTTTACCTCTCATTTAAATAACGGTGCGCCTGCGCAGCCCTGCCTTGCTGCTCTCTCGCTCTGTTTAATGCGATGTTGGCACGCAACTCGCATTTCCTTTGCATACACTGAGCACAATTAGCGCTGTCTGTCGGCTGTGCGTTCGCTGCGCACCGCCCTCGCTTCCGACGCCCCCGCTTCTTGCACGCCTTTCTACACTTCGCTGCTTGTTTGCATAAATTTCGTGCCAGGCACCTGTCGCTGTCCCGCTCGCGCACGCGCACTTTGCATGTGCATCCGCTCGAGACGCCGCGCCGCGGTGATTTTTTTCGCGTTTTGTAATTGCAGTTATTTGGCCCGAAGTCGCGCATTATAAAAGCAAACAACAGCAGCAGAAAAAATGGTCTTGAATTGCGTAAATTCATAGTAAATTCACATTTTATTTAATTTTTATTTCTATTGCATTTAAATTTTCAAATGAAGTGAAAATGTGTTTGGCAAGCCCGTAATTACAGTCGGATATTTCAATTACTCCTTGTGGAAATTATAGACCTCGGTTCTTCAAACGCCTGAAGTTGTGAAATAAATTATTCATTTTGGCTTTATGAAGTGATTGAAAAATAATTGGAGGGGTTATGGTATTGAGAGTAAAAAAAGTGTATACCAACATGTGCGAAATGTTTTTAAATATTTTAAAAATATTTTTTGAAAAATATTTCAATACAAATATTTGGAGCCACACTAACTCCTTTCTATTACATTCCTTTTTAAGTTTTCCATAAAATACAACTAATCCGAATTTTTAAAAGTGTATTAAAAAGACTCCACATCAAAAGTATTTTTATTTATAATATTTTTTCCCATCTAAAAAGTAGAAATTCGGTAAAAAAATCGCTTTGTTTTCCTCAAAAATCTCCCGAATTTTCCACCCTTTCCCACGTTAGCAACCCGCAACATTTTCGCAGAGTTTTAATGGTTTTTCCTTTGCTTTTCCCATTCTTTTGCAATTTAAAATCAGTATTTTACGAAGAAAACACTCAACCTAATGCTGGTGGCAATAAAATCCTTTTATATTTTTTTTAGCCAAAAAATACGTTACAAAAATTGTGCAAAAAAATGAGAGAAATTGAATTTCAAGAGGTTAAATGTCACTTAAGCGGATTTTTCTCACCCAAAGATTTTTTTCAGGCAATTACTTGCCCAAAATTTTGGCACATTTCCTTTTTTTTAGCAAATTTTGAGCGCGCAAAGCCAACGAGAATTTTTTAATGGCAGCTGCTCGTGGCTCAAAAAGGGGTGGAAAAGGGGCGATCGTAAAATGTGGGCATGGCTCTGAAAATAAAAAATCAAAAACTATAGATGTACGTGAATATTCAACCCCATTTTGCATGCAACTTGCGGGCCACATAATACGAATGATAAGCAAAATAATAGAAACAAATAGTTTCGAAACTCCCGAGGGCCAATAAAAAATAGTTTGGAAAACACAAAATGGATGGGTGCCACCAAGGACAGACAGGACACCCAGGACAGATATCATTGTGCTGATCACGCAGTGAAAAATAAAAAATAAAATCGAAAGCAACGCGTGCTGGAAAAAGGATGCGCCTTCGCCAAGCGTGCTGCGCATGCGCGCCTTGTTTGTTATTGTGTCGCCGTTGTGTAACCCAATCCCCGGATCCTTTTAACCCTAAAGGGACCCCGCTTTAAACTCGAGTCTCGAGTGAGTGTGCGTCGTCGTCGTCGCTAAATGTGGCGGAACTTGCAGCTTCCAATGGCATCGCATTTATCATCATTAAAGGCGGCGGCCCGCCGTCTATCGAATATCCTGCATCCTTTCACTTTTGTGCCAAAGGCTTGTGGCCACTGCGGGTCGCAGCTGCTCTGACTCTCTCTCCAGCGTCTCTATTTGTATAGAAATTAAATTTGACATGCAAACATTTTCACATTTTCTCATTTTCGGCATTCCCCCTTCAGTTGGGGGTGTCTCGCGGGTCCTGCGAAAGGATTTCACTGGGTTTTCCATTCAAATACAAGCTGTCGTCGCCTTGACAACTTCCCTGTAACACGATACCAGAGTGAAAGTAATTTGCGACAAATTTCCACTCATTTCCCCTGCTCATTTCCACTGGCACACACAAAAGTGAAAGCCATGCAAATGCCTTTAACAGATGTTTTCGACTTTTGCACATTGCCAATGGGTTTCGTCTGGCGATGTGTCTGTACATATAGCAGACGAAAATTTGTTAGCTAAAAATGTTAACAAGCAAAATTAATGAGCCCTGCAACATGAGCAATTCTGATTTTTCAGAGCAAAAACTTATAAATTTAGATGCCAGGCCAAGATATGTGTTAAGTGAATAATTATGGGGTTTGCCGAGGGGAGTTGGAGAAGGCGGATTTATGGAATTTTTAATTCAAAACTCTGCCAATAATAATTCGTAATGTTGATTAACAAAACTGTGGGGTAATGAGCACTTGCTGGTGTTTTTTATTTGAGTTTGAGTCTTAAAGTTGAGAAGTACTTAATGTAAGAAATTTAATATTTTATTTGTAGATTTTCGCTTGTGTGAGAAGGAATTTTTATAGTCAAAGTGTACCTTTAACTTTTAAGATACATTTAAAAAAGAATACTTAAACCATAAAAAAACTCTTCCTAAATCACCAATTGAAAAAGATCTTGAATTTGAAATGTATACTTATCGTTTTCCCAATCTTAGAATATTTTGGAATCAATTAATTCATAATCTTATAATTCATACATTAAAAACAACTATTTTATGTATTTCCTATATTTTTGTAAATTTTTATATCTGATTCCTCTACCCATGAGCAATCTTTCAATTGCAAAGAACAAATCATCAACCTGACGGCATGAAATTGCACTTTCCTGCTTAGGAATAAATCCCGTGAACAATGTACCATTTATGAGCCCGCACAAAACACTTTCCCATGCAAATTTCCCCTAAGGTGATTTTGCATAAGATTGAGCTCTGGAAAAACAACCCTAAGAAGTCTGGGAAAGTGATGTGTGGGAGCACCTTTTGGGATGAGGCAATAGTATCACCTGCAAGGACCATGAAAAATGGCAAGCCAGGTAGTCGGGCGGCAAGGACAACTTTCACTGGATTGCCTTCCACTCGAACGGAGCTGAGTCCAAGGAGTTTGCAGATTGAAAGGATCCGAAACTCATTTCGCATTATCCTATTGATGGGCCCTCATTATTATTTATTATTCCTGCTCGGTGAATATGCAGCAAGGTGCGCGCTCTGCTTCTGGGACGTGGGAATGTAAACAAGTCGCCTGTCTTGGGGGAGTTTCCTTTTCCTTTGCATTTTCTGTGTTCGTTTTTGCAAAGGATTTTTCGAGCACTTGCTGTGCCTTCCATAAATTAAACGAAATTTAATTGTATTTTGTACAAAATAAATACCCTAGAAAGGGAATTGCAGCCACCCTTCCTCCAGGATGATTCCCATCTTTTTGATGTTGGGATCTAGGTTCTTTCTGTTTCGAGAACGGATATTGAGCCAATGATTTTATTCGATTGTCCCTGGGGCAGTCGGTCAATGCTGCAACCGGGAAATGGGGAAAAATGGAACAAGGAACAAGGAAATGCACATAAACATAAATCAAACGAAAACCAACTGTGGGAAATAAAAGGGCAATGCAGGTGTCCTGGCTGCTGTAGAGATTTTTAATGAATTGTTTTCGGAAATCTGCAAATTGGAAGTCAATAATAATTGAAAATATAACTCTAAAACTTTCTTCAACCCAACCTAAAGATATTAAACACCGATCATTCAACTGTCTTAGATTCAGCCATACTTCAACATTAGCTGTCTTTACACTCATCGTATTCACAAACATTTTGCCCCACATTAGTCATGGTAATTGCCAACAATAATTGCAACAACAATTAGTACAATTATTGCAATTTTCGTGGCGTGTGTGTCTGGGTGTGCATCTATGAGTTGGTGTAATTTTCAATTTGCAAAAACAATACTCATTATTTTTGCACACTTTTGAAAATCGAAATCCACCGGCAAGCCATTTGAATTTCATTAAAGCACTCCCCTTTCCCTCGAAATATATTTCAAATATTTCCATTTCGCTTTGTTAGTTGTCTGAGTTTTTTCGCACTTTCAGCCCCCCTTCCTGCACGCAATATGCTTTTAACTGAATTTCCATATCTTTATGCAAAAGAAAAGAGGGGGAATAACAAAAAGAAACTCGCTGCACTTCATAAATTTTTTAACTGGCTGTGGCAGCAGAGAACCCGCCTAATTAGCTTTACAGTTTTACTGGGGATGCGTGCCACAGTCAAACCGAATAAAATAAAACTCTCAGTCCTCACTCACGGGGAAGAAAAAAAACAAAGCAAAGAATCATTGAAAAATGCTTTCAACTTTGCCGCTGCTGAAATGTGGCAGCCAAAGATCAAAGTCAAGGATCAAAAATCCCAGCTCTGTTCTTGTCTTGTTATGATGATTTCCTCCTCTGCTGGCTGTCTCTCCGCATCCCATCCATACCATCCAATCCATCCATCCGTCCACCGTCCAGTCAGCCAATCCATCCATTCATAATAATGCGAAAATCGGCAACAAAAGTTAAGAAAATCAAAAGCGGCCGTGGATAAGAGTTAAGGGGAGGCTGAGGAGTAAAAAATTTGCTCAGCTTGAAACAAAAGCCGCTCAACAACAAGTCCGTTGCGGGGTTTCCCCTCTTCTTAGTCCGATGATCTCCTGACAGCGTTAAACGAGCTACAACAAAAACATTTTTCTGCTCTTAGTTGACATTCATCTTGGACCAAGTCCCAGGCTGTCTCTAAGCTTGGCTCACAAACAAATTGACATTGGAATTGTTTGAGAAAAAATTTGAAATAACACATAGCTAAAGGTAAAGAATATAGGATACATCATAAAATTAAATAAAAATAAATAAGAAACTATTGCCATGACCATGAAAATACTTGGCCTTCAGTTCACAGAAAGCATTGCCTACTTTAAGGATATCTCAATGAGGGATAACCTGGCTAGAAACCATAAATCACTGTTTCAGAGCTTATACTTATTCGATTTTATTGAAATTTGGTATGCAAATAAAAAAAACCATTTCCTATTTTTTTTTGCTAATATTTATAAACAAGTTAATTAGTAAAAAATAAATTAATTAACCTTATAACTATAGGTGCTCTTAATTGTACATTTATTAGAACTTCAAGCTACTTTTTAAAGCTGTTTTTACTCACTGACCTAAGAAAATCCCTCTCTTAAAGAAAATATTATTAATTAATAAATAATAAATTAATAAATAATAATAATATTGATTAAAAAAATAAGAGATTATTCTTGGACCGTAAACTCCTTCTTAATAATTCCCAAGATTTCATTACCAGTCAGTGTATTAGCAATTACAATGCGTTTACGACTACTGTTATCCCAGATTATATAAACTTATGAAGGAACCTAGCAAAAAAATCACTTTAAATGGAGCCAACAATCAAAACACGAAGTGTACGCAAATAAGCCAAAGTTGTAATTTTTCAATTGAATGAACAGCAGCAACAGCAATTGTATTTAATTTTTTATTTTTTTGCTGTAGAATGCACGCATATTCGCATTCAGGGTTAAACCTGGCTAGGAATAGCGGGGGCGGGGGACGGGTAATTAGCATGCATTGCGATTAACATATAATTAATTGCAGGTAGAACAAAAAAAAAACAAAAACGCAAAAGAAAAAACTACAGCAACGGCAACAAATTATATTTCCCTGCGCACAGTGCAAATGAAAATTGCTACAAAAACAAGAGAAATAATTATCAGCGACGGCATCTAAGCGGCGATCGCATGCAAAATACATTCCCCGAGTGCAAAATATTGCCGAGAACACGAAAAGAGCAGCGAAGTTGCAACTGGGATAATTCAGAAGATTAAATACCCTTAAAGAAGTAATAAAAAATTGTATATTTAATTATTTATTTACATTCTGATTGTTAAAAATTATAAACTGAAGCTACAGGTGGGGGGCGGCCATAGCTGCTGAGACTTTAGGCTGATTGAATTTTAGATTTTTCATTCAATGTTTTCCACTTAATATCTATGGTTTTTTTTAAGTTTGATTATTATTATTCTACTTAAAATTGTATTATTTTCAATTGATTAAGGAATAATTTGATGTATTTAAAGTAAGTAAAGTTGATTCAAGAACTTAAACTTAATAAATATCTAACAATTTCAGAAATGATTAATGTTTTGATTATCATTTTTAAAAATATTTTGAATAAAAGGAATAATATAAAAATTAAATACTTTACCAAATTCATTTTAAAATATATTTTAATACAAATTAATATGGATTAGGCTACCTAGTTGTTATTACTTTTTTTTTTACTATGTAAACAATATTCATTTTATATTTATATACCGAAATAAACTGCTGTATTAAATATTTAATATTTTCTTTTGAGAATCTTTTCCATTTTATTAAAAAAAATACCTTTATTTTTCTGTTTAATAGAGAACTAAATTTCCCTTAAAAGTCTACTATACCCCCTCGTAAGAGTGTTTCAGATAGCAACAGGTGCAATGCATTACGCACTAATTAGTTGCACAACAGACCGAAAAAACAACAAAAGATACGCAAATATTTTTTGCTGCCTGTGTGTTGCTGTGTGTGTGTGTGTGTTTGTGCTGCTTTCATAACTCAAATACACCGAACTGAGCTCCGCCGAATGCCGCGTGCCTTGTAATTGAGACTTGGACTTGGCAAGCGGCAGTGCGATGTCGATGCAACAGTATCTGTCTGCAGGCGCATAACAGTTTGTCTCGGCAAAAGTTCAATTAACGCATATTCATAGAGGAATATAGATACTACCAATCTAGATCTAGGAGGCAGGGGGTGGTGAGGGCACAGAAATGCGAGCCACTTAAGTGCTCAAACAGGCCAGAACGTCTGCGAATCGAAAGACTCAGGCAACGAACCTCGCTGGCATCTTTGCATAGGCAGGCGCGCGGTCGGGATTTCGGCAGTCGGAAGGGGGCGGATAATTGTAGCCCGAACGTGCAATTGCTTCGCAGCACTATGGCATATGCAAATTTCCCTATAAATCAGATACAACAAAAATATCTATGGATCCAAAGCCATACCTCTCGCGCTCTCCAGCTGTGAACGCGAAATGGAGTTCTCAACGGCAATCGGACCCAAAAGCGTTCAATTAGCCGACCCCGGGGGGGCACGCCACAGCCACCAGATTGGGCCAGGCCAAAATGCACTGAGATATACGTACCATAATGGCTTCAAACATGTTTTAATTTTGATATATAATTTGATATATAATTTGTATTCAAATGTTTATTAATATGATATACTCCAAGTAAAGAAACCTGTTCCTTAAATATCAATTAAAATATATTTTTATTATTTTAAATTGAGTTAATGGCAATATTCTTATTTATAATAGGTTTCTGATGCCTTATTTTTATTTTAAGTTTCATAAAATGAAAACATTAATCATATACACATTAAAATTTATTACCAAACTATTTATTTTTTGTTGCTCTCACAGCTTCCCTATTTTATTCCCAGTGCATTTATATTCCCCTAGTTTCGCGTGTGCATTGTTTTTCTTTTTGAGTTTTTTTTTTTTGTCATTCTATATTGGCCTGCAGTTTGCATTTATATTTTTTTATAGCCACCCCTTCTGCTTCCCACTTCGTCTGGAGGGCCGCACTTTGGCTGAGGGTAATTAGCAAATGTTTAATTATAGTTCACAATTCGCTAGCTGCTCCTTCTTTTTAGCTTCAGCTCTGGGTTCTTTTGGCTTAACTAATTGCTCTTGGTGACTTGACTTGACTTGCTGAGCAGCCGAGTGAGTTGTTGCTGCGTCTGCAGTCGGAAAACTGACACAATTGCCTGTCAATTGTAATTAGTTTTGCTTTTTGAGCACTGCAGAAGAGGTAAAGAGGTAAAGTCAAGTGCAGTTATCCCGAAGTTGGTCTTTAGGTTTAAGTTATTCCAATGAACACTTTGTTTTAACTGTGAGTCTCTAAAGATACAGTAAGATATCATTCGTAGGAATCTGAAATAGTATTTGCTCTTGATTTGAATCCATCTATCGCTGAGTAAAGGAAACAGATTTAGGGGTAGGTTCTAGTCTAATTCGAAAAAAGAATAGGAAATATATATTCTATTGGTTTCTGGTTGGATTTCTCAGGGATGGAAAATGTACGCCTCTGAACCTATTCATACAGTGTGGCCTTGCTCTTGGAAATTCAGCGTATTTCCTAATGGGTTACGGCCACACTAGCAAAACATTTATTATTTATTACTTTACCACCTTTCTTGTGTGCCTTACAAAAATGCTTCACCTAGAACCACAATAAGCTAAATATAAACCAAGATGAATGACACCAGACAATAATACTATAGCATTTAATAAAATGTTATCGCTATTATTTACCGTTCCTCAGAGATCAAACACCCCAAGAAAGTTTCTATTAAAACTACAAAAATTCTTCTATTCATGACTCTATTTTTAACTTGTTTGACTTCTTTCCGGAGTTTGTCTGCCTCGTGTCTACGGTTGCAATTGAGGTGCAAAAAAGAAAAAAAACGAAACAGGTAAAACAGTTAATAACTTTTTATGGCCACAACAAAAGCAAAGCGCCGTGAATTGGACAAGTTTTGCCGCCGACCAGGCCACAATGATTCACTTTGCCGGCAAGACAAAAAAAAAAGTAAAAATAAAATAAAGTAAACTTAAAAAAATAAGAAAGAAAAAACAACAATAAAGCGATCTCGTGACAGACAATTGCCGACAGATGCAGCGACATCTAGTGTTAAATAACAATTACTACTTTATGAAGTCGTTTTTGTCATTGTAAATGTTTACGCTGTCAGGTGGGTGGGGGAGGGGGAGGAGGGGAGGCTAATTAGTTTAAGACCAAACATATATATATATATGTACATGTATGGGGAATATCGAAAAGGGAGGGGCGGGGTAAGGCAGAAGGGCTTACCAAAACTAATTTCAGATATGCATCGACCGATGTTGCTGCCGCAGCACGCCCTCCATTGTGGCCAAGAGGTCGCTTCTGTTGGTCGACCGTTGGATTGGCGATCCTCTGGAGATCTGAAGGAGATCCGGACGGAGGACGGAGGAGCTGGGGAGCCGGGTTCCGAGCCCAACACTGACTGAACCGGGCATGGGTCTTTCGGCTTGAATTAAAACCAATCACAGCAACATGCAAAAAGAATCTACAGCAAGCTGGTCGTGTGCATGTACATACATACAGTGGGGGTCAAAAATATAGCACTTCTCTCACTTAATAGTATAAAAAAAGTTGGCATACTTTATAAGATGTTTGTGAAGTTTTTTCTATATAGTTTCTGATGGGATATTGATTTTCTTTAGAAGATGCTTGGGAAATTTTTGTTTAAAAAAATATATATTTATAGTAGTAAGACTAGAGGTTAATAATTAAGGGAGTAAATGAAGAAACTTCATTATTTTTAAAAAACATAATTCATATTCCTCAGCTATTGTTTATTAAAAAATATATTTTCATAGTAGTAAAGGGTTTATTGACAAGTAAATAAAGAGGTTCATATAAAACCTTTATTATTTAAAGAAAAAAATGAATAATCCCTACCTTATGTTTATATAAATTAGCCAAAATTCAAAATTATAATTCCTTACCTATGGTTAATAAAAAACTATGTATTCATTAAATTATATAAAAACCTTTATTCTTTTTAAAAATAAATGAATAATCCCTACCTATTGTTTATATAAATATTCCAATAATAAAAATTAAAATTACTTGCCTATTGTTAATTTAAAAATATATAATCATAAAAATTAAATAAAGGAGTTAATGAAAAAACTTTATTATTTAAAAAAACAAAATAAATGAATAATCCCTACCTACAGTTTATATAAATTTGTTAAAATACAAAACCAAGTTCACATTATTTGAAAAAATTAATTTCATTATAAAAACACCCTATTTTTTTGCCTCCCATCGTTCATATATATATAGAGAGAGAGGATCTCTTTTGGCTCAGCGTAAAAGTTATATACAAAAGTAATATTCGTCATAATCATAATGATAGGCTTTCAGAGCTCCAGCAGCAGCAGCCGCCATGGCAGTTGATTATGATGATGACTCGCGTCCTTCTTTCGCAGCCTCGGCAACAGCCACGGCAGCCGCAGCAACTACAACAACTCACAAAGTAGCCGCACATGTAGGGGGACAGGGAGGAGGAGGACACCAAGGGGAGTGTCTGGGGGGAGGTACACGGACAGGTACTGTGGCAATTCCAAGTCGTCAGTCTTACGTACGACGTCCGCACGATCCATGCAAATTAAATGAAACGTACGAAAGGCGCAAGCTGGCAAAAAGTTCCCATGACTTTGGCAATGGATGATCGGTTCGGTCCCCTCAAAGTGGGGCGGGAGGAGGGTAGATGGGGATGTACATATATACACACATATAGTCACTCTGGCAAACTTGCAGATCGGGCTGCAGTCGGGCACAGGTCCAACCTGCGGTCTGGTTGTACATTGTACGCTCCTTTAGCTGCGCCTCATTTTCCCATTCATCCCATTCAATTGACTTTGTGCACAGCGAGAAAAAATTAAGGAAAATTTTAAGGCATAAAGGGGTTTTAAATATATTTATAATATATATATAAGAGATTATTTAGAAGTTAATATTAAGAGGTTTAGGAAGATAAAAGCTGATTAAAAAGATAACAAACTGGCAGTCACTTGACTTAAAGAACTTCATTATTTTTAAGATATAGTTAGCATTACTTCTAAACTCCTTCTACATTGACTCTAGTGACACCTTCATAATTTTCCTATTTAGTTTATAAATATATTTTTCTCTTTCCTCTTCTATATTTCTCCCTGTGTAATTTCTCTTGTTGTTGCAAGTCACTGATTTGGTTGTTGCTGCCCGCATTCAAGTGTCATAAATCCTTTCGTTTTAATAATATTCACCTTGCTGGAAAGTACATTGTTGATATTGATCTTAGACCTAAAGCAATATGCAACATTTACAACCTCAATTATGGTGGCAATTTGTTTATGTTAAATGGTTTCAAATACAACATTTAATATAACAATTTTTCAGTTTCGATTTCTGGAAATATGATTATACAAATTATGATAGTAATAATCACAAAAAATTGGTAATGGTCAAGTTTTGGTGGTCAAATTTCTTGAGAAAGATTCTAAAACATTGATTAGTGTTTTAGGGTTCTGGGAATCGTCAAGGGGTTGATGATTATATTTATAGAGCTTAGTTCATGATTTGATAAGGTTTTTGGAATCGATGATTCAAGCCAACTAATTAGCGGGAGTTCAATAATATGTAGACCACAATTTTCTTCAAAAAATAATGAAGTTTTTTAAACAATTTGAGAGACAGCTGCTCATGAACTGGCGCTCCCTTTGCCATACAAAGTGTGGTCGAAAAACACTTTGCCCAGGCCGAGGCACCGAGAACGTCAACTTGGAAATGTGTTGAAAAGTAATAAAAATGTTGGCACAATTTTATAACCACAAGAGCGTCAGATGAGTAAAGTCTTTGCACCAGGACCTTTTCGGCGGGGAAAAGTGCGAGACGCGGAACTGGCGTTAAACTGAAGCTCATAAAAGTCGGCGTCATGTGGAGAGTGGATAGAGCCAGACCCAAGACTGACCAAAGACCGAGGACTGAAGACTCGAGACACCTCTTCGGCGCCTGCTAAGGACCGTGAAGGTCAGTCGGAATAAAATGCAAAACCTAAATGCTGTCAGGAAGCGGGAGCGATTTGAAAAGACTTTGCCGCCGAGGGTGTGTTGGGGCTCCCTGAATGAAATTTACCGAATTATGAATTCAAAATTAATACCGGGAACTGTCTAAGCAATCGCTACCGAAGACCCAGCCAGCGCTCCTTGTGGCGACCATTAATCTTGCCCTATAGCTGGCAAATTGTTTTGTGTAGTCCCCCCAGGTAGGTCCAGGTCCTGTGTTTTGGTTTCCATTCTTTTTAGTTTTTATTTTTGTTATTTTGGGTTCCTGGTCGAAACTCAATTTGCCAGCTAACTGTAAAAGAGGTTGCCGTCTAACGCCCCTTGGCCGAAAAGGAACTTGGTTAATTGTGTTCCCAGGAAACTCCGTCTGCGTCCGGGCCACAAACCTAATTTGCCTACGAAATGTTGTCGGGATCTTTGGGTGAAGTCAATTAATTTTTGGCCAGAAAAGGACAGTGGTTCGGGGTTTTGAAAAGGGATTTTTCGGGGTTTGAAGTTTCTGGAATATGAGTAATTAAAAGTTGTATTTGAGTCAATGAAATAGGTATCCGATATTTATTTAAGGAAACCCCTTGAATTACTAAAGTAATTTTTACTATATTAATTTTTATTATTATTTAAAAGTATTTGAAATTATCGCTAATATTATTATTACTCTTTTCAAACTAAATGCAAACGTATGCTCCTAAGATATAGAAACAAACTTCTCTTTCTTTGATACCCCATCGAGCAGATCCTGATATTATTTACTTCATTTAAAGTTATGACTTTTATACACATGCTTTAATATGATACGATTTTTATCGCATTTCATAATCCTTACATCCTTTGTAAGCAAAATGTAAATGGCCTCAATTATCGTGCACCCCAACCACTGTGTCCACAATAATTTGACCCAAAACTCTCTCAGCTCGGGGATAATTTGAGCAAATTTTCAAAGAGCAACATATCCGCTGACCCACGGCAACCGCGACTCCCTTTAATGGGTCTGCAATTTTCATATGACAAGCCAGGCGAGATTCTCCGCTCTCGAATCCCGAGCAATTTGAATCCGCTGCAGACCCGGAGACTTTAAATTATGATTAAGTATGATCATCTGGTGGTACTCTCTCACATGGCCAGAACGGCTTATGCCCGTATGCTGAGCAATAATAAAAAGCGGAAATGCTAATGATAGGGTTTCGCAGTTCGAACATTGAGCGTGCAGGGGGCTCCCCCTATATCCTTTGAATGGTGTTGCCAAAAAAAAAAAAAAAAAAAGCAACTCCTCACGTTCCACTCTTGAAAATGAAACAAATTTATAGTTCTTATTCCTTTGTCTCTGCGTTGTCTGGCTCTTTGAAATTATTATTTATGCATATAATTTGACCAGCTGCCTTTTTCTGGGTTTCTGCGGAAAGAGTCGTCGACGGATTTTTATGAGAAACCGTCTTTCCCTCCTTCTCTCAAAACGTAGGCAAATTTCCACGCAGACTCCGAAAAAAACCCCAAAAAAAAAAAAAACAAAACGAGAGCTAAGAAAAATAACAAAAATAAAATATCACGTCTCAACTTTATTATGGCTAATTGGAGTCGAAGTCTGTGGCGGTGCAAATTAAATCGCAAGCTGCGAGGCCCACGAGGCGTATGAGTTACGAGGCGCTCAGTTCATCGGAAATCTTGCGGTTCGGCGTTCTTAAGAAGGCGCCAGGATGCAGGCCACAGGCCACAGGCTCCCCCGTCTGCATTGCTCAATTCAAACAGAACGTAGCGCAAATTTACCATTTTTTATGGTAAACATATTGAGGAGTTTCCCTTCGCTTCCTCAGTGTTCTCTTCCTCTGGCGGCTGCCCATTGGCCATTGGCAATCAAACCGAGTTTAACTGCCTGAACGTGCCTGACTGGGCTACGCTTCGAATGGAATCAAATGCAGTTGGTTTTTATGCAATTTTATTAAAATTTTTAAATGGCATGCAAAGGGGATAAGTTCGTGTCAGGCCTAGAGATTTCTTGAGGCCTACTTGAAGAAGGGAAATTATGGATATTAAACAAACATTTCCTCTCTAATGATGTCATAAAAAATGGGCATCTATAACTTTCTATTCTAGGGTAATATAAGAAGCATAAACCTCTTGTTTTAAGCTTTCAGCAATAATATAAAAGAATTATGTACTCTTACAGCAAACAAAATATGACTTAATAACCAAGTCTTACCTTAACCAGACGTACCTAACTATTACCATAATTGTACATTTTATTACGCTCCCATTGACATAACCGCCTTTTGCCCAAAACAGAAATGTTTGGCTCCCACACACATAAATATCGGTGCAGAAAAATTATTATTATCTGCACCCATCATCGAAACATATTTGTTTAAGTTCAGCCCAAAAAAATAATAAAACCAAAAAACGCACCAAAACGAAGCAGAAACAAACTGAAAAATCGATGTTAAGCCAAAGACAAAAGAGGCTTTCCCACAAAACAAATTCCCATGGCCCTATGCCTAAGCATGCATAATTTTAATTTATTTGTAGCAGCAGCAGCAACAACGGCCCCCAAAACAGCAACAGCAACAAATAACTGGGCAACTAATAAAAGTAAAAAGCCAAAACCGCGCACAGTCCAAAATGAAGCAAAAGCCTGGCCAAAAGCCGGGGCCAGGGAATATTTATGGAAATACCTTCGGGGCGGAGCTCCCGAATTGCGAAAACGTTGATCAAATTTTGCCAGATAAGCGACGACGACGACGACGACGAAGACGAAGACGAGCGTGGATGATGATGGTGATGGTTATGGTTGTGGTCCACAGGCATCTTCCTCGTGATGTGAGCGTGACTGAGGCATATTGAAATGGTTCGGTTTGGATTTAAGCAGGTGCAAAAGTCAAATGAAACGCATTAAGGAAATTGTTATGGCTGGATAAATGCATATAAGGATAAGAGCTTAGAGGTTCTAGGGGGTTGTAAGGGGAAGCCATATCTAATGAATGGATATAGATTAGATTTTCCTCTTATGAGTTAAATGGGAAAAGTGAAAACAGCTTCGGTGACTTATAATCAGCGGTTAGAACTCCTTTGATCCTTGATTATCCTGCCTTATTTTCTCCTACGTGAGACTTTGTGCTCACTGCTCGTGACTCACGCTGCCATCGCTGGCCCCATCAAGCTCATATGCATGTCGAGGTCTCCGAGTCATCAGGCAAAGGAGTAGGAGTTCAGGGGGTCTCTCGGACCAAAGGAGGCTGCGGCAGCTCCAGCTCCAGCTTCAGCGGCTGCTGCCGCCTTACAACGTCATCAGTTTTGGAAGGCGTTGCCAAAGAGCAACCGCCGAGGCGACTGTGGGAACTCATGTTGCATGCTGCACACATACAACTCACCACGATGCTCTGCCCTGCCTCCGCCTCCCTGCCAGCCGATATCGTGCCTCTGAAATCTGCATTTGGACCGAAGCCCCAGCTCGGACTCGGACTCGTTTGCATTTCTTACTGGCAGCGGCCTCGTCAGATTGGCTGGCGTAATCTGTTTTAACTTGGCCCAAACCCAGGCCCAAGCTCAAGCCACTTGATGGTGGATGGATGGATGGATGGATGGACGGATGGCTGTGTTCTGCGCACTCCCCACTTCCGACGGTAGTCGTGCTTTGGTTATAAAAATTGAAGCCGCCATTAAATTCTGACAGTTGTCAGCTCTCTCAGTCGCGGTCGCAGTCCCGGTCTTGGTTTCGGTTTCATTCCCCCTTCCGGAGTCTCGAGTTAAGTAGTTAGAGGAGCTGGGATCGGCCGGGCCTAATGGCTGCCGTACTTGGCTGATGATCGTCTGAACTAGGGATTTGGTTAAGTGCACAGAAAGAATTAAATTGAAATTTATATTTAAATTATAAGTCGTAGAGAAACGTTCTAGATGTTAAGCTAAAATATTTTATAACATCTATATGATCTCTTCAAATAGGAAAATTCTTTTAAAATGAAATATTTTACTGGTTTATATAACTAAATTTCTTCCAGCGGAGCAAACAACGATCTGTAGAACGCTTCTCTCTCCCAGCAATTTGCAACTCCAAATGCCCAACTGGGCATTTAGTTGGTAATAGTTTTGCAGCCTAATGGCCTAATGGGATAACGAATTGAACTTTAATGCCCGGCCAGCTTATCGAAATTGTCTACTTCGCTTATGAAAGGCTTTTTGAATGCGGAATCTGTCATAAATTACATTTGATTGATGATTTTGCAGTGCGCTCGTCGAGTCTATTTTAATACAATTAATAAATCATCAGTTAAGTTCAGCGGGTGATCGGTTATAGCGTTTATAATGATACTGATAAAAACGAGTCTAAAATTATTCATACCTATATGTGCGATATCAATGTGAATCAGCTCAGAAAAAGATTTTGGCAAGGCTTACGTTTAAGTAGAGAGATAGTTAGTGGGGCTTAATGAACTTATTTAAATTGTGATAAAAATGCTGACAAATTAATGCAGAAATTCATTTAAATGATTTGATAATGTGCAATATGGGGACTTAATTTATTTATGAGAAATTAGGTTAAATAAGAACTTTTACTGGGAAATTTGTTTATTGCACAGAATAAGAACTCTATAATGGAACTTTCTCTTTTAGTTTATTTAGCTTCCAGTTATAATAATGATGAGAGTTCAGAGTAGTTTATTTTGAATACCTCTTGAGCCTTCTTAGCTTCACAATATCTTAGACATTCGACTCCCTTTGTTAGCTTTTTCAGGTAGCAATCAGAGCTATCAGTCAACCGGCTGCAGCTTGATGAGTTCAAATTGCTACTGCACTCGCCCCGGACACGAACCCATCTTCATTTATCATTTTCAATAATAATCAAAAGCCATGGAAAGCGATGAATGGGACCGAAAAAAAGGCGTCAGCGGGGCCTTCGAGAATCCATCCCAGACAATGGCTGACAGACTGCAATCAAGGCGGAGTGGCGAACAAAAGACGCTGTGCCGTCTGGCCGGGTTATTAAAAAAGAATTTGCATAAGAGACAAACCCGAGCACAAACCACAAGGATTAAGCAATAAATAACTGAAGTGCTGGAGAACCAAGTGGTTAATTTTCTATGAAATTATATTCAAATTAGTTTGATGTTGCCGTCTGCGCAGAGGCTCAAAACTGTTGTACAAATGGCATAATTATGGGATAGACACAAAAGGCACTTTGAGATCACTTTTAGGGCACTTGAAATTATGCTAAAATGCCAAACGGGGAGGGAGGGAGGAGGAGGAGGTGTGACCAGAGGTACAGGTAGAGTCTGCTGGCACGAGGCTTGACTGTGGCCCCGCTCTCATCAATTATCCACGTGCTCACAGAGGCTGGCAATTTGTTAGATGTCGAGGCGGTGGGCTGGCCCAGAAGTTGAGGGGGAATCGCTTTTGCCACCTCTGACGTGATTATAACACTTTTATGGTTAGTTATTAATGATTTTCATATTCAATAGATGCTGGCAGAGAGGGAAGAAGAGGATTCTTTGTAGGAAAGAGGAAAGCTTAGACTCCTAAAGCAGTTATCTGTTTATTACCTTTCCATTAGAAAATTATTTCTTTTATTACTGAGCCATAGTTCTATGCATATTTTATGATTAAATAATAAAGCCTTTAAAATATATATGATACATCTTTAATTGCCAGTCTCATTAGCCAAATGAGCTACATCTTACCCCACACGAATTAACCTAAAGGCTTTGAGCTGATTTCCATAATGCCACATGCGATTTCATTTCCTGAGCCATGTAAATCTCCACCGACCGAGACATTTATCAGGCGAGCAGCTCGGAGCAGATATTCAAAACTCGACCATAGAATATTATTCATTCCGGTCTCCTACCAAAACACGTCAAAAACCAACACAACTTATATTGCGTGCAGACATTGGGCCAAGACCGAAAAGGGAAACAGAAGTCGTCTTTGGGCCAAGACGACGACGATTGGCTGATGAGAGGGCGCTGCGATGATGTTAATTTTGCGCCTGATGATGATGTTTAAAAGGCCGGCACCGGGACTTTTGGGGGGAAGTGTCTGCTGATGGGGCTAATGATATGAACATGAGTCCGGACTCTGCAGCTCAGATGACACGAATGTGTGAGCAGCCATAGCCATGGCATACAGCATAAAGCATATAGCATACACAGCATAATCATTTCATTTTATGAATGAAATAAAGGCCGCATAATAAATCAAAAGACACACACGTTGCCAAATCGGAGAAAGAGCCACGGATGAGAGATGGATCAAAACGAAGCGGACTTAAAGCGAAGCGTGATCGGGAAAGGAAATGGAAATGAGCTTGCATTATCAAAACAGCGAGGGGAGCTCAAAGGATGTGACTTTGAAGCTACATATAACCAATAGGAAATTGCAGGGGATACTAAAGTCTATAAAATATAAATAGTATAAAAGTTATAAGTGCTTTGCATATATTTATCCTTTTATACATAAATATTTTAAATTATTTCTTTTCAAAATTTTTTTTAAGCGCTTTCATGAGTTATTTATTATTTAAACCATTTAAAGTATTACCTATTTCTAATAGAAAACTTTTTCAAATCTGTTAAAATTTAGACAGACATTCAAGTCTAAAATTAATAATATTTGTCTCTTGAAAGTGAGCAAATAATTAAAAATTTTCCTAAATAATTAATGAATTTATTGTTGGGCAGTAATATTCTTTTCTGTTATTGTAGAGTAGTAACTCTTACAAAAGATTGTTAATAAAATATAAAATAATAGCCAGAATTAAACTTTCCATTCACATTTAATTTTGTAGCACAAATAAATAAGCTGCCTAATATGGGTTATAATTTTTAATGGCGATTCCTACAAGATGATTTTTATAATATTAATATTATTTAATAATTTTTTTATATATTCTTCACAAATAACTTGTATGAGAAGGTTTGTGTAGTAATATTGGTTCCTGTTACTATAAATTAGTAACTTTTATAATAGTCTTGGAGATATTTAAAATACATATTTTATCTTGAAAATATTTATCTGGCAAACTTCTGAGACACCCCTCAGCTTGCTGCTGCAGCTGCCAAAATAATCATAAAACTTCAAACTTACCGCCTGCATTTTGCATGTTGTTGCTGACGTTGCTGTTGTCGTCGTCGTCATCGCCATCCTCATCCTCATCATCATCGATGTCGTTTTCGCGGTCAATTGTTGCAGCGACTTGTGTTGCTGTTGGCGCCTGCAAAGTAGCTGCTGATGTTGTTGCTGCTGCTGCTGCTGCGGCTGCTGCTGTTGTTGTTGCTGGTACTGCTGTTGTGGCCATTGTTGCCTCGGGCAGAGCATCATTTTGCTGTAATGCTACTAATGAGGCGGCAAAATTGACGTGCTGCTGCGGCGTGAAGCTAAAGACCGATGTGGCCGCCACTGATTGAGTTGTTGGCTCGCTTTTAATTGTTGCAGCAGTTGTATGTTGATGCTGCTGCTGCTGCTGCTGCCAGTACTCGGCGGCTATCAAATGCTGCAGGCTGTGCGTAGGCAAATGCTGGCCAAATAGATTGCTCAGGTGTTGCAGCGGTGAGCTGCTGCTGGCAACATGTTGCTGCAGTAACTGCTGCTGCAGGAGCAGCTTTTGCTGCTGCTGGTGTTGCTGCTGGTGATGTTGCTGCTGCTGCTGCTGATGTTGCAGGCTGCTCTGGTGAAGATTGTGATGATGCAGCGGATGGTGGTACATCAGCGTGGATGCTGCAACGGAATCGGTGGCCTCGCCATTGATCTTATACTTGGATGTTGTGGTCGGCGTTGACATTGTTAGCTGGCTGGGGTTGTGGCTAATGTGGCTGCTGCTGCTGCTGCAAGTGCTGCTGCTATCTCGGTTCGTGTTGCAATGGCTCTTGTATTCAAGTAACATGCCGTTGTTGCTAGCAACCCGCTGTCGTTGCTGATAATAGTTTGCTAGCAACAATGGCATAATCAGTGTTTACGGCTAGCAGCGCCACCAGCAGCAACATAGGTAATCAGTTCCCAGAGGAGTCCTCGGCCACAAAACACACCTCACAAGTTGTGATTACGATGGCCGATAGCCGATGGCCGTTGGCTGCCGCTAAGTTGGTCAAGTGGACAAAAGGCCGGGCTGTAATTAGGCAAAGAAGATTAATTAGCCATAAATGGGTGTGCGGGGGTGCTCCACTTGGGGGCCATAAAGTATGCCACAACCAATTGTCATGGTAATAAATAAAATTTAAAAAAAATATCTAAGCATACCCAGCGCGGGAGAAAATTCTAGGTAGAGCCGCCAAAAGCCGCAACAATTAGAAATTCACAGAGCCCTGTCTCTCTCTGAGCTGAAAACTCAAATCGCATTTTCAGCTTAGCGGGGAAAATTCATTTATGCAAACTCATCACTCCGCACGCAAAGTTTGATGGACATGTGAACTTGTTTTATCTGCCGTCTTGGAAGCAGCTTCTTCGCTTTTTTCTCACCTCTTTCCCCCTTTTTTCTTCCATTTTTTGTCATTTTAATTAGTTCAATTTCGGTTTATGTTATTTTGCCTAAATCTTCTTTCATCGCCTTGAAATTTCACTCGGGCGACAAGAGCAATAACATGACGGGGCTGGAAATTAAAATCCGAAAATGCCAAATCATTGTTAGTTTGGTTTTGCTTATCGGCCAGCTTGGAGGTGAGGACACAGGTGGGGGATAGGGGATGGGTTGAGGCCCAAAGAGTTGACAAAAATAAATCTAAAGTCTGTCAAACGGTAGCAGCCAAATCGAAACGAATATTCATAATCGTCAGAGGAAGGTGATGGCCAGCCATTATGCACAAAAAGAAAATGTTTCAGCCAGGACTTTTGGCATCAGAATAATTTATATGTTGAGAAAATTAGGATAGCTAACTAAGAAAATATTTAAGTAAATGTATAAATAAATTAAAGAACTTAGGTTCATTTATAATCATCTTAATTTCAACTTAAATGCTGATAGAGTCCTTTAAAAGGCATTTTAAATATAATATCTGCAACGGAATATATATTTTTTAATCGTTATTAAACTTATTAATTATTTATGACTTATATATTTATGTATTAATGTATTTTATACTTATATGGTTATAATGGTTAATATTTTAAAACCCCCAAAAATTAAATTTAAAGTCCAATAAGGTTTGGGTTTGCCATTCCATAAAGATTAAAAATTATATACAAATATGTACAAGCATATAAATTTTATTGTTCAATGCCAAATGTTATCTTTGAAAAAATGAATATAATTTTTGTTTAACCTTTGATTGTGGCGTGGGAGCGGTTCATTGCTTCATGGTATAAATATAGATAATTTCTTGTATTATCTTGATCAATTTATTTGATATTTTATATTATTTTTAATGCTATGCTAGCTGTTCCAAGATTACAACGGAGTTCTATAAATTATATAATATACTCCCAACTGCATTTCCTGCCAACTACTTTCCCTAGAAGTTATTACGAATTTCTGTTACCAACTCACTCAACAATATATCTCAGTGCAGCAATCGATATTTACCAACTGCTAGACGCTTAAAGCCTCTCCCCTGCAGTTAGACAGACTCCGATCTCGGCTTCGTAATTACAAGTCATCTACCTGATGTTTTTGACCATTTAAGCCACAAACGAAGAAGCTGGCCAGAGTTGAATAGACGGTACGGAACAGTAGCCGCTGTGTGAGCGGTCGGGGGTAATGATATCAAAAAATAAAATAATAATCAGACAATAAACACCGACAGCAACAAATTTCCATTCAGGCATGGAGCCTAAACACGCATAATTGCTAATGCCATTTAAATGTTCGTTCGTCGCCGGTAAAAAGAACACTTTGTTAAGCCCAAGTCATGTTCTATTATTGAAGTCGAAAGAGTTTTTTGTCGGTTCCCGATCCCGATCTAGATCCGAGTGCAGCGGAAATGTGGAAAGTGACGCTGCCGATTTCTCTCCTCACCATTGTTAAATATTTACCCAAAAATTAAGCCCCATAAGCGTATTACAAAACTTATTTTTGGTTGCAAAATGGGAACAAACTGTTTCCTCATAAGAAAAGCAGAATTTAGATACAAATTCTCAGTTGGCAGAGTCGGAATTTACATGAAATAAATAATATTTATTTAATAACTATTGATTAACGCTTAATTAGTATGTTTTTTTAATTAAGAAAGCATGTGTATAATCTTCTTCCATTTTAAATTTTAAATTGCCCTCGCTTCGATTGTTACTTTTTTAAAAGTATTGTTTGTTATCGATACAACATTGACGGTTACGTATAGAAAAAACGATAATTTTCCAACACTAGGCGACAACCCTAAACACTGTTTTCATGCGGCTTGCCTTGCAATAACTGTCATCTTCTGGCAGTAAGTTTTCGTATAAATAGCAGTCCCTCCATCATGGGTAGCTCATTCGTTTCTGTGCTCTTGTCACATCTGGATATATTTGATTTATTTTACTTTATTTCTTTTCTTTTTTTGAAATCCTTTTATTTAAAATTTATTTTTTATTAATATAAATAATGCTGTTATACTTTTGACATTTCCATTCAAAGTCCAAAGTATACCGCGCATTTGGTGGAATAATTTCCTTGCTCCTGGAGCAGATTTTAATTTGTTTCTCCTTTTTTTTCTTTTATTTAAAATTTATTGTTTATTATGATTAATGCTGCTATACTTTTGACATTTCCATTCAAAGTCCAAAGTATACCGCGCTTTTGCTGGAATTAATTCCTTACTGAACAACCTCTTGCTGCTGGAGCAGATTTTAATTTGTTTTTAACTGAGCCACATCCTATGTGGTTCTTTGTTTTTTATTTTATTTATTATGCTGCTAAGTTTTTTAACATTTCCATTCCATACCAAATATAAGTCTTGCCATGTGTGGATTGTGGCATCACTCGCTTTTTTTTTATTTATTTTGCTGAAATATTTTTATTTTTAATGTGAAAATTCGACATCGATTATTTAAATTTCTCCTGCTGCTTCGGGGAGTACATAATGCTGAAAATTACCTGTGGCGATGCTTTGGCACCACTCTGCATCCTACGTACATTCTTATTCTCAGAAATGTTTTTCATTATTTTTATTTTATTTTGGACCTGTGAAAAAATATATTACTTTTTTTTTAATGTAAAGGCAAATAAAATGATGTCGCAGTGCTTTGGCACCACTCTGCATCCTACGTACATTCTTATTCTCAGAAATGTTTTTTTTTATTATTTTTTATTTTATTTTGGACCTGTGAAAGAATATATTACTTTTTTTTAAATGTAAAGGCAAATAAAATGATGTCGCAGTGCTTTGGCACCACTCTACATCCTGTGTAACTCCTCATTCACTGCGAAGTGTATTTATTTTCGCCGGGCCTCTAAACCCATCAATTTCAGCAAAGGCCTTAGATATACCTTTGCGAAACATTTGTTTACGACAATCAATAGAAGTTTATTTTTAACCTAAGGGGACTCAAAATGCTAATAGAAGTTTAGCGGATGTTCTAGAACTAATTACGTTTAATGCATAACCAAATAGTATGGGTCTCCCATCGATTTCTGTCAGCACCCGCGTGGTGGGTCTACATTTTCGTTCCTTTAATATTTATGAATAATGGGGCGCCATTCGTAAAGTGCCAAATGGAGATTTTCAGCGGCTCAAGTTGGCTTAGCTGGGGCTCCCAGAAGAAGAGCAGCCAAAAATGTTAAATACTAAATGAAACAATTTGTGACTTACCAACTAAGACAAATTAACCCCATTGCAGCTCAATATTAATTAGCTCCCCTGTCGCCGCTGCCGCTCGCTCCAAATTCCCAATTCTAAACAAATTATTTGTCTTTCTATCTAGACATCATCATTACCCCATTTGGCATTTGTGGTTGACTCATTTCAATTTCTTGGTATCACCCTGGGCCCTGGCCCTGTCCCTGTCCCTGTGCCTGTCTTGATAACCGTCTGTGTTTGTTAACTAGCCAAGTCTTACTGTAATTGACTAATGAATGGCATTCATTGTTCCTGCTTTTTCAACTTGTGACAAATTTTATTTATTATTACTATTTGGCTTTTTGTTTTTGCGTCTTCTGTGAATGATTATGGGTCCCTTTACGGGCAGTCGGTGTCCCAAGAACAGACGACGATCTAATAAATGGTTATCACGTGGCAGACTACCGATCGATTTATAGAATAAAAACACTTGAATTGAGGAAGTGAATGGGTCCATAAAGGGGAAAGAACACGACTTTAACTAACCCCGGATCTCAATAAACTGGAAATGACTTCGTAGAATTGTGATATGAGGCTTTGGCGTGCTCCCTGTTGGGTTTTGATAAGAATATCTGTTAGAATGTTATTTTCGTGATAATATGATCACTGATCATTGATCAGTATTTTAGCAATATTTGCTACCAGCAAGGAGGCTTAACTAGCACATACTATAGAATACAAATAAAAAAAGACTAGAATATAATCTTTATCTAGAGAGGTGATCCTATTTACTAACCTCTTATCCCTCTCCAAAATACACTCGCCTTACCATTTTTTCCACGAGAAACCCTCAACCTTAACCCATTCTCACCCTTAATAACCAATCAGTACTTGAGGCCAATAGTAAGTGCTATCGCACCGGACCTTACCTAACCCAAAAGATTGGGGCCCATAACCGGTATGGGCCGTTTGCAAAGATTGCGAAATGTGAAACGTGTTAAAAGAAAACAAGCCCCCAATGAACTTTGCACGGACCAGGCACATCAGCCCATATTTCCCGAATCTCCATTGTTTACCCTGGGCGAAAGAAACCCGAATTCCTAGAACCGTGGCAGCAAGCTCAAGTGAGCTGAAGTGTGTGGAGAGCACCATAAATGAAATCAGGTGAATTTAATAAACTCTAATCGCGAGCCTTCAACTTATTTGTTAATTTTGCAAATTATATTTTATTGGATGGTGCGTATCGCGCTTCCGATTGTGCACTAGAAGGGGCTAAGAGTGCCACTCTCGCAGGACCCTTTGCACTTTGAAATAGTATCTTATCGACGTCAAGGAAATCAATAACTTTTATCTATCAGTCGATGACTCGCTGAAGTCTTATGTGGAGTCTTAAAGCCAAAACTGATTCATATGTAAATTATTATACGAAAATTATTGTCTAGATAAGACTCTTCACTGGAATGACATTTGCCTTTTTTTATGGCACTTGACATAGGCATATATTTTTAGAATGTGCAATCATTTTCCTAACAAAGAAATTAAACAAAATATAATAGGGTATTGATTAAGGCTACTTTGGGTTCTTAGGTCTTAGGTATTTGTGACATTGTAACTATTTATAGTCCTAAATATATTTTTAATAATAATAAGGATCAAGGTATAATTAAATTTCATAACATACCCAAAGGTTCTTTAGATTCAAAACATAATTTTGGGTTCCTTTATGTAAAGAAGATCTTTTGTCTCTTAAGGATCTTCCCAAAAGAGCAAATGAGAAAGGCTATAGATTGTTTATAATGATATTTTAGCTAGCAACCCATAAGAAGCATCTTTTTACTAAAACATAATATAAATTTATAAAATGTAGGGCACCCAATTGCCACCTTAAATCGAACCCTTCATCCATTGACACCCATTCAAAATTGATTGGTTTTTCCGTGGCTTCCACAAATGCCATTGCCTCGAACACGTCAGCAGCTATGATATGCAAAGTGACGGAGTCGGGGAATGGGTATAGGAATCGGAATCGGAATCGAAATCGGAGACGGAGACGCAGACGGAGAGGGTACCAGAGCCAGAGCCAAAAGTCACTTGAAGTGGCGGGCATGACAGGTGCTTTGGTGACTTTATCTCACACCAGTTCACCTCACTCACTCACTCACTCACTCACCTGTGCGCTGTGTGTTATCAGGCCGGGCAGGCAAACAAATTGAACTCATTTTTCTTTTTAAACAACAGCTTCGACGCAATTGCCGACACGGGTCTACATAGATACTCCAATAAGACCCGACTCGTCTTGGCTTAATCAGTTCGCGGCAGTTCGAGGAGCACACCGAATATGGTAAATGGGAAAACGCAGTCGAGATAATGCCACTCGGAGAGTGCGAGAGTCGGAGGAGAGGCAGGTTCTCCATACCATTTTTATCTAATTAGGCTAAGCGGCAAAGCGAGCGAACGGACGAACAAATATTTATTATTGTACTGTAAAAATAATCAATCACTTGATCGTTACAGCAAATGGTAATGGTATCTGTACGGCTGTCTCTATATACGCCACCCAGATAACGGCATTTGAATAAGAAAAGCAAGCAAGGAACTCGAAAGGCGACCATAAAAATACCCGGTACCCTGACGAGGAAAAACAGAGTGACCAACTTTAAGGATGCCACATTCAGGAAACCCTGTAAACATTTATAAAAAAACCCTAACAACTTATATTTAAATTTGTTAAAACAAACCATAATTAACACATAAAACTCTATAGGATAGTGACATTTCTGTTAGATCTTAGCTCAAAGTAAACCTGAAACTCTTTCGATAATCAATCTGCTTAAAAACTTATATCCCTTACAATACCTTTTCCCCCCTACATGCACCCATAGTATACCCTTCTCCTCTGCAATCACCGGGTATTAAAGGTAGTCAAAGAAAAGGGAAATGCAGTTCCAACTTGTCACCAGATACTTGAACTCAAAACCGCGACGCACCACACAAGTGTTATGCTAATAAAACATATCGGCCGATCGCCTTATCAATAAGGCAACAAAATACTCGAACTCGTTCGCCTTCTCAGATATAGATATAGATACATATATATACAGACATTAAACAAATCGCTAGGCAGAGGGTGATTTTTAAAGTGTAAATCGATCGGTTTTCCCCTCATACTCTGTTTATTGTATTTATTTCAATTTCAATATTATTTACTGCTTGCTTGACGTTCGGTTCAACGCGGCGATATTGCGAAAGATATTGGAATTATCGGTGTGTGGAGGGAGGGGGAAGGTAATGTAAACTTTGTAGGGTAAACTTTGATGCAGGTTCTGTTTATCGGCTGGCTTAAACTCAGGAATGAGGGCGCCTGGCTCTTAAACATCTCCCTTGTTTAACTGGTATGGATTTCCCACTTGCCTGCAATAATTGCAAAGGAAACACCTCATTTCTTGATAAACAAAATCAATTTACCATTGTGGGTGGCGGGGAAAACCCCCTTGGACACGAAATCGGAGCAACATAAATTCAAGAATGTTTCATTTATCAAACGCTGTTCCAGATTACAGATTAGGATTGTGAAATTCAACACGGCTTTTATTAATTGCATGATTCACGATTAGGTCCAGGTGGCCTGGCCCGGTGAAGTATTATCAAAAATAAGCTAAGATGACAAACGGCACACAGTTGATTAATTGCCCTAATTGAATTGGCTAAAAAAATACTTAGTGCCACGGTTCTGAGGAATTAAATAAACCTAACTTCTGGCATTTGACATTTACTTTGTTGGAAAACTGCATCCCATCACTAAGGTACATGGTTCAGCTGCAATTTCTTAATTTTAATGAATTGGTTTATAAATTTTATTTATATTTAATTTAATATTTTAATTTATAATTTTATCAAGTTATATGTATTATATGTATGCAAACTAAGCTGATGATTTACAGATTATAGATGTTAATTTTACAATGAAAAAGAATCATGTCGAATGTTTTCTCAGACATTACCTTTTACTCCTTATTTTATAAAAGAACCATTTTAAAGAGTAACTATATTTATTTATTTATTTATTTATTTAATTAATTGTACCTTAAAATTAATTTTGAGATACAAAGAGAAATAGCCAGAGCAACGAAGGCCTTCAGGCTGTAACTATATTTATATTTTTTATCAAACAAGTATTTGACTATGTTTGTTCATTTATATTTGTCAAAAATATTGTATAGCTTATTGTTTATTTTATATTGAATATTTTACTGTCAAGTTTCAAGGAAAAGTCTTTAACGAGTAATAAAAGACATAAAATACTAATTTAAAATAATTAAAGAAGAAGGAACCTTTTAATTAAATAATATAGTTTATATTTTTTAATTTTTTAGCCTGGCTAAGTCCTCATTCTTAATTTCCCTGTTGACTCAGTTCAAGACCAGAGCTAACATATACAATATTATAAAAAATATACAATAGTAAATCCTAAATAAAAAATTTATATTACAAATAATAAAATTTACCTTTCGTTTTCGGTCTTTAAAATAAACCGTTCAAGCTCAATAATATTGTTGTTAACAGTTGAACTAGTCTAGGTTTTTGTTTTTGTTAATTTCACTTTAATTTATCCGCACAGGATTCTTTATAAATAATTACTTTCATCTATGTTTTATTTGTATTTTAATATTTCCTATAACAATTTGTAAAGGTTTTCCATTCTTTTGCGTCTGATACTCAGCAGTTTTGCAGTTTCGATTCACACAAAAGCCGTCGCCAAAAACGTAAAATGGATGCCAAGAAAAGAGTTCGATAAAAAATGATCGCGACGCGAGAAAACTGAATTTTTATTGTGCTTATTTTTCATAAGAGCCAATTTTGGTTCAACAGCGTTACAGATCGAATTATATTATTTTATTTTCGCATAAGATCGCGAAAGAAAAAGCGTTGAGGTCGCAAAAAGTCGGAGGAACGCGCGCACTTGAGCTACAACCGCCTGAACGCTGGACTCAACTGAGGCGAGCTCGCCAAAAGTATCTTAAAGATGCGCTGCAACAAGTTTTCCTTTTCTTTTCTTTTTTTTGCCAAATCCATAAAAACAAAAGGCAAATAAACAAACGGGGCAGTGCACGCAAACAAATGCAATTCACGTACACACACACCCACAGTTATGCACACCTGTGCTCGCTTGCAACATTGCAACTGAAGGCAGAGAGATGTATCTGTGAGAGCGACTCTCTTGCTCTCTCTCTCTCTCTCTCGATCCACTCCCACTCACACTAGCACAAAAGCTGCGATCGCTCTCTTAGGTTCCACAAAAAAGCTGCCCCTGCGAGTGGGACAGAGATAGCCCTCTCACTGCACACACACCAGTGAGTTATTCAAATCACCTACTTTTCCATCTCGCTCACTCTCACGGTTGGACCCCATCTCTCGCTGTATTTAAATTTATGATTATCGCTATCCGTGTGTGTGTGAGTGTGGGTGTGTGGGGAGCTTGTTTGCTTAATCCAATTGGAGGTGGAGCCGCTTTGGCCACTGCTATTGCCGTGCTCCTCTGTCCAATTGGAATAGATCGCATATCGCCGCGTTAACTGTCGCAGGCAGCTTGTGTGGGATATATTTGGAGCCGCTCGGACTCTATCCAATTGGATTTGTGTTTAGCAAACTGGTTTTTCCGTTGGTTTCTTATTGGCAGGACTATTTTTAGGCTACTAACTAAATATCAACGATTTTAAAAGCGTTTTAAGTACGATTACTTAGCATTAGTGATCACTATTAGGCGGTACTTGGAATCTGAAAACAAAGTATATAAATTTGGAATTTTTAAATTTAATTTTACAATTCATAAAACATATATACTTGTAATTTACATTTAAAATTATAATAATTATAAAATTTTTGTCTTATCTTTACCTTTAACTGCTTAAAACAATAATTTACAAAAATAGTAGTCCTTACTGTAGTTATTGTTTATACAAGAGCAATGTTTAATCAACTTTAAAATAATTTATGACCTCGAGGAGGTAGACAATTAAATCTTTGTTTGTCTTTACTCAAATCAGTTCACAGTGCGTATACTTAATTTTTTTATAATCCTAAAATAATCAAAAAAATTGATCAACAATTAATAATTTACAAAAGTACATTTAGTTCACTGTTTGCTCCCAGGCATTAAGCCATTGAAAAGCGTAAAAAGTTCAGCTTGAACTCGCCCCGCGGAGATTCCATCGAAGGGCATTGTTTTTTGGCTTCTGTATTGCAGATGGCATTTTTCAGTGACAGACTCAAAGGGGGTTTAAGAAAAAATTCGGAGAAAAACTTGTACATATTAGTAAATTTTATATGATTTTTTATAACAATAAAAAATAATAAAAGGCAATGGTTTTCCAATAATGAAAAGACTCCTGTTGACAAGATTAGAAACAAGATACATTCCAAGAAAAATTAACATGTTATTCCACACTTATTAATTAAAATACACTTTTTATATATTATTTCCTATAAAATGCACTATATTTTCTTTTTTATAATTCTTCTTAAATCATCATGTATGGCTATAAAATATACGAATATAAAGAACCTAAACCCCTTTTGAAATAATTTTCCTGGATCCACCTCTGGGTTACCATGCATATCGCATACGCACGATCTGCTGACACAATTCCGCGAGCAATTAAGTTGATTCACCTCCGCGGGCTGCAATTTGCCGGCGTTTAAGAAAGCTGTCAATACAGCCGCGGGATTCAGCGGCGATCGGCGACCTGGGTGCATAATGCGAATAATACTCGGAGGCCACAACTGGGGCTTGGGCCCAATTGTTTACCATATGAAGTCCGGCCGGACATTCCAAACTGTCCACTCGAGCTTATTAGCCTGTCGTTTGCATTTCGGCGGCATTTCCACTTTGTTGAAGGCGCCGGCCACCCCGGGATACCCGGGATCATCATCATCGTTCTCGGCTCATCGGGACTCAATTTGAATGCAAATTCCAGGCATTGCGCGCTTTTGGTCATTCAAATGTTGCCGCGGCACAGTGGATACTGGGCGGAACAAGTTAAGAGTTGCCTCATACCCTGTAAACGAATAAAGAGTTAATATTGAGAAAATTATTTGGATAAATGTGCTTTAAAACCGTACAATTGAAATATTTATAATATTGGATAGATAAACATTAAAAGAGTAAAATGTATAATTTTTTAATTTCTCCATTTAAAAATGTTTTGTTATGAAAAATAGCAAAAAGACTAATTGAAATAGTACATTTGGTTACGCTTTTAATTAGAAATGTTCATTTGGTGATAAATAAATAGTTCAAAATATCTTTTTCTTGCCCCACAAATTACACCATTCTTTAATATTAGGTCAGTAAATGCCACAATAAGTTTAGACTAGTTTGTAAAAGATTTTCCTATGTCAAAAGCCTTGATTTTAGTTATTAATTAGTAGGAAAAATTATTGTTGGTCACCTTAGTTTAATTTTCTTTGGACTATTTATTAAATTAAATATTTAAAGAGGCTATTTTACCTTTTCTTTTAATTTGTTAAAAGGTATAAAATTCTAAAATGTTAATATAAACTTAATCACTGAATGCTTAGCTAAGCTATTTTCAATCCCCCAGCAACGAGTTTCCGTTTTACAAAATGATGGGCTGTCCTTGGGCCAGGTTTTATCATGGTTGGTTTAGTTCCTGGAACTCCAATCTATGTTTAAATTACCATCTAAATGCTACTTTCTGCGGCTGTGCGGCATTTCAGCACAATGTTACATTCACATTATTCAGCCAGCATAAAATTGCAAACACATATTATTGACACATCATTATCAATCAGAGTTATGCTCAGTTGAAAGTCGGCAATGCTTCCGCAAAGATCTTTGGGTGCTCTGCCTCCTTTTCCCTGCTTCGGGATTACAGCTAAGTTTTATGACCATGATTTATGGCAGAATTCTTCATAGGCGGCCGTTCTGGTTTGATGGTCCTCCGTCCAAGGCCCGGGCTCTGCTCTGGCTCGGACCCACTGCACCATGAAGCCACCTCTCCGGATCGGTTTGGATGGAATCGGGCATCGGATCCCCGAAAGACACACTCGCTGACACGCACGTCTAGATGCGAGTGCGAGTGCCAGTGCGAGTGCGAGCGTATCTGTATCTGGCAGATACTGCGCACTCTAGCATGCTTTATGGCCTAATCCCGATGGTTAGTTTTGTTCAACATAAACTGCTCGATTTCATGTATTCCATTTAAATGTCATAGAAAGCGGTTGCAAATCAAATTCTTATAGCCGTCTTCTTTGGTTTTACATCCATATTTATTTGCCATAATTATGTTTCTTTATGGGATTTTATCTTTTTGGTGTTGTATTTTTATACTTAGCTTTTGCTTTGTTTAATTTAATAATAACTGGGGGAAAAAATAGTACAAGTGATTAAGAATTTTGTTGTCTTGATGTGGTAATTACCTTTTACATATGCATTTTTTAACTCCGGTAAAAATATATTTCACAATTTTACATCAAATTTCAGACGAATAAGAATATTTTACATAATTTTTTGAGGGACAAAACTATATATATATCTTATTATTAATTCGATTTCTCAAACATTTTTCATTCTTCTATTAAAAGTTTCCTAGAGAGTGATTCTAAAGATACTTATAACCAAGTCACTTACAGCTTTTAAATCCATCTTAATTTGCCATTATTTCTTAAGTTTATGGGATTCTGTTTTTAGTTAGCTGTATTTCAAATGCATTTGCCATGTCTTAAGCTGTTAGTAATTAGTAAAACAGAAGCATTAAGTAGTAAAAATAATTGTAATGTCAAAGAAAATGGCAATAAAGACACTTTGATGTGGGTTAAGAAAGGGGTTAAGCTTAAAATATATTCCTAAAAGTGCTACTGGTTTTACCAAGGGATACTTATGAATTCTTCATGGTCGAAAGGTGTTTCTCTTAGAATTTATTAATGCAATTATTGTATAATTTTAAACTTAAAAAAATATATCTGATCATAATATTGTACTACATTTCTTAGTAAATGTTATAGAATATCAAAAAATGTTTAGAACAAGTAAAAACTATTAAAAATAAATGTCTTAAAGCTAGTTTTAAGTGACAATCTTGTCTAAATATCTTTAAAAATTATAAATTATATTATAGAGTATATAAATAATTCCCCTATCCAGTTAACACTGTAACCTTGGTTGGTTACAGATTTTCTTTACCTTTGGCTCCCTAATGGCACCTCATCCATATGTGTGAAGCTGCCTGCGAAGCCATTTCTCACTTCACACTTACCGGCACGCCATCTCGGGCACATTTTTCTCTTTAACGCATTTAAAACCCCAATGGTTAACCCCGAAAAACTTTGCATTTAAATTGAAATGCGGAACGCAAACAACAATCAGGGAAAAACAATTAAATGTGATATGAAAGGGGTTGTCTATGGCTGACGGCACCCGTTGACAAATCGTGCGATTATGCAAAGACCGGCCAAGAAGAAAACAGAAAGTTTTATGGCCCTAATTGTCGCGTTACAACACCCGCAAATAAGGAACGCAAAGTGCAGACAACAAAAGGCCATGTAATTAGGGAGCCAGACCCACTGCAGCTCTCCTCCGAGTCGGAATTCTTCTGGAGCATTACAAATGAGCCATTGGCGTGATGTTTCCCTGATTATTTTAATTTTTTATTAACGCTCTTTTCCTTTTGTTTAATTGTTTTTTAAGCAAATCTCGCCTGAGGGCAGAGATGTTTGCATTGCATTTTTATACACTATATATTTATTGTTAGAGTGGCCATAATCTGTGGAATTTATGAAACTTTATGGAGCATAAATAAATATTTTATATGTAGATTTTAGCCCTTGTATTAATTGTTTATATAAATAGTTTATGAGGATTTACATATGATGCGGTTTTATTTATTAATTGATGTCTTTTGGTGGTTTTTAAATATTTCTAAAGTTCAGTGAAGGGCTTTATGTAATGGGTACCTCTTGTGTGTAAAAATATATTTATGGGAACTTCAATTAAATGATTACTGTGATTCTATTTATGGTTTTTATTCGACAACAATTTAAACGATTATCAAAAAAGGCTTTAACAAAATTAAATCTAAAATATGAACCCAAGAAAATACGTATTTAATTTAGGTAAGACCTTTTAGAATAGATTTCCTTGTTACAAGTGTTTCTTTTTTATATTTCCAGACTGTTCACTATAAAATCTGGCAATTGCTTGAGATATCCATCGGTAAGTGTATTGTATTTTATATTTCGAATTGCTTTTCATCTCAATAGTTAATTATTTTGGAGAGATTTTCAACAGTTTAACAGTTTGGTAGGGTTTCTTGGCGCCAATGGCGATGAGTTGATCTCAAAATCTCCTTCAAAAGTTGGTTAATTGGGGCTTACGGTTTGGTTTGGGTCGGGTCTAGTTATTAAAGATGCACTTCCTAATTGAATTGCAATGCAATCGGTTGAAATAATTAATGAATGAATGAGGTAATGAAGGTGAGGCTCCAGTCGAGATCAGAGATACACGTCAAGTGGGAAATAAGCCATTAAGTATTACAATATAGGAAATCTGATATGGATAACATCGAATTTGTAATTTAAGTTTGGCTTTGTATAAATATTTATAATTGATTGAGGTCTTTGCCGCGGTTTAGGGAACAATTATTGCTGAGGTAGTGAACCCTTTTTTTAAGCTCAAATTATTGTACAACTTTACAGTACTTAATATTTATGCACTTTTTACTTCTATATTTTTAAATGCAATCTTTCCTATTAAATACTTAAATTTAATTATTTACAAATTCGTTAGTATTATTTTTACCAGTCTTCCAATGTTTTGGCTTACTTTTCTCCTTTTAAATATTATTTGTCAGGTTTCTATGTACTTTTAAATTATTCAATGTAATTTTTACATGTCTTGTCGGCTTAATGCCTTGACTTTTATATTACCCCAAGGCATTAACTATAAACTCTATAAACTAAAACTCAACGAATCCAGAGGAAAATGCTGCATTTAAGAGACGCAAAAATGCTGTACAACAAGCGCCAAGTTTGCCTCGCACAAATCAAAGCAACTTTGCCGTTTGTCGTTTGCCTTTTGCCGTTTGTGTACCACTTTGGACATATATGGAAAAATTAGTGGGATGTTTTCGGATTGTGTCCAGTGTCCAGAGATCTGGAGGAGCCACATTCAGACTCGAGGCTGGAGGTGTCGTCGTCATTAGCAGTTAGCAGTTAGCAGTTGGTGGCTGCAATGGAGAAAGACCGAGAAATGCACGAAATGGTGTGACTCTGAGGCTTTTTGATTATGAAATTTGATGTACTCACCGGCAGTCGCCGATGCGCGGCATTTTAGTGTGTGGTGTCCCCACGGATTCGAGTGGCAACAACATTTCCTCACGCCAATAAACGCGCAATTATAATAAAAATAATCACAGGGGGCGACTGCTGATCCTCTCCATTTGGTCATAACCAGACGGGGCCGAAACCGTTGAGGTGGCCAAGATCCAGAAGGTGCACAGAGGGAAAAATAGGTACTGTAAGATAACAAATTTGAAGGATTTTAAAATTAGTTTTTTAATTATTTTAGGTTAAAACGTTTTCAAGTTTGAAAATATAATTATAGGTGAATTTTTTGTATATTTAGAATGATTTTTTTTGAAGATATTTCGATTTGTCCAAAACTGGTACCAAAAAATCTCGCACGAGTGCACATATAATTCCCAACTGGTTCTAACATCTCTGGAATGAAGTGACGGTTGCTTGCGAAAGTACACTCATAAAAATTTTAGCCTCAAATCTTGGGCAAAAGTTCTTAAATTTAGACAAACTACAAACATTAGAAACTCGCTTTTTCTGCAATTACCCGGCACTCCATTCCGGGGATGTTAGAACCAGTTGGGAATTATATGCACACCCGTGCGATATTTTTTTGAAAAAATTTTAGGCAATCCGCCCAAATATAAATTGTTTATTAAAGTGCTTAATAACTTGGTTTAAAATATGTTTAAAATTAGGAGCTCTCGGAACTAAAGTCCTAAAGGATCAAAATCATGTCTTTTGTAAATAATGGAATCAATCTATAGAAAAGTCTAATTACCTTTGAGTAAAAGTATTACCAATTAATTTTTATAATTTACAAGCACATCTACTTAATGATCTAATGGTTATCTGTGGCATTAGGCTTTGTTATTGAATAAAAATTCTATTAGATTAAAGTACCAACTACACATTAATCTACAAACATTAATCATACTAAATATTGTTATATTTCCATAACAATTAATACCTCTCTCGAGTATTCAAAACTCTTCAAGAAATGGTTTTTCTTTGATTGATTTTCAGCTTTAAAATCGAATTGAAGTAGTTTAAAAATTTTATTCCCTGTGCACTTTTTTTTCGTTTGATCGTTGCGATCCTCGGTTGAACGCCGTCTTCATCGACTTCTTCTGCGCTCGTTCCCGACTGGATTATCGCCTTTTCGAACAGCTTTTTCCCCTTCTGTTCCCGTTCTCATTCCCATTTTCATTCCCAGTCCGCTCTCTATCTCATTGCGACGACAATTGGCGAGTAATTGCTGCTGCATAATAATTCTCCGTCCATCGTTGGCCTGGTCAAGTTTTTGCTCCCCTTTGGCGGCCTGACTTTTTGCCGGCCCCTCCGTCCGTCCATTCATTTAATCCATTTTTGGTTGAGTGAGTTTCCTGAATTCATATCGAAATATAAATTTATATATAAATATTTCTCAGATATAAGCATTCGTTTTTTCCCCCTAATCTAATAAAGAGAATTAATTAAAAAATGGCATGAAAAGTGGTATAAATTAACGCAGCAATTAGACACAAATTCCATTACAAGGTGAGAGAGCTCTGAAAAAATACCCTAAATGGTTTGGCCAACTAAAAAGTGGCAAAAATAATGCATAAAAAATGGTTGCAAGCAAAAAAAAAACAAAAAACAAAATTAGCATTGCCAATCGAGTTGGGTTTGACTTTTTAAAACCGAGAAGGTTGCGCTATGAAAATTATTATTTTGGGTGGAGCAAGTTTTATAATATTTTAGTTCTGTCATGGGAATGCCTTAGAAATAATTTTTATGGTGATGATTCTTTAGAAAAACTATATTTTATTTGCATTTACAAATATATTTTAATTGAAAGAATTACTAAAAAAAAATATGGTGTGATTCTGCATGGCTAAATTTCAATAAACTTGACTTCTGTGATGCTATTTCTGATATGATAAATATTAATTCATTAAATATTTTTTTGCGACTTTAAGTTACTTTTGCAAAAAACCCTTCCTCAAAATATTTATTCCTTACTTTTTCCAGACAAAAATGAATAAGTTAAGGATTAATTCTCGAGTTGCTAGATACCTCTCCCATTTAATCCTTTCTTCTAGCCGTTTTTACAACTCTTTTACCTAATCAATCATTAGCTGTCCATTAGTGTTTATCTGCGGCTAACTATCAATCAAAATCTAAAGACAAAAAAATGCATTTTCCACGGTCATCAAATCAATATTCAAAGAGCCTCCACTACCAAATTGGCAACAATCTGTCAGATGCATTTCATAAAGCTCGAACGGCGTCAGCTCCGATCCGATCCCAGCTGAAAGGAGGAGAAAAAGTCGAAAATTGCTTTATGAACACGTTTCAATGGCCAGCTAGCCAGGCATGTTCGATGTCATGTACTCCATGGCTGCAGTCGAGGGAGAGAGACACTTCTCCGGGCCTGATGAAATCGATCATTTTCCCACGATCTAGCCAGAGCCTCCGTTCGGATCGGATCGGATCGGTTGTCAGCAGCCACCAGCCCCAAGTCTCAATGACTAACTCTAACTGCACAACAAGTGGCAAGTTGGCCAGAAGTAAAAATATAAAGAAAAAACCTGGCCAATAGCAGGCATTACTTGATTTGTATGTGCTGCTATGTAAATGCTATAAAAGGATTTTGATTACGAACAAATGCCGGCCCCGCCAGCGGTGCAACATGGGCCTAAAGGTGTCTGAATTCTATTGGGATGTTGGGATCTTGGGATGTGGCTGTGTGGCTGAGGACGTGGACGTGGATGTGGATGTGAATGTGAATGTGCTGCCAGGAGCCTCTTTTTCTCTGAAGGCGGAAGCATGACTGGGCGCCTTTTACCCAGAGACAGGTTTTTAACCATCCATTGATCAATATCATGAAGCTGTGAAATTAAATGAATTTAAATTCGATTTTTCTTCAGTCCTTTTGCTGATTAATTGATATTTAATAAGGGTTTCAGATTAGAATTAAGTAGAGAGGAATATGGTAAGATTTGACTCTTAAACTTTACTTGATGTGGCATATAACATATTTTTTTCTCTTTTGGAAATGATTATGTTATATTTTGATTGATTATTTTATATTTTTATTGCAAGAATAGAGGTATATTTTATCTATGTTCTTTAATATTTATTATAAAAATATATGTGGCTTCTAGTTTAGGACAGTAGCTAACCACTTCTTAAGATAATTTAAAAAAAAGTTGTAATAAGACCTACCTTTAGTCTTAAGTTCTCAAACTTCGTTATATTTCTTATTAATAAAAGTTTTTTTTATCAATCTGCAGTTGATCTATTAATTTATCTTCATAATATATTTGGAATACTACAAAGGATATCCATTTAAACCTAATATTTAAACAGGTTATATTTAATAATAAATAATTATATTTCTAACTCCACTCCATTTTGGTATAAAGGGATTCAAAAATAATTCCCACTTAAATTTCTGTTCTTGTTTCTTGATCATTCATAGAAACCCCCTCCTACCTACCGTAAACCATGAATAAACATATTTCTCCCTCATGGCTTTATTCTAATTAGCAGTCAGCGTGTTGGCCCTTTCCCCTGCTCGTTTCAACGCCTTTTAACCTCATCTACCGGTCTTACGCACTCGCCATGACTGGTAAGAAAAACACAATGTTTGAGCAGCTTAATTGGGGCGGACAGTCTTGCCCGATCCGCTCAGTTCTTTGACATGTTTTCTATTTGTCTAATTTGTCAAGTTTCGACTGGTATTTTTCTGTTTTGTAAAACGGAAATGATTTAACAAAAAGTCTGTCTGTGGCTTAGGGATTACCAACTGAGGTTTGGTAAGAATTGGAAAGCGTGGCCAGATTTTTGGTCTGGGTTGAGGTTGAGGCAGTGGAAGAAAACTATATATTTAAATTGATCCCATTGGGCTCGTGTTCAAACAATGCTTATATTGAGACCTGATTGGGCCAAGCGTGCTTCGATATTTGTTTATTATTATTGTCATGGATACGTGGCAGAGCATCTACGAAGAAGTTTATCTTTGGGTTTTCAGATTACAAGGCGAAGCGTGTGGGTGATCAGGGAGTAATCTAAGAAGCTTAATTTTCGGGTTTATTTTACAGACTCTGTATAAGTTTATGACTTTTGAAAATTAGCAATAATTTGGAGGTTTACTTTAGAGATTTGTCAAGACATTTAATAAAATTAGTCTATTGCTAAAGTATTTTTAATTTATAATTTGTTCGGTTCTACATTGAAAATATTAATATAACATTTTAATACCCTTTTAGGGTATCCTAATTTTATTCAGAGTCTTGCAAGGTGAAGGAGTCACTCGAAAAAAATATACACAATTTTTAATTCAATACGCAGATTTGTTGACCTAATAAAACAGTCATAGAAAAACTTTCGGAATTCAAATTAATGCACTTTTGGCTTAGTTCTAATTTTTGCAAACTTTGATTAATACACTAAGGATTTCCAAAGTCGGTTTTTTCTATATTTTTGTAAAGATTAATTTTCGGAGATTTTACAGTTGAATAAATAATGAATTTGTTGTAGATAAAATTGGTCTCTTATCTAGAGAGTATCTATAAATTAAATATATAACATATTTTAAATATTTATTTATTTCTCTATCATCTCACCTGGTATCCTTTTCTCCTTTCTGTTTGTGTTGATTCATATGTGCCAGCGGTTTTAGGCATATTTAATTGTTTCAAAAGTTCCTGAAATATTTTTAATTAAAGATCTCAGTCAATAAATAATATACTTTATATTTACCTTTATTAAAATAATAAAGACCATAAATATTTATTTTTAAATCGTGTATTTCCTCCACGAATTATTTCATCCAAAAATTGGCTTCATAATCTTATTTATACTTGTTTTCCTTTGTTTTTGGTTTGATTGTATCTTATAAAATCGGTTAAAGTATATATTCCACAAAATTTCTCTAAAAATGAGGGGAAAAGGTTATTTTAATTTTGTTGTATTTTAGCTTAGAATTTTCTTTCTAAATCCTTACTTCTTCACAGTCAGAATACAACTGAATAGAGCTAGTAAAAAATAAATTTTCCAAGCCACCCTTCCGGTGGTAAAAAATGAACATCCATTCAACCCTTTCGATGGTCCTCTCACTTCCAGTCCCTGATTTTTGCATAGAGCAACGATGTTCTGGCCTTTTTTAGAACTCTTCCAATGCCAACAACCAACCCCCTCGATGAGGAGGAGGTGGAACCCGTTCCGAAAGCCAGATGGCGCTGCTGCGCCATTTCTGTACGATTTCCACTGGACATTCATTAGGAAGAGAAAAACTTGTGAATAATTTATATAATTAATACCCCGCTACGATGGCCACGCACAGCTGGCATTTAGCCGCTAGTGGAGGACAGCAGATCTCTCTCAGCTGCTGTTTAATAAAATATTTTAAATAATTCCGTAATCTAAATGCAGTCATCGTCAGAGCAACAAAACAGGCCCAAGAACGTTGGCGACGTTTTCCTCTACGGATGCAACAGGATGCCGAGTCGCTGGGATGCTGGGAGGCTGAGAAAGAAATTCTAAATACCAACGAGTCACAGCAGCATCCAGCACAAATCACAAATTGTCACGTTAATAGTGGCAGCCATCCCCCATGCCGATCTCCATCCCGATCCCGATCCCCATCCCTCATTTGAGCTTGTCTTGCATTTCGCATCCGTATAAATGCAATGTAAATTTTTTTGTCTTGTGCGCGCCATTGCATATGTCAAGACAACAACAAAGCGGCGGCTGAGAGGAAAATTTGCGATGACATCGTGAGAAATATCGGTATTCTAGGGAATAGGGGAGTGATTTTAGGATAGGGAGATGAATAAACATTTATTTTTAAATTTTTGGTTTAAAAAAGGATATTTGGGGTATATTGAAATATATTTGCTAATTTAAATATAATTAAAAAAAAATAATGTCTACTTGCAAATAGTTACAAAACGTTTATTTTCAAATACATTGTTTAGATAGATAGAGTTTGGTAATATTAAAATATATTTGCAAATTTAATTGTTTTAAAAATGCAATAAAGTCAACTTGCAAGCACTCACACAACCAATATATTAATTCTTAATTATATTATTTGAATAAGGTTATTTCTTTACTATTGTAATATAGTTACCAATTAAAAAATATTTAAAAATAAAACAAAGTCTGCTTGCTGACCAAGGTTCAGTGAGTTTAACAGCTGCCTTTTTACCTTAAAATGTTAGAAAAAAAATTAAAATATACAAGATTATGAATAAAAGCAATAATTTATCCAAAAATAATTGAGAATTGTAGTTAAAGATTTGTAATCAAGTATTTATTCATCTTAAATCTTGACTCCTTTTACCACTTTAAAAAGTAACCAATTTATTGATTTAATTGATTCATTGTCAGAGTTTATCCTTTTTTTTTGAGATAATATATATGTTTATTATACGGCCATTGAATGGTCATAAAACGTTGGGACTGGCAACAGAGTTGTAATTAAACATAGGCCTAACATTTTTTAAATGTATATATAGAAAAGTATATCAACAATTTAAGAGAAACAATTTTTTTAATTTAATCCAATTCCAAATATTTTAAAATAACTATAAACCAATTCGTGCCTAAGAAAAATCCCCACCACGATGCACATCTCTAGACCCCCAGCCTGATTGACTTGATGAATTTATGGCTAATATTTCAATGATTAATACAAGAAGTAAATTAAATTATCAAATTACAATTTCACAATTTATATTTCCAATTCCAAATTATTAAAAATAATAATCTAGCATACAGTGCGTGCCTCAGAAAAATGCCCCACCAAGCTGCTCATCTCTAGACCCCCAGCCTGATGGACTGGCATTGGCAGCCACTCTTCTCGTCTCTCTCAGCACGTTTCGCCTTGATAATTTATGAGACGCCTTATTAACATCAGTCAGCATCGGCAGAAGCTGCAAAAGAGTCTGTCTTCGGGCTTCTCGGCTGCAGCTTGGCCAGCGGCATCCAACTGGCTTTCTCGGAAAGGAATCTCCGCTTTTTGTTGTCTCGCTCTCCACATCTTGTTGGCTGCCACATTTTCCCTCATTTTAATGTAATTTCTGCTGTTTAATTTGTAAATTATTTTAATGCCGGCTTTGTCATAATTTATCGCTTGTCCTCATGTCCCCAGGAATCCGTGTATCCGGTAGATACTTATCTATATATATATATATTTCCCCTCTGGGCTTGCAAGCTATACCTGCATGCAAATCTGCTCAGTGCGAGCCTCATTCTATGCAAATTTTCGGCTGGATTCAAGTCCATTCGGTCCGAGGTGGCTCGTTAGGTGGTCAGCCGTTGGGATTTGCATAAGTATGTTGACTTTCAATTAAATGCCAAAGCTCGATCAGTTGTTAAAGGCATTCCGAATGTTAATTCTCAAGTGCATTTGATTGTAATGCCGAAACGAAATGGGGAAGTTCTGAAACTTGAAGTGGTGAAGTTGGGATACTCTAAAATTATGAATGGACATCAGAAAATATAGTTTAATAATTTTATATAAAACTTTGGGAAGGAATAATGTTTGTTTGATATTTAAGCAAAAGGATAATAAGTACTTCCTCCAGAAAATTTATATTTTTTATGGATAATCTAGTTGGATAAGGTTGAATTCATTTTACTATATTAACAAGGGTTTTTAATATTTAAGAAATATACCCAGAGTTCCTAGTTTGATTTTATTTAATTAACAATTAACAAAACTAGTATAATTTAATTTATTATTATTTAATTGATTTGCAACTATCAAATCAAAGCTTATATACACCTCAACTATTCAAAAACAACATTCACATTCACATTCACATTCACATTTATAAGGCACAACAATCAGTTCAATGACAAGCAAAGCAAATAAGTAACTTTGTGCGATTCGAATGGAAGTCAAATGGGGGCAGCAAAATGTTTGCATAAATTTCAAAAGGAAACCTGGCCGTAATTGGGCTCTAAACAATTATCAATTGTGCATAAACAAAGCTAAAATAATTGGTAGCAAATGCTACTTAAAAGGATTTTAGTCAAGGAAAATTACCTCAATGATTTTTCATAATTTAATGTTAAATTAGCTACTCCTGGAGAGGCAACTCCTGTATATATTGCTCAAGGACCATGACGAATCTCTGATAAATTGGCACTCTACCGGCGGCAAGTTCAAGTCCACTCTTCCTCTCGCCCAAATTACAGTATTTAAAAATCTTTAATAAGCGCAAAATCTGGAATGGAATACACCCGAGACCCACTTCAGATGCACTCGAACCCAAGGGGGCGTGTCGGCGATCTTGAAAAGCGCCGACACCTCAACACATCATCATCACCGGCTCAGACGCTGTCGTCGTCATTGAAAGCCGCACAGTAGCCGTCAGATGCGGCCAACATTCTTTTTGCCATCGTCTGAGGCAATATTTAAATTGATTGAGGCCCTGACTCACGCTGAATTGAAAGCCGCTAAGATCGGAGACGGAAAATTTACATTCGTTGGAAATGGAAATCATGGCATTGTGAAAATCACTCCAACAATGCACAATTTTGTCGTCTATTTATGCCAGGTAACTCACAGAGGTAGGAAAGTGTATGGGTTATTAGGTGAGGCATATGATACTGTAATGTTGGGGGTAAAAAATAGTTAGATTAAAATTTTGTTATTTATTAGGTTATATAAATTTAAATATTTTGTGGTACTAATATATAAAAGCGTAATAATTCCCCATTCCCATGTTTTTACATTTTATTGAAATATATATTTCAAGGAAAGTTATTAAAAAATAATGTACGCTCAACTTAGCCCCGAAAAGTATGCAATTATTCCTAAACAAATGAAGTGCCGGATATATCATGGTCGCTACCATCTTGGCTTACTGTAGCTTAAGAATTTTCGAAAAAACTACTGGATAAGGAATGTAATTTAAAAGTAATAGGACTCGAATGGTTTTATAACAAATAAATTAGGTATTTCATGGTCGAGGCGATCTGTACACGCTGTACCCCCTTTAGCGATCTCTCACCAATCCAAAAAAGTTTCCATTGTGTATAAATATACATAAATACAGCGGCAATACTCTGCCACCCTATGTAAAAGTTCACAAAATCATTAAATCATTGCTCAATGCTCTCGATTTTTCGCCAGCATTCCATTTAACTTAGTTCATGGTAATGGAGTCCAATCAGCGACCGATTAACTGACTAACTAGCCTCGTGATTTCTAAATAATTATGCAAATTCTCGATTTGCAATTGCAATTATTGTTACGTTAATAAGCAGAAGTCAAAGTCGAATGGAACAACATCAACAACAAAAAAAAACTTGGTAAATTATTCAAACGAAAAATTGTTTTTCAACAGCTGCAAAGATCGAACTCAAATCTGACACACACCGAGAAAAAGAGACAAAAGTTGGCGACAAGGCGACATTGCAGTTAAAGTGTTGTTGCAAACTGAGTGTTGATGTTGCTATTGTTGTTGTTGTTGTTATTATTGTTTGTTGTTGTTGTTGTGTCCTCGGCCTGGGGCCAGAAGCTGACTGAATGGCTGGCAGCTGTCAGTCAGTTGGACGTTTTTGACCAAATCGTGTAAAAACCGTTGAAAACGACAAACGACACGTCGCCAGGCAGCTGAAGTCTCGAGCAACAGATGCAAGCTTTTCGATTCAAACTTTTCGAGATGGTTGCGTGAGTTTGGTTTAAAGTTTAATAATAAATTGAATTACTTTTTAAAATATTTAAATGAATAAAAATATATATAACAATATATTTAATAAACTTTTAACGCCAAGTGCGATCTGTAAAGCTAACTACCACTTCTGTGGTCGCCACAACTTCATCGCCCTTTTCCAGTGCCATCAAGCCCTTGAAAAAGCCGCGAGGCATTACCTCTGGCCAGTTGTCTGTATTGATTATCACATTTTTGACATAGTACACTCCCTTTGGTATGGGGCAAGTCTGATTGATAAAGGGACAATCCGTATTCTTGCCATACTCCATACTCGCTGCAAAATACTTCCAATAGGTATCAAGGAACTGGCAAAAGGGTGTCCTCGATACCGAAAAAAGCGCCTGCTTGTAATTCCCACTCCCGGTGGCATCGTTGTAAGTTTCGCCAGATACATAAAAATTATTACCTATATCCTCTTTGTAAATAATGGATCCGTTGAGTCTGTGATCCCTGCCCAAAAGACGAACGTTAAATTGTGCTATCGACCCAGTTGACTTCCAGGACTCGAATCGAGCTTCATACGGTTTTGGAAGAAACATCTGAAAGGTTATGGATTTAGATTGATTTTTCAAGGGGATATTTAATATTTAATTATGTTCTTACAAAAACTTCGGCTGCCAGCATCAATAAAATACAAAACTTTAACTCCAGCTTAACCATTATTATTCAGAAAATATTAAAAGTATTTTGATTTTAAAGTTTTGCTGCTGTTTGCTATTTATAGTTAAATATGCAGACTGATTTTATCAAAATGTGTTTTACATTTATTGCGTGCCTTGCCCTTAATATTAGTTTAGATTTAAAAGATATATGTATATTATCTGGTTTATTGGAAAGTATTAATTATATGATTTAGCTTTTTTTTATTTAAACTGTAATTTATATAATTAATATATGATTATGGTGATTTAGAGTTGTATTTAAGCTTATCAAGTTTTATAGGTATTTTTTAGTATACAACAAAATAGTTTTACTTTTTTTTAAATTTTACTTTAGACTTTTATGTACAAATTTTAAAACAAAAATATAACTATTATATTACTTTTTTTGAGAATAAAAATTATTTGAAATAGAAATATGTTACTTAAACTTCAGGTTTAATAGGATTTTAAAATGCAAAAAAGGGGTTTACTTATTTAAAATTGTAGCATTTATTTTTAAATTTTAAAATAATACAACGATATTTTTTAATTCTTTTTGTCAGAATCCCATCCCTAGTTCCTCTCCCCTCTCCCCTGTGCCGCCTTAACGCTTTTTGTCACCGGATTTCTCAGTCGACCGACCCCGTCGCGTTGCCTTTCCTCGACTCTGCCCGCGGACCGATTAATTGTTGGCACTGCGCAAGCGCGCGCGCCTCTCCTGAAAAGTTTTGTTTTTTATTTTTTTATTTTTTTGCTTTGTTTGTTTGGAAAATGTAAATTATACTTTGTGGAATTTTTTATCCTCTCCTCAGTTGGGCTTTTAATGAGGTACAACTATTTGCATTTTGATTGACAGCACTGGAGATTGTCGAAATTGGACATGCGCACGGATGCATATTTGGCAAATGTGATAATGATGCTGGTTACAAAAAATCAAAACAGCAAAAATTCCACGAAACACAAAAAATACTTTTGTTGATTTCAAAATTGTTATTACAGACTGGAAAAGTGTGGTATTTTTCAAAGTGCTAAAATTTGTAAGTGCTGGCAATACAGTTGCTACAAAAGGGGTTAGAAATATGAAGGGGATAAAATATTTTTGGGTACAGGGTCACACTGGGAGTGGTCTAAAAAATCTGGTTAAAGGGGTTAAAATAAATCGTACTCCTTTTTGAAGGGAAACCGCTCTCACTTTTTTATCAAAGGGTTGGTAAACCATTCCACTGCCACCCTAAAAAGCAGCATTCACCGTTCCTATGAGGCATTCATTTTCCGTTTTTTATTAGAGTCGCGCACATTTCAGTGCGCATATTCAAATTTCCCCGAGTTTTTCCTTTAAATTGGAAACCTTTCCAGGGAACACAAATTTGTATAAAAGGCAGTCAGTCGCCAGGACTCTGTAGTCAATCGCAAGTTGACGTCTCTCGCGAAAGGATCTACATTTTGGATTACTCTGACTGGGATTATAACTCTAATTGGATTACATACTCAAGGATACATATAAAATTAACTAACTCTTTTTGAAATATTTTTCAAATATTTTATTCTGTATTTTAAAAACGATTATTTTGTCTTTTTTTAACTTATTGAGTATTACTTTTAATATTTTTTTGTTTTAAATTTGCTATTCAGTTTTTTAAAAGCTATTCATTTCTGCTTTGTATTTAGCCAGTTAAGACAAATTTACTTAAAAAATATAAACCCATCATTAATATAACAAGAAAAATTCTTTAAGTAGTTTAGTAGTATTTTTTATCATTTTCTTATGAATACCTTTAACTTAAAGTCCGAATTTACTTTTATTTCTAGAGTGAAAGGCACATTTTTGCAAGGCGCCAAGTTTTATACGACAAATGTCTTACATTCTCTTGCAAGAAACTTCATTAAACTTTATTTTAAATTTGTTTAATATAGAATATTATTATTACTATAATAATTTTTACTAGTAACTTACTCTTTTTTTGTTTTTGTTCGAGCTATTTATCAACACTTCCATTTAACTTTCCATTCTCACAATTTCTCTGCACATATTTCCCTCGAATATTATTGCCCAATTTCTTCTCGCTGATTTTTATCGCTTCTAATTTGCTGTAATTAGCACTGGGAACAAATGTATATTTAATTTGATTTTTCGGTTTCTGCCTCGTTGGAGGCCTTAAGCAAATACTGCAACAATTTGCGTGCCAAATTGTGAACAGAGGAGGCAGCACCGCAACTGTTTATGCATTTTGTGCAGCGAGTGCAACAAATTTAATTGTGCCGATAGACATGCATTGGCAGTAAAAACCGAAAACTAATAATACTTGCAAACGGCACAGAAATATGGACTAGTAAAAAACCTTAGCTAAAGTGGCAATAAAAATGCACAGCACCGAAAATTTCAGCCCAGCGACCATGCAATGATATCACTTCGAGTCCGTACGCCGCCCTGCGTGTTGTTAATTAAGCTCATTAATTTCCGCTGCTGTCGCTTTCCTGCAGCAACAACAACCACAGTTCTTTAACTCACTAAAAAGCAACAATAGTGGCGGCAGCAGCAACAACAACGAGGAAATAAAGACGTTAACAATGCAAAAGATACTTGGATACGCAAAACTGCACCCAAGCCAACATCTCTCATTTCGCCTTATAATTTATTTAATATTTCTTTTATTTCGGTTTCTATTTTATTGTATTTATTTTTTGTTGTTGTTTGCATGCCCAGCGATTTGTTGCAATGTGCTACTGCGGCGGTCAGAAACTAAAATTAATTTTGAAAAATAACAATAATATCTCAAAGTTATTTTGTCGGCATAATTTTGCCATTTTTTATGGCTTTGCAACCGAGTACGTTCGCTCCTTGAGTCTTTTGTTGCAGCCTTAAGTTAATTTATTAGCTGCAATCATAAAATGCCATTTATAATCTTGGATTTCATTTGAGGTTTATTTGCGTTTATTTTTTAGAGTTAAAAAAAAATGTGTAGTGAATTTTTTATAGCTGAAAATTGCAGCGAGAAATTTAATTAAATTCATAGAGGAATGAATAAAATAATAAAAATAAACAAATGTTCATGGTGTTAATAAACTGAAAATATGCTGTTAATAAACTGAAAACTGAACAAGATGAAAAATAAAAAAAATAATGTATAAAAAATAATTAAGAACATTTTTAATGACAAAGGTCTATTAAGATGTTTAATATTCTTTTATAAGTCTTTAACTTTATACTTTATATGTTTATTCAAGCAACAATCTTTGGCCTTTATTAAGTTGAGTTAGGTTTTTAAAATGTATATTTTAGTTTATGATATTGTCATAAAAAAGATGTATGCAATGCATACAAAATCTCCAGTAAAATTTTTAATTTTTTTTGAGGCAGAGAAGGTTTCAAAAGAAAATTGCTTGGAATCCGCATCTAAAGTAGGAGTTTTTTTTTGGGTTTTCAGATATTTAATAAAGTAAAAAAGAAGATTTTTATAAATTCTAAAAAGAAAGCTCAGTAAATCTTCAAAAACTAATAAACATTTTTTAGCAATGACCACAAAAAGTGGCAGAAAGCACGCCATATCTCTCAAGAAATCCCTAAAGTGATACAATTCTGTGAAAAGTGCAAGATTAACTTTATAAGCCTAGCCTCTTCTTCTTAAACTGTTCAGCTCCATAAGCATTTAAAATACATCAAAATACATATATAAATAAATATTTACCCACATTTATAACGTTCCTGGTAAATGGCAGCCGTCATGCAACGAACCAATTTGAATTTACACAAAATGTTCTGTTTATAAATTGTCTATTCATAGACAAATTGTGAAAGAGAGTTCACAGCCAGTCCCCGGCGGTAAACCAGATCAGGTCATCACGACTAACCCATAATTATACCGCCCAAGAGGGGCTATCTGAACCGAGTAAGACATAAAATTATGCCAACTACGGAAATTGAAGGCCTTTACTGATGGAATGGAAATTGATAATGGCGGGGAGCTGGCGATTAGCATTTAATTCTAATGCGACTTAGACATGCAAATGATTTAACTCACGTGAGGAGCATTTTCATTTTCGTTTCGAGTTATTTATATGCAAAAAAAAAACCAAAAATACACCGAGCACATTTCAAATTTACACTCCAGACCAGAGACCACGCCCAGCTCCAGGCTCACTCGGCGGGCTTTTATGGGAATCAGGCATGCAAATCCACCCAGGCCTAATCCATGCGCCTAACTAATAAACACATTAAAGCGTAATTTGTTTTTAATACGCATTACAGAAAACAGTATCTGAGAGGAAAAACCCATCTTCAGGTCTGGCGCTCTCTACAAGGCACTCGGCCATTAGTTGGTAGCTCACAAGCCATTATTAAGTGAGTTAATAACATGTCTGTGGGAATAATTTAATATAAATCTACGTTGATCCAGTTAGGCAGCGGCTTTGCGTGAGATTTCCGCTCAAGATCTGTATTGGTTAATCACTTTTCTAGATTCTACAGATATATAGCGGAAGGATTTGTATAACTTAATGATATAGCGATAATCTGGAGCCTAGTTTTTGCATAGAACCGGAACTTAATGCAGTTTATGGTGGATTAATTCTGACTAAAATTAATTTGAATGAAAATTAAGGAAGCTTAAAGATTTGTTTTTTAAAAGAATTATTAAAGAATAGATCAGAAAGTTAGAAAATAATATATTTCATTATAAATTCACCTTAAAATAAATCTTATAATTTTAGAACTTAAGGAATTATGCCTCCATCAAGCCATAACTTTACCAAGAATATTATTTAATACATAAATATCTATCTTGCCCATCAAACTTCGTGTTAGAAAACAAAATCCCATAAATATGCGTAAGTTTAGATACCATTAATGTGGTTACGCAAAAGATCCACTATAAATAGCATAGATCTAGCTTATGAATGGACTCAAAACTAATTAAAATCGGAGGCAGTTCGGTGGCAGACTTTCTGAGCAGTTCGTGTGGCACGGTGCATGGTGTGGATGCATCATGCAAATTTACTAAAGTGTGAAATATTGCAAATTCATGCAGAGCCACACCACAGGTGGCCATCGCAGCTGGACTGACTGGACTGGACTGGACTGGACTGGACTGCGCTGTGGACTGTGGACTGGACCTCCAGACCAATAAATTAACACTCTATTTTCATACAATACTTTGGCCAGATCGCATGCAAACCAAAAGACCAAGGCAGAAAATGCTCGAAAAGAGCTTTTCCTTTGGCCAACAATTAGCTATGCATATGAAAATGTATTTCATTTGTGTTCCAGTTTTGCATCAGGGGCACGCCATGGTCTCGACTGGGCTTTATGGTAGCAATAAAATGCATTTTTATTAAATAAATATTTTCCTAGCCAACACCTAAAGCTAATGGAATTTTGTTGAATAATTTCTTCTGGTTTTTCTGGGGTGAAGGGGAAAATGTTGTGGTAATTGCGGAAATCGTTTGTTGGAGAAGGAAAATATATTGTTGCATTTTAAAAGATTTTAAAAATGGGTTTTAAACTTTATAAAGAAATGTTTTTTATTGTTTGAAATTATATTTTTAGTTTACTTTATAACCTGCTAGATGTTGTAGTTCACATATGTTATATGTTTAGATGATAGTTTTCCTTATTAGTTTTCAATTTGGTATTTACTTAATTCTTCCTTAATTCTTAATTCTTACTGCCTGGACTTATTTAAATTATTATTTACCATTATAACATTTTAATTCCCTTAAAATAATGTATTTAATTTAGAAATTATCCAGACATATTGTGACAGGATCCGTTTCGTGGAGCAAAAAAGTAAACTGAAATTAGTGAAGCTTATCGGGTCTGTCAGGCTGAAACTTCCGCAACTCTTCGACGACGGTCTTTGGCTGTTGACAATGGCGCACAACAATGAGCATTTTGGACATATGTCTGTTCTATCCAGCGATTTCATTCCCCCCCCCTCAGGACACCCTCCTCAAGTCCTGGGGAAAAACGGCGAACGGAAAACCTACCGTAAATAATAAAAGAAATCGTCTTAGGCACGCATCTCGGCCGGCTGATGGACATTCTCGCACAGAGGCGTATAAAAACAGGACATCAGGACAACGAATGCCCCACAGGACATCACTTTGAATATAAAGCAAGCGAATAAAACACAACAACGAATGGATGGATGAAGGCAAAGGACGTGTGGCATAAAAAACACTTCAGACGGAAGAGAGAGAAAATAAAAAAGAATTTCTTATTACAGATATTTTGCTTATCTGCAGCAAAACATTCGTTCACACTTCCCACAGGACCTCGACTGTGTGTGGTGTGTGTGTGTGGGTGTGTGGGTGTGGGGGTGTGGGGATTCCTTCCCTTTCATCTCTGCTTAGGACCACGACTGAGGGTGAATCTGAATCCCACCCTCCGCACACACACACATGAAACTTGGATGGACACAAATCCGCTTTTATATTTTCAACTGTCAATCGTCGTCGCAATTTCGCCCCGTACTCCCCCGTTCAGTCTGTAGGTGTTGGAATTATAATCAAAGTCCAGTTCAGTCCTCCCCCTTCGCATTCCTGGCATTATCTTGGCCTCTCCAGACTCGATTTTATTTTCTTTTTATTTGCTCCTCTTATTTTGGCCCACAAATTGTAAAGTGAAAATTCCAACAAAATTTCGCTCTTAATGCCCTTTTTTCACTTGACTGACAGGCCACTGGCTGGATTTTCTCCTTCGCAGGAGCTGAGTTTTTTCTTCTTTTTTTTTTATCTGAAAACTCCCTTTTCCCTTTCTTTGGCTTGGCCATTATTTGATGGTTTCCTTTTGCTATTTTTAAACTTTCCGTTTGCAATTTGTTGCATACTTTTGTGAAATACATTTGTTAAATTAGTTTCTGCGGGAAGATGGTAATCAAGATCGGAAAATAGTGAGTTTTCTCTTTTATTGAATCGAAATTCGGGGGAAGAAATACTTACAGAGGGGGAAAATTGAGATGGAATAGAGAAAATTAGGTATATATTTAGTGATTTTATTGTATTTTCGATTTTTCTAAGAACAAAAGAAATACTTTTAATACCTAAGAGCATCCAAAGAGTAATTAAGAACATTTAAAGATGACATATTTATAATATTTTCACAGCATTTTATTGTTTTATTATTTTATATTATATTATTTTATATTATTATACATTATTTTATATTAATTTAACGCAAATTATTATTATTTATTTATTTTAGGAGTATATTTTATTGAAATTAGCATTTGAAAGTCAAAAAGAAAATGATTAAAGCTGTATATTTCGTGTTTTTATAGTTGTTTTTGATTTTTTAAGAACATAAGATAAGATTTTGATCCCTAAGAGCATCCTAAGAGTAATCAAGCACATATAAAAGTGACTTATTTATTATATTTCCACAATTTTTGTTTTTTTATTATAATATATTATTTTATATTATATTAATTCAATGCAATTTATTATTATATATAAAATTAAGTGTATAATTAGTAAACAGTAAACATAGTACAAAAATGCACAGAACGAAATCATATAAAACATGTGTACTGACAAACTTAATTTTTTCCGAGAAATAAGTTGATAGAACCCTTAGTTTTCTAAATTTTCTCTAAAATACTTAATACCACAATGAAATTTCCAAATCAAACATTGTAAAATCATTGTTTCGTTACAAAAATTCCCCAAAAATTAATGTTCCTTTCCACAAAATGACCATTTCTTCCACAAAAATCCCCCTTAACTTTGAGAAAACAAAGCTTAGCTCGCAGCTACGGTCACATTTTCCCATCAACTTGTTCAAATGGCTGCATATTTAGGTTTATGACAACGCAGCACATAAATCTCACAAGGCCAGGACTGCTCGCCGGGGTTGCTCGATGCTAATGAGCCGCGTCCAGGTCGGGATGTGTTCGTATGCCGGATGTGGCCGGGATTTCACCTATTGTGGCTGAAGCAGAAAGTTTTTCGTGGCCAAGAAGCACCGACAATGAATCAGAGCCAGAGCCAGGGAAGAAGCCTTAACCCCAAACCCCGTGGCAGCCGCCAGTGAAGCGTTAGAACTGCCAAGTTTGCGAAAATTTCGGAAATTTCCGAATGTCGGGGGGTGCCGCGTACACATATATCTTCGCTTGCCTTGCATGCATAATAATAACAATCATAAAAATTGCGGCAGGATAAAGACGGAACGAAATTATGCATACAATAATCATGGTTCATGGCTCCGTTTCCTTGGCTAAACTTTTGCCTTTTGCCATTTGAATTTATGACTAATCAAATGCATATAATTTTTACTAGCCGAAGATTTATGTGCGCTGATTTGGTGGAGTTTATGGGAGGGAAAAAAAGACAGGATGAGAGCCACCCCTATGTAAATTGAGGCCACCCTTATTTTAAATGCAAATGAGGCGCAAAGGGGTTGGGGTTAACCAGAAGCTTAGCAGTCTTGAAGGGTGATTTGGGTTTGTAGAAGATTTTAAAAAATTCAAATGGCGGCTAAAAAATGAAACTGACATCCCTTTCGCTCAAGTAATTCATTTTTCAAAATGGTGGGTAATTTTTTAACAGAGTTTGAAAATGCTTGAACACATATAAAGTTTTAATTTAAATTAACAAGACAAAATGCTCTCTTTTCTTAGCTTTCCATTGAACTTAAAGCTTAGATGATTAATTAGTAACTTGAATATGATTAACAATATATCTTGACAAGTACAGAAATTTAATTAGAAATATATATAACTTGTAAATAAAAATTCTTTTAAATTTAAACCCTACAAAACTTAGAAAGAACTCCCTTTTGTTACCTTAATGACACCTGCAATGCAAGGTAAGCTCTTCCATAATGCACAAAGTCTTCTTGAATATGTACATCCAAATGCTTCTAGACAGAGCAAATAAAATCGATTTTATGTCACTTGCCATGGTGGCTTTTCCGCCATACATGTACATATGTGCAACAGCAGCAAGGAAATACGAAAAAAGGGAAAATGGACAAGAAAACTCTCTTTGCTCTCGGGGTTTCCCCCTTTTTTTTTGAGGTAAAACTTTCCTATTTTTGCATGAGCTTGGGGGTCTGGGATGTGATTCCTTATATGTAGACTGAATACAGCTTCCAGACTGTGCGTGCAAGATAAGAACTGGGGAAAAACGGGACGTGGAAATACGACACAAGGGGGCGTCTGCCGTTCGGAGTTTCCTGCTGCAAGGAGCGTGTGCGAGATCTGTCTGCCCTGCAGCAGGATATCCGGTTTCCAATGTATTCGCACAGACAGACAGTCGAGGGTTGGGGAAGGGGGCTGTGCAGCTTGTTTCATATGGGATTCAAGTCGAAGGGATTCGTTTCTTGGTATTTAAACTGGAATTAGTCAAGGAAAAGTTGCAAATTGAAATTGATGTAAATAAATGTGTGAAGAAATCAAGAGGGAACACTTCTACGGGTATATTAACTCAGATTTTTGGTGTAATTTAAATAAAAAAAATATTTATTTGGGAAGTTCGGTAGTCTAATTATAAAATTAATTATAAAAAATTTTACTAAAATTAATTTTAATGTTATTTTTAATGTATTGTTAAAATGACGATTTTAATGTTACTACTGCCAGTTCCTAAGTTTTATAATCATTTAATTAGTTGATTAAGGTAAACCTAAATATTTATGTTAACTAAAACTACCGTCTTTATATTTGAAATATATTATTTTATTCTTTCAAATTTAATTAAATAAAAAATATCCCCTTAAACTGATTTTTTCACAATACTTTCCCTTAGCAAACCAAACTAATATCCACAAAATCACGAACAATAACAAGACCTCTTATTTTTCTTAATCACTCACAGCAATCTTAAGCGTTTCGACCTATGTAAATCCTATGGTTATGACCAAATTACAATCGCCGACAACAAAAAATTGTAAACAAAAACATTAGAGGCGCAAATAAAAATAATTTATGTTGCATGCTTTTAGGCGAAACTATCAATTTACCACAAAGTTAATGAAAGATAATTTCAAAGCAGGGAGCAGATACTTTACCATTTCGGCCATTGAATTTTATGCTCGGAGCAGCGTAAAAATTACACGAAAAATTACCGAGTGATGAGATGCTTTTAGTGCTAATGCCTCAAATGTACCCGGGGATCTGCTGACCACAGCAAGGCCAGCAGAAAAAAATAGAACTCCTTTTGGACGAGGGCAAAAAACAGGACATAAAATCTACAGCTGCATAAAAACCCTCTTTCAATTAACATAAAATTAGCATTCCAATTCAATTTATTTTTATATACGGCCTGCCCCCTAGCCGGACAAATGGGTTGAACTTATTTACGCGTTTTTGGTAGATTCCCAAAAACAGGCCCAAAGCCAGGGCAGCATTTACATTCCCAAAAAAAAGAAAAAGGAGAGAGCAGGCGAAAAAACAACAACGATGCAAGGGAAGAGGGGAAAATTCATGGCGGACCTGGGTGTGGGTGTCCGGGAAATGTAAGTGGTCATAATAATAAAAATAATGATGCCCGCAATAAAGCTGATTCAAGTCCTTCCCCGGGCTCCCAGCCAGAGAGCGAGCCGGTTATTGGCTCGATAGGCCTGGACATTTGGCGCGTCGACGATTTGCGTAAAAAATGGCAGGGTCCTTGCGCAGATAAAAAAGCAAACACCAGCAAACGAAAAGAGGCAAAGGCCGGAAAAGCATTGCCAACAAGAGAGAAAAGCCGTGAGGGGAAACGGTCAAGCGGCACGGGCAAAGATTTTCCTGCGAATCAGCGTATTTTTCATGCTGCAGCGATTATTCACCACTGCGTTGGCAGGAATGTGCACTGGGAGAAAAATATTTAATATATTTTGGGGAAGTACAGAAATTGTTCAGGAGTTAGTACGGAACTGGGTTAATTATACATTGTTTTATTTAAATGATAGGACAGATTATGCCTTTAATGTTTGTTGGAAAATAATAAACATTTGGTTGGTAAAGAGTTATTTAAGAATGGGTTCAATATAATTAATTAAATAAAATAATAGAAAATTTAAAGGCTTTAATATTATTTATAAAATATACTATAACATATTCTTAGTTTAATATTCTATAAAAAGTTAATGGCGGACTTCTAGAAAATATACTTATAAATAAATAGTTCATACTTAAAGCAATCAGGAGAGAGCCATCTTGGCAGTATCAAGGTATCCTATTATATTGTATTATTATTAATTAAATCTACGTTAGATTATTTATTTTATATGCATATTTATATTTATTAAATACCTAAATATACCTAATAATCCAAGGAATAAATAGAAAAGGGTTCATACTTTAAAAATTGAATTTAAAGTACCTTCTTACCTCTTAAAAAGACATTTTCATCTAGTAAAATTTAAAATTTTCTTTAATAATAATACACACATCATACATTTAATAATTTATCCTTAATTTAACCCATACCTACCCCCTATTTTCGCACTGTGTCCGACAAAAATACCGACTCACCCACTCGATCCAGCGACCCCTGGCGCGTCGTACATCTTGGCCAAAGTGTCATAAATTCATAATAACGCAAATAAGCACCGGCACTAGCCGAACGCAAAACTTATCGGAAGCATCTAAATCGGTACCAGCAGCAGGAGCAGCAGCAGCGGGAAAACGGGAAAGCGGGAAAGCGGGAAAATCGGCCAAAGCCCTGGCCAAAGGCATCTTGCCAATAACAACATCGATGGGCTCGTCCTCTGTGCATGTTTGTATATATATGGCGGCAAATACGTTTTTTACGACTTTATGCTAAGCACTTTTTATGCATAAAAAGCAAAAAAAAAAAAAAAAAAATCAAACAAAAAAAACAACCACCAAAAGGACGACGAAGCGATGCTGGGAAACCACCACGCAGCGGCCAGGAACAGATCCTGGCGCACCACCAGCCACATAACCGTTATTTTCCTCTCGGACGGGTCCTTATTTATGCGTTTTTTAGTATGGAAAGCACACGGATACACAGGCACACACACACATACATCCTTAGATATCCTTTCAGCGACGCGTATGTAAAGAGCAAATAGCGAGCGAGCAAGTGCGCTTTTGCCTTTTATGCCTCGGGTAATATATTGAAAATAGCTGTCCGGCGTAATAAAATGTATCTTCATTTGAGTGTGTGCGTGTGTGTGTGTGTGTGTGTGTGTTGGTGTTGGTGTTGGTGTGATTGTGTGTGTTTGCAAGGACCTTTGTGTGGCTGTTTCGTTGTGCGTTTGTATGCATACCAATAAAACTGCCAAATGTGAAAAGCAACAGCCACAAAACAAAACTCAATTTGCTTACCACCGGCACAGTGGTAAAAAATTTAATTGAAGTTTATAAAAAAATATATACAATAATATTTTAACATTGTTTTGGAACATAATTAAGTTGAAAACATGAATAAATTGTCTAAGTATTAATGTAATATATTTTAATTGTGCTTAAAGTAATTGAATATGTTTTTAGAAAATCGATAACATATTCAAGGATTAAGAATAAACTTTAATACTTTATATACTTCTTAATGATTTTATAGTTGTGCTTATAGTTATTTAGTATATTTATATATTCCATTTTTATTTTGTATTTCCATAGAAATTGTTTCGATGATGTAAAAAATAACTACAGCATTATTTCATGAGAGGTTTATGTTTTAACATTTAAAAATTAACTTTAAAATTCCCTAAATGAGCTTTTTAACTTATAAATTTAATGATAGTATTTTATAATTGTGCTTATGGGTATTGAAAGTATTTATTACTAAAAATTAGTTAGCACGGATTTATTATTTGGAAATTTAGTATTTTTAACATAAATAAATAAATAAATATATGATAAAATTTTAGCTTTATTGCCATTTTTGCTTAGGTCTCTAATAAAATAAGTTAATTTAATATTCAAATACTTCTTATTATATTGCCATTATTTTTTAGCTCTAGATAAATTAAATATTAAAATATTTCTTACCTACATTTATATGTATATTCCCAACCCCACAGTGCTCTCAAAAGTGCGCTGACCAGGCCCACTCCCTCCTCTTGATGCCCTCCCCCTGCTCGTCCATTCATCCATTGTCATCATCTTTGGCCATTTGGCATCCCTCTGTCTGGGGGCTATGTTTTTGAATTGCTGCTCAATGAAATTGCATCGATGATTATGTTGATTTTTCTTACCATTTCCTTTTATTTGCGATTTTTGCTTGGCTCTTCAATTTTTTCATCTCTATTTTTCTTATATATTTTTTCCTTTTTTTTTTTGTTAGCTGCAACAGTTTTTATGTTCATAAATAAGAAATGGTCGTAAGAGCTCGGAATAAAGCGCATGGAAATGCGAAGCTTTGAATAATTGATGGCATTGGAACAATCAAACAGAACAAAGAGATATGGTCAACAAATGCGTCATGCAATGTAATCAATTTTTTATCTTAAATTTAATGCATTATTTGTATGTAGATGAAAGAAAGAATTAGACAAATTGAAGTCCCGGACAAAGGCAACAATTATTCCCAACTGTTGGTGGTAATCATGGAAATTTATCCCTCAAAATTTCACAAAAAAAACTCCTCAAAAAGCATGTTAAATTCACAGATTACTTATTTACATTTCACCCCCGTGTAAACACCCTTACTTATAACCCAAAAACCCCCAAGCACATATGCCTAAAACACGAAGCTAATACAAAAAAGATTTAAATTCCATTTGGACAGCATTAGCACTTTGTCTCACAATCCGAAACTTGGGACAAATCCCCCTAGAGACCTGGGACTGGGATGTAAACAAAAGTTTATTCCTTAAGTGTTCGCACATAAAAAATTCATGAAAATTCTGATGAATGTCATGACGGGGAAAATTGCGAATAATTTGGGCAGCATTTTTGCAACTCTAACGAAATGAAAACATCTCAAATAAATATTGATCTTCGAGAGCAGAACGAATTTCCCAACTTCATTGAGAGTTATTTTATATTTCGAATGTAAAACGAATTCGCAATTCATTCTAAACAAAAATATTTCCCCCTAGGCCAACCCTCCAGAGAATCTGACCAAAGAAAATAAATTTACAAATAAAATTCCGCACACACAACCGAAAAGGGCAAAGGTCCTTGAAGGTGGAAACAATCTAACCACAAAAAAAAATATAGAAAATACAAAATTTCGAATGTCCAGGACTTGAGGGAGAGTGTCTGCCTGTAAATCCCACATGAAAGATTACCCTGAAAACGCACTTGATGCCACCGCCACACGAGGGTAGCAAAAAGATGAATAAAATCTAAAAAATAACCTCAAAAAATGTATAATTTTTTGTGCTCTGTGGCCAGAGGCGAGTTTTTCCATGTTAACAGTGTTGTTTTTTCCGCCAACTCGACCCCATGAGGGTTGCGAAGCGATAAGGCGAGAAGGGGGCAAAACCCTGACATGTTATTATGCCGAAATAATTTTATAATTTATTTATTTTACCCCTCGTCCAGCGTGCTTTGTGTCGTTTTGCCATTCGTTACGCCTGCCATCTTCCAGGATGACATCTGAGTAAGCTTCTCCATTTGGGGAGCCCTTTAGTCCTTTATTCCTTGTGGCACATCCACATCCACATCCACATCCACATCCCGTCGGATGCTGAATGGAGAATGCTGATGGCAGCAGCATCTTAGTGACATTTCAGCATTTCCTGTTTTCTTCTCCGTAAAAAGCACGCACAATTGTTAAAAATATTTCAGGAATATGTTACAAAAAATAATGGCAGTTGTGATGGCAAGGGTTTTATATTTATTGTATGGTTTAAGGGTGGTAAAACGGGCTTAAAGATTAATTTAAAATTGTTTTATTTACTTAAAAGGTGGTGTCAAAGGTGCCTGAAGTAGAACACTAATTTTTGCATTTAATTATTTTATATTTAATTTAAAATGACTGAAATTTTATTTAAAGTAAGGAAATTATTATTAAATTAATTAAACCAATGTTTCCTGATTCATTATTCTTTAATTTACTGATAAATTTAAGTTTCAACAAAAAACATATGTCCCAAAGTCAAAACAAGCTTAAGAACCTCACCAGATCTTTGTAAAAATACCTTAAAAACTTCTTATAAAAAACTATAACAAAGAACCCATATTTTTTCCTACAAAATTCTTCCGAAACACTTTCCCAACTCATTCAAAAAACATCCTCCCTTTGACCTTTTGTGATAAAGAAAATATAGCACTACCCTTCTCAAAGTCTTTCATATACCAGATCCAGCCATAACTTTTCAAATCGAATTACCAACTCCGCTCTCTAACCAAAAAACCAATTCCATACGCAACATTACGCAATTGAAAATCGAATTGTGTTTTCATTTTCCATTTTAGGCCAACATTTTCACAACAAATTAGATTTTACAATTCGAGAGCCATATATGCGGCAATAAAAAATTGCATTTATGTGAATCGAGCCCCAGAGTCCGATAAAAATGAAGGCGGACTCTCCTCTCCGTTGATTAGATTGGCCGAAAAAAATAAAATGTTAGATGGATGGTTGGACAGTCTGGACACCAGTTTTGTGAGGAGTTTAAGTGGCTTGCCAGGAATTTACATAAAGTCAATCAATCATGGCATTTGCCAAGGGCCGAGGCACCATTTTGCATGTGGGACTAACACACAGACACTTGTGAGATTCCATTAATATCCAGCTTTCCGGGGGTGGTTTCTCCAGTCTCGAGATTAGCATTTCGTCGCTCATACGCCCCGTGGCACTGCCACTGGCAGTGAGCTTGCATAATAAACGAGAACGCCGTCCAAGTCGCAGTCTGGAGTCCCCACCGAAGGGTGTCATGATGAATGACCGAGCTGTCGCAGGACTCTCCACTGGCCCAGAGCACTTGATCCTGCTCCAGTATTTGTCCATTGTCCTGCCGCTCAGGACCATCATTTTTCATGTGTTTAAAAACAGGGACTAGACGGGGAGGCGAAAGCATAGCATAGCGCAACAGTAGCTGAAAAACTGTTCAAATTTGATTTACTCACTTGATTACTCGGAGTCCTGCTCCCCTGTCCCAGCTCTGATTTCTGGCCGTGTATCCCAGCGAGCTTGTTGCCCCGAAGGCCAGTGTTTGGCCAATTGTCGAGTGGCGTGTAATTTGCGTAAAAATGTCATATTCATATTCAACTTGAGCGGCTGATGTTGATTGATGAGCCAGCAGCTCAAGTGGCAAGGATCTGCGAATTATTCCAAGAACTTGGACACTTAAATTCTTGAATTGTTTCGGGGGAAAGATTTAGATTGATTTGGGACTTGGAGTGGTTTTTCTATATATGGATTTTAAGCGGGATTAATTATTAATTTAACAAATAAAAATTAATGTAATTTCAAATGTAAATTCAAGATTCAAGATTCAAGATGGAATAAATATAGTGACAAGTTTGTCTAGATTAGGGATTTTTTACGTGAAAGAATAAAGGTTCTTTAAAGTAACTTATTTATAATTGGAAAATCAAGTTGTAATCACTAACAATTTTAGGATTAATATTAAGAGAATTACAAAGCCCAACATAAGTACCTTGGGACTTGATTATCATTTACAGATTTTTAATATATTATATATTTATTTATATATATATATTTTATATTAATTTATAAATTTATATATAATATATATATATTAATATTTTAATATATTATTATATATATATAGTAATTAAATTCTTACCATATCTTCCCACCTTTTTAGATCTTGTTAAAAAGAAAACACGTAAAATCAAATGAAAATTTTTTCAAGGTACAGAAATAAAACTTCAACCTGCAAAAGGTCCTTCAGTATTTGATATGTGTTTGTGTCAGGGGCAGGCCAACAACAAGGACTTTTGACCCCAATGAGAGTAGAAAGGAGGCAAAACAACAACACAAGGCAAAAGTAATTTAAAATTTAGAAACGAATGAAAGAAGCCCGAGAGTCATGTAATTCGTAAAAAGGACACACGCCTGATTGGCACGCACATGACACAGGCAGTAATACATACGATATCGTACATGTATATATATATATATATATATATAATATATATATTTATATATATATATGTATACTATATCCAACATACAATACAAAGTCAAATATTTGATGTTGGCGCATTTCTGTTTCAACTTTCTATTTGGCATTTCTTTCTCCTCCGGTTTTTTGTTCATTTTAAAAAGAAGGAATTCGGGGTCTCCTTTCCAGCAACAATGTAATGAAATTGACATATATATATGTATATATAGTATATATTTGTGCGTGAGTGTCTTATCCTCTTGCTCATCCTGGCAGTCGAATTCGAATACCAATCCCATTTCAATTCCCCTACTCCAGATCCTTGCCACTCGTGTGTCTATTCAACTCTGTGCTAATTTCTACGCATTTCTTCTCCTTTTGACTTTTCTGCGGAGGTGTGGCTGTAAAAAAAATAAAATAAAATCCAACTTGATTACTCAGGCATTCAAAAGGCATTTTGATTAGTCGAAAAGTGGCAGGTTGGACATGTGAGGGGCTCTGGTCTGGCATTTTCACTTTTAATTTGAACTTTTGATTGGGGGAGAAGAGCGTTTTTTTATCCACCAGGATAATACTTCAAAGCTGTTTAGATTTTTTAGTAACATTTTGGACAGGGAGGGGCTTACCAAAAATAAGGAATGGGATTAGGTTTAGAGGGAATTAACTAGCTAAGGAAATTTTTAAACTATGTTTTCAATTTTTGAAAACAAATAATCTTTTTAATCAAATGTTTGTGAAGCTTTATCCTAGATCTGAGTAAGTTAAATAAATTCTGTGAGGTTTTTGCATGGAAAATTGTTGAGTAATAGGAACCCTTACCATATAATAATTAATTAATTGATGTTCTTCATTATTTAAAGCTTTTATTACTTTATTCTTCCTTCCTTCAACTGCTGCCTTAATTGTAAATCTAACCTTTGTACATAAAGTCCATGTGACATCTGTTTTACCCAATATTTATCTGGCCCATTTTGAGAGTTGTATAAATTCCGAAACCTTAAACAAACATGAAATAGGAACAAGAACTCGAAACAGTTGAACTTTTAGTTCATCAGCATTGAAATTGAACTGTTTTTTCCTTTATTTTCTTATTTAGTTTAATTTTGTGTCTCGTATTTTATATGCAGGAGGGCATATATTGGCACAGGACAAATAATCACAGGCATCCCTCCCCAATTCCAACTTTGTCCTGTGTCTCTTCTGTGTAGTGTAAATAAAATGTTGCAAAATTTTTGCCTCTCTCTTCGTTTTTTTTGTATTTTTTGCAAACTCGAGAGTTTGGGTATTGGACTCGGAGGAGGCCCTTTCCGTGTGCTCTACGGTTCGTTGCACGTTGCCACTGATTGGACACATGTCGGAGGGCAGTGAAAAATCTCTGGGCAGGTAATGGTAACTCCTGCCCCGAAACTAAACCGTAAGGCGGACACGCGTGTGGGCGGCCACATAATGAGACATTTATTTAAAAAGAACATTTGAACATTCGAACATTTGAACATTCGAACATTCGAACATTCGAACATTCGTATATTTTTGATGGGCCATATCTTGGCTTGTCCAGCTCGAGGGCTGACATTTTCCCCAGGCTAGGTTTTTTTTTTTACGTAGGTTTTTTGGGTGAGAGAAACGTGTCCTGGCTGTTTAAGCAGTCCATGGGATATGAGCCATTAAATTAGTTAATATTGGTAGGTAGTTTATTTTAAAAAGAATATTACAGGGGCTGTTAATGGGGAGGGGGGTTGCAGCTGACAGAGGGAAAGTTGTATTAGGTTTTTTTTTTTCATATAGAAGTTAAATAACAAAGCTAATTTATATATATATATTTTCGAAACTAAGCTTTTTATATAGAAATTAAATACCAAATTTATATATATTTTTATAAGAATTTAGATATTATTTGCATAATGTCATTGAAAATAAATTGAACTAAACTCTTTGGAAACAATGGTTACTTTTAAGGAATGTGATTAATTAATTCTTAATTCTAACTTTAATTTTAATTTTTTTTTTGTCTATATTTATGTCAAGAAAAAGAATTAGCTGATTCCAGATTATCCCCTATTCCTCACATTTCTTCTTCTAAAACCACATCCCAACTTCTTCTTGCAGGAACTACCCACCCCTTTGGAACCCTTTTAGTTATCCTGGCAAAAACAAATTCATACATCATCTTTCATGCAATTTTCTCCCCGCGCTTTTCATCCATTTCCTTCCCCTCCCCCGGCGAACATAATTTTCTAAGAAATTAATATGAAATCAATCAAATATAATTTTCATTTACGTTTTGCCCATTTGGGTTTTCCACGATTTGCCGGATCATCGTGGCCATTTCCCGTGGTGTTAATGAAAAAGTTCTGTGTTCAACAAAAGAGTTGAAAATTCCAATTTTTGTCATGCTCATCGGGAGAAAGTTTTCCCGGTAATTTGAGCAGGCGAAAACATTAACCCCTTATCGCCAAAAGCGAGCATTCATTAACTGACCCCCAGGCGTAATTAATCTCTCTCTCGGCGAGAGATTCTCTACCGCCATTTCTCCCTCAAAGGAAAAAGGAAAGGGAAAAGCCACCCCCTCACGAAGTGGCAGTTGCATGTTGTAAATTAGATTTCCGTCTGTCATGGCCACCCTCGTAAGCGAGGGTTGCTGCAGCAGCTCGACCTCGGCTCGTTTGAATGCAAAACTGCCTTTGGTCATTAACCTGTCTGAAGCACTTTGCAGCTAACTTCGATCCTGAGACTCGGATTTGGATCTCTCCCCAGCGAAGGGTACAGCGAAATGCTTTCAGCATTCGAACTTTTGCCACCCCCAGGAAAACTACAGAGTTTTCACACTGTCACGATGCCAATGCCGATGCGACGCCATTTTTGGCCTGAAAAACTTCTTAATGAACTTTAACTTGGACTGCGAGGGAGGTTGTCCTTGGGTTTGGGGGTTAAATAGCTGCACAAAAGGGTTAAACAAGTGTTAAAGGGTTGGGGGGGGAGTTGGGGTTGGAGGAGGTGGTTAGAGGTCATCAATCATATTTTCTGCATAGCTGAATCATTTACGCCGCTCAGTTTTGGGTTACTTAATGGGTTTAGCCATTCAAGGGGATTAGTTTAATCATGGAAAACTGATGGTTCCCAGGGTGAATATCTTGTAAATAAACCTTAAATAAATTTTAGAAGTAGAAAGTTTGTTAAAATATAAAATATTTTAATCTTATTAGTACCTAAAGTAGATAAATTCTTATATTTAGAAGGCTTTACTTTATGTAGCTTAAGTTTAAGTTTATTCTGACATTAATTAATGGAAAAATTATTAAAGTATTAGAATGTAAGAAGTATGTTTTAAATTCCCAATGTATACTTAAGTAAATTAATATAATCCCTTAAATTAAACAATTATTTTTAATTTTCTTTAGACAAACCATGACATTTTTGTTTATTTCTTTATACAAACCCTACTCTCCCCAACAAACATTAAAACAATGACCTACAAATCCCAAGATGGCAATTTCTGTTTTTCAAAACTCATCCAAAACCCAGACTGAACAATATATATCCCGGGGCTCAGCTTGGAAATAAATCTTGCGGCTCTACGAGAGGCATTTGTAAATGCGAAATGCTTTCTTTTATGCGTTTTCAATGCCCAACAAAATCACATGGAAATAATGGAAAAGCAATTTCCATTTCCACAGAGAGAGAGAGGGAGAATGCGATTGGCTCGAGACAATTCCCCAGCAGCGATTTGACCATTAAAATTATACCCACAGGACGGGCAGGCATAAAAAGCGGAGGACAGGGCCAGAGTATCTCCAACTTGAATATGAAATCGTTTGGAAATGCTCAACGACCAAATTGGTATTTGGAAAAGTGCACAGAAGACCCAAGGATACGAAGATGTTTCAAAAGAGTTTATTCCTCTTATTTTTTTGGGGCTCTGTGTCTGTGTGTGTGTCTCGTTAACTGCGGGGGAAGGATACGGAGTACTGGGGTAGGTAACTTCCTTACGTGTTGGCCGGTCATATTTTAGAAACTAATGTGACATTTCGATTATTCGATTGGATTTAATGTGTTTTATGAGTTTTACACGCTCCAAACGTTCCGCTAGTTCCCCCATTTTTTCCGACTTCTTTGCCGTGTCCTGCCCGTGGAGAAAGTGTGTGCGGAGAAAGTGATGACAACTCTGGCAGGACGACAGGGGGAGTTGGTCGAAGGAGAACAGGATACAAATGGTTAGGCCCTGTCACTGCCTTGATTCAGAGATAAATGTCGTGGGCGTGGAGGACATGCTGACCAATAAAAGGAGGTGGAGAAAATAGGAGAGTCCTTTTTTTTGGTTTAGGTTCCTTTCTGTTTTTCCATATAGAATTTTGGTAAGATATTTTGAGTGTAATTATTAAACGATTTAAGTTTTTAATAAAGTCATAAACGGAAGGAGCCAGTGAATTTAGCAGTTACGTCTTTGATAATAAATGATAAAAATAATGAATTTAAGTCCCGTCTAAAAGTCTTAGAAATTGTGCCACAGAACTGTTAAAAAATTGCTTATAAATCGCTCTTTAATACGGTTCAAAAATCACTTTTTTAGCCGCTTTTATACCCTAAATATAGACGCAAAATCAGCTTCAAATAACGCTCCAGAGTCGCTTTAAAATCGCGTCAAGGTTCAAATCAGCAGCAAAAGACGCGCCTGAAACCGCATTAAAAGTCGCGTGGAAAACCATAACCCCGAAAACCGCTAAAAACCTATGCTAAAACCGCGCCAAGAAACGCTTGAAAACAGCGCCAAATAAATCTGGTTTTTAGCTTAAATTAAAGAAATTGAAATAAAATTGTAGAGAGTTTTGGTTGAGCTTTCCAAAATATATATTTATAAGCGTATATCATTTATATGTATTACCAGAAATGTTTATTTATATTTAATATTTTTAATAAACGCGTCAAAAAACGCGCGAAATCTAAGTAAAAGCTTGTCTTAAAACCCGCGACAAAAGACGCACCAAAATGTGGCTTAAAAACCGCAACGAAACCCCTTAAAAATCGCATTAAAAATCTCAACAAAAACCGCTCAAGGGGCACTTAAAAACCGCGCGAAGAACCGCTTAAAAAATATCAACAAAAAAACCTTTGGTTTGTAGTCAAAATTTCAGATACCTAATTCTTTAAAAGGGTTTGATACAATTTTCTAATATATGTAAAAATACATATTCTTTTTCCTTTAAAAAAATTATAAGTATTTAAATAAAATAAAACGTATTCTTTTCAAACAAAAATTAAAATAAAAATCCATACTAACCAAAATTCACTTAAACTTCTTCCTATCATCAACACGATCTCAAAGGAAGAGTACACCCCGCAACAGAAAAAAAGTGGCAATTTTCCTGGACTTTCTCCTCCCTTTGTTCCCCGGATCCCCTCACACACCCACGTTGAAACTTTAACTCATTTGTATGCCAAACAGCAACAGAACTAAAAGTTTTTTCATGTGCCTCCCCCACTTGGATTTATTTATTTTACTTTTTTTCCTCACATCTTTTTGCTCAACTCTGCACTTATTACTTATTACTGGACACACACACACGCAGGAGAGGAAAAACCCTAGACATGCGAGACATGGAAATTCATCATCAAAAATGAATAATGTCTACACTTAATGCGGCCAAGGATGTAGCGAGCGCAGGGATCTCGAGGAAACTCGAACTCCCCCGGACTCGGACATTGCGGATAAGTCGCATCGCACCCTGCTGAATCGCAATTCGCACCCCATCAAATGGCGGGGCGTGAAGCCAAAGGAAGTCTCTTCTCAGATGGGTCCTGCCAGTGCTGTCAAGGTTTATCCCAAATTTGAGGGAAAAGGGATAACATTAGGAGAGAAAACAAAGCAGAAATCACAAGCAGAATGCATTTCTCTTGTGCCTACATTTAATTATACTGCCTTAAAATGAGTAAATGTTTTTAATTTTAATTTCCTATTTAAGTTAGGTTAATATTCCTAAAAATGAGCTTAAAACTAGCTATTTTTCCAACAAAATCTTAGAAAAGAAATCATTTTCTATGGCTTAGCAACATCACTGATTTGTGGATTAGGTCTTTGGGGGAAACGGTTGCTTGAATATTAATTGTGAATATGTAGAAGACCCCACTGCCAAGCGGCTCCAGCCCTCAAAAAAGGGAAACAAATGTGCAGACTTACGAATGCAGGCGACGTGCATGGGTCTGGGCCAGGATTGATGCAGTGTCTTCTGTCCTGTCCTCGTCCTGTCCCCTGTCCAGACCAAGCGGATAATGTGTCGGGCGAGGGCTGAGATCCCTCTGAGTCAGTATCTAATAGATTTCTGGCAAGTGTCGAGATAAAAACATAATACAAAGGCATGGAGCTGTCAAAGGGAAATTACTTATACCATTTGGGAAAGGGAAGAATCGGACCAGCAGGCAATGATTTGATGAGTAAGATATTTATACAATTGGTTCTCTGATACTTTGGGATTACTGAAAGTGAGTTTTAATTAATTTTATTTATTGTTAACAAATAGGATAGTCTTTTAGAAAGAGTTTTATAACAATAAAAAGCCTAAAATTGGTTATTTTCATACTTTGGAATTACTCAAATTGTTTTTTAATTTATTTTATGTATTGTTAACTAAAACGACAATATTTTTTTCAGTTATCAAAACATTAAAGCATAACATTGTTTTTTTATATACTTTAAGATTACTTAAATCAATGTTTATAAATTAATTTTTATAGTTAAAGGGTTAAAGTGGTGAGCCCCTCTCTTGAGCCTTCAACTAAAGCTAAGCTCCGTATTAGTTTAAATATTTCTTTTATATTATTTATTTATTTATTTTCATTTATACAGTTAATAAACAGTATTTAAAAAACTCTTTTTTATCACAGAAGTATAAAAAAAAATTCGATCAAGTTAGTCAATCATTTCTATTTTAAAATTCAACAGTTTTCTGATTTTAAAACTATGTCGATTTCTTTATATAAATCTTACAAAATCACCAAAATCCATTTCGGCAAGAGTATTTCCTAGAAAATTAACCTAACAGACACTCCTGATGGAGGTCATCCATTAAAGAACATCCCCACGTAGAAATCATTCAGCAATTGCGGCACTTATGAGTATTTGCACGCCCTCGAGACTTGTCAGCCCATACTATCAACTACAGATGATAGATATTCGTATCAGAATGAAGTATCCAGAGGACAACCCTTAAGCAGGATACCAGAAACCGTCCAATTTACCCAGGGAAGCCGCAAAAAAATACCAAGTTATAATTTCCCGTCCAGACTTATCATCTTAGTGATCAGCAGAAGAGCGAAACACTTAATGAGCTTTGAAATTGTTCTTGCTTCACGTACGCCTAATTTAGTTCTAGAAAAAAAAACAAAATCGAAATGAAAACGTTGCAGAATCGAATTGAAATCGAAAACGGCATTGAGGGGACAACAAATCAGAGAAAGTTGTTCTAAGGCCGGACCATAAATTATGGGCAATTAATATGTAACACGTTAGATTCGAATTCGATTCGAAACAGCCTCTAAATGGCGACTCCTTTGGCCATTTGTCAGCAAGGATGTGGCCATAAAAAAGCTACCGCTGCACCCCCAGGCTTGGCCTACGTCCCCGAACTCCTATCGCTTTTTTTTTTGTTCCCTCCAGATAAATCACCATTAAAAAAAGAAACGCGTTCCGGAGTGGACAGTCCGCACACATAAAATAAAATTAACTTAAAAAGCAAATTCTCACAGGGACATATTTTATGTGACAATGTCCAATTCGGCTTTGTTGGCTCATAACTCAATGGGCTAATCCTTTAAATAGGACATTCATGTTATCCCGCCTAGACGTTCACTGAGTTGTGACCATTAAAATGGAATTTATATCTCAAAAAACGAGCAAACGAAACTCTTTTCGCCTGTCTCCGTCTCATATTGATATTTATGACATTTGCAATGCATTATCGTTCTTATTGGATTGTTATTATTGTTATATATGATTGTTATTATCATGGCTTAGTTGAGGAGGAATGGGATCATCATTATTTAACTGTGTAAGTCAGAATATAGGGAGCTTAGATTTATTTATTTAAATATAAATATGTTTATGTTGGTTATTCTAAACTCAAAAAAAAAAGTAAAAAACACATTGCAAAATAAAAAAAATTTTAAATCATCTAAAAATTATGTCCGAATTTTTGTTATAAAATGTTTTGGATTTCAAACTTTTTGTAAATTTTTTAAACCAAAAATCAAAGAACTGAACAGCTTAATTTAAAAAGAACCCAAAAATCTTTAACGATTTTAAATCACTTAAAATTAAGCCTGAAAGTACACTTTAAATAATGTTCTGTTTCAAGCTCTACGTCCCTTCAAAATTTAAACAAACATTTTGTAACACACTTTTAGACTTCATTTCAATTGATTTCAAATCTATACATAAGTTATTTTAATATAAAAAAATGTATTTATTATTTTTTATTTCTTTCCAATGTACAATAATAATCCCGCATACCGAATGGTATAAAAATATTATTTTTTATATTTATTTATGCCCCCTTAATACCGCATACCAAATGGTATAAAAATATTATTTTTTATATTTATTTATTCCTCTTGTAATGGCTAAGATTCCTTCCCTTTGGTCAAATTTTTGCCCATACAATACCAATTCAATTTACAGTTCATTACTTTTCATAATTTCTGCCTTGTAAACTGAAGGACTCCAGGACTCGTGCATGTAGGTGGACCCCTCATCCCGCATGGAGGGGGAGGCAGCTGTTCAAAAATCCCACGCAGCAAAAATACAAGTCCTGAGGGTTGATTGGAAAGTTTCTCGTTGGCCCTGCCCAAATCTAATTGGACGCATTCGTTTCGCCTCAAACATTTGACATTTTTGCCCTCTAAAAAAACGTACATTCTATTTAAATTGTTGAAATCCGCTTACGCGGTGCTTAAAGGACCTTCGCCATTTTGTGTGTTTTGTATTCAAGTCTCAAGTTTCGTTTTTTCCCCATTTGAAAATCAAATTGATCGGTTTAAGTTGTATACTAAGCTACTTAGCAGTCCTGAAGTTCCTATAAATGTAAGATGAGCCTGCTGCTGCCGCGGCGCGTCCTTTAAGGCTCGTTCCTCTATGCTGGCTCTCTTATCACAATTTATGTGTATCCTGTACGCTCCATTTCCCAGGCCAGTCTTTGGGAGGAAAGAAAATCGGAGGGGGGAAAATCGATAATATGCAAATATATTTTTTGCATCCCCCGCAATCACACACCCACACACACGAGCGTAAAACAAACATGAGCGCGGCGAGTCCTAAGTCCTGTCCTGTAGCACCGCCACCCCTCTACGCACACACACTCTCACACACACACACACACACCAACTAAATAACTAAATACGCATTAGCATCCTGTCGGATTTTCCTTTATTATTGCGGCGGCCGTCGTCGGAACGAAAAGGAACGAGATGAGGCCAAGGATATGTGGGAGGAGACGCGCCGCGACGCGACGCATGTTGCACGCGCTCCTCTTGCACAGTGGGGCAAAATATCTTAATCAGTTTTTAAATCCCTATAAGCCTAACGAAATTCAGACAGATAAGATCTATTTTACAATAGCTATATGGCTAAACTATTACCCATCTGTTAAAAATTAAGCTTCCAGTCTTTCTTAGACGTTTTATTAATTGAATTAGTAATTATTATAGTTTTCTGTAATTACTTACTAATAATTACCAAGGTATATATTCTTAAATTGTAAAAAAAAAGTGTTAGGCTCTTAAATAAAACTAATTTCCTTTTTAACGGACAGTAATTACGGTCACAAGTGGGTTTCAAGTGTCTCTCTTGCAGTGTGCAAGGATTTTCAAGCACTAATAGCCCTTACCATTATTTGTAATTTTATTTAAAGTTCTTTTAGAAATTATATTTTCTTTTAATAATAATAATAACATTTTTATTTTTAGAGGGCGAAAAATCACTTTAGCTTATATTCTGTAAATTTTTGCTTAATGAGATTATTATATCTAAAGGGAAGGTATATTAGAAACCGATTCGTATTTGTACACAAAACATACATAAGTAATTTTGTGTTCTTTAAATATTCAACTCAATTTTATTTCTATTATCTAATCTATCAATTATCTAAATATTTTTATTGTCAATCAAATTATTTATATATTTACTATTCATTATATTTGATCAACTAGAAAATGCTTTCGAAAGTGTTAGTAAATAGAAAATAGCAGTTGTATTTTAAAGATTGTTCGTATATTTCCAAATTTAATCAGCTGCCTATTCAATTAAAGAAATTTAATTTAGTTTTTAAACCATTTTCTTTAGTATTATTATTACTATATATATTATTATCTTACTTTACTCCCCATTTTTTTCTCAATTTTGCCACTGTTAGGCATCCCAAATGCCAACAGTCCGAATGGCAACAAATTCAAACGAACGTGTATGCAGAGTGTGACTGAAAGCATTATTAATAGAGAATGTCGGCAGCTAAACTCACACAAGCACACAAATACGCACACACTCTCGCCACACACACACGCAAAAGGGATATAAAAGCAATAAGAACATTCATCTTCATAATTACGGGCAACGAAATGAGGAGAAAGCCCCCGAAAAAAAGAGAAAGGGAAGAAGATGTGGAATACGTAAGTGAGGAAATTCAAATGAAACGGCAAAGTTTTGCATATGCGGTGGGGTATGTGTGTGTGTGTGTGTGTGTGGGGAAAAGGAAAAGACAGGATCTACTTTTACTTTCTGTAGCTCAAAAAAACACTGTAAGAAATTACTACAAAACTGAAATACATAATTTACAATAATGTTTATAACTAACTTTATTTACATATTTATGAAAAATTATTTAAATTACATTTGAATTTAAATTTATAAAAACTTCCTCCTAAACCGGAAGCTTGTAGATTTCGCTCAGTGTGACCAGCCTCGCCGAAATGGGCGTCTTATGGAAATGACAGTTAAGCTCGTCGACGCTGGTCACCCTAATGAATGCCCGAGGAAGCAGCTTCCCTTCGTTCGGAATGCAATCAAATGGAAATTGTTAAAGAAAAGCAAAAATGCCCGAAAGGAGGTACAGCAGAGGAGCGTAAGCACGCTTGACTGGATTCCAGGACTTGGCATTTAACGAGGGTGCAATGCATCGGTCTGCACTAATTACGCACAAAACATGTCCGGCGAAACCGTGGAGTGTTGTTGTTGCCAGCAGAACGTACAAAATAAAAGGGGAGATTTTTTGGGGGAGTCTGGTCCTGGTCATGGTCCTGGTACTGAGGCTTCGTCTCTGTTTGTCCGTTGTTTTTCCTGTCCTGTCCTCCGGACGCTGCAATTTGAATGAGACGCTGGCGAGGGTGTCGCCCGCACTTGGTATCGCTGACGGGTGGCTGGGAAAGGTGGCATGGGCGGGGCCGCAAGGAATTAATTCTAATCCCGAACACGTTCCGGCGCAGACCGAGTGGTCAGTTGTGTGTATATATATCCATATATACGGCATACATGGCGGGGTCTCAACTGTCGAAGGGTGCGTCGATCATTAGCGTGATTTCTTTTCGCCTTGACATCGATGGGAGGACGAAGGGAAATCCGAAATGACTGAATGCCTCACTGAACTTGGCCACAGGAGTTGCGTCTTATTTTTGTTTTTATTTTGTAGAAATTGAAATGAATTTGAGAATTATATTTTGATAAAATTTAATATTTTGATTAAAGACTTTATAGTCGTCTATGTTTTCAAAATTTAATTTTTGCTCACATTCTTTGTTAAGTTTAATATAATAATATATAATATAATACATATAATAATAGATTATACTTAAAAAATTCACAGTTTTAATTTTTATTAAAGAATTTTAAATATTATTTATGGAATTTCTAAACGTTTTCCATAACCATTGCAAAATAAGTTTCTTTCCAATTTAACTTGAGTGTTTATACCAATTACAAGACCTAATCAAAGCAATTTTTCTTTGTTTTAATTTTGCTCTGAACTTTTGAAAATATGTGCGTTAAAACCTTTTCTTAATAAATTTGAATTTAAATCTTAGAAACCCTTTTTAACGTTTAAAGTTTAATTTTACATACAATGGCGACCTCTGCCGGAGAGTTAATGCAACCGCCAAGGCTGGCAACACTCAAAGCGCTGCCAGACTTTTTTGTCACGAACGATAGAGTTGCCAGACATGCGGTCGCGAGCGAGCAGCGTTGCCAGACAATATGCATTCGATGATTATCCATCTCATGGGTATTTTTTAGGGTATTTACGATTAGGCCGGATGGTATTTTTGTGATCACACCATTGTTGCCAGTTTAGCTTATTATAAGCTAGTTCTAGTATATTTAAAACTGGAAATGCTTTGCAACACTTTGCATCTAGCTGATTGCTTAAAATATAGTATACGTAAATGTTAAATTCGAATTTTAATATGGATAAATGTATAAATATGCTTAGTTTTACTGTTCATTTGATCAATTGTATTAATTCATAAGGATCCAATTGTCGAAAATTGCCGAAATTAGCTTTCTTCTTGTTTTTAGCTTATTTTAGCTTTTTTTTAATCTAGCTCATACGGGCGCTCATCACCTGGCAACATTGCTCAGGGGTATTTTTTAGGGTATTTACAATTGGGCCGGATGGTATTTTAGTGTCATACTGGTTTTTTCTATCGCGGTCACACTGGTCGCTGGTCTGCCGTAAAAATTTCAAGGTGAAAAGAATTTTAGTTTTGTTATTGATAATAGCGAGTGAGAAACGCTTTGAAACAAAAAATATCGGGAAACGTTCAGCCCGATTGTGAGACACGCGGCGGCCTCGAATTCGGATTTGGAGAAACGGGAAAAAAGCGAAAAAGACCGAGAGGCCAGCGCAAAATCGAAGAAAAAACTGTGTATGTGCGTGCGTGTGATTGTGTGAGTGTGACGTGTGCGTTCGTTGTGTGTGTGTGAGAGAGCGAGGCAGCGCTAGGTGGTGCTTGTGTGTGTGTGCCACTGCTGCTGCCGCGGCAGAGTGTGTGTGTGCGTGTAAATTGAATAAGAAAACGGAGCACAAAAGGCACTGATGGAAAATTTATATGCGCTGAAAAATTAATTTATTTGCAAAAAGCCAAAAGAGCTGCAAAAAATATTGTGACAAGCGGAGAGAATTGCGAAAAAGTTGTGGATTGCCGACTCTCCCAAAGAAGAGAGATACAGCTAGCGAGAGTGAGAGACTTGTATGTGCGTGTTTGTGTATTGTTGGTGTGTGTGCGAGCCGCCTTTGCCAGGAAAATGGGAAAAACCTCGCCGAAAGTTTTGCAAAAAAAATTGTTCAATTCGATTGTTTGGCGATTTCGTTCGTGCTCGTTTTTTGCAAAAAACTTTTTTCGCCAATCTTCTATGCACGCTTATTCGTTTATTTAATACCTCTCGCTTTGCTCTCCTTCTTTCTTTCTCTCTTTCTCATTGCCATGCTCTCTTCCGCTCTCTGGCTCGTGCTACTCTCCGGCTCTCTCTCTCTTTTTTGGCTCTCTCGTTTTTGCTTATGCCAGCCAACTGTCAAAACTGTCATTTACCTTCCTTTTGTCCGATTAGCAAAACGCAACGAAAAACTAAAAATCAAACCAAATTTTAAATTGTCGCCGTTCGGTTATTATTTTTTATACTTCGCTCTTTTAGCCAACAAGTTTAATTTCGTGTAACTCGGAACAGGCGATAGATAGAGCAAGGTAAAATCCAAAAAGTGCCGGAACAAATCGATAAGAAAATAAGCACCAAATAAAAAATACAGGAACTCAAAAGAAACAACACGGAAAATTCAATGAAACAACGCGGAATATACAGTGCAAAAATTGTGTAATTGTGTGTGTGCATTTGCGAGGTGTGATTGTGTGTGTGCCCATCCTTTTTGCTCTTCCTCATTTCCACTTACTTTCGCACTGTTGTTGTTGTTGCAGCTTGCACTTTGTACCTCAGAGTTTCCACTCTTTTTCATTCTTAATTCTCATTAAAAACGCAGTAAATAAAAGTCTCCAGTGCTTCTTCTCCTTTTTTTTTATTACCTTAATTTTGCCATTTGCTTTTGTTTAAAAATGTCAGCTGGCTGAGTTTTGTTTATTTTGTGTTTCTATTTCGCCTTGATTGTTTGTCAAGTGTTTTGTTATTGTTGTCATCTATTTCTTTTTCTTTTCTCGTAAGTTTTTGATTATTTGCAATCTGATATTATTATTGTTTTTTGTTGTTGTGATTATCGTAGGAATTTGAAGTATTAAATTACAGGTTATTGATTTTCTCGATTAGCTTACAAATGATTTCTTATAAAGTAATTGTACCAGGCATTGAAATATCATTGTTTATAAATGTTTACCGTGGCAGCAACTGTTTCTTTTTTCTAGAAATTATATCGAGAAATTAATTTCACTATTTAAATACAAATTTGAACAAAAATTATTTTTAAAATCCCCTTTTTTGGTAATGTCCACATTTTTTATATATTAAAGAGATACTTTTTTTAATATAAATATAATCTTTCTTCTTCATATAAGAACCAGTTTCTAAATTTTTTGCCAAGTATCGATAACTCTAATTGGCTTTGCCCGCGCCCTTGAACCCTTGAAGAACTCTCAATGCTTACGACGATCATCCCTCCGATAGGATCTCCTATTTCAAAACACAAATAAAACTTCAGGCCCGAGAGGCCCTTGTTTGGCCGCGTGGCCAAAGTTTTGCTTTCTCTGCACTTTGGCTACTTTGTGATACCGACTGGACTATAGGTTTTTGTTTGGAAATATGATACATTTCAGACTCCGCTCGGCACATGGCTTCTCGAAAGGCTTACGAAGCTAAACACTTCTCATTTGCCATAGATCCTAACTTTTTCAATAAGAAGTTAGTTTTGGATGTGAAGAAATTGCCTGGATTTCATAGACCTGAGGGATAAGGAGACACAATGTATGTGCAGACAGTCACGTCTACCAATCCCGGTTTCAATCCGCTTTCCTCACATCTGTTGAACTCGATGTTGTAGTGTTCTAATTTATTTATTTATTTGTTTATTTACTTGAGGTATTGCTATGGACAGTGCTGCAATCAATACGACACAATCAGCTGTTGGTTGATTATACTTTTCTAGAGTTCTTGAGAAGCTCATGTAATTAATCGTGTAATAACTAACAAGTACACATTACCCGAATAGCTAAACTCGCTTTATTTTTGTAAACAAAGAATGTCGATAATAATATTTTTCCTCTGCTGTGTATGTATTTCTTCTATTGCTATTTTTAATATTACATTATATGAGATTTATTTTAACCCAGGCTCTGTCACTCTTGTATCTAAGGAATTTCCACATATGTATCTTTGTTACATTTAGACCACATTTTCCTCAGTTTCCTTTTATAGCTTTTATTGCTTAAATTTTTGTTTTCAACGTCTCAATTCGATTGAACAATTTTATTTGATTTCATGTTGTATCTGAGTATCTCATGGATGCAGCATTGTCATTGTATCTTTGACTTGTTGTTGCTTCATCTGCGTCGCCTTTCTTTTCTCTGGCTCTTTTATATCGTTTGATAAACATTTTCATTGCCTTCTCGTGGTCTCTCGCTCTCGCTCCCTATTTCTCTTTCGGGTTCTTTCACTTCCTCCTACAACGCCTTCGTTTTTCTTTTCCTTTTCCTTTCGTTTTTCCTTTTATTTTATTTTATTTTTATTTTTTTGCACTGTGAATCATTTCCTTATGGAGAGGAAGAGAGAGGCGAGGGGATGTCCTATTAAAAGGCAGAAAAAATAAGATTGAAACACTCGGACTAAAAAGTTTTTATTTAATTAAAACATTCATATATTTGGAAATTATCCCTAGTGAGTCGAGCTTTTTTTTAATTTTACTAAGTTCGCTGGAATTAATTTAAGACTTTTTCTAAATAGCATATAATAGCTATTGTGTTTTATAATTTATATTTTATTACTTTTAAACATTTTCTCGGATGCACTCCAAACAATTTGGTACATTTTCTCCCCTTGCTTATTTTCTTCTTCGGCTGCTGCTATCATCATCAATATTGATTACCGGCAGCTGTCCGCGAGAGACAGAGAGAGCGGCGGCTGCTCTCCAATTTGCACTTTTTTTCGCTGCTCCTTTTGCGGTTTGCTAGGTATGCGGCCTCCTCCCCCCGGCCCGCCCACTTGTAGGCGCCCACGTTCAAAGGAAGAATAAGTGGCAGAGGCAGGAGGTAGTGAGAAAGAAGGAGAGCGCCAACAGGCTCCCGCTCTCTTTGGCAAATTGCAATTTGCTCAACGCGCATTCGCTTGCTCTCTCTCAGTCTTTCTCTCCCTCTCCGGTGCTATCTGTTGTAGTTGCTTTTTATTACATTTGTTGTAATTGCTGTTGCTGTTGTTGTTGGTGGCTTGCCATCGATTTTATGCTTTGTCGTTGCAATTAGTTCTTCTGTTGCTTCTTTCTTGTCTGCACTTTTAGTTCTCATTTTCTTTGCCACATCTCGGCGCTCTCCTTATTATTGTTGTTTTTGCCCATTGAGGCAGTCAAAATGAGAGAATAAATCCTATTTTCTCCTTGTGCTCTTTCCACCGATTTGTTGTTGTGTTTGCGAAATCTAGTGCCTACAACGATACTTTGATTATTGGCTATAAAGGGTTAAAAGGGGGTCCAAGTTGATTGTCTAGATTCCAGAAGTTGAGTTATTATAGGAATGGGTTCTTAAACAAGGTGGGGCCGAATGGGAATTGTAAAGGATAAAATCCTTAAATTAATTGCTTTGTGAAGAGTGTTATGAAAAGTGTGACCATGGCGTGAAGAGAATGAGCAGTGATAAAAGTGAGTCTTCTGTGAGTCGAGAAAGTGTGGCCAGTGTTTGAAAGATGCAAAAAATATTTACTTGTTTATTATTTATTTGCTTAATTTTCTTAAATTAGCTGGTTTATCTGAGAGGTCAATTCATTTTTAAAAACTCTTTTCGTGCTCAAAATTATTTGTTGTTCGAATACGGTACACATTAGCTGAAATTTTGCGTAGTTGTGACATCTTATATTAATTTTTAACTGCTTTATCCCAACGTTCCCCGAAAAGTAGTCAAATAACCAGATAAAGAAGAGGCATCATTCAACACCTGTGTGGCGTGCGTCTCAAGAACAAGGCCAATAGACTCTTAAAAACCTAACAAACACCAGAGCCACAAAAAAGCCACCTTCACAGAGTGCTACGACCAATGTTGACCTATAACTGATTTTTTTCCCTCTTGCACGGTAGTTCTTCGGGTTTGCCGATTTTGTGTCTTCTATCTATTTTTTTTTTTGTTTAGCTAATTCCTCTTTTAGCCACGAAATAATCAGATTTTTTTGCGTCGTTTATAACTCGATTAGGCAAAAGAAATAAAACAAAATTAAGCTAAAGAGAAAGAGAATAAACGAGTAGCGTCAAGGTCTTGACTTTGCCTTCTGGCAGGGCACACGCAGAGTTCAAACGTAACTACAGGCATTATTCGAGGGGTATAAACTTTAATTAGAAAATACAAAATAAATGTGTTATATATTCTTACCTAAAAAAAAAATGTAAAAAAAAAAAAATTGCAGTAAATAACAATTTTTCCTGCTTTATTTATTAGACAAAAAGATAGAGCTCTTGTGGAGTTACCACTGTAGTGAAACACACATATTCACAGTCTTTTCTAACCAGTCCACGCAATTTATGAATGATCGTCAAAGCTTACGGTTATTAACCAACCAACACAAGTGCCCAAAAAAAAAAAAAAAATAAACGCGCGTGTGCCCCGAAAATGTTTGCAAACTTTTTTGGCAACTTTTTTTCTCTTCTTTTTTTTGTGCCGACTCATTTTGTGGCTGCCTTTTATCTTTCTCTCATTTCTGATTTCCGCAAACGAAATCGATTAAATAATGAGCGGGTAAAAAAATCAATGCCGAAAGGAAAATAAATATTTAAATACTCAATTGCAAATGCAAAGATAAATAAGACGATAAGCTAAAAGAAGCGAAAAAAGAAAATGAGAGGAACGATATGTATTTTTTTGCACAAAAAGTTATTAAAAGCAAACAATCGTTTTTTTTTTGCGTTAGTTCGGAAGGAAGCCCCTTCTTCTAATGTAGCACTTAACTAATTCAACAAAACTACGACGTCGTACCCCACAACTCAGACAACTCAATGAAATCAATAATACAAAAAACAAAAAAAAAGAGACGAAACAAAAAATAATGAAAAACACACAAAAGCATCATCAACATGGTCATAATGATGATGATAATAAACGAACATGAACTACGCAGTTATGGAATTTAACTAGATACTTATAGGAAATCATCGAATATAGAGAGGCAGCAGGTTGGCTTTAAACCTAAGGCCAGCACCCGATAGATAAATATTTGTTAAATCCGTTGTAGAACAAAGTTTAATAATGAAAAACATTGATAACAAATTCTAAGAGGAACCATAGACTATGGTTTTCAATTCTTGATTGTTACCTTTTTGAGTTAAAAAAGTTTACTAAATCATTACTAAATTTTATTAAAACCTTTTACAAGCAGAACTGTTTTTCCTTTCTTAAAATTTAACCACTTACTACCAATTAATTTAGCAAGAGCAAGGTCTTTATTGAGAAGACCATTATTAATGCTTGGCCACAATTTAAATGCATTTGTGGTAATTACCCAAATGAACTCTTGACAAATGTTTTTCCACTCGGGGGAGGTCTGGCCCTTTTCCCCTCTCCCTCTCTCTGTGTGTCTAGCCCACGTATTACGTATACGTCGCGTTGTTCAGTGCAATTATTTACCTTTTCCCTTGCCTTTCACCTTCCTCCTTTGTCTCGATCTTCGTGTGGGTGTGTGTGTGTGCCGGCATATTGCTTCATGTGCATTTAATTTAATAAACAAATAGAAGAAAATAATATTTATGTTTATTGAATACGTATACATATATCTTGTTAATTGGATTTAATTCTGACTGTCCCGGTCTCTTTCTGCTCTGCTGTTTCACAGGAATTTCATTTCTACAATTTACTGCAATGTGCTAGTAAACGGAACCGGAGAAATTGATTAATTCTACGAGAAAGCCAACAACAGAAGGAAAAAAGATAAACAAAGAAATTGTGCGTGTGGAGAAGAGAGATGACAAGAAGGAAAAGTGCAACCAATTTAAATCATTTAACATAGAAGCCTAAATCAAATCCTTAGTTAACTAAAATCACCAAAATATTTTCATAATCAATAAGTAAATATTTTAAGTGTGTGCCGCCGTCGTCTTCTCAAGAGTCAAAGTCCAAAATTTTAAAAACGTAACAACTTAAAATATTGGAATTAAAAATCGAATCGAATCAGTTTGGAATTGAATCGATAATTCGATTAACAGCTGTGCTGTACACATGCACCACCTGTGCGTGCGCACGTGTGTGAGTGTTTCGTGGCAAGAAATATAATACTAAGATATAGATTTAAACAACATATTTAACAAAAGGAAAAAATTAAACAAAGCCAAGCGCTAGATGGCGCCGTCGCTGCCGAAGTCAGCTGTGCTCAGTGTTGTTGGTGTCCCACACACTCCTACTACTATTACTACGATTGCTGTTGTTGCCGCTAATAAAACGCGGAAAGGCAGATTATAATAACATCCCCTAAATTAATTTCAATTTATTAGCCTAGCCCCAAACCAAATCAACTCCCCAACAGCAACGACACAAAGGAAAGCAAAGTCAAGTAGAAATAAACAAGAGTTTCGCGTTACCTACTGTTGTCGGTTCAAACTGCTTCGCGTCGTGATCGTCGCGATCGTCGCTAGTCCTCGTATCGGATCGGAACGGAACGGAACGGTATATAGTGCGATATAGTGCGGTGTACGTATCGGATCGGATTGGATCGGATCAGTTGGCAGTCGGTGGCACCTGACAACGCAACGCAACCTTTCGACTAAACCTAACCGCTATTATGCATCGGTGTCGTGCTAAAATCGCATGCGAATTGGCGGGCAAGCAGCAGAAGCAGAAGCAGCAACAACAACTGACAGCTAACTAGCCAAAATAATACAAATAAAACCATAAAAAAGCAACAACTAGACAAGCAAAAACAAAAAACTGATTAAATAAACCATAGTTTATATCGTAACATTTTCTCGTGGCCCAAATAATCCAAGAATCTTCAGCAATCCTGGATTATTTGCTAAAGACTTTGCGGACGCTGAAATCCAATTCGATTATGGCCGAGAATCAAAGTGCGGCCAGCGAAGATTCGGGTCACCAACAGCAACAGCAGCAGCATCATCAGCAGCAACAGCAGCAGCCTCCACTAGCCAGCACCTCCTCATCAGTCAACGCAGCCAGCACAGCAGCATCGAGTTTAGTTAATCAGTCGCCCACCAACTCGCAGGCCTCATCGCCGGAAAACTCCCAGGAAGCCCTGCCCCTTGTGCGCCGCCAGCAATCAGCAGCAGCAGCAACAGTTGCAGTAGCAGTAGCCGCCACCAGCAGTAGTACCCCGCAGCAGCAGCAGCCACAGCAGCGCAGCAGCCTCAGCAACATGTTCGATCGCACGGTTAATGCCAAGTTCAAGACATCGGCTGCTAATGCTGGACCTGGACAGAATCCTGGACGCAGGAACTCCATGCTGACACCCGCCAAAGGAGCCAGTGTGGGCGGAACTGGCGGCAACATACGCAAGCTGACCAAGGTGAATTCGCTGACCAGGGACTACGCCATGTGCTATGGCCCCAACATCTACCAGAACAGCAACAATGCCGGCAGCAACGCAGCAGCCACCCTTCAGCGCACCACCAGCGAAAGCTTGAGGTTAAACTCCCTTAGTCGCGTATCGCGGGCCAGCAGCAACACGAGCCTGGCCACGGCCACGTCCACCTCCACATCGCTGGCACCCAAGTCTAGCAGCAGCAGTGGCAGTGACAGCAATGCAACCCCGCAGCAGCAGCCGACGAGCGGCAACAGTCGCAGCCGCGGCAGCAGTGGTGGCAAGGCCAGTTCACCCAACAACAACGGGGCACGCGCCGTGGGTGGGACAGCAGCAGCTACAGCAGCAGGGTCAGCGGCAGCAACTGCCAGCCATCACCATCAGCCACATCACCACCACCATCACCATCATCATCACCAGTACCACCACCACCAGCAGCAGCATCCGCACCAGACCAGCCTCAGCCAGGGACACGCCTCGTTGACCGTCGCTGGCATGGCTGGCGGGGCTTCTGGATCCGGTTCCAGCGGCACCTCTGGTGGCGGCTCCACCACACGCAAACCAAAGACGACTTCCTCATTTGAGATCACCTCGGTGACCGTGGGTCATCCAAAGCTGAATGCTGCCGGCGATACGGGCGACGAGTCGGCCGATGATCTGGACGAATCTCACACGGATGACAATAGTCGGATAACGGATCTGGAGAACGAGACGCCCTCAATGTCGGAGGACACGTTCTCCAAGGAGGAGGTCTACTATGCCAACAATGCGCTCAGCACGAATGCCCCGGTGATCCCGACAAGTTCCCAGTACGGCCTGGTGGTTGTGGATCCCATTGGTCCCTCGCTGGGCCAGACCATTCAAAATGTGCAGGTGAACGTGTCGGATAACATCATCAATGTGGTGAGTGCCGCCGTTACTCCCGGTGGCACCAAGAAGAAGGACGACATCAAGGAGACGCAGCATCGCAGCGAGCGGTTTAAGGTGGTCAAGATCGAGTCCACGGAGCCGTTTAAGCGGGGTCGCTGGATGTGCATGGATTACCTGGACCACTCCAGTGTGGGCAGTGGTGGTAACAACAACGAAAAGACTGGTTCTTCTTCCGAGGCCACAACGGATGGCGTTGGTGGGTCCGAAGCCCCGCCGCAAAAGACCACCCAGAGCATGATCCTGCCGCCGACCCAGAAACTGAACGAGAATCACCTGGAGGCCAACTCGACCGATGCCAACTGGAACTATGCGGAACAGCAGTCGCAGCAGCAGCAATCGTCGCAGCAGCCGCACCAGCAACACTCGCAGCAGCAGCAGCAATCCTCGCACCAACAGCAACAGCCACAGATGAGTGCCACGCCCAGTGGGGTGATGACAGCGCCGGCCACAGTGGTGCACGGGATGCACCAGCTCCACATGGAGGCCCAGCAGCAGCAACAGCAGCAGCAGCAGCAGCAGCTCTTTGACAGCGTCAATGCCAATGCCAGCTCACCCAATCCCCAGTCCGTGGACACCGGCAACATGGGCTATGCTCTCACGGCGGCCATGCATCTCCAGCAGACGTTGCAGGTGTTGAAGCAGCGCGAGGAGGCCATGGAGTCGGGCTACCAGAATGGCGGCGATGTTGCTGGCGGGGCGCCCAACAATAACAACAGCGGAGGAGGAGGAGGAGGTGGAGCACCAGCAGCAGCCACAACTGAGTCGCAGCTAAGCACCAGCTATGTGGAGCAGCAGCAACCACTATCACCAGCCCCACAAACGCCTCAGATCACGCCCACATTCGCAGCTGTGGCTGCCGGGCAAGCGGCCCCCAACTTCCAACTGGAGCAGCAGCAGCCACAGGCTACATCCCAGATAGATGGTATACTTCCACAGTCATTTCCCCAACAACAACAACAGCAGCAGCAGCAGAAGCAAACCCCACAGCAATCGACACCACAGCAACAAGCCCCACCAGCAGCTGCAGCGGCAGCTTCAGCAGGTGCAACTGCAGCAGCAGCCCCTGCATCACAACAGACTTCAAACACTTCCAATGCAGCGGTGACCACTGGCCAGGGTCAGACCTTGCCGCTTCTATCACACATGACCAGCTACGAGCAGCAGCCATCGGCAGCCGGATCAGGAGCAAGTGCAGCCGGAACAGGAGGAGCAGGCACGGCAGCAACATCGGCTGCGCCAGCGATTCCCACGTTGCATTTGCAAAGTGCTCCTGCCACCATAGCCGATCCGCAGCAGTTGATAATGCCGCAGCAGGAGGAACATCAGCAGCAGCAGCAGCAACAACAGATTCCGCCAACAAATATCGCGAGTGCTAGTGCCAATAATAGTAATCTAAACCTAACGAATCCGAATGTGGTGGCCAACGCAGAGCCAACGAAAAACGCGCTGACCTTGACCGATGAACAAGTGACCGCCGCAACAACAGCAACCGGAGCTGCAGCGACATCAGCACCAGGAGCCACATCGACATCAGCAGCAATGCAGTTGCAGCAGCTACAACAGCAACCAAATGCAGAATCCGAGACTGAAAGGTGAGTCACAAATATGTATACTCTTTATAGGATTTAAGTCTAGGAATTTTTCAAAACCATTTCCCTGGGGTTTTTCTGGGAAACTAGGAATATATACAAAAAATTGATATAAATTAGTGAGATGTGTAGTCTTTAGGAATTTTTCGCATTAGGAAATTGATAACAGCCTCAACAGAAACAAAAGAAAGGTATCAAGTATATTAATAATTGAATTTCAATCGAAAGTCTGTGTAGAAACTAGAAGCATTTCAATGGGAAATTGACGACGCCCCTATCTTATCAGTTTTTCCCATTTTCCGTTTCAAATTGAAACTCTATGCGTTCAGTTCATTCACAAAAAGACTGGTTGGTGATCACATTTACGCCTGGAATTTTCAGTCTTATCTCAAATAGTATTGGACTGATCAAATATTTACACGATTAAACACAAGACGCTGCCGCTTTGTCTACTTTATTTTCTAAACGGGGAGAGACTTAATCAATTAAGTCCAAGACAGAGGAGCGGCGGACCCGAAAGTTATTTATGGACGGCAGAGCCAGAGACTTTGGTTTGCATTCGACTATTTTTAGAACGCACAAAGCGTTGTTGTTTGAACAAGTTTTGAGAACGTCCGATGGCCTGATGGCTTGTTTAGTGCCCTCCCCTTGAAAATATTACACTGGCTTACACAAGTTAACTTGGAGATGATTGAGGAGAAGATTAGTAAAAATGATTTGTGAATTTTCTTGTTTATATCCCTTTCAAAGAGCCTGAAGCCCTATATGGAACCTTTTATAACATTTTTAAACTTTTAAATAATGTATAATATATATAGTGTAGTATATGCTTTCAACCCCCAATTAGTATATGAAAAACTATAAATTTGTTGTACTTTTTCCATGCAGGCTAGTGTTGTAGTCTAGGGCTAGTTTCAGGTTCATTTAAAATCGCTAAAGTGCCAACACGCGCCGCCTTCTCTTTCCCACTGTGGCTTAGCTGTCTCTCTTTCGAGCACAAGAAATAATTTCGCCACTCAAATAATTTGTTGTTGTTGACTTTTATTTGTTGTTTTATTTTTTATGTTTTTTCTTTTTGCTTTGTTTGTTTGCAAATTCGCCGCTACGTCCATTTGCTGGAATTGCTTGCTTAGGCGGGAAGCGTAAAAAAAAAGCATAGAAAACAGAGAAAGACAATTGAAATAGTAAAAAAAGAGAGGGAGAAAGAGGGAAAGACCTCTAATGGAGGGTAAACCTCATTATAATAATTTATTTAATAAAAATTCATCAATGAAATTAGCCATGGAATGTGTTGGTACCAATGTCTGATTCTGTGGGGGCGGTGGCTCAGCAACAATAACAATAACAACAACACGTGCGTGACACAAAAGGTCGCTTTAATTAAGTTCGTTTTAAAGCGTACAAAAGTTTACTCAATTGCCATACACTGCAAAAATAAGCAAAAATAGTAAATTGGCATTAAAGACATAAATTGGGGAAAATTGCGGTGATAAATTGTAATAATATTCAAGGTTTATTTGTTTAATTCAAATGTCTTTAAAGCTATTTAAATGTAGGAGTTAATTTGCTTCGATTGAAGATTGCAATTTTGTTTCTCAAGTCTTAAATACAACAATCCTTAATAAGTAATTTGAATTCATGGTTTGTTTAAGCCAAAACAATAAACTGCAAATTGCATTAATCTTTAAATTATGAACGTTTTATTGAACAATAAAATGTTTTCATCACCAGCTGTTGACAATCCCACAGCTTTATATCTGTAGACTGTTTCCAAACTCATTGACCAACTTTTTTCGAGCTAAAACTTGGTGACACTTTTTTTTTATTGGTGCCCCGTAAGGCTGCCGATGACTAATTTGTTTGCCATAGAAAAAGCTTATTGGATGACTCACTTTTTGGGGGGTTTTGCATTCGCCGGCTAAATCGAAATGATTAAAACCTAGGAGGGAAATGCATAAAAAGCTGGGGATTATTTTGCAGTAGTTTACATTGAGCGAATGCCAAAAGATTACAGAGAGACGAGTCGAGACGAGACCAAAGTCAAGGCAAGTGAAACATGTGTGTGGATACTGAGATATACAGGCAGAAGCAGTAGTAGATACAAAAGATATGTGTATTATATATTCTTGGCAGATTGCGCATTTGCGTGTGACGAAGAGCGGACGGAGTCAAGTGCTTGGCTGCAACCCCCTTGGATTCTCGTTTCTTTGTTTTTTTTTTCTTCACTTCCCAAAACGAAATGCAACTGGAAAGATATTTAAAAAAAGGGGGCTGAGACTCTGGCAGCAAATTACAATGAATTATGTGGCTTGGGTATTAAAAATAGCCAGTGGAGTGTGCGGCAGAGGCAGCAGCAGGGGGGTGACAACGCGTCGTATGAGTAATGCCCGGCCATATGTACATACTTGGTAAATGGTTTGTTCGTGTTTGTTTGCCGGCTTAGCAACAACTCGAAGACCGAAGACCCAACTGGCCCTGCACTTGACAACAACTTCCCTTTTCGACACAGCCCCCTCCCTTGACCCATCTCAGCCATATTACATTTACATTTTTCCCTCCATCTCCGAACCAGACAATTTGTCCGTATTTTTCTTTATTAGAGCAACTGATTGATGCACCCATGGGCCCAAGGGCGTCTCACCCATGGTTCCATACTCCTCGAGTCCACTTATGTCATGTGTTTTCTGTTGGACAAGTGGCCACCAAATAGAAGAAAAGCAGACAGGGAAAAGGGGGGCACTTTGGGGCCGACATAACTGGTTTTGGCCCTGTCCATTGAAAAGGAAAGTCTTCTCCACTGAATGACACTTGATGTTGCTCTCTGTTGCAATAACAATTGCCTTTGTGGATCACTTTACCTTATTATATAAGAAAAGAAAGATTTTCTGCATTAAGATTGAATAAAAAATAAATAGCAACTGGTTAAGGAAACTTAATCTGTATTTAAATTAAAGTACAACCTATTAAGGTATCCTACAATAAAGAATCCTTTTAATATAAACTTGCCAGGTTAAAGATATAACCTTTATGTCATAAGAAAATGCCATGCCATCTATAAATGAGCATTATTTTATTTTTCTTTAACTAGAAACCACAAAATGTGTACTGATTAATCATCAGTATTCGCTTTAAATCAAAGAATTTTTATTGCTAGAATATAAATTCGTTGTTTGCCTCTAGCAAGCATCTGGAATATAAATTCTTGCTCTCTTACCAAGAATTTTGCAATATTTAAATACTCTTTTATGACAAAGATAAATTCCATTAACTTCTTATGCCCGACTTGGCCCCATGGTCAAATGTTGTCATCATCCATGAGCTGAGCTCATAACTTGGACTCAACACACACTCGCTGAAGGCTAATTTGCCATTGTCCAAGCTGTCAATTAGTCGGGCAGAAGTAATCAAGAAATTCTCTCTATAAAGTTGAATATTTTATGTAGAATGTCTGCTGGCAATGTTCTTTACGTTGTCTGTCAGTGGTTTCTTAGTTTTTAATACAGTAATCACACTTTAAAAAGAATGTGGTATTTATTTCAAATAAAACGATGGAAATTTAAGACTTTCATTTGGTTTAAATAAAATTAAACATACCAGAAGAGGTACTTTAATTAGCAAGAAAATTGAAGACTCTTAAGCTACAATAATGTTTCTAAGCTTTTATATTTTTCTTAAATGATAATTTTATTTTTATTTGTTGACATTTTTGCGAAATCTCACTGTACTTAACCCCTTAGATTCTGTTCCTTAGCACTTCTCACCCAAGCTTTATTTTTTTTATACTCATCACATGAGCCTTGGCCATCGTCTTCCTTCTTCTTTTTCGCAACTTTTGGGGCATCTTTTCCGGACTTTGTTGCTATAATTTATACAGAACAATGTTTCACTCAGGCCGCCTCTGTCCCGACTTCTCTGGATATTAATTGACAGATTTACTGCAATTGGTTTTGGTTGTCCAGAGGCAACGACCCGTTCGATCAGCAGTTCTCCAGGCCTCGAAACAATCACCCACAGTGTGTCTTCCGTCTGGTGCGTCATCGCATCCAACGGGAAGAAGAACCTGATAAGAGGAAGGAGGTGGAGGAGACGACAGCAGACACCTTTACCTTTACCTGTGTCCAAATCCCCCTGGAAACATGAAACTATATGGCATATCACTGTATGTGGGATTACCTCATGCGTTGCTTAAATCGCGTTCAAGGCAGGGCCCAGCAAAAACCATACACATATTCCCTGTATATATATATCGAAATGTTAACTTGACGCGTGCCTGACATTGACCGACTTAGAATAATTGAAAGACCCCCGAAACAGGAGCCGGGAGATGGGGAGGTTAGGCCTGGTCTGTTCTTGGATATCAGTGGGTGACCTCGCGAAGTGAACTTCCGTAATGGGAGGCGCCAAAGAAATGCTTTGTCAATTACTCACTCTCCTTCTTCAATCGGAGTTGATTCATTCGACAATATATGTGTATGTGGGGGTATGGCTGTACGACAAGCAAAATCAACAATAATAATGAAATATGAATAAAAAAGTAGCCAACAAAATGAGGAAGAAAGAACCATGCTCAACAGAGTAATTATTGTTTGTTTCCCTCGGTTTTTCGACGCTAAAATCTATGTCAAAGTCATATAGAAAGGTATATCTGTCTTCGTTTGTCAGATTTCTGAAATGAACTGAACAATCATAAAAAAATTATCGGACACCTGCTCGAGGTTTCCGCTGCTCAGATTTCCAATGGCAAATTAAATAATTTTTGCAGAGATATGAGACTGTGAAATGCTTATTACTTATATTAATAATATTAATAGACATCCTTTAAATGTAATCGAATAAGTCACTTAGTATCGTGTTGTATCCCTTTAAATCACAATTTAAATCAAGTTTCTGCCTCTTAAGTCATATTTAAAATATTTATAGGATATTCTTATGGTAATAAATCAAATACCATGGCCCCAACCCATACCTCCTTTCCATTTGCTGGCGCTTCCAGTTTTTGTTTTGTTCTTTTGCAGAAAATCTCTTTTTTGCAAAGGAACGAAAATATTGAAAATGTTAGTATTTATTTTTTGCCACAAGGTCAAAAACATTCCCGCCTCACATGTGCCAAAATATATATCTTACTTCTGCTGCTTTTCTTGGCCAAATCTGCTGCCTGTTTTGCTTTTTTCTCGAGGCCTGTCTTCTTTTGACGCATCTGACCTACTAAGGAGAGAACTTACTAACTGTTCCAAAAATTTTCACGCTCAAGAGCCTGCCGACGCGGTCGTCACTTCCGTTTGGGATTTCGCCTTATCGGAATGGAAAGCCACCAGTTTGGAGACTCCTTCCCCCCAGAAAAACAAAAGCTGCCGGTCTGTTCTCGTATATCAATTGTTTATCTAAATTATCTAGAAAAGTGTGTGTATTTGTATTTGTCTGAAACAAATTGTAACCGCACACACACGCACTTGTCGAGCCAACAGATTGTACAAATGTATCTGCATATCTGGATATAAAACCAAACCAACAGCTGAGACAACAGAACATGGGGTTGGGGAGTAAGGAAGGTGTTTTTTAGGTGGACCAAACACATTTGCGAAACTATGTGATTATTTCTTAGGAATATTTTGTAACATTTTAATTGAGTTATGGAATCTTGAAGTTTATTGAAGTTTATTGGTTTAGTTTATATTTATACAGAAAACTATATCTTTGAACCCTTTATTATCAGCTGTAAGCTGACTGTGTTCTTTATTAGTGATATAGATAATTTGCAATACTAATTTCTTTTACTCAGAAAATTGCATGAACCTAGGAATACTTACTCACTGGGTCTCAAGTGTTTTTCTTATAGAAACGTAAACAACTTAGTCAATGCACTTGGACTATTAAGATTAAATTGTAGCTCAACAATGCCTAATGGGGATTCCTTAGATTAAATTACTTACATGCAACCATTTAACGGAAATAGACCCGGAGATAAATATTATTGTAGACTTATTTAAAACATACCTTTTTAAATTTGGTATTTTCATGAAGTTTGAATGGGATATTTTATTATAATCTAATTAATATTAGTCTTTAGTATTAAATGCTATTTAAAATGATCAAAAACACTTGTTAACAACAAAATATGATATTACAGTTTGCTGTTCTTTCGTGGCTTTCCCCTTAATTCAACAGAGTTCAAAACAGCTTTGCAAAATTAAATCACTCACTTCCTCATAATGCATTTTACCCCTACACGAGCATACGTTTCTATTTATTTTCGTCTCGTTTTCATCTGAAAATGCGCCATATGGGGGGCGCTGTCTAACCCCTGCATTATGCCCGTTGCACCCCCTTTCGCTTACATAAAAGCCACGCTTTACGCTAAAATGAGCTTCGCCTTATGCGCTGCGCACTTACTCGCTCGCTGCCCAAGTGCGGCGAAATATTGTGATGTAAAAAATAAGTAACGAAATGTAGTAAAAACTGGAAATAATTCGCTTTACGGCGGTGTGTGGGGAAAATGTAACAAAACCAAAAGCACAGCTGACCTTCGCTTGGGAAATTTGATGCTCCAAACAAAGTGGGCAAGGGGGTGGCACGGGTGTGCTAATCTAGGCGCCACACAACTTTCTAATTGATGATGAAAATCGGAATGAGTGCAAATGATTTGTTAACGATTATTTATAATTACCATTATTACGATGAATGTGGAAATTTCTAATGGAATTTCGAGGGGATTTTAAACTACGTAATAATATATATAATCCATGACTTGAATTATTGCATTCAATTAGATTTACAACAACAATAGATCTTAGTTCTATGCCATAATGGAAAATATTTTATATAGTTTGAAAATGTTGTTTAAAATAGCTAATTAATCATTTATTTATAAATTATATAATTTAGAAAGTATTGTACTTGTATGATTCTTAAAAGTTGTTATACAAAGCTTAATGCTCGGCTTTTGTCTATCGAGATTAACTCTATTGTTGTATTATTATCAAGAACCTAAATTTTGCTAATTAGTACTAGTCTAAAGCACACTGAAATTATACAAACTATAATACAAATTCATACATAAAACAATTTAGACAGAAGCATGTTATTTATCCGATAAGTTCAATATATTATATAAAGGTTAAGCCATATATCATATTGTTGAAATATCTATAATTTTATGAACTAGGTAGGTAACAATTAGTAAAATCCTGTCATACCTTCGTATTTCAAAAATGCTGGGTATCAAAGAGACGTGTGACGTCGCTTTGTCTGTGTGGCGTCTCGTCTCCAACTCTCACGCACACAGCCCCCATACTCTCTCACACACACGCACGCATTGCTGAGAGCTTTATGCATTAGTTGTAATTGTATTTTGTGATTATTGTTGTTGTTGATACTGCAACGCGATCGTTGGCCGGCGCATTACAACAAACACTCTCTCGAATTCTCTGACTCTCTGACTCTCCTCTCCGACATTCCCACACACTCGCACACACATACAATGGCAGTCAACGGTCATGCGTTCGTATCGCTTCGTTTTGTGTCTAAAAATAGACACAAATATTGAAGTTGATTTTTATACGACCATCGTCAGTTGATGCCGCCCCCCTTTTCCCCCACCCACTCTGCCAGCCCCCTCTTCCGTCTCGTTCCACCTCCCCTTTTTGTTGCTATCAAGCATCGCCTATCAATGTGCGACTATTTCACTCCTTGTTGTTGTTATAGTTATTATTATTGTTGTTGGTCTGCTGCTGCTGGTGCCGCCGCCTTCATTATAATGCGTTGTTGTTGTTTAAAAATAAACTCTGCTGCGCGTGGCATTTTTTCTTTATTTCCTCTCACGCTTTTTGTGAAGAGAGAGAGAAAGAGATAAAGAGTGGGTGAGAGACTAAGAGAGATTGCCTTCTGTCACTGCTTCTCGCGCCTTGATTAAACTCAATGAAATAAATTAGATTTAATTCATGTTTTAGTCGGCCTCTTATTATAGCAACCCCTTTAGATATGTTTAAAATATTTGTTATTTTTTGTTGTTTGAATAATAAATAAATAGTTTTTGAAATTTATTTTATTTTGCAATCATTATTGATTTAATATGATTCTCCTTTGAATATTTATTTAAGAAAAGAAATAAATTGATAAAATTACCTAGGAATAAATCAATTTAATTTTCTTAATATTAAATATTAAAATTACGGATTTCTATATTTTTTACCAAAAAAATTTTCAAATTTTGCACATGATTTTGTTGCTTAAATTTGAATTTTTTGCATGTTTCATTTTTAGCACCTTTTTCTAGTTTTTTGTTGTTTTTTTGTGTGGCTGTCGCTTTTGTTTGTTTTCTTATTTAACGCCATGAGCTGCTTTTTCTCGGATAAAATTCGTGGAGGGATTGGCGTTCGGTGAGTGCAACAATGTTGCCCCCCTTTTGAAGTAGATGTTTAACCCATTGATGCCCACAGAAAAGAGAATGCTTAATGAGAACGTAAAACTGATTAGGAGTTTGATTTATTGAGAAAATAAAAATTAAATATTAACATTTTAGAATAATATAAAATAAAAAAAGCCTAATATTTAAATAAGACTAAGAATAATTATTTTCCAGCTATATTATTATTATTTTTTTTAATTCCATGTATTTATTCCACGAACTCACTAACTCGAATACATCAGAAGCAATTAATTGCTTTAAATTAATTTAGACATGTATTTATTTATTTTAAAAATCTTTACCAAAACACTCATTGAACAACCATCCAAGTACAAATCACTTGCCCATCTATTTTCGCCTCAAATATTCCATAAATAAATCAAACCAAATTCCATTCCCATTTCCGTGCGAATCAGAAAAATTCCCTTTTGGTTGCCAGGCGAGAATGTTAACGAGGTGTGTGGCTGGCTCAGCGCTCTCCCTCTAATCAATATGAGAATTGAAAAAAAAATTTAAGAACCTGACGACTCACAACCTGCCCCACTGTGGCGGCGAACTGAAATGCTGAACAGGTGTTTCCAAGTGACGAGAGCAGAACTTTTAACGCTCGCAATTAAATGCGAAACGCCAGCAGAGGGAATACCTCAGATTATGCCTACTCCCCGGTTTTTTTTAAATTTGTATTTTTTATTATTGTATTTCCTACACACGAAAAAAGCCAGGCTAATAATTATATATTATATTATATTTTAGATAGTTTTATTAAATTATTAAGATGAGGCACAAACATGTTTGCTAAACACATAGGTTGATTAATAATTCATAGTTTTTAATAAGCGAATTTCGTGTTCTGTGAATTCGATTCTCTATCCAAATAAAAACTTGGGAATTATAAGCACCTTGAGTGAGTGAAATTCAATAAGTTTTTTTTTAATATCTTGTTTTAGAATTTTCTATACAAATTCAGTTAATTTCCATAAACGTGTAAGTGCTTTATACATTTTTTTATGTGTAAATTTGACACTTTTTTCCCTTGTTTTAAAAATGTTAGCTAAAAGAACTACAAGAACAACATAAAAGCTGAAAATTGAAACCTTGACAGAGCGTGAAACGCCTTTTATTGATTTATAGGCGCCTCTTCATGCGCTCGAATCGGCTGATTGATTGATGATTGGCTTTGACTTTGGGTATTGACTCCTTGCATATTTGCAAGTCAAATTGAGTCGAAAAAAAAAAAAAAAACCGAATTAAAAAAGTGCAGAGCATGGCGGCGAACCCAAAAGAGAGGAGGCAGTGGCAATGGGAAAAAGTCAAACCCGAAAATAAAGAACAAAATTATTGATAGACGTCAGTTGGCTGGCTGGCTGTGATCTTATAGATAGGAAATGGCTGCTGGCGGGGGGCGAGTAAAAGGTGGCAGGACCAGAGCACATGATTTAAATACTAAAGTCAAGAATAACAAAGAATCGAGTAAAATAAAAATAAAAGGCCAGCGAGAAGAGAAGGCAAGAGCTAAGGCAAAGGAAGGCGAACAGCAAACAATATCAGGCATATTTATGTGCTCATAAATTTCTACGGTCCGCGAAAGATAGCAGCCACCACACAGAGACAATGCCTCCCCCCAGATCTTTCCCTGATTCCCTCGCCAAGTGCCGCCAAGTTGCTGGTGTGATTCTACCCACAGTGGGTCAATAATCGCAATCAATTGAATGAGTTTATGTGCCCAGAATGCAAAATGCGAACCTCTTACAGATTGAGCATGTCCGAATATCTTGGGGAATTTATTTAAATTTAATGAAAATAATGCGGCTGACAAGTTCGACGCCTTCGTTGATTTAACACCTTAATGGTATCAAGTATTAGGTACAAGTACATTTACAATATGATAAATGTATAGCAATAAATCCTACAAAACGAAAGAAATTTTAATAAATGTAAATAAATACTATTTCAGCCATTAAAAATGTCTTCTTGACTCTAGACCAATTATTGCTATTGAAAATGTTCTTTTTTAAACCCTAAACCTATATATTTTATTGCAAATATATATTCAAAATAATTTTTAGAAGTAAATAAATTCCTCTCTGCTCTGCAAAATTCAAAAACAAGCGAAAGTACATTGAAGGACACAAAGTTTGTTTGCCTGATTCTCGAAAGCCTTAATTAAATTATTAATTAATTATTAAATTGCCGAATCGAGTCCTTTCAAAATATGACTGGATGCACAAGACCATTAATTAACTTTCTTCCTTTTATTTAATCATGTCAGTCCTTCGTACAATGCCAAAACTTGTCAGAGTTCTTTTTTATTAGTCCTTTTTGCATGTCAAACTTAATTTGATATTTTTGGCAAAACAAAGGCGAAGCCCCTTCTTCCATAAACAATTTTTGGACACGAGTTTGAGATGTAAACAAACAGCAACAAAATCGAACTAACAAACAAGGCAAAATTTAAGGGAATGGAATTAGTTTCTTGGTTTGCTGAAGTTCCCAGGGTCTCAATTTGAGGCAAAGGAAGATTAGTATAGATTTTTATAGTAAATTCAATAAGCAAATAGTTTTACAAATATTTATCAAGTAATTTTTTTTGAATCAAGCTTTATTTTGTTAAGAAAACTTTTCCTTCTTTCCTTCCCAAGATATTCCAATTTAGGATACCAAACTATTTTCACTAGTAAACAAATCAAGTTGCAACTTCCCCTACAATTCAAAAACCCTTTACCCCTTCTTTCCGGAGTGTTATTGCCAGATAATAAGTGAAAATAACAACACAATTCGGTTGGAAAATACGGAAATGCCTGCCTAGGCAAAAGTAAACTGTTGCCGGAACCTAGAACTTTGTGGGGGGGAGGGATAAACTGAGGCAGGAGAAGGAGGTGCCACGCTATCGAAGAACGACCTTGACAGCGAAAAAATAACAGTCCGAAACACGGTTGGGAAAAAGTAAAGTTATTATTATTACCATGTGTGTGTGTGCCGAACCAACAACTGCAAATCGCAGAAAGTTGATTATGGATTTGCATTTTGGGGGAAGGCTCGGAACTGAACTGAAACGCAATTTCCACTTGCCGCCGCCGCCTCAGCAGCTGGAAAGTTACTCAAACCGAAAATCAATAAAAAGCACTACGAGGGAAAATGGGCAGGAAAATGAAGAAAATGTCAAATGGTGTTTGTTGGGTGAAAAGTGGCGGCAGCGGCAGCGGCAACGTGAAAGTTGCCAAAAGCCAGACGGGAAAAGTGTAAAAAAGTGTTTACATCTTTTTAAGTTGCACCTTTCCATCAATTAGCAAATATTCACACAGATTGCGGAGGCGTTCGCCTGAAAAAAAAGATCGCTTAAAAGTTTAATGGGAATTAACGGATGGTTCCTCAACTTTTACAAAGTGTTTTACGAGGATTAAGTGATGGTCAGTGTTTCTATACAAAATTTGAAGAAAGTTTTATTTAGAATCCCTTTTTTCTCTCTTTAGCTTCGGGGTTTCTTAAAACACTGAAATTTAAAGAACCGAAAAAAAGCGATTTACGAACAATGTTATTTATTAAAATCTGAGTTGGTTGGTTTGGTTCTGCTCCCAAGACTAACCAATGGGAAAATTTAAAGACCTCTCTATTTCGCAGCACTTTTTTAAATATATTTTTTTTTATTTCATCTTGTGCGATTCCCTTAAAATATAAGTCCTAGAAAAAATGGTAAAACTCTGCCGGAGAGCAGCAGAACCTTAAATCAATCTCTCTCTCGTTCGCTACTGAGCAGAAAAAGTCTACAGAGACCGAGAGAGTATTTCGAGAAGTGCTCTCTGCTAGCTCTATTAAAAGACTTATCACAATACTTAGTCATTAATAAATCTGTTTCTTAAAATAAAACGAAATAAAGTTTCCCTCTTAAATAGCAACTATAACAATGTAAAATGATCATTTGTTTTACAAGTAAAACCTGTGGGCAACTGTAAACAGAACTTTTCTAAGAAACTCTATTTACAAAGGCAATATTTCAATAGGCATGTGAATGAACCCTTCGTTTGCCCAGATTGACGTATTTAGATTGACGCATTTTGCCCCAGACTGCTGCTAGCTTTTGTTGACCTGAAATCCACAAGTGTGCGAATGTGGAGAGAAAGACTTAATAAGCGTGTCGGCGACTAGAAAAGTCTCCCTCACCACCCCAGCCCCCACTGGGGGAGGAGGCGATGAACCCACAAAAGCGGTACCAAAACAAAAAAAAATGTGCGTGACAAAATGCATTTCTCTAATCAAGCATTTGTTTTGACCCAATAGGGTTTGTTATGGAGAGGGTTCCTCCTGGTTTCGCACCTAATTTGCCAATTCATTAGAGGAGGAGGTGGGCAGGTCAACGAACCTGGCGGAAAATATATAAAGAAATATATTATTATTATTCCTTCTTGGGTCGCCTTTATCTCTGAGTCACACACTATTTGTTGTGCGCCTTATGGGAATCCGATTCATTTCCGTTCCACTAAGCTGGGCGTTTGTATCTCTTTTTTTTTTTTCTTGGACCCTGCCTGCACTTACAATCGCATTCCCTCTACTTCCATTCATATATTTTTAATCAATTTTCTTTGCCTTTGCTTGTGCTTTTAATTTATTATGAAAGTACCCCTATTTAAGGCTACTTTCTATCAAAGATTATAAGTCTGCAGATAATAAAAATAAATCTTTTGGAATATAATAAAAAATGCGAAATGCGAATGACTTGCAGAAAGTTATATTATCAAATCTTAAAAATCACTTTTGTGTTTCGGTTTATCTTTATTTGCTAAACTTGTTTTCCTTTTCACATTCTCTTCTAATCTTCTGCCAGTTTGCATAATTCTTCATTATAAATTTTTCTTTTTGTACTAATTAATACGTGATTGTGTCGAAACTTTTCAGATTTAAACAGATTCTAATTGGCTCGGAAAGAAATTCTATAGTAATAAATGTCTTAATATCTTGTGAGTCTGTTCAAATTTTCTTTGGCTGAGTAAGAACTTTTCTAGGCGGATGTTTCAGCCCACGCAATTGTATGGGAAATTCCCCTGAAAGTATCAGTATTTTTAAAGATTTTATATTTTGAAAAATGTTGAAAGCAAAAACAATTAATTTATATATTTATTGGGACCTATTTACTGTAGGTGGTATTTACCATTATCTGACAACAACGATGCTGGTCTATGCCTTTAAGTCTTAAATATTGTTTCTTTTCATTTATTATTCATTAAAGAAATAATAAACTTTAAAGCTATCAAGTTCAATATTTCTCAGAAAAAAATGTACATAAAAATGTAACTAGTTAATCTAAAATTTTCCTACTTCTCATGAACTAATAAAAATATTAATAACTTTTTTGCAACTTTTTTTCGAACATTTCGCACTCGCCATTAAAAAAAGAAAATGAAAAAAATAAACTCCACTAGCTTTATGCAATATATTGTTGTTGCTGCTTTAAAAGTATTATTTTTTGCATTTGTTGTTATATTTATTTTGTTTTTGTGTGTGATGCATGCATAGTTTTAAGCCGGTTTTTTTCTTTGTCCAGGTCTGTGCCTGCCTTGGCTGCTCGTTGTTGTTTTTTTTTTTTTTAGTTATTTTGCCGGTTTTTATTTTTGTTTTAGTTTATACAGTGCCCTGCGATTTTTACTTTGTTTTGTTTGTTGTTGTTTGCTGAGGCAGAGCGTGTGTGGAGTGTGTAGTCTCTCTTTGTCTGGGAGTGTGTGATTATTAGTCATCATACTTGGTATATACTGCGATTTCCACTTACAGAAACTCCATAAACGCTTTCCCGCTCTCCTTGCAGCTACCCCGAACTTTGAATTCTCTGGGGTTGCCTCTTTGTGTGCAATTTTTTCTTATTTTTTCAATTGTTTTTTTTTTTTTTTTGAGTCAGGGGGATAAGCAAGCAGCTGTGTGGAGTCAGAAGCCAACAGCTGTTTTCTTCCACTTCTTTATGCCACTGACAACGCCCACATGGCATCCAGCACAAAGAGTCCAAAGGCAGATTGGCACAGGAAGTTAATCACTTTGGCGTGGGTGGAAAGTGGAGGTTTTTTCATTAAAAAAAAGGGAGTTTCTGTGATTGTTGACTAATTTTAAGGCGACTTCCACTTGCACAAGATGACTCAGAAACATATTTAAAGGTGTGGTGGGAAATATAGGTTTAAACATTATTTTTATTGTTATTATTAATATTCTTTGTTAACACAATCAGAAGGTTAATGTTGGTTGAGTTACAAGCTTGCAATTTAGTACCTTAAAGAATAACACATATCGTTTTCAGCACAAGACTCATCGATCTAGATATGATTTTCTTTTTGTTATCAATTTATTTACTTGTTCATTTTAAATTCTGGATATTATTTTCTTATTGCTATGAATTTGGTTAAAATTTATACACTTAAACCATCCTAATCTTTTTTTTAATATATGCAACCAGATTACATTTTATTCATTCAATCTAATAATTTTATATTGTTTTGCTCTGATTTAAATAGAGTTATCGACTTGGTTCTAAAACCTGTTTATAATGAATTTATCATTTTTTATTTATTTATCATTAGCTTTTTTTCCAATGTACTAGTTAATCTTTTATCATCTTGGTTCTTAAACCTGCTTTTAAATTCTGAATTTCCAAAATACTAGTTCATCTTTTACCTTTCATAGCCGTGTCTAATTAATTGTAATTAATGTTGTAAACTACCTATATTATCAGCAAAGAAAAACAAAAAATGCTAAAGAAAGTATCCTTAAATTCTTGAAAAAGGTACTTAATACTACCAATCCTAGCTGAAATCTTATCAATACTTCATCTCATTAAATGAATCACATAGAAAAGTTGCAATGCAGTCAGTCAGACAGACAGTCATTTCCACTGAATCACTTTTGCAGCCACTGTCTGGCACTGCTCAAAGTGCCAATTAATAAATTACTAATTAAAATGCAACCAAACACTTGGCAAATTGAATGAAACGGATGGATATATGTCTATATGTCTGCAGTGGCGCAGTCTGGGGATATGGCTGGGCGATTCAAGTGAGCAGCAGACGCCTTGACGCTCCATTAATTCCGCATTAATTTTCTTCACGCGCGAAAATGTGAAATTAATTTATTTACTTTGCCTAATTATTGTTTGTCAGTGAGACACAGGCACACTCACTCCTCTGGTGGGGGTAAAAAAGTATATACTATTTAATGAAAAAGACACATGCAGTTGTCATGGACACGGCGAATGAGATAAATTAAAACAAAATAAACACAAAGAAGAAAATGCAATTAAATGAACATTTCTGGCAATGTCTTTCGTTTTCATTAATATTACCTATTAGTTTGAGTAAGATTATTCGTAGTATATTATTTAAATAAATTCAGGAAAGAGTACTTGATTGTTTTAATGATGTATTTGAGAGGAAAGCATAATTAATGGCAGTTGAATTAATTGTTTCCGGGCAATGTAGAGTAGAGTAAAATAAGAAATATCACTAAAATAAAATAACAAAATTATAAAGCTTAATTTCCTTAATGTATATAGGTAAATAATACATAAAATAATAAGAAAATCTTTAAAATATCATATAAAATACTATTTTAGAGCATCCAATATTAATTTAGATTTATAGAGTAACTCACAGTCTTTATGTGAGCACTTTGCAATGTCTTCTCTGTTTATTTTATTTATAATTGTATTAATTTTTCTCATTAATATATTTTACACTGCCTTGTGGATCGGTCAATTTATCATTGCCAAATTCGTTTCCGCACTGGGTACTTTTTGATGCACATAATTTTTCCGAGGGGATAAACATAAATCAATTGGAAATTCATTTTCTACGAATTTCGTTTCCCCGTGTGCTGCAATTTTTCGCCAAGGAAATCCATTGCAAAATGCACTATTAACCAATAAGGTAAATGGAGGTCAGCAAACGATCTATTGATTGAACATTTTCGTGCTGCATTCTTTAGCTATATATCTATATATATATATATATTCGTGATTTATTTGTGGCGGCTATTAGGAGGTGGGGATCGCGACTCATTAAACAATTTGCAAAGTTGAAAATTTTACAACTGTGTAAATATTTAATGACAATGCTTCCGGGATGTCGTTGAATGTTGTTTATTTATTGCCTTTACAAATAAAAGATGCTTCGGGAAATTACTATTATTATTTGTATCTTTTTTAGTTGCCACTTTAGGTATGGTCAGGTTTCAAACGTTGTGTTACAACAGCTACTACTTACTTACTCATAGAGTTAACTAACTAATATTCATACTTATTTTTACTATATTGTATATGCAAAATTTGGACAAATTAAGTAATAGACTCTGAAATACTCTCCCTATTCTTTTTGACACATTTCTTGCTTGCTTTGTGTCGCTTCCCGGAAATATTGTAAAAAGTATGAAATCATATTTTTTGGCACATTTATCAATTGGGGAAATTAAAAATTGCCCCGGTTGCAGCACGCTTGTGTCTTTCTTTCTTTCTTTATTATTTGTTTTTGTTTTATTTCGTCGTCGCTTTCTTTCTTTTTCGCTTTCCTCTTATCAGCTGGGAAGTCAAGAAATTCTGTGATAACAGACAGCCCATCGATTATGCTTGTCTTACGTGAATTCCGCAGTCATATAGCCACACATATGTACGGGGCTTTAAACGAAATGCAATACATGAACATGGACAGAAAATAGTAAAAAAGAGGAAAAACACAGAAATAATAGATTTTGTCGTTTGTCAGTTGTATAGTATATACTTGTACCTTATAGTATACGGGAGATATCGGAAGGGGCGTGTGTTCGCGAGGTGGTTCCGATTCGCCAATTCTCTTGTCGTTGACAAAATCTTTTATGTTTACCCTAGTCAAGAGAGAGGGTATTGTCATTGGAAGGGTGCCGTTTTTTCGAATTTATGATAGTTTTGTGGATCTCATATATAGAAAGTTATTATAGAACAGTAAAAAGTGTTTTGGAAATACATATTCTTGAAATTGTGTCTATCATAATATTGAAACTTGGTTTTCTGTAGAGTATTTGCTCTAGTTTGAAAATTTTTGTATTTTCTTAAAAGTTCTTAAAGAATTTATTAGGATCTTTGGATCTTTAGGTTTTCTAATATCTTTTAAGATCTTCGATTGTTTAGGATCTTGGATCTTTAAGGATCTTAGATCTTTATGTTTTTTTAGATCGTTTGTGATCATTGCCTTTTTTATGTTTTTTTTTTTAGATCTTTTAGGATATAAGATATTTTACGATCTTTTAACTCTTAGGATCTTTGATCTTTGATAACATATAATCTAATAGGATCTTGTATTTTGAGGAATATTTCACCTTCTTAGATTCTTAGATCTTAGATCTTAGAGCATTTTAGATATCTAAATATCATTTGATCATTTGGATGCTAAAACTTTTAGGATTTTTCTAACTTTTTAGGATCTTTGTATTATTAAAAATGTAGTATTGCAGTATCGATTTTAGATATTTATATTACGATCTAATTTCTGTAAGTCTTTATAACGAATAATTTATAAAAATAAATATGATAGGTTTGAAAGTATTTCAATAATTTTATAAAAATAGTTTCCTTATCTTTTATACTATAACGCTTAGCCTATTTCAGAAACTAGTAGGTTTCAAAGGGCTTGCAGAAATCGAGTTTCTCTTAAGATATTAAAAACAGACATTTTCGAAGGATTTTCAGTATAAAATACGTTTATATACCATTTTTAATAATATCCAAAAAGGGTATTAAAGCCTCGGGAACTTAACAGCATGTAATGTTTTTTTTTTCTCCCGCTGTGATTGACAGCAACAACAAATCGAAGCGGACAAATAACAAAATGGGGAAAACAGAGAAAGAGAGCAACAAAAATAAATAAATTAAACAATTTTTCAAAACATTTAAAAATAGTGCGCAAATTGCTATTTTTATTATAGACGGAAAAAAGAGACGACATAAAAAAAACAACAACACAAAAAAGCAGTGCAAAATTAAAAAGAAAAACAAAACAAATGCGACAAATACAAATACTCAATCGATTCTCAGCGAGAGAGAGAGAGCGAGAAAAACCAGAAGAGCGTGAGAGGGGCTGGAGAGGAGCTTATCACTTGGAAGAATTCTTCGCTCTCGCTGTCTTCGCCTTACTCTCTTACAACGTTTCGCTTTTACACACGTGAATTATATTTGCTCCCCCTCTCTCTCTCTCCCACTGTTTATTTGTCTGCTTCTCTCTCTTTATCTGCGTCTTCTAATTGCATTCTATCGTCGTCTGTTTTGGTTTGTTTTGTTATTGTTTTCAGGCTTTTCTCTCTCTCTCTTTCTTACCCTCCTCCTTATTGCCATCTCTTTTTATATTGTTATTGATCGCTGTTGTGCATTGCACATTATCGCCTTCTTTGTATTTGTTGCCAATTTTCGTTATTGCGCTTGAAAAAAATTAATAAATAATAGGAAAACAATAATCAAAGGGAGAAGAAAATCTGAGGCAACAAAATACAAGCTAATTTTTTATTGCGTTGCGCTGTTGTTTACTTTTACTTATAATTCTTTTCATATTTTCGAAACATACAAAAATTAATTTACATTTTAAAAATTTACTTGTTTCTTATTTTTATTTTCTTTTTAAGCTGCAAATCAATTAATGGCTTTTAAAAATTATATTTTTTGAAATGAATTTTTAATAATAAATAGCATCAGTAACCCCTAAATATTTAGAATAAAAATCATGCGCAGAAAATTAGAATATTGGTAATTTTTCTAGCATATAATAATCAATAATTTAATACAGAAAACTTAAAAATTAAATAATCTCATTTTTACAGTTATTTTTATGTATATTGTACGTATGTATTGAAACATCATATTTTACTTGTACATTACACTTGACATACATTTTACTTTACCTTTTTACCAGCCAGCTGAACTGCTTGAACTACAGTTTTCTTTTAATTATTTCTTGCTCAACAGTTTGAAAAGCATAGTGCTCTGCTAAACTGTTTTAAAACCATTGATTTAGAAAATACAACAGGGCCAAGCAGTGTTGGTTAAAGCAGTTTGTCGTGGAGGTGCGCCAAAGGCGCCCTCTAGCGGGTAAATAATGTAAACGTTAGAGTACTGCTTCTGACAAGCAGTGTTTCAACTGCTTGTTTTTACATATGTCAAATGTCAAGTAGAACATATTTTACTTGTTGCAAAAAATTGTTTTTTTATATTTTCAATTTCAATATATTTCATAAATATAATTAAATATAAGTCTTTACAAATTTTTAAAATTAACTAATAAATATTTTATTCTTTTCTTTACAGGTAAGCCGAAAATGACCACATAAAAACTTCTTTCCCTTATTTGTGTGTGAATGTGAGTACTTTTTAACAACCATTTTCCCTCCTTTACCTTTCCATCAACAAAACATGCATTGTACCTGTCTCTCTCTCTCTATCTTTCTGTCTCACTCTATTCTCCTATCTCACTCTATCTCTCTCTGTTTATCGCTGTCCCTGTCTGTCCATGCATCTAAATAATTTAAATAATTTATTCATGCATCTCAAACTAACTTTGTAAATAAAGTTTTGCCTGGAAACACACATAAATCAGCAGTTACAGTTTTGATAAACATCTGGGAAAGGAAATTATTTGAAATTCCATTAAAAGTTGTTGAGGAATTTCAGATTTAAAATAATTAAAATTTAAATTTAAAGTTAAAGCAATAAATTAGCAATGAGAATAAGATGGAAAGTGAGTTTTACCTCTTCAAGTTCCTGATTTACTAGAAAAGGGACACAAATTGAAGGGGAGAACCTTCAACAAACTAAAACTAAGAAATAAAATAATTTAAAATATATTATTTGATGTCAAAATACTAAACATTTTTTTCTAGATTAGATTTAGAGCTGTTTTTAAAGGTATTCTTTTTCAATAGCCGCTTAGGACTTTATAACTAAATTAACAAAAAATGTCCCAAAAGTCTTTCTTCTTTCCTGTGGCATTTAATTACTTAAATAAAGGTTTTTAAATGTCTTTAAATACCCATATAAATAAGTAAATATTACTTAAATACCTTCTTTATTATTTTCTAAATCTGACAATGTTGTCCCCTAATTTTCCCCTGCTTTTCCATTGACTTTTCTTTCTCTACCTCGCTTGCGCAATCCTTTTTCTGCTGTCTGTCCCTTCAAGCTAATTGTGCTGTCAAATCAAACTGCCGAATTTCCGAATGAAAACCAAAATAAAAAAAAAATACAAATTAAGGAAAAACACATTGAAAACCAAATTACGTAAATACACACGAGTATAGAAACGGGCAAGGAAAACAATTTGCAAATAAATTTCAACTCGGCTTGGCGCGAGGTAAAAGCGATGAAAATTCGCCGATAAACTTAACTGCGAAAACAAAACGGCAAAGCGATTAATTTACCCCCAATTTTTCCACCGCAAAGCTGACTGGAAATTTCTTTTCAACGATTTTGTTGCTGTCTTATCTCTCGGATCGAAGTTTTCCGAGGCTCCCGATTTGGCATTTTTCCCTCTCGCTCGGCAGCAGTTTTTCTTTCAGCTCGCAGCTCAGCTCAGTTCCATTCACCTAATTTTTCCCAAAACAAACAGCAAATTGTTGTTTTTGTTTCTCTCTATTATTTTTTATTTTTTTGTGGAAAACTTTTATTTCCTTGTTGTGGGGCGACATACTGAGCGTTGGAAAAACACAATGGCAAATGAAAATGCGGAGGGAAATGCCGCTACCACTGCCATTGCATGTAATGTGCATTTAATTTGTTGCTGCCTTAACAATGCAAGCCAGGTCACAATAACCACAACGAAAACAACAACAAAATCGCACTCGGCAGCTATTTGGCCACAATTTTCCATAGTTTTTCCACAGGGTCGTGTTTCGTTTCTTAGTTTTGTTCATTTTATGCTAATTTTCCTACTTTGCCATTATGCAAGATGTAAAATTCAAAAAGAAAAGGATGATGACAACTCAGTTTTTGGCCATTGAAAGGATGACACTGTCTTATTTTCGTAGGAAAAGACTTTGTTAATTTGGGGAAAGTCTCACTTATAAAAAAATACGATTTCATCTTGTAAAAAATAAGTTATGAAAGTGTGAAAATATTTTAAAATTATTATTTTAAAACCATGTTCTTAAAAAAGCAAGTAAAAAATACAGGAAGAAGGTTCAAATTTTATATAAAATTTTATTTCATAGTGATTTCCTTTGCAAACAAATATTAATTATCAATTTAGAAATTGTTTAAAATATTTGTATCATTTTTCCCCCTCTTTACAATAAAAGATAATGGATATCTTGCGCAAAAATAAGTTAGGAATGTGTTAAAATATTTCTTATTAATTAATTTAAAGTCATGGCAAGAAATTACATTTAAAAAGATAGAAAAGGCTACATATAAAATTCTTAAAATTCTTAATTTAGATTTCTTTTATTAATAAATGTTTTATTTATTATTTATTATTATTTAGAAAATTATTAAGAATATGTCTACTTATATTTTTCTTTTCCATAATTAACAGATTTTTCTACTCTTTCCTTTCTTGACCCAACTTCTTCTTTCGCTATCTTAATTCCAACTTTTTATAGCTTCCTCTTAATTTCCTTGTGACCCCGAAATAAAAAGTTTGTTGCCTTTTAAAAGTTTAATTTTTATAGTTGTGCAGAACATAAAAGTTTCGTGGAACTGAAAAATTAACAATTAAAAGCGCAACTTTTTGGTGCAGTCGAAAAAAATAAAATAAATTAAGGAAACCACAAAACCCAAGAGAATTTTCCAAAGAGAGAAAATGGGGAGAAAAAGGGGGATTTTACTATTGCGGCTAGACTGCAGCTGACTGCAGTTGTTCTTTGTTCTTTTTTTTACATTTTTTTTCCTCACACTTCATTTGTTATTGTTGATTTTTGCACACACAAACTCGGCAGAGGTAAAAAAAGACCTGTGAATTTCTGGAAAAGTTGCATTTATTTTTTATTGACAGTATACAAAGTTCTTCCTTCAGCTTCTTTCCTCTGGTTTCTCAATTTCCTTACCGGAAATGCATTATTTATTATCCCAACTAAAACCAACTTAGTTGCTTTCGTCACTTTGTTGCTGCTGCTGCAAAAAAAAAAAAAAGATCAAACAAATCCCAGAGGAAATGTACTCTATTTAAGGAGATTAATTGGCAACAACGTAATTGACAAAATGGTTGATCTTTCTCTGCTTTTATTTTGTTGTATTTTTTCTTTTTGCCAGTTTCATTTTCGAGGCATAAATTGCATGTGGCATGCCACATCCATCATGTGTTGCAGCTTGCTGTTTGCTGTCTGGGAGGAGTTGTTTATGCTGAGAACTGGAGCGCATCGACACGTTGCTGCCGCAAATGTGTTGCATCACAATTTTCTCTGTGTGCCTCTGTTGTTTGTTGTTGTCTTGCCGTAAATCAAGTGGAAATTGAGTGGGCTTTTCTTGTTTTCAGTTGGATCTTTTTTCAGGGTTTTTAAAGAGGGTTAAGGGGGGAGTCTTAATGTGTAAATTAAATGTGAAAAGGTTGCAGTATTTTCTAGGTAAAATTTATACTGATTTGTTAAGGTTTATTGATGGATTTTTACCTGAAAGTCTTGTTTTTTAGAGCTGTGAACTTACCTGAGAGTGTCATTTATTTGGGATTTGGATTAGGAATTGAGTTGTTGAATTGAATTGAGTTTTTAAATTGAATTGAGTTTTTAAATTGAATTGAGTTTTTGAACTGAATTGAGTTTTTGAATTGAATTGAGTTGAACTGAATAAAGTTTTTGAACTGACTTGAGTTTTTGTGAACCTTAACAGGAGTTTCTTGGTTCCTGTTTATAACTAGGTTCGGTTTTAGCCCTTCTTCGGTCGTAAAAAACTCATACAAGTTGTGGTTTTCTTAGTTCACAGAATCTTTTATATGTTTTAGCTGTTCTTGTTTACCAGAAACCTAAAGGAAATACCTTTGGGAGCTAAGGAAACCTCTGAGTGGCCACTCCTGACTTACAACAATAAGAATATTAAAGAATTTTCTGTTCCCAGCTTGATTTTCACATTAAAATTCAGTGATTTGCGAAGGAGAAATAAAATATAATCAAGGCACCTTTTATGTTCAAGATCATAAATCATCTTTACAATCAAAAGAATTGGAAATAAATTAGATTGAGCATAAGAAATCATCTTTACTTGCAAAAAAGAATGGAAAATAAACCTAGATGGGCCATAAGAAAGATATGTGGATAGCAAAATATACACAAAAGAACACAACCACAATGATATCGTGCCACAAAGAAGCATTCTTCACCAGATCCTTCACCGATCACCAAGTTCACTTTTGAATCGCAAATCGAACTCTCACTTCATTGAAGCAACATCAAATCGACTTTTGTTGCCACCGAATCGTCCTCACTCCCAAAAACCCAAAAAATTTAGCAAAATTATATTTTAATTTCGATTGGAGAAAAATCAGCATTGAAAAAGCATTGAAAAAACTAATGGAAAATATATATAAATATTTATCTAAAAAGCTTCTTTCACCTCTCTCTAAACTATATTCTTTTTTTTTACATATTATTTTTGTTTTATTTGCGCGCGCAAAAACCTTTTGCTTTCCAAAACCAAAAACGTATAAAAAAAAAAAACAAAACAAAACCCCAGCTTTAACACCTTCGCAATATCCGGCGGAAATAGGAAGCGAGCCTTTAGCAATCCTCACATTGGAATTATCGGAGGAGCAGGAGGAGGAGGAGGCGGCGGCGGAGGAGGACTCAGTGTCGATCCCGGCGCCTTTATGCATCGCCTGAACCCGCAGCTTTATTACTACAACAAATCGCAGTCGGGAAGGAGTTCCTTCTGCGTGGACGAGTCCTTGTGGCCAACGAATCCGAACCATAATGCCCGGGCCAGTGATACGAATCTGTATATGGGCTCCAGCACCGACGAGGACTACGAGGAGGCCATTGATCAGTTTTCGCCAACATTGTACACCCGATCGGCAGCAACAGCGGCGAGTCGTGCGATTCCCATACCCACTAGTGCCGGGAACAGTCCACAGCATCAGCTGCATCCTCATCTCCATCCGAATCCGAATCCGAATGCGAATCCTCATCAGGGAAGGATTCATAATTCTTCAGCGGCGGCGGCGGCGGCTGCTTTCAGTGCCAGCCCCTCGATCTATGCCTATCCACACTCACCGTTCTATGCCAGTTCGCCGGAGACCTCGTCGCTTTCATCGCCCATACAGATGTCCGGAATGCAAGGACATCCCGGGCACAGCTCCCGCATATCCTTCAGCTACGATCCTGCCTTCCAGCGCTTGCAAGTGCCCAAAACACGCTCCCCGCTGGAATGTGCCAGCGTCTTTGCCGCCGTTGCTGCGGCTGCCACATGCGGCGATCAGATGGGAATGGCCACTCCTTGCAACAGGTCGGTCCCGCCCTCCTTTTCCCGGTTGCGGCCTGCTTTAATACTCCAAATTTTTCTATCTTTGTCCTTTCCTCTCAATGTTTGGTGTTCTAACCGCTTGCTGTTGCCCTGTATTTGTTGCACGCTGAATGTTTCGTGTTGCATTTTTCCAGGGGGTTCCACTTTTCACCTAGAATGTAATGGTAAAAAAATAAACATTACCCGGAGTAGGCTAAATATTAAATATTTTATAGCATTTTTAAACTTTATTGCCTAACTTTTGAAAGCAGTATAAAAAAGGTTAAAAACTTTATTATATCTGTAACATGGCCTAAAAAACATTCAGAGTGTTGGAATTTCTGACTAAAACTAATTTTTATAACGGAAACATATGGTGTTATTATAATTTAATTCTTTTCTATATACATTTAAAACATTTTACTAATTTGTTTAAAGAATCTACAGAGCTTTCTATATTTTAATTATGTTTATCAAGTAGAGATCACAAAAAAATATCGATATATCGATCATGTATTGTATGTTTGACAATGAAATCAAAATATAATTCGATATTGCGATTTATGTGCAATAAATCGATATTTTTATAATATATATATATATAATTTAGGTTCGGTATATGAAGAAGAATATAACAAATCTGTGGATTCTTTATTAATAATATTAAAGTTTTAACAATTTGAATTTGCATTCAGACATTAAAAGTTGAATATTCTACATTTCTATACATAAAACTACAAATATGGAACTACCATATTTTCGATATGATATTTTTATCGATATATTGTTTTGGACTTTTTCTTTCCGGCATATGCCCCCAATTACAAGTTTTCATTTATTAATGTATTCGGCATGAATTAACTATTACCTTGGTGATTGTTTAATAATGTTTAAGCATGATTTAACTCAAAATTTACTACAAAATTAAATTTATGTCCAAAGACCTTTTATAATATTATTTATTTTATAATATATTTTTTAATGAAACTGAACCTACTATAAATCTAACCAAACAAAATCCCTGGTTAAAGTTAGGTTTAACCTATTATTAAGTTATCTTTTTTATAATTTGTTATAATTTATAGTTATAGTTATAATTTATTAAGCAAATTCAGAGGGAGATTTCCTTAAATTCCTATTTCGTAGCTTTGCCACCTTTTATTTATGACAAACCTCTAAAAATATTTATTATCCCTATCAACTTGCCAAATCATTATCCTTCGATCAGGTTACGTCATTCGACAGGTGATTCATGGGAACAATCACAAAAATGCATCGCTTTCGTGGTCCAAAGCCATTTATAAACCACTCACAAGGCTGCCCCAAAGGCTTCTTCGCATTTATTCCCTGCCTTTTGCTTAATTATACAAAACCAATCTGGCCTGAAGGAAGGAAGAAGGAAGTCCCCCCTTGTACTTCTCACCCTCCAAACTATTCAATCAACGCAACTCGACGCATTTAAAAGTTGTGCGAATTTTTCGTATCGCCTTTTCTCGTTCTCGAAATGATGTCATTCCTAAAACTCGACTTCTCTTGTAATTCTTGTTTCGCGTTTTCGTGCATTTATTTCTCAATGATGATGACGATGACGATGACGACGCTGATGCGTTAGCATTTGTTGCCTCATAAGCAATAAAAAAGCAATTCCTTTGAGGTGGCCACAACGCAATTTCCTGGCCACTGCGCAGAAAGTGAAAAGGGTCTCTGGATAGTTTCCCCCAAGAATAAAAAAAAATGTGGGGCCCCCATAAAGGCGAGGCTTTGTTTGGGGTGGTGAATGGCGCAGTAAATTAGGTATCCATGAGAGACAAGTTCAAATATGTTTTTTAAGGGGCTGCCAAAGCCTAATAAATTACATTTTGTGTGGCACAAAAAATTGTAAAGGAATTCTATAGGACTTCTCTGTATTCATATATATTTCATATAAAATTCATATGACGCAATTGTTATTATAAATCTATTTAATCTGCAGATTAACTACACTCTTTAGAAAACTATTTGAAAGTAGTCGTCACTTTTTTTTATAATTGCTCTAGTGACTCACTTCACTTATGAATCACTTGTAAAGTTCAAAGACGGCACTTAATTTATGCTTTAAAAGGAGAAAAGTGCTTGCTCTGTGGATGATTAATCAGGAAATTGTGTTGCTGTTTACTCTATCTTTCAAGGGAAATGATTGCGGGTGTCCCCCTGATCGAAAATAACCTTATAATGGGTTTTTAAAACTTGTTTTCTCTGTTAGATAACTCAGTATCACGAGAAGATAGTGCTTAAAGTAAGCAAAAATTTGAGTCTAAAATAGATAATCAAAATTAAACAGTATATAGTCAGAAAGCTTTTAAATAAGTAAGGGAAAAAAGTATATTGAATAAATATTTTAGAAAAAATACTACTTAACAAATATCAATGATACTTAGAAATATTACTCTTTTTTAATAGCATTATAAACATGAATATATTTTAATAAAAATATATGCTTTCGTTCAAGTTCCTTAGAATTATCAAGAATGAACCGAAAGTTTTTATTAACCTTTAACTATTTGATATGAAACCCTATTTTCCTTAACCCAAAATGTAAAAAACAGTACAGTTGCCTCAAAAGGTATTAAAAAATGTTTGTATTTCTTTTTTCTTGATTCTTATTCAGGAATTGCTACCTGAAATGGGGGATAAATGCACTCCAAAAGAGCATAAAACGTATATTTTCTATTTAAATTGTCTTTTCCTTAAACCAAAATGTAGAATTTCGCTTTAAAACCAGTACAGTTGCCTCAAAAGGTATTAAAAAATCGGTGTACTTCTTTTTCCTTGATTCTTATCAAAAGCTTTCAAGAAAAATCTAATAGAAATATACTCAAAACACATAAATCTGCTATTTTCTATATGAAACTTCTTTCCCTTAAACCAAAATTTGGAATTTCGCTTAAATAACCAGTACAGTTGCCTCAAATGGTATTTAAAAGTCTGCGTACTTCGTTTTCTTACATTCGTCTCCCCCCAAAAGTGCAATACAAATGCACTCAAAAAGCGCATAAAACTGATATTTTCTGCATGAAAGAGGAAAGCATAAAAAAAAGATGTTTGACTGGACTCTCTCTCAGTCCAAAAAGTTTTACTGATTCGAAGGCTGGAGGAGAACTCACTCAAGTTCAAGGTCAACAAAATATCTGAGAAGCGTTCCCTTAGTATCTTCAATTATTTCTTTTTATTCCTCATTTTTTTATTCGGGAGGAAGCAATGAGATTGGATGGAGCTGGGAGCTGCCTCCCCAGACCAATTAGAATTTCAATTAGGCATCATCTGGGGCTTTATCTCACTCAAGAGAGGCTCCTTATCGAGAGGGTCTGGGCTGGGGTCTGGTCTTTTCTGGGTTCGCTTCTTGTGCTCTCCCCAAAAAAATAAAAGTGAGCTCCGATGTTTGTGCTTGTGGCGGCTGAATGGTTTGCTTGGGATGATGTCAGCATTTATTTTTGGCACAAAATGCTTGCAGCCAGCCGAGCAAAACACAATGCCCAAAAAAATAAAAATACAAAAAAATAACAAAAAAGAAGAGCAAGAGCAAGAGCAACAAAGGCGAAACAAAACAGAAATCCCGAAAAAAAAGAAACCAAACCAAACCAAAAAAGCCGCAAAACATGCCAAAAATAATATTCAAGTAAGGAAATAAGAAGAAAGAGAAAAAGTTAAAAAAAAGGAATAAAAAGTAAAGAAAAAAGTAGAAAAAATAAAAATAAAAACGAACAAAAAAGTAAAGAAAAAATCAAGAAAAAAGAAATGTACATCGCACACAAACAATTATCTTATGAAAATGGCTTACATGGGGAGCAGTGATGAAGTGTAGGCCAGAGGCCAGTCTTTTATGGCCAAGTGTAAGGCTTTCTGGCCAAGAAGAGGCGGAGATCTCTGTCGAAGCCAAAAAAGCAAGAAGATTCTTCTTGTTTACTCTGCTGTCTGGCTTCAAGATTTCTCTCTTGCGGCTGGCTTTGTTTGGAATTCTTCTTGGCCTTTTCACGATTTATATTTATTGGTTTTTTTCCACAAGTATTACTTGTCAAGTCATTTCAAATTATTGCCTACTCGATGATTCGTGGTTTATTTATTTATCATTCCACTTATTTTATATTTTTCTTTCTTTCATATATAAATAATACTCTTTGCTGTCTGGATTTTTGTGTGTCTGTGTTTCGTGTCATCTATTTTTAGCTCTATTTTTTCTACCTGGCGAATAACTTACCAATAGGTTCACTAATTTATACAAATTTGTTTTCTTTTTAGGTATGCAAAATTGTCTTTTACTATATTTTTATGAGGGTGGTAAGTCTTGGAATTATTTTGGTTGTTATTTTTGGTCTTTTAAACGATTTGAGGACAGATGTTTACTTGTGTTTTGAAGTGTCCTTAGAATTTGGTATACTTTTCAACATTTTTTAGAGCTTAAACTAATTAAATTTTAGTTTTTGCTAGAAAAAGATACGCAGAAAACACACTTTTTATTACATTTATTAAGCTAGATATTTAATTTCGTCATTTAAAAATCATTTGTTAATAGTTCGAGTTAAAAAAATCTCACAAAACATGAATTTCCCTTGTCAAAATCTTAGTCATTTCCTTTTCTATAGTTCATGAACTATAATAACCATAAATTGGGGCCATAAGAAGGCATAAAGAAACTTTAACCGCCCAAGTCAGCTACATATTCCAACACTAATCGATGTGATTACATTAACATTATCGGGGCTGGAAATAGACATGGACAGGCGACGTTAGAAACTAAGGAAAAATGAGGGAAAAACAAGGGGGCAGCCTGACAACTAACGAGCAACAACAATGTAAAGCTATGTCGACGCCATCATGTCTGGCGTATACACTCGTTCACTGGAAATCGTTAATTTCTCGCCCCAACACCACCACCACCGCCACCACCTCCGCCCCACACAACAACCATCGAGGTGAGCCACGAGCGAAACCCCTTAGATACAGATACAGATACAGATACAGATACCGATGTGGATACAGATACAGCCAGAGACATTTCTTTATTTTATTTTCACATTGCAATGTGCGGCAAATTACATTTAAATGGCTGCCACTTAAAATGTCTATTGCCATTGAAGTGGGGCTAAAATAAAAGCAGGAATGCGATGAAGGGTTGTGAGGGGGAGTTCCTAGTGTTTGCCAAAAGGTTTGTGTGATGGAATTAGCAAGCTGGGGACTGGGGGGAAAATACTCTAACTAACGACACGTGTGAGAAAAGTAAATTTATATCAAAGTGTAATTAAAGCCTCAGGGTGTTGGAGAAACAAGGGAAAAAATAGTTGGAAATGATAGGAAACTTAGTTTAAAATACAATTTAAATAAAGAGGTAAAAATATCCTTAGGACTATTAAAAAGCATTGCGAAATTGTTTAAAATACAAATTTTAGAAATATTAATATTAAATATGGGTCTATCCTATCCTAATTTATTCTTAGAGCTAAAAAATTAAAGATTTTTTAAGTTAGTTTTTATCATTTTATTAATTTTATATTATCTTTAAATTTTCTCAATACTTATAAGAGTTATAGGAAATTTTTTAAGTAAAGAATCAGGGAAATATTTTTATAAAAATAAATGTGGGTCTATCTTCATTAGTTTTGGAAGGTTTGGTCCTCAAAATTAAAGATTTTCAAAGGTATTTTTCTTTCAATTTTATCAGGTAAATTTTTTTAATATTTCAAAGAATTCTAAGGAACTTTCTTTATAGGTAAAAAATCAGGGAAATATTTATATAAATATGGATATTGATATTGAATTTACTTAAATTATTTCTGGAAGGCCCACAAAATTAATTTTCAAAGGTATTTTTCTTTTAATATTATTTTTATCAAATTTAATAAATAAAGACCTTAACTGCTACTCAATTTAATTTGATAATTATATTATATTAAACCCTGTAAACAACATTTTGTGTCTAAATAATGCATTTCCCAAATGTATATTCATGCCACTTAAGTGGCCATTATTTTTGATTCCCATCATCCTGGTAGGCGTGTCAAATTTCACATTTTATTGCGGTTTCTTTGGCGGCCTTTGTGGCAATGATTGTCCGAGTCGATTAACGCTTTTCGTTTTAATTACTTTAATTGCCATTAGCTTTGTTCTCCGCAGAACAATTCTCGATGAGAAACTGTTGCATAAATATAAACAGAACAAAGAGTGTGCGCAATTAAGGGAATTACTGGGCTTGGCCACCGCATCTTGATAGATTCTGATTGCACTTTAAACGCATTGATAATGGTGTATAACAGCTGCAACTTTGTGATCCGAATGGAATAATTCAGGGTTATGGAATTGGCAGGTGTCTTTAGGTGCTAGAAAGAAACTTTAGGGGATTGCTGAAAGAAAATGTGACAGTTGCTACTGATTAATGATGAATATCTGTGCAATCTATACTTGATTAAGGTGTGTGTGATTTTTGTCTTACATTTCTCTTATTACCTTTCCAAACATAAAAATACAATTAGCTATAAAGTGACTTATGACTTGTGGCTTTTGCATTTGCAAATGTAATTTAATAAAAAGCTTTTCCGAATCTCCGCTGATTCCATTACTCCTACCAATCCAATGAACCTTGCACAAACAACCAGAATAATGAATCCTCTTCCCAACTTGTTTGACTTCCACTTGATTCCAGACATTTGGGGCTGTTGGCCGAATGAAAAGCTGAAGTTTTAATTATTTTTCCTAGACAGCCACGTGGCAAATAATAAACAGAAGCCGCCGAATGCTAAACACACAAACAGTGCGGCATGAAAAAGCCATTCTGCTCGCCATTTAGCCACCCGTATTTGGCCAAGCTAATGAGGCGATAATGGGGGCGAGAGGAAAGGCAAGAAAAGGCGGAAGGTGGAAGGTGGGACAGTTTACCCAGAAGAGCCGGGCATAAAATAAACCAAAATATAGCACTCTGGTGTTGGCACATGGTGCGGCTCATTGGTGTGCCACCAGAAAAACACTGACCACCAGTGCAACCTGAGATGGAAAGTCGGCAGGGAACAACATTTGTGTTTGGTTTTAATTTTTTTTTTTTTAGAATACTTAAGTTCATTATGGTTTCGGGTTACAAAAACGTACAGGGAGGAGGCACTAGGAAAAGGCATCGACATCGACATGGACAAGCGACATCGAGACTTGGCTAATAACGCGGCAGACATTCTGGCGGCACAAACAAACTGAGACAGTGAAAAAGTGCAGTATAAACAAACGACAAACTGTTGACTAAGCCAAAGACAAAGACACAAGTTTTCACTTTATTGCCATTTTTGCATAAGCCCAAGGAAATTCTTATGAAACTTTTGAACCACGCAAAGTTATGCTTGCAAAATGTGGAAAAAATATAATGGAAGAGCTCGGCTTAAATTATGGTATATCAATTATTATGCAAACGTTGAAAGTGCAAGAAAAGCTCAACTGAAGCAGATTTAAGCCAGTGGAATTTCACTGCAGTTTTGCATACACTTCTTTGTTAAAATAAGAGACTGTATTGCTGGAAAACTTTGTCAGACTTCGAAAAAGAATAACATTTAATCACAAAATAAAGCTGGAACAATTTTTTTAATTGTTTACCATAAGGCATACTTTTAAATTGAAAATACTAGGAAGGTAATGACTACATTAAGACAAAATTTACGTAAAAAAAAACTAAATCAAAAAATATTTACCAACGAATTCAACAATTCAACAACAGTTTAACAATTCATTAAACGGTTCGCAATAAAGTTCAACAATTCTCCTTGAATTAGGCATAAAATTCAACAACTCACCAACAGGTTAACCATTAAACTCAACAATTAACCAACATGGCTTAACCATAAAATTGATTATTATTTAATCATATTTATTAAGTTGTAAAATCGAAAACTCCACCCCCTTTGGCGGTAATTTCACGGCAAACTGCGCTCCACCCGCCAAGCTAAAATTACAGCCCAGACAATTCGGGTCATTGCTGGGCCCTCTAGTCATCGGCGAAATCACAAACTCCATGACAAGCCCAAAATGCCTCAAGTCAGGCGACAGCAGCCATAGAGATGAAAATAAAAGAAAAGAAAAGTGTTGCCGCCCATTTCGAATAATTGCATAGGCAAGTCCAAGTCAAACCCAAACCTAAAACCAAAACAAAAAAAAGTGCAACAATCCTGCCAGCGGCTACAAAAACGTCAAACTTCAAAGCAACTTCAACCGCAACAAAGAAACAACACAAGTAGGGAAAACAAGCTGAAATTATGATTAGTTGTAATTTGATTTTAGCCAGCCTAGCCTGCGGTTGCGTTTTTCCCCTTCTGCCGTTTTGCATTTAATTATGTGCGAAATTTGTGATTTTATGGCAAGCGATAAAAACCGCTATGCCTGAATCTAAACAATGCCATGAAACTATGAGGTAGTAAATCTACTGACTTTGAGGTACTGCTTAGTGTGAATTAGTTATTGAAAAAATAAACTACAAGTGAATCAGAGAACCGCAATTAAAATGCTTTGATACAAATTTCTCTGCTTGTAAATTGTTTTTTTAATGTCACCATTTAATCTTTGAATTATAAAATCATAAAATTATGTTATTAGAGTGACCAGCTTCATGCAACTCAAATTTTGGAAATCTTTAATTAAAAATCGTATTTTTTAAATAAAATATCTATGATTAGAAAGAAGTTAGCCAGCTTGTTTGCTTTGCTTTTTCAGTGTGATTACTTTTTCTAATCTATTGTATTTCATATAATTCTCTTTTTAGTGTGACCAGCTTCATTTATTATTCAAATTTGCTTTATCTTCAATCAAAGACAGTTTTTTTTTTATTTTTTTTTTAGTTACCGTGGCCTATTATAAAATCCTGTTTTTTTTTTAATTATTTTCTTCAAATATTCTCGTCACCTCAACCAATATACCCTCAAATCAGAAGAGCCCATAGGTAGCAAAGGAAAATAATATCTGAGAACGTGCCGCACTTTGGGGTTTTGGTTCGTTCTCTCAACGCGTACGATATATATATTCGCCGGGGAATTAGAGCAATGAACTGTGGCCAGAGCTGACTTGTCTCAGCCGGAACTGTGAGTTCATAGTGCCCAATGCAGCGGGAAATGCAAATGCAAATGCAGCGAGGAGGGACCACAAACACACACACTCATACACACTCATACACACACTCAACCGAATCAAGCACGAAATGTAAACATTCAAAATTTATAGCAACAACCAGTGGCTGCCTTCTAACTGGTAACTGGTAACTTGTAACTGCTAACTGCAGCAGGTCCTGCTGACCCACAAAAAAGGGTCTCGTTCCGGAGGTGATTGCACCATGGCACCGCCATGTAGAGTATAGTACTCCCAACTCCTCCAACTCCCCCCGAAAGCATTACTGAAATTGCCCTGTAAATCCGAGCGGCACGCGATATGTCTCAAATGTCTTTGGCAGGCCTCCTTTTTCCTTTTCCACGAATTGTTGCATTTTAATTTTAATGCATTCGGGTTTCTGCAAAAATATATGGTACATATTAGTAGCCCCAAAAGGCAGTCAATGTTTTCTGAGGAATTAGACCAAGTTGACTTTACCCAGTCATCGATGGGTCAATATTGGTTCGTATTCGTTTGGGTAAATAAAAGGCCAAGTCATAATATTTGTCCATTTGCACAGAGACCCCATTGGCATGTGACCCAATCAACAGACTACAGCCTAGAGCCCCTCAAAAAAAATAAATATTTTACGGACATCACCAAGCAAAGACAATAGTTGACTTAAATTAATAACAAATACATTTGAATTCTTGGCTTTATTACCTCTTTTTGTGCCCTCCGTTGTTCCGCCATTTGCTAATTAGGTTCAATGACATGGCAAACACTCTCTGGCGAAAATACAAAAGAGAAAACTACTTTGTTTACTTACAACCGAAGCAAAGAAGTATGGCAAATAAATCTGAAAATAAAAGAAGGAGTGTTCACAGATAAAAACAGCTTTGTTTTTGTTTGATTTAAATATTCATTTTGTATAAATGTTTGATTGCCATGATTTACGCAGCAACTCCTTCTGTTTCATTCATTATTTATTTAATAAAAGTTAAATTTAACACTGCTGTTGACACGTCTCGAGTGATGACGCTGAGTGGATATTTAAGCACTCACTACACGTGTAATTGTTTTTACACTTATTACGTTTTTGTGACAAGCTTTCACTTTTCAACAAGTACTTGTGAAGTGTTTTTTTTTTTTTTATTCGAGGAAGTTGTCTGAACTTTGACGATGTCCTCATCAGGTTTATTGTAATACTTTTACTGCCTTATAATGGGAATAGTCATACCTTTAATATTAAATATTATAATGCTTTTACTACTCTATAGAAAGCAATAGTTGTTATTAAAGTGCAACTGTAGAAGCCATGAAAATGAAATAAAGTAGCTCAAGTCATGTCCCAAATTAGCCTTATCATCAAAAGATACTAGAAAAAAGATAGATAAGAAAAATGTTTATATACCTACGACAGTTAAAATACATTTATTTATAGAGAAGAAAGAGCATTAAGAGTTGTGCAACTTTTTAAATATTTAAATACATTTAATTTGTTAATAATTATGCATGACTATAAATCAGTTCATATATTATTTAAAAGCCTCTTAAATTAATGGTTAAATATAGGTTATTTCACAGATATATATTTTTTTTATAATGATTGTCATGTATTTATTTATAAGCGTTGATGTAAAACCTCTTTTTTAATTGTATCATTTTTTATTGTTTATAAACAACGAGTTGGATTAGTATGCAACCAGCAAAGCGTAACACAACAGAGATAATCGGGCATAAAACTGGTTTATAAAGCAAAATAATAAAAAGTTAACAAGACAATTAAATATAAAAGCCCACCAATTAAAAACCTCTATGATTCTCTTATTCGCTCATTTTTTTTTTTATTACAAACCTTAGAACCTAACTAAAACTAGGGGCAAACAAGGTACAGTTTCTTACATAATACAGTATTTCAATTACATTTAAATCACATTACACTTTTGTGTGGTCAACAAAACAGAATGAACAAAAACAAACAGAAAATCAAAGCACATTTTTGTAGGAATATTTGGGTTTAGTGCAGGCAGAATCTTGTGTTAATTTCCGATGATTATTCGGGCACACAGCCAGGCGATGTTGCAATTTGTGTGCCCATTTTTTTGTTTTTTCGTGTTTGAGTTTCTGCCCCTCTTGGGTTTTGGTCTCGATTTTCTTCAGAGTACAGTCATGGCGATGAACATGAGCAGCACGAGTATGAGCCAAGGGCAGATGAACATCAGGCAGGCGACTTCAAACATTTTGCAGATTTTGCTCTCCTGGTGGCTGCCTTTTCCTCGATCTGGATGGACAACTGTTGCCCAGTGCGTTTTCCGTTTGTTTTGGCTTTGGCTTGTGGCATGAGCTCCTGGGGTTTCGCTTCCAAAATCGTTGGACAACTGGGGGAACAACACACACAACAGGTACGACGCTCGCCGTCACACTGAGCAGCTCTCGAACCTTTTCCTCGTGTTTGTCAGCTCTGTGTGTTGCTGTTGGTGTTGCTCGTGTTTCTGTTGTGGCGTCGCTGCTTCGTTTGTCGCCTCGGCTCTTTGTTTGCCGGTTTTAGCTCTGTTTTTATTGCTCTCTATCTCTCTCTCTCTCAGTTTCGGTTCGACTGCTGGTCTGCCTGCCTCTCTCTCTCTTGCGATTATCTCTCCCGCTTTTTTCGATCGCTTCAAGCTTTGGCTTTGGCTTTAGCTTACCTCTCGAGGTTCCGAGTCCCCGACTTTGCTTTGGAAAGCTTATTCTTCTGACAATTGCATTTCAATTTCATTGACCCCTTGCGTCAGCGATTTGTTGAATTTCCTCTCCACTCACTGCTTACCTTATATTCTGTTTACTTTCTTATGGTTGGTTCTTCTTATCACTCTGCCATGGGGTTATCATCTATAACCTCAATTTTCTCAGGTGAGCTTTTGGTTCTACCTTTGTGCCGGGAGCTGCGAACACGTGTTAAAGAGCTGAACTGTCTTTCACAGTTATAGATCAAGTTTCGGCATCAAGAACTGGAGAAGTGCCTGATCTTCATCTTTTTTCTGTAATGCTTATTTTGATTTTATCATTTTAGGTACTTAAGAAAACTTTTTTTTTTTTTTTTTGGGTATTTTCCCGTTATTAATTTTTATCTAAATCGGGTCAAAAGAGGGATCTTAATTTAACAGGGATTTATATAAATATATCAACCGGAAAAGTCAGGTTTGATAATTTGTCAAAAATAACCGTGCTCAATATCATTTCGAAAATATCCTAAGTTTAATATATCCAATTAAAAATGTATGGCATTTAACTCAAATATATCGAGCACACAAAATATAGCTAGGATGCTTTGAAGACAGACATTTTTTCGATATAATAAAAATTACAGTATCGACATATCGATATTTTTCTATCCCTAACTCCCAAATATTCCACGCAAGCAAAAAAAAAAACCCTTTCATTAGTAGGCAAAAAAGTATTGCCTATTTTTTGGCGCTGCCTATATTCTATTTTTAAAAAAGCAGAATTGATTGTATTATATGATTATTCCACACTGATCATAAAATTTAAAAAATAGGTTTTGATAAGTAACCGTTCAAATATTTCTTAAATTTTTTTTATCAAATACTTCCCACCCTTAATTAATTGTCTAGTTTCTTTATTTAATGTTCAAAAATCAATATAATTTTGCTTTCATTCACCTTGCTTAATCACCTTTGAATCTTTTCGGTCCAAAGTCCTCCTCAATTCATTTCAATTATCACTTTTCCCCACAAAACTAACCATAGATCAGACTTTTCTGTTCCCCTGCTTAAGTAGAGCACATAAATCATATTTATGTTATCAATACTATGACTAGACCAATTTTACCCATCGGAGCTTTCCACAACAGCATTTTTTTTTCGGTTGTTGAAAAGTCAACAAGACTGAGAGTGGCTGAATTGGAATTGATCGTGACCATCGAGGTGGCGACCTTTTACAGAACTGGTCTGGGGACTGACTGCACCCATTGCCGTATGGAAAATTACAGGCAACCAGTTTTGTTTACTTTATGCTTTTCGATTGCCAGACAGCTCTATAAAGTAGTTTTCAATATCTGCCTGAGACCATAAAAAGTTACAGTATATGAAAACTGCACAAAGGAGAGGCGTTCAAGCCTCGTCATCTAATCAGTTTTTTTTAAAGCCCCTAATCTTATCAGTCGTTGTTTACCGAATCAAACAGACTTCTTGAAAAAAAAAATCCCTTTGATGATATGGCATTGATTGACTTACCTTCAATTTTCTAATTGCGCTAAAAATATATATGAACTATTGCATGAGAGTGATAATAACCCAATTTTCTGCATAATTCTAATTTTTATTAAATCTTATAAAAATTTTAATAAATTAATTAAGTTAATTATAGTTTTTATGCTTATTAACACATGCATTTTCTCTTTTATTTGCAGGTATGTAAATCATTTTCTCCGTGTTTTTGGCCTAGAAATTCTATAAATGTGTAGTGAGTACCGAATGTTGCAAGAATCTGTGATAATCTTTGCGTGGGTTGTTTATAGTTTGAATCTATTCATTTCCGTTTGTGTGAACAATCTTATCTAAATTAGTTATGCTTAATCTTATATGATTTATGGCTGTGGGTCATCGTAAATTTGTATATTTTTATAGCATATTTCAAGTGGCGGTGCTTGGCTGGCAATATTCTGCTAAGTATGCTATAGAAAATGGGGAAAATTTAAATTTTGTTTAATAGTTTTAGGAAAGAAAGGAGGGATTTAATGGGGGAAAGAGTACGAAAAGGCTAAAATCTCGGTAAGAATTTTAATTTGAGAGATTATTTAGTGTAACATTTAAGAAAACCAACGGGACGTATACGTAATGTAAGTTGAAATACGAAAATATTAAGTATACGCCCCAGTATTTTTTTATGCTTCATATAAACCTAAAATTTATATATTATTTACTCATATGATTTATGTAAATTACCAATTGTGGCACCCGTACCATTTCTGGCCTTAATTATTTTATCGCCACTCAAATTTCTTCAAGCGACAACTGTCCTATTTACTCTTATCAATTCGGGAATCCTTAGTTTTGATTGGGTTTCCTTTTTACGACAAGAATCTGTCCAAGTTCGTCCTTTTCCTCTTCCTTTGCTCCAATTTTCCAAGTTAATTTTTCCCAGCACAGACAACACCCGCACGCAGCGAATTCAATTGTTTTGTTAGGACTCCGCCAGAGCTTTTTCGTTCCGAGCACACATATATTCGCATAGTTGATTTTTATGCTTTGTTTATTCAAGTATGTGGGTCATGCTCCATTTGTAATCAGAACGCCACAGAGCGATGGCAAATAAGGAGGAGGAGGAGGAGGAGAGAGAGCAGAAACCCCTTACATACAAGCAATTAATGCTGGGTTGTCCTTAGAATGTCCCTTTGAGAATCTAGAGGAAACCAAGGGAAATGCCTTTGAATTCCTTGGCCTGACATTGATTTACCTTGTCATTGAAATTCCTCAGCTGGCATTCTCTTTCCTACATGCAACAAAATACAAACAGTGCTTTTCCTTTGTGGAATTTCATTTCTATTGCCTGTTTTCAGGGAAAAGCCTTGACTAAGGACCTTTCAAATGGTTTCGCCTCGTTGATAATTTATAAATTGGTGTAATTATTTTAGCCACAAAAAAATTGGGACAGCTGAGAGGAGAGAGCTCTCTCCTCGCTCTCACCCTCTCTTGCTCTCTGTGCAGTGTTCATTTCTGCACTCACTGTGAGTGTGTGCCCATCTCCCTTCCACTTATTAGCGATGATAACGATGAATTTATGTTTTTCTTCGTATTTGCTATATATATACGTGTGTACATTTGCCAGCACGTTTTTCCTGGGGCTTTGCGCAGGCGTGAGGAGAGAGGAGCAGGTGTTATTTATGCTTCATTCATGCCCATATATATTCTATATTTATGTGTGTATACGCCAGAGCAGGAGAGTGGGAGAGAGCGAGAGAAAGGTAGAGCTAATTAGATAGAAAAGAAAATTCAAAATTTAATCGGAATCGGATAGAGGGTAAAAAGATAGAGCGCCGGAAAAGCCAGATACAAATTTTCTTATTTCGCGAGAGCATGAAATTCGCTTTTCTTTTTTGCACTCTCACGTGGGGGACCCCACGCTCTCTCTCCTCTCTCTTTCTCTGTGGCAGAAATGAACTTGCGCTTGCTCTCCTTCTGGCAGAGCTCTCTTTTGGGCGATGAACGCGCCAAGCAGCAGCAGCAACAAAAAAAATCCTACCCTCAGTCAGTCAATCTACACTTTGGCTTCTTGCTAAACCAAACACTCAAAAACAAGCTACAACAATTAAGAGTTTTGCGAGCAGCATAAAAATAAATTTGTAAAAAATATATAAATACAAATCGCATAAATTTCATATCTTTAAAGTCGCGTTTTATCGCTCGATTTCCTTCGCTTTGCAGCCGCAGCAGCAGCAGCGCAAAGCCATCGTCATTATTGTTTTTTTTTTTTTAGTATTTTCTGTGTGGCAAACGCGGAAGTTTTCGCTGCTCGTCAGTCAGTCGTTTTCGGACATCATCGCCGAGCGTTTGTTGTGTGTGCGAGTGTGCCGCGTGTGTGTGTGTGCGTGTGTGCTTGCAACAAAAGGCAAAAAAGAAGAAAAATTATACAAAAATAAAAGTTGTAAAATAAAGCAAAATAAATTAAAACCAAGTGCCTGAGAGTTGATTATGTAAAAGGATTTACAAATCAAAGAAGCACCACGAATCTTTTAATCAAAAAACGCCTCGGTTTTTGGTCTCTCGCTCACTCTCTCTGTCTCTCTTTCCTACCCACGCTCTCTCTCTCGCTCGCTCTTACTGCATAGATAATTTCCAGAATTTCGCGCCCATTTATTTGGTGTTCATTCGCTTTAAACCAATCTGAATAATTATTAATTTTAAAATCAACATCCTTCAGTGACAGCGGCGTGTAAAAGAAACGTTTCATTCATGGAAAACAAAAACAATTTAGAAATTGCTTTTAATAACGGAAATATTTTTATTAAAAGGTAACTAAATTCTAATTAAGTGTGTTTTACATTCAATTGTGTTGTTGTGTCGTTGGTTCGTTTAGTTACGTTTCGTTTTGGCTTTATAATTTCTAAAATTTACCTAAACAAAAAAAAATTAAATGGCAAATTATCCAATTTGTAAAAGTTAATTGAAAAATAAATTATCTCCTGTCCCCTCACGTATATCTAATCAACATTAATACGAACATCAAACATTTCTGGAGGGGCTTTGACAGTGTTCACCCTGAGAATTTCAACTGATTGCGTTAAGTTGAGCTGTTGGGTGAGGTCAAATCCTTGGTTTCTTGGGGTGGTAGAATAAATACTGGGAAGGATATGGATGGGGGAAGGAAAAGAATATATATACAATACTATAAAATATATACTACAAATAGTAGTAGATAAAAATCAAACCCGCACTCAAGAAGTAGGTTGAATACATGTCCATGAACTAGTTCAAGCTATCTTTGTATATTTATCGTTTAGAATTATTTGGGTTTATAGGTCTTGTTAAACTTGACACTCCTCTAATATAGACGTTTTTATTTTAAGCACTTTAATGTAATTTATTCTTCTTTGCAATTATCTAGCTTGATAATATAAAGTTTAAAATTCTTGAAAATTGAGATATAAACTTTATTTTATCAAGGCTTATACACTCCTAATTTAGCTTATACTTTATTATCTAGTAACATCAATATAGCAAATAAACTACCTCCCAAATACTTCCCTGCCAATAAATCCACATAACGTTAGTCTCTCTCCCTTGGCTAACCCCATAAACCTAGATATTAGAGACTGGTAAAAACCAACCCCAAAAAATATTGCTATATGTATAGTTCCCACTAGTTCACAACACTTCAGGACTAATAAAGCACAAAAAAGGAGAGACATGGACGTGTAGAAATAATAGAGAGACAGACGTGTATGTAGAGGGCTGTCATTGGGAAAGGGAAACATTTAATCGCCTTGACTGGCACTTTGCCTTCAATGTCACGGTGTCCTTAATGGGCTAATAAATGTGTCCTTCTTGCCCAAAGCCACTGAATGGCTATTAATCAGAAATCAATAAATAGGGAAAGCCAGCCAGCGGGACAACTGTAAATTCCCCTAGAAGTTTAGCGCAAAAAGTTTAATTGTGCAAACATGATTGAGGGCGCAAGAAGACGTCAACAAATTCATTGATTTTTCAGCTTTTCCTTCTTATTTTCTTATGCTGCTGCTGTTGCTGTTGCTGCTTTCCCTTCCTGTGTGTGCTTTCTTTAACGAATCATTGTTGTTTTTGTTTGCTTACACAGACCATTTGAGGTTGTCAGCTTATTTCGTTGTTTTGTATATTTGCCGTATTGTGGTAGCATTTCCCACGAATTGGCTAAAACCATAGAAAAATTACCCACCAGCTAACGTTCTGCCCCTCGACCCTCCCACTTTTGATTACGCAACATTTACTTGAAAGTTGATTTTCATTCATTTCCTTGACGCTTTTCGGTGAAATACCCTTGGGCTTTCGGTCTGGTTTGCTTATCGTTTTGCCAGCCAAAATGGCGTCACGTCAACGCTGCGTATACGCAATATTTTCGACTGGTGACCTCAGAACAGGGAGGAGGAGAAGGAAACGGCGTACCACACCCCGCAAAAATATTATCAACTTCTATATAAATATCAGGGGGGATCGCTCTATTCGCTTGAATGCAACTTTGCCTATGATTTGCCAATTTTGGTTATTTCCCAGTGAAAATAGAGATCGAACAAAAACAATTTAATTTGAGATCTTTCATGCTGATAATTTGATATAAACTGCTTAATATCATCATCATTCCCGGCCATATACACGTCATTTGTATAGAGAGGAGAACATATGGTTGGTTCACTTAATCGACGTTTGCCTATTAAGCGGATCGCATTTTGTGCATCTCTTTTATCGACTTTGAGTAAATGAATCTTGATGAACTCAGCCGGCTTAGAGCGGTTTTTGTCGGTTTTTTATTGTTTAATTGTTTTTTTTTTTTGTGCCACTTTAATGGTCTAATATATTGATGGTTCTTTTGTGTATTTATTGGCATATGATTGAATGATAAATCAATTAAACTGAAAGAACGTAAAAATAATTTAGCAGGGAAATTACTTTTACGGAACTTAATCGAGCACGGAATTTTTTTGAGTCTTTGTATTAAGTCATCGATAGATTATCTCACTCAGAAGAGTGATTATTAAGTGACTTTAACATTATGTCATTTTTATAACGGAATGAGTTAAGCTTAAATATAAAATCGTAATAATAGTTTGTCTATCAATATTTAGTGAATTACGTGTTTTTGTATTTTATCATCCTTTAGAAATTTATTTTTTAATCATGTCGCCATTTTATTCGAAATCATGTAGTTCACAATTCTATAGATAGTTTATCGATAATTAGACAATAAAACTTATTTTTGTAGTTTTCCCATTGGTAATTATTTCATTGATGAAATATTAAGTATCCTTTAAAAATTCCTTGGTACCCTATATTGAAACAAATGGATTATCTACCGAGTTGTGCAGATATCTTTATTTTTTTCGTTTTTATTTATTTTCATTTGCGGTAATTGGCTGCATGTAACTTCTTTCGATAATAAGCTATATTTCAAATAATCGTTTTATACATCGACCGGATTGTTGCGTAGGGATATCGACATACTTACGATACCAAAATTTGATGATGTATCGACTGTAATTTTTAGTATCGATAAAATGTAATATAACTGTATATCTGTAAAATTAACATCCTAGACTGGCAATGTTATATAAAATCATCTGATAATAGAGTAAATGTCTATAAAAAACATCAATATTTTCCCATAGAGCTACATCATCAAACAAATCCAATCCTCTTATCAAACCCATAACCAAAATCCTGAGATTTTTAGTTTACACCTCAATCGTAAAAATGCACTCAGCGAAGGACTGCAAAATGCAATATGATTTTTATGGATGCGCCACTAAAGCCATCACCAGACTTCTTATACCCAGCTTACGTGATGAAATCGCTTTGCAAATGTTAACGTCCTTGGCAGCAATATTTGGCGCCAATTGCAGTTGAGAGATGATGCCACAGAAGCCAAGCAAAGTTGAGGAAAAGTCATGAAAATTTATTGCAAAAAAAGAGGGGAGAAAAATGGACGGGGAGTAGGAACATAACATAGCATAGCATAGTGAAGCTTCAGGCCGCGACCCACATTTGCAGCCCACACTGCAACTGCTGTATCTATGTAGCTGTGTATCTTTGAAGCTGCTGCTGTGCTCCGCCTGCATCTGTATCTGTATCTCTATCTGTGTGCGAAGTGGGTGCAACAAAGAACCGAACAGAAACTAAACTCAAATAACAACATGTTCAGGTTTCGTATTTTTCTGCTGGCCCATTCACATGCAGATGGCGAAGCCAGAGAGCGAGTGAGAGCGCACTGGCGGATTTTTCAGGTCAAGGTCGGGTCTTATGTGCACAAAAAAAAAAAAAAACAAGAAAAAGAAAACAAAAACAAAAATAATAAAACGATTTCGTTGTATTTTTTGTTGTACTGTGCGTCCCCCCACCAGGCCGTAATGCGCTTTTTTCGAAAGTTGACGAGTCCTTCGCCTCTGCCTGCAGTTCTTTCTCCATTGTTTTCCATAGCTCAATGACGCGTGACGATAGATACTTTGCATAATGCCATTTTCTCATTTTACCCTGCGTAAAGTTGCGCTCAAAATCCGCTTAAGATATACTATATAATAAAAAGTTACAGTCTACAAATAACCAAAGCGACAAAAGCAGCAGTAAGGAGATGTGTTGACATTGTTCTATGATGTGCATAAATTTCATGCTTAAATGATTTTTATTGAGCGCTTGGCAGAGCACCGCGCGATATTCATGGAATTTATTTATGGAAAAATATGTTTTGGAAGGAGAAAATATTGGAGATTAAGTCTTGGAGAAGATATTGATTTTAAGAGATTCCTTTTTGCTTTGTAGAAGTTTGAAAAAGTACTTCATTTGTACAAAAGTCTCTATCAACTTTAAGTTATTTGTTAAAAGAAATCCCACAGAAATGAGATTTTAAATCACAATTCCTTTACTGTGCTGTTGGTGCCTCTCAAAGTCCATTTAATATAAGCCAAGATTGCTCAGCTCGAGGCTGTGTCCTCTCTCTAAGCCTGATGAACTGGGCATCCTTCCACCAGGGTGACCTACCATTACTTCTGCTCATTCCAATCTCCTTCGTGATGTTTTCCAAGCACGTGCCCATTGAAACATCCATTGTGTGTTGACTGACTACCTTAGGAATTATTATGCCCCCTACAATGGGACTCGACGACGACGAGCATTAGACTTGCAGTTCATTTTCAAAATACACACACAGATTTTTCATACATATCTCGGGTTTTTTTATGTGTTGTGTTCCATTATGAAAACATTTTCAAGGCAAAATGGTATGTTTTTTTTTGTGTTTGTGAGTTTTGTTTCCTGCTGGGCGCCGTGTGTCAGTTTCAATTGAGTGTTTGGGGGGCCCTGTGAATGGGAATGGAAAATGTTGGCGGTGAATGAGAGCTGCTCGTTCTTTGGCAAAGCAACTCAAGGTTTTCCGCCAACTCTTTGGGATGAAAATACGAAAATACTTGGCTTGGCATGCTGTGTGTGTGTGGACCCAGTCCTCCGCCAAGTGCTTAGAAGTGTTTGGACCCTTGTACATGTACTTGGGTTGCCTGCTTGGTACGTGACTGGCTTTCAGGTCGACCGACGACTGCGGTGTGGGAAGAGGGAAGTCAAAGTCAGGGTCGAGCGGCAACGTCATTATCGTTAGGGTCTCGCCACTTGACTGTGTAGAATACCTGAACATATGATACAAACAAACATATAAAGCTTATAAATAATTTTGGTCGAGTGTCGTCGCTGTCGTTCTCAGTTAATTAAATATGCTAATTAATGTTTGTTTGTAACACACACACACACACTCATCAATTTTTGTTACATTTTTTGCCTTTTGGCATTGGTTCTCGGGGGAGACATTACAGCTCTCTGGGATGTCTCCGTCTCCCCTTTTTGCTTATCGCATCTTAAACAAGTCGCTGGACAGTTGTTGACATCACACTCGGCGAGGAACAAGTGTGCCTCCAGCCACAGCTGTCATATTTCTAGCCGAGCTGTCAACTAAACTGTCAACAGGCGCCATTTGTTGCATTTGCCACAGAAGTAAAAAAAAAAAAAAATAGATGGCATGGAGAAAATGGAAAACCGACCTAGTGCCTGACTAACTTTATGCCTCACAAACATATTACAGTTTTGCGCCACTTGACAGTCCACTGGAGTAGTATTTTAGCAGGGTGACTCGCTCTCTAGGCCTGCAACATGTGGGGAAATGGGGTGAAAACCATATTTTCCAGGTTTTTTTTAATGTTTACGGAAGTGACTTTATTTTTAGGGTAAGGGTAAATGATCTAAACATTTTTTATCAAAATAAAATGTATTTTAAAATGGAAATGTACTCTGAAGGGGCTAGGCTGATGTTCTAAGAACTTAGGGGTACTAAAACAAAACATATAATTGCCAGGTGCAGTCTTATTTCCTCCTGATTGTATATTCTAACTAAGTTTAAGGGAGATTTTATTTGTAAATTTTTTTTGTCGCTATTACAGTTTGATACCCTATCCTGTATTTATTTAAAACTCTAACATTAGGAATATTATCCTGGTATAAAGAACTCATTAAATAGCCTCAAAGGGGTCTTAGAAATAATTCAAAAATATGTGTTACTTGTTGTGAGATCTAGAAATATCAGGGTAAAATATCCTTTAAAAAATCATCATATTAACAAAATATCCTCTTCAAATATATTGAGTTACCCCAATGTTTCTGTTACTGCATCGCTCGCATGCCTGTGTGCCTTCCCCCATCCGCTTCACTTTTGTTATGTAAGCGCGCTCATCTCCCGTTCGTTCGCGTTGGTTTCTCCTTTGTCTGTGTGTGTGTGTTTGGGGCATGCAACCGAAATGCCTGGTGGCGGCATGTCAGTGCTCTGCGAATGTTAATTAAATACTTTACTCAATGCTGGAACTTTGCATTTAATGATGACACATGCAACACCCACTCCTCACACCCTCACACTCACACTCGGGCACAAAAACTCACACCACACACACAACCGAATTGCAGTTGAAAAATAAAATTAATGTAAATTGGCAAAGTTTCAAAATGAAAGCAAAACAACAAATTTGCCAATTGCTTTTGTGATTTCAGTTTTGTTTTGTTTTTGATATTTGCATATTGTTTTTTGTGAAACTATTGCAGAGAAAAAAATAGATTTTAAATGGGGTTTTTTAACCAAACAATTAATTTGGCTGCCCTTTTTGGACTTAAGGTAAAACGAATTGGTAAAATTTAAAAATAAATGATATCTTAAACCTAAAAATGGAAATAAATTAGACCAAATATGTAATATATTTAAATTACCTGTTGCCCTTTATATAAAAAATAAATAGAGATTTTTATTTAGCCAAGTTTAGAAATATAAATAATTAAAAAAATTTTAAAAGTGCCTCTCTGCAATAGTTATTAACCTAGCCAAATATATTTTTTGGTATTTTTCAAACTTTTGTTTCAATTTAATTTTTAATGAAATCTGGCTCTACGAAAAAGAAATACCAAGAGGTGCTAAATAAAAATGCAACTAAAGTAATGAATGATTGACTTAAAAACAAATGCAAAATCGACATAAAAACAACAAGAACAACAACAGTTGCATGAGCCTAACTTTTATTGCCAGCATGGCGGCAATAGCAACAACAACAACACCAACGATGGCCGAGTTAACAACAAAATGGCTGCGTTAGCCAACAAAATGGCTGCCAATATGGCGACAAGCAGCAGCAGCAACAGCAAGAACAACAACATGGGCGGCAGTGAAGCAACGCTGCAGCAGCAGCAGCAGCAACAGCAACAAATGCATCACCAGCAACACCAGCAGCAACAATTGCAACAAAAAAATGTCAATCTAATGCCAGCCGCCATTATACAGCCAGAATATTTGCTCAATAATGATCGCGGTTTATTTAAGGTTTATTGTTTTATCAAAGATTTTATCGGGTAAGTAAACCAGATAATAGCAAAATAGCAAAACGAGCAAATAAAATATTTATAAAGACCGATCTGATAAGACAACAAGCTGTTTTAAGCGGAGAATTGTTTTCTAAATTTGAGAAAATTGGTTTAATTTGTTATTTATGTTTGTGAAAATTATTTATATGTAAAAATCAATACTTTTTGTATGTGTTTATTGTTCAAATTTGTAATAAATTTGCATGATTTGTTTACTAATTGGGTAAAACTTTGAAATAAACATATTGATCTAAGTTATATCTATACAATATCACCTATACTTTAACACGTTTTAGTTTAAAAAGGAAATTATTTACATTATCCTTTCCATTACAATGCCTAAACTTGTAAAGTTTATATTGGGTAAAATATAAAATGTCGAAAATATATTTGACAAAATCTTTGTGCAATTTTACCATTCAATTAAATATATCTACCTGGTGTTTTTTTCTAGTTTTAAAATTAATTTTCCTTTTATTTGTTAAACCTATTTTTCATTTTCATTCAATAAACCTAAATGATTCAATTAAATATTCGAAACTTTATTAAAAATCTAAACTCCGAACAAACAAAATATATATTTAATAAAGTGTTAATTTAATTTGTTTATAGTTGTGATAGGAAACCTAATTAGCAGCGTTTATTTTATATCAACGAAAAAACTAATGTTACATTTAGTTTAATTCATAAAAGAGTGCAAATTATGATTATCACTTGACTGACGGAGTTTATAATGTAGTTTTTTTTTTAGTAACTTATACAAGTTCTCCATTTAGGGGCACCCTATATCTGAGTATTTATTTTGTTGTTATTTTCCCTTCTGGCGCTTATCGTTTTTCATGATACTCACACTGTCGCAGCTATACAATGTGTGCCTGTGTGCCGTGTGTTTGTGCCTTTATTTGTTCATATAATTCATATTTAATCAACTGATAATATAAGAAAAATGTTCGTTCAACTTGCTTTTGTGCTGACTGCCCGACTCTCGACTCTCGATTCTCGGGGCTGCTCCAATTTCTGTGCTCCTGATACACTTGCTGACACTATCACCTGCCTGCCTGCCCAGCCACTGCGAATGATATGGCAGCGAGACTCCGGCAATTTGATAACAGCCCCACACTTGATATGTCCCCCAAACACAGAATCAACTTTTGTTATCACACCAAATATTAGCAGATACAATGCAGAGCAAAGGCAAATGAGAAATGAATATAGATTGGGAGGAGGAGAAGGTGCCTACCTGGTAATTAAAAAGAAGAAAGGTTTCACAGAGCACAAAAAAAAGTGTGATATCAAGAAAAATACAAATAAAGAACGATCACAAAGTAGTCCTTGTGTTAGGTTTATTTAAAATTTAGATGAACTCAACAATTGCAAAATTTATTTAGAAATAAATTCAAAATTTGTAGTTAGAGCTCTTTCGGCAGAGAAAAAAATTATTTAGCCCCAAGATGGATGAGGAATTGTTAGACTTTAAAACCTTTATCTGCTCTGTGTTGATCTTGTGTGCTGCGGCCTTTGGATATTTCTACGTCTTTCACTATCGCCTGGTACATAAGCGAAAGGTGCAAGTGAATCCTGTAATTCCAACACCCTGCCAGCTGCCAGAGCTGAAGGATATCAGGCTGACAGTGAATGAGTTGCTGGACTATGACGGAACTCGCAGTGATGGCAGGATATTGGTGGCCCTCAAAGGTGTCATTTACGATGTGTCCAGCGAAGTGCTGGAGTTTGGTTTGGGTGGCACCCTAAGCCATGTGGCAGGCAATGACTTTACCCAATATCTGAGGCGTATAATGAGCGTTAATCATACCGAAATTAACTATGTGGATCGTTGGCAGGCGATTCTAGAGACGAACTATACGCGGGTTGGTGTATTAATCGATGATAGTGGCAATTCTTTGGTCCAGCAACATCCTGAAAAATTATATGAGAGCGGGAATCCTTTAGGAGGAACAGATGCTTTGACCCAGAAATTTCCGAAAGATAATACGTTGGAACAAATGATGGGTTCAGGCATAGATGAAGATGAAATGCCAATTCAGGAGACTTTATTTTCTTTAAATAGTATATAAAATATCTAATTGTATATAAAACAATATTATGAAGGGTTATGAGGTTCAAGATTGAAATTTTGCTTTGAATTAAAAAATGTGAGGATATTATTTAAGTACATCTTTCCATCTTGTTTCAAATTAAATATAAAAGCGTTGTTAAACGTTGCATACCTGAACATGGTTTGATTCTTGATATCATCTACTCTTTTTCCTTGTAAATTGGTTTGAACTTTGATATAAATTATTCATTTCGTTTAAGTGTTTCACTCTTTGATCAATTTGACAATTTTCTGATTATAACATTCACTTTTCAACAGAAATGTTTTACAACTTGCCTTCAGCTATATCTGATTAAATGGAATCACTTAAATGGCTTTCAAATTAAATATCACGCAAGCTCTTTAGCTCGAATTGTATATAGTATGCTAAAAAATGTGTTATATATCCTACATATATGTAATTTCTCTAGAATTAAATTGGCACTGGGGTGGAATAGCTTTGTGTTTTCATTAAAATTCCTCGAAATCAATTATCTGGCTTTGGGCCCACATACAACCTCTATCCTTTCATACTTGGGCGATAATTGTCAAATTAGGCAGAGTGTTTCTCTATTATAGGGACAAACCCATCCAATATTTGACTCATACTCGTGTGCGGTTGTCGTCCACCTGCCAACAGCCTGACAAAGGAATATTCCGAGACGAAATGGGAATTAAAGATGTATAAATACCTACATACATATATTGTCAGATTTTTGGCCATCAACACCCACTCGGTTGGTGGCACAAATCGCACAACGATTGCCAAAATTGGCTAACCACGAAGAGAGATGCAATTTTCCTTTTCATTTAGTCGGTTTGGCCAACAAATTGCACTCGTGTGACGTCTTTTGGCAGGAAGCTCTTTAAAATTGCAGCAAAATTTATTTTTACAGACAAGCGTACATTAAATTTGTTGCTATACCTGATTACGACAATTAATTAAATCAGCATATAAACACATACATATATATATATATATTCGTAGCGATTTATTTTATTTTCCCCTTTCATTGTTGCCACTTATTGCGTCGTCGATTTCGAATATTGAATTGACAGCGCGTTTTCAATCAGTTTAAAGTTAATTACTTACCTAGGCATAAGTACTTGAAAATTGATTGCAAATTGGATTACAGTTAATTAATTGATATTTATTTTTGCATTTTCTTTGCAGGTAAGCGTTGCCATTTCAACTATGTAATTGTTGCCACCAAAGACAGTAAGTTAAATGGGGGATAATTAAGAACAGGAACGTGTAGTGATTAAGAATGCGAACGAGGGTTGCGGGAAAAAGATTGGTATAGGAATTTTTTTTAATTTCAAAAATTGTAAAAACGAATTATTTTTCCGTTTTATTGAGCTTCTAAAAGAATTTTTTGTATTTTTCATTTTTGAAATAGGAAACTGCTCAAAATAACTTTTATCGAGGCAAAGTTTTACTTAATACTTCTGTAATTATAATACCCTTGTTGCATTATCATTTTTACCCCCTTTTTTACCTCCTTTTCTGAATCCAATTATAAATATTTGTGTAACAACCACAATTTATTGACCCATCCGCATGTTGGCTCCCTCAACTTCTGGTCAGTAATCCCCGGCACAAAACCGTTTAAGTTTCCTGTCAGTCTTGTCTAGCGGGGTATTTAAGTGTTTGCACAACTTGATATAGTTCCCTAAGAACTTCAGAGTTTAAGACACAGCTCTGTGCTTGGAATATTGACTGTTAATTAAAGAAAAAAAAAAATACCCCAAGCCAAATATTTACCCTGTGTCGCTGTAAGTGCTGTAAAAACAGTAGAATTCTGAGGAACGTGACTGCAACACCTGGTTAACTACAACGATTGGCAAAAAAAAGGGTGAACTAGAGACTCTCAAAGCAAAATGGGGAGATATTTTTTTTTGTTATTAAAATGGTTGACATCACTTTATACATTTTTAAGAACAAGCTAAGAGAGTTTTTTTGCAACTTAAAATTTTACTTTCGTTAAATGTAAACAAGTAAATGTTTTTTAAAATAAAAGGTCAACATAATTAATCAACATCTTCAGTATCAGATATTTATTAAATCAAAAGTTGTATAACCCATTTTAAAAGCATTAATCTTTATTGCAAAATCTTGGCTGTAAATAATTTTTCAAAATTTTAAAAAGGATTTCCTGTATCCGGAGTATTGTGTACACTACACTGACTAACGTTTTAAATATAGCAAATGACTAAGTAATGACCAACATTCCTGGCTTATCAACTTTTACTATAGCTGCCCGGCCATATAGATTATCACAGACCAGATAAGACTTCCGAGTTCCTTGATGAGTACGTTTTGAACTGACAGCTGCCCCGTCGCAATGACTTTCAACCGAATTGCAATTAAACGCTAATTAGATATGTTTACGTCTATTCACCCCTTCATGTACACAAAAGATATAGCAACGCCGATCCTCGATAAGTGGTGGGTGATGCTTAGAGGGGGGAAAATATGTATATATGCCAAGCATAAATTCGCTTTGGCTACAAACTATTTTTGCCGCTTTAACATTTGCGCTCAACTCTAATGAGCCAATAAATTCACATTACGTATACGCGCAGGTGGCCAGCTGCTGTAATTTGCTTAAATCAGAAAGCAAAACTGAATCGCTTGCTATACATATTTTCCTCTCGTCACTTTTCCTCTGTTTTTCCTTTTGGCTTTTTCTTTCACTCAGGCGCGGCATGTTGTTGGCTATAAATTTCACGCTAACTCGACACTTGTCGCAATTTCTTGTCTTTCATCGGATTTTCTTGATGTTTTTTTTCTGTAATTTAGCGCTTATGAAATCTAATTTCATTCCTAGATTCATAATTTCTCTTAAATTTGTAGAACATTCGATAAGCCTTTCGATATAACATGTTGATTAACTTTCTGGTATTTGCTTTGATTAGTCGAGTGGCTTATAATCAAAGTGCACACACACGCTTTTCCTGTCATTTGATAGTTGCTTATTTGTTCAGTGTGACGTCAGTGCAGAGTTACTACCGAGGTTGGGGTGGTTATATCTGATTGGTTTGATTAGGTGTTGTGAGAATGATTGTAAAGTATTGTAATTTGTAAAGGAAAAACTATAGGATATGGGATTATAGGTTTGTAAGGGCTTTGTTGGGTTTTTGTTCTGGAGTTTAATCCAAGTTTTGGAAGCTGTCTTAAGGTTCTAGCCGTTTCTGAGCACCTATTGCAGCGGTACCACTTTTGATATCAGTTTTTCTTTGTTACTTTAAGTAAGTCTTTGACTTGGGACTTTAGGTTCTTATCATTCTCATTTACATATTGAAAATTTAAGCTTGCTTTTTAATTTTTTAAGCCTCTAAAATACCCCTTTTTTGACTGGTTGATAAAAACAAGATAGCGGCTGGTCTTTTAAAGAATTAAAAAAGGTATAGGAAAGTTACAGGCAGTTAAATGTTTTTAGTTAATATTTTAAGGTTAAAAATGAGTATATTTTTATTATTATTTTAGACACCTTTTTAAACAATATTTAACAAAAATACAAATAAACAAAGCTGGTAAACTGTAAAAGAATTTATTAGAAATTAGTGCCGCTTTGAAAAAGACCATGAAAAGTAAGACAAACAACTCAACTGTTTAATAATTTCTTATTTTTAATACCTTTCCGCCTAAATTGCTCTCTTTTTATAATGTTTTAAAAGACTTTAAAAGTCTGCTACCTACTTCTATTTATCATTGAGCACATTGCTTTAAAATTCTCAAGCAAAAACCCAATCGTCCATCAGACTTACCAACGATATAATTGATGATGATTGCCTTTCAATCAGGCGATTATTGGTTTTATTTTTGCTCCAATTTTTCGCAGCAAAATCCCCCAACAAATCCCACAGCTGTTCTCTCTGTCCCCACCTTGTTTTGAGTTCTCTCTCTCTCTATTTGGAATATACTCCTCCAGAGACCTATCACTCAATGCTAATTATCAGACTGCGATTAGATAGGATATTCTCCCTGATAAGAGGGGACCCTCCCTCCGACGGAGCTTTTGATGTAATCTACGCTGTTTTTTGCTTGTCCAGCTCTGCCGACTCTTCTGTTATCGTTCAACGTCGCTTGTTTGCTCCAAAAAATGAACAAAAAATGTACAAAAAAAAATACCTTCGGCTCCGGTCGTGTGTGTAAATTTTGTTTCTCGCCTATTATTCGGCGCTGTCGTCGTTCGCTGCTGTCTTGTTCCCAAACTAAAGAGAGGAGAAACGCAGAAAAAATGTATTTTTGAAAATAATTTTATTGCTGCCGCCGACAGAGCGCACAGCCACCGCTGCCGCTGGTCGTTTTTGGATTTTGTGTAAAAATCGGTTTTTGGTTTGAATTCAGTAAACAAAAACTTGTCGCCGGCGTGAGACGCAAAACGCGAGCAAAAAACTTGTAGCCACCGAAAAAGATTACTAAACAAACACAAAGAAAAATCAAAGAAAAAAAAAAAAAAAATTTACAAAAAAATCTTGTGTGCCTAAACGAAAAGTATTTGTTTAAACAATTTGCTATAGTTTAAGTTGAATGCTCGCCACAGCAGCAGTAGCAGCTCTCTGTATCTTGGTATCCGTCGGGTACGCGACGAGCGATGACGTGCGTTAATTGTTGCTGCCGTTTTTGTTGTCTCTGTACCCTGACCTTGTTACTGTCTGATTGGGAATTCTTTTGCTTATTTATCGCCGAATCTTTGGGCCTCCCAGATGCCTACATATATGTATATACTTTTGCGGCAGTCAGATACAAATCTATCTATGTATCGCACGCACAATTTATCTAAATCGAATTCAAATTCTATAAATAAGCCACCAGCCAGCGCCAAAACAAAATGAGGGAAAAACGCAAAAACAAAATACATGAGATACGTTTTTAGTTGGCTCACAAAGTTTTTCTTCGGCTATTTTACATTCAGTTTTCTTCGAGGGCGATCACCGATTAATTTGCTTTAATATCTCAATGGAGATGGAAGGGTAGTTTATGAATAAATTCAAGAGAAATGAGTGTTAAGTTTGAATAGTGAAAGTGAAATCAGAAAACTGGGTTAAATGTGTAGACAAAAATATTAGAATATATATAAAAGAATATAAATTAAGTGCAAGAAAAATTAATTATATTTAAATATCTTGAAGAAGTCAATTTATAAATCTTCTTTCTTAATAATCAAGTAATAAATAAATAAATAAATAAATAAATAATAATACAATGCTTACCTAAAAACATATTAAACAGAATCAAAGGAACATAAATTAGTGCAAGAAAAATGTTTTTAATTTTTAAATGTTTTAAAGAAGTCAATTTATACATCTTTTTATTTCATAAACCAGTAACAAATGCTTACAATGCTTGACAAAATTAATTAAAATGTCTTATGAACTGAACATTAAGTTCTATACAGTACAAAAACATTTATAATATATCTACCAACCCCCAGTATTTTTCAAAATATGTAGCAAAAATCACGTTTTGAAATTTTCAAGCACAGAAAATTCCTTTCATATCTTTGAACCTCTTTAGCTAACATTAACATTTTTTTTCTGCGGCTCATACTTTGTACCTTGACACCTCCTCCTCTTGGCGTGCGGCTGCTGTGCTCGTATCTTGGCTGATAAATTTAATTGGTTAATATTTATTTTTAGTCAAGACTTCTTCTTGATTAATTGCCGCAGGAGCTGCCGCGGAGTTCAGTTCTCCGCTGTTCCCTTGGATTTCCGCTGGCTCGTATATTAGTTTTTTGCTATTTGGCACGCGCAACCAGTTCCAGACAGCGCTTAACAATTTATCAGAGAGAGAGACATACTACTGAAATAACAACAATGTATGCAAATGCTGAAAAGGAAAAAAAAAATGAAACAAATTATATAAATAAAATTATAAATACAATTGGCCAACGTATCGAGAGCTGTGTGTTGTGTGGTGTTGCTGGTGTTGTTGTCCAAGCTGAAGTGCATGTTTTTCTCTCAGTTTCTCTCGGTGACTCTCGCTCTTCAATGCAAAATTCGAAAATCCAAAGCAATTTTTGTTTTTAGTTGTCGTTCGACCGGCTACACAATTCGTTTGCTGTCTCTCCTTTCTTCGCCCGATTGAATAATAATTAAGTGCAAAATACATATTTTGTGTGTGCGTGTGTGCGTGTGTTTTTATATAACAGCCTTTAACAAAAACAAGAAAAAGAAAACAAAGAAAGGTTCACATACACACAGAAAAATAAACAAGTCGTGGAAAAGCGCTAATAAATTGAAAGCCAAAAAATAAATAAATAAACTGGAAAGTGAGAAAAGTAAATATTTACTTTGAAACCAAACATCAGGTCAAATTAAAAGCCAGTAAATCTAGAGGAAAAACCTATAAATTAGGCGTCAGAAAATGTTGAAGTATCCGCGCACCACATCCTCCACCTCGTCGGGTTACTTTGACGACGATGAGGCCATGATGAATCCCTATCAGACGCCGCCAGCCTCGCCGCAGTCCGTGCCCCAGTATCTGCAACGGCACATGGTGCGAATGTTCAGCACCGAAGTCGATAAGTAAGTTGCAGTCTGCCTTCTATAAAATCCTTTGATAAAAGAACGTGGTTAAAAGTGGGAGTGGAAAAAAACTCGACTTACTAAGATTACATTTTAGTTGACTACAAATTGAAAGAGGTTTTTTAAGAATTTCTGTATTCAAGATATAGAAGCTACTTTCTACAAGAGTTCTGCTTAAATACCCTGATCTTAGTTTGCAAAAAGCATTGCATACTTTTCAGCAACTAGCAAGTATTGCAAGTATTACAGGCAAATATAACATCAGCTTAACAAGCTTAAAACTTAAACTAAAATTACCAATTGTAATTAATATTAAATAATTACTATGTAAATACGATTTACTTTACAAACCCTTAAAAGAAGCAGTTTGTTGGAGTCTTCTGACCATAAAGTACCCAGATTTCCTTTTCCATAAAGTATTGCATACTTTTAAGGGACTCATATTCATATCTCTGCTGGCGCTTTTTAAATTTGTTAAACTAGCTTAAAATTTGTTTAAAATTCTTAAAAATAATTGTTATTATGCATATCAAAGAATTTAAAAATCTTTAATATGAAATTCTGTTCGCTTTCTGATTTTTCAAGCTCCCTGTAATGACCTTTAAAGACCTTGAAGAATGCAAAATTTTCTCGCATACCTACATTTAAATTTGTAATGGAAATAAGCAGGCCTAAGTTATGGGATTTATGCCTAGCGTTAAGTACTTCCAGTTTTTCCAGACCTAAATCTTATAAATATGCATGAGTAACTCAAGAATCAATTATATATGTTTATATAGAAAGTGATTATTAAAGTTGGTATAATATGTGAAGCTTGCACGAGAGAAGTTGGTTGATATTGGTAAATTCTGGCTATTAATTAATTTATTGGTTTAAAAATTAATTATACATTTAAAATAAAAAAAATAAACAAACTACAACTCATACATCTACCATTTATAAAAACTTTCATTGAAATCAATTAAAATCAAAAGTAATTTGAGGAGCAGCAAAGACAAAGGCTAAATCGTTGCATTTTCCTACCTTTGCTGCTGCTTTTTTTATAAATTACTCTCTGCACTTTTCTTTGCTTCCCTCACCCCCCTTTGTTCAATTTTCCCCCCACATTTTCGCGATTGCGGGTGGCTTTTGTTTATTTTAACAGCCACGCGCGTACATGTGTCTGCCCCCTTGGCACCTCCTTTTCCCCTTTGGCTTGGCGGACAGAGAATTTCATTTGTTTGACCGTTTATCGCATTCATCGCTCGTTGCATTTCTAATGGCATATTGCAAAATGCGCTTTATAGGGCCCCGTATATAGTGGCAAATCGTTTTATTTTTTTTTAGTTTTTTTTTCTAACCGGATGTCACATCATCTTAATGACCTAACGGTATAAAGGATGGGTTAATGACTGGACTTTACTGTCTGGCGATTAAATAATCCTTCAATGTGAGATTGTGTGCATGATGGAAAATTTAAGATAGATTACCTATTCTTCTATAAATAATTTATTTATTTTCTGGTTCTTTTATAAGGGATTTTGTTTATTAGTAAATATCTTTCTTAATTCTCAAGTTTTATAATTATAAATTTTAGAAAAAATTAATTTGATTTAAGGATTAACCTGAACTTTAGTTCCAATTTTTCATTTTCCTTTTTTTTTTTGTAGAAAGTATTTTTCCTTTATAGAAAGTATTTTTCCAAAAGCAATTTGAAAGATTTAACTGATTAAATTCTTAATCACTAAACACATTTTCTTATAAAAATAAATCTTTAATATTTCACCATGACGTCATTGTCTATTTTTAAGCTGTCTCAGCAATTATTCATCTTTGATGACATTAAAACGATTAACTTTCGCTCCATTCTGACGCAAATTTTGCTCTGACTTTTCATTATTTCTTTGTTTTTGCTGCCCTTAGAAACTGGGTTGTTATCTCTTTAAAAAGTGTCTGGGTATGTAAAAGTTGATAAGGATTCTTTAATGGGCTCAAGGCTTTTCCATCTGACTTTGTCTTATTGTTATTTAATATGATTGTGAAAGATATAGACTTAGTTTCACAGTGTTGTAATTACCTTGGAGAACTTATTCCTTATTTTTCTTATTTTTTTTTACTTACCATTAAAGTTAGATTGTATTTTTCTTCTTTTTTTATACTTACGATTAAAGTAAGATTATATTTTTCTCCTTTTTTTATACTTAAGATTAAAGTTAGATTACATTTTTCTCCTTTGTATAATCTAGTAACAAAAGAATATATTATCAATCAAAATAAAGTTACAAAAGGTAAATATTTTTTATGTGAGTCATACATTACTTTTAAATAAAAAATGTAGAATAAGATTTGGCAGCAAATGTTAAGCTCAAAGGCTTACAATAGGAACCAATTAGGACTTAAAGAAAATGTTATTAACTTGAAGCTACTGACCCTTAGATTTTTTCATACTTATTATAAGGTAAAGATCTAATTCATTAACTATGAGTCTTTTTATGACATCATTTTGTTTATTTATTAAGGTCTCTGAATATTTAAAAACGTGCTCAAAAGAATTTTGACTTCAGACAAGATATCATTAGCTCGTATTTTTTACTAAACCAATTTTACTTCTCTTCCTCGGCATTATCTTCAGGCACGCGCAATTTTAATTTGTCTTTTCCTTGGTTCCATCTTTAGTTGCCCCCTCAACTCTTTTTTAATTCCCGCCCGCAACTAAACAATGAGCTGTAATTAGGCAAAATCATTTCTTGTTTTTTTTTGTCGTTTTATCAATGAACTGCCTTGAACTCGCAGACAAAGGTAAAAAGTATTCACAAATCTTGAAAGGCCTAGACAGACGAACTTAGGAGAACTTCAACTATAGTAATAACAAAAAAAAAAGGTAAAAAGGGCTTGTACCACGCCCCCTGCTCAGAAACAAAACAACAAAAAACTAGAGTTTTTTTTGTGTCTTTTTGTGTCAACGACTGTGAAAAGGTAAATGCACCTCAAAAGGTCGAGGCGCGACCTTTGACCTTTTCGTGCCCAGCAGCGCTTACGCCGGCAAGTGGAGAAAAGTGCGACAGAGTTTTTTCAAGTGGAAAAGCGGCGTGAAAGCGGCAACACATGTTTCAGGATAAAAAAAAAAAAAGAAATAAAACCCCAAGAAAGAGCTTTTTGTTGTCGTTTTCAGGAGGAGGTTCCTTTTGAAGCTCATCGGCGGTAATCGAAATAACTTATTTATATCGCGATATCGATTGGAGGGTTTATCTATTTATGTCCAATTAGGGGTAGGACAAATTTCTTCGTTCCTAATGGGAGGATATAGTATAGGGAAATACTGCTAGGAGTCAAATTTTTTACAGAGGAAGAAAGGGAAGTTAAGCTTAGTATATACCTTAAATTATATAAAACTATTTTCTACTCCGATTACATTTAAAAATTATCAAAAAATTTATAGATTTTAATTATTTTTTTTTTACATCGAATTATTTACAAGGTAAATCTGTCCCTGAAACCATGTCATATAATATATATTTCCACCATTTACTGCCGCTGTTTTAATCATCAGCCCACAAATCGAACAAAGCACTACGCAAATAGCGATAATGCATTAACCTTGACATTAAAACAATGTCAAATCATGATAAATGAAACAAAAACGAAATGAAAAATGCAAAATGCAAAAAGTGAAAAACAGTATACAAGAATAATTAATCTTCGGAACATTCTACAAACGTGTGAATACCGGGATTCTCTTTGCCAAAAGGTGAATAAATAATGTTCAATAAATTTTCGATTTACGCGAACAAGCTTCGAACAGAAAAAGGAGAAGGAATATAAACAATAATACTGTGCTGGCAAGATATAAACAATAACAGCAGGAGGCGGCATAAATCCACGAATCTTATATACATAGATAGGCTGAGGAAGACAATTAAAAATGTTCACTTCAAGGTGAAAGAGGCGCCACAGAATTCAATTTCCAAAGAGCCATGTGTTCGTCTCGAAACCATAGAGAACAAAAATCATTAAAATTACACATGTTGCGAGCAAGTCAAGGTTAAATGCTGTAAAATTCTTCAAGCTAACCAAGTTAGCCAAGTTAATACTGCTCAATATATTATGTGTTTTTCGAAGATTTACCAAGCTGAAAAAAAACAGAAAATATTTATCTGGTTTACACACATTTTAGTGGTGTCTACAGATCTCTCTCCCCCATTATATAGACACCTTTTTGCTATATTTATATCCATGTTCAGAGTAACGCACATGCAAATTAGATTGACCATGAAAAGTGTTTTCGCATGGCCGCGTATTTTTCTTCAGGTGTTCGAACCGCTAAAAAGTTGTTTACCTGTGAGTGTGTGAAACGGATTTTTGTTTTCGCCAAAAAGGATTTCGTGGTTGTAAGACATTAACGGGTTGAAAAATGTTGTGGTAAATTATTTGTGAATTTTAATTGAGAGATTTCTTCAGCTGTGAATCAATTAACTAACTCGTCTTGCTTGCATTCATGAAATGTATGTGTAAAATGCATTACGAGTAGTCGTAAAATGGAAATTTGTAAATTAATAACCATAACATGGTTTATTTCGAGAATATTGCCAAATTATTTGTGAATGGATTGCAAGATTTCTGCACTTATGAATGTGTGAAAATGTGTTGAATCAATTATAAAATGAAATTTTCGTAGGTAATTTTGATCATAAAATTTAGTAAATTCTCTTGAACTAAAAACCTCAATTGAGAATTTTTCGAAAGGTGTGTTAAGGCCATTAAGGTTGAGTACTTAAGTTCATTCAGCTGAAATTTTCATTCAGAAAACTAATACAAAAATGAATACAAATTTGTAAAATTTTCTTATTAAAATTCAGTTTTATATTTAAGTGACTTATGTGATATTTGTAATTAATAATGTTATAAGAACTATAACTATATCTAAAAATATTTACTATAAAAAAAAAGATTATACAAACTTTAATAAATTCAATCTAATGTCAAGGAACTTCTAGCGTCAATATTTTCTTGATGTTCTTCTGGTTTAACCCATTAAAAACATAGAATATTTACAAAAATAATGAAAATATTTAAACGACTATAAAAGTAAATCCTTGATTTCAAAATCGATGGTAAGAAATCATAGGAAAATGTTATTGAAACCAGATGATATTAAGGAAAAGCCTATTAGGTTAACTACTAATGAATATTTTCTGAAAAAAATCAACAAAAATAGTAATTAATTAGGTCTTAATTTTAAATAACCAATAAAATCAAGGAAAAGTCTATTATGTTAGCTAACAATGAATACTTTCTATAAGAAATCAATAGAAATCTTAACTAATTAGCTTTCAATTCAAGTAATCAATAAATTTTGTATCCTAGTAAGAACTAGGAAACTAGGAAACTTTGTTCAACTCCAAAAGACTGGTTATCAAGTCTTAGAAGCAGTTTGACGCCAGAGCCAACAAAGAATATTTTTATTATTCATTGCAAAAAAATAACAAGGAATAGAAAGAACTATAAATTGATAATTCAGTAGCCGTAATAACCTATAGCTCTGTCTGGCATTATCATCAGGGGTCTCAGCTCGGGATTGATTTGATTGCACAAACACGTTTCCATTTCCATTTCCACGATGCCCCCGCGCCACTTACAAGATTAGCACGTGAAACATGAATGATAGGCTATAGGCGACGGCGGTCAAGCGATAGTGCTATATAGTGTACTATATACCATTAGCAGTATATAGAAACTATAAATGGGTAGAGGTGGCACTTGTTTGTACGTGCTTCTCTGCCGGCGATTTGTTTACCCGACTGCGGTTAACTTACGTTAGCCGGCGAGTCATAAATACTAGATAGATGGATTTAATAACGCTAAAACATTTGCCACGATATGATGACGATGATGCACGGCACGGTCGCCAGGCAGTCTGAAATATAAATCGAAAATCAATCCACTTAGGGGAAGGTGTGACCACAACCTTGCAGCTTGGTTAAGTTTACCCACCTCGTTTTTTCTTCTTCTCGGCGTTCCTGAAGAGTTCATTTTTTAGTTTATGGTTTATTCCTGACACTTGACGTCACTTTACTGCTCTTTGCTTATTGCAAACTGAACGTATTTTGACTGTAAATATTTCCACTTTTCATCTTTCGGATGGCCGATGGCCCGCTTTTTGGCTGTGCGTTGATTTTATGACTCAATTAAAAGATAAATACGCAGAGTGCAAACATTTCAATGTTCAGTGAACGCCGCCGACAGTGCCGCTGCCAACGAACACATGACGTCAACCATCAGACAAACAAATTGTTGAAAGATTTATGAATACTTTGAGTCTATATTTGGATATATCCATGCACACGCACTTTCCGAAGATGAAAGGGCAAGAGTTTGGCCAATGGGACATTTGGTTTCCACTCGCAGCTTCGAGTGTCAGTAAGATATTTGGAGGATAAATACAGAGAAGGGATTTTCAAATCCTTGTGCACTTTTCATGCACAAATAATTTTTAAAATTCAAGTATAAGCAAAGCTACCATCATCTTTATAAATATAATTTTAACAGAGTATCCAGTAAACACCCGATTTCTCCCTTAAATTTTTGTTGTTTATCTTTATTATTTTTATTTTGTTTTTATGAGTATAACATCATTATTTATCTTTTCAATTTGCGACTCTCGACGACGCGTCGCCAGCCAGCAGTGCGTGAGTGAAAGGCAAAAGACCGCATCGGAGTTAGCCTTAACATCTTTTTGCCTTTTATTAAATTTAAATTAAAGGAGGAGTCGCTTGCCACCGATTTGCATACAAATTTAATTAAAATACGTGACGGCATTTGATGTAGGAAATTTTCCCAAGGAAGTTCAGCGAAAAACCAATTAAAGAGGGAAATTAAAATGAAATGTTAGATGGGCTCTTAACTTTAATGAAATCATTTACGATATTGGTATAATTTTCCTTTTCAAATCGTTCAATGTCAGCCCAAAACATTACATATATATTTTTATTAATGACTGTTGCCCTGACACTCGACTCGAATTAATGTGGGATTGACATGTCAAGTGGAAATTAGAGGGGAAAACATTCGAGTGGTTAATCAGTGTTCAACTGTTTTTGTTGGGCTTTTAACACTCGCCGCCCTCGCTCCCTCCCACAGCCGCCACCGCGGCCGCAGATGTCTGAGGTCAAAGGTTGAACTTGACGTGAGTCTGCCTTTCGCTTTTCAGCGAACCCGGGTCGCGAGGGGCAGCATCGAGCCGGGTTAGAGTTGTGCAGGCACCAGCACCTAATGACTTGCAGCCTGGCATTAAATTGCCATTGCCTGGAAAAACTCTGGAAAATGAAAGTAAGAAAACAGAAAACAAAACCGCAGAGCCAAGCTCACGATTTTGGATGCAGAAAAATAAAGGGATTTCACATAGAGAATTTGTAATGCTCTGCTTTTAAGAGATTTAAAGGATTAATCTTCAGGTGACTTTATAATTGTTATAATAATATTTTAGAGATTTAAATTATTAATCTTCAGGTAGCTCGATAAATGCTATAATTATATTTTGGAGATTTAAAGGATTTATTTTTAGTAACTTTATAATTGTTATAATAATATTATAACATTTAGACAACTCTCAGCACAGATTAGCATGTGTTTCTAAACGAACCTGAAGAGCTTCTATGCCTTGTAAAATATTCTAAAAATCTTTAAAAATATTAATATAATACTTTTCAGTTCAAATAAAAAACTATAATCTCAATTAATTCCAAAGAGTTTAGGCGCAAATAAATCTTTAGGAATTTAATATAACGAATGTACCTTCCCAAAAGTAAGAGTATACAAAGATGCGGCCTATACGATGACGCCCCAAGCCAAGCGATTAAATGTTGGCCTGTTCGTTGTTGTGTTGTTGTGTTGTCTTGGGTTTCATAACAACAACAAAAAGACAATGCCTGGAAATATCCATCTATCTTTATGTTCACAGTTAGACACTGTTTTATGTTACACAATTGTTGTTTTTTTCTGCCCACCGAACTAAATCCGGCTGGCAACATGTTGCCAACTGGTAGATCCAAACGGATCGTATCGGATCTCTTGGGGTTTTTCGAAAATGCAGGAGTGGGACCTTCGTTGCTAATTGTTGGGGCGTGGTCCGATTCCGATTCACACAATGATATGCTGTTGTTAATGTTGTTATGTGCGAAAAACCAACAGCCGCCCAGCTGTTTACTACCCAATAAAATCCGCACGGCAAAATAACACTCATTAGCGGCGGTATCTTGTAGATACTTCTCTGTTACATTTGTTGGATAAATGTATATTTATAATTTTCGGTGGGGCTAGGCACACGCTGCTCGTCGTCGTAGTCGTCGCCAGCTATGAATACCAAATATCACTTTTTGTTGACAACATTTATTTGCGCTGTTTTGACTTTGCGAAAACAGACGAAAAAAAAAAAAAACAATTTGCCCAAGTAATTTGCATATTTTTGAGATTTTTTTGTGGCTTCCTTCGAAGCGGAACGATTGTTAAATACAAATAATGGGGTTAAGGAAATCAAGGTAAATGGGATCAATTCAGGTCAGCACAGATGTTGAGGAAGTAAATGAGATACACCGAAAAAAAATAAATAAAAACATTTATTTTTAAGCAATATTTAATACTGACAATTTTTCAATATGTTGCAATTATAATTTTGTTATATAAAAATGCTTTCTGATTTGATAAACCTGTTTAACAAAATCTATTTTAATTATAGGATCCTACAAAGATTAATTATGAATAATCGAACTATCGGGTAATTCTTAAATCCTAATTTGTCGATATGTTAAGCTTATATCGATCCTTAGAGTATTTTTATCAGGCTTGATGTAGCCCCACATTGCTAATTATATTCCTTATGAGATTTGCACTACAAAAATATTAAAATATTTTCAAAAATTTTACCTTATAATTAAAACTAGTGTTACATTCTCCAACATTACTCTTAATTTCACCGTTTAAAATCGGAAATTTACAAAGTCGTTACGCACATTTCTTTCTCTTTTCTCTCCCTATCTTTTTTGAATTTTCTTTACTTGATTTTCCATTGCGTGACCAACACCAATTTTCTCGAACAATTTCAATGCGATTTCGAAATCTGTTGGCTTTCGTCGGGCTGTTGCAAAAGTCGTAAAATAAGCTAAAGGCAACCAAAAATATAGTAAACTTGCGGAAGATCTTGAAATGCGTGAATAGGCGGAAATATAGCTATGCCTAGAAATAATTAAATTTAAGTTTAATTGCACTTGACATTATTAATTAATGTATATTTCTTTTCTATTTTGCAGGTGAGTTTGGTACAAAATAAATGTAATTTACGTATTCATGGAAAAACCAATTTTAGATTGGAAAATCAGATAAGTAAATAATATATTTATAATTACGAAATATTTGAGGTATATAAAGGTTTAATTTAGAGAAGAATTTTATTGTTTTATGGTTCTCTTAAGCTTGGAAATTATCTAATAATGCGTAGCAGCCTATCGATCAAATAATATCAAATCAGTTACTTTTACTATCGATAAACTTTCGAAAAAATCATTTTAATAGTTTTTGAACAGGAATATCTTTAAAATTGAACCATAAAACCGTATATCTCTTGTTTATCTAAAGTTCCGGCCACCCACAGTCGTCGTCACCCCTTGAACCAAAATAAAAATCAGCTGATTCGCATTCAATATACATATTTAAATCGTTCATATCCCGCAAAGCAACAGCATGAGAAAATAATCGAATCTTTGTGCTTGATGGTGGGTTTGGTGGGTGGTGGAATGTCGATGGTGGGTTACTATTATACAGTTAGCACACGGGTTATTGAGCCTTCAACGTGGCAACTTGTCATAGTCAAGTGGCATAGAGAGCGGCGCCTCTTGCTGTCTCTTTTCGTCGCCTGATGCTGCTTCTGCTGCATCGCTTCAGTGGATTTCAAAAGTTCTTTTGCCGTTACACCACGCGAGCGCTCTGCCTCTCACTGGGTCTCCCGCTCTCTTGCTCTCTTTTGCTGACAAAATGTTGTATGGTTTCTCTTTCTCTTTGTATCTGGAATTCAGCTAAAAGCTTTCGAAAAAGCAGCCATGTTGCTTTTTTACCATCCATGTGTGTGTGTGTGCGGGAGAGAGAGCGGGAGTTGGTATCTCTGCTCTCCGCTTCATAAATTAATGCAAGATTCGTTTGTCTGCTGTGTTTTTGTCCGTCTTTCCTTTTTTCCTTTTTCCCCATGTATTGTTCTGGGTGTTTATATCTCTTGTTTGTTTATTTTTCATGCGTTTTTTGTTGTTTGCTTTCAACACGAGCCAACGGAAAACGTGGAACGCTCAACGTCCCTGGGAATATCGTATCGAATCGCTCTCCATAAAGGGTTTCCAGCGTAATAAAGATCACAAACACACCTCAGCGGGTACAGTGAAGCTCTTCAACAAGAGCATCTTTAGTAACCTTTACTTTAAATAAGAAAATTTAAATTTAACAAATTTTGAAGGAATATATGTAAATGAAAACCTTTTTATAATTTAAAAAAAAAATGTTTAATTTTGTCAGGTTAGACATTTTATTTATTATTACTAATTAGAGATAAAAGTTTTCTTTCAACTGGAATTTCTATATCAAATGCAAAGCATTATTACATCTTCACCTTTTCAAAATATTGATTGTCTTCTACTTGCAAGCTTCACTTTAGCGTCTAAGCTTTGCTTTAGCCTCTCTCTCTCTCTGCATTTTTTGCCAGCCAACTTCAGTAATGCAAAAACAACTCCAGTTCTCTAGCTCTCTCGCACACTCTCCCCCACTCCACCCAACTTCGGAACTTCAAAAAAGCCACCACCAAAAGCTGCTGTAACCTGGGATCCCCGTTGTTGTTGTTTTTGCTGCTGCATGTTCAGCTCTCTCGTTCTCTGCAGCAGAGGCAGCGACTGCGTCGGTGACTGCGGCCAACAGCAGCGGCGGCGACGTCAACATTTTCAGTTATGTTGAGTAGCTCTTTCCATGCAAACACGAAAATCCCCTAGAAGCCAAAGTTAAAACTTTGCATCGCTTTTGTCGCTTGGGCTTTTATTTTATTCCGTTGCTCGATTGTTGAATTGTGTGATTTAGGCGAAGACTGCTCTGAAAAAGTTCGTTTTCCGTTTATGAGTTTGTGTTGCAATCTGTGGCCGTGTGTGCGAGCAAAAGAGCGAGAGAAAAAGTTTCAATCGAAAAAGAACAAAAGCTAGAGAAATTGTTTACTATAATCGGCTAAACAATTGTCAAAAGTGTTCGCCAGGCACTTAAATGAATATTAAAATCACGACAGGAAAAAGCGAAAAAACGTCTCGCGCGCATTTTTGACATTTTCACTCAGTGAGCGAGAGAGCCAGATCAAACAGTGAGAGCCAAAGAGAGAGGCGGAGTTGCTGAATAACCAAAAGAACACGAATTCAGCAAGAGAGTGAGAGAGAGCGGCCAAATTTAACCCCTCTCTGGGCACACAAATAAAAGAGCTCCCCAGTTCGTTGTTTTGTTTGTTTTTAGTGTTAAAAACATAAAAAAGGCCTACAGAAAGGCCTGAAAAACCAAGCACATCTAAGCTGAATGTTGTATGTTTGTGTGTAATTGCAAGTGAAACTCATTACAAGGGAAGCTGGGGAAAATAAAGAGAACCCAATTAACTGTTGTTTGCACACTCAGAGAAACCAGTCCACCGTCTGTGCCTGTGTGTATATCTAATGAGAAGATGCAGCAGCGTTGAGAAGAAAACAAAATTCCCAGCAGCTGTGACCCCGCAAACAATAAAAAAAAAAAAATAAATAAATTTCTCAAATCAAAATTAAGTCAAACAAATACATATCGCTTTGAAGACTTTTAGATCGCAAATATAAATATCAAATATCACCACGGTAAACGAATCGCATTCAACTACCGTAATATCGATAATGAAAACAGAAGCAGGCAGCAACAACAGCAATAATAATATCAATAATAACATCGCCAAAATGGATTTCGATATGTATCCAAGTATCTCGGGCAAGCAACAGGATCCCGTTCGCGAAGTCGTTATGAAATATATCGATTACTTTCTGCCCGAGTGAGTATGCGTTAGGAGTGGTTATCGGTATATCGAAATAGCTGGTGTTTTAGTTACAATTTTATTATTTAATATTATAGATATGTGCAGTTTTTGCGACGTTCTTAAAAAAATATAATGTGAAGGATAGTCATCTGTGGAAAGGCAATGTTTAGCTAGTTAAGTTAAATGGTTTATATTTTTCAAACCGATAACGAACTGATGTGGAGGAGGTCTTCTCATGATAAAGCCTGTTTGACTATGGATCTTCTCTAGGGGAAAACAGTAGCCACCCTTTACACAGCTGTTGACAAACCACACTTATCTCTTGAGATTATATTGTTTTCGGTCTAGATTTAACCAGAGAGAGTTTGATTAAGTTAAGCTTATATAAGATACATTTTATGGATCTGTTTATATGGGAATAAACCTATTTTTGTTCACTTAGATATTATCTTTAAGCATGGGAATTTTTTTAACCAGATTTTAAAACGTATTTTAAGCTTTACAACCTTAGATAACCAAATGGAATTATTTTAAGTAGAGGAAATCTTTCAGTTCCATTTTTCGGCTTTTAGAGTGTTGTTTTTCGTAATAACTTTCCTAAAATTATTCCTGCACATCACCAACTTATTTTTATCTAATGGAAAAATGGTGATATATCATTACCTGATGATTGGTGACTAAGCTTAGCCGCGTTTTCAATGTCTATTGGTCGTAAACTGGCAAATTGGTTTACAGCTAATTTAAAAATAGAAATGGAATACTCAACTTTAGACAACGACAATTGACAAGGTGCCTATAAATAGATGCCAACAATAAACACTTCCGATCCGACAGATGATGTGATTCTCCGCTTAGGAAGCCAATTAGCGAACACCCAGACATGATCCATAATACCTCCCATATTATCTTATTGCCTGGCAACCCAGATGCCTGGCTGGCTCGTTGCTCTTTTTTCGGATACAGCACCACATCCGATGGCAAATTGACTTGCAAGGTGCTAAGTTGAGTATAGCGAGAATAAATATCGATGGTCTGCGGTTGATTTCTTAGGCACACAACAATATTTATCGGTTGGATAAGACGGCGGCGCCTTGGGCTCTAATTAAATTGGTAAACACCGTTTGGGTTGGATAAGAGTGGGTTTGGGTAGGGTATTTATAGTTTTCGATTGCAATAGCATCTGAACAAGAAAATGTAATAGATCATATAAAACTAAAAGGAAATAAATTTAAAAGATGTTTTTAACTAGAAAATATGATTGTTTGTTGAAAATAACTTATAGTTAAATTTTCATTAAAAAATCCATATTTTTTACATAACTTAAACATTTGTTTACGTAGAGATCTTGCAGCCATATCTCTTATTGATCTTCTCCAAATCCCATGTCATATCCGTAGCGTTAACCAACATTAAATTGGTACCGTATAATCGAATTATATGCTCAAGACTGGTTACTTGTGACCGCTTCCTGTGTTTGGTGGGCCTTACATCATCGGAAAACGGGCCAACGCATCGTTAGTTGGATAAAATACTATTTTTTGCTCTGACCTCATTTTGTTTTTTGTCCGTTACGTCCAGTTAGGCAACTTGTTGCAAAAAACAAAAAACAAAAAAAAAAAAAAGTTGCATTAGTTTGAAACGGGAATGCGGGGAATCCGGGAAAGGAGGAGGGGCAGGAGGAGCACGCGCCTCCGGCTGTGAAGCCTGCCAAGTTGGTGACATTTCTTCGGTGGTTTCGCCGCCTTTCTGCTGGCTTTACAGACACTTTAAGGCTTCCTACAATAAGGCGGTGAAACGAACCGGTCTTGGACTTGAACAAGACTTTAATTTACTCTTTTTTTTTTTGTATCTGTTGACTCTCTGCTTAAGTCAGCCCAGTCGCCTGCCTTGCGAACCCTTTTTGTTGGGCGTTTTTATATAAAGGCATTTATTTTTTGCTTATATTCATCATTTCGATTTTAATTAGGTCAGGGCCAAACGATGCCTGTGTTTTTCTTTATTTTATTTTCCCTCATTATTTAGACTTGAATTTTTATGATTTTATTTTTATAGTTACGCTTTGTTGCTCTTTGTTTGCTTTGAAGAAAAGCATTCTTTGTTATCTGGGTGTGAATATAGAATATATATTCAATAGATGAAAGCAGCAAATAGAATACATATTAGAGAGAAAGGTAGATTTATGGATTCTTTATGAAAATAAATTCATAACTAAATACATTAATATTCCACTTTTGCCAGAGTTAATAAAACTTTAGTTATATTGTTTTTGATTGCTGATCATATTTTTTCATAAATTGTAACTATTTACCAAACAAATAGGATATCATAACATTTTCATTCTTGCCCCTAAAAACATTGTTACAATTGACTTCCCGTTTATTGGGTTGTTTATTTTTTCTTCTTTGCCAAACAATTTTTACGATGTGTTTTGTTTTTTGCACCCCAACAACTTCCTGGAGTCGTAAACACTACAATATGTCTCCCCTCGAATAGGGAACTCGTCGCAGTCTCCGCTGCTTCCCGGCTCTCGAGACCCTCCTCGTATGCAAATAAACACTCCACAAAATGGGACGGGAAATCATCGTTGGTATCGAGGAACCGGGGGGCAGATGTGGCATAAATATGTATGCCAAGTTCTCTTGGCGAATTTCCGTGGGTTCGCTTACATCAGCAAAACAACATCAGCATGACAACAATTCCGATATCTGTTTTTTACACACACTGTACTATATTGTGTGTTCGATTTTGTCGAGTCAGCGATGTGCAGGCAAAAGTGCTGCGAAGAGCAATTTGTTATTTTAGGGAGAATCGACAACATCCGCAAGTTTGAAATTTCGGAAATGCACAAAGTTAAACAAACAAAACACAAAATGTATTGGACTGAAAATATCCTGAAAATGGCCAGTAGGAGAAAATGCCAAAGAGCAGTGACACGCCTCAAGGGATTAACCTGGCAATCGGCCAGAGTTTCATTCACAGATCGGATTTGGATTCGATTTAATTTGATTCGATGGGATTTGGCTACAAAACAAGAGGCAAAGCAGGCATGTGGTGGTCTTGTAATTTGATTTTTCTGCAATTGCCAGTCAAAACAAGTGCCGTTGGAACACAGAAAGTGGCACGTTCGAGGTGGCGCCGTCTGAAAATGGACGAAAAAAATAAAAAGAATACAAAATAAGAGGGGGAAAATTATACTAATAATAGTCAACAAGTTGCAGATTAGGTAGAGCAGAAAAAAATATAATTTTTATAGGGTCTTAGTAGTATTTAAATTAGGAAATATGTTTTTTTACTTTAAGCATTAATCAAGTCGATAAAGATTCCTTAATACAAAATCAAAATTAATAAAAACTCAAATATACAAAAGCTTAACAATATTACTGTGATTATTTTTCCCACCGTTTTCGTTCACTTTGCAATTTTATTTATTTTTTATTTATTGTCACTGACATATTTTTTTTTGTTTTGTTTTTTTTTTGTTTATAAAAACATAAAACCTTTCCTCACGTGATCTCATAAATAAAACCCAAAACTAGAACGTGCAAAGTAAACAAAAATCCAACTTAAATCATAAATTTCGAATAAATAATCTTTAAATTAACACAAAGCATCGCCGCGGCGAAAAAAAATAAAGTAAATAAATAAGTGACATCATGGTTATTTTTATGAGCTTACGATGTCGGCGCTTGAACCTTAATAAACTTTGCACTTTTCTTTCCTTACTTTTTCTTGTTTTGTTTTGTTTTTTTCATATATTTGGGTGCTTTTGTACAATGAAATGTGTGTTTGCTTTAATTTTTTTGTTGCACGTTGCGTGATTTTTTGACTGCGTAAGCATTTACATATATTAGGTGTTCATTATTGCCTTTCTTTTTATATGATTTTTTTGTGTTTAAGCTTTTTGGGAACTAAGTTTACTTCTCAGGTCTAAAAATGTTTTTGTATTTGTTGTGGCTACCTGCTGATAACACCTGGTGAGATGATAACGAAGCAAACAACAAGCTTCTCTTTAATTATGATGCTGTATCCAGCTGAGAAGAATTGCCAAGTTCTGAGGGGAAATAATTATGAAAACTTGGGTCTAAATATGTCTTATGCATTTATATTTTCACTCTTATTTCTTTCACATTATAAAATACATACCTTAAAATTTAATTAAATAATGTTCTTCCTCAATTTTCTTGTAAAATGTGTTTTTATGTCACCCCTATTAACCGAATTTTCATTTTTATACAATTAATTTAAAATTCGTTTTCACCTTTGAAAAAATTGAGTGTTATTTGTTGAATTTATTCTCCCCATAATAATTATCGAATGAATTAAAGTTAATTGCCATGCAAAATACACAGATTTTCCCCCGAAAAAAAAAAACTCCGCCCGTTTAAATAAAAACGCCATTGACCGTTGTCCGCAATGACATTGGCAAATAATTGTTATTTTATTTTATTTCTCTGGCTTTTGTTTTTCGCCTATAGCCCAAAGAAAGAGAACAAAAGTCACGGCATGAGTCATTGCACTCGATCTGTGTGGATGCAATGGCAATACTTTTACTTTTTTCCCGGCTTCTCCTGTCGTTTCCAGATTATATAGAAAGTCATAAACTCTGTGCGTTCCCTTGACTCCTCCGCCGGTGCAGGTTAAGAAACTTTTCGCCTTTCGTCCTTGTCGGCTGACTCACACACACACACACACACGCAGAGGGTAAATCAGAAGTTTCCCCGCCGACCGATCCCAATAAAAAACGAAACCCTCTTTTCATTCTTTATTGCTCAGCGCCCCAGACTTCCAGTGACTTTAATTATTTTGCACGCCGCAAATCCATTTTCATGCAGCCGAAATGTTGTTATTATTCCAACTCAACCAATTTAAAATGGAATGCATTTCAGCAAAAACATCAACAGCAGGATGATGTGTTAATTATGGGAGTATATTTATTATCATAACTGTTTTCCTTGCAAATAAAGAATTTGTTGAACAACAAGGGAATATTTTTAAAATACCCAAAGATAAATAAATAATTTAACCATGAAAGTTGTGAAATATCACACATTATATATACTTTTTACGCGCTATAATCTCATTTTCTTGATAATATTTAAATCTTTTAATTTCTTCAATTATTTCTTATTTCAAGTTCAAGTAATGAGCAATGAAACTGACTCACTGCTCCTGTGTTACACATGTTTTTTGTATTTTTTTTTTCTTATCCATAACTACCCATTTAAGCCATCTAATTTGATGACACACTCCGCCACTCCAGTATCTTGCCATTTCTATAATTAGATATTATTGTGTGTGGCAGGAATTCTTGAACCACAAAATGAGGCCCATATGCTTTGATAAATGATAGACAGAAAAAAAGCAACAAATCGATTAAAAGAAATACATTTACAAACCCATAAACTGAAAGAAAATGTATGTGGGTGGGTTGTCTGTAGAGTTCATTGTTCGAATTTGAAATGTAGTTTATTAGATTCTAAGACAATGATAAATTGAAAAACTTGAAGCAAACAATCTTTTAGCATTTTAACTTTTTAAAACGTCCTTGAGGGGTCTAAGCAATAGCCAGTCTCGAAAAAAAAACTTCGTTTACCGGCAACATTTGAATCTCGTTTAACCTCAAGGTGAGCTCTAAAAAGCTGCAGAATAAGCCCAAGTTTTACCTAGAACATAAAGGCGAAAAGCCAGTTTTTCTTTGTACTGTGAGGCACCACAAACATCTTTTATGTAATAAAATTGCTGGGTTGGCTTTATTGATAGTTTGGCGCATTTTCTAGTTTTCGCCATGGTTGCATAATTTGATGCCAATCGATCGACCGATCGAACAATGCTATAATTTGCACTTTTGCCTGCACTACTCGGCAATTAAGGAAATATGCCAAACTGTTTTTGATTGATCCATTCGAGGAGTATTTAAAAACAAGCTTGGTTGCATAAAAATTCATTATATCGGATTTAAATTCAGCGAAGAAAAAAGACTGAAGACTGCCATTCATCTTTCACTTTGGTCTTATGACAATTTAATTGCTCATTTGGCATTGCAATTAGATGGGGAGATTTGCGTGTTTTATTCGGTGATCGGGCTTTTTATTTCTTTTTTTTTTTTTTTGCCAACTTTGAGTCGAGGAAGTTTTATTGTCATATTGACCTCAATTTCTGTCTGGCATCAGCAAGGTCAGATGGCCAAAAATAACTGCCATTTGAAGGTTTTTTTTTGGTTTCGTCTGGGCGCAAGAGTCTTGAGGCGTTCAAAAAATGGCAACTTAAAAGATTGTATGATTTGTTTTTAATTGAGCGGTAAATGGGAATGATGATGAGGCTATTAAATAGATGATTTTGCAGGCTTCAAAATTTGACTTTCAACTTTTAATTTGATTAAAGACAGTTTGCTTTGTATTGAAAACTAATCCCTCCTTTTCCCATTAATTTATTTGCAGTGCATCTGGAACAAGTGCAGTTGCGATTGACAACAAAATCGAACAGGCAATGGTAAGTTCAACGCTTCGGCTCACTTCTTAATTGTTTTATATCAGACATTTATAAATACGACCGTCAGTCATAAAATGTACACAGCGCCAAAATGATAAGAATGCGAATAAAAACATGAAATCCGTAATCTTTATAATGGGCCAAAGTTGTCATAAAATAATTCTTATCAAGCGAAGAAGGAACAACTTCAGCGGAGACGTCACTTCAACGTTTTTGAACTTTTGACCGTGAAAACAGACGTTGTTTTTCGAACCCAAAGATGCGTACTCTCGACGGTCAGTTCTTAATCTCGATTAGGCAAGGTCTCGAGTCTCTGAACATCCATAAATAGGCACCAAGAAGAAGTATCTTTTGGTATCGAGTGAGCAGCAGAAGCAGCTGGAAAAAAAAGATACAATTCAATCAAGTGGCGGCCCTCCTCGTTCATTCTCGGCTGTGGACATGAAGTACAAATTTAGTTCAATTGAATCGAATGTGCTGCGCACCGAGATGGCATGCATTTCAATGGTGGATTCTATATTTAGATTCAATTAAAGGCCCAGCACACACGACTCTTGAAACACTGTGAACAATCCCCAGAAGATGATGATGACAATTGGTTCTTCATCGAGTCTTCGGCTTTCAATGAACTGAAATGAACTGTGGCAGATAGTTATGAATGGAAAGCCATTGATATTCATGACTTATGGCGAATAATCGAATTGCTGCTCAAGTGTTTTTTTTTGGCTATCTAATCGAGCAATCGAGCTATTGAGCTATTGAGCTATTGAACCTGTAATCGATTGAAATAAAAGTTTCAATGATTTCAGCTGGCTGAAAACCAAATTTTATGGTAGCCAACCCTAATAAACTTGAAGTTATTGCTATCAGGATTTGATTAAACTTTACTTGTACATAAGAAGCGGAAATGGGTTAACCCAGTCTTGAAGAAAATCAGGGAAAATCAGTCACTGAATGTCAAGCCAAGAGCCCAGTTTTTTTTTTAGGAATTTGATACACAGATCCTTTAGTAAATCTTCACCATCTCTTATTTATTATGCGAAACATCGTAGCTAATAAATAATTCCAAGCGGAACTTGATGACACATTTATCGCCAGCTAGTTACTGCTGCTGCATGCTTTTTGATTTTGCCTCATTTAAAGTCAATCAACTTTTCCTTTTCCACGAAATCCAATTGAGAGATAGCAGCGGGGCTGCCTCTGTGGCAATTGCAGAGGCAGTTGCAGTAGCAGCTCGAAGCTGGGAGCTGCCTGCCTGCCACCCATAATGGTCATTTGGGTCAATTGAATTGCTCTCGCTGCCACTTTCTTTGGGCCACCACCAACCAACGCATTTCATTTCGATTCTCTTCTTTTTCTTACTTTTCGAATTCCTTTCTAGTAGCCACCTAGAAGAAGTGTTTTCCCCCTTTTTCTCTTTGTGAAAGTACGAGTATTTTCCCCACAGGCATTTTCCTTGTTCAGTGTCGCCTCAGAATTTATGCGTTTAACTTCCCAGCTCTCTTATTGTTGCTTTTGACCTTGAATGGGTGGGTGAAGAAAAAAAAATGAAGAAATATGAAATTTTATATGTGACTTTGGGGGCTGTGTGATATTTTTTATGGGCTCCCTTCCCTCGCTGGCTTATCAGGCTTTTTGTCTTGTTTACAAAAAAAATGGCAGACTGTTTTTTACGCGCTTATCTCTCGGCCACACTTCAAAAAAGCCATAAATTGTTTGAAAATTCATGTGCAAATAAAGGCAACACACAACACAGCCAAAAAATATATGAATTGTGTGCTTGTTTGCATTGCGATAATTATTATAATTACTCAACACGCAATCACCGAAATGGAATTGGCTTTGGGCGGCTTTTTGCCATTTCGTTTTCGGTTGCCGCCGCCAGACAAAGCTCCGCCTTTCATTATCTTTTAATTTTTTTTAGAATTTCGTAAATTGAAAACATGATCCCATTTTTCAGACACTTGAAGTCATGATTTCCCTTTACATTTGCCACCAGGTGTAGCCGCATTTCGGGAAAGTTCTCTAACCCCAGCAGATGTCGCACATCATTCATATTTTAGGACACTTCCTCTTTTTTGATCTCCTTTCGCTTTATGTATTATATGTTATATATGCAATATTTTCTTAAACCCATTCAGCTGAGTTGTCACGTAGGGAAGATGAGCAGACATATTGCGGATTACGGACTACGGGCTGGGGATTGCGGTCTGCGGTCTGTATTCCTTGACTTGAGTCACGTTAGCATTGAAATGGGCGGAGAAAGAACTGAATTTCTTTTTAGACAAAGGCGCGTCAAATAAAAATGTAATTTATTTGCAGCCAGTCTCTGCCAGATGACCGCCACAGCGACAGCTACAGTATTTTCCTGTTTTACAAATGCCCGCAAAGTACATAAAAATGAAGCAAAACAAATAATAAATGAGGCACGACCCTTTCAGTAGGCGGAAGTATGCGATGTTTGCTTCCTTAAACAATAATTCTTATGTGCGTTTTTTTGTTTTTTATCACTTATCAATCAAGGCAACCAGATCTGGGTGACGTCACTGCTTTTCTCTGTTTTGTATTCAACGATTACGCCCTCAGGCGATCAAAGACGGTTCCCCATTGTTCAGAAAGCTCTATTATCAATATATGCTCCAAATTCTATGCTAATCTCTCAGACTTTTTATATATTTCTGCGTACACTTGAATCGATGAAGAAAACAAATTCCAAATAGAGGCAGAAATTTCTATATAAAACAGAAAAAATAAAAACAATAGAAGACTTGGCGCCTATGATTAGGTCGTACGCTCCCATACTCGAGTCAGTTGATAAGGTTTTTAGGTTATACTAATATTTAATAATTGATTTGAACTGGCACAAACAATGCAGGCAGGCACGGAGCATAATAATACTTATCAGCTGAAATAGCCAGAGACTGGACTTTAGTAATACTTCTACACTCTAGTCAAGGTAAGAGATGTAAGCAAAACCTTGGTACAAAGCCACCATATAGGTTATGATTATGGGGATCGGTATGCTACGAAGGCTTCATATATTGATTTTCTGATAAATAAATAACCAATTTATAATTATTAACCCCTTCTCCCATTTGTCATTTCTGTCTACAAATATTAACAAAGCCCAATAAAATGTGTGTTGTGTCTCTCAGCCAGCTTTCTTCGCAAATCGGAAATCATAAAGCCCAAAATTTCCTAACCAAACAATCGACAATCGAGGAAAAAGTTGTGAAAAACAACAAGATAACCATGAGAAGTCGAAATGTTAAGACAACTTAATGACTTAATGACATTTATGGAGCCTTATTTTCGCTCGATGTGAGGATCGGAATGGCTTGGCTTTTGTCGAGCCCCCGTCGTTGCCTCGTTGATGATGGACTGGCTTTATGTTTTTCGACATTTTTGTGAAAAACAAAGTGCAGAACCCATAAACAAGACCATAAAAAGCATGAGAGATAAGATAAAAAATAATAAAGAACTGTGAAAACACATTGACTCTAGGCGGGTTGTGTTGGGTTTTTACCACTCACCCGATATTTGTGCAAGTGTGGGGAGTTTCTGGCCGCCTGAAATGGAAAACAAGTCCGAAGAGAAGAATAGTATTAAATAATTTACTTTTCCAAGACAGCCAGACAATCGGTAGATAAGAATAACACATTGATGATTGCATAATACATACACAAGAACACAGGGCTACAGGATGGGTAAACATCGGGCTTAGACTCATGGTGTTTATCTTCTCTGGCTCACAGAAAAGCGTGTTCTGGCCACGTGCCTTGACTAGGTCTTTCCCATGATCTCTTACATGATTCACATATGTCCAAAACGATTCCTTCAAGGTTCCAGGGGTCTGTCAGAGTATCGATAACTAATGCTTAAGTAAGTGCAAGGCGTCGTTTTCCACCTCTGGTCATATCATGATCTATTTGTTCAATACCTCTAATTGCATTGACAATGGGCACCGCAATTTTCAAACAATTGACGTCAGAATCGATACTTTATCGTCACTCGGTCGGTCGGTCGGTCGGTCACTCAGTCAGTCACCCAATCCCAAGCCCAAGCCGAACGGTTCGAGCCAGTTAAGTGCTAATTAGACGTGGCAACGCCGCTGAGGCACCCGCTGTGCTGCCGTTGCCGCTGCGTGTCTATCAGTCGATCTGGTCTGGTCTATAGTTTATGGTAGTCATAGCCCTGGTGATGGTCTCGTGACCTGGGTCGAAGCACGAATCGAAAAAAAAATCGAACAAAGGACACAGATGACCTGGAATAGTCTGGTGATTACAGTCATTGGCTCTCGTCCTGTTTACTTTGTTGGGTAATTACTCGATAAGGATCTAGTGTCGATACAAAGTCTAATTCTAGATTCAGTATGTAAGAGAATAGGAGAAAATCATATAAATAATATTAAAGAATGTTAATTCTTAAAAAATATAAATAAATCAGATACCAGTTAGTCGATTATTATAGCTTATCCTACCTGCAATCGATTAATATTGCTTAAAACAAGATATTTGCTATTTCTTTGACTTTTAACGATAGTTATCGATTGCTAATAGGCAACGAATCGCTTCCTAATCGACTAAAACTCGTTTTCCCATCGAGAAATACTCGATTTTTTATTATTTCTGTAAATGTATCTAAGATTTACTTTATTATGTAATTATTATGAATATCTCAAAGATTTATTAACATCCCTAGAGCCCATTAAATGTCATGCAACTGAACTTTGGCACAGCCACCGTGCTGACGTCGTCTATTCAGAATCAAATTGCGTCACAATGTGCCTGCAGCAGTATCACAATGCCCGGGATGATGATGATGATGATGATGATTGTGATCTCTGGCGCTTTTGTAATACATGTGGAGACCACGTCCAACACAAAATCCCAAGAAGAGATTTCTTTAGAACCCGCTGCAATCCGATTCTGGCCTTTTGTTTTATTTCTTCCCACTCCGTCGAGGTCGGCGACTTTCAATTCGCGTGAAATGCAAGACGACAAGCGGTGTAAGAATTACAAGTAGCACACACATTGAAAGGTAGACCTGCAATGAGCTAATATTTTCTCAAAAAAACCCACGATGAGCTCAGCCCTCGAACCTCCTCCCACAAGGTAGCTGGCCTAGCCACCCCCTAGTGACTCACTAATGCCACAATTTAGCGGGAAATTGTTTACTGCAATTAGAGTTCGGGGCAGGCGAACAGCAAAGTTCCACGAATCGAACTTTGTTTTCACCTTCAAGGTTGCATCCCGTAGGCGTTGCAATTGGGTGTGAAGTTCGGGCTTTCTGTGGTGTGAGAGTTTGCACTTGCAACAACGTAAGCCTCGTTGTGCTAGGTTCAAACGGGTTTCCCATTCGCCGCCCCTCGTCGCAACGCTTCTAAAATCCAATCTAAACACTCGGGAGACCGGGCCGGGCCGGGCCGGAGACCAAACATTCAACATTTCGTAGCCAGACGAGATAGCCTTTAGTTTAAGTTGCAATTGTCGTTCGAGTTTGTGCCCGTCTGTTTTTGTTTTGTTTTGTTTATTTGTACGTGCATTGCGGCTCCCAAAGTGGGTCAGTTTTATCGCCAATACATGTCTATATATACTATAAATATACATATGTACATTGAACACTCACTCAACTAGACCCCCAGTGCAGTTGATTTTTCATTTATGTTTGTTTGCTGGCTAGGCTAGGCGAAGTTGCTGTTGCCAAGCGCGCTCAATTTTCATAAAATACAAATGCAAAGTGAAGCAAACTTTGGAGCTGCCCTCGGGGCCCACCCTGTCGCTTTGCTTGGGAAGTTTCTAAGCCAAATAACTTTGGCTTTTCCTTATAGAAATGGTCCAAAAGCATGTTGAAATTATTTTAACAGAGGCCACAAGGGTCAAACGTTTGCTTAGATAATAATTTAAGCCATAAATAATAATAATTAAAGAATGCATTTTTGATATTATTTATTTTATGTACAAAATAATCATAATAATAATTAACTTTGCTGCTCTTTTTGGGGAAAAGTTTCCCAATGACTGCGGTTGCCAGGGAAAAGTGCACTGTTAAAACCACTCTGCTTCTAAGGTTCTTCAATTTAAAATAAAAAAATACAAATAAACCCAGAAACCATCAGGGAATATGGCTTTATCTGTGCTCTTTGGGGAATTAGCTTTATCTTCCCTACATGTGCACAGTTTATCAACAATTTCCAAATTCCCAAGAGTAGGCCACTTCACATGGCTCTCAGACCCTTTTTAATGATGTTCATTATGGCAAAATATGAGAACATTTGATTGCTATAGAAACTTTGTATTTGTCTGTTATCTTCTATGTTTAGCTATATAATTAGCAAACGTTTTTACTGCCAAACAATTTTACACAAAATCAAATTTAATTAGGCATCATCGGCAAGTCACAAGGCAACTCACTGCTTTGATGGTTTGCTTCCTGCACAAGGCGGAACTTTAGAATCACAATAAAAAAAAACCTAAAAGTTTGCCAAAAATATATATGTATATATTTTCTAAATCAACAACACTTTCAGCCCCTAAATATTGCTTTTATTTTTCTCTGGGCAGTGTTAAATATTCAACAAGTTTCGTGAACGTCACAAACTGGTTTCTTTTGGTTTGTGATTAAATAAAAAGTAAAATTAATAGCATTAAGCTCAGCCGTTCGATTTGAACGATTGTTCGTTAGGTTAATCCCCCAGACGAGCTTGGATATGTTGACCTTTGTGCCATATACGCTGAACTCTAGGCGATATCTTCCGTCTTTGTTCGCCGGCACAGGCACGCGAGAAAAATCATTATAAAAGCGTTTTTTCAAAATGCAGGAAGCAAAATAAAGCTCAATGTATTCTTAATCGCTTTTAATTTTGCAAACGTGCGATGATGATGATAAATCAAGCAACAAATAATAGGTGATTAAAGGTAAACAAAAACTTGGCACAATATAAAGTTTATAAACCTTGCCAAGTGTTTTTCAACTTTAGCAGCAGTAGCAGCGGCAGCCTTTTCTGTCCTAGACCTTCTTGCCCCCCAGTTGGTGACCTTTGGATCTGGCGGTGGCTTTAATTTTGTTTAAAGTGCTTGTGGGAGGTGTGTCAAAAAAAAAAAAAATAGAAGGCGTGCTCAAAGCAATTTCTCCCCTCGGGTGAATAATTATACATTTTTTTTTGGCCCATGGTCCGTGTGCCACTTTGCACAACAACTAAATATGTCAATCAACTGTCCAACTGTCGCACACACACACACACACAACTGTACTTGACAGCCAAAGTTTTTCCATTTTTTGCCAATTCGATTTTGCGGTATATGCCGCCTGTCTGTTTCTCCAATTTTGTTGCCAAGCGGCTCGGCAAATTATTCATTCACCAAAAAATTGCTTAAAACATGAAAACGTACAATACAGAAAGCTGTACAAAAAATGAAAATAATATTGAGAAATGACAAAAACAGTTGCTGACCTAATTAATATATTTTTTTTTGCCATCCCCAAAAAATAAAGCTTCCCAAAAACATCATACAAAAAATTAACTAAAATTGCTATAAATAAACATGAATTTGTATTTTTGCTAAAGCTTTTAATCTTTAGCAGTTTTTATGTATTTATTTTCAGTAATTTATTATGGCCAAATTTGATGGGGTCTGGCTGGGGGTTTGATTGGGATACGGGTTGCTCTGGCCGGTACTTGCTTTCTAATTGGGTTAGTGACATCACACCGAGCGAGATAGATTGAACGAGGGACTGAAACCAGTTTAAAGCCTTTTCAATTGTGGGTTGTTAACTGCTTGTAGTTTGTGTATATATGTGGGTTACCTGATAGATTTGCCAATGAATTTCCGAGCAGGGATATAAAAGTGTTGAACGAGAGATCGTAGATAGAGCTGGGTTTACTCGGTGTCAAGGATTGCTAAATGGGGTTTTGCCTTTGATATGGGTTTTTGTGCTATTTTGAAATTGAAGTAATCAAAGTGTTTAATCAAACAAATTAAATTAGTTAGCTTTAAAGATTTTGAAATGGAATATGTTTGTTTAATGAGAGACTCAGGGGAAGTAGTCATATTTAGGTTGGAATTATTTATAAAGGAATATTTAACAAGAATTATTTTATAAGACTTAAAGTCACATTTCAAGCTCTTGTTAACCAGCTTATATTCAAAGCAGTTTGAATTCAAATAAAATTTATTTAGGCATATTTTTTCTCTCTTGTACCAATTTCGTCAGCTTAACCCAAAAGGGTTTCCCCCAAATTTCTCTAAAATGTTAACCTTTTTTTGACTAGATCTTATTCAAAAAATTGTAAATTCAATTACAAAATATTTTAACATATTTTTTTTGTATCTCTTTTCATTAAAGGTTATACAAACCTAAGCACATTGTACAAATTTCATCAGTTAAACCCAAAAGGGTTTCCCCTAAATTTCTCTCTATTTTTTCTCCCTTCATTAAACTGGTTTTTCGAAAACTAATTAATCATTTTGTGACTGGCCATAAATATGTAAAAATGCCTACACGGCCATACTAAACGTTAACCAATTAACTTTTCTCCGTATTTAGCATAATTTCAAGTGCATTCGCTGACTGAAATTAATTGTAAGCGGCAACGCCATCGCCTGATTTAAATACAAGCGTTAATCGATCTCAGTCTTCGAGGTGCCACATGTGTTTTTTTCAGTTTTTTTTTTTTGTTTTTTTGGGGGAGACCTGTTCAACAACTTGCAAATGATCTGAACTGGACTCAGCTGATCTCCACAGAGAAAAAAAAATATATATAAATGAAATGCGCTGCCCGTGCGTGTGCGTGGCGTGCGCGTTGGCAATTGGCCGAGACACACCTACCTACCTCACCTTCCCAGCCCGGGCTCTCTGTCAGACGTGTGATTTAAATTTGGCCATGATCGAACACCAACGCGAAACGCGTTTGGCTCGCGATCAGTCTTTCTCTCTCTTTGGGCTTGTTAAATTTAAAAAAGATTTTGCAATTGATGATTAATATTGTTGGACGCCGCGTGTTTGTTTGTTTGTTTATTCCCAGCCTTTTGTCTTTGGGTTTATTTCTGGGCCTTTTGCATTTTAATTGACACCAATATGTCATTTGAAGCAACCAGCAGTGAAATCCACAGACGGCGAAATGGCAATTTTAAGCCCTCACAGAAAGTTTTTAGCCCACACAAAACTTGTCTGTTTTAGTAGATGCACAGGGAGAAAAGAAAGATTTTTTAAACTATTATTTTTATATATTAAAATATTAGGAGAGAGATTTTGGCGATTTTTTAGAATTACAGAATCAGGTTTATCGTGAAGAACCATGAAGTAATTATGAGTCCTGAATCATTGAGTAATTATGGGGAATTGATTACGCACTTAATTTTGGAATTGATCCATCATATCATGATTTAAAAAAAATATATATTATATATATATAAAAATGTATATTATTTATAAAATATATATTTTATACAAAAAATATTGAGAACATTTATTGATATTTTTAAGGTTTAAGGCAACAAACTTATATGATAATTTAAAACTAATTTCGGGTTTATTATTCCATTTGCCATCATAGAAGACTTACACTATCATTTCTGTCTGCCTGTAACTGTGGCTGTATAAGTAACACCTTAAATTTATATAAATATTTGCTTTGCAAACACAAATTCAAACAAAAAATGTCTTTTATAAAATTTATAAATATTAGTAGAACCATAAATCATTAGGCTTTTTTCTGTGTACTGCCACGCCTCAAGTCTCGACGGTCTCTACGAAAACAAAACGCCAATAAATATCTCAAAGAGGAGAGTGTGTGTTGATCCGTCTGTGTGCTTGCTTAGACCCCCATATATATAAAAACTGTGGCGACTTTAGCTTCCGCATTATAACTCAACTAAAGACCGATTGAGAGAAACATTTGTTTGTCTTTCATTTGTCTAGCGCAAAAATGACGAGGGAAAATTCCGTTAAAGAAATTCTTGGGGAAATATTTACGAGATCTGAAAAGCAAAAGCAAGAAAAAATATTTAATAACAATTAAGATTGATTTTCGACACGAGAATCATCATCTGGAGACTTGAATAAATTTATTTCTCTAACTGACTCGTTATCACTAGTTTATAAAGGATCCATAACCGAACCTTAGAAGTGGTTCTTACTCGAAAATATCTAGTTCAAAACCGATATTAAACAGATTTTATAATACAAAAAAAATATCACTTGATTAATTGATATTCCGATACCTGCATCCAAATTTACTCAATTTATAGTCGTATTTAAATTAATTTACGAGCTGCCTGCAAGGAAAAATATTAAAAACAAAACAATAAAATGTCTAAACTGTAGAATATTCCACATCATCTTAAATTTGGGCCGCTCATTTACTATATTTCTAGGCAGCAACTTACATATATATTCCTAGAAATTCATTTTGGCGCTGACAGTTTTATGTATTCGTCTAAGAAAAAAAAACAATCAACATTCATTTTGTTTACTTATTTTTGACACTCTTTATTCTGCTTCTTCTCTTTGCAGGTAAGCAAAACAAAATATATCCAATTAAGCCAACAGCTCTTGTTGTTCCCCAACGGTCGGCGTAAGTCCATCAGTCCAATATATATACCCATGCGTATATATATATTATTTTGAGACAGTTGAAATTATTCCACACACTCACTCAATTTGTATAAATTCCCAATCAAAACAAAAGGGTAAAAATGTGAGGGAAAAAATTCCACAGATGACAAATAAATTGGGGGATCGACGGGTGGGAATTGTGTTGACATATTTGAATAGTTCTTGTTACAGTGGGAGATGGATATAGAACTATTTGCCAAAAATAGACATCGCATATTTCGGTCTGTTTCCCTGCGTTCGTTTGGCAAAACAAAATAATTAAGCTATTTCGCATTAGGAGGCGTCTTGCTGTATTCTTTCCCAAAGGAAATCACCCAAATAGAGCATGATAAAAACAAAACAGAAACAAGAACTTTGGGAAGAGCGTGAAATCATCCCCAAGGAGCATGATAAAGACCAGAAATAAAAGTAATAAATGAGGTTTGAGTAGGAAGAAGAATAATAGTAATAGGAACTGTTGCTGAGACCCTCGCAAAAGTGTGAGTTTCAGTGGGGGGAAGTGAACTATTTTGCCGAAAACTTAGGCCCCTCTGGGGTACAGAACACACCAAGTAGTAAACACTCAGAAATCGAATGATACTCACACACAGAGGGACTTCTATCAAATAGTGGCTATAGTGTGACTGCCTCGATTGGCCTTGAATAATTCATGATTATTTGTGGGCCTTTTTTTGTTGTTTGTTTCTTTTTTTTTCTCTTTCGAGCTTTAATTTTTCATTAATGGTTGTTTTTGTGGCTGCTCTTCATTTTTGTTTTGTTTGTAGCTCTTTTTTAATGATTCCTCTTTGTTCTGCTCATTTGTTTACCAAGTTTTTTAAGACCCTTTGGACGAGGTGAAAAAAGAAGAACTTTTGATTTGTAAGCAAGAAATATATGTTTATATGATAGGTTAATAGTATTCTGGGAAGGCAAATTGGGACATTCAATATAATATATATTAACCATACGAAATGTATATCCTTTAAGATCATAAAATATAGTTTTAGAAAACAAATTGCAGACATTTGTCAACTTCTAACATCTTGTGTTCTCAAGACCTCCAACATAGTTTTCAATTAGGCTCATCTCCCTTCAAGTAGATGGCTTTTTTGCGTGCCTGTCCTTAACCCAAAAAACTTGTCAAGTAAAATTCTGTGCAAGTTTTTCAATTAAATTATAGTTGAACAAGAAATGGTCACAAGGACGAGAGCCAAGAACAAAACTCAATGCAAATTCAATGAGTTTTTATTATAAAACAGAAATAAACGCGAGCAAAAAAAATAAAGAACAACCAGAAAAAATAGCAACATTCGAAAAAATTCAGGTCAAGATGAGAAAAAGTCTATTCAACCGAAAGGTCTAAAAATAGACCTAGAAAATAAGCTATATATCTCTTTTTATATAGAAAGGATTTCCAAGTAATAATTGTTAGACATTCCGAATAAACCTTGAAAAGTCGCGACACTTTTCCGATGCTTGACATCGTCCCCTGAAAAGTTAATTAGCCACACGTGCCGCGGTCATATCTCTTTTGAGCCACAAATTCGTAAGCATTCGAGTGCAATTAGCGGGTGGGTCGGTCTGGGCCGGGCCTCCTACCAGATGTCTGAGGTTTAATGTCTGAGGAATACCTGTGGGTACCTCCGGGGACCACCTGAGTGAGAGAGTACCTGCCGTGGGTGACTATGGGCTGTTGTCTGCCATAAAACGATTTAATGGCTCGCACAAAAGTGCAACAGCAGCAGGCATTCCTCAACTCGACGTCGCCCGACGATTTAATTGCAATTTTGCCATTTATTTTTACTTATTTTTGTGCTCCGACTGACGCATTAGTTTCGCATCCGATGACACGCAAGGTTTTATGACCTGTTGCGGGTATTTTTGGAGGAAACGATGTACAGAGCGATTTTATAGCCCATCTTAAAAGGTTAATTGTCTGGTTAAAAAGAAGGAGAGCTCTACAGGAAGGGGTATCGTAGTATTTTATAGGTATTTTTGGAATACAAAATATGAAGATGCTCTCTTAAAACTATAGTTTGAAATTATAGAAAAGCCACAGCTTAAATGTAATATATTTAAACTAATTATAGTACATTTTGAACCAAGAAATCTTCAAATTTGTTTCTTGTTTTTCACCTGACAGAATTTGCAGCCTTCTTTCGGTTAAGACAGCTTCCTTTCTCACCTTTTAAAATACATTTAAAATATATACAAAAATTCCCTTGACCAAATTTAGGTTTCCTATGTATTATATAAATATTTTCAGGCTGTTGTCACTGTTTGCCTTTCTCAGTTTCTGTACCATTTGATTTTCCATTTTTGCGGATCACACGCCACACCTGTCGATCATCTGTTTGCAATTTCCAAAAATCGAACATGTATTTTTATTTATTTTTCCTGTGCCTGTGCCAAATAACGTCCCAGACAAATGTTTGTCACAGCCAAAGAAAAGGGAAACCGTTTGATGGATGGACGGGACATATTGACAGGCAGCTGCTGCTTGACCGTTAGGCGAACAAGTAAATATATATTTAATGGACTCTATCTTCAAGGTGTTTCCCTTGGCCGCTCAACGATCGAATCTTATCAAATTCGAAACGAAAACGGAACTACAGAATAGGCTTATCAGAATATATACTTTTAGGTGTATTGAAAGCCAGCCTAATCTCAGAACGAAGCGAAACTTGTTCTAAGCAGACTCAACTCAACCCAAGCAAACTTCTTTGTTTGTTTTGATTTCAATAATTTGTTGTTGTTACACCCAGCTGCTGACGTATGTGTCTGTTTGGCTGCTAAATGGCCGACAATTGAAATTCATTAAAAGCGAATCAGAATCGAGATGCTCGGTTCAAAAATCAGAACCCAACCGAACCACCACTCATCACTATCAGCTCTCATCTGCTGATGATGATGGATCGCTGCGCCTTATCAGCTTGCCTTTTTGTCTAGCTGAACTGGTGAGACCACAGATCTTAAAATAAGCCTCGTCTTAATGTGTCCCCTTATCAGCCGGGTCTCTTCCCACTCAACTCTTGCGTGATTCGCGTGTCGCCGTCCAAAGGCAAATAGAACAAACATATTGCTGAAATCACAACTAGGTTTATTTACCCCTAAAAAAAAAGAGCCTATTAAAGATCAAGACAAGAAGAAATATTCTGGCCACTGTTTAGGCCTTTAGCTTTGCGTAGGCCCGTTGATTTGTTCAGAACTATGTGTATGTATAGTTTATTTATAATGATTTATACACGAACTAGGGCAGGTTGATGTATATATTTTCCCTATATACACTTTTTACGGCGCGTGTCCGGCTCTTCTCCGTTGACTTTCATCCGCCTGGATGACACGTGAACAGGGGCGGGGACAGGTTTCTACCGCTCTTCTTATCAATTTGTACTGCTGAGACGTCTGCCAACTATAATTGCCTAATTGTATCTATCAGATACTGATACGGAGATACACTGCACAGGCAGGCGTCGCCTTTTCTTTTTCTTTTTTTTTTGCTCAATATAAGGAAATCACTAATCAAAACCTTTTATGTCGATTGGCCAAAGTAGAGAAGTGAAATTTCTAAACGAGCTCAATAAATTGCATTTACTGGGTGGGGAAAAAGGCATTGGGAGGAAAAGGAGGAACAGCTTGAATGCAAATCGAAGATGATTTGGAAAGGAAGCGAGACGATTGTTGAGATTTTCTTGGTATTTCCTTTGAAAAGAGCTTAGGACTCGGCTTAAACTAAAAAAGTCTCATTACTTTGTGCCCTTTGGTAACCATTCAGCCAAAAGTTCGTCAAAACTTTCCATTCGGATCTTGAGCATCTGCTCTTGAGATCCCTCTCAGCCTCTTGAAAACTCAGTCAAGCTCTTTTGTTATATGAAATGTTACCTAAAATCTGAAATAAATAATAAACAATATTTTTCCACTGCCAGTTGAGAGTGTCCCTCTCTCTTTCTCTCCCTCCCAGTTGCGTTTTTCTTGGCTGTCTGAGTGTGGGGGGAAAACACTTGTAAATTTCCACTGGGACTGGGTCTGAGACAGCCTGTCGCACCTTTACCCCCCGTCTCGGACACCTTTGGCTACCACTTTTTTTTGTTATGGATTGTGCATTATGCCGGAGACAGCCTGACGACGACTCACCTGCCCTCCTTTATTTACCACACCCCCTTTGTCCCCCTCTTTTGGTTTTTTATAGCTATGTTTTTTTCGAGGACTGTGAGTTAGTTAGACAACCTGTCAACGGGTTGCTCTAGGTTTTACACACTGATAACCTATCTTATCAGCCCCAGGGGCCTATGGAAACCCATTAAACTGGCCCCAAAGTCCGGCCAAACTATGTAATTATAAATAAGATAGAGCTGCAATTAAATGAACAAATGTTCCCACACACGGAACTTGGCTTCCTGCGTTTCCCCTGCTGCTGCTGATCCCAAATTTAAGACACGCGCCAGCAGCAAATGAATCAGAATTAATTGTGAGCGTTGCATGTGGTGAGAAAAACTCTGAAAAGTGTCAGTGTTGACGGAATTTTAGCGGAAATTGAGTTTACAAGCTTGTTAATGGATTTATTAATGGTATAATTCATTTTCCTCAAGTTAAATTCAACTAAAATTAACAAAAATATGTCTACAACAGGTTATAAAGTCTTAATAATTTATAAGAATTACTTTAGTAAATATTTTCCTGTCAGCTACGGCTTATTTCCTGCTGATATTCTGACAACACTGTCCCCAACACACTTGTAAACACACACCCCACACAAGGAACACTCCAACCCGTTCAACAGCAAAACATCAACCACCACACCCACCATAACCCACCATACAAATACATGTGTTGGGGGCGGGCAAAAATCAACAACGAAATCAACAATAGGTACAGTAAATGCTCGAAATGCCAGACTACTCCCAGAAAGAAATAATTTATAATTAAAACCGTGAAACCTCTAATGCTAAATAATATTTGTTCCTAGTCCAAACTGAAAAGTATATGACTTTATCCACTGTAGCTGGCTTTTACTGTTCCCACAGAAATGCTGTAATTTTCCACACATCTATCCCCTTATTATTTTATTTATTTTTTTTTTGTATTTTCTCTGAGATTTTAAAATATTTTATAACTTTTCCGCGTGTTTACAAATTCGTTGCGAGTGAGCCAGAATGGGTGGGGGTGTTGTTGGTGATGATTTCCCCCGCTTTCCACCCTTTCGCCCGATGGTGGTCAAGCCATTACAAAACATTTTTGTTATTGTTGCTCTATCTTGGTTTCCCTGCGTTTCAATTTGTTTTTTTTTTTTTTTTTTTATTATTGATTGCCAGACGCGGCGACGATTTGGAAATTTTCATTTGTTGACTCAAAATGCAAACACTCTCGAATATATAGAAACAAAGAAGGAATGCACTTTGTTATTGTTGCTTGAATCTGTATGCAATATGTGGCATTTTAATGAATATTGCTCGGCATCCATACATACATATATAATAGTCAGTCAATGGGTGCATGCAAAATCTGTGTTCAGCGGCACTAAGGCTGTTAGAACCGACAAAAGCCAGCCGTTCATAGAGGAAAGTTTTTCGGGATCTTGCATTCAAAAATTTTCCGAATAAACAAGATTTTGTTTTTAATGAATTCTGCGCACGTCTAGTTTGTCAACAAAAATAATTACCTCACCATTAATGATATCATTACAAGGCAATCAAAATAAGTAGTATGAAGCAGTTTGGGTTTATAATGAGTGCTTAAATTTTAATAACTTATTTTCTAATAATATAAGACTCTTGAGGAATAATGATATATGAGCTAGAGTGAAACATTCTTAGGTTATGGAAAGCACCATTCCGTGATAGTATAATATCCCTTCAAGGGGTTTTAATATAATTGATTTGAGATATATTATATTTCATAATCAACAGAAAATGTATGTACAAACTTGAGAATCTGCTGTTGCAATTGATTTATAAACATCCGGAACCGTTTTCTCCCATTAGAGCAATTAGAGCCTTTAGAGACTTCTCCACAAAGAAATTCGACAGCCGCCGCTTTTCACCGAACACTCAACACTCCTCCGTCGCATCTGCTGAAACTTGCCTTTGGCAGTCGGAAAACCCCACCCAGTGGAACCCCACCCAAAACCCCATACCAACACTCGGTGCCATCTACGCAGTTTGCGTAGCAATTAAGTAACTTCGCTTCCTTCCTTCACATATTACACATATTACTTTACAGCTCGCAATTTGTTTATTTAAATGTGCATTTAATTGCTGTTTTTCTCTCCCCCCAATGGCTACGGCTATTAAATTATTGTTTTGCCGTATTTGTTTTCTTTTATTGTATTTCTTTTATCATTTTTAACGCGGATGTTTGTTTCATTAATTTTTGTTTTATATTTGCTTTTAACAATTTGTTGTTCGTCTGCCGACCTATTGTTCGTTCTCGTTCCTATACAGATCGAAATCTATATGGCGTGAGTATAGATTGACAGAAAACGCTTCCTTCAACATGCGCGTGAAATCGATACGGTTCCGTTCATATATGTTGTTCTGTGGGTATTTATTTTATTTTTTACATTTTGTGGCTCGATTTGTTTTGCAAATGTTCTGCCTCGCAGTTCTTTTTTCTCTTTTGGGAAGCCCTTGAATTTTTTATGCAGTATTTTGTCATTGCCAAAGGTGGAATCATTGATGATGTGTCACGGCAAGGAATTTTGGTTTTATAATAAATTAATATTTAAATAAGGGAAAGCTGAGCTAGCATAAAATGGAAGTAAAATGTAGTTCAAGGCTCTTAAAAGTGATAAATTCGATTTAAAATGTAGTTTTCTTTTGAAAACAATCTTTATTTATTTTTTTTTTAATATAACAAAATAAATTTTACCTATTGAAGCACAAAAACTATCAAAAATGTAACTAAAAGTAAGCTAATCAATCCAAAACCTTGGGCCTTTGAAAACCCTTTGAATTTCTTCATAAATAATGTAAAGTCTTCAATTTCCTTGTGGAATTCTGTTGATTGTTTACTTGTTTCTCCAACTTAATTCGATTCGGGGTAAAAGGCAAATGCGCAAAAGGGAGGAAAATCCAACCCCCTGCCACCAGCAGAAAAGAGAGCCGGAGAAATAAATACGAAATGCCGAAGTAATCGAAAACCACCGCGTGGCGAAAAAGTATCTACAAGAACGTACGTTCCACCGAAAAAGATACAAGTAAAAATAAAAGAGCGAAGGAGAGTGGCCAAAGTGAGCGGCGAGAATGGATGATAAACAAAAGTGTCGTAAAGTTTTTGCGTCGCAAAAAGCCAACCGAAACGGAGTACATATGTTTCGGCTTTTTTTTTTTCATTTTGTTGAAAAAATAAAAAGAAGAAAAAACCGGTCAAACATTTTGGCAAATAATCGGCAGCAGCTCGAATTCGTATATATTGTATGCTGATTAAATAAATAGTCAAAGCCTTTGTAAATTGATGGGAAACACTCGCGTCAAAACAAACAGAGAGAGTGTATCTCACGAATACCGACTACCCATAAGATGCCAGGGCCTTTGAGTCAAAGAGACAGAGAGAGAGAGAGAGAGAGAGAGGGACTTCTCTCTCTCTGAGTGGAAGTGCGCAATGGGAGAGCGAGCGCGCGCTCTCTTATGTATCTGGCACCGTGCTTTGTCCATCAGTATTCGTGAGATACTTTCCGTAAATGGCGCTGCCGTTTCATATAAAATCCACGCTAATTGCACGCAGACGTTGAGTCGCCAGTTCAGCTCGCTACACGCCACATCTCTCTAAAAAAAATATATATATTTAAAAAATATTTAGAGAAAAAAATACAAGACACTGCTAAAGCAATTATTTTTATACAAAAAGTCGCACAAGAGACTCGCCGTTGTGAATTATATTAATTCGTGTAAAAGCCAGACCAAAAGTTGTTTTAAGAGCAATTACAAAAATCGAGAAAAGCTCGCTGAATCGCCGAAAGCTCTGCGCCGGTCTCGTAAATCTCACAAAAAAGCTGAAAGGCGAATTCAGTTATTGCTGAACTTTTGCCGTACAAACACATCAAAACTGAACCCCCGAAAAGTAAAACGGGAAGAAAAAACGGAAAAGAAAAAGAGATAAAGAAAAAGAAGTGAAATACATGAAATACAGACATTTTTAACCAAAACTGTGATCCCCAAACTCAAATACTTGAAAAGTGCTGAAAGTGAAGGAGAAAAGAGTCTCCAAAAAGAACCAAAAAAGCATAAAAACTTTGTGAAAAGCAACCAATAAAACCCAAAAAGCCAAATATGATGGGCACAATGTCGCTCCGCCAGCCAGAGAACTGGCTCTACGAGATCTGGCAGAAGGGCTACGACAGTCCCTGCTATGTGATGGTGCCCAATGCAAAAGTATGTATAACTAGGAAAAATCCCTACTCATAGAAAAAACCCCTCTCCTCTCCCCCAGAGTTTACCTTGTCTCTAGATGCAATTTTATTGATTTTTTCGTCGTATTTTTCGGCTGGCGGCCGTGTGAGGCTGCGCGCGTTTTAGTGGCATTTCAATGTCAAAAAGTGTTTGAAGCTAAAACAAAACCCACAAAAAAACTTGTCACTTGTCAATTTATTTTAGCTGATAAATTACTCAGTCTTAAATGCTTACAAAAAAGTTATACATCCTACTGAAAATAATAGAAACAAGCAGAGGGAGTCCTTTGTTCTTTTTGAGACAAAGGAATCGGAAGAACCGCATGATTTTCATTTTTTTTTCCTGGCTACCTAAGGACCTCGAACAAGTGTACTCAAAAAAAAAAAAAAGAAGAATAAAACCTCGAGTGTGTGCGGCGGTGGTGGTGTGTGGCCGCCATGTTTATTTGAGAAGTGCAGTCGAAACCGAAAAAATGAAAACCGAAATGAGAACTGCATATATGAGATGAGACGAGAAAACCGAGAGGAGAGACGTGTGTTGTTGTTTGTGAGATACCTCAGGCAAAGAAAAGCGCGTGACCTGACCCCATGAAAACCCTCTCCACACGCTGCAGTGTGTATCTCGGCGAGAGTGTGTGTATAATTAGCATACCAGAGATGGTGGTGATGCGCCTCTCCTAAATGACTTCTCTATATATATATATACATATATGTATGTACGTAGAGACCTTCCCTATCTCGGTTTTATCAGCTTATCGGTGGGGGTATAACCCTCCATAAATTGTGCAAAAACCTGATAATGCCGAGAGAAAAGAATGGTAGAAAAACAAAGTTTTTAGGCACACACCTGCCTCTGTATATTGCTGAACAACAATTTAATGAGCCATATTTCGAGTTTTTTTTTCTCTCTTCTTTTTTTGTGTACCTTTTTGCACCTTATTGTTAACAAGCCGAAGCAGTATCAACCGGTTTGCATTTGTTTAAAGCGGTTGCTATTGTTTCCGAACTTGCTGTTTTTTCGCTTTACTTTTTACCCGATTTCTGTCTGGTGTCTGCTTTGGGGCTTTATCAAAACTTGACTTCTAATTTTGGTAATGCGATTTCTGTCACTCTTTTTGCACAAAATATTTTATTGATCAAATCTGTGTGTGTGTGCGCGCTTTTCTAAAAATACAATTATGTATTTTTATAAAAATTATTTATTAGCTGCCGCAGAAACAGGCGAAAAACGTGCAAAATATTATTTTGTGTTTGCTCTTTTGTGTGTTTTTGGCACCGCTGCCAGAACATGCGACTTTTCGATGGCTTTCCATGCCTCATCCTCATGCTTTTGGATATATGTATTTATACTATGGCATATCGTATAGAATTTGAGGTATGACTAATGGCCGAGGGGTGTAGAAAGGCGTACGTAATGCCTGCAGGGTTCAGAGTTCTTCGATGTGTTGGGTTTTTTATAAAGAAATTTAAAATGAGCTGCTTGGAATTTCTTTATTTTAGGTAAAGATTTTCTTTTCTTATATCCTGGTTTGGCTTTATTTTTCCTTTTTGAGATTTTAATGATGGCCTGGCCCGCAGCAGCACTCTCAACTTTTATTTTTTCGAGCCGCCTGAAAAAACCAGGCCACCAACAACACACACACAGAGTAAATGTCGAAAGAAATTGTTGAAAGTGAAGACGACGACAACGACGAAAGCACTGCCTGTAGCAGCATCCGCAGCCAAAGCTGACTATTTATAGAGATCGCATGTGGAGAGTCGCATCTTTGTCGCTGGGAAAGAAAGAAAACTCGACTCCTCGTGAAACGGAACTGTTGGCAAACGGCGAATGTCATCGACAGCAGCCAGCAGAGAGGAAAACCACCTTTTTAGCCAAAAATGTCGTCGCTCTATTGACGTACATTAAACATGGGAAAATTCACCTGAACACGTGCCATTAAATGCACACAAAATGAAAGGGAATGGATGCGATTATTCTGGCAAAAAAAAAAAACACAGCGCAAAAAAATGTTTGCATGCACACGCGTTTTCCTTTCGACTTTCCGCCTCTTTAATAGGTTTATTAAATTTTCACATGGTGCAGTCAGGTGAGCCATGAATATGGATGGATGTTCGGTCTGTGTGTGTTTTGGTTTTGGTCTGGTTTTGTTTTTCCCCTCTTTTCCTTTTTTTTTTTTTTTCGATGACGTGTTCCTCTGCGGCTGTGGCATTGACAATGACACGAACACATTTTTGATTCTTCGGGGAACCATTTACATTTACACGGCAAATAAAAATAATGCCAACACGCCACCCTGGGCAAACATTGTAGCAAAAATTTGATTTATGAATGGCGAAGAGCAAAGCAAAAATGTTAAACCAGCTGAAGACGCTGTAATGAGTCAGTCTCCGCAGGTGTGAACAGGATGTTAGCCTACAATTTCCACTGTTAATCTTTTAGGCAAATGTCTGTATTTTTTACCGGAGAATTAAATATTTTTTATGACAACAACTGCAGTAAAAATATAATCATTTACAGTCTCTGTAGAGAAGATATTTAATCTATTCAAGTTATAAAGTGTAAGGGAAACTTGATCATGGAATATCTTTGTGGTTTCTTATATCTAATCTCTTTCATTTAATTATTTGTACTTTCATAACAAATACCGAATATTTACAAGGTATTATTCATCTGTAGATTAGGACAACGTGAGAATAATTTTGTTGTAAATGTACTGCTTCAAACTAATGACTAGATCATGTACTATAATTCCCCTAAGAATACATTTCCACAAAGAAACATTTTTCTAACCAAAAATTTTCCCTACTTTCTTGCCTTTCCAGGATCTGGTCAAGTCGCATCTCATGATTGCGGTGCGCGAGGAGGTGGAGGTTCTAAAAGAGCGCATCTCCGAGCTCATGGACAAGATCAACAAGCTTGAGGTGGAGAACACTATTCTGAAGTCGCACATACCGCAGGAGACCCTGCAGCAGATCCAGATGCAGCTCCAAATCGCTGGCAGCCAACAGCCGGCGGCAGTGGCCGCTCCCCCGGCCACGCCAGCCATCCAGGCACCGCCGCCGACGTCTGCCCCAGCTGCCGCAGGTCAGGCAGCAGCAGCAGCGGTGGCAGGAGCCGTCTCAGCTGTGGTGGTGGGCAGCACCGGAGCACCGGGTGCCACTAGTCCAGCGTCCGTGGCGGCGCCCACGAGCATTCCCAATGGCAGTGCCGAGAATGGCTCCGTCTCAGCGGTTAGCAGCGGCAGCGGCAACAACAGCGATGCGTCGGTGGTGGAGCAGGTTGCAGCGGCGGCAGTGGCAGCAGGAGCGGTACCCACAGTCAACGGTCCCATGTCCTAAGCTGGGCAAAGCTCGCCTAACTCGGTAGTGTTTGTTTTTTAAGGCCCACCCGGCTGGGTTTGAATAATGAACGTCGTTTTTTATAAGAATGAAAACACCTTGTAATGTAAACTCAGCTTTGTCCCCTTCTAACTCGCGCCACACGATGGTGTCGAGGGAGACGGCGACTGAGCCGAGGAGAGCAGCGAAAGTATTAGGCCACAGAGTAGCAACAACAACAGCAACAGCAGCAATAACGGCCAGTTTACAGTGGCTAACCGGCGGTTAACCTGCCCGTTGTGTTATTGCTGCTGGCTGTTTAGGATGTTGAGCTGTTGAGCTGCTGCAGCCGCCGTTTTGTTAATTTCTCGATTGTGATATTTGTTTAACACACACACACACACTTACAGACCCTCAGACACATACACACACACATCAATCTACACACACACACAGATAGACTGCACGCTAACAGCGACTGCGGCTGGCGCTGTTAACGTTTGCTGTTAACTCGCGATTAGGAGTTTAATATATTTTAACATTGCGCTGCTGCGCTGTTCCTCTATTTTTTGTTTAATACTTTTTAGTTTTGTTTAACCGTTTGTTTCCGTGTTGTTAACGCTACGAATAAAACATGTAAAGCATAAAACACACACACACACATACCCCACATAAAAATGTACTGGCTTTCGAAATAATACTTGAGGAAAGTAGAGTTTTAGCCATGAAAATCGAAGGGATATCAGAGAAAGAAGAAAGAAACCGGCAACAGGAATACAAATAATAGAGAGTGCTTGGGAAAACCAGACATCAGAGGAAAACAGAAATCAGGAGGGAAATCTAATGAAAAACATGTGATAATTTGCATTGTGCAGTCAGAGACATAAGATGTAAATTGTAAAAAAAGCAAAAACATTAATGGCAAAAACCGAGAGAACGGGGCAGAGGAGAAACAAGTGTAACCCAATTTCCAAACACAATTAACTATCGATCGATAAATACAAATAATCAATGAATACAAGCAAAAGGCCAGCTGCTATTTTTATAATTTACTTTTAACTCTTACTTTTATTGTGTAAAAAGGAAAAACCAAGCAAAGCAAAAAGAACACAGCAAATATTAGTTACATCATAAAAATATGCATGTTTCAAATTTAAACAAAACAAAACAAAAAACGCGTAGAAAATTGTAGTAATTCTAGCATATTTTCAAACTATATATTTTTAACAACACAGAAAAACATATTGTAAAGCTATTTAAAAAACAAACACAAAATGAACAAGAGGAACCACTCGAAAACCAAACAAAATGAAAGCTTATCGTAATTGTTTGTTAAACTCTTAAAGTATCTGCAAAATACCTGTAAATATTGTGTAAAACTAACTGAAACAAACAAGAAACACACACCTCTGAAGTCGCGATACGCAGATCCAATGCGAAACGAAAGCTAAATTTGTAAAATGATGATTTGAATTCTTGTCCTATTATTCTTTGTTGTATCGTATTTAGTTGGTAATTCCGCATATTAATCTTAGTTTTGAAAGCTCCCAAGTGCTTATACAAAATCTGTTATAGGATTTTCTCCCCTCCATTATCTATCCTTGTTTGTGCCCCAACGCACTCCACACGACCGACAAATCCATCAAACTTATATAACTATAAGTGAAACAGAAGAAATACTGCTGCAGCCATGAGATGAACGTGTTGACAACATGAAGGAAGAAATCTCTCTGAGGGAGATTGAGGAGCTGTGTCCCTCGATCCGAAGTTGACGGCCCCGTAGACGCCAAGTTTTGTGCTCTGCCAAGGTGTGCACTCACTCATTGGGAATGCCAGGACACACAGGATCCGGCCCCAGAGGCACACGAGCAGCCTGCGGAGACTCTGATTGTCTAAGGCTTGCCTGGCAAATACAAAAATAAAAAGAGAAAGCTAAAAGATCCCACAGTTATAGGTGAGGACCATCTGCAAGAAGGAAATAAAGTATGAAGTAGAGCCAAGAATAATACTCCAACTGAAGAGCACAAAACTAGCTGTCTACGCGGCTCAATCGACGGAAGGACAGAGCGACGGACAGACGAACAAACGGACAGAGAGACCACAACTAATGCCATCCCCCCCGAACCCATAGTAATTCTGTCGATAGTATTTCCCCTTTATGATTTGTATTCCTATTCAAAACCATCTTCATGCGCTTCATGTTTAGTTCTTTCCCCATTCAGTTATGATATTTTAAGTCTCGTTCTAAGCTAACTATTAATTTATTAATTAGTTCGTAAGTGAGGAAACAATTCAAATAAATTTAAACGAAATAACTGCAAACAACCTATATTAAAATAAAGGAAAAAATAAAACTATATTGAAAACAAAAATATCGCAGCACTGACTTCTTAGTTTGGGTGATTAATTTATGGGTTTCAAATAGGTGACTTTGTTTAAGTGGAACTTTTACTAAAGTAAAGAGGAAGCAGAAGTAAAACATGAAGAGGATATCCTGCACTCTCCTGTGCGTATCAGTAATATTTTTGAACTCTGCTTTCAATTCCTGAAATAAAATTAAGAATCAATTAAGTCGTTAGAATGGGTATTTTTTATGTCTTCTCGAAAGTTTTCTATCGGCCAAAGAGTGAATGATTAAATTTCAAACTGTTTCCGGTCTAAAATCAGCCCGAAAGTATGCCATGTTTTGACACTTCCGCCTTTTGCTAATTAAGTCAGCCCAAAAGATGCACCATTATATGGCCAGACAATTCGGCCAGTCTTCTGAATTGCATACTTTTGGGATGCCACAAAATATAGAACCTGTTCAATTCTACTTTTTGGGCAACGGAGATGCGCTGATCTGTACCTATATTGCACAGTTGGATCAAGAAAGCATCTCATTTGCATTAGGTATGCTCTTCTAGTTATATTGAAATATTGGGACAAAATTGTATCAGGCTTGCCAGAGATGCTCATTTAGCTATGTTGCTCAGTTGGGACATAATGGAATCTCGCTTACCTGCGGTGCTATTTTGCACTGTTGGGACAAAATCGCATCTCACTTACTAGTGATGCTCATCTAGCTAAATTGTATTATTGCAGTTGTCAATGAACATAAAGCGCTAAACCGGTAAAACCAAACATTAGATATCGACTTTTAAATGCAGAAAAGTTCGCTAGATTCTAAATAGATTGGCACCTCTAGCGAAAAGTGAGATGCCATTTTCCCAAGCTGGCAAAAAGTGAAGAAATTATTTTTAACCAAGTTAAGATCACAAAACCGTTGAAGGTGTTAGCAATTTATACACAATTCATATGAGCACCTCTATTGACAATAGCTAGATTGGCACCTCTGGCGAAAAGTGATATGCTATTTTTCCCAAGCTTGCAAATAGTGAAGAACCCATTTCCGACCCTATAAAACATATATATTATTGATCAGCATTATCAGCGGCATCGCTCTAGCCATGTCCGGGCCAAAGAAAAAATTGACCCAATTTTTGAAAAAAATGTAAGGGGTTACATCGTTAAAATTGTCAAAAATTGGCCAAAAATGAGATATCGAGTTTTAAATGCAGAAATGTTCGCATTTTAAAACCAAGAAGAAAAAACCAAACCACACTGAAATCGGTTGAGTTTTAGCCAAGTTATGATCATAAAACCGTTGAAGGTGTTAGCAATTTTCAGCCAAAAACTATGTGCTCTATTGGCAATAGCTAGATTGGCATCTCTGCCACTTCGCCTTGAGCTTGCAAAACAGTGAAAAACCCATTTCCGACCCTATAAACCATATATATTCTTGATCAGCATTATCAGCGGCATCGCTCTAGCCATGTCCGGGCCAAAGAAAAAATGGACCCAATTTTTGAAAAAAATGTAAGGGGTTACATCGTTAAAATTGTCAAAAATTGGCCAAAAATGAGATATCGAGTTTTAAATGCAGAAATGTTCGCATTTTAAAACCAAGAAGAAAAAACCAAACCACACTGAAATCGGTTGAGTTTTAGCCAAGTTATGATCATAAAACCGTTGAAGGTGTTAGCAATTTTCAGCCAAAAACTATGTGAGTGGCTCTATTGGCAATAGTTAGATTGGCATCTCTGCCACTTCGCCTTGAGCTTGCAAAACAGTGAAAAACCCATTTCCGACCCTATAAACCATATATATTCTTGATCAGCATTATCAGCGGCATCGCTCTAGCCATGTCCGGGCCAAAGAAAAAATTGACCCAATTTTTGAAAAAAATGTAAGGGGTTACATCGTTAAAATTGTCAAAAATTGGCCAAAAATGAGATATCGAGCTTTAAATGCAGAAATGTTCGCATTTAAAAACCAAGAAGAAAAACCAAACCACACTGAAATCGGTTGAGTTTTAGCCAAGTTATGATCATAAAACCGTTGAAGGTGTCAGCCATTTTCAACCAAAAAATTTGACCCAATTTTTGAAAAAAATGTAAGGGGTTACATCGTTAAAATTGTCAAAAATTGGCCAAAAATGAGATATCGAGTTTTAAATGCAGAAATGTTCGCATTTAAGAACCAAGAAGAAAAAACCAAACCACACTGAAATCGGTTGAGTTTTAGCCAAGTTATGATCATAAAACCGTTGAAGGTGTCAGCCATTTTCAACCAAAAAATTTGACCCAATTTTTGAAAAAAATGTAAGGGGTTACATCGTTAAAATTGTCAAAAATTGGCCAAAAATTAGATATCGAATTTTAAATGCAGAAATGTTCGCATTGAAAAACCAAGAAGAAAAAACCAAACCACACTGAAATCGGTTGAGTTTTAGCCAAGTTATGATCATAAAACCGTTGAAGGTGTTAGCAATTTTCAGCCAAAAACTATGTGTGTGTTGCTCTATTTTCAATAGCTAGATTGGCATCTCTGCCACTTCTCCTTGAGCTTGCAAAACAGTGAAAAACCCATTTCCGACCCTATAAACCATATATATTCTTGATCAGCATTATCAGCGGCATCGCTCTAGCCATGTCCGGGCCAAAGAAAAAATTGACCCAATTTTTGAAAAAAATGTAAGGGGTTACATCGTTAAAATTGTCAAAAATTGGCCAAAAATGAGATATCGAGCTTTAAATGCAGAAATGTTCGCATTTAAAAACCAAGAAGAAAAAACCAAACCACTCTGAAATCGGTTGAGTTTTAGCCAAGTTATGATCATAAAACCGTTGAAGGTGTCAGCCATTTTCAACCAAAAAATTTGACCCAATTTTTGAAAAAAATGTAAGGGGTTACATCGTTAAAATTGTCAAAAATTGGCCAAAAATGAGATATCGAGTTTTAAATGCAGAAATGTTCGCATTTAAAAACCAAGAAGAAAAAACCAAACCACACTGAAATCGGTTGAGTTTTAGCCAAGTTATGATCATAAAACCGTTGCCACTTCGCCTTGAGCTTGCAAAACAGTGAAAAACCCATTTCCGACCCTATAAACCATATATATTCTTGATCAGCATTATCAGCGGCATCGCTCTAGCCATGTCCGGGCCAAAGAAAAAATTGACCCAATTTTTGAAAAAAATGTAAGGGGTTACATCGTTAAAATTGTCAAAAATTGGCCAAAAATGAGATATCGAGTTTTAAATGCAGAAATGTTCGCATTTTAAAACCAAGAAGAAAAAACCAAACCACACTGAAATCGGTTGAGTTTTAGCCAAGTTATGATCATAAAACCGTTGAAGGTGTTAGCAATTTTCAGCCAAAAACTATGTGAGTGGCTCTATTGGCAATAGCTAGATTGGCATCTCTGCCACTTCGCCTTGAGCTTGCAAAACAGTGAAAAACCCATTTCCGACCCTATAAACCATATATATTCTTGATCAGCATTATCAGCGGCATCGCTCTAGCCATGTCCGGGCCAAAGAAAAAATTGACCCAATTTTTGAAAAAAATGTAAGGGGTTACATCGTTAAAATTGTCAAAAATTGGCCAAAAATGAGATATCGAGCTTTAAATGCAGAAATGTTCGCATTTAAAAACCAAGAAGAAAAAACCAAACCACACTGAAATCGGTTGAGTTTTAGCCAAGTTATGATCATAAAACCGTTGAAGGTGTCAGCCATTTTCAACCAAAAAATTTGACCCAATTTTTGAAAAAAATGTAAGGGGTTACATCGTTAAAATTGTCAAAAATTGGCCAAAAATGAGATATCGAGTTTTAAATGCAGAAATGTTCGCATTTAAAAACCAAGAAGAAAAACCAAACCACACTGAAATCGGTTGAGTTTTAGCCAAGTTATGATCATAAAACCGTTGCCACTTCGCCTTGAGCTTGCAAAACAGTGAAAAACCCATTTCCGACCCTATAAACCATATATATTCTTGATCAGCATTATCAGCGGCATCGCTCTAGCCATGTCCGGGCCAAAGAAAAAATTGACCCAATTTTTGAAAAAAATGTAAGGGGTTACATCGTTAAAATTGTCAAAAATTGGCCAAAAATGAGATATCGAGTTTTAAATGCAGAAATGTTCGCATTTTAAAACCAAGAAGAAAAAACCAAACCACACTGAAATCGGTTGAGTTTTAGCCAAGTTATGATCATAAAACCGTTGAAGGTGTTAGCAATTTTCAGCCAAAAACTATGTGAGTGGCTCTATTGGCAATAGCTAGATTGGCATCTCTGCCACTTCGCCTTGAGCTTGCAAAACAGTGAAAAACCCATTTCCGACCCTATAAACCATATATATTCTTGATCAGCATTATCAGCGGCATCGCTCTAGCCATGTCCGGGCCAAAGAAAAAATTGACCCAATTTTTGAAAAAAATGTAAGGGGTTACATCGTTAAAATTGTCAAAAATTGGCCAAAAATGAGATATCGAGTTTTAAATGCAGAAATGTTCGCATTTAAAAACCAAGAAGAAAAAACCAAACCACACTGAAATCGGTTGAGTTTTAGCCAAGTTATGATCATAAAACCGTTGAAGGTGTTAGCAATTTTCAGCCAAAAACTATGTGTGTGTTGCTCTATTTTCAATAGCTAGATTGGCATCTCTGCCACTTCTCCTTGAGCTTGCAAAACAGTGAAAAACCCATTTCCGACCCTATAAACCATATATATTCTTGATCAGCATTATCAGCGGCATCGCTCTAGCCATGTCCGGGCCAAAGAAAAAATTGACCCAATTTTTGAAAAAAATGTAAGGGGTTACATCGTTAAAATTGTCAAAAATTGGCCAAAAATGAGATATCGAGTTTTAAATGCAGAAATGTTCGCATTTTAAAACCAAGAAGAAAAAACCAAACCACACTGAAATCTGTTGAGTTTTAGCCAAGTTATGATCATAAAACCGTTGAAGGTGTCAGCCATTTTCAACCAAAAAATTTGACCCAATTTTTGAAAAAAATGTAAGGGGTTACATCGTTAAAATTGTCAAAAATTGGCCAAAAATGAGATATCGAGTTTTAAATGCAGAAATGTTCGCATTTAAAAACCAAGAAGAAAAAACCAAACCACACTGAAATCGGTTGAGTTTTAGCCAAGTTATGATCATAAAACCGTTGAAGGTGTCAGCCATTTTAAACCAAAAAATTTGACCCAATTTTTGAAAAAAATGTAAGGGGTTACATCGTTAAAATTGTCAAAAATTGGCCAAAAATTAGATATCGAATTTTAAATGCAGAAATGTTCGCATTGAAAAACCAAGAAGAAAAAACCAAACCACACTGAAATCGGTTGAGTTTTAGCCAAGTTATGATCATAAAACCGTTGAAGGTGTCAGCCATTTTCAACCAAAAAATTTGACCCAATTTTTGAAAAAAATGTAAGGGGTTACATCGTTAAAATTGTGAAAAATTGGCCAAAAATTAGATATCGAGCTTTAAATGCAGAAATGTTCGCATTTAAAAACCAAGAAGAAAAAACCAAACCACACTGAAATCGGTTGAGTTTTAGCCAAGTTATGATCATAAAACCGTTGAAGGTGTCAGCCATTTTCAACCAAAAAATTTGACCCAATTTTTGAAAAAAATGTAAGGGGTTACATCGTTAAAATTGTCAAAAATTGGCCAAAAATGAGAAATCGAGTTTTAAATGCAGAAATGTTCGCATTTAAAAACCAAGAAGAAAAAACCAAACCACACTGAAATCGGTTGAGTTTTAGCCAAGTTATGATCATAAAACCGTTGCCACTTCGCCTTGAGCTTGCAAAACAGTGAAAAACCCATTTCCGACCCTATAAACCATATATATTCTTGATCAGCATTATCAGCGGCATCGCTCTAGCCATGTCCGGGCCAAAGAAAAAATTGACCCAATTTTTGAAAAAAATGTAAGGGGTTACATCGTTAAAATTGTCAAAAATTGGCCAAAAATGAGATATCGAGTTTTAAATGCAGAAATGTTCGCATTTTAAAACCAAGAAGAAAAAACCAAACCACACTGAAATCGGTTGAGTTTTAGCCAAGTTATGATCATAAAACCGTTGAAGGTGTTAGCAATTTTCAGCCAAAAACTATGTGAGTGGCTCTATTGGCAATAGCTAGATTGGCATCTCTGCCACTTCGCCTTGAGCTTGCAAAACAGTGAAAAACCCATTTCCGACCCTATAAACCATATATATTCTTGATCAGCATTATCAGCGGCATCGCTCTAGCCATGTCCGGGCCAAAGAAAAAATTGACCCAATTTTTGAAAAAAATGTAAGGGGTTACATCGTTAAAATTGTCAAAAATTGGCCAAAAATGAGATATCGAGTTTTAAATGCAGAAATGTTCGCATTTAAAAACCAAGAAGAAAAAACCAAACCACACTGAAATCGGTTGAGTTTTAGCCAAGTTATGATCATAAAACCGTTGAAGGTGTTAGCAATTTTCAGCCAAAAACTATGTGTGTGTTGCTCTATTTTCAATAGCTAGATTGGCATCTCTGCCACTTCTCCTTGAGCTTGCAAAACAGTGAAAAACCCATTTCCGACCCTATAAACCATATATATTCTTGATCAGCATTATCAGCGGCATCGCTCTAGCCATGTCCGGGCCAAAGAAAAAATTGACCCAATTTTTGAAAAAAATGTAAGGGGTTACATCGTTAAAATTGTCAAAAATTGGCCAAAAATGAGATATCGAGTTTTAAATGCAGAAATGTTCGCATTTTAAAACCAAGAAGAAAAACCAAACCACACTGAAATCTGTTGAGTTTTAGCCAAGTTATGATCATAAAACCGTTGAAGGTGTCAGCCATTTTCAACCAAAAAATTTGACCCAATTTTTGAAAAAAATGTAAGGGGTTACATCGTTAAAATTGTCAAAAATTGGCCAAAAATGAGATATCGAGTTTTAAATGCAGAAATGTTCGCATTTAAAAACCAAGAAGAAAAAACCAAACCACACTGAAATCGGTTGAGTTTTAGCCAAGTTATGATCATAAAACCGTTGAAGGTGTCAGCCATTTTAAACCAAAAAATTTGACCCAATTTTTGAAAAAAATGTAAGGGGTTACATCGTTAAAATTGTCAAAAATTGGCCAAAAATTAGATATCGAATTTTAAATGCAGAAATGTTCGCATTGAAAAACCAAGAAGAAAAAACCAAACCACACTGAAATCGGTTGAGTTTTAGCCAAGTTATGATCATAAAACCGTTGAAGGTGTCAGCCATTTTCAACCAAAAAATTTGACCCAATTTTTGAAAAAAATGTAAGGGGTTACATCGTTAAAATTGTGAAAAATTGGCCAAAAATGAGATATCGAGTTTTAAATGCAGAAATGTTCGCATTTTAAAACCAAGAAGAAAAAACCAAACCACACTGAAATCGGTTGAGTTTTAGCCAAGTTATGATCATAAAACCGTTGAAGGTGTCAGCCATTTTCAACCAAAAAATTTGACCCAATTTTTGAAAAAAAATTGTCAAAAATTGGCCAAAAATTAGATATCGAATTTTAAATGCAGAAATGTTCGCATTGAAAAACCAAGAAGAAAAAACCAAACCACACTGAAATCGGTTGAGTTTTAGCCAAGTTATGATCATAAAACCGTTGAAGGTGTTAGCAATTTTCAACCAAAAAATTTGACCCAATTTTTGAAAAAAATGTAAGGGGTTACATCGTTAAAATTGTCAAAAATTGGCCAAAAATTAGATATCGAATTTTAAATGCAGAAATGTTCGCATTGAAAAACCAAGAAGAAAAAACCAAACCACACTGAAATCGGTTGAGTTTTAGCCAAGTTATGATCATAAAACCGTTGAAGGTGTTAGCAATTTTCAGCCAAAAACTATGTGTGTGTTGCTCTATTTTCAATAGCTAGATTGGCATCTCTGCCACTTCTCCTTGAGCTTGCAAAACAGTGAAAAACCCATTTCCGACCCTATAAACCATATATATTCTTGATCAGCATTATCAGCGGCATCGCTCTAGCCATGTCCGGGCCAAAGAAAAAATTGACCCAATTTTTGAAAAAAATGTAAGGGGTTACATCGTTAAAATTGTCAAAAATTGGCCAAAAATGAGATATCGAGCTTTAAATGCAGAAATGTTCGCATTTAAAAACCAAGAAGAAAAAACCAAACCACACTGAAATCGGTTGAGTTTTAGCCAAGTTATGATCATAAAACCGTTGAAGGTGTCAGCCATTTTCAACCAAAAAATTTGACCCAATTTTTGAAAAAAATGTAAGGGGTTACATCGTTAAAATTGTCAAAAATTGGCCAAAAATGAGATATCGAGTTTTAAATGCAGAAATGTTCGCATTTAAAAACCAAGAAGAAAAAACCAAACCACACTGAAATCGGTTGAGTTTTAGCCAAGTTATGATCATAAAACCGTTGAAGGTGTCAGCCATTTTAAACCAAAAAATTTGACCCAATTTTTGAAAAAAATGTAAGGGGTTACATCGTTAAAATTGTCAAAAATTGGCCAAAAATTAGATATCGAATTTTAAATGCAGAAATGTTCGCATTGAAAAACCAAGAAGAAAAAACCAAACCACACTGAAATCGGTTGAGTTTTAGCCAAGTTATGATCATAAAACCGTTGAAGGTGTTAGCAATTTTCAACCAAAAAATTTGACCCAATTTTTGAAAAAAATGTAAGGGGTTACATCGTTAAAATTGTCAAAAATTGGCCAAAAATTAGATATCGAATTTTAAATGCAGAAATGTTCGCATTGAAAAACCAAGAAGAAAAAACCAAACCACACTGAAATCGGTTGAGTTTTAGCCAAGTTATGATCATAAAACCGTTGAAGGTGTTAGCAATTTTCAGCCAAAAACTATGTGTGTGTTGCTCTATTTTCAATAGCTAGATTGGCATCTCTGCCACTTCTCCTTGAGCTTGCAAAACAGTGAAAAACCCATTTCCGACCCTATAAACCATATATATTCTTGATCAGCATTATCAGCGGCATCGCTCTAGCCATGTCCGGGCCAAAGAAAAAATTGACCCAATTTTTGAAAAAAATGTAAGGGGTTACATCGTTAAAATTGTCAAAAATTGGCCAAAAATGAGATATCGAGCTTTAAATGCAGAAATGTTCGCATTTAAAAACCAAGAAGAAAAAACCAAACCACACTGAAATCGGTTGAGTTTTAGCCAAGTTATGATCATAAAACCGTTGAAGGTGTCAGCCATTTTCAACCAAAAAATTTGACCCAATTTTTGAAAAAAATGTAAGGGGTTACATCGTTAAAATTGTCAAAAATTGGCCAAAAATTAGATATCGAATTTTAAATGCAGAAATGTTCGCATTGAAAAACCAAGAAGAAAAAACCAAACCACACTGAAATCGGTTGAGTTTTAGCCAAGTTATGATCATAAAACCGTTGAAGGTGTCAGCCATTTTCAACCAAAAAATTTGACCCAATTTTTGAAAAAAATGTAAGGGGTTACATCGTTAAAATTGTGAAAAATTGGCCAAAAATGAGATATCGAGTTTTAAATGCAGAAATGTTCGCATTTTAAAACCAAGAAGAAAAAACCAAACCACACTGAAATCGGTTGAGTTTTAGCCAAGTTATGATCATAAAACCGTTGAAGGTGTTAGCAATTTTCAGCCAAAAACTATGTGAGTGGCTCTATTGGCAATAGCTAGATTGGCATCTCTGCCACTTCGCCTTGAGCAATTTTTGAAAAAAATGTAAGGGGTTACATCGTTAAAATTGTCAAAAATTGGCCAAAAATGAGATATCGAGTTTTAAATGCAGAAATGTTCGCATTTAAAAACCAAGAAGAAAAAACCAAACCACACTGAAATCGGTTGAGTTTTAGCCAAGTTATGATCATAAAACCGTTGAAGGTGTCAGCCATTTTAAACCAAAAAATTTGACCCAATTTTTGAAAAAAATGTAAGGGGTTACATCGTTAAAATTGTCAAAAATTGGCCAAAAATTAGATATCGAATTTTAAATGCAGAAATGTTCGCATTGAAAAACCAAGAAGAAAAAACCAAACCACACTGAAATCGGTTGAGTTTTAGCCAAGTTATGATCATAAAACCGTTGAAGGTGTCAGCCATTTTCAACCAAAAAATTTGACCCAATTTTTGAAAAAAATGTAAGGGGTTACATCGTTAAAATTGTCAAAAATTGGCCAAAAATGAGATATCGAGTTTTAAATGCAGAAATGTTCGCATTTTAAAACCAAGAAGAAAAAACCAAACCACACTGAAATCGGTTGAGTTTTAGCCAAGTTATGATCATAAAACCGTTGAAGGTGTTAGCAATTTTCAGCCAAAAACTATGTGAGTGGCTCTATTGGCAATAGCTAGATTGGCATCTCTGCCACTTCGCCTTGAGCAATTTTTGAAAAAAATGTAAGGGGTTACATCGTTAAAATTGTCAAAAATTGGCCAAAAATGAGATATCGAGTTTTAAATGCAGAAATGTTCGCATTTAAAAACCAAGAAGAAAAAACCAAACCACACTGAAATCGGTTGAGTTTTAGCCAAGTTATGATCATAAAACCGTTGAAGGTGTTAGCAATTTTCAGCCAAAAACTATGTGTGTGTTGCTCTATTTTCAATAGCTAGATTGGCATCTCTGCCACTTCTCCTTGAGCTTGCAAAACAGTGAAAAACCCATTTCCGACCCTATAAACCATATATATTCTTGATCAGCATTATCAGCGGCATCGCTCTAGCCATGTCCGGGCCAAAGAAAAAATTGACCCAATTTTTGAAAAAAATGTAAGGGGTTACATCGTTAAAATAGCCAAGTTATGATCATAAAACCGTTGAAGGTGTCAGCCATTTTAAACCAAAAAATTTGACCCAATTTTTGAAAAAAATGTAAGGGGTTACATCGTTAAAATTGTCAAAAATTGGCCAAAAATTAGATATCGAATTTTAAATGCAGAAATGTTCGCATTGAAAAACCAAGAAGAAAAAACCAAACCACACTGAAATCGGTTGAGTTTTAGCCAAGTTATGATCATAAAACCGTTGAAGGTGTTAGCAATTTTCAACCAAAAAATTTGACCCAATTTTTGAAAAAAATGTAAGGGGTTACATCGTTAAAATTGTCAAAAATTGGCCAAAAATTAGATATCGAATTTTAAATGCAGAAATGTTCGCATTGAAAAACCAAGAAGAAAAAACCAAACCACACTGAAATCGGTTGAGTTTTAGCCAAGTTATGATCATAAAACCGTTGAAGGTGTTAGCAATTTTCAGCCAAAAACTATGTGTGTGTTGCTCTATTTTCAATAGCTAGATTGGCATCTCTGCCACTTCTCCTTGAGCTTGCAAAACAGTGAAAAACCCATTTCCGACCCTATAAACCATATATATTCTTGATCAGCATTATCAGCGGCATCGCTCTAGCCATGTCCGGGCCAAAGAAAAAATTGACCCAATTTTTGAAAAAAATGTAAGGGGTTACATCGTTAAAATTGTCAAAAATTGGCCAAAAATGAGATATCGAGCTTTAAATGCAGAAATGTTCGCATTTAAAAACCAAGAAGAAAAAACCAAACCACACTGAAATCGGTTGAGTTTTAGCCAAGTTATGATCATAAAACCGTTGAAGGTGTCAGCCATTTTCAACCAAAAAATTTGACCCAATTTTTGAAAAAAATGTAAGGGGTTACATCGTTAAAATTGTCAAAAATTGGCCAAAAATTAGATATCGAATTTTAAATGCAGAAATGTTCGCATTGAAAAACCAAGAAGAAAAAACCAAACCACACTGAAATCGGTTGAGTTTTAGCCAAGTTATGATCATAAAACCGTTGAAGGTGTCAGCCATTTTCAACCAAAAAATTTGACCCAATTTTTGAAAAAAATGTAAGGGGTTACATCGTTAAAATTGTGAAAAATTGGCCAAAAATGAGATATCGAGTTTTAAATGCAGAAATGTTCGCATTTTAAAACCAAGAAGAAAAAACCAAACCACACTGAAATCGGTTGAGTTTTAGCCAAGTTATGATCATAAAACCGTTGAAGGTGTTAGCAATTTTCAGCCAAAAACTATGTGAGTGGCTCTATTGGCAATAGCTAGATTGGCATCTCTGCCACTTCGCCTTGAGCAATTTTTGAAAAAAATGTAAGGGGTTACATCGTTAAAATTGTCAAAAATTGGCCAAAAATGAGATATCGAGTTTTAAATGCAGAAATGTTCGCATTTAAAAACCAAGAAGAAAAACCAAACCACACTGAAATCGGTTGAGTTTTAGCCAAGTTATGATCATAAAACCGTTGAAGGTGTCAGCCATTTTAAACCAAAAAATTTGACCCAATTTTTGAAAAAAATGTAAGGGGTTACATCGTTAAAATTGTCAAAAATTGGCCAAAAATTAGATATCGAATTTTAAATGCAGAAATGTTCGCATTGAAAAACCAAGAAGAAAAAACCAAACCACACTGAAATCGGTTGAGTTTTAGCCAAGTTATGATCATAAAACCGTTGAAGGTGTCAGCCATTTTCAACCAAAAAATTTGACCCAATTTTTGAAAAAAATGTAAGGGGTTACATCGTTAAAATTGTCAAAAATTGGCCAAAAATGAGATATCGAGTTTTAAATGCAGAAATGTTCGCATTTTAAAACCAAGAAGAAAAAACCAAACCACACTGAAATCGGTTGAGTTTTAGCCAAGTTATGATCATAAAACCGTTGAAGGTGTTAGCAATTTTCAGCCAAAAACTATGTGAGTGGCTCTATTGGCAATAGCTAGATTGGCATCTCTGCCACTTCGCCTTGAGCAATTTTTGAAAAAAATGTAAGGGGTTACATCGTTAAAATTGTCAAAAATTGGCCAAAAATGAGATATCGAGTTTTAAATGCAGAAATGTTCGCATTTAAAAACCAAGAAGAAAAAACCAAACCACACTGAAATCGGTTGAGTTTTAGCCAAGTTATGATCATAAAACCGTTGAAGGTGTTAGCAATTTTCAGCCAAAAACTATGTGTGTGTTGCTCTATTTTCAATAGCTAGATTGGCATCTCTGCCACTTCTCCTTGAGCTTGCAAAACAGTGAAAAACCCATTTCCGACCCTATAAACCATATATATTCTTGATCAGCATTATCAGCGGCATCGCTCTAGCCATGTCCGGGCCAAAGAAAAAATTGACCCAATTTTTGAAAAAAATGTAAGGGGTTACATCGTTAAAATTGTCAAAAATTGGCCAAAAATGAGATATCGAGTTTTAAATGCAGAAATGTTCGCATTTTAAAACCAAGAAGAAAAAACCAAACCACACTGAAATCTGTTGAGTTTTAGCCAAGTTATGATCATAAAACCGTTGAAGGTGTCAGCCATTTTCAACCAAAAAATTTGACCCAATTTTTGAAAAAAATGTAAGGGGTTACATCGTTAAAATTGTCAAAAATTGGCCAAAAATGAGATATCGAGTTTTAAATGCAGAAATGTTCGCATTTAAAAACCAAGAAGAAAAAACCAAACCACACTGAAATCGGTTGAGTTTTAGCCAAGTTATGATCATAAAACCGTTGAAGGTGTCAGCCATTTTAAACCAAAAAATTTGACCCAATTTTTGAAAAAAATGTAAGGGGTTACATCGTTAAAATTGTCAAAAATTGGCCAAAAATTAGATATCGAATTTTAAATGCAGAAATGTTCGCATTGAAAAACCAAGAAGAAAAAACCAAACCACACTGAAATCGGTTGAGTTTTAGCCAAGTTATGATCATAAAACCGTTGAAGGTGTCAGCCATTTTCAACCAAAAAATTTGACCCAATTTTTGAAAAAAATTGTCAAAAATTGGCCAAAAATTAGATATCGAATTTTAAATGCAGAAATGTTCGCATTGAAAAACCAAGAAGAAAAAACCAAACCACACTGAAATCGGTTGAGTTTTAGCCAAGTTATGATCATAAAACCGTTGAAGGTGTTAGCAATTTTCAACCAAAAAATTTGACCCAATTTTTGAAAAAAATGTAAGGGGTTACATCGTTAAAATTGTCAAAAATTGGCCAAAAATTAGATATCGAGTTTTAAATGCAGAAATGTTCGCATTTTAAAACTAAGAAGAAAAAACAAAACCACACTGAAATCGGTTGAGTTTTAGCCAAGTTATGATCATAAAACCGTTGAAGGTGTTAGCAATTTTCAGCCAAAAACTATGTGTGTGTTGCTCTATTTTCAATAGCTAGATTGGCATCTCTGCCACTTCTCCTTGAGCTTGCAAAACAGTGAAAAACCCATTTCCGACCCTATAAACCATATATATTCTTGATCAGCATTATCAGCGGCATCGCTCTAGCCATGTCCGGGCCAAAGAAAAAATTGACCCAATTTTTGAAAAAAATGTAAGGGGTTACATCGTTAAAATTGTCAAAAATTGGCCAAAAATGAGATATCGAGCTTTAAATGCAGAAATGTTCGCATTTAAAAACCAAGAAGAAAAAACCAAACCACACTGAAATCGGTTGAGTTTTAGCCAAGTTATGATCATAAAACCGTTGAAGGTGTCAGCCATTTTCAACCAAAAAATTTGACCCAATTTTTGAAAAAAATGTAAGGGGTTACATCGTTAAAATTGTCAAAAATTGGCCAAAAATGAGATATCGAGTTTTAAATGCAGAAATGTTCGCATTTAAAAACCAAGAAGAAAAAACCAAACCACACTGAAATCGGTTGAGTTTTAGCCAAGTTATGATCATAAAACCGTTGAAGGTGTCAGCCATTTTAAACCAAAAAATTTGACCCAATTTTTGAAAAAAATGTAAGGGGTTACATCGTTAAAATTGTCAAAAATTGGCCAAAAATTAGATATCGAATTTTAAATGCAGAAATGTTCGCATTGAAAAACCAAGAAGAAAAAACCAAACCACACTGAAATCGGTTGAGTTTTAGCCAAGTTATGATCATAAAACCGTTGAAGGTGTCAGCCATTTTCAACCAAAAAATTTGACCCAATTTTTGAAAAAAATGTAAGGGGTTACATCGTTAAAATTGTGAAAAATTGGCCAAAAATGAGATATCGAGTTTTAAATGCAGAAATGTTCGCATTTTAAAACCAAGAAGAAAAAACCAAACCACACTGAAATCGGTTGAGTTTTAGCCAAGTTATGATCATAAAACCGTTGAAGGTGTTAGCAATTTTCAGCCAAAAACTATGTGAGTGGCTCTATTGGCAATAGCTAGATTGGCATCTCTGCCACTTCGCCTTGAGCTTGCAAAACAGTGAAAAACCCATTTCCGACCCTATAAACCATATATATTCTTGATCAGCATTATCAGCGGCATCGCTCTAGCCATGTCCGGGCCAAAGAAAAAATTGACCCAATTTTTGAAAAAAATGTAAGGGGTTACATCGTTAAAATTGTCAAAAATTGGCCAAAAATGAGATATCGAGCTTTAAATGCAGAAATGTTCGCATTTAAAAACCAAGAAGAAAAAACCAAACCACACTGAAATCGGTTGAGTTTTAGCCAAGTTATGATCATAAAACCGTTGAAGGTGTCAGCCATTTTCAACCAAAAAATTTGACCCAATTTTTGAAAAAAATGTAAGGGGTTACATCGTTAAAATTGTCAAAAATTGGCCAAAAATGAGATATCGAGTTTTAAATGCAGAAATGTTCGCATTTAAGAACCAAGAAGAAAAAACCAAACCACACTGAAATCGGTTGAGTTTTAGCCAAGTTATGATCATAAAACCGTTGAAGGTGTCAGCCATTTTCAACCAAAAAATTTGACCCAATTTTTGAAAAAAATGTAAGGGGTTACATCGTTAAAATTGTCAAAAATTGGCCAAAAATTAGATATCGAATTTTAAATGCAGAAATGTTCGCATTGAAAAACCAAGAAGAAAAAACCAAACCACACTGAAATCGGTTGAGTTTTAGCCAAGTTATGATCATAAAACCGTTGAAGGTGTTAGCAATTTTCAGCCAAAAACTATGTGTGTGTTGCTCTATTTTCAATAGCTAGATTGGCATCTCTGCCACTTCTCCTTGAGCTTGCAAAACAGTGAAAAACCCATTTCCGACCCTATAAACCATATATATTCTTGATCAGCATTATCAGCGGCATCGCTCTAGCCATGTCCGGGCCAAAGAAAAAATTGACCCAATTTTTGAAAAAAATGTAAGGGGTTACATCGTTAAAATTGTCAAAAATTGGCCAAAAATGAGATATCGAGCTTTAAATGCAGAAATGTTCGCATTTAAAAACCAAGAAGAAAAAACCAAACCACTCTGAAATCGGTTGAGTTTTAGCCAAGTTATGATCATAAAACCGTTGAAGGTGTCAGCCATTTTCAACCAAAAAATTTGACCCAATTTTTGAAAAAAATGTAAGGGGTTACATCGTTAAAATTGTCAAAAATTGGCCAAAAATGAGATATCGAGTTTTAAATGCAGAAATGTTCGCATTTAAAAACCAAGAAGAAAAAACCAAACCACACTGAAATCGGTTGAGTTTTAGCCAAGTTATGATCATAAAACCGTTGCCACTTCGCCTTGAGCTTGCAAAACAGTGAAAAACCCATTTCCGACCCTATAAACCATATATATTCTTGATCAGCATTATCAGCGGCATCGCTCTAGCCATGTCCGGGCCAAAGAAAAAATTGACCCAATTTTTGAAAAAAATGTAAGGGGTTACATCGTTAAAATTGTCAAAAATTGGCCAAAAATGAGATATCGAGTTTTAAATGCAGAAATGTTCGCATTTTAAAACCAAGAAGAAAAAACCAAACCACACTGAAATCGGTTGAGTTTTAGCCAAGTTATGATCATAAAACCGTTGAAGGTGTTAGCAATTTTCAGCCAAAAACTATGTGAGTGGCTCTATTGGCAATAGCTAGATTGGCATCTCTGCCACTTCGCCTTGAGCTTGCAAAACAGTGAAAAACCCATTTCCGACCCTATAAACCATATATATTCTTGATCAGCATTATCAGCGGCATCGCTCTAGCCATGTCCGGGCCAAAGAAAAAATTGACCCAATTTTTGAAAAAAATGTAAGGGGTTACATCGTTAAAATTGTCAAAAATTGGCCAAAAATGAGATATCGAGCTTTAAATGCAGAAATGTTCGCATTTAAAAACCAAGAAGAAAAAACCAAACCACACTGAAATCGGTTGAGTTTTAGCCAAGTTATGATCATAAAACCGTTGAAGGTGTCAGCCATTTTCAACCAAAAAATTTGACCCAATTTTTGAAAAAAATGTAAGGGGTTACATCGTTAAAATTGTCAAAAATTGGCCAAAAATGAGATATCGAGTTTTAAATGCAGAAATGTTCGCATTTAAAAACCAAGAAGAAAAAACCAAACCACACTGAAATCGGTTGAGTTTTAGCCAAGTTATGATCATAAAACCGTTGCCACTTCGCCTTGAGCTTGCAAAACAGTGAAAAACCCATTTCCGACCCTATAAACCATATATATTCTTGATCAGCATTATCAGCGGCATCGCTCTAGCCATGTCCGGGCCAAAGAAAAAATTGACCCAATTTTTGAAAAAAATGTAAGGGGTTACATCGTTAAAATTGTCAAAAATTGGCCAAAAATGAGATATCGAGTTTTAAATGCAGAAATGTTCGCATTTTAAAACCAAGAAGAAAAAACCAAACCACACTGAAATCGGTTGAGTTTTAGCCAAGTTATGATCATAAAACCGTTGAAGGTGTTAGCAATTTTCAGCCAAAAACTATGTGAGTGGCTCTATTGGCAATAGCTAGATTGGCATCTCTGCCACTTCGCCTTGAGCTTGCAAAACAGTGAAAAACCCATTTCCGACCCTATAAACCATATATATTCTTGATCAGCATTATCAGCGGCATCGCTCTAGCCATGTCCGGGCCAAAGAAAAAATTGACCCAATTTTTGAAAAAAATGTAAGGGGTTACATCGTTAAAATTGTCAAAAATTGGCCAAAAATGAGATATCGAGTTTTAAATGCAGAAATGTTCGCATTTAAAAACCAAGAAGAAAAAACCAAACCACACTGAAATCGGTTGAGTTTTAGCCAAGTTATGATCATAAAACCGTTGAAGGTGTTAGCAATTTTCAGCCAAAAACTATGTGTGTGTTGCTCTATTTTCAATAGCTAGATTGGCATCTCTGCCACTTCTCCTTGAGCTTGCAAAACAGTGAAAAACCCATTTCCGACCCTATAAACCATATATATTCTTGATCAGCATTATCAGCGGCATCGCTCTAGCCATGTCCGGGCCAAAGAAAAAATTGACCCAATTTTTGAAAAAAATGTAAGGGGTTACATCGTTAAAATTGTCAAAAATTGGCCAAAAATGAGATATCGAGTTTTAAATGCAGAAATGTTCGCATTTTAAAACCAAGAAGAAAAAACCAAACCACACTGAAATCTGTTGAGTTTTAGCCAAGTTATGATCATAAAACCGTTGAAGGTGTCAGCCATTTTCAACCAAAAAATTTGACCCAATTTTTGAAAAAAATGTAAGGGGTTACATCGTTAAAATTGTCAAAAATTGGCCAAAAATGAGATATCGAGTTTTAAATGCAGAAATGTTCGCATTTAAAAACCAAGAAGAAAAAACCAAACCACACTGAAATCGGTTGAGTTTTAGCCAAGTTATGATCATAAAACCGTTGAAGGTGTCAGCCATTTTAAACCAAAAAATTTGACCCAATTTTTGAAAAAAATGTAAGGGGTTACATCGTTAAAATTGTCAAAAATTGGCCAAAAATTAGATATCGAATTTTAAATGCAGAAATGTTCGCATTGAAAAACCAAGAAGAAAAAACCAAACCACACTGAAATCGGTTGAGTTTTAGCCAAGTTATGATCATAAAACCGTTGAAGGTGTCAGCCATTTTCAACCAAAAAATTTGACCCAATTTTTGAAAAAAATGTAAGGGGTTACATCGTTAAAATTGTGAAAAATTGGCCAAAAATTAGATATCGAGCTTTAAATGCAGAAATGTTCGCATTTAAAAACCAAGAAGAAAAAACCAAACCACACTGAAATCGGTTGAGTTTTAGCCAAGTTATGATCATAAAACCGTTGAAGGTGTCAGCCATTTTCAACCAAAAAATTTGACCCAATTTTTGAAAAAAATGTAAGGGGTTACATCGTTAAAATTGTCAAAAATTGGCCAAAAATGAGAAATCGAGTTTTAAATGCAGAAATGTTCGCATTTAAAAACCAAGAAGAAAAAACCAAACCACACTGAAATCGGTTGAGTTTTAGCCAAGTTATGATCATAAAACCGTTGCCACTTCGCCTTGAGCTTGCAAAACAGTGAAAAACCCATTTCCGACCCTATAAACCATATATATTCTTGATCAGCATTATCAGCGGCATCGCTCTAGCCATGTCCGGGCCAAAGAAAAAATTGACCCAATTTTTGAAAAAAATGTAAGGGGTTACATCGTTAAAATTGTCAAAAATTGGCCAAAAATGAGATATCGAGTTTTAAATGCAGAAATGTTCGCATTTTAAAACCAAGAAGAAAAAACCAAACCACACTGAAATCGGTTGAGTTTTAGCCAAGTTATGATCATAAAACCGTTGAAGGTGTTAGCAATTTTCAGCCAAAAACTATGTGAGTGGCTCTATTGGCAATAGCTAGATTGGCATCTCTGCCACTTCGCCTTGAGCTTGCAAAACAGTGAAAAACCCATTTCCGACCCTATAAACCATATATATTCTTGATCAGCATTATCAGCGGCATCGCTCTAGCCATGTCCGGGCCAAAGAAAAAATTGACCCAATTTTTGAAAAAAATGTAAGGGGTTACATCGTTAAAATTGTCAAAAATTGGCCAAAAATGAGATATCGAGTTTTAAATGCAGAAATGTTCGCATTTAAAAACCAAGAAGAAAAAACCAAACCACACTGAAATCGGTTGAGTTTTAGCCAAGTTATGATCATAAAACCGTTGAAGGTGTTAGCAATTTTCAGCCAAAAACTATGTGTGTGTTGCTCTATTTTCAATAGCTAGATTGGCATCTCTGCCACTTCTCCTTGAGCTTGCAAAACAGTGAAAAACCCATTTCCGACCCTATAAACCATATATATTCTTGATCAGCATTATCAGCGGCATCGCTCTAGCCATGTCCGGGCCAAAGAAAAAATTGACCCAATTTTTGAAAAAAATGTAAGGGGTTACATCGTTAAAATTGTCAAAAATTGGCCAAAAATGAGATATCGAGTTTTAAATGCAGAAATGTTCGCATTTTAAAACCAAGAAGAAAAAACCAAACCACACTGAAATCTGTTGAGTTTTAGCCAAGTTATGATCATAAAACCGTTGAAGGTGTCAGCCATTTTCAACCAAAAAATTTGACCCAATTTTTGAAAAAAATGTAAGGGGTTACATCGTTAAAATTGTCAAAAATTGGCCAAAAATGAGATATCGAGTTTTAAATGCAGAAATGTTCGCATTTAAAAACCAAGAAGAAAAAACCAAACCACACTGAAATCGGTTGAGTTTTAGCCAAGTTATGATCATAAAACCGTTGAAGGTGTCAGCCATTTTAAACCAAAAAATTTGACCCAATTTTTGAAAAAAATGTAAGGGGTTACATCGTTAAAATTGTCAAAAATTGGCCAAAAATTAGATATCGAATTTTAAATGCAGAAATGTTCGCATTGAAAAACCAAGAAGAAAAAACCAAACCACACTGAAATCGGTTGAGTTTTAGCCAAGTTATGATCATAAAACCGTTGAAGGTGTCAGCCATTTTCAACCAAAAAATTTGACCCAATTTTTGAAAAAAATGTAAGGGGTTACATCGTTAAAATTGTGAAAAATTGGCCAAAAATGAGATATCGAGTTTTAAATGCAGAAATGTTCGCATTTTAAAACCAAGAAGAAAAAACCAAACCACACTGAAATCGGTTGAGTTTTAGCCAAGTTATGATCATAAAACCGTTGAAGGTGTCAGCCATTTTCAACCAAAAAATTTGACCCAATTTTTGAAAAAAATTGTCAAAAATTGGCCAAAAATTAGATATCGAATTTTAAATGCAGAAATGTTCGCATTGAAAAACCAAGAAGAAAAAACCAAACCACACTGAAATCGGTTGAGTTTTAGCCAAGTTATGATCATAAAACCGTTGAAGGTGTTAGCAATTTTCAACCAAAAAATTTGACCCAATTTTTGAAAAAATGTAAGGGGTTACATCGTTAAAATTGTCAAAAATTGGCCAAAAATTAGATATCGAATTTTAAATGCAGAAATGTTCGCATTGAAAAACCAAGAAGAAAAAACCAAACCACACTGAAATCGGTTGAGTTTTAGCCAAGTTATGATCATAAAACCGTTGAAGGTGTTAGCAATTTTCAGCCAAAAACTATGTGTGTGTTGCTCTATTTTCAATAGCTAGATTGGCATCTCTGCCACTTCTCCTTGAGCTTGCAAAACAGTGAAAAACCCATTTCCGACCCTATAAACCATATATATTCTTGATCAGCATTATCAGCGGCATCGCTCTAGCCATGTCCGGGCCAAAGAAAAAATTGACCCAATTTTTGAAAAAAATGTAAGGGGTTACATCGTTAAAATTGTCAAAAATTGGCCAAAAATGAGATATCGAGCTTTAAATGCAGAAATGTTCGCATTTAAAAACCAAGAAGAAAAAACCAAACCACACTGAAATCGGTTGAGTTTTAGCCAAGTTATGATCATAAAACCGTTGAAGGTGTCAGCCATTTTCAACCAAAAAATTTGACCCAATTTTTGAAAAAAATGTAAGGGGTTACATCGTTAAAATTGTCAAAAATTGGCCAAAAATGAGATATCGAGTTTTAAATGCAGAAATGTTCGCATTTAAAAACCAAGAAGAAAAAACCAAACCACACTGAAATCGGTTGAGTTTTAGCCAAGTTATGATCATAAAACCGTTGAAGGTGTCAGCCATTTTAAACCAAAAAATTTGACCCAATTTTTGAAAAAAATGTAAGGGGTTACATCGTTAAAATTGTCAAAAATTGGCCAAAAATTAGATATCGAATTTTAAATGCAGAAATGTTCGCATTGAAAAACCAAGAAGAAAAAACCAAACCACACTGAAATCGGTTGAGTTTTAGCCAAGTTATGATCATAAAACCGTTGAAGGTGTTAGCAATTTTCAACCAAAAAATTTGACCCAATTTTTGAAAAAAATGTAAGGGGTTACATCGTTAAAATTGTCAAAAATTGGCCAAAAATTAGATATCGAATTTTAAATGCAGAAATGTTCGCATTGAAAAACCAAGAAGAAAAAACCAAACCACACTGAAATCGGTTGAGTTTTAGCCAAGTTATGATCATAAAACCGTTGAAGGTGTTAGCAATTTTCAGCCAAAAACTATGTGTGTGTTGCTCTATTTTCAATAGCTAGATTGGCATCTCTGCCACTTCTCCTTGAGCTTGCAAAACAGTGAAAAACCCATTTCCGACCCTATAAACCATATATATTCTTGATCAGCATTATCAGCGGCATCGCTCTAGCCATGTCCGGGCCAAAGAAAAAATTGACCCAATTTTTGAAAAAAATGTAAGGGGTTACATCGTTAAAATTGTCAAAAATTGGCCAAAAATGAGATATCGAGCTTTAAATGCAGAAATGTTCGCATTTAAAAACCAAGAAGAAAAAACCAAACCACACTGAAATCGGTTGAGTTTTAGCCAAGTTATGATCATAAAACCGTTGAAGGTGTCAGCCATTTTCAACCAAAAAATTTGACCCAATTTTTGAAAAAAATGTAAGGGGTTACATCGTTAAAATTGTCAAAAATTGGCCAAAAATTAGATATCGAATTTTAAATGCAGAAATGTTCGCATTGAAAAACCAAGAAGAAAAAACCAAACCACACTGAAATCGGTTGAGTTTTAGCCAAGTTATGATCATAAAACCGTTGAAGGTGTCAGCCATTTTCAACCAAAAAATTTGACCCAATTTTTGAAAAAAATGTAAGGGGTTACATCGTTAAAATTGTGAAAAATTGGCCAAAAATGAGATATCGAGTTTTAAATGCAGAAATGTTCGCATTTTAAAACCAAGAAGAAAAAACCAAACCACACTGAAATCGGTTGAGTTTTAGCCAAGTTATGATCATAAAACCGTTGAAGGTGTTAGCAATTTTCAGCCAAAAACTATGTGAGTGGCTCTATTGGCAATAGCTAGATTGGCATCTCTGCCACTTCGCCTTGAGCAATTTTTGAAAAAAATGTAAGGGGTTACATCGTTAAAATTGTCAAAAATTGGCCAAAAATGAGATATCGAGTTTTAAATGCAGAAATGTTCGCATTTAAAAACCAAGAAGAAAAAACCAAACCACACTGAAATCGGTTGAGTTTTAGCCAAGTTATGATCATAAAACCGTTGAAGGTGTCAGCCATTTTAAACCAAAAAATTTGACCCAATTTTTGAAAAAAATGTAAGGGGTTACATCGTTAAAATTGTCAAAAATTGGCCAAAAATTAGATATCGAATTTTAAATGCAGAAATGTTCGCATTGAAAAACCAAGAAGAAAAAACCAAACCACACTGAAATCGGTTGAGTTTTAGCCAAGTTATGATCATAAAACCGTTGAAGGTGTCAGCCATTTTCAACCAAAAAATTTGACCCAATTTTTGAAAAAAATGTAAGGGGTTACATCGTTAAAATTGTCAAAAATTGGCCAAAAATGAGATATCGAGTTTTAAATGCAGAAATGTTCGCATTTTAAAACCAAGAAGAAAAAACCAAACCACACTGAAATCGGTTGAGTTTTAGCCAAGTTATGATCATAAAACCGTTGAAGGTGTTAGCAATTTTCAGCCAAAAACTATGTGAGTGGCTCTATTGGCAATAGCTAGATTGGCATCTCTGCCACTTCGCCTTGAGCAATTTTTGAAAAAAATGTAAGGGGTTACATCGTTAAAATTGTCAAAAATTGGCCAAAAATGAGATATCGAGTTTTAAATGCAGAAATGTTCGCATTTAAAAACCAAGAAGAAAAAACCAAACCACACTGAAATCGGTTGAGTTTTAGCCAAGTTATGATCATAAAACCGTTGAAGGTGTTAGCAATTTTCAGCCAAAAACTATGTGTGTGTTGCTCTATTTTCAATAGCTAGATTGGCATCTCTGCCACTTCTCCTTGAGCTTGCAAAACAGTGAAAAACCCATTTCCGACCCTATAAACCATATATATTCTTGATCAGCATTATCAGCGGCATCGCTCTAGCCATGTCCGGGCCAAAGAAAAAATTGACCCAATTTTTGAAAAAAATGTAAGGGGTTACATCGTTAAAATAGCCAAGTTATGATCATAAAACCGTTGAAGGTGTCAGCCATTTTAAACCAAAAAATTTGACCCAATTTTTGAAAAAAATGTAAGGGGTTACATCGTTAAAATTGTCAAAAATTGGCCAAAAATTAGATATCGAATTTTAAATGCAGAAATGTTCGCATTGAAAAACCAAGAAGAAAAAACCAAACCACACTGAAATCGGTTGAGTTTTAGCCAAGTTATGATCATAAAACCGTTGAAGGTGTTAGCAATTTTCAACCAAAAAATTTGACCCAATTTTTGAAAAAAATGTAAGGGGTTACATCGTTAAAATTGTCAAAAATTGGCCAAAAATTAGATATCGAATTTTAAATGCAGAAATGTTCGCATTGAAAAACCAAGAAGAAAAAACCAAACCACACTGAAATCGGTTGAGTTTTAGCCAAGTTATGATCATAAAACCGTTGAAGGTGTTAGCAATTTTCAGCCAAAAACTATGTGTGTGTTGCTCTATTTTCAATAGCTAGATTGGCATCTCTGCCACTTCTCCTTGAGCTTGCAAAACAGTGAAAAACCCATTTCCGACCCTATAAACCATATATATTCTTGATCAGCATTATCAGCGGCATCGCTCTAGCCATGTCCGGGCCAAAGAAAAAATTGACCCAATTTTTGAAAAAAATGTAAGGGGTTACATCGTTAAAATTGTCAAAAATTGGCCAAAAATGAGATATCGAGCTTTAAATGCAGAAATGTTCGCATTTAAAAACCAAGAAGAAAAAACCAAACCACACTGAAATCGGTTGAGTTTTAGCCAAGTTATGATCATAAAACCGTTGAAGGTGTCAGCCATTTTCAACCAAAAAATTTGACCCAATTTTTGAAAAAAATGTAAGGGGTTACATCGTTAAAATTGTCAAAAATTGGCCAAAAATTAGATATCGAATTTTAAATGCAGAAATGTTCGCATTGAAAAACCAAGAAGAAAAAACCAAACCACACTGAAATCGGTTGAGTTTTAGCCAAGTTATGATCATAAAACCGTTGAAGGTGTCAGCCATTTTCAACCAAAAAATTTGACCCAATTTTTGAAAAAAATGTAAGGGGTTACATCGTTAAAATTGTGAAAAATTGGCCAAAAATGAGATATCGAGTTTTAAATGCAGAAATGTTCGCATTTTAAAACCAAGAAGAAAAAACCAAACCACACTGAAATCGGTTGAGTTTTAGCCAAGTTATGATCATAAAACCGTTGAAGGTGTTAGCAATTTTCAGCCAAAAACTATGTGAGTGGCTCTATTGGCAATAGCTAGATTGGCATCTCTGCCACTTCGCCTTGAGCAATTTTTGAAAAAAATGTAAGGGGTTACATCGTTAAAATTGTCAAAAATTGGCCAAAAATGAGATATCGAGTTTTAAATGCAGAAATGTTCGCATTTAAAAACCAAGAAGAAAAAACCAAACCACACTGAAATCGGTTGAGTTTTAGCCAAGTTATGATCATAAAACCGTTGAAGGTGTCAGCCATTTTAAACCAAAAAATTTGACCCAATTTTTGAAAAAAATGTAAGGGGTTACATCGTTAAAATTGTCAAAAATTGGCCAAAAATTAGATATCGAATTTTAAATGCAGAAATGTTCGCATTGAAAAACCAAGAAGAAAAAACCAAACCACACTGAAATCGGTTGAGTTTTAGCCAAGTTATGATCATAAAACCGTTGAAGGTGTCAGCCATTTTCAACCAAAAAATTTGACCCAATTTTTGAAAAAAATGTAAGGGGTTACATCGTTAAAATTGTCAAAAATTGGCCAAAAATGAGATATCGAGTTTTAAATGCAGAAATGTTCGCATTTTAAAACCAAGAAGAAAAAACCAAACCACACTGAAATCGGTTGAGTTTTAGCCAAGTTATGATCATAAAACCGTTGAAGGTGTTAGCAATTTTCAGCCAAAAACTATGTGAGTGGCTCTATTGGCAATAGCTAGATTGGCATCTCTGCCACTTCGCCTTGAGCAATTTTTGAAAAAAATGTAAGGGGTTACATCGTTAAAATTGTCAAAAATTGGCCAAAAATGAGATATCGAGTTTTAAATGCAGAAATGTTCGCATTTAAAAACCAAGAAGAAAAAACCAAACCACACTGAAATCGGTTGAGTTTTAGCCAAGTTATGATCATAAAACCGTTGAAGGTGTTAGCAATTTTCAGCCAAAAACTATGTGTGTGTTGCTCTATTTTCAATAGCTAGATTGGCATCTCTGCCACTTCTCCTTGAGCTTGCAAAACAGTGAAAAACCCATTTCCGACCCTATAAACCATATATATTCTTGATCAGCATTATCAGCGGCATCGCTCTAGCCATGTCCGGGCCAAAGAAAAAATTGACCCAATTTTTGAAAAAAATGTAAGGGGTTACATCGTTAAAATTGTCAAAAATTGGCCAAAAATGAGATATCGAGTTTTAAATGCAGAAATGTTCGCATTTTAAAACCAAGAAGAAAAAACCAAACCACACTGAAATCTGTTGAGTTTTAGCCAAGTTATGATCATAAAACCGTTGAAGGTGTCAGCCATTTTCAACCAAAAAATTTGACCCAATTTTTGAAAAAAATGTAAGGGGTTACATCGTTAAAATTGTCAAAAATTGGCCAAAAATGAGATATCGAGTTTTAAATGCAGAAATGTTCGCATTTAAAAACCAAGAAGAAAAACCAAACCACACTGAAATCGGTTGAGTTTTAGCCAAGTTATGATCATAAAACCGTTGAAGGTGTCAGCCATTTTAAACCAAAAAATTTGACCCAATTTTTGAAAAAAATGTAAGGGGTTACATCGTTAAAATTGTCAAAAATTGGCCAAAAATTAGATATCGAATTTTAAATGCAGAAATGTTCGCATTGAAAAACCAAGAAGAAAAAACCAAACCACACTGAAATCGGTTGAGTTTTAGCCAAGTTATGATCATAAAACCGTTGAAGGTGTCAGCCATTTTCAACCAAAAAATTTGACCCAATTTTTGAAAAAAAATTGTCAAAAATTGGCCAAAAATTAGATATCGAATTTTAAATGCAGAAATGTTCGCATTGAAAAACCAAGAAGAAAAAACCAAACCACACTGAAATCGGTTGAGTTTTAGCCAAGTTATGATCATAAAACCGTTGAAGGTGTTAGCAATTTTCAACCAAAAAATTTGACCCAATTTTTGAAAAAAATGTAAGGGGTTACATCGTTAAAATTGTCAAAAATTGGCCAAAAATTAGATATCGAGTTTTAAATGCAGAAATGTTCGCATTTTAAAACTAAGAAGAAAAAACCAAACCACACTGAAATCGGTTGAGTTTTAGCCAAGTTATGATCATAAAACCGTTGAAGGTGTTAGCAATTTTCAGCCAAAAACTATGTGTGTGTTGCTCTATTTTCAATAGCTAGATTGGCATCTCTGCCACTTCTCCTTGAGCTTGCAAAACAGTGAAAAACCCATTTCCGACCCTATAAACCATATATATTCTTGATCAGCATTATCAGCGGCATCGCTCTAGCCATGTCCGGGCCAAAGAAAAAATTGACCCAATTTTTGAAAAAAATGTAAGGGGTTACATCGTTAAAATTGTCAAAAATTGGCCAAAAATGAGATATCGAGCTTTAAATGCAGAAATGTTCGCATTTAAAAACCAAGAAGAAAAACCAAACCACACTGAAATCGGTTGAGTTTTAGCCAAGTTATGATCATAAAACCGTTGAAGGTGTCAGCCATTTTCAACCAAAAAATTTGACCCAATTTTTGAAAAAAATGTAAGGGGTTACATCGTTAAAATTGTCAAAAATTGGCCAAAAATGAGATATCGAGTTTTAAATGCAGAAATGTTCGCATTTAAAAACCAAGAAGAAAAAACCAAACCACACTGAAATCGGTTGAGTTTTAGCCAAGTTATGATCATAAAACCGTTGAAGGTGTCAGCCATTTTAAACCAAAAAATTTGACCCAATTTTTGAAAAAAATGTAAGGGGTTACATCGTTAAAATTGTCAAAAATTGGCCAAAAATTAGATATCGAATTTTAAATGCAGAAATGTTCGCATTGAAAAACCAAGAAGAAAAAACCAAACCACACTGAAATCGGTTGAGTTTTAGCCAAGTTATGATCATAAAACCGTTGAAGGTGTCAGCCATTTTCAACCAAAAAATTTGACCCAATTTTTGAAAAAAATGTAAGGGGTTACATCGTTAAAATTGTGAAAAATTGGCCAAAAATGAGATATCGAGTTTTAAATGCAGAAATGTTCGCATTTTAAAACCAAGAAGAAAAAACCAAACCACACTGAAATCGGTTGAGTTTTAGCCAAGTTATGATCATAAAACCGTTGAAGGTGTTAGCAATTTTCAGCCAAAAACTATGTGAGTGGCTCTATTGGCAATAGCTAGATTGGCATCTCTGCCACTTCGCCTTGAGCTTGCAAAACAGTGAAAAACCCATTTCCGACCCTATAAACCATATATATTCTTGATCAGCATTATCAGCGGCATCGCTCTAGCCATGTCCGGGCCAAAGAAAAAATTGACCCAATTTTTGAAAAAAATGTAAGGGGTTACATCGTTAAAATTGTCAAAAATTGGCCAAAAATTAGATATCGAGTTTTAAATGCAGAAATGTTCGCATTTAAAAACCAAGAAGAAAAAACCAAACCACACTGAAATCGGTTGAGTTTTAGCCAAGTTATGATCATAAAACCAATGAGGGTGTCAGCCATTTTCAACCAAAAAATTTGACCCAATTTTTGAAAAAAATGTAAGGGGTTACATCGTTAAAATTGTCAAAAATTGGCCAAAAATGAGATATCGAGTTTTAAATGCAGAAATGTTCGCATTTTAAAACCAAGAAGAAAAAACCAAACCACACTGAAATCGGTTGAGTTTTAGCCAAGTTATGATCATAAAACCGTTGAAGGTGTTAGCAATTTTCAGCCAAAAACTATGTGAGTGGCTCTATTGGCAATAGCTAGATTGGCATCTCTGCCACTTCGCCTTGAGCTTGCAAAACAGTGAAAAACCCATTTCCGACCCAATAAACCATATATATTCTTGATCAGCATTATCAGCGGCATCGCTCTAGCCATGTCCGGGCCAAAGAAAAAATTGACCCAATTTTTGAAAAAAATGTAAGGGGTTACATCGTTAAAATTGTCAAAAATTGGCCAAAAATGAGATATCGAGTTTTAAATGCAGAAATGTTCGCATTTAAAAACCAAGAAGAAAAAACCAAACCACACTGAAATCGGTTGAGTTTTAGCCAAGTTATGATCATAAAACCGTTGAAGGTGTCAGCCATTTTCAACCAAAAAATTTGACCCAATTTTTGAAAAAAATGTAAGGGGTCGTTAAAATTGTCAAAAAATGGCCAAAAATGAGATATCGAGTTTTAAATGCAGAAATGTTCGCATTTTAAAACCAAGAAGAAAAAACCAAACCACACTGAAATCGGTTGAGTTTTAGCCAAGTTATGATCATAAAACCGTTGAAGGTGTTAGCAATTTTCAGCCAGAAACTATGTGTGTGTTGCTCTATTTTCAATAGCTAGATTGGCATCTCTGCCACTTCGCCTTGAGCTTGCAAAACAGTGAAAAACCCATTTCCGACCCTATAAACCATATATATTCTTGATCAGCATTATCAGCGGCATCGCTCTAGCCATGTCCGGGCCAAAGAAAAAATTGACCCAATTTTTGAAAAAAATGTAAGGGGTTACATCGTTAAAATTGTCAAAAATTGGCCAAAAATGAGATATCGAGTTTTAAATGCAGAAATGTTCGCATTTAAAAACCAAGAAGAAAAAACTAAACCACACTGAAATCGGTTGAGTTTTAGCCAAGTTATGATCATAAAACCGTTGAAGGTGTCAGCCATTTTCAACCAAAAAATTTGACCCAATTTTTGAAAAAAATGTAAGGGGTTACATCGTTAAAATTGTCAAAAATTGGCCAAAAATGAGATATCGAGTTTTAAATGCAGAAATGTTCGCATTTTAAAACCAAGAAGAAAAAACCAAACCACACTGAAATCGGTTGAGTTTTAGCCAAGTTATGATCATAAAACCGTTGAAGGTGTTAGCAATTTTCAGCCAAAAACTATGTGAGTGGCTCTATTGGCAATAGCTAGATTGGCATCTCTGCCACTTCGCCTTGAGCTTGCAAAACAGTGAAAAACCCATTTCCGACCCTATAAACCATATATATTCTTGATCAGCATTATCAGCGGCATCGCTCTAGCCATGTCCGGGCCAAAGAAAAAATTGACCCAATTTTTGAAAAAAATGTAAGGGGTTACATCGTTAAAATTGTCAAAAATTGGCCAAAAATTAGATATCGAGTTTTAAATGCAGAAATGTTCGCATTTAAAAACCAAGAAGAAAAACCAAACCACACTGAAATCGGTTGAGTTTTAGCCAAGTTATGATCATAAAACCAATGAGGGTGTCAGCCATTTTCAACCAAAAAATTTGACCCAATTTTTGAAAAAAATGTAAGGGGTTACATCGTTAAAATTGTCAAAAATTGGCCAAAAATGAGATATCGAGTTTTAAATGCAGAAATGTTCGCATTTAAAAACCAAGAAGAAAAAACCAAACCACACTGAAATCGGTTGAGTTTTAGCCAAGTTATGATCATAAAACCGTTGAAGGTGTCAGCCATTTTCAACCAAAAAATTTGACCCAATTTTTGAAAAAAATGTAAGGGGTCGTTAAAATTGTCAAAAAATGGCCAAAAATGAGATATCGAGTTTTAAATGCAGAAATGTTCGCATTTTAAAACCAAGAAGAAAAAACCAAACCACACTGAAATCGGTTGAGTTTTAGCCAAGTTATGATCATAAAACCGTTGAAGGTGTTAGCAATTTTCAGCCAGAAACTATGTGTGTGTTGCTCTATTTTCAATAGCTAGATTGGCATCTCTGCCACTTCGCCTTGAGCTTGCAAAACAGTGAAAAACCCATTTCCGACCCTATAAACCATATATATTCTTGATCAGCATTATCAGCGGCATCGCTCTAGCCATGTCCGGGCCAAAGAAAAAATTGACCCAATTTTTGAAAAAAATGTAAGGGGTTACATCGTTAAAATTGTCAAAAATTGGCCAAAAATGAGATATCGAGTTTTAAATGCAGAAATGTTCGCATTTAAAAACCAAGAAGAAAAACTAAACCACACTGAAATCGGTTGAGTTTTAGCCAAGTTATGATCATAAAACCGTTGAAGGTGTCAGCCATTTTCAACCAAAAAATTTGACCCAATTTTTGAAAAAAATGTAAGGGGTTACATCGTTAAAATTGTCAAAAATTGGCCAAAAATGAGATATCGAGTTTTAAATGCAGAAATGTTCGCATTTTAAAACCAAGAAGAAAAAACCAAACCACACTGAAATCGGTTGAGTTTTAGCCAAGTTATGATCATAAAACCGTTGAAGGTGTTAGCAATTTTCAGCCAGAAACTATGTGTGTGTTGCTCTATTTTCAATAGCTAGATTGGCATCTCTGCCACTTCGCCTTGAGCTTGCAAAACAGTGAAAAACCCATTTCCGACCCTATAAACCATATATATTCTTGATCAGCATTATCAGCGGCATCGCTCTAGCCATGTCCGGGCCAAAGAAAAAATTGACCCAATTTTTGAAAAAAATGTAAGGGGTTACATCGTTAAAATTGTCAAAAATTGGCCAAAAATGAGATATCGAGTTTTAAATGCAGAAATGTTCGCATTTAAAAACCAAGAAGAAAAAACCAAACCACACTGAAATCGGTTGAGTTTTAGCCAAGTTATGATCATAAAACCGTTGTAGGTGTCAGCCATTTTCAACCAAAAAATTTGACCCAATTTTTGAAAAAAATGTAAGGGGTTACATCGTTAAAATTGTCAAAAATTGGCCAAAAATTAGATATCGAGTTTTAAATGCAGAAATGTTCGCATTTTAAAACCAAGAAGAAAAAACCAAACCACACTGCAATCGGTTGAGTTTTAGCCAAGTTATGATCATAAAACCGTTGAAGGTGTCAGCCATTTTCAACCAAAAAATTTGACCAATTTTTGAAAAAAATGTAAGGGGTTACATCGTTAAAATTGTCAGAAATTGGCCAAAAATGAGATATCGAGTTTTAAATGCAGAAATGTTCGCATTTAAAAACCAAGAAGAAAAAACCAAACCACACTGCAATCGGTTGAGTTTTAGCCAAGTTATGATCATAAAACCGTTGAAGGTGTCAGCCATTTTCAACCAGAAAATTTGACCCAATTTTTGAAAAAAATGTAAGGGGTTACATCGTTAAAATTGTCAAAAATTGGCCAAAAATGAGATATCGAGTTTTAAATGCAGAAATGTTCGCATTTAAAAACCAAGAAGAAAAAACCAAACCACACTGAAATCGGTTGAGTTTTAGCCAAGTTATGATCATAAAACCGTTGTAGGTGTCAGCCATTTTCAACCAAAAAATTTGACCCAATTTTTGAAAAAAATTTAAGGGGTTACATCGTTTAAATTGTCAAAAATTGGCCAAAAATGAGATATCGAGTTTTAAATGCAGAAATGTTCGCATTTAAAAACCAAGAAGAAAAAACCAAACCACACTGAAATCGGTTGAGTTTTAGCCAAGTTATGATCATAAAACCGTTGAAGGTGTTAGCAATTTTCAGCCAAAAACTATGTGAGTGGCTCTATTGGCAATAGCTAGATTGGCATCTCTGCCACTTCGCCTTGAGCTTGCAAAACAGTGAAAAACCCATTTCCGACCCAATAAACCATATATATTCTTGATCAGCATTATCAGCGGCATCGCTCTAGCCATGTCCGGGCCAAAGAAAAAATTGACCCAATTTTTGAAAAAAATGTAAGGGGTTACATCGTTAAAATTGTCAAAAATTGGCCAAAAATGAGATATCGAGTTTTAAATGCAGAAATGTTCGCATTTTAAAACCAAGAAGAAAAACCAAACCACACTGAAATCGGTTGAGTTTTAGCCAAGTTATGATCATAAAACCGTTGAAGGTGTCAGCCATTTTCAACCAGAAAATTTGACCCAATTTTTGAAAAAAATGTAAGGGGTTACATCGTTAAAATTGTCAAAAATTGGCCAAAAATGAGATATCGAGTTTTAAATGCAGAAATGTTCGCATTTTAAAACCAAGAAGAAAAAACCAAACCACACTGCAATCGGTTGAGTTTTAGCCAAGTTATGATCATAAAACCGTTGAAGGTGTCAGCAATTTTCAACCAAAAAATTTGACCCAATTTTTGAAAAAAATGTAAGGGGTTACATCGTTAAAATTGTCAAAAATTGGCCAAAAATGAGATATCGAGTTTTAAATGCAGAAATGTTCGCATTTAAAAACCAAGAAGAAAAAACCAAACCACACTGCAATCGGTTGAGTTTTAGCCAAGTTATGATCATAAAACCGTTGAAGGTGTCAGCCATTTTCAACCAAAAAATTTGACCCAATTTTTGAAAAAAATGTAAGGGGTTACATCGTTAAAATTGTCAAAAATTGGCCAAAAATTAGATATCGAGTTTTAAATGCAGAAATGTTCGCATTTAAAAACCAAGAAGAAAAAACCAAACCACACTGAAATCGGTTGAGTTTTAGCCAAGTTATGATCATAAAACCGTTGAAGGTTTCAGCCATTTTCAACCAAAAAATTTGACACAATTTTTGAAAAAAATGTAAGGGGTTACATCGTTAAAATTGTCAAAAATTGGCCAAAAATGAGATATCGAGTTTTAAATGCAGAAATGTTCGCATTTAAAAACCAAGAAGAAAAAACCAAACCACACTGAAATCGGTTTTTGAAAAAAATTTAAGGGGTTACATCGTTTAAATTGTCAAAAATTGGCCAAAAATGAGATATCGAGTTTTAAATGCAGAAATGTTCGCATTTAAAAACCAAGAAGAAAAAACCAAACCACACTGCAATCGGTTGAGTTTTAGCCAAGTTATGATCATAAAACCGTTGAAGGTGTCAGCAATTTTCAACCAAAAAATTTGACCCAATTTTTGAAAAAAATGTAAGGGGTTACATCGTTAAAATTGTCAAAAATTGGCCAAAAATGAGATATCGAGTTTTAAATGCAGAAATGTTCGCATTTAAAAACCAAGAAGAAAAAACCAAACCACACTGCAATCGGTTGAGTTTTAGCCAAGTTATGATCATAAAACCGTTGAAGGTGTCAGCCATTTTCAACCAAAAAATTTGACCCAACTTTTGAAAAAAATGTAAGGGGTTACATCGTTAAAATTGTCAAAAATTGGCCAAAAATTAGATATCGAGTTTTAAATGCAGAAATGTTCGCATTTAAAAACCAAGAAGAAAAAACCAAACCACACTGAAATCGGTTGAGTTTTAGCCAAGTTATGATCATAAAACCGTTGAAGGTGTCAGCCATTTTAAACCAAAAAATTTGACCCAATTTTTGAAAAAAATGTAAGGGGTTACATCGTTAAAATTGTCAAAAATTGGCCAAAAATTAGATATCGAGTTTTAAATGCAGAAATGTTTGCATTGAAAAACCAAGAAGAAAAAACCAAACCACACTGAAATCGGTTGAGTTTTAGCCAAGTTATGATCATAAAACCGTTGAAGGTGTCAGCCATTTTCAACCAAAAAATTTGACACAATTTTTGAAAAAAATGTAAGGGGTTACATCGTTAAAATTGTCAAAAATTGGCCAAAAATGAGATATCGAGTTTTAAATGCAGAAATGTTTGCATTTTAAAACCAAGCAGAAAAAACCAAACCACACTGAAATCGGTTGAGTTTTAGCCAAGTTATGATCATAAAACCGTTGAAGGTGTTAGCAATTTTCAGCCAAAAACTATGTGAGTGGCTCTATTGGCAATAGCTAGATTGGCATCTCTGCCACTTCGCCTTGAGCTTGCAAAACAGTGAAAAACCCATTTCCGACCCTATAAACCATATATATTCTTGATCAGCATTATCAGCGGCATCGCTCTAGCCATGTCCGGGCCAAAGAAAAAATTGACCCAATTTTTGAAAAAAATGTAAGGGGTTACATCGTTAAAATTGTCAAAAATTGGCCAAAAATTAGATATCGAGTTTTAAATGCAGAAATGTTCGCATTTAAAAACCAAGAAGAAAAAACCAAACCACACTGAAATCGGTTGAGTTTTAGCCAAGTTATGATCATAAAACCGTTGAAGGTGTCAGCCATTTTCAACCAAAAAATTTGACCCAACTTTTGAAAAAAATGTAAGGGGTTACATCGTTAAAATTGTCAAAAATTGGCCAAAAATTAGATATCGAGTTTTAAATGCAGAAATGTTTGCATTGAAAAACCAAGAAGAAAAAACCAAACCACACTGAAATCGGTTGAGTTTTAGCCAAGTTATGATCATAAAACCGTTGAAGGTGTCAGCCATTTTCAACCAAAAAATTTGACACAATTTTTGAAAAAAATGTAAGGGGTTACATCGTTAAAATTGTCAAAAATTGGCCAAAAATGAGATATCGAGTTTTAAATGCAGAAATGTTCGCATTTAAAAACCAAGAAGAAAAAACCAAACCACACTGAAATCGGTTGAGTTTTAGCCAAGTTATGATCATAAAACCGTTGAAGGTGCCAGCCATTTTCAACCAAAAAATTTGACCCAATTTTTGAAAAAAATGTAAGGGGTTACATCGTTAAAATTGTCAAAAATTGGCCAAAAATGAGATATCGAGTTTTAAATGCAGAAATGTTCGCATTTTAAAACCAAGAAGAAAAACCAAACCACACTGAAATCGGTTGAGTTTTAGCCAAGTTATGATCATAAAACCGTTGAAGGTGTCAGCCATTTTCAACCAGAAAATTTGACCCAATTTTTGAAAAAAATGTAAGGGGTTACATCGTTAAAATTGTCAAAAATTGGCCAAAAATTAGATATCGAGTTTTAAATGCAGAAATGTTCGCATTTAAAAACCAAGAAGAAAAACCCAAACCACACTGAAATCGGTTGAGTTTTAGCCAAGTTATGATCATAAAACCGTTGAAGGTGTCAGCCATTTTCAACCAAAAAATTTGACCCAATTTTTGAAAAAAATGTAAGGGGTTACATCGTTAAAATTGTCAAAAATTGGCCAAAAATGAGATATCGAGTTTTAAATGCAGAAATGTTCGCATTTAAAAACCAAGAAGAAAAAACCAAACCACACTGCATCGGTTGAGTTTTAGCCAAGTTATGATCATAAAACCGTTGAAGGTGTCAGCCATTTTCAACCAAAAAATTTGACCCAATTTTTGAAAAAAATGTAAGGGGTTACATCGTTAAAATTGTGAAAAATTGGCCAAAAATTAGATATCGAGTTTTAAATGCAGAAATGTTCGCATTTAAAAACCAAGAAGAAAAAACCAAACCACACTGAAATCGGTTGAGTTTTAGCCAAGTTATGATCATAAAACCGTTGAAGGTGTTAGCAATTTTCAGCCAAAAACTATGTGAGTGGCTCTATTGGCAATAGCTAGATTGGCATCTCTGCCACTTCGCCTTGAGCTTGCAAAACAGTGAAAAACCCATTTCCGACCCTATAAACCATATATATTCTTGATCAGCATTATCAGCGGCATCGCTCTAGCCATGTCCGGGCCAAAGAAAAAATTGACCCAATTTTTGAAAAAAATGTAAGGGGTTACATCGTTAAAATTGTCAAAAATTGGCCAAAAATTAGATATCGAGTTTTAAATGCAGAAATGTTCGCATTTAAAAACCAAGAAGAAAAAACCAAACCACACTGAAATCGGTTGAGTTTTAGCCAAGTTATGATCATAAAACCAATGAGGGTGTCAGCCATTTTCAACCAAAAAATTTGACCCAATTTTTGAAAAAAATGTAAGGGGTTACATCGTTAAAATTGTCAAAAATTGGCCAAAAATGAGATATCGAGTTTTAAATGCAGAAATGTTCGCATTTAAAAACCAAGAAGAAAAAACCAAACCACACTGCAATCGGTTGAGTTTTAGCCAAGTTATGATCATAAAACCGTTGAAGGTGTCAGCCATTTTCAACCAAAAAATTTGACCCAATTTTTGAAAAAAATGTAAGGGGTTACATCGTTAAAATTGTCAAAAATTGGCCAAAAATTAGATATCGAGTTTTAAATGCAGAAATGTTCGCATTTAAAAACCAAGAAGAAAAAACCAAACCACACTGAAATCGGTTGAGTTTTAGCCAAGTTATGATCATAAAACCGTTGAAGGTGTCAGCCATTTTAAACCAAAAAATTTGACCCAATTTTTGAAAAAAATGTAAGGGGTTACATCGTTAAAATTGTGAAAAATTGGCCAAAAATGAGATATCGAGTTTTAAATGCAGAAATGTTCGCATTTTAAAACCAAGAAGAAAAAAACAAACCACACTGAAATCGGTTGAGTTTTAGCCAAGTTATGATCATAAAACCGTTGAAGGTGTCAGCCATTGTCAACCAAAAAATTTGACCCAATTTTTGAAAAAAATGTAAGGGGTTACATCGTTAAAATTGTCAAAAATTGGCCAAAAATTAGATATCGAGTTTTAAATGCAGAAATGTTTGCATTGAAAAACCAAGAAGAAAAAACCAAACCACACTGAAATCGGTTGAGTTTTAGCCAAGTTATGATCATAAAACCGTTGAAGGTGTCAGCCATTTTCAACCAAAAAATTTGACCCAATTTTTGAAAAAAATGTAAGGGGTTACATCGTTAAAATTGTGAAAAATTGGCCAAAAATGAGATATCGAGTTTTAAATGCAGAAATGTTCGCATTTAAAAACCAAGAAGAAAAAACCAAACCACACTGAAATCGGTTGAGTTTTAGCCAAGTTATGATCATAAAACCGTTGAAGGTGCCAGCCATTTTCAACCAAAAAATTTGACCCAATTTTTGAAAAAAATGTAAGGGGTTACATCGTTAAAATTGTCAAAAATTGGCCAAAAATGAGATATCGAGTTTTAAATGCAGAAATGTTCGCATTTTAAAACCAAGAAGAAAAACCAAACCACACTGAAATCGGTTGAGTTTTAGCCAAGTTATGATCATAAAACCGTTGAAGGTGTCAGCCATTTTCAACCAAAAAATTTGACCCAATTTTTGAAAAAAATGTAAGGGGTTACATCGTTAAAATTGTCCAAAATTGGCCAAAAATTAGATATCGAGTTTTAAATGCAGAAATGTTCGCATTTAAAAACCAAGAAGAAAAAACCAAACCACACTGCAATCGGTTGAGTTTTAGCCAAGTTATAATCATAAAACCGTTGAAGGTGTCAGCCATTTTCAACCAAAAAATTTGACCCAATTTTTGAAAAAAATGTAAGGGGTTACATCGTTAAAATTGTCAAAAATTGGCCAAAAATTAGATATCGAGTTTTAAATGCAGAAATGTTCGCATTTAAAAACCAAGAAGAAAAAAACAAACCACACTGAAATCGGTTGAGTTTTAGCCAAGTTATGATCATAAAACCGTTGAAGGTGTCAGCCATTTTCAACCAAAAAATTTGACCCAATTTTTGAAAAAAATGTAAGGGGTTACATCGTTAAAATTGTCAAAAATTGGCCAAAAATGAGATATCGAGTTTTAAATGCAGAAATGTTCGCATTTAAAAACCAAGAAGAAGAAACCAAACCACACTGAAATCGGTTGAGTTTTAGCCAAGTTATGATCATAAAACCGTTGAAGGTGTCAGCCATTTTCAACCAAAAACTATGTGAGTGGCTCTATTGGCAATAGCTAGATTGGCATCTCTGCCACCTCGCCTTGAGCTTGCAAAACAGTGAAGAACCCATTTCCGACCCTATAAACCATATATATTCTTGATCAGCATTATCAGCGGCATCGCTCTAGCCATGTCCGGGCCAAAGAAAAAATTGATCCAATTTTTGAAAAAAATGTAAGGGGTTACATCGTTAAAATTGTCAAAAATTGGCCAAAAATGAGATATCGAGTTTTAAATGCAGAAATGTTCGCATTTAAAAACCAAGAAGAAGAAACCAAACCACACTGAAATCGGTCGAGTTTTAGCCAAGTTATGATCATAAAACCGTTGAAGGTGTCAGCCATTGTCAACCAAAAAATTTGACCCAATTTTTGAAAAAAATGTAAGGGGTTACATCGTTAAAATTGTCAAAAATTGGCCAAAAATTAGATATCGAGTTTTAAATGCAGAAATGTTCGCATTTAAAAACCAAGAAGAAAAAACCAAACCACACTGAAATTGGTTGAGTTTTAGCCAAGTTATGATCATAAAACCGTTGAAGGTGTCAGCCATTTTCAACCAAAAAATTTGACCCAATTTTTGAAAAAAATGTAAGGGGTTACATCGTTAAAATTGTCAAAAATTGGCCAAAAATGAGATATCGAGTTTTAAATGCAGAAATGTTCGCATTTAAAAACCAAGAAGAAGAAACCAAACCACACTGAAATCGGTTGAGTTTTAGCCAAGTTATGATCATAAAACCGTTGAAGGTGTCAGCCATTTTCAACCAAAAAATTTGACCCAATTTTTGAAAAAAATGTAAGGGGTTACATCGTTAAAATTGTCAAAAATTGGCCAAAAATTAGATATCGAGTTTTAAATGCAGAAATGTTCGCATTTAAAAACCAAGAAGAAAAAACCAAACCACACTGAAATCGGTTGAGTTTTAGCCAGGTTATGATCATAAAACCGTTGAAGGTGTTAGCAATTTTCAGCCAAAAACTATGTGAGTGGCTCTATTGGCAATAGCTAGATTGGCATCTCTGCCACCTCGCCTTGAGCTTGCAAAACAGTGAAGAACCCATTTCCGACCCTATAAACCATATATATTCTTGATCAGCATTATCAGCGGCATCGCTCTAGCCATGTCCGGGCCAAAGAAAAAATTGACCCAATTTTTGAAAAAAATGTAAGGGGTTACATCGTTAAAATTGTCAAAAATTGGCCAAAAATGAGATATCGAGTTTTAAATGCAGAAATGTTCGCATTTAAAAACCAAGAAGAAAAAACCAAACCACACTGAAATTGGATTTAGTTTAAGCCCGATAATAAAACCGCGGAAGGTTTTAGCAATTTATACACAATTTATTGCAACTATAGGACAATAGCTAGATTGGCACCTCTGGCGGAAAATTGAGATGCCATTTTCCCATGCTTGCTAATAGTGAAATATAGCTAAATAATAATTATGATGGCATTTTGAAGACTGGTGCCTTTTAATATCTTTGTAGTAGATGATAATAATAAATAAAACCGAATTATTATATATATATTTTTTTTAATGGAATGAAGAATAACTTTATTTGTTCAAATGATATGTCTTTGCATATAGAATCTTACTTAAGCTTAGGAATGTGTTAAAAACTCGTTAGAATACTTTGTGTGGCCTCTTCAGAAATCTGTTTCGGGGCTTTGTGGCCTGGCTTCGTCCGACAGCCTTTGGTGCTGGGTTATCTCTGTATTTGGAGGAAGCGAGCTTATGGGAGCCACTTCCTGGCGCACCTGCTGTTGAGTCTGTGGAAGACCTTGTGCCTGCACCTGTGGAAGCACAAATGCCTGGGGCAACACTTGTGGCTGAACTTGTGGCTGGGTGACCACCACTTCATCAGTGTCCACGGTATCCTGACCTCGGTCTGCCTCCTGTTTGGGAGCATTGAAGGACTTCAGATTGCCCAACTGACTGCGGACATCCGACTCGGTGAGAAGATGCACCGGCACATTTGCAGGCACTGCCAATCGTTTGGGACTGGTGCTGCCATCGTCCGGCTTGCGTCTGTCTGGCGGGAACACAACCTGTGCGTAGGTCACACCACTGCCATTCGGCTCCACAATGCTCTGAGCTCCGCCCGAGGACGTTGTCACCGAACTGGGGTTCCTGAAAACGGTGATTGTTCCTTGGCGGTCCTCCGTCTCTTGGGGAGCATCCCGACGCTGCATGGGCGAAGCCTGCGCCAAGGATGTGGTCGTGGTGGTCACAGGACTACCGCCTCGGGGAGCACTTCCCGAGGCTGTTGTTGTGTCCTCGTGCGGAATGGGGGCGTACAGACTGGGGGTGTAGTTGTTATCCGTCACCTTGCAGTTGTACAGGTTCAAACCCTTGGCGAAGACATAGACAAAGATGTCGAAGAATATGCTGGCCAGGATCAGAGAGGCGGTTAGAATATCGATGATGTTGCCATGCTTGGGCGTCTCTCGCAGCAGGCAGCGCTCATAGTTGGGAGCCCAGTAGACGCAAGTGGAACCTGGGTTAAGGGAAGAAATCAATAAAATATTTCATGATGCAAAGGACCTATTCAAAAGATTTTCTTACGTGTCACCAGGTCGTAGCTGAGATGTACTGGAACATAGGCAAACAGTCCCACGATCATAAGCTCAAAGGCCAAGGCCAAAGTCTTGTCCTGTGGCAGGACAGCTCTCAAAGTAATCAATGTCTTGCCTATGGCTCCGATGCCCATGAGGAAGGCCACCGAAATGCTCATAATCTGGAAGATGATGATGGCCGACTGGCAGCTGTCGGCACTACAGGCGCCAGCAGTGGCCCTCATCTGGCCAGTGGAGTTCATAGTCTGATCCCCGCTGCAGCTGCATCCCTCGAACAGCTGGAAGCTGTTGATGGAGGTCTGCTTGGAGCAGCCGGCATAGCAGGGCGAGAAGTAGGTGACCGAGCCGTTCTCCGGACAGACGGGCATGAAGGCGGTGGGCGTGCACAGACACTGGCTGGAGCAGTAGGGCTGGCTCAGCTTGCCGCCCACAATGCCTGCGATGGCACCAACATCGCACTTGATGAAGACCAAGCCCACGAAGATGGCCACCAGGTGCAGGCTCAAACCAATATTGATTCCAGTGATGGTGCGAGCGGAGAGTCTTGCCTTCGAGATGATCAGTCCGCTGACGAGCATGCCCACAGCCATAACTGGTGGCTTCAGGAAGTAGGAGACAAACGCCGAGGTCCACTCCTCCGTGAGGCCATCCTGCTCGTTGTAGGGCAGGAAGAAGCGGCTCTGCAGGTAGCTCTCCTCCTGGAGGCCAAAGTTCACCACCGCACTCTGCACACACATGATGCTAAGCAGGTTGAACATGAGCAGGCGGTTGTTGAAGAGCCTCTTCAGCGATGGCCAGAAATCGGAGTCATCCAAGTACGTGGAGAACTGGCTGCCAAAGGTTCGCATGTTGGACTGCTCGATGATCCGCTGGGCGGCCTGATGGATCACCGTCTTGGGTAGCCGCTTGGGGAATAATCCCAGCATCACGGCTCCCACGAATATAAAGGGGGCAATGATCACCCAGCCAAGCCACCAGCCCACATGGGTCAACCCTACTCCCAGGACCAAGAGCGAGCCCATCTGCTGGCCAAAGACCCGGGCAGCCAGGGCGGCAGCTATCACCGCCGGACTGTCCTGCGACAGCGAGTTGTCGTCGATGTAGCTCACGCCCAGCGTGTAGTAGGCCAGACTGCCCATGCCCAGAGCCACCTGGAGCACAAAGAGCATGACCAGGGTGAGGGTGCTGCTCTGGGCCTCGGTCAGCGTCAGCTTCTGGAACTGGGCCAGCGAGGTGGCGCACAGATTGGCATCCAGCAGGGCGTCCTTGGGCTTGGCGCCCTCTGCGCTGAAATTGTATATATTTTTATTAAATTAGGTTGCAGGTTTTCATCGTTTCATTGATACTTACAAGTTCATAATGGAGGGAATCACGGCCACCACGCAGGTGACTGCCTGCAGCATCAGAGTGCCCACCAGCCACTTGATGGGATGGTAGACATCCGCCCAGTAGGCGAAGGCCAGGGCGAAGACCGCCTGGACGAGTCCACTGGTCACCAGCAGCCAGTCTGGATGAGGTAAGATGGAAAAGGTATTAATACAGCGTGCGCAGGTGTTTTTCTTTTCTTTTTTTGTTGGTTTGTCGTATTGTGAACCCCTGCATTCGCAGCCTTATCTAACCAGGCGATATGACGTATGAGTAACGCAACAAATACGGACAAAAGGCATTCCATAACGGCTGTCAAACTTTTATTGAGGGAAAAACCACTTCCTTCGGAATGGGACTGCCTTACGAAAGAGAGCACTTCTTCATGAGGGTGAGGAATAGGAGGGAACTACGTACTAACTTTTGCTACGATTATGAATTGCGAATCCCGGTGCCCGGTGATGACGCATACAAATGTCCACACACTCATAACATTACAAGCAAATTAAAAAGATTGGGGTTGCTATATGAACCATGAGATACCCTTTTCTTAGAGTTGATTGTTGGGTTTCTAATAATAGAAAGCGATTTAATTGATAACATCTATGTGGTTTGTATATTATAGCCAATAAATAGTCCGATAAATTGTTGTCATGAAGATTAATACCAATTAGATGTCAAATACATAACACTTTAATAAGTAAATTAGCAAAATGTTTTACTATAAAATATTTAAACCTGAACAACACCTTATTAAGTTCTGTTTTGGTAAATTAAAATTCATTTAAATTAAAAAATATACCCTTTACTAAACTAATTTCTTAAGAAATTTAAAAAGAAAGGAAACTAACCTCTACAAAATCCCTCTATTACTCCCTAAAGAACTCATTTCCTTTAAATTTAAAATATTAATTCCTTCATTAAGTTCAATTAGAAATACCTCACACAAATATAGAGCACCAGACCCACTCACAATCATCAACACTATATCGCAAAACTGATAACTGAACAGAAATCTCCACGTAGAACCCGGCCAACACCTCGAACTCGGTCCGCAGCCGTGTTAGCATTTTCATTCTCGTATATTTTTGCGATAATAACCTAGGGCCTTTGGGCCTTACTCACCGACTAGCAATGGACTGTATCCGAATTCGAGGGCTGCCTGCTTGGCCGAGACCCGGAAGTAGGACTCGCAGACGCCCTGGAAGGTACCGGAAATGGCCAAGACCAACACAAAGGTACGCAGGCGGGCGAACTTCTGGCATCCTGGGCCGCGGCACCAGCCCAAGCCCTTGATGCCACAATCGACACTATCTGTGTGGTATAGAATTATTATTATTATTGAAACGAAATCGGGGCTGATGATCGCCAAGATCTGGGTCACGCACCATCGGGTATATTGTTGGCATTGACCGCTATCTGCGATAAATCGGAGTTGCGGGTATTGTGCGCCATATTCGTATTCGATTTGGGTTGGGGTTTCGATTATATTCACTTCACTCGTTTGTCGTATTGATTTATTGATAGCTTATTGTTTTTTTTTTTTCAGTGGCCCTGGGGCGATGGCATCTTTGCCGGGCTAAGACCAAACGCACCAACGCACTATTCGAAAGGAGCAACGAGCGAGAACTGTGGAGCTCCGGCCTGGTCAGAAGCACCTTCCGCTCTCTGGTGGATTGATAAGCAGCCACCTGTTATCTTATCATTATTTATTTTTCCCGTTTTTGTTTTTTATTCTTGGCTCCAATGGCAACTTTATTGCCACCGCTTACGCATGCTCTTGGATCGTGGCAACAAGTTGCAGCAACAAGTGGCTAAGCAATCGTTAAAGAGAGAGGATCTTGTGGATTTGGAAATGAAAAAAAGAATGAAAAAAGCTTCTTGAAGAAGCTATATCAAGGTCCTAGGGATGGTAGAAATTTTATATATATAAATACTGCATAAATCTTTTAAGCAAAGGTCGATAAATAAATGTACATTGCGATATATTTGCAATAAATCAACATAAAAAGAAAGACATATTTAAATTCGATTTACAAATTGAATTTTCTTTCGACCCAAGGTGTCGACTTTTGCCAAATTATTTTCTATAATATTTGAAAATTCACACTGCTCTTCGAAACTAAAAAATAAAAACCTAAGCAGTCCAGTAGTAAATTTCAAAAATTAGTTAACTGATGTATCAATAAGTGCATTACAACTGAGAATCAAAATAATTTAAGGAGCTTAAACTATTTAAAATGCTTTTCTTATTATGGCTGATGTGGGCTTTAAATGCCATGAAAGTTTCCGCCCAAGTATTAAGTTCTCCTCCAGTTTTGATCTGGGGAATGAAGACGTAAGTAATTTAAGTTACATTCCAAAATATAAGACTTCCATCAGCTGCATTAATACTTTTCAGTCCTGAAACTAAGACAATTTTTCGCGCTGTTAAGAAGCATCAGTTTTACTCACTGTTGAGGAAAATTCAGAAGGATCACATGATTGTGATGTACTTCGCCTCCGAGGTATTTATATTGGATATTTAGCTCACTTAGCTCTAAGCTTATACTAAGTTTCCTAATATCTAAGCTCGCCGCCAGGGACTTCAATTGTGTGCCGTGTTTTTCAAACTTGAAGCTTATCAAACCCATGAACTATTACAGTCAGGTGGAGGAACCGCTGAAAGCACTGCTGAAAGTCGGCGAGAAAACCAATAGGATCATCTGGCACAAGCCCAAGATCATTAACCAAACACGACTGGGTATGAAAATGAAGTTGCCTTGTCAGCCGGGTCAGATACACGCTTTCAACTTCAGCGATCGCCACCTAATATCTCATGGTAATTAGGAGAGTTGCTCACCATCTTAAATATTTAAATATTTCCTCAACATCTTCCAGACCAAGCCATTAGGGCGTCTGACTTTCAGTTGAAAGGCTGTCGGGTAGTCCAAGCTTACACCGGCCTCATGGAGGAGGCCAAGGCCTTCGTACGTCGCAAGACTCATTTTGATCTTGAGACTCGGAAAAGACAAAATATCCGCCCTCGTGGTCGTAGCGGGGGCTTGGCTCCCCAGCTTAGCTACAGCAATAGCAGCAATACCAGCAGATTGACCATCCTGCGCAACGAGGAGGTCATCGTCGCCTTCAAGGACATCATGCTGGCGGCCAAGGAATCGACTGCGAAATCGGCTCCGATCATCCGCTCGATGTTGACCGTCGTGGAGGCTAATAGGAGCTTACAGGTGGGCATGTACAACAAGCCTGACCTGGATGCCGGCTTTGTGTTCGGTCTGAGCACGAACCTCGGCCTGCTGGCCATCGAGGTGCTGCCCGTGCAGGACAGTTGGTACCTCTCCCGTGCCATCCTCCACGAAACTATCTTCTATCCGACGGACCGGATCTTCTTTAGCTCGGATTTCAGTCTATGCTGCGGTGATGTGACCTTTTTTGCCAAAAACAAGTCGCTACTGAGCCTGTTTGACTTTCACTTGGACATCATCAATTCGGGTGAGTATATGCTACTCAAGCTGGGGTATTATCTGAGGATTTCTATGTAGCTCTTTTCTTTATTGTATATATCTTATTTTTTTTACAATTGTGGTTTCTTGTTAGAATTTATCTCTTATATTAGAGATTTATAATCAAATATGTGGGACATCTTTGTAGATTTTATCAGGGACTCTACTTTAAAAGCACGGGAAAGATTTTCATGTCATTCAAATTATGGTTTACATGAGTTTATCTAGGAATATCGAAATCAGTTCTATCGTATCTGATTTTATCATTGCTATATTTATACTGATAATACTTAATTTTTGTCTTTCTTCACCAAGAAGTTGAATCATCATCAATGAATAATGTTTCCCCCAGGAAGTAGCCTATAAAATAAGAACAATATATAAATTTCAATAGGAATCAGTTATATGTTAAAGTATTCCTCCAAGTTGTAAAGGGTTTTAGTTTAGTGCAAGACCAGGCAGAGGCACCGATCTACTTATATGAATCTATATTTTTTGTCTCTTCCACAGCCGACGAGAACGGAATGGACTTGATGTACGAGGCTAAGCCATGCTGGAATTGCACCCAATTTTTATCACCGACCCTGATCCAGGCCCTGGTCGTCATGTTCCTCTTCGTGGCGATCCTGGGGATCGGCCTGACGTTCATCACGAGCATAGGACGGAACGAGCTGGTCCAGGTGGCTACCGAGCCAGATCTGTACATCAAAACGGACCAGTAGGGGAACGGGATCGCGTACTCTATGGGCAGCCCTCGCGCACGCTCTTTGATGCACATGCGACATACTCTACACACATTCTGCTAATTCACTTGCTTACAATTCTAATCGCTTGGGGGGCACGGATGGGGCCGGTGGGGCTGGTGGGGGTCAGAGATCGTAATAATAATGTCATTGTCGCGTTCCTTTATTCTCTGTATTGTATTGTCATACCGATTCCGCCCGTACTGTCCACTCGCGGGGCAAAACAAAGAGGTATCCGATAAGGCGTGAGCCGCGAGTTCTTCGAGAGATATGTTTGTATGTCCAAAATTCGATCTCCACGTGGGCTGGGAGAGCGAGTGAGAGAGTTCCCTCCGATCCTCGCGATAGCCGACTCCCTGAGACTTTATGGCCTGATAAAGCTTTATCAGGCTTCGATTGGACCGCAGCGGCAGGCGGACACGGACCGGCTGGCCCGCAATTTCGAATTTCACTTCTCAGTTTCGCTCGCGCCTCGATTCGGTTCGGTTGCCACCTGTCCCGGACAGCTCCACCTCCGCTGCACTGCATCGGTATCACTGGGACCTGCTGGTTCCTTGGAAAAGGAACTCGAACAAACGGCAATTGAGTTAATCGTACGAGTGCCGCCGCCGATTAGATTGTGCTGCAAACTAGACGAGTGCGACTATTATTCGGCATTCGATAATATGCGCGCCATATAGGCAACGGCTACCCTCCAGTTGAGTCGAGTAACGTACGTACACCTGTCTGGTAATCAAATCAAATAATTGTGGCGATATCTCGAGCGTAAGTTTGGTCGGCGTTCTCCGATCGACATTGGGGTAGTTTCGCCATGCGGAAGGAGCCGCTGTGGGGAGTTTCGTAAGACATCCTTGGGGGAGATCTAAAAAACTCTTTGAAGAGCTCTCAGAGTGCTTTCAGTATCAATTAATTAAGAATTTAAATTGTTTAATTTATTAACTTAATGTGAAGTGGTTTCTTGAAAACAATCGAAAGATATTGGTGTAGTTTTCCCAAGCGGATATAAGTGGTCCTTGGTGGAGTTCTTAAATAAGCTTTCGAAGTGCTTTCAGTTTTGATTCTTAAGGGATTTATTTTTTCTAAATAATTCATTTAATTTAAAGTGATTACGAAGTAAAATGAGATATTGGTAAAGTTTTGTTATGAGGAAGAAGTCTGTGTAAGTGGTTCCATAAAGGGTCCTTGATGGGGTCTTTAAGTATTTAGTTTTAAGTATCTCCCAAAGTGTAAACAGTGGGATTTGATAAAGAAAATAGTTTTGTGTTAATTGATTAATTAATTTCATATGAAGTGCCTTTTTAATATTTTTCAAAGTGCAAAAAATGCTTATGTGGCTGGCAATGTAATCAAATGATATTAACTAGTTATTATAAGGTTTAAAAAGATTAAAATTATAAAACATATTAATACAGATAAACAAAAATTCAAATAAAAAACACATTTCGTAAGGAAGATATTATGTGAGGGTTCCTTTTCGTAATCTTAAGCTTTTCATTTAATAAATTTATTACCTAAAGGCTCAACAACAAAAGTATATGTACTTATTGTGATGGCCATAAAATTAATACGAGGAAATATGATTAGGCCAAATTGTTTAGAGCTATAAATTGTATAAGTAAAACACAATTAAAAGAGTTTTAAAAGGAACAAAATAAATATACGGGCTGTATTTGTAACGATATTATTTCCTATATTTTCAACAACCAGAACAAACCCATACTTACAACTGAAGAACCCCACAACTTATATATTTTTCAACTAATCAGTCACTTCAGTGTTTTAAATCATGAATGGTGATAAACAGAGACCTATGGCCACTATCGAAATGTCCGATTTTTGTTTTTGTTTTGGCACAACCAAAATATATGGAAAGCAGACAGCTTATAGGGTAACCATGGGTTCTTCTGAGTCACAACAAAACGTGGTTTCATGCTGTAATTAATCAGCTTCAAATCAATAACATGATAAGCCTGGAATTACATTTTGGAATGTATAATTGTGGGCTGGAAATCTATCAGTCGGTAGGTTCATTCAACTGATTTTGTCGGGGTGAAATCTTACTGATACAATATCAAAAAAGAGTTCAGCAGAATTATTATTATTTCTAACCTTGTTTACTTCAAAATGTTTTCGTTGAATAAAGTTGTTCTGGATCAGATTTCTTGGTTTTAAGCGACCTATCACGATGATAAGTCGGTGGAAGGATTACTAAGCGTTTTCCCAGATGTTACCTCTTGTTGTTGATCCAGAAACTCCCCTCTTTCATGATTCTAATGACTTTCCCAATGGCATGATCAATCAGAAAGAGATGTGTCCCAGTGGTCATCGTTATGCGGTTAAAATAGCCAGTTATAGTTGCTCCCCAATGACCATATAGATATCGTAGTATATTTGGCAGCCGCAAAACAGGTTTATCTAATCGCCTCGGCCTAGACCCAATGTGTGTGATCTTGAGAAGGCGCCATTATCGTTACTTAATCAATAATACTCCGAATTTCCCTATCTCCGCAATTCAACGGCTTTTATAAGCCCTAAACGATGTCCAAGATTTCGAGATTCACAGAGTCACGATTACGGTAACGATTTTCAATTAGCAGAGAGCATGGCGAAATTCAATTAGTTTCGGGACTTGGGATGGGTTTTCCTTGAACTCTTGAGGTGCATCCAATGATTTACAACTGTGTCCATCCAAACCCTTTTAAAGACAGTGTGTCCTCAGTCCGCCTTCAGCTATCTGACACAATCTTATCTCTCCCCATCGCCGATGATTGGCTGAAGACCCCAGACAAGACATCTTCACCTCTTAGATAAGGAATCCAAGATGCCGGAAACGAAGCGCAGGGGCTCGAACCCCCCTCCCGGTCATTACCTGTGCGGCATGGCCAACTGGCATCCACAATGGCTGCAGAAATATGCCACCACCAAGATGTTCATGGCCGTCTATGGGCTATTGGGCACGATCCAAGCCATGTCCTACATGTACTTCATCGTCACTCTCACCACGCTGGAGAAGCGCTTCAAGATTCCCAGTCAGACCACAGGTAATATCCCGCTAAAGTAACTTAAAGATTATAGTTTTCCAATTAAATAATTACATCTTTCAGGAATCATTCTCAGCGGCAATGAAATCTCGCAGATCATGCTTTCCCTCATCCTCTCCTACATCGGTGGCCAGCGCAATCGTCCGCGCTGGATAGCCTGGGGCATTGTCTTCTGCGGCTTGTCCTGCTACATCCTCGTCCTGCCGCACGTCATCTACGGAGCTGGACACGAGGTGCTGCAGTTCACCAAAGAGTACCAGGATAGCCTGCTGAATAGCACCTCTGGAGAGGGACTGTCCCTCTTGGTGAGTTTTATATTGTATTTTCAAGTGGAAAACCTACTCAACTTGATCCTGAATCCCCTGTAGAATGTCAGCGCTGCCCAAACCGAGCAACTCTGCGGCGTGGGCAAAACGGAAGAGGGCTGCGATGATCTCTTCACCTACGTGCCGCTGGTGCTGATCTTTCTCTCCCAGTTTGTGCTGGGAGTGGGCAACACCATGTACTATTCGCTGGGACAGACCTACCTGGATGATAACACCAAGAAGACCAATACTCCCCTGATGCTGGCGGTGGCCATGGCTCTGAGAATGATTGGTCCCGTCGTGGGTTTCCTGTTTGGTAAGATTGCTTGTTAATAAAATTATGAAGATATAACTAAACAATTACAACTTACATTTCCAGGCTTCATATCGCTGAACACCTTCATTGATCCCAGCAAGACCCCACTGATCGACAACAAGGATCCTCGCTGGCTGGGCGCCTGGTGGCTGGGTTGGGTCATCCTCGGCACCCTTATGTGCCTCTTCTCCGGCCTGATTGGTCTGTTCCCCAAGCAACTGCCCAAGGCCAGCGATCAGGGCAGACCCAACTCCCATTTGCCGCTGGCTCTGCGCCAGACAAAGGAGGAGCTGAAGCGCGAGGAGAACCTCTCGCTCAGCAGCCGCTTCTCCTCGAACGCCGCCTTGGACAACATTGGAGCGGCCGGGGCTACCACGGAGCTGCCCAAGCTGAAGGACTTCCCGCGGGCTCTGATGCGATTGCTGCGGAACAAACTACTGATCTTCAACATCACCTCGGGCGTCTTCTATATCCTGGGAGCCTCAGGCTTCATGACTTTCCTCACCAAGTACATGGAGGTGCAGTTCCACAAGAATGCCCAGAGTGCCACAGTGGTTAGTTGAATTCAGGAAGCAAAAGAAGACTAAATACCATTTGTTATTAATTACATCAACCATTGTTTTTTAGATCGTTGGTCCTGCCTCTATTTTGGGCATGGTTGTGGGTCTGATTGGCTCCGGTCTGGTCATCTCCAAGATGAAGCCACATGTCAGCAAGGTGCTCATGTGGAACGTGATCGTGGGCTGCGTCTACATCATGGGACAGATCTCCTATGCCTTCCTCTACTGCCCGGATTCCTTCTCCACGACCCATGTGGGAGAGTAAGTGGCAAAAATAAGACCTTTGAAAGGAATCCTTTTGGTTCAAACTCCCTCCAATCTTTCTTCATACTTAACCCATGTTATCCTTTTCATTTCCTAAAGGTTAAACCTCACGAGATCGTGTAACTCAAACTGCTCCTGCGAAGGAATCAGCTACACTCCTGTCTGCCACGAGGCAACGGACACAACCTACTTCTCCGCCTGCCATGCGGGCTGCCGAGGATTTAATGCCACGTCCAAGGTGTACGAGGACTGCAGCTGCCTCGCCGACGTGACACCACCTTCCAGTGCAGCTCAGCGGTTCCTGAGACTCATGGACCCCGTCACTACTATTGAGCCCGAGGTGGACCTGGAGAGCACCACGAACTACCTGCTGAGCGGGGTGCCGTTGCTCAACGCCGAGGGAGACTTCGACGAGGATAGGGTGCTGCCTAGGTCGAGGAGATCTGCTCCGGACCAGGTGCTCCGGCCGGGTATCTGCACGCAGAACTGCAACTGGAGCTTCTGGGTCTTCTCCATCACCTCGATGGTGGTCAACTGGTTCGGCTCGTCCGGCCGTGTGGGCAATGTCCTGGTCAACTACCGCGCCGTGGCCCATGAGGACAAGTCCTTTGCCCAGGGACTGGCGCTGATGATGATCAGTTTGTTCGCTCTGATCCCGGGTCCCATTATGTTTGGACGACTCATTGACTCCACCTGCGTGGTGTGGACCAAGACCTGCAATGGCAATGGCAACTGCCAGCTGTACGATCAGACACGGTTCCGATACTCTCTGAACTTCTTGTCCTGCGGTGAGTTTTTCTATAAAGGATGTTGTATGGGACATTTTTAATAATTCTTATTTCAGTTCTCACCTTCATTGGAATGTTCTTCGATTACCTGGTTTGGTATTACGGTCGCGATCTGGACATCTATGGCGACAAGGAGGCCAAGGAGGAGGAGCGTGCCAACCGAAAGGACAGACCCATTACTCCGCTCCTGGCCAAGAAGTCCGACAAGGAGGACTATTAGGGGAGGAATGCCATCCGTGATACTCGATTCTAAGGAGTAGTTTCATGTTTCAATCAATTCTAGCCTAAGTTCCTGTACGGAAATACAGAGATCGGGGCAATGCCAATATTATACAGCCATATGTACAAACCTCCCGCTCTCCGATAGGATATTTGCCATAGGATTCGCACGATCCCGTGGCCAATTTCAGTGTACAACTTGTAATTATTTGTATTATACACTAAGATGTATTAATATTATGTATGTTGTCTAGTTTTATAATAAACAACAAAAATGGAAAGAATTTATTTGAATATTAATTAAAATAAAATCCCCAGAGTATGCAGTTATTAAGAAAAATCGAAAGAGAAACTTCTAAAAGATATATAAATATCGAAAATATCGTATATTACAATACATAGAATTTTGGAAAGTCGAAACATTTCACAATCAACATTAAAATATCGGAAACTTAAAAAATATGTATTAATTTGTTTCTTTTTCCAATTATATTTCAAACAGAAAATCGATTTATCTTTTTCGCAAAATCAAAAATTCGATTCTCGATATAGAGCTTAGCTGTTTTCAGCATTTTCTGCTCCTCCAAAGAAATGAATAAACTTACTGAATTTGCTTTGTTTGGTTTTCATCTGTTTTGTTTTTTTTAATTATTATTTTTTCTTCTCACTTTTATTGATAAAAAATGTTCAAATTTATGCGAATCGTTTTTGGTTTTCTTGATTTCATTTCATACGTATATGTATAATAATAATACATTGAAATTTCGTTTTTTTTTTTTTTTTTATAAATATTCCCGGTTTGTCTATATAATTTCTATTATTCCGATCTCTCCTATATATTCCTCAGTGGCGTAGTTTTTGACTTTCGTCTGGTGTTTGCGTGTGTACGAGTGTCAGTGTCGGGGGCTGTGGTGTGTGGCTTTGTGAAACATTTAAATAAGTTCCCGCGTTGTCAACAATGTTATATCGCACTTACTATTATTACAATAATATGAATTAAGTAGCTTTCGAGTTCGATTCGTAGGAGGCTGCTGCGAAAAGCGTTAAAAGCAGGTTCATATCCTTCTCGTTAATAATGCTCTCTCGACTTAAATTACTCGGTTAATTGAATTAACTCAGACAGGGGAGACTGCTCAACGTGTTTGTTAAATTGATATTATTTATTCATTTACTTATTTATCTGTCGACTCTCTCTCTCGTTTAAAAAGCAACAACTTTTAACTTTTCTGCCAACAAATCGGTAATAAATAGGGGCATAGGTAGGGGTAAATTGTGAATGATTGGAGTAGAATGTTTTGAAACCGCCTTGGTCCTGGATTATGATGGGAATTATAAATAAAATGAAAAATGGAAAATTAAAAAGGGTTGTTCGCTTTTGTGTTTTTGTTTCTGCTTAATAGCAAAAGGCATTTTTATTCTTTCATAAATGGGGTTCGTGCCCTGAGTAAGACACGCACGAATTCTTCAATTAACTAAATTATAAAAATAACCAAGATATTTGTGTCTTGCCGCAAATGAATTGGGTTTTTTCAGAGAACATCGAATTTGGATTAAAGTTAACAATTATATGCTTATATTTTTTGCTGAATGTTGCTGTATGTGTTGTCGTGGTGTTTTTTTACATTTTTCCAAGCAACTTGCAATCAATACCAACTTTTACTCAAATTTGTTTTTAAGCTTAAACTTAAATTAAAGCATTTAGATTATGTCGTGTAAAAAAAGAAAAGAATAGAAAATATTGTACTCTTCTATTTTGCAGAATATTTAACAAATTTGCAATTTGAAGGCGCTACAAGGGAAGCTGAATGGGGGAAGGAGGGTTGGGCTTTTCGCTTGTACAAATACAAAAATTAGCTTAGCTTGCAGCTTTAGTTATTTAAAAAATTGTCACGACTCTACGCGCGATTTAGGCATGTTTGTGTGTATGCTATTTAATTTAATGCTTACAGTTTATACAAAAAGGTAGTAAACCAAAAAATCGCTCAATAAAAATCCTTGAGAGTGGGGTCTCCTCAACCAACAAAAATCGTATTAAGAACCTATTAATGCTCCTCTCTCTCTCGCGCGCTCTCTCGCATATGTTTGAGTGGTTTTTGTGTCGTGTATTCATATAAATAGTACATCTTGTTTCGCTTTTGGTTGCTGTCGAACTTGCCGTTTAGTTTTACACATAATATAGTTTATATTTCGTATATAATGCATTTCTGTTCCTATCTCTTAACTTCGTTCTGTCCGTCCGTTCGTCCAGCTTGTAAATTAACTTTTCGCTTGCCCTTCTATATAATGCACTTCACATTGCCTTCAGCTTCGATCCGTTTCCTCTAATCAATGTATAATCAATAGCTATTGTTGATAGAAAGTAAAGTAACCATAGGTAAGTGAGAGTACTGTGTGTTGTGTGCTGCGTGTGGGTGTGTTGGAGTTTGTCAAATATGAAGAAAGCGTGGCGTGGCTGCTGTTGTTGTCTCTCGTCGGGCGTGCAATGCTATTTCAAAAAGTCGCAGTGAAAGGCGGGCGCTTGAATTCAGCTTGGCTCAATTTATTCGACCACCTTCAGCACCTTGCCAATGGCAATGGTTTTGTCTGAAATTTAAGTGATATTCAGTTGAGAGACCTTTAAATCAAGACAAGACTAAACACTCACTTTCATCTCTGAGCGTGAAACGGCCCATTTGAGGGAATAGCTTAAACTGTTCAAGGCAAATCATTCCGGAGCACTCGATGCGCATAATTGCCACCTGATCCTGCTTAACAAACCGTGGACGTGTTTTTGATTTCTCCCCAGTCTTTTTGTCGACCAAGCAGATGAGGGCCTAAACCGAAGAGCAAATAAAAGTAATTAGTTAATTGCTATGTAATGAAAAAGTGTAGGTGAGCTCACCTTAACAGTGACCTCCTCTGCAGCGCAGTGTATATGCATGACGGCCGAGTAACCCGCACAGATAATTGATTTGTGTTCTAAGATTACGACCTGAGCATCAAAGATTTTTCCCGTCTTGATGGGATTAGTGGCATCGCAGAGCACAAAACCAGGCGAGACATCCTCCTCCTCGATGCCCTAATGAAAAAAATATATAATGTTACTATAAGGTTTTCGAAATGCAAAATCTACTTACTTTCAGCTTGATCTTGACGTTCTCGCCAGGTCCAACAGATGTGACTTCAAAATCGTCCGAGAACAATTGATCCACCGCCACTTGCGTCTGAAATCAGACATCCAATTAATATCAAAATCTAACTTAAATCAAAGCAAAGAACTCACCCTATTTGGCATAACCAGTAGATTCTGGCCCTTCCGCGCCATTCCGGACTCCACTTTGCCCATCACAACGGTACCCATGTCCTTATATTTGTCCACAATGGGCATGATAAAGGGCCCGTCCGATTTGCGGTTGAGCGAGGGCAGTTCGTCGATGAACGGAATGAATGCTGGCCCCCGGTACCAGGGGCACAGTGTCTCCGGGATCTGGTCCTTGAGGCCGTAGCCGCTGAGGCCCGAGCAAGGCATAAAGGTAAGGTCCTTGGCCGGGTTGAAGCCCAGCTTCTTGAGGTATGGTAGTATCTTGTCTTTGCATTCGTTGTAGCGCGTCTGATCCCAACTGACCGTGGGATCATCCATTTTGTTTACCAGCACGACCAGATGTTTGACGCCAGCGGTCTTGGCCAACATGGCGTGCTCGCGGGTCTGCCCACCGCGATCGAAACCCGTTTCGAACTCTCCCTTTCGCGCCGAGATGACCAGCACGGCGAGATCGGCCTGCGCCGCCCCTCCGATCATGTTCGGTACAAAGCTCTTGTGGCCGGGCGCGTCCAGGATGGTAAAGTGCTTACGGTCAGTCTCGAAGAAGGCGCGTCCCACCTCAACGGTCTTGCCCTTGTCGCGTTCCTCCTGGTTGGTGTCCAGCGCCCAGGACAGGTACCAGCTCTCGCGAGACTTCTCGCGCGCCTCCCGCTCGTATTTCTCCAGCGTCCGCTTGTCCACCATGCCGGTGAGAGACATGATCTGTCCGCCAATCGTTGATTTGCCAGCATCTAAGCGCAGGGAAAGTAACAATTCGCATAAGCAAGGGGTTACCAATTGCTATTCTGAGATAACTTACCAACATGACCGATGAACACAACGTTCACATGCTCTCGCTTGCTTCTGTTTTCCTCCACCTTGACCACCTTCTTCTTGGACACCTTGGGCGTGGCCTCACCCTCCGCGAAATCGGCATCGTCTGCCTCCTCGTCCTCGGGTGTGATCACTGCATCTTCCTCCACATCCCAGCTGTCAGCGGGATCGGTTTCTAAATGACAAGGAAATATACGGACTTTAGTTTAAATATTTACTATGGGGAGTTCGAAGGGGTTTGGGTGAGTAAATGCCATTGGGGAAGGTGTATAGAAGATCATAGCAACGAAATAGACACGTTTACTTAATGATTTACAATAATTATTGTTATATTCCAGGGAAAAATACTTCAAGAGCGCCCATAAAATGTTGTCACAAATAATCAAAGACATTCACTGGATGAATCCAGTTTTAAACAGAAAAAGTGAATGGATTTCGGAAAAATTTGAAATGTAATGTTATTTTTGGGTTTATAAAAACACTGAATCATTTAAAATAGATAAGGAAACTGATATGCATATTTACAAGTAAATTATTTTGATATTTAATTTAAATAGGACTCGGTTTTTGCTGCCTTGAGATGTTGGTGGGTTTTTAAGAAAAAAAAGAGCATTTTCTCTAGAAACGTAAACATTAAAGGTTCACTATTTTGAAATTCAACTATATTCATCAGTTTTTTAATGTTTAAATAATTATAACACTTGCATGACAACTGTTCAAATACCTTGGCTTTCGGGCTATAAATGTAGGTCGAAACTCATAGAAGTACCTATAGCGAATTTTAATTTATTGGCCTTGTGGGATTTCTATGTAAGTTGTCAAGTTGCAATCATTCTCTCGGGTCCTGTTTTTCTTTAACTACTTGGCGCTGAAAGGTACACTTTTTATACAGGTTAGATTGGTTAGTTAGTGGCACATGCACTCGCTCTGTTTGACCTGACAGCCACATGCTAATTGCTAATTACTGACTCCGGACAACCAGCCAGCCAGGCAGTTGGATGACGGATGAGTCATGTGCCTGTGCCGTGCCGGGTGACAACGTGCGTGCTAGGGTGCTGGTGGAGGTTGCTATGTAGTTGGCTAGTGGACTGGATCCCGAACCTTTTACCGGACACCGTAGCTGGCATTGTTGGCGGGGTTTTAACTGCTGGCGTAGAAGCTCATTCCGAGTTTAGTTGACTACTAACTTGTTCTCCACGAGGACTTCGATGGCTTCTTGGAGTAAATGTAGCGAGACCCGGCGCCCTTGCTACTCATATTTACACATGTACTTAATAAGGATTTAACAATATATTTTTGGCAGTAACAGGAGCCAATGACAGAGCGAGCTGCGATCGCGCGGAAGTGTAAAAGCCAACAGCTAGAGCTGTAAAAGCATCGATAGTGCCCCTACTCGATGTTTTCGATAGTGATAGTCCAGACCATCGATATTTTCGATAGTATCAATCGAATTCTTGTTTAATTTTTTATTTTGTATTTTAAGCGTGTTTGCTTACAATTTTTTTAATTGCGGGGTATGAATACAGCTGCGACAAAAACCATACAATGTATTAAATCGACAACGCGCTCTTTTCACATTTTTTCGTAGCTTTGGTTTGGCTGCCGGCCTGCCTGCCTGCCGCACAACTAACGCTAGAATCAAGTTCGAAGCGGTTTCAACCGACGGCGAGCTGCACTAAGCGCTTCCATTCGGGCCAAACAGCCACAGCCGCCACATACAACAGTACCAACAAAAACATTGCCAACAACAACTGTGTATGGTGGAGTCGCTGCGATAACGAGTGAGCCAGAGCCAGAGTGAGCCGGAGGCCACCAGTCCAGTCCGCACAGCGAAGCTGGGCGCAGCATAGGCTCCAATAAACTGATGCCAAAAACGCAAACGTGTCAAAAACACATGAATGGGGGAGAATTGGTTGTGTGTGTGAGGCAAATGGCCAAATAAACGCTGGCACAAAGCGTAGAGGCAGTAAAATGGCAGCGCAAACAGCTGCTCGTCAACGTCGCCGGGAGAATGGCAAGTGAATGGGGGGAACATTAGAAATGCGCGGTGCGTGGGGTCAATTCAGCAACACAACCTGTGATTGTGAACAGTCATGGTGATAATGATACAAAGAATACAAAAAATAAATTAAAATATAGTGTATTAAAAAGTGAAAGGCTACGTCTGTTAAACAGTTAAAAACTGCAAATCACAACAAAATCTCATATTTTGATTGAACAAACAGTGACTTAAAAACCGTGACCGGTTCGCCACCCGCTCCTAAGCAGATCACTGCGCATCGCTGCGATGAGACACCGCTGCTGCTGGCGACACGACGACATGAAAAGCGGCCAAAGAAAGGCCCTGACAAGCGATTGTTTTTGCGCCTGGTAAAGGCGATTAGCCGCTTTGCCTAACTGCAGAATAATATGCACACTAGCGCGAGAATGGGGCGAGCAACACATGCTACGCCGACTGCTACGTCGACGCAGATTGAGGTTATGTGCTGCCGATAATAACCTAAGCACAGCCAGTGCAACCTTTCTCTCGTCTGCCTCGGCGCTTTGTTTCTTTTACCCCATTTACCCATCCCTTGGGCCTCTGACCCCTCACCTCCCTGCCGACACACTCACTGCGTGCCAGCAGGTAGCAACAATAACACGCTGCTTTGTTGACGTCACAGAGGAAGAGTTCAATGGACGTGGGGCGTGGGGATTGGGAGGGGGTTGTGTCGGGTTGGTTGATACATTTGGGGCTGATATTTACCATTGTTTGCGTTGAGGTTCTCCACGGGCGTCGCTGCCGCCGTCGCTGCTGGGGAACCCGGCGCTGGCGATGCAGAGTTGGAGGAGGTGACCGCTGCTGCTGCTGCCGCCGCCGCCGGCGCAGGAGGAGGAGCTGCCGCTGCCGCAGCTGCCGGCAGGGCATTTGTGGATCCACCGCTGCCGGTGGAATCGGGTGTGGTGGCTGGTGTGGCGGATCCGGATCCAGAGGCCGGATCAGCGGCCACGGGTGGCGGTGGAGGCGCCGCGTCCGCCTCTGCCACCGTCGCTGCCGCGGCGGCCACGCTGTAGCTGAAGCTGGGCACGAATTCGACAGCGTTCACGTTCAGCGTGGAGAACTTTGTGCTGATCTCCGTGTTTTCTTGCGCAGCCATTCCCTGTGGTACTGTTTTCCTTTCTCGAACGATGAAAATCTTTCGCTTTTTTCACGCGACACACTTTCGCCCTCCTACAACTTCTGCTGCTGCGCTGCTTCTTCTTTCTGCTCCCGCACTCACACAGAACACACGCGGTCGCTTGAAATGCGCTTCCTTGTGCGAATGGCACTTCGAAAACAGTTAGGGCCGGGTGGGGGCGCGGCGCGGGGTTTGAGCCAGACTTTCGATTCGGTTTATACTAATGTTTTGCTTTAGTGTTGTTTGTTGTAGCCTGGCCAACTTGGTGTGAGAGCAGTTGCAGCTTCTAGTTGTTGGCTGTTTTATGCTACGGCTATCGGCAGTGACCACCTGGTGACCTGCAGGTGCGATTCGACTACCTGGACACTAAATGCAACACCTTTATTTAGAAATGTACAATTTTTACACGTTTCAAGCCACGCATCGAAACAGGGTTGTCACATGTGGTTAATTTGATCGGACTATCGATAAGTTGCGCTACAGTGGGACCTCCGCGGTACAGAAAAGGAAAATTTTAATTAACGACAAGATAAGTGGGTCCGCTGTGTTGCATTTTCCAATGAGCAGATGCTTTTGAAAACAACAATAAATATAAAAAAAGTAAAAACTAAATTTGCTATTTTCAGAAAATAAATTAGCTAATGTATTTGTTAGAGCCGGAGTTTTTTTTTTGGGAAAAAATGGAAAATAAAAAATTTGGCTTGTATTTTTTCTTTTTGTTTTTAATTAAAATATTTTTTTTAATTATACATAAAATAATTATATATTTTTACGCCCCTGTTTTAGTGTTCACGAGAGATAATTTTTGTACTACTGTAAAAATCCGTCTGTGCATAATCTCTTACAGGCAAGTAATAATTTATTTTTGCCCACTCGTTAGAGGTTCTAAAACATCGAATAATATTTTTAAAATTATAAAATGCACACATGAAACCATTAGTTATTGCAAAAAAATTATTTTATTAATATTATTCAAATATAAAAGATCTGCGCTATTATGTACCTTCCTTTGCTTTTATTCTTGGTAGTGACGGCACAGAAACATCGATCGTCGAAAATAAACATCGATGATTTAGAAAATTTGAGCACCACTAATGCATCGATGTTTTCATCGATGTTCTTTCACCTCTACTACTCGTGTCAGACGCCATTTTAGGAGGAGCGTAAGGAAAAAAATAGAAATTCTTTACTTCAATTAGCAACTCGTGTATTTCGAGTTGTAAAGAAATATCACGATTGATATGAGCAACGGTGGTAGTGGCGGGGGCTTGGGCGGAGCTCGCCCGCCCCCTAGAATCGACGGCATGGTGTCGCTGAAGGCAAGTACCGAAGGAAAAAAGAGAGGGAACGGCTTCCAAAATGGCGGCCGGCTGGCGACTTCGTTAGATAACCTATTTTTTTCCGGCATGCAAGCTAATATCAACGTTTAAAAATATCCATCTATATCCGGCAGGTCGACAATCTCACATACCGCACCACACCGGAGGATCTGCGTCGCGTCTTCGAGCGCTGCGGCGAGGTTGGTGACATCTACATACCGCGGGATCGCTACACACGTGAAAGTCGCGGATTCGCCTTTGTGCGGTAAGTTTTTAGGCTAGCTCCCTTCTCTTTAATTTTTTAGCTGTGGAAGGTGGACTTGCACATTCCGGGAACTTCGATATTAAGCAGAAATAGGGAACTTGGTAAATGTGTAAACACAACTGCACCATATTCAAAGCACTTTCACCGTCATTTTCATGAAGACAGCTTTCACCATATCCAATTTGTTCACGCTTTTCTTTTGCATTTTAGTTAAATCTGCACTTTTTGCTTATTTCGAAAGTGTTCAGCCCAAGCTCTGAACATTTTCGTCAGCAATCCGTGTGCCAGATCAAATGTGTTCACTTGCAACTGTTGCCTACTCAACCTTTACTAGCCAACATACTGAGAATACGACAATACCATAATTAAATAATTATAAATGTATTAGGATTATAAAGATTGCCTTAATATTCCAAGCGCAAATATCGCTAATAATTATAAATGTTTCAGTTATCAATCTGTACATTTTTTCTAGCAAAAATGCGCCAGAGCGACTGTTTTCACTTGCAACTGTTGCCTACTCAACCCTTACTAGCCAACATACTGAGAATACGACAGTTACCTGTGTAATTATTTAATATGTTTACTAAAACAACAAATCAATCGATATCAATAACCCCTGGTGTTAAATATACATTTACTCTTTCATTTTCGATCGAAATCCTTAAATGTAATATTTAATTCGCATTATTTGCATTCCTTGAATATATATCAGCCTTTAGTCTGTTTATATTCTTAGCAAAACGATGCCAGAGCGACTGTGTTCACCTGCAACTGTTGCCTACCAAAACCCTGCTAGCCAACATACTGTGAAACCCTACAATTGAACATTTAGTAATTTAGGATCTTAATTGGAACTATTTTTCCTTTTGTAACGCATTATAATCTATCTTCTTTCAGTTTCTATGACAAACGCGATGCTGAGGACGCACTCGACGCCATGGATGGTCGCATGTTGGACGGCAGGGAGCTCCGTGTCCAGATGGCCCGTTACGGCCGCCCGTCGTCGCCCACACGCAGCACCAGCAGCCGTCGCGGTGGAGGTGGTGCTGGTGGTGGAGGATCCGGAGGTGGAGCACGTCGTCGCTCTCGCTCCCGCTCTCCGATGAGCCGCCGTCGTTCGCGCAGTCCACGTCGTCGCTCCTACTCGCCGCGCTCTAGGTCTCGTTCGGCCACCAGCCATTCTCCGGAGCGCCGCTCCAAGTTTTCGCGCAGTCCGGTGCGCGGTGATAGCCGCAATGGGATCGGAGGCGCTGCTGGAGGTCTAGGCGCTGCCGCCTCCCGCAGCCGCAGTCGCTCCTAAATGGTGAAATAATACGTTCCAACTTGTGGAGAGTGCGAGGTGGGTTTCAGTCTGCCATGTTGGCTATACTTATTACAAGTTCACTTTCCTCCTTTCAGACATGGCTCGCTGACAAGGCCCACTTCTTGATTCCGTTCCAAAAACCGGATACGATGGGCTTCTCATCCTGTGTCATGCTGTACCCGAACAGCAGGTATACAAACCATTGAACAGTCTTACACTTAACACAACTATTTATAGCGAACTATTTTAAGTTTCGGCAGAGAAAAAATTAAGTAGAGAACACACAAAAATGATGTTTCGAGCCCGATCCCAGGCCCTGATTCTAGGGCCGATTCGATCGCTCGATGTTGGTTCTTTCAGATTAGGCTTTTGATATACTTAGTAGCTAGTAGCAGCGATCCTTGAACAAAATCAGAAACAAAACAAAATAAACTCAATATACCACGGCGTACTTATCGAACAAAGGTGACAGCTGAAGGAGGAGGAGAAAGATGAGAAAGGAGAGAAAGGAAGAAGAAGGGGATGAGTGATGATAGGACAGTTCTCTGTTTGTTTCGTTCCGTTCGATTTCCGTTCTGTGTACCTTTAAACGACAAAACTTATTAACAAGCTTCTCCCACACGTTTATTAATTTACATGCAGGCAATGGTGTGTGGCAGTTGTTGCGGTTCAGATAAGATTGTGGTTAAATCGCGAGAGGGAGGATCAGCAGCAGCGCGCACCATCGTAGCTACAACTCCTAACTACCCGGGAGCGGACATCGCTTGGCCGCTGTTGCTGTTGCTGATGCGGATGCTGCTGCTGTTGCTGTTGCCGCCGATGTTGTTGCCGTTGCAGTTTCCTGTTTCCGGTTAGCCGCTGCCACAGTCACACTCCTGCTGCCGCTGCTGCTGCTGCTGCTGTTGGAGCTCAGCTTGCGAGCTCTGGGAGCAGAGCTGTTGATCGTAGTTTCCTGTTTGCCGTCGTTTCCCGTCACCTCTTCTCTCGTCTCATCTCGTCTCGTCGTTTGTTGCTGGTTGGCGTTCTTGGTGTTTCCTGTATCTTGGTGGGCATCCCTTTTGACTTTAGGCGAAAAAAACATTTCCAGCTGAGGGCAAAGACAATCGCGATTGAAGCTGGAGAGGATGCCCTCGCTCTGTGACTATTCGATAGGGTTTCCTAGATGGTATTATATGAAGGGTGAGTCTTGACTACTAACCACGTTCTTTTTTCAGTCAAAAACAAATCTCAATAAAAATTTAAATTACAATTTTTTAAAATATAAATATTGACTCTTATTTGGGGAATCGTGGAAGTTGTTTATATTTTTTAACATGTGCGGTGGATATGTACAGGTTTTAGGAGTTGCTGGTTTTTTATTTTGATAACCTACTTCTTTCACATTTTTGGGGGACAAAGGATATAAGTGTAGTTATATTCAAGGATCTATTTACCCCTCCATGCCATATCCTCTCCGTTTCCATTGACATCCGTAACCCGGCAGTCGGGCTTTTTATTGACAAAACATTTGTCGGGATACCAAAAGTAAAGTCCCACACATTTTTAAACTATCGAACACGCATTTTTGCATTCCCCTGTCGGACCAGCACAAAATTTGATTGGAAAGCGAGGAACAGGAGTTCCTCTCGTCCAGCAAGATGATTCAATATGATACGATCGTGGTTAAGAATACGTCCTGGTAAGCTGCATATACTCACCCAATTCCACTCGGTATTTGACTAGAATCCTTAGGCAGCCGGACCTCCATACGGAGGGCACCTATGTGTGCCCCTTTCCGGAGCCACCGATGCCGGAAGCCCATCTGCGTTCACTCAACTGGCACGACCATCTTGAGCCGTACCAGCGGCTCTTCTACCATCAGACTATGAACTCTGTGCGTGCCAGCAAGCGCTATCGTGCTAATCCAAATATCCCAAAGGATACACTGGACTTTCAGCTGCAGTCACGGTACGACCATACCCGCGAGGCCTTTCCGGACAAGGTAGACTATGTGATGCAGCGGGAGACGTGCCGGGCAATCACTAGTTGGTCGGCTCCTGGAGCAGCCAAGGAAATAGGGGCGCAACACAAGTCGTTCCGGGTGCTACGAAACACGCGTATGCTTCGCCGTATGCAGGAGGACGCACTGGGTCATCCATTGCGCATTGGTAAGACTAATATTTTTTGTATACACCTGAAGGCTATTATATTAGTTTGAAGCTTGCAACGCGGTTATGAAACAAATTAATATAAAGTAGTAGTAGTAGCATAAAGTAAAGGTTAATAATTAATTTCTTTACGTTTCAATTTAAACCGTCTGATTTAATTGTTTTTGCGTTTTTAAAAGTCAAAATAAACAAATACTTCTGAACACTAACTGATTCGCTTATCCGATCTCTTCTACTATTTCTAGGTGGTTGCAAGGAGAAGATTCATCCGCACAGCACCAAGCTGATCTGCAGTGGCGTCCACAACCAGCTGGTCAACAATGGGTTCTCGCGCCAGACCTCTGACGGCAACTTCTTCCGCTACTAGGCACACATCCGCCATCCTAAATATTTTCGTTCGTTTTGATTTTGGATTCATGAATAAATTTGTGGCTAGGAGCAGTCGTCACGCAGTCGCCTCCAGCTTGGGCTGCTTGGCCAAGTGTTCCGCATCACCCACATCCTCATCTTCTGGTTGTGATGGGGCATCCATTTGATTCCCGTTGCCCGGCTGCTGCTGCGACGCTTTGTGACGCTGCTTCTTGTTCTGGTTCCGGTAGCTCTTGGGCAATTTGTTGTCACCAATCCTGGAATGAGGGTGGGAAGCGTTAGTTATAAGAAATATATTATGATTCCTTGGCTTACATAATGGTAGCCCTGGTTCCCGGTCCCCAATGCGGCGTTGGATTCTCCTGAAAGCGCGACAAGGCAGATTTACGGCTCTTCGGATTAGCCGCCGGGTGGAGTTCATCAAACTCGTAGTCCTTGGTGCATGGCTTAGAAAGTATGGCCTGTAATGGAGTGCCAGGAATCATCCGGTCCGGATTAACCGGGTGCCGCTTGCTCCAGCTACGCAGGATATCCCACAGGACCGCTGGCGGTGCGTCCGTCTTCAACGAGTTTTTCGAGGCATGCGAGTAGGAGACCCGGTAGCCAGCGTGCAAAATAGCAGAGCGGAACTTCAGCATGGGCACAATCTCCAGCTTGAGTACGCAACAGAGCTTGTCCGGCGTGTAGTACAGCGGGACGTCCTGCAGCTCCTCCTGTACCATGGACAACACTCCCACGATCCGCCTCTGGGTACCCAGGGATTCCAGCGGTGGCTCCTGTACTGCCTTAAGCAAATCCTGAACGAATTCCGGGTTGTGCAGCGGTGCTGACCAGATAGGCCCGCCCAGGTGGTGCCTGTGACCGCAGTGCTCGCACTGCGAGTTCACCGCCGGTCCCGTGGGAATGCCAAATTTGAGCTGCTGCGGATTCCCCGCAGTGGGATTCGGCTTGGTTATGCCCAAAGGTTGCAGGGTGAAGGTTTCGCAGCCAGTGCACTGGTACATCCACGACTGCTTGCTCATCGAGAGCTTGCACTGTGCCTGTCCAACGTGCACTCGCACAAAGATGCGGATATAGAAATCGGCCGAGATGCTCAGCAGCGGCTCAATATATTTGCCATGCCTATTGGCATGGCTCTCGATGCAATGCAGCAGGATGCGCAGTGCCATCTCGTGGCAACACTTCATTCGCAGCGGCACCGACCCATACTTCACATAGCACGCCTCCGGAGCGTTGCCGGCCAGCACGGCCATATCGGTGGCGGTCACCAGCAGCAGGCCGCCGTCTACAAGGCACTGCATAGCACCGTCTAAAAAGCGATTCGGACATCCATACGGATCCAGGTCGACGGCATCGAAGCGCTTCTCGGCGCCAGTCGAAAGGTACATAACAGTCCTATGGGATATAGTTCTTATGATCACTTTTATTGGATAATATTCATTTACTTACATGGCATCCGCGTGGCTCGCCTCGATCAGCTCCTCGACCTTATTGTGCCGCACATTCGTGTTGATGGACGCCACCGCCTGGCGGGACAAATCGTTGGCCACAATCTGACGGACCCCGGCGATCTCCTGGGCGTAGCGGATGCTTCGGAGCCCGGTGGCCGCCAGAGCCTCCAAGATGCGCAATCCATCCTCATAGCGTGTGCCTGCCACATAGGCGGGCGGATCTTCTGGAGCTCCAGTTTCGGGCTTCTCCTCTGGCTCGCTCTCTTTAACCTTCCTTCGCTGCTTTTTAAGTGCCTTTTCGCTCCTTTCCTTGACTAATCTCCGGTAGTAAACATTCAGGACAGCAATGCTCAGATCCCGGTTGAATTCCTGCACAGGGTTGTAGAAGACGTTGCCGCCGGAGACGATCTCCGCGTTGCGCTCTCGTATCACGTTCTCATTGGGGTTCTCCGCAATGGCAGCCTACGAAGAAGACGGTGTGTTAGAAGCTTATATTTAATATTAAAAATAATTAATAACAACATGCGGTTTCTCCTCGTCGATTTCCATAATTATCGATTGTTCGATAAGTGTAGCCGACTCTCAATCATAAAAATGTCTGGCAGCACTCGCTGCTCATATCCGAAAGGTCAGGCAACACTGGTCCTTCATGTTTAATTAGTGTGACCAACTGGCACGTTCGTTTACTGGAGAAATTTCGGTAACAAGCGGAAAACGAAGAGCGACCCCATTGTTTTTGTGTGTTGCCAGTTTAGCCAAGCTAAGCTAGTTTTAGCATATTTGAAACTGGGAAGCTTGTACAATTTGAATCTAGCTTATAGCTTGAAATATAGCTTATTTAAAAATTCATCTAGCCTATTCTAGCTTTAAATGTATTTGCGACGTCAACGGTTTATTTTGTAAGAAAAATATTAATATATTAATTAAAGACTTAACAAATGAAAACAGATAGAATTTAAGGAAAAAATCACAAAATTTAACTTTTACGTTTTTTTTTTTAATTTAGTTGGCAACAGAAAACACTTTTGTTGCTATTACTTTTAATTGCCATAAAAACCTCAAATGAAGAGGAAAATTCAAAACTGTGAATGTAAAACTGTAGCTATAAAACTCTAATTATAGTATGATAGGTAAACGTTAAAAGCTGATTTTTAGCTTTTTGTAGCTTATTTTTTCAAGCTAGCTTATATGGGCACTCATCACCTGGCAACAACACTGGCTGCCACCACCAGAATTCCGTCACAAAACACTGCAAGAATCGGACGTGATTCGGATTAAGTTTTTGTTTTTGCACTTGCTTGGAACTTCCGCCTCCGTCGGAAACAGAAACCGTTTAGGCCGGAGCATTCCCCAATTGTGCAACGAGAAAACGCTCGCAAGAAGAAAGGAGCGCAGGGGAAGCGCCCGGGAAACGGGCAGTAACTCCCACGAAAGTGGAAATTGTGTGATGTCATTTTGACTGTGTTGTTTGCTGGCTGCCTTCTGCCCGCTGCTGCCTTCGAGTTAATTGAAACAACTTCCTGTGCTGTTGCTGATTTTCTGCTGCTGCCAACTGTTTTTTAGCGCCACTGTGTGCGTGTGGGAGTGAGTGCTAGTGTGAGTGAGTGCAACACGCGCTGGTGCTGGTATTTGCATTGGATATTGCCAGTTGTGCTGAATTATTCGCCGTTAAAAGCACACGGATAATTGGTCATTAAGAGCCCCACACATTTGCTTCGCTTTTATTTGCGGGAGAAGGAGGGGAAGCAGAGAACCCACTCACAAACACACACACACTGAAAAGAGAAAAGGTGAAACGCACGCATACCAACGAACCACACCGCGAGTGGAGTTGAGTGGGGTTTCACACCCAACAACAAGAAAAAACTCACTCCGAGTCCGGCGGCATAAACAAAACACAATAGAAACTTTATCGGATTTGTATCGATTTCCCTCCAAAACACCAAAAACAACCGAGAAGTGACGAAGCGAGCTAAGCAGAGCACAAGTCCACGATTCCGCCCAGGAAAACAACAGGAACAACGAGAGTTACACACCTGCCACGCCCACGGGCAGCTGTACCGTCCATTCGCCTCCGGAATCCACCTCTCCCAATCCCCAATTCCCCACCAGGTGATCCATCATCATGTCCACTCCCAGTGCCCCGGACAGTGGCTCATCGGAGGGCCAAAGCCAAACGCTGCAGGATCTGCGCATGGAGGTGGAGCGGCTGACGCGGGAACTTGACCAGGTCTCCTCTGCCAGCGCCCAGTCCGCCCAATATGGCTTATCCCTGCTGGAGGAAAAGTCCGCCCTGCAGCACAAGTGCGAGGAGCTGGAGACGCTCTACGACAACACACGCCATGAGCTGGATATCACACAGGAGGTGAGTTTCAACCATTTATTTATCAAATTTAATTTTCCATATCAAATTGGATATTTACAGAGCTCATTAATTCTATATGGCTGGGTTGGAGGTTATACCTGTAGATTTTGTTGTGGAATAGATTTAAATGGGGTTTTTAAGTTAAAAATGATCTCTTATTAAGAAGATCTCGATAATATTAATATTTATAATCAGTCTTCAAAGCAGAATTTTCCAACTTTATCTATGGAATGTAGACATTTTCCGAATTCAGAATTCTCGTGAGATACAAATTATTAATTACTAAAATCTATATTAAATATTTAAAGCAGTTTGTTCCTATGAATCTCATATATGCACTTTTAGAAAGACTTTTCTGATAATACCTACATATAAAGACAAAAAGGGTGAATTCAATATTCTCCTACATTTTTCATATACTATATTGTATAATTTGATTTCTTTGATTATTAGAGATAATTATTCTTTGTGCGTTAAGATTTTTATCTTTTTCTTAATTTGGCTAGATTGATTTTGCAATACCTTCCCAACTAGACTTTACTGTGGTTACGTTTCTGATCCGATTCCAAACAGTCGCTGCTTATCGGCTCGCCCAACTAGCACACACACTGACCAGCACTATTACCTGGTGAGCACACACAAAGAAAACCTTTCCACAATCGCCATCAATTTGTCTTGCTGGCAAATTAACTCGCTCACCTGTTGGCCGGCCAGTCGCTCTCTCTAAACGCCTCTTCCACTCTCTCTCTCTCTCTTTGTGGTGTCTCTGCCCCTGTCTGTGTTTGGTCTAGCAGAAATAATTGCGATCAACTCGCTGATCATGAAATCGACCATATGGTCACGTGCTGGTGTTATGTACACAGAGAAACTTCGCTAAATGGAACAGCTGTTCAGAAAAGTGGATTAGTGGATTAAGCTGATGGATGTGCTGCCATGACAGTGACGTCCAAAATGTCTCTGCCTTCCCTCTGCATTGTAAATAATTTTGTTTGTGCCCAAATCTATTAGTTAAATAACTATTGCTTTAGTCATCGTTGTTATTTAGGTTTGAATTATAGAATTTCCACTGTATTCATGTGTAGTAACAGGGGCTTGCGGTACTCTTAGCCGGCTCAGTGAACGCACTCACTCTGTACTACCCTGTCCACCAAACTCTTTGTTCGTCATGTTTTTTATTTATTCTCCAAGCCATCTCGCTCAATTGGCCTCAACTCAGTTCTAAGCATAGTTTTTTTTTGTTTCACCTCAAAAAGCCGCTGGAGCTGTTTGTTAGCCGCTGTCAGCACGGTCGATCCATTTTTGTCATTTCACATTGCACCTGTGTCCTGCTTCCACTTCCCATTCAACCCAGCCTTCCTTTCCAATTAGTCCTCGCCATCGGAAGGCATTTCCGCTGGAATTTCCACCGGCAGCGGATTACAGGACTCAAACTGCATTGCCAGGCGAGAGGGAAAAGTTTCGTCCTTTTTTGCGCCAGTGAAAATCAAATGGGGGAAACAAACAATAATCATTCTGCCGTCTATTATCATTCCTCTCCTGTCTGTTTTATTTTTCTCTGTTTTTTGTGGTCTTTTTCCAACTTTATTTTAGCTCTGTAATTCTGGTAATTAAAGCGGTTGCTAAAACAAAAGTTGGTTTAGGCCTGATTGGTGCTTAAGGGGAAAGACAGGTAAAAGCAGTTAATAAAGCAAGTTGCTGGAAATGTTTCAACATTTCTCTTTGAGTAAAATACAATGGAAATAGAATAGAAAAACTTAAACTTAAAACTTAGTTATATTTGATAGACATTTTTTTTAAGGCCTGCATATTATTTTTTTTATACAAAGAGTAGACAAAGTTGTGATTACATTTGTTTAGTTTAGTATTTTTCTTGTTCTTGACGTGTTATCGTAACCAACTACCATCTCTAACTACTATCTAGTAACAACGCTTCTTGAAGCCCTTCAATTATTTTCTACCGACAGAACTAATAGATGTGTACATGAATAAGTATTCTATGACCATGAGCTTTCATTTGTTTCTTCATGTTATTTAAATAATCAAAAGTGACAACTAGTTTGTGTAGGAATTTAGGATTGTTTTTTACCACATATTCACAACAACCGTAAGCTATCGATTGTAACGATAGTACAAGTATCGGATAAAGTTTGCTTTGGTCGCTTGTCATGCTTGTCAAAGTTGCACTTCATTTCTCGACTTCCATCCTTTTCAAAGTATTCGGTTGTTAAAACTCAATTTTGTAATAATGGAAGAAAATCTGAGTCTGGACGAGATCATTGAGCTGCGCAGGAGGCGCGATCCGAAGTTTGCCCGCGATGTGCTTGACAAGCCAAAAAACGTCGTTGATCATCGCAATGAAAACTACCAGAGGACAAAGCGCAAAAGACGCGACGCTCCCGACACCTTCAACCAGAGGAAGTGGCGACCGTCGTCGTCGCCGCCACCGGTACAAGCGGCCGGGAGCATCCACTGGCAGCCTGCTCCGCTGCGGCAGAACTATGGTAGGAATCGCAACATGAGCAACATGAACATGCGAAACAATATGGCTGCTTGGAATGACGATACTTCGGGATTTAGGCGGTTCGAGCGTCGCCCACACCCTAGACATTACGTTGACCTTGACAATATGCAGGACCTGGAGGATGAGCAGATCATTCGCGCCCTCCAAGCGGGCCGAAAAAGAAAGAAACAAAGACCGCCGTCACCATCCGTCATCATCAATCTGGACACGGATGATGATGACTTGGATAAGTCCAACGCTTCCCGGTTTCCCCTTCTACGTTCTCCTCCCTCGAAGAAGGCACAAACTGACTTGGATGGCGATCACCGAAAAATTCTGTCATCCACTGATGACAATTCTTCTAATCTGTCAATGAATCAACTGGGTTTTCGCCTGCTGGTCAGCAATCTGGATCCGTATGTGACCACTTCCGACATCCGAGAGGTCTTCGCCGACGTCGGGCCGATGTATGAAGCTAAAGTGATTCGACCCGGAACTGCCGAGGTTGTCTTCAAATCCCTGAGGGATGCCAGAAGGGCTGTGTCCCAGTATCATCGCCGCGAACTGGATGGTCAGCCGATGCACTGTCAACTAATCAGTACCCCTTCGACCGCCGTCAAGGTGGACGTGGATATACTCCACTCTGTGCTCTTCGGGAACAAAAAAGAAAGCCGTCCGTTGTTTAGTGGATATTTCAAACATCGAAAATAAAAATAAAAGATTTGCAAGCGCATTGAGGGTGTTTCTTTGATTTGCAAGAGTGAAGATTGCTAGTTGAGAAAAATGTGGGTAATCCGTATGTTGTCCAAGTTAAAAGGTCAGAGAATCAAGGGACCCTATAATTTTGCAGGATATGCAGGAAGATATTTAGGCTAACAAACATTTAACAAAATACTTCACATAGTGCATCATTAAAAAACAATATATGTATGTTTGTAGGAGTATGAAATATGTCATAATAATACAGGTGAAAAGATCTCTCATAATACAGAGGGCATTAACACCAGCACCAGAAACACCTTCTGTTTTTTACAGAAATATACACTCATGAATCTCTGTGCTTTTAGAACAAAAAGCCTGCCAATTAATTGTACGACAGGTGGTGCACTCGTACCTAGCTTGATAGTTTCCAGCTTGTTGGATTTGAACTCAACTGAACTTTTACGAGAACACAAAAAGTGCGAGAGGAAAACCAACACCCCCCAGCCAGCCCTTTCCCCCACACGCTCACACTCACACTCACACACCCCCACACAATTGCACGTTTTTAATGGATGCTTAAAATTAAAAATTTTCGCAACGTCGACGGCAACGTCACTGCGGGCATTTTTCTGTCCGCCGCAGCCCTCTCCAACTTGGAAACTCGGCAAAAATTGCAGAGCAAAGGGGTAAGAACAGGGACCGAGAGGCAAGTCAGGGACACGCAGGGGGAGACATATTTCCACTTGTAATCAAGATATCAGCCGTGGGCGACCCCACCATGAAGTGACATAAATCAGCGGCGACGGGAGCAAGGCGGTGCACAGTTTCCGTCTTCGGGGCATGGTGTGAAATTAGCTTACTAAAATTAATCGGATATTTTCCAAAGTGCCCGAGGCACGAAGAATTTCTCATCCACTCGACATTAATGCAATAGAATTTCGATTATCCGTGGGTCAGGCCAGGGAGTGCCCTTACATTTTACACAATAACTGCTTTGATTATAAGATTTGCAAGCGATGAATTATTAATAATTTAATCCTATAATTACAGGGGAATCTTGATAATCTTTACTCTCCAAAAAATATCCGAAGAAAAGAGGTTTTAGTAGAAAGAACTTATTAATTAACTTCAATTTAACAAATAGAATTTTTAAAATGAAACGAATTTGAATCCCATCTACTCAATAACTTAAACCAAATCCTTACGGAATATAGGAGGAACTAAGCTTTCAATTTTGAAACCACTAATTAAAAATAAAGCTTCTGATTTGCTGGGAAATCCTGAATGTCCTGTAACTGCTAATTTCGAAACCGTCACTGTAACTGCAAATTGGCAGCTGCAGGACCGCAGAACAAATATTTACCCAGTTTTCGGGATGTCAGAGGGGCGGAATGGGTATCCTGCGAACTGTCAGCCACATTTGGCAATTTATTCAGTTAGCTGAATCAGAGTTAGTGCAGCAGCAGCAGCGGGGAAACACGTTGTTGTTCGGACGATTGTAACTGCGGCAATTAAAAGGGCCCGAAACAAGGGCCATAAAACGAACGATGGACGCAGTGGCCAACACTTGTACGCCCCTATATATGCCATGTCCTGTGGGCTTCGGCTAGGGTGCGGGTGCCTGGGTGAGGGCCATATTTTATGGCTTACATCGCATCGCATCGCGCCACCACCATCAAGGACATTCCGTCCATTGGCAGGAACATTCCCGTGTCCAGCGTAGTTTTGTGCGCTCCCTGCGGTTGCCTGCTTTGCTACTTTTCGCCCCAAAAAGTTTTTAACACAAAATTTAATAATTAATTACCTTATTTGTCCTGGCTGGTGGCATTTAATATACGACAGGAAAGCTATTAAATATGTAAGGAAAAGTTGGAAAATATATGAAAGTTTCACAATTAGTTATTGGCTTTGATAAATTATTAATAATTTAATTCTTCAACCAATGAAGTAATTTAAAAAGCATTTTAAAAGGTTGGAAAATATTTGACTTATAGTTTTTTTTTAATATTATAAACTTCCCCCAATATCCGCATTTTAATCCTTTTTTAATAACCAGTTTTATAATTAAACTTTCCCATAATTATCCATTAATCTAAGCCTTTATCTGAATCCCCTTAAATTTCTTGGCTAGAATTCCTCTTCTCAATTTACGGCCCTTGTACATCCTGCCAAATGTTTATCCTTGCCGAATCCTTGCCAGACAATAACAATTAGAATAACAGCAGCAACGTGAAAGCCACAGGATAAAGGATGTAGAGCAGGAGCAACAGGGAAAATAAAACCCAACCGACGAGAAGGAAAAAATTATAATGATTTGACACTGATGTTCTGTTCTTTTGGCGCAAATTGCAATTCTACGGCAATCAAACTGGCAGCAGGAGCAAGTGCAGGAGCAGGAGCAGGAGCAACTGCAACAGCAACAGCCGCAATGGGGGCCATGGGCGGGTTAAGTTGGCAAGGGTTAAATGTGGCGCTTGAGCACTGACAAAACATGTTTCCGTCGACGGCTCCGGCTCTGATACACTGGGATTAACAGCTGTGAATTTTATATAGAAATTTTAAATTAATTTTTATATTTATATATAATACATTTAAATTTTTTATAGGGATATTGTTGGAGATCCAACGTCTATCTTCCGAATCAAGTCTTTGGGAAGATCTTTGGTGGTTTTTGTTTTTAATTTAATTTATGTATTTTTAAAATAAAAATCGTCTTCCCATTTCTATCAGAAGGATCTAGTGGAATATTTTCTTATTTCTTATTTTTTCTAATTTATTCCAAGTGCAGGCACTGTTTTTGTTTGTCTGTCTCGGTTGCAAGGAAATGGTTGGTGAGGGAAAAGTCTAGTATTTCCCGCCAACTGAAGCCATCTCCCCCGGCCCGCCCAGTTTTCCCCAATGGATTGCAAGCAATGAAAATGTAAAGTACACAGACTTGTGACGATGATGATGAGCGAAAATCTGGGCAAGGATGTGGGGCTGAGGAGGAGGGCAGCTGTTGTGACAATTGCAGTTTTCCAGCAGAGGACCCGGAGCTTGAAGCCCCGGCGATTGTCCTGCATAATGACGGTGCAATTTATTTGCGTAAACTTTTTGGCCCAGCTTCGCCAATTGGCCGGGATTGGAACTCTGCCAGAAATGGAAGGGAAGGGAAGGGAAGCTGGCTCTTAACACGTTCTTCGCATCCGAGTTATATCCATTGCATGGCCCTGTATGTGCTCCTGACTATTGGCTGTTAAATGTGCTCGGGATATTTGCCCAGGACATGGAATGGATGCGCGGTGCATTATGCAACCCATTCACAGGCATCGCATCGCACAGCATTCGCAACTGGAGCGAATCGTTATTATTTCTCTTTTTTAGTGGCGTTCTCTCTCAAGGATTTCGCATGGCCCGCTGCGTCCATTCCGTATATCCTGCTGACAGTTGTGAGCGTTTTTATATAGAGTCAAGTCTCAGTCCATTCGTTTTTGTGTGGCTTATTACGCTGTTGGAAAATAGAGCTGGTGAAAGGATTCGTGTGTGTTTCACATTAGCATGCCATTTGAGGATTTCGCTAATGAGGCGGACTACTTATTTCAACGGACTAATCAGCTTTAAAATCATTTATTTAGCAATTTTTTTTAAAGATGTTTTCATTTGTAGGTAAAATTTTTGTAATTGAAATTAGCTATGTCTAAAGAGTCTAGATTTAGCCACAAAATTACCATTCTCTGTCTGAAGAGCAGGGAAATTTACTATGGAATTTCTCTAGTTTAACTAGATTCTTAGTCGCATTCAGAAAATATAATGCGATTTGCAAATATGTAACTCTAGGATATAAATACATTAATTATTATTACTAGCATGTGGCTTAAATTGTCCTTCTGGCCCCTGCATTTGGCGTATTTTTCACGGATTCGCATTTCGTTAAGAGCGTAATTTGAGTTCTTTTGTGTCAGCTTCCATGCTCAAAAAAAAATTTGCACACACTCTCGCTGGTTTTCACAATTTTCCGGCTGCAGTTTTAGTCGCTTTTCTGGTTGTCGTTTTCTTTTGTCGTTTTTGGCGACATTTCAAATTCACAGAGAGAAAGAGAGAGTGTCAAGCTCGTGCATTGACATGATGGCCACAAATGCGAATGGTTCTCCATTTTCCATTTCCCATTTCCCCCATTTCCCCGTTCTGTCTCTCATTGTTCGTGTGTGGGTTAAAAATTGCAGGGCCTACAATAAGCGTGCACTGGAAGAATATTTCTATAACTGAATGAATATGTTTATTGAAATATTTTTCAATGCAATTTGGAGACAAATTTTCCCCATTGATTTTTCAAACCATATTTTGCCCAGTGTGTATCTGCTTATTGTTGCATTTGCAGGCGGTTTCGTATTTAAATTTTCATGCGTTCCATAAGAGTGAAGCTGGGACTGGGACTGGGACTGGGACTGGTAAGGAGGAGGAGCAGTTAACGAACTGGGCGTGGTGTCGCCCTGCGCAATCTGTTCAGTCATTCATGGCATACTTTATCAACGTTGGGGAGCAGCCGAACCCACTCTCTATCCCCATTCCAAACCCACTGGACCACCCATCGGTCTGACCAGGAGGAAATTGTTATAGTCGCCCCTTGTTTATGTTGTTGCTTTGCCACCTAAGTGCCCCAAACTGAAACACAGATAGACAGACCTGGTGTGTGCACTCCAAAATTCTGCTCATCGCCGTCATAATGTGGGCAATCTGCTCTATTTTTAGTGGCCTCCTCGGTCAGGAGGAGTTTCATTGCAGTCATCCGGCGAACTGATAGCTGATGGCAACAGCTGCTGCAGCTGCTGGTCCGGGGAGTACCTCCATATCTGTTCCTACACATAGGAAAATGGCCTAAAATGTGACTAATATAGGGGTATATCAGTTACTCTTGTTTAGTATTTTTAATTTAGGATGTTCTATATTAAATTCTATATTAATTAATTAAGTTTCTCGTTACGAGAATTTTAATTTGTTAATTTGTTTTGCTTCTAATGTAAAGTAAACCATTTTTCTCTGTGCCCTAATGCACTGGTCTCCCTCCTCGCACCGTTTAGACCATTTAGACGGCATCTCTCGCATTCTAATCCCAACCATGGCATGGATTGTGAAACAATCCAGCAGATACAAAGCGAGGGCAGGCAGGATGGCACAGCGACGGGAGCGGTTATCATTAAGGGGCAAAGGCAGTGGCTGGGTGGCTCAGACCCGGTGTGGTGTCTGGCCTAGGCCAAGTACATAGTAGTGGCTGTGGCTGCTCTTGCCTGGCCCTTGTGAACTGTGCTAATATTTGCTCGAGTTAATTAAAAATCTTTTCTAATTTGCATAAAGTTTATGCCGTCATTTGTTTGCGGCCTGTTGCCCGCTCGATGGCGTCACTAAACAAAGGCGTTCACTGTGACAAAAACTATCTTATGTTCTTTTATTATTTTCCTTTGAGTTCTTTTTGCAATAAGTATAGGAGAATCTATTGATGGTTTTCCTATTATTATAGATATTATTCAAAGACTACACAACTTCAAAATTAATCAAGCTTGATATCTTCAACTTAAAGAGTAGCGAAGATGAATTAGATGATTGTAGATTGAATATACCAGTTTTATAAATCAGTTGCCATTGTTTTAGACCACACTGTGGAAAATATGTGGAAATTACAGCTAAAATCTAATGATAATGGCATACCTTTGGTAGTTTCATTAAGCTAAGGAATGCTTTTATAAGCCGCCCGCATGGCCAGAACTTTTGATAATTATTGTGCACTAGGCAGAGCCATAATAAAGGGGTTTTCTTCGTATCTCTGTGGCTTTTCTTACTCTCCAACAGAAGGTATTATAATTTCTATTTGAAGTTGGAAACGGATGCTTATAATATACTATATGAATAAATTCTTATTATCAGAGATCACTTGGGTCTCAACAAAGAGTTTGGAATTTTATTACAGTCACTAGGGTTTCAGATCTTTAAAAAGGAAACTATGTCTTAAAACAATATATAAACTTAAGTAGGTTTCTCAGATATTTCATGGAATTTGTAAAGACATTTTTGATAGATTTCTGTACTCTAGGAATATCACCTCCAAATGTACCAATTATGTCCTGTAACAGTAAGTGTATTTAAACCTTCGACTTGCCCATTTCAGCTTCCTTTTCGGTCGTTGTCTAGTTGAGTCTCATTTAAGAGGCGCCTTGCAATTTAGTTGCATGAATGTGTGACAGCTTTAGGCAACTGAAATTCCATCCGAGACTCTTTGGACCCGCCTTGGCCTTTTGTTTGCTTTCTCTGCCTCCGCCTCCGCCCCCGCCCTTGCCTCCGTCTCCTTCCTCTTCTTCGGATTACACTAATTAACGAAATGCACTTGGCTTAAAGGGGAAGGAAGGAGGAGAAATGTGGAGGGGCTTCTGAGTTTGTGTTGTGGGTGTGCAATTGTCAAAAACAACAAGAACAACAGGGCCTGACGTAGCCCGGCGATAATTATACCTCCAGAAAAAAAAGAGCTGGGAATGAATGGGTGAATGGGTGTTGGGTGGGTGGGGGTAGAGAACGTTGGCCAAATAAAAGGGGTTAAGGAGGCGATGCTAATTACATGGCTTTTAGGGGAGAACCGCCAAAGGAGGAAAGTTTCTCCCAGAACTTGATGCAGTTTCCGTTTCGCCAAATCCCTGAAACGTGGTCATTCCACTCACAACCACTTGTGAATTTTGTTTGAGGCACAGTTTTTATGACGATGATGATGATCATCAGCGAGGAACTCGTGAAGCACGTACTCCAAATGGTCCCCATTCAAAATATGCCCGACGAGCGACCAACGGAGACGTTAGGGGTTGAGATTTCAATTAAAGCCGCCACAGGATTAAATATATGAGCCACACATTTAACCCTGTTCTGTCCTTCCACTCCCACTGGCTGACCATATGGACGTGGCCGGTCTCGAGCGCCCAGTTAAGGGCTTGGCCTGGCCCCATAAACATCCCGCATTCGTGTTTACCTTTGCGCTGGTGCTTTTAATCCTGGGCGTGTCCCTGGCCACCGTTAACCTTTATGTGCTCTCTTGCGTCTTTAATGCGAAGGAAAGCCAGTCGCAATTAACAAAATCCAATAATTGCAGAGGTATCTCCTCCGGTACCTCCTCTGGTAACTCTTCCGGTATCTCCTCTGGTATCTCCTATGGTATCTCCTTCCGCCCACTCATTGCTGCCGCTGATGCATTTTTCCCACTGGGCTGATAAATAATTACAGGTGGATTCAGAGTGATAATTGTTAGCCTTGCCAAGCACACAGTATTGTAATCCTCTGAAAGTCCTTAAAGTGGTTCAAATATCAAGAAGTTAATACATTTAATAATTATATTTTCTGCATACAATTATTTATAATGGGTAAACAAAAAGTTATGGAGTAAAAATTATTAAAATCAGTTATTAAGTAAGACTTCTAATGATTTGTATTTCAAAAATGAATTGTATCTAAATAAGTTTTTCAAGTCTCTAGCGAAAGGAGATAAGATTACCATTTTATAGTACAAATTGATTTAAATTTGATTAAAAAAGGGTTTTTAAAACTATGTAATCTAATTTTAAGGACCTTAATTCTATTAACATTTGGTTCCTTTTGAAATAGTTAAAGACATAATTTTTACTTCCACAACATTCATGTTCTAATTAATATGTTCTTGTCATTTTTAAATTTTAATTTTTTAAATACTATTAAATCTACCAAAGAGATGTTCCAATTCTCAATATTTGTTACTTTTCATCAAATCCTTAAAATATTTAAAAGAATATTCTTCCCTCACATATGTACATACCTTTTCTCAGAGCAGTTCAGATAGCGAATTTAATGAAAAATAAAAAAGCCAGTGAAAGGCAGGGGGCGTCATCAGCATCAGACCGGGCAGGCGGCAGAAGAGCTCCCGAGTGGCCAACGCCCCTCCCATGCCACTCCAATCCAGGGCCCCAGATCCCCTCCCTAGTGATTGTGTGGGACATGCAAATGGCTGCAATAAAATCGCTGGCATTCGCGGTGGGCAGGCAGGAAACTTTTATGATTACTTTGCTTTGGCGCAGCCCCACGCCGCCCATCTGACACGTGCTTCATGTTCTGTTCCGTTTGATTATTGCAGGCGCTGACCAAGTTCCAGACCTCGCAGAAGGTGACCAACAAGACGGGCATCGAGCAGGAGGACGCCCTGTTAAATGAGTCCGCTGCCAGGGAGACATCTCTCAATCTGCAGATCTTCGATCTGGAGAACGAGATCAAGCAGCTCCGCCATGAGCTGGAGCGGGTGCGCAATGAGCGCGACAGAATGCTCCAGGAGAACTCGGACTTTGGCCGGGACAAGAGCGACAACGAGGCGGAGCGTCTGCGTCTCAAGTCCGAGCTGAAGGACCTGAAGTTTCGCGAAACACGCATGCTGAGCGAGTACTCGGAGCTGGAGGAGGAAAACATATCGCTGCAAAAGCAGGTCTCCAACCTGCGCAGCTCCCAGGTTAGTCTAACTATAAAATCCATTCCAAAAGGGGTTTTTTAATTAACCTTTTTGTCATTTTACAGGTGGAATTTGAAGGTGCCAAACATGAGATTCGTCGCCTCACCGAGGAAGTTGAGATTCTGAATCAACAGGTCGATGAGCTGGGGAATCTCAAGAAGATTGCCGAGAAGCAAATGGAGGAGGCGCTGGAGGCTCTGCAGGGTGAGCGCGAGGCGAAGTATGCGCTGAAGAAGGAGCTGGATGGGCACCTGAACCGCGAGTCCATGTACCACATCAGCAACTTGGCCTATAGCATACGTAGCAACATGGAGGACAACGCCAGCAACAACTCGGACGGCGAGGAGGAGAACCTGGCGCTCAAGCGTCTGGAGGCTGACCTTAGCACTGAACTAAAGTCACCCGACGGCACCAAGTGCGATCTGTTCTCGGAGATCCATCTGAACGAGCTGAAGAAGCTGGAGAAGCAGCTGGAGAGCATGGAGAGTGAGAAGACTCATCTGACGGCCAATTTGCGAGAGGCGCAGACGAGCCTGGACAAGTCTCAAAACGAGCTGCAGAACTTCATGTCCCGCCTGGCCCTTCTCGCAGCCCATGTGGACGCGCTCGTCCAGCTTAAGAAGCAGATCGATGTGAAGGAGCAGGGCGGCAAAGAAAGCGACCAGAAGAAGGAGGAACTGGAACAGCAGCTGCGTGGCTTGATCTCGCAGTATGCCAACTGGTTCACACTTTCCGCCAAGGAGATTGACGGCCTTAAGACTGACATTGCCGAGCTGCAGAAGGGCCTCAACTACTCGGATGCCACCACCACACTGCGCAACGAGGTGACCAACCTGAAGAACAAGCTCCTCGCCACGGAACAAAAGTCCCTGGATCTGCAGAGCGATGTGCAGACCCTAACCCACATCTCACAGAATGCTGGCCAAAGCCTGGGCTCAGCTCGGAGTACTCTGGTGGCTCTAAGCGACGATCTGGCCCAGCTGTACCATCTGGTGTGCACTGTCAACGGGGAAACGCCAACGCGTGTCCTGTTGGATCACAAGAGCGACGATATGAGGTACGCCTTTTTACAGAAAAGAATTAGCAAGTTTATTTAAACGTAACCAATTGGTTTCATTACAGCTTCGAGAACGACTCACTGACTGCCATCCAATCGCAGTTCAAATCTGATGTCTTTATTGCCAAGCCACAGATCGTGGAGGACTTGCAGGGCCTGGCGGACTCCGTGGAGATCAAGAAGTACGTGGACACGGTCAGCGATCAGATCAAGCATCTGAAGACAGCCGTGGAGCATACCATCGATATGAACAAGCACAAAGTGCGCTCCGAGGGTGGCGATGGTGAGTACTGTATAAACATTTATTTATTATTGGTCTAACATTAAAATCCCTTTCAGCCTTGGAGAAGGTCAACACCGAGGAGATGGAGGAGCTGCAGGAGCAGATAGTCAAGTTGAAGAGCCTGCTGTCCGTCAAGCGCGAGCAGATCGGAACGCTGCGCAACGTGCTCAAGTCAAACAAGCAAACCGCCGAGGTGGCTCTCACCAATCTCAAGTCCAAGTACGAGAACGAGAAGATCATCGTCAGCGATACCATGTCCAAGCTGCGTAATGAGCTTCGACTGCTCAAGGAGGATGCGGCCACCTTCTCCAGTAAGTGGAAGTTTTCTATTGGTGCGATTTACATTTAACATGTTTGATTATTTTTAGGTCTGCGTGCCATGTTTGCCGCTCGCTGCGAGGAGTACGTTACTCAGGTGGATGATCTCAATCGCCAGCTTGAGGCTGCCGAGGAGGAGAAGAAGACGCTCAACCAGCTGCTGCGCTTGGCTGTCCAGCAGAAGCTGGCCCTCACCCAGCGTCTCGAAGAGATGGAAATGGACCGGTGGGTGCACTTGGGTCGTTAAAAGTCAGCTGCATCAAGATCCCCTCTTCCCAAGAAAATCAAACACTTTCACATACCCATCACACCATTTTAGTTCCTCTTCTCATCTCCCCCAAACCCCCAGAGACTCCAGCAATCGGTAAGCACCTGCATATATGGCTGCCAAATGAGTTTGCATGCGCTAACCTGCTGCTGGAATCCGCCTAACTACATAATAAAAAATCGCTGATTGCGCTGATTAATCATTGGAAATGTATATAACTGAGTGAAATTGATCAAATTAGTCTTGTTTGAAATACCTGCCTTGTTGAGGAACATCGGCTTTGACAGAAAACTCCATATCAGAATACATAATAAGAATCCGTATTGACCAAATTTGATCGATAAACTCTTAAAGGTTCCATATCCTCGACTAACAAGTATTCTCTTCCCTCCTTCAAAACAGCGAAATGCGTCACGTACGTCGCCCAATGCCCGCCCAGCGGGGTACTAGCGGCAAGTCCTCGTTCAGTACGCGTCCTTCGAGCAGGAATCCAACGAGCGGCAACACCAATCCCTTCTAACATAAGATCAGCGTGCAGCGTAAACTTTTGGCTTTGGTTTATACTTTGCTTAAGTTGTAAATTCGTTGGAGTTCCTGCGGAGAGAGAGGGAGATACACGCGATATCCTACATGTCCAGGCTCTGTCCAGCTATCCAGCTCTACTATAACTACGTTTGTTTGTATTGTATTTGTATTTATTGAAAGTTTAGTTAGATGAAAGGTTTGTGTTAGACGAGGAAGCCGAGGAGAATGGTTATTAACACGGTTAGTTACTTAAACGTCCAATTAATTTAATTAAACGAGAAGATGGCAAGATTAAGCAAAAGATTAAATGATAACGTTACGTATTGTATTTTTCTATATATTCACATGACGTAAATGTGCATTTGATTACGTCTTACCTTTGGTTCGATTCGAGTTTCGTTAACTTTCGCGTTGATTGTTTCGATTTCAACGCTGTGCGCAAGCGATAAAATTGACAAACCCAAAAACGATAAATAAGTTGAGATGTTAAACTCGCATGATATTGATGATATTGGCAACTGAACCACGTATTAATTGGCCTGCCCCGATAACCGAGAGTATTTTTACAAGGCCCAAGACCGTTAATGTACGTAAAGAACCAGAGGCCGATCTGGGCCGTAATTACCATATGTATGTAACCGATGGTTTTCAGCCATTGAACTAAGAGTAGCAACAACCGGGCTACTCGTCTCAAAGACGATTCTGAACGACGATGATAGATTTTTGTATTTATTGAGCGGTAATATGGCCGTCCTCATATGAAGAAGTTGTAGGAAATTAATTATTATTTGCAATGAAGAAAAAACTTAGTTTTTTGTGGATTATTTAGCCTTAATTATGCAGACATACATTATGATTTGTGCATTATTATTTAATTCAATTAATAAATTGCAAACGACAAAAAAATATTAGCCAGTAAATGCTGATTTGTTTTTATTACTTTATTATTTAAGAAGTTGCTGCAGCGACACACTCAATTATGGTTTGCCTGACGATGTCAAACAGCCTTAAGACGATGTATTGTTTAAATAAGAATTAACTAACTATGATGATTACCAAGCAGCTTAGCCAACAAAATACAAAATAACGAGACAACGCGTTAAAGTTTAAATAGAGGATATTATTATGTAGCAAATTGAACACGAATCGAAAGTAGTGACAGCAGCCAGAGCACTTTCTGTAGTGGTACTTTAATTACTCAGCCCCGAACCCCTCCAAGAAACAGAAACTAACTAACTTTGTTGCTTCTTTTTGTGTTTTCGTTGTCAATCGGATGAGATCGATCGATGTTCTACATGAAATTTTATATATACAAGATCGTATATTGTGTAAATTACCGAGCCATTAAATTGAATTTATATTTAATAAACACAGACACACACACAACCACAACGTCCATTCATGCATTCACAGATAGACTCCTCGGAGTTGCCTATAGCAATTATTTAATGGAGAAGGAACAGCTCTAACCAATTGTAAATATATTTATATACATAAATATGGCAGTTAGTAGATACATATATGGAGGCGAGAGGAACAAAGCGAACAAAACAAATTGCATACATATTTCAAAATGATTTTATTGTAATTTTTACCGTCCCTTTTTGCGAACGAACAAAAATACAAAGTCTATTTACGCAACTCACTGAACCAATAACGAACGAACAAGAAGCACTTCACCTTAAGTTTCGTGTCCAAGCAAAAGTCCGAGAAATCACATATAACTCATACATCGATATCGATCCAACAGGCCAAAGTATTGATAGCCAATATGCAAACTACATACATAAATCGTATAAATAACTCAAGAGGATAACTTCAATTAGAGACTATTGATAACCGCAGAGCAGAGAAAGGTAAAACCCAAAACCGAATAAATAGTTTTCTATTTCCCAAAATAAACAAAAAATATATAAAATAAATATGACAAAGAGAAAAAGCAATTGAATTTAAGATTTGAAGGATATTTAATGTAAGTTTTACGATAATTTGCCGGCAAACTGCATTAACTTTGCATGTGGTAACTGTGGACATATGAGAAGTGCAACAGAGTGTGCAAGGGATAAGCCCAGAGAGGAACATAAATTATACAAAAATACTTATTGCAAAATATGTGAAAAATAAAGAAATTAGCAAATATGAGTTTGAGTTGTATTCAATTTTGCGCCTTATTGGAAAGGTAAGTACAATTTTAGAAATTAATGAGTATGTGGAATAATATTGGTAAATATTTTTATAAAAACAATTCGATTTATTATTTACTTAATATTTAATTTACTGGAATATATTCTTTTAATAAATTATACGTTTTCAAAAGTCTAAATATTAAATTAAATATAACCAAAACAGAAGCTCGCTTCTGTGACACTCACACAGAGCAGCTTCGGTCAGTTAACGCTTCCACGCACTGCATTTTACCCAAAAGACGGCGGTTCAAACCCACAGTGGGCAAGTTGAAAAAATAATATTTAAAACTTAGTTTATAATTATTTTTTTTTAATATTCTTATTTTTTCAAATAATTTTAGAATTTCTCATATATTTTTCACATTTTTCACAAGCGACTAACAAGCATTTTCGTCTACTGTCTCGTTTCAGACTTCCCACAAACGAAACCCACCCTCAGCAGTTGACTGACTGGCGCACTGCGTCGACTGGCTCTTGTAATTCCCAAGTACGGATTCCGCGTGAGCTAAGTATAAATAGCGCGTCGAGAGTTCTCCGCTTGGAAGTGTATTCTGTGATTGTTCTGTGCATCGATCGATATATAGATAGCCATATCTGTTTATCAGATCTGCTCAGTGCCGACCCTCCGTCACACTTTGTTTCCCAGTAATTCTGCCTGGCATTGCTGTGGCAACACGTTCGGTTCGGCTTTCCGCTGCCTTCCGCCGGCAACGACGGGTTGTCGGCGGTCGACGCACGGTCGTGCGCTTGTCATCCGTCGCCCCCTCCGCCCCGCGGATTCTGGTCTCGGCCGGAACACGTATTGGGCGGGGACGGGCGGCGGTGCCGGTGCTGAAGCCGACGACGTTGCCCGAGTCAGCCACTTTCAAAATTTCTTGGTTAAGTAACTTTGTAGCTTAGCTTCGGATTTTCGTAATAAAATTTGCTGTTCAGAACACTTCCATGTACGCGGCATTGCCGAGCAATTTGCCCATTCTTTTGCTACAGGATTTTAAATTTGGTTTTTTACTATACTTTTTTTGTTACTCATAAGGATAACGAGGGAAGGGAATCCGATGTTTCTAAAGAATACTGTGAACTTTTATGATATGAAGACTGTATAATAGTAAAGATTAGGCCTTTAAAATTAAATCATATAAACGAAATATTGGAAAATAAATACAAATCTGAAATAATCAGAATAAAATAAACTTAAATTTTATTTAGTTTCCTTTGATAATAACTCTTAGCAATCGTTGTAGGAATATTGTCGTATAACGTCCTAGGTATATTGTAGTTAAAATTGCATAAATGAAGATAACGAAATGCTTAAGAGGTGAAAATTTATATAATCCTCTCTAGTCTAGAAAATGTTAGAAAATTCTATCTTTCAAATTTTAAATCTGCTGGATAAATTCTTTAAAAATTATTCTTCTAAGCCATAGACACTTGGTTAAAGGTGTGCCGAAAAATGAATGAAACTTAACAATTTTAAACATTCTTCGCCTAAAATTTTATAGAGTCGCAATAAAGGAATTTACCTATAGTTGAAATTTAAATCTTTTCATTTTTCTTCACCTCACGCTCCCTAAGAAATCCGGTAGACCTCAGCCCAGATTATTTCACAACAAATACCCGGAATCGGCCAAGGCCATCAGAGGTTAACTGGCGAATTGCACGCACACCCGGCCAACTCAACCGAGCTCCCAAGGTCTCAAGGATTTGCACGTCGGCGTACCCTTTGCGTATATGAATTAACGACTTTAAGAACCGCTTAAATAAAATATTAGTCAATTGCTTAAGTTCATAAATCGATACTTTATAATTTATGAAAATTGTTCTGGACTCTCGTCGGTTATAAATAATACCTCACTAAGTATTTAATGTTTTTATATAATTAAAGAACCATTGAAATCCGTATGAATTCTTAGGGAAAAATTATGAATTATTGATTTTTACTTAAATATTTTTTTCTTAGAATATATTCTATTATTATTTTTTATAGAGCACTGAAAATTTTGAGAAAAGTTAATAAATTAATCAATTCCAAGGACCTGTCAAATGTTCATTTAAAGTCGTTTTTGACTCAGACTTTGACTAAAAGCCGAGACTTTCTGGCTGCGAAAACTGGGCAAAGTTCTTAGGCCAGAGGCGCTGTTATACGAAATACGAAAGAGGATATTAAAACTAGCTAAATATCTTAAGTAAAACGAACCTGATATAAAAATTTAATACTAAAAAATAAATAATAAAAAATGTAAGATTCAGAGAAATCTAATATTATTTCACTCAAATATAACCATTATTTTATTTATTAACTGGGACTTACTTCAAAAACCATCCTACAATGTTCCAAAATGTCAAATCCATACATGAAATTTATTAGTTCCCAAATTGATCCTTTTTAAATTTGCTTCGGAAGATTTAACTCCTTTTCACAATCTGTGCCACTGAATTAATTGCATTATTCACCTTCACATTGACCGGGGGCCACCAGATTGTAGGGTTAGTTGGCCTTCCGCTGTCAAGGACACGTGTCGCAGGAAGTTCAAAGAGCCGACAACCGGAAAAATCAATAATGTCGTATAGCCAGTGTACATGTGAACACGAAGGCGACTCCCTTAGCACGTGTCAGGATTTAGGGTTGGGGTTATCCCTCCCCATGAAATTCTACCCAGCGGTGAGTGGACAAATATCGCGTGATTTTCATGGAAAACCCTCTGCAATTGGCTGGCGAGTTCTTGGGAGTGAGTGTTTCTCCATCGTTGTTTGATCGATGTCTGGACTCCATTAACTGGACGTAATGCTTGTTGTTTTTCGTTCGTGCTATCAAGGCATTGTGAGTTGACTTAGGTCCTACCATAACCCCTACTACGATTTTATTTATTGTTGTGGAATTTCAATACTAACATTTGACATAATTCCTATTTATTTGGAATTAGCTCATGTGCATACATGGGGAAAGTCTTAAACGAGGGGAAATTTGGCCATTTGCAGGGTCTTGCATGACTGTGGGGAGGGGGTTACGATTTGTTTTATTGTAAATATATGTACATAAGTACATATGACCGATATGCGGGGAATTTCGAATTTTACCATTATCAGTTTGTTTGGTTTGGGAAGTTTCAGTTCTTATTGTTTACTGCTTTTAACGTGGGGTACTACGAGTGGTTTTCTTATTAACCCTATCAATGAATACAGTTTTTGATTAATTTTTTCATTGTATTTGCTGGGGTATCACTTTTTAATTAACATGCCTTGCTTTATTTATCAGATATTTGTTTTCTAATATATAAAATACCAAATTTACGCATAAAAAAACCAATGTATGTTTAGAAAACTTAAAGCCTTATCTCCCCTACTGACCCCTAATGAGTAATACCACTATCACTATTGAATTCAATATATTATGCCAATATATGTGTGCATGTTACGCTAGCCCCTTTCATTACAATGAATCAGCAAGTTATCAAATTCCTTGGAAATTGGCATCCCGAATGTCAGAGTTCGTCCGCCCGGAAAGTGAAAGCTGCTCCGGAATTCTGAACATGGAACAAGTGAGTCACGGCATGGGGCCTCTGCCGGAGTAAAAATTAATGTCACAACAAATGCCGGCGCAGGATAATATCCTTTTTCCAGGAATCGTTCGCTGAATCAGGCCTGCAAGTCTTTGGGGGGTAAAGCGGGAACGCCAAAGTCACACACATTTGTAGACACTCGGTGCTTCGTGCATTTTCATTCATAAACGCCGGAAAAGCTTTTACCAAGCGACTGCTTGTGAGGATGAGTCACAAGTGGAAGCACTGTGAAAAAAATATAATGAACAACAGGCGATAGAAAATACATTTTATTATTAACAATATTTAAACCCAAAATTTAAATAAGTAAAATTTGTTTAAGTACTCTTTGTAACAGTTCATTTATTTATTTATTGTTATTGTTATTTATTTTACGTGTATCTTTTTGCTTATAATAGCCCAGAAAATTAACTTAAAATATTTATAAAGATAGCAAGGCATATCACGTATACGCCTAGTTGAACATCGCTTCGTTCAAGCAATATAAAAAAGTAAATGAAATAGTAAGAACTAACAATAACTAATTATTTCTAAAATTAAAATCTTATTCCTCCGTAATATGTCAGGAAAATATTTTAGAGCTATTAAAATGAAAAACTATATTACGTATCCGCCTATTTGAACATCCCTTCGTGCAAGAAATTTTCCTTTCATACATTTTTTTAAATATAAAAAAGACGATTTCATTATAATTATAACCCAATAAAGTTTGAAATAAACAGGAATCTATATTTACAACAAATGCAAAAGAAGGGTATTCAATGACAACTATGAAAACAGTTAGGATCATTAGAAGTGGTCTGTTTTCCTTAAATCGTAAACCAAAATGACCAATTGTTTATAGTAGCCAAATTTAAATTTCAGTTGAATAGATAGTAAAAGCGTAACGCTGGGATGACTAAGTATTAAAAATAAACTTGCGTTGATAACAATTAAAGAGTTCTTAACTAAAACAACAACTCCCACAGAGCTGTTGTTGAAAATGCATCATCATTTTATATTTATTTACAACTGTAATAACATTTAAGCTTGAGTTTTGATTGGAAGTAGTAGTCACTTTTTAGGAATTTCCCTGACGACCAGATCTGAAGATCTAGATTTCTCGAATGGCTACAAATAGAGGTTGGTCAGAGGAAAACTTGTGTGGACAGCCTGGATTGTTTTGGTTTTGCTTTTGGCATTCCGCTCGAGCCGCGCTTACGTGACTCAGCACAGCTGTGGAAGAAACAGAAGCTCGCGCTCCGCCTTCTGCTAATCTGGCTCTCTTTGGCCGTCTCTCTTCGAAGCTTAGCTTCGATCTTCGCCTGTGGTTGTTGTTGCTTCTTACGTGTGCTTGTGACAACAACTCCTCGAAAGCTCTTGGGGCTCCCGCCACAACTTTTGCTTTGGTATTGAAAGTTTTCGCCTGGCTCCCCTTCTTGGCTTTGGCGTTGGCGTTGGCGAGTCTTCAATTCGCTGCCGTCGTGATCGGTTGTGCGCGTCGTGTCGGTGTTTTTTATCCATATTTTGTTAGCTCCGTGCGTTATTTACCTTTTCTTCAAGCTTTAAGCTCTGTCGATCTTCGTCTCCGCCTCACGCTCTCGGTCTCCGAATCCGAGTGCGACTCCATATCCGAATCCAAAGGCAGGTTGAAATACCAGAAAACCTGTGCTCAGTTTGTAGATAAAAATAAAATGACAAGTAAAAGAGATGCATGAAAACTGTATATGAATTCAATTGAACGGCGCAGCAAGTTTCACTTGCAAGCCACGAAGCGAAAGAGCAGCAAAGAAAACAACAACAAAAACGACAGCATGGCGCGTACCTTTATAACGGCAGAAAACCGCGGCGCACGTATTGATAATTTCGATTAAAATTGAGCGTTTTACCGATTAGATTACACGGCACATCGACAATTTAACCAGGAGACATCGCAGGCATTACCAATAAAAAAAGAAACAGAAAACGGAAAGCGAAAAAGAGAGGGAGAGCGCGAAAACAAATTACCAAAAATTAAAATCCGCCGCCACTGGGGCGAAAACAAAAACAAAAGCTGAGCGATGATCGCATAAGCATAAAGCCCGGAATTCCCTAGAAGAAAACGACGTCATATTAAAGCGCACGCTCTCCCACACACAGACACTTGCTCACGCTATCGCTCTCTGGCCGTGGCTCTTTCTCTTGCTCTTTCTTCTTCGCTCAGCCCCCATCCCCATCCCCAACCCGCTCTCGCTTTCGTCGGATCTTCGATTTCTTAACTTTTCATTGGTTTCTGTTTCAAACTGTTCTCCCATGGGCTCTTGTTATTTTGTTGTTGCTCCCCGATATTAACGCACCCGCTTTGTGCCCGCGCAAAAATTAAATAAAAAGTAAAAAATAAAGAAAGAGAAGAAAACATTATTTATATATAAATAATAAGCAAACCGGTTTACGTGATAGGTTGTGCTCCTTTGTGTGTGTGTGTGTGTGTGTGTGTCTTATTGGCATTTTTCAACTATAAATAAATGGCTTTTGCACTTAATTTACATAACGGGACAATTTTCCGACAAAACAATAAAGCTGTACAAAAATTAATAAAATTAATTAAAAGTGTACTAATTGATTCGCGTTAAATTTTCAGGTGCCCGCAATTAATACCAACGATCAGTGATCAATGCATATAACAAGTTTTTCAGATCACTTCTTGACTTAGGTGAGTCCCCGAAAGCCTAGCTTTACTTTGTCATTTATAATGACCTTTGATTCCGTTTGATCTTGATAGATGCAAGGGAAAATCCTAATGGGCGGGATCTTCGAGAAGAGTCTTCACTATATTTGAATATTATTTGTTAGCAACTAAGGGCTGTGTTGCTTAGGTTTAATTTAATTTTTCGATAGTTTAGTTTCTTAAATGAAATGTTATAGTTAAAATGTGCCAAAAGGTGTTATAAATAAAGTATTATATAGTATTGAAAATACTATAATTGATTTTCGTACAGTTTAAGTTCATTGCTTTCTTTTTGACGCCTGAGCAATAAGAAAATGTTCCCTAATAGTGATTAAAATGTCCTAAAATTATAACAAATTAACAAATATAATCGTATTGAAAACCCTTTTTGTTTTCGATAATTCTAAAATAAAACATTACAGAGCTTATTCCCTATGTCAATGGCCCTTGCTGTAAAGTATTTGTCACTTTCTAGGGAAGTTGGAATTATTAATTTTCCCATTTAAGGTTAGAGTTATGAAAAATTACAATTAAAATAACTAATCCTCTGCGAATAATATTTCGTCGAAAACACAAATATTTGGAAATAATTTCCCAGTTTGTAATGTTTATCGAAACATCGTTAAACAGTTCAAAATAAGTATAGTTAGAATAATATAGATTTTTTAAATATTAAGTTACTAATAAAGTACCAGAATTTGTTAGTTCAAGATTAATTTTCCCAAGATACTAGCTTCTGGGATATTTTGATATTTTCCTATAGACTTCAATTCAAGTTCTCGCATAATTCTAATAGTTAAACTATATCAAGTGGTGTTAGTTTCGCTCCTCTTCATTAATAGGTGCGTGGACTGCTTACAGTGTAACCCAAAGCTTTTTTGGGTGGCAATTATCCACTTGCGTATTAAATAATCCACTGTGAATGCAAACGATAAACTGAAATAATGGCCAAAACACCTGTGTACATGGCAGCGCAGTCGCAGAGGCTTCTGCCTGCGTCGCCGACAAACGAAAGTTTCTTACGAGGCGGCGCACGTGTGTGTAGTGGTGGTAGTGTTTTCGTGCCTGTATTGGTGGGTGGAAGGGGTGAGAAATGGGGGCTGGGAGGTTGGTCGGTAGATGGGAAAAGCTTTTGCCACAGTGTATTTCGCTTGCATTTGTTTTTTTTTCGCGGGCATTCAAATACGCCGGAGGGTTTTTCATTCGTTTCATTCTAAGATCGACTCTATGCCTTTGCGGTCGTGTGTTCGCGGTTTATTTCAATTATTTTTATTTCGTTCGGTTTAAATTCTTTCCGCCGCAAAATATTAAAAAACAAAATATTTCCGAAATTTATTAACCACAAAGAGCGGTTATTGTGCTTCTTCGGTTGTGTGAGAGTGTGAAGGAAATAAGTTAGTCATGTGTCTTAACTGGTCCTTGGTTTAATTCGCAGGTAATTATGAAGAAAAAAGGCTTTTAGCTAATTCAGTGTAATTTTTGAAATATTCAAAATAAAAATAAAAAAACTGCAGCCGAGCTAAATGCAAACCGGCTGCTGACTCACTTCGCGAGTGTTTAGCGTAGGAAAAATAAAAGCGAAAAGTCGCATTATTTCAGCAAGTCATCTACGACACACAAAGCTCGAGTGCCGCTGGAGATCTGTGTGCTGACAGAGATCTAAGGCCAAGTAAATAGATGATATTCCGTATATCCAGTGGTAGTTTCCCCATATGCTAAACCCGGAGTCATGATTGATACGATCTGTAGGTGGGTAAGGCCCTCTATGCAAATCATCAATCAATAGGAATTCGCTGTTCCAACGATATAATACGAGGCGTGAGCATTATAATTGGGTTGATGGATAAGATATAGGTGCAAATGTATATATTTTGGCTTTGTGAGAGTCACATGGGAATGATAATTCCCAAAAAATTAAGCTGTTTATTGTGGTGAAAATATAAGAGTGTTGTCTTGATTGGAACTTTGTTGTTTACATAGCTATGTCAGTCACATTTCCAAAAAGAATTGTCGGAATTATAAATTTTAAAAGTTCATTAAAAAATATTTCTAAAATTCTATCAGATTATTTTTAATTTTATTTTTTCCTGATTATAAAATGTGCGGAACTTTTAGCTTTGATTTTATATTAGGGAAAACAGTTTCTATTGTTATTACCTTTAGTTTGTAGTCTACGGAAGTTTAAAATCTAGGTTTATAAAAATAATTTGCCGAAAAAATATCAAAATTGTGATATTAAACTATATTAAGGGTATTGCCAAAAGTTTTATATTAATAATGTAAAGGTTTATACTTATGCATAACATTTTCTATGAAAACAAAGAAGTTTATTAGATAAACAAATGTTTTTGCTGTATTTTTTACAATTATGTAAAGTTCTCTATTTAAAAGATAAGATTCCCCAAAAGTAGTTTTGTATAATATTTATTCATGAAATATTCAAGATAATATTTTCTTCCTGTTTGCCATAATGTAACCCCCCAGTTTTGAACTACTTGTATAGTTTGGGAACTAGTTCCATCGATTTGTCAGCATATCGGTTATTTATTTTTATTTGAGCTGTAAATTGCTTGACGCCAACGATCGTTAAAAACATTTGGCTGTCTGGAGGTTTTGCGGAACCCGTTTCTCTGAGGAATTTTTGGCTGCTTCTGCTGCTTTGATGTTGATCTTAATCTTAATTTGTGGTGCTGGCGCCAAAAGAACTTTTTTCTGTGTGCCTTTGCTGTTGGAAATTGCATAAAATTAGCATCGTAAATGATCGAAACGAAATGTTTTTATTTTATTTTGTTTATTTACCTTTTTATTTAGTTTTTTTCGCAAAAGAAGTTAGAACTGTGCAGATTAGCGACGGCGATCAGGGCTTTTATTAATCAATTTTATGGTTGCCAAAAACTTTTTACATTCAATGGGTTTTTTTCTGGTGGAATTTTATCCAAACAAGAAAGGAAGCTAATTTCGGGAAACCGAAGTTTGTATACCCTTGCAGCTTGCAATTGGAGCATGAAAATCGGTCATAACTTCGCCAAAAATGCATTAATTTCAATTCGGAAAGTTTTTCCGTGCTAGTTTTTATCAGCTTAACAAACCAGCAAACCGAATTCAAAATTAAAAATGTTTCAGAATTTTCGAATTTTTCACAATTTTAACGATGTAACCCCTTACATTTATTTCAAAAAATGGGTCAAATTTTTTGGCTGAAAATTGCTAACACCTTCAAGGGTTTTATGATCATAACTTGGCTAAAACTCAACCGATTTCAGTGTAGTTTGATTTTTTCTTCTTGGTTTTTTAATGCGAACATTTCTGCATTTAAAACTCGATATCTCATTTTTGGCCAATTTTTGACAATTTTAACGATGTAACCCCTTACATTTTTTTCAAAAAAAATGGTAAAATTTTTTTTCTTGCCGGACATGGCTAGATCGATTCGGCTGTCGATGCTGATCAAGAATATATATGATTTATAGGGTCGGAAATGATTCCTTCACTGAGTTTTAAGCTTTTGACTGAAATTATAGTACCCTGCAAGGGTATAAAAATGTCATAAAAGTTTACCAAACTTTGGCAAAGACTTCAGTGTTGTTCTTCCGAAGCAAAAGTTTGACAAACTATTTAGTTTTTTCCCATTGGTTTCTATTTTTATGCCTGTAATCTTATTTTCGGTTATCTCTCAGTATTTTGTTCGTTATTTATACGCCCCACACCTGAGTATTATCAGTCTGAACGGAACGCACTGCAGGTGCTATCTGATGGGCGTAAACGGTAGCGATTTGTTTTTTTTTCTGTTTTCGTCAGCTATCTCCCAATAGTTGCGGTTGATATAATCGAAAATCGTAAGCAGAATCGGTGGTATTCGGTTGCTTAATTACCTGCAGAGCTCCATGTTCCCTGAGTGACATTTTCAATTGGTCTGTGGGAATTTCCCGCTGTGGATATCCGCAAATAAGGAGATTCGTATCGTCCAGGGGGTAACTGACCTATTCCCGCTCTGTTCTATACGAGAGTCACGTAGTTAGTGAATGATTCTTTGGCCAACAGTGGGTGGCACACGAGCGAATTCCTGGCATTTTTCAATCTATAGCGAAGTGGCGAAAATTTTCTTCTGTGACTCATGCCGTTTTCGTGGAAATTCGTGGCTCAGTCAAAATTGAAATATTTTGTTATTAACAATTCAGATGGTCCGAGAATATAATGCATCCATTCATTTTTCGCGTAGGTATATCCTATATATCCTATACATCCTCTCTGCCCAGCATAGATCCGTAAATTTGTATTCTGGCAAACTCATTAGCGGACTTTCTGAACTGGCGCCAACTGCTTGAGGCGGATTGACAAGTGTCGAGGGTCTTTTCCCCGCGGATATTGAAACGGAAATGCCAATATAACCCAAAACCATATGCCTACCGCATATATATATTAGATAGCTACCCCCTGGGTACACAAATGCACTTGAATAATGTGTTTATATTCACTGCGAAAACAAACAAGCCCCTGTTGATGCATTTTATGGTAATTTTCGAGATACCTTTGCATCTTTTGCTTAGATTAGGAGGCGCATTTTGTGCGATTCGGTTTTTTTCTCCCCCAAATAGTGACTCAGTCTGGTAGGGTTCATAAATATAGCATATAGCATGGCATTAAATTCGATATAAACATGAATTTGTTTTGGTTGGGAATTTTTATATGATTTTTGTATTGTGTGTGTGCTGCGGTAATTGGCCGATGTTTTTTATGATCTTTATTGGGATCAAAATAAATTACTTTATAATACTAACAAAAATGAAATCCCTTTTGTATATACTCTTAGATTTTAATGCTCTTATATTCATGCATAGTTATTTTATTAATTGTTTGAGAAATCGATAAAACACGTGTGCGATCTCAATCGTTCAATTGTTTATACAATTGCCAAGCTAAAGTTTATTGACACCGGTTATAAAGTTTTCATTTTCTTGATACCAGCCACAAATATGGGAAATGTCGTTCGTATATATGTATATCGTATATATCTTTCAGTCCTGAAAAATTGGGACAACTGCCTCGGCGAAAGAGAAAATTCCTTGAAAGCAAAAGCAATAAATACATGACACGAAAAACAGGCAGATACAAAGATATACGTTTGTACACAATGTGCATTGGACAGGCGCAAACAATTTAAATGAAATAAATTTTTAACATATTAAACAAATAAAAATAGCAGAAAGCTCTGCTCTGGCGACGAAACTTTCGCCGGGCGGCAGGCGTGCATAAAGAATTTTGTGTTTTTTCTCAAAAACATTTTCCTCGGTTCAGTGTTCAGACATTAGGCGTGTACTCAAGACGTTTTGCCGAGTGAGATTTCGTCGGTTCGGTCAACTATACAGAAAAACTCTGCTCTCTATAATACCTATAGATACGAAAATATATAGAGAGGCGTTGTGTGCATATAGAAACTCAGTTCAAGACCAAAAACGACAGATTTCAGAGGAGGTCACTCTGTGTGCGGTTATTGAACAAATCGAATCGAATAAGAATCCAAAGAAATATAAATAAATATATGTAAAATATATACCCATTGTCAATATTGTAATTGATTAACCCAAAGGACCCGCTAAATATCCGAATATCTCCAGCGAACGACTTTCCATCATAGTTTGGCCGTGATAAGTGAAAGGTGATTAATCGATCAATCTCTCTAAGCAGAGCAATACGTATGAGTAATATATAGTAACTAAATCGCATTCGCATTACAAATGTTGGCTCTTATCCAATTGGCTTTTCATATTTGCCCAAAATGCAAATAATTTAATGACGTAATCCTTCCGCGAAAAATCTCGGTGTTATGAAAATTTTGATCGGTTTGAACAATTGTCTTTATCGAATCACAAACGTAAAAGAGTGCTTTCTTTTTTGACAATTTTAACAACATATATTGTAGAATGACAGCACGTGGGTTATGACTTTTGATTTATTGTGATTTTAGCTATTTAAAGGTTATTGGACTTTGGTGTCCTTTGATTGGTGGTCTCTTTAATTATAAATATTGTTCCCCGTGATTTATAGTCTTAAATATTTCTAGTTGACGCACAGAAAGCATTTGACAGCTGTGAAAACTTTAATCGAGAAATCGAATTCCCCTCGAAAAACACATTTGTCTTGGGTATATATGAATATGTTTTTCGATAGACCAACTGTTTAAAAAAATCAGAAAGAAACTAGGTAGTTTTGTTGAAATTTTCAAAAGGCAAAGCCAAAAGAAGTAATGTAAATAAATATTATTTGCTCATAAATAAATAAGCTTATTTACGAAACAAATTAAGTTTTTATAATAATTCATAACCCTCAAAGTTAAAAGCTATTAGTTGTTTAAACAATTGTTTAGGGAAAGGTAAACATTCAAATTGATATCGAACATGACTCAGATATCATTGAAATGTATACCTAAGTTAAACGTCTAGGAACATCATGTTTCTTTGTAATTACAATTTATTTTTCTGGTTTGAAATAAATATATACCTTTTAGAATACAACATTTGGCACACGTTTTCTGGTTTCCCCTCTAGATCGGACCAATGCATGGGCATTAGTTTTGTCAGCCATTGACGTATGTATTGCCCACGGCAGACCGCTGTCTAGACGACACGATCAGAGAATAAACTCTGAGGTCATACAGCTACTTAGTCTTCCTCGATATGTATCTTCTATCTACATATATCCACCATGTACGTATCCGAGTGATCGGCAAAAGAGGCGCTGCGTTGACAATGCGCCATCATTGATAAAATGTTTTGTTTGGATTGCTCCAAACTCGCCAAAAAATAAATATACAAAAAAAAAGGAAAAGCTCCGCCATCGCCGGGGAGGCCAGTCTGCGAGGCGAACTATATATACGGCCACCTATATGTACTATCCGATATATGGGAGCATAGGCTGCGGAGGCACCTCACAGAGTCTGTGTCGCTTTGTGGCCGCGTTACGCAAAATTTTATTTTTAAACAAGGCGTCCGGAGCTTTAGCCGGACTACACCGGACCAGACCCGTGCACGGATCCCAATCCGGATACCAAAAACAAAACAAATATTATTTACCTGGCCATAGGATTACCCTGCATACTGCTTAGGATTAAAAAAACATAGCCTCATCGAAAGGAAGTGTTGTGGTCTTAGAGAATTATGTATTATTATAATTATTATCATTAATTTGGTGTTAAGGATATCAGTTTTGTAATACATTCTTTCCATTGTTTCTTATTCATTTTTATTCATTCCAATATACCCTTCTATTGATGGGTATAAACACCAACGCATCTTTTGCTGCAGCTGCATTGCATCCAGAAAAGAATTATGAAAATATACAACTTTCCTAATGACCCCTAAATAGTGCAATTAATGTTGTTTAATGTAGACAATAAGCCACCCACCTGGAATTCAAGAATTGGCCACCTTTTTCAGCTATTTCAGACGCTTTACATTTCAGTTCGTCATATGTCTTTAAACATATATAGTTAGATTTATAATAGACAGCACCCAAGAGCCAATAGTTCGAAGAAATGCACGGTTCTGGGGCCTTATTTTTGGTTAACATCGTCATCGTCTGGCTCTGTCTGGGAGACCTTCGATGTGCTTGCCAAGGAATTGTTTTGCCTTTTGGTCATAACTTTAAGACACCTTTTTCTGCCTTACATGAAATAATAATAGTTTCTAGAAGCTTGTAAATTAGATCTATAATTTATTTGCTCTCTAGTTATATCCCTTAAAAATTACCTTCTTTCTAATTACTAACCTCTTCCTTGCAGTTAATATTTTGGCCACGAAATGTTTCCCAATCAGAACAACGTAGCCGCTACTGGGCCGGGTCCGGCGCCTGATGGCCAGCAGAGCCTCAGCTACAATGGACTCCCAGCTCAGCAGCAGCAGCAACAGCAGTTGTCACAGTCCACGAAGAATGTGCGGAAGAAACCTTACGTGAAGATCACGGAGCAGCCGGCGGGCAAGGCCCTTCGCTTCCGCTACGAGTGCGAGGGTCGCTCGGCGGGCTCCATTCCTGGTGTGAACTCCACGCCGGAGAACAAGACCTATCCGACGATCGAGATTGTGGGCTACAAGGGTCGAGCCGTGGTGGTCGTTTCCTGTGTGACCAAGGATACGCCATATCGGTGAGTGGAGCATCCTTATATCTCAGTAATTTATTTGTAATTTAATCCCCTTCATATTCCAGTCCTCATCCCCACAATCTGGTGGGCAAGGAGGGCTGCAAGAAGGGCGTCTGCACATTGGAGATCAACAGCGAGACCATGCGGGCTGTCTTCAGCAACCTGGGCATTCAGTGTGTCAAGAAGAAGGACATTGAGGCGGCGCTCAAGGCGCGCGAGGAGATTCGCGTGGATCCCTTTAAGAGTGAGTACTAGGAAAGTGTACTTTGAACTTTTCTTTATTACAAATTCTTTTAAAATTTCTACGCTCCAGCTGGCTTCTCGCATCGTTTCCAGCCCTCGAGCATTGACCTGAACTCGGTGCGACTCTGCTTTCAAGTATTCATGGAGAGCGAACAGAAGGGTCGCTTCACATCGCCCCTGCCGCCGGTGGTGTCGGAACCCATCTTCGACAAGAAGGCCATGTCCGACCTGGTCATCTGCCGGCTGTGCAGCTGCTCGGCCACCGTGCTCGGCAACACCCAGATCATCCTGCTGTGCGAGAAGGTGGCCAAGGAGGACATTTCGGTGCGCTTCTTTGAGGAGAAGAACGGCCAGAGCGTGTGGGAGGCCTTCGGGGACTTTCAACACACCGATGTCCACAAGCAGACTGCCATTACCTTTAAGACGCCGCGCTATCACACGCTGGACATCACAGAGCCCGCCAAGGTAAGGATATTATGCATATTCGATATATTTCCTAAGATATCCTTTTCTAATTTGTTAAATTTTCTGTATTTCCATTCAGGTCTTTATCCAACTGCGACGCCCCTCGGACGGAGTCACCAGCGAGGCCTTGCCCTTCGAGTACGTGCCATTGGATTCAGGTAAACACACATTCTGGAACCTTCATCGGCACCTCAAGCGGAAGCCCGACGAAGATATCTTTCAGCAGATCCTCAAGTTGGACGCCAGGCGGGAGGCGCCAACGATTGAGGTCATTGACTTGGATACCCCTAAGATAGAGGTGCAGCGAGAGCAACCTTTAAACGTGGTATTTCCTCAAGAGGATTCTATACAAGAGGAGCCATCATTTTTGTCACAAGAACACGAGCAGGATTCACAGCAGAAGCAATTTTTACAGCAGGAGCAAACTCAGCAGCAGGAGCAGGAGATACTTCAGCATGAAGAGCAATCCGTGCAACCTCTCCAGAGGGAGTTTTCAGCTCAGCAATCCCTTGAACAGCCCTCGGAGCACCTGACGGATCACACCTCCGATCATATACCCGAGGATATGGAGGCAGCCGATGCCCAGGCAGAGGCTGAGGCCCACCGCCTGCGGTCCGAACAGGAGAAGGAGATCGACACCATTATCGATGAGAAGGTGCGGGAGCTAGAGCAACTGGAACTGGGACAACATCTCGAACCGAGACCCCTGTCCGCCGATGACAAAGTCACCGAATGGATGAAGTCCAGCGAGATCGAGCAGATGGTCCATGAACCAAGTCCCACTGTGGAAGGAGATGTCTTGGACGCTGCCTTTGAGGCACACATCACCGAGGAGGATAAAACGCTCAATGAACTCCTGGAGCAGGTGGCGGAGCTGGATGAGATTTACACGGACTACAAGGTCCAACGGGACACCTACAACAACACCATGAAGAACGAGCTGGCTGCAATGGAGGGGCATCCGCCGTTGCAGGTCGAGGAGAGTTTCGATGATGCGGCCACCTATACAAGCTTGCAGATTGCCTTCAGGAATCCCGTCTTAATACCCATGGACGACATTATGCCGCCCACGCCGCCCATGTCGCAATGTGCCCCGGAAGATGCCCACCAGCACTACGATCCCGTGGAGGTTAACTCGCAGGCCCGAAAGCCGGAGACACCATCCCGACCAGCTCCCCCAGTGCCAGTGCAAGTGCCCCTGCAAATGCCTGCGATTCTCACGGTTCCTTTCCCGCCCGAGGAGGAGAAGCTGCCGCCTCTGCCGCCGAAGAGGATTCGCAAGCAGGACAGCAACGCGGAGAATCGTTCCATTGAGGCCAACACGGTTCAGTCCAGGCCATCCACCGCCGAGTCACCCCTCAACAAGAGACTACCGCCCGCTCCCTCACATCCCAAGAACCCGAATTTCAACACCCTGCCGCGACAGAAGAAGCCGGGCTTCTTCTCGAAACTCTTCTCGCGGCGCAAGAGCAAACCGGAGCTGGCCCAGGGAACGGCTCAGGATGGCGTCTCACTGCTGGACTCCAAGATGAATAGTCGGGAGCCGAGCATAGGGCACTTCAACATGCAAGATCCAATGAGGGCCTCGCTCCGCTCCTCCAAGTCGGCGGCGCCCTTCCTCTCGAGTACCAATCAGGCATCAGCCACAACGAAATCGAGTCCTGTGAAGGCCAAGAAGCCCGGCTCGAAGCTGACCAAGCCAGTGGGCCGAAGTGTGAGCAGTGTCTCGGGAAAGAGACCCGCCTACTTGAACGCCGATGTGGTGCACATACCCCTGAAGGGTGACAGTGCCAACAGCCTGCCCCAGCATCCCCGGACCGAGGCCTATTCCCAGTCCAGCACTGTGTCGGTGGGCGCCGGGCTGGACCGGCGCACTGCCTCCGCTCTGCAGCTGGCCGATATACCCATTAGCGAGGGCGGCATGGAGCTGGTGGCCATCGCCGATCGCCAGAGTCTGCACAACTTGGTCAGCTCCATCGAGGGGCACTTCAATGTCCAGCTGGATCCCAATTTAGATTTAACTGAAGCCGAGCACTTTGCCTTGTACACGAGTATTCCGCCGCTGGCGGCGGCCAGTGAATTCGACGAGACCTCCGCCTACTATGCTCCAGTGGATGCCGGCGAGATCCTCACCCCCGACGAGGTGGCCAAGCGATTGGCGGCGGCCAATGGCCTGAATTAGGCCATGAAAATTTGTTAAATTATATATTGTTTAGGCGAAACGAAAAGAGGTTAAGAAGCTACCTACGAAACTCCAAAACGAAGCAAGTTGCGTACGGAAAGCCAGAGGGAACTATAGACCCGGGTCAGCCGGACCTCTGGCGGAGGTCCACTTGCGCGGAGGAACGCCTTTTTTAGGTCCTCCGAAAATTGTATTTGTTTTTTAGATTTGATAATTGTGCTAAAAGTATCCCCCGAAATGTGTATTTTGTAAGCGATACCAAGAGCAACGAGAGCCCAGAAAAATGGGCTCGAAAGAGATTTGTTATTGTCCAGGTCGCTGCTTCCGAAGAAGGATGCAGGACCTCCCATTAATTGTATTTAAGCGAAACCACTCAATTTTCAGAGTAGCGTAAGATTTCCGCAGCGAAGTCGAATATTGTTTTTAAATTGAAACCAGAAAACCAAACCGAATCCATGTACAACGTTGTGTGTATATCTTGTCTTGTAGATCCAGCGCACCTGAGGCGGAAACGTCAGAAGACTGGCGGTGATCCCATGCACCTGCTGCTCCAGCAGCAGCAGAAACAGCAGTTGCAGAACGACCATCAGGATGGCAGTAAGTCAGCTGTTGAGGCTCCTCTTCTTAGCTCTAAACTCTGTTTGCCTCTCTGGTGGCGGTCCACTCTCTGTCCTCTGTCCTCTGTCCTCTGTCCTCTATATTGTCGATTTGAACATCCCTGCCCCCTGTGTACGGATCCACATGGGTGCCTTGTTTGTGAGATGCCACAGGCATCTAGCCGATCCGATCCTACCTGGTCGAATGCGTTCGTCGTTCGACACCTTTTCGGTGTACACCAAAGACTTACTTTAACAGGTCATCGCCTCCGATGATGTATTAATCGAATAGACTCTTAGCAACTATTAGATGTCACTCTCACTCGAAATGCACTCAGCCAATCACCACAGAGCAACAACCAAGGGGGGAACTATATATTTGGGGAGAGCCCTCCTCCTACTATATATTTATATATTGATTTACATACGTCGTAGTCGAAATTATAGCAATATTATCGAGAGTCAAGGAAGGATGTTGGGGAAGCAAGTCGAAGGGGAAGTTGATTTAAAATCAAAACGAAATTTTTGTCGCTTTTTCTACTCGTTTACATGCGAAGAACATTTGATATTTTTATATATAATGAAACATTACAAGTTTGGTAAACATATTTTGTATAAAATATTGTAGCTTAATAAAACAGAAAAAAACGAAGTTGAAAGAAAGAAAAAAATAAAATATTGAACTCATTATTTAAAGGGAATTTATTTAGGTAAAAGTAAGTTTTGCTCTTATTAAAAATATAGTTCTGAGTAAGTTTCTAAATTTGAGTTTTGACACATTTTTAATAGTTTTTTTCTGCTATAAAAATTACCTTTTTATTTATTTTAAAATGATTATCTGCATGTCTGTTTTGATTATTTATTTAAGGGCATATATTTATTCAGTTTATTCAGAGTTGTGCTTTAGTTACCTTTGTTTGCTGTTCATTTCTTGTTAATTTGTTGTTTTTTACTAATAATTATTTATTATTATTTATTTGTTTGCACTAATTTATATTTGCTTTGTTGCTTTCTTAGGACAAACTAACATGAATTGCTGGAATGCCCAAAACATACCGCCAATCAAAACGGAACCCAGAGGTGAGTTATTATTATTATTATTATTAAAACTATTATTACTATAATCGTTAATAATAGTGATTATAGTATAAATTGTTTGTTTTTTTCAAAAATAAATGTTTCTTATAAAAAAAAATTATTTTTTAGACAATCTTAAAAAATCGTACAATAAAATAAATCCTACAAAATCGTATTATTGAGAAAACATTTTTATATATTTTTAATTTGAATAAAAACTAACTTAAAGTACAAAAATATTTGGTAAATAATTTAAATTCACTTTGATTATATATGTATCATATCAATTACATAAAACGAGCCTAACTCTAGTTAAAATTATAGTTCTTGGAAATATAAAAAGGAATTTTAATATATGTATAAAACAAATAACATACAAAATTAAAAATTAAGCTATTTTTCATATGATAATTAGCGATATATAATATCAAACTTTCCCTTTCAATATACACCTCTTATTGATATCCTTTCTCCCCTTAGATACCTCACCACAGCCCTTCGGCCTGTCATATAGAGCTCCACCCGAGCTCACGCCCTCGCCTCAACCGCTGTCGCCGTCGAGCAACTACAATCACAACAGCACGCCCTCGCCCTACAACATGGCCTCCGCGGCCACGCCCACCAACAACCAGCAGCAACAGCAGCTGATGTCGCCCAATCACCCCCAGCAGCAGCAGCAGCAACAGCAGCATCAGGGATTCGGGACAACAGATCTGGGCAACAATTACAATCCCTTTGCCCAGCAAGTACTCGCACAGCAGCAACACCAGCAGCAACAGCAACAGCAACAGCAGCAGCAGCAACACCAGCAGCAGCAGCAGCAGCAACAACATCAACAGCAGCAACAGCAACAAGCTCTGCAATTCCATGCCAATCCCTTTGGAAATCCTGGTGGCAGCCACTGGGAGAGCAAGTTCTCGGCGGCTGCTGTGGCGGCAGCAGCAGCAGTGGCAGCGGGAGCAACGAATGCCAACGGCAACACAAACAACAGCAACAATCTCAGCAATCTCAACAATCCTTTCACCATGCACAACCTGCTCACATCAGGTGGAGGAGGTCCCGGCACTGGCAGCAATCTGCAGTGGAACCTGAGCACAAACCATCTGGTGGGTTGAGCAAATATCACAAAAATCATTTAGATATCCTAAAACTTGTCTCAAATTCATGTTGCAGCATAATCAGCACACGCTCCAGCAGCAGCAGCAACTGCAACAGCAGCAGCAGCAGCAGCAACATGTCCCGCCCATGCATCAGTACGATAATAATGCACCCAGCAACAATAATCCCAACAACGCCAACAATAACAATAATAATAATAGCAACAATAATGGCAATAATGGGGGCAGCCAGGCGGATAATGGTCCCACGATCAGCAATCTGCTCAGCTTCGACAGCGAGCAGCTGGTGCGGATCAACTCAGAGGATCAGCAGATACTGCGCCTCAACTCCGAAGATCTGCAGATATCCAACCTGTCCATATCTACGTAATATCGAGGCGAAGCCATCCCAGATGCATTCAAGCAGGAGGGGGCAGCAGGAGGATGATGATATAGCATTAAACCTAATCGACCTGGTCGTCGTCGTAATTGATTGTTTTAGTGTTGTAATAACTAGTTCTTAAGGCAAAATGTGTGTTTTGTAGGATATAATGATGTTTTTAAATATGAATAAATTAATCGTTTTAGCAGTATGAAAAGCAAAAGAGAGAGTTCAGAGTTTGTTATATTATTTGATATTTTTAGCTACAAATAAGGTAATTATCAATATGAACCTATTTAACTCTAATTGCTGATCTGCTAGAGGTGTAGTGAAGTGTGAAGTATTTATAATCATTGCTTAATGACTGAAAAATATGTTTAGTGCTCCATTTATGGTCAGAACTCAGACCAGAGTTGTTGCTATATTAGGATCGTTATTTAAAATGCATTTTCAGAACTTTGCGCTTGTTGCTTTAATAGCCTTCTGCATATTTCACATAAAATTGGTAAGAAAATATTTAAACTCACACATAATCATAATATAAAATATAAGTTCTTCTCAGCTCGATTGTCTTGGTCTAGATTTCACTAATGTTAAATGCAGTTCCCTGGATAAAACATTCTCAGACTTTGATTATTGCTATTTGAAATCAGAGAACCGCACGTATAAGCATTTATCCCTCAGGGCTATTCTCTACCAAAAACCAGTTACACAATTCAAGGTAAGTCAAGGTTATATTATTTTTTATATTTTTCTTATTTGTATTTTTTATTAATACTTCCCGAAACTTTAGGCAAATATCGCACTTTATAAGCGATCCAATGGTTTGAGCCCGATGAGCTATAACTTGACCGTTGATGGCTGCAAGGTGATAGGCCATCGAAGTCCCTGGGTAAACTTCCTTTTCAGCCTCTTTACTGAGCACTCGAACATTAATCATTCCTGTCCTTTCAATGTAAGCCTCTGCATGTTTTAATTTAAGTTTTCTTTTTAGTATTAAATACGATTTCCGCCTCGGTTCTTCCTTTCTAGCATGATATAATTGTGGAAAAGCTACCAGCTCACTTTCTGCTTCAGAAGTTTACCTCCTTTCTACCATTTCCCCAGGGCGATTATGTTTTTTCCAGCAATTGGATTGTCCACGGCATAAATCGTGCTCATGTGAGGGTCCACGTGTCGTATACGTGATTTGCGTGGAAGGTGTTTGTTTAAATGTAAAAAATATTGTTAAATATTTGATTTTGATTTAAGTTTTTATTTTCTAAGGATGTTTTATACATACATATAAAAAATTATTGTTTAATGTATGATTTTGGTTTTGGTTTCTATTTTTAATCGATGTTTCATACCATTTGACTCAATTTAATGAAAATTTTAAAGTAATTTCGACTGCTTTACTTTATTTATTTTCAACAAAGATTTTAAATGCAACTTCAACTATAGACAAAAAAAATCAAAGCAGTTTTAACTCATAACTCATAACAATAATACTGAATGAACCCAAAGTGCATAGATCTAAACAGAGTTTTCTTGGTCATTCTTGACATCCTTCACATAATTACCAGCGTCCTTTATGTCAATCTCGATGTGTGAACGTGAAAAGAGTTTCCTTAGGCGACTGACAGCCACTGGAATCGAAGGTGGTGCCGGTGGTGGCGGTGTTCCAGGGAGCATGTAGTGGGCCACAAAGTGGAGCATCCGATAGGTGGCATGCTGATAGTCCTGGCTGTGGGCAAAGCACTGACGGATCCTTTGACCCAAGGTGGCGGACAAGCAATTCTGCAGATTGACCAATTGCTCATCTTTTTCCTGAATGGTAGTTTCCAGCTGTAGAGTGTGTTCGAGCAGTTTGCTGAACGAAAAGAATTTTAATTTGATCAATATTTAATTTTTTATATATAATTATACGACTCACCTGTACTGCTCATCGGATGCCTTTTTGAGTTCCTCCAACTTGGCTGTGCTCTCGCGTAGCTTCTCAATAAAATCCTGCTTGAGGGTCACGTCAATGAGGAGCAGCTCCTGCTGCTGGATTAGCTCGTCACGGACACACTGGCTCTCCTGGAAATCCCGCTGCAAGCGGGTCAGTTGCTCCATCTGCTCTCGCTGCTGATTCTGCAACTCGCACAGTTCGTTCTTGAGCGACTCCTGGACCTCCTCCAAGTTTTTGATGTTTTGGTTCTTGGCAGCCACCTCCTCTAGCAGTTTCTCTTTCTCGGCTCTTACCTCCACCAGGACTAGGCTGAGATCCTCGTAGGAGAGCTTAATCTGGGCATTGTCTCGATACGACTGCCGTAGCTGATCATTAAGAGTGGCGTTGCGACGCTGCTCCACGCAGAAAAGTGAATTGAAAACGTGCAACTGATTGCGATTTTTTACGAGCTGCAAAAATAATGGAATCAAGGATACAATTTGCAAGAATTTTAAAGCAGGAGATGAAGGGTAAAGGTTGAAAATTATAGAGATCACACTCACATTCTTCTTGACATCCTCCACCTGATCGGTGAGCTGTCGCACGTCGTGGCGACGCTTGCGCCAGGCATGCAGCATGATGGTGTTGAAGATCCTCAGGCTGGCCACACGTGCATCCTGATCCGGACCGACCAGAAAACTTACCTGCCCGTCTCCTGACTTTATGAGAGCATCGGCGTCTTGTAGTGTTAGTTTGCCCAGATCGGCCTCCAATTCCTTGGTGGCATTTCCCAATGGCGGCTGTTCCGCAATCACTTTTCTTGGCGACGGCACATGGGCCACCAGCTGATAGTTACCCGTGCGTCGAGCCTCCTTGAAGTCCATTTGGGACACCGACTTGCGTACACAGAAGTTAATCATCGAAGCCGTATTCTGGCGTTTGAGGGTTAAGTATGGTGTGAGGGAGCTGGGCTCACGGATTAAACGGGCTTTCGGCAACTTGGCCACCGTGTAATTGGACTGCTCCGAACTAGTTGCACTGGTAGACAGTGAGTTGTCCGAGGACGAGGGTGTTAGGAGCCCCGTCTCGGACTTTTTGTCAGTTAGCTGCTTCTTGTTATCCTTAGTGGCCAAGCTACAAAGACAAAATAAGTATTTGTTTATACAAAAAAATAACTATATAAAGTGTCTTTCAATATTTATACATTGATCTTAACTCACACTACATTCTTCTTGGGAATACGTTGTCCGTAGCTATGACGTTTCTTTAACTGACTACCGATGATGGTCTTTGAATACAGAGCCCTGGGCGATGCCTTCTGCTGGATGGCAGTAAGCCCAGATGGGTTGTTGTGGCGAATACGTGGACTCTTGGGCCACATTTTGTTCAAATTAATTAATATTCTAACTCGAAAATGCACAAAGAATGCTGATGCAATAATAACTTTTATTTATTTTGTTCAAAACGTATTGAAATCAGGCGGACAACTAAATTCTGAGAAGGAGAATACCCAAGTTAGTTATTGGATAGCTTGAAGTGGGGTAGGAAGCCTACTGAGAAGGAATGTAAGCATTCTTATTGATAAACATATTTTATGTTAAATATTTTTATAGTTTCCACTTTAATCTCTTTAAGCTTTACAAGGTTTTAACACTTTTCCACATAATTACACTAATTGAAAATTATTTAGCTTTACTTTATTTACTCTCCCAGCATGGGACACATTTATTTGAAATCTTTTCAACTGGCGGATGACAAATTTGGGGCCGTCGAGTAAACAGCGAGTTCAAAGCGACGGAGATATCCTGCTGTGCCGGCTCCCGCCCCTCAGTTCCAGCCAGCACATCCGGCCAGGTTCTCACACATCGTAAGTAACTCGATGCGGTGCCAGCATCCGCTTTCTTTCTTCCCCATTTTGTGGCTCATTTTCCCCGGGGGCGCAATTTCCGCTAGATTGGGCGCCAAATGTGCGTTCAAATGTCATTCCCCACCACCGCTGAGCGCTGTGGCTTCGAAAAAGCTCTCTGTCCCCATGAAACTCACCACAACCAGGACACTTAAAAAAATAATATGAAATACATATTATTTTAGTTGAAGGTTGTTTTTAAAATTAAGGTCTTTTCCAATATTAAGTGTATTTACTTTTTAATTACATTTGTTTTGATATGTAGAAGAAAATATGATTTCAGTTTACATTTTGTTTAGAAAATATCTTTAAATTTTTAATGTAAAAAAAAAATAATTAAAATCTGTTTTAATTTGATTTATTAAATATTTGATTTACTGCTATCTTATAGTTATTTTTCTGAGTGTGCTTGTGCGTGTGCGCAAGCAGCGAAAGCTCGCCCATGGCTCTGTCGGCGTCGCTGCTTTCGAATGGCCGGCCCTAGGACAACTTTCCTCCTATTATTGTTGTTGCTGGTTTTTGGGAGGGTGGGGTGGTAGGTGGGAGGGTGAACGACCACTCTGTGTGGTGGCCAAAAGGCGCTGGCGGCTTCATTAACGTTTCGTCGCTGCTGGCAAACGGTTCTCCGCCACCGCGGCAACACACCTTCTCATTTAATAGCGATAAATTCAAAATTTCGAGTTCGAAAAGCGTAACGGAAAAATTTAAACCAATTCGAAATATGTGTTGCGATCATTGATTAATTAATTAACTTATAAAAACGAGTGTTAAAAGTGTTTAAATCAATTCGAAATATGCCCATAAAACGGTTAATTAATTAATTTACGTATCAAATCGACTCGTTAAAAGTGTGTGTGTGTGTGTTCCAGTGTGATTACGAAAATTCCAAACGAACATTAAAAATCGAAAAATAAAACAAAATTCAAAATAAAGAACTTTTGAATTATTGGCTGGAAATTCTGATTTAGGTGAGTTCTGGATTCCGCCCATAAATAAAAGCGTGCCGCAGGCGAAGTTACAAAATTCCAATTTGTTTGTAAATATATGTTGCGTATTCGAACGAACTCTCTTCGAGTCTAACAAGCCAGCGAAAGAACATCAATGAAATCTGGGTTTCTCCCAGCGGTTCAATTAAATATTAAACAGGTGTCTTAATCACCAGCTCTGACGGCGCCCGAGCTGCGATCTTTATTCGCGGATGCTTACGTCTTGGGGAAAAGTTACTTAAATTAAATCATCCCTTGATCTAACTCATTTTCTAACCAAATGGACGTCACAAAGTCCGCCCGGATGACCAGTTTTGTGGTCTAGATTGGAATGCTGCTACGTACTTTATAGATATAGGCTATATCTATATACTGACGTGTTAACTGAAATCAAAGTGGCTTGAAACGGCGCGCGCCTCGCTTTCCGAGAATTTGTGTGCGGCTTATTATATAGAAAAGTTTTTAGATCCGTCGTTATTCCTGGAAAGCAAAGGCATTTATTAAGCGGGGTAGAAGTGACCAAGTTAACTACTTCAGTTGCAGCCATGGCACTTAAACCTGTATTATCATTATTTTATTCATTTATTATTAATTTATTTCAAAATATATTAAAATGAATTAAATATAAATCAATAAAAGTTGAATTGTGTTTGTTATTATTATGTGGCTTTGTAAACCAATACCCCATAATAACACTTTACCACAATAAATACTATTTCTGTCAGCAAAGTAAAGACGAAATACAAAAATGAATTGAAATATATGAATTTAAATATTTTAATTTGTCTGTTGCTTTTTAAATTCTTTATATATTATTGGTCCGTTAAGAGAGTTTATAATCTGTATAAATATAACAATTAGATCAACAATTGCCAACCCCTACCGAGCTGGCCTTTGCTCAATTATTCCACTTTCGTACTTAGAAAAGAAGGAAAACAGACTTGCACAAAAAGCAAATGATAATAAAAATGTATATAAGCACTTGCAATAGAGGATTCAGTTCTAGTTCTAGAGAATATTCCAATAAAAATGAGTCTTAATTCCCGCCCCTGAACTGCATTCACTTAGCGTCGCAAAGTGCTGTGAAATTAATTAATTGACATTTGTTTGTGCTGCTCGCTCGATTTTATTATTATTTTATCTGCGGTTTGCCGTTGTTGCTGTTAATGATTCTTTAAATGGCAAAATCAAAACAAAATTTATGTCTATTTCCATTTGTGTCTGAGTTACCTGAACTTGTGAAATGATGGAGTCAGTGTCTCCAAGACTTTTGGGTCAGACAACCTTGATATGGTCACTAAAAACGAAAAGTAAACAGCGAGAAAAACAAGTCTAATACTATATTCTTTTACTTAAATTAACTCTTAAAAAGATTAGGAATTATTGTAATAATAATTTTCACTTTATTAGCTTAGATCTTAAAATATTTTAAATTTGAATAAATACATAGCAAAAGAGCCTAGTCCCCTTCCAATGTCTGGAAAGTTACCATTTAAAATGATTGAAATATAAAATATTATTGTAGTTAAACAAATTTTCCTTTAAAAAATCAACTGCATTTATGAATTTTTATTTTTTGAATTTATGAATCAAATTATAGTATTTTTTATAAAGAGAGTTTTATTAAGAAGAGACAACTAAATGTTTTCTGTGTAAAAGATGCACCAAAGGCCACATCATGGATAGCAACACCTCTGAGTTGCATGCGGAACTCCAAAGCTTTGTGTTTTCTTTAACTCCTCGACTGCATTTACCAATTATGTAATGTGGCGATGCAAAGTGACTGGAAACTGGAATGGCAGCAAACGAAATTTTCCCACTCTCCCGAGACCAGACTCCATGATCGGTGAGCTCTCGCGGCTTTTCTGCTCTCAGCATATTTCCGCATGGGCAAACACACTCCGATATGGTATTGGTATCACATACATTGGAGCCCCCAATTGAACACAATTGTGTGTTTGGAGAGCCGCAGAAATTGCGGATGTGTGTGAGTGCGTTCGATGGTGATTCATCCCCGATTCGGGGAATCCAAAGCCAATCAAGTGCCTAAAAAACGTAAAGCGAAAAACCAAGACAAGGCAGACGGACAGGTTTTTGTTTCACCTTCTCGTTTTATTTTAGTATGTCACGCCAAAAGTTTGGCCATTCCCCAGAGTATTTTTTTTACACTCGATTAATTTAAGCAACATATATGAAATCCTACATATCAATAAACTTTAAACATTTATGAATAGTAATTTCTTTCGTGATTATTTGTTAAAGTTTAAGAGAGAAAAGACAGAGTTAACAAAAGGTTTAGTTAATTTGGACTAATGTTTGAGAAAAAATCTAACAAAATATATAAATGTAGATCTGGTGATAATATATTTTTAGTGACAGATATATTTCATAAGCTCAAAAAGTATTTAAAAATTTATAACATACTCTTGTCTTTTTGTGGCCATTTAAACATTAAAATACATATGGAAGTTCTTCAAAATCAATATATAAAACATAAATATAAATAAATAAATAAAGAACAATTTTAAATACAGTGTGCTATAGTGATATAGATAGTGCTTCCAAGAAATATCTAAATTTCGTTCATTTTCCCAATGGAAATTAAATATTTACCTAATACTAGTTTATTAAAAACCAGGGCAAGCGGAAATAAGTATTAAACTTTTTTTTATTTTATCAACCTTTGAAGAAAACAATATTATGGGACTCTGAGTATTTAAGACTGTGACGTATTGCATGCCAGCTAAGCATTAAAATGGCTCCCGAAGGGGTACTAGAGGGCATCTTAAGTTCGACGCAGTAAATTAGCGCACTTTTTCACAACGGCCTTTATCATGTTTTGCTGCTGGGCAAACATTTTGGAGCTGGTTGGTAAATTTTGCTCATCGTGTTATTGATACGCGGCTCCGGCATCCGCTTCTCCCCCCTTATCGTCATTATTCTCTGATCGAATGTCTTGAATGTTAATGCTCAGAGCTCTTTGTTTCGCTGACTCTTTTGAGGGCGTCGGCGACCTTTTGGATCGACTCTATTACTGCAAGAGATGTTTACACCAAACAGAAATCTATGTTTTATGTTAAGATAATGTATTTTTATATTTATTATATTTTTCTATATGTTGTTAATTATTTCATTAATACAATGCAATACAGCATCAATGAGGTGTCTGTTATTTCTTATCTTTAAAAAAATAATTTTGTTTATTTTATTTAAATAATATCCCTAATTTTTTTGATATCTTAAATTATACGTTATTTTGTTAATACCTGGCACCTTAATTTGTTCAGTGCATCAAAAATGGCCTCAAAGTGGCGCTGAAATGAAGAGGAGCAATAAAAGCCAGCAACAACAAGTGGTTGCTCAACTATGCGCTCCACTGTTGAGCCACCCCCCTGAGCCCCAGCTCAAGCTTTGCCTCTTCGCCTTTCTCTCTCCTTCTCTCGTTCTCTGTCCTCTCCGCCTCCTTCTCATTTTGGGGCTTGGCTTTGTTTGTCTGCATTCAGTAGCTGGCGACTCGACCCCTCTCTCTCTCGCTGTCTCTCTGCGTGAGTGTCCCGCTTACGCGTGTGACCTTGAATGGCACATGTGCCAGAACTGCAGGGGGTTACGGGTGAGGGGGAGTGGTGCCGGTGAATTGGTCGTTGTGCTTTAGACTCCTTTATTACCGTCTCTCTTTCGCTGGCTCCCTCTCTTCTTCTTTTTTTGTTTATCTCGGCTATGTCGAGCGGAGAAACAAGCTCCAATAATGAGTTCGTGATTTTGTGACGTAGCGACAGCTGCGATTGCTACGTCATCGGATGTTGACTGGAAAGAAAATAAAATTATACGCATCATACTCATTTTCTATTTTTAGTACAGTTTTCCCTTAATCAGAATTTTTCTGTGATAGTGGTAAAAAATATTGCAGTTTTAATTTGTTAAAGTAAATAATTCAAACATATTACACAGCCTGCATAATTTAATTAAATTTAATAATCCAGGCTGCCTCAGAAATTGCTTTTAATCAATTTCTGGATTTCTCTGTAAATAATAATTTAATTGCAATAAAATCATTAGGAGTTTTGATTTATTATCCTATTCTGTTTACACCATTTAATAATAATAAATAATTGTTATACAGTTTGTGCAAAATATATAAAAAAATTCATTTAAATTGTATTTTTCCTTTTGGAAACAATTTATTTGAAGCCATAAATATTGATTAAAAATCAAATATCTGAAATAGTTTCTGTTCGTTTAGCCATTCTTTTATTTTGTCTTTATTGCCATTGTTTTAATCCCGTATGGACATAAATAAAGCATTGTTGTTTCACTCCTATACAGACGCTGAAACTATACTGGTCAATATTATCCCACAGAATGCATTTTGGGGCCCACGCGGCGAGGCGAGTTTGTTTTTATTTAGGAAATCTTTTCGGCCAACTGAAATAAATTATACAAATATGCATACAGGCGCAACAATATTGAAATATTTTCGCCCGATATGCAATGTTAACTACAAATATTTGCCCCTACGTGTTTGCTCGCCTGCACTTGTGTGTTTATTTAAATGACCAAAATCTGTCGATGGAACAGAAGCCAAAAATTGAGTTAATAACTCAGTCTGACCTTAGACGGAAGACGTCGAGTCTTTTTTGGTTTATTTTGGGCGGGAATTTCGCTAGCGTGAATTAGCAACGTTATATGGATTTTATAATTTACATTTGGCGAGGGTCAGCGCTAGTTTCAGGTCTGTCAATTCCTGGGAAAATCAATAAAGATATTCAGCTGTCAATATCTAACAAATATTTCTTTTGTTATGCATCTAACAGCACAGATGTGCAAGAATCTAATGTATATTTAACTATATAGTAAACTGCAGAGTCTGGAAAGTGAATGACTCATTATTTATCAGCACTGATCTCGCAGAAACGATTCTCATTGATCTTTCAATGGAATGATTTGACTTAAATTTTAATTTCTTAATTATATAATTTTCTAGGCATTCCTTTCTAGAAATACCAGCACCTTTTAATGTGAATAGAGTTCATCTGAAATAACATTTTAGGGATTCCTTTTTTTACGGCATTTCCGATACATTTATAACAATAAATTCTCGATGCCTGCAAAAAATTCACCTTTTAGTAATCAATGTTTATTTATAGCAAAAAAAAAAAAAATGAAAATCGAAAATGGGAACACCTGCAGCGTATTATAAAAATCTCAACACTTTGCCAAACCCACTTAAAAATCTATAACATTTTCTGCGCTTTGTTACGTCATAGGAACGCACTTGAATAGAAAAAGTAAAAGAAAAACAAATCGAACAATACGCACAACGAAAATCAATAAACAAATGAAACACGCGTACACGTGTAAAAATAATTGGAGTTCAAATTTAGTTTTAAATATGGTCAACTTTGTTTTATCAATTTGTTTGTATGGAAATTATATGCAATTTTCTATGAAAAATTGGAAATGTATTATTTTATTTCAACAATAGTTTTTCTTTTTCAATATTCTTCTTTGAAAATTATTTATAATTATGCTTACTGAGGTAATAATAGTAAATTTAGTGATATTTACTATACAAAAGAGGCTTCGAAATGATCTTGTAAGGCAACAAATCAGTTAAAATTTAAACAGCTTGGAAATAATGAATGTTATTTCTGATCATGGCCACGTCATACCTTATTTACCAGCATTTTTTTAGTGTGTAAGACATTCGGGGAAGCAAAAATGAAACAGGCAATCAATGGATGGCCGGAGATGAAAACAAGAGTGGCGGCAGTCCGTATGGAATGGCCGCAGGCGTAGCGACACTCGTATCAGCGGCAGTACAGTTTATCACGTATACGTATCACGTATACGCACTGAGTGCAGCCGAGCGGCCGCGATCTCGGAGAGCGAAGAGCGGCGAGCGGCGGAGAGTGAAGTTCAGTTGAAACCGAAACCGAGACCGGAGCTCTCCTGCAGTCGAGAGCGAAGCCGAGCGCTCACTTCAATCTGAACTTGGCCGCAGACGGACGCGTGTTTCGCACAGCACATAAAGTCGATTCAGTGGATTTAATCGCCTGGCATATCGCATATTGTGCAAGTCGCACGCGACTATATAGGCGCCTGTGTGTGTGTGTTGGTTAATTATACGCGACACGACAACTACAAAGTGAACTACAGATGTGTGTATAAATCAATGTCCGCTCCTAACTGCTGCGGCTGCAGTGCCAATCACAAAATAAATAGAAACAAAAACAGAAACAGAAAGAAACAATAAAAATAACAAGCCAAACAGCTACGGCGTTTGCTTTGGCAACTCTTGTTTTTGTTTTCAATTTCTTCACAATTTGGCGCGCGGCCTGTGACTAAGCTCCGTGCTTATCGCGCAGACAAACAAAATAAAAGAGCAAGTGTATAAAATTAAAAATTTAATCAAATCAATTACACGTGTCAACAAAACAAAGAAATAATTCGGCTGTTGGGTCGCCGCAAAGTGCATTCAAACGGAGCCAAATAAATTCAAGCAGATCGCAAATTAAAACCAATAAAACTGTTTTGCAGCAGCATAAACTCCCCTAAAAGGTTAGCAATAACAAATTAACTAAAAACAGATTCAGCAAATCTAAGGCGCAGTTTGTAAAGTCCCCTGTCTAGTGCCTCACCCCACTTCAGGCGCCCATATAGACGTGGGCTCAGACAGCTTCCCGTATTAAGTTCGATCGCAGTGACACTGCAAGAAATCAACAACAATTCGCAAATTATAATCCCAGATACATAAATAAATCTCTGTTTAGAGCAATAAATTGTCAGACAGCCACGTGCAATGCTAATTTTATTTATAAATATTAAAATCTTAAGCACTGGTAGGAGATGGGTTTCGTAAGGGTTTTGGAAAATGGAAATTGTCTTGGAGTAAGCAATAATTCATCTTGATATTATTTATTATCAGGTAACTGGAAATGGAACTTTATAAAGATGAACTTTAGGCAAATGACTTTCGGTGAATGTTTCTTTTCAAACACTAATAGTTAAATTTACAGAAAATTAAAAGGTTTTATTAATGTATATAATCTTTTATTTACATTCTACATTTCTTGTTCCCTTCATCCCTTTTGTGAGTGTAACCACAGTTTTCCTACTCAACATCCTATAATATATGCAAATAAAATCCAATACAATGCAAGTGGCTGACAGCGATTTATTAAAAAATAGAATGCTTAGTTGGTATTTATTGGTGAACCGAGTGTTGCTTTCCTGTATGATTTGTCAAGATTGCAAAAGGCATTTACATACTGGTCTAGAATTCGTACTCCTTCGTACATAACTTATGCCGGAACTGCTCCCCAGAGCAGGCATTTCCTCTACAATTTAACAATATAAACAATAAAGCAGTCATTAAGGCGTGCTTATCACAGAAAAGTCTTGCTAATTGCCTTGAGATGGTGACTTTATTTCCCTTATTACTTCATACAAATAATTTATATATATATTTGATGAATATATAAAAAGTATATTTAATTTTCATTTATTCTCCGCTGATAAGAATCTCTGACAATCTGCAAGTCAATGGGAATTTTCAGCTAGCCTTCAAAATTTCCTATCAAACACCAAGATCAGAAAGAATTTTCAATTAGGAAGAGAAACCACAATGTTCAAGATTCCAATATGCGAAAAGAAAAAAACAATCGAAATGCAAATATTTGTATTAACGAAATGTAAATATTTTTACAAGTGAAAAAAGTTTATAAAAATTTTGCCACGGCATCTGGAAGATTTCGTTTATTTCATTTGTAATCAAAGGAACACACACAACCTGCGGACTGGGAAATGGAACTGCAATCGAAAGACACGAATTGCCGTAAAGTCTTTTAAAGACTTTTCCACACGCAGACACGGACGGAGGAACCGTCCGGGCGGAACCCATAAAAATAGAATGAAACGGAACAGTCATGGTCAAAACTTACTTAAATATCGATTTATCTGCTCGTCCAGAAGCCAGAAGCTATCTAACTCGCATTCACTGGGCCAAAAGGCAGCGGAATTGTTTTCGGCAATTGTTGAAAGCCAAAACACGCAAAACACAAACAAAATTCACAATTTTCACACCTTTTGGTCCATGTGTGTCTGTCTGTGCTTGCTTACATTCAATATAGAGTCTGAGCCATGTACATGGCTATAACTTTGCCTTTTGCATTAAACAGACTTGTTTCCAAATCAAAACTTATTGTAAATTAATTGCCAAGCGCCAGAAGGAAGGTCGAGGGTGGCAGGAGAAGTTTCCCTAAGTTTTTTAGGAATAAAGAAAAATGTTCCATGTAACTTTAAACTTTTTATGTATACCGTGATTCAAGTTGAAGGCGTAGTTTTTATTAATCAAGCGTCTTACGCTTTTAATATAACTTTTATTAAACCTTCTTTAGATTATTCTTCATTTTATTAGACCTTCTATAATGTTGTTATGATTGCCTCGCATATATAGTAATTATTACTTTTATATTAGCAGTTTTATTTATTTTTTTTAAATCAACTGATTAAGCTGTTAGTTAGCTGTTATCAGCTAGTGAAAATTCCCAGTGGTCTTGATATTTACGAGCCTTTTTTCGATTCAGCGGCAATTCCATTGCCTTATCTGCTGAACCCAAAAAGTCACTGATAACCCGAGGAAAATATTTCTTGCATTTTTATATTTTCATTTCAATTTTCCTCATATTTCCCCATAATTTGATTTTTCCGCCTGAACAAAAACCATCTAGACTTTACATTGATCTGTCATTCACATTAACACCATCCTCGCACTTCTCCCCCCCGGAAAATTCAGTCCCAAGGGCATTGAAACTTTTCCCCAAACAATTCACACTCCGCACTTTTGGGGGAACAATGCAAAGGCAGAATCCCATTACGCATACGCCATGTTGAACCGAATTTGAATTGATTGAATCGTGAAAAGTTTTATAGCAAAATAATTAAATGCTGTGGTTTCTTCAATTTTCGGGCATCGCGTGTCTGCCGCTGTTTCGCTTTTCCGTTGGATGTGTGTGTGTGTGTGTGTTAGCGTTTTGTCTTGGCCATTAGAATGGAAATTGCTCAAACGCTTCGCTTCTCTGGTTGCCTCGCTCCTGCTTTTCCGGGCCCCCGTCTGCCATTCTTTTTCCTTTTTTTTTTGGCTATTTTGGTGTGGTGTGGTGCGGTCTGGTCTGGTTCGGCATTCTGGGAATGCTTTACTCGGTTACTCGGGCATTATTTACTTGACTGCAAAAATGCCTCCTTTGATTTGCTTGAAAGGCCATGAAAATCGATTGGCTGTATAATTTAACTTTGGCCGCCTTTTTGCCCCCTTTTGCCGCTGTAATGATGCGATGAGCGAAGCCGAACAACAAGCCAAATGTAACCGGAAAATGTTGGAGAATTAATTGCCTTTTAATTAGTTGAAAACCATAAAACGATTTCAGGTGGCATGTCAGGTAAAAGTTTAAAGAATATTATACAAACGAGCAGGAGAAGGGAAAAATTAGCCAGAGCAAAAAAATATATACCTTTAATTTCCCTTAGTTAATCTTGCTTTCATTAATAATTTTATTTAGGTATTTATTTTACTTTACAAATTAAAGAGGGCTGACTACGTATTAGGTTCCGTGTTTTTTGATTCCAATTCAATGGCTAAAAGTAGGCCAAATGCAATAAATTAAGTCACGAAGGTCGCAAACAATTTGTATGAAAAGAAGAACTTCTTCCTTTTGAAAAGGTTATCATTGTGACAGAAAGTCTACTCCTTGCTTAATCTCTCTCACTGGCACTCATTTCCCCTCTAATTAGCTGGGAAAGTCTTCGTGGGATTACCCAATGATAGGCGTGCGGAAAACCTTATCAAAAGCAGCTTAGCCGACGAGAGCTAAGTGTTGTTCGCTGGGGGCACGTGCCCGCAGCCAATGGAAATCCATTTGAGCTGCTGTCTGAACAAATTAAATAACCATCTTCTGTATGAAAATGCTCAGGCAATAAGCGCGGAAAATATAGCCGGGAAAAGCGGATGATAAAATTACGAGCGGAACAATGAAAATAGGGGAAAAGGGAAAACGGAAATTAATAAAGGAGAGACTTTTAGTAGCTGCCCAAGTATTTTTTAGTAGGAACTTTGAAGATAAATACAAGAGTAAAATGTAGATATGAAATATACTTAATTTACTCAGAGATATATATGTCTTGAAAATTAAAAAGTAAAACCTTTGGATTAATATCTAGTTAAAATTGTAATTTAAAGCTAAACAATAAATGATCCTGCAATAAAAAATATAAAACTATATTTCTACCTGCTGATTTCGCAAAAATCAACATAGTCAAATGTTGTTCACATACTAAATCCCACATTTTAAAATTTATTTTAACAGATGGGTTTAAGTGCAATATAAATAGCTTGGTCAGGCACAGTGTTTTTTGTTTGTGTTAGCAACAAATTCAATCGATTGTGACCTCAGCCAACTTCGGATCGGAGGAGTAAACAAACATTTGTTATTTATATATGTAAGCAGTGCACATATATAGTATAAAATAGCAAAAAGCCAAATGGATTTCCTGCAAATGACAGCGGGGCATGGCCTGTCGAAGGACACTGTCAAAGAACTAGAGGAAAATCATAATTTCCAGCGCTTATTGATTTTCCCGCCGTCGACGAGAATTTTTTCCTCGCCTAAGACGATTTCATTTTTCCTTTTTTTTTTTGTACTTTTCGGTGACATGCGAAATTGGTACGGAAAAAGTTTTTATTTGAATTTAATTTTTGTAAACGCATACACATACGCCAACAGGATATAATGCAGGGCACTCGGCACCCAAGCTAGGACACTCAGAGGACCTGTCACGCACTCGCACACATATATATGTGGGCTTAAGCACTTGAGGTGCCAATGGGAAAAGGAGGAGGCAAGGATCGGGGGACGGCAGTTGTCTGTGTTTGATGTAGCACCGACCCAGGGTGTGTGTGTGTGACTGAGTGTGATTAGGCCATCACGGAGTGAGAGCATTTCGGGCTTCTAGCCATTCCGGCTTTCATATTCGGCACTGCCAAAAAATTCATTTAAATGAAGTTTAAATAAAGTTGTGGTTAATTATTATATAAAAGGATTTTCTGGCGTATTAATAGTTGAAATTAAGACTTAAGACGTTGTTTACCAAAAGAAATTGGCTTAGTATGAAGGTGATTTTGATGATTCAATGTAGATTTTATGATGAAATTGAAGTAAATCCGGAACATTATTACTTAAAAAAAACTGTCAAGGTTGCTATTACATAAAAGGAAATTGTCTGCTTTTATTCTCACTTCTAAACTCAATTTACAAGTTCTAAGGAAGATGCTTTTATCCTTTTGAATTTTTTGCAGTTTAATCCTGACTTCTTCTATAAATAATTAACTTTATTAAACAGATCCCTATGGAGTTCCTTTTGGTTACTCTCAAAGGAATCTTCTCTTTAAATATAATATTTTTTCAAGTGCAGTAACACTCCACCGTGCCCACTCCACTCCCATTACTCTCTTCTATTTAGCAGTGTGTTTATTTTCGGTTCAGAACGCGATTTTCCAATCGATTGAGCACGTGACAAGGTTCTAGCTACTGAAATATGTATGTAAGGCACACACACACACACTCCCTTGATGCAAAAGGACCGGCGTAATTCGAAACCCACAATTTTCCCGCTCCAAGTCCATCCCCAGTCCGGATATCTCTTCATTCGCAATGCCATCTATTTTTGACAATATTTAATTAACTTTTTTTTTTCTCTTCTACCTAACTCACTTTTTATTCTGTGGGCGACATCCTTTTTGTTTGCTTTATTTATGCATCAATTTGTAGCTCTGATTTATGTCGCCAGAATTTTTCCATCCCTTCATCCTCCATCCCCCAAAAAACTTGGGACTAAATGCGAATTAAATTGGAGCGTGGTGTTTTTTCTTTTTTCGAGAGTTGGTAGCCCGGCCTGTCTTAAAGTATTATTCAGCTTAAGGAGCTCCGGCAGTGGGAAAGTAACTTGGGGCTAGATGGTGGGTGCAGGACCTCCTAGTTCCTAAGGAGGAGGAGGAGGCAGAGGGGGATGAACCACGCAATTACGCGTTTTTAGAAGAAAAAGGAAAGCTCTTTGCATAGCGCCCAGGCGCTTAAGCAAATCTAAAAAATTAAACTGAAAGGCAGGAGAAATGCGAATTGAATATTGATATTTTGAAGGAAACTTTTAAATTAAGAGAAGTTTAAGAATTCTGTTTGAGTAAAGTACAGATTTAACATTAAAAATGTAAGCTAAAAGCGAATACTTTCTTTGTGTATTTTGGTCTGTGGGTCTCTAAATATAAATTGGGTTTAAAAATAGAAAAAGGTCTGACCTTTTATTTTATTCTATTTATAATTTTCCCTTTTTCTTCCCTTAATTGACAAACAAAATATATTCTAAAGTTTAGAAAATCTAAATAAAATTAATAAGACTTTAGAAGGCTTAAAATATCCCTCTTAATGTGGGACATGAACCCATTACCAAAATAACCCACAGCTAAATTCCCTCCAAAAAGGCCAATTAACACACTCAAAGTTCTATAATTGTTTCATTTGTCCACATCCTAAAATACTCACACATGCGGCTCAAATTCAAAAGGATTTCAACCAATTAGTTGGCTCATTAGTCGTGTCTGCTATTTAAGGAACATCTGGCCCACAGAACCCTCATGATTAAGGATAAGGAGTAATATTTATATTTTTAGAGGGGATTACTTAAATAAATCAAGAATGGTTAAGAAATATAATAATAATTACACCTAAACTGATTAAGTTATAAGCATTTAAATTCATATTTTTCCTTGAGTAATCAACTTGATTACTTATATGCCTTTACCTCTATGGTTATAGTGCCTGTCTCTGGCAGACACAGTATGGCAGAAGTTTCCCTGTATACTGTGTGTATTACACTTGAGTTACTTTATTATTTATGCCCATGAGCATGAGGACAATCGATATGGTGTGTGTGGTGTGGTACCACATTTTGTGACCCCTTTGCATAAAAATTTAAACGATGCCGCAGAAAATGACCTCCCTTTCCCAACGCCAGGATATCCTTAATGCCGGTCCTGTTGCCCAGAACGTGTGTGTTTGTGTGTGTCTGCGAGTGGGTGTACACACACCGGGTTGGTGTGTGTAATTCTGGGTGTAAGAGAGATTAGCGGGTTAAGGGAAAGCGAAGCTGCTGTCAGAGGCAGTTAAGCAGCAGCTAGCGAAATCTACTTAAAAGTTTCCTGATGTCATTGCACCCCCTGTCGTTTGTCGTCAATGGTCCCCGGTGCACTTGGGGAAAAAATATTTAATTAGAAAATATATTTTATTGAATTTAATAATTTAATGAAAGAAAATAATATATTTTGTTTATTTATTAAAGGTTATCTGAAGTTGGAATAATATGGGCTTTCTATGTTTTTTTTTATTGATGAACTTCACAATTATTTTTGAACGTCTAAAAAACTTCTTGATGTTGTTTAAAATATATAAAATATATTTATATTTAAGCTACAATCAAGTTAAAAACTAATAATCCACCTATTGCATATAACGTATACGACATAACGTATACGACATGTTGCACATTCGACATAACGTATACGACATGTTGCGCATTACTGTTCAAAAAACCATTAACAAGTCACATTTTTACAAATAAGATTTTCCGTAGTTCAAATATTTTAAGGAATACAGTTACAAAAGCTTAAATTAAAATAAGATTTTCTAAGCTCATATAATCTTTGCTTCCAGGAAAGCTTTAATAGTTTGCAAGTCCTTGTAAGATACAATAATTCGCTGTCAATATTTTGTGATTATTACTCATTTTTAGTCCTTAAAAGCACACTCTACTTTTATTATGATAAACATAAATTTGATCATAAGTAATTGAAGTTCAAAATAGTTTTTATTTGAGTGCTTCTATCAGTGGTAGCCACCAAACCCCTTTCGACCCACATTCGCTTATTACACAGCTCAGATGTTCGACACACGTGAGGGGGGTTGTTCGGGGGTGTGGGAGAGCGCCTCTTTCAAGGGAGGAGTATGGTGCCATAAAGCGTCATGTGGTTCGTAAACAAAACCGTAGGATGTGTGTCTTCGCCGTGCGCCTGTAAGCGAGTGTGGTGTGAATTGCAAAAAAAAAAAAAATGAAAACAACAGAAAAAACAATGGATACAACAACAACAACAACAAAAGGCAAATCCAGTGCCGGACAAATTGTTTTTGCAAGGCTATAAATGTAAACAAAATTAACATATGCAAATTTTTCAAGCCCCCACGTGTGTGCGAATGTCTTTCTGCAAGCGTATGTGTGTGATGGTGCCAGGTACACTGAGAAATTAATTCAACCGAGTTATGTTGACTTAAGAGGGTTTGCTTTCTTGCTCTTAAAAAAAATTGTTTAATAAGTCTAAAAGGTTTCTAGGAATTTTAACTTAATTTAAAGACATCCTTATAAAAATTGTTTAAACATTTTCAAACAATTCTTATTGAATTAAAAATAATAGCTAATGTGTATATATAAGCTTCTCTTTATTAATGTCTGATTAATTTGGTAGTTAAACTTATGCAAGGAAATGCTTTTATTTTAAGTCAAATTTGCAAAATTATTTTAAAAAAATAGGTAATATTATCTACACTTTTAAATAAATTCATTTAATTAATTATATAATTTTGTCAGAGTCATGGATATATTAATAAATATAATATAAATATACATAAATAAACATATAAATATTTGTTGTAATTTAATATAAGATACTTAAAAGTTCAAGGACTTTTGCCTATGAGTATTTTTAATACTTTCAAAATCTCCATAAATAATAACAATCCCAATTTATTGTTCTTTTGTTAATTTATATTTTTGAACAATTATTTCTCAGTGTATTCACTTGGGTGTTATGTGAGAGGTCGACGCCAACGTTTGGCATTTAGACAAATAGGCTGTCTGAGGCGTTGACTTCTTGCTGGATTTTATCTCTCAGTGCCTCTGTGTGTGTGTGTGTGCTCTCCTTCTTTTGTTGAAAAGTTGAGTTATGTGCAGAAAATGCAAAATACGCTTGGCATATTGCTGGCTGCAGTTGCGGAAAAGAGAGGAAAGTCGAGGGAAGTCGAGGAAAATAAAGGAAAATTCGGAGCAAGTGGCGTGGAGAGTGACTTGTTTGGCCTTTTTATGGCTACGACTATTAAATACACATTATACCGACAATGTTATTATCCCATATACTACAAGCGAATAACAATGATAACCTTGATCGATGCGGCAGTAGCCGGTATATTAATGTTTAAACAACACGATAAAGGAACAAGACTTTGGGCCCAAAGGAAATCGTAAGGGGTTTGAGCCATATGTTGACAGGGATATAAAGGAAGTGGGCTCACGAGGCTTGAACAAAATTTTTTGCAAGTTTATCAATTTTAAATGGCCTCTTAAAAGAAAAATAAACACATTAAAATGAGGATGTTACAGAAACAACTTACAGAGGATTAAGGACTTGTGGAATAGATTTATTTACATTCAGGGTTCTAATTTATTTTTCTATTTACCCTTTGCAATTATAGTAAATATATAATATTTTATGATAACCGAATGGGAACTGTTATTAATTTACAACAGAAAACAAACTCTTTTTACTAAAATGTAAATATAAGTAAAATGTTTAAAGTTTTAACAGAGCTCTGCATGTAAATACATATATGTATATACCCCTTTATTGATTTTTTTGATAGTTTTCCTGGAAGTCGAAGTGTATAGTTAGTTGATAATCGTGTCACCAACGCGGCATTCAGCAACATATTCAGAGCTTCCCAAGAAACACCTTCTTTTTTGGTAATCGCCAAACCAGAAAAGATTTCGTTATCAGTACAACCTTTTGGGGAAATAAAAAATCAAAAAAGATTAGGGAACAGCTTGACCGATGAAAATGGGTATTCCTAACTTATAAATCAGTTCATGATTTCGGTGCGAGTATCCCAGTGTACTTTGGGCTCTTGCGAAATGTTTGGGAGTTTACCAAAAACCATAAACTTAAAGTTAATAAAAATGTACTTATTAGTCTAAGTGGAGCCGAGCGGAACTAAGATTATTGCACTTAATCAGGTTCACGTCACAACTGGATTTTTTCCCATTTTAAATGACTGGAATTTATTAAGACGGTTAATCAGATAATGGGAAGTAGGCCTTGATATTTATCTTGATATGTTTATTATTGAAATCAAAAATTTTATAGATGAAACTTACTTTTTAATTTAATATACACCTTAATTTCTCATTTAAATATAGTAGATCAACCCTAAAACCATTTTTAAATCTTTAAGATTACAAAATTCTCTGTGATTGTAATCAATTTCCAAAGCACTCGAAACAATTTATTTTCATTCCTGCACATTTTGAATTCAAAACAATCGATGATGGAAGACGTCAAACTGAAAACAAAAAAAAAAAAAAAACAATCAATTTAAACTGTGTAGACTTGGGCCAAGGCAATATAAAAGCCGAATAAGGCTAATCTATCATTAAATACATTTCCCATACTTGTAGCCAGAATGTTAATGACAATCTATCATTGCTTTAATTTGCAGGCAATCAACAGTGAAATCCAATGGCTGAGGAGGAGTTCTTGGGCGATCTAGGTACGTATAAACAGCCATAAATTTATGGCACATACTAGCCTTAATTAATATAAACATAACCCCAGAGCATAACATACCCCCCGCTTCATGAAGGAGAGCTTATCCCTGCTCCGGTTAATGAATAATCTGCGGCCATAAGTCAATCGACAATGCGCTTAATTAGGCCACGCAAAAGGCATCAGATTTGTGGGGAATTTTTAGTGGCTAATTGAACATTGTTATTGCTGCTGCCATCCGAAGCCAGGGGCAGAAAAAAAAGGAATATATATCGTAGCAAAGTGGCATAATAAGTCTGGCGAATTGCGGCCCAACTTTTGACGTCATCGTCGTAGTCGACATCTGGCAATAGCAAAGTCCAAATGGAAAACACGGAGGAAGCCCTCCCAGCACTCACCCTTTTTGCCAAAGCAATCGCAAGGCAATGCCTTTCATATATGCAGTGTAGTTAGCGCGTATCTGATGGATACCAAATTATCCACGCACACGCAGTCTTCGATTTCTGTTTCGTAGGGGAAAATTGGTCAATTATATTGAATATGAATATTGAGGTATGCTTATTGTGCGAAATTTTGAAAGATTTTGATTTTTTTTACTTAAATCGGAATCTTGTTTTTTTTTAAGTAAAGGATATATATATTAATTTATTAAAGTAAACATAAATTCAATTTATCTGTCATTATCTTTTATTTGGTAAAGTTTTTTGGATGTTTCTTGTTGTAGGGAAATTATAACGTTTATTTAATATTAAATAAACTATAACCAGAACAGCTTGAACTCACTTTAAACTATTTTAAATTGAAAATAAATATTAATAATTTATGTACTTAAACTCTTAACGAAAAACTCGTAAGACACAATGGCTATTTTCAAAGTTAATTTTGTATAATTTAGAAATTGTAGAAGTATATTTACTAGGTTGGGAAAATAGTATGAATTAATTTTTCTCTTGATATTTATAAAATATGAATACCAATTTCTAAATATGTTCAACTCCACCAACGGTAACTGAACACTTCCTTTCCTAGCTTCCTTTCCTAGCTTCCTTTCCTAGCTTCCTTTCTTAGCTTCCTTTCTGGGCTTCCCCTTTCTCCGTAACCTAAGCTAAATTGTTTCTGGCACTCTGACTTATTGATTTTTGCGTAATACTCACCTTTCCTTTTGCCTCGTGCCAACCCTAGAGGAGATTATCAATGCCAGCATGGGGGCGAACGGAGGCGCTGCAGGAGGCGGCGGAGGAGGTCATCACATACTATCGCAGTCGACTTCGTTGCCGGTGATGCCGTCACACCTGCCGCTCCACTTGCTGAATCAGAGCCAGAACCAGGCGCCGCCGCCAAAGCCAAGCGCCAAGAGCGGACCCCACCTGCGCATCGTGGAGGAGCCGACGAACAACATAATCCGCTTTCGGTACAAGTGCGAGGGGCGCACCGCGGGCTCCATACCCGGCATGAACTCCAATTCCGAAAACGGCAAGACCTTTCCCACCATCGAGGTATGCAACTACGACGGTCCCGTCGTCATCGTGGTGTCCTGCGTGACCAGCGACGAGCCCTACCGCCAGCACCCCCACTGGCTGGTCAGCAAGGAGGAGGCGGATGCCTGCAAGTCGGGTGTCTACTCCAAGCGCCTGCCGCCGGAGGAGCGGCGTCTGGTGCTCCAAAAGGTGGGCATCCAGTGCGCCAAGAAGTTGGAGATGCGCGACTCGCTGCTGGAGAGGGAACGCAAGAACGTGGATCCCTTTGGGGGTGAGTATCTACTAATTATAATTAATCCTTATATTCTAAAAGGTTTCCTTGCCTACTCCTCTAGCCAAATTCGATCACAAAGACCAGATCGACAAGATCAACAGGTACGAGTTGCGACTGTGCTACCAGGCCTTCATCACAGTGGGCCACACACGAGTGGCCCTGGATCCCATAGTCTCCTCGCCCATTTACGGCAAGAGCAACGAGCTGACCATCACCCGGCTGTGTAGCTGCTCGGCACCGGTCACCGGAGGCAACGAGATCATCATGCTGTGCGAGAAGATAGCCAAGGATGACATCGAGGTGAGGTTCTACGAGACGGATGGCGACGGACGGGAGACCTGGCACGCCAATGCGGAGTTCCTGCCCACAGATGTCTTCAAGCAGATGGCCATAGCCTTCAAGACGCCGCGCTACAGAAATCCCGAGATCACACAGAGTGTACATGTGAGTGGAGAGCACCTTACCTGTGTAAGGATAATCACGAAGTACTTGTTCCGTTCCAGGTGGAGCTAAAGCTAGTGCGACCCTCGGATGGAGCGACGAGTGCCCCGCTGAAGTTCGAGTACTATCCCAATCCAGGTACGGTAAACTTTGCCCGGCTGCAGCGCAAGCTGAAGCGCCGCCAGGAGCTGGACGTGTTCCAGCAAATACTCTCCCTTGACAGCGAATCCGCCACGAAGTACTCGTGTCCACCGCTGGACCTTGAGGAGGAGAACAACACGGTCTCGTCGGACGACCAGCAGAGTTCGGGAACGCTCAACGAGTTCGAGATAATGGTGAAGAAGCTGCAGATGCAGCAGCGAGGCGAATCCCACGAAATGGACGGCGGGACCGTCACCGAGTATACGGATAACGATAACGAGCCGGACATGGAGATCGAGCTGGAGGTGCCGCAGTTACTGCCCCAACTGGCGGACGACTGCACCCAGACATCCACGCCCATGGAGGAGATACTGCAGCACCCCCAGCTGCAGTCTCGTCCGCTGACCAACGTGGACAAGATCACCGAGTGGATGAAGAGCAGCGAGTTCGAGCGAACGGATAGCCTGACCGTGGAGAACGGGGACACCCAGTCCCTGTCGAATAGCACCGCTCAGACAGCCTTCACCAATGTCAGCAGCCTGACGGCCAATACGACCATAACGAATCAGCTAGATGAGGAGGCCCATCTGGCCAACGGCTCTCGCAGGGATACCCTCGAAAACCCCGCCGTTAAGGAACTGCCAGAGGCCGACAAGGAGCCAGAAATGGTGTCGGCCAGTGCCCAGGCCTCCGTGGATCTGGACGAGAACTTCGATGAGACCGCCACCTACACGAGCCTTCAGATAGCGTTCAACAATCCCATAGACATAGCGGCTCCCAAGGAGAGCAGGCAGGGCGCTGGCATACAGATTTATCCACCCACCAATCCGTTTGGTTCCCTGGACGATGCCGAATTGGTGGTTCTAACGAATCCACCGGCTCCCAGGATTAAAGTGAACGCCGCTCAGACCCCAGCCACGCCCCCAGACTCGCCGCCCCTGCCGCTGCCACCGCGTACACCTTCACCAGATCCCGAGCACAGATTGCCTCCGCTGCCACCAAAGCCCCAGAGAAACTCCCAGGATCTGAGCATTGTCAGTGACCCCATCTCCATAAGCCGCTCCCGAAACGGCAGCCTTAGCTCCGCCAGGACCACACCCTCGCCAATTATCATAATGCGAACCCCTGACCAGAGTCCCACCAAAAGGCAGCCCACGCCAAGTGAATCCCCCAAGAAGCGACAAGGATTCTTCTCCCGCTTCTTTTCCCGACGCAAGAGCAGGGCCGAGGACGAGGAGTCCCAGACACCGGGAGCCAGTCCCAGCAAGCAAGTATCCGGCAGATCGAAAGCCACCACGCCCACCGGCAGCCGGGAGCCCAGTGTGGCGCACTTCTCCCTCGGCGATCCCAATCGCAGCTCCACGAGGTCCATGCAACCGCTGGGCAAGAGCGAGGGCCGGAATGGAAAGCCAGTGGGCCGGAGCTCGAGCAGTGTGTCCGGCAAGAGGCCAGCACACCTGGACGCGGATGTGATTCACATTCCGCTGAAGGGTGGCGACAGCGAGAACAGCTTGCTCCGCCCGGAGAGCTACTCGAATGCCAGTACCCTGAGCTACGGACGACCACTGGATAGGAAGACGCTCAGCACCTTGCAACTGGCGGACATACCCATCAGTGATGGCAACATGGAGCTGGTGGCCATTGCCGATCGTCAGAGCATCCGGAATCTGTGCGAGGGCGCCTACGGTGTGGTTCTGGATCCCAGCGTGGATCTCTCCGAGGCCGAGCACTTTGCGCTGTACACCAGCAAGAGTCCGGAGCCACCGTTTGGCGGCGAGCTGGGCGGAGATGGTGGAGGAGCCGGTGGCGGTGGCGATGGAGCTGAAGTCAGTGATTTCCTTAGCGCGGATGAAATTGCTCGAAGGCTGGCAGAGGCCAATGGATTACAGTAAAAATGGAGCGAAAAATTAAAGGGGTTAAGTGGTCACTGATTAGTGGTTGGAGAGTATAAATTTAAACTATTAAATGCATTTATCTAGAGCTGAAAAATTTAATGACCTCTTAGTGGTTTGAGCTCTATTTTAAGATGCATTTAAGGCATATGAGTACTTCTTAATCCACCAAATGAAATCAGTTACCCTTAGCCCCAAGCACTAGCTAGTTTATTACTTACAAAAAAGCACACAACTATACAAAACATTTACTTTTCTAGTCGTCTTTTCTCTCTTTCAGTATTAGTTACCAACTATAATGATTACACACAAATTACTTTCTAGCTTAGAAATACCTGAGAAATATCTCACCGAAAAAAAAACCAAAGAAAAACAAGGAAAACTCATTTCTAATCCCACGAACCTCCTCCGAATGTCTTTTTAGAAACCCTCACACAGCACAATCGTTCGGAGACCCGCAAAGCGGTTGAAAGCCTTAAACGCGGTCTCATGAGCACCGATTTCTATCCAACCAAGCACGTGAAAACGTCCAGTAAGTCCTTGAGCATATTCCGCATTTATTACTGGTTCTGGGAATGGGTTCCAGGTTACGAGCATAACATTTATGTAGTTCCTAGAAAACAATATACACACATCCGCCCCGCAACAAGCACACACACAAATTCATTATTCAATTAAAATTAAGACGTAGCGAGAATTGATTCACTATATATACATTTGCAACCATATAGAACAGGAGTTTATATACCTTGTGGACCAATGGGGTACAATTGTTGTCCGACCCCCCAGGAATTGTTGGAAGTCGTAGAAGATAGCTATGATGGCTTAATTAGGGAACAGTTTGTTGAGCGCCGTTTCGAATTGAAAGTTTTAGTGTTCTACACATTCTTGATGTATTGAAAAATTTATGAATAAAGGACTTTTCAATAAAAAAAATCGTTGGAATTTACTAGAGAATAAATAAGACTTGAAGAAGTTCTTAATTTAAATATTAATATTTATTTTTTGAAAATTAGTTTAAATATTCTTGCTGTGTTACATGCAAAAATATATTAAGTATGTTCGATTTTCTGCTTAGATAGGATTATTATAAATATTATTCAAATATATTTATCCTTAAAATATTTAAATATTGATCCGATATCACACAAATATTAAATCGTTTAAATATAAAGTTTTCATTTAATTTTTAAGTGTTCTTTTATCAATATATATAAATTTCTCTAGCTGTAACTTCAATTTCAATTAATTTGATTTCAATAACTTTCCAATTTAAAAGAAAAAATTAAAATTTAACTCAAACGGCAAAGGTATTTCAAGCCTCGGACCACCGAGGACTCCTTTCCCCTCTGTATTTTGTCTAGTTTCCCCCAAGCTCCATATTACTTGCGTAGCCAGAAAAGTTGGACATCAAATGAGAGTAAGTTGATATTGCCTGCCTACAGCGGCAAAGTTGATGTTGTGGTTTCCGTTGTCCTTTTTGAGTTTTCGCAAATTGCTTTAGTTTCACCTCAGTTTCGCCGCAATTATGTAAATGCTATGTATATTTTTTTTTTTTTTGTGGTCTATAACCTTTCGTTCATTAACCTTTCGGTGCGTTTTCGTTGTCATTGGAAACATATGGCTCTAATGAGGTTTGTTTTTATTTTTTTAGGCCCATTTACCGCAGCCCAACCGCCACAAATGGCTACCACAACAGCGCCGCAGACGCAGCTATCGCCAGGCATGACCATGATGTATCCCGGCGGAGGCAGTCCCCACTTCATGCAGGAGATCAAGGTGGAGCAGGCCTTCATGGATGTGGACAGTCGGAGCAGCCACTGTCCCTCGGTGGACTACAATTTCCCATCGCCGCGTTCCAACAGCACCGTGGACAGCATTCCACCCATGCAGCTCGGACAGAACAATAACCATCTATATCTGCCGGATGCCTCAAACTTTCCAACCAATCCCGGCAACAGTCCGTCGCGTTTCAATGGTGGCACCATGACGCCAATAAATAATAGCCATAATAATAACAACAGTAACATGATGATGAATAACAATAATAACAATGGCTTTGCAAGCCTCAAATTGAATGCCAACTCACCGACTCAGGACATGAAGCAGGTTTTCCAGCAGCCACAGCAGTACCTGCCTCCATCGCGGCCAGAGCAGCACCAATATCTGCCACAATCCCAGCCAGAACAGATCCAGTACCCGCAGCAACAGCAGCAGCAGCATCATCAGCAGCAGCATCATCAGCAGCAGCAGCATCATCAGCAGCAACAACTTCAACAACAAGATGGTCAGCAGCAATCGTTCAGCGATCTAATCCTGTCCAGCACATTAATGGATCTCGGACCCATTGACACCAACGAGCTAATTCAAGGCATTGACGAAACACTGAGCAGCTTGGGTCTGACAGGAGGAGCAATCGGTGGAGCCGCCCAAATGAACAACAACTTTGCAAATTACTAAATGTACGCGTATACATATATATATATTCATAAATATACCAGAAGATTAACAAAATTAGAGTTATGTAAAAATCAAGTTTCTCGTTTACATTCAGCCAAAAACCAAGCATTACATAACTCTAATTTGCACACATTGTACATAGATATTTTGGCTAGATAGTGTATAGAAGAGGGTCATGCGAATCTCAGTGCCCCGATGCCTTGTTACGAGTTTTCTTGTTATGTGAAAGGAGTGAATCCGTAATTATAATGAATTATAATAAAGTACGATTTAAGGATTTACATGGTTCATGTGTGCTCTGTGATGTGGAGGAATGTGTGCCTTTAACCACGGATCGTGAATAATCAATCATCATGCGAAAAATTAAGGATAAGGTTACATAAATCGTGCTTTGACATTAGGAGATTTTTCAAATTTTGAATGTGTGATTTTCCTCACCTTTTATGCTATAAATATGTGTGTTTAATATGATTTCATTATGCTCAAGAGTTTTGATCAATTTTCCAAAATATTACTCAAAAGTAATCTTTAAAGGTGAGGAAAATCATTCCGATCCCTGGTTAATAATACTGATGATAGATTTTAGCGACAAAAGTATGGTTGACCCAGCGTATCATTATTCTCATTGCGCATGCCGGCAAAGAAGCGATTGATGTCCTCCTCGGTCACCACCTTCTTGCTGGCGGCGAACGACTGCAAATATTCCTTGAGCTTGTCCTTCATGCGATTGTATTCGGTAATCGCATCGATTTGCTGGGTCCGGTCGATGGAGGCCAAAGCCCGGATGCCTTGCTCGTAGCTGGAATTCTCCTCCGCACGCTTCATGCCGCGCTCCTCATACGTCTTGGCCGAGTCCTCGGTGTCCAGCAGAAACTCCACGCCAAGCTCTTTGTAGAGCGGCAGGCATTCGGAGCACTGGCAAAGCGATTTGCGCCAGTCATTAGTCCAGAAAGCGGCTCCTTAATAGAGAAAGGAAGGGGGAGATGGTAAATGGGGACATTGGCATTTGAGGTCAAAATCCTTCGGAAAGGAGTTGATTTGATTAATTGCTCGGTTTTAGGCCTTTTGTTTGTTTGAAGAAATGAAGGATAAGCATGATGTTGTATAGGCGTAAATGTTATTTAATACTTTCTTGAACTGCTATAAAAACACAAAGAGCTATCACTACATGTGTAGTTCCGATTTTCCATTCAAAAATTTTTCCAGCTTTAAGCAACGCAACTGTTACTCTCAAACACAACACATTCAAATTACAAAAAAGGCTGCATCATGAATCTGGAGTACTTCACCGAAGGCCTCGACTGCCTGATGTACTGCGGCATGAAACTTTCTCCGGAGCAGCGCATCCTGATTGAGAACTCACTGATCGCCTTGCAGAATGACAATCGCTTTTCGGGCATGTATTTGTGGGGCCGCATCACGGCCACAAAAAACGATTACTATATTGCTTTTGGATTCACGAACGACTGCCTGAAGGATCGCAAATACTTTTACAGTCTGGATCAGTTTCAGTGGCAGCTATTGCCTTTTGTTCAAAGCCCTAATATCTTTCAGGCGACTATATTGGCCAGAGAGCCATTTATAGGGGATCCCAGCATACAGACATACGTTAAGTTGGTGAGCTAGCCTTCATAGTTTACAAGGATTTAACATACAAGTTAAAATAATTGACTATGGCTTTCAGGATCCCACTTTCGATATTGTAGGAAATCAGGTGGCAGGCATCAGTCGCCCTGAAGTGGTCAAGCTCAAGGAGGAGGAGCGCCTAGCTGCCATTGTTTTTATTATCACCGAAGAGTGTGCCATTTGTCCCCGTGGTGCATTCTACAAGATGACCGATGGCCGCGTCATACCCAACCCGATGTTCAGAGGCCTGAACAGTCTGCAGATGGATAACCAGTCCTATTATCAGCTGTACCGTCTTCCCCGCAACGATCTCAAAGTGAATTTGGCCAAGAGGAGCGACTATAACTATGCTATTGACTTCCTGGACACTATTGACTGCGTCATTCCGCTGGGCCAGGCCTTTGCCTTGAATCTGCAACGGAACGAACGACTGGTGGTGATCAAGTCCTGCCTTTGGATGGGCATGACCTTCTTCCACAAGATTGACTCCCGCAAGCATGGATTCCTCTACTTGGGAGATGGCAAGAAAAACTTTGATTTGCTTTTCATGTATTGACTTTGATTAATAATTATGCTTATTTCCTGCATGTACTTGAGTTTGTTCATTTCTCTTTATAGTTGTTAGAATTAAAAATACAAGTAATACTCACCCTGGTGCTCCTTGAGAGGCTTGGGACGACTGCAATTGTCCAGCTTGGGGCGCTTCTTGCTGGGTTCGCCAACCTCAGCCTCTGCTGTATCGCCTTCCTTGTCCGAAACCTTCATAATATCGCAGATGCTGCGATCTAGATCGGACTTTAGTTGACCGTCATCCTGCTTTGGCTTTGAGTCCTCCTGGGCCTTCTTTTCCTCTTCGGACTTTAGTTGACCTTCATCCTGCTTTGGCTTTGAGTCCTCTTGCGCCTTCTTTTCCTCTTCCTCCTCCACGGGCTGCAAGGCCAGTCCGGTATAGTCCTTAAGGAATGGAACAGCATCCATACAGCCGTCGCAGATCATTTCGCTGCATGCGTCCAGCCACTTCTCGCTGGAGCCCGGTGCCTTCATGTGCGGAAGATGGTACCAGTCCTCGCAGATGGCACACTGCAGCATCACCTCCTCGACGGTGCGTTCGGGATCCGGATACGGACGCTTGCAGCGACAGTAGAGGCCCTGGAAGTTCTGGTTGTACAGATTTTCCTTATTGACGTCCTGGGCGCCTGTCAGTTGCGGATTCAGGGAGCACTTGCCCAGCTTGCTCGTAGGGCAGTCGCAGCGGAAGTTCCGCTTAGTATAGAGCTCCACCAGCTCGTGGTTTTCGTGGCAGCGGTAGGAACAAGCCAAGCAGCAGCCGGCGGCTTTGGTCAGGTCAGTACGTGCCTCTGGGCAGCAGGTGAGGCAGGAGTACAGGGCCTGCCGACCAATGGGTCCCTTGGCATAGGTGCAGGACTTCTCGTCGGAGGCGCCCAGCACCGCGGCGTACTCGTCCTCCAGTTCCTTCTCCTGTTCGAGCACGTCCACCATCGTGATGGTCGATTGCTCCAGCGGATTCCCATCCTCGCCCTCTGGGCCGGCTACAGTTGCATTTAACTCGCTCATCTCACCGGTGGTCAGATCAAAATGAAGTCCCGCTGTTTTGCAAGGGTCTCAATTTCGTTAAAGCGAAGGAATGCGCAAAGTTTGGCGCGATTTTGACGTGAACGAAAATTGCAAATAATTGGAAATAATGTGACCGTCTCTAAGGCGCTGCAAATATACCACAGGACTCTAAAAAATACTTCAGATATAAGATACTGCAAGCGTCTAAAAATACCAAGGTTCACGTCACGGAAAAGTTTCAATAAACTAAAACGCATTTAAAATGCTTACTACATTAGGAATTAATTTTATAATTTAAGCTAAATTATAATAAAACAATTCAACACTAAACATGAGCTAAGCTAAATCTATAAATAATTTCCCAGCCATAAGAATCCGTCAAATATAGCTGCAAAATAGCTAGATAGAAGCCACAGCTCGATTAGCACAATTTCTTGACATACACGTTTTACAACACTAAAACTGCGATTTTTCTGAGCGTGCGGCTGATTTTTATAAACAATTGCAATTTTCTCAAAATACAAACTAAAATAAACCATAAACCATGAATGCGCCACCAACCTTCGAATCATTTCTGCTGTACGAAGGCGAGAAGAAGTGAGTAAGCCAAATTTATCCACAAAATGAACATCTGTAACTAAATTTTATTTTCTTTTGGCGCGGTGGCAGAATCATCAAGGAATTGGACACAAAAGTGACAAATGCGGCGATATTTACGATAAACAAAGAGGATCACACTCTGGGCAACATGATCCGCAAGTAAGTCGTTTAATTAATCACTATAATTAAAGAAATAATTCACTGTGTTGTCTTTGCAGCCAACTGTTGAAGGATCCCAATGTTTTGTTTGCCGGCTACAAGGTTCCCCATCCCCTCGAGCACAAGTTCGTTATTCGGATCCAGACCACGGCGGACTACTCGCCCCAGGAGGCATTCATGAACGCCATTACCGACCTGCTGGCCGAATTATCCCTCTTCGAAGAGCGTTTCAAAGTAAGATAACAGAGATGATATTGATAGATATCCTGGAATATGCGGCTTAAAATATTTTATTTTTAAAAATTAGGAGTCTATTTCATTAATTTAACGGTCTAAATCCCATTTTTTACAGGACGCCATCAAGGAAAAGAAGGAGGGCGGCGATTAGTGTAACATTTCCATTGTACCATCTTTAGTCTCTTGTAAGCAAACCGAATAAAGCGTCTTCTTTCACTTTATAAATTTTATTTTACATTTTTTTTACAATAATTTACGAAACAGAGCCATTATAATATCGAATTAAATAAATAAAAACAATTTGAAATAGACTATTATCCACGCATCTGTACAGAACGCAAGATCACAATTTAAAATAATAGAATGTTTTTTGTAATAGTGCGAGTGAAGCTCAGCGCCTGAGGTAAAAGTTCCGAATAACAAAATACAATTAATTTAAAAAATTCCTCTAAAGCTAATAGGTCTCATCGTCGGCACATTCGCTCGTATCGTGGCCAAAGACTGAAACGGAAGAGCAGTTAGCACACTTCTTAAAAAGTTTCTTAAAGTTTCAACTTACCCTCACAGGACTCGCAGTATTTTCTGGGCACAGGCAGCTTCCGTTCCTTCTTCTCGTTGTTGTTGGCCTCAGCGGTGGGTGGCGGCGAGTAATCCCGATCCTCGCCAGCCTGGATAGGACAGTCCTCCGTCTCGTGCTTATCGAACTCGTCGCAGATGTCGCAGAAAAGTCTGGGAGCAGGTTTTCGCTTGGTCAGCACATCAAAGGCATGAGGTCTGGGAAAATTATTGATTTTAATAGAAAAAAAAACTTAATTTTTAATTGAAGAATTAACTCACTTGGTGAAGTCCATGGGCAAGGTTTCCAGGGTCTGGACTTTGGCCTTGAGGGCATCATTCTTCTGTTGCATGTCTGCAATGATTGAGTTGAGGAAGTTGATCTTGGCCAGACTGGTCTCACTGTCTAGTGTCTAAAATAAAAGAAATTGTATTAAGTAATGTTGTTAACGATCATTTAGTCGTCTTCTAAGTACCTCCATCTCGTCGCCCCTTCCTAACTGGCTGGTGCTTGCTCCATTCATCTGTGTTTTTAGGGTCAAAATCTCCCTTGACTTCTCCAACTCAAGCGATTCCAACTGACGCCTCAGCTCCTTGGTTTCCAAATTAGCAGTCTTTTGGGCTTCGTTGGCTTGATGGAGAGCCGCCTCGAGCTCCACAACTCTGTTTTGAAGCTGTTCCAGCAGCTTGGACTTAGTGGAGGCCGTTTCATCCATTTCATCGATGACTTTCTGATACTCCGCCAGCTGGGTATCGAACTCATTGCCCTTCTCCAAAAGAGTTTGCTTGTGTTTCAGCGATTTCTGAAGCTCCTCGTTGGCCTGCTTCAGTTCCTCTAGCTGCTCCAATAACTTGGCTGTTTCCTCTTGAAGATTTCTCTCCTTTATCTGTGCCTTTTCCAGCTTATCCTGCAGTTCGTTGTGGCTTCCCATTTGGATTTTAAGTTGAGAATTGCTTTCTTCAAGTTTTACCTCCAAATTTTTCAGCGTTTCCTCTTTTCTAGTCAACATTTCCTGCAGTTCGCCATTTGCCTGCTTCAGCTGATTTAGATGCTCGGTGGCTGCCAGGGACTCGCCTTGCAGATTTCCCTCATTTTCCAAAGCCTTCTTTAGCTGCTCCTGCAGCTCCTTGTTAGCGGCCTGCTGGGCTTCCAATTGCTGCCGGGCTGCTTCTAGCTTCTCTTCGAAATCCTTCACCAGGCCCTCGACTTTCACCAGAGAATCGTTGACTTCGCTATTCGCCGTCTGTACTTGCTGCAGTTGCTCCGATAATTTGGCAGCTTCCTCCTGTAGAGCCTTCTCCCGCTTTTGTGCGTCCTCCAGCTTTTCCTGAGTTTCCTTTGATGAGGAGCTTTGTGTTTTCAAATGAGTATTGCTTTCTTTTAGTCTCTCCTCCAATTTCTGTACAAGTTCTTCCTTTTGCTTCAGTAACTCAAGATGTTTAACTTCATTTTCCTGAAGTTGCTGCAGCTGCTGGCACAATTTGGCACCCTCTTCCTGTAAAATCGCCTCATTCTTTTGAGCTTCTTGTAATTTCTCTTGGATTTCCTTGGATGAGCTTGTTGTACCCTCCAATTCGGAGTTGGCGTCTTTAATTTTACCCTCCAGATTTAGGACGAGTTCATCTTTCTGTTTGAGTGACTCCTGAAGTTCTCCTAATGTCTGCTGGAGTTCCTTAAGTTGTTCCTTCGAGCTTAACGATTCCTGCTGCAGGATCTGCTCACTCTGGGTCACTTTCTCTAAATTTTTCTCTAGCTCCTGGCACCTTTTCTGCCCCTCATCCAGCTTGGCATGGGTATCCTTTAGCTCATCCTTCATACCAGTAAGCTTTTCAATCAAACGCTCGGCGTTCATGTCAGCCTCCATTTCGAAAAGCTCAAATATATGATTGGTTTCGCTTTTCTCCGCTTGAAGGACCTCCAGGACTGTGGAGAGCTCCGCATTGGTGGCTGATATATTCGCATTAGCAACCTGGATGGCTTCCACGAGGGTTTTAAGATCTGCAATCTTTTGAGCATCTTCGGCGGCCATTTTCTCCTTGTGCTGGATCTCAGCGTTGGTGATTTCCAGCCGCTCCTGCAGATCCTTGATTGTCTCCTGCGTACCACTGTTTAGCTTCTGATTTTCCGCCTTCGCTTTGGTGACCTGATCCTGAAGTGTCTTGATGGTTTCCTCCAGTGATGCTTCTTTTCTTTCGGCCTCTGCCTTGAGTTTAGTTTGGGAATCTTCGCTGTACTGGAGTTGCTGACGGAGCTCCAAGAGTTCTTTCTCCTTCTGCAGCATTTCCTGACTCCAAACATCGGCCTTGGTGTTCAACTCTTTCTTGCCAGTAGCCAATTCCTCAGAGAATTTGGACAGCTTGGTGTGCAGGTCGCTGGCCGAGGATCGCTCTGCCAGGAGCTCAGCATGTAGCTTCTCAGTTATCTCCTTGATCTGATCCTCCAGATGCGAGGCTTCTGCTCGGGACTCGGCGTATTCCTGGAGGAAACACATATAATTAATATTTGTTTAAATTAATAAAGGATATTACACTACCTTGTTGACCTTCTCGAGCGCGGCATTGGCTTGCTCAAGTTGCTTAGTCCTGGACTCCACATCCGTTTGGCTAGAGCTTAGCGCTGACTTAGTTTGATCCACCTCGGATTTTAGTTGTGTGAGCTGCTCCTCCAAATTGGCCAACCTCTGGGCTTCCTGCTCAATCGTTCTATTCGCTATCTCCAGCTGTTTGGTCTTCTTTTCCACCTCCGCTTGGCTGGATTTGAAGTCCGATTGAGTTTTCTCTGCCTGGGACTTTAGTTGGCTAATCTCCTCCTGCAGTTTGGCCAAGTTCTTGGCGCCTTCTTCGCCAGAAGCGGCTGCCTGTTGCTGGAATTGCTCCAACTGCAGTTGTGTGGTTTTAAGAACGCTCTCGGTTTCAGATGCCTTGGCTTGGAGTTTCTGGAGCTCCTCTTTTTTGGTTTTAAGGATCGCCTCCTGATCTTTTTTCTGTTCCTCGAGGTCAGCTAGGAGTTTCTCCTGAACTTTACTATTTTCCTCTAGTTGCTGCTGCAGTTTTTGGAGGGTTTCGTTGGCTTCAGCCAAATGAAGATCCTTCTGGGCATTTACATCCTTGTTCAGGTCAAGTTGACTTTTTGTTTCAGTCTGATCCTTCAGGCAAACTTCAAGTTCGGATTGCTTGGATGTCAGCAGCTGATCCACGGATTCCTTTTCTAATTTAATTTGGCTAATTTCCTGTTCAACCTTTTCCCTGACTAGTTTTTCTTGATCTGCGAATTGCTTAGCTTCAGTCAATAGCTTTTCAAGTTGATCCCGTTCCTCTTGCCTTTTCGCAGCCTCATCTTTGAGATGGGCCAGTTCCTTCTGGGTCTGCTCAAGAATAGTGGACTTTTCATCACTTCCAGCCTTTTGTTGTCGAAGCATATCGTCTAGAGCTGAACTGTCCGCCTTTTGCACGTTTAATTGTGTTGTTAGTTCATCCAGTTGTTGGATAAGCTCTTTAATCTGCTCATCCCGCATTCGGACTTCGGTCTGAAGTATCTCGCACTCGTCGGTTTTGTTGACCCTTTCGCTTTCCAGGGAATCGGAGGCGGCCTTCAGACTCAGCAATTCGGCGGCGACTTTTTCAAGCTCCTCGGTTTTGGCTGTCAGCTTTTGTGAAAAGTCGAGTTGTGCCTCCTGGGCCTGTTTCTCGTTCTCCTCCTTGAGCAGAGCCAGTTCCCTGCGCAGATTCTCGATGCCACTCTGGGAGAGGGAGAACTTTTCCAGCGACTCATCCTTGGACACCAGTTCAGCCTGAAGGGTTGCATTCTGATCCTGTAGGTATTTAAAGTTCTCTCTTAGCCGCTGCTCTTCCTCCAGCTGCTCAGCTATTCGGGCTTCCGTCTCCTTCTGTTGAACGCTCAATTTGTCCTGCAGCTGAGCGATCTCCTCCTTGAGGGCACTGTCATCCGGGAGCGGACCAGGTGGCGGGGCACTTTGCAGACTTGGTGTGGCTGTGGAGAATGATATATGATTGAGAACAATTCGCTAAAAATTTAATTAAAATTTATTTCTTTACCAGACTGCAGTTGGATGACCTTTGACTCCAGATCGTGTATCTTTTCCTTGTACACTTGGGACTGCGCCTATTTAAAAGTGGATTACAGAATTAGTAAAGAGCCTGATGAAATTCTATTTGTTTTCATATAAACCTTGACTTGATTCTAAGAGAAAAAGTTAATTGTTGTGTTAACGAGGCCTGCATAATGCAAACAAATAATTTTAGGTAAATTAATTTAAACTGTTATTGCTCCTGCTTTCTTTTAACGTACTAAATGCTATTAATCAAGATTAAAGCTTAAAGTAGGTATAAATAACAAGTTATTTAAAGCCAGCATTCAAGTATATCTGTATTTATTGAATGTTAACATTCAATTGATTTATATTATTTCTTCTGACTCTGGGCTTCAAATATTGGCTTTCAGCAACTAAGAATTCTATAGCATACTTTCAGTTCTAACGAACTAATCTTTTTCTAAACCAAAGATTTGTTTTACCCTTACAAAGAGTTAAATCGTCAATGTCTCTGTTTCTGTGCAAACTTTTCTGTATTTTAATATCCTTGCAGGCTTTAAAAGTAGGGAAGGACTCATTTCCGACCCTATAAATCATATATATTCTTGATCAGCATCAAAAGACAAATTAATTAAGCCATGTCAGATAGAAAAAAAAATTTTCCAAATTTTTTCAAAACTTTGTAAGGGGTTACATCGTTAAAATTGTTAAAAATTGGCCAAAAATTAGATATCGAGATTTAAATGCAGAAATGTTCGCATTTAAAAACCAAGAAGAAAAAACCAAATCAGATTGAAATCGGTTGAGTTTTAGCCAAGTTATGATCATAAAACCGTTGAAGGTGTTAGCAATTTTCAGCCAAAAAATTTGACCCAATTTTTGAAAAAAAATTTAAGGGGTTACATCGTTAAAATGGCCAAAAATCGGCCAAAAATTAGATATCGAGTTTTAAATGCAGAGATGTTCGCATTTAAAAACCAAGAAGAAAAAACCAAATCAGATTGAAATCGGTTGAGTTTTAGCCAAGTTATGATCATAAAACCGTTGAAGGTGTTAGCAATTTTCAGCCAAAAATTTTGACCCAATTTTTGAAAAAAATGTAAGGGGTTACATCGTTAAAATTGTCAAAAATTGACCAAAAATTAGATATCGAGATTTAAATGCAGAAAAGTTCGCCTTTAAAAACTAAGAAGAAAAAACCAAACCAGACTGAAATCGGTTGAGTTTAAGCCAAGTTATGATAATAAAACCATTAAAGGTATTAGCAATTTTGATTTTTACGTTGTTAAACGTCAACAATTTTCAAAAATTGACACAAATGTTTATAAAAAAAATAAAAATAAATTCAGTATGTTGATTAATTTAAGCTAATAAAAGCTATCAAAGAAAAGCTTTCCAAAATCAAATTAATGCATTATTAGCTAAGTTATAAAAGATTTTAATATTAAATTGAAAACTGCAAGGGTATACAAACTTCGGCTTTCCAAAGTTAGCTTGTTAAGTCAGAATTGACTTCCTCGAAATTGACTTCTTGAAAACAGTCAAGAAGACTTCCAATTAAAACTAAAATACCCTGCAAGGGTTTAAAAAATAATAAGTAGTTGTCTTCTGAGAAAAGATTTAAAAAATTAATAAACATGCATTTTTTGTGGGCCAACAAACCGAATCACATGATGTGCTATCCTCATCAAATAAACATCTTAGTTCTTCAATATGGGCACACAAATTCATTAATACACCTTCGGAAGTACAGCAAGCCAAAAGGAACTTATCATCTTGCTTTTTCTATCAATTAAAAGATTAAGGGATTAATAAATATGAAATAGTTACGTTGCATTCTTTAAGCATATCTAAATAAGCCAATAAATTACATTTATACTGACAAAAGCCACACAGATAAGCTACTTTATTAAAGTCCCTAATGATTCTAATTTATAAGCATAGCAAACATCTACATATGTATCTACTTCTCTACAGATCAAGTCAAAGTCTAAACTAGCTACTACGAGGATTACTATTCCTTACATTCATTTCATCGCCACAAAACTGCAACTCCTCCGATTTCTTGCGCTCATCGCCCAACTCCGACTGCAGTTCGACAATCCTGGCCTTAAGCTGAGGATCGAAATATCAGGTAGAAACAGGATTAGCAATCGAATTGAAACCATTAAATAAAACAACATTTGCAGGGGTAAAAGGTGTTTTGCATAGTGTTAATGTATTTTTCATCATATATAGTAGGTATATCGTATATTTCGTATCAACTAAACCAACAGCAAGAAAATTCGCTTTCGTACAAAATAATCAAAAATTGTTAGACAACTTTTCCATTTTCCATTCAATTTTTTCCATTTAAATTTCGTATGTTTTTGTTTTTTTTTTTTGCCAAATGTAAACCGTTTCATAGAGCTTTATTCGTTTTGGTTTTTTGGTTGGCTTTCGTAGTTATTATTTTTGAAGGATTTTCTTTACTTTTTCTTTTGTTTACTTTTAAAAAGATCTTGTAGATATTTCTTTTTTGGTTGTAGCAGCTTAAAACGCTGTGCAGACTTCAACATTGTCTTCAGTTGTCCCTTTCTCGATGCGAAGAAGGTTAAATCAATTCAAAAATCATCCAATCGAATAGTTTGAGCACTCATCCATCCCATCTGTTCCAGATGCTCGGTTCTACTTGATGCGCAGCGGCGTGAGGACACTGTGCAGGATGCAGTGCCGCTCGTGCTTGCCCGACCAGCCGCGGAACTCCCGCCGCAGATCGGATAGCCTTATGCTGTGCCTCGCGATCAGGCGCCTCCAGCGATCCGCTTCGATCAGTATTTGCTATAAGAATCATACAAGAATAGTTTTGTGCAAACAGGATTTCTCTTCTAGGGCCGGCATAATTTTTCAAATTGTTTGTCAAATTGTTTTTTTGGTTTTGCGTTAAAAAGGATAGAGATGGATCAGTGGATGAGGTATATATCTATATATATATATATATAGGAATGGTTGGGGGGAGGGGTCATTGGGTGATAATTTTGTTGCTAATTTAACACTCAAACTCAAAGTGCGCTCGACAAATAGAAAAGTCTAACACGTATCCGCAAATAATTACAAACACAAACAATTTATTCAGAAACGAAACCAAACAGAAAGCACAAAACTGAGTCATCTTCTAGAATAGCCCCGAATAAAATGGAAAAGCAGTTGCACAAGTCATGTAAGTAGTGCCTATTAAACTTAAGTATTTTTCTGAAACAAACTGTATTTACTATATAGAAAGCCACAGTGCAAAGGTGCTACAAAATATAGTTTATTTGTAGTTGAGATTTCTTTAATTTCTATGTGGTGTACATGAAAAGTACACAAGATGTGAGCTTGGAATGAAATTATGAACTATATTTTCAAGGGGAATTTAATTTGGAGTTAATCATGCTAAATTTATTAAATTAATTGAATTTTTGTGCCAGCACAAAATGGAAATAAAGTAGGACAAGAAATGTATGCAACTTGAAATCAATTCAGAATATGGCATCCAATAATAATAACCTTAACCCATTGCTAGCCGAATTTTGACCGAGTTAAATGCTGTTGAACCCCCGAAAACCTTTCATGCCTAGTTAAACTTATGAAATTTGTACTCTTCTCAGCGTTCAAAGTTAATTTGATGAATCATTGCGGGAAAATGACTGACAATTTGGGGATGACTTGTTGGCTTTACTGTGGTTAACGAAAGAAATAATAATAAAATAAATTAAAAAGTGGCAAAAATTAAGTGAGTTTGAGTTAAATCAACAACACAATAACACCAGGTCTTGAAAGGTGGCTTAAAAGGTATTGAAAGTATTTGAAATACGAGTGAAAAATATTATTAACACAAGGTACTTTTGTTGTAAAGTTTGTAAAGCACACTTGTTAATATTTTTTAGAGTTCACTGCTATATTTTACACACTTTAAAATTGCATTTTTAAGCCACCTTTCGAAACCTAAATCAAACACAAGACAATGAGCCAAATGATAAAGACATAACTGGTGAACAAATAAAGAAAAGTTAAGCACAAATGGAGATTGTGGTTGCTGGGCGGGGAAGTCGAGGTGTTGCGTGCCAGCAAAAGTGCAATGCAAAAACATATAATAAAACAAAACACAATTAATCGAAACCGAAACTGCACAAATGACTGAGCAAACATTGACTGGCCCTCAGCCAACTGGAAAGAGTTTCTTTTTATCGCAAAACCAAACTTTCTTCGGCTTGGCCTGCTGTTGCTGTTGCTGTAGCTGCGAAATCTGTTGCTGCTGTAAAGGCTGCCTGCCCGTTGCTGTTGGGTTTGCTGATACAGTTGCTGGTTTCGTTCTGGTGGTGATGCAGCTGCTCAGGGTGGTGGGCACCCAGAGGTGCTGCTGCTTGACCCGCACCGAACCCTTCCTGCCGCCGGGCGGTCGGTAGGGTCGCGACCTGTCCGCATAGGGCAGCGGTGCGTACATGGTATCGGTGAAGATAATTACCTCGTTGATGTTCTTTTGCAGCTGCAGGGCCTGGTTCTGTGCGTCCTCGCGGTCCAAGTCCCGCTCGACCATCAACTGCTCCACATGTTGTTGCTTCTCGCGCAGCAGATCCTACAAAATCGACCGAGAGATCGAGCACAGAGAGCACAAAGCAAGCTTTTATGAGATGCCTGGACACACAGTTAGACAGTACGGTGTACAGTGTACGGAGGATAGTTCGGATACATATATATATATAGAGAGGATACGTATAGAGATGTGTAGATAGGTGTATGTACAAAAACAGGGTGCGGCAGGGTGTAGCAAAAGGGACACTCATCACACTCATACAGTATATACCGTTGACAGCGAACAAACATGCAAATAAAAATAATAGCAGTAATAATAATAACAAAAACATTGAACGAACAACATTTAAACAGCCAAAGCGTGCAGGAAATATTGAAAATATATATTTATTATTGTACATTGTGAAATAAAGAGAAATTAACCAACTCAAACACATGGCTTAAATTGCATATAAAAGAGTTCGTAGGCATACATTTATTATTAATTTACATATTCTGTTGTTTCGTGTGTTGTGTGTGTGTGTGTGTGTGTGTGGGTTAGTGTCTTATGTTAGTTGTACTCTTACAATCTACGGATTAATCCACAAAATTACTGGAAGAATTATCAAGCCATTAACGTTGAAAGTTTGTGGGTAAAAAATGGGGCCTATAACAAAATTAACTTAATTTAAAAAAATATACAAACGTTACATAAATTACAAAATTTGGAAAAGTATAAGTACTTATAAACCCATTAACCCACGTTTTCTTAAATAAATTATTAAAGATACTTTTTAATAAAAATTCCAGATACAAATTGTATATATCTTAGAATATCAACAAATTTCCTAAATTCTTTCACCAATTATTTATATTTTAAAATTTTAAAGACATTTTCCCCAGACTTTCAACGTTAATAGCTTGGACAAGCTAACAGCAAATGCAGCTCTGATTACTTATAGAGCTTTCTATTAACCAAAAAGAGGAAAACCAAGAGCGAATACCATACATTTTTGTGTTCTTGTATTTTTTTTTAGCATACCTGCATGGAAAATTGGCTTTTCGGCGTCGTTATTATGGGCTTAGCTGGCGTGATCGACTTGCGCTGCTAGGAACGGAACGAAGGTGTGGGATTGCGATTAGAATTGGAACGCGTTAGTACCAGGGGCAGGGCTCGGGGTATAATAAATTAGCAAATAAGTTAATGGGTCAGATAAAAGAATTAACAAATAACAGAACCAACTGCAAACGGTATTTGTGTGTTGGGGGCTAGCTGTAGGGGCTGGGGACTGAGAGCTGGGGTGTCTCACGGGTGCCCAAGGGTTCACCGCTTATACCTGAGCATTCATGCGCATGCGCGACGTATTCGTGGTGGCAATGCTGTTCATGGTGCCGATCGAGGTGAGCGACTCCCGTGATCCGGTCCTCGACAGACGCGTCTTTTTCGACGACGGCGATAATGTGACCTTTGCAATGGGCACAAACACCCCATACTTGGGCTTGCACTCAAAATATCTGCAAAGGTTTTCGCATACCATGAATATTATAATTCCTGAGAATGAGAAATCCACGCAGTCTGTACCTTATTCCATCCACGGCTCCATCATTCTTGCCGCTTGCCTCATCCAATTCCACGCCGCACCAGTTGCCAGGAGCAAACTGTGTCTCGCCCAGGTAACGCAAGATGCCAGGACGACTGCCAAAGCCAGAAGAGACAATCACACGGTCGCCAACGGTAAGGCCATTTTCTAAAAGATTTAGGATATTACATCTTTGAAATAGTCTTTCCCTTGGCTCTTGACTTACTGCCGCCTACTCCGGGACTACGTAGCATGGAGCTGCGAATACTCGCGGTTGGGGAGACTGTGCCCGATCTGTCTGGTGAGTTCTTGGCCAAAGGCGATGTCGGAGTGTGGGCTCCGGACATGGGATATGTGGTGAGACGCGTGAGCCGCGAGAAAATGCCGCGTTTCGGCTCGCACTGGAAGTATCTTTTGCCCGACACACAGCCATCGTTTTTGCCTGGAGAAAAAAGGAAAATATTTAAACCATTTTTCAGAATCTTCAAGATATTTGCTGCTTACCATTGGGCTCATCCAGGACAATGCCTGCCCAGTCGCCGGGCGCAAAATGTGTCTCTCCAATGTAAGCGATCTGCCCGGATCGAAGGCCTCCGACCCACACCCGCTGGCCAATGATGAACTGCTCGGTGTTCGCTGTCAGCACGGTGCTGTTGTGATCTGTGTTCAGTGGGAAATAAACATCCAGTTGGGGGGTCCCATTAGTACCAGCCGTTAAGTCATCAATCAAGATACAATAGACAATGCTAAAATTGGCCGAACTGCGTTTTCATTTATCTCCAATACGGTTCATTTTTCATGTGTTCCAGTTGGAATATGATGTCATTGGCAATTTGCATATCGCGTGCTCAATGGAAAGCCATTGAGAACGATCCCCCTCCCCCGCACCGCCCATAATGAATATCTATAAACGGATTTAAGCTCTGTGTAAACTTGACATTTGCAATCTGTTCAATATTCCACTTTTAAGACCAAGAACTCTCCGATTTCGCATTTTCAAAAAGCGTTTTTATCTTCTACGAGTCTGGGTTGGAAAACCATTAAGTGGAAAATTACAGGAAACAAGCGCATTATAAAGAGCTAAGCAAAAATCGCATGCAGCTCAATGAAGTCATAACAACATTTTGCCAAGTTTGGCTGTCGTGTCAGTTAATTTAATTTTGTTGTTGACTGCATCCACCCACAGCCTTTAGATGTGGCAAGTTGTTCATTATTTTCCTATTTTCCGTAGTTGTTAAAATTGATAGAAGCTACAAATTGCATTTTAGTGGAGCTTTTTCCTCTTCCATATTGCAATTAAAATATAAAAATGAAACTTTTTTAATCTTTAGACGAATAAAAAATCAATGAAACGGGGTTTTTATATTAAAATTATTTTGTATTGCATCATCGGGTTTTATTTGTAAATTATTTAAAGTAAATATCCAGTTTTTATTATGGTTTATGAATATTCATAAAACGTTCTTGCTGTGGTTTATTTGCATTTTTATTTAGTTGGAAAAAACAATGTAAATTGTTTTTAAACCATTTATCATTTATAAAACTTTTGCATTTATATTTAACTTTACATTTAAGTTTCCTTGATTATAAAAAGCTGATTAATAATATTTATCATTTATAAACATTTTGCATTTCTATTGAATTTTACTTTTACCTTGCTTTGAATATTAAAAGCTTAGATTAATAATAATAAATTAAAAAATTTCGACGTAAGCCAGCTAAATACATTCACTAAATCCAACGAAAATCATTCCAGTTGAAGCTTCATCATAAATCCCTTACCTTGATCTAATATTTCCTAATTAATTATAATGGATTAAGTTTCTCCATCCAATTTATTTTCCATTAAAACCGTAACGATTTTGCCCCAAATTCATTAATCCATTGACTTGGCCAATTTAATTTGGTAGACAAAAAAAAACACTATACACTAATAAAATCAGCATAGTTAACCCTAGAGAGCCGTCCTTGAGTCAGCAAAAAAAATATATTGTCACAGCAATCGCTGGGCTCATTAGAGACGCAATTACACCCACAGTGAGAGGTAAATTTGAACACGTTTCCAGTGGCTCATTAAGCTTTGTTAGCTTGACAATACTCTGGGCTACCGAAGATGCAGAGATATGCCTTCTGCAGGCTCCTTAGCACGAAAAGATATTTGACAGTTTTGGCCATAAATTAGCGCTTTTAATGTTTCTGCCGAATGACCATTTAAGGAGCGAGCAACTGGCCTAGATGCATAGAAATGTAAAAGAGCCAGCCACCTGCGCAAATAGCTAGAACCAAACGTGCTCTGCAGATACAAGATACAGAATAGTGGGCAAAAATATTTAGATACTTTTTTTTGAACACATAAAGAAACTTATGTGTCGCAGAAAACTATTCAAGATTTTGACACCTTTCTGACTATGCATAGAAGTTATGTTTTAAATCTAAAATCTTTAACTTAAATAGTAGCTCAGTTAAACCTACAATCTTAAAACTATTCTCAGCTTAAAATTTCCTTAAAAATTCTTTAAATTGTCAACATTTTTTTTCTCTGCGTGCAGCCACCCACAATTCCGAATGCCGAATGCTTACCTGAGCTGCGACGTCGCCCAGTGGCCTCTAGATAATAATCATCTTTGGCGTTGGAAAACAAAACAGAGACGAAAACAAAAACAAATGGAAACAGATACAGATACGAAAACAGATAAAGATACATGCGGCTGGCGATGGCGGGCGAGGAACTTACAAGATGTGCGACTTCCAGCCTCCGATTTTAGCGAGCGGCGAGCGGGCGAAAAGCGGTCCCAATCGGATGTGGGTGAGAGCGAGGATCGCGTAAAGCGCCTGACAGTCTCTTGATAGAGGTCTATATGTGCATATATATGTATATATTTATATATACGGTTGTATTTAAATGAAGTCAAGCCGAATTTCCATAAAATGCAATAGCAATTGCTTAACACTTAGCATTTTCAGCCACGTTTCGTGGGTGTTAACTGAGCAAGCAAGTTTTTCCAGCAACTGACATTTCCCCCTTTATTATTGTTATATTATATGCCTTATACATATATTGGTATTGGTTAAAAATTAGCGCATTTGTGTTAAGCCCAATTTGCTCTTTTGGGTTGTGAAAGTTTTTTGGCAGCTCGTGAGTATTCGCTTGTGTGCTTGGTTTCTTGTTTTTAATAAGATCTTGGCCGCAAGCAGTTGTGGTAAAGGTTAGATGGTAGCGGAAAAAAATAACAACGAACGGTAATCGGAGATAGGTTATTAAAGCTGAATATATGTACAAGTATATATAGATGGATCTGGCTGAGAAAAAGATTGGTGAGTGCTTGGCTGTGCTGGTAATATGATTAAAATGTGTAACTGATTTATAAAACATTTCTATACATTTTCTGCTGAAGTAGAGCAAGTATTTGGTTTAAATACCTTTTTGAATAAGCTTGAAATAGGCCACTTTTTGGTTTAAAAGAAAACCACTTCTGGCCCTTTATATATCTATTTGAAGAAGTCTAAAAAATTTCTAAATAAATGTAATATAATTGCAAAATGTCAAACAATTAACCAAATTAACCTTTAAACGTATTTTTTACGTATTAAAACCACAAAAGCTTATTCAAAACTATCCTACTAAATCTAAAAGAACATACAATCTCAATAAATTTACCAAAAAAAATATTAATCATAAAAATGTACATTTACTAGCTGTACCATCAACTTAAATGCATTCAACATTCTATTCTTATTTACCCCAAAATTTAAGTCTACCCAAAGCAGATTAAAGAATAAACTTATAAAACCTCAACTAAAATATATACCTTTCACTCCTGACTTATTGTGTCAACATGTTTATTGATATTGATCTGTCCATATTCTTTTTTCTCCAATTGCAACTTTCAAAATCAATTTAAGCTTTTGCCAAAAACTCCACAAAGCAGAGCATAAATCAATTAAATTGTCGACAGTTTGGTAACGTTTTTAAAAGCCACTGAATGACGGACAACAAAGCGAGATGCTCCGCACAAAAGGAAGGAGATCGAGAAAAGATTTCAGTTTTTCAATTGCACGAACTCGGTTTCCGTTTACTTTTCATCTGTGAAAGCCCCCTGATCGCGCACACCATACGTCATGTAGTTAATTGTGTTTTTGTCAGTTGAAATTGCTTTGTATTTTTTAATTTTTGCTCATATTTGTAATTTACGCCAGACATGCTCTCCCGGCTTGAAGATGTTTTCGACTTGGGCTACCGTTTTTGGCTAATCAACCGATTGCGCTGCTGGCCCAGGCGGCATGACAAGACGTGAGCTGGCAGCCAACTTCAAGGTTCAATTGTATCTGCCAGATACTGGCATTCGTGCAAGACAATTTGTTATTATTTGCCATTATACATCATGACGGTAGCAATTTATTTTGTATCATATATGTTCGTAACTATTTTTTTTTTAATTATCACAATTGGGCGTTGTAATAGTTTGTACACGGAGAGAATCAGGAAAATCACAGGGATATATTTCCGTAAAATTATGTTTTCATAGATACACTATTTGTGATAAATTTGTTCAGTGCATGTGTAGCTCTTTGAGGGATTTCCTTTTCTTTTGCTATTATTTCTTTTTGCCAAGCAACTTTCACTAATGTTTTCTCTGGCTCTTGGCGTTCTGTATCTCATCGGTGTATCTGTAACTCGAACTGTGGCGAATGTCTGGCCTGGCTTTATGTAATGCCCAATGCCAGCCAATAAATCACACTCGACTTGACTGGTCTTGACTTTACCTTCGCTAATTGAGGCCCCCCAACACCTGCCCCCGCCCGTGATAATTTCCCACATTTAACTGTGAAAAGTCGTCATCAAGGGGGGGGGACTGGCTTCTAAAAATACGCACGCACATAGATGACAAACAATTTCCTTGCAGTTGACATTCAGTGTCGCAGCTAATGAACTCGTGTATCTGACAGATACGCAGATGAATCATCAAAGCGCGCCGCTGCCCGTTCGGGCCAAGTGGAGTGTGGCGCCGCTGACGTTGCGCTGCCAGTTGCCCGTTGCCCGTTGCCAGTTTCCAGTTGCCAGTTGCCAATGTTGATTTGGCCAAAAGGCGACCGGCGACGACCCACTTTGGTCACGACTCTGATTCTGGCCAAATCGAAGCTTTTCTGGCCGGAGAGATATGTTCGTCGTCGTCCGACGAAAACAAATATATTTCGCCAGCCATTTATGGCGGGTCGATCGCGCGCTGACCGGCGATAAATCAGCCAACAGCGCAGGCCATGTCAATAGCTTATTATCTTTTGAAATGATTAAACAACATTTAATTAAACTAAACTGTGTGCAGGTCGCTGGACCGTCTGCCCCTTGTCTCCCTGGGTTCTCTTCAGCTCCCTTCTGTGTGGGTTTAAATCGCAGTTCTGATCGGTTTGCATTTGGCCTGCATGTGGGTTTTAGCAGTGAGCAAAAAATAGGAGATATTTTCTTAATATATCAATAGGGGAAGAGTTGGATATAATTTTCCTATTTTAGACTACTAATTTATTAGAATTTTAAACTAAGATCTATTAAGAAAATGGGGAGGACCATAAAATACTGTGCGACAAATGCGCACTAGTTTTACTCTTACTCTTTTGATTACTTTTACTTTAATTTATCATCTAACAAGACAAGAGAAAATACCTTAACTTTTACCTCAACTTTTATTTAACTGGAACCTGGTCAATGTTCTAAAATTACTCATTATCTATCTTAGTTAAGACTAGACTCAACTTCTTAATTCCTTTATAACACTTGATCTTGTTATCTTCAACAGAAATTAAAATAAAATATATAGCAGGTAAAAATATTTTTCCTTATAACTGAAAGCTGTATAATTTGTTAAATATTAAAAAGAAAATTTACTTCTAATGCTAAGCCATACTAGAGTCTTCAGTAAAAACTTGCTTTCAGAACTGAGAGCTGGATTTTTAATGGCCAAGTAACCTAAACTTAATTTACGATACAATTTCTATGACATTTTCCGAGTGTATTTTCCTACCTCATGAAGCAATTTCTGTCCAGTTTTTTAGCGCCAATTTGGCTACCCACATTATCGAGTAGTTTCTTTACCGCCCCACAGCTCGGACTGGGCATGACTTACATGACTTTTCGGCATGTAAAATGCAAATCCATCTGCGAGTCTCTCTCTGGCAAATGCCGACAAAAACTGATTATTAGCTGTCGCGGTTGCAGCTCTCGCTGCTGATTGCTGATCTCTGATTCCTGATCACTGTGGGCAGCTCCAAGCCAGCCTCGGGGAATTACAGTACAGTGGAGCTTTTAATGAGCAGTCTCAGAGTAAAAATATCTCGGCTATAAATACATATCTTCAAGAGGGTGTGGTTGTGGAAAGTAATTTAGTTACAAGCCCACTTTAATCTTTTCGCATTTCCTGATGCTATAAAATGAACTTGTGATGATTTTTGTAATCTCCACTGTGGCAATTTTTATCGCAATTGATTTAATTTCTGCTCATTGTTCTGGGCAGACAATAATTGCATCGGCAATAGCTTTGTATAAATATTTATTGGCTGCCTTTGTTGGAAATGCTAAATGTTTTCAACAGGAATCTTGGGGCGACAAACTAGAATTTCACCAAATAGAAAACTGGTTTTCCAGATGAAGATGCTTACGTGACTGGCGCTGATCGCTTAAAGGCGTGTCCCATATATTATAATTATAGATATATACTATATAGTAAATACCCAAAAAATATATATCCAACCGGTTGGGCCTCCACCTCGAGTCGCGTATTTCGCATTACAATTAAAATTTGTTTAAGTTTAGAACGTGTTCCGAATGCCGAATTAAAAACACCGAAACACACATGTGGCAGAAGGGCAGTCAGTTGAATGAACATTCCATGAACACTCTGGGATGTTGCCCGTCCATAAAAACGATTTTAGCCTAATGGATTTCCCCTACGGCTAAGGCAAAAAGCTATTAAAATTATGACGGATCATAGCGGACTTTGATAGGCCTTTGATTGGGCTCTATGAATGGGCCAGAGATCTAATCAGTGAGCTATCGTAGATCGTGGGATTGTTGTGACATTTTGCTTGATCGAGGAAAGATGTTGCATACACAAGTAGATAAGGCAATGAAGTGTCGGTTTTTATTTGAGATCACTGAACTAAAAGCAGGGGGAATGAGGGGAAAACTGTCTGGATTTCAGGGTTAACATCAGTTGCATTGAGGTGTACAAACTGTGAATGAAATGAAAATTAATTACCAGGTCAATGAAAGTAAACAAGCCTGATAAGATATGAAATATCTGAGAAAGCTACTCGATTTTCCTTATACAATTCCGGGTAAATAGGTAATTTTCTCCAGTTGATTTCCTAAAGTTCGTGCCATAAAAATGACTTACTATGGCTTAAGCTAATAGAATATACTATAATTATTAATAACAATTGATTTAATAAGATTTTTCTGAGAAAACTAGGTAACCTTTTAAACAAATGTTACTAAGAAATAGTTGCTATTGTCTTGGTATTTATTTATATCTTAGAAATCTCTGACTAACTAACCCCCATAAAAAAATTAATTTAATGATGATTAAGTAGGTTTTTGTTATTTCCTCAACATAAACATGACACATTAAAAAGTTTTTTTTTTATATTTCCCATCCAATTCCGCATCGATTAATGTTTATGCCCAAAAAGATGTTAACACAGATGTGTTAATTTCGCCCACATCAGCAAGCAATTATTCGAAAATTAATTAAATATTAATAATGTCATGGAAGGAGATTAAATGTAACGCATTCAGCAGAAGCCCAGCCATAACAGGTGGTGTAAAATTAACAAGTAAATGCAATCAATAAAGTGTAAGTAAAACGTAAAAATATAATTACCTGTGTAAGCCGAATTGATCGAACTTAAATTGTCATCGCTTTCACGACTCATGCTGGCGGTATCTAAAAATAAAATCAAAAGCCAAAAAAAGAAACGAGCGCAAAAAACGCAAAAGTGAGCATAACAAAATTAACAGCAACAAAATGTTAAGTAAAAATTAAAATATAATTACAGCTAAGCGAATTCAGGCCATGGTAACGGGGCAAGAAAATGTCGGTAAAAAATAAAACGCAGGCAACAAAAGTATTAAAAAAAAAGTAAGCTGCAAAGTGGCAATTAGTTATGGGTCGCCCTGCAGATCAACCTCTCCACCCAAAAAGAGTCACCTTCCATTTGAAAGAAATTAGATAACTGGGAGAGTGTGTTGGGTGAAGGTTTTCGTTGGGTAACATTATGAAAAAATATATATTTAGATATATATAAAATGCTTAACAGACTTCTTCCGCAGACTCGAATGTCAAGAATTATGTGAAGATACAAATTCTGAAAAATTTTATCTTTCTTGGGAAACATAGCAAGTTACAAAGAAAATATCAAAAGTCATTACAATGAAATCTTTTTATAAAATAATAAAACAATATAAAGAGCTTTATGTTATACTTTTTTAATTCCAATTTAAACTTGACACACATTAACTTTTGCCAAATTTGTTTGCTTTTATACTTTGCCTTAAACTAAACTAGTTAATATGAAAGCCGGTAATTAATTCTCTATAATAGTGTATAGGCTACTAATGAATAAAGAAGTTGCTAACAAGATATCGAGATATTTCTCTAGCTGCAACACAAGAATCATTTAGTATAAAATTAATGTCACTTCGTTCCCCTTGGGTAACAAAATTCACAAACACATAAATTAGCATATTCAGATGAAGTAGCAATCCATCAATATTATACAAGAACTAAATAAACAAGTTCCACTCACAGAACGAAACTAGACACCACATAATGACCCATAAAAAAAAAAAAGAAATATAAAAATAAAAGCACAACTCTAAACAGACAACCCAGAGACTTCGAATTGACATTTGACTTTTCCACCTGCAATCAATATTTGTTTACCTTACCCATAATTAACGACCAAATGGGAGAAGTTAAACAAATAAGCAAAACTCAAGAGAAGACAGCTTCATATAGTATTTTTGCCCAAAAGTGTTTTTTCTCTTTTATTTTTCATATTTATTTATGAATAATTAATGTTCCGAGAGACGCGTGTGTCCCGATCTTAAGATAAGCACAAAAAACAACTTAATAATTATTTGTTTGTTTATTATGTCAAATTATAAAAAATACTCTTCAAAAACTTTTTGGCTAAAAGGCCAGCGAAGAATGCTGAAAGTAATTTGATTTGTATTTGGTCAGTTGCCATATAAAATTTCGGTTGTGCAACCCACACGCAATTGGGATTGGAATTCATTTCGATGGATAGTTCGATCCCAGACATAAAATGTGGGCGTGTCGCAATTTATAACTGTTTTTTGTATATAAATTTTTTATTTTTTTAGAGCCAACAAAGGAGAAGGAGGAGTTCACCCGAAATGGACATTAATGTCATCATTAAATGGGAGTTCGTCCATCGATCATCAACACTAATGGAAGTCATTTAAGAGGTTAACTGTGGGTTTAGATTGGATTTTGCGAGGAACGTGGAATTATTAACTTAATTCTGTATTTCACTGGAATATTTTATAGTTTTTCTATAATACGTTTTCATTTTTAATCTTTTTAGTAATTATTTCTTATGGTAAACCCTATTGAGAAGTTAAAACTGACGCTTTGGTGGACACTCAGTACTTAAGCTTACTTCAGTTTTTATTTACCCTCCTCAAGTAGTGATAATTATTTTAAATATGATTCCCTCTTAAGTCATATTAAATAAATTCTTTATTTAATACGAAAAACCTTAACAATCCTTTGAGTACCTATTGCTGTTGAACATTTTAACTTAGCACCTGAGGCTATTCCAAGCAAGACTTAAGTGCTTCGCCCCGAGAATTGTGTAAGTGACGTGTTAATTTATTTGACTTTTGGTTTTGCTGTTCTCGCTTAGAGCTTTATTGCATACGAAATAATTAAAAGCACTGGAGTGTAAGCAAAACAATGAGCAAACAAAAGAGTACGAGAAAATGACCAAAAAGTGTGGAAAAAAGTGATTAAAATTGTTGTTTAATTGTTCAACGTTAAGCATTCGAGCTGAACTTGGTTGATGCTTGAAAAGGCCAAAAAGTAAAAGAAAAAGGGAGAGGTTCGACCCGGAACAACGATTTATGAAAGGGTTACCTCGATCTCGAGTTCAATAAATCAGGAAAAATATATAGTAAGCCCATTGAACACCCTAAAAATGGGGTTTTCCTCTAGTTGGAAACGCAACAATGGCTAAGTCGATTTAAAACTATTAAAAAACTTCCATAAAACGTTAAGAATTCTCTCTAAAAAGAGAACCTAAACCCATCTTGTGCGGTCCCAAGTCACTTCCTAATGAACTCTTCCATTAAGCTTATGACAAACACCAGAGGCAATAATTCATTAGAAGCGGAAAAGTATCTCACAACAGAAGAAAACAAATAAAAAAAAGGCTGGCCAAAATTGAGCTGCCGAAAAAGAAGGCTGGCCAAAAGAGAGCTAGGAAAAAATGAAGGCAATAATGGGTTTGTTTACAGCGAAAATGAACTCGAAAGAGAAAGACTCCGATTTCGTTTAGGCTTCGGCTTCGGGGTACACTCAGTTGCGACAACAAATCACTTCAAGAGATGTACAAGCAAAACAGGTGCCAACTGAAATATCATTTCATAATCGGCAAATGAAAGAAAAGCCGGTACGGAGAGCGTACAAATTAATTAGCCAAAGGTGGTTACACCTTTTTCAATTTTTTCTCCTTTCATTACCGATTTGTGTTTAGCCAAAGAAACTGTAATTAAACTGCCGTGGAAGTTAGTGAAAAAAAAAAAAGTAAAAGGCACCGGCGGAAGGAGCTAAGAAAGTGGCAAACAATAAATATTAAATAAAAATCATTTTCGAGGCGTGTGAAACGCAATTAGCCAAAGAAAAGCATTTACCGCAATTAAATAGCCATAAATGAATGCCAAACAAAGTGCAATGCAAATTAGCCGGGCACAAAGGTGCGTATACGTGATCGAACATCAAATATTACTCATACGCCACCGACACCACCCACGAGAGGCTGAGCTCTATGCTAACGATTCTAGAACAAACACCAAGCTGAGCTCACTCGGGAGCTTGAAAAGCAAAACGAAAATATAGAAGAGTATATAAATATAAATCAAATATAACGAACGACGAACAGCAACAATAAAATTGTGTAAACAAACCGACTAAATTAAGGGGAATGACGACAGATCATTATAGCCGGTGGCGGGATCCACAGCAAATATATAAGGGTATATAGAATGTGTTCAGAAGCCGCGGTGTCGGTGCGAAATATATCGGGAAGAGCGGCCTGTCAAGGTGATGTTGTCTCCAAATGGCTTTATGACATCGCTCCCACACGCCCACCAGTTTGTACAGGTGGATTGTGTAATCTTCAGACATATATATATTATATAGTTCTATATACAATGTGTCCATATTTCAATTTGCTTCCAGTTGTGTAAGCAGCAGCAGCCTTGAAACCTTTTTAAGTTTCCTTATATATCGGCTTTTGCGTTTCAAAATTTACATTTTTGTGCATTTTATTAAGGAAAAACCTAGATTTAACTATAAAATATATCACATTTGTTTAGTAAGTGCATAAAAAATTGAGACACTCAAATTTTTCTTTGCGAAAATATACAATTTTTAAAGTAAATTAGTAATATTTTGCTCTATATTCTCTCTTCCATTTCTATAATTTTACTTAGCTACCTTCTAAATTTTTTAAGTATATTTTAACAATAGCTTATCTTCTCCCTAAAAAACACTTTGCAATCAATGCAAAATACCTACATCTTTTATCACATTCTCCCAAAACTATCCGCTACAATCAATAAGGTAATCAGCTTTCAAGATGAGTAAGAATTTCACAGACATGCGAAATACTTGTAGATCTCATGCCCATTTCTAATTCAAAGATAACTCTTGGCAACAGCACAAAAGTTATAACAATTTTGGGCTGGCAATGTCGCCGAGAGAGTGTATTTTCCAGCACGATTCCTAGTCTTATCGCTCCACCGTGCTGTTGTTGTGCCGGTTCCGATAGAAGCAGAAAATAATAACACACAAAAATTTAGAGCTGATAAAATACCAGTTAACAATAACAATGTCAAAGCCAAAGCGAACGAAATGAAAACACTTGGCCTGGTCTAAAATGCTCAGACAATCGTCAGACGAAATGTGCGTTATGCGAACGGAACGTGGCAGTGAAAAGAAAGCCGCCGCACGGAAAGAAAGTCAGCCGCAAACAAATAAAAAAAAATTAAATAAAATTGAAATTTGCATAAAGCGTTAGCCGGTGGAAGCCAACTTGATTTGGCAATAAGACGTCAACGACGGGCCCACAAATAAAGCCAACAAAAATCAACAATAAACAGAAAAAGTCGAAAAACAGAAACTGCACTAAAATTCAAAGTCTTGGGCAATATGCAAATATTTCCGCTGTGAAAGTCATTGTATATTTTTGTTTATTTATAGATTTCGCATAGACTCTGTCTCCGCCCTGTCCAACTGCATCTCATTAAAGCCAAAATACAATCAGCAATAACAAATTTTTAGATCTAATTAGCGGTTAACCGCAAATTTTCAATACAATCCGCAACCGAACAGTGTTGTTGCTGTTTCGGCAAATCAACTTTTGTTGTTGTTTAGAGTTTATTGTAGATATAGAATGCCTTAAGGTTATCGCGGCCATTTAGCCGACATTTCAATGAGACCGGGAGAGAGGTTGGGGAGGCGTGTTTAGCCCATTTACATGTACTTAATGTGCGTCAATTTACCTATGTAAGTGCCTGTAAACAGGAATCCAACGGATGTTAGCGGAAAATCCGTAATTATTTACGTTCTCTGTGTACCGATAATGGCTAATGGAAAAGGGCCTTAAAGTACATAGCAATGTAAATGGCAAAGGCCACGTTGACCTGGGAATTTATTGTTTATTACTTTACTTAGTTCTAAGTTCTTAGTTACAGGAAACCAAACAATGAGCATTTTTCTAGGTAAAAATAAGTTATTTAATAAATGATTCATTCCATGAATTGAATATATAATCTATTAAAATAAATGATCAGGCTTGCTGTATTTAAGTTTTGGGTGGAATTAAGATGTTACGATCTCTGGAGTATAGTTAAGAAATCAGATTTACTGTCTAATTCCCCGATTAAATTCAAGCTTTAGATGTAATATTCTATTTTCTATAATAATCAATTGTTAGTAATTTATAGTACATTAAAATTACTTTGTCTAAGCTTCTAATTATTTTGTACAATTTTCCCTTCACAAAAGCTGTCACAAGCCTTATTTATTTGTCAAATGTCCCGTCAACATTTTAAATGAAAACTTAGTCACATGATAATAAAAGCCATGGAAATTTCAGAATATTATTTATTGACCCTTTTCCGTTTGCCAAATTATCTTGGCCATTAAATTGACACACACAAAGCAACATAAATGGGCCAAGCCCTGAGAAACACGAACATATAAATCGGCAAAATGATAACTGACTAAAAATGGTCTAATTTAAAGGAGAGATAACTGAAAACAGCAACTAAATATCTTATCGTCTAATGCAATAAAAACTAATTAAACAAAAGAACTTTAAAAATTCTAGGCTTGGCTAACACGAAAAAGTAAATAAATATTGATGAGCGGCCACGTTGAATGTCGAAAGCAAAATCACGGAGTAACAAAAGAATAAATTTGATTACCAAATGGAAATATTATAAGTGAATCGGGCAGACAAGCCAAGGTTAAAGGCTGTCACTTTGAGGGGAAAAACGTCAAAACAAAAGTTTCCAAAAATATCTCCAAAAACACATGAGGTACCGAAATAAATATTCCTTTTAGGGCACTTGCAAGGACATGAAAAAGGGTCACACAATTAACTCTTGCTTTTACAGTTCTTGAGGAGCCTGGTTTTATTGTTTTAGGTTTTAGCTAGACTTGGTATTTTCAGTTTCACCTTTTGTGTGTTTTTTAACAATGAATTAGTCTCTGTTAAAGCTCGCTTGTTTTTTGGGGTCTTTCAATTTTGTTTGCGTGTTCACTATAAGCTATAGTATAGAGCCGATCAAGTTCAATTGGTTGCCATCTGAGCTGCGATCCCGCGTGGAGCACGTCCGCCTCGCGAAAAGTCGTTCAAGTAACTGAATTGAAATTAACCGAACGGCGAGCGGCAGTCGCGTAGCCAACTTTTCAGATACTTTGCAGCTCTCTCGCTCGCTCCGAAGTATCTCAAAGTTGGCGAGCAGCGGCGGAGAGAGTTCGATCCGAGACCCCAGCTTTGTTAGCCAGTGTCTACGAGCAGACACTGTGGCAATGCCTCCGCGCTTTCGTTGTTTTTATTGAATAAACGACTACACGCGTAAAATAAGAGCCGTAAAAAATTTTGCTTTTATTTTTTACTTTTGCACGGACGTGTACGTTAAATAAATTCTGCAAAACAAAGTGTTGCCACATGGCTACATTTTATATATTCCCTTTTATCGATCCGATATTGATTGATCGCCCAGAGGCGCCTTTCTATCAGTGTGTGTCTTTTTCTCAACAGCTTATGGCTTTTAGCACTTTATCCATAAGTGCAGCAAACGCATCAGGCAAATCATTAAAAAGATAACTTAAAAGTTGGATTGGATTAATTATTTTGGGTATATTTTGTAAGCTAAAATTGAATGCCAATTGATAAATGGAACTAATGAAAATGGTCTACATTTTTAGGTGAAGAAATACTGTTAATGGATGTATAATAAAATTTGTATAAAATTTAGAAAGAATTTAATTATAATCAAAATAATTCCATCATAATTCAAGTAATTTCTCAATGGATTTGTAATATTTAACAATGAAAAAACTAGACCTCACTTGTTAGCCACTTGAATTTATTTAATTTTTCAAGTGGCATCCATAAGAACTGAGTCACTTAGTACAGGTTTACACTACGATGCGTGTCTAATTGTTTTTAAAGTTTCCAAGTAGTAAAGCAAGTAAACAGGCATTTGCTGACTTTGATGTACATTTGCTTCGAGAGCTTAAGCTACTGGATTCCTGACAGCTTTTCAGGCTAATCAGAGTCAATTATTTTTAGATTCTTCGTGTGGCAGCTTAACAAATAAATCTAGGAAACCTGCAAGGGGAAATGCTTTCTCAGAAAGCAAAGAAAAATGCATACTACAAAGAATTATTTACAAAAGAGATATACAAATGAAAGTATGATTAAAAGGATCAAATTGTTCATACTTATGAAAGCAAGACAATAGCTTTTTGAGAAAGTCTAACTAAGGGTAATGGCTTATTCTTTTGAGACGAAAACATGATTTATTTCACCATATAATTTTCAATCCTAATTTGGCTATTCTTAAGGGGAAACCTGAGACTCTTTCCGTTCAAATATTCAACACGTGTCGCCAATTAAACAGATCTTAACGACTCAATGGAGGGAAGTCAAATAAGTAACTCAAAAAGTGGTTAATCATAACATCAATATTGACTCTCCCACTGAGCGAGTCGGTGATGTAAACACAAAAGCCGGGCTGCTTGCTCAATCTAGCTCTAGAATCCGATGGAGTAATCCCCCTTCGAGACAGCGCTCATCCATTAGACGTCGATCCCGGACTCGATCCGTCTCCCCGATGCCGATTCTATCTTAATGCGAAGACAAATGAGCTTTCCGTTTTTAAAGGTGGGAGAGAGGCTCCACTTTTGTTTCCGATCGAAATCAATAAAAGTGACATAAGCTCATCCACGGGCGCCGTGGCATTGTCGACCGCAACCATCATATCAGATCGACTGAGAACGGAACCAGGCATCAAATGCGCAGCGAAAAAACATCACAAAGTATCTGAAACACACTGGCATACCTACAGAATCATTTCGTGTATTTTTTCTGTGTCATCGCATAGAACAAATTCAATTAGGGGCCGGAGAAAAAGAGAGATTGCCGGCCGGTCGCCAGGTTTTCTCGGTCGACGATGGGGAGAATTCTCTCGGTCGTGTGACATTGAGTGTTTCGCGAGATAAATGACAGGTCTTGGCAGCGACTCGAAACAGTCCGCTTCAGAATGTTAGGAGAGATTTTAGAAAGTGGATTTGGCAAGGGGATTAAAGCGTTTGGAACTGATGAGCTTTTAAGAAGCGAGTTGAATCTGTAAGAATAGTAGTGAAAAAAGGAATTCGTAGGGGAAGTATAGAGTACATTTTTACCAAGATTTAATATGATTATGCTATATTTTAAAGTCTAGTTATTTTTCTAATAAATGGCAGCCTCAAAGCGTATGACTTAATAAGCTATATTTATTTTAGACCTGGTTACCTAATATTCCCCAGTCAAATTACCATTCTAGGCAGTCAAAACTGGCCTAATCTGGTTAAGTAATCATTTTCACTTTCAATTTAAAAGTATAGGTCAAGCACTATTACCTTCTATAATATATTAAGAACTATTTTAATACTGACTTTTATAATAATAGATGGCTTCAAATATTTAATTAATTGAACAAATATTTCTATGAGACTATAATCATCTTTGTTAAAATTTCACAATGTTTTTATATTGGTTAAGTTTCAAACATGATTAGCAAACTAATCCCATAAATACTTAATGAAAACGACCATAAATAATTTCATCATTAACGCAATAATAACATTACAATGGCCCGTGGGAATTGTTCCCATGAATGCTATCATTTTCACGCCCACTGTACGCATTGGCACCTCGTGACTCAGTTTTAATCTACAACAATATTACAATGCTATTATTGTGTTTATTTTGGGTAACCCTTCCCCAGGTTTTCTACGCTTTTGCGGTTGCATTGGGACTGTCAATCGGATATGGAGCGCGTGTCTGCGAAATGGAAAACCCCTCCATCGATCCATCGATCGATGGATCGTTTGGCAGATCGTTTGCTATATGGGCTAGTGGGTCGCCGGTTGTTGACGGCTGCGGTTACGTGCCTGAATAATGTGCCACATTGGGCGGATCAATTAAATGGTAGCAGCACTTGCCTAATTGGCCATAATTCTCCTACCCAAAAAAACACTTTTCGGGGCAGCTTTATAATTATGATCAAGAGTGGAGAGTGGGCGGCAATTTGTTTTGTTTATTTTCGCCCAAAGAGTTGGTGTTCCCAAAATAATTAAATAAGTGAGTGACTGAAGCATTTGTTTACAAAACAAAACGGTTGATGGTGGGAATTACAAATTTGGTGTTCAGTATAATTTAAATGATGTTGATTTCTTTGAAGAATGAGAATTTGGTTTCTTTTTCAGTGGAATTTGGCTTACTGACAGCTCGCGAACAAATTTCTCGAGTTCAATGTAGTGCAAAAAGTGCACTTAAAAGTGGGTGGGGTCAGTTTTTTATACATTTTCAGCAAGACTGTGTGGGTGCCCCATCGCTGCCATTAGATCATTGCAGTCGGTTAGTACAGATATACTATATAGCTAAATTGAGTGGGTGTCTCTCTTAAGTGCTTGCAGTTGGTTCAAACCGGAATTACAGACGACTTGTTCGAGCCTAAGATGTAAACACTAATTTTTGTGTTTGGAAAAGAATATATGCAGGAGGAACACAAATTCATGAACCATTTTGAGGTTCCTTCAAGTTAAAATTTTGGTTAAATTTCACTATGAAAGCAACAATAATAAGAAAAATATAAATAAGATGAACTCACTTTTGCATTTAGCTTTAATCCTATTTCCTTTTTTCGAAATCATCTTGATTTAAAACTGAGTCTTGAAAATAAAAATGTTTGGAACGATGCGACTTGTTTTGGGGTATACAATAGAATGTTTGTATTATTTGATTTATGAACCAGAAAGCATTTCCTGTGAGTGACATTAGTCTCAGGGGTGACAAGACACATAAAAGGCAAGCCTTTGAAATTGTAAAAAAAAATTTCTCAACAATAAATTGAGACCAAACATATTTAGAGACATTTTACAAGGAAGAAGAAAATTCTTGAGGCCTCCAAAGGTAATTAATATTTTAAGTAGTAATTTAAGAGGCATACAAATAATTACAAGTTCTTTTTAAAAATGTTATATACAACTTGTTTAATAAAACCGATAAATCTTTCCAAAAATTGTTCTTTTAAATAGCCTTTTTGTGAGTTTTAATAATTTAAATATATCCATAAATTTACCTGAAATACCCGAATAAGTATATAATCAATATAAAAAACTCACCTCTGGGCGGAGGCCCCGTCTTGGGTGCTGTGTTATTGCAGCAGGGTCTTCCGATCTTGGAAACGGAGCCCGTTGATCCAAAATTGGATGGTGCCTTCATTTTGCTGGCGGCTGGAATTCCGGTAACTGACGATGCGGGCGTGGGTATATTTGATCTTGAAGGAGCGGGTATTTTCGAGGCAGGCGGCGCCTCCATGGATCCTTCCGTATTTGTGGCGGGTTGCGGGGGCGGGGGAGCAGCAGCTGCCTCGCCCGAAGCACCCGTTTCATCACTCATTTTTCACTATTTGTATTATATATTTTATTTGCACTAAATTTTGCACTTATTGGACACACGCGTATTAAATGTAAACGATTTAAAAAACTTGAGAAAATATGGGTTAAATGTAGTAAAAATTAAAGTATTTTGAAAGCTTGAATGCTGATTACTTACCTTAACAAATGAATGTAAAATGTAAATTACTTTAACGTTCCTTTTCCTATATAAATAATTTGTATACAATTTTTGCTAGGTTTCGAACCACTGTTCCGGTGTTGATGTTGTTTTATTCTGTTTTGGCGCGCACGCTGTCTACCTCTCTCGCTCGCTCTTGGCGGCCGCTAGAAACAGCTGATTGGAAGCCGATTTTTTCTTCATTCGCTTGAGCTTGAAAAATAAACAAAAACCGCTTTTGTTGTTGTTTTATTCGTTGCGGGCTTCGATACGATTTCCGAAAAATGCGGAACCGAACTTTTGAATTAATTATGCACACACTAAAATCACGCTCAAGGGTATTCTATTTATACCGATTACTAATTTATTATTTATATTTATTTTGGGGTTGCCGCTTGCCCTGATTTAACGCAATTTAAAGTAGATTAAATTGAATCAAATTGCTTATCAATTTGTGCATTCAAAACACACACACACACGCACTCAACACGGTTCTTTTGGTTGTGGTTGTTTTTGTTGCTGATTTGACACAGTTTTAGAAGAAGAAGAGTGGGAGAAAGGGACGCGAAAGAACGTAGAGGTGTCGTGGGGTTGCAGTGTGTTTAATGCACACACAGATAAGATAAGCTCACGTATTTGAAACACCGAACTGCGGGAAACGATTTGAAAAACAACGCGTGGGTTTTAGTTACACTTTTGCACGAATTTTAAAAGGTTTTTTTGCACAATTCTGTGTTGCGTTGGAATTTTGTTGTTGCACTGGCTTCGAGATGGGAGTCAGCTGCGAGCAATGCAGTGCGGCTATCGATAGCTAAACATATCGATAAGTTGGCTTAGGTTGGTATTATTTCTGTGGTCTAAAAAGGTCACACTTAAACTATTTAAAATTTAAATTTAGAGAAAATTCTGTAAAAACCCTTGTAATATCGTTAGCAAATTAATCCCACTTCTGAAATTAATACTTGTTTGCGCTTACCGATCAGTGCTTTCAGATTTATATAGGATGTAGGATTTAAGATATAGGAAATAGTCTTGGTTCGGACTTACCCGCAGATGAGGAAACCCGGTCACCTTTCATTGGTACACCGCAGACTTGGCCGAGATTCATCGATGATTAAGTCCTCTCGACTGCAGTTATTAACACACTTATTAACAGCGGATTATTGACACATTATTTACAGATGGGTGAACGGGTGGAAAGCCGCGGACAGACTGAGGCAGCTGCGGCGAGTCGCCTCTATTTATAGGCTTGAGAGATGGAGAGAGAGTCGGATAGATCGAGAGCGAGAAACATAGAGCCAAAGAGAGAGAGAGATGGAGATAGAGAGCAGGAAATAGAGCTATTGAGATATAAAGAAATTGACAGAGAAATATATTAAGTCTGCCAAATATATAAATATACAAACATATATGTATATATATTTATAATATATATATACATATATATATATATATATATATATATAGGTATATAGAGAGATAAAACTCATGGAAAGTCAGAGAAACATCGATCCACAGAGATAGGGACTCTATCTTTCTCTCTCTCTCTAATTCCCTCTCGCTCTCGCTCTCTATTTTTCCTTAAGTTTGTCTCTCTCTTGATCTATCCATCTCGCTCTCTCCATCTCTCACCTATAAATAGAGGCGACTCGCCGCAGCTGCCTCAGTCTGTCCGCGGCTTTCCACCTGTTCACCCAATTGTAAATAATGTGTTAATAATCCCGTGTTAATATGTGTGTTAAATTACTGCACTCGAGGGGACTTAATCATTGATGAATTTCCGGCAAAGTCTGCGGTGTGGCGGTGAAAGGTAACTGGATTTCCTGCGGGTAAGTCCGAACCAAAACTATTATCCTATATCCTATATAAAAAGCGGATTGGTAAGCGCAAAAAAAAAGTCTTTATTTATATAAAGCTTAAAATTTGTTATAAACTGAGGGCTTACTTATTAGCATTACCTGCTTTGGCCCATATTCAATCATTCCAAATCCTTAAACATTTTCTGGTAGTTGTCGAGCTTAGGGACAACTATTATTTTAAAACAAATCATCAAAAGATGGACGTGCCTTGTGTTTCAAATAATGCCGGTTATCAACAAAGTATGACCGAATTATTTTCCCCCAAAAAATGCTGAACAACGATGAAAAGAGCGGTCACACTTCAAAAGAATAAAAACTATTAAGCCTTGCGATAAATGTTATCGAAAATACCTAAACTAGTTTTTCTTCGAATACGCATCTCTAAGAAGTTCTCGGTTTTCCAAGAAGAGCCTCTGGCGCTCTAGCTCTCTCTCGCTTGCTCCTGCCAAGCTTTAGCCGGGGCTTCTGGCCGTATATATATAATTATAAATTAATATAATTAAAAAAATGTCAAAATTTAAAGAAAATTAGACGGTTTTTGTTATTAAATATAAGCAACAGAAAATACTTTTGTTGCTATTATTTTTAATTTATTGCCACTATTTGATGTTTTATCAATCTATAAACACAACATTTTTAAGAAGATTATTGTTTACAAGTTAACACCGATTGAGTGAAACAGAAATAAATTGTATTGATTAGACTGCAATAATCAAAAGTCAAGTAAATTAAACGTAATTACAACTAAATAGGTTAAAAATCAACAAATCTATATAAAACTTCCAAATCGTGGAGTTTTTAAACTTTTTTACAACTGAAGTTGGTTTGTTCCTTTCGATTGGGGACTTAGGACTTACTTATAAATTCTTAGAAGGAAATCTGAGAAATGTAATAAAGGAACAATGGAGATTTCAGTTTAAATAGGTATGGTGGTTATTCTTAATTTAGAATATCTTAATTATATTAAAAATCTGGAAAGGGACAGTATAATCTCTTTTTTTTAATAGTTTTTTTATTTTTTTATTTACATTTTTATTATTTTAATGCCCTTGCACAGTATTGATATTTTAGTGAGAAGTTCGCAACGCAGTGAATAATGAATATTCTACAAATGACGATTTGGCTTACATATAACTTATGTATGTATGCTGTTACTTTAAAACAGATTTTGTTTTTTTTTTTTTTAACACAATCGAGTACCGAAATTAGTTTTTTCAATTTAAAAAGTTGTCTTTTAAATTTAAAAAGTTTTCTTTTATTTTTATATACATTTTGAGTGTGGAGCACTTGAGAATATATACTCGTATGGAAAAATGTACATATAAATTAAAGACCCGATATCTTGACGACCAATAATTTTTTTTATTTTTAAAAATTAATTGATGGTAAGAAATGAACTAGATCTTTACGAAATAAAATATTTAAGTTAGCCCGATTAGTCTGGCAACGCTTTTATGTTCATATGCTCTGGGCAGCGTTGCCAATTTAGCTATTTCCCCACTAGTTCTGGCGGATTTCAAAAGCAAAATGCGGGATAAATTGCAAACTAGCGGCCAGCGGGAATTATAGCTGTTTTCTAAGCAATATTGGCGTGATTTATTATTTATCTATTTAATGGCTTCTGGCACCTTCATGTATTTTAATACTTTGCGATGCCACACTTTAATAATTTGTAGTATTTTTCCATTTGGATAATAAAAAAAACCATCGATATACCAAAGAAGCATACATTTTCATCTATTTTTTAATATGTTTGCGAGTATATCGATCATCATCATCATAACCATCATCATCATAACCATCAGCATCACCAGCATGGTGTTTCTCAATGTTTAAATTGATCGTGAGTGACAGTAGAAATGCCTACCTAAAATATAAAAGCAAAAAACGCGTCTTGCCTGGATGCAAGGCCCAATTTTTAAAGATTGGCTGCTGCAACTAGCAGCAGACGAAGGAAAATGTTTTTGCAAATATTGCAAATCAAGCATTAATGCAAAACTTTCAGATTTACACGCTCACGCCAAACCGGCCAGGCACAAGGCTTCGTCCTTTGATTTATGAATCTAGTGTTATTTTTTAGCTGTCTTTAAAAGTTTTTGGCGGTTTCTAGCTATTTTCATTGGTTAGTTTAGCTTTTTCATGACCTGAAGAGTTGGCCACACCGCAGTTTTTGATTATCCGCTTCGTATTTTTTTGATTTCGTTCTGTGCACTTGGTTCGTTGCGGACGCGCGCGTACGCCCCTGTGTGTGTGAGGAGGCGCAAAAGAAGCAAGACGGGCAAGAAGGAAGCCGCAGAAGGAGAAGCCAATTCCGAGAAATCTTATCAATGAGCTAGAACTACGTGAAGAAAAATATCAAGATGCGTGTGTTTCAATAGAGCAAATTTAGTGTTTAGTTTTTTCGGCGCTTCTGTCCGCTCTTCTAATCGGTGCGAGTGCTGGTGTGAGTGCTGCTGTGCTGGTGTGTGTGTGTGTGATTGTCACCACGCCTACACGCACGGCAAATGGCAGCCACGGTTTACCAACGCCTTCACAGCGGCGGCGGCGGCAGCGCGTCGGCTTCCTTTCCTGGAGGAGCGGCCCCTGGAGCTGCAATGACAGGATCCGCAGGCAACCCCTCCTCCTCCGCCCTGCTGAGCCACTCCCAGCTGACGCGCTCGCTGGAACGCATCCTGGAAGAAGCGCACTTTAGCGGCGAGCTGATCCTCACGAACCGCAAGCTGAAGGACTTTCCCAAAACGGGCACCAAGTACGCGCTCACGGATACCGTTATAGCAGGTATGTACCTTAATTTCACAGTGGAATTCCTGGGGGGTGAACAAGGGGAAAAGCCAATTAACAGTAAACAGGTGTCGTAGGGAAACATCTGGAGGTTCAGTAATTACAAGTTGTACATTTTCTACCCCAAGAAAGTTTAATTAAAGTCCGGAATGTGTTCAACAGTACCTTTTTTAGGCACCTTACCTGGTTTACTGTTTCATTTTTCATGTTTAGTGGTTTAATTTTTTTAACTTAAAAATTCCCTTCATATTCCCTTAATATTACATATTTTTAAGATATATTTTCCTTCTTAGGGACGGAGTATTGAGTCAAAAATGTTTTTAATATTTATTAATTATTAACGAAAACGACAGACATACGTTTAATGTTATTTAAACAGAAATTTTGCAACTTGAAACCCACCAGGTATTTCAGTTACAAAACCCTCAATTTAGTTGACATTACAGAAAACTCCACCTGGGGGAAGTTTATACAGGTATTTCTCTCTTAGGGTGCGGCTTTGAAAAGAGGTGTGTTTCCCGGCGTGTGTATGCTAACCAAGTTTTCTTATCTCACAGTTGCAATTGCGAATTTTCCTTTTACTGCGAGATGAAAATCAATAATCTGCAGCAGCAGCAGCCACCGCCGAGGTTCTCCCTTTTTCCACCAACCGCTCTCTTTTTCTCTCCTCCTAGTCGCTCCCATCACCCCTCCCGCTTCCTCTCTTCATTCGCCTGCGCTCAAGGACAATAATTATCGCCATTTTCGCTCTCTCCCACTTTGCACTATCCTGGTTTTCCTCATTTTTACTTTTTTTTTCTGTTCGCCGCTGCAGCCGGCACGAAAATTCGTCGAAGTTCAACCAACTTTCGTTTTTGTTAGGGCCAAAAAATATGCACTAGCGGGGAAACGGGAAACGGGAAAAGGGAAATACCAAAACCGAACCACCCCCGCCCAAACCCACCGCCCACAGGCGAACCCCGCCCCCTTTTACAGCTGCTGCTACCCTCGAACAGATGTTCTCGCATCGGGACATGTCTCTCATCGATTTTCACTTGGGTTTGTTGTATAAGCACACAGTGAGCGCTCTGTAAGGTGAACACTTAATTATAGTTAGTAAATTGCACTACAAAATTATTGAAACCTAAAAAACAGATTCCTTAAGTGTTTTTTTTTTAATAGTTGTTTAAATCTACTTAAGTTGAAAAAACTGAACTAAACCCTATACCAGGCGTTCACTGTACGCATTTATTTCTGTATATGTATGTTTGGTGGAAATATTAGAATTGGAAGTTAGTGAAGGGAATTATTTATTTTTGGATGCCAAAGATTAATTGTAGCGCGAGCGGGTGATAAAAATAAATTGTGTCATAAATTGAAAACTAATTTGGTAAAATTGAACGCACAGAATGCTATAAAAATTCTTTTCTGTTTGTGAGTTAATCAATCATCCTTCAATTGTTAATTAACAAAAATAAACAAACCCCAAATTTTGAAAATATTTCTCAATTCAATTGAGATTAATTCAATTGCTGAGATAAAGTTGGATCGAAAATGGAAAAGAAAATATAGATAAGTTTGGAATGAAGCGAAATGAAATGGAAACATGGCGATAAACATGAAAAAATATGTAGGAAAAAGATCAGAAAAAGTTTATAAAATTCTAAAACTTAAAAAAAAAAAGAAATAATGCTAATAAATCACTTGTTCCTTCCTCAACCTAGGAAATAACATTTCCATTTCCTTTAAATTCCGTTTAACTTCCTTCGCGTACGTGACTCTGTCTGCGACAGTCCCTGAGTCAGTCCGTCCGTCTGTTTTGGTCACGCGCTATCAGCTTGGAATGGGGAAAACTTTTGCCTTCTTTGGAAAACCCTTCCCCGAATTGGAGGCTCGAAGTGCTTCCGGTTTTTGGTTTATTTTTCGTTAAAGTTGCTTGCGTTTTTTCACTCCAAATTGAGCCATCAGCTGCGAGGGCGTGACTAATTACCAATTAAAAAGCTGGATTTGGTGTGAACGAATGCGGTGGAAATAGGGGGTAATATTGGTATATTGACCCTCTGTTTAAGGGTTAAGATATGGGGAAAATATTTGTAAATACGGCCAAGTGAAAGAACCTCTACAAATTGCCTTTTTGAGAACAATAAAGCCACCCTCTTCGAAATGCTTGGGGAGGTACACACATCCGTAGACTTTGAGAGGTGGCAACAGCTCTTAGCCTTAATGGCAGCCACCACAATGTGCCCCACACGAGCCAAGTTGCAAGGGTTTCGAGTTTCCAAGAAATCAATGAGTCTGCAGGAAAGGAAAGTCGAAGGAGAAAAAAAAGAATGTGAAATACAACAATTTTTCTTTTCTTTATTTGCACGCATGCTTTGCAACCCCCAAAATGGGAAAGCACATTTTACAGAAAGGGAGAGAGGCGCCTGCCTGTCAGCATTTCCCAAAATCATTTGTTGTTGCGGCCGGCACTTCACCTCCCACTTCCCTCCGCCCTTACTTCAAGCAGTGCATTCCTTTGGGGCATTTAATTAAGACGCGTGTCACGTAAATCAAACAGAACCATATACAAAACCTAGACAAAGGCCGTAAAAAAGAGCCGATCAAGAAGAGCGAAAAATCAACATGACAACGCTGCGGCAGGAAATTGTTTAAAATAATTGCAACGAAGAGGAAAAAAGCGAAAAGCGGATAAAAATTGCAGCTGCCTCTCAGGCATAAATTGTGGGAAAAGAAGCCGAAGTCAATATAAGAAGGTAGCAGCAGCAGCAGAGGCAGCAGCAACAGCAACAGCAACAGCACCAACAGCAACACAGCAGCTGCGCAGAGACAGCAGCAGCTGATTATAAGAGCTGGCAACTTGGCTTCTTTGTAAGGAGGATTTTTTCAGTCAAGGAAGTCGGAGGATTGATTATCCTACATTTTCTTTAAATATTTCTTTCCTCAAAGAAAAGGATTTTCCAACTACAATCAGAATCGTTTTTTAGAACAAAGCAAAGTTATTGTGATTTAAGTGAGTTTCTATTTTGTTAATATTTGTCTCTTAACAACAACCTTATGTTTCAAACCAGTATTTAATTTGGATTATAAATTTCTAAAACAAATTTTAAGGATTTGTATTGAAATCAAGACCCGAAATTGTTCTTTATGCCTTTTAAAATTTGAATAAAAGATAGCTTATATATGTAGGTCTAAAGCACATTCTTTCCATTATGTTTCTTGATTTTAAACTCCTTTTCTTAATACCATTTTACACCACTCCGATACTTCTTTTTATTGCGGCTGAGTGAAATGTCTGCCAAGTGACCGGGTAGAAGAAATCTTTTATGTTTTCGGGAAGTCAAAGTCCCGGCAAACAAAACAACATCAACAACAAACATGGAGCGAGGTGGGGAAATGCTTTTGTCGTGTGTATCTGACGCGTATATATTTTTTGTTGTTTGCATTGTAAATATGATGGGAGCATAAAAAGACAGCTAGTCTGCTTTTTTGTACTTTTATTACTATTTATTCTCTGTCTGCCAGCAGACAAAAGAGGAAATGCGAGCGCCGCAGCACGTCGCTTATCTCCAGTGCCTCTCAAACTGCACGGTTCATGGCTTGAATGCGCAATGCTGTAAAAAAAAAAACATATAATAAAAAAACGAAAGAAAAAAAGTACAAACTGAATACAAAGTGCAGCGGGAACGGAGATGGTATCGTGATAAAGTGTTTCTAGGAAAGATCGATAGTGGAATAGAATTACACAAGAAACTGATACATCTGTGGAAATAAATGGTCTGTTAATCCTTCTGGAAGCCGCTTAAATAGCAGAAATAAGTGGAAGGCAAACCTGGTACTTAAGGAAGTTAAACTAATTTCTTTTTGCTTTGAAGCAGTAATGACCACGGGCTTTGCAGTTACATGTTTGAGGGGTAAAATGCAACAAAAATAGTAAACCTTTTCTGAAATATTTCTTTAAAAAAGGTTTTAACTCTCAAAAACACTAGAGATATTAACATAATTATAATGTCTTCGCTTTGGTTACTTGTAGAAAAATGTATTGATTTGCTAGTCTGAGCCTTGGGGGTAACACTGATTTAAAGTAAAGTGATAAGAAACGGAGCTATAAAATGGGTTCTTTATAAATTAAATATTTAAAAGTGTAAAGAAATTTTAAAACATTTGAAAATATGGCATACATAAGGAAAAGCTAACAATTTTTTGATTAATAATTTCAAATATAATGTGACCTTCAAAAAGGAAATACTATTTGTTAAACAAATTCAAAAATTCGAAATACAAAACTGGCACAATCTGTTTTCATTTTTCCACTATAATGTAGTTTCTCATAGAATGCTTTTTGGTAAACAAATTATTCAATGAGGGTGATACCATATACACACAGCAGCAGACAGCATGCGCATATAGTTTACGTGCCCCTTATATTATATATTCCATTTCTAAATGCACCCTCATTGTGCCCATTGCGGGCTAAAAATAACAGCAAAAATTATTTAAGCGATAAAATGCAATTTTCTTGCCTTCCCGCTAGCTTATCGTGAGTTGAACGAACGACTTGTGCAATTAGATATCGCCACACCAGTATCAATATTTACTTATGTGCATTTATGTACGTATGTACATATCTTGGCAATATCGAGGGCAATGCAAACTTGACACACATTAAGGCGAATTATGCATTGAGTCATTTTCATTAATTTATAAGTCTAAGCATTATTTAACAAGCAGCCGGCCAGCCGGCCAATTCTTCTAGCTGCTCAAATTGTTATTGTGCCAGTTGCTTAATTGCTGTGCACAGCACGCGCTCGTGAAAAGAGACGGAGAGAACAAAAAGATAGATCAGATTACAACCACTTCAGATACAGTAGATACTTTATAGGTGGAAATGTTTGAAAAGGTGTAGAGGAATATCAATAAAAGGGTAGTTTCATGATGGCTGTTAATTTACTTTCAATTATAAGAATTAAAGAAGCCATTGGGATGTATGCGAGTCCAGCTATAAGTAAGGATATTTGATCAAGATAAATTCCAAGATTGAAGGAAAATGTCTTTTTCATTAAAGTATTAAATAATTCTTAGCTTAATAAAATAGCATTGCATATTGCATATTTCTTTATTTTCATTTAACTTTCAAACTTGTAAAATATATAAAAATTCAAGAAATGAAATCTTTTTTAAAGTTATTTTTATAAATTTATAATGCTAACATTTTGTTACTGGCGCAGTAATTTAAAACTATTTTACTTGCTTTAAATAAATCGAATAAAATCAAAGTATAACTCGTTTAGTAACTTATTTAATATTAATATAAATTGATAATTTATCGACTGACTACTGTAAGAAAAACCCGACTCTTTTCATTTCCTTGTTTTGATCTCTCTTCTGGCCTTTGTTTGTATTTACTTGGGAAATGTGTAGCTTGAAAATCACAGCTGTTACATATTGAATTAGAAAGAAAAACATTCATCAGCAACAGCAAACAAAACAAAATAAAATTTAATCTGCTTCCAAATATTTTCAATATTTGTTTTCTTAGATGTTTACTTTTGGCCAGCACAGATTTTTTGTGTTTGTTTGGTGATTAAATGAGCCTGAAGAACAGGATGGCGGAGAAAAGAATTTCCACGCGAAACTGCAGTGTCTAAAATAAACAACAAGTGGAGCAGACTTGGCCGGAAGAGAGAAGAGTGGGTGTGAGTGTTTGTATTCGAAATTAAAATCCGAATCAGACTCATACTACTACTGGGTGTGAGTATGTGTTTGATTGCTTCCAGCTTTCAATATCAGAAGGCAATCAATCGATGGCAGCGAGAACCAAGCGCAATTTTCCATATTATTTATTTTAATTAGTTCGACAAAGTGCGCACATAGATAGTTGGGACATTGCCCTATATATGAAAGCGATCTCAAGTAGTTTTCTGTGTAAAATAATCGAGTTAAATAAATAAACAAATACCAATCTTTGAGAACTTCAAATGTTTTGACTGCCAGAGAAGATTCTAGGAAAAATTATATTGGATGGGGTTTCGTTTTCAAGAAAAAAGAAGTTGAAATTCGTTATATATGCAAAAATTAGGATGTTTGCTTTGAGATATAAGTGATTGAAGATAATCCGTAAAATGTATATATGTACATTTATTCAGTTTAATTCTTCACTTGATATTGAAAATCATCACTATTTTCAATGATATTCCATCATCCAGATTAAATATTAAACATTCCCTTGTCAAAGAGTAAGCAGTTACTGAAAAACTTTTCATGATTATTTTCCCTTTTTCTCCTGGTTCTTAATGACTCACAATTTCAGCGCCCCACTCTAGGCCCACAATTTCAGCAATAAAACTCAAAAGAAATTAATTTCAATAAATCCATCAATGGAATCCACTGTGGCCCGATGGCTGCCCCTTCGTTTGCCTAATGGTCAGTCAATATTAATGAACGGACATGTAGTGGCGTCCGCATCGCCACTCATATTCGGCAAAGCCAAAAAAAATTAAGACCCGAAGCCAAATAAAGTATGGACGTGGACTGGTTGGGGTCGCTGTCTCTGTGGGCACGTGCTCCATGCTCTGTCGCTGGAGAAGCCGTCGCCCACATGGCTAGACCAGAGAAATGGGAGAAACAGGGAACTGGCGGGAGGGAAAGAGCAAAGCTCCATTTGCCAATATCGTAGGAGAGCCATCAATTTAATTTTTCGTTGCTTCCGGACTGGGCCCACGCCCTTCAAAGTCCCAAAATGCCAGTCAATGTCTGCCACATGTGTCCCTTTTTTATGCTAAACCTGCTGGGTATGCTGGGGGAATATGTACTATATATAACCTAACTAATTAAATATAAAATCTATAAAATATGATGTTTAAATTTATGATATTTAAAGCGTTATTTAAATATTTATATTGGTGGGAAGATTGGTTTCAGCTTTCTATGCTGCATTTTAACCTGCATTTTTCGATAAAATTCCTATCTATGTTTATGAAGTATGTATATTTTGTGAATATCTTATCAAACATTATACCTGCACCGTTTTGATAATATAAATTCTTATCAATGTTATCCGGTTGTGTTAAAATTTATGATAGGTATAAACTGAGGCATCTGCATGTTAACATATTGAAAACTTTTGCAGTACACATTTATTAATCATTATATTTTTATATTTTGTCTAGATCTTAGATAGAAAGTAATCAAGATACAAACCTTAATTTTTTCCTTTCAACTTAAACTTTGTCTCCTTTCATGACAGTGATCTTAATCTCAGCTTTAATTTATATTATTATCTTTATTATGGCGTGTTTGTCTTACATATATTACTTCCAGGGAGTCAGAGCTCAGTCGATCCCTGCCTTTTCCTTATTCCACTTACATGATAATCCTGCTCCATTGTCATGCGTGTCGTCTGCCTCCAAACTTTGACTTTGGGCGTTGCCACAATCCTTGTCGGTTTCAAATCCCCAGCCGCACCCTTTTGACTGGCGGTTTTTTGGTTAAATGGCGGCTCCTTTGGGTTTGAGGACAATTTCTGCAATATTTATGACTTTATGCGGGGCCTCAGGTGGGCAAATAAACAGAAAATTAAAAAAGTCAAAACAAAAAGGCAGTGAAGTGATGGCACTTTGGTTTTTTTGCCGCGTCAAACAATTTGATTTATTTGGCGAGACGTAAAAAACACATTTTCGCCTGTCGCATTGCGTTGAAGTTGGCCAAAAGCCAGCTGGGAAAATGGGGGAAGAAAGGATGCGGGGAAATAGAGTGGAAACTCTTGGAAAATTGCCAGTGAGAGCAAAACGCAGAGCAGAGTAGAGCAGGTGTGTGTGGCTAGGATGAAAATATGCATCCGTAACGGAGCAGGTTCAAAGTACAAAGTCGCTGCTTATTCCATTTTGTCCTATATTGATGCCTCCGCTTCGGGGAAATCCAATTTCCGCATCCTCGAGGACAACTTTTCAACTCTATACCGCCTCACACCCAGCGTCATTGGCCGCCTAGGGTTTATTCAACTTGTCAGGAAGGATGCAAAATAAAAAAGGACTTTTGCACTTTGAAAAACTGCATATGAGAAAAGAAAACTTTTCAAAAGGTGAAAGGGAATATCTTCAAAATGTTTTGATTTTTATTTCACAACTAAACATTCTTAAGAATAATTAATATTTTAAATGTTTAAATTAATGCCAAAACCATTGAAAAATTCGATTTGTAAATTATATTTTTTCTCCTAGTGTAAAGCCCCAGTCTCCATTGTGTGTTGCATCATTGTGAGCTCATATAGTATGCAACATCATCAGCAGGAAACCCTCCATGTGGCAGGTTAATGTCTAGAAGCTACCGAAGTCAAGCTTCTATTCATGCAACGCCTTTGTCCTGACTCCCGAGGAATATAACTTATGTATATAAAATGATACAATGACTGGTCTGGAAGGCATCACCACCACCACTGCTCAGTGCGTAAATCACATCCCAACTGTCGCCAGTCTGCCGCCAGTTAGTCCCTCAGTCAGTCAGTCAGTCAGTTAGTCAGTTAGTCAGTCAATCAATCAGCGTAGCCAGTTTTTCTGGCCGCGCAATTGTTCATTTCTGGTTTTCACTGTGCAAACTTGGCAAAAGTTGCGTAAAACCGTCGAGAGGTGTAGAGCGGATCCAGACTGGGCCGCGGTTCGTAAATTTTTACGATGCGGCCATTAAGATTCCCCAAATTCATACGCACTGTTTGCCAAAGTGCTTGAACTACTTCAGAAACTTGAAGTAAAATCATTTGGCTTCGAAATGTTTAGTAGTTGCTTACACTCTTTGATTTTAATTTTAGAGAAATCGGAGGTGAAATCAAAGGGGTTTTCAGTGATATATGAAAAGAGGTATATTAAACTGGTTAACCATATAAAATATAACTTTACTGAGGGATAATTTTAAAGGTAGTCTCATTTAGTGGCCTCCAGTTAAAATTTATAGCGTGAAAATTATATAAATTTATTCAAAAATCCAAAACAGAATAAGCAACCCAGTAGTTTATGGAATTGCAGTTATGTAAAAGTATGTTTCATATTATAAATTGTATTCCAAAATTGTACTCTTAAAATTTTAAATTATTTGACCAGCAATGAAACTTCGTCCCTTGCACAGGCTTTGGCCAAAGGACATTCTCGAGTTTTTTCTTATTTCCTTTGTTATGTTACTTTTTCCCGCAGCTTACTATTTTCTCATAGCGAAAGCGCTGCCGAAATTGCTGGATTATGGCTCTGCCGGCTACATATTCTTGCAGCTGCTGGGCATATTTCTCTTCTTCAACGTGATGTCCAATTTCTTGATGTGCATGCTGGTGGATCCCTCCATTGATCCCAGGCAAATGGAACGGGGAAAGAAGCCTCGGAACTGGCATGAATGCGAACGGTGCAAGATCTGGGCTCCACCGCGATCCCATCATTGCAAGATCTGCGGTGTCTGTGTTCTGAAGCGGGATCACCACTGCCTTGTCATCGGTGGCTGCGTAGGTCATGCGAACTATAGATACTTCTTCTACTTCATCACCTATACGCTGATCTCCTCACTGATCGTCTTTATATTCAACTTCGTCTTTATCCATATCATGCTCGGAGGCAGCCAAAGGTTGTTCCTGTTCCCATTTGTCAATGGACTGTCCGATGTTCACTATTGGAATGAAAGTGGGGAATTGAATCTGAAGGGGATATTCAAGTGCCTGATACCCAGCCCTTTCGCTATAGTGTTTGGGACACTCTTCTGGTTAAACACGATACTCCTTTTGGTAACTATAGTTTCATTGTATCATTTATGGGCCATCTTCACGGGTGGTATAACCGCTTACGAGTTAAAGGAAAAGAACTTCACCTACGATCGGGGTCTGCGCTCGAACTTGCAGATGATTTTGGGCACCCGAATGAACCTGTCTTGGATCTCCCCATTTATTTCCAGTCCCCTGCCGCACGATGGCATCCACTGGCTGTCCGAAGATAAAGATGATGGCGATGGCCACCAATCTGATATGAAAGATTTTAGTTGAAATTTTAATACATAAAATCATATAGGAAATGAATTTGAATAAAAATTGTAATAGTGAGAAGTTTTTTATTTTTTTTGTTATCAAAAACACAGCTCATCCTTCTATATAACGACACACAAAAATTAATTCTTTAGCAGCCCACAGAAATTCCTTAACGAATTAAATCTTTTTGGTTTACACTCTTATCGCACCTCGATCTCCACAATTTACGAAAAAATTCTTAATGTTGCATTTTCCACGCGTTTTTCCCGAAACTTTACGCACAATTTAATGTTGATTACGAACTGCCGTCTTTGTGTTGCTACACAGAAATCAAAGTTTGTACACATATTTTGTAAATTATATTAAAATCATATCATAAACATGTTTTATATAAATTTAATAACATCATGAATTAAAATATATATTAGGAAATATATTAAAAATAATATATTTTTCTCTGTGCATCTCTTCCTGCTTTGTTTTGTTGGTTTATGCATAACCCGCTGTGAGACCACGCCCCCACCAAGCCACAATTTTCGTTCTGTTTGCGCTCATTTCGCATGCAAATTCATTTAGTAAATTAATTGCTCACTCCACACTCACTTACTTCTCGCGGGGATTTCCAGATGGGGTATATTGGGGTCTTCTGTGGGTATAAAGGACTGTGTTTATCAACTTTTGTTTATTTATTTATATTTATGCCGAAGAGGTTAATAAATGCCTAGCCTAGGTCTTTTTTTATCGAGCTGAAAAATCTGGTATGAAAATATAGTAAAGATGGATTCATCGAAGTTTAATTTATCGCGAAATAATCGCATTGAACATTAGAACATCAATATTAGTAAAACAGTATCTAAACATTTTTATTTAACTTTTCTGTCTATATATAATGAATATATTTAAAACATATTTAAAACATATTTAAAACTAAATATTTGATATTGAGCCGACATATGTCATATATCGAATTTATCGCACATATTTATAAATAAATGTTAAAACATTGTTTTGTGTCAATTACCAATAACGATGTTTTCATTCATCCCAAGTCTAGAATTAATAAGTGTTAATTTGCAGAGAGCGCTTTGATCCTTAATATTATTTTAATAAATTGTACACTATATTCTTAATATCACAGTCATTAGTTTAAAACTCACAGCAGTTTCGCCAAATATAAAAATAAATTATATATACTAATTACTAAACACTTGTTGTAAAATCAACATTATATCGAGGGCATCAGTAATTCGATTCCCTTGTTAAGAACATTCTTTTTTGACTGGTGCTTCGGAATGGGCCGAATCAAATTGCCGGAGATTGAGGTCAGGCGCTCCACTGTGGCATGGAGTGGAAATCTAATTGGAATGGGAATAAAAGTGCGTGTCAAATGGCACAAGGGTTCGGATTCGGGCTCACTTAGACTACATACCCCCTGCTGTATTCACAATTTATATAATATATTTCCTCTGCTTCTGTTCACAGATCTTTCCCGGAATCGATTCTGTGAGCTGCCCGAGGAAGTGACGACGTTTTCCTTTCTGGAGACGCTGCTGCTGTACCACAACACGATACGCAGCATCCCGGAGTCGGTGAAGCAGCTTTCGTCGCTGACTTACTTGGATCTCCGCAGCAATCAGTTGTCCTCGCTGCCGCGCGAGATATGTTTCCTGCCCCTCCAGGTGCTGCTTGTGTCCAACAATCGGCTGACTACCCTGCCGGACGAGATGGGACGATTGGATCAGACGCTAACCGATCTAGATGCGTCGTACAATCAACTGGCCAACTTGCCTGTACGACTGGGGGAGTTGAGATCGCTGCGCTCGCTCTCGCTGCGGAGCAACCACTTGATGTATCTGCCCAGGGAGCTGACCTGCCTGAGCCTGGTCTCGCTCGATGTGAGCAACAATAGGATCGCTAGTCTGCCGCTGGAGATTCGGCACATGGCCACGTTGGTGGAGCTGCAGCTGGAGAATAATCCGTTGACTTCGCCGCCAGCTAGTGTGAGTAAACATAACTTCAAGTTGAAGTCCCTAAATAATCCTTTCGCTTACATCCTTTTACAGCTTTGCATGCGCGGCCTCGTGCACGTTTTCAAGTTTTTGGAGACGCAGGCCACCAAGGATGAGAAGGGTTCGCGTTCGGGTGGTAACTACGATGGCTACACCACACTGCGGCGAGCCCCTCGTCATAATTCCAGCGGAAATGTCCTCGAAGCCAGCACCACGGGTAGTAACAACCAACGAAGGCATCAGGGCGACTCGGGCTACAGCACCAGCGATGGCCTGGACAAGCGCTGGTCGCACGATGTCCCAGCCAAGTCCAAGACAGATTCGCCATTGCACTGCGTCTCAACATCGGCGGCTGCCACTTTGCCCAGGACTCTGCCGAGTGCGGTTCACTCGCACGCGGATATGATGGATGCCTCGCTCACCTCCAGCACTAGCACAATTGTGGATGAGAGTCTCACCCTAAGTCCCACGGCATCGCCCTGCAAGCTTAGCTATGCGCACTCCAACAGCTCTAGCAATGGATCTTCGCCGGATCAAGACGAGGATATAATGCTGGACCATCAAGAGCGTACTGTGCACTCCACCAACGGAAAGTCCGGCAAGAGTCTGGGCAATATACAGACCTACAAGTGAGTGAACTATGAGCTAAAATATTCAAGTAATTACAATTTACCTATCCCACAGGGAGTACAAGGAAGCCCTGAAGCAGCAGCGCAACCAGGAGATGAGCGTCTACAAACAAAAACATCCGAATGCCAACCATAGTCCCAACGATGACGAGGATCTCTCTCCGCCGCCGTCGAGCCTCTCGAATGGATCGTCGTCATCTAACACACTGCCAAAGTCTATAATGAAACAGTCGAGTCTGAACCAGAACAGCAACCAAAATGGCCACAATGGGAACGGTAACGGAAATGGAACCGGGAACGGAAATGGAGTCGATGATGTTGTCATACCAAAGAAACCCATCCAGAAGGTGATACCCTCTCGCAATACGGAAATAAAGCCGGCTACCTCGTCTGGCATTCCCTCGGCCATTCCATCCGATTGTTTGGGCTATGTAAAACCGCAGAGTCCCCTGAAGAATGGTGGGAACAAGTTCAATACGTCCAATGGTGGAGGCAGCGGGGCACCAGCTGCAGGTATCGTCACCAGTACCACCATTAAATCGCCAGTTAGCTCCACCACAAAGCTGGGTACAGTAAAGACGCACCGATCGGTGACCTGGAACCATGATATACCCGCGGAGAAGCTGAGCTTCACCATGCGGCGGGAGTTTGATCGCCAGCGGGAGGAGACTGAACTGATGTCACAGCTGAGGAGTGTAAGTGTTAAGGGATTTCTGAGAAGTTGCATTTCCACTTTCTGATTGTTTAATAGCTATCTTGAAAAACGTTTATTAATGTAACAATTTCCCTTTTTAGATCATTGAAACGCGTTTGAAAATGACCCTGCCTGTGGATATTGCTTCCGCTCTGACCGATGGTGTTATACTTTGCCATTTGGCCAACTATGTGCGTCCGCGCTCAGTGGCCAGCATACATGTGCCATCGCCTGGTGTGGTAAGTGTGCTTGAGGGATGTAGATACATTTATTTATATAAATACTATCAGTACATTCATGTATTCCGACATCCCTAGGGCGTTTTCTGTTGATTTTCGCTAAGATCTTGATTACTAATTTCTTTTATTTGTATTTCAGAACAAGTTGACCATGGCCAGGTGTCGTCGCAACGTAGATAACTTTTTGGAGGCATGTCGTCGCATTGGCGTAGATGAGGTGAGTAAATGGGACAATTCAGTCAAGTAGAAACCTTTTAAGGAAGTACAGCTCATTTCAAAATGTTAATTGAGCAAAGAAAACTAAGATAGCAATTGTTGAAAAATTCATTTTTTTATGGTGTAAATGATTGTAAGATCTTGAAAAATAACTCAATCAACTGGTAACTGGTAAAATTTCCTAGTAAATGAATTTCTCGGCAATATTTATAGCTAAACCGACATTCTAAGCATTCTGAAATGCGCTGTACTCAAATTATGTATCCTCTATGTATGATTATTGTATAGCTTCATAGGGTTGAATATGGTTTTGGTAAATACTTTTACAAGCTGCGTGCTTTCCTACCTTTTGCTTCTCCGTCTTAGCCAAATGTAGTTTAGTTTTAAGTGTTAAAACCCCAAGTCCCACACAAGAATACTCACTCAAAGATACACCCACACAAACACACACTCTTAAACACACTTCTCACACAAAAATACAAACAAGAAACTGATGCATCTGTTATTGGTGTTGGTTGCAGGAGTTGATTTGCTCCTGTGAAGATGTTGTGCCAGAAAATGAGCCGCAATTGCCACGCGCTGACGATGACTATGATGCTGATGTTTATGTAAAAGATGATGGCAGCAGCCGCCACAACAGCAGCAGCAACATGCAATGCAACAGCAGCAGCAGCAGCAATAATAATCACAACGATTGTGATGCTAGAGTGCCCAATGCATTGGCCCTACTGCGCACGGTGTCCGCTCTGATTGCCCTGGATGCGAATCCGCTCCATCAACATCATCATCTTCTTCAGCACTTTGAGCAAGAGCATGAGCAAGAGCAATTCACTGAGCCAACCATAACCTGCAGCCAACAGCATGAACAGATGTTGCAGTTAGAGCATGTTTTGTATGAGAATGGCCAGCCGAGGGCTGAAAATGATGATGGGGTTGAGGATCGCGATGGCAGCGGCGGCAAGCGGCAGCAGCAACTGGCGACAGTGGGCCAAATGCTGCTCAAGGCCAAGCAAAAGACATACGAGAAGATCAAGCACAATCTGCTTAGTGCCCATGGTCAGCACAACTTCCAGGCGAACAACAACAATCGGATGCTGCACACGATTGTGGAGAATGAGCACGATGTGGCCGCCGCTGGACCGGCGGGACATTATCAAGTAATAGATGAGAAGCAGCAGCTGCAGCAGCAGCAGCCGCCGCAGGAGGAATCGGCGGACTCGAAGAATTCGAAGAACCAAGAAGCTAGTACCGACCCAAGCAAGGAGGCAATTAGCAAACGCATCGAGTTCTTTGAGCAGCAGAGGAACGGCAAGCAGAAGCTGGAGGTCTTCAGCATCTATTTACCCAAGGACAAGGACAAGCAGCAGCTCGATCATAAGTTAAAAGCCAAGGCCAACGAAGCTGGAACTTCAATATTATTAAAGCACGATTCCCACACCCTGACCGTAATCCTGTCTTGCGTTTTCATAGCGACCTTCCTTTGGCTGGTCTTTTTCCCGCTGCCCGGATAATCTGTATAATCGCCTTCGGCTTGCCAGTAGAGTTAAGATCGAAGATTAGAGAGAGTTAGAGTCGCTTTTGCGCTTCTCTTTCCACTTTGGTAGTGAGTTTTTGAGGCTGCTTTTTATTTACTGCTTTCCTAGGCTTATGAATCCCTATTTATGATGTATTCTCTATACCCAAAAATGTAAAGCTAAGAAGAAACCCAGGCAACTTTTGAGGCATTTAAATTGAGAGACGACCCAAAGACTTTGAAATCGTAAAGCAGTCAAGTTACACTTTTGGTTGGTTTTAGGGGTAAGCACAATTGGGGATAGGAAGTCTTACTATCTTATTAAATCTTAATGGTAAACAAATAAAAGAGCTCTTTTTGAGTTTGACAAGTCAACCTGAAGTTCCTTTGAAACAATAATTTCAATATTTATTTGCACTACTTATGAGCTTGAGCGACTTTATTTATTTATATCTTTAAGTAAGGATAGAAAAATATTCACTGCTTCATCTATTTTGTAGCCTAACTCAACCTTATCATCTTCAAAGGAGTGTCAAGTTCTAACTTAAATATATTTAAAACTAATCCTTTACTTGATTAACAACTTAGTTACCTTTAATAGCCTGCAATTGTGCTTACCTCTAAGAAAGTAACTTCTTAAGAAGATTATTTTTATACTAAACATCCCCATTAATCACATATTCCTAGTTCAAGCTATATTGAACTCTAAATTGAATTAAGGATCTTTACGAACATTTCGACGACATTTTCATTTGCTCGTGAACTGAACTGAACAACATAAAATACATTAACAATACGCTTTATTTCTTTATATTCATACGACCTAAGTTACAACGAAACTAAACGATTTAAGTTCCCATTTTAACAAAGAAGACAAATGAAAACCCCAAACAAAAGTGAATTATATTACTTATAGTCATAGCTAGATGATACAATGATACAATATATATATAAAAGTTGCTTAAAAAACAGGAAAATGGCAAAGAGAATTGTTACAGTTTGAGGGGCAATGAATTCCGATAGGATGCTATCGGAGGAAGTTGATGTTGTATGGTTTTACTTGAAGGCAGGGACACTCTAAATAGTTGTAGAAAAGCGTGAAATAGTTGATAGAAAAGATGAGGAAAAAATATTGATAAAAGCCAACCAATGTACCAATTTCAAGGGAATATTCCAAGTCAGTTATGAAATAACTAAACACACAACTTTTTCAATCACACCCTTAATTCATTTAGTATTATTTATCTTTCTCAATGCATTTTTGATGTACAAATAAATGTGTCAAAGAAAGTAATGCACAATATTTAAAGAAACACCACATCACACACTTCTTGCAACAATTTCACACAATCTTACATGAAAAGACCTCTTATACGAAAATGAAGAAATCACAAAATAGTGCCTTTGACTGGAGGATCGTCTGCAGTCCAGTCTGCCTATAACCTACAGCTGCTTATATCGTATCTCTTACTCTTCTCGCAAGCAATATTTTTGTCAATGATGCATTTCCAAGAACTGAACGCTATTCTCTTCGCTTTTCACAATTTACAATTAAGTTTACTAAATTAAACTTCAATTTGTGCTAACAACATTCCTAATATTATGATAAGTTGTAACCAAACCTAGTTAACTAGCTTAAGGCCCCAAAAAATGTACTTAAACGAAATTAAACGAAAGCTAATCAAATTTCTCCAAGAAGCACAATCTCAAACTCTCAGAAAGGAAAAAAGATAAACATATATATATTTATCTAGCGTCTTAAATCAGAAGTATATATTTTGTCTAACAAAATTATTAAAGTGAAGAAAGAAATTGTATTGAGACACCTATATAATCAGTCATTAATTTTTATATGAAACAAATATTTAACACTCAAACACATACATCTATACAGAAAATTATATAAAAATGAAATCTCCAGAATGATGTTTAAAGCCAAAAAATAGAAGTTTGTCCGAATTTTCCATGCATTTACTTCCAAAACCAAATGAAACATTCAAATAAACGGAAACTGTTGCATTTAAATTTAAGCACAAACTGTCAACTAAGCGCTATATATACATACAAGTGAAATCAATGAGAAAAATATATGGGAATATACCAAAATGTACGTTTCAATTAAATAATATTTCGCGCCGCTGAGCAGTCACAGTTTGGAAGCAGTTGTGACTTTGCTAAGTTGGTGAACATGATTCAGGGAAATTTCTTGGTAGCCGAGACACACACCACTGCTTTGCTGGGAAATTAAAGTAAAAAATATAAAACTAAATAAAAACGATCAAAGGAGAAAAATAAATAGTAAAATAAGCTTATAAAAATATTTTAAAAATTAGTTTTAATTTTTTTTTAATGAATTTGAATAAAAAAAATACCATGTATTCAAAAAGAAATATTAAAGTTATAAAGTAAATACATGTAATGTTATATATATTTTTTTTACCATTTCAAATATAAATACTTTTAATCTTTCATCAAATTTAATAAGAAAATACCAAGAATTTAGAATATAGAAATATATAAAGTTTTGCAAAGGTCATCTAATTGAATCCTAAACTAAATTTTTCTCCTTTGATCTTCTTCTAAGCACATAAACCATTGTGTGAATCAAGTTTAAAAATGAAAATGTAATCCATTTGTAAATCTTATTTTTGTAGAATCTAATTTGCTGTGCTGCCGACGTGCTGGAGGGAAAGGGCGCCGTCCAGGTGGCCATCACAGTGGGTGAACTTTTCCGGCTCCATGGAAATGGTGGCTGCGGCAGTGGAAATAGCAGCGGAGCTGCCACGCCCACCAAATCGCCGACCAGAACGACACGTGCCACAATGTCGCCGACGCCATTGGCTTAAAATCGCAGGAGTTGGACTCGGGTCTTCCTGGATAATGGGTTTCCCAACACACAATTGCATAAAATACATGAGAAATGTATGATTTGTTGATATTTCCCCCTCACAACACAGCACACTCATTTTTCTAGGTTTGTAGTTCATTTATGTAAATACACGAATACACTCAAAGAAACCAAAATACAAAGCACACAAAGCAATCGAACACATTTCGATTTAATTGCAACTGCAATCCACACAAGTCACGAATTATGTATGCTATTTTTTATTATTTGTTTTGAGCTACGAATTTGTTAGAACCTAGATATATATGTATTTATGTGTGCTATATCGCCAGATATATTATTTGTTATTATGTACTTTCCATTGTCACACCCACACGAGCGAATTGATCGGGCCAAATTTTCGACTAGCGATTGATTGCATATTGAATACTGTTTTAAGTATAAATCACATATGAGAGCATCCAAAAACATAGATATATTTCGAGCAAATACACGGTAACTATTAATAATTATTACGGCATATTTATTATGTAGCTTAGCTGTAGATCTACGATTAACTGTGGTAACAACTTTTCTACAGCCGCGGCGCTGCACCATTTCTACGAATCGAATCGAATTGTATTTAGACCGCTAAGTCTATGATTATACAAACCATTATAATATATATCAAATAAAAGCTGAGAAATATTGTCATACGTAATGCTATTTGCTTCTTAATCATTTTTCGCCTGATCCTGCTCCCAGCAACAGAACCAAAAAAAAAAAAAAATGGCAGGCAACTGTCAACAGCTGTGGCAAAACATCTGAAAGTTTTCCTTCTGTAGTTCCATAATTTGCATAATGCGCCAAGCAAACAATTGACTTTTAAGGGGTGCGAGGGGGTGCTGTGCGCGGCAGGCGGAAGCAAAACTGTTCAAGCGAAAATTAAAAACACTCGACACACATCCGGCAATTCTTTCCAGCAGCTGCTCCCCTTCCTGCGGCACTCATTTTCGGTTGCTGAAATGTGCGGCAAGCTAACTACCGAGGATTCTTGAGGAACCAAGAAAAACTATTTTTGAAATGTCCGAAAATTCATTTCTAAATTAAGATTTTATTGATGATTTTATGAGACAGAAATTAAGGTCTTTAATAATATACTTTATTTAGGTCGAAAATCTGAGAAAAACAAGAAAGACATATACAAATCAAATTCCTTCACTTTCAGCTATTTATTTATTCAACTTGAAAAATGTGGAACAATTTAAATAAATTACATTTTTCCTAACAAAGAAATAAAGATTTAAAAAATATTGTCACAAATCAAAACTATATATTATTTATTGAGTACAGTGAAAATAAAATTCCATGCAGTAACTTGGCCTAAAATAAAGTGCTCAAACAATTTGGTCGTAAATATAAATCTGATAGCTACGTAATCGGAAATTATTGTATCTAATCGCTTTATTTAGTGCCTAATAAAAATATTGGCTTTGATAATCTTGCAAAAAGCAACCTATTTATAGACAGTTATTTGTAACATTACACAGAATTAGGTAATACCAATTATAAAGTTTAATTTAACTTCATTAATTTTTCACAATGTTTTTTGATTGTATACTTGTATTTTTTAAATTGAAAAATTAATTTTTTACAAACAATTTATTGTTGAATACTTACAGATATGTTACCCCTTGAGCAAACTAGGTAGCTCTTGGCCGTATCATCATAATTGCAGTTTTCAGAGATTCATATATATTAAAGGTGTTCCAGTAAACGCTTCCAAAATTAGGTTTGTCGTATACTCCAGCTAAGTTGCTGCATAAGAGGGAACCTGATATTAATTAAGAATGGAAGATAGGACTATGTAGATACGTACCTAATTAGGCAATTATTGTACCACCAGGCACCTCTATAATGTTCAGCACAATGAACTGCTTCGTTAAGATCATTCTCGCGATCTTTGGTGGAAAATTGCATTCCCTTGTGGTATGAGAATGAATTGCCGGCGGTGCCCCAATAATATCCAACTGATTCCAAGGTGTAATTGTTGTTTTCACCACCGACCCTGAAATCGTCGTAGATAGCGTAGCGCTGCTCTCCTTCGAAATCCTCCATGAGAATCAGCAACTCCTGGCGAACCGAAGAGCTCAATGCATGCAGCCTGGCCAATCCCACGAAGTATTCACCGTCCGCTCTCCCAAATCCCTTCTCGTAGTCCTTCCACTCGCGGTAGAAATCCTCGCTGCCATCCGTTCGCCTTAGGATTATTGTCCATCCTCCGCCATGACTCTCCTGATCGCAGGCCACCTTAAAGGGGTTCTCACTGTACTCAGGCACACGGATCTCAGTAACGCCGCTCTTATGAGAGTCTTTAAATGCTTCGTAACAATTAGCGGGAATGGAATCGGTTTCAGTTTTACAAGACTTCTCCAAAAGATCTGCCTGACGTTCTTGCTCCGCTCTGGGATAATTCAAATAAATTAAATTCGAATTTAAAATGTCTTAACAACTTAAATGTGGTTAAATATTTACTGTACAGCCGCCAACTCCGAGCTCAAAGCTGCTAGATTAGTACATATCGATTGCAAGGTACAGGATTTGTCATCACTTTCACTGGTTATGTCCTTTGGTGCAGTCTTAGACAAGGAAAAGCCCTCCAAAATAGTAGCTTGACGCTCTTGCTCCTCGCTATTATTGGAATTCGAATTATTGTTAAAGAGGGATACATTTAAATATATTATGAGTATTCAATAAATACCGGACATCTGCCACTTGCGATCTAATTAATGCAATACTGTCACAAATCGAGAGAAGAGAACATAGTTCGCTTTTATTTTCTATTGCAAAACCATTTGAAATTAATAACGCAAAAAATAAAGCGAGCAGCATCTTGACTTGTCCCGAAGAGTTTAAAGACTGAAAAATACTTCTTTAATAAAGGGCCAAAATTATACGGAACCGATTATTTTGCCAAATTCTTATCTTATCCCCTTAACCTTATTTATAGTATCACTTACCCTTGCAAAGGGTATTATAGTTTTGGTTATTTAATTTACAATTTAATTTTAATTTCTCGTAATAGGGATATTTGATTTACAGTAAAATGTGTGTTTAAGTTATGTGGTATTACCTTTTCTATTTAGCTCTCGGTCTTATCATTATAACAGAGTGTTTTAAAGATTCATTAAATTAATAACACTTTGTGCCAGATACGATTGCTCTTCATACATCCAAGTTGGTAAGTCGGAGATAATTCCGGCAGTATGAATTCAAGGAATTCGCTTATCTAATCGCTTAGCTTTAGAGCAATATTAAATTCTTGCCTTATTTCACTCTTTCTGAGGGTATTATTCTATTTCTGCAACCTAGGCATAAAATAAATGTAAAAGTAAGCCAGTATACTCAATCAAAGATTTCATAGAAGCTCTCAAGAGCCAATCTCTATTTTCATATACATATATGTCTTTTCAATGTTAAAATTACAGATTATTGGTTTTTAAATGAACAAAAAGCTATGGAGGTGTTATCCCAGAAGATCATCAGCTCCGGGCCGTATCATCATAACTGCTGTCTGTAACTCGTTATAATAATTATTTGTATTCCATCCTAATGGTCCGTAGGCAATGTCACCGCCATAGAGACCAGCCAAATTGCTAAACAAAATGAAATTTGAATAAGATATGAACAGAAAAGAGAACTTGGTATACCTACCTATTGAAGCATTGATTGTACCACCAGGCACCTTTAAAGTGTACAGCACAGTTAAATACTGCTGCTTCGTCGTTATCGCGGTCTTTGGTGGTAAATTGCATTCCCACGTGATATTCGAGACCGTCACCGGCGGTGCCGTTAAAAGATCCCACCGATTCCAAGGTGTAATTGTTGGCCACTCCGCCGACCTTGAAGTTGTCGTACATCTCGTAGCGGTTTCCATCGATGTCCTCAACGATGACCAGAAGTTCCTGGCGAACCGAAGAGGTCATTGCATGCAGCTTGTCTAATCCCACGAAGTATTCACCCTCCACCTGGCCAAAGCCCTCTTGGTAGTCCTTCCATTCGCGATAGAAGTCCTCGCTGCCATTAATTCGCCTTAAGATTACAGTCCATCCTCCGCCATGACTCTCCTGATCGCAGGCCACCTTAAAGGGGTCCTCACTGTACTCGGGCACACGGATCTGGGTAACGCCACTTTGTTGAGAGTCTTTCCAAGCTTCATAACAATTAGCTGGAAGGGAATCTGTATCAGTCTTACAAGACTCCTCCAAAAGATCTACCTGGCGTTTTTGCTCTTTCCTAAATAAGAATATATAAATATAAGTAATTTTTAACACTTTCGACATTTCGACTTTGCTTAATATTTACCGGACAGCAGCCAACTCCGCGCTTAAAGCTGCTAAGCTGTTGCATATCGATAAAATAGAACACAATTCGTCATTATTTTCGGTGCTTGAATTATTCAGGCCACTTGCGGACTCGAGAGACAAAGCGAAACCGCCTAAAGTATTTAAAATTAATAAAGCAAAAACTAAATTGAGCAGCATCTTGACTTTCGAAAAAGAGTTGGAAGACTGAGCAACATTCCTGCTAAAAAGACCACTTAAGTACTACTTTAGTTCCTATCTAGTCGCACATAATATATATAGAATAAATTACAACATAATTTATTATAAAATATTGTGTAAGCTTAAGAATATTTATTTAGAGTACCTCCATATAGTGGGTGGGAGGGATTGTATCTTTCTGGCATGCCAACATAAGTTATAATAATCCGCTAAATTATTAAAAAAGCTGGTCAAACAGGTCCACGAATCCGCTTAAAAAAAATATATTTTTAGATTAAGAACATTACTTTAGCATACTTATAAGTAGTACATTTTCGTATTGGTTATTTTATGTATGTCAAATAGAACGTTTAAAAATGATTATTAAATCATACATTTAATTAGATTCAATTTCTTATATTTGAGGCTACAAGGCCAAACGCTGAGTTCTTCTTTTTAATTTACATTTTATGTGTAATATTTATTATTGTCAATTTTATTCGCATAAACTAAGCATTTAGAATATTGGGAAACAGATCAAGAATATATATAATTTTTAAGGTCAGAAATGAAATGCAACCTTATAACTAAAACTATTAAATTGCAGTAATAGTTAAAGTTTACGGATCATTTCCATTGTTGACCAACATACATGTGCCAAGCTTCGTATTTGATGTAGGATTTTTGAATAACAAAGGTATTTATATTCCAAACATGGCATGAATTAAAGACTGAGCCATTATAATGCTCGTATCTAATCGCGTTTTAATACCGATATAAAAGAGCTTGCCTTTCTCATATGCAAATATCACCATAGACGGTGAATTATGGTTTATTAAAAATATAAGAGCTAGGGTTTTAAATAAAATGGTGTATATTGTGATGTTTTAAATTTCACCGAGTTTAATGCTTTTGTTCGGGACTTCGTCCCCGACTGTCTGTGACTTCCTAGCTTTATTTCGTTGCTATCTAGTCGGAAGTCGTTGGGCGACGGCTCTTATCTAATTCCTACAGTATACGATTTCCGCAAATACCTTTGAGTCATATACTTCAACAAGCTAAAAAAATAGAAACAGGGAATGACAGTCCTTACCCCTTGCTTCGTGTTTTCGAATTTCAAAGTACCATCGTAAATCCGGACTATCTCCTATAAGTTATCTTAGCGTACATCAATATTATCCTTAAGCCATGCCTTAATTTATTTAATTATGAACATATATTTGGTCTTTGCTTAAAATTGATACTTCACTCGTGTAAAGGGGTGTCATCCTATCTAATTATTTACACCACCATCTTTGGGCCGTATCATCATAATTGCATATTTTAATGGTTTACTTTCGTGTGAAGGGGTATTCCAGCGTAAGAGCCCTAACACATTATCGTCGCTATAGAAGCCAGCCAAGTTGCTAAATAATAGGAAATTCGCATAAAATATGAACATAATATGGGTTTAATATACCTACCTACTAAAGCAATTATTGTACCACCAAGCACCTTTAAATTGTTCAGCACAGTTAAAATCGACAGCACCGTCGTTATCGCGGTCTTTGGTGGAAAATTGCATTCCCAAGTGATATAGGAGAGCGTCATTTGCTGTGCCGGAAAAAGATCCCATTGACTCCAAGGTGTAATTGTTGGACTCTCCGCCGACCCTAAAATTGTTATAGATCTCGTAACGCTCTCCTGCGACGTCCTTTATGACGACCAGAAGTTCCTGACGAACCGAAGAGGTCATTGCATGCAGCTTGTTCAATCCCACGAAGTGTTCACCGTCCACCTGACCAAAGCCCTCTTGGTAGTCCTTCCATTCTCGGAAGAAATCCTCGCTGCCATTAATTCGCCTTAAGATTACAGTCCATCCTCCGCCATGACTCTCCTGATCACAGGCCACCTTAAAGGGGTCCTCACTGTACTCGGGCACACGGATCTCAGTAACGCCGCTCTTCTGAGAGTCTTTCAGCGCTTCGTAACAATTAGCTGGAAGGGAATCTGTATCAGTCTTACAAGACTCCTCCAAAAGATCTGCCTGGCGTTTTTGCTCATCACTAAATACGCAGGAACATATAATCATTTTTAACATTTTCGAAAAAAAATTGAGTAAATATTTACCGCACTGCAGCCAACTCCGCACTTAGAGCAGCTAGATTGTTGCATATTGATAGAATAGAACACACTTCGTCATTACTTTTGTTGATTAATTCCTTTGTTTCTCTTGGGGATTCAAGAGACAGAGAAGAACCCTCCAAAATATTAGCCTGACGCTCTTGCTCCTCCCTATTATAGAATTCGATTAATGGTTAAAACAATATTATAAATATTAATAACTTACCTAATAGCCGCCACTTGTGATCTTATTATTGCAATATTGTCACAAATTGACAAAATAGAACATACTTCGTTTATATTTTGGACGGCAAAGCAATTTGAAATTAAAAACAAAAATAATACTCCTAACAGCATTTTGACTTGTATTAAAGAGTTTGAAGACTGATGAACGTTTCTGCAAAAATGGCCTTTTAAATACTCATTTGTTCTTATCTAATCGCATTTTATATGAACTTCTTGGAAACGGATTTAATCATTCTCTCATATCGACATAGTAGATGATAATCTGTTAAATAAATACAACTTTTTGCCATGAAAGACCACAAACAATAATTTTAAAGTTGAAGTCTATGGTTAATTCTAATTGTTGTGTTGAGCGTGTTTGATGTTGGACTTATTAATGGCTGAACAATTATAATGCGCGTATCTAATCGCGTTTTAATACAGCTATAAAAGAGCTTGTCTTTTTACACACTTCTTGAGGGAAGCCTTCTATCACCATAGATGGCGAATTATTGTTATATTTACATTATTATGGTATGGTATTATATTCTAATTACTATTATCCTTCTGTCTTTATTATATATTTTAAAGTTGCGATAGTTGTTCCATTTCAGTTAGATATATCAGACCGATAGAGAATATTGAAAGATAAGTGAAAAATGTATTAAATAACACTTTAATTATTGTAGTTATATTAAGTTTAAATACCTTACTGTTTGATTTCGTTTAAATTTCTACAACTCAGCAGAGAGGAAGTCTTTGTATTAATTTAAGGTTACTATCTCATTGTGCTTTTATTTGAGAAAGTCAAAGATTGATGCCTTGAATAACGTACATTTCAAGATTCCGATTCAAATGATTGATTACAGTGGTAGTGACTTTTGTTAATTGATAATTATATATGAAATTTAACCAAGCAAGTCAAAAGAAAAAAGAATTTTATCAAAACTTCACCTTTTGGTTTTACATTTCAATAAACAAAGTCGACAGTAGTCACTGCAAGTGTTGTGCATAATCCACCAACACAACAATATCCCGGCCATCCTGATATCCTGAAAGATACACCCTAGCTGGACTTGAAGACGGCTGTGCAGCTGGAGTTTGTGGTACTGCGTTGGTTCCTCCTCCTGTATTGCCACGAGATACTGAACGTAGAGAACGTCGTGTTGCTGGAGCCTGTTGTGAAACTGAAGCTGACTGTACTGGAGGAGCTGGCAGTGCTGGAGAAGCTGGCGGTGCTGGTAAAGCCAGCTGTACTGGACTTGGAGCGAGCTGCACTGGAGGAGCCGGCAGTGCTGGTAGAGCCAGCTGTACTGGACGTGAAGCGAGCTGCACTGGAGAAGGTGGCAGTGCTGGAAGAGCCAGCTGTACTTGAAGTGGAGCAAGCTGCTCTGGAGGAGCCGGCTGTTCTGGAGGAGCCGGCTGTTCTGGCGGAGCCGGCTGCAATTCCTGACCTGGAGCCGGCTGTTGTTCTATTTGGGCCGTTTGACGAAGAAGCGGCTGTGCTGCTGTAGCATCTTGTACAGCTCGAGGCGCCTGCGTCTGTGGGTCAGCCGGCAAAATGAGGCGGCCAAAGATGTGCCGGGCGTCCCTAACCATAGCCAATCTCTTGCAGTATGGGCACGTTGAATGAATCATCAAGTGCGTCTGGATGCATTGCTTTCCAAAGAGATGGCCGCAGTTCAGCGAGACAACGCGATGGTCGCCATTCGCATCCCACGGCGTCAGGCAGATGGCACAGGTGTTCTCTTCGTAGATCTGATGCAATTGCTGGTTCAATGACTCGTTCTTGGACGTCTCCTGCTGCAACTGCTGCCGCAAGGAATCCCTCTCGGCGATCAACTCCTGATTCTTCTCGGTGACCACATTCAGATCCTCATTTATGAGCACATTTTTTTCGCGTTCTTCTTTAACTTCTTGGATTAGATCGGCGCGGCGCATCTTGTGAATGCTGGGTTTGGCTGCAACCGTCGCTTCTGGTTCATGTTCCAACTTTACTCTTTTTGGATATCTGTCAGCCATTTCCAATAACTATGAATTCAGGCAATCCCACGTTGAAGAAAAACCGCAAGCACGTGGCGAGTCACTGCTAGTGTTGGAAAAGCTTACGCCGATATTAATAATGTTGAACAACATTCGATAAAGCTTTCGATAACCTTAGTCGTTTCCTTTTAGAGGTGGCACATTTTTAGAAACTTCGGTGGTTCCGTCGTTCTATGGTTTTTTTAAGGGCTCTTTGACACCGTGTTTACACTGTCTGAGATCGCCATGGCCGTTTTTCTTCATAATAAACTTGTTTTATTTCGTTAAAATTAATTTTAAATGCATAAAAAATATATTTATTTTTATATAAACTTAAGTCTAGTCAAAAGTTACGTTTATAAAATCAGAATCGTATGTAAGTTAAAAGTAAGTAAATCAGAATTGTCCACCAAGTCAAGGGCATCGATGATCATCTGAATCTATCTTCCGATTGCAGTCTCTCCGAATAATTTCGAGTCATATGGGAGAAGTCCCAGTTGCTACCCTTCTCGGCCTTATCATCATAATTGCAATTTTCAGCGATTCAATATATGAAGAGGTGTGCCAGCGTATACTGCCTCCAAACGCCTTGTTACTATATAGGCCGGCCAAGTTGCTAAAAAAGGATATTTCAAATTAATTAGGAACTGAGAGTAATACTTAATACGAACCTATCATAGCAAGAACGGTACCACCAGGCACCTGTAAATTCTACAGCACAGTGACGGGATTCGATAATGTCATTGTCGCGATCCTTGGTGGAAAATTGCATTCCTAAGTGGTATCTAAGTCCGTCACCGGCGGTGCCGGAAAAATGTCCCAGCGATTCTAAGGTATAATTGTTGGACTTTCCGCCCACCAAGAAATTGTCGTACATAGCGTAGCGCTCTCCTGCGTCATCTCTTACGAAGACCAGAAGTTCCTGGTCCACCGTGGAGCTCAAGGCATGCAGTTTGGCCAGTCCCACGAAGTATTCACCGTCCACTTGGCCAAAGCCCTCCTCGTAGTCCTTCCACTCGCGGTAGAAGTCCTCGCTGCCATCCGTTCGCCTTAAGATTATAGTCCATCCCCCGCCATATATCTCCTGTTCGCAGGCTACCTTAAAGGGGTTCTTACTGTACTCTGGCACAAGGATATCGATAACAAAGCTCAACTCAGAGTTGTTCAACGCTTCGTAACAATTTGCGGGGAAGGAATCGGTTTCAGTTCTACAAGATTCCTCCAAAGATCTGCCTGACGTTCTTGCTCCGCCCTGAGATTGGGATTTAATGAAGAACAATTATAAACACCTTAAATGGTGTTAAATATTTACCGCACTGCAGCCAACTCCGCGCTTAAAGCTGCTAAATTGTTGCATATCGAGAGAATAGTACACACTTCATTACTTTTGCTGATTAATTCCTTTGGTTCTCTTGGGGATTCAAGAGACAGAGAAGAACCCTCCAAAATATTAGCCTGACGCTCTTGTTCCTTGCTTTTAATAAAATACAAATAGTTGTTAAAGGAGATCAGTTTAAAACTATATAAATATTAATAATTTACCGAATAGCCGCCACTTGTGATCTTATTACTGCAATATTGTCACAAATTGACAAAATTGAACATACTTCGTTAGTATTTTGGATAGCAAAACTATTTGGAATTAATATCGCAAAAAATAGAGCGAAAAGCATCTTGTCTGGTATAAAAGAGTTTAAAGACTGAGCCACATTTCTTTAATGAATGGCCAAAATCACATTGAATGGCTTGTTTTCAATTTTCTTATCTTATCACCTTTATCTAATCTATTTCACTTTGTAAACCATTGAAGAGGGTGTGTCATCTGTTAAAAAAAAGCCTTATCGTCCCCTTAGTTGTTAAAAGATTGAGAATTTCGCACGTGTTTTTTAGAGCCTGTAATATTATATTTAGTACAGGTAATAATTACTGACCTTATCATTATACTTTCCCCAAACGAATTTGAGTGATAAAGGCCAGTAAATAAGGGGAATACCATCATTAATAAAGAACTGAACAGGGCATTACTTACATATGTACATATGTATATACTTACTTACATTTTTGTAAGAGGATTAATTTATTTTCTATTTATTTTCCAATCGTTATTTCCCCCTGGTGTGGTCCAAATTGCTTTACCAACTAGGTATGTTTTAAGAATTTAGAACCTAATTTAATATCAATCCTTAGTTTTGTATATTCTATTCTATTCTAATTTTGCTTATCTAATGGCACAGTATTTAAATAATAACAACTAAAAATTCCCACTATTTTAATAAAATCCCATACGTTGAAGCTAAAAGTTCAAAGAAGTGTTTATACCCATCCGTCGGAAAAATAAGTAACCTCATCAATTAGTCAAGGCATAGCCTTAGCATCACTTATTACTAATTCACGCCTTCGGCAAAAAACCAACGACACAGGACCAAAATATAGAGACAGAACTACTGGGGAAGGACGATTAGATAAATAGAGAGGGACCGAGTCATTTGTCACTGTGAAATTTATTAAAATGATTATCTCGTATCTACATTTCGCACGGAATGCCTAATTTTTTCCCAGGACAACACAACACGCGCCTCCTTCTGGCTTTCAGTTTGTACATCGTTTTGTGTTTTTTTTTTGTTCCTCTTTGTGGCTTCTTATTAGGGGTACCGAGGCAGTTTTTGCCAATTTGAGTTACTGATAAGGACAACAAAGGCCATGGCCTAAAAGTGTGCACTGCTAAATATAACTTATGTTGTTATTTTCTTATTAATACCATTTAGTACAAATTTAAGTAATAATAAAACACAAAATTTAATAAAAATATATGGTTTCTTTATGATTTATATTGTTAAAATTATAACTATTGCGATCCCTGAATTTTACTGAATGAATTGCATAAATTAAAAGCTAATAAAAGATATATTTTAAATATTTTTGAAAAATATCGACTGCAAAATTTTAATATAATTAATTGACAGAAATATTTCTCTGAAAATCAAAAATGTTGTTTGATATATTGCAATTTGAAATGTTGAAAATATCGACTTTATAATATTTAATAGAATAAATTAAATATCAGGAAAAATATAAAAATAGATTATTTTTCTTCTTTTAACCAAATTTCTTATGTTTTTTAACGGATTCCCGATACATTATCACATCATGTTTTACATCGTTGAAATAAGTTTAATTCAAATATCATCAAATATAAGAAACATCTAAAATATCTATTGTTTCCACCATTTCTAGTTATAAATGTAATTATAAAGCCAGTTTCCAGTTTTTCGTTTAATTCAAGCTAACCATATTTTTGCCAGTGCTTTTGGCTGGAATTTTCGGGCCCTTTGGCCGGGGCCATAGTTTAATTGTGACATCGGAACAACACCCCCAAACTCCCCATCCAGAAATCTCACCCCCAGGGGAGGGCAATTAGTTGAACTGCGCCCTGGGGAATTGCGATAATTAAAATGCTTTTGCTGCTGGTGCTACATGCGGAAATATTTTTTAAGGCAACTAATCTGATTGCTCCTACATCAACTCTGTCAGGCTCTGTGCGCTCCTGGAGTCCTTTTGTGTAAGTGAAACGGAATCAACATTTGCATTCGATTCGATGGCAAAAAGCACTTTAATTTATTTACCCCCATTCGAAAGTCATTTCACTCTAATCCTATTAATTCAAATTCAAACAGTTTTACACCATCAAACAGAATTGCTTTTCGAGGGCGGCGGCGGAGTGTTTGGCTGTTCACTTTGTTGGCGTAGAAAAATTGAATTGCATTGTCTTACGCCCAGAAAATATTTTGGCTTAGCAAAAAGGATTGCGAATGGATCTTTCTTCTCCTCAAAGCGTTTTTTCTTTGGACAAGGACACTAGCTCTAGGACGGACACGGCCACCTGGTGCAATCAAAATCAAAAAGCCAAACCAGAAAATCCAATCACAGCCACAGCTTTTTCCGACTGACTTTTGAGTGTTTGATTTCGATTAATACGACTTGAATTCATGGATCTAATTGGATTGATAGATTTTGTGGGAGTGGGAGTTACGAATAAATAAGTAAATTATTCAAAAATCAAAGTATAATATTTTGGATAATTATATACATATAAATGAAATAATAAGAACAAACATTTTCATTAAATTTTAAACATTTTCATCCTTTTCTGTACGAATAAGGAAGTGTATTTTGCCTCTTAAAACAGACTCCCCTTTATTTTCACACAATCTGAATATGTGAGTATTTTAATTTAATTTTAGCCCCCGGCCAAGGCCTCATTTAAATGCATTTCAACCGAGTGAAACTCCGCCGCCAACATCATAATAAAGATGAATTTTTGTAGATTGTGTATTTTTCCAGTTCGTGTAGCAATTTCTTTGCCGGAATTTGTTTGCCCATAGTTCTCCCACCGAGTTGATTTTTCGGCTTTTATTATGCCGTAGGCACAGTGTACGGAAAATTTATATAATGAAAGAAGACCTGGTATATAAAAGTGCGTACATACAAAGCAGCTCTTTAAGATTTCATTTTTATTTTTTTTTGGGGCCAGGACGACGCCATTAAATATGCAGCAGACGAACCTAAAACACGTATCATCCTCTGATGCTGCCGCAGCTTCGCACTTTCGTTGCGCTAAATGAGTTTCAGCTGCAAAATTAAAAACTTTATCAGCAGCACAAGGAGGCTTTGGGTGTGTGTGTGTGTGGTGTGTGTGTGTGTGTTGGAGAAAAAAAACTTGAAACTTTTTCATGAAGTTAAAGCAAGGTAAAATCAAATTATTGTGGTTGCTCGCAGGCTGGCAAAAGGATTACGCTATGGTGGCGCCTTCCCATTGCCACCCCACATTTTCCACCCAGCACATACCGACCCCCCTCTTCCGCCCCACCCCATTTTCCACCTGTAATCCAACCTGCCGGCAGTGCATTTTCGGTTGGAGCAGCCAGACAGAGAGACGCCGACTCCAGAGCCAGACAGTTAGACTCGCCTGGCTGCCTGTTCACATGAAGTTGGCGCATTCTAATTGAATTTTCACTTTTTTCCCCTGGATTTCCGCGCTTTCCCTCGCTCACCTGTGCGACTACGTGACGATGGCCTGGCACAGAAATTGAAATAATTATTTTTAATCTTAAGTACGACTTGCGCGTAATGAGATTTGGATTATCGCGGCACCCTTTTTTTTCCAACTCCCCTGGTAGACACATGAAAAAAAGCAACTGATTACTATGAGACGCATAAAAAATGTATAAAAGTGTTACATAGGGAAAGAAATGAACACAAAAGAGATTTTTATTTTTTTTTGTGCCAAAAATAATGATTAAATTATGAAGCTTTTGTGGCTCAGTTTAAGCTATGAGCAACTTAAATGTTAAGAGATCAAAATCGATGAGTTGATTATGTAATGATTAAGTATTATGCATAAGGAAATATTATGTATCTGTTTTACATTTTTTAAAATAAACAAAAGCATAATAAATAAGAAATATTGATTGAGGAATAATACTTACTGATTATGTGATTAAAATAAGACTTACACATGCCAATTCAAAAACTATAAAGAAAAACAAAAATACAGTTGCTACAAAATTACACTAAAATACTTTCCCTTTTTAAAAGTGTTAAATATTTATTTTTTTTAATGGGTTTATTACTTTAAAAATAGCTTTCCTCAAGGTCGATATAGTTTCTTCTATTATAATATTCTTGGAATTTATTCTTCACAATTGAAAATTGTAGTACAATTTTTTAATAATTCCTATGTGCTTGATCTTGCAAGGCTTGCACCCTCGGAGTGCTGGTCTGCCTATTTATACTAACATTGTCCAAAATCAAAGATGATGAGGCTGAAAGCAGTGAATAGTCGCTGCCATGGTCACTACCTTCTCCCTCGACGAATTCAAGTAATTTCAAGGCTTTCTCCAGCCGATGACGATCTGTTCTATTGACTGTCAAGGTAAACCATTCGCTTTTCTCCTTTTTCGAGGATTCAGAATTCGAATCCGTTTCTGGTTCTGGTTCTTCATTTTGTTTGGATCTATTAGATCGTTCCACGGATATATTTCGATTTTCTCCAAAGTTAGCAGCTGCTGACAAAGCCGAATTTACCCGAGCCACTTCATATCCGCTTAAATCCTGATAGCTTCTCAGGGTTTGGGAATTCTCTACGATTTGAACTTTCTTTCTGTTACTTCTTCCCGCCATAATCAAGGGAATTTCCGTATTCGTTTCAATTTTTCCTTAAACAATATTATTTTACTTCCGATTTTGATTTTGTAAGACATAAATCAGTGACCGAAAACTGAAACTCGATTCGTCTTTGATTCCCATGACTTGGCCTACGTTGGTGCATAAATTGCCGGCAGGCAGGAAAAACTTTTTCCTCGATCTTCTCTTAGCCTGGCAAATATTGCATTTTCATTAAGTTAAAGTTTGCTTTTTAGTTTAATTTTTTCTTACCCTTTGCGGCTTCCTTCTCTCTCCGTTTACTTAAAAACTTTTTGCGGCAAGTTTTTCGGTTCAAACTTTGCATGTGTCTGTCTATCAGTCTGCCTGTCTGTCAGTGTGTGTGTGGTGGTGTGTGGGTGTGTGTGGTTGTGTGTGGGGTGTGATGTAGCCGTGGGTGTTGCGTGTGCGTGCGAGCGCGTGTAATAATCATGTGCGCAGTCAAAGCAAAATGACGATAGCATTGACGCTCTGGCCAAAAACTTTTGACGGGCCAAGTTGCTTCGGGCCAAGTTGCCAGCTGCCAGTTGCAAAGAGCCGCCTTTTCCCAGACAATTTCCCAACAATCTAAAGCGGATTTCTCAATAGCAAATAAGCTTAAGTTAGTTGGGCTGATTAACACAAGTGCTTGGGCTAAGCGGACTCTTGAAATAAAACAGTTTAGTTTGTAATCAGAAATTATATAACAAAATTTTGGAAAGTATTTAAGAATTTATTTCAGTTTTTAAAATAACAATAAAATCTCAATCTATTTTCAGTAATTAAAAGCCTTAATGCAGTATTTATTAATAATAATTAGTGTAATTTAAAAGCCTTACGAATCTTTTTTATTTTGTGGTTCTTATGTTTTCTAAATAAAAATAAAATGTATTAATTCTTATTATATAAAAATAACAATGCATCCATTTTCATTTGCATGAAGAAAACATGTTAAATTAATGGCAAGTATAAAATATTTTTACCTATTTTAATTTACTAAGTCAGTTTTCTTAATAGCATTTCGGTATTTAAACAGCAAACAGACTTGTTTTTCTTTTTTAAAATATAAAATTAAGTTTGTTTAATTTTTATATTCGTAATTTTCCTCCCAAAAACCAACCAATTCCAATAACCAAATTTCCGTTATCATTTTTGTTTTCTAACTCCGTGGTTTCATAAGAATAATAACACGAAAGGCACGGAAATTTAATAAAATTCAAAACTCGAACTCAAAACCATTTTCACACTTGGCCGATCGTTGACAATAACCGAAATTGAACAATTCTCTCTATCGCCGCACTTTCACACTCCGTTTTTAGATGCACTTTTTGTGTGTGTCAAAATGAAATGAATAAAATATTAGGTGGCTAACAGGCGACAGACAGAGTGGGTGGGATTCCGTCATTGTCGTTTTTTTAATAAACTTTGGCAAGTTCATCAAAAATCTTCTGGTTTATCAATGCGGCAATAGTGCCCATGAAAAGAAATTGCATTTTTTATACATTAATAGTTGGTCGAATCGGGTTTTTGCTAAAAATATTCTATTGTGCGTTTTTGGCTTTGATTGCTTTCGGGCTCAGGTTGACTTTGGGGCCTTTGTCTTTCCTTTTTCGTTTTCAATATTTTATCAGTGGCATGAAAAAATAAATTAAATGAAATTTTAATGCTAACGCAATGGTTATTGTAAAAGTGAAAAGATTTTTGCGCTTCCATTGAATTTGGATTCATTTGTGAATGTATCAAGTGAATAGGTTGGATTTCAACTAAAGGGAATAATAAACAGGCAAATCTTAATTAATATTATTTATGTACCTAGGTGGGTATTTTTGTCTATATATCTATAGCTCATTTTAAATTGCTTCGGCATATAGGTTTTGTACTTGTTCTGGCAACGGTATCCAACATCGTTGACCCAAATATGGTTACAGGTCCTTGAGCACTCAACAACTTGTTGGGTCATCCCTTCTGCCCAATGAGCTGGAGTGTTTCTGGTCCGGCCTTTCACCGGGCAATGGACACGGGACTTGGCACTGGCCAGCTGCTCTCGAGTCCCACTAAGCACATCATTATGCTGGCTCAACTTTCCGATCATTTTTAATTACCCGCCCATCCTGGCCGGCTTCTGTTTCCAACGCCCACCCACTCCCTCTTTTTTTTTGTTTTGTTCGCCATTAATTCCTTTAATGGAATGCTGCATTAATAAAAAATACGTTATGAGCGCATAATAGAAATAAAAGCTAATGTAATTACATGCCGCACTTGCTTCGCCTTGTTGCAGTGCAGAAGCACGAGAATTCCCTCCTCTTGCAGAATGGAAGCGAAAATACTAAAAATTTAATTCCACAGTTAGAGCCAGTTGAGCGGCAAAAGGTGAGGAGGAATGGGTATTTCGGAATTAAGAAAAGGTTTAGGTTAAGGTGGATTTTACAAAATTTTTAACAATGCAGCAATCAGAGGGGAAAATGCGGCTGTTTTAGGTACAAGCAAAGCTTCTTAATGAACTCAACTGTAATAAATTCGGTTCTTGCTATATTACGAAATAATATTATTACTTTAACAAGCTTAAATCAAAATGAATTATTGAGAAGTAAAGAAATAGTAATAGGTAAATATGTTTAATTATAATGGTGTTTAAGTAAATTAAGTCTTAACACCAAAAGTAACTGATTTATTTCCCTTAAAAACCATGTTAATAAAATTCCGCTTAATAAACGTAAATTTCTTTTTAGTTCTAAGTTTAACAAATTAATTAACCTGAAATACCCATTTAAATAAAATTGAATGTCTTTTTTAAACCATTCTCAGTCTCAGGGTATAATCTGCTGAGGGTTTTCCCCTAAATTTTTGCATTTCTTGCCCCAGCTTTTCCTTATATTTCTTTATATTTTTTTGTATTTGTTTTTGTTTTTTTTTTTACCCCGCTCAACGACTTGCAGTTGTTGTCGACTGTTGGGTGCTTAAAAGCTTTGCATTAACTATTAAACGCAACTTGAATCGCATAACGGTGCTGGGCACACAAAGAGGGAAAATTCAGGGGGGGGGTGGGGTTCCGAGGGGGAAACGCAAACAAATAGAAAATTGGTGTCAGCAAAAGTGGCCGGCGGCATTTAAAAGGGGGTAACAGGGAAATGGGGGAAACCCCCAACAGTTCCAGCCAAATTATGGCTAAGGGCGGAAAAACTTCCACGCTTATTGTTAGCTGATTTGCGCCAATAAATTTCGAAGCCAACCAATGGCAGGTAAACAAATATACGTTCGAGAAGTGCAGAGTGGAAAATTAATTGAATTTTCATTTTATTTAGACAGGAAATATATAGAAATTAAAAAAGATAATAAGTTTGTATATGTTTAATGGTAGTAAAAAGCTTAAGTTTACAGGGATTTTATGATCTATAATTAAATTAAGAGTGATGTTTAGGAATTATAATTTCACATGATTATTTTATAGATTAGTTATTTTATAGATTATTGATCTGTTATTTTATTATTAGTAAATTCCATGCAAGAAATATTTAAGGAATCGCTGACATTAAAAAGATTTGATATAATTCTATTTGTTGTTGTTTCACCTACATTTATTTCTTAATAGATTCGAGAATATTGATCTGTTTTTCCAGTGCACCAAAACTCGTAGGTTTTCCACTAAATAAATTTTTATTTATTCTACTGCTGCCACGCTTACTCTCCCCCCGCGTCACCCTCCTCATCAGTCCATGGGCAGAGCACGCGAGGTGTGCTAAAAAATTCATAGAGCATGGGGCGGGGAAGGGAAGGTGGCACCCTAAGAGGGAGAGAGGGGCGAAACGGAAAAGCGGGCGATGCTGTGCAGCTGAAAATTCCTGGGCCAAAGGAGTTGAGAGTTTGAAGCTGTTAGCCTGACAGATTGCAATGCTATAAAATGCAATCAGCTGCAAAGAAAATAGGTTTTGCTTCACCAAACAGACACTGAGGGATCGAGGGGAAGGACCAGCTAGGCAGGAGTGGGGAAAAGCTAGAGGAAAATGCTGGAGGAAAATGGGCAAAGCAGAGCATAACGATACAGGAGCACGGCTGCCACTGCTACTGGATGGCATAAATTAAAGCGCAACATGAGCAAACAGACGCAGGGCATATTTACCAACACACACACGCACATATACACACTGCAGTGGCGGAAAATGCTGGGAGGAGCGGGAAATTCGTGAGGAAAAGCGGGGGAACGTCAAGTTTATACAGACAAACAGATTGTGGGCTGACTGCGGACATTCAGTGAAATTGCCACAGGAGAAGACGAGACTACGATGAGAATGCTTCAAAGCCCGTCGAGTCTTCCCCTTTGTCTCCCTCTTGACACATCTCCCCGTCTCTCTCTGAACAGGTTCCTCCATCTCTCTCTGGCTCGCGGCTGGGCTGAGCTTAATTACCAGCTGCCGCTTAGCTAGACAAATGCAAATTGGCCAAGCGAAATGTTAGACATCACGTTAAACAGAAACACATAATTACATCCCTAGGAGCAGATGGAACTCCTTTTTCGGGCTAAATTCAATTATATCGCGAGTAATGAATATGACAAATTCTTTGAAATGTTGGTAAATCATAATGTAAAATATGGTATGTCAAACTTATAAGCTACAGCATAGTGAAGCTCTTACAAAATGTTATTTAAAGCCTCTTAGATATTAATAATACAAGTATTTATAAACTGTTGTATGATTAGAAACTTGTTTCAGTTTGAAGGTAAAGTTCAGACAATTCTATTTGACGGAAAATATTTATATTAATATAAATACAAAAATTAAGATTTAGGTAAATTATTTTATCATATTCAAAATCAAAAATAATAAAGGTTTTTATAATAACACCTATGGTTAAGGACTGAACTTATTTATAAGTTGTAAACTTGATGTTGTGCCAATAAATTAAATTCGAACCTCATATTCTAAGTTATATAAAAAAATTCTAGAATTTTAATTTATTAAAATCCAATTAACTAAATTCAAATTTGATTTAATTAATTTAATTTTTTATTAAAATTCCTTTAAAATTTCTTTCAATGTGCATTGAGCACTTCTAAATACTTCCCAGATCCTTGGAGTAATTTTATCTGTGGCAAGTAACTCGAATCTATGGTAATCTTTTAAAACTATCCATTAATGTAATTTGCCTTTATTAAGTCAACAGTTTAAAAAGATACTAAACTTTCGTTTGATTTTTATAAAATGTATTCAAATTAAATTACAAACTCTGTCGAAACCCTTTCATATTTAAGCTAAATTTACAATTAAACTAAATTTTCAAGTTCTTGAGGCTTCTTTTCATTTTCCTTGAGTCCCTCAGCGTCTTTCCCCATTTCAACTCAATCAATCGATGAAGTAATTTATAAGTTATCTATGGTTAACTTAAAATCTCGCTGGGTGTTTTCTACAAAGGGCAGTCACAGTTATTCAATTTTAGCTCCACCAGTGGCTTTGATGGACACAAAAATTGAGGGGGAAAGTTAGTAAGCCAGGGCAAAGCCACTACCCAAGCCCAGACCCACACCCACCCTCACCCTCAAAATGCCGCTGCAATGCGAATTTGAATTGCAATCGCGAATGGCCGCGTGCTGGAAATTAAATAAAACACTCGCAACGAGGGGATGTTAGGACGAGAGTATCCGCAGATACAAACTTTGTCATAGGGAAAAGTTTTTCGCTGCACACTGAACCAAAATGAAAACGTAGCCGAGCGTGATGAGCCATGGCAGGATGCAACGAGGGAGAGAGGGTGTCGAGAGGAAATGGGTACCAGGATGTCCTGACATCGGCACCCCGAACAATCACTAACAAAATACATCACATAAAGTCGAGAAGGAGACGCCCAGCAACAGGACCAGCTCCAGCTCCAGCTCGATTTAATTGCGTCTGACCGAAAGTAATCTATGCCAAAATGTAAACAGCGGTCTGTCCATTGCTGCAAACATGATAAATCATCTCGCTGCCACTCATTTGGGCAATGCACTTTCATATTTGATTTATTTTCGGGGCCCGAAAACCATCAGCAACTGTCGAATCAATTGCATTTTTCGGTTAGCAGCTGTATGCGATTTTTGATGGAACACCGCAGAGAGCAACCACTTAGACCTGTTATTAGCCATCATAATTCTTGTGTAGACAACGGAGCAGCTGCCACTTTTGGGTCCTCGAAAGCGGACGGCCAGGACGGACAGGACATCTATCAATTTGCTCCTGCCGACCCACACATATTTCGCATCCTTCTTCTGTCTTTTTTTTATTCATCCTGTGCCATTCCACCACTCACTTCTGAACGAGGGCCTGCATAAGAAATTTAAATAATTTGCTGAGAAAAAAAGTGCGGATGGAGTGTTAGAGTCTAGAGTTGCGCCGAGGAGATACTGTGTAGTGGAAGCAAATGAAAATATCTGATGGGGAATTATGTGTGATCATAGGAAATATTTTTCTAACAGAAAATAATACAGGGATGAACGATGAATGATTAAATGCATTTACAAGAAAGTTCAAGAATAGCCTAAAATATACAAATTATAAGAGTATAAAGAATAAATTTAAGGCATTTACATCTCTTTATAGAATCTTCTTCTTACAATCTATCATAATCCCTTTGGAAAATAATATTTCAAAAATGTATTTACCAAAACTTACATGCCTAAACTACCAATCTTACCCTCTATCCTGAACAACCCATCTTGGGACAACTTTAAGGGGTAACCTTTGCAGAGAAAGAAATCACATCAACACGTTGATAGGTGGGCAGGACGAAGGATGAAGTTGCGGCCATTTATCAGAGTCATGGGCCCATAAATAAAACAAATAATACGAAAATATGCAAAATAAAGAAAATAAAAAATATTGAAGAACAGCGAGAGCAACAATAACGACAAAGGGGGAAAATGGACGCAGGATACATTTGGTCTAATAGATGGACTGAACGAAATGGTCCTGAGCCCCTGGGCTATATCTGTATGGGATACGGGATAGCTCCCACTTAGGAACACCCCTTCTCCTATCTGTGTGTGTGTGTGTGTGTGGATAGCGTTAAACAAATGGCCGATGACCCATAATAAAAATTATTATGAATGAAACAAGAAGAAGCAAAAACCCATTGGGCCTCAGCCCGGCCCCCTCTCGGCACCCGTTCCACCCTATAAATTGGGATGCGTGGAGTGTAAAGGGAATGCCAGAGAGTACCCAGCACCCTTTGGGACCCCAGGGGGATGCCCGTGGATGCCATGGCCTGAATGCGATGCCATCGCAGAGACCGCCTCGGAATTATATTTGGGCTCTGTGCCAGGGCACGTGCATCAAGATTCAATTGAGAGTTCTAAACGCAAAAAATGGGAAATGCTCTACAATGTAGCCTGTCGTCTTTCGTTTGACTTCTTTATTTTTTTTGAGTGTGCGCGTGCAAGGAGTATTTGAGTTTTTCGTAGCATACTTTGTTGCGCCTTCGGGGAATCACTTTTGTAAAATTAAATCTTAAGATTTAAATATGTATTTCAAGTGTAAGTTGTATACAAGTAAAACAGAAATATATTTACTAATAAATCGAAGAGTAAATATAGTTTTAAAAATGTTCAAAAGCAAATAACTATAATTTTTTAAAACACAAGCAAATTTATTTACTTGGAACCTTAAAAACATATGTAATTTTAAACTGCTATATTAAAACTTATAGTTTTTACATGCCCCATAAAACATACTATAGCGCACAGTTTGGGACAAAAGGGACACCGCTTGATCCTGCCGCTGGACTCTGGCTAAGTGTAAAATATGAAAAATATACAAGGGACAAAAAAAACATCACAGGAAAAAAAGGAAAGAGAAAACTCCCTCTAAACACATTCCGCACGCTTCATTGTGCCCCAACCTTCCCCCCTGGAATCTGTGTGTGGGACAGACGAATGCAAATGGAGAGTGTGAGTAAATAAATAATAGAAATATTTCCCTCTCAGCTATTTTGCATATTGTCCATGGCCAGTGCGCCACAGTTAAGAGGGGGCGGCGGGGAAGGAAGCCGTTGAACCGCTTTCGGGATATGTGAAGTGAAATGTTGTGCGGCATTGTTTACTCTGCTTTCCGAGTACTTGGACTGTAAGTGAAAATAAATACATAAATATAACGAAAAATACATAAATACAATATATATATATTTGTATCCTGGGCGAAATCCATTAGCCGCCGAGTCTCAAGAGCCATGATAAGGGGCGGAGAAACCTAATAGCCTCGCCTCGACGTGTTGTCCCTTTCAATTATATGAGAGGCTGCCACCCCAGGACCCCTAGAGCCCAGAGCTCCCTACGAAAGACCCCGTCCCCCGGCCAACCTTCTCAAGGACTCTGCGGTTGTTTCTTACTTTTTTCTTTATTTTCTCCCCGTTGCTGGCTACTCGAGAGAATTTTTCAATTTTACACGTTGCCCGAAAGAAAAAGGCGTTTCCACAATAGCAACTGAGAGAATCGAAGCCAGCTCATTGTTATTGTTCGTGGGAGTTGGCAGAGAATTGGGGAAAATGCACTGCAACAAAATTCGGGGATTTGCAAGGTGTTCAAAATATATTTTGGGAGAAATAACATAAAAGAATTTATATTTTATGTCTAGGATCTATATACATATATAAGCTAATTATTCATTTCTGAAATTCTTCAGTTTTGTCTTCAGAATTTTTTTTCTGTCAGTGCACAAGGTGGGGTTCCCGTGGGTGGCAAGGACCCGCCAAAGTAGTAGCCAGCCCAACGAGGGGAAAACGGTATCCAATTCTCATCTATTTGCCTCGTGAAATTTATTGGCAACAGAATAATGCGAGGCACGTTCATTTGATTACATTAAAACGAAAGTGGCTAAAAAGGTTGGACCACAGAGCGGGGAGGGGGGAATAGAAAGAGCGGCGACTAGGCGGAAATTTTTAAATAAATAAATAATAAACGCAGAGCGAATGGGGGTGAGTGCGGCTATTCCACTACTTAATATGCGGTAGATAATGTTGATACCTTGAATGAGAGGATTTCCCCATTGTCCTTGCTGGCCAACAAAGGGGATAATGTTAGTAAAATATTCGAAATATTCATCAAAGGATTACATATTAGTTACATTTTTTATCAATTAAGTAAGAACCATCTTTTACCTCACACACTCAAATGAAAACAAATTAATTTTTAAAGAGGCTATTCAAATTTGTTATATTTATTTTATACAATATAAGATCTTTGTATAATGTTCACCAAATAGGTGTACTGAAAACTGGGCTTTTTACGCAACACCATAATATTTTCTCAATATTTTTCCTCATACTTAGGAGAAACCTTGACTAAATACTAAACTAAAGTTCAATTAAATATAATTAGCTTAAAATATAATACGTTACTATTTTCTTGTGGTCTGACTATTTAAATAAATGTGTTTGATTGGCCAGATTTAAAAGCTATCTCGCCACTGTAAACAAATAAACTAAATCAGTTTGTATAAAATGCCACAACTTTTTGGGTACAAACGTCACATTTTGGTTCATTGAACCATTTAAATCAACGTTTAAACAACAATTTGGTAGGCCGAACTTGAATTTACAAGCCCATCACGCTGATAATTACTATGTTTAGGGCTTAGCCTAATAAAATGACCATTTAAAAGGATATATTTATATTTAATTTGATATATATATATTTATTTATTTCAGCAAAAAACTCCGTGTTTTTAGTGGGTATCAAATCAAGCACTCGAGTTAATTGCATTTAAATTTAATTAGCAGTAAATGTTTACAAATTTTGCGGCATTATGTAGGGTAATCAAGGGTGGCAAGGGTAAGGGAATGGAAAAGAATTAAACATAAAAAGCGGGCAGGGAAAGGACACCATCCATGTATATATAAATCTATATATAATTCACCTAATTTGTATTACGTTTAATGCTTTGTTTACACTTTATTTTATTTATGGTTGAGCCGGCAACCGCAAATGGGATCTATATTAATTTGTATAAAAGAGTGCAAAAGAAATCGGGAAAAAATATACATTTTCGGATTCATAATATTACTGATAGGAAAATATTAGTTTTATATATTAAAATTGTGTTCTTAATTGTTAATAATATAAACACTAATGAAATATTATTATCTAGTTTTATTATTGCCTGAAAGGGAGTCAACATCTTCGACTAATGAATGTTTTGATTTTTAACTTTTAATTTTCGTTTTTTCTCTCTCTTTGTTTCATCTGCAGCGGTTAGTTCATTCGTGTAAATGCTGATTTATTATGGCCCACCATTAAAGTTATTAAACAAAGTGCATAAATTAACAACACTATCGGAATGGGGCAAATGTGAAACAACATTCGGATCAATTTACATGGCTCGTCTTTGCATAAATAATAAATAAATTATTTCGCTGGCACTGCTAGTAGCAGTGCCCCTGCAAAAAATATAGCCCACGAGGAGTTAATTTATCTATGGAATGGACTCGACTGGGCTATAAAATGCAAACGAGTGGTAAATTTAATAAATTCATTATCAGCTCATTAACAGCGGACACACGGGGCGTATGCGCAACTACCAATTTGCACTTTAGTGAGCGAAAATTCGGACACCAAAATGAAAAATGCCCCAAAAGCCTTTAAGCCGATAAGTTGCTGTTGTCTATTTTTTTTTGCTTTCTTTAGCCAAAAGTGCTTGGGCGTTGCTTTGAGGCGCAGATTGTTAATTGCAAAATAATACACACACAAAGCCCAGGCCTTTCATCAATGCTGCCGAAGGACACGCACTACCAGTGTGTGTGTGTGTGTGTGGAACAAAGGAAGTGCCAAAGTAAGGCGTAACTACAAGGAGCGCATGTTTCGGTTAATTAGTAAACATCCCAAAAACGAAGAAAATAGTGCAGAACAGCTGCGAGGGGAGCAGAATAAGGGCAAACGAACAAGCATAAAATAGTAAAAGGGGGTAACAACAGGAACAGGAAGTGAAGTTTGCTATGAAAAGGAGTAGAAGCGGAAGTGATCATTATAGTTTTTGTATTTCCCTTAATAACAACATCGATTGATTTAGCTTTGATAAGCTTAAATTCCTACTAAATAGATATATATTAAAATAATAGATATAATATGTAAAACCCTATAAATAGTAATATAAATAAATAAATAACATAACACTATCTTCTTAGAATTTAGTTTTCCCCATTCTCCTAACAACTTTCCAGTTACTGGGTATTCACCAGGAATTACAAAAACTGTTGGCCAAGTAAAATGTAACATCGGCAGGTGGTTAGGGGCAGGAGCATTCGGGGCAGAGAGTGTTAAGCCTGAACTGTGCTTAAAGTGCTATTGTATGTGCCAGCGGGCTTCATCGCTCCGCTTCTGCCTTCCTTCCACTGGCCACCGTTTCCATACCATTCGCCGAACACTGTAGTCAATGCTTAATTTGTTGGCGTAGCCAGGACCTCGGCACTCCACTCGCAGGACCTGCAGGCAATTGAATAACATGTGTGTGAGTGTGTAAGCCCATGAGGCATTTTATTAAAGCATTAAGGCTTGTATTTTATGCCAGCCATTTGTGTCTTTATGGGCAGAGGCGGGATCCGAACAGCTTAATCTACAATAATATTGAAATAGTTGGTTTTTGGCCAAACGTTAATTTGTGTTCAGCAAATTGTTAAGAAAAGTGTTTCCTATGTTTACGATAGGATATTTTGAGAGGGTAATTAGTGTATCATTTATATAGTGATTATATTTTATAATAATAAATCACTTACATCTTTGAACTTAAAGTATTTAAAGTATTTATTAATTTTTAATTCAATAGCAACTCTTTTTGTTCAACTTTTGTCTTTTTCCAAAATCTAAAAAATAAAATAAAGACAGGGAAATTAATCAGCAAGTCGATACAAGAAGATAACTATTTTAAACTGTTGATTTTACAGCCTAGTTACGCACTGTAGATCATGTACTGTACATAAAACAGTTCAGAGTTCGAACCATCTCGGCCAAGTCATCTGTTTGCAAAAGTACTGGCCAATGCACTTACGACCAAACTTTCTTTCCAACGAGTATTAAGCAAATATACATGTATATGGTGTACGTATGCTGCGATGTAACAAACGTGTGCTGGTGTGTGTTTACGTGCTTATATGTAAGTGAATGTCTGCATAAATTGCGACCAACGTGGCGTATACACAACGAACACCACAAAACTCATACATAGGAATATTTCTCGCCTTATGAATTCGTATTTCATATATGAAATTTTTTCATTCCACAAGGACGGACGACGGACGACGAACGACGGACGACGGACGATGGACGACGGGAGGCGGCGGGAAGGATGTTGTTGCCGTTTTGCAAAATGCAACACACCAATGCATAAAAATGCCATATTTCAGAATGCAAATATATTCTTTTAGCTTTTTTGATAAATGACAACGCGGTGTGCGCTGCGCTGATGAAAATGCTGTAAAGATGGTGGCTACAGCACTGGCAGGGTGGCTCGTCCTTCGTCCTTTGCTTGAATAGAAGCGAAGCGAAGCGCGTGAGCAATATGAAGCGTGCTGAGGCTACTATGGCCACTACTACAACTATACTGACAGCAGAGGAAAATATTTTAGACCACTTCGGTTAGTAAATTAAAGAAATAGATAAAATAATATTTCGTAAGTCAGTTAGTTGATTATATAGTTCTTATATTAATACACAATAAAATTCTATATACAAAATAAGAACAAAAAAAAGAATATAATATACCCGAGTCCTGTGGTTTAACTATACTATGTACACTTTGGACTTCCCTATATTTAATGTAATCTTTTTTTTTAAATAAAAGAAAATTAAAAGAAAAATAAATATGGGAAATATCTTTTTTCACTGTAATACTTTTTCCTTTTTTTTTTAGCAGCTGACGAAAGCAGCAGCCACACAGATGTACAGTTTCAACAACACACATGTACACACATATCAAATAGCAACAAGAAAAACCTAGAAGGAAAATACATTTCTTTTGCCAGCATTCTGCGCGTTGGCATTTTAATTTAATTTGCACACACAGAAATTTCTCATTGATGGAACATTTGGTCAGAGGTCTCTAGTTTTTATATTTTTAATTTATTTTCCTTGCGATTAATTTCTCTAATCCGAACTTTAGGAAAAAACTTTCAATGCAGTGTTTGTGCAGGGAAATATATGAAAACTTTAGGTTTCAGCTCTGAGTTTCCTATGTCAAAACTAAATTTCATGATGGTAATATTTTTGATAAAAAAATGCTTTTTAAACAAACATTTTTCATTCCTTATTCTTCCATTTTTTCCAATGAAAGACCTTTAAAGACATTTTCAAAGATATCCCAATATATACCGACAAATTAACGAGATAAATAATTGATCTCAACACATTGTTCAGCCGTCCTTAAGCTTGAGCTGTCATAAATGTATTTAAGCACCTGATAAATATTGTTTTTTTTTTTTCGCCTGCGTCAGCATTGTATTTTATAATTTTTAATTTTTCATTCTGGCCGTTGGTTTTCCTTGTTGCTTTATTAAATTTTAACATTTACTGTTGACATTTGAGTGCTGACTTCAGCCACCCGCGGCGCAGCGTATGCGTAACATTTATGAAAAAGCATTAAAACAAGAGAGATTGCCCCACGTGACGTATGAGCAATTTTTTAATTACCAACCGCAGGAGCAGCAGCGCAAGCGTTAATAATATTTCATGACGCGTGTGTGCGTATTTAACGGGCTTCATTAAACGAACATTCCGCGGTACGCTCAACCCGCGATGGCTGGAAAAATCCAGGAAATTGTTGAGCAATACCCGAGAGTGCCTGACATTCCGTTTAATGATTTGCATGCCAAAGTCAAACAAAGTTTTCCTTGACATCTCTGCAATTGCAGCACGTAATGCCAGGGGAAAATTGGCTGGCTTTAAAAAAAAAGGGGCAAGGGATTTTTCCCTCAGCACTGTCAGCTCTCTGTCTCTGCGACTTTTCGCAGTTTTGTGGGCCAAATGATGCAGATGATGATTCATGGCCAGCAATTTCTTTGCTAAGACCAGCCACAAGCCACAAATGCGAAGCAGACACCGCGTAGAAGCCAACCAAATAAAAATGTACACTGGAGCCGCGGAAAACAAAAGCAGAAATACAAATTCATGCAAAATGACATAAGTCACCGCGAAAGTAATTTTTCACTAATGAGCTTGCCAGGTAGTGGCGGGAAATAGCGGAGGAAATGGCGGGGAAAACGGAAACATTAGCGCTGGCACAGTGGATCCAAGGGGATTTATTTGGTGTGAGATTAGGGACCAAAGAAAATATGTTTTTAAGGGGAATGTTTCACTTTAGTTTATATAATGAATTGCTAATAGATATTTTACTGCTATAAAAATTTGGATTTATATTTGTATTTTTTAACATTAAAAATAATTTGTATAAATTATATATATAATATATATTTAACAATTTTCTCCTTTTGTTTTCCTTTACTTATTCTACTGTTCGAAGAAGCTAATCCACCTCCCTCGTCAAGATTTTCCGACGCCAACATCTTTGTGTGTTTCCCTTCCCTACCCCCATCTCCCTTTTGTCTCCATTGCCGTTGTATCTTTTGTGTTTAATCTAATGATGTATCTCAGGTGTTTGTTTGTGAAATTTATCGTGAAAAGTTTTATGCTTTTATTCTTTGGCTTAAGGCGGTACGCTCGACCAGATTTATAACCCGCTATTAGTTTGGATATAAATATATACAAGCAGCATCCTCCCAAAAAGCCAAAAAACAATCCAAATATCCTTGAAGTCAGGGGGGGAAGGTGGACTGGATGCGGATGTAGAGGCTTAATCAGATGAGTTTTGGCGGTTTGCTTGTATTTGTATTTGCATTGCCTATAATTAGCTTGCAATCTGACGCATCCAATTACACGCACTCTAAAGCCTTCTCCCTCTACTGCTCTATATACCCTCTCTCTCTTCGGTCTCTTGTGTCTCTCCTGTCTCTCTCTGGCAGGCATTAGCACCTAATTACCACAGAAGCAATAACAACACCTGCAGCAAGGACTAATGCACAAATTACAGAATGAATATTCATATTTCGTGGAGAACGGGGAAGGTTTGGCTGAAACGGCAGTTGGGAAAACTTTTGGCGGAGTATGAAATCATAGCCACAGCTTATTGCAAATGAAAGCCGGTAGTTTTTCATTATTTTCCCCGATGTTGTTGCCTTTCTGTTTCCTGGAAAATGTGGAAAATTTAGGTACAATTAATCAATGCCCTTTCCTAGGTGCAGAAGACATCTTTTGGGAATCTCAAAAATTGTACTTCGATTTTTAAAATTTTTGTAATAATAATTGAAACCCATTAAATAATTTCTGTTATGTTTAAGGTTAATTACTGTTACCAATAAGGCGCCTTTTTTAGAGGCTAATTTAACTTTAGACTATGAATAAATTGATTACAATATATTTTATTGTAAATAATGATTCAACGTCCTAAATAATGATAATGATAAATAATGCAAAATATTTTAAAACCTAGCACTCATAGAGTACTTCATTAGGTTTAATATTATAAGCTAGATTTAATGTTCTTAATATAAAAATAAACAATAATAATAATGATAATACTAAATAAAAATGATAAATAATAGTAATATATAAAATAGACTTTCAAAAATGTCTTCAAATTATGAACATAAATATATGTTTTTGGAAATCTCTTCAACATTATCAAGTAAATATGTTAATATTTTACTTCTAATTAAATCAAGGTCCCTTAATTTTTAAGGGTATTTGTAGCTTCGTCCTTTGGTAGTACAAATTTGTCTCCCATGATTTCTTTTGTTGTCGTCATCGGTTCCTAGAGTTGTTTGCTTTTCCAGCCACCGAACACCTGCACTGCACAGTATCTGAGCTGCATTTGCTGTTACCCTTTGCACGGCTTTGGCTTCGGCGCTTAACAATGAAATTTGCGCATAACCACATGCAAATTGCCAAGCCACAACGGCAATAACAAAAATAACAACAATAGCAGCAATAAGAGCTCACCATCGGCGCATACAAATAACCTGCACACACCCACCTCCCCCGATGCATTGGTAAATGTGCAAATAATAATCTACGAGCTTGCCAGCGAAAAAAGCGTAAAGGGAGGTGTGCGGGGCAAAAGAGATGTCAAAACTGAAATTGCTGCAGAAACCGCAAAAAGTACACAAAATAGTAAACAAAAAGTGTGTGAAGATGTGTGGTATTACAGTAGATACTCTAAAAAAATGTGATCCTTTAAAATACTACTAGTTTTAGCATTGGAAATAATTTCGATTGCTACTTTGTTGTCTACAAATGCATATTAAAATATTATTTTACATAATGTTGTCTTAAAGATTTGTTATAAGGGATATTGTTAGACCATTTTATTCCTTGAAAAATATTTAAATATTTTTATATAATAAAAAAAGTATATATACTAAATATATATTTTACCGATCGAAAAGCGCCCTTTATACTGAGAAGACTTTTATTTTTTTACCTCAAGAACTTACAGAATGTTTATCCTTATTTTTTCCAGCAATTAGTAGGAAAATATCTAAAAAAATCATTTATAATCTCCAACTTATATTAAATATATAATAAAAAATTACTTTAATTCCAGAGAGATATGAAAATATTTGATCCATAATCAATTTCAAATCTCATTAAATATCTTTAACGACTTTTTCCCATAATACCCGGTATAGTGTGTGTCAAATAGAAAAAAAAAAACTTTTATTGGGCAAACATAAATTTGCCGTGAAAACCACTGATAGAGGGGGAGGTTGGGGTGAAAAATAAGCGACCCGGAGTGAGGTGAGCATATTGAAACATATTACATGAATACGCAGTTTCGGATTGCGGGATGCGGGGTTAAAACTGGCAGAGGAATGGTCGTGTTTTACACATTAATCGATAAACTTTATTATAATTCGTTATGGTGGCATTTGGCATTTTTCCTGTGTATGTGCGCTTGTGTGTGTGTGAGCAGGGCGTTTGTTGCATATTACACATACGCCACGTTATCCGGCCTTTTTTCAACGTCTGCCCCGGCCTGTCTGCTGCAGAATTTTTGGCAATTTTCACAGTGTCAATGCGTGTGAATAATATTTCATATTTCCCCCAAAGGGAAGGCCACGAAGATTGGCGGGCGGGCCACAGACAACTTTTTGTTTATCAGTTAATTAGAATTTTCGGCGGATTGAAGTTTTCCCCAATTGTTGTCCGAGCGGAAAACGTTGAAAGTTATTGCATCCGTTTCGATTTAACTTTTCGAGAGGGGGCCACACAGTAAGGTCTGGACATGCAAACATGGGTTAAACTGCGTTTTCCTTCTTTTCCTTATTTTATTGTATATATTTTTTTTTGTTGCTGTTGCTGTTGCTCTTGCTGTTAAAAGTCCACACAAGCTCATAAATTTAAAAAATGTAATATCCCTCTTACGGAAATGACAATTTATTGGTGGTTTTTACTATTCGCAATTTATTTTAACTCCGCAAGGAAATGCATTGCGGATGTAACGCCCCGCCAATCTCCACGCCTTTTCCCAACCAGCCATCCGTAGTAAAAGTTGCCAGCAAACAGAGAAAGCGACAGACGAGCAGACAAACAAACAAACAAACAAGGGCTTGTCCACTGTAAATAAACCAAAAAGGGTGCGTGGGGCGAGGGGAGAGGGGCGAGGTGGCGTCAGGGGGGAGAAAGAAAATAAAATAAATATAAATATCGGCTGCAAAGTGGCCAACAGCAGTAGCCGTTACTGTTACGGATCGGGATTTACTTGGCGTTTAAAAAAATGTCACTACCCTGTGATATCTCAGAAAATATTGAAAGATAAATTCTAGAAAAATTATTTACGTTTAGTATGACAAATGAAATATATATATTAAAATAGAGTTATAAAATATATATTATACTTTATTTTTTTAAATATTTTGAAAGGTATGCATTAACCCAAGACACCCTGCTCAAAGTCCCAGCTGCACGCGCCAAAGAACTGGGAAAAGGGAAAACTGGTGGCAGCGACTGAGATTGAAAATCCGTTAAGTCATCGCCACTACTAACCGCTGTGGCCATGGCTGGATATCGGGTTTTCCAGGATTTTCCACCCCCATCACCTTTTTGTATATATATTTTTTTTTTTTGCGCTGCTCTGCTGCTTTAGTTGTTTCTTTCGGGAACGGCTGTCAATGCGCTTGTTTGTATTGTTGCTTTGCTGGCGCTCCGCTTTCCCGCTCTTCCGCTTTTCCGCTTTCCCACCAGCCTGCCACTCGGCTTTCGGCCACTGCTTGGCTGGCTGGCCAAATCCTATGACAAATAAACGCTTCTCCTGCAATTTGTACTCGCAGCCGAGACTGACTTTGCTTTTAATTTAAGCAAAGCCGGTCGGGAGCTCGGGGAATTGAATTGCACGATGAGATTTGGCCAGACTCGTCCTCCTCTTTTCTCACTATCTCTTCCTGTCAGTGGTGGGAAATAGACAAAGGCAGAGGCAGGTCAATATTAAATCCCAGCCTCCGATGAACCGCGAGTTAGCCTTTCAAAGGATATAAAAATTTACCAGATTGGGTGAGAGTTTACCTTGAAAAATAACTTTAATAAGTTAGTAAATGACTGAAGCACAAAATAGAAAATATTTGAATAGTAAAATGATAAATTTATAACATTAAAAAATCAATAAATATATGAACCTAGAGTCAGGTTAATTAAATTTAGTTAATTAGTAAAACCAATAGGTACAGAGAAGATAATTGAATACCAAACTGAAGCGAAATGGTTTATTTATTTTAAATATTTCTAATTCTGTAGTCTATTTAAAAATTATGATATTGGACTGTTCTTTTTATAAATATTCAATTTTAACCCTTATATTTTCTTTAGCTTTTAGTTAAGTCTTTTTTTTTTATTTTTTAAACTAATCCAGAACGAATCATTTGTTGAATGCAATTACTGGCTTTGCCAATTCTAGCTCTATTCCTCCCATTTTCACACATGCATTATCCGGTGAACAAACATACTGCTAACGTCTGAATCTACATAAGCATCCTTGCCGACATGAAATTCGATATTTACTCAACTAAATTGCATTTTCCATTTGACTTGAACACGAGGAAAAGGAAGCGAAAGGAGACTGTGCCGCAACCCTGCCGAATACGATTAATTAGACGATGAACTAATTGAATTAGAATAACTTAAATTAGGTAAACAGTCAGCTGAGAGCAGGGAATGCTAATGTTATTGACAAACTCCGCCGGCAGGAGGAGCAAAAAGAAAAATATTCTTCAAATCCAATTTGAAATGGTAAACGCTGCTGTCTCATTCGTGGACCGTCGTCTCGCCCCGGCGCAGAGGGAATTAATTAAGTGCATTAAAACTTATTGAACTGCACTGTGGGGCGAGGGGGATGCAAATGATTTAACTGGAGCGTGGGCAACCTTCTCCCTCGACCGAAGCCCCGCTTCGCTTCGGTGGCTGCAGTCAAATGCTAAATGCCGCCACAGGACGGTGGAAAGGCAGCACTCTGGGTGGTGTGGAAGCTACTGCTGCTCTAGTGGTTTGCTTTTTCCAGGGACGTAGATTAATAGTAAATAAAAGGGGGTAGCTATAGGTTTCAATTTTATATTTACTTTGAGGTATATTTATTTATTTTCCCCTCAAGGCAACCCAAGTTTCAAATAACCCCTGAAAAAAGATTTGCACAACGTCCCTGGCCAGCGGGCAACCTCACGTATCCTGCGAAAAACGGAACGTGCATGGCCACCAGGGACCCCACATGCACACACACACATGCATAAATGCCGCATTCGTATCTGTGTGTGTTTGTGGAATGCGTGATGGAAAAGTTGCTGCTGGCGCGTGATTCCAATCGAGTTATTACAGAAATTAATCATGTTGAACATGCATGGGAATTGCACACTCTCGCACACCAACATGCATATTTGCATCAGCATATGCATGCGCATTCGTATGCGCACAGTCGTAAAGAGCAAAACCCCGAATCCGAAAGGGATTCCAAGGACGAGGGCAACCGAAAAGATTATATCATTGTAAGCATTCTTTGAGTGAGTGATTAAAATGCAAAATTGTGCGAGTTGTGTTGAAAAATTGTCACAGGCCAGCGCAGGTCAGAGCATTGCAGTCGAAGTCCCAGCGAGGGAGGATTTATAAATAAGGAAAACCCTTTAAGGGAAGTTAAGGATAACCTTGTTTTCTAGGGAACCTGATTCATTATACTAAATTATAATAAACAAAATATGCCAAAAAACCCTTTAAAAATTCTGTAATAAGTAAATCACTTAGCATTCCTTATAATAAACTTTTACAAAGCTTTAAGATCCTTGATCCCTATTTACCAGACCCTCGAATCCTTACTTATTACTCACTACCATCTCGTTTAACCGCCGGACTCCCCAAAGAAGCATGTGTTAAACTTCCAGCAATGTCACAAACCTGCGCAGGATAAAGGACCACTGGCAAGTGTAATTTGCATTGATTTACGACCCGCAGATGAAGGAGCAATGTGAAACATACACAGCGGCAACCTGCAACCTGCAACCTGCAACTGTGCGACACTGCAGCAGCAATGCAATGCGACGATGTCAAGGTGGGTCAGGGCCCATTGCCACTGTTAATGCGTCTACGGCGGCATTCCATTCGAAGCCGATCCATTCCCGGGCTCGTGCCGTGTCACGTACATTCAATTAAACGCCCTTGAGTGCCGCCACACGGCCACGCCCCCTGCTCCCGTCCGCCGCCGCCGCTGCTTTTACGTCTCTTTGGGCTGAGTTTATTGGCATGCCAGTGCCAGTGCCAGTGCCTGGACCTGGGCCTGGGACAGCAAGGATGGCCCCGAGAGCAATGAGCTAAAGATAAATAACAAGCCATATAACGCATACGCACTGTGTGTCGCCCGACCCTCGGTGCAGCATCAACAGCAAAAACAAGACCAGGAACGGCAGCAACAGCGCAGTAGTTTGCCTTTGCCTTGTGCTAAAAAGGAAGCACATTTGGGGCAGGACCACGCCCACAGGGGCTGTGTACAGTCTGAGCTGAACAAACTAGGTAAATAAAAGAACAATATGATAAATTAAGAAATAATAGTAAACAAAAAGTACAAGATTTAAAGATTTATCATACTTTTTGTTTTATATATTAGGAAAATTAAAGAAAGAGATGGGAGAACTTAATCTTTTAGTACACCATGCCTGTTGTAATTTCACAGATATTTAACTTTTAATTTAAAGTTGTATTTATGGTTCATCATTTCAGTTTTTACTGTAGGAATATGCCGCTATGAGTGCACCTCTGTGAACTCCTTTTGGCAAGCTACAGACAATAGTAAACAAACAGGGAATGCTGCTAGCCGGCGCTTTATCGGAAAAACCTTTATCCACCTTTGTGCACACCCTTGTTTCCCTCAGTGTATGGAACGCTCTCGGGCGTTGATTTCCACAGCTGCCAAACGCTTGTCTTTTGATCTCCACCGGACCCCAAAAACCAGAACTCCACCGGACTCCCACCCACACAAGCCCGACGATTGCTTACTGCAAACGCAATTTCAATTAAATTTTAAATATTTATGCTAGAGCAGCTATGCCAGCGACAGACAGACACACACACACACACGCAGACAGAGAGAGAGAGAGAGGGAGAAGGCCTCCGAGCGAGATAGATACACAGGCCAAAGCCGATGCAGACCAAAACAATTACAACATGGCTTAATCCTTTTTTACGCCTGTTTCCGCTTTTCGCCCCCTTCAATTGCATTTTCCACTTTCAAAAATATACACACCCGATACATATGCGTCGGCATGTGTGTTGGCATGGTTTAGTGGCTGTGTTGGGCATTTACACTTGATCAACACTAGTTTTTCCTTTTGTGGGATTTTCATTTGGAATGTTCCTTTGTTGGAGTTGCATAAATTTTGATAGAATTATTCCCACCTAGATGTAAGTGGATAACAGGCTAGTTTTTAGGCTTTGTGTGTTTTTTGAAATTTTTTATTTTCTGGTCTAAAAATATTATAAAAATATTTTAGGGATACAATTAAAATGAAATAAAAATTATGAAACAAAAATTTTCAGGGTTAAGCCAGGGTTCCTTGAAAGTTTGCAACCTTGTCTCGGATATGTAGATCCAACCAGAATAATAACTTTATTTAATATTATTCTAATTAATTAACGAAATAATGGTAGACAAATTTCAATTATTGTATTTATTTTTGTAAATTATATAAATATTTTTCTGAATAATGTTTGTTTGATAATCAATCTATTCTATTACAAAGTTAAGTCGTATAAGAATAAGATCTCCCCTTGTTAAAAAATATTTAAAAAATCACTCAAAGGCAAGATCATTTTTCCTTTATTTATTTTGAATAGTTCCCCAAAATATTCCATCGATATCAGGCGCAGTTTAATGATCCCAATGGGACACCATTAAATAGTTGAATTCACAGTTCTTTAATGCCCTTGCTCTTTTGTTTACCGCTCCCTCGATTCGTCCTTTCAGGGCTTTGTGCCATTATGCCACGCCCCCAAAAGAATGTCACCGCCACCGGCAGTCATAATTCACTGTCTCATAAGCGTTGTTGGCCGCAGCCGGAGCGCGTAAATCATTTTCCGGCTATCCAATAACCAGCAAAAAGCCACCATCCTCGCGTTCCCTTTCGCGCCATCCGCACACCTACTCCCCGTGGGAGTTACTTAAAACAGAAAAACGCCGGCACAGCAGCACAGCACCCACATATTCCAGAATGCCACAAATAAATCTAATAAGGCCGCATAATTTGCATAATTTTCGTATTTAATAGAGAGAACGAGCGAGAGGGGGAAGGGACAGGTGGGGGAGATAAACTCAGGTAGCAATTGAAGCCAGCAAGCTCTCGGTTGCAACATAAAACACTCAAAGGATATGCTGACAATGAGGCTTAACTCGCACACACACAAATACAAAACAAACACCAGCTCACACACACAAAGTCATAAAGGATGTGGCTGTGCGAGGGGAGAGAGAGAGGGAAAGAGAGTGGGAAAGAGAGCGAGAGAAAAAGAGGGAGCTTAAGGGAGCCTTGCCTGCTGGTGCGCCTAAAAGCGCGCTTAAATAAATTCAATTTAACGTGACTAATACCATTTTATCGCATTGTTTAAAGCATGAAAGCCTTGCACACAGGATCTTTCTCCTTCCTTAGACCCACCTGCTTCTCCCCCGTCCGACCCGTTTGAGCACTCCTTTCCGTCGCTGCCGCCGCTTCTGTCATCAGACTGTGTCCTGTCTTACTTACCTGCTCGGATGTTGCCTTTTGTACGCCAACAATATTGTCAAATTTCATAAAAACAATTGAGGTTAAAATAATACTAGCAGAGAAATTTGTTTAAACAAAGCTAATGAAAGTAGTAATTAGAAAGAATTAAAATAATTTAATTAAATTTAACTTAAAAGATTTTCTAAAGACATTGAGACCCCAGAAGTGCAGCCTTCAAGGACCAAAATCATTGCCGAATGATATGATATATATGATATGAAAATAAGAAATATATTATTGCAAAACTTATATTATTTCCCAGGAAATTGTAAACGCAAAAACAGTTTAAAACTTGATTATTTATTAGTATTTTTGTGCTCGTTTATTTTCGATTTAATATTATTTATATGCCCGCAGCTGTATGTGTGTGTCTTTGCCGCATATATATCCTTAACTCCCCCCATTTTCCGCCACTCGCTTGTTTAACTGTTCCGATTTACGGACTAACTCCGACGGCGACGTCATCGCCAAATGCAATGAGGAAATAATAAATACAACATTTTGAGGAAATTGAATTGTATGTGCTCAGACCTATCTGCGTGTGCGACAGTGTGTGTGAGTGTGTGCAAGTATTTGATTGTCGTCCAGGCGAAGGATACTTGTACAGCCGACGAAAAATTCAGAGAATGCTTTTTAATCACAATAAAGAGAAAAGAAGTATTTAAAAATTAATTTAAAATATATTGAAATTATATTTAAGTTTAACGAGTAACAATTATTTATTTTGGTTCGACATTTTTATCAAGAATTTGTGAAAGATAAGGTTCTCAGATATTGTACAATAATTTGTAAAAATTTAGAGATATCTTAAAATTTAAAACTGGATTTTCGCATCCAAAAATAATTGTTTAAATAATTTCTGAAAATATTTAGTAGTAGTTAGGAGATCTTTTTCAATCTATAGAGCTAATTGGAAGTTATGCTGGAAAGTCTGTATTCTACACCTAGACTTTGTCTTATTTATTTTCTAAAATAAATATATATGACAAAAAAAAAAATTAAATATTAAACAACTTAAACAAAATACTTATATCCTTATATTTAATATCTGCAGCAAAAATTCGTACATTTTACCTTCGTAACTTGAAACTTGTGTCACCTGAACGAGTTTCCGTTCGAGTGCCTGCTCCTGTTGGCTGATGTGCTTATAGGCCACTTTGTTTCCTGCCGTTTGTTGTATTGCCAGAGGCTCACAGTTCCTCCCTGCAGATCCCTCTGCCATATTCCACCCCCTTCCAGTTCGTTTTGTATTTTGTGTGTGGAAGTTAATAAAACAGCCTTTTATGGGCCAATGCTGCTGCTCTCGGTGCCTTTGTTGCTGCTTCTCAATATGTTTTCATGGCCATTCGAGCGTCTGAGCGTATGCAGCAATCAAATTAAATGTTATGTAAGCTTTAAAACAAAAGCTGTGCGATTATCGAATGTACTTACATCTCGCCGGCGGCAAAATCAAAAATTCCACTCCCCTTGGCTCTTCGAAAAAGAATGTAACGATAATGAAAACGATAATCCAATCATTATCTTTGCGCGATTTTTCTTCCCTCAATTTGGAGTTTTCCTTTCGAGCGATTTGCATTTCAACTAATTGAGTTGCCTTGGGCTAATCACGATATAGAATGCATAATTTGCTCAAATATTCTGTTCCACAATTTGCATAACAAATTTTTGTGTCCCTTTTTTTTGGCAAATTTAATTTAACGAATTTTGCACGAAATGCGGTTAGAAATCCAGGAAATATTACCAGCGAAAAAAAAAACAGAAAAAAACCAAAACCACATTTGTCAATTTTATTTATGGTCACGAAGCTTTTGCAGGTGCACTGAAAATATTTTTTAGAAATGCTTATATATATTTTATAAATGCTTATAACTTAAGTATCTATAAACAGTTGGAGGGATACATTTTTAATTTTAATATTATTAATAAAATATTTGTGTTTGGGGATGTTGGAAAACATTATTTAAATGCAATATCACTAAGTATTTTCTTTACTATTTTTGAATCCCTAAGCTAATAAAAAGCTGTATGTAATTAAATTATTTTTAATAGGCATTGGATCATGAATTTTCTTTCTAATTTGTATAAAAACATAAACCATTTTCCTAACTCAACTAAATATATTTTCCAGTACATTTCTAATGGCTGTAACAAACAGGACAGAAAAGCAGGTACATGACAAGAACAACAACAATGTTGCACCTGCAGCAAGCAGCATCAGCAGGTGTTAAAGGCCACTTAAGTGCTGAAAAATGTAAGAGTGGGCGGGAAAATGTGAAAAGCAGGAGAGGGTGGGTGCCGTAAATGCCCGCAAGTGGTGCCCACCGGTGTCCGTTAGCCGTAATTACGTCGCCATCTCCATGCAAACTCACATATAAACAGAAAAATACAAAAAAACAAAAAAAATAAAAGAAAAGGAATCCCAGCAAGTGGAGAGCGGAAAATGCCAAGGTGTCCAAAGGAGTCTGCTAAGTCCAGGGGTTAATGCACAAACAAGGAGGAAAGTGCAGGGTCGAGAGACAGTGGCGAGTGCCAAGCTTAAGTTTGAAGGATAGTCTAGACTGCGGCATTATTTGAGCTGCATTTATCAGGATAAAAAGAAAATGCATTCTTGATTCAATGCATTGCATTCTCTTTGTTAAATTTTAAGTTAATTTAACAATTAAATACATAAATAGCTACAAGTCATAAATATGTTGGTTAGTGCCGCGATTGTATTTGAAGTATTTTTAGTTCTCAATTGTGTCTAAGAAATGCCCAATTAAGCATTTAAAATTTACTGTTTAAATTCCAACACAACACCTGCCAGGTAAACACTTTATTCATTTCGTTTCCATTCAAATACTCACATATTTTTCATAGATACAGTTGGAAATTTCCTTCATAATTCGCCTTCCCAGAATATTGTTCATGTTTCTGGCATTCGGACAATTGGTATTTCTCTGCATTTTTCCCTATGCACTTTAGGAGTGGAAAAATGTTCTTTGATACTTACTACGACCGATGCAACAATCAACCGTATTTGGAGTATTTGGGCGAACCACTTGTGCGACTGTCTGTGTGCAATTTGTGGGTGGAAGAGAGTTATGCCTTGTTAAAAATGCCCAAAGAGTGTTAAAGTGGGATTTTGGGGGCGTTCAGAGAGAATGAGAGAGAGAGAGAGGGGGGCAGAGGACAAGTGGAAAATGCCTGGGCGTGGCACCGGCATCATCATCATCGTTTTCATTTTCGTTTTCATCATCGCCCCGAATCATCAGCGTCGTCATCGTGTTAACAAAAGAGCATACTCAAGTTACATACGAAATGCAATTCCACTTTGGCACACTTTATGTCAACATTTTGTACGTAAATCTTTGTGTAAGACTATGCCAAACGCTGTGGCCCTGGGATCAGAGGTGTTCCAAACTTTTCCCACCCATTGATTTATCATTTAATTCGGTTGTATATTCCCATTTACAAATTCGTCAGGGAATAATATTGACTGATTAAAAGTAAAATAAAAATTAAGAGTGTTTCAAAAATGATCCAAATAGTTTAAAAATGGTTTTTCGAACTTCATGGGGATAATTTTAAAGATTTCGGTTCGACTTATAAAGTAGTTACTAAATAACTTAATAAACAACATAATTGATAAAGTATAAATTCAAAACAATCTTTTTCTCTTAATATATAAATTCATACAAATAATTCCAACTGTTATTGAACAAAAATCTCCCCAAAAATAGGAACTGAGAACACGGCAAAATTTTATCTCTCTTTCTGGGTATGGAAAAGTGTCAAAAGTGCTTGAAATTTCAGCAGGCTTTTTCTGCTGCCCGGAAAAGAGAGCAAAGTGGGGACTGAGCCCGAACTGGACAGTCCTGGCAAGCCCTGGGCAACCTCCTGCCGCACTGCCCCTTATTTTCCGCTTCTCCGCTCCCCCTGCCCTCCTCTCCACACTTTTATTTATGCCCGGCAAAGCTCAAATGCAGAAATCACGCTCATATGCTCAGTTGCACGCAAAGTCAAAAGTCCTTTTGAGTGCGACACCCATACTCGCACACTCTTAAATACAGCTCGTGTTTGTTTGTGTGCGGAGAGTCTTCATTTTTTTGTGTCCGTTTTTTACAGCATGTCCTGTGCCTTTGCACACTTTCTCTCCCGCTTTGGTAGCAGGATTTTCTCCGCTTTCTATTTGCGCTGGCGAGAAATTTGATATGCGTATTTGTGTTGCGCTTTTCTTTTGGCTACCATCCAAAAAATCTTGCCACCCCTCTAGATCCCTTTTCCTGTTTGCTCTCCTTGGAGAGAACTGTTTAGGCGATGCAAATAAACAAACAGACACTTTGGAAAAAAAGGTTAACTGGAATAGAAGACAACTATTTAGATATCTAAAATTTAAAAATATTTTTTTAATTTCAGAGAAGGAAAAATATGTTGAAGTTTTCTATTGTTTTTCGTGGAAAATCAACTTTAGGTTTTCTTGGGAATATCTATAGTATGAAGACATTCATTTTTTATCTTTTCAACCATTAAACTTTATTATTCCTTGTGTAACGATGTAAGTTTACCCAACTATTGCTTTCACTCTCTCCCACACACTTGTTCTTTGGGTGTTCGTTGCTGTTTGCCGTTTTCCCAGGAAATATTTGGCGCTTGTAGCGTTTTTCACTTTGTGGCTGACAAGCGGCGGTCTTTTCGGTAAGGATAGTTGGGCGGGAGGTATCCTTGGCAAGGCGCAAAGCCTGGCTTGGAAGTTCTCACGGAAACCAAACCTGCGGCTGTTGCTCAACTGTTTACCTCACTTCTTGGTAGGCGAACCTCCTCTTTGAATTTTCTTGATTGTTGTCAATTGTGGACTGCACTGAAAAAAGAACATTAAACACTTTAAGAGCTCTTTACCCATTAAAATATTTTTCTTTATTATTAATATTGAATTAATACTTTGTTTATATCAAAAAGTACGCAACGTTCTTATGCTATGTTTTTCTAGTTTTACTTCCAGACACATTTTCCCTTCAGAGCAATTAGCAAGAGATTTGTTTATCCACAAAGAAAATTCCCTGAACTCATCAGGTATGATATGTATGAAAAATGCGAGTCTATTCCCTTCCCTGTTGCTAACTGGCAACTGAAATTCCCCCAATTGGAAGCGAATTGCAGCAGAAGCCGAGTGAAAACTCCTGGGAAAACCTACCCCTACCACTCACACCCCCCATCCATTCGATGCCGCTCAGGTATTCGCACACACACGGGAGTGTGGGCCAGACTGTGATAACTCTGGGCAATATACTCGTAACTGTTATTGACACGACATCATATTGAAAATATGAACAAGTTGTTTTTTTTTTTAAACCTTTTTTCACGCTCCTTTGGGCTGGGGAACATTTTCCCATCTCCGCTGGGAGTTCGGTTTTGGTAAATAAATGCGACACACACGAAGCGATATATCAAAAGTGCAACGGCAGCGTTGGTTGCATATTTTATGCTCCTGTCCGCACTTGCTGGCTGTGCGAGTGTGTTGTTACTTGGGTGTACTTGTGTGTGTGTTGTGCCACGCCCCACGTCAAAAAAGGGAAAAGGCAAAAAAGCGATATCATCATGTTACACAGATAAACGCCTTAGGCAGCCGGCTGTCACACGCAGAGTACCGGAAAATGCGTTTAAAAGGATATTGTGGGTGGCACGGCAGGGGAGGGCACTGAGAAAAATAAATAAACTAATTGACGATATGGTAAATAAATTAGAGAAGTATTAAATTGAGGGTTTGTTTTTTAAATAAATAATTTTTTAATGATTTCTAAATCAATTTGAATCACAAAAGAAAGTGTCTGTCAAAAACCTCTTAAATAAATATTTACATAAATAGAGAAGAACATAATATAATGTTTTATATATAATACCATTTCTCTTTTTTATAATTATGATATAAAATTATAGTAAGAATAAAAATATATATTATTAAATGTAATAGATAAATATTAAATTATATTTAAATATCTAACTATCCCCTATTGTAATTTCCATACCTTTAAGTTTCAATTTCTAGCAGTGTCCCCTGGGTTTTTTATCACAACACAATCGTGCGTGTGTGTTGACAGCTTATGATTTTGTAATTAAATGACGTTATAAATAAGGAATGATGGACATCGGGGAGGTGCCCAACTCAAACACAGGACAACGAATGACGAAACCAGCTTAATTTCCCATTTCACCTCAAGCCGAAATTCAACAGAGAGGTAATGGTCTACTTTAAATAGCATTTACTTAGAATTATGATGATAGAGCATCGGCCAATCAATCAATCATGCAGTTGGGTGGATTTATGGTCGAGAATACCGAGGATTCCACATGGGCTATTTGCTCATTTTCTAATTAAAATCCATTAATCTTTCCAAATGCGCCCGTAATTATGCAACATATTTGTGCAGCACTTACACACGCACACACACCATTGCATGACCACGGGGCATAAGGAACTGCAAACTCTGGATATCCTGTTCCTCCTCTCTAGTGTGGGTGTGTGTGTGTGTGTCAACTTCATTTCAATATTACATTGATTAGGTGTAAATTTATTCACTCTGATGCGTCTCTATAGATGTATATACATTATTGTTATAATTTCTGTTGAATATATACATTTATGCATATGCATAATTAGAGCGGATGCCGAAAATTGACAAGCACGTTGAGGTTAGGAACTTGATTTGTCTGACAACCGGGTTGATTAGCGGATTATAATAGCAGACTCTTGGTAATTATTAATTAGGGGTGAAAGGAGTCTTTATCTTACAGATAAAATGTAAGAATAGAATAGGAAATTTAATAATTATATACTAAGCATTCCATAAATAAGTTTTAAAGAATACTTATTTAAAATACACTTTAAAGTAGATCTGCCAATCATAAGCATAACAAAATTCGTATAATTTAATAAGAAATTCTCCCTTTTAAATTTACGTCTGTTGAAACTGATCCAGTCTCTTGCTTTTATCCTTAAATAGTCAACTCTGTCCAAATAAAGTTTAAGTTTCAAGCTCTCCTAGCCCGAGTATCGGTAAGTTATCCCTCTGAGCTGGGATTAATATTCATCCGTAACCAAATTGATTCAGCTAGTTAGCGTTTCTTATGGAAAAAATACTGCACCAGCTTCGAGTTGGAATCTGAAACTGGCCCAGAGCTCCATTTTGATACATTCGCCTGGCAGACGCTCCTGGGCTAACTATAAATCCTCTACTGACCCACAAAAAAAAAAGAGAAAACGTTGTATTGTTAACCCCTTTTTGCAGTCCTGCCGAGGGACATGCTGACTGCATAATTTGCCTTGACGTTGTCGTTGTCGTTGCCTCCGCAATCCGCACTCTCTCCCTTCAGACGCTTGTCTGAAAAATTTTCGTTTTAATTTTCATGTCTCTGGACTCGAAAAAGGGAAGCTCGGAGGCTGTCAAATAAATTATTACAATGTCGTGTAAGAGCCTCAGAGATTAAGCAATTATGTGCCACTTAATGTTGCACTCGGCCTCGGCTTACTCTACCCTCATCGCCTCACTGCCTCATTGCCCCCCCTCAACTTGCAGTCATTTTCATTTTCTGATTTGGCTTGCATAAATTTCCATTCGGTTGTGTCGGGTTTAACCACCAATTAGATTGGGTCAGTCTGTGGTACAGTTCGTCCTCTCCCCTTAACTCTGGATGGAAAGTTTTCTCTGCCTGTTTTCGAAAAGCAGGGGAAACCCCAGAATCAATGACGGCTTCTAATGTTGCTGCTGGTGGTGTTGCAGGTGCAACATCGAGAGGGAAAACTTTGATTTAAAAGAATGGTAAATGACTCTTATTGATTTTTTAATATTTAAGGATAATATTATTACAACTTGCTTAGTTTAACGGGGAAAATAAATAAACAACTGAGTTGCCGTTTAACAAACTAAGAATTAAGACTAAGAACTCAGAGTATCTTTCAATTCAAAGATTACCAGGTCGTTTAAATATTTTCTTTTAACTAAGCTGGCAACTTCCTCGTCTCTCCTCGAAAGTTGCAATGTTGTTGCTGATGTTGCTGGTTTTTTTTTGTTTGTTTGTTGCTGGCATTGTTATTGTTGCCCCCTTTTGTTGGTGTGGTGTTGCTGCTTTAGCAGCCTGTTGGCAAAAGTTTTGTGCGTGCGCGAAACCATAAAAACCAACGATGTGGCAAGAGCCCTATTTGATGCCTCGCCCCGAAGCTCTTGCCACAAAATCGTTTTTTAATAATTTTCCCTCCGGAAAGTGGACTGGGGACGGAGGCACAAAACGGGTTAAGGCGTCTATTGAATTTACTGGCTAAACTGAAACAATTTAATCAATTTTATTCCCATTTTTATCCAGTCATTTCCATGTCTTGTCCAAGCCAAATTCCATTGAAATTGCTGGGTAAATGCAAATTTTACTTCTCTCTTTTAGCTTTGCTCTTGTTGCTTAAAATAACTTGAGTGAAAAATAAGAAAAATATGATAACTTCGGAAAGCCGAAGTTTCTATACCCTTGCTTTAGAAAATGTATCATAACTAGGTTAAAAATTAATTAATTTCATTTTGGAAAATTATTCTGAGCTAGTTTTTGCGAGGTTAACAAATCTGCATATTCGATTTTACAATTTAAAATATTAAAATTTTTTCAATTTTTGACAATTTTAACGATGTAACCCCTTATAAAATTTCGAAAAAATTTGTTAAATTTTTTTTCTGCCGGACATGTCTAGATCGACTCGCCTTTTGATGCTGATCAAGAATATATATGACTTATAGGGTCGGAAATGACTCCTTCGCTGTGTTGCAAGCTTCTGACTAAAATTGTATTACTCTGTTAGGGTATATATGAGAAATAAAATTAAATCAAAACAATTTCAGGCGGCTACGGAAAACACATCCAAATGGAATTTAATTTTTTTTAAATTTCATTTGTAGACCAGAAGTGAAGGGGCAGGCAAAATAGGGAAAAACAACCGGAATAACCTAAAACAAACCAAATTAGAAAAACAAATGAAATAACTAAAATAAGGGTAAACTGAGAATAATTAGGCAAATAAATAAAAAGTAAATGTATAAATTTTAATTAATTCAAAGTGTAATACATTCACATTCAGATAATGTAGGAAATTGTTTAATAAACAATAACATTATCTATATCCTACATATAATTATCTTTTAAATTTTATAGTTTTGAAGATAATTCCTTTTTCTGTCAGTGCAGTACTATTAGCAACAGCCACTGCAACTGCAAGGCAGTAACAGACAGGCCAGAAGCAGCAACAACACCACACACAACATCAACATTAACAGCAGCAACAACAGAAACACCAACAACTACCAGCAACTGTCGCCTGCAAATCAATCTCAGCTGTCCTCCTCGAGACAATTTATGCATACTGCCACAAGACACACAGACACACACATGTACACAGCCAGGATGCAGGACAAGACATCTTCAAAACTGGCTGCTGATGTTGTTGTTGTTGTCTCTTATGTTTCATTACGTTTTTTGTGTTGCGGGTTGAGGAAGGGTTATTCATCTATGCATATGAAACCAGGAAAAGAGCAAAGCAAGCAAATGACGAAGAGAAACATCAGCAAAGAAGGCCAAGAGCAGTCGAGAATATATGCAGAAGGCTTCTACACTGAGATTAAAAATTAAAAGTATTTTTTGATCAAAACTAAATACACGAAAGAATTAAAATAAGAATTTATCAAAAAGTTTTTCTGTAAAACTAACCCCAAATATTATATTTTTATATTTTTTTAATACAAAATTGTTGACATCAAATAAACCTAATAAAAAATAACAAAACGCTTTTAAAAATATTCATAATCACCACAATTTTGTAAAAATATTTACTATAAATGTTAAATAATATTTTTTTATAATTTTTGTCCATGCAATACCGAGCATTGAAGAAGCGGCGTCCACAGTCCATGTCATTTGTCATTAAAAACTTGGACAGAAAGAGACAGGACGAAGCTTGGGGGATAGAGAGGGTTAGAGAGGGCAAAAGGAGGCATAACACGAGGATCAGGGGAGCCATGACCAGGACTAAGACAGCAAACAGCTGTTGACAATGAAGCCAAGCTTTTGGTTAACATGGCGTATGCGCAATATGTTTGCACACAGCCCACCGCCCTGCCTTCCGCCTCCGCCGTGCCGAGATTTCTGCTCTCCCCCTTCCAGCACCCCGTGTTTGCCTTGGGAAACCATAAGTAAAGATTTTAAGCGCATTTTCCTTGCAAAATTCAACATCCACAAAGCTGCAGCAACAAAAGCTGTCTGGCCAACTGAAGAGAAGGAAGCACAAATGTTATTACAACAAACATTTTTGGCTGCATCCTTTTGCCACAGCGCGCAGCTACTGCTGGTTGCATTGTTGTTGTCGCATTCTTGCAGTCCTTTCAATTCAAGGATCAAAGTTAACAATTTAAAATGCAAACATAAAACGGAAGAACATTTTTCAAATATTTTATTTCGGGTCCGTAAATACTAAAATGGCCGGAGCAATTTTAATTCACTTAACCGCAACAATTATTTACTCACAAGCAAGTTCTGTAAAAAAAAAGGAAACTGTTTCACAGATTGGAGGCCAAAAAAGACTGACTTAAAACGAAAAAGCGGAAAGTAAAGCTGACAGAGAAAATAAAGGGACTTAATGAAATAGTCAAAATATTTGAGGCAAGCTACATTTAGCAATGAAAAGCTTTGGTTAGGGTGGGAAATCTTGGGAAATATTTAAGAATGGCTTATAAATGTTGTAGCCAGTGCAGTGTGTTTTAATAAAAGACTTTACATAATAAGTTTAAATTTTCTATGAAATAAATACGACATTCTGTTGATAAATGAAATATATAATACATTTCTTGGTAATAAGGGGGGACATTTGAATAAAATTTAGTCAAAAATTAAACAGAATACTGTTTAAAAGGACACCAAGTCAGCTCTATCTTCTTTTATTTTTAGGTAAGTTTTTTGTTAAATTAATCCAACTAAATTGCATGTTTTTGTCTTCCATTTATGTATCTACATTTACTTAAGATACATATTTTCGGTTCACTTTTAGAATACAATTTAATGCTTGCTGTTTACATGGCAATAAATGAAGGTAAGTATGAATTCACATCTGTATCCACACATATTTGTTCACTACGAAACAAACAGAATGTCAACAACTATTTCAGGTCAAGCTCCCAGGGATGCTCTTGAAATAGTTATTGTTGTTGCAGCTGTTGGATCCTTTGAACTGCAACTATTTACAGTAGCTGCAGGTCTTTTGGTACTTGCATGCATAATAACTGGTTGGAAAATTCTACAAATTCAATAAAAACCAAGTTGGGTGCTTAAGTGGTTTTCGAGTCAATAGGGGCATGTGCTGGGAGACTTTTCATATTTTTCACTTAAATTTAAAAGAGAATTTTTATGGATTCTGATTAGGTTAGGTAAGAGAATTTAAAATTTAATGAAATAAAAATATAATCCCTAAAATTGTATAACCTAGACTGTCAATAAATGACAGGGGTAAATGTAGTTTGCCTTTACAAAATTTCAAGTAATTTGAACTTGCAAAAATACAAATTTAGATATTTTTACCTAATTGACGGGAATCAATTAACGTAAATAATTTATTAGCAGGCTACACTTTCCCACACATCCAAGCGTAGTGGATAATAAAATAGCCATGCTATTGTCCTATTAAAAATGCAAGATCCAATTACCTATGTCGGCTCCAAAAGTTGTTCGCGTAATAACCATAAACAGAATTCACCAAAAAGAAGAAAGTGTCGCCAAAAAAATGCGTTTAGTACTTAACATTTGTTCCAATACACTTTGCAATATTGAATTTGTGATTAGGCAAATAAACTCGGTGGAATTACACGTGCTTTGGCAGTGGAGAGTTTACTCGGCTGGGAGGGAATGTAAACACAAATCTGCATATAAAAAGCATCGTATATGATGCTTAAAGTAAATATTCATTGGCCCTACTTCAGCTTGAATAGAGCCACCAGCAACAAAGGAGGCGAAATCATCAAATTTCAAGTTTGCTTTGTGCAAGTGTCAAAGGAGGAGTTTCCCCGAGACTGCTCGAGGGGTGAAATAATATTGTAAATTTTCACTGCACAAAATTGGAGCTGCCTGGCCATGGCAGGGAATGGATATAGGAAGCGTTGCCATTGCTATTGTGTCGCCCGTTTATGTTTTCATAATAAATTCATCAATTCAATTTATTTTTCAATCAAAATAAATATGCCTTCGTCGCTCTGAGAGACTTGACTGTGAACTGAACTTGACACAGTATAAAAACTGAATAAAATAATATAAAATAGGCAAATGGAAAAATTGCTATTGAAGATTGTGCTCAGAGCGCAAGACGAAATAAATTTATATTTAAATTAATATATAACATTATTACAAAAGAGATTTTCATATGAAGAAGTTAATAAAGTGACTAAGTTAGAGGTAATTTAATTGTCAGGGAAATATTTTTCTCTGTTCTTTTTTATTACTATAATTATTTGTATTATTTTTCTGTTAATTAAGCACTAGTTATTTTCTCGCCTTCATAACTTGCTGGAATTCCATATGAAAACAGTGATAACTACCGCACTAACCCTTGCTCTAAATTAATGAGAAAACAGCATAAATAGCAGGTTCTTAGCGTAAGTCGCAAAAATCTCGGTGCGAAAAATGTTGGACTAATTAAAATAATTGAAATCTTTTCAGGGGCAGCAGCCAGGGAAGGATTCTTCCACACCTGGAGACTAGAATCTCCCACAGAGCTGGCAAAAAATATGTGCGCGATGTGGAAAGGATCTGCCTCAGTCTCCTTCTCGCCACCGCGACGTCCTGCAGAGGGCGTTCCGCCCGACATAAATTATGCACAAAAATAGCGAGCACAGTGTTTTATCTTGTCTATCAAGAGTGTTTAGCAAGTTTTTGAAACAGCGCAGCCATTATGCAAATATGCATACGGCAGCGGGCGGTCCACCCTTAGTCTGAATGCCCTCCCCCCGGTGGCAGGCTCCCCAGACCCCTTGGCATTTTCCGGACGGGGTGTCTGGGCGCCACACATACTTTCATTTGTTGCCGAGTTTTCGCATAATTTTTAAATGCATTTCCGCCAGCGTCAAGAGTCGTCGGCCGCAACTGAAATTGGCTTATAAAGTTCTGCCCCAACAGTCTTTTGTTCAAATATAAATATGTATATATATTTGGTGTGCTTAGTGCAGAGCTTTGTTTTATCTCGATAAGCTAAAGCAAAAACTAAACAATATGGTTTAGAACAGGAAGAGGTAAGTTTTAGCTCGGAATTCGATCTGAGAGATATGGTAAGCTTTCTGTAATTGATATGAGTAAAAAGAAGATAATGTATTTGATATTTTTGATAAATAGACTTTAAATAAATTAATTAATATTAATATATATATGGTCTTGGATCTTGAAGATTAATATTTATAATAATGTACATATGTATTCGGAAACAATTGATAGGAAAAAAGAGCTGGATTATTTTTGATGTTATTTTTATTCAGTTTATTATCATTTCTCTCATACATTTTATCAAAATTCCCTAATTTTTTATTCATATTTACTACTCCAAGAAATTATTGGACAAAATATTGTTAATTATAACCGATCATAATTTAAATAAAACTCTCACTAATACATATCAAAAAAATTAAAAGAAAAAATGAATCCTCTTAACATTTTCCACTTTACATAATGTGACTAACAGCAGGAGGCGTAACATTAGCTTGCTCTGGAAAAGGAGAAGCTTTATCAGCAGAAACCTGCTCTGCAAAGCCTCTGTTACCTCCAGGATCATAGAAATAACATCAACATACCAGTTAACATCCCCTGTTACTTCCACAGAATGAACTCTGCTGAGGGGTAAGCACTTCCAGTGGCTGTTACAGTCACAACCCCGACACCAATGTTATTCCACGCAACAGAGGCTATGTAGGGCTACCCTCTCACAAACAGAATAAATGAAATTTCAGCAGCTTTCTGGATATCAAAGGACTGCAGTAAGCTCCGGAAAATAATTTAAAATGTGGATGATGGTGGGAAAAAAATGCGGCTCGCATAATGCAAAAATAAAATCAACAATTTTGCTTCACTTTGCGCACGGGTAATTATGGAGAAAATGTCAACAGGACTTTGCTTGTTATTGTAGGTTAAGCGGGCACTGAGACTTTCCACTTTCCACTGGGCCTTGGCCACTGTTGGTTTTTAATTTCAAGTTAAGGCAAGCCAAGGCAATGGGGCTTAGTGGGCGGCTCCTGGGTGCGAAGAGTGGGCGTGGCAGGAGAGCGGAAGCAGCTCAAAGGATATACGAGTGTGCACTCAAAGTTGCGACATTTTTTTTTCACGGCTCTAGTTGCTGTTACTGTACACTGCGTGAAAAATGTACAAGCTGGGAAGGTTTTTATAAAAAAAATATTTTATTTTTTCTTAAATAAGTGTTTATTTATATATATCAAAAGAAATACTTTTATTTAACTTTAATTTGTAGTTGGTATGATATTTTGGCAGAGTAGCTTTTATAAACTTCATTTACATACGTTTCGGATTATTTTTATTTTATTTTTTAATATTTTTGTTGTTTACATTAAAGAACATAAATTAATAATAAGCCTGTGACTTTTCTTTTGTTTTTAGTTTTTTTCTCAGTGTACGTTTGTGTTATTGCTGGTGTTGTGACACCAGTAATTAACATAACACAAAAGCCAGTCCGCTCTTTGAAGTGTTTTGCTCTCTTCACTGCCCGCTGTCGGCCCCCGTTCGCCCCTGTTCTTTGCACTTAACAGTGATTAAAGTAAATTTACCTGAAACTCTTGAGCCTCCTGTGTGCCTCTGTGTGTGTGTACAGGTGTTGGGTGTTTGCCGGTGAGAGTGTTGTACCTGTCTCGGGTTAGCCAAAGAAGAGCAGCATCTGCGGTTCCGCGAGGGGGCTTTGAGGGGTGGCAAGGGGACAGCTCCTTTTGTCACTGTCTCGGGGTCAGATTTCGCCGAGTTTGAACTAAACTACACTACTAAAAAGTAAACCAAATTTAAATTTTGACTTAAGGGTTTTTTCTATACTATACCGGGTACTAAAATTAAGGGAAACCATAACAAAAATAAATAAAATAAATAAGGATTTGCACTACTACCCAGAATATTTTAATTAAATAATATCTTAAAATGTAAGATATTTTGTTTAACAAAGTTCTCTCTTTTTTCTCCAGTGTCCTTCTCCACCTTCAGGGTTTCAGGATGCCTTTGGCAATGCAGTTGCTGTGCTGTCCTTGTCCGCTGCACTGTTTGTCATTTCCGCTTGTCTCGGTCTCCCATCCACCCTCCCACTCCCTCAACCCTCCCGACTCCCCTATCATCCCTTGTGCAACAGTTTAGCGACATCTTCGGCGGTATTTGGCAATGCATCAGCATCAATATTGACAGAGGGGCGGGGATGCCAGGCAGGTGCTTCGATTATGCCAAAATGAGATTGGGTATTAGTGAGTGATGCCAAAGCAAAATCAGAATGTTTGCCAAGGAGATACATCCCGAAGCAGAATTCCATTTCAAAGTTTCCCTCTCAACTTTAAGTTCTTACCAAATTTAAAGGATTCTCGGAAAAGTTGCAATTCGCATTTATTACAGCTCTTACCTCGACAATTTCTGGCCAATATTTACTTGGAAAAGATGAAATATTTACCAATATCAGGCCCCTAAAGTTGTAAATGAGTCCTTGAGATAGAAAACTTTTCTTAGCTGCCTTTTCAATGGATTGTAGTTTACGATTTCGTTGTTTGCCTTTTTCCTCAAATATTCCTGGTGCTGTCCTTCCGTCTTTTTCAGGTTCCTGGGAAAAACAATTTCATATTTCAAATGTTGAAAACCAAATGCATTTGACATTTTTAGGTCTTTAAAGTTTTTTATTGGTTTTATGGGTGTTTCATTGATTTGTTTGCCTCGCCTGCGAGTCCCACACCAATAATAAAAATACGTTTCCAGTGAAATGGCCAACAAAAAGGACACTTCTGGGTGCTTACAGCCGCTTCAAAGTGAATGCTCGCCTTTGTTTTTGATCCTTGAAGCCGTGCCCGAGGTGTATGCCAAAGGTTTTGACAGGAGGAATGAGGAGGACTGTAACTGAATGCCTGTGTAAGCGGCTCAAAAATATTGAAATGGTGCGTAAAAAATGGTGGGATTGCCTTTCAAGCTTTTGGGCATAAATCCACTTGGCTTCGTTCGAACTTCCGGTTTGTTTTATGATTTCAACTTGTTTTAAAAGGCGTGGCCAGAGGAAACTTTGTGTTCTCAGTCCAATTTCGTAGATTTCTGAGAACAAAAGGTCTAGGAGTAAGGATTGCTTTGTGTATTTTAATGGAAATAATAAATAAATATTTTATATATCAAGAAAGTACATTTTTGTTAAATTTGTTACATATTTGGTAAACGTTTTCAAAGGCGAAAAGGTACCTATTTTCCTATAGATATATTAGATAATCCACAAATATTTTACATAGCTAAATAACAGTGCTAATAAAAGCTTATTGCTTTTCTTAGTTCGTAGGAATTAGCCCAAATTAAGAGCTAAATTTGCAATGTAATTATTCCTGGAACTTATGTGAAAAGGCCAACTGGGCGTGTTTTGATTTCGGTTCTTTGATTTTTGCTGTATTTTCTACCCACTCGTAAATCTGCTTTGACTTCCCTAATATATTGCCCATAGGATTCGCTACCTTTGGCCTATTTGGCTTGCTGTTCTCGGTTGATGGCTGGCAAATGACCCGCTGCGAGGCACAGGACCGCCGGCGCACAACTCAAGTCAAGCAGAAGCACATTACGCATACGTCACGTTGAACACGTGCGCGACAAGTGGAGAATGGCGGAGCAAAGTGAAGAATGGCGAAACGATGGCGAGGCGGACCCGGGAAAGTGAGATAATTCCTGGCGATGCCACAACAATGTGGGACTTTTTAATGGATTTTCATTAAGTTTAAAGCCAGATGAGGAGAAAGGGAGAAGGAGCTGAATGGAAAAGCTCTTAAGAAGTTCATTACAGCGATAGCAGTGCCAAAAAGTTTATTTGACCATTTAGTGGCAAATGCCAAGCCAAGAGATGTTTTACCCAAGAAAGTAGATGAAAAGTACGGAGATAATGGAGAAGGGGGCCAAATAGAGCCTGGGACTGAGGCTGAGACGGAGACTGAGACTGAGACCGAGACTGTGGCCAGTCAGCATTTATCTATCATGTTTGTAATCACTTTTCATTAGGTTTCTGTGGCTGCCTCGCTCGAACTCCCCGCTCACTCCACACCCCTGCCACTTTCCCCAGTCTCCCCCCAGCTACTATTTTCCGAGCTGTGACTGTTGCCTTCTGCCGAATGCAATTCGCATAAAAGATTTTCGCACATGCTCGAAAATTTTCAAGTGTAGGAAAAAGTTTTTTAATTGGAAAAACACATTTAAGTGGATTTTACTGAGAGTGAGCGAGTGACTGAGCGAGAAGGGAAACTTTTTAATACTGTTTATTTAGCCGCCCCCTTCTTCACTTTCCCCCGGCTTCCCCTCTATTGAAAGTATCGCAATATCCAGTGGGGTTAAAGGAAAACTTTCCTGTTGTTCAGCAATTTTCATTGCCTTTGAACTGGGCAATTATGAAAAATAGCCCCGGAAAATGCACAATCCCCGAGCATATCTAACTCATTTCATTAGTTTTTCCCCGGAAAGTAGTAAAAAACATTTTAATGTTTGTAAATATTTCATAACTCGAAGTGCAGTGTAGTTTTAGCCGCTCGGGTGCCGCATATTAGGCGGACTTAAAGTTGGCCAGGTCAAATCTCGGCCCTGGGCTCATTAAAACTTCTTTTCCAGACCTCGGCCAGGGGACTTTCACTCGGTTTTTCAGTAGAACCACATGTGCATTGCTACTATAAGCTACAGTATTGTTCATAATTTTCAGTTAACTTAAAAAAAAAAGTTGAAAGTACCAATTCTACCCCCTGTTTTCTGTTGCTATTGTTACAGAAATGTTTCTTTGTGGGCATTGTAGCTGTAAAATTCGAAAATAATTGTATTTTAGTTAAAAGTTCGTTCGTACATTGATTTATTTGAAATGAAATATATGCAAACGCTTTTGGTTTCAACTATTTCTATTTTAGTCAAGGATTTCTTAGAAGCCTTTCAGGTAGTTTTCCAAATATAATAATTGATAAGTGCTGTGAATTCCTACAGCTTGAGGGATCAACTGTTCTACTCTTAATTAATAAACGAAATATATTTTATTATTCATTTAACTCCAACGCTTATATATACAAACGTATATTTTCTCAATGGAGCTTATCTTCTTTTCTTCCGTAAGAGTATTTTACTTTCCAACTCGAAGCGGATGTAATGCACTGCCTTGCATTTATATTTCCACTTTGCTAACATAGACACACGCACACACACACACACACACACCCATATATACATACAATTGCCGTAAACTGAGGCAAGTGTGCGTACGTGTGGGCCGTGGGTTTGTGCTTCTGTTCTGAAGGATGCACGAGGGCTTTAACTACATGTGCAACCTGTTTCCAGCTCGGCCATGTCCAAAGCCTGATGGGTGAAATATTTTTCAAACTTTATTCACATTCGTGGCATGTGCAGCTGAAGGGGCAAGGTTGAGTTCATTGTGACCACATTTCACGGCAACGATCATACGTCACGTTGTCCAGGCCTGAACTTTTCCACCACGCCTCAATGAGCTCTTAAAACGGCAAGTCTGCCAGTTAAATAGTATAGGGAAATATTTGTTTTTTAAGCAGAAATATAAAATATATTTACCTAAAGAATCAAGTTTTTTTTTAAACAAATTAATAAGGAAGTAAGACTTCAAACTCTTTATAATAATAAGTATATATTATATTTTGTTAAGTAAATTAAGTCCTGCAGGTACACTCTTTAAGATAGCTTGAGTAGTTTACTAAGAAAACCTTAAACTGCTTAAACATCCTGTCTAAAAAAGCAGCCGACAAAAGAACTTGACAAAAAACTGCATCAGACAAAAGCAGGAGGGGACGACCTAAGCACACACTCTCTGACAGAGGGATAAATATTTCATCCCCTCCTCAATATCCATCCCCCAGCGGAGGGTCTCGCTTTCAGTCAAGTCATTTGTCTGCCAAGGAGCCACCGAAAAAAGGGATAAGAGGGATAACACACATATAGTTATTTATCAAGTTATAAGTTATGATGTCAGCATGCCGGCATTATGTGACTGATAAACCCAAACACAAACACAAGTGTGAGCAAACACACACACACACACACATACACGTCCTTGCTTCTTACGGCTGCTCCTAAATGAGATGAAAAATCGAGGTGAGAAAATTTTGACATTGCCGTCATTTGTTGTGGCGCTCACTTAGGCGCCAGCTTTGTATACCCTTAAGCAGGGAGTATTGGTTTATTTTGCTACGATTTATCAACAAACAAATCAATATATAAAATAAATAAAAGAACAAATCAAGTTCGTTAATAGTAATCAAAAAAATATTTAAGGTAATTTTATCTTTGATGTTTTGACATAAAAAAATAATGAGATATTTATATTAGTTTTTCAATTCTACATGCCAGTGAACTAGGTTCCACACATTGTACCCAATTTAAATTAGTTTTAATCCTTATAATAATTTTAACAATTTTAATATATAATAAATGAATGCAGTATTTTATTAGTCGTCCTTGAAACACCTTTATTCTCCCCACATTTTTTTCTCCGGTTGCTCTCTCCTTAAATAATGATGATATGAGAAAAAAGGCAAGAGGGAGCATCCCGCCGTCTCCCTTGCACAAACATTTGCATAATAAATTAAATCAACGAAGAAAAATAGAGGGAAAAAAGAGATAGAGAGAGAGAGAGAGAGAGAGAGAGAGAGAGAGAGAGAGAGAGAGAGAGAGAGGGAGAAAGAGAAAGTGTGAGAGAGAGCTCGAGCTCCAGCTCGACGCAGTTGTAAATTAAAAGTTCATGCGATAGCAAGGACATGTCTCAGCTCGACTCGCCTCCGCCTCTCAGCCCAATCCTTTGCCTCAATGACACACTCAACAAGGAACCCCCTTTGGCCTGCCCAGCCCCAAGCCTCCAGTTACGAGGCCGACTTCTCCGCTAAGTTTAAGTGCAAGCGAGCCCCAGAAGCAGTCATCAAGTCACCGCAGCCAAGTCCAAGTCACCGTAATCATCGTCATCGTTAAGAGGACACGGCAAGGCCACAGTCTCTTATGGCAACGTTGGACCTAAAATTCACATTTCATTATGGGTTTTGAGCATTTCAAATATTTAATATTCAAGATAATTTGGCCATTCTTTTGTTAACCTACTGTAACCTTTAACTTTTTGCTCAAAAATAAACATTTAGCTATAAGAAAGCTTACATTTAAGTTTGAATTTACAAATGGCTCCAAAGAAAGAAAGCTGCCTCTCAGCTTTCCTTAATTTCAAAACTACCAGAAATAAAATACAACCATTCCTTACAAGGATTCCTCTTATTGAATTGCCCTTGGTAATGCTAATTTATTTCCAGCATGGGAACTATTCCACTTGCCAAAGTTGTAATTTATTTTGCAGTTACCCAACCGTTGGCAACACCCACTTCATATTTGTTTTGCTCTTTTCTCAGGTTCAGTCGAGCTTAATCTAACGCACTCGCAAACACGTCAAGCCACAAAAGTTGACTCTTGGCAGTGTTTACAATTGGCAATAGTGTGGAAACTGTAATGGATAAACACACACCTGGAGGAAATGGGAAAATGGGAGGTAAGAAGGATCTGCACTCAGAGATAAAACGATTGGAATTCTACCGAAATTTGCTACAAACGATTTATAAATTTTTTAATTTACGTGAGTAAATTAAATCAATTTTATTGAAAAATGAAATAACAGATAAATCTCAAGGAGTTAAACAAGTCTTAAAACTAAATTCCAAAGCAATTATATTTCTATTTAATAGTCACATTTGTTTATTAAAAGTAAAGTTCCATAATTTTGATTTTCCTAGTTAGTTAGAACTTATTTTTGCTTTCCCTTCAAGGACCCTATTTTAAAGTTGGTTTCTAATGGTGTAGCAGCCATAACAATGTCAGCTGGAAAATAATGTTTTTGATGCCTGATGACGCATGTTGTAAGCCGAGCATTAATTAAGCGTTGGGATGCAATTTCCCAGGGCCCATAATGAGCTTTATGCGGCACCAAACTAAAGCAATAAAATCCGGCCAGAGTCAAGTGTTGCAACCACAATCTGTTAGCTGATGCGTGTGTGTGCGAGTTGCATCTTGTGGTCAGCTTGGTGTTGCATAAAAATACCATTTTAGCCGAGGACAAGCCCCTCTAGGTCCTGCGGTTTGCCCTCACAAACACAAACACATACACACACACACATTTCTCACATTTCCCAAGTGCAAATTCGTTTTTTCTTGGTTACGAGCCTCGAACATAAATTTACATTAACACACACATAAGCACACACGTAGGTTTGTGCCCGCAAATAATTGCATCTAAATTGGGGAATTTTCCCTTGAATTTCATGGATGGCATTTCGGTTCAATTTCGTTGTGGGTTTCGCATTTCAATTAGGAGCAATTATGGCAGGCTGAGAAGTGCAACATGTGACGCCAACTTTGGCGCCGACTTTTCAATGTCTCTGGTTACCACGTCCTTGGGTATATATTGAAGGGTGTATAGGTTTTGTGGGGGAATTTAACATTAATATTTAATATTGTGACAATTATTATATATGACAGCTCATATTCAAGATGGTATTATAAATAGGTTGAGCTAAGTAATAATAAAAGTATATAATGTTCTGAGTTCATCTAGCAAATTAAAATTTCTAAATTCCTTAAAAAACACTTGGAAACAGTAAATAACATTTGTAAATTATTTTTAAATTTAAAAATCCTACCAAAGATCATTTTGTAGGCGTTGTAATCCTGTTATTTCCCTTCGCTCCTTCAACAAATGTTGCCAATTTGTAGACAATTAAAAAACTTTACGTGTCTCGGCATTAAGCGAGCAAATTGTTATAAAATTTCGTTTGTGGAAAGGGGAAACCCCAAAGGGGATGGTAAGAAGGACAGATGAAAATTGGGGCAAAGGGAAGGGGAGACGGAAAATGACTGCCAAAACTGATTTCAATCGCGCACATGTGTCGCAGTTCCCCCCAAAGGCGACCTCAGCCATCGCCAGAATCCCCCCTTTATACATAAACACCCCCCTCTGCTTCACTTTCTGAACCCGAAGAAACTTTTGTTGGGGAATTGCGTACATAAATTCAATTAGTACGGAATGCCACAAAAGTAAATACTGATGACAAACTGAGGGGGAAAATGTGTGCTGTGCGGAGGTTGAGCCTACAATTTCAGCGAGTGGAAGCCGACGGCTGCTGGGGCAACCGGAACCCGTTTGAAATTCTCACGCATTGCGCCAAAAGCGTTTATGCTTTGAAACCGTATTTGATTGCAACTGACACATGTCATGTGTAACTAAGGATTCGCCACCAACCAGCCAGCAGGAGCAGCAGCAGCAAGGACAACAGCAACAGCAAAATCCTCGTTACCTGTCGCACGAAGAAAATGGAGGGAAGATTCGGGGAAAATCACCCAAAGAGCAACAAGCGGAAACTGCGGTCTGAACAGATTCCCCGCAGCGAGATGCACTGCGTCCCATCAACGGCCTGTCAAGGTGATCAAATGAAATGTGAGAAATTAAATGCAACTCAGAGGATGCGTGTGCTTAAAATTAATTCAATTATCATCGCTTAATTGATATAGAACAAGCGTTACTGTGGAAATTATTTAAGCAATCATAAGTGGTTAGAAATTACTTATTGCTTTCATAAAATATTTAAGAAAATTATAAATATATATTTCTGCTTAACCACTAACAAATTACCTCTAAAATACTTAAACTTCTAAGCAATTACTTACTGTAAATAAAAACAAGGATATTTAAGTGATTTAGAACCATTTCCCCCAACCATACCCACTCAACTCTTTGGAACCTTTTGCTTTCATTGAAAACCTTCCCCCAGGTTATCCGAGCCATTCAGAGAAAACATTTAAATTTCCAGCTGAATTTACATCCCATTCTCAAGCTGACCCACACCAAGTGAACCGAATTGTTGGACACAATTTTGCAGGCATGTAATACGCAATTGTTAACTGAGTTCGAGGCAAATAGCTGACATTATGGGCCATGGGCAAGCTGGAAACATGGTCTAAGACAACTCAAAGTGTGCTCAGTTGCAGGAACAATGTCCTGCAGCCCATGGAAATGGAAATGGCAATGGAAATGTTGCAGTTTCAGCAGCGACAGGACTAGAAAAGCGAAGTAGGGCCGGAAACAGAAGCGTGAGCTGCGTTTACTCTATCGAGTCAACAATGAATTGAAAGCCGGTCTGGGAGCTTCAAAATGAGCATCTGTCGAGGACAATGGCAGGACAATGTTGATACAAGTGTCCAGGCAAATGTAATTTAAAAGAAAATTAATTAAGTGTCCTGCAGAGGACTGAAATCAGACAAAAAAGACTAGTTGAATAGCAGCAGAAATTGGCAATAAGTAAGGGCGCTTCCCCTGCCCCGGGCACATTTTTATTCCTTCGGTGCATTTCTAATTACATGGCTGGGGAGTGCTGCAGTCCTTCGGTGCTCAGGCTGCGCAACCTTTCGGTCATTTGCATGATTATAGCCCAACCACAAAAAGGCAGCAATTTCATCAGTCCCTTAGACCCCAAATGTCCACCCTCGTTTGTCTCAATAAGGCAGCGCGTCAACTTTCATTTGTCATTGTGGGTGCGTCGCGGCAGCCAAGCAAACAAAATGCATTACCACAGACACGAGGACACCGAAGACAGGAGCGAAAGGACAAGGACTCGACGCAGTTCCTTAGCAGCTGACCCGAAAAAAACCTCAACCCTTAACGGGCAGACAAACTGGCACAGGAGCAACTCCTCAGGCAGCTACTGAGAGGCAACAACGCCCACTAAACGACACGCAAAGAAATAAAAGTATACTCTTGACTTATGTAAAACTAATAAATAAGGAAAGAAATTATTTAAAGTAAATAGTGTTTATTTATATAATATAAACATGTAATTAATAAATTATATTAAACCCCTTCTAATTGAGTTTTAAGCATCAAAATATTAACTTTAACAACTATTTGTAACTTCTTATTTTTTTTTAAACTAAACCATCCCAATTTTAAATAATTTTCCCTTAGTGTATTGCCTTTACTGCTATTGCTACTGCAGCCTGACTGCCTTCTATGCGAAATCCATTAGCAACTAAAGTGAAATTCATTGTTGCAAAAGTACATGTTGAAATAAATTGAGTTGTGGCAACATCAACAGCAAAAGCAGCAGCAGTCGAGACAGCAACAAAATTCAGCTTCTATCTCTTCTATCCCTGCACCTGTTACGCATGCAGAGAGAAGGACAGAACGGAAAAAAGAAAGAGAGAGAGATGGCTGCAGGGAATCTTGTTTGTCTTTCGCCTGTTCCACGTTGCGTATGCGCAACATTTCAATGCAATTTATTAGCAATTTTCTCTTCGCTTCTCCACAAGAGCAACAGAAGACCGACAAATATTTTCATTGGAAGCCAAAAATTGTTTTATATTTAGTATAATGTCAGAGACATGTGGAAATTATGGATAGTAATCTGTAGTAAGAGCTTTATGCAATCAGAGGCAAAGAAATAGTTCATATTAATGGGGAGGATAGATGAAGTAAAATATTTATGGGAGGAGTTTTAGTTTTCGTAGCTTGAAGAAGTTAAAATGGTTACAAATCTTTTAAAGAAGAGCTGCATAAATAGAGTGTATATATTTATTGCTATATTTATAACTAAATTATAATATATATTGGTGTAAGTTCTTTATAAACATGTATAAGAAGACAATATTACTTGCCCTCTACAATTTCGTATCTCCCTTAATCCTCTCGAAATTTAGCCACTTGAAAAATCGCTTATACTCCCCATTTGCCATCGATAGAACAGTGCTGTGCATTACAAGTTGGACAAGTCCCCGGAAAATGTTATGTAATTGCGTATACGACACGTGCGCCATGCAGCATGCCGCTTGCAACGTGCAATGTCATTAGCCATAAAAGTTCAATTCATTTTGCGGCGACAAGTTGCAAGTCCCACACACGCATACACACACCCGGACCCGGCCACACACAAATTATTTTGTTGGTCTGACTAAGCCCGAAAGAGCCGACCAAATAAAAATGGAAGAGAAATTTTATTTTAATTTGCGTGGACATGGGTAGCCTACTTAATTGCGGCGGCAAAGGGACTGACCAGAGGAGAAGTGGAAGTAGATACGGCTAAAGGTTTCATCTACACACTAGCACTGAAAGAAAAAAAAACAACCAAATTAATATAAATTAATATTATTTAAAAACGAAAAATCACAAGATTTATAAAGGATGCATACGTTTTCAAAGCACATTAAGAAAATTAAGATAAATATGGATTATTATGAAATAATTATTATTTTGCTATTGTGGATTTATTGAAATTCTGTAATAATTTTAGAAAATTATTTTAAATTTCTTAAAGAGCGTTAAAATTTGGCTGTCTGTTCAACTAAATTTAAATTCAATAAATTCTGTAAATAACATTCCTCAAAGAAGGTTGCAATTTCCATTACATATAATGTAGTACACTTTTCAATTAAGGAATTAAAGACATCAAGGTAAAAATCGTTTCTAAATCTTATTATAATACAAATCTTAACTAACATAACAAAAATTTATAGTCCTTCAATAATTTTTTCCAGTGTACCACTAGGCACTTTACTGGAACCCGAAATTGTGTCATCTTTTGGTTTTGCGCACACAAATTTCGGTTTCCGCTCCACTCGTGTCAGCCCCTCTCTCTCCCTTGCTACTCCATTATCCCCCTTATCGCCACACCACCATGTCCATGGCCCCCCCCTGCATGTGTCCTGTTCAACTAGGCCTAAACAATTTGTGGCTAATTACACGGCATTGCCATCAATTGCAACCAGATACGGATACCGAGCGCAGCAACAATGCCACTTGTTATTCGTGTCCAGGCTGTTGGCGAAAAAAAAAAAAACACATGGCCAAAAGTTATTTTATAATTAAAAAGAGAAGCCCAGAAAGAGAGCTTCTTTTGTGCATACAATTTGTTGGACCTTGGCAAGTTTAATTGCAGGAAAACTACAAAAAAGAACAAAAATATTAAGAAATTTGAAATTTCCCTTTTGAAAGTTTCAGCTAAAATTACAATTCGGTCTCTCATTCTGTGAGTAAAAGTTGACGTATTTTCCCTCAGGGCTGCGAAAAGCCCACCGGCATAAATTTATATCTGCAATTAAGTCAACCGCACTCAGTTTTTATACCAGCTCGTCCTGCACTCGGAGTGAAGTGCAGTGGCAAAGTTAAATCAGCCGGTTGGGAGTAAGTTTTGGACAAAATATAAAAGTGGTTGAGTAGTTGAAAGGAATGAAAAGTATTTTATCTTGCGAAAGAATACAATATTTTTATATTCTAATGAAAAAAAAAAGACTTTTCTACCGTTAAAAAATTAACTAGGAAGAGAAATCTAACATGTATGCTTAGGCGCATTAAAATTAATTGATCATCCTGAAATTAATAAGATTTTATTGCCCTTTAAATACAATTCAGCTTTTGAGCTGAACATTCTAGTATACATTTAAATTATAAATAAACTTAAATATTACTAAAAAACGAACATAAAGCGAATGGTTTTAAAATATTTAAAGACATTTAACTTAGAAGTGCTATAAACATTAAAAATAAAAACCTATTTATTAATCGTAAACTTATAATTTATGACAATATCTTTCGAAAAGTATAAATACATCCCAATATACATTTTTTTAATGAAAACTTTGTTACGTTGACAGTGGCTCATCACATTTTAAAGATTCATCTTTTTGTTTGCCGTGCACTTAAGACAGATATTGCGCATACGCCATGTATGTCTGGGGACGTTTTTAATCAAGTCTTATCGCCATGCCCAGACCTCTCTGTGGAATACCTTTTCTCGGCTTGCAGTTATTTTTTGCTACCTTTTAATGTCTGCCCTTTTGTGGCTTGTAATAAAATCAGCACGAAATTGCCAAATTATTTAGATTTGGCATCAAAAGAGGCGGTGCGTTGGGCTGCAGCCATATTGTCAAATGAGCAATAAAAAGTGTCTTTTATGACCCATATGACAGACGCTTTTTGGGTACTCCATAGATATTTGCATAACTTCGGAGGCATCAGCAGCGGCAGCAGGTAGACAAGTGGCGGAAAAGAGGAATTCAGCGGGTTTTATAAATTGCTTTTTTATTGAAATAAACAAAAGCCAGGCGACAGCTTTAAGCTGAAGTGCTCACCTTGAATTTTTGGCAGAAGAATAATGCGAGCTGAGGAAACTTCTACAGAGATTACATGAAGATTACTCACATTCGGCTATATCCGCAGTGTGTACATATCTAAGCTGACATAAATTTCGGGAGAGCAGAATTATTTTGTTACGCCATTTGGAGGCGTCGCCAAAGAAGTTTGCCGCATCCCGTTGCCTGTTGATAAATAAATATGACAACAAAATGTTGGCCCAAGATAAATGTGTGTGCAGGATGACAACGAACAGAGGCAACGAAGGCTTATACAGTGCGTACAATAAGTGCTAAGTCGGATAGAACTTCGAAATTAAATTTGGTGCATAATAACATAAATTATGTTTTTGGCGCGACATAAATTCAGATACTAAAACCCATTTAGGGAAATTCTGTCAATCAAATCTTTTAGAAATTTGTAAATTATCATAGATTTTTTGAATCTTAAAAAATTGTTATAAATATTTTTATTTTTATTTGGTGTGTAAAACTTACTTCCAATACTTTACCTTAGCCAAGAAGGCAAAACACTCGAAATCGCATTCTAAACTTGGCATATTTGCATAAAGAACTGACTGCACTTTGCTCCCTGACACCAAAACATAAACAACAAGCCCGCCGTGGGACAGGTAAAAAATTGAGAGACATCCGTGTGAGAGTGTATACTGTGCAGGTACAATTCGTATTTGATATTTCATATTTTGCATGCACATAAACATAATTACAATGCAACCAGAGAGCAAGAAGTCCAAGTACGTGCTAAGCTCCTTACATCACCGATATTCGAGGACAATGGCTTCTAAAGAGAGGTGAAACAATAGAAATAATTGAAGCAAATTTTTTAAAAATATATATATTTATCACTCTTTATTACAAGCTGAAAATCAAGATAAATTTGAGTAATAGATTATTAATTTATTTAACATAATTTTAATTTGATCAAGTACTTTTCTCTTTACAATTTTCCAACTATTTAAATATCCCTCTTTGACTTTGATCAAACCAATTTAAATCCTATTTCACGATAAATCGAATACACCCGGTTTTCTATGGCTGCAACACCATCGCCAGGGTATAAGCTAGCAACAACAATCAACTGCAATCAAAATAGAAAAGCCGCACAATTTTCTCTGGCATGCGGCACATGATGCAATATTTCCATAATTTTCCTCCTCCGACCAAACAGCACGTTTTTGCAGAGTGCGCTGTGCATTGTTGTAAATGTTTTACATGCCAAATTATGCAAAAATACAATACGCCATACATATTCAAATACTTTCAGAAAGCTCCATAAATACACAGACATTGATCCCCTCCAACTGGTCCGTCCCTGAGCCTCCCTCCCCATTTCCCATCGATTTGGAATATTTGAATTTTTAGAATTTGCCTGTCAAAGTCCAATAATGACATGTCACGCTGTTTTCCCTTTCTCCCTCCCTCCCTCCTCTGGCCTGTCGATTTATTTCTGCTGTTATTTTGTGGAATTTTCACTGGTTTTTAGTTGACGCTGCTTTGCATGGGGCACAAGGTCAACCATGTTGCACGCAGTTGATGCGGATTTCATGGGAATTAAGTTTGATTTGATAAAGGTCATGTTCGCTGTCCACTTCTGTGTGTGCCTCCCCTTCCCCTTCTGTGTTTATTTCCGATGATCTGATAACGGAATTTGCAATTATGACAAAACGTAAATGGTTTAAAGTATTTTTTGAGTGATGGAATTGGGAAAATAGGATAAGTGGCGCCTGCGAAATCGGATAAATTGATTGGGCTTGCTTTGGCATTGATAGATTTGCGACATGTGTTTTTCCATCTCATTTTCATAGAAGTCGGAGTGGGACATTTGAGTGAAAAGCTAATGCAAACATTGTGGAATTGTGCTGAGGAATTCAAAAGGTTTCTTTTTGTTATTATTTAAATTGAGATTAAAATGTATAATCCCCTTTAAATGTATTTCTCGTAATGCTTGACACAAAAATATTCAAATAAGTCTAACAATTCCCTCAAATTGGCTTTTCTTAATGCAATTATACAACCCAACCGAAAAGTTCGAATTTATTTGTTTGTTTATATTTCCCCCGCACACCTTCATCTCAAACTGCAAGCTTTCAGTTCGAATCCTGATTATTATTCCACAAAATAAGCAAGCTGGCAAGCCTATGCAGAGTAGTTTTGGGCTCCTGACCACAGAATAACATCTGTCCCACCGATCCCATCCAATCGACAATTCATTCAACTGCCGACAATTCTGATGCGCCAGGGGTTCCTGGTTCCTGGTCCTTTGTATCCCGTTCGCTTTGGCTGGCCAAAAGACCATTAAAAATATTTTTTCTGCCCATTCAGCATTCAATAGAAATTTACATCACGTCGGAAATTTTTACATACGCATATATGTGGGCGTCGTGTCCTCGGCTAAAAGGACATTTTGTAACGGGCAGGATGGGGATCCCTCGTTGGCGAGTGTCGCGTTGAGCATACTAACACTTTTTTGTATGTTTGCTTAGCTTAGGTTTTCACCTGGCAAAAAACCGGCAGGGGTTGGGCATTGGCCATTGGATTGTGGCAGCCTCAAAGTAACGATAATAAAAGCCAGGGAAAAAAAGACGCCCGACCTGTGGCAGTAGCTGTGGCAGGAAACTATGTATATTGCCACATAGGCAATTTCATTGTGCGATATATATGTGCATATATATGTTCAGACAGATATGCCCGGGACCCTTGGCAAATTGGTTTACCCTGTTTACCCTTTTCACGGGACTTTAGTTGGCCTCGCACACAAAGAGAAAATATATATAAGAGGTAGTTGGGGGACTACTCTTATTTTCTACATCTAGAGTTTAAAGAGGGGTTTCTTATACAAGAAAAAATGATTATAAATTAATATTATAATTATTAAATTAGTATAATATTTGGACTGTATTAAACACTTCACATTATCACATTCTTTTACATTTAAAATTTCACAAAACCCCCAGGTATTAGATATTTTTGTAGTTATTCAACGTAATTCCTGCTCTCAATTAGGCTCCCGCCCCTAAGGTAAGTAGGGGCGTGTCTCTAGTGGGAGTTGCACAATTTGCTAATTACCGCAATCAAAGTTGGCTTGTTGGTTACCCAAGAACAGCTTCAAAAGCACAAAACTGATAAATTATAAATTAAAGAGAATCTCAGGGAAAGTTGCCTCCTTCATCTCTATCTTTAGTTTACAGAGCCAACAGTTTTGGGGTTCCCCTTGTGTTTTTACTTTTTTTTTTTGCTTTTTCGCGTGCATAATTTACGAGCTGAACTCACTGCCGATATTTCAATTACTCTACGGCTTGGTGGGCTCCTCCTTCAGTATTCCAGAAGCAATTTCAATTGGGCTTAGTGCTCGTGGAGTACGCTCTCTGGTAGGCGGTTTTGTCTCAAGGCGAAATTAGTGGCCAGAACTGTGGCAGATTACAGGCCAGGCCAAAAGCGAACTTCAAACAATTATTTGCCCAGCTGGGGCTGGCTTTTAATTTGCTTAGCCCCGGCCCATGAATAATGCAGTACAAAAGAACCGGGACCGAGATGAATTTTTGTATAATTGCAGGGCGCACAAATTTCGCTTAGAATCTCTCCCCGGGCCAGATAATTGCCGAGGGAGAAAGGGGACGGCGAAAAGTTAAATGTAAATTAAGCACTTCCCTTCTTTTCTGCAGTAAAATGTAAGTTTTATCTTATTCTTAAGTTAAATATTCACCTGCTACGAGGGATCAAGTGAATTAAAATGCTGGGAAAGGTAAGGAAGTGCAAAAACGGGGCGCTTGTGGAAGTAGTGTGAGGCATCCCTAAGACTTTATCCTGTATTATTAATACATAAAAGCTATATTTACATCCAGTTCCTGTAGAACCTACTGCAACTACAGTCTATTGCCAATGGATTGATTAAACTTCCATCGCAAATAAAGCGCCCTTTCAAGGCTGTACATTGGAGTCCTGTTTGGAGGCCTCGACGCATCGATTAATTATGGCTGTCAGCATGTAAATTGCGCTAAATTATTATTATCAATGCTGTTGCCCGATGACAAACATTCAATATCGCGAATGTGTCAGGCTCGACTGACAACGAGGATACAGATATGTATGGGAGCCGCTGGAGCGGAGCGACCAAATTGCAATTGTGATATTGACAATAATGCAATCAAATAATCAATCAATTAATGTCTGCCTGAATTAATGTTGAATATTATGTAGCATCGTCAATGCCATCATTAGCACTAAATTCAATTATGTCGCAGGACGCAGGACGCGGGACGAGCATCCTGTTTCCCCCAACGATGATTCATCATTGTTAGGCAACCTTTTCGGCCTGTTAACATCCCAGGAGGCCCTGGCCCACACATCAGTCTCAGCATTTTTGGGGAATGCTTCAAAATTTGTGGCTCAAATTCAGGTCCCTGGAAATTATCCCATGGCGAGAACAGCAAGTGCAAAGGAAAAACTGAAGATAATTGTTGGCGGCGGTATTTGTGACGTTTACCGCGATGGCTTCAATTGCGGATCCTTTGGCTTCTGGTGCGGGATTATCGCATTGGCCACCTTTTTCTGTTTTCTGGTCTACTTCCATTTGAACCGGGACCGTATAAATCAGATGGGATGAAGGTCCAATATTGGATACAAAACGTGTAGAGAGATCAATAAAATGTTATTTGAGTCACTACATCCGGGGATTTTGCTTTTATTTATTTATTTATTTATTTAATATGACTATTATTTTAAGAAAAATATGTTTATTTTATATTTAGTACAGGAATAAGCCAAATGGAAGACTGTGAAAAACGATGACAATTGTTATCCATCTAATAAAACTTTATAAAGTTATTATGGTCAATAAAACTTTGATATAAATATTCCTTAGTAAATTAAAAAGTACAACTTTTAATTCCTTTAATCTTGATTGGGGTTTTTGCATTCGCTTGACTCGTGAAATTTTTGTTTCAGTTCCTGGTTAAATCTGCTTATATATATTGTCTCCCTTATATATTTTTTCCTTTATTTCGAAGGACTTGACGGCCCCAAAAAGTATGCTATGTCAACCCGCTCGGTATATTTGACGGGACTCACCTCTCTCTCTCCCCTCGCGTATAATAATTTTCAACTTTATTTGATTTATGCATCATTCACGCGCAATTTATCGAAAGAATTACGCATAAGGTCAGTGCAAAAAAGAGCCTGCGATTCATTATTCCCTTTTTACCCTGTGGGGTATGGGAGAGTGCGGATGGCTTGTTATTGGGTAGTTTATAATGCAGTAAAATATAACTGATTTTCAATGTTGTTTACTCAACTTACATGCCTTTTGATTTACGTGTGTGCTGCACAAATGTGTGTGTGTGTGTGTGCAAGTCTGTGTATGCACATATATCAATAGCAGCTGGCAACAACAAGTGCAAACAACAATAATAAAGAGGCTGACAGGCAGGCGAGCGTAAGCCAATGCCTGTTTATATATTTACTTAACTTTCATGGCCCTGCCTTTGCCACAACGCAAGTGTATTTGTTTAATACACCCAAACAGCAGAGTATACAAGACTAGCACAATATCACTATTTAAGCAAGGAACTCTATCTTTTGATTTCGAAAATTAGTTCTTAATTTGAGAAATGATATTACAGGAGTTACTTAATAAACGAAGAAGCAAAAATGAAAATTACAGAAGTTAATTAATAAATAAATAAGCAAAGAATTGTGCTTTGGATTACAGTAGCTCCATATTTATTATTCAAGTTAATACCCATAATAGTTACAGAAATATATAATAATATTTTATGATATAAATTTGTTATACTTAATTTTTACTTGCTCCATCTCTCTTTGTGTTCAGAAATTTAGCCAAATTAACACATTAAACTATAACTGCTATTATTTTGACCTCATGCATGCAACGAATTTGCATAATGTCATGCACAACTGTACCGCAGGAAAAGTGAGTGACATGGCGGGGGCCTGGAGGAGGCAAAGCCAAAGGAGCGATGGATAAATATTTGCATATGTCACACGCACAAAGCCAAAGGGGGCGTGGATTCCTGGCGCTGTTTGAGTGATGTCCACCAGAAACATGGGTTTTTTTTTGCCGGGGTATCAATGTTTGATTGATCAACAAATTACAGCATTTAAGTGAGTTTCGCCAGTAATATGGCAAATTGGCAGGTAGCAATATGAAAATAAATTAATTATTTAATCGCAAAATGGTCACTGATCAGGAGCATTTTAAGAAGGTAAATGAAATGATTGAATCCTGGAAATATTTTGTTTAAAATATTGCTTCAAGGTTCTTTAAAGTTGATCTCTCTCTTCGCGTCTTTTTCATTTACCTTGCACTTTCAGTGCACCTAGAAACATTCATCGATTGGCCATATTTCATGTTATTTTATTGCTTCTTTCCGCCCTGTGCGTTTCATCTTTCATAAGCACTCGATACTCAGGCAATTCACGGAAAGTGCCATCATCATTCCTTCCATATGCAAAAGCCAAATAACATTCTCGGTTTTCCTCCATTTCCCTCTGTATTTTCCGTCGCCGTCTCAGCTTTTCCCTTCCCCTTTGGTCTCTGTCAGCTTTTGTTAAAGGCTTGTGGCCGCCTCCTGCTGTTGCAACTTCAGCTGATGCTGCCGCTGTCAAGTCGCCGGGACTTGAGACTTGAGAAGCCGCAGGATACGGTCCGATATCCTAAATTTTACACTACCCAAAATGATTTTTCAGAAACAATCTTCTGCGGCGTGAATAAAGATTAAATAAAAAATATCAAACTATTATATCTGTTTCACTTCTTAATATATTTAATCAATTCTGACGAACTTTCCGAAGTTATTTATCCTCTAGTAAAAATTTACAGTAGAACAATAATTTCTTCTATTCCACAGTAAGGGAATCATAATTCACATTGAAAGCTTTACAATAATTCTTCTTTTTTAATGCCTTTCTTTGAGTGTAGCCCTTTGCTGTCCTTGCTAATGAAACAAAAACAGACAAGTTAATGTACAGTTGATGTACCATCTAATGGTTCTCATTGCCACGCCCTCATTTGGTTATCCCCCGATACCATCCTCCCGATACCCAACCTCCCACTGAGATTTGCATAAAAAGCTGAGGCGAGCTGACCGTGCTAATTGAGTGAGTAAGCGGTTGCCGGGCTAAAACTTTTCGACATTCTAATGCCATTGTCAAGCTGCTTCGCTTCTCCTGGAACTAGTTAACATTTCCGTTTCCCAAAGCCTCAGTTTCAGCTTCGCCCACTTACCTTGCTGGTAGTGCTCATGAATATGCCTTTTATAAATAATTCAAGCGCATTTAGTGATAGCTCGGCCTAAGCCCTGGCGCAGAGTCCCAGTTTCATTTGTGGAGCAAAATTAACAGAGCGCATTGAGTGGCCATTTCACCCGATTTCGGAGACAAAGGATACCCGCCCCGAGAGCAAGTCAAATGTCGCAGGACGAGGAGAGGACCCAGAGGTAGTGGAGGCTCGGTGGAGGCAGCACAAGAAATTGACGGAAGTCGAGACCTCTCTTTCTAAATGCAAAACTAACGAGGGCGGATGCAAAAGTTTATTTGTTTATTTAAATTTAAATTTCTAAGGAGTCAAGAATAGTAAAAAATATCAATGAAATTTAATCAATTAAAATCCTGTTTTACTTAAAAACAAATTTAATAAGAGGTTGCATTTACTCATTAATTTTTAAGAGAGTTCATAAAGCATTTAATAAATACAATTCATGTTTATCGTCAAACTATATAATTTATAATTTTTAAAGACATTGCAAGCTTATGAATATTTATATAAATTCTACAAGGTCACTGATGAATGTTTAAGACCAACCTCTTTGCCTTTCCTGGAATCATATTTGTCGACATTCCTTTCAAAATTAGCTTTTACATGTTCCTTGTAATTATTCAAGCATTATTTATCGCAAAGGCAGCTGCTCGCCTCCTGCCTGCTTCCGTTTTTTTCTATGGAACCCCCTGGACTTTTGTGTTCACTTCCTTTTGCTGGGCGCACAAAAGTGTTGCCTACTTTGCAGGGCATTTACAAATTACCAGCTCAAAGGGCATTAGCAACGAGTACGGACGACAAGGACGACAAATCCACTCACTGGCTAAACAAAATAACACAATTTACAGTTAATCTAAATTGTTTTGGCTTTTTATTAGCCACACCAGCAAAGGAAATAAGTTTTTTGTGGCTGCTGGTGCAACCGAACTTGATAAAACTTGAGCAGAGACAGATGGAGATGGAATGGGAAAAGCCGGATGGCGAAGGGGAGCTGGGGGTGGTACATGATATAGCAACAGCAAAAGTGACTTTATTATAATTTTCAACTTTTGATTTACTGCAGGGCCACCCACCCGGCGGTGGGGACTCCCACCATCCCACCGACCAAATGGCAGGCAGCACAAAAGCCAAACAAAATGAGGCTAATTTTTACACTCGCACACAGGCAGACAGACGCAACAATGGCGAGAGAGATAGCAAGTCGCACACAATTGCAAAAGTTTTTTAACATAAGAAAACAAGAGCAACTCGAGAAACACAAAAAAGCGCAGAGAACAGGCGAAGATTTCACAAAATTACAACAATAAAAGCGAGCAATAAAATTAAGCATTGTAATATGGCGACAAAAAGCCACGAGAAGCAAAACGAATTTACGGAATTAAAGTTGAAGTCTTTTTGGGAAAGAAGATTACATAAGGAATTTTGAGAAAACAGAAGATAATAATTTGTAAAAATAATTAAAGCTGCATTAAATTATTCCTTCAATCAATCAGTGCAAAAATTATACAAATAGTTTACAGAAACTCATATGAAATATTAACCCCCACAAGTCATATTTATTTATTTTGGCTGCCTGAATTTCAATGGTTTTACTGGCAAATAATTTACACTCCGGCTTTAACTTGAAGCGTTATAAGTAAAGGACACAAAGGCCACCCCTTTGAATCGAAAGGGTTGGGGTTACATTGACATCACCTCGGCAAATGTAGCACGTTCCATAATTGCAAATCAATGAGCTGCTGCCGAGGCATACAATGGCATCGCTGATTATGACGATGGCATAACGATGATTACGCCAATTGTCCCTCTAAGCCCATCCACCCGACCCTCCTCCTGTGGCCACGCCCCCTTTAGGTGTATGTGTGTATAGCATTTTAATAAATTACGTGACAAACTGCAATACTATATCTCTACCTCGCTAAAGCTACCTTTTGACAGATACACTGAACATGAAAGTGATGTAGTTTATGCTTTGAGCAGCTAAATTCCATTAATTTATTAGGGAAATTTAATTAAATAACGGACTTTGCAAGGCTTTAAAGTACTGGAAGTATTAATTAATAATTCTTTATCCGTAAATCAATTCAATGAAGTACTAATTATGGTGTTTTAGCTAGAAAAAAAGTGGGAAAATTAAGTGAATCAAATTTGAATTAGGATAAGATGAAATGAAACTTTTTGTTACCTAAAATAAAATTACAGAGAATATTTTTAAAGGACTTTCCAATTTGGTAAAAGTCTTTTAGTAATTACTAATTATAAAAATAAGTTTTCTAATCAGTCCGTTGTACTCTATGAAATATTGGGTTAATTATTTAAACTAATACGATTATTTTCTTTGCAATTTTTTTTTCAGTATATCCGCCACAGCAGCAGGTGGCGCCTCCGAAATTGCTGCGTTCTCGAATTTCCTTAATGTAGGCTCATTAGTTGGAGGGCATTAAAGCGGCATTATGAGCGGCAACTCGGGTGCGAAAAGGGTGTTGGGGGGATCGTTGCAGTATTCGGTGTACACGGAATCGCATTAGTTGGTGGGACTGCTGTTGCAATTTGCATTTGGCAAACGTCTCCGACATTTGCATACTCATATCTTGTTGCACATAGCCAGTGCTATGTTCCCATCTCTATCTCGCGGGATCCGCTCTCCCTTTTCCTTACACTGCAGCGGAACTTTAGAGGAATTCGGAAAATGAAATGACAAAGTTTGGCACACAGTTAACAATATTAAATCGGATTTCAAAAGGCGGCATCGCCTTTCTTGCCCCGTTAGCAGCGGAAAATGTAATTACATTTTGCCTGTTTTGTGTGTTAACAAACCGTATAATTGGCCCAAACTGCGACCTGCTCCAGCTGCAGGTCCCCAGCTGAGTCCCAGCAACAGTTGGCCGCATTTGAGAGCCGGATTTGGATTCCGGCAGCGAATCCGTGTCGGGTTCGGCATGTTTAATGAGTGCCGCCAGAATTTCTGGGACATAAAAGATATGCCAAGGGAGTCGGTTACTTCTTAAAATTTGAACAGATGCCGAGGAGTTTCTCGAAGATTGGTGTTCATTTTCAAAGAAATTTTATCCCACATTAAGTGTCAAAAGGGTTTAGTAGGGAGATGTCAGATAAAATTAAAACTAATTACAACGAATTTACACATATATTCAAAGTTGCAAAGTTATGATTTGTCTTCTATAAAAATAAATTCCTATTAAAAATATTTGTACAAATATTTTATATATATTTTGTAAAGCTTTCTTTTCTTGATTTCCCACTCTCTCTTTCTCTGTACATCTCGCCAGACTCCGAGTCTCGTTGCAGTTTTGCATCCTTTTTTGGGGGTTGTTTTGGCCTTTAGTTAACCCATTCCCTTTGTCATATCTGCACTGGCAGCCAGAGGAACATAATGAAATTTCTGCGGCCACTCAGTGAACCAAGGCAAACAACGGAACAATGCTGGGAGCTGGGAGGCAAACCCGTAATATAAAGAAAGCGGAAAATTCAAGACCCAAGACCCGGGCAATGCGGCATGAAAAATTGTGTGTTGTGGTCAGCTGAAACGAGGCAAATATTGACTTAACCTGCAGCGAATCAACTATTCGTGTATGGGATGTTTTGATCTCATTATCAAAGTGAATGGAAATGGACGAAATCAGGGCACCGAGGGATCTGCAAATTGATTTGCCCCTTTTGGGTCACTGGTCCCCGTTGCCGGTTCGTGTTTGCTTTGCACTTGACACACTCTGAAGCCATGCGTGAATCTTTTCCTCCGGCAGAAAATTTAGCTTTGAGGGGAAGACAAGCCATTAATTGATTTTCAGCACACTTCAACGGGCATTCGAGAGTGAAAGTGAGTGGTCAAGAGGGCAAGCTTCTGTGACCGACGAGGGGAATGCCCTGTTTACGATTCTAAAATGTTATTCTCTCCATTTAGTTTTCCCAACAAGTCGATGTAAGACCCTACATGTTAGAGGGTATGTTCAGGAAATTTTGAGCTGATTTGCGGCATTCCAATGAGTATTCCTGCCCTGCTAAGCAGACCACATCACTGCTGGAGACGCGGCCCTTGAACCTTAACCCACGACCTCCTCCGGCCACTGAGCCATGTCGGGATGAGCGCGTGGCCAACTGACAATGCCAGCAGCAAAGAACAACAAAAACAATAACAACAACAAACACAGCAAAGGCGGGCGGAAAAACATTCGGTGGGCCGACTGGGAAGAAGGAAAAACTGGAAAACGGCTGCTTTGCATGCCAAGCGATGCGCTGTGCCAATTTTTCAGTTAAAAGGCCGGAAAAAAATTGGCTCAAAAGCAATGTAATAAATGCGTTTGACGGGAAAAAAAGGAGGACGGGTGCCGATGGAAAGTCTGGCTGGGAAGGGAAGCCGCCGCTGATGAACAGCCGCAGAGAAAACAGGCCAATGAAACGAGGCTCTTGCGATAGAAGAGCAAATACAGGGGGACAGTGAGGTAACGACAATCGGAACGAACTAAGGGTGAGAGTTCTTTGTATTATTCTTTATAATATTTATAATAATTTTTTCTGTATAATTTTTGCAAGCTCACAAAATCCCAAGCTTTTTAGAGAATTATTTATGTTTCTTTGCCACATTTCGAATATATTCAAAAACCTCTTTTATATTGATTAAAAATTTCTTAATTAATTCATGAAAAATTCCGATTGATTTTGCTTTTGAATAAAATCTTAAAAATTGTTTAATATAAGTACCTACTGTTAAAAGTGCGTGTGTGTTATTTTGCCTTCGGCCCATAAACGCAGAACAAGCTACATGTATCAGCTTTCTCCGCACATAGCTCTCCCTTCTGCTTTTCCACCCACCGCGCCTTGAGTGTTGTCACTCGCAATGCATTCAGCTCCGGAGAAAAGAAAAGGAGAAAGGTCGTTCAGGTGGATGCCTGCCAGAATGACTGGGGTCACCTGAGCACACACATTCCTTCATGCGTCGTCATTTTTATGGGACGCACTTTAAGGAGCGCATAAAAAAGTGGCCAAACCCAATCGGAATGGCGATCTCCCCTTAGTGTGTTTTGCCGTGCACATTATCTATGTTTTTGGATACCCTAACTAAGTTAATAATATATATTATTTCATTTTGTCATGAAAATATTCAAAATATTTATCGAAATTTTTATATGATATTTTTTTGGATAAATCAAAGCTTGGAAATGTCGTAACTCCGCCAAAAAAGCTTTAATTTTGTTTCTGAAAACTGTTCTGTGCTTGTTTTTATTAGTTTAATAAATCTGCATGCTCAAATTAAAATTTAATAAAATTAAAATTTTTGTCGATTTTTCAAAATTTTAACGATGTAACCCCTTATAAAATTTTGAAAAAATTGGTCACAAATTTTTTCTTTTCGGACATGCCTAGATCAACTCGGCTGTTGATGCTGATCAAGAATATATATGATTTATAGGGTCGGAAATGACTCCTTCGTCTCTTTCCAAGCTTCTGACTGAAATTAGAATACAAAAATATATATGATGTACATATAGATGATTAGGGTATTTCGATCTCTCCACGAAAGCAAGCTCTACATTCCGCCCTGCTCCTCCGCTCAGTTTGCTTTATCTTTTAGCGTTTTATGTCGCATTTGCGTACGCCAGGACCCGAGACGCGACTCCAGCTCGTCTTATTGTAATAAATTTAAAACATTTTGCACGCTTCATACACATTTTATGAATCCTGAGAGCCAGAAACTCGGTGGAAGGATGGGCGAAAGGGCGGCCAAAGTGCAGCCAGCTGAGCATCTTAAGAGCCGAGCGGAGAAAGCGAAGATATTTTATTTGGCCATTGAGACACCGAAGAGGGTAAAAGTGCAATGCAATTGGGATTTATGTAAATGCTCTAATATATATATATGTATAAGTGTAGTATATCCTGGCTCTGTGTGCAAAACTTTCAACATAGATTAAAAAATGTCAACGGAATTTATGCGGAATTATGCAATACTGGCAGCAGCGCTAACAATTTCGAAAGCGGGCACCCAAATCTTTTATGCATATGCAGAGCTGACATTACCCATACGCCCCGTACGCCGAAGGCAAAACTGCAGCGGCAAACTTTTCTCCGCCATTTTCAATGCCACCTACATACATACACACGCACACCCATAAACAATAAGCAGAGACACTAACAATGCGCCTTTCATTTTTAATAATGCTGCGAATGCATATTTTATAATGGCAGCGAAACAAACAAACAAAAAAAGCGTGTAAATAGTGAAAAACTAGCGGGGAAAACCTTGCGACAGCAGTCGCAGGTGCACGGTAAATCAAGGGGAGCTCAGTGCCACGCCCTCTGCATTTGAATAATGCGCGAACAAATGAGGAACGGAAAAAAAAAATGTATATATCACAGGACCACATTGAAAATACATGATAATTTCACTTTACGAGGGGAAACTAAACTGAATTGGAAATCGTCGGAATGTTGGAGCAAGTTTTCTGCTTTCTTAATAAAATTTTTATATGTAATCTTTTGTTAATAATAAATTAATAATTTCCTAAATTTGAATATATTTTTCTTTTCTGTCTTACAATCCCCACTCTTGACTTGGCCAAACTCAAACAGGAAACGAAACTCCTTTGATGAAGACCGAGCAATTTTTTGCATTCGGTGGCTAGGAAAATCGAAACCGAAACTGAAGCTTCATTATGAGAGTCGGAAATTGTTATGAAAATTGACTTTTTAGCCGCAGGCCAAACTAATTTTGCCGGTTTTCTCGTTTTGCCATGGCTCCGAGAGTGCTGCGCGAACTGCTCCTTTTCCGCTTCGAAGGTGGCCTGGGCCTGGTTATGGACTCCTCTCTGTGGAGCATCGTTTCTCCCTCTGAATTCCGAATGAGAAGCAGCAGAATCGTTATCATTTGACTGGCCATTTGGTGCTTATCAAAAGCTGATTGCAACTGCCCGCAGCTGGCCATTCTCTGCTTACTGCTCTTATTGGCTTCCTTAGGTCTGCTGATGTTCATTATTTGGGGTATATAAGCACTAGTGAACATTGTTAAAAAATATTTAATAATTGGTAGAACTGAAAACAAACTACTGATTAAAGAAGGTTTTTGGTAAGTTTAGATTTAAATTGCTTTCATTTATTTGTATTGTTCTATAAACCATCCCCAGAGATGAGTACTTATTAAGCCATCACATTCTGCATGTTTTTCTTTGTCATATCTTCTGCTTGTTGGATATGTTCCCTCTGTTCTTTGTGCGAACTTATTGCCCTCGAATCAGCCCGACTGCCAGTCATCTTTGTTTATTGTTTTTCCCTCGCACTGGCATGTATTTTCCGTTTCTGCAGCCACTGCACTGCACGGCTAGTGATTTTCCTCCCTGTGCCACAAGAGAGTGCAGGAGCCTTTTGACTTGTTATTGCATATAAACTTTATAAATCTTTTGCTCGGTTAAACTTTTGCAATTGAGTTGTGGATACAAATTAACTCAACTTGCTGTGAAAACTTTTCCTAAATAACAACAGCAAAGCCAGGCAGCACCATCGGCAGAACTTCAGTGGCAGCTGTGGCGGGCAACAATAACATTTACCTACAGTAAATCAAAAGTTTTTCGGGCCCATTCGCAACATTTCTAAAGTGCCGGCTGCTTTTGGGAATGCCTTTACCCCTTTCCCTGTTCTCACTTTGGGCGGTCAAAAGTTAGTCCGAAATATTATGTGCAAATTCTCTCAATTTTGTTGCCCCCAAAAATAATTAGATTTAATGGAAATATCATTAGCTGAGAAGAGCAGATTCATTAGAGGGGAAAATGCAAAGGATAACTACTTATTTGAATTAAATAATTGAATTGCTTATGGTAACAGTTAGTAGATGGTGAGTAAAGTGCTCTCATAACAAATTAAAAGTTAGAATTTAATTTAATTTAAATTGTTACAATTAAATACCACTCACACACTGAAACAATAGCAATCAATACTCCCCATTCAATTCCTTAATCTAAAACAACAACATTTAAGCTCTGACCTACCTACACAGCCCCCGAGGAGGCACTCAAATGATTTGTTAATTTCCCACAAATTTGGAAATTTAATCAAACCGAAACCCGAAAAGGTCCCGCGGCAACTTCGGGTATCCCCTCGACGCACTTACAGCTTCCACTTAATCAATTTTCCCGGCCAGGTGACAATTAAGCCAAAGGAGAAAAAGAGCCCAAGGCCTCGGTGGAAGAAGAAATCTAATTAGCTGTTTGTCGCCTCACGATTGCGGGAAAATCAACAATGGAAATGGCTATTTTGAATGGGGAAAATGTATCCGGCAGATGATTTTCATCTATTTGGAGTTGATGTTTTGGGTGTCGTGTAATCGCTTGGCCAAACAAAGCGAACCGATTAATTCCAAGCCCCCAATCGTTCTTAATTGCGACTGGGAAATTTATGTAGCTCTCTGAGCCATTTCCATGTGGGGGAAAATGTGGCAGACAAGTTTTCCCTTTGAAGGCCATCAATTTTAATCGAAACCCGAAGAGAAACGGAAGCTAATCAAATCTAAAAACGGACACGTGCCGGACCGCGCTTAATTGATTTCAATTTGGCCACTCAAAGTGCCACAAATTACACGATCCCCGGCAAAGTTTTCATAAATTTGCCTTTGGAGAGAGACACTTCAGACTAATTTGCGACACATTTCGCTCAAATAAAAAAAAAAAAAACAGGAAAAACTTTGCCACCGCAAAAAAAAGGAGATGAATGAAAATAACAGAAAATTCAACCGAGGCCAAAAGGGAAATGACAAAAATCAGGCAGCCGCTCAAAACCAAAAGAATGAGCGGAAAAAAAGGAGCTGAAAATTTTTTTTGTTGGAAAAAAGAGCGTTGAAAATTAAGTGGAAATGAATTGCTCGCTTGAATTTCAATGGAGCGTCCGGCACGTTAATGTTTACTCAAGTGGAAATCGAGTCACTCGCGATGAGTCCGCCACTCCCCCAATTTTCCCGGCCAGTCTTTTCAGGACAACCACAAAGCGGGAAAATGGGAAAAACAGCGCCCGAAAAATGGCACTAAAAGCGAGCACAAGACATCCAGCGAAAAGTCAGGAGTAGTGGGAAAGCAAGAAATGGGAAAAGCGGAAAACCAGAAAAGCGGGAAAGCAGAAAAGAAATTTCTAACTGGCTGCACTGACTGACTGATGGAACGATGTGTTTGGCGTTTGTCATCTCAATTAGTTTGGCTTCTGGGGTGGGTGGAAAAGAGTGGAAACCACTCATCTATCAACATAAATTGATATTCTTATCCAATGACCAGATCTGGCGGGGTTCTCTGTTTAAATGTGGAATTTCGGAGAGCTTTATCTGTTTCGAGCTACTGTTCAGTGAACTTGTACGAATTATACTTATTTAAATGTGCAAGCAAGTAAATTCATTATAATAATAAAGGTTTAATTAGTATATACAAATTTCTAGATAATTTCTATGGCAGTGGGTCTAAGGTCGAAAGTACAACAATGATTCTACCAGGAGAACCTTGGAGATCCATAAGAGTCTAAAAGAAGATTCGCTCTTTTACAGAGAAAAACGTATCTCTTTTAGAAAAATTTAATATATTTAACAATCGAATTCCTTTTGTTATCGTTAACTTTAAATTAATAAGAAAATTACTGAAAATAAAGTATATGCTACCAACACACCCAATAAATTATAAATGAAAAACACACTTTGCACTCAATATATCCCAAGCTAAACAGATGGAACGACCCCCAAATTACCTCCAGATGATCCTCTGCGCAACTTTTGTTTACATTTTATGGCCTGTCTAACTTTTGGCTAGACTGAAAATCAGTTCGGTTCAGTTTATTTCATTTCGGACTCTATGAGTTTAAATAATCCCCAGACGAAGTTTAATCCCGCTCATACACACACGACAATGACAGCACACACTTGTCAGGGGCATTAAAAGCGACGCGACGTAGGGTCATGTCGGAGAGGGGGTGTTGTTGTAAAATCCCCATATTTGTTATATTTTGGGGTGGACCGTAACCCATAAGCCATAACCGTATTTAGCCGCAAAAATCCAGGGACTCGCTGTGTGTTGGAGTTAGTTTATTACTTCGTTTTTAGTAGCTGCCAATTTCAGGCGACAAACAAGAGGGCATCAGTGGCCAAAGAGATGGAGCTATGGCTGCGGCTAGGCTGGGGCCAAGGGTGGAAGAAAGAGAGGGAGAATAAGTACACTTAGAGAAAGGGGTTAACAAGCAATCATACAGTAGAAGTTTAAGTTAAGTTAAGTTGGTAAGTAGTGCAGATAAGTACAAATTAAGATTAAACTGGTTCTCTACTTTCTAAGAAAGTGTTTGTTACCAGAAACCAAAAAAAACCTTCGTTTTTTATCTGTATTCTTTTTTAATACATATTTTTTTTAAATATATTTAAATTAATTACCAACTCAGCATCTAAAGATTTTAAAAATCTTATTAGAAAGAATCTAATATTATTATTATTAGTGCAGATGGCAATGAACTCTGATCCCGGAACGTCCTACTTATATGAACTGCACTTGTTACGCACCCCACTAACCTCACCTTTTCACCCCTCATTCACTGCTCTTTCAGCACCTCCCTTTGGTCCACGCATTGTCCGGCTTTTATGGCACGTTGTAAACACTGCGCATAAACTTTGCACTAAAGTGTTGTCGTATAAATTGTATTATGGCAGCTCCCTGGTCGGTCATTCCATAAGGTTAGTCAGGGCTGCAGGACTTGTAGGATGTGGAAATGGGAATCTGACATAGGAGTAGGGACTTCGTTTCCTACTCAGACGCAGATTTGCAAGCAACAAAAATAAAAAAAAACTATAAGCAAGTCTATCTTTTTAAACTTCTACCTTGGATTTAAAAAATAAAATAATTAAGTTACAAATGAAACTAAAATAACGTACAGGAATTTAATATCTTGATATATAATATAATATCTAAGATCTTATTTATAAACCCTTCTTAAAATTCCCACCATGGATTTAATTTCTGAACTCAAATAACATTATAATAAGCAATAAGTTCGCTATTTAATTCAGTTGTTATTTATCCAAGATATTTGTCTATTTTGGTTGGCGTTCGCTTTAATTACAATTGTTGTGGCCAGCCTTCAGTTAAACTTTCCCAGCATGAAGGGGGCGATAGTGGAGGGCGTGTCTGCTTGGGGCTTCTGTTTGGATACCAAAAACTGTTGAAGTGCAGGCATCTGCAGCAAAGGCTTCAGTTTGGGAAAACTGCACGGAGATAGTTCGTCAGTTATCCAACAGTTTTCCTCAATATTCGCGTTTGTCTGTGGCGGGGAAAAGTAAATTGCATTTTCGCGACCAGATGCAGGGCATTTCATTTAACATTTGCAGTGGGTGTTGTACTACCTCTATTGCTGCCTTCATAATTTAGTCTTATATATGCTTAAATTGATTTATTTCTTCCAAGGTTGTAAGGTTTTAAAAATCGTATAATAAATAAATGAATACTTAACACTTAATCTAATTTATTTTAATAAGAATGAAACCAAGAAAGCTTGACTACACTTTCCCTTGAATTTCCTTAAAGAGTATCAAACTGGTTCTACTATTCTAGGAATGATTTGCCCTGATTCGTGTTCATTCCGTGACCATTATTTTGGAAGCTTCAGTAGTAGAGACGGTTGGGTGGGGGAACGCAAGGATCGCATAGAAGCGGAGGAAGCTGAATGTGCAGAATGCAACCCAATGCTCCATCTCGTTTTGTTTGCTCTTGGGCCGCCAGACATTTTGGCCCTAAACTCATTTGCATGATTTTTCATTTTCGCCAGAACCGAGCCCCTATCTTCAGAGGGCCCTTTTCCTCGAACGGCTGGCCTGCCCCCTCGGTCCGGCCCCCATTCCATTCAGAGTCTTCATTACACAGGCCAACAAATAGGCATTCGAGATGAGCATCGTAGGCATTTGCATTTTCTCTCATTTTGGCCAATTCCAATCATCTTGTCGATTTTAATTTCGATGGCAAATGGATAAGAGTAAGTGGTCAAGTCGAGTTTTAATAGTGGTCTATGAAAGCTTTTAGCTTTTCATGGAAAACAGTATTGCCTCGAATAATGAAGAGAATGAATCTGAAACTGACATTTCAAAGCACATCCGGAGAGGGTGCTAATGTCAAAGGAAGATACTTTAGTGGTTTCGATTTGTTGACTTAAATTGCTTAACTTACTAATTTACCGAAATTAAAATACAAATTAATTTTAAACACCCATGCTAGGGAGATAATTAATTAAAACACCATGAAATAATAAGAAAATAAATAGAAATCCTTTATTGCAAAAGTCTTCAAAGCTCATTAAAACAATTAACAATTATTTCTTTCAACTTTCTCAAAAGTAGGCTTCACCCTTAAAAATATTCTCAATATTTTAATTGGCTAACAATGCACAAGTTTTTTTAAAAAGAGTAAAAAAAGAAGGAAAAGGAAATACATAGTAAGGACAGAGATGGAAAACCTTGCGTGTGCCACTGAGTCATAAATCATAGTTAATGTTCATTTTTTGCGTGATGATTCGCCTTTCGTTTGTTTGTATTTTGTTTCTCTTTTTTCTGCCCTTTTTTCTATTCATTTTTTTCCAGGGCCCACGGCGACTGTCACTTTTGAAGGCCGCGATGGCCAAAAGGGTTGGGTGAAGAAAAGGGGTGGCAAGAGAAGAAGTGCAGCGACAACAAATTGGCTGAATTTCCTTTCACGGAAAGTTTGCCTGGACCTTGGCTGATGACGATGACTCAACTCTGAGGGGGTCTACTTTATATTTATACTTTTTTTATTGCTTACAAGCGAAACACAAAAAACAATATAAATAAATAAAATAATAATGTTTAATTATATTTGGGTTATTTATATTTAAAAACAATAAATTCATTCTATAGTTAACTTATTAACTTAATTCAAGGCAATACTCATTTCGTAAGTAACTTACGAGTTGATTCGGAAAGGTTAAGTCTCAGTTAAAAAAATACCTTTAGACTTGAGTATAGACTTAATATGCGTATTAAAAATTAAAATCTTTTTATTAAAAATAAAAATATCCCTCCTGTAATATAATATATTTTTTTTATTGGTAATTTGGTAAAGAGCTTCTTGAAAATATTGCAACTAAGTACCTCCCAAACGGCATACTTCCATTTCTCTAATTTCACTTTCAAGACCGTATAAAATATAATTTCTTTTAAAATAATTTTTATATGGGATAATTAATTAGTTATTCGATCTGTTAAATTTTTTTCTAGTGTAATTTTCATTGCAGTTGAGGCTGCAATTTAGGTTTTAGTTTTTGTCTGTGCGTATTCAATTTTTTTTCGCCTTTACTGCATTTGACATTTGGTGACTTCTGCTTGTGCGCGTGTTATTTATGTGAGTTTTGGCCCGTGAAGTTTGTTTTTAGCCCGAGGACAAAGCGCGAAAGTGTGAGATGGAGGAAAAAACAGTAGAGTAAGTCGCAGTAACTACCAACAAGTTTATATGAAAAGACAGCGGACTCTGGGAGGTGAAACTTTGTCGCATAAGTTTGGCTGCTGCCTCACATAAGTGGGTAAGTCCCAGCCCGTCTTCCAGGCTCCCAGCTCCCAGCTCCCAGCTTCCCGCTCCCAGCTTGTGGCACAATCAGCTCAATGTTTGTTTGCAGTTGTCTTGTTCGCCTTGTTGTTTGTTTGCCTCTTTGTTTGTTGCTGCTCTTGTCGCAGCCCTCGTGTTTGCTCCTTGGGCAAACACACATCTGGCGGGGAAGCGGGGCACTCGGCACTCGAGTAATTCATATTCATTAGTTGCTCCATTGTGTCATTGTCCTGAAATTGTAATTCTCACCAGAAAGCGCTAATAATTAACTTTGTTGGTCATTTCCAGAAGGAGCTGTGCTCCACGAAACTGTGCTGACATATTATCAGATTATGGAAATTAGTGGGAAAATACAGAACTTAAATATAAACTTTGAATTTGAATTTATCCAGAGCTCTTACATTTAATTTTGAATTTTAATTATAGCTTACAACCTTCTCTGTATATATCTTATTTAAGTCTGGAAGTTCCACTACTTTTTGCAGCTAATTCAATTACTTTCTGCGCTATGGCTCATTGAGCATTTGATCGTCAAGCCATGTCAGTTCTTTTGCTGTTGTTTACACCAATTTAATTGAATTTCAGTTTAGCTTCAAGTGGTAACCATGTCAAAAACAAGAACGGCAAGTCGGTAAGTGGCAAACTTGTCAAATTTGGCGAAAAACTAATTAAATTAGCAGAGAAGGGAAAAATACTTTTCAGATACACGAAAAGGGGAAAAGTTTAAACAGGTTAAGAGGGTTTATATTTAATTTATTAAAAAAGAACATATAAATGAGTAATGATTAATGCCATGAAAGAAAAAATATTTACTATTTCTCAACTTAAGCTAAGATATTTTTTCTTAGCTTTTTAATTATTAATCTTAAAGGAAAATGTTCTTAATCCCTTCCTTTTCCTTAGTTTCCATTAAAAGAAAGCCATTTATGCCAATGAAGAGTTTAGCCAAAAAAGGAAGTTTAGCCCCTCTGAAGTCAAATTGAATTCCAAACAAACTTCGTAGCCAAATGGCGAACACCCTCGCCCACGTGTAGTGTATAATAATCAGGATGACACACACTCGCACACACAATCGGGAGGGGCTGGGGCTCTGGTAGAGAGATGCCAACTTTATTTAACTGTTTGCCAAGCTGTCAAGCGCTACCTAACTGCTAGCACACATACACGAAGCGGATTCCAGGTGATCCCAGGTATTGGTTTGGTTTTGGCTGCGAATTTCACTGGGTTGAGCATGGAAAATAGGAGGAAAATAGGGGGTGCTGCAGTAGGTGGTTTGTGGAAAGCCAAAAAGGAAACGCGGAACATTTGCGCTCAACGTGTTTGCCTTTTGGAACGCTTCACGCTTCGATTGAACGCAGGCAAAGGCAGAAAGTAGGAGGAATGGAGGCAGGAGCACTCATTTTAATCTTCCTGGGAAGGGTTCAGGTAAAAGGAGTTCTCCTGAACCTCAGATACCTTGTAGAAAGATGACAATTACTTATTTTACAATCGAAAGGATTTTGACTATTAAATACTTATGTCACTTAATAGGTTATAATATTTCTAGCTTATGGTATTTGTTTCCTATACTAAACATTAAATATTTAATTTTATTATTTAATTTATCTGCAATAATGTATTGCATTTTAATTGAAAAAAAAATTAGATATACCCCTTTTGAGATTCACATTTGCCGGGTATTAAAACCCCAATTGCCAACCAAGCAAACAGTGAGCGGGCAGATAAGGAGAGTGTGTGTGTCTGTGTGTGCGGGTGGAAATGCAAAAATTAAATTTTAAATATTTATAAACTACTGGCTGGTCACAGGGAGCGGCGGTGGGGGGGCTGAGATGATGGAGCAGGGCACAGGATGGTAGGTAGGCCAATAAAAGGAATTTGCAATTGGTCTGATTGGCTTTTAATCGCAGCAGACAGTTTTTAATAAATATGCATAACCGTTTGCCAGTCGAATTGCAATACAGTGGGAGATCTTGTCGAACGGACACTGTAAGTATGTGGCATTATTCCTGGCAGGAATTAAGGGATTTTTCCAAGAGAGAGAAATGGTTAAGCAACTATGACAATATGCTTACAAGGGTATCTTAAGAATCCAGCAATTTAAATTAATTCATTTCATTTTGAAGCTAAATGTTGAGGTAGAAAATAATCATTTGCTTCTTTAAAAATTCTATTAAAATAATTAACAAAGTTATTGCTTTCAAGTTCACTGTATCTCTCGCGTTTTTTCACAAAAGTCGAGGGGGGTTATCCGATGCAACTTCTTGCGGAAACGGATGTTCCATAGCGGAGCGGAAGACGAAAGCCGAAAGCCGAAGGAATCGAGGAATATTTATGATTTTGCCATAAAATGCTGTTGATATGTGGAAGGAAGCCTGTTTTTCCCGCATTTCCCCCTCCTTTTTCGGTTCTCGCACTTCGCAGCCGTTACTTATGCACATATGTATGTAGCACGTGGCACGTAGCACTTGCACGGCTCCAGATCCAGATACAGGCACAGATACAGATACAGACACAGATACAGATGCACAGCCAGCGATACGCAATGCACACATCCTGCTACCATTGCACATTGTTGCCACCGAAGGAGGGGGCCACATAAGAAATGCAATCGGGCCAACTGCAATTCCGTAAATCGAAGGAAAAATTTCCTAGCCCCATCAACATCGCATCTCGTCTCTGCCAAAGAGGAGAGGCAATCAAACATGGCTGGAAACTCAAACTCTTGCCAGGCACACGAAAAACAGTTGTTGACTGTTTGCCGGCATCGCCTACATTCCCGTTGTGATCATCGCCAGCCAGCATCGGAGCATCATCATCAACTGGCGAAACGAGAAGAGAACAACGCAGAGCCACACTCCTCGTCATCGTCACTTTTATGGTGCTGTTTTGTCGCATTCACTGAGCTTATAAGCAGCTTCATATGAATGACATTGTGCAGTGAGAGAAATTGGGAAATCTAGAAATAATAAAGCTTGCTGAGTCTACTATAAATACTATAGATTAAAATTGATAGAATAAATTTTTGGATAAATTTTGCATTACAAGTATTCAAGTCTTGTATTTAATGTTGCCTTAACAACGGACAACTTACAATATTAAACCAACATTAAAAACGTATTTAAAATTATTAAATTAGCTTTATTTTACCTTTATTTTGTTTAGAAAGAAACGAATTTAAAATTGATTCTTCTCTTTTAGATTCCTTTAATTTATAAATTCTTCCAATACAAATTTTATTATCTGGTATTTCCTAATGAATTTCCATATGAACAGATAGTTATTAATACAAATTATTCTGTCATAATCTTAATATGATTTCAAAGTATGGGATTTATATATATATTGATATATATCCCTATTATTTTTCCAAGTGCATGGGCTCAAGTCTAAAAGTGCTACTGCAAAAGGCTTGTTTATTTGCTGGCAAAATTGTGAAATAATGTGCAGCAATCAATTCCCAATACAGTGCCCTCTGATCCCTTCACCGCCGGCTGACTGGGGCCGCACTGCTGCATGGGGAGCTCCCACCACCGCCCCAATCGCATTTTCCACCCCTTATTCCCTGGACAGAGGAAATCGGGGGAAAAATGGTGTGCAGTGAAGTGGTTTGAAGTGGCAGCTGCCACAGAACCAACTGCAACTGCCACAACTGTATTGGTTGGCCCCGCCCCTCATCACCATTCGATTACCGCCCGACCCCTCCCCCATTTCCATTCGCTTTCCCCGCTGTCTCCACTCTTATCCCCTCACTTTTTCCATCTCATATCGTAGGTAGCATGTTTGTGATGAATATGTTTACATCAATAACAAAAACTACAGTACGAAGCATCAATAATGAAGCGTTGCTCTGACTCCGCTTTTCCACCTACCACCCACTGCATTTCCCTCCCTCTTCCGCCATCGTTTCCCTACCCGCCGACCCCCAGTCCGGAACACGTCAAAATGAGTTTACTTTGTGGTCTGATGGCTGCGATTGCATACTGCTCTCGTGGAGTATGATGCATCGAGTATTGAGTACGCAGTACATATGGAGGACTACATCGAGTACCAGACATCCTCAACCCAATAACAATGACAACAGTATTAGAAACAAGGATTATTCAGGGATTGCTCCTTGATAACTTGTGAAAGTGATTCCGTCTACAGTCTACTTGGGGATTTGTTATTATCCCTGGATGAATCGTGGATATTTTTGGAGAATGGAGAATGAAAAGCAATTGGTTTCTAATTGTTGATATTATTGTTTCCTTTATTATTTGTTATGGAGAACAATGATTAAATGTCTAAATATTTGTTTATATTTTATAGATCACAATACCCATAAAAAACTATAATACAACCACAGGGAAAATACTTTTAATGGATAATTGTAAAAATGTTTTGTTGTTGCATTCTAAATCGAGCTTAAAGTTATGCCATTCTTTAAATAAGAAATATAAAATTAATGAAGCCAATATATGTACTTTGAAAAATATTTTTTTCAAACTTCTTATATCTAAATAGTAGTCGTTGAGTTAGACCTCCTGGAAAAAATGAATATGTATTTAGTCAGTTGAATTCTACATCGCAAAGTAGTTACACTTATTCACACCCAGTTCCATACAGTAAGTTAAAAATTATAGTTAATCCTTAGCCAGAATAAAAAATATGTAATTTATAATCCTCATCCAGAACACTATGGCGAAAAATGAAGTCAAGGGCATTTTGAGATCGGGGGCAGCAGCCACCACAAATTTAAATGTACGATCGGCCAAGTTCGATGAGGTCAACATTCTGGCCACCTTTCACCCCGCCAACAAGGACTACGGCCACATGATCATCGATGAGCCAAAGACTCCGTTTGTCTTCGACGATGAAATACCCGAGGAGTTGAACATGAATGCCTTGGTTGAGAAGTTGCGGATCACATCGCAGGCGCAAATGCCAGCATTCGGGTTCGATGACGACTCCGATGAGTCATCGGAGGATGACGCCTTTCCGGAGTCGATAGAGGAGAGTGTGCGCCGGATGGAGTTTGAACGCCTTCGCAAGTCGCACTACAAAGAGTTCTTCTCCGTGCCCCTGGCTCGACGTCTTATAGTCGACGAATTCGGCTGCAAACATAGCTCCGAAGAGAGTATTTCCATGGAGACAAATAGCGCTGGGGATAACATGATGGATACTTATGGGGAAATGTGTTACCCGTGCGGTGAACAAAGTCCGGTGCCAAGGTCCTTTTCTACGGATATTTCCTCAGATAGCAATGATGCTAGTAAAGTTTATGAGCCGGGCTTCGATCCCAAGCACCCCTGTTACCAGAAATTAACGGCAAAGATCGACGAGCCGATTCCAGAATCACCGAAATTCAGTTCATTGACTCGCCTTCAAACAATTCCCTCGGTCGTATCGGACGGTCTAAATATCAGTGTTCCCCATTCGAGTACTCGTGTGACAACTACAGGCAAACACACCAAGGCGTCCGTATCTACCACCAGGTTTGGACCTCCAGTAGTCCGCATTTGCACCGCCGAGAGGGAAGCCAAGGATCAAACTAAAAAGAAAAGAATTTCGTAAGAGCGCAACGTCGCGTGTGTTTATTTAAATAAAATTATTAGGCTAAACACAATCGTATTTGTACTTAATTGTAAATAATTTCTTTCAAGTAGGCATATTTCTTTTACAAAATTAATTGAAAACACATCAAATTTTAAAAGGCTTTGGCAACTTTAAGAAGCTTCTACATAAATTAAGTAAACACATCTTTGCAGCCTTAAAGTTTGACCAGCCGATCGATTAAAATGCCTTCGAGTATGTTTCTCACAAACTTAGTTTCAAGCTTAATTTGGGGCAGACCCTCTTACCTTTGGCCTGGCTAATTGTAGAGCTGCTGATATGATTAGCCCTTATTCACCCTCAGTTTCCCCATTTATCGGCACTCGGCCTGTCCAAGTTCATTTTGCTGGAGAATATTTAATTACGGCCTGACCGGACCGGACTGTAATTACCATTGGCGAGAGAAACAGATACAATGGATGCCAAGGAGGCCAAAGTTTGCCTAATAACTTGTTTCGGCATTTTGCCTCGTAATTGAAAATTCCTTTTGACAGTCCAAGCAGCCGAGAGTTTTCCTTCCGGCCAATCGCCCGGCCATTGTCGGTAACAAATTCATTTTGATTTAATGTCTGAGCTATTTCAATTGTGTTTTGAATCTGATTGTGCGCCCTTTAAAATAATTCCCAGACTATTACACCTGCCCAACGAACTGCTATAATTATGCAAAATGTTTAATTTAGCCATAAAATCCGGCAGAGTTGAAGTTTTATTATTATTGAGCTTTGGCCAGAGCGATGGCAAATGAAAGAACAACACAAAACCGGATAAGAGAGCGACAGGAGGTTGGGTCAAAGTTCATGAATATTTATAGGGTGATGTTATCAATGCATGGATTTCAATTAGATTTATTTGCGAATACTTTGGAATTAAAGGTGACAAAGCTGATAAGATTGCGCTGAAAACGCAAGCACTTTAAATCGTTTCTGGGTTAACAAGTTAAGGAATGCTAAGCTAAAGGCAATTAGCTGGGAATCACTCACAACTTAATTCAATATTTACAATTTATTTAATAACATTACCAGCAAGAAATCCCCTTTTGTTGGCAATCCTTCCATTTGCCACAGACATTTAATTGTTGTTCCTTTCGCCAAGGCGCTTAACTGCATTTAAACCGAAAAACACTTAAATTGGACAAACAACACGGATGGCTTAACCCGCTGGCAGCCGAACTTAACCCCACAACGAATGCCGTTGAAGCCATTTAATGCGAACTTGCCATTTGTGCCACAACTGATGGCCGAAGCGAAATTTAAGTTGCCTCCAATTGATGGCCGCAGCATCTTTGTCGCCGTCCGAGTCTCCGGCTCCGGAATCGGGTCCGGCTCTGGCCGCCATCTCCGGATCCATCTCCATCTCCGGATCCGTCTCGGTCCCCGTAACAATTGCCGTGTACATTTCATTAAGTGCATAAGCCCGTCCGGCTGTCAGCGATTCCCTCTTCGTCCTTCTTTCACTTCCCTGCGCTTCCTCTGTTCGTGCTGAGCGTTTTTAAGCCGGAAAATTATTTTTAATGCTATTTACACTCACAAATGAAAATGCAAGCGCAAATAAAGGCCGCCAGCAGTCACGAACTGGCCAACAACTTAACTGGCATAAATGCTACTGTCCAAAGAAATATATAGCAAGACGAAATCCGTAAGGGATCTGAGTAGAAGAATCAGAAGGTACCTAGTATAGTACTTAAGAAAAGCCCTTTTAATACTTAAATAGTTTCAAATAAATATAATATTTTTAGTTGTTTAAAACATACCTTAAAACCTTGTTTCAGATTGCTAAGGGTACAAGGTATAATCTCTGTAATTCCATGTTCAGTGTGTATCATAATATTACTTTCCTTTTCATAATTTATTTATAAATGATTGAATTCCTAATCTATCTGAAAACATATATATAGCATATAAATTATATTAATATTTATACCTCCTCCATTTTCCACAACCATCTTCAACCCGCAAGTGTACTGGGTATTGAAACAACAGAAACCAGGGAAAACTGGACGTGAAGCTGGGCAGACAGAGCACGAGGCCAAAGGAAAAGGAGCTGCCTTAAAGCTGCTGCATAGTTGCCGGCTGTGGACCTCGACCTGAACGCGTGTCGCTAAAAAAGTTCGGCTAAATATTTGCGAAAGCATTTTCGCTATTTGCGATGGCATTTCGTGTGGCATGCGGCATCTGCCCCCCCTCGGGCATCCACGGCTGCAAGTGCAGCACGCAAGGAAAACCCAGAGGATTTCCCAGAGATGGCAAACGAGCTGCACTTGCCTCGCTGCGGCATCAATTTTCATTTTGATAAATTATAAAATGGCCCAGCGCCGGCACCCAGAACACATCCTTGCCCGAAGGCTAAATGGATTGCCTGGCGCTGGCCACGGCGTTAACCCACGACAGCAGCAGCCTTGAAAATTGAAAGCCGATGGGAACGCCGAGGAGGAGACCACCCGGCAGCTTAGATGGTTAAATAAATGAGGTAGGAGCTAAGCGGTGGGGAGGTTCCGATGGCGACTTTATCGAGACATCAATCATCGTAAATGCAAGTGGGCTCTTAACCAATTTCGCTGTGGTTTATTGAATTAATGGTCTAACTTTTCAACCGGAAATGGGTATTTAGGAATCCTTATTTGGTAGATGTGATCACAAAGCTCCAACTGCTTCTTCTGCTGTTTTAAATTAAATGTTTTTCGTATGCTAGGAAATTACCACTTTTCAGAACCAAAAGGGTCTTGATTTTTTTTTATATTTTTGAATATGCAACTGCTAGTGTCTCAGTCAAGTGACATTTTTTAATTGATTGTATTCCCCGCCTTTTCTAGCTAATAAAGATTTATGTAGTTTCAAGTTTGTTGATTTTTTTATGCACCTGGTCAAACAAAAACACAAAAAATATAAACGAATACGTGGGGTTGGTCAGGATTCAGGATCGGGAGCTAGAATTCAGGAATGGGGGTGGCTCGAGTCAGAGGTCAGGGTCACGCAGGTCACCCCTTTATACCAACTTCGCCTAAACAAATATGGAAATGCACGCAAGCCAGAAGCGAGCACGTAGCCAGGATAAAGACCAGAAAAATGTCCTTAGTCCTCTCTAGCTCACTCCCTCTACACCCGACTCTCTTACTCCCTTCATTTGTGTTTATTTGTAATCAATTAAAGGATAAGGCAATCTATTAGAAAGCCAGCTGTCCGCTCCATCATGGTGGCGTGACTGGTTTGGTTAATATACAGCAGCTGAAGGAAGTTAAACCTTCCCTCGTCACTACTTTTTTTGTCTGCTTAATTGCTTAGTTAAGCACGCATGAATATATTAATATTTTGGCACAAATTATGCATATTATGATAGCAATAAATATTTAAATTATAGAGATGAGTGGATTTGGTAAAGCTCTGGCATAATTTCATAAATTATTTTAAGGTATACTTTTACCTCTATAATTTCAGTCATAAGCTTAAAAAGCAGTGAAGGAATCATTTCCGACCCTATAAATCATATATATTCTTGATCAGCATCATCAGGCGAGTCGATCTAGCCGTGTCCGACAGAAAAAATTTTGTGACCCATTTTTTTCAAAATTTTATAAGGGGTTACATCGTTAAAATTTTCAAAATTCGACAAAAATTTTTATATTTTAAATTCCAAAATAAAGTATGCAAATTTGTTAACGTTTTAAAAACGATCATAGAAAAGCTTTCCGAACTGAAATAAACACATTTTTGGCTTAGTTATGAACGATTTAAAACTCTGATTCCTGATCCAATTGCAGGCTGCAAGGGTATAAAAACTTCGGCTTCACAATACAAAATATTTTCAATGCTCAACTCAAGATTTATTTGTAAAACATTCATAACAATTAAATTTAGTTGCATTTGTCATTAGCCTAATCCATTTTATTGTTCCGAGTTGACGATCACCATCCACTCGTTGTTGTTGTGGCAGAAGTAGTGGTGTAGCTTTGATTGTAGTTTCCGCCCCTATTTCGATAATTACCGCTATAACCTGATCCGTTTCCATTATAATTTCCCTGCCAGTTGCCAGATCCTCCTATTCCATTTGGGCCACCCATGCCATTTGGCCCTCCCATTCCATTTGGACCACCCATTCCATTCGGTCCTCCCATTCCATTCGGTCCTCCCATTCTATTTGGCCCACCCATTCCATTCGGACCACCCATTCCATTTGGACCACCCATTCCATTCGGCCCTCCCATTCCGTTTCCGTTTCCACCGCGACCACCCATTCCATATCCTCCCATTCCTCCGGGTCCCATTCCATTACCACCCATTCCGCCAGGGCCCATTCCGTTTCCACCTCGTCCTCCCATACCATTGCCACCCATTCCTCCGGGTCCCATACCATTTCCACCCATTCCGTTGCCGTAACCTCCTCTTCCACCCATTCCGCCTGGGCCCATTCCATTGCCACCCATTCCGTTGCCATTTCCTCCTCTTCCACCCATTCCATTCATTCCATTGCCACCGCCCATTCCACCCGTGTATCCCCCGCCCATGTTCCCTCCCATGCCATTTCCCCCACGACCGCCCATTCCGTTTCCATTAGGACCCATTCCATTACCACCCATTCCGTTTCCACCGTTTCCATTACCTCCATTCATTCCGTTGCCTCTTCCCATTCCGCTTCCACCCATTCCGTATCCTTGTTGATTTGCTTGACGTTTTGCACGGTCCTCAGAGTCTGTTGGTTTTTAAGAACTATACTTAGTTAAATTTAACAAAGGATTAATAAATTACCAACCTGAGCTCGAAGAGTACTGTTCCCTTGTTTCACAAGTAGGATATTCTCCACATTGATCGCCATCACGCTTTGATCCTGTGCAGGGCTCTCTGGATATAATGCATCTCTCTCCCGGGGCACAGGAAATGTCCCGGCAATCACGTCCGTATTCTATTCAAATACAAATTGATATTTTTATTCACTCAGCTTAAAATAAAAAAAATGCACTCACTTTTGTATGCCTCAACATTTGCTGTAATTGCAATTATTAAAAATATCCAATGAATTCGACTCATTTTTTCCAACGTTAGCTGTCAACGGAAAATACTTTCTGAATTCTGCATTTCTATCAACCCCATTTTTATACTTTTGTGCCCAACATGCATGAAAATGTATTATAATTATTTTTGACAAAGTAAATTTACCAAATGAACACATTAGTTAGCCACAATTTAATATTGTTGATTGATTAGACCAAGCTGTGAGATAGTCATGGCTTATTTGTTTACGTTTAATATTTTTCATTAAATATTTTTGTATTGCCATGGCATTGAACCATTTAGAAGGTCGGTGTAGAAATTATATGAACCCACATAAATTGAGTTCAAAGCAATTATTATTTTATTCTCAAGACTCATTTCAGTTTTGCACTGGTGACTTTTCTTAATAACTATCTAAAATTATACTCAAAACTGTAATTATCCTGGCTTGTTTGCACTTACTTGATATGTGTGAAACTGCCTACTTAGCGCAAATGAGATTATCTTGGCCTCAGTGTCCACAATTTACGAGCATAACAAATGGTACAAACTTTCGCACGGCCCTCCGACACTTGACGGTTTTCTTAGGAACTCGGAGAATCCTGCAGGAAGTGCCCGCCAAAGGGGGGCAGGGAAAGAGACAGGCTGCATCTTTATGCGCATATGTAAACATTTCCTGGCTACACGAAGTGCAAAAATCCCATGGCTAAACTAGTTTGGCTTAACACGGCCTCAACTTTTTGCCCAGTTGAAAAACTTTGCAGGCCCAAAGTACATATACATCATGCTTATACACGAATATATCTGTTCCACTATGGTGTTATAATTCACAACTCGAACCGGAAGTGGGCGCAAAAACTTTCACTTGAAGAAATGCAGATATTAAATTACCAAAGTCAAGTTGGCAACAGAGTTGAAAGTTTCGATTCGTCTGATTATTATTCTATTTTTATGTCAGGGGTTTATTCTATTTCCATATAAAGCTAAAAATTAAATTAGAGTACTATTTGTTTTTAGTTAAATATTTAAAAAAATTGTATACACAACGGACTTACTAAAACTCTAATTAACAGAAAACACCAAGCAGCTTTTGATATTCCAGAAAAAAATGCTCCTATATTTACAATAACTTTGTTAAAATTATTAAATTCACACATCTTTTGTTTTGTAATTGTATAAAATGGATACCGAGTACAGGAGCAGCTATAGATTACAGGGATATACGAAGCTAAAACCCTTTGAAACTGAGTGTTTGTGCAACAATGTAACACGAAACAACAAACAAATAGAATAATATCGAAAATACTTTCATTTCAGCATTATTCTGCAATATTTGAATTTCTCTTCAGCTCTCACAAACCGGCTGACTGAACCTGGTCATAGATTGGATTTGTTTCCCACTTTTCCACTTGCTTTTTTATACTTTTTCCATTGTTGTTGATTTTTTAGCTCGCAGTAAGGGAATTTCGCATACCAAAATTCCAGGCGGGCTGACTGGTTAGCCTTTGTTTGCACAGCTCTTCTCTGAAAGTGAGTTTTTAAAAATAACATTAAATACCCAAATTCAGTGTATAGACGAACCTGACAAATGACTATAATTTGGGGTATTTTTTCTTGGCCAGCTTGTGGCATTAAATTTATGCGTGATAGCCAAAATAAATATGCACACGAAATTATATGTTTTAACCTGTCAAAAGGTTATTGGCATAAATATTTTCTTTGATTTTGTGGCGTTAAAATTTCAATTTTTCGTGACAAACGGCTCTCATATATCCGCTTTTTTTCTATATTTATATTTGTGGGTCAGGAACAAGCTTAAAGTTGTGAAACTAATAGCAGAATTTGATTTTCAGTTAAATTACATTTTTAAAGTAACCCTATACATATAATTTGAGTAATATTTTAGGTATTATATTTATATACTATTAATATTATTGCTAAATGCTTATCCTGGCAAAAATGCGAGCTCTAGAAATCGCTTGTATTTTTTAAAGTAATAAAGTCACCGCCTTAGATAAATTTGATTGTATTTCCGTTCACTTTGACGACCTTTTAAAAGCAAAAAATAGGAACTAAAACTGAAACCAAAAGCAGCCCCACAAAATCGGCTCCTGACCACATCCCCTTTTGGCCCATAAACGGAGCGGACCCATCCTTTCCGTTCGGCGTAGACTTAACAGCTCGACAGCTGTCCGTCTGCGAGTGTGCAGTCGTGCTTGTGTGAGCGTTTTGCACTGAGGAAAAATATTTTAAAAATTTATTTTACACCTAGAGAATATTTTGTAGAGAGATGGTAGGAGGAAGCAAAAAGCACGGAACAGAATCTTTCACCTTCCCTATGATAATAATAAGTACCTTAATTTAATTGAATGCTTTTATATTCTGTTTAATAAAATTACATGTCTTTAATGCATTTAAAAAAAAAAATAAAATGCTTTCAGTGTGAACTTCTCAAGTACTGTCTGTGTACGCATGCATCGTTTAGATTTAGTGCCGCTTGTTACGCTTTGATGTCATGTCATTTATAAGCGACGCAGCGGCAGCGGCAGCGGCAGCAGCTTCGGGCTGACCCCAACGCCGACATCGTGCCACGCCCCTTCCATTTCACCGCCGCCCCTGGGCCAACCATCTGAGCCCCACTCGCCCTGGAAAACCAACCCGTTTGCTGCGTGCAACAAAATGCAAACTGACAGTTTAGCATGGGAACAAGTTCTCGGGCAGCGGAAAACTTAACATGACAGACCACGACAATGACGCTGGCGGAAAACTTAAAGCCGGCTTTAAGCTTGGTGTCAAAGGTCACGTGCCGTTACTCTTTTTTCATCAGAATCCTCACCCACACACACAGCCAGCTGAGTAATTTACGCACAATAATCCGCATCGCTGAGCTCTTCTTCCTTCGCTGGCCAGATGATTGATGTATGGACGTGTTAATTAGGTCCACTCGTGCCGCATTTACACTCCACTCTGTCGGTAAAATTAGGGACCAGCCAGAAAGCCAGTCGAGTTTTAGGACCCCTCAGATACCTAGCATGCTCTAGAAGAAGCCCGGTCTGTAGCGTAAGATATAGGCATAGATTTATCCAAATATTCTGTGGCTTAAACGAAATTTTGAAGGATGAAAACATGTCTCGTTGACAGCGGTATTTTAAGGACCTATCTTTAACTTAATACTTATATGATACAACGGCAATATACTCTTGACTCCTACAAGAACTGGGTAACACGAGTAGAATCAGCCAAAGGCAGCTGAAATTAAAGAGTGAGAACGCTGGCGAAGGCAATAAAAATCTAAGCAAACGAGTGGGCAACGAAACTTTGTTTGGGCAATTGATTGATTTCTGGACAGAAGCCCATTAATCAGGCCAGCCAAAAATGCTGATTTGATCGAAGGCGCAGCAGCGGCGAAAAAGTTTTTCGGCCAAAAAGCCCTTGATTACCAGTTAACCAGTGTTGCACAAGCCATTAAGTGGAGATTGTTCCTGAAAGTTGACTTGCAATTACCCATTAATTATTAAATGAAAATGTTAACATTTAATATTCGAAATATCAAGGGTTTATAAAAAAATAAGTTATTTAATTTGAGGCCTAAACTGTAGATTATTATTTAAACAAATGTAATCACTAACGAATTTGAACTTGACAAGCTTGTATTTGTATCTTAAAACTTATTTTGCTTAAAAAAATCTTACAGGCAAAGAGTACTTTCTAGCTGCCATATTTGTACACCGTTTTTGCTTTAGGCTTTCAGCCAAACAAACGCTGACAAATTCAATTTATTTCAAGTTCTCAGATCAACGTAAAAAATTGAACAAAAAAAGGCGGGGAAAAAAATGAAGAAGAGGCTCAAAGGCGGTGAGTGCTGCAAAAAGTGCAAGCTGTTCACTAAATCAAAAACAGATTTCGGTAACAAATTCGTTATGCACGTGACATGTCCAAACAATGCATGTGCCTTTGCCGGTTTGGTCGCCTAAAAGAAATTTGAATAAGTGAATTTAAAAAGCGTTGGCGGCGACTAAGGCAGCCGGAAAAAAAGAGGAATGGGTTCCAACAAAAAGTCAAACAACAACAAACCAAATGTGAACAGGGAAAAAAACGAATTTGTGTTCTCATAGTAAAGCCAAGGACACTTTCATGAAATGCAATTTCGCACTTGTAAACTTTTATGGCTAGCATGTGTGTGTGTGAGCCAAAGATGCGCAGGATTTGGCCAGTTTACCGATGAAGTTGTGGAAAATTCTCCAAAATTTATGGTAATTTATATAGCAATTTATGTTATTTAAGCTTTGAAAATAGTTATATTACGTATACGACATGTATAACATGTTTTTCATAGGGGGTTTGAAATGTATTTTAGATTTTTTCAAGCCGCTGTTTTAATTCAAATTTTAAGGGAAGTTGTTTTTTTAGACTGGAGAACAGGTAAATTACTTTTGAGAAAGAATATGTATTTCCTTATGTTTTAAGAGAGAAATTGCCAAGTGCCAAATATCATATATATAATAATAATGTTATATTTCCTATGATGTCCCCAGTTTTGACTTGAATTTTCCGGTCAGCGTGAAAATTTCCCGCACATAAATATAGCTACAATATATGAAAAGCTGGACAGCACCGTCGTAGGTCCCCCGCTCCTCTCAACTTCATGGCTTTCACACTCTGCCCTACTCCTTTCGCAACCCCTTCCAAATCCCACCTTCTATCAGCAACATGCAAATCTGACTGTTGATGGCGCATTTTGCTTCGTCGGGTTTTCATTTTTCCCTGCCACCCACCCCATCATATCCCCATTTTTGGGTATTTTTTGTAGACTTTTTCGTATGTATTTCGGTGTGTATATTTGGGGGGGAAAACTTGTTTATTTGCATGTCGTTGGTTTCATTTGCGCCTAGGCCCGAAAAGGTAGCTACGCAGCCGGAGATCTCCCGCTTTTATATTTGCACACTTTGGCTAATGGATTTCCTTTACTGCTACTCATTTTTTTCCTCCCTTTTGCACTTTTGCGGTTGCACACGGCGTATGCTTAATATTTGTTGTATGCCTCATTTGCCTTGCTTCGGGATTCGTTTTCATTTTCATTTTCATTTTCGTTTTCGTTTCCTCGCCTTTCCCGTTGGGCTGCGCCGGGCATTTGCAACGCGTCTTAATTGAAAATTCAATTAGACCTGTGTAAATATTTTTTCGGGGCAGCTGCTGCAAATTGAGTTAAAGTTGTTTATCTAAATAAGAATGAGTGCAGCCTGCTGGTCGAAAGCGTCCCGCTGTTTCCTTGGCTCCCGCTCCTGCATTTTAATTAGAGTTTAAATATCTCAGTGCAAATTGGAAACTTTGCTCAACCGCAAAATGAAAGTGGCTTCGCTGCCCTTCGAAGTTTTTCCTCGTTACCTTTGCCCCCCCAATGGTTGTGTTTTGTTTGTTTGTTGTTTGGTAAAGCGATCCCAATTTGAATGACCCGAAATCAACAGAGTTGATTAGGTAAATATATATTTGAGCTGCTACTGCTTTCGCGGGAAAATGTTCATAAGCAGAGGTCACCGTCAAAAGTAGATTGACAAATTTTGAAGTATTTATTTTTATTTAAAACTAATAATTTCTCTATAAGTTAGCTTGTTAGATCCTAGATCACCATGACCTTTTAGGCCACCATTATGTTTCATAATATAAACAATATACAATTCTTTTGTGAGATAGTTGGAGGTCACCACAGCAACTAAAAATCCACTTTCCAGATGCCCCATTCACCCACACTCTTGGCTCCTTTCTCTTTTCCGTGACTTGGCTCACTGTGCAGCACGTGACTTGATTGTCAGTTGCAATTTAAGAATTTGATAGTTTGACAATGCATTTTTGCTCGTTTCGCTGCGTTTCTCCCCCGCATTGTCTAGCTTTATCCATCGATTTCTATTCGATTTGGAAATGGTTTGGGGGTCAGAGGTCAGGCAGCAGTTGGCATTTCACATGCAATGCGTGTCGAGGATGGAAAGAGGGGAAACAGAAAAGAAAAACACTAAAATGCCGTATAAATAATCGTCTATTTGGGTGACTTGGTCAAGGAATTTCAAATGGCATCAATCGCCTGGTTAATGTCTTAAATGCACACAATTTCAAAAGAAAACTGAAAAATAAATTTGCTCTTAGATAATTGTTTTAAATTGTATTGATCAGAATTGAATTGATCAAATTGAAACAAAAGGATGCTAGCTTCATATTCAGTTATTAATCTTAGGTATAACATTTATTTTGACAAATAGTTCAAAAGTATTTCCTGTAATTAAAACTTTAAAGACTTTAAAAACTTTAAAAAGAAAGTGTTACTTGTAATGCTTGTAGAAAAAATAAATTAAAATGCAAATTTCCCTTTTCTTTTACTATAACTTTTAATATTCCTGTAAAAGTCACAGCAGGTCATTGAAAATTATCGTCAACGGACAAATTAGTTGGTAAATTGAATAGCCAGCGAATCTTTAATCGCTTCCATTTTGGGAACAAAAATATTTTCCTCTCTTTGGTATGCTTTCATTTCGGGTTTTCTCTGTTTCCCTTTGGAGGGCTTAACTCATTCATGTGCGAAACTTTTCAATGGGCAGTCGAGGGCTGCGACCACAGTTCATTTAAGCGTGTAAAAACATAAATCAAAAAGGACCGGCCTAATGGCCACACACACACACAGAGTTTTCCTCTCTTTTCCACTCTGTCTCTATTTTTCCACTCCTTTTCTACCGTTTTCAGTCTTTGTTTTTCGCCCCCTTGACTCCGCACTGGGACACGAAGTGTATATAAATTGCCTACTTGCATTTTAATTAAACTGGCTAAAAAGCATAGTCAATGTCAAATGCTAGACCAACTTTTGCCTTCCTACTTTCGGCTCGGACAATGGCCTGTAATGTGGGCATTCGACCCTTTAATTGACCAACTGACCGCGGTTGACTTTAAGCAAATTGAAAGGACTCAATTCAGTTGTAGCCATTGTTCAGGGAAAGTTCCTTGATTTACTGAAAATTTATAAATTATTTTTATGAGAGTTTATTTTGTAAGAACCTTAAAGGTTGAAAGTAAAATATAAAATAGTATATAACAACACTATAAGCAGAAAGTTATACAAAGTATTGACTATAATTATAGCAAAAAAATAAATACTTCAAGATCCATTTTAGTAAATTATAACTTTCCTAATAGTAACTTATTCTATTACAATTGCAATGATTTTCAGTCAAGATTTTGTAGCCATAACTCCATTTAATTTCAAATGAATTCATCCAATAATAACACTCATAAACCCATGCGACTAATTCTATTTTTTTAAAAACTCTGTTCATATTTGTTCTGTTTTTGATTAATTTTGAACACGCCCCTGCATCGAATTCCTTTCTCTGCATTTAACGTCGACCAGCCCATTTTGCCTCTATTTTCCTGTAGCTGTTTGTGGCAGCTGCTGCCGCACTTTGATGTAAATAATGTTTGCTAAATATTTTCCGTTGCAATGCTGCGAGTCTCTCATTAAATTTACATTTTCCCCTTGGTAAAAAAGTACGCCAAAGGGGGTGGCGGCGTCATACAGAGGCGTCGGTGCAGAGGGGTTGGTCGGTGGTGTCGGCTGGCCATTTTGGTCAACATGCCACTTTCAGTTGACAACATATGGCACCTCTGGCCGAAAGCCTGCCGGGCAATTTGCCTAACCCTCCGGAGGTGAGAGGGCGAAAAAGGGAGCGGGGAGTGGGGCAGCGTGACCAGGTAATGGACTGTAATTATGCTAAATAAGCCATGTAAAAAGTGTGGCTGTGTGCGGGGGAGTGGGTCCCTTTTGGAGTGGTTAAAGTTCCTGCTGAGTTGCCTTTGATGGAAAGGGAAAGTTGATGAAGTTACTCAATTTGAGCGTGCCCATTCCCCTTCTCCGCGAAATGGCACCGCACCGAGTGGAATATGAACCCGAAAGATGTTGACATTCCTTTAATCTGCTATTCATTTACTGGAAAATGAGCTGCAATTGAAATTAATAGGTTAATAGGGGATGCTATGGGATCTTTGAGTCGCGAAGAGGTAGATGAGGATGAGGATGAGGTGAGTGAATGAATTGAGGAGTGGTTCTAATTAATTACAATATTATGTATCTGGAAAGCAGCTTAATCTTTGGCTGTGCTTTTTCCCCTTTTTAAAGAGTCGTCTGTCAGCAAATGTATCTGCTTAACCTTTACTTTCACGAGGCCATCAATTATTTTATTTATTTATTTACATTTATTTTAAGCCACTTTTCAGCCTCTTTCTCCGTTCGTTAATCCTTAAAAAATGCTGAGCCCTCCTCAATGGAAATGTCTGGCTCATGCTGGGTAAAGGGGCAGACCGACTTGAGTGGGGAGATGGTACGGGGATGTGGAGCGTCTATTAATGCCGAGCAATTTACAGTTCCAGTCTGTCTTCGTGCCACTTTTGTCTGCCGGTCGAACCACCCATCATGCCACCGAACACCACCCACGCGGCTACAGGAGGCCTTTACATTTATGATTAATGAGCCTTAACTTTTGCACTTCATGGCAATTTATGCGGCGTCTGGCCATTTGGCTTTTTCATATCTCTGTGCCAGGCCGAAATTTCAGCTCCCAATCTCACCGCCCTCTCGGCATCCGGTAAGTTAAGACAGGCAACAATTGTAAATGTTTGTTGCGCAATTAAAAGTCCTACCCAGAGCTGGCATTCCCCCCGGTAATTTGATTTATTCAACCTGCCAGCATCGCCATCGAAGCGAGGTAGCAGCCACAAAATAAACAGGCGTCAAAGGAGTTCAGGATTGCGGAAATGGTTAACACTGTGTAATCCGTTACAATATTTATTTGTAGCTCTTTCAGATGAATACCCACTCCGTTAAGTTTTTTATGACAAATATGTAAATTAAATACGTCGACCAAAGGTCTTAAATGTAATATTTTCGAGTTAATAGTTACCTTAGGAAATATTTTAAAAAAATCCATTGGTTATTTTAAACAGACTTAGTATTTACACATTTTTACTTCATTAATATATTTATTTAATATTTTTTAAGATATGCCTAATTACATGTTCTTAAGTTAAAATGAGGTCTATTGCTAATACTTTTCTTACCTACCTAACCTTAGTTTCGTTAAAATCCAATCAACAACCTGTTTAAATATACATAAAATTATTTTAAAACGACGTTAACATTTCACAGCTCGATCAAGGACTTATGAAAATGCATAAAATCTCTTCTTGCTTTGACCATGGCCCATCAATATTAATCAGAATGCATTTTTCATAACCCGATTTTTCAACATTTATTGCGCACGAAACACGATAAAAACAAACGAAATATATCCCTTTCAGGGAGTCTCCGTTTCTCTGTGCTTCAATCATTAATCTCGCCGAATCAATTTCCCAATGCTGACCTCCATTTTAAATATGCATGGCAATTACAATTACAAAATTATATTTCCATGTACCAACAGCAACAACAACGACCCGGTATGAAGCGCAGAAAATATCAACTTTCATTTGTCATTTATTTTTATAAAGTTTTGTTTTTGTTCCTTTAATTCGCAATTACGACTGACAAATCCGCAACAGCCAGGAGTAAGCTGGTTGGAGGCAAGGAGCGCAAGTGCAACCAATATTAATCATTATCACCGATGATAAGCGCCTGAATTATTTCACATTTGCCGCACATTAAGAGTGCATTAAAAGCATAAATTAAGAAAGGAAAAAAAAGGAAACAATAATAAAATTGTTGACTTTGGAAGCCGAAGAGCAAAATACCCTAACACGAATGTGTATCTTGGAAATAGTTAAATGATGGTAACTAACTTATTGAAGATTTTACAATGTAAGTTCTATTAACCAAGTTCGTTAATTAATATGAATTAAATACGTTTTTTAGTATTATTATTAATTACAAATATATAGCGTATTATTAATATTTTTAATATTATTAATTTAAATATTCCAAAACTAGGTTTGTTTTTTTAATATTCTGCTAGGTCTCGTATCGATTTGAAGCCTTGAATAATTTTGTGTTATTTTTCAAGGAGTCTTAAAATATATTTATTTTTCTATATTATATTATTATTATATTATATTATTATTATTATTATTATTATTATATTATTATATTATTACTACTATATTCCCTTGTACTGCATCTCCAATTCGTTAAGTGAACAGAATGAGGTGCAAATTAATCCGATTAAAACCTACGCAATGTCTACATTTTAATGGACCGATCTCCTCCACATCCTTATCCTAATTTTTTGCCTTTACCTCCCACTTAAATTACTCAATTTTTGTGTTTACTTAGCCACACTTTTTGTTCACATAATTTGCCTTTCTTCCCCCCTTTTTTTTTTTTGAGCTCGAATTTCATGCAAATCTAACATTACGATGCAGAGGAAAAAATTGCCAACTCAGACTGACGGGCAAACAAAGGGGAGCCGGGCCAAGGAGGAGGTGATTGGGCCTAAATAGGCGTTTCGTGACTTGCAGCTGAGTCTGCGCGACTCCCCGCCATTAGCGGGGGCCTAATTAGGCGCGGTCTGGCAGCACCCGCAAAAAATTATAGAAACATATAGCAAATCGCATGAAAATGTGCAAATCATCAGGAAATGGTGGGATGGACTTAAGCTCTCTGGCAGCTGGCGAAAATTAGCTGGGGGAAATTAGCACGTTAGCGTGATTCACGCGACAGTTTTACAGGCCAGCGGAACTCAACTGCTGGGCGAGGGAGAGGCACTCCCTACGTCGGAGTCCCTTTATCCACTTCACCGTCAGGCCATCCCTACTGACCTCAACCTAATCAGGCATTGGGAGAACGGAAACTTTTCCATTTGATTGTTCAATGGGGGGCCCTGAAATGCATTTCATTTATGGCTGCCAATGAGTTCTGGAGAAAAAAAGTAATACATAACGGCAACTACAAGTAGAAAAATTGATTGAAATGAGAAGATTTCTAGGGAAAGAAATATTAATGAAAATATATATATATTTCGAAATTCAAATACAAATATATCTATTAAGATTAAATTAAAAACAATAAGTCAAAATTAATATTTGCTATGTTATGCCCTTGGTTATATTTATATATTATTAAAACTTAAGACTTCAATTGGCAAACTTCCAACAAGTTTCCTTCAAATTTCCACTTACTGTGTTCTGAGCTCTCTGCCATTCAATTGCCATAAAGAAATTGCTAAAATTACTGCAACTTTCAGTATATATATATATATACTATCCCTGAGCAATCCATTTCGTGGCACATCTTCTCCTCTTGCCAAGTAGCTCTAATCGTATTTCTCGCAAATGCTTAATGTCTTAAAACCGAGCAGAATAAGTACCAGACTGGACATGTGTATAAGACAGGGACTCTGGCCGGGGCCAGGATATCCTGCGAGCAGGAGAGCTGCAGACGAAAGAATCGGAGCCACTGGCTGGAGCTTTGCTCTGAGTGCAATTAATTAAGCAAAGCTGAAAGTCATGCTCACAGTCCCATCCTTGGGCCCCTCACATACGCACAAATTTAATTGCTTACAAGTTGGAAACATGGCGAAACAAGCTGAAAATCAGGGAGTGAGGCCCAGGGAGCGGGCTGAGCTGAGTGGCAAATAACAATTGTAATAAAGCGTCAAGAGCAAAGCTAGAAAAATTGCAACAAATGTTGAACTAAACCATAAAGTGTGATTAATTGAATATTTCTTATGCTGCACGTAGACGCGTCGAGAGCGCACAAAAGAAATTCACTTTAGTGCCAACGATCTCCCTCAGCTCCCCGCCTGACCCGGCCCCACCGTTGCCCCCAGTTTCCCCAGCCCCCTTTCCACGCTTTCCACTCAGACAGAGCGAGTTCGAGCAATACGGTAGCTAAATTTTCTAGCTGGCGGCAATAAATTTAAATAAATATACGATTACGCGTGCGTATTAAGTTGCTTCGGGCCAACGATGCCAGCGAGTCGGGTCCCGGGTCAAGAACAGTGGTTGTCGAGTGAAGAATTATGGGTAGAAATATAAATTATAATAGAAATGTAAATATAAAAATACGTGTTATATAAGGGATCAGTAACAATGGTTACTAATATGTTTATATTTAAAAAATTATATTTACAAAATTAGTAGTTTTGAAATGATATTCTGATAACATTTTAAAAATTGTATTATAGGACTTAATAGTCAATAATTGTTATTTCATTTATTTGCCACTATTAAAAGACATTATAAAAATAGCGTGAGATAATTTTTTTTATGTTTTAAAATATTTTATAGTAAATAAATTATATTCTGAATAAATAGTAGCTATCACTTTAATTGTATTAAATGCTAATCAAATTAGTTTTCTACAGACAGCTTGTTTAATAACTCATTTTGATAGGTTAAATAAATGTTTATATAAAATAAACTCTTAACATATTTTTAGACTTAAAAAGTAGTCGACAATTTACTATTTAATTTTTTAATTTTTAATATTTACCCCTTAATTTTCAATTCTCCCCACTTTGCCCAGCTGGGAAACTGCCGCCTATTTTGTATCTAGAACAATGGGATTGCCTTTCCCGATGCTCCTCGGCTGCTGCTGCTGCCCCTCTCCGTGGTCCGGTTCCGGCTCCTGCCATCCCGCTTTCCCCGCCGCTCCCCTCCCCGGCCGCTTTCCCTTCCTCCTCTGGGCCGCTGGTGGCTCGTTATCTGCTGACTTCTAATTCAGCCACAATAAATCAATGCAACGTGCTGCAGCGGAAAACAGTGGCAACATTTTGCGGCGCAAATGTGTAAGTGGAGTTGATGAGCGGGTGACCAAGGCGGGGAAGAACAGGGGAGGTAGCGGTAAAAGAGGCGTGGCCAGCCACACGACAAACCCCAAAAAAAAAAAAAATAATAAAAAAAAGACGAAGAAAAACGCAAAGAGAAAAAGTTGCCGCCTAATCGAAATTTGTTGGGCATTTGCGCTCATTTTTTATGCCGTCTTGTTGCCGATTTTATTCGCTTTTAATTGGCCATAATACAAATTTATTGGCCCCAACTTGTTAATGGTTCGTTAATGTTGCGAACTTTTCACTCCAAATCGCTGCTGTCCTGCATACGCAATGTGTTTCCATATTATTACAATATCCAGGTGAGCCCTACAAAGCGAGTAATTAATTTAAAGCCAAAAGAGATTAAATATTTGTCATAACCAAGAACAAATTTCTTAATTAACTTGTGAAAATTTTAATATTTGGGTGTGCTTTTATTTAATTTATGGAAATTTTACTAGTCATATAATACTCTAAGCTGAAAGTACATTGCCTTGCAGTTATTAAGGTAATTAAAATTAATACTAAATAATATTGTTATAGGAACTAAAAAATATAGTCATAAGTAATAATTTATTATAATTATATGACTTTATTTTATGAGTACTAGGTAGTCTAATATACCTAATAAATCTGTTTTTTATTTTATTTGTAAAGCCACTGAATGTATCCAATACAAATTAGAACGCTTAGCTAAAAAGCTGGTAAAAAAGTTGTCATATTAATTGTTTACAATTTACCTATTTTATTCACAAAAAAGTGTTCATTTGAATTGACTTTTTATGAAGATTCAGGGCAATAATTCAAACCAGATAAGCTGTCAATCGAAAGTAATTATATAGAAATAGAAAATTAAATATTATTCCAATTTCAACTTGATGAATGTAAAGCCAGAATGTGAAAAAATTACCACGAATGGTTGACTGAATTATCAAATTATAATTACAAAATGAACAAATGTTTTCTTTACTCATTAACTTTTTTCTATAAGTATTTGTTTACTTTATTTAAGCCACTTTATTGTAATTTAAAATATAAAAACATTGATTAAATGTAGTGTTTTTTATGTGATAATATTATATGCATTAAATTGCATAAACTAATTTATTGAAAAAGTGAACCAATAAAAAATATTTAAAGTAGTTTAAGTTAGCTTACAGATTGACTAAAACCTCTTCAAAAATTACTTTTTAAATCGAACTTCAAGTTCTCCATTATCCTATAAAAAGTAGACTGACATTCATAACTGAAAGTACCCCATCTTCGGCCATTGGAGCTGTCATAAGCAATAATCATCAGCAACTACTTTGGTCTAGTTTATTTCCTTTATTCCCTGGCAATTGGGGGAAACCTGCTGCAGAGGGCTCTCCGACTTTCGATTTCCGTCAGACGAACATGCATGTGCTCCGCAGACATACCCACTTTCTGGGAATCCCCTTCTCCTTGCCAACTTGACTACCTCCTTTATGGGGCTCCGTTCCCCTTCGCCTTCAGACACAGCCATCGATGTGCATTCAAATCCATTGTTGTCACATTTGGCACGCGTCTTGGCCACGGATCATCAGGTGCACAAATGTATTTCAACTCCGGCTGCCAGTTGTTGTTGTCCATGATTGGTTTTTATTGTTGTCGACACACGAACACCTTTTGCATTTGGGACAGAGACATTGCGACAGGAACTCCGAAGGCGGGGAAAACAGGTAATACAGCGATGTATTGGAATGGGTCGAATGGGAAATGCTCTTCAAAATGGTTTATGTTAAAGTGGAAAAAAAAAATAAATTTAGTCATCCGTTTATAGAACAGAATGTAGATGATTATTTAGGAACGTGTCAAAGAAATGTATCTTTACTTATTATTTATAAATATGCAAACGTTTTGAAAATATGTAAAGTAATGTAATTTTCTTGATTAGCTTGCAAGCCTGAATATTTTTAATCCCCCGACTATAGTATACCCTTTACCCTACCGAAATACCTTGAAAAACACAGGGAACACGGACACCAAAGGAGGCAACCCGGGTCCCGTCGACACGCAAGCTGCTTTGCATAAGAACCGGTTCCCCTCGTGGATTTAAAATGTTTCTTATTTTTGTTGCTCTTGTTTTCGCTGCGTTTTAAATTGATTGGAGGATTTAATTTCAGTGGCAGCTGCCGTCGCTACCGAAGCTGAACAAATGTTGGGCGTTGGACACCTTTTTTTTTGGGCACCGGTCAAGCTGCTCCGCACTAAATTGCCGTAAAAACGGAGCTTCCTCTTCTTACGGGTTCCCTTTTTTGTTTATTTTCTTATTTTTTAAAAACTTTGCACATGTTGTGTAATACAAAATGATCGATGAAAATATGGTTAAAAAACCAAAGTATCATTTTACCTGAATAAATGACGCTACCAGCTTCGTTGAAAGTTTTTGAGAGAATATGAAGAAAGAAATGGGATTAAAAGAATATATTCATGGAAAGGTAGCCAAGACTTTCATATAGATATAAGAACTAGAGACTTAAATAATTCCTTTCTTAAATATTTAATAAGCTTTGTTTAAAAAATATAACTATTATTTTGGGACCACTCACTCTGTTATTTTTCTTTTAGCGCTTATGGTTTTAGCCCTTTAAGGCCACATATTTTGTATACAAAAAATTACCCAGCTTTTATTTCAAATTCCTTTCACTCTTATTTAAATGTTTTACAAACCGAACAATGGCAGCAGTTAGCTGCTTTATTCTTTAACCGCTTTTTATTCCCTTGCACTTAACCCCCAGAGAAACCGCAACAAGAACTGGCGGCGAAAAAAGTACGGTTCAATTTGTGCATTTTATTGTCATGAATCATTTGGATTATAATGAATAACTTTTGAGTGGCAGTTGCAGCTTTTTGCGTGCTGAAATTAATTAAGTCTGCAATGCCATGACAACGGCAGCAGCGAGGGGCTGCCATGCGGGGGAGGTGGACAGTAACAGGGACATAACACACCCTGTCGGCACGTCATATGCTGCTGGCTGCCTCCTTTGCTGCCACAAGGCCCCTCTCACTGCCACCCTCCTGCCAGACTCCTTCCACGGTTCACCCACACAATTTGCAGTTAGTCTGCCTTCGTTTTTTCTGGGTTTTTTTAATATTTTTTTTACTCTGTTCCATTGTTGTGACCCTGCTTAAATATGAATTGTGTTGCAGTTTTTGTTTTCATTTATTTTGGTGTCTCATGGCTATTGGGGTGTATTGGTTGAAAGGAAGTTAAGTTTAAATTTTATATGCAATTTAAAGTGTTAAAAAGATTACTAAAATATATTTTAAGAATACAAATAATAAAAGATCGGAATTATTAGTCTTGTATGTTAATGTATATTAAGAAATTAAGTACTTAAAATTGTAAACAATATCTTAGAGTGTATATAATGAATATTTTTATAGCAAAAATGAAGCCTTGTTATGTTTATAATTGTATGTATTTTTTACATAAATAAATAATAAATTAAACTCATATTTTTCTTTAAAATTATCCTAACTATATTTTATAAATTAACTCGTTTTCCGGTATCTTGTATTCGATTTATGAGACTCCCTCTCGCTGTGGCCTTTGCTGTTTATGCTGGGGCATATTTTTCACTTTCATCGAAGGCTGCCTGCTCTGGCCAAGGAGTCGAGGGAGGAATGAGCAGACGGACGCGTGACCAGGACGAGAGATCGGGCTCCGAGTGAAGCCAAAACTGTGGCCCACACAACACATGGCCAGGTCGGCACAAATATGGTTTTTATGCCGGGTCATAAATGTCAATTCCCAATGCATGTTTGCCACTATTTAGATTCCTGCTTTGCCATTCTTCTCGGCCGACCTCCTGTGTTTCCTCATTTTTTCTCCCTGCTGCTGCTTTTTTTTTATATTTTTATGGTTTATGGTCAGTCCCAGGTTTGTTGAACTTTTCAATTGCTGAGTCATTTGGCCTGTCGCGTGCCTCTCGCCCCGGAAAATCGGGGGAGGAGGCGGTTACAGCTGTGGGCGTGTCTGTGGTTAGTCAGCCTGCCTGTGTGTGTCCTTGAGCAGGAAAAGGAAAAGTGGGAGTGGGCGTATGAGTGGGAAGTAGGAAGTAGCAAGCGGGTGGCAGCAGTGGCAAAGGAAAGCAGGAAGTGGAATTGCACACACAAAAGCCAGTGAAGGAAAGGAAAAGTGTTTGTCTGGCTGCAAGGAATCGCAGTTTGAGTCCACACAGTCGATGATAATGAGAACAAAGGAGCTTTTGTCGGGTGAGTTTCAGTTGGGTTTGGTCTCCGGGGTGGCTTGGTAATGACTTTTCGAAATAATTGAATAATTGCGGCAGCCACAAAATTGAGGAAAACGTATTTTTCGGTTCCTTGATATGGGCTGCACCCAAAAAACGGTTGAGGTATCTGTTGATTACTCGTAATTGTATATTAGATGTTATTAATTATGTGTATGAAGTCTAGACAAGAACTATTTAGCTTTCTTTGATAGGGATACTACTTTAAAAGTATGGTTTATTATTATATTAGTAAACATTCCATAAGCCTTACACTTTTTATTTTATTTTATAAAAATTTCAAGCATAAGGAAAGGAAGGTTAAAATAGGGTTAAGGAAAGGAGTAGCCTTTCCCTCATGGTTTCCCCCTGTTATTTTTATTATTTTGATTGAGTCCGAAGCGTCGCAGCGTCAGAAATTAAGTGGAAATGAAGTGAGCACTTGAATTTCAATTGAGTGGCCCCTTCAACTCCAGCCCAAGGAATCCCAGAATCCCAGAAACCAAGCCCAAGCCAAAAGCTGCGGAACAGAGCAACCCCTAAGAGAGTAAAACACAATTCCTGGCTGAGTTTTGAGCTATAAATAAGAACCAGAGCAAAAACAAAAAAGAAATACATTATTCTGTACATTATTCCACTTTTTGCGGTCGACGGAGATGGGAACGGGTTCTTGCTTTTGGCCCATGAAATTGTTTGACTAATGATTATTTAAGTGAATTACCATTAAGAGCGCTTTCCGTTGCCCAGCTTCTCTCCGGGCAATTTGGCCTTAAGTGTAATTGTATAATTGTTGACGAATGTTTTAGCATTGTTTCTCGCCTCTCTTATTAATATTAATAAAGTTGATTAAAAGGCTTACACAGAAAACTAAACAAAGACACTTAAAGGCTCACATATTTCTATGGCTGTTGAGCTGTTGAGCTGTTGTGTTTGTATGTCTTAATTGGAACTTGATTTCTGTAATACTGGCTTAAGTTTTGTGATTTTTGATAATGGAATGGTATTTAAGCACTTAAATTAATTAATTTAAATATAGTTTAACGAGAAGGGAAGATTTAAGACCTTAAGGCTTTGAAATCTAGAAGATTACTGACTTTAAAAGAATGCTTAAGAAATTAATAAGTTTTAAACAGTTTAAAATTTGAGAGAATTTATTTCTTTGCTTAAAATATATTTTCGTATATACAAGTCTGTTCTTCCGTTGTTTTTTTTTAAGTTGACAGTTAACTTTTAAAATTTTCACAATCACCTTTAGAAGGTGCAGCCAAATCGAAGAATTCTGAGAAAAAAAATTCCTGCCTCTCCAAAACGGACAAATGCCTGATAAATGCTTGACTGATGTCCAGTTTCCAGTCTTGGGGCCTTTGCCAGATTCCAGCTTGCTGGCCCGAGCAACAATTTCCCATAAACAGGCGTCACTAAAGCGATTTGCATCGGTTGCAAGTTGCAAGTAGGAGCTTTGGGGATTCCCAGGCCGACGATTGAGCTGAAATTGCCGCCCAAGTCGGGCGTAACGTGCGGCATAATGCTGTCAGGGGAGTGCACTCAGATAGGCACAAATTAGTGGTAAATTAAGGCATCAGCAGTGGGGGGAAAGCTGGAGAGGCGGCAGAATCACTTACACACTAGTTCACTGGGAGAAAAAGAAGTTTATTATTACAATTAAGTAATGTATCTCAAGAAAATATTTAACACCATTCAAATACCTTTAAATTGTACTCCAGAAGAATCAAATAAAATATTTACTTGTTTTTAATTAAACAAGAAAGGTTGTTAATTAGCTTAACAAAGTATTTTTCGTGATGTTTCCATTTTTTGTCCAACTTTTCCCCAGTGTACAGGCCCAGCAAAACATGACAAACTCAAGGAAATGTCGCCCTGTCTCCCTGCTAAATCCCCAAACCCAATTCCTGTTTCAGTTCCAATCCCTGCCCCAGCCCACTGACCGCAGACCAGGTTTGATGGACGTACACTCAACACTTTCACCCGGCTGACAGTTACACTAATAACCCCCCCTGTACGCCACGTCCGTCCTGGCAACCCCTTAAGTCCCTGGACCCACCCACCCCCGAAGACAGTCCTGTGTGGCTTATCAGTTTTCAATCACATTTTGACTCGAATTTTGGTACATTTTGTGTGTTTTGCCGGCCATAAATCAACAAGACGCCCGATAATCCCAATTCACGGCTGCCACTTCACGTGGCGAGTGCGAGGAGGGGGCGAGAGGCAGGCACCGAGCCGCGATAGGCACCTTTCCCCCTCCGAAATAGATAAACATTGACAGCTCGACATGTGTTCAAATAGCAAATCCATCCCCTTGTCGGAAAAGGAGCGGTCCTGCCACGGATCGGAAACGTGTTTTAATTTTTATTGTTCTGCGGTTCAAGGTTGATCCTGTTTTTTCTGTGTCGTTTTTATGTTTTTATTGTTTGGGGAAAAGAGCAGCTGATGGAAAATGGGGGATACTCCCCAAACACGTGTCAAAGGGATCAATGCTCCCCTGCTTAAATAATATTATTAATCTGTAGTACAGAAAAAACAAGTGTAAATGTTAAACGAAATATTACAGTGTAATTAATAAAATATCTAATTCGTTCTAAGACAAATTTCTTTGCACATTCAAAAGCCCAAAGCAAACACAATGTTAAATGTAACCACAGCTTGGCAAACATTTGGCTGACAAATTTCTGCTGCAATTACCGAGCCATTAACTGGTGATGTAAACACTCATCGGCTGGCAGACAGACGAACTCAGACACACATCCCTTGCCATATAGATCCGTGGCACAGGACAGGACTTTCGCTGGATGGCCATAATAAAGCAATAAAAAACGAAGGAAAGGAAGGAACGCCAAAGAAAGCGGGCGAAGGAAAGGTAAATACCGGTGAGGCCAACTAAAGAGCCGCAAATGCTGTCTGTCCCTCCCTGTGCCCCACTACTCCAGCCGTCCTCCTGCCTAATTTATCATCAAACCAGGCCAGGACAAAAGGATAAAGGACATGCGGCGGTGCAGTGACCATGGAACCAGCTGGCTTCCCGACCAAACCGACGGAACACACAAAACACAACACCGAACCGAACAGAGACCTGCGGGAGTTCCTGCCTGCAGGTACATATACATTCATTTATATATACAGAGTATCGCTATATATATTCCCGGGTTTATGACTAAATTGAAACAGGTTGAGCAGGAGATGGGACAGGTGAGAGGAGAGCTCAAAAGCGTGGAATAGTTTTTGGCCAAGAAAGAAGCAAGGAAAAGAGAGAATTAATTAGCCAACTCAAAGATAGAGAGATAAATGCGAGTAAGAAACTTTTGTAAAGGAAAGTTTATTTGATTCATTATTTTTAATGTACATTTATTTATTTAAATATTATTTTTTAATTATATAATAATTACTACTTCCCTCGGCATAGAGCCCTAGCATGTAATCAGATCTTTCAGGCGGCTTGTTTTAGTCGGAAAACTCGACACAGGCGCTTCAATTTGATGCTTCCTCCTGGAGATTTCTGCATTTCTGGACGACTCTTCCCACTCTCCGACTTGTCAATCACTTGGCTTCTTCACTTGAACCGATATCTGTTTACACAACACACTCTCACTCTCACTACCACTCGCAGTCGCAGATCCCGAGATCAAAGACAGGCACCACTTGAACACTTAACCCGGGGAGGATAAGCCCTAACTCCGACTCCGACTCTCGGGACTGCCCCCGGGGCTTATCTCACTTACAAGTAATTGTAATATTATCCCTAATAAGCAAAAGATTGATAGCATTCCGGGGAAGGGCCATAAAAAAGGGAGAATTATTAGGAGGGGGACTCACTCGACACCGGCCTGAAAGGACACAAAGGATGGCCGGTCGGCAGGTCGGCCCCTTGGCCGGCTATCTCCTTACTCTTCTCATCATCACTTGAGTAAACAATGTCATAAAATCATCAATCAAACCGGGCCTCCCTCCCTGGACTTCTCCTCGGAGTCGCTCCCTCCCCCACAGTTGTTTTCTTTGGCTTTTCTTGGCCTTCCTTTGCTGCCCCCTTTTTGTATTGGTCCTTTGTGTGGGCCCTAAACTGTCTAAGCAAACAACAACAAACTGGACACGCGTCCGGATTTGGTTTTGCCGGGGATTACCCACACTCCCTCCGTCTCCTTCGGCTGGGCCCGGGCCTGTTAATACAATTAAGTGTTAAATTTGTTGCTGCCTCTTTCTGGGGTTATTTGTAAGTCGGGGCAAATTGTTTTATGGGCGTGCCGCTATTTACATTATAAGCAGATATGGTCAGGAGATTTTCCTGCGGCCAAATCTCGATGGGAATATTTTCGGGGGCAAGATGGCAATCGCATTAGTTTCTCGGGGACAGGATGCGAAGGTGCTCCATAAAGTGGCCTAGTTAATGCCCAGATGTGGGATCCCGGTTCTTTAAAGGCTGGCATTTACAAGGTGTCAAAGGTGGCTTTTGAGGAGTTTAAGAAATTCATAAAGTGGGGTATATGATAGTTAATTAAGTTAATTATTTAATAATTTTTATAGCTTCTGGAAATTATGATATTAGTTTCCAATTATTAGTTATAAAGAAATCTAATTTAAACTAACATTAAAAATACAGTATTTGTTTGGAAACTGGGACTAATCGGGGAAATGGCAGGAGTTTGACAAGGGAAAGGAAATAACAAATATGTACTTTATCTCATTATATTTTAGGAAAAGAAATGTTATTTTTTGACATTGTGTTGTCAGGTAAACAGCACTATGGATTTGTCTACCTGTACTCACTCTTATCAGTTAGGAGTCATAAAACGGCAGGACATTTTTATTTTATTTTGAGACATGCTTGGACATTTCTGAACATGTTCAAAAATTAACTTGGATGGGAGAATTAAATTGTATTGAAGTCTTAGTTCGAATTTTAAATTTGCAAATTTTTATACAATTTTTAAATATACTTTTTTTTATTTTTACGTATTAATGATATTAAATTTTAAAACTGGCTGCAAACAAAAAATATGTTTAATATTTATGTATTTAAAAAAGGAAAGGGTTATTTTAAAAGTTGTATTATCTTTTTTCAGTTTATTTTTATATTCATTTTTACTTTTGTATATTTATTCATTCCTTAACTATTTTCACAATATTTGTAGTTGAAATTTCATGGTACTTAAAAAATGTCAAATTTTTGTTTTGTTTTAGATTTTTTTCCTATTTCTTTAACCAAGACTTTCTTTACAATATATAAAAACCAAAAATATTCCCTCAAAAATTCACTAATTTCACTTTTTCTAGCACTCAATCTCGATATTCAACATGTTCTTGTTGTATATTTCTAATAATTTATTGACAAAACAACTAAGTGACTTTCAAAGTTTTACAAATATTTAGCCTGTGAATTGTATGCATTTTCCCCATTTTTCCTGACCTGCACCAATCCCACTCGTACACAATTTTCCCGCAACCGCCAATCCGCTTGAGTCCCACTGAACTGCAGCCATTTTGCCTGCATATTAGCAATCCATCATTTGCCAGGATTTCTCTATTTTTTTTTTCGAAGGTGTCCTGTTGCCTTTGAAGCATTTTTCGAGGCAAAAAAAGGGGAAACCAAAGAAGTGAAGCTGCATGAAAACGCTTCAAACCTGCACTTAGAACCTGCACTTCGAACCTGCACTTCGAACCGTTTCTCCTCTTCGAACCGCCTGCACAGCTAACGGAAGTATAAGAGTGCGCTTCGCTGGGAATTCCGCCAGGTGCCGCCATTGTTTCTGCTCGTAGGCGGACTTCGTGCGACATCGTTTGCCTTCGTTGGCTCTTCGTGTATGCGTTCGTTTGCTGCCATTTCGCGTTTAGTTGGATTCGGATCTTCGGCAGTTCAGGTTCGTGTTCGCGTTCGTTTGGTTTTTCCGGTTTTTCCGGCAATTTTTCTTCAAACACGAACATGTTCGATGGTAGCGGTAGCGCCAAATTCAAAAATCACCCTGGTTCGTGGGTCGTGTGTTTCAGTTTTCAGTGTTCAGTTCAGTTTACTTCGGAAAATCGTGCGGATAAAACGTCTGGAGCTCTGCAGGGCAACCAGTGACAGTGACTAGTGGCCAGGGAACGTCGAACAGTGAACAGTGAATAGTGAACAGTGACCAGCAGGTGACTTGTGAACATTAATATTGAAAAAGTTTATACGTGAAAACTGCAGTCTTGAATTACTATCCCAATTGCTGTATCCAATCATACGCTAATTATAACGGATCGTAGGTCACGGACGCTGGGATAAACGGTACTTCTGACAGAGTGTGAGTGCGTGTGCGTTGCTGGGCGCGAGTGAGCGTGCTTTGTGACCGGTCAACAGATAAGAAGAGAAAAATCAAAATAAATAAGTAAAAAAAGTGCATTGGTGCGACATACACACATGGAAATTTTCGAAACGCTTTCGAAATGCTTCAACTAATCTCAAGCAAAAGATGATCGAAAACAGCTGATAAGCAGCCCTCGAAAATACTAAAGCAAATCAAGCAGTGCCCCAGTGTCCCGCAATTAATTAGCAACCGAATCGCTCATTTATCCAGGAGCCTAAGCAAACGTCGTTTATAAAAAGGGATCTTAATAGGGGACCTAAGGCCCCGGAAAAGTCACAGTATCCAAAGTAAGTGTAAGCAAGCTGAGATTAATTAAACAATAAGAACATTATTTATAAATACAGTGAACATTACTTTAAAGGAACTTTTTAAATAAAAAAAAATTTTTTTAAAAGCACGAATGTTTCGTAAGCAATTTATAATAAAACATTGAAATTAAAATTCTTCACCCAAATAATAAAATAAATATTTTGGTTTATTTTTCCTGTTTTAACTGAAGATCACTGAAAATAATAAAAAGTTAAAGTAATAGTGCTGAAGGAAACAAAATTCTGTATAAACTAAAATATAATTTATGTGAGTTTCTGTTTAAAACCGTGTAGCTAAAATATTTTCAATAAAATATTTTATCGTATATGGAAAATAATATTTTTTACAAAATACTTTCAGACACGTTTTCAAATAGATTAAAAATCTCTTGTTACTGTTGAAGTATTTAAATAACAGTGATCATTTTTTCTCTCCAATTGGGCGCTATTATAAGGGCGGACTGTTCCAAGAATTTCAGCCTGCGCAAATATTTATGGCTGAAATATTTATGCACAAAGTACGAAAAAAAGTGCGCTAAAAAGCGCCTGTATAAATAAACAAATATTTGTACTAAGATAAACACGAATACCCACAATAAGGCAAGCCGCCACGCCTACACATACAGCCGCCCACCTCGGGGAGCTATCCTTTTTCGCCCCTTTTTTTTGGGTCAGCAAATGGATCTGATTCTTGTTACCCTTTTTTCCTTTGTTTGGCGTTTTGTTTTTTTGTTTTGGCCAAGAGAGAGAGAGAGAGAGAGACCGCGTGAGATTTTCCACACATTTTTTTGCGGTGTGTTGCATTTGGCATATTTGTTTATACGCTGGCAAGTTTTGCTTTTCGGTTTAAAGTCGCAAAGGGTGAGCGAAAATGGGTTTAAAATCTGCCAAATCCTTGGCGGGAATATATCAAAGGACTGCCAAAGGATTTGAATAAATTTACAGCTGTCCAAATGGTTTAATCTCAGCGAGCTCAGCTTTGATTGGAATAGTTTAAGCGGATTCGAATTTACATTTCCCTGTAGATAAGAAACTGTTGACAATCGAAAGGTTCAGTATGAAATTCAAGGAAAATATTTGACTATAAATATGATTATAGTATTTGCTTACTAGAGCAAGAAAATACAAATAAATGGATGATAGTTGTGGATGTTTTCAAATATTGTAAATATGTTCATACAAAGGGTCAATTTTAAGAGCTTTGTTAAAGTATTTTAATTTATAATAGTTGTTTTAATGTTATTGTATTTTTATTATATTGCAACTCAACTCTCAAATATGATAAACAACTCTTTTATTTCCCTGGAAAATAAATCAAACAGAGCTTAATCCTCTGACTCTGATCACTCTTCACTTTGAGGAAAAATTCTCCTCTTCTCCCACTTAAAGCTCCGCTGTAACACAGAATCTGACCTTTTTGTCAGCTAAACAAATCCAAAAATTTGTTAAACATCGAATAGAGAGCCACCAAAGTTTAAATATACATATACACTTCCCAAAAGTGAGTCCAATTGTCAACGATTTAAGGGACGGCGCTGTGCGTGCCCTATTAGCCCTCCAATAAAAATTAACTCAGGTTAAAGGCGGGCGAAAAATCCCAGCGAAGACATAAATCTTCGAACAGGCCGCAAAGTCAAATGAAAATAGCACAAACAGAAATATTTTCATTAAGAGTGTGGAAAAGATTCGGCAGGGGGAAAGGGAGCGCGCAGGGAGCATCAACATACATCAATCTGTCAGTGGGGCCTGTCAGCTGTTTTAAGCACCCGCAAAGTGCTGCTTCCCCAAAAAAACAGAAAGAAAATAATAATAACAGCGAGAAGTAGGAGACGCCGACCAGACTTTCAATAAAGATTGAGCCAGCGGAGGAGCCCGAGGAAGATAAAGCAGAGCAGTGAAGAACCCAAATGTAAATGTGAAATTTTTCAGAATGCATTTTTCGTGGGCCCCCATAAAAAAATCTTTTACTTTTCCTCTCGCTTGTTGTTTGGTTATTGGGTAAAGTTTTTATGTTCGTACAAGGTAGACATGAAGGGTATATGGTATGTGTGCTTAGTTCAAGAATCTGCAGAGTATATTACTTGATTATTTAATATTAAAATAAATTACTATAAATAACTATATTTTCTTAACTATGTATAAATCTTAAGAATATCAAATTTAAAATGCCAAGCAATTGTTTTATCTGAATTGGTAGCTTCTTCGCTACCATATACCCATAATTTAAATATGAGAAATATGTTCATTAGCAGAATATCCCATTTATTACACATTTCCATGTGATTTTTAGTACCAAGTATCTCCTAGTCTCATCACTCGATCATCTGCCATCTGTCTGGCTTTGGTTAGCTCTGTTTTTCATGTATTTTTTATGCTTTTTTTGCTTAGCCACGCGCAAAACGTGCGCCAATCAATTCCAAACAGAACTCAAGGAGAAAAAAAAAAGCGTAGACGAAAACCCTTAACCGTGTGAACATTTTTTCACTCCCACGGCAAACAAATTAAAGCACAACAGCAACAGCAAAAACAAAAAACTTTCCAGATGAAGACGAGTCGTGTTAAAATTAGAGACAAAAGCAATTTGTCTTTGTGCAATACTTATACTTTGGAAACACTCGAAAATGTATCTTGCAGATACATTTACATCTGCGACGGGACGAGAGCCGATGGTCTATTAAGCGAACGTGTTGATTGATTTTTATTTTCGGGCATTACACAGAAATCGACACAGGCCCCGAAAATTGTGTGTTCCCATTCCCACTCCGAGTCGCATTCGTTGCGGTTTCTGTTAATGAAAATTCCCCGTCGCTTTCCCTTCCGAATAGGGAAAAAATCGGAACGAGCGGCTGCTAAATCATTCAGCACTCGAGGGCTTGCGTCTCCAGTTGATTCTATTAATTAGGGAACCGAACTCAAAAGTGGGTTTGTCCTGTCTGCTCCTCGGGAAATCGATTACTTATTAAGGAGTCTCCGTCTCAATGGATTCTTTGAAATGCGGTTCTTGGGGCTGGTGGTGAAGTCACCTTTTAAATAAATACTTAATTTGCCTGCAAGAAAGTGCATATATTTAATTTGAACACTTAATATCGAGCTGATTTTTATCAGGTAATTTGTGAGGGAAGCCTAAACTGTTTAGCCACCTATTCAAGGACTAGACTTTAGTGCTTACTCAGTACTTTATCATTTTCCCTCCCCTAGTTCCACACTTTTTGTCAACACCTCAGCAAATAGATTTCAGTGTCGGACGAGCACTTAGACTGCTGCCTTGGCTGTTGGCTTCCAATGCCCCTTGCCAGACCGAAAATTGATTGATTTTATTTGCACGAAATGAAAAAAAAAGGGAAAAAGAAAACTTTAGTCAACTCTTGCTCGCTTCCTTTTCCGAAAAATACATTTTCGACGCGTTTGCGGTTCGAAAAAAGGGGGAAAAGGAAAGTCGGGCGAGGTATCTGTAACTGACATTTTGTGGCCAACTCATTTGCACGGTTTGAACTTTGGGGGCTTCCCGTTCTGCTTACAATGAGCCGGGTTGGCTAGAGTTATGGAGTATTACGCATTAAGTTTGGGATCGGGATGGGCTTCCCTTTGGAAACCCAGAATACTTGTCTGGGTGAATAAAGAAATTCCTCATTCATTTATGGGTTGAAAATTGCTTTACATTTCCTCTAGCCCACCTTTCCTGTGGTTTCTCCTGCCTGCCTGCATTATCGATGAGAGGGCTTTTCATTTGCAGGAAAATTCACCTCAAAGCACTCGGCATAGCTGTGACTCCATTTTCATTTCCAGGCTGCAGCTGCGAGAAGCAAAAATTGTCATGAATAAATGATGGCCAGGAAGATGATGACTACGGTGACGATGCCGATGTTTCGGGCCAAAAAAGTGAAGACAGACGAAAATATATTTAACACAGCAAAATCGTATTCTTCTTGGCTCCGTTTTCATTTTCCTGCAAATTTATGGCATATTCCCAATTGAGATGGCCCGGGCCAAGTTAAATAAAACCATTGTTTCCTGCTCCAAGCGAATTTGTTAAGAAATATTCTCTCCGTCCTTTAGTTGTGTTTTTTCTATCGACAATTAATTTGAACCCTGAACTCTCCATGGAAAATGCGTATGGAATTTATTATAAATATAGAAATCAGAAATTCAATGAAAAATGTATGCATAAAGTGGCTTGACCGGAATTGATTGAAATTTACTTAATGCAAATATTTATATTTCTTCTATTAGTTTTTGGGGGCAAGTAAGTCAAGCCTTACTTGAAAATATTAAAATTAAATTGCCAAGTCTAGCGAAAAACTATTAACACTTTAATTGCCTCTGATTCATTAAACATATACTCTGCCAGCTCAAAAATGCCTTACAATGCAAATGATTTAATTCCAGAAAAAATGTATATACTGTGCTCATCAATAAATATTTGATGTGCAAACAGTATATATTACAAAGTGATTTATTTCATGTAGAGAAGCCTGGAATTTATTTAATGCACGGGAGTCCAGGGTCAACCATAAAAAGTGGTAATACTCCTCTTAATACCCAATATTTATGCATAAATGAAATCAAACACTGAACGTCAGCAAATACATATCAAACAAATGGCAAATGCGTGTATTTATATACAGTGAATTTACAAACGGAAAAATATTTATGGAGCGCTGAAAAAACCCATGGCAGTCATCGGTTGATTGACAGTCAAATTAGCGGCAAACAAATGGCGAGAAGCCAAGGCAAATAATTTTAAAATATCTACGCTGCTATATAAAAATACAGATGCACGGACGACACATATATTGTACGTTACAAATTGGATATATATGGCATATCAATCAAATAAATAATGGCATTGTGTAGGGCAAATTACGGCAAATGGGCAATCATCCTCCGCTGGATGCAAATCAATATGTGCAGCAGACAATCATTCAACTCGTTCGCTCGTCAGTCAATCAAAAGCTGCACACTACTGGGACAGGGGGTGCGAGGGCGGGGAAATGCGAGGCATTTTCCAACAGCCTCAAGTGGCCGCTACGGGCATAAACAAGCCAGTGGAAACACTTTTCGCCGCTTGTTCTCCTCCGCTCAGAGTTGGCGCCGGCGTCGCTGCAACCTAATTTCCCATCCATCGAACACTTTTCGGAACGATACTACTAACTGAACCGGCGCTACGGCAAATATGGCAATCATATGCTCTTGCCATCGAATTCGGTGTTTACACGGGGGAGGGCGGACTCCGGGGTGGGCCCGAAAGGAGGCGCACACGCATCATCACTCATACGTCACGTTGTCTGACTTGTATATCAATTTGGGCGCACTGCGAGCGGGGAGTTGGGGTGCCTAATAAAAAATACAAATGAATACTCATCGCTGATCGATTCGAACGAATTAGAAATGCTCTGCCGAGGGAGAGGGCTTTCGAAAATTGGTAGCAATGGAAAATTGGGTCTATTTAGCATTGGTCAGGCATGGTTTTAAGGAAATTAAATTCTCTGTCAGGCTCTTTAAGGTCTTAATATGACAAGTTCGTTAAAGTAAATGTTTTGTTAATTGTAGAATTTGTAAATGACATAAAATACCCTTTAACCTTTGTTATTTGTTTCTGAAATACCTCAGAACTGGGTCATGTAAAGAATGTAATGCGCTGACATTTTTGAAGGGCTCACTTTAATTAATTTACTATTAAACAATTAACACTGTGACCTAAATAGTAAATGTTTCCTTTGTTTAAAATGCAATTACATTTTTGTAGTTGTTTTGGTAATCCAAGCGGATGAATATATCAAAGGTTTTTAATTTCCTTAGGCGAAAAGTAGTTTATATTTGTATAAATTCCCGTGACTTCCTATGTTTATTTTAATTCGCTTTTGGGTGAAAATTAAATGTGACTTCAACAGACTTATCAGGTTTTTATTTACTGAGTTGCTTATCAAAACAAGATGTTTCTATATTTTGTTTTATGCTTTAACTAACACTAAATAGAAGTTTAACATTTTGGGATTCATTTAATTAATAAATACTTCGAGCATTAAAATCTTTGTTTACTTTAAGTGTCTAGGTTTACTAGGACATTCTTAAATATATATATTTTTTGCCTTTCTATTCAATGATCTTTGTAGCTGAATATTTTGATTTCAATATTCCACAGCATCTTCCAATGTTCGACTTCCACAACCCTCTTTTTCGATAGGGTATCCTGCTAAGATCGCGCTTTTCGATGGGGCATCTGAAAGTACGTGCCTCATGCCTCATGTTTCATTCCTCATGCGCCATGCCTCGTGGCTCAATTCAATTGCAGACCAATTGACGTTTGCATAAATATTCCGACTCAGTTTGCCTTTTTTTATGGCCGCCGCTCGGCCAGAGTTTGCACAGTTTATAAATTTTGTAAGTTTGCCCCAGCGACTCCCCCTTTTATGCGATATGTACAGCATAAAGCCAGACCCTCTGGCCTGCTGCCTGTTGATTTTTTATGGCACTCGATGCGTGTTGCTCTTTAGCACAAAATAAACAAATTAAAGCGCCCAAACTGCTGCGTTTTGTTGTTTATAAATTTCGAATCACTTTGGTGCCGTTCGGTATTGTTTTTGTTGTTCCCAGTTTATTGGCCGAGCGGAGATTTCTCAAATGCGGCCCCGAAGGGGGACTCTCCTCCGGCGTTGTTTATGAAGTTTTGAAATCGATTTGGCAACGCGGCAAGTGGCCCTCCCACACGAACGCAATAAATTCTAAAAAAGCACATTCCTCTTTATTTTGTCTTGCAATGGAATTCCCAGATTCGTCCTATTTATATACATCTTTTGTTATTTATTTCACGAACTTATTAATTAATTCCCATCATCGTAATTTTGTTGGCGGCCGACGAATTTTTATTTGGGCAACTTGATCTGCCTTCAATCAAGTCAAGTGGTTCAGTGGGTGAATCGAATTAAGTGGTGCTGTTATGGGTTAATTTTCATATTTATTTGATGGCGGGCTCCCGGGATGTGGCTTAATAAATGGAAAGTGATTTGTGGTCATTTCTATGAGTGCGTTATTGGTGGGAATAATATTTTAATACGGAAGCTAGTTTATTCGCTAATTGGGCAATTATAAATTGGTTTTGGATTACATAATTTGGACTAATTTGGGTTTATCATTTTGTTTTTTATTTTGTGTCTAATTAACATTACGGAATTTAAAAAGCAAGTCAAATTGTCAGATATTATTTATGATGAAATAATAAATGAATTGGCTTCATTTCTTAATTAGATTTTTATTATTTGTTTAGCTATAAAACTATACCTTTTTCCCCATAAAACCGTTTAAAGATACTCGATTTCTCATTCCTAATTACTCAAAATAATGACTTTATTTTGACTTTTATATACCCCTGAATATCTACGCATTTTTGCGTTTGGTAATTTGAACATTTTTGCTACCTCAGTTATTCAAAACCCACACACTCATCAGCTTGGCCAAAAACCAAAATTCAATTACCTCAATACGCTTCGGGCCATGAAAATGTAACCTGAGCTGAGGAAGCTCGGGAAATGAGAGTCGTGGAGCGGGGGAAAATGTGGGCTGAGCTGTCGGAGGACCGAAAGAACAAAACATTTTTTGGCATATGCTAGACTTTCATTTGAAATGAGAAAAGGCAGCGTGGAGGGAAAGTCAATCACTCAAAAAGGAGCTGTAATTGATAACTTTTCAATTTTCCACAGCCGGGGGATATATGGAACAAGGTGAAGTAGGAGGGAGACCTTGGCAACATTTCATTTTCTATCGAATTTTCACACATTTCAGCTGGCGAGGGTCACAGGGGAAACAAAAACCCACTGAACCACAATGGAAAAGTAAAAGTTTTGGAATATCATTCTCTTATTACGACTCCACACATCACACTTGTGGGGCTTTTGGCATTGTTTTCTGCTGACATTTGACCGTAATGACCATTTGTTCGAAAGAGAGGTAGACATTCGGTTTTGATTTTCCCTAAAATGACATCCCTCTTTTGCGAATTTTTCAATGTAATTCCTATTTTGAAATTTCACATTCTAATTACTGAAGTTAAGTGCGGTGTTTTTAAAGGACAACAAAGCAGAGATCCCCTGGGTTCCACTATCTACTCGTTCATTCGATTACACTTTTCCGCCAGTTAACGACAGAATTATGCAAATGAATCTGCCGAAAAAACACGCGAGTGGCTGTAGGAAGATAGCCTTCAGTTTTAGGTACGACACTTTTTTAGGAATGCACTGAGGAAAGGAAAAGTAAAGTAATATTAAAAGCAAATGTTTTTATAAAGGAAAGTGCGAATGAAACTAATTAAATAATGATATTTCATTTAGATTACTCTGCTTTACTTAATTTGAAATAGCACATAATAAACCGAAATTAAATTTTCTTTTATATAATGTGTATGCACATATTAGAACAATACAAAAATGTATACATATTCAAAAAACACACCCAGTACAAAACTTGCTACCAATATTTGAGTTTGAGGAGAGCCCGGGAACCTGAACCACCGGAGGAAACCCAACAACCGGCTGGGGAGTCCTCGTCTCACTCACTTGTGACTGTATCGCATTTGCTTGGAAATTAGTTTGCCAGCGAGGAAAAAAGAAAAGGAGGAGAAACGAAGGCCGAGGGGAAAGTGAGACGTGTGTGACGAAGTTAGGGCCCCGTTTTGTGCACCTGTCGTGGGGAGGAGGAAAACTCAACAAAGGGAAGTGGGAAGCGGGGGTGTTGCCCATGGCAGTCGGCACTGTGTCCCGAGTCCGGAGTCCCGAGTCCGGAGTCCGGAGTCCTTGTTGACTTGTTTACGGTGCCAGCAAACAGATACAAAGCGAACGAACAGATACAAGGACCCCAGATACACGGATGTGCAAGTCACATTATAGTCGGGATAGTCGCAATCGCAGTTGGAGTTTAGTTTAGCTTCGTTTCGTTGAATTGCCCAAGTTTACATCTGCCTTTGAGCAGATTGCATGCGAACCGTTTCTGACAGTCATTCGGGCTCTAATTTATTTGATTCCATTCCATCCGCACCATAAATGTCTTCTGCATTTGTCAATCAAAATGTTAGGAGTGACCCACATGTGGAAAATAAATACATATAGCTTCATGTCAGAGATTTTTTGTGCTGCCTTGGGAGTCCGATGGTAATTGCACGTCAAAATTTCTAATTTGAAGTCATCGTCGAACCACTTATTTTTTATTTAAATAAAATGAATTTAATGTAGAATACATTTTGATTGACAATTTCTAATTAAATGCAAATCGATTCGATTCTCGCTAGCATAGATCAGTAAATCTTAAGAGCAAATGGTTTAGATACACTCTAAGGAAGCTTAGTTAAACAATCCCTTTATACAAAAATAAAAGAAGATATGTTCTCTTGAGGTATTTAGATTCACTTTTTAAAGGTCTCCAAAGAAATCTTCTGTTCATACGGACTTACGAATGATACAATCCGTCGCAAGAGGTCAGGAATTTCCATTCATTATCAGTTTTGAGTCCCGTCTTATCCCTCACTCAATCAGACGCATTCATTCATCATCTGCTGCCTCATCTCCGGCCAATTGATCAATCCACCAGCCCCGTGCCCTTCGGAGGCCTTCAATTATCTATCAATTAGAGACACCGAAGGAGAGGACACACAGCCCAACCTTTCCATTTAGAACGGAAATTATTCATGACTTCTATGGAAAACCGAAAAAACAAAGAGACCAGGGACACATTGAACCAAACAACAGCAATGCAAACAAAAAATGCTCAATCCGAGAAGAAAGCAGAGAAGATAAATGACCAACAATTAGTCACACCTACGATGACAATCATTGAACGATTTTCGAATTGATGGGGGAAATGGGGGCGAGGTGGCTTGCCCAGGCTTCCCAATCGAATTCAAATTCTGTCTGGACAATGGGCCACAGTAATGAAAATTTAGCAGGCCCAGAGCACAAAACCGGGCTTAATTGCTTCGAGGGCAGAGCACGGGGAGTCTTCCCCAAAAGTGCATGTGTAGTTTTGATTAGCGTCAGGTGCCGTGTCAAACAGCAATTTGTGGCTCCCCCCAGTCGGGGAAATGACATTTGAATGATGACAGCAAGCCGGCGACTGGTGACTGGTGACTGGCTGACTGGTGACCGGGTAACAGGTAACAGGTAACAGCTAACAGGCAACAGATCACAGGTGACAGCTGGCGCTCTTCCGTTATTGTTTTTCAGGGTTGGGCCCCACGCCCTCTCCCCGAAAAAGTCTCTATTATGCTCGGCCAAACAAGCAAACAAATTGCTGCCGTCTGTCCTGTCGCCTAGCAAGTGACTCACCCGGCGAAACTAATATAATAAATAATTATTTAAATGTTTATTTTTATACCCAAACCATTCTTCCATTGCAGATACCCGACGGGGAGCAGGAGGAGGCACACCATTGAAACAAAACCGAAACAGAAACCAACAATCAACATGTTTGGTCATCTCAATTTGCTGGCCGCTCTGTTTTTCATCGGCACACTGAAAGGTGAGTTAAATCAACTTAAATTGAATGGGGTTTTTCCAGTGCACATAGAGAAAATATCTCAAAGATGGAAATACTAAGGAAAATCAAAGATAAGTTTATAATAAACAAATCTTTTATTATTAAGAGTTTTGATTAGGATAATAAGACCCTTAAATAAACCTGTGTCTTGGTGTTTTTAATTTAATAAAATTCCCTATTACATCCTTTATCCTCTACAAATTTACCTATATCTTTCCCCGCCTGTATTCATATACACAGAAAGCTCTCAATATCCATGACCAAATGTTAGCCAATTATGCAGACTTCATTTGTCAACGTTTTGGCGCGTATTCAAATATGAAATTTCACACTCTGACTGACATTTCCCCTGCCTTGCTGCCGGGCTGAAAAGAGGGGCTTTTTGGCGTCGGTCAGGGGGGCTGTCTGTGACCGCAGCCCGGCGCCGGCTCCATGGCGTGCCTCATAAATTAATTTACACTTGAAACTGGGCAAGCCGAGCAATAACAACAGCAAAAATAAAAGTGTTTTGTTGCCACAACAGCAACAAGAAGCCGAGGAAATCAACAGTGGCGAAATTGAATGCCCCATGCCACCCACGATGGGTTAACATTGCGAAATTGCAGCTGAGAATTGCCACCGGGAATTGGGTGTCTTGAACAGAGACTTTGCAATTGGCCACAGTGGCAAGGATTGGATGGGGAGGAGGTAACATACTAGAGATATCCTGTTTGTAATTCTAGTAAGGCAGGAATCGATTGAAAGAGATTGCTGGATTTTGTTTTATAGTAAACTTTTAATTAATTTGATTACTGATAACCCATTTCAATTTAAATATTAGAAAAACAATTTTAAGATATTAAAGGTGAAACACTATGATCTATCCTTTAAATATTTTCATAGCCTTATAGACTTTTCTACATAATCTCTTTATTTCCTCTTAAATGTAATATTTTAATACCTGTCCGTTCTCTTTTTTAATGGTCTATTAAAATATTTCCATATTAAAATGAACCCACTTCCCTTTTTGTGACATTTTTGCCGCTTTTTAACCATTGTGCGTGCTTTGCAACATCCCCAAAGGAAATAAGCTTCTCCAACTTCCTGACCGCTGTGCTGGGCAAGTTTCTGACGCTTCTCCCCGCTGCAGCCCCTCCCGGAAGCTGCTCTATAAACCCCCCTGCCACGCCACTGTGGTCATTATCAGCCTGAGTGGGCAACGGGAGCCACGCGTCTGTTTAATTGAAATCGACGCTCGCTGCGCTAACTTTCTTCGCGCATGAATTTGTTTATTAACAATTCCCTAAAAAAGCGATAAAGATGGGGAGGGGTACTTGGCGGGTGGGGAAGCGGTGCTGGGATGCTGAGCAAATTGCTCTGCGACGGCACTTTGTCGTCTGTCGTAATAATTCCGTTGCAATTGAAATAAATTAAATTGCATGCGGAGCCATTGTCAGCGACGTCGCCTGCTTTCCCCCGTTATTTTTGTGTGCTTTTGTCAACCGGAATTGTCAGTGCGCCACCCAACCATCCAACCACCCAACCACCCAGCCACCCAAAGACCCCGAATACCCAGCATACCCTATCTGAACTTCCACAGATATGCATGCACGCCGCCCAACGCAGCCCCCGTCACGAATGCAGATGCATAAACCGCAGCGGCCCAAACCAAAACCCCGGCAAAGTCATCACATCTCTCGTGATGTGCACATGTCACTGCGGCATTTGTTTAATTAACAAAAACGCTCCTGCCCGCCTGCCCTCCTGCCCTCCTGGCCCTCTTTCCTCCGCTTCCCTCCAGCTGCAGCTCCATGGATTGCGGGTGCTAAGTGGTGACCCCAACTCTCCGCCCTGCTCGTGAGCCAAAAAAGCCTTGCGGTTGTCAGTCATCGTTTGTCTTTGTAATTTGCGCCCTGATGAGTTATACTTTCGAGTGCGTATTTGTCTGTCTGTCCCACTGCCCTGACTGATTAATGCGATGTGTGGGGATCATGGGCTCTGCGGATGATGAGGACTTTTGCAGATGGAATTTCCAGAATTTCCAGTTCGGGAAAATGCAAGTGAGAGCATGATTTTCGTGTCATTAAAGAAATGCAGTTATGATACGTTAAGGTATGCTTAAAATTCTGAATTCTCTGTGACAGCTCTTGTTGAAAATATTACTCAAAAATATTTTAAAAATTAAAAAAAGAAAGCATCAAAACATAGACCTATAGTTTTACCCCTCCATAAACCCCTAGAGCTCTTTAAGCCAACTTAAAGTTCAATGATAGTTAAGCCAGCCATCAGGGCGACACCTTCGGTTAGTTTTAATTCCCTGGATCTTATTGACACTAAATGCTTCGAAACAATTTGCTCAGCCACAAATCAGCTAGGCATAAAGGTCGCCACAAACAAAAGTTTCGCAATAAAATGTTGAACGAAACTTAAACCAAACCGACAACCGCAACACGAAAACCATTTGAACTCTCTGACAAAGAAAATAAAACACGAAGAGTACTGAAATGAAAACTGTTGTCGGTGACATTTTCCAGGAACGACAGGAGCGAGTGAAAGAGCTCAGTGCAGAGGAGACATGGGGGAAACATTAATCATTTAATTTGATAAGCCATAAACGAAGTCGCCGATAATCTGTATACGTGCGCTGAAAGTGGGGAAAAAAATTTAAACTTTTTGGGGGGATTCAACTGTGACTTGGACTTGAAGTTCGACTTCGATTCGGATTGGGACTTTAGCACTGTGGGGTTAGTTCTGGCAGTGACGCGCTGCATGCTATTTCAATTGATTGTGCCACGGTCGAGGGGCAGCTAAAAAGATGAGGGACAGCCAAGGGCAGCGTGAAAAACTACTTTGGCTTTCACTTCACTCGCAGACAATCGGGGGTTGGCCAAACTTGTCGCATGAAAATGCAATTCAATTGATTTATGTGCTCGATGCAATTACTTGAGAGGAAGCTGAACGAGTTCTGGCTGCGTGCCGGGTGCCAATAAAAATCCAAGTTGCCCCTGCAACTGACAGCCGCATAAATTGCCGCCCCATTCCGGCTAAATCCGGCACCCTTCGGCGAACAGAAAAGGCACCCCATCGCCAGTTCAAGCTTCCTTGGGCGGCGGCAACCTAGACACCTTGTCACTAGGTGCGAAAGTGCTCGCCGCCCCGCCCACCCCAAAAATAATCAATGGGCGTAACGGCAGCAGGCCAATTAAATTTATTGCCAACTCTTTTGTGCCTGCAAAATTGTTTTTAATTGTCCTTGGCAATTAAAAACACGCCCAGCCAGCAGTCTTTGCCTTGGCCTCCTCCCTTCTGCCCAGATAACACACAAATTTAAAGCGGATAATTTCCGTGGGGTGAAATTTGTGGTTTCTGGGCTTGTGTGTGCTGTGGAAAGCGGGGGAGTAGCCAAGGTTTTGGCCTTAACAAATTAAATAGCAAATATTCTGGCTTACACTGAGCCTTCTGGGACTTAGCTAAGAGTTCCTACTTTACAAAGTCAAGTCATTAAAACTTTGAATGAAACCTTTCGAACCGAATGAAATTCTACTTAATCTTGTACAGATTTAATTAATTATTACTTCCTTATAGATTAGAACCGTGTCAGAGGTGCGGCATTAAAAAACTCTATAATCTTCTGACACAATTCATCAACTTCAAAAGAATTATTCGACACAATAATAGCATTTTTATTGGAAAACATTTCAAAAAGCCATAAACCAGGGAAAATAAACTATTTTGAAAATCAATAAAACTGAAACGAAAATTATATAGATCTTTGAACATTGTACAAATGTGCATGTATAAGGAAAATATTTCCAGCTAGCAGAGATATTTTTTTGTTTTTAATAAAGAAAATAAACACGGTTTAAATTTAATTTTGTGATCTCCTAAAAAATGTTCCATTAATCTAAAATTATTGTAAGCTCCCTAGGACATATCTAAAGTCTCAGGTATCCTCAGCTCTTGCTTGCCAGTTTTGCTATTTGGCTTTTGCAAATGAATGATTTTTATGAGTCTGGCTGAAAAGGATGAAGGATACCTGGAGCTGCTTCAGCTTCATCAGCCTGCAGCCGAAACCAATGAAAACTTCTTTATCCCCTTATTTTCCATTATTCCGCTGGCTTCGGTTTTTTTTCATCTCTGCGTACCGTCCAAGGACCTGTGCTTAAAGGATGCAAAGTAACTTCTGGCCGGGACCAATGCTGCCACATCTTGAGGCATTTTTTGAGCCACTTGCAGCCAGTTGAGCTTCCTCCTTTGCCCCATCTTTTTTCGTCATTTTTTGTTTGCCTGCATTTTCCTCTCTTTGCATAGGAAAATCCACAAAATCGACATAATGCAATTTCATCTTGGTTGTGTTTTTTTCCTATTAAGCTACTCCATCTGCCGCTGGTCTTTTTTTATTATCTTTATTAGAGTGCACTCTTTTTTTTGAGGGTTTTTTGAAGTAGGTGTAGAGGAAGTTAAGCGGACTCTGTTTTTTAAAAATCAGTGGAAAAGTTTAATAGTTTCTGCGTGCTTTTTTCTGTAAATATTTTGTATATACTTTACTAAATACATAAAATTTTTTACTGAAATAAAACTCTTTGTTAAAGAACATTTTTCTACTGTATTTTCTATCGCAATCGAAGCTCGTATTTTGTGTGTGCGACTGATTTCGATTTCGGCTTGTGCGCACATCTACAAATCTCCGAATCGGAATCATAAATCAAACTTTGTTCTATATTTTTTTCCGGGTGCTATCTGCCTGACTTCCTCTCTCTCCCTGTCTCCGCTCATCACAGAATCACCCGATCTCCGGCGACTAGAATTTCCCTTGCACATTTTATTCAAATGCTACGTGTTGCATTTTTTCAACCTGCCCATCGCTCATAACTTTTCCCTCTCCAGTTGCCGGTATTTTCCCGCGATTCCCCCTTCATGTGCCCTGTTTCTGGTCTGGTCTAGAAAAAGCAAACAGCCGTAGACGAGTTATGCAAAAAAATAACCAAGAAGCAAAGCAAATTCGCATTTGGTAAAATTTATTTTTATATTTAAATTCCATGTTAGACCTGGCGGCATTTAGGAGGTAACAAAGGGGGGAAATTGGGTGTTTAAGGGTTAATTTTTAACCTAATAGGTGAATAATATTTTGTAGATAAATACACTCGTTTAATGTGAGGTAAATGTTATCTGCAACTAGGTTTTAAATATGTCTCTTTTAATCAGATATTTTGTTTAGATAAAAACTCCATTTAGAAACAAGATAAAGTAATTTTAAAATACTTTAAAATTATTAACAATGTCGAGTAGTCAGACTTTAGTATTCCAGTTTCCTAAGGTACTATTTGACCTTTTGTCCGCTTCCTTACTGTATTTATTTCCCTAGTTTGTGATTATTATTTCATTTGGCTCCTGCCTGTGGCCCTGCGCAGAATTCGCTGCCTTTCATAATTCTTGGCAACTTTGTTTGTTTGAATTGTAGTTGCAGTTGCAGTTGCAGTGGGTGGGTACATTTTGCCTCACATGTGGGGCACATTGGCATGTTGCAAGCGGAGCGTGAAACGCGGCAAATTGATTAGCATTTAAATTGCTTGCGAAATGTGTGGCACAAACAGCGACAGCAACAACAGGAGCAGCAAATATTAAGCCATAAAGCCGAAAGCGGACCATGAACGGTGTGTCCCGGTGCCTCCTTTGCCCAGCTTCCACCTCTTGGCCATTGGTTCATCTGTCGCCTGGGCTGCTCCATCTGTTTTTCAACCCCATACCTTTGTGAAAAATTACACTGAGGAAAATGGTAATACTGGAAAAGTATATTAATCATTCTTCCACTGCTTCTCTATTAATTATTTATTTACATTTTAGTAATCAGTAAGCTTGCTTAGAGGTCTTCAATCTAGTGGAAAATGAAATTACTCACCCATATTTTATTACAGTGCACCTCCTCCCACAGTCCTGCCTTTTCCCATTTGGATTCCCATGGCTGCAATGAATTGCAAATAACGCATTGACCGCACTGCACCTTTGCCGCCACCTTTTGCGGACAATTCTGGGTGAACCTCAATCCCATTCCAGGTGCATATATATGTGCGATATCTGTCCAACTTTACCACCCCCCGCAGATCCCTGTCCCTGCGTTCTGTGTTGCATGTTGCTGGCACAACAGCAACATAAATGGCAGCAGCAACATTCGTTGCGTTTACCGCCAAAAACAGAAAACTAAAAAAAGGGAAAAACAGAAAATGCCAAAAGGAAACCTGAAAAGCGAAAAAAAGAGTTCACAACACGAGCATAAAATTTTTCATGAATTTGTAATTTATGTGCTAAAATGTTATCGTTGTTATCGCTGCCTTTGTCTGTGTGCGCTGCCGTTGTTAAAAGTTGCTGGCCAGCGAATTGTTGTGCACTTACGGCTGCCGTCAATGCGATGAGTGGGTGCCAGGGTCGAGGGGGTGGCCACTGGCCAGGATGCAGGGATGCAGGGCTACTGAGGTGCCCGGGGGGGCCACGGGGTAGAGCAACATTTTGAGTGCTTGTTGAGCGGTTAAAAGTGCGCCAATAGAACAAAAAGGTAATAAAATTTAGCACACGATTTATCAGGGGTTGTTTTATTACAAAATATTTACAAATAGAAAGTTGCTAGAGATTAAATAAAAAATACCAAACTAAATGGCAATGTGGCTTACATTTTATAAAAAATACAATGTTGCTTTTGGTTTGCTAACTAAATTTATAATATTGATAAAAAAATGTATAAGTTAGGTGGCAAAGCAAATATACTTTTCACTATAATATAATCATTGTAAAATATTAAAAAAATCTAAATATACAAGTGTTTACTAATTCCAAACAAATTATAAATGCTCACGTATCTTAAGAACAATAAAAGTTATTTATTTAATGCAGGATATGGCAAGTATGTTATTTGATTTTTAAAGTCAAACCATACGAAATACCTTGAACTCTGCTTCATTTTTCCCCTTTGTCTGTCGCCCTGAACTTCATTGTATTTCTTAAACAATTTGCCTGCCTGATTTATCAATATTTTATTATTTATCAATCGAATAATTAAATGTTTGCATATACATCTCTGCTTTATTGTTTCCCCAGTCATGCCGAACTTTTCCTTTCATCTCTTGGGGGTCTTTTCCTTCCTCATACTTCCATTTAAAAAAATATCATAATATCGATGACAACGGCAGCAGTGGCAACAACAATTAACCTTCTTTGGCAGCTGCATGGCGTTCTTAATGTGAAAATAACAACAATAACAACAACAGAGGCAACAATAACAAAAAACATTAAGCAATCCCAGTGCAGGCAACAACAGCAAACAGCTCAATTTGCCACTGTGGAAGTCGCGTTTTCTGCCGTTTTTGTTGTTTCTGCCGCGGTTGCTGCTGTTTTTGTTATTGCTTCATATGTTCAGCCATCGTTAAATCGTTGGCATTTTCAACCCCTTCCACCCACGCCCACTCCCTTGTGTATTTCACCCCGCGTCTCTGGAGGGGAAAAAGGATGATGACGTGGCTTTGATGAGTCGCCAGTTGTCGTTGTCCAGCCGCAAACATTCAATTGAATCAGCCAACAAGCAACTGAAACAACAACCTCCCATAACGAAAGCGCTCTAAAAGGCGCTTCACATACGTATAATGCGGGCTGCCGGAGGGGTTGGGCCGTGGTATCTCCTCGAAAGGTCACCGCCGCGGCGAGACCTTTGCCTCAATGTTTTTATTCCCGTCTGACCGAGCGCTAAGTAAACCGATGGTCCAGGCATTAAACTTGATAATGAAATTGGAAAATATATAGAAGAAGGAGTGAGCCAAAAAAAATAAAGGGGAAATATAGAGTTGAACAGACAGATTAAACTCTCTATGCCTTAAAGATTTAATTCCTTGCCAAATGTTTAGATTTAAAATGAAGCAAGTCTTGTGCCTGAAACAATTTAATTGAATTGCCTCCAATTTTAAATATATTTTCTAGGCTAGTTTAGTAGTCACTCGATTATTTCACTTGAATATTTCCCATTTGTCACATAAATAAAATAAGAGAAATATTTTAATTCATTTCGTTTGCTTTAATTTCAAAGTGGCAGCCTGAAAGATATTTAAATTAAAATACAATATATGCTGCTGCATTTTTCCATTGAATGCATTAGGCATATGCAATATTTATGAAGTCATTTTTGCATAACCAAAGCCCCCAGTGTATTTATGGCTTTTACATGCATACATGCGAGCTGTATTTATTAAACTTTGTTATTAGTTTGTTTATTTTCAGCTTACGAATTTAAAAAGTTAGGAAAGCTGGGTTTATGTAGCTATTTGGCTTAGATTATTATACATGCGAGCTGTATTTATTAAACTTTGTTATTAGTTTGTTTATTTTCAGCTTACGAATTTAAAAAGTTAGGAAAGCTGGGTTTATGTAGCTATTTGGCTTAGATTATTTTTGTTATATGAAAGTTTTTTGGGTTATTTTTGACTAACATTTTGTTAGAATTTAAGCCCAAACTTTTAGAGAATTTTATAAATCAAAAATGTTCTATTTGGTTTTATAAACAAATGTTCAAAAATGTTCTATTCAGTTTTATAAACATTTATATTTTATATTTTCATTAAAATCAAATTTCCCATCTTGTGTTGCCTAGTGTGCGGTATACCTTTCCGGTTAATTCCAATTTGTACTTTATAGTGTAGAACGCAGCTCATAGATCTTGGGTTAATTTTTAGCTGGCAGTTGTCGGCGGATCCCCATGGACTACAGATCCATATACAACATATCCATATCCATTAAGCTGCCGCCGTCAGCGATTCATGTTCGCGCTCATGTCCAGACGTCGCTGCTCGGATCTCCGTTCTCCGTCTCCTTCTACATTCTCCACAGTTCTCCACTATTCCCTGCCAAGCTCCTGCCCTTTGCCAGAGATCCAGTGAAAGAAACTTTGAAATATTTCAATTCCTTAAACATTTTTAGATTCATCAAAAATAAGGTTAATTTTTGAAGGTTAATAAATTATCCCTTTCTTTTTATATTCTAACATTATTTTCTGAAAATTATTTTTGTTTATTAAAATAAATATTATTATTTGGCATTATTTTCACAAATTATTTTTGTTTTCACAGTTTTGTATATATTTTTCTTCAAGTGCACTAGTCCCCCACTTTTCAGCTGCGCTGTCATCGGCTTTGTTTTTTGGTTTCGCTTAATGCAGCGCGCGACATGCAAAGCGGTCAATCCACTGGGCCCCTTGCTCTTTGGCCTCTGGCCCCACCCTCCCTTGCCCCAGCATTCTCCCCCCGCCCCACCTCCCTTCAGCCCCTCCCCCAGAACTGACCTTATCTCGCGTACGCTCGACGACATAATAAAACTCGCTCTGCATCGGTTTCTCAGCATTTATTCCGTGGCTTTGTTTTTCTCCACTCTCGTTTTGGACTGAGCATCGTAAAACATTTTTATAATGCGTTCACGTTGTTTGCCCGAAGATCGTTTAGAGGTTTTTTCAGGGCTTGGAAGGGACCTCTCTGTTCCGGGGAGGTGGCTGTCCCACATTGTGGTTAAAGTAGGAACAGTGCGTTGCGGCTTTGCTGAATATTTCTAAAAAACAAAAGGGGTTAATTGCAAGGCAAGGCATTAAAACTATCAGTGAGAAGTCAGAAAACCCTTCGAAACTAAACAGGGGAACAAATTCAGGAAATACTAATAAATAGTTGAAGGAATTTGGATCTTAAAAAATATGCTAAGACAGTCAAATTTTTTAAGAGGTTCAAAGTTAGATAATTACGATTATGTTAAATCCATATTGGTTTAATAAAACATCTCTAAAAACACTCCTTACTCGGGCAGAGGTCATTTTATGTCCTACAAATGCAGATATTTGCTATTTTTGTAATAAAAAAATATATACAAAATATATGTATATATTCTGAATCTATTAAATTGATTTATAATGTGACTTTAATACTTATAATACTTATAACACTTTACAAATATTTTTTTATTAACTTTATTTTTCTCATAAAAAATTATTAACAAAGAATAAGTATTTAAATGCATTTAAAATTGTATGCAGGTTCTGTAAAGTTCCCTTAGTAAAGTTCCCTCAGTTAAGTTCCCTCAGTAAATTTCTCTTAGTAAAGTTCCCGTTGGTGTAACAGGTTTTACTGTAATGTCACGACCTGTACCTGTATACACCGTGGCATATATCTTTTTCATTTGCATTGCGGAGGTGGCTCAGTTTCGTCTTCGGGCCATCAAATATTGAGCGCGTTTTAAGTGACACTTTACATCAGCATTGCCACTCGCAGTGTGTCCCTGTCCCCGTCTCTTTCTCCACTCTGTGTTCCCTCTCTTTCTGTCCCGATGCTATCTTGTACCCGGTTTTAGGTATGGTGTAGTTCGCGTGAGGATCGTAAAATGTATTTTTTATGGCTGAAGGCTTTTTAGGAATTGTTCCTCGCCGCTTTTGGTTGCACCACCGATGATGAAAAACTTGTGACTTCGTTTATCGATTGACTAAATTTTATGGCTTTTCTTTTGCATAATGTTTATGCCGGTGCTTTTTCTTTTTCCCTTTCTGGATCGTTTGATCTTTCCCTAATTGGAATTCTCGGGGAATTTTTGTTCCGGTTTCGACATCGCGTTTGAAGAGCAACGGAAGCAATGGCTTCGAACGCTTTCCTCGTTTCTCCCCTGGCCATTGTGGGTGGTGGTGGTGTGCTGCAGGTGGTTGTGGTGGGTTGGTCGTTCGAGTGGGTTGTATATTCATAGTGGTTTGCTAAACTTCCTTCGAGTGCTGTTGCCGCTGCTGCTGCTGGCGCCTGTCAACTTGCATCGATAAAAATCTGCAGCTTCCTGCAATTTCCGCTTTTGACAATATGCAGCCCGCATACAAAGTTTTTTACCCTGCCCCTGGCTTGATTTATCCCCCCTCTGGCAGTTATCCTTACTGTTCCTCACTTTTCCCAGCTGCCAGGTAAATATGTATTTAGATAAGTGTCACTTATCTAGCCCATCCAGCTGAGAATTCCCCATTCTTTGCCGGTTTTTCTCCTTTCGGAGACACTTGAACTGCCGACTGCCGGCTGCCGTGCACGCAATTAATTCTCTTAATTGAAATTGCAACCGCCTCCTGCCCACCTAATTGGTAGTTACAGTGGGCGTGGCACAAAGGGGCGAGCGGCATGGGGTCAGGGGGCATATCACTTGCATCGGAAAGTGGCGCCCCAGATGAATGCAACCAGCCAGCCAACCAGCAGCTGCAAAGGAGAAGAACGAGTTGCGAAAGATGAGAATCCCCCAGTGAATGAATGAATGGACGCCTGAATGGTTGAGTCTTTGAATGCACAGTGGAAATATATAGGAGCTATGGTGATATTCTCTCTGAGAATTCCTCTCACCTCGTTACGTTTCTTAGAAGGAATGTCGTATTTAAATTAACCATAAACTGCCAGTCCATAAAGATTAGATAGCCGCATTCCAAGAAGCTGCGCATAAAATTAAACCCTCCCAGTGGCTGCCATAAAAATATGGTAAAATATTATGCTTGTTTTATGTGCTCTTCAGATTTAAATAAATCCAAAGATATTTTATTATTGGGAAATTTAGAAAAATTTATAGAATATAATTTATGGGATGATGATCAGCGATTGTTACTTAAGAAACATAAAGCCTTGCATTTTTGAAATATTATTTATGGGATAAGGATCAGAGTTTGATACTTAAGAAGTATAAAGCCTTGCATTTTTGTTCCCTGGTTCTCCCTCTCCATCCCACTGTGCGAGTTGTTGGACAAATGAATGAATACATGGATTCCTTGGCAATTTTAAGGAGGGCGCCCAGCAAGTGTGAGAAGTGAGATGTGCGGGCGCAAGCGACAAATGCAGTAACTGGAAAATTGCGCGACAATTAAAGATTTTGCGCGACAGAGGCCGGGCTGGAGCCGGAGGGGGCTGTAGGGGGTGAAAAATGAGTGCAAAAAAAGAAAAGAGGAGGAAAAGCAAGCAGAGGCAAGGCGGAGGCGTCGTCATCACTCGTTGTCGCCGTCACTGGCCCAAATGTAAGTCAAGTGAGGCGTAAAGTGCATGCGGGATAGGGGTGAAAGTGTATAAAGGAAACCATTGCACCGTAAGTCTCACCGGCCTCTCAGCCTCAGCCTCACGACCCCCACCCACCCAATTTTTCCCCGTTTTCCGTCCGTTTTTCACCCTTCACCGTAGTTATTGTCAACTTGTTGCCGGCAGGAAAAAAAGTGAAGATCTCTCGCTGAAGCGAATGTGACAACTTGGCTGACAAAATGCTAACAAGATGATGTGGCGCAAACTTTTTTTGTTAGCCCCGTCTGCCCGGTTTTTCCCCACTTTTCCGCACTTTTCCTCGCGCAACAAGCTGTGCCAACAAATGACCAAATGTCTGCCAAGTGTCGCCACCGAAAACGGCGGCAGGCAACGCCGGCGACCACCCAAAGTGCCAGAGTAGTTCACGTAGGCTGAGTTTAATTCTAAACAACAATATGTCTTCCTTTTTTTGTACCCATGCTCCTTGTTTTTCCTTCAATTATTTTACAATTCCTGGGAAATGTTTTAATTGCTTTTTTGCACGAACATAAATAAATATAGGGAAGTTCTGTCTGTATAGGAATTGAGCCTAAACTTTAAATTATATGAAATATTAAAAATAATTTGATATTCAAGTGGGACTTTTTCTGGATATTCATAATATTAGATATTTAATGTTTTCTACGTTTTTAAAAGTAAATAAATATAAATTATTTACATTTACTAAAATAAATTTAGATACATTTCTTGAATCCGTTCTTAACAAAACATTGAACTCCCTGCTAAAGGGTATTCAAAGCCTCGACTTCTGTGCCAGCCGTCAACACTCGTTTGCATTGAAATACTTTTCCTGTCCACGATTTATGAGCTACGCAGCAGCAACAGCAGCAGTGGAAAACAGCGGAAAAAATGGGCAAACAAATTCTTCGCGGCGGCCACGCGTCGTATGCGCAATTTTCCCCCAATGCGAAGCCGTAAATCATGACGGCCAATGCTTGACATCTATGAGAAAGTCTCTCTGTATGCTATCTATGTGTGTGAGTGTGTGAGTGGGTGCCAACGCCCTCTTCTGTGGGCGTGGCAGATGCGAGTGAGTGTGCGTGTGGCTGTGCCTGTGCGTTTGCGTTAATCTTAACTGCGACTGCAGTCGCCGCTCGTCTTCAGTTTTTCTGCCTTTGACAGCGGCGGCCGGCATTTAGTTTTAATTTATGGCACATTTGCTCACTTTATGTTCATTCTCATTCCCTTTCCTCCAGCTGGAGGCAACACCCACCCATCTAGGCAGCATTTAGGCCCCTTTACGAGCTCCCCCTTTCACCTTATGCGGGTTACGCCCCCGATTTGATTGCTTTTGGAAAGTGCAAAAATTATAAGACAATGGGGAGAGAATGTGTGTGAGAAGCCTTTGAAGATGGTTCTCTGGGTATTAAGCCATTGTTTAAACGATAGATTCTTCAAAGAATGTTTTACAAATTACAAATATTATAGATCAGTCTGATAAAGGATAAAGAAATAGCTCTAAATCTGTACAGATCAGTTATAAAAGAGATGAGAAAGGAACTCTCAATAGCTCACCAATTTGCCTACTCCAGATTATCCCCTCCGCAAATGGTTAGCTTCTGTAAAGCCATTAAGTTATCACCCTGGGCATAATCTCATTCGGTTTCTCCACTTCGTGGTTCCCATCTAATCCGTTGACCATTGGAAACTCGAAGCTGCGCGGATAACAGCCATGGAGCATGGGCATTAATTTGGACTATTCAATGTGCCACTTAATACCAAAGACGTGTCAATTTCACGGCTGACAGAATCGCCCGAGATGATGAGGCGCCGCTGCTACTCCTCATCGTTGACATCCTCCGGCAGCCAGAGAGGAGCCGTGATGGATGGGGCGGGGGCTGATGGATGGCGACACAGGGGCAGGTCGCCACTGGGGATTAATTACAGCCATCAAAAGTTATTAGAGGCAATTATCGCAATGTTGGCAACGTGACTACGATTTGAGGCCACTTCAAGCTGGCTGAGTTGAGTGAATAACTGTACGGCAAATGTACGTAACCCGGTACAGTGCGTTATGGATAAATATTACTGTGGGGAAATGTGGAGGGAAACAGGATAACTTCCTGTTAGAGTGGATATATAAATCTTGCACTTACCATTTTCCTTAAAGTAATCAAAAGTAAACACATGACTTTGCTTCCTTGGCGTAGCAATTAATTTCAGCTAATCTAAGGACGTTGTCCTAAAACAGCTGCAACATTGGCAAATACATCAAGTGGCAGCCGCCTAACCCCCGGCATTAACAATGGGCACCGCAGCAACAGTTGCAACACCAGGGGCATTAGCACACTAGCAACAAGCTCATCAACATCTCCATCAGCAGCAGCAATTAAATTGCTCAGCCAAGAGCAGAGCGAACATTTCCACTGCTTCCTCGTCGGGGCCATTACCACCCCATTTACCCCACAATTTCACCCTTTCCGAACCCCTTTTCTCTCGATTTTCCTCCTCATGTCCGCTCCATATTTGTCAAACGTGGCTGGTTGGCTCCTGTGGGCAAAACCACAGCTTTTGGACCTCAACTACCTCCTCCTGCAAATCCCCTCTTTTCCCTATTTCACATTTCCCTCCCTCGACTTTTCCGCCCCAAAAACAAATGATTTGTCAGCTGGCATTGGAATCTTTCAAAATTTGTCGCTGGCTGGTGTAATTAACAGTTTACCGAAAAATTGAACTTGCCCTGCCGCAGACGAGGAAAATATCCATTAACAATGGCCGTTGCTCCCCCAATTTCCTTACCATTTCCCCGCTTTTCCAGCCGGGCGAAGTGCTAAAACAATTAGAAACAGCCGCGCTCCGTCGCTTGTCATTAACGCAGAATGCGACAAAAATGATCAGCACCAAAAACTCATACAGCGAGCTAAGGAGACAAGTGTGCAATTTTAAGTGCACAGAGAAAAATTTAAAAACTGTATGAAAATAATAATAATATATTATATAAAAAACGTTAAAATATATATTAAAATATAAGCAAAAACTGCAGACAAAACCTAGCAACCAAGAGGGCTCCTTCAGCCATTTTAGTAAGAGATAATTTTCATTTACCTATAAGATACTATATTGGTATCCAAAATAATATTGGAATTAACTAATTTGTTCCACAAAAACTCAAAGGCATTTAGAACAGAAATTCCATTAATTATTTAATATTTACCTTTCTTTTGTAAAATATAGTTTAACAACATTTTCTCTCTCTGCTTGAATATTAAAAAACACTTTTGTGAAGTTTGTCGCCGGCGTAAATATGAAAACTTTTGTTGATTGAAGCAATTAGCAATTGGCCTCGCTCTTGGCCCGACCAAATGTTTGTCTAATTACACTCGGCACACACTTTACACAGCTTTCAGCAGGCTGCCATTTGTCTTCATTTTGTGGCAGCAGCAACTCGCTTTATTTGCCTTTGTCACGGCGGCAACATGCAGCATGCAGCATGCAGCATGCAGCACGCCGCATGCAGCTTGCAGCGTGCAGCATGCGCAACATTGACAGACTCCGTCAGCGAGGAGTATTTTTTTCTGGCTGAAATTAATGTGGCAAAAGTTTTTGCTAACGCATAGCAACTGCATCGTATATGGGCTCCGCTCCGAGGGGCGAGACTTTTGACATTTCTTTCTTTTTTTCGGGTCGGGGCGCCTGTGGTTTTCACTGCCATAAAATTATACTTTATAGCATATTCCGGCTGCTGCTCCCGGCCCTGCTATAAATAAGTTAATGGCCGCATGGCCGCAGTGCCAAATGTTTAATTATATTTGGGGCGTGGTCCAGACCCTGCTGCCTAAATAATTGTCAAAAGCAAACAAGACCGTCAGAGGGGGACTTCCCCGGCGCGCCTGACAAATTGATTGATGATCTGCTATAAAATGTCTCGTTTGTTGTAAATGTAACGCAACATAAATTCGCAAAAGGGAAAATTATGGCACGGCGAGCCGGAGAGAGAGAGTGAAAAGTAGAACAAAGCCTCGGGCACAGAACCCATAAAAAAGAGTGAGTCCAACAAGGAGAATTCTTCAATGTCTGAGTTCGGATCGAAGGGGAGAGCGAGTGCAGAAGTTATAATTAAAAACATATGTGCCACGACCCAAGGCAGTCGACGGGTGAAAAAAGGAGAAATGAAACCCAGAAAATTGTGGGGGCAGACAAGGAGGGTGGGGAAAAGGGGGACTGTTGAGTTGACTTACCCCGAACGGGTTAATTAGACGCCCGTGGTGGAGTCAAATGGTGAATGGCAACTGAAATGAAACCAGTCAAGGTCAACTAAATGCTGAAAACAAGCGAGTAAAAAAGGAGAGAACAAAAAAACACTGAAAAATTTGAGGGAGCATTTATATTAATTATAGTAAACTCATTCTTAAATATCCTAGAAAAATGTATAACAATTTCTTTAAATAAGATCCCCATGAGCTAGCCTCATCTTTAAGTTTCACGAAGCCATCACCTACCGAAATATGTTATCTTGTACTCCAAACTTTGGCAACTCCAACTTTATGACGGCAATTTCTCCCCCAAACTGGCAACTCTTTAAGCCAAACTATTTGAGTCTCGGAAAACATTCCCTGCGATCCCCAATAGCGTCATTTCTCTTCAATCACCCGGAGGAAGTTGTACCATTTCTTGCGACTAACAAGTCCTCACACCCCCGGCAGCAGGCAGCTCTGTACTTTTACCTGTGCCAAAAATTCGCTGAATCGTCACAACATCACTTTTACGATTTTGGTTTATTTCCACACACAAATATATATGGGAATGTATGGCAATAAAGGGAGAAAAATAATATGGGAAACTAGCCCAATACAACCGAGAAATCTCGGCCCCAAACCGACTGAGATTCCCCAGCTTCTTTGCCGGGATTGCAAACTTTCGCCAGCCACTGTTCGGGGCTCAATAAAATTGCACGACGAAGGAGCTGGCAAACAAAGTAATTTTTATAGCAGCCAACGTCTTGCCGCACACATGAAGGTGAGCCTTACATATATGGGAAATACTTTACCCATATTCTTCACTGCTTTCCCCCAGCCACCCACCCGCCCAGGGGGTTTTCCAGCTCCCATGATTTCCTCTTTTTTTTTTTTGACTCCCTATTTTTTGCCTTTCCGCAACGTCACAAAGTTGCCGCAATCTGTTGAGGCTGCTCCGGAATCCGAAACGCGAAAAAGGTGGAGTTGTCTGGTAGTTCAATTCGTTAGCTCAGGGGTGGCCCCAAAAAAAAAGTGGTACGGGTATGTTGGATATTCATAGCCGACTGCGAACAATTTTCGCCTCGCGTTTCACAAACTTTTTTCGGCGGGTTGTATAGTGAAAGTCAGCATGACTCTCCTCCCGACTCTCGTACGTATTTACATTTATAAAGAACAAAATGGTATATTGCCGTACACACATGTGCATCAGTGTTCTTGGAGCTCCCCTAATTCGAGGCTGCAACTTATTGAAAACGAATGGCGTGTGAAAATTTTTGGGTGGAGCTCGTGTCTTTTCTTTTTTTGGTTATGAGTCGCCATTAAATTGGAGCAAGTCATATCGAAAACATATATCAAAATAAATGAATAATATGTGCAAAAAATGAGTAGAGGACATATGTCAGTCGATATATGGGGGAATGGAAAAATATTTCAAGGGTAAACGAAAGGCAGACTACATATTGTATATCTTAGTATTTAATATAACAACAGAAGTTTTTAATATTTAAATATAATCAACATTATTTCAATCACTTAATGAAAGAGGAAGCTTCTGCTTCATAACATTTCCCTATTTATAATAATAATTCCTACACAACTAGAGGACAAATTAAATTAATTAAGCTACTCTAATTGGTTGAACTTTGCGGTGAAGGACTACCGGAATAATACACAACTCTTCACACATTTCCACTTATCCCTTCTTGATACTCCCCACTAGATAGGATAATTACTTTCTTCCTCAACTGGTTTTCATTTCCATTTCCACCCACACACAATGGCGAATTATCCCCTGGCCAACCACATGAGACAAAAATCCCCTCAACCAGGAGGAGGCTGCTCCAAAGGGACAGCAAAGGGTAAGGCAGGGGAGCAGGAGGTAGGGATAGTGAACTTTTCCAAACAGGATGACACAAATTAGGTCTCAAAATTAGCCAGCTTTGCGAAAGGGAGAGAGTTTTTCAACAGCAACAGGATGGCAGCAGGATAAGCCCAAAAAACGAGAGGGATATATAGTGGGAGTGGGCGAGATAGTAACAGCTTTTCCGGAAATCTTTTAGCTGGAAAATATTTAGGCACAAAATGCCAGCAAACTGTTGCTTGGGCACAAAACTTGGCACAGCCGGAATCCGTTTCCGGATTTTCGCCTGGCAAACCCCCTCTTTCTCTGCACCGTTTTTCCCTATTTTTCTCAGCAAACTGTTGCACTTTTCACTCTTTTTTTTTTTGTTTGTTGATGGCAACATTGCACATTTTTTAGTGTAAATATTATTGGCAACAAACGCTGAAAATGGCAGAGCGCGGAAATGGAAAATGGTAAAAGGGAGAGGGGGGAGCGTGGCAGGCTGACAATGGGCGGCTCAAGTGGGTGTCTGGGCTTAACAGCTCCAGGAGGGACGGTGTAGGAAAAGTCGGAAAAGCCGGGGGAGTGGCTCGGAGAGTGCTGAAGTAGCTGCTGTTGCTGTTTGTGCCTCACTTTAAATGCACTTGAAAGTGTTTGCTGATGGCACTCCACACTCGCACACGCTCCCTGGCCAGGAGCCGCACACTTGCAGAGAGCATATAAAGCACTTAACTTTAGTTTGGCCGCCTTCAGGTTGAAGTTTTTTAAGTAATTTATTTTTTTTTCCATATATTTATAAAATTGTTCTTTCCCTCTGGGGCTGTCACTTTTGCCGATTGCTTTTGCTAAATAAGTGAGAGTTCGGTAAGAAGTTGCTATATTAGCCTATTAATTTTATGATTTCTTCCTCATAAAATCCTGCTCATCTCATAAAGTATTGAATTATTTAGGCGAACTGTGTATCCTTCATTATTTTATTTCGGTATAATTAACAATTTTTTAATCGATCTCTTTAGATGTTTCTTGCTATGAACTTAATATGGTGTTACTTTTGTATTGCAGTTGCTTTTGTTTTGTTTTTGTATCTTTTCATATTATTTTTGGTAACTACATCTTTTGTTGCTTTTATTTTCGTTGATTTTTCCAGTGGATGCTGCTTTCCCTGTTGTTGCTCTTGTTGTGTTGGGGAGTGTAGCTGTTGCTCTTGCATTTTCCCTGCTTCTTATTCTGCTTTTCTGCATTGCATTTTAAGTGCATTTCGGCCATGTCCGCATCCGTGTGCCTGTGTGGGTTCACCTTTTGCTGAGCCATTTTTAAGTGACTTGCCGTCGACATTTTCCCGAAAGCTGCACTGGGAAATATGTTATATATTTTAAATTAAATGTACAGAAGGATGTTAGATTTAAACAGTAAATTTAAAGAGTTTTTTCTTAAGATTTCGATATTTTAAGCTTAAGAAAATATTTTATACACATTTCCCATTTTATTTACCAATTTTTCCTCGTGTACACCCCCTCTTTTGCCATACTTTCACCCACTTATAACTTATTTTTTCAGTATGTTGCATACTTTTGCGAGTTGCCGTTCTCTTTTGCGTTTCTTGTTCTCGCGCTTGCCGACCATAAATCATCTTGTTGAGTGCCACACTGTGGCAAAAGGCTTAAAGTGTTAAATCAGCACAAAACGCCGGCTGCAAGGGGTTAAAGGGGTGTTCAAGAGGGCGAAGAAAATATGCCAAGCATACGGCGGCAAATTCAAATCACATTATTGTATTTTTCATGCTTTTGTTGTGGGGGAAATGCAAAATAAGGCCTGATGCTGTGCAGGGTAGAATTTAAGGAATTGCTACCAAAATTCATTTTGCTTGAAAACTTAATATAACATTAAAGTTTAACTAGAAAAATTCAGAGTTTGCTAAATTTGTAGTTACTCTCTTACCGGCTATGTTTTTGATTTGCTGAAACACTTCTAATATTAAATATATTATCTAAGCGAATCATCAACTTAATGTGCCTATTGAATGCCCCATTAGTATTTGCAGAATATTAAGTTTCACTATCATTTCCCATTCTATAACCCATTCCCCACTGTAGTCTCATAATTACTCCTTTACCTGTTACTCGATACCTGGACAAGGACAATAAGCCAATAATCATTATGCCGGCCCCCAGGCCTGTATTTCAATCTCAATCCCTTTTAGCCGTAATGAGTTCAATTCTCATTGCAGGAGGTCGGGTCCTTGAAGCCAATCCCGGCTCTTTCGCTTCGATTTATCCCTCCGGCAGCCGGAGTCAGACCGCAGTAAACTTCCGAGACCGCAGTAACCAAATGGCCCAAACCGAGAGGGGCTATCTAAGCCAGGCGCAGCAAGGGGTCCTTGGACCTTCGTCCTGGGTCCTGGCCCCACAGATCCCGGGTCCTGGGTCCTGGCCATAGCCCTGATCCTGTGCCCTGCTCGTTGAGTTGCAAATTTTAATCCCAAAGTGAAGCTTAAACAAATTTTGTGCCTCAACCGACATATGTGGGCATAATTGAAGTCGAAATGGGATGTAGGGCACACGCTCACCGCCAATACACTGTGGGAAAATGGAATTTATTTAGTTTGATATGAGAGGTTTTAGGTTATTGAGGCTTAGCTTTTTTTCTGGATAGCTTATCATAATGTTATCCAAGTCACAGATAAATTTTAAATCGTGTTTAAGAATTATTTCTTATAGTGCAAAAATTCTGCACCCCATCCACACATTGCTCACATCGTTCTATTGTATTTGCATTAGTGTAGTAAATGCAAAGTGTTATAAGCTTTATTATGGTTGCCATAGCAGCTGCCTGTCCCCAACTTCCTTCCGGTTCTTCTGCATTCACACCCCCAAATGTATATAGGACACATAGAAGGAAAGGTCGGTCCCAAGCACGAGCCCGAGCTTACTTTTGGGAGTTTTCTGTAATGATGTGCCCAAATCCCACACACGCAGAGGCGAACTATAATCCGAATTCCATCTGCCGGGATGATGGGGGATTCCCGGGTGTAGAGTGAGTGAAACAAAGAAATTGGATAAATCTACCGAAGGCTTAACGATAAGCAAATGCTCTAACTATCAGAAATAAACAATTGAAAGTTATTATAAATTAATAAATATCAAAAGTATACTCATATATATTTATAAACCATATTAAAGGGATTTTAAATATTTTGAGTAAACATTTCCTAAGACATTTTAAGTGGACAAAAATCCATTCTTCACATTATCTTAACCTCTTTATATTTACTCAGTCTGAGCACCAATTCACTCCCAGTATAGCTTAGGCTTTTGATGTCTGAGGGTAGTGAAAAACGTTTTGGTAAAACCCAAAAATGGATTGATAATATCCCGCAAATGATTAACTTGTCTGAAAGTTTTTTGTCAGCGCCTTGGGGGGTCGTCGGGTTGCTTTTATTGGGCTCCGGGCTGCGCTCACATATGTAAGCCCTCGTATGCTAATAGTTTTCCGAGCTACCAACAGATTTGTCAAGCTGTCTTGTGCCCCACCTCGCTCCTCCCTCGATTATTTAAATCAATCTACGGAATACAGAGGGGGATAACTGATTGTGGGTTTCTCATCAAATTAGAGGCAAATGGCATCGTTGATTGGCCTCCGCAACTGACAGCTCATAATGAGATTGAATTTTTCTCCCCCCCAGAAAATTGATAAAGGGTTGGCTGGCTGTGCCCCCGAGTTATGCAACTGTGTCAATGTCAACTGCCGGCCATAACTCTTTGGCCAGCCCTCGCAGCACATAAATATTGTATCACATGGCGTCATAAAAGAAATAATGATAAATAACCAAATCAGCAGCAGCCGAAACAGAAGTGTCTCGGAATGACTTCATTGCAGTGGATGCGACGCAAGATATTCATAAACAAGGAGACAAGTCCCCGAGTCGGATATATATCTTATCCCCGATCCGGCTCCGTCCGCCTTTGCGCTCCTCTTATCCGCAACGAGACGGTAATAAATCTCTTGGCAAAAGGCGAAAAGCCAAATCGTACAGATTATTAGGCCTTTCTCTCTCTCTCTGCGTCTTTCTCCATTGCGTCAGGAAAACATCTGGCAGCTTTTCGAGGATTTTATGGATTCTCGGGGTGGGGACAGGGCTCTATTCCAATAGAAATACTTATGTTTATGCGATGAGCTCAAGTTCTGACAGTGGATTAGGCATTTGCATAAATATTGAAAACACTTTGAATAGCTAAATCATCGAGTGGAAGAAATCAAAATAATTGAAGGACAAGGTGATGCTCGTGGCTGAAAAAGATACCTGTTTAGGGGTTTGAAATTACATTCAATGAAAGCAACTCTCGTTACAATAATGTATCATTATCCCTCATTTAAATTCAAATCTTAATTGCCATATAATTAAATATATTTTCTGCATGAAAAAACTAAGCATCCCCAAAGCCCCCCATTAAAAGCCTCTCACTTTTTGCAATCCAAACTCGCAATGCACAATGACACCAACTTTGGGCGCCTAAATAGCTAATTGCTGGCCATCTGTCAGCTAACCGCCAACGGCAATCAAAAAGTTAAGAGCCCGAAGAGCGACAATTCGACCGCAAACTAATTTATTAATCCCCTTCCAGTTCGCCTCACGGCAAAAAACTAAAAGTTTTAAAGCTTTTGGCCTCGTCCTTTTGTGGGCCATGCCAACCGCTTTTGGACATGGCTAAAATATGCAAAACTAACATAAATCTCAATTTGGAGATTTATGAAAAAGCACACACACACACACTCTAGAGCAAACCAGAGACCAGCAGCTAAAAAAAAAGAGAAGAAGAGTTGCCCGCAAAGTAATAAAAAATTTGTAATTCCAATTCAGCACAAAAAATAGAGATAGAGAGTGCACGAAAAACGACGGAAAATAGTTGCACCACAGCAAATATCACCAAAAAAATACCACAAACGGCGTAGCAATATAACAAAAAATAAAAAAAAAATATATATGTAGGGTAAACCAACAAAAAAATTTCAGCTTTGGGAAAAAATAGTGCGAAGTTGAAAGGGCAAAAAGCTAAATTCTATATATGGAATCAACAAAACAATAAAGTGGCAACAAAGATTTATTCTTTTATATTCTTAATTCACTTATAAGAATAAAAAATAAAATCTGAAAATCTAAGCAGATAAGTATTTTTTTATATTTATCAATTTCAATTCAAAAAGGAATGACTTAACTGAAAAATCTTTGATTTGAATTCTCTTTTCTTTAACGATTTTGTGCCACCATCACTAGGCAACAGAGTCATGTTTAATTTTCTCCCTTTATTTCCTTTTTATTGTCATTTATCGTTGGGCAGGAAATCGTACACTAATTAGGGATGAGCCGTTGCTAACCGAATTCTATAAATATATTTCAGTTGCTTATTGGCATGTTCTTGACTTACTAATTGCCTTTAAGAGTTATCCAAAAAGGTATATTAGATAGCTCTTGCAAATTGAATGCTTAACATGTACTAAAAAACCTTATAAAAATAAGTAAAAACTAAACTAAAATCACTTAAAGAGAAAAAGTCTAGAATCGAAGGAATTAAAATTAAATTAAACTCTGCGTAGAACAGATTCACACACAAAAGCCACTGTCAAGATAAATTACTTACCGTAAGTTCTCCCACAAAACTTGGCGAAGGACAAATTGAAAAATAAAAAAATGGCAGAATTTCGCGAATAAAAAAATTCTCTGGGGACAAAACTAGTGGGTAGAGAGGGGCCAAAAATGGCGGACATGACAAAAAAGGGTTTTGCTTTTGCCCTAATATTTTATTTGGCACCCAGGCACTCCCCACCGCCCCCCAGGCCACCCTGGATTCCGCCAACAGTCGTGCGTGTGTAAAATCTGTCGCAGCTTCGGCTTCAATTATTTTTTACACAATTCCGCTGTCTCTTTTGGCGTTGAACTCGCTTTTTTTTAGTTGTGTGGGACTGTGCTAGTGTGGGTGCACAGGGAGAAATGAAAATGTATAAAAATAGAGTAAATTAAATATTTTAATGTATTGTAAAATACTCTAAAGAAGTAATGTTATTTGTGTGTTTAAAAATTTTTTGTAAAAGAATTTTCTCACCTAGTCTGCTGTAGATTTATATTTTTATCTAAAGTAGGGCATTATCCTGTTCAATCGTTTTTATCATTATCATTTTTTATCAGTGTCCTGCTTAGGCTTTCCACACTTTTTCCGCGTTGTTGTTCCTGCTCCTTGCATATTTTCTTTTTCGGCGCTGCTCATAAATTTGGGGCTGTCCGTCGGCGGTAAAGAATCACTGCTGGTGCTGCCTCTGTCGCCGTCGGTGCTGCCGGCTGCTGTTATTCTAATTTTATGGAAATTCCTACACTTTTTCTTGCCTTTGCCAGCGCCTTTTCTTTTCTCCTCTTTTCTTTTCGGAGCACAGATTTGTGTTTGAGAAAAATCTGTTTGTCATACGCTTCGTTGCGCCTCATTTTGTCGTGGAGATGGAGAAAAGGCGAGAAAAGGCGGCAGAGAGAAGCCGAAAAAATTTATTTGCCGGCCTCCCAAAAAAAAAAAAAAAAAAAAAAGCAAAATAGAACAAAAAAAGAAACTCCATTCAGAGGCTGGACAGTGGGTGCCATAAGTATGCTGTGTCTTATGGCAGCCAACTGCAAGGAAAAAACTTTTCACAACGCATAAATTTGCCTGCGTTAGTTTCCCTTTTATTATTTTGCGCCACATAATTCTCCCGGAGCGGGCAGCATATGCTCCCGAACTACTATATGTGGCACCACCCCTCGGAACCCCCTCGTTACGGCTTCAAAATTTGATTTTAAAGCAGGCGCAAAGTGAATTTTAATGATTAAGTCCTCTGGGCGGGCACAAGAAGAGCAAAACTTGGGAGCACTCGAGAGTCTCCTTTTTTATTTTGATTTCGTGCTTCATTTAATCAATGAAAAATAGTGGGTAAAGAATTTAAGTCTTAAGAAGCTATTTTATTAAGCAATTGTTATTATAAATAAATAGGAAATTGGCAAAAATCTATCATTATTAAATGAACTAAGAAGTATATAAACGATCCCAACTGCTTCCAAATAGGTCAAAGAACATCAAATAAATTAATTCTAATAATCCCCCAATAAATACACGTGTCCTAATTCCCAACCTTTTTATTTTTAGAGCAAACCCAATAATTTATTCAAGCATTTTCCGTTTCACTCAAGCCAGTAAGTCCCACAAAAATAGCAATTTAAATTTGTTACACCTTCCTCCAAAAATAAAAGCAACAATCAGGCTCTTTTGATTTTCTATTATTAATTAATTCATAGAAACGCCAACAAATTAATTAAGAATCAGGAGAGCAGAAAGGCGAGAGGGAGACTGGCGTTGTAATTTCATAAATTTGATTGTCACGCCGGCGAATTAGTGTCAGGTCTATTCGAACTAATGAGGGGCTATTAAAAGAATACTATATATAATTAGGCATGCAACTGAATGAGAGAGGGAAATCTTCCATTTTCGCATTTTCCCCGCGGAACAAATGGGTCGCCTAATATTTGTTGTCATTGGTCTATTTATGATAATTAAGGTTTGACATTTTTACGTTATTAATTCATTTGACACAAAGTCAAGCCCCGCCCACGCCTTTCTAATTTTGTCAACGTCCAACGGATGTCGTCGACCACAAAAAGTTAATAGGCGAGGGCCCAGAAGTGACCCCAAAAGAAAAAGCGGAGGAAAAGAACCGAAACGTAGGAAAAACAACAAATAAAATCAAACGAGGCGGGAAGGTGAGAAAAGTGCTCTCCCCCTCAGACATTTTCCCGATTTTTCCCCATGTCTCCGAGGCATTAACCGTTGATCGGTGAGAGCATTTAAAAACTGCAGCAGAGGCGTCCGGCTCTGCTCATAAAACTGACAATAAAAACAAGAGGGGGCGCTAAGTGGCGGAGCAGGGGCGCGGAAAGTGGGTGTAGAACCGCTCTGATTCATGCACTTACACTCTCTCTTACATTTCCCAGGGAAAATCCCTCAATGACAGCCATGACTTTAATTAAGAGCAAAATGAAGTCGAAGCTAGGAAAATGTTTGGAAAATTTAACAGGGAAAAAGAGAAGTCAAAGGAAACTTTTAATGTTTTTTTTTTAATGAAAGAAGCTGTAGAAAATGTATAAAAACTAGAAATCAGTAGAATACATAACTCTTTGATAATATTGTAAAATTTAACATTCTGCTTATTGCCTTGTGAATTAATTTGTTCTTTATTAATAATTCTTTGAATTTATTCAATCAACTCTAACTTAAGTTGGAGAATTCAAACCAAGAAACGTAATTTAAAAAAAAGCAAATAAACAATTTTTATAAATATTTTCTTCAATAACACTTTTCCTTTTCATTTCCCATTCACTTCGGAAAACTCTTCCTGAAAACCCCAGCTAAAAGATTGATCGCCCTGCAAATGCCAATGTCAAACCCCCGACCGAAAACACTTCAACTCAATTTTCAACACTTTTTCCCCGTTTTTTCCGAGCAACCACCGTGCTCTTTTCCCGCCATGCACTTTTCCCCCGCTCCCCCGAAGCGAAATCGGAGTTTATTTTTATAGATTTGAGGGCAGACAACAAAAAATCAATTGTCTTACACACTTGTGCATCGCACCCAGCACCGACCCCACCCTTTATTTTCTTACCCCGGGGGCGTAGCAAACACATGACATGTGTCAAAAGCAGACAGAGCGGGGTAATGTAAAATAAAATATATGTACGAGCTGGAAAAAAGTGTCATAAGGATGGAAGGCGAAAACCCACTGCTCGGAAAACTCGGATGCTGACAAATAAAACTGTCAGTTTTAATAACAAGCCAAAGGCAGCAGCCAGCGAGACCCGAAAGATAGAGAGTGCACTGCCACTGCCAGTCCACTTGGCTGCACTTCTTATGGCGACTAAGCCATCCCGAACTCAACTTAGGGCGACCCCAACTGACTCCTCAAATCTGACAGATTACAGCTGCGATAGGGTGTGTTCCGAAGGCCTAAGTATTTCTATTTGTGTTTCGTTTTCAATTAGAAATTATTATTCAAAACGAAAGCTATTGCTGATAAAAGTTCTTTGGCTTAACTCTGTGTCTTCTTATTTCAATTGGGTCATAAATATATCAAAATGTTGAGTTGATTTTTGGAAGACAAAAGTAGATACCTTGTGTATGGCTCTTGCCCATGTATGGAGATTAGAGTCTACTGTGAATTTCGATTAAGGAAAAAAAACCCTGCTTTTCATTAAGTATAAATAGCTTAACTGAAGTGACTTTATTAAATGAACAACTTCATAGCTATAAGCCATATTAATTAACCGAAAGAGTTGAAATTAAAAAACTAAATAAGTAAACTAATTTCACATTTTTTTTCACAGTTCCCTCCAGCTCCTTAGTATATTACACAATATAAAAAAAGTACTCCAACTTTCCCTTAAACTTTAAATGTAATTTCTAACTTTCGGTTTAGCTGCAACTTTAATCAACATTTCTCTTATTCTTTTCCTTATTCTTTGTCTTTCAGGTAAGTCGCTGAGAACTTTTCCGACCGGCAACCACCCAACTTTTCCGCCCGTCTGCCATCTTCCGAAATAAGGTAAACAAGGAAAACACTCAACTTCTTTGTGCCCTGTGAACAACTGTGTCGTTGTCGTTGGCGTGAAAAAATCCATTAGAAGTGGAACTATGTCAATCGATGGCAGAAAGAAAGAACATTGAGTGGCGAAGAGCAAGAAGGCTCCGGGCGCAACATAAACTGTAAAACTGTAGACGGAAAAACAGTGAAATTTTGAAAATTTTAACTTGAAAATGGGGCTTAAATATTCGCAGCTAGACTTCAGATAAAAAAAAAAGAAAAACGAAACACAAGAGCATTCACAGTCCAATTTCTATTTTAGACATAAGACAAATTCCCCCAAGAAATGATTGATTTGACCAGCCATTGAAGTGTCCTCCCATGGGAGACCTCACTGTCTTCAGACATACAACATATATGCTAAGCTGACAGCACATATGTATGCTGGCCTGTGGTAGCCATGAATTATTTACATACCAGGCCACCCAAATGCATTTCTAATGTCGCAGACGGCTGCAAAACAGAAAGTGCAAATGAGATTTTGCTTTCGCAGCGGAGCCAAATGAATTTGCTGCCGGTCATCGGACATCAACGAATGTATATCGTATTTAACAGTTGGTCAAGCGGAGTCAAGCTGTCTCAGACCTATTGATTTTGGTTGCGGAATCGCCTTTGTCCCCGTTCCGAGCCTCTGTTCCATATGTGGTCTAAGTGGGGGCTTAAGTGGCTCTCGTTGTCTTTGGCTTTAGGGAAAATGTGGAAACTGAGGAAATTCGGAATGAAATTAATTTCAATTGAACTTAATTGCTGGACAAGCGAAGGTTCGTTTTCCACGGTGCTCCATTACGAAATTAAAGAGCGTTTCACCAAATGATCTAATCATGAGTTTATATTTAATGTAATTCACTTGGAGACAATCCCACAAACTTGCTTTACATTTAAAATTCCCTTTTCGCTTTAAAACGGTTTCTTTTACATACAAGTAAAATTAAGCAAAAAATGTAAGTACCTTTGTAAGTTATATCCTCTTACTGGGAGACTCTTTTCCTTCTCAGAGGAAGAATATCTGTCCGATACCTTTCCCTTTTTTATTCGCAGAGACAAAAGTGAATTACATTTTCTCGCTTTTACATCCAACATTTTTCCCTGCTCAGTCCCATTCCATTCGCATTTTCTCGTGGAAATTCCGCAGTCAAAGTCTCGCAATCAGTTGGCAAACAATTGAATGCCTCATCAGCAGACGAAGGACTTCGATTGATACTATGGGACAGCTATTCAGGAGGAGGTTCCGTCCTCCTGCTTCCCCTTCCCGCAGACAGCTGTTATTATCAAATAACCGCGCAGCATATCAAATAACAAGAAACAAACTTTGTCAACACGAGCGCAGAAAAATGCTGAGCCAGGGCAGGAGGCTACATGTGTATCTGTGGGGCGGAGGGGACTTAACCCGACTGCAAAAAGACTTGAATAATGTTTGCCGGGGAGAGATAGAGAGGGGGATATTTGCACATTTGTTGGCATTTGCTAGATATTTGTGTATCCCCTGGATACACTTTCCCCCGGGGGCAGGCAAAGTGGAGTGCAATTTGATATTATTGCCAACTGGCAAATACACTCAAACTATTCCAGTTGTAACTGGATCCATGTGCGTGTGTGTCACTGCATCTGCCGCCTGAGGTTTGCACATTTGTTTGCCCTGTTCCTGCCCTGAAATATGATTAAATATTTCGTAATGAGACTGCAAAATCCCCGCACATATGTAGAATACATTGTGTATATCCCCGAAAGTCGAAGGGAGCGGGGTGAGCTAATTGAAACTGTCAAGTTTGCTCTGCTTGTGGCTCAAGTCACTTCCAGGTGCCTCAAAACTTCTTCTCCACATGTCAGGTGATGGGTGTGTGTGGCTGGTGCGAGTGTGGCAGGAATAAATATTTGCACGAAAGGGTTTGAGGTCGGTTCATTAGGGAAATGCGGGAGTTCTCCCGAACGATACTCCGCAATGCAATGCTATAGATAAATGGTTAAGCGAAAGTTTGACATTTTTCGGAGAATTCTGTTGGGTGAAATATTTTACCTTAATCATCAAGAAGTTTTCCCAACTTTTACGTCAAACTCCGGAAATTGTTTTGGTCTCTGGAGAACCTGATATTTAATTGCAGAGATGATCGATGAGTAAGATCTCAAGCCTTACTTTATTTTTCACACCAATTTGGTTTAGTTTTATAAAACCCCAATCACAAAAATATAAATCGCGCCAGTAGAGCACTAAGGAATAAAAGACTGTGCAATTCAATAAAATACTTAACCGGAAATGTACCTTTTTGCATTCCCCAAACTGAACAAATCAAGCACAATAAGCCGACAAATTCCATCCCATTCTCAGCATTTTCTCTACATTTTAATCAAAGATCTCGAGTGTCGGCAGCCTCAGCGAAAACACACACTGGAGGAACTAGATTCCAATCAGAATTGGACCTATCCCAACACTTCACACCCCCCAAGGTCACACACAAGGACCAACTTAAAAAGGTTAGAGAAGTGCCGGCTGTGGGATTGGGGTTCATATCCAATTTCGGGGCTACATTTTCGGTTGAAATGTTTAAATTGTTTTTCGTATAAATTTCAAATTAACAAGCCCTCGACTCCGGGAAGTTAACTGATTTATTTCGGATTTGTGACAACAACCGGAGCTCGTCAGGACATATGAAACCCTTTTTCAGCCGCCCTACCCTTCGTCCCTCTCGTCGTTGGCCTCTTTATGAGCCTTTGGCTCCGGATTGGCTCTGATTTTATTTCGGCGACCTTTTTTGTGGGTGCCCTGCGACTCATAGGATCAAAGGATTACGCAAAGTTTGGTGATGCGTAAAATGAGTTTGATGTTGATATAAACATGTTGATGATGTTTTAATGTAAATAAACCTGAGCAGGGCCCTGATCCATTCTGAGCCATCGATTCCGTGTAATGATGTGTAATCTGTGGAGAGTCCGGTTGACCCGGTTTAAAGAATGCAAATATTAAGTGGGCAAATCGATAGGGATTGGAAAGGTTGACATACTCGATGGTTATTTTTAGTAAAGTAAATTTCAAGATGCATTTATAAATACTCTGAAGGAAGTCTGAGCCATTTGTTTATATTTAACTTTAAAATTGTAAGAGAGTATGTACTTCCTCATAATTATCCTTAAGCTCCTCATTATATTATCATATGAATAATTTGATTAAAGATGGACGATATTTTGAATGCTTTTCATGTCAAGCCAAAAATATATTTTCAAACACCCACAAAAACAAGCATTTTCCTTTATCTTGGCTCTTCATTAGTCCATGAAAGTCCTCTGGTCAACACAAATTCCTGCGAACCTTCGGCACTTGAAAACATTTCATAAATTTCGACCCCACAGAACTTGACACGTGAGATGAACTTTGACCTCTGTTATTGAAACTGGCACAGGGCGAGTTTATTAAATGTGAACTGTCTTCGCAGGATGACGATGGAGCTAGTGGAAAATTGATGCGTGACCGCAGCACGTATCCGGGGCTATAAATTCCCCGGCAAGTGTTTTAAAAAATGTTTATAATTTTTGATGCTCGACTAGCGAAGGGTCGAAGTTCGTCCTCGCCTCCGCCTTTGCTTTGAAATGTATCCAAGTATCTATTTTCGGTTCAGCCGCACGTCTGCACCTTTGAGCCCAGGAAACTCTCGGCACGCGTCGAGATGAAGTTCCCAAAACTGTGCTGTCAGCTCGGGTATTTTATAGCCAAATCTGAAGGATTTGAAAGGTGTTAATTCAGGATCTATGACTTCATCTTCTATTCATGGATTAAAACAATGGGCATACGATGAGCTAAGATATACTTCTTAAGAGCTTCTTTAAATATCATAGAACTAAAGCGTTTAAAGAATTAGAATTTTGTATCCCATTAGTATATAAGGTTTATTTTTTATTTATATTGCTTTTTACTCAGGGATCAATTAGTTGTTAGGACTTATAATTTATTTCCTGTTAAATTGAGATCTGTTACGCTTCTTTTAATATTTTATCGTTCTGTTCAGTTCATTTTCCTAATCCTTATTGAACAACACTAGCGATGAAGAGTCCTGACAGGGGAGTGGGCATGAGGAGGGTTCAATGTCCCCGAGGTATCGTCTCAATGACAGCTACAACTGAGACCTGCGAGAATCCTCGGGTCTCCTTCGTCTACATCCTTTTCCTTTTGCCTTTTGCCGAGTTGGACGTGCGTAGTTTTCCATATGACTGCTCTGGGAATTTTGTGACGTGTGCGCCTGCTAATATATATCCTTAAATGCAGACACAATATTCCCTTTGCCTTTTGGTAATGCGCTTATTATGATGATGCCACATAAAATAACAATTTAGTTGGGCATTACACAATTTGAGTGCACGGCATATGTCGGCCAGAAGTCATCTGTTCCTTCAATGGTCGTCCTGCATCGAACCTGTTCCTGCGTCCTGCTCATTAATCCCTAATGAATTAATCAGCACGTGGCCTAGGGTCCATCTCCCTCTGTCTGTCTGTCCGTCTGCCTGCCCGACTGTCCTGCCCTGCTCAGCAGGACACGCATGAAAGTGGACAGGAGCACCTAGTTTATTGATATTCGTTCGCTTCTACCTGGCCGAATTCCCCAGGTGTCTGTTCGGGGTCTAGAGAAAACAAACAGCTGCCCGATGTTTGACTCCGGATTGAGCAATTATACATGCAGATATCTCCAATATTGGTCTCCTTGTGCCAGTGTTTGTTCAGTTCGGTTTGTTGTGCTTCTCGGGGATAACGTCTTGGGTTTAATTAGGTATATTTATGAAACTCCAGCCGAGGCTGCTAATTAAATTTCTCGTCCACTTGAGCTGATGTTTGGCGAAGCAAGAATCAAATACTCCCAATCAGTGACGTACGAAATTAACTCAAAGCAACTCAGTATATTGGACGAATTTTCGGGGGCTATTTGAGAAGTTTGCCTAGAAAATTATACTACTTTCACATTGATTAAAATAATCAGATCTTAAATAGAGTTTAATTAAGGGGTTTCAACTAAATATCTGCACAGGATTGAATTTATTTGTTATCTTCATTCATTATATTCTCCAATTTCAATTATATATTAAGTTAAAATAATAATATTTAATTTGTATGTGCCGAATATACCAGATTTAATTATTACTTAAAAATGTGTTTCTCTTAATTTAAAACTGTAAAATAACAAAAATTAAACAAAAATTTTCTAATAATTAAAGTCTGTTGTCTGCACAAAATAATTCTGATAAAATGAATAAAAACCTTCGATGGAGAGTTCAACTCTGATGTCATTTTTAGCCGTGTTCTCTAAATATAGAAGTTAACCTTTCGGATAAAGTTATTTGCTCTTAATTTCCCAACATTTTCCGATGGAAATATCATCCGATTGCGACCCTCCCACATCTGCTGATGCGGCACAAGAACAAAAGGCAGGCATCGAATTCGAATTGAAAACATCTGTTCCAAGGGCATTAAAGGCTCTACCGAGGGGTCAGGGCTCAGGGGTCACCGGTCAGGGGTGGGGCCGAGGGTGGTTGAAATGACCATAACCGAAACATATTTGAAGTCCGACTAAATAAAGCAAACACGTGACCCTGATGAAGAAGATGACACTGGTCGGAAAAATGGGAAATGGGTGGGAGGAAAATCCGGAGGCAGATCAAATTCCCCCTTGCCCCTCGGATTCCCTTAATTGCTGTTGACCTTCCAACCAGATTTGGGCCTGTGCCTCTCTCTTTTTTTTTTTTTGGCTTTTGCCTTTGTGTTTCAATTATAAATTCCTCATGGTCAATACGCTTTAATTGCTCTCTTTATTTGGGCGCCCCGTCACTCCCCTTTGAAAGCCCCTTCATCCACTTTGAATGATGTCCAGCCGAGCGTGAAATACATTAGCGTTTGGACCTTGTTAGCCCACACACACACGCACATTCTTCTGTGTCCAAGCCGCCACCCACACCCACCCACTGGCCCACACACAAGCCAGACGCACGCAAACTCATTTAAGGCCCAAAATGGGAATCCCCCAAAGAGCTTTTCTGGCCCAAAGGATGTCAACTGAACGGCCCGCCGGGGTGGCAGCGCAAAACATTGGAATACCCTTCCGAAAAATATATAAATTAGGCATAGGATTAAAGGAATTGGTTTTGCTAAAAAATAAACTTAATTATGTATCTCTGAAGCGAAAGTTTTTGTAAGAAAAAGATCCGGCAAGGAAAAAATAAGATTTAAGATAAATATAAATCCATACTTGTAGTGCTCAAAATTTATAAATGAAATTAAAGACCACTAGGTCTTTTTTTGTTAATTGTCAATATCCTTTCAATTAAACTTTACTCTGTGTTGAATTAAACATTTTTTAACCAAAATTAAGTCCTTTGAAATAAACCCGGTTAGGGTATTTCCGTTAGCTAACAAAGACGCTTTGTAAACTACATGTTTTTCAGTTGTCTCTTGCAACGGACATTTCTATTTACCGCCACTATTTGCCATCCCCATGGCAATCCCCTGCAAATGAAGTTGGAAGTCCTGTTTGTCCATATATTCCTGCTGTCTGTTGTCTACAATTCCCAGTTCCCATTTCGAGCTTCGGACTTTGGCTATTAAATCGAAAAACGATTACAAACTATAATGCAGTGTTTGTTTTCGATCGCAACCCACAACTCGCAGCAACCCCGTTTTCCGACGCCCCTTTTCCATTTTGGAATTTAGCGTAAATGTCAATTCTATTCCATTTCCACCCCACTTTCCCTCGACCCTTCTGCGGTCATTTCATTGTTTCATTTTCACACGCAACAATAATTCCAATCTCTCGGATTGCTCCTCCTCCTTCAGTGGCCTCCGCCCTCGTCGCTTCGATTTCCCCCGGGACTTTCATTTTGGGCCATAAAATTGCATCAAATTTTATGTGCAATTTCGATTTTTATTTGCTTTTGATTGTGATTTGATCAATATGTTCCACTTGTTGTCCCTGGCCTCCCTTGTTTCATTTGTTCCTGTTAATTGAAATGTCCATTGAACTGGTTTCGCCGGTCATGTAACTCCCCCATGAATCGCCATTGTGGGTCAGCACCCGAAAACCAATTAATAATAAATTATGAAATTCAATGGAAGAACCTTAGAGAGCAGAAGCTAGAGTCGCTGGTTTATGGACCAGGAAATGCCCTCTATGAGATTGGAAATATGACAGACATTAATCACATTCAAGAAGGGATCTAAATGGGGCTTTATCCTTATTGAGTATTTCTTAATACTTATTAAAACGGGGAATAAAACTAAAGGGAGTATATATAAATAGATTTGTATTTTATTTATTTAGGAAGTACATTCTTAACATGATCTTTTACAGATAGAGACTCCCTTATACATACCTTATTTATTTCCATAACTCGATTCATTTGAAGAGCTTGTGCTGATTCATGATTAGATTTTGTTCTGGGAATTAACCACCACAGAAGAAGGAACCGCAACTGGAGGTGGAGCTTAGTTATTGGCTTAATTTGGAAAAGAATTTCTCAACTATTCCCCTTAATTTTTGTATATCTCACATCGACGCCCCTTTAATTTATCTCTTGGCGTTCCATCTTCATCGTGTTCTTGGCAATTTCTTCTCCTTTTCAACTTTATTAAGATAGAAATCAATTTGGTGTCTCGGGCTGACTGTTCCGCATATTTGCACGGTCTCAAGTCTGTCAAGATGCCCGGCTCCTCCTCCTCTGGCGAGTCTTCTAATTCAGGAAATTGCCACAAAACACGCCACAAGGCGAAGGCGCAAAAAGTGTCAACTAGTTGACCTCATCTCTGAAGGCAGCTGCATCCCCAAACCGGCGAACTGGCAAGCTGGAAACAGAAAAAAAAGGCGGGCAAAGAGGAGAAACTGTTGCAGACATCAGAATGACGTGACTGGAGGGGTGGCCTTAGGGGCTGGGAATGGGAGCTGGCTTAGGAGCGGTGCAAATGAAGTTGCCAAAGCTGCTCCTGGGTATCCCGTCCTATCCCATACCATCCGCTCCTGATTCCGAATCTGTCCTGGGATTGTCTCTTACCATGGGGCAATTACAATGCGACGGAGAGTCCGTGTTCGGGTCATCAAGAGGTTACCCATTTTTTGTTGTATTTTTCGGTTACGGTTTTTGGGACCTCTGTGCAGTCGCCAGATAAACAAGTTGGCAATCCTGCGAGTGGCGTGTGGCCGGCCCCCTTCTTCCTAGTTACCTCCTTACGCCTCTGACCTGTCATTTCGGAGCTTTACGCTCATTTTCGCTTTTCCCAGCGATTTTACTTTTCCGTCGTTGCGCTAGTTGCCTGCTTTGGGGGTTTATTTGGTACCCTCGAACGGGGTTTGGTAATTGATGGGTATTTTTGGATTTTAAATAGTTACTGAGAAGCAAGTTGATTGATCAAACGAAAATAAAATACATTTAATTTAGACTTTAGTATGCTAATTTTAAAAGGTAGATATTACCAAGAAAAATGAAATAAAAATCGACGGAAAATATTCAAGGACAAATGCCACACTTTATAAGAACAAAATAATATTCATTTTCCCAAAAACTGTGTTAAGGGTATAGCTAGATTCGATCCTCGAATCCTTTCGCGCTTTCCAGTTACCTTTTTTCTAGCTTTGGCTCACGACAAAAGCCCCAAATGGCTGAGGATGGGAGACAAGTACGTGCAGTTGTATTTGGTTGAGTATCTGTGTGTTTAGCTGCTTTGTGTGTGTGTGTATGTTTTGTATCTGTGTTTATCCGTTCCGCTGGTGTGTGTGTGTGTATGCGTATTCTGTCTTGCGGTTCGACAAGCGTAAGACATTTTCAATTACAGTTGCCAGCATGACCGCTAACCAGCCCTCTTCAGGCTCCCTCAGCTTGCCTCCATTTTGCCGGCACCCTTTTCCTCTAGTTTTTCCGACATTTCCCAAATCAAGTTGCGTGACAGTGTGTGTGTGTGTGTGTGTGTGCGAGTATCTTGTGGATGCCTGTCAGGCCACGAAATGCGTCAATTAGACGAAATTGCAATGTTGGAAAGTGCAAGAGCTGCAACGCCTTTTCCTCGTCTTTTTTATTCTGTCCGCTTTTCTTTTCTTTTGCACAAAAAACTATTCACATAAACTCTCGTTGTTCCTCGTTGTTTATGTTGGTTTGCAGGCTGGGAAAAACTTTTATGAGTGTTAATTTGTGTTGTCAACAAAGTTAACATGCGACGAAATGTCGGACTGTCTGCCTGTCTCTACATCTTTGTTTGCGACTGCCTTCGACAATGGCAAGTTATAGAGCCGACTGCCGTCAGGGGTTAAGGCAGCCCAGGAAAGGACTAATGCCCGAAGGAGGTGGCCAGTCACGGAGATTTTTTGACAAAGTACAAGGAATTTCATGGATTTTCTTTCCCTGCTATTTCGTTAAGGATTAAATTGTTATTTCTCAAGATTTTCTTCACGAGGAACGTGCAGTTATGTCACAAGAAAGGAAATAAATTCCGGAACGTTATAATTAGCAAGTTGCTTGAGAGAATTTACATAATTTAGCATTGGCATAGCAATAAATCTTTAAACTGAATATCTGCTTCTATTCAAACAAGTTGATTGATTAAAACTCCGAATTACAGACGAGAAAAACTCACTGAGTACCGGAATCCCTATCATAATGGACTCTTTACACTTTTGAACTTGAAGAGATCGATGGAATGCGATGAGCACTTGAGACCCTGAGCGATATCGGCGGCACTCTCCATATCTTCCTTCCCCACTTTATCCCTGGGTCAAGTATCAACACCCGTAATGCTCGAATGCAATTAAGAGGCGACTTTATGCGTCACTAATCTCCGGTAGAAGCCAGCTGTCAGGGCTGTACGAGAAGGGGGTTCTCCAGGGAGGAGCTTCTCTGGGGTTTTGAGGAAGCGCCTGAACGGGGCAAGTGACCGCGGGACCCCACAGAGAAGCCTGTCAATCAAGGAACCACAGTTGCAGTCTCCGTTGCGGTTCCAGGCACTTGACTCTGACCCAAGTCGAAAAACACTTTAAGCCATAAATCAATTAAAATTGATTTCACAAAACACAAAAAGGAAAAGGAGATAGAAAAGCCCAGCAAGTTGGCTGTCCCCTCTCGATATTCTCCAACTGACAAAAGACAGCGCAAAAAAAATATATATTTCTCCCCTTAATGAATGAAGTAGCTGGCAATGATCCGAGCTGAAGTTTTTGCTACTTAGAGAACGCAAAGCAGAGTGTGTGTGTGTGTGTGTATCTGCGTGTGCAGAGTATCTGTGAGTGTGCGGTATCTTATCTGCAGCAGACAGCGAGGCAGTGAAACGAAGCATGAACGGCGGAGAAGTGCGGAGCATTGCTGAAGGAGGCTAAATCAGTGGCAGAGTCAGGGTCGCAGTTGCATTGTTAGTGCACTCGAAAAAAAAACTCAATAAAGTTACATTTTTAATATTCTTTTTAGAGCAAAAAACAATACGATGACAAAAGCATTTACTTAATTAAAAGCTAAATCAATTTCTTACCCAAACAAGTTCTAGCTCTCACTCTCTGACCTAATTCTTTTCTTTAAAATTATTTATTGAGAAATCTATAACATATTTATTAGAATTAGTGATTGTTATACTTTCTAATCTCTTAAAGCTTAAATATTTATTCTCAGTGAAGATCCCCCTGCCCCCAAACCCCTCTCGCATTTAAATATTGACAGCAATTGGCCAATTGCCTCGTCTCAGCAGCGCTCTGCCAAGTGTCCATAATTTTGTTTGGCACTTTTGGCTCATAAATAAAATTGTTTTTCCGTATTTCGTTGTAGCAGCATCTGTGTGGCATGGTATTTCCCATAAATAGAGAGCTGCACGTTGCAGTGGATATCTCGATTTGGATTTGGACACATACGAACTCCTCTGCCTTCGCTCGACTCCTCGGGTTCCTTTATTTCCTTTCGCCTTCTCCTTTGGCCATTTCCATAAATATTTCATTTAGCGCCATACTCGTCGCTGCTGCACGATTTTCCTGCTTTTCCTCTTGATTTTTCTGGCTTATCGGTAGCTGGGCATCTTCCAAGACCAGACATCGCATCCTTCCCTATGGAAACGCCACTCTCCCTCGGAATGCTCCGAGGACTCCGCTTCGCTCTGGATTCCTCCTCCGATTGTTGCAGCTTGTTGCTCGTTAGCAACTTGTCATATATTGGCGAAAAAGAGGCGAGATGTTGCTGGGAAATTCCTTTGTGTCACTTTCATAGAGCACCAGACAGTGAGATAATTCTGAACTCACTGAATTTTCAATGTGCATTGGCATTCTATGGGGAAATTCCATTGTGATTTTCAACAGATTATTTTATATAAAAAGTGTATGAAGGTCAATTGAGTGACATATTTATATCAATTGCACATTTAAGCATTAATTATTATAAAATTGCCATAACATAACATGTTGGGAATGTGTAAAATGAATTTTTGTGGAGTACCTTAATTTTGAATTTGTTTGTATATTTATTTTATTATTACCTTATTGTTTATAACTAGCAATTAATAAATAAAATACAAGTTAGAAGTCCCTTTAAAAACCGACAACAATGATGCCCTTTAATATAACCTTGTTTAAAGTATAAAAAGTCCAGCTTAATGTTATGAAGACATAAGAAAACTCTTTAGAATCTCATTAGCTCGCTGCCTGCTCGTAGGCATTACATAACAAATATTTACATTATATATGGCCCTAACTTAATATCCGAACCACAACGTTGCCGCTGTTTAGCATTTCAATTTGTGGTATCTAGCCGCAAGTCGCGTTGCTTCTTGACTTAGGCGACCTAATCAATTGACAATCGGCCAACGACAATGGTCGGGTTAATTAGCCAACGCCACGCCCACTCTGTGGGAGGGCGGCTAAGTCAACTGCCGGGCAGCAATTGCTTTCAACCAGCCATCGAGATGGAGGCAGCGAGAAGTACCTGGTAATTGAAAATTATTTATAATCACTGAGCTGGGATTAGAGCTGCTCTATCCCAGAGAGTGGATAAGTGGAGAGGCCCATTTCTGGGACTGCAATCTGGGATCTCCCCTGAATCCCGGTTCCTCACCGACTGACTTAATGCCATTGGATCTGCCGGGGCAATTGTTGTCGAGTTCGGTTAAGTTGAGAGTTGCTGGCGGAGGACATGACAGGATAATGGTCGCATTTAGCATACATTAAAACACTAATTTCCATGAAACGTAGCAAAAACGAAGCTCCAGTGCCCGGCATCCTCCTGCTGCACAGGCGGTGCCTTTTAATAGAGCCACACTAATTACATGCCGTTAGAGTGAATGCCCAGCCAAGTGCCGGGGGTGCCTTCATCCCCTCAGAGCTTTGGAGGCCGGGTGGCCCCGGGCCACCCTCTCTGTGTGTGTGTGCGTGGGTGGGATTCCCCACCTTAATGACGGAGTTTGGGGCTGCAACAGCAGCAGCCAAAGTCAAATTTTGTAATTAAGGCAACGGAATTTATGAAACGTAACATTTTGCATTTCGGCGTGCACCAAACAGGCCAGAGTACACTCAGGCACACACAAAAATCAGCACAGAGGCACAGATGAGCCGGGGATGGATAGCCAGTTCATAAACATTGTTCGCTGATGAAACAACAATTTAAAGGGCATTAACGGACGCTATGCTTAATTAATTGTGCATTGTAAAGTTTGATTCCAAATTATTTTATGAATTTTTAAAGAAATTGTATGCATACGTTGAAGAGCTAATATTTATATTCCATTTCAACTTAAATTTTATAACTCTGACTCTTAGTTAGGAATACCATAAATAAAATATAACTAAATTATAAGATTAATATCTCTAAATTCACAATATCAGCTACTGCAGAAGCATGCTCACTTCTAAATGTTGATTTCTTCTCTTATTTGCCTTGTATATTTTTTAAAATTTGTTTTAATTTTTTAATTTTCTTTCTGCCATACTCATTTGGTAATTTTTTGCTCTCCAGTCAGTTTTTCTTTGGTGGCAGTTAATTTTGTGCAAGAGACTCCAAAGGAAAATGTTAAAAATTTTATTTTTGCTCGTCAGTTAGCATTTTTTCCACAACGCAGATACAAACGCACACACATGTTGAGGGGGGGGAGTAGAAAGAAAACTCTTCAAGTTTTATGGCCACATAAGCGGCATTCCAGTCGAGTCAGCAGGTTCAGGTTATATATATACATAAATATATATATAGCCGTAATGGTGGTCAGTGGAACAGTGAGTTAGGGGCCAAATCGAGGGTAAGGGAAGCCGGCAATATATAAAATTTATTAGCAGAAATTATGATTATTTCGTTTGCTCTTTGCTGCGTGTACTTTTAATATCCACTTCGGTCTCCATCCAGACTTTTCCTGCGGCCTTTCCTTCTCCTGCATTTTAATGGCGTCTTCGTTTCCGGCTGCCTCTTCGTCTGCTGTCAGCTGCATCAATTTTTCAGCTTGGCAGGAGCCAGAAGGAGACGGCTGCAGGAGAGCTCGTTAAGCTTGCCTTTAATTTTTACTCCAGACCATAATTTCTGCTCAGCATTTTTTGTTTTATGTGTGTGTGTGTGTGTGTGCTCCACAATTTGCGTGCGTTTAATTGTGGCCAAAACCCCTCAGACCTCCTGGCCGCCACCCGTTCGCTCTCACCGTCCATGGATGGTCATTAAGCCTGGCCAAATTGTTTGCGGCTAGGCAGTACAGTTCTGGCATCTAATTGATTTGGCTTAAAATGCTTCGGCGTGCATTTTACTCTCTGCTTTGCATCCCGAAATAAACTAAATAAAGAGCAACGCTGTCAGTCTGAAACGGATTAAGTATCGCTCGAAATGTCAATACTCTCGGGTGTCAATTGAGATTTTTCCAACACGAAAGCCATTGATCATTTTGCCATTTTTAAGTTGAGGATAAATATTTAACAAATCTATTATTTGTATCAGTTTATAAATGTTAATGCTTCGGGTTTAGATTTATTTTAGATTTATTTTAGATAATATGTAATCAAGATAGAATGCTCTAGGGGTGTCCTTTTTTAATTTAAATATTTAATTAAGTCACTTTAATTAATTTTGAGCCCAAAAATATGCCACTAAAATAATGTTTAAATTCACAATGCATTATTCCCTCACATGCAAAGTCCGACATGCCCTCGGAGGGGGCCGTAGAGAGTCAAGTCAAACCACCCCTAATTTTCCGCCACCACCGAAATTCCCATCCGTAAACCCTATAAAAAAAGACAAATGACCCATTAAGCGCAAAACTTGTGCACTTTCATTGCAAAAGGATGGGATGGGAGCAGCGAAATGAAGATGGAGGCAAGAAATGCAAAAATGGCTGGAAAAATTATTGCCCCGCAGCCAAAGACAACAAACTCTTGATTTTTATACCTGCAGCAGCCGCAGCCCAAGTGCCGCGAGAGGGAAGGATACCAAGGGGGAGGGGTTTGAGGAAAAGGATAGAGCAGGCAGGCTCATAAAACGCCAAGATATGCCAGGAAAAAGGCTCCACGCAGCGTTCGTCTATTTTTCACTTGGTCGGTTTCTGGAAAAAAAAATAGAAGAAATGAAAAGGATGACTGGGGCGGGCGGTGGAAAGGGGGGATGCTAGTAGCTTTGCCTAGGGGCTGGGGCTGGCGAGGGGTTTGTTTTAGGATTTGTTGTGCTTATGAAAGCATTAAACTTTCCTCATTTAAGGGCTGCGCACTTGAGTTGCCTTTTTTACTGCAATTTCGCTCTTCAGCCCTCCAGCTGCCCCTGGGTTTTCCAGCCCGCTCTTCAGCTGGTTTTCCCAGTGACTCCCGGTTTTCCCCGAACCCCGTTTTTCCTTTGGCGGTGTCGCTGTCGTCTGATTATGTCGCACAGCTCGCAGCGGTACTTGTTTTGCTTTCTTGTCCGCCACCCATTGTGACTTAAAGCAAGCGGGGTGTATAGGTTAATTAAAATACTTAAAACTAAAATAGTTTATATAAAAAGTGTTAAATGAACTTAAACAAATGAGCTATTTAATACGGCTGGTTTCATACTTACAGGATTTCTTAGCTGCTGGCCAAGGAAGCTTCATCAGTGCTTTATTTCGTCCTTCCTTTTCCTTTCTTAACTAAAAGTTCAATTTAAATTTGAAATGAATTGGAATTAATTAAGTCATAATAATATTTCTAAGAGAGCAACTGAAATCGATAATTTGTAGTAATTAAATTTAATTAAAAACAAATGAAAATTAGTAAGTTCATTTTCAGTTTTCCAGGGTATCCCTTAGTTCATTTTCTACTATTTCATCCTCAATGGGATTACTTTTCTTAACCCGATAAGCGTCTGGCGACAATAAGGCAGTGAGATCCTTGTCTATCCTTTCGTTTGTTTTTACGAGTGTATGTGTGAGTGTGTGTGGGTGAAAAAATATTATGCAATTTCAACATTTTACACACTTGAACATTTTCATGCCGCCCTGCAGCGTTTTGAGCTCCCAGTTCGCCCTTCCTTTGCCATCCACTTCACTCTACTCAGACACTTGATGAGCTCCACACACACATTGAGTGAATTGTTATAAAAGGACGAGTATTTGAGGCACTGTTTTGGGATATCAAGTGGGCGTGGCAGTCGCAGTCTATGCGAGGAAGCACTGAGACTTTCCTGAGGGATTTGCAGTGTCTGTTTTTCAGCCCCGCCCCACTACCCCCTCCTCGGTGTCCTTTGTTTACTTTGCTGTAATGTAAGAGCAAGCAAATGTGTCATACACCCACTATCCCCCAAGACAGACTGTTGAACTTTGACTCGTCGCGAGCTGTCAGCTTTCATTTGAATCCTCAGCTGCAAGTTCCCCCGGTAAACCGCTTAGACTTTGCCATTGCCAACAGGATCAGAGAAAAAGGAGCTCTAACTAAGGCTGGGGGTGCCCTTTGAAGAAGTCACTAAATAAGGGGTTACAAAAAATAGTGGCACCGGTAAAGTAAGCTGCAGGAACTGCCAGGAAAAGGAACCAGGTAAGATGGAAGCCCCGAGCCAAAGCGCAGTCGACTTAAACGCATTTCAATGTTTACGTCGTTGGCACAGTGACTGCGGAAAGTTTACCTTAGTAATAATTCACACAAAAAATAACAACAATGAGACAACAACGAGTATTTTTATAGTTACAACATATTTAGCTCGAGGCGAGACGTTCATATTTACTTCTGTGCGAAAGCTTCGCCAACAATAATAATCATAAAGTAAGGAAGCGAGATAGGAGCGAAACAAAGGAGTAAAAAAGGATATAAAACCAGGCTAAAAGCGTGGCACTGGAAAATAAAATAAAGAACTTGAAAACCTAATATTAGGAATTCAGTTAAATCCGAAACTTTATTGGGTATCTTGAGCATACAGTTTGTGTATTTTTTTTCAAAATCGAATACAAATTATAAAGTATTTAATAGTTCTAATCTTAGGACTAGCTCTAGCCAAATTTTCCGAGTGTAGCCAAGTTCTTAGCTCCCACGAAGGCTCAGGGAGGTGAAAAGGTTGAAGGCACAGGGAAATAATAATAACAAAAGGCAAACAGAGCGAACAGAGACGACTGGCAGCCAAGTCTCGTGTGGCGCCTCGTGTGGGAATTTTCATACGGCGCGTAGCAATTTCACACATTTACATAGTAAAACACACACTGCACCCCCTCCAAACACAACCCCCCCTAACCCCACACGGAGGAAAAGTGTCGTCGCATAGCGGAAGTGAAAGAAGTTGTCGTTCCCCCAGCACAGAGTAAAAAAAAAAACAAAAAAAATATAAAGGAAAAGAAAGCCAGTAAAGGAAAAAAAGTGGGAGGTGAAATGCGCAAATTATATTTCGTTGTAAACCAAACAAGGACTGAGAGGGGGTGGAAAGGCGCAGGGGAGGGGCTGCATGCGTGTGCTGCTATTACAAATAAACAAACAAAAAATGGGGAAAAATGTTGGCATATAAATAAAATATCGTAATGTGGGACAGGCACCATGGGAGAGCAGCGTAAATTATGCATTAAAAACCCGCAAAACCCAAATGGATAATTGAAATGGCTTACATTCTGACAGAGAATGGGAAGAATAAAAATAAATAATAAATATTTCAGGTGCCCAAAATGATGTGAGGAAAAAGCAAAAGACTAAAATAACCCAAATGTAAATTTATTAAAAGAAATATTTTGTTAATCTACGTAACTATATTTAGTTAGAATGTAATGATTGAGTGAGTTATTTAAAGCAAATATTCGAACTACAAACACATAAGTCATAATCAAATCATAACTCAAAATAATGAAAATTTGTTACAAATTATAATTCCAATTATCTATTTAATAAATACTATTAAAATTGTACTAATTTTACTTTACATCCATACATCCCTCTGCCATATAATTAAAATGCCACACATTTCAGAACACTAAACAATGCAATTGCCTTTGGCGAACAATTAAAAGCATAAATATTTCAATGGTTAATTAAATGACTGAATATTAAAAATACTTTGCAAAGTAAACACAGAAAACATTTATTTTTGTCTATTGTTCTAATGATTACCGCGAGAATTTCTGCAAATTTAATGCACCAAAAATAGAAACGTTAAGCGAATATTTGTGTGAGACAAACACACATAAATTACATTGTGTAATTTTGCTCCACCTCCGTTATTTGCATTCGACATTTGTTGCGTTTTTCGGTCTTTTTTACTTTCCACGCGATTTTTCCACGGTGAGCAGCCCACAAAAGTAGGCAACGATTTTTGTGCTGCGTGCGACCACAACCGGGGGACTGGGGACTAGAGGGAGTGTGGCATATCAGCGCGGCTCCTGCTGTGCACAAAATGCCATAAATGCTCACAAAACACACCCACACACAGGCGCACCCGCACACACACACGCACACGCACAGGCTCGGGCTAGGAAATTCAGTGGGCTTACATGACGTATGAGTGACTTTTATGTTTTAATTGTGGCCCCAAAATGGCGGGCGGATGTTGAATGCCACACAGCTGCGACAGCCGGAAGCCTTGAGACACTCTCTAATTGGCAGTGAAAAGGTTGCCCCCACCATTCGTTATCCTTCTCCTGGTGCTCATTAAAAATCTGCATAATTTATGTGTCTTTTTGCAGTAATATTAGATTAAATTGAATCCCCAACACCGAAACGGCTGGCGATTAACGATAAATGACAAATGCGGGCTGGGAATCACAAATTTGCATGTAATTTTACGACAATATTATTTCATAATTAAAATGTTATCGCATGTGGGAGAATCATAATTGCGAACTATGAGAAATAAAAACTTCTCTGGACTGCCGGGGAGGAAAAAAACCAACAAAGGGGAGATTTAAAAGTACGGACAGTGAGAAATGATGGAAGCTTAAATACATTTCGCTTTTGACCCGCAGCAGAGAGCTCTCGGGCCATAGGCCAAAGGGCTTCTGGCCATGTCCAAAGCACACACACACAAGCACACTCAACGCCCACAGAAGCAGACAGTGAAACCGAGAAGTTAAATATAAAACAGGAAAAGACAAACCCAGAGCAGAGCCCCAGCGACATGGCAAGGCGAGAGCAGTGAAACGAAACTTGAAATTAAATAAAGCCCACAGAAAAGGAGATGGGGTGTGGTAGAGACCAAGGCAGGTGGCGTACGTAAAAAACAGAAATTGGGGTCCCAGACAAAAGGCAAGGCGAATGCAATATAAAACCAAGGCGAGCTTAATAGAAAGAACCCCACGAGCCATAAAATAAAAACAGAAATTAATTTATTGATACCTCTTAAACCAAAGACTACAAATCTTATGAAATGGTTTCCATTCAAGTGAATGCATTATACAAAATAGGCCAACATTTTCCTGACATTTCATTCAAACATTTAATTAATGTTTTATTAAAAACGTACCCATTTTCTTTAAATTTTCCATTTGACCAGATCAATGTACTTTTAACATTAAAAAGCTGCACACAACACATACACTACCCTGTAAAAGCGTTCACCCACAGGCAGGAGGGAAAGATAAGTAAGTTCAAGAGTAGTCCAGGAAATATAGGGTGGGACGGATGAGCCCCGAAGACATATAATTTCCAATGCACCCGGCAAATTTTCAGCCAAAACACCTCAAGGGAGCAATGTCATTCACTCAGGGCTCCCCCGTTTTCTTCGTACTCCGCCCGATATATATATCTCCTTACCTATATATAACCCCCACTGCATTTCCTTGATGACAGGAATCAGGGGAGCGTAGATGAAAGCCAAGTAAAGGTGGAGGCGTCTACATGATTAAGGTTTCACAATTTATCTAATACAATTAGTCAAAAGGTGAGTAAGTGTCATTTCAAGGGGACAAGGAGGAGGTCAGGAGTGCCGTGTTGGGTTGCGGTAATCGTAGACTTTTAGCCTAATGTCCGACACTGTCTCCGCCCTTTGGGGGATTTCTTTTCCACGACTTCTCAACTTTTGATGCAAATTGTGGTGGCACAACATTGAAATGGGCGGGTGCCTTGCGTGTGACCTTTGTGTTTTATGGCAGTGGGTGTGTGTCCAGCACAGTGGGTGTTCTCCACCCTCCGCTCTCAGCTCTCCGCCGCTCACAATTTACGCAAAACTTCAATTAACTGGGAAACCATTTCAATTGAACCATTTTGAACACTTCACCTGGACGAAAGGATAGAAAAAAGGAGTGGCACTTCTGGAAACATTTTCAAATGTTGAAGAGTTACTCTTTTATTTATTTTTTATTAATTGGGGGTTACTTTACGCAGAAAGAGAGGTGGTAGAAGGGTTTTGAGTAAAATTCTAAAAACCTATTACTAAAATCTTTTATTTATATTAGCATATGAACATAAAAGATATATTTACATTAAAAATTAATAGGTTTCCAAAAATCATAAACCTTTATAGGGTATTCCAATTTCAGTCAAATTCTATTAATAAAGTGAAGGAGTCATTTCCGACCCTATAAATCATATATATTCTTGATCAGCATCAACAGCCGAGTCGATCTAGCCACGTCCGGCAGAAAAAAATTTGCGACCCTCTTTTTTTTAATTTTACAAGGGGTTACATCGTTAAAATTTTGAAATATCGAAAAAAATTTTAATCTTTGAAAATCCAAAATTGAGTATGCAGATTTATAAATCTACAAAAATCTAACACAGGAAAGCTTTCCGATTTGAAATATACAATTTTTTGACTTATTTATGGTCTTTTTAAGCTTTGATATGTCAAAAATTATCATATAAAATATCAACATATAAAAATAAATAACTATCAAGCAAAAAACAAAAATTGATGAATACGTGGCTTAGGCTTGATCTATTTTAAAGATATTAGTTTATTTGCTGAACTTCTAGCAAAGCTGTTACTTCTCTACCGGCCCCCTTGAAGGTTTCGGCACAGATGTTCAACAGGCAAAAAGCTCTCTTTTCCTTTTAGTTTCCCGGCTCTTCCATCACTTTCCCAGCCTCTCTTTTAGCCCTCGTTTGAGCCATTTAAACATGGCCCAGTGCAATCTGTTGTCAACATTTTTTCCCACTCTTCTCGATTTCTGGTTTCCTCTATTTTTGCCTGCTTTTGTTTGTTGGCCATATCACAAAACCGCAAAAAGGCAGAAAACTTTTTGGCCAACTGTTGTTTATGGGGGGCGTGGCTGGGGCGAGGGGGGGGGGCCGGCAACTGTTGGCAACAAACTTCAACAACTCAATGCACTCAATCAATGCACACAAACACAAACAGAAAACAGTCGCCGCCTTTTGTGGCACAAACACTCGAATCAAAAGCACACAGATACTCACTCGCACAGATACTCGCACACAAAGCACTCATCAGCTGGAAAAAATACAAATTTATAGTGCGGCAGATAAAGTGGGCAAAAAGTAAAAACCGCAAAAGAAGCTAAGCCCGAAATGGGAAAATCAACAAACGATTTTTCAAACAGCGACAAAGCAATCAGAATACAATCAGAAAGCAAGCGAGAGACTGGAATATACATCTGTATGCATAAACTTTTATGCCTTGTAAACAGATTGATTTCAAAAATGATAATGGGCCCCAAAAGCCGACAAAAGCCGAGAGCCAAAATAAAAAACCGCAGGCGGAGCAGAGAGCCTCGAAGGGGGCCGGGATCCGAGGAGATTGGGCAGCATTCCAGCATTCACAGACCATTTGGCGGCTTAAGGTTCGCTGTCGGGTTATTGCTTAATCGCATCGCTTGCCAGCCACCCAGCTTCGTGCACTAAGAGAAATTAATAAAAAGAAAAAAATATAAATATGAAATGGGAAAATTAGAAACCATTACCTTATAGAAGTAAAAACAACATATGGTTAAAGAGAAATTTATTGTTAAGCCAGTAATTATTCATTTCTAGTTTACTTCCTAACAGCTTCATGAATTTGATCTTTGAAATTAAACTAAAACTAATAATTCCAATTTTATACTAAACAATTTTGTTTAAATTTAAATATACCTGAAGGTGGCACCATATTTCTTTCACTGTAGCTATGGTTTGTTGTTGCCTCGACTCCTGCCACTGTTGCCTTTGTTCTCTGTTTTGGTTTCGGTTTCGGCTTCTTGTCTTTGGCCCTTCCACAAATCCTCCTCCTTGGGAACCCCCTTTCCAGCCATCATTTCGGTACATGTGTCTGTGCGTCTCCCCTTACAATCATTTTTCAATAAACAAACAATTTCATGGGCGGCTTGTCTTTTGGCAAATCGGATCTAAGCCTCAATAAGCAGCCAGCGACAAGACGCACTTCCTCAAGGATGGCCTGGCCCCTGCCCGATGATGGCTATCTGGGGGCCTTGGGGTTACCGCAAAATGCCCTCCGCTTACACTGAGCAACAGGAATCTTAATCGCATCAACTTGAATCAACAATTCTGATTGGTTTGCGCTTAATGGAATTCCAATGGGTTTTAATGGGAGCAAACAAGTTTTTATCGGAATTAATGAAACTGAAGCAAGGCAAAAATAATCGAAAGGATGTAAGTTGGATAATTAAATTAAATTAAATTAGTTTAATAGTTGTATACATTATTATAGAGGATTTAAATAAATCCTTTGCATTAGAAATCATAGGAAAAATTAATAAAAGAATGGGATATTTTTGGCAATAATTTTGCACCTTAAATTTAAATATTTCTTTCCATTGACTTTTACAAATTAATACCTTAAGTTTCCTTTATACCAGACACTTTTTCCAGGCTCACAAATATTCTGTTCTTAATTTTCTGCTCCAGTGTTTATCGATTACCAACTGCCAGATTAGTTTCTCCCAATAGATTAATAATTGTTTTTCGTCCGTCCTTCGTCCTCATTTAATTGTATTCCAAACTGAAATTGGGTGCAAGTTTTTGCACAACCCAGAAGACGATAAGAGAGAAAGAAGTGACAGAGAGAAACAAACTTACAGGCAAATATCCAGATAAATTTCAAGTCAAACAAATGGCTTAAACCAGATCCGGAGAGTAATTACCGCAAGAAGCCAGGACGAAAAGGGAGATAAAGCTCCCATGTGTCTGTGAGTCCTGCTCCTTGCGTCGCTGTGTCGGTGAGTGCGGGAAAGTGGAATGAAAAATTCAACAATTTCCCTGGTTCCGGACTGCTGCCGTTGGCTCCCTGACTCCTCGCCCTTCCCTGCATCTGCAACGAATTGCTAAATTTTAACTGAAACATTTATTCTACAAAGCACTAAATTATTCCTGCCCTTATAGAAAAATTGGATGAGCTCCGAGTCCCTCCACGGCGCCTTTGTTGTGTTTGTATTCATGTGGCAAATCGTCGACATTATCGTCGGCATCGTCATCGTCATCAGCATCCTCATCATTATCATCGTCGTTAGCATCAACAGCTGCAGTTCGTGCCAAAAGTCATAAGAAAAGTAAAAAAGAGCAGGGGAAATGCTAGCAGTAGAACGTTTTCTCTCTTCTTTAAAGAGATAAAAACTTTAATAAAATAAGACTTTTAAGACCTTAACTTTATTTAAACTTTAACATTAAAATTTTACATGCTGTTAATGAGTTTAAATATTCTTAGGAACATTTTCGAGGGACCTCTGTAGTTTTCATTCAATTGACTGCGCTGCTGTTATTATTATGCCCGAATTATAATGCCATGCCGGGAAATCGATTTTAATTTTCGGTCGTGAGCATTGCTTACTCTTTGATTAAGCAAAAATTGGTGGGAAATGGCCGAGGAAGACAGCATCGTTTGCTCTCCGGAGGTGAAATTGGGGCTGGTCATTGGCTACGCACTCGTTTCATCTGCTTCTTTGCATTTCCCCCGGCTTTCTCTTTTTTGTGTGCCGACGTAAGCGCTTTTAATTTTCAGCTTGCATGCACAAAAGTATGCAATATGTTTTTGCCGGCCCCCTGCAGCCGCCTCCCTGCTCCACTGCACTTATGCATGCATGACATGGACGCCGGGGCCCAGGAGGGGATTCGAGTGGGAAGCCGGGCTAGAGCCCGACAATAGCTTACATAAATTTTAAGCTCCATTAGCAAAATGTTTCAGCTTCAGCCCAGAGGCGACGTGTGCAACTCGGCAGCCCCCCGGCCCCCGTCGTCCTCTCTCGCCATCTATAGCCCTTGTAGCCGGCCCTTTCATTCCGACTAAAGTTCAAGTGCAGCAAAAGTTTTTGGGGTGTTGTATTATGTGAATTGCATATTACATGACACAGTCGCTGCAGTTTTTGTTGAACAATTTCAAGTAAAAACTTTCGGCTCACCTCAAGGCTCAAAGCTCATTTGTATATAAATTAAAAGGAGTAAGCGGAAAAGGGGGCTGATGAAAGTAAACTGCATGAAATGCGGAAGTATGTCGAGATGGGAGAAAGATACAATAGGGGGAGAAAATATAAAAGTCAACCATTCGTAGAAAAACATTAGCATATATATGAATGCTGCTTAGCTTCAGGCAACACAAAATAACGACTTCTTTACGATTCATTAATAATTTGAAATTTGTATAATTTTATTTAGTTCAAAACAAAATTCATTAAATACATTCCACATTTAAATTTCACCTCTCTTATAAACATGTAAAACACACAATCCCCTAGTAAGCCCCCTATAAAAATGCCCCCATAACAAATAGTTAAAGGCAAAATACTCCACTCCCATTTGCTCATCCTTTGGGTCCTTGCAAAAAATCCCACTAATTGCAAATAAATTAACTTGGCTGGCTAATGGTCCTGCCCAGGCTAAGCCTCCCTTCGCCGAGAGAAAACCACCAAAATACACAATTAAATTGGCCAAAGGATAGGCCAGCTGATGGCGGCATAAAAATCAATTCCAGCCAACCAAAGCGGCCAAATGAGTTGCGGAAACTATAACTTACCAAGGCCAACACAGAAGCACATCGTAAACTTGAGGGATACAAGCCGACCCCCTTTGAGCTGCACAATGAATACAAATTGCTCGGTAAATAAACAAACATCTCAATAAGGAGCAAATTACTGACGCCAGTCAGCGAAAATAACACAACGGCAGCGGCAAAGGAACACAAAAAAATGAGAAGGAAAACAGTAAAGCAAACAAACTCTGCCAACAGAGGAAAGGCGGATAGAACGAAAATTCGGGGGGGTGGCCGGCTAGGAAAAGCACCAAAATAAACACAGTCAAAGGAAGGAAAAGCCAGCACTCGCACACATGTGTAAAAATATAATCGCACAGAGGAAGCGACGGCCAAGACGGAAGACAGAGAGTGAAGGATAAATGTGCAGTGCATGACAATAGCAACAATTTGCTTGCTGAGCGGCTGACTGCACTGAGAGAAATTAAGTGAGGAAAAAAAACTTAAAATGAATGTATTGTGTTCTTAAGTTGAAATGAAACTACGTGACTATATTTTTAGGGAAAGATTTTGTAAGCTTTGTCTAGTAATTTTAAATCTATGCTAAGCTTGAATTATTCTTCAAATTGAAACATTTTAAATATGTTCTTCTCAGTGTATAAGCTAATGATTATAATGGCGTTACTCAAACGACGGCCAGCCAGTTTCAGTTCCTTGTAGTTGTTGTTAGCCCTGTTGATTCTGCTGCCTCTACTCATTCAGTTGTTGTTGGCTTTGATGTGTGGGAAAATTGCTTAGCACCAATAGTTCTTTGCGTGCGTGTATGTGTGTGTGCAGAGCAAATAATGAGCGTAAATCATGGTTTATCGATAAATATGGACAAAGGCAGGGATATATGGGAGGCTCATGTGTTGGGAGAGGTTTATTGAAATTCATGGTGTAGGATGTGCATAAAAATGATGATGGAAAACTAAGATATCCAAATCGAAAAAGCTACGGCTAAGGATATAAGGGAAAATAGGATATGAAATAGGATGCTAAGATTGGTTAGCTTCGGGGATGACCATAAAAAATATATACTTACTTTATATATAAAGATATTCATAAACATTGAGGAGATTAAAAATATTTACCCTACAGAAGTTTAAGTTTAAGTTTAAGTTTTTACTATATAACTAAAGTTATATAGAATTTTGTATAAAAAAAGTAAATAAAATATGCAGGCTGAAAAGGAATTAACTCAGCTCCTCCCAAAACTAATTATGGCTCCCATTCCGTCCCCCTCAATCACAAACAGAAGCCAGGAAAAATGCACACACAAATTTTTAAAGGGGGACTCCCCCCAAATCATGGCACGCCCCTTTTCTTTTATTTTCCGGCCCTAATCAAGTCCAGGCCGTGTTCTTATCTTATTGTCTCAGCAATTTAATATTTATGCTGCCGAGGGCTTGGGGAACGGGCATGGGCGATGGCCTGTAGTTACAGTCATGGTCCAGCTTAACCTCCATTTGAACCGAGACCCTACGGAATCCCAATCCCGGTTCCGGGTCCAGTGCCCCGTGCCTCGCCCATCCTAATCATCATTTTGCCTTGTTTTCTTTTCATTTTCCATACAATTTTGCCCTCTACTTTTCCGCCTCGCCCCCGACCCATTTTTTGATGTTGCCCCGGGGAGGGCTGAAGTAATTGTTGCGCTGCCTGCCACGCCCCCGGGGCAGTCGCCGCCGCTCGGCCCCCAGACGCATTAAAGTCAGGCCAAGCGAGAATCGCGAATATTTTCTCATCCCGGTGGGTCGTGAAAGAGATAGCAAGCCGCAGTAAGAAAGAGACGGGGAGAGTGGCAGAGAGGGTCAGAAAATATTTCTACTAAAAAAATTCTTGGTTGCCAGTCAGCTGAGCTAAACTCTTTCTGGTTTTAGTTAGGGTTAGGTCAAGTTTTTACAGAGCTCGCTTTGAGCAACAGCAATAATTTAACTATAACTATATCTTTTTTTAAATTTAACATTAAATTTATAAGAAGATGCATGTCTACCTAAATATCTTTAATTTTTTTGAGCTGTCCTGATGTATTCTTATAAGCTTCAACAATTTCTTCTGCTCTTTATACATCCCATCCAATATATCGGAAAGATTAAATAATACTTCCATACAACTAATAACAAAAAATCGCATAAGGGAAATGAATTTTCAATTGCGAAGCCTTCACTGTGGTTCTTTTCAACGTCCACAGAATGCATAGCCTGCAACGGGTTTTTATTAAATTCCAAAATCGAATTGCAGTCTTCGCATCCCGCATCCTTATGAACTTTTACAGAGCCATTATATGCAAATGATGAGAGCGGAGAAAGCAAATATTGCTACCTCGGGCACTGGCCATGGTGGCCAAGTGTAAGCGAAGGCAGGACCATGGACACGCACAGCCATTGTTTGTCCTTTGGCAGGATGAGAATGGGGATGCGAATGGTCCGGACTATGGACTGCGGACTCCGGAGTCCTGGCTCATGTGCAGACATTTACATAGGCAAACAGCTCCGGCTTTTGGCTCCTTTCATCTGCTGCCTGCGAGATCCCGGCCTGCTATCCTGGCCTGCTATCCTGGCATCCTGGCATCCTTGGTGTCCCGGCACGAACTACTAATAAACCAAAGACGACCAACAACAACAGCACTGTTGCTGGCAGCGGATATTAAGCCTGAACCGGCCCCGAGGACTTAAAAAAAAAAAAAAAAAAGAAAAACAAAAAAAGAGGATCCTTTGGGCAAGAGCAGAAATGGCCAGGCTCTTGGGGGAGGCAGGAACACGGCAAGGATGCGGCCAACTCCCTAACGAGTCTAACTTTTTGCCAAAGATTAAAGATGTCCGGCAATAGTGTAGCGATGTAGTGACCTGCCCCAAGCATTCACATTCCTCCATCGCCCATCCATCCCCTAGCCATGAAAGGCCTCCCCAAAACCGATGACAACTTTAACAACCGCCGCCAAGGGGCACTGCAGCAACAGATGAGCCAGAACATTTTCGAAAAAATCCCCTCAGGCGAAATGGAAGCGAATCGAATGTGATTTGTCGCCTATTAACATGCACAGTGGGTTAGATCGGGCACAAATCATTAGCTGGTTCTAGAATTCGAAAAATAATGGCGGTAAAAAACTATCTTTACACAAGACATTTTTGTATAACACGAAGGTACTTCAATAATTAACACAAGTCAAGAGTTAATATGCTTTTCTAAGGAATTTAATATGAATTGAGAACCCTTTTAAACTTTTATATTTTCCCAAAGACATTTATTTACCAAAGAACTGAGTAAATGTTAATATTAAAAGTCAACTACAGACTTCGCCTCTCTCGAAGCCATAAAACGCACTGCCTGAAATCATTTGCCACGGAAACTTTCGTCTTGTTAGCAATTATGCACGTGTGCCATTCCAGGAAAAGAGGGATGAGATCCGCATAAATTTTCATGTCATATGTGCTAAAGTTTCTTTTACTTTTTCCTACGCTCATTCTATTCGCAATTCTCCTTTAACGGCATCCTCTTTCGACTTACTTCGTCGGCGAATATTTCTCGGTATTTTTGTGTCCTTTGCAAATTTAATCACTTAACCCCAATGAAGTATGAAAGAAAACTTTTGTCGCCCACAGAAAAAGTTGACAGAAGAAGAGCAGTACCGAAAGGAAGAGGAAAATTCACTTTTCTGAGCACAAATGCACGCAAAGAAATTTATATTGAATTCAGTTTAAAAAGTATCTTTGCGGAAATTGAAACTTTTTCTGATTACTAAAATGAACTAATTTCACTTTCTATAATTTATAATCTAGGATTTCAATTTTTTAGTTTTGTATTTAGATTAGTAATTCGTGAAATTTGAATGCACTTTTCTTTCTCGTTGTGTGGTTGAAGGGGAAATTGATTTTTCACTTGGCAAAGGTCGCAGCCTGAGCATATTAATTCCACTCAAACCCCGAACTCCAACTGCGGCAACAAACGAAGATACAAGAACAGCTATTGTGTGTCCTGTTGGCATCCTGCACGGGCTGGGTGTATGTATTAGTGTGCTGGTGAGTGTGTCAAGGCGCCCAAATGACAAAGTTACTGAAATTACCCAAAAGGGAAACTTTCGTTGGAACTGCTGCTGCCTCTATTGATGCTTCAGCTGTAGTGATGCTTCTCCAGCTGTCACAGTGATCCCTCGAAAAGCTCAAACATGAAAGGCATCCTTGAAAAGATATTTTAATAGTTTGGAAATCATTCAGAATGATTTTATATTAATAATGTTTAATGTTACTTACATTCCCAAAATGTAGAAATAAATCTACATAATTTTATCTAAGGGGTTTCTCAATTATCCACATTTGTATTTCATTGCTGTTATGTTGGTTCTAGTTCCTACTAACCAACATCTAATTATCATAGGTACATACATTGCAATGAGATCACTGTAGCGCCTTTTTTTGCTATGCTTCTGGTTTTGCGTCAGAGTTCCATTTGCAGTTCGACTCTTAAGCAGAATTAATGAGCGCAGCAGACAGAGAATGGGAGCATGTAACCTAAATTCGCTTGAAAACCAAATAAAATGAAAGTTTTTCTGTTTGCTTTCCGTTCTCCTGTATTTGTTTTACCTTTTCTTGTGCGCATTTTTCTTTGTTTTGGATGCTGGCCAGCGAGTTGGCCAAGGGAGTTCATGCCGCACACATACAGCCAGGACATGATGCTTGTGGGTAGAGTCCTTACCGAAAACTTCACCCATGCAGTCTCATTAATGTTTCTCTGCTTGACTCTGCTGCCGCCACCTCCTTTCCCTCCTAGGGCACTGCCGTTTGACGCAACTTTTCCAGCAAATTGTGGCAAGGTCCTTGCTGCAAGTGGCTCCTTAAAGTACTGCTCACAGTCGCACCTGCATCTGTTTATATGTGGTAAGATGGTTGCGGGGGAAAATGCATTTCCATGGCAACAACTGCCAGCGTATACATATATTCACACTTCAAAGTGTGCAGAGATATGTCTGAATATCAGGCCAAGTTTATTGGCAATCTTGATTTACAGCATGTCTGTTTTTTTGCTGGGGTAAGCTCAAGGATTTACAAATTCTAAAATTCTGATTGTAAAAGCTTGTGTAATTCGTGATGAAGCCCGAGGAAGAACTTGAGACTATGGTATGTTTAAAATTAATTCTTCTGCTCTCAAATTAAAAATCGAAAAAAGGAAGTACGAATATTTATTACCATTAGGATATATATATGTATAATGTCAATGAGTTGCAATGGAGAACTACTTCTAATGGCATTAGCTTTAAATACTCGAAAATTCTTCAAATGTAGGGAAATACTATAATGCTATATGATTTCTTGTGCTTGCTGCTTGGTTAAAGCTAAAACCTTCAATTTTCAAATCATCCAAGTAAATGCCGTATTTTCTGTAAATTCATCAGTGTGAACTAAGCATTACCATAATTAAGTAATTTAATTTGTAGCCTAATGACTCCTAAACTAACCAACTCTTCGATTGATAAGTTGACCTTTAAATTTTCCTCTTCATTCTGCTTGTTAATTCGCCCTGCGGCACAATAACTCAATCAATTCAGTTGGCTATTCCATCAGTTAATTGGAAATCAGTGAAAAACTCATGGCTAAAGCATCTCTCATTGCCGAAAGTGACCTGTCTTCGAGCAAACATGACATTGCACTCGACTGAAGTCAGCTCAACTGGAGCGGCAACAATTGCAAGTCATATCGATGGATAAGGGCATAGGACACAGATGATAAGGAACTCTGCCTTTCCTCCTTGCCTATGTATACAATAATATCCTTTCACATTTTATTACACTTGTAATGTGCAACGATTGTTGGGAAAAGGCGGAGGCGGACAGGCAAGAGAGCAGTCATCCTTGGAGTGACAGCCACTGGCGACGTAATAATGTGGGGCACGCCGAAAAAGTGGGGGCGTATGGATGTGTGTATGTATAAATTTCCCAGATTCTCACCAACATGCCCCACTGCGTGTGTGGGTGTGTGTTTTCGTATCATTGTCAATATTGACAATAAACAAGTTTGCCATAAAATGTTACAAGACTAGCAACGAGCAAAGTCAGGCAGAAAAGGCCACAGAAGTTGTGTTTGCGAATGTGCCAATGGGCCCTCAATCATGTAGCCAAAGCAAAACATCATTTCCTGTCAACGCATTGACTTATTAATCTTGATAATTTAATATAAAACCCATACCCACACCGCAATGCAGCACTCTGGCAAATTAAACGTGAAAGAGCTGATGGTGAAATGTTTTTTATAAATTATATTGAATATACATTTTGCATTAAAGGGTTTTGGGCCAAGTCCATCGCTCATTTTGTTCGTGGGTTGACACAGGCTCTAGTGAAAATAAACTTTGGTAATTAATTAAAATTTCCAGCTACATAAATCAATCAGGCACCGTCGAGCCCAACCTACCGCCAATTAAGGATTTAAAGCACCTGCAAAAAAAAATTAAATACAAAATCTGCATGCAAAGCGGCAACCAAGATTATCGGAATATTTTATTTAGCTCAGCCTGAGGGTTACACTTTAATTGAGCTACTAAAAAATTTAACTTATAGTAAAATTATTTATTAAATAAATATAAGAAGAATTTTAGATGCAAAATGGAGGGATGAAATACATAGTAAATGTTTATAAGTGGGATATTCATGTACAGTTTTACAAAACTATTTTGAAATGAAAGATTCAGTTGATAATTTTAAGTTTAATTTGTTTTCCTGGACAGGCTTTCATCATCACAGGAATATATAATTTTCCAGCTGTTATACCATTTACACCATAAGTAATTAGTTGGTTAAACAGCACTTTAATGCGTTTACTCTTGAATTTCATTGCAGATTTCAGCGTGGATGGCCTGAAACTGACCGAGATTCGCATTCCGCAATACGTGGTTAAGGGCTCCGCGACGCAGCTGGAGTGCCTGTACGATCTGGATGGCGAGGCCCTCTACTCGGTGAAATGGTACAAGGATGGCAACGAGTTCTACCGCTATGTGCCCAGGGACATGCCGCCCGCGCAGACCTTCCTGCTGCCAGGTGTTAACGTTGATGTGAGTGCCCGTGCCTTATGTCCTTATGTCCTTATGTCCTTACACATTCGTATCTTCGCCCGCAAGGAGAAGTTTGTTGCTGCTGTTGGTGTCGCACTAAAACTAAGCATTAAAAACAACGTTGCATACTTTGCGGTGCCTGCCGAAATAACAATGCAGTACGCCAGTTCCCTTTGTAGCCATACACTGAGAAAAAATAATAATAGAGATGTGAAAAATAGTTTGCAGGGAATAGAGAAAAAGAGCTAAGGGTTTTGGTTAAAAGAAGCATCATGGAAACTTCAAGTTATGTTTGACTACATTTTTAAAACTAAGAAGATTATACAAATCTTATTTATTATTTGCTTTTTTGTGACATTTTTTTCTTCCATTTAATTCCTGAAAAATATTTTCTAGAGTTTTAAATTACATTTTTCTGACTGTTTTTTTTTTCGTCTTGCTTCTTTTATGATCCTGTGTGTGTGCTAGGAAAAAAGGGAGAATTGTTTATCGCAGCCCCGAATGAGGTTGTGGAAAGGTGATTTTGGTGGCAGGAGGGGAATAGCTGTGGCAAGGATAGGTGAGTCCTTGTCTCTCCAGACAATGCACTACCTTTTGAGCAGAGACTGCGAGACACGAACTAAAGGACAAAAGAACTTCTAGACTTAGCTGTGCGCCCTCGTACTTGGATGCTGTGATGGCACGGCTAGAGACCTGGGACTGACCTCAGTCAGGGGTCTTGGGAAAAAATATGAAAAGATGGTTTCAGTTGATTAAAAATAATAGAAGACATTGACTGAGCTAAAGCGAATATGAATACATTTTAATTTAAAAGTGCGTAATTAATTTTAAGGATTCTATAAGCAGTTCTTACAAGTTAAAGTCCCTTAAAATCCCTTAAATCCCTCTATATGCAGGTAAACTTTTAAAGCAAACCACATATTGTGAAATTTACTCATAAAAATACTGTCTGTACTTTCGAGAGTTTTGATTGGAAAAACTTCACCTATGGGTGCCTTTTTCTTGACTTTTCACTGAATTTCACACTAGAAATACAAGACAAATTCCATAAATACCCTTCCTATAACCCCCTCAAAGTTTTAAGTTTATAAATTCTTTGTCCTAAGCAATTCTAAGGAATTCATATCTGTCTTATTTTTTATGAACTTCGAATCACGCTTCAAGCCGAAGGGAGAGTTTTAGGAGCAGATACAGATGGCATGTCAAACATATGCTAAGACAGATAAAACATTAGCAGATCGAACTGTTTAATCGACCGCAAAACGAGAATGAGTATAGAGCACTTCGGCTGGCGTTGCTCCATTATTTTAGCCACTAAAACTTTGGCACGTAACAATGCACTAGACGTTAACCTCCCAAAGCCCCCGCAGCCCGGAAAATCGCAAAAGGGATGGCATTAGGTGGCTGTTTTCGGGTGTGAGGGGCAAGGATGGGGCATGGGAAAAGCGAGTTTTAGATAAGCACGTGAGCAGACAATCGCAGTCGGTTGATGGTTACAATCGACATGCCACGCTCGCTTTTCCGTCCCTATTTCCCCCCTAGATTTCCCCCTAATCGGCTACCGAAAAAGTGAAATCTGCTTTCCAGCTCCGACGCAGTCCGTCCCTGTCGCTCGTTAAGTGCAATAAATATTTCAAGTTGCGCTTTTGCGTTTGCCGGCGGCTGTGGGCGTGGCCAGGAGAGTGTCCATAAGGACTGCAGCGAATTCCACACTACTTTCCACCATCCAAGCTCCACATTACCGCTAAACGATTTCCGTTTCGGTTGCAGTGGGCTCGGAATGTGTCCAGAGTACTTGAAGTTATAGAAAACGGATTAGAATTCTACGATTTGAGAGATATATCTGACAGATACATAACTGAACGTAAGGTATCGTTTCGAAATACAATTAAAGAAATACTTAAACAGTTCTAACACTTCTACTTACCTAAGTGAAAACAGTCGTAAAAATATTATTCTATACTTAAGTGAACAGAAATTATAGTATAGTATATATGTTCTACGGTAATTCAGCAATCTTTATAATAATAGTATCTCCAAATTTAGGCTCTGACTTTGCCTGACACAACCACTGTGCGCTGCTCCTTTCGCTGGTTTGCGGCAAACTTTTTGACGCGGGGAGGAGTACGATGGGAGTTACAGAAGATGCCGGTTGGCGATAACCAATTGATGTGGATGTACGGGAGTGTGTGCCGGCTCCATTGGCTGGATATTGTTTTAGCATAATCGATTTGAGTGACTGGGGAGGAGGTGCATACACCCACGGGAGGGTTCTGTTGCTGCTCCGGCTTGTTTTATTGCTGTTGGGGAATAGTTGGTCTAGGCAACTCGGACTTAGACGTGCGGTCTACCTGGGCTCACCGTGTGTTTGTGTGGTAAACTATAAATTAGGTTAAAACAACAGCAACGGGCAGGAATGCGCAATAAAAGATAACAAAGTGCACTTTTCTGCTTGGCCAGATAACTAAGTGCGGGAGGGGGCCTTGAGGGGTTAAACAACGAGCCGGCGATCTCCTTAACCCCGCGCCAAATCCTCACCCCCATTTAGACCCGGATTTAATGGCTTAAAGTTCAAGTGAAATATTTGCCTAACCCTTTTTTGGTCAGCAGACATCCAGCGTTGACCCTTGGAGGATTTTTTCGTTGTTTTTGTTGGACATCTCGGACATTTAAAAGGCATTTACGAAAAACAACAAAAAAATAACATGAAAACAGGAAAACTGAGTAAGGGAAGGCGGCAGCATGAAAAACAAGCGAAGCAGCGGCAGTTTTCAAAAGCAATTACGTTACATTAACGTCCAAAGTGGCTGCAGGACCCGCGGCCCCACGGCTCCTGCGAATCGCCCCTCTCGCCGGCTCTGGTTGATGGTATTGAAACTGCCAATGACAACGCCAGGGGAGTTGAGCAGCCAAGGGGATGCCGAGGGGGGACCCTGCAACTTTTCCCTCACTTTTCGTTACATTAATTTTAACCATCTTCCATCTTCTGCGTCGCCATCATTCAACAATTTCACTTTGCACAGGGACGCTTTCTGGTTTAATACCCTAATTAGGGGAATGATTGCTTTTCGTGAGCAAGTTTCGCAAATAAAAAAAACTATCTTTTATTAGTATTTGTTTATATGAATAGAGCTATTTTAGTTGTTGTTAGATAAATTAATTGTTTAAAAATAAATTTAATCTGGTATTTAATATAAATATTGTAAATAGTTGATACTATCTAAAAAGGTTATTTAATGGTAATGGAAATTGCAAGCAATGATTCGTTATTGAAAATATATAAAGTAAATGTTAACTTATCTAAAACATAAATAATTATATTGAATTATTGTAGGTATTTGTTTTGATATACCTGTGCTATATTCATCTTTATTTGAATTGAATTAAAATTATTTGAATAAATTGTTCATAATCATCAGAGGGCTCTTTAAGGGTCTATTTATTTTAAAAGTACTAACAAATTTTCAATGTTTTTATATTTTATATCCTTATGTTTTTTAGGGCATTTATTTCTTCGATCCTTGAAATAATCGCCCTTACCGATTCCCCCCATTCTGACCCTTCCTCTCTGCTCTCGTTTTTAATTGCAGTTGCACAACTCGAGCGACGCGATTGTTACACTGCGCAACGTCAATCTGCTGTCGACGGGCCGCTTCCGGTGCGAGGTTTCTGGCGAGGCGCCCTCCTTCCAGACGGTCACCGAACATGGCGACATGGTTGTTGTGTGTAAGTACCATATATATTCCCCACCAGCACCGACCCCCGGCTTGTATATATACGCTGCCAACTGAAAGTCGGGCGAAAACTTATAACTCTAATTAGAAATTGTGGCCATTTGGCGCTGACTGCTGGTAGCCCAGATGCTGTGGCTGAGGGGGTGCATAGTTAGTCTCTCCCCTCTGCTGGGCAACTGATGCTGACTTTGACTTTTACTCTTGAAACTTGTCACGGGCGATGGGATTAACCCTAAAGTGGTCCAAAGCGGTGCACAAAAACCCCAAAATGCATATGTTTTTATATACAACTTTCTAAGGTATCAAAGTTGGGGTAACATATCCTTTTTGTAAGATAATTTATGTACATATTTTCTTGTAATTTAATTTACTGCAGAAGATGCTTAGAATATATACATAAATCTTGAAAATTCATAACATTTTCAGTTCACTTTGATCATGATTTTAATTATTAATAATCATATATTACACTTTTAAATCAAAAGAAAAATCATCTTTGCAAGGTTAATTCTCACAAAGGAAAGTAATGAAAAAGGATATAAAAGTAGTAAAATTGTAAATTTAATTAACTTTTAATTGAAATTCTGAAAGAAAAGCTGAAAAGGGAAAATTGCACTTAACAAATTGGACCACAAGAAGCCGTTGTATGGCATTTAAGGTTCTGTTTAAAACTTCTTTAATAATCTAGAAACAGAAAGAAATTTACATTCTAACGAGAACTTTCCTTTAAACCTCCTTCAAAATTAAATTACTGAGATTAGTCCACACAAATAGAAATGGAATAGAAAATGCTAAAGTTCGTTTTAAGCAAAGAAACTAATCAGGTAAACACACTTACTCCGTTAATCTCCGTCGCCTGATTTCCCTGCTCTGGCATTGATTTAACTTTGGCCTTGGCCGGAGTTCACTTCCTTTTGCCTGGCACTGTTTGCTAGATTCACCTGATTCCAGCAGCATGAAGCAATCAGCCTTATTGAATCGGAACTGTGTTTACTTAGTCAAAAAGCATTTGCACTGCATTTGACAGGCTTCATTTGATTCCATGCTCCTAATGCCAAACAAGCTTAGTGAACTTGCCCAGATTTCCTCGAACTTGAGCCCCTGGCAAAACTTGCCGGGCTTAACAGTTTAACTCAATTTTGGAACTTGTCTGTCCCGGGGTCCGTCGCAGGACTCTTGTCTCATCCAAATTTCCTGCGGGGCAATGCCAAAAATCCTCAAGACGCCGCCGCAAAACTGAAAACGCAAATCAACAACTAAAACATTGGCCAGCAGCTTTAAAGTGTGGGTAAATATCCACAGAGAATTCCACTGCACCGAAATAATTAACAGGAATTTTGAATTGAATTTGTAATTTATTTATTTATATTATTTACAACTGCTTACTAAAGGTATTTCGGTGTAAAAAATTGCAATATTTAAATTGATAAAAATTAAATTTACTTTCAAATATTATTTCAAAATATATATTAATTTATTTTTATAGATTTCTCTACTAATTCTTATACTTTTTCTCCGGAAGCACTGTACACATAGATATCCCAGCTCAGCAAAAAACAGTGTGCCTTCTCCTCACTCCCCTTCGGCAACCTTGCCAAACAAATACACGTGCAGTGTGGAGCGCTTTGAACTGGCGTTGACATTTCGTTTGTTCAATTATAAAACTTTGGCGTGGGCGTGCCAACACTGCCCCCTTTGCCACCGCTGCCCTCCCTACCACAGCCTCTGCTGACTACCATTTTTTTGTTGCTGCTCTGCTTTTATTGTTTAGCTGCGGACTGTGTCTTTGTTCTAACCGGGGGCTTTTGTTGTGCTTTTGTTTTCTGGCTCCCAGTTGTTATGCTGCCGCTCATACTGCTCATACTGCGGTCCCGGCTCGTTCTGTTTGGCTTTCAATCAAAGTTTTTAAAAGCTTCGGCAACAGAACGAGCCGGGCATATGGCACAGCTCACCCGGAGCCACCCTCGACCATCAGTTTCCAGTTTTTCGGGGGCCCCTTTGGCAAACAACGAGGACAAAAGCACCAACAAGTCGAAACCGTTTCCGTTTCCGCTCGCAGAGTCCACATAGATCTAGATAGAAAGTCCTAGGTAGCTCTCGTGGTGGACAGTTTTGAAGAATCAACCAGCTAAGATGATATTAGGCCAGAGCTTGAAGGAGGTTTAAAGTTTCTTACATGAAACTCATTGACACTCGGGTTGCCTGATGTGACATTTATTTAAACTCCTTTTTCAAAGCCTTAAGTACACTTCCATATTTTTTATGATTTCACAACCCCTATAGTAAAATAAAGCAGCAGAACCCTAGGTTAGAGTGTTGACACTTCAGCTAGACAGCCTTTAGTGTCCCTTAATTTTATTGCATTTTCTTTTATTTTTTTTTTTTGTCGTTTGCCACTCACCCAATGCCCGTCAGTGCATCAGCGGCTGGAACTTTTATTGAATTTCCGGTTGCGCCTCGCTGACTCTGCGCTGCCGCCCCTTTGGAGCACTGCTGCCTGGCTCGGGTCCCTTGTTGGTCCTGCGGTGGCTTGGTTTATTACGAAATTCAGTTAGGCCCCGGCTACCAGAAGAGTCGCCGCCAAATGTCTGCGGCCGTAAATGAAATTTCCCGTTTCCCTTTTTCCGTTGGCAACCTCAAAACTGATGATTTTGGTATTCTTTGAATGCGATTTGCAGCATTGCCGGACCAAGGACCGCCGAAAATCAGCGGTGGTCGTCCGCGTTACCAGATTGGGGATTACGTACGTATCAATTGCACCGCCGGCCGCTCGAAGCCCGCCGTGGAGTTGAGTTGGAAGGTGAATGAGGAGCCCGTGGATCCGCAGACCCTGCGCAAGTACGATACCATCGTATCGGGACGGGACGGCCTAGAGACCTCTGTCCTGGGTCTCCAGTTTCGGGTGGAGCAGAGGCACTTTCGCAACGGCGACATGAAATTGAAGGTAAGTGCTTATAATTATTGAAACACACGTCGAACTTCTTTGGCTCAAATTAGCACACTAAAGACAATAAGAACAAAATTGTTAAAATTATGTGAAAACTCTTCTTAACTTTACTTATTAATGTAGTTTACTTTTACCATATATATTTCATTATTTAAATATATTAATTTGTACTTTGTTATTGTGGGGAGCAGCAAGATTCTTGTATATTTTGTAGAAGTTTAAGACAATTACTGTATTTATTTTAAGTTTTATGTTTATGTATTAAGATGCTTAATTCCTGGACTTTATCTTTCATTAGATTGAAGTTTATATTTTGTTATATAGATATTATTTTTCCCAAATCAAAGAGATTCCTTGATTCCCATTACAACAGAAGAAATATGTTATTATTATTTGTTTTAAGACTGAAGAGGGACTGCTTACGTTTAAACTTTTGTTCGATTTTCGAGTCAAGGAAGTTCGACTGTGTGCCAATGCTATGGCATAGCCCCTTAGCTAGCTAACCCCCGAATCTGTTGGATCCATTGTAGTGCATCGCCTCGTTGTCGACGTTATACTGGCGGAGCAACGAGGAGTCCGTGGAGGGCGACCGCCCGCAGAAGGCGCCGGTGCTCGAGTCGAGGGAAACGGTCTATGCCAGCAACTCACGCGCCGACCCCGTCCAAGGTACGTCCTATCGGGAACTATTTGTGACCAAAATCTTATCGTTTTTGTTCGTCCATCCAAATGCAGCCAGCTCCGCGGCCCCGCCATTTGCGGTTCCGGCGCCACTTGTCCTGCTCCTGGTTTCGCTGGCGGTGGCGGTGGCGACCCTGGCGAGCAGAACGGATATTCGCGAGCTATCGATAGATGGGAGGGCACCCGGCGGAGGAGGGTCGAGTGAGTTGCTGGCCGGGCGGCAGGAAGAGGAGGAGGAAATCGAGGAGGAGCTGAGCTGCCCAGGAGCTCTCGGAAAATCCGCGACGCAGCAGGGAAAAATCACAATGGCTGCGCGGTAGCTGCATTAAGCCGCACGTGGCACTTTCCCTCCACAGTACACACTTTTCACCGATTTTTCCGTCTTCGCTTTGCATACAAAAACACATCAAAACAAACACAGTGGAAATCAAAAACAGGAAACTACAACAAAATACAAAAAAAAATATAATTATGCAAAACAAAACAAACACAGCTAATTTATTTATGCCGTTAACAAAAGCTTTCATGAATTTAATTTGTAAAAAAAGTGAGATCCGTAGAAAACAAAATGTTTAGAGTATAAATTAAAATTATATGAAACTTAATTCGTACGCGATGGAAAAGCGTGAAAATGTTTTAACTCACTGCGAATCGAAAGAAAGAACTGTACATAGTTAATGTTTAAAATATATATATTTATGTAACTGTATTGTATGTTATTAACTTTTAAGCTAACTGTCTCACATGCAAACAGAGTGAATATCACAGAACGGTTGGGGAACTGATTCAAAGCCCTTCAACAAGTGTCGTTCAAGGCAAATAACGAGTTTAACAGAAGATAAACATAAATACGAATAAACAAATAGGGGAAAATATGTAAGAGTTAGCTTTTCGAAGTTAAATAACGAAAATCAAGCCAACACTCTGGTTGGATTGGGCGAGAGATGTACAGTCCGTAACGGAAGTGTAACTAATGTAGGACTTAACTATTCATGTATGTGTCTCAACTTAAGCCGAAATTATTGTTAAATCTATGGTAAATCAGATATATATATAGTTGTAGTTATAGTTTCGTTACTTACTGTACAACCGTGTCACAAGTTCATCCAAAACAACTACAAAAATGTCGTTTTCCAATGGTTGATTTCGAAGCAACTTTCGTTTTCTTTGAGCTCGCAGTAAATAGTGTAAGTTTGTAATAATTTAATCTAGAATAATGCTTAAATCACACGAAAAACAAACCAAAAACGCACTTAATTTTAAATTAAAAAGGAAAAACGAAGAAATGAGAGCAGAGTGAGGAAAGAACTAATCAAAGTTAGGAATTACAACTCGGTGACTGTTGGAAAAGTCTTAAAACTAACAAAAACATATCGTACATTTATATGAATTGCCAAAGTCTTAATGGGTATTAACTAAAAGCGAGTGAGTGCGTGTCTCTGTGTGTGTTTGATTCTCCCCAAATAAACGAATAACATTCCGGGTTCAACTTCGCCACCATCCACAGAAAACGTAAACAGTTTAGTTAGCCAAATGTTAGAAACAATAGCGAGAGGTCAAAAGAGCAATTCGATGGTCATGACAAACAAATTTTAACAATAGCAAAATGATTGTGATGAAGCCTTAGTAACGAAATCAATTCTCAAATTGAACGAATTGAAACGAAATCAAACGGAATGAAATTAATTTTATTGTGTAAATAGAAGTACGCTTTGTCCATGATTCTGTGCTGTTTCCCCCCTGATGTCCATAAATTCTGTGTGTAAATAATATTATGAGCTAACCAAATTAATGTTAAGATTGTCAGCAGCAGAACAACAAAATCACTGAAATGAACATAAAACGAAGCAAAAAGTACGCAAAAAACGAGAGCCAATTTTAACCATAAGCAAAAAACAAGCATAAAATATAAATTATACATTTAAATATCCACGAGCGGACATTCAAATGCTAATTGAGTGCAATCGAGTGCGAATGTGGGTGCGAGTGGGTGTGCGAATGCGAATTTTAGCATAGGTCTATACATAAACACACACATACAAATAACTCTGCATTGTTGTCAACTGTAACTGTTTTTTAAGTCTTATTTAATATCGATGCCATTAACTGCAATTAACGTGAAAATTACTAAGAACGTAAAACTTAAAGATAATGCAACCGAACTAAAGCAGAAAACAAAACTATGAATCGCATAAAAGTTAATTCGAAAAACAAAACATAAATGTGTGGTAATTGTAAGTGTAAATTATTTGTGTATTTAAATAACAACTTTTAGGTGTATAAACAGCCAAGAGATAACGTAAAAGCGAAATAAAACCAAGAATGCATTCGAATCTATACGATAAACTCTATGTGAAACCGTAAACAATTCAAACCTTACAAGCTGCGTCGTAGGCGAATAAGAATTATTTACAACTCAACTCAAATCAAATGCCATAAAGTAACTTCAACTGAATTTAACTGCCAGCCAGTGGGTCAGACGAAGAGGAGAACTCTCTGTAAATATCTTTAAGCATCATTCTATGTGCGATCCTCATTCGCAGACGATCTGAAACCGAACAAAGAATTGTGAAGTAAACGAGTGGAAATTCATTAATAAAACATATTTGTTTCAAAATCCAATCTATCTGATTATTTCAATTCCTGGGTGTTTTCTGTTCTTCTATTTTCTTACATTTTCTGTATTTTCTTCCCCAAGATTGGGTTCCCTCCCACATCAAACCACCTTCAATTATATTGTAAAGCCAGGCCAAGTCAACCTGTCCAGCTGCAGGAAGATACTTTTCCTGTGTATTTCTCTTTTATATTTGCTGGATGCAACGCAAAGAAAATTGGGTAATTTTAAGAAAATATTTCAAATACGTGAAAATGTTCTCGGCGAACGTGACAACAACCTTCGGCGACAAATAAAAAAATAATCGAGACAGAGACGGGGGCAGCGCCCGAAACATTTAGCAGTAAAAAAGAAGCAGTTACCCAAAAATAGGAAAGCCAAAAAAAAGGAAGGATAGCAATGCAGGAAGTTCTGTGCGTACATGAAATTTATATAAAAAGGTGTGAAAATGCACAGAAAATTAGGTTTTTTTTTTTTAGGAACTGAAAAAGACAGGAGAAAAGCCAAATACCGGAGTGACATAATTTAAAGACTTATAGTTAGATATGTTCTTTATATTTAAAAAATTTAACTAAGTGGTGGCATGTAATTGATGTATATTTTTTTGTTACATTCAGAATGTTACAAAAATAACCAATTTAAAAAAAAAAAAAAACTTTTAACAAGTTAACATTCAAATGTTTTACCAAAATAATACATTTTTGGTATAAAGCCTCGATATACCCTTGCAGGGTATTATAATTCCAGTCAGAAGCTTGAAAAGCAGTGAAGGAGTCATTTGCGACCCTATAAATCATATATATTCTTGATCAGCATCAAAAGCCGAGTCGATCTAGCCATGTCATGCAGAAAAAAATTTGCGACCCATTTTTTCAAAATTTTATAAGGGGTTACATCGTTAAAATTTTCAAAAATCGAAAAAAAATTTAATCTTTGGAAATCCAAAATTGAGTATGCAGATTTGTTAACGTTTTGAAAACTACTATTAAAAAGCTTTCCGAACTGAAATTAATGCATTTTTGGCTTAGTTATGAATTATTTAGTATTCGATTTCGTGATCCCATTGCAAACCTTTATTTAATTTTTTTTATAGTCTCCCAAATTTAAAAGCATGTAGATGAAACTAGTGCAGAAACTCTTCTATTTATTCTCACAAGCTTATAAGTCGGAATGGGCAATTAGATATGGATAGACAATTAATGATATAATTGCAATCTGAAAGGGAATTAAAACTTTTGTGCAGAAGTTAGCTTCCTTTCTTGTTTTTATTGATTTAAAACCCGCAAATATTACTATGGCATCCCTGACATATATTTTTGTCTTGAGGCAACGAACAACATTTCTTCCCCAATACCAACTAAGACAAAAGCACCGCACCCGCAAAGCCAGAAAATAAATAGAAAATATCTGTGGGCTTATCCCTAAGTCGCACCTTAGTTTCTGTGCGAAAAAGGACCTGCCTGGACCTTGCTAATAAGCTGCCAACAAAATAAGAACATTTGATAAATACCGAGGACAAAGCCAAACAAATTATAACAAGGATACAAGGACGCCGGGAGATGACTCCGCAGATTTATTAGCTAGCCGACAAATGACCACAAATGAGCAGACGGAAGGCAGTTCCCACCTGCTATCTGGGCCATCAAATGTCACATAAATCAGATTTGTCATCTAATGAAAACAACGGCCAGATTTCCCGGGGATTTTTCTTGTTGCTGTAGCTTCGTTCGGGAGAAGAGCTAATAGAGGAGCTAATTCCCCGTTTTGCCATAATTTCAGCTCCACTTAATCTGTAGTTCGGGATGTCAGCGACTTTATCTGTATCCGAGAGATACTCCCTACATATTAAGCTCAATTGTCTGGGGCTTAAAAGTTTCATGTTTGATTTCGCACAGATAAGACGGCATCAATTTGCGGGACAGGTAAACTTTTTGATTGCCCCCTCTGCACCTGGTGTGCCATCCATTCCCCGGCCAATGTCACGTTAAGCTGCTCATCCAAATTTGGGGGCCGGTCTGAAAGTTACTGAAGTGGGCAGGGAAAGCTGTTAAAAACTGATGGCGATATGCCCGAAAGTTTAATTGAGCTCGTTCAATCGGAAGGAATATGCATTTTGGTGTGTGAGCTTCAGGGACATTTTGTTTTGGTTGGGTAATTACTGGGCTGGAAAGGGAGAGAGTGACTCCTTCAGCTGATTATACATTTAAGCTTAGGAGGATTGCTGTTATAAAATGATACCTCACATAAGACTACACGTCAGCATAGCCTGTGTAGTGCGCAGTTATAAATCTAAGAGATCTGATTGTTTTTGATTGATATAAACTTAAGAAAAACTCCTTCGAAAATTAATTAAAAAGAAAAGAAAATTCCGTTTCAAGCCGCCCCCTTAAATCATCAGCAATCTTTTCAATAGCTGTCCACTTTGTTTAACCATTACTTGAGTCGTTCGAATTATCGGAGACAGACAGTCAGACAGTTGGGATGACTGCACCTTGAATCGATTTCCCTACGACGCGACGCAAGTGGGAAAAGGGGGAAAATCCTGGGTGAAGAGCTGTATGTACCAGGCTTTCCATCCACACAATGTCATGTTGCCGCCTGTCATTCTTTGTTGCCACTCGTTGTTGCCACCGTTGTCGTCTTGTTTTGTTGTTATCATTTGCAGCATTTGAAATGATTTGCAATAAAAGTGTCTGCCACTGTCCATTGGCCACGCCCCATTGGCAGATTACGTGCCACTTCAGCTCCTGTCCATCCTAGTCGCTGCTGTTGTTGGGATTGCTTATCCTGCCCCTGTTGGATGAGTTGGCATTGTCCTTGCCGCTGTCACGTAATTGCCTTTTGTTTACTCTGGTTTCTTCTCCCAACATTGCCCTTTTGCTTTTTTACGCATTTTCCAGGTGCGTAGCGTCGGAAAAGTGAAGTTACTGAGTGCCATGTATTTACTAAATAAATAAAAAGTTGTATTTAAATCTATTCAAACATCCTAATCTTTATTGCTAAAAATTCCTATGAGCTTTCTTAAATTCTTATAAAAAACTCTGCGCCATAGAAATCCGCTCCTGGTGGGACGGAAAAAGCCGGAGACTAAGCACAAACCAACATAGACGGTCGACAGTGCCATGTCTACAATCATATTTCTTGCATTGCAATAAAAATGCGTGGCAACAAAACAAAATTACTCATAAAAATAAATAAAAAATTGCCGCCTTCCCAGGGGTTTTTGCCTGCAACTTCTGGCACATCGTTCGGCATTGCTGGCCCCGTAAATTATATGGATTCTGGACGCCATTTCTACACTTCTGGCAATGCAGGCAGAAAACAGGACATACCATAGATGGTGCCGGCTCGTCCCATTAAAAGGCATTTTGTCCCGGAAAATGGAAATGATTTCGGGTCATTGCAGTTACGTGTTTGTGAAAATATCATCGCAATAGCATCACAAATTTGTAGGCATTTTTGTATTCAACTGCAGCTGATGGCTTGAAATTTATTTTTTACTTTTACTCTGCTGTACAAAAAATGTTTACTTGAATTCCTTTCTTAAAGTACTAACACACTCTATGAAATTTTCTAGCCTTTTTTAAAGACTTCAATACCTGATATCCTATTCCACCAGAGACCCAAGAGTAGGCAACACATAAAATCAGTTTCGTGGCGAATCCTTTTCCCAATTTACATTTTATCGAGCTGCCAGTTGCTCGGCTCATTATGTTGGCCATTTTTATTGGCTTCCAAAGATTTGCAGCTCGGACCCAACTCTCAGAAACAGGAACCCGAGCACGCATCCTCATCTGGAGCTGATTTCATCAGAAAATACATTTCGTTACCTGGAATTTTTTATGTTCTCCGGCAAGGGGGAAGGCCATGTGCTGTGGCAATTTTCATATATCTAAACAAAGGAAAGTTTGCCGCTCTCCGCTTATCTGGCCGCAAAATGGGTTGATGCCATCTTAAGGAGGAGCCAACTCAACCGATATTTGATTTTTTTTACGACTCCCACCCTCGGCCGCCCCAGCACCCGCACTCAATCCTTTGCCAGCGATTTACTTTCGCTTAAAATAACAATTTCAAATTGGTTTTACTGCCCCGAGGTCGGGATTTTCTCCTCGAGCTCGCCTTGTGTTTATGTCGCCTCGCATTTTGATCGCTTTGCATAAGCGCCTTTCAGCAATTTGCTTTGCCTCTGACCATTTGCTATATGCGGCTTAAAGTGCCATGCCAACCGGCACCGGGCCCTCACCCGAGTCAAGTGCATTAGATTTGTCGGAAAAGCTGCACTCGAGGGGGTGGAAAATGGCGGAAGGGCGCTCCGTTCCGAAAACAAACTTTTCCCCAGCAGACAATAATTGAAAATGCTGCCAGTGTGTGCGTGCTAACTTTGTCTGCCGGCATTAAATTTATGTTAATTGAAATTTATGTGCGCTGACCGCACCAGCTCAAGCTCAAACAAGCAACATTTTTGAGAAAATGGCCATTGGAAAATAGTGGCAAACTTTTCATGACACTCGCATCGAGGCTAAAAATTTAATTCGGTTTGCTATGACCTCTCTCCCCTCCTCATTACACATTACACACTGAATTATAATTTAAATCGAAATACAAATCAAAATCAAATTAAATTCGGTCTGTTTTGGCCAAAGGGCAATTTGTGTACCAATAAAATTGGCCGTTGTAACAAATTGAATATGCAATTGAAATGTGCGCAATTATACATAGAAAATTAAGTTTTTGGGAACATTTTGAACAAAGAGTGTGTCAAATTTATTTGTAAAGTAATTAGCCCGAGTGACCGAAAGGAGGAACGTTTAAAAAACTTTTAAGAATTACTACACTAAACACTGTGAGAGTACGCTTCCTGGCTTGCTCTATGAATTTCTTTGTTGATATATCTAAAGCAACATTCTTGAATCAACTTTCCTTTATCGAACAGAACTATAAACCCAATGCGAAAAGAAACAGGACTTTTCATAAATTACATAAGTAATATTAATTAAATTTATACATATTTTTATATTCTGTCTCAAGCTTATTTGCTTCAAGCTAATAAAACTTAACTTTTATACAGGTTTATTCCATTAGCCATGGCATATTGCACAGTGCTTAGGGCGTTCAGCAAGGTACAAAAGAAGAATTCCAGGACAAAAGGGCAGCCGCATACCTTCTGTAAGCTCATTATCTGATTCCGAATCGGTTGAGCTCTTAATTGTATATCAAAGCATGTTTGCTGCATTTATAGAACACATTATATATATAAATTCAAAGGTTAATCAGGTGTACTAACCTCTTCGGTCAAGTCCTCCCCCTTTCGGATTCGTGGACATCCCGGACACCGCAAATCAATAATCAGGAGCTGAAGACTCATGAATCTCTGCATCTGGGCCAAGCGATCGTTGCACAGACCGATGAGAAGAATCCTCAGCAAGGGAGCCACGCTACCTCCTAGGTTTTCCCGGAGGAAGGCATGCCACTTTTCCACCGCATTCATTCGGTCAATGAAGAGGATGCAGTAGATGACGGTTGACCAGTGGGCCACCAGGACCACTATGTTGGCGAAGAGCATGGTGGCCACTGGGAGCCACAGCCCCATTATATTCTGGTGGCCATTGCTGACCCTTGAGTAAAGGCGAAACAGGTGCAGGAGCTGCTGACGTTGCTGCCGAGTTGGCACTCCCACCTTGTGGTATGCCTGAGGAGGTTTTATTTTTATTCAAAGTAAAATTCCATCAATGAAGTTTGTGCTCACCTTCAAAAAGCGATTGAATGTTGCCATCCAGGATAAAAGAATCAGCTGGTAGACGACGTACGCGTTGTAGAAGACAGACAGCAGCAGCGAATGAAGAGCTAGGATTAAAATCCGCTCGTAGAGATAGACGATGATTTGCAGAACTGTCAGGTCAAACTGCACCACAAATATGATAAGCAGGACTGCTCCCTCCAGTAGAAGGGGTTCCAAAGTGTCCTCAATCAAGGACATCATGTGGATCACCTCATTGACTAGAAGCACAAAGGTCCTATTCCAGGACAGGCTACCTAGCCAGTAATACAGGCGACCAATGTTCCAAAAAGCAATCTGGAACATCATTGACTCCGCCAGGTCCTTAAAAATGCGTAAATGGTGATAGGTGCCGTAGATTAGGGAAAACAATGGAAAACTCGCCAAAAATAAATACTGCAGGCCAAAATAGTCCACGGACATTGCTGCTATCTTCAAGATCAGAGCAATCCTCTTGGTCCATATATTGCGAGGTCGAATAATCATCCTCCTAGTATGGGGGTCGTACTTTATTTGTCCGACCACGAAGCTGCGATACAGGATATAGGTGGTCCAGCCGATGCCCAGGACAGACCATCGCAGCAGTCGCGACCCCCACTTGCTACACGAAGGCCTCTGAGTCGACCCATACTTCTCCTCCGGCATTCTCAAACCCACTAAATAGGAAAATACGTGGAAATATCGGAGAGAGGGAGAAATTACAGTGGGAATGGCAGCTAATGGCCGGTTATGTAGCAATACCAGCAACATAGCAACTTCACATTAGTCCGAATTATGTATTAAAGGGAAGGGGAAAATGGGTTTACTCTTACATGTATTATGTGTTATTTGTCATTATTATAGTTGCAATAAATATATTTTGTAAGTATAAATGTTTTAATTAATACACCTCCAGTAATGTTTATAACTTAAAAAAGACAATGTGGAACTGCAAACTACAATGGTAAACCAATTTATGTTAACAATAATTACATTTTAAGTAAAAAACCTAGGCTTGTTTCAATGGAAATCCCGTACTGAACGTAGCTTAAAGCATTCACCAATATGCAGAAAACTAATTCCAAGAGAAAAGAGCTGTCGCATATATGATGTTTGCACATTAGTGGATTCCTGATAGGTTGGGTTCTCAGCTGTATGTCGAAGCAAGTTTGCTAAGGAAGATAAACGGTCATCAAACTTGGAACCAAATCAGCACCTGTTGAGTAACTACCAGATTCGTGAGTTCCTGGGCGAATTTCTTCGATCTCTCATCACTGGCCAAGAGCCTTAAATCGATGAACAGGAGCTGCAGGCTCAGGAATCTTTCCAGCTGGGCCAAGCGATCGTTGCACAAGCCAATGAGAAGAATCCTTACAAGCGGGGCCAATGCGCCTCCTAAGTGTCCATCGAGAACGCTATTCCACTTCTCGATCGTGTCCAAGTCGTGGTTGAACAGAACGATAAAGATGATGGCAGCCCAGTGGCACAGCATCGTTACTAAGCTGGAGAAGAGCACACTGGCCACTGGCAGCCATAAAGCTATAATGTCCTGGTGCCCGTTGCTAATCCTTGAATACAACTGAAGTAGCTTAACGATTCTCTGGCGTTGCTGGAGGATAGTTAATCCCAACATATGGTGGCTCTAGAAATAGTAATAGTAATAGACAGTTGTTAAAGCATAGCTTTATCGATGCTTCTCACGTGCTCACCGCAAGGAAGCTATTGAATGAGGCGATCCAGGATAGCACCAGAAACAGGTAAGCTACGTAGACGTTGTAGAACATTTCCAGCAGAAGAATATGAATGACAAATAAGGTCAACCCCCTGCGGATATTGTTGATCAACTGTAACAACGTCAATTCCAATTGAACCACGTAAATAATCAGCAGGATGAATCCCTCCAACGGAAAGGGTCCCGAAATGTCCTCAACTGAGGATACCAAATGAATAAATTTGTTCACCAAACGCACAAAGGACCGATTCCAGGCTAGGTTTCGTAGCCAATTATATAAACGGCAGATGTTCCAAATGGTTATATAAACGGCAACCGCTTCTATCAAGTTTTCCAAGAAGTGCTTTTCCTTGCTTTGGTTTCGACCAATAAAAAATGGAGTAGCCCCTACCATTAGGTAATGTATCCCACAGTATTCATTGATAAACACGATTACTTTCAGGAACAGAGCAACTCGTATCGTTATGATATTGCGAGGTCGGATGACCATCTTTCCGCTCTTCCGATCGTACTTCATCTGTCCTACGACGAAGCTGCGATAAAGAATATATGTTGACCAGCAGATGCACAATAGAAACCATCGAAGGAGTCGTGATTTGCTGCATAATTTTCTACCAAAGTCCATGTTCCCCTTTCGGCAACCGTAGTTCCACTAAAACTAAAACATCACCGCCCGGGGGCTGGTCATGAAATTAATTTTCGTGCAAGAACCTTAATTATGCTTCATTATATTTAATAGAGCCATAAAGTAAATAATACTGGTAAACAAAACTGAGCTCAGCCCGTGTACTCAGCCTAGAACTGTAACATCTTTCAGTTGAGAGTTCGTTACTATCAGCTAGGAGACTGAAATGTTGTTAGAAAAATGTAAGACTGTTCTTAGAACTTTAATAAATACATAAACAAAATATTAATATAGGCACTTCACATTAAAAGAATTGTATGTCATATTGAATGAGAAATATTGAATGTGTTATTAAAGATCCAACCATTGCTGATGCGGAGTCCCGATTTATGCTGAATGTTTGCATCACCTCAATTTTAAGAGGGTTCCGTATTAGCTGCAGTTGAAGGCTTTCGAACTTAATCAATAGAACAACAAAAATTAAAAAGATTAAAATTATATTTGCTCATAAGTCAACTTACAGACTCCTCCAGACGAACGTCCAGGCCAGAGGCGAATAAAGTTCTCTCCTCCAACAGACGTATCATCTCCTTGTGATCACCCTGGACGTAAAGCATGATAAAGAGATTCAGGATGGCATCCCAGTAATAAAATATGCACCAGGTAAAAACCAGAACCGTAGTCGTGTAGGTCATCTCTAAGTTCTCGGGACCATTCTTGACGATAATGTAGGTCATGTAACAAGTAGCTACCGCAGAAATGTAGTATCCTCCGTACACAATTAGCCCCTGGATGCCGAACACCTCCCCCAACTGGGTCACAATATCCTGCAACTGGCTCTGGAGCTTGCCAATGTCCTCCAGCCGATCAGCCAGGTGGCAACATCTGGTCATTAAGGCTCCCGTCCGTGGGGGATGGCAGCTCAAGTCCCTGCTCTCGTCCATCACCTCTCGCAGTTCCTTGTTGAGCAGCTGATACTGCGCCCGAACGAAGAGCATCACGAGATAATGTTGCGATATGGCCAGATTAAGAATACCCGACATCCAGAACTGCAAGCCCATCGCCAGGAAAAATGTGAAGTCTCCACGACCGATGGCATCCAGGGCAATTGCCATTTGAACGCAGTCGGTCACCGTACTTGTGAGGAACTTGATGAGGATTCCCCAGCGGGACATCCTTTTCACCTCCGGCCTGGCCAAAAAGAGGCGTAAAATTTTTCTAGCCAAGTCCTTCATCTGGCTCCGCTGGCGCCATCGGTTGAGTACCGTTAGTAGCCCTTTAAAATGTAATACTTATTATTAAAGTTTATTAATATTACTTACTACTAAATGATTATTAATATATATTCGTCAGAATACGCCTTTTACAAAACTTCCAATTACTAAAGATAATTATGAACCTCCTTCAGTCCTTAAACTGAGTTCTTTAATTAAACATTTTCGAATTAAATGATCCTCACCTCCAGTGAGTCTCAATAAGGTCATTGTTATAATAACCGACTGGTGCAGTTTGTTTGAATGCCGGATGATAATATTAAAATTCATTTCCCTGGTGAGGAGGAAACCCAGAAGAATCACATAAATGGCGTTAACCACAATGGCGAAGATAGTGCTTCTGGTAGCCGTAAATACGCGACCAGTCCTCCAGTTGAACTCGAAGTTACTGAGTCCTATTAGGTGGCCATAGTAGTAGATAGCTTTCAGCAACAAACCGGCCCAGTCGAGCATTTTGGATAACTAAACAGATATTTGCTTTGCTTCTCTGGGAATAGTAATCGATTTATGGCTATGACTTGCGCTGATCCCAGACAGAGAGCTCATGATTAGATATAAGATTATGCATTAATAAACCAAGTACATGTACATACATGTAAATGGTGAAATACGAATTATTACTATCAATTCTTTTACCATCAGGCATTTGTTTAATTAATATTCAGAAGTTTGCCATATCGTATTGAATTAAAATTATAGAATGTGTTACAAGAGATCCAAACATGGCCAAGGTTTCGCTGCGACTTACGGTGAATAGTTTCAAGATATTCATTTCTAAGGGGTTCCTAACCAGTTGCAGCTGTAGGCTTTCAAACTAGAAATATAAATAATGTACTGTATTTCTCTACTAAATAGTAATCATTAATATCTTACAGATTGCTCTAGGCGAACATCCAAGCCAATGGCAAACAAAGTTCGATCCTCCAACAGACCAATCATTTCCCTGTGGGCATCCTGGACACTGATGGTAGTGAAAAAATTAATAATGGAGTCCAGATAGTAAAAGAAGCACCATATTAGGGCCAAGGTGACAGATCTTAGGGTCATTCCCAGCTCAGTGTAGCCGTGTTTGAAAACACTGTAGGTCAGATAAGATGTGGCCACTATGGAAATGTAATAGCCGCCATACACCAGCAGTCCCTGAATGCCTAGGACCTCATACAACTGGTTCAAAATCGACTGGAGCTCGTCCTGGGACTTGGCTATATCCTCCACCTTGTCCGCCAGGTAGCAACACCTGGTCATAAAGCCTCCCTTTCGCTGTTGATGGTAGCTCAAGTCCTTGGATTCCTCAATCACCTGTCTCAGCTCCAAGTAGAGCAGCTGATAATCCGCCCGAACGAAGACTGTCACAAAAAAATGCTGCGCTATTGCCAGATTAAGAATAGCAGACAACCAGAACGTCAAGCCCATCCCCAGGAACATCGAGGAGTCCACACGGCCAATGGCTTCCAAGGAAATTGTCATTTGAAGGATGTCGGTCAAGGAAGCTACAAGGAACTTGCCAAGAATGCCCCATCGTGAGACCCTTATCGCCTCCGGCCTGTCCAGAAAACGGCGGAAAAATTTTCTGGTCAGTTCCATCAGCTGATACCGCAGACGCCATCTGTTAAGCAATGTGATGCATCCTGGCATAAATGAAATACGAGTGTTAATTTGTATCTCTAAAAGCATTAATAAAGCCCATTAAGCTGCTGTGTGCGATGTATTTTTTTTTTTTATGTAATTTATTCCAACCTGCAGTTATCCTCAGTATGGTCAGCACTATGATGACGTACTCGTGCAGCTTGGTGACGTAGTCGAAGAGTCTAGCCCTCCCAGTAAACTGGAAGCCCAGAAGAAACACAATACTTATGTTAACGGCAGCGGCATATAGCGTAGTCAAGGGAGTCGTGAACACGCGTCCTGAACTCCAGTCGATGTTAAAGTTGTCAACTCCAATTATTTTTCCGTAATAGTAGACTATCCTCAGCAACAAACTGACCCAGTCAAGCATTTCGGAGAACTGCCGAGGCTCTCGGGCTCCCGAGGAAAAGTAATTATTTAATTTATTGACTCCGAATAGTATGATCACGATAAGATAGTTTGATAAGGTAAAAAACCTGAATCGTGTGTGTCTGAATGTGAGTGTCAATGTCAATGTTGTACCCTTGCAGTCTGATCATGAAAATCAGCATAACTGAATCAAAAATGTACTAATTTCAGTTCGGAAAGTTTTTTAACAGTAGTTTTTGAAACGTTAATAACTCTGCATACTTAATTTTGGATTTTGAAAAATTAAAAATTTTTTCAATATTTGAAAATTTTAACGATGTAACCCCTTACATTTTTTTCAAAAAATGGGTAAAATTTTTTTTCTTGCTGGTCATGGCTAGATCGATTCGGCTGTCGATGCTGATCAAGAATATATAAGGTTACAGGGTCGGAAATGGGGTCCTTTGCCTGTAATACCCCGCCAAAATTAGCAAAATCATCCAAAAACGAAGAAAAACGAGGAAGCTTTGTTCAAAAGTGATTTTATTTCAGTATAAATGGTTTTTACAAGTACTATATATCCAAGAGATAATGCTACTGCCCTGCGGATCCAGCCGGAGTGTCCCCACAATGAAAGCCAAGGCGGAAAGCTGCTGAGGCACCGACGCATCCGCCTGCAGACACTGCTCCGGGAGTGGACTGCACGTGAAGAGCGGCGGCGGCTGCTCTGGAACAATGCGGAATGCCACCCGCCGCCAGGAGCTGCTAAAATTGTCCATTTATCGATTTGGGGTAACAGGCGAACAGAAAGCAGCGGGAGCTGACTGAAAACTGTTATAAACTGTTATAAAAACTTTGCGCCAGCGAATTGATTGTATAGTATACTTTTGGGATGTAGTGTAGCATTCTTTTAGGCAGTTTTGGAAAGACCCATGTTTGTCATAACTTAGCCAAAAATGCATTAATTTTAAATCGGAAAACGTTCTTATGTTAGTTTTCATAAGGTTAAAAAATCTGCATACTAAATTTTAACTTTTAAAAGATTCAAATTTTTTTCAATTTTTGACAATTTTAACGATGTAACCCCTTACATTTTTTTCAAAAATTGGGTCAAATTTTCTGGCTGAAAATTGATAACACCTTCAACGGTTTTATGATCATAACTTGGCTAAAACTCAACCGATTTCAGTCTGGTTTGGTTTTTTCTTCTTGGTTTTTAAATGCGAACATTTCTGCATTTAAAACTCGATATCTAATTTTTGGCCGATTTTTGGCAATTTTAACGATGTAACCCCTTACATTTTTTTCAAAATTGGGTCAAATTTTCTGGCTGAAAATTGCTAACACCTTCAACGGTTTTATGATCATAACTTGGCTAAAACTCAACCGATTTCAGTCTGGTTTGGTTTTTTCTTCTTGGTTTTTAAATGCGAACATTTCTGCATTTAAAACTCGATATTTAATTTTTGGCCGATTTTTGGCAATTTTAACGATGTAACCCCTTACATTTTTTTCAAAAATTGGGTCAAATTTTTTGGCTGAAAATTGCTAACACCTTCAACGGTTTTATGATCATAACTTGGCTAAAACTCAACCGATTTCAGTCTGGTTTGGTTTTTTCTTCTTGGTTTTTAAATGCGAACATTTCTGCATTTAAAACTCGATATCTAATTTTTGGCCGATTTTTGGCAATTTTAACGATGTAACCCCTTACATTTTTTTCAAAATTGGGTCAAATTTTCTGGCTGAAAATTGCTAACACCTTCAACGGTTTTATGATCATAACTTGGCTAAAACTCAACCGATTTCAGTCTGGTTTGGTTTTTTCTTCTTGGTTTTTAAATGCGAACATTTCTGCATTTAAAACTCGATATTTAATTTTTGGCCGATTTTTGGCAATTTTAACCCCTTACATTTTTTTCAAAAATTGGGTCAAATTTTTTGGCTGAAAATTGCTAACACCTTCAACGGTTTTATGATCATAACTTGGCTAAAACTCAACCGATTTCAGTCTGGTTTGGTTTTTTCTTCTTGGTTTTTAAATGCGAACATTTCTGCATTTAAAACTCGATATCTAATTTTTGGCCGATTTTTGGCAATTTTAACGATGTTACCCCTTACATTTTTTTCAAAAATTGGGTCAAATTTTCTGGCTGAAAATTGCTAACACCTTCAACGGTTTTATGATCATAACTTGGCTAAAACTCAACCGATTTCAGTCTGGTTTGGTTTTTTTCGTCTTGGTTTTTAAATGCGAACATTTCTGCATTTAAAACTCGATATTTAATTTTTGGCCGATTTTTGGCAATTTTAACGATGTAACCCCTTACATTTTTTTCAAAAATTGGTTTTTAAATGCGAACATTTCTGCATTTAAAACTCGATATTTAATTTTTGACCGATTTTTGGCAATTTTAACGATGTAACCCCTTACATTTTTTTCAAAATTGGGTCAAATTTTCTGGCTGAAAATTGCTAACACCTTCAACGGTTTTATGATCATAACTTGGCTAAAACTCAACCGATTTCAGTCTGGTTTGGTTTTTTCTTCTTGGTTTTTAAATGCGAACATTTCTGCATTTAAAACTCGTCCCCACAATGAAAGCCAAGGCGGAAAGCTGCTGAGGCACCGACGCATCCGCCTGCAGACACTGCTCCGGGAGTGGACTGCACGTGAAGAGCGGCGGCGGCTACTCTGGAACAATGCGGAATGCCACCCGCCGCCAGGAGCTGCTAAAATTGTCCATTTATCGATTTGGGGTAACAGGCGAACAGAAAGCAACAGGAGCTGACTGAAAACTGTTATAAACTGTTATAAAAACTTTGCGCCAGCGAATTGATTGTATAGTATACTTTTGGGATGTAGTGTAGCATTCTTTTAGGCAGTTTTGGAAAGACCCATGTTTGTCATAACTTAGCCAAAAATGCATTAATTTTAAATCGGAAAACGTTCTTATGTTAGTTTTCATAAGGTTAAAAAATCTGCATACTAAATTTTAACTTTTAAAAGATTCAAAATTTTTTCAATTTTTGGCAATTTTAACGATGTAACCCCTTACATTTTTTTCAAAAATTGGGTCAAATTTTCTGGCTGAAAATTGCTAACACCTTCAACGGTTTTATGATCATAACTTGGCTAAAACTCAACCGATTTCAGTCTGGTTTGGTTTTTTCTTCTTGGTTTTTAAATGCGAACATTTCTGCATTTAAAACTCGATATCTAATTTTTGGCCGATTTTTGGCAATTTTAACGATGTAACCCCTTACATTTTTTTCAAAATTGGGTCAAATTTTCTGGCTGAAAATTGCTAACACCTTCAACGGTTTTATGATCATAACTTGGCTAAAACTCAACCGATTTCAGTCTGGTTTGGTTTTTTCTTCTTGGTTTTTAAATGCAAACATTTCTGCATTTAAAACTCGATATTTAATTTTTGGCCGATTTTTGGCAATTTTAACGATGTAACCCCTTACATTTTTTTCAAAAATTGGGTCAAATTTTTTGGCTGAAAATTGCTAACACCTTCAACGGTTTTATGATCATAACTTGGCTAAAACTCAACCGATTTCAGTCTGGTTTGGTTTTTTCTTCTTGGTTTTTAAATGCGAACATTTCTGCATTTAAAACTCGATATCTAATTTTTGGCCGATTTTTGGCAATTTTAACGATGTAACCCCTTACATTTTTTTCAAAAATTGGGTCAAATTTTCTGGCTGAAAATTGCTAACACCTTCAACGGTTTTATGATCATAACTTGGCTAAAACTCAACCGATTTCAGTCTGGTTTGGTTTTTTCTTCTTGGTTTTTAAATGCGAACATTTCTGCATTTAAAACTCGATATCTAATTTTTGGCCGATTTTTGGCAATTTTAACGATGTAACCCCTTACATTTTTTTCAAAATTGGGTCAAATTTTCTGGCTGAAAATTGCTAACACCTTCAACGGTTTTATGATCATAACTTGGCTAAAACTCAACCGATTTCAGTCTGGTTTGGTTTTTTCTTCTTGGTTTTTAAATGCGAACATTTCTGCATTTAAAACTCGATATTTAATTTTTGGCCGATTTTTGGCAATTTTAACGATGTAACCCCTTACATTTTTTTCAAAATTGGGTCAAATTTTCTGGCTGAAAATTGCTAACACCTTCAACGGTTTTATGATCATAACTTGGCTAAAACTCAACCGATTTCAGTCTGGTTTGGTTTTTTCTTCTTGGTTTTTAAATGCGAACATTTCTGCATTTAAAACTCGATATTTAATTTTTGGCCGATTTTTGGCAATTTTAACGATGTAACCCCTTACATTTTTTTCAAAATTGGGTCAAATTTTCTGGCTGAAAATTGCTAACACCTTCAACGGTTTTATGATCATAACTTGGCTAAAACTCAACCGATTTCAGTCTGGTTTGGTTTTTTTTCTTGGTTTTTAAATGCGAACATTTCTGCATTTAAAACTCGTCCCCACAATGAAAGCCAAGGCGGAAAGCTGCTGAGGCACCGACGCATCCGCCTGCAGACACTGCTCCGGGAGTGGACTGCACGTGAAGAGCGGCGGCGGCTACTCTGGAACAATGCGGAATGCCACCCGCCGCCAGGAGCTGCTAAAATTGTCCATTTATCGATTTGGGGTAACAGGCGAACAGAAAGCAACAGGAGCTGACTGAAAACTGTTATAAACTGTTATAAAAACTTTGCGCCAGCGAATTGATGGTATAGTATACTTTTGGGATGTAGTGTAGCATTCTTTTAGGCAGTTTTGGAAAGACCCATGTTTGTCATAACTTAGCCAAAAATGCATTAATTTTAAATCGGAAAACGTTCTTATGTTAGTTTTCATAAGGTTAAAAAATCTGCATACTAAATTTTAACTTTTAAAAGATTCAAATTTTTTTCAATTTTTGGCAATTTTAACGATGTAACCCCTTACATTTTTTTCAAAAATTGGGTCAAATTTTCTGGCTGAAAATTGCTAACACCTTCAACGGTTTTATGATCATAACTTGGCTAAAACTCAACCGATTTCAGTCTGGTTTGGTTTTTTCTTCTTGGTTTTTAAATGCGAACATTTCTGCATTTAAAACTCGTCCCCACAATGAAAGCCAAGGCGGAAAGCTGCTGAGGCACCGACGCATCCGCCTGCAGACACTGCTCCGGGAGTGGACTGCACGTGAAGAGCGGCGGCGGCTACTCTGGAACAATGCGGAATGCCACCCGCCGCCAGGAGCTGCTAAAATTGTCCATTTATCGATTTGGGGTAACAGGCGAACAGAAAGCAACAGGAGCTGACTGAAAACTGTTATAAACTGTTATAAAAACTTTGCGCCAGCGAATTGATGGTATAGTATACTTTTGGGATGTAGTGTAGCATTCTTTTAGGCAGTTTTGGAAAGACCCATGTTTGTCATAACTTAGCCAAAAATGCATTAATTTTAAATCGGAAAACGTTCTTATGTTAGTTTTCATAAGGTTAAAAAATCTGCATACTAAATTTTAACTTTTAAAAGATTCAAATTTTTTTCAATTTCTGACAATTTTAACGATGTAACCCCTTACATTTTTTTCAAAAATTGGGTCAAATTTTCTGGCTGAAAATTGATAACACCTTCAACGGTTTTATGATCATAACTTGGCTAAAACTCAACCGATTTCAGTCTGGTTTGGTTTTTTCTTCTTGGTTTTTAAATGCGAACATTTCTGCATTTAAAACTCGATATTTAATTTTTGGCCGATTTTTGGCAATTTTAACGATGTAACCCCTTACATTTTTTTCAAAAATTGGGTCAAATTTTTTGGCTGAAAATTGCTAACACCTTCAACGGTTTTATGATCATAACTTGGCTAAAACTCAACCGATTTCAGTCTGGTTTGGTTTTTTCTTCTTGGTTTTTAAATGCGAACATTTCTGCATTTAAAACTCGATATCTAATTTTTGGCCGATTTTTGGCAATTTTAACGATGTAACCCCTTACATTTTTTTCAAAATTGGGTCAAATTTTTTGGCTGAAAATTGCTAACACCTTCAACGGTTTTATGATCATAACTTGGCTAAAACTCAACCGATTTCAGTCTGGTTTGGTTTTTCTTCTTGGTTTTTAAATGCGAACATTTCTGCATTTAAAACTCGATATCTAATTTTTGGCCGATTTTTGGCAATTTTAACGATGTAACCCCTTACATTTTTTTCAAAATTGGGTCAAATTTTCTGGCTGAAAATTGCTAACACCTTCAACGGTTTTATGATCATAACTTGGCTAAAACTCAACCGATTTCAGTCTGGTTTGGTTTTTTCTTCTTGGTTTTTAAATGCGAACATTTCTGCATTTAAAACTCGATATCTAATTTTTGGCCGATTTTTGGCAATTTTAACGATGTAACCCCTTACATTTTTTTCAAAAATTGGGTCAAATTTTCTGGCTGAAAATTGCTAACACCTTCAACGGTTTTATGATCATAACTTGGCTAAAACTCAACCGATTTCAGTCTGGTTTGGTTTTTTCTTCTTGGTTTTTAAATGCGAACATTTCTGCATTTAAAACTCGATATCTAATTTTTGGCCGATTTTTGGCAATTTTAACGATGTAACCCCTTACATTTTTTTCAAAATTGGGTCAAATTTTCTGTCTGAAAATTGCTAACACCTTCAACGGTTTTATGATCATAACTTGGCTAAAACTCAACCGATTTCAGTCTGGTTTGGTTTTTTCTTCTTGGTTTTTAAATGCGAACATTTCTGCATTTAAAACTCGATATTTAATTTTTGGCCGATTTTTGGCAATTTTAACGATGTAACCCCTTACATTTTTTTCAAAAATTGGGTCAAATTTTCTGGCTGAAAATTGCTAACACCTTCAACGGTTTTATGATCATAACTTGGCTAAAACTCAACCGATTTCAGTCTGGTTTGGTTTTTTCTTCTTGGTTTTTAAATGCGAACATTTCTGCATTTAAAACTCGTCCCCACAATGAAAGCCAAGGCGGAAAGCTGCTGAGGCACCGACGCATCCGCCTGCAGACACTGCTCCGGGAGTGGACTGCACGTGAAGAGCGGCGGCGGCTACTCTGGAACAATGCGGAATGCCACCCGCCGCCAGGAGCTGCTAAAATTGTCCATTTATCGATTTGGGGTAACAGGCGAACAGAAAGCAACAGGAGCTGACTGAAAACTGTTATAAACTGTTATAAAAACTTTGCGCCAGCGAATTGATGGTATAGTATACTTTTGGGATGTAGTGTAGCATTCTTTTAGGCAGTTTTGGAAAGACCCATGTTTGTCATAACTTAGCCAAAAATGCATTAATTTTAAATCGGAAAACGTTCTTATGTTAGTTTTCATAAGGTTAAAAAATCTGCATACTAAATTTTAACTTTTAAAAGATTCAAATTTTTTTCAATTTTTGACAATTTTAACGATGTAACCCCTTACATTTTTTTCAAAAATTGGGTCAAATTTTCTGGCTGAAAATTGATAACACCTTCAACGGTTTTATGATCATAACTTGGCTAAAACTCAACCGATTTCAGTCTGGTTTGGTTTTTTCTTCTTGGTTTTTAAATGCGAACATTTCTGCATTTAAAACTCGATATCTAATTTTTGGCCGATTTTTGGCAATTTTAACGATGTAACCCCTTACATTTTTTTCAAAAATTGGGTCAAATTTTCTGGCTGAAAATTGCTAACACCTTCAACGGTTTTATGATCATAACTTGGCTAAAACTCAACCGATTTCAGTCTGGTTTGGTTTTTTCTTCTTGGTTTTTAAATGCAAACATTTCTGCATTTAAAACTCGATATTTAATTTTTGGCCGATTTTTGGCAATTTTAACGATGTAACCCCTTACATTTTTTTCAAAAATTGGGTCAAATTTTTTGGCTGAAAATTGCTAACACCTTCAACGGTTTTATGATCATAACTTGGCTAAAACTCAACCGATTTCAGTCTGGTTTGGTTTTTTCTTCTTGGTTTTTAAATGCGAACATTTCTGCATTTAAAACTCGATATCTAATTTTTGGCCGATTTTTGGCAATTTTAACGATGTAACCCCTTACATTTTTTTCAAAAATTGGGTCAAATTTTTTGGCTGAAAATTGCTAACACCTTCAACGGTTTTATGATCATAACTTGGCTAAAACTCAACCGATTTCAGTCTGGTTTGGTTTTTTCTTCTTGGTTTTTAAATGCGAACATTTCTGCATTTAAAACTCGATATCTAATTTTTGGCCGATTTTTGGCAATTTTAACGATGTAACCCCTTACAGTTTTTTCAAAAATTGGGTCAAATTTTCTGGCTGAAAATTGCTAACACCTTCAACGGTTTTATGATCATAACTTGGCTAAAACTCAACCGATTTCAGTCTGGTTTGGTTTTTTCTTCTTGGTTTTTAAATGCGAACATTTCTGCATTTAAAACTCGATATCTAATTTTTGGCCGATTTTTGGCAATTTTAACGATGTAACCCCTTACATTTTTTTCAAAAATTGGGTCAAATTTTCTGGCTGAAAATTGCTAACACCTTCAACGGTTTTATGATCATAACTTGGCTAAAACTCAACCGATTTCAGTCTGGTTTGGTTTTTTCTTCTTGGTTTTTAAATGCAAACATTTCTGCATTTAAAACTCGATATTTAATTTTTGGCCGATTTTTGGCAATTTTAACGATGTAACCCCTTACATTTTTTTCAAAAATTGGGTCAAATTTTTTGGCTGAAAATTGCTAACACCTTCAACGGTTTTATGATCATAACTTGGCTAAAACTCAACCGATTTCAGTCTGGTTTGGTTTTTTCTTCTTGGTTTTTAAATGCGAACATTTCTGCATTTAAAACTCGATATCTAATTTTTGGCCGATTTTTGGCAATTTTAACGATGTAACCCCTTACATTTTTTTCAAAATTGGGTCAAATTTTCTGGCTGAAAATTGCTAACACCTTCAACGGTTTTATGATCATAACTTGGCTAAAACTCAACCGATTTCAGTCTGGTTTGGTTTTTTCTTCTTGGTTTTTAAATGCGAACATTTCTGCATTTAAAACTCGATATTTAATTTTTGGCCGATTTTTGGCAATTTTAACGATGTAACCCCTTACATTTTTTTCAAAAATTGGGTCAAATTTTTTGGCTGAAAATTGCTAACACCTTCAACGGTTTTATGATCATAACTTGGCTAAAACTCAACCGATTTCAGTCTGGATTGGTTTTTTCTTCTTGGTTTTTAAATGCGAACATTTCTGCATTTAAAACTCGATATCTAATTTTTGGCCGATTTTTGGCAATTTTAACGATGTAACCCCTTACATTTTTTTCAAAAATTGGGTCAAATTTTCTGGCTGAAAATTGCTAACACCTTCAACGGTTTTATGATCATAACTTGGCTAAAACTCAACCGATTTCAGTCTGGTTTGGTTTTTTCTTCTTGGTTTTTAAATGCGAACATTTCTGCATTTAAAACTCGATATTTAATTTTTGGCCGATTTTTGGCAATTTTAACGATGTAACCCCTTACATTTTTTTCAAAAATTGGGTCAAATTTTTTGGCTGAAAATTGCGAACACCTTCAACGGTTTTATGATCATAACTTGGCTAAAACTCAACCGATTTCAGTCTGGTTTGGTTTTTTCTTCTTGGTTTTTAAATGCGAACATTTCTGCATTTAAAACTCGTCCCCACAATGAAAGCCAAGGCGGAAAGCTGCTGAGGCACCGACGCATCCGCCTGCAGACACTGCTCCGGGAGTGGACTGCACGTGAAGAGCGGCGGCGGCTGCTCTGGAACAATGCGGAATGCCACCCGCCGCCAGGAGCTGCTAAAATTGTCCATTTATCGATTTGACTGAAAACTGTTATAAACTGTTATAAAAACTTTGCGCCAGCGAATTGATTGTATAGTATACTTTTGGGATGTAGTGTAGCATTCTTTTAGGCAGTTTTGGAAAGACCCATGTTTGTCATAACTTAGCCAAAAATGCATTAATTTTAAATCGGAAAACGTTCTTATGTTAGTTTTCATAAGGTTAAAAAATCTGCATACTAAATTTTAACTTTAAAAAGATTCAAATTTTTTTCAATTTTTGACAATTTTAACGATGTAACCCCTTACATTTTTTTCAAAAATTGGGTCAAATTTTCTGGCTGAAAATTGCTAACACCTTCAACGGTTTTATGATCATAACTTGGCTAAAACTCAACCGATTTCAGTCTGGTTTGGTTTTTTCTTCTTGGTTTTTAAATGCGAACATTTCTGCATTTAAAACTCGATATCTAATTTTTGGCCGATTTTTGGCAATTTTAACGATGTAACCCCTTACATTTTTTTCAAAAATTGGGTCAAATTTTCTGGCTGAAAATTGCTAACACCTTCAACGGTTTTATGATCATAACTTGGCTAAAACTCAACCGATTTCAGTCTGGTTTGGTTTTTTCTTCTTGGTTTTTAAATGCGAACATTTCTGCATTTAAAACTCGTCCCCACAATGAAAGCCAAGGCGGAAAGCTGCTGAGGCACCGACGCATCCGCCTGCAGACACTGCTCCGGGAGTGGACTGCACGTGAAGAGCGGCGGCGGCTGCTCTGGAACAATGCGGAATGCCACCCGCCGCCAGGAGCTGCTAAAATTGTCCATTTATCGATTTGGGGTAACAGGCGAACAGAAAGCAGCAGGAGCTGACTGAAAACTGTTATAAACTGTTATAAAAACTTTGCGCCAGCGAATTGATTGTATAGTATACTTTTGGGATGTAGTGTAGCATTCTTTTAGGCAGTTTTGGAAAGACCCATGTTTGTCATAACTTAGCCAAAAATGCATTAATTTTAAATCGGAAAACGTTCTTATGTTAGTTTTCATAAGGTTAAAAAATCTGCATACTAAATTTTAACTTTTAAAAGATTCAAATTTTTTTCAATTTTTGACAATTTTAACGATGTAACCCCTTACATTTTTTTCAAAAATTGGGTCAAATTTTCTGGCTGAAAATTGCTAACACCTTCAACGGTTTCATGATCATAACTTGGCTAAAACTCAACCGATTTCAGTCTGGTTTGGTTTTTTCTTCTTGGTTTTTAAATGCGAACATTTCTGCATTTAAAACTCGATATCTTATTTTTGGCCGATTTTTGGCAATTTTAACGATGTAACCCCTTACATTTTTTTCAAAAATTGGGTCAAATTTTTTGGCTGAAAATTGCTAACACCTTCAACGGTTTTATGATCATAACTTGGCTAAAACTCAACCGATTTCAGTCTGGTTTGGTTTTTTCTTCTTGGTTTTTAAATGCGAACATTTCTGCATTTAAAACTCGATATCTAATTTTTGGCCGATTTTTGGCAATTTTAACGATGTAACCCCTTACATTTTTTTCAAAAATTGGGTCAAATTTTTTGGCTGAAAATTGCTAACACCTTCAACGGTTTTATGATCATAACTTGGCTAAAACTCAACCGATTTCAGTCTGGTTTGGTTTTTTCTTCTTGGTTTTTAAATGCGAACATTTCTGCATTTAAAACTCGATATCTAATTTTTGGCCGATTTTTGGCAATTTTAACGATGTAACCCCTTACATTTTTTTCAAAAATTGGGTCAAATTTTCTGGCTGAAAATTGCTAACACCTTCAACGGTTTTATGATCATAACTTGGCTAAAACTCAACCGATTTCAGTCTGGTTTGGTTTTTTCTTCTTGGTTTTTAAATGCGAACATTTCTGCATTTAAAACTCGATATCTAATTTTTGGCCGATTTTTGGCAATTTTAACGATGTAACCCCTTACATTTTTTTCAAAATTGGGTCAAATTTTCTGGCTGAAAATTGCTAACACCTTCAACGGTTTTATGATCATAACTTGGCTAAAACTCAACCGATTTCAGTCTGGTTTGGTTTTTTCTTCTTGGTTTTTAAATGCGAACATTTCTGCATTTAAAACTCGATATTTAATTTTTGGCCGATTTTTGGCAATTTTAACGATGTAACCCCTTACATTTTTTTCAAAAATTGGGTCAAATTTTTTGGCTGAAAATTGCTAACACCTTCAACGGTTTTATGATCATAACTTGGCTAAAACTCAACCGATTTCAGTCTGGTTTGGTTTTTTCTTCTTGGTTTTTAAATGCGAACATTTCTGCATTTAAAACTCGATATCTAATTTTTGGCCGATTTTTGGCAATTTTAACGATGTAACCCCTTACATTTTTTTCAAAATTGGGTCAAATTTTCTGGCTGAAAATTGCTAACACCTTCAACGGTTTTATGATCATAACTTGGCTAAAACTCAACCGATTTCAGTCTGGTTTGGTTTTTTCTTCTTGGTTTTTAAATGCGAACATTTCTGCATTTAAAACTCGATATTTAATTTTTGGCCGATTTTTGGCAATTTTAACGATGTAACCCCTTACATTTTTTTCAAAAATTGGGTCAAATTTTTTGGCTGAAAATTGCTAACACCTTCAACGGTTTTATGATCATAACTTGGCTAAAACTCAACCGATTTCAGTCTGGTTTGGTTTTTTCTTCTTGGTTTTTAAATGCGAACATTTCTGCATTTAAAACTCGATATCTAATTTTTGGCCGATTTTTGGCAATTTTAACGATGTAACCCCTTACATTTTTTTCAAAATTGGGTCAAATTTTCTGGCTGAAAATTGCTAACACCTTCAACGGTTTTATGATCATAACTTGGCTAAAACTCAACCGATTTCAGTCTGGTTTGGTTTTTTCTTCTTGGTTTTTAAATGCGAACATTTCTGCATTTAAAACTCGATATTTAATTTTTGGCCGATTTTTGGCAATTTTAACGATGTAACCCCTTACATTTTTTTCAAAAATTGGGTCAAATTTTCTGGCTGAAAATTGCTAACACCTTCAACGGTTTTATGATCATAACTTGGCTAAAACTCAACCGATTTCAGTCTGGTTTGGTTTTTTCTTCTTGGTTTTTAAATGCGAACATTTCTGCATTTAAAACTCGATATTTAATTTTTGGCCGATTTTTGGCAATTTTAACGATGTAACCCCTTACATTTTTTTCAAAATTGGGTCAAATTTTCTGGCTGAAAATTGCTAACACCTTCAACGGTTTTATGATCATAACTTGGCTAAAACTCAACCGATTTCAGTCTGGTTTGGTTTTTTCTTCTTGGTTTTTAAATGCGAACATTTCTGCATTTAAAACTCGTCCCCACAATGAAAGCCAAGGCGGAAAGCTGCTGAGGCACCGACGCATCCGCCTGCAGACACTGCTCCGGGAGTGGACTGCACGTGAAGAGCGGCGGCGGCTACTCTGGAACAATGCGGAATGCCACCCGCCGCCAGGAGCTGCTAAAATTGTCCATTTATCGATTTGGGGTAACAGGCGAACAGAAAGCAACAGGAGCTGACTGAAAACTGTTATAAACTGTTATAAAAACTTTGCGCCAGCGAATTGATGGTATAGTATACTTTTGGGATGTAGTGTAGCATTCTTTTAGGCAGTTTTGGAAAGACCCATGTTTGTCATAACTTAGCCAAAAATGCATTAATTTTAAATCGGAAAACGTTCTTATGTTAGTTTTCATAAGGTTAAAAAATCTGCATACTAAATTTTAACTTTTAAAAGATTCAAATTTTTTTCAATTTTTGACAATTTTAACGATGTAACCCCTTACATTTTTTTCAAAATTGGGTCAAATTTTCTGGCTGAAAATTGATAACACCTTCAACGGTTTTATGATCATAACTTGGCTAAAACTCAACCGATTTCAGTCTGGTTTGGTTTTTTCTTCTTGGTTTTTAAATGCGAACATTTCTGCATTTAAAACTCGATATCTAATTTTTGGCCGATTTTTGGCAATTTTAACGATGTAACCCCTTACATTTTTTTCAAAAATTGGGTCAAATTTTCTGGCTGAAAATTGCTAACACCTTCAACGGTTTTATGATCATAACTTGGCTAAAACTCAACCGATTTCAGTCTGGTTTGGTTTTTCTTCTTGGTTTTTAAATGCGAACATTTCTGCATTTAAAACTCGATATTTAATTTTTGGCCGATTTTTGGCAATTTTAACGATGTAACCCCTTACATTTTTTCAAAAATTGGGTCAAATTTTTTGGCTGAAAATTGCTAACACCTTCAACGGTTTTATGATCATAACTTGGCTAAAACTCAACCGATTTCAGTCTGGTTTGGTTTTTTCTTCTTGGTTTTTAAATGCGAACATTTCTGCATTTAAAACTCGATATCTAATTTTTGGCCGATTTTTGGCAATTTTAACGATGTAACCCCTTACATTTTTTTCAAAATTGGGTCAAATTTTCTGGCTGAAAATTGCTAACACCTTCAACGGTTTTATGATCATAACTTGGCTAAAACTCAACCGATTTCAGTCTGGTTTGGTTTTTTCTTCTTGGTTTTTAAATGCGAACATTTCTGCATTTAAAACTCGATATTTAATTTTTGGCCGATTTTTGGCAATTTTAACGATGTAACCCCTTACATTTTTTTCAAAAATTGGGTCAAATTTTCTGGCTGAAAATTGCTAACACCTTCAACGGTTTTATGATCATAACTTGGCTAAAACTCAACCGATTTCAGTCTGGTTTGGTTTTTTCTTCTTGGTTTTTAAATGCGAACATTTCTGCATTTAAAACTCGTCCCCACAATGAAAGCCAAGGCGGAAAGCTGCTGAGGCACCGACGCATCCGCCTGCAGACACTGCTCCGGGAGTGGACTGCACGTGAAGAGCGGCGGCGGCTACTCTGGAACAATGCGGAATGCCACCCGCCGCCAGGAGCTGCTAAAATTGTCCATTTATCGATTTGGGGTAACAGGCGAACAGAAAGCAACAGGAGCTGACTGAAAACTGTTATAAACTGTTATAAAAACTTTGCGCCAGCGAATTGATGGTATAGTATACTTTTGGGATGTAGTGTAGCATTCTTTTAGGCAGTTTTGGAAAGACCCATGTTTGTCATAACTTAGCCAAAAATGCATTAATTTTAAATCGGAAAACGTTCTTATGTTAGTTTTCATAAGGTTAAAAAATCTGCATACTAAATTTTAACTTTTAAAAGATTCAAATTTTTTTCAATTTTTGACAATTTTAACGATGTAACCCCTTACATTTTTTTCAAAATTGGGTCAAATTTTCTGGCTGAAAATTGATAACACCTTCAACGGTTTTATGATCATAACTTGGCTAAAACTCAACCGATTTCAGTCTGGTTTGGTTTTTTTCTTGGTTTTTAAATGCGAACATTTCTGCATTTAAAACTCGATATCTAATTTTTGGCCGATTTTTGGCAATTTTAACGATGTAACCCCTTACATTTTTTTCAAAAATTGGGTCAAATTTTCTGGCTGAAAATTGCTAACACCTTCAACGGTTTTATGATCATAACTTGGCTAAAACTCAACCGATTTCAGTCTGGTTTGGTTTTTTTTTCTTGGTTTTTAAATGCGAACATTTCTGCATTTAAAACTCGATATTTAATTTTTGGCCGATTTTTGGCAATTTTAACGATGTAACCCCTTACATTTTTTTCAAAAATTGGGTCAAATTTTTTGGCTGAAAATTGCTAACACCTTCAACGGTTTTATGATCATAACTTGGCTAAAACTCAACCGATTTCAGTCTGGTTTGGTTTTTTTCTTCTTGGTTTTTAAATGCGAACATTTCTGCATTTAAAACTCGATATCTAATTTTTGGCCGATTTTTGGCAATTTTAACGATGTAACCCCTTACATTTTTTTCAAAAATTGGGTCAAATTTTTTGGCTGAAAATTGCTAACACCTTCAACGGTTTTATGATCATAACTTGGCTAAAACTCAACCGATTTCAGTCTGGTTTGGTTTTTTCTTCTTGGTTTTTAAATGCGAACATTTCTGCATTTAAAACTCGTCCCCACAATGAAAGCCAAGGCGGAAAGCTGCTGAGGCACCGACGCATCCGCCTGCAGACACTGCTCCGGGAGTGGACTGCACGTGAAGAGCGGCGGCGGCTGCTCTGGAACAATGCGGAATGCCACCCGCCGCCAGGAGCTGCTAAAATTGTCCATTTATCGATTTGGGGTAACAGGCGAACAGAAAGCAGCAGGAGCTGACTGAAAACTGTTATAAACTGTTATAAAAACTTTGCGCCAGCGAATTGATTGTATAGTATACTTTTGGGATGTAGTGTAGCATTCTTTTAGGCAGTTTTGGAAAGACCCATGTTTGTCATAACTTAGCCAAAAATGCATTAATTTTAAATCGGAAAACGTTCTTATGTTAGTTTTCATAAGGTTAAAAAATCTGCATACTAAATTTTAACTTTAAAAGATTCAAATTTTTTCAATTTTTGACAATTTTAACGATGTAACCCCTTACATTTTTTTCAAAAATTGGGTCAAATTTTTTGGCTGAAAATTGCTAACACCTTCAACGGTTTTATGATCATAACTTGGCTAAAACTCAACCGATTTCAGTCTGGTTTGGTTTTTTCTTCTTGGTTTTTAAATGCGAACATTTCTGCATTTAAAACTCGTCCCCACAATGAAAGCCAAGGCGGAAAGCTGCTGAGGCACCGACGCATCCGCCTGCAGACACTGCTCCGGGAGTGGACTGCACGTGAAGAGCGGCGGCGGCTGCTCTGGAACAATGCGGAATGCCACCCGCCGCCAGGAGCTGCTAAAATTGTCCATTTATCGATTTGGGGTAACAGGCGAACAGAAAGCAGCAGGAGCTGACTGAAAACTGTTATAAACTGTTATAAAAACTTTGCGCCAGCGAATTGATTGTATAGTATACTTTTGGGATGTAGTGTAGCATTCTTTTAGGCAGTTTTGGAAAGACCCATGTTTGTCATAACTTAGCCAAAAATGCATTAATTTTAAATCGGAAAACGTTCTTATGTTAGTTTTCATAAGGTTAAAAAATCTGCATACTAAATTTTAACTTTAAAAAGATTCAAACTTTTTTCAATTTTTGACAATTTTAACGATGTAACCCCTTACATTTTTTTCAAAATTGGGTCAAATTTTCTGGCTGAAAATTGCTAACACCTTCAACGGTTTTATGATCATAACTTGGCTAAAACTCAACCGATTTCAGTCTGGTTTGGTTTTTTCTTCTTGGTTTTTAAATGCGAACATTTCTGCATTTAAAACTCGATATCTAATTTTTGGCCGATTTTTGGCAATTTTAACGATGTAACCCCTTACATTTTTTCAAAATTGGGTCAAATTTTCTGGCTGAAAATTGCTAACACCTTCAACGGTTTTATGATCATAACTTGGCTAAAACTCAACCGATTTCAGTCTGGTTTGGTTTTTTCTTCTTGGTTTTTAAATGCGAACATTTCTGCATTTAAAACTCGATATTTAATTTTTGGCCGATTTTTGGCAATTTTAACGATGTAACCCCTTACATTTTTTTCAAAAATTGGGTCAAATTTTTTGGCTGAAAATTGCTAACACCTTCAACGGTTTTATGATCATAACTTGGCTAAAACTCAACCGATTTCAGTCTGGTTTGGTTTTTTCTTCTTGGTTTTTAAATGCGAACATTTCTGCATTTAAAACTCGATATCTAATTTTTGGCCGATTTTTGGCAATTTTAACGATGTAACCCCTTACATTTTTTTCAAAAATTGGGTCAAATTTTTTGGCTGAAAATTGCTAACACCTTCAACGGTTTTATGATCATAACTTGGCTAAAACTCAACCGATTTCAGTCTGGTTTGGTTTTTTCTTCTTGGTTTTTAAATGCGAACATTTCTGCATTTAAAACTCGTCCCCACAATGAAAGCCAAGGCGGAAAGCTGCTGAGGCACCGACGCATCCGCCTGCAGACACTGCTCCGGGAGTGGACTGCACGTGAAGAGCGGCGGCGGCTGCTCTGGAACAATGCGGAATGCCACCCGCCGCCAGGAGCTGCTAAAATTGTCCATTTATCGATTTGGGGTAACAGGCGAACAGAAAGCAGCAGGAGCTGACTGAAAACTGTTATAAACTGTTATAAAAACTTTGCGCCAGCGAATTGATTGTATAGTATACTTTTGGGATGTAGTGTAGCATTCTTTTAGGCAGTTTTGGAAAGACCCATGTTTGTCATAACTTAGCCAAAAATGCATTAATTTTAAATCGGAAAACGTTCTTATGTTAGTTTTCATAAGGTTAAAAAATCTGCATACTAAATTTTAACTTTAAAAAGATTCAAATTTTTTCAATTTTTGACAATTTTAACGATGTAACCCCTTACATTTTTTTCAAAAATTGGGTCAAATTTTTTGGCTGAAAATTGCTAACACCTTCAACGGTTTTATGATCATAACTTGGCTAAAACTCAACCGATTTCAGTCTGGTTTGGTTTTTTCTTCTTGGTTTTTAAATGCGAACATTTCTGCATTTAAAACTCGATATCTAATTTTTGGCCGATTTTTGGCAATTTTAACGATGTAACCCCTTACATTTTTTCAAAATTGGGTCAAATTTTCTGGCTGAAAATTGCTAACACCTTCAACGGTTTTATGATCATAACTTGGCTAAAACTCAACCGATTTCAGTCTGGTTTGGTTTTTTCTTCTTGGTTTTTAAATGCGAACATTTCTGCATTTAAAACTCGTCCCCACAATGAAAGCCAAGGCGGAAAGCTGCTGAGGCACCGACGCATCCGCCTGCAGACACTGCTCCGGGAGTGGACTGCACGTGAAGAGCGGCGGCGGCTGCTCTGGAACAATGCGGAATGCCACCCGCCGCCAGGAGCTGCTAAAATTGTCCATTTATCGATTTGGGGTAACAGGCGAACAGAAAGCAGCAGGAGCTGACTGAAAACTGTTATAAACTGTTATAAAAACTTTGCGCCAGCGAATTGATTGTATAGTATACTTTTGGGATGTAGTGTAGCATTCTTTTAGGCAGTTTTGGAAAGACCCATGTTTGTCATAACTTAGCCAAAAATGCATTAATTTTAAATCGGAAAACGTTCTTATGTTAGTTTTCATAAGGTTAAAAAATCTGCATACTAAATTTTAACTTTAAAAGATTCAAATTTTTTTCAATTTTTGACAATTTTAACGATGTAACCCCTTACATTTTTTTCAAAAATTGGGTCAAATTTTTTGGCTGAAAATTGCTAACACCTTCAACGGTTTTATGATCATAACTTGGCTAAAACTCAACCGATTTCAGTCTGGTTTGGTTTTTCTTCTTGGTTTTTAAATGCGAACATTTCTGCATTTAAAACTCGATATCTAATTTTTGGCCGATTTTTGGCAATTTTAACGATGTAACCCCTTACATTTTTTTCAAAAATTGGGTCAAATTTTCTGGCTGAAAATTGCTAACACCTTCAACGGTTTTATGATCATAACTTGGCTAAAACTCAACCGATTTCAGTCTGGTTTGGTTTTTTCTTCTTGGTTTTTAAATGCGAACATTTCTGCATTTAAAACTCGTCCCCACAATGAAAGCCAAGGCGGAAAGCTGCTGAGGCACCGACGCATCCGCCTGCAGACACTGCTCCGGGAGTGGACTGCACGTGAAGAGCGGCGGCGGCTGCTCTGGAACAATGCGGAATGCCACCCGCCGCCAGGAGCTGCTAAAATTGTCCATTTATCGATTTGACTGAAAACTGTTATAAACTGTTATAAAAACTTTGCGCCAGCGAATTGATTGTATAGTATACTTTTGGGATGTAGTGTAGCATTCTTTTAGGCAGTTTTGGAAAGACCCATGTTTGTCATAACTTAGCCAAAAATGCATTAATTTTAAATCGGAAAACGTTCTTATGTTAGTTTTCATAAGGTTAAAAAATCTGCATACTAAATTTTAACTTTAAAAAGATTCAAATTTTTTTCAATTTTTGACAATTTTAACGATGTAACCCCTTACATTTTTTTTCAAAAATTGGGTCAAATTTTCTGGCTGAAAATTGCTAACACCTTCAACGGTTTTATGATCATAACTTGGCTAAAACTCAACCGATTTCAGTCTGGTTTGGTTTTTTCTTCTTGGTTTTTAAATGCGAACATTTCTGCATTTAAAACTCGATATCTAATTTTTGGCCGATTTTTGGCAATTTTAACGATGTAACCCCTTACATTTTTTTCAAAAATTGGGTCAAATTTTCTGGCTGAAAATTGCTAACACCTTCAACGGTTTTATGATCATAACTTGGCTAAAACTCAACCGATTTCAGTCTGGTTTGGTTTTTTCTTCTTGGTTTTTAAATGCGAACATTTCTGCATTTAAAACTCGATATTTAATTTTTGGCCGATTTTTGGCAATTTTAACGATGTAACCCCTTACATTTTTTTCAAAAATTGGGTCAAATTTTTTGGCTGAAAATTGCTAACACCTTCAACGGTTTTATGATCATAACTTGGCTAAAACTCAACCGATTTCAGTCTGGTTTGGTTTTTTCTTCTTGGTTTTTAAATGCGAACATTTCTGCATTTAAAACTCGTCCCCACAATGAAAGCCAAGGCGGAAAGCTGCTGAGGCACCGACGCATCCGCCTGCAGACACTGCTCCGGGAGTGGACTGCACGTGAAGAGCGGCGGCGGCTGCTCTGGAACAATGCGGAATGCCACCCGCCGCCAGGAGCTGCTAAAATTGTCCATTTATCGATTTGGGGTAACAGGCGAACAGAAAGCAGCAGGAGCTGACTGAAAACTGTTATAAACTGTTATAAAAACTTTGCGCCAGCGAATTGATTGTATAGTATACTTTTGGGATGTAGTGTAGCATTCTTTTAGGCAGTTTTGGAAAGACCCATGTTTGTCATAACTTAGCCAAAAATGCATTAATTTTAAATCGGAAAACGTTCTTATGTTAGTTTTCATAAGGTTAAAAAATCTGCATACTAAATTTTAACTTTAAAAAGATTCAAATTTTTTCAATTTTTGACAATTTTAACGATGTAACCCCTTACATTTTTTTCAAAAATTGGGTCAAATTTTCTGGCTGAAAATTGCTAACACCTTCAACGGTTTTATGATCATAACTTGGCTAAAACTCAACCGATTTCAGTCTGGTTTGGTTTTTTCTTCTTGGTTTTTAAATGCGAACATTTCTGCATTTAAAACTCGATATCTAATTTTTGGCCGATTTTTGGCAATTTTAACGATGTAACCCCTTACATTTTTTTCAAAATTGGGTCAAATTTTCTGGCTGAAAATTGCTAACACCTTCAACGGTTTTATGATCATAACTTGGCTAAAACTCAACCGATTTCAGTCTGGTTTGGTTTTTTCTTCTTGGTTTTTAAATGCGAACATTTCTGCATTTAAAACTCGATATTTAATTTTTGGCCGATTTTTGGCAATTTTAACGATGTAACCCCTTACATTTTTTTCAAAAATTGGGTCAAATTTTTTGGCTGAAAATTGCTAACACCTTCAACGGTTTTATGATCATAACTTGGCTAAAACTCAACCGATTTCAGTCTGGTTTGGTTTTTTCTTCTTGGTTTTTAAATGCGAACATTTCTGCATTTAAAACTCGTCCCCACAATGAAAGCCAAGGCGGAAAGCTGCTGAGGCACCGACGCATCCGCCTGCAGACACTGCTCCGGGAGTGGACTGCACGTGAAGAGCGGCGGCGGCTGCTCTGGAACAATGCGGAATGCCACCCGCCGCCAGGAGCTGCTAAAATTGTCCATTTATCGATTTGGGGTAACAGGCGAACAGAAAGCAGCAGGAGCTGACTGAAAACTGTTATAAACTGTTATAAAAACTTTGCGCCAGCGAATTGATTGTATAGTATACTTTTGGGATGTAGTGTAGCATTCTTTTAGGCAGTTTTGGAAAGACCCATGTTTGTCATAACTTAGCCAAAAATGCATTAATTTTAAATCGGAAAACGTTCTTATGTTAGTTTTCATAAGGTTAAAAAATCTGCATACTAAATTTTAACTTTAAAAAGATTCAAATTTTTTTCAATTTTTGACAATTTTAACGATGTAACCCCTTACATTTTTTTTCAAAAATTGGGTCAAATTTTCTGGCTGAAAATTGCTAACACCTTCAACGGTTTTATGATCATAACTTGGCTAAAACTCAACCGATTTCAGTCTGGTTTGGTTTTTTCTTCTTGGTTTTTAAATGCGAACATTTCTGCATTTAAAACTCGATATCTAATTTTTGGCCGATTTTTGGCAATTTTAACGATGTAACCCCTTACATTTTTTTCAAAATTGGGTCAAATTTTCTGGCTGAAAATTGCTAACACCTTCAACGGTTTTATGATCATAACTTGGCTAAAACTCAACCGATTTCAGTCTGGTTTGGTTTTTTCTTCTTGGTTTTTAAATGCGAACATTTCTGCATTTAAAACTCGATATTTAATTTTTGGCCGATTTTTGGCAATTTTAACGATGTAACCCCTTACATTTTTTTCAAAAATTGGGTCAAATTTTTTGGCTGAAAATTGCTAACACCTTCAACGGTTTTATGATCATAACTTGGCTAAAACTCAACCGATTTCAGTCTGGTTTGGTTTTTTCTTCTTGGTTTTTAAATGCGAACATTTCTGCATTTAAAACTCGTCCCCACAATGAAAGCCAAGGCGGAAAGCTGCTGAGGCACCGACGCATCCGCCTGCAGACACTGCTCCGGGAGTGGACTGCACGTGAAGAGCGGCGGCGGCTGCTCTGGAACAATGCGGAATGCCACCCGCCGCCAGGAGCTGCTAAAATTGTCCATTTATCGATTTGGGGTAACAGGCGAACAGAAAGCAGCAGGAGCTGACTGAAAACTGTTATAAACTGTTATAAAAACTTTGCGCCAGCGAATTGATTGTATAGTATACTTTTGGGATGTAGTGTAGCATTCTTTTAGGCAGTTTTGGAAAGACCCATGTTTGTCATAACTTAGCCAAAAATGCATTAATTTTAAATCGGAAAACGTTCTTATGTTAGTTTTCATAAGGTTAAAAAATCTGCATACTAAATTTTAACTTTAAAAAGATTCAAATTTTTTTCAATTTTTGACAATTTTAACGATGTAACCCCTTACATTTTTTTCAAAAATTGGGTCAAATTTTTTGGCTGAAAATTGCTAACACCTTCAACGGTTTTATGATCATAACTTGGCTAAAACTCAACCGATTTCAGTCTGGTTTGGTTTTTTCTTCTTGGTTTTTAAATGCGAACATTTCTGCATTTAAAACTCGATATCTAATTTTTGGCCGATTTTTGGCAATTTTAACGATGTAACCCCTTACATTTTTTTCAAAAATTGGGTCAAATTTTCTGGCTGAAAATTGCTAACACCTTCAACGGTTTTATGATCATAACTTGGCTAAAACTCAACCGATTTCAGTCTGGTTTGGTTTTTTCTTCTTGGTTTTTAAATGCGAACATTTCTGCATTTAAAACTCGATATTTAATTTTTGGCCGATTTTTGGCAATTTTAACGATGTAACCCCTTACATTTTTTTCAAAAATTGGGTCAAATTTTTTGGCTGAAAATTGCTAACACCTTCAACGGTTTTATGATCATAACTTGGCTAAAACTCAACCGATTTCAGTCTGGTTTGGTTTTTTCTTCTTGGTTTTTAAATGCGAACATTTCTGCATTTAAAACTCGATATCTAATTTTTGGCCGATTTTTGGCAATTTTAACGATGTAACCCCTTACATTTTTTTCAAAAATTGGGTCAAATTTTTTGGCTGAAAATTGCTAACACCTTCAACGGTTTTATGATCATAACTTGGCTAAAACTCAACCGATTTCAGTCTGGTTTGGTTTTTTCTTCTTGGTTTTTAAATGCGAACATTTCTGCATTTAAAACTCGATATCTAATTTTTATCCAATTTTTGACAATTTTAAAAAATGGGTAAAATTTTTTTTCTTGCCGGACATGGCTAGGTTGATTCGGCTGTCGATGCTGATCAATGCTTCTGACTGAAATTGTAATACCCTGCAAGGGTATCAAAATCGCATATGGCAAAGTAGAATAAAATATAATAAAGAAGAACGACGATATAAGAATTTGCTCTTCTTGTTTTCCCATCGTTCCTATGTTGATTTGTTGTTGTTGCAGTGGGAGTTTATGAACTGATTGATTTTAAAACCCAGGTGCACAGAAGACATAAGAGAGAGAATTAACCTTGGTGCAATCTTTTATTAAGACCATTTCTCATCAATATCCCAATTACTCTTTTGGGTCGCTGTTTCATGCATATTTGAACATGTCCTTAGGGCTAAAAATGTTCCATATCATATTGAATTAGATATATTGAGTGAGATATTAGAGATCCACACATGGCCGTGGTTGTGCTCCGAGTTATGAAAAACAATTTCATGACATCCATTTTGAGGGGATTCCGTATAAGCTGCAGCTGGAGGCTTTCAAACTAAAGGACGTAATTATTATAGTAATCAAGAGATCAAGTTTTTTAAGTATCTAGCAACTTTATCTGATAACTTACACTCTCTTCCAGACGAACATCCAAGCCAGATGCAAACAGAGTTCGCTCCTCCAAAAGGCGTATCATCTTCTTATGATCATCCTGGACATTTAGGATTACAAAGAGATTGATAATAGCGTCCAGGTAATAGAAAAAGCACCATGTAAACGATATGATAATATTTCTAGGACTTAGTCCAAGTTTCTCTATACCGTTCTTGAGAATACTGTAGGTCAGGTAACAGACGCTCACCGAGGATATGTAGTACCCGGAGTAAACCATCACTCCCTGAAGGGCAAATATCTCACCCAGTTGTCTGATTATAGCCTGCAGCTTACTCTGGACTTTGCCCACGTCCTCCAACTTATCCGCAAGGTGACAACACCTGGTCATAAAGGTGCCCTTTCGTTGGCGATGATTGCTCAGGTGCCTGCTCTCATCGATCACCTGTTGCAGCTCCGTGATGAGCAGCTGATATTGTGCCCGAGCGAGAAGCACCACTAGAAAGTGATGCGAAAGTGCCAGATTCAAAAGGGCTGCCATCCAGAACTGGAGACATAGGCCCACGAACAGCCTGGAGTCTACATGACTGATCTCATCGAAGGTAATAAACATATGCAGCAGGTCCGTCACAGAAGCGGTAAAGACTTTGAAGAGAATACCCCAGCGGGACATTTGGATCAACTGCGGCGTGGCCAGAACGAGGCTAATCACATTTCTGACCAGACTCTTCAGCTCACTCCGCTGGCTCCACCGGCTAAAAACCGTAATAACTCCTGAGGGAACAATACTAGAGTAAGCAGTAATTAATGCCAGGAAACTGTATCCCACCTGCAACGATCCTTAGTCCAGACATGATTATGACAACATATTCGTTTATTTTATTTGCCGTGAAGAGGCGCGCACTGAAGTCGGTACCACTGTACAGATGGAAGACCAGGAGAACCACAATAGTGCCGTTGTTCACAATGGCATAGAGGCTGCTCCTGTCGGTCGAGAACACGCGTCCTGTCCGCCAGTCGAACTCAAAGTTGGCAATTCCAATGAAGTGGCTGTAGAAGTAGGCAGCTTTGAGCAGCAAATCGACCCAGTGAAGCATTTCGATGAACTGACCCGGGTATCCATGTTTTCCCCTCAGGTAAGTCAATTAGTTTGTGACGATGACACGTTGAATCCAGATATTCTCATATCCTGATTAGATGGAAGATATAGGTGTGGTGTCCAAGGAAACTAAAGGTAATTGGTGGTATTTTTGGTATCCGTGTAATTACTCATACTGTATAAAAAACAAAGTAATTAAAATGTATAATTTAACAGCCACATCACTGAAGGGTGTATTTGCAAACGCGAAATGTCGAAGCCATTATTACAGCCCCGAGCATGGCGGATGCGTCATGCAGCTTTCCCTTTCGCCGTCATAAATCAAAATGTCACCGCAATTAAACTTCACACGTATTCACCCCACAAGCACCCACAGGGTGAATCATTGATTGCCGGGGAAAGGGGTGAGTGTGACCACAGTTCGTGTTGCATTTCCGTTAGTTATTCATGGTCAATGAGCGTGGCTCAGGCGGGGGCGAAAAACAACAAACACACCGAAACAGTTGTTATTGCATTAACCAATGTGTTTATGCTGCAATTTCACGCGGTTTCCCCACCAGCACAACGAAGGCAGGGACTTCCTTTCCTTCGCAGGACCATTGAATAATTTATGCATTTGTTCCGGCCTCGCATTATGGCGCTTTATCTGGCCGATTGTAATTTAGTTCATCAATTTAATTTCATTTGCAGTAATAGGGCCAAACATTCACTTGACAAAAATGTTTACGTTTAAGTTAATATATTTTAATTTAAACGGATTTCTATTTAAAATAATTTTATACATTTAATAATAAGTTAAGTAGTCATAATAGATTATTTAATTTGATATTTATTTTAACAAGAAATGAAGCTAAAATCGGGTAGCCGAATTTTGTATACCCTTGCAGCTTGCAATTTATAATTGAAATCTTTCGTAACTTTGCTAAAAATGCATTAATTTTATTTCGGAAAGCTTTTCTGTGCTCGTTTTCATTGGTTTTAAAAATCTGCATACTGAATTACAGTTTTTTTAAATTAAAATTTTGTATCAATTTTTGACAATTTTAACGATGTAACCCCTTATAAAATTTTGAAAAAATGGGTCACAAATTTTTTCTGCCGGACATGGCTAGATCGACTCGGCTGTTGATGCTGATCAAGAATATATATGATTTATAGGATCGGAAATGACTCCTTCACAGATTTACAGCCTTCTGACTGAAATAATAATACCCTGCAAGGGTATGTAAATTTGTGTTCTCTGATAGTTCTTTTACTTTATTTAATCATTACCTTTGCAATGATCTTTTTTTCTAAAAACTATTTCTAGTAAATTTTAAAATTTTTTCAAACAGTATAACTATAAACTAATTAAAATATCTATGTGCATTGGTTTAAAAACTGCTGACATTGTGAAAAAGGGAGCTGAAATGGGAGTTGCACGAAATTAACGCCAACGGGTAAGCATGTGCGTGGCACTTTTATCAAATTTACGCTTATTGCATTTTAATTAATTATAAACAGGTAATTATGGTAAACAGACTGGGCCACCGCCGTCCCATAAAACGGGGCTTACAAACATTACCAATTTACGAGCCGAGGGCCCGACAGTGCCGCCAAAGTGCCACCCAGGAATGGGTAATATGAATATATAAAATTAATTTAAAACACGCCACAAGCCCTTCGCACCAGCCCCCGCCCCGAAAAGCCATTTCCATGGATCTCCGCTGGTTTACTGCAGTTTTTAGTGTCTCTTTGTAGTCGTTCAATGCCTAAATGTTTCCGCCATAAATTACTGCATAATGCGCACAAGTGTTGATAATGAGTGTGTGCAACTGTGCGTCAAAGAGGGGTAAACTGGGGCAATCGCTTAACGAATGATTAGAAAGTTGAAAGAGTGCTTGAATATATACTCAAAGGAACTAGAGTGTATTGTGCCCCTCTAAAAAAGCAACGCGATTATTAAATAATATATATAGAAAAATACATAGGAACATCAGAGCTTATAAATTAGGATTAAGATTTTTAAAAAAGTCAGAAAGAACTTTGAAATACTAAAGAAATGTACAGTTTATGCGTGTATAGATATAATTATTTGTATTTAGCAATATATGAGAATATATTTGTAAAATACAATTGTAACATTTGTACATCAACTTAGTGAATCGAAACAGAAGAATAGCTGGGATGGGCGGATACTCCCATATACCCCATTGGTCGTCATCGGGACCTTATAGTCCGCCAAATGTTTCATGGAAATTTCCGGCTGTCGCTCTTCCTTTTGAGCCGCTGTCAAGGTATCCTCTGTGTATTTCTTGTGAAGACGATTCCTTTTCGCGTAGTACTCGAACTTTTCTTCTCCGTATTTATCGAGACAGTCGGCATACAAAGCGGGGATATGGGAGTACACTTGCCACTGGGCATTTGGAAACCAGGAGCTGCGATTATTGTAGGTGGAACGGGATGTCTCGATCTGACTACAAACCGCGCGGTGATGCCGGAGCTGATCCATAAATGTTACCTCTTCCATTATGATTACTGAAATAGAAAGCCAGTCATTATACTGACACGAAATATGGACCAAAATACCTACATGCTTTAAATACTGTGTATATTTTTTAATGATATTTTTAGGTAAGTGTCGTAGTGTTTTTTGGTGACTGACAACTTTATGATTTGCCTGCTAAGCCTGCAAAGGTGTTCTGTTCTCACAACTAATTCTTGATCTACAAAATAATATTTATATTTGATAAATATCTTAGGAAAAACGAAGATAGCCAGCCAACAGAACACGAAATTTCGTTTCTCGCTCTTTTAAAAGACGAACTCCCTTTTGCTTGTCTGGTTTTGACTTGGTTTATTTCTCATTTTCATGTTCAGTTTTACAAACTAGCTTGTTTTTATTTCTCCGTTAAACATTTAATGTTAGTAATACTTACAAAAAAATGGGTAAATGAAATGGTAACAAAGTTCACTAATGAAGGTAAATGGAGGAAGGTATAGTTCTCTGACTTAGCTACAACCAACCAGGCAGTTTGAGTAACCACCACTTGTTGACTTTGTTTCCGTCATAGTTTTCTTGGTAATTTTATTATTTGTAAATTTACAACACGCACAAGATTCGCTTAGACTTAAGTGGAGACTATGCTTAGAGACTTGCCGAGGATTTTTCTGCTTAGATCCTAGGTAAATTTGAGTTCAAACATCGCTGGCTATGTACAAGAAACACTCGTTTTGGCTAAGTTTGAGGGGGGCTTTCCCCCGGCCAGTCGTCCATCAATGCCAAGCTGGGCGGCAAATTGTCTAAAATGTGTGCAAATTAAGCCACGACCTGCAGCTGTTTGTTGGCCTTTTGTAAACAGTTTTCGACCCACAATCGAACGGCTTTGTATGCAAATGAGCCTGGTCCAATGGATTGCATTTCCCACGCCCATTCGAGTTCGCAAGGCATGCGATATTAAGCCCTTCTTGCATGAGTCATGAACTGTTTGTTTGGACTCGAGCGCACTCGAATGCGGTTTGTTGCGCATTTTAGCCACTTTTGCATGTCTGACCATTTCCGCCTTCTTGGACCTCAAAGGCTCTGACTCAGTTTTACCCGAATTAGCATAAGCCAAAGGATTAGTATCATGCACGGGGCTAATTTCTCATGGGGAAAATTTAGGGCTACGTTTTTCAGATGGGTGACTCAACAGACACGGAAGTTTAAGGTGCCGAAACTCGCTCAACCATAAAAATAAATCTCTTGACAAATTCGTATCTTAAATTTTAAAATGAATACAAGCTCTATGAAATGTCAAGTAAAAGTTGTTCACAAATTAATATATTTAACTCAGCTAAGGTTTTCAATAAAAAAACAAAATAAAGTAGAACCAATTATGTTCTTTAATTATTGCATTTGATTTTATGCCAAGTTTGCACTATTACTTCCCACATTCAATTTTAGTTAATTTTTTTTATAGTTCAATCCGAAATAATATTTTTAGTGTAATCTTGAATTGAAACCGCAAAAAAGTTTATCTCTGTTTAGGGAAGCAGTAGAAAAGCCGCATGGGCTGGATCCTTCCATATTCCCCGTTCGTTGTGCGGGATACCCGGTAGTTCTTGATGTGATCCATCGAGATCTCCGATTCCCGCTGCCTCCGCTGCTCTTCCGACCGGGTGAAGGTCAGGAAGTCGCTCCTGAGGCGATTCCTCCTGGCGTAGTATTCGTAGGTATCGTTCCCGTACTTATCCAGACTCTCCGCGTAGATATCGTGGTAGTGATCATAAAATCGCCTCTGCGCCGCCGGAAACCAGGAGCACTGCCTGTCCCAGGTGTCGCGTGTCTTCTCGATCTGACTGCCGACACACCGGTGATGCAGCAGCTGATCTGTGTAAATAACCTCCTCGTACATCTTCATGATGCCGCCTCTGGTTGTGTGGTCTTTTTAACGTTAACGGTTGGAGAGGTTTATGTGTATTGATTTAAAATAAGCAATGAATATTATATATAACAAAGCAAAGTAAATTTTGAAAGGAAGCTGATAGCAAACATGACTTAAATTAGGCAGGTCATGGTTAATCATTCAAATATTTCCTTGTACAAATTTTAATTACGGATAAACTGCATTCATTTTAGCAAGTCTTGAATTTCGTTCGAGCCTAAAGTTTCCCCTGGAGCTTGTACCTTATAGTTATACTAGCCAAATAGATCTGACAGCTTGGCATTGATCTGGCAGGTGATTACATTCAGTTAATACAAACACACACATTTAGATTGAGACTTTTGCCAAATTTTGCAGTTTTCAACTTATTCAATCCTTGGCCTCTTCTCTGCATATTTACAGCTTTCAAATGTCCTTAGTGGTAATATTTCTCTTTGAGGATTTTGTTGGAACGCAAACGTACGTCTTGCTTACTATTAGTTTAACTTAAGACTAAGAATGGTATTACATTATGGGTATTTTCCTAATTTCTCTCAGTTTCATAGACTTTTGCTTTACAATTTTCTTACACTTGCTTAAGTTCTTAGCCTAGCCGCCATTAAATTGTTGCAAAGTTCGCGTTGGTTAAGTTTTAGCTTTGATTTGGAGTCTAGATTAAAGTGCAAATATGTATTTTTACAATTGAAATGCTTTGTTGCGTTTGATATGCCCAAAAATGGTTGACAAAATGCGATAAAGGAAGGAACGGTTGAAGGGTTGACTCAAATAAAACTCTGCCTTGCTCTACTTCCCTTCGTTTTCAAAATGAAGAAAATATCACAAAAGGTCAACGAATTTTCTGCCTAAACATCGAGTTCCTTACTTCTACCGACAATGCCCTAAGGTTACTAATAAATATTTACATTTGCTTAGCCTCTGCTTAAATGCTCGCGTTGAGTAGTTACGATTCCGACATCTCGGTCTAATATCTGGCGTTTAACTGGGGAATTTCCCCCATTTTTCATGCACACACACATCGATTGAATTTCGAATTTAACCAAAGGTTATGTTTTAAGTAATTAATTTGGTTTCTGTCTCAAAGATTTTGGCATAGGATATGTCTGCTGTTTCGAACTGCTCTGCCAGCTTATGGGGTTAGTCCTTGCGATCCTTATTCTTGGGATAGTTAACTGTCTCGGGGCCAGGTCCAGTTTTGGAAAATCAGCAGCAGGAATAACGGAGGCAGTAGCGAAACGACTTGGGAAGGCAGCTGGGAAGAGGCTCCACCTGTAAAGAATGTGTTGATTAGACTTTGGTTCTTCTGGGAAATTATATACAGTATTTCATTCAGGGCTATACCAATCGTGCTGGACTTGGCGGCCACAGTCTCCCGAGACTCCAGGGCCGGTGCCCTCTGCTGGCGATCGCTCTCCACACTCTCCTCGTTGCTCTGCAGATATAGTGAGCTGATCTTGGCCACGCACTGTGGGTATAAATAAGGTAATTAAAATCATCAATTAAATTAATTAAATTAAACTAATTTTTATTTTATATCTCACCTTTAGCTTCATATCGCCGTGCTTGAAGTGGTAGGCCCTCACCCGGAACTCCAGCCCGAGCCGGGCCATCTCCAGCCCGTCGCGGTTCACCACGACCTTGTCGTACTGCCGCAGGTGCGTCTTCTGCACCGGCTCCCCGTTGATTAGCCAGCTCAGGTGACAGACGGGCTTGGACGGCGACGAGGTGCAGTTCACGCGGACGGTGTCACCGATTTGGTAGCGGGGCTGTCCGCCGGTTATCTTCGGTCCGTGGTTGGGAGTCACTGAAAAGAACAAATTAGATAATTTAGAAAATATTATTACTAGATAGTAAGAGGAATATAAACAAAATAATACACTTTAAATAAAACTCATTGATTTATGTTTTATTTATTTTGGTTTCCTCCCTTTTATCTTAATTTTAAAATGAAAGTAAACCGCATGTTTATTTTAAAATGAAATAATTTAAATATTTGCTTTAATGTATCTTGCTGGCACAGTAGACAGAGCTTTCATTTTCACATTTTCCATTATTTTTCAAGAAAAGCTCTTGCCGGTTTGCAACAGGAATGAAAAGCTAAACGAGCTTTTCCTTCGCCTAAATCCTTTCGATTTATCACAGGATCACAAGCAACACATTTAAATTAAAATAAATTAAATGACTTAGAAGGAATGGCAATTAATATGTAAGAATCCTTAATTCATTACTATTGCCCTTTTAATTCCAATTATTTTAATATTTCAATAATAATGTAATAAGGATAATAAAACTTAAGAATATAAATAGCCACTGATATTGACTCTAATAATGTGAAAACATAAATAACTTCAAATCCTGTTCGTACTTTAGCTATATATATTTAATACGTTTCTGCAAACATTCCACATCTGCGTCATTAATAAACCCCATAGCTTTTACTATGTGGCTCAATTAGGTTTTCTTGCACTTCAATTAAATTTCCCTCGACTCCACACCTCCCCCTTCGCATATAGAACTCCCACGGCTATACCTTGATAGCCTCCTTGGCAGTCTCGCCTGAGCTTAGTTATTTAATTTTAATGAGCCGGGGAAATTGAATATTTCCTAGACGAGAACTAGCTGGCCATTTCATGCCACGTTCCGTGTGTTCCCCTCAGTCATCTCCCCTACCCTCGGTTCTTTTTTTATTATTTTATATACAGCAGCGCTTACTTGCCCCACTGCCCCATAAGTGTAATGGTAAAGATGGGGCGGGGACAAGGCTGTTTTCCTCCTGGAGGCTGGCCAAACATTCTGAAGATTTATGTGGAGATTTTCGACAGAAATGCGATGCGGAGGTGGTGGCCAGAAATACAAGGAATCAGGGGGAAAGGACTCTCGTTTTGGGGCACATGAAATGCTTATTCAAAGTTTATTTGGCCATGTGTGTGAGCCTGACCTGCAGGGCTTCCCACTTTCGTGTGGGTGTTTTTGTTTTCTCACATGTAAGTGTATCTGCGAATGTGTTGGGAAAATCATACGGGATGGTGGATGAGGTGGGCATCTGGCCATCACCCGCGTCCAACGCCTTTGGGCCATATTTCCTAAACATAAATGAGTTAACAAAACAAAACATGGCAGGAATTAAAGCCGATGTCTAGACACCCTAAAAATATAAGTTTGCCATCTTGGAGGGTAGCTTTCTTCCCATCCAAGGTAGATCCTTCACAGAAATAATAATACTACATTTTATGGATTTCTCAAATTAAGTTTCTTAGTTTTTCAACGTTATTAAACTTTAAACTTTTTCTTAATTTTATGGAAACTAACCTTAAACCGTTCTACTTCAAAAGGTAAATATGCCAAAAATTTGTGTAATTTTAAATAAAAAATAGGAAAGCTTACTCTACTTGAGTTACAAGCCAAACTTTCTGCATTGTCTTCCACAGCGTCCTCTTGATTCTTCTCCATAGAATTGGTCCATGCATGTACAGAAATAAAAACCAAGTCAAGTGGCAACAGGACCAGAATCAGGACTCTCCTCCTCTGGCCCTGCCCATGTCCCCCATTTATCCCTGCATTCCCTTCTTCCCTAAGTCGAGTGTTTTCCGTATGCATTAAAAATATTCTCTCATACCAAAAACGAACAAGAAGAAAAAATCGAGATGAGATATTTTCATCCTCATAACATTCGTGCTGCTATGTGTGTGTGGATGCCATAAAATAAAATTAATTTTTAATGGTTTTCAAAAAATTAATTTTCCTTAGAAAGCGCCGAGTGTTTTTGTTGGGTTTGCTTTTGTTTTGTTGTGGGTTTTTGGTCAGTTTGAATCTGGATTCAGTAAGGTCCAGTCTGTACACTCAGAGAACACTATTGCACTAGCAAGTGAGAGTAAAGAATAGAAATCATGTCCTAGTATTAATTATTATTATTCATTGTATTTTCATTTTCATTGATTTATATTTGAGTTGAATGTTTGGAACTCAAACATGTTTTTCTTGAGTGCCTTAGTTCTGGACACGTTGCCCTTATTCGGGATTGGATTTCTCTGTTCCGTTTGCTTATTTGTAATTTATAAAGTAAAGCTTGGCTCTGCTTTGGTTCTACTCTCTGCCATGGAAACTTAATTTTCTCAGAGAACCCATTTTTTGGGGGGGAGAAAAGGGTAGAGGAGCTCGGCACAAAGGCCACTGAGAGCAATCCAAAAATTTGGCTTGGAGAAATGCATTTTTGATAAACGCATTTTGCTTTGTTGGCATTCATTTTCTAAAAAGTGAGCTGTAGTTAGCAAATGAGAAAATTCCACGTAAAATTAAATTTTAGTTAATTTATTAATGATTTTTATTTTCTTTTTTTTAAATGCGTTCTTTGTTACAACCTTAAACCTTTCTCTTGGCTTAACAATTTGTAGCCTCTGCCCACCTGCTTTGCTGGGGATTATGTTTGGATAATTGTTTGTATATATTTTGCGAGCATTTTTTAAGTCAACGCCATATTGCCGCACTTAAATTTTATTTTGTGGCATAAATCTAACGAGACAAAGCCAGCGGGAGAGACAGAGTGCGACGGCGGAGGCAAAAGGACACGTATGTCTGTATGAGTTGGCAATTTATTTTGGCCAGACTTAGCACGCAACGATAAAGGACACACAGTGTACGGGGAGAAAATATAGGGAAAATCAGAGCAGATGGGGAGGAAAGTGTGGGGATGGGAGAAAAGCCGCAGGGCACAGGCCCTGCAATAAGCCGAAAACTAAAAGCTAAGAGGGAAATGGCCGAATGTCGAATGGCCACATGCTTCAAGTATACTTTCGGCATTTTCCCATGACTAAGCAGTTTCTGCAGGCGAGGAGAGCGGAAAAATGGAGAGGGTGGTGACATTGGGAGGGGCATACACCTTTTGTGCAGTAGCCAGAAAATAAAAATAAGTACAAAATGTCTGGAGCACTTCACAGCAACAACATGCACAGGAATAGAAAAACAAAAATAGCAGTAGTTACAACCAAGAGATACAATATCTAAATTTCAAACTGGAAGCTACAGATACCCTAGTATTCTGTTTATTAAGGAAGCAAATACATTTCCCAATAAGTATTATTTATGTTATATTTAAAGTTTCACAAGCAAACATTAATTTGGATTTGTTGTAAATTATTTTACGCACCATCAACGATCATGTTGTTGGTTTTTTTAAATCTATTAAAATTTTCTAAATATGGTATTAAGTTCCCTAACAAATTTATGTATTGCATTGTAGAAGCCCAACTCCTTACCTACTTATTTATTTTACTTATCTGTTTAAATCACCTTCCAGAAAAATATTTAAGAGATATATATTCAAGCTGATATACCCCCAAAGGTAAGTGGACCAACCAGAACGAGGACAACTACAGTGAGCACTGTAAGTGGGCGTCATTTTCATGTTTTTTCGTAGCTTTCCTACTCAGCGTGTGGTCTTCTTTTAATATGCTGCGGTATATTTTTTGTTACCTGTCAAACCTCCCCTTTTCGCTTGAAGCGCACTTTGCAGCTTCTTCTTAGCAGGTGATAAGCCAGGTCAGGTGGTTGGGATTTTGGCAATGAGGGCTGCTGAGGCAAAGGACTCGGCGTTTGGTAGATGGGGCCACCCCCCTAGGCATTCGCCTGTTCTATTTGCAGAAGAGCCGTAGACGACTCCCCTCCGGAGTGGGTAAGTGTGGATTATGCACATGTTGAGCCTTCGTCGCTAAAGTGGTTCTCTGCTCTATGCGTCTCCCCCCTGCCATTGTCTTTATCTTTTTTTCTTTTTAATTTTCCGTCTTTATCTTTGTCTAAAAAAGTTTTAATAAACATTTTCCGACATGATTTACACTTCGTTATATGAAATTTATTCAACTCAATAGCACATGCCCGTGGTGCTAGAGAAAGGAAAATGTTAATGGGGATAATAAAATTATGTAAAAGAGCCATTTGAACTCAAAGAGATAATGCACACGAAGGTGACACTATTTTTTGTCATTTCTAGAAGTTTGCTTATGCTTTCATTGCCTCTCCTGCTTTTCTCTTAAAATATTTAATGCAACGAGAAAGGATTAAAGGATAAAGGGAGCATTAGGGAAATAAACACTATTGATTCGATTAAAAGGAAATAAATTAAACGACAAAAATCTTTCAAGACAAGTGTAACAAACTTTTAAACTCTTGAAACTATATTAAAAGTAATTAAAAATAAAGAAATCATTCGATTTTTATCATTTGTAAGGAAGTGATAATGTACGACAGTTTCCCTCAGCAGTGAAGCACTCCAGAAGGACTTCAGTCGCCAGTCGACTTTTACGTTTCACTTCCCATTTTCCTCCATGTTCCACTTGCCCCCTGGATGCCTTCAGTTCGCACTCCCTTTCACTTCCCCATCGACACTCGTTGCCCCTCGACATTCCCCGTTTGTTATCTTTAATTTTGCATATGGCAACGATTTTTAATGCACGATACCAAGTACCGAGTCCTTTCCCTTGCCGCGTGGATCCTCCGCATGAGTTGCGGCATGTTTGAGTTAAGACAACATTACAGTAACCGTTACTTCCGCGGCTCTTCCGTATCCTCATCTGCATCGAACTCTCCACTGTCCCATTGTGTGTGTTTGTGTTCACAGAGAGAGAAAAAATCGTATCGTATAGGTATGAGATATCCTATGTTCCTAACTATAAAATTATATTAAAAGTATGTACTTAAAAAATAAAATAAAATAGTTTTCGATTGAACTTATAAGAATTTATCAATGAGCACCCAGCAAGATAGAAAACTCATAAAAGATCAAGACTTAAGGAAAATGTTCACCCATTAAATAAATTACAAGGAATATATATTAAATAGTTCAAAACTAGCTTGTTTCTTAAAGCAAATTAATTTGCATAAATCTTAAAATATAATAGTTAGAAAATTAGCACATTAATTAGAATTTTTTAAACAGTATTTCATGTGTATCTGTTGCGTATCGCGCGATGTTTTATAATTAATGAGCACGCAGGGCTCTCAACGCTTGGCACATGTCCTGTGCTCCACTCGCCCCCTCTCTCCATCTCCCCTTCTGCCTGCCCGATTTTCTGGGTGTCTCTCTGGGTTCTCATCCTGGTCCTGAATTTATGGTTAAGTGCACTTTAAGGGACAAACACATATATAACTCACTTTTCCCGCTGAGTTTCTTCGCTCCTCGACCTATCTCTTTTTTGCCGTGCCCTCTCCATCTCGGACACACACATGCACAGACATATAATGTGATCGCTTATCGATTTTACAATATAAAAAAGCAATTGCCTGCATAAAGGACCCCTCACTTACATCCCCAGCCACCTCCCACTGGCAAGCAAAGTTAAATGTGATTTTTATGAGCTACGAGGGTGGGCCCGGCGGGGCCAGGAGATGCGGGGGAGCCGTTCTGCCATAATATTTATTGTAGCTCCCTGGCCTGGTCACCCTAATGAGCTGTAAATTATCCAAAGGAGGTCAAAGACAAAGCTTTTACTAAAGTTTAAAGCATAGAATTGCTTAGATATTAAAGGAGTTTGCAAAGTGAAGCTTAGGTTTCTAGCCGATAATTATAAATATCAAATAATTACTTCAGTAGTAATTAATTTACATTTTATTTGAGCTATTTAGAATTTATTTAGAGCTCAGACTCCGCTTTGCTTAAAATATTAACATAAATCATAATTTAGGCCCGCGAAAATCCCTTCTTCTGGGAATTTCTAGTCATCAGAAATGTTGCCGCTGACACTTTACGATCGCTAAATTAACACAGGCAACTGCCTTTGGGGACAGTCGGTTTTCACTGGAGCATATTTTATGGTTCACTTGCATTAGCAGAACGAGAAACCCGCGCCAACCTCTTTCCCCGACGGTGCTGACACAGTTGTTGATGATTATGCTTCATCCTACTCAACTCCCTGCTTTTCTTTTTATACTTTTTCCCCTTATTTTGTTCGAGTTGCAATGCCCACAATGGGTATGTACACAGGGAACGCCCAGAAGGGTGACATAAAAATATTATTCATAAATAGATATAAACTCCAGAAGTCTACTCATTACTAAATTCAAAGTTACCTATTTAAACTAAGATAAACATAGTTACTTAAGTACCTTGTTAATGCAATATAATTCTACATTTAACTATTAAAATAGTTCGAGTTTTTCAAGTAAAGAATCTGCTCCAACTAAATGACATTCGATTGCCAGGACTCACTGTATCCTTTTCTTTCTATTCCTACCCACCCGCCTTAAGTCTTCCAACATTTTTTTTGCCTGCTTTTCCTTTGCGACTTTGGTTCGAATATCGTTCAATTTGGCTGCCCAGACACATTGTTTAATATGCAAAACCATTTCCCATTTCCCCGGCATTCCGATGCGCCTTCGAGGGGTGAGCGAGCGCTAAGGGAATGGCCAAAAGGAAAATCAGCATGAAATGTGCTTAGTGCGTGGGCGAGGGCGTGGCAGTGGCTGTGGCTGTGGCAGTCCTTCTGTGCGATGTCCTGCTCCTTGTTGCCATAAGTTAATGCAGGTTTCTGCCCTCGGGGCTGCGGCTTCCATTGATGAAGCTGGTGGTTCGGATCGGATCGGTGGTGCTTTCCCAGTGTGTCCCCAGGGGGATTCCCCTGCCAACTGCTGCTGCTCCTGCACATATTGATAACCGTTTGATTCTTTTATGAGTTTATAAATTTCTGATTAACTTGAGGCGCAGTTGGATAACTTGATTGGGTTGCTTGAAAAGTTCCAAGTAGGAAGAGCACGAAGAGTCAAAGCTGACTGGGGATTTATAAAGAAAAAGAAGGACTTATCGTAACTGAGATTAACTGGCTAATTGAAATCTCAAAGGAGATCAGAAGATTTTGATCGTATCTTCGTTATCTTTGTTTTTAAACTACTTTCTGTTTTACTTTTATCAGAAAAAGTATTCTTTATCCTTTGAGGAATATACTTTTCTTGTAGAAAGTCAGCTTTCCTCAGTGCATTCGTTATCCTTCACATTCTATGTATGCAAATGGTAAAAGGAATCTTTTTTGTTTTTTTTTTTTTTTTTTGTTAGTCAGCCAGCCTCCGCCAGATGGCTCCTTTGTCTTAGCCCAGTTTTTTACCACTTGAAAGTCGGACATGAAAACATAATTTTACTTCAAAATTGCAATGACAGTGGCAGCCAAGCCCCGCCCACCTCCGCCCACGACCACGCCCCTTCACTGTACCCACATGTGCGCCTTTTGTTGGCGCTGCGCCGACTTCGGACTGCGGACTGTGGACTGCCGACAGCGACGTCGACTGCAAAAATTCCATTTCAATTGTTTGCTTAGATTATGCAGTTGTATTAAGAGTAGTAGGGCGGCACAAAAAATGAAGGGGAGATGGGAACACTGCACAGTCTAGGGTTGCCAAGGCGAAACGCAAAGAAAGGCGAAAAAAATGCGAGAGAAATCCTTTAAAAAGCGGCGAACAAGAGGAAAGCTAGTGAGTTTACAAGGAGCCTGGGAGTTGAGACGACTCGACAATGCCATTTGCAACGCATTGCCATGTTGCATGAATTCCATTTACGGACTGCAACTGCGACTGAAACTGGAGAACGTACAGTGGAGAATGGCGACCGGAGATTGGGGGACTGGAGACAAGAGACCAGAGACCGGAGACCGGAGACCGGAGACCTCGGAGGCCAGGTGAAACACCTTCGCCGCCAGGTGCACTTTAAGTTGTCACCCCTCCTCGGTAGCAGTTGCGAGTTGAGTGGGAAAAACCCGAGGAATTTAATTTCATTAAGATGATTAATGCGCTCTTAAGGGGGATGAGATTTATAGAGATACTTTTAAGATCATTTCTCAAGGAAAAGATTGAAAATCGGATGATAGTTGAGAGTTTTGGAAGACATGAAAGACATCTATGATACCAATATCTTAATACATTCCGTTGATCGTATACTAAATAAAACAATAATAACTTCCATCCTCAAAGTAAATTAAATTTAAGCTTAAACCGAAATCCCCCTCATAAGTCACATCATTTGTTGTATCCAATTAAAGATATCTCGGTCTTGTCACTCCGAAAAACACCCCTTAATATTCCGTCCCGCATATGCAAGGGGAGTCCTTCTGCAGACCGTGTGCCATCAAAGACTCCTTGACAGGGAGCTGACAACCTGCATGCAATTTACATTCAGCAGCCTCAGATTTCAGATGCTTCGCATGCGTTTTTAAATGCTTTTTCCCTCATTCCGGCTGGCTTTTCGGCCCGGTGACAGGAGTCTCTGCATCGTCCTCTGTAGTTTTCCTTCAACTTGCCGCCGTCAATCCGCCTCGGCTGCCATTTGGCCCCGCTCTTTATCCACTCCCAACAATTATGTTGCACATTCCGAATACCGAATACCCGAGTTCCTGCAGCTCCGCATGCCGCATCACTTGCCACTGTCATTCACAACATTGTTGGCCGCCCGGCACTATTAGCATTTTAATTAAATTTTCTGCTGTCGCCCGCTGTCCGAGTGCCTCACTTTTTTACTTTCCCAGAACTGGCCCAGCCTTATTCCTTATGTTAAACTCACCCACAACCGTCATGGTCTCCGACTCGGATACGGTGTTGAATGCGGGCGCCTCGCCGGACACCTCGCACCGATACAGTCCGGAACTTTGCAGTGTGACGCGTCGCAGGAGAATCTGAGTGTCCGAGGAGTTACGCAGCTGCGGGGCAGAAAACAGAATAAAATATTAAGTATTGGTTAAGGTATTTTTTGGAATTAGTTTAAGATACAACGAAATATAATTCCATGTTATCATATTCAAAATAAAGTCTACGTAAGTTAAAATTCTTCTCCGTTATTTTATTTTAAAAAGACAGATAAAAGTTAACAAAACAAATGGCTTGCATTAATTAATTTATACCAAAACAGAGTCCAATATTCTGCGAAATGTACTTCTTCCAGTGCAAAAACTTGGCGAGATAAATTGCTCAGAGATGAATCGACACAAAATCAAACGCAATTAGAGTTGAAGATTTTTCTATGGATGATTTTTAACATTCACAAATTCGCCACAAAATGAAGATTGATGATGGGGCAAGCCCAAAGGCAGTTTATTATTAGTTTAGCCGGACACGCCTCCCTCTCTTCGGCCGACAGTAGGCGAAAAATGTAATTTTCTCAAGGACCAGGGATAGGAAATCCTTGAAAAACGAAAACAAAAGTCATAAAGCCAGAAGTCGGAAGAGCGGAGCGAATGAAAGCGAAATATCTAGAAACAATCGCACAGGAGCCTGAATAAAAGATGCGAGATACGCATGTGAGGGCGGAATGTTGTAAAAGTCACTCCAGCAGCTTTCCTTTCTCGTTTTCCCTGGGCAACAATTGCAGTCAAGTCAAGTTCTTTAAGTTGCAGTTTTATTATCACACGCACACACACACACACGGGTCCACATGCAGCAGAAAGTTTCATTTGATTCGAGCAAATTTTTATGAAAATTCTTTGCCTTCCCTCGCTTTATGCTTTCCCTCGGCCCTTTCCCGCCTCCCTTCTCCGGCGTAAACAATCACAAAAGTCACGTTCAACATTATTTTTGGTTTGTTGCTTGTTTTCCGTTGTCGTTGCCACAGCACCCTCCCCCAGCCCCCACCGTCCCTCACAATGACTGTGGACTGGCTTTTGTTTGTTGGCTTCTTGGCAGTACTTAAGCCGATTCTTCTCCGGCTGTGTCTTCGTCTTTTTGCCAATTCTTTCGGCACGCTCAACTTGTCAGCACCCCCTTGAAAATTTCCCTTCGTTGGGTGGCAGGGAGAGGGGGACTGCTCGCCAAAAAACCAAATCTAGCCACAATTCAAATTGCAGTCTCCCTTTATTGCTTTCCCTTTGCCGCCTTAACCCCCTCTTGTCGTGCCTTGGCCAGAACATGCGCGGCCATTTCGCCCATGACCGCAGATTGAAGTTGTTATTTGTAATTCCAAATTCGGTTTCGCCAAACGGAATCTGGGCTCTAACCCTGTTTATCTTGCCCTGATTGCAGTGGGCAACAACTGAAAGGGAGCCTGGTTCCGAAATGGAATAAAGCGGGAGGTTTTAATATAGTAATGTCTTATTATAAGTCCCAAGAAACCGACATAGATTTTCCAAGCTTAAATCTCTCTCAGATTTATCATTTACCTGACCATAAGTTATGCCCAGTACTGTGCTAGTCTTACGCAATGTACATTTGTCAGGATAGAAGTGTATTATGCAATGCGTATCCCAGTCTAATCCCTCAATTATATAAAGTAATTTCTTCGTCAAGAGAACTCTTATGAAAATTTTCCCACTTTATCATGCTTTCCCTCCCTGTGGGGCTCCCTCTCTTTTGTTCTAATCATTTCCCTCCACTCAACTCGGCCTTCAACCCTTTTCGAAATGCCGGCGACCAAATGCAGACATTGAAACCAAACGAAAATTATGCCGCATTACGCATTATGCTTCCACTGAAGGACTCCCCTTTAGCCAGAGCGATTTCCTCTCCTATCCCTCCCGCACATAATTTTTCCTTTGCCTTTCTCGTTTTTCCCTTTCCAACCGCTTGGCCACACGCACACAGGCCATAAAATACGCCGGCACATTGCTCATACGCCACGTTAGCCTCGACAATTGACGGGATTTACTTTGCCTGGCACGGAGAGAAAAAGCATGTGTTTTTAATGGTCAGTTATTAATTATTAAAAAATTAATCAAATTAGATTCCTGAAAGTACAGATATGTAAATTATTGCTAAGTTATTTTATGCCAGTTTAGCTTAGCTTTCTTCCTTCTATTGAACGATATTTTAATATCATAAACTGGCTTTAATTTTCATATAATATTTATTCTTTCACAGTGTACCTTTTCTAGCCTCGCTTTGCTTTGACCGGCCATCCAACAAAGTAGACGCACTTAAGTGCTTTTGGCAAATTATTATTATGAGAACGGCTAGAAGTGAAGGGGAAGCGCTAAGGATATCAACTTTGTCTGGGATATTGACAGCTTTAAGTGATTTCCGTTAACCTTTTCAATCGCCAGGGAAGCAGACCAACACGTGACCTTAGCCAAGCCAAGCCAAGGAAGGGGAGCAAATAGATGGGGGCTTGGGGGTGGCGCTGCAAAATCAACCCACACAGACACACATTTTTATGGGCAACAAAGAAAGGTTACATCCACATTAAATTAAAGTTAAATGGCAAAACTACGTGGCAGCAATTTTCATTCCAGCGACGACGTAATCAGCAACAAGCAGAGAGGGCAAACCGGGGGGAAATCGGGCGAAAAAATGGCTGGAGGAGCTCGGAGGGTTGCGCTTCTCCATTGCGGCAATTACATGTTTTAAAATAATCATTATGATCGGGGTCGTAACACTAAATCCTAAGGAACCTCCCTTAGCAACCCTGAAATCAGTACCGTAAATTGTAATAAAATTTTAAATTAAATTTTTCCGCTTCCTCTTTTTTTGAATAAGCAACACCTGTTGCTGTGTTTACTAAGCACTGCAAGAAAATGTTTTTTTTTTTTAAATAAATAATAAGAATTGTTAAACAAATTGGCCAAATGAAAAATAATTAACTTAAGATTCTTTTTCAATCCCATACAGACAATATTATAAATGATTTTAGATATTTGTTTCAGTGCACTCACATCGATGTTGACTCCGGGAAGAGGGAACGCCTGTCCGGGGGGCTTATCGCGCGGTACGTAGCGGTAGATCTCGTGGCCATCCTTATACCATTTCACGGAGTACAAGGACTCCCCGTCGAGGGCGTAACGACAGCCCAGAGTGGCGCTCTTCAGGCGCATTATGTGATTAGGTATCTTCACCTCGGTCATTGTCAGCGAGCTGGTAATGTCTGCAATTAGCGGGGAAAGAGCATTGGGAAAGGATGTTATTGTGGCGAAATTATTTTTAATGGCATCCCCTTGGCCATGCCAGTCCCATTTCCATTTCCATTGCAAACTGCAGTCCAACTTATCCCCTTAGTTCTTATGCGCTAACCCACATTCATATTTCAGCGGTTATGATTCCAGTTGGCCATATCTTCTCCCTAAACTGGCCCGAAAGCAAACACAAAAAACCTCTTGCAGGCCCTGTCACATGAATTTTGACTTGTCCTGCAGGACTCGGGCACTTAGATTCGGGCAAATCCAGTGCACGTCACTGCAGTCCACAATTCACGTGCAAGGCTGAACGAAAATACAGGCGCAAAAACTCGACATTTTGTGAAAAAAATAACAGGAGCAAAAGCGAAATTTTGAATGCCCTGAACAAAAATATTTAAGGAAGAATAGGGTAATATATTTTTTATTATATAACGAAATAACTCAAGATTGTTGCTGAAATATATTTTATATAAATTTCTCATAAATTTCCATTAGGTCTCAATATTTAATTTAAATCTAATAATTTGTAGTCTATTAAGCATATAATTAAAGTAATGTCGTACATATATTTTAATATTTAAAATCCCAAGGAAACATATTAATTATTTTAACCACCATCTATTTTTTATTTAATAACCCATCCACCCCTAGAAAGGGTATCAAAGCCGAACCCAGCTGAAAGCTTTTAAATCACAAACAGCGAGACCCGGCAAATATCCCCCTTATTTGCCTTTCGCGACATTTTGGCGGGTTTTCGGTCAGTCCCGGGAGACTAACGGTACCCGTAACAGGACCCGCAACAGAAGCCGTTGTATTTGCACTGGCTTGTGGGTGGCGATACGCCCACTTATTTAATATACCGCTACACTTTTCATTTTTCCAAACGTCAAACGTGAAAAACTGAGTTCGTTTCGGTGGAAAAAACGGGAGAGAAAAACCAAAACCAAACAAAAAAAAAACAAAAAAAAAACAAATACTCACGCACACCACCGCAGAATCACACTCACACACAGCAAGCCAGACGCATATGCATGTGTGTGGTGTAACGTGCAGCGCCGCCATTGAATTTATCACATTCACATGCAAATTGCGCCAAACGACCTTATTATGCAAATTGCCAACTGCAAATGGAGAACGAAATTGATTTTCCTGCATTTGCGAATAAGGAAGGCGAAAGAAAGGCAAAGGAAAGGGACCCATGCACAAGGAACTAGTGGGCACAGTGGTTACCCGATAAGGAAAATGAATTACTACACGGAAATGTGTAACTTACACGATCAGTTAAATTGGCGAATTTAAGAGCAGTAAATGCGAAAATAAGAAGACCAAATTGGGAGTGTTTAGGGAATGGAGATTGAGTTCACTTACGTCAACAGCTCATAGGTGTAGTCTGGGTTCAGGTCAATTAATTTAATTTACAAGTTAATTATTTAAATCTTAGTAAACTTTAAAGAAATAAAAATTAATTTAAAGTTCCTGATTGGTTTAATCCCTTACTTGAATACCATTTCCTTAGAATTTGTATTTATTTATTTTTGGAAGAGAAATAATTTTTTATAGCATACTTCTCAGGGCATATGGTATACTTGTATTTTCTCCCAAAATTTATCTTCGTTTCACTTAGCTACTACGGATTTCATCTCTAGTGAAACCAATGTGCCATATTGTCCTACCTTTTTTCTTATCTCCTTCGTGGAAATGGGTGCAAGGAGAGGATCTGCTGTTGTCTATAGCATCGTTCAACAGTTTTGCGACATTCAGCAAACCACATTTATATGACAACTAGCGGCTAAGGATAAGGCAGGCAGACCCACACCTTAAGTGGGACAAAAAAGAGAGAGAGTGTGGTTTATACAGCGACAAATGGCGAATATATTGAGCTGTCACAGGGCCCACTCAAAAACCCAAGCCGGAGGTTATGCAGACAAACATACACACGCACACAGGCACTGTGACACAGTGGCATCTGTAATATTGAACAATGTGCGGACAAATCGGCGGTCGAAGGCACTTGAAAAAATATCTATAAAAATGTCATAAGAGTGTAATACTTATAGAGCAAACAAAAAAAATTAACTAAGAGAAAATCTGGCTAACAGGGCGTATGCGTGATATTATCATAATTTGTAACATTACGCATACGCCTAGTAAGCCAGAATGTGGTAATGAATGGTAGGAAATTAACTATTTTTTCACAGCATTTAATCGAAGTATTTTGTATTTTGAAAAAAAAAAAAAAACTAATTTCCCAATTCTATAATACAATAATTTTTTTGAGTGCTTCAACCAGTCACAAAAAGGGACAGAAGTAAGGAAAGCGGAGAAAGGAGTGGAAAATCGCAATCGGAATCAGAATCGCAGTCGCGCCTTCAATAAAAAATACGTTGAATACTTTCAGCGTGTTTGTTGGCACGTGTGTCGGTGTTCGCCGTGTGTGTCCTTCTGCATTTGTATGCGTTTGTGTGTGTTTTGGTGGCAGACAATTGGCATAAAAAGGAAGAAGAGTCGGCGTTGGCAACCACAAAATGAGTTAGTTGTTTGCCTTTTTGCTGCCCCACACACGATCACAAAGAAATACACACATGCAGCCCGCCATTTGGGCTCGAATATTTTATAGCCCCAAATGCGAAACGGCAACAACAGCAAAAGTCGTGCATTATAAATTCATTTCCGTGTCGGCATATTTTTGTTAACCCAACAGAAGAAAAAGGCATATAAATGGAGTAGATGATGCCATAAAATGTGCTAATAAGCTATGGATTTGTGCCACTCGGCGGAGGTGAAACCAAGAAGAAGTCGTTGAATACATTTTGGAGTTACTATATTTTTTCAAAAGAAATCTAACTGATTTAACCAGAATATGTCTCTGAAACAAAAATATTTGTATTTCTTTCAAAATAAAATGGTGTGATTATATAAAGTAAAAAAAATCTTTATAACTTAAGGCAACCATTCTCATGTCCTGCCAGAGGAAAACGCCCATCCGTTTTTAGCGCCTTAATTGCAGTTGACTGGCATTTGACTTCGCAAATTGGCCAGGGACATTACTCCCTGCCCCTCAGCCTTCTATTTTTCCCCTCCTCTTTTCCAGTGCAACCCTGCCTGCGTAAATGGTGTGTGTCCTTTTTTCTGCAGCAGACTACAGTAACAGCAACTGACTGCACATTAAAAATTAAAAAAGCCAACAAAACGATAAGGGAACTTGAGACAGCCAGCTAGAGAGTGGCAGCAGTGGAGTGCAGTGAGTTTATTAAAGGGGTTTTTGAACTTTGTGAATATGGGAGTTTATTTTTAGGATATTTTATATTCCGTTTCATAAGCAGACTTTATATATACTAATATATAAACCTACTAAATTAGTAAATTCCTTTATAAATATGTTAACTTGTATAAAATTTCACGTATCAAAGAGTTGCTTTGTGTCACAAAATAAATTCTTAATGGTATAATATATTTTTTTTCTAATTAATATATTTATATATCAACAAACTACATTCTGCAGAACTAAGGGGGCTTCTAGGCTTTGTACGCTCATGCCTGTGCGAATGAGAAGGGCAGAGCTGACTCTACTCAAAGGCAAAAGCCAAAAGCCAAAGCCAAAGTCGGAGAAGGAGCCGGAACGGAGGCGTGGAAAATATGGGAAGGGTGTGGGGTACAGAATGTAAAAGAACTTTGCCTACAACAACCAACAGCAGCGAGGAGAAAAGTTAAAAAAAAGAAGCAAAGTAATTTCATGCATCGTTTAATTTTCATTCGGGTTTAATTTGTGCAACGCCCACCCCGTACATAACCCTCTCCATTCCACGCCACTCCCGCCATTCTCACCATATCACCATAAAGAGTTCCTTGATGGCACTTCTTCCCTTTTTGCCGGAATGTTTGTAATTCGCCATTTAGACCTAATACTCAACAGCCACTTCCAGCTGAACTGACAATTGAAAGAGCAAATGAAATGGGGGTAAAAGGGGTAAGACAAATGTTGAGGAACCAGAAAGACAGCACGCACGCAGCTGAAATTGACACCAACGAAATTGGGAGACAAATAAAAGTATATGAAGCGCAACTTCCGAAGTATTCCTATTTCATGTAGGCTTCTTGAGAACCCTTTGAATATCGAAAGTATATTTATAAAATAAAAGATTGTTAAATAATTTAGCAAGGGAGTGCTCCAAGCGTTAACAACATAATATCTAAGCTTTAGTTTATTTTATTATCGTTTATTAAACCTCTTTATATTAAAGTTCCTGAAAAAATTCAAGTGGCTTAAGAACTTTCTTTGTCATTTTCACACGTCCAAATAGACGACTTGTCCGCACGCAAAAATTGTTTCGACTTTAATGAAGTCAATTTTGGAAGTTGCTCCTGCCTCCGGCCTCCTGCCTCCCCCGCCTCCCATATTTAGTAGCCACCCTTCCGAAACCCCTCTACCCCCTTTTTGTAATTGAAATTTTTATAGTTGTCGCACAGTTCGCTATCCCCGGGAAAAGAAAACGTGCTGGAGTGTGGGAGAAAACCCGGCTGAGACAAACTTTTATCAGCGCCAGGCGCATTCTTTAAAACAATTTTCAGGGGCTGCCATCTCCACCCACACATCCTCGTCCCTTTTCCTCGAGACCCGCAACAAATTAATCCCTTTATTTGCATAATTGAAAAACATCAACTGAAGCAGTCGAAAAATATTAAGAGCTGCAAGTCGAATGGCCAGCGGGCAAGTGTCCTTACAGCCAGGGGTCACACTGAAGAAAAGTTTATAAATGTTTGTAGAAATATTATAGAAAGGAAAATTTGTATATGGAATATTTAGTAAGAAGGTTAAAGAGCTTTCATATAAAAAATAATTTATTTTATTTCCAAAGAAAACATTTAAAGTGAACACTAAAAGAAATAGAACTTGTGTCTCTATAAAATTGATATGGCAATTATAGCCTGGCCTTTCCCTTAGTTTTCATTTCTCAACGCTTTTGTCTTAATTTAGTCTCTGGGATTTTTTTCAGAGTGCTCTGGGCCGAAATGTCGCCACATTTTAATGTTGTTGGCGGCATCGCTGCCCTGGGGAGCTATTTAACATTTTTCCAACACTTTGATAATCGCACTTTGCGGGCAGATTAATTATTTACGAGCGCCGTGTCCTCTTCTACCTGGGTTCACTCGCATCGTTTAACCCGCAGACAGACGGAAGACAACCGACGGAAGACAGCCGACGACAAAAGCCCAGAAGTTGTTGTTAAATCTTGGTAATGCCTAAAGCCCGGGCCCCACCCCAAATCCCGATTCTCGAACGAGCGCCAGGCCAAGTATATTTGTCGCCGGTCTTAAGAGATTGCGGCGCACAATTTCCGCGGCGGGTCAGGTTGCCCCTCTGCCTCCTCTCTTCCGGGAGATTTTCCCGGCGGAAAAGCCACGGCAAGACATCAAAGCGCGCACACTGAGGGCCAAAAGTCAACGTGAATCAGGTGAGGAATGAGAAATAAAGCAAAGGCATGGGCCATGGAATGCCACACTTGACAAAAATATATAAAAAGATTTAAGAGTATATATTACCTATACGTCTTAATTTATTTTATGAAAAAGGTAAAAATTTAAAAAAGAATAAAAATGAAATAGCATAGAATTATGTAGAAATAAAATAAATTATCTCATAGCACATGGTGTGCAAGTTTTTTGAAGTGCTTCTCCTCGGCTGGCGGAAGCCGCAATTGGTGACCCCGACGCATCCCCGGAGTTTACTTAGCTATCAAATGGTAATATTTCAATTGTGTCCCCGGCTCTTGGAAATTGAAAAGAAACATTGTGCCGGAATAGGCCCCTAGATCATCTCGTGCCATAATTAAGAGGGCGGTGGGTGAGCTAACCGCCTCCCTTAGGCCCTGAATCCACTGGTGGCGCGGTAAAGGCGTCAAATTAATGCGTTAAATGCAATTTGCGGCGCTGAAAAGACGGCTTAAGGCGATGCCAAGTACTGGGCCCTTTGAGCCAACTTGCAGGCGGGCCAAGTTTTACTTTGGACCCGGCGCTTTGCCATATGAATTATGCAGTCAAGACGGAGGCGGAATGTGGGAGTAACATAAGATGAAAAGCGGTTTAATTTCTTAAAGAGGTGAATAATGTGCGAGAAATTCGTTTGGATTTTCTGGGGAAATAGCAGGTTTATGGGATACAATTATTACAATAGATTACACTCTTTAATAATTTTTGGGGATTTTCATGATGTGATACAATTAAAATTTTAGTATGTCAATGTATATTTATACCTAAGGTTAGTCCTTAGATCATTGTAAACATTTTTTAATACAATTTAAATATCTGAGAGCTATTTCCAGAATAAACACAGTTATAAGTACTTCTTGAAGTACCCACAAATGAAATTCGTTGTTTAAATAAGCTGCCTGCAATTTTCTAAATTGAGTATTATATATTTTACTTGTGATGACTTATTTACAGGGCTTGCTCATAGTATACCAGGGAATTCCCCCATAATGGTTGCACTAGCTTATATCGCATTCATTTTATTCTTTTCTCCTACGCTCTTAAGACCCGCATTAATATTTGAGTACCGTTCCCAATTCCACTCTCTTTCGAATAGTAGCACATTTAGCCTAGAAAAATTTGCCTTTTGCCTCGAGGCCGAGACCAAAAGTTAAGCTAAAATATTGGCTGCCTCCAGTTGGCCGTGGAATATGAGCCTAAATACATAGCAGAGAATTTGAAATAAAAGGCCAAAAGCAAGCTTCCTACCGACCAATTTTCTTAGCTTTTCCTTCCACGACTTCTCTTCTTTTTTTTGTATTTTTGACTGCTTCTGGCATAATTTGAAGAACTTCCTATTCAACTTTTTCTGACCAGCCCCAGGGGATGGGCACACACCTCAGAAGAGCGACTTTACGAGGAATACTATATATATATATATATACTTGAAAAGACAACTTGGCCCTGGCACATTACCAGGCTGAGGGATATGCGATGTCTTGGGCCGAGCGAGAGTATTATAAATAATTCAGTGGCCCGGTTCGGACCGGAGGCGCTTTAATGAGGCCAAAACGGACTTTGGCCATCAGGAGTTTAAGCAATTTTCGTACGCCAGGTGAAGGTACAGAAATTTATGAAAATTTAACTCTCAGCTAAACTTTCCCTTTTTACTTGTTTTTATATCATTTTTATTTATACCGGGTTACACTGAAGCAAAGTAGAGAATGCTTGTGGATAATAAAGTGAAGAATAGGGATTTTTATAATATATATATAATAATATAGAAATAATAATTATAATAAATGCCAAGCTGCTTTATGATATTTCAACAAAATATTTGCATTTGTTTTTAGAGATATTCATACGACATATACTTTTACAAATTTATTCAGCAAATTCGAGTCTTGAAATTAGCAATTCAAAGGTTTGAAAAAAGAAACAGTTTTCATTATCATGGTAGTTAAATAAAATTAACATTATTATTATGAAATAATTTGGAAATTTAGAAAGTCCAGCCCGACGTTTGAAAAAATAATTATTATATTAAACAAATAATTTTTCCTTAGTGCAAGTGGCAAAGTCAAATTCAGATTGCTGAGGAAAATGCGAGGCAGTCGATAAAGGTAAATATACATGACATATCCAAATGTGGGCGGTGCCCGTCTGGGGCGGAAGTTCTATGGCGAAGGAGGAAAAAGCAGGTAAGCAGCCGCAATGCGTTGGGGAAAATCAATTTCGCATAAAAAATTCAAGCAAAAAATGTATGCCAACCTTTTTTTTCCGAAAGCTTCTGTTTTTGCTGAGACTCAAGTAAAAGTTATTGCTAATATGTGTGTTTTGAGAGTGTGTGTGTGTGGGGGTGAGCACACGTGTGTTTAAGGTAAGCATTTGTATGTGTGTTTGTGTGGCGGCCTGTGAACTTAATGATTATGCAAATTGGCCTATAAATCGATTGCCAATCGTCGGCATTGCCACAAATTGCCGTTAGTTTTCTCCAAGGGAATGGTGACAAAAGCTGCAAAAAAGGAGGTCTTTTATATTGGTCATTTCGGATTACAGACATTCCTTTTTTATATTTTCTTCTAATCGATTTATTATGAAAAAAATTTAATTTTTATTTATTTAAATAATAATAAAAATAAGATAAATATATACGATTTAAGTACTATTTAAACTTTCAAGCAATTGTTTTCTTTTCTTCTAGTTAGTTTTCTCCTTTTAATTTCCTAGCCTAAATTATTTCTTTAATATTAAAAAATACGTATCCCTCGCACATTTCAAGTCCAAGTCCCCATATATACAATGTCTCTCCGCCTAATGCCTTTCGAGCTCGTCAACGCACTATAAAAATATCATTATCAGTGCAAAAGTTTGCTTATCAAAGATGACTCCGACAACAGCAACAGGACACAAAAAAAAAAAAGAAACCAAGAAAGGTTGAAAAAATGTGGCAAGAAATTTGCATATTCCACAAGACACAGTATAGAAGCCAAAGACACGCGGCTGCCACTGTCATTGAAGTTGAAAAATGGCCAGGCAAGGCCAGGAAAATTGAATTGCCAACTGGTCGTCTGGGTCCCTTCCCCCTCCCATTCCTCGCCGAACTATACAGCTCCAGGACGGGCTTATCATTAAATTCAAATATCAATCAATTTATCATAAAAAGGAACGAGAGCGTCAACAAAGAAGCCAGTCGGAAGGAGAAAATGTGAACTGCAGCTGCTCGCAGGTTGAAGTTTCTCTGTCTGGAATCTAAAATGCAATTGAAAGCGGAAATTCAGTAAATCATTAGTCTTATGATTTCAAGTTGCATAAATTTAAGATTTGTTTCAACGAACAAGATCTTAAAGCAATTTAATTATATGCCTTTCAGGGCTACGTTGCGTATACGTAACGTAATTACATTACATTTCATTAAGCTAAGGGAAATTAATTATAAAGCCATTTAGACTTCAAATATCAAAGTAATTAAGTCATATTCTAACGCATTCAAAATCGAAAATTCAATAACTGAAAATCGGTCCTTTCAAAACTAGCCACAGTAGACTAAGACAAGTCCTCATGAGTAACCGCAAGGAAGAAGCTCTGAGCCCAAAAGGCGTCTATTTACCAGTTGACACTTGTGTCTCCGATTCCCTTTAAGCCTTTAAGTAAATTATTGCTAATGGCCTCCACACACCGTCTGGCATTGGGATCGGGAGTTGCTCGCCAGCAAAGTAATCACAACATTTGATTGATTGAAATCAATTTCCCGTCAGAGACATCTGTGGGTAGTGTGTGTGTGTGTTTTTCGGGTGGTTTGTGTTTATGCATATATTTGCTCTAGCTTCAGCACTGAAACAAACTGGCACAGAAGTCGAAAATGAAAGAATATAAGAATACAAATAATTTGATTTGGTTAAAGTTTGATTTGAAACAAAAACCCTTTAAGTAATATCAGAGAAAAAGGCTTTAAGGTCTTAACTGTTACCATACATATATTTTTCAGTGCATGGCTGGTGTTTGTATCTTTGACTATACGAATACCATTAGATAGCGATACGCTTGAAGTCAAGCGGGGCGACTCACGGCTCGGTTTCTCTAAGCGATTCTCCACGGCAGTTGCCATAGATGCCAGGAGCAGACAAGCGCCATGAGACGCATCGTTATCCCTTATCCCTCCCTGATAGCCGCCCGAATTTCCACCTTATTTTTTTATTTTCACCGCCCACCCTGCGTTTTTCTAATAATTTATCTCGTACTTCTTTGAGTTGCTGCTTTATTCCGCGAAATTAATTTCAAATGAGTGGCTGACTGTCATTATCTAGACTCGTATATGAATAATAAATGAAAATGCATTTGTCTGGAAACCTTGGCTCCACTCCGGGGGCCAGGCAATATTTGCCGACATTGTTGGGCGAAAGGAAAACAGAGCTGAGTACGTGGCTGGGATTTTTATAACCAAATCAGGGCACAGACCTCCCGCCCAGCTTTGAGATACAGCTGCTTTTTTGGCATTGCTTTTTATTGTTTTTTATGATCATTTGTATTCATCAATTTTGTATTGATTCGGCTGGGGGAGAGCGGCTGCCGGAGAGGCGTTTATATGCCAAGGCAGCGAAAGGATAAACAAAACTTGGCAGAAGCCAATGAATTCTGATGTTTTGTGGCCCTCACTGCCCCCTTTCGCCGATTTTCCGATGCTCCGGTTACCCGGCCCTCCGCTTCTTGGCAATTCCGCACAGCATCTTACGAATTTATGAGCTATAAAAACATCTGCCCGAAACGGACTTTGCCATCTCCTTCGGGCCCCCCTCAACTCGCTATCTCCTGCTTTATTTCCCCCTGTGCGGTAAGGGCAAACAAAAGTAAAGTGCTCCACTTTTTGATTACTTTTTGTTATTGTTTTTATGATTTTTGTTTCTCCTACTTGGCTTTTATTTTACATTTTTATATTACTTCTTCCGGAGTTTGTGTCCCTCCTTTCTTGCGTTATTTTAATTAGGCGCCAAATGCATAATAAAATAGATATTTGCTCTTGGAGTTGGGGCGAAAGCATGTGTGGAATGTGATGTCTGTCAGGGGATGCGTGGGTAGGTTTCACAAAGGGAAAATATTTTTCTACTAATCCTTGGGCTCTGCATTTATTATTAAATTTAAGAATGGAAAAGAACTGGTTCATTTCCCCAAAACACTTTATGCAAGAGCTCAATGAAAAAAGGCTCGATTCATTTTCTTATTTGTGTTCATTTGACATTCAAAGATTAAATTGATATATTACGCACTCTCTGTGGACGGCACAAGTAAAAGAAAACTCGCTGCATTTTATTGAATTTATTAAGTGCAGCGCAAATATTGTTGTTAATTAACTTTTAACCAGCACTGAGAGACGACTGACGAAAAAAGAAACTCGAATATTAAATATTAAATATTTAAAAAAGCTGCGCGCGCATATTAAAATTGCATTAAAAATGTCATTGAAATGCCTTCTTTTTTCGTATACCCACAGAGCCGAATTAATCCGGGAAAACCCCGAGGGGGTGGTGAAAAGGAAGGGGGCCGCACTGGCCGGTGGGACGGAGGAAGCGGCGGCAGGGATGCTGCGGTGGGAGAGCGTATAAAAAATTGAATATGCAGCCAACAGAATAACTGAATTCATAAAACGCATCGCCGTCAGAGTGAAATGCGGCAAAAATGAAATGTTAACAACGCCCAAAGCCGAAAAGTAGTTCGCCCATTTTCATGGAAAATAACGAAACGAGGCGCATAAATAAAAAAGGGGGAGAGCACGCGGGAGACTTTCGGCGACATCAAAGTTATTGACAGCTGTAAAGTTGGTGTAATCTCTACTTCCATTCCCACATGGTAAAATGTCAGAATTCAATTAAAATTTTATGATATGCACAAAGCAGCAAAAAGCAACGACTCGAAGGGGGACGTGAAAGTAGAAAAGGAAAGTTAAGCAGGCGGGGCCGGAGTGGGAAATTTCGCTGTCATAATGAAAGGCGCTGAATGCACATACGCGCGCACACGCTCTCAAAGGCTCATTGAGGCCATTGGCAGTTTTCCACTCCCCTTCCCCGCCCTCTGCACTTTTCCCAGATTTTCTCTTTACTTTGTGGCCGCGACAACTGCACACAAGTGCTGCGCATTTTTATTTGAGGCCAGAAGATACCCTACCAAAAAGCTGGAGCAACATTGAGTGTCCGTAAAATAATGCACAAAGGATTTTAGTTGAAGGTGGCAACTTTGCTAATTCTTCAAATAAATATTTTTATTTAAATACTACTAATATATTCATAAGTAAAGTGGAATTTATAATATATATTTAAAGTCGTAAAGCACCAAAAAATAATTAAATTAACTTGACAAACAGAATAAGGATTAGTATTTCTTAATTTCATAGGAATTCTTTCTACTTCTGAATAGTTTTTACAAAATCATTTTAAAAAGAAAATATTTTAGGTATTTTCCAAGTTCCATAGAACATTTAAAAGCCACCCAACCCGGTGCCAAAAATATTTGCCATGACAATCTGAGTTCTTTCTCTGTTTTGCCATCATGGTTGTTGCCCATCTTGAGCATCATTTGCGTGGCGATTTTTGCGCTGAGCTTTTGGTTTTTGCGCAACAGCGAAATAAAACGAAAGTAACCATTAAAATGATGGTTATAATTTAGCTAACAATTTGGCTGGCATTGTTTTGTAGCAGGGCCAGCTGCTAATGCGGTTTTATTGTTATGGATGTGGCAGTATTTTTAGCATTTTTTTATTTGTGTTTTTTGTTAGGGCACAGAGCCGGGCAGAAGGCATTGAGTGTGCTCTTGTGCAGAGGATATGCAAATGGGTATGTTAACAGGATGTTGCAGCATGTTCGTCATAAATCCTGGTGAGTTGCGTGGCCAAAGGCATGGGGGGGTGGCCCACAAATCGACCATCTGCAGTGACCTTTCAACTGGCGGCCATAAAACTGTCCCGCAGTCAGCCCGCTCCCTTCTGGGCCACTTTGCTCCAACGAAAAGCGGATGCGATAAGCTTAACCCATCCGCACACTCACTGGAGGCATTGATTACCAGCGGCGGCCCAAATAAATTACGGGAACTCAGTGCCCTGGTCCAGTCAAACGGCAAACTTTCGCCGGCAACTTTCACTTTGGTGGCAGGAGCCCGGGCAGGAGCAGAAAAACGAAAAGCTGCCGCCGGAGGCGGAATTTTTACGCTCTATTTGCGGCGAACAGTCACTGCCAAAAATCCACTGCAGGCATCTAAAGCGAGAAAAGAGACTGGCAGAGATAGCCGGATACCCTGGAAAAAGGTTGCTTAGATTTTCTACATATATATAATCTATACATGAGTATGTAAATACTGAAATTAATTCATTAATTATTCCTCAAACCCAACGAATTAAGAAGCTTAACTTAGATTTCTGTAATAAAATCACTAAGTGAAACATAGTTAATACCCTCAGAATATTTGTCTAGCAAATACACATTTAAATAAGTTTGTTTTAAGCATTTGCACTTTCTTTCCTCGCCCCAAAGTACCCTTGAGCTCTCCGCTAAATGTGTCTAAAAAAATAGAGAAGAAAACCAACATTGAGTTGGCATTTGCCATTTTCCAGGGCCGCTCTCGAGTGCGTCTCGGTGGGCGCGTGACGGGCGGGGGCGTGGCAAATGACGCGTGAATAAATCAGCTCGAGTTGCAGGCAGAGCAAGAGAGTGGGGCCAAGACATGTAAGTAATGTTTCCTTGGCCAGACACGAGCCCATCCCTGAACAGAGCTTCCGAGCCGTTTTCCGTGGGAATGTGTCCGAGGAAATGACACAAGTGAAAATATTTCAAACACTTTGGCCCGAAGTGAGCAAGAACTTGGCCCGAGTGTGTGTGGCATCGATTGAATTGTCTTTACGCTTTGGTGAGCGGCTTACAGGACTCAGCCAGGCTCTGATTGCAAGTGTGGGTATCTTATTTGCCCCAACTGGGCTTCCTTCGAGGGTCCCAAGCCTTTACTTTCGCTTGCCTGCGCTTTCTCCTAATCAAGTGCTCTCTTCCGCAGAGTGCATAAAACTGTAAAAATAGCTCGGCGAAGGTCAGGATCTACTTATAGGCGAAAGTTGGCCAAGGAAATCTAAGTCAAAGTTTTTACATATTTCAGCATTACTTAACTTTACTTTAATTAAGTTTCTTGGCAATACATAAATTTATTCTAAACTTAATTAAGGAGGTCAAAGCTGCCCTTGGGTTGAAGGAAACTCCAGGCACTTCGATACTAAATATACATATATTTTCTGTACCATTTCAGATCCTGTAACCCCATTAATCTTCCCCTACCCATCTCAATCTCATCGAGAGATTTCTCAGCTCGATTTGCACATTTGATAATTTCTGACTGTGAATCCAAATCAATTTGCTGGCCATCAACGCCCTTGAGGTTGTGGGTTGGCCTGGCCAGGTCTGACCTGGAAAGGCTTTTAGCCCAACATTTGCCTTTTCCCCCACCCACGGACCCGGGTATCCTTGACTGTGCTGATTATTTTATGCCTGGACGAGCGGTCAGACGGTGTCATGTTGTTGCCGGCCCCTTGGATTTTTTGATAAATTTTCCATATCGTTAGCAGCAGAACCACCGCCAGCAGCTGATGGGGGAGAGCGGGGCGAGTGAGAGACCCTTTTCCAGGGCTCTCCATTTTAAAGGGTGTCTCGCCCCCCGGTTTCTTTGCTCTTTTTTTTCGGGGTAGCTGCACAATTTGTTGTAATACAATATTTTCGCCATTAGGAGCCAGAAGTTCGGGGCAGGCAAATGGCCAAGTGGCAGCCAGCGGCCACTGACTTTGTTTGCTGCGCAATGTTTGCGCTTCTCTGATCTGCCAGCTCCGCCGCTGCTCCACTCCTTGTCCATGTGGACCTCGTCCTTTGGCTCCTTCGTTTACACTTTGAACCCTCGCACATGCCGCAAGTGGTGGGTGCTGTGAAAATTGAGAAGGACGCCTGGCAGGATATTGAGTTTGAAAAACAAATTGAAAACATTCCATTCCATTACGACTCTTTGAGCGTTTTGAAAAACCACGGAAGTTACTTACACATATGGGATAAGGTTTGTCTAACTCTTAAGTTTAATATTTGCAAATATTTATTAATTAAGTTAATGATTTCAGACATCAAATAAATATTTCTTTTTATAATATTTATTAAGACTTCAGGGTATCCCTTCGCTGACCTTAACCTTGCTGATTTGTCCAGTTTATTTAGGCATGAACCAAACTTGACCCAATCGTAATCCCAGTGAGTTGAGGAATTATGTTTCCAACATTTTTGGGTATATGTAGTCACACATCTTCCTTATCCATTTCTCTCTCAGTTTCCCCCCTTTTCCTCTCACTCGTTGACTGCCTAATGGAACGTAAAGTCTGCATGATTAATAGGCGTCAGTCGGTCGTTCGTTCGTCTGAGCCTCGTCAGACATTAATGCTACCAAGGCCCGAATATAAGCTTTTTTTGGCTTCCTCTACGCTCTAATGATTTCAATAAAGCCGAAACGAAAAAGTGTAGTAAGAAAGGCCAAAAGAAGTCAGCGCTTTATTTTGTTTCAATTTGCTTAGGGACGTTTTCTGACCGGATCGGGCTGAATTGAACCGAACAACAGGGTCCTGTTTGTCATGTCCTGCGACTCTGTTTACTTTTTGTCTCTTTTCCCTGGGCTTTTAGCCATGCCAGCTAATTGAAATGCTAGAATTTCCCTAATATAAAAATATATGTATCAGGGAGTTTAACGAGTAAAATCAATATAAACAACATAGTGAAAGATGATTTTAGTTTAATTAAATTTGTTTCAGGGAAAATCTCTAATTTAACTTTATGAATTATATATAAGAAATCAAATTGCATATATTATTCAGTTATAAATTTAAATTTAATCGGTTTTTTTTACATATCTATCAAAATACTCGAAAATAAATTAACATTAACATCCAAAAATTAACTTTGCCAAATAAAATCCCAAATAAAGTAATGTGCGTCCACACAGATACTGATGCCATAAAGTTGTTATATTTATATTTAATGCTTACGTAATTTGGACACCAAATACATTTTATACAATTTGTTACGTCAAACTGCTGTCACCAAAAATTGCCATGAAATATGTACGAATGCCTTGGATTACAGTTGCTGATGAACATTTTTCTGCCGCCCCTCCTCAGCGATTTCCCTATGATTTATTTGTGTTCGAGACACCTTTACTACCTGCTGCTTATGTCAAGTGCAAAGTGAAACAAAAAAACAACATAAGAAAATAGAAACAATCGAGGAGCTTCCATCAATTGGCCGAATGTGGAGATAAACTTCAACAAAAGCTTAGTGGCTCAAAATGTTTTTGTCTGGCAAACACACTCACAGGACATTGATACGAGCCTGTGGTTGTCTCTAATGTTGCAATCTGTATGTGTGTGTGGGAGTGTGTGGTGGATAATCAAAACAAACACACACAACAGGGGAAAAAAACACACCCACACAGATCCACAGTGGCTCTTGGCCATTGCGGCGACACAGTTTTATTTAAACAAAAGCCTACTTGAGCCTTTGCTCAGTTTGTCAGCAACAATTTAATGGCAATGTTTGTATATCTGTGTGGGGGATAACTAAATACATAGCACGGGTATTAGTGAGCATAAAGTACATACACACATATGTGTGCCATAAGGCTGCTATAATCTCCTGGGTAGTTTTCGTCCTGAATAAATGACAAGCGTGCATATTGGGACCAGAAAGTGAAAGTGTTGAGACTCAAGCAAGGTATCTTGATTTAAAAATCTATTTTTATAATAACTAAAAAGGTGTTTAAAGTTGGTTAATAATATAAAGAACAGCTTTAAAGGTTGTTATGAATTTTAATAATTATATATAATAACACATTTGAAGAACACATAGCTAGCTTATAAGCCGTGCAAATTACACATCATTCCGAAGAAGATATGTCTCTTTCTATTTTTTAAATAATATTTAATTAATTCCCTTGCTACATATTCAAATTCAAATCAAGGTATTTTAGCTTGGCATTCCTTATGGGCACTATGTACCCCACAAAATGTAATTCAGATCAATTTTAAGGAATAAAAATATATAAAAGCGGGACGGGTTCTCACTCACCGCATTTCACATGATTATTTTGACCCCTGCCGCTCGGCTTTCCCTTGTAAAGTGAGTCAAGGGCACTTTCCAGTGTGGGACCGACTTGATTAATGGGAAATTGTGTTAGCAGCTAATGAAAGGGGCTCACCGCCAAATGGGGGATATGGATATATATATCACAAAATCACAATATACATATATATACAGACGAAAAGCCAGAGCAGGTGGAGCTATTTTATTTGCGTTTGGCTCTGAGCTGGAGCATTATTTTTGCTGAAATTCAATGAGAACGAGCTGAATTTCCAATGAAATTTTAACGAATTTCATATTTACAGTTAGCCTGGGGAGAACAGTAGCGGGGGGGTGGTGGATGAGTGGAAACTCAGGGGGGTGGTCGATGTGGAGACGCTGTCAGAAGCAATCAGGCTGCAGGCGCTGCTCGGCAATATCAAAGAGCGTATTAACATGCAAAGCAGGGCCCACAACCAGAGCCAAAGTCAAAGCGCAAAAAATGAAAAGTGGTGGAGTTCGGTACGCAAAAAAAGCAATGATGAAGAAGGAATGCCTGGCAAGGAAAAGAAAAGCGAACTTGACTTGCCACAGAAGGCGCAACAAAATTGAAAACCATTAGGATTAATGTTTAGTTGAAAGATTTGCGCGTTAAGCCATTTTTACATGGCTGCCTTCGGCTGCCTCCAATTGCTAATGTAGTTTATGTGTAGGAGGGGCTCCGGGGGTGGGTCTAGGGGGTACTACCGGAGGGGGTCCTGCCGAGGCGGTATCCTTAACGTTAACTGACGTTGGCTTCTGCTGCGGATGCTGTTACTGCTGTTAGGCTTAAGGCGAGACGCACAAACGACATGTAAAATGTGACATTTTAATGTATGCAAATGAGATGTTGAATTAAGCCAACGCACAGACACACCCACAGAGGGATAGACAGGGCCAGGGGGGAAGGATAACAGTGGGTGCCATGGAGAGAGAGAGAGACGGAGAGCTTGGCAGGACTCCTGCTGGTGTGCAAACATTCACTCGGTTCCATATCCGCTTCCGCCGCTAAGCATTCTCTATCTCCTTTGCTGCTCTGCGCTGCCTTTTGTGATATGATTTGAAAATAATGAAAAGACAGTAACAGTCTTCCCCCGCACTTTTCCGGGCTTTCCCCCACGATTTTCCGACACCACCACCACCATTAGCAGGACTCTCACGTGTCGCTGTTGGCGGAAATGTCAACTTAACTTGCCTGAACCCCGAAAACTGTGTCAAAAACAACATGAAAATGATGGGAAAATGTGGAAACATTTACTAATAATACCCTATAATATAGGTAAAACTAAATATAAATTAAATAAATAATTTTAGTAAGATTTATCAGTTTAAAAAGTGGGTAAATAAGTCTTTATAAAATTAAATATGAATGTGAACTCGAGCTAATTAAATTTTGAATTGATCGTAATTCGGAATAACTTTATATGTTCTAATTTTGAATTCATTTAAGATATACATCTACCGTATTCCTAAATACCTTTCCATTTAATAAAGAAAATAAGGGTATGCCAAACCATAGGAATCCCAAAATTGGGGTCCTCTTGTCCAATTTATTAATTTCTATTCCGTTTGCGTCTTGCAATTTTGTCCTTATCGGCTCTTTTGTCTCTGGCCATTGGACTTGTTCGATTGTTTTCCTCTTTGGCTTTCAATTTGTTGATTGTTTTCCTTGGGATTTTCCCAGGAATTCGATTTGGGGGCGCTGGATTTTTCTTTCCCAACAGCATTGTTGTAAAAATGTTTGATTATGAAGTGTGTAAACTTTTTGCTTGTCTTCAGATTCCTGGGAATCCCTTGCAAACATTTAAAATATTTGTGTTGCTTGGGTAAATCTTTGATGGCGATAGCAGTTCAGTTTTTATTTATAGAAGGCATTTATTATTTATAGAGATTTTTAAGAGCTTCAAGTAGTTTATATATTTACATTTAGAGCGAGATTTTTGATTCACCAATTAGGACTAGATAAATCACTAAAAAAGAGTTTGTAGTTACCGACAAAAATATTTTAAGTTAAGAGTTATTCTTGCGAAATATAACGAACATTTTCCCATAAGAATGAAAATTGTAGTTCTTTAGAAAATAAAATATGCACAAATATAATTCACAATTGTAACAAACACCAAAAGAACAAAATAAAGACTACGCTACAAATTTAAAAATTGAATAAATTAAAACAATATCAACTAAACTCCGTGATCAGCTGTTTTGTAATGGTTTTTGGCTCTGATTAATGATACAGTCCAGCTGTTTCCCACTCAGCTCCTGTCGCAGCGCAATTTTCAAGAACTGGCTACCCTGATATTTGTTGTAAACGGCCTTCAGCTTGGCCTGTGGTGCATCCCGAGCCAGCTTTGCAATTTTCCCGGAGATCGGACGCAAATGAAAAGCCGAGTACCGCGAGTAGAAGGTCAGAGTTTCCGACCAGTGGCGGCCGTTGAACCCCGTAGCTTCCCTATGGTCTCCATTTAGTATTTTCAGCGACAGGAACAGCGAGGCAGCGGCTATCTCCGAGGGTCTGCAGCTACAGAGGCCATAGTCCAAGGCAGCCAACTCGATGAAGTACTTGGCCAAGGCGTGTTGCTCGTCCTTTGCGGCGGCAGCCTTCGAGTAGCGACGCAAGAAGTGAATTGGCAGCGGACGCGACAAGTTGCAGTCGATGGCCCTGAGGATCTGCAGCTCCATCTGGCAGATCTGGCGGGCCGTGTAGGTGTTGTCAGTGAGAAAAACAAAATCTTCGATCGCAGTCGGTAACTGCACCTCGTACTTGGTGGCGATGAAGAGGGCTGTAACCCCAACCAACTGTAGATAGGTGCGCTTAGTATCCTTGATCACCTGCAGGTAGCGATCGATGATGGCCACTGCCAGCTGAAAGGTCTCTGGAGTCAGGTGCAGCTGCAGGTGGACTGCGTTGATCCAGTCGATCAACACGGCTCGCATTTGGGGAGACACTTCCTTTTGGCCCGCCAGGTGATCCTTGAAGATGGGTTGCTGCTTCTCCACTTGGTACAGATAGTCATAGATGTCGTTTACATATTCAGAAACCAGGAACAGCTTCTCTTTGTCATCTGCATCAATATCTTTGAACCCCTTTAATCTCTTTCTCGAAGGTGACATGGTCTTAGGAGCAACTCTGTTGCTGACTGTGGTGACCAGTGGCTTCTTCTCACAGTGAATTTCCATGCGAGCCGGGGCATTTCGCAGAGTATTTGCCAACTTAAGGTCCTTGAGTTCTTTCTGGGCCACATCTTTGGCTATATTTACGCGGTTTAAGCCACGATTTTGTAGATCACCCAGGGCAGCGCGTTTAGCTTTTATTTCTTTTGAATTCGATGTCAATTTCCTTTTTTGCATTTGTTTTAAATTCTCCGAGGCGTTCTCCTTGCCTTGCATTTCCAGAGCTATGCCTCCCATTCTTTTTCTTATTTTAACTATACAAATACTAGTTATACCAAGGAGCAGACTCTTAATGGCTTTTTTGGTTTTATGTTACGAATTATAATATCTTGTGAATAGCTTAATCAATGTACAATTGTATAATTACAATTAAAAAATCAAATGTTGCTGAGATTGAGTACTAACTTCTCAAAAATCAAATAGCACAAAGCTAAGCTGCAGTAAAAGTTTAATTATGTCTTAAAAAATATATAATTTCATTTCAAGCTGTACTTCATTCATTCAGTTTCGCTGGCTAAACTCTCATTTCGTTTGTACGACCTATTATCACGAGTCAAAATCATTCCTTTTAGATAATCCCCAGGGTGAACTTATCACTATTATTACCCCCATTTAAATAAATTGCTGCACACTTGACTCCTGGAAACTTACGCACATGTTTGCCATTAATGTTTAGACATACCCCCGGAAAAAAACATTAAAAAAAGAAACAAGAAAAAAGGCATTTAAAATAGAGACCCGCAACCCCTTCATTAATTACGAACCATTTAGGATGCATTCGGTACAAAAAAGGGTATCCTTTTTATATATTTTTAGAGAGAGAGAGATTTATAACTCACCGATTAGGACTAGTATCACATGTAGAATATACCAAAGCTGCAGACTTGTGGCGGCTGTCCTTCGACCGGCCACGCATCCTGTGGCCGACTTCCTCGTCCCTGGAGCCTGTTGCTCGGCGGCAACCGTTCGCTGCTGGTGGCAATGGTGGTGCTCGGTTTTATTATGGCGGTGCGGCAGCTGGTGCTGAATAAACGGATCCTGGGCACACATTTTGGCCGCTTTTGCCAACGTTAAATGCCCCAAACGAGCCACGCCCACACGCACTAATGTCTTTATTAATTTCGGTGTGAAAATTTCACTTATTTCATTTGGACATTAAGTTGTTTCGGGGGTTCCCCCTTAGTGCTGCCTCTGTGCGGTAATAAAATGTTGGCTATTAATCACTTTTAATCGCGACGCGAACGAAAACAACGGCAAAGTTAAAGGCAAAAACTATTAAACGTCCTTGCCGTTGCGGGGCGGCACTGCAGTCAAGTTAAAGACATAAATTTTCAAGCATTTTGGCCAAAGATTAATTACACAGCAGCCTTTTCTCGGTTTCTCGGCAAGGAAAAGCGTGAAAAAGCGGAAAAACAACGAAACGGAGACCTTGCCACATAAATTCGAAATCCCTGGCCCCTTCCCCTCGGACTCCTTAACCCCTTGGTTGATTTAGAGCGTCAGGAAAACGCTTGCCGGGCAATTGAGTTGGTGACTTAAAGTCCAAGTTGGAAAGGAAACTTCTTCTTAGGATAGAAGGGTAAAAGGAAAATCGGGGGAAAATACTTAACGCCTAGACAAGAATGTGTGTCACAAAAATCGATTGAATTCCACAAATACAAATTATTTTCAAGAATGCAGTAAATTCGGAAAGCCACAATAAACGTCAAAACTCCCCAAAAAACATTCTAGCAAATCACACAGCAAAATATGGCCCATAAACGGAAGGATTAAATAAAAAATATGTGCTGGAAATAATGGCCATGGCAATCCGGTCGCCCAGAAAGGCAATTAAAAATATTTGTTTATTGTGGCTAATACTCTTCCGGAATTTCGGTTTCAGTCCAAGCAATATTCATACATCAATTTGCTGAAATAACGGCCCCATCTCAGGATTCGGATGGAAATTTAGAAACTTATTTCACTTTATAATTATTCAATCTGTGCCAGAAATTAAACACAAGCCGCATTAGTCAGATAATTGGAGTAATAAATTGGCAAAGAAAATGAGTAATATCATGATGAAAATTTTAAAATCTAATCTAATTTATTCTGGCCAAAGATACCATAAACAAACATTATTCAATATAAAGGAAATTATACATAATCAAGGCTTCTACTTTTTAATCATATATATTTATGAATGGTTGATGGTATTCGAAAAGGACACCTGCACATGCCACATGCCAGTCCTTGTAACTGCCGCCTCAAACCAGCTGCAAATATTTTAAATATGCATGTTTTTATTGTACCCCCGCATTCTGCCATCGCTGGACATTATTTATGGCCATTCACAAATCTAGCGACAACAAGAGCAATTAACAAATATTTATAAATATTTATAAATATAAATATATTGTCATTGCCCGACAGCTAACAATAATATTCAACTTTTTCCGCTCCTCGCTCGTGTTGTTTTTTAACTTTCCTTTTTGTTTAAAGCCCACAACAATGGCGGAAAAGGCACGAATAAACAGCCAGCAAGTCAGGTGCAGATAGCAAAAGCAACAACAGCAAAAAGAGCTGTTAATATAATTACAACAAAAATAAAATCGCGCACAATAATAGTCCGTGGAGCGGCTAGAAATATGCACCGCCAAGTATACACAGACCGTGTCCTGTGTAACCACTCCCACCCGCCCAGGCAACATAATTAGCCTAAATTGAAGCAGAAGCCAGCAGGAGAGGGGAAAGCAGGGCGGCGGGGGCGGAGGAGGGGGCGGGACAAGAAAAAATGACAAAATATAATTAAAGATTAAAATGTTCGCCGGCTGAAAGTGGAATTTATGATGGCAAATTTTCAGCTAGCGCAGCTCGAGCCAGTCGAGTTCTGTTCCAGATTTTGTTTTAAGTAAAAATAAGGTAAATAAGTAAAAAAAGGGATTTCTTGCTGCTTAAAAAAATAGCAAGCGAAACACAGATAGTTATAGAGTAAGGAAATCTTGGGTTTACTCCTAAAATAAAGATACTATCTTTAAAGAAAAATAAGACTTGCAAAACTTGAAGAGTATGACTGGGTTTCATATTATTTATAATCTAAATTTTAGGAGTTTAAAACAATTAGAAATATCTTTATACCAAATTTTTGTTGAATGTTTAATAAGAAGGCTTCTAGCAATTTGATTTACAACCTCTGTTCATATAATTATTAAAAATATTAACCTAAGAATCACTATTTCATGATGATTATAATACTTTACTAATAAATTCATTCTCTATCAAGCTTTTAAAATATTTTCGGTTAATAACACTGTTATATTGTTATTTTGTCTGTCATTTTAAAATCTAATTTTTAATTAAGCTGACAGTTAAAAATGTTTAATTAAATTTTGATTTAATTTGCTATTTTTAATTTGTTACTTAAATATTTAATTTTTTTTGACTTTGTAATTACTTTTAAATTATTTCTCTTGCTCTATTTTCGCGCCTTAATTAACCGCAACAGTTTCGTCAGTTTTCCTCAGTTCTCCTCAGTTTTCCCCCGCTTCTCCCCGCTTTTCCGTACACTAATAACAGCAAATGCCTGACAAATGCTCTTGGCACGCAACAAATGCCGCATTTTCCAGCAGGAAAGAGGCTCAAAGGGATTTTTTTTATATTTTTGTAACTGCATATTTCCCCCCCTAAGCACAGATTTTCTTTGGTTTTTTTCTATGTTGCGTTTTCTGTTATTATTTTTTCCGCCACACTTGCACTTTTCGTTTCTATTTCGGCTTTGTTTTTGCGTTTTTCTCTTTGTTTTTGTTTTATTTTTTTTTGTAAACACGGAATTACTTTTAGTGGCCACTCACTCTCACACACACACGCCAAGTGGTCGGGCCGTGTGCATGTGTGCCTCTGTTGGTGTTTCGTCTGAGTTTTCGGTTTTTCGGGCTGCTTCGAAAGGAGGCTTCGAGTTCCGCGCGCGCGACAAAAAGGACGTGCGTTCGCCTCAAAGTGGAAATTGCGACTAAAAAAAACTCAAGTTCGCAGTGCCAAGTGGGCGGGTGGCGCCATCGCACGGCCAACGGCGGAACCCGGCTGGATTGAGCGACCTTCGCGGCCTAAGGGGGAGAGCGAGAGCAGAAAGCTTTGTCTTTGGCCACAAAGAGCGGGAGAAATGGGTAAAGAGAGTGAGCATACATTTCTCTTCAGATTTGTTTCAATGCCAAAGCGTTTCGATATGTTAGCAGTGAAGAGCAAAGGTCAGTTAGCAGAGTTATTGGAGGACGTGGAAATGTTACGAATAATGTTACTGAAATTATAGTTGGAACTAACATTACTTACCTACTGACATAGCTACCTACCTACATACCTATTGACTCAAGTCGTCCTTAATATATATACTTTTATATCTTCCAGTAAACTTACATTTTAAGATTAATAAATAAAGTTTCAAAAACATTATGCTTACTCACTTATTTAATGTAATTTTGATCTTATTTTTTATTATTTATTTATTTATTTAATGTCCTGAAGTGAAAAGAATACTACTAATAAGTTACTGGTACTGGCATTTCAAATAAAAGGCAGATATATTAAATTGATTTTAAAATAATTAAATAACTTATATTTAAATTTGTTTACTTAATCATTTTGTGTAATTTGGTAATTTTAATGAAATAATATCTATTAAATATGTTTAATCTCTACTTGCTACTTAAATAAACTTTAATCATGTTTGTGATAACAGATATTACCTTGCGTAGGGTTAGTTAACAGTACAGAGCATTTAACATGGAAGCTCGCTGTTACACCTCGCGTAAATATTTCAAAATAAGGGGAAATTTTCTATTATCAGTGCTATGTTATTAGTAGAGCCAAAAATGTTAACTTTTAAACGTTTTAAAAAATAATAAAAATATAAAATAGATAACATAAAATAAATTTTTAAAGAAAAAAAAAAAACACAAAAAATTAACCCTGTACATAATAAATATCATTAAAAAAATTCACAATTAATAAATTTTGAAAAACAAAAATAAATACATTAAATGTTTAATAAGTTAAAAATAAATACCTGCCAAAAATATCTCCTATACAGCTGACCCTCATCAACTTCCCCATCAATCATACGCACTGTTGACCAAACAAAGTTTCAAGGCAAAAATACAACCCATTGGAAAGCAAAAATAAATTGTAATTATTTTCACAATACTTTTTGCACAATTAAGCGGCATTAAACCCGAGGACAAAATAAAAATAAAAACTCATTCGGCAAATACATAAATGCCTGCGAACAACACACATACAAGCACAAGTGACTGCAGATACGAAAATCAAATATAAATGGACGCTATGCTTAATGAAATAAAATGTAAATTTAACTGTCACTGTAAACCACTTAAAAATAAATATGAAAAATTATCACAATATTTAATGAACCAACAGACCAGAAAGCCAAACTCCAGCTGATGACGCCAGGGGGAGGCTGGAAGGGCTTTTGAAATTATCCCTGATATATGACTTTATCTATGCGATGCACACAGGACTGAATCGGCGGCAGGGGTTAAGTGAGCGACTTTTGTTTGCCCAACAGCAGTGACAATGAGGAAAAATGGAAATCAAATCGAAAATGGAATTAAATGCAACAAAAACAGAGCCTTGACTTCGTTCAAGTATCGTGAGGATAGTGTAGGAAATATGACCAAAGGCGTAATTGGGGATTCGATTATTAGAAGTCTGACCTCTGAATTTCTTCTCTTGAAGATAAATATTAAAATACATCATTATCTATATATCATATTTTAAATTATCTATTAATTCGAGTGAATTAATTATGAAAGTAATAATTTAAACACCTGAATATAAAATATATTAATTTCACATTGGTAAACAAGTATGGTTAAAGTTATCTTCCATATTAACTATGAATTGTATATTGTTAAATTTAATTTTCTAGGTAATCCCTTCACTGATTGTTACAAATAATTTAATCACTTTAAATGAATTTTTATCCTGCAACTCTCATAGTTCTGGCTCCTCGTTTTCATTCGCAAATGCCTGTGTGTGTGGTTCACTTAAGTCCTGTGCCGGACTGAAATCGGTGAAGCACTTGAAATTTTTAAGCTTACGTGGTTCCCGACCATTGACGAGGGGTATTTCAGAGGCGGCGGCCGAGAGGCTAGAGCTCTCCACTTTGTGTGCTCAGCTAATGGTTCAGTCTGGATTAGGTTGCTCTTCAGCAGATGCCTTTCCGACCAGAAACATTTGCGGCAGAAACAACAGAATCCCATGCAGCCTAATAAAGACACAAATATGAAAACTAAATATTAAAAATACAAATGGAAAGTGCTCCTTAAGTGCAAAGGAATACAAGATGGGATTAATTTTTGCAACAATAAAAACAAAATTAGTACAAAGAGAAGGTGAGTGGAATAAAGTAAAAAAATGATTTAATAATGAAATAATGAATCTTCTTGAAAAAGGATATTTAATATAACAATTAATATTGAAATCTTTAAGCTGGTTTCTCTCATTGAACTGATCGAGTTAGTAAGATATACTCATAAAACGCACTGTACATTGTTTCGCATATTGACGGCCTTCAAAGTGGGTCCCTTTCCCAAGAATTCGCACTCCCTTGCCCATTTGGCAAAAGTCAACTTTCACTTCCATAACTTTACCCGCAGCTGTCATAAAAAAACGCGCAGAAGAAAAACGTAACGAACGTATTTTCTCGACCAGGCCCTAGGGGAACGGATGCCTAGGGGGTGTGGGTAGGGTTAAGGCGCACACATAAATTAATACGAAATACACTTAAACAGGAGCAGAACAAAAGTAAAATATAACGAAAAACTTTTGTGCTCATTGATTTATTGCGTTAATATTTCTGCTTTAATGCATCAAATAAATTAAATTGTCTTACGCACCTTTCAGCAGTCGAAGAGGGGAAAACTTTGATGCCACTTCGAGGGGCGGAAAATCACAGGGAGGGACCGCGTCTAACAGGGCATTATTTCCCGCGCGAGAAGAGAGCGAGCAGCAAATGCATAACTTCGATTTCGTAAAAAACAAATAAATATTCATAAAAAATTATTCTTTCTTTTCCCACGCACTTCCCACACTTGGACGTCTCTCTCCCACCCGCCAGAAAAGCACTTTGCAGGATCTTCAGTCGCCGCCGCCGCTGCTTTGCATACTGAAGGAAAAGCGAATGCTGGCAGTAGGGGGAAAAGGCGTTTGAATTATAAATATTCATTTATGCTAAGCAAGCTGGGAAACGCTGGGGAAGTACGGGGGGGATGGGGACAAGGGCAGCGTGAATTTTTCCAGGTGTATGCGGGGGTGTTACCTTCGTCGCGCCTGTCGTCTTCACCACACCACCTACCCGGCTGCTCCTTTCGGTCCTGCTTCTGTCTTGGCCTCCTTACCAACAGGTCGTATGATTGATTTAATTACGGTGTAAGGCGTGTTTTTTGTCAGTCCTCGGAGCATTAAACTTTCTCTCTTTTTTTGTGTTTGCCCCACAGACAGTGGCAAATGGAACCTATTTTTAGGAATTACAAGGATCCACTAACAGGTTGTTAATAAATTGTTTACCTTACTGAATGGGTAATAATCACTGCCGAGGATCTACTACATAAAAATTCTGGAAAAATCTATAATTTATGGTCATTGGAATCATTAATTTAGTGGATTAAACGTTATTTCTATTGTAACTTAGATTGCATAAAAAATAAAATTATTTGACTTTTAAATTATTAAATTTATGTTAAAGGTCAACATTTTTATTATAATTCTATAAATCATATATTTAATTTCTATCCAAATTGCAAGTAACTGCTTGACAAATTCTTATTTCTCTGAGAAACTTCCTTGGGCTCGAAATATTATTTCGTTAATTATGCATTTCTTTTTAGAATATTGTGGTTATTTTCGGACCTTTTGTGGTATTGTTTTTTTCCACATCTTAATTCGGCTTTAACTCGGTGGTAAGTCATTAAACCTCCCCAGCTTCCCATCCCCTCAGCCTCTTCGTCGGAGTGCTTATCGCTATCCGACCAAATGTTTGCAATTTATGTGCTTCGCTCATTGTTGCCGCTGCTCTGTTTTGAATGAAAGGCTCGGCTAAGCGCCAACGCCCGCATCTACACATAATTTCCGCTTTTCCTTTGTAGCGCCCACAGCATCGGATGGGCGGCCGGGGCGTGGCCGAAAGGGAAACAAACAAGCGGCAGTCGTACTTCATGTAATCAACATTTTAATTGCGGAAACGGAACTCGCACACATGCAAGCGCACACACGGGTACAACGTGGCGTATGTGGAGTATCTGTTACAAATTACGCATACGCACTGTATGCTCCGCTCTGTTATAGTCCCCAGAGTGTGTTTTTTTCTGGTTCTCTGCAGACCAGCAGCAAAAAAAAGGCAGCACCACCTCGCTCTATCTCAAATCTCTTTTCCATCCCATTCTCGCAGGAATTCATTACATCAAATATAAAGAAAGTTTTAGGCAATTTGCCAAACATCCCAGGGAAAGAGAAAAACCCTTTGCCCTCCCGCACTACCTAAAAGAGTGTGTACATATATATATATATATATATATATATCTGTATAAGCCCACTCAAATGCTGCAGGTGCAGCATAGCTGCATGCAGGTAGCCCAAATCTACTTAGCTGATGGCGCGGTCTCCCGCGGGGGGAAAGGTAAGCGGGGAATGCGGTGCCGCTGCTAGGTGGCTAGGTAAACGTAAACGAATTTGCGAATATGCAGCAGCCGTGGCAACAACATCGAACGAAATGCCTCAAAAAGGCTTCCGCAGAGGGGGTACTCTGTATAAATCAATCAGTCAACGAAAGAGAATTCTTCTCCTCGAAACACAACTATAAAATATATTTAGAAAAGATACTGATTATTGGTAATTTAAATAGTAATAAGCAACCTATAATTGAATACGAAAGTAATGGATTCATCTTTAAAATCTCATGAATTTATTGATTAAATTAACCCAAATGTTTATTGTATTTATAAATCAAACACACAAAAGAGACTCCTTTCATAATCTCATTTTCTAATCACTTACCTACCTTAGCCTGTCATGATCCGCTGACAAGTTGCTACCTCGGATATCCTTCTATCCACTCCCCCCTTTGCACCCCTGTCGTGCCCTGTTTTTTCACCAACACTTTCCTTATAGATGCCAAGCCAGTTTGCCGAAACACTTGAGCGACAATGGCAGGCGCCACAGCTCGGGGCTAAGCAATGCAGACGAAAGCCCAAAAGCCTCGAACCCGAAGCCCCCAGTCCCCCAGAATGTCCTCTCTGCCCCGACTTGCACTATTTTTTATAGCTGCATCAACAGCAGCAGCAGTAGCAGCAGCAGCAGCTACAGACATGATAAATTCTCTTTAGTATGCGGCATACATGAGTGATGATATTAACCAACAACAGGCAGCTTCCTTCGGGGAAAGGCGCTTAAAAGGGGGGCGACACTGACAAGTTAGTCAGCCAAAAAGGGAAGAGGGATTTCTTCTACCTTCTACTCTCTTTTTTTTTTGAGCAGGTAAATGTTGGGAGCCACAGGAAGTGTGCCGAGTGTTTGGCATACTGTCTATGGATGGTGGTTGGATTGATGGTTGAAGTGCAAAGTGGAGTTTGATCTGCGGGAAAGTGAAAGCTAAAAGTTGAAGAAATTATATGATATATCTTCTAAATTCTATATTATTTATAATTAATAAATAGTTAAAAATTATAAAATTCTTATAATCTTCTTCTGAAAACCTTGTGACAGTTCCGTTTTATGTCAGATACACATTTGCTTTTGTTTCATTACCATTCTCCTTTGTTGCTCACATTTATTTTCTGATTGTTCTTTGTTCTTGTTGAGTTTTCTGTGCAGATTTTAATAGTTTATCCCAAAATGAGTGAAAACACCTTGAAGCTATCCAAGTCAATTTATTCCATCACTTCAGGCCTGACAATTCACGCCTCGGAATCGCAACAAAGTTCGGGCTCAAATGGCTTACGTACTAAGAAAAGTTATAGAGAAGACTACAAGCTCTCAAAAGAAGGAATCAAATCTTATTCTTTATCCCTGCCAACTGATAAAGAGAATGAAATTACAAAGAACCAAACAAAAAAGGAAATAAAACCAATTAAATCTATCTTAAAGAACTCGGCTTCTACCAGAACAAGTACAAGATCTTCAAGGACATCTGCCAGAAGAGAAATAGGGACCCTGAAGAAGGTGACCACGTCAACTAGAGGCAGAACAAGTAGCCTCAAGAGTCCTGTGGAAATAGCACGTCCAAAGAGAAAACAACCAAATGAACTCTCAGAAAGCAAATCCCTACTGTCGGTAATATCTAAAGTCTCATCCCGGAGTCAAAGGAGTTTGTTCCGTGATGTCGCCTTTAGAAATTACCCAATCAGTTCGAGTTTCACCTCCACAGGATCTGCACTGTCGCTTTTTTCATCTAAAACCCAAATGTCCACCATCTCGCAGGGACTCAGGGAAAAGTCGCAGAAAAAGGTTAATGGTCCTTGGGGATTCCAAAGAGTTAGCATTCTAAAAGCACAGCCAAAGGAGTCTGATCCCCGTTTAGTAAAATCCCAAACAATGGAAGCAGCTAGTGTTCAGGCACAGTCAAGGAAGTCATTGAAAGCGTCTGATCCGATCTGTTCATCGGACTCCGAGGATCAGGCCATGGTCGAGGCAGAGAGTCCTGACAGAGAGTTAGAGGAACCGTTGACTGATGAACCAGCTGAACGAAGTGTTTTTCTACAGACCTTCCGTAATCTGCCCGACATTGATGATTTGTCGAGCACAACAACTCTGGAGACAGTGGAACCACCTGAAGAAGAGACCGACTTCCAGTATGTACCACCCGTTGATCAGGATAGCAGCTATGAGTCCGATATATCACTGACACCGATTAGTTCTCTGGAAGAGGTCGAAAGTTTCACAGCGGTTCAGGTTAATAGCCTTCTGAGCACTGACATTAGCTTGGATCTCCTAAGTGAAAGTGAGGATGAGCCCCTCAAACTTCCAAGTTTTGTAGAGCCACACTTGGAGGATATATCCGTCCTTATGAATATCGTAGAGCAGAATAAAGTTGATGTTGTCTTTGAGAGCTCCTCATCGATCGCCAACGATAAACTCGGATCGCCGTTAATCGATAAAATCGAGGAATTTCTTGATGACTTACTCCAGCAGGCGGCGAACTTAGCCTACGAGAATCGTATGCGGCGAATTCTGGACAAAGAAAAACTGGTGGATGAGCTGAAAGGACTCTCAGTTCAATATAAAGCCGCATTGGAAGAGAATCAGTGCCTCGACCAAGTCATCTCTGAGTATTTTATGAGACGAAAGGAGTTCGCATTTGTCGTCAGAGACGGTGATCATTCTAGGATACACATACCGCGGCTCATGGAAGCCATTAAGTCGCTGGATTTTAATTTAAAGCGAGAAGAGGAGACAAAATTAGTAATCGATGACCTGTTGGAAAAACTTAGGGCACGTGAGAAAATTGCCAAGGGCCTCGAGGTGCAGAAAGTCGAGCACTTTGAGGCCGAGGTCAGGAAAAGTATCCTGAAGGACGGCTTTAAACGTCTGAATTCTGTGATCAACAATCTGTTCAGGGAGATGAACGCGGTCCGCAACGAAGTGTCCAAATCTCGACTGAAAGTGGCCTCTGTTAAACATCAGCTGGCGACCATGCAGATTGTGAGTTGAATTAGTTATTATAATAAATAAATATTTATGATTTTATTAATTAGAAATCAAAGCAAGTGGAAGACCAGGGCGCCGGCGTAACTGAATATTTGGCCAATCAGGCGGTCACCCAAACTCTAGGCGTGAAGATTTGGGGTAATTTACTTCGTAAACTATTCCATAGTTTAATTAAAAACACTTCCTTGCACAACCCAAGAAAGGAACGCCGAGCTGAGCCGCCTGAAGGATCGCGTCACCCACGACCTCCATATAATTTCGCATTTGAAGGAAAAGGAGAAGTTAAAACAGGGTCTGCTGCAGGAGATGAGGGACAAGCTGATGACGAAAAGGCTGAGGCACAAGCAGCTCCGAGACCTGTTCCACACTGAAATGGCACGCCGCAAGCGTCTGAAGAAGGAGACAGAGAATGCCCGGAGAGGTTGCCTGATACCCTATCCGAAACTGCTGAGGGACTACGATGCCACGGAGGATCACCTGTGGGCCAAGCAAAAGGTGATCCAGAAACTGAGATCGGAGCTCAATCGGATGGAAGGAAGACTATCGCATGTCGAAGACAACATGGCCGCTTTTATTCAGACGGCCCACGGGGAAGCATAAGGAAATCTTCATATTCTTAATATCTATCTGTCTTGGTATCTATCAGTCTTGCACTCAAATATAATATTTTTAACCCACTCCTGGTCCAAATAACTATCATAAGTTCCCTAAGATCCTACTAAAGACGCTTGTTCATATATTAAGACCATGTTTTGCATATTTTGGCAGCTGCCATATATCTTAGTTCCCGGACCCTGAACAAGACTACGAAAACATTGGACACACAGCCAACGCATACCTGCTTACATGTACATGCCGCTGGGAGTGTATTAGTCTGCGGTGAAGTGGTGGCAGGATCCAAGGATGTGTCGGGGCGGAGGACAAAGTCAGGGGGAAGTCCTAAGTCTGTCCAGGCTCGTGTCCGTGTCTGGTTTGGCCTGCTCCTTGGTATGCACATTTCATGTTGCACTTAAAAACAAAAAACGAACAGGTGAGCTCAGGTATGTTCCAGGGCAGCTTGTTCAGCAGGCCGGGGTGGTGCGGGGCAGTGGAGCACACAAACATGTGGCGAAAACTAATAGCAAAAAAGAAGCAGCAGCAGCAGCCAGCAGCCAGCAAAAACCGAACCAAAACGAACCGAGTTAGGTTAATGGCAAAGGTGCTGATGCTGCTGCTGCTGCTGGTGCTGCTGCTGGTGCTGCTCCAGCTGAATTTGCAGCACCCTTTGGCCCCGAACTAAGCAGTTCCTTCCCACGGTCACCCCAACATCACCCATCCCTGTATGTATTTTTTATGGTCCTTTTTTTTTGGTCTTGTGACCAACATTAGAGAAGAGACAGGTGCACGCCTGCACTGTCCATATTTTATGGAGCTGATTTCTGTATCAAATAATACAAATTAAATGAGTAGTAAAAGATGCTATTACTCTAGCTTATAAGAAATTGAATTTGTTATTGCAATAGAAATTAATAAAATAAATTCGTGAATACTTTTTAATAACTATTATCCTTAAACACCCTACAATTTTATAATTTGTTTAGAATCAAGCTGCGTTTTACTTTAAAAGTAAGAAACTCACTCAAAATAAAGCCCTATAGTAGCACATTTTATACTTTTTATTGAATTTTATTCCTAGTGTATGATTTTCCTAGGTGGCCCCTATATGTGTTTTTAGCACGCATGTTCCAAGCGCTTATCGCCATCGTCGCATCGTCGGCTGCTGCTAAAAGAGGTTAGAGAGATTTTTCCCTTCAGCTTTTCATTTTATTTTTGGTAGGAGAAAGTGTGGGCTAAAGAGTTAAAGGTACTCCTGCAGGCGAAAGGGGGTGGCTATAAAAGTATGGTGCGGGATTCTTGGCAAGCAAGACGAAATTCCGTTAGCTAAATTCGATTTTGCACTTGAGCCGCTTGCAAGCCAGCTAATGCAGAAGAGCGACCTTCCACCATCTCTCAAACCCTCCTGGTTTACACACCTTGTTCTGCACCTTTATTTCCCTCAACTAAAAGCTACTTTGGGCAGGCTGGCCAACTGGAAGTTGGGGCAAAAAATGCTAAAACTAAAGCTAATGCGCTTAGTCAAATGGTTGGAAAACAGGAGAGGCGATTGAGAGCTTCTTATAATGGGTTCTTCTTAATTGAAAAATATTTTTAGCAAAGAAGATTAAAAGTACAAGAATTAATTCTAGAAAGCATAAGTATATGTAATAAAGATGGCTTAAATATTGTAAACAGTTGACTACAAATGGAATACCAACTGTTCCTAATAACAATCTGTAAATTAAAAATTGTATATATAAGAGTCTTGGAAATAGAATAAATAAATTTTAAATAAATGCAAGAAATAATTCTCTAGTCTGTAAATATTTACCACTTATCCAAGGTGACTATTTCCAATTCTTGAGCTACCCTTTAGCAAAAGTCACAGTTGTGCGATGGCGGCATACTTTGCCACACTGAAAGCAATTTGAGATACTCAGTAGCTTACCTGCAGCACACACCTTTGCATGGAGCATATGCAATGCACGTCCGAATTTGCATCTTCAATCTGCAATTTGGTCGAACGGAAGGCCGGGCCGACTATCTATGGCCCGGCATCTATAAGCCAATTTCCGCTGCGCTTTCCTGCTGTTAGTTGTTGCCTGACCTGGCATTACATAGCATTATATAATTCGACGTTGTTTCAGCTGCTGTCGCGCTCAATTAACGCAGTTTGGCGTTTTTGGAGCATTTCCCTCGCGAGTGCATTTCCCTTTCCTGCGAAACCGAATGCAGGGGATCATGATGATGCTGCTGTAAGTGTTTCCGCCATATTACTAATATCATGACACAAAGAAGGGCCAGGGAAAAGGGCTACAGTGCGCGCCAAAGCTGTAATCGTTTTAGACCGGAAATTGTTTCGTTTAGGCGTTAAAAGCAATGGTGGTAAGTTGAGTTGTATAGGTAAAGATATTAAGATACAAAAATATTTATAAATAATATTATTACATAATTTAAATCTTGATGTTATTTAAATAATTCAAGTATAATGTAAAAATACAGAAATTGTTAAATTGAATATTCTCAGTTATCTCCTATCCTTAAGTTTGAAGAAAATAACTTAAATAATTCCAAACAATTCTAAGACAAGTTCAACCATCTAAAATATAATATAAATAATATCCTGGCCATATACCTTTGGCCCTCACTGTCTGCTGCAAATTTGATTAAGCTGCGCTGCGATTTATGCTTGGAAATTATTTATAAATAAATCTAGTTAACTATTTGCCTGCAGCGGAGAAGGACGTCAGCCCCTTCCTGTTTTCGTGCCACGCCCCCTTCACGCTTCCTTGCCGCCCCTCACATGGTGCATTCCACTTAAAGCGTGCCACACACATCCACACACATCCACGCACACACACACATTTTGAGTAATAAACTCATTTCATATGCTGACTGCTTTTTCATTTCAAAACTTTTTTTCGCCCTCTTTCGGTTTTCCTGTTGTTTGCCTCTTGTTAGCTGGAAAAAGGGAAGAGGGCTAACTCCTAGCAGGGTCAAATGATATACGAGTATGAGCTGTGTTCACTTTTTGTTTTGCTCCTCCAGTTTGGAACCCTTTTTTCCTTTAACCATGGAGTTTCTGGAGTTTTAGTTGTTGTTCTGGTTGCAACTTGCCCGGGAAATATTAAATATGCATACGCTAAATGCACCCAAAGTCGACTGTTCCCGGTGCCTATGTAGCTTTTATTTACCAGGTAATTCGGGAAAGTAAAGGGTATATTATATTTTAATAATGGAATGTAAGGGATTTCACCATTTAAAAGGATATGTGGGTGTTAGCTTAATGATTCGATGCCTTGTTTGAGGGGGAACGTGATGAGATGGAAAAAATAACACACAGAATTATATGTCTAGTTCAGCCTTGTAAGCTTTAATATTTCTTTTATTTCATGTAAATTACATCCAAAATATTATTATTACAGAGTAGTCTTCTGCCGAAAATTCCAAGAAAAGCGTGTTTTCAACACTCTTTGTTTGCTAGTGTTAAATGTAGGTGAAACCCGCTGTCAAAATGCCTGACGTAGCTGTAATGAAATTTGCGCAGACCACGTCGCCGGCAATCCTCTGGCTGCATCGCCCTCGAATGGCCACCGCCTCATTTCACCTGGAACAGCACTGTATCGCACTAAACACAGTTGAGTGACATTTTAATAAAGTGCTCACTTGTTCAATTAAATGCCTGAGGCTTAGGGAAAAAGAATAGCTCGAGCATAAAAAGGTAAAGTGCAAAAGCAGACAAACAGTCACTCAGTCAGTCAGCCAGTCAGTCAGTGAGTCAGATGGGCCACGTAGCGGATACGTAATATTCCAACTGCATTCTGCCGATGTCTTTTGTCTGACATTCGATTGTGTTTAGCTAACAAGAGATGGATGGCACGGATGGATGCATGGATGAATGGGCGGAATGATGGGTCGATGGCTGGATGGATGGATGGATGGTCCTTTGGCCGGATGGTTGGTTATGTCAGTGCATTAGCTTCTAGGTAGCGAACAATGACAGTTCTTGGGGTCACGACACATCTGCAAGTGTTCCATTGAGTTGAGGTTGAGATACCATAGTTGCTGTGCAATTACTTGGCTGACTGCAAATGAGCAGCTTATCGGGTGACAACGCCAATAACTGCACTCTGTGGTGGCAAATAATAACGTCGATGACATAATTACCGCTTATAAATTACACTTTGAACAGAAATGGAGTGAGTTATGGACTGAATGAACCTAAAATGCTTAAGTCTCTCTTCTTTTGCATTATTTTACTTAATTTATGCAACTAAATAATGTTTTTTAGTTCCACAACAAAGGAAAACAACTGCACAAGTATTTCAAAGCCTTTACTTGTTTAGCTATTATCTAATTTTTAAACTTTTTATTAGATTTTGATGCGGATTTGTCCAAGTTGATTTCACGCAGCCTGAAAGCACAGGAATAAAAAATATCAGACACAGAGGGAAACTCAATTAGAGCAAATTTGATTTTGGGGCACTTTTTGTTGTTGAACAAATGAAATTAGCCCAAGGAGATTATGTTATTTTTTGCAAACTCTGTGTTAAAGTGCAAACTTGGCTTCGATAACCGAGTGCAAATTGAAAACTGCACAAACTTTTACCTTCGAACAGTGTCAGGATCTTAGGGCAACTCCACAGGCTGTCGGAACAGGGCCACCAAGGAGTGGCATCAACCATGAAAATTGGCACATCAGGGGCTTTAAGCGACAATCGTTTATCTAAGGCCCGGGTAGGAGCACCTTCCGGAAATACACAGATATATAGATGTGCCTGCATTATCCCGGTGACACGATACGACAAGCAAAGCGAATCGAATTACAAGCCAAATAAATTTCAAGGCGCAAAGCGGGAACAAGTGCAGATGTTCCCCAGAGTCGCAGAGACATTCGAGTCGAAATCAATCTACAGGAAGCTCGAATGCTTATATTCTTTAAGCAGAGGAAAATAAATAAATGTATATTAAACACTAGAAAGTTATCTCCAACTTAGAGGCATCCCTGCTGGAAACTTTACTCTCGTTTGGACCGAATAAAATTAATTGCACACACTAATTCCACTGGCAATTTTATGGCGCAGCAATGAAAAACTAAGTCGAGGCATAATAAGGCTGAATGCCAAATGGCGGCTCGAAAGAGACAGCCCGAGGTCGCAGAGAGAGAGGGAAAAGGAACCAAGGAGGCGCATATTCTAATCACCCGAGTCACGCAAATGTCAATGCTGCTGTCAAAGTGTCAATGAAATGTTCAATGGAAATAAAATGCGCAAATAATAGGCGAACCAAGGCGAAAGGCAAAGAGCCAGAAAGATAGGGAAAGAGGGGAGAAAGTGGTCGGGATGAGTAGAAGAAAGTTGCGAAAAGCGCAGGAAACTTTGTCAGTTCTGTGCTGCCTTTTGCTCGGCTCTCGGTTATTGAAAATATGGCTTATATGGAAATGCCATGGAAGAAATAAGCTTTTTCCACTTTTGCTTCTCCTTTGTACGGCTTCACTTTCACATCATTTTCTTTTCCATATATTTTTCTGTGAATACTGAGTATTTTTATAAATTTTTCATAGATCAAAGGTGATCGTTTCTATACAAATATTTTAAAACATTCTTTTGAGGCTTTATTAAACAAAATCAATCTAATGAAGTCATTGTTTTTGTTTGTTAAAACTTTGAAGTAAAATATATACTTTTATATTGCAACTCAAAATGCTTTTTATAAATATATTTTCCAGCTGAAGGCCCTTTAAATTTCTATTAAAGAGTATATACATTTTCGATGCTTAAACTCTATATTCCAATTCTTTCTGGTATTTGTTTTACTAATAAGGCCCCAGCTAGGTCTAAGTATTTCTGGGTGTGTGTGTGCGTGCGGAAGTAGTCTAGCATGCCTCACTTTATTTCCCTTCCTCATCCTCTACTTCCGCCTGCTCCCTTGCCTCTCCGCTCTCCCCCCTTGTCGCCGTTCCCAATTAAATTTTACAGGCTTTAAGGCTTTGGCCCGAGGCCTCCTCTAGTTAGAGGCAACAAAAATTAATAGAGCAAAAAATGGCAACTCATTTTTACTACCACTACGCAATCGAAAGTCCTTGGGAGGCAAGGAGCAGTTGGCCCGCATCAGAGTGGCCTTATGTCGACAGCTTAGCTTTCGTTGGCTGGGAGCTCTAATACGTTTCTTAAGGCAACGTATTTCTTAAGATTTTTTCAATCTAAAAATCTAAATAATTGAAAATTTAATGTAAGTATTCAATATAATTTGATATTCATTGTGAAAGCCATCAGTTATAGTAGCACACTATCGATATCAAATGATTTCCACAGCCAGTGCTAATTGCTTGAATGTCTACCTTTGAGGACGATGCCAAACCCTGCTGAGAGAAGTCCTTTCTGCCAATCCGCTGCATGATTTCCCCATCACCCACAGCCACTGGATTGTGAGGAGAGACCAAACTATGAAAATTTGCCACAATTTGTGTGTGCAACCGACTCTGGACTCACAGCCCAAAATTTGACGCCTGATCAATAATATTGACTGAGCCGTCGAAGCTCTTGCACCCACATCCTGGCAGACAGACAGACCGAGGGAAAACCTGTGGGTAGGTGGGAAAATTTGCATGCATTCGAGGCACGAGTTGGTATGATGATGAAATTAAAGCAATACAACCTGATGGATGGGAAATAATGGGATAAATAACCATACTACCAAAATGTGCACAGAAAACAAATATTTTGTGATTGATACAATTATAAATTTAATTTTTAAATAAACCAAGCTGGAAAAGAAAGCGTTATAAAATAAATAAACTAATAACTTATTCTGAAATGTTTTCATTATTTATTGAATATAATGCTTTGCAGTTACGGGATCTCTAACTTGAAACCTAGTGAAAACAATAATTTATAATATTATTTATTATAATATTTCATTAAAATTTTAAGTTCACTTCAATAGTACATTTTCCTAGAGTGCACTCTGCGGGGTCTTACATCCAGGATGAGTGAACGACTCAGTCTGGGATCCGAATGGGAATTGGAGGCGGTTGACTGCATCATCGGTGGTACATTTCGGAGTAGAAATCTATATTCCATGCACACGTAGCAAATTGCAAACGGACGTAAATACATCAATTCGAATTGGAGAGCAGTCAGTGGCTAAGTGTGCGTTCCCCTTGGCAATTGTCCCGTGACAAACAGTTCAATAAACCTCGACAAACAAATTTAATATGCGTGGACAGTGAGCTGACAACTCTCGACAATTCGGCCAGAGGTTCCACCAGTGTGGATCAGTAACTGCTACTAATTGGACAACATTAACACGCGCTCATCAAATAAAATTTGCAGGAATTTTCACCTCAGAGCTGATTTTACAACATTTTATGCTGGATTTGATTTAAGATGAAACTTAAGCTCTTTATGCCTAATTTGGATATATGGATTGATTTAGAGTATATGTAATTTTAAATAATTAGATGACAATGCTTGGAGCTTCTCTGATTACCAATAATGTACAATGAAGGTATTCTTATCCAAAAATTTTAAAATAAATTGCAAAAAAAATGGATAAATGTAAGTCTTGTAACATTTACTACTTTTTACTGTTTGTAGTTATCAGTTTTAAATGAAATTATTTCTACATTAATTGGGTTCAATAAAAGTTCCAAGAATAGCCGTGCATCCCGGCGTAGTTCTATTTTCTTAGCTTCCGTTGGCTCGGCTTCTTTCTCTTCCCGTTTTTTTTCCTGTCAAGGTCCTGTGGTGCATAGTGCTTATTAAGGAGTGAGCCAACCCACTTGCACTATTTTTCTTCTTTTTTTTCCCACCTACCCTCGCGAATTTCCCGCTTTGCCCCTTTTCGACCGCTCGGTTCTTCGACTGTTTTGCTATGACGCTTGAGTCAACATTAATTTAAATGAGTTGCCACTTAACTTTTAATTAAAAATTCACTTTTTATTTATTTAGTTGAAAATGGAATGGACTGCTTCCGACCCTAACTACCCCGCGTTTTTTCGTCGCACCCTCACGCCGACGTCCCTCGGCTCTTGTGTGGCGTTTCGCGTTCGCTCACTTTGATTTAAAAAAGTGGCGCCAACTAAAATAAAAAATTGCTACACAAAAAAATAAGCAAAATACACAAAAAAAAAGAAGGGAGAGAAGGAGGAGAACGCAGTTTGGCACACGCTCAGTTTCGTATAAATTAGAGTTTGTATTATTTTATTCTGCTTGAAATGCGCGCAAATGGTTTTCATTTAATTTGCGCCGCGCGACTTTAATTGCCATCGACTAAATAAATATGCAGGAGCCAAGAAACAAATGGGAGCAAATATGGAGGAGAGCAAGGAGCTCATTTCAACTCCTTCCCTTGTAAACATATTTTTTCACAGCTTTTGCTACTCTTTGCAACTTGATCCTTCTCTTGCTCTTGCCACATGCGACTCGCATTCATGTTTTCTAAGCCCTAATTGGATTTTTGCGCATTGAAGCCTTGGCAAGAGCCAAGAGTCTCGGTATTGTTTGAAGGCTATCTTCAAGGGATTACTGGGATTTATTTTTAATTTTTTATAAGAGGTGGTATTTATTCCATCGAAATAGGGCCTCAGACGCACCTTGATTTTTAATTGATAAAGCATGGATTAATCAAATATATTTTCTCTGTTTTCAAGCGCCTTTAAATTGTGCATCCTTGTGCTGGTATCCTGTGAAACATTTTCAGCCGGCAGCCGCTTCAAATCCAAATGGTTCCTACTGGCCAAAGCTGATTATCGGGCAATTTCCGTTCGGTGGTCCTCCGTGTGGCCACTGACCTCCTCAACTACTCATAAACCCTAAGCCCATCAGAATGGACGCTGCCAAAAGAGCCGCCGAGGATGAGGTTCGAAGTTTCTCCAATCCAATCGCAACTTCACTTCACCAGAGAATGCAACTCGGGGAAAGTTTCGCTGTAAATCTCTCGCCATGGAGAAACTCGAGGAGGAACACTTACATAATTGAATGGGTTGCGATTGGGAAAAGCGCGGCTCGCCATGAACTTTATCATTATTTTGTGTTAATTATGCAGCTTTCGACATGGAGATCCGAGAAAAGGGGGCAGGGATCTTAGGGGCCGTCTTCCCAGTGCCCAATTATCATTTTTGGGGCTGGGAACTTTTGCGGCACTTAATAACCAGAGATCCCAGACAGCACACAAAACTTTATCCGCTGGAGAAGTCCTGGGGGATACGGGGTAGAGGGATTATCAATTTTCCGTTCGCTTTTCATTATGGCAACCTTTGAACTTTGCACAATAAGCTGGCTAGCAAGACTTGCATTTTCCGGTGGCTCCGTAAGCCGCTTCTTAGTTTTTATTTGATTTTTTTCCAGCGGCTGTCAATTAGCTAAAGTCTCAGACCAAACAACAGCCAAATAATTCACGAAAATTACAGTTTAATTCGTTCATTCGGGATGAGCACAAAACACGCCAATCTTCTGTCTAACGCTTGGATAAACTCGGAGCACTCAGGCCAACGAGTAGAAAGAAGTACAGTCATCGCACACACGGTTGTATTTTGCTCAGGGTTGCACTTACTAGAGGTTTTCCCTCGCCAACTTTTTCCCATCAGCGCTGGTTTTTCAGCTCGAAAATTGAGTTTGTTTTCCATTAAGTTAAATAATTACAAAATTATTCGCCAAAGGAGTGACTACTCATTTCCCCTTTCTTTTAATTTCTTGTTTGCTTTCTTTTTTTTTCGCGAGAAAGTGGGAGGTATGGGCTTCAAGGACATGGCAGCTGCGCTGTACTCATCGTGTGACTGCCAACTATTTGACAATTTGGCCTGGGAGGATCACACAGAATGTAGTTAATAAATATATGTGATAAGTGTTACTTTATAGTTTTTAAACTATTAAAGCCTACTGACTATGGCAACTATTTAGAAATATTTAATTAACTTACATACATGATGGCAAGCATTATAATTAAATATAAATGAAATATAAAAGTAAATAAATAAATATAAATAATTTGAAAACTTATAGGGTATCTTGAAAACTCATCCCTCGATTCGCACCAACTGCCGTTAGTTCAGCTTGAGTACAAAGGAAAAACTGGAAGTGGAAAAGGGCGAAAAGTTTCCCTTAAACGACGCCTCAACACTGGCTCATTATCTTTGGCCCTCCGCCACTTGCCTCTGGTCCCTTTTTTCCTTTCGGAGCCGTGTCTTTTTCTTTAACGCTTCGCTAATCAAATTCAACATTTTCTGTTTTAATTTGACAATTCGAAAACAGGCAGTCAGGAAAAGCTGGGGCAACAGCTGGGGGCCGTCAATTGGAAAATGATCAAGTAATGCGTAGATGGGAATTGGCAGGCCGAGAAGGGACTGGAGGTCAGGAGGGCTGGAGGAAGTTTTCCCAAGCCTGAGCCTGACATCTCCGGAACTATCTCAACGGACACTTTCGCGAGTGTTTCAGTACCCCAACCCCCAAGGTGACCTTCGAGTGCAGCTTCGTAAAATGCATTACAATTAGCGACCAATTAGGCGAATGTCCTGTCCGAAAGCTTGGCAACAATTGTCACTAGCCAGTGTCATGGCAAATTGATTGAATTTACTTGCCAGGAACGTGACCACCGCTCGCCACTCCTTTGGACGCGTGTTTGGCATATCTGAGATGCTCCCAGCTACATGATAGGGTTGCTAAGTTGCTAAGGAAATACCTTCCAAGGACTCTGCCCCTCTCCTAAAGAACGGGTTCACTAATTGGGCAGCAAAGTGGCTCAAAACCCTTTATACCAATTTAGTTTTAAGTTGAATTGCGTTAAAAATTTCAGCTGTGAAGTCAGTCTTTACTGGCACAGCAAACAGATGAAGATGTACCTGCCAAGATATTTATGTATTTACTTTTAATTTGTTTAAAATAACAATTTTTTATTACCCAGAAATGTTTTAAGCATATTTTAGAGCCTAGAACGACTCATTCTCTGTACTAGTTTTAAGTTCTTTTAATTTGCTTTTTTGATGCTTTTTAATTTTAATATTTATTCATTTATATATGAATGTGACAGTGCGTGCACCGTATATAGTCGGCAAGTGGTACGCTCTCTCTCTTTGTCATAATTTATGCATTACGGTCTCGGCTTGGCTTTCATGAGCCATGCCCCTTCTCTCTCGGCCCCAGTATACCCATCTCTTTCCGCTTGGCTGATTCTCTAAGCGCTGACTTTTTGATGGCCTTCTCCATGGGTTTTGCTCACTTATCAGGAGTCTTGCAGCCGTATCCTTGCACGGCGACCGGCGCGTCGGATGTCAATATAATTTAGGCAAATGTATGCAGCTCCCACGGACATATACACATACTTCCCACATTTAGTATTATGCGCCTCTGATGAAATTTTTAATCAGGCCAAACTTCGCTCTAGACACAACGTCTGCGATTTGCATATTTCTAATTTCAAAGTTGTAATTAGTATAATTTTGCAGTTCTAATTGGATGATGATTGGGCCGACTTCATTTAGGCCGTATGTGAGTTGGCCCCATGAATATGCATGAACGCATACGGGTGTTTGGGGGTTAGGGTGTTTGGGTGTTTGGGTGTTTGGGTGTTTGGGTGTACAGGTTCTGGCTAATGGGTGGAAGGCCAGAGCGTAACCTTCATTTGGCTTTGGCAACAGTGAAAGTCATTAACGTGAGTTTCCGATTGCAGACTGCTGCAGCCTTTGGCAAACCTGATAACCTTGTGACGTCTCCTGCCAACAAATTTATAATTGTTTCCAGACGCCTTTTGAACAATTCAAATGTATTCTTACTTCCTTTAGAAAAACTAAATATATATGCAGAGGAGTATTTAGTTTCATTTCTTGTCATAATATGAATAACTATAAATCCCCTAAATAAAACCTCACACTTTAAAGCAACCTCCTTTCAAATAAAGCCCAAAACCGGAAGTGAAAACCCTCGAATATAAATACGAGCGGAAAAACGTTGAGCAAACATGTCCGGCAACTGCAGCTCGATGGGAATGCGAATGGAAACGCATACTCGTCCTTGAATGCACATTGAGCTGAGTTTTGAAGTCATTTTCAATGTTTTTGATTTCAGTGATTTGTTTATTTATGCATAAAGCATGCGATTCGTAGCTGGCTTTTGTGCGAGCATCAGCAGGAATCCACTGAGCCAGAAGCCGGAGCTCCAGTGTGCAACTGGAACTGGGAAGGCAGAAGCTTAGATATTCCGAGCGAATGCACTCTCTCCCGCTCCGCAGCGAGTTTTCTGCAAACAAATCAAAATCAAAATCGTGTGCGAATGCGATCGAATCGTAAACATGGCTGCCATTCCACGGAAACGCAACTGGCACACATAGCCCACAGAATTGGTCAAAGAAATAGCAATAAATGTTGTATGATAGAAATACCTTTTAATATAGAACCTAATGTTTCCTCTCATATTAAAGAAATTAATTTGATAAGGTTTCATTATTAATTATTATTTATTTTTTTATATACCATAAAAAGCTGAAACCTTACTTCATTCTTCCGTGAATTTCGATTATCCTACGAAATGTTTATTCTATTTTCTTGACCTCAGCTGTCTGCTCATACACACAAAAACGATTTCATTTTGCCCCCAAAATAACCATTGATATGTCCGCTCTCTGTTCGACGCTTCCTGTTATCCTGTCCCTAGCCCCGCCCCCTTCTCGAGTCCGCCCACTTTCCGGCCACGTCCCGCTCCGTGTTATCCACTGCATTGTTTGCATTGACACGGAGCGGCTATCAAACTGGCAGAAGTTGACTTGCCTTTGGCAGGCTTTGTTCGCCAGGCGCCGTCAACTTGCGGCCATAAAAAATGAGGTGGTGAATAAATATTGCGTAGCACATCCGTCCGCCCATGTACATCCAACTATGTATTTATATTCTTGCAATCCGGGTAAGTGTTATCAAGGAGTCCTGATCAGAGCACTATTTCTGGGAATAATCAATAGTTTTGGATAGTATTTTTAACCATCTCTGTATCCTATTTATAATATTCTTTGAAAGATTGTGACTTTAGTAAGAACATTAGTTAAAGACTTCATAACCGAAATATATATCATATTTAAAAATCAAAGAATCTTGTTAAATTTCATAATTATTCCCCCCTACATTCCCATTACCTCATAGCCTAACTTCAAAGATCTCTCCCTTAATGGGGAAATCATTACATTTTGGCAGATTATACCTCATTAAATTTTGTGCTTCTTGTTACCTTCATAAATGGACCTGATCTAGTCTCAGCCATTCAGTACACCTTTCCAACATCTTCGCCAATTTCATTTTTTCAACATATTCGCTTTTCAAGTAATGCGGCCAAGCAGGAAAGCAGAATAGCTGGAAAAGCAGCCAGCAAACGTCGGTCTCAATCTTTTTGGCCCACTACCTTACAGTCTCTCCCCCATTTCTCTGCACGATGTCGCCGGCTTCGGTGGTCGTTGGGATTCTCGTAAGAATTGCTAATAACCAATTTCGATTCAATTCAAGTGTCAGCACAAGACGACAGAGATGACGACGGCAGCCAACGCAGTAGAGTGTCCCACAGAATAGATAGGGAGAAGGCGCCGGAGATTGGGGGCAGTTGGCGGAAGAGGGGATGAGGGTTACAGCCACGACCACAATCCACACGGGAAGCACAGCCAATTGAGTATTAATGGTCAGACTTCTGCTGGCTATTCTGCTGCTGTTGCTGCCTCTGCAGAGGGAGAAAATATGAGGTCCTTGATTTTTTATTAAATGTTATTAAAAGTATACATATAAGAATAATTTCTAAATAAATACCTATTTAATAAAGTTACTGAAATATTTACTATTATTGGCTTTTGTTTCTGAAAATTCTAGAGAAAATACACAACATCAAAGATTATTTTCAACACCTTAAATAGTATAAAAAATATATTACTACGATGGTATATTATAATGATATAATTTTAGGAATAATCAAACATTTTTGATATTATTCGAATGATCTTAAATATTATTTTAAAAAGATTTCATGAATTTCGTCAATCATATACGAAATGCTTTATTTTGAATTAATATTAATAGCTCACAATACATGAAAAAATATACTGTATTTTTAAGTTGAATTAATAAATATTCATTAATAATATTTTAGTATATTTTTTAATAATTATTAAGACTACTAATTTCCTCTCTCTGCATTGTTGGTCCTCCTGCTGATGCCAGCAAGTTTCCTGGCAGAATTATGGCTGGCCACGGGGATTGGCGGCCAGAGATGGCGACAGCAGAGTTCGCCCATTTGAAAGTAAAATCAAACATATTAGAAAAATTGTTCGACGAGCCAGAGAGATAGGGAGAAAGGGTGGGGAGGGGGGAGCGAGTCCGGGGTCAGGTCTCCCCGGTTCAGCCCGGGTCGCTGTGGTTCGGTTCGGTTTCCTGTCATTCGTTAGCAGATCCCAGCGATGATGATATATGAGATTAGCTCAAGTGCCATGCGATGGCAGCACGCCAAGGCGACACTTCGCCGCAGTCCCCCCTCGATCTCCGCTTTTGTCGGATTTTATATTAATGATAAATTAAATTGTTCATTGACTTGAATAATTTTGTGCGTCGCCGCTGTTTGGGGGAATTTTGCGGATAGTTTCCACACCTCCGACCCCGGCTCTCCCCCCTTTGCGCATGATAAATTGATGGATTCTCTGTGGCACTTTGGGATTAGAGGGGAAATAGCAGCGAAAAGTGTTGGCAGTTCGTGTCACAATTATACAACTATATTATGCGCGCATTAGTGAATAATTGATGATGAAAGGTATTCCGATATTGGCTTTAATGCAAGAGCAGATGGCCAACATTAAATTCATGTTGTGTTTATTGTGGTACCGGTATACTATCAGCATTTTTAAATAATCTTGTATTTATTTTCTTAATCAAAATTGATTAAATATAATTTTGGGAACTTTCTTTGCCTAATTGCCAATTGCTTTAATATTTATATTTTCAAGCGTATCGTTAACAACGTTGCAGTTTTCGAAATAAAATAGTTATAAAACAATTCCCTCAACGGCTCCATTTCCTTAAATTTGGTCCTCCAACCTTTTGCAGTACTTAAACAATTTCCATAGTTGGCCGTAATAATTTTGTGTGTTGTCAAAACTATTTTTCGGGTAACGAAAACGAAAAAGGAAAGCGGGGGGAAAGCGATGAGCAAACGAAACGAACCAAAAACAATTTACAGATTTTGCACAAAAATTTTAATTAAACAAATTTTGTGTGTGGAAAGGAAGTTGAGTGTAAAAGCAGAAAAGTTTTCGTTCGCACGGTCTGCGACTTCCTCGTTTCCCTCTTTTGCAGCTCGTAGTAGGAAGTTGGCACGAGAAACTCCGGTTGGGCCCTGTTTCTGTTCCTGTTCCTGTGCCAGCTCCTGGGCCTCTCTGCCTCCGCCTCTGCCTCTGCCTGAGTACCCAATTCAATTCAATTTTTGCACCATAAGTTGTGCTCAAAATACCAGAAAACTTGCTCAATAATCTGGCCAAAAGAAATATATATAAATATATAACGCAAGACAGCAAAATTTTGCTGTGTAGGAAATGTTGGCCAAAAGTTTCCCGAAAAACTATGCAGCCCCAGAAATGCTTGACCCTGGATGGGGACTGAGAATGCGATTCCTCTTCGATTTTTTTTTTTGCCCCGGTAGAAACTGCCAACCCGCATAAATCTCGGCAGCTGGCTGGAAATTTAACTCGGCATTTGAATGTCACCCGAATGCTCACCCAACTCCACATCTCGTCTAGACTTATAAAGTCGTCTTATCCCGGGGACAAAATAAGCAGGGGATGGGGTCCTAAAACCAATGTCTGACTACCACTTAAGCGGGCTGGAACATATAAATCTAGCAATGGTTGGAATTTCCACAGCAGCAACAGCACAGCCGCCAACAACAACAAGTCGAAGGACAACAATGTGCAATTTTATTGCCAAACCTCAGACGTTGCGTATACGTAACGTAAGCTGCTGTTACTGCATCAGCAACGGAATGCCACAAAATGCTTCCACCATACGTTGCCGCACACATTTTGAGGAATGTGCGGGGCGCTCCCGGGGCGCTTTCGGGGGGAAAATGGCAGTAAAGCCTTTGACTGCTGCGGGGCCACTCTTCAAACGGAGTTTGACAACGACCAGAGATTTATTTTTTATTCGCACGACTTTCAAGTAACAATTTCTGGGCGGAACAACAAAAGTATAACTTTAAGCTCGGGGCACAGCTAAATCGAAATTGGTAAAAGGCGTATGGGTTCATGTCGATAGAAGTATCAATAAAATGGAACGGGGCCAAAGATATTCTCAAGTCTTAAAATTTATTGAAGGCTTAAACTAAAATATTGTGCAATTTGAACTCGGCTTTGAAGCTGTAATTCACTTTAAGCTGACCAGGCCAACGTAATTGTGTATTTTGATAGCTTAAAATAAATGTTAAACATATCTTTCAATATTAAATTTCAGGTAAGGATGTTTTATTCAACACAATTAAATTGGCACATCTAAAATATTTGTTATGTTATGTAAATGAATACTCTTGTAAATAAACCTTTCGAAAACTTCTAACAAATACTTACCTACCAGTTTTGAAAACATTTAGAAAACCAAAAGGGTTGGAAATACCTACTCATAATTGGCAGAACAAGAAGCTCCATTTAGTAATTAATTTCATAAATTAGCTTTTATATTTAAATTACCCCTTTTCGACCTCTTATTGAAGATTTTTTCAAGTGCCATTCATTGCCATTTTCTATTTAACCGCTGACCCCCAAAAACACAACGACTATCAAGAGTAATTATCGTAAATATGTATATATTTCACAAATTTAACGCACCTTTCACTCTGTGGCCACGCAACAACAAATGCCGAGCATAAAACATTTTGTTTGTGGCATTTGGGGCATGTCCCCGGCGTCATAATTAGAAATGAAAAGTGAAAAATATATTTCCACTCTTCAGCAGCGCCAACAAAGAGAATAACGAGAACAACGACAGCAACCGACCACTTGGCTATTATTTATGATAATTGTAACGAAGCTGAGGCGACGTTCATCACGCTGTCTGTCCCTCCATCTGTCCGCCTGTCTCCCTCTGTCAACTCTGCCCGCCCCCCCGCCCATTTCCTCTTGTTGCAACTATTGTGGCAGTGTTGCAGCCGCTGCTGCTGTTGTTGTTGTGGCCGAGCTGCACACGTGACAGCAGCTGAGAAACAATGGCGATGTAGTGTCGGGAGGTAGTCTGGTCATGTCAACTCGACTCATATATCGCACTGTGCCACATGATTGTATTTAAAATTGTTTGCGGAAAAATTTGAATATATTTCTGGTGATTTAAATTGTAACTTAACAATTAAGAGCATTAATTAAGAAGATAAATCAATAAAAATATTCTTTAATATTAAACTAATTTGTAGGATAACAAATCTGATATTAATTAGATTTCCTAACTCTAGTTGATCTTTGTGGGTACTTTATGGAGCATAAATAAATTGATTTAATATATTTGTAATATATAATATTTATTTCTTACTTGTAAGCGTTTACTATTGGTTTTTTATCATTACTTTTTTAACATTACTTTCCCAAGACCACTGTGCCTTTGGCGAGTGTGTGCGGGAGTCATCTGAATGCGTGTGTGCTGGTGTGCGTGGGCGTGCGTCTGCATGTGTGTTGGTGCATGGCGTTATTAGGCTAATGGCTGCCCCGTGGGCATTCAAAGCTTTTGTGTCTGGGCAAAACGCTTTTGTCCGCCACTGTCCCTGCGCCAGTCGCCCTCTCGCACTGGCCCTTTCCCTCGATGCCTGTGCACGGAAAACTAAGTTTTTTAAATGAGAAATTATTAAATACTAATAATAATTGTAAGTTAATAAGAATATTATAATAAAATAAAAGACCTTAATGGATTATATTTAAGTTTACAGACCTAAATGTTATTACACTGAACCTGCATCTAAAAACTAGTTGAAAATAAATCTTAGTAAATTATTATAAATTTGTATGTTTATATATTATAATAATATTATTTATCCTAAGCATTACGAAATTAATAACATCACTAATAATAATTATCATCTAGTTTCTCTCTGTGTATTTTTTCACTCTGTCCCGACTGGCGCTGAAAATATGCAACAGCAGGCTCCCAGGCTAACTGCCAAAGCCACGCACAAAACGCATTGAGACGCCATAATTGCAGCCAGTTGCTGCTGGTCGGGGATGCGTATGAGGAGGCTGTCCCCCACTCTCGCCCCTCGCCCCTCGCCCCTCGCCCCTCGCCCCTCGCTCCCTGCTCTCCAGCACTCTCTGCCGCCCCTGAATGGGCGCAAGTGCGTTAAGTGCAATGACAGCAATTGCGCTGACAGCGAGGCAAAATGGAACGCACCCACAGAAGCAGACGCAGATGGAGACTGAAGTTGCCCCATCATTTGGAGTGCAGTTTATATTTAGTCTGCCACACAATGACAGACTGGATGTCGTCGCACTCTGAGGCAAAACATCTCACATCTACCTTCGAACTTGCACTCGTCTTTTCCTTTCAATTTTGATGCGTGCTTTTGAAAAGGAAAATATGTTCCTAAAAAAAGAAGATAGGGAAAGCAAATGTTTTTTATTGTGAAGCAGTTATAAAAGCCGATTAAGTATGGGATAAAAACTTCAAAATAAATTGGGGAATTTGTTATAGATCTTTAGAGATCTCTATATAGGGTATATATTTACAAGAATTATTATTCAGGTGAATAATGAAATATATTTAAATTTATTTCAACTTGATAAATTTGAACCCATCCTTTAGGCAGTTCTTTGATATATTCATAATAATAACTTTGTAGAGTGTTGCATTGTCATGCATATGTTTTCCTTAGATGTGGCAACTAAATTTTATCTCGAGCTTGAGTTTAACTGAGCTGAGTCGTCAAGTTGACATGCTGCCAATTGGCCGCGTGCGTGTTGCATTTAGAATTGCGAATCGGGTCAATTTGCAGTCGAGCATGGGAGCCGTTATGATGTGAAGGACCTCTGGAACGAGAGGAGAATCCTTCAAGTGCTGAGATTGTTGCGAAGGCAGTGAAAGGGATATGCACAATTGCATGTAAGACGGGATAGAGTGCAAACATAGAGAAACGAAGGTGCAAATATACAAAAATAAATGTATATTTGAATTAAGATCTTTTGTAACCATATAGATATTTTTTTAAATATATTGTTAAATGAAATAAAATAAACAGCGAGAAAACTGAGAGCGTAAGCAGAAATCTTCCCCCGTTGAGCATTTATTTTTCTGTAAAATTTTCATAGCCTACTTTTCCGCTGAGCAGAGAGTGTTATCATTGCCCTGAATAAACCCAAGCCAAACTGATAAGTTTAATGGTACACGCTTAGCTAGCGCCCTTTTCCCCTCCGGGAAATCTCTTTCCCCGCAGTAGCCCCTGCTAATTTCGCTTTGGCTTTATTTATACGGACCCAAATGAGTGCCCTTTCAGCACTGCGAATTTTTCATTAGCCGAAAAAAGACATGGTCGAGGGCCGAGGAAATTATGAAATATAGAGCAGAACTGCTTAAGGAGAAGAATAAGCAGGCAGTGGGCCCTAAGAGTTCCGTGATTTATGCGGCCTCGACTTAACACCGCAAAATCTGAGCCTTTGTGTCAATTTGTTTTGCGTGCCAGGACGCAACCCAAGACGGAAACTGACTCACGCACCGCTCAGAACAAGGCAAAAGTATGAAAACGAGCTCCTGGAGGGGGTGCAAAATGGGGTGGAAACCTTGGGGGGGAGGGGTGTGGGTGTAAAAAGGCCAAGTGAATAATTAAGCGGTTTATAAACATTTGTCTCAGACAGAGTTAAGTGGGAGAAGTACACTAAGAGTTAAAGGAGTGTCTTACAAGAAATTAGGAAGAGTTTTCTTTTAAGGCGGAAAATAAAAAACTTTTTTATCACTACTCAAACCTTCAAATTTTATTAACCTTTAAATGTTATTAAATTTAAAAAATTGTTAACAACTTAGAAAATAATTCTTTATGCCAAACTATTATTAGACTTAATGAATGTGAGTTACACAGTATTCGAACAAAATTTAAATAAGAGAACATATTAAATAATTAAAACAAATTTTTAATAAATGTAATACAAAGTACCATAGTTTCCATTATGATTTTCATCTTCAACTAATAATCCCGGTAATTTTCCTGCAGTGTGCATAGCGTTCTCAAGACACAAAATAGGGCCTACCCAACATTATTTATGTCAGCTGGCCAAGCGGCGGGGAAAAGGCCGACAGAAGGCCAAGAGACAGCAAAAGATATGGCCAGTTAAAGTTGGGGCTAATTTGCAAAGGGGCCCTTAAAGTTGGTCCGGACTGGACTGCAACTATTTATATTTAATCGCATGCTCCAATTGCAAAAACAATTTAAAATCAACTTGCTCGTTAAGTGAAGCGGCACACAAGTACCTCCCTTCCCCCGGCTCTCTTCCCACTTCTTTGCCTCGCTTACCTCCCGTTTTCGCCCGTTTTTCTCCCGCCTTTGGCCCGTTTTTCCTCCCCTTTTCCTGTTAACCAAACCGGGCTGCAGTTGTTGGTCCTACTGCTGAGGCTACTACGGCTGGCATCGTTACTGCTGCATTTTCGACAAGTGCTTTTAACATTAAATATTCATTTACAGCATTAAGGGCACTCGAAGTCACGCGTTAACGGTACCGTCAGAGCACACACACACACACAAACACAAATACGCTGCACTGAAAGAAAAAAAAACGAAATAGTTTGGGCGGGGGCCTTGTGGGGCAGCCAACTGAGAACGTGGCGCATCAAGCAAAACGGACACGGGCGTGCATTAAGTGAATATATTTCTGAGCCCCCTGGAAAAAAGAAGACAAAACTTGGTCACCTGCCGGGCCACAGTACACTGAGAGAAATAGCTGAAATTTATAAATAATATTTTTACATTACAATATAATGGGAAATATAAAGAATATAAATATATATTTAAATTTGTAGGTTAGCATATATGAAGAATATCTGTTTATTATTTATAAATATATTTATTTTGAAATTTGAAATTCATGAAAATAATTCAATATTATCTCAAAATGTTTACTATATTTCAGTTAAGATATTTTGGTTAATAATTAGAAATTTTAAAGCACAATAAGGCTGTATTCTTAATTTAGGTCGTGGGAAGCTATTAGTTTTAGGGTTATTCCTTAATTTGTATTATTAAATTTCTTGAAATTGAGTTGTTCATATATATTTTTCTGTGCAGCAAACGAAAAGTAAGGTAAGTTGCCATTTTCGGTAACGCCATAATTCAGGAAAAGCCGCGATAATTTGAACCAAGCTGCGTTTCAATGCCGCTTGTCTCAACTCGCCGCTGTTTCAATACCAAAAAGCTTGCTGTGAGCAATAAGAGAGCGAGTTGGAGAGAAAAGTCCAGCTCTCTTTTCCATTTTTGGCTTTGCTCTCGTTTCGCCGGGGTTTTTCTCATTTGGCCAACTGGCTTCGGCTCCTGAACTTCGACCTGGCTTCAGTTCCGATTTCAGCGTCGTTTGAGCCAATTCGAGGCTGGCTCAAATGGCGGCTATGAAGAACAAACAATTTGAAGAAACCCGGTCAATTAAGGGACTCTATTTGGTAAAACCAAATAGTTGGACATGCAAAATAAATATATGCTTTAGAAAGGGAAATTAAATAAAAATTTAAAAAAAATATGTATATAAAGCAGGCACTTGCAATTTTGATGCAACATTAATGATATGTCTTGAATTAAACTTATATTTTTGTACTATACAAAAACAACGTTATTTTAAATGACACAATTTAAATGCTCAACTTAATTCATGAACTTTCTAAGAAAACTGACGCACTTCATGGAAATATCGTCCTAGAAAAGAATGTTTGGCATAAAAACATAGTTTGTACAAAATATTTAATTCCATCCTTTCTTTGATTAATGACTCCTCTTTTTCAAAAATAACCACACATATCAGTAACTTTCTATCACTTAAGTTATTCCTCGTTTAATTTGTGCCCTTTGTTTTTTGGTTAATTTACAAATGCGTGACTTATAAATCGCAAAGTCAACTCACGAAGGTAGCTTATTTCTTGGGAAATTCCAACGCAATCCCAATCCCTTATGGGTCACTGCCCCCATTAAAAACTAAGATCCCACACACACACTCACACACACGTAATAAAAGTATTTATGCGCTATTTAACACGAAATGAAATATAATTTTTTCGTCCTGTCTCCTTTTTTCAGATACTTATGCCGCATGCATGACAATTATACGAAACAAAATTTGTTAGCGCCGAGGCAACGACGAAAACATTTCCCAGCTTTGAGTAATGATTAATGAACGTGTGTGTGGGTGGCTCAGTGGCTTTTCCGAGTGGGTGGTGGTGGGCGCTGTACATATGTCTCTGTTGACTCCAAAGTTGACATCATAATTCGGGTATTTGCCGGTCAGAATGCGTCGACAGTCGTGAGGTATTATTCGGGCGGGCAGGTCAAAATCATAATCATTAGAGCGAGATCAAAGCCCGTGACCGAACTTAATTTAATTACATTTACTTTAAGGCAAAATCAATGCATGAAAAAATCAAAATATATTGAAGAAGCGGCCAAAGAAGTTTAAGAATTTAAAGGGGAAGATTTGTCAGGCGGCGGCTGGCCTGGAATTTATATGCAAGGCGCATGTTGCCGCATGCCACATGGTGCCGAGCATTTGCCTAGACAACAACACACACACACTCACTCTCTCGGAGGCGCGCATTTATGCCAAACACATTGGCAAACATAAAATTTTAAACATGCATAGGCCAAAAATACAACACTGAGTACAATACACCAAACAGAAGCCAAAAAAAGCAGCGAGCACATCAACCAGCCAGCTAAGCAAGAAGTACAAGTAGTCGTGGTGATTGGGAGTCTTAAGAATAAAGGACACCTCTTAGAAATGAAATTTAATTACGACACATCACATAGGACGAAGGAAAATGTATAATAAATAAAGTGGTTTAAAAATATTTATTGATTTGTATGTTTAAGTAAATGGAAAGTGCAAGCAAACGAAACAATCTAGCTTATTGAGGAATTTATAATAGATTACTTATAAGGTATTGCTTAAGCTGCCTAAAGTTAACCCCTCACTGCCACAAATTACAGGGTATCTAGCGAGCAGTCGATGCTTGTTGTTTGCTTAGCCCCTTGGCGGCCTTCTAAGCGGCTTAAGGAGCAGCAAAAGCGGAACCAGAAAAACACAGAAGAAGCACAGGCATTCCACTAAATTTATATCCCCGCACACACACATACACAAACACACTCACACACACTGCCACACTCGCAACTCCAGGACTCACACACATGAATGTGGCACACATATTTGCATATTTGCGTGTTCTCCATTCTCTCTTTCACTCTCCACCGTTCTTTCTTTTTCTCGCTGCGCCTGATTATGGCGCTTAAGGAAAACACTTAAAAAAAAGGGAGGAAACAAGGGACGGGGCCAAAAGGGATGGGAAAACAGCTTGAGGCAGGCCGACAAGTGCCAGGCGCAATTGGGGTTAATATCCTAGCACGAAAATACTCTGGCACACACCCAGAGAGCCACGCTCGCACCGCTCAAGTTTATTTTGAATTATTTATGGTTAAGTTTATGGCAAAATTTTTGACTTGAATTTATTTGGCTTTGGCTGCCTGCGAAATTTCCCATGAAAAATACGCAAAAATTAATAAAGCGAACGAGGAACGAGCGGAGAATAAGCGAGAAGTGCCAAAAGAAATAGAAAACTTTTGTTGCATAATAAGCCGTTACCTTTTGTTGCCTTTGCGTGCTGGCCAAATTAAAAGCCAACAATGTCTGCAAAATGAACCGAAAATAAAGCACAACAAAAACAAAAAAAAAAGCAAAACAAAAAACAGTGCGGTGCTACGAAAACTGAAAAAAATCCACAACGTGTTGTTATTTGTGCCTGCTTGGCGAAAGATTTTTGTCGCCATGCTCGAGGACTATAAATTCGCTCAGCTTGTCGCAGAGTTCAGTACAGGATTTCACGGGTATAAAGGGTATTTTCGAATTATAGATAAAATGTAGCATGAATTTATAAAAATTATAATGTGTTGATTTCAAAGTAAAAATAAGTTATGAATTGTTCTTAATATTAATATTTAATAGCTTGCTGTAGGGCTTTGTTTTTGAGAACTTAAGAAGTTGCATCTCGAACATCACTTTATTTCAAACGTACTGTTCACTTTATTATTTAAATATATTTTAAATGTAACAAATTCTTGCTAATTTTTTTTATATTCACAAAACTTTTTTATCTAGTTTTCTTAAAATAAAAGAAAATACCTTGAAAAATAACCCCTTCTTTTCTACAGAATCACCTATTCGTTCCCATTACCCTGGCATTTCTTCTCCTTCCATCGGCATGTGGATCGTCCTTCGGCCGTAGTTGTGTGTGTTTTTCTGCATTGACATTTACAAAGTGAGAATTTAATTAAACTTAATGAAAGTGCATGAGTGTCTAGGTGTAATAAAGGGGACGGGGCAGGGGTGTGGGTAATGGCAGGCGTCCAGGCCGGCAAAAGGTGAGAACAAAAAGAAGTTTGGCTTTACTGGGCACTTGGCAGGCCATTTCGAAATGTTGCCTGTTTACGGTTTGGGCCATTAAAGGCCAGATCTGTGGGAGGAGGGAGGTCGACCAGGAGTGAGCTAACCGTGGGCGTGGTGGCACATGATGAGCAGGTCAGCTTCAATTGCAGCCGCACCACACTGCGTATGCTTAACGCAGCCAAATCGAAATCGAAAACAGCAGTGAAAACAACAAACAAAACTCGGCGCGGGAAAGCGGAGAAGACGGAAAACCAAACACGAAAAACGAAAAGCGCCAAAACGAAATCGAAGCCGAACCGAAGAAGGAAACTGACCCAAATTTCAGCTGCAATGCGTTCGTACCCCACTGCGTATGATTAATTTAAGAGAGTATGCCCCGCAAAGGGGTAGGAGGTGGAAATTCAGGGGCGGTTCGGCTGGGCTCACTGGGCTGCTGTGGCATTTTCTGGTCGATAAATTTAATTTACACAAATTAGTCGCGCATTGTCGTGAAAACGCAATCGAAGTAGCGGAAATGAGACAGAAAATGCCAGAGGCAAAGCTACGGCAAGAGAGTGCCAACGTAAAAACAAAAAGCTAATTAATTAAAACACCTTCCAAACACACACACAAACACGCTGTGCCCACTCCTGAGTAATTGAAATAAGCTAGGAAAATAGATGGCTTTTCCGAAGGGGGAAATTAAAAGCCAGCTCTTAGGGCGATTGTTGGTTTCCTTTCTGAGCAAAAACTATAATTAACAAAGGGGTTTCACTAAAACTTATTTACTAACAAATTATACACAGTAACAATTAATAAAAAAATAAATGTAATAACAAAAAAGCATTTAATGTCTTTCCTTTAAGCCTGAAAATATTTTTGTTATGCGGCATGAGCAGCTCCTGCAATGGCAAAATAATTTCATTCCAGACTTGGTCAGAAAAACCAAGGGAAAAGGAAAGCCTGGGAAGGGCCTTTTCCGGCGCTGATTGAAATGGGGAATGGGGATGCTGACCAAATAAAATATGCGAGCGCACGATCAATTCAAAGCGCAAATTTGTGAGCATTTCCTTGGGCGCGGCCACGCACGTCTGACCAATCCATGGTTAAACCAACCCCACCTCAAGGACCTGTCCCATCCGTATCCACAGCCCCGGCCCCGTCCTGTCAGGCATGAGGCATTTTCATTACATATCTGCCTTTGTAGTGCAAGTTTTTGCTCTCAAGATTCATTCGGGCATCTCGCTGAGTGGTAATTTATGGCTACGCATTTGGTTTACTAATAATATGGCCCCGTTTTGCGCCTTCCCTGAGCTCCCAGTGGCCTCCAATTTCGATTCTGGTGCCGCCTTTTGTTTACCTAAGCAATAACAATAAATTAATCGCCATCGACAGCCATTAGCCGGTGGCTTCCTCTCGGCTCTCTCTCTATGCTTTTGTATTTTTAATTATGTGTCCAAATTTTTGGTATTTGTTCTGGCCTACCTTGCTCTATCCGCCGCTTGTTTCTGCACTGGGAGAATATATTGTTATAGAAATAAACACGAAATGTTAAAGAACCTTAATCAGCATTACCTGAAAAAAATACAATCACTAAAAACTTTAGTCTTTGTCAATATTTGAATCGTTAGTATTTTTAAACTCCTTCAAAATTATATTTATACATATTTAAATACATTTATTTCTTTCAGTCTACCTCTTCTTTCACGTGTGGAATAAATATTCCTATTCATATATAGGATATATGGCGTGTTGAGCTGTTAATTGCCTCTATCAATGCCGCTTCCTGTCCGAATTTTACATGTGTTTAGACACCGCTATCTAGCCACCCCAAATCCCTCTTTTAGTTCCGCCTAATTGTGTATAATGTGTTTGGTTTATTTCATTTTTTGCTCTTTTGCTGAATTTCTGGTTTTGGCCAAAAGCGTGGCAAATAGTTTGATATTTGCTGCTGCTCGTATTATATGTCAAACTTTTCGTAGCTTTGTTTTTATAGCTATTTAAACGAGTGTGTGAGGATTTGCGTGTTTAGATTTCTATTCGGTTAAATGGTTGATAAGTATCTAAATTGCCGGGTTCATATGAATTTTTACACCAGCAGTACGGGAACATGATGTGTGCCTTAGTATTGCCAAATTATTTATCGGGCTTAAAGTTATTTTGTAGTTATATTAAATTTTCTTTTAACGATCACAAGCATTTAGTTGTTCTTGTAATAAATACCTCTCCTTTTTTCCTAATTGTGTTGTTTGTTGTTATTCTAAATATATGCCCACACAATTGAATAAAATATCTCAAAACATGATACATTTAACATTTATTGACTCAAAAAAACAGGAAGTCAGTCAATGAACAAGTAAATAAGTGAATTGAAGTGATGTGCACATCGTCATTGAATGGCATCTGAAAACTTACACTCGAATGAAACTGTTCAGTGTGCTCATCAAAGCCTAACTAAAGGACTCACTTTACAACACTTTCACAGTCTTAGACACAGAAGGACTACGGCTTGTATAATGCATTGAAAATGGAAGCCACAGCCCAAGCTGCAGGATGTCAACATTGGAGGAAAACGGAAAATCTTGTTATTATGCGAGTGTGTGTGGAGCTGTAACAAGGCAGCTAATTAGTTTTTGGAAAATGCCGCAGGATATTTCGAATGGTAAAACGCAAAACATGTGTTAAATTACACGCAGCTAAGAGAGTTCAGGGAAGTGAAATAATTTCAAAGTTTGAGATACCCTGAAAAATACGAGTTCGAAACAAAGAAGTAGTGTTCATGTTTTGTATCATTTTAAAAGTATTTAAAAAAAAGCGATACGATGTAAATAATAATAATAAATACCTATTGGCAGCTTCAGAAGTTGTATAATTTTTACATTAGTTATTCTGCACAAATAATATAATTGAAATGTAAACACAATTAAAGCTACATTGACTCCTTGAAAGGGTATCAGAAAGGTTGGCTCTGCGTCTGGGGCGAGTGATGTGCAATGCATTTATGCTAAATAATTGAAAATATTATATTACCAAAAGTAAATGTGTCACATTTCCTGTTGACTTTAATTGTTGTCAGAAGCCTGCCGGGCACACAGAATAACACAAAACAGGACAAAACGGACCAGCGGAAGTGTGTGAGTGTGCTCGTGTGCTTGTGCCTGTGCCTGTGCGGGGGCACAGTGCGTATGCGTAACTTATCTTACCGTTGACATAAATGACATTTTAAGGGCAATAAGTTATTTCACATTATGCTGCTTTAACCCCAAACTCACCCGCTGCCAAAGGATGCGGGTGCGGGTGCCGGTGCGGGCGAGGCCTTTTCGGGCTGCTCCCCAGGAGGGACAGGATCCCGGCCAACAAGCCCAGCTACAAGCGGTCGGAAGGACACAAGGACATCCACAGACTGGCTCGAGTTGTTAACAACTATGGGAGCAACTTTATGAATGCAACGGGCACGGCCAAGGGGGCGAGGGCGCAGTGTGCGTAAGTGTTTGCACCGCATGCGGAAGTCACATGTTTGCATTATGTGCCAGTGTGTGTCCTTTGGCATGTCCTTGTCCTAAGCCCCGGCCCGCCTCCTGTTTACACTGCACTACTCGCTGCAGTTTCCCCCCAGAAACTCCCTCTTGCACACCCACACTCGCAACGTCGCATAAATTTTCCATATATATTTACCCAGTGTTTGCGTCTAGCTGGCAACATAAATTTTAACTGCTGTGAAAATATTTGTTTAATGAGAAACTTTTAGCCAACATCCGCTCTCAGTTGGGAGCAGTCATTCAGCCGGGCCAGCCTTATAATTTATTAATTATTTAAATTAAAGCCTTGTGGCTAGCCGTCTGTAAATAGACAGATAAAACATGCGGGCGATGCCAAATGTTGCAAGGCACAAAATTAGATTGACATCAATTCTTGGTGGAGATTCTCGGCTAGCAAACAAACTTCGGCATCCTTAATTCCTCCATAAAATATTCTGTAAGAGCTTTACAGAATTTTATTTTATTTAGGTAAACCATATTGAAAAGATTTCATACTCTACTATTTTATTCACTCACTATACCACTTTAAATAATTCTAATTACCAGATTGATTTTTAATGTTGTTTTTAACTCCATAATTCCACATGTGTGGAGTACTCAAACTTGGTAGCTAACAACTCTGCTTCTCTTTCGACCACCAATTTATTCCCAGCACGAAATTTATAAAAACCATAAATGGAAAAATTTTCAATTAGACCGCCAACGAGAAGGATATTTCCATTTTTGGTTAGCCACATTTAGTCAGAGTTGCCGGCACTTAACCTGCCATGGCCCACACACACACACACACTCGCTCTCCCACGAACACACACAGAGACACCATCTCCCCTCTGCCCCTGTGGACCGAGATGGAGCGCCACACACATACAGATACAAATTACCAAAGATTTATCGCTTGTGCACTTGGAATTGATGACCAGGGCCTAATTGTCATCCGATATGAGTCCACCGCATGACTCGCATTGTCGAAGGAGCGGTGGAGCAGTCAACGGCTGGCGAGGAGGGGCCGTGTGTGGAAAGGGGGGCGTGGCAGGAGCCGCCTGGCAAGGGACCGTTCGCCACCAGCACATTTATACACTTCAGCCGAGCACGTGCATAGTTTTGCATGCTGCGCATAACTCGCACACGCACACAGCGAAAGAAACACACACAAATGCACTGGAAATAAAATGTGTATTTGTAGAGGGAGTTCTGAGTTCCTACAGTAAAAAATAAGATAGAAAAGGTAAGTTTCTTTCAAATTAAGAATAAGGAAATATTTTAAGACTACAAAATATTTAAAATATTATTTTTTCAGCAAGTAATTAAACAAACCTTTATATTTTTTTCTCTGCACTTACACACAAAGCAATAATTTTTACAAAGAGGGAAGGCAGAGGAGGAGTAAAAGAAGGTATGGGAATGGTGGAGCGATTTATGTTTGACTTTCGTGTGCGGCCAGCGGTTAAGAGCAAGGGTGGGTAGATTTAAAAGTACCCTCTGGCTGTCATTGTCCCCCTCGGTTCCCAGGAGAGTCTGATATCTCGCCAGGATCGCTTGACAACCCCAGGAGCGGTGTAATGGGCATCCGAGGTGGATCCGATGGGGTGGCAATCTTAAAGGACTGATCACTCTTAAAAATATTTATAAAATACAGGCTTAAGGCAGGCAAATATTTAATTACCACAAATATTAAATGAAGCAGTTTGAATATATTAAAAGTAATATTTATTTAAAAATATATATATTTATTTAAGAACAAAATCTCATTTAAATAGTTAACTTGCTTGACTGAACTTAGTTTTCAGGTACTTTTACCTTCGAATTAAACAAAACTTTGCTGCTATCTCCACTGGGGTTTCCCTGCAATTTCCCTTCCGTTTTCCCCAGTAACTTAAGACCTTAGCCAGTGTGGGTCTATTTGCCGGTGGATACAGTAACTGCTGCCGCAGTGGCTGTTGTTTTTGTTGCACTGACTGATAAATCGCCAGCAATTTATTATTGATAACACATTGGAACATTGATTGTGTATTAACTGAAACTGTTTGCCAAAGTAAAGTGACATTGATATATGGCATGTACATGAAATATCGCTTGTTACGACTCTTTCTCTCCAGCGCCCGACTGTGGGTGTGTTGTGGCCATATCGTCGGCGTATAGTGGGAGTGGATCTGAATCCTAGGCTGCCGAATGCCCATTGTGGCAATCAACACCAGACGCTGACGCAAGATTTGTGGCCCGCCAGTCAGTCAGCCAGTCAGTCCCAGTCGAGGGATTTGGGTTCGGTTGAAAACTTAATGCGCAACATTTGACATGCCATCAAAAATGATGATGGCATTTCATTTTAATTTGGCACATACGAAATGCAATTATTTATATCAAATATTCATGTATTCCTGATGTATTTATTGCAAAGCTTTATTTCTCTGAAGGGGCTGGGGGTTTAACTGTTGTCCAGCAATTTTCATTAAATTATTTATATATTTATCAATCAGTTTTAGCTGAAAATTATTTGGTTTTAGAATCGATTTATTACACACTTTTCCAAGACCATTCATTTAATAAGACAGGTTATTTATGTAAAGGTTTCTCATGATTGCATTCCCATTTTTGTAATAGTCTTTGGAAAGTCAACTAAAAATATTTAACCTGTAAATAAAACATTTACGTTTCAGTCAAACGGTACATTTACAAAGGAATATAATATTTATATATGCAAACATACATTCATGTGTGGCATCGCCGGCCTGCATGTGGAATAAAAAAATCGGAGGACGAGGAAGTCAACGGTCTCGTTGTGCAGGACCAACATGCAAATGCAGACAGATGTGGCAAATGAACAACACTCTACTACCAACAACTAGAGCAACAACAGCCGGAAAAACAATGGAGCCGAGTAACTTGTACAGGAACAAGAGACAAGTGACAAGCAACGCCAAAACACGAAAGTGTAATCAACGCTTAAACACTCGCGACGAGCGAGGATTCTAACATGTCCCTGTCTCCTATCTGCTCTGCTCTGCTCCTACAATGTTCTCTCTGAATTTCCAAGAGTGTTCCTGCTTTCACATATTTCAGGAGATTTCGGATGCCTATTCTTTAATGAGAGAATATATATTTAATATATAATATATAAATAATTAAACCAAATTTAAAAAATGGTTTACATTCGCAGAAGTACAAGTTAATATTAATAAGTGTAACTAGGGAACTACAAATGAAAGCATCCTTAAGTTTTTGCTCTTTCCTGGCTTTCTAGATGTCCCTGCTGTCGGGGCAAAAAAGACATTGGGACAAACATTGCGACACATTACTGTCAAAACTCATGAAAATATTTCAACCCAGACCGGAGGATCTAACACACACATAGTCAGCCAGGATAACAGCGAAAGAAGCAACACAACAAAGACAACAGCGCCAGGAACAGCTCCGAGAAAAACTAACTAGCTAACAAGCATCATATGCCAGCTGAAACGTCAACAACAATGCAACAAACACACACACAGCCAGGCCCACACACAGCTCATTAGAGCCATGACATGGCGGCGGGCGGCAGGGCCAGTGGGTGGTGGTTTAAGGATTTAGCATGAAGGCTTAGCAGGAGCAGCAGCCGGAAATGCAGCAACAGCGGCAGTGGAAGCGCCAAAAGACGGCGCAGAAATTGGAACAACAGGGTAAAGGCCCTTCTATAGTAGAGTGATACCTAAAACAAATGTTGCATTATTTTATAAATTTAAGGAAGTTAAAATTGAATGCTAAATTTGTTCACAAACAAACAATTATATATGCTACCATAACTATTTCTCCATGCTATTTTTGTTGTTTTTTATATATTCAATATGTGTTAGCTACCCAATTTATGTATATATTATAAATATATTTTTAAACAAAATATAAAACAATAAATATAATTGCTAGCTTTGTTTAATGTATAAAATTTTAAGAAGCATTAGGAATTTTTCTAGAGAGGGTTCACTTTAGTCCTAGCTAGAACAGGATATGTGTGCCTGCTCTTCTGGCTGTCTTTGTTTTATTCAACATTCATTTGTTTCCAGCATGTTACATGTTTTTCTTTTTGTCTGCCCATTTTTTGTCTGCCTAGTTTATGCTCTATATGGAAATAGCTTATCAATTTTAGTTTTTCTTTAATTTAAGCAAACTATTAATAACTTAAACTCATACTTCTAAACAGCAGGATTCTTGAAAAATTTAGTTTAAATTAAGCCATATAATATAATTAAAAAATATTTATAGATCTTCAAAAAAAAGGGTATTCAAGCAGTTCGTAGCCGAAGGCCTGTGACGCAGTCTCTGTTTGCTGTTCCTGGCATTTTATGACAGTTGCAAAAAGTTACCTGATGATGTAATGTTTATGTGTCGCTGACACTGCCACACACTCACAAATATACCCACTGTCTGTCACTTTTCCACCCCAAACACCAGCCCATTTTCCGTGAGAGACACCGATGCGATGGCGCCGTCATAATTGCACCTGCAAGGCTAACAGTCGCAGACAGCGAGCGGGGGCCGGGCGCGGAGTGTTCCAGGCTCACGAGGAGTTGGGGCTGCTGCTGCAAAAAAGACGCACGAGAAACAATGACACGACAGAAATATGCCAAGTAGCTGACTCGCCTACACCCCCGCACACCCGAAAATGACAGCAAAAAAGAGGAGCTGGGCGGGGTGGGGATGGAGGGAAACGCGGGAGACATATGATGCATATCGCAAATGTCGTTTGCTGTCAGTTTCCGGTTGTTGCAGCAGCCATTTTGTTTATGCATGAACACGAATGCGACTGCAACTGCAACTGCAGCAAAAAGAAGGCCAACGGAGTGGGTGAAAAATATGGGAAAATGGGGAAAAGGCAGCGGGAAAAGCAGTGGAAACATGCAAGTGAGCGGGCAGGCGGGGCTGGGGGCTCGGGCACGTCAGGACAGGTGGCCCAGGGTTCAAGTGTAAACTAATTTCGCGCTTTGCACTTGGTTAGCTCGACATTGAGTTATGATTTTCGGTTTCCTCCTGGGGTCAACACTCATGGCACGTGACCCCCGACTAAAGTCATATTTTATGGATACCTTTTAGACCCACCTCCAATTTCGGCGACAGACCACGTTTTGACAGCTTCACGCTCGATGGCGGTCGGTCAAAAGGGTAAACCGTCTCATAGGTGTCACCGAATGGTGGAAATCAATCAATCAATCAGTCCAGCAAATTTGTGCTACTCTTGATTTTTTATTATTTAAAATTAAATTAGAGTAATAAGGGAGTTTTAAGGCAATATCAATCGGTATTAATTGACTAAAATCACTTAACTATCATCGACACTTGATTAGCGATTACCAATCGCCAGAAATTTGGATTTCCTATGATAATTATGCTGCCCTCGAAGGACATTCTCCACAAGACCCTTCAAACCACGAAGGAATGAACCACTGGACATTGGATTGGTCATCCTCAAACACGCATACAAACAAACACAAGGCGAACAAGGACACACTTGATAGGGTTGACATAAGTCACGATGACTGGCCACAATGTTTGGATGATGATTAGGACGAGGCACTTGCAAGCCACTCGCCTTGATTCGTCGGCATGACGAGCCACTTTGTGTGCCACCGAAAAAATAAAGCACATCGAATTGCGAAAGGTTAATTCAAGCACTTAAAGATACCCTTGATTAAATTAATTAATGGATACATAAATTTATTGATTACTATACCTTGAAATATCTATCGAGCATATTTTAGGGCTTTAGTTTCAAGAGAAAATTGAGGAACTAAGTTTAATTCGATTTATTTCGATGTATATTCGAAGTATCCTTAAATCATAAAGCACTTCCAAAAGTTTGTATTTCTAAAAAAAACCCTCGGAGTAAGATATCATTATGTGTATATGTTTAAAGGCAAATGTTATGATAGTCAGTTTTTTGTATATTTTCCTTCTTTCGACCTTTAATTAAATATTAAATTTACCTAAACCCCCATTCCTTGTATTACCGCTTAAGGTTTCTACTTGGGAGTGCCCAAAAGCCCTACAGTATGTGGGCTAAAAGCAAACGGCAATTAGATGTCATAAAAGTACCCGCAATGTGCTAAAGTACGGATTGAAATCTCTCCGCTCTCCGCTGACTTTGAACTTGAGACGCCAGGCAGCTGAGACTGCAACCACAAGTCGGGGTTCAAGCAACCGAAAATGTCTAGACAAATTCTGGAAAGGCTTTATCCTGCTCAGACAACAAAGTCTTCATTAGCCGGGCGGGGATTTTCAGTGCAGATCGTATGACGTGATATTTATTTCCATTTCATGGCCGAGAGGAACATTAAATTAGCAGGACTCAACGCCGTCTCAGCTGTGCTCTGTGGCACTTTTTGCATTGGAAATTGAATATGACAAGGGGAGTCAAATAAAATGTTGTTCTTTTAATTGCAATGGCAATCAATGTTAAGAAAGTCAATTAAATTAGACTCTTTAAAAATGAACCGTAATTGTTGTTAATGAAGCAATGGAAGAGTATTATTTATGAAGACTTGCAGCAATTATGTTCATTGGATTCTGATTTAATTTCATTTTGTTACATTAACAATATTATTTATTTTGATTACTAATTGATAAATCTCGAAAAAGTTGAAATATGTATGTTTGATTCACTTTATTTCAGATTAAAAAAAAAAAACTATGTATAATAATTGAGCTTAAAAACTATATAAAATACTTTGGTCCACAATCTCTTCGTTCTCTATTTCCTTCTTCACTCGGAGGGTAGCGAAGGCAACCCATTATGTGTCATTATCCTTGCTGCACATTTAGTTACCCTTTTCAATGTCCTCACACATGCACACACTCTTAAGTTCTCTATATATGAGCATGTGTGTATGGGTTGGGTCTTTTATGGCCCCAAATAATTGTGTGGCCTGTGGGTTGGGGAAACTATTTTTATAAGCTGGGCTAGAAACGCTTAGATGGAGTCATTTGAGATCAGAGGCGATTACGGTTATTTGGTGTCTAAATTAGTTTTGAGGCTTTGATAGTGGGGATTAAAATGAGCTAGGATGTGTTGGAACGTAAAAACAAACTACTACAACGATAAACATCTATGATTTTAAGTCGTATTCCCGGCTCTTAAGTCCTTGTCTTATAATAGATTCTCCTTTAATGCTGCGATGGAATAAAATGGTCTCACTAGAGTTTTTAACTTTTCTTAGTGATTTTATGAAAATATTATTTCAAATGGCTTACAGAGCCAGCTTCTATGGCTTGCACACTCGTTCGTTTATTGAACTAATACCATAACATAAACAATATTATTTAAATGGCATTAAACAGAACTCTTTTATAAGGATCTAATGCATACCGAAACAAGGCACTTGTAATTGTATATATACTTGTAGTCTGTGGCTTGTCGGCACTAAACAGAGCGAAATCCAACCGGTTTTCCCGATTTTTCCGATCGAACGCTGCCTTGGGCTCGGGTGTTTTTCGGAGCCGGCTCCGGAAACAATGGATGTGCGTGTGTATGTTGTAGGTCCCACTGGTCGCCATTGTCCACGACGCGGGTGTGCTTCTCCAGTGACTCCGCTAAGTCCTTGTTGACGTCTGAAATTGAAATCGTCGGTGCGTTGTCCTTTATCTGAATTGAGGTGGCCTCTGACGGCTGCTCAGTTTCTCCCGGAGTGTTTTCCTCGTGCTCTTCGATCGGCGAATCTAGTTTCCCTACCAGCTTGTGATAGCAGGGATGTCCCGGGTCGAAGCCGGGCTCTGGATCCTCCTTGAGAGCACTTTCATCCGATCCCAGCGAGCTGTCTTTGGGCCGCTCGTACTGTAAGTAGGGAAAGGATTCCATCGACCGGGAAAAGCACGGTATACACTCTTCCTCTACTTCGTGCGACCGGAAGTCGCTGTCCTCACTATTCACACTGCTGGTTGCCGAGGCGAACTCTGCACAGACCAGCCGCCGGGCCAATTCCACGGTGGCGAACTCAGTGTAATGCTGTTTCCTTCGCTTGGCGAAGGACAGACGGCGCACCTGCTCATTTATTGTCTCCGGGAAGGCATAGTCATCCGAATCATCCGAACTCGATGGGTCCCTCAAAAAGAAATCTGAATGTAGGTTCTTGGCCTCCTCGGCCAGCTTCGTCCTAAGCAACTCATCGGGCAAAAATACGTCTGGATATTTTCCAGTTATCCTCGACTCCTTGCATGTACTGTCCATCTCGAAGGGATCGGTGTGCACGGGACATCCCAGGTTCATCAGGTCGAATGACACCCTCTTCGTGTTCATACTTGGTGCTTATCCAAACAAAAATGTGTTTGAATTTTGCAGTCATTCGCTTTAAATTTGTGTCAGCGTCCGATTCCAAATTTTCCACATATACTTTGCAATTAGGTTTTGGTGAAAATATTTTATGTTGCCCGGTGTGAGTCTCGGTATACAATGATAGTTTCTGTTTCAGCTCTTTGAAGTTTCAGAGCTCAGGGCAACTAGATTTGAAACTAAAAGGATAATAAATAGATATATTCATACAACTGACTTACCTGAATCCTTTCTTGAGATGAAATAACCCAAAGTGTCCACTAAAGTTTTTAATTTTGAAAGTAAATATGTAGGTATTTCATTTAATTACATTTTCATATATACAAAATGAACCGTCCGCAATTTAGTCGTTTTCTAACTTTACTTAGATCTGGTTTCAAAGAGTAAAATTGTTTCCCACTCTAAATAAATTTGTTTTTCCGTCTGGGCCCATGGCTACTAGATTGCTTTCGATTATGGCCGAGATTTCCATGCATTCCATAATTTGATGTCAGTTTTTTCGCCACAACGCGGGTTAAGTGTTTGACCTCTGCCGCGACTTGACTCCGCAATAACGAAGAGACTTTCGACCTTATCTCGGCCAACGAAATTTGTTTGCCAGCCAATTTCGATTGTGTCAGAGGGGAGCGTTATTTATTGGGCCGCAGGCGTCATTGTCTAGCCTTCGATGGGAATAAATATGCGGCCGACGTCTCACAAGGATGCATAAATTGTCAAATCGAGATTTCGGCTTTCGAGAAATTTAATTGGATCCGGATACTTTGCTCCGGGTATCGCGAAAACCGAAAATTGAGCTCTTGAAACGTGACATTTCCACCGACTTGAGTGGAACCGCATCCGATTTATATATGTATACAATTAAACTGTATTTTCGGTATCTGGCTTTGGGATAGAAGTGCCTTTGTTGGACACCATTTGACCCACATTCGGCGAAGGAACTTCGCCAGGGCAAGGCAGCATTGAAATAAAATGTTTATTTTGCATTTTATGCCAAGAGAGAGAGCGCTAAAATTATTTACGCAGCATCAGGCGTGTCATTTGCATGTGCCACGCCTCCCAGACCTCAGACCCCCGTTTCCGAAATAAAAAAGAAAATCTGAGGCGAGCTGCCACCCATTGAAATCCACCAAAATACGCTAAAAGTATTTACATTTGACTCGGAAAAATTATACATTTCCGTGCAAATAAAAACCAAAGCAAGAGCATCCCACTGGGTGGGTGGAGAGGAGGCCGAAAATCGAGGAGACGCTCGGAAATGAAACCAGAATTCAAGCCAGAAACCAGATTAGGGTTTCGCAAATCTCCAACGAATTTTAAATTCTCTAAGGGGAAAGTCTTTAGGAACCACAAATAAAAGTAAAAATAGAATATATATATATATGAATCCGAAATAAATTTTAATTAAGGAGAAATTAGCTATATCAATCAATAACTTTTAATTTGCTTACTTTAAACATTAAGTATGAAACTTACATTCACTAAGTTAGAATTCATTGTATAGTTTTCCCTTTGAAATATTATATTTGAACCCTCATATTCAGTTTCCTTAGACCCTGGACGACCCCATCGAGAGGGAATAGGGGGAGGCGTGGCAGAGAAGCGCGTTGCCAAAGAGGAAAAGCTCCAAATCCGCAAACAAACACTGTGACAGCTACAATGCTGGGAGTGGAAAGTGGGTGTGGGGGAAAGCGGGAAAAGCATCACCCGACTGAATGAAATGTACTCTCTATTGACATTTGATTCGGCGCACGGGGTGGGGGGTGCCTGGGAAATAAAAAAAAAATATATATATCTCGATGTGTACGAGTGCAGAGCGATCCCGGTTAGCCCCCATTTGAGGGGTAAATGGGCGAAAAGAGGGTAGTCCGGGTGCCTCACTTTGTTGCACAAAGCCTTGCTCAGATTTCGCTGAAGGAAAACTCCTCGCTTTTCACTCTTCGAGGCTGCCGTTTTCGTTTCATTGTTTGTTTGTTTGTTTGTTGGTCGGTTTTCGTTTCGTTCCGTTTTCGCTTTTGTTTGTTTGCCTGTGGATTGCGTTTCCTGTTACAAGAATCCGCCTGCCGAACCTTCCGAGGAAAAAACAAGGCTCCCATGCCCCATACCCCGAGTCCCCCATCCCTTCGCTCTGTCCTGTCGTCTTGACGCATAAATTTGCCTTAATTTGTTGCAAAATAATTTCATTCATTTACGTGCTGCCATTTATATGGGCCTCCGTTCTTGCTGATAACTTATTTAAGCGCCGTCCCCCAGCGAAGAGGGAAAAACAAAATTTGAACAAAATAAATTATCAAACTGTCACATTGACGTATCGCCCGGCCAAGTGAGACAATCCGGGAAAACCAAGGGGGAAAAGTCGAGCCAATCTCTTGGCCATAATCTAGAGTATCATGTTGCTCGTTTAAAGGATGTCAAAGGTTGGCCATATATCAGCAAAAGGCATCCAACGCAGTCGAGTCGAGGCATCGGCTTCAGCCCGTTAACAATTTCATGTAACAAATTCTTTGTGTCTCCTGCCGGACATGGATACATGGTCAGGAGCGGCTGCCACTGGAGTGGGCGGGATTTTACACTCGAAGACAATTTTGGTAAATATATCCATCAAGGAAATAATGGTTACTATTAAATTTGTGAACATTTTTAATTGAGTTCATTTAAGAACACATATTTATCTTCCTATATTTCATATATATTATATTTCATTATACTATGTAGTTAAGTTATTGTTAAGTCACAGACATTTTTCTCCCAGTGCGGTCATTCGAGCTGTTTCAGATTTCCAATAAATATGCCTAGGGTGGTCGTGGTCCTGCTCCTGATCCTGATACGGCTGCCGGTCCTGCTGCTGGTCCTGGTCGTGTTCAGTCCTGGACACGAACCCTGCGCACTTCCTGCTGTCCGCCACCCACTGTCGCTTATTTGACATCCTGACAGTTTCGACAGTTTGCCTCTGGTCCCTCGGTCCTGGCTCCTCGCTCCGCAACAAAGTGCGTAGGGACACAGGACGCAGGACGTAGGTCTGCCAGAGCTTTGTTTATTTATATGGTTTTGGTTTGCTCGGGATGTGGTATGTGGGATGTGTCGATGCTACCTTGTGCCTGGCACCGCGGTGGCTGCCGTAAACGTTGCTTTGTTGCCAAGTGCGGAAAACGCGGGAAATCCCGCAGAAAAATATCCATCGCAAGCGGGTTCAAGGTGTAGCCCAGCGTGTGACAAGGTTTCGATGCTAACGCAGCTCTCTCGGCGCCGCGGCGTGTGTGTATTTATGAACGCCACTGTTAGCCACTAACAAGCGGCTAAAATCTGTCGCCAACAATGCCGGCAATTGGTATTGGGGCCCCGAGGAAGATGTCAATCTGGCAGTGGTTTCAGATACGCTCCTTTGATGTGGGTATGATGGCCCGCCAACGAAGAGGAGCAAATCTCCAAGGGTTAGGTCAACCTTTTGAATGTTGTGCTACATTTCACCATTAGGCACTAATTTGTTTACGCAATCTATTTATACATTTCATCTGCATTGGAATTGGGGTTTAATTTATTTATGAGAATTTTTTAAACATTGGGTTTGTTTGCTTTTTAAGTACTTCTACTTTATAGTCTGCAACTCACCTAGAATTAAGTGAAACGGCGCCTACCTCTCATTGGGATGACACGTTTTGTGGATGAAGCTCTTGAAATCCGATAGCTCAGCGCGCAGCTCGAGTTCCAGCTTAGAATGAGCTACGGACTCCGATTCGAGTCAAATTCGAGTCAGATTCCGACCCATTGGCACACATATTTCCAGTTTTAGTTTGCAATTATGCGGCAGATGTGACCCGGACGGACGTGTTCCGTCTCGGTCTCCTGTTGACTTTGTCGATTTCGCTGCGGGCCAACGGATGCCATGGACAACGCACAAGACGAACGAACGGATGGACAGCAGGTTGTTTGCTTCATTGGCTGCCACAAAATATCAACAAGCATTTTGTTTATTTTCCCAACAGCACAGAGAGCCATTACGGGGGACCGAGTGATGTATCTGGCTTTTTTAAGTGCATGTTGTTTTAGCGTTTGTGACATGCCATGCAACTGCCGGGGGGAATCGAACAAAAACGTTCCCAACCAAACCGAACCGAATGACATTTATGCAGCTCCATTGGCTGGACCCATTGTTTAACCACTGAAGTGTTTGGTCCTGTCCCATCGTCCGCCTGTCCCCCGGCTGAAGTGCACTTTTGCGAAGCAAACGGAATTGTTTGAGTGAAAAACTGGCCAGCCCATGACATATGTATTTGTATTTGCTCTTTGATTATCCGATTGGCTTTTCATTTGCCTTTACATTGAATTAATTTTCAAAGTAACAAGGGGGAAACGGTGTCAATAAACACTCGAGTTGAGTTGCACTCGCTTATAGCAATTTGTTTATTGTTCGTGGTTCTTACTATGTACATGTCCTTTTATCCATTAAATAACATGAACTCGAAATAAGAATACAAATTTAAAGTAAGTCATCAGATAAGTGTAGAAATATTTCGATTAAATTTAATATAAAATGATGATAAACCGCAGAATTCCATGTTCGATTTGCTCCCTAAATAAATAATGCTAGCCAAGACACACATCTCTGTAACATTTAGCCGCAAGACAAACTTCTTGTTTTGAGGAAATCGAATGCAGATGATATTTTCCGTGCACTTTTACCGCTTGTGCATCCTGTCCCCTTATGATAAATGCAAAGTTCCTGGCAAATTTATGCAGTTGTGACTTTGCATAGCTGCAGCAGTTCTGTTCCCTGCCACTGCCACTGGCACTGGTCTCCGCTCCGATCAATGCCAGGGCCGTTGGCCATGTCAACTACTGGGGGGAACGAGACCAGTTCGAGTACGGGTGGCAGATACCCGATACCCAGGTCGAGATACGGTTATGGATATGGATATGGAGTGGCTACGGCCCTGGCTGCAATTTAAATATTGCATGTCCTTCGATGGGAGAAGCCGTGACCAGAAGGAACGAGGACCGACGAGCGGAAGGAGGGACCCCAGCAGCATTGATGTGGACACGAATGCACTTTGGAAAATATTGCGAATGTCTCTACGAAACGAAACTTAAATGGCTTCATCAGCTTTAATACTATAGACAATTATTCTTGCATTTTATTTTCGTACAGCAACGTTTTAAGAGTATTAATTATTTTTCTTTAAACTTAATTTTTTTGTGTACGAACCCTTACCATTTTTTTGTTTTCCGTGCGAAGCCCCATATGCGAGTGCCGCCGACACATATTAAGCATAAAATTGTGTGCCAAACAAAGTAACGATAAATTGGACTATGTAAAAGTAAGCAGAGCCTGCAGATGGAGCCGAGGCTGGAGAATGTAAAGGCGATGGCGATGGCGATGGGGCAAACAATCCCATTCGGAAAAGAGGGGCGTATTTGGCAGGAAGCGTCGCATTATAATTTATGCACATGCAAGCCACGGAGTCTGGCCGGGGTCGTCTGGTTGGTTTTCTGGTGAGGTTTTCGGTGAGGTTTCGGCGTGGTTCCGGGTCCGGCTCCGGGTCCGCCACTTAATCCGCGTTTAATAACACGAAGCCGGAGTTGCACAGCCCCTGATCCCGATGGCCGATACGAAAGTCGGAGGGGGATAGCAGGAAACACCCCGTGCAGAAGCTCCGTGTCGATAAAAATTGCTTAAAGAGCGTTATATGTGTAGCTCTGGGCTGTGCACGATTTTTTTTTTTCTTTTTTTGGGAGCAACAAATTTATGGTATATACATATTTAAAGTTTAAAGTAGAGAGGAATGAATGTAAAATGCCATTTATTCTGAAGTTAAGGACGCTTAAACTATAATATTTCTTTGATTTTAATAGCAATACATATGATTTCAGCTTTTAAAAAGTGCGAAATATATATTTAAAAACCAAATAATATGTTGTTTAAAAAATATTTCATTGACTAAACTATTTGTGAAGCAATTTAAGGTAGATTTTGGATTCACGAATCCATAGTAAAAGCTGATCCTCTGTTAAACTTAAACTCCTCCTGCTTATAAGTATTTTATTCAAGTAAGTTAAATAGCTAAGTTTTATTAAATTAATATAATAAGCTAAATAAATATTTAAAAAATTTTATAAAAAAATGCATACATTAATTTATTAACAGCACAACACTATTTCCCCAAATAGAGATGTTAAACTTTAAGACTGACCAACCAATCAGTGGCCATTGCCACCTCTTAACCCCATAAAATGTGGGGAAATCTTTTGAAAATCTTTAACGCTTCCATGCCCCAAGCCCAGCAGGGAAATATTTCGCTGCTGTTGTGGTGGGGTTTCTGTTCTTTTTTTTTCGGGATCGTATGTTATGCACGCCTACCCCAAGGGGTCAAAGGGTGAGAATGTTTAACCAAAGGCATTTTTATCAGCTGAGGTCTTAACACGCACACACAAATATGCCAGACACACACACACACACACTCACACTCACACAGATGCACTGAGAGACATAAACAAGTCAAGGCTTCGCTGTGTGCGGGGCGAATTCGGGGCCGGGGCACCGTCTGCGGGTTAAAAGCGAAACCTTATCGAAAACGTTTAAACGCACGCAAATTCCACGTGGGCAAGATAAAACATGCATAAGCCAGGTGGGGGCAGGTGGGCTGCGAGGTGGGCGTGGCAGGGGCATGGTGTTCTTTTTTCCGTTGTGGGGGCTGTAGGCCTTTTGTCTGCGCCTGTGTGTGTGTGTGAGAGAAATATGCCAATGTTAAATATTTGTCGCATGCTCTTGCTGCTTTTGTACGGCGTCTCTGGTTTTGGCACCCCTCAGATAAACCGTTAACTACACACACACAGCACACACTCACCAGGATCCGCACGCACACACAGGTGCCCTGGTATGTGTAATCTTTTGCGTGCTTTACGCATTACGCTCGACGCAGGACAACGTTGCAGGACACTTTGAATTATTCATTTACACGTCGCCGTACTCAGATCCTTGCTTGCTTTTGGTACCGTGTAATTGTTGGATAAGCAGCTAAGCTAAGATTTGTACTTTGAAGTCTGATAAGTAAAGGATTATCCTTTACTATCATAAGCAGACATTCTATTAATTATACAAAATAAATTCTGAAAAAGTATTTGCATGTATAAATTTATGTAGAAACCAGTTATAAGGTATTCATAGGCAGTAACATTCTCGTAAATTATTTTCCCCATGTTTTATATGGGCAATCCAAGGGACAGTTGACCCAATAGGGAAAGCCTGCGGGGAACGAAGGTGCCAGGTGCGTGGCGGATGGGGCCTTGGGGAGGGTGGGGCTCTGAGGATAGGTAAGGACGCCGCCTCCCAATAGGCGTGTTTGTAGCAACAACTGTATTTACTTTTATCGCTGATAAAGCGCATAATTTATGGCTGCTTCACAAAATTTAAATGCCCACGAGAATGTCCAATGGGAGACAAAGAGCGCCAAAGAATTTCACCCCAACCCTCAGTCTCCCCAAATCCTGCGTATCCTGCGTGTGTTTGTTCTGGTCACTTCATCTGCTCGGAACGCTTTCGAGGTATTCCAATTATTTCTGACAGATTGAGCTTAGAGCGATAACAATTTAATATGCAGACAATTAATTGTTAATTTTCATAATTAAGTGACTTTTTTTAGCTTCAGGTATTGGGAGCTGTAAATTAATTAAATGAACATAGAGAGTAGAAAAAACAACAGACACAAATTTAATACGTACAAAAAGCGCAATTTATGAGAGCTAAAAAAGTGACCTAATTAGGGTCACACAAGTAGATGATGGAGTACCATACAGATAAATAAGTGGTTTTTTTTTTCATTAAAAAGTAAAAGTACTCTATATTCTACCTTAAAAACTTATTAATTCGATTTTGTCTGAAAGAATGATTATACTTTAAACATGTATGCCAAATTGATCGTTTTTGGCATTTATTAAAGTACAAACAAGCTTACTTTCATTCATGGCTTAAGCATTAGCCATGTAAATAGCAAATATAAATTCAAACCACTTCAGCCAGACATTTATAAACGAATTATTTGCCAGGCAAATTATGGGTCTTGTAAACCCATGTAAATATTGTTCAATATTTAAGCGAGGCCAACTATTTCAATTGAAAACTTGTTGAACTTGCTTTGAACCAAAGTGGGCGGTGACCATAACTTCGGGCGAGGGCGTGGTCATTCAAAATCAATTACACACGCCCCGGAGGTCAGAACGCAGTGATTTAATTTATAGCCAACACGGCCAACTATGTGTGTGTTTTCCCCCGCCCTCTTCCTCGCCATCGCTTCGTTGTACTAAATAATTGTAGTTTAATGGCTGATTAGAATGTTGAGGCAAAAAGTGTTGCCTACATTTTGGGGCTGCTCTCTAATAACGATTTTCCCTTTGTGTTGAAAGGTTGTAAAAGCGTTAGGGAGGGATAGAGGGGGAGAGAGCGAAAAATGCAAATAAAATACAATGCAATGTGATGAATGTTGATGCATAAAATATGTGGCGTTAAATTGTTGTCGAGGGTAAGCCAAAGTAAATAAAAATTAGCATATGGCAACGGTGAAATAATACCCTTAACAGGATGAGAGAAAACGTGAAAGTATATCTAAAAAAATGTTTTATCTTTTGTCCAATTTATTTAAATGCTCCTTCTTTCTAAAACCCTTTAAATAAATCTCTTTAAAACGCTGTCATAAAAATGCATTCCATTTGAAAACCAATATGGATAAAAACCTTAATTCGCACATATTTTCCTTTCAGGCTATAAATATAAAACTACTAATCTGTCATTAAAAATAAACCTTCGCTAATCCCCACTTAAAAACATCCATACAGAGCGTGACAGGACTTTTTTTTAGCTGACATACCCCGTCCAAGGGGAAAATCTAAAAGCCAGCTAGGAAGTATCCCTGCATTTTCCGTTTTAGGTTAAAGGGGGAAAGAAGGAATACCATCCTAGGGGGGCAAGGCACAAGAAATGGCACAAGGAAAATTTATGACTACTAAGCCAAAAGTATATGGCATTTGTTTGCTATTTTTGTGGCTTCTCCCGAAGTTATGTCACCGAAATAGCGCTAAAATATGCAAAGGCAAATCGCACAAAAATGTCAGGCTCCGCTTTCGCGAGTCCTTCGTTCCTCGGACCCTGCTATCAAAATAGATGAATCAAATTAGACGGGGAAAAAATAAAAATATAAAATGCACCGAGCGCCGGGCTTAATTGAAAAGCAGACCGAAGGGAGGAGGCACAGAGTGTGGGGTACTTGGACGCAAAGCAATCAACCTAATTTGTCGTATGCAATGCGTCGAAACCTGTGTCGTGTCTGCAGTTCATTCCCTCCGCCAGTCCATCAGTCCGTCAGTCGGTCAATATTTATAATGATAGCTAATCTGCAGAAAGCCAGCCACGTTTCCTGCCATAGGCCGAGGTCACCAAAGTGCCCTGAACTTTTGTCTGCTCTCTGTTTGCCCGCCGTCGGACCGGCGAGTGGAAGCGCTTTAAAATGATGGCGGAAAATAAATTGAAAGTACTTGTCCATTGTTTGATTAATGTGTCAATAATGGCAAACGGACCGCGACCCGGAATGTTTCAGATAGAGAAGTGGGGAAAAACTCCACTTGAATTGAATGCCGGACAAAGTGCTTTGTCGGATTAAAGCGTCTTTTGCTGTTTTCCCAAACTTTAAAGTTTAAAAAGTTGTTTAGATAACAATTTTATGTTGCTTACAAGGAGAGCTCAGATTAGAATCTTAGTTTCATCCATTTAAGTATGTTAATCAATAATGCTCTTGTTACAAATTTATATAATATATGCAGTTCTTTCCATTCCGTAATAAATAAAACCTCAATTTGTCTGAAATTTACCAGATCAACTGGATGCCTGTCCTGTCAAAGATTTACCCCTTGGATAAAAACTCAAAGTCCTTTGCAGTAAAACTCCGCCAAGATCCCAAGTCGCAACTTTCCCGACTGCCTTAACTGACAATTTCAACTAATTTGCTCCACTGACGCCCAATAAATCTCCGTGCCCAAATCAACTTGGCCACGCCCCGACTCTCCCCTTAAGTCCACACCCCCTGCATTGCCTTAAACTCATTTACACAGGGGGGACAAAGGACGAGGAAGGACGCGAGAGGGCCAACTACAATGGCAGCGCCGACATCGTCACTGCAAAGAAACGTAATTTTATGTAATTGAAACCATTTTCGTGTTAATTAAACTCTTTTTTTGCCCCCGAAGAACGCTTCACATTGGTCTGCCTTGCTCCTCCGCTTCTTCTGACTCTGATGAAGGTCCTGGCTGGTCCTTGGCTTAAAGCATTTTACACTTGCCATTAACGTGGCTCTGCGTCCAAAGTGACAGCCGCAATGAAAACAAAGACGCGGACTTTGAATTCTGAATTGGAAAGAGACCTGCAGTTAGAAAAATGGTTTAGAATGTTCTTGAAATGAAGAAAGCATTAAGCTGGTTCTATATTTATATTCTTAAAGATATTGTGGATTTAAATGGGATATTGTTAAACATATTTCCTGTATGTTTAAAAATTGATTGGTGGCATAGTATATTAAAAAAACCATTGACAAGTACAAATTAATTAGTTAAGAAGAAAGCCTGAGTTTTTATTTAATTATGTATAAAATGATCAAATAAAATATTGATAAATTTATACACTTTAGAAATTAGTTTTCTTAGTGCATGGACAGCGACACAAGTCATCGCCCCTTGGTTGTCCATCGCTTGAGTTGGGTTCCTTAAGAATCCGCACGGGACTGCTTCACAGTCATTAAATTGGATTTCTTTTCGAGCATCGTTCGCTGTCTCAGTTTTGAAGGGTTTTCGAACGAGACGAGGCTGGGCCTGTAACTGCGTATTTTGAATAATAAAGACTTTGCCTTTGGTGGCTGCATTACACAAGTTTGATTTAGATTTTGTGTGAGGCATGTCTCTTTGTTTAAAATAAGTTTTTACCTTCTAATTGGGCACAGATATAAATTTCAACCTTAGTGTTTATTACCGCTTAACTTGTTTATCCTCACCTGTTGCTTGGGAGTCAATATACAGACAATGTCTGCCAAAAATAATCCATCCTAGTCAGGATTACCATTTCCCGTTGCTATTTTTGGAAATATCCATGAACCTGCCACATTGCCATCCGCAGACTCATTTAAATTGCCACAAGCAAACCCAACCGAGGATCTTTTTAATTAAATTTACTTTATTTTATTTCTTGACTTGAAAAATGTTTGCCTTCCATTTGAGCGTATGCAAATAATGTCATAAATAAAATGGCTGTACGCCATGACCTTTTCGGCATCATACCTGATACTCATACCCTGTTAAATAATCGCTGGGGATATTATTCTTTATTGTAGAAAATATTCTGTATTAATAATTCTTGAAAACAGTCCGGAAATATTTCATTTAGAATTTGGTCTAGATTTTTTAGGGAAACAACTTAAATTAAGGTTTGAACCGTAAACTGGGTTCCCTTTTTAAATAGAATTATAGAAATAATCATATTAAATACTTTTCCTATTTTAAATTAATTACTATTCAAAATATTTTTAAAAATTAAATATTAATTTTTATTAAAGAAATTTTGATTGATTGGAAAATATATTTAGATTTTTAAGCTTATGTAGGGTATGCCTTATGTCCATTTAGTTTTGGTGTTTGCCTTCTTTTTTTCGGCACTGTTGCTCTGTGGTTTGTGTCATTCATTTGGCTTTTGTTCCACTTGGCAGCTACCCGACCCCTCGTCCTTTTGCCCCCCCCTTGTATCCGCTGTCGCTGCCATTGTGCCGAGCCTCATTTATTTTACTTACACGCATGCGATGGCAATGGCGATGGCGATGCCGCCAACGTCGCGTCATTTATGACACCTTGACAGAAAAATGAGCACACTCCACAGGGGCTGTAGGTGCCAGAGGGGTTCGGAAGGGGGGCTGGGAGGTGGCTGCATAGGGGGTGGATAGGGGTGCCAGGTGAGGTAGGTCTACGTGGGCGTCTGGGGTGCGGTTGCTGGCAAACGCACATTCATAATTTCATTTTCCTCAGAGACGACGGCACTCGCTATGCCCGCGAACCACAGTGCCTCTCTTTCTCTTCTTATCTCTCCCTCTCTTTCGGTCATTATACTCTGCAAAAGAGTTGATCAGCTTAAGGAATATATTTTAAAATTAATTTTGAAAATTTTAAGGATAATATAAAGCCACTTGCATTTAAAGGAAGGAGAAAAGGTTAAATTATTTCTTGATCGATAAAAAGTAAGTCAAAGATCAATTTTAATTTAAATATGAATTATATATATTTTAAAGAAAGTTCAATTAAAATCCTTTTTTTATCTTACTCTATACTATTATTATAATTTGATATTTTTTTTTTAGAGTAGTTACCTCTTCAGTTACAAGGGATATCTATTTTTTCACTGGCTTCCTTCCCACTCGCCTCCACTTTTGGCATACCTCGTCCTCCGCCATGTCTCTTTGTGTCCCCTTATTATGCGTCTGAAATTGAAAAACTTTGTTTGCCGGCACGCTGGGGTTAACAAATAGGCTGCCTTGGCTTGGCCTTCCCATTGCCCTGGCCCCTTTCCGTTTCCTCATCCGCTTGTGGCAACACCCAGGAGTGCGTCACATAATTTGATGCCTTTTATGGCTTTTAATTTGTTGCCGTCGCTTCTGTGTCACTTGCCGTTTGCCCTTCCTCTGCCATGTCTTCTTTTTTTATTATTATTATTTGAATCTGCCGGTTGTCAGGAAGGTTTTTTATGATTTCTCTGGGCTAATGAGAGCGACGAAAGGCGGAAGAATCACACTTATGGGTCGACTAAGGAAAGTGAAAATAGCAACAAGTGGATCAGTTGATTTATCCTTTCTCTTTAAATAGAAACCCTGCATTTGGTGACCCATCAAAACAGTGGGGAACAAGGATTCTCTGGGTTATAGATTGAAAAGTAAGGGCACCATGGGTTAAAGCTTGTTGTACGTACATGGAATAAGGGGGTGTGTCGCTGTCGCGTGATCTCGTTGCTTTGATTGCCTGCTCTAGTAACGAAAATTGATTTTGCTTGTTTATTGCAAAATATTGTTTGTTATTGTTTTCCCCTCTCCCCCAGCATTCTCCCCGGCATTTCCCCCCACATTTTGTTGTTACTTTCCAAAGTTTTTCGTCCGCTTACGTCCGCTTAAATTCGCGTTTGGTTCGTGTTGACAACGGCACTGGGTTCCTTTTACATTGCGGTCTTTGGGAAATTGATTGTTTTTGTGGGAACTCCGTACTCTGTAGTGCAATGCGTTTTCCAGCTTAATAAAATGGTATATACATTTTAAAAGTCTTAACCAAAATATGTTGAAGAACCAGATGAAAGTTTTAATTAAATTGTCACTCTACACGCATAACAATTGGAGTTATTGTTGTACAAAAAGTAACTACTATAAAGCATCACTCACAGCTAACAAACCTGGTAAATCTAAATATTATCTTGAAGTAATTAAGCAATCCAAGGATAACAACTGGAATAAATACTTGGAAGACTCGGCAACTCGGAGTACAAATGAGGGCTTTCATTCCGCTACCAAACCGTCTGCTAACAAGTTTCCAAATATTTGCATGTTCTTATGCCATCCCTGTCTGCATATATCCTAACATCCTGATGCGTCGCCTTACTTCCAGCCATCCATCAGCTATGGAGCACATTTATAAATTATGCATCTTGCACTAAAAAGTAACAACACAATTCCGACTCTGCCTTTTGTTGCTGGCCTGGAGAGCCTTTTGTTTATACTTTTAATAAACAACTCACAGATAGAGAGGGAAAAGGATACTCCACAACTCATGTGCACTATATGCATTATGGAAGCCTTCCTGTTGCACCTGTGGACACTTTAAAAAAGTAGTCTGGCATTTGATATGATTTTATTTTAGGAAATTTTGATACTTTCGGAATAGAATTTACTTAATTTATAGAGTTTTGTGTTGATTTCGAGGCCTTAATATAAGAAATTGTATTGATTATACATATTTTCTTACTATTCTTTAAGTATTCCCTACGACGATGTTTTTAAAGTTTAAACTAAGTTAAGATTTTTCGAAAACAAATCTAATTTACTTATAATTAATTTCTTCAACTGTAGTTTTGCATATTCTACTATGCTATTTGCCATTTGCTTTTTGTTAAATTGCTTCTTTGTGTTCACGTGCAAATTTCGACGGTTTTTACCTTTCGTTCTTAACGTTCTTTTTTTTATATTTTCCACCGTTTTATTTGAGTTTTTTTGGTTTGTTTTTGCATTTTTTCAGTGGCGTTTATGTTGGCCAACCTTTTGTGCCATGTGCGGCTGCTTTATTCAGTGCATTTTGTTTGCATATCAAAATGCGTGAAATGTGTGCAGGAGCGATGGGAAAGGTATACGGGGTGGTTAACTATATGAGAGGAATAGTTTTGGACGGAATACGTACGCCGGGGCTTTGTTACCGTTCTGGGCCAACTTATTAGCGACGTTTCGGCCCCGGCATTTTCCCATGCATAAAAATGTAAGCTCTGCCAGGGCCAGCGAAATTTATGTGCGTATAAATATACATGTGAGTGAGAGGGAAAAATGAGCTAAATTTTTACAACCGCATTTCTTTTGGTGGCACTACCTCCATTGCTGAGGCAACAAATATTCCAGGCATTTTTCGGCTTAGCAAAAACCACAAATTAACTTGCTGAAACAGAGAAACTGCGGATATAAAAACTTGAGGGATACTTAGCACAGAAGCGGACTCTCGAGCCTCGAACGAGAAATACCCTCCATAGCAGAAGGTTTATTACAATTAATCTTCAGGGCTCCTTTGATAAGTCCATGAAATGCAATTTAATTTTAAGCTTATCAACAGCCATGAATGTGATTTGACAACTGCTAATACCTTCACTTACCCCTCCCCAGGTAAACCCCTGTAATTCCTAAAACCTTTTAGCATACATAACTCATTAAACTCCCTTTCATGTTCACGGCTGTGCTTCGGTCAGCTTGGAACATCCAACAATCCCGATCGTTGTCCTGACAACGCTGATCCCTGAAAAGGACCCAAAACAAAGCGGAAGCCCAGTGGCCGGAATGGCAACTATTGTGGTGACAAAAACACTTCGTTCTACATCACACAAAATGCCAATGGTTATGCTAATGCCAAGGTGGACTATCCAGCAGGAGCATCACCAGATCCAGGACCCGCGTTCAGGACCACGAGCTGGAGCTAGAGCCCAAGCAGCCGCAGCCAGTCAACTTTTATTTCAACTTTATGCCATTTGGCCACCATTGGACCTTAAGTGGGGTCTGTCAGCATGTGTGCGGGTCCTAAACCTCCTCAACGGGCCCCGGGAACCCATCCCCGTTCTTTGATCCCTGTGTTTGTGGCTCCACTGACAGAAATGTTTGAGGATTTTGACGCATTCTACTGTTGATTGTGTTTTTATATAAGTTTCAGCTATGTTTTCTTAACTGATAATTTATATAACTAAAAGTATTTAGTAAAAAGTTAATTACAAAGGTTTTAAACCAAACATGTTTTCTAAAATACCCATAACCAAATAAATCTACGCTTAGCTAAACCAAAATATTATTAATCATATATTTTATTTTAAATGGAAACTCACCTTATAAATTTATAAAGTTTATATAGTTTATAAAGTTTTAACTACCTCCAGCTTGTTCTTAATTTAGGGGGAACAACTTTGAGAATATTTCCCAAAGTGTCCATTTGAGAGGATTATGCGGCATAAGGTGGACAGACGAGGACAGCGAAAGGACAGGGAAATGACAGGACTGGGAAGTCAGGCAGGCAAGGACTGGGCCAGGATCAAGCGGTCAGCGGGTAGTTCCTGTTAAATTCAGGTGTGTTTCCCCCACCTTTGCACCAACTGCATGAGCTCATGTCGATGTGTGTGCCCCGCCGTGTGTTTGTCCGAGCTAATACCTTTTTATGACCGTCATATGTTAATGCGGCTTCATTAACATTTTAATGTCGCCGGTCCCAATAAAATAACACAAAAAACAAAACAAAAATAATAAAATCAAGAAGAGCAGAACCAACTCAGAAGAGACGCTAATTAAAAAATTTAATTTAACAAAAGTAAATAAAGAGAGAATGGAGAAGCGAGAAACTCAAATAGCATAATTATCTAAAAAATCCTGGGTCCGACAATGGCCATTTCGTTTGGATAGAAAAAATGGAAATAATGGAATAGAAGTTACATCTAAATAAGTATCTTAGGAGGGTATTTTTAAATGGTTATATCGGAATATTCCAAATATAATAAGAAGAAGTTAATAAAGCTGTTATACCTTTCCCGTCTTATAAGGGAATAACTGAAAGGACTTTTTTCACAACTCTAAGCTATATGATAATGATTTCCGTCATTTATAAATTCTTTTCTGCTTTTTACATTAGTTTCTTTATTAATTTATTTATTTTAAGCAACCTTAAAGTAACTAAAAAATTTAACAATATTTAAAGAAGCAACAAAATGGTAGCAAAAATGGTTCTGGCAGAATGCAAAGTTGGGAAAGGTAAAGCAGAGCCAAGGAGGGAACCCGCACTTCCCACTCAAAAATCCACCAATGCGTAAAGAGTTTGACGAAAAAGTAATTTTAAGCATCGTTTAATTTTCATTTTGTGTAACTGTTTGCCGACCCCGTTCAATGTAGCCCCGCCCCCTTCATTATCCTCCTTTACTGAAGTGTTTTTTCCATAAACCTTTCTGCTGGACGTTGTCCAATGGACATTTGAGCAGAAAAATTTGCTCGCCTTTTTAACAAAGTTAATTTTTATACTCTGCTCTCTGATTTTACGCAGTGCTTTCCACTTCTTGTTCTTGGGTTACTTGGTTTTTTTTATGGAGTTTGCGGAATCAAACAGCAGAAATTGTTTAACAAGTATCAAGGGTTTTGTTTTCGTTCTTTGAGTATATTTTTTTTTGTTCAGGCCGTCGAAATGGCGGTGGCAAGGTCAAGTGACCCGTTTGACTGAGAAAGCGTAAAAAATTCGTGAAGATGGTGGGATAAAGTGGTTAAGTGTAGATAGATTCTTGCAGATAAAATTGTCTGGGACGCCCTAACTCCTTTTCATTTAATAAATTTGGAATAAATAAAAATATTTAGGAGTATATTGGATGCATTTATAAAGAGAATAATATCTGCACTTTAGATTTGCTAACTTAATATAATAATTCCAATCTAGGTTTTCGACTGATCTAACAGTTAAATAACTCCCTAATAAATCGATTACACCCCTTCATATTTCCATTTTGTAGTCTTCTGGTTCCTCAATTCATTTTGAGAAGAGTTTCCCCTAAGTCATCGTGGCAAACACGAGCTGACATCCATTTCGCAAGATGTTTACCCATTTCTAGGTGGCTTTTTGGCCTACCTATCTGCATATATGTGGGAGTGACTGGGGTTGACCGACTATGCGAGATAGTAGGGGAAAATTGGGCAATGGGAGGGGGAAACCGGGCCACGTGTCCTTGCACTTGCACTGATCAAGTCAGGTCCACCTTTGCCTCAATCTCGGTTGCCGTTTGGACAGCAGCAAACTGCGTCGAGGATGGAGGGGAGCCTGAGTGCCGAGCAAATGCAATTTGCATATGCATGAAGCTCTGTGGCCGACATTTTTGCAAGTGTAAAGTGTAAGAGGTGCAAATGACAGTGACCAGGGGGTTAAGGTGGAAGAAGGACGTTGCCAGCAATGATTGTGCAACAACAGAAACAAGCAAGGAAGGAGGAGTCGAGAGCAGGAATACAAGGTGCAAAGTGGTTGCTTAAAGGGATCCAAGTTCTTAAAGTTTCGCTTGAAGTGGGTTTTATTTTTGTAAAATTTAAATGTAATAATTATATATTTTACACCTAACATGCCACACTATGAAATCAAGAAAGATAAATTAGAGTAGAGATAGATTCCCGCTCTTAGAATAATTTTCTAAAGTTTTCCTCCAACTGCATCATTCTGGCTACGGTTCCAGCCTGTTTTATGTTTCTGCTGACTAACTGTGCCACGCCCCCAACCGTTTTTAATTAGTCATTTGCCTTGAATCTATATGCAAAACCGGCACCTGTTTCTGCTCCTCCTGTAATTTCCCTGCGCTGCCACAGTCACTGCCATTTGTATTCGCATTTGTGCGAGCGGTTGTTCGGTGTACTCCCATTTGTGTTATTGTTTTTAATTTGAGAATTCTCGAGAAGTTGTAAATTCATTACTTATTCACTTGACGGGCAAAAGAATCAGGGGAAAAAGCTAGCGAAGGAAAAGCTGAGCGCAAAAATAAATTAAAAATGTAAATTAAATTAGTAACTTCAGTGCGTCTGTCAAGAGCTTGGCTGATTTATTTGGCAGGCCAGCCAAATGGCCAGTCAGCCTCCGTTGCCCGCACCCGAGTCCTTCCTGGCCCGGCATAATTAAGGAATTTGAGGACTTTTCTTCGGCCCTCACGCTCAACTTGACCTTCAGCAAAGTTGTCCACGGCAAAGTGTGGAAAATCTTTCGCCCCGAAAGTCTAAAAAGTATTCGCACACATGCCGGACAAACTTTATTGCATAAATTTTTAAATGCCAGCGAGGCAGCGGCGGTGGAGCTGAGCGGGTGAGATATAAATGTCACTGAAAATATTGCAAGACTTTGCCATTCGTTGGCTGCCACATCCCCGCTCTGCCTCCGCCACACACTCGTATATCTTAACCCTCTGCAGCCCCCCGGGATGGCATTGTCCCGCTGCGAAATGCTCGGTGGCTGCAATCAGCCAGCCAAACTTGGATGCTCTGGCGCCCGGCGTCAAGATAAATGCACAAGTTCATTTTCAGTTTTAGTCAAATACCCTGCCGAGTTGGAAGGTCTTCAGGGGTGTCTTGGCAAACATATCTCGTACAAATAATAATTAAATTAATTGAAAGTTGAAGCCGAAAAAAGTTGAAAGCAAACCATTTGTTAATTACTCACTTAATCTCTCTCAACATAATTTTTTTGTAGGTAATATGTGTCATATTATGTAATATTGAAAAAGAATTTGAATCGAAGTTGAGGGTGTTAAATTAATAATTGAAAATTATATGATTGGAAAAATTATTAAATAACTAGTAAGTTAGTGCAGATGACAGCGAAGAAAAGAACCCATTGAAATGTTGAAACTTTCCCTATATTTTTTCAACGTTAAATTTTATGTTGAAAATATTTCTAAAATTATATACAATTCCTTATTCGAAAATATCTAAGCACAACCTCGCATATATTTTTGGGAAGTATCCCAAGCTGCCTAAACTTGACGAAAATGCTCAGGAGAACACAAAAAAAACAGACCCGATAAATTCAGTTAAGCTGTTCCACAGTGCATCTGAATTTTCCGCTGCCTAATTTCCATTTTCATTCGCCTGTGTTTTTTGCTCTTGGGGGTGTCGGCGATATTGTTTTTTTTTTTTTTTCGCTATGCATGGAAAGCGGGAAAATGCTGTTGATGTTTGCCGCATGCCACGAAGCTTGGCTTTCTTCGGCGAGCGCATTGCATATTTGCTTTAAACTTTTGTGTCAGCATTGAAAGCGAGCCGAACGTGCTGGGAAAAGCGGGAAAATGAGTGGGAAAGCCCTGTGAGATGGACGTACCGTCGCATTCGCAGTCACAGTTGCAATCGCAGTTGAAGTCGCAGTTTTGACTCAGACACGAGAAAGTTGTGACATTTAAGCAAACAAACAAACTCCCGCCCGCACACCTTTGACAATTGTAGCTGTTGCTAAAGTTATATATTTTTTTTTTCAGAGGATCCTTCTGGCGTTTTCTTGCCAGCGCCACAGAAAAGTTTCTAGCCGGAAAGAGATTCATTTCGGTTGATGCCAGGCAAAAATATTTGCACGAATTTCCCGACCTAAAGAAAAATACGCAGAGAAGGCGACCAAAATCAGCCAAACATGTTCCCTTTTAATTAACACAGTCCTCACACAATTTATGGCCCATCAAGGAGTCCACTGACTGGCACTTAGGGAAAGGAAAAGGGACTATCTACTTTTTTGTAATACACGAAGTCCTTGCTGAGCCTTACTAGTTTTTCAACATATTTTCGTGACACATATTAAGCTTGTATTTAAATATAAACTTATGCATTTTAACCCATTGAAAATGATTGTTAACTAGATGAAATTTAAGAAACAATATTTTATTTATAGGGAAACATGTTACCGGGCTATAATTTTTTCTCTGTGTCATTCTGCTCATTATTTATGTTGACCTGGCCTGACCCACGTCCATCCACGGGTTGCTTGTGTCTGAAAGCAGAGGAAATTCAGAAAATTGTGTGTGTGTATACGCAAATAAGCGGCGGACCTGTCCAAATATTTACAGTGCGTATGCGTAATTTTTAATTGATTTGGCCACAGTTGGCAAACAAAAGGCAGTAACAACACGGGTCGCGTTGAATAATCTCATTGTTGCCAGCCAGCCAATGGAAATCGTAGAGAGGTGCAAATTATAGAGACGGGTATTCATATAATAAGCCAAAAATGTTGCGTGTTTAATTGCATATATTAAGGCCCACTTAGCCAGACATATTTTGTTTATTCGGAATTTGGACAAAATGGAAACAGGCTGGATGGTGGGGGTTTTTGATAATTGTCGCAAGATATTCATAATTAAACGTATTTAAGCTTTTGTGTAGCAGAATGTTGTGGAATTTGGAATTTAAGTAACACATTTTTCTTGGAATTTCCGACAGCCGGAATTTCTCCGTAAATCAATTGACTTAATTTCACAAATTAAATACAAAACGCTTTCGGCCGAATTAAAACAGAGTTATTTAAATGCAATCTTTAATTGAGCATTTAACTGCAGGTGTAAATGCCTTCCAATTAGTTGAATATCCAGTTAGCTAATCTTCGACATTTATCATCCTGTCTGGCTGATATCCAATTAGTTCAGATCACACGTCATGGATTATAATAAAAACGAAATGCAAACAACTTTAGATAAAAGCTAAACAAATAACTGAACGAACAAATCCGGTCCTCAGCTGAGAAATGTATTATTTTCGTTTAATAAACAATTAAAATATTCAATTGCGGGTACAAATTTCTCTCTGGAGTCCCTGTAAAAACTCTGTTGAAAACTTGCCAAAATTGTTAAAAACTTTAGCTCTATTAATTTTGATTTGGGTCGCCGTGAAGTTCACTTGCCGTAAACTACAAATCCTGGGTGTCTGCTTTCGCTATATTCTTTGGAAGTGTGTGTGTGTTTAGGCCATGTGCTGCCCTTTTGAGACTAATTAATTTATATCAACATTTCAATGTTAAGCCAAACAAAACAATCAGCTTAATGTCCTTCAAGCCAGCCCGAACTTGTGTGTGTGAGTGTGCATCTCTCGTGGGGGTGTGTGTGTGTGTCTAACCTGAGACAAGTCAAAATGAGAGGGCCGATTTTAGGCTGCTGATGAAGGTACAAGATTTATTAGGGGTTACATTTGTCAAGAAACATATATTAAATCATTGCCAACGATCACAGAAAAACTCTTGGCATTAAAATATATCGATTTAAGCTACAACGACAATTTACAAACCTTTTTGGTGTTGTTTAAGAAATGGGTTCAAAGATTTATTATCGTTAAGTCTGAAGAAAGTGAGATTGAAATATCTTACACTTATAGTGAATAAGTTTTATAATATTGGTTTAATATTCTAATATTTATAATTGGATCTGCCATAATAATAAATTAGTAAATATAAAAATATGATGAATGGTTTGCTACTGCTTTAAAGAATACACTTATAAACATATGTTGTTTGTCCCATTTTATAAAATATAATTTTGTAAATTTTTTAACTTCTTTCTTAAAATAAAGTAATAGTTAAAATGCATTTTCTATTTATATTTTTCTTGATTTATTTTGTAGCCACCCTCGCTGGACTATCCCCCGATTGTACTCAAAGGATTAACAGCCTCAAAGCTGCGGCTTTTCCCATTTCCACACGGCGGCCGCTTTAAGCTCTGTCTCCTACCGCCTCTTCCCCGCTTCCTGATTCTTCTCACTCTTCTTCCATGCGCTCTCTTCTGGTGTTTATCTTTGCCAAGAGACGTCCTCGAGGTATGGGCCTTGGTCCTGAGTCTCGTACCAAGTTGTTGTTCTTGCAGAGCATCTCCGAGCATGTTTGGCTGTGTCAGTGTTTGTGTGTTCTGGCTGCCTGTTTGTTTGGCCAACTGTTTAACTTGGCTCTTTGCCCCCCGTGGGCCGCAAAAACTTACAATCGCACACAATCCGTCCCCATAACCTGCTCCAGCTCCAGCTCCTCCCCCTCACCTCAAGCATTTTAAAGTGCTGGCAAATTGAATTATGGTTTTATGTGTGAACACAAATCGATCATAAAACACTAATTACGCTTCCCGAACTAAGAGCGTTAACACGCTCTTCCGAGAGCCCGGAGCCCCGAATTAGCCACCCACGAACACCGTTGCAGACACGGCGATTAAAAGCTTAATTATCCCATTGCGACACTTCATTAGTTTCGGCCAAGTCGTCCTGCTGGCAAAGCGGCTTCTCGTGTTCCATTCCAGTGGCAGGAGCTCGTGGCTCCTCCCCGCTGAACGAAAACTTCTTCGCCACGTTTATTGCAATTAATTTCCTTGAGTTCAGTTTTAGTTTTAAGTGCTTCCTGAGTGTATGTGTATGGGAGTGGGTATGGATCCGGGCGAGCGGAGGAGAAGGGGTTTTGTCCGGACAGTTGAATGGTATTTTTTTGCCTTTTGGTCAGCTCTAAAGCCCAAATTTGTAGCTACAAAGCTGAAATCTTAACTTAACTTAATAATCTTATTTGCCAAAAACAATTTAAAACAACGGTATTCAAAATTACTAGGAAACGATACCCACATTTCTTAAGAGTTATTCCTTGAACTGGTTAAACCCTTACGCCTTCAGATACATTTATTTGCGTCATGGCGGTATTCTTGGCTCGCAAATTCCGCTGAAAATACAAAGGCATTTAAATGCACAAGCAATTGGATGATTTGTAGAAAAGCACAAGACGGAAAATAAAAATGAAAAGCTCCATCGAACATACGTCTCTACTCTGCCATTACCGGGGGCAAAAAATGAAATATATTTCCTGTCCGCTGCTCAATTAAATCGAATGCCCCGGGGCGAAGTAGGAGACCGACCTGCACCTGTCTTCCATCTCGGGCTTTTGGCTTTTGTGATATTTTTGCTTTTTCCCGGCTAATGGAAATTTCCGTTAGTCCGTCGTGAAGCTTATTTTTCTTTGCGCAGCTTTTCACAGATTCAATTTGAAACGGTACATTGAATTAAATTACATAAGCGAAGATGGGCGGAAGATGGCGGGCGGGAGACGCGAAGGACGAGGCAGGATGCTAGGGCAACCCGTCAAGCGGCAACCGTAACAATAATATGGCCCACAAAATCGCATAACAATGGAAATGGCTAAATAAAAAGCCAACAACAATAGTAGAAAATCGCCTCAAAAAGAATTTTACCGCCATAAGGAGAGGACGAATGCGAAACGGAAATCAGCAGTAGAAAGTTTAATGCTCTATTGGAAAAACGGATCATAAAACATAACGTCTTTATTTTTTAAATTTCATAGTAGTTAAAGTAAGCTCAAAGTTGCACATTATTTATTCTGCATACAAATTAAACAGGACTTTTGTAAAATAATATTTTTGCAATAAATTATATTAAAATATCTATCATTAATATATTGTTACTTTAAAAAGCCTCAATAAATTTTCATAAGTCTATCTTTTCTTCAGAAACTTTGTTACCCTTACATGTATAGAGTATAACCAAAAGATGGACTCAATCAAAGTGGAGTCATCGCCTTTTGTAATAATAATTCCGGGGACATAGGCTAATGCACTTAAATTTTTTCCCAAAAAGAGAACCAACAAAGACGCAGAATAACAGTGAAAAAACCGAGTCAATTAGGCACATTTCCAGTCAATTCGCTTCATGCCTGTTTTGGGTCCAACAATTGAATTGCCAGGACCATGGATGGACGAGGGGCTGGATAAAACTGCGGAAACGAGAGAAATTCGGCGACTGAGAGAGCCAACACCCCATCGAAGCACTCAACTCCTAAGCGCATGGAAAGCCATCAGTGAAACGACATAAATTATGTTCTTTATGGCCACACCAGGCCAAGCAAAAGTTGACTTTTTGCATTGAACTCCGCTGCATAAATCAAAACTAGAAATGCGTTGGGTATGGGAAATGCACTAAAAAAAATTCTCAAAAGCCAAAAGAATTACGTTTGGATATGAAGGAATTGAATGCATGAATATAAACTAAATCATTTTAAAATAGTTTCAAAGGAGTTAGGTCAAGAATTGTAAAGAATGTGATTCTAAAGCAATTACCTCTTTTTTATTATTTATGAAATTTCTTTCGAACAAAATAACTCGTTTTAAACTCTGTCAATTGATTTATTCGAAGCGACATTAATTATTTCATTTTAAATGGAATTGCCTTTTGTGATAAAATACATAAGTTTACCTTCATTGTCTTTCGTATTTTTTTGTCTAATTAAAACAATAGTTTGCGGTGTTTTTCCCCCAGTGCTTGGTTTTGGCGGCCACTCGTTTCGTAGTTTTAGCTCACGTAGACCGATGCACGTTTGCCGGTCCGGGCTGATTCCGCTCCTGCTTCTTCTGCTGCCGCTGCTCCTGTCGCCGCAGGAGGTGGCCGCACAATTTGGCACGTGTGATAAACTCAAAATTGTTGCTGGCAGCCATCGCTGGACGCGACTGCAAGTGTCAGCGTTTTCCAAACGCAAAGAAAAAAAAATGAATTAAAAAATAGGGGATAGCTGGCTTTTTTCGCAATTTTTTGCAGAGGTTATCTGGCGCATGTAGTTGACCTTGTGGGTGGCACAAAGTTGCCGCCATTAGAGAACTATTAGCTGCGGGCCTCGCAAAAATATTTTAAATTTCTAGCCCATTTTTCAGGTTGGCCTCTGTCTTTATCCTTTCCATTTTCACTCTCTGCGATTTTTCAGAGGCCTTTTTAAATGTCCAGCTTCCGGGGGAATGCGAAAACTATTTTACTCAACTCTGTCAGCCTTTCGAAACATTCTTCACATTTTTCGAAATTATATTTAAATTCTGGCTCGGCATATTTGCAAAAATGGCAGATTGAAAAGTTAGCAGACGGTCGGCTGAACTATGAGCTATTACTATAAAGGGAATTTACAAGGAGAAGGCTTATGCATTTAAAGCCACAAACAATTTTGTCATCGTTTACGTTAATTGTAAAATTCATGCTTTGAGGTTTTTTTGTTCTAACAGTTATATTAGAAATGCTGTAAATTATTATTTTATTTTAAGATTTTATATAGTTTTATCTGTAAACTGAAAGAAAATATTATTCATACAGCAATCTCTGTTGTTCATTTTAAATTCCGTTTAAGAGTGTTATTTTAGGATTAAAATCTAAATAATATTCTTGGCTTATCGAAATTGTTCTAGTTCAAGTTCTGGTAGAGGCAGACAACTGGGTCAGAATCGAGGCCATTTCCCCGTCCAGCTTACTCAAACTTCATCTTATTTAAGCCCAGCATCGATTGCCTGACATTCCCTCCATTTGGCTGCCAATGAAGTGAGCATTTGGCTTAATGGATGGTCGATGGACGACCCTTCGATGGGAGCTGCAATGCATAAAGAAAACATGGCGCCAATGAGGCGGCTACAATGGCCGCCGGTTGGATGTCATGTGCGTGTGTCTGCAGGAGCTTCTGTGCGGCACGGCTTACGTGGCCCTTAGGTGCATGCTCCAAATGCCCGGTGGCAGCCTACTTGCGCCAATTACACGTAGCACTAAATGCACCAAGAAAAAATATGGCCCAAGGTTTTCATTATTGCACTGGTATTACTCGAAAAAATATATCCTTTTTGAAAGAAATTATATTATTTTTCCAATAATTACTTATTTAATTTCGCAGCATATTTTCGTTTTAAAATAAAATTTCAATATCAAAATGGTTTTTTGTTAAGTGCAAAAGTGTGGACAGTTACTGGGAACAAAATCCAAAGCCAAGGGCTATGTGATAACCAGAGTCCTTTGAAGTACTCAACTCTCATGCGCCATGCATTCAACCGAAAAGAGGACCGGATTCTCTCCTCTGTTTGGGGTTATGAATAGAGGAGTCTGGACTCGATGTTCCCTGTCCTTTCCGTACTTCTGTCTCCCGTCTAATTAAAGGCGTCGCACGTTTAGATTTCATTTTTGGCGGACGGCTAATGGGCGCACTTTGACCGCAGATGCCGCACAAAGCGCCGGCACAGGCTCACTGTGCCTGCAGCTTCGACTTACATTTCCACTCAACTGTAATTTTCAACTTAAAACCGGTGACCAACTGCAGTTCCAAGCGCAGAAGCGCCAGTGACACGTAGAGAGCCACAAGCTATTGAACGAAAGCAGCAAAAACAATGGCAAAATTACTTTTTTTTACAAGGGAAAAGTTGACGTGTTGTAAAGATATTAAGATTTATTTATACAGTTTTTTTTTAAATATATTTCCATTCTAATCAAATCAAATATACTTTTAATCAAAATCCATATCCCTTTCGAGATTTACAAACTCTGGCCTTAATTTAGAACCTCCTTTCTGAGGGAATATAAATGGGCATGCGAAATGAGTCATTACAGATATGGTATGTGGATGCAATCAGGCGGGTGTCCGCCCCAGCAACCCCAAAAAAGCAGCCCCAAAACCCTCAACCCCAACCCAAACCCGAGGGCGACCACATCGAGTCATTTGTTAACAATCCAGAGCGGTGGCGGTTTTCAGGGCCAGCGCCAAATGCGCGGAAGTGTGTAGTCGGATGTGGTTAAGCATACGCCATGTGGGCCATCAAAATTTTGTTTTTGTTGTCGCTGCGCTCGTTCGCTGGCGCGCTTTTGATTTACACTTTTTTTTTGTGGACTTTGGTGTTTTTTGTGTTGGTTCTGGTGTGGATTTGGGTGGCGGCAGGACGGCGGGCGGCGGGCGGCGGTCTGGGTTTTATTAAGCAAATGTGCATGAAAATCTATGCACGGATACGCGCGCAATAATGCGAAATTTATGGCTGGCAAACGTGACACTCCTTGCCGAAGCTGCAACTACAGTTCCCGCTGTCCAGCACTGAGAAATATTTTCTTTTTTATTTTATATAAAATATATTGAGCAAATTAAATATAAATTTTACCATTATCATTATAGTAAGTATGTTTGATTGCTTTTCAAATGCTGTACAGCCTCAATAGATTAACAACTAACTACAAAGTAATAAATATAAATAATAACCAGAAATCAAATTAAAAATATATTAATAAATTATGTATAAATTATTGTTTCGAGTGTATCCTTCCCTACTATGTATTAGCACGCCCCCTGCCCAGCGGAAACTGCTCATTTCGCCCCCGGCTGAGGGATGAAGAGGCATCTCCCTTTCGCCGTTCGCTCAGCATGCAGTTTTAATTGTTTTGTCGCTAAAATATGTTGCTAGCCCTCTCAATGTCTCTGCCTCCCCACCATCCCTCCCTATCTCCCCACCCGTCTGCTGCATTTTATGGCATTTAATTTTGTGCGCACCGAGTGACATACCAGAACATACCAGAATATTTATAAAAGTTTTCGCTTTAATATTGTATCGTAAAATAAACAGAACAAGGCTATGGCTTCCAGCTCGCTTTTCCAGCTTTTCCTCACACACATAGCCGCTTATTTTAGTTGACCGCAATGAACATTTATCTGCCCCGCATTTTTTCACAAATTTTGACTGCAAATTTTTGCCATTTCATTTAGAATGCAATTGATGTTGACTGCTGTGAGGGTAACTATTATTTACAAGTGAAGGGGAAAATCATCAATAAATGATAGTCATAAATGGGCAATGTAAACATGATAGTTTGATGGTTTGATTGTTTCACATTTTGTAAAAAATAGAGAAAAGCTACGTTGATTTTATTTTGAAATTCAGTTTATATATCCTGTGGTAAACAGTTTCCTACAAGTGATGTTAAAGCGATTTTTAGAAAGATAAACAGTCTTTTAAGAGTACTTAATGGATTGTCTTTATTTTCTTTGCTATTTTTCTAACAGTCTCAACAGTTTCAATATAATGGCCTCTAGATGCAGCTCAAAGAGCACGCCAAATCCCAACGCAATTCTCAATAAAAATGTTCCGTCTAAAATCGCAATTTGCTTTAATTTGAGTATGATATCAAACCAAATTGATTTCTTTATCCCGCTGCCGAAATAGTCGTTGGCTGCCTTTTACGCCGATTGCTGCTGGCCACGCCCAGCACCGCGGCGTGGGCGTTTTTATGGCCAGCTTCTTGTTTTTCCCCTCCCGAATATACATACACCATATATGTATATATATTTTTCGTTTTTTCCCACAGCCAGTTTTTCGCAGCTTTCTTTATTTTTTGTGCAATCGAATTGGGTTCCATCGGCGGTGGGTAGTTTTCTATTAGTTCGGCTGGCGCTCTTCTTTTATTTCCGTGGCTTTGGCTTTCATTTGATTTGTATGGGATGTTTGCATATTTCAGCTTTGATTTATTGTTGCGGCCGGAGTGGAAAGTGCCGTCCCCTCAGCTCCATGAGAACTTTTCCTAATGGTCGTTGCCATTTCATTTCAGCAACAAGTTTTCCCGTTCACAGCTAATGCAGTACAGACTGCCATAGAGGTGCATGTGGAAAAGTTAAGTCAGCATAAATTTAACTTATATGTATATCTTAACTATATTTTAACAATATACTCTTCTTATTTAAGTTTTAATAAATTCCATTGATTATAATATAGGAGACCTCACCTGATCTCTCAGAAATTTTCTATCTACATTATAGCGTTCGATATTATAGCTTTCTGTCTTACGACTTTTCGCTTCGTATAAGAAAGTTTATTTTCTAAACGATATATCGATATTATAAACCATTTCTAGCTTGCAGCTTGCCGCTGTCGGATGCAGCTATCGCCAACACTTTGGGTTAATCCCTTGCATTTTTTCGACCCGCTTTCCCAGCTTCCCGCCCCATTTTCCAGCAGCTGTGACAGGCGTTGGCAAAACTTTTTAATCTCGTTAGCTGGGACGGCATAATAAAATTAAAGGCCGGTGCCAGGAGTGCCTGGAACTTTGTGCTGGAATTTCAATACGCCATTTAAACTGATAATTGTTTCGTATAAATCATTTTGGTCAGCGCCCAAACAGGAGCAGAAATTACCTTTCGGCCTCGCAGAAAGTTAATTAAAAAATTGTGGCCAGAGCTTTTGTCCAAGTAGCTTCCAGCTCTCGGGCTCAAATAAACTGCAATTCAATTAGGGACGGGGCCATTAATAAAGCCACGCACAGGGGGATGAAGGGAGCGTGGGGGAAACCAGCCCATTGTAGGCATATTTAGTTAAATATTATTATAATTTCTCTTTCTTATTTTTTTAGTCGTCGACTTTTGCGGTTGGGAAGCACATGAAACAGATAAAACGATTCTTCACACTGAGAAAATACTTGTGGCTGCCAAGTCACAAAATGTATAAATAAATCCTGGTAAAAAAGTTCGTTTTTTAATCCTGTTCAATAAATAATTATTAATTATATATAATTCTAATTCTAGTCCATGTTGAGAAACATACAAATCATTTGTTTATCTCAATATCTAAAATTATTTAATAAAAATTATACAATTTATTAAAAATATATACAATTCTTTGTTAACTATTATTTTAAGATATATATTTCTCCCAGTGCAGCTCTCTTTCGTCCCCTTCTGATTTTCCGTTCTCTCTTCTACTACCGCCATCCCTTCGGCTTTTTTGCGGTTTAATCTTTTATAAATAACAAATGGCGTAAGTTGCCTCCCTCTTCACCGGAGTGGGCGTGGCTCTTTTCGGTGGAGCAGAATACTGGGATAGAGGGGGTGTGGCCGAGGGGCCTGCTGTGCTTTTAGGTATTTCGTATTTTGAATGCCACTCGTTTTGGGCCGTTTTTATCTGTTTCAGCTAAAACGAACCGCAAAAGTTTAAATTTGTAAAAAAAGGGAAACAAAAGCAGCAGACAAACAAATAATTATAATGTGAAACAATATTAAAATTTCCGAATTACAGGTACCCTGCATATAACATTTATATAATATAATATATAGTTATTATACAATTATTATACAAATAATATGAATATTAATATTACTATTACAATGTTTATTTATTTTATATATTTCTATTATTTTTACAAAGGCCCACTAAAAATAATAAATTTATTATTTTCTTGGTAAGTTAAGGCGTCTTTGAATTGTTGAATGGCAACTAAAATACAATATTTCAAAAAAGTAAGACGTTTTAGTCTGCAAATGTTAATATCATTCAGGCACGTTCAGTGTTATCTGGTGATTTTTGAAACAAATGCCAGATTTTCTATTTAAACTTGGACTTACTCTTAAATAATTAAAACCACAGCGCTTCCTGCATATTTCCTGTCCGAAACAAGCTCAACACACTCCAGACCTCGAAGGGGAAAAATATGAAGATGTACACAAATACGAAATTTTCGCTGTGGAAACTTGGGCTAAAGTAATTATTTTTAATAATTGACTTGGTGTTTGCTTTATTTTTTTGTTCAGCCAGCTTGCCTTGCCACCCGCCTCTCTCTGGCCTGGAAAATTGTTGAACTTTGAACTAATTTGGCAAAGTTTTGGCGCTGTGTCCGTGTATGCATGTGGCTTCTATGTGGCCCCGAACTCTGGCAGCTGTTCTGGCCAAAAGCCTGCCGCTGACCTCTAGACCGCAGTGAGCGTGGCTCAAACTAATTAAATTTATGGGTCTGGGCCATTTTTTAGCAAAATTTGAGTTTAAACTTAAACAAATGGTAATTAGATGGGTTGAGTTCAAAGTGCTCAAGTTATGGAAGCGGGTAATCAATTGATTAGTTCAAAATGTTTAAATACCTTAGCATTAATGTATTTTAATTAGTAAGGATTACCTAGCAAATCTAAATAAATACATGCAAAAATTGCTTTTTAATTCGTTTTTGGGTATCCAACAAACTATGCTAATTCATTTAATCACATACAAATGTGGCCAACAAAAGTAACCAAAAATATGAACATTTGCAGTATATTAAATTAAATGAGTGTAACCCTATATATTCGAATGCTAATGATGGCAAACAATCGAAAATGCATCGGGTTTGAGTCCAATTAGATAACCTAAACAAATACGTGTGCAGCATAATTAATTTGCATTTCCCAGATATTTTCCCCATTATTTGCTTCACTCAGCCTCTCACATTTTTTCATTGTCCTCAGTTAATGTATAACAAATTATGTACACGGGCGGCAAATATTTGGCAATTAAAAAACAGCATGAAAACGCTCGATGGAATTATAAATTGGAATTTAGCATTGGTTTTGGAATTTGTGGAAGAATTACTTAATTTATTTATAATTTGTATAGTTAGCATATGGTTCTATTTTATAGCTCTTAAAGCGGTAAAGTATTTTCCATAGTTCATTTGCACTTTGAGGCTCCCGACCCCAGTTGTATCGTCATAATTAGCACAGGAGCTTCTAAATCCTTTGGTGCCGCGGTCCTTTACCATTTAGCGAGTTTTGCCGTCCCAAGGGTTCTCAAATGCACACGCGACGAAAATAAATTAGCGCCTCGACACGAACGAAGGTAAAGTTATTAAACCGATCGCCTGGCATAAGCGACAGTCCCCAAAGAAAAACGTCAGGTGGGAAAACTTGTGGGGGTGTTACTTTGGACATTTATTTATTCAGGGCTTAAGTATGCATATCAGGTATTTTAGCATAAGAATAGCTAGTTCTCAGTACAAAATTAGTCATTGAAATTAGAAGTATCTTTTAAGTTAACGTTTCAATTGTGAAATCGAAGGTAAAAGAGGAAATTAAATGTATATAAGTTTTTTATCATTACTTTCTTTGTTTGCTCTTATTAATACAATAATTTAACAAATACAAATATTTATTTTTACTATTTATTGGACCAGAAAATATTGTTATCTTTAAATCTGGAATGACTTTGCTTACATCATTTTAAAGATATACCAAACATAAACATCCTTAAAGGGAATATGTAAGAATCTCAACTACGACAGACATTACTTTGACTTTAGTCTTCCCCCTAACAATTTTCTTCCTATTCCCTTGTCGTGTTTTCCTTTTCCTTCCCCCATAAAGACGCCGCATGGGTTGACTTTTCTTACGTTTTAGTGTAATTTCCGCCATCATTTCCGACAACATTTTATGTCGCTCCTCTTATTGATATCCCCTGACACTCTCGCTTTTGCTGATTTTCTGGCTCTCCCTCAGTTATTAACTTACTGACCTTGACATTTATGAATATTTCATCAGTTCAAGTTGAACTTTACATGAATTGACTGGTACTGCTAGCTGAAACTACAAAAAATATTGCTGAAAACTCTTGTTTACTTAAAAATTCTGGGAATATTTTCCCGTCTGTGATTTCAGTCTGTTTCTCTCGCCAGCTCTCCTCTTCCTGTCAGCTTGGTTATTCGGTCAAATGGTTTGTTGCATTAAATTTATGGCGCACAATAAAGTTTTGCGGTTGCTGGCAAGAATTCAGCGCTGGAAATGCCGCAGGGCAATTAGAACCGAGGCGCAGGGAAAGGGGTTAGCCCAAAAATCAGCATGCTGAAATTTGAAGGGAGCGGAGGAAGGAAAGTGCTATTAAAAAAAGTAGAGAGTTTCGTTATAATAGCCATGCATCAGCTATGTTTTTTATTCTGACCAATTTGTTAGTTGCTTTGCCCTTTTTTTGAGCATATGTGTACCTCTCATCCGTCGCTCAGTGTGTCTTCGCCCCTCGCCTTCAATCCAGCATCACATACACGAGGTTTATGAATAATATCCTAAAGGCATTAATTTTCAAATTGGATATTTTTGCCCATTTTTGCCGGCGGTGCGCAACTGTAAACAAGAGTAAATATTTCCAGCATGTACGAACGGAACCCCACTTAACCCCCCAGGAACCCAGGGGCCATATTGGGGTAACAGACCGTAAAGAGCGAAATATGTGTAATATGATTAAATTTTATCAACAGGCAACTGCCAGCGCCAGAGAACAACAAAAGCAACGCTTTTCGTGTGGAGAGTGGGAAAATACCTCTCATGGAGGGGAAAAGAAAGCCCCGGAGAAGAAAAACAAAGCCAAATAGATGCAGAAACCGAAAATACAACAAGGCAGCTAGCACGTTCCAGCCAGCTTCGTCATCCATAAATGTATGGGTCCTGGTCATAAGTACCGATATAGGCAATACCGTATGGTATAGAGAGGGTTAAGGGTATGCTGGAGTCTGAAATATATCTTAAAAGAGTTTAGAAATAAATATTTAAACATTCTATTAATAATTAATTATAAGAGGTTTGGTTTTATGTTTCATTTTGCACCTTGTTGAAGTTGTTAAGAATACAATAAATATACTTGTTATAAAAAGGTCTAGGTAAATAATTTCAAAAACACATTTAATTTGTGTTGTTTTTTATTTAGATTTTTACCAATATACATATTTTATTTTATGGTAAATAATATTTTAATACGTTCCGGAATATCATATTGCCTTTTGCTGACAACATATCCTGTGTTTGTTCTGTATTTGTTTATGTGTTTGGGTGGCAATGTGTTATTTATGGCTCATTTATGATTTGGACGCGTGATATTTGTGAGATATTGTAAAACGCCAAGCAGATCAATCGTTTTACGGGCAGGGGAAGAGGCGACATTTGGTTTGAAGCCTTTTGCATTTTGATTGCAGATGTGCGTAATGGAGAACAGGAAGCGTATGCCTTTCCCCCTTCATTTATTGATTTGCCATCGAATCCGATTTGAACAATGCCACCCTTCTGGCAATTTCTGCATTCATTCCATGACAAACTCATTCCTTACTTCCCCTTGTTTTTCACTCATTACTGTTCGCATTGGAGTGTCATGTTAAGACTGCAATCAGCGTGCAAAACGGTTGAACACTTGGCAAAATTGGTAAATGATTGCTAAGGTTCTTTAAGAAATCTATAAAAATCCATATATTTTACTGTTATTTAGTACGTATTATAATCATCTTCCTTAAATATTTTTTATGCTTACATTCTGATTAAGTTCATATACATATTTCCAAAACTCTTCAGCTTATTGCTCTGAGTGCACATCACGCATACGCCGTGGGTGCCGCCATCAGCCACAAGGCAGTGACAACTGTTGCTGCCACTAGTGGTGGCAACTGTTGCGGTGTCGCTGTCTGATTGAATTTTGATTGTTGCACTGGATTTTTGCATAAACTGCTGGCACTTCTCCGCCCCTCTCCCTTCACTCGCTGCGCTCTGTCATGTGCAACCCGACTGGCTGATAAATCTAATCAGTGTCGCGGCAACATTAAGCCGCCACGCCTCCTGCCAACCCCTGTTGACTACCTTTAAGGTTAACGTTAAGTAAAACTTTCTGCCAACTTCTGAGCGAGTGTGAAAGAGGCGAAGGGAGGGAAAAGTTTTTACTTAAATTTTTTATATTATTTTCCCTCGCTTTCCCTCACTCTCTCTCTCGGGCTCCTTCTCTCTCTGGTATTTTGCAACACTGCACGTAGTAACTTTTTATTATTGTATTAGGAAAAGTTTAGTTTTTCCCTCCAAAGGGCTGGCCACCACCCCCTGGGCATCTTTGACTTGGCTACAGCTGCGCCTCAAGACCTGGCAATCGATAGTTGTCTGCGGGCACAACTGTACACACTCGGGCACACGGGTAGTCCGAGCCAGCTGGCCTGGATGGAATCTCCTCTTCCGTTAGCCAGTCTCGTTCCGGTAAGATGTTGCGCTTTTGTGGCCGATGGTTTAGATTTAATTTGGCAAACAGCAAAAGGGACGGGGCAACATTTTGACAAAGTGTCCATCGCCAATGTTGTCGTTGGAGAGTCAGTCCTTGCATAGTGGTTGTAAATCTTTCACTTTTTATACTAAAATCTAAGCATAACATACTTAGGTTAGTACTGAGGCATAGCTAGGAAAATATTTATTTTATATTAACAGTAAAAAGCTTAAGCTTATTACCATTAATGTCAAGAATTAACACCAACAAATGCAATTCATTTCATTTCCCTTCATATTCGAAGAGCTCTAAAATTTGAAGTTCCAGCTAAGCCCTTCAGCTGACACCCTCAAGGGCCACTCAAGGTCACCAGTTAAAGTTCTTCAGCAAGCAACTCAACTCGAATTTGTTACCACTGTCGCTGTTTGTTGCAAAGGCAACTTTGTTGCAGTCTCTGTGGCTCGGAGCAAGTGCACTTATGTGTGGAGTTGAAGGCTGCTGCCGCCGAAAAAAGGGATGAAAAGTGGGTGGCGAGTGGGGTGAAACTAGGGGAGGGAGCCACTTGACAGCCACAAAGGCGCTCGGCTTGTCACCCGCTACTTGGTCAAAGCATTGCATCAGTCAAGTGGTCCTCGGAACAGTTAAGCAGCGATTCTGGCGCCATAAATGTTGCTCCTCCCACATCCCGCTGCTCCTTTGGAGTTTGTGCAACTTGAGTTGCACCAGCAACTAACTAAAAAAAAAAGAAAGCAGACCAAAGAAAAAATTGCAAACGTTTTCCCGGGCAGGCGAAGGAAAAGTGTGTGGGGCTTGCATCTTGGCTCAGACAATTTCGCAGCCATTTAAGTCTTAGCTTTTGTTTAAGCAACACTTCAATTACAACGCCTTCAAAACTATGTCAACTATCTCTGCGAGAAGCCGCTCATCAGGGGAAGGAAGTACAGTGAAAACTCAACTCTTACTAAGCTTTAAAGATTTTAAAAAATATTTGATACATTTTATTTTATAGGAAAACATTATAGAAAATAATATATCTTCTTAAAATAATTTGTATTTTCTGCTTGAAACTATCTAACAAACTATTCATAGAGCCTTCACTGTCCATCCCGTTTTCCCTGGTTTGCTCGCAACTTTCAGCAAGGTGATTAAACTCATTTGGCACACACATGAGTGCCCCAACCCCGGCGTCACTATTTTCCCCACCCACTCGCATCCTTTTTTCCCTTGGCTACACTCTTGTTATACGTATTTTTTGGGCGAGCATAATAGTTTACAGGGGAGGGCACATGAGGCACGTAGCAAATTGTTGCCAGCTGCTGTTCACAAACACACCCGCAACCGTACATGCCGACAGACACCCTTTTACAGGTGCACTTTATGCCTTGACTTTAAGTTTCGTCCTGGAATCGTTTCCAATGATTTATTATTTTTCAATCTGCTCTGTGGGATCAGACATCGGACTCAACCCTTCCGGTCGCCGCATATCTATTCATTTTGTCACAGTTTTATTAACTGATGGATGCGGTTGGTGACCCAAGGAAAAATTGTGAGAACATTTTCTAGGAATGAAGAAAATGGGGGAGTGGGCGACATTTACTGTAAACAGTGTGGTCTGTAAAATGTATTATAAAGATATAAGACATATATCGCAACTAAAATATAGAAAAGGTAATAATTAAGTCTAAGAACCAATTAATATTTTTTAGGCAGTTGAAATCAATACATTTTATTTAGATTTGTATGTCGGTTTAAAGTTTTTTGTGCTCTGGTTTTTCAGTTTAAATCAAACTTTCTTTCAAGCTCATAAAACTTAAAAGCTGAAGCTTCCAAAAAAATATCCTTAGCAATTATGTTTCTTTGGCTTTCCTGCCCACAGTTTGTTGATTTAATCCGAGCAGGTGCTTTGTCACCCAGGCACATTAAACATTTATAGCTCGAAAACTTTTGTACGTCTTATTAAACAGTAGAAACACATACATGTAAAATGAACAGTGTCTTATTTAGTCTAAAATTAATAATTAGAAAATATTTCCCAGAAAAGATACCAGACGGTATTATAACAATCTCCTGATCTATGTTGAGTAGAACTCCCCTTACTGGGAGTATTCACTGTACTTGGGTTGGGAACAGTCTGGCCCGCTAGACGCATGTGTGACCATAATTTGGTCAAGTTTGGTCTATTTAATTATAATTAATTACTCTTCACCAACTTTGACACATTCAATTATTTATTATCGTATTAATACGGGCGGCCTAATGAGTGGCCCCAGCCTGATTCCATTACAGCGTGGAAAAATATCCCTTTCGGCTGCTAATTGATTCTTTCGTATTCCCCAAAGTGTTTGCCTAAAGGATCCCAAGGCGATAATCCTCCCTTCTCTTGAGATAAATTTCCTCCGGACTTCTATCCATTTAATTGTTGCCGTAAACTTAAAGCCAAGAACTAAAGATTTACGTAGTTTACGAAGCTTTGAGGGATTGCAAGTGGGTAGTCGGAGTTGCAGCCGGATTTTCATTTCGTTTTCCTTCATAAAACTTCTGTGTACTTTTCTGCAGCCAAATCGAAATCCAAGTGCAGTGGCACTGGCCAAAATGCTTGCCCCGATAAATCCCTTTTCGCCGGCCCGAACGCAAAATGAAAAGCGTTTTGCAGTTTGTGTAACTATTTAAAAACTTTTGCTACCCCACTCCACCTCCTAAACGCATTTAGCCCTGCCCAATTCGAACACAAATTGAAGTTGCCTCCTTTTCACACACAGAGATCAAGCTAAGGGGAGATTTTAGGAGTGAAGAACTGAAAGTTTGAACTCTACTCAAATGTTAACATTCATTTTATTTTGGCTTTACTAAATACAGCGCTAAAATAATTATTCTATATATCCGAAATTAAGTTGAATTTAAATGTTTAAAAGTACGATACTATAGATATTTTAAAATGATTTTTCCATTATGGGATAAATCAGTGGCTTATCAGTTCTATTTTTATACAATTAAATGCATTACTTTATTAACTAATTTATACCCATAGTAATCATTTTCCTTTTATAGTTCTGTTTTGATATTCTTTTGAATCCACCCTCGTCTATAAATATGCACTTATGCCAGTACAAATTTGAAGACCCAATCCCTTTCCCTTGTCCATCTCCCATCTCATCGTGCAGCTCCACCCGAACTTTGCAACAAATTAAATTCATGCCAAAACTTTTTGCAGCATTCCCTTTTCGGATGATTTCAGAGAGTGAGGGTCGGGAATATTGTGGGTGCTACAAAAGCTGGGTTAAGGTGCACCATCGCAGACTGGAATCGATACAGTGCTTGCTTTGTATCGCATTAAATTTACTTGCCACATGCAAGTGACACCCCGCTTCAGTGGCAGCTGTGGCTTACGAAATGCATTAACAGGGGCCACTCCACTCCCCTCCTTCAAGTTAAAATAACAAAAAAAAAAAAAAACAACGAAAATTCTTGGCACCGAGGTAGATGATCTGCATTTTTAACAGCATATTTTAATGCCCGATTTTTAACGTCAACTCGACGCACTTATTGACAGCTGCGACAGGCATGTGACACGCCCCCTTGGCAGCACCGCCCCCAGATCCACTTTGATGCATATGTCATGCGATACAGAAATTTATTTCGCAGGAAGCACCCCGGGTCTCCCCGTCACATCGAAGGCATAAAAAATGTTTAATTTAATTTTCGTCGCACCAAAGCAGAAATAAAGAAATGTGAGCGAACCGCGCCTTACCTTTTTGCCCATATCCACTCGCGGCTACATATGGGCCTGCATATATTTTGTCATGGCAACTGCTGTGCAAACATAAAATGCTTAAACAATTTTTATAGGTAAATATTTACGGTTCGCTGTTTTTCCTTTTTGGCAGATTTTTTCCGACACGCCTGGTGCAAAGTTAAGCCTGCCGAACCTGACGCTAATCGTCAGACGTCAAATTTGATTGAGTTTTAACAGCGTTCGGTTTTCAACTCAATAACGTAATTGATAATCTCTGACTGGAAGGAGGGAGCAGTCAATAAGTTCAAAATAATATCTAAGGGAATTAATTTATTAAAACAGGGGGCATTAATTCTCTGATAATATATTTAAATAAAGATAGAAAATTTTAAAAGTACGACTCGGCAGGCACAACTTTTCTTTTTCTCAAAATAATTATATGTAATATCTAACCATATTAATTGAAAAATCTTTTTTTTATAACATTAATTTGTTAATCATTTATTAATATAGATATATTTATTAAAATATAAAAACTTAAACCATTGATCTTTTTTTAATCACAACTTTTTTGCAATTAAAATAACAATGACAAATTAAATGTAAGCTTGTTATTCTGTTCAATGATTTGAAAAATGACTTACTTTTTCCCATATAACCAAAACGAGCATGTTTTTAACGATTTTTATTTTTCTGGACCTCTATTTGGACTCTTTAATTTCAGTAAATCCCAAAGTGTTCTTTTTATTCAATTTGAAGCCATTGAACTGGCTCATACTCGTTTTTCCCATACATTTCGTAGTCCGGATTGTGGACTATGGCTAGCAGAAATTTACTGGGATTTCGGTATATATCCCGGTGCATGAACTGAAGGAATGAGGAAGCAGTGCATGCAAATTGGACATTGCACTGATGAGCGATGTCCTCTGCCGGCGCAGGACCTTTCTCTCTGTGCGGTGCACTGGCTTGTTTAATTGCAACTAAAAGCGGAAGCCAACAACAGAGCAGGGTACCGAATGGCAAAAAAAGAAGAAAAAATCACAAAAATAACGTTGACTGCTCCCCTGAACTGTGTCAAAAACAAGGGCCAGCAGCTGCGAAAAAAGTACAGGAACGAAGCGAAACTAAAGATTCACACACGAGTTTGTTGTTTAGCTCTGTTTGTTTATTTGTTTGTTCGTTTGTCCCCCTCTGTTTGTTCGCTGCCCGTTGCTTCCTGCAATTTGTGCACTGCCGAAGCTTCCTCTTAAAGCGCCGGGCGATGGAGCTCAGCAGCAGGTGTTGGGCAGGTGAGGGACAGTGGCCGGAGAACAGGTGAGTCAGTCAGAGAATTTTGGAACATATTTTGCCAAATTTAGGATTTAACTAACATTTAATTTTTTAAATTTAATTGGAACTAATCTAGTATTACTTTTATTTTTGTTTTATGTATTTTGTATTTACTTCAAGGAAGGATCAAGCATTCAGGTCAATCCGAGAATCGAACCACTGTTCTCACATAATTCACCTCTTTCGGAGATGATCACCGCCTTACCCAAGTCTCGAACCACTGTTCTCACAGGGAGGCAGGGACGACATCCTTTTCCCATCTCCTGGCTGCTGTTGGAGTACGAATGGGTGGGCGAGGGGGCGGCAGGATGATGAGAAGTGCCCGGGGGCAAACAGAAACCGAGGCGGCTTTCCTTTCTGGCACACCATTATGCATGTTGCATGAGCTGTCTCTCGCGCTGGCTTCCTGCCCCCACCAACCCGCCGCAGCTCACCTGGGCCGGGCGCATATGTCACTCCTCTAAATAGCAGCGACAACGCCGCTCACCTGAACTGGCCAAGCGATGGCTGTTGAGTGGGGGGACGGACGGGGGTGGGATGGGGGACAGGTGAAATTTGCAGACGACTGGCCATGCATGCAAATGCAACATTTGCAACTGTTTGTGCAGTCCGCTGAGTTGTTGCTGTTTTCTCTTCTTATACTCTTAGAAAGGGTAACATTATAGTGTAGTAAGAGTCCCAAGAGAACGGTTAAAAAGGTGTGCCAGTTTCGATTTAGGGAATTATTGCCTTCTTATAATAATTTCCATACTTCTAATATGAGTATTAGAGGTGATCAGCTAGGTTTGGTAAAGGGTATCTTAGCTGTCGGTGTTCAAAAACGTAACTTTCACTCTAATTTTTTTTAGTTTCTCTGTTGCTCTTGCCGACAAGGTGGCAACACTGACACCAAGCAACGACACCAACAACCCTGCTACACCAACAACCGGCAGTAATTTGGACACCTTGTCTATGTGTGTTTGCTTAGGCGGGTGAGAGAACGGTATCAAAAGAGGCGTGGGGTTAGGGAGAAAGTGGAAAGCAGAATGCCAAATGAACAACAGAGGAGATGGATGGAAAATGGAGAGTGAGAGTAGAGAAGCCAAATGAAGAATTTGAACCCCTAACTCAAAAAAGAATGAACTTCACAACGTTACTACGAAGACTTGACCCTAAGAGCTACATACCGTCAAAATAAAAATAAGCGTTTAACCCAGCTAAAATAATTCCCAATTAGTTAATATCTGTTAAGTCTTAGTTTACGGCTTTATGTCAACAAATTTTCAGGTGTCAACCTGTTGCCCGAAATTTATAAGAACCCCGCAAGAAGTATCTTTTGATGTGTGTGCAAAGTGCAAAGTGAAAGAGTGCGAACAGTTGAGTGGAAATTGCGCAGTTGAGAAAAGTTAGCACATCGATAATATATTTCATATTGGAAAGGCGAGTGCAACGCACCCGAAAGGAAAAACTTGGTAAATACTGAAAAGTCCAGGCCGCAGACCCTTTTCACATACACCAGCTCACAGAGTTAACCACAAACGGAGACAGTTGGGGTCCCAAAACTAGGAACATATAGATTACAAACAAATTCAGATCAAAGAATGTATAAATTGTAATTCAAATAAAATCAAAAATATTAATTTAATAATTAACAATCTATATAAAATAAAAAATATATATGTATATCATTTCAAATTTAAAGCTACTAAAAGTAAACACCAAACATCTCAAACTCCCTGAGCTATTACTATAAGCCCAACTGTTCCTACATGTATCCATGAAGTTCAAACAAATGGCAAAGTTAAATTTGAAAATAATAGAAAAACTTTTCGCAGTCACTCTGGCAAACAGCAGCAACAACAATAACAATAACAGCAAAGGCAGCAACGGACAAACAATAACAATAATGCAACTAAAATGAAACTATTTCGAGTGAAATAAATCTGTTGGAATGTGCAAAACTCCACTGCCAGCGCATTGCGGCTTGCATTTTTCCAAACGGGACTCCAAAGGGGAGATGGGGCCCGAATGGGCGGTGGGTGTTAAAGGGGAGGCGTGGCAACAGAAAACTGGAAGTGGAATCATTTTTATTGCCAAACGTGTTTGTTGCTCAATTTAACTAAAAGTGCTGCCAACATTTGGTGCTGTCTCTTCTCGTCCTTTTTCAGCCAAAAGAGAGGAGAGAGAGGTGTAGGAGTATATGGAGTAGAGTGAGTAAAGGAAAAGGTCCTGAAAAAGAGGTATTAAAAGTACCCTGAAATACACTAACTATTTAAAATTTTAAATTCGATCGGTTTCCATAAGGGCAAGTTGTTAAATACATTTTCGTAAAAACCCTATCGATTACACAATATTAGTAAATTTGTTTAGGGATCTGCACAGATTAATTGAATTGAATTATTAAAATTCTTCTACACTTAGCTCAAGCAACCCCTTGGAGAGAATCCTTGCCCAGGGTATTGTGCTAATACCAACAACTAAAAGACAAGACAAAGTTTTGTTGGTCATTGAACTGATTGCTATTTTAGCCGTTGCCATTTCATGGCATAAATATCGAAAAATGAATTTATTTATACCTATATGCACATGCAGACAACAACCCATCTGTGTATACTGTGTACACATGTGAGGATATTTATTGCAGGCATTGTTTGGCCATATTCCTGTTGTCTATTTATTTGCCGCCTTCCGTTTTGCCATTGTGTTTATTTGTGACTTTCTTTTTTCAAGCCGCTGTGTTTTGTTTTGTTTTGGTGATTTGAAATCGATGCATAAATAATGGTTTATGCCAGCGGCTCTGGTTTACCCTTATATCACTATTTTAGCCTCGTCCTGTTCAACAACATACAGTGCAGTTCATAGGCTTATAGAGGCCCACTAGAAAAAGAAAACTGTATATAAGTTGTAATATTAGATTCCTCTATTCTTACAATTTCTGGAAATATATCTATAGCACTAAGCATTACAAATTAAAACTCCCTACAGATCCGTATTTATGTACAACAATTTATTTATTTTAAATACTTGTAAAACACATTGTACCGAAGTGCTCATATATTTTCCAAGCACACTGTAGCGCCCATGGTAAAACCGGAAAATCACAAAAATGTGACAAACTTTTTCAATTGCACAATATACGAGCATAAATTTTATGCAATAAACAGCAACCCAGAAAGAGTCACAAAAATCGAAATAAAACGGAGAAACTTGCCACCGAGAAAAGGAGCAAAAGGCGGAGGGCTAAAACAAAAGATTACCAAATCAACAATCGGACTGAAAAGGGCGCGAAAGATCGTGAAAAGTTTTAGCTGCTTTCGTGACGTTTGCCAATTGCTGGATTCTCGATTCCAATGACAATCGCCGCAGGATAAAACAGCAACAGCAACAACAGCAGCAGCAGGAGCAGCAGCAAAAACAAGGTGATGGCACGCCCACTTAGCCAGCTGTCGGTTCAACGCCCCCCAAAAAGGGCAAAGGAGCGGAGCGAGCGAACGAACGGGTTTCGTCGCTTACGTGACTTGTTTCATAAACAAACAGAAGGCGCAGAAAATTGGCACAAAATTGCCAGCGAATCCTTGCCAAAGGGGCACAGGTGTGTGGGCTTCTGTAGCGAGCGGCACCCCTCCTGACATTGAGCGGCGTGAAAGTTTGCCCCCGTGATTTCTCCATTGGCAATTTGGCACTTTTGCATACAAGTTGGTAATTGTTTCCGCCAAGCATTTGTGCAGCTGCAGCTGGGGCCACTGCATGTCCTTTCTGCCATTTTAATCATTCAAAAGTCGTCGGCAGATGCGTTCCCTTGTCTTGGGGCGTCAGACAGGACATCCTTCGGCTTCACTCAAAACCCGGACAGTTCTAAATGAGGCATCGAAAGGACACGAAAGTTTTCTCATTATGCCACACTCACACATACCCACGTAAGCCACCCCTTGCGAGTCTCCCCTTCTTACCCCAAATAAAAAAGGATAAAACTAAAATAATCAACGAGCAAAAAATGGAAAGTTGTCGTCACTTTGCTTAACACACAATGGAATGAGTGTGCAGTCAAAGAAATTATTGAAATATCTAAATTATCAAATAAGCAATAATTTAAATCCAGAAATCTAAAACAACAAAATTTTGAAATAATTCATTTAAACATTAAATAATTTTTGTGTATCTTACAGCAAGCCATCTATAAAGCTTGGAATATGTTTTGGCCAGTGGTTTATATCCCTGAGTTCTTCAGAGGGAACGAAGACGCTCTTGCAACCCAAAGACAGGTGAATCAAGTTTTCACTTCCTATCCGAGGGGAGAGTTCTGCGTGCGGCGAAACTTTTCATGCATATTCAACGTCATTAGAAAGTCAGGACAAAGTAGCTGAAGGCAGCAAGGCAGGAACCTTCATGGCAAGTAAAACAAACCAGTTTAAGGCGCTAAATGTAGACTATAAATTATGTCATAGGTATAGTCGACCTTTCTCCACGGAGCCCTCTTTCACAGTGTCTCTAGTGAAAGCCGAGGATGTAAGTGGGCTTGAAAGGAGTGCATTTAGAAAGTTCTGAAAAGCGTCTTAATTGCAATGCAGCAGCAGGGATTGCAGGTGAAATTTAATTTTTTTGTGCAGATTTTCGGAAGTTAATTGCTGGAGAAATTTTTTTTTTATTTTTCCCAAGAGTATAGCTTTATATTAAAATAAAAACTATGGCATGCAAAACCATATGCATGCAATAATTAAAATCATTGGATCTTAAACAAATCTCCTAATGAATGCATTCCAATGGCATTTCCCCTTAGCTTAAAGTCCAAAAAACCCTTAAAGCGTAATGGAATATTTTAATGTGCAAATACAAATTGAAAGTAAATGAACATCGTAACTTTGTGGATCCTACATTATAATACAGCATCGTCTACCTGGTCTGGGGTGGCGGGGTCGAAAGTCCTTGCCGCTGTCGTCCTGTTCCTCTGCCGGCGTCTGATCCTGCGAAACCTGCAATTGCGGCTGCACATCTCCCACGTTATTAATGACCTCCACTTCGGTGTGAGCCATTGGGTTGGTTGCACTCCTGCCCAGCTTGGGGTCATATGACTCGGCTCCAATATTCATAGCCTGATGCTCGTCCAGCTCAAGGTCAACCACCTCCTCGTAGGGGTCGGCATTATAAAACGGAACGGTAGGACGCAGCTGTTCCTCGTTGATCTCCCGCCAAATGGAGTCGAGACGCGGTCCATAGGATATGTCCTCCGATGAGGCCGTGCTCCAGCGGGTGTAGGGTCCCACTGCGGAGTTTTAAAATTAAATACTTAAGAACTTTCCAATGATTGAAACCATTTAAAATCATTTTAAAAAACTTTTTGATAGAAATAAAAAATATCAAATACTCAGGTATCCATTTTGATTATAAGTAAATTCTCGGATGGCCTTTGTATCATTTTGATATTTGATAATCATAGTTTTTAGTTTTTTGTGCTCATGACCCTATGTTGTATCGCATTTTATTCGGCAAAGTACTTACAACTATCGTATAGCTTGGCGGCCAGCAGTTCGGCTTTGAACTGCGGGATAAATACCGGGGCGTCCGGATTAAGGCGTCTGTCTGGAGAACTGGTGGCACGCTCTATTGAGGGGCAGGACTGGGAATTGAGCGGCGATTTTGGGGGCACCAGTATAGCTGGAGGCGGGATCTCTGCACCGCCGACCTTCCGTTCAAGGTCGTCGGCGTTGCTGTTGTTGTTGTCGGTGTCGTTGTCCTCGGCGGTAGACATGCTGCGCAGAACGAGTAGAGGCTGAACGGACGCTGTACTTTACATTCAACTTCCGAACGAACTGAGATTTGTGTTTTCGGGCAGCTTCTCCAGGCAGCTCGGTGCTCGATCTGACAGCTAACGCAGATAGCTACTCGAATCGCTTGGAACTGAGGCTCAGGCCTGGGCGGCCCAGAGAGAGGCCTCCTAGCACCTTCCGCGATGCTTGTATTTATCTTAACAATTTTGACAAAGTTCGGGACGGCTCTGCTTGTGTTTTCTCTCTGCCAGTGTAATTTTCGTGTTAATTAACGTCTGTTCATCGTAGGTAATGCTAAGTTTCGTTTGAAAATGCCCTGAATAAACAAAATTAGACTTGAAATGGTCCGAAAAGGCTACTACGGCATTGTTGCCTTTGTTTTTTGCGGTCTGGAAAATTAAAAAAGCCTCTTAGATACTTAATGCTAAATCCTATATCGTGCTTTTGTCAATTAGATGTAAGATTAAATAAAGTCTAGCCCCATTGCTTTCCTTGAATATTTAAGCGAAGCAATCAGAACAAATTACTGAAATAAATAAAGCTTATTGTGGTTCAGTACAAATTTAATGAAAATTTGTAATTCCATATCCGTTAGAGACAAGTTAGCAGCTCAAAGGAGATTATTAAGTAATCTGTTTATTATCGTTAGTGGGATTCATTTCGAGAGCTCCCCTATTTCCCATGCATGCATTTAATTTCATTTTGTAAATTCTGTTAAACTCTCCACTGACATCTTTGCCCCGCTAGCCAGGACACAAATCGAGTTTGACGAAATTTTAATTAAATAATAAGCATTACAAAAATTTTAATAAGTCGTATAAATAAATTTAGATAAATTTCACACAAAGTGAGGTGAAATTTGTGAGCTTCATGCGGCCATGGCTGTCCCTCCCACTTTACCCTCTCCCTTCTGTGTGCGACAAATTAAATTTTGTGAAAACCGCAAATTGACAAATATTTTCGTTTGCACAACACGAAGAAAGCAAAGCTCACAGCACTCGCATTGAATCTGGGGTATTTTAATTGATTTGCGCTAAAATTTATTGATTTCATTTTGTCAACAGTTGTTGCCAGATGAACCGCAAAGGACCCCAAAGCCCCAGGACCCCAGAGCCCCAGACCCTTCTCCCTTAGCCCGTGTTCAGCCGGCTTTGGCTCATTAGGGGAGGCTCTAATATTTGCATTTATTCTGTGCGTGGGCTAATTTGCATGTGCGAGTGTGTTAAAACATAAATTAGTTGACTCAACCGACACGCCCACACACTCAAATAAAATATTATGTGGGGGCGGCGGCTATGGAAGGAATGGGGATTTATGGCCAATTCATTGCATTTGCGTTGCTGCATCGACCGATTTTCGCGTACCGAACTAATAGCGGTTTCAACTGTTTTTAGTTAATTGCGCAAATTACTTGCGCTAATTTATTGGCCAGCCTTCAATGGCCATTTTGCGGATTCGACCTCTGTATGAACGAGGTTACTTCATGTGGATACATTTTTTGTGTTCGCATGTACGAGATTAGGAAGGTTAATTAAAATGATAAATAATTGCTGGGGGTATTGAGGGATTTTTGTTTTAATAACTGAATTGGTGAACATTATATAATTAGTATTTGTGAATTACACTTAAGTATTATTACGCAAATTATTAAATCTGTCCGGGAAATTAATAAATCTCTAGGCTATTTCAATTTTTATACATTATTTACGTAATTTCGTATTTATCTTTTCAAGATAAGAATTTATAGGGATGAGTTGAATATGCATTAAAAAATTAAAAATATAGGGAGAGAGAGTATGCGAAAGCGCTGCATGACGGAGCAAATTTCAATACATTCAAATGAAAACACCAACACTAGTAAAGATAAAATTTGTTTTATTTGATGACCCAACAACAACCACATGCAAGTGCAGTTACCTTGCTCAAATGCAGATGAAGAATAGAGATAAGAAAACGAAAGTGAAAAATTGTTTTTGCAATTAGCATTGACGCATGCCGGTAGCCGTGTTATGCCTATGCTTCGGAGCCAATTACAACAAAAAAGGAAGCTAACTTCGGCACGCCGAAGTTTGTATACCCTTGCAGATTTCAATTGCATTAATTATAATCTAAGCCTATCTATTTTAAAATGAATTACTTTCAATACAATTTTATTTTTACAGCTTTACATTTTTTACATTTCTACATGTAAAGTCAAAATTTCCGACCGTTCCTATGGCAGCTATATGATATTTATTTTTGATTTTTATAAAATTAAATCCGAATCCGAATCAAGAATATAATTACTTTATAGGGTCGGAGATGACCCTTTCACTGCGTTGCAAACTTCTGACTGAAATTATAGTACCCTGCAACGGTATAAAAACAAGTTTTCACTTCTGCCTGCACTCCCGGAGTGCAACCCCCCTTGTTTTCTTTAAGTTCATTTCAGTTTTATTTTTTTGTAATATCATAATTTTTTCCTCTTAGAATAGACAGTGCTTCTCTGATTTTAATTGATACGATTAAGCATCAATGCAGTGAAACCCTTGAACTCATAAATCTCCATGAGAGGGAACATAGGGAATGAGAGCAGCCTCCTTTATTTAGTTACTCAATCAGGGACACAAACAGCACTCGAGTTGTTGGCCAGTTTCAGTTCCAGCTGGCAGGCAGGCGAAGGGCAAAGTAAATAAATGAAACGAAGTCTTCGCACTTTTGTTAGGTGGCTGCTTCCCAGTGCTGACGGCCTTATGAAGGGACAGAAAGTTGCTCTTGACCTGATAAGACGTAATCTGAAAACAAATCACGGTAAATTGAAATGGTAAACAAGGAAGATAAGGGGTTTGTCTCGGTTTTCCTGGACGGAAGATTTTAATACGACATTAAAATTAAAAAATTAAAATATTCAAGGCAACCGCAGAAATAACAAACCTATGAAACATATTGGCCATTACATTTTTTCGACTTAGAATTAATATCTATTAAATTCAGGTCCTTACAAACCTACCTATCTAATAAAATGGAATACAAGAATAATTTAAAAAGCCTCATTTGACGGGAAACCAGCCAAGCTGTCGGCTCTGCTTCTTCGCCAGTCAGACAGTCAGTCAGTCACCCACTTGGTCAGTCACTTGTGCTGCACATTCAAGTGTCACTGATTTGAGGATAAGCACTTCACAGCCAACTTGATAGCCACCGTGGTCCCCGACCCGAGGGCAACCCCTGTACAGAATGGGATCGGTTTGTGCCGTGTGCCGGGCTGGTTGGCTGGCCAGCCAGCCGTAGTTGGGACTATCACAGCAGTGCGCTCTCTCATTCGAGGGCCACTCGTGCAAAGCGAACTAATTTGAATATATAAAATCAGCAAGAACTGCGGGGGAAGCCCCACAGAGACTGATGGACCCACAGACAGACGGGCAGAGAGACAGACGGAAAGACAGTCGCAGAGACGGAAGGACCGAGGGCAAAGGGCAAAGAGCGGATCCCAACTGAATGGCTGACTCAATGACCAACTGGATGAATGACTGGGCCAGTGAAATTGATGGAAACAAAGGCCGTCATTACGCTCTGCTATCTTTTGTGTCGCCTTAATTGATATGCCTCAAATCGTTGACAAACTCGATTAAGTCCGGCGAAAAGGGTTTTCATTTAATTCGTCGCTTCATTTCAGTATAAACTTGGTTTGTGGACGACTCTTGGCTTCTGTTCATTTGAGTCCAAATTGCATTAGCATCGCTTTCAGTACTAATAAATAAAATATAACCATGCGGAAGGGGTATAACTTGAAGTTATAAATGCATGGAAACATAGTTATATTTCAAGTGGAGCTAAACCCTTTCCGGCTGAAATTTGATAAATCGAAATTACTTTCTGTTGCGAAATGGAAACGCATTGCGCAGCATTTTTAAGCCTGCACCTGTCCTGCCTTGATCCCTTTCCTCCAGCCTTTCTGGCCTAAATCGGGGTCAAAAGTCGGACCAAGCCAAGCGCAACTTATTTATAGTGGCCCGTGCGATGGCGACGCAATTTATCGTCATTAGCGGGAGCCGCAACGAAATTTTCACTTGAAAATTTCACGAGCTGAAATGAAATGCCTGCGGTGTGTCCTGTCGCTCCTCCGTGGTTCATTCGGCTTGGTTCAGTTCGGTTCGGTGCGTCCTGGTCCTTTGCTTTTGTTAATGACGGTACACTGAACCAAATGCACTGCTTAATTAAAAGAAAGTCGGAATAATAAAGGGGAAAAATATACGGATATAGGAAATTCGGACTCAGAACGGAAGACATCGAAGTTAGGACGTGGTTTCTCAGGCTGAAGAAGATTTCTATAAAATGAAGTAGTATAATTTTGAAAACGAGTAATGTAAATAGGAACAATAAATATTATATTATTAGTAAATTTCTTTATCAAATTCCCTTACGAAATTTCTCGCAGCGCTATGAACAGGATGAGGAGACGACAACGACGACGACGACAGCGGTAATGATGATTACTGGTGGTTTTAAATCATCCGCTAATTATTGCAATTGTTGCTCTCCGTCGGTGTCCTTCCCCTTCTTGGTATTGCCCCAAGGCTCGACACCGCTGATGACGTTCCCACTCGCCCCTCCGACCGAATAATTGATGATGGCCAAGCGGCAGACCAGACTGGTAATCAAATACTCAAAGAGTTGATTTGCTTTTTGAGCAACTTGAGGGGCCGCAGCGCAAACAATTTCCCCAGCCAAACCGAAGAGAAAAAAAGGAAAGAAAGGAATAAACACACCCCGCTGGAAAATGGGAAATGTAATCGCAGCCAATTGAGGGGGCGTGAAGCCCTGCATATATGCATGTGTGCGAATCCCCACAGCAATCAACCTAATTTATTATGGCCCCCGTGAAACCCAGCGAAACTCGAACCACATCCTCGATGGCTGTCATTCATCTATGAATGTTAATAATTTCAATTGCCGTTTGGCGAAATTCGCAGAACGGAATGCAACAGCCGCAGCAGAGTTGTGGCTGCAGTGTGTTGTATGTTTATGTTTTATGTTTTGTGGCGGCAACCCTGGCAGTCGCTTTGCGGCTTTTATTTTCTCGGTTTCTTTGAAGCTTTTTAGCCTAAATGAAAAATAATAGAAAACTTGCACTATAAATTAGTCATATTTTCAATCGTTTTGCGGTCCATGAAGGGAAAAAGTAATTGGTTGGCATTGAAAAGGGGAAAGCTGTCGGAAAAGCATACTACCTAACCTATATTTAATGAATTAATTAATTTTCCTGAAGGGCAATAACATTTTGTAAAATATATATGACTGACTGACTGACTGAAACAAATTAATTCTTAAATGTAAACGAAATCAATACAATTAGAGCAATCAAATAATTTAAAAGAATTATACATCAAAATTACTAGGAGAAATATGTGAACAAGTAACTCGCTTGGGCTTAAAATATATTAAATGATAATCTTAAATTAATTTTTATTCAAATCTAGGTTAACCTTTTACTTTCTAGGGCTGCTGAGCGTTAATTAATCTTGAAAATTAACCAAAACTAGCATGCGTAGGCCATGCTGACTGTTTGGAATGCATAACAGATCAGGTCTATGTCAATATTTGTATTTTACTTGTAGAGTCCACACGTGCTGGTGGTACACCCACGGCAACAACACCCACCGATACCGCCCACCTTCAGAGCCGGGCTAATGCCCACACATTGACACATACGTGAGCGCACGGACGGACTGGCGGACAGACAAACAACTCATTTCGCTCAGTGAACTCAACAATAAGCATAAAAACATTCATCACTGATTCACTACGTGAGCTGGTTCACCAATTATGATGGCCTAGGTGGGCCCCGGCAGGGATATGGGGCTATATGGGGATGAACTATCTGGGGATCTGGGGACGTGGGGATAGCTATGGCTGGTGCTGGTGCTGCCGGTGATGATGATGAATATATGAGTGCCGCTGATTGAATATCAACGCCCGGGCACAAAAGGAATTCCTCATGCCGTTCGGCTTCTCTTAACACTTTTCGTCCTCGTTTCCGGCAGCAGATTTCCCCGTTTCCCCACATTATATAAATACATACAAATATCCATATCCCTGTGAGCATATTTTCTGCGCTAGTCAACTGTCAGATTTTCGTTGTGCCAGCATAAAATGTTAAAATAATGCCACACAGACATAGACAGGCCGTCTTTATTTCGGTTCGGTTTGGCCCGGCTTCGGTTCAGGGATCCCTCAGCACCTCCCACCGTGGCATCCTGGCTCCCATCCCGCATCCAGGTCCCCACTCACCAGCTACATTATCTCCCATTTGTCGCATACAATCTGCTTGCCTTTTTCTTTCATTTTCCCTCCAGTTTTCTCCGCTTTTTTTTTGTTCCTGTTTTCTGCAGATTGTTGTTGGCGTTACAGCCATTTCCGGTGACAGTGTAATATTGTAATATGCTTATGTCTCTGTCGTCTGCCTGTCTGTGTCACTTTTTGGTAGCAACTCGGCCAACTCGTAGATGCGGCCATAGATAGCTCTCTACACTGCCGGTTGGTCGTGTCTCTGGATCCCGAAATTTGTAAATTTGTCCAAAGTTGCGATTGCCTTGGAATGACTGAGGAAGGTGCAGGGAAGTAATTCGAGTTGAGTTAACTGAATCAGTGAAAGCACAAAGTGAAAGTTAGTGTTGCCTGCACTTGTTTTTAAGAATGACTTAAATTTATTTTCTAGGTACGGAATTCATTAAATTTTATTTTAAAGATAGGGAGATTTTTTTAATGAAGCCATAGATTTAGAAGAATTATGTAAAGATTTTTAGACTGTGAGATTGTTTTACATTTTATATAAGTACTTATCAGGTAAATTAAAAATTAATGAATATTTTTGGTTATTAAAAAGATACTAACTACTTAGGCTACACAAATTGTTATACTTAGTTTTCAATTGCAATTTGTATTAATTTTGCAGAATATTAAATAAATAAATGTACGAATTTTTTAAAGCACTTTCTTCCTTCATTAAAGCTTAAAATTTGTTGAATAAAGCTATTTTAATAATAGGATTTACTGTTTCTATTAAAAAGCCCGCTTAAATTGTGCTCCAAGTGCAGGGTATTCATCACTTTACCATAGAAAGAGAACCAAACTTTTTTTTATTATATTTTTTCCTTGGTTGACAACTTTGCATTGTCAGCAGATGAAAGTTTTGCAGCAAAGTTATTTATTGTTGCGTTCGGTTTTTGTTTTTGAGAAATCAATCAAATCAAATGCGACGACAACTGAGGGGGCTGCCTCCCTCCTTCCCCACCAGACATGAGCGAGAATGCATGTGTGTCTGTGTGATTTGATAAAATTAAAAGGCAACCCGTATGTCTTACTCACCCACACAGAGACAGAGACATTGGCATTGCGATTTGAAGACAAGCATTTGAAATGCATTTCGTGTTCGCCTTCGTGTGCGAGTGTGGGTGCTGCAGCGCCATTTTATCCGGAATATACATACACAGGAGCATCTTCGTGTTGCACGGCCCAGCCCAAATACACACACACACACCCAGTTACGTGCTAAGAATTTTAATTAACAGATAAATCAATAAGAAATATGGACGACGGCTGTCAGTGTGTAACTCTCCGCCGTCCCAGTCCCCCGGCCCGGTTGTTTGTGCGAGTGCGAGCGGCGAAGAGGCATTGCCGCCTCGCCAACTAAATAAACTTCTGACGCTGCCAGTCTTCTACGTCTGTGTTGCCATTCCATTTGCCCGCATTTTCCCGCCTTTCCCCTGCGAAAAGCGCAAGTGCTAAGGCGGCGCCCGGAAAATGGCCAACTGCTGGGAAATTAGAGAAAAAAAAGGCAGTTAAATTGCAGCCTCAGCAGTTGCAGCTGCCACAGCAACATTAGCAGCCTGCGGCTTCTCGGCATTGGGCCTAAAGTAAAGAGCTGGCCAACAGGGAATATTCCCTGCCGGCGCCATAAAATCTGAAGTATTTTTTGTGTATTTATTTATTATATCTGCCCAAAAGGCGAATTATTTTTTAAGTGTCATTAAACAGAAGAAATGCAGTTGATTTTTGAAGCTTTCATTTTCCGAGATGCCGGAAGGTAAACTACTTCTCCTGCCAATTTAATGGTGTTTTCTTGCAGCTTATAATTTTCCTTTGTTATGTAGGAAAAACACATTTATAGTATAATAATAATAATAATAAAAGATGTTAAAAGTCTCCAAGGATTAGTTATTTTGCTGCCCGGCAATCTTCTTCACATTCGCTGCAAAATATTTACTACAACTCCTTGGGACTTCTGCGAACTTGGTAAATTTCATTATTTTAATTTCCTGCGGACAGACCTCTGGAGAATGTGCCGTCGCTTCCTGCAATTCGATTCCCCAGATGCCCGGCCCGAGAAGCGCATTTATTCCCACCGGAAACGCCGCCATTTTGCCAGGCCTGTCCTGTTTCGGCCTGGCCTTTTCCTGGTCCCTTTCTTCTCGTGGCCGAGAACTGCTCGGCATGGCAAATGCAGCCATAAATAGAATTACAGTCAAGTGCTTGATAACTTGCTAAAATGCACAAGGCCCCGGCACTGGCACCGCCACCGGCACCGGCACCGGCTCAGGTGCAGAGAAATTTATTATTAAATGAACAAAATAAATGGGGGAATTCCGAGGCCGAGCAGGCTGTGGCCACGTATTAATGGCGCTTTTAAGAGCCGGTCCCGTTTGCTGAATTTAATGACGGAACGTGCCACAAGTCACGGCTACCAGTCCTATTAGAGGCAGACAGCCATCAAATATCTAACGTGTGCAACATTTTGTTCGCTTTGCAATAAAACAAATTTGCCATCCCGGGGCAACCGGAGCCCCACCACCAGCTCCGCTCACCTGGTCGAAGGGGCAGGGGCAAAGTTTAATTTGAATATAATAGAAAAACTTCTGCGGGTGGTGGGAGGCTTGAAAATATAAAACAAAAATCTAACCGAGAAAATAAGAGGAAATCCGCTAAGGAGTAGAACATGGAATTATCAACGATGTTGGTTTCTAACAAAGATTTATAAATGAATTAAATATTTTGGGAGAATTAAATTAAGAATAAAATAGAAAATCAATCTTAATTTAAGAACCATAATTGATAATTTTAAAACAAGACAACAAAATAAAATAAACCCATTAAGAAAGGTTATAAATCGTTTTACCAGATTGCTATACTTGAGTGATATAAATAATACATTTTAATGGGGGTTAAATTAAAGCATTAAACACTAATTTATCGGAGAAGCCAAAAAGACAATAATAATCGCTGGTAATACTTCGAATCCTCAGTCAAGCCGCCGTCCAGTCGTTTATAATTATTTTTAAGGGGTATCAAGCGTGAAATCTGCGAAAAATCAGTAGAAAGAGCAAATGGAAGCCAGAAACTAACAGCCAGACAACCAAATTTTCTGCGTTCCGCTCGGCAGTCCAGGGAAATAGTTTTGAAAATCCAAAATACATATACATGCATACGTACATATTCGGATTTACGAGTATATGTGGACGTGGGAGCACGAGCATGAAAAATGTTTTATGGCATTCGTGATTGTTGTGTCATTAAGTTGAAATTGTGTAGGTGGTCACAGGACACGGACGCGGACAATAGGAAAGACAGGAACGGACGGAACGGAAGGCAAACGCACTCGGACAGGAGAGAACAGGACATGGGACGATGGTTGGGGGCGTGGCACAATAGCTGACCAATTTTATTTCTATTTCCAAGCGAGCCAAAAAGTTGTAATCGAAAAAGTGTCTGTGTGACTCTAGTTTTATGGCCATGCTTGTGCCTTACTTTTCTTCTTTTTTATAATTATTTTGTCGCAAATTTATTTATGGGTCGCGATCTCACACATTGCGACGAGAAAAGTTTTTCTGCCAACGCAGATGGGAAGTGTGTCCCGAAAATGTAAAGTCTTTAAGAAATAATTGAAACGTATGCCGACATTTGTATGAGACAGTAGTTTTTTTAATAGTTTGCATTCGCTTAAAGCTATAATACTTTTATTATTGCATTTATTGCTTCGAAAATCTTATTATTATTATTGTGGTATTTTAAAAACGTAAGTTAACCTACCAATTGAGAAACACCCCAAACAGATCAAATCTGTTTCGCTGACAAACCGAACTACACTCCCGGAACGCACTGTTACCCTCTGTGCGTTCAATAATTTGTGTACAAATTCTTCTCGTGTATAAGCCTTGGTCCCTTTATGGCCATGAAAATGCCAGCCCGGCGAGAGGCCACGGGCATGGCTAAAAGAGACCCACGACCGCGACCTGCGAGTGGAAGTTGTGTTCACCTTGGCTCTTTGCTTTTTCCGCTTTGCCGCCGCGTCCCTCATATTTCCCCCAGGACAATCGAGTGTGTGTGGGTGTGTGTGGGAGGAAGTGTGTGTACTCTTGTGCTCTACAAGTTTTTCGTTCAGCATTTTTCTTTGAAGTTTTTGGGAAAGTCTAAACTGGGTCGTGGCCTTTCCTGGGCATTTAATAATGGAAAGAAAAAGAATTAAAGCGAAAGTATCAAATTAATATTTTACCCGTTAAATTTTCTGATTTTGATATATTACCTTAAATATATTTGAAAAATTTCCTAAGGGTTATAAAGTAACTTGTAAATATTATTTATTTAATATTAATAAAATATATATTCTTAATAATCAAAGTGCCATTCATATTTACCAAGGCCTGCTACATTTTTACAATTCCCTTCCTGTATTGTATTGTACTTTTCGTATTTGGGTGCTTTTTTGTGGGCTTATTAAATATTCAAAAGCAACTCCAGTGGCTGGTGCCCATGCAACAAGCCAAAAATTAGTTTAATCTGAGATTTCTCAGCCCGCACACAGGCACTCAGGTGATGCCCGTCGGCTGTGCGATATATCTGCATATATACAATATATTTTCAATTTCTTTTCAATTTTGCGCCTAGCAATTCCTTATATTGTTTTCGTGGCGTATGCCTTCTGCCGTTTACATACTATATGCGACTATGTATGTCAGATATTTGCATACATTTTGCGGTGAATTTTGTTGTCGAGGGAAATTGCGCATACGCCGCGTTTTGTTTTCCAAGCGGGAACCACCTTTCATCCGCCCCCGCAGCAAATCAATTTGGCCTGCATATTTGCATAATAAGCATAGGAGACGCAGACCCAGTTTGTTTGTCACTCAGCCGCCTGTCACTTGATCAATATGTGCATGGCGTGCCCATAAAATGACTTCAGCCCCCCAGCCGACCCGATTTTCCCGCTCTCGATATTACTTTGTTTTCCTCAGCCACAAATTTGTGTCGCACAAATGTGGCAAAGGCTGTGACCGGGTCAAGGAGCTGCGACTTAAAGTGGCAAATCGCAAATGGCAAAACGGCAGAATAGCGAAATGCGGCATCGTCGTGTGACAGTCAACATGTTGTCTAACCTTTTGGCAGCCCTCGGGGCATAAGCACAGCCTGACGCCAACGGAAAGCAACGCAAATTGCTTCAAATGTAGTGGAATAATGACTTTATTCCATCCGTAGATTTATCTTGTATTTACATGCGCTTATGACTTACTTGTAATGCATGTAATTTGAGTTCGAGGATATCTATAATGGAAGGTAAGCAACTGATTTTATTAAAGTAAAAAGAAACCTTGAACATCCGAATATACTTCAAAGTCCTGTTAAATCAATAACTTTAATAGATAATTTTTCAAAATCCATTGACAGCAAATGACAGCAACCGCTTCTTTATCCAACTCGTCGCCTGTCTTTTTTTAACCAACCGAAAACATATTGGCTTAAGTGATTCTGATTATTGGCCACTTAACGCTGCGGAGCAACAAATAAGCCAAAACCGAAATCGATAAACAAATTGCCAAATTAGCACATGGCCGCCGCAGCAAAACAAAACAAAAAAGCAGCCGAAACAAATCGGTTTGTAGGTCACAGGAGGATGTGCAGACTGGGTGTGTGCCCAGCAATTCATCTATTCGAACAAAGCCATCCATTCAGACGGTGTCATTCGGGGCGAGGATGCCGCTGCCCAATCGTGCGATGAGCATCTCTGGTCATTCATCTTAAGCCGCCGCCGTCAATCCCCTTCGAAGCCCATCCGCCGCCATCCCGCCTAACAGACTCAGATCCATTCCCGATGCTTGTGTTGCCAAGATAAATGGCTTACAGATTATGATCAATTTGTAGCGGACCGAAACAAGGATATCCACATAACACATGGCCAATGGCCTTGATGGCCACGCCCCCCCTTTTGGTAGGCGTGCGAAGGCGGGGGTATCTGTTTATGACATCTTAAGTATGATCTAAAGTTGCTAAAAAAAAAATAAAATACGAAGAGGATACTCCGGGATACATGATAAATTGTGGCAAATTTACTCCAGATTGGCACTTGTCACACGGGGCGGATGAGTAATGCATGCAAAATGCAATATAATAATAAAAAAGTAGTAGGAAATGCTTTGTTTTAAATTAAATATATGTAAATTTTAAATACAAATACTATATTTATGCCTTAGTAAAATTTCATTCAACTTTAGTTCAACAGTGCGTATACGTATTCAATTTAAATTGAAATGCAGATTTTTAAGGAAGGAGTCATTTCCGACCCCATAAATCATATATATTCTTGATCAGCATCAACAGCCGAGTTGATTTAGCCATGTCCGATAGAAAAAAATTTGTGACCAATTTTTTCAAAATTTTATAAGGGGTTACATCGTTAAAATTGTAAAAATTTATAAAAAATTTCAAATTAAAAAAATTATAAATTCAATATGCAGTTTTTAAAAGCTATTAAAAAGTAGCAAATAATTGCTTTCCGAAATAAAATTAATGCATTTTTGGCAAAGTTATGAACAATTTCAATAATTAACTTGGGCTCTCAAAAGTTAACTTCTTTTTTTATTCTTTCATTATATTTGTAAAATAATAAATTAAATAATTTTTTAAATGTCCCACTTCAACCACAATTTACAGCACTAGTCCACGCTTAGGTAAACCTTTTATTAAACACTTTGGTCACGAAAATCTATCGATTGTTTACCCTTATCGAATCGTGCGGTCATTGTTTTATCTTCATGTGAATCCCCATGGGACATTCGTGTGTTTTGTGCTTCTTTCTAAGCCCGAAACTACAAAGTGTTTAAGCCAAAGACAAATCCATTGAACCAAAGCAGCTCCATGACAGGTGCACATTTGCCTGTGCACAGCGAGGGGGACATAGAGGCGGGGTGTCAATATTTATTTGAGCTTTTATTGCTGACCCCACTGTAGGGGCTTTGGCTCTGGGCTTCGGAAGCCACGCTGCGTTTACTGCACACACACGCAATGCGGGCGACCTCGCTGCACTTTGAAAAAAATCATGAAAGTTTACAATAAATTTTTTATTTAATTAAGAATATAATCAGGGAACCTTATTTCATGAATAAATGATGAATAGTATTCATCCCATGATGTTAATTAAATATAATTTTAATTTTTAAATAAACATTTAAGCGCTGTCTTTATTTGTTGCAGTGTCGGTGCGTGCTGCAAGCGTTGATAAGAGAACAAAAGCAGCATTGTCGATCTTGGTGCTTTTGTTGTTTTGCGTGTTAATTCCCTTTGATAAAATAATGCCTGGGATAACCTTTAAATGGTATTCGGTGTGTGCCCGCATGCCGGATTCCACTCCTCTGCGAGAGTCCTGCGCAATTAAGCTTTATTTATTCTCGGCCTCAGCAATTGATTGCTGTGCCAAGCAATAAATGTATAAATAAATGTTATGGGGCACAAAGCGAAGGCGGAATAGACGGAAATCCATCAACCTCGACGAAATCAAAGGCCGCGTTAAGTAATGTCGAAATCTTTTCCTGGCCCGGCCATTTTCCGCTTCTATTTTTCCCCGAACAGCATTTGGCAAGCACTAATTGGTGCACACACACGCCGAGGCAGGAGCCGAGGTCGTGGGCTTAGAGAGAGTTCAGAACCCAAATGGCGAACATTTGACGTAGTGTTAATGCCAAGGCTGCCACTAGTGCTGTCAGCTAAGGGTTACAATATAACTTAAAATTAGTTCAGATAGGAATAAAGTAAATAAACAATAATGTTTGAATTCACAGCATGCAAGTTACCTCAAATTTATACTGTTTGCCTTCCAAAGTATTAACTCAGGAGGCACAAAGTGTGCAGCACTGCTGACATTGCGCAAGGAAGGCAACTTGCAAGTGGCAGCTGAGGCAGGAGTCAGGACAGGTGTGTGGTAAGCGGCATTCGCAGACAGGTGAAAAGGTGCCAGATGGGCAGGTGGCACTTCGCTAGCTCGACTCGCTTAACGAGGTTAGTTGCGTGTGAGTGAGCGCGCGCTTCAAACAAATTAAAAAGAAAATTCTTGAGGAAAAACTACGCTCAAAGCCAAGAGGGGAAGAAAGCGTGGGGAGATGAGTAAAATAGCTAGAAATATTTTTGGAATTTATGGAGGGGTGTAGAGAAACATAAGCTATGCGTGCTGGTATGCCTTAACATGGTTAATTTTAAGTGGGAGTTCTAGATAAACAGTTAAAAACCCCAATTTCTAAGCAGTATCTGTTTAGGGCGATAAAATGGATTAAATGCAACCTTAGTGGCCCGAAAGCTTATTTCTTCTTCCCTTTGTGTATGCATAAAGGACAAGTGGCTTGTCCTTCTCATACAGTTCAAGTGCATCATAATTTACCGTAATCCCTTTATGCCCTGCAACCGCAATGTCAAAGTTTCCATTTCCATTTTAGCCACCGCAAATGCGTGGCACCAAACCCAACTGATTAACCCAAAAACAAGTCCGAGTTCCATCCTCACATACCGAAACGTGGAAATCTGCATATGCAAGAGTCTCTGCGAAAACAGGGTCGAGGAAAGAGAGACGGCGATAAGCTACAATTGAATAGCAGAAAGAGAAGGAGAGACAGGACTGAAAGAGATAGCTGCACAGCTCATAAAAAATGCTTAAATTCGAATTATTGCACTCGTTGTCTGTCTAAGCTAAAAGCGACTAGCGAAAACCTCAAGCGCTGTGTGCGCTTTCCCCGAATTTTCTTCATTTATTTTCCTTCACTCTTTCTCCATTCCCACGTCTGTTTCCCCCTCTCTCTGTCCCTCGGCATGTTTCCTTTGCTCTTTTGCGGGTGTTTTTGGCAAACGCCTTAATGCTAAGCAATTTGCGTTAAATGCGAAAGAGATTAAAACAATGTTGCATTTCTAATTGTTTTAAGCAACGACGACGAAGTAGAGAGCGAGGATGATGATGATGATGATGGGTGCGGGGATGATGGCACAGGCAGCAGTGGCAGCGGCACACATGTCGTATGCGCAACGCAATTGCAGTTTAAGTATTTTGTATTTATTGCACAAGGACTGAAAAGTATAAGCTGTAACAAAAGGGTTCTTTACTTAATATGCTGAAAAGCTAACTCTGGAACAGAGAAGAATATTCATATGCATTCTATTTTTGTACATGACCAACAGGGCGTATGAGCAATGCTTGCGATTACACGTTTTTTACGAAGCTTGTTATATCAATAAATAAATTGGCTCAAATGTTCTTTCCAGATTAGTAATGATATATATATCCCAAGTATGCATTCAGGCGAAAACTCAGGACTTAATTTTCACGGCTTACGCTTCATAGTTGCCAATATGAGATTATCCGCTCTCATCCCATTTTCCGGCTTTAACATACTCAATTTAAGAGCCGAGAAGTTGCGCCAAAGTGCAGCATATATGTATGTGCACAAGTGTCCCCATTCAGGCGCCTCGCCCAAGTTTGAGCTGAAAAGTTCAGCTAATTCCCATCGTAATTGAAACCATTTCAATGTTAATTAAATCTACGCTGGCTTTCCCTATCTTTCTCTCTCCATCTAACCGTCGTTCTTTTTCTACCTAAAATGCTGCAACTTTTGAAGCATTTCCAGAGCAGCTGAAGAGGGGAAATATTTAAGAAGAACGCTGGCTAATGAAGGGTTTTCATGTGCCCTTTGGGATATCGCTTAATCCAGGTGGGTTATCTGCGAAATTAAGGGCAGTCAAGCGAAAGTAAGAGTGTTTCAAAAAGTCTAGAAGAAGTATAAAACTGGCATAGGTACAAAATATTTATAAGAAATAATTTCAAAGTGAAAACATTATAGAATATTCGCATATTCACAGCCTGAAGCGAGCTGTAATTGTTTTGGCTTTGGCCAAAAAGAATTTACTATTTAGCTATAATTAGTTAACCCCAAAAATTCCAATTAAATTCAATTCACCAAAAGCAACTATTCGCACTCGCACACAGTTGTCTGTGGGAGGATACGAAATGCACTTAACAGTTGGTGACCGCATCATTTGACATTTGCTCGATAACATTCTAACCACAAATTTATGAATGACTTTGGTTTTCGGGTTGCAAATGAGCGATGAGAGCTGCATAATGAATAAGCCGAATTAATGGGAGCAATTTATGTTTTCGTTGCATTGTCAAAGGAAATCAACATAAATGAGCTAATTACAGAGCAGACATACAAGTACGTCTGGGTCCATCTGGCTGTCCTTTGTGCGAGTCCTTTGATTGAGTCAACCATCGACGTGTGGTCGGCCATGCAAGCAGGCAATCTCAAGACGGCAACTGCTCGTCATCTCGACGCTGCCACCTCGGTAAACATCAGACTCGGTGCCCTGCTGAAGCCACCGTTTGTCACCCTCTCGAGTACGCACTCTGCAGTTGACAAAATTGTATTGTTTTGACGACATTTTAATTAAGGAAACCGCCAGACACGAGCCCGGAGCCCCAAGATTCCTGGCCAAAACCCAATGGCAGCAAACAGCCCATAGGAATATTGCAATCTGAATTTGAGGTTTAACTCAATGGGTTGAGTGTGGAGCTCGAGTGGTTTACTTGGCTCTAGACTGTGCAATTCGAGTGACAGGATGAAGTACAGGCGGTATTATCTTGTAGTGGCCTGAAATTAAATATAAATTATTACATTAAAGCAAGGTATTTAGAAAAAATTAAGTTAAGCGTATTTTATAACAAAATATCCCAAGATACTTCGGAATACATAAGAAACTTTGAAAGGCCAATTTAATGCACAATTACCTACAGTCAGACTACATAAACTTGAAGTACACAACTTGTTTTCGGGAGGGTACCTCTAGAAAAATGTATATAACAAAAACATGCAAACTTCATCAATTACAGAAATTTCCCTCAATTAGCAAAAACTTAATAATGGAGCAGTTTGCTTAAACTGGTTTATAATTTGTTTGATGGCAAACTTGGCTGCTTTCCTCCCTTCATTTTCCGCTGCCCGCTTTCCCGCATGCATTCGTGTGTGATAAATGAATTTGAAATTTCACAAGAGGGCGCAAGGAAAGTTTTCCAATTGGTCACTCGAAAAAGCCCAGAGGAGGAGACATGAAACATGCTAGTTGAAAACCAAAATAATGCGGTTTTGCGGCCAAAAATCAAAGGAATATGCCAAGGAGCACTCGCCCATTTTAAATTCTGCATACTTTCGTAGACAAACAAAATGTAGTCGAGTATACAACCACAGTGGCAGCCACAAAACTTACTGCTCTGTAGCGTGGAGAGTGTGAGAAATGGAATCCCCAATTTAGCCCTGGTCAAAAACAGAAACATGAACAGAAACAGAAAAAGATGTGGATCCAAAAACAAAATCAGCTAATGGCTAATAGTCAAAGGAAAATTTAATTTGCAGTGCTTGACTCGACAAGCACAAAAGTTAAAGGTTTTTCTCTTTGCAAAACAAAATAAGGAAAATTATCGCGGTTTCCTAAAACGTTACAGATTTTTAAGTTTTCCAGAAAACTTTTAGGTTCCTGGGGCTGTTGTTAAATGGCCATCGGGTTCTTAATTAAAATCGGTTTACTTTGGAATATTTTTAAGATTAACTAGATTTTAATAAATTATGCTTAAAGATATTAAAAATGTGTAATTTTTTGCCAGTCCTCGACTGTAAATATTTTGCAATTACATTTTCCTTTGATTACGAATCTCAATTTCGATTCTTTCAGTTTGCTTCTTACATCGTTTTCCATTTCCCTCCTCATGTAATCGTATTGGGAATTGCGCTCAAGGTCGTCAGCGGCGCTCTGCCTATTTGAACAAGGATAATTGCCTTTAATTTTGAATAAGAATCGACTGAATGAAAGAGCGAGTCAAGGAAGCCAATCATAATTGGCGCTTAACAGAGCGAGTCGAGATGGAATATGGACCCTGCCTGGTCCCTTTTTTCCTTCTCCTTCTCCTATCGGAACTGCACGTCCTTGATTGTTGGCCCTGTCATCGCTGACAATACCGTCATCGATGATGGCTATAACGATGATGATGTCAGTCATGTAGGGATTTTATAATCTGAACAATTGAAAGGCCCCCATCCACTTTGTTAATTTACACATTTACCTTTTTTGAGCTCTTCTGAATGCAAATTAAATAATTCACCTTGCAAGCCCCTTCCTGTGACAGAATCTGAATCAAAGGTCAAAGGAAAATGCCATTCCAAAGCTCTGTAGGTCGAATGTCATGAAAAATGCAGGAAAATAATTGGCATGTGTCATTTAAATTACTCTGGGGAGCTCCAATAAATTTCTATGTTTGGTGGGGTAATGGGTCAAATACTAGGAGTAGTTGGAATTTTAATTTATATCTGAGGTATGTGTTTCTTGAGAGCATTTTTAATTTATGACGGCAATCCTCTTGACAGTTTTACAAAATATTAATGCAGTTATAGAACTATAGAAATTTCTTTCCTTCTGAAAATTCTTACTCATATTTTGAATATCTAAAAAATCTTTTCAAGGCTTTTTCAGAGGCTTGACATATTTGCCCTGTGCCATTTTTATACTCCTTTCTTTAGAGCCCACAGACAGTCATGTCCACCTATGACCTGGAGGCATTTCGACTATGCGAGTCCCAGAATGCCGAGACTATATTTCCCCTTCACTACTTCCTATTCTGTGTGCTCAGACATTTCAGCAATGTCCGTCAGTCGATTAGGTTGTCTCACTTGGCTGATTGCGAACCCAGTTCCCAGTTTTCGCTGCCGCAGTTCTGTGGGATAACCCAGGGATAAGTTTAACTTATTGTTACCCCCAAAAAGAAAGCGAAATAAACTTTTGACAGTTTTCGTTAGTCTGGCACTGCCTCTGTTCCTTCTCCGAAGTTTTTTGTTCTGTTTCGGCGGTTGAGTGGCTGAATTGAACCTTTGAGCCATTTTCCCCTCGCACACGCGCCAATATAAATGTTGATTCAGTGGATAAGTTGGGGCCGCAAAACTTGGCCAAATGTCACACTCGGACACAAAAAATGGTGCAAAAGTAGAACAAAAGTAAGGCAAAGTAAAAGTTATAATTCACTTAAACTAGACGCTGACCCACATAGTATAAGAACGTATCGATTGCAGCCCGATAATCGGTAGAGTTTTTAGAGATCGTATATCAAATATTTATAATATATTCCATAAAACAATAAATGAATTAAATCGCTTGTTATTCAATGTGAAACAGAAGACATAGCTTAGATTTGCTATCAATTATAGAAATAGCTTTTAAAATGCGAAATAATTGGCCTAAAATTACCTTAAACTTATTGCACAACCTGTCCCTCGGCTGAGCCTGCAATTCGAAGGCAATTTGGTTTAATTAAAAATTTACTATGCCGCTTGGGCAGTTGTGTAATTAAAAGTTTAAAGGTCACAGCCATTGTCCTTGCTCTGTTTCGCCTCCTTCCTGTCTCCCTCGCCTTTGCTCTCTGCCGTTTCCGCTTCCGCTGGCAGGGTAATAAAAATAGCTCACGTGTCACGCCCATAAAAGTCACACGTAAAACAACAAAAAAACAACAGGGAACAGAAGTGAACTTGGGTAAAGGCCTTAAATACCCTATTTCAAAATTTATTCTATTAAATTTTTTGAATTTAAAAAATTCATTGATATTTTTCAAGTAACGAATGCCTTTTTAGTTTCCACAAAATAATTTAATAATGTATTATCACATTAAATTACATACTCTGTTTTTAAATATTTTCCTAAATAAAGAACTCTGCATTTTCCCATTTAAATTTTTATTACATACTCTCTCCAAACAGTCCAGTCATACAAAAAGAACAATAGCAGAAAATTTAATTACAAACAAGCAAACATTAAAATTTTGTAATTCCATCATAAAAATTTGTTTGTTCTAGAGAGTGAATAAGAAACCAGAGAGGGATGAGCCAGGATAGGGGGGAATGGCATCGAGGTGGGGCGAATGGAGGGGGAGGAGCCAAAGGAAACAGGTGCCGCCATATCCTGTGGCCAGGAACATTAACATTCGCTTTCTACCTACACTCGTACAATTTCCCCAATAAAAGTCCAACCAGATTAGCCTTCAGTCAGCCGCACCCCCTGATTTTACCTCCTGTCTGTGCGGTTTTTAATTACTTTATATTATTGGCCAAGTTTTCGGACCAAGATTTCCCCAGTACATAAAATCTATGTGGTGTGAAATGAATGGAGCAGCCAACAATGTGTTGTACATGGCACTTGGACATGGTCCGAGCTGAGAGTTGTGGCATCCATTCATTGTTCATTCTTGATTGCCACACAAACACATGAAAAGTCAGCACAACCAGAGAGGGAAAAGAGGCAGCTTTTGATTTTTTGATTTATGCAATATTTAAATATAATCTTCAGTTTTTAAAGATAAAGTATAATCAAGAATTACATTTAAACCTTTAATAATATGGCTTTTATCTTGCCTGTATATAATTCCAAACTTATTCTCATTACAATTTAATATCCTTGAGATCCAGGATGACCCCTTTATTTTTCACAGTGCCTTCCTCATCAAAATCGTAAATGCTGGGACGGATCCCGCTCGTGCCTTGCCTTTGTTTTCCCGCCACTGGCCGCAGTTCATTTCGCACTGCTCCATCATCATTCTTCGCCTCGGCGAAACATGCGTTGGCATTCCAGCTTCCTTCTCCCGTCCCTGGATGTCCTTTTGTACTCGTATTTTGTCTGCCGCAACTAGAGCAGGAATAACAACAACACATGACACGTGTCACAGTCTGCGCCCACAAGCAGGAAGACGGTGACAAAAGGGTTGAGGTTGCGTCCTGAACGGGTTTGGGGGGAAAGTGGTCGGAGCCCTGGCTCTAGGAGAAGCTGAAAACTTTTTTTACTCAGACAATGGTAATGGATTTCTGTGATGATTAAATTATCTCTTGGATAAGGAAACCCTGTTGAAGGTATGTATGCTGCGGTTTCCTTACAGCATGTCCTTAATTAGCTGAGTGCAGAGTGTTTCTTTTAGTTTCATATACATTTGGGTTAACAGTTGGATTTTTGTACTACGAGTAGCTCTTATTAATAGCTTGTGGGTTTATCATACTAAGCATTATAAACATTTTTTAAATTAATTATTATTTTTCCATTGTTTTAATGGTGGCACTAGAGGGTTACGTATAGGATAAATTTAAACGAAATATTATTCAGATCTAACTGTAATTCAGAAAATTATATTATATTAAATCTTCCCTCTTAACTTCCTTAATTTTTCGATATTATTACAAAGTTACTTTGTGTTCAATTCCTTTTTTATTATTTCCTCAGTGATATTTTCAACGTGAAACATTTCCCATTTCTAGCTGTTTCTCTTCTTGACCACTATATTTTTTTTTTGGGAACAAAGAAAACCCATTCCGTTTAATTGGCAGTGGGAAGTACTTCAAAAACATTGCCCGACGGACTGGGGCAGTGTAATGCACACGCATTCGGATAGAGTGTCTCGTTCTCGGTGCTCCGTATTTGTCAATTAACGCTTATTGTATTCGATCCTTCTAGGCTTTTCCTTTTTCGGGTTGGTGAATATTTTTCCCAATCTTTTTGTCGACAAGGATGCCAAACTTCATGTCTGTGTGTCGTCATCACGAGTGTTCGTTTTCTGTATTTGTTTTTTATTTGCCTGTCGGTTGCCACACATGTGTTTTGTAGTTGGTGTTGGTTTCTGCGGCTGTCACACAGCGAAAAAAAGTGGGTGGATATAGGTTCTGGCTCTGAGCACATTGGCAGCGGCAGCGTTGCATTTCAAATTTCAATTTACCGACAACTGTTTCGATTGTTTACATTGATTTATTTACGTTGTTGTTTATGCGGTTTTCGCATAGCTCTGCTCCTGCTTCCACCCCCAGGACTCGCCTGCTTCGCCCACATATGCCCCTCCTCTTCAGTCCCTCTAATCCACTAATACTCGTGCTATGCCGCTTTGGTTTCCCGGCATTTTTTGTCATATCCTCTTTTTTTTGTGCTGAGTGGAAACTGCATTGAAATGGATTTATTTGTACTTGCAAAATATTTTCGGCAAAATCCTGACGCACGCAAAAATTCGCTTGCATTTTTTTTTGCTCGGATTTTGGGAGAGATTGGTTTTTACATAGAATATATCCTTCTCATAGATACAATAGCTACTGTTTATATTAGGGCGAAACTGAAGGGTCAGAAGGAGAGCACAGGGCATGAAATCAGCTCAAATGGCACAAAAGCCGCTGGAAATCATTTCAACTGTGTGCGGTCTTAGCTTCCATTCGCTAGGACGCCTTTATTGGGCTGCTGAATAAGCCAGATTTAATCTAAGAGCTATGTATGATATGTAGTTTTCACTGACATGTGAACATTTTTTAATATGAATATAAATAGAAGAACTCGAATAAATACAAAAATCTGAAATGATTGTTGTGTCGTAGGATGTAACAAGTCGATAATTGAAGATGAAGCTTTTAAATAACCCCCACCAAACTTTAATCTTCGAAACTCAGCTTCTTTCTTACAGAACTCTTTTCTTTTGGATGCGTTTCTTGGAAATTTCTTGACGGAATTCCAGGTGAAGTGGTAAATGCTGTAACATGTCCATTCTAATTAAAAACTTCACTGCTGCAAAATGCTTTTATTCTCTTACAAACGCTTTAGGAAAACCAAGAGAGGAAAAATGCGATTAATTATCAAACCGCAGCCGCAGAAAATATCCATAAAATAATTACAAAAAAATAAGGAATGTGCAGAAAATTATGCGTGCTTATTATAAAGGAATTTTTAACGTGGGTAATAATACGTATTGAAAAATATGTGCTTATAATGAGGGAATTTTCAATGTGGAAAATAATAAATATTCAAATACAAATATTTCAAACATTCCAAAAATGCTAAACTAAAACTAATTTTATAAATAATCCCTCTTACAAGTGTATTAACTATGGAATCTATTCTCTTTTTATGGGGCAGCTTTCCTTTTAGAATTTGTTTGAAAATGTTTGCCTTCTCTTAAACTGCAATTATAAAACATTTTGCTGTTTGATTCCAGATGGGATCTAATTAAGATGATTAAGCTCAAGCCGCTGCCCAAAATCAGGTGCTATGCTAATTTTTGGCCACCACACTCCTGGCACACACTCGCGAAAAGCTACGCACACACACCGACTGCGGCTCGACTTGACCTCATCTAATTGAAAAGCCATTAAAAAGCTTTCAGCTGCTCATTATACATTTAAATATTCGCTGTTTTTATTTCGGTGCACAAAACTCCGTTCGTCGGACCCGCCCCCATCATCATGCATATTCCAAGTAATTTTAATGCTTCCCCGGCTCATGTTTTTAAAGTTCATGTTCGGGCAGTGCCGGAATGCCGCAGCAAATAATAAAAATCACATACGAAAACTTTCGCAGAAAAACACATGTTCGGCATGCAATTTATGCTCAGGTAGTTGCATTTTATTTTTTTCTTCATTTTCCATATTCAGTAGCGAGTTTAGCGGAGCGGAGGGCGGAAGGAATGATTTTAATGCATGGAGCTCATACATAAATTCATACGAATGCAACATCGCAGGTTAAGAGTCAAGCAGCCGGCTTATTACGGCTTGTTTACGGTTTGCTACTTAAATAAGGAGAAGAAAATTAAAGAGCAGAAATCGCAGGAATATTGTGGGATATTTCAGATAATAATTTGTAATTTTTACAATGTTGGGATGAGAGAGATTTATACAGAATGGAACATTTGTATACCCAATAGTTTGGACCAAAATCTACAACATTACAATATGCATAAATATATTTAACTAATATTCTTTAGAAATAATATACATATAAAAGAATAAAAATGAATGACAGAGAATATTTATTTGATAAAACTTTTTATTTATAAAATGGAATATATATTAAATTTATCTGAAACCACTTAAACCTTGCTTACCGTGAATGCACCGCACATTAAACCCGTCGTCAATCTCGGCCATGTTTGGCTGTTCGCTAACCGCTAATCCTATAAACGCCCGGAACAGACTGCACAATTATGACGGACAGCTTCCCCGGGGGTAACTTCAGGGTATAGGTGAACGAGATAGTGAGGGGAGGTGTTGGCTAAAGGGAGGTACTCAGAGCGGAAAGGCTTTAAGCCACTTAACCAGATGAAAGACATCAAGTATGCAATGCGAATTGGAAAGGAATAGGGCCAGGAAGACAACTATAGGAAGAGGTGGTGGTGGCAAATAAAATATTAATAATTTTCCTAGGGGGGCTAGGGGCGGAAAACTAGACCAGAAATATCTCGACAGGTGTCGTGCTTGGCTTACACAATAATAAACAAAGCTTTGGGCGGGTTGAAAAATTCCAGGAAGGAAACGAGGGCCTTCTCCGCCGGCTGCGTGCCTGGGAATTCGACGGGCCACTGTTTATCCGGCTTGGAAATCTTTGGGGAAATTAGTTTAAAAGGTCAACGAAGATGCGGCCCCCTCAGAAAATTAACTGCGTAACTAACTTGTAAACAGATTATTTATTACGCCAATCGAGGACTCTGGGAAAGAGTTAGTGTTGCCAATTTCGTGCAGAGTTTTATTGCCCTCGCCGCACAGCAGCAAATAAAATTATAAATTGCACTAAAAATTAACAACTTCACCAACAATTCCACTTAAAATGTTTATTGCGCTCATTAATTTTTCGGTTGTTTTTGGAGAGCTTTGGGTTTTGTTGTTCTCGCTTGCTTTGCCCAACACAATAAAAGCTGAAATGGCAGCCGAACAGCTCAGGAATTGCATTAAAGTTTCAAGGGCTTTAATTTGTGCAATACGGCTTCGTTCTCGTTACTCGTTCTTCCCAGTCTCCGTCTGTCTGGCTTGGCTTAATGAAAATTCCGAGCAGGCAAAATATAATTTATGCCTTCTATATGGTTTATTGAGTGCGATTTATACGACAGCAGGCGACGTCGGACGGAGCCAGCCAATTCATTGCCAATACAAAGAGAGATATATGTGCGCAATAATAACAGTAAACAAGGACATCATCAACGCAAAGTTATTGTGCTGAAAGTCCACACACGCATATATGCGCATAATATAAAATAAATTTAATATTAATATTAACAATGCTGGTGCCGGACAAGCTATAAATAAAGGCGACTTAAAGTTTTAATGAAGCGCATAAATAAAATGCGCAAATAAAGTTCATTTTATTTGGCCAGCGCACAAGGGAAACAAAAAGAAATTCCACATATTGAGAAAAATATAATCGATGTAGCGAATTAAAGGTGGATATAAATTGGCATAAATACAACGCCAACGACCTTGATATTTTTTGTACTGTATGCATATCAAGAGCCTTGGTTCTAATTTAGCCTAGATATAGAGAAACATATTTTCAAATATAATAATCTCTAGTTACAATTAAATCCTCAAGTTAATAATTAATGCCAATCGCATTGCTTGGCAGTATACTATTTGGAATAAAACTCTTTATGAGAATGCACAACTCCTAGGTACTTCTGTTTTTCCAACCGATATGTCGTCTCTAAAGCAATAAAACTTAGTTACGGCGTGATGTAAGGCCTCTCGAATATGAACACATGTTTCTTAGAGTGGCACTTCATGAGTGGATCCTGAAGCAAAAGGCTTAAAGCTGTAAAAAAAAGCAGGTCCTGTCAGAGACGGAGCAGGACAGACTGAACGGAGAGAGGCCTAGAACACCATGCACCATTAGGCCGGGAAATGGAACGGGAAAAGCTGGGAAACGAGAAACTAGAAACCTGCACGAAGATGAAGATGCATGTTAGTATCTGGGTCTGTCCTAGTCCCCTCTCCATTCGCTCCTCTTCCTGGCGGCATTTGTATTGCATTTTCCGTCCCTTTTAGTGTGTAAATTGGTGCTAAAGTGCAATACAGACAAGTCGAGCCAAAGGGAAACCTTGTTCGGAGTCGAGTGACACAAGCGGCAGATCCTTTCAGGCAGATATGTATAGACAGGTAGGAAATGGAAAGAATGTATGGAATCGAATCAATTTTTCCAACATAGATTTAACGATAATGAACACCTTTCCTAAGCAAGGATATGAGATGATGACGCCTCTCAATTTCATTATTATTTTTCAATAACAGCCTTAAGGCAACAGCCTTCTAACAATTGGTATTATTTCCATCACTATTTCGGAAGTACGAATATCTTTCATAATTGGAAGAAACTTCACATTTTGATTTCACATGCAATTTTGTCACAAATTGTTTAATTAGTTTTTGGGTTTCAAAACTTTTTGCTCAATTTTATTTTTGTTTTTCAGAAGTGAAAGCTTTTAAAATATCATTGAAGGCAAAGCGCCTTTAACTGCGAAACTTTTCCATTAGAATGCTTAATACAACAACACCAAATAAATACCCGAAAAAAACCCAAAAAAGTTGGCCACGCCCACTGCCAAAAAGAAGGCGCTCGGCGAACTTTGGCGACCGCCGTCAAATGCACTTCAAACTCATTTCATTTGGAAAATAAAACCTGAAACCCAAAAGCGACGCATAAAAGATACTGGAAAAGCGGCAAAGGCAAAAACAACAACGGCGGCGAAAGGAAAACTTAGTTTTTCCAACTGTTATTGTTGTTGTTGTTGTTGTTGGATTTGTTGTATTTGTTGCCGTCAAGTGCGCGTGACTTTTTCGGGAGCTTCAACAAATTTCGGTTGAATAATTTAATTGTTGCCAAAAGGAGAGCGCGGAAAAAACGAGGCAGGAGTATGGAAGTGGAAAAGGCGGGAAAACCTTGAATGATGGCAGCGCTAGTGCTGCGAGTACCTACATTCAGATTTTTTGTTAAATTTGGCTAGTTAGTAACAAAGTATAAGCAATATTTCTATGTATTTTGTTTTCATAATAATTTGGTATAAGGAAAATAAAATCTTATTCTGTGAAATGTTCATATTTTTGTTACATTCAAATTTATTATTTTCCTACAATCTCCAATTAATTATCGGGCATATTTAGGTGTTTTATTTTATATTTCACCCAAGGAATAAACTCTCTTTTTATTAAAGCCAGCTTATTTTAATAACATCAATATCAAAAGAGTCCAAAGCAGCGCAGCAATGCAAGGAACAAAACTTCTCCCTCCGTTCCTTGGTTCGCTTTGGAAATAAGCGCAAATAAAATATGCAAAAAGGCGTAGCGAACTTTATGATATTTGACTTTGTGGAACGCTAAGAAAAAAAATCTGGCAAAAAAAGAACGAAACCAAAAATGCTTACCAAAAAAAGCGAAGAAAACTTTTATTTTAAGTTCAAGTTAACTTTCTGGTTAGAATACTGTGGGGTAACGTCGGAAAAAAGGGATCCTGGCTAAGAGAAAATGAGATTGGGGAAGTAGTTAACGGCTGAATGTATGAGGCAATTGATACCGTGTTTAGAGATATAAAACTCTATTATAATTAGGTTAATTCTAAAATATTTTCTTAAAGTCTCTCAAAAAACTTCTCCTTACTCATCAATATTTAATTTTAGAAGCTTTTTCAGAGGAAAATAGACAGTACATTCAAGATACACTTTAAATATGAAGTAAGTTTTATGTCAAGCTGATCTATTCGAATCACTGACATACCCTGGATGAACCCTTAAGAAACTGATTGTACGTTTACCTCGCGACTCCTCACCTGTTATTGTTTCATGCTTTCTTTTCCTTCCTTACTGCTTTCCCAGGCAGGATTTTCATTTTCGGGCCACAGAGCAAGGCGAACGAAATAATTTATTTGCAAATCAAAGTTGGCAGCGCGTTGCGTATATTAGCAATGTGCACTCGCATGGGAGGGGAATGTTACTTTTTTGGTTAGCTGCCTAGTCGAAAATTTAATTTCCCAGCTTTCCCTCGCACTGTGTTTTATTTATGATCTTGATATGCTTATTCGTACCTTTCTGCAAGTTTTCACAATTCGACTTGGAGTCATATTTCATATTTCTTTTCTTTGGCTCGGCAAAAACTTGGCCCGAACGGGTGGGGTTTCGGCCGCCTGCTGGCTTTACCTTTTGCTACCTTTTAGCCAGGTCTCTTCCGTTCCCGTTGGGCCCCCCCGTTGAATTTTCCCTGGCCACCCCTCTGTGCCTTTAACATATGACTTCCGTAATGTTTGCGTGCACAATGAATAACTTACTTCTATGTTATCCCTTTGTGCTCCTGCGCCGGCTCCTGCTTCTGCTCCTGCTGCTGTGCGTGTGAGAGTGTACGTTGGTCCTTGGTTTGAAGCATACTATATAAGAGATGTACTATAGCCCAGCCCCAGCTGCGCTTTAAGTCATAATTTTGCATGCAGGCAGCGACAGCTGCTTAAAAATGTAAGCTCGGTTGCTTCTAGATTAAGTTTGGTCCTCTTCCCCTTGCACTTGCTCCTCCAGATGCTCCATCGGCGGCCCAGCTCCCTTTCAGGACTGAATAAGTTTCCACCAGCCATTGAGGTCCTTTGCGAAACTGTGCTGAAATTGTTTTGCATCTCAGTTCCAAATAAACCCGTCCCTTTGGATCCTAGTCTTGTAGTCATAGCAAATATATATATTTTTAGATGAGCAATAATAATGAAAGATTAATAAGCATTTTTAAATTTTAAAAGTCCTTATTGTTGTACCATTACCATTTTGTGGATTACCGATCAAGGAGATTTGTGTTAGCATTGTTACAATTCTCGAACATCAAAAACACACATCAAACACTGGCTCGTTAGCCATTGTTTTCCAAATTTTCTGTTGCAATCAGCGAGTTTGACAAAATTACATTTATCAAAGCAACAGCAGCAGCAACAATAATGGCGATAAACAAATTACCTTTCTTTTTGCAACTAATCAAAAGAAATCACTTTGCAATTTTCTTTGGGATCTTTCTCTGACAAAAGACAAACAAAAAGTGAGCCGAAAAGAAAATTCACGACTCAACCGAGTTAGAAAGGGGGTGAAAAGGGACACCCTACCATCAACAGCTGCCATTTCCCATCAGAAACAACAGCTACAACACCAAAGACAGAGACATTTTCCCGCCTATCAAGGAGCCTAACATACGCGACAAAGTTGGCCAAACAAAATCATGATAAATGAACCCAACCAGCAAACAAACAAAGCGAGAAACAGAGGAGAAACTTTTCCCTTGTCTCTTCTGTGTGTTTTTAATTTGACAAAAGAGCGAAGGAAATTAGCGGGAAAAGGGCAAGAAAAACAAAACTCGCGCTGATTGAAAGGGGTGAACGTTTAGGCAGAGTGGAAAGCAGGATAGCTCTGACATTCGTATTCGGCATCTGAAATAAGCTGTAGATTTCGTAACTGATATATAAAAAATAAGAAAATCTTGTTATATAGTTATTACAGAGTATACTTAAATTGTAGTGTCTATAAAAAAGAAGCTATAAAAATAAGGTTTAGGTGTACACCCTTTTTTCATACACTTATTTCTTTTAGTAACCCCAATTTATATATATATTTCATATAAGAATTTATAAATATTTCTACATTTCACATTATATATATTTTTTATATTATCCTTTGAGAAAACTCCAAGCAAATGTTCTTAAAAGGAATACAATTTAACAGACTTCCCTAGCGCAAGAATAGAAAAAGTTGAGAAAGAAATTCAGTCAGCACCGAGAAACTTTAGCTATGCAAAAATTATTCCTCGAAAAATATCCTGCGGGCTAGCAAAAATTTTCGTTTGAATTCCTGCCCATTCCCAAAATGGTTTCGTTTGCCGCTGCGTTTGTTCAATCGACACAAATAATTCAGCAAGATATTACAAAAGCTAATTACAACGCCACTTACCACTCCATTCATTTCGAGCCCCCCACTAAGTAATTATGTTTCCAAAAAACACTTTGGGCCCTGGCCAGGGAGTATATCTCATGTTTGTGCGGTCAAAACGATGCATTTTCCACCCAATTCGCAATTCGCATAAATTTCCACATATTTTCAGACTGTAATGTTGCGCATAGTTTTTGGTTTGGGAAACGGGGAAGCTCTCGTGTCGCAGACACTGAATGAACATCGATTAGAGACCCACTAAAATGTTTCGCAAATTAACGACCTCGGAGGGGGTTGTGGCTGAATAATAGTTGCTGCTCCCATGGTTGCCATTTCCGCCATAAAATTAACCTATTCATATTAATTTATGCTATGCATAGAAGGCTCAAATTTGATTTGGCGCCTTTGATGGTACAAAATATTGGTGGACGATGATGTGACTATTATTTAAATTAATAATTTTGTGAGCAATTTATTTGGGAATTCAGTAACTGCATTTTTGTGAGTCACATTCATATGTGGTATTAATATATAAGCCATTTTGTGCCTTCTTTAATAAATATCGTCTTATAGATTTAGATAGAGAAACTTTACAGTTTGGTTATTTTTATCATATCTAAGAAAAGAAAATCCCTGTCCTCACTCCGATTTTATTTTTATACTTTTTCCCTTTGTGAGACGGCACATCCAATCATAATTCAATAAATCCCTGGCCGTCATTAGGGCAACTTCAGCGAATGTCCATCAATTAGACATGAGCGGAAAGCTGCCTCTCCGTCTCGACGGCGGACCTTTCGACCCCGGGCAAGTCGAGTCAAATCAAACTGTGTCAGGTGGGCGGGTATCGAGTGGCTCTACCTGGGCCATTAATGATTGAAATGTATTCAATTGTCTGATTGAGTGAGTGGGGGAGTGAGTGGATGGTCAGGGATTCGCCAGTACAATGCATGATTAATGACCTGCAGACATTGGCTTTTTTAGGCGCCGGCATTTTGGGGCGTTGGAATTAAAAAATTATTTCGAATAAAGGGCAGAGGAGGGCAGGAGATTTGTAAAACGTAAGGGCATCATTCATCGTTATCGTTATCGAATTATGCGGCAATTACTTGCGGGAATCATCAGCCACCCACTGTCCCATCCTGCGACTGTCTGCTTAGCATTTGTCAATCATTAATCACACAATTTATGTTAATTGAATTGACGTCGATTTATGGCAATTTTTCAATCAGATTTCCTTTTTTTTGTGCTGTATTCTATGCTCTGTCCTTCCCTTCGACTGCCAGTTTCATATTGATTTTGCATAAAAAATCAAATTCCTATCCGACCCCCCACGACGACGACTATGACGACGATGATGATGATGATGGTGGTGGTGATGAGGATGTGACAATAAAATGTCCGCAGTGCCCATCGTGGCCATGGCCATAAAATGTATCCATGGATGCATGAGCGTAAGCGCTTTAACTGCACTTTTTCACTGGTTTTATGGACAGTGCGTTGCATAAGCGTAATGCAGCCGTAGATTTGAAATGGGGGGATTTAACGAATATTAACTTAAGCCCTAAATGCGGGATTTGAGCGGGTGCAACGGGTCACATAAGCCCTTAATAGAACTTTGGCAGTTATTGATGGCGAAATGTAATTCGTAATAAGTTAAATATTTAATTGTTTTGCAAATGTATTATTTGAATAGATTATCTAAATTTATTTCTACAGCTTAGGGACCTCTTGTACCTTAAACCACTTATCATTAACTTCGTCGTCTAATTGTCACACGCACTGTACACTAGACCCGAAATCAGCTCAGTCATTTGACCCAGTTAACCACGTACACCAGCAGGCACACACTCTCTGGCACACACATCCCTCTGGATAGTGTGTATATTTCGATGGATGGTCTGAATTTAAGTTTACCCAGTCGTAGCGAAAGCTTGACACAAGGGAACCTCCCCTATTGGTCCGTAGCGCCCATATTTGTTTAGCTTGATTACAGTCCAAATGTGATTTAAGGCACGTTAAGCACACACTCACAGAAACACAGGGATTCAGGATAGCTAAGATATGGAGAGAGGGTCCTCCTGTCTACAATCAAAGCTCGGACAACAACCATTTCGAGTCGGTTAGGTGATGGAAGGACTGTAAGTGGAGTTGTGCCTGCGTTAGTCCTGCGGCCAGCTGCAATCCATTGCGACGTTCGTCTATTGCATTCGTTCTATGAAGCCATTAAATATTTGTTTTTATTTTTAATACGTTTAATTAAATGTCTTTTACTCAAATATTTTGATTATTTTCCGTGTGAAGGTCAATAAAAATATACCTATGCATGAATTCTTGGAGATTTATTAGAGTTTACAAATTGCACAAATTAATTTCACATTAGATTTTTAAGCCATCTAATTCTCTTTGGATTTTCAGTGATGGTTATGCTTTAGAAATGTCCCAAATATCAAACAAATCAGAAAATCTGCAGAGAGCACCGATGATAATGGAAAATTTACAGCAATTTCGGCTGATTCTCATTTGGCAGTCCTGTGGAGTTGCTGTACTTCCGGAACTCCATCGAAAGGATTCCGACCCAGGCTAGTTGCAGTCCCAGTCGTAGTTGTAGTTGGTGGTGGTGTTGGCGGTGATGTGGTGTTGTGTCTATGCCGCTGCCTGTGATGCCGCTGAAACCACAGGCAAAACAAACCCGAGCAACCCACCCGACTCCAGGATATAGCAGGTCCTGTCCTTCACTTCTCAAGTGCACTGCGAAAAACGTAAATTATATAACTATTATAAATAACAATTAGGAATAAGTAAGAACCTAAAAATGTGCTTAAGTCATATTAAGTAACTGAAGGAATCTCTATATCATTTTAAATTATTAACTTCTTAACTTTCCCCCTTTTTCCAAGTGCTGTATTTTCTGGCTGACTTAATCGAGGTTAAGGGGCGGCTGATGCTGAAGCCACCTGCTGGTTAACTCTTTGTTTCGATTGCTTTGCCTCGCTGAAATCGCCCGTACTTACAGTTTGTGGTTTCGTTTTGTAATTAAGTCGAAGTTACTCCGCTTAATGCTTACTTTTAGCTATGCCAAATGACAAATAGGGGCGGGTGGGAAAGTTTAAGTGCAGAGCTTCTAGGGCGGGGATTCATAAAAAAAGATGGCCAAATCCTTTGATTTGTGTGCGTGCCGCTGCCAAATTGCTTAATCTCCCTTCGCACGCACACACCTTTGCCCACACGGCCACTTGACCCAATTTTTAATCACTTTTCCAGCACACATGCTCTCCTTCTGTCCGTCCGTCCACTGCGTCCGCCGTTCTGGCATAAATTTGTGTCTTAAAAGTTTCCACCTGGCCCAGGTAAAAGTTTCCGTTGCACGTTTTAAGCTGCCCCAGCAGAGTCGCAGAGTCCGAAACAAGCTTTAAAATCGGAATAAAGCCAAACTAACACAAGAGCCGGCTAACGCCCAGTTCAAAATTCGAGATGGAACATCAAAGGGTAAATTCTTCCCAATGTTTTTTACACAAATAATAGAATATGAAGGACTGATTGACAATTACAATTAGTTTTTTAAGATATATTTTATATCTGTTGTCTAGACTTATAAGTATGCTCGATGTCGACCTGCCATCTCTAGTTCCATTTGCATCTGTGCAGCTTTTGAGGTAATTTCTGTGTTACAAAATATTCTAAAAACACATTTGCTCGGCACGAAACAAGAAGGCCGAGCCAATTGTGTGTGAGCTCTGTTCTCTGGCTTTGCGTTATTTTTTTTTTTTTTTCTGTGTGGGCGCAAAAGTTTCGAACAATAATAAGCAAATGCCCAAAAGTGGGCTCCGTTGAGTTTGTCTCCTGTTCCACTGCTGGCTACAATTGCCAGCACTAAAAGTCCCCTCGAATTCTCGTACATATCCCCCATGTTGTTGTTTGGGCAAATACGATTAAATATGGCAAAAGTTGTGCGTACACACACGTCGGCCATTTTATTTAGATTGCAGGAGGCCAGACACAGAGCCAGTAACAGGAACAGGAGCCACGACAACGGCAACGACAACATTGAGGTCGCCGTCGTGGGGCTCTCAAAAATATTTTCTGTACTGAAAAAATAGTACATTTGCTAGATTTTTCGAATAAGAAATGCATTTATTTATTTTGTTATGTATTTTTTTAATATTTACCTTTGTTCTTTCCTGTAAGAATTTTGTTATTTGATTATTCTACGATTATTATTATTTTATTGCATTTCTCTGTTGATGATCATGACAGAATCTGCAGGTTAAAAATTGAAATTAATAAGTTAAAAATTTTTAATTAAAATAAATATATGGTAGGTCCTAAGTATTATCTATTACAGAAATATACTATTATTTTTTTGTACCCGAACCGAAATTTACATTCAAAAGACTTCTCTTTTTCAGCATAAATTCAACTCAAAGTTTCTGGTATAAATTGGCTTTCTAACTTCAAATTTTTAGCTGTCAATTGAACTTATATTTAATCATTTTTCACGGTGCAATTGTGTGTTGCTTTTGCTGCTAACAAGGACAACACATGTTTTTGTGTGTGGCCCGGGCCACACAAAGCAGAGCAATTCTGTTAACAATTTTATTATTAAAATGATGTCAGTGCCTCAGTTCACTGTGCCCGTCCTGTGGCCCGGCAATTGACCACAAATGCATTAGTGGCGACCGCCTCCGCTACCGTTTCACCTTCCTCCCAAGGCGAATTACGCAAAAATTTGCAACACTCCATGCCATGCATAGATAAATAAGTGAATGTGCGGATGCCAATCTCTGCGGTAATCCCCACATGACCTACAAGTTGTCGGACAACGTGCCTGAATTTTGGCACTGCTTATTGGGACAGAGGGATCCAAATTGATATAAATTATTTATAATAATTTCGTGCACCGTTACCCGGTCTGTTGGTAGTGGTTTCTATTTGACTTAGTAGAGAAAGAGTTCTTGATATTGGTAAGATATTTGTTCATATGCAAAATGATGCTAACAAAATACCTCATTTTATACAGGGATCTGCCATTTATGATTTGAGCAATTTGAAGCTGTAAAATGGAAATGCCATATTTATATCCTGCTTATTCAGTCAGAGACACTTACCAGTTTATATTTGTCCCATATATCTGAGCTCTCTTTAGTTCCATGTTTATGAGAGCTAAGCTTTCCCCATCTGTATTTGTTCAGCTTTAGGCCAGCGAAATCGCAAGTAAATCCTCCCCTCAAACATCCTGATTATATAGCCAAGCATTCACAGCTCCTGAGCAGTTATTACGTTTTACTTATTGCATTTTTCTGCTCTTTGCATTTTCGCTTGAGCTTGCAAAGCGATACAGGACTCGTGGGGGAATGGGGTATTGGGGAATGGAAATGGTAACGAGAATGCAAGGAGCCCCAGCATGTGGCTCATATGACATCTGGCCGAGGGGGGGAACTCTGTAGTGGGGGATAACACGGAGGACGAACCCCCTTCGGAGCTGTGCGCACTGCACTTGGCCATTGTTTGTTTGTTTTTACAACTCTGATTGAGGTGAAATTGCATATTTCTGTGCGCTTCTTTCATTTCATTTCATTTCGCTCAGATTCTCCATCCACAGCTCTCTCTCTTTCTCCGACTGCTTTTCCCTGTCTATAATATTTTCAAACGTTTTATTGAATGTCGTTTACCGCTTGCACTGCTTGCCATTCCTGGCCTTGCCTTTCCGTTCCAAGCCATCCTTAGCTCCATCTTCAGCTCCATCTCTGGCTCCATTTCCATCTCCGACTGCACTTATTTTACCTGTGTTTTCCCCGGCTGCCTTGGCTTTGTGTTTATTGTGCGAATAAATGTCAACAATGGCGAAATGCACACGGATTGCCAAGCGATTTAGATTCCTGAGTGATCGGCTATATTTATAAAGGAGCTTGTTGGCTCGCTCTTTAAAGGCAGACTTTAAAAATCTCCTAACAAATATTGAAAACTTTTCTTAAGTCGTTTCCTGTAGTAGGCCCTGCATAAGAATTCAAGCTTGCTTGTCTATACTTCATATCAAGCAGCTCCAATCATATATATTATACAGATATCTGCTGGCAACAATTATTACAAAAGCGGCTAAAGCTCACAGAACCGAAGCCAGAAACCGAAATAAGACCATGTTTAACCTAATAGAGTGTAAGAACCCTTCGACATCCCCTGGCAAAACTCCTCTCACAATCCTCAAAACCTCCGCAGATATAAAGCACAAGAGTGTAAATTTAGTCGGTGCCAGTACAGTGAAGCTAAATGCCAATGCCCAAGAGTTTGTGCCGCAACTGAAGAAGCCAGAAGCGGCCACAGATGGAGCTGACTTTGATTTTCAGACAATAAATCCAGAGACTGAGCCCTTGGAAGAGCGCAAGTCGAAATGTAAACTGACCCTGCCATGGAAAGGGTTTCCGCGGAAGGCGGATAAGGGTAATGACTCAAGGCGCATCACAATATTTTCTTAGTATTAGTATTGCCGATATTTTTCAGTCGCTGGCAGCACTCAGATAGTTTTATTAAATGACGTGGACTACATGATAGTGCCTCGCGCCAAGACTGCAAAGAGGTCCAAGGACGAAGCCCCAGGTGCTGGCAAGGAAAAGCCCCCGGTACCCAAGGTGGAAAAGCCTCCCAAGGAAAATGTTCCGGTTACATCTATGGCCTTAAAGCTTTTGGACATCGAAGAGAAGCGACGCGAGAAGGAAAGGAAGGTGGCAGTGGAGGCCTTGAAGCTGGCGGAACAAAGACGCTTGCGTGGCGCCTTGCTTCCAACCGCTCAGAACTTTGAAAACCCCGAGGCTCCGGCCCCGCAGAAAAATTTGCACCTCTCACGATCTCCAATTCCATATACTCCGGATGAGAGGATCAAGGTGGACCGCTTGAGAGTCGCCAAGAAGGAGAGAATCGAGAGGGTCCTCAAGGACATGCACAACGAGAAGGTGGAGCAGGAAAAACTGAAGAAGTTGCAGCTGAACCAGCTTCCCCCTGATGCTCCCAAAGAAAACAAATCTGTGGTGGCTAGCACCAGGCGATATATACCCACCACCAAGGAGTGGGACGAGCAGTGCCGGGCCAAGCACCAGGCCAACCCCAAATTGAATCCGGTCAAAATCAGGTCAACTGAAGTAATGAAACGTGAGGAGCCCAAGAGCGCCGATATTCCTCGCTATCGTCCACCGTCCCAGCTCCTTATTGGGGAGAAGCGCAAGGGAAACCTCACCCACCTGCTACCCCTTCCAAACTGGACACCACGCCGGCTGCCCCAAACTCTGCCGCCCTTAAAAAATCGGATGGGAAAAGAGATTCAGCGCTATAGCATCGAACAGTTGCTCTTACTGGAACCTCAGCCCGAGGAACTGGAAAAGCCCGATCTGGATGAGGGACTCGGTCGATTGCACATTGTGACGATTGCACAAGGCGAATGACAAGGTCGTTTACAGATGCCCTTCTCCCCTTGATATTCTTAAGTAGTTCTTTATATTTGTTTCCAGTTTGCATTTTTTCATTTCATTTGCTTTAATTCGGGGAGGGTTCATATATCTTTTGTCATTAAATAAAACAATCTAGCAATGAAGTCTTCACTGTGCTTTATGTCGAGAATCGGATCATACTTCCATTGGTTCAAAGGAACGCATGCAGTGACTGTCTGCTGGCACTGTGCACTTTGATCCCCGTAATTGAGCGCCGTAATTTGCTGCTGTTATTGGTGTGGCTGTCGCTGTCAACTGCCATTGCACCGACCAGGTGCAATAATTTTTATACCATTATTATGCTTATTATGTTATGCCGCCTACTGTGCGGAGTGCGCCGTTGTTGCATATTAAATTTCGCTGAAAATTTGTTTTAATTTCATTAAGCGAGTGAGAGGTGGAGAGCGCCAGAGCAATTTACACATCGGTAAAGAGTCCTCCGTTGCGTTGAAATAAATTTTACAGGACGAATCCCCGGCGGGCCTTTGTAACCGAGGCTGAAGCGCAAAAATATTGACATGTGGCTATGGCAACGATGGCCGGGGGAAAGGGTCGCTCCACGGACGATAGGAGGGGGCCTTTGGCAGTATCATATAACTTACAGACATTGCCCTTGTCATTTTTGCTGTTGTTGTGGCCTGGCCAGCATTGCGCAAATAAAGCGGGAAATTGTGTTTTTTCTCCCTTGTTTTTGCGTGTCCGGGAAAAAGGGGAAAATAAATGCCAAAAAAATAACGCAAACAATCAAATGCATTTCACTGCTCGGTGTGCGTGAGTGCATGTGTTAAAATGACCTTTCGCTTTTTATTGTCGACAGTTTTTTATTATTGTTTTGCTTTTTGCTGTTCTGGCACTTCCCTTAACCCTATGCTGCCACCTCCTCACTTAGTATGTCTTCTCGGCTGTTTTCCTTCTTCTGCTGGCGATCGCCTACAGTAGTGACTGCCAAAAACGAATTTAAACTTAAAAAAAATATAAGAAATATTGAATATAAAGTGATGTATTTATTAAGCATAATCCTCTTAACTATATTTTTTACCAACAATAAATGTAAAATCAAAACTTGAACCTCTTTTCTGTTCTGAAATCGATCCTAAATGTTACTCTACTGCAGCTCATACTGCCTTTATTTTATTGTTCTTTTTTTCACGCCTCAGGCTGTTGCGTTAATTGCATATTTAAATTTATGCTGTTAATTGCTGGCAGCCCACGAGGCTCCGGATGCATTGCCTTCATCGCCAGTCGCTTCGCTGAGTTATGTGTGCCCGGCCAATGCGAATGCTCGAATTCCCTCCGCTGACTGAAAGCCATCAACAGTCCGGCCAGATGTGTGTGTTTGCCCGGGAGTGTGTGGCTGAGGGTGTGTCTGGCGCCTCGATTGTTACATTTTATACATTCCATCCGCTGGGGGAGGAGGACGCACTCAGGGTGAGTGAAATGCCAGAATTTCGCTTTAAAACAAATTCAATTTCTTTTAAAAGCAAAAAGACAGACCGCTTTAGTTAAAGCATTGTTTTATGTTCGGTTTTTTGTTTTAAAAAACTGCCTACATTAATATAAACATATTTATTATTCATTTAATTTACCTAAGAAAGAATCTGAAAACTCGTGCAAGCATTTAATGAAAAATCCTTCTCTGCAGTGGAAACTCCGTTGCTGTCCCAAATGAAGAGTTTTCAAGACTGCTGATGGTCCACTTACGCCTGGGCCATTCAAAAGGCCGCTCCGTGGTCCAGGTCCCCCATAGTCCACATTGTGTAAGCTGATTAAAGGCCGCAAGTTTGAGGTGAGACAGGAGGAGCAGAGGGAGGAGGAGCAGCAGCAGCAGCAGCTCAATTGGCAAACACTTTGTCGCACTAATTAAGCCACTTATGGGTGGTGGTGGGCCCGGTGCCTTGGCTGCGTTTTAGCCGAGCGTGTCGCCCGGTCGTATGCGTAATAAATATTGCATGCAGCAGCACCAGCATGAGCCGAAGCCTCCGCAGCAGAGATAAGCTCTGCCTGGGCCTGGTTAGGACAAAAGTTTTGCATCAAGTATTCCCTTTTTCGGGCAGGCGTGTGGGTCACTACGTGATCCTCCAATGGCGACGTGACAAGCAGCAGACCTCGGCCTGAATTGCCTTCATTTTCGTGCTTCCGCTGCCGTGGGCAAAAGTGGAAAGTGCAAAGTGCACAAGATGGCTCCTGCTTTTCCCCTCTCTGAAAACTGCAATTGCCTGCCAAATGGCTGGAGTTCTCTTGTATTTCTTGTATTTATGTCAATCGAAATTACTTTATCACTTGATTTGGATGCATGCTAAAGAGTCAATGAGAGTTTGATTAAGCTCACTTATGATTGGGTTACTTTTGAGATATCTAATGTTTTCTTTTTTTTCAGAGTTAAAGGTGGCAAGGTAATGTAAGCACTAGGCTCGACTAACTAAGTTTGTTAAAATTAATTATTCAATTATTTAAATCTAGTTTAGCTTGCTGCAGATACTGAGCATCTATATATTTATTTTAAACTTGTAATTTTTATGTCAAGCTCCCTTTAATTAATTATCTCCCATTGATCAGGTTGCCCTGACAGCATTCACTTTTCATCCTGCGAGAGGCCCGGCCGGAGGACCTTTTAAAAAGGACAAAGTGTGTTTGTGCGGTTGGGTGCAACATAATATGGCTGTGTTGTCACCGATTGCCGTAGTTGTTAACTTGGCCGATGTTTAGCCGTGTTGTTATTGCAGCTGCTTGTTGTTATTGCTGGCGACGCGTTGCCATCCCGTCATCAACATCATTGTCGGCACCATCAGCGTTGATGGCTTGTTAAATTGCCTGTTTCACCTTGTTCCTGTTTTTGTTATTGTTGCACGTGCTGTCCCCGTGGGTGTGTGCAGGTGTGCGTGTCTGGTTTTTGGCTCTGGCATACATTATGCACATTAGCGCACATTATGAACATGTTCCCTGTGACCCTTTTGGGCCAACATGAGAACGCCGGAATATGAGAACATGAAAAATCAGGGCCCCGAGAACTGGACGAGCGACAGTTCGTGACCTGATTGGCAACTAGCCAGAAAGGAACGCGCCGCTCTGAAAATGATTTTCGCTCTTAAATTAGCCGTCGCAGCGCCCACGCCGCCCAGTTGAAAAATTAAGTTGCCCATTCGCCGGGGTAACCGCCATTCTCCTGGCCCATTCTCCTCCCTTCGGGCCATGCTAAGTGTTTACGTGTGCACTTTTTGGCCCTCCACAGAGCCAGGTCAGTTGTTTTTGGCGAAAAAGTGCGTTGCTCTGTCAACTGGAAATATCTAACAACTAACATTCAAGCATATATTACTAGGGCTATGAATTTAATATTTTAAAAATATTTTAAAAATATTTTAATATATTTTCAATAGCTACAAACCAGCCTGTTTTAAGCACTTAAAGTGTACATGAAGTTATATGTATATAACACATCCCCTTCCGTTTGAAAAAGCACCTTAAATCGGCTCCCTCGCATATAACTCAATAAAAAGCGTCTGAGTTTTATGTAGATAATCCACGCTGAGTTGCGATTATCCCTTTATGCAGGGTCCATGCGCCGTGCGAACTGTTGCCAGTTTAAATGCTACTTAAATGCACTTAAATATGCCCCTCCATTAAGACCTCAAACCTTTGTGTGGCCATAATTATCGTGCTGGAAATGGCTCAGGTCCAATCGATGGTGAAAATGCAGACAGAAAAAGTCGCACATGACAATGAATGTTAATTGCAATGGAGAGACTGTCTCTGTCTGCCGCACTTTCCCTACTTAATTGTCCTTCTCCTTCCCTGCCTGTCTCCCATCCGAAGCTGAAATTTACGCGCAAATTATGTTTAATAAATGTATTACAATAACAGAAACATTTTACATTAAGTGAAGCCGCAATTGTTAGTGACTGTGTGACTTTATTTTTTTTTTTATGCGGCGAAAGCAATAAAAAGATCAGCCAAAAGCTGACATACAAGTGGAGAAGTCATCAGCAGCTAATGGAAATGAAATATTTTTAATGAAGGGTTGTCGAATAAATTGCATCTTTATCCCCTGTGCACAAAGTCAAAGGGGGGATTACAGCTTATGAAAAAATTATAATTTTAAAGTGTTCATTTCCGCAAAGCTGCCTCAAGTAAATGTTTATTAAGCAGCTTAACTTTGTTTACTACCTAAAATGCAAGTTACTTTGAGACTTTACTCACAGTTCTGCCAAACCAAAAACTGACAACATTTTATGCAAAGTGTTAGGTAATTAATTCGTAATTTAAGTGCGCTAAATAAGCATTGATTGGAATTCATGGACCAACAATTTAATATCATCATCAACTCTTGGTCTAAATTAATTAATTTTTTGCGTATATTCAATGCGTCCTATTATGCCAATTGTAATCTGATTTTATTAATCCCGCATTGAGAGCTTTCGTTTCATTGGTTAGTCAAGTACTTTTCCGCATTACCGACGTAAAAAACTATTTGTAAATACAAAACTACAAAAAATGTTAATTATCCATTCAGAGTGACCACCGAATCAGTGAAAGGACCCGGAAAAATGAGTATTAACTGCATAAACTGGGCTTCAGCAAGGCATGAAAGCTATTTAAAAAAAAATGATATATTCAGGAGTATATTATGCTTAACGGAATAATTTATATAATATGATGGAAGGTAGTATTAAGTGTGACATACCGACGTGCTCAAATTGGTAAATTAAATGTATCACACATTTTATTTTCTAAGAAGAAAAGTATTCTTAAATTATAAAATCTTTCAACGATTTTTTCATGAGTTTTACATTACGAAAACGAAGTGGATTCCAGAATCCTCGGGATCAATCTTTACCCTTAACCCTTGATGGCCAGGTGGACATTCGACCTGCCACATCAACTGGACCTGGCACTCATTAAGTTGACTTTAAGCCGCGTGGCGCTTTGGCGCATTAATCCTCTTGTTCAGCTTTCATTACATTTGCGCTTATCTGCATAATTGAAATGAATGTTTCAACATTATTTGCCGTTTTAAATGCCGATAAAAGCGAGCACAAAAACGGGGAAACATACAGGAGATGTTTTTATATAAAATAAACGCGCAAATGTGCAATGACATATGAAAAACATATCATTAATTTTAAATAACCAAATTAAACAATTAATTGCCAAAGACATTCCCGCAATACAAAAGTCCGCGACAGCAAATTTAATTTCACATTTCACTGAACAAACACCCGGTCCCAGAGAGCCGATCCCAACACAGACTTGAATGCGATCCCCATTCGACGACCATCATGAGTAATTAAAAATTAAATAACTATCAGCCAGCTGGCAATGGGACAAAAGAAATATATTTGCTGGTCAAAATGAGTAAAAAATGAAAAGAAAGTAAAGGGAAGAGTATTCTTAGTTGAGTTATCAATACTCTATTTGCATTAGGTATTTATTTTTATTATTCATAGGGAAATAAAGCAATATATGAAACAGAAAAAACAGTCTCGGTATGAGCGTCGTTTCGAATTTATGACTAAAATATATTTTTAAAGTTGTTAAACTCACAGAAAGTGTATAATAATTCACAATTTGCGCATTCGTATTAAAAGCAAAAGTGTACAAAACAAAACAAACCAAAACGGACAGAAAAAAATGCGAAATTTTGTCGACAGGCCGACGAACAAATGAAATTCATTAACAGCCTTCTAATTACACCAGACAATGGCAGCCAACGGACTGGTTTTTGGCCTCTGAGTGTGCATTTTGCATACAAATTGCCAAATTAATGAGCCCTCGAAGCCCACAGTAAATAAGGCCGAAATAAATTTGTAAACAAATGCGCAGGCACAGATGAGAAAAAACTGTAGGGATTGTTTTATATCTGAGCTAAAAGCCAAATTAATAAGTGATTGCGGTTGATAATTGATGGCTAAGTCAATATTTAAAGGTCTCGTTCTGACTTCATAAAACTGTTTTGCAAGGTTAATCGACAAACGAAAGTAAATGTTATTTTTTTAAATATGAGAAGGTAAACTTAATAGTTCTGTAACGTATACGGATGATGTATTGCTTAGATTATATATTCTCGTTTTAATTTAAGGCATTTTACCCTATAAATTTAAGATTTTCCTTCTTATTTAGAGAGAAAATCCCCTCCATTAATTAACCTTTCCTTTGGCTTCTTTGCGAGCCCATTTTCGATCGGTCAGAGGCAGGTGGAAAAGAGATTTCCAGGTGATAAGAGCCTTGCCATCAGCACTTGGTACATATGTTTGGCGAATCCCCCAACAAGCCAAAACAGAGTCAGCAGCCATCGAGCAAGTCAGAGCCAGAGTCAGGAGTCGTGTCTGTCTACGGAGCCAGATCCTAGTTCACTTAAAATTTCACATTTCCTTCCGCACACTCGAAATGCTTGCGGGAAGCACCCGGATTGCTGGGGGAAATCGGAGCGAAGTGCAGGGCAGGGCAGGGCAGGGCAGGAACTCGCACAGCCCGACAGTAAAAGCTGCTGCTGGAGGAGCTTAAGTTAACAACTTATGCCGGTTGTGGAGATATCATGGCCGCAGAGCCGCTGCTGAGCTCCCGGACGAGCAGCAGGACCAAGGACATGGGACATCTCGCACAGAGAATGCATTTAGGAAGGAAATTAGTAAGTAAATGTCATAATTTGCCGAAGCCACTAGAAAAGGGCTTTGTGCATGAAAAGGGGATTACGAAGTCATTACGGACACATATGCCTGAGCTCTCACTTTCTCGCCGGCAAATGGAAATTAATGAGATGAGATGAGATGGCAGGACCAGGAGCCTTGGACTGTCATCCGGCGCGAGCTAATCAAAATGCAAATTTCAATTTGCCAACTTAAAACAAGGATACATGCAGTGGGGGAATATCAATGGAAAACAGAAGGAAACGAAAGCGTAAATACAGTTTAAGAAAATATTATTTCAAATACAAGTTGTTGATAAATAAGTATTCAAATTTATAAAACAAAACTATAGGAGATATTTTAAATAAATAGATTAAAACCAAAACAAAATAGTAGAATGAGTAAGTTTAAGGTAAGCCTTATATATCTTAACCAAGAAATACTGCAACAGTTTATATAAAAAATATACTTATTTTGTATAATTTTCTGAGTGAATTAATTAGTATTTATTATCAGATTAATATTATTTATTTCCAAGTGCACTGTGTGCTAGAGTTAACAATGCTTATAATAACGAAATCCAAATTGCTGCAAAATCTTTGACTTTTTACCTTGGCCCGGAGCAGGGAAATGGGAGCGAGCCAAGGCGAAGACAGTGCCAGCCAAAGGATCCAAGGACCAAAGGACCCGAGGGGTAGCGACAAATGGCCCAATAGCTGGCAATGCTAACTGGTTGTTGTCAACACAGACACAGGCACAGACACAGATACAGACTGAGAGGAGGGAAAGCAAAAAGGAGACAGCCGAGCGGGAGTTGGACACAAAAGACGAGTCCCTGGCACGCCGTAATCCTTTTCAATGTTAACTTCCGCTGTGCCCACATTGCCCTTGGCAAATTACTTGTATCCTTTTTCTTCCTTTACTTTTATACTAGTACATATATAAGGATATTTATATACATATATATATGTGCTTCCTGGTTTCTACTTTTTCGTATTTTCGTTATTTTTGCCGCAACTTTTGATAACGTCAACAGAATTGAACATAGCCGCAAACCAGAAACAGCAACAATTTCAGTCCCTGCTTTGGCATATATTCTTTGACTTTGAATTTTCATTTTGGTTTTCCTTGTTTTTTCCTTCGCTCTTCTGTCTTTGCCTTACATATTTTTATACATTTTCGTTGCCTTTTGTGTGGTCCCGGCCGAGGGAGCCAGTAGGAAAATCCCTTTGTGCCACCGACGAGTTTGTCAATTTGTGGCAAATGCAGTAAACATCATCTAATTGACGTTGAAACTACCGCCTGCCAATGTGCCACAAAAGGTTCAACCTGCCGCACTCCGGCCCCCTTTTTCCACAATTTCCCACTGATATTCCTCCGTCGGTGTGGCTCCCATTGAAACTGTGCTTGACATCTGTCCACGTGTCGTTCTTTTAAATCTCAACCAAGGATCGTTGCAGGAGGCCGAAGGGGTATATTCACTCATTAAGCAAGTGAAGCCTGGAGTTGAAAATAAAATAATTTGAATGTGATCTTATTCTTAATTTTTTCTTTTAAAAAATCTAAATTTATTAAACACTTTTTATTATCATTTTTAAATCTCAACAGGGTAATAAATAGTCAAACCTTCAAAGACCAAGGTATAAATGATGTGCTCCCCCTAGAAACACACCCCTAATCTCGGCTTGTCAACACTGACATCTGTGTGATTGGGCTAAAGGGATACAGGAGGGACTAATTCCTGCTTGGCTTATATCCGGAAAAGCTCCTTTTTAAAGGCTGCCTGTCCCTGTCAGTTGGGTGAGGTTGCTCTGCATAATGCTATTAATTGAGTGATGGATGATTGGGCATGAAATAATTTCAATATGAGCTTAGCATGAAAAGTCCAGGAAATATGGAAAAGTGGTAAGTGAAACAGTTAACAGAGCAGCGGGGCTGTCGCCTTTAGCAACAAGTCTATCAGTCAAAAATCAAATGTTCCGTGTGTGTGTCAACGCGAAGAAAGTTCCAGACTTTTAAGAAAGTTTTCCAACTAGAAATGCGTCAAGCAGCAAGGGGAAAATTCAAAGGATTAAAACCTCACCGCTGAGCTGTAACTAAGAAAATGTTTGAAGTGGTAAGGTGAACTGCAAATCCTCTATTAAAGGGCTTTAATTTATTCTTATTAAATCGGATTAAGCTGCCTTAAATAAAATAAATATTTATACATTTGTATTATTATATTTTCCATACCAAAATTTGCTATTTACATTTAAAATTTGCTATATATCGTTAAATTTTTAACCTGAGAAGACACATATATTTAAGATAAATAAGTTAGTTAAAAAGCTCATATTCAGCTATACCTATTATTTATTTATTAGCATACAATGTTATAGATTCCAAGTTGAAATTTCGAACCTATTGATTATTTAAAATAATAACTTCCACAATCTCGACAGAAATGTACCCATTTACTCGAAGAAAATCTCTTGCTTTCCCCTAGAATTTTTCATTGTTTTGAATTGTTGAAATTCCTTTCGGCTTGCCGGCGTTTTATTATTTTCACCTCGCCACCGTGTTGTTACTTGATTTGTTGTTATTGTCCCAGTTATTGTTGCTGCCCTCATTGCGCATTGTTTGCGCTGCTCGCGTTTCCCTCAGTTGCGGTTCAACGCGCACGCCCAACGCCCCCGTGCCACCCATTCGCTGCCTTAACCTCTTACCTCCTTAGCCCCTTCCCGCCTTAACCCCTTACCGCTTTCATCATCATCAAAGACAACAAAAACAACAAGAACAGCGCCAACGAGCAATTTCTGAGCGCGGCGAAAACTTTTGGCCGAAAAAAAGTTTTTCTGCACATGCCAATGGAGGCGAAAAAGGGTTCCACATGCGTGCAGGTGCACTCACCTGTGTATGTGTAAGTTTGGTTTAAGTTTTTAGCGTACACCAAAAGACAGAGCAGCCGGCGAAGGACGCAGGAGGAAGGACGAACCGGGCCAGAGCCGACGGTAGCGGTTCGGGCAAAGGCAAATGGCAAAAACTTGCACAAAAGACCAGCAGTCAGACAGCCTCAGAAGGCAAACACTTGGAAAAAGTAGAATAAAACTAGGAATACATTTTAAAATATATATTTAAATTTTGGAAATATAGTTTAAGCGACAGAGCTTAATTTTTTAAATGTAAAAAAAGCTAAAAAACTCAAAATGTTTACAAGAAATGGATGTTTCATTAGGGATTATTTTTAGAGTTCAAAGAAAATCGGTACTTTGTTTTAATTATTTTCCGGACTTCATCAAAATACAAATTAGTTGATAAAAATACACACTTTCCTAAGCTTATTTTTCGTATTTTTTTCAGTGCATGTGTGCGGGTGTGCGTGCTGCGTTGCGTGCCAGGCACACCTTGAGGAAAATTTTGCGCCTCGCCCGCAAGCAGACATTGGTTAACAAACTTTTCAACTACCTAACGCACACAGTCACACCCCACGTTGGCACACATGCGTAGCTTGAGAAATTATTATAACACGCCACGTTGGCAACCTTTTCATATGCCAACAACTTTTGGACAGGATCTCCGGGCGGAAGGCCTCCTGCTCCACGCTCCTCGCTCCTCGCTCCTTGCTGCTTGCCAAGCCCGTGTAGATATAAAATTATGCGCGTTTATTCGTAAATTAAGTGTGCTGGGGCTGTTGCTCTTTGAAAGTTTGAAAGCAAATCGCTGGCTAACTTGGCCAAAAAGGGAGCCCATGGGAGTTGCTTCCACCACAGCGAATGCACCTCGTACACTCGTATGGTAAGGAGGCGGTGGCACGTGCCTGGGCAATACCTTTCAGGGCAGGGTGTTTATTAAAAATGCACAAGCCCTAAGTGGTCATGTCCATCGATAGCCGCAGCAGCCATATTAAATTTATTTAACAAGGTTCCTAAAAATACACTACACGTAGACGGAAAGCCCCAAGTTTAAGCCACACTCTCCCCACCGTCTTAGCCGTAAAGCAGGCGATGAGTGGGTGTAGGTGGGAGTTTGGGTGTTTTGTTACCTTTATAGGTAGGTAAGAATTATATTATTTATATTTCTACATTTTTATAAAATTAATTTGTATTTAAATGGTAGGGAGTAAGTTCCTTTTTAGGTAAGCTACTTGAATTATTTTAATTTGAATACAAACGCCAAGCTAATAAGGAGAAATTATATCAAAGCAAATCAATTTAAAGGTGAAGTATAATTTTACAAATAATGCAGGCTTAAGAAGTTGTTCTTTTATTAATTAAAAAATATCATATGTATAGTTTTATATTTACTACCTAACTTGCTTGGCCTGGCATCAATTCTTTGTATTTAACATTTGTAAAATCTAAACTCTTTACGAGCCCCATTATTGTAGACAACTTCCCCACACTACAGCTCCTAAATGATCCATTTTCGGCATTTAGCCCCATGTAATCGATATAATCAAAAGTTTGCCCAGGACTCGGCACTCATCCATGGGTATGTGCAGCGACGGGGCAACTTAGGCAGGGAGGACGCAAGCCCAATGGGGTAGACACCGCAGAAAGTAGATGCCATGCAGCTTCGATCCCAAGGACGGGAAAATTCAGGTGCAGATGCCAAGCGAAGCGCAACGCACACAACATTATTGGCAGGTTGAAAACCCCGACAACAGCAGCCGTACAGGTAGCAGCAGCAGCTAAAGAGGTATGCAGGTAAGCGGGGCAAAGTGCTTTGAAGCGCGCTAAAAATTTTCAGATTTTCAGAACATAACATTTTACGGTTTCACGGTTCATTGCCACATGCAGGAAAAGTGAAAGATACATCGTCGTGCAGGTGCACCTCACTTTTCATGAGTGGGCACAGAGAAAAATCGAATTTGAGCTCAAAAGCTCAATATAAACACTTTAATTGGACGATTATATCTAAATAAAAAATCGGTACATTTTTATATTAATTTTTGCGATACTGAGAGCCCTAGGAAAGCGGTGAAAACATAAGTAAGAATGTGATGGCTTAACTCTAAGCTAGGGTTCCCATTCGAATGACTTAGAATTTTGTAATATTTAAAAATAGATTATTGGAATAATTTTGATTTTAAATCAAATATTTTCAAGTGTATCTGAGCACATATGAAAGCGATACCTCTCGGTTAGCAGCTTGAAACCCGTTTGAACAGCTCGAGGGAAGCTGAAGCCAGGGATGGGAAAGGATAACTTTTGGGTTTTCGTTGATTTTGTTTTTGTTCAGCTTCAACAAAATATTTTAAGCAGTTTAGAAAGTGCTCATGTATATCACAAGAGATCACATATCACACAGACGGTCAGACGCAGACGGGTTCGAAATTTTCCCATATATCGAGCAACTTTTGCTCTTGCTTTATTTCGCATTTTTCCGCGGGTTTTTTCCTGCGTTGTATTAATTTTTTTCGTCTTTTTTCGCCGTTGACGTTAAGCCTTTTGATTTAGCCTCTAAGCATATCGGATTTTCGAATTTTAATTCATTTAAAGTGTGAGCAGAGTTTTATCGTGGACTTTTTATGAATTTTCCGCGCTTTTCAGCGTGTATTTTCGCGGTTTCTTTGCTGATGGAATTTCCCACAGATCAATTGAGTTCAATTTAATTCAATTTGCACTTTTAATGATTCATTAATAAAGCGTCTAAATTTAATTGTGAAATTTAATGGGGCCTTTGGATAAATAAATTGGATAAATATTTAATTTTAAAAACATTGATTCATTAAACGTTTATAGTAAGTGTTTAAATTATTGCATCCTCTAATTGAATCTTGCGATAAAAGACCTGTTACAATTTGCTCCCTGATTGAATTTCTCAGATAAACCTTTTTATTCCAATAAATTGTATTTTTTTCCTGGAAAATCCCTCTTTAATTTCCAATATTTTCTTAGTTTACTTATGGGCATAAATAAATGTCAGCACTTCCTGGCCAGTCTCCTTCATATTGATAATTTATGTTTATTGCTTATGCAAAACGCAAAGTCCAATAAGCGGCAAATCAAACAAATTGCTGGAAAGTTCCCAACCAGAAGGAAGTGGCAGGACCCACTCCACCTTGTGGGAAACGGAGCCGCAGAGCTAATGGCATTTTTTGGCTCGTTGATAAGCCGCTCGATCTCCCTGGCAGCGGAAAATTAGCAAACAAAGTGCGTAGCCTTAAATGCCTTTCCCTACGGCTTTCCCTCTTCGCGCCGCCTGCATTTATTGTTTTTCATTTTCGGTTTTCCGCAGAGGTGAAAATTGTGTGCGAAAAAATCGTACGTGCGTGAAAATGAATGGCAGGGGCCGAGTGTAATTGTCCGGCAATGGGATGGGAAAGGCAGGAAAAGCCGCCCGAGATGGTGGCGGTTCCAAAGAGATTGGCGATGTTCGCGAGTGGTCAGGTGTTTGTCAGAGATATGACCACGCCCCCCGCCCATATGATTTAATGTTAATCACATTTGAGGGGGCGTCAGGATGAGAATAAAAACAGGAGCAGGGGCGAGCTGAGCGTATTGAAAATACAAGCTCGTAAATTAAAATTTACACCACCATACCGCAATGAATAGCAAAAAAAGTAAGGGAATCGTCGGGAAGTTAAGCTTGAAATATGATATTGTGTATAGTATTTTTATATCCTTGAAGGGTCCTATAATTTTAGTCAAAAGCTTATAACGTAGTGAACGAGTCATTTCCGACCCCATAAATCATATATATTCTTGATCAGCATTGACAGCTGATTCTATCTAGCAACTTTGGGAAGAAAAAAAAAATTTCAAAATTTTCAAAATTTTATAAGGGGTTACATCATTAAAATTTTCAAAAATTCAAGAAAAATTTCAAAATTTAAAAATTAAAATTTAAAATGCAGATTGATAAAACTAATAAAAACTAGCACAGAAAAGCTTTCCGAATTGAATTTTATGCATTTTTGGCTTAGTTATGATCGATTTTCATGATCAATTTACAAGCTGAAAGGGCATTGCAGGGTATCATTTCTATAATGTATATTGAAAAAATAATAAATTTTATATATATTACAATTTAAATATAAAATGATTTTCTTAATTTCATATTGATCTTTTAATTATTAATCTCCAGTTCCTTGTTAAAATACTTTTCCTTGGTTCTGTTGCTGAAAACTCTTGATTTTCTTTTGAATATAAAATGTTTGATTTACTTTTTGTCAGTTTATTTCTTGATGAAACATATTTCGAAGCTTTAGTTATATTATTTTATATATTTGGACAAAATATATATTTTTTTAATATATATACCTTATGCATTTTAATATATTTCTGTATTTCCATTGAAATAAATAGAACGGCAGGGCAGATACACTTTTTAACTTGCCCAGGAAAGTGGCCAACGGGCAGATAGGGTGTGAGAAATAGGACCTCTCACAATGGCCAAATGATGCTGCTACTTGGCTTCCCCGCAACTTTCCATCTGCCAGACTATGCCCATAAATTTTTACTAAGCACACGCAGTGCGCTCTCCACTGTCCTGTTCTGGCCTGGCCTCGTCGGTGGGTTCCTTTCTGGCCTGGTCATCTATTTCCCTGGCCTGAGAGATGTGTCTGCGTCTGCCGTCCGTAATTTTTTCTCTTCGCTCTTTTTTATCGTTTAATTAAAATTCGCAACACGTAAATCCATTTGAGCCGCTGCTGCAATCTTTACTTTAACCTTAAGGCGGACCAATCTCCAGTCCCAAGTCCCAGTCCAGCTTCAGTGTTTCCATCTGCCATTGCCGAGTTCTGTGTGTGGTAAATCCTATTTTTCTATTTTGTTGCCCCATAAAACCACTTTACACAATTTTCGTCTTTTGTTTTTCGATTTTCTCCATGTTGTTCAGTGGCAATGCCTTCTATCCTTCTTCAGATGCTCTTATTGACATAGAGTTATTTTGAAAGTCTGAGACAGTTTCTTCTGTATGAAGGGAAATTAAATTATTACAGGATTTTATTTTAGGTTTGTTAAGGAAGAATAATATATCCTTGTATAGGTTAAGTTATAGAGAATAAATTTACTTACCAATCAATGAAAAAATAATTTGAATTGTCTAAGAGACCAATATCTATCATTTATTTATTTAAGCACATATATATTTTATTTCGTACTATAATTTTCCCCAGGTATCTACTCTACTTCAAGGTATCACGAGGTCGTATTGGATTTAAGTTTTTCATTTTGATTTGGCTGCTTGTTTTGCAATCGCAGCTGTTGCTGGTGTTGTTGGTCTACTGAAGCCCTGACTTTTACCAATTATTGCTAGTGCCGGGGCCAGCCAGCGAATTAGCCTTTGTTGGGCAACCAATCAACTGGGCCACCTCCTCCCCACTTCGCCCAGTTCTTTTTTTCTGTGTACCCGTGCTTCCCCCTGGGTTGCCCCTGGCTTTTCATTACTTTTCTATCAACGTACTTAGGCCATTGTTGTGCAGTTATTTAGCACAATCAACACCCGTTGCCGCTGATAGCCCCAGCCCTAAGCCCTTTGTCTTAGCCCCCTTGCGATATCCTGCTCCTTGGACCTCGCACAGAGAGAGAGACTAAGAGAGCTTAGTAAATTTTATCAATGGCAAACATTTCTCCGGAATCCCCCGCATCCTGATGCGTGCTCACCTGAAGGCTGGATCCTTTGTTCATTTACGTTTCAGTTGAGTTGCACACAAAATTAATGGAAATTGCTCTGCACAATGTACGAGGCAATCCAATCCAAGGAGCTCTCTGGCCGAAGGAGAACGGATTGGGGGTATTAAAAAATTAACAAAAAGCCGGACGACCAAGTGGCAAACTGAAGCAACTGGAGGCTGGCCTTTCTGCAAGCATCACTATGTAATTGCTGCATGTCCTGCCCCTCCGCTTGCTATTGCATTCAATTGGAATTATCTACGGATGGTCCAGGACTCGAGACGATAAAGGATAATGGAGGCGGGTGCTGGGTCCTCGGTGCTCGGTTGCTGGCTGGATCCTGGGTGCACACTGATTGTTCAGGGATCTTGTGGGCTCACGGACAAGTTGTTAAGCGCTTAAGTTGAGCCAGAAATGCTGTGGGAGGAATTACGGATGTCTAAGAGGTTTGATGGGACTTTAAATTACAGCTAAGGTGATAATGCTTCGATTTTCGGGCAGTTAAGGCATCCCTCCTGCATTTAGGAATCAATCAAATCGGTCTGCACCCTTGTGTGTTGAACTTATAAGGAGTCAATGGAATAAGTATATACATTCTGAACCCCAAACAACCTCCAGTATCCGTCAATGCCCTCGTTCATTGACTCTTGTCTTAGCCGCTTTTTCAATTTTCACGCTACTTGTTGATTAGTTTTAAATGAGTTTTGCCGGCGGCATCTCTTAGTCCGCTGCCGTCTTAACCCTTTCAACCCCACACCGGAGGCCCTGATTGATATTTACGCGCTCGGGCTGATTGAAGTGTAATCAGCAGGCAGTCAGTCAGCGAGTCACTCAATCAGTCAATCGGAGGAAGCTGCGGGCCATGTATTAGCAGCCGAATGAAATGTAAGTGAGCAAATCGTAATTAAAATGGCGCCCAAGAGCGGCGGCAGGAACAGAAACAGAAGCGGGAGCAACAACAGCGAAAGCAAACAAACGAGGCAGCAAATTACGCCCGAGGACACAAACAATATGCATTAGAGCTGAACAAGATGAAGAAGCACAAAAGCGAGAAGTCCTCCGGAGAGGAGCGAGGGAGGAGGTGGTGGAAAATGCGAGGGGGTCAAAGCACTCCAACGTCTGATGGCAGTGACGTTGACACAGACGAGACGCTAATGAAAATGCATAAGCAGATGCAGTCGAGGCAAACAGAAGGCAGGGCCAAATGGGAGTTATGATGCCAGCGAGTGGTAATGTGCGGCAGGTCCTTACCAGTATCCATTTCGTAGAAAAAGGGAGTTTATTGCGGAGTATTACCTTGCGGAATAAGCCAGTTCATGGACGAGGTAATTCGATTCAGGAAGATACTGTTGTCCCTCTGACAATTTAACTTCCTGAAGCTGTGCAAAATTCGTTGCCTACTTTTTGGGGCCACCTTGATGCACCTAAAGGCATCTCTTCTCTTCTTTTTGTAGATGAATTCTTTTCATAATAATATTTAGTAATAATAATAAAAAAGAATTCTTAGTTTTTCATATTTTTAAAGTCTTGCAATTAATTTTCTTCAAGGAAATATTTTGTAAAATTATTAATTATGCTCTCTTCTCTCAAATAATTTATTTAATATTTTTTTGAAACTGCCAGAATTCCAGAGTAATATTGAATGGAAGGCACAGAGTGCCAGAATAAATAGCAGAACCGGAATAATTACGAGAATGCATAATGACTGAAAGGGAGTTAGCGCATTGGGAATGCGACTGCACAACAAATGCTAAAATGGGCAGCACAAAAGATGAAAGCGGCCCTCTCATAAATATGGGAAAAGCCGGGGGATGAGCGTGGAATTGAGGGGGAAATGCACTCGTCGCATGTGTGTGAGTGTGAGTTCGCCTCTCTGTCTGTTATCTGTTTGTCTCCGTCACTCACTCTGGCATTCAGTCACTTTGTCCCTTTTGTCAAGGACTCACTCCTTCTGCTCACCCTGCGATCCGGATTCTGAGTCTCCGTCCGGGCGTAAATCAAAGTGAAAAGCGTGCTAATTGCATTAAAAGCATATAAACAAAATGCAATGCAAGTGGCTGTGATAAATATAAAGGGCAACAACACACACAGTCCCTGGAAGGCCTCCAACTGAATGTCACTGTGCCCTGTATACAAATATATATATCGCGCTCCTTTTTCACTCCCTTGGCCCCGTCCCTTTGCCAGGGCCTTTTGTGCATGCGAAGCGAGCGCTGTGAAATTAAGCAAATAAGCATGGCCAAAGAGCAAAATGGGCTCAGCTCAGCTCAGAAAAAATTAGGGGAGCAGAGAGTTCACGGAATCCCAGTTACTACGTAGCCCCAGCGGAACCCTTTTCCACGACTTTTAATTGCTGGAAAAGCTTTAAAGGGAACACAAGGTCCACGAAGGTCCTTTGGTTTTCACCATAAGTGGATTAAAAGTAAATCTATTTGGACGCTTCCTGATTTTTAGGGAAAATATCACAAATTAATTCAAGGAAAAATAAGAGGTAATTTGATCGTAACTCTAAGTTTAGGTTGAAAATGAGAAATAATCTTAAAAATATAAGTTGGCATACAAAGTTTCTTTTTTGGTTTGATATTCCCTATATACTTAGCATAGGCATCCATTAATTATCCATTTCTGGCGATAAATATTCAAAGTTTTTGTTTAGCTTTCTAATTTGTGCCCATAAATAGCCCGGGGATCCTTGGAACTTATCAAAATAAACATTCCTCATTCGCTGAGTTGGCCTGGAGTATTCCCAAGTCATTAACCCGCCATAAAGAAGGCAGTCTGGATAAGCGAGAACACAATACGAGCGCTGCTCACATTTATGGTTAGCGATACGAATGTTCTCCGGCGCTTTTAACTGCATGTACTCAGGCAGGGCCCGGAATCAGGCTCTTTATAGCACCCAATCACGACTTGAAAAGTGGAAGCCATGGGTTTGCTCTGGCCCGGTTTGGAGGAGCCACCGCATGCGTAGCGAAAATTCAATCGTACAATGTGTTGATATATGACACGTAATCAAATGTTTAAGTGCATGGCACACGCATCGCCAAGCCAGGGGGACTGCGCAGCCATTCCCCCCATCAAAATATGAACAAAATCTATGGGATTGGGTGGTTCGGGCGGTGGACAGAGTACACACAGCAAATCCGACAAGTAAATATAATAACAATAAAATGAAGCAACGACATGAATGCCATCGCAGCGCCAAGGCGAGATATTATGACACTGCCGGCAACAATAAAAAGAGAGTATAACAGCGAAAAGAATGCCTGGCAAGGACAATTGCTGGCACGAATCTCGGGCAACGTCTGTTCGCCGCTCGTCGTCCTCGTCCTGTTCCAGGTCAAGAGCGCTCACAAAGGCTGCGATGGCAAGAGGACTGAAAAATTCGCTTGAAATACTAAATACTCAGTAATTTACATAAACATTTTGTTTAATATAATTTTGTAAATTTTATACAGGATCTACTGGTTTCAAGTAGCCAAGTACAATGAGAATACTCTATGTATACCATACCCTTATACTTACTTACTTACTTACCTAATACTTACCTTTCTATTCCTATATTTATTTCAATAAGTTGTACCCCTTTTATCTGCCAATTTACGAGGTATTAAATAACAGCGAGAAGCCCTGAAAATATACTGTCAGGTCTTCTTTGGGACACTGCCAGCAACATTCAGGTGTGCTCATTTCTTTTTTTGCATTCTTTATTTTTTAAAGACTTAATAACATTCATTATCTGCATATATTTTACATTGCTACACAGTTTCTTATTTATTTTTCTTGGCTTAACTTCTCTAGGGTTGGATATCATTTCACTAGTTATGTTCCTTAGTCTAGTTAACATTTAACAATTTGTTCATCGTACAAGAGAGAGACAAAGATATTCTTAGCAGAGATATGCCTTAAGCTGTGCGTCATACGTTTAAGTGCAGTGAAATCATTTAAATCGTGGGTTTTAGATATGACAAACGTTCCAATAAAAAGTTAAATTTCACTGACACTGGGGAAGTTCTCTTAAATAAACTAATGGGATATATTCCTACAGTTACATCATATAAGATTTCAATTTTTAATGAAAAATACAAAACATGTACTTAATGAATTAAATATTATATATAGAAAAATATATAAAAGGTTAAAATGTTTGAAATGAAGAAGTTAACTGAGGAATCAAAGGATTTTACTTCCACTCGTAAAAACAGAACCTTATTCTAGTTTTATCTTGGCTAGTTTACTTGATAAGAATTCATTTAAAATCATTTTGTTAATTAAAACATTTTTCTTATCTCGATACAAATTTTCATAGTTCAACGATTATACTTTCTTTATACCTAAATTATTCTAAATTCTCGCTTATTCAGAAGACTTAAATGGTACAGCTTTGGCTACTTACTTGAGTTTAATAATTTATACAGTTTGCACGCCAGTTTCTGACTTATTTCGAAACATTGCACAGGCATACACTTACTTTTACAAACTTCCTTACATAATTTTTTGTTTTGCAATTTCTCAGCCAACACCTTTGAGCATTTCTCCTAAGACCGGCAAGCACAAAGCCCACAGAGGAACAACCGCATTCTAATGCTTCTCTAGTAGACGTTTGGATATACATAGATACAGTAAATATGGATATGTACATACAGTAGTTAAGCGGGCCGGCTACGCGGCGTATACGTGATGTGGCAAAAATATGTATCTATATTTTCAAATATGTACACACTGAACCTGATGAGACTTTAGGCCAAGTAGCCGGGCCTTTTGACGGCAAACCTCTTGGTTAATTGTTATCTCCGCTGAGCAGCATTCTCGGCGCTTAATTGGCTCGACAGGCGGCTCCTGTTTGCGTTGCTTGTGTGCCTGGCGATACCCTCGGTGTTGCTGTTGCCCCTGCTCCGGCTCCTGCTCCTGCTCCTGCTGGGGCTGCTGCTCTGACAGCAACTCCCCACGACGGGTGAGGAGCTACACAGAAACGCTATTAAGACTGGCAGCGCGTAGAGGGAAATGCGTGCAATTGATTTGGAAGCTAATATGCGTGACCAGGGCACCGATGAGCCCCACCCCAATGTGGATGCACTGGAGGATGCCCCTGCCGCCGCCGCTGCTGCTGCTGCTGCTGCCGCTGCCGCCGAAGTCGCCGCTGCTGGGCGTCGGCTCTTCTTCAGTTGTTTATCTAGTTTGTGGTTAGAGAGAGCGGGAGAGAAGACCGAGATTGGATGAGTAATGGAGGGCAGTGAGCTGGGACCCGGAGGCTGGATGGATGGCAAGCGTTGGCCAAAACTTTTGTGGGCACAACTGTTGCTGGTGCACTTAGAAAAAATAAAATTTCTACTTGAGGAAACAGAGAAATTAGGATCAAAAAATGTCAAGGACTTTAAAAAGTTTATGTAACAAAATGTATTTAAATTAAATATTTAGAGCTGTTTATTTAAGGTATTTAAAAGATAGAGTGTTTCAATCAGCTACGCGTTTTACTTCCAAATTTTAAACTGAATATTTTTAAGCCGTTTCTGCAAGTGTCCTTCAGTTAGCCAACTAACCGCCGGATGATTGATGATCACTCACCTTCGAGCGAGGACTGCACCTTGTCCAGGGACTGGCGGGACTTGGACATGACCGTTTCCCGCGACTCCAGAACCGGGATCCGCTGGTGCTTGTCGCTCTCCACGCTCTCCTCGTTGCTCTGCCAGTACACGGAGGAGATTTTGGCGACACACTGCAGTTGGATTACAGGGAAAACTTTCATCAAATCTGTGTACATTGATAAATGTGTGCAGGGGGCTGTGGGGGAATGAATGCGCTGGAAGCCGGGAAATGGGAAATGGGGACTGCAGCGGATTGGACATTCTCTTGACGGCGCAGTAAAAGTTTTATGCTTTCATTAACTCCTCCCGCACGGCACGAGTAACGAGTAACCCGAAAATGACCCGCATACATCTCCGCAGGACCTACACAAACACACACAAGTGGGCACACATACCGCCACTGCCACATATGCAAACGGGTAGTGACCCACACGGTTGGCCAATGGTCGGTGCACAGTGGGACAGAGTCTGTGGGTATCCATAGGAAATATGGGAAGTTTACAATAGAAATTGATAACAAATCTAAACTACTGTTAACATCGCTTTCGTTATTCTTTTTATTCGTACTTTTTTTTGTGGGGAACTAAGGTGAAGTATTGATATTAAAATATTGTTCTGGCCACTGTTGAAACTGGACATGTCGTAAGGGCACTTTGCCTGCCGCCCGCGTTCGCATGAAATTTTGTGGCTTGTTCAACATACATTTGCAATCGCAGTGGCGGGGGTGGCTCCCTTGGTCCAGAGGGGCAGTCCGTGGGTGAGTGGCTGGCCAACTGGGTCCGAATGGATAATAATCAACATGAGCTGCCATGTTATGTTGTCGCAAATTGAATCAGAGCAACAGCGCGATGGCAAATATGTATGGAATGGCAATCTCCCGAATGAATGAATGTATCAATTTTCATGTCCTGTCCGACTACCATAATCAGTTTATATCGTGAGGATACGATGACAGGGTCCTCTTACAGAGGATCTCTTTTTTGGGAAGGTATAACTCGTGTGTCATGAATATTTAATTAAGGGATAATGTGTTTAAAATTGGCATTTTGAACGCTGATATCATTTGCGACAAAATACATTTTAACGATGCAGGCTTTAGTTTTAAAGGGGTATTTATAAGTGTGTATGATTTCTGTTACATTTTTAAATTCGTTTTTTATTTAGTTTATGGAATGATGGACTTTTTCGCCCAGTGTCCAGGTTCAATTGAGTGCGAGACCTCCATTAGCTCACCTTTAGCTTCATGTCGCCGTGCTTGAAATGTCATCCACGCACCCGAAACTCGAGCCCCAGCCGGGCAACCTCCAGTCCCTCTCGGCCCACAATGAGGGGCTCGTAGGGTCGCAGGAAGGAGCGGTTCGCGTGCATCCCGTTAATCAGCCAGCTGAGATGACAGACGGGCTTCGAGGCCGCCGAGGTGCAATTGACGCGCACCATGTCGCCAATTTGATAGCGGGGCTGCCCGCCCGTGATTTGTGGTCCATGCTTCGGGGTCACTGAAAGTCCATAGAAAATCAGAGTTGCGGATTAAACGGATAACGCTGGATTGCTGGATTAAGTGGTCGCAATCAGGCGGAAGATCAACTTATTCAACAACAATTACGGACATTTATAGATTTCTTAAGGCGAGAATGGGTTAAATGTTAAATACAAAAGTAAGTGAGCTACCTTAGTAGTAATAAGGCAAATAACTCTAGATTTATGCAGATTAAACCATCCCACCATATATACTTTTGACCCTATTGTACTCCCTTAATAAAACCACAAAATAAACAAAGGTTTTGTCATTTGATTATTGCCCTCCCACAGTGATATAAAGCTGTTTTGGCCAAACAAGATTGATGGCTGATTTGGTTGTAGTTTCCAGCCAAATTCTATTCCACTGCCATTAAGCCATGCCAGGCAATTTTTGCTAGCCATCGGTGGAACAATTAAATCGATCCCAATCCACAGCGGAGAGAACAATGTAAATTTATTTAAAGCCAAACTAAAACAGAACATAATAAATATACGGAAATGTTCGAAGCTCCTCCTTGGTGCGCAATTTTTGCACGTTGTAGCATTTGATTTGTTTCTCTTTTTAGTTGTTTGCTTTTTGTGGGTCAGTGTGTATGTGTGTTGCCCACAGAATTCCGGCTGCTGGACCGATGATGTTGATAGGGCGGGGGGAAATATGTATAGGGAAAATCGGGCGAGAGCCATGTCTGCTGGCTGACCTGGCCGACTGCCAATTGGGTCAACAACTGTGAAAATCGAAACTAAACTAAAGCGAAACTTCAATTAAGCATAATCGATAGTTTCTCACTGATGAAAAGTTTGCGAAAATGAAAGGAAACTTCAACGTTTATCGCACAAAAGAATATTTCGTCCATGCTTTTCCATCCGCTTCCTAATAATGGCAATAATTGCGCCAGGACTTTGAAAATCCACCTCGAGACGAAGAAGAGGGATTAATATGAAAATATTTACATGGAGGGAAAAAGCTGTGGCTTAGGGCCAAGATTTCCTTTTGGAAATATAGATTTTTTACAAGGACTGCAATTTTTACAGGAGCTCAACAAAGCTATTAGTATTATTTTTCAAATTCCAAATTATACGTTTTTTTTTATAAACATTTCCTCAAAGTTCCTGCTGAAACGAAATATGCACACTCATTTCAGGTGACGTTATTTATCGGAGTGTCCAAAAATAAGGTCACAAGAATCCCCTCTTCGTCCTTTCCTCAAGTTATTCTCCTTTGTTCCTGCTACAATTTTACCTTCCTTATTCGCACTCCTTCTTATTGTTCGGCTTAACTGAACTGAACTGCATAAATTATTATTTTCAGCGACTATTTTTACGCTGTCCTGACATTGATTAAGCTGTTGATATTTTGCGGCGCTCCCTTCGGGCCCTTTAATATTTGGCAAAATGTCCAACATTTTTTCGCTTGTTGTTCGGGCCAAGGGGCTGGCGCTTAACATCCCCTGTTGTGTTCGACTCCAGTATCAATTGGTAATAATTGCTGGGCATTTTTATTCCTCCGCCGCCATTGTCCGGCTTTGTTTGCCTCCGAGGGCTTTTGGACAAGGGATCAACATGGATCCAGTTTGCTTTGCGTGGCCCGGGCCCACGGTTCGTCCTTTGTTCGAGTCCCGGCCGAACAATGGATTCAATTGACCAACTGAAACAAATATCTAAGTAAATCGGATGCCTAAATAAACTAACAATTTTTCACCTTAATAGCCTTTTGGCCAACACAGCCGCAGCAGCACACAAAAGGGTCAAAGGACGCAATTGATTGAAAAGAAACGAGTTGCCGAAGTTTGGCCTTGATTCTTCAGGGGTTGGAGTTAAGCCAACCCCACATCCCTTTTTGTTGGGAAAGGTTGTTCTAACCGAATAGGGGGGAACTTGTCAAAAAATATTAATTCTAGCATAGTAAATATTTATAAATGGTAATAAGGATCTAAGTCTATTTTATTTCATTTCTAGCTGGTATATGTGCTTTGCCTCAATAGATAGAACAGTGGGTCATAAGTCCTCTTCCACTGTAGTTAACCCTTTCACCATTTATTTTCCACATGTGCAACTCCGCCACGCGTTTCTCGCAGAGATTACGTTGAACCAATTTGCCCGGCCGGATGGCCCCATCATATGCAACTGGATCGGGGCGACTCCATTTTCCGTTCATTTCCAGCGCATTTCCACCCGCCTCCCCTATTTCAATTTCCGCGCATACACTGCAATTATCGCTTTTGTCGACCGTTGAGGCTGTCTAATCTAGGGAACTGGGTCAAACATATTTGGCCCCATCCTGACGGCTCATCACTCGGCTGCGCCCCTGTAATTGCATTCAATTATTTCGAAAGGGAGGGCTCATAAGCTGGCATTAAATCGTAGCCCTTCCCAGAGCGCATTTAGTTAAATATTTCCGTAATTTAAATGAGATTTTTGGCAAGCAACTTAAATACCATTGGCATATCCCTTTATTTATCTCTTTTCTGGCGCCTTCTCTATGGAAAGCTCTTCCGATTGCCTTTTTTTTCTATTGCCTGTGGACCTTTACCGGGATTTTTTCACTTTTTCCGGCACAGAAATTCATTAAGTTTATTGATCCGCAAATCGTCGCAGTCATTATGCCTTGATTTAATCCGCTTACATCTGAACCTGGCGGCAGGTTTAGTTGAAGAACGGCTTCTGCTCGCTTTCCACCCTTCTGCCTCCTCTGACTTTTCCCGCTTCCGATTTTTCGCCATTAAAGTCTGAGTGTAATTGAGTAATTTCCAACTGGAAAAACGGAAGCGTGTGTTGGGGCAGCACAGATTGGCTGGCTCTGTCCTCACTTTCTCTCCGTCATTCCCTCTCTCTCTCGGCCGAGGAAATATTTAGTTAGCCTAATTATGCGATATACCAATTTTGATTGCCGCACTTCTGAACCCTCTCGACGATCCGGCTGGCGGAAATGAAGGTGAAATTTGCCTGCCTCAAACAGTTGTCCCATCAACCAGGTTGATAAACATCATCATCGTGGCGAGGTTTACGCAGCGGAAAATCTGGGTCAGAGCTGTGTCAATATTCTATGTATTTCATACTTAAGAGGACCTTATTTTGTTTCAATTAGCTTGTTTTTTGTTTTGGGTTAGATGAGATTGTTTGGTATACATAAATATTATTCCCTACTTCCATTTTCTGAAAATATTTGAATATAATTCAATCAACTGTTGTCTGAAGTAGAGATATTGTGCCTAATATACATATATTATAATAATAAAATATTAGTTAAAGAAATTGATAAATCCTTGCTTAACTGTTATCAATTCTTTGAAAAACATTCAAGATTTCTGGCTCATCTTAAATTTATCTCTTCTGCAGCGAAGCTTCCTCCCCGTTTTCCGCTGTTATTAAACACGTTTATTCTAAGTTTTCCTCGGCAGCCGTTTTTCATATTGCGTTTGGCCATATTTTTGTTGGATTGCGCAAAAATTTCAAATTAAGTTGCACATCGGGGAGCGAGCAAGAGGGCAGCTGGCGAGCGAGCGAGAAGACCGAGCTGTAAGTGAGCAACAGAATTGCATCACGTACATGGGCAATTTGCCAAAGGGATACAATACAAAGAACACACACACACACACACACAAACATCCTGGAAAAGGATGTCTGCCGCTCTCTATCTCTGTCACACCCTATGTTGCTGTCTTTCTCTTTCGCCGCCCGCTGGCTTTTTTGGCACAGGTTTTCTGCCCGAGAATTTGTAAATCGCAGCGAGAAACAATGCCGGGCATAAACTAAATAAATGTGAAATATTTTATCCCATGTACGTTCTGTGCCAGAAAGAGAGAGTTTCTCTGAGAAAGAGAGAGGCAGAGGCAGAGAGAAAGAGACAGCGTTGGAGCCACACAGACAGATTACTTTTCGTCGCTTAGTCCGCTCGGTGCAATTAATCTTGCAGCTTTTCTTCTACCCAGCTCGCTCCATCTCTCTCTTTCTTTCTCTCTCTCTATCGCCCTTTCTTCTCTTTCCACCAAGGACCTCAATACGGCCGCCTTTTTCGTTGCCTACTTTCACTTACCCACAACAATCATGTCCTCGTGACCGGAAACTGTCTGAAACGAAGGCGCCTCGCCGGACACTTCGCAGCGATATCGGCCAGTTGACTGAAGGCTAACTGAGCGCAGGACAACAACGACGTCCGTCGAGTTTTGCAGCTGGAAAAGAAATGCGAGAAAGGACGAAAAAATAAGTTAGACACGATGGTAAAAAAGTGAAAGCCAGCTAAGGAAGAGAGCCCTCCGTAGGGTCCCGTTTTTGTAACGTTTATACTTATATTTATATCCTTGCAAAGGGTATTATGATTTTAGTTAGAAGTAACCGCAGTGAGGGCAGTCCAAAAAGGATCAGAAAAGTTGAAGAAATTTACTTTTGTTTTTTTTTAACATAACATCTACTTAAAGATTTAACAATTTTTTATGATTCTGAAAGAAAGAATTTTCCCACAGGCGGTCATTGGGATTTTTTATTGATAATTAGTTTTATTTTTACGGTCTTAGGGACTTTTTATGCTCATTGTGATTCCTTTGTGGCCATTTGTATCATTTTTAATACATTAATAAATATTTGAACTCTTTATTTAAAATAGTGGTTTTATAGGATCCAAAATATTAAAATCATTTGCAGTCGCTTTAGCTTTTTCATTATTCTCATCGTCGACATCCTCATCTTCCGCCTCATCTTCCTCATCATAATCGCCATCGTCCTCCTCTTCGCCGTCGTCGTCATCCTCATAATCTGGTGCAAGATCATTGAGGGCCTCCAGGATTTCACCAAGTTGCTGATCCTTTACGGGCATCACCTCATCGATGGTCTCCGCGGTGGGCGACACATTAAAGTTCTCCATTGACTTCCTGAACTTAATGGCATCCTCCAGGTGCAGGATACTCAGATCCGCATTCTTCCCCCGACTCATCTCGATGGGATCGCTTAGTGGCTGGCGGATCTGATGGGCAATCAGGCGGACGACGTCGTCGTCATCGAGAGGCTGCATGGAATCCTCAAGCGATTGCAACAATTTGGATTTTCGGCTGCTCATAATTTCAGCCAAAATGTAATAGCCAACAATTTGAATTTTACGAAAATCGAAACTGATTCTCGTACATTTTCAATGAGTACTAGTGCTTTAAATGTTGTTATTTAAATGTTCAATATGTTCTCACCTCAACGTCGACTCCGGGCAGTGGAAAGACCTGGCCGGGCGGCATGTCCCTGGGCACATAGCGGTAGAACTCGAAGCCATCCTTGTACCACTTCACCGAGTAGAGCGACTCGCCGTCCAGATCGAACTTGCAGCCGAGCACGGCATCCTCGTGGCGCATAATGTGCTTGGGAATTTTGATCTCGGTCATTGTCAGGCATTCCGCGAACTCTGGAAAACCAAATAGTTGCTTGTTAGAAAATTTGCCAGAGTGTGTGCCACTTTAATAAGCCCTAACTGCAGTTGTGGGCTGGCTTCGCCGCTGGCTTCGGTTTCAATGCCAGTGGCAGGACATAAATAACTTGCAGCAAGTGCATAAAAGTCAAGGAAATCGAAGGAAGCCAGACTAGAACAATGCGCTTTTGTTTAGCCAACACAATGGGAAAGTGGGGGAAAGCGAACGCGGCTAACTTGAGGAACGTGTCCTGGTTGGAAGGACCCATTCTTTCAGAGTCTATTTCCCTGGGAAAAGATGCTGCCGTGGGTGCTGGCAGTGGAAAAGCTCTTGGGCCCCGGCGATATAACTCAGTACCCGAGACAATGCTGCAGTGAAATGAAAAGTTGCCAACTTATTTAACAGCCCAAGACAAAGACGGAAAACTGTGTAGGCCCTTCTCACACTTTCCTTTGGGAGGGGAAGCAGGGTAATTTGGCTCGTACAAATCGAGATATGAAATTAATATTGCAGAGCCGAAATATGAGCAGCTGGAAAGTGGGGCAAAGCGAACACTAGGGCCAGACAATTCATTCTACTGTCAGTTTTGCTTCATTCTGGGGATTAAATCTTAGTAAAGTCCCAGCATTAAAATATTAAATTGGCTGAGACAAATTTAAGGAAGAAATCCAGTAAAATTATTAATTTCTTAACTATAGGAGCTTAATGCCGAACTTGTTAACGCTGAAACAGATTTGTTAATACCATTTTTGACTTCATTTTCTTTATAACCCACTACCCCACATACATAAATACCTGTCAGAGAAACCCACCATTATTTGTAGTTAGGTTTAAGTTAACCATTAATTGTACACAACCAAGTAAGTGGGTTTTGCTTACTTTTCTCGATTAGTATGGGTCAAATAGAGAAAGCCCTTTATTAAGTGATTTTGTCCTGGCATTTATAACCACTAATGTGATTTTCCTTCAAGCTTATACAATTACATTAGACTGTCAACACTTTCTTTCAATCAATGAAATCCACTTTATCCTTGCTGTCAGATCAGAAATAGCAACAAGCCGCAGTGAAGTCAAAGTAAATCCCTCATTTCCTCATTAAGGCCGTCAGCAGCTTTCCAAGTTTATTTTTGGAAGAGTTGAAAAATAAAAATACAACAGAGTTCAAAAATACCATATGCTCGTGTGGGCTGTGTGGAGGCAGGGGAGAAAGACGAAGTGCCTAAAAATAAGTGCAGCACTTCATTGCCAGAAAAAGGAAGCGGCTTTAAAGGATTTTTGATGTTGGTCTCTTTTTAGATTTGAGGAGAGCATGCTAGGCCATGGCATTTTTTGGAAGCTTAAAATATAGACCTCTTTTTAACTTCCCAAAAATAAAATCTTTAAAAATTGTAAGTGCATAAAATATATTTAGGTTTACCGTGTGAACTATATAGCTTCAGGAAACCAAAATTTGTATATCCTGGCAACTTGCAATTGGATCTTGAAAATCATTCATAACTAAGCCAAAAATTCTTTAATTTCAATTTGGAAAAGTTTTTTGTGCTATATTTCTTTAGGTTAATTAATCTGCATATTAAATTTTAAATTTCAGAGATTGAAATTTTTTTCGAATTTTTGTAAATTTTCATGATGTAACCCCTTATAAAATTTTGAAAATTTTAATAATTTTTTTTTTGTCTTAAAATTGTTAGATCGACTCAGCTGTTGGTGCTGATCAAGAATATATATGATTTATGGGGTCGGAAATGACTCCTTCACTGCGTTGTAAGCTGAAAATATAAAACCCTGAATAGGTATATGAATGGTAAGAAATATAATCTAAATAATAAAATACAATAATTATACATAATAAATGTAATCAGAAAAAAACTAAATATGTTCCTATATTCCCCAGAATTAAACACAACATTGAACAAGCAGAGACGCCGCACCCAGACTGTCCTCCTGTATAGGGTATTCATTGCCTCGACCCCTGCCACAAACCTTGGCTTCCTGCTTTTTGTGGTCGTTCAACCAGTCGGCCAACGAAGCGACAAACAAACCAGCCAACAAACAAATGGAGAGCACAATGCACAAAGGCAGGAAAAAGAAGAGCCGCCGCCATTGAAGCCGATGGCGATGACGATGTTGATGTCGATGTGGGGACGCGGGGGCGGCTAAGTCTCGGGCAGGAGGAAGTGGGCGCGGCACCACGCCCACCGTGGGCTTTGCTCCTTTGAGTGCATTTCCGCTTTGCGGCGGCGGCGGCGTCGTTTGAGTTCCTTTTTCCCTTTTTTTCCGGCCGGTGCGTGGCTCCGCTTTGGCGGACACTTTGTGGAAATATACTCCTATTTTGAATGTTTGTGTGTGTGTTTCTGCGGCTTAAGTATAATTTAGCATTTTGCACTCTCGAATAGTTTGTGTACAGGTGAGCCTGCCTGGTTGGCGGAAGACAAACAAAGTGCGTTGCCAAAAGGTTTTCACCGAACAAAGGCTCTCTGCTAGCGGAAAACTCCTCGCTGCGCCTTTTCCTTCACGAAGCAAGAGAATTTTTAAGGAACCGCTGAGACAACAACCTCGGGGAATGGAAAATGCCTAAGAAGTTGAAGTCATAAAGAAACATCAAAGATTTCCAATTTCGCAAATTGTTGGCGTTTTTAAACGAATATTTTGAATATTGCGAGGCCTTTAACAAAACTTATTTGTAGGAGTTTTAATATAAAAAAAAATAAATTTGGGTTTGAAAATTGTAATTTAATTGAAAAGAAATCAGATTAAGTATTGTAAGAGTAAAAACATTACTTTATTCATAGAGAAATTTAATACATTTAGTTCTACATTAACTTGAAAATATGCAAAACAAGTGTTCTATATTTAATTTTGCTTATAAGATTCCCCAGGTGTGAATCACAACAAGGGTCACTGACTTTCTCAAGAATTTTGTCTTAATTTATACAGCATTATGGGATTCCTAATGGAAAGACTGACAGCTGAGCTGGAGTTATTTTTGACAAACGCCAAGTGCGCAATTGGAGCTACCTGAAGTTGTGGCTCCGACCCCTTAGGTAATTAATAAGCCAGAAATTGGAAAGTTTTGTCATCTAACCTGGGCTTAATTAAGAAGAGCCAATGCCAGAATGCCAGAAAGGAAATTGTGCTGCTGGCGGAGCCGGAAAGTTTTCCATTTGATGTCGTGTAAACGTCGTAGTTACGGTCGAAAGGGGATCACTCAGAGTGGCTACGAATCCACCGATTTACCTTGGCAGAACGAACTGCAGAGCTTCCAGCGCCACCGCCGCCGCCACTGACAAAAGTTTGCTACTTAATTATTGTTGATTTTTAAATGATTTCATTTGCCGCCCGAGGGCAACAAATGTCAACCGCAGACAAAAGTTGGCCGCCCCCTTCATTTGCATTCCCGTTCCCCGAAATGAGTTTCTTTCTGGGGTTTAGTTGTGCTCGAAATCTAATTCGAATAAAGGGCGGCTGGCTTGGGTGTCAAATGCAGAAGTTTACCGAGCAAAGTTTAGCTTTGCATATCATTATGGCTTTTTAATGGGGTGAGCAATGGCCAAAGTCGGCTAAGTAATATACCACGAGGGGTGGTCTTCATAAGCAACTAATGAACTCTTCAAGGGTTCGCGGGTATCTTATTTCTGAGAAGCGTCTAGCAAATCGATCGATTTGTCGAGTTCTGGTGCTTAGAAGTTAATATTATTAATCCTTAAAATAAGCAGTTTATTTAGCAAATTACTTACTAGCTTACCTACAGCTGGATTTATGGAAACTATCAAATTTATTGATATATTCTTCACATTTTCGTAGCAATTAATTTGAACTATTGGTCGGAGTTCTTCTATATAAATCCCATCCTCTGGGCTAAATAAGATTAAATAAATTTAAAAGGAAACCCATTGGAAATCGTATTTAGTCTAGAAACCATTTAGGCCAGAAAACCCATTGGTTGCAGCTTAGTCCGCCGGATTAGTTGCACAATGCAAACAGAGTCCCTCAATCTCAGGGTCTCCCCAGCCCCTGGTATTCTGCAGGACTCTCGGCAGAGCAATTGCAATTTCGAATCCAAATCTGACTGTCACATGAGCTCAACCCGACTCAGCCCGTATTCTCCGCTTCCGATTTCTCTTTATAAAAATCTCGACAGGCAAATGCAAAATGCAATTAATTTTATTAGAGTCCATTGAAAACTCATTGGAAAAACGCCCCACAAAAGGGGGCTGTTCCGGACTGGTTATTGTTATTGTGTTCGGAAAAGTGGGGCGAGTTGGCAGCCAAGAATTTATGGCCCTACCAAGGCTTCACTTACAATGCAAATTTTTCCAGACATCGCAGACGAGACAAGGAAATTATGATGCGGCTCAGTTGGAGGCCTTACTCGTGGGCTTTCAGGGCATCCCGGGGACCGTGGAGGGGCCGTTCTCAACCGGATGCGAAGCCTTGAGCAAATAAAGATGTTTTTTGCATGTTTCGCAGACGCCAGCAGCATCAATACGCATCAATCGCAGCCCCATCCCCTGCAGCCGAACCCCTTCCAGGCCGTGTCACATCGACATCCATGGCAGTTGCCCAGAACGTGCTTAATCTGCAATCCGTCTCTCGGTCCAGTTTAGAGTCCTGTCCCCGTCTTTATTTCAGTTGCAGTCTGAGCTTCTATACCCTAGGAGAGTATCCTTTCCCATTTGCCACAGTTTACAAATCTTTCGAATAATAAATACATTTATTTTCCAAATGTTCCTAATGAGTGCAACTGTGATATAATATATATAAAGAAAATCAAGATGCATAGTTATTGTATAAATTTATTTACCAAGCTTTAAAATTTACCTTTATTTTTTAGCTATGACACGTGCTCATGGGGTAATACACCCAGATGGCTTTCAATTATTTTTTTAAGAGTATGCAGAATCTTTGATGCGTTCGTCCTGTCTCTTCGTGCCTTTGGAAACGAGTGCATCATCGTTGTCCTGGTCGTTGTCATTGCAGCCACAAAACAGGAGCACGTCTGCCACTCCTCGTTCCACTCCCTCTTATCCTTTCCGCTCCCCCTCATCCCTACTCGCCCCTGCTCCCCCTCCGCCGCCAAAGCCAACAGCTCCCAGTTGTCAGCTCAGCTCAGTTCAGTTTTTGCTGCATTGCAGGCGCACTTTCATTTGCATATTTCGCAAAAAACCAAAAAAAAAAAAAGATGGAAAATGGGAGGACAACAAAAAATATGGCATAAAGTATAAGAAGAGATGAGAGTGGCAAGAAAAAAATGCTTGGCAACCATCGATCGGATCCCATTGAGCGGGTTTCTTGTTAGATGGTTAATCGCGGGGCGCGGAAAGTCAAAAGTTTCTATATCGACTTGACTCGAGGGAGTTTTGCAAAAATATTTACACTCCTTTATTGTTTATACAGCGAAAAGAGCAAAAGGAGCAGAGACTTTGAATTTAATCCTCCCAGGACACTGTACCATTGTAATTTTGCGCTAGGCTTCTATTATTTCCCATAATTACCACAAATTGTGTGAAGTATCGTGCCGAAATGACAAATGGGCAGAATTAATCAGGCCATCAGTCATGCCGAGCAAATTTGTCTTTCAAAGCGAGTGGCATAATGCACTTTATTTTCTTTAATTAGAATATCAATTAAGTCCCCCCACTCGCGTGCACACACACGTGCAGCTGTAATAATATGATTATAATTCCTTCGACTTGCAGGCATTTCGGAGCTGCATGGCTTCCCAATTATACCCCCTTTTGCGGAGTCAATTAATTCAATTAAAAGCAAAACGTAAATTTTAACCAATTTAAGATTAATCACATGGTGGTTTGCCAGAATTAAATTAAAGGATATACCTAAGGAAAAGAGCTAAAGCTGGTGTAATAATATCATTGCATATTTTCGGGTGAGTTTTAAAATAAAAATTAAATCCAATAAATTAATTTAAGTATTGTTTTTTTTTAAAGCCTCGTCTAAGTAGACTCACCATTGAATTATTCACCAGAAGTTAAGCCTAAATATTCATTTGTACAAGCCACCCTTCCAACTATTTACTCTTCAAACCGTTTGCCTTTAAGCCTGCGATAGAGCCCACAATCTGTTGGCACCTTCCAACTTCTACCCTTCAATGGCTCCTCAAGAACACTTTAGCCCAGCCTAATCGCCAGAAAAGGCACTTAATAATACTTATAGGTATTTATGATGCCTAAGCAAACCGAGCAAATCTTTAATAAACTCCACTCCGACGGGGCTTCGAGTGCTCGGCGTCTGGCAGGAACTTTCATTAACTGAACAAGGGGGATATGCGGCATTCAGACGGAGGATTGAAGGAGGAAGGAGTGCGTGTCGCTCAACATTAGTTTCATGTGCTGCCAATAAATGTGTACTTCCCTCGGACATCGGTGGCCGCTCTTTGTTAGTTACAATTTGGCCAGAAGTGTGCGCCACGTTAACTTAATTTCATTATTTGTTGCTCGCTTTTTTTCCTGTTTGGGGCAGCCAGAATTCCCCCAGATCCACGATGTGCGGCGTGCGTACGCGTACGTGACCTCATAATAAGAAAATAAGATTTCTATCTATAATTCAGGCGGCGCTCTGAACCTCGACCCTAGTCCTAGTCCCATAGAGAGAGCAAAACCTCAAACCCGGGGCCGGCTAAGTGCCAGCAAATAATAATCATTTTTGTTCCCCCGTTTGTCTAGACAGAAATTGTATTTGTCAGTCATTATTATTTCGCTCTCTGTCGCAGGAAGGGAAGCCAAGTAAAATAGTGAGCAGAGATCTGCCACAGAAACTTTTTTGCTTTGACAACTGTGCCGCAAAGGAAACGGAAACGGAAATGGCAAAAAACTTGAGCATGTTTATTTATTTAATTAAATGTGGCATCAGGAAACTTTCGCTGGTGCCTTCTAGTTTTCCATGTTTTCTTTTTTCCCGTTCAAGTGTTGCCTCTCGGCAATCAAGCTAATTAAGTTGAAGGTTTTTTCCGCACACAAACAAAAATTAATATTAATAAAATATATTAATGATGGGTTCGCTAATGAATTGAATTTATGGCTCGGTCGAGCATAAATTTCATTAGCTGTGAAAAGCGACAATTATTCGAACGGATATTCTTTTTGCTTAAAAAAATACAATTAATAGTTTACTGATCCATCAAAAGTTCACTGGAAGGATTATACAGTTTTTTATGGCCAGCCTTGCATTCATAATTACTAATAATGAATTGAATTGTGTGTTTTTGTAATTTGCTCAACTAAGCGAAAGAAAACAATTAGCGCATTAATAAAAACAATGGAGGAGAAACTAAATCTAATTCTCAAATAAATGCAAATAACGTACAGTAAATATATTTTCCATTTCCCTGGCAACCTCATTCGACATCTCCATCATCTCGGGGCACCAAAAGTCTTCTCCTAATTCTCCCTTCTCGTGGTTAGCCGCGACTTTCGCTTGTTTGCCAGTTAATTTTGTTTAGTTTTGCTCAGCAGTTTGTTGAACTTAATTAAAAATAAATAACAGACAGCGACGGCAGTGGCAAACTTGTTGTTTATTAATGCCTTGGCAAAGAGTCTTGGGGGCAGAAAGGATTTCCCGTCAAAAGGGTGGACGGGGTTGAGCCTTGACTTTGCGCCCGACTTTATCAACTTGACAGAGTCTAGCAAGGACTTGCCCCATCGATTATTGAATGAATTTTAAATGGGTTATCTCTGAGAGGGAACACATGGCGTATGAATTATATTTGGGAGCTGAGAAAGTTGTGTATATTTTTGGGGTTGATTAAAACTTTGGACTCTCCGCTTACCGTAGCAAAGCTGAAAAATCAGCCAGGCGAGGATGCCAATGGTACATTTTCTGCTTATGACAGGATCCATGTTTTTCACTATTCTCGTTCGCTGCAACTTTTCTGGATGAAACTTTAATTTTTCAATTTGTTGAGGAATTTTTGGTTATTTTTCTTGTCCATGTCCGCGCGCTTCTATGTTTGCTTTTGCTTCGTTTGCGTTTTCCTCTTGTCTCATTTGTGCAATGCAATAAATTTCCCTTGACCGCCAACGAGGGAAAGCGTCAACCAATTGCTTTTCTTGTCGCTTTTCCTTTCTGCCGTTCTTGTTGCTGTTTGTGTTGTTGGCTTATTTATATTTATTTTCCATGAGCTCGTTGCTATTTGCTTTTCCTATTAAGCGTTCGCCCACATAGCAAAACGTACAGGCACCGTCGCATTTACATGTTTTGTCCTGACTGTCTATTTGTATTCGCCTCCCCGTGTTCGCCTTCTTTTATTTCTATTCCAGTTTAGTTTCCGGTTCCTTTTTTCCCGTCTGCACACGCACTGTATTTAATTGAAACATCCGCAGAAGTTTTCCTATAAACGAAAGAAGATACCAGAAGATTGAATATTTATCTTGGTTAAAGTTTGGTTTGCTAATACGGCTTACGACTATTTAATTCGTTACCAAAATTTATGATTTTGCGGAATTCAAAGAATATTTGTCAGGGACTGAGTCATTAGTCATTTGCCTCTCTTCTATTTTTGGCTGCCAAAGGTTGTGTCCGGTAAGTATTTTTAGGTACCTGTCAGTATAGCCTTTATTTATGGGCCAAAGCTATTTTAATACCCATTCATTTGTGCCTCTTTAGCTGATTACCTTTTTTGGGACTTTGACTAACACATTAAGTATTTATGGGGGCCAAAAAATTCTAAACAGATTTTCTTATTTACCGGTGAAACGGATGGAAAATTTAGATATATTTAGGAAATCTTCATTGTTTATTTTCAGTCTTCATAACTGCATTATTTTCCTAAATTCAAGATTATAAAAAAAGGTCTATCACTAGCATACATTAAATACTCGAATGAATAAGCTTTACTGGGTTAATTAGTTTAGTTAATAATTTAATCTTAACGCAGCAAGATTCAATATAGAAGTTGCTTGCCTTCGCTCAGAATAATGTCTGCTCTCTGAACTGTAATGAATATTACATTGAACATTTCAAGTATGCACTTTAAAATCCCCAGGCTAGCCCACATTGGGTGCAAATGGCTCGGAGGCGGCCAAGACAGTTGCTTCGTTGTCAACTCTGGCTCACAAAATCACAGAAACAATAAGCCAAATGAATTAATCATGCAATTTCTGGCCAATAACATTTAATGCGAATTAAATGCTCTCCGAGCCGAAAGCCCTGAGGCTCCATCCAAGGTTCAACTCAAAAATCATTGGGCAAAGGCATAAATTAACAATAACACTGTACAGTCTGCGATTGTGTAATTGTTCTCGGGCAGGCGAAATTAAATTTGCATAAAATCAATTAAAACCAAAAACTCCCGGAAAGCGGCAAAGCACTCGGGGGTAGCCAGAAAATCTGTGAAGGCTGCCTTTTGGGCACAAGTTTTCCAAAATCATGTTTTGTAATTAGAGGCCATGAATAATTTTAGCACCTTGTTGTCATCTATTTCCAGAGACACGCACACATCGCACCGAGTCACATGTCGAACGGTGAGTGGCTTATGCAAAATAGTTCAGTCTCGGACCCTGAGCACACACGCTGCGTATACTTGATGTTGGCTCCAGGACCGAGTCTTTTGCATAATTAATTATGTGGCAAGCATGGCTCTGGCACTCGCTAGTTAAATATGCAAATATTCGGAGAACAAGGTCTAAGCGGACTTAGACACCGCAGGTCACTCACATCCTCCTTCGGCTACTTGCAAGTCTCTCACACTCGCTCTGGGCTCAAGATTTTTTGCTCCTTAAATTGGGCCTTCCCCCGAAAATGTTTCAGTTCTGTGCTTTAAAGAGATTTGCCTATAAGGCCATGTTCAATGGCACAAACACACTTTTCTGGGGCGCTGGTGGCCCTAAAGGGGGCGGTCTCAACGTCGGGGCTTAAGCGCCTTGTATGTGGGACTCTCTGAATGCCGAATGAAGAATTGACTGAATGGTCATACGAGAAATGCCTCACTGACTGAATGACTCGCATTGCCCTCTGCGTGTGTGTGTTGGCCATTGTGGGGTATTCTGCAAGTGTATGTGTGTGTACTTGGGGCCTTGAACGGCCCTTGAGAGCAAAATACGGCTTTAAAATTTAAGCTGTAACACTGGTAGCACTGCTTCTGCGGTAAATGTGGTAAATACGAAAGATTTTTACATTATTTAACTAAACAAAAAATGTAGGAAAAGCTTGTTCGAAAAAAAAAAAAATCTTTAATATCTAAAATCTCGAATATTCTACTAGTAAGGAATGTAATTTAATCAAACATTGCGATGTGATTTGATATTGCTTCTAGTTCTAGTTAGTTAAATTATAAGAATTTAACAAAGTCAGTATTTATACAAATTTGTTATGCAGCAATTTTCCATAATGAAATATCTAATAAATTGTGTTACATATTGAAAATAATCTCAAAAAACCATACATTTTCAAAATTACCCCATTTCAAATTATTATTATTTATCAAAGTAATTGCTTATCAACTATAATATAAATCTTTAAAATAAACCAAAATTATGCCTCATATTGGATAGCTGTTAATAAACATAATTTACAATTATTCCCTAATCTTTATCATTAAACGGAGACCCAATGACATAAATTACAACATTTTTCCACCGGAAACTCGAAATATGTTTTTCTTTTTTAATAAATGGAGAGGGGAATCTCTTTATTTATCTCGGTGTTTGAGTTTTAAGTGTCAATTGATTAGGCCATAAAGGCCAGCCAGCCATGGAGCTGACCTTTCCGAGAGTTTAGGGACTTAACGATCTGCTGGTAGGCATCCGGTCGCTTTTCCCAGAGTTTTTCCCTGGCTCGCCTTGAACTAAATGAGACTAATGAAAGGCCATAACTCAAAGCCCGGCCAGAGAATGTCCCAGCTCAGCGACTCAAATTAATTGGCATTGTGCGGGAATTTCATATATATAAAGCGGAAAATCACGGTGTTCACACAACTGGGGTCAATCAAATAAACAGGAAAATCAGGTGGCACAGAATATAGAATTAACTATTATTAAAGTTAATTTTAAAAGTTTTTATAGAAACTTATGTGTAACTTTTCGATTTTCTGCTTAAGCTAGAAATATGTTTTTAATTTAATTCGTTAATAAATCCTAAAAGTATCCTTGTTACTTCCTAAATATTAAATTTCGAATTCGACGCCTCGAAATACAGCTGACTTTCAAGGCAACCAGGACCAACCGGCTTACAGGATGCCAATAACTTCTGGTTAGACTCTACTATTATGTCCTTAGCTGTCCGTTGTTTATGGTATATTGCTCTATGCCCGTATCCGGCTATAGAATTTCATAATTATAATAATTTATGTTGACACCTGAGGCGTGTGCACAAATTGAACTGGCCCCAAGGTCCGCGCCAAGTTAATAAAACTTTAAGTTACAATTTCTGTGGGTGTGTGTGTGCGCGCTACGCCTGGCCCCCTGAATGCTGGAAAATCCCCAGAGAAATATGAGGAAAATTGTATGTCGCATAATACTCACTTATTGCTGCTATTTCTACCGCTGACGATTTCGGTTTCCTTTCTATTTTCCTGCTGCTCCAGCCGCTGCTCCTTTTTTTTCGAAGAACTTTAAAGAAGGTTTTTGTGTGCCGGTTTTCGGGGGTTTTTGTGTGGGACTGTTCGGGGCTTGGGGCTTTGAGCCAAGTTAACTTTTTCGCCCGCTGGCGCTCACACTGTTTTTGTTTGCTGGCTGGCCCACGTGCATAATAATAACAAATGATTGGTTGTCACGCACGTAACGGTACTTTCATTCATAATTTATGCATTTTAATTTGTCAAAACCAACTAGAGAGCGGGGAAAGTCAGTCGCTGGCTGGGGAAAATGGATTTGGAAACAACAGCACGCCGGCGGGGGGGAGATTAGTTTTTGCTGTTTTTTAGTCAACTGCAGTTTCTGTTTGTTTTTCCCTCTATCTCGCTGCCTTGTTTTTCGCTACATTTTATTCATAATTCGCCTTTTCACTGCCCAACTCCCCCACTGAGGCACACACAGACACACACAGGCACAGGCAGACGCACACTGGGGCACACGAGGCACGGGCACACGCGTACGCACGAATGTCCTCGGTTTTATCGCGATTTCCAGGACTCGGCACTGGAGCAGATCGAGAATCGAGAATCGAGAATCGAGTGGCGAGAATCGAGAATTTCGCACGGACTTGCGTCGCCTTCGCCAACCACTCAGCACCAATAACCGACCAAGACTAAAAGCTTTGCTCTCCTTATTACCTGGTTTTTACTTGGCGCCCCACACACACGCACACACAGGCACTCGCAGGACTGGCGGCACGCACACCCGAACACACGAAGGAGCCCACGAACGGGACACGATGGCCGGATATCAGGATGAAAAGCGAGGAAAACACGAAAAGTTTCGAGCGAAACGCACAAACTGGTTCGCATTGTCTGAGGTTGCGAAAACTCACGGCTAAGAGAGAGTGCTCTCTCTCCCTCTTCCGCTCTCTTTTGCCTGGAGAAAGCATGAGAGAGAGTAGCGAAAGTGGAACGTCGTTTTTCCCGAGAGTGAGAGAGAGTTTCCGCTTCGTGTTTTGTTTGTTTCAATTCCGGTTTCCACATTGTAAATGTCTGTTGGCCATCTTCAGAGCTGGAATTTTCAGCAAGCTGCTGTGGCAAGGTGATGTTAGCAAAAATACAGGGAAAATTATTCATTAGCAGAGACTTAGCAGTGGTCTGCTGTGGCAGAGATAAACTTGGAAAGGAGAGAAATAATTTTCTCTGTTAAAAGATATCTAACCATATAAAAAAAGGTACATTAATAATATTTATTATCCTGCTAAAAATGTTCTGCTAACTAAGAACCAAAGCTATTTAATTTCTAAACTTTATTTTTGATAGACATGACAGTAAACACATTACTGCCACGTGGAGGAGCAAACCCCTGATGTCTCCTCTTCAGGCGGGACTGCAAATTAGGCGAACTTTCCCTGCCCCAAACGTTGTCCCCATCTCCACCTAATAAACCCCGAGATGTTGTTCGTCAAATGCCTAGTTAAGTCCTCGCAGAGCCTGCATCAACAGCATTTCCTTTGATACGCACACAACATTGGCAAACAACGAAAACAATAGAAACAAGTGGAGCAACAAGGAGCAGCACAAGCAGTAGGCCAGGGGCAAGGAGCAGAGACGGTAGCTGGAACAGGAACAGGAACAGGACCACAGATCCTGGCCCAGTGAGGCATCAATAGAAAATACCAATAACATCGACATCATCCTCCGCATCATTAGCCCAAACAAAAACTGCTGACTGGGGCACAATGCCAGCAAGCAAATCGGGTGAGGAGCCATATACCCCGGTTCCGTAGTCCCTGGCCCGAACCCTCTGGCCCCCGATTCCCCGCCACAGCTTCCCAATTTCATCGTAACCCTAGCTCAAGGGTCTTTCAGTTTTTTTCTTTCTGTGTTTTTGTGCTGCACAAGTCCCGCTGGCAATTTGAAGTTGAGCCAGCAGCAAGGAGTTCCTCTTTTTCTAACCCTCTCCCTATCGCACAACCTCAGTCCGTCTCTTTTTCTACACTGCAGAAAATAATTATTTTTAAAGTTACAAGCTGTAAACGTCTTTCTTGGACAGTATTGTTAAAACAAGATACAGAGCTAGAAGGACTTTCCATTAAATATTTTATTATATATTCTGCACTCCAAGGAACCTTTCTCCTCTCAATTTTCGATTTTTATTTTCCCTAATTTTTCATTCCCTTTTCTTTGCGGTGTATCTACTGGCATCGGCTCATTGACAGTCATAACGCTGAAATGCGCCTCAACTTGAACTAATTTGTGCGCAATTTGCGCGAAGAAAGGCGTCGGAAACACCAAAGGCAAGGCTGAAAGAGAGCGAGACATACAGAGCCAGACCTCCTCCATGAATGGCGAAAGAGATGGCCCAATCCTAATAGAAAGAGACGACAGCCGACAGTGGGGTAGATGGGCGGAAAAAGAATGGCAAGCATTTGCACTTTTACTTAAGCGTAAAACTTTTCTTTTGCAGGTTGCAGCCAACTAATTTTGCTTCCTTTTCCTCGAATGGCAACACAAAAAATAAGTGATAGGAGCTGGTGGCATAGAGACATTGGACGATAAGGAGAGATAGAAATACTGTTACTGATTGCGTCAACTTTTTCTGAAACTTGCTTTGTTTCAAGTTGTTCTTATACCGTGTACCTTTCTCGAAAAGAGTTGATCGAAATCGAAAAGGATCTAAACTTTAAAATGAATTATTTTGGAAATCGGTAACTCCTCTAGAAATAAAGGAAAGTACAGAATCTTATGGAATTTAGTTATGCTGATATTTGAAAGCACTTCATAATTTTATAATCTTTTATATTTAATTCACTAATCCCAATTAAGTTGTAAATCAACTGTTTTAGTTTAAAGTATCTTCAACATTTACATTTTTATATCTTATTAGTGAGCGTTTTCAGTCGCCTTACTTTGCTTTATTCTGTGCTGTTTCCCTTTAAGTTTGCTCCTGTGTCTCCGCAAATTGCATAAATTTGATTATTTGAAATTCCTTGTAGGTGAAAAGATCCCTGCGATTCTCTCTCTCTCTGTCGCCACGGAATGCGTTAAGTTTGTCCCTTTGAGAGGCAAATCCTGGCCCTAATTGTCTTCGTCGTGGACTGATTGAATCTCCTGCACTCCACAGGCGGCTTTATTATTTAACGTTTCAATTACACAGAGACGAGTCGCAGCCGTAGTCCGATCCAAAATCGGGCACTGGCATGTGAGGAAGGGCATTGCGAGTCCTTTGAGGAGGCTATTTAGCATGTAAATGCGAGTCAGTGCCAAATAGTTGAGTCCCGGAGTCAGCGTCTCGGTTTTAGTCGGAGGCGGAATCTATTTTGCATACAAATGGATTTTCTTTATGTTTATGGTGCGAGTGCGAGGTAGACTGGAAAATAATTTCGCAAATGTTTCATTTGATTACGGAATGAATCTCTTCTTGGATCTTTCAATCTCTAATTGTCTTTTATGCTGAATGCAAATGAGGACTTCGTCCTTGGAGGCTCCAACTGAAGAAATTATTATACATATAAACTTGTATTTCTTGTAAAGATGTCGGTTTTAAAGTCCTATAATAATGTGATTAGGTTTCTTAAACTAAAAGAAAGTTTTACATTTTGTAAATTAAGACAAGAAAAACAAGACAATAAGCTTTGTATATTGCAGTTTGCAATTGTATCGGAAAATCAATTTTAAAATCGATCATAACTAAGTCAAAAATGCATTAATATCGATTCGGAAAGTTTTACTTGGTTAGTTTTCATTAGATTAACAAATATAATTTTTACACTTTACAATTTTAAAAATTAAAAAATTTTCAAATTTTGAAAATTTTTATGATGTAACCCCTTTTAAAATTTTGAAAAAATGGGTCCAAAAATTTTTCTTGTCGGACATGCCTAGTTCGACTCGGCTTTTGATGCTGATCAAGAATATATATGATTTATAGGGTCGGAAATGACTCCTTCACTGGGTTCCAAGGTTCTGACTAAAATTATGGTACCCTGTTAAATTTAGAAACACATTTTCCCCTCGCTGGGTCTTCACAATTATTTTTAACCCAAGCATTTTTCTCACAATTTAAACTATTTGGCTTTCATTTAACTCGAGTCACGCGCATCTAAGCATTTCTACATTTTTCATGCCACACTTTATGCCCTGAGTAATTAAGAACCTGCCGAATGGAAAAGCTCAGGAATAAATTTCACTTTCCACGAACTATTTGCCGCAGGAAAAACACAATTTAGGAAGAAGAAAACCCACCGCACACGCCCGCAGAGAGCGACTTCACTTCGGGCTTATTGTCGAGGATTTTTAGTGTTGAAAACAATTGAAAGTGTTGGCAGTCGCACACTGCGATGATGAGGGTGGCGGTGGTCCTCTCGGGGTGGTCCTTTGGGCTGGCAAACACGACATGCAAACTCATAAATGCGGCCGCATGAAATTGCGAACGGCAAAACACATTCATACAATGCATTTACAACAGAAAAGGAAGCAGAATCAGGAGTAGTAACTATAACAAAGAACTCGGTCATTTGGTACACAAAACGCAGCCAAAAGCACGCCCCATGCAGCTAAATGCTCGAAAAAAAGGAGCAGACGGAAGAGGAGTGCAGTGCCGGGCCAAAAAGGGTTGGAGAACCACGCACAGGAGGCACCCACAGTTCCATGCATGCATGCAAGCATTCATGTGTGTTTGATGGGTGTGAAATCTTTGCCGAGCAGGCTTTCAAAAATATCACAAGCGTTACGGATATTCAGCGGAAAGAGTAAAAAAAAAATTACTAAAAAATAAAAAATGATCTAACTCGACTTTTAATCGGAGGGTTAGAAGACATTAATAATATTATATACATAATTTCTACATACTAATAAGATCTATATAAAATTGTTCATCAGTTTTTGCAATACATTAATAAGAGTTTCTGTTGTGTACTTGTTAATATTAATTCAAATACCACCATATATAAGGCACTCTGATAAAAAATGTGATAAAATATAAAGTAGTAATTCCCCAGAGAGAGGACACGACTTTGTATTTATTTGAATCAATTTGGAGGCGACCGTAAACTGATTAATGTTGAGTGAGGTGGCCGCAGAATTGTGAGGTTCCGCAGTTCGCATGCTATTTATAAGCCTGCGGCTTTCGGCATTCCAATGCATTGGCTTCAATGAATAATTAAGCGGTTGGCGCTGCCAGGATTAAGAAGCAGCTCCAGCCAACCGCAACCACTCACTCGCACTTGGGGGACTCCTTGCCACACCTCCGATGCCACGCCCGCCCCTCGCACATACTAGCACACACGTCGGGCGAAGGAGGGACATTTTTCACTTGTCAGGACATGACGCATACGCCTCGTTAGCCACGGATCTAGAACCCAAAACCTGAAAGCGAGAAACGCCATCTAATTTATAGAACGTGGCGGTTATTTCTTTTAAGTGCTCGACAAATAGAAACAACAAACACAAAACACATTTCGTCACGTTTCCCCAGCAGCCAACAGCCAGCAGCCAACAGCCAGCAGAGCAGCATCAATATTTTTATTTGAATTCTGTCTCCTTTTTTGCTTATAATTTATTTGCATTTGCTCATTGAAATGCTGCACAAACCAAACTCGTCCAAGTGCCACGAGCCGCAAATAAATGACAATCGGGGGAAATGAAGGAAAGTGCTGCCAAGGCGGGGATATCATGTTGAGGCTCAAGGATAATTTTAAAGGACTAAGCCATTTCGGTGACAAAAACTAAAACGACTCTAGGGTGATGTTAGAAATGTTACCATAAGTTATATAAAGTAAAATAAGTATAAATAAAGAAAAAAAGACTTATTTACTTATTTAAATACTTTATTAAAGTGCTTAAATTTTAAAATCTATTAAAGAGCACTCTAATTTGTATGGAATATACTGCATACTCTTAAGAATATGACCTACAGAATAAATGAATCCATTTTCTCTCGACTTAATATATTTTAAAACAGGATAAAACAAAGATTACATATTCTATAAAGAATAATAGTTTTATCTCAACTACTAAGTATCGTAAAAGCCATACCTGTAAACTCGAATTCCCCCCAAATTCCAGTCACCGTCCTAGAGATGTATGTAGATAAATATACATATTTATATGGGCCTTATTTTCAACACCCAGAGCAGCAAAAGCAACAGGGAGGAAATAAAACGGAATGCTAAACGAATTTGAAACATGCAATTTTTGTTGTTCCTGCCTTTTGGTACCTTGCGATGGTCCGCATCCAGGGAGGCGTCCGTCATAAATTCTCGTTATACAATTTAAAAACATTTGCTAAACACGCATTTCCTGCATGGCAATAGCGGTGAAAATGCGAAGGGAAGCGGGAGTGGGTGTGAGAATGGCTCTGGGTCCGAAAAACATAACATAAATTTACTTTTTGGCTGCCCAACGGCCGTCGCCTAAAAGGGCCAGTGCAAAAAAAATAAAGGACACTCGAACGCCCATGGAGATAAAATTGTCAAAATGTTTGATGAATGCGAAACGAAATGAAAATTTATTTATATAGGCTCCGTGTGTCCGTGTTTGAATTCCCGCTCCATTTGGTATTATTTGGCTTGTATTTTTTAGGTATTTTCATAGCATAAATAGATCAGGGAAATGTTTGCCATTCCCCGACCCCATTCATCGTGTTTATTTGCGTATGCAAAAAACGTTTTAAGTTAATTTGGCATGAAGTTTTTGGCGATAGCAATAAAGCCGAATTAGTTTTTTATGCTTTTGTAGGTTATTTTTATTTTATCCTAACGAAAATTGAGCTATTGGCGTTGGAGTTGAATTATTTATGTTATTGATAAAAATAAAAATGAAACATATCCTGTCATCGCGTCAACAAAAATGCGTCGTCTTTTTTTCGCATCACTTCTTGAAGAATACTCTTGCTCACCGAAGCACAAAATTAGTGTGCGGCTAATTTACAGGACATCTGGAAGGAGGACTCCTACAAGAAGACACCCAAAGCACGTGTCAATTCTCCCACACACACACGCATCCTTGGGGGTGGAAAGAAAATTTTAGGGGGAGGCACGGACAACGTGACGTGCCACTCATCGCCATGAGCCCTGAAAATTTATTAACACATGCCAATCATAAAAAGCGCAAATCGCATTTTCATTCGAACAAAAGCCGTCCAACCAGAAATCGAAACCAAGAGAAAAACTTCTCGAAAAGAAAATAACGTTCCGGAAAAGGGAGAGATTGGTGTTTGGTAACCAGAGATGATATATCCTTATGATTAAAATATTTCCTACTTTCCAAAATTTTACCGTAAAAAACAAGACGATTATAAATTTTTTATTCACACTTTACAAAATAAATCCTTTATTTCAAATTCCTGAAAATTTATTATATAAAACCAGAAGAATGTATAAAATAGTAGTCGCCATTTTGTCCTTGTCTCAAAATGGTTTTCGGTAACCTATATTTCCCCTAGACAAAATTCGGAAGGAATTAGGATTAAAGAACGCCATTCCAATGGCTTCTTGTCTAAGCAGCTCAAAAATTACAGTCACGTTTTCGATTATGAAAAATTTTATTTCGAATTTTTTCTTCAGCCTTGCCAGAGCTTTGTCCCTGTCCTGTGTGTGTGTGCGTCTCCTCTTGTCTGTTGATTGTAGGTGCATTCAAACATTTATTTATTATTTATACCGCCCAGACAAAGGACAATGCCATGAAAAAAAGAGAGAGAGTAGAGAGGCAACTAGAGAGGGTATAAAGAGTGTCGAAGTAAGGTATGGGAAAATAAACTTTAAAAAACATCTGTAGTCAATGGGAAAGAATTAATTAATTGAAGCTACAATACTAAATCCCTCAGACCTCACAAGCCACTGTACTTATTTCAAAACACAACGTTCATGAAAGCCACATTTTAAGATTTTGTTTCGAAAATGGTTTAAAAATTGCTCAGTTCTAAGAACATTTTGAAAAATTGTTGGAAATGAAATATGTTATCGCATTATTGACTTATAAGCATACCCGAATAAATATTTAACAAGTGATGCGATGTGTTCAGTTATCGCGAACCTCAGTCAAGACGATTTTGAATTGACTCAGTTTTGCCTACGGAGCCTGCCTAATCCTCGCTCAGCAGGGAATCAGAGCCCAATTCGTGTACCCTAACTGTGGACTATATGACACATCATCGAGTTGGATCGTGAACGGAAGGAATGCTTCGCCGGGATCAGCTTCTTTTATGGCGTACTTGATGAGAAACAATGTGTATATTTGCGGCGGCTCGATCGTCAACAATAGTCTGTATTTTTCTCGAGAAGTTTGTTCCTCTTTTGATAATTGATATTCCCCATTTTGTGTTCAGGGTACATTCTAACAGTCGCACACTGCGTTTTTAAGAACATGTAGGTGGCATTCCATTTAACGAAACCAAAATTATAACCTTTATTTGATCCAGGACGGTACATCCTTACGGCAGCTCACTGCCTGAAAAAGGGCCTGTGAGTAGCTTTTCGTCTAACTGAAAACTTTGTCTTGACAACTATACTTTCTGCTATTTAGTAAAGTACGCCTGGGCGAGTATGATACCACGACGAACCCCGATTGCGACGATATATCTTGCTTTCTCAGCATTCAAAATTACGAAATCGAAAAGTCAATCCTTCACGAAGGCTACAATAACGACACATTAGCCAATGACATTGCTTTGCTTAAATTGAACAGAAGAATAATCTTCAACGGTGGGTCATCACTATAATGCTTCTTTGTAAGCCGTACTTATCAATTCCCTTCCCTAGTCAACACTCAGTCCGTATGCCTTTCTCGAAGTCCGAAGTATCTGCCAAGGATATATGAGTTCCATGCTTTCGGCTGGGGTGAAATCACCAATGGATCTGTCGCCAACGTTCTCCAAACCACTAAACTCAACATCCACAGCAAAAAGTACTGCAATTCGCAGTTGCAAGAGACACTTACCAATTACCAGATCTGCGCCGGAGCGCGGATGTCAGACACTTGCCATGGAGACTCCGGCGGCCCGCTGGTGAGGCATTTCCTTGTCAACTGAAAGTTTCTCTATGTGCAGTTGGGATTAGTAAGCTTCGGGTCAGTCAGGTGCACCGGCATTGGAGTGTACACATATGTCCCGAACTATATTTATTGGATCAGGAGGAAGATTCAACTTGATTGAATCTGAGGTTTAATTCCAATGAAATACTCCTACTAGAACAATTTAAAATCAAAGCTGTCCGAATAGAATTTCCCCGAAGATGTCATTATCAGTAAACCAAGATATTTTGTCATTATTTTCTACGAAATATAACAATACCTTCGTTTTAATCATCTAATAAAATTCCAGGGTCGATCTCATTGAAAACTCAGCTGCTGATAAAGATTCCTGAGGGGCTGATAGGTACTTTTAATGTCTTCAAATATATGAGCATTTTATATATGAATCCCGACGAAGTTTATAATTTTCTGTAAATATGCTTTTGTTCCTACCTGACATGTATTCCTCATTATGCAAATCATATTTTTCAATCAATTTTCTCTCGTATATATTTTTAAATAATTAAATTTCAGTATTTATTGCAATATTTAAGTTACCTGAAGGAATTACTCAATTTTCATGCAAAAAGACATTTGAAAACAGTTACTAGCGGTGTGGTCTAGATGGGAAAAACTTTTAGGACCGCCTGCGGTCCTCAAAAACTGTTAATTGATTTTGTCTCTCGCTCTGTTGGAGTTTCCCAGTCGCCAGGCAATCCTTTATCCTTCCGATTATTGTGGCTTTTGTGCAGTGGGGCGCGGCATTAGCTCTTGGACACCGAACTGAACTGCTTAACTTTCATGCAATTTGCAGGCGGCCAAAAATAAAAATCGAGTGAGAGAAGTCAACTGCTTTTCGGCCCGCATAAATCTACGGGCCAGCTGAGGAAGGGAGATAGCGAGAGAGAGGTCCTTTTGGACGACAAACAATTTTATTGTGCTGGCCACATGCAACGCACACATGCAGCTCGCACTCTCGCCCTAGCACACCCATGGACATTGCTATATGAGTGAGGTTAGTGGCCAACAACGACGAAAATTGCAAAAGGATATGACTTACAAACACTCGAAAAGGGACCCTCACACACATTCAATAAGCGCTTTAGAAAAGAAAGTGGACAGCACGTTGAAATATCCATTATTTAAAATCAATGGAGTTAAATTTCACTGAAATCTGTCATTAATTTCTCAACTTGGAACACTTGAAATCCCATTTTTTCCAGGTTGCTTTAAGACACCTCCGACAAGGTCTTTCTAAATCCTCCTTCGGTGGGTTATCCGTCTAACCAGAAAACTCCTCACTCTGACTGCGCGATTACAGGGTATTAAAACCTACACACTGCCAGATAGGAACCACGTTCGTATGTATATAATACCAGACACAGCCCCACATGCGGTTGCAGTTTTATGCGTTGGCATGGCCGCCGGCCACGCCCACTGTCACATGGGACGGAGGAGGGGCAGTCCACATAAGAGCATTTTCCAGCACAGCTTGATCCTTTTTTATCTTCTATTTGATTTTCATTTTTAATACGAAAATAAGTTTAGCTTAAAATTGAATTATTTGATTTATTTTTGCAGAGAGTGAGGGAGAGCAACTGGAGATAGAGTGTGCCGTAAAACTTTTCTTATTTGATGCAACCGGGCCCGCCCCGCCCGACTTGGCCCAAAGTGGTTCCCGGCCAACGTTTGTTGGCCAGTTTTGTCTGCGCTTTTGACTTTGAGCATAATTTAATCGGATATTTGTTGCTGCTCCAGCTTCCGTTTGCCAGTTTCATATTATTTAAGTTTTTCTCTACGCCGCTCTCCATCCAAGTTTTTCGGTATAGATTTTAACAGATTCCTTTTGACAAGCAAAATTAAATGGAACATTTTTGTAAATCAAATTTACGTTGCCTTTTTGTGGGCAGCACTTTTTGCAATGTACATTTTCCTGTTTTTTTTTCTATTTTTTCCTGGCATTGTATTGTTTTAGTGCAAGTCAGGGCGTGCGGAGCAAAACAAAAGATTTTAATCATCTTAATTAGTTTACGGTTCTGATTTCACCGAAACGTAACAAAGTGAAACCGAAGAATGCAGCAAAAAACATGGAGGAAAGGTCAGGAAGTCAAGCCGACCATGGATTACCCCTTTAAATTATGGTGTTACTTGTTAAGATAATAGTTTTAAGTGGGGATCTTCAAAATAAGTAAATATATATTTAAATTAAAAATAAAATATCTAAATCAATAATCTGCAAAAATATATATATAAACCTTTCATCATTACTTATATTCTTTATTATTCTTCCTTATTTGATAAAACTCCAAATATTCTAAATTCTATATTTAATTTGAATATTGGTCAACTCTAGTGACCTCTTCTTAACCCCCAAGCCCGTCTCCTGCAGGGTATCGAGATCTGGAAAAGTAAGGCTAACATCTCCAGCAGCCATTTGCTGGGATGAGAAATTGCTCTGGCAAACAACTTTGCACATGTTGCAGGAGCCAACTTGCAACTGTCTTTGCAGGTGTGTGTGCCTGTGTGAGTGCAACGTGTTTGTTAGCCAAATTGAATTTATGACCTGTGGCGTTACACTTACACCGAAGCACACACACACACACGCATAGAAGAGCCATACCGGGGGTTCCCCCAGGTGATGGGCGATGGGCAAGGGGCTTTGGGCTGAGCTCTGCCGGGCGACATTGTTAAATTTTGCGTTCTAATAGCCAAAGTGTTGCACCTGACAGGTGAGACAGCCGGCAACGAGCCAGAATCAGAATGTGCCGTGTCACACTTGACCCCAAGCGAAGCTCGTTGACTCGCTTTTCTCCGCTATATTTTTATTTTCCCACCGCCCTTCAACTGCGCTTCAACTGTTCTAATATGCCAGCTTATTTGATGGAGTTCCTGCCATCCGTGGCGCAAAACAAAGTCGAAAACTGGAGGTCCTTTAAATTGCTTGGCACAAGAGGATTTATTATGTGTTCAGATAACAAACTGACAAACAAAATCTGGCTTTGTTAACGGAGATCTGTTAACTATAAGTAGAGAAATGGTTAGTTTTTAGTTGAAGTCAAAATAAATTAACCAAAATAACCCAATAAAATAACCACAATAGTAATAATTTCCATTATAAAAGCATTAAGTAAATCTAAACTGGAATAATTATTATTATACTATCCACTTTTATTTGTACATTAATAGCTCCCCATTTTCGTAAAGCACTTCAGGTTTTAATATGCTTTCCCTTCGTTTGAAGTTCACTCGTTACAATTCAAGAGTTCCCAAACAAACGTAATAATTTTTCATTGCCTGTAATCACCACCTACCTACCTGCACACACATTCACACGGAAAATTCTTGGCCAGCTTCAATTAATTGAAGCCAACTTACTGCCGAAATGCAATCGACAATTTGCTGAAATCCCACGAGGGCCACCTTTAAGTGACTTCTGCACTTGGTTCCCCTACCATTTCCGCACTTCCTTCGCCAAACAATGGCCCAGAGTCATCCCCTATATTGGAAGCTGTGTGTTTTCGGGGAGGTGTGGGAATTGGGTGTCAACTACTAAGTTGCCTGGTTGGGCATCATCAATATGTTGTCCACAGCCAAAAAGTATCTATTGCCAGGACTGTAAGCGCACACCACCTACCTCAGAGCGTACTTTTCCTGTGCATAATTTCCGCAACTTGCTGGCAAATTCAGCATGGGGGGTGGAGTGAGCTTGAGGGTGGGGGAAAGTGCCAGGGGTTGGGGTGTTAGTGACAGGTTAGTAGGAAAACTTATGCGCGGACCGAAGGCAGATGGAGATGCCATTTGTATGCATTTGCCTAACTGAGCCGGGCTCTGAGCACGTTCCCATATGTATGAACAGAAGCACTGAAAATTGCTAATGACAAATCACTTATTTATTATAATAATATATGTTTTATTGAATTTTACTTTTATACTGCCGAAAAAAATATAATAATAATATAATAATTTAAGTACAAAATTACAAATTACAAAATACAAATGAATAGCTATGTTTCTTGCCGTGCACTTGGACTGGTGTATCCTTGTCTTGGCTACCGGCCCGGATCCGGTGAGGCCTTCGAGTGCGAGTGCGAGTGCGAGTCCTTGTCCTGACCCGACCCACTCAGGACCTTTACTCGTGCAGGAGCAATGTTTCGGGCTCATTGTTGATATCAACACAATTTAGTGTCTTATACATGCGACCCGAGTTGCTGCCACAGTGCCGTGCAGTTTCACATGCAACTAGGCAGAGCTTTAGCTAAATACCTGCCATTGCGCACCTGTCCCTCCCACAGCCTTCCGCCTGCCGAGCGCCGCCCGATGCCGCCCCCTTCCTAAGCAAACACACACGTGGGCGCATAGTCCATGCACCTGCATGGAAAACAAAATGAGTTGCATGTTGATTAAGTCACCTGTACACACTTTTGCACAAGCAAACAGTACAGTCTGCTGCTCCCACGCAGAAAGGGGTTTTGCAGGTGGGCTCTCGATGGGGATCGGGATGGGACTGGGCTTGGGGGCAGCACACGTTGAGAGCTTTCTGGCTTTAGCAGGAAGTTGTTGCTTTTTATGCAGCATCTGTAGCAGTTGTTGCTGCTGCTGCTGCTGCAGCCTCCTAAAAATTGCTTCATTAAGTGTTTCTTGTTGGCCTCTCGGCAGCTGTGTATTAGTAACGCTTTTATGCTAATGTCCTTCGAACAGGAGAAGGCCACAAAAACCGAAGACTGGCAACGCACTAATACAGGTGGAGAAATATTTGTTTTGTACACAGATAGAACCTGAAGTCAGTAATATGTATTAATAAATCAGCTTTTGAATATTTAACAGGAGATTTGGCTTCGAAATTATATAACTTATATTATTTATAATGCTCTTAGATGTTTCCAATTAATACATAACCATCAAGGAAGCTAACTTCAAAGCCAAAGTTTTTATACCCTTGAAGTTGAAAATGAATTATGAAATTTGAGCATAACTTAGGCAAAAATGCATTAATTTGAATTCGGAAAGTTATTCTGTGCTAGTTTTTATTAGGTTAACAAATCTGCATATTAAGTTTTACAATTTGAAATATTAAAATTTTTTGAAATTTTTGACAATTTTTATGATGTAACCCCTTATAAAATTTTGAAAATTTTGATAATTTTTTTGTTTTTTCCAGACATGGCTAGATCGATTCAGCTGTTGATGCTGATCAAGAATATATATGATTTATAGGGTCGGAAATGACTCCTTCGCAGAATTTCAAGCTTCTTACTAAAATTATAATACCCTTTAGAGGTATTTATTTAAAATTATATCTTTGGTATGGAAGGAGCCATAAATAATTTCCTAAAGAAATTCCTCTAAAGCACAAAATTAGCTCCCTAAAATAGTATCATTATTTAAATATTTAAAAATCGAAATCTAGATTAGATTTAGATTCTTTTAACACTCCAATATTCCCTGTGTATGTCAGATTTAAGCATTTTTGGCATATCCTGAAAGAATTTGTTAGCAAAGAGTGCGTCTGGGCACTCTTTTGTTTAGCTAAGTAGAATATTTGTGATAGCTCCACTTACGAATTGCAGTTTACCCCTCCTGTCAATGTATGAATATTTTTTAATTAGCTTCATGAAACACACAGTATTAAACTTTGTTAAAGATAACTTTGTAATAAAACTACAAGAACTGCATAAATATGGTTCATAGTTCAGGACTACTTCTCTTCTTAATTTCAGTTTTTTTCAAGCTGTCTCACTATCCTTTTTCCCAGGCCTTTTGACAGTTATCCCAAGATTTACAACGCCCTAAATCTCAGCTTTCCCTCCCTCTGCTCGCTCTCTTTCTCTCTCAAGCTTGTCTTGACGTTTAATTTATTTTTGCACTATTTTTCAATTATTTAATTTCCTTTGCAAGCGCAAACACACACTCAAGCACACACCGCAGCTAGGCAGTAAATGAAATGTAAATTGAAAACTCTGCATCTGCTTGGCAATCAGGATAAGAACGAAAGAACAACGAAGACTTTGCTTGCAACTCTTTGTTAAGCTCAAATTTCGTTCTGGCTTTTCGCATTTTGCCAGTATGGCACTTGAAATGTTTGTGAGTTCTTTATACAAAAATATTGACAAGAACATACTATTGTATTTCTTTGACAACGTTTTTCTTAATTTGCTAACTTATTTAAGCTTAAAAAATTTGTAGTGCTTCTTATTCTTAATGTAAGTATATAAGTATAAGGTTAATTATTAATTTATAAGACAAGTTATTTGTGTTACGGTTTTGATTTTTGCACCACTTCCGTCCCTTTCCATTTCCGTTTCCGGTTCGACTCTCTCCTCCTGCCGTTGCTGCTTCTAATTGTCTCAATTTGAGCAGCCACACAGTTTCAATTAGACGCAGTGCACACTGCCTTGACGATTACTTCACAGCTCCTCAACCCCCGCAATCCTGAAATCCTGAAATCCTGGAATCCTGGAGCCCACTCCCACGCCCAGCCCAATCCCCACATATTTGCGTATGCAAATTTTTCAAGCTATTTGCTGTGAAATTATGCCAGTCGCTGTCGATGCGCATACGCGGCTAATAAAATACGCAACAAACTACGCGATGCCTGAGTGATGAGGCAGCCAAGCGTTTGCCATAATTTATGTTGCGGTAAACCCGCAGCCGCCCGGCTCGCTTTTCCGCCCGATTTTCCACCCAACCTGACCCGCTTTACCTTTCAGCGCCCGTGTGCCCGTCGGCAGCGGGGCTGTTTATATTGCTTATTTAATATGTGCACGGCTGCCTGGATCAGCGGCAGTGCCAGCAGCGCCAACAATGGGGTTTCATTGAGTTATGCCGCTCATTTGGAGCGTCAGCAGTCGGCTGTATGGCCCCGGTCGTAGTCGCAGCCATAACAATGAGCTCATTTCCCCCGATTTCACCGCCATCCCGGCCAGACCTTCCCCTTAAATAGTGGCGCGTGTCAATTTAGCGCTTGGATGTGACATACTGCCATCCCACGAGCAGCTGCTCGGTTTCGAGGTAATATTAGTTTTCGTGGTTTACCTGATTTTTCATTATCCCAGAATAATTGCAGATATTTTCCTTAAATAACCTGAGCTGGTAGAAAACTTTGAGAGGAAGCTATACGTCATAGTTCATTAACCCAACAATATATATGTAGGTTACCTCATAAATAAATATTCATATTCTTTTCACATTTCTATTATATCGTTTGCAGGCGAATAAATCTAAATAGAGTGGAGTTCATTGATGTTATTGACAACAACCTTTGAATACGTGAGGAAGCACACCTTGCAGAGCTCTAATCCCTTTTTTATTTCTACCCCTCCTTTTTACATGTGAGTGTGGATTTTTTAGCCAAAGTTTCCCAACAACTTTTGTCAGGTTCTATCAATGGATGTTCCTTATCAAACATTTACAGACTGTAGGTGGGTTTCTATGGCAACCGAAGACGCTTGAAAGAAATTTAAACATTGCGTAAAGACTGTGAAAAATTATCAAGTGGTTAGTTTACAAGGAATTGAATTTTTTTGATAAATATTATCATTTTCAAGATCTCAAATGATTTTTATTTAAGATACAAACATGTTTCTTTTGATCTTTTATTAAAATATTATAGTAAAATATTATTTTCTAAGTGTTATGGCGTATGACGTGGCAAAACGCAGCCTAACTGGCTGGCAAGCGACATTTGCCAAGCTCAGTTCACTGGGGTTCAGTAAGTTCGGTTCGAGTTCGGGCTTACTTCATTTTTCATTCAAAGCGCAACAGCAACAGACGCAGTCTGCAGCAATGCAGCTGCTGTTCCTTGAATCCTTGTACATTTCAATACTCTTCTCCAGGCTAAAAAGGTAATACTTTTCAAAATAATTACAAAAAATTAACAGCTTGAAAATAGAAGAGGAATTATTTGTCATAAATTAAATGTCTATTGCAGTCTTGTAGGCAACAAAACACTCATTTTATTCACATTCACATTAAGTTCTACTGCTAAAATCTATCATTGCAATGTAAGGGAATTAAATTCTTCGGCCTGTCTTCGGACGGTCCTTTCTTCTTATTTCTGCTGCATCCTAGTCTTCCTGCTCCTCATTGCCTTTTGTGGCGGTGCTGCTTTTCATATAACAACAATATTTTATGCTCAGCTGTCTGGCTTTTTATGCATTTGCCCGGCTGCCTATGTGAAAAATTACAAAAAGCCAGCAAGTAGTGGCCAAGTGGCGAAAGGGAGGGTCAGAGTGCTCAGGAGAGGCCCGGGAAAATCGGGGACTGGCAGAAGGAAAAGTGGGAAAAGTGGCCACAGCCACAGAGACGGCGTCTAGGGCCAAGTGTTTGCCATGCACTTGACTGTGTTATTTTTGCCTCCTGTCCGGACCCGACGCATAAATCAACCTGCTGCAAGCACACACAATCCCGCACCCAAGGAGCGGATACATCCGTGCCCATGGACGAGGGGCAACCTCCCAGCAGAAGATCGGGATAACTATTAAAGCGAGTGGTGGCCCTTAAAGATGAGCCCGCAATCGGATGCGACAAATTTTATTGAGCATTGGGCATCAATGGTGCTCCGCAAAATGGGACACACCGACTAAGGAGGAACGTCTAGATATAAAAGTTCACCACTTATTAGTACACTTATAGCTCTTATAGCTTATTAGCAAACATGGAAAACGTCCTGAAAGTTATAAAATTTAATATTGATTTTTAGTCTTTACAAATGTTTTCTTATCTCAACTTTTACTTTTTCAAAGTCACCAACCTCATTTGTTACCCTTGACATTCCATTTTAATCAGGAGATCTCTGTCTGCCTGGAACTAGACTCTGGCCAACTTAAATAAATACACTTCCGGGAGGAACAACATTAGGAGCCCAGTCAGTTGTCAACAATGTTTAACTGGGTCGGTTTGCTGCTTCGGGCAGGCTACTATATTGGCCACGCTATTGGAGTTAGTAACTTCGAAGTCGACTGGCGGACAGGACGCGTGTTTACAAGCACTAGGAGTACCCTATATGCTGTGGCAAGCAACGTCATTATTGGGATCCTTATCGGCTTAAAGTTTATCGAAGAGGGAAAATATACTATATCTCTCAGAGGAGCAAACAAGATTTACAGATGTGTTCTGATCCTTGTCACTACACAGAGGATCACTGCGGGTTGGCTTAGATATGTTCAGGAATAACTGACTAATTCACAAATTTCAGTATTCTAGAACATCTTGAAACGATAATTAAGGCACACTTAATACATTTTTTTTTCTACTTTTCAGGACTCGTCATTCTGCTCAACCAATGGCACAAACAGTCCCAACTAATGATCGTGGCCAGAAATGCCATCAAACTTTGTCTGGCCAGGCCTCAAATTATGAGGATAATCCGCTGGAGGATTCTATTTAAGTTTATGAACAGTCTTCTAGCAGTTGTTTTCCCACTTTTATTTGCCTTATTTACTATCGGACTTGGGAATACCATGGTATTCCCTGGACTTGTCCTGCACCTTTGGATGACTGCCATCCTCAATATGGTCATATCGCAGTATTTCCTGGTGATGGCTTGCGTTCGGGCACACTATGTCCTGCTCAACACAGAGCTGCAACAGGTGATCGAGGAAAGCAGGAAGCTCAGCTCGAGTCTCTCGCCAAAAGCAGCCTTCGTGACCAAGTGTTGCGCCCTAGCTGATCAGCTGGACGACATAGCCAAGATCCAGAGCCAGTTGCTGTCGATTGTCCACCAGTCGGGTGCGGTATTCGCAGTACCGAAGTTGGTTATGTTTTGCTATTACTACGTATCCTCAGTGGTCACCACTTACACATCCTACAACGTCATCAAGATAGTCCGCAGGAACCCGGGAGAGAAACTGAGAGATATTATCGTGTCCTTCACATGGGGTTGCTTCTTTCACATGGATGCCATGCACAACGCCTTCATGGCATTCCATGTCCAAGATGGACACCAAGAGATGATTCGACTATTGGATGAGCGAAGTTTGTTTGCCTCTGGCTTGGATGCTCGCCTAGAGGAGACCGTGAGTTATATGGGACTATTCGGGTTACTATTTCAAACTATTTACCATTCACTCATAATTTCAGTTCGCGAACCTCCAGCTACAGCTGATACGAAACCCTTTAAAGTTGGATGTACTTCAACTATTTCCCATCAATCGCAAATCAACGTGGGCCATGCTTACCTCTATTTTATCGCATTCAATATGTCTAGTGCAATATGACATGGAAAACTTAGCATAGGATTAAAACCGAATAAAACATACTTTACTAATTGCATAAGATGATTTTTCTTGAAGTATATTTATATTCCGAATCGGTGTATATTTTTTTAAATTTTATTAAATTATTAATTATATGTATTATATATCAAATTGAAAGAAATGCAAAGTATTGTTTTGGTTGCAAATAAAATGAAATGGCCTTCTTAGCTTTACGCCCATTTCCCAATTTGTACCTTTTCAAACATGTGAGCCTCATTAATTACTCTTGGCTTTCAGTTTAATCAGTGGATCTATTAAATTAACTCAATTAATTCAAGTTAGAAGCCAGAATAAGAGCCATGTCAGTTTTTAAAAAATGCTCGACTGGGTCAGTTTGCTGCTTCGGGCAATCTACTATTATGGCCACATTATTGGGTCCAGGAACTTTGAAGTTGACTTGCGGACGGGACGCGTGTTCACAACTACTCGGAGCACTCTCTATGCCATGGCAAACAACGTAATTATAGTGATGCTTAGCGGCTTAAAGCTGATCGGAAAGGCAACTTTTACTGTCAGTCTTGGAGGGACACATCAGCTATACGTATTTGTTGAATTCACTTTGACAGTTCTGAGGATCACTGCAGGTTGGCTGACATATTTTTTTAAGAATTTCTAACTGAACTAAATATTATTTTAAAAATCTCCTAATACCTAAAAATGTATAAGGACTTTCCACTCTGCTCAACCAATGGCGAAACCAATCACAACTAATGCTCCTTGTCAAGGACTCACTCCGCCTCTGTCTGGACAGCCCTAAGTTGATGAAGATGTCCCGCTGGAGGATTCTTTCAATGTTCTTATTCGGCATTGTGACCGATCTTGTCCAAGTGGCATTCACCTTGTGCACCACCAACTATGCGGATCCAAAGATTTGCCTGGGGATAGTTCTGCATCTCTGGATGTCGGCTATCCTCAATCTGGCCTTGGCGCACCATTATCTGGTCATGCTGTGCGTTCGGGGGCAGTATAACCTGCTCAAGGCGGAGCTGAGACAGGTTATCGAGGAAAGCAAGAACCTGAGCTACAATCCCTCGCGAAAGGGAGTCTTCATGATCAGGTGTTGCGACCTCGCTGACCAACTGGATGAAATAGCCAAGCTCCAGGACCACCTGCAGTCGATTGTGGCCCAATTGGATGGGGTATTTGGAGTACAAGGCCTGATGATTGTCTCCGGTTATTACGTATCCGCAATGGCCACCATTTACACAACCTACAACATCTTCAAGGAAGACATCAAGGACCTGGGCACGAACATTAGGGATCTTATATTGTCCTTTGCATGGAGCTTCTTCTTCTACATGGCTGGCATCCTCAATCTCTTCATGGCCCTCCACATTCAAGATGGTCACCAGGAGATGATTCGTCTGTTGGAGGAGCGAACCTTATTTGCCCCTGGCTTGGATATTCGCCTGGAGCAGTCGGTGGGTTTTTTGTTGCTAATAAAAAATAAAATCATACTTACAGTTTAAAGAACTCTATCTATTAATTATAAATTAACTTTGCATAAGCTGTGATTTTGCTAATACAAATTTGTTATCCTTTTAGTTTGAAAGCTTCCAGCTGCAGCTTATTCGAAACCCTTTGAGGATGGATTGTTTCAAACTGTTTCCTGTTAGTCGCCAGTCATCGTTGTCCTTATCTGGATCTATTTTATTGAATTCCATATCCTTAATTCAATATGATATAGAAAACTTTTTCAAATAACGCGTTGAGAAATATTAAACAAATCACAAATATTTACGTTATTACCTTTCTTATTTCATAAACTCGGGTTCGGTGTGAAAAAAGTCTAATTATTTTATTTAATTTTTAGCGAGAATATGGCAATACATATATGTTTAAGACGAAAGATTTATAACCCATATTTGTTAATAACTTTGAATTAATTCAGTTAAAAGCAGAGTACACTTCACAGAATTAAACTAAGCCACAAGTCGCAGAAATTCTGTTTGATACTCCAGAAAAGAAAGTTCTCCCTCATAGCCAACCCTTCGTATTTATTGCACATACAAGAAAGTTCTGGCCATTAAAAATGTGAAAGTTTTCCCCGCTCACTTCGGTTAACTTCCTCCGATTCTTTGGGTGACGTTTATCTTTCCAAGATGAAAACATGAAATGGGTTGGTTTAATTAGTCCACAAAACCAAAACAAAACAAATGCTCGCCGGATAACTCAGGACAACTTGTGCACTATCTATCTTCATTACCTTTTCCCTGCATCCATAAAGATATGTGATAATTTCTTGTATGTGTGTTTCTTGCTGTTTTAATTGGGACAAAGCCAAAACTTAAGCGCTGATAAAACTATAATCAAGCGCAGGTTTCCGCTTCCAGGCGAAATTCAATGGCAGTTGTCAAGGCCAGGACATTCAGCGTCCCTTACCCAACCCTTCTCTACCAACGCGTTATTCGCTTAATGCGGTCATTATATGAAGTCCTCCATTCCGGGGATCCGCTTTGTAAGTCTATCTCATATGACTGTTGTCCCCGGCAACCAGGAGCAGGACTCATGTGCATGAAGTCGCATTGAGCAGTGAAAGAAAAATATTTTAGGCAGACTAAGACCAAGAGAGGAAAGTAAATAAATATTCAAAATACAAAGTGTACGTAAACATTAAATTAAGTTAACAAGAAAAGAAGATTATCTAGCTTTAAGCACTGTTTTAAGTAAATTTTAAAAGTTTTTCTATAACTATTAAATTTACCTTTTGTGGCTTTCATTTATTAATATTTTCCATATATTTTTTGTAGTGTAGGAACCGAGAAATATTCTTGGTTAATGATAATCTCAGCATCAACATGACCATGAATGGCAGCCATCGTTCTATCGTGAATTTGCATTATTTTTCCAGCAATTTTCGCTCTTATATGACATTTTTAATGACAGTTGAAATTTGATGTGCTCGGATTTCAGTGTAAAGTTTGGAGGTGTCCTTGAGCTAAATGAGGTTTAGAGAGTTAATATTTTCAGCTAAAAATTTGGGTGATAAACGCAGGAATAAAGGTGTAAGTTTAAGGTAAATATAACGCGTGTTGTGAGTCGAACTAAGATAAGGTAACAAGATCTTAACTTATAGGATGGTGATAAACTGATTGCCCGATAAAAGTTGAAAGAAATTCGTATGTGTACCAATTGTTAAATATTAGCAATTGTTATACAATAAGCTGTATTTTTCTGTAAAAATAGTTTTATTTTTTAACCTATACCCACCTAAGCCCAAGGACTTCATTTTTCCCCCATTTTGTGGCAAGTACCAAAATCCGTTGGCCACTTGTTTAATTTTGTGCTCAGCATTACGCTTAATGCGTTTACACAATAACCATGCGTTCTCACTGTCGACCCTCCTTTCGCCTGCTCCTCCGTCCTTTCCTAACGTCCTGCTAATGGCCTTATAATTACTGTCCACGTCCGACGAAAGCCAGCAGCGACGAGAGGCGGAAAAGAATTGGCCGAAAAGACCAAAGTTAACAAGAAACAGAAGAAAAATAAAAGCTAAATTTCGTTGCGTAGAAATGCAGCGGGTTTCATGAAATGCTCAAATTATGTACTTGATAGCAGTACTATGTCCTTCGCCTTTGCTTTCCTTTTCTGCTCACATTTTCTTCTATTTTCCTAATTTTTTCGTTTAAGTGTTGCCAAGCTTCAAAAAGTTGCTGTCGCGGACAGTCTTGGCTTGGCCTGAACTTAGCTCCTTTCCAGTTGAGAAAGCGCGTCTCAGTCTCCTTTTTACAAACGAATTTTTAAGCCCATAATACCGCATGAAATATTAATAAATAGCATGATTTTATCAAGTGCAAAATTTCTTAATTTAATAATAAATTTGAAACCGATTGTTCAAATTCAAATTCAACTCTAGTGTGTTAGAAAATAAATTAATTGCCTTTTGAAGATATTGGGAAATAAAACCTCTAAAAAGAATACAGAAAATCCAGCTGTAGCATACCTTTAAAATATTAGGAGGATAGAGCCATGGAAGACGCATCATCATCAGGCAGACGCTTTGGCGTCCTTTAAGTCCCATATAAAATGCGAAGATGCATCGCAAGGCCGCGCCCGAAGCTCGCCTTTATACGGCTTATATCTGCGGGGGGCTGTCGTGGCAGAAAAGGGGCGTGGTCCGTACCCCCAAGAGCTAGCCACAACTCTGAAATAAGAAAAATGACTTTCGCCGGCATGTGGCTCTAGTGGATAGATAGATGCGAAGCCAGACGAGGATGAAAAATGTAGCTGCTGAAAATTTTCACGCATGCAAAATGCCAAAAAAAAAGGAGAGTAACTGACAAGTGTCGATAAAATGCGAAAATACAGTGCAGCACAATATATACCTTCCAAATTACTTTCTAAAAATATTTTCAGAAAAGTAATCAAAAATATATGAAACTGTTGTTAACTTCAAAAGAATATAAGCAAAGCTTGATTTATTGTTATTACTTTATCAACAACAAAGGTCTTAAAGCAATCATGAACCGCACTGTCTCTGAAAACAAGACAAGTCTTTGGCTTGCAAGTTGCGGCTTAAAGCGATTGGAGCTCTTGAAGAGCGCAGTGGTGCCCGGCTAATGCAGATGACTCCTCGATGTTCACTCTAGCCGGGTTATCGTATTTTTCGAAGGACTATCTAGGACTGGGAAGCGGGGGACGGTGGTTAGTGGCGCCTCAAGTTGCGACCAAGTTGACTGCACGGTTAGTTGGGTCTGTGTGGAGCGGAGCGTCTCCATTGTCATTTTGAATTTGTAACAACATGCGCACACGACAATTTGCATTTCCGCTTGCCAATGGGGTAGTTTTTCAACCAACTCGGCAACCGAACCCCCGCTCGGAAAAACCCAAAAACCCTTATCCCTGTCCCTTCTGGGGACGAGCATTTGCTCGGGTTCCTTGGGGAGAATTTCATTTCACTTTGTGTGCATATTTCTGCCCGGCACGGACCTTTAAAGATGCAACGGAGTTTCCAAAATGCCAGTAGCACCAGCAGCATAAAACTAGAACCAGAACCAAAAAAAAAAAACAAAGAAGACCCAGCAAATTGACAAACAAAGATTCACTGAAGCCGAAAAGGAAAAACAACATGCAAACAAACACATAGACATTGCGAGCCAGGACCTCAAGCTCAGACCGAATTACACTGGCAAGAAGAGGATAATCCAAGATGAACTTGGTCTGAAATTATTTGTACCTAAATCAAAATCAATCATTATAGTTAGAATTGAATTTCTTTGCCAAAGTCTTTTTCACACATTGTTTTTATTTTCACGAATATGGAACGTAGCCAACGTTGCGTATACGTAATAAAGTTTCTTACCAAAGTTATAGAAACAGATTCTTAAAGTTTAGTTCTTGTTTAAGTAATTGCCAATTAAAAATCGGAATCTTAGAGCACGCAATAAATTTTTTTGATTTTCAACATTTTCCCCGGAAATTCCAATCATTTTATTTCTCCCAGTGCCTCTTCGGGCAGTTTATAATTGAACTGTGGCCCAGTCGAGCGAATCGAATGGCCAAACGGCTGCCTGGCTATACGAAAATAATGAAAATGCAACTTAATTTCTTGCCCAAAATGCAGGACACATTCGGCAAACACACACACAACACTCACGCACATTTCGAGCTGCAGCAGTAGCAATGCCATCCCTGCCAGTTGTGACAATTTTTGGTGTAGATGGATACTCCGTCTAGCCCTTTCCTGCCCCCGAACCCCACCACAGGCATGTCTCTTTGTGGTTCGGTGTGCATCAATAAAATGTTGGCATAAAAGCTTTGAGCCTGGCCCATAAACTGGGCGCACGTTGCGTATGCTTAATGCGTGTGCATGGACGATGGGCGAAAATCTAGATCCGTTGTCACAGTGGGAGAAAATAGTGTGACTCAATTAAAGCAATAAATGGGAGAAAAGCATTATGGTAAAACTGGACTCATTCTAAACCTAAGACCTATTGGCCGAAAATATACAAATCAGCTTGGTAGGGTCACGATATATTCCTGAAATCTGCAGTGCATAATCACTGCTATCAGTGGCCTTTGCATTGTCGACATTCCTCACATTCCCTCCGAGTCCATGGCCGTGGGCACCTAGTCATCAGGGGGCTTTGACAAAGAAATGGTATGGGGCGTTACCCGGTAACCATGGCAATGGGCACAATGGACACTAACTAACTGGCATGTCTGATTTGAATGTAATGGGTCCGTTTCTCCCTTTGTCAACTCTCCCCTCTCCCTTGTCACCTTTGAACTTTCCCATACGCTGGAAAATCAAATGCAACCTCAAACCAAAGGCAGAGCAAAAAAAGAACGATACCTGCAACAATTTGCGGCTTTTTCGGTGAGGCGGGGCACTCTCTACGCATAGTTTTTCGTTACCAATTTGAAGACCTCAATCAGTTTTTGTGCCGTTCGAGTTTGAATTTGATTTGTCCCCGCTGTTGTTGCTTGATTCAGTGTGCGTCCCTTATGGCTGCTTATTGGTTTCATTTTCATGTGGCAGGTGGGTCGAGCTGGCCAAACCAAACCAAACAAAAAACATTTTATGAGCTTGTTATTGTCGTCGTCGGCCACGCCTTTTGTGTAGTCCATAAAGTTGGCTTTTATTGCTTTGTCGTTGCCGCTGTTTTTGGCCAACTCCTAATTGGAAGTTCTAAATTTCATTGTTTGGCTTTTAAGCTTCAATTGTTTGCGGTTCGACTGGCCATAAATATTGAGTGCCGTCGGTCTCCGTCTCCGGAGTTGTGACCTCTTCTATCCGTTGCTGACATGCATGGCCCGTGCGTTGAGGTCAATCATCATTCAAACTGAGCGTCGGGCCAATAAAGGTTGTCCAAATGGCCGAACTGAGGAAGGGAGGCTACTTAAGGTAACAAAGGAAAAATGGAAGTTCAAGTATTGAATATAAAATATTATCCCACAGCCAAAAGTGCCCCAAACGGACCTCTCAATGTAAATCAACGACCTCTTATAACCAATCTGTTAACCCGCAAATTGAGAGCTAAGTATGTGTCGAAGGGCAAGCAGACAAACCAATTAAATGTACTTTATTCTGTCTCAAGAGGAATAATAATTTTTTTGGGATTTAATTATCATGTTGAATGCTTATCAATTCAATTGAACTTTTAAGCTTTATAACTAATAAATTTTTCAGAATCATTTCAAATATAAAAGGAACCCTTACAACAGCATAATTTTTAAGAACAATTTAAAATTTTACAGGCATTATTTTCAATAATGTGGAATCCAAAACCAATTCCATTTTCCCTTTGGTTTCTAGCTTTCAAGGGGAGCATTTACCAATTTGGCTGGCTAATGTAAATCAATGACCTCTTATTAAAAACTTTGAGACCCACAAATTGTCTGGCACGCTAAACTTTTGAACTTCTTGTCCGGCTCTTAGTCCTTAAAGAATCCGAACGAGGGAAGTAGGAACCTCTTCGCCGCACAATGGAATGCTTTTTGCTATTAGCGCACAAAAGTCAACAAACATGCAGGGAGCCAAGACGTCCAATCCAGCGCCCACTTAGAAATAAGAAGGAAATCTAGGAAAGGAAAAATTTCTAAAGAGAAAGAATATCAAAACTTAAGAATACCCTTTGTACCATTCAGAAAATTAAAAAGAAAGAAAATCAAATTAACTCAAAGGATAATTTCTTTACTAAGATATAATGATTTAATTCATTACTTATTTTAATTGCTCCGTAAAGAGTGAAGCACCAGGTGCAGCTGTAAAATTATAATTTGTAAAATCTATTCTTATAGTCTGCCCAATCCCAACATACCCATCCCAACCCATCGATTCCTGGCATATAAGAAGGCAAATCCTGGCGAGTAATGCCAAGAAAACTTTTCAATTTGTAGGCAGAGGAAAATCGTGGCAGACGAGGAAGGGGGGAAAAGCAGTGGGCATTGGAAAGCCATCGCTGGCTCTTGATCCGTGGGCGATGGAAAAATGTGCGCAGCCACTTGGAGTCGGACTTCCGAGTCTGGATTTGTGGGCACGCAAATTCTGTTTGCCGGAGTGTAATTTCTTAAGTAAAAGGTAAACACTTTGCGAGCTGTAACAGTAAGTGTGGTTACAGCGGCGCGCGATGCAAATGACAGGAGGGGTGGCGTGGGTTAATACGCCGGAGAGTGGGTTGTTTAACAGCCACCCACAGAAGTGGTGACGTCAAAAGCACTCACACCTCCTCGCTGGCATTCGTGTTGGCCACAGATACTCTGTTTGCAGTTCGATTTGAGTGGGAAAAATGAAAGAAAATAAAATGGAGTGGAAGGAAGTGTGAAGGAAATGGAAAATTGGGAAAACATTTGCTACAAGCACCATTAATTGCAGCTCAAATTAAATTAAATTATTGAAATATGTAAGGTCATGCGAGTGCTGACCGCCAGAAGGTAATGGTCCATCTATACTTTTATTGAACCATGGAATATTTTCCATGAAATTAATTTTATTTCCCTATTTTTCATTTACCTTTTTGCACTATAAAATTAACTTTGATCACCGTTTAACTTGAAAACCCCAAAGACGTTTTATTTGCATTTTCTCCTTAAATATACAGTTTAATGGCTATTATTTTACCTATTAAATGACTTTATTGTGTCAAATTCGTCGTGCAATTTGCGTTGCAATTTCTGCTATTTATGCATTGATCAGAAATTTGTTTACCTTGTAAGCTGAACTGCAAGCACTTTGGCATAAACAAGAGCAACAACTGCCCACAGCATGATTACAACAAACGAATCGAGACGAGATAAGCACACACAGATACACAAACACAAATAGAGCAGCCCCAGCATCGGAGCGAGAGATACAGACATCGACACACTCATTTTACATAGATTTATGTTGTATGCCTCACTTAAATATACAAGATTCAATGAATTTTCAATAAACTTTGATTGGCACTTTTCCTTATATGTGCACGTATGTGGAGCACACACCGTCCACAGGATGGCTGCCTGGTGTTGGCTGCTTGTGGTCGTCCTGGCAGCCTGACGAAGGGCGCACCGAAGGGTATGGGTATGGGTAGAAATCGGGAATGGACCAAACCAAACCAAAACGAATCGAAACCAAGGACTAGACGACACTGCAGACGAGGGAATTACAGTGTATGCATGTCCAGATGATGGACTGACTGCCTGCACCTGGACATTTTGGTCAAAAATCCTACGAAAACGGTCAAAGTTGAATGCACAAAAAATAACATTTAGCTGTTTTCAAAATTTTAAGCATGTAAAAATAAAGAAATAGGAATTTTGTCAATACGTTTTTTAAATTATTAGTCTTTAAACACTTTGAACTCTTTTATATTTATTAATAAACCAAACATTTCCCTTCAGTGTAAGCCAGTTTTGGCAATCATGGCTTTTAATTTTGGCCATTGCTTTGCTAAGGCCTCATCAGTAAGCCATGTCAAACTCAAAACAAACACACACCCATTCATAAACCAACAAACAAACAAACGACAAACAAGCAAGTAATTCATCCAAAACATTATTATTACAAAAATTTGCCTAGCTTACATATCAAAATAAAATAATAAAATGCAGAAAAAAGTATATGACAACCATAACAAAATTCGAGACTTTATTAAAGTCTAAGCTAAGGAGTTTTTGTTAAATTGATTACATTTCTCATGTTTGTAGTTTTATGCCCTTGCAGGGTATCATGATTTTGGTCAGAAGCTTGAAACACTTTGAAGGAGTCATTTCCGACCCCATAAATCATATATATTCTTGATCAGCATCAACAGGGGAATCGAAATAGCCATGTCCGACAAGAAAAAATTTGTGAGCCATTTTTTCAAAATTTTATAAGGGGTTACATCGTTAAAATTGTCAAAAATCGACAAAAATTGTAATATTCCAAATTCCAAAATAAGGTATGCAGATTTGTAAACGCTTTAAAAACTAATATAAAAAAGTTTTCCGAACTGAAATTAGTGCATTTTTGACTTAGTTATGGGAAAAACTCACCTACTCTATTTTATCTCAAATTTTCAAAATTTAAAAATTAAAGTTGTAAAAACTTAAAAACAATATGTATTATTGTTTTAGTCAGAAATAACAAAGGTATACAAACTTCGGCTTCATAAAGATTCCTTCCCAATGCTAAACCTTCAAACGAACTGACTTATCCTGCCATTTGCATAGCCTAAAATATCACAGGTTATTTCCACAGCCTGCAGGTCGGGCCAAAATTTAAGTAAACAATTTAGCAAAATGTTAAGGTGGTCAAACACATGTGAGTAGCGTGAAATTGCTAGCACACCTTAAGGTGAGAATTATTACATATTCGAAACACATGCCATTGCAGAGATTTCTTAGAGACCTAATAAAAAATACGAGAAAAATTTAAAATTCTGGTGCCTCTTTAAATGCCTTCAAAAAAGTCATCTCTTTTTCTCTTTAGTTTGAAAATTGGAACTATTCTCCACCCAATGTTTTAATTAATCCCAGGCTGCTCACAAAAACACACATATGCCCATGGGACCAAAAACAAAAGAGCCCAGGCATATGCAAAAAAATATAAAAAGGCCTGCCTGCGTTGCTACTCAATTTTACGCTTCAAGTTCAGCTGAAAAAAACGAGAAAAATCAGCTGCAGCAGCAAATATTAGGCGCACAAATGCCAGCAATCAAAATGCAAAGCTGTAAATAGAAAAAGTGAAAAAAACGAGAGGCAGGGAGAGTCACTAACAAACAAACTACGACACGCTTGGCAAAAGGCTTATTAAAAACGCATAAAAGAAAACGGCACGTTTACAAAGCAGGCTCACACGCACACACCCACGCCGGGGCAGGACACACACACACGCATACACACACGAGGCCCTGCACAGACACACACATATGCATGGGGCACTCGGGCGCATAAATCCGCGCTAAATGAGTTTAACACTTGGCTTAATAGTTTGGTTTTATGAAAAGCACAAAAAAAAGTAAGAAAAACCAGTGGCAAAAGGAGGAAAAAAGAAGCAAAAATAACACGACCATGGAAGCAGTGAAAAAAAGCAGGTTCCATAGCATACTTTTATGCGCAATAGAAAACTTGCAAATCGCTTTTTGTTTTCATTGCAGGCCGAGGCTGAAACAGGCAACAGAGAGGGCCAAAAGGGGCGCCCACGAGAGGCTGGGAAAAGGACTCTGAGCCAGCCGCCTTTGAGCCTTTAGCCCGGCTTAGTTTGTGTGCCGTTTTTGTTTTTATTTCTATTAGCAGACTGGCTTGGTCCACTCGCCAAATGAAAAGTGGAAAGTGGGTGGGACACCGTTCCTGCGTCGTTGCAAAAATATATGACTCTTTTTCAATGAACATGGGCAAATCGCAGTTAGTTGGCTAAAATGGCAACCAGCAACAATTGGTGCATGACAAACGAATGAAAATGGACCGGCAGAGGAACTGATTAGGTCTGGTTCACAGGGGTATATGACTTATTACACATACATATTCGAACTCTACATTATTATCACATTTTGAACAATTTGAGCTTAAGCTAGAAATTATATTTTAAGTTGTTAACAAGAAAAGAAAGGGTAACAAATGTTTTTATTGTTATTTCATATTTCCTATTCAATACTCTCGAATATAATCCCCACAGAGGTATCAAAAAAGTTGCCAAGAAATTGCACCTGCTTTAAATATTTAACTCACACACTCAAACATTCGGTTAGTGCAGCATGTGGCAGGCCAAGTCAGTACTTAATATTTCACAAGCTTTTTACTTTCAACATAATTACAGTTGCGGTGTCTGGCGGCACGCGTTTCAAGCACTTTGAAAAACTATTTGCACATGGAGCGGGAATGGTGAGTACGGATGGTGGGGGGTATGCTCCACCCCAAGGACGAGGGACGCAGTCGTGGCAGGAGAGACAGACACACATGCTGGGCACATACATAATTTAGTACGGCACTTGGACAACATTAATGTGTGTAGCCTAGCGCTGAGTGCTGCTCCTTCGGCGGCTCCGTTCCCGTTGGAACACCTAAACGGATACACCTCACACAAACACACACACACTGGCACCAGAATCCACGTGTATCCGTGCAAGGACACACCAGTACAGACACAAAAGTGCACCAGGTGTGCCTGCTTATATATAAGCATTAGCTGACGTGCACTGAACATTTTCTGATTAAATTTCTATTACTTATTAAGACAGATTTTATAAGCTATAAATTATTTATTTTAAACTAAAAGATGCAGCATTCAAAAATAAAAAAAAGTTTATTAAAGTTTTGTAATAGTATAATTCTACACATCATACTAATTACAAAAGTATTCGTTTTAAAGCGATACATTTAAGAAGTTGATGTATCTCAAATTTACAAATTTACATATTTATTTATATTTATTTTTAATACCAACATTTGTTTACAGTGCATAATATATTTATCCCTGTAATACATATATAATTTTGCGCAGTTTTTTGCAGTTTCTCTCGTATTTTATTGGTGGCACATCCTCTGCCAACGCAGGCTGCACTTTAATGTCTCCGCTTCCCCCTTTTTCCTTTTTCTTTCTTTTTTTTCTGTTGGTCCGCTCTCTTTTTTGTGGTCCTTGTTTTTATAATATTGTGTTTACCTTTGCTACTTTATGTTTAAGTGCAGCTGCACAAAATATTCCTCGAAAAAAGGACATCACAGAGCTGTAACGAAGAGGAACGCAACCTTAACAAGCAAACAAGCGCTGACAAGCGGCGGATGGTTATTCCTTGCCGACTGTGAACGAGGATGTGGATGTGGACGCGGTTGTTGAGGGTGTTTGGGAGCCTTGTTTTGTTTAATACTTTCTGTTTTTGCGGCGACTGCACAAATATTATTCATTGAGAAAGCTTAAATGCACTCAGCGCACTTTTTGCAGCTGATGGTGGCTCTACATCGGTTGGGTTTACTGAAGTTTTCGTCGATTCTACCTTAAAATTCGATGATAAGAACTAATCAATAATTAAAATTACTTAAAATAATGATAATAATTATTCTAGTTATTAGGAATGTATTTAACAATTGTCTTGCCTTTTAATTTTATAAAATTCTACAAACTACGATTTTGCATAGTGAAAACATTCCAACTAAAAATTTCTTTCCCAACAGATTGGCATTAAAAATTAAACATAAATAAACAATGCACGGCTGTGTGCGGGAAGGACTCCTCTGTCTTGGCTCTCGGTTTTCCTCCACCCAAAAACGTTTGTGATGGTAAATCTTTACAGCTAACAATTAAGTCGCATAACGAACGTTTTTGGGTAGTTATGGATGGCTGGGAAAAAAGACAAAGAGGAGAACTTTTTATTACCACACACTTGCGGGCTTTTTGGGAACTTTTCTGCTGCTTCCGATAAGCAGTTCCGGAAAACTTTGCGCCATATACAATCCCACACCGCTTACAGCGGGAAAACAGTGACTGCTACTGCAACTACAACTGTTCCGGCAGTGAGCCAAAGTAACTAGCCCGAAATGAAAGACAAGCCGAAACCGAAAACCAAAAACCGAAGCCAAACTACAGCGGCAATTAATTCTGAGCCCCTCGCCCCACACTCTCCCCCGAACGCAAAAAAAGAGCAGGAAACCAATGAAACGTGCCGGTTGTGGAGCGTTATCATTATGGAGCATCTTGTACCATTTAAATAATTACGAACTAACTAACCGAGAACCCACACAAAAAAAGTGAACGCATTGCGTGCCAAACGAGCGGACATTCAATGGGGTTCCTCCGGTTTGCCGTCTCCGGTTTCAGGTTTCCCTGCTAGTGAAAATTACCAAAAATAAAATTGTTTTTATTACCCCCCCACCAGAGTATTTGCTTATAAATAGTTCGCTCAATTACTGTTTCAGTTGTAGTTCCTTTGACATTGATAAGGCAGCGAACAAATTGGCCTCAGATAACACGGGTTAAATGTGCCCGAGGGCGTGTGCCTGCTAATTAGCAAGAGGAACGATCCGCAGATTGTTAATAGACCTGTTCCTATCTGAAAAAACATAAAGGGAAATTAGAAAATATATATTTTAATTTTAGCAATTTAAGCTCTAATAAAAAGAGATATACGAAAACACCAAGAACCAAAATTAGCTTAGTTTTCCATTTAACTCAAATAATTATAATAATGAAAAGAACAATTAATCACTTATGCCAAACAGACTTAAAAAATCTTCAATCATTTGCTATACTATTTAAAAATTCCCCAGTAAACTGTGCTAAATAATTTAAACATTTTCCACATCCTTTTCCCAAAGAATATCCCTGGTAGACTTTAACTTTTCCAGCTGCCATTTGAGCCCTTGGATCAACTGTCCGGTTTAATAAAGCTCTGTGCGATATTTTAATACCAAATTGACAGTGTCAGACAAAAGTGTTGCACTGCTGGCCCCGAAACCTCGATTCTTTGTTGTTGCCCCTCCGCTGATGCATTTTTCACAGCGCTTTTTTGTTTTAATTTTCCGTGTTTAATTTTTTGCTCCACTCTTTTTGCGTTGTCAAACGAACGATGCTCCGTTGGCCGAGGCCAATTTATCACACAGCTTTCCCCAATAGATTTAAATTGTCACATCGTTTGTCATGCGAACAGCAACAACAATGTAGTGGAGCAGAGCAGATGATACTGAGCGCGGTTAGCCAATTTTTATGACAAGTATTAATACGATGCATGCATGCATATATTTATTAATTATTTTTCACAAAACAAAACCATAGAGTGCCTAGAAAAAACGGTGAGTTCAGTGGGGAGAAATATAATTAGGCAGTCCCATCGATGTCTAACTAATTATGGACATAATACTGCTAATAACTGTGACAACAATTTGCCAATAATCCACTTTCAAGTGCACAAAAAACACGGATTTTCAGAGCCGAATAATTAATTATCCTCTTGTTGTAGTGAGATTAGAAATATTTTCTATAGTATCTAAATTTGTGTTTATAACCAGCTGATACATATTTTACTTTTCAACCAACTTATAATAGTTTTAACTATAATTAAAAATTCTTTATACATTTGGCATACCCCTCGATAGGGTAAAAACCATTGAAAAGCGTGACAAACACAATTAACGAGCTGAGCAGCACCACTGATTATTCACTTCTTTTCTCTCACCCGTCAAGTCTAATCAAACAAATTCAATTGGCATTAATGCGACAGCTAAATAATAAAATAATTTATGCGGCTCACCGAAGTGCAAACGAAAACGCAGCCAATGGCAAATGCTTGGGGAAAGTGGAAGTGGAAATGTGGCGGGTGTGGGGGATTGGAAAAGTAGACCGGAGTGAGGGCATTTGGAAAATCCTCCGGCAAACAATTGAAAACTAAAACGTAGCGAGTGTCTCTAAGCTATCCCAGCTGGGATTTCTATATCTATCTCCGGCTGTCTGGCTGTGTGTGTGCTGAAAATGTGCTAGAAATTAAAAGATAAAATACCAATTAGTGGCTCTCCTAGGCAGCTCTCGGTTCGAGTGGAGTGGAGCGGAGTGGAAGTGTTTGCTAATTGAAAAACAAACTACATTTGCAACAAATTAAGCCACAGACACGTACCGCAGTAGCAACAGATCCTGTCGAGGCATGGGAGACGTATCTGAATCCGAAGCGAACACAGCAGAAATATTCGCAAATTATGAAATATTCAAATACAGTTCCGTTCTGGGCAAACACAAATAAATATGAGTGTGTTTGGGCCTGGTGCTGGCTGCTGGAAGCAAACAAGCCAAGCAATTGCAATCAGCCGAGCTGAGTGTTGAGCAAGCATTGTGTTTGACACTGTTTGGGCTGCACAGCCCCCATTTGCCAACCCAACCTCGTGTGCAAGCGGAAGCGGAAGTTGCATTTGTGCCTTTGATGATGCGTATGTGGAGCATCTCGTTGGATGCATTTTGCCTCTGCTGGTTTGTTGATTTCCAGCTGCCTCGTAACACATTTAACCCGCACTTGCCACTGCTAAGCAATATTCCTTTCCATTCTCTATTTTCAATTCAATTTTTCCCTCATTCTTATGAAAACGCACGCAGTTCCGACATATTTCCCATATTTGCTCAATGAAATGGGGAGTCAACCCAAACGAAGTTGCAATGCCCTCGCAGGGAAATCGAATTATTAAAAGAATATTTTTGCTTTATATTACAAAACAGGAAAATACAAACATTTTTATGGGTAGGACTTTTAGATTGGGAAAAACAGACATACTTTTTATGCTTTGAGTTTCGGTATAGGGTATAATGTAACCGAAGGAAAGAGCAACTATTTTAACGATAGAAATTTGTAGAAATTGTAGATTTTGTTATACAGAATAGAATATCAATCTATGATTTTAACTTACATTTAAATTAAATGGAAAGAGATACTTTTAATCTTTATTTAAGGATATGTCTGATAAAAACACTGATTTACAACTTTTTCTTAGATTTGATCATTTTTTACATATAAAAAGATATCAGAAAGCACCAAAAGTCTCATGAAAACTTTGCTTAGAAAATTCCCTAGCCAATCAGAAACTGATACCAAGTATTGTGCTCTGCAATTACCCTGGGGAATTGGTAGCGACTCCCCTCAACCAAGCTGTTGGCTCAAGTCAAATGAGTATGTCACACATGACGTATGCGCAATTAATTTACGGCCATAAATTCATAGCGAATATGCAACAAAATGTCACGAAGCGCGGATAAATGCGTTCCTATACACACACGAGGATACGTATGTGTATTGGGTCCATCATTTTAAGAGCCCATATTGCAGGACGATTACGACTTAAGCAATTGCGGAAAGGGAACAAGGCGAACAGGCGAGAGTTATTGAAATGAAATGCTCGCAATATGGCCAATAAAAAAATATGCGGGGAATAAACGAACGCTTAACTCGAGCCGGGCAGCGAGCACTTGGCGAAAAATGTTTGCCAACCAATATCAGTGTATATATAGTACGTCGAGCATGCATATGTGCAAGTTAAATGCAGGCCACACACACACCAGAAGTTCATCTGGCGCTGCAGGCTCTCAAAGGATGATAAATGAGCGTAAGAGTTAAATGCCGGCAAAAGAAAGGGGCCCAGGCTCGGGCTCAGAGCAAACGACCGCCATTAAAGCTGTTTTACGGTCAGCTTGTGGGGCCAACTAATCGGAATCGAAGGCAGGACACCCTGGCGTTTAATAACTATAAGGAAATTAAATAAAACTTATTAGATATTAACTTCCCTCAAATTGTATCATAATACTAATACGACTCATTTATAAATTTATTATAATTTTGGATTAGTTACTTATATAATCTTACAGCTCTGTAAATTGTTGTTTAAAATGTTTTAAATATATATTTATATTTCCTTTTCTCAATAATAAAGAAGTTGAAGACTATTAATAGCTGAGGCGTAAGCTATAATTTATTCTTCTGAACTCTGGACTCATAGTAAACCCTAACTATTAACTAGAAAAACTAAGTAATGCCACGTAAAACAAAATATAAATTTAAACACATTCCATTTTTTCAAACTGATAGCGTCTCTTGAAATAAAATTGAAAAGGCATAGGAGCGAGTTGAATGTAAGGACCAACTCCTTCCTGGACTTATATAATTGAGCCACGAATCGAATGCGGAATCGCTCCATTGTCCACGGTCCCGATGTAATTGCCGATTTAAATACTCACCCCTCCTGCGAGGCGATCCTTTCATGCCTTGCCATATTTCCCTGCCCTGTGATTGATGGCAGAGGATGGAGCTGGAGGGCCAAGGCAGTCACCGCCATATGCCATATGGCATATGCTGCAGTCCGTATTCCATATGCTAAGCAGCTTACCCGAATGCCAAGACACGCATAAGGAGCTCAAATTAAATTTTTCTGCTTCGTCCCGCTTTTGTTTTTTCCCTTGGCCAAAGGAAAACTCTGCTTGCTTATGAGAAATTGCCAGAGCTGCAGCCGAACATGAAAATGAATTTTTCAACATGCTCTCCTTAAGCTGTCTTAAACAGCCAGGATAACACACTGGGAGACGCGGATACAGTCGCACCCATGTGTGTATGCGCTGGGGGAGCTAATAAATAATTGTCTGGTTAGCGGGAGACAAAAGGCGGTGCCTACCAGTGGATGGGTTGGAGAAGTCGGAACACCATCTTCGCACAAATAAGTGCAAATAAATCATGTCTCCTCAAGTCCTTCCCCCTTTAACTCTGCAAACACCGACACTGTGTGGCACAAATTAACGTCTTAAATGGGAAGGAGCAAGCAGAGTTCTGGGAAAAAAGCTGAGGAAGAAGATTCGCCCTTGAAGGGATTGCGAAAATTTCTACAAAGGTAATTAAAAATAAATATATTTTAATTATATATGACGGCCAAAATATAAACAGCAAATACAATGCGGGCAGTGCACATTTTCAGACCTCATTTGAAACTTAAATATTCAACCAGCAAACACCATCGGAATTGCGGCAGTAAAATCATTTTATTCGTTTCAAAAGAAAGCCCCTTCAGTGCCAAATAGAGCCGCAATTAACGGCAATTGTTTGCCATAATCTGAGATAGTCCTGAACAAAGGGTTAATTAAACAGTTACGTTCTGATTGTCTGCAATTCGCAACGCAAACACGAATGCGCATACAAATAGACAGAGTCTAAACGTAGTTTCACATGGAAACAATCGCGTTAATTTATAATCCTTTCAGCTGGCGAAATTGAATTCAGAATTAAGAGCCGGCCACTTACGGGATCCTAATTAAGTTATCTAGAAAAGCATCGAAAAAGTCAGAGAAGAGGGAGGAGTATTAAGGCAGCCTTAATAAGCAATGAAGAGTAAAATGCACTTAGGGCTTAAAACGCTTATGAATAAATCTTCTGACGGAAGAAAAATAAATCTGTGTTGAGCTCTTTTTAGCGAACGCCTCTTACTCCTTACTTAGCTTTAACTTAAAGGTAGAAGACCGGCTTAATCCTTGATTTGTTCTCCCTTTGTACTTACTTCCTGCCCAGTATACTTATGTATATATGCTATGGCTGTTCATTTACCAAGTCCAGTGGATTCCATCAACTTTAATTGAATAATTCAGGGGCTTCTGCCGGGATGCGCTGCACCACTACACACATTACCGAGCCAGTGGTTAGTCCACAAGCGATTTATAACGGGCCAGGCAGTAGCAACAATACTTAATGAGATATTTTATCTAAGCATTAGCCATAACACCTATGAGAGCTGCTACCAGAGGCAAGAGAAACTGTTCCTGCGGGAGGATGTTCAGGAAGCTAAGAAGTTATCGCAGCAGGACACTGGGAAAAACTACACCTAAACCATGAAGAGCAATATAAAGGTTGGATTTTGTATCTAAAATATATTATTTTGAATTATTGGTAATAGATATAAATTCACAAATGTCCTTTTATGGTAACTTCTAATAAATATATGGCACCTACCTTCTTTAAGCATGAATGAACTATGAAGTATTTTAAAAGTATTACACATACAATATAAAATAGAAATTTAAATGAAATAAAATATGGAAAATATCTAGATATTCAAAGAGTCTTTCTGGTTTCTCCTTGTGCTCCTAGGACTCTAAGCACTCCTGGAAACACCCACTCAAGCAACAAGCAGAGCCTATTTGGCTGTGTGGGTGTTTTTAGCAAATTAGGTTAACAAACTAATAGATACACGGGCATGCAGATGTGTGTGAGTACTTGAGGGGTGTTTGTGTGGGGGCAATCGGCCGGCAACAACTACAACTTCATTAGCTAATTCGATACGGAACGGAGGTGAGAAGGGGCCGGGGGGCTGAAGGGAGGTGCGGTCCCACTCGTATGCCAATAAACACAATTTTACGCTAATTGGGTAACAAATATAATTGCCAAGAGCAGCGTAATAAACCACAGACAAACACACAGGCCCACACAAAGGCTCGCACACACACCGCACTTGGAGCGGCACATACGTGCATAAATATCGCAATTGGAGAAGCATTCGCTCCTGCAACTGTTGATACACGGGCCGCCGCCAGGGAGAAGGCATCTGGATTGGGCCATGGGGGCAGGAGATATCCAATCGAAACGTCAGCCATTCACTCACTCCACTGGCCTGACGAGCTACTCCGATCTCTCGACCTCAACAGGTTCATTAACTAAGTAGCTGCGTTGTCCCGGCAACTCGACAGGGTCCTCATCACAAATTTAGTCCTGTTTCCCAGTTTGAGCGAAGACTGAAGAGTTGTGAAGTGGACTGCAGTGAAGGGCGTTTAAGGGCGGCAGTTCCACCTCTTGTAATTAGCGTCGAGCGGGACAAAACGCTTACTCAGCTATTGTAGAGCATCAGAGAAGGGAGACCGATGGATTCTATTAGCCAAATATATCGAATAATCCTCAGGAATAAGCTTATCCATAGAAGATAATACATAATTATTTTAAAAATTTGTTTACAGGAATCTAAAATCTTTTTTGCTAAAATATAAATAATTTGAAGCATTTACTTATCAATTTTATCTAGTTTACTGCATTATGCTCACTGTAACTTTAAGTTTCTTAATCCGCTTTTTCCCTGAATCAACTGCATCGCCCACTATGGGATTATTTTATTTAAATGTCAGTTACATTATCTCAATTCATTCGCATTAGTATTCGATCTACCCACGCACCTGCCTTGTTCCGTTTGTTTGCCGCCACGTAATGAGTTTCTCAATTCATTATTAATTAAAGCCTAAATAAACTCTGGCTAAATTATTATCAATCCAACCCAGAGCCGCTCGCAAAGTGAAAAATTCCCCACCACCAGCTCCCAGCCCAACCGAAAGGCCACCAGAAAGCACCACTCCCTGAATGGGAAACCAAGGCAAAGGCTCACGCAAAGGCACGGAGCGCAAATGTTTGTTTGCCTAACGCGGTTCGATTTATTTGCATTTGGTTAATTGAAATAATTGTCCTTAATTTGTTTGTGCCTCAGAGCAATGACAAGCCCCCAACCACAGCGCCTCTCCCTCCAATTCGACTCCGGCGAGTCCTTCTTCGGGGCTGCCGCAATTGATTGTCTGCGATTCGCGTCGCTAATGGCGGGGAAATCAATTACTTCTAAGCACTCGGCGAGTAGCAGGGAAGGGAAAACGGGGCTCTCGGCGGGGCCCGGCACAAAAAATTGATTAAAATTGATTTACGGCCGACAACCACTGACAAAAGTCAAATGGCAAGCCAGACACCGAGGCCATCTTCCCTGCCAATCCGTCGACCTGGATTTCTTTCGTGAGGTATCTTTTTTCACATTATGGTAGCCAAGAAATGCACAAGTAAGTTATATTTTTGGAATACTTAAGAATATTCTACACGTGTAAATTAAACCCGACTTTGAGTTTAAAATCTTTGCCGCACAACCTTCTATTGCCTTCTAAAGCCTAACTTTATCTTTTTAAATGGAAAGGTACAAATCTCTTTATTAACTATTTTATTCAAGAGATTTCTCTTTCACTGTCATACTATTAATTCCTTCATTTTGCTCATTAAAAATTTTAAAAGATTATAATAAGCTTAAATTTTTGTGTAATTCTGAAATTTTAATATTTTGTTGCTCCACTTTAGATATGCACAAATTCCTATTATCATATCATTAGCTACGCAATTATTCGGCAGAATATTTAAATTACAATTACCTTAAAATATGTATCATGTAGCATTTAATTAACCAAAAATCATTGCAGTATTATTTCAATTATATCTCACAAAAATATAGTATTTAGTTATGACCTATAGTTTAGGTTATATCAAGGAAAAATGTTTGGTACTCAAAATATCCTGAGTTAGACTTGAGAAGAACCCACCTCAGTAGTTACATAATTTTAGTCTATTATCAAGATAAGATAAGATTACGATAATGCACTTAAAAGTATTATTAAATAATAAATGCACGATAATATAATTATGATAGCAACCCTTATTCCAATATACCCCTGTGGCTCTGCTTACAAGCCACTCATCCCGGTCAATTGGCCAAAAAACATTTTATTTTATTTCTGCCAACTCAGCGTCGCCCAGCGATGTGTGCGAAATACTTTTCATTGGCTGGTAATTTTGCGAAATTTTCATAAGCGTGCATTATGAAAATATTTGCGGTTATTAACGAACGGACGACCGAATCGAATTGAATTGAATTGGATGCATTGAGTGTGGTCAGAGCAGGGGAGCCCACCCGTCCGCCGAAATTTTGTGCTGCCTAATGCATTTGCCAGAACGACTTAAAATCAATATCAATATCGATAATAACGTTCCCCGCTGTTGCAGCATTTGTGTTGGTATTTCTCCATTTGCAGGCAATTAAAATGCGACAGCCACAAAGTGTCGAGTTCCCTTTTGGTCCTGGAGCCCTGCGCTTTACATTTCCCCACATCGCATGCATTTTAATGGAGTTGGAAAAACGCGGGGAAAATAATTGATGCATTAGCCATCAGGGGGTCCTGCGGGAGGTCCTGGCAGTTGGCACTATCCACCAATCTTCTCGATCAATGCACCCGATAGAAAACTGTCAAGACAGTGGAAACAGTTTTCAAACTTGGGTTGCAGAAATCACGATAAAGGAAATCTGTACAAAAATAGAATTTACATATTAAAATAAAGATACAAATTTGGAAAAACCCGAGAAAAGAAGTGGAAAGTATGCATAATTTTATTAATTTTACTTAAAGTAGAAAGATTATCAGTAAACTGTAATCCAATTGATGCACTTCAACCAGTAATTTTTAAAACGAATATCAACTAACCCACGGTTCGTCAACTGTCGCGACTCGCATTCATAAATCAAATGAACGAAAATGCATTTTCAATGTTTTTTCCTGAATGTTGATTATGACTATTTGATATTTGCTCCTATTGACTGCGAAGAGGGGAGCTGGGAGCTGCATTTACAAGCGCTTGGCCTGGCCAACAAAATATTCATAATGCGGCTTACATGTCGTATGCGTGATGTGTTATTCTTTTTGCGGCTTGCGGACCAAATCCCGCCGCAGGATTTCGATGGAGTGAACTGCGGGTTGCGGAATGGAAAAACTGCGTGCTTAGCGGTTTCGGTTTGCTGCATGTTTCTGCCAGCTCCCATATCTGTCGCCCTATTAGCACCATCTAGCACTCTACCCCTCTTTCCTCCCCAGCCACCTACCTCGGTGTCATTCGTATCTCTATTTCCCAGACGTGAATTTCCAAATTGAAATAAATTGAAATGCGTTTTCAGTGTTTATGCCATGTCCATGGCTGAGGGTCCGGAGGTGGGTCAAAGGAAGCGGATTTATGGCGGTTCGGCTGGGTTTGATTTAGACAGAAAAAATTGAAGCTGACATTTGTCTTTTGGGGTTTATTATTTGTTCCAAAATGAATAATACTTTGAAAATATGACATTTTACACATTTATAGGTTAAAGTTTTCTAAACATAAACATAAATTAATTTATTTTCGAAAACTAAAATATTCTACTAAAGTTGATTTTCCTAAGAAGTCGAAATTATCCATTTTATCTTATTTACTTTTACTTTAAATGTATTACATAGTAGCAACTGCTGCTTTTAATCAACTTTACTACCAATTTATATATGCCGTGGCAAGTGAGCTGCATAATGGACTTGCCATGGCCATATCAATGCTCAGCCATCGTGGCAGTGGTGCCGGAAAAAAGCGGTATCAGGGATCGGTTGAATGGTCGGTGGCAATAGCAGCTGTCCAGCCTGCCACGCCTCAACTGCACAACCTCCCAAGAAGAATAAAAAAATCGTAGCTCTTTGGACACGGAAAATATTTTTAAAATTATTTAAATGGACTATAAGAACTATTCTTTATTTATTATAATTAAGTTATTTTATAGATTGATTTTAAGCATTCTTTAAAACAAGTTTCAATGTTCTATATGCATAACATTTTACTTATAACTCAAATATGTTCAGACTTGGCAAATTTCCAATTTCGTGGAAACCGATTAATATAAATTTTTTGGAAACACTTTCTCTATATTTTCTTTCAGTGTTTCCTGTGCATATTTATTCGTTGTCTTTTACTTTGCACTCTGTTTCGCATTTCGCTTTCGCACATATGTATGGAGCTTACTAGTTCAATGTTCGTTGCCATTTTGTATGTTGTTATTTCTACAATATTTTTATTTTTTTTGGTTTTTGGATTTTCCCAACTTTGCTTTCGCATGGTGCTAAGGAGTGTTGGTGGGGAGAGGGGTTAAGAGAAGTTACCGCGGCAATCGTAAACGTTCAGGTGCACCGCAGTGGCAGCAACAGAAACAATGAGAGGTAATAATAACATCCAGACCAGCGAAACGAAAGGAGCATTGCTACAGAAAAAGAAGTAACAAAAGTCGGATACGAACCGAATATTTATATATGGAAAAAATGCAAACTGGAAACAGGAAGCGGAATTGTTTATTGTCTCGGTTGTGGTTTTGTTATTATTTTTGTTGCTGCTTTTACTGCAGTTCAAGTGCTCGTTGCACAAATCGATTAATTCGGTCTAGCAAGTCAGCCATGAAATACATTTTTAACTTAAGGGCTGTAAGCTGCCTGAAAGAAATTTAAACTCCTTTGGTAATGCATCAATTTTAGTTTCGAAATAAACAACAATTAAGTAGAAATAATATTATTTCTACAACACATCTAAATTTGATTACTCAAACTCGTAGGGTTTACTTAAATCATGACCACTTGTGTAAATTTATTCGCTCAATGCATCAACAATTTGCAGTCTGAATAACAAAGGGTTTAATCAAATCCTCGGTAACCATAAAGAAATTTGCCCGTAAAATTCAATTACCAACCATTGTGGATATAGTAACCGAATACATATACCATTATTCATTTCATTTATGGCAGTCAATTCATTTCATTTCAATTGTTTTTTGGCTGAGGCGCACACATGGCGAATGCGTAATTTTGTGGGCCAGCTGGCAGAGAGCAAACAGAACGGCTGCTTGAAAATTAATTAACAGCCAAGGTAGCGACTTCCCTAACCCAAGAGGGAATAGTTTTAAAACCACAAAGGGGTCTCTACGGAAAAAGAGGAAAAATCAAATGCTAAATCCAATCGTTCCCTCAAGTAGGAGCCAAAGCAAAGCCCCAAAAATTCCATTCAAATGCTACAGATTGGATTGGATTAACCAAACCTGAGGTACGAAAACTTTACAAGCAAAGCACTCACTCACTCACTCAGAGCCCTGCTGCTCGGCAGCAAATCAGTTTTAATTGATATTTACCAAAGTGCTCGTGTAAGCAAACACTTTCCAATTTGCGTCGTCTCTCCAGCAAAATTTCCACGCTTTTCCCAACCCTTTCTCCCACATTTTTGCCTAAGAGCTTCTGCGGAAAGGGGTGGCTCACAAAATTCTAAAATAAAACACAAATAATTATTCCTTTACTTTGTGTATTGTTCGGCGCTGATATTGAGGTAGGTATGGGTTTATTTTATTAGTTTGGTTGAGGTATCCTGTAAAACATTCAGGGTATGCTTTGGTTTTGTAAAAAGGAGAGTTTAAATACAAATTAAAGCACGAAAATAATTTATTCTTAAAGGTTTGTATTGCTATTATAAGATATGATTATTGTCTTAGGATTTAAAAAGATAATTGAGTCAATTTTTTTCCAGGGTTAGCTGCCTAAACCTACAAAAGGTTCCCCAGAGAGCAAGTCCTTTATAAACAATTATTAACATAAGATTATAGCTAGTTGAGACTTTATGCAAAATAATGTTAAATTTAAATTTATTTAAAAACGTATTTATAGATATTTAAATCAAATTATAACCAGTTAATAGTATTTATTAAGAAACAGCATTACCTTTTCTAATGATCATTTTACCAATTTCTTCAACAACAAAAAACTGGGTAATCTGTCGTCGCTTTTCCTGCAGCTCCAGGATTTTCCAATCGCTGTCATTGTTGGCAATTGGTAAACCAAAGCTGGACGCACTTGGCCAGCTTCTGTTGACAAACTGTTGAAAAGTGGTCGGTGGGAAATTAACGTTTCACCGCAAAAATGTTCGCCAGTCGGGCCAGCTCAGACTCACCACCAACTGTACTACATATCCTGGCCAGAATCCGGGTGAAGGAACTGCTGGCGAGGACGGGTTTTTGGGGACACAGTTACAGTTCCAGTTGAAACTGGCGGCAGCGTTCGGAGTTGCAATTTGCACTGCAATTGCACTGCACTTCACGCAGACACACAAAAATGTTAACCGAAAAAGTGCAGGCCGTTTGAGTGGTTGTCAATGGTTGTCACCGCCGCGTGGACGTGGACGTGTGTGTGTATGAGGGGGTGTGTGGCTTTTGCGGTATTGCCTTTGCACACACTTGCAGCGTTAATTGATCCTGCAGCGAGCGGCAATAAAGGATTTGATTTTCAGCATCACAAAAGACAGTGAAAGCTGGGAACTAGCAGTTCGGACTCTATGATTTTTCAGCCCACTCTACCAAGTCCTGCGCTACTCTCTACACTGAGGAAAAGTTTGTCATTCAGAAAGGAAAGTTCTTGAACCTGGGTAACTGGTTAAATGTTAATATATTCGATATATTTTCTAAAATACAAAAATTCATACGAAAGAGTATATAATTTCGAGGTAAGTTAACATGTTTTTGTATACTTTAGGAAATAACTTGCTTTCTTTTAAGTCACTAACTATTTAAGGACTTGCACATGAAATATACTTTTAAAGTATTTAACTATATACTTTTTATTTATTTTTTTTTTTTCTCTCTTACAATCAGCTTGTGAGCGATTGCCTTGTAATTGAATTTTAAACTTTATTTACTGTTTGCTCCCTCCATCCCCGATTCCCGGCCTTCTCCGACTGGCTGTGCGTGTGTCTAAAGCTAAAAGAGACAGTTACGCCTACCGCCAAGGGGGCGCGGCACTCTGGAAAAAATAAAAATAGCAAAGAGTCGCAGAACTGGTAGTGAAATTTGTGCTGCGAATGTACTTACAGTTCAATTACCCAGGCAAGAAACACCAGCATGCAAAAAGGACTCTTCAAACACCCACCCCAAACCTTGTAGACACACCTCCACCCCTTCGCTCATCTCGAATCTGGTTAGAAAATACAAAACTCGGCAATTTTCAACGATTTCGCGCTGTTCAGCCTGTCAATCAGAAGAGCGCACAAGCCAGACAACAGACGAAGGCTCTACGGAAGATTTTCCAAGGGGGAGACGGAAGGACGAAGGACGAGCTGGCAGCTGGCTGGCGTGAGTGAGTTATGGCCGTGTACTGATAGAGTGAAGGGATGAGCAAATATCGGGGAGTCTTCGGTTGGCAGTTACTTAGCCCTAAAACAAAACAGAAAATCCAGCAAGCAGCGAACAGTGGATTCTAAATCCCAAATAATATTTGAAATAACTAATCATGTTAAATTATAATTAGTGCAATATCTGGATTAGTTCCTAAAACAAATCCTGTTTAATTTTCTACTCATAATAACTGACTAGTTACATCAGCATAAGTATTTCACTTTAAATTCCATAAATTAATGTTTGCTTTGAACAGTATTACCCTACATGTTAAAAATAGCTTAAATAAAAAAATTACTGAATGAACTTATTTGATGTTTTCATTGACATTATCTGACATTTGACTGGTTGTTGTCTTTTTTGAAATACTGCAAATCCCTCCAAATACATATAGGGTTAACTGCTGTATACAAATGGCAGCCACTGTAAGCTCTTTTTGACATTCTGCCAAAAAATGTGAAGTGCAGGCAAGGCCAGACAGCTGGTGGAGGGAGTAGGAGAGATGCTCATAAATGTTTCGCCCGACAGAACACAATAATTTTGTGCTGACTTCTTGTTGAAATTTGTAAATTTACGCTGAGCCAGGCCGAGCTCCCTCCAAACATGTGTCAGCCAATCAGATAGAATCGGCGGAATCGGAATCACAATCGGAATCAGACAGCTTGTAGATAATCACGCCAAGCCATTGACAGCTTTTGGGCCCAGATTCGGATGCGAACAATGCAGCCAGCAATAATAACAATAATGAAAATCATAATGGGGGGAAATCGAAATGGAAACGAGCAGAGTTTGCCAAAAATGGCACAATGCAGCGAATATTTAAACGTTTGCCAGCCCGTTTAGAGGGTCCAAGTAACGCCAAAGGGAGCGGGTGCAGCTCGGTCCGGGCCACGGTTTCGGTGGCGGAAAATGTTAAGCCAAGCGGAGTCAGCACAAAAAATGCATTATTAATAAGTTGTTAAATTTGCCGAGTAAACAGAACATGGCAAATAAATAATTTACTAGGGAGGGGAAGGAGAGGGATTGCCAATGGGTGCAGGGAGAGCAATACACTGAGGAGAGCTAGAGGTCGGTGGGGAAATAATTTATAAAAATTATATTACATTCTAAGAAACTCCTACGAAATTGCTCCAAAGATAATTATATTTTTTTTGAAATAATTATATGTCTTAACTAAATCACAATCATAGAAAAACAAAACCTTTTCCCAGTGCATTAGTGCACTGTAGTGAACTGCATCGAACTGAACCAAAGTGAACTGGAAATTATGCACATCGCCCGTCGAAACGATGAAAAGCAACATTCCCATACCCGCTTTTCCTCGCCTTGGGTTCGTATTCTACGATTACAATATTTTGAATATTTTATGCCCGCGAGGGCTGTACGGGAACTAGATGGAAAATCGAATGTTCGATGACTGTGGTGCTCCTTCCCTCGCCCTGTCGGCCCTGGATTTTTCCTGTTTTTCTGGCTGTCATATCGCTGTGGATGGAAATGTGGATGCGGATGTGTGCAGGCGGCTGACTCTAATGCAATTTTCCTCGGCGCACGATGTGTTGCTCGATGTCAACGTGATGTCCGCCTTCGAAGGCTGTCTTCTTCTCGGGAATACAGGCAGCAGGATCTAAGGGAGGTGGAGTCGGAGCAGCCGCATCAGGATTCAATGTGCACAGCTGGCGATGGAATAATATCAAACTGTGTTTATGCATTTGCAATGCAGCAGCACCGGCAGCTTCTGTAGCAGCAGCAGGAGGCAGGACGAGGCAAGGGCACTGTGACAGCTCCTTGATGTATGCAACTGCATCGCGGAGACCAAAACTCGTTTTGGCCCCTTTCCCAAATGCGTTTATGTTCTCAAGCTATTTTTACTTTTAATATCCACTCAAAGGGAATGATAATTTTCAACATAAGTTTTCACGGACCAAGGCAAGCATTTCCCACCAAAAAAGCTATAAATAAAAGTAAATAGGGATCGAAATGATGCCAAATAATTGATACGATGACGATGTGTGAGGGAAACCGCTTAAGGGAAGCTGCCTCCTCCAATAAATACGATTCACTGCCACTTTAGCAATAAACTGTTCATTTTGCGAGCAACTTGCCGCCACGGAATGGATAAGGATGCAGGAATGCAGAAGGACGGAGACAAGTTGCGGAGCAAGTGTCAATTACGCCGTAATGGCCAAAGGATGACCGAAAAGGCCGCAGCAAAGTGGGCAAGTGGTCAAACTCCTCCATTTTTGCTGCAGTCATCCGCAGCAGGACCAGTCGAAAGCGCAAGTGGAAGCGGCGAGAGCAGGACGACAATCAACGCTTTTGGCCAGACAAGGATATTACCGAGCAGCTTTGAAGTGGCCACACCACCATCGCATCAGGATGATGACAATGGTTTGACTGGCTTCGGTTTAGGTTGGAGGAGTCCCAGTCCCGGCAGCGGCAACAATCGCAGCAACAGCCACACCAAGGACACCACCAAGTGCGAAACGGAAGTCGACAAAAAGCCGGAAACAGGAAATGTAGCAAACACTAAATCAGTGAAGTGCATTAGAACACACTCACTCACACAATACGGTTTATGGTAATATATTTTATGACAACTAAGAACAAGTGAAAACATCTTAAGAGTTTAAAATTAAAGATAAATTATAAAAGCATTAACATTTGAAAGATATACAAAATAAAACAACAAAGGTCAAATTTATTTCTTTATCTTTATCTTGCTTACTTCAGCTATTATTTTGTATCAAAATTATTACAGTTTTCCATTTTATATAACCTTAAAACCTATATTAATACCCCTCAGTGTTGGCTGTCCTTCCAAGTGTCCTTGTGTTGTGTATTCGATATTGGACAGGAAGTGCCATTGGCTTGGCTTTTTGCTGTCTGCAATGTAACTGATGTTGGCAAATATTGATTCCTTATAGCAAATGAATTGAAAGGATCTTGGGCGCGTGTCGGGCAACCGACATGTCATAAATCAGCGGGAAGTTTCCAAGAACCCAGCTCTGATGTATTTCAATTAACTCTGGCATTCCCTTTGAAGTCGAAATTAGCCAAGGAGACGAAGGGCCATTGTGCAGCTCGGTGGGAATATGCAAAATATGTGATTACGTGCGACCAGCAACCCATTCGTGCATCACAAGGATGTGCCATCCATGGTCTCCTCTTTCCTATTCAGCTGACACTGCCATATCCTCGGCAGGACCCCCGCTCATCCCTCCTTCTCATCAGCGGTGTGGCCCAATGTCAAATTACCCGCAGACAACGCGGTCTGCTATTGTTGACAATTTCTGTCACTGCCGCTGGTTCTTGTTGCTCCCACATCCTTGAGATCTGCAAGAGTTGCCAAAAAAAAGAAAGGCTCGAGGGCGTGACAGTTGTTCATCATCAGCAAGTTGGCAGCCAATCGAAAAAAATTTAAGAGACAGCTTGAGACTACCAAAATATTACGGTTTTTATTTGAAGAAAGCTATATAAAGGTCACTATTAAAAGTACTAGGTTATATATTAATTTTATATTAGTTATATATATCGACTTTATGTTTTTGTTGTCAGGTATCTTAAGGGATAATTTGGCTTATAAAATATATATGGCTTTGCCATATTCAAAGTTTTAATTGAATATATAATTTTTCGTCAAACTAATAACTGATTGAACTTAAATTTCTCCCTACTTTCGGAATTTGATATAACTTTATAATTAGATTGCATTTGCCAATGAAACGGAATTCAATTAATTAAGGACACTTCTGACAGTGAATCGTGTGCTGTTTAATATTAGAGCTTCAATCACATGTAGGCCAAGAATAAAAACTGCCAAGGGGATAACCCAATAATTAAGACATACCCATGTCTACAATAAAGCAAAAATAAAGAAAGAAATATTAAGAAAAAAGTTTTGACCATAGCTTTATTAGAAAAGAAAAACAATTGGTATATGTATAGAAATGATAAACTTAATATATTATACAAGTTTTACTTAAGTTTTATCTTAAAAAAAAACTCCAAATATTTTCAAACAGTGTATAAAAAAGTCCTTAAAAATAAACGAGAGTCGTGGAAAAAAAAGGCAAGCAACTCCCTTTTGTCGTCCTGGCTCCGTTTTGAGTTCAACTCCTGCAGCTAGCTGCAGCCCGTCTCCTGGGCTCCAGGTCTTTTGACACGTTTAATGGTCTGTGCCTGCTGTGGCCCTGCTGTTGTCCTGCCCGAAAATCCGGCTCCTTCGCTAGAGTCCTCCTGAATCTCGCTGCTCCCTCCTGTTGCGGTCGCACTGCGGCTCTGAGCTGACAGCTTTCGGCTCAGTGGCATCTCCGCAGTGGACTGTGTGCTTCTTTCCAGCTCCAATTGCAGGAAAGCCTCACTACCAGGGCCATTGCCATTGCCAGGTAACCCAGCTCCATCGCACTTTGATTTTGCATTCCGTTTCACTTGCCCAGTGCTACGGCTCTTTTTGTCCACTTGGATTTTTAACGGCGTTCTCAGTGTGCGCCCCAGGAAAACTTGCTAAAAAAAATTCTTCTTCTGGCTCTGTTCTCGGTTTTCCACCTCTTTCCCTGTTTTTCCCTGTTTTTTCCTTTTTTGTTCTTTGCGTGAGCAAGTGATTACTTAGCGGTTTCTCACGCGGTTGTCATGCGACATTTGGCGAATGACAAACTAGTTGGCTCAACTGAACTGTACAGCATACCACGAAGATAGGGGACATTTATGTGAATTCGTGAAGAATTAGTGGCTTAAAATTCCATAAAATAAAAAAAATATATATGTACAAATTGTAATTCATCAAATAGTAAGCTCGGTCGATGTTCAATGGCAACACCTTGTTGCCACCTTTCAACCAAAACGATAGCCAAGTGAGCTGGACTAATAATGGGAAACTAGCCGGGAAAATGGCAACTGGCTGGGCACATAAAACCCAAGTGTGTGTTTTTTCCCCGCCCGTTTATCCGATTATCCATTTGGCATTGTATTTCGAGTGCGCGGCGAATGGGTTACACATAAAATCAAATAAATGAGTGGCAATTTGGTGAAGGGCTCCTAATTTTATTTTGAACTCGCCTCTACCTCTCTCCGCCTCTGTTGCATAATTGTGTTTGTCGGTGTGAATGTGCTGTCATTGTTTGTTGATTTTTATTACTTTTCTAACTGTGATTGCCATATAGGGGGCGTTGGGGCGTGGCAGCGACAAGTTTATTGAGTTACAAAGGAGAAACTATAGAGTTGATATCGACAGCAACAAGAGATGAATACGCACGTGGAGGCAAAAGGCATAACAAGTGACTGTAATTATGTTTCAAAGAAAAAATCGATTGTAACTATATGTGCCTCTGGATCTGGAGCATACCCAATTATTTACTTTGAAATCCGATAGATTTCTCAAATAATACAATTTATGGATCCTAAAAAATATATAAATAGAATTTTATAAATATTTTAACAATATAATATTGCATTTAAATGCATATCCTTCATGCAAAACAAAAACATTCTTTCGTTTCTCATCACAAAGAAGCATTTAAATAACAAACTATGCGAGACGGAAGCATAACTAAGATTTCCTATTTCAGTTAACAATTTGATAAGGACAACTGAGTTTTTGTTTTAGCAGAGGGACAAACAAGCGTTTCTCTGGCTTTCTGCATTGTTGCTTTGTTCTTTTAGGCACTGAAAATCAAGTATACGACAGGGTGGCTCTATATTATATTTTACTTTATTATAATAGTTAATAATTAATTAGACAAAATTAAATAATTTCAGATGCTAAAGAAACCACTTTTTATATTTATTATAGGTAGTGAATATTATTTATTTTATATATTATATTTAAATTATTTTTGCCTGGCAGTTTAGTTTATTAATTATATATATTTCATATTTATTTCTTTTTATGTTTATTTTGCTTGACAAAACATTTTTCCTTGTGCAATTTTCCATTTCTCTTATATAATGCATTCAGGCATGACAAACAATGGGCCAGGAGCAGCCATATGCCGTAAAAAGGCAACAATCAGAGAGAACTCCGCCTCGCTTCGACTTCATTCCAATTGTAATTTTTCGTTTTGTTTTCTTGCTTTATTTCCCTTTTACTTGCATTTCTGGGCATTTTACATTTGCTTTGCCCAGTCGTCTGGAAAACGATGACAAAAATCAAAGCTCAGAAACTTATTCATTTGGGAAATGGATATTAACCGGCAATTAGTAAACATTTGCTTCTGTTTCATATGCAACTACAAACTTCAATTAAGAAAGAGAAAAAGGGGTATAAAAATATAAAATAGTCATAGAGAATACTCTCGAATAAATGATACTTGTTCAACATTTGGTGTTCTAAGGAAAGTGTCTTTAAAGACAACTCTAATTTCTAACTAATCAAAGGTTTATTATATTAAAAATACAAACATATAATATAAATTATAGACAATTCTTTACAGATTAAATAAATTGATACTAGTTACCCTTATTCTTGAATTGAAATACCCTTCGCTGAGGAAAACTACATGGTACAACAGAAAGGACGGCCAGATCCTGAACTCGTTAAGTTTAAATTCGATCCCTGGCTGCTCTCTGCTTTTCCCTGTTTTTCTTCCTTCCACTCTCTCCTTTGTTTAATTTTTGCTCCTTTTTTGTCGACGTACACGCAATTGTCATTTATCACTTTTTATTGATTGCCGAGAATTTATCAATATCCGCTTTTGCCAAGTACAGCGACAGGAGCCGCCCGCGGTGAGTGGTTGTAAGGATTCCCAATCCGCACTCCCATTCCCAGTCCCACTGGCCCATCCCCGTGCCCCTCTCATTGGCATATACCCACGTAACAATTTTTAATGCCTTTGAATGGAGTTTTCCTTACTTTTTCCTCGCTTGTTCTCCACTTATTCAGGGCATGAAATTGATGCGCTTTACATGCCTCAGAGTGGGCCGGGGATAATATTTAATGTGATTATTTTGAACATTTTTATTGGTTAAGCGTAAGCCGGATATCGGTCATGATATGAAGGAATACAGAGTGATGTGAACAGGTGCATTTATTATCCTTGAGTGCGGCAAGAAGGCACACAGCCTTTATTTATAGCGCCGTTCAGGAAAGGAAGCGGAAACGCCAATGTCAGCGGAAAGTGCTAAAAAGTGTTTGCTCACAATGAGTCCGGGAATGAATGATAGCCGAAAACGAAAATACATTAAGAGCTCTTTAAATAATGTATGTTGGTGAACTTTTGTTCAGCAATATGTTCTTTTCAATAATTTAAGATCGGGCTTACTGTTTTTAATGGCAGTGAGTACCAGGGAAAGGTGTTATTATATTTTAAACTTTTCCTTCAATACAATTATATTTTTTATTTGCTAGTTACTTCTAGTAGCTAGTTATCTTATAAATAATATAAATAAAAGAGCGTACCATTGTTATTTTCTTAAGTAAATATCTCTGTCTAAAGTCCACTTTAATTGATTTAACAATTTCCTTATACAACTCTCCCCAAGACACCGCTCCCAAGTCCCATAAATGTTGTTGCTTCAACCTGAGCACCAAAAATCCAATTAAAATATCGGCGCTTACAGCTGATTTGGGCAGTCGAGCGCATTATCGTGATGGCGATTAGCATTATGTTCTGGCACATAATCTGAGCAAAAACCTCGTAAAAACCTCAACATCATATCAAGGATGCTCGTTACCCCGTTGACCTTTTGGCTGGGAACCCAAACCCAAGCTCGAACGCAACAACGCCCAACTGGAACCCAACCCAGACCCAGCGAATTGGGAAATCGCAACCCACAATGGCAGCTTAAGTCAGCTGGAATCCCGGGGACTTTGCGCTAAGACCCGACTCGCATGCAATTTCGCCAAATGTATTACATTCAATTTGAATACTAAGCCGCTTACCAACACTAAAAGTTTGATGTGCGCACAATAAACAGGATTTTTGGTTACAATTAGCATGTAAGCCCGGCCAAAATGGCGGCGGTGGGAGGTGGAACCTGGGAGGCGGGGCTAAACGGCTGGGAAAAAGGTCAACTCGAGGTTGACTTGGGCACTGACTTTTCCTCCCAGCCAGCGCAATTAACACAAAGGGAATTTCGAGTGTATATACATATATACCGTGCGGGGAGATCCTTTGAGTGCAAGGATGCGGAAAGAGCGGCAAAAAGAAACGGATACTTATTTAAAATTTATGTTGCGTAATTACAAGCGATTTAACCCGTTGCCAAAGGGCCACAGCAAGGGAACCTTTCTCCTTTTTCGTCCCACTCGATGGCTCCTTTTTTTTCCTGGCACTGTTTTGTGCCGCGCATCAAATTAAAAAGTGAAAATAAAATAGGAAAACCGCTCGGGGGTGTGAGATATAGGGGAGCAGTTAGTGTAGGGGACAATTGCGGTCGGCGAGTCGAAAAACTTGTGCATAATCTTCATCGAAAACAATCTCATACGCTCGAGTGGGAAAACCCTTCGGGGTGTCTTTAATTAGTTGAATGGGCTCCCCAGCTCGCCAGGATAAACCATTTGGACTCTGTTTTTTACATGGGAGAGAAGGTTAGGTGAGATTTTTTGGGATAGAAGTTGATTGTTGGAATTTCCTGCAGGTTAAGCTATAGTTCATAAATATGGAGTTTCAGGTGTGTAGAAAATATATAGATATATATATTCTATAATACTATACAGTATTAAAGTATTTTAAAAATATGATAGTTACTTGAATTTAAACTGTACTCTACACTCCACTGTTAACATTTAAATATTTAAATAATGATAAAAATAATACTCTATCATTTTATTTAAACATCATGTTTTTAACAGCCACTCAATATTTTTTATATTTTTTACTTGTCCTCTACCACCTCCACTTGATGTAGTGAAACGCACTGTACAACAGAACGAGGTACAGTGAGGCCGGTAAAATTTATGGCACTAGTCGCTCTTTAATTACACCTGCGGTGGGCATAAAACCAAATCTGGCCTCCAGCCACTCGACACTGATTGGTGGTGCTGCCAGGCTGCTGTCCTGCTTAGTCCTGCCGAGGATCTGCCGCCGGCTCTTGTGTCTGCCTGTTATGTATATAATTTAATTAGTGATACCCACGCAGACCGAATGGAACCGCAGTTGGAGCGGTGTGTCTCAGCCCTAATGATTTTCATGTCCCGGCATACTAATTTCCAGGAGGCAGCCGGGCTCCGGCTCCACCACACTCCACACAGCACACTCCACCCCTTTCCAGCCTTATCGTTGGACGGGCTAAGTTATGGTGGCGCATTACGCCGGCAACATAAAGAAATTACTCACCATTTGATGCTCGAATTTATTGCGTGGCGTTGCCAAGGGAGTAGGAAAGGGGCACACCTACCAGATAACGAGATTCAAATCGAATGCTGATTAATGCGTCATGCAAATTGAAACTGAAGTGGCGTCGTCTTTCAGCCAGAGAGGCTTCTTAATGCGCCCCATCAAATGGTTGACAATTTGCCACATTTTGCCCCCTCGGGGCGGTAATGAATTGGTGGCAAGATATCGAGGTGAATCTTTTCGCAGTGCGCCATCAAAAGCTTGTGGGTGACCCGATTCGGAGGGTGCTACCTAACTGAGACCTTTGGTGTGACAATATTATAGATTAAATTATGTTATCACCTTTAAGACCATATAAAATAGGTCAAATTTATCAAGAATAAATTAATATACTATTAATTTGTTCAAAAAAACTATAAACTAAAATCGCTTATAATATTTAGAGATAAATGAATCAGTAAGAGTTAAGATGAATCATTCAATAGTTGTTCTGAAGATCCTTAAACATTGCAAATTAAAAACCTAATTTAATTACCAATAGAAATATTTTAGGGCAACTAGTTAATAATATTTAATTAAGTATACTCACCCCCATCGCACGATAAAACCAATAGCCAAGGAGTCATTTCCGCTTTCTTAAGTTTCCTCCCCAGTAAGTATGCTATGAAACTCTTAAATGTTGATTAGCGCCTTCGCGTCCAGTCGGGACACTCAATTCGTTCGGGCTATAAGATGGCCGTCCCGGGCATTAATACTTTTGATTTAATAATTACGCAGCGCATAAATTAATCTGCCAGAGGTCGCGCCCGGACATAAACAACCCGGTAAGCCGAAGGCACCAAAGGATCCGAAGGATCCCCGACCTGGTCCCCGGGCAATGAATAAATTCCTGCGGCCGCGCGCAGTTCGCCTTCGGTTATCAGTCAAGTCGAGTCGTAAAAGCCGCGCACCACAGCCCCAGACTCCCGAAAACCAGAAAGCTTGTAATCTTAATTATATATTACAAAGTGTTGGGGTTTTCCAAGGGCGGCGCTAAGGATTGGCGGCGGAGGAAAGCGTAGGCGGCTCGGTCTCGCCCGTTTTGTCATGAAAAATAAGCAGGAAATGAATGAATTTTTCAGTGGCATAATCCCGAAATGTGCCAATGTGTTGCCACAGCCCCCGCCCCCCAAATTCCCGTTTAAACCGCAGCCCCCCAAAACCATCTTAGAAGCCAAAGAAACCCCCCAAACCAACCCAACCCCTCCTTAGCACTTGTCATAAAATATTGTCTGGTTGGGAAAAGAAAAACTTTTTCAATGCCCAGCCCCAAGACGACAAAACGAAGCTACAGTGAGAATAAAATAGGTAAAGAAATTTAGAATAAAATTCAAAATAATTTATTGCCATATTATCTTTATTTTACGAAGCAACTCTTGCTTAAAAATTTATTTTGTATATAATTATAAAAGAGCTATTAGATTGGAGTCTACGCGGTTTCTAGATGTCTGACATCAGTATCCGTAAGCTAACAACCGCAACATTATTGTTTAAAATTACACTTAAAAAAAGTAGCACACAAATAAAATATTTTTTCATAATTTTAGTACTTTTAAACAATTTCCTTGAACTTTTCTTCGTGTAACCCCACTGTCAACCACCCGCTGCGTGGCACTCGGCGCCCCCGAACCAGCCCGCTCTCCTAGTGCCAGACATTGAAGTGTATAAGAATAAGTGTTGGGATTAGGCGCTTGACTTGAAAATTTTATAAAACAAAATTTTTGCATAAGCTCTGCTGGGGCTGCCACCCAAAAAGGGGGTTTTGGGAAGGGGATGGTGCCTTTGGGATGGGGCTTGGTTTGTTGGTTAGCAGAGTTAAGCGCGTTAGCTGTTCAAGGATTTAATGGAAAATCGCGTTGGCGCTCGCCCGCTGAGGAAAAAGCAAAGAGCCAAGCCACTTGAGATGAGGTAGGGGGCGGAGGAGGAAGCGCAGAGCAATGGCAACCAGCAACGGGGTAAATCACGCATTTAATTCCGAAACATTTAACAGTTTATTTTTTGGTCGCTCTTATCTAATATTTTACAAACCATTTATATGATGATTAGCGTCAAGTGTTTTTGGTAAATGGAATCAAGTGAAGAACCTCGGGAAAAGTGAGGAGAAAATATGGGATGTAGTTAGATGGAAATAAAGTGCTTAGCAGTATATAGTAAATATAGGTTTAATTTAGAATATTTGTCTTAAAAAAAAGTCAAAGCTGGATCAGTAATTATAGGTATAATTGAATTAGAACTATCTTAGTCCTTGTCCTTCCTTAAACTTTTATAATGATTAAAATATTCCCATTGGGGGATAATCTTGAACAAAAGTAAATACAGAAACCTCTCTTCTTTTCGCTAGTTGAGAAGCATTAAAAATAATTGCACACTTTTTTGTTTCTTTTCGCTAGCAGAAAACGGATGTCACGCCCCGGACCATGGAAATTAAGTGAAAAATTACAAGGCAACAAATAATTATACACTCTGCCCCTGCACTTGAGGCCGCCTCACACACTGCGGGTGGATGGGATGGAGGAAGGTCCTTCTAGGAGTGAATGGGGAGGTCACACAATGGCATTTGTGCTTGCATAATTATGAAATTACTCTGCCACAGTCGAGTGGCGAAATTCTTGTGTGCGCACTTCCTCAGTTCGCAGTTCTCCTCCTTGTTCTCCTTTTGCTGCTTGCTTTATGCAATTCTGCGAACAGCGCAAAGAAAGATTCGAGGCTGTGGCATAATATACGGAAAAATCATCTATTGCAGTGCGTTGAAAAAAAATGTCTTAATTTAAGGTCGCAAGTTGAGACTACATATCCTTTGAGGCAAACTTTTGTGTAAATTATAGCTGGGAGAATGTGTAATTTTAATGGTATGATAGTACAATTCTCGCAATGAAATAATTATTTATTTAAAAACCGCAATACCTATATGCGATAGAAACCTAGTTTGGTTATGAATACGAAATAAACTATATGTCATCCAATTTATATAGATTTTCTATGAAAATGCCCTGTTTATTAAATTACCAGTTGAAAAGTTCGATTCCAATTCACGAAGCAGCTACTTACTATTGATGTGTTTTGATAAATTGTGATAACTTTTACTTAAGTTTTAAATACATAATTATCGACCGTATTCAAATTATTTGATGGACTCAACGAAGCTCATAAATCTTCCATTCAAATCTTAGGCAATATTTCACACTCCCATTCCAAAGAGAACCTTCCAACTTCTTATGTATTTCCCCCTTTAATATTCACTTTTAATTCCCCAGTCCACCTTGCACCGCTCATTAGTCTTACAAACTATGCACATGCGAACCTTTGCCATTGTCCTGCCTTTTTACATTCCACACCCGGCTCCAGATTCCGACTCCCATCGTGATCGCCCTGAATGGCCGGCACATCCTGTTGCCAGCACCCAGACGACGAGGACGAGGACGAGGACGAGGACGACGACTACGGCGGCGGCATTCAAGGACTTAAAATCCCTTTTTATGAATGAGCCGCGGTGCCATTTGCATATTAACGGCTTGTAGCCCTAATATGTGCACACTCCTGTCCCTTGGCCCATGTCCTGCCACGCCCCCTCCGTATTTGCATAATAATTTTATGGTTCGTTGCAGTGGAATAGGAATAGGAAAAGCCAACACCAAGACCAAGGACCATTGTTGCCGGCCAAGTAGCGGGGCATTAGTGGAAGTAAAAGCCAGCAGGTATAAATTATACTATTTTAAAAGTTTCTTACTTATAAAGCAAGTTTTTAAAAAGAAATTAGGCTAACATCGGGAAGCCGAAATTTGTATACTCCAGCTGCTCGCAACTGGATCATTCGATCGAAAGCAGGTGCTTTGATAAATTACATATGATATAGCTAAGATATATTGGACAAATCGACAATTTTTTTCGATTTTTTCATTTTTTTATAAGGGGTTACATCGTTAAAATTGTCAAAAATTGGCCAAAAATTAGATATCGAGTTTTAAATGCAGAATTGTTCGCACTTAAAAACCAAGAAGAAAAAACAAAACCAGACTGAAATCGTCTGAGTTTTAGCCAAGTTATGATCATAAAACCGTTGATGGTGTTAGCAATTTTCAGCCAAAAAATTTGACTCAATTTAAAAAAAAAAATGTAAGGGGTTACATCGTTAAAATTGTCAAAAATTGGCTAAAAATTCGTGATCGGGTTTTAAATGCAGAATTGTTCGCACTTAAAAACCAAGAAGAAAAAATCAAACCAGACTGAAATCGCTTGAGTTTTAGCCAAGTTATGATAAAAAACCGTTGACGGTTTTTGTCCCAAAAAAAATTGACCCATTTTTTCGAAAAAAATGTAAGGGGTTACATCGGTAAAATTGTCAAAAATTGGCCAAAAATTCGTGATCGAGTTTTAAATGCAGAATTGTTAGCACTTAAAAACCAAGAAGAAAAAACCAAACCCGGCTGAAATCGTCTGAGTTTTAGCCAAGTTATGATCATAAAACCGTTGATGGTGTTAGCAATTTTCAGCCAAAAAAATTGACTCAATTTTTGAAAAAAATGTAAGGGGTTACATCGTTAAAATTGTCAAAAATTGGCCAAAAATTCGTGATCGAGTTTTAAATGCAGAATTGTTCGCACTTAAAAACCAAGAAGAAAAAACCAAACCCGGCTGAAATCGGTTGAGTTTTAGCCAATTTATGATCATAAAACCGTTGATGCTGTTAGCAATTTTCAGCCAAAAAATTTGACTCAATTTTTGAAAAAAATGTAAGGGGTTACATCGTTAAAATTGTCAAAAATTGGCCAAAAATTCGTGATCGAGTTTTAAATGCAGAATTGTTCGCACTTAAAAACCAAGAAGAAAAAACAAAACCAGACTGAAATCGTCTGAGTTTTAGCCAAGTTATGATCATAAAACCGTTGATGGTGTTAGCAATTTTCAGCCAAAAAATTTGACTCAATTTAAAAAAAAAATGTAAGGGGTTACATCGTTAAAATTGTCAAAAATTGGCTAAAAATTCGTGATCGGGTTTTAAATGCAGAATTGTTCGCACTTAAAAACCAAGAAGAAAAAATCAAACCAGACTGAAATCGCTTGAGTTTTAGCCAAGTTATGATAAAAAACCGTTGACGGTTTTTGTCCCAAAAAAAATTGACCCATTTTTTCGAAAAAAATGTAAGGGGTTACATCGGTAAAATTGTCAAAAATTGGCCAAAAATTCGTGATCGAGTTTTAAATGCAGAATTGTTAGCACTTAAAAACCAAGAAGAAAAAACCAAACCCGGCTGAAATCGTCTGAGTTTTAGCCAAGTTATGATCATAAAACCGTTGATGGTGTTAGCAATTTTCAGCCAAAAAATTTGACTCAATTTTTGAAAAAAATGTAAGGGGTTACATCGTTAAAATTGTCAAAAATTGGCCAAAAATTCGTGATCGAGTTTTAAATGCAGAATTGTTCGCACTTAAAAAGCAAGAAGAAAAAACCAAACCCGGCTGAAATCGGTTGAGTTTTAGCCAATTTATGATCATAAAACCGTTGATGGTGTTAGCAATTTTCAGCCAAAAAATTTGACTCAATTTTTGAAAAAAATGTAAGGGGTTACATCGTTAAAATTGTCAAAAATTGGCCAAAAATTCGTGATCGAGTTTTAAATGCAGAATTGTTCGCACTTCAAAACCAAGAAGAAAAAACAAAACCAGACTAAAATCGTCTGAGTTTTAGCCAAGTTATGATCATAAAACCGTTGATGGTGTTAGCAATTTTCAGCCAAAAAATTTGACTCAATTTTTGAAAAAAATGTAAGGGGTTACATCGTTAAAATTGTCAAAAATTGGCTAAAAATTCGTGATTGAGTTTTAAATGCAGAATTGTTCGCACTTGAAAACCAAGAAGAAAAAACAAACCCGACTGAAATCGTCTGAGTTTTAGCCAAGTTATGATCATAAAACCGTTGATGGTGTTAGCAATTTTCAGCCAAAAAATTTGACTCAATTTTTGAAAAAAATGTAAGGGGTTACATCGTTAAAATTGTCAAAAATTGGCCAAAAATTCGTGATCGAGTTTTAAATGCAGAATTGTTCGCACTTAAAAACCAAGAAGAAAAAACAAAACCAGACTGAAATCGTCTGAGTTTTAGCCAAGTTATGATCATAAAACCGTTGATGGTGTTAGCAATTTTCAGCCAAAAAATTTGACTCAATTTTTAAAAAAAATGTAAGGGGTTACATCGTTAAAATTGTCAAAAATTGGCTAAAAATTCGTGATCGGGTTTTAAATGCAGAATTGTTCGCACTTAAAAACCAAGAAGAAAAAATCAAACCAGACTGAAATCGGTTGAGTTTTAGCCAAGTTATGATAAAAAACCGTTGACGGTTTTTGTCCCAAAAAATTGACCCATTTTTTCGAAAAAAATGTAAGGGGTTACATCGTTAAAATTGTCAAAAATTGGCCAAAAATTCGTGATCGAGTTTTAAATGCAGAATTGTTCGCACTTAAAAAGCAAGAAGAAAAAACAAAACCAGACTGAAATCGTCTGAGTTTTAGCCAAGTTATGATCATAAAACCGTTGATGGTGTTAGCAATTTTCAGCCAAAAAATTTGACTCAATTTTTGAAAAAAATGTAAGGGGTTACATCGTTAAAATTGTCAAAAATTGGCTAAAAATTCGTGATCGGGTTTTAAATGCAGAATTGTTCGCACTTAAAAACCAAGAAGAAAAAATCAAACCAGACTGAAATCGGTTGAGTTTTAGCCAAGTTATGATAAAAAACCGTTGACGGTTTTTGTCCCAAAAAAAATTGACCCATTTTTTCGAAAAAAATGTAAGGGGTTACATCGGTAAAATTGTCAAAAATTGGCCAAAAATTCGTGATCGAGTTTTAAATGCAGAATTGTTCGCACTTAAAAACCAAGAAGAAAAAACCAAACCCGGCTGAAATCGGTTGAGTTTTAGCCAATTTATGATCATAAAACCGTTGATGCTGTTAGCAATTTTCAGCCAAAAAATTTGACTCAATTTTTGAAAAAAATGTAAGGGGTTACATCGTTAAAATTGTCAAAAATTGGCCAAAAATTCGTGATCGAGTTTTAAATGCAGAATTGTTCGCACTTAAAAACCAAGAAGAAAAAACAAAACCAGACTGAAATCGTCTGAGTTTTAGCCAAGTTATGATCATAAAACCGTTGATGGTGTTAGCAATTTTCACCCAAAAAATTTGACTCAATTTAAAAAAAAATATAAGGGGTTACATCGTTAAAATTGTCAAAAATTGGCTAAAAATTCGTGATCGGGTTTTAAATGCAGAATTGTTCGCACTTAAAAACCAAGAAGAAAAAATCAAACCAGACTGAAATCGCTTGAGTTTTAGCCAAGTTATGATAAAAAACCGTTGACGGTTTTTGTCCCAAAAAAAATTGACCCATTTTTTCGAAAAAAATGTAAGGGGTTACATCGGTAAAATTGTCAAAAATTGGCCAAAAATTCGTGATCGAGTTTTAAATGCAGAATTGTTCGCACTTAAAAAGCAAGAAGAAAAAACCAAACCCGGCTGAAATCGGTTGAGTTTTAGCCAATTTATGATCATAAAACCGTTGATGCTGTTAGCAATTTTCAGCCAAAAAATTTGACTCAATTTTTGAAAAAAATGTAAGGGGTTACATCGTTAAAATTGTCAAAAATTGGCCAAAAATTCGTGATCGAGTTTTAAATGCAGAATTGTTCGCACTTCAAAACCAAGAAGAAAAAACAAAACCAGACTGAAATCGTCTGAGTTTTAGCCAAGTTATGATCATAAAACCGTTGATGGTGTTAGCAATTTTCAGCCAAAAAATTTGACTCAATTTTTGAAAAAAATGTAAGGGGTTACATCGTTAAAATTGTCAAAAATTGGCCAAAAATTCGTGATCGAGTTTTAAATGCAGAATTGTTCGCACTTCAAAACCAAGAAGAAAAAACAAAACCAGACTAAAATCGTCTGAGTTTTAGCCAAGTTATGATCATAAAACCGTTGATGGTGTTAGCAATTTTCAGCCAAAAAATTTGACTCAATTTTTGAAAAAAATGTAAGGGGTTACATCGTTAAAATTGTCAAAAATTGGCTAAAAATTCGTGATTGAGTTTTAAATGCAGAATTGTTCGCACTTGAAAACCAAGAAGAAAAAACAAACCCGACTGAAATCGTCTGAGTTTTAGCCAAGTTATGATCATAAAACCGTTGATGGTGTTAGCAATTTTCAGCCAAAAAATTTGACTCAATTTTTGAAAAAAATGTAAGGGGTTACATCGTTAAAATTGTCAAAAATTGGCCAAAAATTCGTGATCGAGTTTTAAATGCAGAATTGTTCGCACTTAAAAACCAAGAAGAAAAAACAAAACCAGACTGAAATCGTCTGAGTTTTAGCCAAGTTATGATCATAAAACCGTTGATGGTGTTAGCAATTTTCAGCCAAAAAATTTGACTCAATTTTTAAAAAAAATGTAAGGGGTTACATCGTTAAAATTGTCAAAAATTGGCTAAAAATTCGTGATCGGGTTTTAAATGCAGAATTGTTCGCACTTAAAAACCAAGAAGAAAAAATCAAACCAGACTGAAATCGGTTGAGTTTTAGCCAAGTTATGATAAAAAACCGTTGACGGTTTTTGTCCCAAAAAAAATTGACCCATTTTTTCGAAAAAAATGTAAGGGGTTACATCGTTAAAATTGTCAAAAATTGGCCAAAAATTCGTGATCGAGTTTTAAATGCAGAATTGTTCGCACTTAAAAAGCAAGAAGAAAAAACAAAACCAGACTGAAATCGTCTGAGTTTTAGCCAAGTTATGATCATAAAACCGTTGATGGTGTTAGCAATTTTCAGCCAAAAAATTTGACTCAATTTTTGAAAAAAATGTAAGGGGTTACATCGTTAAAATTGTCAAAAATTGGCTAAAAATTCGTGATCGGGTTTTAAATGCAGAATTGTTCGCACTTAAAAACCAAGAAGAAAAAATCAAACCAGACTGAAATCGGTTGAGTTTTAGCCAAGTTATGATAAAAAACCGTTGATGCTGTTAGCAATTTTCAGCCAAAAAATTTGACTCAATTTTTGAAAAAAATGTAAGGGGTTACATCGTTAAAATTGTCAAAAATTGGCCAAAAATTCGTGATCGAGTTTTAAATGCAGAATTGTTCGCACTTCAAAACCAAGAAGAAAAAAACAAAACCAGACTGAAATCGTCTGAGTTTTAGCCAAGTTATGATCATAAAACCGTTGATGGTGTTAGCAATTTTCAGCCAAAAAATTTGACTCAATTTTTGAAAAAAATGTAAGGGGTTACATCGTTAAAATTGTCAAAAATTCGCCAAAAATTCGTGATCGAGTTTTAAATGCAGAATTGTTCGCACTTAAAAACCAAGAAGAAAAAACCAAACCAGACTGAAATCGGTTGAGTTTTAGCCAATTTATGATCATAAAACCGTTGATGGTGTTAGCAATTTTCAGCCAAAAAATTTGACTCAATTTTTGAAAAAAATGTAAGGGGTTACATCGTTAAAATTGTCAAAAATTGGCTAAAAATTCGTGATCGAGTTTTAAATGCAGAATTGTTCGCACTTAAAAACCAAGAAGAAAAAACAAAACCAGACTGAAATCGTCTGAGTTTTAGCCAAGTTATGATCATAAAACCGTTGATGCTGTTAGCAATTTTCAGCCAAAAAATTTGACTCAATTTTTGAAAAAAATGTAAGGGGTTACATCGTTAAAATTGTCAAAAATTGGCTAAAAATTCGTGATCGAGTTTTAAATGCAGAATTGTTCGCACTTAAAAACCAAGAAGAAAAAATCAAACCAGACTGAAATCGGTTGAGTTTTAGCCAAGTTATGATAAAAAACCGTTGACGGTTTCTGTCCCAAAAAAATGGACCCATTTTTTCAAAAAAATGTAAGGGGTTACATCGTTAAAATTGTCAAAAATTGGCTAAAAATTCGTGATCGGGTTTTAAATGCAGAATTGTTCGCACTTAAAAACCAAGAAGAAAAAATCAAACCAGACTGAAATCGGTTGAGTTTTAGCCAAGTTATGATAAAAAACCGTTGATGCTGTTAGCAATTTTCAGCCAAAAAATTTGACTCAATTTTTGAAAAAAATGTAAGGGGTTACATCGTTAAAATTGTCAAAAATTGACCAAAAATTCGTGATCGAGTTTTAAATGCAGAATTGTTCGCACTTCAAAACCAAGAAGAAAAAACAAAACCAGACTGAAATCGTCTGAGTTTTAGCCAAGTTATGATCATAAAACCGTTGATGGTGTTAGCAATTTTCAGCCAAAAAATTTGACTCAATTTTTGAAAAAAATGTAAGGGGTTACATCGTTAAAATTGTCAAAAATTGGCTAAAAATTCGTGATCGGGTTTTAAATGCAGAATTGTTCGCACTTAAAAACCAAGAAGAAAAATCAAACCAGACTGAAATCGGTTGAGTTTTAGCCAAGTTATGATAAAAAACCGTTGATGCTGTTAGCAATTTTCAGCCAAAAAATTTGACTCAATTTTTGAAAAAAATGTAAGGGGTTACATCGTTAAAATTGTCAAAAATTGGCCAAAAATTCGTGATCGAGTTTTAAATGCAGAATTGTTCGCACTTCAAAACCAAGAAGAAAAAACAAAACCAGACTGAAATCGTCTGAGTTTTAGCCAAGTTATGATCATAAAACCGTTGATGGTGTTAGCAATTTTCAGCCAAAAAATTTGACTCAATTTTTGAAAAAAATGTAAGGGGTTACATCGTTAAAATTGTCAAAAATTCGCCAAAAATTCGTGATCGAGTTTTAAATGCAGAATTGTTCGCACTTAAAAACCAAGAAGAAAAAACCAAACCAGACTGAAATCGGTTGAGTTTTAGCCAATTTATGATCATAAAACCGTTGATGGTGTTAGTTAGTTAAAATTGTCAAAAATTGGCTAAAAATTCGTGATCGAGTTTTAAATGCAGAATTGTTCGCACTTAAAAACCAAGAAGAAAAAATCAAACCAGACTGAAATCGGTTGAGTTTTAGCCAAGTTATGATAAAAAACCGTTGATGCTGTTAGCAATTTTCAGCCAAAAAATTTGACTCAATTTTTGAAAAAAATGTAAGGGGTTACATCGTTAAAATTGTCAAAAATTGGCCAAAAATTCGTGATCGAGTTTTAAATGCAGAATTGTTCGCACTTCAAAACCAAGAAGAAAAAACAAAACCAGACTGAAATCGGTTGAGTTTTAGCCAATTTATGATCATAAAACCGTTGATGGTGTTAGCAATTTTCAGCCAAAAAATTTGACTCAATTTTTGAAAAAAATGTAAGGGGTTACATCGTTAAAATTGTCAAAAATTCGCCAAAAATTCGTGATCGAGTTTTAAATGCAGAATTGTTCGCACTTAAAAACCAAGAAGAAAAAATCAAACCAGACTGAAATCGGTTGAGTTTTAGCCAAGTTATGATAAAAAACCGTTGATGCTGTTAGCAATTTTCAGCCAAAAAATTTGACTCAATTTTTGAAAAAAATGTAAGGGGTTACATCGTTAAAATTGTCAAAAATTGGCCAAAAATTCGTGATCGAGTTTTAAATGCAGAATTGTTCGCACTTCAAAACCAAGAAGAAAAAACAAAACCAGACTGAAATCGTCTGAGTTTTAGCCAAGTTATGATCATAAAACCGTTGATGGTGTTAGCAATTTTCAGCCAAAAAATTTGACTCAATTTTTGAAAAAAATGTAAGGGGTTACATCGTTAAAATTGTGAAAAATTCGCCAAAAATTCGTGATCGAGTTTTAAATGCAGAATTGTTCGCACTTAAAAACCAAGAAGAAAAAACCAAACCAGACTGAAATCGGTTGAGTTTTAGCCAATTTATGATCATAAAACCGTTGATGGTGTTAGCAATTTTCAGCCAAAAAATTTGACTCAATTTTTGAAAAAAATGTAAGGGGTTACATCGTTAAAATTGTCAAAAATTGGCTAAAAATTCGTGATCGGGTTTTAAATGCAGAATTGTTCGCACTTAAAAACCAAGAAGAAAAAATCAAACCAGACTGAAATCGGTTGAGTTTTAGCCAAGTTATGATAAAAAACCGTTGACGGTTTTTGTCCCAAAAAAAATTGACCCATTTTTTCGAAAAAAATGTAAGGGGTTACATCGTTAAAATTGTCAAAAATTGGCCAAAAATTCGTGATCGAGTTTTAAATGCAGAATTGTTCGCACTTAAAAAGCAAGGAGAAAAAACAAAACCAGACTGAAATCGTCTGAGTTTTAGCCAAGTTATGATCATAAAACCGTTGATGGTGTTAGCAATTTTCAGCCAAAAAATTTGACTCAATTTTTGAAAAAAATGTAAGGGGTTACATCGTTAAAATTGTCAAAAATTGGCTAAAAATTCGTGATCGGGTTTTAAATGCAGAATTGTTCGCACTTAAAAACCAAGAAGAAAAAATCAAACCAGACTGAAATCGGTTGAGTTTTAGCCAAGTTATGATAAAAAACCGTTGATGCTGTTAGCAATTTTCAGCCAAAAAATTTGACTCAATTTTTGAAAAAAATGTAAGGGGTTACATCGTTAAAATTGTCAAAAATTGGCCAAAAATTCGTGATCGAGTTTTAAATGCAGAATTGTTCGCACTTCAAAACCAAGAAGAAAAAACAAAACCAGACTGAAATCGTCTGAGTTTTAGCCAAGTTATGATCATAAAACCGTTGATGGTGTTAGCAATTTTCAGCCAAAAAATTTGACTCAATTTTTGAAAAAAATGTAAGGGGTTACATCGTTAAAATTGTCAAAAATTCGCCAAAAATTCGTGATCGAGTTTTAAATGCAGAATTGTTCGCACTTAAAAACCAAGAAGAAAAAACCAAACCAGACTGAAATCGGTTGAGTTTTAGCCAATTTATGATCATAAAACCGTTGATGGTGTTAGCAATTTTCAGCCAAAAAATTTGACTCAATTTTTGAAAAAAATGTAAGGGGTTACATCGTTAAAATTGTCAAAAATTGGCTAAAAATTCGTGATCGAGTTTTAAATGCAGAATTGTTCGCACTTAAAAACCAAGAAGAAAAAACAAAACCAGACTGAAATCGTCTGAGTTTTAGCCAAGTTATGATCATAAAACCGTTGATGCTGTTAGCAATTTTCAGCCAAAAAATTTGACTCAATTTTTGAAAAAAATGTAAGGGGTTACATCGTTAAAATTGTCAAAAATTGGCTAAAAATTCGTGATCGAGTTTTAAATGCAGAATTGTTCGCACTTAAAAACCAAGAAGAAAAAATCAAACCAGACTGAAATCGGTTGAGTTTTAGCCAAGTTATGATAAAAAACCGTTGACGGTTTCTGTCCCAAAAAAATGGACCCATTTTTTCAAAAAAATGTAAGGGGTTACATCGTTAAAATTGTCAAAAATTGGCTAAAAATTCGTGATCGGGTTTTAAATGCAGAATTGTTCGCACTTAAAAACCAAGAAGAAAAAATCAAACCAGACTGAAATCGGTTGAGTTTTAGCCAAGTTATGATAAAAAACCGTTGATGCTGTTAGCAATTTTCAGCCAAAAAATTTGACTCAATTTTTGAAAAAAATGTAAGGGGTTACATCGTTAAAATTGTCAAAAATTGACCAAAAATTCGTGATCGAGTTTTAAATGCAGAATTGTTCGCACTTCAAAACCAAGAAGAAAAAACAAAACCAGACTGAAATCGTCTGAGTTTTAGCCAAGTTATGATCATAAAACCGTTGATGGTGTTAGCAATTTTCAGCCAAAAAATTTGACTCAATTTTTGAAAAAAATGTAAGGGGTTACATCGTTAAAATTGTCAAAAATTGGCTAAAAATTCGTGATCGGGTTTTAAATGCAGAATTGTTCGCACTTAAAAACCAAGAAGAAAAAATCAAACCAGACTGAAATCGGTTGAGTTTTAGCCAAGTTATGATAAAAAACCGTTGATGCTGTTAGCAATTTTCAGCCAAAAAATTTGACTCAATTTTTGAAAAAAATGTAAGGGGTTACATCGTTAAAATTGTCAAAAATTGGCCAAAAATTCGTGATCGAGTTTTAAATGCAGAATTGTTCGCACTTCAAAACCAAGAAGAAAAAACAAAACCAGACTGAAATCGTCTGAGTTTTAGCCAAGTTATGATCATAAAACCGTTGATGGTGTTAGCAATTTTCAGCCAAAAAATTTGACTCAATTTTTGAAAAAAATGTAAGGGGTTACATCGTTAAAATTGTCAAAAATTCGCCAAAAATTCGTGATCGAGTTTTAAATGCAGAATTGTTCGCACTTAAAAACCAAGAAGAAAAAACCAAACCAGACTGAAATCGGTTGAGTTTTAGCCAATTTATGATCATAAAACCGTTGATGGTGTTAGTTAGTTAAAATTGTCAAAAATTGGCTAAAAATTCGTGATCGAGTTTTAAATGCAGAATTGTTCGCACTTAAAAACCAAGAAGAAAAAATCAAACCAGACTGAAATCGGTTGAGTTTTAGCCAAGTTATGATAAAAAACCGTTGATGCTGTTAGCAATTTTCAGCCAAAAAATTTGACTCAATTTTTGAAAAAAATGTAAGGGGTTACATCGTTAAAATTGTCAAAAATTGGCCAAAAATTCGTGATCGAGTTTTAAATGCAGAATTGTTCGCACTTCAAAACCAAGAAGAAAAAACAAAACCAGACTGAAATCGTCTGAGTTTTAGCCAAGTTATGATCATAAAACCGTTGATGGTATTAGCAATTTTCAGCCAAAAAATTTGACTCAATTTTTGAAAAAAATGTAAGGGGTTACATCGTTAAAATTGTCAAAAATTCGCCAAAAATTCGTGATCGAGTTTTAAATGCAGAATTGTTCGCACTTAAAAACCAAGAAGAAAAAACCAAACCAGACTGAAATCGGTTGAGTTTTAGCCAATTTATGATCATAAAACCGTTGATGGTGTTAGCAATTTTCAGCCAAAAAATTTGACTCAATTTTTGAAAAAAATGTAAGGGGTTACATCGTTAAAATTGTCAAAAATTCGCCAAAAATTCGTGATCGAGTTTTAAATGCAGAATTGTTCGCACTTAAAAACCAAGAAGAAAAAATCAAACCAGACTGAAATCGGTTGAGTTTTAGCCAAGTTATGATAAAAAACCGTTGATGCTGTTAGCAATTTTCAGCCAAAAAATTTGACTCAATTTTTGAAAAAAATGTAAGGGGTTACATCGTTAAAATTGTCAAAAATTGGCCAAAAATTCGTGATCGAGTTTTAAATGCAGAATTGTTCGCACTTCAAAACCAAGAAGAAAAAACAAAACCAGACTGAAATCGTCTGAGTTTTAGCCAAGTTATGATCATAAAACCGTTGATGGTGTTAGCAATTTTCAGCCAAAAAATTTGACTCAATTTTTGAAAAAAATGTAAGGGGTTACATCGTTAAAATTGTCAAAAATTCGCCAAAAATTCGTGATCGAGTTTTAAATGCAGAATTGTTCGCACTTAAAAACCAAGAAGAAAAAACCAAACCAGACTGAAATCGGTTGAGTTTTAGCCAATTTATGATCATAAAACCGTTGATGGTGTTAGCAATTTTCAGCCAAAAAATTTGACTCAATTTTTGAAAAAAATGTAAGGGGTTACATCGTTAAAATTGTCAAAAATTGGCTAAAAATTCGTGATCGAGTTTTAAATGCAGAATTGTTCGCACTTAAAAACCAAGAAGAAAAAACAAAACCAGACTGAAATCGTCTGAGTTTTAGCCAAGTTATGATCATAAAACCGTTGATGCTGTTAGCAATTTTCAGCCAAAAAATTTGACTCAATTTTAGAAAAAAATGTAAGGGGTTACATCGTTAAAATTGTCAAAAATTGGCTAAAAATTCGTGATCGAGTTTTAAATGCAGAATTGTTCGCACTTAAAAACCAAGAAGAAAAAACCAAACCAGACTGAAATCGGTTGAGTTTTAGCCAAGTTATGATAAAAAACCGTTGACGGTTTCTGTCCCAAAAAAATGGACCCATTTTTTCAAAAAAATGTAAGGGGTTACATCGTTAAAATTGTCAAAAATTGGCTAAAAATTCGTGATCGGGTTTTAAATGCAGAATTGTTCGCACTTAAAAACCAAGAAGAAAAAATCAAACCAGACTGAAATCGGTTGAGTTTTAGCCAAGTTATGATAAAAAACCGTTGATGCTGTTAGCAATTTTCAGCCAAAAAAATTGACTCAATTTTTGAAAAAAATGTAAGGGGTTACATCGTTAAAATTGTCAAAAATTGACCAAAAATTCGTGATCGAGTTTTAAATGCAGAATTGTTCGCACTTCAAAACCAAGAAGAAAAAACAAAACCAGACTGAAATCGTCTGAGTTTTAGCCAAGTTATGATCATAAAACCGTTGATGCTGTTAGCAATTTTCAGCCAAAAAATTTGACTCAATTTTTGAAAAAAATGTAAGGGGTTACATCGTTAAAATTGTCAAAAATTGGCTAAAAATTCGTGATCGGGTTTTAAATGCAGAATTGTTTGCACTTAAAAACCAAGAAGAAAAAATCAAACCAGACTGAAATCGGTTGAGTTTTAGCCAAGTTATGATAAAAAACCGTTGACGGTTTTTGTCCCAAAAAAAATTGACCCATTTTTTCGAAAAAAATGTAAGGGGTTACATCGTTAAAATTGTCAAAAATTGGCTAAAAATTCGTGATTGAGTTTTAAATGCAGAATTGTTCGCACTTAAAAACCAAGAAGAAAAAACAAACCCGACTGAAATCGTCTGAGTTTTAGCCAAGTTATGATCATAAAACCGTTGATGGTGTTAGCAATTTTCAGCCAAAAAATTTGACTCAATTTTTGAAAAAAATGTAAGGGGTTACATCGTTAAAATTGTCAAAAATTGGCCAAAAATTCGTGATCGAGTTTTAAATGCAGAATTGTTCGCACTTAAAAACCAAGAAGAAAAAACGAAACCAGACTGAAATCGGTTGAGTTTTAGCCAAGTTATGATAAAAAACCGTTGACGGTTTTTGTCCCAAAACAAATTGACCCATTTTTTCGAAAAAAATGTAAGGGGTTACATCGTTAAAATTGTCAAAAATTGGCTAAAAATTCGTGATTGAGTTTTAAATGCAGAATTGTTCGCACTTAAAAACCAAGAAGAAAAAACAAACCCGACTGAAATCGTCTGAGTTTTAGCCAAGTTATGATCATAAAACCGTTGATGGTGTTAGCAATTTTCAGCCAAAAAATTTTACTCAATTTTTGAAAAAAATGTAAGGGGTTACATCGTTAAAATTGTCAAAAATTGACCAAAAATTCGTGATCGAGTTTTAAATGCAGAATTGTTCGCACTTCAAAACCAAGAAGAAAAAACAAAACCAGACTGAAATCGTCTGAGTTTTAGCCAAGTTATGATCATAAAACCGTTGATGCTGTTAGCAATTTTCAGCCAAAAAATTTGACTCAATTTTTGAAAAAAATGTAAGGGGTTACATCGTTAAAATTGTCAAAAATTGGCTAAAAATTCGTGATTGAGTTTTAAATGCAGAATTGTTCGCACTTAAAAACCAAGAAGAAAAAACGAAACCAGACTGAAATCGGTTGAGTTTTAGCCAAGTTATGATAAAAAACCGTTGACGGTTTTTGTCCCAAAAAAAATTGACCCATTTTTTCGAAAAAAATGTAAGGGGTTACATCGTTAAAATTGTCAAAAATTGGCTAAAAATTCGTGATTGAGTTTTAAATGCAGAATTGTTCGCACTTAAAAACCAAGAAGAAAAAACAAACCCGACTGAAATCGTCTGAGTTTTAGCCAAGTTATGATCATAAAACCGTTGATGGTGTTAGCAATTTTCAGCCAAAAAATTTGACTCAATTTTTGAAAAAAATGTAAGGGGTTACATCGTTAAAATTGTCAAAAATTGGCCAAAAATTCGTGATCGAGTTTTAAATGCAGAATTGTTCGCACTTAAAAACCAAGAAGAAAAAACAAAACCAGACTGAAATCGTCTGAGTTTTAGCCAAGTTATGATCATGAAACCGTTGATGGTGTTAGCAATTTTCAGCCAACAAAGGTGACCCAATTTTTGAAAAAAATGTAAGGGGTTACATCGTTAAAATTGTCAAAAATTGGCTAAAAATTCGTGATCGGGTTTTAAATGCAGAATTGTTCGCACTTAAAAACCAAGAAGAAAAAATCAAACCAGACTGAAATCGGTTGAGTTTTAGCCAAGTTATGATAAAAAACCGTTGACGGTTTTTGTCCCAAAAAAAATTGACCCATTTTTTCGAAAAAAATGTAAGGGGTTACATCGGTAAAATTGTCAAAAATTGGCCAAAAATTCGTGATCGAGTTTTAAATGCAGAATTGTTCGCACTTAAAAAGCAAGAAGAAAAAACCAAACCAGAATGAAATCGGTTGAGTTTTAGCCAATTTATGATCATAAAACCGTTGATGGTGTTAGCAATTTTCAGCCAAAAAATTTGACTCAATTTTTGAAAAAAATGTAAGGGGTTACATCGTTAAAATTGTCAAAAATTGGTCAAAAATTCGTGATCGAGTTTTAAATGCAGAATTGTTCGCACTTAAAAACCAAGAAGAAAAAACAAAACCAGACTGAAATCGGTTGAGTTTTAGCCAAGTTATGATCATAAAACCGTTGATGGTGTTAGCAATTTTCAGCCAAAAAATTTGACTCAATTTTTGAAAAAAATGTAAGGGGTTACATCGTTAAAATTGTCAAAAATTGGCCAAAAATTCGTGATCGAGTTTTAAATGCAGAATTGTTCGCACTTAAAAACCAAGAAGAAAAAACCAAACCAGACTGAAATCGGTTGAGTTTTAGCCAATTTATGATCATAAAACCGTTGATGGTGTTAGCAATTTTCAGCCAAAAAATTTGACTCAATTTTTGAAAAAAATGTAAGGGGTTACATCGTTAAAATTGTCAAAAATTGGCTAAAAATTCGTGATCGAGTTTTAAATGCAGAATTGTTCGCACTTAAAAACCAAGAAGAAAAAACAAAACCAGACTGAAATCGTCTGAGTTTTAGCCAAGTTATGATCATAAAACCGTTGATGGTGTTAGCAATTTTCAGCCAAAAAATTTGACTCAATTTTTGAAAAAAATGTAAGGGGTTACATCGTTAAAATTGTCAAAAATTGGCTAAAAATTCGTGATCGAGTTTTAAATGCAGAATTGTTCGCACTTAAAAACCAAGAAGAAAAAACAAACCCGACTGAAATCGTCTGAGTTTTAGCCAAGTTATGATCATAAAACCGTTGATGGTGTTAGCAATTTTCAGCCAAAAAATTTGACTCAATTTTTGAAAAAAATGTAAGGGGTTACATCGTTAAAATTGTCAAAAATTGGCCAAAAATTCGTGATCGAGTTTTAAATGCAGAATTGTTCGCACTTAAAAACCAAGAAGAAAAAACGAAACCAGACTGAAATCGGTTGAGTTTTAGCCAAGTTATGATAAAAAACCGTTGACGGTTTTTGTCCCAAAAAAAATTGACCCATTTTTTCGAAAAAAATGTAAGGGGTTACATCGTTAAAATTGTCAAAAATTGGCTAAAAATTCGTGATTGAGTTTTAAATGCAGAATTGTTCGCACTTAAAAACCAAGAAGAAAAAACAAACCCGACTGAAATCGTCTGAGTTTTAGCCAAGTTATGATCATAAAACCGTTGATGGTGTTAGCAATTTTCAGCCAAAAAATTTGACTCAATTTTTGAAAAAAATGTAAGGGGTTACATCGTTAAAATTGTCAAAAATTGGCCAAAATTCGTGATCGAGTTTTAAATGCAGAATTGTTCGCACTTAAAAACCAAGAAGAAAAAACCAAACCAGACTGAAATCGGTTGAGTTTTAGCCAATTTATGATCATAAAACCGTTGATGGTGTTAGCAATTTTCAGCCAAAAAATTTGACTCAATTTTTGAAAAAAATGTAAGGGGTTACATCGTTAAAATTGTCAAAAATTGGCTAAAAATTCGTGATCGAGTTTTAAATGCAGAATTGTTCGCACTTAAAAACCAAGAAGAAAAAACAAAACCAGACTGAAATCGTCTGAGTTTTAGCCAAGTTATGATCATAAAACCGTTGATGGTGTTAGCAATTTTCAGCCAAAAAATTTGACTCAATTTTTGAAAAAAATGTAAGGGGTTACATCGTTAAAATTGTCAAAAATTGGCTAAAAATTCGTGATCGAGTTTTAAATGCAGAATTGTTCGCACTTAAAAACCAAGAAGAAAAAACAAACCCGACTGAAATCGTCTGAGTTTTAGCCAAGTTATGATCATAAAACCGTTGATGGTGTTAGCAATTTTCAGCCAAAAAATTTGACTCAATTTTTGAAAAAAATGTAAGGGGTTACATCGTTAAAATTGTCAAAAATTGGCCAAAAATTCGTGATCGAGTTTTAAATGCAGAATTGTTCGCACTTAAAAACCAAGAAGAAAAAACGAAACCAGACTGAAATCGGTTGAGTTTTAGCCAAGTTATGATAAAAAACCGTTGACGGTTTTTGTCCCAAAAAAAATTGACCCATTTTTTCGAAAAAATGTAAGGGGTTACATCGTTAAAATTGTCAAAAATTGGCTAAAAATTCGTGATTGAGTTTTAAATGCAGAATTGTTCGCACTTAAAAACCAAGAAGAAAAAACAAACCCGACTGAAATCGTCTGAGTTTTAGCCAAGTTATGATCATAAAACCGTTGATGGTGTTAGCAATTTTCAGCCAAAAAATTTGACTCAATTTTTGAAAAAAATGTAAGGGGTTACATCGTTAAAATTGTCAAAAATTGGCCAAAAATTCGTGATCGAGTTTTAAATGCAGAATTGTTCGCACTTAAAAACCAAGAAGAAAAAACGAAACCAGACTGAAATCGGTTGAGTTTTAGCCAAGTTATGATAAAAAACCGTTGACGGTTTTTGTCCCAAAAAAAATTGACCCATTTTTTCGAAAAAAATGTAAGGGGTTACATCGTTAAAATTGTCAAAAATTGGCTAAAAATTCGTGATTGAGTTTTAAATGCAGAATTGTTCGCACTTAAAAACCAAGAAGAAAAAACAAACCCGACTGAAATCGTCTGAGTTTTAGCCAAGTTATGATCATAAAACCGTTGATGGTGTTAGCAATTTTCAGCCAAAAAATTTGACTCAATTTTTGAAAAAAATGTAAGGGGTTACATCGTTAAAATTGTCAAAAATTGACCAAAAATTCGTGATCGAGTTTTAAATGCAGAATTGTTCGCACTTCAAAACCAAGAAGAAAAAACAAAACCAGACTGAAATCGTCTGAGTTTTAGCCAAGTTATGATCATAAAACCGTTGATGGTGTTAGCAATTTTCAGCCAAAAAATTTGACTCAATTTTTGAAAAAAATGTAAGGGGTTACATCGTTAAAATTGTCAAAAATTGGCCAAAAATTCGTGATCGAGTTTTAAATGCAGAATTGTTCGCACTTAAAAACCAAGAAGAAAAAACCAAACCAGACTGAAATCGGTTGAGTTTTAGCCAATTTATGATCATAAAACCGTTGATGGTGTTAGCAATTTTCAGCCAAAAAATTTGACTCAATTTTTGAAAAAAATGTAAGGGGTTACATCGTTAAAATTGTCAAAAATTGGCTAAAAATTCGTGATCGAGTTTTAAATGCAGAATTGTTCGCACTTAAAAACCAAGAAGAAAAAACAAAACCAGACTGAAATCGTCTGAGTTTTAGCCAAGTTATGATCATAAAACCGTTGATGGTGTTAGCAATTTTCAGCCAAAAAATTTGACTCAATTTTTGAAAAAAATGTAAGGGGTTACATCGTTAAAATTGTCAAAAATTGGCTAAAAATTCGTGATCGAGTTTTAAATGCAGAATTGTTCGCACTTAAAAACCAAGAAGAAAAAACAAACCCGACTGAAATCGTCTGAGTTTTAGCCAAGTTATGATCATAAAACCGTTGATGGTGTTAGCAATTTTCAGCCAAAAAATTTGACTCAATTTTTGAAAAAAATGTAAGGGGTTACATCGTTAAAATTGTCAAAAATTGGCCAAAAATTCGTGATCGAGTTTTAAATGCAGAATTGTTCGCACTTAAAAACCAAGAAGAAAAAACGAAACCAGACTGAAATCGGTTGAGTTTTAGCCAAGTTATGATAAAAAACCGTTGACGGTTTTTGTCCCAAAAAAAATTGACCCATTTTTTCGAAAAAAATGTAAGGGGTTACATCGTTAAAATTGTCAAAAATTGGCTAAAAATTCGTGATTGAGTTTTAAATGCAGAATTGTTCGCACTTAAAAACCAAGAAGAAAAAACAAACCCGACTGAAATCGTCTGAGTTTTAGCCAAGTTATGATCATAAAACCGTTGATGGTGTTAGCAATTTTCAGCCAAAAAATTTGACTCAATTTTTGAAAAAAATGTAAGGGGTTACATCGTTAAAATTGTCAAAAATTGGCCAAAAATTCGTGATCGAGTTTTAAATGCAGAATTGTTCGCACTTAAAAACCAAGAAGAAAAAACGAAACCAGACTGAAATCGGTTGAGTTTTAGCCAAGTTATGATAAAAAACCGTTGACGGTTTTTGTCCCAAAAAATTGACCCATTTTTTCGAAAAAAATGTAAGGGGTTACATCGTTAAAATTGTCAAAAATTGGCTAAAAATTCGTGATTGAGTTTTAAATGCAGAATTGTTCGCACTTAAAAACCAAGAAGAAAAAACAAACCCGACTGAAATCGTCTGAGTTTTAGCCAAGTTATGATCATAAAACCGTTGATGGTGTTAGCAATTTTCAGCCAAAAAATTTGACTCAATTTTTGAAAAAAATGTAAGGGGTTACATCGTTAAAATTGTCAAAAATTGACCAAAAATTCGTGATCGAGTTTTAAATGCAGAATTGTTCGCACTTCAAAACCAAGAAGAAAAAACAAAACCAGACTGAAATCGTCTGAGTTTTAGCCAAGTTATGATCATAAAACCGTTGATGCTGTTAGCAATTTTCAGCCAAAAAATTTGACTCAATTTTTGAAAAAAATGTAAGGGGTTACATCGTTAAAATTGTCAAAAATTGGCTAAAAATTCGTGATAGAGTTTTAAATGCAGAATTGTTCGCACTTAAAAACCAAGAAGAAAAAACGAAACCAGACTGAAATCGGTTGAGTTTTAGCCAAGTTATGATAAAAAACCGTTGACGGTTTTTGTCCCAAAAAAAATTGACCCATTTTTTCGAAAAAAATGTAAGGGGTTACATCGTTAAAATTGTCAAAAATTGGCTAAAAATTCGTGATTGAGTTTTAAATGCAGAATTGTTCGCACTTAAAAACCAAGAAGAAAAAACAAACCCGACTGAAATCGTCTGAGTTTTAGCCAAGTTATGATCATAAAACCGTTGATGGTGTTAGCAATTTTCAGCCAAAAAATTTGACTCAATTTTTGAAAAAAATGTAAGGGGTTACATCGTTAAAATTGTCAAAAATTGGCCAAAAATTCGTGATCGAGTTTTAAATGCAGAATTGTTCGCACTTAAAAACCAAGAAGAAAAAACAAAACCAGACTGAAATCGTCTGAGTTTTAGCCAAGTTATGATCATAAAACCGTTGATGGTGTTAGCAATTTTCAGCCAAAAAATTTGACTCAATTTTTGAAAAAAATGTAAGGGGTTACATCGTTAAAATTGTCAAAAATTGGCTAAAAATTCGTGATCGGGTTTTAAATGCAGAATTGTTCGCACTTAAAAACCAAGAAGAAAAAATCAAACCAGACTGAAATCGCTTGAGTTTTAGCCAAGTTATGATAAAAAACCGTTGACGGTTTTTGTCCCAAAAAAAATTGACCCATTTTTTCGAAAAAAATGTAAGGGGTTACATCGGTAAAATTGTCAAAAATTGGCCAAAAATTCGTGATCGAGTTTTAAATGCAGAATTGTTCGCACTTAAAAAGCAAGAAGAAAAAACCAAACCAGAATGAAATCGGTTGAGTTTTAGCCAATTTATGATCATAAAACCGTTGATGGTGTTAGCAATTTTCAGCCAAAAAATTTGACTCAATTTTTGAAAAAAATGTAAGGGGTTACATCGTTAAAATTGTCAAAAATTGGTCAAAAATTCGTGATCGAGTTTTAAATGCAGAATTGTTCGCACTTAAAAACCAAGAAGAAAAAACAAAACCAGACTGAAATCGGTTGAGTTTTAGCCAAGTTATGATCATAAAACCGTTGATGGTGTTAGCAATTTTCAGCCAAAAAATTTGACTCAATTTTTGAAAAAAATGTAAGGGGTTACATCGTTAAAATTGTCAAAAATTGGCCAAAAATTCGTGATCGAGTTTTAAATGCAGAATTGTTCGCACTTAAAAACCAAGAAGAAAAAACAAACCCGACTGAAATCGGTTGAGTTTTAGCCAATTTATGATCATAAAACCGTTGATGGTGTTAGCAATTTTCAGCCAAAAAATTTGACTCAATTTTTGAAAAAAATGTAAGGGGTTACATCGTTAAAATTGTCAAAAATTGGCTAAAAATTCGTGATCGAGTTTTAAATGCAGAATTGTTCGCACTTAAAAACCAAGAAGAAAAAACAAAACCAGACTGAAATCGTCTGAGTTTTAGCCAAGTTATGATCATAAAACCGTTGATGGTGTTAGCAATTTTCAGCCAAAAAATTTGACTCAATTTTTGAAAAAAATGTAAGGGGTTACATCGTTAAAATTGTCAAAAATTGGCTAAAAATTCGTGATCGAGTTTTAAATGCAGAATTGTTCGCACTTTAAAACCAAGAAGAAAAAATCAAACCAGACTGAAATCGGTTGAGTTTTAGCCAAGTTATGATAAAAAACCGTTGACGGTTTCTGTCCCAAAAAAATGGACCCATCTTTTCAAAAAAATGTAAGGGGTTACATCGTTAAAATTGTCAAAAATTGGCCAAAAATTTCGTGATTGAGTTTTAAATGCAGAATTGTTCGCACTTAAAAACCAAGAAGAAAAAACCAAACCAGACTGAAATCGGTTGAGTTTTAGCCAAGTTATGATCATAAAACCGTTGATGGTGTTAGCAATTTTCAGCCAAAAAATTTGACTCAATTTTTGAAAAAAATGTAAGGGGTTACATCGTTAAAATTGTCAAAAATTGGCCAAAAATTCGTGATCGAGTTTTAAATGCAGAATTGTTCGCACTTAAAAACCAAGAAGAAAAAACCAAACCAGACTGAAATCGGTTGAGTTTTAGCCAAGTTATGATAAAAAACCGTTGACGGTTTTTGTCCCAAAAAAAATTGACCCATTTTTTCGAAAAAAATGTAAGGGGTTACATCGTTAAAATTGTCAAAATTTGGCCAAAAATTAGATATCGAGTTTTAAACGCAGAAATGTTCGCATTTAAAAACCCAGAAGAAAAAACAAAACCAGACTGAAATCGTCTGAGTTTTAGCCAAGTTATGATCATAAAACCGTTAATGGTGTTAGCAATTTTCAGCCAACAAATTTGACTCAATTTTTGAAAAAAATGTAAGGGGTTACATCGTTAAAATTGTCAAAAATTGGCTAAAAATTCGTGATCGAGTTTTAAATGCAGAATTGTTCGCACTTAAAAACCAAGAAGAAAAAACAAAACCAGACTGAAATCGTCTGAGTTTTAGCCAAGTTATGATCATGAAACCGTTGATGGTGTTAGCAATTTTCAGCCAACAAAGGTGACCCAATTTTTGAAAAAAATGTAAGGGGTTACATCGTTAAAATTGTCAAAAATTGGCCAAAAATTCGTGATCGAGTTTTAAATGCAGAATTCTTCGCACTTAAAAACCAAGAAGAAAAAACCAAACCAGACTGAAACCGTCTGAGTTTTAGCCAAGTTATGATCAAAAAACCATTGATGGTGTTAGCAATTTTCAGCCAAAAAATTTGACTCAATTTTTGAAAAAAATGTAAGGGGTTACATCGTTAAAATTGTCAAAAATTGGCCAAAAATTCGTGATCGAGTTTTAAATGCAGAATTCTTCGCACTTAAAAACCAAGAAGAAAAAACCAAACCAGACTGAAATCGTCTGAGTTTTAGCCAAGTTATGATCAAAAAACCATTGAAGGGGTTCTCCAAAAACACTTCCCCTGTCCCAGAAGTTACCCAATTTTTTTTTTTTTTTTTTAATTTTACATAACAAATAGTCTTATAAACCTTTTTTTTGCACTTAACAAGGTCTTTCCAAAAATTTAATAAATGGTTACACCAGTGCGTGTGCGTAATGTTTAGAAGTATTTTTGATGTCTTCTCGCATGCCATCTAGCGGGCAAAAAGCGATTGTAGAAAATATCGATGCTCTAATATATCTGATATATCTCTAATATAACTGATCGATTTAAAAACGCCAAAAATTGTATTTTATGCATTTATAGCAAAGTCAAACGGAAATAACGTATACGAAGTGGTGTACACAGTTATTAAAATATAAGAAAACAATAGTTAATTGCCAAAAGGAATTATTTATAAGATGGCATACATCTTTTAATTTCATGCATTTTAATAATTTGTACCGACAAGAGTCGAAATTGGGCTCTTGTTGATTCTAGATGATATAATAATTCGATTATCGATAAATACATTTATAGTTTAAAGATGAAACGCTTGTTTGCATGAGAGTTTTCAATTACGAATAGTGATTTGAAATACACCCCATATACAAGTAAAAAAAAAATAAATCGAAAGACCTATGCCTGCAACGATATCATCCCTTTTTATTTTGCTCGTAAATAAAATTTGTTATTTTAAATTTATGCCAATTTAATCTACTTAAGTCCCACACCATGGTCCTGGCCCCACAGGAACGCTCCCGGAACATCATTAATTTTGACACTGGCCGGCCGACAGTAGTGGGAAGGAAAGTTGTTTCCTCATTTTCGTTTTATTTTCTCGTGGACTGCACATAATTGTACTGAAAGGAATTGCTCCGACGGACAATGGATGGGAGAGTCGCGTAGGAGAATCCGGGGGTCTCTGGCCACAAAAGTGCCGCATCAAGTGACGGACATTTACATAATTATTAGAAACAGTTAAATGTCCACAAATTGTACACTGGCCGGTACACGGGGGAGTCATTACTTACATAATATTACAGCGCGAAGGATGCGGATGCGGGTGAGGAGACAGAGTGTCCTGCCCACGCTATCTGGCAGCCGAATATCTTTGCTGTAATTTAGGGACTCCCAGGACGAAGCTCAGACTGCTGCTGTTGACGTGCGTGCCTTCGACTATTTAAAATTGTTGCCTCTCACTGGAGGACACTGGATGAGCGAAGGATCTGGCGGGACGGGCGGTGGCGGTGGCAGGAAATAAAATAAAATGTAATTTTTATTAGGCTTGGTGGTTTTTATTGTCTGCTTTATCGTTCTTACAAGTCCTTGTCTCCGCTCCCGGCTCCCGGCTCCTGGCTCCCCAGCTCCTGTGCTCCTCTGCTTGTCTGATATTTGTCTATGGCATGTCCTGGTCATGCCACAAGTCACACTCACACAGGCCCAGATAAATAGACTTGGCCACAGGACATGCCTCCTTGGCCCTTTGAGATATTTTCGGTTTTGTTTTTTGTGTTCCATTTTTTATGACTTTTTTATTGACTTGATTATTATGTTGTTTGTTGTTCCCGGCCGAATGCCGAAAGTTTTCTTAGGCTCGGGCCAGAAGAAATTAAAAAATAATTTAGAGCCTGGGCTCAAGGGTTGCGCGGCATAAATTGTGCGGGCATAGCACAGCCTGTGCTTGATTGCCTTCGACTGGTCTAATAAATAACACTGAGGCCCCCGGCTGTACACAGACGAAGTTCTGATACCCTGGGAATAAGCATGTGTGGAGGGGATCTAAAAAAGGGAATCTATCATTCCTTGCCTGTGTAAGCCAGTCGCAATTATCCTTAAAAATGTAAATTCAGAGACATAAACTAAGTTCAGTTTATTGGTATTTAACCTCATGCAATTTTAGATATCATATTAAGCTGGATTTGGGTGAGTATATCACCGATACTGCACATTTACTCTCGGTATACATCACTACCAAACGTCTTATGTTTTTAATGGCAGTTCAAATATATAAATATATATATATATTTGCTGCTACCATATGCGATTGTTAAGAGGGAGTTTATCTCATATTTCATGCGAGGAAGAAGCAATGGCGACGAGAGTAACTCAAACCTGTGTGCGCACTCAATAAATTGTGAAATAAGAAATACAGAAGACCAGAGAAATAGGTACAAGTGAAATTTGAAATTTCGCCAATTAATTGAAAAAGTGTCCAAGGCACCTTGGCAACACGCGTGGACAATTTATGGGAGCAGCTGCCAAATGAAATGCTAGCCGAAAAATCCATGGACAACTTTCCGCCAGCGATTTCGGGGGAAAACTAATAACGAAAAGTGTATCGGATGACCAAAGCGAGGGTCAAGAGAATCGGAGAAGTCAAATTGTTTATTTACCAAATCGTTTCTCCCACTGATCCCTCTAGTTCGCTCAGGGACTTAAAGTCACTTGCTGTTTAAAATCCCATTTGAAAAGGCCATTAAGCTGCTGGCGGTTTAAATTAACTGCCACCGAGAACGTCAAGGGCGAGAGCGCCCACAGAAAATGCAAGGGAAATCAAAACAAGATGAACCCAAACACAAAGACGAAAAAATGGGGGCGAAGAAAAGAAACCACAAAAGAAGAGCAAGTCTCATAATTAAAAATTAAGCCATTCGCCTATTAGTTTTAACCCTCATTAACTTTAGATAAACTAATCTCCAAAGTAAACCACTCGCATTCAGGGCTCGAGCTACAGAGACACGACGACCCTTGCCAAAAGGGGGAATCCCACAGCACACCACCGCCCACAACCCCCTGTTTTCCGCCCGGCCCATTTGGGCTTCGGTTTTTTTATACCGCGCGCGCCTACAATGCGTGAAAAGCTCATCAACTTGGGGCAACTGCTTCGGCAAGGCAGCGAAATGATGTAGAAACTGACAAAAAAAAAAACTGAACCTAATATGCTAAAAAAAAGAATAAGAAAGAGCCCATCACATCGAGAGCAGCCAGAGAAAGGAAAGATAATTAAAAACGCAACCTTGATGGAAAATGAAATGTTTACAAAGACACACAGGCCCTCTCCTCGGCCTCAGACCCCGTCCCCGAAAATGTAAAGCCAGTGACAGGCGAGGGAAAACAACGTTGAAAGGCGCGCCAAGAAAGCACTGCTCAGCCAGCGGGACAAAACGAAAGCCTGAACGGATACGCGTTGCGGATGCAAAGTTTACTCTGGTAAAACAAAAAAGATACACACAAAAAGGCCAAGCAGGAGGCCTAGGACAGCACCCACCAAGGCCAGAAGGATGCTGCTAAGGAGCAGGCAAAGTCAGGCAGAAATTAACCGGAATATTTTCTGCTTTTGTTGTCCCAAGCGAAATCCTGCTCGAAATAAATCTGAAAGGCTCAAAATTTTTTATAGTTTACGCTGAGCATTTAATTTTTTATTCAGCTCTTCTAACTCCCCAAAAGTTACTCTCTATTGGTTTGCTCCTCCCAAAGTTTATTCATTTACTTATCGATAGACTTACACGGTTTTTGGTTGTATATAGTAATCATGTATGTATATTCAATTAGAGCTACTTATAGTTTAAACACAATTGCTTTGCTCCTTGTTGCATAGTAAGTATATCCTAGGAATAACAACAAAACAATGTAATGATAGTTACAAAGCGCCAAAAATTGAGCAAATTACACGAAGCACTTGACTTTACACTATAAAAAAGGATGAGGATACAAATACGCTTAAAATTAGGGAAACGAGAGCAAACCATTTACATTGTAGAAGGCGAAGCTGCCTTATTGGCCAAATAATACCGCGAGTCGAAACTTCAAAGCATGCCAGGTCATCCGGGATAATAAATAATATATAAAACTTTACATGGGTGAAAAATCTATACATCGCTACGCTTAAACTAAATCGAACGACTTTGGGCAATTGTCAATTGTCATAAATGTGGCTCTGTCATGGCTAATTCGTTGATGGTCGATGGTTCTGCTGCTTGCCAGATCCACTGGCCCCGCCATCCCGCTCCACCTTATTCTCGCGGACCATCAGCAAAAGCGTCAGCATCATCAAGGCCTGCACCTTGTCCAGGGGATCCATAAATCCACGCTGCAGCCACTTTGGTATGGTAGTTCGGGCATGGCTAAAGCCCAGCTTATTGAGGATGTAATCAACGCCGTACGGCTCGATGGACTTGCCAGCCCACGAGAGCAGGCGCACTGTGGGCTCAAGGTGCCATGTCTGGCACTCAAAGTGCCGCCAGTCACGCACACACGATTCGAGATCAAAGCTGGGCGGAGAGCTTTCCTGCTTGCCATCAGTGGTGTCGTTTGAGGAGCTTGCCGATGGCCCTGTCGCTCCAGTTGATGCCGCTGTGGTGGCGGCGGACGATGATGATGTTGCTGTTGTTGCGGTCATCGGCGCTGTCGTGGTCGTTGACGCTGCTCCCGACACATTGGCAGCAGCGTTCGCTAGACTCGAGTGACTGCCCTGCAGCGGATCCAGGCTGCTCTTGCTGGCACTCATCTGCTTGCCGTGGGCAGTCAGGTTCGTATTGGAGGAGCCCTTCTTCTCCTTCAGAATCTCGTCGGTCAGATACGGCTTCAGGTTGGCCTTTTGCGAAAGATTTGGTGAAGCAGCCCTCGCCGACTGAGCTCCAATCTGGCAATTAAAAATGTGTTCTTAGATCTTGATAATCCCTCGATCTACATGACTACTTACCACCTTCTCCTTTTCAGTCACGTACGAGGTGATGAGATCATGGAGGAAAAAGAAGGCGTCCGCATCGACGGTCACAAAGATGTGGTCATCGAATTCGGTGATGAAACTGCACAAAACTTCTGGCTTGGTTTCTGCAACATTGAAAAGCAAATCAATATTTAAAGCTAACTTTAAACTTGAGTGAACTCACCACTTGACACTGGGGTGGTTGGTCCTTGTTTGTGCTCAGTCTTGAAATGCAGCTGCAGGCTAGGCAGGGCAAAGATGACCTCCCGGTTATGGTTGTGCTCCTGCGCTTTGGCAGCACTGCTGCTGCCGGAGGCTCGCGTTCGCTCAATGGAATTGGAGGCGATCTCCCGTTCGCACTCCAGAATGGGGAAGCGATCCACAGCTAAGTGATGGGAGAAATCAAGGAGAGAGGGGTTATGCATTGGATCCTTGGATGAAAGCCACAAAACTTACCGTCGATCTCGCTGTTGGCGAAGGCATAGTGGAACCACTCATTCAGCGTCTTGAACTGCGGCGGGAAAATGATGTTTCGCGTGATGCGACTCACGATGGCCATCGAGTGGTTCTGCTGCTGCTGCACTTCCGCCGTCTGTCCCAGGGAAGATGTTAGGGTTTGGGTGACCAGCACTTCTTTCTCGTTCTGTCGCGCTTCAGTGGCAAAGTTGATCGAGGGGGACCTTAGGCTGAACAGGGCCCACGACTTGGATTTAAAGTTGATGCCGTGGAAGCAGGCCAGTGAGATGTTCTGTCCACGGAGCTCAACGGTGCCGCCCAAGATGTTGCCATGACGCGGCAAACGGGTAACCAAGGAGGGCACCACCAGGCCAACAGCCAGGGCCAGCGGCTTCTGCCAATGCCGATGGTGACGCGCATCGGTATTTTCCCCAATCAAACCCTGAATGGCTACGGGGGCAACTAGCTCTCCGTTGGCCAGCTTCTTTTTGAGCTGCTGTCGCCTTTTGATGCTGGCAGAGCGGTCTTGGAGTCGCGGCTCCAGGCTGGAGAACACCCTCTTAGAGGACTTGAACTGCTGTGTGAAAAACTCCTCCAGCTTGAAGTACATCTTGAGCAGATCTGCGGTTGTGGACTTGCTGATCATGATCTGCAGTTGGTCCCAGGTGAGATCCCCATGGATAAAGATCAGAGCTCTGGCCTGATCCTTGCCATGCGATGGAGGAGCAGCTGCCGCCTGGGAAGCTGTCCGCCACTCATCCTTCATGGCAGCGGAGAAGCTGCTGATGCGTGTCATCAGTACCGAAGTTCCCATGTAGTCTAGCCTGAGCTCCAGCGCCATAAAACTGAGTCCCATGGTGTGGTACGGCTCCATGCCCGCCTCCTCCTTGATGTGGAATCGCTTGTTGATCTTGTTCACCTCGAAGCTGCCGCCGACTATTCCACCCTTGGCGTCAAGAGCTGATCCTCCAAGGTAAATGCCAGCATACATGTTCTTGTAGCCAGTGCTGCCAATGGAGAGTCGTCCATCGGACTGGAAGTCCTTGGTGAGCCACACCACGTTGCCGCAAACGTTGCCAATGTTCATTTGCACATTTAGCTTGGTGAAGTTCACTGCAAACAGGACGAGTGTCTCCCAGGCGGTGATTTGGTTCTTCTCAGACGGGGGAGTTCCCGAGGACTCGGCGCTGGAGGACTTGCCCAGGTTCTTCAGCTTCCTTACAGCGCCAAAGTGTCCCAATTGCTGCTGCTGCGGCTGAGCATCGAAATCCAGGCGCATTTTATCCTTGGCCCTACTTGCATCCTCGCTGGGAGTTGGAGTAGCCGGAGCGCATCCAGTCGGGGTTTCAGCACCATTTCCCTGCTGCTGCTGTTGCTGCTGCTGCTGCTGTTGGTGAACACTAAGATCGCCCAGAAAGAGGCGCCTCACAATCCTCCTGCGATACCAGGCCTTGGGAAAAGCCAAGATCTCCGTTAGTCTCCTCATGTCGTACTTGAAGCTGGCGCTTCCAATGTCCACAATGGTGGAGAAGCGGATCACAGCTCGGGACTGATCCAGAGATCTCTTAGAGCTGGGCAGCGGTTCAATGTAGACCTTGCGGCAGCGCGTAATGTGAAACTTAACAAACTCCACGTTGATGCTCAGGGAGTCCTTCCTCTCACTATCGCTTAGAGGAGAAAACTGGGTCTCCTTGGAGGTTTTCTTCCCGCCGTAAGGATGGAAGATGAACACATTGAAGTCTGCCAGGCAGCCGGTAACACTCAGTCCGCCGGTGGGCAACGGCTGGTCAGGGTGAGTGTGACACCCTGGCTGCGTGGTTGAGCTCTCCTCCTCGCTGCTCCGCTTGGAGCTGAATACAATGTCCAGGCTGGGAAGCTGCAACATACACTCCACACGGGAGACGGGCAGGCAACTGAAGCGGAACGTTGAGGGTTGCATATGGAAATATACGATAACGTCTACAGGGAAAGAGGCATAAGTCACATAGTTGGCAGGCAGTATGTCCAGATTAACAGCTGCGTTGTGGGAGGGCGTTGGGGGAACACTGCTGGACTGCCGAGCGGGTATGGGCTCTAGGGTCTGCTCCAGGAACTCCAGAATATGAGGTGATATGATGGTTTCCTCCGGTATACTCTGCAGGGTCATCCAGGCACACAGAGTGGCTCGCTTGCTGCCCATGCGGCGACCATGCGATGGATTTTGGTCTCCAGATACCTGATCCGCCAGCGTCTTCGATTGGTAGTGAAGTTTTACATCCAAGCCTGGGATGTGGAAGATGGTGAGATCCGCCAGTAGTGCGTTGGCATTATAGCGCAGCTTGCTCTTGTCCCTCTGCCTTCTCGAGGGCGTAGGACTGCCCCAATCGTTGCCTATACTCCGCTCACGTTTATGGGATTTAACACTCGAAACTGGCACGCTGCTGCCCGCTGCTCCTGATCCTGCTGCATAGCCCTGCGCTCTGTCCTCACCCGTTTCCTTGGTATGGAGGACGCATTTTCCGGAGTTCACCAGTACCTTGATGTCCAGCTCGAAATCGATATTGGGTTCTGCTTGTTTCTGGCCATGACCATGCTTGCGACGCATCTCCACAGAGGTGCCGTCCACATCTATCTCGCTCGGTGTGATGTCCCCGCGCCAATCTAGTTCGTTATCCGCCGTCTCCGTGTCTGTGTCCGCATTGGGGAGCGATGTCTGGCGCATGGCTTCAGTGAAGGTCACTCGACCCAGAGGATTAATGCCTCCGCCGACTATACCTCCTCCGCCAGTTTGTTTCAGAGACGCACTGCGCGAGTGACAAGAGGCTGGAGTGCTCTGCAGGCTGGATATCTCGTCGTTGGAGGCAATGGTATCTAGTCTTCGGCCTGCATAGCTTCCATTGTCAAGAGTTTGTGGAACTCCCACTCCAGTTACCGAAGATCCTGCTCCGATATATGACTGCGAGCGACCGTAGTTTTTGAGAGATCGTCTTAGCGAAGGCCTCTTCCACTTCTGGATCATGTCACGGCGGAAATACTTGTAGCAAATTGCCTGGAGCTCCTGCAGTCGCCGCTCTTCGTGGGCTACTGTGTTGTGGGAAGCGCCCAGGGTGCGTAGATCGTTAATGATCTTCAGCTGCTCTGCCATTTCCTTCTCCATCATGAACGAACGCTTCTTGGAGTCGATGGTGGGATCAAATACGAAGGCTGGCAGGTTGTCGAAGTCGCCTCTTCTTCTCACGAATGTATCCCTGCAGCTCTGATCCCCCTCATCGCTGTCGGGCGACTCCATCTGAGTCTCCTCCTCCTCGAATCCCGTGAGCATGGTCAGGGTGTGACCCAGCGAACTCAGCTGCTTGCCAATGTTAACGTCCAGGTGGATGTCAACGCCTTCCATCTGCCACTTGACATTCAACAGCCACTTAGCATTCTCACCCTTCTTAGCAGCCGTGGTGCGAGAGCAAACCTCAAAGGTGCCCTCGGACACCACGCAGACATTCATGATGGGCTCGGCACTGTTGGGTTTCCAGTCGTCCAGATTCGTCTCGAAGTCGTCGGCGAAGCGCAGGCACAGTCCCTGGAACTTGCCCTTTGACACCAAGGCGCCCGAGTTGCAGGCCGATATAATGGTGTTTTCCAGAGTGATCACTACCGCGCCTTTCGCATCAAAGTCCTGGTACGAACGAGAGCCAAAGGTGGTGCTGACCTGCTTGAGGGGCAGGCAGATGCCCATGTCCTCAACTGTGAGCTGGAGGAAGAGCGTGGATAGGTTGGAGCTGGCTATCTGGCCGAAAGCGACGCGATCGAACACCTGCGGATTCTGGTTTTGATGCTGGGCCGCCGAGTACTGACTGTATTGGCTATGCTGGACGTGCTCGTGACAGAGGTTAGCCCGCTTCTCGGCCCAGTACTCGTAGGCGTTCTTGTAGTTCAGCCAGACGAGAATGGCCTTATCCACTGCTATGGGCTGGACGTAGACCAGCGGTCTCTTGAGCGTGAGCAGAATCAACTCCTTGTCCTCGTTCAGCAGCTCGTCTTGGAAGGCATTTCTAAGACCAATAGTTGTGTGGAAGAAGGCATACTGCTGGAACTCCGGCTCAGCCTCGTCGAAGATCACATTGCGGATGATCTGGCCCAGGGATAGGTTAAAATCGATGTGGGCCTTGAAAAAGAGCTTTCGGTTGCTCAGATCGCCCAGGTTCTTCACCCGATTCGATAGCTGCAGCTCCAAGGTTCCGGTTTCGAAACGAACCGCCGACGAACAGGGTGTTGTGGCTGTCAGCTGGATGCGCTTCATCGAGATGTTGATGGAGAAGAGGATGCGTTTGAGAGACGACTCCTGCACTGCTCCGGAATTATCACCGCTCTCCTCTGTCCACAGGGGAACGGGCTTCTCGCCGCCGTATACCTTCTGCAGCACCTCGTTGATTTCGCGCATGAACACCTTCTGCACGAAGACCAGATGGTTCAGAAGATCCGTTGTCAGGCAGCGCTCAAACTCTCCGATCTCGGCGCTGGCATTCACGTAGCCACCTTGGCGCAGCACGATTCCCTCGATATTTTCCGTGTGGTCTTGCCGGTGGTCGGGTATATACTCCGCAAGAACGTGAACCGGTGGCAGGCCAATGCAGGCCTCCGATGGCAGATTCATTTCATTCTAAAACCGGAAAATATATAAAAGTATTAAATATAATATTTTATTAATATGTTTTGTAATTTAAAAAAGTAAATGATAATATTATTAAATACATTATCCAAATACATACATCCAAACTTAAAAATTAAAACCTAATTTAAATTTGCAAAAAAATCAAACAATGGAAATAAATATTGTAAATAAATATTCGAGTTATTTTTAAATTTTGGCGCTCTCATTTCAAAACACAGCTGGTAGTGTGACCCTTCGGGGGGTAAAAATACCAAGTCCCAAATGCACCATGGCAAATTTTGTGCTTTTTGGCGAGTGAGATAATTGCAAAATTGTTTGTCATTGCAAAAAATAAAATAGCGGCCCTCATACAATAAACGTCTCACACACCCTGTTTCCCTTAAACAATAAAGTTTGACAGGCACTGTAAGTACGACATTTGTACGTTTTGCGATAATTTATAACGATACTGTGCGCGATTACGTTTGATTATCTTATCGCCTTAAGCTCAGCCAAATTCCCGATTAAAGTTTCTGTTTCTGTGCCTCCGTTCGACCATTTAGGATTGACCACGACATGAAGAGCACCACGCAGATTCTGGCCAAGTTGAGGGAGCTGATGCAGCGGGCCAAGGTGGGGGACTCTGCCTGCATTGCGGCGTACATAGTGCCCTCGGACGACGCCCACCAGTCGGAGTACCAGTGCCAGCACGACGAGCGCCGCGCCTTTGTCAGCGGATTCGATGGATCAGCGGGAACGGCGGTGATAACCACCGAGACCGCCCTGCTGTGGACCGACGGGCGGTACTACCAGCAGGCGGAGAAGCAGCTCGATGACAACTGGGTGCTCATGAAGGACGGACTGACCACCACGCCATCCATTGGGGCCTGGCTGGCCAAGAACCTGGCCAAGGGCAGCTCCGTAGGCGTGGATCCCCGTCTGCTGTCCTTCCGCGTCTGGAAGCCCATCGAGACCGAGCTGAACTCGGCCGAGTGCCAGCTGGTGCCCATCGAGAGCAACCTCATCGACGAGGTGTGGAGCGGGGCAGGTCAACCGGCCCGGACCTCCAACTCCATTATCACCCTGAAGCTGGAGCATGCGGGTGTGTCGGTGGAGAGGAAATGGGAAACTGTGCGCAAGCAAATGAAGGATAAGAACGCAGACGCCCTAGTGGTCAGTGCCCTTGATGAAATCGCCTGGTTCTTGAACCTGCGCGGATCGGACATTGACTTCAACCCCGTCTTCTTCGCATACTTGATTGTGACCAACGACGAGCTGCTGCTCTTCGTGGACTCTGCCAAGCTGCCCAGTGACTTCGCCAGTCACCAGAAGGAGAACAACGTGAAGATAACCGTTCTGCCCTACGAATCCATCGGCCTGCAGATCAGCAAGATCGTGTCGAGCAAGGAGTCCAAGATCTGGATTGCCCCCACCAGCAGCTACTACCTGACCGCCCTGATTCCTAAATCGCGCAGACTGCAGGAGGTGACGCCAATCTGCGTGCTGAAGGCAATCAAGAATGAAGTGGAGATCGAGGGATTTATCAACAGTCACGTCCGCGATGGTGTGGCTCTGTGCCAGTACTTTGCCTGGCTGGAAAACCAGCTGGAGATTGGTGCGGAAGTCGACGAGATTTCCGGTTCCGATAAGCTGGAATCCTTCCGCCGCTCCAAGGAAAAGTACATGGGCCTGAGCTTTACCACAATCAGCGCCTCCGGACCCAATGGCTCCATAATTCACTACCATCCCAGGGAAGACACCAACAGGAAAATAACTAAGAACGAGATCTATCTGTGCGATTCAGGTGCTCAGTACTTGGACGGGACAACGGATGTGACGAGGACTCTGCATTTCGGGGAACCCACCGAGTTCCAAAAGGAAGCATACACCCGCGTCCTGAAGGGACAACTGAGTTTTGGATCTACCATATTTCCAGCTAAAGTCAAGGGACAGGTTCTGGACACGCTGGCGCGGAAGGCCCTTTGGGACGTCGGACTGGACTACGGTCATGGCACTGGCCACGGCGTCGGTCACTTCCTAAACGTTCACGAGGGTCCCATGGGTGTGGGCATTCGCCTGATGCCCGACGACCCCGGTCTCCAGGCCAACATGTTCATTTCCAACGAGCCGGGCTTCTATCAGGATGGTGAGTTTGGCATCCGTGTCGAGGACATTGTCCAGATAGTTCCCGCCACCCAATCGCCGCACAACTTCTCCAACCGCGGAGCCCTGACCTTCAAGACCATCACCATGTGCCCGAAGCAAACGAAAATGATCAAAAAGGAGCTTTTGTCCGACGTGGAGGTGAAGCTGCTCAATAGCTATCATCAAGAGGTTTGGGACACCCTTGCCCCGATCCTGACATGCGAGGGAGACGATTTTACTTTGGCCTGGCTCAAGAAGGAAGTCCAGGCTATATAAGGGCGTGGCGCGCTTTTTCTATCATTAATAATATCTATTCTGTTTACTAGAAACGCCACTTTAAGCTGCCTTTTATATATCTTAGAAGAGGCCATTCAATTGTTTATCAATTAAACGCATTTACAACAAATAAATAAATAATTAAAATACAATTTGGGCTGAACTCACCTGAATCTTAGTGTTGAAGCTGAGCGTGTGCGTGGGCAGATCGATGACGAACTTCGCCCGCTGTCCAGTCACTCCCATTGAGCTGACATGATTCATCCGGTACTGGGCCTGAAGCGAGGGCAGCAGAGCCGCATTGATGGACAGGCTCTGCAGGAGCACATTGAACTGCATGACCAGGGGCTGCAGCAATCCGTTCTGGTGCTGGGTCCCAGCCTTAGACTGAGCCATGTGGGAGGCGGCTGCCCTTCGAGCCGCCTGCTGGTGGGGCTGGTGCTGTTGGGCTCCTGCGCTACCGGAGACAGTGCGCTCTCGCATTTCACTGGCCATTCCGCCGCCACTGCTAGTTCCCCCCGAATTGCGTGCGTGGAAGGGAGACTCGGGCTCCTCGGCCGTATGCGAACGGAGAGTGGAGCGACCTGAATTGCGCTTTACCCGCAGCTCCTGTAGTGTGGAGGACAATTGCTTGGAACTGCGGGTCATCATGCCATGCAGCGCCACTGGATGCTGCGGAATGTCTATGTTGATGGCTCCGATGGAAAGCAGGCCGCTGTTCTTGTCTTTGCCCCGCTTGGAGAGGCTCGAATAGAGCGTCTGGCTCTTGCCCACGGTTACCTTTACCACGGTCCTTTAAAGTAGTAAAAAAGATATAGAACGAGCGAATGGGATTTCTTCTTTAAAAGTAACTTACTGTTGGCTAGGAGCCACTCCCTCCAGCAGCACAATCATGGCCCTGCCCACTTGGCCAGTGAGCGAGCACTCCAAGGAGACGGGACGCGCCTTCTTCCGCCAGGTGGCCGTGCTGTTCAGCGTGGTGATCTCCGACTCTAACTTGAGGCCGGAAAGCGTGGCCAGCAGGCGAGTTTTGTGTATTTTTGCCACCCCAAACACAATCAGTCGCGTTCGCTCCTGGGATGGTGCGTCCACCAGCAGCATCTCGCGATGCTGGGGCACCGGTGTGGGAGCACTCGCGAGATCGTCTTCATCATTGCCGAAAGCATGAGGAGGCTTACTCTTGTGCTCGTTCAGAGAGCTCCTCTGGACCACGGTCTTGGTTTCTGGCATTGTGCCGTACAGCTCCAGCAAGTGGTAGATGGTCTTCCAGCAGTTCGGGGTCTCCAACAGCGGAGCCATCGTCGGCATTCCCGCTTTGGTGAGGGTGTTCTGGTAGTCGCCACTCATACTGGTGGCACAAGCACCGTTCAGAGAGGCTTTCGACTCCGTGGACATTTTGAGGATGTTCTGCTCATGGATAGACATCGTGGGACTGTCCCTTAAGGGCGAGGAGCTGGACTCATTCAGGTTGGTGTAGCCCAGCTTTCCCTTGACGGATTTTCCAGTGGAACGAAGCTTCTGGGCGAAGCTTTGCGGCCGGTTCTTGGCGTTGGGCGAGGGTGTGAGTTGGATGATGGGTGCAAGGCCGCCAGGACGTGGCCTGGCTATTGTCGTGGGCATGGTTTCGTTGAATTTGTCGTAGCGCTCGTCCGAGTAATTCTCGCCATGACCAAAACGTTCGGCGACCGAATTGAAGGGCAAGATGTCTGTGGGTTCGGAAGCTGCAGAAAGGAATAAAAGATTCGTAAAACTAAAGAGTTATCGGCTATAGAAATACAAGTCGATCCTTACCCAGACTACACTCGTCCTTGGTCTGACTCTTCTTGCTCAGCTCGGGCTGCTCGTGGAACTCATTCTGGGCATCCTTCACATTCTGATACATGTTGCAGATCTGGTGGAGCAGCCTCAACAGCGGCATGTTAACCTGCTGAGAGATAAACCTTACATTCAGGCTGAAGTTGATCACAGTGCTGGTGTGCTTCTTAAGCTGGCGCCGCGACATATAGATGACATTCTGGCGTGCCTGATCCACCATGCCATCGGACATCTTCAGGACCTCCAACTCCACACCCACTCGCTCGCAAAGGAAAAGGGGAGTGTCCATCATGATGGAGGCCCTGCCACCACCATTCGATTTCTTGCTCAGTTTCGCTGGCTTCTGAGCCGAGTTCTTTTTGTCACCCGCCTCGCTGACCACGATGTCCACGCGAATGGAATCGAAGGTACCGATCAGCGATAGATTGGTGCCAAAGTTTTCCAGAGACGAGATGTCCGCGTTGGAGAACTTGTTGATCATCTGCTGGGGCATCACACCCAAGCAAGTGAGAAGGGGCTCGAAGATCAAATGTGCATCCAGCAGCTTAATCGAATCCTGCATGATGCCACTGCGAGACTGACCCGTATAATGGCCATGCATCTTGGGCGGAGCGGGACGAGCATGCTCCTTCTCGGTAAAGTGTTTCTTTTTGCTATCCTGTTGCTTGGCCATCCAAAAGTACAAGTCCTCCTTGTGGTTCTCGGCTCCCAACCAGAATTTATTAACCGAGTTGGTGGAGCTCAGGGAGCCCTCCTGCAGGGCACCGTACTCTGTGCCGAAAAAATAAAATAGTAAATGAATTGTTTCCGAGTTCAAGTAGCGTTTGAGGACTTACCGAATTCCGGCATTTGCTTCTCCACCAGCCCAGAAATAATGGGCAGCATTTGAATGCTAGAACGAGATGAATTGCCATGTGAATAATTCGAGGCTTTGCTGTGCACTTTGCTCAAGCTGGAAAGCACATGGACACAACGACACAAGCATGGCATTAATGGGAGGTACGGTGATGGATGGATAAGCCGGCAGTCACTAATAAACTTACCCACGACGCGGGAGGTGAATATTTGGCGAAGTCGAAGTGGATCGCTGCGAAGCGGTTCCATGGTTTCCAGCCTCATGACCATACGGGAGTCCTCCGCCGTACTGATTGTTTTCTATGGAGGCAAAACAGGATAATGGATAGAGGGGTAAATAAGGGGTAAGCACTCTTCGGGAGAAAAACACTCTTCGCTGAAACGTTGTACACTAAACGCAATAAACTTTTAACATTACTTACATAAACCGAAGTAAAAGATGACAGATTTAAAACAACTCTTCTTTGCTTAGTGTACAACATACTTAGGTATAAATTTTGTCCCATAGAAAAATAGATAGAGTTTAAAGCCGGAAAGGATAGAAGAGTATTGTATTGTACTGTAGAGTAGAGTATAATGCAAACGGAAAGCATCAAACACAATGAAGTGAACACTCAAAGCGGTGTTGTGGGGGAGTGTGTTTATAGACAGAAGAGAAGGAAATCAAGGAAAGTGCGGAAAATAGGGGGTACAGGTCAAAGCAGCACACACTAGGGATGTTTATTGATAGGAAAATTCCGATATGATATATTGAAAATAGTATCATATTAAAAGTATTGTAAATTTTGATATATCAAAATTTGTAATATCGAAAAATATCGAATTTCTTTGTTGATATCCGATTTGGTAGATAAAACAAAATACAGATTAAATGCAACGTTAAAAAATCAATTTATAAATCGATTTTCGCGTTAATATCTTTACAATACCAAATAGTATATATTTTATGCCATCCCTAGAACACACACACGCAGCAGAGGCATTCTTCTCAACTTCTGGTTAGCCTTCAAACAAACACATGCATCAAACAGGAAAGGGAAAAGATAGACACTGAGAAAGGATCCTAGAACTATACATATAACTAGGTTAGAAGGAGATATAACCAGGAGAGCGTTAATCAAAAAAATACCAATGTGAGTTCGATGATGCTGTGTTTGCCCAAGTAATAAAGCATTCTCACTCTCTTCCGGATTCTCGCCGACGCCCGAATAGGCGCCCATTTCAACATCACCTTCACACTCATCGTTCTCAGCCTCTTCCTCGTTTTGCGGGAACGAGAAGGTCACGTTGATGGGTCGCGCCAGTTTGTTCTTGTACTGATGCTCGAACAGAATGGGATTGTAGAGGGTGTTCTTCCACTGTCGACTCAGCACAATGATTCCCTGGAACAGGCATCGGTCACAGAAAATACAAGGTTTAAGGAAAGGCACCTGCTCACCTGTCGCAGGGTGTTGAGATGCGGAACATCATGCTGCTTGAAAATAGGCTCGATGCGCTCGACACCTTCGTCCAGGACCAGCTTTTGCATGATATAACACAGCTGACAACTAGGATCCTCCTGCAACGTCTTGGACAGCAGCGTGTAGTTGTTGGCATAGCGACTCTGCAAAACGATAAATTAATTAATTAATTAATTAACTAATATACATTATTTGTGACCTTGTTACCTTTTTTATCTTGGGGTTCCTCTGGATCTTCTCGTTGTCCATGGCCTGCGCCATGAGGCAAGCGGCCACTGCCGTCTGCCTGGTGTGCAGGGCTTTCATCAGCGACACGATTTTGATGGCCAGCCGGTTGCTAGGATTCATCCAGGCCGTAATAGCCGGCGAGGCGGTGCTGAGAAGATTCCAGTCCAGGCGCGTCAGGTCGATCTTCCGCGTGATGGGCACACAGGGCGGGGCAGCAAAGTTGAACCACACCGCCTTCAGTTCGATCACACAGGAGGAGGTCTTATCCGTTTCCTTGACATTGGAAAGCACCTTATCGTAGGCATCCTTCGAGCTGTTGCCCGCACCGCCGCCAGGATTTTTCTGCGTCCCTGTCGGATTATTGCCTGTGCCCGCTCCCTTTTCCACATCCTCATCTAGGGGTTTGGGTGTGGATTTCCGGTCACCTGCTGCCGAGGAGGAGTTATCTCCGCCGGCATTGCTGTCTGAGGCTTTGGGGGTCTTGGGAGTGGGAGGTTTTTTGGTTATCAATCTCCAGGCAGCTTCTGCCTTGGAAGTGGCTCCTCCGTCACTGGAAGCTGCTGCTCCCTCGCTCTGGCCACCCACCAGATCATTGAGATTGAAGCCTCCGGTGGACGTGGCGCCCTCAGCACCCGCTCCCGCCATCTCGGCCAACTCCTCTTTGCTGTTCTCCGATTTCTCGAAGTGCGAACGCTTCACGATCTTTACACCCACGCCCTCCAATCCACACTCGAACATAATGTAGCCAATGCTTTCGATGCCCGTGCTCTCCGGCATCTTCAGGCACTCGAAAAGCACTTTGCTCTTGTGTTCCGGAATGGCGGTGACGATGATGGGCGAATCCTGCGCACACGACTGGCCCTCCGTCTTCAGGCGACGCAGCTGGGCATGGGCTCTGCCGATGTCTAGTGTGATTACCAGCTCCTCCAGCTGCTTCTCCGAAGTCTCGATCAGAATGGGCTCGCCCTGGACGTTGTCTGGTCGCGTCTGCGACGAGAGGTGGGCCAAGAGGGCTCGAGTGCCCTTCATGATGCCTCCTTTCTTATGGCTGCTGCCTGACTGCACCGTCTGCTGGATGTACACGTTGTGCATGGAAGCACGCGTGGTCTTGCCCAGGTGGAACTTGGTGGATATGCCTTCCATGTAAAAGGTTAGCAGGGAAACGCAGCTCAGATCCTGGATAGTAAGCAATTGTTAAGTCATTTAATCAATTCAAATTTAAAATAACCCAACTGCCTTTACCTGGACGTTATCCAGCGCTGCCACCGAGATGATCTCCTCCACAATGGAGGACTGCAGCATGGTGATGCTGACCTTGGGCAGCACAATCAGTCCCTGAGTCTTTGTGGAGATACTCTCCTCGTATACGTCGCTAAGAAACGAGTCCCCGGGTCCCTGGAGGTGTCTCTCCGTTGTGGATCGCTTGGAGTTGGAATGCACTTGCGACCAGTAGCTGAGGCTCTGATCCCGCTTCAAGATGTTGTCGTTGTTCACCTTGGCGATGCACGAGGTGTGGATGAAGTTCACCACCGACAGAAGATGCATCGATTGGATTGTGGGAACGGCCGCCTCCACCATTCTGGAAACAGGAATAAGTAAATATTTAATTCGCTTGTGATTAATATTTATTTGTAATCTGAGCTATTTAATATTTTAAAATATTAAAACAATTACGGTATTCAGAGAGCAAAAGTAACGAACATTTAAATTTGAATTGTATCGTAAAAATATACCAAACGTTGGTATATTTTTGTGACCTGTGGTCACTCTGCGTCACATCACGTCAGGAGATTACGTTTTTAAAACTTCACGTTGTTTGATTACGTTCTTCGTAAATTAATGCGGTGGTCACACTGTTCCGTTCCGCGTGTTGATAAAAAACATAAAACTGCACGATGAAAACACCAAAGGCAAAAGAAGCCAACATATCTGAATTAAAAGCTATCAAAAAGGAACCTGGGTTGGCGGAGGAGAGCAAGGAGGTCAAGAAGCCCAAGAACAAGGCCAAGAAGAAGGCGCTTAAACTGCCCAAGGAGGAGGTAAAGGCAGCGGTCCAAGAGAGCCCCCAGAAAAAGCTGTCCGTTAAGGACCTGGCTAAAATCGAGAAAAAGAAGGCCAAGAAGCTGGCCCAGAAGCTAAAGAAGCAACAGAATAAGACAGTCCTCAAGGAGATAAAGCAAGAGTCGGAATCAGAACCCACTAAAGTAAAGGTCAAGACCATAAAAAAGGAGGGGGAGAAGGCGGAGCTGGCGGACACCAAGTCAAAACCAAAGGCAAAGGCCACCAAGGCAAAACCAAAGGGAAAGGCCACCAAAGCCAAGGCCAATAACAAGGATGAGGGTAACGTAGATAACATCCGCTCTTTGAACCTTCAAAACGAATGTAATTATTTCCATTTTACCCACAACAGGTGCTGTCAAGAGGGAACGCAATCCTGCCGACGAGGCGGCCACTGTTTTTGTGGGCAATCTCCCCATCAACACTAAGCGGGTGCAGTTAGTCAAGCTCTTCCAGCCATACGGAACTGTCCAATCCATCCGGCTGCGCACAGCCGGTGGCAAGCTGCTCTTCAAGCACAAACAGCGCAAGGATGCCGGCTCGCTGAACGCCTACGTGGTGCTGCAGTCTCCTGAGATTGCCCAGAAGGCACTGGAACTGCACAACTCCGAGTTCAAGGATAACCATCTGCGCGTGACGCCAGCGGCCAAGGCAGTTGCTGAGTGGAACGGGCAGAATAACGAGCAGCCCAATGACAAAGATGCCAAGCGCACAATATTTGTGGGCAGCCTAAAATACTGTAAGCGTTAAAACAAGGACTATTCCTGAAAATTCTTTCCATATATTACTCCCAAAAGAGATCCTAAGAATAACGATTCTTTTATCCACCCTTAGCGGCCAATGAGGAGAAGCTACGTGAAATATTCTCCAGCTGCGGCGAGATCGACTACATCCGCTGCCTCCAGGACGGAGTCAAGGGCTGCAAGGGCGTGGCGTACGTGTGCTTCCAAAAACCAGACGCCGTGGGCCTGGCCTTGGAACTAAATCAGACCCTCCTGGACGATAGACCCATCAACGTGGAGCGGTACTCGGTAAAGAAGCTGGGCGCCAAGAAGGTGCGCGACGCCGCCTCTGCTGCTGCTGCTTCGAGCACATCTGGAAAGGCCAAGGCCAAGAAACAGAATTCTGCTGGGGCCAAGAAACGACTGGACAAGAAGAAGGGCAAGGACAATGGCACGCCGGCGAAGGAGACCAAGGCAGCAGCTGGAAGTGGTCAAAAGAAGAAGTCCGAATACCGAGGGGTGAAGGTCGATGGCATCAAAAAGGCCAAGAAGCCGAACAAGAAGAGGAGCAACGACCAACAGCAGGCGCTGGCGAAAAAGATAGCCCCCAAGTCTAAGAGTTAATCTTTTCCCAGCTTAGGTCTAGGTTCTTTTATTAGTTGCAATCCAATTGAAAGTCTTTCTTACATTTATTTATTTGATGTAGCGAAGTTGACCACCGACATTAACGGGGTAATCGTTGAAAGATTACTAGCAAGGAAAGTATAATAAATATTCATTTTTTAAAAGCTGAAACCGCATTTCTTTGAAAATCAAGTCACGTAAAATGTTGTCAACCGATTTGATCATTTAAGTTTTCGCTCTTTTACTTTTCAATCATATTTTGAAGGGAAACTCACAATCGAAACTGGTCTAGTATTGTTGTGAGCTCAGTCCCGAGTGTTGTGACCTTATGACAAACAAAAATAAAATGTTCCTGCTTGCTTACTTTTGCTGGCTTTGCCTGGTTAACCCTTTTCTGGCGCATCCTCTGGTAAGTTAATGCGAACATACAAAATGACAAATCGATGCAAATAACCAGCAATACTAGAATCAATACAAGGACTCCGATTTCCAGTCCGGCATCTGGTCTGGCCTATCGGATTATCCCGATCTAACACATGGCCTCACTGACGCAGAGGTTCGGGACACCCTTAATGATCTTACCTTGGACGATCTTAAGTCCCTGGACCACTTAATTAATGAGCATATCAATCAGAGGGAAGAAGGTAAGTAATACAAAAAATAAATTTACCATCATCGTAAGCTGAAGCCGTAAAAAACAAAGCGAGTCTAAGGGCACAGAGCAAGAAGAACTTTCGAGCTGTGGGCCCGACGTTGGACGAAAATTGCCGTGAAGAGAACGAATGTGATGAGCCAAAGCAGGTTTCTCGCTGCAAACCAACAGGTTCAACATGTCCAACAACCAAGCGTTGCACAAAACCCACTTGTGTACCGAAAACCACTTGTTCGCCAAAAACCACTAGAAAGCCCGAATGCGTGCCCAAAACTACTTGCGGCTCCATGGATATCTTTGCCAAGTGCCCAAAGGTCAACAATAGGCGCAAAAAATCCAAAGAGGACAATAAATGGGAGTCCGACGATTTCCAGGGTCAAGCTAGGAATCGTATGGAAAAAGGTAAGAACATTTTTCAGGAGCAGGACCTGCCAGAGGATGCTCCAGCGAAGTACACACCAGCAAGGGATTTAGCTGGACTTGAGAAGATCGAAGGGGAAGTTATTCCCTCACTGAATGACCAGGGAGAACCACTAGATGAAGCCTTCCAGTTAGATCACCCAAAAGAATCCAGGTTTCTGGAGCCAGCCCAGCTGCATGATAATCTGTCTAACCGGAAACCAGAGCCCCTAGCTAACTTAGACCAAGGTCACCACGCCAGTTTTGAAGGAGAACACCAAACTCGTTTTGAGCAGGCTAACCAAAAGCACCAATATGAGGCAAACTTAAATCCTGGACATGAGGTAAACTTTGGTCGGGAACATGACGCAAACTTAAAGCAAACACCCAAAGCTAATGTGCAGCAGGAAAATTTTGATAATTTCAATCAGGGCCTTTGGGCCAATTCTGATCCGGCAAATTGGGACGATATAGAACAGACCGAATCCGACAGAACGAAACTAAATAATTGGGCCAATTTAAACCCGGCAAACTTGGCCAATATAGAAGATGCGAATTGGGATTTGACCAATTGGGCCAATGAAGAACAGGGCCATAGGCCTCAGTTTGTCCAGGAACAGAACAACTTTGAGCTGGGGAAACATGCTAATTTTCAACCAGCTCAGGAGCAGCAAGCTACATTTCAGATGGGAAATCAAAATCATAATTTTAGGCAGGATAATCAGGCCAAACTGCAGCAAGGAAATCTCGACACTTCTGGACACGAAAATCGGGCTAACCTACAGTTACAAAATCACGACAGGTTTGAGCAGAATCATCGGAGCCGCCTAGTGCGAGATTATCATCAGGCTGATTTGAACCGCGAACAGCCTCAGCATCAGGATAGAGAGCTGCGATCAGAGGTCAACCTCCACCCAAGTGGACATCAGTTCTCCGGAAAGAGAAACGCCGAGCAGGAAAATCAGGCTTTTATACCTCATAGACAGCAGCAATCAGATGCCAACTATCACCCAAGGCAATGGTCTTCTAATCAGCCTTTAACACACCAGGAAAAAATGAACAAGGTTGGAGGTGAACCTGGTCCATTTGAGCGTTATGAAGGACATCAGCTCTCTCGAAAGAGAAATGCCGAGCAGGAAAGTCTGGCTTCTATGCCACAAGGTCGGACATATAGAGAGCAGCGATCAGAAGTCCAATATCACCCACGCACTGAGCAATGGCCTTCGAATCAGCCTTTAACGAACCAAGCTAAATTAAATAAGATGGAAGGAGACCCCTATGAAGGACACCAGCTCTATCAAAAGAGAAATGCCAAATTAGGAAGACCTTGTAATAAGCGAGGTGTTTCAGTTCAAGAAACAGAGCAGGATGTTACCAAGAATAATGAACCACAACCAGTGAACGCTGACTTGACCAAGCAGGACAGTCACTTTGACGTCGACAGGTGAGGGGATAATCTAAATGGATTTCTGGTGCTTAAATCAAATTTCCATTGCAGTTTTTTAGCCAATAGTGCCCGCGATCCGCCTCGCTATCTCAACTCCATGCACAGCGATCGCATTCAGAGGGAAAACGAACGTCGATTGAACAAGGATCGGAGCTTGAGCGAAAGCTTGAACCTGGACAAGCTGACCGGCGAGAAGGATGCCAGTCCCGCAGGGGTATCAGATTGGGGAGCCGATAACAAGAGGGGCAAGCGGGAGAATAGGTCAACTGACGATGCTCCAGAGGTGAGTGCCAAATAGTATGATATCCTAACCGAATAACCGAGTGCACTTAGAACTCCAGAGAGACGTATCTGAAAAAGCTGATGGACTCATTTCCTCGGGATCAGGGCAGCCAGATTAATGCCAACGTAGCGCTAAAAGATTGTCCGTTCGCGCATGAGCGCATGAAGCGAAGTTAAATTTTATTTTTTATATTCCCTGTAACTCTTGTTAATTTTTCCTATTAAATATATTTTTTATAACGGCAACCAAACCATTCAGTGATTTGATTATATTTCAGAAAAATGTGGGAATAATGGAACATAAGACACACTCACCTTTGCAGTCCTTCCAACAGAAGCGGGGTAAGGAAGACGTTGAGCTGCCCCTTAAGCCGCGCCACCACCGATGTGCAGGCTGCTCCGCCCTCTGCCTGTAGACTCATGAACTCGCCATCATCGAAGCCGTTTGTGGTCTTGTCCGTTTCCTCCTCCTTCAGCAGCACACTCGGATCCCAGGGATGCGACTTGGGTCCGCCCATGAATGTGGCGGAGCTGTTACTACCCGTTGCGTTTTCGTATCGGGGGACCACCTTGATCTCCCGCCAACACGAATAGAGATCGAAGTGGGGCAGCATTTTACTGCCAATATAGGTTAGGCCGCCATCTTCGTTTTCCGAGAACAGTGGCGTGGAAAAGACATCGGGCCCCAAAGGAAAGGAGCAGCCATTCCAGTTGAAGCACTTCACTTGCGACAGGTGATTCAGGTAGCTGGCCATTAGCAAAGGCGAGTCTATGATCGGCCGGTTGACCTGCTGATGGAGATTGACCAGAGCCACATCCTCCTGCGACGACATGGCCGAGATAAAGGAGTTGGAAGACAGTGATGGTGTGCCGGACGACGACCCACGGGAATCAGCCTGTGTAGAATGGAGATGAGATCGGAGGATTACAAGAGAATTCGGCACAGGAACGGGTGATGTTTGCTTTACGGCTGCTACAACTAAGATAGCCAGATCAAAGGGCGCAAGCAGAAAGTCGTGAGAAACGTTTATGTTGATGTGCTCAGTTCTGGTTTTATAAATGTTCTTAAATGTGAAATAATTTAGAGAGAGAAAACAACGAAAATACATAATAAAAATTCAATTAAGATCGCAACAAGTTTGCAATAAATTTTGAAATCAACTTTGTTAACTGCATGTCCTCGGACCGAAAGCCAGAAAGTCCGGAAACTCTTAAGACTGAATCTAGATCAAGAGAACTTCACATGCACTAATTTTCAACATCCATGCAAATGTTGACCGGCGAGCTATGAGTTTTCACGAATTGCGGTTCAAGATCAACGTAGTAAAATAGTTACAGATACATCGAGATGGTTCCGAATAGAGACTAGCTTGGAAATTTTGGTTTAGTTGCACTACTTTGTTAGTTAGAGAGGTTTTGGTTTTTGCTGTTGGTACTACTAAGAACTACTCACATCATGAACAAAATGTCGGTACTCAGGTCGTGATGAGATATTTGTTAATTTTCTTATTGGTGTAGCAAGACCGTGAATGCGTCTCGCGTCTTCGTTCTGGATGAGTTTTGATTTCGGTTTTTATATCGATTTAGTTAGTTTTGGATTTCGATTTTGGATGAGTCGAGTTTTGAGGAAAGGAATAGATTTTAGGTGTGGATTACAGTTGTACAGATTAGGAACGATTTTTCAATGTCCAGCTGTGTAAATGCTTGGGAGGGCGGAAATATATGTCGATACATTGATCCTGTATTAATTTTGATGCAATAAATCGATATTTTGAAATGAAATGTTTGGAATATTTTCAAAATGACTTTTCCTCCATGGTAAATACAATATTTTAAAACTGGATAATGAAAAATCGCTGCTTAGTTGCTTAGAAGTTATTTATATTAGAGTTATATATATGTTCTTAAAGATTAAAGAGCGAAGCATGCACTGAAAGAGCGTTTTCAGAATGAATTTGGATTGTCATTTGCTGCCCTGATCAAAAACGGGGTGAAATCGAATTAAACGATAAGGATATAGTGAAAGTTCAAAACTTGGCTTTAAAGCAGCAAAGCTAAACGCGATTGGTGTGTATAAGTCTCCGAGTAAATGACCTAACATATGTCAGTATGTATACATAATCGATTTGATTTCAAATATTGGGAATTGTTCAGCTTTACCAGTTCAGTGGTGCTCTGCGGGCGCTTCGGAAGTGTTTTATTGCCGTCGGGCGCATGGATCTCCAAATCGCTGCGATATGTGGGCAAGGTATGACTGCCATTCTCGTTTTGGGCTCCAATGCTGAGAAAATAGCTTCATTATATATGTACACAGTGGGGACCATTTTCCTGCACTTACCTCAAATCTGATGAGAATCGCTTCTTTCCAGACAGCACCACGGATCCACTGTTGGCACTATTTCGCTGCTTCATGGACCCTCGCTGCGACATCACATTTGATATGTCCTCTTCGGCGGAGAAGAACATCTCCGAGGGATTCTCCGATGTGAGTGATATGGTGCGCTGCACTTCTCTAGGAAGGTGATCACCGCCTAAGCCCTGCGCATGCAGAGCTATATCAGCGATCTCGAACTCCAGGGGATGTGAATGGGGTGCCGAGTGCGACATTTCGTCAGGCATCTACGCAGGAAATAAGAAAAATTATATTTTTTAGTATTATTTAAAGGTCCTGGTCGTACCTCATGTTCATCATCCAGCACGTCCCCGGTCAGTCTGGAATCGGAAATGCTCGTCTTGGGCGGCGATACCCGCAGTCTGTTCGAGTCCGAGCCGCGTCGGTGTCCACTTCCAATGTCGCTGCTGCCTACACCAGCTCCTTCGTGTTGCAACTGAAGCTTCTTGGAGGGACTGTCCAGTAGGCGGGCATAGGGCACCTCCACGGAGGTCTGGCGGGTGCAGGGATAGCGCTTGTTCCTCCTTTCCAAAGTATTCGGCGATCCAATGCTCTCTCGCGACTTGTTTCGGTTGCTTAGGTCCGGCTTCTCGACTCCTGCTGTTCCAATGGCCCCGATCTTGAACTTGGTTCCGTCGGGTAAGGAACAGAGATCCGATTTCTTCAGGCTTCCGTTGCGTAAATCTCCGGCCGGCCTGTACAGGCGGCCCTTGCCGTTGAAATCGGCCGAATCATACAGCGAAACGCAGTGCAGGCTGTAGGGCGGTGTGTGGAAGACTAGTTGACCCTGGTGGAGAATGCTCTCGCCGAAACCAAAGTCCTTGTTATTGTTGATGATGCTGTGTGGGATTAAGATAAAAATCTCTTGAAAAAAGGTAAGCAAAACAAAGGATTTAGAGAACTGCCCTAAAACGCTACAAAACGAATTCAAAACCCTGTAAAAAAATTTTCAATATTTTTCAAAGGTTGGGGGTATAAACATACAAGTGAGCTTTTGATTTTTAGGTTTTACAAATTTAAAAATGTCGGTGGAAACGGAATACATTCATCTAAAACACTAAAATATGGATATAGATAAGGATGTCTTGGTAAACGGCGGGTGAGTTCCGTTTCCCTTGTTGTCTAGGCATTTTGGCACGCATATCTTTTAATCCAGATCTTTTCCCTGACCCTGTTGTCCCCTCAGCACCATTGTGGCCATTGCCGGTGAAGACTTTGCTGTGATTGCGGCGGATACTCAAATAAGCAGAAATAATTTAAACGCCACGAGCAGGATGGACAAACTTTTCCAAGTGTCACCGATGGCGGTTATGTGCTCCGCTGGTTCTTGGCCGGACGCCCTCTCAGTGATACGTCTGATGAGGACGGCCGTGTCCGACTACGAGAGAACTAATCTACGCCCCATTAGCATCGATGTAATGTCGCACATGCTCTCAAAAACCATGTACAAGCGTCGGTCCTTTCCCTACCATTTGTCTATTATTTTGGCCGGAATCGACAAGAAGGGCAAAGGTGCTGTCTTTTCATTCGATTCCCTAGGTCACTGCGAGCGGGTGAATTACCAGGCTACTGGCCGGGCCACCGCCATGGTGCTGCCGTTGCTGGATAATCGTCTTGGGTTCAAGAACCAGAGCCCGGCAACCCCCAGCGAGATGATCGAGATGACCGAGGCGGAGTCGTTAATCTCCAACTGCATGGTCATAGCCAGTGAACTTGGTAACTACAGCGATGGCGCTGGGCTTATGAAGATCATTAACAAAGATGGCATCAAGCTCAGAGAACTGCCGCTGCGCCAAGAGTAAACTTGATACGCCACTCAATTAGTTTTTTGCTCTTCAATTATGTTTGGTGTTTTATACTTTTTATTATTCATTTTTTAATTAGAAATTCTATAAAATTGTACTATCAATTTTTAGATATTTTGCGGGAAAAATCAAGCGATCAATAAGGTTAAGCACTTTTAGAAGGTCTACCTTTTGAAGCTATCGTAGTGTGTGTGCAACCTACAATAATGTTATAAAGTTTGGAAGCTCTAATCCGTTATATACAGGAAAACTTGGCTAAACCTCATTAAACCCGGTATAACTATTCGATTAAGAATATATATACGATATTTAGATAGGAGTCCCCCAGCTAACCAATCTGTTATTTCTCAGATACTTACAAGTAACGCGCAATATTGTAGTTATCGTGGACATCCTGTGCCGTTGGTTTGAAGAACTTCTGACCATTTCGATTACTGCCAAAGAAGACGCAGCCTCCAATGCATCCACATCGAGAAATTTCAGTTCCGGAGGACAGAGCACTTCCATTATGTGACCAAAGGAACCAGAGGCGCTTGAACTTGGCATCATGTTCACGCAGAAAGCTAGGTAAAACAAGAACTGTATCATAACGAACACAATAATGGAATTCCAGACTTACTTGTGCTGCACCAGATGCAGTTCGTGATCCGGTATCGGCAAGGCGGAAGCTCCCTCCAGCAGAATGGGACCCAGTGAAGTGCAACCCACCTCCACCCAATTCTCGCAGAGATCAGATGTTTCCGGTGTGCGCTTAGCATGCGGCTCCGAGAAGCTATCCCTCAGCTTTCGCGTGGCTTCATCGCGGGAGTCGCGCCTTGAAAAGGAGTTGGAGCTGCGCTTTCCCGCCTTGCCATGTGGAGCGTAGTGCGATCCTCCAGCTGCATCCTGGGACTTTAAAGAGTCCTGATCTGCTCGCCTAAGCTTTCCGGATCGATTGCTGCCCGTTGTGTTGGTGTTAAACGAGGAGTTCGTCGTGTGCAGCATGAAAAGTCGAAGCAAAATGGAGGGCAGCAAGCCAGAGATCCCGGACTTTACCCGCTGGCCATGGAGGTTACAATTCGCCAATCGGATGGGTGAGATCCATGCGTGCAGGGCAGTGCCGCTTTCAATAAGATAGACATCTACAGCATCCACCGAAACTCGGGTCATTTTGTATTTGATATCCTCGGAGGAAGGGCACTTGTACTTCTTCTCCTCCTTGGTTTGCGGACACAAATTGCTGGGCACTCCATGATGGCAATTCCTTACCGTCTTCGGAGACTTCAAGCAGTTCTCAGGATCTATGGCTAGTAGGATGAGAGTCTCCAGACCCGTGACCACATTCACAAGCTGGGGCAGCGTAAGTTTTCCGGTGAGTTTACCCAACTGCACCTCCACAAGCCAGGAGTACTCCAGCGTATCCTCATCCAGCGCACATCCTTCGTTGCTGAACATGGCGTGACCTCTCACCTGGACTGCCGACAGCAACAGGTGACCCTGGTTAATGTGCTGCTCCCGCTGCGAGCGCTGCAGGCAATCGGAGGCCAGCAGGTACGACGGACTGACCAGAACCTGTAGAGTGGTTTCGTGATACCGCTTATTCATCTCAAAGCCAAACCGCTCGATTAGCACCACCGGACACGGGGGATCGTCTGCATTGCAGTTCTTCATCACATGCGCTTGGATATCGTGGACAATCACAGAAACCATCACCTCCAGCGGGCGATATAGGCGGGGGTCAAAGGGCTTCCGTTTCTCCTCGGGCGCTTGAGTTTCCGAAATGGATTTGTTGGCCAATTCCTTTTCCTTGGCCAACAGTTGATCTTTGGGATTCAGCTGGGTGGCCCCCGGCTCCTTCATATTTACATTTGACTGCTCCATATCAGTAAAGTTTTGATCCTCCCCGAAAATATTCTCCTTTAGGCTTATAAAGTTGCGCAGCACATTTCCGTAGGCCATAAGAACCGAGCTGCCGATCTCCAGTTCAACAGTGACGTGATCCGCTGCCAATGTGCCGGGATCGAACTTACTGTATTGCTCGGGCGGCTGCTGCCAGCTGCTCACCGGGGATTTCCTGACCTTGGGTATTCGCATGGGACTCAATAGGATCTCCTCTTTCTCCGGCGTGGTGATATCCGCCTGGGGATCGGGCCCCAAGGGCGGAACGGGGTGATAAACATACTGGATGGACAGAGCCAAAATTGGCACAGCCCAGCAGTCAATCCAACCGGCGGAGCGCTGGCAGATCTTGCGCCACTTCTTTGAGTATAACTCCGGGCGCCGGATGAGCTTGCCCTCCCTGGTCAGCAGTCTTGCGTTCTCGTCTATGGCTAAAACAATCGGGCGCACCGAGGATACCTCCGGCACGTACAAGCTCAGGTCCAAGCCCTCGCCGTGGATCCAGAACTTCAGCGTCACCGTCTTGGGCAGGAAGTCATCAAACGGCAGGGCAAAGCTCATCTCGAAGACGTCCCCACAGAAGGCCAAGTGGTTATTCTCCTGGTTGGCACTGCTGCAGTCTATCCAGTTGTACTCGTTGCACAGCATTAGGATCTCAAATTCGTGCAACCGGATGCTGAAGTTGCAGGTGTAGGGAACGAAACTGAGTATATCCGGTCTGGCCTTGTTCGCCCAATCCTCGATCAGGTCTTGGAAGAAGCACTTGTGCTTGTACACAATAAAAGCACTCGTCTTGCAGCCAGACAACGAGATACTCCAGTCCTGCGGTGCATTCCACTTGGTCGGATAGTGGATCCGCACCTTGTACTCCAGGGACTCGAACTCGGCCAGGCTGCGGTACTGCAGCGATGTGGTGGCCTCCACGTGAAAGAGCTGACCCTGGATCTTGGAAGTATATCCGTCTGGCTGGGTGACCCAGGGAATCGTAACCTCTACATATGAAGCAGGTCCCACTGTAATGTGCATCGCGTTCGTCTCCTTTTCCTTTGAGAAGAGTATGTCGATGGTGGCCTCATTTAGCACGCACAGAGTCACATCAAAGGACTGATAGCTGCGCAGCTCCCCAGGCTGAGGTGTCGGCGTGACCTCTGCCTCCTTCCAATCCGAGGGGTAAAAGTACTTGTACAGGTGATCCCTTTGACGATCCGCCCAGGGTCCGTAGCTGAAATCCGTTCCCTTGAGGCATCTCGCATTGATACCCCAAACCGGGGGCGAAGGCTCCACCACATCTCCGTTGGGTAGGACAATCTGAACGGGTTGTTCCGGCACCACGCCAGGCTCATCCATATAGAAGTACAAGTCCATTTGATTGGACATCATCACCACGAAGCCCTCGCCCATATATCGAGGGGGTTCATCGATCAATCCCGTATACTTGGGACTCGGACAGAAGAGCACCTTGGCGTTCTCCACTTTGGCCTTCACAAAGTGCATAAAGTGATCCAATTGACACACGGCTGGTTTCGTACTGTAGGTGCAGTGGGCCTCCTCCACGGAAATTGAGAGAGTCGTAGGCGTCAAACGGTTACCAAAGACGAAGCGACCGGAACAGATGTCGATCTTGATCACTGGAATCAGATCCCTCCAGGTGGTCGCTTGCATGGCCTCCGAGTTCTTCACGTTCTGTATCCTCTGGCTTTGTCGAGCATTCTCGAGGTTCATGTGGTGCTCCTTTAGCTTGTTTCGTTCCTCATTGCTCACCACATCCGTGGGTATAAGCAGCGACGGCTCCAGCCCGAAGGTCTTCTCCAGCTTGTCGTACAGATCGGATCTGTTGTATATGTGCAGCTCGTACCCATTTAACTGGACCGAGAGACGGGTGTCCGAGTGGGAGAGATCCTCTGACACATCTTTGGGAACGTATGATCGCCACCAGCGGAAGATAAAGTATCCGTCCTGTGCTCGGACCGTGTAGTCGTAGGTGATATACACAAAGTCCCGAAACATAATCTTTCCAGCCAACGGATTTAGGGCCACAGATCCGATCTTAAAATACGCTCCCTTGATAAACCATCTGTTGGCGATCTTTGTGATCAGCATTCCGATCACTCGGGAGTTGTAGAAGGTGATGTAAGTCACCCAGGTGATGGTGGTGAGTAGCGACGCAAGCAGCCATATCTGAAAAGGGTAAAACAAATATAATGAATACGGATTTTTATTTAGAGGATAAGTCTGATAAAAATAAAATTATTCTGTCGAAGTCGTCACAGCTTTTATTTGATTTATTATTTAAAGAAAAGACTAACCATTCGCAGTGCGAATTGCGTAGGTTGCTCAAACGAAGAGCCAATTAAAGCTTTTAAATATATTACTTTTTATATGCTTATAATAAGTAATTTAATTCACCGTGCTCCTTTAAGAACCTTAGCTATAAAAACTCTTTTTATTTGTTTACATACATGGATATGCATTTCAGTAAGCACCCGTAAAGATACATTCAGTTAAACTTCTCTCAAGTGTTCTGAGAACTTTAGACTTCAAGGGGTTCAAGGTTCAAATGTATAAATATGAAACGAGGGCAAAATGTTGTAGCTGTTTAAAATATATATATAAATTTAGAATACACTTTTTTTATCGAGTGTCGACTTTGTATGAAAACAATTGAATACAGTTTCCAAATGTATTTATTTTTTCAAAATTGTAACATCGTATAAATTCTCAATTCCCGATTCTTCAAGTTATTTATTCTTTCTTCAATTGGACGACTGTCCAGCCACGGTCTCTTGATCGGTAGTATAAAGTTACATCTTGTTATATTAATTTAATGCTTTCCAAACAATGATTGGACAGATTGAGGTCTCCCTCTTAAATCGAAACTTTGCCTTGACTACGTAAAATTTGTTGATTATTCGTTTGTTCGTTGAATTGATTTATAGCATGAACACAAGCAGTGGGATTGAAATGAGCAGCTAGAGTAGATCGTCCATGATTCCTTACGAGAACCAAGAATCCAGAACCTTGCACGGCATGTCCGTAAAGATACAGCCGGTAAACTGATCGCCCTTCGCCTTCTCGATTACGGTGCAACCATTGGAATTGGTCAGGGACATGCCCTGGCCTAAGAGCTGAGCCTCCCGGCACTGCTTCCGTGTGCTTTGGGCGGGCCAGAAGTGGGCGCGGCCAGTCAATGGATTGACAAAGTCCGCCCAGTAGCCGTTGTGCATGATCTCCCACGCCTCGTGGCTTGCGATAAGGACAAAGGAGCGTAGGGCATTTTCGATGTCAGCTTCTTGAAACTTCATCCCGATCATACTGACGTTCATACAGCTGCGGAAATGGGCATACGGATGATGGAACAACCGGCGCATATTTGTCATCATCAGCTTGGGGCACGGCACCACCCACACGTCGCTTGGTTTTGCAACAAGTGAATCTTGATTACCATGCGATTCCGAATTTCCCGGGCAGTAGGAGGTTGTGTATGGAAGATTCGCTGATAAGATAAGACCCTGGTATGCCGGACCCAAGCACTGTGCCATGTATAAGATGTCGGTGTGGCGGCTACGCAGAATCGGAAATTGCGGTACAAGTCTACCTTGGTTGTCCTCGGGCTCGATCTCCTCCTCCTCCTCGACGATGGAAAGCTCAGGGAAGCTATTGCTGGCCCTCCTTATGGAGGCTTTTAACTGCGACAGTTGCCTCAGACAGCTGATCAGCTTACGCATAGGCTGCATTGCGTTCGTCTTTAGTACTTCCCACCAGAATTGGGGACTCGTCGTCGAATGAAATGTTTGCTCTTTAGACTCAAATTTCTTCTAAATTATTTTATAATTTCATGAAAACTCTTTTTTACAACCCTACCGCAGCCTTAAATCTTAATGAATTGTGAAAATTTTGACTATTCCTTTCACGACTCTACGTGATGAAAACCCGGTTAAGACTGTGTGGCGAATTTTATTGCTCAGACTAATTGACAGCTTTCCTCTATGCATGTGCGATCCTGGCGCCTTATGTAATTTGTCTGTTTATGAATATAAACTCTAAAATGTGAATCTTAACCGACAAAAGGCGCGAACAATGCTGGTATATTAAAAGATGGACATTTAAATCCCAAAGAAGTCCTATTCAAAAATAATATTATTATTTTGTGAAAGGAAATTTGAATGTAATTTTGAATAATAAAGCTCAGTTTACTGAAGAAAAACTTGGCAAAGCCTTTCTCAGTTTTTATGAGGTTACCAAATCAGAAAAATTGGATTTTAAATTTAGTTTATATTTTATTTTTAAACCTAAAACTATTCAATTTTTTTACTTAGATATATGGGGTAATAAACTTCTGGCTAAAATATTAATTCGAAGCAACAGATGTAATTTAATACACGAAGGGAGCACTTCTTTAGAAATGTATTTTAATCACAATCATATAAATATTATATATGTATGTAAAAATCAAGTACAAAGAGAATGTTACATGCAATAGTCTTTAGTAGGAAACCTCGGATACATGAGGTCAGAGTACAAGATCTTGAAGTGGTTATCAAAAGACTAAAGAATTGAGAAAAAATTGTTACTCAAAATGATTATAGAATATGTGCATTACGAGGGTAAATAGAAGAAAAAACTCCCATATCCCCCTATTACATTTATAGATCAGGCCTCAAACCGTAGCGCTAACTAATCAGGGATCAGAGTTATCAGTGTAGGATGAGCGGAATGGGAGCATGAGGCGGAGGGCAGTGTGTGTCAATGACCAAATCCCCCTGATTGATAAGCGTCCCGTAGCTCCTCATTCGTTGCCTCCCTCTGGCTGCCTCTCTCTTTGACTGTAAACTTTGAGATAAAGCCCGTTTGCGGGTTGATTCACTCGCTGGCACATACCAGAACATATTAATCAAATTATATAGCCCTATAATGCGACTGAGTGCGCTAGTGTTGGTTTGGGTTCGTATTGCGTATTCGGTTTACACGGTCTGTGTCTGTGTGCCCCGCCTGCAGTCCTCTTACCATGCGCGCATCCAGATTCATGTCGTTGAAGGCGACATTGTGTGTGGTGTTCCAGGTGCCGACTTCTGGAAATCCCAGCGGAAAGCCTTCGTCGCTGGTCTCCTCCACCGCTGCCATATCCGCCAAGTCCGCCATCTCCCCGCGACTTTGTATGTGTGTGTGTGTTATGGCGAGGGGAAGTGGGCGGTTTAGGTGTGCCTGCTTTGTTGTTGCTGTAAGGTGCGCACTTGCGATTATCGATTGCTCATCGCTGCACTCATTCTCTTCGATCGGTCACACACACACTATATAGATATAAACGATGGCATTACTTTTTCGGCAACAGATTACTGGCAGCGTTGCACATTAGACTTTTAATTAAATTTATTATTCTACACACACGGCCATACACGCACACACACACACGCACACAGGTTCGATTTTTCCCACTTTGTATCGGAGGTCGCGGAGGTGTCTCAATTTTCGATTCGCTTTTTCACGCACTTTCATCCGGGCGGCGCGTTGGCCGCTATCACAGCGAGAGTTGCTAACTACTCGGTCGCGTTCTAAACTAAATTGGCTCGTTAACTGCTTGCTAATTAGCGCGAAAATAACAAAAATAATTTCGCCTCGAACGAAAACACTCCCATCGCGTGCTTCTTCTTTTCAAACAGCTGTTTAGGGATGTGTTGATAATATATGGAAATATCGATATTATTCTATCGAAATTGCGATATTTTTATTTGATATTCCGATATTTTTGTCAAACTGAAAGGGAAAAGCAAATTTAATTGTAATTTTTAGAACGTACGTAGAAAATTGCAACATTTTTTATAATTATATTTACTTTGGGCTTATATCAGCTTACAAAAACTAAGACCAACAACAAATTTAAATTAATTATGGGTTGGTATTTTAATGCAAGCTATATTTGTGGTATTTTTGAAACACGCACTTCTGAGAGCCCGGAAGGTATATTTCATGTGCAACGCTACGGTCACATTGCGTGTGATTCACTTGAATATTTAAAAAAAAAGCTGCAAGCTCTCCTAAATTAGTTGATAACTTGCATTTAACAAACAAACAAATCTCGCTTATTACTGGTGATGTCACAGTTGCGCTCGAAAGTCATTAGCCTCTACAAGCACGTAAGTTTTCCGGGTCGGCGGACCGCAGCAAGTCCGGTTCCACGTGCGCCCCCACCCAAAAAAAAGCGACTCAGCCACCCCACCTGACATTGCGTAAACATTTTGCCTCCCAATTGCAGTTGCAGTATTTGGGCCGTGAATATCCCGGCCTGAACGGGCCGCAGAAGTTCCGCAAGCAGATCCATGATGCCTTCATGAACCACAAGGATGAGCAGGACCCCAAGAAGATCGTCGCCCTGCTCGCCCAAGGCCGCTACCTGGCCAAGGAGGTGGAGGCGCTGTACTCCCTAAAGAAGTACCGCACCGTGAAGCAACGCTACAGCTACAATGACTAAGCTTGGCGGACGCAACGAGATTGAGGCGTGGCAGCGATGCGGAAGTCTGAATTCAAGGACTGATGGATGGATGACGGAGGACGGCGGCTGGGATTAGTGCGCGGAGAGAGGAATGTGAGAATATGATACGCGAATGCCTTGCTTGTCACATACAAAAAAAAAAACACACACATATATGCATATTCTTTTGCCAAAGCTAACAGAGTCCCAAGCACACATGCAAAAAATACATATTAATAATTTCGAATGTCTTGTCAATGTCTAACTTAAAGTTGTTATTGAGGCAAACAAACAAAAAAAAAGCGAAAAACGGACGTAGCAAAATAAACGAAGCAGTCATTGAATAACAAAAAAAAAAATGAAAAAAGAAGTGAACATTTATTTAGTGCACTGGAAAAAATATATTCTCTTTGTGAATTGTAAACAATTTCAGTTATATTTCCAATTACTCAGAGTAATGATTTTAACAATATAACATGTTATTTTCTAAACCAGAAAGTTTATGCATCTGTTAACACATTTCCCTTTTATATTTAAAAAAAATTACGATATAAGGGGCTTGAGCTTATACCTTGACCTTCAAACGAGTCCGGCGGAAGGAGGCCTGGCACGGCAGGTGCAGGTTTATCATCATGTGCTATCTTTTTTTTCGGATATGTCGCAGCGATAAAAGCATCTATCAGATATCTGCCACGTCTGCCAACATTCCCTCGAGTGCGTTCGGCGCCGTTCCGCCGTCGCTTATTGACAATATTGCGTATTTAAATTCATCTGACCGCTGATCGTGGGTCTGCCCCCACATACATATTATATGCACATGTTCACGATTATAATCGTCAGTGTCCATGGCTTGGTGATAAACAACCCCAGACGCCGTCGAGTTGATTGAGCTTTTATTTTTCCCGCTGACGAAAAACATGAAGCTTCTATGCAATCAAAGGGCGATCGTAAAAGAGTAAAATTCTGGCCGAATATCAACTATGAGGAGAGCTTTGGACCGATAAGAGAGTGCACTGATGTCAATGCGAAGAAGTGCAAGCTCACTGCGAGAGTAGTTTTCTGGAATTCTCGCCTGATAAGCCTTGGGTATTTTTAAGTGAACGCTTAACCTACGTCACTGCGTAACGTTTAGCCTTTACACTAAGTCGTTTCAGACTGTAGCCTTCAGATTATCACTCTGTTACTTCCCAAGAATATAACAATTAAAATAAAATTAAAATTACTGTCCAGTTGTTTAATTTTCATCGTAATTGCTCTTGTTTTCAATTTGATTTTGTTCTTTTGCTAATTTTTTTCGGATTTACTTTGCACTCTTGTTAATTTAATTTAGTTTGCCCAATTAGTACACAGTGGTCTGTTTGTCAACAGTAATCCATTGGGGAATGAACCGAGCAGAAAACAAATGAGCAAACTAAATGACATAAAATATTGGAATATTCAAAAATTTACAAAGTTGTTTATAAGCTCCTAAATAAATTAATAAAACACTTTGCAGGTTCATTAGCTGTTATTGCCCATGGAATCAATTTCCATATAACGGCGAGAGAAGTTGTTTAATTGTTAAGAGTTATTCAAATCAATGGTTATTTTGATTCTTAAGAATCAATTGATTTTATGTACATAAGGACTGGCCACAAAAGAAAGCGATATGTGCATACTTTATAGGCTCCAGACACTTCAACCCACTGTCATTTAAATATGAACTCTGACGGAAGCGTAGTCAAGCTTATTATTGAAAGGTTAAGAGAAATAGAATTAAACTTTTAATAAGATACATAAGTACTTACACATTTTAATAAGTATCTTTAGTACAAGTACAAATAAACTAATCATCAAATGGTATCAATCCTAATTTCTAAACACTTTGAGCTTCTTGAATTACTTAATAATAGATAAACAAACAACTTGGGACAACTATAATTGAACCCCTTGGAAGTAGTTGTGTGGCGCGGGGAGGTATTTACTATTAAATTAATATTCGTATTGAACTGCTCTTAACTATATGAATATTAGCTTAAAATCACAATCTTTTCCAGTGGAAAGCGTTATGGTGGCGACTTGGAAATAAAGAGAGAGCAATGGTTTAGAATCAGCCGAACTCAAAGCCGAGGACATCATCCAGCCCGTAGTCGAAGAGGCGGAAGTCCTCCTCGTAGATCTCGTACAGCTTGCGTATGGCACCGATGGGCAGGGGATCGAAGTAGGTCCGCAGATTCGCACGCGTGCTTGACGGCTTGTGGCCAGTGGGGAATGTCAAATTGTTGGCTCCAGCTAGGTACAAAGCCAGGGCGGAATCGTCCAGCAGAGTGTCGTATTTACCTGTGAAAGAATTATAATTTAATAATAGGATTCTTAAAAGGTTTCAAACGGTTTCAATTAGTTACATATATTATTTTTTTTATAACTCACCCACAACGTTGTACTTCATCACACAGGGATTGCAGAGCTTGGTTATCACCTCCCAATGCTCGTTGTAATCCGACTGATTGGCTCGACTTAGTTCTGGAGTTAGCAGATATTGCACAAACTCCCCAAAGCTGACATCGTCGCCGTTTTCCAGAGAATCGTTACTGGCTCCCGGCCGCAGCTCCTTCACGATCTGGCGACCTACACGTGACTGAAAGTAGCGTGCACTGGGGGAATCCCCTTCCAACTTATTCCTATAAGCGGAGAGCAACCGCTCGAAGGGATGTCGCACGAGAATAAAACGCGTATACTCCTCGCTGAACACCTGTCGCTGCTCGGCTTCGCTTAAATCGTACAGTTTGCTAAACATTCCCACTGAGTGGGCTAAGGATCCCGGAATCAGCAGAGGATCGGTTCCATTGCGCCACTTGCCCGTGAGCATCATCAGCACTCGCTTCCAATTCGTGCAGGCAACCTAAAACCAAAGAAACAGACGCAAATTTTGTTTAGTATAACACTATTCATCTGCTAATTAAACCAAATAAACAAGAGAAATAATTCCAAAAGATATCTATAGTTTACATTTTCAAATATCTCAGCCAGAAGGTCGAGTCTTCTTCACTTGAATGATGTATCTTGTGTGTTTCTCGAGTGAATCACCCGATTCTCGAGCATTTCACAAGCAAGCATAATTTTAGGGAACCACCGATAAGCAGGAAACTATCAGGCCTCCTTTCTGTGAAGTGTATATGAGTGGTCTATTAGAGATAGTGGTCTCATGAATATCGAAGCAATTGTCAAATGTACACTCATTTCGAAACTATTCTTACCGATTAATTTCTGGGGTAATTTTTGAAAGTTGTGGGTATAATTTGATAATTATATATTTTTATGTAGCTTAAACATTTTGAAATAATCGAATATTAAGAAAACTTATTTATTTAAAAAAAAAAAACAATTTTGAACCCTTTTTTGTTCTTTGGAAATAATTTCCACAATAAGTTAACATTTTCAATATGTTCATATGCTTCAGTTTATGTAAGAAATTTTTTGATATTAAAAAATGCGATATGTCGATTTCATATACAATATCCCGATTTACGTACATCCCTTTATTCATGCCATTAAAAAATCTAAAGAAACTGGTTAAATGACTCTTTTGAAAAGAAATTCAAGCTACTCTGTAACATAATATGATTTCTTGATCAAGTAACGAACAACAAGTGACCCGACAAACCAAACGACTTTTTTATTGTTTTTTTTTTTCTCTTTGTCTTTTTTCTGTGACTTCGAGAGGAGGTTAATCGTTTAATGAAATCTCTTCAAAGACCTCGTTTTTATAAAAGCTGAATTACTTTGGTTTTAATTGTCAAGTGCAATAAATTATAATTTTCGCCAACACAAATAGAAAAAAAGATCTTGCTCAAATGGCCAGCCGGAGAAGGCTTTTCTACTACGAAAGCATTGGGCATAAGTCAAGTCGTCCAAGTCAACCAACGGCTAGGCATAACAACAAATAAAGGGGGAAACTAGACACACTATATATATATGTATAAACATTTAGTTGAGCGGGCAATGTCGAGCGTAATTAAACACCGCAAAAACATTTCACATTACAAAAACAAACAAAACGTTCCTTACGTGAAAGAGGGATTGAGGTGGAGAAATATACGAAAAGATCACAGGCAAGGTTGAAAAGTGAAATGAATGATTTTTTTTCAGTTTCAAGTCCCAGCACCTGTTTTATACACATTACTGATTTTCTGTTTAAATAACATTCAATTCATGACGATGTAGCAATAGTGCAAACATTGCCTTTCATTCAATCAATCAATTGAGAACTAAGAGTCAGTGTGCCTACTTTTGTTTGTTTAAACGACTTTCAATACTTGAGTTTGTGTCAATATATGTACAATATGTATCTGGGGAAAGCTAAGTAAAGAAATAACTCAGATGAATATCTTTAAACTCCTTTCTATTAGTTTTAATTCCCTGAAAATATCAATAATTTAATTATTAAAATGTATTGTTATTTTTTCACCTTATAAGTTCAAAGGTCGAACAATGCCTGAAATACTTTCGATACGTAATCAGCAACAAGCGCCGTAAGTTGAACTTAACGCAATTTCTTTATGGCCATTAAGGCAACACGCGATGGCCGCATAAAATTACCGACCAGTGTGTGGCGAGCCCCCCACTTAGTGGGGAGCAGTTTTGGGGCAGGCACTTCGAGGGGCTATTGGCCAAGGGTAAACATAAACAATTTACGACTTCATGGAAGAACGGGCTGGGAAAATGTTAAACCAGCCAGTTGAAAGCGGGGAATGGGAGAGCGAAATTCGCAATTGAAATTTGTAGCCGCGGGCTGTAACACTCCTCCTGCTCCTTGAGAAAATCGAAACCAGTTACGCCCGTACCAGATAATAGTCATTGAAGAAATGCCAACCGATAACAGGGAACGTGAGTCGAGTCGAGGCATTCAGGTGGCATGTTCTACCGACACACCTCCTAATGTCGATTGAGATATGACATTGTGTGACTAACTCTGTAAGTGCCACTTATTATAATTTAGTATAGTTTGGGTTATACCTGTAAGATGAGATAAACTTAGTTGTAATATGGATTTGCACAATTTTAATTTAAGCTAATCTTTTGAAAACCCATTAATATGGCCCTATCGAAACAATCCCAATAAATTATTTAAAAACCAACAAATAAACTATGTAAGTGTGATCGAAAATCATTCTTGTATTATACATAAATCGAAACCAATTCCCCAGATATGCTACATCATCCACTGTCAATTACTCAATTTCCTCGAATTACCGAAATGAAGTGGCGAAAAGTGAAGGTTCAAAGGGCAATGGCAATATGAAACACCAGCTATTTCTGTCCTCACTTCACATGTGTACATATGTCTCACACTTCAGCCAACTTCAAACACCTCGGCGGCCGGCACATGGCAATCTAATCTCATAGTTTTGGTTTGATGTTTTCCAATAACTCATTGGGTTGATAAGGGAAAACTGTAAAGGCCATTTCCTTCAGCTGATTTGCCTCTAACTAAATTCCTAATCCAATTAGGCAAATTAGTAAGGGGGGTTCATTCCTTAGGTGATCCTAATATTAATTAAATTGAGCGAGATTATCTATTGCTACGCACGTCATAGGGTGGGGCCTAAGTAATCTCGGTTTACTGAAAAAGTATATATTTAAATTAAGCTTATCAATAAGAGTCAACGAGAGCAAAACTACTGAAACATTCAAAGCAAAAGCACAGACACTTAAGACTTTGGCCTTTGACTTGAACGTACCAGATTTTCGCATTAAGCTGCCTAGAAATGGCAAATAAATTAGCATTTTTACTGAAGTAATAGCCTATAATTGCTGCACATTTACCGGACGTTGCTTTTACTGCTGGTAGTAGAATTCCTTTTGTTGTATTTGATCGTTAAAAATGAGTGAAATCAGCACTGGTAGGCACTTAATCTGTATATGTGTACGTATAGCTGACATGAGCACGGACTCCACTTTCCGATAATTGAGCTTAAGCTATCAAATGCGCTTGTAATAAAATCGTTATAAATCTAGTTTAGGTGCCGATTGAAATCCGATTCTTTTGCTGACTATCATTAAGAGGGTTGTTCTATTTAATATAGAAACAAAATTATTATAAGCCGATCGATGGTACCGCTGCCACAAGCCGCAAGATCAACAAAAACACGTGATAGTAGTGGGAAAACAAGTTTCTATTAACAAAAAGCTGAGGCAGAATGTGAAAACCGAGACACAAATGACAGATGCCGGTTTTTGACTAATGTTCCGTCTTTATTATTATTTTTTTTTTGAAAGCACATGGCAACCGCTAAGAAACTTTACTTATTTGGGTTATTGTCAGTGGAAAATTCTGATTATTTAAAAAACGATTTAGGATTTAAATTAACGTCTCCGGATTTTGCAAATATATCAAATAATTACAACCTCTCTAAAATAGAATTATATCATGTTATAGCTTTCCGAGATCAGTATTAAAAAAAAAACTTGTGTCTGGTTGTGCTGAATATGCTCTTTTAAACTGCCGACGCAGAATTTGCTTTTCATACTTTAGTATTTAGCTGACTTGACAAGAGGTTTATCCGTACCTTGGGCACATAGCAGTAAAGGAGCTTGTGCTCCCTATCCACGATCATGTGGTCCATCTGCAGCTCGCTGAGGTCCTCCAGCGTTTGCGTGTTCTCTCCCAGCAGCTCGCATTGCCTTTGCATATACTCCTGCCGCTGGATGTTGATAGTTTGGGTCAGCTCCAAACTGCGGCGTGTGATTTTGACATTATTGTTGTTGCCGTCCTCGAAAGGCAGGCCGATGACGCTGGTGGGGAGAGTGGCCAGGAGCTGCAATCCCAGTGAAATGCAAAGCGAAAGCCAAACCAGTCGATCCATAATGCACTGGCCTCGATCTCGATTGTCCGCGGATTTCTGCCCGACTTTCCAATCGGGTGGTTAAAGATCGAGGAAGTCACTCTCACTATCATTGGCTCGGCATTAGCTCTGCCGCTGGCGCCCGAAATACTTGACGCGATGCACAAACTTCAGGGTGGCCGCGTTCTCAATGCCCAGCTCTTTTAATGTAGCTCTGCCGTTGGAGCTTCGGTCGTCGATCGGCTGATTGGTGTCCACGTTGAGCAGGCCAAAACAGCGCCATAGAAATCGCCACGAGACGAATGCGCGATGATCGTGCCCGTTGCGCTGAGCGGAGTGAACTAACTCGCCGGTGGAGCTGGCCATAGACACAACTGGTTGCCGTCTCTGCCGCAAATCTTCGTGCCTTGACTCGTGAACCGCCGACTCTTCGGCGATTCCCCGACGCCTGAGACGCTCTTCGTGCCGTTCGCGTTGCTTGCGCCTGTGCTGTGCTCGAGAGATCAAACCGATTGCCCTCTTCAGCTGGGCGATCGTCGGCTCACTTTGGTGGAGCTGCAAAAATTCAGAAAGACAGAGAATCAAGCGAAAAGTTGTTTGAGAAGGGTTTATGGACGGGAAAGGGGCAGGCAGTCCATTAGGCGGAAGTTTAACCCTGAAAATGAATCAAATAAGGAAAACGCCAAGAGAAATACACCCTCGCGAACAAGTCTCTCGAGATAGAAATATAACAGGGATTTGGACTTTGTAAAGTTGGTTGGTGCTAGATCAGCCCTGCATAGGCGCACTTGGTTGAAACCAAGGATCCAGTAAATTCTCTTGATCTTGCCGTCAAGTGTGCTTTTGTGCATCCTTGTGCTGCTTCTCCAGTTCGCAGCGCAGGATAAAAATAATTGGATTAGTCTAAAATAAGCCTCCAAAAGTGACACAACTAGAAAATTTTCTATGTTCCTTGCGTAAGCTTTCAAAATTTTAAGTAGATAATGTTGAAGCATCTATTCGGGACGAAATTACAACTATGAGACCATTCACTCGCTTATATGGCTGCATTATTAGGAACGCAGACAAACTGGTCCCCGCTATAATGCGACCACTGTGGCTCTCCCCCACGGGTAGGGGGTGTTTCTGCTAGAACAGATGGCTATTTGCATTTATTCTAAACCTATATCTTTCCAGGTCCACGCACGGTCTTTTTCTGGGGCCCCGCTGTGAAGTGGGTAGGTCGTTCGCTTTGCTATATCCTAGTTTTTGTGTATATCTTAAATGTAAACACCTCCTCAGTGCGTTGTGCTGGCCGGATTGGGCGACGTCCTCAATCGTCCCCCGCATCTTATATCAAAGAGGCAAACTCTAGTCTTGGCACTCAGCGGGTTTTTGTGGTCCCGATGGTCCATGATCATCCGGCCAAAGAACCACAACTTTATGCTTTGCAATGCTGTTCTATCCGTGTCCCAGTGCCTCCTTCTTTGGAGGAGCATGAACCGTGAACTCGTAGTGCAAAAACTGACGGAAATCTCAAGAAGGTTGTTAATCCATTCACCCTTACCCTGATTTACCTAGATTACAACGTATCTTACTTTTACAGAGACAACAAATGAACAAACCGAGTGCATGCAGCTACTCAATCTATTCATGGAAATATACTGACCACCACGGTGAGAGTGCTGAGTCCATCCCGCTGCACGTGGATTGTTGTGGCCTGACCCTCGGCGATGGCTATCTGAAATTATGAAATTGATACTTTTTAATAATAAAACCAGTGTGCAATGGTAACGGGAACGGGGTTCTTCCTAATAATCAATTTACACCAATTAGCACGTTGAGTGGTCGGGAGTAGGTCAGTAGCAGTCAATATTGGTGACGAAAGCTTTGCCAGAACGAGCCCCGTAATGTGTTAATTGCACACTGATGCTGCTGTGGAGATTGTAGGTGTATTCTGGTCGTAAACATACTTGACGTATTTTGCATTTCTATGATGCTGCAAATTATATGAATTGCGTGGAGCTAATTGCTCGATCTACTTTTGTCAATCAGCATTAGCACATTAATCTTGCTGGCCTTTTGTAATGGAGATTTTTGGCTCTAAGAATGAGTTAATATAATAAATAATTTTAAAATGGGCTATATACAAAATTCGTAGAATCGCAAAAGCTTAGATTTAATTTGTTTAATTTTCTTTATAGCCATTGGTGGTATTATTTATTGATTTATTTTATCGAATTATTAGAATTTTGAAATAGAATAATAGAATAAATAATTTATTAATATTTACTATGATGAATTCATTAGTTTATTATAGAAAAGGAGCATTGTGCACAAGGATGGCTATTAGGCACTCTCGATGATGTTTGTTTATATAATTTAAATAATACCTCCTTACCTCTCCCATTAGCTCTGTGGGCGTAATATCGTGCGGAATGTCCGAGAGCGTTTCGCAGCCCTCTAGGATGCGTCGCAGCTCCTGCGAAGTGCTGGCCAGCATGGCATTATGCTCGGACCGATCGAAGTCGTTGCGCTGTCGGCGTGGAGTAGTGGACAGCTCCCGGGGAATCCTTTTCCGCTGCTTTCGCCTGCCCAGGATCTTTTCGTTTCGATTTCTTGCCTCCCGCACGGCTTTCTTTCTTAGATTCAGAGGCATATTTTGCAGTTTCTTGTAAGTCAGCCCATAAGACTTAGCCACCCGACTTTTTTCCCTGTGAGGCGAGCGTTCTCTTCTGCTTAGTCTATCCATAGTATCTTTTGTTTCTTAATTAACTTTTCTTGTTTATTTTTTGTTTTGCCCTTCTGAAAGTGTGCCCGGCGAGTGTTACGACCATAATGACGAATAGCAGACTAAGTAACAGGGATTCTACCCTCAGTGGCAGCCGGCCACACCTAAAACGGTCAGAATTGGCGCTACCAGATATCGCGTGAAAAATGGGGCCCATTGAGCGGTGTTACCAGACTGAACAGAATTTAAAAGTTAAATAACAAAAAGAAATCTAATTTCGCTACACCAATACGAAGGCCTTTTGTTTCATTTCAAAATTTTACATTGAACAGATATTTAAATTTTTGTATTTTTTAAAAATGTCAAAAGGTTTAGGATTATTTTCGAAATTTTACAATTTGATAATTAACACTGTGGATCCCTTCGTTCCACAAGCATTGCAGCCGTTTTGGACTTCACCAGCCGGTTTGTAAGCTTATTTCCTTTATTAAATAGAGGAATTAACTTATTTTATAGGTCCACGAACTGTATTCTTTTGGGGGCCGGCAATAAAATGGGTATGTACTTTCATCATAGTCATCAAAGATTTATGTTATATTATTTATTAGATAAAAAATTTAAAAAAGATATATAATTTTAAAATTTTTAATCTCATGTGACTATTTGCAGACAATGGTGGTGGCCGGGCTCGGCGACACTTTGAATCGGCCAGCACAGAACATCTCGGTGAACCAGTGCTCGTCACTAGCAGCCGCGAGCTTAATTTATACCCGCTACTCGATGGTAATAACGCCAAAGAACTACTTCATGCTATCCGTCAACCTAGCGATCTTCATGATCCAGGGTTTTCTCATTGCTAAGCACCTAAAGTGGCGCATGGAAGGCGCCCAGAAAACAAACTATCAGTATAATTTTTGGTTCCATTCGAGGGATTGGTAATTGAATAGATAAAAATAAAGCACTGACTACTTCGCTTTCTTAGTTGTTGGTCTTTTCAGGGTAAGAATTATTTGTAACATTCCCTGAATATTTAAACTGGGTTTTCGGTTACATGCCAATCTTTCAGTTATCCATGACCCAGGTAACGTAGTTAAGTGCAATGTGTACGCTCCAATCCCCGAGCTGAAGGGGTCCGTAGATGAACCTCTATTACATGGGGGCGACTGAGTCGGCACGACAGGCGTCCGATCCAGGAATAGATCCAGCTCAGATCTGGTAGTTACTAAGGCTGTTGGCAAACTGACTCAAATAATTTTATTCTCTGAAAAATACGCCTTTGTTCACCTTAGCCTTTTGTTTCATTTCAAATTTTAACCTTCTTCAACATTAAAAAATTTTAAATTTGTAGTTAATATTAAAAATGTCAAAAGGCACGGGACCTCTGTCGAAACTGTACAATGTTATCATTAGCTCTGTAGATGGTTTCGTCCCACAATCAATGCAACCGCTTTGGACTTCGCCAGCCGGTCGGTAGACACATTTGTTTAATTAAATAAGGGATTAACTTATTTTACAGGTCCCCGAACCGTATTCTTTTGGGCTCCGTTCTTCAAATGGGTAAGTGCAACTTAACTTTAACTATATTACATAGAGCTTAAAAAGGAAACACGGAAAGATACAGTTAAAAGATCGAATTTATTAATCTTATGTGATCATTTGCAGACCCTGGTCATAGCCGGTCTCGGCGACACTTTAAATCGGCCCGCCCAGAACATCTCGCTGAACCAGTGCATGGCCCTAGCAGCCACGGGCTTAATTTGGTCCCGTTACTCGATGGTGATAACGCCAAAAAATTACAGCTTGCTGTCCGTCAACGTAGCCGTCTTTATCATCCAGAGTTTCCTGGTTGCCAAGCACCTAAAGTGGCGCAGCGAGAATGTCCGGAAGGCGGTTTACGATCACTCTAATTTCTCGTTCAATTCGGAGGACGATTGGTAACAAGCGAAAGGATCTTCAAAGTGACAACTTCGATTACTTAGTTGTTAGTTCAGACTTATTTAAAACGTTCCCTGAATACATAAACAATAACTAGTTTTCGGTTACATGCCCATCTTTTGCACCTTATCCAAGATCCAGGTGCCATAGTTGGGTACATATGTGTACGCCCCAGTCCCCATGCAGAAGGGGTCGCCGAAGCTAACTACTCCCAATTGCAGGTAGCGGCTTTGTCCGCAGGGGTTGTGATCTCGGTTACCAGCGGGCCGCCTGAGTCACCCTGGCAGGAGTCCGATCCTTGAGATCCAGCGCAGATCTGGTTGCTACTAAGGCTCATAACAAACTGCTGTTCACATCGTCTGTTTGGAAAGCGTTCCAGAGTTGTGGTCTGAAGAACATGAGTTTCAGAGCCCTGGAAGTAGGTCAGGCCCCAACCGAAAGCCTGGTACCTAGTTACTCTAGGCGCATTCGCAGGATATAGGTGCAGGCAGATTGGCTGAATATTAACTGCAGAAAAGGGTATATGTGATATACACAACTTTGAAAAGTTATACATCGAACTTATTCCGCTTCTGCACTAAAACATTTACAATAGTGTGATAACCTACCATTAAAAGTGATATTCCTGTTTAATTTAATCAAAGCTATGTCATTATATTTTGTAGTTCCATTGTATTGCTTATGGTATCCGATGTGCGCAATGCCAAAGTCCTGATGCCTGGGAAAGCACACCTTTGCCACGCAGTCGGGCAAATTTCGTCAGAAATATAATGGCGAATATTAAGAATATTGTAAGCTTTGTAAGATTTTAAACACTGGATAGATTTTAAAATTATTGATCTGTCTGTCTGCAAAAATAATGAAAATGGCCTAAAGCTCGAATTTAGAAATAAAAAAAATTGGTGAGTTAAATGATATTTAATGGAACTATTCAACAATCTTAAGGAGCGAATTCAGTCAATGTTTTCGACTCTGTTAATAGAATTATATCGTACTGAAATAAAAGTTTCAGATAGGAAGCATATTCCTCCAAGGGCTTATTGGACTGGTATGGAGGAGTATAAAAATGTTATTACATCATCATGAAAATCCGTTCATTTTCAATACATATATGATACCCTATCTCTCTGTCCTGTTTAGATGGTTTTTCTGGAAATTTGTCTTTTAAATTTGATTTTTATATCGGTAAAAAAAAATTACCGACAAAAGCTTTGCTATATTTTGCTTCATGATTTTTTTGGCATAGGTTATTAAAACTCTGATTAATAAACAATAGATTCCTAGAAAACTTAAGCACCTTTCCAAAGGAAAACAACTATCGTTTTTGTTGTGCCGCTCTGAAGCTTTACAAATTTTATTCTTTTTTCTCTTATGCATTCTTGAAATCGTCTTCGTATATCTTCTGCTTGAAACTAAATAATCTATCGTTAGACTATGTGTCATGCCCCCGCAGAGATGTTGTTTTCGGGGGACGCTGGCCTAAGCAAATAGGAGACTGCTAAATGTAAGATATATATATAAGATAAAGTGGCAATCGGCTAGGGGCCTCTGGCTGAGGTCCTGGATTCCATGCCTCTTGGCCTGCAAACGGCCGGGATAGTGCGCACAAGCCCCGATGTGATTGGTGATTGGTCGTCCTGTCGCCGGTCGTCCTGCAGCCAATGCGCTGCTTGCAAAGGACTCGTCGTTGGCCTCCTGGGCGGGAGGAGGGCGGCATCTTCGGGTCGCTGGTAGCCCGGCAATGCAGTTGGCAACGCTGTCGGCATCTCTGTGGCCCACTCACACAGACAGGCACACTGGCGCTTGCTGCCCGGCAAACAGGCGTATACTTGATGTATTACGTATACGCATGTGAGCGAGGCAGGACATTTCGGTCTAAGTGTGTGTGTGTGTGGAAGGGGTCGCTTGACAGGTTGCCAAAAAATGCATTGCCAGGCTGTTGACTCCCGGTTAGCTCCCTCCCTTCGGCCGGGCTTCGTCGCCGCTGTGCGTTGCCATTGGTTGGTCAGGCCATCGGCTGTTGCAGCGGAGAATCGGCTCGAGCTCCAGGGCCTCCTCCTCAATTGGCTAACGAGGCTTCCTTTGGGCCTTCAGTTGCTGCAAAGAGATGGGGAGAAAAGATTACATGTAAGTTTTGGCTGTCAAAAGATAGTTATGCATTATTTTCAGACTAGGGAGGGGCTTAAACTTAAATTGGAATTACTCTTTGGCATTAAACTCTGGCGGTGGCCCAAAGCTATGACACAAGATATTCTCTTATGTAATGTTTGTCGTTTTTACTATTCTAGGCTTACAATCGCGTTACTGGTATAGGTTTTATTAAAGTTCCCTTAAATATATTGTTAGTTATTTATAATGAAGTAATTCTTATATTCTCCTTATATCCTTAGTATCCTATTTAGTCAAATTACTTTATATTTATGAGATCTTGTTTTAAAATTATAATAATGTACAATGTATTGTTATAGTGATTTCTATAACTTATATTTTCCAGACTTTCTAGGTTCAACATATACCAAATAGATTTATAAAATTTACAATTATCACTTTACAACAATTTTTTCCTTGTATATTAATAGCTTTGCTTATTTCCGGTTATCCCAAAATTTGTTCATCCCTCCAACATCTATTCTTAACTCGAATTCTTATAGACCTGGGCCACTGTGCCACCGGTGGTGCTCCTCAGCAGTGGAATGGGTAATGGGCCTCTGCCAAGATGGTAGCTTGCCAAAATCTTGCCTAGAATTTTCTCACGCTCTCTTCCAAAAAAAAAAAGGAAAGAACAAATTGTAGAAAAAATGATGTGAAAGAAAGAAAGGCGGGATGGCAATGAACTTTATTGCGTAATGCGCAATCTTGGCAAGCAACTCGAAGCGATTCTGACGGGGATTCCCCCATTCCGATAGTTCCGAGAATGATGCTGTCATGTAATTAAAGCGCCACCTGCCGTCCGATGCGTAAACAAATGAAGCCGACATAATTTATGATCATGGAGTTTTGCCAATAAGTTCCCCTCCCAGACACATCCCGCCACGCCGTCTGATCCGATCGTTCGGCGGAATGAGCCGCTATATCTATTTCCCGGCACTCTCTATGTCAGCACCCTCATTATTTTCACCCGCATGAATGACTTCGGGAGAGTTTCCCCGTTGACTTAGGTCGGGAACTGTGTTATTGAACAGCTGCCAATTGCGGCGAGTCCAAATAATATCATTCCAGACCGCTGCCCCATCTCTTTCTCACTAATTTCACACGCACGTGTTGGGTCCATGTGAATTATGGCCAACGGAACTGGTCCAGAAATATCCCAGGAAGCCAAGGGAATCCTAAGGATGCGCCGGACACCATTTGCTCTTAATTGCCTGCGACACAGCTGTTCCTGGTCAATTTATGAGCTTTGTCTTAAAATCTTAAATTGGCAAATTATGATAAATAATCTTTGCAGTAAGTTTCGACCACATACCATATATGTGTCCCTCGTCCATTATTCATTGTTGGACATGGGCAAAAATACGGAATGTGTCAAATGAGTGATGGCTTTGATGTGGTGTTATGTAAATGCAGGAAATGGGCATATGTTGAGGCTAACTCTCTTGGAACTTGGTAGATCTATTAGTACATTTATTTTGATTCTAGATTCAATAAATTAAATAAATTTAAAAAAAATGTATATTACTATTTGATTTTCTATTTAAATTGAACAGGAATATTTTTATTAATTCCAGTTGACTAAATGAAAACATGTACAATTAACCATAAATTATTTAAATAGATAACATTTCCTAAATATCCAAAATCATAAAACCTTTCCTTTATTTCCCACTTAGAGCCATATAATAATCTCATACCTGATGATCTCATTAAGTTAGTCATTTCCATTTAATTCTCTATAAATTCGCTTAATTTAAATTCCGCAAAAACCACCAAAATGCCGACCAACGGAATGATGACCAAAATATTTTGCGAATACTTAATATAAATTATTTGTATGAGCAAATCTCTATTGTAGGCAGCAGACGAAACGAATTAATATGAATACGAGTTTCTTGCTAAATTATAGATATATCCTATAGATGGCAAAAAGTGCAAAAGGCTTTGACGTTTTAAACAAATTTCTCTGGCCTTTTTCTTTTCCCCCGAATTGTTGTTTCTTACGTTGTGGCTTTTCACAGGGGGAAAAAAAGAAAAGATTGGTTTTATTTATTTGTTCTAGATGCCGAAAGTCGGCATTTGCCTGAAAGTTATTCTTATTTCTTTTTGTTGTTTTCTGTTTGAATTTTCTCCCGTTTCGTGGCGGATTTTGCTCATTTTGCCGTGTTGAATCTTTCATTTACCTTGCTATTTTCGGACACACTTGACGGGCGGGCGGCTGCCGAAGATCGAAGACGAAGGCGAAAGGCGCAGAAAGCGATAAAAACGTCAAGACCGAATCGCACCGAACCGAGTCGAAAGAACCCCGAGAAAATTGCGCAGAACTGTCGCCTGCCCTTATGTGCCGCCCGAAGCACAAAAAAAATTAAATATATACTTCTGTATATTCCGCTGTACTGTGTTATATACCAGGTTTTCTATATATAAATAGTACGCAGACTGGCTCTCTATGTGTTCTTGGATCTTTGAGTTGCGATGACGCGCAATTGACGCGGGCAAAGACGCGTTGAAAGCGTCGCCGCCGCAGCTTCTATTTTCGTGGACACAACTGAGATACTCGCTCGAACCGGCTAGGATTCAGAATCAGATTCGGCTATATGTATGTACAGATACCGATGCATCTGGTTGTATATTTCGTTTTAATCTATTTCAGTTGCTTCATCGAAAATGTATTTTATGTGTGGTACCGCTCGTCGTTGGTTCGTTTTTGATATATATGTAGATTTTGTTCAGTTCCATCTGTCTGTGTTTTTGTCTGTCTATAGGGCGACGGCGACGGCACAAATTGTAATTAGTGTTAGTTTTTCTTGGTTTTAATTAGAATTTTCTTAATTTGCACGTTTGCTTTGGGTGTGTGCGTGTGTGTTTTATGGTAAACAAACGAACCTTGAGATGCAGTTAGCCTGCAGTTTATTTATCGAAATATATGCGTTCTTTAAATTGGGTTAATTTTGGCTTATTTTGCAATGTTCTCTAATGATTTTAGGTAGTATACGAAACGATGATGTAATAGACTAAATTATATAACAACTAAGTACATAAAATAACATAAATGGGGAAAATCGACCTAAAATGTTCATAATTATTTTTGAATTAAAAGAAAATAAGCCTTGTAACCTTTAACAAAATTACAAAATCTAAGAATTCATTGTAATTAATATCATTCTTGCATTCAAATTAAAAATATAATTTTTCCTCACTTTTCCATTTTTCATTATCTGTACTCAGTCTCAACCTGTATGGTTTTCTCTCTAAGTATAAATAAACTTGTATTATTTTTTCGAAAATGAATTTCCCACTTGAAACATTTTCACTTAAAATTGTTATGCATTTTATTGTATATTTTGAAAACGCGGCAATAACATTTTCCTGTGCATTTATGTGTAAGAATTAAAAGCTTCAATCGTACCTTTGTTTGCTTTTATTAACTGCAGTCAAACTAGGCACTGTTTGGTTTTATCTATTCCTCAAAATACTCAGAACGCCTCGAACTGTCAGCGTTGTCATCGCTGGGAAATCAAACGAAAACTGAAAGTCAATCAAAATAAATACCCGAAAAATGCGAAAATAAAAGAAATACAGAAAAATAGTAATCGGGAAATTGGCAGGCTGCGAATATTAACTGGCTGCCAAAAAGCGCAGAGGACCAAAATCGAATAGAGCCAGGGGGGACCCAGAAAAAAATTGCTTGAATATTGGCCAATAAATTTTACAAGACGTTGACATTTGGCCAACGGCAAACGGCCTTGCCAAAGGCCAATCATTCGTATATGTGTGTCGCTGTGTGATAAACACAATCATAATGATAATTGGACACCTGTTGGCAACTGCTAGCGAGTGTCTGGCCAAGAATTCTTTGGCCAATTCAACAACAATCGGTGACGTAGCCGACGAACTGGGCAACTCGTCAAAAATGTGCGTCAGCAATTAAAATCATAATGAGAGTGCCCCCGCCCCCGCTGAAAAGCCGTCTGCCAAAGCCCCAAGTCCACCAATCCACGCGCCAGACACGCGACCCCTGGCCACGCCCCGCATTCCACAGGATGCGTTGCCAACGATGATGCCAAAAATCTTGGCAGCCCCCGAGGAACACGAAGAAGCTGCCGACTGCTGGCTGCGTTTGTTTATGTTTATGTTCGTCCGGTTGGGATTGGTTTGGGCTTCCAGGGTAAGAGCAGCCCGGCATGCAGGAAAAGGCGAAATCGGAAGGAAAAGTGGGAAAAGATGATAAAGAGTTAAGACAACTTCAGAGTAGCGAAGCTTGAATACTCTTAAGAGCATGTCATAAATGTATATTTATAATATATGTTATAAAGCTATTTTACTTACAATATTTTACAAATGGTAGAATACATAAATTAATTTAGACACATATATAACAGTTTGTTTTATATAATTATTAATTATGTTTCCATAACATAAAATATTAATTTACAGCATAATATTTAGCATCACCTATAAAATGATTCAATCAGCCTCTGAATAACTCCACTAACTCATGTGCCTGCTAGATAAAGGGAAGGTCGGATGGGAGTTCCATAAAAATCCGCCTTGAAAGATGGAAAATTTGTGAAGTGTCGGCTACTGCAGCAGCACAATCACCACCGCAGACTTGTAGGCGCTGCCAATTGCAGACTGCGACAATGCGGCGTATACGTAATGAAGGGAAGGAGTCACCACCCCGTCATGCTCGCACACATAACGTATACGCAGTGCTGGACAAAGTTGCGGACCAAATGCATAACAAATAAATAACAAAGGCCTGACCATCATTATAGAAAAAAAGGCAAAGGAAAGCCGAAGGAAAAAATGGAAGCGCCTCACTAATAACTTTTAAGAAAAATGAAAATGAAAAATCGTTTGTGCATTTTTATAAGTGCAAAAATATGCAAATAGAGTAAATCATTACAGGACTGGACCAAAGGCAGACAAAGTTCTTCTTCACTGATTTTTTTTCCTATAATTTTGTTTGTTATTCTGCCTTTGCTGCTGATGACTGCAAAGGGAGCCGAGGGATGGGGTCAGAAGGAAGCGCGAGCCAGAATCATAATTTGGCGATTTATTTGTTTGTTTGTTTTATTTGCCCCGTCTAGGCCGTCGTTGAGAATTATGGTCTGCCGTCTGTCGGCAACTGGAGCTGACACAAAGCAGAGGGGGCCGGAATAAATGTCCAACTTAAATCCCCATCGACATGCATTTAAAGTTCTTTGACAATTTCTCACTGGCAATTCAATTAGTTTTAATTGCTCGACTCGGCGGACGTTTAAATATTTCCCCGGCCATGGCCATCAATAAAATCAATGCAGGCCATAAATCTTCAAGCCTTTCATTGCACAGCCAAATGCAAAGTCGGAATTCGGTGCCCGATTCGATGCTCTGGCGGAAACAAAGATAAAGAACCTTTTGTTGGACATATGCAGCCAGTCGAGAGGAAAGGACATAATGCCTTGGACTTGACTTGGCTTAGTTGCCAATTTCCTGGCAAAAAATAGCCAGGAAAGCGAGAATTATTTGCCAGGATGTCCGAAACATTGTTGGTGTCAACAAATTCCTTTTCAACGGCTCAAAAAAAATGTTCGACCATTGCCAGCAGTAAAAACGAACGCAAAAAAAGAACAAGAAGGAAAAACTAACAAGCGGAGCGAGGACAAAATTAATGTGGAGACATTAGGGAATGTCCTGAAATGCCCTGCTCTAAGTCCTTGGCAATTAAATTTCGTGTTAATTTCTTGGCGCTCCCTCTCCTGGTTTTCTGGCCAATTAACTATTCCTGGAGTGCACTGGGAAGCATTTTAATTGTTTTAATGGATCGTAAATCTCTTTGTACAACTTTCTGATTGTTGCTGTTCTTCTTCAGTGCCGACGCTCATAAATTTTGGCATTTAAAATTTCGAAAATCCAACATAAAACTATGCAATTTTATGGCCACAATTGAAAACTACAAAAGCAGTCCCAAATGAATACTCATTGGGTCGAAATTTAATTGTCTAAAGTCCAATGTACCCTTGCATGTTTTTTTTTTATATCAAACTCGTGTGTGTTCAGTCATAAAAGAATAAATCTGTCTATGAGATTAATTTCTGATATATGAATTGCGTTTCATCTTGCGGGAAGCGCTGGATAAGCTCCCGGGATGGGTTTTGGTCTGGCTGAAAGTCTGGGAGTCTGTGAGGGACCCTTACTACTTAGCACAACCAACCCATCCTCGGTTAGTGTTCATTGAACCATAAGCAGACAGTGACAGGAATCGAGGAAGGACGCTGCTCCCCGAGAGTCACTGGTAGCGGGTGAGCTCTTTAACATTTTTGGCCAGGCCTATAAATTCGCCTGGGACCCTGCCTAGATGTTGGATGGTCCTTCACTGGGCACGCCCTCCTGCGGCGCATTTAGCTTTCCCGTTGACATTTCTCTGTTGCATTTGGTTTTATTTATGTGGCGCCAGTGGGTTCCCTCTCTGCGGGTTTTTCAGAATAAGGGTTTAGGATTTTCACTCGTTTGCTGGGCGATTATCGCCGTGCCACAAAAACTCATACAACTTAAGAGGTGGCCTAAAAGGTGATTTCATTGTGGTTTTTAATTTTTGAGTTAAAGGATAAAGACATTGATTTGGTGACTTTTGAAAGAAGGGTTCATTTTCCTTAAAATATGATAATACAATCGATTTCTGTTCTTATAGGTTTTACATTTATCAAAAGGCTTTTATAAGTTTCTATGAAGGCGAAAAAAATAAACTACGAATGTTTCAGAAAAAACCGAACTTGCTTTAAATTTCATCAAAAAATAAAAAAAAAACACAAAAATTAAAAACAGAAATAATAATAAATAAATATTTTCTTTTTTGAAATCTACTTATTATCGCCGTTTACAAACGTATTCTTAGAAATCAAACTTAACCTATTCTATTGAGGTTTATCACTCTATTGAGGTTTATTTATTTGTCCATAAGTTTTATTTTTCGACTCTTTCCAATCTTGCCAATTAAAAAACAGCTAAAATTGATTTCATATACTGTACAATTCATACTTTGAACTTTGTTGAACTAATCAGAAAGCAAATACTTCCTAGCTATATATTTAATTTAATTTTTGATTGACTGAGTAGAGGAAAAACTCACCATTTTCCAGCACTTATCCGCGCTCAGATGTTTTCCACTCTCCGTTCACTCTTCGCCGTCTTTCGCTGGCCGTGATTTACATCTTGTGCCTTGGCCTCGCCAGAGGATTTTCCCGGTCCGATTTTAAGTAGGTTGTATTATAGTTGTACAGTGCTTATTAACATTTTATATATTTTTGCGATATAGCCCTTTTGACGTTGGGCTATGAACGTATTGTATTTCACTAATGTTTATGCTTGAAATTGTATATGTATAAGTGCTGGTTAGGTTCATAAAGTTATATATTTGCGGATTATATAATAATTGCTCAATTTATTGGTTGGTTATATTGTGTTTATATTATTTGCGATTCTTGTTTATTGGGTTATGCACTATTTTCACTATTTGAAATATAGTTGTTTATGTAAGGTAATATAATATATTTTTTTTTTTTAATTTTTTAAACGTTTTTTTTTTGTCTAATATATTATGTTGATTATATATATTGTATTAAATAAAAAGTTTTATTTTATTTAATGTTTGATTTTTATTATTATGTGGCTCATTTTATTAGTTTTTTATTGTTTGGTTTATTTTTTGTTGAGTATTTATTATATTGTTCTATACATATTATTTCAAATTAAAGTTCTTGTTTGAAATATTTATGGTTTGTTCTAGAATATTAAATAATTGTTTTGTGGAGTCTGTTGTTAGCGACTTTTTATATATTTTCAAGTTTAGAAGTTGGTTATTTTTTACATGTTTTGGATGTTGTTGAAGCTTCCTCTTTTGGAGATCCCGATGTTGTGGCTCCTGACGAGGAGATGCTTATCCATCGGAGCTCCGCTGCCGTTTGCTCTGCTCTTTCTCCGCCTGACGTGCTGACGGCCAGGACTAGTCCATTGCGAATCCTTGAGTCCTTTCATTAAGCCTGGCCAGATGAAACAATCAGCGTGCTCCTGCCAAATCACAGTTGTTCTTGTGTTGGGTTGGAGCCAGAGCGAGTCCTTTGAGTCCGCCCCTCCCTCCCGGCCTCTCCACTTTTGGCACCACGTTGGTCAGTTGCCTCGCACACACGCACGCACATACACACACACACACGCTCGCTGGCACACTCACTTCCACGCCACAGAGCAACTGGTTGTTGTTGCTGTCGTTTGCAGCTGCGAAGCCAATACTCGCGTGTTTTTAATTGTTTATTTATTTTCTTCTTATTTGCTGTATGATCGAGACGGACCTGCGGGTATCCTTGAGGGCTGGGTCTCGCTGCCCAGGCTTCACTGTGTCGCCTTCATGGGTGTTCCGCTGCGCGCGTGTGTGTGTGTGAGGGCGGGAGAAGGTCCGAAAAGAGAGAGAGGCGGCCACCGAACAGAGCTGTCAATGGGCCATCAGCTGATCTTGGCCCTGATGTTTGAGTTGGCTAATCAAACGCGGTCCGTGGCCAAAAAAGTGCGCTGCGTTGCACCCTTCCCTCGCTGCTGTATCTCCTCCTCCTCCTCCTCTGCTTGCCATCGTTGGCCACATCCTGCGTCACCTGTTTTTGTTGTTGGCCGGCCACTTTTCTTGGCTGGCTACGCGTCAAATTGAAAGCCCAACTCCGCTGCCGTTGCCGCTCAATTGGCAGCTAGCCGTGGACCCGGATAGCGATTGTCCGTGTCCGGGTCCGGTGTTGGCCGCCCTGCCAGCCTTTGTTGGCTCGCCACACCAGACGCTACCAGTTTCTTGGCCAACTGACTGACGACTGGCCGCGTGGCCTGCCAAAAAGCGAGCCAGAGGCCCTCGAACGAGTGAAGCGTTCCCACCGTAGCGTTCTCTACTCTTCTGCTCTCTTCTCTTTGTCGCCTTCTGCTTTTTGTGTCGTCATCGGTTGACTCTTTCGCCTCGCCCCGCCGCCTCCTTGGAATCGCTCGTGCCCTCCCCTCTGGCCGCTCTTTTTGCACACTGGCACACACATGGGGCCGCCTCCCACTCCCCCTTGCAGTGTTTGCTCTGCGCCTGCAGCTCCCTCTAGCCCGCTCTCGCTCTCTCCCAACTGGCGGAGCTCCAAGCAAGTGATCCCCCATACCCCATATCGGCACACTCGGGTGACTTCGGGTTGCCTTCGGCAAGTGCTCGTCGTCGCAGCAGCAGAGCATCCTCTGCCCCCTAATGATGCAGTTACATGGCATCCCCAACTTCCCCCAACAATTTGAGTATTTTTTTTAAATATTTTTGAGTTGAATATTTTGTTGTATATTTGAGTTTTAAGAGATGATTTAGATATTTTGTATCGTCGTTCTGGTAATGGCCGCGAAACGACACAGCTAAGATGATTTATGCTCAGCACGTGGTTTTAAATGCCGAAGTGTGGGAATTTATGAACAGATATTTCAAACTGAAAAATTTTTATTTAAAAGAGTTAGGAAAAAACATTTCTGAAACGGACATTTTTTAAATTTGCAGATATATTTCCCTAATAAAACGAATCGTGCATTTAATTTGAAGCGTATTATGTCTTAAGTTTTCATCAATCATTTTATTTCAGGAGTAGATCCATAACATCCATCCTGTTTTTTAGGGTTTTCTGAATTTAATTTAAAACTACATTTATTCATGTTGTAAACTACTATCTTTGGTTTACTTTAATTTTCCCAATCAATCAACGTTTATGCTGTTAGACTTCATTTTTACCCTACAATTTAAAAAATACACTTCTATTGGTTTCTGTAATCTTAAACTTACAATCAATTCCCATAAACCCAAATGAGGCAATTGTTTGTTCAAATGGTTTTTATCTAAGAAAACAAAACTCAGCAGATTACCTGCAGAGCAACAATCAATTTTCCAACCCCAATTATGAATGCATATGCAGGAGGGAGCGGAACAAACAGATCTGCCAGAGATATATAAATACGTGGCTGCCTTTCGACAAAAGCATAAACCCGGTCATAAAATTAGAATTTAAATGAGGCACTAAAAAGTGCAAAAACTACAAAGGATGAAAAGGAAGACGTGAGCACAGGCACAGAACCCTTCAAGGGCTGTTCGAGCTAAATGAATGCAAATGGTCAACAGGTTTTAGCGCATGCAAGGACACATCTTCACAGGACATCGATGCCAATCAGAATAAGTGGACTTAGGCGAGTCCCCGTCTCTCAGGATGAGCCAGCAGCAGCCATACGCTCTCATCCTGAGTGGATGCCATGTCTGAGTTATGAAACGAGCGGCGCCAGTGTAAAATTTTTATGCAAGCGAAAAGCAAAAATCTCGTTGTAAAATTTGTAACCAGCGCTAATAAATTTCTAATAAATGCATGTTAAATAAAGGCCACAATGTTGTTGGTGCACTGATAAAAAAAATAAAGTTTTAAAAAATAGTTTATTAAAGGATATGATAATATAAATATACCTTCCTTATTAACGTTCAAAATATTCACACTTTTAGGCTTGGAACTTCCAGTTTCAAATTATTCAAAGGGTTTAAATTAATTTTTTTTTTTAATAATTGCATTGAATAATGTTCCTGTATCATAAAACAAACGTACAATTAAAAACCAAATAAGTTCATAACTTTTTTCCGTGCATTTGTAGGGACCAACGATAGGGCGTGTTAATTGAGCACCGATTACGCGGCCATTAATGGGAATGGCAGCTGAGGGGTCGAAGGTCAGACGGGAGTCAGTTAACCACTGGCAGGACAGCAAAAAGTGTGACAACAATGCGAGCCACACGTTGACCACTGCAGCACGTGCTGCCAGAGGCCAAAACAAGTCCCTCCTCCGAAGCAGCATCCCCATATCACTCCCCCCGTCTAATACCGAACGGCAAGCCCATCACGACCAAATGGAGAATCGGGAAACTGCTGTTGCTGTCGCCCTGCTTCCGCTACCAACTAAACGTTTATTTATTGCCCAAACAGCGCCAAAGGACAACAGCGGCAGCCTCGATCCCCCAACTCCTGAAAGCTGGAAACGCCTGCACCACTTCAGCTAGACAAGGGCCAGGCCAAAGATAAACACATGAGGGTGAATATTGCTGGACCTTAGTTGTATTACATTTTCTTAGTATTTAATATAATTAAAAGTATATAATTCTATATTTTTACGCCTGAAATATATGATTTTCAGATGTTACTTAAATATGTTCTTTTCGTAAACATCTATAAAAATGTATAGCAAAAAACAAATAAATTACAAGAGGTGTAGGATAGGTAGGATAGGTAAAATTAAAGGTTTTCGATCAATTTTATATATAAAAAATTACGTGTAAATAAACCTAAAACTCAATTTATAGAAAACGTAGCTAAATATCACCCCTGCTGCTCTTAAATAAACATTTTTATAGATGGTCCACCCCAATGAATAACACTCTCCCCTTTTTTTAGCTTCGCCACTGTTGCCAACATTTCTTCTAACTGGGCAGTAAAAGCACCGTAGATATGAGGGCAGGGGTTAAGGTTCAGGCTGAGAGCAAAAAGCGAGAGGACGCCACACATCTTGATTTTTGCCAAACAAAACATTCTTCGAGCACTTGCTCAACGAGACTGCAATGGCTATAACTGTATTTGGTTATGTTAGTCACGTGGCCTCCACTCAGTTTTGGCCAAATTGCTGGACACACGAGAGAGAGGGGAGTTCAACGGCGAGGAAAGGGTTGTACTTGCGATGGCAGGAAAAACCGCAGGGTTTTTATTTTTTTCTTGTGGTAACCACAGGACCAAGGACCGAAGGGAAAGCCAAGAAAGGGTGCCTGGAATCACCGATTCAATAGAAACACTTCCATTTCTAGGTTGGCAAACATTGTTACGATTTTTAAAGATACTGATGATGATTCTTCCAGATTTGAAAATTGGGAAATACATTTTAAAAACTCTTAACCTAATCCATTTCCTATAAAAAACTTCGAGAGTTTCTAATTACTCGATGTTTGAAATTATAAAAAAAACTACATTTAAAACTATTTAAATAATATAGACATAATTTATGGATTATTTCCTTAAATTTAATACATACTAAGCCCGACTTTACTTAAACACGACTTAATCCCTGAGACATTCCAAAATATTTGTTGGTCTCTGCCTAATATGTTAGTCTGTTGGCCTTATCTTTAGATCCTTTTTTCCTAACTACTTAAACCGTTTGGCTTTATCCCTTTTTCTGCCACCGAAAGGAATTTCTAATCGCTTTCCTGGAAATTACCTTCCATCCGTTTTTCGTTTTTTGGCTTCCTGCTTTTTTGCGTCGAAGGCGTTGAGTTGATAATTTCCTAAGCCCGCACAAAGTGCCGAGGACAATGAAGAGTCACCCACATTATCGAAAAGTTTTCGGGTCATTAAGCTGGCCAAAAGCAGGAGGAACAGCCAGAACAGAGCAGAGAGCAGACGTGGAAGGTGCAAACTAACCGGATAAAAAAAAAACAATTGAATATTGAAGTGGCAATTAAAGTATGTTTTTTGGGGGAAACTTTAGCAGATTCAACGGGATGGCAATTTAATGCACATATGCCGAGATTTATGTGTTTTGTACGCGCCACGCTTGGCCAGAAGGGCGAAACAAAGCGACATTTCGCTTTTAGACAATATTTTTCTTTCGAGGCAAAGGCGCATCCCAGCCTCGGTCTCAGTCTCTCCGATCCGGGGGAAATGCCATAAAGAAGGAATCATCTCATACCATATAATGCCATACCATTCCATGTGCTGGCATTTAAATGCACGAAATTGTTTTTGCCGCTTGCTGGCATCCTCTGACAGGATGCGAAAACGTTTGAATATTCGCTTCCACTACCAGCACACTGTATCCTTTTTCTGTCTCCATATTTATTTTGTTTTGTCGCTGTCGGCGATTTTTTGCCTGGCCGCGTATTTGGCATCGCGATAGCGCCAGGAATCGTCTGCCCAGCGCCACCAAATGCACTTCAAATATCGGCCAATGCGTCAGGGGGAATTCTTACCAGATACATATATACATATATATTATAAAGATATATATACTAAGCAAAGAAGTACGGCTTGAGGAGCCCCAACTTGGGGGCACACCATCCGCATTTTAATTTAATTCGCCTTGTTTACTCTGTCGGTCACTCGTCGCGTCTGCATTCAGAATGCGTTTTCTATGCGGCGCAGTGCAGGGCGGCAGTGGAAAATCACAGAAAAATACGCGAAAGCATTTGTCATTTGCATTCAACTGGGCCTGCATGGGCTCCTCTTTGATTTTCCTCATCGGGGCCTGATCTGAGCTCCGTACACTTTTGGCTTCTTCTGCGGAATCAGGGCAAACTGCGGAGTTGTCGTTGCGAAAGTTTCACCGTTGTTGTCAGAGTCACTGTGATTTGTGCCCCACCTGTAAATTGGTAACAGAACCACTTGATTGATTCAAATCCTGGTTGCATATTTGGAGAGGTAGCTTAAGCTAATAAAACATACATTTTTATAATATATGTTACCAAATGTATGTCCCCATTGTATTTATTCTTTTTACTTTTGATTTCATAGAATATGCTACGAAATATTAACCTAATCCTCAACTCTTTAAGTCGAAAATAACTCCCAGTACATGAACATCAACAGCACTTTCTCGTATGTCTTAATAATTAGAATAGACTGCGCCAGTCAACATTTCCCGACGCGACATATTCCTAACAGGTGTAGACGCCACATCCAATTGCACGGCTATTTTCGGTCATGGGAACGATGAGATCCTCATCCTCATCAGACACCGCTATAAATATGTGCACAAATATACATGCATATGATATGCGGAAAGGCAACTAAATGCATCTGCAACTTCACAGATCAACTTGAAAACCTCCAAAAGTCGTAGCACTCACTGGATGGTTATGGCCAACCGCAACATTGCGACACAAAACCCTTGAACGAGCAGCATCCGCAGAGGGAGTATCCACTCGGTCCTGTGTTTGAGTTATTTTACGAGTTTTATTGGCTTTTATTGGCAACGAGATTTGAATTTTTCAAAACGACACTTGCTGCTGCCGCTGGTCTTTTCGGTCTGTTCTCCGCTTTGGCTTAATCGTTAGTCATTTTTTATGGCCAGCACTTTGCCTGGAGGGTCTCAAACAGGTGGCGTCGGGATATGTGAGTCCACATCCTGGACATAACTTAGTCGCTGATTGCGCTTTTATGGCCAAAAGTTGTTCCTCCAAAAAAGGGGGCAACAAAAAATGAACAAACATTTTTTTGCGATAACCACAAACTGCTAATTAACTGTTGACTACAGAACCGTTTAATCCCTTTGGCCTTAAATGTCCGACCATCAAAAAAATTGAGTGCAAATTCCGGGAGACGCCATTCAAAGTGTGCCGCATAATGGCAGACACGACAGACAACTTGCTAATTTTCATGCGCCATTTAAGGGGCGAATCCTTATTTCAAGGATACGGAATAATACTCCCCCTTTTTGCCCGTCACGAATTCACTTGACAACTCTTTTTTGCTGGTGACTGCTTCGTTCTTTTTTTGGCGATGCGACAAGGCAAGCCTCCTTCGGATCTACTTAAAATTCAGTGCCTGACATAAACATCCTTAAGCATCCTGCTAGTCAACAGTCGGTAGTCAGCAATGCCAGCAATGCGCTTTAACGATATGTCAGAGATTAGGGAGCGTGGCAAATAGATGCCAGGACAATTAATTGGGGGAATTAGTGGGTTATGTAGAAGGAGAATAGTGGATTGGGTGGGTATTTTTGTTGTAGTTTTAACTGGAATAAAAAAATATTTGCAATCAGGATGAAAAAATATAAGTTTTTGTAGCCATTTTAAGGGCATTCTAAACTTGCTTCCAAATGCTAGTGTTAAATATACGTATTTCCTTTCGCATATAGTCAAACTCTACTTTCAATATTTGGAGCGTAATCTTCTTCCAGAAAATTTACCAAAGTAATTTCGTTGCCCTCAAGAAACATAAATGCAATAATAACCACAATAAAAATCTGTAAAAATGAGCATTACATGAGCTTGCTTATGGGAGTATGAATCAAAATAAAAAAACCGCCAGCGGCAATCGCGAAACAAAGCAAACAATAATTTTCCTCATATATAAAAATATAGCGAGGACAGAACTAGACTCTTGGAGTGGGCGAAGGACTTGCAGTGTTTTGGGCCAAGTCAAAACGGATGTACAAATTGCGGGGCATAATTCAAATTGTTTGACTGCTTGACAATGCCTCCCACTCTGTGGGTTTTGGCCGAGAAGAGGTCCTTATCTTGGCATATGTGCCTTGAACTCGGAACTGGCGCCATTCGCCTGCAATGTACCCGCTATCCTGGGCTATTTGTTTAAACTCTTGACTGCACTCGCCGGGATTTAAATTCCCTTCTATATTTCAGAGTGCGTGTGAGTCACATTAATTAGCTAAACTGCCAGAAAGTGCGCTTAAAAAGCAATTAAATGTGATTACCATAAGTTGCCCCTCTCACTCACATGGAAATATATATATTTTCTAAAAATGCCGCATACTTTTTGGCGTCTGCGGATTTTTCAAGGAGGTGGCCATATCGCTGCACAGTTTCTGGCTGCCATTAGGTTCGAATGAGTTTTCGGCGGTTTCCCGGCCTGGCCTGGAAACCATTCGACTTAATTAGTTGGCTAACGCCAACAGTCGACGCCCTCGCCTTGCACTTCTCCTTTTATTTTATTTTTTCGGGCCCCAAAACTATGAATTTATTTGACACTTGAATAAATGCGGTTTTTGCGGCGGCCAAAAACGAGGAAAAATGGCAGGGAATATATTTTTCAAAATGGATTTGCTAGCAGCCAAAAATGTCTGTCGGCACACACATGCTTGATATATAACCCATGTCGTTCGATCCCCAGCTTCCCATCGCCATATCCGTTTTCCGCCGATGGGGGAATCCCCGTTCTGGCTGGGGGCGTGTGTGTGTGCTTAGCGTTTTGTAAAATTCCATTTCTGGGCCCTCCCTAATTTATGAATGCTGGTAAGGCGGTAATTGTGTGATGTGCGAGTGTCCTGTGTTTCTGTGTTGAGTGCACTTTTGGCGAACAAAGGACCAGCGGGCAATGATGTCATCCTTGGTCGGGGCTTTGCGGATTAGAAGGTGACTGACTCTGAAGGATGCCTGATGGTGAAGTATACTTCTTCATTCTTTTTAAATTTGTGCTAGAGTTCAGTGGTAATAAATCTGTAGTGGAAAGGATTTATGGCTCAAAAAAGATGTACTAATGGGTAAGGAATAAGAAAGGAACTTATTGGTAATAATGATGTCCTCAAGTGAAATAAAATTAAACTACTTTAATACTTAAATATTTTGATTTTCTTCGTATGTTGACTTTCGCCTATCTCTATAAGACATGGGGATTCTTGACCCTTTGGGTTGCATGAGCATTTGACTCACAAACACGACCTTGTGCACAAAAATTTCTAGGGCAATGTACGCGGCCCCTCCCAAATCTATTTTAATTTTTCAATTTGCAATCAAGAGAGCCCACTGAAACTATTATAAAAGCCATATCAAATTGTGAGAACGATTACCGAACAAGTCGTAATCGCAATATTCGCGACTCAACCGAGTGATAAAATGGATTCTTTCGGCGCTCGAATACCGGCGAGTCGAACACCTTTTTATCGCAGTCGCACTTCCATTAACGCTTGTCATTTAAATTCAACGCCCTGCCCGGCGAAAAGTGTGCAAATTGCTCCGTGACCACAGTCCGTCGCAGTGAGTCGATCGAGTCGGTCCCATACTCTTCGCCCTAGCAATCAAATTCAAATAAATAGAATTGTTCCCGGCAGCAGTATGGTTTGCTGCTTATCAACCTTCCTGGCCTACGTCGGGCTCTATGCCCTGGCCTCGTATCTGTACGAGCAGCTGCGAACGCCGTACAGATTGCTCAAACTCAGGTATTTCGGCGATCCCAGCCAGAGGCCCACTCTCAAGGAGCGATATGGAGACTGGGCAGCCGTTACGGGCAGCAGCGATGGCATCGGCAAGGAGTACGCCAAGGAGCTGGCCCGTCAGGGCATCAATGTTGTCCTGATTGCCAGGAACGAGGAGAAGCTTCAGGCGGTTGTGAAGGAAATCGGTGAGTCTAAAGGTGGACTGATAAGGATCACGTCTTGAATCAATGGTTAGCCCTTTCTAATCAAGGCACTTGCATGACTACTATCTCTTGATTAATAGATAATACACATTATAAATAGGTAACGACGAACATAATAATCTTTTAAAGTCTTCTATAAAATAAATATATTTAATATTAAAAAGAGGCCATATTGGCTTAAATGTTAAAAGAACACGCAAAACACCTGTCAAAGATAAATTTTAGTCATGCAAGGGACTTTTTCGCATTCAATCATTACACGCCTGCATTGTCAATTTAGCAGGTTCATTAATCATCATAAAATTTCATTTATATCATAAAATAATTTTTCGTAAATTAAATTAAACATCACCTTAAAAATTAAAATATTCAACTTACAATGCTTTTTTGTGTCAACAGAAAGCGAGAGCAAAGTGCAGACCAAAATCGTGATTGCTGACTTCACCAAGGGCTCGAAGGTCTACGAGCATATAGAAAAGGAACTGGCTGATGTACCCATATCCATACTAGGTAAGTAAGATATATTCAAAAAGAAATTTAAATAGGTATTAAAATTAACAATCAAAATTCCATCCTTCACAGTTAACAACGTAGGAATCGGCACACCGAGTTCCGTCCTTAAATGGACCCAGGAATCCACCCAGGACATCATCGATACCAATGTGGTGGCAGTTTCGCAGCTGTCCCGCATCTTCTTTCAGCGCATGAAGGCGGCTAAGATTAAGGGAGCCATCGTCAATGTGAGTTCCGGAACGGAATTGCAGCCACTACCCTATGCCGCCTACTATGCCGCCTCGAAGGCGTACAACCGCAGCTTCACTCTGTCCCTGCATGCTGAGGCCAAGCCCTTTGGAATCCATGTCCAGCTTCTGTCCCCCAACTTCGTGGTGACCAAGATCAACTCGTACTCCAAACGGATCATGAAGGGCGGCCTGTTCATTCCCTCGGCGGAATCTTATGCTCGGAGTGCCGTGAATCAGCTGAGAGATGGAGTGGACGAGACCCCGGGACACCTGTGGCATCACGTTCAGAACGCTATCATGACCATTTTCCCCTGGCGGGTTCGCCTCTTTATGGCTTCAAAGTTTTTCTCCGTTATGAAGAACAAAAAGGAATAGAATTTAGCAAATTATTTTGAATTAAATAAAATTATATATTTTGTAAATAAAATGGAGCACACTCTTAGGCTGGTGCATTTAGTTTAAATTTGTTTTGGGACTCATCTAAAGGGTGCTCCTTATTTGAGAATGTTTTGCTGTATGGTAAATTGTTTAATTATTTAAAAAATTTTTTTAGTAATAATTTAAAGATAAAACCAAGAATATATTTTTATTTACATCAGTTATCATTTTTGCAAAAGTACAGCAGTACAATTAATTATGGAAAGCTGTTTAATTTCCAGCACAAAAGAACTTTTCGCGCTTTGGCTGCTAGTCTGCTAAAAATATTTTTAGTAGTATATCTACTTTTCATTTTACCCATATTTAAAAAAATTATTAAATTGTATAAAAGTGGAAAAGTTAGCTTAACTTGTTTATAAATATTGGGTCTACTTTTCATTTTACCCATATTTAAAAAAATTATTAAATTGTATAAAAGTGGAAAAGTTAGCTTAACTTGTTTATAAATATTGGGTCTACTTTTCATTTTACCCATATTTAAAAAAATTATTAAATTGGATAAAAGTGGAAAAGTTAGCTTAACTTGTTTATAAATATTAGGTCCGTTTGCATATGTATATCTTTATTTAAGCTGCTAAAGTGTTTAATAAAATTCCCTAAATACGGTTTATAACCCTCAAAATAATTTTAATATTCATGTTAGTTACCAACCTACATAAAAATGTGCTCAGTGTAGTGATAAGTTCTGGTTCCGTAATCCATTCAATATTCTCTTATCTTTCAATATTCTCTTATCGTTGACCTAATGCCTATATAAAGAGAACTCTCTTAACCAGGCAGCCAGTTCTAAAAGTAAGCTCTTACACCCAACTAGCTATGGCGTTGTTTTGGCAGCTGATCTCTTTAGTGGGATCCCTCTGTACTCTTGCCTTTCTGTACGACAACTTCAAGTCCTTGGTCAGTATAATTAAGGCAATCCTGCAGTCACATTTCCAACCGGAATTGCCGAAAACTTTGATCGAAAAATACGGAAAATGGGCAGGTGAGTGCTTGGAGGACTTTTTATATATATATAATAATATATCTTAAGTATTTTATTAACAATGCGTACAAAATGAATAACTGACTAATATTTTGTTGCAGAAATTTAACCTCTTTAACCTCTTTATAAAGATTAGGTATAAATTCTGATAGCAATTAAGTGGTATAGGTTATGGTTTAGTTTAGTTCATTATCATTGAAATACAAATAGAGTCGCTAGACCAATTTCAACGCAGTTGGATCTTAGCACTATATAATATGAAAACTCCTATACCTAATATATAATCATCAATATTATTTTACTTAATTTGTACTAAGTAGATATGACGAAAGCTTCAAAGTCCAGTTTAGCAGAATTTCACCAGTCAGCATGCAGAGCCAAATTTGTACGTTAGCTGATATAAATATTAAATAGTCATTTGTCATCGTAAAGACCTTAATTAACCTGAAACCTTTAATAAGCAATTAGTCATTGTGCTGTTCTGCATGAGTTGCTGATCATGATTACCAATCAAATTTAGGTGCTTTCATATTTTAATACAAGTTTTTACACTACTCTGATAAGATTAAAATTGAACAATCAATATGACTTTCATTATACCTTCACTAAGAATAGAATTAAACTTTAAATTTAAACCGAGTCTTCATGATTACGAGCAATTACAGGTTAAACATTCTTAAGTCACATACGTAGATCTACTATTTTTTAGGAAGGCAAAATTTATTTATGAATTTATTAGTTATTTATTAATATGATTTAATATATCTTAGTGGTGACGGGATCCACCGATGGCATTGGCAAGGAGTATGCCAGGGAGCTGGCCCGTCAAGGCCTCAACCTGGTGCTCATCTCGCGGACGAAGGAGAAGCTCATCGCTGTTGCCAATGAGATAGGTAAGATCTTGAGTAGTTTTTTAAGAGCGTAAATTATTTATTTAAATCTGATTAATTGCAGAGAGTCAATACAAAGTGCAAATCAAGTGGATAGTGGCTGATTTTGTCAAAGGACGTGAAGTGTATGAACATATTGAAAAAGAATTAGAGGGCATTGAAGTAGGAATTTTAGGTAAGAAATGGCAACAGTTAAATTAATTGTTTATAATATATATCGTTGAAAAATCGATTTTCAGTAAATAAATATTAATATTTGTACAATCAACTTTACTTTCATTCTAATTTTACAGTCAATAATGTGGCCATGATATACGAACATCCGGATACCATTGACCAAGTGCCGGAGGACGTGCTGTGGAATCTGCTGACCGTCAACATGGGATCCGTGACCATGCTCACCCGCAAGATCCTGCCACAGATGATCGCCCGTCGGAACGGAATCATCGTCAACGTGGGATCCACCTCGGAGCTACAGCCGCATCCCAATCTCACCGTCTATGCGGCCAGCAAGGTGTTTGTGTCCTATTTTAGCAAGGGATTGGAGCAGGAGGTGGCCAAGCACAACGTCGACGTCCAGCTGGTGATGCCCGGTTTTGTGGGCACCAACATGAACGCCTATTCGGAGAAGGTGATGCAAGGTGGCCTGCTATTCCCCAATGCCTACACCTATGCCCGGTCTGCCGTTTTTACAATTGGAAAAACGAACGAGACGAACGGGTTCTGGGTCCACAGTGTACAGGTAATTATAAAAAATAATCAGGAGAAGAGAAAACTATAAGTTCTAAGCCAAATTATACACTTAGTTAACTAACAACTATCTAGATAATATCACTCATACGCACCGTTGTTTGTCTTTCAAACATTCTTCAAACGGGACATCAAAATAATCATTTTTGATATGCAATATATTAGAATTCCTTCTAAAATATCATACCTTATAAAATCTTACATGTTTAAGAAATTTTACTATTTAAAAACTTTTAACTAACTATAAACCTTTTTAGATTTTCTTCATGAAGCTGATTCCACAGGCATTGCGCACGCTTTTGGTCCACCGACTTTTTGACCGCTTGAGGCTCGAAGGAATTCAGTACAAGCAAAAGAAGCTTCAGGCCAAGAGTTCCTAAAATATTCCATGTAAATATTTTTTGTTAACCCTTTAAGCCTAGTAGCTTGATTGTTTAAAACAATTTGTTTTTAAATATTTGTGTAATGTCAACAAAGCATACAAATAAAAAAAATAAAAATCAATCAAATAAATCATGGTTTAATTGAATGTCAATTGTCAAGGATTTAATCTTTTAAAAACTTAGGCAATATTGTATATCATTAACCAATTTTTATAGGAAAATGAGAATAAGTTATAGCACAGTTTCAGGGTTTATAACACAACATACGGTTTGTGATTTGGCTAAGGTGAGTTTAAAAATGTTGAACTTAACGAATATTTTGAACAATAACATGATTTTTTACGGCAAACGTTTAGTTTTTAATTCAATTAGTTAAATAAGTTCAGCTAAAATAGAATAGAATACACATAAAAATTTTCTTAATTTTTACATGTACATATTTTATTTAGTTTACTAGAAAGGCAACACTCAACACTGTCCCTGTTTAGAACTATCGGAGAAAGCTTTTGATTTCCTTCGTCAAAGAACTTTTCCATCACCACTTTCAGTCTGGAATCAATATTCGGCTAGACAGGCCGCAGCTGAAATTTTCTTATTTATAAAATATTGATTTTCTGACAGGCGAATCAACGTGAGTTTTAATTAATTTTTTATAATAAAATTGTGCTTATAAATGCCTTTATAAATATGGCTTGTGGAACAGATATTTGAATTAGCTAAATGACAGCTTGGAAACACATTTTAAAAACGTTTTTCGCAATCAACAGAACAAACACGAGCAACAAGTGGAAATTTTTAAATTGAATAGGAAAACAGTATGCACTTTGAGTTTTCTGTATATTAAGTAAAGTTACATTTGGGTTTTTTAAAGTGACAGATCCGTATATCACACTTTAAAATAATGATCAGCCCATAATAATTGTGGGAGATATTCACACATCAGTAATTTGGGGACTCACTCCATTATCATTAACCCTTAATACCATTTTCACTCAGTAAAATTGACTTAATTGCCAAATACATTAGCTAAATGTGGAGTCTTTACAATAAACGTTTATGGTAGTCGGCTTAAATAAATATGTAAAAAAAAATTCTTTAAGCTTTCATGGCTCACTGAAACTCAGTGCTTGAGTTGTTGTGCTTATTTGTTCGGAAATACATTTCAGCTTGGTTCCGCAGTTGATAAGAGTCATAAATATATATTACAACGCATGGTATTGAGAATATAGAAGATAGTGGGAGAGGTTTGCTTAACAATAATTAAATGTAGAAGGAGTTGGAAGCAGAACAAAATACTGATAGCTGAGCACTTAAAGAAAATAAATAAATGATTCCTTAATTATGAATTTATTAAATCACCTCCTAAGGTGTGATAAAGTAATAGCACCAATTTGTATCTGGCAACTGTCTCAATTCCCGAGTTTTTAGCACAAATATACACACTTTTCAACATGCAAAAACTTATCTCACGGAAAATTAAAAAACTGTCTCAGGTGCCGCGGGTCATTGCATGTCTGAAGCCAATTTGACGCATCTTTCGCTTAATTGTTTGCAATTAGTACTACACCACAAGTAAGCTGATTATGCCCTTAGCAAGTAAGTCGAAATTGCGACAGCTCAGCACAGGTTGAATAAAAATATTCCCAGATTTTGAGAGGGAAACCTATCGTCTCTGGGGTCAGCTCTTTTCGTGGCAATTAAATGTCAAATAATTCACCCGCCAGACACACGTAGTTTTTCATCATCATTTACAGAGACTCTAAACACTGACGACTGTCCGCGGTAAAGGCAACAAAAGTAAATAAAATTTTATGAAAAAATGAACCGACAAAAACCGAGTAAAACCGCGGAAAAGAGCCCCAACTGCAGTGGCCTTTCCGCTGTAATTGTGGCTCGTTGAAGACCAGATCCGAAAACGAAAACCCGAAACAGAAACCGAAAGCCCGAAGTCGCGGCTTGAAGAGTTTCAATTCAGTGCGTGATCGGCGCTCCAACCTGCAACTTGTGGCTCCCAAAGAAAAGACAGACAGATAGACACACCACCGAAAAAGTGGCAGTTGTAAATTAGTAATTCCCGCGCAACTATAAATAATCAGCACGAGTGCGTGTAGTGATAAGCTCGGGTTCCACAAGCCATTCGATTCGGCCTTATCACCAACCGAAATTTCGTTTATTTGACTCTATAAAGAGAGCTCTTAACTTCTAACATGCAGCCAGTTCTGGAAGTGAGCATCTACACGCTGCTCAGGATGGCGTTCATTTGGCAGCTGGTCTCCGCGGTCATCTACATAGTGGGATCCCTGACGATCGCCGCCTTTCTTTACGACAACTTCAAGTCCCTGATCAGTATTATCAAGGCGGTGCTGGAGCCATATTTCCAGCCCCATTTGCCAAAGACTCTTGTGGATAAGTTTGGCCAATGGGCAGGTGAGTGATTTATTTTTAAATTTTATGTTACATTCATATATAGTACGCATCGCATATACACATTTCTATATAGTGACTGATGGCTTTATTAATAGTAAACAGATAGTTTGCATTGTCGGAATAAATCTGTATTTTCATCGGCATACAGCCTTATCTTTAGGGTATCACACAACTCACTATAATCCCCTAATCGCAAACTATAAACATCCGTCAATCATGTTATTCAATCCGACATTTGCATACTTCAACCCCAAGGGTCGGTCAATATTAGCTTTTTCGGTGTCCCCACTCTCGCAAATGCAAATTGTTAGCTTTGCTTGTGGAAAGAGTGTATTTTGCTTTTAGAAATTTGTCTATATACATTCTTTTACATAGGAACTGCAGTTCATTATTGGCTCAGCTCAAATCCCATTACAGCCGGCTTTAAACAACTTATATTTTTCTTCTAAATTGCATCTTAATTCTATTAATTCAAAATTCTCGGTTATAATTGGTATTTCGTGTGTATTTTTTCCATCATTAGTCTAATCGATTTGAGTAGTGCAGTAATTTTCAAGATTTGGCTTATATGTTGCTTATAAATTAAGAACAATTTATTCAGCTTAACTACCACGTTCAGGAGATTAAATTGTTTATAGTTAAATAAATCTTAGGCCAGAACTGGTGGATTTCCCTGAAGTAACATATCAGTGAATTTTAGGAAAAGGTTACAAACCTTATTACGGATAAGATAACGAACCAATAATCATTATGATTCTGTTCCTTAATTGATATTGTCAGCATGAATAGCTTGCTTATAATTTCTTATCGGAAAGTTCGATGAAATTCCATACATTTACAAAGTCCATGTCTGATAAAACGTTAAAGCACAACTGAATCAAAATTTTAATAAATTTTGTTTTTGTAGCACGTTAGATTTAATATATAATATTGGTAGAAAACGTATTTAAGATAAGATATCAATCTATCAATCATAGTATCTGTTTATATTTTTAAATTAAATGGTACAGAATATATTTTAAAATTATTTGTTGTATTTACACATTCAATTGTACATAGTTTGGGCCCGATAAATTTGTTTTTAAACTGATCTTTTAAATGCCTTTGTTATTGTCGGTATTTGAATATGTATCATATATGCGAATCAAGTTTAAGCTGTAAAATGTAAAGGATTTTTAAAAATCAACAAATTACTTGCTCAATTGGCTTCGTTTGTATATCAGTTAATGGAACACGCAAAGTCATTCAACTCGTAAACAAACCGGCTTGCGATTTTCTCGTTTTTTGTTTCGCATTTAGCGTTAGCTTTGTTTTGGCTTTATTATTTAATTATTTCGCTTTCATTGACTCGAGTCTCGTGCTGGTCTAGCGGTTATTCATTTTACTGTCGCGTCTCGCGTTTATTGTCTATTATTGTTTAATTAACGCGTGACCTTCCGAGGCAACAACTGATCGAGTTAGGCATAGTTCTTCTAATTGAATTATGGCATTTTTTATTGTTCACCAATCGAACTGCAAAATCTGGCCAAAATGTACGGCATTTGCAATTAACTGGCAACACGCAAGCGCAACAATCGATGGCTGGTGCTGGTGTTGCTGTTGCTAATATTTCCATGTTGCCATGTTTCCGTTGCACAAATATTTGGCAACAACCAACTAGCTGCCAGTGGCAACATTGCAGCAATTGCCACGCAAGCCGGTTTCCTTCTGATCTGCAGCCAATTCCATTCATGCGCCAGTATTTAGGTATTTGCTTTGGTTTCGGCAACCGGCAAGTGGCAACTAGCCACTGGCAATGTGATTAAAAAAGAGCCACACGAATGCAGTGGGTTAATTAGCGGGCAAATGCTAGGTTTGAAAAGGTCTTCCGAAGAGATCTTCTGCAGTTGCTAAAGTTACTAAAAATAAAAGCAAACGAACGAAAGTTTCGAAATTGGTCAACAACTGATGCGACCTTTAGTTGGCTTTATTTTCATTTATGTCAAATATTTGCTGATTTCAAGACTGTTATTTTTTAAATATTTTTTTATTAATTAATTAATATTGACGTCTAATTTGTTGAAAAATCTACAATAATACTGAAATCAAGATAAAGAATAATATTAAAATATAGAAGACCTTTGGCATCTATCATTTTTATACCCCATCTCAATTTTTTTTTGTTTTAAAAATATGTGTAAATATCTATGAATTATGTTGTTTCAACTGCACGCATTAAATTTTAATTATACCTGAATTAGCTTAATGAATATTACATTTAAAAACAATGTTCTTAAAATCCGTAAGAACTTATTTACAACTCCTCAACCACATGCATTTTCATGTTTTTCATCGCTTGTAAAAAATGCGGTTTCCGCTCCTTTTGGCAACCTTCGATTGTACTCATCAAGTTCTCCTTGGATTCCCTTCACTTTAGTGGTGACGGGTGCCACCGATGGCATTGGAAAGGAATATGCCAGGGAGCTGGCCCGCCAAGGTCTCAACCTGGTGCTCATCTCGCGGACGAAGGAGAAGCTCATCGCCACCACCAACGAGATTGGTAAGACCTACTTTAATCCGAACAAGTGTATAGAATTTAATTAATATTGAACTACAATTTTCAGAGAGCCAATACAAAGTGAAGACGAAGTGGATTGCTGTGGATTTCACCAAGGGACTTGAAATATACGATCAGATTGAGAAGGAACTGGCTGGCATTGAAGTTGGCATATTGGGTGAGTTATAGAAAATAATTCACTATCATTAAACTGTATTAAATTTATTAATAATAAAAATAATATAATTTCAGTAATAATAATAATTTAGCATATATTAAGAAGCATTTCCAGACAATTAATTTAATTCATAAGAACAAATGCCGATGTTACTATGAATTATTTACATTGTACAAGACACATTGTCTATTTTTGGTTTCTTAATCATAGAAGTTTTTATTAAGCAAAAGTTTCTTCATAAACATAAACATATGTATATTGTTCATTCATCATTGTCAACACAGTGGCAAACGACAATCAGCGTTAGCAGCTTTTTATTTATGTTATTTTTTTGTGAATCTTTTTTTGTGCGACTGTCAATGTCAAACAGTAGTAATTGCGTGCAATTATAATGGCTCTGGGTTTTGGTCTATTGGCGAGGCGAAGAGTGGCTTAGGCGACGTTCAAGTACACCTCGTTCAAACGTACACATAAATATAAATTTTATTCGCCCGGACAGACTCATAAACGCTTCAGACTCTGACGCGCTTCAGCAATTTACATTTCGAGAAAGAGACCTTGCGCTCGCCTCAAGGCATTTCCACTAAAAATTGTTGCCTGATAACAGTTGACATTCATCTTGGTCATGGGAATTATTCGTCACGATAATTTTTATCTAGCCTGCTATAAATATAAAGCGCTCATAATTTGCCTGGGTCTTGTGAGACTTTGCTTCATTGATAACAATCGAACATTGAGTTTAGTTAGTGACTCACTTAAAACAAAATTAATATTACTTTTCCCCCTCGAACTTTACAGTGAACAATGTGGGCATGATGTATGAGCATCCAGATAGCCTTGACCTGGTGCCAGAAAAGCTGCTGTGGAATCTACTAACTGTCAACATGGGATCAGTGACCATGCTCACCCGCAAGATACTGCCCCAGATGATAGGACGCCGAAAAGGAGCCATTGTCAACCTGGGATCCGCCTCAGAGCTGCAGCCGCTGCCCAACATGACCGTCTATGCGGCCAGCAAGAAATTTGTGACCTATTTCACCAAGGCCCTGGAGCTGGAGCTGGAGGAGCATAACATCCATGTGCAGCTGTTGATGCCCAACTTTGTGGTTACCAAGATGAACGCCTACGCCGACAGAGTGATGCAGGGCGGTCTTTTATTCCCTAATGCCTATACCTTTGCCCGTTCTGCCGTTTTTACACTGGGAAAAACGAGCGAGACGAATGGCTTTTGGACACACGGCATACAGGTGTGTATATACAGGTTAATCTAGAACAGTAATGTTAAATCCTGATCTTCCCTTCCAGTACTTCTTTATGAAGATGGCTCCCCTGCGTATCCGCACCTATGTGGGCCACCAGCTCTTTAAGCGCCTGAGGATCGAGGCGCTCCAGCAGAAGCAAGAAAAATTGGGGCTGCTGTAGCGCCTTAAGCTTGGGTCACGGGTCATGTAAATATTTGGTTCTTAGTCTTAAGGCCTACACTATTAAATAGATTTTGTACAAAGCCAGGAAAAATCAAAATAAAATAAAATAAAAACAAAACAAAAGATACGTGAAAACCGGCTGGCGAAATCAATTGCCAAAAGGCACAAAGCACTGCCGGATTGCATAACCGCTGCAATTTTGGTTCCTGATGAGGGGTTGCAGTGTGCAGAGGATTGGCCAGGGGGTGTTGACGGTTTTAGCCATGAAACCGGTTGGCCAGCGCGCGAAGCTGCTGACCGACAAAACGGCCAACAGGCAAATCGGCCAACAACAGACGGAAGCCGCCAAAACAGCTGCTATGACGATGTCTTCGCTTCATTGCCTTGCACTTTTTGTTATTGTGAGCATTATATGCACTTACGATTTTCGCTTAGCCGATTTATTATGTTTTTGCAAGGTAGTTATAGGCCTGGTCTTAATGCAAATGAAGCTTGAGTACTTGTGGACACAACACAATATGACTTTACAATGCAATGAAGTTGGGAATACTATTCATTTATTACAAGCATTAGAGTAGTTTTATTTATTATTTTAATAAGAATTTAATTAGTCGAATTATCTGATAATTACTTTAAATATTAATCAAACATTTTATAATCAAAGAATAAAGATCATTATTCATGATGAGATCTTATTAGTTGCAAGGCATCTGTCATTAAATACATTATACATAGTCGTCGAGTTTAGGATTTATCTCAAAAATTTAATATCTTTAGAATTGAAGAAGTAAAAACATCTAAGTATATTTTCTTGTACATTTTTTTAAATACATATTTTACAAACCCATTTTCCCCGACTTGAAGCCTAAAAGTATGCCCTCAACATGTCAAACTATGGTGCGCCAATTATCAAATTAAATATATTATATAGCATACAATACTTTCACTTATTATACTTGGCAATTAACACAATTTGTATTTGAACGAAATTGCGAATATATGATGCCCCCATAATCTGAGAAAAAATATATGAAAAAAAACCCAAATAAAAACACATATTAAGCTTTGTTTTTTTTTGTTTTCTTTTATTCCTGCAGTTGACTGATGTTGTTTGTTTTGCTGTTGCTCTGCATGTGTTGTTATTCACAAAACATTAAAAGAAAAGTGGGGTAAAATGCAGTTATACATTATGTATGCCTTACTAAGTATGAATGCGATATAAATTTGTTGTTCAACAATGAAATAACCAATTCCTGATCGTTCACATTGATTGCTGCTGTTTTGCTTATACTGTACATCATGGTCTATAAAAAATTGAAGAAATCACAAAACTAAATTTATGATTAGAACAGATGACGCCAAGGCCTCGGCAGCAGAGTCCCGCGGATCGGATGGATCGGTCTTGCAGCGCCTCGATGGACGGAGGAAATGTAGCGCAGCACTAGAAAAACAAAACGGAGAAAATCGAAGGGAAATATTTAATCGAAGCGCATCCAGGGGAGCGTGATTAATCGTACTCACCACTCGGCAGGGGTCTTCCATCGATCACCTACGTGATCGTGATCATGATCCCAATAATGCCGGCGAGCCTCCGATCTCGTAACAGCTGGTGGCTTTGGTCTTTGACGTCATCTGCAATTGTGCATTAGTCAAGTATTTATTTGCTGAAATCAATTTATAAAAAAATCGGCCATTGAGGAGATCGATTTATTGATTGCAAAATAGAAATTACTTTCCTCAGAGGAAAACATATATTCTGTTTGCGCTTTGTTTGCTCAAGTGGCCACAAAATGGCATAAACAATTGCGTTGTTTGTTCCAAAGACCATAAGCTTCTCTGAAATTTATTTTTGGTTCGACAACATATAACTCAGGGAAGGATTTTGGCTGAAAAAAGTGCGCATGTTGACTTGGCTTCCCAACAAAAAAAGAAAAGAAGCGCCTGTCTTTTGGCTTATCTATCAAACTGGGCGATATATTCGAAAGCATTTAATAAAATGTATAATTATAATTTCCACCTTAGCCAATCATAAATTCTGGCCATAAAAAACTCGGACGCTTTGAACATTTCTATGCCTGTGTGTGCACATTTCGAGAAAACTTTCGGGCGCAAATTTGAATCACAGAGTTGCGACATTCGAAAAATATTCAGTGTGAAAGCGATTTTTAATGTTCTCAAGGGAGGGCACAGAAGGGGGCCACGATGACAGGAAGGTGTTTAGTGGGCCATGTCGAAATCTTGTCGTTAAAAAATAGAACCAAGGAATCTATTTTTTCGCTTTGGAAAATTATTATCGAGCTGCCAAATGGCTGCCAAAAAATTTTCGACGAACGCGTCGAGATTTTGTCAAGGTTTCGCAATGCGCGTTCTTTAGAATTTTATAAAATATAAGCATGCATTTTTTTGATGTGTCTTCTGGCTAATTGAATTAATTGGGGGCTGGGGTCTGTTTGCGTTACTCACCTGGCTTAGGTTACTAGTAGAAATCCATTAAATGCTAAACATCTTAAACGCGTAGGGTCCTAAAAGCCCCGCCACCGGCCACCGGGTGTTAGGGCTGGACTCGAAGTGGCGGGGACTTGGAATTGAAATTCAACATGTAAGCTATCCTTGATTGACTGATTGACTGATGGGTGGGGGATTGATGGGCGGTGGTGGACTAGAAGGCGGCCTCGTAGAAGGCGTAGAGCAGGAACAGCAGGAAGGCCAGGATGGCGAAGGTGGTGATCAGACTTCTGGCCTCATTCATCTTGGATGCGTTGCTGTTGGCTGCTGCTGGTTGCTATCGATGACAAGGGATAATGCGGATTAGGTAAGCGATTGCCCGATCGATCACGGATCACACACACACACTTGCAAGGAAGGACAGGGGCTTTTCTTTTTGGAGCGATTTCCAACCGTTCGTAGCTAAAGGCGCGCAATAACTGAGAAGCCGAATTTTCCGATCTGATTCCACTTCTCCACGAAATGTTGGCCAGCGCTTGGAATTATGGCTCTGCCCAGCCACCCGCACGCATCCACATACATCCAATTATATAGGCGATATATAAAAAATTCATTTCTATATCTATACCACCGCCGGCTATTCTGCCTGTGTTTGTGTCCAGTTGTTGCTCATATTTTTTGCCGCGGCACAAATATTTTCTACAGTCATGTATGTGTGTGTATATACGGGTTATAGTTCGGCACAGACATAAGTATATATTTTGGATACATGCATATATATGCGGATTCCATGGGATTCTAGTTCACTTCTCTGTGTTCTTTGGCCATAATTCACTGGCTGGACTGCACCTAGACAAATTGCCGTTCTCTGACTGGACCTTGTCATTTGAAAAATTAACTCAGGCGCTTTTAGTTATTTATTTGTATTTTTTGTTTCTGTGGTGGCCGGGGAGATGTTTACTCTCCAGCCTGGCTGTTTGTTTGATTAACATAACATATTTATTTACTTGCAATGGCCAAATGGCTTTTGCCAGGTTTGTTGTTTGAAATCTTTTCAAATATTGAATGAATCTGAAACGATCGAGCATCGGTCACGTAGCCCCCCTTGAGTTTATGGCACATTTTGGTCTTAATGAGCATTTCAAGGATTGGGATTGATGTCGATTTCGTTTCAAGTAAAATCAATGGGAAAATGGGGTAATTGCAGTTGGGAATAATCCAAGAAATATAGTACAATGCCAAGGGAATTTTGTTTACAAAATATATCATTTAATTGGTTTAATAAGATAATGAAATAACATACTTTAGAAAATGTTAACTAATCTGACAATGATTCAGATATTTAAGTATTTAATTAACGATTAAGTTGGATTTATCTCAAATAAATGTTATGCAAACTTAAAAATTCGGAGATTCAGGTATTGGCGCCTTTAATTTCTACGAAGGTTTAATTCTCCACAAAAAATTGAATATAATTTAACCATCGATTGTCTTACCTTGTTTCCTGCTCTACGGCCCTCCTGCAGGACCTAACATTCTACAATACGGCATAGATGATGTAAAGGAAGAAAAGCAGGATGGCCAGGATGCCAAAGGTGGTAAACAGGTTCTGGGCTTCGCTCATGTTAATTGAATTTGCTGCAGAAAAATCGGAGAGAAGCGGTCATTTGTATTAATTTTGGAACCCAGCCAGGCGAAGGTTAAATTATTAAAAAATTCCTTCGCGTTACATATACATGAAATATATTAAAGAACTTTTCATTTGGCGCGTGAGAAGTTTAATTTGATAGAAACATAAAAAAGGCGGCAATAAATTCTGCGGAAACACATATGATTTTGTTTTAAAATAAGCTAATCAAATAAAATCCGAAAATGTATAAGTAAAAAAGTTTATATAAACTAGAGAGAGAGCGATATGAAAGCCATATGGAAAATATTAAATTCTTTTGGTTTTCCTACGGCGGGTTATATCTATTTGATGATTCCGTTCTCTTTGTATTGCTGATAGAGCAATCAAAGAACAGCAGGTCTCTATAGATTGAAATAATTCCAGTTTTATAGATTGGACCCGTTCCAACTTAAAAAATTGAAAAGAACACGGCTGAAGAAATATTTATGAGCACGGCACACTTGAATTCGATATTTAAATGCGAAAATAGGAAATTCTTTGCATTTTGATGGCAGATCTTTCAGGTCACTTCTGCACTTCTCCTCGGCCAGTTTTACCTTTGTTTTTTGTCCGCTGGGGAAGACACAATTTTTGGGCTACTAACTGCTGAAAGCCTTTGGCTCAACTAAAATCGTTCGCCCGTCCACGAATTGGGATATAGATGAAATACTTAGCGGACTTGCGAACATCCATACACACTCAGTGGGAAAGACCTGACAAGTGTGGATATAGAGGCGTGAGTGTATGGGTGTTTATGGATATATAGCGAAATATTTTGTCCCATTGGCCAAAATGAGACGCCACTACTGGGGCAGAAAGTGCAGACTTTTTGGAAAGTCGCGTCGGAATAACATCGAAAATAAATAAAATAAATCTGCGGCGCACATTTTGACAGTTTTCGAGCAGCCGCTGGCCGGATCTGAAGCCAAACCCCCAACAATAACAATGGTTCATTAAAAATAATTCACGCATCTACTATATAGTTTCTGTATCCAAGTTTGTTCCATTTTCTGAACAAAATACGAACCTGAAACATTCGCCTTGAAATTATTGACAGAATTTTGGAATTTCCGCAAAGAATGAGCTAGCGAGAACGAAATGTTTGGTATTATTGCGGGTATAAATCATATTAGATCAAGAATGCCAGATATTCCCCTCTTTAAACTAAACTAAAAAGATTATAATGAATACCCCAAACCCCATTCTACTCTCTGAAGACATATAAATATGACCAAAAAATTTTCATAAACAACTGTCGTACATTTCGGGTCCATGACTTTTCTAAAAAGAAAAACATACACTTTCCCTAAGCTGACACTTGTCATTAAGTCAATTTGAAAATGCAATGCGCAGATGGCGCAAAAAACGCCAAAAATGTGACACAAATGTATATATAAGTAATGGTTCTAATGACCAAAACAATTATGTACAGGTTGATGAAATGTCGCTGACTTGAACTCACCCATTGATGAAATCAAAATAAGAGCCTTGAAATGATTGGGGCACACAGAGAATGCTTGTGCCTTCGAATATACGCGAATTTTTGGATTTCCCTTCAGAAAAATAAGAGATTTTCTAATGGAATAACAATCTGATTTCAAAGCAAGCAGTCTTGGGTGTGTTTGAGCTAATACAGCTGGGACCACATTGCGTATACGTAATATTTGTGGGACAAAGTAAGCTTTTTTAGATTTATAATGTTTTGCGATAGTTTTTCTTTGCCACTTTGCAGGTATTAGTTTTCAATGAAATATTAATCCATATCAAATTAAAAATATAATTATATTTACCATTTAACATTAATAAATTATTAAACTTTTTGTCTACAATTTTAGCATTAAAATAGGGCTTGACCTTGCCGCGGTGATAAACTGCACGTTTGTTTGTAATAAAAATATGAAATCCCATTTCAAAAACACATCAAAGTCATAAACAAAAACCTATAATAATCCATATCTATAAACAAAGTTCGTTTCCTCATCCAGCAAGCAGAGGCAGAGGCAGGCAAAACAGAATTGCAAACGTCTTTAAGGTCAAGGCGAATTCTAGAATGAAACCAGGAGAGTGCGAAGAGAATTAAGAGCATGCCGATAGAATCTGAGGGTACATATATTTTAGCTCGATCCGAGGCTTATCATCTCCCATTAGAGAGTGAGTCCGAGTAAGACAAAATTTTTGCGCAGTTTTCGCGAAACAAAACAAACGAGCGGACGACGACCACATTAACTTACGAATAAAATGCACTGGAAGCTTCAGTTGGCGTTGCTGGCTATAGTAATTCATATAGTGAGATCTCAAGATGATCCGGAGTCGGTTACGGATAACACGGAAGGAGAACCAGAACCGGAAACGGAATCGGACGTCGAATCGGGCCAGTTCTTTAGCCACCTCTACAAAAGCAATCTGCGACAGATGGTGAAAATCAAGAATGACTCCTTGGATCCGTGTGATGACTTCTACGCGCATGCCTGCGGAAATTTCGATCAGGCCTTGGAGGAAGATCCGGAGGAATCTTTGCCCCCATATCTCTACAATAAACAGGATAGGATGAGCTTTTTTGCAGCTCAGGTGGCCAACTTTGAGACTCTCCCGGGACGATTGATTTCCCAACTATATTCGGAGTGTCGACAGAGAGGGCAGAGCAATGTTTTCAGTGTTAATCCACCCTCCACCCATTGGGAGAGTCTGCTGGCCGAGATACCATTCCTTGCACGGCATGAGGCAGTGCTGAGCGATTGGCCTTTCCTCCAGCATCAGTGGGAGCGAAGACACCTTAATGGACAGCTCAATTGGATCGCCTTGTCGGCTCAACTGGCAGCTCATGGTGTTCCTACTTTACTGAACATATATTTTGCTGAGGAAACAATTTATGTGGCTCCTTTGGAGCATCTGCCGTGTCCCAGTATGGAGGATTTCCAGACGAGTCTCTCTGATGTTTTAGAGGGCCGTCACCACCACGTTTCCCACATAATTTCCCACGAGATGAGGATTCTGTGTCGCGGAATGAGAGGAGAGCTACCGCTGACAAGGAGTTTGACCAGAAGGGACAGGACCACCACAGCGAGCCCTGGACAAGAGCAGCTCCTGCTGGATGAGAATACAATGGAGTATTTTCAGCACTTCTTCGCCTCTTTGAACTTCTCCAAGGAGCAGCTGGAAAGGGCTAGGAAGTTACCCCTGGATGTGGAGAAGATCACGATGGCTTGGGAAGTGCTGAGGCAAACCGAGCCACGCATAGTTTACAATTACGTGTTGTGGCAGGCCAAGGAGCACCTACGGTACCCAGACTGCTACAGGATATCCGAGGAGTTTGAGAGGTTACTTCACGCTGAGTACTGGCAATGGCATGTGCTGAGCTCCCACCTGAGCAGGGAGGTGGCCTTGGCTTCCTACCAACTTCATACCACTCGCTTTCAGCAACGGCGGCGGTCCAGTCTCTCCAAAAGGGATTGGTATGGTCATCTGTTGCCAGCTTCTGTTGAAAAAAAGGAGCTACAGGTGGCTCGCATCCTTCAGGCTCATGCTCATCATTATTTGAATATAACTGAGCTGAACGACAGCTACAGGGGACTGGGCTTCAAAGCGAACTCATTTTATGGCAATCTCCTGCTCCTGAGGCGCGCCCAGCTACGCCACAGCTTCGAATCCGCCTATATAGACGAAGAGGATGTGAATCAACCTGCCTATTTCCTCAGGCATTTCCTCCACTTCGTCCTGCTCTCACTGTATCGACCCACCTATCACTACTATGCCACTCAGGGATTGGAGCTCTGGAGGCAGTCACGACTGCTTTTGGATACCGATGGCAGCTACACGGCCTTGGACTGCCTCGAGAGGCAATCCCTGCAGCACTTTGATGCCGAATCGGCTCCGATTTACCGACCTCTAAGTTTTGACGAGATCGCGGAGATCTTCCACTTCCATCGCTCGTTTCAGACATCTCTGCGGGATTATCGCTTTTGGCTGCAGGGCGAAAGATTCGCCTTTGCGGAAACCTTTGTGCTGCAGTACTTCGGCTTGGATCCGCAGAAGGTGCTCTTCTATGCGGTAGCCCAGCAGCTGTGTAATCGCCAGGCTGACATCTTTGCAGCCCAACTAAATAGGGGATACATGAATATGCCGGAGTTCCAGGAGGCCTTCAAGTGCGGATCGGACAAGCCCATGAATCCTTCAGCCAGGTGTATGATCAACATGTGTGAATAAGTTTTTGATTTTGAAAATATTAAATAATAAGATTTAAAATAAAAAAGATTGTTGAAAGGTATTCAGTCATATTTAATACCAGAATGAAATTAATTTCAATATTATATAAATAGGGATTTGGAAAGGCTTTAACCAAAGTAGTGTTTAAGCCTAACTAATTATGTTAAAATTGTAAATCTCCTATTAAGTTAAGAATAGCAATGCCGTCATTTATCTTTCAGATCCATGACTATTTACAAATTTTTAATTAAATTGTCAATCTCTCTCTCAATCTTCATAGAATTTTATGAGGTTTACATAGGAAAATTCGCCATGAATAATTTAATAGTTATGACAATATTACCAATCAAGGCACACATGCCGCTCATTTACAGTCAGAGGCGGGAAATGTCCGTCCGTCTGATCATTAATTCGTATTTTGCTTGACATTCCATAGAACAGATGAAATGGTAAGCACATACAGATTCCGAATATTGTGTATATATCGCCGCGAGTGGATTTCGAGATGAAAAATCGTGGGCGTTCTCGACACACGTACCGGTAATAAATTGAAAAATCATCAAAAACATTTCCAGAGAACTATTTGGGCAAAACACAGAGCTCTTCTAGGATGGTATAAAATTATGGCCAGTACTTACGTTTTTGGCTTTCGAACGTTTAACCACATTATGGCCATAATGCTCCATTTATGAAGATATATGGCTTGCTTATATTCCTTGCCTTGCTACCAGTTTGTTTTCATTGACCCGGGTCGGGAAATAATAGCAGGTTATCTATGTGGGTCTACGGAACGAGTCCGAGTCAATAATGCTAAGAGATTCTGGTTCAGGCCACGGTATTCCTATAAATGCAAAAGGCCAGCGAACATTCGCCTTTGTACGTGCGTGAAGATCGCTTGCAAATGACAACAAAAAGTTTTCATTCAGTAACGCATTCGGCTGACACTTAAAACCACAAACACGTAGGCGAGTGTATGTATTTCTATGAGTGATTATTGTTCAGTGAGTGAGTGCTGTGTAAATGCATTCATGAGTTTTTGCCCCGAGACGTGTGCGTAAACAAATCATATAAATGTCTGAGACTATAAACAGATTTTTGTTGTTCTTGAAATGGATCAGAGGTATCTCTTATAGGGAAGACAAGTGCGGGAAAAGAAATAAAACTGTTATTATTCTACGCGTTCCACGATCTTGGCATAGTTTACTTATGACATTTTCTTAGAGCTCCCGTTTCGGTTTCACTTTTCCACCCGCAACTCTCACTTTATGGCCGTACTTTATGGCTCAAACACACACCACCAGAAAAGCACTCACTCATTTGCATATCACTATCCCATACTCAGTTCGATTTGGCCAAAATCGACTTGGCTTGGCCAGCCGGCATTCAGTTTCTCCAACGTTTCCAATCCGAACGCTTCATGATACTGGCAAAGAAATTAATTTTAAATTATTGCTTTAAATCAGTTGGAACTGCAGCTGGCCATATAAAGTGGATTGAGTCACCAGAGACCACACAAGATGCACTGGCGGTGTGTAATTGGTTGCCTGTTTCTAGGTGAGTAGGTCCAGAAAATCCAATAGATCCATAATAAAATTAATCCCCGACTATTTGTAGTGTGCTTCGTCCCAAACACTTTATGCCGGGGATTCGTGAACTTAAAACCTATTCACATTAATGAGGATGTGGACGCCACGGAGAGTCCCACTACTCAAGCACCACCTGCTCCAACGACGCCCTCCAACAGGGACATCACAATCGGACCCTGCAAGTGGGCCATAGGACGCAGCTGTCCCGATCCGGATGTCAAGTACTATATATACACGCGTCACAATCCGATGGACAGACAGTGCCTGCATATAGACGAATCTCTGGAGAAGTCCAATCTCACTGCCTCCTACTTCAATCCCAGATATCCCACTAAGATCATTATCCATGGCTACAACTCGGATATGTTTCTGCATCCCCTGCAGCAAATGAGAGACGGTAAGGGGTCTATATCTAATAACATTATTATTACTAATTACCCATAACTTTCCGCAGAATACCTAGCCAAGGCGGATTATAATATCATATATGTCGACTGGAGTGTTCTGTCGCCAGGACCCTGCTATATTAGTGCCGTTCACAACACCCGCCATGCGGGCACCTGCACTGCGCAGTTGGTGGAACGCCTGGTGGAGACGGGAAACACGGATATCCACGTAATTGGCTTCTCATTGGGGGCTCAAGTGCCAAACTACATAGCCCGAAATCTGAGCTCATTCATGTTGCCAAGGATAACTGGCTTGGACCCGGCTATGCCTCTGTTTATCACCTCCGGCATTGCGGATAAGCTGGACCCTAGCGACGCCAACTACGTGGATGTGATTCACACAAATGCCCTGGTCCAGGGGAAAATGGAAAGGTGCGGTCATGCCGATTTTTATATGAACGGAGGAATTATGCAGCCAGGATGCAGTGGCCAGAAGATAAGTGAGTGGGTTATTTAATTTTTTTTAACTTTGAGAACATTAAATAATTTCTTTCCCACGCAGATTCCTTTGCCTGCAGCCACCAGCGTGCGCCTGCCTATTTCCTGGAGTCCATCCGCTCTCCCAAAGGATTCTGGGGCTGGGCTTGCAGCGGCTACATCTCCTACCTGCTGGGAATGTGTCCTCCGACCAATTTCCTTCTTGAGGCCGGAGATAACATACGTCCCACTACTCGGGGAATGTTCATGATAGACACCAACGATAGCTCTCCATTTGCCCTGGGCAAGTGGACCGACTTGCCCACCCTTGGAGCCAAGAATCCACTTTCGCGGGGTCCTCCCCAGAAGTTGTCAGCACCACCGAATCAGGGCGTGGACCCCCTACTTCAGCACATTGATCAGTTCGGCAAGCTGACGGCCAATTTCAACAACTTGCAGATGTCTCCCAACGGGGGACAGGATCCGTATGAGCACTGGACCAGCTTCAGTCCCGAGCAGAAGGAGAATGTCGATGACGACTCTGTGGAGGAGCAGGATCTCGATGAGTTCGTCGATCCTGATGACCGCCACCTGAGTACACAGGCACCTTCACTCAGCTGGTGGGACTACCGTAGGAACCTGACCTACGGCTTCATAGAGAATAACATTTTTGCTGTGCCCACATTGGGTTAGCCTAAACCGATGCTACCCAGCTATTAAAACTTTCCTTGCCCCCATTCCTTACTAATAAATAAGCATCACCTAAGCTGACTTAAATACTTGCAAGTCCCGTGCGTTTCAAATCAATATATATTATAGTAAATCGTCATAAATGAAAGGACATAGGATACTTTGGCTAGATTGCTACCTCTTAAGCGATATAGCTCATATTCCAATAGTATTGCTTTATTTGTTTCTTGCGGTTTAGATCGAAATATATCTGCGAAAATATTAAAAATTGATGTAGGTACAAATCGGACAATCCCTCGAACAATAATTCTCTCCTCAGAGGATTGGGTATTTCCGCATACAATTCGATGCTGTTCAGTTTAATACAATTGCATTTTAATCAATGGTACATAAATTAATTAAAAAGTAGCTATAATAATTGAATTCAAAACAACCAATGACCGATAGATAATCAGATTAAAGTGAAAACAATATTATTTAAACTGGCTGCATACTTAAACAATTCTGAATATAATGGCTGATGATTTGTTTATGTAGTAAATTGTAATCAATTTGTGGGTTGCCATAATAATTAGAAATGGACTTGTAGAATGTGGCCAGGCCAGTCGGGTCGGGGTGTCGGGATGTCCTACGTCCTAGGTTCGGGTATTACAATCCAGCGACAAGATCCGGAGTGGTGGGTACATATATTGCCTTTGCAAATACATATTCTAAATGTATAAAAGGGTAAGCGCGAGTCAATGGAGCCGACCCGACTGCTACGATCTGTGTTTGTTGGTTGGTTGACTGGTTTGTGGCTGCGCTGTTATTCTCCGTCCTGACTACTGACTGAGCTTACACATGTAAAATGCTAATCCATTATCCGTAATATTAGTGAAGGCTCAGACCTCTAGACCTTCTTTTTAACAGCCCGCCTGGCCCTGGTGGGAGTAGGCGCTGGCACTGGTGGTGCGGGCTCAGCCGGCGGTGGCTCTTCATCGGCGGGTTCTGCGTTGCTTGGCTCTTTAACTGGCGACGGCTGATCTGGCTCGGTCTCCACTTCCTGCTTTACGGACTCCTCCACCGGCTCCGATTTAATGTCCACATCCATTTCCGGCTGTTCAGTTTCGCTAGTTCCCGACATTGGCGACGGCGGAGCACGCTCCTGGTCTGGATCGTCATCCTCCTGTTCGTGCGCAGAGTTATTTGTGCTGACTCCCTCCTCCGGTTCCGCCACTGAAAGGTGGTATAACTTCATTTCCTCGTCGGAAATGGGCACTGGAGCATTCGAAAGCGGATCCCGGCCATTCAAGGACTTGGGGAATGCAATTACATCGCGTATGGATCGCGCCCGACATAAGATGGCTATCAGGCGATCTAGGCCTAGAGCAATGCCGCCATGCGGCGGGCATCCCGATTCCAAGGCGCTTAGTAAATGCGACAAGTGGTCGTGTGGGATCTTTAGAATTTGTTCTAGAATAAAGTGCTGCATGTCGCGATCGTGTATCCGAATAGATCCTCCTCCAACTTCCTGGCCATTGAGCACCAAATCATAGGCCTGAGAGCGTATGTTCTCCAGGTTGTCACAACTAGTGGCGAAATTGTCGAGATCATCGGCATGTGGCAACGTGAATGGATGGTGAACGCTCTCCAACTGTTTGGTCTCACTGTTTCGCTCAAACAGCGGGAAGTCGATTACCCACAGAAATCGGAAGTCATTTGGCTTCTTCACCTTGGCGTTCTCCACCAGAAATTCGTGGTAATCCAGTCGAATACGACCCAACAAAGTGCGCTGTATAAATAATAGAGAATATTAAGAAGTGCAAATTGATTTTCTACAATATATAAATTAACTCACCGTTTCCACTTTGGGTCCGATGCCCAGGAAAAGCAGATCATTCTCCTCCAGATCGAACTTCTCAGCGACTTCGTTGGCTACTTCCTCACCCAGCAGCTTGCCCAGCTTCTCCTGCACATCCTTTGCGGCTCCGAACTTTCGCACGAATAACGTACCTTTGAACAGCTTGCCCAGGCTGTCGTAATGCTTTCGGGCATTGCCATTCCAGAAGGCTTCGCTGGCCCGCACCACAATAGCATAAGCGCCGAAATCCTCGTATTTCTCCTTAAAGTTTCCACTCTTTTCGATTATTTCCGAAACGTTGTTGAGGAGGAAGCCGAAGCGGGTATCAGGCTTGTCTATGCCGTACTTCTCCAGTGCCTCCTCATAGGTTATGCGTCGGAAGGGAGTTTGTAGTTTGGGAAAATCTTTCGGCCACGAGTAACGCAAGGTCTCCTCGATCAACTGCATGATGTCGTCGCGGCTAGTGAAGGAGAGCTCTATGTCCAATTGGGTAAACTCCGGCTGACGATCGGGACGGGTGGCTTCATCTCTGTAGCAGCGAGCCACTTGGAAGTATCTGTCTATGCCGCCTGACATCAGCATCTGCTTAAACTGCTGCGGACTCTGTACGAGCGAGTAGAAGTGTCCCGCCTTCCTGGTCGGCACCACAAACTCCTGTGCTCCGCCGGGTGTACGTCGGAAGAGCGTCGGGGTCTCCACCTCAACGAAACCCAGATAGTTTACAAGATACTCTCGCATCTTCATTATAACCGCCGAGCGAAGGCGAAGATTGTGCTGCATATCGTTGAATCGAAGGTCCAGGTAGCGATGAGTGAGTCTCAGGCGCTCGCCGGCTCGATTAAACTTCCTGATTTCGAATGGCAAGTTCTTCTTGGCTGCATTAAGCACGACCACCTTATCGGCCTCCACCTCAACGTGGCCCGTTTGCATTTTGGGATTAATCGTAGCCGCTGGGCGAGGTATCACGGTACCCTCAACGCGCACAATCGACTCGATAGGCACGCCGGTCTCCACATATTCCTCCAGACCCGTAGTTTTGGGCAGTAAAAGAACCTGAGTTTGGCCATAAGCGTCCCGGAGTATGAAGAACTTGTTCATTCTCTGGAACTCCAGCCAGCCGCAAATGACGACCTTTTCGTTGATGTCATTGGAAGATAGCTCGCCGCAATTGTGCGTGCGATCGGCGAACTTATTAGTATCTGCAATCTTGACTCGCTGCTCGGCACTTGTGGAGAGGTTTGCAGAGAGCGCCGCTTCCGCTCCATCCTCCTTTGACTCTCCGTTATTGGTGCTGACGCGCGACGAAGTCTCAGCGCTAGCCTCTTCGGACTCGAGATCATCGATAGAGAGCTTCTGCTGCTTCTCCTTGACCTTAATAGGGCCATCGTAGGGATCGTCCGGATTGAGGATTTTTACGGTAGACACACTGACCTCCACCTCACCAGTGTCATATTTCTGCAATATAAATACAAATATATTATGTAAATCTTTAAAGAATTTTATATATGAACTTACCAGATTTATATTGGCCTTAGGTCTGCCCAGAACCTTACCCACGATCTGAACCACTGTCTGCTCTGGCGTGGACAAGAATGTGTCGCTGAGCTAAAGGAGGAGGTGTTAAATGGTGTACAAATTACACAAAAAGTGTACACCTACCGCCTGGTCCTCGATCATGAGTTGCGTTTGGCCATAGCCATCCTTGAGCTGCAGAAATTTGTTGTTCTTGGTTGAGGGAACCCAGCCAACTAGGGTGACCTCCTTGCCAATATCGTCGCGCCTTAGGTCATTGCAGGTGAGATCGCGATTCTCGAAGTACTTTAAGATGTTCTCATTCTCTGAAAAAGAGAATTTGTGTTGATTTAACCAATAAGGTTTATAAGATCTATCCACTTACTGGCTATCTTGTACTCGGTGCTGGTGATGCCCAGGTTGCTCTGCTGCTGTACCATGGTGCTGTAGGTGCGCTTGTCTCCCGCCCGTTTTGTGCCGCTGGCCGGGAAGTGAATGTTGAGGATGTCCTGCACCTCCACCTCAATCTCACCCGTGGGCATTGTTTGATTGCACGAATTGTGTGGGCGGCGCATCACCTGGCCCACAATCGTCAACGTGGTGTTCTCGGGCATGTTGTTCATGCGCCGTGCCACCCGCGGATGCTTGTCCTCCAGCACCACCAGCTGACAAGCACCACCATTACGATCCCGGAGCTCTGCAAAACGATTTACCCGCTTCTTGATAAGCCTGCCAGACAACTCCACAAAGAGTCCACAGTGGTGATTGCGCAATTCGCCGCAACTCTGGCGCATCGGCTGCGGGGGCTGTGAGTTCATGTTGAAGTTGCTGGCCATGGCACTCATTAGCTGCATCAGCTCGTTGCCGGAAATGTTGGGAGGGCCGCCCACTAGCAATAGGAAGAAATAATGTTAATGGTGGTAATTACGAAGATTTCCCATAAATGGTACTTACTGTTGAAAGGATTTGGCCCGGGCCCGGGTCCGAAGTTGTCATTAAACACCGGCCCACCTCCGCCTCCGCCGCGGAAATTATCGAAATCGTTGTAGCCACCCCCACCGCCGTAGCCATCACCACCGCGGCCTCCACCGCCGCCATAGCGTCCACCGCTGCCACCGCGATACCTTCCGCTCATGATCTGCAACAGGAATTTGGAATTATGCATGGAGCGCCGCTCTCCTCTGGATCTGAATCACGAGCACTTACGTGACCACAATCAGCCGGCTCTTCCGCTGCTAAAACCAACGAGCCCGGGGTGCTCCGATTCCGAAAGCCCTTTTCCGCGGATGTTACGCCGCTGACCGCACTGTACACAAGTTGCTGGTGCAGTTGCAGTCGCTGGTGACTTCGCCAAAGGGTCCTAGAAATTAATAACATATTTTTAAAGGCGATTTCTAAGCCTCATGCGGCGGTGCGATATATGGAAAAAAAATTCGGACCAGCACGAGCTACACACACACATACACTGGCGCACTCACAATCAGAGTCTGCACACATACACAATTTCAAGTGTGTGCGTGTATGTGCCGGGCGTCGCGAAAACGCCGACGAAGAAGATTGCCAATTACTCAAGAACGTACCGCAGCAATTGGATCGATTGCGGGGCCACAATTACGCCGTACTTATACAGTCTAGCACCACCGGAGAGCGATCGGAATTTTCCTTCAGACAGTTGACAATTTGAGCACGGAAATTAGAAAAAAAATGTCACTGTTTTGGCTTGGCTGGGAATCAGTGTGGCCAAAGCGATAACTGGACAATAAGCCATTTTAGCTACTCGTGATTAACTATCGCGTACCGTTATCTAAATCGATTCAAAATTTAAATGCTAAAAACATTAATCTTGCATGAGAATCGAAAGAAAAGACTTTTGTGCTTATAATTTGTTTTGTTTATTTACATGACACTTAAATTCATTAACAAATGCATTATTCAATAACAATCTATGTGTTTGTGTTCATCAGTACTACATGCATGTGCAAAAGTCATACAAAATCAGTTTTGTATAGTGGCAATCACAAGTTTCTTTCTCCATAACTTGCTTTCTGGCTTATAAATTTAAAAAAGTACACGGACCGGGACCAGGCCAGTGTGCAGATATATTCCTGTGGCAATCTTTATCCCAATAATAGTGAATTTTAAAATCTAGCTGGCGTACTCGGTGCCGTTGAGTGAGTTCTTAAAGTGCTGGACCACATAGTCGTGATAGTAGGCCATTATACACAGTGGCTGACCGAGAATAATGGATGCCCAGACGATTATGTTGCCCATTCGGGGACCCAGCCTCTTCTCGATGTATTTCGAGATGGCCGAAAGAGGAATCTGACCCATCATTCCCATAAAGGCCCAGATCTTGTATGTTTGCAGTGGAACAGAGACCTGAAAATAAATCATGTTAGTCAATAATCAATTTTTTTGTATATATAAAGTTCCCACCAAATATTCGTGGAAGAAGGCACTGAAGAGGAAGACTATGGTCGAGGCTTGGCGGGAAGAGTAACCCATCTGGACGACAGGGATATAGAGATGACGCACACACCACCTATGCACTGGCATGTTCCAGGTCCTCCAAAAGGTGTCAATATTATTGGCGTTCCACCAATCACAGTAAAAGTTGCGATCGGCAAAATTTAAAAGTTCTCCCACCGCATTCAGGAAGGAGTGGAACATTAAGTAGAAGAAGCACAGCCAGACCAAGTGATTGGGTAGCTAAGGAAAAGCGGATTACTGTCAGTTGAAGGAGGTAGTGCTCGTTTACTAACCGCCAGCTTAAGAAGTCGCTCAGTGGCCAGTGCCACATCCATGTTGGAGAACGGAATAAGGGAGTTGCGCACCGACGGAATAATCCATTGCTGGAACAAGGCCATTACCACATTCACACCAATCACCACCTCCAGCAAACGCTTCAACAGGAAACGTTTGCGCACGCGCGAGGTGCGCGGGAAGTTCAACTCGTAGCACAGAGTTGGAGCACAGAGGAAGTACAAGAGATCGCTGTATTTTAAATTATCGGGATACTGAACCAACTTGGAAATGGCCTCATCTTCCTCCCCATCATCTAAGGCTCCATTTTCTAAAGAGGAATGTTACATATTATTTATAATCCGATTTGAAGTGATCTTAACTTACTCAATTCCGCCAAAGTAATGCTTGGCCGGCGCTCCCGGGGATTTTTCTGGTAGTACGTTTGCCGGCACCACATATTCGTTTGCACGTAACTCCAGAGCTTCAGGAAAAGCACCGAGTAAAAGAAGCAAACAGTTGAGGCGCCCACTAAAAACAGACATTTAACAAATTGCTTTAAAATAACGTTTTTCAACCTACTCAAACTAAAGGCGTGTCCTTTTAGGTGAATTGTAACCACGGGCAGGCAAACCAGCACCACAATGTTTACTATCTGGATGAACAGACCCAGTCCTTCTGCAATTATTTCCTGGAAAGTAATTATTAAAATATTTTGAATTATTTTATTTTGAATGGTTTGAGGCTGCACTCATATCGAAGTTCCCCACCTCGAACCCGATGAACAGTTCGATACATTTCAAGGCGTTTCGGTATTTTTTTGCACATTCGCCCCGGTCACACCAAGTGTGCAAAAAGTGATTTAGATTTCATTTCATGTTGAAAGGATAAAGAATTAAGCAAACTAAAGACCAGTGATATTATTAAACTTAGAAATACTGCGCAACACAAAGCAAAGGCAGAATGGAAGTAACTGACGCAAATCTGCAGCTGCTGGCCGGTTATCTGCAGCAGACGCTGAGTGCCGATCCAAATGTCCGCCGGCCGGGTAAGAGTGTGGGGTAATTTGTGTGCACGCACACAAATGCACATGCGTGCAGTCGCGGCGGAGTGTGCGTGCGCGGGAAATGATTTTTCGACGCCTCAAAGAAATGCAAACTGATGTTTTAAAAATGATTTTAAAGGTTATTAAAGACTTTCTAGAAGGGATTGACCGTGTTTATCTGAGCCTAATACATATGTTGTCCTTAGTTTTAATTAGAAATAGAAGAACCACTTCGGTGTCTACTCAATATAACGTGTCCAAGAGGTTATGCGAATTTTGATTGAAATCTAATAAGTTAATAGTTTTAATATACGCACTCAATCTTCATAATGATCAATATTTCCCGATTTACCATATTTGACAGCCGAAAAACTCCTGGAGTCCACGGAACTGCAGCAGAACTACCCGGTGCTGCTGCTCAATTTGATTGACAAAGCCCAAATGGACATGACCACGCGGGTGGCCGGAGCCATTGCCTTTAAGAACTATGTGAAGCGAAATTGGGCTGCCCATGAGGACAGCGACGGACCGGATCGGATCCACGAAAGTGATCGGAATACAATCAAGACGCTTATCGTTACCCTGATGCTCCATTCGCCGGTGTCGCTGCAAAAACAACTCAGCGACGCTGTCAGCATCATTGGCAAGCATGATTTTCCGAAAAAATGGCCGCAGCTTATCGACGAGATGGTGGAGAGATTCGCATCGGGCGATTTCAATGTGATCAACGGGGTTTTGCAAACGGCACACTCGCTGTTTAAGCGATATCGCTACGAGTTTAAGTCCCAGTCACTGTGGGAGGAGATCAAATTCGTGCTGGACCGCATGGCTAAGCCTCTGACGGATCTTCTCCAGGCTACCATGCAGCTGACCAAGGTGCACGAGAACAATCCAGAGGCATTGAAAGTCATCTACGGCTCCTTAGTGCTGGTGAACAAGGTCTTTTATTCCCTAAACTCGCAAGATTTGCCCGAGTTCTTTGAGGATAACATGAACATTTGGATGGGCGCGTTTATCCAGCAGTTGGCTGCCGATGTGCCATCACTGCGCACGGCTGACGACGAGGATGCCGGTGTTCTGGAGCACCTACGCACTCAGGTCTGCGAGAACATTTGTCTGTATGCCAAGAAATACGACGAGGAGTTCAAGCCCTTCATGGAGCAATTCGTGACTGCAGTCTGGGAATTGCTGGTCAAGACCAGTCTGCAAACCAAATACGATGCGGTGAGTTTTCCCCATTCAATATGAAATATGATAAATAAACCCCAAATCCCTTAACAGTTGGTTTCCCATGCCCTGCAATTCCTCTCAGTGGTGGCTGAGCGGAAACACTATCAGAGCATTTTCGAGAACCCGGAGATTTTGGCGCGTATTTGCGATAAAGTGGTCATTCCCAACTTGGACATCCGTCCATCAGATGAGGAAATATTCGAGGACAGTCCGGAGGAGTATATCCGCCGGGATATCGAGGGCTCTGACATTGACACACGACGTCGGGCTGCCTGTGATCTGGTCAAGACCCTGTCCGTTAATTTTGAGCAGAAGATATTTGGCATCTTTGGGCAGTACCTGGAGATATTGCTGACCAAGTACAAGGAGAATCCAGCTGCCAATTGGAGGTCGAAGGATACGGCTATATATCTGGTCACCTCGTGGGCCTCACGAGGCGGAACCCAAAAACATGGCATAACTCAGACCTCTGAGCTGGTTCCACTACCAGAGTTCTGTGCTCAACAGATTATTCCCGAGTTGCAGAGGCCCAACAGTACGTAAAAATAATTGCAACACCTCCCTGGATTCACAAATTAAATTCCTGTTTGTTGCAGTTAATGAAATCCCAGTTCTAAAAGCTGCTGCTATCAAGTATGTGATGGTGTTCCGCAGCATTTTGGGTCCGCAAGTCCTAGCCAGCTGCTTGCCACAGCTCATTCGCCATTTGCCCGCCGAAAGCATAGTGGTTCATAGCTACGCCGCCTGCTCCGTGGAGAAGATCTTGACGATGCGCGATGCCAACAAAGCAATCGTATTTGGCCCTCAAGTGCTGGCACCACATGCAAATGAACTCATCAACGGATTGTTCGCCACTCTTTCGCTGCCAGGATCCGCAGAGAATGAGTATGTGATGAAGGGTGAGTTCTGGACCACAATTTACGAATTTTATTTATAAATAGCAAATTCCACTTTATTTTTTAGCTATCATGCGAAGTTTTTCTGTTTTGCAATCTGCTTCTATGCCTTTTATGGGTGTGGCGCTTCCACGGCTCACTGAGATTCTCACCCAGGTGGCAAAGAATCCATCGCGTCCACATTTCAATCACTATCTATTCGAAACGCTGGCTCTGTCCATTAAGTAAGTTATAGGATGTTTGGATTATGGAACTGAAATTAATTGTTCTTTCCTACAGAATTGTTTGTCAGGCTGAAGCCGCGGCTGTAAGCTCTTTTGAAGAGGCTTTGTTCCCTGTTTTCCAGGGCATCCTGCAGCAGGATATTGTCGAATTTATGCCCTACGTATTTCAAATGCTTTCGGTGCTGCTGGAAGTGCGCGAGGGCACTGGATCCATACCGGAGCCCTACTGGGCCCTGTTCCCATGCCTGTTGTCCCCAGCTTTGTGGGATCGCACTGGCAATGTCACGCCCTTGATTCGCCTTATCTCTGCTTTCATTAAGCAGGGTTCAGCGCAAATTCAGGCATCAGGAAAATTGGTAAGTACACGTAAGGCTAGTTTGCGATGAAATATAAATTTTAGCTGGCTTTTTACAGAACGGAATTCTCGGCATTTTCCAAAAGATGATTGCCTCAAAGGCCAACGACCACGAGGGCTTCTACCTGCTGCAGAATCTCCTCTCCTACTATCCAGCAGCGGAAATTGAAGCTAGCATGCGTCAGATATTTGCCCTGCTCTTCCAGCGCTTGTCGCTATCAAAGACGCCCAAGTACATATCTGGGATCATCGTCTTCTTTTCCTTCTATGTGATCAAATACAGTGGCGGACAGCTGGCACAGCTAATTGATGAGATCCAGCCCGGCATGTTTGGCATGCTCCTGGATCGCGTGTTTATTACCGATATGGGCAAGATCCTCAAGGAGCTGGATCGTAAAATGGTGGCAGTTGGTGTAACGAAGCTTCTCACCGAAACTCCGGAAATGTTCCAGCCGCAGTACGCCGGTTTCTGGCCGCGGTTGCTTCATTCACTCATCGATCTCTTCGAGCGACAACCCGAGCAGTTGCCCGCCTTTGATGGTGGAGAGGCTGCTGCAGGGCCTGACGACGGCGATGGCGGCTATCAAGTCGCTTTCGCCCAACTTTCCCATGCTCAGCCCAAGCAGCATGATCATCTGGCCGAAATCACCGATGCCCGACAGTTTCTGGCCACCTCGCTCTCTAAGTTCTCGCAGACGCGTGTTGGTGAGTTGCCCAACTTGCTGACGCCCCTGGAGCCAGAGTATAAACAGATTCTGCAGAAATATTGCGATCAGGCTGGCGTACGCATCGCCTAAATAAGACCTCAAGCACACCTCGTCATACATTCGCAACTCGTAAATACCCCCATCCTGTATCGCTAACTACATGTTCCGATTATTATTGTCATTAAACATTTGTTTTCATTTATGTTTGTACTACGTAAACAATAAATAGTTATATTTGTCCAATTACCCTTTTGGGTCCGAGTTTTTGAGAATAGTTCTGTGTAGTTATTCATTTCGATGAGGGTGTAAGTTGAAATTAATGACCTTAATTTTTGAAGACTAAGTTAGTTTCAATTAAATCTCAAATGATCAATGCATTTTATGTCAAAGTCGCCTACAATTTCCATCAGTATTCCAAATTGTCTATATTTAAATTTAAGCATATTAATGCGATTCACTGTCGAGTAGCATCCTTTCTACCATCAAGAACTCTATTTATTCATTATGCTCAGAATATTATCGTGGGTCAAGACGCGATCAAACAAATCAGCAGTAAGATGCTATCAAAGTGAGTACTCACCATGGCAAGACCCTTTTCCACCGCCAGGCACAGGGAAATGTGAACCAGGGAGTCTAAAAAGGCAATGACTATGGGTGGAGTAGATTCTTTTGTGTTTCGTTACTTACAAATGCTTAGGATGAGGGCATTATGACCCTCGCCCTCATTGTGACCACTAATGAAAAAGAACCAGTCCAGTGGATTTATGCGAATGCCATACCTGGGTAGGGGAAATTTGTTAAAAAATTAGGTATTCGGTTGGGATATATTGTTCGACATTACTTGAGCAAATTCTCCAAACCCAGGCGCAGTCCACCAATGCACAGTAGCAGGAAGCCCCAGTTTACAAGACCTGTAAAGTTGGTGAAACCAGAGCTCCAGGAAAAGAGGGAGTCTCGCGGCCGATGGATCCTTCAAGAGGCATATAGTTTGATTAGATTTAAATGTGATCCGTAGGCTTGCTCACTCACGGTCTGCCAGGTTGAGCTCTCCGTTGTTTCTCCTCCTTGTTGGATATTTCCTCTGCCCGGGTCACGCTTTGGGTTCTTCTATAACGTAGCTTCTTTTCTGATCCATTCATTCCATTGCCATTCTCATCCTTATCCAAAACCTTACGATACTGCCGCAGATCGATGGGATTGCCATGCTGGTCGAACAGATTCTGGGTGGATTTGCGGTTTCTTAGACTGCTTAGGTTGTGTTCTGTGGCCGATGCTGATCTTCTGAGGCGCTTCATGATTCCCACACCACCAGATGTGCCATTTTTTGCCTGCTCCGTTTTTGCAGAGCCCTTATCTTGGGGGTCCTTATTCGTTGTCATGATTTCCTAGGAGTTCTAGGCCTGCACTAAAAAAATCAAATTATTGATGATTATTCCAATCTTATCCGTCCCTATTTTTTGCCATTGAATATGCATGTGGACGATAAGATAAGATTTAAAGTACTCTTAAATTGACCCAGAAATAACTCAGATTGCAGTTAAGGTGGGAATAATCAGTCAAAGCTCTACGGGAGCTGTTAATCCCATAAAAATATACAACTCCGATAAGAAGTAAATGTAAATAAAATAATGAGGTATCTTGGGTAAATAATAAATTAAAATCTAGGATTTTTATTATTTTAAGTCTGAATAGGGGGTTCAAGGAATAATTAGAGATAACTGAAGCGGAACATCAAATTATAGAGTCGATGTTTTGAATAGTCGCTCTGATATAAGTTGAATAGTGTTGAGCCCCACTGTACTTGAGAAATAATGGGTCCAGCAGCACGCAGTTTCCGCGGTTATTGTGGTCAAAGTTCATCGGGCAATGTGATTGCTGATTAGGTAATCAGATACCGTTTTGCACAGGCATTCAAACCTAGCTAATGACAATGTGGTTAGGTCGGGCAACAACTTCTCACTTGGATAATGTAAAACTAGTTGCCAAGTTGCCATGATCGTACTTGGCATTAGCTGCCCGAGTCCGAGTCAAGATCGCATGTCAACAAAACGATCAAGCAATTGAAGGGCATTTCATTAGCTTCGTCATGATTTTATTTAATATTTCATTCTGTGCCGTTCAGTTAACCCATTTCATTTAGAACCTTATTTTTTCCTACACCTGGAGATTCTATTTTTGAGCTCAATAATTGTTGTAGGTTGTTTATGTCAAATGATAAGGAAATTGCTGTTTCAGCATTTATTTTCAATGTTGACTTTAACAAACTAAAATATAATTTCAATGACGAAATATGTGGGTTATCTGTGTTATTAAATTCTTGAGCGAGCATATCTACGTCATATAAAGAAACCAATTTTATTCCCGTTTAATTTCATTATAGTTTTATACTAGTAGTTTGTTGATAACTTGTTTATTTCACATCAAAGTTCGATTACTATCGCTGCTTATCGCATGCATATGAACAAATATGGAAAATAAGGTTAAAGTGCCTTTTTAGAGCTCCTTGGCAGGGCTCCTTTAGTTTAAGAATTACATTCTTTCAATATTTGCTTAGACACAATTGGGTATTTTCCCCAATTGTAATCACAGTACTTTGTGGAATATTTTCACGCATTCTGTGCTTAGTATTCTGTTGACAACTGACTTATACACAATCTTCCAGTACGTTGAACTGATACAAGTGCAAGAACGACTTGTACTCCGAACATATAATGCATAATGATTTAAGTCGAGTCACCGTGACGCAACGCCATCAAGAACTCGAAGTCGAGCCTCGTCACGCCTCATCACCGGAATGATGAGTAATTACAAGGCTTAAGGGAGAAAGAGCCTCCATTTCGGGAAGTAAATGCAGGCTCTTCGAAAGATACAGTAAAAAATGCATATAAATTCATATATGTATAACACTGATCTTCCTTGGAGGTCAAGTAAATAGTATCTTGGTCTTTAAACAGCTTTAAAAAATGTCCAAGATCGGGTGGTTTTCATGTTTATATCAGAAGAAATATAAAATATTTTAAACATGTATTGAATATCCTTTAAATGCAAAAAAATCATTTTTGTATCTATGAAAAATGAATAACGTATCGTCATATTATAATAACATTTTTTAGAAGTATTCAAATTTAAGATACTTTTGTAGGCAATAAATCAAATAATTTAGCTGTTTTAAATAGCTTTCAGTATTATAAACCTTTATAAACCTATTACCTTGACCGTGGCTGTTTGAATGGGTATGTGCAAGCACATGTAACCCGCATGTGGCTAAGGGAGCCGAACCTGAATTGAATTGCCGCTGCGGTTTGACGATTAGTTTGTTGAACTTTCGGTTTATATTTAAACCGTTTGCAGTGGGGGCGGGCCGACGCACTTATCTTTCTCTTTTAATATTTTTTTACAATTAGCAATCTTACTTTCGTCTATTCCGAGCTTACTGTTCAATTAAATTTAATGCACTACAAGCAGTTAATTTAAAAGCCTAGGCGACCTTAACATTATACAAATATTCCAGACACTTCAGTGGGGAGCATTTTTACTCGATCGGTTGGAGTAATTAGTCCCGGAACCGGTTGCCGCTGTAAATGGAATGAAGAACTCTCCGTAGCAGCGATAAAAGTAGGTCAGTAACTCAATTCAGAGCTTCAACAGACTGACTTCTCCCGATTGATAAAGGCTATCAATGCTGCGGTTCACAAACTCTACGGGGTTGCATAAGCCGCCTAGCCTCTTATCACGTTGCCGGGTAGACATGTCTGGCGGGGCTGGGCCATTCCTAATCATAATTCCCTTGCCCCCTTACATTGTAATCCGGGTGCAGACAAAATACAGTCCAAATTCCAAAGGTCAGAAATATGTATATAAAATGTATGCTGATATATTTATGGTAAATTCAAAAATATATTTTCCTTAACAATCTCGAATCTATTTCGAAAGTTTTTAAGTTTATTGGCTTGACCCTGGCAAGATACACACACGCGTAGAAATTTCAAAATTACATTTTTATCTACCGTTTAATGTTTATTTTAAAATATATTTATTTAATTATTAGCCTTTTAAAAAAACTATTTAAAATTAACTCTTTTCTCTTGACGCACTTATAATTTATTATTTATTCATTTTTCATTATTATAAGATGTGCCGTAAAAGTATACACCCCGAACAAAAATATCGAGAGAAAAATAAACTAAATTTGCCGGGTCTATTCTTCCAATCAGACGAAAACACAATGCCGTTATCAGCCGGAGTCTGACATTTGCCGGGCGTCGCTGAGACTGATAAAAAGCAGAACAAATCGCTCAGCTGGCGGTTTCTAATTGCAATGGAATTTGTTTTCCCAACCAGTTCACACATTCTTCTCTCTCCCGATCTCTCTGTCTCTTGGGCTGTTTTATCTCTGATCAGAGTGGGAGACATTCTCTGTTTGGATTTTAACATAAACCGGTTTATTGGCATAGAAGTTTGTTTGGTTTTTATTTTAGTTTTTGTTTTTTTACTGTTTGGCGGCGCGGCGACGCCACATTTCGGAAATGTTTCTGATTTCCTCAGGCCGCGACGCAATGCCCGGATCAAGGTTATATAGTCACTGGGCAAATATATGCACAGACATTTAGCTGTAGACATTATCATCAAGGCACAGCGCACAGGAGCGGAGATAGTTTCACTAATTTATGAATACACTCCCCTCCATCGAATTATATACGATTTGTTGTGCTCTTGGTTTATCAGCTCAGCTGCTGTTCCTCTTATCGTACAAATAAATTGAGTCACTTAAATTGGACGCTAACCGCACGTGCTTCTTGTTTCACTTGTTGCTATTTTTGTTTCTTTTTTCTGGTAAACACATTTCCGTTGTCCAACTGCATTGTCAGCTCTTCCTCTTCGTTCGTTCAAGTTCATTACTCCAAACAAAAGCGAAAGTGGAAGAGAGAGTTAGAGGGAGCCAGAACGAGAATCTCGAGATCGTAAACAATGAAACACCACCGAAGAAACGGTATCGCACTTGATCATTATTCGCACCTGAGCTCTGTGAACTTGAGGTACCAGCCGTTGTTGTTTTTTTTGCTTAATAATACACAATTCTGTGCGAAAAAGCACCCACAATTTAATTCAATTTGCAAATTTGCACGGTACGTCCAACTAGAATGGTTTCGTTGTCACGCACTGGAAACCGTCCGGTTCGATGGCGAGTTTGGAACTGGCGCTTGGAAATCCAATTGGAAGTAAACAATGAGAGGCGATAGGCTTCGTTATCGTTATCAGTTATCGGTAGCGGGCGGTAAAATATCGATAAGCTCGAAATAAGCTTTTTGGGAGGGCTATTTAAAAATGTATTTAGATGAAGAAATAAATTATTTTTTTTATATATTTAAAATAATGTGTACTGATAATCAAAAATTAAAATAAAGTGCTGTGAACAGCAAGGTGGGGGAGACGGAGAACGAGAAGACTCCAAAAATACCTATTCTAACTACTTTTTAATTTAATTTGTAGCAAAATACCAAAAAGTTACGGGTGCTTTTAGTATGTAATAATTAAGAAAAATTAGACTTTTGACTTTTGGGACAAAATTGCATCGCACTTGCCACCAGTGATGCTGATCCTGAAATGATTTTCGGTTTTTTGGTTTTTTCTAACCCCTTCAATGGTTTTTTGATCATAACTTGACTTTAACTCAACCGATTTCACGTTTGCTTCTATTTTCTTAGTTTTCATAGGTGAACTTTTCTGCATTTAAACTGAGCATAACTTGGCTAAAACTCAACCCATTTCAGTCGGATTTGGTATTTTCTTCTTGGTTTAAAAGCGCGAACAATTCTGCATTTAAAACTCGATCACGAATTTTTGGCCAATTTTTGACAATTTTAACGAGTAACCCCTTACATTTTTTTGAAAAAATGGGTCCATTTTTTTGGGACAAAACCCTTCAACGGTTTTTTAATCATAACTTGGCTAAAACTCAACCGATTTCAGTCTGGTTTCGTTTTTTCTTCTTGGTTTTTAAGTGCGAACAATTCTGCATTTATAACTCGATCACGAATTTTTGGTCAATTTTTGACAATTTTAACGATGTAACCCCTTACATTTTTTTGAAAAAATGGGTCCATTTTTTTTGGGACAAAACCCTTCAACGGTTTTTTGATCATAACTTGGCTAAAACTCAACCGATTTCAGTCTGGTTTCGTTTTTTCTTTCCGCATTTAAAACTCGATCACGAATTTTTGGTAAATTTTTGACAATTTTAACGATGTAACCCCTTACATTTTTTTGAAAAATTGGGTGCATTTTTTTTTTTTTGGGACAAAAACCTTCAACGGTTTTTTGATCATAACTTGGCTAAAACTCAACCGATTTCAGTCTGGTTTCGTTTTTTCTTCTTGGTTTTTAAGTGCGAACAATTCTGCATTTATAACTCGATCACGAATTTTTGGTCAATTTTTGACAATTTTAACGATGTAACCCCTTAAATTTTTTTGAAAAAATGGGGGCATTCTTTTTTTGGGACAAAAAGCTTCAACGGTTTTTTGATCATAACTTGGCTGAAACTCAACCGATTTCAGTCTGGTTTGGTATTTTCTTCGTAGTTTTTTAATGCGAACAATTCCGCATTTAAAACTCGAACACGAATTTTTGGTAAATTTTTGACAATTTTAACGATGTAACCCCTTACATTTTTTTTTTGGGACAAAAGCCTTCAACGGTTTTTTGATCATAACTTGTCTAAAACTCAACCGATTTCAGTCTGGTTTGGTATTTTCTTCGTAGTTTTTTAATGCGAACAATTCCGCATTTAAAACTCGAACACGAATTTTTGGTCAATTTTTGACAATTTTAACGATGTAACCCCTTACATTTTTTGAAAAAATGGGTCAATTTTTTTTGGGACAAAACTCTTCAACGGTTTTTTGATCATAACTTGGCTAAAACTCAACCGATTTCAGTCTGGTTTCGTTTTTTCTTCTTTGTTTTTAAGTGCAAACATTTCTGCATTTAAAACTCGATATCTAATTTTTGGTCAATTTTTGACAATTTTAATGATGTAACCCCTTACATTTTTTTGAAAAAATGGGTGCATTTTTTTTTTGGGACAAAAGCCTTCAACGGTTTTTTGATCATAACTTGGCTAAAACTCAACCGATTTCAGTCTGGTTTGGTATTTTCTTCGTAGTTTTTTAATGCGAACAATTCCGCATTTAAAACTCGAACACGAATTTTTGGTCAATTTTTGACAATTTTAACGATGTAACCCCTTAAATTTTTTTGAAAAAATGGGTCAATTTTTTTTGGGACAAAACTCTTCAACGGTTTTTTGATCATAACTTGGCTAAAACTCAACCGATTTCAGTCTGGTTTGGTTTTTTTTTGTTGGTTAATAAGTGCAAACAATTCTGCATTTATAACTCGATCACGAATTTTTGGTCAATTTTTGACAATTTTAACGATGTAACCCCTTACATTTTTTTGAAAAAATGGGTCCATTTTTTTTGGGACAAAACTCTTCAACGGTTTTTTGATCATAACTTGGCTAAAACTCAACCGATTTCAGTCTGGTTTCGTTTTTTCTTCTTTGTTTTTAAGTGCAAACATTTCTGCATTTAAAACTCGAACACGAATTTTTGGTCAATTTTTGACAATTTTAACGATGCATTTTTTTGAAAAAATGGGTCAATTTTTTTTGGGACAAAACTCTTCAACGGTTTTTTGATCATAACTTGGCTAAAACTCAACCGATTTCAGTCTGGTTTCGTTTTTTCTTCTTGGTTTTTAAGTGCGAACAATTCTGCATTTATAACTCGATCACGAATTTTTGGTCAATTTTTGACAATTTTAACGATGTAACCCCTTACATTTTTTTGAAAAAATGGGTGCATTTTTTTTTGGGGACAAAAACCTTCAACGGTTTTTTGATCATAACTTGGCTAAAACTCAACCGATTTCAGTCTGGTTTGGTATTTTCTTCGTAGTTTTTTAATGCAAACAATTCCGCATTTAAAACTCGAACACGAATTTTTGGTCAATTTTTGACAATTTTAACAAAATGGGTTAATTTTTTTGGCTGAAAATGGCTAACACCTTCAACTGTTTTATGACCATAAATTGGCTAAAACTCGACCGATTTCAGTCTGGTTTCGTTTTTTCTTCTTTGTTTTTAAGTGCGAACAATTCTGCATTTATAACTCGATCACGAATTTTTGGTCAATTTTTGACAATTTTAACGATGTAACCCCTTACATTTTTTTGAAAAAATGGGTGCATTTTTTTTTTTGGGACAAAAACCTTCAACGGTTTTTTGATCATAACTTGGCTAAAACTCAACCGATTTCAGTCTGGTTTGGTTTTTTTTTGTTGGTTAATAAGTGCAAACAATTCTGCATTTATAACTCGATCACGAATTTTTGGTCAATTTTTGACAATTTTAACGATGTAACCCCTTACATTTTTTTGAAAAAATGGGTCCACTTTTTTTGGGACAAAAACCATCAACGGTTTTTTGATCATAACTTGGCTAAAACTCGACCGATTTCAGTCTGGTTTCGTTTTTTCTTCTTTGTTTTTAAGTGCGAACAATTCTGCATTTATAACTCGATCACGAATTTTTGGTCAATTTTTGACAATTTTAACGATGTAACCCCTTACATTTTTTTGAAAAAATGGGTCCACTTTTTTTGGGACAAAAACCGTCAACGGTTTTTTGATCATAACTTGGCTAAAACTCAACCGATTTCAGTCTGGTTTGGTTTTTTTTGTTGGTTAATAAGTGCGAACAATTCCGCATTTAAAACTCGAACACGAATTTTTGGTCAATTTTTGACAATTTTAACGATGTAACAATTTTTTTGAAAAAATGGGTGCATTTTTTTTTTGGGACAAAACTCTTAAACGGTTTTTTGATCATAACTTGGCTAAAACTCAACCGATTTCAGTCTGGTTTCGTTTTTTCTTCTTGGTTTTTAAGTGCGAACAATTCTGCATTTATAACTCGATCACGAATTTTTGGTCAATTTTTGACAATTTTAACGATGTAACCCCTTAAATTTTTTTGAAAAAATGGGTGCATTTTTTTTGGGACAAAAACCTTCAACGGTTTTTTGATCATAACTTGGCTAAAACTCAACCGATTTCAGTCTGGTTTCGTTTTTTCTTCTTGGTTTTTAAGTGCGAACAATTCTGCATTTATAACTCGATCACGAATTTTTGGTCAATTTTTGACAATTTTAACGATGTAACCCCTTACATTTTTTTGAAAAAATGGGTGCATTTTTTTTTTGGGACAAAAACCTTCAACGGTTTTTTGATCATAACTTGGCTAAAACTCAACCGATTTCAGTCTGGTTTCGTTTTTTCTTCTTTGTTTTTAAGTGCAAACATTTCTGCATTTAAAACTCGAACACGAATTTTTGGTCAATTTTTGACAATTTTAACGATGTAACCCCTTACATTTTTTTGAAAAAATGGGTCAATTTTTTTTGGGACAAAACTCTTCAACGGTTTTTTGATCATAACTTGGCTAAAACTCAACCGATTTCAGTCTGGTTTCGTTTTTTCTTCTTGGTTTTTAAGTGCGAACAATTCTGCATTTATAACTCGATCACGAATTTTTGGTCAATTTTTGACAATTTTAACGATGTAACCCCTTACATTTTTTTTAAAAAATGGGTCCACTTTTTTTGGGACAAAAACCATCAACGGTTTTTTGATCATAACTTGGCTAAAACTCGACCGATTTCAGTCTGGTTTCGTTTTTTCTTCTTTGTTTTTAAGTGCGAACAATTCTGCATTTATAACTCGATCACGAATTTTTGGTCAATTTTTGACAATTTTAACGATGTAACCCCTTACATTTTTTTGAAAAAATGGGTGCATTTTTTTTTTTGGGACAAAAACCGTCAACGGTTTTTTGATCATAACTTGGCTAAAACTCAACCGATTTCAGTCTGGTTTGGTTTTTTTTGTTGGTTAATAAGTGCGAACAATTCCGCATTTAAAACTCGAACACGAATTTTTGGTCAATTTTTGACAATTTTAACGATGTAACAATTTTTTTGAAAAAATGGGTGCATTTTTTTTTTGGGACAAAACTCTTAAACGGTTTTTTGATCATAACTTGGCTAAAACTCAACCGATTTCAGTCTGGTTTCGTTTTTTCTTCTTGGTTTTTAAGTGCGAACAATTCTGCATTTATAACTCGATCACGAATTTTTGGTCAATTTTTGACAATTTTAACGATGTAACCCCTTAAATTTTTTTGAAAAAATGGGTGCATTTTTTTTGGGACAAAAACCTTCAACGGTTTTTTGATCATAACTTGGCTAAAACTCAACCGATTTCAGTCTGGTTTCGTTTTTTCTTCTTGTTTTTTAAGTGCGAACAATTCTGCATTTATAACTCGATCACGAATTTTTGGTCAATTTTTGACAATTTTAACGATGTAACCCCTTACATTTTTTTGAAAAAATGGGTGCATTTTTTTTTTGGGACAAAAACCTTCAACGGTTTTTTGATCATAACTTGGCTAAAACTCAACCGATTTCAGTCTGGTTTGGTTTTTTTTTGTTGGTTAATAAGTGCAAACAATTCTGCATTTATAACTCGATCACGAATTTTTGGTCAATTTTTGACAATTTTAACGATGTAACCCCTTACATTTTTTTGAAAAAATGGGTCCACTTTTTTTGGGACAAAAACCATCAACGGTTTTTTGATCATAACTTGGCTAAAACTCAACCGATTTCAGTCTGGTTTGGTTTTTTTTTGTTGGTTAATAAGTGCAAACAATTCTGCATTTATAACTCGATCACGAATTTTTGGTCAATTTTTGACAATTTTAACGATGTAACCCCTTACATTTTTTTTAAAAAATGGGTCCATTTTTTTTGGGACAAAACTCTTCAACGGTTTTTGATCATAACTTGGCTAAAACTCAACCGATTTCAGTCTGGTTTCGTTTTTTCTTCTTTGTTTTTAAGTGCAAACATTTCTGCATTTAAAACTCGAACACGAATTTTTGGTCAATTTTTGACAATTTTAACGATGTAACCCCTTACATTTTTTTGAAAAAATGGGTCAATTTTTTTTGGGACAAAACTCTTCAACGGTTTTTTGATCATAACTTGGCTAAAACTCAACCGATTTCAGTCTGGTTTCGTTTTTTCTTCTTGGTTTTTAAGTGCGAACAATTCTGCATTTATAACTCGATCACGAATTTTTGGTCAATTTTTGACAATTTTTTTGAAAAAATGGGTGCATTTTTTTTTTGGGACAAAAACCTTCAACGGTTTTTTGATCATAACTTGGCTAAAACTCAACCGATTTCAGTCTGGTTTGGTATTTTCTTCGTAGTTTTTTAATGCAAACAATTCCGCATTTAATACTCGAACACGAATTTTTGGTCAATTTTTGACAATTTTAACAAAATGGGTTAATTTTTTTGGCTGAAAATGGCTAACACCTTCAACTGTTTTATGACCATAAATTGGCTAAAACTCGACCGATTTCAGTCTGGTTTCGTTTTTTCTTCTTTGTTTTTAAGTGCGAACAATTCTGCATTTATAACTCGATCACGAATTTTTGGTCAATTTTTGACAATTTTAACGATGTAACCCCTTACATTTTTTTGAAAAAATGGGTCCACTTTTTTTGGGACAAAAACCGTCAACGGTTTTTTGATCATAACTTGGCTGAAACTCAACCGATTTCAGTCTGGTTTCGTTTTTTCTTCTTTGTTTTTAAGTGCAAACATTTCTGCATTTAAAACTCGATCACGAATTTTTGGTCAATTTTTGACAATTTTAACGATGTAACCCCTTACATTTTTTTGAAAAAATGGGTCCATTTTTTTTGGGACAAAACTCTTCAACGGTTTTTTGATCATAACTTGGCTAAAACTCAACCGATTTCAGTCTGGTTTGGTTTTTTCTTCTTGGTTTTTAAGTGCGAACAATTCTGCATTTATAACTCGATCACGAATTTTTGGTAAATTTTTGACAATTTTAACGATGTAACCCCTTACATTTTTTTGAAAAAATGGGTCCACTTTTTTTTGGGACAAAAACCATCAACGGTTTTTTGATCATAACTTGGCTAAAACTCGACCGATTTCAGTCTGTTTTCGTTTTTTCTTCTTTGTTTTTAAGTGCGAACAATTCTGCATTTATAACTCGATCACGAATTTTTGGTCAATTTTTGACAATTTTAACGATGTAACCCCTTACATTTTTTTGAAAAAATGGGTCCACTTTTTTTGGGACAAAAACCGTCAACGGTTTTTTGATCATAACTTGGCTGAAACTCAACCGATTTCAGTCTGGTTTCGTTTTTTCTTCTTTGTTTTTAAGTGCAAACATTTCTGCATTTAAAACTCGATCACGAATTTTTGGTCAATTTTTGACAATTTTAATGATGTAACCCCTTACATTTTTTTGAAAGAATGGGTGCATTTTTTTTTTGGGACAAAAACCTTCAACGGTTTTTTGATCATAACTTGGCTAAAACTCAACCGATTTCAGTCTGGTTTGGTATTTTCTTCGTAGTTTTTTAATGCGAACAATTCCGCATTTAAAACTCGATCACGAATTTTTGGTCAATTTTTGACAGTTTTAATGATGTAACCCCTTACATTTTTTTGAAAAAATGGGTGCATTTTTTTTTTGGGACAAAAACCTTCAACGGTTTTTTGATCATAACTTGGCTAAAACTCAACCGATTTCAGTCTGGTTTGGTATTTTCTTCGTAGTTTTTTAATGCGAACAATTCCGCATTTAAAACTCGATCACGAATTTTTGGTCAATTTTTGACAATTTTAACGATGTAACCCCTTACATTTTTTTGAAAAAATGGGTGCATTTTTTTTGGGACAAAAACCTTCAACGGTTTTTTGATCATAACTTGGCTAAAACTCAACCGATTTCAGTCTGGTTTGGTTTTTTCTTCTTGGTTTTTAAGTGCGAACAATTCTGCATTTATAACTCGATCACGAATTTTTGGTCAATTTTTGACAATTTTAACAATGTAACCCCTTACATTTTTTTGAAAAAATGGGTCCACTTTTTTTGGGACAAAAACCATCAACGGTTTTTTGATCATAACTTGGCTAAAACTCAACCGATTTCAGTCTGGTTTGTTTTTTTTTTGTTGGTTAATAAGTGCAAACAATTCTGCATTTATAACTCGATCACGAATTTTTGGTCAATTTTTGACAATTTTAACGATGTAACCCCTTACATTATTTTGAAAAAATGGGTCCATTTTTTTTGGGACAAAACTCTTCAACGGTTTTTTGATCATAACTTGGCTAAAACTCAACCGATTTCAATCTGGTTTGGTTTTTTCTTCTTGGTTTTTAAGTGCAAACAATTCTGCATTTATAACTCGATCACGAATTTTTGGTCAATTTTTTACAATTTTAACGATGTAACCCCTTACATTTTTTTGAAAAAATGGGTGCATTTTTTTTTTGGGACAAAAACCTTCAACGGTTTTTTGATCATAACTTGGCTAAAACTAAACCGATTTCAGTCTGGTTTGGTATTTTCTTCGTAGTTTTTTAATGCGAACAATTCCGCATTTAAAACTCGATCACGAATTTTTGGTCAATTTTTGACAATTTTAACGATGTAACCCCTTACATTTTTTTGAAAAAAATGGGTCCATTTTTTTTGGGACAAAACTCTTCAACGGTTTTTTGATCATAACTTGGCTGAAACTCAACCGATTTCAGTCTGGTTTGGTTTTTTCTTCTTGGTTTTTAAGTGCGAACAATTCTGCATTTATAACTCGATCACGAATTTTTGGTCAATTTTTGACAATTTTAACGATGTAACCCCTTACATTTTTTTGAAAAAATGGGTGCATTTTTTTTGGGACAAAAACCTTCAACGGTTTTTTGATCATAACTTGGCTAAAACTCAACCGATTTCAGTCTGGTTTCGTTTTTTCTTCTTGGTTTTTAAGTGCGAACAATTCTGCATTTATAACTCGATCACGAATTTTTGGTCAATTTTTGACAATTTTAACGATGTAACCCCTTACATTTTTTTGAAAAAATGGGTGCATTTTTTTTTTTGGGACAAAAACCTTCAACGGTTTTTTGATCATAACTTGGCTAAAACTCAACCGATTTCAGTCTGGTTTCGTTTTTTCTTCTTTGTTTTTAAGTGCAAACATTTCTGCATTTAAAACTCGATATGTAATTTTTGCCCAATTTTTGACAATTTTAACGATGTAACCCCTTACATTTTTTTTAAAAATGGGTCCACTTTTTGGGACAAAAACCGTCAACGGTTTTTTGATCATAACTTGGCTAAAACTCAACCGATTTCAGTCTGGTTTGGTTTTTTTGTTGGTTAATAAGTGCAAACAATTCTGCATTTATAACTCGATCACGAATTTTTGGTCAATTTTTGACAATTTTAACGATGTAACCCCTTACATTTTTTTGAAAAAATGGGTCCACTTTTTTTGGGACAAAAACCATCAACGGTTTTTTTATCATAACTTGGCTAAAACTCAACCGATTTCAGTCTGGTTTGGTTTTTTTTTGTTGGTTAATAAGTGCAAACAATTCTGCATTTATAACTCGATCACGAATTTTTGGTCAATTTTTTACAATTTTAACGATGTAACCCCTTACATTTTTTTGAAAAAATGGGTGCATTTTTTTTGGGACAAAAACCTTCAACGGTTTTTTGATCATAACTTGGCTAAAACTCAACCGATTTCAGTCTGGTTTGGTATTTTCTTCGTAGTTTTTTAATGCGAACAATTCCGCATTTAAAACTCGATCACGAATTTTTGGTCAATTTTTGACAATTTTAACGATGTAACCCCTTACATTTTTTTGAAAAAAATGGGTCCATTTTTTTTGGGACAAAACTCTTCAACGGTTTTTTGATCATAACTTGGCTGAAACTCAACCGATTTCAGTCTGGTTTGGTTTTTTCTTCTTGGTTTTTAAGTGCGAACAATTCTGCATTTATAACTCGATCACGAATTTTTGGTCAATTTTTGACAATTTTAACGATGTAACCCCTTACATTTTTTTGAAAAAATGGGTGCATTTTTTTTTTGGGACAAAAACCTTCAACGGTTTTTTGATCATAACTTGGCTAAAACTCAACCGATTTCAGTCTGGTTTCGTTTTTTCTTCTTTGTTTTTAAGTGCAAACATTTCTGCATTTAAAACTCGATATGTAATTTTTGCCCAATTTTTGACAATTTTAACGATGTAACCCCTTACATTTTTTTTAAAAATGGGTCCACTTTTTGGGACAAAAACCGTCAACGGTTTTTTGATCATAACTTGGCTAAAACTCAACCGATTTCAGTCTGGTTTGTTTTTTTTTGTTGGTTAATAAGTGCAAACAATTCTGCATTTATAACTCGATCACGAATTTTTGGTCAATTTTTGACAATTTTAACGATGTAACCCCTTACATTTTTTTGAAAAAATGGGTCCACTTTTTTTGGGACAAAAACCATCAACGGTTTTTTGATCATAACTTGGCTAAAACTCAACCGATTTCAGTCTGGTTTGGTTTTTTTTTGTTGGTTAATAAGTGCAAACAATTCTGCATTTATAACTCGATCACGAATTTTTGGTCAATTTTTGACAATTTTAACGATGTAACCCCTTACATTTTTTTGAAAAAATGGGTCCATTTTTTTTGGGACAAAACTCTTCAACGGTTTTTTGATCATAACTTGGCTAAAACTCAACCGATTTCAGTCTGGTTTGGTTTTTTCTTCTTGGTTTTTAAGTGCGAACAATTCTGCATTTATAACTCGATCACGAATTTTTGGTAAATTTTTGACAATTTTAACGATGTAACCCCTTACATTTTTTTGAAAAAAATGGATGCATTTTTTTTTGGGACAAAAACTTTCAACGGTTTTTTGATCATAACTTGGCTAAAACTCAACCGATTTCAGTCTGGTTTGGTATTTTCTTCGTAGTTTTTTAATGCGAACAATTCCGCATTTAAAACTCGAACACGAATTTTTGGTCAATTTTTGACAATTTTAACGATGTAACCCCTTACATTTTTTTGAAAAAATGGGTCCATTTTTTTTGGGACAAAACTCTTCAACGGTTCTTTGATCATAACTTGGCTAAAACTCAACCGATTTCAGTCTGGTTTGGTTTTTTCTTCTTGGTTTTTAAGTGCGAACAATTCTGCATTTATAACTCGATCACGAATTTTTGGCCAATTTTTGACAATTTTAACGATGTAACCCCTTACATTTTTTTGAAAAAATGGGTGCATTTTTTTTTGGGACAAAAACCTTCAACGGTTTTTTGATCATAACTTGGCTAAAACTCAACCGATTTCAGTCTGGTTTGGTATTTTCTTCGTAGTTTTTTAATGCGAACAATTCCGCATTTAAAACTCGATCACGAATTTTTGGTCAATTTTTGACAATTTTAACGATGTAACCCCTTACATTTTTTTGAAAAAAATGGGTCCATTTTTTTGGGACAAAACTCTTCAACGGTTTTTTGATCATAACTTGGCTGAAACTCAACCGATTTCAGTCTGGTTTGGTTTTTTCTTCTTGGTTTTTAAGTGCGAACAATTCTGCATTTATAACTCGATCACGAATTTTTGGTCAATTTTTGACAATTTTAACGATGTAACCCCTTACATTTTTTTGAAAAAATGGGTGCATTTTTTTTGGGACAAAAACCTTCAACGGTTTTTTGATCATAACTTGGCTAAAACTCAACCGATTTCAGTCTGGTTTCGTTTTTTCTTCTTGGTTTTTAAGTGCGAACAATTCTGCATTTATAACTCGATCACGAATTTTTGGTCAATTTTTGACAATTTTAACGATGTAACCCCTTACATTTTTTTGAAAAAATGGGTGCATTTTTTTTTGGGACAAAAACCTTCAACGGTTTTTTGATCATAACTTGGCTAAAACTCAACCGATTTCAGTCTGGTTTCGTTTTTTCTTCTTTGTTTTTAAGTGCAAACATTTCTGCATTTAAAACTCGATATGTAATTTTTGCCCAATTTTTGACAATTTTAACGATGTAACCCCTTACATTTTTTTTAAAAAATGGGTCCACTTTTTTTGGGACAAAAACCGTCAACGGTTTTTTGATCATAACTTGGCTAAAACTCAACCGATTTCAGTCTGGTTTGGTTTTTTTGTTGGTTAATAAGTGCAAACAATTCTGCATTTATAACTCGATCACGAATTTTTGGTCAATTTTTGACAATTTTAACGATGTAACCCCTTACATTTTTTTGAAAAAATGGGTCCACTTTTTTTGGGACAAAAACCATCAACGGTTTTTTGATCATAACTTGGCTAAAACTCAACCGATTTCAGTCTGGTTTGGTTTTTTTTGTTGGTTAATAAGTGCAAACAATTCTGCATTTATAACTCGATCACGAATTTTTGGTCAATTTTTGACAATTTTAACGATGTAACCCCTTACATTTTTTTGAAAAAAATGGATGCATTTTTTTTGGGACAAAAACTTTCAACGGTTTTTTGATCATAACTTGGCTAAAACTCAACCGATTTCAGTCTGGTTTGGTATTTTCTTCGTAGTTTTTTAATGCGAACAATTCCGCATTTAAAACTCGAACACGAATTTTTGGTCAATTTTTGACAATTTTAACGATGTAACCCCTTACATTTTTTTGAAAAAATGGGTCCATTTTTTTTGGGACAAAACTCTTCAACGGTTTTTTGATCATAACTTGGCTAAAACTCAACCGATTTCAGTCTGGTTTGGTTTTTTCTTCTTGGTTTTTAAGTGCGAACAATTCTGCATTTATAACTCGATCACGAATTTTTGGTAAATTTTTGACAATTTTAACGATGTAACCCCTTACATTTTTTTGAAAAAAATGGATGCATTTTTTTTTTGGGACAAAAACTTTCAACGGTTTTTTGATCATAACTTGGCTAAAACTCAACCGATTTCAGTCTGGTTTGGTATTTTCTTCGTAGTTTTTTAATGCGAACAATTCCGCATTTAAAACTCGAACACGAATTTTTGGTCAATTTTTGACAATTTTAACGATGTAACCCCTTACATTTTTTTGAAAAAATGGGTCCATTTTTTTTGGGACAAAACTCTTCAACGGTTTTTTGATCATAACTTGGCTGAAACTCAACCGATTTCAGTCTGGTTTGGTTTTTTCTTCTTGGTTTTTAAGTGCGAACAATTCTGCATTTATAACTCGATCACGAATTTTTGGTCAATTTTTGACAATTTTAACGATGTAACCCCTTACATTTTTTTGAAAAAATGGGTGCATTTTTTTTGGGACAAAAACCTTCAACGGTTTTTTGATCATAACTTGGCTAAAACTCAACCGATTTCAGTCTGGTTTCGTTTTTTCTTCTTGGTTTTTAAGTGCGAACAATTCTGCATTTATAACTCGATCACGAATTTTTGGTCAATTTTTGACAATTTTAACGATGTAACCCCTTACATTTTTTTGAAAAAATGGGTGCATTTTTTTTTTGGGACAAAAACCTTCAACGGTTTTTTGATCATAACTTGGCTAAAACTCAACCGATTTCAGTCTGGTTTCGTTTTTTCTTCTTTGTTTTTAAGTGCAAACATTTCTGCATTTAAAACTCGATATGTAATTTTTGCCCAATTTTTGACAATTTTAACGATGTAACCCCTTACATTTTTTTTAAAAAATGGGTCCACTTTTTTTGGGACAAAAACCGTCAACGGTTTTTTGATCATAACTTGGCTAAAACTCAACCGATTTCAGTCTGGTTTGGTTTTTTTTGTTGGTTAATAAGTGCAAACAATTCTGCATTTATAACTCGATCACGAATTTTTGGTCAATTTTTGACAATTTTAACGATGTAACCCCTTACATTTTTTTGAAAAAATGGGTCCACTTTTTTTGGGACAAAAACCATCAACGGTTTTTTGATCATAACTTGGCTAAAACTCAACCGATTTCAGTCTGGTTTGGTTTTTTTTTGTTGGTTAATAAGTGCAAACAATTCTGCATTTATAACTCGATCACGAATTTTTGGTCAATTTTTGACAATTTTAACGATGTAACCCCTTACATTTTTTTGAAAAAATGGGTCCATTTTTTTTGGGACAAAACTCTTCAACGGTTTTTTGATCATAACTTGGCTAAAACTCAACCGATTTCAGTCTGGTTTGGTTTTTTCTTCTTGGTTTTTAAGTGCGAACAATTCTGCATTTATAACTCGATCACGAATTTTTGGTAAATTTTTGACAATTTTAACGATGTAACCCCTTACATTTTTTTGAAAAAAATGGATGCATTTTTTTTTTGGGACAAAAACTTTCAACGGTTTTTTGATCATAACTTGGCTAAAACTCAACCGATTTCAGTCTGGTTTGGTATTTTCTTCGTAGTTTTTTAATGCGAACAATTCCGCATTTAAAACTCGAACACGAATTTTTGGTCAATTTTTGACAATTTTAACGATGTAACCCCTTACATTTTTTTGAAAAAATGGGTCCATTTTTTTGGGACAAAACTCTTCAACGGTTTTTTGATCATAACTTGGCTAAAACTCAACCGATTTCAGTCTGGTTTGGTTTTTTCTTCTTGGTTTTTAAGTGCGAACAATTCTGCATTTATAACTCGATCACGAATTTTTGGCCAATTTTTGACAATTTTAACGATGTAACCCCTTACATTTTTTTGAAAAAATGGGTGCATTTTTTTTTGGGACAAAAACCTTCAACGGTTTTTTGATCATAACTTGGCTAAAACTCAACCGATTTCAGTCTGGTTTGGTATTTTCTTCGTAGTTTTTTAATGCGAACAATTCCGCATTTAAAACTCGATCACGAATTTTTGGTCAATTTTTGACAATTTTAACGATGTAACCCCTTACATTTTTTTGAAAAAAATGGGTCCATTTTTTTTGGGACAAAACTCTTCAACGGTTTTTTGATCATAACTTGGCTGAAACTCAACCGATTTCAGTCTGGTTTGGTTTTTTCTTCTTGGTTTTTAAGTGCGAACAATTCTGCATTTATAACTCGATCACGAATTTTTGGTCAATTTTTGACAATTTTAACGATGTAACCCCTTACATTTTTTTGAAAAAATGGGTGCATTTTTTTTTGGGACAAAAACCTTCCACGGTTTTTTGATCATAACTTGGCTAAAACTCAACCGATTTCAGTCTGGTTTCGTTTTTTCTTCTTGGTTTTTAAGTGCGAACAATTCTGCATTTATAACTCGATCACGAATTTTTGGTCAATTTTTGACAATTTTAACGATGTAACCCCTTACATTTTTTTGAAAAAATGGGTGCATTTTTTTTTTGGGACAAAAACCTTCAACGGTTTTTTGATCATAACTTGGCTAAAACTCAACCGATTTCAGTCTGGTTTCGTTTTTTCTTCTTTGTTTTTAAGTGCAAACATTTCTGCATTTAAAACTCGATATGTAATTTTTGGCCAATTTTTGACAATTTTAACGATGTAACCCCTTACATTTTTTTGAAAAAATGGGTGCATTTTTTTTTTGGGACAAAAACCTTCAACGGTTTTTTGATCATAACTTGGCTAAAACTCAACCGATTTCAGTCTGGTTTGGTTTTTTTTTGTTGGTTAATAAGTGCAAACAATTCTGCATTTATAACTCGATCACGAATTTTTGGTCAATTTTTGACAATTTTAACGATGTAACCCCTTACATTTTTTTGAAAAAATGGGTGCATTTTTTTTTGGGACAAAAACCTTCAACGGTTTTTTGATCATAACTTGGCTAAAACTCAACCGATTTCAGTCTGGTTTCGTTTTTTCTTCTTTGTTTTTAAGTGCAAACATTTCTGCATTTAAAACTCGATATGTAATTTTTGCCCAATTTTTGACAATTTTAACGATGTAACCCCTTACATTTTTTTTTAAAAATGGGTCCACTTTTTTTGGGACAAAAACCGTCAACGGTTTTTTGATCATAACTTGGCTAAAACTCAACCGATTTCAGTCTGGTTTGGTTTTTTTGTTGGTTAATAAGTGCAAACAATTCTGCATTTATAACTCGATCACGAATTTTTGGTCAATTTTTGACAATTTTAACGATGTAACCCCTTACATTTTTTTGAAAAAATGGGTCCACTTTTTTTGGGACAAAAACCATCAACGGTTTTTTGATCATAACTTGGCTAAAACTCAACCGATTTCAGTCTGGTTTGGTTTTTTTTTTGTTGGTTAATAAGTGCAAACAATTCTGCATTTATAACTCGATCACGAATTTTTGGTCAATTTTTGACAATTTTAACGATGTAACCCCTTACATTTTTTTGAAAAAATGGGTCCATTTTTTTGGGACAAAACTCTTCAACGGTTTTTTGATCATAACTTGGCTAAAACTCAACCGATTTCAGTCTGGTTTGGTTTTTTCTTCTTGGTTTTTAAGTGCGAACAATTCTGCATTTATAACTCGATCACGAATTTTTGGCCAATTTTTGACAATTTTAACGATGTAACCCCTTACATTTTTTTGAAAAAATGGGTGCATTTTTTTTTGGGACAAAAACCTTCAACGGTTTTTTGATCATAACTTGGCTAAAACTCAACCGATTTCAGTCTGGTTTGGTATTTTCTTCGTAGTTTTTTAATGCGAACAATTCCGCATTTAAAACTCGATCACGAATTTTTGGTCAATTTTTGACAATTTTAACGATGTAACCCCTTACATTTTTTGAAAAAAATGGGTCCATTTTTTTGGGACAAAACTCTTCAACGGTTTTTTGATCATAACTTGGCTGAAACTCAACCGATTTCAGTCTGGTTTGGTTTTTTCTTCTTGGTTTTTAAGTGCGAACAATTCTGCATTTATAACTCGATCACGAATTTTTGGCCAATTTTTGACAATTTTAACGATGTAACCCCTTACATTTTTTTGAAAAAATGGGTGCATTTTTTTTTGGGACAAAAACCTTCAACGGTTTTTTGATCATAACTTGGCTAAAACTCAACCGATTTCAGTCTGGTTTGGTATTTTCTTCGTAGTTTTTTAATGCGAACAATTCCGCATTTAAAACTCGATCACGAATTTTTGGTCAATTTTTGACAATTTTAACGATGTAACCCCTTACATTTTTTTGAAAAAAATGGGTCCATTTTTTTTGGGACAAAACTCTTCAACGGTTTTTTGATCATAACTTGGCTGAAACTCAACCGATTTCAGTCTGGTTTGGTTTTTTCTTCTTGGTTTTTAAGTGCGAACAATTCTGCATTTATAACTCGATCACGAATTTTTGGTCAATTTTTGACAATTTTAACGATGTAACCCCTTACATTTTTTTGAAAAAATGGGTGCATTTTTTTTTGGGACAAAAACCTTCCACGGTTTTTTGATCATTACTTGGCTAAAACTCAACCGATTTCAGTCTGGTTTCGTTTTTTCTTCTTGGTTTTTAAGTGCGAACAATTCTGCATTTATAACTCGATCACGAATTTTTGGTCAATTTTTGACAATTTTAACGATGTAACCCCTTACATTTTTTTGAAAAAATGGGTGCATTTTTTTTTTGGGACAAAAACCTTCAACGGTTTTTTGATCATAACTTGGCTAAAACTCAACCGATTTCAGTCTGGTTTCGTTTTTTCTTCTTTGTTTTTAAGTGCAAACATTTCTGCATTTAAAACTCGATATGTAATTTTTGGCCAATTTTTGACAATTTTAACGATGTAACCCCTTACATTTTTTTGAAAAAATGGGTGCATTTTTTTTTTTGGGACAAAAACCTTCAACGGTTTTTTGATCATAACTTGGCTAAAACTCAACCGATTTCAGTCTGGTTTGGTTTTTTTTTTGTTGGTTAATAAGTGCAAACAATTCTGCATTTATATGTATGTAATTTTTGGCCAATTTTTGACAATTTTAACGATGTAACCCCTTACATTTTTTTGAAAAAATGGGTGCATTTTTTTTTTTGGGACAAAAACCTTCAACGGTTTTTTGATCATAACTTGGCTAAAACTCAACCGATTTCAGTCTGGTTTCGTTTTTTCTTCTTTGTTTTTAAGTGCAAACATTTCTGCATTTAAAACTCGATATGTAATTTTTGGCCAATTTTTGACAATTTTAACGATGTAACCCCTTACATTTTTTTGAAAAAATGGGTGCATTTTTTTTTTGGGACAAAAACCTTCAACGGTTTTTTGATCATAACTTGGCTAAAACTCAACCGATTTCAGTCTGGTTTGGTTTTTTTTGTTGGTTAATAAGTGCAAACAATTCTGCATTTATAACTCGATCACGAATTTTTGGTCAATTTTTGACAATTTTAACGATGTAACCCCTTACATTTTTTTGAAAAAATGGGTCCACTTTTTTTGGGACAAAAACCATCAACGGTTTTTTGATCATAACTTGGCTAAAACTCAACCGATTTCAGTCTGGTTTGGTTTTTTTTGTTGGTTAATAAGTGCAAACAATTCTGCATTTATAACTCGATCACGAATTTTTGGTCAATTTTTGACAATTTTAACGATGTAACCCCTTACATTTTTTTGAAAAAATGGGTCCATTTTTTTTGGGACAAAACTCTTCAACGGTTTTTTGATCATAACTTGGCTAAAACTCAACCGATTTCAGTCTGGTTTGGTTTTTTTTTCTTGGTTTTTAAGTGCGAACAATTCTGCATTTATAACTCGATCACGAATTTTTGGTAAATTTTTGACAATTTTAACGATGTAACCCCTTACATTTTTTTGAAAAAAATGGATGCATTTTTTTTTGGGACAAAAACTTTCAACGGTTTTTTGATCATAACTTGGCTAAAACTCAACCGATTTCAGTCTGGTTTGGTGTTTTCTTCGTAGTTTTTTAATGCGAACAATTCCGCATTTAAAACTCGAACACGAATTTTTGGTCAATTTTTGACAATTTTAACGATGTAACCCCTTACATTTTTTTGAAAAAATGGGTCCATTTTTTTTGGGACAAAACTCTTCAACGGTTTTTTGATCATAACTTGGCTAAAACTCAACCGATTTCAGTCTGGTTTGGTTTTTTCTTCTTGGTTTTTAAGTGCGAACAATTCTGCATTTATAACTCGATCACGAATTTTTGGCCAATTTTTGACAATTTTAACGATGTAACCCCTTACATTTTTTTGAAAAAATGGGTGCATTTTTTTTTGGGACAAAAACCTTCAACGGTTTTTTGATCATAACTTGGCTAAAACTCAACCGATTTCAGTCTGGTTTGGTATTTTCTTCGTAGTTTTTTAATGCGAACAATTCCGCATTTAAAACTCGATCACGAATTTTTGGTCAATTTTTGACAATTTTAACGATGTAACCCCTTACATTTTTTTGAAAAAAATGGGTCCATTTTTTTTGGGACAAAACTCTTCAACGGTTTTTTGATCATAACTTGGCTGAAACTCAACCGATTTCAGTCTGGTTTGGTTTTTTCTTCTTGGTTTTTAAGTGCGAACAATTCTGCATTTATAACTCGATCACGAATTTTTGGTCAATTTTTGACAATTTTAACGATGTAACCCCTTACATTTTTTTGAAAAAATGGGTGCATTTTTTTTGGGACAAAAACCTTCCACGGTTTTTTGATCATAACTTGGCTAAAACTCAACCGATTTCAGTCTGGTTTCGTTTTTTCTTCTTGGTTTTTAAGTGCGAACAATTCTGCATTTATAACTCGATCACGAATTTTTGGTCAATTTTTGACAATTTTAACGATGTAACCCCTTACATTTTTTTGAAAAAATGGGTGCATTTTTTTTTTGGGACAAAAACCTTCAACGGTTTTTTGATCATAACTTGGCTAAAACTCAACCGATTTCAGTCTGGTTTCGTTTTTTCTTCTTTGTTTTTAAGTGCAAACATTTCTGCATTTAAAACTCGATATGTAATTTTTGGCCAATTTTTGACAATTTTAACGATGTAACCCCTTACATTTTTTTGAAAAAATGGGTGCATTTTTTTTTGGGACAAAAACCTTCAACGGTTTTTTGATCATAACTTGGCTAAAACTCAACCGATTTCAGTCTGGTTTGGTTTTTTTTTGTTGGTTAATAAGTGCAAACAATTCTGCATTTATAACTCGATCACGAATTTTTGGTCAATTTTTGACAATTTTAACGATGTAACCCCTTACATTTTTTTGAAAAAATGGGTCCACTTTTTTTGGGACAAAAACCATCAACGGTTTTTTGATCATAACTTGGCTAAAACTCAACCGATTTCAGTCTGGTTTGGTTTTTTTTTGTTGGTTAATAAGTGCAAACAATTCTGCATTTATAACTCGATCACGAATTTTTGGTCAATTTTTGACAATTTTAACGATGTAACCCCTTACATTTTTTTTAAAAAATGGGTCCATTTTTTTGGGACAAAACTCTTCAACGGTTTTTTGATCATAACTTGGCTAAAACTCAACCGATTTCAGTCTGGTTTGGTTTTTTCTTCTTGGTTTTTAAGTGCGAACAATTCTGCATTTATAACTCGATCACGAATTTTTGGTCAATTTTTGACAATTTTAACGATGTAACCCCTTACATTTTTTTGAAAAAATGGGTGCATTTTTTTTTTGGGACAAAAACCTTCAACGGTTTTTTGATCATAACTTGGCTAAAACTCAACCGATTTCAGTCTGGTTTGGTTTTTTTTTGTTGGTTAATAAGTGCAAACAATTCTGCATTTATAACTCGATCACGAATTTTTGGTCAATTTTTGACAATTTTAACGATGTAACCCCTTATATTTTTTTGAAAAAATGGGTCCATTTTTTTTGGGACAAAACTCTTCAACGGTTTTTTGATCATAACTTGGCTAAAACTCAACCGATTTCAGTCTGGTTTGGTTTTTTCTTCTTGGTTTTTAAGTGCGAACAATTCTGCATTTATAACTCGATCACGAATTTTTGGCCAATTTTTGTCAATTTTAACGATGTAACCCCTTACATTTTTTTGAAAAAATGGGTGCATTTTTTTTTTGGGACAAAAACCTTCAACGGTTTTTTGATCATAACTTGGCTAAAACTCAACCGATTTCAGTCTGGTTTGGTATTTTCTTCGTAGTTTTTTAATGCGAACAATTCCGCATTTAAAACTCGATCACGAATTTTTGGTCAATTTTTGACAATTTTAACGATGTAACCCCTTACATTTTTTTGAAAAAATGGGTTCCTTTTTTTTTTTTGGGACAAAAACATTCAACGGTTTTTTGATCATAACTTGGCTAAAACTCAACCGATTTCAGTCTGGTTTCGTTTTTTCTTCTTTGTTTTTAAGTGCAAACAATTCTGCATTTATAACTCGATCACGAATTTTTGGTCAATTTTTGACAATTTTAACGATGTAACCCCTTACATTTTTTTGAAAAAATGGGTCCACTTTTTTTGGGACAAAAACCATCAACGGTTTTTTGATCATAACTTGGCTAAAACTCAACCGATTTCAGTCTGGTTTGGTTTTTTTTTGTTGGTTAATAAGTGCAAACAATTCTGCATTTATAACTCGATCACGAATTTTTGGTCAATTTTTGACAATTTTAACGATGTAACCCCTTACATTTTTTTGAAAAAATGGGTCCATTTTTTTTGGGACAAAACTCTTCAACGGTTTTTTGATCATAACTTGGCTAAAACTCAACCGATTTCAGTCTGGTTTGGTTTTTTTTTCTTGGTTTTTAAGTGCGAACAATTCTGCATTTATAACTCGATCACGAATTTTTGGTAAATTTTTGACAATTTTAACGATGTAACCCCTTACATTTTTTTGAAAAAAATGGATGCATTTTTTTTTTGGGACAAAAACTTTCAACGGTTTTTTGATCATAACTTGGCTAAAACTCAACCGATTTCAGTCTGGTTTGGTGTTTTCTTCGTAGTTTTTTAATGCGAACAATTCCGCATTTAAAACTCGAACACGAATTTTTGGTCAATTTTTGACAATTTTAACGATGTAACCCCTTACATTTTTTTGAAAAAATGGGTCCATTTTTTTTGGGACAAAACTCTTCAACGGTTTTTTGATCATAACTTGGCTAAAACTCAACCGATTTCAGTCTGGTTTGGTTTTTTCTTCTTGGTTTTTAAGTGCGAACAATTCTGCATTTATAACTCGATCACGAATTTTTGGCCAATTTTTGACAATTTTAACGATGTAACCCCTTACATTTTTTTGAAAAAATGGGTGCATTTTTTTTTGGGACAAAAACCTTCAACGGTTTTTTGATCATAACTTGGCTAAAACTCAACCGATTTCAGTCTGGTTTGGTATTTTCTTCGTAGTTTTTTAATGCGAACAATTCCGCATTTAAAACTCGATCACGAATTTTTGGTCAATTTTTGACAATTTTAACGATGTAACCCCTTACATTTTTTTGAAAAAAATGGGTCCATTTTTTTTGGGACAAAACTCTTCAACGGTTTTTTGATCATAACTTGGCTGAAACTCAACCGATTTCAGTCTGGTTTGGTTTTTTCTTCTTGGTTTTTAAGTGCGAACAATTCTGCATTTATAACTCGATCACGAATTTTTGGTCAATTTTTGACAATTTTAACGATGTAACCCCTTACATTTTTTTGAAAAAATGGGTGCATTTTTTTTGGGACAAAAACCTTCCACGGTTTTTTGATCATAACTTGGCTAAAACTCAACCGATTTCAGTCTGGTTTCGTTTTTTCTTCTTGGTTTTTAAGTGCGAACAATTCTGCATTTATAACTCGATCACGAATTTTTGGTCAATTTTTGACAATTTTAACGATGTAACCCCTTACATTTTTTTGAAAAAATGGGTGCATTTTTTTTTGGGACAAAAACCTTCAACGGTTTTTTGATCATAACTTGGCTAAAACTCAACCGATTTCAGTCTGGTTTCGTTTTTTCTTCTTTGTTTTTAAGTGCAAACATTTCTGCATTTAAAACTCGATATGTAATTTTTGGCCAATTTTTGACAATTTTAACGATGTAACCCCTTACATTTTTTTGAAAAAATGGGTGCATTTTTTTTTGGGACAAAAACCTTCAACGGTTTTTTGATCATAACTTGGCTAAAACTCAACCGATTTCAGTCTGGTTTGGTTTTTTTTGTTGGTTAATAAGTGCAAACAATTCTGCATTTATAACTCGATCACGAATTTTTGGTCAATTTTTGACAATTTTAACGATGTAACCCCTTACATTTTTTTGAAAAAATGGGTCCACTTTTTTTGGGACAAAAACCATCAACGGTTTTTTGATCATAACTTGGCTAAAACTCAACCGATTTCAGTCTGGTTTGGTTTTTTTTGTTGGTTAATAAGTGCAAACAATTCTGCATTTATAACTCGATCACGAATTTTTGGTCAATTTTTGACAATTTTAACGATGTAACCCCTTACATTTTTTTTAAAAAATGGGTCCATTTTTTTTGGGACAAAACTCTTCAACGGTTTTTTGATCATAACTTGGCTAAAACTCAACCGATTTCAGTCTGGTTTGGTTTTTTCTTCTTGGTTTTTAAGTGCGAACAATTCTGCATTTATAACTCGATCACGAATTTTTGGTCAATTTTTGACAATTTTAACGATGTAACCCCTTACATTTTTTTGAAAAAATGGGTGCATTTTTTTTTTGGGACAAAAACCTTCAACGGTTTTTTGATCATAACTTGGCTAAAACTCAACCGATTTCAGTCTGGTTTGATTTTTTTTTGTTGGTTAATAAGTGCAAACAATTCTGCATTTATAACTCGATCACGAATTTTTGGTCAATTTTTGACAATTTTAACGATGTAACCCCTTATATTTTTTTGAAAAAATGGGTCCATTTTTTTGGGACAAAACTCTTCAACGGTTTTTTGATCATAACTTGGCTAAAACTCAACCGATTTCAGTCTGGTTTGGTTTTTTCTTCTTGGTTTTTAAGTGCGAACAATTCTGCATTTATAACTCGATCACGAATTTTTGGCCAATTTTTGTCAATTTTAACGATGTAACCCCTTACATTTTTTTGAAAAAATGGGTGCATTTTTTTTGGGACAAAAACCTTCAACGGTTTTTTGATCATAACTTGGCTAAAACTCAACCGATTTCAGTCTGGTTTGGTATTTTCTTCGTAGTTTTTTAATGCGAACAATTCCGCATTTAAAACTCGATCACGAATTTTTGGTCAATTTTTGGCAATTTTAACGATGTAACCCCTTACATTTTTTTGAAAAAATGGGTCCATATTTTTTGGGACAAAACCCTTCAACGGTTTTTTGATCATAACTTGGCTAAAACTCAACCGATTTCAGTCTGGTTTGGTATTTTCTTCGTAGTTTTTTAATGCGAACAATTCCGCATTTAAAACTCGATCACGAATTTTTGGTCAATTTTTGACAATTTTAACGATGTAACCCCTTACATTTTTTTGAAAAAATGGGTGCATTTTTTTTGGGACAAAAACCTTCAACGGTTTTTTGATCATAACTTGGCTAAAACTCAACCGATTTCAGTCTGGTTTGGTATTTTCTTCGTAGTTTTTTAATGCGAACAATTCCGCATTTAAAACTCGATCACGAATTTTTGGTCAATTTTTGACAATTTTAACGATGTAACCCCTTACATTTTTTTGAAAAAATGGGTGCATTTTTTTTTGGGACAAAAACCTTCAACGGTTTTTTGATCATAACTTGGCTAAAACTCAACCGATTTCAGTCTGGTTTGGTTTTTTCTTCTTGGTTTTTAAGTGCGAACAATTCTGCATTTATAACTCGATCACGAATTTTTGGTCAATTTTTGACAATTTTAACAATGTAACCCCTTACATTTTTTTGAAAAAATGGGTCCACTTTTTTTGGGACAAAAACCATCAACGGTTTTTTGATCATAACTTGGCTAAAACTCAACCGATTTCAGTCTGGTTTGTTTTTTTTTGTTGGTTTTTAAGTGCGAACAATTCTGCATTTATAACTCGATCACGAATTTTTGGTCAATTTTTGACAATTTTAACGATGTAACCCCTTACATTTTTTTGAAAAAATGGGTGCATTTTTTTTTGGGACAAAAACCTTCCACGGTTTTTTGATCATAACTTGGCTAAAACTCAACCGATTTCAGTCTGGTTTCGTTTTTTCTTCTTGGTTTTTAAGTGCGAACAATTCTGCATTTATAACTCGATCACGAATTTTTGGTCAATTTTTGACAATTTTAACGATGTAACCCCTTACATTTTTTTGAAAAAATGGGTGCATTTTTTTTTTGGGACAAAAACCTTCAACGGTTTTTTGATCATAACTTGGCTAAAACTCAACCGATTTCAGTCTGGTTTCGTTTTTTCTTCTTTGTTTTTAAGTGCAAACATTTCTGCATTTAAAACTCGATATGTAATTTTTGGCCAATTTTTGACAATTTTAACGATGTAACCCCTTAAATTTTTTTGAAAAAATGGGTGCATTTTTTTTTTTGGGACAAAAACCTTCAACGGTTTTTTGATCATAACTTGGCTAAAACTCAACCGATTTCAGTCTGGTTTGGTTTTTTTTTGTTGGTTAATAAGTGCAAACAATTCTGCATTTATAACTCGATCACGAATTTTTGGTCAATTTTTGACAATTTTAACGATGTAACCCCTTACATTTTTTTGAAAAAATGGGTCCACTTTTTTTGGGACAAAAACCATCAACGGTTTTTTGATCATAACTTGGCTAAAACTCAACCGATTTCAGTCTGGTTTGGTTTTTTTTTGTTGGTTAATAAGTGCAAACAATTCTGCATTTATAACTCGATCACGAATTTTTGGTCAATTTTTGACAATTTTAACGATGTAACCCCTTACATTTTTTTTAAAAAATGGGTCCATTTTTTTTGGGACAAAACTCTTCAACGGTTTTTTGATCATAACTTGGCTAAAACTCAACCGATTTCAGTCTGGTTTGGTTTTTTCTTCTTGGTTTTTAAGTGCGAACAATTCTGCATTTATAACTCGATCACGAATTTTTGGTCAATTTTTGACAATTTTAACGATGTAACCCCTTACATTTTTTTGAAAAAATGGGTGCATTTTTTTTGGACAAAAACCTTCAACGGTTTTTTGATCATAACTTGGCTAAAACTCAACCGATTTCAGTCTGGTTTGGTTTTTTTTGTTGGTTAATAAGTGCAAACAATTCTGCATTTATAACTCGATCACGAATTTTTGGTCAATTTTTGACAATTTTAACGATGTAACCCCTTACATTTTTTTGAAAAAATGGGTCCATTTTTTTTGGGACAAAACTCTTCAACGGTTTTTTGATCATAACTTGGCTAAAACTCAACCGATTTCAGTCTGGTTTGGTTTTTTCTTCTTGGTTTTTAAGTGCGAACAATTCTGCATTTATAACTCGATCACGAATTTTTGGCCAATTTTTGACAATTTTAACGATGTAACCCCTTACATTTTTTTGAAAAAATGGGTGCATTTTTTTTTTGGGACAAAAACCTTCAACGGTTTTTTGATCATAACTTGGCTAAAACTCAACCGATTTCAGTCTGGTTTGGTATTTTCTTCGTAGTTTTTTAATGCGAACAATTCCGCATTTAAAACTCGATCACGAATTTTTGGTCAATTTTTGACAATTTTAACGATGTAACCCCTTACATTTTTTTGAAAAAATGGGTGCATTTTTTTTTGGGACAAAAACCTTCAACGGTTTTTTGATCATAACTTGGCTAAAACTCAACCGATTTCAGTCTGGTTTGGTTTTTTCTTCTTGGTTTTTAAGTGCGAACAATTCTGCATTTATAACTCGATCACGAATTTTTGGTCAATTTTTGACAATTTTAACAATGTAACCCCTTACATTTTTTTGAAAAAATGGGTCCACTTTTTTTGGGACAAAAACCATCAACGGTTTTTTGATCATAACTTGGCTAAAACTCAACCGATTTCAGTCTGGTTTGTTTTTTTGTTGGTTAATAAGTGCAAACAATTCTGCATTTATAACTCGATCACGAATTTTTGGTAAATTTTTGACAATTTTAACGATGTAACCCCTTACATTATTTTGAAAAAATGGGTCCATTTTTTTTGGGACAAAACTCTTCAACGGTTTTTTGATCATAACTTGGCTGAAACTCAACCGATTTCAGTCTGGTTTGGTTTTTTCTTCTTGGTTTTTAAGTGCAAACAATTCTGCATTTATAACTCGATCACGAATTTTTGGTCAATTTTTTACAATTTTAACGATGTAACCCCTTACATTTTTTTGAAAAAATGGGTGCATTTTTTTTTTGGGACAAAAACCTTCAACGGTTTTTTGATCATAACTTGGCTAAAACTCAACCGATTTCAGTCTGGTTTCGTTTTTTCTTCTTTGTTTTTAAGTGCAAACATTTCTGCATTTAAAACTCGATATGTAATTTTTGGCCAATTTTTGACAATTTTAACGATGTAACCCCTTACATTTTTTTGAAAAAATGGGTGCATTTTTTTTTTTGGGACAAAAACCTTCAACGGTTTTTTGATCATAACTTGGCTAAAACTCAACCGATTTCAGTCTGGTTTCGTTTTTTCTTCTTGGTTTTTAAGTGCGAACAATTCTGCATTTATAACTCGATCACGAATTTTTGGTCAATTTTTGACAATTTTAACGATGTAACCCCTTACATTTTTTTAAAAAAATGGGTCCATTTTTTTTGGGACAAAACTCTTCAACGGTTTTTTGATCATAACTTGGCTAAAACTCAACCGATTTCAGTCTGGTTTGGTTTTTTTTTGTTGGTTGATAAGTGCAAACAATTCTGCATTTATAACTCGATCACGAATTTTTTGTCAATTTTTGACAATTTTAACGATGTAACCCCTTACATTTTTTTGAAAAAATGGGTCCACTTTTTTTGGGACAAAAACCATCAACGGTTTTTTGATCATAACTTGGCTAAAACTCAACCGATTTCAGTCTGGTTTGGTTTTTTTTTGTTGGTTAATAAGTGCAAACAATTCTGCATTTATAACTCGATCACGAATTTTTGGTCAATTTTTGACAATTTTAACGATGTAACCCCTTACATTTTTTTTAAAAAATGGGTCCATTTTTTTTGGGACAAAACTCTTCAACGGTTTTTTGATCATAACTTGGCTAAAACTCAACCGATTTCAGTCTGGTTTGGTTTTTTCTTCTTGGTTTTTAAGTGCGAACAATTCTGCATTTATAACTCGATCACGAATTTTTGGTCAATTTTTGACAATTTTAACGATGTAACCCCTTACATTTTTTTTAAAAAATGGGTCCATTTTTTTTGGGACAAAACTCTTCAACGGTTTTTTGATCATAACTTGGCTAAAACTCAACCGATTTCAGTCTGGTTTGGTTTTTTTTTGTTGGTTAATAAGTGCAAACAATTCTGCATTTATAACTCGATCACGAATTTTTGGTCAATTTTTGACAATTTTAACGATGTAACCCCTTACATTTTTTTGAAAAAATGGGTCCACTTTTTTTGGGACAAAAACCATCAACGGTTTTTTGATCATAACTTGGCTAAAACTCAACCGATTTCAGTCTGGTTTGGTTTTTTTTGTTGGTTAATAAGTGCAAACAATTCTGCATTTATAACTCGATCACGAATTTTTGGTCAATTTTTGACAATTTTAACGATGTAACCCCTTACATTTTTTTGAAAAAATGGGTCCATTTTTTTTGGGACAAAACTCTTCAACGGTTTTTTGATCATAACTTGGCTAAAACTCAACCGATTTCAGTCTGGTTTGGTTTTTTCTTCTTGGTTTTTAAGTGCGAACAATTCTGCATTTATAACTCGATCACGAATTTTTGGTCAATTTTTGACAATTTTAACGATGTAACCCCTTACATTTTTTTGAAAAAAATGGATGCATTTTTTTTTTGGGACAAAAACCTTCAACGGTTTTTTGATCATAACTTGGCTAAAACTCAACCGATTTCAGTCTGGTTTGGCATTTTCTTCGTAGTTTTTTAATGCGAACAATTCCGCATTTAAAACTCGAACACGAATTTTTGGTCAATTTTTGACAATTTTAACGATGTAACCCCTTACATTTTTTTGAAAAAATGGGTCCATTTTTTTTGGGACAAAACTCTTCAACGGTTTTTTGATCATAACTTGGCTAAAACTCAACCGATTTCAGTCTGGTTTGGTTTTTTCTTCTTGGTTTTTAAGTGCGAACAATTCTGCATTTATAACTCGATCACGAATTTTTGGCCAATTTTTGACAATTTTAACGATGTAACCCCTTACATTTTTTTGAAAAAATGGGTGCATTTTTTTTTGGACAAAAACCTTCAACGGTTTTTTGATCATAACTTGGCTAAAACTCAACCGATTTCAGTCTGGTTTGGTATTTTCTTCGTAGTTTTTTAATGCGAACAATTCCGCATTTAAAACTCGATCACGAATTTTTGGTCGATTTTTGACAATTTTAACGATGTAACCCCTTACATTTTTTTGAAAAAATGGGTGCATTTTTTTTTTTGGGACAAAAACATTCAACGGTTTTTTGATCATAACTTGGCTAAAACTCAACCGATTTCAGTCTGGTTTCGTTTTTTCTTCTTTGTTTTTAAGTGCAAACATATCTGCATTTAAAACTCGATCACGAATTTTTGGTCAATTTTTGACAATTTTAATGATGTAACCCCTTACATTTTTTTGAAAAAATGGGTGCATTTTTTTTTGGGACAAAAACCTTCAACGGTTTTTTGATCATAACTTGGCTAAAACTCAACCGATTTCAGTCTGGTTTGGTATTTTCTTCGTAGTTTTTTAATGCGAACAATTCCGCATTTAAAACTCGGTCACGAATTTTTGGTCAATTTTTGACAATTTTAATGATGTAACCCCTTACATTTTTTTGAAAAAATGGGTGCATTTTTTTGGGACAAAAACCTTCAACGGTTTTTTGATCATAACTTGGCTAAAACTCAACCGATTTCAGTCTGGTTTGGTATTTTCTTCGTAGTTTTTTAATGCGAACAATTCCGCATTTAAAACTCGATCACGAATTTTTGGTCAATTTTTGACAATTTTAACGATGTAACCCCTTACATTTTTTTGAAAAAATGGGTGCATTTTTTTTTGGGACAAAAACCTTCAACGGTTTTTTGATCATAACTTGGCTAAAACTCAACCGATTTCAGTCTGGTTTGGTATTTTCTTCGTAGTTTTTTAATGCGAACAATTCCGCATTTAAAACTCGATCACGAATTTTTGGTCAATTTTTGACAATTTTAACGATGTAACCCCTTACATTTTTTTGAAAAAATGGGTGCATTTTTTTTGGACAAAAACCTTCAACGGTTTTTTGATCATAACTTGGCTAAAACTCAACCGATTTCAGTCTGGTTTGGTTTTTTCTTCTTGGTTTTTAAGTGCGAACAATTCTGCATTTATAACTCGATCACGAATTTTTGGTCAATTTTTGACAATTTTAACAATGTAACCCCTTACATTTTTTTGAAAAAATGGATCCACTTTTTTTGGGACAAAAACCATCAACGGTTTTTTGATCATAACTTGGCTAAAACTCAACCGATTTCAGTCTGGTTTGTTTTTTTTGTTGGTTAATAAGTGCAAACAATTCTGCATTTATAACTCGATCACGAATTTTTGGTCAATTTTTGACAATTTTAACGATGTAACCCCTTACATTATTTTGAAAAAATGGGTCCATTTTTTTTGGGACAAAACTCTTCAACGGTTTTTTGATCATAACTTGGCTAAAACTCAACCGATTTCAATCTGGTTTGGTTTTTTCTTCTTGGTTTTTAAGTGCAAACAATTCTGCATTTATAACTCGATCACGAATTTTTGGTCAATTTTTTACAATTTTAACGATGTAACCCCTTACATTTTTTTGAAAAAATGGGTGCATTTTTTTTTGGGACAAAAACCTTCAACGGTTTTTTGATCATAACTTGGCTAAAACTCAACCGATTTCAGTCTGGTTTGGTATTTTCTTCGTAGTTTTTTAATGCGAACAATTCCGCATTTAAAACTCGATCACGAATTTTTGGTCAATTTTTGACAATTTTAACGATGTAACCCCTTACATTTTTTTGAAAAAAATGGGTCCATTTTTTTGGGACAAAACTCTTCAACGGTTTTTTGATCATAACTTGGCTGAAACTCAACCGATTTCAGTCTGGTTTGGTTTTTTCTTCTTGGTTTTTAAGTGCGAACAATTCTGCATTTATAACTCGATCACGAATTTTTGGTCAATTTTTGACAATTTTAACGATGTAACCCCTTACATTTTTTTGAAAAAATGGGTGAATTTTTTTTTGGGACAAAAACCTTCAACGGTTTTTTGATCATAACTTGGCTAAAACTCAACCGATTTCAGTCTGGTTTGGTATTTTCTTCGTAGTTTTTTAATGCGAACAATTCCGCATTTAAAACTCGATCACGAATTTTTGGTCAATTTTTGACAATTTTAACGATGTAACTAACCCCTTACATTTTTTTGAAAAAATGGGTGCATTTTTTTTTTGGGACAAAAACCTTCAACGATTTTTTGATCATAACTTGGCTAAAACTCAACCGATTTCAGTCTGGTTTCGTTTTTTCTTCTTTGTTTTTAAGTGCAAACATTTCTGCATTTAAAACTCGATCACGAATTTTTGGTCAATTTTTGACAATTTTAATGATGTAACCCCTTACATTTTTTTGAAAGAATGGGTGCATTTTTTTTGGGACAAAAACCTTCAACGGTTTTTTGATCATAACTTGGCTAAAACTCAACCGATTTCAGTCTGGTTTGGTATTTTCTTCGTAGTTTTTTAATGCGAACAATTCCGCATTTAAAACTCGATCACGAATTTTTGGTCAATTTTTGACAATTTTAACGATGTAACCCCTTACATTTTTTTGAAAAAAATGGGTCCATTTTTTTTGGGACAAAACTCTTCAACGGTTTTTTGATCATAACTTGGCTGAAACTCAACCGATTTCAGTCTGGTTTGGTTTTTTCTTCTTGGTTTTTAAGTGCGAACAATTCTGCATTTATAACTCGATCACGAATTTTTGGTCAATTTTTGACAATTTTAACGATGTAACCCCTTACATTTTTTTGAAAAAATGGGTGAATTTTTTTTTTGGGACAAAAACCTTCAACGGTTTTTTGATCATAACTTGGCTAAAACTCAACCGATTTCAGTCTGGTTTGGTATTTTCTTCGTAGTTTTTTAATGCGAACAATTCCGCATTTAAAACTCGATCACGAATTTTTGGTCAATTTTTGACAATTTTAACGATGTAACTAACCCCTTACATTTTTTTGAAAAAATGGGTGCATTTTTTTTTTGGGACAAAAACCTTCAACGATTTTTTGATCATAACTTGGCTAAAACTCAACCGATTTCAGTCTGGTTTCGTTTTTTCTTCTTTGTTTTTAAGTGCAAACATTTCTGCATTTAAAACTCGATCACGAATTTTTGGTCAATTTTTGACAATTTTAATGATGTAACCCCTTACATTTTTTTGAAAGAATGGGTGCATTTTTTTTTGGGACAAAAACCTTCAACGGTTTTTTGATCATAACTTGGCTAAAACTCAACCGATTTCAGTCTGGTTTGTTTTTTTTTGTTGGTTAATAAGTGCAAACAATTCTGCATTTATAACTCGATCACGAATTTTTGGTCAATTTTTGACAATTTTAACGATGTAACCCCTTACATTTTTTGAAAAAATGGGTGCATTTTTTTTTGGGACAAAAACCTTCAACGGTTTTTTGATCATAACTTGGCTAAAACTCAACCGATTTCAGTCTGGTTTCGTTTTTTCTTCTTTGTTTTTAAGTGCAAACATATCTGCATTTAAAACTCGATCACGAATTTTTGGTCAATTTTTGACAATTTTAATGATGTAACCCCTTACATTTTTTTGAAAGAATGGGTGCATTTTTTTTTGGGACAAAAACCTTCAACGGTTTTTTGATCATAACTTGGCTAAAACTCAACCGATTTCAGTCTGGTTTGGTATTTTCTTCGTAGTTTTTTAATGCGAACAATTCCGCATTTAAAACTCGATCACGAATTTTTGGTCAATTTTTGACAATTTTAACGATGTAACCCCTTACATTTTTTTGAAAAAATGGGTGCATTTTTTTTGGACAAAAACCTTCAACGGTTTTTTGATCATAACTTGGCTAAAACTCAACCGATTTCAGTCTGGTTTGGTATTTTCTTCGTAGTTTTTTAATGCGAACAATTCCGCATTTAAAACTCGATCACGAATTTTTGGTCAATTTTTGACAATTTTAACGATGTAACCCCTTACATTTTTTTGAAAAAATGGGTGCATTTTTTTTGGGACAAAAACCTTCAACGGTTTTTTGATCATAACTTGGCTAAAACTCAACCGATTTCAGTCTGGTTTGGTTTTTTCTTCTTGGTTTTTAAGTGCGAACAATTCTGCATTTATAACTCGATCACGAATTTTTGGTCAATTTTTGACAATTTTAACAATGTAACCCCTTACATTTTTTTGAAAAAATGGGTCCACTTTTTTTGGGACAAAAACCATCAACGGTTTTTTGATCATAACTTGGCTAAAACTCAACCGATTTCAGTCTGGTTTGTTTTTTTTTGTTGGTTAATAAGTGCAAACAATTCTGCATTTATAACTCGATCACGAATTTTTGGTCAATTTTTGACAATTTTAACGATGTAACCCCTTACATTATTTTGAAAAAATGGGTCCATTTTTTTTGGGACAAAACTCTTCAACGGTTTTTTGATCATAACTTGGCTAAAACTCAACCGATTTCAATCTGGTTTGGTTTTTTCTTCTTGGTTTTTAAGTGCAAACAATTCTGCATTTATAACTCGATCACGAATTTTTGGTCAATTTTTTACAATTTTAACGATGTAACCCCTTACATTTTTTTGAAAAAATGGGTGCATTTTTTTTTGGGACAAAAACCTTCAACGGTTTTTTGATCATAACTTGGCTAAAACTCAACCGATTTCAGTCTGGTTTGGTATTTTCTTCGTAGTTTTTTAATGCGAACAATTCCGCATTTAAAACTCGATCACGAATTTTTGGTCAATTTTTGACAATTTTAACGATGTAACCCCTTACATTTTTTTGAAAAAAATGGGTCCATTTTTTTGGGACAAAACTCTTCAACGGTTTTTTGATCATAACTTGGCTGAAACTCAACCGATTTCAGTCTGGTTTGGTTTTTTCTTCTTGGTTTTTAAGTGCGAACAATTCTGCATTTATAACTCGATCACGAATTTTTGGTCAATTTTTGACAATTTTAACGATGTAACCCCTTACATTTTTTTGAAAAAATGGGTGAATTTTTTTTTGGACAAAAACCTTCAACGGTTTTTTGATCATAACTTGGCTAAAACTCAACCGATTTCAGTCTGGTTTGGTATTTTCTTCGTAGTTTTTTAATGCGAACAATTCCGCATTTAAAACTCGATCACGAATTTTTGGTCAATTTTTGACAATTTTAACGATGTAACTAACCCCTTACATTTTTTTGAAAAAATGGGTGCATTTTTTTTTTTGGGACAAAAACCTTCAACGATTTTTTGATCATAACTTGGCTAAAACTCAACCGATTTCAGTCTGGTTTCGTTTTTTCTTCTTTGTTTTTAAGTGCAAACATTTCTGCATTTAAAACTCGATCACGAATTTTTGGTCAATTTTTGACAATTTTAATGATGTAACCCCTTACATTTTTTTGAAAGAATGGGTGCATTTTTTTTTGGGACAAAAACCTTCAACGGTTTTTTGATCATAACTTGGCTAAAACTCAACCGATTTCAGTCTGGTTTGTTTTTTTTGTTGGTTAATAAGTGCAAACAATTCTGCATTTATAACTCGATCACGAATTTTTGGTCAATTTTTGACAATTTTAACGATGTAACCCCTTACATTATTTTGAAAAAATGGGTCCATTTTTTTTGGGACAAAACTCTTCAACGGTTTTTTGATCATAACTTGGCTAAAACTCAACCGATTTCAATCTGGTTTGGTTTTTTCTTCTTGGTTTTTAAGTGCAAACAATTCTGCATTTATAACTCGATCACGAATTTTTGGTCAATTTTTTACAATTTTAACGATGTAACCCCTTACATTTTTTTGAAAAAATGGGTGCATTTTTTTTGGGACAAAAACCTTCAACGGTTTTTTGATCATAACTTGGCTAAAACTCAACCGATTTCAGTCTGGTTTGGTATTTTCTTCGTAGTTTTTTAATGCGAACAATTCCGCATTTAAAACTCGATCACGAATTTTTGGTCAATTTTTGACAATTTTAACGATGTAACCCCTTACATTTTTTTTGAAAAAAATGGGTCCATTTTTTTTGGGACAAAACTCTTCAACGGTTTTTTGATCATAACTTGGCTGAAACTCAACCGATTTCAGTCTGGTTTGGTTTTTTCTTCTTGGTTTTTAAGTGCGAACAATTCTGCATTTATAACTCGATCACGAATTTTTGGTCAATTTTTGACAATTTTAACGATGTAACCCCTTACATTTTTTTGAAAAAATGGGTGCATTTTTTTTGGGACAAAAACCTTCAACGGTTTTTTGATCATAACTTGGCTAAAACTCAACCGATTTCAGTCTGGTTTGGTTTTTTCTTCTTGGTTTTTAAGTGCGAACAATTCTGCATTTATAACTCGATCACGAATTTTTGGTCAATTTTTGACAATTTTAACAATGTAACCCCTTACATTTTTTTGAAAAAATGGATCCACTTTTTTTGGGACAAAAACCATCAACGGTTTTTTGATCATAACTTGGCTAAAACTCAACCGATTTCAGTCTGGTTTGTTTTTTTGTTGGTTAATAAGTGCAAACAATTCTGCATTTATAACTCGATCACGAATTTTTGGTCAATTTTTGACAATTTTAACGATGTAACCCCTTACATTATTTTGAAAAAATGGGTCCATTTTTTTGGGACAAAACTCTTCAACGGTTTTTTGATCATAACTTGGCTAAAACTCAACCGATTTCAATCTGGTTTGGTTTTTTCTTCTTGGTTTTTAAGTGCAAACAATTCTGCATTTATAACTCGATCACGAATTTTTGGTCAATTTTTTACAATTTTAACGATGTAACCCCTTACATTTTTTTGAAAAAATGGGTGCATTTTTTTTGGGACAAAAACCTTCAACGGTTTTTTGATCATAACTTGGCTAAAACTCAACCGATTTCAGTCTGGTTTGGTATTTTCTTCGTAGTTTTTTAATGCGAACAATTCCGCATTTAAAACTCGATCACGAATTTTTGGTCAATTTTTGACAATTTTAACGATGTAACCCCTTACATTTTTTTGAAAAAAATGGGTCCATTTTTTTTGGGACAAAACTCTTCAACGGTTTTTTGATCATAACTTGGCTGAAACTCAACCGATTTCAGTCTGGTTTGGTTTTTTCTTCTTGGTTTTTAAGTGCGAACAATTCTGCATTTATAACTCGATCACGAATTTTTGGTCAATTTTTGACAATTTTAACGATGTAACCCCTTACATTTTTTTGAAAAAATGGGTGAATTTTTTTTTGGGACAAAAACCTTCAACGGTTTTTTGATCATAACTTGGCTAAAACTCAACCGATTTCAGTCTGGTTTGGTATTTTCTTCGTAGTTTTTTAATGCGAACAATTCCGCATTTAAAACTCGATCACGAATTTTTGGTCAATTTTTGACAATTTTAACGATGTAACCCCTTACATTTTTTTGAAAAAATGGGTGCATTTTTTTTGGGACAAAAACCTTCAACGGTTTTTTGATCATAACTTGGCTAAAACTCAACCGATTTCAGTCTGGTTTGGTATTTTCTTCGTAGTTTTTTAATGCGAACAATTCCGCATTTAAAACTCGATCACGAATTTTTGGTCAATTTTTGACAATTTTAACGATGTAACCCCTTACATTTTTTTGAAAAAATGGGTGCATTTTTTTTTTGGGACAAAAACCTTCAACGGTTTTTTGATCATAACTTGGCTAAAACTCAACCGATTTCAGTCTGGTTTGGTTTTTTCTTCTTGGTTTTTAAGTGCGAACAATTCTGCATTTATAACTCGATCACGAATTTTTGGTCAATTTTTGACAATTTTAACAATGTAACCCCTTACATTTTTTTGAAAAAATGGATCCACTTTTTTTGGGACAAAAACCATCAACGGTTTTTTGATCATAACTTGGCTAAAACTCAACCGATTTCAGTCTGGTTTGTTTTTTTGTTGGTTAATAAGTGCAAACAATTCTGCATTTATAACTCGATCACGAATTTTTGGTCAATTTTTGACAATTTTAACGATGTAACCCCTTACATTATTTTGAAAAAATGGGTCCATTTTTTTTGGGACAAAACTCTTCAACGGTTTTTTGATCATAACTTGGCTAAAACTCAACCGATTTCAATCTGGTTTGGTTTTTTCTTCTTGGTTTTTAAGTGCAAACAATTCTGCATTTATAACTCGATCACGAATTTTTGGTCAATTTTTTACAATTTTAACGATGTAACCCCTTACATTTTTTTGAAAAAATGGGTGCATTTTTTTTTTGGGACAAAAACCTTCAACGGTTTTTTGATCATAACTTGGCTAAAACTCAACCGATTTCAGTCTGGTTTGGTATTTTCTTCGTAGTTTTTTAATGCGAACAATTCCGCATTTAAAACTCGATCACGAATTTTTGGTCAATTTTTGACAATTTTAACGATGTAACCCCTTACATTTTTTTGAAAAAAATGGGTCCATTTTTTTTGGGACAAAACTCTTCAACGGTTTTTTGATCATAACTTGGCTGAAACTCAACCGATTTCAGTCTGGTTTGGTTTTTTCTTCTTGGTTTTTAAGTGCGAACAATTCTGCATTTATAACTCGATCACGAATTTTTGGTCAATTTTTGACAATTTTAACGATGTAACCCCTTACATTTTTTTGAAAAAATGGGTGAATTTTTTTTGGGACAAAAACCTTCAACGGTTTTTTGATCATAACTTGGCTAAAACTCAACCGATTTCAGTCTGGTTTGGTATTTTCTTCGTAGTTTTTTAATGCGAACAATTCCGCATTTAAAACTCGATCACGAATTTTTGGTCAATTTTTGACAATTTTAACGATGTAACTAACCCCTTACATTTTTTTGAAAAAATGGGTGCATTTTTTTTTTGGGACAAAAACCTTCAACGATTTTTTGATCATAACTTGGCTAAAACTCAACCGATTTCAGTCTGGTTTCGTTTTTTCTTCTTTGTTTTTAAGTGCAAACATTTCTGCATTTAAAACTCGATCACGAATTTTTGGTCAATTTTTGACAATTTTAATGATGTAACCCCTTACATTTTTTTGAAAGAATGGGTGCATTTTTTTTGGGACAAAAACCTTCAACGGTTTTTTGATCATAACTTGGCTAAAACTCAACCGATTTCAGTCTGGTTTGGTATTTTCTTCGTAGTTTTTTAATGCGAACAATTCCGCATTTAAAACTCGATCACGAATTTTTGGTCAATTTTTGACAATTTTAACGATGTAACCCCTTACATTTTTTGAAAAAAATGGGTCCATTTTTTTTGGGACAAAACTCTTCAACGGTTTTTTGATCATAACTTGGCTGAAACTCAACCGATTTCAGTCTGGTTTGGTTTTTTCTTCTTGGTTTTTAAGTGCGAACAATTCTGCATTTATAACTCGATCACGAATTTTTGGTCAATTTTTGACAATTTTAACGATGTAACCCCTTACATTTTTTTGAAAAAATGGGTGAATTTTTTTTTTGGGACAAAAACCTTCAACGGTTTTTTGATCATAACTTGGCTAAAACTCAACCGATTTCAGTCTGGTTTGGTATTTTCTTCGTAGTTTTTTAATGCGAACAATTCCGCATTTAAAACTCGATCACGAATTTTTGGTCAATTTTTGACAATTTTAACGATGTAACTAACCCCTTACATTTTTTTGAAAAAATGGGTGCATTTTTTTTTTGGGACAAAAACCTTCAACGATTTTTTGATCATAACTTGGCTAAAACTCAACCGATTTCAGTCTGGTTTCGTTTTTTCTTCTTTGTTTTTAAGTGCAAACATTTCTGCATTTAAAACTCGATCACGAATTTTTGGTCAATTTTTGACAATTTTAATGATGTAACCCCTTACATTTTTTTGAAAGAATGGGTGCATTTTTTTTTGGGACAAAAACCTTCAACGGTTTTTTGATCATAACTTGGCTAAAACTCAACCGATTTCAGTCTGGTTTGTTTTTTTTTGTTGGTTAATAAGTGCAAACAATTCTGCATTTATAACTCGATCACGAATTTTTGGTCAATTTTTGACAATTTTAACGATGTAACCCCTTACATTTTTTTGAAAAAATGGGTGCATTTTTTTTTTGGGACAAAAACCTTCAACGGTTTTTTGATCATAACTTGGCTAAAACTCAACCGATTTCAGTCTGGTTTCGTTTTTTCTTCTTTGTTTTTAAGTGCAAACATATCTGCATTTAAAACTCGATCACGAATTTTTGGTCAATTTTTGACAATTTTAATGATGTAACCCCTTACATTTTTTTGAAAGAATGGGTGCATTTTTTTTTGGGACAAAAACCTTCAACGGTTTTTTGATCATAACTTGGCTAAAACTCAACCGATTTCAGTCTGGTTTGGTATTTTCTTCGTAGTTTTTTAATGCGAACAATTCCGCATTTAAAACTCGATCACGAATTTTTGGTCAATTTTTGACAATTTTAACGATGTAACCCCTTACATTTTTTTGAAAAAATGGGTGCATTTTTTTTGGGACAAAAACCTTCAACGGTTTTTTGATCATAACTTGGCTAAAACTCAACCGATTTCAGTCTGGTTTGGTATTTTCTTCGTAGTTTTTTAATGCGAACAATTCCGCATTTAAAACTCGATCACGAATTTTTGGTCAATTTTTGACAATTTTAACGATGTAACCCCTTACATTTTTTTGAAAAAATGGGTGCATTTTTTTTTGGGACAAAAACCTTCAACGGTTTTTTGATCATAACTTGGCTAAAACTCAACCGATTTCAGTCTGGTTTGGTTTTTTCTTCTTGGTTTTTAAGTGCGAACAATTCTGCATTTATAACTCGATCACGAATTTTTGGTCAATTTTTGACAATTTTAACAATGTAACCCCTTACATTTTTTTGAAAAAATGGGTCCACTTTTTTTGGGACAAAAACCATCAACGGTTTTTTGATCATAACTTGGCTAAAACTCAACCGATTTCAGTCTGGTTTGTTTTTTTTTGTTGGTTAATAAGTGCAAACAATTCTGCATTTATAACTCGATCACGAATTTTTGGTCAATTTTTGACAATTTTAACGATGTAACCCCTTACATTATTTTGAAAAAATGGGTCCATTTTTTTTGGGACAAAACTCTTCAACGGTTTTTTGATCATAACTTGGCTAAAACTCAACCGATTTCAATCTGGTTTGGTTTTTTCTTCTTGGTTTTTAAGTGCAAACAATTCTGCATTTATAACTCGATCACGAATTTTTGGTCAATTTTTTACAATTTTAACGATGTAACCCCTTACATTTTTTTGAAAAAATGGGTGCATTTTTTTTGGGACAAAAACCTTCAACGGTTTTTTGATCATAACTTGGCTAAAACTCAACCGATTTCAGTCTGGTTTGGTATTTTCTTCGTAGTTTTTTAATGCGAACAATTCCGCATTTAAAACTCGATCACGAATTTTTGGTCAATTTTTGACAATTTTAACGATGTAACCCCTTACATTTTTTTGAAAAAAATGGGTCCATTTTTTTTGGGACAAAACTCTTCAACGGTTTTTTGATCATAACTTGGCTGAAACTCAACCGATTTCAGTCTGGTTTGGTTTTTTCTTCTTGGTTTTTAAGTGCGAACAATTCTGCATTTATAACTCGATCACGAATTTTTGGTCAATTTTTGACAATTTTAACGATGTAACCCCTTACATTTTTTTGAAAAAATGGGTGAATTTTTTTTTTGGGACAAAAACCTTCAACGGTTTTTTGATCATAACTTGGCTAAAACTCAACCGATTTCAGTCTGGTTTGGTATTTTCTTCGTAGTTTTTTAATGCGAACAATTCCGCATTTAAAACTCGATCACGAATTTTTGGTCAATTTTTGACAATTTTAACGATGTAACTAACCCCTTACATTTTTTTGAAAAAATGGGTGCATTTTTTTTTTTGGGACAAAAACCTTCAACGATTTTTTGATCATAACTTGGCTAAAACTCAACCGATTTCAGTCTGGTTTCGTTTTTTCTTCTTTGTTTTTAAGTGCAAACATTTCTGCATTTAAAACTCGATCACGAATTTTTGGTCAATTTTTGACAATTTTAATGATGTAACCCCTTACATTTTTTTGAAAGAATGGGTGCATTTTTTTTTGGGACAAAAACCTTCAACGGTTTTTTGATCATAACTTGGCTAAAACTCAACCGATTTCAGTCTGGTTTGTTTTTTTTGTTGGTTAATAAGTGCAAACAATTCTGCATTTATAACTCGATCACGAATTTTTGGTCAATTTTTGACAATTTTAACGATGTAACCCCTTACATTATTTTGAAAAAATGGGTCCATTTTTTTGGGGACAAAACTCTTCAACGGTTTTTTGATCATAACTTGGCTAAAACTCAACCGATTTCAATCTGGTTTGGTTTTTTCTTCTTGGTTTTTAAGTGCAAACAATTCTGCATTTATAACTCGATCACGAATTTTTGGTCAATTTTTTACAATTTTAACGATGTAACCCCTTACATTTTTTTGAAAAAATGGGTGCATTTTTTTTTTGGGACAAAAACCTTCAACGGTTTTTTGATCATAACTTGGCTAAAACTCAACCGATTTCAGTCTGGTTTGGTATTTTCTTCGTAGTTTTTTAATGCGAACAATTCCGCATTTAAAACTCGATCACGAATTTTTGGTCAATTTTTGACAATTTTAACGATGTAACCCCTTACATTTTTTTGAAAAAATGGGTGAATTTTTTTTTTGGGACAAAAACCTTCAACGGTTTTTTGATCATAACTTGGCTAAAACTCAACCGATTTCAGTCTGGTTTGGTATTTTCTTCGTAGTTTTTTAATGCGAACAATTCCGCATTTAAAACTCGATCACGAATTTTTGGTCAATTTTTGACAATTTTAACGATGTAACTAACCCCTTACATTTTTTTGAAAAAATGGGTGCATTTTTTTTTTGGGACAAAAACCTTCAACGATTTTTTGATCATAACTTGGCTAAAACTCAACCGATTTCAGTCTGGTTTCGTTTTTTCTTCTTTGTTTTTAAGTGCAAACATTTCTGCATTTATAACTCGATCACGAATTTTTGGTCAATTTTTTACAATTTTAACGATGTAACCCCTTACATTTTTTTGAAAAAAATGGGTCCATTTTTTTTGGGACAAAACTCTTCAACGGTTTTTTGATCATAACTTGGCTGAAACTCAACCGATTTCAGTCTGGTTTGGTTTTTTCTTCTTGGTTTTTAAGTGCGAACAATTCTGCATTTATAACTCGATCACGAATTTTTGGTCAATTTTTGACAATTTTAACGATGTAACCCCTTACATTTTTTTGAAAAAATGGGTGAATTTTTTTTTTGGGACAAAAACCTTCAACGGTTTTTTGATCATAACTTGGCTAAAACTCAACCGATTTCAGTCTGGTTTGGTATTTTCTTCGTAGTTTTTTAATGCGAACAATTCCGCATTTAAAACTCGATCACGAATTTTTGGTCAATTTTTGACAATTTTAACGATGTAACTAACCCCTTACATTTTTTTGAAAAAATGGGTGCATTTTTTTTTTGGGACAAAAACCTTCAACGATTTTTTGATCATAACTTGGCTAAAACTCAACCGATTTCAGTCTGGTTTCGTTTTTTCTTCTTTGTTTTTAAGTGCAAACATTTCTGCATTTAAAACTCGATCACGAATTTTTGGTCAATTTTTGACAATTTTAATGATGTAACCCCTTACATTTTTTTGAAAGAATGGGTGCATTTTTTTTTGGGACAAAAACCTTCAACGGTTTTTTGATCATAACTTGGCTAAAACTCAACCGATTTCAGTCTGGTTTGGTATTTTCTTCGTAGTTTTTTAATGCGAACAATTCCGCATTTAAAACTCGATCACGAATTTTTGGTCAATTTTTGACAGTTTTAATGATGTAACCCCTTACATTTTTTTGAAAAAATGGATGCATTTTTTTTTTGGGACAAAAACCTTCAACGGTTTTTTGATCATAACTTGGCTAAAACTCAACCGATTTCAGTCTGGTTTGGCATTTTCTTCGTAGTTTTTTAATGCGAACAATTCCGCATTTAAAACTCGAACACGAATTTTTGGTCAATTTTTGACAATTTTAACGATGTAACCCCTTACATTTTTTTGAAAAAATGGGTCCATTTTTTTTGGGACAAAACTCTTCAACGGTTTTTTGATCATAACTTGGCTAAAACTCAACCGATTTCAGTCTGGTTTCGTTTTTTCTTCTTTGTTTTTAAGTGCAAACATATCTGCATTTAAAACTCGATCACGAATTTTTGGTCAATTTTTGACAATTTTAATGATGTAACCCCTTACATTTTTTTGAAAAAATGGGTGCATTTTTTTTGGGACAAAAACCTTCAACGGTTTTTTGATCATAACTTGGCTAAAACTCAACCGATTTCAGTCTGGTTTGGTATTTTCTTCGTAGTTTTTTAATGCGAACAATTCCGCATTTAAAACTCGATCACGAATTTTTGGTCAATTTTTGACAATTTTAACGATGTAACCCCTTACATTTTTTTGAAAAAATGGGTGCATTTTTTTTTTGGGACAAAAACCTTCAACGGTTTTTTGATCATAACTTGGCTAAAACTCAACCGATTTCAGTCTGGTTTGGTTTTTTCTTCTTGGTTTTTAAGTGCGAACAATTCTGCATTTATAACTCGATCACGAATTTTTGGTCAATTTTTGACAATTTTAACAATGTAACCCCTTACATTTTTTTGAAAAAATGGGTCCACTTTTTTTGGGACAAAAACCATCAACGGTTTTTTGATCATAACTTGGCTAAAACTCAACCGATTTCAGTCTGGTTTGTTTTTTTTGTTGGTTAATAAGTGCAAACAATTCTGCATTTATAACTCGATCACGAATTTTTGGTCAATTTTTGACAATTTTAACGATGTAACCCCTTACATTATTTTGAAAAAATGGGTCCATTTTTTTTGGGACAAAACTCTTCAACGGTTTTTTGATCATAACTTGGCTAAAACTCAACCGATTTCAATCTGGTTTGGTTTTTTCTTCTTGGTTTTTAAGTGCAAACAATTCTGCATTTATAACTCGATCACGAATTTTTGGTCAATTTTTTACAATTTTAACGATGTAACCCCTTACATTTTTTTGAAAAAAATGGGTCCATTTTTTTTGGGACAAAACTCTTCAACGGTTTTTTGATCATAACTTGGCTGAAACTCAACCGATTTCAGTCTGGTTTGGTTTTTTCTTCTTGGTTTTTAAGTGCGAACAATTCTGCATTTATAACTCGATCACGAATTTTTGGTCAATTTTTGACAATTTTAACGATGTAACCCCTTACATTTTTTTGAAAAAATGGGTCCATTTTTTTTGGGACAAAACTCTTCAACGGTTTTTTGATCATAACTTGGCTAAAACTCAACCGATTTCAGTCTGGTTTCGTTTTTTCTTCTTTGTTTTTAAGTGCAAACATATCTGCATTTAAAACTCGATCACGAATTTTTGGTCAATTTTTGACAATTTTAATGATGTAACCCCTTACATTTTTTTGAAAAAATGGGTGCATTTTTTTTGGGACAAAAACCTTCAACGGTTTTTTGATCATAACTTGGCTAAAACTCAACCGATTTCAGTCTGGTTTGGTATTTTCTTCGTAGTTTTTTAATGCGAACAATTCCGCATTTAAAACTCGATCACGAATTTTTGGTCAATTTTTGACAATTTTAACGATGTAACCCCTTACATTTTTTTGAAAAAATGGGTGCATTTTTTTTTGGGACAAAAACCTTCAACGGTTTTTTGATCATAACTTGGCTAAAACTCAACCGATTTCAGTCTGGTTTGGTTTTTTCTTCTTGGTTTTTAAGTGCGAACAATTCTGCATTTATAACTCGATCACGAATTTTTGGTCAATTTTTGACAATTTTAACAATGTAACCCCTTACATTTTTTTGAAAAAATGGGTCCACTTTTTTTGGGACAAAAACCATCAACGGTTTTTTGATCATAACTTGGCTAAAACTCAACCGATTTCAGTCTGGTTTGTTTTTTTGTTGGTTAATAAGTGCAAACAATTCTGCATTTATAACTCGATCACGAATTTTTGGTCAATTTTTGACAATTTTAACGATGTAACCCCTTACATTATTTTGAAAAAATGGGTCCATTTTTTTTGGGACAAAACTCTTCAACGGTTTTTTGATCATAACTTGGCTAAAACTCAACCGATTTCAATCTGGTTTGGTTTTTTCTTCTTGGTTTTTAAGTGCAAACAATTCTGCATTTATAACTCGATCACGAATTTTTGGTCAATTTTTTACAATTTTAACGATGTAACCCCTTACATTTTTTTGAAAAAAATGGGTCCATTTTTTTTGGGACAAAACTCTTCAACGGTTTTTTGATCATAACTTGGCTGAAACTCAACCGATTTCAGTCTGGTTTGGTTTTTTCTTCTTGGTTTTTAAGTGCGAACAATTCTGCATTTATAACTCGATCACGAATTTTTGGTCAATTTTTGACAATTTTAACGATGTAACCCCTTACATTTTTTTGAAAAAATGGGTGCATTTTTTTTTTGGGACAAAAACCTTCAACGGTTTTTTGATCATAACTTGGCTAAAACTCAACCGATTTCAGTCTGGTTTGGTATTTTCTTCGTAGTTTTTTAATGCGAACAATTCCGCATTTAAAACTCGATCACGAATTTTTGGTCAATTTATGACAGTTTTAATGATGTAACCCCTTACATTTTTTTGAAAAAATGGGTGCATTTTTTTTTTGGGACAAAAACCTTCAACGGTTTTTTGATCATAACTTGGCTAAAACTCAACCGATTTCAGTCTGGTTTCGTTTTTTCTTCTTTGTTTTTAAGTGCAAACAATTCTGCATTTAAAACTCGATCACGAATTTTTCGCCAATTTTTGACAATTTTAACGATGTAACCCCTTACATTTTTTTGAAAAAATGGGTCCATTTTTTTTGGGACAAAAACCTTCAACGGTTTTTTGATCATAACTTGGCTGAAACTCAACCGATTTCAGTCTGGTTTGGTATTTTCTTCGTAGTTTTTTAATGCGAACAATTCCGCATTTAAAACTCGAACACGAATTTTTGGTCAATTTTTGACAATTTTAACGATGTAACCCCTTACATATTTTTGAAAAAATGGGTCCACTTTTTTTGGGACAAAAACCGTCAACGGTTTTTTGATCATAACTTGGCTAAAACTCAACCGATTTCAGTCTGGTTTGGTTTTCTTTTGTTGGTTAATAAGTGCAAACAATTCTGCATTTATAACTCGATCACGAATTTTTGGCCAATTTTTGACAATTTTAACGATGTAACCCCTTACATTTTTTTGAAAAAATGGGTGCATTTTTTTTGGGACAAAACCCTTCAACGGTTTTTTGATCATAACTTGGCTAAAACTCAACCGATTTCAGTCTGGTTTGGTATTTTCTTCGTAGTTTTTTAATGCGAACAATTCCGCATTTAAAACTCGAACACGAATTTTTGGTAAATTTTTGACAATTTTAACGATGTAACCCCTTACATTTTTTTGAAAAAATGAGTCCATTTTTTTTGGGACAAAACTCTTCAACGGTTTTTTGATCATAACTTGGCTAAAACTCAACCGATTTCAGTCTGGTTTCGTTTTTTCTTCTTGGTTTTTAAGTGCGAACAATTCTGCATTTAAAACTCGATCACGAATTTTTGGTCAATTTTTGACAATTTTAACGATGTAACCCCTTACATTTTTTTGAAAAAATGGGTGCATTTTTTTTGGGACAAAACCCTTCAACGGTTTTTTGATCATAACTTGGCTAAAACTCAACCGATTTCAGTCTGGTTTGGTATTTTCTTCGTAGTTTTTTAATGCGAACAATTCCGCATTTATAACTCGAACACGAATTTTTGGTCAATTTTTGACAATTTTAACGATGTAACCCCTTACATTTTTTTGAAAAAATGGGTCCACTTTTTTTGGGACAAAAACCGTCAACGGTTTTTTGATCATAACTTGGCTAAAACTCAACCGATTTCAGTCTGGTTTGGTTTTCTTTTGTTGGTTAATAAGTGCAAACAATTCTGCATTTATAACTCGATCACGAATTTTTGGCCAATTTTTGACAATTTTAACGATGTAACCCCTTACATTTTTTTGAAAAAATGGGTGCATTTTTTTTGGGACAAAACCCTTCAACGGTTTTTTGATCATAACTTGGCTAAAACTCAACCGATTTCAGTCTGGTTTCGTTTTTTCTTCTTGGTTTTTAAGTGCGAACAATTCTGCATTTATAACTCGAACACGAATTTTTGGTCAATTTTTGACAATTTTAACGATGTAACCCCTTACATTTTTTTGAAAAAATGGGTCCACTTTTTTTGGGACAAAAACCGTCAACGGTTTTTTGATCATAACTTGGCTAAAACTCAACCGATTTCAGTCTGGTTTGGTTTTCTTTTGTTGGTTAATAAGTGCAAACAATTCTGCATTTATAACTCGATCACGAATTTTTGGCCAATTTTTGACAATTTTAACGATGTACATTTTTTTGAAAAATTGGGTGCATTTTTTTTGGGACAAAACCCTTCAACGGTTTTTTGATCATAACTTGGCTAAAACTCAACCGATTTCAGTCTGGTTTGGTATTTTCTTCGTAGTTTTTTAATGCGAACAATTCCGCATTTAAAACTCGAACACGAATTTTTGGTCAATTTTTGACAATTTTAACGATGTAACCCCTTACATTTTTTTGAAAAAATGGGTGCATTTTTTTTTTGGGACACAAACCTTCAACGGTTTTTTGATCATAACTTGGCTAAAACTCAACCGATTTCAGTCTGGTTTGGTATTTTCTTCGTAGTTTTTTAATGCGAACAATTCCGCATTTAAAACTCGAACACGAATTTTTGGTAAATTTTTGACAATTTTAACGATGTAACCCCTTACATTTTTTTGAAAAAATGAGTCCATTTTTTTTGGGACAAAACTCTTCAACGGTTTTTTGATCATAACTTGGCTAAAACTCAACCGATTTCAGTCTGGTTTCGTTTTTTCTTCTTGGTTTTTAAGTGCGAACAATTCTGCATTTATAACTCGATCACGAATTTTTGGTCAATTTTTGACAATTTTAACGATGTAACCCCTTACATTTTTTTGAAAAAATGGGTGCATTTTTTTTTTTGGGTCAAAAACCTTCAACGGTTTTTTGATCATAACTTGGCTAAAACTCAACCGATTTCAGTCTGGTTTGGTATTTTCTTCGTAGTTTTTTAATGCGAACAATTCCGCATTTAAAACTCGAACACGAATTTTTGGTCAATTTTTGACAATTTTAACGATGTAACCCCTTACATTTTTTTGAAAAAATGGGTCCATTTTTTTTTTGGGACAAAACTCTTCAATGGTTTTTTGATCATAACTTGGCTAAAACTCAACCGATTTCAGTCTGGTTTCGTTTTTTCTTATTTGTTTTTAAGTGCAAACATTTCTGCATTTAAAACTCGATATCTAATTTTTGGCCAATTTTTGACAATTTTAACGATGTAACCCCTTACATTTTTTTGAAAAAATGGGTCCATTTTTTTTGGGACAAAACTCTTCAAGGGTTTTTTGATCATAACTTGGCTAAAACTCAACCGATTTCAGTCTGGTTTCGTTTTTTCTTCTTTGTTTTTAAGTGCAAACATTTCTGCATTTAAAACTCGATATCTAATTTTTGGACAATTTTTGACAATTTTAACGATGTAACCCCTTAAATTTTTTTGAAAAAATGGGTCCACTTTTTTTGGGACAAAAACCGTCAACGGTTTTTTGATCATAACTTGGCTAAAACTCAACCGATTTCAGTCTGGTTTGGTATTTTCTTCGTAGTTTTTTAATGCGAACAATTCCGCATTTAAAACTCGAACACGAATTTTTTGTCAATTTTTGACAATTTTAACGATGTAACCCCTTACATTTTTTTGAAAAAATGGGTCAATTTTTTTTGGGACAAAACCCTTCAACGGTTTTTTGATCATAACTTGGCTAAAACTCAACCGATTTCAGTCTGGTTTGGTATTTTCTTCGTAGTTTTTTAATGCGAACAATTCCGCATTTAAAACTCGAACACGAATTTTTGGTCAATTTTTGACAATTTTAACGATGTAACCCCTTACATTTTTTTTTTAAAATGGGCCAATTTTTTTGGCTGAAAATGGCTAACACCTTCAACGGTTTTATGACCATAACTTGGCTAAAACTCAACCGATTTCAGTCTGGTTTCGTTTTTTCTTCTTTGTTTTTAAGTGCGAACAATTCTGCATTTATAACTCGATCACGAATTTTTGGCCAATTTTTGACAATTTTAACGATGTAACCCCTTACATTTTTTTGAAAAAATTGGTCAATTTTTTTTGGGACAAAACCCTTCAACGGTTTTTTGATCATAACTTGGCTAAAACTCAACCGATTTCAGTCTGGTTTCGTTTTTTCTTCTTTGTTTTTAAGTGCGAGCAATTCTGCATTTATAACTCGATCACGAATTTTTGGTCAATTTTTGACAATTTTAACGATGTAACCCCTTACATTTTTTTTAAAAAATGGGTCCATTTTTTTTGGGACAAAACTCTTCAACGGTTTTTTGATCATAACTTGGCTAAAACTCAACCGATTTCAGTCTGGTTTGGTTTTTTCTTCTTGGTTTTTAAGTGCGAACAATTCTGCATTTATAACTCGATCACGAATTTTTGGTCAATTTTTGACAATTTTAACGATGTAACCCCTTACATTTTTTTGAAAAAATGGGCCAATTTTTTTGGCTGAAAATGGCTAACACCTTCAACGGTTTTATTACCATAACTTGGCTAAAATTCAACCGATTTCAGTCTGGTTTCGTTTTTTCTTCTTTGTTTTTAAGTGCGAACAATTCTGCATTTATAACTCGATCACGAATTTTTGGTCAATTTTTGACAATTTTAACGATGTAACCCCTTACATTTTTTTGAAAAAATGGGCCAATTTTTTTGGCTGAAAATGGCTAACACCTTCAACGGTTTTATTACCATAACTTGGCTAAAATTCAACCGATTTCAGTCTGGTTTCGTTTTTTCTTCTTTGTTTTTAAGTGCAAACATTTCTGCATTTATAACTCGATCACGAATTTTTGGCCAATTTTTGACAATTTTAACGATGTAACCCCTTACATTTTTTTGAAAAAATGGGTCCATTTTTTTTGGGACAAAACCCTTCAACGGTTTTTTGATCATAACTTGGCTAAAACTCAACCGATTTCAGTCTGGTTTAGTTTTTTCTTCTTGGTTTTTACACAATTTTAACGATGTAAACATTTCTGCATTTAAAGCTCGATATCTAATTTTTGGCCAATTTTTGACAATTTTAACGATGCCCAAAATCGGTCAAAATTTAGATATCGAGTTTTAATTGCAGAAATGTTCGCTTGTATATACTAAGAAGAAAAGTCCAAACCAAAGCGGTTTTAGCCAAGTTATGATCAATAAACCAATTATGTTATAAGCAATTTTTAAGCCGAAAACTCGAAAAAATTAATTTTGTTATAGAAATGTTTTTTTTTTTTGTTCAAAACATTGTTGTACAGATGTGATTGTTGTAAATGGCAAAAAGAATTCTCCAATCTTGACGTTCTCAGTACAAATTTTTCGCTCGACCGATTTGAGATACCAGGCGAACAGAATGCAGCAGATGGAGAATGAAATTTATTTTTTAATTGGCGCCCCCTGTCGGAATTTGGCTGAAACAGTGCTTTTTTAGCGCCCCCTGTAGGAATTTTTTCTGAAACTTTGCGAGCTTTTAGCTGGGTTTTAAACCTCTTCGAAAAGCTCATTTGTAATGCTTAAAGCTCGCAAAGTTTCAGCTAAATTTCTACAAGAGGCGCTAAAAAAGCACTGTTTCAGCCAAATTCCGACAGGGGGCGCCAATTAAAAAAATAAATTTCAGCCTCCATCTGCTGCCTTCTGTTCGCCTGGTATCTGGTTTGGACTTTTCTTCTTAGTTTTTACAGGCGAACATTTCTGCATTTAAAACTCGATATCTAATTGTTGGCGAATTTTGACAATTTTAACGATGTAACCCCTTAAATTTTTTTGAAAAAATGGGTCCACTTTTTTTGGGACAAAAACCGTCAACGGTTTTTTGATCATAACTTGGCTAAAACTCAACCGATTTCAGTCTGGTTTCGTTTTTTCTTCTTTGTTTTTAAGTGCAAACATTTCTGCATTTAAAACTCGATATCTAATTTTTGGGCAATTTTTGACAATTTTAACGATGTAACCCCTTAAATTTTTTTTTTGGAACAAAAGCCTTCAACGGTTTTTTAATCATAACTTGGCTGAAACTCAACCGATTTCCGTTTGGATTGTTTTTTTCTTCTTGGTTTTCATAGGCGAACATTTCTGCATTTATAACTCTTCAAACTTATTTTTGGCCAATTTTTGACAATTTTAACGATGTAACCCCTTACATTTTTCTTTAAATTGGGTCAAATTTTTTGGCTGAAAATTGCTAACACCTTCATCGGTTTTATGACCATAACTTGGCTAAAACTCAACCGATTTCAGTCTGGTTTGGGGTTTTCTTCTTGGTTTTTAAATGCAAACATTTCTGCATTTAAAACTCTATATCTAATTTTTGGGCAATTTTTGACAAATTTAACGCTGTAACTCCTTATAAAAAAATGAAAAATTCGAAAAATATTGTGGATTTTAGATTTGCTCAATTTCAACTTTATTAAAAGCTTCTTTTAAAACCCTTTATAAAAATGTAAGACATTCCCTAATATTTCATTTTTGAGACGAGTTATGAACATTTGAATTAAGAGATTTCCTAACCTTTCTGGGGTTTCCCGGATCATAATCATAAATACATTTCCAATCTGAAATTGTTGTCTTCTTTAAATTGGTTTTTTATCAATAATTTTTTTTTTAATTTTTGTTTCTACTCTAATGATTGATGATCGATGTTTCTGCAAAGCTCTTCATACGCAAGCTTGTCCACATAACCAATACAAGGCGCCTCTTTACTAAGCCTGCCTGCATAGATAGCGCTGAAACAGGGTTTGTTTAAATTTTCGCATTTATTTTTCAATTCTTATGGACTTAAAAACTAATCAAAACGTAAGAAAATTTTCATAATTTAAGGCTTAATTACACAACGAAAACTCTTTGCTCGAATTGCATTGGGTGTGGGGGATCGCGGTCACATTGTGACGCCAGCAGGGCCTCTAAGAACTAACAACGAATAAATACAGGTTCAATTAAAGCTGACTTATGTACAAGAACGTAAATTAGGCGTGAGAAAGACTTTCTGATGATAGATTTGGTATAGAGCGCAGTTTAAGAAAAGGCTTAGCTCGGGCTAATGCTGCTGTCGCCGCTCCTCGATCCCCTCGCTGTCGTCCAGGCCCCCGATCAGATCCTCCAGATCATCATCGCCGTCGTCCACATCGTCCACAAACTGATCGATGCGTTTGAGTAAGTTGTGTTCGGGGTCCCCCTCCTCCTCCTCCTGCTCTTCCTCGTCTTCCAACTGTCCATCGGTGGCCGTTTCATCATCCATCCCACCCAGCTCCTCTTCGTAGCCCAGCTCCTCGTCATCATTGTACTCCATAACATCGCTGGCGGTGACCCCATCTTTGATCCGTGACTCTGGTAATTGATCATAGTCAAATACCTGACGCGTTGCTCGCGGTGGTGTCTCAGTGGAAATCTGCGACCCTGGATCTTTGCCAGCTCCATCATCCTCTGGAGTGTCTTCCAGTAGACTCTCTATGCTCCCCGCCTTGCTGCCAATCCTCGGTTCCGGTTGCTGCGGCAACAACTTGGTACTAACTGGCTTGAGGACAGTGCTCGTGGTGGGATTTACCTGTGCAGGTGAGCCTGTGGAAGAAGCGATTTCGTGGGCATCGGCAAACATATTGTCCAGTAGGCTCAACAGATCACTAACTTCACTGGGAGGTTCTGGCTTAGCTTCCGGTTGAATCAAGGGAGCAGTGGTGCTGACAGGAGCTCTTGGGGTTAATGCTACAGTGGGTTTTGGAGTGGTACTGCTCACAGGAGCCCTAGTGGATGTTGTAGCAGGAGCCTTAGTTGATTCTGGAGCCTTGGTAGGGGTAAAAACAGGAGTTTGAACTAAGGGAGTTTCCGTTGGTAAAGGCTGTTTCGTTGTCGGTTCCCGTGTAGTTGTAGTCGTCGTCGTCGTCGTCATCGTCATGGGCGTGGTTTTTGTGTGCAAGTGCTTGACCTGATAGGACTCAACCGTTCCCCTCTTCTCGTTCGGATCGGCTATTCTGACCACAGGCTCCCGCTTGGAGATAACCGGCACTATCTTCGGACTATGCGGATCCAATTCGTTTTGGCCATAGGTCTTCACCTTGGAGTGACCCTCGATAATGAGGTACATGGGCCCCAATAGGGGCTTCGGTGGCTGCTTATAATGGGAGAAAAGCGAATCGGTGGTGGGTTCACTTGGCGCTGGAGCCACTGTGGGTCGCTGGGCCAGATTACTCGTTTGGGGGATCAGCAATCGGTTGCTCGTTGTGCTGGGGCTAGTGGTGGATCGCTGATATATTGGCAAAGGAGTTGATGTGGTAGACGTAGTAGTCGAGCTGGTAACGAGCATGGGTCTGAAGCCAGAGCTACTTGTCTGCGGTGTGGGTGTGATGTAGATCTCCTGCTGCGCCTCCTGCCTGGTGGCCACCGTGGGCACTGCAATGGTGGGCGGTCCAGGCACAAAAGTCACAGGAGCATAGGTAAATGGGGGCCGGGTAGAGCTGATTCCAAAGCCAGCTGGAGGCAGTGGATGATGAGGCTTACTGGTGCCCATGAGGTACTTGGTGGCGGGCATCGTGGGCTTTACCTTCGGCTTGTTCATCACCACCTCCTTTTGGAGCAGTTCATGCAGCCAGGGCTTCCGCAGACCCACCTTCGATGCGCCCTGATGTCCTGGCAGGGAGTTGGGGGAGTAGGCAACCGGCTGCGCGGGATGGGGCCTCGAGAAACTGAAGGCGTGCATGGATTCCTGGAGATGTGGGTCCGAGTAGCTGAACCGATGTGGCGGCATGCTGGACATGCTGCTTAGCCAGGGCGTTGAAGACGATGCGGAGGTGGAGGAGGTGGAGTAGTGACCCATCGCTGGTTGGTGATAAATCACTGAGGAGGTCATGGACGGTTTTGGCGCTGGCGAGCTCATCGTGTGACTGAGGCTCATGTAAGATGTGGGTGCTCCTGTGGCCATCATACTGTGTCTGTACTCTAGATGGGGCACGGAGGGGCCGCTCGATTTCACCATCATCATGGGTGGTGGCATCAAGTGGGTGTGGGGCATATGCTGAGCCTGCTGCGGGATCGGAGAATGGTGCTGCATATGCTGAGTCTGATGCAACATCTGTGCACTGTGTTGCTGTTGCGTTGGCGCATAGTAGCTTCTCCTGATGGCTGCATATTTGGCTTGCTGCTGCTGCTGCTGCTGCTCCTGATGCTGGTGCTGGTGCTGGTGCTGGACCTGGAGTTGGTGCTGGGGCTTGTATTGCTGGTGACCAAGTCCAACCGGCGGATAGGAATGCGAATGCGGCACCCTTACCCGTTCGCTAGCCACACCCAGCAGCAGCACCTCGCTCTTGGTCTTGTTACGAAGCACCTCCGGCGGCAGCTCCTTCTTCCTGGCCTCCGGATTACTCTGGCCCGTGCTGTTGTTTTCTGCCCAGTAGCGCACTCGGTCCAGGGCCGGAGGGCTGTAGTCGTAGGTGGGATCCTTTTGTAGGGGATCCCCGTGACCAAGGGGACGCCACTCGTTGTTATTGTTGGGATCTAGTCGCGGCGCTGTGGAAGACAGAGAGAGAGGATGCAGAGGCAAATGATTGAGTGCCGTATCAATTTACTTTTACAAGTGCAACTTTAATTGCCCCCCAAATGGCCGGCAGGCATCTGAGCTGTGGCTGGGGAAGCGGTTAGGAGCAAGGAGTTAGGAGCTAGGAGCTATGGCTGGAGTCTGGCCAAATCATAACTCGTTAAAGTGTTAACAAATGTTTTTGTCCCGTCACTTGGTCCGGCTGGCATCCTGGTTGATCAAGACGAAAAAGAGAGGGGAGCCTAACGAGTTCCAAGCTATACAAGGCTTAAATAATATTTTTGAATGCCTATTTATGAAGTCAAATGCAGATTTAAAGACTTCATCCTACCCTATTCCTATCTTACATTCTTGTAATTTTATATTCAAACTTTACTTATGAAAGGACTCTTTATGCTGGTGCCATTCATATAGTCAGGAACCAATGAATAATTTGCTATAGCATTTCAATGCAGAACTCATCAAACTCCCCATTTTGTGGCCAGCTAGCTGACTTCAATCGATTTCGAATACATTTTTGCATAAATTGATTTTAATGCCCGCAGACAGTGTGCAAGATTGCACGTTGCACTCCATTGAACCTGTAGCCTGTAAGCCGCCAACTGGGATTCGATGAGTCGCTTAGCTCCTCGCCATGTGGCTCCGCTGCTAATTAAGCCGGTGTCAGGGGCCAAGCCGCCAAAAGAGCCCCGTGAACGTGAACCCAACGCCCACCTGCCAGCAGTCGACACTTCGGGCTCCTCCGACGTGTCGGCAGGCGTTGATCAGTGGGGGCCACGACCACGGCAATCAGCACGGCAAACAGACAGACACCCAGACACAAAGCTGGACCCACTTGGGCTTTGACTTGGACTCCACTCCGCTTGATTGACTGATCAACGAACTGGGCAAAATACGTGGCAGAGGCGGCGAAGGCGCAGGCGAAGGCGACGACTGTGAATGCGGAGGCCTGATAAATTATAAGCTAAAACCAGACAAATCGCTTTCCATTTGAGCGTTCGCAAAAACACGCGGAGCTATGAGCTCCCAGCTCCCAACTCCCAACTCCCAGCTCTCAGTCTTCATAGCTCTTCGACGTGAGGACATGCACTTGGCCTAAGCGGAAATGGCCACTCATGCATCTTGATCTCTTTCTAAAATTGTTTTCCAATTCCCTCAACGAAACAGTTTAAGCTCTTAATATAAAATGTGTAAACTATGAGCAAGTTATTTTTATGTTTTAAATTGTTATTCCCAAGTCCTAGGATAGATGTTAATGGGAAGAAAAATGATTAAATTAAAAACCTTTTCATGTAGTATATTAATTAAATCATATTAAAACATATTTAAAGGTAAATGGTAATTTCGGAGAACCTTTTCAAACTGAAGAGTGATACTTTACAGAGCATTCAAGTATTCGGTTAGCCCTTGCTTTTTACTTCATAATGGGTGGGTGCGCTGCCTATACTCGGGTGGCTTGGAGTCCACTTCACCGAGTGCCACTCCAGTCTACTCAACCCCACTCCAATCCCATCCCAGGCAATCAAGTACATGCATCTGTATCCCATTTATCCTTGCATAATTGCCTGCGACCACGAAACAATGTTGCCAGACGATTTTCACTTTCATTCACATTAAAATGCCTCGCATGATTGCGTTCAAAATTGTTTGATCTCCTAATGCTGGCCATTAAAATAGTGCCCACTCCCAGTCCCCACTCCCCAGTCCCCACTCCCCAGTCCCCACTCCCCAGCGCCCAGCTCATCCGCACACTCCACTCCTCCCGCTAGCCAAGCACCCAATTATGTTGGCGAAACAAAATCAAAGTGCAAATCTTTCATATTTTTCATTTCGCTGCGGTTGTTGTTCGCTCACCTGTTGTCGCACCGGGCGTCGGAGCAACCTCATCCTGACTGGCATTTGTCTTCGTCTCAGTCACCGTCTTGGTCACCGGCACCGTATCCGTCTGAGCCGCCGCCGTCGACGTCGCCGATGCGGTTGTTGATTGAGCCAAGACCTCGATCACATGGCCAGAGGCGACACCGTGGTGCAGGAGGAGGCAGAGCAGACCAAGTATCGTAACCAAATCGCGGCTCTTGTGGCGTTCACTAATCATCGTGGCTCGGTTCGTTGATCGGTCTGGTCGGTTTTTCTCGTCTTATCTGGAATTTTGTTAAATTGTTGAGTTTCGGTTATGACTCGCTGGTGATTTAATATGCACATCGATATCGATTGTGTCCGCCGAACTTGATCTCTGCAATTTCAGCAATTTTCCGCCGCAATCGATTCTTAGCTATTGGATAACGTCCGGCAATGAGGAAGTTTGCCGGTTGTTACTACTCGGACACACTGGAGTCACTTAACAGGTTGTTATCCAGATTGCTGGGAACTTAATTTGCGGCTGCCATGCCTGCATTTTTCAATTCAGGTAGCCTTTAAGTTGTGATCATAAAATGGAATGTCTGATTAATATTCACTAAAGAGCAAAGAAAATTAACCTTTCACTTGGCTCGATTTGTTAATGAAAAAAGGTATTAAATAGAGAATTAATTTTGCAAAGTGGATTATAACAGGGTATTTTGGCTAACGAAAATTGACATGGGAAAGGATTTTACCGTTATGGGAGATCCGTTTATAAAATATTGGCCTTTCTTATCAGAAAGTGGGGTATATTTTAATTTAGTACTGTTCAGATACAATGAATTGTTGTCTAGGATGGTAAAAAAATATATGAAATTAAAATTTAAAAAAAAAAAATTACAGGCTTATTTTTGTGCCTCTTGTATGCAAATTGTGGCTCACTATTTTAATCTTTACATTTAAGTTCAAAAATTTTAATAAAATAAATAAAATAATAGTATGTAAATAATAAACAATTATAAAATTAAATATGAAAAAAATTAAACAAATATTACTTATAGAAATAATGTATTTTCAACCCTATAATGAATAGCTTAAAATATTTGGTTTTAAAAACGAAAGACTTAAGACACGAACTCGAAATAATTGCATGATAGTTTAATTGTTATAATCGTAATACTATTGTTTTTTATTGGAATCTTTAAGGGACTTTAAAGATTCTCACAGTCCCAACCAAACTGAAGTTCCCATATTGAAGTAAAACGCCAGTTTAAGGGCCTACACACGCAACCCTTTCAGCGACAACCGCCCGGATCGAAGAGATTGATACGATTAATTCATAATTTATGGCATTAAGCGGCGGAGGGCAGGCGGCAGACGAACAGCGTGACTGGGCAGAAGACTCCCCGGACAGACAGACAGAGAGCGACCGGGAGACTCGCACGACCTGGGTGGGCGGCGGTCTTTCTTTTGGGCTTTCTTCGCGTAGCAGTTCCCTTCGATTGTCCTGAGGGCTTCTTATCATCATCCTCCTGCCCAAGTTGCATGTCATCTTTGTCTCTCTGTATTTTTTTTTTCGTTTTTGTTTATGGAATATATTTTTCGACCAGCGCTTGCCTGCGCGTTCCGTTCCCATCGAAAGTGAAACTTGTGTTTTTTGATCGTAAAAGAAAATTTGCATTTATTTTGCAGCGGCTGTGCCGGCCAGTTTGTTGTTGCCGGCGTGCTGCCACGCTTTTAGCTGTTGTTGCTGCCGCTGCGACTCGGTCGGCGGCAATCGTAAAAATTAACTTGATTACTACACGCATAAATAAAGCCATTAAATGGCAAACATCTTGCTATGGCAGCAATTAAAATCAAATAAAATTCGCCGACGGCCAAGAAAATGGGGCTGGTTATTTGGCCTTGCAATTGAATATAATTTGGCCCCGCCAAACAAACAGATTTTCCTTGTATTTTCCCACTTATGATTTCCTCCCAAATTTTTCAGTGGTCACCGGAGAGTTCCTCTATCGTCAGAAGTTGTCGTCATTACACGCAGTAGACCTAACTTGTTTTGCCACTCTCGATCTCGTTTTGCTTGAGTTATTTAATTGTCATTATTGTGATACACCGCACATTTGCATAAGCCAATCCGTGTCACTTTGTAATGCGTTTAATTACGCATAATTTCTGTGTTGTTTAGGTTTATTGTGTTTACATGACAGGAGAAATGTGAGCTGGCCGCTAAGTGAGTGTTGTCGCCAAGTTATATGTGATTATCTGATATGCTAATAATATGCAATTTGTGCAATCATCGGAATAAGTTTTTTTCAGCTGCTCATTAAATTATAGAGCAGAGATCTATGAAAATAGTATTTACAGATACTTTTTTTGGGGGTCTTAAGCATTGGTTTCATTTTGGATATATCCTACATATATATATGTTTATACAAGTAAATTTTACAACACCTTGACTCTCTGCCATTGTCTGAGTTAAGTGTAGCAATATTTAGTAATATTTTTGTTGTAAATAATTACTATTGCTCCTTAAATGCAATCTTCTCTCCCAAATAAATATCTTAAAGTGGCAAATAAATATACTTTAATAATTACCAAACTTTCAGGCAGAGATCTTGAACCTCGATTAATTCAGTTGATGGAACAACCCACACAATGTGAAAACATTGATGTGAACACATCAACTTAATGCCCCGTATCATAAATGCATTCCCGGCACTTTCGATCGGTGTCTCTTAAAAGCCGGCGATCAGTCACTTATAGTAAACCCAAAAGGCTCCACTGGAGACCTGAGCCATTGAGATTCGGAGGAGAGATGGAGATGGAGATGGAGATGGAGTGAGAGATGCACTCGATGCGACAGCTGTTAAGTGGACGGCTAAGCCAATGAGTGTAAAAAAGGCAGTCACAAAAAGCCGATGAGCAAGCAAACAGACCAATAAATAGACAAACAACCGAAGCAGAGACCAAATAGCCATTCAAGTGCGCGACACTTTTTATGCGTTAAGTAAAAGATAGCAACGGCAGGCAGCGACATAAACCAGCAACCTGCAGCAGCACAGGGGCAACACGGGCAACATGAAACTGGCGCACAGAGATGCATACCAACATGGCAGCGTATTAGCCAAAGACAAATACTAATTGCAGCCAAAGCAGCTGCCACAGAAGCAGCATCTGCGGCAGCAACATCACCATCAACATCAGCGGCAACATTAGCTGCAACCTCAGCAACATCAACATCGTCGGATGCATCAGCACTACAGCAGCAGCAGCAGCGGCAAGAGCGTCAGCTTTTTGTTGCCGGCAGTTAATTTCATTTAAAGAATGTCATCTTCACTTTAAGTGAAAGATAAATGCGCAGAGTAGCCCCGGGAGTGCCGGGAAAATCAACTGTCTGCCCTTTCTCCCCTCATTCTGTCCACGCGGCGTATGAGTGATGCCCGTTTGTTTGTCTGCTTTTCCACCGAATAAGCGTCGTCGCGTCTTAATTCTTTGCGCAAAGTTAGCAGGATCGTAAAAGAGGCGAAACATTCGATTTCGCTCGGCGAAGAAAGGTGGAATTTATGAGCAACATCCGCACTCGTGTATTATACCATTGAAAACCGAGAGTTGATTGATGGTAAATGCGTTTAAGTAGCCACCAAGCTGGACCAAGTGTTGCTACTTGTAAGCTGCTCTTTAGGAGCTTAGTTGTAATAAATTCTATTATTTCCGCCACATATTAGGCTCTCTGAAATACTTTACAAATATCTAAATCTTAAAAGTTTATACTTAATAGCGAAAGTGTAGAATTTGTCCTCTCTTCAGTAGGATTAATAAATCCGATCCTTCTTTCTGCGTGACTGATTTCTGTAATTTGTCTATCGAATATATTATGTAAATAATTTTGAACAAAACCTGCTATTCACACTCACTTATTTGTAAATGCTAAACTGCACCTGAAACTTAGCAGGCACTTTATAGGCATCGTACACGATCTTCGCTGATCATACACGATGTCGGCGATCAACTTCAACAGAAATAAACACAAATCGTTGTGAATAATCAGACATGATTTCTACTGATCACACGTAGGCTTACATGTGTTTAACTTATTCAAACATACGATCATGTCGACCGCCTGGTGGTCTAATGTGGTCATATCTTTTGTGACTTGATGGCTTTACGATCCTTGCTTACCACAAATTGAATGATTTTAATAATGGAGAAACAGCTACAGATGATTTAAGGAAATTAAAGAATACGCTTTCAATTATAAGTTTCTAAAATAAAACATAAGAAATTTATAAATTAAATACGAATTAATCTTTCGCGGCCGCAAAGTCCTGCCCTCGAAGATTTAAATAAAAGAAAGAAAGCAGCGGATTGGTTCTTTCACTTTCACTAGCTTATAACCATTGTTAATAATAGCTGCTTCTACTTTTAATTGTGCAAACATTTCAGAATTTTCCTCAACAATAACACATTTTTTTCAATTTCAATAATGATGCATAGCATCTTATTTTATACGATTTATTCTAGCACTTTCACAGGCTTACACCATGTAGGCAGGATCTTACATCACCTTAGTTTCCGGCCAAGTGGCTTACCATTCAATGACACTCGCACAGGAAGAGAGATATTTCCACGAATTGGCAAATAATTTGCTTTAATAATTTGTAGGCGGTTTTTAATCCGGGTTTTTCCAGGCGGCGAATGTTTGCCAACTAATTTGCAGTCATTTCCTTGCCGACAATTGTCACAAATCAATAATCAAACACAAAGCCAACGGGCAAAGGCACTGTGCACACAGTCGGCCAGACAGCGAGTCCGAGGCTGGAAGGCCAGAAGACATTTCATTTCATTCAGTAAATTTCACTTTTAAACGACCAGCGCGACCGATGAAGATAGCAGCTCTGCGAGCCTCTTCTTCTTCGGGCCGACAGACATTCGCACGGCTTCGGCCTCGGGTTTGGTTTTGGCTTTGGTTTCGGATTCGACTTGGCCGGGATCTTGGGATCTTTCGATTTTTATGGAGGAGCCAGGCCAGGAAAAACGACGACGGAGGCTTCAAGTTTCTCGCTCGCAGTGCCAGTGCATCCGTTTCAAAACGCGTCCGTTTGTTAACTGATTTCGCGTGGTCTTGGCCAAAACTCAAATTCGAAACTGTTAAAAGCCGCCGAGGCAGTGGCAGTGGCAGTGGCAGAGGCAGCGACTGTGGCAGCGGCAGCAACGGCGCCGCCGACTGAGATTGCAGGTACAACGAACCAGGCCTGCACTTGTCTCGGCCGCTGCCGTCGCTTTTGGCCAAAGCCAAAGCCAAAGCTGAAGCCGAAGCCAAAGCCAGAGCCAAAAGCAAAAGCCAAAGCGAATCAATAAACACATGCGTCGCAGTCACAGCTGGCGTCGCCGTCGGCAGCATCGTCGCCAAAGTTGTCGTCTTTTCGCTTTTTGTTGCTGCTGCTGCTGCCGGTTGTAGTTGCTGCTGCTGCCACTTCTGCTCCTGCCGGTGTTTGGTGTTGGTGTTGCCGCTCTTGTCCAGAGACAGACTCACTTTTCACCGCCTGCAACATGTTGCTGCTGCTGCTGGCCAAGAATATTCGTCTCCTTTAAGATGATAAAGAAAATAATGGCAGCAATTACAGCCAAGTTTCGGAAAATTAATTAAGTTCAAGTAAGGCAAATTTAATTTGTAGACATTATTATTATATTTAATTTTTTTTTCTCAAAGAAAATTAATAGTTTTTTGTTATCGTTTTAATAAATACTGTTAGGGGTTTTTGCTTGAGGTTCACTTCATTATAAAATAAATAAAAAGGTTTCCATAGTAGAATACCTATTTCAATACCTATTTTAGTCTCACTCCGTGATTATATTATATATAAAATAAAATAAAATTCCTTAAATAATTTAAGGAATTATTTTGCTTTTAGAACTGCATATTTAAATCTGAGACTTGACGCTTGTTTCGCTCACCAACTTACTTGTTCTACTCTGTGATTATAGCTTGGGCTTTCGCTTTTCGCCATCACCTGTCCGGTTGCATAAAAACCGAAAATCTTTTGGCAAAATAAATTTCTACTAGCGGTCAACAAAACGTAAAATATGTTAAAAGCCTTGGGCACAGCAAAAAACAATTGGCAATAGTCATGACATGACTGGCTGTCAATTGGCTTTGCTGTGGCTATTGCTGCTGGGCGTGTGCGTATGGTAGTTGAGGAGAAGATGGGAGATGAGAGAGTGAGCCGACGGACATGTGCATTCGAAACTTGTCAGGCGGCCAACAAAAAGTACCTCAAAAGCAGTGGCAACAAAAGGAAACAAAAAACACGAAAAATTATGCTGATGTCTGGGTGTTGTTGTTAGGCCACAGAGCCTCCCTTTGTGTCCCCTTTCTCTCGAAACGTTGAAGGTGTCAATTAAGGCGCAATGCTACAAAAGTTTCGAGCCCCCAACGGAAAAACGTAAGGCAAATCAAAAGACTTTGGCAACGAACTTGACACATGACTTTCCTAACCTAGAATGGCAAAACATGCAAATATCCAGGCGATGCGCACTTAAATATTTATGGTTACAGAATGTCAAATGATTAGTAATTATTCCGCTTTCTATTTGTTCTTTTTACAAATATTTATTATATCAATTGAATGAATAAATAAATTAGTCGAATTACAATTCGAATTGTATCTTGCTTTTTAACTAATCTACTTACTCATTATTTCTAAATCGCACATATGTCTATCATTTTGTTACTATACCATAAATAAATTCACATCTGCGACAGCCACATTACTTAGTAAATCATCATGAAAAGCATTTCGTACATTTTGATCGGTTTTATGGGATGCAATCAAGTCAGAGCGAGGACCAAATCATCGCAAATCACACCGGTGTCCCTCATGAAAGCCCCCCAACAATAATTTGTTGCCGCGAAAATCATCGAGTGAGTTTCCTCAGTCAGTTGGTCACTTGGCCAGGCTCGTTAACTTGTTTCTGCTGCCACTTGGCCAGTTGCAAGGCCATCGCCGAATGGCGAGTGCCGCGTTTTCCGAACGCCGAACACCGAGCTCACCCCCGCCGGCGAACTCGAGCCCCCCTTAATTAGCGCATGTGTTGCATGCGGCCGTGTTGCATGTTGCATGCTGGCAGCTATATCGCTGTTGCCGTTGCCGTTGCCGCTAAAGCCTTTATGGCTGTTGTTGTGCCTTGTGCTCCACTCGGCCGTGTAAATTGTATCAATAAATTTATTGATTTCAACTGTTGCTGCTGACTTGTTTAATATTTTGCGACGATTTATGTTGCAGGCATGCAAATTTTAGTATTTATTTGCTTTGTCGGTGCGCCAGAGGAGCCGGCGGATGGTGCTTTCGGCTGGGGGATGATGATGCCGCACCGGCATTAATGAACATGTCGTCTCCGCCGAGTCGTCGCTCTCTGGAAAGAGTCATCAAGAGGCACACGCATGGCAAATTTGTGTGCTCGGGCTGTCAGCTCTTGTCGCGTTGCTCCTGCCCCGCCATCTTCATCTACATCTCGTATCTAATCTAGCTCTAGTTGGTATCACACTAGAAATAATAGTATATCGTTCTTTATAATATAATATTTTTATTTCAGATTTATCCTACACTTCTTTTGTATATCCTAATGTATTTAAAATTTAAGAAATTGCTGGATTTTGCAGTTTTGCTAGATTTTTCCTTTGATTTCAATTATGAAATGCTTTACTTTTTCAATTAATTCACTAAACAAGTTACCCAAGAAACTAAAAATCGACACGCAAACGTAAAAAAAAACCCTGTATTATGTATTAGCTTAAAGTCCGAGGAAATGACTTTGTTTACTGTGAATTTTGCACTAATTTGTAAGAGTGCAGTCGTGGCTCCTGCTCGTGCCCGTGTGGTTTAATGACAGAAATTAGGCAACCTTTCACTTGCACATAATTTCACCCACACACACCCTGTCGCACTGACTTATACAGAGACACTTCCGGCACTCGGCGAGAGTTTTTTAAATTTTTCATTTTCGGTTTTCTGTTTTTTTGGCCCGTCTGCACGCCCATAGAACACTTTCGTTCATTGGCCAAGCCATTAAGCCGCCTCGCACATATTTTTATTGTTTTGCATTTGGGGTTAGGGCAATTTCTACGGCCATCGACTTGGCAGTTCCCATTAGCCAGTTGCCAGTTGCCACCTGAAAGCACCTGCCGTGCATGCCAAATCAGGTGAAAAGCACTGCCGCTGCCCGCAAAGACGTCGCCCGGTGCATTGCTAATTAGATAAACAAATTTTTCAATTTGTGCCTTTTTTTGTTTTCTTTTTTTTGTTGGGACGCACTGTGCACAGAGCAACTCGCACACTCGCTCGCACGCCGCCGGACATTGTTGCACGCACTCGAATTATTGAAAAGTGAAATAAGCTGAGAAAGGTGGCAGCTTTTGGAAGGAAAGTGGGTATCTCGAATGCTCTTTAACTTCTAAAATATATTACTTTGGAGGCCATAATGTAAACAGAGGGAAAAATAAAATCCTGATGGTTTGGTAGATAAGAAATCATACTTTGACTTCAATGTTAAAGAACTGTTTTATATTTATGAATATACAAAATTAAAAGTATATGATGCGGATTTTCCTCTTAAATGTTTAACACTAATCTCTCCTAAGGGTGTTAATTCCCCTTAAAAATAAAATGACAAGACTGTCCTCTTGGCTCCCCGTCAAAGTAGACCGACCCTTTCATTGGGTGTCACGGTGATAAATACACAAACAGTCCGTTGCTTAGTTTCTAAAAAAGAAAGTGAAATTCGAATGCGGACAGAACGAAGCGCAAAGTGCGCGGCCCAGGCAGTTCCCAACATGGCCAACTTGGCCAGGACCAGGCCATCACCAGCTCACACACCACACCATTGGCTGCCACAGCAATCGCGGCAAAAAGAGCGGCCAAAACAGAGGCTAAAACCTGACTGAGCCCCGCCGAACGGCAGCGAGTCATTCACAAGTTGTGATGCTAAACAAATATGACTAATTATGGAGGAACTGACGCACTAAACAGCGCCACATAATGCGCCCGCCGTCTCGGTTTCGACGTAGATGGTCCACGGATGGTCCGGAGCCAGGAGGCAGGACCGGTTTTCGGTCTGACGGTCTGTCCCGGGCGGCCGGGGGACCCCAAGCCAAAACCAACACCCGCAATTTCGCCAGTTCGTGGAAAACCGATCGATTGTATGAATGAAATGCGTTTTACGCGACAAAGTTGCCACCGATCTCTGCTGGCGGTTGTACACTTTGAAAAATGTTTTTTCTGAAAAGTTAGAGAATGCTTAACATATGTTATTTTTTGAGAAGCTTATTAGAGGAAAATACATTTATTTTTGACTGCAATAATTAGCTTTGCTCCTCCCCTCAGATCAAGTGCCAACCGGACGTGCCACATGCTCACCGTGCAGACTGGATGGTAGCCGGAGCAGTGTCATGGGTAGCCACCGCAGTATGTGGCGACCTCGCCCTCGTGAGCTGCACATCAATCGCTTTACCGATCAATCCCCCAGAGGCTTCGCAGATGCGGGTCAAGATGTGAAGGCGCCAAGTATAAATGGGCCGACACTGCGCTGGGGTATCGCGCCCGTCAGCCTGATGGCGGATGACTTTGCCGCAGCTTTGAGTGTCCTGCCACCTCAACACCATCGCATCGTGTCCTGTGTGGCCGCCTACCAATCGCACGCCCTCGCCTTTGCCGACCGCCACAAAGTAAAGAATGTATACACCAGCTTTGAGGACTTGGCCAAATGCCCGGATGTTGGTGAGTTGCCGGGAATTAACAGGATTTTGTTTGGCTTTTGCTTCACATTTAGTTATAATTTTTTTCTGGGCTCACGTGGCGTATGTGTAATATTTTTTAATTTCAATTTTTATTTTCTAAATTCACGTTTGCAAAAATGCCAAAACAATTTGTTAAATTTTTAATGCCAACTTACTAATCCAATTGTTGAAGCTCAGACGTTGTGTACATCTCCCCGCTGAATCCCCAGCACTCGGAGCTGTGCCACCTGATGCTCAACCACGACAAGCACGTGCTCTGCGAGAAGCCACTCTGCATGACGGAGGAGCAGGTGATCAAGCTGCTGGACAAGGCGAGTGCTAGACGCCTTTTTCTCATGGAGGGCATGTGGCCGAGATGCGTGCCTGCCTACCATTACCTGCGCCACCAGATCCTGCGAAATCGCCTTGGCGAGCTTCAGCATGTCCATTGTACACTAGGGCTTCCAGTTTCCGACAGGTGAGCTCCCTCTTAAGTGCCGCATCCCATCGTGAGGAGACCTATCTACTGATCTTACTCCTCCAGTAGGCTGGCCCTTTATGGCGGAGTCACCAGCGACTTTGGCGTCTACGGAATGCAGTTGGCACTCTGGGTATTCCGCGAGGTGCCGCGTTGCCTTAAGGTTAGCGGCAGTGTCAACTCGGAGAATGTGGATGTGGCTGCCAATATCGAGATGTGCTTCAGTCGCGGCAAGCGGGCTTTAATCGAAGTCAGCTCGGAGGAAAGGCTGGATAACCTGGCCATCATTCAGGGCAATGAGGGGAGCATCAAGGTGAGTCTGAAAGTTAATGTTTTACTGAAAAAGAAAGAAAGAATTAAGAAACTTTTTCAACTGCTGCCGTTAGATGGGCAACTACTGGTGCCCCACGCGCCTGATCACCGAGCAAGTGGACTATGAGTTCCCCCTGCCGGGCACCGAGGAGACGCCCGCCACCCATTACCACAATCGGCTGGGCATGTGCTACGAGGCCGAGGAGGTGAGGAACTGCATCCTGAAGGGCAAAAACGAGAGCAATGTCTTCAGCCACAGCGAAAGTCTGCTGCTGGCCAATCTAATGGACACCATCCATTCCGAACTGGGTGTGGGCGAGTTTGCTATGACACGAAAGCTTCCCAATTTGCAGGAGGAGGTCTACAGTGGCCGGGATGTCGTGCAGGATCCCGAGGAGCTGGGCAGCGAGACGTGTCGCGTGGTGCAAGATATCTGCACGGGTGAAACCCTTGCACCCAACAATGAGGAGGAGAAGCTACCAAAGGCTGTCGATGCTCCCTAGAAAAGGGAGCGCGGTGTTGTCGGTGAAATAGTCTTGTCCAGTAATGTCATAAGTTATGTCAAAATCAGTATTAATTATACCGAAACCAGAATGTTTTTATTAATAGATAAAATAAAATGAAGTTTTTGTGTTTTCGATTTATGCTTTTATACATTTACATGGCATCTACATTAGTGACCTCTGTTGGTGAATGGAAAAGATCATAGAGTAATACTTATAATGTGAGTGCCAAGCCAAAATGCTATGTTTATCCAATACACACACCGTCTGTGGTAAAGTAAAATTGGCTTGGTGGAATTTCATTTTAAGACTCCATTATTCTTTAAATTCATTTTTAGTTTATATTGATAATTCCCAGGACTTTTTTGTGTATTTCTGTTAACATTATATGCTTATAAATAAATGCCTATTAAATTTAAGGATGCCAGAAACACATAGAGAAACTTTCTTGATATTTGATGTATATTACGTATACGCTTCAGGGTTTATTAACACATTGACAGTCTTTTGAAGTAGTTCGGACACGCACAACTTTAATAAAGTAAATTCATCAAAATGTAACTCTCAATATGAAAGCTGTTTAAATAAAGGAATATTTATCTACTGCTTCTTCACCTTCTTCTTCTGAGAAGCTTTGTTCGACTTGCCAAACACCTTGCGCCATACGAATTTCCAAAAGATCTTGTTGATGATGAAGATCACGTAGAGCAGCAGGGCAGTGATAATGCAGATATCCAGATTATTGCTGGCGACGAAGCTCATGTGCACCAGAGGACTCTGCATGTGGGCGGCTCCGTGATGGCGGATCACGTACTCCGTCCAGTAGACCACCGAATCCTGAGCACTCATCGGACGATCGCGGTACAGCTGAGAGAAGCTCTTCAGCTTCTGGGCGTATTTGGGGTTATCAATGATTTCCTTGATGGTTTCCTTAAACTCGGTGACATCCAGAGAATTGAGTTCCAGCCGGAGGCCATAACCACTCTCCACCAGCTTATCGGCGTTTCCGGGCTGATCGGCGAAGACGGGAAGGGCCAGCATGGGTACTCCGTGGTGCTGGGCCTCGGCCACTCCACCTTTACCGGCATGGGTGATGAACAGCTTAATCTTGGGGTGTGCCAGGATATCGTCCTGGGGCAGCCACTTTTTGTAGAGAATATTTGATGCCTTGCCGGGGATATTCTCAAGGTCGTCCCACTTCCAGATCACTTGCTGCTTCAGGCCGCTCAACACCTTAAAGATATTGTCCACCACTCCTGGCTGCAAATGTTCGCCCTTCAAATTGGAGCCAAGGCTGAATAGGATAGCTCCGTTTCGGCCCTTATCGAGAAACTCCTTGATGTCCTCCGGCAAAGGATCGGGCTTGCTCTTCACCTGGATGCCGCCAATCTCGACAATACCAGGAACATTCGGACGGATGGGTCCTTCGCTGATGCCGTGGGCATTGCAGAAAACCAGGGAGACGTTCTTCTTAGCCTCCTGAAAGGTGGGCATCGATTTGTCCTTGCCCCAAAGGCGACTGTAAAGGGAAGATTAAGCTGTTCAGGTATCGGTAATAACTGCGCCTATAATCTCTGCCTACATGTATTTCTATGAGCTAAAGTAACATACCTAAGGGCACGTATAAGATAATGATTGATCTAAAGAGCGGATAATAATTGTAGATTAAAAATCATTATACTTACTCGTAGAACTTGTTGTATTTGTGGTTTAGGTAGATATTGAGAGCATTGAAGCCCAAGGTGGTAAAGAAGTTTTGGACCCTCTGCTGGAAGTTCATGGCTTGTCCTGGGGCCACGGCTATCTGCATTTGAGGTACGCTGAACAGCTCGGGGTTGCCGAGCACCTCGTTGACCATGAGCACGGGTTGGCCCATCCAGGAAACAATTACGGGGCAGTTAAACCTGGCCCCCAGGGCCACCTGGTAGGTGTTGAAGAAGAAGCCGACGAACACCACGTCGAACTGGTTGCCCTTGTTGAGATAGAGCTCCTGAAAAAGTGGATTCTCCAGCACGTCCGCTTGCTTCTCGATGAGCATAACCAGGGAACCGAAAATGGACTTCATGGTTGTCCAAATCGACGGCTTTTCCTTTGCCAAACCGGAGAGGCCCGCATGAAGGAGCTTCTCCTCCTCGGCGCTAACGGGAACAACAATGTGCTTGATGCTCTCGTGTGTCACTTTGGGTGGCACCACAGAGAGGACAGTCACATTGTGACCCTTCTCAGCCAGTGCCTTCATGATGGACATGTGCACGATGAAGTGCGAGGTACTGTGACTGGTGAATACGCCCAGGATATTTGATCCTTCGCTGCCCTGGGGCATCGACTGCAGGGCCAAGAGGGCCACCAAAAGGCCGCCGAAACTGCAGCCCAACCAGGTGCTTTGGTGGAGTGTCATAGTTAGCACTGTTCGCGTTCGCGGTCAAGAGAATACTGATTAAAGCAATGCCAGAGTGGACCTATCTTATATTCCCTTGGCGGAGCGATAACGTTTAGTAGTCGTTTGTTTAATCTGCATTTTTATTTAAGATTGTACAATTTTCACAAGTGTTGTACGATATGAATGAAGAAAGATTACTGGTGTCTGGCTGGCCGCAGATGAACTATTCCATTTTATTTTAAACACTGTGCTACAGCGATTTGAAATACTAAAAGAGCGAGCAAAAATTACACAGAATAAAAATGTACAAAAAATATTTTAGAAACTTCTATAAGGAACATATTTTAAGGTATTCACAGCCATCAAATTGTATGTACATAATAACCTTATCTAACCCTATCTATGCCTCTTTAAATGTAGCTTCCAAGAAATTTAATTTGCAGCACAGTTTAAATTAGATTTGACCGGATACACGTACAATTTTTTATAGATTTATACTTAATCGTGATTGTTGGGCTTGGTCAAGCTAAAATATATTTTTGACTCTATAAATTACATAAATTACAAGGCAGGCGAAGTTAAAATTCCAAAGTAATATTTTTCATGAAATCAAAATCGAACGACCAAATTAAAAAAATATTAATATGCAGAGAGTTCTTTGTGTTTTATTTATAAATGTTATAAATACCATATTGAGAAGTTGTGAATTATATTGCTAGTTCCTGAATCTTGATTTACATATATTTTTAAAGGATTTTTTTTATATATTTTTGAAATCAGGGACTTTATAAACAGAAGGAGGGCAATTTGCTACCCGCAGACACAAATAAACAAATAAATAAAAGCAAGGATAAGATAATGATAAATTAACCACTGGCAATTCTTAGTCAACATACGAACCATGTGCTGTGGTGAATAAACACCAACGAGGTAAAACGGATTTTCATTTGGATTTTTAGTTAAAATCCAATATGAAAATCACACATATAAGATATACAAAAAGAACGAATCTAAAACTCTAATAAACTGATATATTCAAATTTTCAAATGTAAGTAAAATAAACAAAAAATTATAGCCTGTTGGCATCGAAGTTTCACACCACAAGACGAACATTTTATAGTGATTGGAACTGAATGAAAATAATAATAATAATCGTAAAAGTATTGTTTGATTTACATTGTTTCATTTTTTATTTTTTCGGATCGTGTACATAAATAGTTTGTCATTTTATTTATCTTTATCGAGTTCATTATCAATTCGTTTCTAAATATTACAATAATTCGCGTTAATCTATCATAATCTACTGCGTCTTTACCTTCTTCTTCTGAGAAGCTTTGTTCGACTTGCCAAACACCTTGCGCCATACGAATTTCCAAAAGATCTTGTTGATGATGAAGATCACATAGAGCAGCAGGGCAGTGATTATGCAGATATCCAGATTATTGCTGGCGATGAAGCTCATGTGCACCAGGGGACTCTGCATGTGGGCGGCTCCGTGATGGCGGATCACGTACTCCGTCCAGTAGACCACCGAATCCTGAGCACTCATAGGACGGTCGCGGTACAGCCGCGAGAAGCTCTTCAGCTTCTGGGCGTATTTGGGGTTATCAATGATTTCCCTGATGGTTTCCTTAAACTCGGCGACATCCAGAGAATTGAGTTCCAGCCGGAGGCCATAACCACTCTCCACCAGCTTATCGGCGTTTCCGGGCTGATCGGCGAAGACGGGAAGGGCCAGCATGGGTACTCCGTGGTGCTGGGCCTCGGCCACTCCACCTTTACCGGCATGGGTGATGAACAGCTTAATCTTGGGGTGTGCCAGGATATCGTCCTGGGGCAGCCACTTTTTGTAGAGAATATTCGATGCCTTGCCGGGGATGTTGTTGAGGTCGTCCCACTTCCAGATCACCTTTTGCTTCAGGCCGCTCAAGCCCTTGAAAATATTGGTAACCACATCTGATTTAAAGTGTTCTGCCTTTAAATTGGAACCCAAACTGAAGAGAATCGCTCCATTTTTGGCATTGTCCAGGAACTCCTTGATGTCCTCCGGCAAAGGATCGGGCTTGCTCTTCACCTGGATGCCGCCAATCTCGATTATACCCGGCACATTCGGACGGATGGGGCCTTCGCTGATGGCGTGGCCATTGCAAAATGCCAAGGAGACATTTCTCTTAGCCACCTCCAGGGTGGGCATCGATTTGTCTTTACCCCAAAGGCGACTGCAAGGTAAAGAAAATTATGCATTGAGTCATTTTTGTTGACTGTTACTAGTTATTACAGTTTTATATTTAGTTTTATTTCGGTAGATTTGTACTTGATAATGGCTAATCAAGAATGCCGATAACGTAATAGTATGTACTTACTTGTGAAACTTTTCGTATTTGGTGTTCAGGTAGGCATTCAGTGCTTTAAAGGCCAGAGTGCTGACGAAATTCTGGGCCCTCTGCTGGAAGTTCATGGGCTGTCCTGGGGCCACGGCAATCTGCATTTGGGGTACGCTTGACAGTTCGGGGTTGCCGAGCACCTCGTTAACCATTAGCATAGGTGGGCCTGACCACGAAACAATCACGGGGCAGTTAAACCTGGCACCGAGGGCCACCTGGTAGGTGTTGAAGAAGAAGCCGACGAATACCACATCGAACTTGTTGCCCTTGTTGAGGTAGAGCTCCTGGAAGCGGGGATCCTCTAGCACGTCCACCTGCTTGTCAATGAGCAGGGCCAGCGAGCTGAAGATCGACTTCATGGTGGTCCAGATCGAAGGCTTCTCCTTTACCATCCCAGCCATGCCGTCGTTCACGATCTTCTCATCCTCGGCGCTCATGGGAACCACGATGTGCTTGATGCTCTTGTGGGTCACCTTCGGCGACATGGAAGAGACGACGGTTATGTTGTGGCCCTTCTCGGCCAGCGTCTTCATGATGGACATGTGGACGATAAAGTGCGAGGGGCTGTGACTGGTGAAGACGCCCAGGATATTCGATCCTTCGCTGCCCTGGGGCATCGACTGCAGGGCCAAGAGGGCCACCAGAAGGCCGCCAAAACTGCAGCCCAACCACGTGCTCCGGGAGTGCGCCATAATTTTCTCCGTTCGCATTAAAGTCCAAGGGAAAACTGACTGGAACCCCGGGGACCGGCACCTATCTTATACGCAGTCGGCGACGGTGATAACACACTGATAAGATTCCCTTAATCTGCAAAATACATATATTTCAATTGAAGAGCTGCATGAAGTTCGAAAATGTTTGCTTGGTCAAAGTCAGTGTTTGGAGGTTTGCATGTGGGCTAGTAAACAAAGAACACGTTGCCTAAACATTTTTATTAATAACTATTTAAATGTACGATTCGGACGTGGACAAGTAAAGGGGCTACACGTTAGGTTTTTTAACATTTTTTACTGATAACTGTTGTTAGGTTTCGTACAGATTGTTATTATTTGTTCAACTGTGGGTTTCTGATATCTCATATTAAGTTGCATTAGCTTTAAGTCGTGAGGTAACAGACCGCTTATGTTCACAGGGAAATTTTGTCGAAACTTTGTGCTGAATTTTAAATGTAACAAAGTAATTATAACACGATCGATAAGACATATTTAAGTCAGTTTGTTTTTCGTATTTTTATATTTAAAGTCTTCACTCAGAATCCAGACAGAACCGGCACCCACATTTCACAATAAAATAGATCATTAGTAAAGAGGTTAAAGTGCAACCATTTTCACTGTCAATGTTACTTTGAAGGTTAACTATTAGTTCAAGAATTTGGCACTCCCCCTTGATTATTTCGACAAATCAATTATAGAAATGTAAAATACCTCGTTCGTATAGAGAATCGGCTAGCTGCGATAAGCTACGACAAATAAGCCATTAAATAATGCAAAACTAATTTTGAAAACTATACGCGTTCGGCACGCGCTGCCTCGGAGCCACTCGAATCACTGAGAATTGAATCCGAAACGAACCGAAATCGTTCTCGAAAAGTGCGATATACATGGAGAATCCGCTCTCGGACTCTTCTATAAATAAACGCTGTGGGAGAGAGTGGAAGCAACCTGTTGAGCAGATGAGCTGTGTGCTGTTCTAGGTCCGCGCATTGTAGCTGCTTCCATTAATTGTGTAAGGTGCATGACATCACAGTAACGGCCACACTGCAGGTCATTGCCGGCACTTGAGCTTTAATCGCAGATGGCGATTGTTTATGACCATTAACTTGTCTTTTTATAAACATTATAGGGCACTAAGCCCTTTTGAACAAGAATTATATTTCGGCGGCAGGAAGAATGATATCTATGATCCAGTTTGTCGTGGTCTTAATAATTCGGGAAATTCATCTATTGACCTCTTTAAGTTTAAATTCACTGACTATATTTAATGTATTCCAGACTGTTTGGCGATTATGCGACACCCTGTAAACGGCAAGCGATTAATTTCAAGGCTCCCCCATATCTCTCCTCGTTTGTGACCAATCAACTTAAATGGATGCCCGCGTTGTGCCAAGTCATGCTTTCCAGCAAAGCTTTTGTCACTCTCTTTCTCGCAACATGTTTTTAATCAGTTTTTTTGCAGTTTTTGTTTTTATTTTCTGGTTATCTGTGTTTATTTAATGAGGAGATTCGCAAAGGGAAGCTTGTTTTGAGTCAAAACATAAACACCCATAAATATTCCACTCAAAATACACACAATAAGCAAGCATGTCTACATATAATTATTTTTTCATTAAAAACTACTCGGTATTAATTAATTACAAAATAAACTAAAGCAATGCTATCATTGTCCGTGCTCAGTACATAACATTGGAATAGATTAGTAACGATAATTTTTGTATTTCACAACATTAACTGATATTACGTATCCGCAGTGATTAGAAGGCTCATTGGTTAATTATCTTTAAGCTTGTCATGCTTCATTGTTTTCCGATAATTTTGGCCACTCACAACTCCAAACACCTTGCGAAATATCCATCGGAATATGACGAGGAGTAGCAGGCTGGAAACAAATAAAATCATCAAAACTGCTCCATAAACATCGATATTGTTGCGCGCCACAAAGTCCATGTGAATGAGGGGACTCTGCAGATGATAGGCTCCTTTGTGTCGTAAGACATACTCTGTCCAGTAGACCACGGATTCCCGGGCTGTCAGTGGACGATCCCTATACAGGGAGGAAAACTTCCTAATGGTCTCTCGATACGCAGGGTTGTGGAATACATCTAGTATGCTCTCCTTCAGCTCCTCTGGTGTTACTGTCAGAATGTCCAGCCAACGACCGAATCCAGACCTGGCCATTATCTCCGCATTGCCCTGTTGATCTCCAAAGAGTGGCAATGCCACCATGGGAACGCCATGAAACTGCGCTTCCGCCACGCCACCCTTGCCGGCATGGGTAACGAACAGTCTCGTCTTGGGGTGGGCCAGGATGTCGTCCTGGGGTAGCCAGTTGCTGAAATATATATTGGATGCATTTCCCGGCTTGTTCTGCAGATCCTCCCACTTCCACACAATTCTTTGGGGCAATTTGGAGAAGACCTTGTACAGTTTATCCACGATTTCCGATCGAAAGGTGTTGGTGTCAACATTTGTGCCCAAACTGAAGAAGATAGCTCCATCATTGGCATTGTCGAGGAACTCGGACAGTTGTTGAGGCAACGGATGGGGCTTCTCCTTCACCTGGATTCCACCGATTTCAATAGATTGCGGAACGGTGGGTCGGATTGGACCCTCGCTGGGGGCATGATAGTTATAGAACAGCAAGGACACGCGACGTTTCATCTCTTCGTAGGTTGGAAATTCTGGATCCGATTCATTGCCAAAAGCACGCCTAAGACGTATTTATAAATTAATAAATAAAATACAAATTTAATGTTAATTGATTTACTTACTTATAAAACTGATTCATCTTGAAGTTCAATAACTTATTAATAGTGCTCAGAAATGTATGCTTCAAGAGGTTGCCAAACCTCAGACCGAATCCCATGGTCCTTTGTCCGGGTTCAAGGGCCACATTTACACTGGGAACGTACGATGGATCATTGACATTACCCACAATGGAGTCCATAAAGGGCAAGGGCACTCCAACCCAAGTGATGATGACTGGAGAGCGAAGCTTGGCGGCAATTCCAAGCTGAAAGTCGTTGGCCATTGATCCCAAGAATACCAAATCGTATTTGGTCTGCGGGTTCTCGTAGATCTCCTTTAAATTCGGGTGCTCCATAAACTCGTATTGGCCTTCCAGTTGAAGTCCCGACTGAACGACAGCTTTTGCCATGGTCTTCCAGAAGGAGGGCTTCTCATTGGACGCCTCCGCCAAGTATTCCTTAATAAATTGTTCCCGCTCCGGCGTAGGCGGAGCCAGAATCACGGTGATATTTTCGTGGGTCGCCAACTTAGGCTTCATTTGCGTTACCACGGTGATGTTGTGACCTCGATCCGCCAGGGTTTTCATCACAGCCATGTGGACGATCACATGGGAAGGACTGTGGGTACCGAAAATGCCCAGAATGTTGGCACTTTCACCTGGGTAAGTCTTCGTACTTAAAAGTAAAACCAAAAGGCAACAAATCCTTGAAGACTTAATCATTGTAATTGAAGGTAGTTTTCACTAGACCTCTTAGTTATCAACTAAGTTCTGATGCCAACAGCCTTCGAATTTATATTGCTATTTATATATACCTGTATATAGAGATATAGAGAGGGAGAGAGTGATCATTTCAAACACTTTCGATTCGATTCAATTGGTTTTGCTGCGCCGCAGTGACGGAGCAATCAGAATGGTAGGGACTAACCTACAGACTTTATCGCCGAGATATAGCTTCTGTTTACGTATCGCGTGTCTGGGAACTGAGTCACGATTAAATGGGCTAAAATTGGGTGAACGGCAAACCTGACAACAAACAAAACACAATTTTAAATACGTCTAGTCTCGTTTCTGTTTCTTTGAGGGGCTATGTTCTTGCTTCGTTATGATCTTTGATTTTCAATATAATCCAGTTTTGGGTAGCAACCTGATAATGGTATGCTTGATAACTCATTGGGTCAGTAAAATACATGGAAAATGTATGTATACTTTGCTTGATATTGTTTAATATTACTATTTCAACTTTTGCAATTATAAAAGAATAGTAAGTATTGTATGGTACTTTCAAAAACCTTCTCAGTAAATAGTGTATAGTAGCTTGAAAAGTCTTTTTAGATAAACCATTATGTTCATCGACATTATGTTATCTTACCAATAAAAAAACAAAACTATATCTCACGATGAATATACTATAGTATTTATTATTAAAGAAGGTCATTGCGCTGATAAGAAGTCGATAAGAACTCTTCCTTAGCACTTTCGATGCCTGCAGCACATATGTTTGCGGACAGATAAGGCTACCCATAGAAACATTTTTAACGTTGTAATGATGATTTCCCAAAAAATAAACAATAAAAATATAAAATAATTAATTTAATATGTTTTGTATTTTTAATTTAATTGTCTTTAGCCTCGCTTAAATCTTAATGAACAATTTGAAATTAATTAATTATTTACTTATGACATTAATTTATTGACTCTTTATCTTCTTATAGGTAATAGTCTTGCCCCTTAGCTTGTTCCAAATGAATTTCACAACCAGACTTAGTAGAAACACTATCACAGCCAGAATCGTTAAAAGAATAACAAACAGGTCAAGATTGTAAAGCTGAACAAAGTTCATATGCACCGCAGGACTCTGAAGGTGAGGAGCTCCATGATGCCGCAGGATGTACTCCGTCCAGTAAAGAACAGATTGCTTGGCGGTCAGTGGTCGATCTCTATACAGCGAGGAGAACTTGCCAACAGCTTGGCTATATTTCTTGTTTTCTAGGACTTCCTTCAGTGCCTCGCTAAGGCTTTCCTCAGTAATCGAGAGAAGATCAAGGGACAGACCATAACCAGCGTTTTGCATGATTTCAGCGTTTCCAGGTTGGTCCCCGAAAATGGGTAGGGCCACCATGGGCACTCCGTGGTACTGGGACTCGGTGATGCCTCCCTTCCCCGCGTGGGTGATGAAGAGTTTGGTGTTAGGGTGGGCCAGGATGTCGTCTTGGGGAAGCCATTTTTTGTAGAGAATGTTGGGGGCGTTGCCAGGTGTATTCTCCAGATCCTCCCACTTCCAGATCACGTTCTGCTTCAGACCAGAAAGGACTTTGAAGATGGTCTGAATAATTTCTGGCCTAACTGATGAGCTCTTGATGTTGGAACCGAGGGAAAGAAGAACAGCTCCCTGGGACGACTTGGCCAAAAACTCTTCAATATCCTTGGGCAAGGGATCCGCCTTATCCTTAACCTGTATTCCTCCGATCTCGACCAGACCTGGCACCATGGGTCGAATGGGTCCTTCACTGATCAAATGGCAGTTGACAAAGGCCATGGAAATATTCTTCCGTAGCTCGGACAGAGTCGGCTGATCTTTTCCTTCTCCAAAGTTCTCTTTGTATATGCCAAACACTCTCGTGTCCAACATACTGGTTATGTACCACATAAACAGGTATTTGCCGAAGTTCTGAGCACGGGCTCCCAAACTCATGGGATGCGTGGCAGCGGACATGATGGGAACATAGGGCAGCTCCGAAGGATTACCGGTGAACCAATCAATCACGGGCATAGGCGCTCCCATCCAGTCAACGATTACGGGAACTTTCAGCTTGTTTGCAACTCCCAACTGGAAGTCGTTGATGAAGTATCCCAAAATCATCAGGTCGAATTTGGTCTCGTAGATACGTTGGAACCTCGGGTCGGAGAGCAGTTCACCCTGGGAGTCAATCATCACATTCATGCCGTTCATGAGCCGATACATGGTGCTAAAGACTGAGTTCTTCTGCCCCGCCATGGTGGTCATTTGGTCTTCCAGTGTGCGCTCCTGTTCCTCCGTCACAGGCACTACAATGAGGTGGATATCCTTGTGCATCACTTTAGGCTGCATCATGGACACCACTGTCACGTTGTGTCCAGCCTCGGCCAAGGTCTTGGCCAGCGACATGTGGAGGATCAGATGCGATTGACTGTGGCTGCTGAAGAGCCCCAGGATATTGGCTCCTTGGGTTGTGGCTACTACCGCGAGAAGCAACAGAAACACGGAGCTAGTCGCCGTCATTTTATAAACTTTTTAGCTTAACTTCACCGGCTAAACGCGAATAAGAGACTGGCAGGTAACGTGTTTGGGTCTTGGTATATATGGGAATTTCACCAATTGCCAGTCATCCGCATATGGACTCTCTTCGATTCCGAGCGATACTCTTATCTTTCTGCTCTTAGTGGGCTGAATCAACTCTTTTTTTATTGGGTAGGAACAGTAGTAAATAAATTAACCTTTATCATCATTTGAGGTTCTACAATCTCTGACAAAATTCACTTAACAAAAAAACTTCACTTAGTTCTATAAAAAATCAATTGTTTCCCTTTAAAGTTTTACTATTGCAACCAAACCCTTAAAACAAAATCCCAAGAGAAATTATGTTTTCCGAAATCCGACAATAAGTGCTCTGAGTTGGTGTGTATCAAATTTTTTTTATTTTAACAAATTTTCATACCTCAAAAATATTTCAGGAGAAGCCTAGCCCTTTTATTAACCCATGATAAGGCATTATTCCAGCACCATCGATGGTCCTAGGTCAAATCAAGACCGTATGGGTAGTTCAAGATAAGGTTACAAACATTTTTGAGTTATAATGGTGACAGTTAAAAATTAATAAAGAAAATAGAAAAGGAAAACATACTTCTGGCAGCTGAAAGTTTAAATAAAATATTCCCGCCATACAAAACTAGTAGTCCCAATTTTTACAATTTTTTTTTCTTTTTTCTATAATTTTTGTACATGCTTTTTATTTGCCACTATAAGTATTCTTTTTTCAGATTTCTAATAAAATAAGTATACAGTACACATTTAATGTTTCTTTAGTTTCTTTGAATGGTTCTTCTTGCTCCTTAATTTTCTCCAAACGACTTTAACTAACAGACGAACAATGAACAGTATAAAAAGCAGGAGCAATACCAGCAGTACGTAGATATCAATGTTGTAAAGCTCAACAAAGTTCATGTGCACCGCAGGACTCTGAAGGTGAGGAGCTCCATGATGCCTTAGGATATACTCCGTCCAGTAAAGAACAGATTGCTTGGCGGTCAGTGGTCGATCTCTATACAGCGAGGAGAACTTGCCAACAGCTTGGCTATATTTCTTGTTTTCTAGGACTTCTTTCAGTGCCTTGCTAAGGCTCTCCTCAGTAATCGAGAGAAGATCAAGGGACAGACCATAACCAGCATTTTGCATGATTTCAGCGTTTCCAGGTTGGTCCCCAAAAATGGGCAGAGCCACCATGGGCACTCCATGGTACTGGGACTCGGTGATGCCTCCCTTCCCCGCGTGGGTGATGAAGAGTTTGGTGTTAGGGTGGGCCAGGATGTCGTCTTGGGGAAGCCATTTCTTGTAGAGAATGTTGGGGGCGTTGCCAGGTGTATTCTCCAGATCCTCCCACTTCCAGATCACGTTCTGCTTCAGACCAGAAAGGACTTTAAAGATGGTCTGAATAATTTCTGGCTTAACTGATGAGCTCTTAATGTTGGAACCGAGGGAAAGGAGAACAGCTCCCTGGGACGACTTGGCCAAAAACTCTTCAATATCCTTGGGCAAGGGATCCGGCTTATCCTTAACCTGTATTCCTCCGATCTCGACCAGACCTGGCACCATGGGTCGAATGGGACCTTCACTAATCGAATGACAGTTGACGAAGGCCATGGATATATTTTTTCTCAGCTCACTTATAGTCGGCAGACCTTGTTCTTCTCCAAAAATGTCTTTATAAATACGATTAATTTGAGAATCAAATATTATACTCATGTATCTAATAACCAATTGTTTGGCCAGGTTCTCAGCTCGCTTCAGTAAACTCATGGGTTGCGTTGCAAAGGTGGCTATGTTGGGCACATATGACAGTTCTGCGGGATTACCGGTGAAGTCGTCTATCAGAGGAATGGGCCGGGACATCCAGTCAATGATCACCGGAACCTTCAATTTGTTTGCTACTCCCAGCTGGAAGTCATTGAGGAAGTAACCCATGATCATAAGGTCGAACTTTGTCTCGTAGATACGCTGAAAACTTGGGTGGGAGAGCAGGTCCGCCTGGGCTTTTACCATCACATCCATTCCGCTGAGGAGTCTGCTCACAGTACTTAGTATAGAGTTTTTCTGACCCGCCATGGTGTTGAGTTGCTCATCCAGTATACGCTCCTGCTCCTCCGTCACCGGCACCACTATCAGGTGGATGTCTTTGTGCATTACTTTTGGCTGCATCATAGACACCACTGTCACATTGTGTCCAGCCTCGGCCAAAGTCTTAGCCACCGACATGTGAATAATTAAGTGTGACTGACTGTGGCTGCTGAAGAGCCCCAGGATGTTGGCTCCTTGGGTCGAAGCTACCACCGCGAGTAGCACCAGAAACACGGAGCGAGTCACCAACATTTTCTTTCCCTTTAACGTGACTTCTTCGGCCAATAACTAATAAAGAACTGACGGAAAAACATATCGGAAAGTTTCTTCACCAGTAATTCGACTCTCTTCGATAACCCTTATCAAAGAATTAGGGCTCTTACTGGACTCCTTATCATTGGGTAGTAACAGTATTAAAAATGTACCTCCAGTCTAGACATTATTTATACGAATGTTAACAGATTATTTTTAAAAACGTATTATTTATAATTAATATTTATTATTCATTGTTTCTTTAGCTTATAATTATAAATCTGATCCCTTAGTTTATTCCAGATGAATTTTACAACCATACTTGTTATTAGCACAATCACAGCCAGAATCGTTAAAAGAATAACAAACAGGTCAAGATTGTAAAGCTGAACAATGTTCATGTGCACCGCAGGACTCTGCAGATGTGGAGCTCCATGATGTCGCAGGATGTACTCCGTCCAGTAAAGAACAGATTGCTTGGCGGTCAGCGGTCGATCCCTGTAGAGCGAGGAGAACTTGCCAACTGCTTGAGTATACTTCTCGTTTTCCAGAACTTCCTTAAGAGCGTCTCCCAGACTCTCTTCAGTAATCGAAAGCAGATCAAGGGACAGACCATAACCAGCGTTTTGCATGATTTCAGCGTTTCCAGGTTGGTCCCCGAAAATGGGCAGGGCCACCATGGGCACTCCGTGGTACTGTGACTCGGTGATGCCTCCCTTTCCAGCATGGGTGATGAAGAGTTTAGTGTTATGGTGGGCCAGGATGTCGTCTTGTGGCAACCACTTCTTGTACAGAATGTTTGGGGCGTTACCAGGTGTGTTTTCCGGATCCTCCCACTTCCAGATCACGTTCTGCTTTTGACCAGAAAGGACTTTAAAGATGGTCTGAATAATTTCTGGCCTAACTGATGAGCTCTTGATGTTGGAACCGAGAGAGAGGAGAACAGCTCCCTGGGACGACTTGGCCAAAAACTCTTCAATATCCTTGGGCAAGGGATCCGGCTTATCCTTAACCTGTATTCCTCCGATCTCGACCAGACCTGGCACCATGGGTCGAATGGGTCCTTCACTGATCAAATGGCAGTTGACAAAGGCCATGGATATATTTCTCCTTAGCTCGTTTATAGTCGGCAGGTTTTGGTCCTCTCCAAAAATATCTTTATATATTCGGCTTATATTAATGTCAAAGACTGTTATCATGTATTTAATAAATAGGTGCTTGACCATATTCTCAGCTCGCTTCAGTAAGCTCATGGGCTGTGTCGCAGAGGTGGCTATATTGGGCACATAAGAGAGCTCTGAGGGATTTCCCGTAATATCGTCTATTAGGGGAATGGATGCTGTCATCCAGTCAATGACCACGGGAACCTTTAACTTGTTTGCAACTCCCAACTGAAAGTCATTGAAGAAATAACCCATGATCATTAAATCGAACTTTGTATCGTAGATACGCTGGAAACTTGGGTGCGAGAGCAGGTCAGCCTGGGATTTTATCATCACGTCCATTCCGCTCACGATCCGACTCACAAAGCCAAGTGCTGAGTTCTTTTGGCCCGCCATGGTGTTGAGTTGCTCATCCAGTATACGCTCCTGTTCTTCCGTCATCGGCACTACAATTAGGTGAATATCCTTGTGCATCACTTTAGGCTGCGTCATGGACACCACTGTCACGTTGTGTCCAGCCTCGGCCAGGGTCTTGGCCACAGACATATGGATGATTAGATGCGATTGACTGTGGCTGCTGAAGAGTCCCAGGATATTGGCTCCTTGGACTGTTGCCGTCACCGCTAGAAGCAACAGAGATACGGACTGAACGGACCACATTTTCTTTTTGTTTGGAGCGACTTCTCCGGCCAATCGGAAATTATAAACTGATGAGAACCTGCTTTACAGCAGTGTTTTTATAGATCAACTTGATCCAATCAGCCCGTTAGCTTATCATATCTTTGTTGAAATAAAATCAATACTCTTAAGGTGACAATGGCTTACAAGAAAATATCTATGGAATACATGTGGTAAACAAAAAAGAGAATCATGGTTAAGAGAAATGGTGACGATGAGCGCCGAAAGTGTTTGAAAGGCGACTACTACAAATATTCTCTTAATATAAACTTTTGTAATGAAAGAGCATTCTTTAAGCAGCTTGTAGAATTATTTGTAAAAAATTAAGCATTTAATATAAGTATTATTCGTCACAAATTGATATCCAACATATTACAACGAAGGCAATTTTCTGGATCAATATAATTATAAATTAATTTGCTTTTATATTTTATTTTTTATCTTAACAGAACATATAAATTGATCACAAAATATTTACTCAATTTTAAACACAAAAAAAGCTTGACCGAAACATATTTTAATTATAATTTCCCTGTATTCTCTGAGGGATTATTTTCTCTTAAAACTCCCAGGCACCCAAACAATAAAGTTTAAAATCGATTTACATGCGTATTTCCCATCGCCTGGTCATTGTGACTCAGCGAAATATACATACATATGTATGTTTAATTGGTCATATCTCCATAAGAGGCAGTCAAACATTTATGTGGCTCTATTTATGAAATAATCAGGTTTATTTGGGACCCGCTGAACTCACACCTACAAAGAGAGGCTACGTTAAATTAGTTAAGAAACATTTGGTAGCCCCTTAAAAAGCTGATAAAAACCTGCTATAAACACAGCTCATAACGATATCATAACAAACACCATAAAGAAGCGGAAATGCTCAGCCAAACATTAAGTGTTAAAAAAGAGAAAAAGTTTGTTATAAGAGTATTTGGCATCAGCTGAAAAATATAAGAGTGAAGCATCGAGTATATTCAAATTAAAATTATAATTAAAGCTTGAACTTATACACTGAAATCTTTCATGTTTACCACTATACTAGCTAATAAAGTGTGCTATTTTATTCACAGACTACCCTTCATCTCATCGGTTTTTTAATCTCATCCTACTTAAATTTCTTGTTTCCCGGAGGCACGGGATTCTTATCCGTCCTCAGCAACTGCTGATTCTGGCCCTTGATGTGGCCCCAGTGATTAATCTCCCTCAGCTCCAGATCGAACTCCTTCATTGTTTGCCTCAATTCCGGATAGAGATGCTTGAGCACACCATGATCAAGGGTTGGAAATAGATGATGTAGTGCATGTTCTCCGAAGTGAGTTAGCACTAAGAGATCGGACCACTTGATATCTCCGCGATCGATGATCGTGTCCATCTGGTATATACCCCAATCAAAGTCCTTGCGTGGGGCATCGCCGTCGTGCAGAATCCGAGGGTCGTGATGGGCTGCAGTGAGTCCCACGAAACCAAAAATAAAGCTACCTATGGCAACGATGATCTGCCAGCTGACTAAGGAGGCTTTCAGGCCCACCCCAGTGGTGAAATAGAGAAATGCCGGCAAGGTTACTGGCATACTGGCGATCGGGAATCCAGCACAAGAAGGGCTCGAACATGGACATCTCCAGATCGTGCAGGGAGTTCGCATACACATGATGGGACAGGGCATGCGAAACGCGCCAGTTTCGGAAGTTCATGAGTGTCAGATTAAAGGTGTACATCCGCCAGTTGTCGCGCTGGTGGAAGTAGTTGTGCGTGGAGTTGGCCACCCAACAGAGCGCCAGTCCAGCCAGAGATCGGATGAGCAGTGAGTCCAGAACTGTGCCGGCCCAACTGAACAAGAAGGCGGAGATCAGGATGCCCAAGTGCAGAAACTGAAAAATATGGGTTGAGTGTGTAAATTGAATAGATTATCTTTAAAACGTAAAAATTCAGAGCTTGAGATTAGATATTGATCGTACAGATCTTCAATACCACAAATAACTAATAACAAAAACTGTCATCAAATATAGTACATATAAATCTACATATAAACATATTTAAGAAGCCATACAAAGAATCAGCAAATAAATTCATAATAGTCAGCATGAGTTGAATGAATGGGTGAATCGCTAATCAAAGATTATGTATAAAAAAAATTGTAGAATCGTATACAATAATTTTAGAAATTATCTTAAGTATCAAAAAAACTTTATAATGTATCATGATGGAAGATTTGATAATTAAATAATCTCACAAAAAAAGACGATTTTAGAGACATAACACCAAGTATCTCAAAGTCATAAAAATGGGTAAAAACCATTTGCAGATGCAGAGTTTTCTTATTAAATTTAGGTAATAAACCTACTTCCGTTTTCTTGGTGGGCGAGTAATCCATTTTCCTTAGCTTTTCACGCACTCGCCGCTTCAGGGTCATGTAGAAACCATCATCCTTCAGCGTGAACTTTTAGTTTCGCGGCTTCGAGGCCTTTCGCACCTCGAATTTGCTCAGCATTCCTCGGGCTCGCTCCTCGATGTGATGCGACTCGAAGGGCTCGGTGATGTCCGTGCCCCTTGTGGACTCAATCCAGAAGGCGCCGCCCGGATGCCGAGCGGCAAAGTCCGTTAAGTCGTAGAGCTTATCGTCAATGCGCCAAAGACCTTCAGCTTCGTCATCCGCATTTTTACCCTCCAGCCAGCTTTAAAAGGTTGTATTTCTTATGCGAGTCGTTTGGGAAACTTAAAATAATTAGCCACTGACCTTTCACCGGTGATGGGCCTGTGTTGGCGGTAGCTCGGATAAGTCCTAGATATCCCGGACACCTTCCAGGCATCCTCTTTCGCATTGGGAGCCATTATCTGTACCACGACGAACACAAATAATTGGAGTTAATTATAGGTATAGGAAATGCTGATAACTTGCCTATTGATTCCCAAGTTCAACTTAATGCTCACTCTGGGGAACCGGTCGCTCTGAGCACCCCAGCGAAGACAGACCACCGAGTTTGTTTACGAAGTGCTGGCTACTAAACGTTTATTTGGAGCGTCGCTCGACTTTTGTTTTCATATCACACACTCGCACGATCAATTAGAAAAGCTCTGGTCGGAGAGTGTCATTAATCGAGAGCTTTATACGCAGTCTCTCTCACTGCTCACTATCATGGATCGAGTGGAAATTAAGTATAATATGGGAATATGTATTCAAATCACTTTATTATTATCATCAAGCCGGGTTCTTATGGAGAGGCCTGGCTATATTGAATTTATTTTAATTTCCAGACTCATAGTGACGAGCTGCAACAACCGAGGTTTACTTAGCCTTTAGAACTCTTTACGTGTCTCAGGATAATTTTATTTTAAGTTTTAACTAACTAACTATTCAAAAATATTTATAGCATAATTTTCAATTATTTTTCTCTACCTTCTAGGAACCCTGTATTTCCTTACATCATAAAGCATAATAATTCCATAAGGTCCGAAATGATTAGATTAGAAACGATCCCTGACTACCCCCAACATCTGTCACCATCGACGATAGCTTTCGGCTAGACTCGTGCCAGCCAAGCGAAGCCTCAGAGTGCTGCGATCCTATCAAATGTTTAGGACCACCACCACTGGCCTATTGTCGCCGGCGAAGTCTGGTGCGATAGCCGTGCCCACACTGTGATTTCACCTCTTGAAATTCTGATAGGAATAAATGTGAGAAAAAAATTCAAATACAAAACAAAACAGACCTAATATTTCCGAGACGGCAGCTGTGCCCCCACATGCGGCGCTGATAAGGCGGAGAGGCATCTTATCAAAATGGAAACGTTCCGTCTGTAACTTCCAATCGATTTTCGGTTTATATAATCTGGCAAGATTCTGGAGGCGCATAAAACTGTCGAGCGAATGCTGGTTCCACTTAGTTTGATTCGGGAAGCGCAGCAGGTCGGTAGCTGGATCTTTGAAGTGTTTGCCTAGGATCAAAGGATCTGAGAACCCAAGGACAATGGTCATCGAGGAGTGGAAGAAGAGCGGCATCGCCACCAAATTTCCCACCTACCGAAACTCGCCCCTCATTACCACTCACAGCTGGCAGAAGGGCAAGCGGGAGGACGACCGCGCCGAAGGACTCTGGCGCATCTACGATGGCATCTACGACTTCACCGAGTTCATAGACAAGCATCCTGGCGGTCCCTTCTGGATCCGCGAAACCAAGGGCACCGACATAACCGAGGCCTTTGAGGCGCACCATCTGACGACGGCGCCCGAGAAGATGATCGCCAAGTACAAGGTGCGGGATGCAGCGGAGCCCAGGATCTACACCCTGACCCTCGAGGAAGGGGGTTTCTACAAGACCCTCAAGGAGCGAGTGCGCGACAAGCTGAAGACCGTCGACAAGAGTCCGAAGAGGAAGAGTGATGTGAGTGTTAAACAACAAAATTTCATATTGCCTGAGACGTGATTATTAAATATTTAAAATGCAAGTCTTCGTTTCCGATTAACTGATGTGAGGTTAAGACTTTTAAAATGAATCCAGAATGTTAAAAATTCTAATTTTAGAAATTTTTTTATAATTATTTTATTATATATAAATCGGATAAATATGTGTGCTAAGCTTTCGAAAGGGTTTTAATGTTCCAAAAAGTTTAAAATATTTCTTTGGTGCCTAATGAAACATTTTTTTCGGATGGAAATGAAAAGTCGGAAAATATTACCAAGCAGAGTTTCGTAATTAATACATTTTCCATATCAGTTATATATTTCTTATCAGTTACATATTGATAAGCGAAGCCAAAAAACGTATATAAATAAATAGCAGACTTATATTTCACCTGTCAGAGCGTTTTAATATTTATTTTACTACTGATATGACAACCAGGCTAAAAGGGTTTATGGTTAGAATAAGAACATCACATGGTCTGAATTCTGATAAAAACAAAAGATTTCAAGGATGGTATAATCAAATAATTTAGATAAGAAAATACATACTTTAAAAAGCATACAAAAATATATATTTTCTTTTTTATTCCCCACAGTTAATCCACTTTGGCTTGATTGTCGCTCTCTATATCTTCGGCATTGCCAGTGTCAAGTTCAATAGCATTTTGGCTCTGATCCTGGCTGGCGTTTCACTCTGCTGGACTGTGATCGTATCCCACAACTACTTCCATCGCCGGGACAACTGGCAGATGTACGCCTTCAACCTGGGAATGATGAACTTCTCCGCCTGGCGAGTTTCCCATGCGCTGTCGCATCACATCTACCCCAACTCCTACTTCGACCTGGAGCTGTCCATGTTCGAGCCGCTGCTGTGCTGGGTGCCCAATCCGTACATCAAGAGCAAGGCCATGCGCTACGTGTCCTGGGTGACGGAACCGGTGGCCTATGCCCTGGCCTTCTTCATACAGATAGGCACACGGTGAGTGACTGACTGACTATTTCGACGTAGATGTCGACGTAATTCGTTCCTAATCTGAGGTGATGTATGATTTCGCAGTATTTTCTACTCGCTGCGCCACACGAACATCTTGTACTGGCACGACCTGCTGCCGCTGAGCATTCCGGCAGCTATCTATCTGGGAACGGGCGGATCCCTCGGCCTGTGGGTCTGCGTTCGCACTTGGCTGGCGATGACGTCGATCGCTAGCTTCAGCTTCTGCTTGATCGGATTGAATGCGGCGCATCACGACCCGGAGATCTACCACGAGGGCGATGCCAATCGCGAGGACCGCGACTGGGGCCTCTTCCAGGTGGACACGATCATCGATCGCGGGGACCTCAAGGGGTCGCAGTTCCTGGTGCTCACCCACTTCGGTGACCATGTGCTTCACCATCTCTTCCCCACGCTGGACCACGGCCTGCTGCCTGCCCTCTATCCGGTGCTGTTGGAGACCCTGGACGAGTTCAAGGGTCACCTGCGCGAGTGCAACCACATTGAGCACATGATCGGACAGCACAAGCAGCTGCTGCGCATCGAGCCCAATCCCAGGGCTCCAGGAGCGGGAAAGTGAGATATACTAAGGCGGGGGTCGAGTTAAAAGTTATTAAATAAATAAATACTCTTGCTAGTTTTTACAAAAAAGCGAAATACTTTAATTCAAAAGGAAGATCTTGGAATTGGTTTTGTATTAATGGATGTCTATAAATACCTAGACACAAATTCCACTCAAGACTTAGGCAAATATTTCTCATAAATAATTATAAACATTTATGGAAGGTAATAATTTGTAAATTTTTATATAATTTAATTAATTGTTAATAATAGGGATTACAAATTTCCATATATTACGTTTGTTTATCATTCCTAGTATTTTTCCAGACTCTAAACGATTTGCACTTTGCAAAAATTTCTCCAATTTTACAATTGTATACATGTTTCAAAAGCAAAGTTAACTTAATTTCTGTCCAACTCATTCGTTCTGGCTGTTTTGCTGTACTCTTGTGGGTTCCTTAGCCATTTATTTCTTTCCGGATTTCGCGACTTTAAAATCTGCAATCTGAACGTTATGGTAATTTCAGTTTCTAACCCCTGAAAGAAAACGCAATGTAAATCGAAAAGAATCATAAGGTCGAGCTGGCAAATGATGCTTACCTGATAAGGCGGCTACGACTCGTATGGACGCTAGGGCGCAGGAAATTAAATAACAGGAGAATCAGATTACTGGAGAACTGGTGAAACTTTTGCCAAATCGGATAAATGATACCACATCTTCGGAAAAATGACACCTCCTGGCTTGTCCGAGGCGTCAGATTCAATCTGCTAATGGATTCCGAACAGAAACTCATAAAATGGGAGCTGGTGTTCTTATGGCAAAGATCTGTGATCTGGGCCCTAATCCTTTCCAGCTCAGCGGATTGCCTAAATGGAGATTAATATTAAAATGGTTATATAAAAAATCTGAACTAACTACTTAAAGATGTAAGAGTTGTACAACAGTGCGTATGGGTAATAAAATGTCACCGTTGTACAACAGTGCGTATGGGTAATATTCTTAACATACTCCTTGCCATTCCGTTTTTTCTCCTCGAGTGCGGTCTTCAGAGATTTGATTTTTGCATCCTTTTCAGCCAGCTCGTGTTGGGCCAGCTCCTTGGCCTTCTTATACTGAGCTTTCCTGCAGTCTGCCAGGATGATCTTCTTGAGAAGCTCCTCATTATCCAGCTGCAGTTGATGTCTTGATCGCTGCTCCTCGGACAACTGTTTTTGCAGGTTGCGCTGCTCCGACAAGGCTCCAAAAAGATCCTTCTTGGTTTGGCTGGAAATCTCTTCTAGATCTTTGAGCTATTCGGATTATAAGAGATATAATTAATCAAATTTTACTTTTCGAGCCATCTTACATCCTGCCTGGATTTGGCCAGTTCCTCACACAGCTGGTTTTTTTCAGCTGTAACACTCTGAAGCGAGCTGGTCAGGCTTTCGCAGGACGAACGGACCTTGTTGATACTCATGTGCGAATGCTTCAGTTCCAGTTGGAGTTCGCTATTACGTTTCTGCTCCACACGCATCACCGTGTTCAAAACATGCAGTTCGTTTTTGGTCTTCATGGTCTACGAGTTCAAGGTATGATCCTTTGGGTTCTTGAGGAGATTAATACCTATTCCTATAACACTCACGCTGTTCTGAAGACCCTGGACCACCTGCTGCAGATCGCGCACCTCTTCTCGTCTTTGACGCCACGCGTTCAGCATAAAGCTGGCTAGGACCTTCTTGCTGGCGTCCGATACCCATGAGTCCTGTGTAGTTGAAGATTCCCCCCCGGGGAACCCAATTATGCCCTGTTGCTCGCCAGAAGCACCTGTTTTGGGGCCAGGACACTTCCTGCTTCGGCAAACAAAGACCCCATTCTCCTGCCTTGCCATTTTATATTCCGGCATTAAAACACTCTTCGAATCCACCGGTGTGTAGAAGTCTTAAAAGCTAAACATAAATTTGCTAAACTATAATTTTGGCTTTTATTGAAGCTTGTTAAAAATTATTATAAAATGTTTTTAAATTTCTTACCGGTTGTGTTTCTAAAACGAAAGGAACGGTTGGACTATAATGAAGTATTTGGCAATGCTTTCTCCTTTTTTGAAATCCCATATTCCTATATGTGATAGATAAAAATGTATATAAATTCCTTGATTGGATCCAAGAGGGATGAAAGAAGCCAGAATTAATTTATAAAATAAAATACCATTTAAGTTTTTTTTAATTGATTTACATTTATTTTGTTCCTTTTTTGTATACTTTTCATTTAGTGTCGAGTGATGATCTTATCTCATTATCATTGATTGGTAGAATCAAAAGTTATACATAAACATAGGCGCAGTGTATAGCTCGTGTCGTCCGTGAGTCTTGTCCGGTCTGTACGACAAATAAATTTTTGCGAATACATATAGAACAAGGGTTCGAACAGCGGGCGACATTTTCCAAAGGTGGACGCCGTCGCGGGGCCTTCACTTTGACGGGGCTCTCTCAATTCGCGATCTTTCTCATGGTGGTGTCTCGAGATTCGAAGGTTCTTGATAGTTAGTTGGTTGGTGGTTGAATGCATTTCGAAAGTTGTATAAAAATATATAAATACAAATACAATACAGGTCTCGCGAGCAGCGTCCCCGTGGGAAATGTCGCGCTTACACAAAAGCCTGATCTACTCGGTGGATGCTACACAGTTCACTTATGTATGCTAATCGATCGGATCGATTCGGTGTTATTTGGTTTATCTTTTTGCCTAAGTGCATTTGGCGATGTTGTTGATGGTGTTTGCCTCCCGTCGTTTTCGATATATATTTTGTTATAGTTTTATTATTTTGTTTTTAAATTAAGAAATTAAATTAAAATCATAAACATAATCATTATGAAATATCATTTAAAATAAATTAAAAAATGAAATGGCATTTAGAATTCGTTTTCAGGAGCAAGGTCGAATCTTGGTGGGAAGGCCAATCCGTCGAATTGTGGCCTAACGGACGTCGCACGGGGCTGTGGAGTAGAAGCAGAAAGGATTAAGTTTAGTTAAATTTCACACGTAACTATTAAGTATAAACATGCTGGGGCTGGGACAAGTCACCAATTCGGGCTGACTGACTGATCGGGATAACGAGAAACGATAACGAGAACTCCTTGCACTCTCTCAGCACGTTTTGTAGTGCTAGCGAGAGCGAAGGTAACGGTAACCAAGGTACGAGTGAGCGTACGTAAATGCTCTTCGAGAGAGAGAGAGTGTGTCATACTGGGGTAGACTAGTGTCGAATGAGAGAGGACAATAACGAGACGACATGATAACGAATGATTTTGATCGATAACGAGCGAGACAACGAGATGAGCTGACTGACTAAGTAGTTTCTGGTGCATGTGTGAGAGGGAGTGGTGGGGAATAGTTCCGACACAACAAGAACGGGTCAAGACGTGCACACACACGTCCACTTACAAATGTTTCAAGAAAGTTTCTACTGCTCCAGCAGCGCGCTCTTGCGGCCCTTTGACGCTGTCGGCTGCAGTACACATGTACAAATACAGTTTATAATAATATAGTGGAAGAATAGTATTGTTTTTGTAAATGGTTGTAGAGAAAGCAATTCGATTGATTTAGCCTTGTGCTACTGTTGGTTGCTTGTTTGTTTATTTATAACTGCTTTGCTTTTTCTTTTTTTCTTGCCTTTCGTTTGGTTTTCTGTCAAAATGAACGCATTTTTGGTTGGTATTCGATGATTTGATCCTTCGATTTCTGATTTGATTTGGGTGGCCTCTAATTTTTACATTTTTGTCTGCTAGCGAATGTCGTATGATGCATCTATATTATTGTTATTAGTATTTATTTTATAATAATTCTTATAAGCTATAATTCTCTTTGCATGGTTTTGTTCTCTCATTATCGTAATTGAACCATAATTGGATCGCTATATAGATTTTTTTCACTTGGTGGTGGTGCCTCAGATTTAGATCTGTTTTTTTGTGGTAAGCGGAGAGCATATATGAAAGGGAAGAATATACAAATTATTCAAAAACTGATCCGTCGAGATCGTGAGCGAGAGTGAGATGGCTTTTGCAGCAAAATGGAGGCTCTGTGTTTGAGTGAAGGGATCGAGGGTTTTTCTTTTTCATTTTCTTTTTTCCTCAGAGGAAATCTGGGGGGTTTTTAAAGGGTATAGGGGTTCAGGGGTGATGAGGGGTAGATGAGTATCCTTTAGGGACTTACCGCTGGGCTGGCACCACGACCGACAGAACCGGCACGTCCCTTGGCGCGGAATTTGCTGATGGCCTGCTCGGCCAGATCGGCACGCTCCTCGGCCTCCTCCAGCTCCTGCTGAGCCTTGCGGAATTTGGCCAGGTTGAGGGCGGCGATCTCCTCGGCCTCCTCGATCTGCCTCTTGTATGTCTTGATCTTCTGTTGCAGCTTGTCGACCAGATCCTGCATGCGTTCGTGGTTCTTGCGGTCCTCCTCGGACTGGAAGCTCAGCTCCTTGACGCGGCGCTCGGACTTGCGCAAGTTCTTCTGGGCATCGGCGTGTCTCCTCTGCTCACCATCCAGCTCGTTCTCGAGCTCGCGGACGCGCTGCTCCAGCTTCTGGATGGCCTTCTTGCCTCCCTTAAGGGCGTTGGCCTCGGCCTCGTCAAGACGGACCTGCAGTTCCTTGATCTGCTGCTCAAGGGCCTTCCTCAATTTCTCCTGGGTCTGGGCATGATCCTGCTCAGCGCGGAGCTCATCGGCCAGGCGGGCGGCATCGACCATAGCCTTCTTGGCCTTCTCCTCGGAGTTCTTGGCTTCGTTGAGGAGCTCGTCCAGGTCGGAGTGCAGGGTCTGCAGCTCGGACTCCAGCTTCCTCTTGGCAGCGGAGATGGAGGCGTTCTGGGCGGACACCTCGTTCAACTGCTCGTGGGCATCGGCCAGCTCCTGCTCGGCCTGGCGACGGCCGCGGTCGGCCTGCTCCAACAGAGTGCGCGACTCCTCCAGTTCGTTCTGGAGAGCGTTGGCACGACGCTCGGAGATACCCAGCTGTTCGCGGGCATCGTCGCGGGCGCGCTGCTCCTCCTCGAGGGCAGTCTGGATGTCCTTCAGCTGCTGCTGGTAACGCTTGATGTTCTTCTGGGCCTCGGCGTTAGCCTAAAGTAGAGGAAAAAGCAAAAACGTATGCGGTTTAGATTAAAGATCCTTTGTCATGAGAGCCTATTAGTGCAATAAGACCTGGTGTGAGAACCCACCTTGTTGGCGTGATCCAGAGCAATCTCCAGCTCGTTGATGTCAGCCTCCAGCTTCTTCTTCATGCGCAGGGCCTCAGCCTTGCCCTTGGCCTCAGCCTCGAGGGAGGCTTGCATGGAGTCGAGGGCGCGCTGGTGGTTCTTGCGGGTGTTCTCGAACTCCTCTTCCTTCTCCTGGATACGGCGATCGATTTCCTGGCGCACCTGGGACAGCTCCAGCTGGGCGCGGAGCACCTTGTTCTCCTCCTGCTCAAGGGCGGCCTCAGCCTCCTCAAGGGCGGCCTGGAGCTCGTCCTTCTCAGCCTCCAGGCGCTTGCGGGCCTTCTCGATCTCATGGATGTTGCGGCCACCCTCGCCGATCTGGTCGAGCAGGTCCTTGACCTCATCAGCCAGATTCTTGTTCTCACGACGCACAGCCTCCAGCTGCTCCTGGCCCTCCTCGTAGGCGCCCTTAAGACGGAACAACTCGGTGGAGTAGTTGCGGCACTCCTTCTGGGAGGCATCCAGCTCGGCGGCCAGATCGTCGACCTTGAGCTTCCACTCGCCGATGATCTTGTCGAAGGCCTTCTGCTTCTTCTCGGCAGCGTTGGCGATGGCGTTGGCACGGTCCACCTCCAGCTGCAGATCCTCCACTTCGGTGGACAGGCGCTGCTTGGTCTTCTCCAGGCCAATGCACTTCTGGTTGAGCGACTCGATGGTCTCCTCAGCCTCAGCCAGGCGGGCCTGCAGCTTCCTCTTGGCCTCCTCCAGCTCCTCAGAGCGGGCGACGCCATCGGACTCGTACTTGCTGCGCCAGACCTGGGACTCAGCGTTAGCCTTGGACAGCTGGCGCTGCAGATCGGCCTTGCCCTCAGCCTCCTCCTCAACCTGCTCGCGCAGATTGTCCAGGTCGTGCTCCAAGTTGCGGAACTTGCCCAGGAGGGTGGCGCGCTCGCGCGACTCCTCATCGGCCAGACGCTTGGTGTCCTCCAACTGGGTGGTCAGGGAGATCTTGATCTTGGACAGCTGAGACACCTGGGACTCGGCCTCCTCCAGCTGGCGGAGCAGATCGGAGTTCTCAATGGACAGCTTCTTCTTGCTGGCATCGAAGTCGTTCAGAGTCCTGTTGGTCTCATCCAGTTTCGACTGCACCTCGTTGAGGGTGTGCTGCAGCTGCTTGGCGATCTTCTCCTGGGCAGCCTGTTTGGGAATGGGTTTTGGAAAGTAGGTTCATTAGTCTCGGCTCCAGCTGGGTACTTTTCTCGGTTGAAAGTGTGGCATTTTGGTTTCGTGTGAGGTGCTGTACAAGGCATGGAGTTAGTAGATCAAGCGTGGATATTACTCAAGTGGAGGTGGGTCGTTTTAGTTCTTTTTACATAATTTTTTTCGAGGGGTTTTTCGGTCTGGTTGCTTTGCAACTACGTTGATACTATACACAGATGTTGACTTGGAAAAACTAGAACTTTCAGCATTTAAATTTACAGCATCGCGTTGAGAGCAATTACGCATATATAGAGATCAATTTCAATACCTTCTCGTTGGTAATGTGGTCGACACCGGCGCGCAGGTCGTTCAACTGGCCGTAGTACTCGTTCTTCTCCTTCTCAGCCCTATTTTAAACAGATAGATAGAGACACAGAGGTTCGTATTTCACGGGTTAGTTAATGTCTTGTGGGGGATAGAGACAGACACAGTAAGCGATATATAGAGGCGAGAAGCGAGCGACTTGGTGTCCTTTCCTTGAAACCTTTGAGAGACATTTCCTTATATTAGACAGAGAGATAGAGTGAGAGGGGCACACAGACGTAGTTTCGTTGTACGTAGTTGTGTGGTTTGCTTTTTTTATTTGGTTGAGACATGCATCGGTTCAGTGTGATTCTGTATATGTGTGGATCCCTGGGCGCCCAGACAGGAGGTGTCCTGGTCAGGCGCCACTTGTCACGACATATTACCTTATCGCGACCCAACTGATCGCAGGCGGTACGAGTCTGATTCAGCTCGTTGTGGCAAGTCTGGCGATCGTGCTCGGCCCTAGTTTAGCAAATGGGTAAAAGAGCAAATATCTATTAGGTTCGGTTCAGTAACCAAGTCCTCCTGGAGACGACTCTATTACACCAAGATCTCTAATGAAGATCTCTCTCTGTCTGATTTTCGGATGCACCTGAAAAAGCTAGCTAAAATTCGAATAAATAGTGAAGTACTTACTTGGCCTTCAGCTTGTTGAGCTGATCAACCTGCTCGGCCATCTCGGCGACGGCATCGTTGTGCTTCTTGCGCAGGTTAGCCAGGGTGGACTCGTGCTGGATGTTGGCCTCCTCAAGATCGCGACGCAGCTTGCTGAGCTCGGCCTCGCGCTTCTTGTTGAGCTCAATCTGGGCAGAGGTGGCACCGCCAGCCTCCTCCAGACGCTCGCCCAATTCCTCGAGCTCACGGGCCAGATCGGCGCGCTGCTTCTCAGCCTTGGCGCGGGCCTGGCGCTCAGCCTCGACCTCCTCCTCCAGCTCCTCGATGCGGGCCTGCAGCTCCTTGATCTGGCGCTGGTGCTTGCCAACAACGACCTGCTCATCCTCGAGCTTGGCGGTGATGGAAGACAGCTCCTTGTCCTTGCGCTGGATGGTCTGCTCGAGCTCCTTCTTGTTGCGCTCCAGATCGGCGACAGCCTCCTGGGTGAGCTTGAGGTCGCCCTCAACCTTGCGCTTGGACTTCTCAACATCGCCGCGCACCTTCTTCTCGCGCTCCAGAGAGTCCTCGAGTTCGTCGAGGGTCTGCTCGAGCTTGGCCTTAACCTTGTTCAAGTGGTTGATCTTGTCCTCGGCGGACTGGAGCTCCTCACCGGTCTTCTGGTTGGTCTCGCCCTGCATCTTCTTCTCCTTGTTCAACTTGTTGATGAGCTCATCCTGGTGGGCGATCTCGTCGTTCAAGTTACGGATCTGGTGATCCTTGGTGGCCTTGTCCTGCTCGGCCTTCTGGACATTCAACTCCAGATCCTCGATGTCCTTCTTCAGGCCAGAGATCTCCTGGTCGGCCTTCTTCTTCTGCTGGAACAGCTGGTTGCGGGCATCTTCCTCCTGAGTCAGGCGCTCTTGGATGTCCTATGGCAATTGAAGAATGGAGAAGGTGAGGGTGTGGCTGGGTTAAGTGGGTGAGTAAGTAGGTGAGTGGTCACTGCTAAATTTAGCCAATTGCGCAAATGGCTCGAAATAGCCGAGCAACTTTCATGCTCGATTGCACTTGATCAATTTAGCGTTTTCCGCTTTTGCGGATCTTGGATTGATGCCATCATTTAAATGGACCTGATTCGGTATGGGATTAATGGGATTGGGTCTTGATACTTACGCGCAGCTGGTTCTCGAGGTCGTTCTTCTGGGCGGTCAACTTGGAGTTGCGCTCCTGGAAGTCCTGCAGCTGACCCTTCTCGCCGGACAGGGAGTCCAGCAGGGCGGTCTTCTCAGCCAACAGCTTGGCGTTGAGGGCCTCCAGCTCCTTGCGCACTTTCACTTCAGCGGCGTGCAGTTCCTCAGCCTTCTTGGCCTTCTCCTCCAGACGCTGTAAGTCATTAGAAGCATTCGATGGGTTAGTAAAGGAGCCGCCAGAGCTGCTCTCCTCGGCTGGCTGGGCTGGTGGCGGTGGTTCGACGGGTGTGGGTTCTGCTGCAGCAGCAGGAGGTGCTTCCTCTGCAGGGGCAGCTGGTGGGGCAGCCTCTGCAGGAGGGGCTTCCTCAGTGGCAGCAGTGGGTGTGGTTGCTTCGGAGGATTTTTTCGTTTTCTTGGTTTTCTTTTCATCGGCCATAGTGCTAGATCACTTTCAATAACTCCCTTTCGCTTGTGCTAGCTTGCAAGTTTGCTTTCCAGCAGGCTAATGAGCTTGAAACTCTCTCGACTTCAACTGATCACTTTTGATAACCGTTTTCACTTGTTAATATCTCCCACTCTAGCTACAATGCCAGTTGACTCCACTTTCGAGTTCGTTATGTCAAGATGCTCCCCAGGTTAGCTAGTCAACCCTTGTGCTCTGTTCGAATGGTTCTTCGTTGGGGGTTCGTTTGTGGTACGCGTTACCGCGACGACGACTGGTCAAATACAACTGGAATGGCTGCTGCAAATGCACTGGGCCACTTGGGCTATAAAATTAGCAAACGCCCCGAAGCGAGCAGAGCTGGGCAGAGCAGCGCCACGGCAGCTGCTGCCACTTGGCATGTGTGTAATCGCCTTGGTCAGGAGGAGGTAGCCATCATAATTCACAAATCGCTGGCATTGCTGTGGGCAATGGGCTGGCATACAGTGCGGGGCTTCGGTATGGGGCCTATCAACTCGCACTTGTGCGGCGGGGCCAGCAGGTGTACCATCTTAGGTATATATAGAATACACACATACCACGGGTTGTGCGTGTGTATACATCATGTTAAATTACTCATCGGGAATCGGAACTATACGTGGGCATCTCCTCGCTCATTTTTTATTATTTAATTAGCAAGCTAATTGGCAAACTAATTGTGGCTCTTAAAAAAATGCCCGAGCTATGTGGCAGGGCCCAGAATAGACCCAGCGCCAGTCATAACTTCTGACCAAGATGTATGTGCGGGGGAACTACATATGTACCGTGTGCATGGGATTGTGAGGGGTGAACGAGTTATTGGATTCCAGCGAAAAGTTTCGCTGGGGTAAACAGTGGCCACATTTGGCCCGAAAGTGCGAAGAGATTATGACAGCATCTATTTTTGGCAGCCCCGGCGATTGGAATCAGATCGTATCGATATGTTCGGGCAGCTGCTTTAAGTGGGTGGATGTTGTTTTCAGCTTTCAGCTTTCAGTTTTTAGTTTTAGTGAGCATGGGTTGCATGTCCGTGCTGCAGGTATTAAGTTGTGTGCTTAATTAAGCGAAAGAATTTCGCATCGCAACAATGTTTATGGCCATTGGCTAAAATAAGACTGAGTTTTGGGGATTTGATTGGTGCAGCTGCCCTGACCCATCCAATTACCCCAGACAATGAACGGGGCTGGCTAACGAAATGGACATACCAGGGCTACATCAGCAAAGTCTTCGCTTGATTGCCACTGGCAACTGCTCCGCCCAAGTTCACACTCGTCGAACCACAAATGCCACCAAACGCTGGCAGACCGCTGACGAAGCTGTCCCCTGTTCGCTATACTCACGGCAATCTCATCCTCGATGCGGCTGACGTTGAGGAGGGGCTTGACCTTCTGCCACAGCTTGTACCAGGGCCAGGTACGGAGCTGCAGGTACTTGCGCAGGTTGCGCTGGACAACCTTGAGGGCGACGCGCTGCTCCTGGAGCTTCTTGAAGCCCTTGCGGGCCAGGTAACCACGAGCCCAGGCCTGCATCCAGGACATGATCTTGCCCAGACGCTCATCACGGAACTCCTCCATCTGACCCAGGACACCGGCGCGGAAGAACACCTGTTTGTGGTTTGAGGGGTTTTTGTGGGTTGGGGAGAAATAATAATAAGTTAGTCTTCTGTTTGCCTCGCATTCTGAAGAGCGCGTGCACTAAGCGGAACCAAAATTGTCCGGGGAGCTTCTGGGTAAACCCTTCGGACAACTCGGACTCTTTTGGTTCGATTTCTTTTCTTTCTTTTTGCTTTTGCATAAGCGGTTCTTCAAAAACACTTTTGGACAGGTTGAACTGGGATAGATAGAGGATGGATGGTTTGAACAATAACACAGAAAGTACATACAATCACAAGACACACAATTCAAGACAAACAACATATATGGGTTTAGTAAATAAGGGTGGAGATGGGGTTAGGAGCAGGCATATGAAATAACACTCAGATGAGACTCAGACATGGTAAGACATACATATGCTCCAGGCCAGACGTCCCACAACACAATCCCCGACAAGAGCTGTGTACTAGCAGCTAAAAGTGTCACGGTTGGGTTATGGAAAGCTGATCAGGAGGGAATATCTCGTAGTAAGCAGTGAAAGTGTGCAAGAAATGGTGAGGAGTTTCAAAGAAGTGCAGACACGTATGGTGAATAGGCGAATGAAGCCGGGGTAATATCCTCAGATATGCCGAGACTCGAATTAAGACACAGACAAACCATATGTAGTGGCTGGGCTTTAACTCAAATTTGGCAACAGACTGGGATGTTTTCTCCAGATTCAAGCATAAGAAGAATAAAAGTGCAGTGTATGCTTTGTGGCTGTGAATGATTTTGTAAGATATATTGTCTGCCATATACCTTTGTGTTACCCAAACGGTACTGATCTTCGGGCAAATCGATAAACTTAATGATTATTTCAGCGGCCTTTTTGTCTTTCTCAACGCCCTGCAATTGCTTGGGGCACATGATCTTGTAGCTGTATGGGGGTTTCGTAGTTTGAATGTTTTGTATTAATTTGTTTCAAACGATTTAGTTAATGTTAGGTGCATACGTACTAACTAATTTTTGATTGATTTTGGGGTGGGGGTTAGATAAATTAACTACTGACTAGGGAATAGTAGAGTTACGTCTAGGTAAGTTACTACTAAAACGAAGTGTTGACACCAATAAAGGGGGTTTTTGGGTGGGGGTTGCTTCTTTGCTTCCTTTTTGTAAAGGCTTTTCGCTTGGATTGGATCTTGGAAAGGATCAGGGTTTTTTATAAGTCCAATTTATAGAGACTGAGACAAAAGGACATGCGCACAGAGAGATCCCGGCTCAAGATTTAAGCTTTTTGCTTAGTTTGCATCTCGACCAGGGTCCGACTCCATGAGAGTTTTGTGTGTTTCTCTGTTTTTTGGGTGCAATGTGAAAATGTGTGTCTGGACATCTGTTTCGGAGCCATTGACAAAAGTGTTTTGGGGGTTTTTGAAGTATTCGTAGAAGTGCAGAAAAATGTTCGGTTGTGCGTGCCTTTGTGTTACCCAAACGGTACTGATCATCATCCAATGATGTCGATTCGATTAGGACCTTCGTGCATTTCTTGGGATCTTCAAGATCCTTGATACCCTTGGGGTTCAGGATTTGGTAGCTAAATGTTTTTGATGATAATCAACATTAATGATACTACAGTAAACCAAGTATCTAATTACGGTTTAGTATGTCTAGCTTAAGTCTAGTGTTATTTACAGTTGATCTTAACAACGAAATCTTCAAAAGGACAACTTTCTACATAAGAACTTTCGAACCCATGCTTGGGGCTTTACGAGTGAGTGTGCTGTGTGTGCGTGTCTAGGTGTGTGTGTGTGGAATTGGTGTAGTTGGAATTCATATCATTTCATTTCATTTCATTTCCGGGAGGGGGTAGAAGTCATACAAAAGTGCTGAACTTGAACTGAGCGCCCTTAGAAAGGTTCTGTTGCTGTTTACCTAAAGGGCGCCTAAGATCTGTAGGATTTGTACTGGATTTGTATATCATTGTTTGTTTGGTGGTTGCATTGTCTCGTATCGCCTCTGGCCGGCATTTGAGATACGAGTGAAGTTCGATTGTATTGTATGTATTGATAGATCGAGAACGAGACAGATTCATTCGATTCGAATACGAGTTGTGTGGTATTCGTCAAGTGTGGAGGGGAGATTGAATAGATATATCAAACTACTTGATTGGGGTTGGAGCAGATAATAAGAAAGAGAGTTCAAAATGCATGAGCATAGAGGTCGAAAAAGATCGGAACGTGGCCCTGCCTTGGTGTGTCCAATGCGGTACATATCGGGATCCAATGAGGTGGACTCCAAAATGAGGGATCCACACTTCTTGGGATCGTCGACGCCAACAATGCCAGCTGGATTCAGGATCTGATAGCTGTAATATGGAGAGGTCATTTATACAAGTGTACCCTCTTGGCACAGCTGTGGCTTGTCCACTGAGACTCTGGGGCTGAGGTGTAAAGTGTATGGTGTAAAGTGTAAGGGCTGCTCTCTCGTTGAGGTTTTCTCGAGCACCCTGCGAAAGATTATTGACTACACAAAGATACTGTTGAGCCATCCACTCATAAGTGCTTGTGTTGGTTTGTTCACACAATTTTGAAGTTGTTTTGCCAGATTAAGCTAAGGTAAAGGAAGAACTTTTTCATGCCTTGGTGTGACCCAGACGGTACAGGTCATCGTTCAGCTCGGTGGATTCAATCAGAACCTTGGAGGCTTTCTTTGGACAATCGAGGTCCTTAATGCCACGGGGGTTCAGAATCTGGTACCTGTTAGGATGTAGAATTTGGTTTTGATTCGATGTTCTGAACAGATAGTGCTACACACATTAAGACTCTTAGACGCAGATACACCTAACATAGAGGCACAGCACTGGAACTGGAACTGGATCTGGATCTGATATTTGGTACATGGTACATACAAAGAGGAGAAACAAGTGGGGGTCAAGAGCGAGATACACTAGTGATACAGTTGGAGCATGGACATTCGCTTGGATATACAAAGTGGATATTTTGAAGGGGGAATTATTTATGCGTGCCTTGGTGTGACCAATGCGATACATGTCGGGGTCCAGTCCGACGGCTTCCAGACACTTGGCGGCGGCGTTCTTGGCCTGCTTTTCGGCCGTCATGACGGCAGGAGCCAGAATCATGTAACTAGAGTTGGGTATTACAATTTACAAGTTGATTATTGACCGTAAATACTAGATAGTTCCTATGCCTAGTTGTAACCCGACTGGTGTGTATGTACAGGAGGAAGAGAGTGCTGGACTACATCTCTGAAGTCGATATCGAACTAAGAACTAAGTCTAGGTGCTAGTGTATAAGAGTTAAGTGTAGACCTAGGGCCTAAACGGACCCAATACTCACCGCATCTTGAAGTCGGGGTACACCATCCTGTTGGGGAAGCCCTTACGGCAAATACGGATACCTTCAAGCACACCGTTACAGGTCAGCTGGTGCATAACCAAGTGGGCATCGACCATGCCAGGCTGCTTCATCTCGTTGGGAATGATGCAACGGACGAAGTGAGGCTGGGTGGAGCGCAGAGTGGTCATCAAGCTGTTCAGCTGCTCCTTGTAGGCCGACGAGACGGTAGCGAAGCCACCACCCTTCTTGCCACGACCTCCCTTGGCCTGTTCACCGCCACCCGACTGGCCGGCGTGATCGGCGAAGATTTCGATCAGCAGCTTGTTCTGCGACTTCTTGAACTGGTCGACAACGGTATCGTTCAGAGGATCCTTGTTCTTCTCCAACCAACCGGTGATGTTGTAGGCGACAACACCAGCATAATGGCCGATGGCGAAGTGGGCAGCCTGCTGGCCGGGCTTTGGAGGCTTGGGCTTCTGGAAGGGAGCGGACTTGCCCAAATGGGTGTTGGTCAGCTTCTCGGAGAAGGTCTGATCGGTGGCCTTGGGGAACATAGACTCTTCCTCCAGGATGGACAGGATACCCATGGGCTATTGGTGAGAGAAATCGAAGTTCGGTTCATTAGTTTCGTCTGGCGATCACTTTCAGTGGGGCTGCTGTAAGATTTTCTAGTAGCAAGCACGCATTAACATTTAAGTAGTTTTTGTTTCGACAATTCTCGTAAGCGGCATAACGCTCGACTAAAACTACGACGGTACGACTAATAGAACGCATTAGTACATAGGACTTACCCCTTACAATTTTAGTTGTGAGTCGTAAAGTTGCAAATGCATTAACAGTGGTTGGTGCTTGTTTAGCTTTAGGCGATCTTACAACTAAGTTAATGGAAATTAATATCGATTAGAATTTGTATTAGATTAGATCACATTCTTCACGGTGCATTTCTATCGCAATTGTGTATTATTGTGTAATGGACAGCATGGGCTATCTGCTCTGTTAGATAGTTGTGGCCGCGTCTGTACCTTTTCGATCAGATCAATACACAATTGCAGATCCATGCCGAAATCAATGAAGGTCCATTCGATGCCCTCGCGCTGGTATTCTTCTTGTTCCAAAACGAACATGTGATGATTGAAGAATTGTTGCAGTTTTTCGTTAGTGAAATTGATGCACAATTGTTCGAAACCGTTGTACTAGATTGTGGAACGGAACAATATGTAACATAATAATAAAGCGGGGTTAATCAGGATGTAGTTTCAATGGTTGGTCGAAATTGCTTTCATTGGGTTAGTTACTTTTCGGTCATCCCTCGAACTTTCTGTGGGGGTTCTTCACTGTTCTGGACAGACGTGAAATAAATGTGGGTGGTGGGTGCTTAAAGAACGTAAATGGAGCTAGAAAACGCTTATGGGCGCACTTCTCCGCATGACTGTAAAAATAGGTATAGATATGCCGCCCTTCCTGGGATCATCAGTTCTAGATGATTTGCCATTTCGGGGCTATGGAACGCATTATAATTAACACTTATTCATATATTTATAGATAGGGCAACGAGCTGTTGGCGGATAGTTTGAAAATCTTTGGCTTGGAAGGCTGATTGGTGCGAATGAGCGGAGACGAACCTTTTCAATCAGATCGATACAGGCCAACAAGTCCATACCGAAATCGATGAAGGCCCAGTCGATGCCTTCCCTCTTGTATTCTTCTTGCTCCAAAACGAACATGTGATGGTTGAAGAATTGTTGCAACTTCTCGTTGGTGAAGTTAATACACAGTTGCTCGAAACCGTTGTACTAGATATCGTTTTTGGGGGAATCGGTGAGGATTGGTGCGATGAGTATATATATTCGGTGCATTTAACAAAGTGATTGGGGGTCTGGGGGGCCTGACATTCAAAATACACTCATTTACAGTTTACCTGAGATCACTCTTGCGATAAGCCCTCGACTTTGATTGAAATCTAAAGTGCTAGAACTTGACATGACAAACAATAATATTTCCGGTACATTTCCCGTGAGAAACACAATACAAAGTTTAAAGATAGAAACACAAATTGAGTTTGAAGCTTTTAAGCACCTTTTCAATGAGATCGATACAGGCCAGCAAGTCCATACCGAAATCGATAAAGTCCCAGTTAATACCCTCCTTCTTGTATTCTTCCTGCTCCATGACGAACATGATATGGTTAAAGAACTGCTGCAGCTTCTCATTGGTGAAGTTAATACACAATTGCTCGAAGCCGTTGTACTACATTGGAGTCGGGAATATTTACAGAATAAAATAGCGATAAAGGTGGGTTGTCTAAGACTACGGCTACTGTTGCTTCTGTGTACTATGTGTGTTTCTGTGGGGTTGTTCTCTTGTTTTTGGTGCGAAGAAAGGGTGCACCACCTTTGTAGGTTCCCCGAGTGCTTTTGAATTCCTAGCTAAACTGTTGAGAGACGTGTTAGCAAGTCAGCCGTGAGTGGGCCTTCAACCCAGTCATCGAAATGAAGTGGGTTGGGGGTCACTCACTGCTACAGCAGACCGACATCCCCCAAGTGGGTCCATGGGCATGGAGCACCTTGGGCGGTGACAGCCTGCTCAAGTCCCCCGATCTGTCCGATACTTACGTCGAAGATCTCAAAACCAGCAATATCCAGTACACCAATGAAGTGCTGACGCTTCTGCTGGGTATCCAGAGTCTCGTTACACTTCTTCACCAGCCACTTGAACAGACGATCGAACACACCCTTGCAGAGGGCACCGATCGAGTTGGTGACCTGCTGGACGTTACGGCCCTGGGTGACGAACTCGTTGCCGACCTTGATGCGGGGCTTCAGCAAGTTCTTGTACAGCTCGGCGGTGTCGCAGCCGAACAGCTTGGACACACGGCCACCCTCCTCCTCGCCGTCCTGCTCAGCCTGCTCCTCGCGACCACGTTGCTTGAACTTCATGCCACCCATGTGCATGACAGCGGCGGTGATCCTGTACACATCCTCCTTCTCCTGCTTGGTGAAGCCCAAGATGTCGAAGGCTTGCTGTAGGTTGAGAATTTTGGTGGCACAAAAGAGTGATACTTTAGTAAGGGAAACCTCTCCACTCTAGTGTCATCGGGTTAATGGTTTTTATCAGCGTTATTTTTTGGGTTTGGTTTTGAGCATATTTTCTGTGGTTGAGTGTAGCTTACACCTAGTAGATCGTGCACATGCTTTAAACGGTTCACTACTCAAGTTAGAGCTACTAAAGTTTGTCGAGCAGCAAGTAAAGGCGTTAGGGTTAGTAGACCTACGGGTGCTACTATTTATGTCTATACATATTGATATAGCTAGGTTTACCAGGTGGCTTAAGTATTCCGGAATCGTTGGGAAACGCGTGGATTGCCGGGTCGCTTAATCACTAACAAGACAAGATTCACAAGGATATTTTTGGGAATTTCTCTGGGGTGATCTATACGAGATTTTTATGATGTTTACGTGCTGAGTTCTTAACCAGTTTGTTGGCACACACAACGGCTGTCAAGTCAGTCTGCGGCCGTTACACACAAATATCGTTTTAGATACACCGGGACCCAGTTGGATTTGTACAAAGTATCTATTCGAGGCACAAATCAAGGGGTATTCACACACTCGTCCTTTTCATCTAAAACTATGAGTATCTTAGGGTAACATGATGCATTTACATTCCAGGCAAAAAGTCAAAGTCGGGGACAACGCAATCGACGTCGTCGGGGCATTCGTATTAGGTACATTTACAGATAAAGAAATAGTCACAGCATCCGTGGGATGCTCTTTTCGGGCAGGGGTTGCGACATTCGCCATTCCATCGTTATAACTCTATGTGCCCCGGTTCCGGGGACTGGAATCGAAAACGGAACTGGGTAACCACAAAAAACATATTGAAGAAAAGAAAATCACAAAACACACAAAAGATGTCTGTTTGGTTTGGGTGTGGTGGTTGGTTGATAGCTCATCGGTTGGTGGGTTTTCTTTGTCGTTCAGACATCACCGATATCGGATGCATATATATTCGGGAAGTGTCTGTATGTCTGTGCGTGTGGGTGGTGTGGTTTGGGGTGAGGTGCAGTGTGGGTGTGTTTTTGCTGTGTGTTTGACGACCACTTACATCTGCAAGCTGGAACTCCTCAGCATCATCGATACTGGGTACAGTGACTTTACCCTGGGATACGTTAAAGTAGTCGTAAATGTTATCGGAGAGGAAGCACATTTCTGCATACATATAGTCGGAGAAAAAGATTTCTTTGGTTTAGCAAGAAGAACAGAACTTATGCTCTAAGCCTAGGGTATCACATGTTCAGTGCGTGTGTGCTTTGTGCTGTGTGTGGCTGTGTGTTTACAGTGTGTGGGTCGCGTAATCCTTGTGCATTTTTCCCAGCCAGGAGCGGTCTTTCATCTCTCTGTCTCAATGGCATTGCAATAAAACCCGGTGTCACGTGAGCGAGCCGAAATGGAATCAACTAATTAGATTCGGTGTAAGGTCGGCCGAGATCCTCTCTGCTCCCAGCTGGGGACTATTTGGTCTATTTAGTGGCTTTGTGTATGGTACAAGCGGAGTACTGGATTGGATTGGAGGTGCAAACTACTTGGGTGGAAATTGACAGAATTGTAGAGAAACGAGAAGGTGGAAGAGATTGATAGAGAGCGCAGTAACTCAAGATAATTCCGGAATAACACTTGAAAGTTAAACATATGTACACAGATATCATAGCCGTCACTACAAAGAGCGAGAGAGATCGATCAGAACGTGTTTGGATCATTGTCAAACGTCATCAGTGGTGTTCACAAGAAGATAAAACTGTTTAATACGTAATACTTGATAGAGAAGAAATATTTTTACAACAGTTCCGAGCTGGAAGCTGGAGTGGGTTGGGTTGGGAAGCACTCGTCGACCTGCACCAAAACTTACGTCAGTTAACTCAAATTCTTCACCATCGTTGACACCGGGTATCCGCGTTTTGCCCTGGCAAATGCCGGGATAATCGCCAATATGTTGGGTCAGAAAAACCATTTCTAATTCACGCGAACGAAGAGGCTCGATAATATAGCATGTAACAAAAAATAATAGGGTGTGTGTTTTGTGTTGTGTAGAGGATAGTCCCTAAGCCCTACATTTCCCTATCCTATCTACCATTTAAAACATACTACGATTATTTGTTTTAAGTTGATTAGGTTTCTTAAATTAGATTTTAGGTTTATGTTAGGCTTTGGGCTTCGGCAAGCATTATGGATTTTGTTGAAGACTAGGACATGAAGTTTAGGACACTGACTCAGAAAGTACATAGATATGTACATATGTATAGGTTGGACAACATTGAGGACACAACATCGAAGAGACATGTTTGGTTGGGGTTATGGATTGGGTTATGGGTTGGGTAGTACGATTATGCAGACAAGTAACCATGTTCTGTATGGCCTTACATCCACGGCGACCCATTCCTCGCCATCGTTGACGCTGGGTATGGTCGTTTTGCCTTGCGAGACAATGCGATAGTCGTAAATGTTGTTCGATAGCAGACAGTATTCTATATACGATGTACACGCGAACAACATTGTACGACAGTTATGAGTGGTGTGTTGTGTGTTGTGGGATTTGGTGGAAGGAATATATATGGAAAGGTAGAAAAATACATATTTAATAATGTCCTATCGAAGGGGGTTCCTTGTTAGTCGAATGTGAAATGGGTTACGATCTCTGGTGGTGGGTATTGAGTGTCGGGGTCTAAGTGAACGCTTTCTACTATGGTCTCCAATTATCCGTTGCTCTGGATGGTACTTGGCATAGTATTGGGCTATAGCTAAGCGGATAGGGTGTGGCCTAATCCATTTACGATACGATAGCGGTACGCAATAAATAGTTAACCAACTAGATATAAATTGCTCTAGATTACGATCATTTAAGTAGTAGTTTAGCCAAATAATAAGTTTCTAAGTGTCAATAAACGATATAAAAACGAAATTTAGAATCATATAAAGGTGGGGACAATTACATCGGTGAGGGAGAACTCCTCAGCATCATCGATACTGGGTACAGTGACCTTGCCCTGGGAGACAATGTGGTAATCGTAGATGTTATCGGTCAACAGACAAATGTCTAGACAGATAATGCGTATATAGAAAGTACATTGATTAATCTATGGTATCAGTTCTGTATGGGTGGGTATGTGTATGTGTGTGTGTCTGCTGTGTTTGTGTTCGTTCGTGTGTGTAGAACCTAAACAACAACTAGAAGAGATTCGTTGAGAAACAGTAAGTTCCTCGATTGTCTGGTGATGAAGGATGGGCGGGTGATTGAGTGAGGCGATTGTATACCTTTAACACCGGGAACGGAGCCAGACATGATCTGGTAGAAGATGTGGTAGGAGCGCTCCAGGGACTGCTGGGAGATGACACGGGCCTTCTCCAGCAGATCTATTAGAAGAGAGGGATAGCTTTAGTAATCTGCACCGCTATGGCGAGAGATGGAAACTTACAGGTCTCAATATCAGCACCAGCCAGCTTGCCAGTGGGGCCGAAATGGATACGGATGAATTTACCCTGGTTTGCATAGGAAAACATAATTTGAGTCCATAGTCAAATCATCAAGTTGTTGAGGGTACTTACGAAACGAGAGGAGTTATCGTTACGCACGGTCTTGGCGTTACCGAAAGCCTCAAGCACAGGGTTAGTCTGCACAACCTGATCTTCCAGGGAGCCCTTGTTCTTCTGGGACTCGTCCTTCTTGGTGGAGGCGCCGACAGTGGCGAAGTACGCAATGACCTTCTTGGTGTTCTCAGTCTTTCCGGCACCAGACTCACCGGTGATCAACATAGATTGATTCACGTGGTTGGTCAACATGTCGACGTAGGCACCGTCAGAGATGGCGAAAATATGGGGTGGCACCTCATTACGGCGCTTGCCACGGTACATCTTAGCGCAACGGTTGGTATACACGGGGTAGCGCTTGTAAGGATTGATGGCAACGCAGAAAAGACCAGAGTAGGTCTGTTTTTCGACGGGAGAAAATGGGGGTAGAATTTTTTGATTAAAACGACTGAAGAATTCAGTAATTCTTGTTTGTTAGCAATCTGTTTTGGAGGAGGAAAGTTAGTTTTTGGGGCCAGCAGTCCGAGAGCTTCTCCACGAGTCATTGGTACTCGGTTTTTTGTGTTTGCAACTGTTTCAGTCTTTCTTCTAGGAGAGCTCTCAGCCCCGTGATAGACAGAGGTGAATGTTAAGGGAGAAATTTACTTAAAAATAACGTTATTAGTAACCGTTTTGTTGTCATTTGTGGTCTACCAGTTTTTGGTGTTCGGTTGTTGTTATGAATAAAAACTAACTACGATGTTTGGTTGGCAGGATACTTGTTTAAAGTTTTCTGTTTGGATTGGGGTAATGATTGATTGCTTGATGATCTGTTGGGAACTTTCAGCTCAGCTTCCTTTGTGTGTTGATAACCAATTCTCGTGGCTTTGATTGTGTGGTGTGTGTTTGTTTTCTTTCCAGTTGTGCGCTTCATCCGACTGGACATTAAAGTTTTTGGATTTGGTTTAATAGAAGCCGATTAGTGCATACAATACAGGAAATGAGGGTTAGCGGGGGTTAGGATTTCGGTGAAGCTCTTGTGTCATACATGAGTCTGGTGTTTTCCAAAAGTAAATTCATGATGAGGGGTTAGCCGGCTACTCGATTGCATTAGGTTTGTATTCAAGCTCGGGAATCAGAGACTAGTAGAGCTCTAATCAAATATATTTCCAATTTTGAAATGAGGGTCCTTGGAGGGTAAGGGGTGAGTGTTGGAAAGCGGTGGGGTAATAACATAGAACGCATTTATCTGTGCCACCCTGGATAGGCAATTACTTACGTAGATGAGCTTGTGGTAGTACCTCTGTCTCAAGTTATGGAGCACAGAGGCGTCGTTAAGGTATGTCAAGTTGGACATATCCTCGGCTTTTTCGTATTTTGGAGGGTTCACTTGCTGGAGCTGATCTTTCTTGAAGTCTCGCGTCTATATTTTTTGTTCGTTCGTTTTGTTTGTTTGTCATTTCAGTTCGGTTTCGTTAAGTTAACGTCCCGCCCAATTGGTTATGTTTAGTTTTTGTACAATTTTTGGTTGGTTAGTCGTTTTTGAGTTTTGAGAGAAAGAAAAAGAGATACCCATACATTAGTGAGTCTCTGGCAGTACGAAACTTACGTAGATGAGCTTAGCATAGTAACGCTGACGCAGATTGTGCAACACGCAGGGAGTGTTCAGCACGGTCATGTCGGCCATATCTTCGATTTTTTCGAATTTTGGTGGATTAACTTTCTCCACCTTCTCGGATTTGAAATCTTTTACCTAATCATATGCGTAGATGTAAAATCTATAGTTTCTTGTTGCTTTCATGGCTCTATTAAGGAGAGCTCTTGGGGTTCCTAGTAGGGGTGGCAATAGTTCCTTCCCCTTGTAACCCCTTGACAAAATGATTTTGTAGTACCAAAATTACCTTGCCCGGGGACAACAAAGGGAAGGCTTTTGATAAGCTACCCCTGACAGGGATTCCCCAATAGCCCCTTGCAAAATTTTTCGATGGTTTTGTGTAGATGACCTAGCCCTTGGGGGCGATGTTATTACCTCTCCACCAGGCAAGCCCACGGAGACGATATCGCCCTTGGTGGCCTTGATCTCACCAAGGAGATAACCCTCCTTCTCGTCGGGCACCCAACAGTTCTTCTTCGAATCATAGGGTTTCGATTGATCGATACGTCTTTGTTCCAAAGACACGAACAGGTATGGCGTAGGATCCTCATCCTCAAGATTTGGGGCTGGCTTCGGCATCTTGATTAAATTTCGCTTTTACAGTTAAAAACTCGAGAAATAAATGGGACTTTCAAAATTTCTTAGTTATCGCGTCGTGAGCCCAAAACTTCCCTGTAAATAGGTAGCAAAAATATTCAGGATTATTATTTGATTTCCAAACAGTGGCATAATATTTTTAGATTTTTCGAAGATCTGATTTATGGCTTTTATGCTTTTGACCCATTTTGACAGCAACAGCAATTGGCAGGCACCGAAGAATATAGACACATGTCTGTGATCAGTGTGTGTGCGACGGATATTTCGAAAGTTTGATTTCGATTTCCAAATATGAACATATTTTCGAAATTCCCGTTACCGTAACCGGATATTTATATTCGAATGCTTTGATTTTATTTCACACCTCAAAGTTAATTAGGCCTTGTGCTCTTGTTGTTGTTGTTTTTCTTATAAACAGACAACAAGTGAATTGTGTGGGTTGTCGCCTAAATATAGAACACGGATCCGATACGGACACCTACACACGTATATATAATATATATGCATATATAGATACGTGAGTATGTGAGTGCCCGATATATGTAGTATTTTCCGCATATGTGGGGCGTTGGTATTTGTTACGTAACGTCGATTGTGAATTAAATTCCTGCGTATCTGCTTCCAGATTTATGGATGGAGGAAACACTCTGAACGATTACATAATGGTAACTCCTTTCGCCGTCAAGTTTTCACCATTAACTCACTCTCACTCTACCAGTTTTCCGGTTTATTCGATTCGAAATCGAGAATGCGGCACGCGATTTCGGGTTAATTAAGCTGCTATCCTGAGCGAGTTGCGGGATCGCAATGATCCCTTCTTAATAGAGCTCGTAGGCAATGAGATTTTCGAATCGAAAATCCACACAAAATCGACTATCGACGATACGATTCGATGCGACGCGAACTTTCAGCGAATGCGTTATTTTTAAAATTCTCGAAATTGTTTCGAAACTAAACACATGCATATACTTTCTATACTATATGTGTATTCGGTAGATTCGAGAAGCTTTTTTCGGCTCATGCTACCGCATGGCACACATAGATGGGTATATGTATATATTCATATACGTATAGGTATTGGCGATCTCTGTCTAATGTCTTTGGTTATTTTTAAAACATATTCGAAATATTTTCGCCCATGTATATGAGTCGACAGAGAATCGAATTCGAATTCTAATTCTATCTTTTATTCAATAGTATGCCACGCATATCTCTCAGCCACACAGGTATATGTTTGTGTATTTGTTTGGCCAGTAATTCGAAATCGCTATTACAGCATTCGGGCACGTTTCGAAAACAAAATTTTCACTCTTGATGAAGTAACAGCTGGCTGTCCCTTTCTAATAAAGCTGCAGATGTCTGTGATTGATATATGAGTCAATTTCAGAATTTAAATATTTTTAAGATCAGAAAAGAACTGGATTTCTTTACATAAATGTGTCAGATGATACGAGGAAGGATAGTTACTATAGAACGACTTTAAACTGGGAGTAACTGATGTTTTTTTTAGTTAATTAATATTTTTTCAAATAAGTTTGAATTAAAATAACAAGATTTAATGTCCTCGTATCCTTGTTACTTCACTTTAAGATATTTCGGTTACACAAGAACGCCTTGAGATGGAGTTGCATGCTTTTCGCGAGACTTGATCTTCGGCCAACAAATTAGCACCTATAGGTTAGGTTAAGTAACTGAAGTAGGGTTCCTAAGGTAAGACCGTTAGTGGTAATCCATTTCGATTCGATAATCCGCGGTAATCCGGGTCACAGTTATCCAAATGGGAATCACATATAGTTTTCATAGATCCTTTTCGTCAGGACAATTACCGCACACACACATTGACACTTTTCTTGCTTTTTTCAATCGTTTCATATATATGCAATAGTAATAATTATTTAAGGTATATTCTTTTTGACAAAAAGGTCAAATCGCTGCTGCTGCTGTGCTGCTGCTTTCTGCTTTCTGCTTTCTGCTTTCTGCTGTTGCTGCTGCTGCCGCTGGGTAATATCCAAAAATCAGAGTTCGCACATCAAAGGTGTTGCACTTACGCGCTCGAAAGCCGTTCTGAACCGTGCAGCCGGTAAACTTGCCTTTTATACGGGGCAACTTGATACCCATGCTTCGCCTGAGGCTTTCCCAAAAGCTTTTCCTTTCGGTGTGCGTGGCGCTGTTTCTGTTTCGATTTCGGTTTTTTCTGCTCCCTTTTTCGGTCTAGCATCATCACCGGAGCAGTCGCCTCTTCAGCAAGTGGGCATTGCCTCGGGTATATGTGAGCGTATGATGCAATCAGGATTGCCGAGAGAGCGGGGAGCTTTTCTCCGACGATTGCGTGAGCGATCCGCGATCTAAGAACCGCGATCCGCTCTCCCATTTCCCATTTCCCCCATCTCGCATGAATCAAATCCATTTCAATGACAACTGTTCCGCGGTGAAGAAATCCTTCTCCGCTCATTTTCTTCTCGGGGAGCTTTCTTCTTTTAATTTTTTTATTTTTTTTGCTTATTTCTCATATCATTTCTAGCCAGCTCTGTGTGTGTGTAGGGGGATCTTTATTTGTTTTTCTCGGTGATCATTTTTCGCTTTTTGTTCTGGTTTTGGTTTTTGGTCACCTCAATGCCAATTTGATCTGGCCCCCCTAAGAGAGGGGGCCAAGAAAGAGATGGGGCGGCGCTATGGCGATCAGTGGGTGCTTCCTTCTGACCGCTGATCGGTGATCGCTTGACGATCAGTAACTAAACAGCTGTTCGAGGGGATCGTTCGATCAACCTATGCTATGGATAACCCCCAGAACCCAGATCCTTCTGGCATATGATGGATGATCGTTTTAGCCTGCTTAGATATCTCTTTTCTGCCAAAAATAAAAATTTTGTGAACTTCAAAAAAACATCGAATGCGAATGCGAGTGCTAGTGCGAGTGCGAAACGAGCGCCAGCATAGCCGTTGAGATACTTTAGATATAGATAGATAGCCAGAGAAATGCCAAATCAAATCAACGCTGTCGGCGTCCTTCAGAGCTATGCAATGCGAAAATCTTCAGCTTTCAATGCTAAAGCCCAATGTGTGTTGTCCGAATATCTGGCGGATACAGATGCAGCTACAGGCACAGATACGGCTGTGCGAATGCATTATGAAACCCGTGTTCTCCCGATTTGTCGGGCATTTATCAAATGAATCGCCGCTGACAAAGAGAATTATGATAAATGCCAACAGAATTGAAATTCCCAGCTCTCCTCCCCCTTTCCCCCCCATAACCACACACGAAATAAACTGTCAAATTCCGACACAAAAATTATTCATAATTTTCATCCAAATTACAAAATTACAGTACGCTACATTTTTGGCATTTGGCAGAGTGCGGCAAGCGCAAAAAAGAAATCTGTGAAATCAGAAGAGAATTATTAAAATACACCCACTGCAAGGGATACGAGAAATTCTTTTCATAATGACCTGAAGCGCTCAAAATATTTGAAAATTAACAAACAACAAAATAAAGCGGACCCAAGAAAATACGCAAAAAGCAACAACGCATAAATTCTGAACAAAAAAAACGTTCAAACATTTTTGGGAATATTTATAGTTTGAAAAAGTTTCAGTTCTCATCAAGTGTGAGTATCTTTCGCCCCAGAACTGAATACTTGTTCTATGGGCTCAGGGTGCTGCTCCGCTCTCGATTCTTTTCTCACATATAAAATTATCATAACTTTTGTTGGCTGCTCCGACCGATGTTTTTGCGCTGAAACAAAATCTGTGACATTGTCGACAAGAAACATCGAAAGCCAAACGAAAAACGAAAAACTAGAAGAGTATCGCAATTTTCAAAAGAAAAAACAAGAGCAAACACATTTTGCAAAAGAACCAATATTATTTTAGGATTTATTTTTCATTTAAATACAGAGCAATAAGTTAGACTGGCGTATAATCTATAGCTTCGAAATTCGCATACAATACGTGTGTTTAATATTTATACAGAATAAACATTTAGTGGCCATAAATAATGGGTCACCCGAGGGGGTTCCTACTCTTAGCACTTCTAGACGCTTCTACCGACCAATAAAAAAATCATATATTGCATCCTTGTAGAACCCGCCGAAAAAAACGGCAACAGTGAATCCATTCTTCTGTTTCCATTTGTATTAAAAAGCAAAAACACATTTTGGTTTTGAGTCATTGACGCAAAGCAATTTCTGCATTTTAGTGTCAAGATGCTAATGCCTCTTCTTGTATTTTTTTGGCACGGGCGGCCTCCCTCAAAATGTTGGATCTTGGGGGGGATCGAAAGGGGGTGAAATGGTCTGAAAGGGGGTGCCGCTTGTCTACACGAGGCAGCAACAATTATTGCTTGCAATGGGCTATTTCGAAGCTGCCGCCACACTGCGCGGTGCAAGGTCCTCCTCCTCACCTGCACCACCGTCGAAAGCCACCCAACCCACTGATCTCAGACCGTGGTGCATGCCAAATAGGCGGCACTTTGAATAGACTTTTTACGGGGGGGCGAGGCACAAAAGCAGGGGGCGCAGATCACAAGGAAGGCGTAGAGTCGATTCCCCAAGTCGGTTAGTAGATCATCTGCAAATGGGCTTTCTATATGGCACGACAGATCATAAATCATCATTATCGGCGGGAAACTCAATCATTTTCACAGCGACCAAGCTGAGAAGTTGACCCATATTTGACAGTCTCGGATAAATAATGAACACCATTACTGCAGCCCCAAATTTAAAATAATTTCCAGTTTGCTAATCTATCGATTATAGTTATTTATATTCAAATATTAATAAAGGGACATTCTTAAAAAACAGACGTGAGAAAGCCAGCGATTAAAAAAAAATAGGGCATAGAATATATAACTTACAAAACTTTAAAATTATTACTTTAATTAAGATGTTTTTATTAATTTAAATAAATAAATATAATAAATAGATATACAAAGTAATAGTAAACTTTTCAAAAAGATCATAATAAAATGATAAATATAAAAAAAATACAAAATATAATTTTTCTTGACTTGAAAAACACATTTCGGACATAAATAAATAAATAAATTTAATAATAAAAAATCGTATATATATTTACATATAACTTATTAACCGAAATAAAAAAAAGTTAAACATAAGCAGACAACGTTCATTAATATGTTTTGTTTTTATGAAATAAGTTAAAGAAAAAAAACAAAATCATAAATTGCAAGCTGAAGAGACTTCTAACGTAATTTATTTAATTAATTTTCAATAGTTAATTAAATAATATTAAAAAAATTTTTTTTTTTACTGTATTTATGCATTGCAAAAGTAAATAAAAGGTATATAAATGGAAAATAAGGTTATTGTTTTCCAAATTAAAAATCAAATATATATTTTCTTTTTGTAAATCAATACATCAATTACATATTTTTTATATTTTTTATATAAATTTGAAATTTAATAAAAGTCAATCTTTTTGCAAAGCTCTGCACAAAAAGGTGAGGGTTTATAAATACGATACAACGTAAATTATTTATTACATTTTTTTAAATTAATTAAATAATAGGTTAATACATCATGCTTATTCTATTTAACAGCATCCCCTCAGAATCGCTAAGGATACTTGATTTTTTTGGTAATTAATTTCTGACAAGTACTTTGTCATAAAATTCAAAAGGTTATTAACTTTGATGCAATAGCGAATGCTTAATGTTATTCCGCCCAATCTGTTTTGTATCGAGATATCAGCTACCCTGCTCAAAATATTTCTCGAATGGTATTCCCGAAAAATTCTGCACAAGCAATTGGTACACATATGTAGAATGAAAATGTTTTAAAAACGGCAACCGTGACCAAAATACATACATATTCTATAGATAACTCTCGTCTAAATGCATTGGAACCCATCCAAATTGTCGATATAAAAATATCCATCGTCGGCACCCGAATCCCCAATCCCCAATCCCCAAGCCGCAATCCTCGATGGCCGATCGTCGGTCAACGTCGTGCACTCGGCGGCCTCTGCATTGGATCTCGTCGGGTGCACCGATCCGAGGCGAGGCGTCTTCCCATGCCCACACCCAATAGCCCAGCGATCTCTCTGGCAGTGAAGGAGCATAGGAGGCGGAGCGGGCACCGGGAGAGGTTCGCTGCCAGGTAGCACATGTGCCCATGCGCCGCTCCTCTGGGGGCTGTGTGTAATGCCTGGCATGACAAATGAATGAATACTTCCTGCATTACGTGTGGGTTATGTAATGGCGGGTCTGGCTATCCTATAGAATATCTGATAATTGCACGTCTCGGAAATTTTGTTCAGCGTGGAACGATGGAAGGGATGCCTGACATTTTGCACTTGCAACTGTCAATCCTTGAGGCAATATACTAGCACAACGAATACAGTCATAGATCCGCAATGGGACTGTTTGTTTCGCTAAGCTATAGGAAATGATGGATCATTCGCCTGACAAAGATATGGAAAACAACTTGGAAATAAATGAACTATGTTAAATAATCTCGAAAACATTTTAAATATATTTCAAATACAGCAATTCTAAGCGCTAAGTTCCTGTGTAAGGAACTTCTTGGAATTCAAAGCAACGCATTAGATTCAAGCTTTATTTATTCTATGTTAGAAATCAGAGTTCAGTAAACACAATTTAAAATCTGAAAATACAAAATAAATAAATGAAGCAATTAAATAATACAAAATTGACTTCCGTTAAAGTGAAAAGCAAAAGATTTCTCTATGTACATATATTTATTTTGTTTTATTGTTATACGACCTTTGTTTGTTAAATTTTCTGTACTTTTTGAAAAACTTAAGTAATATTTAAATAAATTTTTAAGCATAAACTTCTCATTTACGTATTATTATTTGCTCACTAAACTTGCATGGAAATATCAAGGATCGTTAACAGCATGATATCATTTTTGAAATTACCTTTTCCATTAGGCTAAGCCAAATTCATTTCCTATCTTCAGAAAATGTTTATTTATCAAATAAAGCATTTTGTTTAGACCCCCGAATTTTTGCAATCATTAATGTGTATGTATGTACACAGAGGAATACGTTTTCCAGCCCTCGGGTAGGTGTTGATGTGGACCCGTGTGGTCCGAAATGATTAATTGCCTCGGCTCAATTGAGAACCGCACACGCATAATGCAAATCCAATCTGTGGCGGATGGCTATATGAGTGAACTCATGGCTATAGGTAAATGCCATCTATCGTTTATTAATTAGGCAATCAAATCGAATCATTTAGTATTAGTCACTGATGTGTGGAGCATTAAAAATTATTTCTGTAAGCATTTGTCACCCAATTAAACTGACTGCAGCCAAGTGCCCCCGGCAGTCATCCAAAGAATCGACTATATAGCCGCCGTAGAACTCAACTGCAGCGAATTGCAATAATCGAAGTCTATATGGCGTCGAGACTTTTATTAATGATGAGTGAAAATGGGAAATAAGAATATTTTCCAATTAAACGAAGCAGGAGGAGGTGCTACAACAGCGATGTGTGTATGTGCTCTGATTAATCATGTACAGCCACATAGGCAGCATGGAAATGAGTCAGTACCTAGCCGAATGTAAAAGTATTTTTCGATTTTTGTTTTTAGAAATTTATGAGCGACAAGCAAAATGTATTTTTAAAACATATTTCATACTCCACACAAAAAATCGAAGGAACATCACATATATATTCTGTGGGCCAGAAATTTTGCTGCCAATCTAATGATTACATATATACAAATGTAAATATGTGGCTGGAAAATAAATTTCTTTATCATTTACATAAGTTGTTGTTATTAAATGTAATGCCTAAATTAGAGTTAAGCACAGCATTGCCGTAAGAGTGGCTAGAATTTTAAAATGTCAGGTAGAGTTCCTGAAGCTTTAACACATATCTGGTGTAGGTACTAATACTAGTTCTGTATACGACGGATTTTCTATATACCTTGCCAGCTACCTACTGAATCTAAAAAACATTTCATATGCGTTTAATATAGCCGCCGCTGTGATCTAAATTTAAAACAAAAGCTATTTAGTTGCGAAGAAGTTCAACACAAGCAAACGGTCTCTAGTCGCTCTACTCGGTGTGTGTGTGTGTACGAGAGTATCTGAGATTTACTAGATACACAGATACGGACGAATACTGGGTGACTGCGTCCTGGGCACTAGCTACACGAATACGCATACGCCGTGTGGTACGCGGACCGACAAGTCCGTCAACATATCTCACAGATACAACAGCATCTTGGTCGATTGAGAGAGATACCTCTACACTAAAACGTTGATAAATTTTTTTTGTTCAATTTAAATATTTTATGATATAAATATATAATTTGAAATGTTTTAAGATTTAACAGATACTATAGTTACATTCTCATATAGAAAACAAGCTTAAAAAGGATCTTAAAGATTAGAAATATATAAATTCTGGAATTCAACAGAAGTCTACAAACTTAAAATTCCATTGAAAACATTTTACATAATTTTTCTTTCTGTGTATATGTTTCATTTCTTTTTTCCTTTGCCCGTGCTCGTCAGCACGTCCATGTCCAAGTTGTGTTGGTGTTTTCATCTCATGAAATGTTTCAATTTGTCTATTTTTAGTGGCAAGTTTCTTTTTGTTTATTAGTTCTTCGCTTTTTGTTGTTGTTTTCGCTGTTGCTCTCTTTCAGCTTTGACTTTCCTAGCATATACAGCGAGTATATAGTGTGTCTTGGATATATAGGCGATGTTTCTGCTACTCTGATTTAACGTCACAACTAAGGAATGTCTCTCGGGTTATTCTTCTGCTCGAACAGCCTGGATCAGCTACGCATTGTTTGGCCCGTCTCTGATATGTTTTTGTGGCCGAAAAGCTTTAGCCATATATCTCGACATGTTTATATAGTTTCACTGTACATTATATGGTACATAAGGCGCTAATGGCTGCGTATTTGCTAGGTGTTTGCATCGTTTTAGACGTAAGGTCAAACTAAGCCCGTGCGAGGTGCCTTTCGCTGATAGCTAAGGTATCGCCAATGGGTCTATACATAAGGGTTTTTATTTTTAATAATGTTTACCATTAATTTGAGAAGATAAGAGATTAAAAAAAAAAAATACTGCTTTATTATGAAGTTTGTTTTTATGAGAATTGTTAAATTTAAATCTTATTAATGCTAGGTTTTGCCAATAGTAAATTAAATTTTCCTTTTTTCTGAAAACACATGCATCAGGTTGTTTGTATTCATTGCCAGAGATTACAAGATTTTTGCATTTATTTTTAAAGAAAGTCCCAATTAGTTATCATTAGTTTGGTAATCAAGTTCAATGTTAAGATTTTCTTTCTAATGATGATCAATATTCTACTTATAATACAATTTTGAAGTAATGTTAAATTGTGGAAACGATGAGTACTTTTATTGTGAGCCCCGCAAACTTTTTATGGGTCGTTTAAAATTTCAGAAAAGACCTCTCTTCTACAAGTACCACAAATATAATTTAATTCCTTAGAAAACTAAGCTAAACTCATAACAAATATTAACAAGTAAACCCTTAACATACCATTGTAGGTACTCTATTCATCAGGGTTAAATAACCGATACGATTGAACCCCATAAAGAATGCCTCAAGATTGCGTCTGCACATGCAGCCGACAGACAGACGGCAGTGAGTAAACAAATATATAACCATAAATTGGTTACCATGGCGCTGATTTCTGCTGCAGATACAGATACCGTAGATACACCGTATCTATCTGCACCAGGCATAAACAATTATAAACAACATGTTTTGGTAATGTTACGCTTAGATTCGCTCTACTACAGTGTTTTGCAAACAGCGAACGGGCATAAACAGGGAGGGCTCTACACATGGCTCCATGGAGGACATGGACACATCGACACGATGGCTGTATGAGGCTTTATCTGGGGGCTACACTCTCCACTCCATGGGGCGTAAATCAATATTAGGCTTATCTTGACCAACTGTGAGAATATTCGCAGGCCGCGATCCCCAAAAGATACTGGTCGCATAGCCATGACAAAAACTCGGATTCGGCGACCTCACTCGAGTTTCACTTTCCGCACGCCATGGGTTACTGGTCGGAAACACGGGCCTGGATCTTTCGCGACCCAGCCAAGCTCATCCGCTACCTGGTGCTCTTCGTCTGCTGCATCGTGGTCATTGTGCAGCTCTACGAGTGCTTCTACAAGCTCCACGACCCTCCCATCTCCACGCACTCTTACTATAACCTGAACGAGACCATTGAGATGCCAGCGGTGACCATATGTCGGGAGCCGCCCTACAGGGAGGAGGTGCTAACTGTGAGTGGTCAGAGGGAAAAGGATAATTACTTAATCCAATTGGAAACTATCTGAAGTTCATAAAATTAAAGTGAAAAGACACAAAGCTAATAAAAGTTTTTTATATAATTTTAGTCTATCTCTGGCGGTTACTGTCCTCATCCAAAGTATGCAACTTGCTGGATGAACTATCCATTTGGAGAGGTCTCCCTGGACGAATTCTTTGAAAATGGCACCCATGACATGTCCGACACGTTCATCATGTATGGACTCAATGGCAATGCAAATAGTAGGAATTTATTTTTGTTTTGTCTTAGTCGTATTTTAAATAATATTTTTCTAATTTAGACTTGGATATGAACAGCAGCTTGCACTTCTATATGGGTCGCTGCTATACCCTTCGGCCCAAGGAGCCCACCAAGAGGGTATCCAAAGCAGTGGGTTACTCTCTACTTCTAGAGCACTCCCGAGTCACCACTTCGACCAGTGATGTGGACACAGGCAGCGCAGGATGGCATGTCTTCATCCACGAAAAGAAAGAGAACTTTACAGGTGGATTTGATTTGATTCTCTATTAAATTGTATTTAAACAGAAGAATTTTACCTTTCAAGAAATCAATATGAAGGGTTCCGGACGAGTGGAGTACGTGTTTGTCAGTGTCAACGAGGAAATTGAGATAAAGCTGCAATCCCAGTATTTCTCCAATATTCAAACCAGAGATGAAGCCTGCAATAGTGATGAGGGTTACAGTGACTTGAAGGTACAGCGTGCGTTTATATTTATTTAAGTAAATTAATATATTTGAATCCTTTAAGTGTGGCGAGCATTGCATTTGGCAGGACTTGGCTGATAATATGCAGTGTTCGGGACCCTGGATGCATGAAATTGAGACCGAACCCTGCAATGATACCCTATCCATGAGACGATTAATATCGGATTATAAGGAGTAAGACCGCATTTTCACATCGAGAGGTTTTTTTTATTAATAAATTATATCTCTGCAGAGTGTATGAGAATGAGGACGACTTTGACTGCGATTGCATTCAGCCCTGTCAGTCGAGGATCTACACCACCTTCATTCAGAACCGAAAGGTCTTCAACCAGCCAGAGCCGCGCACCCTAATCTATATATACTACACAACCAAGCTGATATCGGTAGGGAGTCTAGCACATGGTGATGCATCGAACATTGATTGAACTCCGTTTCCCTTTCCCTTGCCAGATGATCGAAGAGCGTCCCAGCTATGACACCACCCAGTTTATAGCGGATGTGGGTGGTTCCCTGGGGTTCCTGCTTGGCCTATCCGTCTTGGGGTTGATTGGCATACTAGAGCACGTATGTATGAAGGTGAAATATTAAAGGCAAAAGGTGACTCATCTTACCATTTCAGCTGACTCTTTTCTTCTGCGGCGGCTTCATTAAGAGGATGCAGCAGAAGGAGCAGGAGTCGAAGGCCAAAAACTACGAGGATGGTCAGTCCCAGACCAGCGATGAGACCATCGATATAGCAATTGCGTACAAAAAGCCAAAGAAGAAGGATAGATATTAAGGCAAGGACCAAGCTGGCTTGGTCTTTATATCTCCCATAAGGAGTATCAAGAAAACTAATCAAATTCACTTCTTACATTTAATCAACATTACATACAAACAACGTTAAAATTTTCTTATCCTATAGCTTATTACTGTTCAACTGCACTCAAATAAATGTATTTCGTATATTTTAGAAAGATTTAACATATAGTTTTTAACTTCCAATAAGGGAGAAATTTCCTTATAAAACTTGTAACAATTTTCCAATGCTATTTTTGTTGGCTTAAAAGACTATTTCAAACTCCTGAATATTCTGAAAATATTTAATTTGAGTGCGTTTTACGATACTTAGATCTAGATTCTTAGGCTCATCAGCAAACTAAGACCAACGATCAGCAGAGAGCTCACTTCCGTGAGAGAAGCACCGGAAGTCGTCTTCACATTAATGTTGGTGTTGAGAATGTCACCAAACTTGTTAATTATATCCGGCAGAGGGGAGGTTCTAATCTCGCAGGCCGTGTTCTCGATGGCCTCCTTGACACTGGCAGTTAGAATTCGGAAATTGATTGAGCCGGCGTAGAGCTCATCGTAGATGAACACCGGCAGCTGATTGGATAGGACCCACAGGCGTTTCTGGTCATCCACCTTTATGTCACTGGGGAAGACCAAGGTTTCGTTGCTCATGTAGATCCGACTCTGGGAGTTGTGGGTGAAGTCGGTGGCTGTGCGCCAACAGGCCACTTCATTGAGATTGGGCAGGGTGTAGAAGAGGACACCCGTGTCCGGGTCCAGGAACTCAGCGCCAGCCTGGGTATTGATGCCCCTGGAGCCCAGTACCTTGAACTCCCGATAGATCTCAGGCGAGGTGGCCAGGGTTTTGTTTCGCAGTATTCCCGTGTCCACTGCAAACTCCATATTCGAGCACAGTGGGTGGAAGTACAGTGTCGAGTAGCCCGACTCCAAGGGCTTCGACAGGGTCAGACCGTAGAGACCATCATCCCACTGGAAGTCAATGCCATTGATGCTGAAGTTACCGGCCATCGGATCCGGGTGGAAGTAGTGATGCTGAACTCTCCACGACTCCTGGTCCTTCCATGAGTATACCACCAGGCCAGGATTTCCCAAATCAGCAGCATAGGCATAGCTGTTCTCGCAGTCAGAATCCTCCACCGCCAGATTGGCAAACAGAGAGGCCTGCTTCACCTGATCAGCGGGCAGGACGTGTCTTCTCAGCAAATCGTCATTGTGCAGATCGTAGACCAGCAGCTGAGGTGCTCCATATATCCTTGTCTTATCCAGGACTCCGGAAATGCGGGAGTCCAGAACCCAGAGTCGGCCACACCGATCGGCTTTTACACGGAAAGGAGAGACCAGCTCCGGCTCTGTTTCCAGCTGACTATGAGCCTGCCAGCTGGGGAAGGGCTTCAGGGCGGGCATCTTACTGGAAGTGTCTGTAATGGAAAAAGGTTGTCAATTTTACAAATCTTTAAAAAGACTTTAATTGGATAAAATATTCTGTATAATTGTTGATGAGAGGAATTTTTTCAAACTTTGATTACTGACAATGTAAGTCCCAATATATACCTCTCATGAGATCAAATAAATTAGAAATCAGGTTCAGGAACGCCTCTATTGTTTAGGAAGTTTACTGACCTCGCATAAACAGCCGCTTTATTTGTTTAAATTAAATTTAACTTTTGGTCATTTGCATTGCTTTTCGGTTTAGATGACGCTAATTAGAGTCTTGACAATTTTTGGCTGTTCATTGGACAGCAGCTGCTGATGAGTAATCGTAATCTGTTTACGTTTACCTGACTTTGCATTTACACCTGTCTACACAGATTAACTAACTGGGATTGATTTGTGGTTAAGACTGCTTCCCACATGCTTTCCTTAGTGAGGCGGTAAAAGGTAAAACAACTGTATTGTAACTGAATCTTATACAAGAATATGTTAATACAATATTATTTATTACTGGTTTCCCTTTAAGAAACTGGAATAAACCATTGCTCACAAAGTAATATAAATAAATCCCTTTAATTAAATTTGATTTAACTCTAATTCATTCAACCTGATAAATAGAGCGATTGCTCATAAATACTCCGCTTTATGAACTGATTTCGAATCGTAGCCAAGCATTTCGTGGCCTTTGATTCAGTCTGTGCACTTGCTATGACCAAATGTGAGTGTTTATTGTGCACTTTACAGCCTCCACGCCGAAAGGCAAAGCTCTTGGAATATATAGACGCAGTGCGCACCGATTTGCGGTGTGCGGCTGTTCTCAGGCATCAGGCAGACAGTTAATGACGGCAGCGAGCGGAATTACTATGCTAATTGCCCCAAGTGCGAAAGGAAACGGAATTGTTTGGATGGTCAAGTTGATCAGACAATTCCAAGACCAGACGCCACGAAAACAATACCCAAGCTATGAGATCTGAGATCTGAGATCCGAGATTCGAGACTCGAGATCCCAGATCAGTTCTTGGCCCACATAGCAGAGTGCAACCGCCGGGGTAATTATTATACATAGTTGAGGCAGCTGCAGCCGTGCAACTCATGCGCTCACCATTAAGATCAAGGTATGCCAGCGAGGCCGGCACTCCGGCCCGCCATCTGGGCAGGGTGACAAAGAGGCGATGACCGGCCACCTCCAGGCCGAAGGGTATCACATTTGCCGGCTTGAACTCTCCGCGTTCGATGGCCGACCACCGCTGGTCCGGGCTGGCGTACTTGAAGTCCATCTCCCGCCACTCGTAGGCCACGCGGAGATTATCGTTTCCCTGGACAGCCAGCGCCCACAGGAGGAGCAGTCCCAGACTGGCGTGCAACATGGCTCTAATTAATTAGCTGCAAGAAAAAATAGACAAAGATCAATTAAAATGAGCTGCTGCCACTCAGTTAAGCTTCCGTTAAGCCGCAACGGCCTTGTCCAAGCCATAAACATAACCAGATCAGGCAACACTAAAAAAAAACAAATTTCATTCGAAGAAAGAAACTTCAAAAAATGTTTTTTTATTCACTAATTTCTGCAGAATAAATTAGTAAGATATTTTTCCATTTTGTTCCTAGGAAAACAATGCTAAATAATATTTCAAACTTTCAAAAACTAGAACATACATCTGTTGTTATACCAATATTATTACTATCGATTAAGATATCTTGATGTAAAATATTTTCATATATATTTTTTTTCTACAATTCGGTGGCGATTGTATCCCCTGTCAATATTGCACATATCTTGCCATTTATTTTCCTGTATGGGCCGAGTTAATGGTCTCTCAATCTTGTCACTTGGTCCAGCCCCCGCCGCTGTACTCATTGCCACTTTGTTCTCCTCCATATGACTCATACTCTGTGTCTTTGGTTCACTCGGCTATTTGAAAGTTGTCTTTGGTATATTTCGAGCCGGCCAGGTTCTGGCTGAGTTGCCAAACCACAAGCATTTTTATTTTTGTTTTGAGTTTCTGCTTAAAAGCGAGTCTTGTGGTGTACATTATCTAACCAGCAAGATCGGAGCATGTTCAAAGAATCATGGCGATGTTTTCTGCACCCCTCCTGTGGGGAATTTATGATGCTTTTTAGGGGAATAATAATATTGAGCAAATCTTCACCGCCATTCAAGATGTCTCGCACCTCACTCAATCTTTTATTTTTAGAGTATCGCCGTAACGTCATGGTATCTTCGTGCCGCAAACACTCGACCTCTTCAGCCGAATACGAGTTGAGTCTCGTCATTCAGACATTAGCATTTCGATGAGCACTTTGCCTGACCGCCATTCTCTTCGATTGTTCCATCTAATAAACTTTATTTATGATCTGGGCATTGCTCAAAATTTGGTTTTTCTGTTAAATTTTCAAAGTGAGTCAGCTTTAAAAAACCTTTCTTTAATCATGGCTTTCCAGTTTGAGTGTGGGCGTGTCTAGGTAGAGATTTCGTTTGATTATTAATAGCTTTGTATCGGTCTTAACTGCACAACGTAATTGCTGGCTAAACTATGCTTTAAATGGGGTTTTCCACAATTTTTCCTATTTTTATTTTCCATTACTTAACACGTTACTTTTGTTTATTTGGTCTTTTTGTGTACACTTTATTTTTCTGCAGCCAAGTAGACGACCATTAGAGGAGGGGCCACTTTTTGGCCAACTCCAGTTAAGCAAACCTTGTCACTTGGCTGACTTGAATTCAGGCGAGTTGAATGGGGAGTTCAGTCGATCAAAGTTTGTGTCTTGAATCTTTTGTCTGGCCCTGGCTTCGGTTTTATGGCCAGTGAGTTGGCTTTTTCTTCGAATTGTTGGACAAATCTGTACCAAATGTCAACCACTCTAGTCCGCACTTAACACACCTTTTCCAAAGATCACGCACGGATACAGACGCCGCACAACCGGCAGAGTCGAAGCTCGAAACGAAACTAAAAGTCCGCCGAGCCGCCAGTCAAGTCGAGGCCTGAGATGGCGTGAGTACTGGCTACTGGCTCTCCCCACGCCGCTCTCTTGGAATTCGACTGAACTTGAATTAGTCAGGTCGTTAAGACGGTTTAGCACGCTGAAAGTGAAATAAAGTAGTTTTTGGCACGCTCCCTGGACTAACCCACAATATAATGTAATATGCAAAGCTCCCACGCCGACTGGGAACATTAATCCAACCATTAAAATCTCCAGCTGCGGCCCTGCGATTGACAAGCCCCTGAAAGTACTCCCACATCGGGAAGGAGGCCTACTGACCCATAAATATTAAAAGATAATAGACAAGCCTGCTGGCGGTGTAATTTCCAATGTTTATTTATGTAATTTAATCAATATTCGAAATTAAAATTGCATCAATATGCCGCTAATTACCACGTAAGTGAACTCTGGAAAGTTCCCAGTTGAATCCATGAATGAATCTGCTTCTGAGTGTCTCACTGACCGAACGGGTATAACCTCATTAGTCATCACAGAGTTTTTAGTGGGATTTCCACTTCGGCTGTGGAGAACGTGGTGATAAAATATGAGAAGTATAAATAAAAATAATAAATAAATATTGCACTGGCTGCCACTATCTAAAGATCTGAAAACAAACCGAATCCACCAAAGAAAACATCGCAGAACTTATTCAGTTTATTATTTATTAAAATTTCAATAAATTAATTTCAAAAGAATAGAGAACAATCCAAACATTAAACTAGAGGTTTTATCATTATGCATTTTTCCTTGTGTAATAGTAATTTTTTTAGTTTAAAAGAATTTAAACAATTGCTTATTTTATCTGATGTTTGTATACTTTTTCATTTTTTTGCGTCTCGGTAAAAAACATTTTACGTACAAGAATGCTAAATATAGTTGGTTTTTGTTTGTTTTTCTCCCGGAGTTTGCTTTCCATTTACATTACAACATTAAAAATGATTTAACATAGCAAATTTGTTGGTTTTTGATTTTATGCATTTGCACTAAGTATAGTATAGGCATTAGCTAAGTATTTTGTGTGATTATTTTATTGGTTAAACGAACAGAAATTGGACAAGGGAAAAACAATTTGCTGAATTCCGTAAGCTTTAGTTAATAGTAAATGCAACGAAAATAGTTTAAAGCTTATGACAAATATATAAACAAGTTAAATATTTATATTTATCCAAGGATTAATAAATACAAAACAAAAGGGAAAAATTAAACTTTGGTCGAAAGCTTCAAAGATCTTTGGCAAATCAATCAAATTCTTATAGTTTTTGCAATTAGTTTTAAAATGTTTCGATCTTGAAATACTTTCCCAACAAAGTAGTTGCAACTATCAAAGCATTATTAATTATTATCGTAATTATAATGTGTTTATATTGAAAGGTAGATAAATCAACACTAACAAAATTATTAAACAAACGTTTTCTCGTGAGGGTCTTTCGAATCCATCATATTCGGATGCTCTGAGAGATGGTGTCGATGTGGTTGGTGATACTGCCTCCAGATTGTGTGGATTGTACAAGACGCGTAGCGTATGTTATGCGAGTCGTCTGATATCGGAAGTTATAGTAGCCATAGTGGTGTTATGCGTGTGAAAATAACGATTGTGGGGTGGTCGCAAGACAAGGACCGAAAAGTCCAACAGCTAAATCTATAGCTGTGATGTGCCCTCGCCTCAGAGTTACAATATACTGGACGGTGCATCCATATATTTCCTGACTAGACTCCGGCACATCGCCTGCGTCCGGTTCAAACTTTACTGTGGTCGGAAAGGCATACTCTTCACTCAGGGCATGCAAAATATAATCCAAAGATAGACATGTACCACTTATGTATAGATATAGTTATAGATATAGGTAGAAGGGGGAGCAGGTCGGACGCAGGGGACTCTTCGCTCAGCAAAATTAATGTGACACGCTTTCGACTGGACCCAGCAGACAGTACGCTCTGGGAACTGTTGTGGTTTTTGGGGGTTTAGTAAGCCTACAGTGACTGCGATTAGTCCAGCTACTCGCGCGTCGCCCAGCACAACGACAGACAGATTTTGGTGGACTTAATGTTAAATCTTGGTTTTCTTTTCGTTTCGCAAACACCTAAAGCCCATTGAAATGTTAACTAAACTTGCAGCTCTTATGGTACTCTTTCCAAACGAACGCGTGCATTGCATTGTATCTTACAGCTAAAAGATCGTTTTGAAACACGAAATAACATAAAATAATGTGACATAATTTTTAATTAATGACCACCACCTAAAATGAATACTAAAAGATTCACTACAGGTACAGGAAATGCAAACCAAATTGTAACCTACTTCAAACTGCAAAAATTCAATGTTTAATAAATAGTATACATTTTTTGAAATTTGCAAAGTAGATTTAAAAATTTAACTATAATAAACAAAATTTGTAAAACCAATCATTTTGATGAGATCCTTAATAAAATTTGTGTTACAAGCCTCTACGCAGATAGAAGACATTTTCAACACTACAAAAAACTGTTGATCTAGCCATGTCCGATGTCGGATTGAATCTTATGCTACCTTTTACTATAATACAAAATTTGTATTAAATTTTAACACAATTTCCCTATTAGCAATATCGAAATATTCTCCTCAAACTTCACTCATTTGACTTGCATTTCCGCACCAAAATCAAAAGATATGTAACAAGTAAAAAGCAATTCTACGAAATTAAAGGCGTCCATCAAATATTTACATAGTCCCCGCAACGCAATACAGTTGCCGGAGTGAGAGAATAATAGGAATATTCTACGGATATTAGAGTATAAAGTGTACAGATGCGAGTTTAGTCGGAGAGTGTGTGAATCATATACGAGTAATGCCACCAAATCTGGGAGTTTGTCTGTCTTGCATTGAGGTACTCTCGTCTGAAGCACGCCGTTCTAACACCGCAGGACTATCGAACCGCACCAAAAGAAATTCTGATATGGCCGGCGATATCCCGATGACGGTGCGGCGAATTTGCCAGACCCAAAAGTCCAACATTAATTTTGCGCTAAACTGGCCCGAGGGAGTTGGTAATTATTTAGATCCAATCGCTTCTCCCTGGGTAGTTTTTCACTTGTCGTTGCTTATGAATATAAATTACACGGAATAGTTACAGCAATACATGTATTTCTATATATATAGATAGGTAGATGGTTGGGTTACAAGAGTGTAATATATGGGTATACTCAAACAGGGGTGAGTGTGTTAGTTGGGGTTTCGTGTGGTGCTCTCCAGGGATCTGGGTGCTGAGTAAACTAGCCTTGGCTACACTGGGTAAAGAGTATTCTAAGATCTCGGGCATCTGATCCATGCTGCTTCCCGTTAAAAACACAACAAAACAAAAGGGATGTGGGGCTAGGACTTTTCAACTGCCAATCTACTCTACTTATGCTAGCTAAAACGTTCAAAAGGTTTAACAAAAGCCTAAGCCCCTCTATAAAGAGTGGAGGAGTCCACGAGTATTAGTTCACATTTATTTCAAGTTGAAATTGAGGCTAAGAAGCTAGAGAACTCGGAACATTGGAAGAACTCTACATTAACAAGGGCAACCGAAAAGCGTCGATTTCAATAACCTGAAAAGATGTATCGAGTGTACTTGCTATAACACGTGGGGAACTCTTTAACTAGATGCTATTACTCTGATATTTCTATACACTATATAGCGGTGTTGGGAGGAGGGGGTTTTTTGTTTGATTTTTTGAGTCGTTGTTTAGTACCAACCATACCATAACCAAATGACTTAGTATATATAGTATTCATATGCATATATAATTATAAAAAAGAAAAACAAATTGATTGTAGATACCTGCTCTGATCTGCTCTCATCATCTCGCGATGACACACACACCGAATTTATATATATTACACACCAAAAGAATAGAAACGATACAAAGAGAGAGGCGTTGAATATTTATGTATATGTATGTATATAAAGTATTTGTATATAGTTAAGTATATACTATGCATAGGAAAGATAGGACTTACTTTTTGTCAGCTTACTGAAAGCAACTGAACGAATGAAGGAACAAAGGTCTAGACTAGGGATGTATATCGCGCTCAAAAATATTAAAATAATTTTGAAGATATAATATTTTATAAAATCTGAATCTATCGTAAAAATGTTATAGATTCGATATATCAACCACAAAATCGATTTTTGCAAAAAACTACGATTTATAAATCGGAATTTGCGGGAAATTTCGGACCAGTAAAAGTATTTTCTGCCATCCCTAGACTAGACAATTTTATGGGTGGGCCTAAACAGAAGTTGTTGGTCGACACTGCTTAACATTATAACAGTTTTGTAGAGCATTTCACATGGACAGAAAAAATCGAAAGTATATATGTATAAAAATTACACACGTATAACAACACAAGAACGGTAACACAAAAATGCTGCTTATGGCAATTGTCAACATACCCAGAGCTTTGAGCGTTCAGGTTTTTGGTTTTGGTTTTTTGGTTTTTGTGTGTTTCAAAGAAGTTCTTTTCTTTTCGGTTTTCATTTGCTTAATCGGAGGAGATATACATGTAATTAAACAACTTGAGTGTGGATGTTAAAACATATGCTCGCTAAATAAAACTAAAAACAAAAAAGAAAAATAATGTTAAGAAAACAACAATTTTTAAAGGGATTAAGTGTCAATGGTTAGTTTTAGTTAATTATACAGATATATAGATACAGGTAAGGATAGAGATCTACAGCACAGCAAAGTAGCTTCAGATGGATAGTGTTAGAGTGTCTGTGCGGGGATTGTGTGTTATACAAAGAGCACACGAACGATATATCTAAAGAGATGTTGTTGCTGTTGGTGTTGTTATGCACGCACATCGAGAAGGTCAGATTAGGAATGAAAATTAAACATTTTGATTATTGAAAAACAAAAGCCAGAATGTAGTGCTTTACATGAACGAAATAAGTATATGACATCGACTGATTTACTAGGCATAACCGCAGATTAGTGGGTGGCGTGTGGCGGAGAAGTGTGTGTGTTTTGTGGGTGGAGTGTCTCAAAAACTGTTATACATTGAAAAAGAACTTGACTTTGATTGGAACAATTTTTGAAAACAACTTGCTTGCTGAGTGCGTTTGCTGATTGCTGATGTATAAGCTGGATCCTAGCCTTGCCTCACTCGTGGAAGAGCAGCGGCAGCGGTAGGGCCAACAGCGGAGCAGCTGCTGGCCTGCTAAACGGCTGCGATGGCTGCGCGTGCTGAGGATGCGTATGCGGATGCGTGTGCGTGTGCGGTTGCAGGTGCGTTGGCGGCTGGGCTGCTGGCGCCTGCAACAGAGCCGGCGCTGCGGGCAGACATCATCTGAAGCGCGGCTGCATCACCTGCAGCATGTTTGGATGGCCCGGCAACATAACGCCCATTCCAGGCATCGGCATGGCGCCAGCCGGCAGAGCTCCCGGCAATCCCGGCAATCCAATTTGCATGGGCAGTAAACCTAAAGAAAAAAATATATTATTATTCTGAAAATTAAGAACTGGTGGTTGTCCTAGGGATGAATATCAAAATTACCTTTGATATATCGAACAATATTGGAATTAACATTAAAATATCGATAATCTCACACTCACCTGCCGGAATACCATTGAATCCCGGTCCACCGGCTCTTAGCATATTTCCGCCGATCAGGGCTCCGTGTGGTCCGATAGCCATAGCCGGTCTCAGCATGGGCTGCATCAGCTGCATGTGACCGGGTAGCGGCATCTGAAGGAGGCGGATCGGACGTGGAGAGAAAGATATAGAAGAGCATGGAAAGGATGGATATCGAGGATTAATACTCTTGAGGGTTTTTCGCTTGGTCTATATATTGAAGCCATTGTACACAAAATTAGCTAATTTGTTATTAATTATGTTTGTTTGTTGTTTTTTTTTTCATTTAGAATATTAATAAGTTTTTTTTTGCGAACTTATTCAATACATGGATAAGAGGAGAGTGTCTGTGTGTGTGTGTGTTTGGTTTGTTGTTGGTGGAGGAACTTTTTGCATCGCATTACAAATGTATGATAGATAGAGCAGAGACAAGATATATAGAATAGAATATTGAGTAGAGCAGAGAGAAGAGACTCCTTCATCCTCTTCTAGTCATCATTGGCAAAAACAATATTATTTTATTTTTTGTTTGTAAATAAATAGTTTGTTGATTTAAAAAGAAAAGTACTTACAATTCGGAAACTGAACTGACGACGACGAGATGGTGTGGAGGGTGTGAGGGGCTTAAGGCTTGTACAATATCTTAACAAATTAAACGTATTCGCACATAAGAGAAAGTAATAGTGAACTGATTTACTAACCGGAGGGAGAGGCCACGGGTCGAGTTCAAAATCCAATATTCTTCAGTTAGAAGTTAGTTTCAAACTTAGCTAAGAGTGAGTTTGGTCAGTGAGAGATGAAGATGGATGAATACGGCTGGGTTAAGACAAGCACAGTATACTTTTAAGATGCGTAACGCCAATACCTCTGAATTGTCAAAGAAAATTTCTAGGGAGCCTTGAGCTAGCTTTAGAACCAGCTCGAAAAACTAACGTGGAAAAATCGTATGGCGTAACGCATCTTAAACTTTCGATTAGAAATGGTGCTATGGCAAGGTAATTGAGGTTGGAAATGACAACAACCGATAGTCCGCTACCCTGAATAAGCATTTGTTCTGCGTATAAAACCAAATGAATTGATATTAGTATGGCATGTGGATGAGACTTTATCGGATGAGATCCGTGTAAAAAAGGGGGACACATAAAAATGCATGTCTTGGAGGAAATGAAACATTGATATTGGTAGTACAATTTACAGATCAAAGAACACTTATAGATAGTATTTTTCTGTTGCTTTTCTTATATTTTGGTGGGTGGAGTTGTTATCGAGGTAATAGAGATAGATGTAGAGAGAGAGATAGACATATCAATGCGGTGTGTAGATCTTACTTAATTTGTGTGTATTTTTGTGGATATGAATTAATCAATCAACCAATCAATCATCAATCAATTAAACCAACCAACGCAGCAACCATTACGACAAAGTCAAAGTAATTCTTTTTTTGTTTTGTTTTTGGTAATATAAATTATTGAAATGTACTTACATGGCTTGCAAAATATTTTAAACACAACTCACGACTCATCTTTCATTAATTATTATCGTAATTGTGAATTCTTTCATTCAGTTTTACTTGCAAGGCAGTATGTATGTACTAGGAACTTAATTTTTGTTGGGAAATGGGGTTTCTCAAATGGATTATATACGCATGGGTGTGAGCGACTGAGAGAGATAGAGGGGTAGGAGAGTAGTAGAAGGTACTTGCTTAGACTACATAATTACTTGCATAAGTACGACTAAGTAATATTATAATGGAGTTGTTTGGCTTTTACTTATCTTTTTGCATTTCACATTTCATTTTGCGGGATGTGATTTCGGGGGAGGGGGAGTGATTAGGTTGGGAGTTCGTGGGAGAAGATTAACTTGTTGTTGTACAAAAAACATACATACTGTATAACACTGTTCGGGGCCCTGCGCAACACTTTTTCAACTCTCTTGTATATCAACACTGAATTTCTGCTTTCTGTACTGCAAATGGTAATGGTAACTTTAACACATTTTATTTCATTTTCACAAGCTTTCTCAGAATTGTCAGAATGAAATGATGCAAGACCTATTAGTTTTAACAGTTCAAATCACTCGTCTCAAAGTGAGCTTTGCAAAATGTGTTCGAAAACTAAACGAAAAAGTCGGCGGCTGCATGGTTTCGAAAGCGTATGGAAATATAGGTGACTAAAAAAATAAATATTAATTTCAAAAGGAAAATAAAAAATAAGCTAGGAAGTCGAGCTAAAGCACTCTTTAATTTTTACAATGTACACAGTTTTAATACTTTCGAACACCTTGCTATTTATATTTAGAATTTTTTTTATTGAGACTTGAAGAAATGATTTTAACTGACGGGAATTAAAATTAGTTGAGTCAGTATTGGGAGCGGTTAGCCTTTTATTAGTTAATTTTGGTGGGTCAGTTTTATTGAGACTTGAGTCTTCAGTTCTTAAAAAATGACCCCAAAATAGCTCGGCAGATTCCTTTTTTAACAGGTGATTGGCATGATCTGCAAAGGTGATGCAATGATGAAGGCGAAAGCTTTAAACTAAACCATATATATTTATATTAACCCACTCAAAAATGCTGTCGTTGGCTTTTTGGCACCACCCAGGGACACTAGATCGGTTTTTATCTATAGTTTGTTGGTCTTTTACAGATTGAGATTCTCAGCACTTGGGATTCGATTTTGTTGTTAAGTCAAGTTCATTCTTTTTTGGTTGTTTAGCGATGCATATGCAGCATCGCGGGACTAGAGACTTACCATGCCAACGGCTGCGGCCGCCGCAGCCGCTGCCGCAGCGCCCGGATTTCCCGGCTGCTGTCGTGCAGCCTGAAAGCGTTGGAGCATCACAGCCCGATTCAGTTCCTCCAGTTGCTTGACCTGCTGCTGTTGCACCGCCTGCTGTTGCTGCTGCGCCGCCTGCTGTTGCACTGCTTGCTGCTGCTGTTGCGCCGCCTGCTGATGCTGCTGCACTGCGTGTGCCACCTGAGCAGCCTGGACCTGAGCTTGGACCACGGCCTGGGCCTGGGCCTGCGCCTGAGCTTGAGCCTGAGCCTGGGCCTGGGCCACTTGTGCGTGAGCTTGCGCTTGCGCTTGAGCCTGAGCCTGTGCCACGGCCACCAGAGCGGCGGTCTGTAAGTAAACGTTGGGAATCGGTTCAATTTATCTCACAAGCCAGTGAAAAGGGGGAGTATTAAGTTTACAGAAACCCTTAACAATTTAGGGACAAGTAAGAAAATAAAATACAAATCCACAAATTAAAATGGCTAATAAACTTGATAATGAATAACATTTCCTTTTAAAATGTCCACTTAATCACGTATTTATATATATTTAGACTTCCCATTTTAAACATTTTGCTCTCGTTTAAGCATTTAGGAAAATTTAAGAAAAAACCAAAAAACAAAACTCAAATTTGTTTAATTCCGATCAATCCAAACGCTAGTTGCTGCTGTCTAAAAAAATATAATCGACTGCCTTTAGGAAATTGTAATTTTTTAGGGAAATTTCACCAAATTATTGTCCATAAAATATTAAGTATACCAATTACGGTTGCCATTATATTACTTCCTTTCCCTCTGCTTTAAAGCTTTGAATATCCACGTGGAAAGGGAGGGTCGGGCATCTGATTTGCAACTTCAAGGAACAAGGACAAGAAAGGGTAGGACCTTACACATATCCCTTTATCTCTTTTCAATTTGCCTAATTTATTTGAGGTTTCCTGTTTTAAATCAAAGTAACTTAAGTGGTTAAATTGAAAACCGCCGTTTCGTTTGTTTTGTTGCCATTAATTTCTTTGTTTAATTAAAAAATTGTACAGACATATATCATCACTATATGCTAAAAAAATGTATTTCTTTTACGTTCTTTTTTTCGGGTCTGTTTCTCGTCTGTAACTCTTGTATCCGTTCGCTTTCGTACGCTTCTCCCGTCTCATATGAACGTAATTTCCGCGTCATTCGCTCTCTTCGCGAAATATGCAAAATTAAGCGTATTGGTAATAGAAATCGGTATTGGTTAAAAATTGTCCAGCTTGGATAAATGGAATTATCTTAGAAAGCAAAATGCCAACGAACTTCCAATATAATTAAGTCAAATAAAAGTAAGTTACAATTATTTGTTGTTTTTTTTTTTTCGGAAATTGTCTTTTATACAAGTCCGCGTTCAGTCCGTCCGTTCTTCCTTTGTTTTTTTTTTTTTTGTTTGTTATTCGTCCGTTGTGTCCCGATGTGCTCATTTATATTGACTATGATTTCTATAACTATGATAAGAACTCACTTCCTGGGCCTTCGAGATGGCTGTGGAGACGGCAAGCGCGTTAGCGGCCGCCATACCGCTGCTACTGCCCGTGGGCGATATCCCCGCCAAGGATGGTGGCGGCGGGGTGCTAGGCTTCGACGTAGAGGCGGTGCCGCCATTGTTGCTGGGACTCTGGCTCTTTTGTGGATTCGCGAGGGCAGCCATAGCGGCTGCCACACGCGCTTGGTACTTGGGCTGTCTGGCTCTCAGCTCTTCCAGGCTGGCGTCCTCAGGCGGATGCATGATCTTGGTAGTGACAGCAGCCGCCGGTCCGCCACCAGCAGCTGGTTGAATTGGCGGGCGCTGCTGCTGCTGAGCATCAGGCGGTCCACTTGGTGGTGCACTGGATGTGCCACCAGCATGGTTGGTGGTGGGCGGAGCACTTATGGTTGCATTACTTTATTAAAAAAGTAAAAAAATTTAAATATTAGTTTGAAGTAAATTAGAGAATGACTTAATTAAGTTCCATTTCTAAAGGGAACTTGTTTGTCACGCTGCATTTTGGGGAAAAGCCACATACAAATATCCTTCACTCTGAACGCAGCGTAAACCCATTAGCATTATTTCAATTATTATTTCAAATCAATTGCAAATTCTCATACTAATATGTGGCTTTCCCCTAAATAACGATTCCCACCTGTAAGCTGGAAATGTTGGCTTTTGTTGGGCCATAGCGGCGGCATGGTGGTGATGCGCCGCGGCCGCTGCTGCCGCTGCCGAGGTGGTGGCCATCGCCGCCGGAAACAGGGGACGCGGCGGCATCATGTGTGGCATCATAGGCATCGGATATGGAGGAAGCGGCGGCATATGTTGCATCATTCCCATGCCATACTGGCCTAGCATGTGGGGCGGCATCATATTTGGCGGCATCATCATTGGCGGTGGCACGCTCATGGGATCTGCAATGAGATACAGATTTATAGAGGATTTCTCCGACTACAAATAGGTTACCGCTTACATTCTACTTTCTTCTTGGCCACCGGCTCGTCATCGTCCGAGTCCGACTTTCCGCCGTTTTTTTGCCGCTCGTGTTCCCGGATGTCCTCCGCGGGTATGCCGTCCATTCCGAAGATCTCGATCTCTATGTTCGAACGATTTGGCAGCGAATTGGGTACTTTGTCGACCGTCTCCTTGTGCACCTGCATGCAGTGGATCGAAAGGCCAGGGCCGGTGTACAGCTTTTTGTGGCAGATGTGGCACTTGAAGTGCTTGGCCTTCTGATGCTGCACCAGGATCTTCTCGTCATCGAACTCGCGGTTGCAGTACCTAGATTTTTCGCTGGGAGTTAAGGAAAACGCCAATTTTTGTACCCTTCGGCACCAGAGCCCCTGCCCACAATACCATTATATAAATGAGCGTGTATGTGTAGATACAAATTTTTTCGCTCGCCCCCCAGCCAGCGGCGCACATGCCGTGGACAACGCACTTTTGCAGTTTGTTTTTGAAAAGGATACCAGCACCAGGGTTTGGAGGCCTTCTTCTTCTTGCGTCCCATGGCTTCAAATTTGTTTTAAAACACTTAAATTTACAGAAACGCTCGATTAATTGGTACAAAATTGCAAGTTGATGCAGCGAAAAAAATTATTTTGCCGTGGAAAACAAAATGGAGAGCCAATCAGAGTGACCGTCGCTGGTCTTGAACTAAAATACAAGAATTAGCGCCTGAGCCACCAGGTGGCGTCTTTGCATAGTACTCTACTGCAGCCAAACTTCTCAAATATTAAAACTTTTTAAAATTTAATAATTTATTTATTAATGAAATAAAGTCATTTTGGAACTGCCAGAACAAATGCTTTAAAATAACAAATAGGAATGGAGTATTAACTCCATTTTTCTTTTGTATGATACATTAAAATGTCGGTATTTTTCATATGCGAACGTTGGTATATTAGAGCGCTCCAGCCACGGCCACTTTAATCCAGCCGGCGTTTACTAAAAAACAGAATAATGGCAGATAAAAAGGTAAAATCTGTAAAACAATAATTGTTTGGCATTTCACCACCATGTACGTTGCCTTCCAGGTGGGCGGCAACAACGACGGCAAGGAAAAGCGGCGCAAGGAGTCGATCTTGGACCTATCCAAGTATCTGGAGAAACAGATCCGCGTGAAATTCGCGGGCGGCCGCGAGGCATCTGGAATTCTCAAAGGTTACGACGCCCTGCTCAATTTAGTGATGGACAACACGGTGGAGTATCTGCGGGACTCCGACGAGCCCTACAAGCTAACCGAGGACTCTACGAGAAGTCTGGGACTGGTTGTGTGCCGCGGCACAGCGCTGGTTCTGATATGTCCACAGGACGGAGTCGAGAGCATTGCCAATCCATTCATAACGCAATAGATGGGAATCTGTCGGGATCAGATCTGAACTTAGAGTAAGAATGAATCGCTTATGGAAATCGGAAATTTAAATATATATATTTAGCGGAGACAAATGCATATAAATTATTACTTAGATTTATCCTACACTAGGTCGCAGAGTCCAATCTGGGCTCAGTCCAATCCGAACTCGTTCCGAATCCAGGGATACTGTGCCGGGCACTCCATGCACGTGTAAAAATATCGGTCCTCCTGCAGCACTCGACTCCGCACTTTGCACACATTCGGCAAACTACAGACCCGCTCGTGGGGATCCAAGTCCTTGGGCTGGCAGTGCCACGGCTCAAATTGATGCAGCTGGTTGCTGGGTGTGGGGTGTCGCATCCACTGAATCGCCTGCTGATTGGTTACAAAGTACACGTCCGGTAACTTTTGAAGGTCATCGAGGAATTTCTAAATCAAACAATCGAGAGTTAATACCGTGGTTTTCGGATAACTTGGAAAACTTACCAAAAAAGCATTTAGATAATCGATTTTCTTAAACCAAGTGGAGTGGAAATACAGACCAAACGGTGCTCTATTGCTGAGATAGTGCCTCTTGAAGTTGTGCGTTAGCATCCTGTACACATCCTCGCCACTTAAATGCGGTGGACAGCTGTCCACCATTCCGCACATGTATTCACCCGCCTCCAGTTGGTTCATCACCAGTTCCCAAATGCCCGGGTAGCTCCTCGAGGGACAGTTCTGATTCACACCCGTGCAGCTGTGCGGCATCTTGTAGTCCAGGGTGTATGGCCATAGGGGCGGATTGGAGTGTGGGGCCACCATGGAAGCGTCGTAAACAAATCCAAACTCTTTCATCATCAGAAACTGACGGTTCCAGCCGACGCGGAGGAATGGAACGCGCATTCCTCGGATCTCCTCCATGCGGACGGCCGCAAATTTATTGATTATGTTTGCCTGGCCAACCATCTCATCGAACCAGTCTTCAATTGTGGCATTCTTAGACCACCACATCTCAGGGCCTCGATGTCTAAAGGCATATGTAAGAGATAAATATTCCAGTAACCATAGCTTAGAAGGACCGAACTCACGTGACTGAGTGGACTGCGATCTCATGGCCGTCGTTCCACAGCTTCTGCACATACTGATAGTTGGTAAATGGATGAGAGACATAGAATGTACCTTTAATGGGGCAGCCATTCGGATTTCTCCGATTCTGGGTGAACAGAACCTTTGAGAATAACTCCCAATTGTCGTGGTTAATGGCATCATCAAAGGTGAGCACTATCATCTGTGGAACATTTTGCGACGGAAGATTTCCGGGTATCTGGGTGCCGTCCTTCGAGCAGAAGCAGTGAGGCAGCTGACAGGTTCTGGGATCACACGCACCCGCAGCGTTCGGATCGTGCTCCACATCGCACCAACCCTCATCGGAGCCATCGGGACAGTCCACAGATCCATCGCAAAAATACTCCTGTGGCAGACATGTGCCATCCGCACACCCTAGCTGGTACTCATCCGCACAGTCGGCCATTTCCAAGAGCGGCTTGGGAGCCGGCGTCTCAGCACTCACATCACAATTGTCCACGTTCGCCTTGAAGTCACAGATCTGACGCACAACATCGAACAGCAACCCCTCGGAGCACTTAAATTCGAAGACCTCGCCGTCTAGGCAAAGAAAATACTTGGCGCACTCACTGTTCGTCCAGATCTTGTGAACCGGCCGATTCGGATTCCGGTAGAAGCGTGCATCTTGCATGCAGTTCGCAGCTGCAGGGGCTGCAGCTCCGGAGGTCGAGCGCCGGTGGCGGGCGTTGCTGCTGTTGCTGCTGATTATTCCATCATTGTCTGCAAAGCAGGCACACATAAACTAGGTGTGAGAGAGCCGTGTGTAATTAACAAGGAGACTAATTAATGCGTTGACCCAAAAAAGAAACTGCTCACGTCAACCCAAAATTAGCCATTGACTGCCGGTTGCTGCAATATTTTTTTCTTCAATTTTTTAGCTGGATAGCAATCACGCGTTCGAATTGAAGGCAGCGGCGTTGTAAGACAGGGGAGTGAGCAAAAATGCCCACGTCTACCACTTGACTTGAATTTAAGAGTCGACGGAATGTACCGGAAAAAATAAGATTTCAAGGAAATATACTCAATTTTTAATAATTTATTAATGCTGGTGACCTTTAAATAATAAAAAAATGTTATGTCTTTATTATATTATCTCCACTTCTGATGATGAATTGGCTTGAGTCACGAAAAGGTTACTAAAATTAATTTTTGTTTATTGTTATTAACCATGGAAAACGGTTTAGTAAACTGCTTTTGAAATATATAACGTATATCCCAAACTAAACAAAAACCTTATATGAAAATCACAAACATTAATTAAATACCACTAACATAAACAATTGTCATATAAAGTTCCAAAATCTAAAATCCTTCTAGTTTTTAATTCATCGCCAATTTGCCAAATCCTCCCCTTGCTCCGCCCACTTTAATGGACTCCCCCCGCCAAGTGTGCCACATTGCGGCGGATAAATTGAGTGCGTTTGCATCATAGATCGGCAGCAATGGCCCGTAGCCGATCCGTGCCGTGCCGCACCAGATCGTAACTCTGGCTGACGGTTGTTGGGCAAGCGACGCGTGTGTTGTTGGCCAAATGCAAGATGCGATCTCGAGATATGGCTCTAACAGACAGGGTCCGACTGTCTGGGTATGCTTGTATGTATCTCGATCTGTATCTGTGTCTATAGAGGAGTTGCAGCATTTAGAAAGTAAATTTATCATCTTGAGAGTCAGCCGCTGCTGCTGGGGCCAAGGCGACGGGTCAGGAAAATTTCAGCAACTGTCACGCCGGGGTTGGGTTCAATGCACACACACACTCTTTTTCGGGGGTGAGGTGGGACGGCGGACGCTGAACGGTGGACGCAGCCCGACTTGGCCCCACTTGGCTCCCCCGTTTTAGTTGTTATATAACAGATCGACAACTTTCACACCCAATGCGCGCGCATGCGCCAAAATAAAAGCAAGACACGCACCTAATCAAAAGAGCCAGCTGTGCCCAGCTGCTCGGTGTTCGTGTTCGGTTCGGTGACAAACAAAAGTGGAGAAATTACCAATGAGCCTGGCTTCCAGCGAAGACGACATAATAATAACCATCATTAGGATGGACACGCCAAGCACCGAATTTTGCACTGATAACGGTCGTCGGTGGGCGGAAACGCCGACCTTGACTGTGAAACCAGTTTGGCCATTTACATTAACATTTTCCCCCGGGCAGAGCATTTTTCTGCCTGATTTCCAGTTTGCGTGCGTCCAATATTTGTATCTGTTCCACACCGTTTATATATATTTTTTTTTGTGTGCTTGTGGAAAAACGAAGTCTTCGCGTTTGTGTCTCGTCGGAAAATACGCGATCGGAACCCCGTAACCGCAACCGCACAGAGCCAAAGTCGAATTGTGACTGAGGTCTTGCGAGATGCAGCAGAGGCATTATATATTTGGGCATTTCTCTTCCAAGAGAAAGCTTTTCGCAGTGGGTGCAATACTTTTGAATAAAGAGCAATACAGCATTGAACATATTAGTTTTCTTAATTATTAATTTAGATATTTTGTGGTTCAAGAATTAAATATTTAGAAACAAAAGGACTGATGGATCAGGGGTTCGACAGAAATTGCTACTCAAATAACAAAGAGATTGATTATTAGCTGTGATATTATAAATGTAATTTTTAGTAGAGGTAATTGTAAAATTTTTTTTATGTGAACTTAATTTTTAAAATTAACGGCACACTCAACGGCGTTGCCACACTTTTATTTTCAATGCCTGTGATAAGTCCGGTAGCACCGTTTTAAAACCCTGACGACTTTCCGAACATTTCTCAAGTAGAATTGAATTTTTCGCTTGGCGCTCAAAAGTCTAAGCCATTTAAAGGAGTTTTATCAAAAAGATAAAGAAGGAAAATTAATTAATTCGGATAGTGAGGCAACGTCAAGTTCAAGTGCGATTTTTGATCGGCTTCAGTGTGACCAGCTGGCGAGGAGGGAAATACCGATGTATCGCATATCGATATATCGATGCAGCTCATAGCGTCCTCTTTCGGTTGGCGCCTGAATGTTAGGAGAAATTTTAAAGGATTTTAAGTTTATTCTTGTTACTCTGAGCTAATAGCATGATGCAGAGGCCTCGTGCCAGCATGGGCACTCCCAAGGGCTCCGGCAGCGGACGTCAAAGTGGCCAGTTCCGGGTGCCGCAGCTTACGGTCCAGCAGCACCTGAAAGCACAGCAACAAAAGGAATCTGAAGACCCGGACATAGACGCCCTGGATGATGCACTTATCTTCGACGACGAGGAGGGTGGAACACGCATCGGCGATATATACATCCCGCCTCCGATACCGCCGCATTGCTCTATGGAGAGCACCGGACCGCGGTTAATCATTAAGAAGATTGTGAATCGAAACTTCAAGAGCTATGCAGGGGAAGTGGAGCTGGGACCGTTCCACCAGAGCTTCACCGCCATCATTGGACCCAATGGAAGTGGCAAGAGTAACGTCATCGACTCCATGATGTTCGTGTTCGGCTGCAGGGCGAATCGCATTCGCTGCAAGAAGGTTTCCACCCTGATTCATTCGTCCTCGCGGTTTCCCAATTTGCGAAGTTGCTCAGTGGCCGTACACTTTGAGCAGATCGTGGACAAGGGCGACGGATCGTGCGAGACTGTCCCTGACTCCGCTATCGTCATCGAACGTACCGCTATGTCTGATAGCTCCTCCTATTACCAGATCAACGATAAGCGTGCACAGCTGAGGGATGTGGCGAAGCTGCTAAAGAAGCACCATGTAGATCTGGAGCACAACCGATTCTTGATCCTCCAGGGTGAGGTGGAGTCCATTGCCATGATGAAGCCGAAGGGACAAGCGGAGAACGAAACCGGTATGCTGGAGTACCTTGAGGATATTGTCGGCACACAGCGCTATATCCGTCCGCTGCAACAGATCAACCAAAGGGTGGATCAGCTCACGGATGACCGCACAGAAAAGCACAATCGTTGCAAGCTGGCTGAGCGCGAGATGAAGGATCTCGAGCAGCCGTACAACGAGGCCGTCGATTACCTAAAAAAGGAGAACGAGGAGGTGCGCGTCAACTCGTGTATCATTCAAAAGCAAATAAGCATAAAGAAGACAACGCTGGACCAGTACACGAAGCAGCACCAGTCCTGTGAGGAGGAGCTGAAGGCACATGACGCGAACATCGAGGCCCTAAAGAAAGACCGGGCCGAAAAGGAGGATGTCATCAGGAAGGAGATTGAGTAAGGCTCAACTTAAGCAGCTTACCGCTATAATACAGTTAATATAATCTGTCAACTCTTCTAGGGCCTACGAATCTCTGGTTAAGAAGCGCGAACAAATCAAGAAAAAACTGGTGACTGTCGAGAGAGCCCACACCGAAATTCAGAGCACCATGGAGAACACCAACAAGCAGAGGAAGAAGGACAAGGCGCAGATCGAGAAGAACGAAAAGGAACTGGAGGATCTGCTCAAGCTGCCCGAGAAAAATCAACGCGAAATTGAAGATTGCAATAAGAAGCTGGAGCGTCTCGAAAAGGAAAAGGTAACGCTGAATGAAGAGCTGGAAAAGCAGCTGGGCATGCTGAAGGAAAAGTCGGAGCCCCTGACCGAAAAACGTCTGAAGCTCAGTGACGAGTTGGTCGGCCTTAAGGAGAAAGTAAACGCTGCCAGGGCGGAGCTGCAGGTATTCGAGTCCCAGCTGAAAATCCTCAAGCAGGCGGAGACTACCAAGACTAGAAAATACCAAACCCTAAAGGACTCGTACGAGCAGTCGCAGAAGAGTCTCGAGGAGAAGCTGACAAAGGTGGATGAGCTGAAGGAGAGCATTCCACATATGCAGACGGAAATAGCCACAAAGACAGCAGAGGTTGAAAGAATGGTGCATGAAGAGCGAAATCTGACAATACAATGCAACAAACTGCGAACAGAGGTAAGGTGTTTTAGTTGAAATAAGAGAGTATAATTTACCATTATTCATCCTCCGTTTAGATCAATGAAAGATCGACCAACATGCAGGCTCAGCGTTCCAACGACAAAGTCCTCGACTTTCTCATGCGACAAAAAATGGAGGGAAAGATCCCTGGAATTCTGGGGCGTCTCGGCAACTTGGGCGGCATCGATGCCAAATACGATATTGCCATTTCCACCGCTTGTGGGCGCTTGGACAATATTGTTACCGACAACTATGACACTGCAGCAGCGGCCATTGCTGCCCTGAAAAAGTACAACGTGGGCAGAGCCACCTTCATCACACTGGACAAGGTGGAGCATCATCGTCGCGATGCCAACTCCAGAATCAATACGTAGGTTTTTTAAAACAAATCCACACCGTTAGCTAGTTTTCCCAGCATATTTCCTTCGTTTTTAGGCCGGAGAACGTGGCTAGATTGTATGATCTTATCCAGATCGAAGACGATCGTGTGAGGACCGCCTTCTATTTCGCTCTAAGAAATACTTTAGTGAGTGACGATTTGGAGCAAGGCACTCGTATAGCTTACGGCAGGACTCGGTACCGGGTGGTAACTCTGCGAGGTGAAATGATCGAGACGACGGGTACCATGTCCGGTGGTGGAAATCGTCCGATTCGAGGAAAAATGGGAACACAGGTTCGCACGAAGACGGTGGAATCGGCGGACAGCTCGCAGATATCGCAGAAGGCGCTGGAAGATATGCAGGTGCAGGCTGAGGAACTGCAGACGCGGATTAACTACTGCCAGGAGCAGCAGGGCCGATTGGAACGGGAGGTTCACACTCTGAAGATGAATCACCAGCGTGACGAGGCAGAGTGCAAGCGGCTGGCGGTGAGCATCACTTCCTTGGAGCAGCAGATGGCAAGTAACTTGAAGCAGTGCGAGGCGCAGCGCCAGCGGATGCTTAAAAAAACCACCGATGAGGCGGCCGTTAAGGAGCGAGAAGAACAGATCGAGGGTGCTAAGCAGGAGCTTGAACAGGCCCAATTCGCTGAGCAGGCTGTCTCCAGCCAAATCACTGAGATCCAGGCCCAGTACGACGCTCTACGAAACGACAATGTTAAGCCCGTGGAGGCGAAAATCAAAAAGGTGGGCACCCAAATGGAGAAGTTAGCTGCCAATGTGCGCTCAATGAATGTCGCCCTGGCGACGGCTGATCGCAACATTAAGAAGATTTCTGGAAACAATGACAATCTCCGAGAGAACATCAAAGCGGCGGAAGAGAAACTAACATCGATGAATGAGGAGCGCAAGAAATGTCAAGAGAAGGAGGAGGAACTGGAAAAAGAACTAAAGGAGGCGGAAGAAGCCATCGGCAGCGCCAAATCCCAATCGTCTGACATCAAAAAGCAAATAGACGAGTTGACAAATCAGGAAAGCAAACTCAATATCGAGCGCATCGAACTGGGCAACAAGCTACAGGCAGCTACTGGTAAACTCAACGCCGTGAAGGCTGATATTCCTATATTGCAGGCCAAGCTAAAGCCACTAAAGCTTAACGAGATACCGGGGGAAACGGAACCCCAAGAGCCGCTTAAAGAATACACCGAAGAAGAACTTGAGGCAGTCGACCTGGATCAGAAGGAATTTGAGCATACTAAACTCTTGGAAGAGCTGAGGAAGAAGCCCAATCTGGGCTGCATCAAGGATTTCAACGAGAAGCGCAACATCTACTTGGAACGTGTGCGTGTCCTGGAAGATATCACCTCAAAGCGAAACGAGATGCGAGACAAGTACGAGGAGGTGCGCAAGCGGCGCTACAAGGAATTCATGGATGGATTCAGCATCATCACGAGGAAGCTCAAAGAAATGTACCAAATGATCACATTGGGCGGCGACGCCGAACTGGAGCTGGTCGACTCTATGGATCCGTTCACCGAGGGCGTCAACTTTACGGTGCGGCCGCCCAAAAAGAGCTGGAAATATATCTCGAATCTCTCTGGCGGCGAGAAGACCCTGTCATCGCTAGCGCTTGTGTTTGCCCTTCATTATTACAAGCCTTCGCCGCTGTACTTTATGGATGAAATCGATGCGGCGCTGGATTTTAAGAACGTGTCTATCGTGGGCCACTACATTAAGGTGAGTGAATCGAACGAATAATCCTTTCCTCAGATAACCAATACATTCAAATCCCTCTTAGGAGCGTACCAAGAACGCCCAGTTCATTATTGTGTCGCTGCGTGTGAACATGTTCGAATTGGCCAACTATCTCGTTGGCATCTACAAGGTGAACGACTGCACCGATTCCTGCACGCTGCTGAATCATCCACCGCAGCTGCCTAGCGGCACTCAGCAGTCAAGGATGCTCGGTGGCACTAATGCGCAGGACACGATCATAATGCCCGAGAACGAGGAGAACAACTTGCCGGAGAGTCAGCCAAGGCCGTCGCAGGAACTGTCGCAGTTATCCCAGCAGTCTGCCGGTAGGGAGACCACCTTTGCCCCCGCCCTGGAAAGCACGGGAATAAACGATACGCAAGCACCACCAAGACCATCGCAGGATCAGATAGTGCAGGGCAGGGACACGACATTCGCACCGCCCATGGAGAGCACCGCCATCGAGACGAATGCTCGGCCAAGCGCAACACCGAATATGTCTCTGCCAAACCCTTCTCCCAACTCGCCGCCTACGATTAATACTTAATTTTAAGACAAGGCCAAGCTTACAGTGTATTATCCTATTTGTAGTTAACACCGATCAAATTAAATATTTTTGTATCTAATATCATTTAAATCATTAAAAACCCATCATTTATACAAATGAATTATATTTAATAGTTTATTTTCAATACTAGGACATAAAGCTAGACATAATCTTGGCGCAAATTCCCTCCAGAGCCTCCGTTGTATTGTTCTTAATGGCCGTTATATCCTCCCCAGAATCACAGGCTTTTGCTATTTGGGGATCCAGGGGCAAGGAACCCAGCAGTGGCACTCCCATCTCAGCGCACATGGCAGCCGCTCCGCCCGTCCTGGCCGGAAAGATTTCCGAGCTATTTCCACAATTCCCACAGCGGAAGCTGCTCATGTTCTCAATAACGCCGACAATGGGAATCTTTTGCTTCTTGCAAAAGTTGATCTCTTTGCGGACATCCAGCAGAGCCACCTCCTGTGGCGTCGTCACGAGGATAGCACGCAAGGACTCCGGCTGATTGTCGTCCCTCATGTACGAAATGACAGAAAGATGCTCGTCCGAGGTGCCTGGCGGTGTGTCCAACAGCAATAGATCCAGGTTTCCCCAGTCAACCTCGCTTAGGAACTGCCTAATCATGCCGTTCTTCTTCGGTCCCCGCCAAATAATGGCATCGTCGACGGACCCTAGCAGAAATCCGATGGACATAAGGCAGACGTTGTCATCAATGCCTACGGGCGACCAACCAGATCCGGATTGATGAACGTTCTCTCCCAAAGCGCCCAGAATTCGGGGTTGCGATGGACCACAGATATCGACGTCCAGGACGCCGAAATTGCTATCCGGACAACTCCTAGCCAGGTAGCGTGTCAGCAGGCTAGTAACAGTGCTCTTGCCCACGCCTCCCTTCCCGGAGAGGATCAACAGCTTGTTTCTTACATCTTTGAGTGCTTCCGCCACCAAAGCCTTGCCGGGATCTTCAAGTTTCTTGCTGGGATCGCTGCAAATGCTCTGGTTGGGGCAGCCGGCGCAGGCGCTCACTTTGCCTGCCTGCTCGCTTTCGACGCCGGGACAGTGCTCCGGAGGTGCCTCCATTTCTTATTATTATTAATTGTTTGATAAATTCAATTGTGAAATTCGGATCGCTGATAACACTGTTGATTCTCTGGCCACACTACAATTATTTTGGTATTTAATATGTTGTGGTATTTCCTATTAGCAGCAGGCAGCCACACTCCGCCTAACTATTGCTTGTCATTGCATTCGGCAATTTGGAAACAACTTTGAATTTTTCGGTTGTTCAGAAAGTATATATTTAACAGCAACATGGAAACGCTCCTGGGTATTAAGGGTCCTGATTTCGTTATGCTGGCGGCGGACACCACCCACGCCCGCTCCATCATCGTGATGAAGGAGGGTAAGCAGTCGGACTCCATATAATGGCGGCTCCAGGTCTCACTTTGGTGGCATTATTTGTAATACTTTACAGATGAGAACAAAATCCACAAGGTGTCGGATAACTTAATTATTTCGACCACTGGTGAGTCTGGCGACACGGAGCAGTTCACCGAATTCATTTCCAAGAATATTGCCCTCTACAAGATGCGCAATGGATACGATCTGAGCCCTCGTGCGGCGGCGCATTTCACCCGGAAAAATCTGGCTGAATACCTTCGCAGCCGCACGCCCTACCAGGTCTTCATGTTTGTGGCCGGGTAAGAATCCTGATTTGCCATCATTGTACGTCAAGTCTAACGTTTTCCTTTTTTAGCTACGATCCTGCCGATGGACCTGAGCTCGCCTTTATCGATTACTTGGCCAATGCAAAGTCCGTCAATTACGCCGGTCATGGCTATGGTGCCATCTTCGCCTCCAGCATCTACGATCGCTACTGGCATCCCAACATCACCCAGGAGGAGGCCTACGATGTATTCAAGAAGTGTATCGTGGAGATCCAAAAGCGACTGGTCGTCAACCTGAAGAACTTCAATGTCGCCGTGGTGGATAAGGATGGTGTGCGGAACCTGGAGCCGATCAGTGCGAAGAGTTTGGCCGAATATAATGCATCCGCTTAGTTAGGTTCTTGAGCATTCTAAATGCGCAACAGTTTGTAATAAAATGCGCCTGATCTGGGTAACTTTGGTCCGAAATACGTCGTATTTGTTTTATTATTATTATTATTTTTTTTTTTCATGCTGATTGAACCCATTGGGCAGTCATTAAATTGACCCTACAGATCATAAGATTATAATTTTTCTTCTGATGGAATATTGCAGCCAATATCTGGGCCGGAGTTGCTTGAGGACCAAGCCTTTTTAGCGAGGCCCTGATCAACTCCTCAGGGTATCCCGGAGACCCCGCAGATATAGTCACTTGGCAATCTGGCTTGCTTACTAGATGAACTCGAATACCTGAGGCCATTTTCCTAACCAAATCGTTGTCTTCTTCTGGTACCTCTATTACCTTGGTACTTGTCCCTGGAGGGGAGTAAGTCAGAGGAGAGGTTGCAACCCTTTTCTGTCGCTTACTCTGTGCGCCGGACGTTGGAGTCGATGTTGCAGGGGCCGAAGGGGGGTCATCCCAGTTCACACTCAACTTGTACCATTGGGCAGGCTCGTGTTTACCGTAAAACTCCAGAACCTTGGACATCCAAGATTTTGCGGTGGAATGGTAAGGTTCAGGCATCTGCGGCCCGAGTTGTAAAACAGGACAGATTGGGGCAATGAGGGGTTTGTCTTCGTTGGGGCGATCCTCTAATTTAGGGGGAAAACCTGAGGAATCATTATTCATGAACTCCTCCTTCATGGTCCTGGCAGTCCTCTCCTCACTTAGTAATTTGAGCAACTTGTCGCTGCGACCCGTCCAATTTCTCAAGTTCGATCGAAGGTTTGCTGCCGGATGATGATGACATTGTGGGTGGTCTTGAAAAAAAACTTGATAAATGCAAATAAGTTATTTGAAATAACAGCATTATTTTTTGATTGAAGAACCTCCTTTTTTCGCTACCGAAATTTCCGCTGATTTCCAATTGGAATGTTAGCATTTAGTATTTTTCTATCTTGGATTTCTAAAATATTCCGCATGCAGTCACACTAACAGTCGCCCTAGGATTTTACAAAATAAATATAATTTTAAGACAATGAGCTTGGAACAACAACCGGCGATAGATCCTAAAAATCCACATGGACTTGGTGAGTTCTCCTGGCCAAAATTACATCGAGTTACCCTAACACTTCCTCGCAGGCGATCCCAACGACACATCGTTGCGCAAGGTGGAGCGGGAGGTTCTGATACCCAAGATCATGCGAGATCGAGCGAAGACAGAGTTCTGCTCCAAGGAAGTGGCCGACTTCCAGGAGTGCTGCAAGGCCAGCAGCATCCTGATGGTGGCCACCTGTCGAAAGCAGAACGCCGCCCTGAAGGAATGCCTGACTGGTTGGTACCAAAACGAAGCCTTCAAGGAGGAGTGCAAGAAGATATATCTGCAGGAGAGGGCCGATTACCGCAGCACAGGCATACCCAAGAAGCACCGCCTTGAAAAGTTGTAGTAAAGTCCTTAAAATATTTCCTCATTGTTGTTGTTTGCTTTGTACAAAAGTTGAGTAATTGAATCGACGCACAATTGTTTCTGTGACAGTGATTTCCCGAAGGTGGTCGGGTCTGGATACATCGTCGGCTTGAGCGACTCTTAGGAGAAGCACATCCTTGTCGGAAGTTTCTGCCACACGTTGGACCCCTTTTAGGTTCTTTGATTGATAGTAATCCGCATCAATGGATGTTTGAACAATCACCAGAAAGCTTGCATGGTATAAGCGTGGGCTCTGCTTGTAGATCACTAAAAATGGTGCCAAATATTGGTAAAAAAGGTATTGTAATAATGCTTAACTTACGAAAGTCTCCGCCAAACTTGATTCCGCTCTTGATCACCCAGTTCTTGGACTTTAAATACAAATAGCAGGCCATGTTCTCCACAAATCGTTCATTTAGTTGATTTGCTACAGTCAAAAATGCTTGGAAATCCATAGCACAGCCAAAGAGGTTTTTAATGCTTAAAACTTCCAAATAGAAGGCCAGAAAACAGGACTCCTCAAGTCCTAAGAGCAACGTCTCGTCCGCGTCTCCAGATGCCGGTCCACCCCGCGACTTGCTTCCCTTGCCAAAACAACCATTGTCATACAGAGATTGAGCTTGAACCGGATCCCGTATTTCCACCGAGAGTCCTGTGAACGTTCCCTTATAGCTTTCACCGTTTTCGCATATCGGAAAAGGGGAGAAATTGTAATTTTTGTAGGGGCACCGCTTTCTTTTGCATTGGAACGTAAACATTTTTCTAGTTTGTTAAAAGTGTAGTCACAGCTGTGGTAATATACCGAAAAAGACAGAAGTTTGTTCTATGGTATTTTAAATTTTACCGCGCCTGGTCTTTCTGGAAAAAATGTAAACAAAAACTTAATGAGCAATTTCATTTTACTTAAAAACCTATACTTTGTAAACTATATTTTTGTAGCAATGCAGCACCGATCCCTGCATGTCACCGAGTAGCGATGAGAACAACACGCCTAAATCCATGTGAAGTTCCTGCTAAGGCCCTCATCTCGTGTGTTCCCAAAATTCGTATCAAAACGTTTGTAAATATACTTGTCTATTTGGTATTCTGTTGCAGAAGAAAAAAAAATAATCAAAATTTTTTGTTTCAGAGAAATTACGGCTTGAAGAGCCATGGTTAATATCTTCGATTGGGCGCCAGGATTCGAAATCTCTGCTCGTCTATAATCTCTCAATGCACCGGTTACTGGGTGGAGAAAGGGGATATTTCTTTTGAGTTAAAGCAAACTTACGAGACGAGTCTGCTGCTATGCTACCCGATTGAAAAGGGGAATTTCCTGTCAGACGAAATCTGAGAGGTGGCAGAGATTTCGAGATGCGAAACCGCGCAATCTTTAAACCCACATCTGTGGCCATACTGACAAAAAACCATTCAAATGCTCCTTCTGCCCAATGGCGTGCACACAAGCTTTCAATCTTCGAGCTTACATACATACCCACAGATCGGTTTTAAACATAGCGTTATCTGCGTTAAGATTAAACTCCTGATGGATATAAGTTTTACAATTTACAAAAAATAATGTTAACCCCTTAACAATTTTGAAAAATGGGTACAATTTTTTAGCTGGACATGGTTAAATGATAATAACTCTTTCAGTGCGTTCTGACACAAATCATAATACCCTGCAATAGTATAAGCCAATATTTTGAATGACCCTTAATGTTTTCCGATAATCGAATACTTCCGAATTGAGCTTAAGTGCATTCATTTTTTGAATGAATAAACAACCGACAACCGGTTGGTTTCCTGGTCTTGGCTTCGTTGGTGATCTTATCTGCTTAGCCGCTTATCAACCAGTTATTATGGTGACTGTCTTCTGTGTTGTTTTTCTTATTATTTCGTTTATTTTGAGCACGAATTGGGCGATAAGTTAGATAGCCGCCAACCATAAGAATTGGCACGCACGGGGTGGATGCGAAGCCACAAAAAAAAAACTAGACAAAGCGTATGTAAATGCAAACACAGACATCAAAGTTTTATGGTGGAAAATATTATGCCTAAGCCGACGACGCCTGATGGAATGACAGTAGTGCAGCTCGTTATCAGCGCGTAATCCCCATTCCATTCGGTTATCAAAATAGCGGTCTATATAACCGTGACCGATAATAAAACCGCCGCCACGATAAACAAAAGGCTTTGTTATTATATATTTCTGTTTTTTTTTTTTAATTATTAAAAGTTTAGCAGTTATATGGGTGAGGTGACCACGAAAGCACTTGCAATATATGATTTATACACAGTACACACGCACGAAGTTTATGAATCTCATCGGTAGATCTAGGGGATTGGGATATATATAGGTTGTGGATATGGGTTTGGGGTTATAACAATAATTTCGAAATTAACAACAGTCCTCGCTTGCAATCATCTTCCTGGGGGTTCTTGTCAACATGGGATATTTTGGGATAACAATGGGCGAGCAGCAGCAGGTTGGTCCTGGACTAGCTGGGCGCAGCCGGCTCAAACTTGCAGATGACGGCAAACATGGCCTCGCCGCCCAGGTACTTGACCAGCCACCTGTTCTTGATCACAGCCAGCTTGAGGGTCTCGCATCCGAAACGGGCATTCAGGTTCGTGTGTAGAGCCCGGCCCATGCCCTCGATCACGAGCAGATCAGTCTCATTGGCGGCGATGGCATCGCACAGCTCCTGCGGCAGCGTGCGCATGTCTAGGCAGGGTCCCGTCTGACCATTGCCGTAGACCAGGAGCTGTCCCTTCGTCCAGGCATGGGCCAAGACCTCGCACTCCCGCGAGCATTCTTCTAGCAGTGATCTCAACTCCTGGCTGGTGACATCGTTCAGCGCAGGTTCACTATTGGCACAGAGTAGCACCTTGGTGCCCCTCTTGAGGAGTCCTCTGACGAAGGGCAGTACGCCCAGAACCACATCCACTCCACTGTTGTCCACAAACACCACGGCACATTTGTGTGGCTGACCCTTGAGGCGCTTCAGCCAATTGTCCAGGTTGTCCAGCAGCCAGGGACGCTTCTCGATGCGGTCCAATGCCGAATGCAGGCCGAAGTTGCTGTCCTGCTCGAGGATATTAGATATGGCCTGGGCGCCCCAGTCGAACATGTTTCCGGCCAGAACTCCGCGCACCAGTTCCGTCCACCTGGCGTCCTCATTCTCCAGAGCATCCAGCTCCTGCAATCGCTGCTTGAGCCGAGCCACAGCCGAGGCGTTCTCCAGTTTCTTTTGGCTGAGCCAGGGGTCCGGGAATCCGAATCGTCGCAGCATAGTCTCATTGAGTTGGAGCAGCTCGCTGGTGCCAAGGACCACCTTGCCACTGTTTATAGGTATGTTGCGCTTGTGCTCCTCCAACTTTTGAAGGTAGGCTGCCTGGAACTGCTCTGCCCTCTGCAGGGCCGTGTGATCCTCGGGCTGCGACTTGGCCGCCACCTTGGCAAACTTCTCCACCATGTCCGGAAAGCAGTTGAACCAGTAGTCCGCCGCTTGAAAGTCCGTGTTCAGGTCCAGCGTGTCCGGCTGGTAGACAGCCGGATCCGGCAGCAGGGTGTGGCTGTGCATGGCGACGCGGATTGACGCCAAGCGAGTTAATTTAAGCGCAGAAATAGTCGCCGTTTTTGTTTCTGTAAGCAATGTGACCAGGGCGCGACCGTTAAAAAAAAACATCTTAATGGGCTAGTCAACTACGTTATTTGATTACGTTATTTTTCAGGGATCAAAAATATGCCAAAAAAGCCCATAATACAAATTCTCCAAGTATGTCAAAAATACCGAATACAAAGAGTAATTTCTAGTAAAATAATAGAAACAAGAAAGAAAGCTAACTTCGCCACGCCAAAGTTTGTATACCCTTGCAACTTATAATTGGATCATTACGAATTAATAAAATTTTATCAAATGGAAAGTAAAACTAATAGGAATTGTATACAACATTTATACATATAAAAATTTGAGTTAACATTGCGTATACGTAATATTTCCCCAACATTCCTATGGCAGCTATATGATATAGTAGTCCGATTTTGATCGAATTAAAACCGAAATTCTAGAATAATATAAAATGGCCATGTCTTAAATTATATGAGAATATGTTGAAATTTGGACAAGTTATAATTTTTTTTCAGAAAATTTACCGATTGTTCCTAAGGCATCTATATGATATAGTCGTCCGATCCGGCCCGTTCCGACTTATATAGTAGTGAGAGCATATAGAAGACTATCTGCAAAGTTTCATTCAGATAGCTTCAAAACTGAGGGACTAGTTTGCGTATAATCGGACAGAAGGACAGACAGACGGACATGGCTAGATCGACTCGGCTGTTGATGCTGATCAAGAATATATATACTTTATAGGGTTGGAAATGTCTTCTTCACTGCGTTGCAAACTTCTGACTGAAATTATAATACCCTGCAAGGGTATAATAAATATTAAAAAAAAAACATCATATTAAGCTATTTAATTCACGTTATTTGATTACGTTATTTTTAGGGATCAAAAACATGCTAAAAAAACCAGAATAAAAATTCCCCCAAGAATTAAAAAAATTCTTAATACAGAGGGTAAATTCTAGCAAAATACTAAAAATAAATGAATAGTGGAAACAAATAGCGTCTAGTGACATACTATTTAAAGAAAACAACGTCCGGAATATCTCTGTATGCAATTAAAAAATTAATATTCATTATATTTTTGTATTCAATATAATATTTTATGTTTTAAGTCGTTTTATAAAAATATTTATATATGTGTAATAGTATATTTTCGGTATATTTACAATAGTGACAGTGGTATACAAATAAATTGTTGGCGCCGGACGGTCACACTATCAACACGGCTCTTTCCGGTTGAGATTTTTGACAAATCAACAACACAACAGAAAAATGGTAAAAATAATTCGTGAATTTCGGTGGAATCCGTAGTGAATATGCTCAAATATCGACGCAGGAATCTTTATTGGATTATAAACAACAAGTGGACGGGGAAATTTCTTATTAAAAAGGGCACAAAACATTCTAAAATTAAAGTGCAAGTTGTAATGTTATTTGTATACTCTTCGTTGGCAGGCCAAGCGCACCAAGAAGGTTGGAATCGTCGGCAAGTATGGTACCCGTTATGGTGCCTCGCTCCGTAAGATGGTCAAGAAGATGGAAATCACGCAGCACAGCAAGTACACTTGCTCCTTCTGCGGCAAGGTGAGTGCCATTGGTTTGCCCCTAAAGAGACGCTGAGACTAATTTTGTGTTTCCCCCCTCTATTCCTAGGACTCCATGAAGCGCGCCGTGGTGGGCATCTGGTCCTGCAAGCGTTGCAAGCGCACCGTCGCCGGTGGCGCCTGGGTGTACTCTACCACTGCCGCCGCCTCCGTGCGCTCGGCCGTCCGTCGTCTGCGCGAAACCAAGGAGCAGTAAACAATGCAATGGACCGATCCAATCCAATGCTCCGTTATGCTAGTTTCCGTAGTTTTAAATTGACAACGCGATTTTCCTGTGGTTTGCGCCGTGCCGGTCATGTGAAAATAAAAAATGGTTTTTACTTTTATCGGTAACCGAAAGTGATATTTATTTGTGTGTGTTTGTGTTCGCTGTTTGGAGCTCAGATCTTGACTCAACAGTGTTCCGGTAATGCGGAAATTTGTAGAATTTTCGATTTTTAGGTTCAATTTAAATAAAGTATTAAATTAAATAAACGGAAATTACGCTTGTAATGTGCGTTTACGCTGTACTTCAACCGGTAATGCCCAGATTTGCTAACATATCCCTTAACGTAAAGTCCCCAGAAACAGGTTCTTTAAAAATGTATATTTAAGATTTGTCGAAGTGAGATTTCGGTTTTCTGTTTAATTAACGAAAATATTCATATTAACAATATGTTTACAAGAAAGATAATTCCCTATTTGCAGATACAGTATTAGATCTTCCTTTTCAACCACGACTACTTAGAGCTTGATATATATAATCGATTTGGCATGTTTTTAGATTTGAAAAGTATTATTTGTAAACTTTGTCTAAATATTAATTTTTTTTAACCAATTATTTAACCAATTCAACATTTAAAATTATTTAACCTTTGCAGGGTAATATTACTTTAGCCAGAAGTATGCAATGCAGCGATCGTAATTTCCGACTATATAAATCATATATTCTTAATCAGCATGAGTAGACTAGTCGATCTAGACATGACCACTATAAAAAAAAATTAAGTATTAAATTTGAATTAAATGTACTGGTTGGCTATAAAAGCTAGCATAGAAAAGCTTTCCGAATTGATCTTAATTGGCTTAACTATGATTTCGATTTCCCCTCATTCAAAAAGTGCAAAGGGTAAAAAACTTCGGATTATTGATGTTAGCTTTGTATACATTCCATACGAAGAAACTGGATATCCTCAACTGAAGTGTTTACAATTTTATAACTTGTAAACTGAAATATAATTATCTTGCTAAATTCTTACCCTTTAAAAACTCCACCACAAAGAAACCATATTCATTAACGATTTTGTCTTAAATTTGTCATCTCTTTTTTATTTATAAAATTTAAAAAGTCTCTAAACAAACAAATAATATTTAAATGAAAAATTCATAGAAAATGTTGGCTTACATTCAGTTTTTTCTTTTTGTATAATCATTCCTATTATTCATTCGGTTTGTGTCTGAGAGAGTTTTACAATTGCGAAATGGGAGGAAACCTATATTTAGCTAAACATTTAAATCAACAATTTAAAACGTATGTGTAGGCAGCTATAATGTTGTATATGCGGGTATGCCTTACTTAGTGGTTAAACACACACACTAGTTATAGGATTGTTATCATCGGAAAAGGAGGCCTTGTCCTGTTTGATGTTGGGAATTCATATTTCCTGTTTCACGACATGTTTAATGTTAATTAAAAATTGCACCGTCACCAGTTAAAATAGTTGCTTTTTTTCTTCCATATGTATATATCGTTTCTTTATAGCTATGGGTTGATTTGTTTTAAAAAATAAATTTTGCTAAAAACTTTACTTGGCCTGTGTCCTAGGGTCTGTCTGTGCGGAATTCCGTTCGTAGTCAGGTTTACGCTTAATTCTTTTGATTGGAATTATTTTCGAAATATTTACACAATAGCTGAGAGAGTAGAGTTCTTCGATTTTGAGCAATATTTAGTCGAGAGCTATTGTTTCTTGTTGTTGTTAATGAAAAACCTTGACTAAATCTAAATTTAATTTAGAACTTAAGGGTAAACTTAAGACTAATTGCAATTTATAGTACAGTTTTTTGCTTGCTTCGCATTTATATATATATGTATATCATATACTACACATAAATATTTTGTTTAAATGTATATTTTTAATAGCTACAATAATCGTATATACAATTCTCTTGTTATTATTCCCTTTTCAGATGTATTTTATAAATATTTTTACACTGTATTTATGATATGCGTGCAATTTTAGAGATTTTTTCATATTTTGTTTTTCTTGTATCTTTTGTGTATAATGATTATGGTTTAGAAGCATTTTCGTGTAGTTTTCTTCAGTGATATGAGGGAGCGCATCGTTTTGGTACAAAGCAACACAAAATTTTTGATATTTTAATAGCCCAAAGTGGGGGAGGAACAACCCATTAAGCGACTTAATACAAAACAAAATCTAGCTAGGAATGTGGTGTGCTGCTGTTGGGGTTTCTCTTCATCAGTAGCTTAGATGCTCTTTCTATGACACAATTGTGGCAATTGCTTGGCCTGCTCATTTGCTGGGTTTTCAAAATTATATTCTGCGAAGCACAAAATGTCAGTTAAATGCCAATTTATTGGTACTTGGTCTCAAAGCTAAATGTAAATTACATTACAAATACATATATGTATATATATATATACCTAGATAAATCGTACAACTGCCTGCCTATATAAACACATACATGTACATGCCCACCATGTACTTAGGATATATCTCACAAGCACACGCATTATTATTTTTTTTTTTTGGGAAGACATCCTGCCGCCAAAGGAGTAGAATCTCCGGCAACAAACACATTCACGCACACAGAGAAATAGGAGATAGAGGGCAGAACTAAAAGGCTAATTATAAGTGAAAAAACAATAGCAAACATCATGGTCTAAACACAAAAATTGGAAGTTCTCAGTATGTATATAGTTAGTAGGATCCGTTTTAGTTTAGTTGTAGTCATCGGTGCCATTCAGCTAGTGAGCCTGCCACTTGAACTTGGACTCCATCAGCCACTGCTGGCCCTTGCCGTAGCTGCAGGGACGCAGCAGCGGTGTGTTGGCGTCGTCCCTCGTGGCTCGCTGTAAACACTGTCCGGTATTCGTGTGGCGTATCCACTTCTCCTGCAGAAATAAACCAGAGTTAATAGGTTAATTTAAAGCCACAGACTGCGACTTACCTCCGAATCGTAGACCCACTCCTGATTGCCGCCCATGTTGTGGCAACGAACCATGTTGACGGGACCATTTGAGCTGGATGCGTCCAGGCACAGATCATCGGACATGATCTGCTGTCTCTTGGTGTATGCAAACACCTGGTTGCCACCCAAGCCATGGCAATAGCTAATGCCGACCTTCTCGTTGTACTTCCGGCCCATCGTGTCCAGGCAGGTTTCCGTTTCCGCGTTGCGGATCTATTGGGAATAAACGTAAGTAAGGGTATTTATTATGTGATATCCAGGGTTACCTCTCCCAAATAGTAGTAGTCCAATGGCATTAAGCTCTCGGGATAAACGTTCTCCAAATACCAACGAAAGCTCTTGCACTTGAGCCGATCCCGTAGAGCTTTACGATCGCTAACATCGCCAGCCGAAGCTTTGCGAGCACCTAAGGTTGGGCCAACAAGGGCAGGGAGTGCGTAAAAATAAATAAAGTTGGTTAGTGAAGAGTATTCAAAAATAAGTAAATAAAACATTAATGCGCTGGTGAGTGTTTTGTGTTTTAAGATCTAGGTGTGTGTGTGGGTGTGTTAGGAAGGCAAGTTTAAAATGCTTTGATGATCAAATATTACATACAAAAGTCTTGGTGCGTGTGATGAAAAATACAAATATATTAAATATAGTTAGTACATAACACAAAGCATGCAAAAAAACATTTACCCAACGACTACTACAAGCACTTTTAAAATCTTCGGTCTAAAGCCAATTATATTATTTACAAGACATATAATATAAAAACTCATATGTATATAGGCAAGCAGGGAAATCAGAGAAATCGCTATAGATTTACAATTACTAGAGGTTTGTAATTTACGGAAATTAAATCAATTAAAATTATGCTAAAAAATGTTAAGCCCCAAAAATCATTGCTCTTGAATTGTTTTAGAATCTATAGTGATATCTGTGGCATCCCTGATTAGAGCTCTCAAGTATAAATACATATATCTAAATTAGATTTTTTGACAGCTCTACCTCTGATAGCAATTTTGTGTAAAAAATTAAGGATACAACCATTACCAAATTCAACGAATTTAGTGTTAATATAATACATAAGTTTGTAAGAGCCATTCCCTTTTAAAGAAAAATATATTTCATTGCAAAACTTATAAGGGTTAACCTTAACAAGAAATATATAGAGGAGCATTAAAAATAACCAGCGCTTTAAAATCCCTTTAAAAATGTGTCTAACAATATGCTAAAAAATGTTTATAGATTTTCTTTATAACTTTATAATGTTTTTAGCATTATTTTAGGTACATTTAAAAGAAATTTCAAAACCCTAGTGATTTTTTTTTTCATATCTCGGGGGGTTTATGGAAAATGGGGACGCTACAAGGACAAAGACAAGGGTGGGCGGGTGCATTAATGGGTCGAAACGCCAAAAAAAATCATGACCAAAACGGAACTGGATAAAATTAATAAAAAAAAGACAGACAAAACGAAATGGTGGAAAGTCAGTCGAGGAAACCAATAAAACAAAAACATATTTTTTGCAAACTAAATATATAAAGGGTGAAGAAATCAAATATTTCGTGGTTGGATTCAGTTGATTGATCGGTGGATTGCTATTTTTTGTATTTGTTGTCTGGTGGATTGGATTTTGTCGGTCACGGCCATGCCATAAATCATAAATATTGATAAAATATTTATACGTGTGTGTATATAGACATTGCATAATGCAGGGCGTGCTGCTGCTTGCTCGGTACAAATGCTGTAGTTACTATTATTATTGTAGAGTATACAGAGAGAGATATATACGGAACGAAACACACTATTTAAGAGACAGACAAAATAGAAATTAGAGGGATAGAACGTGAGAATATGATAGAAGAAAGTGAGGGAGGCATTCTGTTTGTTGTTTTGTTTTGTTGGTTTTTGCATTTCGGGGATTTTTGTTTGTTTTGTTTGTAGTTTGTTAACCTGGGTAAAAGCTGTAGTAGAACTCTTTCCAGTCGTCCAGCCAAACCTCAACCAGACGGGCATTATTGTGATTGACAATCTCCGTAGTGCCGCCGGGGAATGTGTACGGCGTAGACTTGCGAAAGACGTGACCCACACGGGAGCAGGGCGCGATCTCGAGCACGCCGCCGCACATCCACACCTGGGATTCGAGTTGCATAATTCATATTTCGGTTTTCGGGTTTTCAGTGGGGTTTTTTGAGAGTGTTTATGTGGTTGTTATTTTCAACAATCAAGTGGAGTGGAGTGAAGGCAAACATTGGACGAGAAAGATATACACAAGATATATAATATATATATAGAAAGAGCTGTTGGTATAGAGAGTGTCTTTTAAACAAGCTTATAGCCGTAGGGCGTATTTTCTGGCCTAAACCCTTAAAGATTGGAATGCAGAAGTATGTGCTTTTTAAGCCTTTTCTGGCATGTTTCTGTCTTTGAGCTGATATTTTAAAGTTCGGTGCCCGACCATGTCTTGAGGAATTAATCGGGATAAAGGATGAAGAAAAGGTTCTTTTGATATTTACTTTTGAAAAATCACAAGTACAATATTTGGTTTGAAAGCTAGGACAGGGAAAATCTTTGGGAAAGCACAAAAATAATTATTTGAATTATCAGCCACTTCAATTGTGGTGATAAATACAAAACTAGGAGTTTATTTAGAAGTTGATTAAACTATTATTCTAAACAGAAACTTGCACGTAGTTTGTAAAACTAAATATCGAAACTTTTCCGATTGAAACATTTAAGTAAGAGTTCCTCATAATCTTTCAAGCCACACCCAACCCTCAAGACAACCAGGAACACAGAACGTTGATTAAGATATCCATAAAATAATGTCAACAGAATATTAAGTATTAGTTACAACTTAATAAATAAATAATAAAATAAACTTAATATTATAATTAGTCACCAATTGGTCAGATACTTAAATCATAATTAATAAGCAACAAGTTAAATGTATGTAAGTAATGTTTAGCTTAGGATTTCAACACGTCATTACTGGATAACAACTGGATTATAACTGGATACGTTAATACCTAGGCCTAAGTAGTGTTTAGTATTATTTCGTAGTTAGCTGATTGATTGATTGATTCCGTAATGAGCATGAGCATGAAAAGTACTGAGAAACTGAGGAGAGTTCGAAGAAACATTGAGAATAATTTCGATCAGAGAAATTATAAAAAGGGAAACGTACTAATACATTAAGGAAATGCCAGTGCGTGTGAGTTATAAGGAAGTCCATCATCATCGTGGATTTCAGGAGCGCTCTCTCTGATGTACACGACATACTTTTAAGGATAGCCAAGTTATTTATAAATAGGAACTTTTGGGTTATAGTTATATAGTAGCTATAGATTAGTTAGTTGTATGCTCAAAAACATTTCAGCTGGATTTAATATGTGAGGGGTTAGTGTTAGTGGGAACCTTTTTTGTTGGGTTGTGTTTTTCTGTTAGCGAATTAAAGCCAATTACGATTAGGAGGCAACGAGTAATTCTTAAGGTTAGAAGTTAGAGATGCACGCAATTTAAAATCAACTTGTGGTTGGAATCATGTTATTTGACTGTTTGGTTTGTTGATTGATTTTGATTGTTGGTTGTTTTTTGTTTGTTGTTTTTTGCGAACCTGTGCTCATCGAATAATAGAAATCACGCCACTCGTCCAGCCAAACTTCGGCCACTCGGGCCGCATTGTGCAGCACAATTTTGGCCACGCCGCCGGGGAAGGTGTACGGCGATTTGTCACGGAACACGTGACCCACATGGGAGCAGGGAATTATTTCTAAAATGCCGCCGCACTGCCAAATCTGAGGGTTTCGATTGCGTTTGTTGTAATATTTTCGTGTTGGTTGTTTTTGTTTTCGTGTGATTAGAAACAAATTTAAATTTAAATTTAAAACTCTTAAAATAAATAATAATTCTTAGATATAAGCAGCATTTGAATTTGATTTGCGGCTATAATATAAACCAATAATTGAAACGTAACAAAGGAATAAATATAGAAGAAAAAAGAAGGAAAAAGTATTGGAAAAATGCTGTGACATTGCCTTACACGGAACGACATCTCCAAATTCTCGCCGCCCCAGATGTCCATGCCCTCGTCGTAGGAGCCAATCTCATAGAAGTAATCCTTATCGATGGAGAACAGGCCACCGGCCATGGTGGGAGTGCGCAGCGGAGCAGTTCTATCGTTATTTCTGCGCGCCATCTCACGAGATGGAACGCGGTACCTAAAATTAAAACGAAATAGAGTTTAAAGGTTACCTTCGATCTATCCATCGCTTACCATCTAAAGTTGAGCTTCCAGTTGAAGCCACCCCACGTAGAATCCGAGGCCGTAATGTACTCAAATGTCTCATCCGAAATTACATCAATAATGGGACACACAACCGTTCGACGATTCTGTACGATGCGCGCCAAGAGAGGCTCCAGCCAGCCCTCCGTGCACTCACAATGGGCATCCAGGAAAGTGATTACCTCGCCACTGACATGCTCCGCACCCAGGAGGCGGGCCCTGATCAAGCCCGATCGTTTCTCTGTGCGCAGCACAAACGTCTTGACTGGCAGCTTGGCTACGTAATCCTCCAACTGTTTGCCCAGGAAATCTGAAGCACAGAATGAATTATAAAGTCGCCCAGGACAACTCTCAGTTATCCCCAACTCACCCCTCTCGCTGGCATCGTCCACTAGGATGATCTCCTTTAGCAAAGCACGCGGCGAACGATTGATCACACTCCACACGGTTCGCAGCAGCGTCGTCCAGGCCTCGTTATGGAAAACTATCACAATTGAAGTGGTTGGCAGCTTTGAGGGATAGTGCTTGCGGCGGCAACTAGAGTGGGATTTAAAAGGAAACCAGTTTTTAGTAAGAAGTCAGTTAAGGATGTGGATAACTCACCCTTCGTGCCGCACATCAGTCAGCGAACGATTCAATGAGATCATGTCACTGGCCAACAGATTGAACTGGTTCTCCTTGAACTTGTCCTTCATGAGATCCTTCATGTCGGCGGGTATCTTAACCGGCTTGCCCATCTCGCCGGGCTTGCCCTTCGCCTCCTGCACGGAGGGCGCCAGGAACCACTTTTTAAGCACCACACTGGGATAGGTCATGGAAATGCCACCGGGCGCAAAACCCATTCCCATAATGAGAGCTCCCGAATCGCCGTCCAGCGATTTCTCAGTATTGATTTCATTGTCGTCCACCAGTTGGTTGTCATCCACCAGGCGCTCGGCGTTGGGTATCTAAGGAAAGGAATAAGGATATGAAGGATAATAAAAGATACAACCAATTTCGAAACTTTAACTCACCTCCACATCGTACTCCCCCGATCGCTTGCAACGCCATCCGTCCTTGCCGATGCAATCCGAGTAGCGGGCGATGAGCACAAAGTCGAAGATCACCCAGACGAGTGAGGTGAGCAAGACGATCCTGCAGGTGTTGGAGCGCATGCGTCCGCGCATTTTGCGTGTGAAGGTGGAGAAGGTCATGATTGTGGCTACGTCTCAATGTTAACTATATGTCTCTCTGTTAACTATGGGTTAAGCTGCGGATCTTTGTGAGATGCTCTGATGATGTGGAGCTCTATATAATATCTTGGTTTTTAGTGAGGGACGATCATGTTAGTACCCTGTTGCTTTTTTCTCCTTCTAGTTTCTTGACGATATGTTGATGTTGTTTTTGTGTTGCCTTATATTTGTAATGTTGATGTTGTTGCTCTTGTGGATGTGGTTGGTTATCGGCTATCTTTCGTTATCAGACTTTTATCGCTCCCTCAAGCGTGAAATGTTATTAAATTTGTGGTTCTTGCAGTTGCTGTTTCTGTAGTTGTTGGCACATATGGGAGCTCCTCTCGTCTCGTCTCGTCCCTCTCTCTAGCTGTCTGTCTTCGGCCTGTCTCCCTTCCACTCTCTCTCATGCTAACCTTCGATTTGACCTTGAATATTGCAACCTCCGTTGTTGTTGCTGTTCTTTTTGGTATGGAAGTATCAGCATCCTTTCAAAAACGATCAGTATTCCATGGAGACGAGTTCCAGGTCCGGTTTCGCCTTGGAAAACTCATTCCCGGACCACTTCCAGTTTGTCGTCTATCGATTAACGCTCTCTCTGTTTATCGCGAGACCTTCGATTATATTATTCAACAGCTGCAAAAGAAAGCAAAAAAGAAAAGAAAACAAAAGCTATGATAAATCACATTGAGATAATAATAATGAATAGCGGGGGCAAAAAAATGAAAGTTATGATTTCATATCGCTCTGCCACGGACTCAGTTTTTTGTTAGCCCAATGGGCAAATAAATGAATAATTACACACAAATTTATCGTTTTTGTTTTGCTTTTTTTTCTTGCTGTTTGTGCCAATTGAGTTAGGTGGCAATGCTCTTAATTGAATCAAAAATAACTATTTAATAATGACTTATTCTACATGGAATTTATGTTCCGTGAAATAACTTTTTTTTTAACTTATTAGTTGATCATCAAGGTTAGTTGCCTTAACATTAAATAAATGATTACAGGACTTGTACTCGAGCTGACGGTGGCTTTAAGATAAGTTGTTAATTGATGTTTGTCTGGGAAAATGTTAGCCTTAACCTGCAAATTGCCGTGAGTAACCTGACATGTTAAGTGGCGTGTCAGAAAAGAGAAAATTGCTGAGAATCTGATAAAAAAATATCTCAAATTTATTTGAGTGGGATTAAGATCACGATAAACCTTATAACACCTTAATTAGACTAGATATTTAATTTAATTTAATTTTAATTGAAATAGGGACAATCAAGATAGAGATTAATATAGTAAAGATAAAAGCATTCTTGAATTGCTTTAGAAAAAGAAAACGAATCTCATTTCCCCACAAATATATAAATATATAAATAAATATTGTTTTTTTAGCTTGTTATATTTTCTCCCTTGAATCTTCTGCCCTTTTCCGCATATAGAAACAAAGACAAACATGTGCTTTGCATGCCACTAACATCTGCATCAATAAATCGAATCAAAGCTTAGCTTTCAATACCTTTTTTCCGGCTTGAATCTTTGCCGTTTTTCCTGGTTTTATTTTATTTTGAGCCGTTTCCCACCACAAAATCTCGTGCGCTTGCACACACCAAATGCCAACGGCAAGAAGCGCAAAGAAATAGCAGAAAAACAGTTGGTTTTTTTTTCTTCGTCCCCTTCAATCCAAAAGCCGTTTTGGCCAAAAAATTCCATTGACAAAGGTCATAGTCGCAGACAGCAACAGCAGCAACAACAACAAACAGCGTCAAGACAAGCAGCATCAGCCGAAACGCCAAACAAGCCAAGAGCTGTCGGAGTGGTAGAATGAGTAAGACCGAGCGCCAAAAGCGCAACAACTCTTAACGGTATTTTGCCGGGGCTTTTCTGTTTTTTCCGGATACTCTTTCAAAGGGTATTATCTAATTTATGAAGGCTTTACAGGGGGAATTCGAGCTCTAAAGATCTTAAATGCAAAGAGGCTTCCAGAGTCATATCTATGCAAAAGATTCGTTGTCTGCTTATTACATTAAATCATTTTGTAAACATTTTAAAGGATCTCCTATGTGATCTAATGATAACTTAATAATCATTTTTAGGAAGATGTTCAGAGAATAGTAGTTTCTATTTTTAAATAAATAACACAACTTCCAACTGAAACAAGAATATTGTCTTAATTTCTCTTGAAAATTTGAAATAAATAAATTATGTTAAGTACAATTTCACACTCCTCTTAAACATGATTAACATCAAGTACATCTTCAAAAAAATGTAAGGGTATTGAAACCCCCACTTCCCCACACAGTCCTCTTTTGCATCTCTCGTTTTTTGCGCACATAACGTGCATTTGAATCATTCATAAGGCATGCGACGTCAACCTCGTTGAGCGGCAAACTAGACAAGACTATGGGTCTGGGAGTCGTAGTCGGGAGTCTCTGAAAAACCAGTTTCCCACCATCCAAAGAGCAACTTGGCTGGGCTGCCCGGGGGCAGATGCAGTGGGTGGGTGGTGGTGCCTCGGACTGGGGCTTGGTTTGTTGGAATGAACACACTCTGGTAAAATATGCAGTTGCATGTGCAAGACCCCAGAAGAGGCAAACTTCAGTGGCGCTCGCTGGAGAGCCCTTTTAGCCATGTCAAGCCATCAATAATGCATTGGACGATGGCAAGGAAATGTGAAATATAAATTCCAGTTTTAATAATTATCAATGTTGCGAGAGTCGCGAAAGCCAATGAGTCTGTGAGTTTGTCCGAAAAAAAAAGGTAAATTGAAATACGCGATGGACCAAGCGAGGGGAATTTAAAGTAATTAATAATTCAGGGAATATTTCAGGAAAAAAATCTAAAGGCCGTCGACTCATGAAGCTTTCAATGCCCTGAAAACTTAATAGGGGCTCTATCTGATTTTAGTTTTATTAAATTTTAAAATTTATAGAATTTAATAGAGCAGCTAGGGGTATAAAAAACCTCTTTAATCTTGTCAAGGCATTAAAAAATCATGAAATATATATACAGTAAATAATTCCCAGATCATTTCTAGTGAAAGTAAAACCATAAAAGGTTGTGTTTGATTTCAATTTCAATTACACAAATATTTCGTGATGAAGAAATACATTTCAAACATCCAAAATAATATCAGAGAATAATGTTAATTAAAATTAAAAGGTTTCAGAAATTTCATACAACCCCTTCTTACTTTCCATTTCAACAAAGCCAAACTACAAAACATATGCAAATATTGAGCGTAAAAAGGCTATTTCATCATTCAAAGGCATTAAAAAACCATCTATTGCTGTCATTTAAGAGGGGCTCTCCATTCGATTCGGTCTGCATTTGTCGTATTTAAATGAGTAAAATTGTAACAGCTCTGTTTCACGGTTGTTTGTGTTTGTGCCATTCATTCGCATGCATATTTCACTATAGACAATTCAATTACAATTATGTCAAATGAATACATTTTACAATTTGTGTGTGTTCTGCTTGAAAAGCATAATTGGCGTCTGGTAAAATGTTGAAATGCAATTATCCGCACATAACACTGGAGACGGAGTCTGAATCGAAAATGGCAGCGAGGGTGGGAATATGGGTCGAAAAAGAGCAGCCTGCACGTGAGAGTCACGCTTTGTGAACTGCTAATTGACAGGTAATCAGTTTAGCTGCTGAAAACAGCAGCAGCGAAGGCAAAACACACAAACACATTTTTCATATACGAAAATATATGAAATAAAAGTGAATTACCCATAAGAATTAATCACTGTTCATCACACAGCACTTCACAACAGAATCTTTGCCCATAAATTAAATTAGAATCTTATCTGATAGCAATACTTATTGAATCAACATTAGCACTTAATTATAATCCAATTCAAAGCAATTGAAACTATCGCCAGAGGCTAGAGAGGTTCCAATCAACAGGAAGGAACATTCGATACTGAGTAACAACAATAGCTGGAAGCAGTAAACACAGTGTCCGATTAATAGACAGGAACAGAGTCTATTTATTGATTTAAAATATCCATTTATTTAGTAGAATTAAGACACTACATTATTTTAAAATTATGTATGGTTCACATATTGCAGTAATATATTGAAATTCTTTAAGTAATAGCTCTATGATTATGACAAATTCCACTTCCAACTATTATTCTTTGTTAAAAATAACCCAAATCCATTAGCTTTAAAGCCTCGAAGCCCCTCTGGCTGTATGTAAAATATGTTCGTAGCTCTCAAGAGTAATTTGCTGCCAACTTTTGACTCACTGTTCTGTCGCAGCAACGACGACGACAGCAATTGATGATTTATGTATGACAATCGACTCCAATTGTTGCCGGCTTCTGTGAACTTGAGCTGTGATTTCAGTCCCTCTCTGACGGCTCTGTGGGCGGTTCTATGGATAAGGATTGAGCGTTTGTTTGTTTGTTTGCTTGTAGTTTGAGTTTTGCTCTTGCTTTTGCTTTGCTAGCTGCACTGCGCCAGCTGAACATTTTTCGTAATTTAATTTTCCAGGATTTTAATTAAAATAGAGAGCGCTCGCCGTGCCGCGCCTCGCGCTCAGCAGTGCAGAAAAATTCCCAGCACGTAACATCGAAAAACTGTCAAACTGCCATAAATTGAAATATTCCCGCTGCCATATTGCCCCGCCTCTGTCTTGGCCTGTGGGCCACAAAGCGGAAGCTAACAATTTTTTACAAGGGCCCAAAGAGTGGGCGCCCCTCCGAGGAGAGCTTTTTCAAGCTGTGCTGCTGTTTATTGCCACTGATAAGGCGGCGGGGGACGTCTATTCTGTACATCCGTCTATGTACAGTAGTGGCTCGGAAATTTGAGAAACTTTTCGATTTTGGGTTTCAGTTGGGCAAAAGTTTTCATTCTGTGCTGCTGTAAGTCTGTTGTTGCTTTTGGGTTAATAATTTAAATAACAAAATACTTTGGCTCATTTACTCTTGTTTACTTTAAAACTTGGAAAACTGCATTTTGTAAGCTTCATTTAATTAAGATGTATTTTTATGTTATTTCTGGCTGTGTCGAGGTTAGGGATGGCAAAAAATATTGATCCTGTATTCTTATTCGATGTGAAAGTCAATATAAAAATCGTTATTTATAAACGATATAATGTTTGATATATCGGACCTATGTAAAAAATCGAAAAAGATAAATATCTTGATTTTTTTTTATAATAATGAAACTTAAAAATTCAATGCGAAATATTCCATATTCTTAATTTAATTGTACAATTTTACGATATTTTCAATAAAATATTGAAAGCAATATTTTTGTTGATGTATATATATATTCGTTCTTTCTTATATTTACCAAATTATTTTATGTATTTCTTTTTAAGAAAATATTTACAACCTTTAAAATAAGCCTATTATTACCAGCTTATTTTTAAAACATTTAATATCGACATTATTTTAATCACAGATTATGAAGAGAGACTTTTAAATAAACTTAAATGCCCCAGAAAACCTTAAAATATTATTGTAAAGGAAAAATACTTCAAAGAGCTGAAGAAATTTTAAAAAAATTTAAAGACCAAGAAAAAACTAGACTCCTAGTGCCGTCAGAATTTCAGATAACTCGTTATAAAGATAATAGGTAATGGGCTATGATAACAGCCAGAGATTTTTGTACCTATTTTGGCAATTTATTAGCGAGCACTGTAGGCTGAGCGCGGAGCGTGTTCCAGCTGCACTTGTGTGCCCAAAAACACTTAGCACGCTTGTTGAGTGCCTGGGCGCGCACTTAAAAAAGCGCACAGCAATTAATTTGATGGAAATCTGTGTCAGAGCCTTTCTGCAAGAGCTCCTCAAACACGAGACGGAAGCGGTGCGGCGGCGGCGGAGCCAGAGATAGCTGCATAAATGTTAACTGATCGAAACATCCGACGTGGTGTGGTCTATGCCGCAGCCTGATTGACAATATTCTATTATTGAGCACTCTGGGAAATCTGTGCATGGGGGCAATCAATTCGGAGTAATTTATTAATGAATTGGCGGCTGCGTTGGCGAAGGTCGCCCGGGTCCCACCAAACCAGAGACAAAACAATAAACGAGGGCGCAACAACAACGCCGAGATTGTGACAACGCTTACAAAATGAAATTGTAACACAAATGCAATTAAGAGTGCAAAAAGCACTAACAGGAAAATAAAAACAAAAGGCAGGCCGCCGCTCAGTGAGTGAAAACAATTTGGAAAACGTAGGCAATTAAATGCAATTAATGAAATTGTACAATTAAGAGAGTGGGGTGTTTCGCTGACCAGCGACCAGCTGATGATGATTTGTCGAGGAACCGGTTTTACATGGCTTGGTGAGATTTTTGTAAATTTGCATACAATCCACATGGGATCCACGACATTTCACACATTAATCTCAATATAATGTTGAGCATATGAGCAGCATAAATATCACAGGGAGTATGTGATTTATTTAATTAAGGATTGATTATTTGGGAATTATGGGATTTTTTATAGTATGCAGAGAAAAAACTCTAGGATGATTAAGTCTTAAATTATCTTGTTGTCATTGAAGTACTAAAAACTCACTTGACTTGAGTATACGGCTCATAAAATCCCCCCTAACAAGTTTGAGCATAATGACAACTAATAGAAAAGACACTTCTTTAGTAGCTTCTGCTTTCACACCTTCATTTGCATAGCCCAAAAACAGGTTCCACTCATAAATTCATCATCTCACTGCCCCGGCATGTTTCTCATAAATAAATCACTTGACTTTTAGTTGGGCAGGGAAAATATTTTGTATAATTAAGTACACTCGTTTGGCGCACACTTCATCAGCAAGTCGCGCTGAACTGAAATAAAAAAATTCACATAAATTTCAAGTGTGTTCTTGATTTGTGTTTTTTTCTTTATTTTATTTTATTTCTTTTTTTGTTCGAGGTAATGCTTCTTGTACTATATGTGTGCCCTGCACTCGGCACTTTAATGATCTGTGGCTGACTGCCAGCAGAAGTCGCCAGTTTTTGGGGCTCTGGAGAGGTCTGGAAGTCTGGAACTGCTCTGGATGCCCGATGTGAAAGGCGCGTAATTTATATTGCACACAAATAAAATTTATATCAGCTTCATGTTGGCATGCAAAGAGGCGGTAAAGCCGCAATGTGAAGGCGAGTGATACAAATTAGCGCTATAAATACGCCCCAAACATACACACACACACATGTCATCCATACAGTCCACACACAGCCGGTGGATCGGCCTGCTTTTTGGAGTCATAAAAACAAATGCGATGCCAAGTCCGTCTGTCCGTCCGGCAGGTTAATGAACTAAGACGACAGTGACAGCGACAACGATGACGACGACAACGCCTCGCAATTTCAGCTAATAAAATGCTAATTTCCCCGTCCAACGATGGCTAATACAGTCTTAGTTCAGTAAGTTGAAGAAGTACTAGGAATATAAATCCTGAAAAATACTAAGAATATAAATTCCTCTACATATGATTATATGATTAAGCTTAATTGCAGTACTTTTTTTTTAAGAAGAGAGCATAGACTCTAGAGGGATTTCTGTTCTCTAATTATTTATTACTCAAAAATATATACAGCCAAAACGTGTTCTACCCCAAACAGCTTAAGGGAAGTTCCACTGTATAATCTGCTGATAAAATCCAGTCAGGCTTAGATATGGGAATAGCAATTAAAAAGGTAGACCCCAAAGGAGTGCGATAAAGGTTATCGTTTGGGGAAAGTGGCAAATGAGTGAGGGACCCCGTGACAGGTTCATCAAGTGAATCGGCTTATTTCCAGTTTTAATGACGTGTGAGATTTGCTGGTAAAAAAAAATAAAGTAAAGGCTGCAAATATACAGCTGCTTAAATAATGAATTTATTTGCTGTTGCCGCACGCACCTCTGCAAATATTAAATTCAAACTTCGACCCAGTTTAATAAACCGCATACCACAATAAATTCTAATAACAATTTGACTGAAGCAAAACACACAAAAGTAATCCAATTGATTGCCCTTTGGTATGCGGTGGCATCAATCAACTTAAATAGACAAAAAGCCATAAAAATTGCCCTGAAGATGAGATTTTTTCCTGGCGACGAAAGCCAAATAATAAATGGCATCAAATTAAATAAGAATTTTCGAGAGGAAAAACCAAAAGAAAATAAAAGAAGGCTAGCAGGGAAACCTGTCGCCAAATCAAGAAAAATGTGTCGAAATACAAAAATTGACAGCTGAATAATGTATCTGGATATGGGGACATTATCATCATCATTATCATTTCCAGCCATCGACCATTCCAGGCTCATAAAGCGGATTTTTGCGCTAATTTCGGTTCTCTCCCATCTTCTCGTGGTCGTGGTGGAATCTTTTGGTCGAGAAAACAAAAAAGATTTCATGACACGCATTTTAATTAAAAGTAAATAGAAAGAGAGAAAAAAATGGGGTATATATATATATAGAGAAAGACAGAGAACCGGAGCTTAATTCTTGCCATGAGTACACAGAAAAAAAGCAACAGAAGGCTCTTTTTAAGGAAATATTAGGAATTGAGATGAAATGTCATTAAAATTTATTGTTTTGTTAAAGAAAAAAATATTATTTCCAGCTACTGTAGATTAGTAAATTTTGTGAGGTTTTAGTTGGCCTTCAACTCATTTGAATCTGAGACATTTACCGAATATATGGCCGTTACTCATCTTAGTAAATAAATTGTCTTTGGTTATATACGCAGCTGCTTAAGGAGTCATTTCCCTGGATGATATGTCAAAAAACTAAAATAATATTAAATATCAAATATTGTTTCTGTGTAAGCCAGATTGTGTACAACTGAGAGAAAGGAATGGAAAGTAACGAAATGTGGTATCGAAGAGAAGAGGAGACCTTCTTTCCCTCCTCTGCTCCTGCTGCTGATTCTGCAGCGGTGTTAAATGTAGCAGAAGAGAATAAGGAGGATGAACGGAGGAGCGGGGGCGTTTAGAAAGCGGGAATATGCTAAGCGGACCAACGTTTGCATAGCAATTGCTCATTTACAGCACTCGAGTTCTTTTTCTGCGCCGGCATTTTATTTTCTTTTTTATTTAAAACAAACTTGGTTTTTTTATACCGCTTTCCTGCAATTTGTAAAACTTTGCACGAAGCTGTGCGGAGCCAGCTACCAAGAAAAAAAAAAAACAACAAAAAAACCCTGTGCATAAAAGGGAGACAAATAAGTGGAACAAACGGAAAAGTTTTTTGAGGTTTGACATTCGGCACAATGGTAATTCCATTTGGACCATCATTGGGTGGCTCTTGGACCCGGAAAACCTCCGGCTTGGGTTTGACCCGCATCATTAATTTGTTGTTGCTTCGCTTTGTTCTGGCTCTAATTATGCGCAGCAGCTTCGTTTATGCGATTAAGCCAATTATACAATATACAATGGCAAAGGTTGACTTAATTAAAGGGCATTATTAAATACTATTTAGAAATGATTCCAAATGCCGGTCCCTAATTGTTGTAAATATTTATTTAGGCTGCATTATAGATGGCATAAACATAATCCATTTAAATGCATTTAAAAAGCAGAACAGCTGAACAATAATTATCTATTTCATAATATGCAATTTTAGTGGTACTAAAGTTTATATTTAGTTAGCACTAAAATTCAAGTCAAATAATTAACCCAACAGAATATATAGTTTACGATCACAACAGACCTTAAAGAACCTGAAGAAGAATTCCACATTTTGAATAGCTAAGTACAAGTCAAGAAGAAACGAATAAGTGTTCCAGTAAAGAAGTAAATAAATGAGTAAATAAGTAAAAAAAACAATAAATGAACAATTGAACAAGTGAACCAGCAAATGTTTTAAATGAACAAATGGACAAAATAAACAAATAAATAAATCATGCACAATTTGCTTCCCTCAAACATGTTATTACTTCAATTATTATTGATCGATTTTCACAATATTAAATAAAGCTACACTTTGTGCCATATTTACAATAGTTTATTACATTGCAATCAAAATTTGATTTGGTTTAAACTGCAAAATTTCTATTCAATTTGTAAACTAGTTAAACGAAATTAAATCAAAGCAGGTCAGTGAGTTTCCGAATGAAAAGCCCCAATCCACTCTTATCACAAAAACCAATCACGCATGAACGCACATGGGAGTAACAGATGCGGCCCGGGGCGGAAAGGGGCGTGGACGTGATTCGACTGTTTTGAGGTTCTTCTTCCTAGAGTCGCACCCTACTATCCGCTTTCCTCCATCTGGCGACATCTCGCCACCAGTCGAGGATCTCCACACACACACACGGGGCCAATCTCTCTTTGTGCCATTAAAATGTTATTTCCTTATTATTGCCTTGACTTAATCGTTTTCCTTGCAGCAGAACAGCTCCCTCTTTCCCCTCAGTTGGTTCTTTCCTCGGCTATCCCACTTTTATCGCACTCTCTTTCCACTTACAGACACGTATAGGGGACAATTGTGTCCCCACAGCCCCATATTTTAACAACCAACATCAAGTAAATAGCATTAACTAAATTAAAAACAAAAAAGCAATAAAAAAAATAAAATAATAAATAAATTTCCGAGTTTTTAAGTCTCTTTCAAAAAAGTCTAAAATAAGCAATAAAGTGAATTTTTAATATGATTTTTTTAATCACATTTTTAGCAAAGTTTTGGTCACGTTCTTAAGGGATTTCCCAACCCTAGATCATGGAGGAATCATTTGATTTTTAATCTTAGGGATTTTTATAAAAAAATGAGCAAACTATCTTAAAATTCATTGACTATTTAAACTTTAAAATTGTTTTTAAAAGTTTTCTCAATATTACTATTATTGCGATAACCGCTGTCTGTACATATGACAGACTGACGGACTTTATTCCAACATTTTCACTGGGCTCCTCGTTTTCATGTGATGCGTGTCCATGACAATGGAACACAAATTTCTATGGCACACATTTGCGTATTTCTCCTCTCGCCTCCTCCTCTTATTATTTTTATTTTTATTTTTTTTGTGAGGGAGCTTACACAACCACATAATCTCCAAGCGGGCGCCGCCGCCACAAACTAATGTAAAGTGCCATCCACTCTATATATCAAAGAATTTCTGAGTCATCGTCGCGCATTGTGATTATAATGAGGCAACATCTGTAGAGATGGTGGCGCTTGCAGAAAGAGAGGATTTTAAACATTAATTTTTGCAAATTTTAAACTTTAAGATTGTTCACAAAAAAATTACGGTGAAACCCCAGCTTATTGCTATGAAAATAATCAAGGTTCTCGGTTTGTTTGTAGTATTTATTGTAAAAAGAGAAAAATGAGAGGTAATTCAAACCTACAAAGAAAGCAAAAAAATTGTGTGATATTTTCATAGGAAACAATCATTTAAAGAAATTAATTCTTTGAAAATATATTCAGAGAACAAGACATTTTCTACCTAAATTAAAAAGTGTGTTTTCTGTTTTATTTAGATATACGAGAGGGCTTTTCTTGATACTTCTTTATAACCCAAAACATGCATTCCCCATTGTGTTCGCTTCTGTGTTCATTGATTGTTACGACATTCAGCTTATCGGTTATGCAAATGGTATTGGTTCCATCCCCAAAATTGATTGGAAATCGCCCAAGAGGTAGGGGAGTGATACATAGACGGATCTTAGCAGGTGGCAAGTGCCATTGAACTAATTAAAATACCTTGCGTAACGGTTGTTCGATACTGTCTTAACACACAGTAATGTGACACAGTAATTACCTAGATTGTGCACAGGACAGACATCAAATGTGAGGCGACGCTTGCTTCCGGGACACGTGGATTCCGTAAACCGCAAATGGTTGAGTGCGAAATTATGTCAGACGGCAAATGTTATTTCTATGTTTTATCTCTGCGACATATGCCCGAGATAACAAATAGAATACATTCTTCCTGGCTACTTTTCATGCACTAATAGTTGATCAGAATTTATGGGGCCACCGGCTGGGTGGAAACACCCATAGAACGAACCCACCCACCCACGTTTTGCATTGCACCCAGCGGAGCCGCGTTGCCAACCTTGGTAAATATGCTGTGCTGGCTCTGCTGCGTTGTCGTTGGATCTTTGTTGTTACTGTCACAGCTATTGTTGCTGCTCGGTGCTGTTCTAGGCGTTGCCAACTTGGCTATTTTCTGGATAAATCTGGTTATTTTCAAAGGTCGGTCGGTACTTCAAACGGTTGTATTTTGCGGGATACCGCGGTTCTAATTATCAAACTTGAAACTAATATGCTCATTTATGAATTCAGATAGAATTTTTGTTTTCGATAATATCGATATTCTTATGTCAAAGGCAAGGCTCGATATCAAAATTATCCTCTCAATATTCACCCCTATGACAAAGTCCTATTATAATTGATCTCTGAAAGTAGTTTCATCGATATTTTTCGATAATTATAATCTCGATATATACAAGTTTATATTACCCTCGATATTATACTAAGCGCATGATAGAAAATTTCCTCTCGAAGTACATCCCCAAGACAATACTCATATTTTGATTGATCTTTGCACGAAATTGCATTATTTTTTAGGAACTTTGCACACAATTAATTAATAAGAAGTATACATCATTTTAAGTATTCTTCCAGTTACTTGATGAAAAGTCAGCTTGACTTATTTTATTAAACAATTCCTAGTAAAAGCCAGACATTACACTCTGTGCTGCTCCGCTGACTAGCCCGCTTCGCCACGGTTTCTGGCTTGGTTTCAGACCGGCTTGGGTCTGGGCCCTGGCTTCAGCTTTGGCTTTGTCAAGTTCGACCCTGGGGGCATGGCTCATAAATTTCCCGCTGCTATTGCAATATGAAATATATGCAACATAATTGAATTGCGTCTGTGTAGGAGGAGCGTGTGCCTCTGTGTGTGCCGGGTACTGTTAATTTTTAATTTATGCTCATAAATAATCAAGCCATTTTCATTAGAAGCACACACACAACCACAGAGCTTGAGAAGAAAATGAAAAGAAAAAAGGAAGGCACACAAAAAAGTGCAAGCTCATGCAAATTGTAAAGAAATGAGAAAGTATTTTATATTTCATAGTTTTATAGAGATTTCTTCATGTCATATTATGTGTCCAACGAGCACTCCTGACTTTTTATATTCACTCTTCCTTTGTTTCTTTTTTTTTGAAACTTTTAGGATGCAACAAAATGGCATATAAAAAACAGGAATCTCTGGCTGAACTAGCAGCCTCCGCCAGTCTTTTATGAGGCGAAACATTTTTTTGTGGCACTAAGATATTTGCTCGCTTATGTTTTTCACTTTTTTTTTTGTTATACATTTTCAAGATAACAAAAAGAATTTTAGCTCTACCTCGGGCTCAGAAATATTTCTAGGCTCTTTATGCGCCAAAAATAGAAATAAGAAAATGCCTCAAATGCGGATAGATTTTTGGTTTCATTCTTTCTTTGTTTAATGTGGGGTAACGGGTGTAGGTCTTTCGGGGTGTTAAATGCCGCGTAATCATTTTCGGAAGCTCGTAAAAGCGCAACGAGATCAAAAACAAGAAAAAGGCGAGAAAAAATCGTGATAAAAAGAGAAAAGCGAGCGGGGGAGGGAGTCAAGAGTGGTGGAGTGCGAAAGCTGTGCAAATATAGTTAGCTACGTCAGCTGTGCTTTAATGCGGCTGTGTGTATGGGTCTGTATCTGTGTGACATTCGAAGCAGCAGTTCCAAAAAGAGAAAGAAAAAAAACCAAGAGAAATAAGGCCAATGATGCTTGTAATTGTAGCTCCAGTTGGCTCCACACTCTTGTTGGTTTTGCAACTGCTGTTTTTTTTGTTTATTTTGTCAGCTATCAGCTTGGCTCTGTTTTTGGCCGTGGCGGCCAATTGCACTTTCAAGGCTGCATCAACTCCGGCTCGAACGCTCACTCCATCTGCTCTCCATCCATCGCCCCCACATGCGCAAACAAGTCTTAAAAACTCATTAACGTTTTATGATGTGAAAAGAGAAGCCGCCGGCTAAGCACTGGCCACTGTCAGTGGGGACACATAAAGAAATATTGAATTGATTTTAAATTCGATTGTACGATTTAAGTACAAATTTATGCCCATTTGAAAATATCAAAGGAAGTCTGGGTATGATATTTTATATACGAACAATATTTTGGTAATATTGGTAATAATATAATACGGTCTCCAGCCCATGTAGAACAGCTAGAAAATATCGTGTAGAAAAGGTTCCAATTTAATTACCAAAAAAGTAAAAAAAATAAGTTAAATTCTATACAGGATTAGATATTGATTATCTAAATGAAATCACCTTCAAAATAATTTCTAAAATGTTTTCCAGTGCAATTACCCAGCGACTTGTGTTGACTGCCCCCGTTGCACACTTGCTACACTCAATCAAGCCTGAAAACCCGGGGAGGATAGGACATGAGGGGGTGGCGGCAGGCGGCTGCTTGGGGACCAAAACCCCGGGATGAGTTGTCTTCATTTTGCCATGAGTGGCAGGCAGGCGGCCGACAACTGCAACAGGCCACCCATAAAAGATGACAACGGGCAGACCATCATTTGTGCTCTACAGCAAACTTTTTTTGGTCGAGAGAGTGGCTGCACGAGAAAAAAAGGAATTTAAAAGTGACCTAATGGACTCTGGCATACCCTGAAGGGGATTATGCGACAAGTCCAAAGAGGTTTTAACTAAAATAATACGAGTAAAAATGTTAGATGTGATTCCTTTGATCGTAGAAATGTGCAAAACGACAGCATTGCTATTTTCTACAGCCCAGCTTAAAATGGTTCGAAACTAGGTTCTTAGATTTAAAATCAAAGCTCCGCTAATTTATTTTACCAAACAGAACTCCAACACTAAAAAAGTCTCAATTAACAACTCCTCTACTTCGATTCGAGTTTAACCCAATTTTAAGTTACCTATAAATAAATTTTTAACACCGGCATTCCATCACAGACTCAAGCGATAAAGAAAAACTCGATCATGAACAGGAAACTGTGTTTTTAAGAGACCACAACATTTTGTCATCTCATCTGTTGTGGCCAACTTTATCGCTGCTTTCTTGCCACGAGAAGAACCTAACAAAAAAACCACAGTGACATTGCTATAAAACCCCGGCTACATCCTAGACAATTACGATAGAGTAAAACCCGCTTTACTACGGGGAAATCTTCACTCGCACCGCACAGCATCGCACTTGCTCTTCTTCTGCTGGTGCTGCTGCCTTTTCCAGCTATAACTGTACCTGCAGGTGTGTGTCAGTTGTTGTAGTTTTAGTGTTTGCTCCGGGGAATTTACGGAGCGTTGATGGCTTTCTCCTCTAAGACTCAATTTTATCGAGAGAAGAGATAGGGGTAGAGAGGAAAGCAGAAATGGATAACATTGCTACACTGCTCCAAGGCGGGGGACGAGGGAGGGCGCGGCAAGCAGATGATCTCTCGCCCATTAAAAGTGGCCAGCAAAAAAGTTTTCGTTTATTGGTGGCATGGGCCAGGTTTATAGCTTCATTTGCACACACAACAACTGGCACTCCAGAGGCCGAGGTCAGGTCGGCATTAGGCTGGAAAGAAGGTGCTGGTGGAGTGGATAGTGGGGTAGTAGTTACTGGCCGAACAGTGGGCGTGGCAAGTGCAAGGCGATCGCTATTTCTCAGGCGGAACGGTAGCTGGGAAACCTTCAGCAGCTGCTGATTAATTGAAAAGTTTGAATTTTAAGACAATCTGTGTTGAAACTCTGGTTATTTGGAATAATTATTTAACCTTGAAAGGCTTCATGTTTAAGAGACATTTTAACTATTAGGATTTATCAAAGGATCTTCATATTCAAAACTAACTATAAAGAAATATAAACGTCTTAAAAAACTTTTCCTAGAAAATTCAGTTTAAAATTTAACAAATAAAAAAAGGACCGTCTAAAAAACTTGTTTAGAAGTTGATATAAATTTTCTAAGAATTATATTTTCAGTTGTTCTTATCTCTAGGTTACTTTTACTTTCTTTTTTTAGGGCAATATATAATGCTTTATCGGCATTGTCTTATCCATTAAGTACCTTGAGTCTGGGGTTCTCTTAGCCGTGCTATCTAGTAATTATGTGGCACTCGGAAGTGAGTAATGCCGACAAAACTCGAAAATTATTTTTTTTTGTATAATCATTGAAAATTAAAGACACTGGCGGCAGTACGCTTCCGAGAAATCTTTCCCACAATCAGTGCTTCAGCTTTTTGTTGTTGCTTCTTCCGAACGAAAGTCACGACCCAAGAGCGAGCATTATTTTTCTCCCCGAGCCGATGGTCACCACTATCATCACAGTGCGGCCAATAAGTACGTGGCCCATTGTCATTAGCCGTGGGCATTAATTGCAGGTACTACTCAACCATAAATAGCACTCTGACCTTAATGCATTCGGTTACACAGGGGCGGCGGCTGATAAGAAAAGAAAAAATAAAAGAAATGCATTCGCTATGCAAACGAGGGGCTGAATAGGCGGAAAAAATGTGGAGAAATCTTCTAAAACTTAGTTGAAATTAAATAAATGGACATTAATTTGTTTGATTTCTTATCTGCTGTGTTTTCCCTATGAAAAGAATTTGAAATATCTAATCAGAATTTCATGGAATTCCCATAAACTTATTAATCAGATTTTTTAAAGATTTTTTTAGTATAATTATTAGTTTTTAGGTATAAAAACCTTCAAGAGGAAGCGATTTTTTTTAAGTTTTGGGCTAAAATTAATAACGAAATTATAGCCATATATGTATGTATATAAGAATTCTAATGTGTTCCCAAGACTTAGCTGAGACCTATAAAGCGACTTAAAAGATAAAATATTTATTTAGGTTTACTAGCTAAGTATTATTTAAAAAAGAAAGCATTGCAGCAGCCAAGAACAAGAATGAGATGAATCTTCCAACCAGAGACCGAAGATTCAACGGATATTTGCACGAACCGGTTTAATTGGCTCGACCTCCAATCAGAATCAAGTTCACGAACGCAACTGGAATTACTTGCGCCAGCTTAAGACCCAATAAGTAAATGAGTGTACAAAAAATGTGCGGGGAAACTCAAATGGAAAACCTACCTTGTGTGGCGAAAGACCTTTTGGGAGCTGGAGTTTGCCGCTGCTGCTGCTGCAGGAGATAAAGAGAAAACAAAAAATCGTTGGAGATGAGCAGCAGCAGGATTAACGCGAGTCTCTGTGTGTGTGTATGTGGCGAATTAAAGTGGCCAACAAAAACATTCACACACATTCGGATGAACGCTAACTAACATACACAGGCAGAAACGCACGCAGAGAGCGAGAGAGAAAGAGAGAGGGGATATTCGAAAATTGAACACGTTTACCGCGATTCCGGCGGGGGTTGTGGGGTGTGCCGTGCCCGTGCCCGAACCCGAGCCCGTACCGCCCCTAGAATGTGGGCGACCCGGTTTATTTACACGTCGCACGCCCGGATTTACTTATACTTATTATTATGGACCGCGCCTGCTGCACTTTCTACTACATCCACAGCTCTCTGTTGCGTACGCGCGTGTCCATCGGTGTGTGTTTGCCTTCGCGTATCAAGTGCACACGTATGCATCCGGGTGTGTGTGCGGATTTGTTTGATTTGTTTTTTTCTTTAATTATTATTTTGCCGAAAATTTTTAAGACATTCTTATTGCCCGTTTACTCACACTTGCACTTGCACCAGCACTGAATATTCCTCAAAGAATAACTAACTCATGCGCGACGCGACGTTGCTCGGCGGAAAAAATTTATTTTTTAATTTTTTTTTGTGTTTGTGTTGACAGCAGTGTTACCATCTCTTCAGGTCAAAAAAAAGCTGAACTAACCAATGAAAATAGCTAGAAATCGCCAAAAACTTTTCAATAAAGCTAAAAAATAACACTAGATTTATAAATCAAAGGACGTATCATTACAGACATATATTTTTAAACATAAAAAATAAATTCGAATAAATGAATAAACTCGTTAATATCTAGAGAATATTTAATACATCCTTAACAACATCCTTAAATACATCCTTACAATATTTCAAAACCAAGAACGGATTATAGTTTTAAAAAGGGTTTCGATGCTCAAATTCGCCCCTTGAAAAATGTTCTATACGTCAGGTTTTCGAAATACTTAAACGTCGAAGTGCAAAAAAATCGGTTATTAGGTACATGGCTGTAACTTAAATTTTTTTTCGTAAAGATCCTAAAGTTGATTTCTTAACATCAATACTTTTTTAAAAAGAAAAAATAGCTAAAATGGCAACACGGTGTGGCCAAGGCGCAGTGGCTACTCTCAACATATGTTTTGCCCAGAGCATATGAACACAAAAGCGTTGCCAGACTAATCGGCTAACTTTAATATTTTTTTCGTAAAGATCTAGTTCATTTCATACCATCAATTAATTTTTAAAAATAACTTATTACCATTTTTCCTTCATTAAATTTTTCTGGGTTTTCTTCTAAGAATTTCTTGTCCTAGTTAGTCTTATAGTTTTTCCCTTTTGTATATTTGCCAACCGAAAAGAACAAACCGACTTCAGTTGTAAGAATGTTTAAAAACCTCACGATTTGTAAGTTTTATATAGATTTATTGATTTTTAACCTATTAAGTTGTAATAACGTTTTCGAATTCATTTAATTGACATTTGATTATTGCAGTCTAATCAATACAATTTATTTCTGTTTTACTCTATCGGTGTTAACTTGCAAACAATAATCTTCTTAAAAATTTTGTGTTTATAGATAGATAAAAAATCAAATCAAATCAATAAATTAAAAATAAAGGAAAGGAAAAGGAAAGGAAAAAAGTATTTTCTGTTGCTAATTAAATTTTAATAAAAACCGCCTAATTTTCTTTAAATTTTGCCATTTTTTTAAATTTTATTTAGTTTATTTTCATTTATTAAGGCAATACGGCCGGAAGCCCCGGCCAAAGCTTGGCAGGAGCAAGGGAGAGAGAGCTAGAGCGCCAGAGGCTCTCCTTCGATACCACCCACCACCCACTCCCATGAGAGAAAGTCAACAGATGAGAGTGACATGTATTCAATGAAAATAATACTATAAAGTATTTAAGTGAGATGTAGTAAAGCGTGATGTTTTTAAAAAGCTAAAATAAAATGCATTTTGCTTTGAAGCAAGCTGTATTCCCCGCTAGCCGCTAGTTTGCAATTTATCCCGCATTTTGCTTTTGAAAACCGCCAGATCTAAAGGGGAAATAGCTAAATTGGCAACGCTGGTTGACAGTTAGAGGTGGCATCAAAGCTTTAATCGATGTAATCGATACATCGATAACTTCGACAACATCGATGGTCTTCTCTCATCGCTCATTCTGTTAAGATTTTTCCCACATAATTCTGTTACTTATCATTCTGTAAAAATGGACGCAACACGCTAATTTTATTTTTTTTTAACTTTAAACTGAAATCTGAAGCTAACTTATGGCTATACAAATATTTTTATGTTTTATAGTATGAAATCAACGATTTATTTTATAAGAAAAAGTGTTAAATATGTCGAATACCACCAGTTACATTTTAGGAAAAAATTAGCTATTAGCTGAAGCGTTATTTTGCAATTTAAATGCCTTTCTTAATTGGTCCAATTGAAAAATATTAAAGTCAAATTAACATTATACAAATAAAATTCTCAAAAAATTACATTTAAAGAAATAATATTACAACCAAATTAATTTTATGAAAAACTAAAAACAATACAAATATTTAAAGTTTTTATGCATTTGGATCTAGTTATTTGTTATTAGTAAAATTTTATTAAGATGCAGCTTAATTTTGACCAGAATTAAGCTTGTTTAAGGGACTCATTAATGTTTCCAGTTCGCAGCAGAAAAATCTGTATTGTTTTAAAGTGTGACCGCTCTTTCAACTTGTTGTTCGGTATTTTTTTAGGGAGTGATGCGGTCATACTTTAATTATTAGCGCCAATATTTGAAACAATATTCTTTTTTCCATTGATAATTCGGTTAAGAATATTTTTTCATTTTATAAATAGTGTGTTATCAGCTTTATATATAGGATATAAGATATAAATATTGGTTTGGACTTACCCGCAGTTGAGGACACTCAGTTACCTTTCCTCGCAACAACGCAGACTTGGCCGAGATTCCTCAATGATTAAGTCCTTTCCAATGCAAAGGTTTTTAACACAGTTCCACCGAAATGCGAGATGGTTAGTTGTTGGGTGAAGGGGTGCGGTGGAACGGGTGGAAAGCCGCGGACAGACGCGGCTGCTGCGGCGAGTCGCCTCTACTTATAGGTGTGAGAGAGGGATAGAGATGGAGATAGCTTGAGAGAGAAATGCAGAGAAAGTGATAGGCCAAAAAGAGAGAGGGAGTCTTAGAGAGAGAGAGAGGGAGAGAGAGTCAATTATAGAGCAACAGTGAATTGATAGATATATAGAAAGAGAGATAGAGTGAGAGAGAGAGATTGGTAGATAGATAGAGAGGCAGACAGATTTCTCTATTTATCTCACTCTCTCTCTATTTCCCTCTCTCTCTATTTTTACTCCCTCTCACCTATAAATAGAGGCGACTCGCCGCAGCAGCCGCAGTCTGTCCGCGGCCCGTTCACCCAACTGTGCATAATATGTTAATAATCCTGTGTTAATAACTGTGTTAATAACTGTGTTAATAACCTCTGCACTGGAAAGGACTTAATCATCGATGAATCTCGGCCAAGTATGCGGTGTGGCAATGAAGGGTAACTGCGTGTCCTCTACTGCGGGTAAGTCCAAACCAATACTGTTATCTTATATTCAAAATATATAAACTGATATAATCTAACAATTGCTTATCAACTTTATGCTAACTTTTTAATTAAGAGCATTAGCTTTCTCTCACCCTCTCTTTCATAAGTTTATACGATAAGCGCGGTTAGCGCCAATATGCAATATGTGTGGCGTTGCCACATCGGGTGATTTGAGATGCCGGCTGCCAGATCGATTAAGAGTTGGTAACGGAAATATAAGTAATTAAAAAATGGTCTAACGTCTAGACTTCAAAACCAAGTTCATTTTAACGGATAAATTATTTGAAATTATGATGAAAATAAGAAAAAGTGATTTTAATATACAAAATTATAATGCTAGTAATTAGGTTGTATTTTATATTGATGGTTGATGAAATTATTTAACAACATTAAGTTGTTAAGTAAGTTGTGACTTTCGTTAAATTGGGTTTCTTCTGTACAAAATAATTATGTTATATATAACTTGAAATCAAAATCTGAGATATTATTAAATCATAAGAAAATTGCTGGTTTACAACATAACGTTTTCACAAGTTTCTTTAATAGAAAAACGACAGTAAACATTTTCATTTCTAGTTAAAACTTTGTTATTAAAAAAGCGACTGTTTAAGTTAATTATTTCGTTATTTATTTTTCATTTCGTTTTGTTCATACAGCAACTCTTACAACTAGGTTAACTAGACAATAATTACACGTAAATAAATGTTTGTATATCCGAATACATAAACAGTATAAAAACTATGGTTCGCTATGCTTAGAGGTTGCAGCAGCAGTTGGTCCGTTGCATTTGTTAAAGTATCACACGCCGATGTAAAGAAAAGGGGGTTGGGTTTACTTGCAACTAAGCGACATATAAGTAACATAAAATCACATTCGATTCAAATTAAGCCCAATACTAAAAGCACCCGCACTAGTTCATCCCGCGATCAGTTCGTCTTGATTTTGCGCTTTAGCGTAAAGTAGGCCAGCACCTTGAACAGCGTGATCTGGGCCAGGATCATCATGATGTTATAGCCAAAGTCGCCCTGCTCCATACCAAACTGACGCAGCACGGTGACGGCGTTCCTGTAGGGGGATAGTGATTTTTAATAATATATTTGCTTATAAATAAATTAAATCTTATAATTAAATATTATATTTCATATTAAACTCACTTAAAGTGGCAGTAGAACTCCGTGGGCGGACAGATCAACTGTTCCCGCTCGTTGCCATATAGGGATATTACCATATTCTCTAACGCATAACGCAGCGGTGATATATAGGCAATAAACCGCATGGCCGCTGGAATGTGGTTGAGCAGGATGAGGAAGCCGGAGAACATCAGCATGAAACATGTCGAAACCGCACCCACAAATGTTCCATTCTGTAAAAGAAGCTCTTGGTTAGTATTTGCATCTAAAAAGATCAACATTTGAGGTGGGTTCTTACCACAGGATTCAGAACAGTGCCCAAGAATACACCCAATCCATCCGCACAGATAGTAACCACTACGGCACTGAGCAGATACTTTACGAATCTATCCATTTCAATGGGCTGTTCGGTCATCAAATATCCTATCGTTATGTAGACTGAAGAGAAGATAATCTGGAAATAATAATGATGTAAATTATTTTAAGCATTCTTTATTAGGTTTTTAATGTTTGTAAATGTTAATACTCACATGAACTGGAGTGGAGGTGATAATGGTGGCAAGGTAATAGGTTCGAAGTTTGTACCAGTTGTTAAATGTCTCCTTTTTAATGATTTCTATCTCGGAGGGATCTGCAAAAATTACAACTTATATAGAGACCTATAAGAGTAGGAAAACCCCCTTACTTACATTTCAAAATGCCAGGCATTATGGTGGTGTACCAGAGATAGACGCAGTGAATCATAATCATGCCCACATTGGAAATTTGCTTTGTGGCATTGCTGCCCGAATCGCCAAAGAATAAACCGATTAATATAGCGCAGAGTATGTGAATGCCAAGCTTTAAATAGGTAAGTGTCTGGAAAAGTTGGGAAAAAATTTGAAATATTAATTATAGTAAAAAATATTTATTTATTTTGTTGATAACTCACCCAATCTCTGAAGAACTGCAGGTGACACCGACCGATCAGGAGCCAGAGCCGCATATTTTCCGTGGGCGGAAATATGAGCCTCGTCAGTTCCTTCGACGATTCCATGCGCTGGATCTCGATCTTATGAACCTGCGGTTGGGTCTGTCCCGGTGATTGGGATTCATTGAACTTGGCCACCTGAGCCTCGCTGGGCGGTTCCGCAGCCTCGCCCTGCATCAGTTGCTGATCGTATCGCCAGCGAGTGTCCTTGGCGCCTTCGGCCAGAGCCTCTGTGTGATCATCGTAGTCGCCGTTCACGCATTCCAGCACTGAAATAATTAACACCTTTTTTATGAGCGTCCTTAAGCCTTTGTTTGCTAGTTCTCAGAATTGTATCTGAGCGATATTTACAGATGGGACTAAAAATTATATTAAAAGCGAATTTTTAAATGGCAACTGGATGCCAAGAAGTGGTTTTTGATGCCTTATTTAGACAAATATAAATTGCAGAAGAATTCAAAATTAAAATATATTTTATCGGCAAATAAAAAAGTAATACAACCATTTACTAAGCAGTAAAAATGTAATTAAGACCCCAAAATTTACGAAAATTGAATCCAAATTAAGCTATAGCGAGGGGAATCTGATAAATAAGCTTTTACAGAAGTGATTGTAATAAGTGCGACCTGATGAGTTAATTAAGTTAAGTTAAGTAGTTATCTGATATGCTGCAGTGCCTCCATAATCATGATTAAAAAAGGGAAAGGGAGGCGTCGCGACGCTCTACTCACGGAAGTCGGCTGGGTTGTGGTATGGGGGGCACTCCAGGCCGACGCTGCTCAGGAACATGACCGTATTCTGGGGCGTGCCCTGGTAGGTGCACTGACCCGCGCTCAGCACGTAGATCAGGTTGAAGAGATTGTAGATATTCGTCGACGGCTGGTGGATCGTGCACACAATGGTGCGCCCCTCGTTGGCCAGGCCGCGCAGCAGCTGGATGGTGTCGAAGGAGGAGGAGCTGTCCAGGCCGCTGTGAGGGGAGATCGGAGATCAGAGATCAGGTTCAAGGTCGGGTTCTGTCAACTGGTTCTGCATTGAGGATTGGGCGCCTCTCACTCACGTTGTGGGCTCGTCTAAAAATAGCACTGCTGGATTGTCTATCAGCTCCAGGGCAATGGACAGACGCTTCTTCTGGCCGCCACTCAGGTTGGAGCATCTCGTGTGTCGCGTCTTGGTCAGCTTCAGCGAGTTCAGCAAGTAGTCGATCTGTGAATCGAAAGTCAATTAGTCGGTTTGTTTTATATAATTTTATGCCAACTCACCAGGGTTCGCTTATCCCTCAGATTGATACATTTGTTGGAGATTTTAAGTGTTGCCGCCATCAGCATGGTTTCCTCCACCGTGAAGTAGGGAAAGAAGTGATCGTCCTGCATAATGTAACCGCATAACTTCCGGGCCTTGCCGATCTCTATCTTGCCGCTGACTCCGGTTTTCGTCAGGCCCGTGAGGATGTTCATTAGACTAGATTTGCCGGCCCCCGAGGGGCCCATAATGGCGGTTAGTTCGCCGGACTTGAAGGTTCCAGCAATGCCCTTAAGGACTGACTTCTTTTCTGTAAATATGTAAATAAAATGCATGAATTATTTATGGAGATCATGGTTCATGGAACCTAATTTATGATGTACTTAGATATACCTAAATTCTATTACAATATAAAATACAATTCTAAGTGAACTTTAAAACTTCATAATAACAAGTGAAATCATTTAAATACAACCACTTATCAGACATTGTTTAATTAACCCAAAAAAAAAAAAAAAAGAAATTTTGTATAAGAGTGCTTTTATCAAAATTTAACAATTATAGCTTTTTGTTGTTAATTAATGGCAAGTTATGTCACACATGCCGGTACTGAATATGATTTAAATATGTCTCGTTTAATGTTTATGATTTGCGGAGCCTCAACCTATTTACTTAACCCTCTCCTATGTCAAATTTCTGCATTAATAGCAGTCATAGTTAAGAGCAATTATGCTGTGTGTAAAAAAGGTTAACAGGAGCCATGAAAAACTGTAGCAATAACATGAAACACATCATAAAAAAATACCTACGTATTATACTAAAGTTAATTGGGTCAACCTAAGAGCATATGTTGTTTTTCTATATTGTTCACATTTATGTGCCATTTGTGATAACATTATAAACTATTGACCTAAGCTTATCATCGCATAGCACCTGGGGTCCAGTCCGGGCTCTCTGATCTTTCTTCCGGCACAATTTGAGTGCGACAAGAGATAGAGAATTTGCACTTGAAACTAGTGCGATTTGCAACACTGAGAGAAAAAGCTAACAACAAAAATAGGAATATATTTTATCAAAAAAATATTTTTTAATATTAACTGTTAACTTATGTAATAGCAGAAAGTTGATTAACAATTGTCAGCTTTGTGAATAATTTAATATTTTAAATAAGTTTATTTATTGCAATTCGAGTTCTGCTTAAATAAGTATTTTCTAGATGAGCAGAGTGATTGGACAATTAAGAAGGTTCTTAAGAAATATTATTTAAAAAAATAATTAATAAAGTAAATATAAAGACGTCTGTCTCTTCAAGTTATTAAAAAAGAGCCTCTTCCCTCTTGGCCTAACCAAACGCACTTTAAAAAAAATATGTATTGGACACCAGAACATATTTTTTAATGATCTTCATTTTCTTAATCAAAATCACTTAGGATATATATGTAAAGTCATGTATTATAAAAATTTCTTTGGAGAACTGATACAGTATATTGACGTAGCTTTCTTACCTTGCTGCTTTGGTGCATTAACCTGGTAGACGAGATCTTCGAAGTGAATGTCGATGCCGAATACATTCTTCAACAACTTGCTGCTATCCATTTTGTGTGTGTGCCTTCGTATTATTCTGTGTACGGTGTGTGTTTACAAACGTTCTCGCAGTGATCTGTCTTGGATGCTTATCGATATTTATTTGCCTTGCCCGCTTGCCGTGCACATTATTTACTCATATCAAAAAATTCGGTGAGCACTTTTAAATGTTGTTTGCGAAACGCCTGTACACAATGGAGATGGGATTATAATGGATTACAAACCATCTGGTAATGGTTGAACTTATAGGGGTCAGAGGTGCAATTTGTGGCTGCCGGAGTGAGGAATTATATCATTGGGAATTGCCTAAGAAAAGCTGAAGCTGAACCTGTCGAAACCGAAACTGAAACCGAAACCGAGAGTCGTCGAACCATACAGTTTTCACTTGATTTTCTGTTGCTTGGGCAATTTTTCTTTCGAGAAAAACTAGACAAAGTTCCGGCTACGCGCATGCGCCCCCGTCGGCTGGCTGCTGATAACTGCGGAAGAAGTCGCCGCCGACACAGCGCTATAACCTCTGCCGCTGCTGCAGTCGCAGTCGCTGCTGCCACTGCCTCTGTCGCAGTCGCTGCCTCGGCCAGAGCAGCAGCAGCAGCAGCACAAAACAAAATACAGAAAAAATATAAAATTTATTATAATAAGGCATTCGCATATCAAATACATTTCGGCAATGCAAAACGCGCTGGAAGTCAACAATCGAGCCGGCAGAGGCGCGTTAAATTTCAAGTTTAACTCACGCCGCCCGTCGCCTCTTAACGCTTTGCTTTTTTTTCAATCCGATTTTTTCGGGGCTCAAAGAATAACAGACAAATTGGTATTTCAATTTATGACTCAGGTGAAATAACGAATCACTCACACCTATCTAGCCAAACAATTATAAAGCGAAAGCCATAAACAACGACCTTGCCCGGCAGAAGCAGAACATCTAAAATTCACATATGTTTATCCAAAGGAAAACAATCAAAAAATGAACTATAAATTTATGTGCGAAATACCATTCTTGTGATTTGTTTAAATCCAGCAAAAAGTCGTTAACACAATGTGCGAGAATTTTTTATAAATAATGTTTAAATGAATGGCAGATACCCTACTATGTTGGCACACTTTTGGTTTTAGCAGTATTTGTTAATTTAATAATACAATTTATATTAATTTGTATAACAAATTACTAATTTATTTATTTTTGGTGTTATTGTAAACTATTTAAAGACTGAGTTTTGGTTTTATCATCATACCCACATTCATTTCCCATGACTTGATTTCCCAATGTAACGAAAATTCCAGATTTAATTTACATTTTCTTCTCGCGCTTGATTTAGTGTTCTCCATTTTCTAGTTTCAAAGAACTTCCGCAAATTATTCCATTAGTCATGCAACACGTAGTTCAATTCTAGGGAAAACACCCTCTACGTGACATTCAGTTTTTGTAATAATAATGTTTTTGTTTTTGTTTTGCCACACCACAGATGCTTGAAACCCTAAGTTCTCGGCCCTTGTAATGATCTCGGGAAATTAGCATGGGTAAATTCGCGGATTGCAGGTGGGGATTACGGGTGAATTTAGGGTATGGCATAAATATATCAGTATGCAAATAGTGTATGATTTAATGAGTTACAGCAAAGTAGGGATTATTCTGAACCTCAATGAAATACTAATAGACCCTTTGCTGTAATGACTCAGTGGGCTTAATCAAATATATTTATTAAATATTCATTATCTATTAGGTAGTATTTTCCTATTGTCATAATTTTTCCCTTTCTGTCGAATAAGGTAGATTAATGGATGGGATTTAATGAAATAAAATGTATACATTTTTTTTCTGCGTATTTTTAAGTTTGTACTACCACTTACTTTTTCTTAAACTTTAGTATATTTCCAAAGTTTGTAAAACCTGGTATCTCCAGTTCAAATCTAATTTCTTCTATCCACTTTAATAATTTCCCTAAAATCCTTGTTGTTACATTCTCGCAAATATTCAGTAGCCTAATTGTATCCAAAGTTGTTTTAAAAGTTTTGATTTATTTTCTACGATATTTCCTACCTTCAGTGAATTTAATGGAAATAATATGCCCATAATTTAAAATGCAAGGTAATCAAGTTTACCGCAATAAGTTTACAGAACAAACAGTTTCTCGAGATCGGGGCCACAGCGTTTGGAAAAAAGCTCTTTGACTTTGGCTTTCGGCAATTGCAACACCGCCAAATAAAAGCAACAAAAACAAGAAATATTACCTAATTGCAGCAATATAAGAAAAAACAGTTGATTATGTTAAAAAAAGAGAACGTTGCGGCGGTCAGTGAGCACTGTAGAAAACAACAACAACTGTGACACCTGCGTAAGCAGCGCAGCGCGGCGCTTAATTGTCTGTCGGTTGCTGCCGTCAAAGCGTTGCGCTGACCGAGGCAGCGGCAGAGACAGCGCAGCGACGTCACTAACTAAAAAAAGCGAATCTGAATAGCGTTGAAATTGTATTAAAGAGAAGGAGCAAGGCAACTAAAGTGATCTCTTGAGGAAATAAAATTACGGGCTACAGAGAATAAATAATATTTTAAAGTATTTTTATAACATTTCAAAAATAGGTTTAAATAATAATTTAAAAAAATTTATTTTTAATTTTAGAGGTGGCTTTAAAGTTGTTATTTCAATAATACAATATAATGTTGTAAAATATTAAATAATTTTATTAAATAACAAACCAAACTCACTATTTGAATTATTGTATATTTTTTTTGAATGGTTTTCAATAATCTTTATAATTTTTCAGGTAAAAGCGTAAACAATTTAAGTATTAAAATGACATCGTTAGCTTTTATAATATACAATTTATTTGTATACATTTTATTATCCATGTATATATATACACATTTTTAAATTTTAGCCTATGTAATGAAGTTAAGAAAAATATCAAGAGCTGTGTTTTATTATTTTTTTTTTATGCTACCGCAAATATATAGTTTTTAAATCTAAATATGTAGATATGTTTTAACATTTTCCAATAACTATCAACAATATTATCATTTCTTAATTTCCCTAAATTAAAGTGAATTAATATTTAATGTTAAAATTCAAAGTTGGGAATGATTTTTCAACATTCTTGTAGGAACTTTTATTACAAAAAAATAAGCTCTTAAAACATTAAAAGTTAAACACTTGAAAAGTATTAAAAATAATAAGCCTCATGGCAATTGATTTAAGGCCATCGAGCATCTAAATCTTTATTTTATGCAAAAACCTCGAAGTTCTCAAAACGTAATTAAAAAGCCAGAGCATCTAATTGCAAAGCGTCCACTGTACTGGCTTTGTTGGAGACTTTTGGCGCTCTGCGAATCTGGCCCAATGGATTGCCTTCTTTGAATGGCCCGAGTCAGGCTCAGGTGGAGCCTGGCTTTCAGGCTTTAGAATTATATTACGTGACCGTTGAATTAATGGCTCAAGATTTCGGTACGCCACTTGGCCGGATGGCTGCACACAGCCAACCTTGGGTTGCCAGCAAAACAACATTGCTGAAAACAATGCGCACGGAAGCGACAGCTCAGCCCGATCCCAGTAAATAAATATTTTATATACAAAATTGAGGTTATCATTATGCTATACCACTTACGGACGGCCAGCAGCTGGCCGGAGCTCCCATGGTTATCTATTCGTTTTGAAAATAATGTCAATTAAAGCGGCGCTGACAACTACCTTCTACCTTCGCGGCCTCCGGTCTGACCTGCGCAGGTTCGATAAAATTACAAATGCAGCCGACTATCGGACAATAACAAATAATAATAATAAAAAAATAATAATAAACAACAACAACATCATCGTCAACGGCGGTAGGTTAAAGTATAGACATATCTTGGGAAGGCGAACACTTGCGCTCAGAACTCTGGAATGCCACTTGCTATCAATTAAAATAAATTGTAATAACATTGCCTTTGACTTTTCCCCATTTGAATTGAGTCATTCTGGGTGAATCTCGAAATGCTTCGAGTATTTGTTATTTAGTTAAAGAAATACTGTGAATAATATACACCCAAGTGGGAATATTATATTCTTGAGAAGTTGCCGAACAAGGCCTGGGGGTGTGAAATTGTAAATATCCCAGACTTGAATTTGAATTCAAAATGCGTTGAAGTAATTACCCGATGATAACTTGTTCTTTGGTAATTTGATTGGAGGGGGAAACAATGAGAGTGAGAATATATAGAATTTTAATTAAAGTCAAGTTTAAACAGTTAAAAAGTATCGAAGCTTTTTAAGGAATATGTTTAGATCCAGATAAATGTTTTGTGAACGTAAGAAATTAATAAAAAAACACGTAGGAGTTAAGGGGTTGCTTTAGAAATTATTCGAATTTTAAGAAACTCTGAATTGAAATAAATAATGAGGCTATATAATTTAACATGGATAAATAATAATAATATTAAAGTCAATTGGGAATTGGCTGCTGATAATAAAACAATTTTCGTTTATATATTCCCTTGAGTTAACCCTTAGCTGTCTAAAATCATTGCCTATATCTTAGCGTTGCCCTCAATTTACTGTCAGGAGAATAAAGATTAACGTTCACTAGAGCTGATTAAATTCTAATATACTTTAATCTTTCCATACTTCAAATGTATGTCATTAGGTAATGTCAATTCAATGCCAAGGCTGCTCCTGGTTGAAAACATTGTCGATTGTAAACTATAATCCATCTGCGCGATTCTTCGACTTAAATGATAAGCACGGTTCGCTGAATTGCTAATCTATTTACGAGCATGATTCATACTTTAGTACTCCTACTAAGCACTTAGAACGATAGTTTGATACCGTAAATTTCCCGTTTGTTTTCCGGGTGGCAGGAAAAACAGATGCCAGGCACCGTAATACGTTCTAATCTTGGTCTTGCATAAACAAAATCCAACACAAACATTGTATAAACAAGCCGCCAAGTGCTGAAAGAGAAATACTTGGCCAATCAATCGGTTTCGATCGCTCGTACACAGAAGTGAGATTGGAAAAGTTGCTGAACTTAATGCACGTGTCTGTATTGGCAAATTGTGCAATAATATAGTTAAGAATGCACAATAACAATACATAAATAATCGCATAACCTGATGGAACCCTTTGTGATTTACTGTCGGAGATTTGCATTCAATTAGCCGCTTGCATAACCCCAAATGCAAATATAGTAGCTCATTCATGCAGCGATCTTGGCACGACGTTTACACTACGAAGAGACGCTACAGCTTGGGCAATTATCGGCTGTCAAGAGCTCAGGAAAGGTGTCAAGTTTTCATCGGTTCTGTCAGCGGATTTAGTAATACCTTTTGAGAGCTTGCAAAACTTTCTGAAGTGTGGACGATGAACCCGCGACGCCATAGTGATGCAGTCAGCAATCATTTCAGGCTACTGTAAGGTATTCTTTTTATAAATTTTCTTGACAGTATTCCCCAGTAACCAGTTACAGAAGCCACTTTCTCAGTATACCCACTGAAAAAGCAATAAATTTAATATTTATACGTATTCAGAAACCCCTAAAGCAGTATAAATTGTAGCTTAAAAATACAGCGTATTTAAAAATATTGTATCTATCAGACCCTAGACCCTAGACGCCAGACGTCACTTCCCTTGCTAGGGAACGCGCAAAACCCTAAAGTGACCCACTTTGATAGACATGTAAAGATCTTCTTTAAAAACAAACAAACTTTTATTTCCGAGGAGAGATAGCAGCGTGAAGAGCCCCACAATTGCCGAATAGAATTGCCAAGACACTGAGTGACGCTCATTCATGCTTTTATAGTCCGCAAATAGAATTCTCCTGTGTCACCCTCGGCCGATACCAGAAGATACCCAGCCACTTGGCGCACACCCAGGCCCACATATCAGCCCCTGGGTGCCATATACTACACAAAACCGAGCGGAGATATATAACGAGTAAAGTGGCGACAAGGTTAAACGAAATCAAATTATGCTTTGGGCTACATATTTGACTCGCGTGATCATCTATTCTACTGATTAGAGGAATCCGAATTCAAGGGCGGCGCTCGGCCGAAAGCCAAGACTCAAATCAAGCAAGCTGCTGATGCGTTCGGCATTTTCCTACTATAATTCGAGTGGGTTTCCCATTTCCTTGCTGCAATTGGACGGCGGCCACCGATAAGTCGTTTGTTTGCCCTAATAGATGATAAGGAGGGTCAGACTTTCGCACTGCCGCTCCCTTACGCCCCCTGACGCACTCGCATATAAGGGAAATGTATCATGTGCACTGGGCGAAAAGTATGCTAATTGGTTGCATGAAAAAAAATTGAAAAAATACCAAAATTTAAGTCTCTTCAGGTTTTTAAAATAGAAATAATTATTTGTTCTAGGAATATTACCGAAAAATAATATTTTACTTGTGATGCTAGAATGCTGTTTTCTCCTGATTTTGTAATAGTTTTAATATATTGATTTACACATTATTATTTTATATTTACAATACGTAAAATTCTTCTACTTTTCCTCTTCCATAAGAGTTTAAATTTGTCATTTTAAGTACAGTAGTTTTGGTAATAAAAATATAAAAGAGAAAAGAATTCTATTGTGGCAAATTTTGATGGCATATTGTATATTTGACAAGGTTTTCTCCAGTTATTTGTTATTAGTTATTTAATCATAAAAACAACAATAACTTGTTCTAACAATAAAACCCTTAAAGCTTTGTTTAATACTTTTTAAGAAACAATCAATGTCCATAGTTATTCGTTAATACATAAAGGAAACTGTGAAATTTTAGGTATATTAGTTATTTTGATAAAACAAATTAAATTTACTAAATAATTTTGTTTAATTTTATTTCTTTATTTTTCTCTGTAGTTTTTAATGAAAATTGAGAAAAATTTAGTAAGAAAATTCTTTTATAGCCTTCCTGACCGATTTTCCTGATATTTCTTTCTCTGCAAATGAAATGACAGACTTTGTTTGCACTTGTGTTTAGATTGGGGCGCGAACTTGGAGCCCCATGCAAAACGGTGGGTATTGCATTACAAATTGTACTTTTCCACACCACCCGGGAACCGGAGCCAGCCAAAACACCCACCAACCCACCGGGTGGAGCAGGCCGGGCATGCTGCCCCACATTCCGCGGTGGTGACAATGACAGTGGTGACCCAATGAGCGGGTGGGGCCATCTTGGCATTGGCTCTAGCTCTGGTTCTGGTTCTGGTTCCCGTTTCTGGCTCTGGCCATGTCCGCGTCTGATGACGGGTGATATCATCATCGCAATTTGGCAGGGCACATAATCGCTGACTAATAAAATGCAAATAAACTGGAGTATTATTTGATCAAGACGCCCAAGGATTCGGGCCATCAAATGGCGACCAGGGGGGCGTATGCGTGATGGCTAATCGCGGTGATGTGTCCGTATAATGCATAATTTTTACCCACAAAGCACACACTATACAAAAATCGAAATAATCTCGAAGTGAACTTTGATCTATGAAGAATCGGCCGAGTATAAATTGTTATGCCTTAATTTGTTTATGTGTGTGCGCGCCGCGGCCTGTGCTCTATTTTCTATATGATTTCATTACAATAGGAATAAGACCCAGAAAGCAAAGCGAAGGCCCCGAGAACCGGAGCATATAGCCAGGGGAACGTGCCAAAATTTAAATAGAATGGGAAATAGAACGAACACAGCTGGAAATTGAAGCATTGCCCCATCAAAGTTCAATTCTGATTTGCATTTCGCCTACATTTCCGATTTCAGTTTCGATTTCGACTCTTGATGGATATCAGCTTTTTTCCCTTTGATTCACTTTAATTATTCCAATTCTCTTGTTTTTCGATTTTAGCAGACTCACACAAGTTGCACCGAAATATATTTTGCGATCGTCGAAATTTTCGCTTCGTATCTTTCGTATTATTTTGTTTTTCAAGCACACACCAGAATCACAGACACAATGCGCACAACTTGCATTTAATTATTGGCGCGAAAAAAAGTCCAGATTTATTTATATATAATTTCTGGGAATATGCAAAACTTTTAGTTTGTAACACGCGCGTTGAAGAACCAGAAATAAGATATATATATATCGGTTTATAATGCTCCTCAGCTGGGACGTGGGCAAAACGCTTCCGAATCGCTCGAATTGCGACGCGAGACTGAGGCGACTTTCAGACAGCGACTGCCTAAGTACAACGCCGTCCGCTCGAATAGTTTATTTTCTAAAGCGCTTGCCGGCGCAGCGTTGATATCTATGGGATTAATGCGACCGAGGGGCCCGAGACCCGCATCGTAGGGTCCACTGTATCTAATGTTATTAATAAAAGTGCCCTCTCCGCCTCTCCTCGCCAGAGAGTCTTCGCGCCGGGTTCCCATTGTTAATGGTATCCCGAGTGATTTGTATGGAGAATTCAATTCGATTCTCAGTGTTTTCAGTTTTCGCAGAGTTTGGGACAATGTGCCAAGTGCATATCATATGTTCTTGTACTTCAAATAACCTTATAAAGAGGGTTTTGGATTTTTATTTGAAGAGTTTGTATTGAGTGTTGGTATTTTTAAGGGGTTTTGGTGATTAAGAAAACCTATAAATTGGAAATCTCAGTTTAAGGTTAAACAATTCAGATTCAGATTGAAATTGAAATATTGTTAATTTTTAAAATTTGGTAAAAAAGAGAACAAAAATTAATCTTCCTCAATTTTAATTACCATATAAATTAAAATTGCTATTATTATATATATATATTATACATAGAAACGATTTATGTTTTATAAAATTAGTAGTATGCAAAATAGCTTAAGGTCTAGAGTAATATATTATTTTAGAGTATAAAGCTCTTGCTTGCTTCAAACTTTTTTTTAGATGAGTTTTGCAAGTCATAGATAAAATCTTTGGTACGTTTGTATATCTGATCTATTTAATATTATTTTTTGCATGTTGGCTTGCTGGTTTGTCGTCTTTCACAAAACGTGCTCCATAATTTTCCTGTAAGCGGTGATTCTGTATTTCCCTTGAATAATATTATCTAATACCTATAACTAAAACATTAAATAAACATTGAATAAATTTAAATATAATTTGCTTGTGTTTCTACTTAACTTAATAAATCGTTTTACCCATTACCGCCGTGGAACCCTTTCCACTGTAAGTGCTCTATCTATATGCAAATATAGCCAAAGGGACAAAGTTCACTTTGCTGACGATTGAAAAATGCCAACACATGCTGAGGATGGGTTAACTCATTAGTCGGAATTCGCATGTCAATCAATTTAAAAACTATAAACTTTGGTTATCGTTGTGTTTGAACCCAAAAGTCATAGAAGCACTCCCTCTTTAATATTTAATTTAAGCAAAATAGTTTACATATGTAAGTCTCACCTATAATTGCTAATTAATGGATTAATAATAGTTTCATGTAACATTATTATATATATACTTGAGTGGCTGGCCATAGAAGTTTCCCATTACAAGTTTTAATTGTAAGTCGGATTAAAAATTGTCGCTTAATTAAGTGGGGTTTACTCAACTCTATCATTTGTATAATTATAAATTAAAACAAAATTGTTATAAAAAATTTTAAATTAATATTTTGCTAAGGAATTTAGAGTGTTATGTGTAATTAAAAAAGAAATATATAAAAAAATGATAAAGTTAATTTAAATATATTATTTTCCAAGAAGAGTGTATCCTGCCTTCGCCTAAGACTCAGGTCCTTTTCCTCTCATTTGGACTATTAATTAGTCGGTCTTATCTGAACAAAAAAACCCTATATCTGGGTCTCCAACCACCTATCATGCACATATGAAATACGACCTTCTATTTGTTAGGCCCGCCCAGGGGAATACTGTTATTTGCACTTCAATAATGATGGAACGTAATGGGGACAGATACTCGTGATGGCTGATTATTATCGACGAGTTATATTACAGTATACAAATAGTATATATGTAAGTATAAAAAACACAAAACATCCATAAAATAACCATATATTTATTTTTAGAAAGGTTCATTTAATCTTAGTTTGTTTTTAGCAATTAATTTGCTATTATTTTAAGCTCTGATGGGCAAGTATTCAATAAATTTTAATGTTGTAAAATATTTACTGACTGCCTCGGAAAACTCATATGACAAATATAGTTTCTCGGGTTTAGGCTACTTGCACATTTTCATAAATCTAGTGATAAGGCTTATCATAAACAATTGGTTGACTGAGCAAATAAAAACATTATTAATTGCGTATATAGATTGGAATGATCAGTATTAATATATATAACACTTGCGCGTCGTTTTTTTGTACCCGATACCCAGGGATTATATTTTGTGCCAACTGAGAATATAAGGAGACACCCCATAAAGTCTAATCTCATTAATTAATTTTAAATAAAATACATTTATATATATTAAAATATATCTCATTAACTTGTATGTTATATATATGTTTTTTGCTTTCATTTTGTTGGTTTTTCTTTTAGATTGTTTTTTTTTTTAAGTAGATCGCAGTAATTTTATCTAAATAAAATATTTTATTATCGAATTAATAACGTTATTAATATTCAAACATTCCCATTTAAATACTTACTTAATTCTAGTTATTATATTTAGATTTAATGGCTTAATAACCACCACCAAAGCAATTTATCATTTTAAACTCATTAGGTAAGTGAAATAATATAACGTTATTTGTTGAACTTCTGCTATTTGCATCCCATATTAACAATTTACGGCTCACAAAGCTAATCTAATTTGAATCTCCACCGATTGGCGCATGTAACCTTTTAAATAAATAATTAAACCCCAGTCATTATTATGACATATTAAATAGATGGCTGTCCAGAGGAGAACTTTGATTGATGGACAGAAAAGTATCAAATTATATATTTTTTTTAATGTCTGATTCGGGTTTTTAATGCCCAAATGTTAGTTTACACAACTGACCACGAGAAACACACATTTTTGGGTATGAATGACAACGACAATTGGCCAAAATATACACATGTTTTAATGCAAAACCTGTTGCTAATTGATGACTGTATTAAATCAGGAGTCTGTCTGCCGTCTAGACAATGCTCATCTGGTTTAGCCTTTGTGTCTGTGCCTTTATAGAATCTATATTATAAGCAGAAGTGTGTCTTATCAAATGGAGGCAACCACAAATCGGCGGCTCTGTAAGCCGCAATTTCGCTGCGTGCCTCGATCCGACATGCGATCGTGATCGCTTTTGACATTGACATTGAATTCGAACATCGGTCGACGGCGGCCAGCGCATATAAACACGCTACGAGCACCACGACAGCAGCAGCAGAAGCGGCAATAAAAGCAACAGCAGTTAAAAAAGCCACACACGAAATAATAGCAAATAAAAAAGCAGCAAAAAACAGTAGTGGCAACAGCAGCAAAGCCAGGCTACAAGACCAAAAGCAAGAAAAAACCCTAGGGTACAAGAAATAGCACAAAACCAGTAACAGCAAAGATATGAAAGGCAACAAGTTTCAACATAAACCTAAAAGACAACAAAGCCAACATTGGCAAACATAGACGACAGCTTACAACATAAAAAAGCAAAAGCAAGAGCACAAGAAACAGAAGCAAAAGCAGGAATAAATATCAAATAAAATACAAAAAAAATAGACCTAATGTATATCAAACCTAATAAATCAGAATATTTATCCTTATTGGATTTCCATTTCGAAATACCTTTTAAATTTTTCGCAAAAACCTTATGAAATAAATTTGATTTCCACAAATTTCACCTACATTCAGCTTTAAAGAATTTTTAATATATAAATTTTAATCAAAAATAACGCGAAGACTTTAAAAAAGAAAAATATAATACACTTTTATTTAAAGTAAAAATGTACTTGAAAACAATACCCAAAATTTTATTTAAAAAAATTTACAATATTCAAATATAAGCTATTAATGATATATTGTTGCTTAAATTAAATTTACATTTTTGCTCAGTGCAAAATGGCCATATCGCCAACATCAGAAACTACGCCAGCAACTACATAAGAAACAGCAAAGCCATCGACTCTTGGAACATATATATTTTTTTTATTTTAAGCAAACGACAACAACCGGCTGGCCTTCCTAACCCACAAAAATCGGAATAAAACAAATAAAGCGGCTATGAAATCCACCAGCAAATAGCGAAGCATAAAAAGCTAGCCGCCAAAAAAAGCTCTATGGGAATGCTGCTGACCCCGCCAAGATTTCCCCTTCCAAGTGCCCCTTTTCCCAAAAAAAAAAAAACAGACAAAAAAGTAATCCAAAATAAAATTTATAATAAATATTAAAGTGCGAAAGAGCATGAAAAATTAAATTTGTATTTTATGGATTGCTAATATCTGAAACAAGAGCCAAAAACTCTGCCTAAAAAACTAATTTTTAATTTGGTATTTAAAAAATGTTTTTCCATACTTTTAGCTATATCAAAAGATTTTCAAGCTCTAGTAGGAATATAATATTACTATATAAAAAAATAAAAAAGTATATATAATATTAAATTTAACCAACATTTTAGTTTCTGTGTACTTCTATTATGGGTCGTACGATTACGCTTTTTTGGGAGGTCTTTTGCATTGGGTATATTGTGGAGTATGGAGGGGTTTTGTGAGGGAGCAACGTGTGCACTGTCACGGTTGACTGAACTCAACGAGCTGCTCGATTCGCGCACCTTAGAAAAATCGCATTGAACTGCATCCTATAAAATTAAATGATTTTTTGATCGCATTTAATGTATGGAAAGTTGTGCTCAGGGTTAGGTAATTGCTTTAGGCGGGGAAGAGAAGTAATCACATGTTCCCAGACGTAAAAAGATAGACAGTTTTATAAATATTCGACAGCCTGGCTTATAAGGAAGTTTTATGCGAGTCAGGACTTTGGTCACCGCTGTCTTAATTACCTTCAATAATAATTTAAAAATTAAAATCAGAAGAAAGCTTTGAAGACTCTAAGAGTCATGTGTATTTATTAATTTAATGGTAAAGCAGGAACTAAACGGCTCCGTAATGGAGTTCAGGAAGCATAACACTCGATAATTATCGATCTTAATTGAATTAGAAAGGTCTAAGAGTCCATAATTTAATATGTTTTATAAGTGTGACATATAAACTGGACACGGACAACAACTTTGTTAGCAACCGGTTTTCAAATTTAATAACGCTCGATGTGTCTCAGAGGTGTTAATGATTTTATAGGTCAAGTTTTTGCGCACTTATAACACTTTCTTCCTAATGTTTATTTTATTGAGCTCGTAATTGTTTGTTTACTGGGAAAAACTATAAAACGCTTATTTTTAAGCGTGAGGTTGGATTCTGGGTTAACACTTGATAATTGAAAATTGATTAGAAATTTTTACCCGTGCCTAAGTCAAGACAGTTTAGTAGTCACTTAACAAAATCGATTGTGATTGGAAGGAGATCGAAAAGATTACGTGAATAAATTCATTATAGAATTGCAGTACAGACTAAGTCAGGTACCAAGATCTGACAACTGTTCTAGACACGTGTGACTGTGACGTACCAATTGTGATGTGAATGGTTTCCAATAAAGATATAGTATGCTTTTTATTTGCATGACAGTCACGGCGACATGCAAATTAGACAGGTGAAACTATTAACGACATTTTCTGAATGAATTCTGGATCCGATCGAAGTGCACTCACCTTTATGTTTGCCCACTTCTGGCCAATAGTACACATCCTCGATAGTAATGCTGGTGGCACCGGAATCACCGGACTTGAGCATCTTCCCTATCGTGAGTTTCTGGTCACAGAGCCGCTTAAATGTATAGAATTATATTTCAGTCATGAGTGTGATTTTTCAGACCTGTCTGCTTATTAACCTAATGCTATCAACCTTAGGTTAATAATTAAAAAATCTCTGTGTGTAATCAGTTTAAATTGTAAACCCGTAAACATTTTAATTACACTTGTTCATAAAATTTTTTAATTCCCGCGTAACTGCCTGGAACCAACTGGCTTAATATCAGATCTTAAGAGAGCTACTACGCCTCTGACTTTGTTCGGTTCACGTGTCATTGCCAGAAAATGATTGAGCAAACTCCAGCTGGAAAATTGTAAATTAATAGTGACGCACTTAAGTACCCGGATATAAAAATAAATTGATAGATGCACACAATCTGTTCTGTTCTTATAGTAGGTATTGATTTCAGGTTTAGAGTTTAGTCGTGACTTGTCATTGAAACTATGAAGAGGACAACTTACAGCAAATATATATTTTTTATATGTGACTATTTTTATTTATATATATTATTCAAGTGGATATATCACAGTTTATCATGAGTGGTATTTGAATTATCATAGCTTTACTTTCTGTATAGTGTGTCAGTTGATTGTCTTATTTTCTAGCCTTTGTCTGTTTCTTTTTATATAAAATATTATCAGTTATTTGGAACTATCATCAGCTTTTTCTTAATTAAATAATAGATACAAATTTAAAGGAAACCCTTAATAAATAAGAAAAGTGTTATGCTTTATCTATGATTGTAAAGCTTTAACATCTAGTTAGATATATGTATAGGTTTAGATTAATAACTCAACCTTTTCTACTTAAAAAAACTAATTTAAGCTCGCGTTCGATTTGACGTTGAACACGAGACTAATTTGACATACAACCGTGTTTGGAAAAAGTTGTTATCATCGGGATTGTATATAATTACAGGCTGCTCTTGAATGCGGCAAACATTTGAGGCAAACTCCAGTCGGCTCAAGTACGATCGAGATCATATAATTGGCTGTAAAAATATGACTTTTAACGGCACCCCATCGATAATGACATATGCACGTATCGCTTAATTTGACGTTCATTTAATAAAGCAAACAATTTATTAAAATTCACAGCTTTTTTAACTGTGCATCGTTTATCTAAATGGTTTCTATTTACACTTTAATATGTTGTTTATCAGCCGGAAACTTAATTAAAGCCAGCTTTAGTTTGTTGTAATTAAAAGTAACCTCGGTAATTAGGTGTAAGTTACAGTTATCCCGTGAAGGTCTCGTACTTAAGTCGACCTTATTTGCAATGTTTATAATTGAAATAGAAGACTATACTGCAACTATTGAACTTAATCAGATTAATAGTCCGGAACTAGACTGAGGGTTAATAAATTCAAAATATAATTTTATATGTCAACTTCATATTTCCCTGTAATTTGTGGGAATTTCTCGTTGACAAATTATTCCGAATGCATTTAAAGCTTAAAGGGTGCTTACCCTTTGGACAGGTTTCAATATAATACAATTTTACGCCCCTTTAGGCCCTGGAAAATACAGACAGGTTCATGAAACGTGATAGCAAGGGTCTGGCTAATCTGAACTTGATCTAACCCAATAGACTTTCGGTTACAACTTGGTTGCACGTGGGAAACTCATTTGAATTAATTAGCAAGTACAGGTCCAAATTACTTAAAGCGCCCTTTGTTTAAGGCACTTAAAAAGCTGTTAAAAATTGAGCCAAGGGTGTTTATATTTCTTTTGTTACTAACTTGTAATTTCTGCAGCAGGCTAACTCTAATTCATCTTGAGTCACTTTATTATCAACAGATATGAGCTTAATAACAAAATTTAAGCTATTTGTATCCACTTGCGGTTTTGCGGGTTGATTACTTGTGGTTTAGTCACCGAAAGCTGGATGTAAGACTTGTATTAAGTGTCAAGTACTTAAAATGACTCACAAAAGACATTTTTTTTAGTCATAATAGTTAGCTCTTCTTTTTTGTAGTTATTTTGGCAATTTTAAATTCTTGATAGATGGTCCCCATAATGGTCGTTTTTAATTCCCTTGTGACTCAATAAGCTTAGAAAATATGTAACAAATCGGCAAAATAGAAAATATAACTATGAGTCCTACTTAAAATTTTTGTTGATAAAAAAGTTAAAAATATTATAGAAACAAATGATGATGGCAAAACTACAAAAAGTGTTTGGGAAATTACTTTAAAACCAATTCTTACAATTTTTAAGTATACAAATTAACATATTATTGTGACCCCTATTTTTAAACAGCTTATCGTAACTTTAAATTATTAAATTTATGATTGTTTGCCCTTAAATCTTAGTTTTCCAGTAGATATTCTCTACCTGTGTACAGATACAAGACTTTTATACATTCGACTTTCTACTAACCGGTGGTTAAAGTCCACGCTGAAGTCAGTTTAGCTTCGCACCCACAATCTGGGTAGTCGGCGCCGAAACCTGAATGTAAAATATATTTATATATGTCAAATATGGAATATAATGCCCAGTCCTTTGTAATTTCATGTAATTCAGCTACAAATGGAGCAGATCCCTTGAAAATTAATTTTAAGATGCTTAGGCATAAGGCAAAATAGCTGGAGAAGTAGCCTTTATCCTTGGCTTATAGATTCCTTTTTTGTATTTTTGTGGAGCTAGCTTAATAAGGAATATTTAAAAGATAATAGATATAATAAAATATATCATAGATAAATCAATAATTAAATAAGTGAAGCTAACTTTACAAAGCCCAAGTTTCTATACCCTTGAATTTTGGAATTGGAATTAAATTTGAAATCGAAATCAATCATAAGATAGGTAAAACTGCATTAATTTTTTGGTTGGTTTTTATTATGTTAACAAACAAGCCTACCTACTTAACGATGTAAAATATTACATTTTTCTTACATTTTTTACAATTTTAACATTTGAACCCAATAAATAATTAAGAAATATTTCAGTTTTTCTTTCTAGCAGTCATCTGAGTACCCAAATCCAAATTATTTCCAGGGTATAGTGTCCTTATTATAATATTACAATTTCATTATCTATAATTTGAGGTCGCAAGACAAAAATTTACTCTCGTTCGCATTATTTGGTATATCCACCGATTTTCCGATTATTTTCGTTCTCCAAGTCTATTGCATTACATTTCCAATTATGTTTTCTTGCCCGGAATTATCTCAGCGAATCAACAGTCGCAGCCAAGTTGGACTAAGCGGCTAAGCCGAATTGGGTTCCATAATTGGAATTTGGCCAAATCAAAATACGAGCAGCAACAGTGGGGAAATGAAAATGAATTATTGGGCAAAGATTGTCCGGCGGATTTGGTCGCCATTCCGCCATTCCCTCATTATCGGAATCTATGGCAACATTTCGCTATTTGTCGCCCATTTTCTGAGGGATGTGTCTCTAAGTTGGCCCGTTCGCCCTCGTTTGCGCGCTAGCTCGTTCTGTGATTTTTTCAATCAAAATTTCAAAGCCAACTTAAGCTGAGCGGGATTTGGCGAATGTGTTTGCCAATGGCACTGACTCTGACTCCGACTCTGACTCTGCTCTCCGCCGAGGTCCTTGGGCGCGTTGGGATCCCTGAATTGGGTAACCAAGAGTCGCGAACCATCCGTCTGTGTGCTTTGTCTTATTTTCATTTCGCCTTGCTGGTTTTTATTTGTTGTCTGTTATCTATTTGTGTTTACTTTCCTTTTGCCATAAGGCGACAATCGCTGCCATCGCCATCCCAAGCGCCATCATCATCATCATCATCATCATTTTGGGGCTTTCGGCTCGTTTGGGTGGTGGCATTCGGTCCGTGGTAATCCGAGGATGATGATATTCCCCAAACTAAACTAAATCAAAACCGAAATCGAATCGAATTTATTGTCATCTCCATTTTGCGCCTCAGATTATGCCACAGATTCCATCCTCGGGTTTCAATTTCGGTGTGAACTCTGGCTCTTGGGTTCACAGCAACATGGAGTTGTTTTCCCCATTTTATATACTCGGTACTAAGGGGGTTCTGGGGCATATAGTGTTCTTCTTGATATAGTTTAGATTTAATTTCTTTAATTCACTAAAAAGTGTATGAAACAAACTAAACAAGTGAATAAATTCAGCACCTGAGATTGTATTTTGAGCTTTCTTAGGTATTGGAATATTTTTTATTATATTTATTATTGTATAAATTAAGTATTTGTGATTAAATGAAATACAAAAGGAAAATATGAAAGCAAGGACTAGTAAACATTTCCAAGATCTCTGTCCCGATTATACAAGCTAATACCGGGTATCTTATGGTCTGGACCTTGGTTCTATCCAGCATTTCTTTGTCGGGGATGATGGTTACGCTTCGCCTGAAGCTACAGGTTATGATGATTGCCGCTGCTCTGTGTTTTGTCCTCTGTGCTTTGACATTTTGTCTGCGTTTTGTCGCCAGCATCGCCCCCGCAATTTCTGCTGATTGTTGTGTTTTCGAGCAGCTGCAATCAAAAATACATCATCGATGGGCGCCCCTGCCCCTGGTTTTGGCCCCAATTGTGCTGTACTTTGGTTGGCAAACTGATGCTGACACGGCGGCTAACCCCCAGAAGTCTTCACTTTCTCCGGCAATTAAGTTGGGGTCAAAGTTAAGTTGCATGTTGCATGCGATGTCTGGCATCGGAGGCATTGGGAAAAATTAAATTTCTAACTAATTGTTTTCGTTCAGTTAACAACGAGTCAAGCAGACCAGTCTGGGCCTTTCCCCGCTTTTCTCCAGCTCCTTTGACAGCTGGCTGGGTGTGAGTGTGTGTGTGTGGCACATGGAAGCCGCGGCTCAACTGCCAGCTAGTTGGTTTTCCCCGGCTTTCCTGCAGCTGGCTGTGCTGCTCCGAATCCTCAGACAATCGCTGCACTTGACAGCGACTGCGTGCGGCTTTTCACCTCCATTGTCTCCCTGTTTTCCCGCCCGTTCCCACCATTTTCCGACACCCTGCTGAGTGTGTGTGAGTGGGTGCATTGATTTTGTGGGCTTGCACATTTCCTCGTCATAACAAAGCTCTCTGCTGCGTCTTTTGATTGCGGTTTATAATGCGTCTGTTGCAATAATTTTGCTGTGTATCCGATTGCGGTTTTTCGCTGTCCCAGGCAGGTAGTATATGTATTATCATGTCTTCATAATTTTCATAATAAATTATATCTTTATTTTGGTTAATGAAACAATTGACAAATGGTTCTTGCGGAGGAGATGAAATGATAAAATTGCTGGGGATTAAATCGTGACTTAAATTAAATATATTTTCGTTATTATATGTCGACAAAAAACATAAACTTTGATTTGAACAATTCTAACTATCGAAAAGTATTGCATTTAACGTTCAATAAATACCTAAAAATTATATTTTTTATTTATTGCACAACCATATTATATACTGCCATGATACAATATTTATTTATTTATCTGCCTTCCCAAATTAATTTTGATATCTTAATTTTGTGTGTGATCATTTAAAAAAAAACAACTTTAAGTATTCAAGCAACGGGGCTTAGAAATAGTAAAGAAATTAAGTCGTTTGCCGAAATAAAATTTTTTTAAATGTATATTTTGATTTTGTTCAAATCTGTGATCGACTTGGTTTAAATACTATATACAATTTTTAGGCCGCTAATCCCTGAAATTTCATTTTGTGTCAAAAAAATTAAATTAGTAAGAAGAAAATAAAACAAAAATCCCTTTTATAAAAGCAATTCAGTTTTGTTGAATATTTTGCTGGAATATTTAATTTATTGCTATGGCTGTAAACAAAATTCAACAAATTGAGTTGTCAATGTCCCAATTTCATTGTCTCCCCTCCCACCCATTTCCCGACCCCCCTTTGGCAGCCCACATATTTGCCTCGATTCGTGACAAAAAAGTGAGATGGACAATACAGAATAATGGAAGCACAAAGAAGGGCAAATTTGTTTTTGATAGAAAGTCATGTCAAAAACAATGTCCCAACTATTGTATGTCATCCTTTTTTTTGCAGAGGGTGCAGGATAAAAGGGCGCAGAGAGGTTGACTGGGGAGGAGGGAGGGCACTTGAAAATTGCGCCACAGAACCGTTGAGTTCGAGTTGACCCTCATCAAAAGCTAACTAAAAACTTTTCGTTTTACTTTAGTTTTTATTCCGAATCTCTCTGTATTTCCCATCAGCCCCCGCTTAGATGTATCTTTGTGTGGGTATATGTGCACTTGAAAAAATTGATTTATAAATTTAGAGAATAATATTTATAGTCTGAAAAGGTTACTTAAAAGTCATAGGATAGGTTATGGAAATAAATATAAAAAATATTTTTTATTAAAAGTTAAATAAAGTGTAATTTACATACAGGTTTATATTGTTCAATGTTGTATTTAACAAGTATTAAAATTTGCAAAGAAAATTATATACAAAAATATTTACATTTTAAGAATTTTTAACTATTAAGAAAACTATTCAATAAATAAATTAAATTTAATTTTAGTAATTTTTTCAAAGTTCAAATTTCCAAGATAAGAACCTTTTACTATCAATGTTGTGTGATTTAATTAGCTCCCAAATTAAAGGATCCTTGATCCTTTAAAAAGTCGTAATTTATCATTAATAATTTTGTAAATATATTAATTTTCATTTTATTTTCCAGTGCAGGTTTATCTGTGTACGGTTATCTCCGTGTGGCTATGATTTTGTTGTTTTTGTCTTTCGGCCAAAGTGGAAAATAAATGGTTCCGCAGGATGACCATTTGCGTGACGTGCATGTGTGTGTGTGGTGCTGGTGTCTCCTCTGCCGTGTTTGGTCAAAAAGTTGAAAGCCGAGCGTCACTTTTTGCACAATCCGAAACAGCAACAACAACAATAGAAACAACAACAACAGGAACATTTGTGGCCAAAACAAAAGTCAAAAGAAGAAGTCCAAACAAAAAATCCAATAGAAATTTAAACAGTTTGTCGCATTAAATACTCATTGGGCAAGTTGCCGAGACTTGGATTCTGGCACATTTTGGGTGGCTTGTTGCCTGATTTTCAAAGGGGGAAATGTGTTTGGTTGCTCCAAAATCCCACTAACGACTACGGGGAAAGTGGTGACACAACATATGGAGCAGGCCAGGGTTTTGTCAACGTTTCAAGTCGCATTTGTGTGTGAGTTGTGAAATATTTAACTATAAGGTTAATTGCAACGGAATTGGTGTTGATTTAAATGCTTTCAACATTTCAATAAGGGAAAAGACAATTTCGATTTGTTAATAAAAAGTAGAAGATTGATTAAATTGGGTAACTTAAAAATATTTAAGTTTCTTTTGCTTTTTAACTTGGTAAAGATACAACTTAGTAATTCTTCCATATCTTTTTCGTATAAAAACTTTTTTTTTAATTAAATACGGACATTTAATAACATTAATATTATTAAATTTATATATAAAATATTGGATCCTTAACTTTACTATTTGGGCGCCCACACTACATCGACCCCTCTAATACGCACAAATCTGCTAAATGTCAAGGGGCTCAGCTGGCTTTCCACTCGAATCTTCGGAATCCATATTTAATTATGGAATTGTGGACCTTCTCGCCCACTTCTCGAATATGTTAACCCTTTACCTGACTGCTTAGACTTAATTAGGATTCCGTGCTCATCCCGATCATAGTCGCAGTCATCATAATCATCACAGTTCCGAGTTGGGCCGGACGGTGTCAGAAGTGCCACTTCATCAGTCAGTATCGAGGCGTGTCCCTTTACCTTCCCCGTAAAGCCGCCACAGCCACTGGCTGTTGTCCGCGTCTGCTGATTTCCAACCTGCTTGTCTTTCTGCCCACCGCAACACTGAACAAATTATTTGTGTTATTTGGTAAAATGTAACTTTAATTAAGATTGAATTTCAATTATATTGAAAATGAAAATTGACAGTTGTAAACATTTTAAAGTAAGATAAATTAATTTTACATAATATTATATCATGAATAAAAATGAAGGAAAAATCTCATCTAGAAATGTACAGATACGAATTCTGTAGATAAATTTTATAAAGCAAACATTTTGAATTATTTTTATGAAGTTTCTTGGGTAGGATAAGTGTTACAATAAGTCAGACAATATTTTCAGTATTTTGGAATGAAATCAGAGTACTCATCCTTCGAGATAAGAAAAAGCCTTTAAATATTTAAAAGAGAAAAAAACATGATAATAATTGTAATAATATCAAATCTAATAAAATATTTTCAAAGTAATAATAACTAATATATTAATTGGTGTTAATGATATTGTTAAATTTTTAGTAAGTATTGGTTTCTTAAAATTAATGTTTCACTTTTACAGCTTTTTGTAATCAGGAGTATTTTAATTAAGTTACAAAAAAGTGCAATATTTTTCATAGTGCAGGACGAGCGTACAGTGGGTGGGGCCAGTTCCCTGTCCTTCCAGGACTGTGTGCTCCTGAATAGAGGGTTGGATTGTGTGTGTTTTGGGGCTACTCCCTTTGTTTACACTCCCGACTGACGGAGGCCCAAAGGCGCTTGCCAGATTTCGTCGGACGTGTGTGAGTGTGGTTTTTGGTGGATTTACTCGAGGGGCATCGGCATCTGCAGGGCTTAGCGCTAAAATGTGTGTCTACCTGGGCAGGTATGCCTGTCATATCTGTGTGTGTGCGAGTGTGCCGCTGATGGAATTTTAATTAAATACTCGGGTGTCTATGTTAATTTATATGCGCATATGCTTAGCCAGCCAGCCAGCCAGCCAGTCTGGCAATTCCATTTTCCATTTTCCGCTCTCCGCTCTTCAGTCTCCATTCTTCCCATTGATATGGCGACGATGGGACTGAGTTTTCGGTGGAGGACTCACCTTTGAAGTGGCTGCGCATGTTTGTGATTAAGAGCTTTTTGCTCCCGTCCTTGTCCTTAACTCAATTTCATTGTTTAAAATTTAATTATAATTTAATGCTTAGTAAGCACTATTTCTCGCATGAAGTTCTCCCCCGTCCTCATGTTTTCGCCCTGGGTTTTCCCACCTCTTTTTCGGTTGCTGCGGTTTTCCTAGGTCGCTTTCTGCCAAAGCCACTTGATATTATCACGTCGCCGACTGTCTGACTGTCGGACTGTCTGCCGGATCACTCTGCCTTTGTCTGTGCCTCTGTTTTTGAGTTCCCCAAGTTATTTGGTCTCTGCTTTTGGGCCTTTGTCAGTCCCTTGTGCGAGATGAAACCGAAAACCGACTTGATATGGAAATAATTCGCTGCGTGGGCTTGGCTTTTTGGAATTCGCGTCGGCAACAGATTGGCATTTTCACATCATTCCGGGCACAACTAATTGCGGTTGAAAGGCATTTGCAAGAGCATAGAATCGTTGCTTATATTTGTATATACATACATATATGTAAATATTTAAGTAAATTTAGTAAAGAACTAAACGGATTAAATTTGTCAAATCTTTTAGTATTTATTTTTCAAAAATATATATTTTTATTTTAGTAATATTTCCCACCTATCTACGATTTTTGTTAGCCTACAATCTCAACAAGTACATTCCGACAGGCGATCGCTGCTACGTTTTGGTATCCCAACGCTGGTTTATCTTGGCCAGATTGATTCTGCTAATGGCATGTCCTGGCTGGAGTTCCAAGGCCCTGTAATAGCACTCGGCCGCTTCTTTCCTCAGACCGCGCATCTGCAGGATGGCCCCCAGATTGGCGTGGGCATGGGCCGCAAGTGGTTGCATATTAACCGCCTTTCGGTACCATAGCTCTGCTTCGACCAGGCGGTTTAGCAGACGCAGTGCATCCGCCACCGAGGACTGCAGGACATAGTCATGGGGCGCCAAAGCAGCGGCTCTCAGGCGCAGGCTGAGCGCCTCCTGATGACGCTCCTGCTGTTCCAGGAAGTCAGCTGGAAAAGAAGGGGATTAAGAAATAATAAAATATATCGGAGAATTTTAATAATAATAAATAATATAGATACTTACCATAATGATGATGTGAACTGGCCTCCAAGGGCGCCAGCTGCAGGGCTCTTTTGAACCACATTTCCGCTTCCGCTAGGCGACTGCCCTGCGAGTAAAAGACATTTATTATTACGATTTTATTGATATTGACTTTTTGCCACTTACATTCCTGGCCAGCGTCTGGCCAAAGGTGACATAGACTGCTCCCTGCTGCGGCTGCAGTTCCATGGCCAACCTCTGCTGATATTCCGCCTCATTCCAATACTGCATCTCGGCGTGGATTTCGCCAAGACGCAGGTGCAGCATCGCCCTATGCTTTTGGGGCTGTGAGGCAAGAACTTCCAGGGATTCCTCGAGCATTGATGCAGCCTCTGCGAGATTTCCCTCGGAGCGGAGCAGCCCACTCAGTTGCAGGTAGCAGGTGTAGCGAGCCTCTTCGTGGGCAGCCCGATCCCGAACTCTGTGTCCCTCCAAACGGGCTCCTGTGCGGAATACAGAGATGGCTTCTTGACGATGGTCGCCAAGGGACATAAGGGATGTGCCCAGATTTAAATAGGCCACCGCCAGCTGAGGACGCAATCCAATGGCCCTGCGATAGCAGGACACCGCTGAACTGAAGTTGAGTTGCCGCTGGTGAACCACGCCCCTGAAATAAAAGAGGGTTTTGATTAATAAATATTAAGGGTTTTGATTAAATTATTAAGTGCATGATTTTCCTAGCAAAAATCCCAAGGAATATATTTTAAGTTATAATAGTTAGCTGTCAATGGAATTAAACTGAAATGAACCAACTACTTAAGTGATATAAAACTATTTTTCTCTCTGAGGCACCTTAAATATTTTGCTCAATTCAACAAATGAACTAGACTTCAAAGAAAAGTGCTTTAAGAAAACTCCGTGTTGTTCCTTACTCCCTGGAAAATTAAACAGGACAAAAAAATGCAAAACCATAAAGAACAGAGCTGTGGAAAGCAAAGTTACTCAACTCGAGGACGAGGACGGCTCTCTGGCTCGGAAAGTGTTGGGAGTAAATTAACTCTGGGTTTGCTTTGCTGCGGTTTCCACCGGCTAATTGCAGGCGGCGGCTGCGCGAATACTTGAAAGCGCTGAATGCTGACCTTCAAGTTGATTTTGGGCGGCTTCATTTAATTAAGGGACCGCCCTTTGAGTGACCATAGAAGGAGTCGGACATGCCTCCACCTTCCAGCTTATACATTTGCTTGATTCACAAACAAGCATCGCCCGTTCATATGCATATATCCATTGTGTCGTCTGGTGGTTATTCATACATGACCGAATGTCTGAGCGTTCAGACCAAACACATCGTTTTGGGTTTACACAGAGAGAAAGGTGACACATATACACATATACCAAATATCAATTAAACATTAAAGAAAATAAAATAAATACTTAAAGACTTATAACAGTTAGAAGTTTTTTTTGGCTGAAAAGAAATGTTTTCACTTTACAACTTGATCTTGATTTAGATTTCCTTTTGAAATTTTTTCCTAGTTCTTTCATGTCTAAATGCTTTAAAAAACCCCAGAATTTTTATTTTTAGCAGTCCTGAACATTGTAAAATAAACCTAAGCACAGATTGCACAGTATAGTAACTGCAACACCAGCAACGAGTTGCAACGGTGGCAGCAACACAACAACATTATTCAAACAAACGGCGGCGCACTCTGAATTTTGTGTTGAGTAGCGACAAGGCTATAAAATCAACAAGAGGGCAGATTGTAAAGACTTTGGATTTGAACACAAAAAGCAGATTATATCTTGGCTACATGTCAGGACAAAAAAAATGAATTTCGTGCGCCTGAGCTGGTAAACTGTAAAGCATAGAATTGTGCAATTTGTGGCACATGACAAGGTAAATATGACTTGCAGCTTATTAAATAAAATCACAGAAAATATATTGTAATACAAATATTATTGTTTAATCTGTATTTGAAGGGATTTTCTTTAAAGAGATGAATGTTTTTTTTTTTAATTTTGGGGAATATATAAATGAAAGAATGCAGGAATAATTTAAAAACAGAAAATATAAATAAAAAATTTTTAATAACAATATTTTTATAGTAAATAGTAATGGAATAATATTATGTATATTATTATGTACATAGATACGAAGAAATTATTTTTTTGCTTGATAATTTTTTGACTCTTCTAAATGACTCCTAAAATATTGTTGTGCCTACATTTGTAACCTATTTTGTATTTTAGAAATTTGCATGTCGTACCCCTTGGATTCATCGATTAGCTTTTCGCCTCGGAAACACCACAGAGGTGGAGGAGAGGTGAGGTGAGTGTGTGTGAAAACTTTTCAATAAACACTCGCATATGCCGCAACATCGAAAGCCGAATTTGTTTAAATTTTATTTTCGTGTGAGTTGCCATGTTGAAAACCCCTCGTTGCCCACAATTTCGGGCGATTTCCCCATTTGCAATCCAGAATAAAAAAGGGCGAGTAAAATAAAATAAACCCCGAAATGGGGAGCCATGTGAATGCATGCGAATTGCAACCGAACAACGGATGGATTTGCTCAACTGAATATTGAGTATTCTATTTTATACTATTCCATTGGGGTTCCTGCAAAAACCAGCCATGTTGTTCTATTTCTATTTATTTTGGTGCTATTTTTTGCTTTTGTGCAGGTAAGCAAACAGCAGCAAGAGCCACACTCCCACTCACAAAACAAGTGCAGGGCGCGTGCTGAAGGGGTGGAAAAGAGAAATCGAATTATACAGCTCAGTGATTTTTTGGTTTTGGTGTTTGCCTGCCTGTTACTTTGACTTCCCGCCGCCTGGCATCACCACCCGCATCCTTGCATCCTGGCATCCACACCCGCCCACCACTCAACTTATCCTTTGCTGTGGCATTTTGCAGCTAAAAATCAGAGCGGCATCAGCACGGGAGCACAACAAATCCATGACAGTTGACTGGCGCCCGGCTAGACTCTCTGCCAGAAACCAAAACGTAAAAAAAAAAAACGAAAGGAAGAGGAGCAACAGGAGCTGGAGCCGGAGCTGTGGCTGCTGGATGGATGCTTGGTGTTCCGGGAGGTGGCACGTGGCAGAATCCGGGGATCCGCAGCCGCAGGGTGCAAGGTGTAAGCAAGGCTTACGAGTAAATAATGTACAAACAGCTGCTTATCCGCGACGCACCCCTGGCAAGTTGGGGGAGGGTGGAGGGCGCTGAAGGGCACCTGGCATTGATTTTCGATTAGAAAACGGAAAATGCTACCACACCTCCGACACCCGCCAGCAGCCATCATAATTTCACAGCTTGGCAAGCTCTTAAAGCTTTCATAATGTACATGCTGCAATCGCCTTTTCTGACTTTCAGATTAGCCAGCTATTGGGCACTGAGAGGAAAAGTTTCTGCCGATTTGGAAGTATTTAAAGCTGTTAGAAATGTGTTTGTAAGATATAAAAATATTATGGCTTCAAAAAAAAAAAAACTATTAAAGTCTAAATAAAGTTGATTTTTTAAACAAATTTATAAGTTTTTCGTAAGTTTAATTTACATTCTTTAGAAAATTTCAAAATCAGTGTAAATATGAACCAAAATTTCGAAAAAACCAAGCCATAGTCATTTTAAGGGAAGAAATTGATCAGTTATACTAGATCTAATAGATACTTTGGTAAAATAACAAGGAATTTATTTTAAATTTAATAAATAAAATTATAAATTAAACTAATTGAAGTTTAATGAACTTCGAAATAACTAAAGATAAGAATAAAATATTAAAAATGGTATTTGTTTTGTTAAATAATTGTCTTACTGCCAAAAATGTATCTGTCCTACTTTCTTGTTATATAATATTATTCAAATAAATTAAAAAAATGTATATAACATCTACAAATTTTTAGAAGTGCTCCTAAGACAGAGGCCATGCAAAGGAGGCTGCCACTGCTGCTGCATTTTGCAAGTGGACAAGGCAAAAATTCAATCAGACAACTTTTCGATAAGCTGCAAAGGCAACCCTGCGAAGGCGGTTGGAAAATGGTAAAAAGCTGGGAAAGCGGGATGGCAAGAAAAGCGTTTTAAACTTTCACGGCACTAAAATGAAATCTCTGCGTGGGCTTCTCTGCAGCTCCATGGTCCGGAGTCCAGAGGCCGCTGTGCCGGCCACGGGATCCCAACGTCTCGTGTATCGTTTTGAGCCAAGTTAATAACCTGCAGGCGAGAAGCCTTAGCAGTTATGAAGTTCGCGCTTTGCTTTTATGTCATTGACATTATTTGAAATTGTATCTAAGCCGTCAACAGTTATATTTTTTCTTTCTTTCCTCAGTTTTTCTTTTTTCTTTCCTTTGCTTTTCACTTTGATATTTTTTCGTATAGCAGGAGTAGGAGAAGGATATTGTGGTGCTGTAAAAATGCTGTTTAGGAGCCTGTTACTTTCCTAAGGCGGTTAATAAAACTAAAGCTGTTCAGTAATTAATTATATTAATTAATTTAAGTGTTAACTAAATATAATAAAATACTGAAACACTCATAAATATTCCTAATAACAACGAGGTTTAGTAATTCTAAATCACTTGAGCGTATTTTGTGCAAATCTTCTTTAATAATCTGCTTCATATTCTAAACGTTTTATTATTTTCTTTCTTTGTTTCACATTTCATCGAGCAATAAATGAAATATATTTTTAAGCCTTATTCAGTTATGGTTAGAATTTTGTGCAGTCACAAAAAATAGGCTGCCCAATATACTGTTCAAAATAATCTTCAATATGAGCATTAATACGCCAGTTGCCCATAAGCCGATAATCCCTGTGTATATATACACATAGATATACATGCGTTTACACTCCGAATGGGAAACCATACAAAATGTGCAATTTAAAGAGGCTTTTTCGGAAGCGTCGCGGGTAAAACAAAACGCTCTGTTTAAATATTTACTTAAATGAGGAAAAACAGAATTACTGCATGGAGCTTCCAGGGGAAACAAAGCGATTAATGCACTCACTGCCTCGCATGTTTTTGCATAGTTTTAGCATTCAGTTTTCCGCAGCGAACGGATGACGGAATGTGTATGTACTTAAGTATGATGATGATGACGATGAGGTAGCTACCCGGCTGCCACCATTGTCCATAGCTCTCGGGAGTTCTCAGCAATTATTTGTATTGGATCCCCTTTTCTTTTTCTACTTTTTTTCTTTTTGTTTGCTTGGGAGGTAAGTGTTCCTCCAACGGGAAGCTGGAAAAATGACTTGGCAGGAGGGCGAAAAGGGATTTACCTACAATTTGCCAAAAGGAAGCAAGGCGAAAGGATTTATACCATGCGTCTTTTGCTCTCCTTTTTTGGAGCGTAAAGCCTATTATGTCAAACACAATAATCAACAGCCAGCGCCAAGGCGACAGGCGGCAGCAGCGACAACGGCAACAACAATACTGCCAACAGGGCGTATGAGCAATGGCTGCTTGGCTGGCAAGGACACTAAGGCGAGTGCGAGGCCAGCTGTGGAAATGACGTCCTGCATATTCAAAGGGAGTTCAACAGTCACGCCGCCTATGCCACAGTGGACGCGATGGACAAACACACGCGGGAAATTTACTAATTGTGACTTTAAGAGCTCTTTTAATGATTTTATTTTGAAAATTCACTTGTAAAACTACTTATTTAAAACCACAAATTGTTTGCTTTAATTTGTATGTAATTTTCTTTTAAGACATTGTCATGTTTTCTCTTGTTGTTGTAGTGAAGTTCAAGTGAAAATCTTAATTACCGCCGCGTGTCTTGTGACAAGCATTTCCGCTTCCGGTCCCATGGTGGCCTTCGATGGGGTGTCGAGTGCGATTCGTTAAGCGTTGGCATGTTTGCGCTTCCCTCGTAATGCATGGCACTCCGTTTTCCCTACTCCTTTCCCGCACCAAGCTGCCCAAATCTCAGGGGGAAAAGCGGCAAATGAAGGCGTGGCAGGGAGCAACGTCTGCTTCGCTCACAGCGATCTCAGTTGGCGGTCGCCGTTAGTGTCGATGCAACGAGTAAATTGCACTATGACTATCCAAAGCTGCCCCCGTAATGCCCCTGTGTGTGTGTGTGTGTTGGCGAGGGCTCGAGTGTGCCTGCTGTATGTCCAAAGTGGAAGTGTCATTGGCCTCGAACTCAGGAAAAAAAAACAGAAAGCAAAGCAAAAAGCAAGGCTTTAAGATTTTAGGAACTTTCAGTAAAATAAGATTCGTTAACCCCCAAAAAGTACACTTTAAATATAAACTTCTTATATAAAATATATATATATTTTTAAATATACCTTCTAATACTTAATTTTTCTCTGAGTGCTGGGGCTAGGGGGATAAGCAGGATGCCAACGTCATGCGTCAGCAGTTTTATTTTCTCATATTGTTGCATCAAGTGCAGCTTGTAAGCAGAAATGCCAATTTTTCCTTTTGTTACTAGTATTTTTTCCATTCCCATTCCCATTACAATCCCAGCAATGTTATTGTTGCCATGTGTGTGTGTTTGCACAGGGCATTATATATGTCGGGGGCTTTTGTTTATTTATTGTGTTAGACAAGTGAAATGGTTTCGGAATGCCGAAGAATGCAATTGTCGCAGCTGCTGCTTTATTGCACTGATGTACGCTTGATGTACGTGTTCGACTTGGCGAGAATAGATCGCAGACAGAATAGGATAGATTACTTGAATTACTCGGGGCATAAATTAGGATAACCAAGATAGATATATAGGGACTTTAAGGCCTTATTTAAACATTAACTAGCATTACATTGTATTCTGACAAATCTCTCAAAATCCCGTTTGATGTTAAGATACCACTCCGACTAGTTACAATTTCCTCAGCCTGAACTCCTTTTCGGAATGGTACATGTGCCCCGAATGCAAATTACAACTCCATGTGTACTTAGCCTCAGCCTGCGGAATCCAAGTATCTCGAAGAATCTGAACGCTGGCCAGAAACCCATTCAGTTTTGGCCTAATTAACAGCATATCTGCAGGGGATTAGGCGGCGGAGTGCCTCTTGCATTCATTTCCACTCGTATTGTTTCAAAGGCTCCGCAAGGTACAAAAGCGGGACAACAGAAAAAAAGGACATCGGGGTTGGGGGAGGAGGGTGTAATGGGCGTAACGCGTTGTGGGCGTTGTGAGGTAGCAAAAGATGAAAAAAAAAATCCCCTGCAACCAGCAGCTATTTGCTGTTGATGGCTGCCGAGTGCATGCAAATTGCCATCCAAAAGATGCAAAACATGTGCCCCCTGCGCTGGAGCTAAAGTTTCTGACCGAGTTGATTTGTATGCGCGATGCAACTGGGCAGTCGTCCCCGTTCAAACCCCTCTTCCGCAGTTTTTCACCCAGTTTCCAGCTCAACCCCCTCCTTCTTTCCTTCTGTTTTTTTTCTCTCTCAGATGTTGTCCGAACGTTTTTGCTGGCAAACGGATGCGAGAACAGAACAGAACGGCTCCACCAGAAGGAGCAGCTGAAGCTGCATCTGCCGTTCGGAATTAAGAGCAGCAGCCCCCACCCCCTGAGCCGCTGGAAAAGCCATGGCCAATACCCAAACCCAACCCCAAGGTCGCGACAGCCATTCACTTTGAGCTTTTGAATTTTGAAAAGGCTGCCGGCAAAAACCGACATCATTTTGTGGATTCAGGTTTCGTGTGTTGGGGAAGGCGGCTAAGGCGCGAATTCCGCCTCGATTTCCACAAGGGTTTTTGGCGTTTTTCGACTGGGCACCACCACCACATGCTCAGCGGGAACGTTTACTCACAGATTAAAGTGCGCATCGGCCATAGTGGGGCGATGTCTAAGGGCCATCGTGAGAGCCCATTCCGCCTCCTGGTATCTTCCTTGGGAGCTCAAAACGCTGCCCAGGTTGCCCAGAGCTGGAAAATAACAGAAAATGAAAGTTATATAGATTATTTGAAAAGTAAATGTGAAAAAACGTTAACCTAAATTACTCAGACATTTTAAAAATGTTGAGGTTTATAACCAAAAAGCTTACATATGTGCCTAAAATTACTCATACGCCCTGTAATCCAACCCAATTCAACTAGAATCAAGCCTTCTTTACTAAAAACTTAAAGTGAATAAATTAAAAATATAAATAAAATTGGCAAAATAATATAAAAGAGAATAAAATGAGTCATAATTCGTAATTAAATTCTACATTTGCAAAAAATATTACTCATACGCCCTGTAATCCAACTCCAAAAGCAAGCCTTATTTATTAAAAACTTGAAATAATTACATAAAAAATATAAATAAAATGGGCAAAAAATATAAGGGAGAATAAATTTAAAGTCATAATTTGTAATTAAATTCTACATTTGCATCAAATATTACTCATTCGCCATGTAATCCAACCAAAAAAAAATTTGTAATTTCACAAAAACAAATCTAAAACATTTCCCTTGAGAATCCACAATAAAAATGTATGTATGCACTCACCCTTCGGGGGATTTACGCTAATTGCACTTCGGAATAGCTGCTCCTCGTCTCTCCAGTCCAGGTTGCGTCTCGCAGTGCGAAGGCAATGGACTCCAAGGAGCAGCCCCAGGCCACAGAGGAGCAGCATCCGGGATCGCCGAGAGCCATGTACCCTCTGCCAGAGACTACTAAAGCCGTGGCCAAAGAGCAGGCAGTAGCCAACACTCGGCAAGTAGAGCACCCTCTCGGCCATTACAAATCCCACGTAGAAGAGCAGATTGCTCGCGGGCAGGAATGGCAGCACCAGGAAGGCGACGCTCACAAAGGCAGCTGGCGAGGCGGAGGAGGTGGAGCTCCTGGGGGCAGGATAATAGCTTGGAGCCGATCTCGCATGCTCCGACACCTGCTGGTGGTGGTGATGGTGGCAATCGCAGGTGGGGCGCAGCCAAGCGTGGCAGCTATTGCCACCCAAACGCTGCAGGAGCGGTAGGGATATGCTCGCCACTTCCGCAAAGTCCATCGAGGAGGTGGAACGACGCAGGCCGGAGCTTCGCCAAAGCACAGCAATCAGGGAACCGTAGAAGCCAATGCTCAGGATATTTCTGGCATCCCAGAGTGTTTTGATCCGTGGCACCGCCTCCATGCCCCAGTCGAAGCTTAGTTCCTGGGGCCACAAGAGCAGTCGGAAATTGGCCACGGGCAGGTACATAAAGGTCAGGAATCGAGTCCAAATGCAGGACTCATGGGCCGCCGGATTATCCGCGGCTGAGAAGGCAGCGGTGGGAAGCGGCAGGATACTCAGGCGGCAGTACAGGGCACACAGCAAGGTGACACTCAATATCGAGAGAGATCGAAGTCGGTGCTGAAAGGAAGTAAGGGAATATTTTTTAGATATTATTTTTCAAACTACTCTTGTTGCAAAAGTATATATATATTGTATAATAATGAGTTATTATAATTAATTAAAAATTTTTCAAACTACTCTTGTTGCAAAAGTATATATATATTGTATAATAATGAGTTATTATAATTAATTAAAAATTTAAAACCCACCTTATCGCTATTCTCCCGTCCAATTGCCGACATCACGTCGCACAATCCGCACAGTAGCAGCGCCGTGATGGTCGTCTCCTTGCAGAGCAATGCGGCCAAGGCGAGGACAATGGTAAGCACCAGTGATCCCCATTCCCGGCTGAGCATGTGCCGGCGATAGGCTAGGTAGGCGAGCAGGCAGCACACACAAGCCAACACATCTGCACGTCCCACCAATCCGGCCACCGCTTCCGTGTGTATCGGATGGGCAGCGAAAAGCAGGCCGGCGGCCAAGGCTCCAACTCGAAATGGCAAGAGCGTATGTCCAACGAGCACCACTAGTCCGGTGGCCAGGCAGTGGAGCAGCACGTTGACCAGGTGATAGCTGGCGGGATTCAGTCCACCCACCAGGAAATTCATTCGGAAGCTGAGCACACTCAGCGGACGCCAGGAGCCGTGGGAGCCGCTGTCCAACAACGGAGTGCCCCAGAAGTCATTCCGCAGAAGATGAGACAGTGGCCGAGCTGCCGTCACGTCTCCGTTGGCCAAGATGGCGCGTCTGCAAAAGGAGATGGGAAAAAGGAATCATGAAAAACAGTGGAAAATTTTAAAGGGTAAATATGATAATTATTTTAGAATTTTGTGACTCTATGATACAAATTTATTTAACATTGAAACAAATTTAATTTGATGCTTTTTAAAAATTGTGAACCTAAATGTTTTAATGTTTCTTTAAGGTCCTGAAAAATATTCTTCAAGTGTTCTTGTGGGTGTAAAAGGGTTCACATTACTTCAGTAACTGATAGCAGCAGACAGCAACCTGTGGCACACCTGTCCAATTAATTAAAATGATTAATTGCAAGGCCCGGAGTATCTCGCCAGCTACCTTGCCTCACCCTTATACTCCAGCTATCTTCCACCAAGGAGTGCCATTCTGCTCAGCTTGACTGGATTCATCTCGGCTATCCTGCTACACGAAACTCGAGAGCCTCAAATTCTAAGGGACCTAAGCTTCTAGTCCTATTTATTTTGCTTTTACTTAGATTGGAAAAAAACTCTTAAGCAGGGCATATTGGTTTATGTAATGATTATGACTCATAAAGTTTTATAAAGGCAGAAATATGTTGGATATTATTTTAATCATAATCATAATCATAGAGTTAATTTAATTTATTAATTGATTTGAAAGTTGTGATATAGTATGGCTTATAGAATCTACTATATAAAAATACATGACTAATTTTAAGCTGACTTTCTTTATTATTTTTAAATTTAAATTATTTTATTTAGTTAAGACTTCAAATAATTTCTCTTTACAAGGCAGGGCATTCAAATGCCTTTAGTTTTTATCGTTAACAATTTGAAAGCCTGCTATTTTTATAGTCCTTTTGTTTTTGCACTCGGCATAAATATTGTTAAAGTGCCAAGCGACAGTTGACCCACCCCCCCGTTCAGCTCCACCCCCTTCCGTGCACTTGCGGCTTGATTAATTGCCGATTTGTTGGCGTATTTTGTGCTTTTGTTGTTTAGCAGGACACAAATACACACACTCAGACACCCACATACACATAGAAACACGAACATTGTCATTGTGTCGTAGTGGACGACGGGTCCTTGGTAATTGCCTCGCCGTTGTAGCGCTCCTTGTTGTCCTAATCGATTTGGCCGGCACGGCACAGTGGCACCGGGTCGGGTCAGGTGAGAGGCAGAGCCGTATAATCAGGATCAGGGCTAGTTTGTTATCGGCGTTGTTTGTGCGATTGCTGCACAGTTTGCGGAAATTTATGGTGGGCTTGCAATAATACCCCGGCCATTTTATGCATAATTAGTTTTTAGATGTATCCAGTAAATGTCATTAATTAACTTTCTAACTCCAGAAGGGAGGGTTCGTGGTGGCAATCGTTGGGGTTTGGATTTTTTAAGGGTACTTTAGCTGGAGGAAAAATAAAGGGAGTAGGAAAATAATGGAAATAAAAAAGCTGGCAAGCTATTGCCTTGGTTTTCTTTAAACAAGTTAATTAATTGATTTTATAAACACACTTTACTTTCGGGGAGCTTAATTATAACCAATATATGCTTAGTAAAATTTGCATTTTAAAGTCATGTTTTTATATATTACCGTTTTATATAAACAATAACATTACTGTTTAAATAAGTATAAACGCTTTCTGTATTTCAAGTAAATATTAGTCTAACTTAATATCTCCTATTTAGTTTAAACATACAAAGGTCTTTCGGTACATTTAACATTTAACATCCAGAACCTTTATAGCACTTTAAATTGCAATAAAATATATTTAATTTATTGATCCACAGAATGTATCCAAACTCATTTGATTGCGCTCACTTAAATCAACATTTTCGGCCATATTTAAAAGCGTTTGGCTTCATTTCTGAATTGAAAATTAAATGTCGGCTTGTTAAGTAATCAAGTTATGTGCACAGATATTTACTTTAGCTTTTTGCTGCCCCGGGCTGTAGTTTTAGGGTCTTTCGGGTGTACAAAAGTTCAAAGGTTATGCAAACGCAATACATATCCGCCGAAGCCCCGGGTCACAAATGGCTGGTTTTTTCGGGGGACAGGATGGGAGGTTCGACTCCAAAGAAAAGTCATGTGCAAACACACACATAAGTTAGAAAGCATTTTGAATAAAAATTCGGTTTTCAATTTAATATTTTATTTATCATTCGATGAATGCCGTGTGGAATGGGTGACCGGAAATATGAATTGTGGCAAGGTTTATTGCACGTGTGCCAGTGTGTGGTGTGGGTGGGTGTGTGTGTGTTCAGGTAGCTCTTTCAATGCCAGAAAATGGTAATAAAAAGGATGCCAAGTGTGGAGGTTGGTGTTGCCACAAATTGGGTTTACAAATTCGCCAGAGAGACGTGCCCAACTATAAAGCAAAGTTATTGGCAAGGACCAGCATCGCTGAATGGTTTGCGGGGTTGGCAAGGCAGTGGCCGGGCGGGAGGCACACTCATCTACACTTCAATTTCAATTGGCATTCCAAAGGATCCACACTCTGCACCCCTCCCTTAGCCGATCCCTCTAGTTTGCGCCAAAGCAGCCACAAAAATGTCGTTGCGAGCAAACAAATTCTTATCGGAAGGGCACAAAGCAAAAGCCCTGAACGCAGATGAAGGAGCTGCTAAATTGGGAAGAACTCGCAAGGCATTCACACTAGGGGTCAAAATAATAATGGAGAAGTACCACAATTTAATCATTGTTTGAAAAATTAAGGCATCAGAAGAGGATTTATAAGGAGTTATATCATAGTTTTGGAGAGAATATCTAAAAAGGAATATTTTCATTTGTGTTTATTTTTTCTCTTAAGGGTAAGAGTGTTTTTATTTTACTAAAACATGTATTTGAAAAATTTGAAAAGCTGTTACCTCTTTTTAAGCTTTTCAGTAAATGATTTCAAATCACTAGATCATCTTTTCTGCATTGCTTCAGCCTGATTATAAGGATTAATCCCATAATATAGATATTAGAGATGTTTCTCAGTAAAAGCTTTATAATTATAGTAAGGTTCTATATAATCAATTGATCCTACTACCTTAACCATTGCTGTATGACTCTTAATGGCTTCGGGCTGCGTAATGCAGCTTCTATTTGAAGCTGGCAAGCATTTACCCATCCTCCTTTGCACCAAAACGAACCGAAAATTGTTCTACGCCTCATTTGCTAGGCGTGCTGAAGGTAGCGGGCAAATATTGAAAAGAAATTTCATTGCATACCTCCAGGCGACTGCACACACACACACACACACCCGCAAAGTCGTAAAGCCGTGTATTTGCCAGGACAGAACTAGTTCTTCGCTGTGCGCTATGCAGATTGGCTTGATATCGGGCAAAAGGGTCGAAGTTGTCGCCATCGTAAGCGTCAACATTATCGTCATCAGCAGAATTTCCGCAGTTCCCTTTTTTGTGCTTTATCATCGTATAGCTAGTGAATGAATAGCAATAGCGAGGCCGACAACCAAAACATCAACACCCTCCAATGGCAACAGCAACAACGCCACTTTGTCAGCGGCAGAGAACAGTAACAGCGAGGAGTAGAAGGGGTGTGGGGGTGTGAGGGGGCGGTAAGGATGTCAGAGGTCAGAAGGCAGCAACAGCAACAACAATGGCCGGGCTTCAAGCAGCTTACAAGTGCGGCATGTTGCTGCCGTTATCGTTCGCTTTTCACTCTCAACTCGAGCGGAGGAGGCCAAAGACAGGATCAGGAGCCAGGAATAGGAGTGGGAACAAGAGCAGGAACACGAGGCAGAGGAGCGGGAAAGGCAGGAGGAGCCGGAAGTACAGGCAATCGAGGAAGAACAGCCACAACACACACGGTAAACAGTGGAACAAAGGCTGCATAGAGTTCATAAAGTGGTTTATTAACCAAAATATGACAATAAATTAATTCTAAAATATTTTTATCCAAATACACATAGGTGTATCTTTCAGAAACTAAATATTAACTTACTTTTCTATTAGTATATAAATTTTCAAGCTTTTTTTATTCAAATCCTTGCAGATCCCAGTAATATTTTCAGCTTCCGCTCCACTGTGAGCCTCACCTCACATGCTCACATAAGTACAGGGGGGGAACAGCAGACAAACAGGGCTGTGGTTGGCTTTTGTTGAAGACAATATATCATAGCATCAGCACCGAATGTGGACACCACATTCCTGCCCTCCTGCCATCCTACCTTCATGGCTACCCACAACACACCATTTGTATGTGTTGTGCTTATGTAAAGTGAAAATTTTCGATTTTATATACACAACACCAAAAAAAAGAGCACAGAATTCTGTTACTCTGGCTGAAGAACACAACACACAACATCGGTACACCTCGCACACCACACCACACAAAAACCCCGCCCACCTCTGTGAAGTGTGCCTATCGTCCGATGGTTGTGTGCCATCAAAATTACGTATACGTAACGTTGTTGCCGCTGCTGTTGATTCTTTACTGCCGGTGTTGCTGTCCTTTTAATACGGCACATAAATTATTGTAAGACTGCAGATTGGGGGATGTTTGGCCACATTTTGTTACGGTTCGTTCCTTTTTTAATTTTTTTTTTTTTTTGGTAAAATGGAAATATATCAAGTTGAAGGTGTGAACTTCAGGTGACCACCAAAGGTCCAAAAATCCCTTTAAAACATTACAGCTTAAAAGTTTAAATGGCTAGAAATAATTCAATGGTACAAAGAAGACCAGCCACTAATCGAATGTTAGCCCGACCCATTAGTTCAATTATTGGGGAAACTTGTTCCGTGAAGCACTCGATCAAAAGCCTGCCAAGCATAACTTATTAAAATCTCATATCTCTCCTTAACAATTGCCAACAACAGAGATTCCTTAATGCCGAAACATGGCAACGATAGCTCCCCTCGTTCTCGTCCTTACCCATTCCCAAGTCGAAGCCATTGCTCTTTTTCCAGTTGATAGGAAACAAATTGAAGGGAATTCTGCCATTTAATAAATCATGTTTTGTCTGGCCTGGCTTGACAATAATAACTTGTGCTCGTGTGGTCACAGTGGCCATGTTGTGGGATGACCGCAGGGCATGCGAAAGGACCAACCAATAGGTAGGCACTGGGACCGATGTCTTCACTGAGACAAAATCTTGGGAGTGTGGGTTTTAGTTATCACTGGAATTGATTTCAATCTTAGTTTTCAAAAAGAGTACCATTTTCTGGGTTCTCTTACCTATCCATTAGATTTTATTTAAATGCGTATGGCTTCTCAATTCAACTTTTAGTTTGGCAGAAGCCCTTTTCTTGCGATATAACTAAACAATGAGTTGATTTTTTTAGTTTTCCCATTTCCCCCTGTGTAGGACCAAGGTCTTGTGCTCCAACTGGTGTTGGCAACTGCGTGAAAGTGACCGCAGGAGCTTCCGCCCAAGCAAAAAACATAAACTCGCACACAACTTTTTCGAAGGCAAAGCGGCGGCCGAGTTACATAAGTTGCGTTTATTATTTTCGTGTGCACGCGGTAGTGTGTGTGTGTGTGTCCTGGCAAGTTTTGCGCTTGTTTTCTGGACAGCACAAAATAACGAGCTACAGCTAAAGCTCCGAACTGAGCACTGGCTGCATAACTTGGCCAGATCCAGAGCCGGAGCCGGAGCCAGAGCCAAGACCAATACCATGTCCCCACCTCAAATCCTGGCAATTGTTCGCCGGGCATTGTAGTTGAACCGGGAGCAGTAGCAGGAGTCACTTGTTCGCCGGAATGGTCAGAGGCGAGAGCTGCTGACTCCACGCTGCTCCTGACTGCTCACTGCCGACTGCTGACTCCTGGCCGGAGGGCTAGACCATTGTATATATGGAGCTTGTGGTCCTTGGGGAAATTCCTGTCCATTGTACATGACTTTTGATATTTATGGGTAATTTCGTTTGCGTTTGCAGCATTTCAATGCGGCCAGGTGAGGAGCGGCGGCATAAATCAACATTTTGTTTTTTAATTTGCTCCGTCTGTGACTCTGACTCTGACTCTCACTCTGACTATGGCTGTGACTCTGACAATGGCGCTGGATCCGCCGCATATATATCAACAATGCCCAGGCGATAAGCCGGCAACTGGTCCGCTTCAAGTTTTACAATTAGGCGGGGCCCAGAATTTATTACGGCGATTTTATCAAATAAATGGCGGCACTTGGCGCACAATTAATAATAAACTTTTGTATTTTTCGCTGCCCTTTTTTACGCTCTTCGGGGACCGATCCGGCGACAAAACATCGCTTTTGGCCATATAAACAGGGCGACAGAGCAACCAGAGGACGAAGGACCAATGTCTCGACACTGGAGAGTCTCCAGTCGGAGCCATTTACCTTCGTCAACGTGCTGACATATGGAATTTTTAATTCGGTTAAATTTTTCTCACCTGTCATCGTAGACAAATCCAGCGTTAAGTGTGTTTAGGTACAGGACAAAAGCCAGCGCCGAGCAGCCGGCGAGTCCTGCGTAGTCCTTGGGCGACAGGGACGCCGGCGATGGCAACGGCGACGTGCTGCAAAAACGAGACAGACAGACGAATGTAGTGGCCGGGGCATAAATATAAAAGTCGAGTGTCATAAAATATATGCTGAAATTCATTCTCGAAGGCTTCCCCTGCAGCAACGGCAATGGCAACAAACGGAGAACAAAGCACTTAATCCTGACTGAGGCAGGTCGTCTTCCTCGTCCAGATGGGCCATTCTCTGCGGCATTTTCGTTATGACAACATTTACATATTTTCCTTTTTTATCCTCTGCTGCTGCCGCTGCCATTGCCGTTGCTGCTGCTGTCGGTGATGCCTTGAGCAGGATTTAATTACTTAATTTTTTAGAATATTCAAGGTGGGCGAAATTCCAAATTGTATAAATACACTTAAAGGGGAATTTCTCCAGCTTAATTATTTATTCAGGAATTCATAGAATTCACGTTTATTCCCCCCATTAAATGTCTTTCATTTTAATTCAAAAATGCTTTCACAAGTCTAAGCGCCCTTTACTTGCAGCCAAAAAAGCATTTATTTAATTAGTAATTCATCGGAGCATTTGAAAAAGAACTAGTTGATAAATGGATTATTTAATTAAGTCGAGCTTGGTAATTTAAAATTGTTTTGCTTCCGTTTGCGTGGAGTTTAAAGCAAATAAATCATTTTAAGATGAAGAGTTCTCAAAATGTATTTTGCTTGTCTTAAATAAAAGTACATTTAGGTTTTATTCCACTGTATATATTACTTTACTTAAATTTTGAATCAATTTAAATACTTTAAGAATGAAAACCGAGTGTTAAAGATTGCCTAGATGGGTTTTAGAGTCAGCTTTCTCAAAAATGCTTTATTTACTTAGTTTTGGTCAGAGAAATTGCTTCATATTAATCTAAAAACACCCATTTACCCTACGTGAACTCATTTTCCCCCGGAATCACATATATTTTTGAACACCTGCAGCCACCCCCATTTGATGGACGGAATTATCTCTGTCGCCGTGCGCAATCAGCAATCAAAACTGTTGAATGCATACAAGCCCCAATGACGACGCACGTAGCTAATGATTATGGCCGGGTACAGAGTGAAATAGCTACGGCTGGACAAGTGCCATCATCAGGACCATCCCCAATGCCATTGTCGTTGTTTCGGCGGTCAGCGTGTCTGTTCTGGTGGCTCAACCCGTTTGTCATGGCATTCTTCGTTTTATATTAGCCGCAGACATGTTGTGTCTACGTGGAGCTCCCTTACCCGGCGTCCCAGATCCCTCCTCAGTATCCCGGATTCCAGCGCCCCCGCCAAAACCAGTTGACGGAAATTAAATGTTACGACAGCATTCTGGATCGTCCTGTCCGGCGAAACACGGAACATGCAATACGGGAATACAAGCTCTGAAATGCAGAATACGGCAATGGCATTCCCATTGTGTAACTCCTTCCCCCTTGGCGGTGCCGTCGCTGGATTCCGGAATCGGGGCATCAGTCCGCCGCTCCTCATCTGTTTTCGCAGTGGTCGCCGGAGGTGGTGTTGTTGTCATCATCACCATCAGCACCATTACGAATAATGAGTGTGGCTTCTGGGGTTGGGCGGCTTTTCCCCCACTCACTGCGTATTCGCCTTGGTCATGGCATGAAAATTGTTATCTCGCACATTGCAGACGATTTCCGGCAGGCATTTGGACCACGTATGCACACAGACAGGAGACTGCGACTGCGACAGCGACAGCGACTCCGATCCAGATTCGAATCCTGTTGATGTCGGAAGGTCAACAGAAATTAAGTTCGTACCGTTTGCAAATTACAATGGCGTCTGAGCAATTCTGAGTGCAAGCCTTGGCACTTAAGGACACGATACCCGACTTCAAAGAAGGTAATTAAAACAATCCAAGACCAAGAGATATTTAAATAATAATTGTGAATTATTATTGAAACGTAAGAAGTCAATAGTTTCTAGATATTCACACCTACTAAACAAAGGGAATTTCTATTCACATCTATCATGCCTTTTACTTTAATTTTCCTGTATTTAAATTGAGCAAATTGTTCTGTAGAAGGATAAGATCCTTAAGCAGCTCAACCATGCTATCTATAATTATTATACTCTTGTTTCCATGGAGGCCCCCCAAAATCCAGGCAGAAGCTAATAAGGAGTAACCGATTTTGGTTCAATCAGGAGCCATAAGCCCCTGGAAGCAAATTAGCTCGCATTCAATGGCCCTGTGAGGCCCCATCTCATTCAGCTCATCCACCCTTTTCCCTTCGGTCCTGTGAAGGACAACACTTAGGCCCAACACACACTCACACACCACACGGGCAAGGCGTAACCAATACCCAAACATTGCTTCCTCTTTCGGCATCGCAATGACGCTGCTAATGAGCTCTAATAACGATAATGACGGCCACGCAAATAGTAAATATAAATACACAAGCTTATATATGGAATATGTTTATATATAAATTTATATATATATAAATGTATACGTCTGCGGGTGGGTCCCATGAATGGCCCTCATTTGGGGGCATGATAATGGGTCCTGGCCCTGGGGATGCAACTGATTGGCATTGTCGAGGATGAAAGCGATAGTTCGCCGGAATATGCCTCTTAAATATAATGATTTCCCCAAAAATACCAAAGTGATTTTCTAGGAAAAGGGAAAATGCTAACGACAGCTGATGATTGCCTATGCAAACTCATCAGCAACATTTTTGGTAGCTGTATGACGGTACATGTATTTATACTTTATTTTAGGATTCGTGCCTACGTATAGCTTTTTTGGCAGCATTATAATTGAGAGTTTTCTATATAGATCTTAAGTAGATGTTGATAAATATTTGTATAAATCTACAAAGGCTCAAAGATACATACTCTATCAATTATTTCCAAGTATACCCCTTAATCCTTCGTACCGTTTTATCCTTATATGCCATGAACAAATTTATTTTATATTCCCGATTCATCCCTGGAACAAATATGACTGTCAAAGCACCTAAAGCCCACCATAGCCACAAAAGAACAAATTAATTAAATCATTTTAAACATAATTCAAACCAATTTAAATATGTATCCGCTCCGTGGGCATAAGCTCACCCCTCCACGGCGCCCTAATGACATCCCCTAAATCCCGTAATTCCCTCTCGATACTTTAAATAACCGCTTTAATTAAATTTATTGATTTTTGCATTTTAAGCTTTCGGCTTGTTTCGCCTGCAGACAGACAGCGAGCTCGAGGCATTTACTCTGCCGCTGTCGTCGGTGCTTTTTCGGAAATTCGACGACAAACTTAACCCCGACGGAGCAGACGCCGCCAGGTGTTGGGCAAAAGTTGGGAACAAAGCGCAGACAGGACCTCCTCAAGCAGTGCAATTAATTTCGATTGTCGAAAATAAAGCGAGACAATCACGGGGACGGCGGCGAGAACTGGGAGCGTCAAAGTATATATATTAATCAAATGGCGCCAAGGAGGAGGACAGCCGGAAAGGCGGGGTAAAGCGAGGACAGACGCGTCCTGTCTGCCGACATGAAGAGGCCTCAAGGTCCTGACGAAAGGCGCCCCTCCTCTTCCTGAATTACTTTGCTAATTTTCCTGTGCCATCTGTCCTTGCTGCGCCACTGTCTATGTCCCCGCACATACACTCGAATCCCCTTTGAAGGACTCGCTCGAAAAGTCAAAGTGCAATTAGCAGGCAGCTGCCTTCTCCTTTTTATTTATCAGTGCAAATATTTATTTTCAATTTCGTATGCAAATGTCACCGACGCGCAGCGCTTCCTACATTAATCACAGCCACCCAGGGCACACCGCCTCCCCGTTGTTTTCAGTGGACGATGATGTGGTGCCGACTGCGTGGAAGCAGAAAAAATAATTAGGTTGTCATGTTTACGGCGCTGAAATTAGCTGGCAGTATCGGAATGGCACATCTTTGATGTTGATCTCGGGCTGGGCAAAGTAAGTATTCGCAGAAGGCGGAAATTTCCATGACTTTTCACTTTTCCACCTCGCCTTTTTGCGCGTTATGAAACCAGCTTACGAGCTGACCTTATTTCTGTTATGCACAGTTAATAAAATTGTACAAAATTCAATTTAAAGCTTTTCATAAAACATTTCACATTCAATTTATATAAATAAACGGAAAAACATTTCAATTAAAATCATATCTTGATTTGATTTTTATAGCTAATAAATGTGCGAAGGACGAAGGACTTCCTTTGATATTGACTTGCATTTTTGTACCGTGTAACTGGCGACAGACTGAGACGGAAATTGCAGCAAATACACAGGCACAAGTACAAGCGCAGCACACCTTAAACCGGAAGCGGAAACATTATTCCCAAAATGTCAAAAAACATAACAGAAGGCCATTAGACACACTTTTGTTTCTGGGTCAGCCAGCAGACTTCCCGACTTCCAAAAGTGAAACTCGGGAAAGGAAAAAGCCAAAATTGTCTGAGGCCCGGGTGGCCAAAAAAACGTAAGTGAGAGAGAGAGCTGAAACAAAACGAGTTGAACGAGGACTGTGTGGGCGTTTGGACAGGAACTCAACGGCATTCCGGCACTGACCAGGCCACTCTCCTGCTTCTTCGCCCGGGTCGCACGGAAATCAAGTTGTGTCAACAGCTTAAAAGCCAAAATGTAATAAGCCAGGGAAATGTAATGTAATAAAATATCAAATATAAAATGGCGATGGTCCTGGCGGGGGAGCATTTGTTGCCATTAAAGTTTCACTTTGAAATTGGAGGCAGGCGGGGGGCCGGGGAAATCGAGGTCGCAGCCAAGCAAACTGAAGAAAATCCGGTGCGGGCATCTAACAATGCCACGGAACTGGGATGCTCTTATAGTCAGATCTTAAATTCTCAATTGTATCCCTAAGATCCGCTTGAGGATTATGGCCTTAGGGTTTCTCATTCATATTATTAATACTTGTTACTTAATGACTTCTTTTTTCAGATCCCAAGAGATTAGAATACATTTTTTAGGGCGCCTAAAAGTATGGAGAGATATATTTACAACACCTTCTCTATGGATAATCGCTTGCATAAGAAGTTAAAAAACGATTCAAATCTATGTCAGAGCTCTGCAATAAATAATATTGTGGCAAGCTTAAGGCCAAAGTAAATATGCCCGCGCCAAGGGCCATTAAACGGATTGCTTGCCTTTGGATTTTGTGTAGCCGCAAAATATGCAATATTTTATTATTGTTGCCCCGAACAGTATGCAACACTTTATTTCAGCGCCATGCGCTTCCGCTCCAGCTTGGATTTCCTTTTGCAAGGCAGACGGAGAGCAAGGAGAACGAGGAGAAGGTGGCTCTCGGCGAATCTGGAACAGTTCCAAGCCTTGACTTCTCGACGCCTGCTCTTGTGCGAGTGCCAAAAAGTATGCTAGATAGTTTTTACATGCGATTTGAATGAGCACAAGCGGATATCGCGCTGTGCGCTGGAACGCTTAAGTGGCACTCGGAATCATTTTAAAACACTCGAAAGCTGTTTCTGGAGAACAAAATTATTTCTAGCTGGCAAGTTTCTCTTGGCCAAGAGAGAGTCTGCGGTTCCGCACTTTATTAGGGGATTCTGCACACACACTCGCACAGCTTGGCTTTATAAATTTTTGCTTTGAATTTGAGAAGAAACTTTTTGCGCATTGATACGCCACATAATTGAGTTCACAAACGGAAGTTCCTATCCATGGGACATTGAACCAAAACAACGAACAAATGTTTGTAAACTTTTCTCACCAGGTTTTTTGTATTTATTGTGGGCTTGCCTATTCAGTTTGTTCTTTTATTATTTTATTTTTTTTTGCTTGATTCAAGAGTTCAATCAACCCTTTGAAAGTTGGCCGGAACAAAAAGTTGTGAATAACTCGGCTCTGTTGGCCACTCAGACTTTTTAATGACCATCCCGGCGGGACAGAACTTTCCTTTCGAATGCCTTGCCCGAAATTCAAATTAAAGGCCGAGCAGCAGCAGTCTCGTATCCTGTTCCGTAAAAGGGGCAGGACTTTCCTGAGCCCGGCGTTAATTTTATGTCTTGCAGTATGTTGCACGCAATGTAAATGCTAATTAAGAACGGCGGCAAGTGTCTGTGTGCCTGTGTCTGGAGCTGGGAAATCGAAGGGGCGGCCCTTAGCGCCTAATTGCGTAAACCAAGCGTTTGATTGGTATTTGCACAGCAATTGACATTAAACAGTTGAATCAATAAAAAATTAAAACGGAAGCCCACCACAACAACGGCAATCAAGTGCGACTTTTGGCAAATATTTAATGTGCTTTGGGCGGTCAGGGTTAAGCGGGCTCGGGGCTCGGGGCATTGTTTTAACCATCACCCCCCATCCCCCAGCCTAATGACTAACTAAACAAGCTGTTATTCCCCCAGCGATATTATAGAGCAACAATATTATTATTAGCCAGAACAGCAAACGGTCATTGGCCTACTCCGATGGAAGGAGTCAAGAAACCTCAATTAGGCTGTCAATCAACACATCAAACGGAGTCAAGTCGCCTCGTTTTAGCCGTCGACATTCCGCCAAATAATAGAGCTATTGATTTTCCACCCCTTAGCCTCCATTCCTGACCCCGTTCTAATGACTATCGCGGCTCCCTGCCCGTGGGCGTTGGCTGACATGCCCCAGGCAGTCCTTGATCGCCTAATTAGCTGCCTGTCCGCCGAATGGATGCCTCCTGATTTCCCTCGTTTGCCGGAAAAGGAGCACTAAGCCCGTAGAAATTACCCGTCAAATAAGGCAAATAATATTTTGCAGTCAGTTCAAGTGCTTACAAAATGCTTAAGTATCCGGGGAGTAAATATTTAAGGATGTAAAGCTTCTTCAAGTAAGTTCAGATAAATTCAGGTAGATATTAAAATGGGAAATTTAAAAAGAACTTTAAAATGCTGCTTCTCCATTTTGTTTCTCAGGACTTTCACGCAATTTCTCTTTCTCGAAGATTGCTGCCACTTCAAAATGCAAGCTCCTCTAGGCCTTTATGTATATTCCTCAGCAAAACAAATAAATGTATCTCCTGAGTATCGGATTATCCATTTGTTTATGTCTGCTAATTGCCCCGAAGAACAACCACTTCAGACGCTGGATTTTCCCGTATGAACACGGAGATTCCACAGCTGGAATGTGCATGACGGCGAGGTGAGTTCCCGGGGCTTATTCGCCAGTTGATAAACGAGCGGAACTGCAAGGGACTGACTGAATCTGACTGAATCTAAGCCTTTGTTCGATTTAATTATCGGTTGCACAAAGGGCTGGGCGGGCGAAGACTTGCCGGGCTTCGAGGGCACATCCTTGCGGCATGTGGCATTTGGCAGGGATGTAACAAAAAACCAATAACGAAAGTGGAGTTGCATTGCCGGCGATGTCAGCATCCGTGCAGGAACCCAATCCCACCCGTCGTCCACGAGGAATGCTCAAACTCGCCCCTTTATCGATTAGCGCTTGTAACGGCCCCTACCTTTGGGAATGTATGGTTGCACTTGACGAAAAAGGATTGGTTATATTAAACATATATTTTTAAACAATATTTTTACAATGAATAAGTAAATCTTTAGAGTTAAATTTAATTGTAAATAAATAATGTTAAAAATATTTTAATATACGCAATAACGAAGTCTGTTGTTTCTTTTTTAAAGTGTACATACAGTGTACACAAACAAACATGTTACTAAAACTGCTGTAACCAGTGACCTCTCATCCCCAGACCCCATCGAAGGGCTGGGGGTTAAAAGAGAGGCTACCAGAGCAAATGACGCTGCAAATGAAAGCAGGAAACGTTGCCGCATTCATTCATTTTACACACAAAAGCCATTAACCGCTTTGATTCCATTGTTTTGTTTGTCATCATCATCATCAGCAGCAGCACCGCCATCACCGTCCCACAACTACTACGCCCACACCCATTCCCAGTCCAAAATCCCATTCCCGACCCACGTAGAAATCCAGGAACTTCGCCACTTCAATTCCCCATTCCCTGCAAGGGGTCACGGGTCACCAGAGGACAAGGGTATGGGTGAAGTCAAGGCTGTGATTTACACGATTTGCCATTTGATTTTTAATGGACTTGGCGTCATAGAATCTGACACTAACTCCGAGGGCAGTTCGGTTCACTTTAAACTAATTGAATTCGCTGAGGGGATGAGAGTTAAGGATCCAAGAGAATACTTTTATTTTAAATATTTATTTCTTTTGGACATTTTTTTAAAACATAACTAAATTAAATAAAAATCAAGTTTAAATTAATTACACGTTCAAGACTTTTAGAACACAAAACTATTATTTTCAAATCAATGTTCACAATTAAATGAATCTTGAAATCTGTAAATTCTATTTGTTGTTCCTAACTTAACCCTTCTTTTCCCACCTATGACCTTAGGACGCTTCCACGAGGCCCTAAACCAAGCACTTTCACCCATTTCAGGCATTGTTGTCCCTCTTGCGCCCCAATATTATTATTATTGAAAGACTTTTGCTGAGCTGCGGGTTTTATAAAGTGCTTGCGGTTCCTCTTTTCCCCATTCCCGTGCCGTGGACCATCATCTGGCGCGGACCCCGTAGACGGTCTCCGTCCGGTGATGGCAAAAAACAACTCTTGCGGAAAAATCAACATTGCACAAAAGTTTTCAGCGCCCTCGTACCGCCGCCGCCGCCGCCCAGACTCGCTATCACCATCACCCACAACTACGACTGCCCGTCGTCGTCATCGTTCATTTCGCTCCCTTTGCATTGCTTTTTTGTTTTGGCTTAGCGTTGATGATGTATGCACTTTGAAAGAGTTGAGCAAAGTGGTTTTTCGGGTTTGATGAGCTAACGTCAAGTCCACCGCCCCCAGGCCCACTTTCCGGCTGAGAAATATGAGCATGTGCTGGTGTTTGATTTTCCCGAATCCGTGTGTTTGAATTGGACTGCTGCCATGAAGTTATTAATGGACTTCAATGGGGTTTCAATTATGCGATTTCTGCGATTTGAATTTGAATGATATTTTTTTGATTGTTTGCTTGCATTTGACCGAGGATTCTGCAGTTTGGTGCTCTGAAATGCATTGTTTAATTTAATCAGAGCCACTAATGGCTTTGCCACGGGTCAACTCAAGCGACAATTAATTGGCGACCAAATCATATTGAAAGTTTATATATTTCATGATATCAAAGAATTTATGAACGCATATTTGCACAACTCTTCATTTAAAATACCATAAATTTATCAGACTTTAACTCGAATGAATAATAAAACGTTTTTATTATGACGAATATAAGTCAAACTCATAATTCAGTTTTTGAAACTTGGCATACGCAGCAATTCCTCTCACAAATAATGTAAAATATCTTTTATTTTATTGTCTAAAATTAGTAATCACTTAATACATTCATAATAAAATAAATATTTAAAATTTGTATTCTATGTAAAGTTCCCCTTTCAATCATTTTTACTTGTTATTATTTATATTATTATTTTAAACTTAAAGGTACACCTGAATATGTCAAAAATACCGAGTACCTTTAATATAAGTATATCCCCACTATTATGCAAATGCATTTCGTAATTAACATAGTGGAAAGGCCACATTTTGAATGCATTTTTTTACACACTAGTCCCAATTCGACGATGTTCAACACTGATTTCTTGTTGATCTAGCAACCACAACCACGAGCTTTTCTCCCGCGTTCCAATTTCTTTTTCGGCAACATCCAGACAAAGAAAATGTAAGTCTCATTGCAATATATAATTAATTAACACGAATTTATTAACAAAAAAGTGCTCTCAGAGCAATAGAAAACGCCAAGCACCAGGAAAACCACTGCAATGAAGCGGAAATTCCAAGAACTCGAAGAACAACCTGGTTTCCAGGAAACTCTAAGCGGAGATGAGCACATGTTTGATATCCCACAGTTGCAGGTGCTCGATATATTAAGCCAGGAATCGGATACGAGCCAAAGTAAGTCCGCAGAAGAAAATCCTTGTCCAAACACTCCAACGGAAGCCGATGTGCTCAATATATATAAGGATGTGACCAAGGTCACGAAAATAGAACGCTATCTGAATTTGCTATACAGGTAAGTTGCTTTATTTTGTGATTATTGTGAGCCATAAGTACCAATGCCTTCTTGTAGACCGTTCACTTGCTTCCTCAACACCAAATGCCATTACAATCTGAGAAATCTGCGACTCTGTCTGCCCGGCAGCATCTACGAGCCCGATAAACACATGGCCCTGGTGACAACCCATCGTATGCCCACCGGCAGCATCAAGGTCTATGCCAATGGTAACATATATTGCCAGGCCTACACCCGGAACACTGCCTGTCGGGTGCTGTTCAACTTTTCGGAGGCGCTGGCCGAATTGGGCGGCTACAACCCCTCTCTGCGTCAGCCGAAGTTCAACCTGGTCAACGCAACCTTCTGCATGCCTTTTCCTCTGGACCTGCAGGCTCTCAACGCGCGTCATAAGGCCAACACCGTGTACGTTCCCAAGAAGCATCCGTTTCTGACCTACAAAATATCGAAGACCAACATCAAGTTCGCTATCTTCCCCGTGGGCTATGTGTATGTAATGTTCTGCACCGGCCCGCATCAGACCCGGCAGGCCATAGCCTTTGTCCTGCACATCCTATATCCCTGCCGGGCCTCCAGTGAGCAGACTTTGAGCGATCCCGAGCTCACTCTTGGCGATATCAACTTCAAGTTGCTCTGGGAAAAGGAGTTTCAGAGGGATGACGACTTCTCCATCCAGTGGAATTCAACTCCCCGTTAGGCTATAGCTGTAAGATTCGCCTGAAGAATATTTTGAATATACATAACTTTAATTCCGCCACGCACTGAAAGTTTTCATAACCTGCACATGAGCTTAAATGGATCATAAATGTCCGGATACTGCCCGGAGGAAGACAAGTGGTTGGAACAGTGTTATGCCTGCTTCAAGGTGGGGTATACACGGGAAGTTTCTTCTAAAGTCAAGCATGCTTTCACAAGTCATTGCGTTTTATTGGAACCCCGGGAGACATGAGACGGCGTCAATGAAAAACCAAGTCAGAAATCACTCTGGGAATTTACAATGTAGAATTCCAACTGCAGCTCACCTGAAAACCGACTGGCTGTTGTGGTGTGACGGTGGGACGGACATCAACTAACATAATAAAAACGACAGCGAGCATGACAAAGCGGCAAAATCGAATCGGCAGCGAAAATGTGTCAAATGGAATTTGAAACCGTAGCTCCATCAGTGTCCTCGTCCGTCCAGGTGGCATCGATTTGCGCCATGAAAAACAATTCAGTCATATTTGTGTGCTTTTCGCCTTTTTGTGTGTTTGTTTTGTAAACGCAGCCGCTCAGCAACGGAATCGGGCCTCTGGTATTCGCAATTTGTGCTGTTACGTGCCGATAATTTGGGGCGTTTTCCGTTTGTCATTCCAACCGCACGACATGTACACAGCCGAGTCACTCCTCTATTTGGATTCTCATATTGGACAATGATGCTGCTGGCCTTGTCCTGCGGCCTGAAGGGCTGTACTCATCTGTTAAATATAATTTTCCGATTTCAATTTGTAGCGGTTTTCAACTCAAACATCATTTACATAGATATGAGCCTAATCCCAATTAATATAAATTTTTTGATCAGCTTTTTCAATTTCTTCCAAAGAGGAATTTCTCCATTGTGGCCATGGCTCATCCGGAGGATAAATCCCCATAAGTAAGCACACAGTTTTGGTGGATTTACCAGATTAGAGCTCTTAATAACCGAACAAAAATGAAAACCAACTTAGCTGCAAATTCAGAGCTTAAATGCTGAGAAAAAAAATATTTTTGCTGAAAAACAAATTAACTGAATTCTGCTCATTTGAATTCCAGGCGCAGAGCTAAAAATGCAAAAAGTAATTAATATCCTGGCGTTCGTGTGTCCATGGTCCAAGCTTTGCATTCTGATCCCGCAGGACTGCTGTATGGTGGCCGGCCCGTGGAGGGCTTGGAGAGCTTTGTGGGTTGGGTGGACTGCATTTTCATAATTTCAGCACAACAGCGGCGAACAAAACGTCGGGGAAGTCCCGAAGGGAGCGAAACGAAGCGCAGTAAATTCCGACGCACTGGAATTTATGCAGCAAATATTAACTTACCGCACACACACGACTCCTGGCGCATAAATCCAAGGCAAGCAGCAGGAGCAGGACCAGGAACAGGACCCGAACCAGGACCAGGAGCAGCCAAATGATCCCCGTCCCGCCGATTTGTGCTTGGCCAGCAAGAACTGACAACAAAACTCATTAGCAGACCCGGCGACCGTGACCGTCGCGCAAAATGGGCGTGGACCTCGTCCTCGTCCTCGTCCACATCCCATTCCCAAATGGGCGTGGTCCGCCGGTCAACCGCAGCCCGGGAAAGCCAAAGAACTGGAGAAAAGTCGAACAAAAAAGGAACGCAGCGTGCACTTCCGTTTGCGAAAAGTTCTCGTTATTTTATTCATATTTTCGCAGGCTGCACTTTATCTCGCTGCGGCGGTCTTAGTTGGCGAAATTGTGTGCAACCACGAAAATCTAATAAGCGCGCAAATTTGTTGACATTGCGCAAATGTTTTTTACGGGCCTAAGAGCCGAAACTTTCGCCCGTCCAGCCTCCGAAATCGCCCAAGCCCGCCTTCGTTAAAGATGGCTGTGGTCTGGCCTTGGTCCTTAACCCATTTTGTGGCATTGCCAGATTCTGTTTTCGGCAGCGAGGAAATGAAAAGTTTCCATCTGAGCCAATTTGGAAGTAATTAAGCTGGGCGGAACTTAGTCTCCCCTCTCAGCCTTCGTAAATAGAACGGAAAAATTATTTATTTTGTACAAGGCGAAGCTTCCATTAAGATTTTTATATAAGTATGTATAAAATATATATCCAGTTCTTCTGAATGATTCGAAAAGAAAGGAAAACATATATTCTCCCGTTTTTGGTGTTATGGAAGAAGGTGTCCAAACATGGTTATTAACCAGAACATCGAGCACAAAAGGGCCTCAAGATCCTCTTATAGATGGGAAAGTCGAGCTTTTCTACCTTCTACCATAAACCAGCTAAAGGCAGACGAAAGAAACCAGTCTGTAGAGGAAAAACGTGAAAGCCTCCAAAGGATGCGGCTGATAAAGGAAGTGTTTCCAGCCGTCAGGACCGTCCATCGACCGTCAGAGGCGGCGGCGAGACAATTTCATTAACCGCTGCGCTGTTTAAAGGCCAAGACTTCGTCCCCTTTGATTTTTATCGGTTGACCTCGACACGAGAGTGTCCTGTCTGACAGGATTAAATGCGAGCACAGTCCCGGGGCGGGGCGTAAAGTTTTTAATTATTTTTGCGGTTTGAAAATGCATTCCTGACAGCGCCCCCCCCGCCTGTCAAGGCAAAGGACATGCGGGCGCAAGGATGCGGGGTAAAGGAGCAACCGCAGACACCCCGACTTTTATCAGCGCCTTGCAATTGTCATGTGCGCGGGCGAGCTTACTGCATTCATTCGAAAGAAAAGTGCAATAACATGTTATTTTAACCCAGAGAGGACTTCCTCATCCTGCTGCTCCTCCTCCTCCTTGGTTATTCCCAGCATGATTGTTAACGGTAAGCGGCTTTTAAACATTCACTGCCTTATTACGAAATTACAAGCGGATGACAGTGACGAGGGCGGTCCTGCGCTGAATTATTCGAAATTCGCCAATAATTGAAAAGGAAAAAAACACCGACGGAGTAAACCGAATCAAAGGAATGGGTGAGCTGGACACTCGAATCATCTGAAATCAATGAAAAATTCAGTGATTTACATTTCCATTCAGAAGTTTTTTGCTCATTATGGAAATTTATTTATTACGCCCCCACGTTTTGAATAAAAAATCGAGAAAAAATTAAACCAAATGAGAAAGAAATGGAGCAGCTTACGCCAAATAAATGCAGATTCAACGGATTATTTATCAATTTAAATTATTGAAAATGTACACAACATGACTCTGATGAGTTAATGTTAATAAAATGTATGTCATTTTTGTAAAGTTTCCAGTTTAAAGGGCAACCATTTAAGACATTAAATTGAGACTGTTAAGAACACTCCAAGTTTTTCCTGGCTTATTAAATTTTCAAATAATTCTAAACAAATATTTTAAATATCCGATTTTGTTCGTTTTAAATGTTTTCTTTATTGTTGAATAGTCAAAGCTCAAGCCTCGATCCCATTCCCTGTTCTCGTGCCATAAGCAACTAATATTATGCTGGCAACACTTATCGAAAGCCTTCAAGAACTTTATCCATTCCCATTTGCCCTTTTGTGCATTTACCAAGCTCACTCCCTATGCAAGTTTCAAGGAATTCCAACTAAAGCCATATTTTTCGGAGTACGGCATGGATTTGGCCATGGCTAAAAAGGCACCCAGAAAGGAGGGCAGCTATTTTTCGAAGAAATATCCGTACAAATTTTCACAATTAATATGCACTTCCTGTGCAGACGACTTGCAGGCAGTTTTGAATGCAACCGGCAACAACAACAAGTAGGAGGGAATAAGGACTCTTTTTTTATTTTTTTGGGAGCGAGGAAGTAGCATTCCGCTCCTCAAGCGAAACCCACACCGCCTCGAAGTTCACATGTGAGTTCATTGCTGCCATTAATGAATACGTGTGCAGCAATAAAGCCATTTTTTATGGGCAAAAGTCACGTGAGAAACTATTTAGTACATTTACGAGCGGCCCGGGGTAGCAGGTGAGGTGAGGTGAGGTGAGGGAGTGCAGCTCTGGTCGGTGCAACTTTGTGCCTGACACAGCCAGAAGAAAGCCAACTTTCTTCCTACATAAATACTCTGGCCCATTGTGTGTGAGTGCTGTGGGTTGGCGGTGTGTGTATCTGTGTGTGTTAGTGGGAACCCCAAACGAATCACGGCAAAAAGTGAAAATATTTTCTAGTTACTCACATGCATATTTATATAAGTGTGCTTGTAAGCAGGAACCACACAAACACTCATATGAAATTAAAAGAAAGATATTTCCGAAAGGCCCGACTAGGAGATACTCCTTGAAGAAAGATTGTCAAGTTCATGGGAGTTGTTTAGACCGCATAAAAATATATATAAATTAATGGTTTAATTAATTTCGTTATGAAAAGCTAAGATAGATCTGATTATTAACTATCAACAATGAAGGCTTTAAGTTTATAGCTTTACCAGGAAATATTATATATAATACAGTTGTAAGATCAAATAATATATTTTGAAGGACATTTTGCAAAGGAGTTCGTGTATGTGAGACGAGGTACTTTTTTTTTACTTAAAGCTTAAAGAATTTATAATATTAGATCCATTTAATTTTTACCATCTTTAAGGGGTACGTTTCCTTAACACTCTACCTCTGCCATGCATAAAAAGCAAAGCACTTTGTGTGCTGCCTGAATTAATTTTTGGCATTTATCAACTAAGCAAATTGAAATCGTGTCGGTTGAGTCTGGCATTCCTAACCCAGTTTATTGTTAGGCTTCCTTTGATATGCGCACTCGAACTCTTTTTCTAGGGGGTCTTGGGTATGGCTGTTTGTACGACTTCAACGTATCCGATGTTGTTGAACAAGTAAATCAAGGAGTTTTTGATACTTCCTCAACGTTTTTTGGCACATCAGATAATTGATTTCAGGTTGAAGCGACTCTCTGGGGCGTTAATGAGTGACGGTTGGCAAAGTTTTTGAATTGTTGAGAGTTTTTAGAAAAAGAAAAGGAATTACAGGAGTTCCCTTAATGGAATAGGTGGGGTTTAAGAGATATTGTAACATTTAGAGCTGTGTGGTACTCTTTTAAAATTTTTATTATTAAGATCTATCTATCTGAAATAAGGAATAAAGACCAAAACTGCAGGATCTTATCTTATTATATATACACCTAGCTTAGTCACTTTCTTGGCTCACACACTCTTGAGGGTCTGACACCGACAGTCGGTCATAAAAGCACAGAAACTTGTGCACTTTATAGATCTCTTACTAGCATTACGACCTTGTGGGGGTGGGAGTGGCTGTATTTAGTGGGCGGTTGTGTTGCGGCAATACGGCAATGCACCCATTAGGCCGACCGGTAAATGAGCATTGAAGCAATTCATAAAACTGCCCAAACAAAAAGCCAATTTTATTCGCCCAAGGCACGCGTAAGTGGCGGCTTTCCTTTCTTTGCTGCCCTGGCGCCATTGTAATGGGACTACGGCTGTAGTTGAGAGAGTCCTTAGTCCTTAGTCCCTAGTCCTTAGTCCGAAGTCCGGCTGGGCGATGGTGAAAACGTGTTTACGCTTTTATTATGTAAAGAACCGGACAAGCCGCCCCGCCGGCCGTAAAAGAGCCGACGCACACTTGAACTCCACAAATCTGCGTGGAGTGTTTTAGGCACGAGCACTCGCACTCGCTCACGGCCCTGGGTCCGACTCCTGCGGCTCCTGGACCCACTCCCTCTCCTCCGTGTCCTGGCGCGGCCGTAACGTATGCAAAGTAATTGTGCGCATTAAATATGTTCTGTTTTTATTAACTGCGGCTGCGGTAGCTGCTTCCTTCACTCTCTTAACGAGAAACAATTAAGAAAAACAGGCGCGTATCATAAAAATTAAAATTATGCAAATGCAAATTTTGAAGCAACAGCGTATAAAAACGAGTGGGATTTTCTTCTCTTTTTTTTCGAGGGCAATGCGGCAAAACTGCAGGCAATTTTTGTACATTTTGTGTTCGCTCCTCCACGCTGTTTTTGGCCTTGTTTACATTTATTTCTCCTCCATTCAGAGTATGCAAATCCCATAAAAACTCATTTTGAGCCAATTGACTGCATTGTTGTTATTATTGTTTGGCTTCGTCTTTGAGTTTTTCTCTTCCTTTTTTCTGGCTCTTGTTTTTTATGCGTGCTTTTCACTGGCAAAGTTCTTTTATTTTAAGCTTGAAATGGTATCATGAAAGGGAGAAAAAATGCAGAGCAGACGATGTCCTTTCCATCATCGTCTCTTCTGCTCAACGGTAATTAACTAAAATCGTGCTTTTATTTGCCAGACAACGGGAGCGAGGAACAATGGAAAATCCGTTCATTTGCGAAAATTGTTTAGCTCCGGAAGAATAACAGAGGGACGGGGGAATGAGCAGCGAAATCGCAAATGGAAATCTAAAAATCCACTGCTGGGAAATGTAACTGTAAACGGCTACTAATACAACTGATTTCCCACATCGATGGCACTGGGAAAAATTGTTAAGAGTCTGTCAAAGTGCTTGAGTGTTTAAGGGAAGGGAAATTCAAATATTTTGGTTGTAAATTTATTTTTATGGGTTCTGAAATGAGGGGAAAAGTAGGTAAAAGAGTGAATAATTATCAGATCCTTAACAATGTCACTTATTTTCATCGGGAATGCTGTAGATCTTACTAGGTTTTATAAAATCACTGATCCAACGTATTTGGGGATTTATTGTATTGCATATTGCAGACCTTTTCACACGAATTGTATAAAGAATTCAAAACTTTATTGCTTTTCGTAGCATATATCACCTTTTTATATCAAAACATGATTTATTGCAAATGCTTTGCTATATTTTTGTTATCTTAGTTTTTCGCCACAGTGTGTTTTCTCTGCGTTTCAACCAACTTTCGCGGAACTCGCAATTCTATACCCAAACATACACAGAAGCGCTTGTTGGTTTTTAATTTTATAGCCAAACAATATGCTTACAGATTTCGTTTGCAGTTTTTATTAAAAATCGATTGCAACACACCCACCCAGAGGATCTGGAATAGAAAAAATACATGCACTTGAAGCTGAAGCTCTTCTCGCTGTACAGCGGGCTTAGCAATAATACTCGTTTGGCTTGTGGCTTTGCAACTCACATATGTATATCCGATATATGCTCCGCATGTGTGGGATCGGATGCTGGGCCCAGCGATGAAGTAGTGCGCTTCGCATTGGTAGCAGCAGCAGCCAGGTAATACCATGCCCGTATTTCTGTGTATATTGACATGGTCGTGCTCTCAAATTAATCATGGAGTCTCCAGCGGATGCCATACACGTGCACCGTGAATATGAAATTCCTAGACATACTCGTTCGTACGTACCACGTATGTCTGTGTGGAATCGGAACTGTAATTAAAATTGTAGAAAGCTGGCAGTGCCAGAGGTATTTGTTACACGAACCACAAACACCCGCACTCACATAGAGCCCAAATGAACTCTCGACATTCAATTGTATTTAGCTAAATATTAATGGTCAGTTGCAATCAATCGTTTATTATGTCGAGTGCCAGGTATTATGAATTACCAAGTCAGGCTATTGAATATACATCTCCTGACTGCATTTATTAATTGCTCAATAGCTTAGCCTTTTGACCAGAAGTTCGGGTCAAGCGTTGTTCATTTAATGTAACTGTATTTTATGGTATTGTTTTGGCCCTGGACGAAATTGCTAAATTTGTTTTCTGAGATATTAAGGAAATTGCCTGCTGTATCATAATTTTAGGTTTCAAATCTTTTTGATTGTAAACATAGGGAAAATATATACAGTCTTATTAGGCATATTTTCCGAAAAGATACCCATAAATTGACTTTAACTTAAGATTTATTAAGGCTTTAATTAAAACGCCTTCAAAGAAGAGACAAACTTTAATCTAAGAGTTTTGCCTCAAAGGTTGCCTCGAACTTCCACTATTGCAACGCTGTTGTATCCGATATAACCATATCTTAAAGTCACTCTTGCAGTAGCTATATATCGGAGAAGTATCGACCGGATTTATACACTTTGTTGTTGCTTCAGCATATCGCCACTTCACTGTGCACGCATATCCCGACCATTATCCAGTTGCTCCCTCCATGGATGTGTGGGTATATACTTGGTTGTGAGGATGTACACCCATATACACCCGCTGCAGATTACCAAAGTCGCAGCTAACATATTTTTCAAAAGGAAAAAAAAAGAAATGTGGAAAAGAAAAGCGGATAGGAAATGCTGGTGGAAAAAGAGCTGGAAAAAAATGGGAAACTGTTGCAAGTGTGCTAAAGTTTCATGCTTCATTGGATGCCGACGCCAGGGCCCGTTACCCATTTTCCATTTCCCATTTTCCCGGGGTCCTTGGAGCCCGTTTTCTTGGCGGCCACGTCGAGGCACGCGCTCTCCAAGAACAATCAAATTTGCAGCGAGCTTCTCCGGGTGTAATATTCCGGCCAGCCAGACAGACAGACATGAGGTCCTCGCCACATCCTCAACCACCTCCCGAACCCCAATCCCGATCCAGCTGCACCACATGCAATAATGTGATGCGGCGGGGGTGGCACTTTCATAATCGAAGCACTCGAAACGCCCGAAGTCCCGTTGCCGAAAAATCCTCCTGGGGCTGGTGGGCCCCATTAAAGCCATAACAGAGCATTTGAAATTTAAAAGGCCAACTCCCCCGAACTTCGACTTCCATTGTCTGCAGCCACTTGAGCACACATATGCTTAACGCTCTTCAGTGGTGGGACCCTTGGCATATATGGTATATTGCCTGGCGGATATATCCCTTTATAGTTGGGGAACGAAACCCTAAACGGTCGCCACCCGCCCGTGCCTCTTTCACTTTTTTATTTGCATATTTTAATGCAAATTGTGCAGAATTAATTTAGTGCTGTTTAGTCTCGAACCTCGAACTCGGGCGCGGGCTCGAACCCAACTCCGGCCCAGAGCTGATCCATGTCCTCCCCCCACATTTTTCCCTGTGTGTCTGTTCGGTTCGTGTCGCGTGGGTGGCTTTCGTTTCATATGTAAATATTCAAGTTTCAAGTTATTTTCCCTTCAAGTTCGTCGTCGTTGTCGTCGTCGCCGTCTCCATTGTCGTTTTACTTTATTGTTTATGCCCGAATTGTGTTCGAGGGGCACTGGAGTGTGGCCTAGTTTTGGGCCAAGGGGCAATGAATGTGCGAAAAATATTTTATGAGCTATATTATGTAAACTGAATTTAGTTTTTCGTTCCCGGGGCCGAGCATCATGTCGGTTTTTCGTTTGACATTATTTGCTCTCTCTCTTATTTGGGTCTCATTGTGAAAGTTTGTTGGCCAAACATTTCTGGGGCATTCGAGTGGCAGGGAATTCGGTCTGTTTGCCTGTGTGAATAAACTAATCCGGACACGATTTGGGTTTAAGAAATGTTCAAATTCCATTGAAAGTCTCATTAGCCCCGGCTAGCTCTCAGGCACTCGCTGGGATTCGCTCTCGCTTGAATATTCATGCGTGAAAAGGCGACAACCAAGAGAATTATTACATGGAATTGCATAAAAAATGTTGCTCACGTACAAAGGAAATGAAATGAAATGAATTTCTGAGCCGTCCTTCACTTTGTCCGCTAGTTATCTGGCTCCGTTTCGCTCTTCCGCTCCTTTTTTCCTTGCTGCAGCTGGGCCTTGGAGCGCCGAGGGCTCAGGGAAATTTATGCTGATCATTCATAATGTCAAAGACGCGACGCCAAAGGATGCTCGGCACTGCTCTGCGGTTCCAGGACCTCGGACTAGGCTCGACACCAGCGAGAATGAATGGCCCAGGTCAGGGCAGGACCACTGATAGCCTGGCCCAGAAACGCCCAGCTTCTCGTATTCGCCCCAAATTTGGTTAACCCTTGAGGAGCCAACGTTGCGTATGAGTGATATTTTTTATTTTTGTGCCAACGTGGCGTATGGGTAATTTTATATAATATATTTTTGTTAAAGGAGGTTTGCTTTAAAGGGTAGTTTATCAAAACTACTGAAGCATGGCAAAGAAAAATTGCTACGGATTATTATAAAAAATAAAAACAAAGATTTACTAAGAAAACATAGCAAGTTAATACGTTTAGCAATACTTAAACTCGGAATAATTTCCTATAAAATCTGATTTTCCTTAAGAATATCCCTCAGCCAAAAGGGTTAAACTTTTTCCTGCTAAAATCCACTTTCCCTGAAGCACTTTCGGTGCTCAGCTTTTCGCGGGCTTCTAATCATCGCCGTATTATCATCGCAATAGCGCCAAATGAGGCGCTGTGCAGGGAAAACGGGGGAAAAGTGAGTTTCCATTTATGGCTAAACAAACGCTGTGTCTCCCCTCGCGCCCAGCCGAAATTATTTGTATGTAAAGCAAGCAGAGTCTGGGGAAATCAGCAAAGCACGTCAACGAAGAGCAACAGAAACACGAAAAAAACTGTGCACAATAAGAAGGGAAAATCAATTTCCGCTTTCGAAATAATTCCAAAGCCATACAAAGGCGGCATCCAAAGCCGGGGCTGAGCTCCGGCTAAAGCCAAAAAGGAGCAGAGATGTACCGAGAAAAAGTCGCCATTATCCTGTGCGGCAGCGAGATAAGATATTTGCACAAGAATGGCATTCAGTTGATAAAATCCGATTTGAAAATGAGCGAATGCCTGGCAATGAGCATGGATCGAAGGACTCGCCCTCGAAACAGAGAGGACTCGCTGCCTGCTCGGTTGGGATAACAATTTTATAAATAAATATTTGTGCGGGCGACAGTCCTCCTCGCTCGCCGGCTGCCTCTTTGCGTTTCGCTTTTGAACTCAACTATCGGGCGATAAATCATTTGAAGTTCCCTTGCCCTGGAACAATTGGCCCGGTGACAATCTCTGTCCGGACAGAGGACGGAGGCCTCCTTCCGCCCGTTCCTTTTTTCTTTACGCACTTTTGGCCCCGTAAATCTGTGCCGGAGAGGCACGGCACTGGCAAAGAAGAAGGCACCGCTCAAGGAGAGAAACGGAAGCGTGTCTCCGACTGATAGCCCCAATGACTTCCGTTCCTGGCGTTTAATGCTTTTTAATGAGTTGCTGCTGCAAACTGTTCGAGGACATCGGAGATGTGGATGTGGACCTGAGTCCAGACCTGGATGTGGACTTCAATGTGGAAGTGTGTATTGGTACATCGACATGGGCAGCTTAATCGATTTCATTGTCGGCTAGCCGAGGTTTCAGGTCAGGAAATTGCTCAAGTTCCTCGAAACTCTTAAACTTTAATTTGCGCACAGAATTTATAGCCTACCTTTTGGGGCATTTTATGGCCTTCGAATGAGCGTAAGTTGCAGGAAATATGACATAAAAAAGGATATGGGATAAACCTGATAATCAATTTAATAGAATAATAAGACAACGAGTAAAGTAATAAATTAGCTAGATTTGCTTTGGTATAATTTATGACTCTAGATCTTAATGGAATAAACAAAATACTTATTAATTATCCAAGTAAATCTTTTAAATCATCTAAAGCTAGTTCATAATTTCCCTAAGCTCTGCCTAAGTAAACTCCATATGGGGAGTGAAAATGTTTTCAGGAACTGGACTCGCCCTGCTGACTGCTGCCAGCAAATTGATGGTCTCTTGTCCTTGCCCTCTGGTGCCCGATTTGAGTATTGTGTCCAAATCGTTTTCGGACGACAGTTTAGAATTCGATTGGCCCAGAATGGACACACAGCCTGATTACTTATGCCGGTCAGGTAAATCTTGTAAAAATTGTCTCCTCCCTTGGCCGGCACGATGGCGGGAAGGCAGGATGCTGAAGGAAGTCCTGCCTTTTCACTTTGGGCTTGGTTTGGCCGACTTGATTTGTTGGTTGTGTCTTAAAGTGGGACTTGAATTTGTTTTGGTCACCGGCAGAGCGCGAGTAGCGGAGCCATATGTCTTGGTTGCCATGGAACCAAGATGAATGCCCCGGGGCCGCGGGTGTTTGGCTTCCTTTCCGGGACTTCCCCTAGCTGTACCCGCCCCTTGACAAATGAGTGGCCCAAAGGTCGTTGTCAGGGTCGCGATTGCCACTGGCCTGCGTTGTTTTTTATTATTTGTTTATGCGTTGCCCGTCCGGCTCTCCAGCTCTCCAGCTGTCCGGCGTTCTGGTCTATTGAAAAATCTCTCTTCCGGCCAAGGCGAAAACAAGAGATGAGGCAGCGGCAAAAGTAATGCAGGAAGATAAACAAGTAGCCGCAAATGGCCAAGTCAAGACCCGAGTCCACGTTCTCGGCCAGGACCTAACAAATTGTGGGCAATATTTTCATTTCATCAAGAGTGTCCTTGGACGCGAGGCTGGGCTGCCAGCGCCTGGGGGCGCGTTGGCAACTTTATTGCATTATTGAAAAACTTGTCAAAATATTTTGAATGTGTAGGACGGCTCTTGGCTCTTATTAAATTTCCCCAGCTCCGCCCGCGCACATAATTTTATGAAAATATTGTATTTCCTGGTCCTGGTCTTTTATTAGAGTCTCATATTTACTTTGTGTTTATTTTGAGAACTTACCTCGGACGACGAGACTTGGGAATATGCATTTTTAAGCTAGTGGCTCTGTCTGGCTCCGGTAACTGGAATTGCTCATGGTTTAATTAACGCAAATGGCAATATTAAAATTTGATGCATTTCATATTTTATGCAAGTAAGGAATTTTATCGGCAACATTCATGTTTTTTCAGTATATTTATGTTCTGCAATCAAGTGGAATTCTTTGTGGTTTAATTAAATTGCTGTTGATCCTTCCCAGAACCGTTGGCCATGGTTTTTTCTCTGCAAGGAAAATGTGAAATATTTATATATTAAATATTATGTGCAGGTTTTTATGTGTCTATGATTTGTGGTTTTAGGAAAGCTTAAATGAAAATGAACAGATTTAATGAATTATTATTGTCTGACTATGTAAAGCTGATTGTTGAACTTTAGTTTTGATTTAAATACAAATAAATAACTTAGAGAGTTTCAGAAATATTGCATATTTTTTCATTTATTTATGACAAGGTATTAATTATTAGCTTATAATAGGAGGTTCATTTGACCTAAACCTTTTAAATTTCCTTATTTTTATGCCAAAAATGATTGAATTTATTTTCTCTCCAATCCACTATCTATCCACTTCGGCTTTTACAATATATATCATGACACGAACACATTCCAGGTTATCCCAGGAAATGTTGGTTTCAATTGCAGCAGTTTCCAGAAAAACTAATTGATGGAAAATACCTGACAGACGGACCCCTCACCCAGGGCACGTCCAGGTCCCAGTCCAGCCAAGCTCTCTGCGGTAAATCAATCCTTAAGAACCGAGCTGCCGTTGGGGCAACATTTTATTTTCCGAAATAATGATGGTCATGCTGAGCGTAATGGGTACGTATTGATGAAATTTAATATTTCGAGAAAAGCTCACTTTGCTCGCCGGCTAAGCTGTGCAGGGGGGTGGCATCAAATTTCCAATTAAACAACAAATTCCAATTTATATTGCGCAAGTTACCCGCTTTTGTTTTGTTTGCTGTTGCTTCTAATTCGCAGTAAATTATTTCGGGGTAATTATTTTGTGGCTGGCTATTAAATATCTCTGGCGTTGCGCTGTTGTTGTTTGTTGTTTGATGTCAGACAATTATTTTCGATTCATTAATATAAAATGCGTTTCTATTTTTCCTAGTTTGCTCCCCCAGAAACTTTCGCTGGTTATTTTGTAGAACGTTGTTTGGTTTTGTGTGTGTTTGCATCGCCTAATTGAAAATGTGCTGCCTAATTAGTGAAAGGCTTTCAGCCTCGTTTGTTTTCCCTGTCTGCCTGCCAGCCACCCGTATCGGAATCCATAGCTCCTGTCAATTTTGTCAGGATGTCAACCGCCGAAATTCCCGCTCCTGTCAGGCTTTTCCTCGTTTCCACGCACACATCTGTGTCTGAGCGCGAGTGTCTATTATGTGAAAATGCGCATATGGCGGGCTGGGTGGCATATAAATGTCGTAGTCAATAATACAAAGGACATCGGAGAGCACATTTTAAAATCTATATGGGATGGGGGAAATTCAAACGAAGTTAACGACAGGAGAGTACCCTTTTTGAGTCTGGTTTTTCCTGCTCTTAATTTCGTAGTTATCATATTGAAAATGAACTAATTGCTTAATTATCTTTTGAATAATGTATTTCTAACTTAAGATTATTATTCAGATATTTCTGATATGGTATGCTTATATTTAATAAGTTTAACACGCATAGATCCTTTAAGCCCTTAGCCCCATATATTATTTCTATATTTGTTCATCCTTATCTTAATATTTATTTACTTGGTCCCCGATGAATCGAAGCCTCTTCCATTTCCGTATTTTTCTTTTGGGAACCCACGAAAGCCCAAGAGTTGAGCAAGTGTCACGCACATTTTCCGCCCTCCAACTCGATGGCAATTCTATGCGCATTTTTCTATTATTTATTATTTTTATTGAGCTCCAACTCGAACGCAATACTGGAATAATGGAGCTGGCGCTTGGCGTGTTGACAGCTGCCATTGATTTCGTTTAGAGGCGAAAAGGGAAATTAGCCACGTTTTCATTCCAGCCATTTGCATGCAGTGCTGCATTAAAATTATATTCATATACACTGGTGTGCTGGTGTGTATCGGAAATGCAATAATATTTTTGCCTGATTTGGAATAATAACATTACCGCCTGTCGCATAAATTATGCATTGAGTGGCAAAAATAAGGATGATTGCGAAATACACAGTTTTTATTTGCTTACCCCAGTTTTTTTGTTGTTCTCACAAATCAACAGAGAGATTTTATTCGATTTATTTTCTCCTTTGAATGGAGAATTTTTCCCGTTTTGTGGGTTTTCTAGAAGCAGACTTAAACTTGCTTTAAAGTCTAAATCCAATTTTCGGTCGGACAAGAAGTCAATTTCGTATCGATTAAAGTTTCGAAAAGGAAAAGCAATTAAACCGGCTGTGTACTTGTGTGTGCGTGTGAAAATGTTCTTTAAATTGAAAATCATAATTATTCATGACGAGGCCAACCGAGCCGAGTAGAAAAATGGTTATAGTCAGTCGCTCACATATCGGTTGTTTGGCGAGCTCTTAAATATAAAACATTTAACGTTCGCCTTTGTTGATGGCTCCGACTCATTCGCTTCATTTGTTGAATGCATAAAGCCCGACAGCCCCATTCAGCAGGACCCCTTGCATCCTGGGAGCCCCGTTGAGGCCCATTGTGGGGTTTTTCCATCACATTCGCTCCTTTTGTTTTCGTATTTTTTGTATATGTATTTTTTATTTTTAACTTTTCCATTCATTCAAACAAGTAATGAAGTTCTCCTCTCCGGAGCGGATCGCTGCCGCTTTGTTGTTGTTTTTATTGGGTTTGATATTCTTTTTATCGATGCACGTTAAATTTTATTGCAATTGTTATGCGCTCACATCTTTGGGTCGGACGGGTCGGGGGCGTTGCGCGTTGTGCGTTGTGGTGGCGTTTTATATTTAATAAATTTAAATCACTTTATATGCGAGTTTTATGTGCGTTAATAATGCGAGCGAGCGGAATGCGTTTCAGCTTTTCCCCTTTCTTTGCGGACAAAGAGCAGAAATTTCAAAAGCAATTTATTCCGCACAGTCTACCCGATACAATATGGACATAAACTAGTCAACATTTATGGCCGATGTGCAGGAAATTAATGATGAGCTTCGTGTGCTTTTTAAATAACTGAGAAATATAAAAGTTTGAGCGCTCTTTGATGGTTGAGCTATTAGCTTCTACAGTTGGATTTGTGATGTGAACTTTAAATGGTATTCGGAAATGGGAAATTTTAGATTACGCGTAGACGTTTAAAGGTTTTTTTTACAAATAATATATTAATTTACAAAAGCCTTCAAGAAGCTAAAGATGATGGCGGATTGGAGTCTTAATGCAGACACTTTTTAAATTAGTTAAAATTCGTAATTTTATTTGGGACTTCGTGTACATTGAACCCCAACAGATTTTCAAGGATTTGCTCTTCACTTGCAAGTGGACTTAGCCATATCAGACCGTTCGTATCAAACAACATTTCTGGTGGCCAAAAATATCTGTAATACCACATTGGGTGGCAATATAATATTAAGTTAATACTGACAAATTTTCAGAATAAATTCGGGTTCGGAAATCACAACTTTGAAATGCATTCCAAAGGAATATTACTAAATATATAACTTTAAACGATATCTCCATTCAAGGTCCATTAAAGGTCCTTTAAAATTGTATTGCATATTTGTAGGGACCTCTATAACAAACTCTAAATGCACAATAATTTCTTTGGCATCCCTTTTATATTTCAAACTCTAACTACTACGCACTCAAGAATGCAGGGGAATTTAAAAAGACTGATGCAACTGAATAACTTTGTCTGTTTTGACCGCACCAGCCAACGGCTTCGCTCGGGCCCAACTTGAAATAAAGTTTGTGCAGTTTTTGTTACTTTTTGCCGTCGACGTTTTTGTGCACTTTTGGATGTCAACACATCGACATGAGGACGTAAGGACATTCGTCCAATTTACACACAAGTTGCGCAAGTGGCCGCCCCGGCAGTGCCACTCGAGGCAGGACTCCGGCGGCAGACAAGCAGCAAACTTGAACTTTTGCGGCCAGCCAGATGTGCTCCTGCAGCCCGAAATACTTACATTTACATCTTGCTACGGCGGCAAGGCTCCTACATTCATATATATATATGTAAGGATATTCCTATATGTACATCAAAGCACCCACGGCCACAACATTTTTGGCAACCGCGCGCATTCCTCGCACTCTAATTACATGTTGAACTGGGCGCCGGGAAAGCGGGAGCTGGGGAGTGAGAACTGGAGACTGGGGACTGGGGACTGGAGCCTGGGAAATTGCGGAAAACTCAAACTGAAAACTCGGCTTGAGCATGCGTTGTGGTTTTTCATTTGCATTCGCTCGGAAGAACTTCGCTCCGGAGTTTTAAGTGAATGAAATTTCTTGGCCTGGCCACTTCTTTCGGCCGGCGAGGATAATTAAATTGGGCACAAGTACCAGAACCAGCCTCTATATATATACTGGGTATATCCTTATGCACTTCTATATTTTATTTATGATTTTCCCCACCCCCTACCTCTGCCTTTTTGCGCTTGTCACTGGAGGAGCCAGCATGCGGAGCTGCGATAATTTCGCCAGGCAAATTTTCACACAGAAAACAATTATTAATATTTTGTAAGTCTTTCTATTCACCCGGAACAATAATAAATTCATTTGATATTAATTAAAATGTTATTAAACAAATGGCAAGACGACTATTTATGGTTAAGAAACATTCAAAATTGATTTGTCTATTATTTTAAACCTCAAGACTTAATTTAAATTTCAAGGCTGCCGCTTATGACTTGTAGTAGTTGATTTCCAAATCTAATGACAAACTGAATTTTTTTCGGTGCAGAGTTCTCCGTTCTCGGTTCACGGTTTAGTGAGCAACAACAATTTTCTTGCCATGAATGCATTTTCCAGCTACACCACCACCCCACCCGCCCGTCCGCCGGCCCACTTGTTTTGGGTTTTCTTCTGCTAAACTTTCGGGGGGAAAATCATTTATCAATGTCAGAGAATGCAGAACATTCTCTCTCCGCACGAGAGAACTTGTGTATGGCGGCAGATTGCGAAGGCCTAACGTTTGATAGGAGGGGGGTTGCTGTGGATGGGTGGCTTTTCCGGGGTGCATGCAGCACCCGGAGTCTGAAAGTGCGTGAAACAAGTTGGCGAAACTTCAGACTTTGTTTCGCAAAATACTCAAGTGATTTTGAAAATTATGCACACGCATAAATGCATCGACCCATCGCCAGACATGGCCAAAACTTTTTATCAAAATTGCAGTCCACAAAAGCCGGCGAACAAGAGCATAAAACTTGATCTCACACTCATATTGGTAGCGAAAAACTTTGGCAGTTCCAAGGCTTTGAGCATTTGGATTTTTATGAAAGGGGGATGTGCATCACTAGCATGAAATTAGAATTATTATTTCTTATTTAATGCAGTCTCTTTAAGTATTTTTAATTGTGACAACAGTTGGCATTTTAATGAGAGGACTTAAGTCAAATACTCTTTTTAAGTCTATCAAGTCGAATAGATTTCCTCCTGGATATATATTATATAGACAAAGATTTCCGTTTCAACTCAAACCTAATATTTCCAATTAAAGAGTTATTACCTCTCAACCAAGTTGGGCAAAAACAAAAATTGCTAAATGAATTTCCCTTTGCGGTATTCTTCCTTATAAATTTTGTAGGAAGTTTTCTTGGACAATCGAGTAATTGAATGGTATCAAATTCTTTTTGCAATTTGAACCATTTTCTGCCGAATGAGACTGGCTTTGTCTTTGGCTTATGGCTGAAACTTTTGCACTTAGTTCCAGGTCTCCACTATAGCCCCGATCCCATGGATACCCAATCCCAGAGCCAGCCAGAGCCCGAGCGGTCGGGCAAGTGTTCTAATCCTCTGGCCGCCACTTGTTTGCTGGCGAAACAAGTTTGCACTCAAAACTCGTAAATAATGGATGGAAAAAAGCGCAACCGCACCATTCATAATGGAAAAAGTTGCCCGGCCACTTGAAACTATTGCACAAGCACCAAGCTGGCCGAGCCGGGGAAGGATTCGGTCGTCGCAGTGGGTTCTGGGTGGTCGCAACCGCCTCCTCTGAGGATGCATTGCATGCCGTCACGCCTTCGCTGGGGTAGCCGGAGACGGCCATGGATACGAGGCTGGGGGATGCAGCTGCTCCACCCATCGCCGGCGGCGTTATTGTCATGTGTACAGTAAGAATTACAAATAACAAACAACGAGGCAACAGTGCACAACAATCCGCAAAGACGGACAGCTTCCCTCCAAAGTTGCTGTCAGTGTTGCACTCTCTGCTGGTTTCATGTCGAAATTTGAGGATTTCACAAGTCTTCAGCAGGAAAATTCTGAGCTGCGGGATTTTTATGGCACTACTTTCAAGTTTTTTAAAGGAATTTCTATAATAGTAATTTCCTTAATACCTAATCAGAATCATATTTAAATCCTTACTTATTACTTTCCAGCTTTCCAAGAAATTTATTCAAATAGTGGATAATTTAATCTCAAAATCGATGTCTTCATTAATTAATTGTTTATTAAAGAATCTATATTTTTATATATATATGGAAAACTATACACAGTTCTGATTTAATTTCCAACTACCCAACTCCGATACTTTTTGGCATCAATAGCAGCAGGCAGGCACCACTGTCTGGCGTTATTGCATTGCCGGTGGCTGGCTGTGGCCTTGGTGCGGTTACCAGGACGTGGGAGCCACCGAAGGGCAGCGGGCGGACTGGGCTCCGTGGAAGCCAAGGTTATAGTCACATTTTTAATATGCTGTCTGTTCCGGTGCTGGACGTTGTTTATGATGCGCATATCCAATGGAATTCCATCCATGCCTGGGTATTTGTGCAATAAATTTAAAATTGCTTTCGACTTTAAATTGCACAGGATGTGCCGTGTCGAGTGAAAGTAGCACAGCTTTAACATTGAATGTGTCTTAAGGGTAGGATGAAATATTGTCAACTTCCCTACAGAACAGGCAATAAATTCGGATATTTATGAACTTGACATGATTTAATTTAATAATATTTTCTTTTTTATCAGAAGAGTTATGTAAGTTTCCGGGAAATATTGAAGGATTTTAGAGTCTAGAAAGAACAACTTCAAACTTCAATATTTATTTTCATTATTCATTGCTTTAATGTTTCTAAATGCACTTAAATTTATTTATATCTGATAATTATTTAATATTTTATAGCAATCCCTGGCCTTACCTTTAACTAATATATTTTTCTATGTTATAGCCACAGCTACGCAATCAAAATTCGGTACGAAGAAAAGCCGGGAAAACCGGGGAAAGGCGGAAATCGGACAACAGATGTCGCCCCAAAGCACACACACAGACACTGACACAGACACACCCACACACTCACACGCAACAGTAACTGGGCAATTATTGTAATATTTCGACTTTAGTTTGAGTCTTGTGCGGATTTAATTCGATTTAATTTATGTTGCAGTCTGTATGCACGCACACACGTATTTGCATAGGGGCCCGGTGCCGGCAGGGGGATTCACCGCCCACTAAGCTCGTAAACTCGTGAATTTGGAGCCGGCGAAATCCGAGAACCGAACGACGACGAGGACGACAACGACGACGTGGACGAGCGTTCGCCACGCGACTCGAGTGCAGACTGAGTGTTGCTGCAGCGCCGGCAGCAGCGGCGGCAGAGGCGGTCCCAGCGACAGCAGCGAGTGAGCCGAGCGGCCGCAGTTTCCGCCGCCAATGATAGCGGTACTCGCTGGAGCCGGAAAGCGGCTGAGCGGCACTCGGGAATCCCCGTTTGCCACTCGTGACTCAGGCGGTGACTGCGCAGGCGCTTGCTCTTTCCCTGTTACTTCTCTGGTAGCTCCAGAATGGTGAGTTTTGAAGTCCCAAGCTCGAAGTCTGTTAAGAGAAGCAACAGTTTGGTTAAGTTTTGAAATATTTATTATTTTTTATATACCACATTTTATATATTTTAATATTAATACTTAATTTGGAGTATTTTTTCTATGCTATTAGTCAAATTTAAGAAATTATGTCTTAATAATATCGAGGAAAGCTGTTGTGCTTGCTTGCTTTGTTGATAACATTTATTATCCGCTGTTAACTCGAAAGTACATGACACTGACTGCTAAAAGTCACCCCTCTTGCTATAAATCTGTTAACATTATTTCAGTTTACATAAGAAAGAGCCCTCTTGTAATAAATGGGTAAGTATGCTTAAGGAACTCATTGAAGGTTAAGTAAGCCATATTTATAATTAGTTATTAGATAGGAAATATTAATTTAATTTTTATTATCTTTAGTTATTACTTTAATATTAGAGTACTAATCTTATTTATTACTTTGGTCTTATTTTCTAAATATCTGATCGAATTCACGAAGATACAATCAATTCAATATGGTGAATAGAAACTTCGGATTTAAAAGCCATTTCGGAAATAATAAATTAATATAATTTTGGAAATGTATTTCATAACTTTTATTGTACCTTACTCTAAGCACATTTTAATACTCTAACTACTTTCCCAAAAAACAACTATAGCTCTATTGTCAGAATTGAGGTATAACATTTCAGAAACAATGAAAGCCCAAATTGTTAGACAATACCAGTGAATGCAACTATTAGAATAATAACAATGCAAGGCAGTTGTATGTTTCAAAAAGGTATATATGTGAGCAACAATAACTAGCTTGTATTTAAGGAGAATCATAAGCACAATTTAAGGTCTTTGTTTTGTACTTAATCTCTAAATACAACTGATTGATGTAACTCATAGGAATATGTATTATAATTATTAAATGGCTTGACTTTAGAATTCATCATTCATTCATTTATTTAATAAAAATAAAACCCTGTCTAAGCCACTAATAAGCTTTGAAGTCTCCGACGAACTTTTCACGTTTTGAGACCGCAAATTTGCGTTTGTGTATAAATCTGGATTACGGAATAGTTTCCACTATGTGGTTAATCCTGCCCGCACAATTTCCACCGCTCCAGCCGGCTTAATTCGCTTTCTTTGCCCTTCCATTTCCCTCGCTGTCGCCCCATCTCTGGCAATTGTTAAATTAAGGGAACAATGGAAAAGATAAAATGAATGCCAAATTGGATTCAATTAAATTAATTTGCATTTGTGGCATTTTAATGGGCACATTCGCATATGCAACTCACTGCGTCAAGAAGACGGAAATGAAGTTTGATAAGTAAGTGCTTTAAATAATATAAAACCCAATTAGGCTCAGAGCAAAGAAATTTAAGTGAAATACGAAATTTGTATACCCTAAGAGTTCTAGTGGGAGTCTTAAAAAGTAGCTACATGTGTTTTTTTGTCTTGTACAACAAAATTATAAAAACAAAATAAGAAGCTGGCTTCGGAAGGCTGAATTTTGTATACTCCTGAAGTTTGCAATTGCATAACTAAGCCAAAAGTGCATTAATTTCACTTAGGAAAGCTTTTATATATTTATTTTCATTTGGTTAAAAAAACTGCATACTAAATTTTAAATTATTAAAAATTAAAATTTTTGTGAATTTTTGACAATTTTAACGATGTAACCCCTTATAAAATTTTCAAAAAATTGAGTAAATTTTTTTTTCTGCCAAACATGCCTAGATCGATTCGGCTGTCGATGCTGATCAGGAATATATATGGTTTATAGGGTCGGAAATGATTTCTTCACTTCCTTTCAAGCTTCTGACTGAAATTATATTACACGGCAAGGGTACTCCAGGGAAGTAATTACTTAGGAAGCTTTAGTATTTATTTTGAATTGGTACAAAAATAAATTATAAAGAGAAGTTATGTAAATTCTATAATTTTCTTACAGCTTTGAAGCTATATAAAACTAAGCCATTAAACTCCTAGACCTAGATCTCCTTGCCTGGTGACAATAACTAAGATTCTGTGTACTTTAAATGTGTCGGCATATCCAACCTCCCCTTAGTAAGGGTATTGAGGATAACAATACCATTTCAGACGCCAGCAGTTACTGACTTTCGTCTGCTGTTAGCCTGTTCCCTGCATCTCAAATTTTCCCACATTCTCGGATCTATTACGCCGGCGGTTTTACATAATGCAACAGCTGGCAGGGCAGGGGCAAGGACCACACCATCAGCTGCCATCAGCTGCGCTTCGACTAAGCCAAAGCACTGGCTCTTATGAAGTTCAACAAATTATTGTGAATGGGGATATATATATATTTTTTTTTTGTTTTGTTTATTTCGCGTTTCGGGGTTGATTTGTATGCAGCGCTAAAAGCTTGAAAAATGTTTTACCCGCACGTGTTTCCTGCGCTTTGATAGAAAAACTCTCGCACAGCCGCACACCCGCACACCCATCCACCCCACCCCACGCAGACACACACACATTCGAGACACATTATATAAATAAAATGGGAATGGAAAAGCACAACAATGAAATGCCAACTCGGGGTGAGTTGGGCGTTGGGTTAGCTGCCAGCGACATTCACATTACAATCTCAGGGGGGTGGCAGAGGAAAGGACCCTTCCCCATCGCCCAAATGTGACATTTTTAGAGCAAAAACAAAAAAGAATTGTTGCAATTTTTATACTTGAAGGCGGCGGAGGCGGAAAGAGTATTTCGAAGCTGCGGACACAAATTGAAGGCAACCAACCAAGTGAGTGCTCACGCTGGTTGCGACCTAGATCAGGCACTCTGCATATCATATGTCATACAGAATATGCAGAAAATGTACATAGATAGTATATATAAATTCATTTTAATTTAAAAAAGAGTTCCTGCCTTTTTTTGCGGATACTAATAACTATTATTAAGCTTGTCATATCCTCATTATTATTTAAAGAATCCTTACTAACTAGCCTGATATTTTTAAATTTTATAATTTATTAAAATAATATTAATCAATATACTTGTTCTTTTGTAAAATCACAGCCGAAAGTATCGTTTACATATAACAAATACCCACAGATAGAGCTTTTGAAACCCGCCACTGATGTGTATAAACTCAACTATAGAGACCCATTTTTACAGAAAATATTTGCTGGGCTAGAAGGGACATTACAACTCTAATGAATGACTGGGCCAGGCCATAGCCGACTGATTTTTATGTAAGCATTCACATTTGGAGGGGACCAAGACCAGCCCCAACCAACACAATCTCAATGGCAATCCCAGCCCCAGTCCCAGTCCCGGGAGGAGCGCCCGTTTTCCGAGATCTGTTTTTCCCTTACCGGCTTACTGTTAACTTTGCAGATTTCCCCGGCTGGCCTGCATTCGCTCCAAATTGAATCCTGCGAGAATGCGCGAGACAAACATCTAAATTGTCAACGTAATGCGACAAAATATTGAAGTCAGCAGGTAAAGCCACCTGACACATCCTGGCCAGCTTCAGCTCCAGCTCCAGCTCCAGACCCATTCCCGATCTTGCTCCTTCGCCGGATCCCAGTGCGACTCAATTCAGCTGTGCGGGAACGGGAGCTGCCAGGCACGAATTCAATTTCGCGTCCACAGATGCCATTCACCTTCGGCACGTACGACTATCAACGTCAACAAGTTACCAGCGGACGGAGGACCGAGGATTGAGGGTGACGGCGGTGGGCAAGGGACAGGGACGGCTGAAGTGTGGAGTGGGAGAGGGCGTGGCAAACTAAAGTGGAAAACAGCAGTCAGACAGTACAATTGCTTCCTTGACTGCATCTGAGAGACGAAGACCTGCCGAGACATCTTCGTTGTCCCGGCCAACGCTCTCCCAGTGCTCCTGACATTTTATACTGAATTATTTATATAGTTTTCCTCTTTTTTTCCTTTTTCCCGCCTGCCCTTTTCCCTGCCCTCATTATTTTCCTTTGTCCTCATAGACTTTTCCATTTTTATTGCCCTGCGTTGAAGGTGACGAGTCAACAAGCCTGAAATTCAAGCCAGATCGGTTTCGGGTCCGCCTGCCTCCGAGCATCCCATCCTCAGTAATTAAATGCGTATATCCGACCTTCTAACCATATTTTGATTACCTCTGAGATTACATGCGGAGCATGGGGCGAGAGAGCTGCCAAAATTAAATATGACTGGGAAATATTTTCAATTTGTGGTCACGGAAAAAGTTTCGCTCGCCAAGACGCCTCGCTCCGCACATACATATACATTTTGTTACTTCTTCGGCTTACCCGTGGGAAATTTGCTAACAGAAAATAAAAGTTTCTGGTCAAGTGAGTGCAAAAGTTTTAAGTGACGCACTTTTTCACCCCACTCACCGCCACCACCAGGGCCCCGCCTGGGAGAGTTGGGAGATTACTTTTGTCGTTCGAATTTGGCAGAGTGGAATTTTATTAGGCTTGACTTATGGGCCATGTGTACACTTATAGTACATGTGTCCCCAACAAATTCGAGTGGTTCTTGATTAAATACTTCATCTGGGAGATGGAGTCGGCAATGGACCTGAAGCCGGTGCTGGACGAGAGCAGAAAGCTGAGAAGTTATTGCATATGCGATTGGGTAGGGGGATGGGGTTCTAATATTAATAAAAATTTTAAAGTGTTGTGTTTTTCTGGGCTTTTAAGATAAAATGTACTGGCTTTGTTTGTACCAATAAATTCCAAAATTACCTCTTGACTGACACCCGAAGGCGATTGCGTCCACATATGTAAATTCACGTTCAAAGTGAATCCAAATGTGCAAGTTTTTTTCTAGGTTTTCCCGAAACGTATGGAATATGCGTCTCGTCTCTGTGGTCTGCTCATGCTGCGCCAGATAGATCTACGAGTATTGTGGCCAAGTGGCAAGTCGACGAGAGCATTCCGAGCCATAAACAAATTCGTAATTGCCTTGTAATGCCTTGTGTTGACAGGACTCGACAACTAGATAAGGTCCTGGGCTCAACCAGATGAGAGAGAGCGACAGGACAGTGGGAGTGAGGGAGCAGGATGGAATGCTGAAATTAGCATAAAACTTTAATTTCGCTTTCGCACACTGCGACCAATGCAAAAATTGCATGGCAAGAGCGGGGAAAACCATATTTTCCAACGAACCAACAAATCGCAATAGATTGCCAACTATAAAACAGGGGACTGAATTATGCGAGAGGGGGCGGCTTCACACACACATGGCCCAAAATGGATACTCTCCTGCATTAATTAGTAATTTATTCCAACGTTTGGGGCCTGGACTTGCCGCACACACAATAGATTCTGCAAGTACGGGCAACCGAGCCTCGTATACGGAGTGTAAATGAACTTTTGTTCATTTGACTAATTTAATTTCGAAAGTTCCCTGTCTGTTCAAATTTTATGAATATTTAAAAACTTGCCCAGAAACCCCCTCACTATGTCCGAAAAATGATTCGCAGCCCTTGGCTGTGTGTGAAGACAAAGCCGCCTTCAAATTGAAAATTCATCAAAAAAGTTGAACAGTTTGTAAAGTGGATAAAATATTCATGCATGCAAGTTTCTATTAGTCGCAAAAGTTGGATTGGCTAATAATTCACTAAAAGGCAATTAGATCCCACTCATTACGAAGCAGAAAACTTGAATGGTGATTTCACAGCACTCTTCTTGGATGGAGCTTGATTGAAGGTACTCAGTCTAGGATGGCTATAATGTAGTCAGGAATATTTTCTGGGGACATTTTATATTTATATATATTTCATTAACCTACCATATTTGATAAGTAATCATAAGCGATATTAATCATCATGCTGAACGTACTTTGGGCTTCCATAGACAATTCATCAAATACCAAAAGATAATCGGATTATTTTAACATTAAACTGATTTATTTATTATCACAAATATTGTCGTGTCATGATTGTACTTCTGGTTGTAGTGTGTTGAGCTTCGACTTGACTAGAAACTTCTATTGAGAAGACACACAGTCCTACATGGAGTAGGATCATGGAATTGAGTTGGGCTGTTTAGGTTGAGACGCCGCCTCGCTCTTTTTTACGTGGTGTCCGATGACCTTGCAGATACCTTTGAAGAGCAGGCACTTCTTGCAGATGGTCCCTGTTGAGATCATCTCCATCTCCTGGGGGGCCTCGGGATCGTTCATGATGTGGTTCTCCTTGAAAACCTTGACCAGTCGGGCTTCGATTTCGTCCATTGGTTCCGAGGGATCACGCGGCCGGGCCTGCATCGATTCCCATGGAGGCGGAGCTTCGTGTTCCTGTTGAGGTTGAGATGAAGGTTCAGGTTCAGGCTCGGAGTGGGAACCGTGATTGAAATTCAAGAAGACCTTCTGTGGATCCATTTTTTTCTGGTGCTCTTAATAATTATGGGAAAGATGACTCTACTCTACAGAACTTTCTCGAAAGAAGAAAAATTGCCTGTCATCTTGACCTGTCATCTTGACCTGTCATTTTGGCAGATGTTCTGGTCGGTGTTGTAAAGTGCTAGGGAAATCAATTATACCACACTTACGATGTTTTGTTTCGTAGTTATCGCTTTATTAAAAGCAGGTGCTTTTAGAGAATGATAGACCCATTTCAATGTTACATACTATCACACTTCTGCATTATTCGGACACACTTTTAAGGTGACCTAATTTTTGTATATGAAAATTATGGCACATTCTTGAAAATGTAATTATATGTTGCAGTGGAATCGAACTATTTTTACTCTTTAGTGTTGAGAAGCAACACCTATATAAATCAAGAATTCTACATTTGTTATTTCTGGTTTTTTTTTATTCAAAGACTGTCGTTTAATTTGAAACTTGACCTTTCAAATATTCCAATGGTTTGTAGATATTATTTCTTACCTTTATAAAATTTAATATAAAAAATAGAATCCTTAACGTTCTTCGGAACTTTTCACTTCCCATCACTAATTAGGGAACAAGACGTACCCAATTATTTTAGTGTCATACCGAAGCCAAGTAACTTAAGCAGTAAAAAGAAAATACAAATTAAAAAGAATTATGTACGTAGTCGTAGTGCTAATCCGGTCGACTCATAAATATTTATAAGCGACTGTTGCAGTTGTTATATGCTAATTCGGGGCCAGAAGTGGCGGCACAGTTCCATCTTGAGCATCTGCCAGTGTGGTAAATATTATTTACATGGCTCGGCATTTGCATAGCTAACGACAAAAACTGCTCTCCACCATCTGCGGATCTTACTATGTAGTATACCCGTATATATCCTCCGCCTAACCCCGAGCAGTTCCAACACCAGTTTACACAAATTAATGCGAACTCGCACGTGTTAATTCAAGGATGTGCGCCTGTTTTATCCCGTTCCCTGGTATTTGGCATGAATTTGCATATTAGAAAAAGTTTTCTGCTTGTGAAATGTCAGTTTAATATGCGTGAAGTAGTTTTGCCCACCGCCGCCCCCTTACGTCCTTTCCCCATCCTTTTTGCCATGTAAAATGCGCTTAAGAAAGCGAAGATAAAACTTTGCGCAATCTAACTTTTAGCTCAAGTCCCCCGCAGCCCGAGAGCCGACCCATTCCCAAGTCGTGGGCGGCATAAATAATTAGGGTTATGCTCTCCAGCTACACACACTTATGGTGGGAAGCTGTGACAAAGATAGTGTTGGAATACCCCTATTCCGATACAGAAATATCATTTAGCATTTATCGATCTTAGGCTTTTATGAAAGCGTAGCCTTTGGTCACACTGATTTTCCTTCTTCTTATTCTTATTGTCAAGCTGAGTTGTGGTGCTGGTGTTGCGGTTAAATTAAAATATAAAACTATAAAATCATTAAATCATTATTGTGTTTATTTGGTGTTTGATAATAGGAATTACAACAGGTTATGGGCCCAGTCCACGCCTAACATATAATTAATTTATGAAATAAATTTCTATACAAAGTTTTCATTCAATTTCTTGGAAATTTAAAATTCGTGTGAAATTGCCAGTTCTTGTGAATTTATTGAGTTTAGTTCTGCGTGTGTGTACGTACAACTGCATATGTGTGCCCGCCAAAAATGGACAAGGCAAAACGAAATATAAAGCCATTCGATGGCGAGAAGTACGCAATTTGGAAATTTAGAATTAGGGCTTTATTAACCGAACTGGATGTAATTAGAGTTATTGACCAAGACATACCAGACGAAATAGATGAACAGTGGATGAAAGCAGAGCGTTTTGCAAAGAGTACGTTAATAGAGTATCTTAGCGATTCTTTTCTCAACTTTGCTAAAAGCGATATAACGGCGCGTCAAATTCTTAGAAATTTAGACGCGGTATACGAACGTAAAAGCCTGGCGTCGCAATTAGCAGTTCGAAAACGCTTGCTTTCTCTCAAGCTATCAAGTGAGATGTCCCTATTGTCCCATTTCACTATTTTTGATGATTTAATAAGTGAGTTGTTGGCTGCAGGCGCAAGAATAGAAGAGATGGATAAAGTTTCTCATTTGTTAATTACATTGCCTTCGGCTTACGATGGTGTCATCACAGCAATAGAGACATTATCAGAGGATAATTTAACACTAGCTTTTGTGAAAAATAGATTGCTTGATCAGGAAATTAAAATCAAAAATGAAAGTAATGACACTAGCAGGAAAGTTTTAAATACGATTGTACAAAATAAAAACTACAGCTATAAAAACAATTCATTTAAAAATCGCATAACTAACCCAAAGAAAACATTTAAGAAAAATTCTAAGAACAGAGTCAGATGTCACCACTGTGACAAAGAGGGCCACATTAAAAAAGATTGCTACCATTATAAAAGAATACAAAATGAACGAAATAAAACTTACAATAAACAAGCTAAAACCGCAACATCACAAGGCATCGCATTCATGGTAAAGGTACAAGAAAATTCCCCGGTAGGGAAATGTGAATTTGTTCTTGATTCTGGTGCAAGTGATCATCTCATAAATGATGAGTCGCTGTACGTCGACAGTGTGGAATTGGTGCCGCCGCTGAAGATCGCTGTGGCAAAGCAAGGCGAATATATTTACGCATCTAAGCGTGGCATTGTGCGTTTGCGCAATGACCACGAAATAACTCTGGAGGATGTGCTGTATTCCGAGCAGGCTGCTGGGAACTTGATATCCGTGAAGCGCCTGCAAGAGGCAGGAATGTCAATTAAATTTGACAAGAATGGTGTAACCATTTCCAAGAATGGATTGACGGTGGTCAAGAATTCAGGTATGTTCAACAATATTCCCGTTGTTCAGTTTCAAGCATATAATATAGATGCGAAACATAAAAATTATTTTCGATTATGGCATGAGAGGCTTGGTCATATAAGCAATGGCAAGTTATTAGAAATAAAACGAAATAATATGTTTAGTGATAACAATCTTTTAAGTAATTTAGAGATATCTAATAAAATTTGCGAATCATGTCTAAATGGAAAACAAGCAAGGTTACCGTTTAAGCAATTTAAAGATAAAAGTCATATTAAAAGACCCCTATTTGTTGTGCACTCAGATGTTTGTGGACCAATTACTCCAGTTACTATAAATGACAAAAATTACTTCGTGGTATTTGTTGATCAATTTACACACTATTGTGTAACTTACTTAATAAAACACAAATCCGACGTATTTAATATGTTTCAAGACTTTGTAGCAAAATGTGAATCTCATTTTAATTTAAAAATTGTTAATTTGTACATTGACAATGGGAGAGAATATCTCTCAAATGAGATGCGCAAATTTTGTGTTGAAAAAGGGATAACTTATCACTTAACAGTGCCACACACACCACAGTTAAATGGTGTTTCTGAAAGAATGATTAGAACGATTACAGAAAAAGCTCGTGCCATGGTAAGTGGTGCACAACTTGATAAAAGTTTTTGGGGTGAAGCGGTGCTAACTGCAACTTACTTAATTAACCGTATTCCAAGTAGAGCAATTGTGAATAACATGAAGACTCCTTATGAGATGTGGCACAATAAAAAACCTGATTTAAAACATTTGAGAGTGTTTGGTGCAACTGTGTATGTGCACAATAAAATCAAAAAAGGAAAGTTTGATGATAAATCATACAAAGCTATTTTAGTGGGTTACGAAGCAAATGGTTTTAAACTGTGGGATGCTGTTAATGAAAAATTTCTTGTTGCAAGAGATGTAGTTGTCGATGAAACCAATATGGTTAATTCTAGAGCTGTTAAATTTGAAACAGCATTCCTGAAAGATAGTAAGGAAAGTACAAATAAAAGGTTCCCGAATGATAGTAAGGAAATTAATGAAACAAAGTTCCCGAATGATAGTAAGGAAATTAATGAAACAAAGTTCCCGAATGATAGTAAGGAAATTAATGAAACAAAGGTCCCGAATGATAGTAAGGAAATCAATGAAACAAAGTTCCCGAATGATAGTAAGGAAATTAATAAAAATAAGTTCCCGAATGAGAGTAAGGAATGCGACAACACACAAATCCTGAATGATAGTAAGGAAACGAATGAAGATTTTCTGAATGAGAGTAAGAAAAGAAAGCGAGATGATCTCCTGAATGAAAGTAAGGGATTAAACAACCCGAATGAGAGTAGGGTAAATGAAACAGTAGAATACTTTGAGAAAACTGCATCTGTTAAGAATCTAATTGGAATTGATGGTATTGAAGTAAATAGCAGAAGAAGTGAGAGATTAAAAACAAAGCCCCGGATATCATATAATGAAGATGATAATAGTTTTAGTAAATTTGTATTAAATGCTCACACTATCTTTAACGATGTTCCAAATACATACGATGAAATTCAGTATAGAAATGATAAATTGTTTTGGGAGGAAGCCATTAAAACAGAGTTAAGTGCCCATGAACTAAATAATACCTGGACAATCACAGGAAGACCTAAACATAAAAATATAGTAGATAGCAAATGGGTATTTTCCGTTAAATATAACGAGCTAGGAAGTCCTACTAGATATAAAGCTAGATTGGTTGCACGGGGATTTACTCAAAAATACCAAGTCGATTATGAAGAGACTTTTGCTCCTGTAGCTAGAATTTCCAGTTTTCGATTTATATTATCGTTGGCAGTACAATATAACTTGAAAGTCCATCAAATGGATGTAAAAACTGCTTTCTTAAATGGCACGTTAAAAGAGGAAATATATATGAGACTTCCTCAAGGTATAGATTGCAAAGGTGACAATGTATGTAAATTAAATAAGGCAATTTACGGACTCAAACAAGCCGCTAGATGCTGGTTTGAAGTGTTTGAGCAAGCATTGAAAGACTGTGAGTTTAAAAACTCTTCTGTAGATCGCTGTATATATATCCTTGATAAAGGTGATATCAAAGAAAATATTTATGTGCTATTGTATGTTGATGATGTAGTCATAGCTACGGGGAATATGATAACAATGAATAAATTCAAAGGGTATTTAATGGAAAAGTTTAGAATGACTGACTTAAAAGAAATAAAACATTTTATTGGTATTAGAATAGAAATGTATGAAGATAAAATATACTTAAGCCAAGCTGCATATGTTAAAAGAATTTTAAATAAATTTAACATGGAAAATTGCAATACAGTCAGTACTCCCTTACCAAGCAAACTAAATTATGAATTACTTAATTCTGATGAAAACTGCAATGCTCCATGTCGTAATCTCATAGGATGTTTGATGTACATAATGCTATGTACACGTCCAGACTTAACCACTGCAGTAAATATCTTAAGTAGATATAGTAGTAAAAATAATTCCGAGTTATGGCAGTGCTTAAAAAGGGTTCTAAGGTATTTAAAAGGAACAGTTGAAATGAAACTTAATTTTAAAAGAAATGCAGAGTTTAAAAATACATTAATTGGTTATGTTGATTCAGATTGGGGAGGAAACGAGATTGATAGAAGAAGTACCACAGGGTATTTATTCAAAATGTTCAATTTTAATTTAATTTGTTGGAACACTAAGAGGCAGAACTCAGTAGCAGCGTCATCAACTGAAGCTGAGTACATGGCATTGTTTGAGGCTGTGAGAGAAGCGTTGTGGCTAAAATCCCTTCTTAGTAGTGTTAATATTAATCTCAAATATCCAATTACAATTTACGAAGATAATCAAGGCTGTATTAATATAGCAAATAACCCCTCATGTCATAAACGAGCCAAGCATATTGATATCAAATACCATTTTACCAGAGAGCAAGTTGAAAATAACACCATTTGTCTTGAGTATATTTCGACAGAGAACCAACTTGCTGATATCTTCACAAAGCCATTGCCTGCCGCGAAGTTCTTGGAAATACGACGTGAATTGGGATTGCTGCAAGACGACTAAGCCACTGTTTGCTGATGCTGAATTTTTTTTTATTTATGTTTGAATTTAATTGATCTCATGAAATATTTTTTGTTTGTTTTGTATAAGCAATAAGATTCTGAAATTTTAAAATTTAATTTAAGAGTGATCTGATCGGGTTTTTCTGGGTTTTCCCCGAATCCTTGCAGCAAATGCTGGATCACATATGTAAACACTCCCAGAATGCACACCACCCACACTACGTACATAGTAATTACAAATGAATGTATAATCTTAAGTTTATTATATTATAGATGCTATTTCTGAGGGGGCCTGTTGGAATACCCCTATTCCGATACAGAAATATCATTTAGCATTTATCGATCTTAGGCTTTTATGAAAGCGTAGCCTTTGGTCACACTGATTTTCCTTCTTCTTATTCTTATTGTCAAGCTGAGTTGTGGTGCTGGTGTTGCGGTTAAATTAAAATATAAAACTATAAAATCATTAAATCATTATTGTGTTTATTTGGTGTTTGATAATAGGAATTACAACAGATAGACAGCTCTTAGTTTGTGTGTGTTTGCTTCATAATTAAATCATCGAACATTTAAATAGTTCTATTAGGGGTTGCAAACTTACCCTTAAGAGTCGTGTGGGTGATGGGGATGTTAAATTTGTACTTTATAGACAATAAATACAGCTTGAAATCTTATAACCATAAAATATTGATTTATTAAAAGACATTACGTTACAAGAATAACAATATATGCTAGAATTATTTTTGCTTTATTTAATGCAGCGTTTATTAGGGACTTACTGTGCAGGCAGACAGAAATGCTAGGTGTCTAAATAAAACATTGCGGAAATTTATTTCCTAGATAGATCTAGATAATATATTTTAGAATCAGTTTTCAAACCTTTACAGATACTTATCCCGAATGACCCCTTGCGCTCCTCTCAGCAAACATGAACTGTATAAGGATGACCAGGTAAGTCACCACAGCTGCAAACATCTAAATGGACTCTTTAATAAATAATATTAAAATCTACAAAATAAACATTTACTTACGCTGCTGAGTAGGTGCAAGTTGAGGCTGAAGAAATCCTTGGCGGTGACCACAAAGCGTTGATGCAGTGTTTGCAGGGAAAACTCACTCACCAGCTCATTGTACCGCTTGCTGCCCTGGGGTTTTACCAATTTAGAAATCAGACAACCGATCTGGCGACCCTGAAAGAAAATGACTTCCATTAAACACAATTAATAAGAAATAGAAAGAAAAATGTCCTCACAAGATTGTAACTTTGCTGACAGTGCCAGCAAGCAGTCGACATCTGCATAGCCACATTTAAAATAAATAACATTTTAACGATAATGGCATTGAGCCGACGCTTCGATGTGGTTCGAACATCCACGAAGAGCCAATAGGAATTGCACACAAAGTCAGCGAAGAAAACAATGATGATGATGAGCAGGCTCACACCGAAGGTGGAGTTGATCCTATCGTACAGACTGTGGAGTTCGTTGTAGCGCCGCTTGAGGGCTTCGATTCGATAGCTCTGCCGATCCAAGCAATCTGGCTGATATTTGCACAGAGGCCAGCGGCTGGACAGTTCCCTGGTCAGGATCACCAGTTGAAGCTTGGCCAAACGGACGCGGATGTTCACCTCCATTACCTCTGAGATAAAGGAAACAATCTGCAACTGCAAGGCCAGGAAACTGGGCAGGGTTTTCAGGTGATAGAGCCAGATGCGACGCTCATAGCCAGGCACATTGGAGCACACCATGTACTCAACTCCAAGCGTAGGCGCTAGCATCGCCAGGACCGTGAAGGCAACCCAAGGATCTGAGGCCTCGAATATGACGGTCACCTCATCCGGCTGCTCCTTAGTTGCGCGAAAACACTGGATGAATGTGCTGACCACCAGGAAAGCGTGCGATGCCGTCTGGCACACCGTCAGTGTGTGTCTCAGCATGCAGTCCAGATTGCAATCCATCGATTTAGCCACATGCAGACTCCGGATGCAGATGAAAACATACCAGGCCATCCAGCAAATTAGACGAGTCCACAGAATCGAACGTGACAATCGACTGGGACTCAGGGAGAATATCACCAAGACAAGGTGAAACAACTTGAGGACAGCACGCGAGGTGACTTGTAATCTGGTCAGTGGAAACATGGCTACTGACAGGAAGCAGGCCCGAAGAGTACTTAGCTTACTGCCAATTCATCATTGTCACTGTTAATTAGCTCTGATTCGGCAGACTCATGCATCGAGGTTAGGGGCTGGCGCTGATTGATTGTCCACTTAAGCACCTCTTAAACAATACTTTAACTTACATTTTCAGCACCCGCATCTCCGTGCCAAAATAAAGTTGCAATCGGAGTTCCAAAATCAATGGCGGTAGCTCCATTGAAGATCAGGCTCAACAGGTTCGGCTTCTGGCTCTCGTACAGGCCCGTCAGCATCCAGTAGGCATTCGTCACGAACTCGAAGCTGGTCAACAGATGGAGTCCCAGCATGCCCCATCCGTAGCAGTTGCTCAGCGCCTCGTAGCACTCGAAGATCCGCTCGTAGGTGGTCCGGAGCGTCTGGAGCTGGCGGCACTCCAGCACTCCGTACGGCTGCCAGAGATCGTTGCCGGAGGCCAGGGACAGCAGGGAGCGTCTCAGCTGGAGGGATCGCTGGTTCAGATCCATGACGTGCTGCACCAGCTGGACGTAGCGAAAGCGAAGCAGCCAAGTTAATGGCAGGGAGATGACGAAAACGGGTGATACCACTCCCGAATCATTGATGGCCAGTCTCACAAGGTCGCAAATCAGCTGGGTACCTATCAAGGCCAACAGGTAGCCCCCCTGGCGACGTCTTCCAAACATACCCAGCCGTTGCAGCTGCAGCTCTGACTGAAAACGCAAATCCTCCAGCAGGGTGTGCGTCCTCTGCTTAAGCACACTCTCCAGTAGGAGCAACAGACCCAGGACGGCGTTACCCATAAACAGCGCGGTGCCCACCACATTGCCCACATTCTCGATGGCTACCGATTCGAAGCTGAAGCCGACACCCAGCAAATAGGATATATAGACTATCCAACAGCAGCGGATTCCGAGTGAGAGAATCAGCCAATACAGCTGGGAAATCGGTGGCAGCGGTACCAAGCCCATTAGCCAGAAGGCTCCAACCAGGAATCGACGAGTAAGACACTCCAAGGACTTCATGTTGCAACTGATTGGAGCTACGTCTGGTGACACTCTATTTAACCATCCATCAGTTGGAATAATTATCAATCTAGTGACTCAGCTAGTTGTCTTGAAGGTGTTAAAGGTGCATTTTGTATTGTATTTTTAATGTTTATGTGTAGTGTTTTTCTTCTTTTTTTATAGCTTTAAAATAATACATTTTCACTACTTATTCCAATCTATATTATTATTATTTAATATTAAATATATTCCTAACTCACAGGCCTTCTTCACATATGCTGGTATTATCACCAATCAAAAATTGCAGATACGTAGTGGCATTGATGATGAGATAAACGAAGATGTCAAAGACCAGATCTCGATCGCAGATGGAGCCCCGGTTCCAGATGAAGTTTCGAATGGGAAATGAGTGTTGCTGCAACAGAAAGCTCTGATGCTAAAAGGTATTTCCTCAAGTTATTAGTTTTTGAGTAATCCATTAGCTACAAACTCACCTTGCATTCGATGAGCCTGGCAAACTGTTGCAGAATCAAAATGTCGTCTGCTGAGAGCAGCAGCTCAATAAGGAAGATCCTTTCACAGAGCTGAGCCTCAAAGTGCTTCAATCGATCGCTGGCCATACCCATTAGCAGAACGGCAACGAGTGGATGCAGGCACGTGCCGACTTTGTTCAGGATCACCAGATAGGCTCGGGTGAAGATGGATATTTCCGACATGGCGAACAGACAGTAGAAGGTATAGGTGGCCTCGTGGGCCGTGTAATACACGCTGACAAACATCATTGAGGAGACCCTTAGCCAAGCACCGGTCACCCGGAAGTGGATGCCACCCATTTGGGTGTAGATGCCGAATACGTCTATCACCTTGCGGTAGTTATCCGAGGTGGGAGAACCTCGGTGCTGTACAAGTGCGTTGTAGGACTCCAGGAAGGCCAGCAGGGTCCGCTGCCAGCCCAAAAACAGCAACTGATACAACATGTAGGAGCAATAAAATATCTCAAATAGGATCACGTTCACAGTATGATATCGAACACCAATCATATTCTTCTCGTGTGGCCTATACTGAGCCAGAATGTGGTGCAGGGTCAGGACCACCTTCAGCAGGAAGAGCAGAACCAACGAGTCGTCAGAGTAGAAGTGCTCATCCCCGAAATTTCTCCTCACAACGCGATTTATATGAAGCACTCGATTTACTATAGATACAACAAGGGAGCTGTAGGCTGAGCTATGGCTGAGCCACAGCAGTTGCAGGGTGGATATGCTGGCCATTACGACTATGGCGACCAAGTGCACCCAGTAGTAGGTATTGTTTTCAGTAAACTTGCTGGACTCTCCGATTATCAACAAGTAAAGGTAGCTAAAGCATACCAAAATAAATGGAAACTCCAGCCAGAGCAGACCCAGTTTTATGCACATAGCTACGGCAGTCCACTGCCAGAAGGTGCTACGTTTCCGCAGCCTTTCATCCTTTCGAACATACCGGAATGAGCCCAGATCGAGGAAACAGCAGGAGAAGTAAACAGAGAGCGAAGCGCCATGGATAAACCACCTATAGGCCTTCCTTCGCAGGTTGTATCGAGTGGCCGACATTATCTAGACAACTGAATTAGGAAACAACCTTTCGCCTCTTGGGGCATCGCGCATACGCAGAGTTGGCCGGCGCAGTAATTGCGCTAATTAACACATTAATAAATGAATGGATGGAGCCCAAAGTCAATCGATTAATGTAAATGCAAATTAGATAAATACGTTTGTGAATAAATTCCCGAATAATCATGGGATTAGGAATCGCATGTATTGTGCATGGATGCCATTAACAAAATTATGGCAAAAAGCAGTGGCACTGGTTTAGCTTTAGCATTTTGGCTTTTTTGCTCAATTTATTTGGTCACGTTCCGGGCATACCGACAAAAAACGAAATCCATAATTGGCATTAAACAATTCCCTTTGTTCACAGTAGCGAGTATCATATTCCATGCGCAATATGTGCGGCAAAGGACCCACGTCGAAAAGTTGTTTCAATTTAATTTGACTTTGATCGCCAGCTGACGCAAATGTCAGGCATGATGACATGTCCCCCATCGTTATAGGAATCTAACCCTCGCAGCATGCGAAAATCAGCAACATTAGAGAGCGAACATGTCTCATTTTGTTTATGGATTTACATCAGGACAAGCTGTGACCGAACTGCGAAAAAACCCATTTTTATTGTAATTTAAATGGATGATTTTTATGAAAATTGTATTAACAGACGAACAGTTTTTATTGAAGTTTTTGTGTTTTGCTCTTTTACCAAACACTAAAAATATATTGCCCGCTTTGACGCCTCGGTTTATTTGCGAGAAAACTTTTAGATTTTATGACCAGAAAAATACTCGTTGGACTCATAAAGATTAGTGATTCTTATTTATTTTTCGGTCGTGAGAATTGAGTCTTTAAAATCGGTATACTTATGAGCTCGAAGATGAGCGGAAGGAGCGGGAGGAGCTCGGCATAAACCAAAAGTTTTGTATCGTGTCCATAGATGGCAGTGATGGGACTCTGTGTTTTATTGCCCAAGGAGTCGAGCAGTAGCCGAGAACTTCATAAATCACAGAAGTTTGTTTTCGGCCATGAAAAGGCTTATGGGGGTTTATCAAAATGAAAATTTATTGGCGCCTGAAATTTTAGATTTATGTATTCCACCCCCGGATCCCGAGAAATACGCATTTTATTGACAGGGGACAAGTGGAATGATAAGGGATATTTTTGAAAGCATTGGCATTATTTTTTGAACAGTTCCTTCCCCAGAGAACCTCCTCAGCTCGGCGTAATTGAAAAGTTGTATATGCTTTTCCGGTTTGCAAGGTAAACGAATCATTTACGTGAGAAATTCCACAAGCAATTATTCGTTTGCAGTTTCATTTTTCAAAGCAAACACATTTGCGGGTACGGGGGGCAGCCACAGCCTCTGGACTGGGATTAATTTTCATTTAAATTCCAGTTTGTTAAATATGCAAAAAGTCCTTTAGTGCAGCTCTTGCTGCAGCCCTGGGAGAGTGTCCTGGCCTGTCCTGTCCAGTGCTTTCCTGCTGGTTAACGAACGAGCTTGCCACTTTTGAGTAGTTATTAAAATTGCAAAGGTCCACTTGCCACACCTTTTTGAGTGTAAAATCTTTGCGGTTGACCGCAGACGGAAGCGAGCGGGAAATGGCAACTATCTGCTGACATTTCGCACTGTTATTAAATCCCTATGAGAGAGGGGGAGTTCCTGGACAGAGGACATTTCAAATTCAATACGGTTTCTTTGCTTATGCAGTTTATGGGCTCTTATAAATGCGAAAACAGTTACTCTGGCAAAGTTGTCTAATCTTCAAAGGCAACCGCAACCCTTTTCGTTAGCCGGGCGAGTGGATAATTTTTAGCTCTGAAGCAAAAAGTCCTTGGGCAAGAATGCATAATTCATAAAACGCAAGTCCTTCTATCCCTCGTCTCCCATCGCCCGCCTCCGTTTCTTAAACTTTGATGGTTCAACTTTTTAATCGGATTCCCCGGATTCCCTTGCCCGATTGCTACCACCACATCAGCACATCGCCATCGACATCGCCATAGTATCGTATCTGTAGTTTTCCTCCTTCGCTTTCTGGTGCTTTTTCTCCGCAAATTTTTGGCCAAGAGCGCTTAGGGCCATCGAAGTTTGCCTACCTCAAAAATAGATAAATTGCGTATTATTTTGCTCTTCCATCGTAATTTCTTTTTGTCCCAATCGGATATCCCCTGGCGCTCTCGTGCTTGGTACATGTGATGGAGTTTCTTTGTTCAATTTGTTGTGTGGAAGCACTGAAATTCGGAAGATTACAAGCCACTGATAATGCCATGGAAGATGTGTGCTCACTTAATGAACAAAGTTTTCTTTGTGGACTTTAAAATGAGAGAAGAAATATCGATCTAAAATAATGCAATTTTTGAATGAGTCGAAAATGGGGTAAAAAAAACTTGATGAGCCATAATTTGAAACCTCCTCTTTTTCCCTTAGAAATTACTTCAAATTCTTTATATATGACTTCCCGTAATATTTTTAACCGAAAAGTTCCCGGAAAAGTCCCGAGCACTTGGAAAGGTGCTGCAGCACGTCGGAAACGTGTTCAAGGCGGCAACTTGTTCCGCATAATGTGACATTTTCCCCGGAAAAGTTCCGGTAAGTGTGCGAAAATGTTTCGTTATTTATGTATGCGCCTGTTGCAGCTTCAGTTGCAACTTCTTTGGCCATTTGTTTCTTGTTTTCAGTTTTTGCCAGAGCCCGCTCCTCGGAGGAGTAACTTTGGCCCCGGGCCTAGGCCCTATGCCGGCCTAACCATCCCTACATTGCCCGTGGTTAGCTGTAGTGGAGTGTCATTGGTTGTTTGGTGGTCGCTCAGCAGCTGGCGGCCGAATAAATCACGTATTTAAACAAGTTGCCCAGCTTGCCGGCGAGTGTAAACAGGGCACGTGCAGGACTTTGCTTTATGACAAATGTTCGCAGGATTTCACAGAGCAAAACGAAACGAAACCGGATACCGGAAACTGGGGATGTCGTAATACCCCGATTAAAACTAGAGTTCTTCTTGGTAATTAGCACATTAAAAATAAGAGTAAGAACATTTTTATTTCAAGTTCAAAAATAATCTAGGCTGCCTCAAGTCACGAATAGAGCAAGAGACCTTCCTTGTCCTCGTCCAGTTTCTTTTCCCACAGCAACTTGTAGGTGATATCCCCGGCCATCGATCCCTGGAGTTCGCCTGCCGTGGGATATCCGTTTTGTACCTTTGCCAAGATCGGCAACAAGTCAGCAATGGCAGACCGGGTTTCGGTGTGGCAGCTGGAGTGGAGGACCACGACGTAGCCTGTGGGGAATATAGCGAATCTTACGCCCGCATTCTCGGTGGTGTAGGTGATGAAGGGTCGCTTCTTAGGGTTACTGGTCACCTGCTCCGCGTTCTGTTGCGCCATCAGCTTCACGTCCAACTTGAACGGCATGCAGAAGGTGGCATGCACGATGTTCTTACTGAAGGCCTTGATGTCCGGCTTGTAGTCCATCTCTTGCACCATCCGGATTACCTTGAATAGGGCAGTTCGGGCCGCGTCAGTCGATAGGGCGGTGGCCACCATCTTGCCACCGGCATATATCTTCACCTGGGCAAAGATATTGTGCAGCCTAACGGTCACGGAGGGATGGATGCCGGGATCGAAGCGGGTATCGGGCATTAAGATGCCAAGCTCATATAAGTTAAACCGGCAACTGAAGTCCATGACGCATATGAAGGGTCTGTAGAGCAGCTGGATTTTCTTCTCCACCTCTTCTAGCTTGCTCAAATCCTCGAAGATGTCTTTGTAGTCGATTTCAGAGTCCGGTCCCACCGGATCGCCCTTTTTTGAGGCCTCTTCCCAGCAGATATCAGTGGGTTTGTCGATGAATTTCTGAATATAGCCTTTCTCGGGTGCAGGGGTCTCCGTTTTAAGCTGCCCAACGCCCGAGTCCCCAGAATTGGATTCGTACTCACCCAAGACCAGTTTATCAAACAGCTTGTTCAGGTAGGACATTTTCTCAACGGGCTTGTCATCCTCTGACAGGCAGTCCTTCAGCTTGAACTCTTCCCTGCAATAACTTTACTAATATGGCGAAGAAGAACAAACACGCGGGGAACTCACTCATCGCTTTTGCAACTTTCTGCTTCAGATTTAATGCCAGAATCCATTTTTCTTAAAAATAAGAGTAGACCTGGTCTGGAATGTTTCCTTTATACAATAAATGTAGGCTATATGTTGTAAAAACAAAAGCAAACGAGATTTACAATTCTAGAACTTGCTTTTATTTTTACTGCAATTTCTTGTATAATATTTTCTCATATATGTCGCAAGTACAAAATTATCTAAGGTTTTTAATGACTTTCAATTAATCAATCAGCGAAACCATAAATAATACCAGAAAAAATATTCCTCATTCTGTCTGTGAGCACATACATTTGTGTAATTCAAAATTATGATTGGAAATGAATCACTTTGATTGGCAAAAGCAAAGCATTAATCCTGTCCTCCATTCCGCTGAGTAATTGCTTTAGCCATCTGATGCTTTCAGCAGATCCGAACATCAGTTATCCATTAAATCTAGAGGGTTATATCCTATTTGTTGCTGTAAGCACTTGACAAACTGTAACAAATTACAAGCGACCAAAGGCGATAGATAAAAAAAACGCGGGCCATTTGAGTCAACTTATGCGCTTGTCAAGCTTATATTTACACACAGTTGACCATATTTTATGTCGATTCCGGTTATGAAATTTACAGAGCTGTCAGAAAGAGTTCGGCGACATTTTAGTAAATATTGAAATTTAATCAAGCAAAGTGCAGTGCACACACAGAGAGACAGAACACAGGACGCAGGACGTGGGGCGACAACGATATGAACACGTCCACCCTCAGACACCTGTCACCGACGTCGCCCGGCATTACTCCTCGCCCGCTCGTTTCCCACTCATACCACTGCAGGATGCACGGAGAGAAATTTTATTGACTTGCTAAAATACCTAGAAATATAATGAAAAGAAGCAGTTTTTTATTCTCTTGTAGGGTATTATATTTTCAGTCAGAGGCTGGCAAGGCATTGAAGAAGTCATTTCCGACCCTATAAACCATACATATTCTTGATCAGCATCGACAGCCGAGTCGATTTAGGCATGTTTGGCGGAAAACAAATTTTACTCAATTTTTTGCAAATTTTATAAGGGGTTACATCGTTAAAATTGTCAAAAATTCCAAAAAATTTCAATTTTTATAATTTTAAATTTAGTATGCAGATTTTTAAAGATAATTAAAAAAAACAATTTAAAGCTTTCCAAAGTGAAATTAGTGAATTTTTGGCTAAGTTATGATGGATTTACATGATCCAATATTAACTACATGGGTATACGAACTTCGGCTACCCTGAATTAGCTTCCATTCTTGTTTTTAATTGCAATTATGAAATAATATTTATAGGTAACTTGAATTTATCCATCCCGTTGGAACAGTCTCTTAAAAAATATTGAACATATCAGGAAGGCATACATTAATCACTTTAAATTAACACTCTACAGCGACGAAATGACATCATAAAAATGTGACTTATTTTTTATTATACACTTCAATTATATTGAAAACATTTTTTTCCCAGTGCCTAGTGTGTGTGTTACACAATGCATGTGTCAGTGAGCGTGTGTGGATGTGTGTGTGTGTTTGTCGAAGTCAACAATCAATTGAATCGATTTCATTTTACAAATTGCGTTGAATTTTGTGGTGCAGCCACCACCAGCTGCAGTTGACGGCGAAGCCAGCGGCAACAATAACGAGCCCTGGGTGGCTCACTATATGTACTATATGTCTGAACCTGCATCCATACATATATCAAGCCACACACAGCCACCCCACATCCAGGCCATCCGCACACTTGTGGCCATGCAGATTGGGGGGAGGTCTCCTTCGGACTGATTTTGATGGTCAATTGCTACACGCAACAGCTTCTAATTGGAAGTGAACTTGGGGCAGAACGCAAAGATATAGTGCCCAGATACTCCGGATGAATGCGAGTATCGATTGGATTTCCCTTTGTAAAAATAGCTGCCAAGCAAGCTATATTTAAAGTGGGAATTTCATTATGCAGGACTTGCCTAACTACAAATATCAGTTAAATGCACTTAGCAAAATTATTTGACTATATTTGGAGCCAACAAAATTAGGAAACTTCGTTGTGAGTCTTAAATTTTATATTTAACGTTTTCTGAAACATGAATTTATTATTCACTGCATTTAATTACCGCTTAGAGAGAGTATTCAAAGCATTTGCAGGCGATTTTCCGCCCATTTCGGCTTATAGCTCTAAGTGTAATATCCAGAAAAGCCAAAAACCCATTTGTCATACACGAAATTGCAATTTAGACCCTCGGCCACATAATGCCAGTGCTTAAATCGATTATAGACCATTACAGACGACGCCTACGCAGCGCGCAATTAATATGCTTTTTGGATTCGCCATTGGAACGGCCGTTCGCCGTTCCAGGGATTTCGAATAGGAATACGAATAGGAATGGAATTGAGAGTGGGTACCGGGGGACCGCGGCACTGCATCTGCAATTTTGTGTTGCTGTAATTAAAAGTTGTGGCGCCAACTGTGGCCAGGATAAGGGCTTAACCGGGAACAGGAGGCGGCCGCCTGTGGGCGGCCAACACTCACTCTAATTCAAATTGAAGTGGCGTTTTTGTGTTGTGCAAGTAATTAGAACATAAAGTGGAATCGAAGCTCCGACCAAGCCAAATTACATTGGCCGGAGTCAGTCGGCGGTTTCGGGCCGCTCCGGCCGATGGACAATCGGAGATAAGTGCAGGCAGGCATGAAATATAGCAAATAAAGCTCCGGTCCCCGGTGGCTCCATTTGCTCCGGGTGGATCGGGTGGATCCGGTAGGGCGGGTGGTGCACTCGAATAAAATGTCGCCGGCACGCAATGTTTTCATTTAGCTAATAGTCATTAGGCAAGCGACGAGTAACAATTCGAATAATTACAATTCCGCTGCGACTGGGGATTGGAAGGGAGACGACCGGGTCATGTAATCGTTTTGTGGTTCCTAATGCTTCCATTTGTTTTCTTTTTGTGGAAAATTGATAAACATGGGCCAGGGATCAGATAGAGATACCCCTCTTTCCCTCTTTCCGTATCGAGAATCTCCGTTTGCTTGAATTTGAAAAAGCTATTACAATTGGTTTCTTGTTGAGGCTTTTGTAATATTTTTTCACGGCTAGATAGATAGTTTGTCATTTCAAAAGATAGAATTTAATTGCAGAAAAGAAAACTCTTATCCTAGCCGCAGATCCTTTTCCGGATGAAAACTTTATCGTTCGCTTTTGGCTCTGGCAAGTCTTCAATCCGATTGACACATTAATAAATGTGTTGCCAATGCCATTGACAGTTTTTCCTTCTTGCCATCCTCTTCCTGCCTCGCCTGCGAACAGAGTGTTAAGTGCATTGGAAACTTTTCCCACTCCTTCGCATTTTTCAGCTTTCTTTTTATGGACTCTTCTTTTTCCTGTGTGCATTGCTGCCACGCATGGTCATCGCGGGGGATTCCCCCGCAACTTAAATTGAATCCCCACCCCCTCGGCCAGGAACTTGGCAACTTTGCCGGCTGTCGTTGCTGCCCAAGGTGTTCATGCGTGCCAAGAAATCAATAGAAAAAGTTTGAAATTACAAAATTGGAAAGAAAACAAATAGAGGGACGTACGGGCAAAATAAACAAACAACAGACGGATGAACGGACGGACTGATGGAGGCCAAGTCCCAGCTCCGGAGCTGGCAGGATGTTGGCTTTGGCCAGCCCCAAAGGCAAACAAATCCTCTGACTCTCTGACAAATGCTGAAAAGTTTAACTGCAACTTTTTATGCCGTCGCCCGATGCCCCGTCCTCCCTTATTTTTTCGCTCGATTCGAACACATATACGTACATGCAGTGCGTGGAGCGGATGGGTAGAAGTATGTGAAGTGGGATTATCAACATGGATGTACTTGGAACTGCTGCAGGAAAGGGACTCCGACTCCATCCCACGGACACATATGAACTTTTCCGCCGAACAATGGTCGAGCGAAAATGTTGGCTTACAACTGTCGGCGGGGAGTGGCGGCATGAGGTGTGAAAATATTTTAGAATGCACTCCGAGCGAGTTATTAAAACTTTTTCATAAAACACCCCAACAAACAGGTCTTAAGTCTGGCTCACAATAAATCAGAACTATTGGTGTATGGGGTAAATAATGATAAATATATTCTATATATTTAATCAATATTTTAATATTTTTTATCCTCTTCGAGGATTATATATGTTCCTAGACTTGACGTTGAATGCATCCAAGATCATGTCAAATGTTTAAAAATAGATAAAATATTATTGCGGCTCTAAAAACAAAATATTCAACATCAATTTAGTATTCCATAAGCCTTAAGAGGTTTATATTAAATCGTACTTAGGCATATATTATGGATGCGACGCGCTCTTTAATTTCGTGATGGTCATCCATTTGCATCCGAAAGCTCACGCCTGAAGGGCAGCATTAATGTCACGATGGTCACTGCCGATGTCACATCTGTCTCCGGGCATCGCGGGCCCGGAATCCAAGCATTGCCATAAATTATGCCATCGCTGGTGTTTAATGCTGGGACATTTTGTTGCAGAAACAGCAGCCTCCATCCTCGGTCCATTTCGCCCCGTTTTGGCCATCAGGAGTCGTGATTTATGCCCGTCGAGCGCAGCGAAATAAAATTGGTTGCATGAAAGGCGAATATTGACGCGATCGCCGGCCAAGTGCCTGATTTATAGGCCGTTTATCGGTAGCCGAACTTGTTTGTAATCCAAACTGTAATTTTTGGCTGAAAGCTTATTCTACAGATTCATTATATAAATTTTTAGGCATTTGTAAACAGCCAACGAAAAGGACAATCCAACAATGATAATATGAATATTTTTTAGCAGTGGCATAGCTTTACAGAATGAAGATCGCTTTAGATTATTTAATCATTTTAAATCAAACATTAACTAAACAATTTTGAAACAGCAGAAACAGCATTACACATTATACAGTAAACATAAATAAATAAAAATATTATAAGGAAAAAACTCATTCAGAAGGCCTCTGACAGTTTGAATCCTCTTGCTCACTAGAGATAAGAGAGGAAAGGCTCTGACAGCTTGAAACCTCCGGTTCACTACAATCTGTGTTGTAAAATATGTGTCTATGGATGCCATCCTTATCGATGACTCCAATACGCACCACTCCCCCCGAACTGGTATCAAATTGTATTCCTAACCGGATAGCTGTCTTGACCATCTCGATGCTCTGCTTCAAGTTCATGCCGGGCTTGTAAGAATTCTTCACGTAGCCCTTGAGGTAAAGACACCCAGAGCCGGCTAAGGCATAGGGCAGGCGCGTCATCATCCCGCCCAGCGGAATATTGTACACCTGGCCGCCTCTCATGTCATCCCAGCCTGCTACAATGATCCCCGCAAGCGAGGTCTTACGGTTGTTGTAACACAAGTTGCGGAACTCACAGGCGGCCCTAAAAACCTCCACTGACTTGCCGGAGCCGGGGCATCCGTAGTACTTTAGATTGACTCTCACAAGATCCGCCATAGCCTGGGTGTCGGCGGCGGCTCCGCTGCGGCAGCAGTAGATCTTGTCCGTGAGGGGAGTGAGCTTGTCGGCCACGCGGTTGACCACGCAGCCACCGGCACTGGTGCGCGAATCCGCTCCGATGACGACTCCGCCTTCGAACTCTACGGCCATTATGGTGGTGCCGGTGGCAAAGAGCACATGATGAAAGAGCATTCTTATTATTCTATGGAAATTCAAAAACTTTCTGACTTTTAACTGTCCTTTTTATAGGTTTCGTTTTTATAAATAGAAAGTAGAAACGTATGGGGTTTTTTCAAAGATATATTGATCTTCCCATACGAAGTAAAGAACGTGTAGGATTTTTAAATTGTAATTCAACTTTGTTAGTAAGAATATCGCAAATTTCATCCGTATTTCCTTCCCTGTTTTAAAATAAAAAAAAATAACGTATTCCGCTCTTCGAGGGAAACGCAAACCCGTTTTGTAATTCAGTCAAATTTTTTAAATGACCTTTAAATGGGGTAACTGGGTGCCGTAAACTGCGTCCCGAAAACAAAGCTATTGAACGGGGTTCTCCCTCAAACATTTTCCCTTTTTCGTTAATTTCCCCAAGGCATTTTCCGTGCATAACTAAAGCGCCCAACCGCTGGGCTGCGTGTAGGTGTTTTTCGTGAAAAGTTTCCCTTTACTCCGGGTAATCCCCCTGCAGTGGGAGTTGATGGGAAAGCGTGTATTTATGGATGAAAAGGATTGCCACAGCTCGTAATTGCAACTTTAGTTGTCAATTGTGGAAGCTCGATGATGCTTTTGCCCCTGCTATAACTGGTGGTGACATCAATACAGTAAATCGATACACAGACTCGTGGGGGATGCGTGCCCTCGCTCGGTATGCTTTCAATCGCGTATACGCAGCGTGGGACGGATCTGTCACTTTGCTCACCGAGGAAACGAAGGCTTATACCGGCTCCGTACGGTTATAGTGGACTCAGGCCGTGGATTTTCAGTTTTCATACCTCAAGTGACAAAGGGGCGAGCAGTGGTGGCGGCGACGGCGGCTTACCCTCATCTGCGGCAGCCGGAATGCCAAAATGGCTCGGCCTTTGCCCGAACGACTTCCAGATAAAAATGCATAATTAAACAGCCGGGGAACGAAAGCGCAGCTGATGTCGACAGGGTCGGCATAAATTCGCAGGCACCGCATCATAATGTCCGCAAATCCTGGACCTTTGCAATTTTAATAAGCACTCGAGAATGAAAAGGAGTCACCTGGCCCCAGTGACGGAGTCGTCGTGCCGGTGCCGGGAGTCTTTAAGGAATTTTAATGGGCTTTGGCCGAGGCAGAGCCGCTGTTTACCCTTTGCATATTTAATGCCTGAATTTTAATGAAAATTAAATCGAAATGCTTGTCGCCCGGCCACCGACACCTGGTCTGCCGTCTACGCACCTGCGATTTATATTTAATCCTTTTCTGACCCCGTCTCTGTCCTTGTCTTCTCGTTCCGGCACCCTCAACATCGCGTCCTGCCTGCTGCATATGCCAGCGGCTTTGGCCCGAAACAAATGGCAAATGGCCACGGGCGGCAAATAAAACATGGCCCTCTGATTGATGACTTTGACTTTTGGCCATAATTTATCATAGATACCAGCCGGCAGCGGGCCATTGTTTGGCTCTTGTCAATGACGGCGAGAAAAACAGCAGATAAAGCAGCTACACTCGAGGAAAACTAATATAGTTAATTGCGAACTACAGACAGCAATCATAAATACTTCTCATAATTTTCTTCAAGTTTATTTCTGTAAGAAAGTCGAAAAGGGTAATGTAAAAATATATAATGTAGGATATATATAATACATAGATTTCCTAAATTTTTGTCCTTGTGTATCCCGTACGACATTGCTGGCGGCAACAGATGACGCTCATTCCGTTGAAAAATGTGCAGAAAAGTGTCATAAGAGACCAGAGCCGGAGCAGTCGAGGCCGAAAAACTAATTGCAGCAAATAATAAAAACTAATAGGCTGTCGAAAAAGGCAACTAACCCACGCCATGGCACGCCACGCCCATGAAAAATGACAACGAGAATGGGCGTGGCGGGAGCTGGGCTTGGGGGAGGAAAACTGCACGGATCATCATCATGAATCATCATCAGAGTCGTCACGCAAACAGCAAACAGCGAGACAGTCGGATGGAGCGACTCCGAAGATGCGAGAAAGTTAATGTCCTGTCAGGAAGTCGCTGCCTCGTTGCGCCCTTAAACGTCACAAATTGCCGGGTGGCAGGACCACAGGGGAGGGGTTCCGGGCAGCAGGAACTCGGGGGGGTTACATGCACATTATCCTGGAGACAGCAAGTTTTTCCCCCTACATGGCTGTGAATATATTTCACAGCTTCAGGTGTGGAGTGGGTGGGAAGGAGACAGGTGTCCTGAGACAGGCGCGTTCATTTGAGACGCTCGCATGTCAAAAGTTTTTCCTCCGACTTGGGGGAAAACTTCGCAGAGCGACTGAAAAACCTAAAAAAAAAGAGGCAGGGACATGCAAGTGAAAAACTGTTAATTTATTCTTTCTTTACCCGTTTTTTAGCTGAATTTAATATTTGATTAGTTTTCGCATAAATCAATTATATTTCAATCAGTGCCATGCATGGTGATGTTGATGCTTATTTTTCTGCCATGTTTTTCGACAATTTCATTAAATTGCTAATTAATTTCTAATGGCATGCAGTTTACGCGAAAGGCCTGTAAAGTGGCCAATAAAAAATGATATTTACATTTGCATATTATGTGGATATACAAATATATATGGTTTGACGAGCATTTTAATATTTTTCTAAATTTTCATTGCGAACATTAAAAATATGTTCGGAGTTCGTCTGTAGAAAAAACAAGTGAACAATTTTAAATTGTAAATTGGATTTTAGGATAATAAATAAACAGTTGGATTGAACTAATTGCAGAAAATTATGAGAAAAATGTAGTAAATCTAATTTAAACTATATTGGAAACCTTTAAGGACAGTTCCTAAAACTTGCATAGTTCCCCACATATCATCAGGTAGCCGTTGTCTGCCAGCAGCTTTTTCCTTTGTCATTGTTGACATTTCACGGTTCCGATCACTGCAAGTGGGAGAGCAGCTCAATTGGCGATACTTTGTCATGTGCGGCCAATTAGCAGTGGAAGCTGCCACGGATGGCAGCAAACAAATCCCGCTGACGGCAGAAGTGCACGGAATGCAGGCTCCATCGCTGGACAGCTAGAAAAACCCTCGACTCAGACCTCGGCCAAGCAACGAGCAATGCCAGTGCATTTCTGCATCAATCCGTGCTCATTTTTATGAGTTTTGCCGAGGACTCACCACCACCACCACCAGCCAATGACAAGCTGACGGACACTGTTGTTCAAATGGGAAATAGAGACATGTTGGCTTTTCTGCTTCCGATTCGCAGCAGTTGACGTTGCATGTACCAGTAGCCAGCGGAGTCCATATATGTGAAGGATGCACTGAGAGAACATTACGAAATGGTGAAAATAAAAATGATTTTGAAATCTAAACATAAAACGTATTTGGAGTTAAAGCTAAACCTCCTTAAAATATTTTATATATTTTCAAGCACATTCAAATTTGTTTCTGTAAACTAGGGACCATTTTTCCAGTGTCCCACTTGCGTCACTGTTGCGCAAACACATATATTCCGACAGATGGCTCACATGGAGAACGGGAACAGGCCACATATGCTAATACACGGAGGCAGTCAGCCATGGCATGTAGCAGCCGCATCGGCATCCCCATCCGCCCAGTGACATCAACTAATCCCTGGGGAATTGTTCATGCGACGACGCAATGAAAGTTTGCCCAAAACCGAGTGCACAATTATTGGGCATTAAAGCCACTTTTTAATTTTTGCAGCACTGCCAATTCAGGTTGAGCATCTCGTTGCTCAGCGATCCCGGATTGATGGCCTCCATCTTGCGCATTCCCTTGCTGTCCACCACAAAGACCTCGAAGTTGCGCTGGTTAATGATCAACCGTTTCTGTATCTCCACCACGCACTTCTTCAGGATACAGAAGGCCTCCGGCTGGGTGAGGTTCGCATGCCAGAATCTCTGTAGAATGCTGCCGCAGAACATGCTGCCCCAGCCGTGGCCCGCATGGTTGATGGACTGCGCTGCCCCCAATGAGTCGATGTAGTGTAGCTCAGGACCCTCGGTGGCATCAAAGCCGGCCAGCAGCATGGCCACCTGGTATCTCGTGTTGGTCCTAATGTAATCTGCCAGATGCCGGCGGGTGAAGTGGGCCGCAGCCCGGGCACTCAGGTGATATCCGTTGGTAATCTTGTACAGATGCAGGTTCTTCGAGATATAGTCCGTGAACTGAAGAGTATCGCCGCCATCACCCACGGCAGCCATCATGTTGAAGTCGGACAGGCGGTGCACTTTTGACTGATCTGAGGGAGTAGGGTTTGGTTTTTGTAGAGATATAAATATCTGTGCAATGGAAAACTCAACCATCCTTCATGAAGATTAGCGACTTGGCCTGCATTGTATCCGAAGCGAGCATGACAAAGTCCGGCCCCTTAATCCCCAAAATGGTCTCCATCGCCATATTCGCTTTACGTTAAATTTTATATTGGCGGTGAGTATTGAATATATTTATTTCTACAGTGTAGTTTGTGTGCGTCTACTTGAATTATCGAATTTTGAGTAATTTATCCCTGCTAACAGGTCACTGCTTGTTGAGATTCTGGATCTTGTCGACACTGTCGTGCATCAGGGTGAAGAAGGAGTAGGCCCCCTTGCAGATGGCCGCGAAGGTGCTCAGGTGGATGGCCAGGATATCGCCGGCCAGTAGCAGCTGCGGCCGCTTGGTGCGCTCCGCCAGGATTAGCATGTTACTGCGGTAGACGCGGCTCTGGTTAATCCAGTTGCTGCAATAGACTGCATAGTGGAGCTCCGAGAAGCTATTAGCCATCATGGTGCCGTAGTAGCACACCGGATACGTTTGCAAGGTGATGCCCCACAGGAAAGTCACGTAGTAAACGCGATCCTGCATGGTCTCCACGTAGAAGACCAGGCCGAACATGGTAACGGCAATGTTGGCGGCTATCACAACGAACTGGACCAACATGGGCCCGGTTATGAGGCTGCGCGTGAGTTCCAGCAAGCTGCGCATTCAAATTTTATACATATTTTAAAGAAAATTTGAAAATGATTACTTATAGAGATCGTTCTGGTCCTTGATGCAGTTCACAAGCTCCTCCTCATTAGCCTTTTGAGTTGCCGGTCCATAGCCGATGCTGGAGATGCGCATGATCAGCAACTGGCACTGTTCGGCAACGAGGTATAGGGCCAGGGGTGAAAACGAGTCGTCCGCAAAATTCTGCACGATCTGAAAGAAAAGGTTGAACTCCTGGAAGAGCACTACTGCCACATAGACCACCGTCGAATGCTTCCAGTCGAAGGGGAACCACAGGGGAAACGGTAGGCTCCGTTCGCTGCGGAACAGGAAGGAGACCGAAGTGATAACCATCAACGCCGAGTAAGTTGCCAAAAACACTTTCGAAAGGCGGTGAAGGTGCTTGGCCATCTGCCGGTGATACCGGATCTGCTCCTCCCCCCTAACTCGGCTATCCAGCTGGGCTATAACCTTCCTCATCTCGACCAGCTTGTACAGCTTGAGCACATACAAGCCGAACTTCAGGACGGTAGATAGCGAGGTGATCGTCAGGCTGAAGTTGGTGATGTTCTCCAGCGGCGTTTCGAAGCCGCCAATCGATAGCACAAACATAGGCACCAGCATCGAGACAAAAACGTTGACGAACATCGCCCAACCCAGGTATTTGCCATTGCTGAGGTCCAGGGCTCCGAGGATACGCCAGGCGCCGACCTGGATACGGTAGTAGTCGATTCTGAACTTCTCGTTTTCTGGCGACATTTCTCTTGCCAATTTCCGTTTCACTGATGTGCGCCGGACAGGTGAGCGGCCTTTTTATAGCACCTTTCCGTGCAGTTCGCACAATTAGCCACAATTCGCACAATTAATGGACAAATTAAATTATTAAGGCGGTGGAAGGTCAAATTTAATTTTGTTCCTTACTCTAAGCTACGGGTAACACTCAAAAAGCTCAACTTTTACTAAAAGAAAATTATTTATAGATACATTTTAATAATTTCCAATAAACTTTTTAAATTCAATTCGAATTTAAGAATGTAAAGTGCGGATTTTAGATTCATAAATTAATTTATAATAATTTTTAATTATATCCTAAAGTTCTAACCAAATTATTGGTTTAGAAATTATTATTCTAACTAACTTGCAGCTCAACATAAAGCACCAGCTGGACATTCCAGGGACTGCCTTTGGACTTCATTTTTTTCTATTACAAACATATCAACGCTTTTTTGAGAATATGCCGCAATTCTACACAAATAAGAATCTTCGTAATATTTTAATGAATTTTTATTGTCAGTATGACACCAAGTGTCTGTCGTTTCACATGGCAATTCATAATGGTGGCGGGCTTGAGGATCCCATGGCCTGTCCCGTCTGCTTCAGCCAACCACCCACCCAGGCAACCCAGCTTGTCTGAGCGTCCATTTCCGTTTGGTTTGTGCCACCGTCGGGGGCACTTAAAAAGCACTTAGTTGTGTTTCATTGAAATAATTTTCAGCATTTCCGCACTTGAACACGATTTTCATTATCCGCTAGCTGCATTTTACTATCCCCCATTGTCTGCAATTTTAATGTGATGGAAATTCGCGCCATTCTGAATAATTATCACATCTATTTGTGAAATGGAAATATTTCCGCAATTAAAAACATATTTTCTAGCACCCTTGAAGTAATGGCGACCATTCCATTCTCATTCTGATTCCCATTTCCATTCCCGTTCGCCGGGGCGTTGGCACATCCTTTGTGTTTGCAATTTCAGGCGATTATCCTGCAATTAAAGGCGAGATCTGCTAACAGCGAATCGGGTTCGCTGACGTTTTACAATCGGTCAGCAGGGTGAACCTTTCAATCACCGGACGCTCTTTATCCACTTAAACTAAAACCGCAACGAATTCAGATTCCAGAATCAAAAACATTATTAAAAACGTAGTGACATTTTATTTAAGCTTACATATTTGGAAAAAATGAGCAACCAACTGTCAACCAAACAATCAATATGAAATAAATTCCTAGTTAAATCAACGTTCGGTGTGGGAGCATGAGTCGCAGGGCTGGTGAAAATGTCGTTTACTCTAACCAGCCAGAGCGTAATCCGATTTGAGAGCAGCACCACTCGGCTTGGGGACGAATGGCAGCGGACATTAATGTTTTTCAATGTCGATATATCGGGGGGAGTGCACCGCGACCACCGAAACGAGATTACTGCGCCAAGGACCCAGGACCGTAATGGAAAGCGTGAGTTGATTAACGAGATTTGCAAAGCGTCCACTGACTCGTATTCAGACACATTTCCAGGGCGGAATCCCGGCGGAGGATTGAGCAATTCAATTAGAGAGTGTGCAATGCCATTTGGGAAGCCAAATGAATTCTATGCCCAGAGCCGGGATGATTTCGATCATCGGGGATCCAGACCAGGGCGATGCTCCCTTGGTGGCCGAAGTAAAAACTCTTTGTATTGCGAGAGTCGCAGGCACATGCAGTATCAGTCGACTAAGCCAAGGTGGAGCCATGCAGATGAGTCCCCATTTTCCCATTGCTCCACTAAGAGCTCTACTCATCGTTATGTCACCCCAGACTATGAGTCTGCTAACGGATATGACGACGGATATCAGAATGAAGAATACCAACTGCCTTATAAAATATCCAGGGACTTGACATATCCTGAGGAAGCACGAGACTCGAGAAATTGCTATGATACCGAGTTCTACACCGATTCCTCATATGAAAGTCCTCCTGATTATTACATTAATGAGAGGCCGAAATGGGGGTCTTATCATAGATCCTACGAAACACCAGCTTATAGAAACGGCAATCCCTATTACCCAGACGAATTATCGGGCAATGATTTCAACACAAATGGTTGGGAATCTCTATCCCAGCTAAACGTTTTCAGGCCAAGAGGGAAGCAGAGACAAGAATCGGGATCAATGCTACCCGTGTATCCTTTAAATTATAATGATAAATATCGTCATAAGGAAAGCGATGGCAGTTATGACAGATACAAGGATAGCGATTACGAAGACCGCTTTGAAGGCTCGCAGCCTCCGCCGGAATATGGCCGCAAAGTTCGATATTCGCCATTAAAACGTATCGTTTATGACGACTATCGTCAGAGGAGGATCAGGACGCCGCCTATACCTTCTGCGAAACCGAAAGCCAAGATCCGCAACGAGTGTAGGACGCCTTACAGAGCATACAGGGAGAAAGGCTTCCCAATCAACCAATCTAGGAATTATAAAGCTGAGACCGATAGGTCTCAATCCCATGAACCAGGAAGTCGTCATGGAATTCGCTCTAGAGAACCAGAAAGGCGTCATAGAAGCCGCTCTAAGGAATCGGGAAGTTTTCGTAGAAATCGCTCCAGACGATATTCCCACCTTGAAAAAGTTCCGCCGTACGGTGCTCCTTTCAAAAAGGCTAGAGAAGCGTCAGCGCAGTATAATAGAATCTCGAAACAAATTTTAAGCCTCGGTTCGCCCAAAATGTATGAGAATAATCCAAAAACCCATGGAACAGTGCCTCGAAAAGTTCCTGAGAAAAAAAAAAGAAATTTTATTGTAGAGGAAATTCCGCAACCTTACAAAAAATACATTAAAAATGATGTACCTCTCAGTAATTTTCTCCTCGACATCAATGATGAAATACCCAGGCGTCCGAGAAATTTAGTCACAGAACCTTCCTTCACCTTCGGAAACACATCATGGTCAAAAATGTATGATAAGCACGATCGGAAAAGTAATCTAAAACCCTCTCCTAATAAAAATAAATTTTTCGACTTTGGTTCGGAAATACCATATAGGACATGGAAAAACGTAGCCCCTCTTCCTATGCTAATCGCCTTTGACGTACCCTTAAAAAGGAAGGACCGGACCAATTATTACAAATCCGATTCGGACCATGACTCCGGCGCTGTCCCATATGCAAGCTCTGCTGCCAGGCTTAAAAAAGAACCTGTAAAGAAATCTAATGGGCCACAAGTGTCACTATACGACATAACGAATCTGCAACAACCAAAATCAATAAAGCAAAAAATATCGGGATTCCTTAAAATGACAAAAAAATGCCACAGACAATCAAATATCTTCAAAGACAAAAAGAAAACAATTAAGAACCAACGCCATGATGATAAAGATAATGGAAAACGCCGATCTTCTTCCAATATGCTGAAATCAAGGACCCGCTCAGCCTCACCAAGAAGTAAGATAACGTCCACCCCTGGGCAGAAAAAAAGCAATTTGACAACACCCTCGCTGAGCAATACAAGTAAAAGGTGCCTTAGCAGGATAGGAACAGGTAGTCACTATCCAACAGTTTTTAGGGGAAAGTGCAGAAATGCAGACAACGAAGAGTACTCCAAGTGCAACATTTTCTGCTCAACGCGCTGCTCCAAGTCTGATCACTGCGATCGGATATCCAGCGGAAATTGCAGCCTAAACAATGATGTTAAGAAAAATGAACCTAGCGACCAGAGTGAAGGCAGTCTCACAGGCAGCCTTAAGATCGTAGCATCCAAAACTATCAGCCATGGCAGTAATAACGAATGTAGCGATTCTGGATCTGAATCAATCTGTACTTCAATATCGACACAAGCCGGCGTAGAGGAAAACGAATTTAGTAGTGTGAGGATTCCTCCAACGCCCTCCATCAGCCAGAGTCCTTCTTCATCGTCGAGCTGTTCTCAAAATTCCACCACCCAAGGAATCACATATTCCACGCCAACTAAAATCAATCGGCAAGGCATTGAGACGTGTGCAAAGCCCCCAATTGTTAGTAAAAGTACATCCTCGGAGTTAGGATGTAATTGCCCTCGACGTCGTATCTGCCCCTATTGGAGCTTAACCCAGAAGTCCTGTTGTCGCCATCAATGGAATAGACCCTCGCGTCTTGGATTATGCTTGCCAAGTAATATTGAAATGAGCTCGAGACCCCCGGTTGTGATCCCATTCAATGCAAATAAGAAATCTAGCCTGAAAGGACCAAATAACAGGCTAGAGAGTACATCAACCAAAAGGGTTTGCTTGCAAATAAGTACCTCTAACAGCAGTCAATCCAAGTCAAGTTCTGGAAAGAGCACCGCAAACAGTGATGAGACCTCTAGCCGTTCTGGAAGAGGTATCACAATTAGTGATAAATTCCTTTGTAGTTCTGAAGAAGACATACAAATTCCTTGCTGCAAGGCAGAAAGAAAAATCGATAAACCCAAGTGCCAAAAATCACAATATAACATCAGAAACTCGGGCGAAGAACGAAAAATTGAATCGAAGCCAAGAGCTTCTTGCAGTTCTGGAAAAACCATCAAAGCTAATGATCAAAGTTCTGGGAAAAGCATCAACGCAAAAAGAGATATAGACAATATGGAGAAACCTAATTGCAAAAACACCCAATGCAACATCGAAATCTTGTGCGAAGAACAAAAAATTAATGATAAAAGTCCTGCCATTTCTAGGAAAAGCAGTAAAACTTGTGTAATCGGTTCTACCTGCGTCGCAAAAGAAGAAGATGATAACCTGCAGAAGTCCAAGAGCCAATGTATCATGAACAACTTGGGCGAAAAGCAAAAAAGTGATTTGACGCTAAAATGCAGTTGCTCCAAAGAAAATCCTAGTAGTACCCCATCTTGTGAACCCCAATTCCCAAGTAAATGCCCCTGCTCTAGGATAAGTGTGTGCTCGAGGAATTTAACACAAATAATTTCAAAATGTAGTGCGCAGAATATGCAACTGGCTTGCTTGCCAAATGGTACATGTTCCCCGTGCTTACCTAATCCAAATAGTGAGATTACTAAAAGCTTATCACCCCTGCCATGCGACGATTCCCCAGAACCAATCCCTAAAGGAGACATTGCCACGAACCGATGGACCGATGAGTCAAAACGCGGCAAGAGCATTGTGGAAGAACTAAAACGGGAACTGCTAAATACCTTCAGGAAAGAACGTAATGTCCATACCCAGCGTCCTTGCTTTCGAAACGCTCCGCACATTATGATCATTCCCTGCCAGGTCCCTTCGATTATTAGTTCCAATCAATTCTATGGGCCTGATCCTGTAGTCTGCTGGGCAGCTTGCTCTAAGTCACAGAGTCCCTTTTGAGGTATAGTATTGAAATTAATTTAAAGTGTAGAAGAACTCTACTGAAAATTACTCTATTGTTAGCTTCCAAATGGACCGTGTCTTGGAGACAATCTTCAGCATATTTACAGTAAGTTTTGAATATGTAGTATTCATTTTCTTAACTTTAATTTTATGTACCTTTCCAGGACTCTAGGCCTAACTATGCAGCATACAAAATTAATTTAAAACCAAACCGAAACCGAAACTCTAAATAAACGATTATAACCTATTTGCATGCCAGCAAATTTCTTATGTTTATTATTTATTTATTCTTAATGTTTGCATATAATGTTTCTTATTATATTTTATTCTATTCTAATGTTTCCATATTCAGATCCGGTTATTAACATTTTATTTGGATAATGGATAATACTGCATTATAGCTAGATTCTGTGGGTAAGTGAGAAACCTACATAATCTCGCAAACATCAAAGTTTCTTCACCTCAAATTTTCTCTTTCTGTACTGTCAACCTAAACCATTCACACGGAATTTAAAAATGACAAAATATAAATTAATTAATGATATGTTGTTCATCGAGACAATCTTCCAATTTTCGTATTTCTGTCAATGATTGCGTAATGACATATACTAAATGTAATCAATTTTTAAATGAGGTTTTATCAAGACATTAATTTTAAATGAAATGGAAATGGTTTGCTAATATCCTCTCCAAAAAACTAGTAGTAGTAGTTCCATTATGGGTATTCCCATTTGGTATATTCTCACCTCAAGCTTAACAATCGTAACCAAATTTATCGATAACAGACGCCATTGCACATCTCTTTTGAAAGCCACAAAAAAGTGCAAGTTAAGTTAAGAAGAAGCTAATAACCGCATCTGGAGCACTATGAGAAACGACGTGGAGGACTACATACTTAGTAGCCAGACGATCTTGGCCCGAAAGTATAGAGTTTACGCCAAGATCGGCAGCGGCTCCTTTGGCGAAATATATAAGGCAGAGTGCCGGGAATCCAGTGAACACGTGGCCGTCAAGTTGGAGAGCGCGAATGTCTTGCGGCCGCAACTCCTCAACGAGTACAAGCTGTACAAGACCATGCGACTTGGCAAGGGCATTCCGAAGGTCCACATGTGCTTCACCGAGGCGGACGTGAACGTGCTGGTGATGCAGCTGCTGGGCCCCTCGCTGAACGATTTGTTCGAGTACTGCGACAACCGCTTTTCGGTTAAGACTGTGGCCATGCTGGCGGACCAAATGATTGAGCGCCTTCAACATGTGCACTCTCACAACATCGTGCACAGGGACATTAAACCGGACAACTTCCTGATGGGGAAGGGCTCTCTTAGGGATCAGCTGTTCATCATCGACTTTGGACTGGCCAAGGAGTACTGGGACGCGAAGACAAACAGGCACATCCCGCCGCAGTCCGGCACTCATTTGGTGGGCACTGCCCGCTACGCCTCTATCAATGCGATGCGGGGCGGCCACCAGTCACGTCGCGACGACATGGAGGCCCTGGGCTATCTGATGATCTACATGCTTAGGGGCAAACTGCCCTGGCAGGGTATCAGGTTAGGGCCCCCAAAGCAGCGCAACGAGAAGATCGCCGAGAAGAAGCAGTCCACCCGCTTGGAGGACCTATGCCAGGACTGTCCCGACGAATTTGGAGCTTATATGAGCTACTGCCGCACTCTGGGCTTCGAGGAGGAGCCGCATTATCCGCTTATTCGACAATCATTCCTCGATTTGATGAAACGCCTAAGGTACACTAACGACGGCATCTTCGACTGGAATCCTAAGATAGAGCAGGCCAAGCTGCAGACCGGGCAACAACTCGAGGAGGAAGACACCGTTGCTGCAGACCAATAAATGAGCCTTCACTTTTCCAGGGACTGTCAGAAATGTCAATTTAAAATACACAATCTGCCAGCAACCAAAATGAGTCCAATTAACAAAACTGGGATTTGGATTTGGATTTGTGCAGCGTTTGCATTCTCTGGCCAGATTTCAGTTGCAGTTGCTGCAGTTGAAGCAGCCGGAGCAGCTGCCAGAAATGTCCGTCAGAACGGATGGCAGCAAAAGTCAATGGAAATTGCCAGGGGTGCTGCATGAATTCAGGGAGCAGCAGCAGGAGCAAACGGGCCTGGGAAACTTTCGTACAAATGAAAACGTAGCAAATGACAGCATCCAATTTACGTTTGCAATTAAACTGACACCGAACAGACACTTGATTTAGTCGGAGGGCAGCCTCCGGACCAACTCACGACCACCTACATTCCGTCCGATTCTGTGGGATGTCGATTTATGGACGTGGCCTTTCAAAGTTGTTTCCCAAAAGATTTCGGAATATGGAAATATACCAAAATTTGTCCTTTATTTTCCCTGCCTAAGGGGCAGAAGACTTGACCTGCTGGAATCGTTCTATTAGAAGAATGTGGGTCCCTCCGATTCGATTATCACAACCTTCCGGCATCTGAACATGTTTGTGTAGTCGGCCATTATTGGATTGGTCCTTGCCTGTGCGAGGGGAAAATTTTCCAGATTAGTCGAACTTGGGCCTTTTTGTATTCTACGAAAAAATGAATTTTGAAGTTTTTTGGCTGAAATTAAAATTAGTAACACAATGAGAAAGCTATTTTCAGGCACACTGCATGACGTATTTTGTGCAATATGAAAGCAAGAAGGCTTCGTACAATAGTTTTTAAGAATTAATTAAGCATTAGGAATCCATTTTTATGAAAGGTATAACATTATTTTACATATTCGAAATATATTTTTAACAAATCATTTTTTGTATTTAGGTGTGAAGTCAGTGGTGTTAATGAGCCATTTGAGCAGGTGAGTATCAGTGGACTGGACAAAACTGTGCCAAGCAACGCAAGGGAAATATTAATGCGGACTCCTTATCAAAAATGGCAGCAATCAGCACGCTCAGTTAGCACCTCGTTCGCCGAGTGTGGGAATCGCCAACCGAACACTTTCTCCCCGCCATTAATCCTGTGGAGCAGCCGAGCATTTCGTCTGTTTTCGGGGAGCAGCGTCAAGTGCGAGCCAGGCTAAAAGCCCCATTTGGGCCAAGTGGCGTGTCAATCGGCCATTAACATGGGTCCGAACACTCCCTTTCTCTCCCCGTTGTTGCCGTCGATAAATAAAAACAAACACCTACATAGAAGGCAGCTCCTAAACGATGCCAGGGCTGATTGAAGAGCTGAGTAAGAAGGCGCTGGAAATCGAAATTGAAATCTCACCTGTCAGATTTTCTCACTCGCAAGGCGGAGGCTGTGGCGGCTGCTGGTAAAAGTTGAAAGAAATTCTTTCATTAAAAAATTAAATGCGGCAACACTTGGGAATTTGTAAGAAAATTGCTCATTAAAAGTTTTCACCTGGAGAGGCGCTCAAAGCGAATCTCGACACTAATTTTCTTTTCATGTAATTATGTGCAGCAACTGAAGAAACAGCACACAAAAAATTCCGTCTCTTTTATTTTCGCCGGCAATTGTGTGCTGTGCTGTGCCTCTGCTTGCACTTTTCCAGCAAGTTTTTTAGCTCGACAAGGAAAACTTGAGGTTGTTAATGCAGAGGACACAACTTTTTGTGATGTGTGGAAGAAGAGACCTGCTCTTGGGTGTCCTTTTCCTCCGACACTTTCCACAGACTCTGGGGGTCCCGCAACCGTCGCTACAAATATTACTCATCTTCATTTGGCATTCGGTTTGCACTTTCCAACTGGCAAATTGATTTGATTTCGTTTGCATTCCCCGGTGGACGCCACTCTACTCGACTGCATCCGCATCAAAGCTTAATATTGGAAAAATAATGTGAACAAATTGAACTTATAAATAAATCAAATCAAAATATCTTGTGTTACGGCAGAAGGACATGCTCCCCGCTCTTCGAAGTGGTTCCGAGCGCATATTGCGTTCGAAATTGAGTTACATTTAAATATTTTCCCATTTGCAATGGCAAACGCTCTCGGATATGCACGTGGAGGAGGTCCAAAGTTACCCTGCCCAGGTCCCAGCTGTTCTGGCGATTGAATTTCGAGTGCTTTCATCGTAGTAAAGGTTGATTGTTTTTTGTTTATTTTTTTTTTTATTTTTGGAACACAAGTAAGAAATAGCCAGCACCAAACAAACAAATATGTGGAGGAAGTGTATACTTTATAAATGTATTTACGGAACTTGAGAAAAGTATTTTTTTGCAAATTAAGGGGAATCCCATTTGATTTTGTAAAAGAAGTGGAAATTCTAGCTTTGCACAGCTTTGGTAGAAATGTAAAGAAACATTTGATATTAAATATGAATATGAACCCATTAAAGATGCACCCATCATATAGCCAGAGAGAATACGTCAAAAGTTCCCATTCTAACAACTTTTTATATCCCTTGAGGGTATTATATTTTTATTAATTAAACCAAAAAGCACTCAAGGAGTCATTTCCGACCCTATAAATCATATATAACCAGGATCCGAAACCATTTTCGACCCTATAAACCATATATATTCTTGATCAGCATTATCAACGGCATCGCTCTAGCCATGTCCGGGCCAAAGAAAAAATTTAACCATTTTTGAAAAAAATGTAAGGGGTTACATCGTTAAAATTGTCAAAAATTGCCCAAAAATGAGATATCGAGTTTTAAATGCAGAAATGTTTGCATTTAAAAACTAAGAAGAAGCCGCCAAACCAGACTGAAATCGGTTGAGTTTTAGCCAAGTTATGGTCATAAAACCGTTGAAGGTGTTAGCAATTTTCAGCGAAAAATTTTACCCAATTTTTGAAAAAAATGTAAGGGGTTACATCGTTAAAATTGTCAAAAATTGGCCAAAAATTAGATATCGAGTTTTAAATGCAGAAATGTTTGAATTTAAAAACCAAGAAGAAGCCACCAACCCAGACTGAAATCGGTTGAGTTTTAGCCAAGCTATGGTCATAAAACCGTTGAAGGTGTTAGCAATTTTCAGCCAAAAAATTTGACCCAATTTTTGAAAAAAATGTAAGGGGTTACATTGTTAAAATTGTCAAAAATTGGCCAAAAATTAGATATCGAGTTTTAAATGCAGAAATGTTTGCATTTCAAAACCAAGAAGAAAAAACCAAATCAGACTGAAATCGGTTGAGTTTCAGCCAAGTTATGATCATAAAACCAATGAGGGTTTTAGTATTTTTCAGCCAAAAAATTTGACCCGATTTTTGAAAAAAATGTAAGGGGTTACATCGTTAAAATTGTCAAAAATTTGCCAAAAATTAGATATCGAGTTTTAAATGCAGAAATGTTTGCATTTAAAAACCAAGAAGAAGCCGCCAAACCAGACTGAAATCGGTTGAGTTTTAGCCAAGTTATGGTCCTAAAACCGTTGAAGGTGTTAGCAATTTTCAGCCAAAAAATTTGACCCAATTTTTGAAAAAAATGTAAGGGGTTACATCGTTAAAATTGTCAAAAATTGGCCAAAAATTAGATATCGAGTTTTAAATGCAGAAATGTTTGCATTTAAAAACCAAGAAGAAAAAACCAAATCAGACTGAAATCGGTTGAGTTTCAGCCAAGTTATGATCATAAAACCAATGAGGGTTTTAGTATTTTTCAGCCAAAAACCTTGACCCGATTTTTGAAAAAAATGTAGGGGTTACATCGTTAAAATTGTCAAAAATTGGCCAAAAATGAGATATCGAGTTTTAAATGCAGAAATTTTTGAATTTAAAAACCAAGAAGAAGCCACCAAACCAGACTGAAATCGGTTGAATTTTTGCCAAGTTATGGTCATAAAACCGTTGAAGGTGTTAGCAATTTTCAGCCAAAAAATTTGATCCGATTTTTTAAAAAAATGTAAGGGGTTACATCGTTAAAATTGTCAAAAATTTGCCAAAAATTAGATATCGAGTTTTAAATGCAGAAATGTTTGCATTTAAAAACCAAGAAGAAGCCGCCAAACCAGACTGAAATCGGTTGAGTTTTAGCCAAGTTATGGTCCTAAAACCGTTGAAGGTGTTAGCAATTTTCAGCCAAAAAATTTGACCCAATTTTTGAAAAAAATGTAAGGGGTTACATCGTTAAAATTGTCAAAAATTGGCCAAAAATTAGATATCGAGTTTTAAATGCAGAAATGTTTGCATTTAAAAACCAAGAAGAAAAAACCAAATCAGACTGAAATCGGTTGAGTTTCAGCCAAGTTATGATCATAAAACCAATGAGGGTTTTAGTATTTTTCAGCCAAAAACCTTGACCCGATTTTTGAAAAAAATGTAGGGGTTACATCGTTAAAATTGTCAAAAATTGGCCAAAAATTAGATATCGAGTTTTAAATGCAGAAATGTTTGCATTTAAAAACCAAGAAGAAAAAACCAAATCAGACTGAAATCGGTTGAGTTTCAGCCAAGTTATGATCATAAAACCAATGAGGGTTTTAGTATTTTTCAGCCAAAAACCTTGACCCGATTTTTGAAAAAAATGTAGGGGTTACATCGTTAAAATTGTCAAAAATTGGCCAAAAATGAGATATCGAGTTTTAAATGCAGAAATTTTTGAATTTAAAAACCAAGAAGAAGCCACCAAACCAGACTGAAATCGGTTGAGTTTTAGCCAAGTTATGGTCATAAAACCGTTGAAGGTGTTAGCAATTTTCAGCCAAAAAATTTGACCCAATTTTTGAAAAAAATGTAAGGGTTACATCGTTAAAATTGGCAAAAACAGTTTACATTCATTAGAATTGTCTTTTATTTGATTGTTTTTAATAAAGTGTAGGCAAATTTATAAGTTATTATATTATTTTAAAATTATTAAGTCAATATACTTTTATTTTATATTATTATATTTTTCTATGTGTAAAATAACATAAAAGTTCTTTTTATTTGATAAAAACACAATTTTTAATCAAATATACTAGAATGCATTAAATTATCCGCACAGTTTCAATTTGAATTTAAAAAGACGATGAGTGCGCGCCATTTAGATTAACCGCCAAGTTTAAATTCGAATGTAATATGAATGTAAAAAGAATTATCTGCCAAATTCTTCCATACCAAGATCTGTCGGAGGTTCGAAACTCGGGAACTTTATAACAGCTTATAACAGATCTCCGTCGCTCTTTTCTGCTTTCTGTTCGCCTGGTGCATAAAATCCAGAAAATGGTGAATTTGTACTGAAAATGTAGAGATTGAAGCCGGGTTTTGCCTACAACAACTACAACAACTATTTTACACCAACAATATGTTGTAGAACAACAACAAAAAAATTAAATATGTTAACTAAACCGCATAATTTGAATTTAAAATTATGCTAGGTACCCGCCATATAGGTAAGCCGCTAAGTTTGAAATCAAATTTAAAAAGACTGTGGGTGGCCGTTATACAAATTAACTGGCAAATTTGAATTCAACTTTTAAATGATGATAGGTAACCGCCGAATCAGTCAACTGCCAAATTTGAACTTAATTTTAAAATAATGACAGGTAATCGCCAACTAAGTTAACTGCCAAATTTGAATTCAAATTCAAAATGACGATAGGTCCCGCCGATTAACAAGGCTACAGTCTGCGATAACTTCCATACCAAGATCTGTCGGTGGTTCGAAACTCGGGAATTTTATAACAGCTTATAACAGATCTCCGTCGCTCTTTTTTGCTTTCTGTTCGCCTGGTGCATAAAATCCAGAAAATGGTGAATTTGTACTGAAAATGTAGAGATTGAAGCCGGGTTTTGCCTACAACAACTACAACAACTATTTTACACCAACAATATGTTGTAAAACAACAACAAAAAAATTAAATATGTTAACTAAACCGCAAAATTTTAATTTAAATAATGATAGTTACCCGCCATATAGGTTAGTCGCTAAGTTTGAAATCAAATTTAAAAAGACTTTGGGTGGCCGCTATACAAATTAACTGGCAAATTTAAATTCAACTTTTAAATGATGATAGGTAACCGCCGAATCAGTCAACTGCCAAGTTTGAATTTAATTTTAAAATAATGACAGGTAACCGCCAACTTAGTTAACTGCCAAATTTGAATTCAAATTCAAAATGACGATAGGTCCCGCCGATTAACAAGGCTACAGTCTGCGATAACTTCCATACCAAGATCTGTCGGTGGTTCGAAACTCGGGAATTTTATAACAGCTTATAACAGATCTCCGTCGCTCTTTTCTGCTTTCTGTTCGCCTGGTGCATAAAATCCAGAAAATGGTGAATTTGTACTGAAAATGTAGAGATTGAAGCCGGGTTTTGCCTACAACAACTACAACAACTATTTTACACCAACAATATGTTGTAAAACAACAACAACAAAATTAAATATGTTAACTAAACCGCAAAATTTGAATTTAAATAATGATAGTTACCCGCCATATAGGTTAGTCGCTAAGTTTGAAATCAAATTTAAAAAGACTGTGGGTGGCCGCTATACAAATTAACTGGCAAATTTGAATTCAACTTTTAAATGATGATAGGTAACCGCCGAATCAGTCAACTGCCAAATTTGAACTTAATTTTAAAATAATGACAGGTAACCGCCAACTATGTTAACTGCCAAATTTGAATTCAAATTCAAAATGACGATAGGTCCCGCCGATTAACAAGGCTACAGTCTGCGATAACTTCCATACCAAGATCTGTCGGTGGTTCGAAACTCGGGAATTTTATAACAGCTTATAACAGATCTCCGTCGCTCTTTTCTGCTTTCTGTTCGCCTGGTGCATAAAATCCAGAAAATGGTGAATTTGTACTGAAAATGTAGAGATTGAAGCCGGGTTTTGCCTACAACAACTACAACAACTATTTTACACCAACAATATGTTGTAGAACAACAACAAAAAAATTAAATATGTTAACTAAACCGCATAATTTGAATTTAAAATTATGCTAGGTACCCGCCATATAGGTAAGCCGCTAAGTTTGAAATCAAATTTAAAAAGACTGTGGGTGGCCGTTATACAAATTAACTGGCAAATTTGAATTCAACTTTTAAATGATGATAGGTAACCGCCGAATCAGTCAACTGCCAAATTTGAACTTAATTTTAAAATAATGACAGGTAATCGCCAACTAAGTTAACTGCCAAATTTGAATTCAAATTCAAAATGACGATAGGTCCCGCCGATTAACAAGGCTACAGTCTGCGATAACTTCCATACCAAGATCTGTCGGTGGTTCGAAACTCGGGAATTTTATAACAGCTTATAACAGATCTCCGTCGCTCTTTTCTGCTTTCTGTTCGCCTGGTGCATGAAATCCAGAAAATGGTGAATTTGTACTGAAAATGTAGAGATTGAAGCCGGGTTTTGCCTACAACAACTACAACAACTATTTTACACCAACAATATGTTGTAGAACAACAACAAAAAAATTAAATATGTTAACTAAACCGCAAAATTTGAATTTAAATAATGATAGTTACCCGCCATATAGGTTAGTCGCTAAGTTTGAAATCGAATTTAAAAAGACTGTGGGTGGCCGCTATACAAATTAACTGGCAAATTTAAATTCAACTTTTAAATGATGATAGGTAACCGCCGAATCAGTCAACTGCCAAATTTGAATTTAATTTTAAAATAATGACAGGTAACCGCCAACATTTAAAACCAAGAAGAAAAAAACAAACCAGACTGAAATCGGTTGAGTTTTAGCCAAGTTATGATCATAAAACCGTTGAAGGTGTTTGCTATTTTAAGCCAAAAAATTGGACCCAATTTTTGAAAAAAATGTAAGGGGTTACATCGTTAAAATTGTCAAAAATCGGGCAAAAATTAGAAATCAAGTTTTAAATGCAGAAATGTTCGCATTTAAAAACCAAGAAGAAAAAACCAAACCATACTGAAATCGGTTGAGTTTTAGCCAAGTTATGATCATAAAACCGTTGAAGATGATCGCAATTTTCAGCCAAAAAATTTGACCCAATTTTTGAAAAAAATGTAAGGGGTTACATCGTTAAAATTGTCAAAAATTGGCCAAAAATTAGATATCGAGTTTTAAATGCAGAAATGTTCGCATTTAAAAACCAAGAAGAAAAAACCAAACCAGACTGAGATCGGTTGAGTTCTAGCCAAGTTATGATCATAAAACCATTGAAGGTGTTAGCAATTTTCAGCCAAAAAATTTGTCCCCATTTTTGAAAAAAATGTAAGGGGTTACATCGTTAAAATTGTCAAAAATTGGCCAAAAATTAGATATCGAGATTTAAATGCAGAAATGTTCGCATTTGAAAACCAAGAAGAAAAAACCAAACCAGACTGAAATCGGTTGAGTTCTAGCCAAGTTATGATCATAAAACCATTGAAGGTGTTAGCAATTTTCAGCCAAAAAATTTGTCCCCATTTTTGAAAAAAATGTAAGGGGTTACATCGTTAAAATTGTCAAAAATTGGCCAAAAATTAGATATCGAGATTTAAATGCAGAAATGTTCGCATTTGAAAACCAAGAAGAAAAAACCAAACCAGACTGAAATCGGTTGAGTTTTAGCCAAGTTATGATCATAAAACCGTTGAAGGTGTTAGCAATTTTCAGCCACAAAATTTGTCCCTATTTTTGAAAAAAATGTAAGGGGTTACATCGTTAAAATTGTCAAAAATTGGCCAAAAATTAGATATCGAGATTTAAATGCAGAAATGTTCGCATTTAAAAACCAAGAAGAAAAAAACAAACCAGACTGAAATCGGTTGAGTTTTAGCCAAGTTATGGTCATAAAACCGTTGAAGGTGTTAGCAATTTTCAGCAAAAAATTTTACCCAATTTTTGAAAAAAATGTAAGGGGTTACATCGTTAAAATTGTCAAAAATTGGCCAAAAATTAGATATCGAGTTTTAAATGCAGAAATGTTTGCATTTAAAAACCAAGAAGAAGCCACCAAAACAGACTGAAATCGGTTGAGTTTCAGCCAAGTTATGATCATAAAACCAATGAGGGTTTTAGTATTTTTCAGCCGAAAAATTTGACCCAATTTTTGAAAAAAATGTAAGGGGTTACATCGTTAAAATTGTCAAAAATTGGCCAAAAATTAGATATCGAGTTTTAAATGCAGAAATGTTTGCATTTAAAAACCAAGAAGAAGCCACCAAACCAGACTGAAATCGGTTGAGTTTCAGCCAAGTTATGATCATAAAACCAATGAGGGTTTTAGTATTTTTCAGCCAAAAAATTTGACCCAATTTTTGAAAAAAATGTAAGGGGTTACATCGTTAAAATTGTCAAAAATTGGCCAAAAATTAGATATCGAGTTTTAAATGCAGAAATGTTTGCATTTAAAAACCAAGAAAAAACCACCAAACCAGACTGAAATCGGTTGAGTTTTAGCCAAGTTATGGTCATAAAACCGTTGAAGGTGTTAGCAATTTTCAGCTAAAAATTTTACCCAATTTTTGAAAAAAATGTAAGGGGTTACATCGTTAAAATTGTCAAGAATTGGCCAAAAATTAGATATCGAGTTTTAAATGCAGAAATGTTTGCATTTAAAAACCAAGAAGAAGCCTCCAAACCAGACTGGAATCGGATGAGTTTTAGCCAAGTTATGGTCATAAAACCGTTGAAGGTGTTAGCAATTTTCAGCCAAAAAATTTGACCCAATTTTTGAAAAAAATGTAAGGGGTTACATCGTTAAAATTGTCAAAAATTGGCCAAAAATTAGATATCGAGTTTTAAATGCAGAAATGTTTGCATTTAAAAACCAAGAAAAAACCACCAAACCAGACTGAAATCGGTTGAGTTTCAGCCAAGTTATGATCATAAAACCAATGAGGGTTTTAGTATTTTTCAGCCAAAAATTTTGACCCAATTTTTGAAAAAAATGTAAGGGGTTACATCGTTAAAATTGTCAAAAATTGGCCAAAAATTAGATATCGAGTTGTAAATGTAGAAATGTTCGCCTATAAAAAAAGAAGAAGACGAAAAAACAAAGCCAAACTGAAATTGATTGAGTTTAAAGCAAGTTATGATCATAAAACCATTGAAGGGGTTACCAATTTTTCAGTCAAAAATCTATCCAGGGAGAACGAAAAAAAATAAAACCAGTGAAGAATAAAACTAACTAACTAAAGTATCGAAGTTTGATAATCCAACCCGTTAATCCGTTATTCTTTATTTAGAATACCTTGAAAATATTTAATTTGAAAAACAAGTCAAGCGGCTCATTTGTTGGATGGCAATTTTGCGACAAAATTAACTGGAAATTCGTAAATATTATATCAGATTTTCCACTTGAACTGTGTTGACTGCGATTTCCAGCCTAATCCCTCAACGAGCTTCGCCGAATGTTTAATTGCATTAATTTATATCGAAATAATTTCAATTTCCTTTCGTGCATCGAGTGGCCAACAGGGCGTATAATTGATTCGACTTCCGCGAACGCCTCCGAAAATGGCGGCAGCAATAAATCTCAGCCCGCAGCACAATGCTCAGCGTTTGCTTTGTGAACTTAAAATTATACGGATAAGATCAGAAATAAATTTGCATAAAACTGCATTTACATTCGCCGCAAAACCGAAATCTTCAGCGCGAAAGTGGAACTCTCCACAACAAGGAGCGCGCCTCGGAACGCAGCAACTTGCCGAATGCTCGCGTTGATTAATTATCTACATGAAAGCGTGCAATTTACAGCTCACCTTAAGCTCGCCTCTGATTTCCGCGCACTCCCGTAGTCGTATTTATGGAGTGTTTAGTTGTCTGGGGCCGATTGGAGTGCGGATAAGCCGAGAAAGTTACAGCGAAACTGATTTCCATAGCGCACTTTATCTAAATTAAAATCAAAAACTCTGCCTGCTGCCCGCCCCATTCATTCCGCACGGCAATTGAGCCTCGGACTTGGTAGCTCAGTTGGCGTATATACACAGGAGCTAGGGATATGTGGTCCTTTTTATTTAGCTATTTTGCCTCAAATCCAACTGAGTCCATGCGACGCAGCTATTGGTATATTTATATTTTTATTTATTTTTTGCTTTAATGTCGAATTTAGAAATATGTCGTACCATTTTCTCTCTAAATGTCTTTGGGTCTTTTAAAAGGTTATATATAAATATAAATTAACTACTTGATATATTCAAAAGGGTATCAAATAAACCAGTTTTATTTTGAACTACTTTTTTCCGCTTTGAACCCTCGTTTTTATTTCGCTCGGGTTTAATTAACACGATGATCGAATCTGATATTTTTAATGGAATTGGTTGCAGGCTTCAAAGAAGCAAAAAGTGTCCAACCAACGCAGATTGTCCTCCTGTCCCCGGCTACGGGGAGATGATGTCACGATCCGGATTCTAGACCAGGCCATCCAGGGCCAACCCAACCCACTTGGCCCATCGTCCGTTTGTCAATGTCACAGGAGTCAGCGGCTGTGCGTTGTTGTCTGCAGGTAAATGGTGTGTATTTCAATTTAGCTGCGAATAAATTGCCAACAATAAAGCGGGGGAAAAAGTGTAATTTGTTTGGGTCGTTTGTTCCCAGTGTCATATCTGCCAGAATGTATCTCTCCCGGGGTCGTAGTGCCTTCGTGTCTGCGGCTGAGCGATGAGATTCTTATTTTAATTTTGATTATGTGCCTCGGCTCCAGTCCGCTTTCTTCTGTTCCGGCCACGCAGTCTCGGCAGATTTGTATCTGTTAGTTACATTTACAAATTACCTAACGCATTTATCCACCACGGGGAATTGGATTTGAAAATTGAGCTGTATGGGGCACACTCGAGACTCATTTCTAAGCGTCTCCTGCCTCCTAATGCCGTCTATGTGCAGCTCTTAACATCTGAAGGATACTCGACTGTCAGGATGCAGGAAGCGGCAGCAATATGAGGAAAGAATTCTTAGTCACTTAACAAGGCATTAGCAAGAAATATTTGGCAGATTTGATCAAATCGATGCCAGTGGTAAAGTGTGATGCTTGGCAATTGATAGTCCACTGAGAAATCCTTATCAATTATCATATTTTGAAATCTTCTTAATACTATATAAATTATTAAACTATTAAGTTCAACTTATCATTATATTATGCATAAATATAATTATTGGTATATATTCTGTGTTAACAATTTGTCTAAATATTTATATATTTTTTTTTAGTGAAACTTTTAGGAAATATACTGTTCCTGTGATCGATTTTGAGTAAGCCAAGTGTTCAAGTGAACGGAATAAACACCTTGAACGTCCGGGCTCTTCCAGTCTCAGCCTAATAACTACATTTGCCGGAATGCATTAGGTAGACTTGCTCAAAGAAGCAGCTCCTAGTCCTACTCCTGCCTCTGCTGCTCTCCATACAGGTTAATTTCCTAGGCAAAATGGCTAAGGACATCGTCATACGGGATGGGAAGCCGTAAGTCTTAGGTCGGCTTTACAATGGCCGACTTGTGGGCCATTAGCAAAAATGAAAACAAGGCCATAACCCCCGCACACAAAGGTGATTCTGCGAAACGCTTATTAAAAGGACACTTTAGCCCTGTGACAGGATGTGACGACACATCCTAGGGCGCACAAGCAGAGGTAATTTAGATTGCGTCTGCCGTCCCGAGCAGCCCAACAACGGGTCATAACAGACCCAGTTGACATGGAGGTTAAATAGATTTGGGATATCGCTTTCAGCCAAGTGGCGGCGGGGGTTATGCACCTGGTCCCAGCCAGAAGCCAGGTGAGAGATGGCTGGGCTTTGGCTTTGACTTTGGCTCGAAAGTAATTGCCAAATATTGGGACAACACAACCGGAGGGGGTGCGGCACGTGCCCAGTTCCTCTTCCGGTTCCTGTTTCAGACACGAAATTGAATTATTAATGCCGCTGTCATTGGGATCGGGAGCGATGAAAGTTGGGCGCGAACTTTGCCGAAAAGTAGAGCTTGTTTGCCCGTGAACCACAATTAAGTTGTCACTCAGGGACCAGGGGTCGGGGTCAAAAGCCTGGGCGGTGGCCTTTGACCTTGATTGCAGCCGAAGGCGTGCCTGTTGTCCCCAAAGGATATTCGCTTCCGGGGCGTCCCACCTTTATTTACGCTCTTTGGTTTAATGATGGTAAAAAGTCCTGTTAGCCTATTCTTTTATTTGGAAAATTCCTTTTACTTTATTCAGTATATTCTAAAAATTCATCAGATTAAGCTGTAAAACCTTCTAATTTTTTTTTTAATAATCTCGGGTAACTGAAGGATATATATTTACTATTCCTTTAATTAACCCAAGATAGATGTGACCCTCGGGTTTGCCAACTTTAATGGCTTAGGCCCTGAATTTCGTATGCACCCTGACTGACTCAAAGGTTGTTTAACATTTGCATTGTCACTTTATTAAAAATGCAAATATTCGAGAATGCCAAAGGACCCTTCAACGGCGCGATTACGCAGTTCAAGTGGCCAGGCCTTTGTCATGCCCTCTCCCCAGTGCATTGCAGTGTTTGCTGCCAGGAGGGATGTGGAGTGAATGAATCAAGAGATGGGAACCCAGGCACCGCCTGAGGCCCGCAAATGGAGAGTTGGCGGGGCGACAAAGTTGTCTTCAAGTGCGTCCTCGACGGGATGTTGCCAAACAGCAACCATCCGCACAAAGGTGAACGTGCCAAGTGGCAGGGGCACCGACACTGGCACCGGCAACGAACGCTGCACCTCGGGCAAACAATGGCCAAATGTGTTCCCACCACCACCACCACCATGTCTCCCACAGGGATGGGGAAGTGCACTTGGGCCATGCCTTGATTTGTATGCTCGGCACTCGGCTGCATCTTGGAAATGAGCTCTGCTTTGGGCTGGAAGGACTATAGCCCACATGTAGAGTGCAAGTGCGTAATGTGTTAATCTCAAATAGGTTCACTAGCAAATAGCAGACGGAAATGGAATTTGTAACAATCGATTAGGAAGAGTATTGTACATTTCTGTTGGATATTCTTCTTAACATTCTAAATATAATACCCAAGCATATATTTTCTTTTATAATTTTTAATGCAAGCTTAAGTGCCAAGTCGTTACAGGTTCCCTAACTGCAAAATAATAACGACCTCAAAGGAACACATTAGTGGGCACTTTTGAAAGTGTTTCAAAGGACGCGTAGCTTCGCTGGAAGCTTTCGTGCATACATATATATGTAATTTAATGTATATTGCGAGGGACCACCGAGCCACCGTCACCGAGGCAAACTAATTACGCGCCCCTTTAAGAAATTAAATGCATTTTGGCCTCGTCTTGCCGGCAATTTGAGTGGCCCACTCGGCGCCTGGGTGAGCACATAATTGCCTCGCCACTTGTCGCGGCTCCTCGAGAAGCGCTCCACGAGGAGCAGAAATGCGAAAATAACAACTGCCTCATAATGGCATTCAGCGAAGAAATCAAAAGAGTTGACTTGCAATTAAAATAAATTAAATATTTCAAACGTGAAATGAGCTCCGGCCCGGAAATGGTCCAAGAACGCTTCTCTCATCTTGAAGCAATTATAAATTTATGTGGAACGAATTTTTCGGAGAATTTTTCTGAAATTGAATGAGCCAAGGAAACCTTTCAACTCGCTCTATAAAGAAAGGGAGAATTTTATGTATTACATAAAAACTATTCATTTACACTCATAAAATATAGCAAATCCCATAGCTCTCTGCTGTATAAGGACAAATCCAGTGTAGTTCTCAATGGACTTTCGACTCCATTTCACTTAGATGCCAGTTGTATTTGGCTCTCCGGCTTTTCACTTATCAATTGTGCCAGCTCTTCGGGCAGATTATTAAGAATTTATGCCGGGTAAATATGGAAAACGCAGGGCCATATTGGAATCAAACACGTACCGGGACGTGAGTGCTGGCAGAACAGGAGCAGCCTATAGTACAGCTGTCGGGAATGGTATCGGGATGGGAATTGAAATAGTTTTCAACGGTTTGACGGCTTGGGACTGGCACGCAGCCGGCATGCACGAGGATGACACATGTTTTCTGGCTTATTTTATTAATCACATTTTTGCCACATTTTGGGGCCGGTGCTCGACGGGCCACATTAAATATTAAATGGCATGGAAACAAATGCGGATTATGCCAGGCTGTGGCTCGGTTTAGTTTCAGCCAGCTAACATGCACAATAAATTGTATTTAAAATGAAACAGTCGGACGGCATCTTCCATTCCGGACACGTGCGAATTCATTCAGGACGTGGAGCGCTAGCTCTGATCTTTGACATGGCAGGCCGGTAGCAGGGCTGTAGGAGCCCGAGGAGCTGGAAATAGCAGGCAGGACTCAATGTTTGCCTTTTGACGTTTACAAATTACCCACAGCTGGCGAGCAAAATGCCTGGCATTGTGTGTGTCCTGTCCTGTGCTCCTGGGTGCTATATTAAACGTACATATGTCTCGGGGCATACCGGAGGACGAAAGGCAAGTACTCTTACATGCGTCTGAGTGGTTTGGTGCTCAGTTAGTTTATTTTTTGCATGAATTATTCATCCGGCTTTGTCTCATCAAATTGAGCGACCTCGTTAGTCTCTAAAATGTCAAAATTTCTACTGCCAAACATTTGTTGTTTCAATTATTTAAATGTAATTTTCAAATTGCACTTTTCAAATTGAGGCGGAGCCTGCGAAATGGAAATGTGGAAAGTAAACTTTTCCTACAGGTGAGGTTTTGTTTTATTTACAAGCAGCACTTACATACGCGATAAGTTCCTTAGATGGATAGATAAATCTTCTAAGCAATGTTAATAGAAATTAAATAATATCTAAATACCAAAATAATAATTGCTAAGCAGCTGGTATATTTATCAAATTATTCCTTGAATAAAGTAGCCCTTATAGATATTAGGCTTATTATTAATTAACAGAAAACTTTAACTATTAACTGTATCATTAATATGTTTGCTCATTTTTAAAGATCGTTTCACACGTCGTATGCGTTATATTCCAAAATATTTCCCAAATTGCTACATTAATTCATGAGCTGGGTTGTGTGTGTGTTTTTAGCTGGGCTTGTGACCCTCAGGCGAGGTCCTGGCGTTTATGCGAAAAGTTTAATCAACAAACTAAATCGCTTAGCAGCGCGAACTGTAACTAATTTACTTTTCGTGCTAAAATCGTTGGAAAAAGTTGCGACCGTTTGCGCATCATAATGATAAAAGTTGAATGTCCCTGCAGCTATATACCCCTGTATATACAACGGTGCGGAATACATAGTAATTAATTACCGAGCGTTCTTTGCAATTGATTGAAGCAGCAGAACTGATGCACCGATTGATGGTAGACTAATTAGAAGCAAAATCGTATGTTTTTACACTAAAAAAAGTTTTGAAAATTAGAATTATAATATATAGTTTAACCCAAGGCAAACAAAGTTTCGTAACCAAAAACAACTTAACATACAGAATAAATTGCTTTGCTTACTTTTTAATTTGAAAGTAATTGTATCCTTACGAAACTGCTTTCGGCTTTCCAAAGCAAGCTTCCACTTTTGTTAATATTAAATTAACCGATATTTTTTTAAGTGTTACCGGACTACAAGTAGTATGCATCTCCAAGCCATTCCCAATGAAGGAGGGCAGGGAAAGGCACATAAAAATGCGATGAAGAAGCGTATGAAGTGAGCTCTTGAATGGCAACATTGAATACGCATTCGCTCGAGGAGTTCACATGTTAATTAAATAGAAAGCCCGACGAGACCTCGATGCATTGCACTCGAAAGTCGAGTCAACTCGACTCGAGGACCCTGGCTTTCGTCCTGGCAGCCAGAGCAGAAACGAGGCCATTCATATCAATTTGTTTGGCCTACGCATTGAATTGCGGTTTGTGGATAAGCCTTCGCAGATGGGAATTCCTAGCAATATGCCGCTGCCTCCTCAGCCGTGATCTCTTTGGCAGCGCCAAGTGCTACTCAAAATTTACAGAATTCATTTATGCAAATGAAGTGCCTTTTATGACGCCGAGAGATGAGATGCGGATGAGGATGGGGATGGGGATGGGGAGCTTGCTGCTGATGATGATGAGAAACGCCAGGCAAAGGCAGAGACCGCAGCTCGGCAAAGGATGGATTGCGATTGGAATCGGTTAGCAAGTGGCAGCAGGACAGAACAGAGCAAAAAGTGAAAGACAAGACCCGTCGAGTAATGAATGAAAATTGAGCAAATTATTCAGTTCCTTTGGCGCAACAATTAAACAATTTACGTACATTTCCAAGTGCTCTGGTAGTATTTTGCCAACTAATTATGCTGGCCAAAGTCGCTCCAGGTTGGCACAGGTAGCGATGACTATGTAGTTACTCTTGCCCCGTGGAACTCCAACCTGTACTTCGATTGGTGAGTTGCAAAAAAGGGGAAAAGTCTCTAACTGTGTTAACTAGTTGGTGATGGAAACTAATTGTGGGACCAAAGTTTTGTGACTTTTTGAATTGCACTTGGAAAAAGCAAACAGTTATTGGTACTTGAGAAAGTGTTAATATTGTTATTTAATATTATTATGTAATTAGTGACAAAATTTGAAATTTGCTCATTTAATATTAATAAACTCATAAGATTAAGAATTATTCCAAGCTGAAGAAGGAAACTTTTTAAAGCTTACCAAATTAAGATGACTAATGTCCTAATTTCGGAGGCTGATATCCAAGGATTTCTCATTCTTTCTTAAAAGTATCAGAAATATTTATGTTTATTGTTTTGAGTGTGATTTGAGGGTAGCATCTTCCACTTGTCAGCTGTCTGTGGGCCAAACAACTTATTCACCCATATATTGAGGGCTGTTTATCTTCGCCCGTCTGGCTATTCACTTGTCGGCCCATAAAGAACGCGCTGGCCAAGTCAATCTGGGCCCATCAATAAAACAATCAATAGACGCTGACAGCTGCAAATCCTGCCGCCCCGTTGAATGGATAACTTTTGCCGGGGCGCCCATTCATAAATTGACACATTATCGAAATTTATGGCGCCGGAGCCAGATACAAAGGCGTGAGTCGATGGGTTCGATGGCTCCAATGGCAGAGGGAACCGATCCGATGCAGGCAAATATCTGTACGAAATTAATGATGCGACACATTGGAAAAAAACAAAGGCTGTTGCCGCAGAAAACAAAAAACAGGCAACAGACAGCAGAAGCAACAGTTGCACAGTCGGTGCAAAGGGGGAGAGTGACTGGGAAATGGAAACGGGAAACGGAAGCCACCCCCTGGGTTGCACAACCCCAACTAGGGGTGAGGTGTGGTTAACTGTGAGAAGAAAAAACTGGAGAAGAAAACCCTCCCCCAAGGCTTTGGTCAAAACCACCACAAAAAGGGGTGGACAAGAAATAATAAGTAGAGATGACAAACTTTTACAGAGATAGAAAATTTGTCAAGCTAATATCTAAGAACAATATATGTATTTTTAATTTTAAGAATAAAATACATACAACATTCGTCCACATATAAAAATATTTTTCAAAGAAATAATGTTAAAGCCTTGCATATTTATTTTATTAATAAATCATAAAGGATTAAGCAAAATTTAAATCTCTGTATCATAGATTCTTTCAGTTTTTCCTGTACATAAAGGTCATTTTTCTGTTTAGTATAATTAAATAAATATAACAGTTTTTAAAAATATTGTTCGAGTTAAGCATAAAATCATACATCATTTTCTAAATGAAATATGTTTGTTGTTTACACCAAACAATTTAATTGTCTTATTATGGTTAAATTGGTTTTTATGCTTTATTATTAATAGTAGGTTTTTGTTAAATACTGATTGAGCACTTTTTAATTAGGGACTATATAAAAAGAAATATAAATTATTGTGTTTTTAGCTTACTTTTTTTTGCTCTAAATGCTTTTTACACATAAATCATATAGACCCACAAGGCGGGAGTATATAAAAATATTATATACACCTTGCTGAAAATATCATATAATCTATGCTATATTTTCCAGTCCAGTGCCATCCCTAGTTTCAAGTTTCGAGGATTGTGATTTCTGGCCTGAGGGCCTCAGTGCTGACGTTTTTATTAAATTCCAGTAGCGTAGCATCCCCGCTCCGACTGGACTCGCACATTAAGTTCACAAATTTTTTAATAAACTGCCATCAAGTAATGAAACACAATGGGGGACTTCACCCCCGAAGGGGCATGTCCAGCTTATTTTCTAGAGGGTGGCAAACGCCCCTGCAATTTCCCCCCGCTCTGTCTGATGGAAATTTCTTGTTCGGCTTTGTTGTGGCCAACAGGGGGCGGATGGCTGTTTGATGTATTAATTCGGAGGGGTTGGTATAAATTTCAAGTTGCTGCAAATAATTGTGACGTGAGCAAACTCCGAAAGGCACTTGGCAGACAGATGACGCCGGAGTGCGAAATGCCACTTCAATTGTCAGGAGTCGGTGTCGGAGTCGGAGTCGTCTACAAATGTTGTTCACCTTTTTACACGTAGAGAGCATCAGCGTCAACAACTTTTTAACAAAGGCGACGAGTTCCGAAGACGCTGCCGGAACAGGGGACATTACAGGAGGGGCCTTTGGGTTCACAGGAGGACGACGACTGGTACCTGCAGCCAGACAATGGCTGATCTGACTTATTCATGCTGCAAAGTTCCGCGCAGAGACATAGACGGCAAGGACTTCCGCAGAAATCATCCTGACACAACGCTGTTTGACATTTCGGCCTGAATTATTTATTCGTTGCACTTTCCACATTTTCCCTGGCTGCCCTCTATTTTTTGCCCTCTCAATTTTTTTGTATGCACAGAAAAACAAATGTAATATTATCGATTGTGTAAATTGTGAGATGTAATTGAAATATTTGTAAAACTAAAATTGCTAAACTAATACAGAATCAATCATTAATAACATGGCAAGATTTCAGTGTTGTAATAGGTTTTTTATATGATTTAAAAAATATTCAATTTTCAATTTAGATATCTAATATTTCCAAAGTTATTTGATTTAAACACCAAGCTTCATATTTTATGTTCAGTGTTCAGTCTGCCCCTAGAATCGATGCGAAACGTAAACTTTTTAGTTTAGTTTTTATTACGAATTTGTTGTTGGTCTTTCTCTCTACCTCTACATATTCTATTTTTCTTTTTTCGTTACTTTTTTTTGCAGCGAGACTCTTTTATTTAATCAACAACTGACATCGCCACTGGCCGCTCATGTGACAATGGGAGACCCGTAATCCCCGTTGGCCGGACCGTAAAAGCCCCGTGGCAGCCACATCCATATTATTCCGTGGATTTGTTGCATTTGTGTGCATTTGCCAGACAGTTCAGGCGGAATCAGTGTGCCGCACAGGTTTTGAAACTGATTGGGGAATAGGGAGCACGGACAGAGCAAAGGGGGTAGCTGGGGTGGATATGGTACGGTCTCTTTATTTCTCTTGATTTCCTGCTGACAAGCGGAAATCCTTATGGCCCGGCACTTAAGCAAATAGCAAGGGAAAATCTAAAAAGAAACTTTATCCATATTAAAATTGGTTTGCTTGTGTAGATTAGAAATCCATCAGGGGAATTTCCTCTCGATATGCAAACATTTTTATTTATCGAAGTCAATATCTTTCCTATTTTGCAGGAAAGTTAAAGGTGCTACATTTATTTCAGTTTCTGTGAGTCCTGTTAAATTACTAAATGTAAGGGTACAGAAAATCTTATATATAGTTATGATGCATTTATTTGTATATTTCACAATCTTTAACTATTAAATTCCACTTCTTCCACTTCTTTATTATACTTAAATACATACAATTTTAATAAACAACTTTACTATTCAGGATTGAGCGCAATTTATTAATTAAAACCTCCCAGCAATACATTTAATCAAGAGCGGTGGTGATTAGACCTTTTCACGCTATGTAATCAATAATTTAATCAAAATCGTACATCATTAAAAAAGCAGCATTGATGACAACTGACTTTTAATGAGAGAATAGATGTTAATTAGCCGCGATTGGAGCCATTCGTGTGAACCACATTTATATATATATATATTTTCCCATGTTTGGCAATCGAATTATGATTGATTCTTAATTAAGCAAATTATTATTTGGTCGAAGCCCACTCCATTTTTCTCTGTTTGCGGTGGTGTGGCTTTAATTTGCCATTTCCCGGCGGTGCTTGCCTAATTAAACCGCCGCTCTTTGCGGAATGGGCGGTGCTAATTAATGGATCCGAGGAGTGCGGTAAGTTGGCAAGGATATAGGCATTTTCGCGAGTATTTTGCCTAATCAAACTAATTAGGAAATTGTTTCCATGCGAGCGGGGGGAAGCGTATGTGCACAAGTATTTGCATGTTTTTAGCATATACGAATTAGAGATGCCGAAGCATTTCGATTTATTCGATGACTTGCTTTGGGTTTTCGATATAGAAGTAATTATTTGAATTTTTCACAACTTGTAATCAAAAAATATGTACTTACATATTATAAAAATATAACATCAAAATTCTATACTATATTCCTACTATATATTATATTAATTCAAACCATATCTCTGCCCCAAAATAAATAGAACTAGGCGTTCCTCCCATTGGGTGAGTATTGTCTGTGTAAAAATAATTTATGTATGATGTTTGTTTTGCGCATTGTGCGGCCTGAGCTCGGTTCCATGCGTTTGTTTGTAATTAGGGATTAAATAAGATTACAACCATCAATATCAATTATTTGAGCTACCACTTCCCCACTCCTCCGCCGAGCACACGCACGCATGTATTAGTTGTTCATTAGAATTTACGCACAAGAAGCGAACCGGAGGAAAAAAATCGACGCGGTGCCCACAACAATGATACCTCGAAACAATACATTAAATAAATTAATGTTGATTTAATGAATGGAATGCATATTCATTAGGCCGTGCCAAAATCGCTTTGGTTTTCCATGTATTTAGTTAATTGCAATCGAACTTGGGCGGAAAATCGAGTTGAGCCGAGCACACTTTTCTTTCCCGTGAAAAGCGGATTCTGCTTGTTTTCACATAAGCTTCGAAATCTGATTATGGTAAAATGTTAAGCGGATGAATAAAATATCTGGGGGGGAGCGTAGTTCAAGTGAATTTTGTTTGCGCATTAAAATAACTGAATATGTTTCATGTTCCGGGCAATAATTTCACCTCACTAATCATTTTGAAGTCTTTTTAATCCTGGTTTTATATGGTGAAAGTTAATTAGAAAAGCTGCAGTATTAGGGTGATTCCTAATACTTGCTTATGCACTATAAATTATAGTTAAACAAAGTTTTGTAATTAATGCGGATGGGAGTTTATTTATATTGCAGTTTATTTAAAAAAGAAAGGCAACTTACTAATTTATATTCATTATCCGAAGTAAATTAATTGGAAAACTATCAGATATATTGGAATTAGTATACGAATATTTTTAACTTTGTATTGTAAAGCATTAATTAAAATCTTTTTAAAATAAGCAAGAAATATTTCTTTAATTATGAAGTAAAATATACTAAGCTATCAACAAATAACCAGAATTGAAGAAAATATAGCCCTGCAGATACTAAGCCAAGTTTTAAGAAACTTTGCAGACCACTACTGGTTCCATAAATGTTCCTCGGCCGTTACTCACTTTTCATGCCATTTTCCTGGAATGGAAAAATTACCCCCTTGTGTTACTTGGCTACTAGCATTCATTTTGGCGAGTGCATGGAACGACTTACTCAATTTTCCGACACCGACAACTCCCTGCCCCCTTCTACATCCGGGTGACATTGAAATATTACAATAACATGTATGCATGTGTGTGCGTATCGATTTTTCTACGCCATAGGCAGAATTTTCTCTTGAAAAAAAAGCAACCAAAAAGTCAAATTTTTTCTGTGAATGTTTTTGTCACAAATGACTTTGCCGTTTTAATTGATTGCTGGCAATAAACCGAACAGGCGCCCATTGTGAGAGTGTGTGTGGATGACTTGTTTCCCCCAGAAGAAGTTTAAATGGAAAGCGTCAACGTCATGCATGGGGACACGCGGAATGTGTGTGGGTGTGTGTGTGTGGGAAATTGGTGGATCGCCCTTTTCCTTTTTGGGCTTTGTGGAAATTTCGCGTTTTATTCTTAGAAATTTCTACGCGACAATTTCAACTTTTATTTGCACAACATGCAGGGGGTGGCACACTGGCACCCTCCATAAAATTCTCAATTACATTTATGATTTCTTGCGCAGCTTTTCCATTTCCCCGCCAAGATTTTGGCACCCCTTGCTGTTCAACTGCAGGGGTATGATGGTTTTAAACAAGGGGACTGCCATCTGAGACAGCAAAAAATATTCTGGGATTTTTGGATTAATCTCTTCTATCACAAAATATTGTTTTTAGGAATAATTTTAGTTGCAATCCATATTATTTAATAGTTGGACCCCAGAAAGTATGCTATGTTTTAGTATCGGGTATCCTGTTTGTCGTTAGACTGCTCTAAACTCCATACAATTGTACGACACATACATGATACTGTTTGCCTTCCGTTTCGTATTCGCATTCGAATTGTTTTGCTTTGTTTTTTGGTTTTTATTTTTATGCCGCTTTTATTGCATTATTTTCAGCGGGAGCCGCCGTCGTTCTATGCATGTGTTTATTCTGGAGCGGAATGTGCTAGAGAAAATGGAAATGGAGCCATTTTCCCGCTCGGCTCGGAACGTGACCGAAACGCAATTTGCCGGGCTTAGTTTAATTTGCTCGTATTAAGCCCGGCCAAATGGCCTGCAATAAAGAATTGCCCCTTCTCGATGGCATCGTCTCGTCCTTGGGTGGAAGTTTTCAATAATACGCATACGACCCGTGGTCCGTCTGTTTGATTTTTAACGCCCGGCCATCTATTGACATGGACATGTTCGGAAATTTGTTCCTTGGCCTCCGACGGTCTCTCTGGGTGCCCCTCTTAATCCCTTTAATGGACTATTAAGCGCTTTTACGGCCACAAGAGGTCCTGCACCGTCTCATCCTGTCCTGGCTCTCTAGGCCTGCTTTATGGTGCTGCTCGAGTTTACGATAATCTCATCATTTGATGTTGCAGCACGTTCGTCAATGCCCATTTTATGCTCTACAATATTTGCATCGCACACTGGGAGAATATTATTTGTAGTTAAAACTTAAGTTAATATACTATTTAATTTTAATAATATTAAATAGACAAAAAATAGTTAATCCAATGCAGTCATTTGTACTTATGAGGGATACGAAATTAAAGTTTTAGGCGCAGTTAATCCTTGCTTGCATAAAAAATGTTGTCTTACATTTATGATTTTATTTCTTCCAAGTGCACGGGAGTGTGTGCTAGCATAGGGGATGTAAATTCTAGGGGTCCCTCCCAAACAGTTTCCATTCTGTTCCTGAAATTGCTAGAACTTGTCAGCAGCGGTGTGTAATAAATTGATTGTGCCAGCAGGAGGCCATGGAAACCCTGGGCCGGACCCGTTTCTTTTTGAATTTGATACCCCTAATGGCAGACCGGGTTCTGGGCTGTGTACGGTGTGTGTGTGTGGTGTGTGCTCCCGCCTTGATTGACATGTGAATAGGAAAAGACGCAGCCACTTTCAGTTAGCCGCCCAATTAAGAGCGCTTTCTGCCTTTTGTGCCGGCAAACAAAGCCGGACACAAAGGCCTTGGCCAAGCCCCGGATACGGGCCGGTGGACATCGGATGCGGATGCGGACGTCGACTTGGTGGCGTGGCATGTCAGTCACGCAGTTTTTTAGACGGTCCCCGCACGGTCCTCACACAGACATGGCGATGTCTGGGTCTGAAAGCCAGAGCCAAATCCGGAGACAGAGTCTCCTCCGAGGCGGGCGTTGTGGCCAATGGGGGCGTGGCATTTTGTGACTTTGTTGCGTGATTACCTTAATTGATGGCCATTTCCGCCGTACAAATGAAGCCACTCAATTAACACCTTTCACGAGAATAAAAGCCGCACGTCAACTGCCACGAAACTCTTGCCTCGGCATTTACTCTTTATTTATTCAGACACATTTATTTTAATTAAATACTCTTGGCAAACAGATTATAAAAAATAGTTGCTTGAGATTAATAATGGATGATGAAATGTGAAGTAAATACATATTAGTCATGATCTAATTTATGCATATTTTCTGTACTTATTACTTAATAATATTCTTCTTTTAGGTAAAAAAAGAAAATTAATTGTAAAGTTAGCTAGATAAGGATTATTTTCACAGCATGTCACACATATCTTTAAATTGTTATCGTATTTCTTCTAAACTTTATAATATTCTTCTTAACTTGCCCTGATCCCTTTAAAATATATTTGCCTAAGGAAAGGGAATTTTCCTTTGCAACTTCACTTTTGACAATTAAAGAAATTCCGTTAAGTTAGCCCCGCTGGCAGAGACTAACAAAAAGAATTTCAAATTACATGTGTAATTATTTTGGCCGCTAGCGACGTGCCTGTCAAAAATGGTTCGTGGCGCATATTATAATGCCATTTGCAATTCTCTTTCATTTTCGCTTCTAATTTAACGAAATTAGCAAATAAAAAAGTTTTTCCGCAAAATTACACAAATGTAATTCAAATGCCACGAGACTGCGCCCCATCGTGGCCCATCCACCCAGTCGCAGGACCAGGAACAGGACCATTCATCCCCCGCGCAAATGGCGCAAGTCAAAATGGCAAGGCGCCCAAAAGGACCCAAAAGCAAGTCCTGGCGAGAAACTGGGCCATAATGACTGGGCGAGAGGGGTCAGCGGCGGGTCTGGAGGGGTCAGGTCAGCCAGCGCTCATTTTCGGCCAAACTTTGGGAAATTGTATGATAATTTAAATATACAAACAAATTGTGTGGCGCTTTCAATAAAACTTTTACCATTTCTTGGGCTCCGTGCTCTCGTCATTTATTTTTCAGCCCGGCCAGCTGAGTTATTAGCGAATTAAGTGCGAAATTGTGTGACAGACATAGACTGAAATTGTTTTCCCAGAGCACACAGTAAATAAAAACTAAGACTATTTTAGTTTGTATTTATAAACTAGATTATAAAGTTATATCATATTTAGTTAAGACATTATAAAGGTTAATTTTATGAAAGTCTTAATTTGACAAGGTATGATATGAAAATATAACAAGATTTTATAAGCTAAGGGGCATTAAGTTGCAGAAAATAATTTATAAATTAAGCACATTTCAAAACTAATTAATACAAAAAGAGGACTATTTTATAGATGTATTTAGGATTATAAGTAAAAATATGGACCTATTTACATCCCCTTTTTTTATACGAACACAATTTTAGATCGACATTCTGTCTATGCTAAAATGTTTATAAAATTAAACCATTTTCCTGCGGAAATATTTCGATATTTCTATCCCCGGGCAATCCGGCGGCTACGCTCTCGTTCAAGCGGTTGTCAGTCGGCCTTGATTGATGGAACTGACAATTGCGGCGGCATCGACATTGGCAACGGCATCCGTGCAACAATAAGTCGGCTGACACTCGCACGCCCACACCTCCGCGGCTCCGGGATGCTCCGTGGCCGTGTCAATGCCTCAATCTAGATGTTCGCTGCAATTTTCGAGGCCTGTCAACTTCAAAAACAGAAATGCCACATTTGCATGACAGCTCAATTCGTGAAATATTCACCCAGCCCGCAAAAGTGGGATATGTGTCCATTTGTGGGTGTGAGTTAGCCAAAAAAGGCTATATACGGAGCTCTTAATCTGCAACTGTATGGATGTAAGGGTATCATGGCTATATTGGGTAATCTACTTATAGGAACCTAAGGTGAAAGTTCAACAGTCAATTAAAAAATGTATAGGAAAATCTGATTTTTTACAACTAAACTCAAGGATAAAAAAAATATACCATATTTTTAAATGAGAGTATTAATATTTGCTCAAAACATATATGAATATATATGAAATATAACATTTTTTTAATTTAATTAAACTTAAATATAATAAAATACACGGTGTACTCCCTGGTCGATCGGAATAAAATTGCTGCCTTGATTTATTTAGCAGTCTGCAGGTGAGTTGTTCCAAACAAAAAATCTGTCTTTTAGCCGCCAACTGAATGACTGAGTGGGCCAGTGTGCCCGTGAGCGTGTCTGAGTGGGGGCGAGTGTGGCCGTTTGTAATAAATATTTGACGCACAGACTTTTTATGGCCTTAACGGGGAATGAAAACAACGTCAAGCCGCACTTAAAATGGCAAATGGAAATTCTCACCAGTGGCAACCACAATTAATACACCGTAGATCCGGACCAGCTTCGATGCCGGCAGGTCCATCTGTCCCGGAGTCCGGACAGTGGCCATGGCAGTGCGGTTACTGCGTCATCATCTCAGGACTGAGGCACACTGCCATTCGAGCCGGCCAATGCAATCAAAAGCGATTCGCATCCGCAATATCAGCGATGACCTCAAAATCAACATGGCAGCCGGAGTCCGCCGCCGCCCCGGCCAACCAATTTATTTGTTGACCCGTGGGCAATGCAGTCAATTTTTCCGACTGCCAGACAGCAGGCAACAGACTACGGACTCCGGGACTACGAACTACTGCCCTTGCCAGGAGGGGAAGCCAGGGAGCCTGTGTCAGAGCCAGTTCCAGAGCCAGAGTCGGAGTCCCAATCCGTCGCCCTGCTCGCTTGTTTGTCCGCCGTGCTGGGTATAAACCTTTGAGTCGCAATTTTTACGTTCGACTGCGGAAGACCACAAAATAATGACAGGAAATTATCTCGCAGCAGACGGGTGGGTTGGCCGGCATCCAAAACAATTTCACTCTGCTGTGATTCCGATCCGGCCCCCGGCCCTGCGACATCTGCTGTAGGCCGTGGATATTGCAGCTGCAGTCCAACTAATTCCGGGCTTATCGGGGCCAATAAGGGTCGGTGGGGTCGGTCGAATTCCGTAATTGAAAAATGAAACACAATCCCCATGCCCGGCGGCAAAGTTTGGCCAGCAAGTTCTTACACCTGTGAAGTGAGAGGAGGCCCAAGGAAATCGCCAAAGTTTTATAATATTGTTAACATGAAAAAAAAAGAGAAACAAAATAAATAAGCCAAGGGCGGAGAGTGGAAAAGTTTTGCTTTGTTTCTGCCCTTCCGGTATATCGTGTTATATAAGGTTTCCGGCTGTGATATTTATTTTTTTCATTATTGGGCAATTTGCAAAGTGGGTTTAAGTTTTTGACAAAGCCTAGTCGAGATCAAAGGGAAAACTTTACCATTTTGCACCAAGAATAAATGAAATATTTTTAAGGAGAAGGAAGGAACAAATTGTAGCACAAAAAGGTATAGCAACTTTTTTAACTTCTTCAAAACTTGATTCTTTTATAAAATACTTGTCTTAAACAAAGACTCAAAACTATAATTTCCTTGTGTATTCCTTCAGCCAAACCCAACTGCTTTGATACCTCAGGCTGATGCGAAAATGTATTCAACTAATTGCAGTGATTCGGAGTCAAGTTTTACAATAAATGAACACGGAGAGCCTTAAGTGCATTTACCACATCAAAGTGAGTCATTAACCAAAACTTTGGCAAATAGATTGATTCGGACCGCCTCAGAGTAGTGGACACTGACCAGGCGAGTCTGTTTGCTCAATAAATTGAACACTCTGCAAATCCGTTCGTATAAACATACGCAGTAATTTCTAAATCCAGAATAAACACCCGATGGGCGGGAAAATTGGAAAGGGGCGGCCCGATTGAGTGGAGAAATCAAATGTGCAGCTGCTAATATGAAATGTACACAAACGGAAGAGTTAATCCTTATCGACAATTTGACATCAGCAGTTTTGCTTTTGCTTTCGAATAACGAATAACGGAAACCATTAAGTTGTCACATGCAGTGCCATAAAAAAATAAATACGTACACGCCGGGTTGGCTGGCTGGGAGTCGGAATGGGAATCGGATCGGATCGGGGCTGGCAGTGCCTGCATTGGGGCAAAAGCAAGCCACAAGTGGTCATTCAGACAAATGGCCAAATGGCGGGGCTCATGAATAATTCAGATTTTAAATTGCATTTATGCAAATGCGGATGCTCGCAGATTTTCGCCACTGGCTGTCGCGCTAGTCCCCGGGAAAATGGGGAAAAGCGGCCCAGCCCAGCCCGGCTCGGCCCGGTTTTGAGTTTGGCCCCAATGCATTTGCAACTTAATGCGCCGAAAGCTGCGAGTTTTTCGCTAATGCACAATTTGTATGCGTCAACACTTTCGTCAGCCGATGGGGCTCCTTCCCATTTTTTTTATACCCCGCACAGGCTGGCTTCATTTTTATCAACGCAAATATCAAGGACCTATTGATAAGGCCACGCAGCCTCCATCCCCGCCAGCTCTCGGATGCCATTCCCGACGGAAAGCTAAGCCGAATGGAGGCCAAGTGATTCAGTGACCTGCAAGACATAAAGTCCCGGTCCTCATCCTGCTCCTGGGCCACCTGTTCCATGGCCAACTCTTTGGCAATTTGTGTGCATCGCCGACTGCAGATGTTTTTCCTCTCCTCGGTTCGAGGTCTCGCTCCAGAAACTTGCAGATTTATTGCCCAGAAACTTTTATTGCCTGCAAGAATATGTACGGGCCGAGATAAAGATGCAATCTGGAACTTGTTTGGCGAGTGAAACACTTTGCCATCTGGCATCCGAATAAGTGTGTGGGGTAATTGAAGTCACTCACTCGAGGAGGCGGCGCTTATCCAGGTGGCATTTATCCCATCCACCATTCCATTTCCAGTAAAATGTACTATAGTTACATTGTAATTGGAATTTTTAACTTGAATGAAAACCCTCAAATAGTAAAAATATTGTGTACCTTATCATAGAACCTTTTTGTACATAAAATCTTTCTAGAATAAAGATTTAAAATTACAATTATAATTTAGGATTATGTACAGACGTATGACCAATTCCTTCGATAGTTGCGTTGCAAATCCTTCTATGTATTTAATTTTCAAGATACTCTGGAGATACATGAAAGCCACAAGTGCCAGGTGGATACAAAGAAATAGAATAAAATATTTACGAAAGGATTTCCATTTCGGTTGAATGTCAGTTTACCTTTAGCTCGATCTGGGACGCTAACCATTTGGGACACTCTAATGGGACCTCTTCAGGCGAAATCAATCTAATGGAAATAATAGACCCTTCGACGGCGACAATACAGTGGCCCAACTAAATGATGCTAATCGGATTTGAAAATGAGAAGCAGAGGGTATCGCTTTCTCCTTGAACGAGTGCGAAGAAAAGTCAGAGCGGGCTAAGAGTGGGTTCTTGGCCAGGCCAACTGTCCGGACAACTTGAACACACACACACAGGCGAAGGGTCGAGAAAATTCACAAGGCAGTGATGCTGAGGAAATTCTAATCTACAAAAAGAATCCATTTTTGAAAAAGACTTAAATATAGTCACAATTTCAATAGATCAAGCTAATGAATAGAATTAATTTTCGTTCTTAAATAAATTTGATTTAATTTAATCTCTGTAGATTTTAATAATTTTAAAAGCAAGACAACATACATATTTCTTTTACACCTTGCTTGATTAAACACCAAATATCAAGTGACAGATCTGCCCAACCAAATGGCCAGCACTGGGCCCCGGACCTGGGTAAACAAGCAACAACCGCATTGAAATGGACAGCTATCCGGGGCCATCCGAGGATGTTGTGTTGCGGCTCGTCACCGAAGGGGAATAAATTCGAAGCGATGCGCCCCGATTCGATATTCATTTATGCGCCTCGAAGATAAGCACTAAATAAATAAGTCCCCCTGCTGTCAGTGGGGTCCGAGAGGGTGAGAAAATGTAAATAAATGGCTGCAAAAATATGGCAAAAACCGAAGTCAAGCGCCGCTGGGCGATTCATATGGAAATTAAATGGCAGTCCCTTCAGCCATCCCTGTAAATTGTTCACGGCCTGCCTTAAATTACAACTGTCAATCGAGTTGGGAAAGGATAACATGACTGGGAGGATCTGGGATCTGGGTTCGTTTCTCTCTGTCCGTGTTTATGCACATATGGTGGCCGAAATCAAAACATCATGAAATTGTTTTTCCAACATCATTTCTGTTGGGGGAGAGAAATTTCCATTTTTGCCGGCTTCATATATTTCCGTGCGTTTACGGAGGGGATATGAACAACATCCGGCGAATTCGGGCCATAATTTCTAACAACATTTTACTACTCATTGCATTTGACCAAACAGGGGAACCCAGCCAGAAAGCCCCCCATCCCGGCCGACCGATTTGGTTATTACAAACTCATATCTTGTGCGGCTCCTAACCAAAGTGACCGCAGGCGAATGGAACGGCCAGGATGTGGGTGTGGATGCGGGGATGTGGGCTCCAGCGATGCGGGGCGCTGCTAAAAATTGTTCAAAATTTGCATTTTATATTAACGGAAACAGTTGTTGCCTTTGAGCACACACATGTTCCCTGCCCGAAAACACACCCAGCCGAAAAACCCCAAAGAGCCCCCTCCGGAAAATCCCACATCCAAGTGCTCTTGTCCGGCCTGTAAAGCAAATTTGACGCGTTTATGCATGTAAATTAAACAAATTTGATTTTAAATATCTTCTGGCACAGGCAAGCCCATACAGCCAACGGATGTGGCCCCAGACTCGGACTCTCCGACTCGGACCCGGACCTGGGACCAGCATCATAAATAAAATACGTCCAACAAATTATGCCTGACCGGGGCAGGCTGGAAATCCCAAGGAGAGACGGATTCTGAGGAGCTCTAGTCACCGTATTTTATGCGGTTGCTGAACTTCGGGTCCATTAATGCTAAGCATATTGAAATGCGAAAGCCTCAAGAGAGCAACCACTTGTTACGCTCCATTGGATGCGTCTAATCCGGACATCGAGTCACTGTGTCCAGGGAATTAGGGAGAGCCAGCTGGGCTATATAGTACACGATTTAAGCATCGATTTACCCTAGACAGTGTACGCTTAATTAATAAAATAATTGCACTACAGAACAGAAAAAGACAGTTTTTATTGTACTTAATATATCTTTAATATTTTGTGGTAAACGGTTGCTGTGAGCATTGCAGATTTTATTACTTAAATCCAGCACTTACTGGAAGGGAAGTAAATAAACGTTTACATGATGTATTTATACAACTGTCGGCAATATGTCCTTCTGAAAGCTTTATACTTGCTGTTTCGAGATAAAATAAAATCAATATTTCACATTTCAAAGGCTTGACGGTTAATATTTACAGTGTTAAGATTACTCGGAAAATAAAATGTTATTAAATAAAATGCAGGAAGAAGAAGCACATGAATTAATCTACAAATTGCTTCACGAAATATACTTAAGTTAAATAATGAGAATTTAATAATTTCTCATTAACAATTCATGAGTCTCTTAGTAGTTTAGTAGCTATTAAGAAAAAACTAGCTAAATCTTCCTGTCATTTTAGTCTGTTGCTTAAGCTTTCTTATTAGAAATTATTTAAAAATTCAAGGAGAAATTATGAATTATCATTTGATCTTAGCAAATGACTGATTCGTAAGTAGCTGCTTCAATTTAAGCTACTTCCATTCAGCAATCAATAAAACAATAAACTCTTAAACAATCTTTCCATTTAAACCTGTTATTTTTGCATTTGCCGTCCAAAAACTTTAGTAGTTCCGCCGTCCAAAGTTCGCACGTGTTGGAGCATCGAGCCAAGGGATTATGGGCTAAATGTCGCAGCAGCATTCACATCATTGGGATCAGCACCCCGAACCACATCGATGGACGTTGCGAAGGGGCTGGAAAAAGGGGGCGTGGCTGGAGAAGGGGAGAGTGAAATTCCGGCCAAATTCACGGCAATATCAAAGGAACATTTCAGCAGCAAAGTCCGAGAACAACGTTGGCCGGCACTTAAAAGTCCATTATTGGCATTAAGTGGACATTGTGCAAGTTTTAAGCACATTTGCTCCACATTGTTTGCGAATGGAACGAACGACTTATTGGCAACTTGGCCACTTTAAATTTTAGACAGAGAGACACTCCAACATATAACGATTAAAATTGATTGATTTATAAAAGTTCTTAATATAATATAATTGACTAGAAAAATCAATTTTCAGCTATACTCACAATCAAAAATTCAATTATTCTGAAGGTAACAAGGAGATTTTGGATAATCGAATTCTTAAAACAAGTAGCAATAGTAAACTTCCTCAAACAATCGATAAAATCGATATATTCATCAAATGGTTCCCCTTTCTCTGGTAAAATCGTTCAAAAACTAAAGTTCACAGCAGGTTTTCTTTGGTCAGCGATTTTCCCATTTAAGAGTTCAAAGCAAACATAATTTTGACGGGCTGCTCACGTTGTGCCGGGGATTTGCATGACAGGCAACACCAAAATCTGACAATAGCAGCAAAATTTCAATGGCTGGAAAAGACTGTCCCCAGTCGGATCGCTGCTGTTGTTATTGGATTGGGTCTGGATGTTCGATTTTGCGCCGTTGGCTTTGAATTCACGGTTTTGGGCGGGAAATAAAACGCACGAATGCGCCGACAACGCAGCCTCCGAGCCGGCCTGAGCCGCGCCGCGTCGCGCAAAACAAAAATGACAATGGCAGGCAACAAATTTTTGCAATTCCCAACAGCACTTCAACTTCCGGCTGCCATTTTTTCCGGCCACGCCCGCCCGACCCCTTTTCGACGCCGCCCACAAGTTGACAAAAGTTTTGCAGCAGCCATTGAAAATGTGACTCCATTTGAGATTTGCGCGACAAGAACAACAAATGCGGTATTGTGATGTTAAAAATGATACCCTAAAGGTATTTATTTAAAAATTTCTGTGCTTGTATTTAAAATAGAATTTGTTAACATTTATTAACGCATTTTTCACACAAGAAATTCATCGTCATTAAAATTGTTATTTTCATATATTATTTATTTATATTAAAAATTCACACTCTTGTTACCTCCCTAAACAACCAGACACCTTTCAATGCGGAACACACAAAACCCTGAAATTTATTTTATGTTTGCAACATTTTAGATCCGGCGGAGTAATGGCCGCTGCACTTTTAAAGCGCCCGAAACCCGTTAGATACATCCGGCATCCGCATCCGCATCTGCATCTGCACTAGCATCCGCATCCGTATCTTCATGTAGTGCCGCAATCAACTTGCAATCGAATGCAATCTGATGTGCTGATGTGTGGAGTGCAGTGGGTGGAGTGCAACTGCGACTGCGATGGCATTGAGTGACTTGTTCCCTCGAAGTTCCCCCACTGTCGTCCCTTTGAATGACATCCGCATTGCATTTGCATTTCGCAGAGCTCTCAATCAAATGTCTGGAACAAAGTGCTGTGCTGTTGGGAAAAGTTGTTCAGCTCTTCCAAGTACCAGACGACGACTTGGGACCTGAAAGCTGGGAGCTAGGACTCCACTTGGACGGCCAGCACTCCTCACGTACGGTAGCCCAGAAGGGCCTTCGATGGACGCAAATTGGGGCCAGGAATATAAACCTTGGCCCATCAATCAAATCTCGATAAGGAGCAAATTCAATTTTGACAAATCACAAATAGGCTTCTGTAAACTGAAATTAATGGCACTGGCTGGAGCATACTTGGCGTAATTAAACTCACAGTTGCACAAATGTGCATTTGCATTTGTGCAGAACAATGGGCACTTCTATTTAAACAAGGCTAAGACTTAATTACGTTGAGATGTCATTTGCTTAAGGCCGTTCTAATATGCTTCAGAGAGAGTTTAAGACGTACTTCGAGACTCAATACAATCAGAACTTAATTGAAGATTTGAATAATATTTTTATTCAATATTATTTCAAATTATTTAGAGATATAAATTATATAAATTATATATAAATTATATAATATAATATCTTATTAAGTTGTAAGGAAAATGTTATGCAATCAAAATTTCAAAGTAGGATACTGCTTTGTCCGAATTAAATAAATTTCTTGGCCACATTTCTTCAATTAAAATTTATTTTAAACAAGATTTTAAAATCATAAAAACCTTCATAACTCAATAAATACCAAAGGAAAGCCTCGAAATTGGTAATTTGTGCTCTCGTGCTAGTGAGCAATTCTGGGGATGTGTCCAAAAACAAATAAATATTACATTATGGCAAAAGCACTGAGAAGAGAAGGCCTTGCGGCTTAATGTTAGGTTTCGTGGCCATAAAAATATATGTGCAATTGTAAATGCAAGTGCAATATTTGCATGCTGCGTAAATATTTACAAAAACGTTCTTTTGATTTATTTGAGTGGAACTAATTGTGGGCGTTGAACTGCAAAAAAACCGAAATAAATCATAAATTTGCCAGGGACCAGACCGATAAAGATTTGCGATAAAAAACAGTTGAGGGATATATATTGTGTTTACATTTGCAATGTCATATACTGAACTTTGGCTTTGTGCAACTGACGATGAGTGGGAATTATTTAATTAAACAATCATCAGATAAATTGAAACAGACAACTCGACCACCTCCCAGGGACAGGCTGGCTGACTGACCAAAGAGAGCTTCGTGTCTATGAAAAATTAATTTGCCGTATTTATTTGCCACTAGCAAGGGCAAGAGACTGACATTTGCGTGTCTGGGGCCAATTTGTTGTTGGCAAAACAAAGAGAGTGGCAGAAATTTAACACTTACCAAAGTCACATGAAACTTCTGCACAGTTTTTGGAGCCGCTAGGTCGAATATCAATGGGAAAATTAGGAAAAATTACAACGCTCTCGGAGGATACCAAACCCAATTAACACATGCTATCCCAGTTCCCACAAATCCCCGCTCCAAGGCAGCAGCAGCAGCAGAGAACAGAGGAAAATTGCAATTTAAAAAATAATTATGGAAATGTCTGGTGCTGGCAAACTGCTGGCAGGCAGCTTCAGAAGGCGCTAAATGTTAATGAACATTATAAAAACAATTGCGAGTAATTATAATTTGAATGATAATAGCGAAACTTCTTAATCCCCGCTACGGTAATTTTTATAACTCCCTCTCCCCGCGCCATTTCCCTTTTCCACTCTCAAAGGCGACGGAGACAAAGGCGAAAAACGTGAAAAATGCATATTAAAGGATGCCGAAAGAAAAACACGCTGCCAGGAGACAACGGAAGGCAGGGCTCCCATAGTAATTATAATTCCGAAACGAAATGAAACCTCAACAAAGAGTGCGGAAAGCCGATCTTAACTCAAGGGGAAAAGCGGGAAAAATCCGCAAAAATAGCAGGGCAATAAGAATAAAATGCACAGGAACGTCGTCAGCTTGTGATCAAAAGAGTTTGGGAATGAATTTATACAGATAACGGATTGGATTGTGATAAGGTTAAAAATAATACAAAAAAAAAGAAGTACAAATTCATCACATATTTCTCAAACATTATTAGAAATCATGTGAAAATATAACTTTATTCCGCTTACGCTTTAACTCTCTCTAGGCATCGCATGAAAATTAATTCTTATTTGCAGCTCCACCCGGGAATGACCGCACACCCACAGCCGGACGTGGAGCTCATCAGGAATCCTTCGGCGCCAGAGACGCCGCTGCCCACTTTGCAGCTAATTATTCAGATGAAATAACTCGGGCGAAGGGAAAAAATCGAGGCCAGCGAAAAATCAAACAACGAAATTGCCACTTGCAATTTCTCGTCACGTTCGAAACTTAATTAGTACATCAGACCATCAGCGCCGCCGAGATGCGGCTGGGTGCTGGCAAAAAGCTAAAAGCATAGTCCTGCGGAGGCCGAGGCTGTCATAAGGACGTCATGTTTCTTAATTAGTTCTTTGTTATTATAACTTTGGCGAAACGTTGGACTTCCAGACGCAGGCTTCATTAGCACGACCATTCAAAGACATCGGAAAACTAAGACTGTCCCAGAAAGAAGTATAAAAAGCCTTTAAGTCGTATGATATATCTTGCTTAGAGCAAGCATAGTAAATTCTTATGATTATGCTTAAAATATTCTCTTATAAAACTATAAGGAGTTAAAGTATATAAATTTATTTTTGACAGGTTAAGTTGCTGGTGGGTTGGACTATTGACTGATGTTCACTGAGAAACACAATTTCTCCTTCTTAAGCTAACTTAGCTTAACTTGTTACCTGTGATTTCATTTTAAATTATATGCTTTACATAAACGTATTATTTCTTAACTCCTAAAGATTTATAAGTTTGCCTGACTCTTCATATCTCAAGACCATTTATTCCGAGTGTATTATCCTTCCGCCGGCAGGGGTAACCTGCATAAACGATGATTTCCCAACAACCACGCCGTTCACCTTGAGCCCGCCCCCATCTTGGATCAGTTACGGTGTGGATTGTCAGCGCGGGCAGGGGTTGGGCAGGAAGGATGCCAAGTAGCTGGGGATGCAGCACGAGGAGGAGCAGGAGTTGGCCAGGGAAAATACCGGCCCCGGGGCACACCGCTCCGGCGCTATGCTGTGCACATATTCCTTGGCTTGGCATGCCGCACACGTAGAAGATTTCCGCACGAATTCGCAAAGCAACTCTTGATCCCTTTGACTCAGCCGGCGACATGTTTTCTTTGCCATTCTCTTTGATGTTTACAAATTACACCGAAAGTTGGCAAACAAATTTTCTTATTCACTTTTTCCCGAGTGCACACAATGAAATGGGCAGCCAAACCGAGCCGCACCGCACGGCACCGAAACTAAACTAAACCAACGGATTGGCCCTGGGATTCGGGGCTTGTTGGATTGTTGGATTCTCGATTCTCTGGTTTCTGGCTTGGGGTAAAACGATGGGGAATGCCTGCGAATGTGCCAAGTGAAATTGCGACCAAGAGACAAAATTGTGTAAATACATTTACAATGCATTCTTGAGCGCTGGCCAAATACGAAAACTTCGGAATCGATTTGGCAATTGGATTTCCGCAGATTAAAGAAGGAGAAGGTCTCTCATCCAGCATCCAGCAGGCAGCAGCACTTCAGGCCCACCAAAGAGGGTCCTTTGACGAGCAGAGCCCGAAACTAAAACAAAAACTTTTTAAATTCCTCCAATTATATTTTTACGCTATGGAAACTCTGATGCCGAGCTTCGACTTCGTATGCTGATCTGCATCTGGCCAAAGCCGGCGCCCAAACACTACTCACAAACTTTCAGTGCAAATGGATGGGAGTCAGAGTGTGTATGTGTGTTTGAGGGACTCCATTTGCGGAAACAACAACGATAAAAACATCTTGAGGTCTAAGGATGAGCAAACTTTTTTGTTCACTCATTCATAAGTTTTTAATTAAATTGCCGTCACATTTTCCTTTTTATTTTCATTTTTTGTTTGGCACAGAGAGAGATCCTTTCTTTTAATGAAGCCGACGTTGATGTCTGATATGGTGTGCGAAAGGATTGTTGAAGGAATTTAATATTTATTCTGGTCGAGAATATTTCATAAGGCAAATTTAGACAAGAGGGTGAAGGAGGCTACATCTATCTGCATGACATAATGTTTTGTGTGAGAATGAAACACAAATTATGAGTTTCAAAGGAAACCTGAACCCTGTTTCTATATGAATGGAAGTCACTCTAGATTTGTGTTTTTAGGCGTTGAAAAAGCTTTGCTTGTTTTATTTCAATTATATTTAAAAAAAATCAAACTAAAATTTTTAATATTTAAGAAAGTTTAGAAAAGCTAAAAACTTTAAGGACTTTTATAATTTTTAGATGCTCCACCCCTACCCTGATTGCATATTCCATTTCTCTTTTTAATGTTGGGAAAATTTTCCGAATTACCCGTGAAAAACTAACCCTGAAAGCCCCTCTAGCATCAACCCTTGTAGAATCTGGGACCCCATCTTAATTGTTTGTTGTTTTCCCTGCTGTCGTGGCTTCAGCTAGGGACTTAATGTTTTTGATAAGCGTTTCGTTTTGTTCAATTGAATGGAATTTTTTCGGGACATCGTCGGGGCGGGCGAAGGGTAAATAATTGCACGCGATGTTTACACGAAAGGTGAAACAAATTTCTGCGAAGGGGCTGCAAGGACAAGGGCAGGGCATCGCGGGCAATTAAAGCAAGGGCAATTTGGCAATGAACATAAACGTAAATGTTTCTGGCACCCGTTCGTGAATGAGGCGTTAATAGTATTTACACAGCCATTAGTATAACGCCCATAGATCGCTCATAAAGTAAATATCTTAGATTATGCTCAAACTGCTGTTGAAATGTCAAGTGAGGAGCACACATCAATAAATACACAGAAACCATTTTTTAAATATTATTGAAAAATATAATACACACAATTATAAATAGAAGCTAGTAACAGATTCTATGCTACAGTTGTTTTATGATTTCATTTCCCCTGCTAAAAATTATTACATGTAATAAACAATTTTTTAATAATTTTTTGTTGTGATTCAACTATTTTTTGCAAGTGCCTGAAATTTTGCAATTGATCTGCCGCACTTTTCCAGCTGCGAAAAACGCAGCAGCTGACAGGCTTCGGAAAGTGAAGAGGAAATGCGGTGAGGCTGTTTGCCCATCAAGTACATATACCAACTGAATCCATTCCGTTTTGCTGGCGGCTCAATCGTCAGTGCCATCAATCACTTGATTGACAGTTGGGCTTAGCTAGCTGAGAGCTTTCCTTTTCCCTTTCCAACTTGTAATCGAGGTCAGTTAGCCGAGGAGAGCCGAAAGAGGGCCAGAGAGAAATTAGCAACATAACCGGATTTCGAATTTTCCAAATGCAAAGTATTTTCACATTCCAGCTGAAATGCTGAGATGCTGATCCTGATCCCAATGCAGAGTCTGAAAGCCCCAGTGCCTACCGGCCACTGGCTACTTCCGTGGCCAGGACAATGGCCGGCAGTTGGACAAAAGCGGAAAGCCAAATGAAAAGGCCAAAGCCAACAAAGGCGGTGGGAGGGCCGAGGCACACAGTCAGGGAAACATGGCAAAAACCGTATGGCCAAAATGGATAAGCTTACAATGCCAGTACCAGCACCAGTCCCAGGACCCATTCCAAAGAAAATGGCATTTTCGCCGCACTCTCTCTCCCCCGAACAATCCACATCCTTCCTGGCTTTCGCTTTTGTGAACCAAAAAAGAACTGGGGAAAATGCAAAGAAAAGGACGAGGACGTAAAAGTTTCAGGGGCCAGGGAGGAGGCGAGCCAGCGAGGCGCATCCTCTGGGGGTGACTTAAATAAAATTTGTTGATTTTATTGAAAAGTGATGATGTGTCAAATTTTTTATCGCATTACCAGAGCGCGGCTCTTATTTTGCTTTTAACCTTGCCATTTGCATAAAATTCGCATTGAATAGACACATTAGCATTCTTAATGGCGTGACCGCTGGAAGTCATTTGGCTCGCCTCGAAGGTCCTTTGCCATCACGCCCAGAAATTTATCAATGCCGCACACGTTTGGGTTGCCAAAGGTCCCTGGACCCAGGACTCAAAGCAAACCCAAGGATTCTAAACCCCCGAAGCCCCAATCCCCAATCTCCGACCCCAATCCCAAGCTGAGGCGCATTCACTGAAGTGACAAGTGAGCAATATGTCTGGATCGCTTCTTGTCGGGTTTCTATAGGGGAAATTCAGGGTCCTGAGCACTGATTTTTAAGACAAATTGAACAGCGTGTCAAATGGCTCGTTTCTAGTTAAGCTTTTTGCTTGTTTAGCTTCTGGGATAGTTGAATGAATTATGTGCTTAGGAAATTTATAGTTCATTGCGGGTCGTTCAATTTTTTCAGTTTCGAGTGTATATTGGCCTAAGAGGAAGCCTTGCTTGGGAAGGGGAAAATTATGTTAGTTTGGGTTAATTTTATTATTATCTTAAACTTATTTAAATCATCTTAACAGCTAAATATAGCATTTTCTTTCAGTTAACTTTATTTTATTAAGTATACGACCCGTTCAACGATTATGATGTTTGGTTTAATATTTATAAATATTTATTTTTATATTAGTCACAATATTGACCTTAATATACTATTAAAATTACTAAATTAAAGTGTAATAGTTTATATTATAATTTAATAAAGTTAAAAGCGAAATTCAATTTTCTTGTATTGAATGTTTTTATGAAGTATACGACATGTGAAACGTTTAAGTTGATTTCTTCAAAATTCCTAATTGATTATTCATATAATTACAATTAATATTTATATAAGTTACTATAAAAAATGTTGTTTTTTCCACTTAATTTTTCTATCGCTCGAATAAAAGCAAAATTTCTAAGAAGAGCGCATGGCAGCACTTGGTCCTGTTGCCCGAATCTGTCCCTCGATGGTCATCTGGCCAAGGCCTAAATGAGGAGAAATGCTTTTGCATTAGAGCGCATCCTGGCCATAAATAACATGACGTTTCATTAGCCTGGCGAAATGAAAAGCTACGATCGCCCAGCCAGCTGCCAGAGACAATCAAGGGAGTTATTCTGGCCAACTTCAGTTACCAATGCTGCGGGCCAAGTGACTATAAGTACAGACGGGGTCATTATGATAGTACTAATAGAAAAGAAATTTTATGTGTTATATTTCAGTTAACATAGTAAAGATATTTGTTGTTTAACTACAAAATATATTTTTTAAAACATTTTTATTGACATTATTTTATATAGTTGAAGCCTGTACAAAAGAACTAGACATGTTACTAAAGGCACTCTACGCTTAACAATGAAATTAGCAGTTGCGACGGACAAATTTTTATTACCATCAATTTAGATTATAAAATTTATATAATTCTTATTTTTCTGCACGCAGTAGTATGTGTGTTCCCTCCCCGAGAGCTGTCGGCGCAGGTGTTTTAATCACGGCGAGCTGGGTGGCCAAAGTCCCGCCAGCCCCGTTTCCCTCACCGCAGAGCGTATAAATTTTCATTTCCATTTTCATGGCTCAACGCACGGAACGCAGTAAGGAGGCCGAGGAGCGCCGGTTCGCCGGTTAGCCATTTGCCTTTGTCGCCTTTTTATTGCCTGCACTTCATTTGCTACGCAATTCGGACCCGGGGCGGTACGGATCCCGAAAAGTGCTCATAAAGCGAGTGCGGTAACAGGACCTCTTTGGGTTTTAGACGACCGCAGAAAGTTAATTAGAATTAATGCGTTTGCCTGGCCCAGAATCGCATTTAACTGCAGCCGTTGTAGTAGCGTTTTCTCTATGTTATATATTTACATTTAAATGCCAATGGGTTCTGGGGTTCTCCGCCTGCCGTGTGGAGGACCCGGGTCCTCCGCCATTTGCCAAAATGGTGTGCAATAATCATTTCTGTGTGCGAACAGGCGCACGTAGCCGTCATCGTGACGCTCTAGAGGACCGAACGGGCGCAGGGCAAGGACGAAATATTAAAATCTAACATTCACAAAGTCACGAAGCGTCAGCGACACCAGCAGCCACAACAGCAGCAATAATAACACCAAGAGCAACGCCAACAAAAAAGAGACCAGGCGCAGGACTATGAAGAGGAACAACAATGCTAAGCAAATAGACAAAGTAATCAAAAAAATTCACAAGAGTGTCGAGAAAAGTCGAATCCTTGATACCTTTATAAAAGAGAAAATGTTTTAATATTATTTAGATATTTATGTATACTCACATATAATGCAAGAGCTGATGAAAACTATCTGAAATCTCTTAATAAAAATAATACAATATTTGAAAAGCTTAAGCTTTATATATTGATATCCTTTCTAATATTTTATCAGTATTTATTTTCTTATATGTTAAGAATATATATTTAAAAATAGATCTAATTGGTACCAAAGATATCGATACCGATCTTTATTCTGTAAAAAAGTTGTGTCACCAATTAAATTTAATTAAAATTCATTAATATTGAATACAGAAATGGGAAAATAGCTTTAAATCATCATATGTTATTTTGGTAACACATTTTTTCAACATTTTCAAAAATTCTAAAGTCTAATTCTTAATATTTTAATACCTAACATGAATTTTAAGCAACTCCAAACATATTACCGACTCAAAATAGATCATGGAACCCCCTGAAAAACCTGGGTACATGGGGAAAGCAAACACAGAAAGTTTCCCTTGCCGGGAGACAGAAATAAAAACAGAAACAGAAAAGGAAAAAACTCATCAGACCGAATGGAGGTCGCCACGGGTGCAGTAAACGTGGCTAATGAATGCTTTTGGCCCACTGATGGCAGCTCTGTGTTTAATTTAATAACACGCACACACACCCACACGCAGAGCGGAACAGAGACAACGCGGACATATGTAGGAATCCTCCACATACACATGTCGGCATCTGCTCGTGTGTGTGTTTGTATATTGAACAAATAAATTTGAAATGTTGACAACATTTTGCTGTTTGTTCATAAACGAGGCCATCGTCACCTGTGGGAGTGCACGTGCCACCGCGCCACCGGAGTCACTGCTCTAATGCGGCAGCCACCCCGCAAGCACCACCCTGGTAGCCACCGCAGTCGCATCCCCTGTCCCCTATCCCCTGTCCCCTGTCCTCCGGCAATAAAACTTGACGCCATGGACCGAGGCAGCGGCAGCTACTTCCTCCCACGGGAACGGCAGACGCATAAAAAAACAAAACTTTAATATTACCGCCACATGACCATGTACGAATATATACATATATACCATTCTGTACCTTACACAACCCAGTACTTATGTCCCGGATACATTGGCATTTCAAACCCATAAACTGTCATGTAAAATCCCAGAACTTTCATTTGCAATTTGCTTAAAGTTTATGCAATAGATGCGCCACAATAAAAAGTTCGCCAAGGTGTATGGACAATAATAAACCAGGAGTCGCAAACGAAGCACTAACTTCGCACAGAAATATAAAACCCACAGAAAAAATGCATAAAATGTGGAAAATAAATAAAAATGTTACAATCGTAATATTGTAAAAGGTACTAACTATACTGTCCTTATATGTCTTTATAAGATAGAAAACTAGAAGATCACGTAGTGCAAATAATACTAATAGAAAATGCATTTATTCTTTAGCAATACTTCTAATAGTTTCAAACAAATTTAAAAACATAATACATAAAATACTTGTCCAGGTAAACTCTTTTTGAAAATATTGTTATTTTTCCCAGAATTGCATATTTAATCCGAACACTACCCATGTTGTGCAACTGAGCATACAATTTATTCCATTATTCAAAATATGAAAACTTACTTTTATATTGTTTTCTTTTTCAGTTTAAAAATGGCACATATTTGTATTGCAGTAATCGAGGCAAATACTTGTTAAAAATGCAATAGTAAAACAGTAGGTGAATATTGCCTACAGAACAATATGAAGAGTTTCTTTTACAAGTAAATAAATAAATACTTTAAATTTTAACGCTTTTGACACCAGGTAAATAAAGTTTTACCCGGCTATGAACCAACCATACTTTACACCTTCCCAACTTTAAAGGCTCTCCACATACGCCAGGACAAAGCCGTTCTCCGGTTTATTCATCTGTGAAGCGCTTTATGGTGCATATAAAAATAAAGAATGCCAGCTTCCAATCAATTTCAAAGTCATTTGTTACAAATTTTAAGTGCACCCCCCGAATGTTAATCAAAATTAAATCCCATAAAAAGAACAAGGACACAAACTCCTTATCGGCCCCTTGCCAAGCGCGCACTCTTAACAACAGGACGCGCCTTGTCGCCCTCGCTTTCGGGGGGGAGTAGGGGGAAAATGGAAAGGCAGGGGGTGGGGTAAATCAGCAATGAGCAGAAGGTAATGCGCCTTCATATTTCAACGTCACAACGGCATCGTCATCATTTTTCTGCGGCCAACGCAACGGCGATGACATCAACAGTTCTGCATAAATTTGCACCCGATAAAAATTTCAAATGTTTTCATCAAATCATTTTCGGAGAGCTTGGGGCCCGCAGTCTCCTGGAGATCCGGGTTCTAGGCGAGCCGAGTCGTCATCCATCATTAATGGACCTGAAGGAGTTGAAACGGCGACTAAGCGTCACGGGCTTCTGCGGAAAATGCGCAGGGGAATGGGAAAACCGAGGGACCTGGAACCGAGAGACGTTGACGATGACATTACTTTTTAATGACTTTGACTTTCTGCAGCAATTGCTGTGCGTCTGGTATTCGTACTCCTTCCAGTGCTCTCCCCAATACTAGCTGCTTTTGTTTCTTTTTATGAGCCTCATTGAGGACTTTCTGGGCATTCGCTCAGATTTAATACCTCACTTTTATTATTCCCCTTTTAATTTGCTGATCCTTTTTTGTGCTCTGATTTAGTCTTTTTTTGTAACCACATTCATCAAGATATATTAAAAAAAATGGGAAGTAATAAATACATATCCACTTACATACTATTTTCAAAAAGTCTATCAAACGAAATACTGTCGCTATTATATTTCATAAGCTTGAAAATTCTCTTGAATAGTATTTCCGAAAAAATGAGTTCTTTCAATTTAAAACAGCACATAAAAGCTGTTGAAAAAAATTCAACAATGGGAAGGGAAGCCGCTCAGCAGTTTCCTGGTTTTCCATTACAATTAAAGTCTTTTGGGGCCGGCCAATTTTTATATATACATATATGGTCCCGGATCACGCCTACTAGACCCAATCTGAGCCCTTGAGAAGTGAGAGGCCCAAACCGCCGTCGGCTGCCAATATTCATATAATATTTTCACTGTGAAATATTTTCTGCTCATAAAAGAAAATTGACTGCGAAAATTGTTTTTACCGAGGCGCTTGCAGCTCAACTACCGCGCAAATACGCCCATCATCCCCCCTGGTTCACGTTCTTCACTTCTGCGCGTTCGTATACGTATTACGTATACGCAATATATAGTATGCGTGCTTTGTTTACTTTTTTTCGCGTGCATTTTTACGTTTTTATGCGTTATTTTGCATGCATCACCGCGTTATTAAATTCCGAGCTCCGCACAAGAAGCGAGCATCCGGATCCTTTCTCCGGGCGTCTCATTTAACCGCAAGGAGCTGTGCCTCCGCAAAGGCCAAAAAATAAAGAAAAATGCCACAAGACGCCGAGCAGCATTCTGGCAAGTCGTATATACGGTGCCCATCAAATTCGGCACATTGTTCCGCGTTGAATAGCAATCGCTTCGCTCTCTCGCTGGCTCGTATAAAGTTCGCCACTTCATGGACTTTTGCATCCCAAATCCGACAGGCGACAACCGGCATCCGACGACGAAAATCCGAAATGCAAGACACGCATTTTATGACCTCCGGCGGTGCTTGTCACCTTATGCTTAACACAAATACAGCCACTAACTTGACGGGCAAATATAAGTACTAACTTAAAAGGTACACAAGTAGCTGCTGCTTAGCGACTAATCCCGGCGGAGAAATGCTTAAAGGAGTTGCCGTCATTAAACCGGAAAAGGGTAGGATTTTTAGTATCAGAAGCACTTTTTGGGTATCGGTGTGCATCTAATCTTTAGACTCTTTTAATTAATAAAGCAAAAGTATAAGCCCTTAATGAATGTTGTAAAAAAAAGCTTAGAGTTTTAATTGCTAAATTATAGGAAAAGAGCACAATGCTTTTGGTCCTTGTTATTTATATTTTATAAGTACTTGTATTATATTCTTAAATTGATATCAAATGTGTCTACAATCGAATACATTCAATAAATAAACATGTATATTCATATATTCATAATAAAATAGTATTAATCAAATTCTATCAATATTTTTATTCATTTTATTTTGTATTGTAGGGAATACTTTTTCTTACATATTTTGAATTTAGTTAACATTTTCTGTAGATTCCTTTGTAACATTTGGTAGACCGTTATTTCCAAACATTATGCTAAAGTCACTCTAATAGCAACATAAGCATGTTATTTTCAGCTATGGCTGTTACTACCCCCACATTGACTCTGTTAACCGTTAGCACAGTTTGCCCCTTGCCCTTATTTCAGCAGACTGCCAAGGCTGGGGTTCTGCTAACAGCTATGTTATGTTATTGAGACAACAGAAAAATGGAAGACGGCAAATGTTAAGAGAGCTGTGAGTGGACAAAGGCAACTTGTTAGCTCTTAAAAAATAAATATGCCTACGGTCCAACTTAATAAAGACAATTTTTAATGCAATTAACATTAACATTTTCAGAGTTTATTTAATATAAATTTACTAAATAAGTTCTTAAATATTAAGATTTTTTAATATAAACGAGAAAGAAAAGTTTAAAGTTAAAAAAATCTCAAGAAAATGTAAGTATAATTTATAGATAAATATGTTAGCTAGGTTGAAAAATATATATTAACATATTTGATTTTAAGTCACTTATGTTCAATTTTATAGCGTTAGACACCAGAATTTTCTAAAATAATTTAGAGTTCGTAGAATTAATACCCTTAGACCTAGACAGGCACTGCCCTCAATCAGACCCTTCTGCCGGCAGCTTGTAACAGTTTAATTGCATTTAATTTGCAACTTGAACCGGGTTCAGGTGATGGATGCTCACCTTTAAACCTGCTCGGCAGCCCTGCAATAAATACCTGTTTCAGTGTAGCTTCTCGATAAACACATGCAATGCAATTCATCATTCACACATAGAGAGGCAGGCACACACGAGTATAGATGATCTGAAGGCGGGTATGGTGGGGATTGGGGGGCTGTGAAAAAGAATCCTTTTGAAAGGACGAGGCCACCGCCAAAACCGTCCCATTAACAGGAGCTCAATGCACAAAAAGTCAGATCCCACGGCTGATGGCCGATGGCTGATGGCTGGAGCCAAAAAGCGAATGTCAACACTATCAATCATCGCTTTGACAGTTTGAGTGCTTGTTTTAGTATTTGTGCTTTTGATTATGTGCCGTACCCACGCACACTCCCACTCACACACAACACACACCACACACATTCCCCTGCAGGCGCACCAATTGATACACTTACAACAAATTGTTTGTAGAGGAGCACGTGGGCGTTTCCCTACGCTGCAGATTGGATTGGATCCGATCCCCATATATATATATGTATATCCTACCTACCTCCATATCCTCATAGGTGGACTGGGGCAGGGCCACTTGATTGATGGAGCCGCCGACCTAAGCCATTTTAAATGAACAAATTGAATGTGCGGAAGCTACATCTACACCTGTGGTGGTGGATATAGCAAAGCAATCTTAATTTAATGTTTAGGTATATAAAAACCAAAGAAAGCGGAAAAGATAAGATGTTTCCAAGCTGCTTGTATGCTAAATTCAATTTGAAATCGATTTAAATTGATGTTTCATTATCGTCTACATTGTCTACATTAATGTTCTTTCACATTACAATAAACATTGCAACCAGTTGGGAATTATAACGTTTACTTAAATATTTCATCTAAACTTTTGCATCTACAAGATACTAATTTTAGTGAAACAAATTTAAATTATTTAACGTTTTCTTAAGCCTTTCTCAATACTTGCCCACATACTAGTAACACGACCCCAACTGTAGCCTCTTTTGTGAGCTTGTGTTTGTGGCTGTTTGCTGGTGATTATAGTAATTTAATTTCTTTGAACAACAACAAACAAAACAAATTTGCAACGAAAAATCCAAACAAACAAGGAAAGAAAGCAAGGAATGGGGGCATCTCCTCCGCCGGTCAACGTGCGGAGCCTGCAAATGGGTTGGGTCGCGCCCGGAACGTGGTGAGCTGGCGCTGCCTCTGGTTGGCCTCTCGGTCCGCCCGCTGGCGCTGCTCCTCCAGCTCTCGACGCTTCATCTCCTGCATGTGAGAGTTCTGGATATTAAAGACTCGCCGCTGCTGGACACGCTGTTCGGCATTGAGATTGAAGGGTTCCACCTTTACCTTGGAAGTGACTTGCTGACGATTCACGGGCCTTAAAGGCTGGCGACAGCTAACTGGAATGGGTTTGGCCCGCAAGGACTGCTGTCGCTGCAACTTGGCCTCCTCTTCGCGCTGTCGCAATAGTTGCTCCTCGCGCTGGCGACGCTTGAGCTCCATCTCCTGGGAATTGCGGAGCACATTGGGGGTCACTGGCATGGTGATGCGGTGCTCCACAGTCCGCATGGCCTGGCGTTCGTGCACCTGCCGGAAATTTGGCATTGGCCGGCTGTGGAACTCGCGCTGCTTGCGCTCTTGCTCGATGTATCTTTGGAAACGCTCATCCTTGCGGGTGGAGTAGATGTCCTTGTAGCGATAGGCCTATGGGTTGGGTTAAGGGTATAAAAAAAAGGTTTCATTGCAGTAAAAGGTTAATATAAAAATTATAAACTGTTAAGAAAATATGACGTTAAAGGATTTGGGTGCAATTGGATCGAACTCCTACCTGTGGTGGCAAAAACTGTGGCATAAAAAATATCTTTTCGGTTTTAAACTTGAAAACATTTTCAACCAGCAAATTCGGGAGCTTCTTGACCTTGGCCTCCTGCTTCATCTGTTCCTTGAGGCTCATGGATTCCATGTCTAGTACCTCTAAGTTTTCCTTTGAACAGAACCAATCTGAAACCTTTGAACCCCTCATTCTTTTGTCCTCAGAGTTGTTCTCCATTTTACATGTGCTATTTACTAAATATTATTATATTGTCACTATTTCCGGGGATGTGCGTTGTGCTCTCGTTGACGTCTGCTAATGTCGAGTACATCGAATTCCTATTACGTTCAATTACCAGCCTGCTCCGAGAAGGATGCTCTAACATTAGTGAAAATTTAATTTGAACGTGCTCTAGCCTGAATAATGCTGAGCATTCAGAGTGACACTTGGCCAGGACTCTGGATCTCCTATGAGGGATGTCTGTAGTTTCCGCCTTTCAAGCCCGGTGCAGGATGAGGGATGGATGGAGTAAGCACCCCTTCGGTTGACGCTGTCAGTGTCCTGTCCAACTGTCTGTCCCCGTCAGTCCAGGACGTCTATGTGGTGTCAATTTGATTGCAAAGGTAATTCAAATAATCTCATCATACACAATCTGGGCCCCCACTCGGCTCCCTGCCATCCCCTTTCATTTTCGAATACGACTTCAAAGCGAGCTCTGCAAATAAATCAAATTAAATTTAACATTTTATATTTTTTTCCCCCCTTTGACTGTGTGTGGCTTAAATTTAATTTTCAGGAACTGATTTCGTCGAATTTGATTAAAAGGGATCTCGCTTTAATTAAATTTATTAAGAGCTGGCATATAAAAGTGCGAAATGCGTGTACCGATGGGTTTTTATTCAGCACAGCTAATGATTGGCGGAATTCGAGCTACGACCACTGACCCAACTATTTAAACAAACAGTGAAATAGTTAATTAATTAATGTGGCTATGGGAAGTTTAAACAGTTGGTTCACAAAAATATTTAATCAATTAAATTAAATAGTTGGAAAATTAGTGAAACTGAATCAAAGCAAAGACAGTATGCAATACCCTATATAAAATAATAATATATAAATAGTCTATTTAAAATATTAACAATAAAAAAAGGTTTTAAAGAGTTCCCCGAAGTCTTTGTCAGTAGTAGCTAATTTTGTAGCTAATATTTTATGGGTTAATGGTTTAATTAAAAGGAGTTATTACGCTACTTCTTCGTAAGGAATCTAATTAACATAATAATTATAGAAAAATATTAAATTATATATAAAATATCCCAAACTCTCATATCAAACTCATTATAAAAACCTAATACCAAAAGATCGCTTGACACTTCCTCGCCGTTTGAGCCCCCTGAGAAATTGTTGCCAAGTGTCGCCTCTAATGATGCCATTAAGACTACTTTCTGCTTATTTATCATTACTTTTTCACACTCTCTCCCCCTCTCCTCTCCCTGTAAGCTGCCAAAGTTTGTTAATCTAGCATATTTTTTTGATTAACCAAAACAAGTTGTCGGGAAGTTTCTGGCCAGACATGTGCACTCGTAATCCACTCGAGCAGGGATCCCCATCCTGATTAGAACTATGTAAATACACACATGTGCTGGTAACTTTTTAAAAGCTTCGCCAGATCCAGAAGGTTGCTTACAAAATAAAAGTTTCGGGCCCTATATCTCTGATGGACATTAGTAAGGCGGAAAGTTAACAAAGGCGAAGGAAAGGCGAGTTAGAAAGGCAGTCGAGGAAAACTTACCGACTGATAAACGTGCCTCACAAACACAGGGAGCCAAAGTTATCCCCGAACTTGCCGCAAAACAAAAACTCGTTCTTCCTATCTCTGCGATAATTGCTCCTTTAACTATGGCGTTTTTTTTTTTCCCCCATTTTTGCGAGTGGGGCCCTTGATTAGTTTGCAACTGGGCTTGGACTGGGGGTGGTGCTGTTTCTTTGTGTATTATCTTTCAGCTTGCAATTAGTGGCTCATTTAAAAGAGATTTGCAGCAGCGACTTTTGCTGATTGGATAGCGTCCAGTTTCAGGGGGTGGGTCGAAGGGCGGCGACTCGTATCCGCCCCGAAATGATTGAAATCCGAGCTAGCAGGGGTTAAAGGACACGTCCGACGACGCAAAATGCCGCCAGGCAGGCAGTCATGCGGACAGGTTCGCCGTGCAAAACATTAAACTCTACGACTTTTCCTTTTTCCCCTACACACACAAACACATTCTTCGCGAATCATTTAACCCGAGCGCAATTTTCATAAAACGAAATTATTAAAATTGTTTATACGGAATACGGCATGTGTGCACCCGCTCTGTCCATTATTATCGAGCAGTTAACTATACAGAAAGGCAACTTGAAATTAAATGGAAACAGGAAATGACTGAACACCTTCCCAAAATAATAATAATCGTTTAATATAATCGTTAGTATCTAAATTTCAAGGCTGTAAAATAATATTAAATAATTTAAGCTGCTTGGAATTCATGCATTTAATTGTTACTGTCTAAAGCGATTAAATTTATGAACATTAAGTCAAATAAAAGTTGTGTTCACATAAATAAATACGAAATTTGATGTATATCCATTCGCTAAGCCATAAAGAAACAGTTTTTTACCTAAGGCCAGAAATTTAACAAAACTCTTTATGCACTTTATCCTTTTATTTTGGCCACAAATCTTTTCCAAGCCATTTTAACAGAATGACATTTGCAGGACAAACAAAAAACTGGATTGAAATTTTATTTATCGACATGATCCCAGCAAAATCAAATAAACGCATTCCAATTGCAGACTTGAAGCCCCGATGGTACGAAATGAATGTGTCAGGCCATCAATTAATGAAATTGCGACGGCGACCATATTGTCAATCATAATTATTGATTGTCCATTACGACTTTAATTTATGCATGCCGGAGCGAAAGTGTTCGTGCTGAAAGGCGATAAAGAATCGATTAAAATGTTTGTTGGGGACATCAATTCCATCAGAAATAGAAATATCCTGATGAGCCACGGCACTCCCGCAAGCCGAACTCTCGGGAATTCGTGAGGTGTTGACATTAGAGACAGTATCTATTTCGGATATTTATGATACTGCCTAGCTGGGATTATTTATGGCAATAAATAGTCATTCCCTTCTGGGCTGGGGCGTTGGCCAGCGGAATGCAAATTTAATTTGTTAACCGTGTCAGCTGTCCAGCCAGCCAAAGGGCCAGCCAGCTGGACAACTTACCGGGCTCAAAGCCAACGGCCAAACAATGCGCGCTTTCTTATCGCATGTCAGCAACAGCAGCAGCAGCGCCGGCGAATCCGAATCCCTTTCTTTGTGCCCCACATGTCCTGCCATATCCTGCCACATCCTGCCCGGCACCGAAGTCCAGTTGAAGCCTGAGCCGGAGTCGGAGCCGGAGCCGAAACCTTACTTGACGCAACAGCAGACCAATAAACAAAAGCATTAAACCCATAAAACAGGGAACATGGCACTCTCGAGAATTAACACTACATTATTCACAATGCAATTTCGAAACAAGTGAAACGTCCGAGCTGGAAAATATTCGACGAGCTGGTACTCTGGGATTTTTAATTCAGATTAAACAATACCTTCCTTCCCGCATTAATTGACGCAATTAAGAAATTTTAAATTAATTTATAATTAAAATAATTTTAAAAATAATATATAAAAATTAAAAACATATATTTTAGGATTATATAAAAAAGTAAAATTAATGATTTCGACGAAGCTATAAAACACTTCAGATGGAATTTATTGAATACTTTTAACCAGAATATATTTCAATTCAAATTTTATGTATTTCTATGCCTCTCTCTCTCTCTCTCTTTCTCCCTTTCCTCCCTCTCTCTCTCCACCTCTCTTTCTTTCCTTAATAATAATCCCAGCATACCCAAAGGAGACTGAGTAAATTTTATAAAAAATGTTTCAACTCGAAGCGGCAACGTCTGAATGCGAATGCATATGGATGTGGTGGCGGGTTGGGTTGGGTTTGGGGTGCTGTTACGGGTGTTGTGTTGTGGCCAAGTCTGTGAGTGTGTGTGTGTGTGTGTGTGTGTGTGTGACCCACATGGGTGCCGTTGCTGTGGCTGCGCCATTTGCCTCCGGGCGGTCTTTCGCGCTCCATAGGTGTCTCTCTGCGGAATCGGGATCGGGATTGGGACTGGCAACCCAACTGGGGCTGGGCTGCACCTTTGGCTCGGGCTTCTCTTTTTCATTTGTTAAAAAAATGTGAAAAATTAAAAATATTGTACGCGTACACCGCAGACAACAAGGGAACGCAGTGTGCTCCTCTGTTTTCCCGTGATACTTCGCCGTGTTCCTTTTATGCATATTTCCCACAACACATTTTGGAACCGAGGCATTCGGGCTTAAATCATCCAAAGGGGTGCTGCCGGTGCAGTGGGGACCATGGCTGTAGTTAGTTCGCGGCCGAAGTTGGGCTTATCCCATCAACGGCATCGGAGGTGCCACAGTCTCCGGCAGCGGAGGCGCCCCCATCTGTTGATTTATGTCCGGAGTTTGCGTTCATTTATCATTACAGTTGAAAGCATTCCCGCTTTGTTCCCGCTCTGTTCTCCGGCTTGCCTTTTTTATTATTGCACAATATGCACAGCGGCGGCGAAAGAATAATACTTTTAATATGGGCTATTTTTTGCTGCTCTCCCCAGGTGCCAAATGTGGTGCTTATCAGGGCAATGCTTTTACCATTTACATTTTAAACAACTTCAATCGATGGAAATAAAACAATTGCCAGTGGCATGGAATATAGCTTAAACAAGTGTTACACATTTAAATAAATAAAGAGATTTTAAAAAGAAAGGGTTGATTTTAAAGAGCTTATTTTGTAGATAGGAAAATACGATTTAATTTTAGTTTACCTTAACTTATATAATCTAAATACCGATATAAAATAAAATAAAAGAGGATGATAAACCTATCACCAAATGAACATTTTTACTATACTTTAAAAATCCTATTTCCATTGCAAAATAATCATTTAGCTAGATAGCCTCCCGCCCACCTCGGCGACCTCGCTTAATTAAGGTCCCTTTCCGGGCAGGAATTTTTTAATTCCATAAAAACAAATACGAGGAGGAGCATTGGAGACAACCGTAAAAGCACAGCGAGCCTCGAACAAACCTCCAACGAACAACGAGCTCGAAAAGCGACCATCATCAGCAGTCGGTTGTGTTTGCGCAGTCGTGGGTAAAAAATTCAAAAACATAAACGGAAATTACCACAAAATAGAAACCGCAGAGCTCTAGGACCAGAACCAGGACCAGAGCCAGAAACCGAGCCCGAACCGAAACCGAAACCGCTTTCTGGTAGCACATGAACATGGACATCCTTTGGGGTGCAGTGTCCTGGCTGTTTTGTTGTTATTTCGCCGCAATCTAGCAGGACAATCTTTTGATTAACATTCTTGGCTTTTTTTGGGGGAAATTAGTTTTTATGTTTATTACCTGAACCATTAAAGGGCGCTGACAATGCTCGGAGCGAACACGAAATGGACTTGTCGTAAGGGAATATTCCGGATCCGGATGATGACAGCGTTGATGTCGCAAGAGCAGAGCAAAAGAAACGATCCCAATCAATACTCCTGGCTGCTGGCTCCTGGCCAGATGCCGAGCAGCAGCCACTTAATTAATGCAAATGGCGGCCACTCGTTGATTTTAATTTAGATTAGAGACTTATTATGTAAATCGAAAATTGTGAGAGCGAACGAAACGAAATGAAATGAAAACGAAGCTCCTCGCTGCTCGATCCCTTGCGGACATCTTCAATTAAGCAATTAAATTCGGTGTCACAGACTTATCGAAGTCACCTGGACTGGACAGGACGACAGCGTGTCATTATCAAATGTTATTCGAAATTAATAAATGTCAGGCCCAAGCCCAGGGACAAAAGACAAACAAACTCAGTTCATTTCGACCGAAAGCTGACGTTTTAATTAACTAATCATGCTGGCGTAAATGCAGCACATTTCGCCGGCTTACTTTTGCGCCAGGCTCGGTCGCTCACATAAATTGAATTTGCTCCTTCCGGTAATCGCATTTGGCAGTGAGTGTCCTGCTGCGATGGCGGCGGCGTGCCCATGTCCTGGCCATCCTGCCACTGCAGCTGCTGCACCTGGCAGTTGCTCCCTGCTAAGCCTGCCCTTTGGCCATTTCGACAGTGTTTTGTGTAGTAAATCAGTCGGCATTATTTGTCACATGCACAGGCTTACGTTCTGATAACGAATATTAATTTTGCACCTGGCCAGAGGTAAGCAAGAATGCGAAATGAAAACTGCTGCCGGCAAACTTATTATGTCCTGCCCCCATAATTCTCGCCAGTCCGGTTCAGTAATAAATTCAGAACCAAGTCCGGTGAATTAAGCCCGGGCGGTAATTAAATCAAAAGATGTCAAAACGGCTAATGGAAAACAAATATTTTCCATAATCTTTTAGAGGTAGCTGGGGTTTTTCGACCGGAAGAGATAGAAGGGAAAGCTTACGCTCTTCATAGAATTTAATATGTTGAGAATGTGTAGAAAAACTTCGTTTCTTCAATTGGAATAATATTGCAACTGCATTATAAAGTTCCTTTTCCCTTTTAAATTTATATCTCCTTCAATAGCAAAATTGTGTCAAATAGTAAATAGGAAACATATATATTTAGAAACAAAATATTTCCTATTTTTTGTGCCAAATTTGAAACCACAAATGAAAGTGTTGGCTATTTCGCACATATCCAACTGTTTGTGGTTAGCCAAAAATGTATTTGCTTTGAAAGAAATGGTAATTTCCGATATTGTGTATTAATAAAGGCAGAGCCTTTAGGACTCTGCTGCTGCCCTGTGGTTGCTGCAAGCTACAATTAACTTTATTTCCTAGAATGTTTCAAGCTACTTGTTTTGAAATTTGATGCCTGGCCAAGAATTGCAATTAAATTTGCGCCACAAATTGCACAAATTGACATCGAAAATAAATTTCCTGCCAGCAGCAGTAACAAAGGACTGCAACTAAACATTTTTAACGACTCGCAGGACTGGAAGAAGTGTCGGCAGGAAGCGACTCCTGCGTTGCCAGCTGTTCGGTCTGGTTCTTCCCCTGCTCCAGCGTTAAAGTGCATTATATCCTGTGACCCCGGGCCTGAGAATGCCCCCTTTGCGGGCTGCCAGGTGAAGTTAGTGCTACCTGAAGTTTTAGACCAAGTTGTCGGCAGGCGCTTCTCGTGTTGCCTAAACAGATTAAGCCCCCGACACATGTGCTCTGCAATTTTACGCGTTGCCACCCAACCGCCGAGCCATGGAACCACCGAACCGCCGCAAAAGCCCACCTCCGCATCCTGGCAGCCAGGCATCCTGGCCCGGGGGCTTCGCATAACCGCCGCATTAATTCCTAGTGCCAGACACCTTTCTCGTTAGCGGTTACCCCAACTTATTTAATTTCACAGAGTCTCCGCCGCGGCGCCTCAACTTTGCTTGCTTTGAGTTTTGCGTGCGCGGAAAATGTGCACTTGCAGGAAAATCAAACCAGAAATTAAGCTATTCAAAGCGACGCGCCATTAGTTTTCAAGCAATTTTACAAAAATATTGTTTTCGAAATTGAGAAATCTAGAATTTATGGAATATTATTTAGCTATGTTATCCTAGATATAGCAAAATAGGTCTTATGTTAATGAAAATGGCTTAAAGAAAGACTTGCCACTTAAAAAAAATTATTAAAAATAAGATAACGTTTTTTTATTATATAAAATTTGAACCACAGCTCCTATATTCTTTTCGTAATTTTCCTGCGTGTAAAGCTTAGCAAATGGAGGCGGAAGATGGAAAAGCGGAAAACCGGCGACCGATGTGGGTCAGGCGGGACTCGGGAGCAAAGTTAAATAGCTTTAGCGTGTTTATTCAAATCCCAAATTGTCGACATCTTGTTTTGCGTATTTAATTATCGAATGCATCAGCAACAGTTGCCGCTTTTCAGTGCGACACTTGCTCGAACCCCTCACGTTCATCGCGACCCCAAGGCGATGCGGGCTTTTCAGATTTTTCCCCGAATTTCCCGTGTATAATTTATGGTCTGCGAGGGATTTGCACGCGGCCTTAGTTAAGGCTAACGAATGCGCATACGTGCGCTCACGTAGCGGCAAAGATAAGGGCAAAAACTATGTAGTATGCTGGATGGATATCGAGTGGAGGCCAGGCCGAACATGTTAACAAGGGATTTTTGAGTCAACCTTAAACGGTGGAATTTAAGGCAGCCTCAACCGCAGGTAACTTGCCCTGAAAAGGTCGATTGATAAAAGAGATAAGGTATGATATACATATGTTCATTGTAATCAATTTTTTGGTTTTAAATGGAATATTCACAAAGTACATATATCTCACAGAAATCTTTTTAAGTCTACCATGGTGTCATTGTTTTTTAATAAATATTACTTAAGAGCTAAACTAAGAAAATGTTAAATGTTAATACTTTTTTGTGCCTTATTATACAAACTGATCTAACATTTCCTTACATTTTTTTTAACCTGTTAAGTCGGGGGCGATCCTTCCGTTATAAAATAAGTCCGTGAAGAGGAGAGTTCATCCAATGGCGCAGACGAAGAAAAATAAATCCAATGGAAAAAAAGTCGGGGGCGTCGTGGAGGAGCAAAGACAAAGAGGCCAGTGAAGCTGGCTGCCGCGAGCGGGTGAGATCGGCAGCGGCCGACCATGGAAAGAGAGGTGCGAAGCCCGAGAGCGCGAGAGCATTAAAGAGGGCGAGAGCGAAAACTCCGCCCGCTCAGCGTGCATAGGCCGCTGAACTAAGCAAACCGAATCGCTTATATTTTCTAACGCTTAAGCCTCATAAAACGAAATAAATTTGCTATAAAGTCTACAGATCTTAATGAATTTCATCACATTAAGGAGATTCCATTAAATTATTTAATGCTCATTACAACATTTACATAATTGAATTACTGGAAAAATGCCTGCTAGCCAGATTGCCCATCCACACGGTTGTGGATGGATTTTTCAAATTCGATTTAGTGAGTCTTCTGGCATTTCTTGTAATAATTTTATTCATTTCATGCAAAGCTGAACTCCGGGCAAGAGTGGAGTTCAAATTCCATTGTCGGATCAGAGGGGCACTAACTGCTCGGGGCATAATTAAAAGCTGTGGAATTTCATTATAAAATTCGCAGACATTTGCCAGATGCCGGGCGTTTTACATTTCCGCCGACTGCCTCTTTTTGGGGGACGACCGTCAACTCCTTGAGGGCTTTCATTGAGAACAAATTTGCTTCCACTGCTATCAAATATTTTCTTTAAGTTTTCTCATACTCAGCCAAAGGGTATTCGTTATTTCCATAGTAGAATGTTTGTAGCATGTACCTAAAGCAGAGTATTCCAGCTTCTCCTCCTAAATTCGAGCATTCTTTTCTGTTACTTATATTGAAATTTGCTCGTTACGCGGTAATTCTACTCGCGAAGTCAGTCCGCCGTACACACAAAATCCTGACTTGCAGGATATGGGGTTTTACCACTGTGCGGCTGCCCTTGGACCAAGTTGATTTTTCACAATTTCCGGTCAAGCGAGAGCTGCCCCGGCACCAAATGGCGGAAACGTAATTTGGCTCTTGGCCATTATTTTCGGTTCTGACCGCAGAGCCCGAGCCAGAAGCAGTGCCTGAGCCAGATCCCGCCGAGGACGGGGGCCAGGACCTCATCATAATCGAAGCCACGGAATTGAAGTGCTGCGGCACAATGCGGTTTCCGCTGCCAGCTGATTGGCTTCCGTTTCCGCTAATTTTTGGGATACTTGGCGCCGCTTTTCGGCCTTTCGAAGCTGCCCTTTGTCCCTGACCGGCGATGAGTTGTTATTGTTTTGAGTCGGGCAGGCTTCAAAGGATCCACAGCCCAGTTGATTAGGTTCGAAACTCATTTCGCTGATAAACTTTGGCCTACGGGGAAATCGATGGTAAAATTGGTAATCGCTGGAAGATGGACCAGGGCTTACTTCTATTGGTATTCCCATCATCGTCAGTGCTTGATTAAAATCAATCAGCATACATTACAAAACTAAATAGAAATTAGTAATCGGTGTAATTGCCAAAATAATATGCTAGTCGTGGTAGTTTGTTAAATTCACACACATTTTGATCAGCTAATAACCTTGGGCATTACGAATTAAAATTGAAAATAGTGCAAAGTTTATTTAAACTGAATTCAGTATTTAAGGAATTGGTTATCAAACTATTTACATTTCCTAATTTCAGCTAATTTTGGTGGATTTTTCATAGCTTTAAGTACAAGCTTAACTTTCTCCGTACTGTTGAAAGAACATCAGCAAGTGCCAAGCACTGGAAATGTACTAGAAACCCCGCGGCTAGTAAAGCAATTCAAAATCCCTTTCGGTTCATCCTCATATCTTCCGTCGGATTCTTTTATTGCCCTGCATATTCGCCGTGTCTAAGCAACATCAAATATGCATTCGAGAAATGGAAGTTTAAAACCTTATTACTGGCCCTGGCTGGGCGGAGGGCAGGGCACTGAGCGGGGAAATATAAATATTTTATAGCGAAAATATTGCAGCTCGGACAGGGACAATGTATGCAGAACTGACCCGGGTCCTGGCAAGGACACAGCTTGGACTTGGACCAAAATCTAAATGCCTGCTCGGAGCCAGAGCCAGCAGTGCTCGCCCGGTCTCGTCCTTTTTTAAATTGTGTAACAAATTGTTCCCCGGGGACGAATTTGGATTAAGTAAAAAAGGGTTTATTTACGATGCCATACATAACGGTCGTCCCGGCTGTCCGACCGCCTCTCTTGGCCCTTTTTTTATTACGTGCCCAATACTCAATTTGGCCATATTTAAATTCATCGTCTATTCCACCCAGCCGGCGGCCATTTCGTATGCACATGGAGGCGAGTCCAAGTGCGGATCCGAGTCCCGGCTCCCAGGAGCAGTAGCCGGCAGATCTATTGAGTGGTTATTTGAATTGAACTTTGAGGTTGAATTCGCTTCATTTTTATGTTATTTATTATGCCCAAAGTTGGCCCCCAAGGCACTCGATTCTCTGTGTGGTTGTGCCGAAAGTGTTGAAGTAAAATGAAATACAACCCGTACATAGCCCGGAAAAAACACTCTCTCAAAATGTTTAGGCCGAGATATAAATTTCGGCCAAAAGGTAGGTAAAACTTGTTTACACAAATTTCTGTCGCTTTCTTGCTTCGTTGTTCTTGGCCAGAAGGCGCCGCCGGGTCGAACCGAAGGAGATGCGGGGAAATTTGCAAACAATTTAGTTACGACGCGACGAGCTGGCATCTTGATAATATTTCGATTTATACCCCGCATTTCAGTTTACTCCACTCGAAATGGACAGAGGCGTCGCGGGGGAGTGGCCAAAAGGATAAGCTTAGATGGCAAATGGAGACCATATTACGAACATGTACGTCCTAGCTCTGAATTCAATATTCATGTATCTAGTTTCTGATTACAAAGCTCTGGAAATATTTTTGAATTATAATTCTTTTGCAATGAAACCCAAAAGCTGTAGGCTGTAAATTATTTAGATTTAGATTTTCTGTACTGAGAAGAAACCAAAGTTCTATGAAACACTTTTTAACAATTTTAAAATGTAAGAATATCAAATGATTTTTTGCCGCGTGTAAAATGAATTCTTTGTTCTTACTTGTCTCTGCAGAGAAAACTTTTCGGTTGAACTTTTTTTGCGGTGGTCCGCCCACAAAACCAAACCAAACCGAACGAAACCAAAACCCCGGGCCTGTCACACACGGTAAACTTCAAACTGTAACGAGTCGGAACTGATGTCACCTGAGCTGGCTGCCGAGGCTTTTGCGCTCAATTTGACAGGCAGCAGTGGCTTGGATGATTGCGGATGAGCTCGTAACTAAGTTTTGCAACCGAGACAACCGGTCCAGGACCACGACCAGAACCAGGACAGCCCCGATGTCCAGGAAATACTGACAGTCGAACGAGTTTGATGGATGCGAATGAACAATACTTGTCTCACAATCAGAAAATGGTAGGGATTATCTAGAAAAGCCTTTTATTACGATAGAGTTGGTTTAATTACGTTAAAGCTCTATTTTATTAGGGAATCAGGAGGAGTATTATGGTTCTGTGTTTAACGATAATTACTGACACACCTCTCAAACTAATTTTACATATCACCAAACATGTAAAAAATATAATTATAATAAAATATATATGACAAAGGTAGGTGCTTGTTTGGGTTTTTTTCATGTTTAAATTCACCCGTAAGCAATCTGTAGGGGGATCACTGAAATAATCGCTTAAGTGCCATTCACTCGACACTCCCGACTGCTGAGAGATAAGGAAATCCCAATATTTCTTATTAAATTCAGCTGTATAAAAGCATCTCTGCTCATTCTTCCCCAAGCAATCAATCTGTTCAGTTGTCATGTCGGGCTTTAATTTATTCTCAATCTTAGTCATCAACATTTTAGCATGCATATACGCGGAAAAAGTTTGTGAAATATCAACGATTTGTGGCAATGCGGCATCAATACGATCTCAGATGATTGCAGTCCGGTAGGAATTGAGTATTAAAATTTGTATTTCAAATAAATAACTATTATTTATTTTCAGTGTCGAGCAAGAGCGACATGGCGAACTATTGGACGACATGACCCAGAAACTGGACAGCTGCTTGGCCAAAACTGGCGTGGAGACGAAGCTCTATGGCAAGAGTTGCGCCGAACCTTCGGTCCTCACGCAGCACAGTGAAATCAATGTGATCGTGGTGCCCGAGTACAGTAAACACCCCTTTGTGGTGGCCTGCGATCAGCTGAGTCACGGTGGCGGCTGGACTATAATCCTGCGCCGTACAGATGGAAGTGAGGACTTTTTCCGGGACTGGAATGACTACAAGAATGGCTTCGGCAAGCTGGAGAATGAGTTCTTCTTGGGCCTGGATAAGCTGCACGCCATAACTACAGCAGAGCAGCAGGAGCTGCTCGTGCTGCTCGAGGACAACGAGGGCGATCGGCGGTACCAGTTGTACGACAACTTCAGGATCGGATCGGAGGAGAATGGCTTTGCTCTGGAGTCATTGGGCAACAACTCGGGCAACGCCGGCGACGCCTTGGCCACCCATCTGGGCCAGAAGTTCACCACCAAGGATCGGGATAACGACAAGCACGCTACGGCCAACTGTGCCATTAACTACAGCAGTGCCTGGTGGTATAATGCCTGCCATCACAGGTAAGCGTCTGGATTTCTTATATGTATAGACATTCACGTAATTTATTAATGACGTTGTTTTATTTTATTTTAATTTAGCAACTTGGCGGGCAAATACGGCGATAACACACATGGAAAGGGCATCAACTGGTATCAGTTTAAGGGGCACACCTACTCGCTAAAACGTGCGCAAATGATGATAAGGCCTAAGAGGCAGTGCCACTGAAATAAATCAACATAAACCATTATCATTTGCTAGATTTTTGAAACAATAATACATAAATGTCACATATATTTGTATGCTTTAAGACAATTTTGCAGTTTCGTGAGAGGTTTAAATTATATTTTAAATGCAAAACTATAACGACTTTAACCCTTCTCGAACGATAGCAACTCAAGTGTTTTTCACTTATTTATAAGCCTGGGGGCTGTCAGTGCGGTTGATGATTAAGTAATTAGCAAAATCCAGGCGAACGAGGCCAATTAGCTGAAATGCGGAAATTAAGCACACATCACATTAGCCAGCGATGCGATCAAGAGGAGGTTCGAGGACTCGCAGGACTCGCAGGACTCGAAGGGCTGCTGCTGCATTTCTTTTGCCGCCTTTTTTTGTTTGGCAATTAGCACGCCCCGCCGCACTAGCCATCGCATCGCAACTGGGGATCCTTGGCAGCCGCATTCCTGCCGCAGAGAGCAAAATCCGGATCCGGCAAGGAGCTGCATAAAGCGCACATTGAAAATTAATTGCGCCCAGCCTGTGCAGCGAAAGAAAATACGCGCTGCAAATATGTGCAATAAAAATTTAAAATTTTTATAAAAAAAAAATAGGGAAAGCAAAAAGCTTTTAGATAAGTAAAAATTTTACTAGCTTTCAAGTTCAATATTAAAATATTTCAATAAGTTGATAGTTCGGACATAAATCTTATAACTAATTTTCCGAGTGTATCCAAGTATACATCCCTTGGTGGTGTATGGGTTTCCAGGTACGTGCGTGAGCAACAAACCGCAGGAGCAGGAGCAGGAGCAGCCCATGGAGGACACCCCTTCGCCGTTGCTGCGGTGGCCGCGTGGTTCGCCTTTTATGAAAAATTAATTCGCTTTTGTACCGCAATAATATTCCCCTTTATCCGTGAAAATTCCCCTTGACTGTGCTGGCAACCGGAGCGTATGATTAATTTTTTGTCCCGGTCTGAACAAAGTGTTGCCTGGAAGATTTTTCGGTGTTTGCTGGGCTTAAGTGGCTCTCAATTCGCATGCCAATTAAACTGCATTGGGATTACTTGAAGAATCTGCCTTACGTTTAACTTTTTGACATAATTTAATTGCCAATAAGCAATGAATAAATAATATTACTGAAAGGTACAGGACTAGCTTGATACAAATATTCTTAGTTAGTATAACCTGTGCCATGGCAATTTTTACGAATTCAGTGCAGGCAGCAGAAAGTTCTTCTCTTTCATCACATGCCATCCCAAGAGCATTCCCGCACCCGAACTCGTTGTAATTCCATAAAACTTCTCGGTTTGCTTAGTTTTGGCACAACTGCAACCCAAGTGCAGCAGCTCGGCCAACAGATAGAATCGCTTATTTTCGCCACAACAAACAATGCATATTTCGCAACACCACAATGGCAACAGCCAGGACAACGAGGGAGCCCAGCAGGATCTTGGGGAAACTTTTCACAATGCCACCACCCATCACCGAGCGTCGGGGGTCTTTTTCGGAATTTTTCCAGGGCACATTTCACATTAGGCCAGGCAAGCCGCAGAAAATTATGCAACACAATATGAAATGCATTTGAGAGACAAGTGAATCTTGTCAAGTGGCAGGCAGGGCAGCCGCCGGAGCGCCAGGCAGTCTCGCAGAGCACTTGAGTCGGTGCTTTAATCAAAAGTCAAATATTTCATGCCAGCCGGACAGGCTCTGGAAAATCTCTCGGTCCTTCGCTGGGTGGTTGTGTGTGTGTATATCTGGGGTATGCGGAGAGTGTGTGTGTTTGGAGCATCTGCTGTCGGGATGCAAATGCAGCCGCCGCTAACCCGCACAATAGACACCGCCATCGCCGTCAACGCCTCGTCTTCCCTACAAATTTTTACCACTGAGAAAAATCGTTTGGGAATAAAATTATCATTTTCGGTTTATAAAAATTATTCAAGATTTTTAGGCCCTCTTTTGTTTTCTTTTTATTTATATATATACTTTGTTTTTAATATTCTCCATACAGTCCTAATTAATTTATTTTTTCCCCTAATAAATATGTTTGAAGTACCCATGACTCCCTGATCTTAACAGTTATTAATATTACATTAAAAATTATAATATGATTTAATTGAGCTTCTAGATAAATTTAACAAGCTATTTATATTATTTTCGAAACTACTTCTGTTATCTAAAATATTTATTCATCATATATTTCTTTTATATATCTTATTTTTCTTTTTAATCAAATTAATAGACATTTTCAACACCAAGCATTTTAATAATTATGCAATACAATTTTTTTTACTATTTTAAAAATAATTATAAAATAGGAAAAGTTTTTTAAAAGTGAATAAGATTTTTCTCCAAGTGTGGCCTAGTAAAAGGCAGTAAAGAAGGCGTGGGATGGCCCGCATGCCTGCGCACTTGCAGCCACTTCGGATGACTCCTGCTTGGCTCATGACTCCGTATCCCGTATTCCCCGGATCCCGTTGCCCGGTACCCTTAACCCGTATCCCGGATTCCGCCTCCCGCCCTCCAGAGCTGACTGCTTTCATGGAAATTACATTTTTGCAGTGCCGCCGCCGCCGTCGTCGACGTCGCTCTCGTCGTTGTCGCTGCTGCTACTCAAGTAAATGCAAATATTTCTCATTTCTCTTACGAAAATTGTCAAATGTATTCAAAAATGTGCGCCGCATGCGAAATCTTTTTGAATATGTATGCCCTGTCCCTCTCTATACCCATTCTTTATTTGGATTCCAATGCAAATCAGAGTTGCAGGGATTTTAGCTCTTAAAATTACATGACCAAATCACATGAAATTGGCTCTGGCTGCGCAAATACATAAGCTTCTTTACTTTAAGTCTGAAGAATGCACTTTACTCTTTGCAATATTTATCATTTCAGTGGACAACATTTTGATTCAACTTTTGCAAAATATATCTAGGCAATTATTGATTATTCTGGCCGTCTGACCGCCTCGGTTAGATGGAATATAAAAATCAAAACTGCGGTTTTTGGGAAAGCCTTTTTAATTAAAAGCTTAATTAAACTAATTGCCTGCAAAACAGAGCCACAACATAAATTTGTATAAATTTAAAATATGCAAAGAAACCGCTTCCCGATTTATGCAACTAATACCAGCGTACAGAATAAATAATAAGTATAATTAAATTATATTTCCATTTTGGTAGGGCTTCTTGGGGCCCACCTGCCGTATACGTAATCACTCTGGGTATTTAGGAGCGAGCAAGAGATTTTACTTCAAGTTAGGCTTTTAGGGTTCAAGTTAATGTTTTGAATTTTACGACTCTTCCGAAACCCTTTTGAACTCTTTCAGATCTCTCGGTAAAAGGGTTTCCCTGTTGGCCTCTGCATAATTATCGTAATTAAAATTTTAAATGGTCTTCCATGCAATTTCATTTAGGCCGTGCTCAAAAACCTTTTAGTCGGAGGATTTTGTACACTTAATTCGTTGTATTCAATCACATTATATGGGCTAAGCTTTAAAACTGCTGCGATTAATTTCAACTCAATTTATGATTATTTCCACACAATTACATTGCCTAATTGATTTTCCATTCATTTCCAGGCCGTCAATGAAACAAAAGCAAATGAAATAAAAATACAGACATACAGACAGAGCCTGATGCATAATTTGCTGATATTTTCATTCAGTTTGTTATTCATTGCCACAGAAACAAATACACAATAATGGAGGCATTACCAACTGTTCGAAGTGAATGCAAAACCGTATGCAATTAAATAAGTTAATTAAAGCAACAATAAGACAAAAGAAACGAAAGCAGCAGATACGTAATGAGAGAATAAAAAATATGTGTTGCATAGGGAAATACAATAAACAAATTGTTGAAAATACAAATTATTTCAAGAAAAGTATTAAAAATACTGGGCAAGCCATGACTTCAAATTACTTACTCGAATATACATGTAAAAGCTAGTAATAAATACAATTTGCATTTGTTTTCCACCGAAACTTTGCCAAGCGGCAAAAATAGAAACATTTGCTATATTCGATATTCAATTTCGCATTATTTATTGCGTACATTTTTGTATTTCTGGTAACAATATTTACAGCCATACTTGGAAAAGTGTCGAGTAACTACAAAATGCGGCAAACGAAAACATAAAATATTCGCACTCTGCATGTGGCTGCATCCTCTGCCAAAGAATTGATACACATTTTTCATCTTTTCGCACTCCCAAAAGCAATAAATACAATTTGGAAACAAATTCTTATGGGATTTTTATGTTGTGCAGCACTGAAATGCTTCGTTGAACTCTTGCATGAATTCAATTACTTAAAAAGTTTGATTTGGAGGAGGGAAGTATATATTCATGTGTATTTTTGTGGGCTATTAATTTGATTTGTGATTTGGTTTTTTTTTAGTTCTAATTATTTTATTAAATATTGGATGTCTTCATAAAAGCAACTACATCTTCATAAAAATCTAATATAGTTTCAATTTTTAATATTAATGGTTCGAACTTATGTGTATTTATCCTTCCCTCTATATATTTTTCTTTTTTTATTTAAGTTTCAGTTTGGATTATTATATTTAGTATTAATATAATTTTCAACTTAACTTCTGATTCGATTATTAATATTATTATTCATTTATTCCAAAAGCTGCCTAATAATTTTAAATATTATTATTCATTTATAAAAAATGTTTCTTACTTATATTTATAATTGATTTCCTCGTTGCACTCTTATACTATCAAGTTCCTCAAAACGTAGCCTAGAAATTTACGTTCAACACGACCACAAAGCGACAAAATTGTGTATCTTTGCTCCCTTTGTTGCCCAACAACTTAAATGCTGCTGAGTTTGTTGCTACTGCGTGGTGGTGAGTTTCGTATATTGTTGCTGAATTCGAGTGGAGACTCTGTACAACGACTGTTAGATATAACAGAGACTAACAGAGTGCTAGTAAAGTTACAATAATTTCCTATACTGTACATTAATTAGTATTAAGTCCCATACATATTATATTCTTTCAGTTTATATTTGAAAGAAATCAAGTAATTTTTATGAAATTAAACATATTCAAGCATTCAGCATACAAATTCAAAATTGTTGAAAATACTCACGATGTTTCAGTAAAAAATGCTTTAAAAATCTTGCTATATTATTAAAATAGTTACTGGACCACCCTAGTTTATTGAATTTTTAGAAGTACACGAATCCTTATTGTTATTTTTGTTTGCTAAGACTCCACCCTTTCTCGTTCTAAATTTTCAGAAAAAAAACAATAAGTTTGACTTGCTGAATTGGGAAATGCGTTCCAATTATAAATGATATTCCAATGACAAGCCACAGGCATATCTGCTGTCTGTCAATCAATGTAGACATTTTTATTTGGCCAATTCCAGCACTCCCTTAAACCACTCATCCCCGACTCTCATCCCCAGTATCGAATGGATTTGTGTTGTCCTCCAGGACCAGAAAACAGGAACTCTCTCTGGTTAGGCCTCCTTCAGTCTTCGTCCTCCATCCGTCACGGTCCTCCGATCAAATTGAATTGACATGTGTGTGACTCGGCTTGCAGGCACTGGAGTCGCATTTTAGAATGTGTCTGGACTTTACCCCCAGCCCAAATGAGCAAATGCCGGAGCTTGAATGAGTCATGTAACTGAGGCTTTAACTTGCCATGTGAAAGGACTCCGGCCGCAATAAATTTCGAATGGAAGCGAACCGAGACCCAGGACGACGAGGGCTGCACTTAAGTTTATTTCGCCCTCTGCAGAGTCAACACAATCAAATCAAGTGTATCTGTGTGTGAGAGAGTCTGCGGCGGTGTGTGTGCGTATCTGTGTGCAGCTCCCCGGTGGTTGCAAGTTCGATTGCAGTGCGTCTATTTGCGGAGACTCCGCTGCAAAAGTCAATTGACTCAATAAATTATTTTTAAAGCAATCAGAGCTACTTCTGCGACAAAAATGCAATCGAAAACTTTTGGTATTTTATGTCTCTTGGAAATTCTGCGCCGACACATTGGGATGGGAGGTACAAATGTACTTTAACTGACTCGAATATCTTTGAATTTGCCAAGTTTTTTCAGGAAGTTAAGCCAAGTGGCTACTGAGCGGAAGTTGTCATAAGAAATTTATAACAAGTTTAATTGAGTAATTATTGCGTTATTTTACCTTACATACTTGGGTATTGAGGTAGATTATTTTATTAAATAACATTATTCACTCAATTTAAAAAATAATTTCTAAACGAAAATGCCTTAATTTCCTTATGTGTTTGCCTTCAAATTACTATTACCAATAAATCATTTTAACCACTTATATAGCTATTAAGTAACGTTCTTCTCTAAAGTTCAAGAGAATATTAATTTTTATCAAATATTTTAGGCACTCAAGCACAAGAAACTCTCAATTAGTCGAAAACCAATGCAAGTCATATGCCTGTCATTTGCGGCTGCATTGAGAAATTCGAAATATTTTCAATTATATTTGGCCAGAGCGGCCTGTGGCCTCTATGCTGCTGCTCACGAGTGAAATTAGCCAAATTATTGCAGTAAACAGGGGCCGAGCCGACAAGCCGCCTTGTTTGCGCTTAAAATTTAATTTCACGCACAATTGAGTTCATGCATAATTTGGGTCCGGGGTGATAAATTATTGCTATTATTGCACACGGCATCGGGGCATACAGGAGGTGTGGTGTTTCGTGGAGCCACAGGCTGGCCAGACCACATTGCATTGCTGGGGCTTGCAGGAGCGGATCTGCAGGGACATGGGCAAAATAATGACCCTTCCTGGCGTCCTTGTTGCTGCCGCTGCTGCTGCTGCCCGGCTCGTTGCCTGCGTTCATTAATTCGCTGCCATAAAACCCGGCCAGGGGCATATTTTGCCTAGCCTGAAATTTGCATACTTTACGCACTTGGCGAAATAAATTTGGCTAAAAATAGTGTTGTCTAAAACTTGAAATTAAATGTATTTCTCAGACCTAGCATATTAGACAGCTTAAGGTAAATTAAAGTCGTCATATGAGTAAACAAAGAACACATCCACTTAATGTTGAGTTTTTTCCAATTATGTTTATATATAAATTAAAATATATTATTAGATATGTTTTATGTTATTTACTTAATAGGGAAGAACATTTCTTTTGCATTTACTCAATACATTTCTACATTTAGTAACTTTTAATCAAACAAAATATTTGTTATAAAAATATAGACTTTTTATTCAAATCGTAACATCAGCTTTTCGCAGTGCACACGGAGGATATGAAGTAACAGGAGGCACCTGTTACCGCGCCGCACGACTCGAGCCAAACGCCGGGATCCTGGCCAAAACGCCTACAACACATGTCTGCTCATAATTAATGTGTAAATTGTAAAGCTCCGCTGGCCCTCTTCCTCGCTACCTGCTGCCTCCTCCTCCCATGGCCAACTATGGTATTCCATTGTGGCCATGTTCAACAGCGAAGGCGACCAGCGCGACAACAAGCGGGGCCAAAGTAACCTGTGCAGGCTAAAATCGGCCCATTTGGTGGAGGGAGGGAGGGAGGATGGGGTTCTGGCCCAGTTAGCACAGAAACAGCAACGTCAATAAACATGCCCGTGCCTCGCCCACACCCCCACAAAATGCGTTATGACGCCGAACGAACTTAATTGCCTTCGTGTAGTCCACGTTCACCTGGCCACCGGTATCCTAAATGCATTCACATCCGCATCTAAATCACTTCCACGTACTTATGGCTTTCAATTGTTTGATTTGGCCAAACGAATCAATAGATTACAGCGGTGGTCAGTTGGACTGGCTCACTGGAATAGTAATTGCCATTGGGGATTACCCGGCTAAACAGATTGATAAACTTCAAACGTGTTATTTATGTAATTTGAGGGGTTTATGATTCATATAATAAATATTTGTGCATTTTACATAGTATTTTTTGGTTTTACTTGCTTATAATATCGAAACAATCTTTCTTTGATCAAGTTTTTAATTAGTTGTTTCATTATAAATGGATTCTAATCTTATAACCTTTATGTATGTATTTATTTGAACTGAATACTTAATCTTATTAAAATAATTTAAATATCTTTCGTAGGCAATTTAGTAATAAATCTAAAGCTATAGAATTGATTTTTCTCCCAATAGCTTAAGTGGAAAGCCCAGCTAAGGTAATTATTTCTTGTTATAAATTAATTATTAATTATTAATCTATAAATAATAAAATACATTTTGACTCGAACCATTAACTTTCTAAACATTCTCAAATCTCTAATAATCTTCCTCAGTAGCGAGAATTTCATAATTGAGTTGTCCAGTTTCACTATATAGTTTACAGTATTTTTGCAAGGTAAGAAGGGCGTATATCGCATTGGGCACTTCAAAAATCAGCCGTTGTCTTCCTCGTTTAATAATTTTTAGATTGTTACACACCTCTGGAATTTCAAGATCGTTAACTAAGGCTTCTTTTAAACTATCCAATGGATTGGCTACATTCTTGTAACTGATATAGATCAAGCGAACGTGTCCAGAAGATGTAACGATATTAAAGTTTCGACACTTGTCCAGGTTTTTTACATCGCTCACCACCCATTGGCCATGGTGTATATCGTATATAGTTGATTTAGGCTCTGATTTTCCGGTATATGTGATCGGCTCCCAAAGTGGAAGTTTTTGATTCTCGTTCTCATCGTCCGAGGGAAACACAAAGTCACTCACATACTTGGGATCTATATGTAAGAATTTTTAGCGTAAGTTATTTATTATTATTTTATATTTAACTTCATATTGAAACCTTACAAGCAGCTGTATGGCCCAGAATAATGTAAAAGGCAATCGAAAATATTCCACATAATCGCAGTTCTAGCATTGCGGCAGTAACCTGTTTCCGTTCTGAGATACTTATCTATACTGATTGTATTTCACAATTCAATTCCCTTTTATTGCTCAGATGCATTCAGTCTCATAGTCTAAGCTCTCTGTTTAATTCGTAATCCCGGAGAGGCCTGTATAATCACTTTGAGACGCTTAGATGCTCTTAGTTATAGGTGTGACTCCCTTAAGTTCGAATTACTCATTTTACTATAACATCATTCTACATTTTTAGAGAAAGATAATCACTAATTGATGAGTTAATTACCGTGTATATGTTATCAGCAGAATAGTATTTATATAGTAGATGCATTAAAACCGTTTGAATTTCAATTAAAAGGTGCTCTATTTTTATAAAATTCATGTGTGAAACCGACTTATTGCTAGCTTACCTCTTATCCAGTTTAAAAATAAATACAAATAAACTACACATGAAGATTCGCAACCTGGTGTGGGACAGCTTTGGCTTTTTGATATTATTTCGAGATATAGAACTGAAATTGTCGTGTGCAGGCAACGACCTTTTGTGACATGAGTCTATTGTGGCCATCGACTTGAAGCCTGTGGCCCAGCATTCTGCTGTGGCTGCCATTAGTGAGATTAAAACTACGACTAAAGCCGGGCAAAAGCAAAAGGGGCACAATGTCGCAGCGCCGAGCTTTGGCTTTGTTTCAGGCCGAACAATGGGCGTATCTCTTGCAGTGACGCAATGCGTACATTGTCCTTCACAGGACAATTGCCGGGTAAAGGGGGTGTGGGGCCTGGGTGGGGCATTGTAAAAGATATATACCGCTCGGCAGTGCAAACATCCATAACAATCCAGTTGACACAAATGCAAGCCCCTCGGCATGGCAACTATTCTCCCTCCGCCGTCCAGGCTTTGTTCGTTTGGCAACCATTCGGAATTCATTCCCAATACTACGTAGTTTGCATCGCAATTTGTTTAATTCTGCATCAGGAAAGCTCATCCTCCTCCGGCTCCTCCGAACTGCCACAGATCTGACAGTTCTGTAATTGACAGGCGATTATGCAATCCATTTGACGTGGACTCGTATTGGTTGAAAACTGCAATTAATCATTATCTCAGAGCCTGTCGAGCGACAATGGAAGCGGCCTGGTTTTATTTTTACCCGTATAATCAGTCAACTTTAACTGACAATTATTTGAGGTGAAACTACCAAAAGAAAAGCAACATAATGGAATAGCTTCATCGCCAAATTCGAGGTCAGCTCAGCCTTAAATACAAAAACATCTTAGTTGTTTAAAAATACTTGATTTTCTGTGGATCAACGAATTTTAAAAACAAGAGTTCTGCAAACTGTTTGAAAAACTTATTACTCATGAATTTCGAATGTCAGTCAGAAAGATCAAAGTTAATTACCTTGGCATCTGCAATTAAATTCTGTGCCTTGAACTCTTTCTTTTTAACCAGCAAAAGACTTGTTTGAATTTTGGTTGCCTTTATTATGAAGCTCCTTTGTTGTGGTGACTCCGAAATTTTCCAGCCTTTTACATTCATTAAGTAAGAAGTTACAGTTACGGTCAAAATGTTAGCACTCAACTTTGAAGTACAAATATATGTCATATATTCTATTAACACTAAATTATTAGTAAATTTTTTTCGAGAATTTGCAGCGTTTGAAAAGCAATCCTAAAATAAATGAATACAATTAAATAAACATGCTAAAATGTATTTATGTATATATTCTTAGTAATTGTCAAGAATAAAAACCGAAACTACTTCCTTAAAGAATATTACAAATATTAAAAATATGCATTTAAAATATGGTCATTATAACAGTCATAGCACTTGTATTTTTCCCTTTTTTCTGGCTTACTTTGTTGCGGTTTTCCACCGAGACTCTTATTTATATTTATATTACTTCTTCGCGGTTTTCAGTTTGATTTTCCGCATAGTCAAAGCCAAAGATGCTTATAAGTTATGTCGGAAAATTTCATGTTGCCGGTGGGTGAAATATTTTACAATCTGGCGGCCACTCGTAAGTATGTACAAAACAATCAAATGGCCCTCATATATCTCAAGTCGAACCGTCAAACTCAGCAGGGAGCGTCAATAAATTCCGGGGCAGTAAAGGACACAGATGGATGGGGGAAGGAGCGGCAAAAAGGACGAGGGATTGGTTAACTTGATGTTGCCGCTGACTGGTGATGGAAAATTGGAGCATTGTGCACTGTGTTTGCTCGGCAATATGGTCACAGCAGTTTTATTAAATTCCTACAAAGGCTTCGTCTTCCTACCCCGCAGCGCACAAGAAAGGCAATAAAAATCATTTAACAAAGTCAAACAACAATAAAAATTAAACTTTGCCGTCAACACAAGAAAAGAACGAGGCAGCAGTCGAGCATGAAAGTGCGCCAAAGTACATAGAAGCGGGCAAAATTAAATAATAAATATAAATATAGCGCATAGAACGCGAAATGTAAAAGGCGAAATGCGAGATTTGAGCAGGCAAAACTTTTTGTAAATTAATTTTCAAATCTCTGCCCTGCTCATGTGTGTCTGTGTGTGTCTCTGCCGTCGTGCCAGGACCCGGCCAGGACATACCGATTTATTATGTCATGCCTCGTCAGCCAGGAGAATGAAGAGCAAAGAGCATCATCATAAATCAATCCATTTGATGAGAACCGGTCACAGGATGAAGGAGCAGAGTGAATTTAATTACACTTAAGCAGGCGGACGGGGAAGGCTCAGTCCGGAATCGTCCTCACACATCTCACTCCTTCTGCCACCGGCCGACAAATAATTCCCCCGATCTAACCACTTCGATTTGAGGCCGGTTGCAATGCAATATTGCTAAGTGCTCGCTCGCTCGGCCCCACTTTGCAGGCCTTTCCGTGACTGGACAAAAGGTCCTGGAAACGTTTGCCTTTGTCGTTAGTCCCCATATTGATTTTGATTTGAAAGGCCTTCTCTCTCTCTACTCCTGAAGCCCAAGGAGACTGGTTGTGCGTTGGCTCTCGGACATTTTATTGCGGCCAACCGATCTCGATTTCTCGAACCGTAAATGGCCCAAACCGTCAGAGTTGGCCGATACAGATTGCCATGTTTGTCAGGTAAATGCTCCTTGAACCCTGAACTAATTAACAAAGGATTGCAATTAACCTGGCAACGGCAACATGAATTATTATCTGGGTAGTATTAGTTTGGATAAAGAGTCAATTTAGTTTCGGATTTAATGTCTAAAGATATGGAAGTAATTGTCATTATGATAGCATACAGAATGTGGAAATTACTCATTTACAGAGAATCCAATATATATTTCATTTTACTTCAGATATTGCTTTTTTTAAACAGCATCTTCCCAAATCGGAAATCATTTGAAGTCTTCAGAAAACCAATCTGCAAACTGCAAACCCATTCAGTTGAAATGGAAATTACCAATTCCCTTCCAGAAGAGCCACATGAACTATTTCAGCTTTCGCCACCTGCAGATGAGACATGTAAAATGCAAACGAATTTTTTTATCACGCACACCCAACATTTTTGGGGACGCACTCCGTGCAATTACATTTCGGGGGACGTGGGTGTCGCAGTGAGTGCTCCTCCCTCGCCGAAAGGAAGCGTCAAGAAAGTGGAATGTAAGGGGCGGGAGAAGCCCTAAGTTTGTCATGCGAAAATCATACAAACTTGGGTTTCGTGTGCTCGCGAAAGTAATTGAGGCGGAAATCCCTAATTGGCACCTTCGAGGAAAAGAAATCACTAGAAGCGGCGTCTTCAGATGAAAACTTGCACACAGGGTTCGGGGTCCTTCTGGGGGTGGAAAAGCCGCGGGCTGAGGGGCGGGCACACGTAGTCTTATGCAAATGGGAAAACTTTGCTCATCAGCGCACACAAATTGAGTGAAATTATCAGTTCAAGTGAAATTTACACTTGCTTGTTGTCGCCAGGCAGCGACACTTGGAGAAAATGCACATGAGTTAAACATAAAAAAGAGTAAATATTGAAAACGACAGAATGCATGCTTAAATCGTACATTTTGTAAAGGATATACTTGTGTTTATACCAATTTTTTAAATTAAATATTATAATTCAAATTCATTCAACTTATTTCTAAAATATAAAAACTGAGTCCGAAAAACGTAATTTATAATATTTGTATTTTGATCGTATATTTCTTTATAATATTTATTTTTTTAATATTTTTTTTACAGTGTTTGCCTGCGGCCCTTACTGCAAGATGCCACAGTTACAACATTTAAATATATATCTCCAATTCTCACCCGGATCGTTCTAATTCCGCTTAGCTGAAAATCCAATTAAACATACAGAGACCTGTGCCAAAGAAATAAACAAAAATTAAAGGAAACATGTGTGCAATACTTTCGTACTTTTCGCCGGCATCTGGCTGCCGTATTCTCAGGCAGATTAATGGCCACAGAGTTGTGTGCCAAAAGCGCCGACATCTGCTAAATGGTTCCACGTCTTCTCGCCAAGATCCGTGAAGGAACCAAGTAGCTGAACACATGGCCTTCATAATTTAGCTCACTTTATAGACTCCATAATGGCCCCAAAGCAACGACATTTTATAACCGCCTAATGGGTTAATGCTAATGAGTAGCTACAAAAAATGTACATATGTCTCTACCAATTTTAGTTTGTCTTATTTTTTTAAGACACTCAATATAACAATTTTCACAATTTGAGTACTGACGCCCCAATCAGCAATTATTCGATTATTATACTTCATCCCTTCACATTTTCCCATCCGGAAGGGCTACAAAGGGCAAAATCAAAGTTCATTATTGGTGCTGTGGTGCCAAGAACATTCGGTCGGCTTCCTGCACAGAGCGTCGTCCCCACATGGCGTATACGCAATATAAATACGTAATTGCAAGAAACACCATGGAAAACGGGCGAGCCATTGATCAACTGGCAGTCAGCTGAAAGATGAAAGCTGAAAGCAACGACGCACAAAAGGACCCAGGAGGAGTGGCCCAAAAACGGGGATGGATGGGTCTGGAGGAGCTCATCAACTAAATGCAAAGTTCTTCTTCCAGGCAGCCTGTGGAGCAGGAATAATTGACGACGACACCACGCTGGATAATGAGGGGAATCCCCCCACGTGCACTCGAAAAAAAAGAACAATTGATAATGTCAAAGTACAAATAACAACAAAATCATTCAATACCATTAGGTTAAGTGACCTAATGAATATTTTTTTTAATAAATAAAAATAATTAAAGCTATAAAACATATAGTGTAAGAACAGGTAAAATTTACGTTTGCAAAATTGTAAAAAAAAAAATAAAATATTAAATGAAAAGCTTGATTATATTTAATAGTGGTTTTCCAAAATATTAAACATGTCCTAAGGTTCATTTAATAAACAACTTTTGTTATTTATACAAAAACATATTCATACGTTATTTAACATAAACTCTTTACTGGTTTTTCTGAGTGCACTGAGAGGGAGATGACAAGGCAATGCATCGTCAAGTTGATGCAGACTGCTCCTTGCACTATAATCCTGCGGAAACACTTGAAAATGATGGATGAAAATTATCGCTTTCTGCAACGCATGCAAATGCGCAAAATTACTTTCACATGATTAATGCTCCACCGGGGCAAAGCTGTTCCAACTCCAGTTCCATCTCCATCACCAACATCAACATCATCAACATCATTAACATCATCAGGATCATCATCATCATCGTCCCCGTCGTCGTCATTCCATAATTAATCCAACTGAAACCAGCAAAAGGAGCGAAAAAAAATAAACGGTGGCAGACAATTGTTGAATCTCATTTGAAATTCATATTTTAAATATTCGCGTCAGTCAATTAGAGAGCAAAGGACTCTGACACCGAATTTGCATTCAACCGTAAAATTATCAAATTAATATTCCGCCCCGGAGGCCGTTGGGTGGCCAAGGCAAGCCCCCGTCGCAATAACTGTCAGGCCAAGAAGTTTTGTATGGCGCACATTTCGGCAAGTTGTCGTCACGACAGATACGAAAGTTCCTCGGTCCAACAATGCCAATTTGATGAGGGAAATTTCGAAATATATTTATACATACAGCATACAGCGGCAGAGGTGTTCCGGAAACTTTCTGGCCAAATTCGTTAATTGGAAGCCAAAAGTTTATCTATGAAAATGCAAAAGAACTTGCCACTTGCCACTTGCCACCAGTCAAAATGTATAATAATGAAGCACAAAAATTAGATTACTCGCTATTCACAGCAGAATAATTTAACTTTAATTTAAGTTTTGGGAAAGAGAATAAAAGTAGACTCTAGAGTGGTTTTTAAATACTACGTTTTTTACGGGAATGATCACTAAGAACTTGTTCTTGGGGATTATTAATAAATAAATGTATATTTTAATTTATAACATAAAATTTTAATTTTGCTAAGACTTTTATTAATAAATACAGTTATAAATTTCGGAAGGCATTTTAAGAAGACATTAGTTACCTAATCGATATTCAAATCCAACATAATCCATTAAATCGTGAGGCAAGCATTTAAAAATTGTATCAAATAATTCGTTTCCATTTTCATTGTGATTTTCTATTCAATTACCAACAATGTGGCGAAGAATGCCGGCCACAATGCGAATGGCCATCGAGTGGGCCAGATGATGCAGACATGAGTGGGGGGGCGAGGGCCATACATCTAATATTCTGGTCCATTTGGGCCACTATCGAATTGTGAATGCTCGGTGTACCGGGCGCCGAGCATCCTCGAGCATTGATATAAACCGATAAAAACGACAGATGAGCCCCGTCATCCGCACACACATACTCACACAAGGCAATCGAGTGTGGTCTGGGAACGGGAGAGGGCTTCTGGCCATCCAATCCATGTAGCAACCGGAGGAGTTCCCCAGGCCACATGCAAATCCCGAGCACTTGAGGCCAGGCGCTTATTCTTCTCATTTTGTTTGTGCCTCAAGTCCGACCACTTGGCTGCTTTTGGGGTTTCATACCCTCATCGCCCGTTGTTCAGTTACTGAATATATTCAATATTGCATAATGTGTAATCAAAAATAAAGCTTTAAAACCAAGGAACAAACTATAAAATATTTTCTTATGACTTACACTTCTAAATAACCTTCAAGTATTCGCTTGACTTAGTGGAATAATTTAATTATTATAAAAAATGTAAGAATATAGCAAATTTCGGTGTCCTTTGGTAAGTCTATATTCTTGTTATCTATTGCCATGGACGGATATATTGAGATGCTCCCCGCAATGCATTGTGGTGTGTGTGGCATGGAGGCCACAGTTTGGCCCATATCATTAAGTTTGCACAATAGGCAAAGCAACCTCCCTACCTCCCCTCTCATGTAGACATATTTGGCTTTTTTAACATATGTATATGTACATTTTGTTTGCCAAGCTAAAGCCAAATAATAAAATATATAAAAAGGAGGAGACGGGCGAATAGTGAAAAGGAGCAATCTATGTTGCCTATTAAATTGTTAAAGTTTTCATTTTTAAATTCTTGCTTAACTAAAATGGGATATTTATGTACTACTATAACTACTAGTAAAAGAGCTCACGTTTTTTGCGTTTCTTTTAGGACATGCCAAGATTTCAGGTTCGGAATGATCAGGTCAAAAATCTATCAGCCTTATATATAGGATATAGGATAATTGTCTTGTTTCGGACTTACCCGCAGTTGAGGACAACCAGTTACCTTTCATCGCCACACCGCAGACTTGGTAGAGATTCATCGACGATTAAGTCCTTCCGAATGCAGTTGTTAACACATTTTTTAACACATTTATTAACACATTAATTAACACAGGATTATTAACACTTTCTTTACAGTTGGGTGAACGGGTGGAAAGCCGCGGACAGACTGAGGCTGCTGCGGCGAGTCGCCTCTACTTATAGGTGTGGGAGATGGAGAGAGGATGGATAGATCGAGAGAGAACCCCAGAGAAAAATAGAGACGTAGAGAGAGAGAGAGCGAGAGGGAAATAGAGACGGAAAGAGAATAATAAAGAGAGAGAGCGAGAGAGAGAGAGGGAGAGAGATAAATAAAGATAGAGAGAAAGAGAGAGAGTTAGAAAGATAGATCGAGAGACAGAAACGAGAGTCATGAGAGAGAGAGCGAGATAAATAGACAATCAAAGAATTTATCTCTGTGGATCCATCTCTGCCTCTCTCTTGGTTCTATCTCTCTCTTACTTTCTCTAGGTTTCTCTTTCTCTATTATTCTCTCTCTGTCTATATTTCCCTCTTGCTCTCCCTCTCTCTATGTTTTATTCTCTCGCTCTCGATCTCTCTATCTCTCTCCGTCTCCCAAACCTATAAATAGAGGCGACTCGCCGCAGCAGCCTCAGTCTGTCCGCGGCTTTCCACCCGTTCACCCAACTGTAAAGAAAGTGTTAATAATCCTGTGTTAATTAATGTTTTAATAAATGTGTTAACAACTGCATTTGGAAGGACTTAATCATCGATTAATCTCGGCCAAGTCTGCGGTGTGGCGGTGAAAGCTAAATGGGTGTCCTCAAATGCGGGTAAGTCCGAACCAAGACTATTATCCTATATCCTATATACAAAGCTGACGGCATCAGCCGCAGCCGCCAGAACGTATGTCAATAGCTTAGGGACCAATTTGTTTCTTAAAGTAGTCATCATTGGGATAACGAATGAAGAATTATAATGATAACGAATTCAAATATTGCCGGTTGTCAACTAAGTATGGCCGCATCAGTTTTCTTTCATAAAAGCCAAACAACAAGTGTAAAGAGTGGTCACACTTTAAAAAATTAACATTTTTCCGCGGCAAAACAGATTTAAGAACTAGATACCGTGCTTAACAAAATAACTCAAGCAAATTAAAGTACTTAAATAAAACAAGAGTTTTGTGCAAAATATAAGTTTAAAATATTTAAAGTTGCCCCTTGTCGTTGTTTAAAGCTTTCACGGAAGTTGCCCAACCGCAAAATTAGTGATGGCAAAAATCACTCATTCAGGTGCCACCTAGCACTGTCACCATTCCAAAGATGTGGCAGCTCTATAACTCAGACTAAATTCGTTGTGCAACACTGGGGTATTGCAAAAATATTTTAGATACTCGCGTCAACCAGCAAAAAAAAAAACATCAATAAAGTTTCGCCCAATGTGCGCGGAATAAACTGCAAATCGAGCCGAACGCGATCTAAAGAACCTCTAGCACACCGCACGCACGATGGAGGCCCTAATCCCAGTTATAAACAAGTTGCAGGACGTCTTCAACACGGTGGGCTCCGACTCGATACAATTGCCACAAATTGTTGTTCTCGGCAGCCAGGTAAGCGAATTGCGAAAGCCTCTCCGCTCCCAAAACGAAAAACTGAGATTTCCCCAAAAGGAGAGCTCCAAAACGAGTGAATATATTAGAATGTTTAGCTTTTTCTGTGTAGTTGCACTCAACTGGATTTTCAGGCGCCTGCAAAATTATATAATGGGGATGCGCTTGCCGGCATTTCAGTTATGTTTTTTCAATTAACCATTTCTTACAACGACAATTCTCGGAATAGCCCTCGCCATTGGTTTATGTAATTATATTTGGCAATTTTTGCCCTCCGCGAGCATGGAAAATCAATATTAGGAAGTATTATACAAAAAAGTGACGAAGAAAACAGCTGCTGTGACACATTCCTGCACACACACGCACACGAGCCAAACAAACATATGCGAGTGCGTGTGTGTGTTTGCCTTGATCGCGGCTTTAATTGCACTTTGATTCATGATTGTGAATTGAATTCCACATGTCGGAATTGCGGAGCTGGTTAAGTCAGCGATACCATGTACAGAAGAGCCTCCCTAACTTTAAATTCATGTATGTAGATGCGATAAATAATTCTTGGTATTGCTGTGAGTTTCGATTAACTCTTTAATGGAAGTTATGTATATCACCTTGAAGTTTGCATTTGGATCATGAAATCGCATTGGATAATGGGAATAATGCAAATAATGGGAATAATCGATAATAAATAAGCCAAAAAAGCATTAGGTTAAAAGGCCATCTTTAGGTGGCTCCAGTTTCTTTTCCTAATTTTTCCGAATTTATACTACCCTCTTACAATCATTATTTCAATCTTAGTTTAAATAGTATTCCTCTTATAGAATGTTCGACTGTACCAGATAACAATAGCTAATCTGTGGGTGTTCAAGTGATTCTTTGTTGCACACGTTCTAGGAGCTCTCCTTATCGGGTCATCGACGTTTATCAGTCTCAGCTCTAACTCTATTTAATGCCGGTTTACTCAAACCAAAATCTTCTTTCAGAGCTCCGGCAAGAGTTCGGTGATCGAAAGCGTCGTTGGACGCTCTTTTCTGCCCCGTGGAACTGGTATCGTAACCCGTCGCCCCTTGGTGCTCCAGCTGATTTACTGCCCGCTCGACGATCGTGAGCATCGTTCTTCGGAAAATGGTAAGAAATAGTCAATGGATGTGCGAGAATCAGCTACTCATTCGTAGTCTTTTCAGGCACCTCCAATGCTGAGGAGTGGGGCCGCTTCTTACACTCCAAGAAGTGTTTTACGGACTTCGATGATATCCGTAACGAGATCGAGAATGAAACAGAGCGTGCTGCTGGCAACAACAAAGGCATCTGCCCGGAGCCCATTAACCTGAAGATATTTTCCACACACGTTGTCAACTTGACGCTGGTGGATTTGCCCGGAATCACCAAGGTGCCCGTGGGCGATCAGCCGGAGGATATCGAGGCGCAAATCAAAGACTTGGTACTCAAGTACATTGAGAACCCCAACTCGATCATTTTGGCTGTGACGGCCGCCAATACGGACATGGCCACCAGTGAGGCCCTGAAGCTGGCCAAGGACGTGGATCCCGATGGCCGGCGCACCTTGGCCGTGGTAACCAAGCTGGATCTCATGGACGCTGGCACTGATGCGATCGATATCCTGTGCGGTCGGGTCATTCCCGTCAAGCTGGGCATCATCGGTGTAATGAATCGCTCACAAAAGGACATCATGGATCAGAAACACATCGATGACCAGATGAAGGACGAGGCGGCTTTCCTGCAGCGAAAGTACCCAACGCTGGCAACTCGCAACGGCACGCCCTACTTGGCCAAGACACTTAATCGGCTTTTGATGCACCACATCCGCGACTGTCTGCCTGATTTAAAGGTGAGTTTTTGTCATAAAATAGATTTGTTCAGACAATTACGTCAAACGTTAAAACTTTATATTTGTCTACGAAGAACGAAACCAAGATTATATGCAAATATGTTTCTCTCCTGTTTGCAGACTCGCGTTAATATAATGGCGACGCAGTTCCAATCGCTGCTTAACTCCTACGGCGAGGACGTCTCCGACAAAAGCCAAACGTTGCTGCAGATCATCACGAAGTTTGCCAGTGCCTACTGCTCCACTATCGAGGGTACAGCTCGGAATATTGAGACCACTGAGCTGTGCGGTGGCGCTCGCATCTGCTACATTTTCCACGAGACCTTCGGCCGCACCCTGGACTCCATACACCCGCTGGCGGGACTTAGTAAAATGGACATACTCACGGCCATCCGGAATGCAACGGGCCCCCGCCCAGCACTCTTTGTCCCGGAGGTATCGTTTGAGCTGCTAGTGAAGCGCCAGATTCGCCGGCTGGAGGAACCCTCCCTGCGCTGCGTGGAACTCATACACGAGGAAATGCAGCGCATTGTTCAGCACTGTGGCAATGAGGTGCAGCAGGAGATGTTGCGGTGAGTATATCTAGCTAAGAAGCAGGAGTAAATATTCTAATGATGCCAATTTCCCTACAGTTTCCCCAAACTTCATGAGAAGATTGTGGATGTTGTCACGCAGCTACTGCGCCGTCGTCTGCCGCATACCAATGTCATGGTGGAAAACATTGTGGCTATCGAGCTGGCCTACATCAACACCAAACATCCCGATTTCCACAAGGATGCGGCTCTGGTGCCCAGTCTGCTAAAGACAGACAACGATCCCTACTCACAGGTGAATCTGCAGAGGCGGGGCAACACCCCGCGCAACCACATGTCGCCTCAGGTTTCGTCGCAAAGTGCAGTCTCCCAGCAGCAGCAACATCAACAACAGCAGCAGCAGCAAAATGATGCCCATGAGCAGGTGAAAGTTACAGTCTATTTTATATTTGTACAGTCATCTTATTTAACCCATTTCTAATATAGAACCACATTGGCGAGAACTCGACGTCATCGATGGCCAGCACCTGGCTGTCTAACATTTTACCACCGGCCCCAACGCGTCCGGATAGCATTGAGAACTCAGCCAGCAACACGCCGGTTCACAATAATCTTGTCAGTCCGGTAAAGCCGGTCAATTTGCTGCCCGATGTTCCGGCCAATCACAATCCACGCAGGCTGACTGACAAGGAGCAAAAGGATTGCGATGTCATCGGTGGGTATTTTTGCTATGACAGGAAATATAATGTATATATCTACTTGATATGTGGAAAAAACGCGTCTCAGATATTAGATAATACCAATTTTTAAATGGTTTTTTTTAATAATTGATTCAATTATTGTATCTATTTTACAGAACGCCTCATCAAATCGTATTTCTACATTGTGCGCAAATCCATACAAGACTCGGTACCAAAGGCCATTATGCATTTCTTGGTTAACTACGTTAAGGACAACTTGCAGAGTGAATTGGTTACCCATCTCTATAAATCGGATAGGGCCGAAACGCTCCTCAATGAGTCCGATCACATTGCAGTGCGCCGAAAAGAGGCGGCCGACATGTTGAAGGTAAATTTTCTAAAATATATTTTTCTATTTCCTTCTGACGACCTGAATATTTTTTTAAGGCACTGACGCGGGCGAATCACATCATCAGCGAGATCCGTGAGACTCACATGTGGTAGATCTGGCGATTTGGAGCAGCTGTTTCGACTTAAATAACCCAACATATAAGCAACATGAAAACACAACTATTTATTGAAGACGCGTTTGAAGAGAACTCAACTCCTTCTTTGTTAAATGTTTCCCCTCCTAAGCACTGAAATATCATCATCAAATTGCATGCTACCCTTTATTTCGGGGCCTTTCATTTTAGCGTAATCCTACAGAAGCATTTCGATTCGCCTAGCATTTGTCATCCTCGCTTTATACAGTTTTAGGATGGTGTAATAGAAACCGTGACTGGTTAACCAACGCACTTATTACACATTGAATAGTCAAATAAAAAAAGAAAAGGTTGATTCAAACACTGTTTACTTATTTTTGTGTGATCAGTTTTGCGTAGTTTCGTGTACTAGGGGTGTATGTTCCGTCAAATATCGATAGGGTATAGATAATCCATTTGTTCTGTCAATCTTGCCTTGATCATTTCACATTTTGATCCGATATACACCCATTAATTAAAGCCTCTCATATTTCGTAATAAAAACTTTAATACTTGGATACCAGTTAAAATCTAATTTGGAAAACGTTGTCATTTGTATTGCGGCAATAGAACAGAACAGAGGGGCTCAACTTAGGCCGCATTTCACCTCCCGGGGGGTAATGCTATACGCCCTAAACCTGAGTGGGTAAATGCTCCGCGTGTGAATCAGTTGGAAGGGAGTAGGGATGGTGACGACGACTCAATGACAGCCTTTGGTTAATGGTATTCCCGCCTAGGCACGGTTCGTATCCGACAGGACTCGCACGATGCACCCCACTCCGCCCTTGGCAAACGCCTTTTCGTGCCACTGCAGCAGATGGCCGCTGGAGCCCTCCGACGGGATTTCAAATCCCCGGTATATGTACTTCATCAGCACATCGATCAGGTCGTTCTGATCCACGGTATCAATGGCCTGGTCGATCTGCGTAGACTTAATGGACAGCAAGACCCGCAGAGTGATGTTCAGGGCGTGGTCCTAAAAAGACCGAAAAGAGATTACAATTACGCCACCACAGTCGAGCGGATGGATGGGCTACCTTCACGTTCTGGTTCTTGCAACGCAGCGGAGCATTCTGCAGGGCACTGAGCAAAGCCTCCACCGATTTTCCCTGCGTCAGCAGCGTCGTAATCTCGCTCTCGTCCGGCCCCGCGGCGGCGCTGTCTACGCCGTCATCCTCCCGGAAGTTGTCCTCGTTGTATTGGTCCACATCGATCTTGCGGAACGCACTGCTGGACGTGTTTTTGGCCATGTTTTTGATCGCCTTTTAAGCTCTTTTATTGTTTCCAAAAAATATGAATCACGAAGAAGAATGAATCCGGCAAACAGATGTCCAACAGTGTGACCGGCCCACAAGAAATACGACCAATCGATACAAAATACCAAAACGAAAAAAAATATTGCTATATTTCAACAAAAATAATACAAAAAGCTTCCGAATCTGAATTTATACATAAATATTCCTTGCTAAAAAATCTTTAATAACATTTTTAGTGCAGCAGTGTCATGATACCATTATCATTTTCATAATTTATGCACAGAGTCAAGTTTGGTATTCAAATTCTTTAACATCATCCTGGGGTATTTTTCGCATCAATGGCCACACTGCAGATTGACTTTGTTTTTGTTTCAAGTGAGTCCAGCAATATTGAAAATCGCTCATATTTTGTTCAACCATTTAACTCCTTCGATAGCATGGCAAAGTTTCTGGGCCTCAACCGTGTGAGCAAGCTGTTCCAGATCATCCGCGAGTCCGGAGGCCTGAAGGCGGCGTACCTGAAGCTCTATAGGTAAGCCCCGGAATCTTATATAAGACTGCTTCAAACCGCAAACTAACATTATTTCGCAGGAACGATGAGCTGAAGATCGGAACCCTGGTGGGCATCGACAAATATGGCAACAAGTACTTTGAGAATCCGTACTACTTCTACGGCCGCAATCGCTGGATCGAGTTCGCTCCCCATGTCAACATGGACTACGATGGATCCCAGATCCCCGCCGAGTGGTACGGCTGGATGCACTACAAGGTTCGGTTCCCTTTCAGCTAAGGCCTAACCAGCTAAAAAAAATTATTATTATAATTATTTTCTTGCAGACCGATCTGCCTCCCATCCGCGACGGTTGCCGTCCCAAGCACAAGTGGATCGCGGATCACAGTGAAAATCTATCCGGCACCAAGGGTAATCGTATTATAGACAAAATCGAATCCTAAGAGTACAAATATTCTCTCTTACAGAGGCCTACTATCCCTACACAACCACACCAAACAAAGTGGAGGCCTGGGACCCCAAGGCAAAGAAACAGTAGAGCTTGGATAGCAAATAGTTATTTTTTAAATTCAAAAAGCCAATGGTTACGAAAAGGAGAGCTCGTTAACGTGCTAATAAATCAAGTTTCGTTAATTTGACTTTAAATATAGTTAAAAATTTTATTTTTTGTTAAATCATCGTGAGTGACTCTACCATATCCGACATTTCATTTCGATATGCATCCCGACTAACAAAATCAGTACGTAGTAACACAAACTAATAATTAAAATTAAGTAAGCAGTAGTTTGGTCAGTTCATTTATTCAATCACAGCTATGTATTACTAGTCCACAGTTACATATAAACAGAATCCATTTATGTTATTTACAATCGTCCTCAGCGCCTTCTTGGCACGTCGTTAAGTAAGAATTCTTATCGAAGTTACAAGCTGGATTTAATCAAGCTAACTATTTATTTAGTACTGTCATCGTGCCTTCTTTCCGCTATCATTCCTCCTTTATTGCCATTTTCTGCGCCTTTTTGGCCCTTCGCTTGTACTTCTTTGCTGTATCAGCACACTTGGTGGTAATGGTGGCTCGGATCACACGCTCCTTGCCACCGGTTCGGTTCATAACACAGACCACAATATCGTCCACCTTGCGCTGGTCCAATTGCAGCTTGGCAGGCCTCTCGCGGCCGTAGAAAGCAGGCGAAGGCTTTCCCGTAAGAGTGTGCGTGGCTAACTCATCGCTGCTAAAGACTACGCACAGGAGACATCTGGTGGCCACCGGAGCATTTGTGAAGAAGACCTCCCCATACTGGTGAGCAGTGATTTCGGTGCCATTCGGACCTAGCACATACACAGTACTGCCGTCCTCCTTCAGCACTCGCTGTGGATACTGGACTAGATCCTTCCGTTCGTTTTCGGAGGCGTTGTCGGGGAGATGCGACTCCGCGGAGCTGGTTGACATATTTCGGGGCCTCTTTGATGGCGGTGCAGGCACATCCGTGTAATCATTATCGTAACGCTGGTTGAGGGTTTTCAACATCGAGGTGAGTCGTCCAAAGAGCTGTTCATAGTGATGCTGACTCTTCTGAATTTTTGCCACCTGCTGCTTGAACGAATCCTCCACGGGCGGAAGAGGCTCTACCTCTGGTTCTATGTTCTTAATGCCACCAGAAGGTGTTGCTATGGCCACCAATTGGGCATTGATGATGCGGCGTTTGGGAGGGGAACTGCGGCGAATTTCCCTTCGGGGAATTTTCATCGGGATCTGTTGCACTGGAGGAGGCTGCATCAGTGGTTGTAACTGACCCAATGGCTTCGAGCTCCTCTGTCGCATTGTGGCCTGCTGGGTGGCCACTTCGTAATTGATGTAGTTCTCGATATCCATCTCCTCCTGCTTCATTATCGGGCGCGAGAGCAGGCGGTAATAGTATGGCACGAAGTTCGGGGCGAATTGGCTCAGATACTGGTGGTACGGATGCGAGAACTGAACGGAGGGCTGAACGGCAGTTTGCGGATGATAGTATATGGCTGGCAGTGAGTGTGGGTGCTGCCCCGAGCTGTGGATGACTGACATGCTAATTCCCGGTGCCTCGCTATTTGTAAGGTTAGAGTCCCGAAGGTACGGGCGGAATCCGGCGGCCATTGTCTTCGCGGATTTTGCAACAGGTAGCGAAAAGGTTTGCGTCTGGCCAAAAGTGCAGCTGCAGCGGACTTCTAGTGTAATCTTGCGAATAATTTGTTAGCTGAAATCGTCTCGGAATTATGTTTTTACGGCCTCGGATTAACGGTTATTCCCTGCACCAGATGGCAGTCCTACCTGTACTTCTTTTTCCAGGGATGCCAAGGTCGGCAAAGCAAGACCTACATGCGGTGTCTACTTCCCTGGCTCAATGGAAAGCTATGGCGTTTAATTTAAAAAAACTACCCAAATTTATAACTCAAACTGACTAATGTATTAAGAATATTTTTACATATAAATGTAATATATATTTTATTAGGAATTATTCTTATTTAAATATTATCTTTAATAGTTCGACAAAAAGTCGCCCAATTTTGTCTACCCATTTCGCTTATTATCATAACCCAATTATGAGAAAGTCACCTTTTTATAAGATTTGAGTTTTGGCATTTTCTTTTAAATTAATTATTATTTGTTCTACTGTCTTACTGATTTTAATAAATAAGAATCTATACATTTTATATTCCATTAATAGTTATGTTAAATATACAAATCTTATATTGTTGTTTCTGCATTAATACTAACAAAACAAAAATCGATGTTTCCTTATTTCATTATACTTCATTATATTTTTGGATACATATTTTCTTTTCTATTTGCTTCAAACGCGGATACAGTTTGACTAGGAGCTTAGTTAAAGAGCTTTAATTTAAGTGAAATTACAATTTTTTTTGTTTTTGGTGAAATGGTAATTGTAAAGTCATTTACCTGCCATTTACCTCGTTTTATTTAATTCTCGTTCGAATTTAGGGGTGTCTTTCCGATCAGAGACACATATATGTTTTCCAAAAGGATTTGAAGTCATCCCAATACATTCAAATTCCAATGAATTACCTGGAGTCCTGAAAACCGGTTACATATAAAATTCAACAATTGTCTATTTGGGTTCCTGGAATACGGGAAGCCATTTAAACCTTGCAAAAGGATGCAGTTTTTGTATTCCATAGTATTTTCAATATCAATGAAATTGAATAAAAAAGTTATAGTAAAAAATATATCGCCCCATCTCAGTAAAATTACAAATTACACCCGGTTGGAACTTAAAATAGCAGATTCTTAAAAATAAAGAGTATATTTTTTAACAAATAGTAACGAAATGGTAAAAAATCTGATTTTAATGAAAAAATGTAATCTGTTTTCCTTTATTTTTTATTGGAAAATATAAGGCGTGGTAAAGAAATTTGGTCATACAGGAAAATTGATTTATCTTCAAGAATCTATAAGAAACTTGACTTTTATATAGGATTATTAGATGTAGGATTAGAATATTATCAACTTCGTTATTGGTATTAGGGAAAATAAGTATTTAAAAAGATCGACCCAAGAACCGATAGTTCGCGATTTTCGCATTACTTACTGTATGAAAATAAAACAAAGTCTCCATAAATATATTTTTTTTACTACTCCAAATTCTTGCCTTAAAATATTTCTTTGATCATGATAGCTAATAGTTTTGAAAGAAATAAGTATTTTGAACACCGAGCCAGCTGCCGATAGTTCGTGCTTCATCAGCTCCGCGCGCAACTCGACTACCCTGCGAATAGCATCAGCCACACAAACACAGGAGATTCTGGTTCCCGCGCGAAACTCGTGCGAAAAGATGGAAATAGAAATGGAATAAAGCGGAGGGTCGGACAGCTGGGCTAGTTGGAAAATATACCTAGTTGCTTTCCTGCTCTGAAACAGGATTGCGAGGTATCGCTTACCTGGATAACAATAGGGAGAGTCGAGCAGAACCCGAACACATACTGTCCCTTGCACATGCAGCACTTTGGCCGCCCGTGTGTGCGTGCAGGGAGCGTCCGTGTGGCTGGAATCCGTTGTGGCTCTCTCCCTTTCGCAGGGAAATATACGGATCGGATCGTAGGAAAACCACCCCTACTGCGATCGTATGCAGGCCGTTCTTCGCATTCTGCCGCCAATTTCCACCAGCCCTGCGCTCAGTTGACGCCGATCCAGCGCACAATCGACATGGAAAATGTAAGTTACCAGCGCCGAGTTGCCTGCCAAAGCCACGATCTAAATGTATTCCCTGTGTCTATAGCAATATCCACGCATCTTGGAGGCTAATCCCCGCGAGGAGTCGAAATGGCGCGTCAGGCCGCTCTGCCTGAACGCCTGGTCCCAGACCTCCAGCGAGGACTTCGAATTCGTGCGCTCTCTGGCCGCGGATCCGACTGTAGAGGCCGAGAATCGGGCGCTGCGTGATAAAGTGCGCTATTTGGAGGCCAAGCTGCAAGAACACACGGATCTCTTGTCGCAGATACACGCCACATCGGCCAGGATGCAGCAGGCGTCTTCCTTGCGGGCGGAATCTGCTCCACCGACTCCGCCCACAGTGCAGAGCCACCAGATCCTGACGCCGCCCAGCTCGGTTATATGTGCGCCCGTCCAGAACACCCAGCAGCCAAGGGCCGAGATCCTCGACTACAAGATCATATCGGCCTCCGACGACGCAGACGCCATTGAGATTCGCCTGGCGGCAGAGAGTTTGAACAGTTTGAGCACCTCTGCGGACTCCGATCGCCTGGAGATATGTCTGGGCGAGGAGCAACAGCATCAAAATCATCATCAGCAACAGCCAGTTTCCCATCAGTACATGATTGGCACGGGGATCAAGAGAGAAGAGGCGGACTCCCCAAACCAGCCCCTGCAGTTCATCAAGAGACGAAAGTTGCAGGAGATTCAGGTCGCCGAACCGCACGGGGAAAGCGTCCTGCGCCAGAACGGTGGCAACAAGCTGCCTTCGAAATCTCCGGGCCATACCAAGATTCGCAATGGCAGCCTCACCGATCTCAGCAAGACCGGCCAGTCTAAGGACAACGTGATGGTTTCCATTGGGCCGAACAATACCTGTGTACCCGCCAGCATCTTCGAGAACATCAACTGGGCGGTCTCATCGCTGGCCACCAGGAAGCTGCTGGTCTCGATCTTCGACCGGGAGACTCTGGGTACACACTCGATGACGGGCAAGCCGTCACCCGCCTTCAAGGACCAGCAGAAGCCGCTCAAGCAGATGCTCGATCCGCTCAAGATCCAGGATATCATCTTTGCGGTGACGCACAAGTGCAATGCCACCGAGAAGGAGGTGCGCAATGCCATCACCACCAAGTGTGCCGACGAGAATAAGATGATGAAGATCCAGAACGGCAAGCGACGGAGCGCCGGCCCCAAATACGAAAAGGAGAACATGTTTTAGTATTTAGCATTAGCACTTAGTTTTATTTTTAAGATTAACCAAAAAGTAGAGAAGATTTACGACGTACCAACTCATCCATATAATAGGCAATAGATATAGATCCTAACGCTACATCGAAACTGTATATGTTGAATACATATTTTGAAGATCTCGAAGATGTCTATACCAATCCGTAACCAAGTCGCACCTGTTTTGTGGTTTTATTAGCCTCTAATTGGGTTAAGGGGGGTTCAAGTAGGATTTTCCACAGAATACGATTTTCTGAAGTTTATTTTTGCTTAAACGGCGGTTTTCTTTATATATGCCTTTTATATGCTTGCTGGCTATTATACAAGTAGTTTAATTCAAACAACAGTGAAGGGGTCATTACGGACCATATAAACTATATATATTCGTGATCAATGGCAAAGTTGATCTAGTTATGTCCGACTGTTTCCGTTTCTACGCAAACCAGTCCCTCAGTTTTTTAACTATATGAATGAAACCTTCTAGTTTGTATTTTACCTGATCTAATTTTTCTATTAGTCGGAATGGATCAGATCGGAGGACTATATGATATAGCTGCCACAGGAAAGATCGGAAAATTTATGGAAAATAAAGTTGTAATTTCAATGTTATTCAGAATACTTTCATAATTTTTAGACATAATTCACATTAAATTAAATGTTTTAACCCTGAGTAAATATAATTGTATTTTATATTTGGTGAAAAAAAATTACTATTATTTTATATATATTTTATGTATATATATGTTTATAATTTATCTCGCTTATTTTCTTTGGACCAAAAACTTAACCGATTTCAGTCTGGTTAGGTTTTTTCTTCTTGGCTTTTAAATGCGAACATTTCTACATTTAAAACTCGATATCTAATTTTTGGCCAATTTTTGACAATTTTAACGATGTAACCCCTTACATTTTTTTCAAAAATTGGGTAACATTTTTTGGCTGAAAATTGCTAACACCTTCAACGGTTTTATGACCATAACTTGGCTAAAACTCAACCGATTTCAGTCTGGTTTGGTTTTTCCTTCTTGGTTCTTAAATGCGAACATTTCTGCATTTAAAACTCGATATCTCATGTTTGGCCAATTTTTGACAATTTTAACGATGTAACCCCTTACATTTTTTTCAAAAAATGGGTCAATTTTTTTTGAGGCCCGGGCATGGCTAGAGCGATGCCGCTGATAATGCTGATCAAGAATATATATGGTTTATAGGGTCGGTAAATGGTTTCGTCACTGTTTTGCAAGCTAACGCCAAGTGGCAGGGATGCCAATCTAGCTATTGCTATTGGAGCCACTCGCATAGTTCTTGGCTGAAAATTGCTAACACCTTCAACGGTTTTATGATCATAACTTGGCTAAAACTCTATATAGGGTTGAAAAATGGTTTCTTCACTGTTTTGCAAGGAAAAAACTGTCAAGGATTGAATTCAAATTGCAAGGATACAGAAATATCGGTGTGCCGAAACTAGATTCCTTTCTTTCTATACCCTTTCAGGGCATTATAATTTCAGTCAGAAGTTTGCAACGCAGTGAAGGAGACATTTCCGACCCTATAAAGTATATACATATATTCTTGATCAGCATCAATACCCAAGTCGATCTAGCCATGTCCGTCTGTCCGATTATGTGCAAATTGGCTCCTAGTTTTGAAGCTATCTGAATGAAACTTTGCAGATAGTCTTCTATATGCTCTCACTGCTATATAAGTCGGAACGGGCCGGATCGGACGACTATATCATATGGCTGTCATAGGAACGATCGGTACATTTTCAGAAAAAAAATTATAACTTGGCCAATTTTTAACATATTTTCATATAATTTGAGAAATGACCATTTTATATTATTCTAGAATTTCGGTTTTAATTTGATCATAAGCGGACTACTATATTATATAGCTCCCATAGGAATGTTCGGAAAATATTACGTATTCGTAATGTTAAAACCGAATTTTTATTTGTAAAAATGTTGTATACAATTCCTGTTAGTTTTACGTTCTATTTGATAATCTTGTAATAATTAATTATGATGCAATTGTAAGCTGGAAAGGTATACAAACATTCTTGTTTAAAAAATATATTTATTTTCATGATAAATTTAATTAAATTAAAGAAGCTGAAACTGAGCAAATTTAAATTAAGCGGTCATTCTGTCGATGAAATGGCGCTGCCACGTTATTCAACTGCTTATGAAAGTTTTATAACAGTTTTTGTCTGTTGAACAGCTGTTTTTTGGCGGCGCGAATTGTGAGCTATTGTTATTGACTTAAATTTGGAAGAAATCTAATAAAACGACACGGTTTGAATGGATGAAGTGTTGGAGAACATCTCGCAGTGCTTCCTTCCCCAACTAGTCGATCAAATCTTCGAAAATCATCGATCGGGCGTCTCTGGGAGCCATCCAAAAGGTGAGTTCCATGCTATTATACGCCAATTTGCCGGTATAATTGTCAGAATAAATGACAACGCAGAGGAAGAACAGGGGCAGTTGTTTTACGACCTCTCACGACTGCTGGGCGAGGAGCTGGTAGAGAGAGCCCTACATCTTTTGGACAGCTACACATTCGTCTATTACCGCGCCGCAGGAAACCATCAGCGGTGCGTGGTGGAACTGTCAAAGGGAACGGAAGTTTACCGGCTGTTGCCGCGATCCAACTACTGCAAGTGTGACTTCTTTCAAATCCATGTGCTGGGACTGCCCGGAGGCATCCTCTACCACGACATTCCCAGCTGCCAGCATCGCCTTCTAGCCGGTTGGAGCGAGGAGAGCCGGTCGTCCTACACCTGCCCACACGTTCTGGCCCTGCGGTTCCACCAGCTGCTAAAGACCAGGACCGAGCAGGATATTAAGCCGGAGCAGTTGAGGCAGCTGTGCGGAGATATTTTCCGGGACTGACATGGAGGAGGCATCGCCCTACGGCGACTACAATTTCGTGGGCCGGTTGGACCACGTCAAGACCTTCAACCAGGCTATCAAGTCCATATGCTTCAATGATGTAAGAAGAGGAAATCTGATCAATGGGGATAGAGGAAGTTTAATCACATTTTCCTGTGTACATTCCCCAGTATGGTATGCTGCAAATATCAGAAGATGGACTGCGCATTACCGTAGAGCAGGGAAAGTCTATCCAGGCAACGCTCTTCATGCCACCGGGCGCCTTCAAGGAGTTCTTTGTGCAGGACTTTCAAAGCTTCGGCTTGAAGATGAATGTGCTCTCCGAGTGCCTGAATCTATTTGGATCCGCCGACTGCAGCATGAGGATGATGTACCGCGATCAGGGCAATCCGCTGAAGATCATTCTATACCCGTACGATGATGAGGATGTGAGCACAGAGTGTGCCGTTAAAACAATGGACTGCGAGGAGCCCATCGACTACGACATGAACCTAAAGGGTTCGGATCTAAATGTAATTTTTGTGCGTGGTCCGAATCTCTCGAAGGTGTTCCACGAACTGGAGAAGTCTGCGGAGGAATTCGAGTTTGTCACTTCGCCCGATAAGCCGCACTTCAAGATCACCACCGTGGGGATTATGCAGGCCGTGTTCAGCGTGGAGGTGGCCAAGACCAGTCCCATGATGATGATGTTCAACTGCAAGCAGACGGTGGTCGCTCGTTACAAGAGCCAGCAGATACGCCTAACCAACAAAGCGATGCAAGCGGCCACCAAGGTGGCCATCAAGACGAACTCGATTGGCCTATTGGAGCTGCACCTGGTGATGCAGGGCGAGGGCGAAGAGGAGATCTTTGTACAGTTTTACATAATTCCGTTGCTTAATACCGAGTAAATTTAATATTAACACCAAAATATAGCACTAAGATTTTTTTTAATACAAAAGTAGAGTCTTATTTGTTAATCTTAGCTTGGTTTGCGGAAGGTTTATTCACTAAGAATTATTTTGATCACATTTGTTTTATACATTTGAGAGATTGCAGGGTCACAAAGTTATCAGTTGAACTTGAACGGCCTATAGATAACCCCAAGCATCAGTAAATCCAGAAATTACTGATTTATTTGTTCGCTCAGCTGTCTGTTGTATTTATAAAATATTATATTGACTTAGGTTAAGAAAAATAGCAAATCGCCGACACGTTTATCTCCCCAACAAACTGTTATCAGCGGTGAAAGCGATGTCGCTGCAGCATCTTTCGATTAGTATTGGCCGAGAGCTATAGGAGGCAACAGTCAATGCACGAAAAGGAACAAAATGTTATTTTTGGTGACACTGCTCCTGATCCCGCTGAGCATCTACTTGTACCTCACATGGCACCACAACTACTGGCGCAAGCGCGGACTAACCACAGCTCGCCCACTCAGCGTACTAGGCACTTATCCCGGCCTGCTGACTCGGAAGAGCAACCTGGTCACCGACGTGCAGAAAATTTACGAGTGGGTTTGATTAAATTATCGATATAGTAGCTATGACTAACATCTATCTCCACAGCAAATATAAGGATACACATCGAGCCGTAGGTGTCTTCGTGACCCGTCAGCCGCAAATCCTGGTCCTCGATCCTGAGCTGGCACACGAAGTTTTGGTCGGGAATTTCCGCTGCTTTAAGGATTCCTTGACGAGCTCTTACATCAAGCATGCCATATGGGACAAGTACGCTCCCTTCAATCCCTTCTGGGCAGCTGGGGATTCCTGGCGGCAGCTCCGCACGGACGCCCAGGCGGGTATCTCAGGGCACCGGCTGAAGCAAGGCTATGCCATCTGGGAGCAGGGTGGAAAGAGGTTAACGGACTACATGACCCGCCAGATGGCAGACCATGGCCACATCCTGGAAACCAGAGATGTGAGTTGAAGATTTGAATTTGGATAATTTTGAGTAGAAATTGATTTATTCTTTCAGCTCTGCTTTCGTTACACGGCCCATGTAATGGCAGACTTCATATGGGGCATCGACGTCGGAACCCTAACGAGGCCCACGGAGCAACCCAACAAGATGCAACAGATGGCCAGCCGGTGGACCAGTAATGCCTTCTATATGATCTCCATTTTCATGGCCTCCATCGTGGCTCCCTGCATTCGCCGGCTGCTGCGTTTCCGTTTCTATCCAAAGGAAACGGACGAGTTCTTCTCCAACCTGACCAGGGAGGCCATTGAGATGCGTCTGAAGGGGGGCAGGGAAGCTGCTCGCACGGATTACCTCTCGCATCTGCTGCACCTTCGTGACCAGAAGCAGGCTAACCACGACGAACTAGTTGGTCATGCTCTTACGGTGCTATTGGATGGATACGACACCACAGGGGCGGCTCTCCTACACGCTCTCTACTATGTGAGTGATCCTGGGGATAACTTTATGGTTTATTGTAATTTTTCATTGCATTTCCAGTTATCCGAACATCCAAAAGCACAGCAAAAGTTGCGAACGGAAATTCTGTCTGGCCTGGGAACCTACAACGAACTTGACTTTGAGAAATTGAGCTCACTGCCATATTTGGAGCAAGTGGTTTACGGTAAGTAATAATAATTAGTTTCTTTCTAGTTCAGTATCGATTAAGATATAAAAAAATGTGATCAGTTTTAATACTAATAATATCTTACAGAATCTCTAAGACTAAGCAGTTTGATACCTCAATACACGAAGGTCTGTACATATCCCACGACAATTCAGTTGAATGAATCCAAAATTCTGGAAGTGGAGGAGGGAGTGACGATCATGATACCCAACTATCAGTTCCACCACGACAATCAATACTTTCCCGAATCCGAGGTTTTCAGACCCGAACGTTTTGACAATGGCGCCTATCAGGAGTTAGTGAGGAAGGGTATCTTTCTTCCATTCAGTGATGGTCCTCGCGTTTGCATGGGTGAGTCTCATATCTATTTATAATTTTGATCAATTAATTGTTTGTTTAATATTTATTTTCAGGGATGCGCCTCGCCCTGCTGACTTTAAAATCGGCCTTGGCTTACATTGTCAGTGAATTTGAAGTGGTGAGGGGCAAAGAAAGATTGGTTCCCAACGAAGACGCTGGCTTCGGGATCGTGCTGCAGGGTAATGTTAATCTGGGATACCGCCGCATTCAGAAATAGATTCCTCCAAACCTTTTTTTTATACAATAAGTGAGAAAAATATATATTTATGTCTCAATATTTTAAAAGTCATGATTTTGATAATCAACATTTTGTTATTCGAAAAGTTTCATTAACTTGTGAAATAATATTTAATTTTTGTTTTCCCATTTAAATAGTATATATTATTTTTTAATGTATTTCATGATAAGCTGGTTGGGCAGAGATGTGCTAGTGTAGTAACTTACCTCTCCAACAAACAGTAATCAGCGAAGTGTTGGGGGTGATAGTGTTATCAATATCGTGTGCCGAATACAAATTAACAACTTATAAAACCGGTTCTGCTGGTGTAAAAAAAAAGATTAAAATATAAGGGGTCTTGTCAGTGAAGTGCCCCATGTATGTACCTATATAGTATTTCGATTCCAGTGCTTCACTGGGAATTATCAGACTAAGTGGCCGGCAGTTTCCATTCAGACACCGTGAAGATCGGATCAGCCACCATGCTAACTGCAGTAGCTCTGGTCTTGGGCTTTGTTCACTTCGCCTTTGCAGTTGTTTATTTTTACCTGACCTGGTACCACAGATACTGGGACAAGCGGGGAGTTATCACCGCCGAGCCGCTGACCCTTTTGGGCACTTATCCGGGCATCCTGGTGAACAAGAGCCGCAGTCTCATACTTGACATTCAGGAGGTGTACGAGTGAGTTTCGGACGGACAGTAAATCATAAACTTAGTGTAACTTATTATATTTTTAGTAAGTACAAGGATAAGCATAGAGCGGTGGGCACATTCATCACCCGACAGCCCCAGCTTCTTATTCTCGATCCAGCTCTAGCCCATGAGATTCTGGTGGACAAATTCAGTAACTTCAGGGACACTATAACCAGCAGCTTTGTTGGCCACAACGAGGATGATAAGTATGTGACAAGGTCGCCGTTTTTCAGCGCTGGCGATGACTGGAAGCGAAGGCGCACTGAGAATGTGGGCGGCCTGACACCCAACCGGCTGAAGTTGGCCTTCACCATCTGGGAGCAGAGCGGTCGAAAGTTAGTGGAGTATATAGAGCGGGCGAGGCGGCAGAAGGGCGATGTCATCGAGACCAGAGATGTGAGTATCGCTAGATTACAATAAATACTTCTAAGGTAATACTAATTTATTTCGGTTCCAGCTTTCTTATCGCTTCACGGCCGACGTCATGGCTGACTTTATTTGGGGCATCGATGCGGGCTCGCTTAGCGGTGACGTCGGAGAGATTGGGACCTTCCAGAAGACCTCCACGGACTGGACCGTCTTTGCCTTTAGCTCGATTATCAGATTCAACAAGTCCATGGTGGCCAAATTTGTGCGGAAGCTGTTCAAGATGCGCTTTTTTCCCAAGGAGTCGGATGAGTTCTTCCTGCGATTGACCCAGGATGCGATTAAACTCCGGCAGGGCGGCAGTGGAGAGGGTCGCACTGACTACCTGTCCCACCTGCTGCAGCTACAGGAGCGAGGGAATACCATCCATGACTCCGTGGGTCATGCTCTTACTGTCCTTTTAGAAGGATATGAGACCTCCGGCGCTGTGCTCTACCACATGCTCTATTCGGTGAGTTAATTTCACAATTGACCAGCATAAACAAATAATAAATACAACGCGAACTCTCCTTATCAGCTGAGCGAACACCGCGAAGAGCAGGAAAAGTTGCGCACGGAAATTTTAGACGCTTTGGCGAACAATGCGAACATTACCTACGAGCAACTCAATGCCCTGCCCTATCTGGATCAGTGCGTAAATGGTAAGTGTGTATTGGTCTCGGAAAAATTTTAATTATAATAATATGTGTTTTATATTTAATAAAATATACTTGTACACTTTCAGAATCGCTGCGTCTAACCACACCCATCGGTTTCTTTATGCGTATCTGCACCAAGCCCATTCAGCTTGATTTGGGCAAGGACAAAACTGTGGACTTGGAGCCAGGAACTACGGTGATGGTGCCCGCCTTTCAGTACCACCATGATGACGGCTTCTACCCAGAGGCCAGTGAATTTAAGCCTGATCGGTTTGAGAATGGAGCGGCGAGTGAATTTAACAAGCGCGGATGTTTCCTGCCTTTCGGCGACGGGCCTCGCATTTGCTTGGGTGAGTATTACAGCCTACATATTTTAATTTTAGATACGCAGCTTCTATTCCGTCGTTTTAAAATATATTAAGCCTATTATTTATCTTACTCATAAATATTTTATACTCACTCTTTACTACTAGTAAAGCTACTAGTTTTTAGAATACAATGTTTATTTCCTGTAACATCCTTCTCTCCCAGGTATGCGTGTTGGACAGCTGAGTGTTAAGACCGCCATCCTTCACATCCTTTCGAATTACTTGGTGGAGCAGACGAAAAAAGTGCCCATGGGCGCCGACACGGGCCTGGGAATATTCCTCAATGGAGATGTCGAATTGAAATATACAAAATTGCAAAAATAAAATGCAATTTTTTTTTGCAATTTTTCCTCTTATTCTTGCTGGTTGTGTTGCCTAAGTGCAGAGTGCAGATGTTGCTTTTGTATAAGGATTGCTGTTGGGTTTTCCCTTTTTATATTTTGGCGCAATAGTAATTTGTATATGAGTGTGCCTGTGTATGTGCGTCATAGTGCTAGTGTGTTGGACTTTTTGGGGCAACCGCGGCAAAATTTAATTTAGCGCAAACCGACCGCAGACCAACTGACACTCCCCCTTTCAGTCGCCCAAGCTTTACAGGCGGGAAAAAAATATAGGCATGATTTGGCATTTTAAAAATTATATTTTGAGTAAGGAAAATACTTTGCTTATGTGAGTTGATTTCAATACTATTCGTGTTTTAATAGAAAGAGCTGTACATATTCAAGACTCGATTTATTTTGATTAAATTAACCCGATTAAACGTTGGCTTTACTTGTTCCAAGATAACTTTTGTCTTATTTTTTTGAGTGCATAACTGAGCCTTTACTCTATGCACTTTCATATTGAGCGACCGCGTAAACAGTGGACGGCGACGAGGACGAAGGACAAAGGACGACACCGATCCCCAGCCACAATGCCACCGCGTGTGCATGAGTATTGTGTTGCAGGCGCTGGTCATAGCTTTCAATTTTTTATATTTTATTTTTTAGCCGTCATTTACATCTTTTTTTGCCGCTTTTTGTTTTAGCAACAAGCCACAAAATTTCATTTGAGCTTGCAATATGGCGCATTTTAAATTTTTCGCGCTCTTTTCCCGCCTCGCAGCGAATGCATAAAGTTATTTCTCTGTCGAAGGGGAAATAAATGAAAGTATTCCCTTTGTGGATATGAAATTTGATGCGGGCCGCATAAGCTGCCACTGAACGTTTAATGTGTAAGTCTAAACAAATTGCGGATTGCATGCGAAAATTACGGTTGCTTCCTGCCACCGCAAATATTTGGATTCAATTTGAATTTTGATATATTTGCGTGTGGATTTGGGAAGCCGGGATCAAACAGTCGTAAAATGTTAATGACTGGCGCAGTTAACGCGAAAGAGAAGTAAATAGGAAAGGTAAGGTGGAGGACACTTAAAAGATTTTCATTTCCGTTTTGGCACTGAAAGAAAAAACTTACCTGGTCTGGCAAGATATTTTTGTATACAAATATTTAAACATAGATAGTGTTACTTCCAGAAGTGTCACAAATTAAATGTGAAGATATCAGATATCAAAATTTGCCTATACTTGTAGTAAAACATCAAACATTTCATAAAATTCGCAATTCATTATTTGCTTCATTTTCCTTTTTTTAGCTCGCCTCTAATTGTTAATTCCTGCAGCTGTCTATTTCCCACAGTGTAGCCAGAGGCTACAGAGTCAAAGCCAAAGGCAAAGCTTTCATTTCATGTTGCAACAACGCTCGAAGATAAGCAAGCGGAATGGTAAAAATGGGAGTGAGCTGGGGGCAGGCTGACTGGGGAAAATAGGACTTTCCACAGGATTTCCACAGGAGCAGGCACAGGCACCGGCACAGGCGGAGCCGGCTGCCCGGCTTCATGCTACGTTGGCTTTTATCCAATTTACCTGATAACCGCAAATGAGCGTTAATGGGCAAATAAATAGAAAAGTGCCAACTACGCCACTGCGACGCGTTAACTGAATGAAGCGGAGGGCTTGGAGCCCCAGCCACGGACTGGCACTGGGTGGGAGAGACAGGTGGAATACCCAAATTGGGATACCATAACCATTTGTGCGGCTTGATGCCCTGTCGCGTTTACTTTAGTGCACATACTAAACAAATTTAATGTGCTCGCCGTTTTAGGGTTTTTCGGGGTTAAATCATTTGGCAGGCAAGCTTTTAATTTCACTGGAACGAGGGCAACGCGTTGCACGGTAAGTGCGAAAAGTCTTTGATGCAGAAATTTTAAATCCATCAAACGGATTTTATAGGTTGCCTCCCCTACTGTGGAGGGTTAGTGTGAATAATCAAGACTTTTGAGTGGGGATTATGGGCCAGGGTAATAGAGTTTTTCATTTTAAGGAGTTAAAAATCCCTAATTATGGATAATGACTAAAATGGGTAGGTTTTTCTTTTTATTAAATTTAAATTTCCATGAAGTTTTTAATGTGGTACTAAATATTAAGAGGTAATTTATTGTTAAATACTAATATCCTGTTTAAGTTAATGTTTCTAGGTTGTTAGTATCACTGTTAAATATTCTTATTTAAGAATATTTTTAATTTCATAATCATGTCCCAACCTTTTTTATTTTGACTATTACTAGGCGTTATTTTTATTGAGTTATATTACATCATATTTATTTTATGTTCTGATATTTTAAGCTCCATTATTTGTAGGGTAATAAATAAGGAAAATACATTTTACAGTGTCTTCAAAATCCTTTTAATGAACGAAAAGCTAGAAATCCCTTAACCTTTAGCTTAACTCATTGAACTGTAACATCCCCAAGTTAGATGGCAACTTTAGCAGGCTAATTTCTTCCGGCCGTAAATGGTGTGTCCGTGGTAAAGGCTTGCCTCTGGCCGTTGTGTGAGTGGCTCGAAATCTATGGCATTTCCAATCAGCTCCGGTGCCCGCACCCAACACCCCGAAACACGTTTGACAAATCTGCACACCCTGGCGGCAAACAATGTGCCAAATTTGAAGCGGGCGAGAGGCTGGATGGTTTGATGGCGAGGATAAGCAGGGCAGGGGCTTACAGGGGAGGGAGGGGGTCACGGTACTCGAGCCTTGCCAACATTGCGTCAACCTAACATTAATTTGTGCACGTTCCATTTGCCAGCGGGTCGTCTTTCGGATCTGGCCTGGCCCTCTCTTTGGCTCGTTGGAGCTGCTGGCATTGCAACACTTTGGCCACAAATACAACAACAAACACACCGACACGAACACCCACACAACGGTGCAAACAGATCCTCACACACACAGGCCACACTGAGCGAAAAGACACTATCGAAAGTCAATAGAAAACATTGTGGGTTTAATTCTAGGAAATTTTCTTCAACACATTCTCAAAAGTGTTTTTCTCTGTACTTAATTTTAATTCTTAATTAATTATTTTTATCCAAATACCTAACACTTTTTCCCTCTGCATTCCCACAGAGGGGTAGAATGCAGGCCAGCAAACGGCTAATGGAATTAGCAACAATTTAACCATTAAACACATCATGTGCATTGGCATGTTGCACATTCAGTTGGTAGATTACTCGTTTCTTCCCCCTTCTGTCCCTTGCCCCTTGGGGCATTGTTGGAAGTCCTGGGGCTTTCGGATTGGGACTGGGTAAATGGAGTCCGGTTCCGGGTTCGGGTTCGGGTTCTGGCTGGTTAGCTCTGTTACAGAATGGCTGGATGTGCCTTACGCGGTTTATTGCCATTAAATCGCAGCGCTCCGTTGCCATTTGGCTTTACCCTGCTTAATAGACTTCGGTTTGCTTTCATTGCACTTCCACCGGTTTCCCTTCCCCGATTTACCCTGACAAACGTGTCCGCTAATTAAATGGAAATTCGGACAAGTTCTCGGCCATCAAGGAGTAGCTTTACTAGCCAGCTCAGCCAGTTTGCTGTTTCCTGTTTGCTACGAAATTGTGGATAAAGAACAGCTCAGGTTAAGTATCTTCTGGCTTTATGGCAGGTACTTATTTGTTGGTAAGCCACAGCAAATATTTCTGCTGAGTTGGCACAACTTGCTGGACAAACGGTGAGCCATAATGTCAATAGTTTATGTTAGAGGTGGTATCTACAACTTTCAGAAAACAGAGAAGGATTTCTACAAATATTAATAGGATATATATTTTAAAATATTACATTTCTGAGGCTTTAATTAATTAAACTCAAGTCAGAAAATAGTTATATTTTCTTAGGTTGTCAGCATCTGTTTATCTTTATTATGAATTGTGAAAGGGTTTATTATAGATAGTTTGATTGATTGATATGATAAAAAATAATCAATAAATTTTCTCGGAATAATATATATATTTTTAAATTAACCCTTAATTTGTTTTAGCATCGAACTAGTTCCATCGCAGCATCTCCGGTCAATTTGTCCTTATAAAACACACACATGACTTTAGGCATCGAAGGCGAATTTCGCCTTCTCCTTGTTTGTGCTGATTTTATTTGTGCTTTGCTGGGGGAGAGAACGAAGGGCGGATCATCCGTCGCCGCCCCGTGAGCCTGGTCAGGTAATTTGGACAGGAAAAATGGCATCATTAGCCTAACAAATTTGCTGTTTGCCCATAAATCGCCTAAAAGTAAGCAACCAGCCAGCCAGAACAAAACCGAAGCGGATGGCCAAGAAGTTAAAGGCGGGCTTGGCTCTTAATTAAAATTGAAAGTGGCCCAAAGAGTCAAGCGGCTTTGGTTCAGCTAAATTTTCACTTTTCCCGCGGCGGCTGTGCTGTTCTCTCCAACATTTTCATTAGGAAGGCAAATGAAAATTAAGCGAATTCTAAATGAAAATAGACAGGGACTTTCGGGTCGTTGCTGCTGCCGCCGTCCCTCCCGCCCGCTGCTGTTGTTAATTCGTTAGCTTTCTCCCCTCGACATCATAAATCATTAATATGCAAAAATTACGGGTGAAGTGGCGGCACCCCCATTAAGTTCCTATAGCCAGAATATTACGTATACGCCCAGTTGAGCAGTCAGCCAGCCAGACAGGCAGACGACCCTCTGTTCCGCTTCCCCCATCTGTGTCCGGGTGTGTGTGTGTGTGTATGTGGCAGATAAAAACTTAAAGAATTATAACTTTGGGGCTTTTGGGAGCTCCTCGGAGGCCGGCGCACAATGACCACAAAAGTAAATAACATGCCATCCGCAAGCCAAGAAAGTCCGAAAAAATAGCCACAGAGAGACAGTCGGCAGAGCAGAGAGAGGGAGAACTTTTAAATATAATTTCAGCTTTTGTGCTAGTGCGTCAACATGGAACATGATATGGCAGACCAAAAGGAAAAAATAAGTAAAGAGAATCTCCCTGTGGACCGTCAGCAGTGCTGCTATGGAGAATTCTTTAAAGTGCCAACTAAAATATATTTCTAAATAATACTGCAAAACTTAGGCTTTTAGTTTATGTCACAAGGGACTATTTTAGGTTAAAAATATTAAATATGAAGATTAGTTTAATTTTATAGCTTATAGGGCTGTTTGTAGAGTTTAAAGGACGAGGGTTTAAATTATTTCTTTAAAATATTTTAGGTTTCTGAAAATGATTTTAATTTGTATAGCTAAATGTATATCTACTATAGCCAAATGACCAACAATGACAGTGAGAAAAGCTGAGAAAAAGACTGAGTGTCCCTTACCCTCTACGGCCTTGTCAATATTTGTTTCGCAATCAGCAAATACGTGTGCAGTCAATGGCGTGGGATATACCCTGCTTAGGGAGCAAAGATGAAGTTTTGTGGTCCTCGGGAAGTCGTAGAAAACGGAAATGCTGTTTGACTTTTAGAGAATCGGGCACAAGATATTGCAGATAAACACAAGGCTTAAATAAGGAAAAACATGCCACTGGTCAACCTAAGGAACTCAATTAGAGTAGAATGTGGGGGGATGGTTATCTCCAAAGGTCCTGATTAACAGTTAGCTGTTATTTGCTTTTTTTTTGTACAACTTGTAAGGTTAATCATTATAGGCAGGGATGTGAGCGTGAATGGTAAGTGAAGAAAAAATAAAATAAAATTTTATTAGAACATAATATTATTAATTTCATATAATTTTTGTTAAAAATTTGTAAAATTTGCTTCTTTAAATATAGAAGTCAAATTTCCTGTAATTTATTAAATCCACTTTGCTGTTTTGTTGGCTAAGGAAATTAAAAAATCCTTGATGTCACTTTATTCGTGACATACAACTTCGTGCGTGAGTTGCTTGTCACATGCACATTCTGGGGCTTCCTTAATATCGCTAATAACATTGACAACTGTCAACGGCTTCGCGAAGGAAGCTGTCATACTCACACTCTCAAACACGCACATACACACATACACATACAGTTGTTAAGGCAACTCTCAGGACATCCGACAACCAAAATAAAAAATAACAACTCTGGGCCAGAATTAAATTCGCTGTCTGAATTGGAGGCACAAGCCGCTTTACTTCTTAACTTTTTTTTGCGCTCTGGTTTTTCATTTCCAGCTTTTGGGAAAAAATCATAAATATGTAGCCGGTGTTACTATATAAAATGTATACAAAACCAGTCTTATTCGATTTATATGAACACAAAAGAACTGACAATTCATGAAGGTATTCACATTTCTAAACGCTACACATTGAAAAAAATAGTATAAGAAAATATATGTAATCACTAGTCCCTCCATAAGTCAACCGAACACACAGCCTTAGTGGCTAGTGTGATATCCAAAAATAAAACTTAATAAAATAAGTGCACAATTTATGCATATTAAAAAATATATATTTCGAACAAGGGGACTCATATAGCAGGGAGGTCCTTCACAGCTCTCCGTTGTTTTGCAATTTATTCTCCTGTATAGTATTTTCATTTGCGTCCGCAATTCTTTACCCGCATGCAGAGAGAGACGGCTGGCCATGGCCAACATTTCCAACTTTTGTCAGGGGCACGGAACGCCAAGTTGCATGGCAGACATCGCCGTGCCACCGAAATTTAATGCGCCGCGGATTCGGAACTCCAACGCCTGGCAGTACGGCGGAGTCTGGGATCCCGGGTGTCCGGGATTCCAGGGTGAAGGCAATAAATTTTCATGCCCACTGTCAGAGCCGAGTTCGGTGTTTACTTTGTATGACGTTCTGGTGGCGCAATCCGGCTGCCACGCCCCCCAAAATGCCAGCCTTCCCGGAGCTCAGTGTCATATTTCTGGAGGACAGATCTTACGGCAAGTATTTTAACTGCCCAACGGTGTAGTGTATTACTCTCTAGAATGCAATAAACTATAACCTAGAGGGAGGTTTTTTAATAATAATAATGCAAAATATATTTTCTTAATATTTAAGCAAAAGCTTATTTGAGTTATTTTAATACTGATTGCTTAAAGAATACAAAAATTTGATTAAACGAAAATTAGGTTAAAAAAACACCACACAAAATATTTCCTGCTTATTTAAATTCTTATAATTACCTATTAATTTCCTGCAGGTACCTCTTCTTTGTATACAAAATAAAACCAAGAGCGTATTTCTCTTTCGCTTTGACACAAGCATGTCTCCAACTTTACTTTCATTTTTATTTCATACATTCGCTGTTATTTTCTGTCGTTTTTTGTACTTTTTTTAACGAGAATTTTCTGTCCATTTCATTTTTTGCGACTTTTGTAGCGTTTTACAGTCATATGAATATTAAATTAAATTTTTTCATCTCCCCCATGCCCATTGAGATTGTGAAAGGCGAAGGTGAGATGGTGTGAGTGGAAAGTACGCATACGTATTACGTATACGCAGCGTCTGCCTTGACTTTGCACGGTCGGAAAAGAGCCACTGTCACATGTGCAATTCATCAGAGGCGGCTATCCGCTTTTAATCAAATGCAGAGCTGACCAGGGAAACAGGGAGGTTGGGTTGAGGCTGCCACTGAGAGGCTTCCCTTTGACGACGGCTGACGTCTGCAGCCTCAAGATGGCAAATTGTGCCGGTTGCTCCATGCATTACCCGGCGGCCTGCAGGCCAAATGCAAAGCAGTTAGAGCTGCTGGCCTGCTGGCTGCTGTCTGTGTCTGATATGGCTCACTTCTGCCATTTATCTTCTTTTACGGCTTGCAAGGGCGTGGCCGTGGACCATTCAATTCCAGAGGTGCAAGGCAGCTGCTGAGCAACGCATGAGGAACGCATTCGGACAGGCACAAACGCAGGCAAAGTACAGCAAAGAGTGGGGCTTACAGTGGGAGAAATGCAGAGATTATCAATGAAAAATAAAGGTATTTATCGTGTGGCTAAAATATTACTTTTTATAATTGCTATTTTACCAAGAAATAGGTGAAGAAATCTTATAAAGTATTTTTAAAGGATTTCTTTGTTTATTTTACTTTTAATTTACACAGATCTAAAAGGAATTTCTATTTCAGAACTTGGGTTTCTGTAGTAGCAAATTATAATTTGTAATATATTTAGATAATTAAATATTCTATCAGTGTACTCCTAAAAACCCCATCAAATACACATACATTTCGGCACATGCCTGTGCATATTTGTGAAATTGTGTTTGAACTTTGGCTTTGGTTTCGGCTCTCTTCGCCTCATAGCTTGTGAACTGCAATTGTTGGTGTGCCTGATCCTGCTCCAGAGGAGCTGCCAGCTTGACAAACGCACAGTTCCCAGGATTTACTGACACCCACACCCGCCGAGCAGCAACGAGCCAATGTGATTGAAAAATTTGCACAAATTTTTAGCTGTGGAGCTGCCATTCTGACACTTAATCCTTAGCCAAGTCGAGTGAGACGCTGCCTGGGTTCTTAATAAACTTGACACTTCGACCCGCCGACCCTGCCAACTTTCCATGGGCATGTAAAATTTATGCTCTTTTAAGGAATTCATACAAAACATGACAGCAAATTGCACTTTGGCATAACAGCAAAAATCCATTGGTGTGGTTTTCGATTTTAGCCCTACATGATGCAATCCACAGCAGATTTATAATTCGTCTTTTTTTTTTGCGCCGCCTCTCTCAGCTCACGTTCGATGACATGTGCCGAAAATTTGAATCTATTTTTTGCCACCCAGGCTTTGAACAATTAAATTGCGAACTCGTGTTATGCAAATGGACCGGGAACGTGCCTAAAATTGCAATTAGAGCAATTGCAGTGCCGAACGGCGCATAAAATATCAATAAACAGTGCTTTGCAAACAGAGACAGAAATCCTGGCTGGATGACCAGGATATCTGGCCGGCAGCCAAATGGATATTTGTCGCACACAGAGCTGAGCGTCCGAGGATAATCGAAAGGCGGCAATTAATGGCCACCAGAGTTTGCAGCTTCTGCTCCTGCTCCTGGACTGATTGTGTGTGCTGGCCACTGATAAGGACACCCGGGACACTAATCCCTGGCAACCGAAATGGGTGACGACTGTCCGGTGAGTGAGCAGCAGAGAGATGGCCTCATTCAATGCAAATGGCTTAGTTAATAGCACATTTGTGTTTGTTCGGTTTTAAGGAGAGTCTAGGGGAAATACAGCCCGAATTTAGCTAATAAAAGCTTAACATGTTGTTTTAAGTGGAACTAACAGACTCAAAATATAATATGTTAAAACCCACTTTTCTCATTCAGCTTTAAAATTTGTTTAAAGTTTGGTCTGCGATCGAATACAGATTTTTAGGATGAAATTGTTATTGTGATTATGAAATCAAATTTTAACTGGCGTAGTTAAATTTAATACGTTTAAATAAATAAAAAATATACCAGTAGAAAAATACTTCTAAAATATGTAAAGCCTTGTTTGTTTGTAAATAATTAGCTGTTAATATAATTCACTAAAATATGTGTGCCAAACCTCTGTGTTTTTTGCTAATCAAATTGAAATCAAATATATTTTTTTTCCTCTTTTTTTCAAATGGTAAAATGTAATTGTTTTTTTGTAAGAGCGAAAGCATTTAATGCTTCCATAGGCTCGCTGTCACTTATTTATTGTTGGCCATATTTTGTTTGTAGCATCAATAAACAGATATTGATATTATTAATAACTTTTGATGGAAACCAATTATGGCAAGAGCCATTGAAATGGCTAATAATAATAATTCGAAATTGTTTTCTGTTTAAATAAAATTAATTTAATTCGACAAGCAAAGCCGCAAATGCGCAAATTGCGAGGTAATTTTTTGTATTGTTTTTCACCTGGTATCAATGCAAATACCTGTGGCTGCGAGAGCCAGCCCGCTAATACGGCAAATTAATTACAAATGAGCCTTCCAGTCCAAACCCCTCCATATTTTTGTTTGTAGACCCGGCGCCAGCCTGATTTTTAATTTATGCGCACCGCAGTTGATTTTCACATAAAATCCGATTCGTAGCCTCGCAAATCCACCGCAACTTAAAAGCTTAAAACGCCACGCCTTCGGATGGCGCTCCTGCTGCCGCCTAGGGTCCTGTCAGCATCCACATCCTGTGGCTCAGTGCCAAATCCCCGACCAAGGCTTATAAATTTTAATTAAAATGCGCCGCCAGATGGGAGGGCACCGCGCGTCATCAGCACCGAGCACTGCGTGTCCTCGCGGCGCTTATTTCCGCTTACATTACAATTACATTCGCCTTCGGGGGCAGCTGGCTGCCAAGTCGCATCCGCAGCGGCGTTTCCAGGGTCACCACCCGCAATCTCCGGGCCAGGTGCTAAGTCCGAGGTCCTTGCACAAATCTGCATTTTGATGGCGAATCCATCTGCAGCTGTGCAGGGCGATTTCAGAGCTGTGGTTAAGGTATTAGCTTGTGTAGTAGGTTAAAATCATCTGGATTGAGTTGCAACATTTTTGAGTGAGAAACAAATCTAAAAAATATTTTACAAGCCATAGATTGACTTTGTCAAAGCAAGGTTTAAATTTTTAGTTTACTTTATCTTAGTCTTAAATTCGAATCCTTAAATAATCAACTCGACTCGATTTTTCCCTCTTGAACGTTAAATTCTCCTCGACTATTACTGCCAGAAATGCTTGCACAGATGATACCCAGGCTCATCTTTTTGGCTTTCCGGCGAAGGCAACATTTGTTTGCAATTTCAAATGGACGTGGACGGTGGGTTTTTCTCGGGTTTCCGCTGCACTAATGACGCAAATCGGCCTAAATAACGAGTGGCTGGCATTCGGTCAACAAGTGGAGTGAGAAGGCCTCCGCGGAGCTGGCTGCGTTGCCAACTCAGCAGACTGTTTTATCCTTCGATTCCCACCAGCCAGTCAGTCAGGCCCTAATGAGACGCAATGAGGAGGAACCAGGCTATCGGGGACTTGGTCGTGAAATGGAAATTAGACTGCATCCCCAGCTGTGGCCATGGGCGTTCCAAAGGGGGCGTGACAGCCGGTTCAACACTTGATTTAATTAAGTTGATGCGAAGCAAACTCAGACCCAAAGAATTCAAGTTATGACTGCAAGAAGGGTTCGGATAGCTATTGCATCCTATAGATATTTATGTAAAGTATAGTATGTAATGCTAGTAAGGTGTGATTTAATTGTCACATTCACTTGGTGAACTTTTTCCCAGACGAGAGAGATGTCTATCAAGCTAACCGACAATGCTATGCGACAGTTCCGCGTTGCAAAGGTTTTCCAGGAGGCGGACGAACATACCGTCTCCCTGGACTTCTCGAGCGACGGACGACGTCTGCTTACCTGCGACCCCTCCAAGATGACCATCTACAATTGTGCCCGCCAAGCGGCGCTCTGTCAGGTGAACCTCCAGCACTACTGGCCGGAGGTAGCCTGCTTCGCTCAGCAGGACACTCGGGCCCTGCACTCTGCCTCGAAGGTAAGAGTCCTCAAGGGGGGTTTTCATACAGGCAAAGGATTGTGTACGGAAGAGGCATTTGACTTGAAGAAATTCCTGGAATTCAAGTTCTTTCTATTAAGAATTTCCCGGAATTCAACTTCTTTTTTTTGCAAAGTCCTGGAAATTATGTTTTTAATTTGTAGGAAGTGAGCAAAGTGTGAAAAACAACCTTCAAAGAGCGGGATTTTTGCTCAAGCTTATACATTTTTTATTTATTTTATATATTTATATTATATTTCTTAGTTTCATTATTAATTCATATCTTTTTATCTCACAGTATGACTGCGCTATCCGATGCCTGGATCTGGAGACGCGCCATTGCGTTCGCCTCTTCAGTGCCCATACAAGGTCTGCCCATCTGCTGGTCTCTCAGCCGGGAAGCCAGAACGTCTTTCTCAGCGCCGGTCGGGATGACCAGGTCTATGTGTGGGACTTCCGGTCCAGCTCGTACACCCACCACCTGAAGGAGCTGCATAGGCCACTGTGTGCCTTTGATCCTGCTGGACTGGTGTTCGCCACGAGCACGGGCACGCAGCGGATCGAGATCCGCGATGTGCGGATGCTGGGCGTAGAGCCGTGCCAGAAGTTCGACTACCAGTTCAGTGCCAGTGCAAAGTGGACACAGTTGCAGTTCGCTCCGGATGGGAAGAACCTGCTCCTGGGCACCGATCAGTCCTGGTGCTTCAGCGTCAATGCCTTTGACGGGAAGTACATGCAGTCATTTACGGGCTTTTCAAACGATAAGAGACAGTTGATGGAGGCCACCTACTCCCCGGACTCGCAGTTCGTGCTCTCCGGCGCGGACGCGGGCAGGATCCACATCTGGCGGGCGGACAACGGCAATCCGGTGGCCGTGCTCAAGGGCAACAACGTGGGCGCCGTTCGGTGCCTGCGCTTTAATCCCCAGGTGACCATGTTCGTGAGCAGCGATCAGCTGATCGTCTTCTGGATGCCCATGGCCCATGGGAAATACGAATGGGTGGATCGGCTTCAGCCGGGAGAATACACTACCTGGAAGGACGAAGAACATCCCAGATCCACCACCATAAAAGTGCCTCAACCAAAAAATATGCCCAAGCCGATGGTGGATTTGCAGCACTTGCGGAAGGCGCTGCGCTCCAGTAGTTGGAGTAAGAAACCCAAAAGACCTCGCTCCGAAGAAACCTTTGTTGATCTCACCAAAGACCAGGATAGTGAGAGTTCGGTGGAAGAGGGGGAGATATCGGATTAAGGACCTGCAGAAGCCAGTAAGGTGGCCAACTCCTTTCATGCCGGCGGGGGAGACGACTTCCAACCAATCGTCCTTATGCTTTTCAGACACAAATTGTTAAGTTCTGCCAGCAAATTGCACAGCTGGCTGCCCACCGACTTGCAAAAGTTCGCCCTTTTGGCCAAGTCCTCTGCTCTGTGTGTTATGTGCGCTTGAAGCACTGACAAGCGTTTCATTTATAGTAGTTTCTGTGGCCATAGAAAGAATTCCCTCTCTTTTAATATTAATGAAATCTTTGGCCGAAAAGCCCCAAATAGAGCACACAAATTGCCGTTGAACTTTCTGAAGTTGTAACTCTAATTGAATATGTGAATGGGTGCTCGCTCGGTGGCTCCCCCAGGAAAACTTTCCGTGGACCCCATGAAGTTTTGAATGCCTCGTCAGAGCCAGAGGCAACTGAAACTGTTAAGAATCTCAAATGTCCTTAGTCAAATGTGGATTATGTGGTTGACTAAAGTCCCGCTTTTAAAGAATATTGAAGAGTAGCCTTTTATTTTCTCCCTTTATTTGAGTAAATATTAATTATAACCTGTTAAGCATTTAACGAGTTCTTAACAGGTAATCTCCGTGGCTTTCACGGCTCCTTAAAGTACTCTTTAAATGCCAAAGTCTTCAATGTTTGATCAAAGTTGCGCTGTAAGTGTGCAACTGCCAGACACTCGAAAAGTCAACAAACTAACTAAATACACTCCTGCTGAAGTAGTTTCGGGTGTTGCAGCGGGGAAAACAAGAACAATAACGCTGCCAGCCGAGAACTTCTCATTATGCTAATTAAGTACAAAAGTTGAAAACTGAAACTAGGCAAACATAAATTAACGCATGCGACAAATGTGCAGGACGAAGGATTAACTTGGGGCTTGCGAAGCAACGGGCGAGAGAAGGAGAGGAAGAGAACAGCAGAGAGCACAAAGCGTGCGCCGGAAACGGAAGTCGGCGTGTCGCCATTTTGATTTGCATGGACATCACCATTAGCGCGGCAGAGAGCGCTCCTAACGAGCATCCTTTGAAGCGCATAAATGGCCTTCTCATCTCGCCAAAGCGGCGAAAGGAGAAATTAATTAAAAAGGTGGGCACGAAATCTAAAAAGAAACGAGCAGGGCGCGTGACTAAATTGTAAAACAAATCCCAGTCTACATAGTCCTTTTCTCATCCTCGTCAGATTGCCTTTTTCCATTTCCATTTCCACGCACCACAAATTCCTTTTCCCATGCGCCAGCCGTCCTGACCAATGACGCAGGAATATTTAATGCGTTCGGTAATAAAAGCGGACTTCGCTGGCCCCCAAACACTAATCTTATTTTGGGGCAATCAAATTTGGTCGGAGGTTCTATTTCGGCCTTTTATGAACTACAAAGCCGGGAGGAAACTTTGGCTGTTTTTCAGCTCAAGTCGGAATTATTGAGGAATTTTATGTACTCCAGAGGCAATCGGTTGCATGCATCGGCCGGCAGGAAACAACAAGTTTGACTTGTTCAGAAACTGGCTTACTGTAAAGACTAGAGATGGGCAAATGTTGAAAGTACCTTTGATGATTAAATAATTCAATGCAACTGTAGAACTATTATATTTCTTAAATTAATAGAAATTTAAAATGTAATACTAATACAAATGTTTTTTAATAGCTATTGTTTCATTATTCAAATCTTACTTAAATTGTGTACTCATTATATACAACATTTTATATTGTCTATATGTTATATTAAATATTTTTTATTTTATTATTTTATAAATATCGCTTGCTGCACTTTGTCAGCTCTATCAAAGCCCCATGATTTAAGCCCGGTTTCTTGTTATTATAAAGAATCAATTTGACCTCAATACCTCGCTTTCGCTCAATGGGTGACTACAAGTTGGGACTTGGGGCAAACTTTTAAATTACTCAACGGGCACTTTCAATAATGGCGGACCTGATTCCACGGGCAAGCCCCCTGACAAGGTCCCAACATGCCCAGTCAGAGGAAAAACTTTGGCCAACAACTGCCGCACGAAATTTACTCCTTCAATTCGCTCGACATTGACTTCCCCGCCTTTCCTTGGCCATTTCCCTATTTTCCCGTCCGCGCTTTGCACGAAAGTTGTGTTAAAGTTTTCTTTTTTGCTCGAAGGACGCGAGGCAGGATGTCTATTTCCGCCGCTGGCGTAAAAATAACAATCGACTTGCAGTTTGAATACGTCAGAGCGAGGAGCTTGGCACCGCTTTTCCCTCGCCTCTCCAAGATTTTTCCTTTCCTGCTTCTCTCTCTTTTCCCTTCCTTTTTTTGTTATTTCTATAAGACGGCGGGATTAAGTGGATTTTTAAGTGGCAGCAGCAAAAGTGGCCACGGGCTACGGATTAGGCCGCCTGTCCCAGGCGACACAATTACATGCACGTTGTGTTCCCCCTGGAAACCGTTTGACTCTTGTCAGGAGTGGACTTTACCATTGGCATGAACAGCACGTGCTAATGGAGCTCCCTTTGTGGGGTTTCCAGGAAGTCTTATGCTTTGGCTTCACAGGATATCGGGGGGTTTCGGTGTCCCCAAACGTTGTACATTAATAATTATCTGAGGCTATGTTTGCTTAGTGCCTAAAAGGCAATTGAGGGAACTTATCGATGTAAAAGCAAATGAGACTTATCATTGCTAAATTCATCTATAGTTGGTCTTTGTTTCTTGATTTTAAATTTACAAAGCTCAGATGAAACGGGTTCAGGGCCCATATCATGTCCTTCCTGATCTCCTCAGCTCCTTTTGTGTGTGTTTTCCTTGCCTGTTACTCCGTTTGTCTTGCCAATCAATCCCAAAATATATTTACATAAACTGTGAACATTCAGGGGACCCATTTGAAAGCCTCGGGCGATAGCAAAGGAGAACTCAAAACCAGATTCCGAGCTCGGCCAATACGCATCATTGGTTGATCCATTCTGAAACTATAATACTACCAGGCAAGCACCGAGATTGTGACATATAAGTGACGACTCGGCAACAGTTTTTCTGATGGCTGTGGGTTCAATTTGCCTTGTGATTGCCTCAAATTAACCGACCATTTCTCTCTACCCCTCTCGCTGAGTGTGTGTGGGTGTCTGCGGGGACAATTGCGACGATTTGGCAATTGTCCTTTCTGGCCAGGAAGGACGCTCTTGTTGCTTGTGTCTGCCTCTATTGCTGTCAGGCAGTTGTCAGTCACTCAATCGGGCATTCAATCAAGCAATTTTCATACAAACTCTCGGCAAAGTTGCGGACCCGAGAACCCGAAACTTTGATTTGCAATTTTGACACGCCGCTTAAATTGGAATTTTTGCTTTCAGCTCTGTAAATTTCGCCATCAGCAGTCCTGTGAAATGCAGGACAGTCGGAGATGTGTGTCAAGCTGAACTAGTTTCGGGACAGGCTGTGTTAGCAGAGGCTGACAATATTCGTGCGACTGGTGGGGAAGGCCGAAAAAATCATATTTATTATTGCGTACTGCTGTTTACAATTTTATATTTTATTTTTAAATATTTGATTTGAACTTATCGATCAAATTTTTTGTGTTCCCACAATTTTGAAATGTTCTTTAGTTTAATTCCAGTAACCAAAAATTTTAATTATCATTATTATTTTGATTTTTAAGGTTTAATAACGAACCAGCTCCTGTTTAAAGTGCCCTCGCAAAGTGCTAACAAGTTCATGAGCCAACACGAGCAACTCTAATGCCAAAAGGCACAACTGTGCGCTGTTGATTCGCTTTTAAGTGACGCTTTTGGCCTTTAACAGCCAAAACTCGCGGCTACCAAAGGTTTGTTTTTCTGTGCGTTCTCTGCTGCATCATGACGGTCCAAAAAAGAAGGAGTTGTAGGGGTTGAGGCCCCTTTTACAGCTCAAAGGATTTAGGAGAGCTGGAGAGTACACAAAAAGGATTATTTTGAATACATCCTTCTTTGAAATAAATATTTAAAAATATTCTAAAAATATATTTCTGTTGTTTTCTATTTATTGAGATAAGAATAAGGAAATAGGATTTTGGGAAATTAGTTTCATATTTATATTTAACAGCATCATTTATTAATTAAAAACAGACCATTATTCTGTCCCAAAAATAGTTCTTCCAATTTTTTCTTAGCGAAGAATATATAGTATACAATTGTTAGACTTTTTATGAAATTAAATATGTTTTCTTTTCTGCAAGTGCACGCTGCAAGCTCGAAGCGTTAGAGACACAACGAACATCGGTATCGCCTGCATCGCCGTTGCAATCAGCTTAACAGTAACTAGAAAATAAATTGCATTCGATTTTGCCGTTACTCTTGGTGCTGGGCCCTGTGTTTTCCTCCGCTTTCCACTCTCCAGTTTTTGTGTTTGAGCCTTATCCGCCGGTTTTGGCCGGACTGGGCCGTGGCCGAATGCGTGATTGGCCAGCGCGGAAAACAGACGCAAACAAAGCCCGCCGGAGAGACGAGCCAGCAAAACTGCCAGCTAAGTGAAAAATGCGCTTTGGGTAACAAAACACAACAAAAAAAAAAAAAGAAAAGAAAAAATGAAATACAGAAAGAATTGCGGAAAAGCGGAGGGATTTCTGCTTTTGTTTTCTTTTCACAGGCTTTTAATGCGATTTTTTCTCTCAAGGGGTGGGACAGTGGGAGGTGATGCAGTGATTTTACCCGGCTTCGGTGGCTAACAAATGTTGCCGCATTAAATAATGCCAGAAAGTATTTTTTAATTGAATTCTGTTTTCGCTTCTTGCTGCTGTTTTTGTCGCTCTTAGTTTATTTATAGCACAGGACAGTTATTGATATTTACGATGCTTGTGATGGCTGGCCACCATAATTATTATCTTTAATTATTAACGCCAGTAAGATTTATAATTATTTTTGGAAACATTTACGAATAGTTTTAAAGTGTTTAGAAAAAGAAGATTTAATTTGGATTGTATGACTTAATAACTAAATAACTACACTTTCAAAAAGAAAGTTACATCTAAAGTCATGTTAAATAAAATTAACTTAATGTATATTCTAAATAGGTTCAAAACGCAGGTAACATTAATTTTATAAACCAATTAAGAGCTTCTAAAAACCATTTAAAATCCGCACTCACCACACCTGTCTCTTAAGCCCGGTTGTTTATTTTATTTGCCATCGCCTATTATGACCCACTGGGGAGCATTTGTCGGGCGTTTTGGATTTAAAATACTTTGCCATTTGTTTTAAGCAGCGCGGTCAGAGTTCACGCCAGCCATTAAAATCAGACAGTGCGAGTGTTACACTGAATAAATCAAATTTTATTACCTAAGCGACAATTATTTAAACCGCAAAAATCAAAACAGGCCGCAAACGCCAACGAACGGCAGGACAGCAGAAGGTGCACAGGATTTGTTTTGTTTTGTATAAATAAATCCTCAGCTCCGAGTGACACCCGCTAGGACAGCATGATTTATTTCCGTTAACCACCAACGAACCAGCTATGTACCTTCGCCCCGCGGCCTTTGGTTTCTGACAATGACAACGCTGCGTATGAGTTATTTTAATTAATATAATGGCTTGTCAATTACGAGACAGACTGACACTGTGTCACTTTTTGGGCTCGGGGATATTCATCTCCCATACTCTAATTAATTACGGCCCCGAAAATGTCATTAATATTGGTTAGATAGGTACAAAAAAAAGAAGCGGAACCTAAGATAATACAATTAATTAAGAGGAATTTGTCCTTGTTTTTTGCCAATACTTGTGGAGCAGATTTCAAATATTTTAATTATAGCCTGCGCAAACTAATTAAAGCGATCCATGAACTCCAATCACGAGGGGAAGTGCGAAGGCGTGACAGGACGCACACGCAGCAAGTTTTTAAGCCTTATTTGTTAACTTTAATGCTGGCAGCCTGCTGGCTGGTGAGCTGAAATAATATCAGTGTGGGCGTGGCAATGGGGCGTACTCGTAGGCATGTGGGTGTGAGCGTGGGATTTGTATACAGAAAGAAAATGTAGCAAAAATAATGAACTATCTAGAAGTTTAAGTTGAAATTCAGTTGGAGATACCTACAGGGAAATTTTAAGAAATAAAAGAAATATAGTACAAAAATATTTATGAATTTGGATGTATTATAATACAAATGAGATATATGATATATATATGTTTTTATTATTAGCAATATTTATCTTTAAAGTTGGAGTAACACATTTTTACTTATTATAAAAACATTTTTACTTATTATAAAAATAAGATCATTTATGATTTTTTTTTTTTTTTACTCAATATTATATTTTTGTCTTCTGTGTACGCCTGTGTAGTTTGTTTGTTGTGCGCAGCAAATGAAGTGCGCTTGGCCTGCTCTGCTCACAAAAGGCAAAGGCAGCATAATTGCCGGTCGCTTGGCGGTGAGGGGCGTTAACTATATATATGATGTGGGCCACAGAGAAAAGGGTTTTCGAGGGCGTTCGGTGTGGGCGTGGCGCTCTGACACAAGAAGTATAAAGTTTGAAAAACTTGGCTAGATCCGCCCCATATGCGATATTCAATTAGACCTGCCATGAGGATATTTGCCTAATGAAGATATTAATTAGAAGCTTTATAAACACAGTAAAAGCACCTTTGAACATACTTATGAACGGATTTAGAAAAGGTATAAGGGCTTGTCAATCTTTTTTATATTTATAAGAATTTAACAGACTTATTTTGGCTTTGCATTTGTATTTTTTTAGTATAATTCATTATTATTTACAACAGTTTATTCCCTTGTTTTTTAACCCGCAAATATTTTGAATATTTACAACTGCTTTATATTCAATTATTTTGGCTTACAAAATACATTTAAGCTACCGTTATGTCTACAACCGAGCTTTAGTTAATCCATTTAAAATGAAAATCACGTTCCATATTCCCCAATCAAGGTGACGATGCCAACTTTATTAGGCATAATCCTCATGAGTCCACACGCTTTTTGAAATTCCCGCCCAATCAATCTGACAGCTGCTTAAAGTTTCCCGGGACTTTGTGTGTGCTGCCCTTCTGAATACACATATTTTATTTAATGTTTGCTTTGCTTCCGCTCTCCCCAACGCACGCACAAGTGTGTGGGTTTGTTTATTTTTACTGTCAGTTGTCAATTATTTTTATTGGCAGGTATTATTCTGTGTACACATTTGTATGCAAATTGTCAAGCACACGCAAGTGGTGGTGGCAACTGGGAGCGCAAGGAATCGCATGCGGGGCTTATGGCATTTATAAATTGTGGCATCAGAGCTATACACGGGTGTATGTGTGGGTTAAATATATAAGTTCCTCGGGGGGAGTGTGAGTCGAGTGTGTGATGTGTGTGTTTTGTGGGCGCGTCTAAAGTTGCATGTCATTGCCGCCTAATTTGTTTGCTCGGTTTTGTTTGTCGTTCGGCGTTGCTGTTGGTACACAGATTTCGTGGTTGTGTGTGGGTGGAGTGCTTGCCTCAAATAAAAACTTTATTATTTCATCTTGCAGCTGGAAAGGGGTGCCACAGAAAAATAAATGAGGGGCATGCAAGCACGGCTTAATGGACACAGACATTGTTATTTTCAAATTTAATGTGATGTTGGTTTTACCCTATTATACAAATATTTTGGAGTTGCAAAAGTGGAGCTATGCCATTCTCATAAAATACATTGGTCAAAAATAACCTTATTGTAATTTTTACTACATTTATTACACCTATTTCTATTTTCATGATTATCTCTTTCTTTTTTTAACGAAAATTAACTGCATGATATTAGGTTTGACTTTGTTTATTTCCCTTTTTCATTAAAATATAAAATATTTTTTAAGCTGACTTTAAAAGCGATCGTACAATTTTGTTAGCCTTAAGGAATTTATTTTGATTTTTACTTAAAAATATATTTTAATTAATTTGTAACACTTGGAATAATTTTAAATATTTGTTAAGTGTACGCTCTCTCAAATTCCTTGTAGTGAAAATGCCTTTCGCCGGCACTGGTGACTTCATTAATGCAGGCGCATCTCTTGAGTGGCAGCTCCGGGCAGCCGTGTTGCACCCAACCCTCCTCCCCAGCCCCACTTCACGTTCACTCACTGTCGGCCGATCCACGCAACAAATGCATATCCACTGTCAGCGGTGCTGGGCATTGATTCCGATTGCCAGTGGCAAACAATTTGCAATGCAACAGGAAACAATTGAATTTGCATAAAACACATGACCGTCGTCAGTCGGACGGCGTTTCTGCGTCGGCTGCACTTCACTCATTGAGTCCTTGTCTGGGTCCGACTCCGAGTCCTGTCGTCCGCCATTTCATGTTCTCCTATTACAGGCGGAGCTCTGTGGTGCATCCACGAGGGGATGGCAGGAGGAAGGACTGCGACTGCCGCTTGGCAAGGGCTTGCAATCGGAAGCCTGATGGCTTCTTAATGAGCCCGAACTCGCGACTTGAAAGGGTCAGCAGAGAGCCACTGAGACCAGCTGCCTCTAATGCCAATTGCCTTAACAGTGGGTAAGGTAAGTAAGTACACATCAAATTTAACATGTAAGAATGCTGTCGAATTTAAAATGATTCATTTAGGGGTAAATGCAGTTTATTTAAAATACTAAAATACTTTCTTATGACATTTTAAAAATCAATCTAACATTTGTCAAATTAGTTAATAGGATAATTATTTTATTAATATAAAATATCTTTATATTATTTATACTATTTATAATATTTATATTTTTTAGCATATATGAAAAGCCAATTTTAAAATTTTACTTTCCATAGTACCAAACTGGCTCTGGTCGCTCTTTCGACTCTATTTTCAATATTTTCCAGTCACGCACGGGTCGCGTAATTTTTGCACTCAACTTTCCATTTTTCCATCACCCCTGGCCTCCCTTTGATACCCGAAGCTCTGCTGATGTCATTTTCATTATTTGTATGTAAAAACCATTTCGCGGATTTACTTTCAACTTTGTGCCGTTGCTGCCAATTGCCCGTTGGCAATTCCAATGCAAATTGCGAATTTTGAGCTGTCAAATTAAATTACATCGACAAGTCAAAGAGGACGCCGACCGACAAAACAATTGGCCAATAAAGTGAAAATCATTTTCCATACGGCAACGCCAGAAGGGAATGAAACCCGAGCTCCTACTTCTATTTCCCGACGGAGGGAGAACGGAATAATTTCCTCGGTTGTGTTATGAGAAAAGCGCGGAAAGAAATCTCAATCTGATGGTGGCTCCCGACGAGGTCCTTTCTCGGGAGACCTGGGCGGTTAATTAGCATTTCTGATGATTTATGTGAGCCGGCCCCCATGAAATATGCTTTGAACCTAGTGTGAGTGTGAGTGTGTGCGAGTGTGCCGGTGTGGGAATTTTGTGATAAGAAAATATGCTTAGCGTTTTGTCGGGACTAAATTGCGTCCGTTGGCACAAAAGTTAATGTTCTGTAACGACTCCGAAAGGGTTTCTCGGGCTGCTGTTGTGGCCCATTTAACACTATAAAATTATTATCGTGCATATTCGAGGAGGCCATGCCGGAGAAAGAAGAAAAATAAATTACGTCCCCTAAAGAGGACAAAAAAAAAAGGTTTACCAAAGCCAACGGGAAAACCATTAGCATAAATTCTGGGTCGATGTTGTGGGCCTTTTTATCAAGTTGTCGCCACAATAAAAACGTTTAGTAATTATCGGGGAAAATAAAAAATAAGTATAAATAAAAGGCGAGTGGAAGGCAACTCAATGTGTAAGCTTGTCGATAAGAGGAGCCCTCAGACTCATGACGTACTAACGTATACTAATATAGTTATCAAAGCGCTGTCGTTACAAGACTGCCTGCGTGTGGGCCTCGACACGCTAGTTCGCCTTCGCCTTCGTGTTCGGGAAACTCTTTCGATAAATTCGAATGGCAAAACTGTTTAGATTCTGCACTTATAAAAAATCTATAGTTAAATTTCATATAGGGATTTTTTAAAGAGAAAATTATAGTTGCAATGTTCTTTTAAGAATTAAAATTTGCCAAACCCTTAATATTGTTTTACTTTTAGCTTTTAAAATTCGTTATTAAATATTTATGCTAGTGTGGGGCTTTTAGTTCACTTAATTTCTCTCAGTATATGTATTTTATGGGCGCTGGAATGGAAGAAAGGAAGCATAGAAGACCGAACTTTACAAAATTGTCTGGGAAGGCAAAGTTGTCAAGGGTTGATGGCCTCACACACGCATACACACACGCAGGCACGTTCTCAAACACACACCCACTCACGCCCACACGTTCACATACAAAGCCTACAATTGCCAGAAGGTGTTCGATTTTCTTGTTAGCGGCAGGTTTTTCAAATTGCCAAGCGACAATATCCATCTATAGTGCCGTGTGGAGCGTCGAGTGTGGAGCAGGAAGCGGAAGTGATGGGCGGCGGAGGCTGATGAATAGAAGGGTAGGGTGAACAGGGGCGGGGAATGAGTTCCGTCTGACACCTCAGGCCTCATAACGAACCAATTAAGTGCAATTTCAGAATATTATTACGTATACGCCGTGTGCGCCCCTCCTGCGGTTGCGGGAATAGTTGACAACTTTATGGTCGCTTGACTCCCCTAATGAGTTTTCCAGCAAATTTTAATTGAATTGCGGCGAGAGGGAGTAGGGATAAAATATGTGGAGCGTTCTTTACGTCGAAGAAGCCAAGTTAAAATTTAAAGTTGGCAAAGGGAAGGAACCTTGGTTGTGAATGTTAAAAATTGATATTTTAGAAAATTACACCAATAGGATTAAAGTCTGTGGAGAGTCTTAAATATTGTCTTTATACCAGTATTACCTTTTCAGATTGCAAGTAGCAATCTGTTGTTAAATTTAATTTCCAAACAGCAATATTTCATGCTCAGTTTAAGGCACGTTTCCGCCTGATATTGAAAAGCATTAGCTGGGATATAACGAAATTTCCGTCTTGGCTTCCCATTTTCGGTGTGCCACTTTTTGCCCGCTGCCACGCTGCGGCATACCTTGCGGCGCCAGCAGGACATGCTCTGCGGTCTGACATCGCTAACGCCGACGCCGACAATGTCCTTCGCCGTTGTCTACGCGGTTGCTGCCTTTGACATTGCTGACGTGCCTCTGAAGTTGCCAGCTCCGAGCTGCGAGCGGTAAATAAACAAATAAATGTTTAGCCAGCGAGGCCAGCGAGTCCCGGCTGCCTGTCTGTGTTTACACGCAGCTGCATTAATGCGGACGGCTATGGGTCTGTGGCCCTAGATCTGATTTAGAATGCAAGGGAAAAAGCGAAAAGGATAACAGCTTTGCATTCATAACTTGTTGAGCATTTGCTAAATCTGATTTCAATTTAAAAATAATAAGTTAAATTAGTTAAGTTTTAGTTTTTCGCATTTAGAGTAAACAACTCTTAACTAATGTTAAGTTATTAGATGCAACAGATGTATTTAAAATAAAAATAAAAATAAGTAATTCCTACTCCTGCAATTATTGATTCATCACAAATTATTAATCAAAAGACCCATGTTTATTAAACCAGCTGGTATTTTCTGTTGAAAATAATAGTGATTTAGCTAGACAAATTGACCTTATTTAATTGAAATGAATGCATGTTTTTTAGGGTCAAACCAGGGCATTTACCATTTAGTCATAAATATTTAAGCAGAATCGTAACCCGTGGCAATGCAAGCTGCGCTAATTCCCACAGAGAATATAATTTAATTACACAATTTCCATGCCATTTGTTGCAAGAATGCGCATTTATATTATGAATAAATTCATTTGCTGCTTTTCGATTTCCACCGTTTAATTTGTGATAATTTGCATTCGGCTCTAGGTCTGCTCCCGAAATCAATAAACATAAAATTGCGTTCGTTGAAAGTGTAAAATGTTGATTTCCATGCGATTCGTTATTATTTCAATTATTTTTACGCCATTGCGGTGAAATTTCCACTAAAATCGAGGGTTATGCAGTTGCGGCCTGGGCCCTCTGAGTCTACATAATGAAAATGATTTGTGTGCCAGATTTGGTGTTTGTCTGCGTTTATGGCCCAGAACTGTTGGCCACACTCCAGCGGCCGTTTGCATAATAAATGGCAAGTCGCCATGAAATAAATTACAAAAAGGGAGAGCGGGGGGCGGCAGCAGCCAGCTAGAATAAACTGGATCAGGTAACCGCAAATTACGTATACGACACGTGCGACTGAAAAGGGACACAAACTAACACAGAGAGCCGACAGCAGATTAGCCAACACAAAATGACAATTCATGTTGCCTGCTTGTGCTCTCCCGCTGTGTTGACTTTGTTTCATTTGCGATTACAGCTCCGCACAGGAAGCTCACTTGGAAAGTCATTAAAAAATATGACAAATTATGTGCTGAGGGCTGGGGGTGGTGCTGCTGCGGGGTAACTTTTCCAGTTGATGCTGCTGGATGGCAATAAACTAAAGTTAGCAGCTTAACAAAACAATAAATGAAGTTGGCAAATGCGATTGTTATGCTTCAAACAGAACAGAAAAAAACCAAAAAAAAAAGAAAACAACAGAGAAAAATGGAAAACGGAAGACAGGACAAAAGGCGAGCGGAAAACTTTTCCCTGGCAAAGTCCAACTTCGACGAAAGTTGGGAGACAGCGCGAGAGGTGGCTACAAATTTGCTCCTCAAATTGCTTTCACGCTTCTTGTATTTAAGTTTCAAGTTGTGCCGGCTTTCCTCTATCCTCTTTTTTTCTTTTCCCATTTTCCTATTGACTTTTCGCTTTGTGCAAAACAATGTGTGTTGCCTAGTTTTTGGGGGCAATTAGTGGGGAGCGCGCAACAGGTGGCACCGCCGCCAAAGCGAATGTGCAACTCATTGCGAATTCATTGCAGGCACGATCCATAGAGAAAAACGCCAAGGAGGGGAGAGAAGTAGGAATTGTGATTTCCCCAATGATTATGGGCCATCAAGCTGGCACATATATATGTATATATATTCATGTCAGGCAGCAGAGCTCATAGAAATGCATGGAAAAGTCAAAAGAAGTCAGCTACGGATGCTGGTACAGGTATGCTAAATATAGAACAAGGCAGGAAATATCCCTATAAATGTGCTCTTGGGAAAGGTTTCACTTTAAAGGGAAGGATTTCATTTCTGGTAAATTTCCTAGATAAGATTTCCTTAAGGAGTATGTTATAGTTGACTTATCAGGCCTTGCTTTAATATTAATGCAGTCAAAGACAGTATCCCATCATTTTTTCTTACAGATTGACTAGCTTTCATCTTCGATTAGAGCTCAATTCAAACTTTTTCCCAGCATAAGTATGCATATATATACATTTGAATATAGCATCTTTAACTGCGACATTCGCACTCGTTCCGCAGACTTTGTCGCAATTTCCACAAAATCAACTGTGCAAGGAACGGGAAACTTTGCGCTCTACAAATTGCCATACTCCTGGCTCTGGCTTATGGCCAGGCTGGGAAAACCATGGAAAATCGGGGAGATCTGGGAGAGACTGCGGCGAAAGCGATGGGCAAAAGTCGTGCTGCCATTCCGTGTGGCATTTTAGTGGCCATTGCCATGCAATTTATGCAATGTTTGCTTGCCGAACACGAATTGCAGCATTGAGATTTGCAGTTCGATGTTCCAGTAGAGGAGCAACAGCACCAGCTGCCGCTCTAATAGCGAAAAATTGGCCAAATGCAAATGCTAAGCGGTAATTAAAGTGCAAACTAAACGAGTTTGCTGCGGCGCAATAATTTCTCAATTAATTTTTAGGCCAACCTATTGCCAGAAGCGGCCAATTTATTGATGGTAATTGGAAAATTATGCACAAAGGCGTGCCGATTCGGGTGTGTTTGAAATCGTGTAACCTGCCATCCAGCGGTGGCCAGACACGGTAATGCGAGCCACATGTGAGTCCCCGAATCCTCGTGGCGGATACCCAGAGCAGCAGCTCATTTTTAGCCGGAAATGAACTAGAAATGTAGCCGAAAAGCAGCCGCCGCTGCCGTTACGAGAACGACTTTTGTGGCGAATCGAAAAATAGTTGGCCATTCGAGAGCCGCAGAAGGCAGACCGCTCCGTTCAATTCCATTTCGAAGGACTGCGAGTGGGGCAAAGTGAAATTAAATTAAATTTCCGTTTAACCCATTTCTGTCCCTGGCTGTTATGGAGACAGCATTTGATATCTTGTATACCTAAGCTGGAAGTCAGAGCTTTGTGAAGTGAGAGCTCTTGGATAAATAAATTGCATATTTCATGCATATATTATTATTAATATTGCTTATATTGCAAATTAAAGTAATAAAGTATAAAATGTTAAAAAACAAAAGTAATTTTATACTTTGAATTTATTATATTTTTAAATTGTTTCAATAATACAATTTAAGGGGTTATATTTTCTTATATATCAAATTCCCTGTCTAAAAATGAATGGAGAATATTTCACAAATTGGTTAAAACAAGCCGATGTAAAACCATCAAGATTTCTGGGGGTTTATTAAACTTTAAAGCTGCCAAATAGCCACCGAATTCATATTTAATCAGTGAGAGCTAAAATGCATTTGTGGAGAGACGATTTTTTTGGTTCTGCGGTTCTTTCACTTCCTCCCCCAAAAGTCGCGGGAGCGTGACAATCGTAATGAAAAACTGATGTCAAAACAAACACACACACACACACATGAGCCAGTTGGGAGCGGCACAGGGGGACAGGGAAGGAGACGACATCAGGAGCTGAAATGAAATAGTGTCGAGTTTTTGCCAGCCTTGTGTTTTATGCAAATTCTTTTCGCTCACCTCAGCTCAACCGAGTTTGCTGTTTGGACAGGTGAGCTGGCAGTGGCCCCCAATGGAGGGGGCGTGGCAGGCGGGGGGCTTAGCACAGAACACACAGCTTTGAAGTGCAGAATAAATAAAATGAATGAGCTGCCGAGTGTTGTGAGTGCATAATGTAGTAAGCGCTGGCCGGGGATAAAGGGGGTGGGGCCCAGGAATATATACACCGAAGGTTGCCGGAACAAAACATATTTTAAATGGTGTTTAAATGTCAAAGAGATCCCAAAAGGACCTATAATACTCCACCTGTGGCCAGGACAAATAATGGTGCGGCTTTAAGGTTGTCTGCTTTTTGTCCAAGAGTTTTTATTATTTTTCTAAAGTTCCTAACAAAAATTTTTCAACCTTAAAGAGATGAAGAGAACAGTAAGAGTCTCAGAATGACATATTACGCGAACAAGCTTGCTTTTATCAATGTATCAGCAAATGAATGAATTGGTTATTTGGCTTGTTTCGATATCAGAAACTATTTTTAGTAAAATATTTGCACAAATCTGGTGTAGAAGTCAACGGAGTATTCGGCCGAACACAAATTGATTGATGCTCTGCCAGGCCCGGAAAATCGCACAAAACTTTTGAAAACAATTGCAAAACGCGAAACAGAGAACAGTGCAGCAATTGTCACCAATGTCTGGGCAATATGCCAGCCGAGGCTGGCCATAAATCAATGTCAATCGAATCCCGCCACTCATGCATCAATCAGGCGAAAGTCAATCAAAAAATTGTAAACTTTTGCCAAGTCCCGGGTACAACATTTTTGTGGTAGTAAGTCTCTGAGTCTCCGAGACCGAGAGCGAGCCAATGTCTCATTAGAGTGAGTTGTTACGATTTCCGTTTCCTATTTCGACCAACGCATAAATCAAATTTATTAGAGCCAATGCTGTCGGCAGCCTCGTGTCGATTATGTGCCACAAATCAAAAACGCACAAATAACAATTTGAGGATCCAAAAATACGGGAAATACTCATGGCGAGAACAAAAGGAGTGCTGCAGCACTGAGGGAAAATATTAAGTGGGAAAAGTCATAAGGAAATTTCGTACTTAATTTGTATTATGATTTATGATGTATATTTTTTTGTAACTGATTTTCAATAAATTCTTGAGTAAGAATATTTATAATAATATATCAAACCATTGAATCACAAATCAAATGTAATAATTATTTTACTAAATACATTTATATTTTATATTGAAAAGCAAACTCCCAACCAGATAAATATCTTTAAGTTCAAGGCATTTTCTTCTCCACTTTTCGTACCCTAGTAATCTTAAATGTCCTACCAATGAAGACCCCTTTTCCTCAGTGTGATATGAGGCCATAAATAAAATTTTGCCATGCAAAACCAATTTGATGTGAGGGGGCCCAATTGCTCGAGCGGCAGGAAGTGATTGATTTATGCTCGCCTGCCTGTTGCTGTAACTCTTTGGCCACAATTTCGGTTTTGGGCCGTATTCACCAAAACCAAATGTTTTATTGATGATGTGCGACGCAGTTGCCAATTGTCGGATCTTCTGGTCCTAATATTTCACTGCACTTTGTTAGAGGGGCGGTTCGATGGCTCTTTTTGTCGGCTCATTGCCCCGGTAATTGATACGCTTCGCCTGATATTTTAGTCACGTCCCCTAACTAACTTTGCCAAACAATTAGTTTCAGTTTTTCCCTCCCGCGCTCGAATGGAACGGAAAGTTTTCGCAAGTTTTTCCGGCTTTTTCAGCTGCCAAGCTGCAGGCTGTTGCTTATCACAATCCGCTGCTGTTTCAGCTGCTTGACAATGAACTTTTCCGAGTGACAGTTAAGTTTTCTCTCGATCGTTGGAAAAAGGGGAAACACACGCACATGTCCCTCGAAGCAGTTGAAAATCGAGCTTAAGCCCTAAAAGGGACAACGATGGAAAGCGGATAAACTACATGTTACAGAAATAGAACGAAAATTCCAGGAAAAATAAGAGGAGGGAAAAACAAAGCCCAGATAAAAATAGAATCAAGGAAGTGTTCGCCCAACGCAGGGCCAAATGTTGACTTAAATAACTAATATTGTTGTGGAGTAACTTAAGCCAAATATCTGGCATAAAACTAACCTGTGGAATTTATTTCCCTTATTTTTTACTACTTAGTTTACCTTGTCTGAGTAAGCCCAGTGTATTGACCATTACGTAAATCCCCTAAACAGTCGAAGGAAAACTACAAAACAAACGCAACAGTTTGCCCGTTGCAACCTTTTCAACTCCCCATACAAGTGCTGATTTCCAACGTTTTTCCGCTTCTGTGTGTTTTCCCTGCTTAAGCCATGAGTATATAAATATTCTATATACATGTTCGGGGCAATCCGCTTAACTGTAACTGGAACTCGAGCACAAATTGCATTTGGCGACCCTCGATATGGGCAGCACACTTTGCTCCCTTCTTCCCCTGGAATTGCAGAAACCCTTAGCTACTTCATTGAACTCGCGGGGAGCGGACGCGCATTTATTTGCCATTTTTCAAATGGAACTTTCGCAGAGTTTATTGAAAACTACACTCAGTTTAATTGAATGGCCGGGCAAGGACTTTAAAGTGGGGACACCCCTCTTGTGAACCCTGAGTTTTCTCCTCTCCGGTTTTCAAAGTCAAATTGTGTGCGTGTGGCAGAGTTACTGAGGCCACACAATGCCAAAAGTTGGCCGCGTGTTTTCGTTTTTCACACCAAAAACCCGTTTAAATTATAATCCGGCGAGGGGGGATTATGGGGGGATTATGGCATAAAAACAAAGTCACGGCCTGTAAATGGCCACCGAAAGTGGTTCAGGGCAAAACCTTTTGCTCAGCACTTAGTTTTCAATTATGAAAATTTGCATTACGCCCGGCGCTTTCGGCAAGTAAAATATTGATTCTGATTTCGCCCAAATTGATTTCCCCGCCCGGCTTTCTCTCTCAATTACTTAATTGCACGGCGACCCAAAGGACGAGGACACTGTCGAGCAGATTAAACAATTCCTTTCTGCGCTTAATTAAGGATGCACAGAGCAGTGCATCCGTGGACTCGGCTAAGTGACTGTTGAATGGCTGGTTCTTTCCCCCTTAGTTCTTCTGCCCTAGAAATCGGATCCTGGAATCCTTGCCCATTCCGCGCCCCTCAATTCGATTAGTGACAGTTGAGCTGCACAAAACCCCCATTCAAACTGTCCGAATGCAAGTTCGTTTCCACTTATTGTTCGCCTGCTTAAAGTAGTTCTGGCTTTTGTCATATGCCAGCAAGTCATGCGTTAATTTTTTTAGTTGAGCAAATATAATGCGTTCACTTGGGCAAACTAATCACTGACAAAGTGCAGCTCGGAGTACTTGCACTGGGATAAATTTGATGAAAACAAATATTATAAATGATTAAATATTGGCGTATCCTTATTAATTGTTACAACTCTATTTTTAGATGGGAAAAAGTTTTTAATTGTAATACTATGCTTAAATAAACCTCAACGGTTACTAAGAATTTCAATGATATTTGTAAATATATAGAAACTTCTCTCAGCTTTTTTATTACTTCACACAAAGCATTACTTTAATCTTGAGCAAATTAATATTAGTTCAAATACAGTTTCTCCACACTGTGGACAGAAAATCCATCACTTATTTAAAGAATGAAACTGAAGTGGAATGCAAAGGTCTGGGAGTAGGAGAGTGCCTTAAGAGTGAATCCGACTCGCACAGGTTTAGGCAAATCTTAGAGCCAGATATCGATGTTGATTTATGGGAAAAAGGAGAGCCTATATTGACTTTGAACTTCGATAAAAATAGAACAAAGTAATCATCAGCAAGATAGATTCTACGCAGGTACTGCGGATTCAGTGAAAATGAAAGATAAATTAAAATTCATCTCAAAGTTAATCCCTTCTCAATTGATTTCCCCAAGGCTCTTCGCCCAAGGATGCCACAACATTTGCGCTAATGAAGTGTTTAAGGAAATTAAGAGTACGCATACGCCATGTTTCCCACGCAAAAACACATACACTTAAGCACAAATATAACCACACCACCACCACCACTGCGTATACGTAATGCGAGCTGGCGTGTAACTCACATTACGCATACGCCGTGTGTCCTTTGGGTGGGTGAGTTAACGAAAATAAGCAGAAGACGAAATTTTTAAATAAACATTACCATATCTTCGCCGTGTATTTTATCCGCTCCCAGGGACAAAGGCCAAAGCGAAGCCCGAGGAAAGTGGAGAGCGGAAGGAAAGAACAACGACGAGCGAGGGGAAAAATGTATAAATGTGAAATAGGGAAAACAAGTTAACGCTGATTGCACAAAGCCGGCGGATTTGTAGACGACTGCACAGTCAACGATTTCGAGGGGAGACTCACCTTTGGCCTCCCGGCAGAACAGGAAAAGTTAAGCAAAACACGAAATTAAGAATGGAGAATGGAGAGTGGCGTATGTGTGTGTGTGCGTAACTGTGTCTGTGTGAGTGTGTGCCTTGGTGTTCTGTATGTATAAAGGATACATTAACAAAATTAGCGCAGCAAGGCGTTCAACCAAAGACGAGGCTTTCAGTGGCTTACACTTAAAAACAAATCAAAATTTTAAAAATAAATTTAGTTTTAAGAAATATTTTTGGTAACAAAATAAATGTGTTTTCTTCGAAACTTGGTTATTAATTAAGAAGAAACTGAAGCGATTGTATCTTTTATTTAAGATAAATATTCGTAATATCGTCTGAGTTTTTATATATTTACGTAGTTTGTTTACCCTTTTTAATCTTTATAAAATTCAGTAATTTAATGGTTAAAGACCTTAATATGTTTTTGAAATATTTTTAAAAATTTAAGCATACTTTTTTAAGTGCACTACATTCACACTAACAAACATATACACTGAGACTGTCTAAAATTTACCCCAGGCAAATCATTGAAGGAACAGGAAGACAGGACTCAACTCAAGCACTCAACACTCTTCGGCAAATTGCCGGAAGTTTCATGCGATTAAAGCGCCATTATCGATGTGAATTATTTTAACGTTGATTTCACTTCGCCGCCGTTCGTTCCTTTTCACCGTCACAGGACTCCACGACGGCAATCAATTTGTTTCGGGGAACCTTAAAAGTAATTGCCAAGCATTTGTCCGCAAACAGAACGGAAGTTTATAATAGAGTAGTGAATGCCAAGGAAAAAGGTAAGACGAGGCCAAAAGGAGTAGGAAAAGGAGACTAGCTGAAACAGCGACAGAAAGTTTTCACGCAAACTTGAAATTCAAATTAAACTTTCGTTAGTTATTTTTTCATGATTTGTTGCTTTCTCGGTCTCCCTGCCATTTATTATAACTTTCCTTGACTTTCATTTGAGCAAGACAGAAAAAGGAACTCGATTTACTTGCTTAAGGTAACTAAGATCTGTTGAGAACTCGAATTTAAAAATGTAGAGGATCATTTAAAAACATATTTACATTATATCCTTGAGAACTTTGTGTGTTTTAAACTTTAAATAACTTTTAACCGCCTTTAAATTTGACTTTGGCGAGATGAATGACCGCAGTATTCGCGGCTAATGAAGTCAAAAGGGGTTCAATGGCTGTTTGATGGACTTCGGCTGCCTTTTGTAAATATTTAATTAGTTCAATTCACATGCCGCCGCAAAATCTATTGACTTCACGGGGGTTGGCCACAAAAGAGGTCGGCCTTGGTTACGGACGGACGGCAGGCAGTCCGGTGCGCATCGCCTAGGGCTGTCTAAGGCTGGAGTTCGGCTTGATTAACAAAGGGCCTTACCCACTTCCAGCTAATTAGCATTGCATAGTCAAAGTGCCGGGGATTTAAGCAGCGTCGTAAGCTCCAAAAGGAACCCAAGGATACAGGTGCGGGAACCGGGAACCGGGAGCAGCTGCGTCTTTGGTTTCAGCCGCCGGAAAGCTCAACAATAAGCCGCAATGCACACGCATCGGATCAAAAGGCAGGGGAGCATGGCCAAGCAACTAATTGGGTAAGGGTAAGTTAAAGGCCAAAATTTAATTGAAATCAAGTTGAGAGAAAGTAAAATACTCCGTAAGGTAATAAATATAAAAGGATGTTTAATAAGAAGCAGATAAATAATAAATAAAATTAAATACACTTCAGTTTCTGCTTTTAGGCCTATTGAATTCATTTCAAAAATACAACAGATTTAAGAACTGTCACAATAAAATCATAATATTTATGGAATTATCGATTTTCCTTTACATACAATAAAATATTTCCGCCCAATGTGATACATAACTGCATCAGAGCACAATTTCAGCATGTACTGTATTGCTAAACAATAAAAACAACTCTTTGTTTGCGGCGACATAACGCTATCGTTAAATCAGAAAGGCCAGTTAAATGGCAAGTTTGTTTCATAATTAAATGGATTATTGACAACCCGTTTGCCAAATTGCAATCGAATGATAATGCCAAACAATTGAAACTCGTTCTGAATTTGTGATACAATTCATGGTAATTGAGGCGATTTGGCAACATATTCGAACCGCAGACACTTTTCCAATTAATATCCAGCAATAGTGGTGAAAAGTGTCGATTTATTATGCAATCAATTGTGCTGACAGTCAATGGCTGAAAAATATTTGTGATAACAAACAATGGCAAATGCATAACGAATGCAAAGTCTTTTCACAAACGACTTGTTACACTTGAACAATGCAACAAAGTCCGGTGTGGAAACGAAATGAGAGAAAAGTGGAATCGTTTCAGGTGAAATACTTGCATCTACGTTATATCATTTTGCATGTGCTGAATGGGACAGGCTTTTGCAGTTCTCCACTCATATCTGGGTACTTTTGTTCCTTTTTCGACTGTCAATATGTTCCTTATCGCTCGGCACGAAGAGAGCATCAAATCAATTTCGGAATTTTTCAAATAAAAATCATATAAAGTTGTGTTCTTTAGCTCCAGCTTCTCCTTCGCTTCTGCCTCTCCTTCTCACCTCTCACTTTTCGTTTTCCACTTCCACTTCCGCCTGCTCATGTTTACAAAACGGAAATGCCCGTAAAAGTATGCTATAAAAGTTGTATGGCCAGAGCCACGCATCAACGACGGCGATTGGAAGGGAAATGTACGAGTATCTGCCATTTTGTACAAAGGAATTGTCCGTGCTTTTTGTGTGCGAAAGCGAGTTTGGGGGAAAAGTTTATGGTAAATAATTCAAATGTTTTGCGTACTTCTCAGAGCAGAGCGCTGCCTGTCTGGGTATTTGTAGTTGTTTGTTTCTCCTGTTTTTTTATTATGACAGGCCAAATTACAAAACGCTAAAAGGAAGCGCTGATGGTCAGGTAGGTAGCTGGCTATAATGTTGATGATGTAGTTATTAAATGGCTGTTTATTTTAAATTATGATTCTAATAGCTTTATATTTAAATTAAAGGATTTGGTCATGATGATGAATTTTAAGTTAAGTTATAAGAAAAATAGATTCTTTACTTGTTCATAATAAAAAAAGATATGTATAGATTTTATTTTAGACTGCAAAGTGCTCCTTAAGAATTCACTGAACTTTAAAATTCCAACCAAGACCAAGCCAATTTTCCAAAAATATCCACACACACAAATAACTTGGCAAGTTGGCTCCTGCCAAAGCATTGAAAATGTCAAGTAAACTTATTGAATGGTACCGAATTTAGTTCCTGTTCACTTGCCAGCGATTTTGACAGTTTGCTAAATTACGCGACATTAACTTAATAGACTTCTATATATTTTGGCAGACATTTGGCAGCTGCAGTCGTCGCAAGTTGAGAGCGGCACGAAGCCCGAATAAAAGCCACAAGGCTGCAAAAGTCCCAAAAAATAACGACAAAAAATAGGAAAAAAAAATAAAATAGAACACAATAACAAACGGGGCGAATGTGAGTTTGTGTATGCGACCGAACAATCTATATGTCGACTCCCAAAACTCATACAATATATTTTCATGTATCCCCTATCGACTTTGGCCGCCAACTTCTTGGCAACAACGTGCTTCGCTCTCAAGTGGGTGATTCTTTTTTCGTGACTCCTCGTGCTTTCCCACACATTTTGATTGAGCTCTAGGCAGTCCATTTGCAATATGGCTGACCTCCAAACAAAATATCTGGCTAGCCATAATTTTTAAAGCACACAATCGGGGGTGCGCTTAATGCAGTTCCGTTGCACGCTCTCTGACTGCATTTGACTGCCTGCGTTGGGCTGACAAAAGCGAAAAAGCAAAAGAGCAATAAAATATCAGAGAAGGACACATAAGGATATACTCTCCCAAGGAGAAACCAAGCTTGAAGTGGAAGATAATTTTGTATTATTAAATTATTATTTTAAAGTTCAGAGGGTAGTTTTCAAAGTAATACTTCACTTAATGATGTAATATCTAGAATGAATAGAGAGTGATCAAATAAAGCAGTTTTCCTCAATTTTTTAATACCTACATATTCAATATTCAATACTTACAAATACTCCTCTTACGAACGTTAAGAACCGCATTGATTTGCATAGTTTTTGCATTTAAATTCCCTCCTGTATGGCTAAGCAGCTTGTCACTCTCAGCTCTGCTCAGATGATTTGCTAACCCCTCGCATTTGCATTCGCAGAGCTCTCGAACGGAAAGCGTATTAAAAACTGTCACGAGTGGGACGGGTGGGGATAAAGAAAAAGGGGTAAAGGATAAGCGCCTGTGAGTTGGGTATGGAAAAAATTGCATGTGCAGCAGAAATTAGTGGGGCCATCGAAAGCCCCTGGCTGGCTGACTGCCTCTCTGCTGCTGCTTATGCTGCGTTAAGCAATGAAGCAGCGCACTCACACAGATACCATCGCACGCAAACACACTCACTGCTGCATTCGAAGGACTCTCCCACACACACACACACGTACTGGAGGGACTCAACCCTCTTTGCTCTCGTATATCACTCAATGTTATGGTTATCAGCAACTGTTGTTGCTGCTTCCGCCTGGCATTGCAGTTGCTGCTGCTGTTGCAAATGTTGCTGCTGTTGCACTGCGCATCAGTATGTTGCTGTTACATTGGGAAAAATGTAGTGCAATAGTTATATATGCATTAAAAACTATTAACTACAAAATAATATCAAAAGAAATTCTTATAGTAAATAGTTGTGGAGGTCAATATTATTAAAAGATGTCCAAGAAGGGAAAGAACATTTGTTTAAAAAAGAATAATACGTACTTCGTGCCTAAAATATTTAATTTGTTTATTGAGACGCCGTAAGATACTATATATTTTTATTTACAGATTATTTTAACCTTGTTTGCGTCCTCCTTTTTTTGAGTGTACATCACCAGACACTTGAATTTGCTAACAATGCACGATGGCGTTAACATTGTGCTGTGTTGTTGTCGTTGTCGCTGCTAGTTGTCAAAGTTGTTGCCATTGTAGTCCCTGTTGCTGCTGTCGCTGTTGCTGCTGCTTTCTCCTCTGCTGCCGTTGTTAGTTGGCATCCATAAATTCTAATATTAATGGCAAGGGGGCGGACCGTATCTCCTCGGTGCTGCCTTTGATGCTTCCCCTTCCATGTAAATGTCAACCGAAGGCAAGGCAGCCGAACAGAATATCCCCTGATTGCGGTTGCAATTGCAGAAATTTTTTATTCGGTAAACATATTTTTTACAAAATTTATTTACTCCCCAAACGCCCATACAGATTCCAATTCAACTTTGCATTTCCTTCCTCCATCGTTTTCCTTTGCACAAAATCCAATTTAAGAGCGCCAGCGATGAGTTTATTTTAAGTAGTTTTACTGCGAATTCCCTCAGGCATTTTGTGCGTTTGGTTCGTTTGAAAATGCCAAGGAACATTAAAATTCAATACACAGTCAAACATAAATTCGATAACTTTGAGTTCGCTCAACATGTTTTATTTTGGTCCAGCCACGTGCGTATTGCAACAAAATTGAGAAAAATAAATAACAAGGAGGCGAGGTAGGGTTGGGTGTTGCGACTAAGGGATACCGGGCAGGCGGTAAATAATATCAAGTGATTAGTAATACGTGCCTACCTTACTGGAATTAAAAATTAAAGTACATTTTTGTCTTGTAAAAGTAAGGGTTAATATTTCTTTTTAAGAAATACGTGGTCTAAATATTTATTAAACTGACAGGGAGGCAAACATAGAAAAAATTTAGTTTAAATAAATTAATTGCTTACAGTTTTTTAAAACGAATATACCCAATTAATCAACTTACACCTAGTATAAAAAGGACTATGGAAAGGTGTGCGAGAGTGTGACGCGTATAAATTCAATAGAGCAAACATGCGAATGCCGCTGGCAACAGACACACACACATACGCACACTATCACGAAACCCACTCCACCTCCTCGTGCCCACAGAATCGAAATAATAAAATAAAACTTTATTGACACAAACATAAAACTCCCCAATGGACGTGTCTCTCTCGCACACACGTGCGAAGGACCGAGGATGGGGATGGGCAAGTGGGTCGCCTCATACGGATAGACAAATTTATGCATGTGTAAATATTGTTGCTATTTGATAAAAACATATTGACAAACATTTGCCGAATCGAACATCTAAACAAATTATGGAGCTGTCTCGGCAAAAAATTGCACAAATAAAATACATTTTTCCCCATCGATGCAACACAAAGCTAGAGGTAAAAAGTGTTGACAGTGGTCCAGACATGGTTGCAAAAATATTGCCGGACAAATTGTAAGGGAAGTGATAGAGCATACTTCTGGTTGGGGAAAGGGGATTTTTTTAACGCCTGAAACCGGATAAATTCAGTAAAGCTGTATTGCTGTAAAAGGATGTATTTTGTAAATGAGGAAAGCGAGTTGAATCCAACTTAAAATATAGCTTTTTTGGGAATAAATAAATAAATGTCAAACCAATTTACAGATATACATAGCCCATTCCTAAATTTTACCTTTGGATACTTAAAACCTTAAATAAAAACTTTAAAAATAATTCCCGGTCTTATTCGACAAACACATTAAATTAGCAATTTTTGTGCTCCATTAAACAATAATCTGGCTGGCAGAGTTAAATGGTCTTTCCTACAATTATTTCATTTAAAAAATTCCAGCAATCTGCATATCATAAAAGAACATGCAAAGCATTTTTCTCGTTCTCCCCTTTTCATTTCTTTTTTGGCTAGAAACTTTTTATGGTTAAGCCTTCCACTGCTGCTGCTGCTGTTGGCTCATTTAACGAAACAATTAAAACGGCTTATGCACTAAACTGGCAAACACATTTATGCGACAGAATGGAAAAATCCCAGCCAAGTGCGAAGAGAAGGCACCCGAAATGAGCTGAATTTGCATTTGCCGCCTAATAGAACTTTAATTGTTTTGCAAATGATTCAGTTGTGGGGACTGGGAGCCAGGAGCAGCAGTTTAAAACGAACCGAAAAGTTGGGCAACCAAAGACTGAGACTCGACTCCGCATAAGATATGCAAGTTTATTTTCCATAATGTGGAAAACCCGGCACAAACAGCAGCAACAATGAAAGTTGCATGCAGCCCGGCCAGACTTATGCTGGAACTTGTTCTCGCACACGTTATTGGCCTGATAAAGCGAACGGGCACGTGCAGCGTGAGGCAGCTCGTTACTCATTCTCCCTCAAATATTGGCACAAAGAGAAATCACTCACTACGTCTAGCTGAGCCTTTAAGATAGAAAGATGGAAAATGAGAAAGCTTTTAAAAACATTAGTTATTTATTCTAAAAATCCTTAGTTTGGCCAGTAATCGTAGAAATAACTTAGTTCTAATTCAAGGTTCAAATTAGAAATATATTTCCAGGAAGAAAAAGTTCCATAACATTTTATGAGTTAAATTAGCTTTGATATTTTTTATAAACTTCTATCACATTCCCAGCCATTCATTTTTGACAGTGCCTTTTCCCAGGCGCAGGAAACGTGCGAGATTCTTAGGCAAATGCTTCACAGTTTTAGACATGTGCGCCCATTAGATTGAACAGCAGGATCAGCAGTCAGGACGAGTGAGGAAGTGTGCTGCTCTAACGCGCGTGTGTGTCTGAGTGTCTGGTCCTTGTGCGAGCCTGTCTGTGTATTGTGCACTATGGCTGCAGCAGCAGCAGCAGCAACTAATAAAGGCCTTTTGACAAAGCCTCACGAAACAGCAGGCAACGGCAGCTGATGTGGCACAACTTGGGCCATTGAACTTGGGCCTATGCTACTCCCCTCTCTCCTAGTGCCAGTTCCATCAGTTGCCTAGTCCGAGGAATGTCCTCTTCGGTTCGCCTGCTTTGTGTGTCTGTGAAAATATTTTCAAAGTCTTAACCTCACTGGGTGAGCAATCATAAATCAAATGCCACTGCGCCGTTCTACCTTTTGTTGCTTGAGTGCCCACATATACACACGACACACACACACACACAGCTCACACACACGGGTCAGGCACACACAGGCGCAAGCTGTCGTCGTTCTGGTGTAGCTTAAATTTTATTTATGGCTGGAAACTAACACACCAAAAAAAAATACGAACACACACACAGACGTTGGGGGAGCGTGAAAATAAATAAAGAAAAAATGGCAGAATACCTCAAAGCGCACAAGCAAGCACACATCGCCAGTGTATAAAGTTTTGTGTCTATCAACGCAGAATCCTTATCATCGGGTTTAGGTATTTTTCAGGCCCCTTTGTCGGTGGTAAATTTGGTCCGAGGGTCTCTTCAGGCATTCTGATTTAGTTTTTAAAATGCGAAATAAAAGATGAGTGTTTGTGGTATTTTTAATAGAAATTCATAATTGTTGTTGAGTTATTTATATTATCTGATATATTTAAAACAACCCTTCAAGGAGATATTTCAGTTTCTAAAATATACTAAGGCTTCACATTTTCTCTTTTCCCGCTAGCCAGAAAAACACAACTCCAAAATAGACCCAAACCCCTTGCTGGGAATACAGCAAAGATAGATAATAAATAAAAATTGACAAATTTATTGCCCGGACACGATGGCTGGCAAGTCGGATAGACGAGCGATGAGACAGGGACAACGGGGCGGATGAGCAATCCCGAGTAAGCGGCTGATTGAAGCTGACATTTTGCTGCCAGAGGCTGAAAACATTTGCCTGACTTTGTTTCAATGCCTGTCGTCCTGCCAACGGATTGCATACGACGAATAAAAGGATGTTCTAGTCATAATGTTGTGGCAGGCCAATGTGTGTTTGTGTGTTGCCTGAATTGCGCATATTTTATATGTATTTTAGCAACTACTACGCCGGTTGCCATAGCTGTTTGGCAGTTGGCAGTTAGCAGTTGCTTGTTGGCGTGACCCGAAAATGGCGCAAAAATGTGTCACGTTTCAATGCCTGCCCATGCGGTTTTAACGCAATTAGCCACAACAAATTACCATCATCAGCGACATCACCCTCAACATCATCATCATTGTCGTCATCATCATCGTCATCTCGATTTTCCCATCGACCACGCGCATCGCCATCATGAAGCCGAGTTCTTGCTGCTGGCACATGAAACATGCGACTTTGGTTACACGGAATGTCCGTCCACTGACCTCATCCCATCCTCCAGTGGTCCAGGGTGCACTGTAAGTATTATCCATGGATTATAATTTCGAAAAAGATGAGTAATTTATTTAAATGTACCTTTATATAAGTATTTAAAGTGTACCTTTTAATAATTAATGAGTGTAATAAATGATTTTCTTGCTTATTCTTACTATGATATTCATTGAAAAATCGTTCGTTAAATATTTGTAATAATTATTTATTTCGTTGATTGTTAATAATATATTAAGCTGAACTTTTCCCTGTGTACCAGTATGGTGGTGAGCGTGGCTTTAGCCATGTGTGCGTAGAGCATTTGTGGTACAATGAACTGACAAGTGTAATTATGTTGTTGCGCTGGGCGGGGTTTCCTCGCTCTACATAACCGCTGATTGCGAGCTTATATAAGGGCAGTTCCTGTTGGAGAAGTTCGCCTACAAGTACCGCGGGTTATGGCATAGCTTCATAAAAAAATCAAGCGGCTAAAAGATATTGTTACTATATAACCTTTAAGTTCCAAGTCGTATTCAGTGTATAATGTTTGCTTTACCAAATATACCTTATCACGACTTAAAAACTTTTTATTAATTAATTAGTTAATCAAGCACATGATCGATTTGTTTGCCAAGCAGTATCACACATTTTTCATTTAATTATACTCTCCTAAAAGTTTCCTTTTTTATACGTAAAAGTTTTTCCTTCACCGATTAACACCGAAACTTGGCATATCGCTCCATCCTCCACGCACACATCTTCCTTCACTTAACGAAGGCCTAATGAAAATTAGTTGGGCTGGAAAAGCTTCAACTAATTATGGGGTTCCATGCGGAGAAATCGGTGCTAAATATTTAGTGGTTCCATGAGGTCGACGACAGATTAGTTCACCTGCTGAAAGTTGGCAAATTGCAGTGGCCAAAATGGAGACATTTGCCATTGTACTTTATTGATATGGCCAGACAAGAAGCTGCTAATTACATTGAAGCCCCTGTGTGCTCAAAAAAGAAGATTTTCTTAGCAAACTCCAACTCTTAAATGAACGAAGCACTTAAAGTTTACGTCATCTACTTTATACTAGTTTTCCAACTCTTGAATTCAGTGTGCTTGCGCTGTAAAAATTTATTAAATTATTCGTATGTTTTCCAACGGGCAGAAATTCATTTTAATTGATCCAGAATATTTCATTTTTCTCTCAAATTTGTATTTGCAACATTCGCAGAGCAATATGAAGTTTGACCACAAAAATTCATTTTGGCAAAAATCTGTTGCAACTGAATTTTTAGTTCAATTGATTATTCTAATAAAAGTCAAGATATATGTTTTTCGAAAGCCATTGAGTGTGGTGAAAATGGAACTAAGTCGAGAAAATAGTTTGTGGTTTTGTGTGCACCAGGAATGCTTATAAAACGGGCCAGAAATATTTTACTAACTACCCAAGGTGAGCCATATTTTCCCATCAGTTTTCATAATTCCCAGGCTGTAGCCTAATTCAGGGCTTTCTGCTGGGGAGGTGTGTGTATGTACGGTAAAAAGGACAACTGAAGGGACTGCAAGGACGTCGAGGGAGACAACAAAGAGGCACTTTAAGTGAAACTAAACAGCCATGCAAGTGACGTTGTCGGATTGCGGTTGCCGGCAGGGAAACGACCCGAGGAAGGGTTATAAATGTTGGATGGCCGGGTGTCCTGGTTGTCCTGGCCATCCTTGCAGCCCCTGTCGTGGCAGCCAGTTGGCCGTGTTGCCGGCTTGCCCAGTACAAATTAAAATTAATGATGCACTCACAACATCACGGCACGGCAAGGCCACAGGGGGGCTGGCTGGCCACATAAAAACTACTTTACATGCGGGTACACGTTGTCGCAAAGGCTAAGCTGTCCCACCTGGCCGAGGCGGGGGGACTCACCTAATTTAATGCTGAAATTGCCACCTCCTCCCCGCTTTTTATCTGCTCTGTCTTTGAAATAGCGTTGCCAACGTTAAGGTGCCGCTTGCTAAATGCTTGCGGCTTCCACGCCAGACACAAAAGCGAGGCATCCTTTTTCCCAGAGAGATCCTGTCGCACACATTCAGAGGCGAGGAAACCACTTCAATTTATTTTTGACCAACATATGGCAGCCAGCAAACTGGGAAAGTCAGCCCAACACGTGCAAATATTTGTAGAAAACAGGGTACTTATGACCAGTTAACAGAAGTTTAAACAAATACCTATGACATTATGCATTTATGGAATTAATGATCCTTTAGTTCGTTTCAGATAAATGGAAATATCTTTTAAGGGTACATATAATTTACAAGGCAACCTTGGCTTGTGAAAGTATATTATATATTTTGCTACTTAACTCTATATAAAAATGATTTTCCAGAGCGCTTTTTATAGGATTCCGAAAATAGATATACTACCTTTGCCTATTATTGCCACATCCAGAATAAATCAAAGTTAATTCCTACAAAGCTCAAAGTTTATTTTTGAATTCTATAAATAACTAAGGAACATTGAGAGCATAAAAGGGAAGCCTGCTCGTCGTCGTCGTCCTTTCAGCTAACTAGTTAGTTCGGGTATGGGAAAAACAATGGCCGGCAACATTGTTTCCGCCTTTCTGTTGTTGCTTTTCGGCTTTGTTTGTTTTGGGCTTCCCTTTTTTTATCCACACAAAGGTGTACGAATGTGGAAAGCGTTTTACTGTTTTCCACTTTTGATTATTGTTTTTCAACAACAATTTTCTTTTCATCAGCATTTCAATTAGGTTGGAAAACGGCAGGCGCCATTTAAGCGGGAATTTTAAGCCACGAGAGCGGGAGGGGGCGTGGCAGGCCGCAAAAACCTTTTACACGCCCTGATGCCTTCCAATTTCAAGTGCTTTGGCAGCTGCTTTGGCACTGCGACAAAGTAAATTAATCCATTAGAGCGTTGGCTTCGGTTTTCTGCAGCCTTTTTCCTATTTTTTCTCCCACAGATTTTTCTTTTACTTTTTAATTCTTATTTTTCTTTTCAGCTTGACGTGACCTGGCCTTAGTGCACTAAAAAAAATATGCTCTGGAAATCCTTCAATGTGGTTTTATCGAGACTCTAGCAACCAAAACTTCTAAAAATAATAGTAGTTTTTTTTTTATTCAAATCTAGATAAAACTTTAAACAACTAATTGGAATATCTGCGATTAAGTTGAAATTATTTTTAATAATTAAATAAATTTTTGATGTGTAAAAAAAGCTGGAGGCGATGTGCGGAGAATGCGGATGGTATGCAGCTTCCATCTTCAACAGCTTACACTTCAATTAAGTTTTCCCTCGACCGGCCATTTGCCGCAGAGCTGACTTCTTCGCCTGCAATTTGGCAGCAATTATTGAAGCTTTGCCAATGGCAAGAGTCAGGTCATCCGGAGGGAATAGAGGTGGAGTGGTAGCGGGTAGACAGCTCCGGACAATATAAATAAATTGCAACTGAAGCCATGGGAGGGACATGGGAAAATTTGCACTTGAGGGAGGGGCTGCACATTTACTGGCATAAAAAGCAGTTAGATAGAAGTATCTATATCCTATTTTGTGACAGAATGTCCTATAATTATACGTATATATTCCTCTTCCAAGTAAGTGAGCCCTTTTTGTGGCAAGGGGAATGTGTGTCAAGCACTTAATAATCAACCCCGTCGTGTGGCCAACAATTTAAGGCTAATTTCGTTTTCCAAGTGAAATATATGCCAGCGCCTTGCATATTAAATATGCTGGAACAGTGGGTCAAAGAGGGGAAATGGTGTTTCATTAAAAATGGGGTTGCAGATTACAAAAGGGATACTTTAAAATTTTGAACCCCTGTTATTTTCCCTTATTGTAAAGTCTAGAGTTCTTTAGGCATCTTCGGATTAAAGTTGTATATTGATTAAATATTTTTAAATAAATAAATTGACTGATATCAAGTTGAATATCTACTTTAAAGTAAGAAGAACTGTTCTAGCTTAATAATGGGAGTGCTGAGAACTCTATTACAAAATTATGAATATCTTAAAGTAAAGGACACACAATTTTATTTTTTTATTCCGTGACCTGACCACCGTGGCATAGGAAGAGTATTATTATATACATACGTATGCATAATAAATACAAAATATAAATATGACCCGAACCTCGAGTGTGTGTGTGTTGACAGGAAAAAAGAACAAGGCGACATTCTTGTTTATTTCACTCTCATTTTTCTCCCTTCCTCCTGATGTGTGTGTGTGTGTGTGCGAGTGTGTCTCGTACATTATGCAAATTATTTGCACGAGTTTTCAATTTTGGTAAAATGCTTTTGGGCATTATTAAGGCTCACTGTGGCAGACAAGCAAGGAGCAGGACATGTACCGAAGGCAAGGCGGCGGGATGCCGAGGAGTATGATTAAAATCCTATTTATTTGCTCCGAGAAAGGGGGAAATCCTCCAGAGAGCAGAAGAAGCCGTGATCGTGACTTATCCTTGGGCCAAATAAAAACGAAAATTGAGTTATTCCCCGAAGGTCTTCATATATCTGGCACTGATAGGATAAGCTTAGCTGCTAAGCCCGGATTAGAAATAACCCAGTAGAGTCCAGCGTATCCTTCCTATATTGTTTTCAACCAACACACATCTCTGGGGACGGTTGCAGGCCATTTTGCAGTCTCAGGCAAACACAAGCGACAACTTATTCACTTTTTGTTCTCTCCCCCACAAAATGCCCCCAAAAATAAACTGCGGCCAAGGGCTATGTATGTGTATGATCCACTCGTCCTTGTTGGTTCTTGTGTCCAACTTCATCCGGACTTTTGCCTCTTCAGCAGCCAAATGAGCCACTGACAGCTGGGGGGAAAACTCGTACCCTTATGCGGATTTTGCCCTCAAGTAAGATACATTGCTCCTCCGCCGCAGAAATAACAAAATTGTGTGCGGTTAACTGCAAGGATTTGCCCAGCAAAGAGTTGATGTCGGTCGGTCATTACTAAAGAATTAGGAAGCAGCAAACTTCTGGGCCGGAAACTTTTCAAGAAACCAGAACATATTTTAATGATGTGGCTGGTCTGTGTCCCGGGTAAAATGGAGGAAAATAAATGTATGCCTTGTCACTCGATTGTATTTATTAAATATTTAATTTTCGTTTTCGTTATAATACCATTCTTTGATGGCATCACATTCCTTAATGCCACTGCAGAGTAACTACAATTTAAGCAGATTACTCGCCAGTCGATTGGCCATAATCCTTTTCTGACAGCAAGCAATTGCCCCCAGCATCGTTTCCATTTGATTTAATTGCCTGTTGGACAACAGGGCGCATTATGCGCCAAGGAAATTGCGTAAGGGTGATAACCATAACCACGTAACCGAATCCGCCGCTCACGTGTCGCAGGCAGAGCAGGCAACAGCCGCCACGTAATCGCCAGGAACTGCCTATCAATCGGGCCTCGGCTCCGGGCCCGACTTCCGGCTGGCAAAAAATTAATATGGCTGGCATATGGCGTACACGATTTTAATGGCCGACATGACGAGGACAGCAACCGGCAGCAGCAGCAGCAACATGGGCGTCTAACAATAGACATGACAAGCGACTCGGGAAGCGGCAGATGTTGGCTCAAGTGCCACACCCTCCCATTTTCCCCTTCCACCTCATGCCATAATGTTCTAATGTTCCATCAACATGTGCTCCTTTTACTGGTAATCGCTTACAGGCCTGTTTATGTTTCAAGAAAAGTTGGAAAATGTCTTAAGCATTATTTCTCCGTCTTTATTATACTTGATAATTAGGGCTTGAAACGAGAGGCTAGTCATTTTTTAACCATAATAATAATTCATATTTAAATACATTTGTAATGGTATGTATGGTGTGTATGGTAATTTGGATTATTTTAAGTTAAATCGAATCTTAAAATTAAATCGAGAATGCATTGTATAATTTAATGCTTATTTGAAATTAATTACAATGAGTTTAATATGTTTCCTATTTGGTTATTAAACAATAACAATGAATAATTCTCTGGCCTGTTTATTCAAACGACTCTTTGATTTAACAGAACGGAAGCAATAAAGAGCTGTTGACAAATAGTTGAACTCATTTCTTTGCACTCATAATTTATACATAATTTAAAATGGCTTTGTAAATTTATTAACCACATAAATTAGTATTAATCATAAATTAATGTTAGGTTCTGACTACGGAAAATGATGCTTTCCAGTTACTTCTTATGCTTATATAATGCTCCATTAATAGATAGGAATCAAACATGCAATGCTAGTTATTCCGAGAGTCTCTCTGATCTCTGGCACGTTACACATACGCACTGTGTTCTCCATTAACGGCCATTTCCATTTCCTGCCATCGAATTTCCTGTGGGGACGTCACCCCAACCAATCGAAAACAATCCAATCCAAACCGAGGATGCTCACGTTCATGTTGATTGCACAAAGCCCTCGGCAAGGCAGTTTACAAGAAACAAATTAATGGCCACGCTGATGTTTCTTTCCTTGGCTCAATGATTACACCGATAACTTCGCTTTTTTTACTCCGCACCGCCTTCGTTCTTCCCCAGCTCCGAGCTGTTTTTCTTGGCGGATGAAAAGTAAACAAGATGACGGCGCGGGGCCAAGTGAAAATGTTTGGCGCGTGTCTGCCACAAAAATTGCCGGAAATTTGTTTGAGCTTTAAATTACAAATCATTATCGATGCGCATTATAAATTTTTTGGGGCTGAAAGGAACCGGCAGCTGGACCTCAAGGCGATTTCCTAATGCCAACGACACTTGTGAAATCACTTTGAATAATATTGCATTTGGATGGGGGCGCTTTGTGTGTCCTTTTGAGCAGATTAATTTCCGGCATTTAGCCGTAATCCCCCAGTTTCTGGCTAAGACCGAATGGAGTGGCCATTGGCCAAGCAACCGGCCTTGGCAATCGATGCAATCAGCTAAGGACCAATTTACCAACATGTCAGCGGCAAGCGAGGAATGTGGAGCCACAACTGGGGGGAGAAAGCTTTAGATTTGCACACATTACCACTCAATCTTCATATACTCCTCAGTGATGTGCTGGATTTCAGGCCATCGCAGTCCCCCAGCCCTCCTGCCCGTCCCCCTGCTCTGGCTAAGTCCTTCGGCCAGGACCTCGGCATGCACATGATGTCCACATGGCCGCAAAGATTTATTTACAATTGTGTTGAGACATAATTCCCTTTGATCGATTGCGGGACCGTTCCCAAGGGATGTGTGGACGGGGAAGTGGATGTGGCTGCGGAGCTTTGTGGTCAGTTGTAAGTGATGATTCTTTTGGTCCCGTCCTTTGTCTTTGCTGCTGCACTCGTCCGACGCCATATTCGCTGCAAGTCTCCAGGGAAAAGCGCAGAGAGCTGGGAAGGCACAGAAAGTTGAGAAAGCAGGGCGATGGAAGCTGGCAGAATTATTTGCGCAATTTATGTGGCTTTGATTTCATTGGCAAGATGTAGGGGCCTGGCTACAGCAATTTATGGTAACTTGATAATTTGTGCTGGCTTTTACCAACGATTCAAAGGAGTTGTCCTCGATGCAATTAATTTGCCTGACATGTGACATTGCCAAACGACATTAGAATTGGGAAATTGCATTCGAGTTCGATGCTGGGGATTTGCAGAAATGTTGACAGGAATCGGAGCCACCAGTGGGGAAACCATAACGAATAAATGTTTTTCCATTGCAAAATGAAATTGCAATTTCACAGTTTGCACAAATCTTTGGTGTTAACTAGCCGGAGTCATATGTTTCATGCTAATTTATAAATGAAAAACAATTTTAAAAAGAAATTTCGACATATACGGCCACTTATATGCTTTTTTGGGATTCAGTGGATTTTTTTTATACATTTTGAATGATGAATGTAATCTTTTTCAGTTAAAACACTTTTTATAATTATATTTTAATTGCAGAGACGATTGCAGAGAAAATTAGCTCTTAGATATATAGTTATAAACTTTATTGATTTATTATTTCATTTTTTTATTGTTAATATATTGCTAATACATATATCTGTAAAAATTATTTACAATTCTGGTTTCTGTGCAAAAAAATGATTTAATTATTTACCATATTGATAATATATTAGTATTTTTTCTTTGTGCAGCTCCTCGGGTTAATAATTGGCATGGCCCATGCTATAATGAGAGCAACCGCTCAACTATAAATGCTAACCCTAACAATCCTTTCTGAGCTCTCTGCCATTGCAAAGCAGTTAGAGGATCTTTCGCCCCTCGCCGCTCCCCGACTCATTCATCAAAAAATGTGCACTTAACACATGGGTAAGGCAGCATCGAGCATTGCTGCCTCATTCCTGGGTAATGCACATAAATCCTTAGAGTGCGCACTTAACTCCTTTTTATGCTGCGACAAAGTACATTTACTAATGACCAAGTCAAACAATGGCAACGGCCAAGACGCCGCGGGAGCAACGGGAATGGGACTCCTCGTAGTCGCAGCAGTCCTGGAGGAGGTCCTGGCAGTAAACTGAAGTAAAGTGGAAGTAGCAGCGGGGCGACCGAGGGACGCGATGGGGACTCGGCCCACGAAGTAGCAATTTACGCGCTCAAGACGGCGACAAAGCACGCAAAACGGAACAGCAGCTGGCTCGCAGAAGGGGTTGGGAAAGTCCTGCGGAAAACTGCGGCTGGGGGTGCGGAAAATCCTGAGAGGGAAAGCGCAGCACTGAGCTGCAAGTGTCGGCGCGGCTGCATGTTAATTGCTGCAGCGACGGCAGCAACAACTGCAAACAGTGGGAAAGCGTGTCTAAATAGCGTAAATTCACACAGACATAGACACAGGCACACTCGCACTGGCACACACACCGACAGGCGGGCAAAAATCTTTCTGCGTATTGTGTGGAAATTGAAAAGCGACTTGGATACCAGCCAGGAAACGCCAGACGTTTTCCACACTCTACATGCTAACTACATTCTCTGATTAGCCTTATCAGTAGCATTTCTAATTGAAATGATTCCCTTAATTAAGGATTTCATTTGTGGGTCAAGAGTGTCAAGACATTCTCATGAATAAGTCATTTATTATTTTAGGAAAGTCTATCTTTTTAGTTTAACATTATTATCAATTTAAGAGATGTTATATTAATGGGTCCTTATATATATTATTTTTAAGTTTCTTCCAAGTCACATTAGAGGTATATACAATAATATTAATTAGGCTTCGCATAACATACTCTTCTCCTTTTCAGTCTTGTAGATGCATTTATTTTACTTAATTTTTTATCGGACAAAAAAATATCGATATCCCTTTCTATAAACATTCCTAGTCCATAGTCCTCTGAGCTCCTTCCTCTCTCCAATTTGTACAGAGTATTCCCGAGCAGTAGGTGTCGCTGTCATTTGCTAGCCTGCTAATCCGCGACAGTGTGCGCTCAACAGGATATCAAGCGGAAAAGGACAAAAGGGCGCTGCATACGCACAGGCTGAAAATGCAAATTTCCTTTTGGAGCGGAGTTTAAAATGTTGATGAAGTAATTAGTTTAATATGCGAAATGCCCCTGACTGCATGTGCGTGTGTGTGTTTCGAAATGGGCAGGCAGTGCGTGTGGCGGAGTGTCTGAGGGCGAGGCACATAGAGAACTGTAATTGAAAATATTCAGAACTCGGGCCAAAAAGGTACAAGGGCAAAGTCGGGGCGCCTGGGCATTGTGAAACTTTTTCCATTTATTAAATTTGCCGCACGAACAGCGCCGCGGATTCTTGCAAGAGCACTCGTCTATGTGGGTAATGTTTAATTATTTGTGCAGCACATGAAATGAAAATTTCTACAAATTGCTGAAGCACATTCCGGTAATCATCCCGACTATAGATATCCCACAAGTTCTGCAATTAAGATGAAAGATATATTTAAAGCTGGTGTACATTTATAATTATTATAAATTAATGTAGCTACAACATTTTCCTGCCGAAATTGTATACGGGAACAACTTTGCTCATCAAAGCCCAGCAAAAGTTTTGCCTTTTGAGCCAAAGTTGTCAGTGTCAGTCAAGTATTCTCCTCCAACTTGTTTGAATACTATACTTTTTGAATCACAGCTACATTGTCTATTTTTGTTGATCCCTTTAAATTCTTAGATCATTTGTGTCAGTTTCAGATAATTGTTTTTATTGAAGCTTCAATATAAAATATGCGTCAATTTCACTTGAAATGTATTCAAATGAGACAATTTAAATATCAAGGGTCGGGTGAAGCGGATGCCAGTGAAGGCACGACCTTAGCTTCTTGAATTGATACCGGATCTGGGTGCTCTACAACGACAGGAACAGCTTCCGGATATTGAAGCAGGGTGCTGCTAAAGCACATCGGCGACCACAAGGTGATCTGCGTAAACACCACCTGTGAGGGCAGTTACGCACGGAACGTCGTACACAGTATGTTCAGCTCACCGACTTACGGACATGTCATATTCCTTGACCGCATAATCAGGCGCATTAATTAGCCTTGGCTTTAAAATGTCAGTTATGCATAATCGTCGATACATATAAAAATAAAATACAGCACAGAGTCCTCGAGGGCGAATTTGTCGCTGACAGTTTACGCAAATTGCTTTTCCTCTTATTGGCTGTGGACTGAGGAAAATGTTTTACAACTTTATTTATTAGAAATATTAAATTTGAAAAGAATCATCATTATCATTTGTGTTCGCCCATAGTTTTTAAAATATCATGTTTATAATTTTAATATATATTAGATTAACGAATGATTTTTAATTATTTTTACTGTTTTTCTCTGTAAACTGGCTACAGTTATGGTTGCTGACGTTTTTGATGGACATTTTGAGTTCTCCCTCCGGCCAGCCCCCAATATGTCAGAGAACGGAAATTAACCCAGCTTTATGTCAGAATTGCATAAATCTATAAAATGTCTCGGTTGTTGATGCCAATATGTTATTGTTTGCACATTGACCGCTGTGTGCCAAGTGTGTTGTGTTGGTTTCTCGGTCAATCAGTTTATGGCGCCTAGATAATTTCTGACTTGATGTTTATTTTAATCATTATTCCCATTTCAATTAGTATATTCTGTGAGCAGGTTCTGGGAAGTTTACTTAATTTTTTGCAGAGATATTAAAACCTTTTAAATATTTATTTTACCCTCAATAAATTCTTAAATGCTGGAATAACCACCTCTCTTATTAGATAATTATGAAATATTTAATATATATATATACAAAAATGCATATACAGGCATAACCTAAATGCCGGCTGTCCACTTTTAACCTGATTTTCTAAAAGCTCTCGGCAAAGCGACTGCATTATTAATCTTTGCAATTTTGAGTGCAAAACTAAATAAATAATGAACCTAGTCAAATTATGATTTAAATGCCATCTGCAGTGGCACATACAATTTAATTTGCATACACAATTAGCTGTTAATTTATAACCTGCAGAGTCACTCTGCGGACCTTAACTTAACTTAGTCCGCCCAGCAACAATTCAATTAGAAGGAGCCTCAGAAGCTGCATCTGCAGCTGGATCAGGTGCAAATGGAATGTCCTGGAGGATAGCTACTGTTCAGCCCTGTGGCACTGGAGTCCAAATAAATATTTGCTCGCTTTTCCCCAGTCTGGCCACTCACTCCGCCAGTTTGGGTCGGTTCAACTGCTGCAAGTCGAGTCTATGTGTCTTTGCTTCGCACTAAGATATGGCAAATTTGTGGCCTCCGAAAACACAAACAACGGCAGGGAGCAGCATTGAGATTACACTTTACAGGCTAAATAAATTTCATACGAAATAAACTTACAATTTACTGCCAGACTGCGTTTGCAAGACCAACACAGTCGGCTTCATGTCCTTGCACAAAAGTTTCTATTACACTAAAATCAAATTTTTTTGTTTAGTGCCTAAAATTCCTTGATTGTTATTCAATTAAAACGATAAAGTACTTAGTAAAGTAAATTTTGTTCAAAGTTTAAGGTAAAGAGAAAACAGATAGCCTCTTTATAAAATAATAGAAATTATGCCAGCCGCTTAATCAATGGAATTAATTTCATTCGACACATTTTTGTGCCAAAAATAAAATTAATAAATTAGATTATTGCTAAGATTATCCATTGTATTTCAAATACCACAATTAACAAACTTAATTTCTTACAGTGTTGCAAACCCTTTCTTTCTCCTTTCAGCCTGTATACATATTTTGATTACCGAATTGAGGAAAACAAGTTTTGCAGATCGAAAAACAAAAACTAATTTACTGTCTTGTTATTTTAATAATTTTCCGACCAATTCGATTGACGAAAAGATCTGTGCACTGCCAATCAGCCGTAAATAATGTGGTTTGACAAGTGTTTCACATTGGATATTGTCGAATCCATCCAATGAATTATGAATAAATACTCATGCTGTTGCTGCTGCCGTTGGTGGCCAATTTAATTGGTCAAACGTGCAAACAATAAGTCAAATGAATTATTAAAATGGTAATGAAACAAATTTCGAAGAGCTCATGGTTATGTAAATTTAAGTGTGGAGCAGCAAATAGCCCTGGGTTCTTCAAGGAGAACGAGGCAGAATTTTCATTATGAGTTTCTGCTGAATTTCGTGTACCTTTTAAATATGAATTCATTCCATCCCTACCTTTTTTAGACTTTAATATTGTTTAGTAAGTAAATTACACTAGGAAATACATTCACGTTTAGGAGGCACAAATAATAACAGCTTTAGTATACTTTTTCTTGGTATATTTAGCATTTGAAATATTTGCTGTTAATTGTGGATTATACAATTACCTTTAATTTATATTTTAATAATTCAAACTGGCTATATATAAATATATTTTTATATATTCATTTTACCAATGAATATTTGATGCATACCCAGACTAATTAAAATAATATGTAAAACTTTGGCCATACCAAATGTATTCAAAGTATTTATTCCCAAAGCAATTTAATACATTTCCATGGCAAGGCCGTATTTCTGAATGCCTAATGAATATGCAGATCCTGTAGACGATGACTTGCTGTCAATTTGATTGGATTTATGCCTGACCCGTGGGTCACACGAGCCGGCTAATAATTTATGAGCTGACCCACCCAGACAGGCCGCCTGCCGGGCCATATGTTTCATCATGTTACTGCTGTCTTGGCACAAAGAAAATAATATTTCATAAGGTCGTAAGCTGTCGCAAAAGATGCCTAATAAATAATTTAAGCACTCGAGATTGGACATCTGCTGGAGTTACGTGCCGTGAGAGGCTGTCCGCCCAAAACCCTTTCCGTGTTGGCCCCGAAAATAAATACATAAAACGCCGCCATAAAGAAACCATCATCAGGGACGACTCTGGCAAGTGAACTGAGGGCCGAGAGAAGGGCGTATTAAATTAAGCTGCATGCCGCAAATGCCAAAGGTCCTGTCTCCCCCAGCCGAAATAACAATCATAAAATGTGACCAATAATGGAAATAATGAAGGAATGAATTAAATGAAATGTTGCGCAGCAAATTAAATTCTTGGTCTCCTTTCTGTCTTGGTCTGCTGCCAGTTGCCAGATGCTATTGACGTAATGAAGAAAGCACAAAGTTTCTGCGAAAAAGTGGCACAAACTCAGAACTTGCGGGAAGTTACGTGAAATAATTAGATAAATAATTATATTTAAGTTAAGGAAGAGAAGAAATTACCAATATATATTGGGTATTATTTTTTCGTAAATTTTTGTAAAACTATTGGTTGCTGCTCACTTTTGTAAATATTGAACAACCATATATATTATTAAAAGCAAAATGGAAACCCACAAGCTTCGTTATAAAATTAATTGAAAGCTCTCATGGTCAATAAGAGTTGTGCTGAATGTTTTCCGAAAATATTACGCATCCGCCATGTAAGCCCGCACCGAACATTGTGTAAATGCCATTAAAGTTCTGATTCAATTGCCGAAACTTTAACAACAGCGGGAATGGCATGCGAAATAAGCCAAATTTATGGCCCACACAAAGGCTTATAAACCACAAATCAAAATGCAATACAAAAGGACCTACCCAACAGCAACAGCAACAGTAGCAACAACAATTACGTATCAAGTTAAAAGCAATTGTAAATTTTCTAACTGAAGTCATATTGTCTATACATTTATCAAATGTCTGTCTGCCTGCCCGACCGGCTGCCAGGCTGCCAGTTCGTGTGTGAGTTTTGTGAGTTTGTGTTTTGGCGGATGCCATAAATAAAACTCATCTAAAAGATAGACACTGAAGCACATGAACGGAGGGAGTCTTGAGTCGGAAATTGTTTCGCAACGTGGGAAATGTTTGATTTATGTCTGTTTTGCCAGTGACCCGAACGTGGCACACTCTCCCTCCATTGGGACATGCTGGGAGAGACACAGAGGTCTCAGACTCAGAGGTTGTAAAATGTGTAATTGATGATGTGGCAGAGAGGACATAAAAAGGAAAACAGGATACGGACAAACTTCCGTCTAAATACGGTATTAATGCCCTGTATTTTGTTGACGTTTTCGACAAAACATCTACAAAATGCCGCAGCCAAGTGAACATTGTCCAGGACCTTCTGCATGATAAGTGCATTTCGAGTGCAGGACACGAAGCGCGTGACGACATGCAAAGTGCCGGAGAAACGAGGGAGAGGGAGAGCGGAGGCGGCAGCGACAAAGTGAAGAAGAGACAGAGCCAACTAAGCCAAACGGAAGCGGAAACTGCATGCAAAAAAGGGAAAATGGCGGTGAGGAGATAGGAAATGTAATGTTGACCATTTGGCAAGCAGCACGAAAAGTCATTTTGTTCAGCCAGGACACGAGACACCTTGCTTGTTATCCAGGCAAATATTTCCACCCCGACACAGAAGCATATTATCTAAGCGACGTGGGGGGCTCCGAAAAAATTCCCCTTTCAAGCTTAACAAATTGATTTTTTAGTTGGAGTCTCCACCGCCCGCTTTCGCTGCTGTGTGTTGCATGACATTTGCTCATAGAGCCGGTGCACATTCTCCTTTCCAGGAGTGATATATGCAACCTTTGGTGGCGGCAAATTCATTGCTTAATGCACTGGAAACCGTTCTTAGTCCCCACACTCCGGCCGGAGAAGTTGGCGCCATTGTTTGCTCTATACTTTTCGGGGCATAAATAAATTCTCATTAATTTATGTGCCGGCGACGACGTTCGCTCAACGGCATTTTCATAATGTGCGGCATAAGTTTGTGTCCCGACAAGACCCAGAGGTTTTGGGTGGCCGGAGCAAATATTATGGCATCAAGTGCATGCTGGCAGGAAAGGGCCCCGAAAAAGTCTCCGAAAAGGCGCAAGGACGGCGGATATTAAGATGAATCTGCTGCCTGATATACAGCCAACTTTGGAATGGCTAATGAAGCCGGCAAAAGCCTGAAAAGGCTAACAAAATATGGCCCTGCCATCCGAATATAGTCCTGCATTTTCGCTGCATTTTGAGGATGGCTTTCAACTTTTCAAACTCCATTTATTCTCATCTTTAGAGCTCAACTCCCAGGGGGACTGTATCAGTTTTTTATTGTTAATTTTATTCACTTCCATGTGAATGCATTCCTCGGGGAGTGAATTAATTGTAACATTTTTGAGATTCTATCGCAACAGAGCTTTTGTTTCCGCCCAGACAATCGAATTAAAGCCAACATCCGATCCGGCAAACCGACCGCAGGACCAACAATAAAAGCAACAGCTGCATGTACAAGAACCGAATCAGAGGCTGCAAATTTCCATCGATTTTCACGAATAACTCACTTTGTGGCACAATTAAGGGCATCACACCTCAGCGGATAGAGGAAAGACAGTGGGCACTAATAACAGAAAATTTACTTAGATGCGATATAAATAAACGGCTTTCTATTACAAGGTAAATATAGAATATTTTCTATACAAATTAGAGTATATAAATAATAATACAGCCTAAATTCTATTCAGTAAAGTAATTATTTTTATAAAGATTTTGTTCTATATAGTTTGATTTTGAATTAAGACAGCATTTAAAAGCCCATAGATATTCGGTTCAGTGTGCTACAAATGCACTCAACCATTGAGCTTATGGTGCCAGAAATCCCGCTGTGAGGCGACTGAATGGAAGTGCTCCATCCGCACCACTGTTGACATTGCTCCATTCGCAGCGAATATGCGGAGATGTGCCATCGGTTTTGTTGCTCGCTTTGTAAATGTTTCATTTAACAACTTTTAATTGAATATTTCAGGCAGCAGCGTCTGTTTATTTACTTATAGAATGCGACAGCAGAGCATTGATCAATTGTTTACACGGTTTAAGTAAATAAATGCATTTAAATCGAGCCGGCCAGTCGCCGCTTTTAGGGGATTACCCGCGTTAATTGCACAAAGAGGCGGCCACTGCGGAGACATTAACTCGGCTGTAAGGGAAAAACCAAAAGTGAAAGCCGATTTCCAACGCCAGAAATCGATGAAGCAACAGTGGGGTGGAGCCGTGATGGGCGGCTGGCTCTGCTGCCATTGTTTATTAGTTTTAATAAAGCCATAAAAGGGCCAACACAAACGCACAGCCGGACAGGCGTTGGACAAATAAACTCGGACACTAAGCGCTTTAGCAAATGACCTAGGGTTTTATTATTGCCTCTGACGCTCTGTTGTGACACCCTTCATGCACACAGGGATCAAGAGTATACTCTCAGGCACCATAAAAGTGTATAATCTGATCAAGATACCATCGGTTTTTCTTTTTTTATTAAACATGCAGTAAAGTAAACAGCAATAAACTTAGTCAAGGCATTAAATTAATATCTCAAATTAAGGTGACTAATGCGGGAATATTACTCTTAATAATGCTAATTCAGCTGTTGGATGTCAGAAAAAATATGTATTAATAAGGTATCATTTATTCAGAGTTAAAAATAAAGGGGTGATTTTAAAATAAGTTTTTATAATTAGAAATACATTATTCCGGTACCTACTATGGGTTGATAAATACACCAAATACGTCGTTATTCTTACAAAATCTATACAATTTCATGGACTTTCGTAAGATGGTATTAAAAATTCTTTCAATTTTCACAACGAGGTATTTCCCAAGTCCATTCCCACCAAGGCTTGTCACATTTTACTTATTTTTTGGAGGCTCATATCAAAAATGCCATTGCCATTGCTAAACCTTTGGGCAAACCTAAATAAAACGCGGCCCAGTGCAATTTTTGTTTGCTGGCCTATCGTGTGTGTGTGTCTATGGGAATGGTGTGTGTTGTGTGTGTGTATATAAGTGTGAGTGTTTTTGCGGGCATTTTGTTGACAATATTGTTTACAATGCTATGGCTGTGGGGGTGGTCGACTGAGGGCGTGGCGTAGCCATATACCAACACTATTTGCATACATTGTTGTATATGACCAGCGCCGAATAAAACCCCAGAAATATATTGCGTATACGCCGCAGTGTGCACAATGGACAGAACAATGATCGGTTAGGCAGAGTTTCCCCTCTCTCCCTCTCACCCTCTGTGTACGGGATGGCTTTCGTTGGGTTGGAGACGAAAGCCGCTATAATATACCCATTCAAGGGACGAGGGTTTTAAGGGTGAAAGGCAGTAAGCTGTGCTGTCGATGCTTAGTGCTTGAATGGGTTTTTAAAGGAAATTGGTTGTCGAAAATACTTTTATTTGATACTTGAGGTATTAAGTAAAGCTTAGACTTACAGTTTTAATTAATATTGGTGCTTAAATATTAAAAGTTAGATGTAGACATGTTCAAAGTAATAAGTATAATTTTTCAATTTATATTCTTGTAAGACTTTATAAATTATTAATTAATAAAGAACACCATGAAACGAATAAATATATATTTTTTCTGTAGAATTATTGAAAAGGAATATTTTTCTCAATGAATATTTTAATATATTTCAGCAACAACCTCTACTTCTATTCCCACTAAAACTTGGCTTGGTGAGGCAGGCAAATCACTAAACCAGAATTTAAGCACCTACTTGGGTGTGCGCCGCCACCGCAGATGACTTTATACCGCATCTTGAAAAAGCCAACTTCATTTTAAATTTAAGCAAGAGCCCATGGCTTTGGGCTAAGGCCGTTGCCAGGCGGTCGTATGTATACATATATGTATGTATTATCCTGTCTGCGGCTGATACGTGTCTGTGTGAGTGGCAGATACGAATATGCGATGAGGGTGTGTGTGCTGTACACCTGCTGCGGTGACATTTTACGGCTCTTTCTTTGTTAATTTCATTTGAGGCATTTAAAATGTGCACCGCCGCCAAAGCTGAAGCTGACAACTAAATACACAAGGAACCGCCCACAAGCGGCCGGAGACTCCTACCAGGACTCCTTCCAGGACTCCTCCCAGGACTCTCCTTTGAACGTGCCGAAAGTTGTGCTCAGCCAGTCTTTTGGCAACTTTTTTAATGACTTCGCCTCGAAGCCCGCACCACAATGGCAGAAAGTCTTTGCTCGCGTGCCCGAATATTTAACCGCAAACGACGAGACGTCAAAATTAATTAGAAATAAAATTAGTTTTTAATGCCAAAGTGACTTTGTCTTTGTGTGTGTGTGTGTGTGGGTGTGGGTGTGTGAGCCTGCCTCGGTGTGCGTGTGGCTTAGAGAGCTGTAAAATATACTTTGACAGCGAACCAAAAATAAAAAAATAGAGCCGAAAGAGAAAAGGGAGACAAAATTCTTGTCAAAACTTTGGGCGATGAAAAGTTTCAGCTATCGCGTGCATGTGTATCTTGCGGGTTGGGTTGGGACAGGAAATGATTTAATCTGCCCAAGTTTGGCTATTACTTTATTTTGCGAAAGCGCAGAAGACATTGCTTGCTAATAAGTTTAAAAGATATCATTATTTTCGGGAAAAGGAGGTTGAAAAGTTTAGATTTGTGGCAGATATCGATTAAAAGTAATTTGGAACAGGTGCACATTGTAACTAAAGCTTACAGTACATACAAAACATTTTACATGTACATAATTAAGCTTTAAAAACGAACTGCAACCACTCTCCTTTTAATAAGCTTTAAATCGGATATATTGTACGGTCACTACACCTGGTCTCCTTTTCTGAAGTTAAAGCCAAAAAGCGAACTGTCGGCTTGCCAACCAACGATGTGCCTGTGAAGTGGGCTAAGACAAACAGGCAAAGAGATGGGAGACTAGAGGCAGGATACAGGGGACAGGAGTGCGCAGCATGACAGCCAGTCAGAGAACCAGTTGGAGGAGCTCAGAGCCAGCGTTGGGCAGAGGGCAAAGGAAAGAGAGCTGGGCAACACACAGCGACAAATCATCAGGCGAATCCGCAAAAGTGCACTTCAGCCGCCTGACGCCCATCAGCGCAGGGCAAAGCCAAAAGACGCTGATGACGTTGAGTATTATGAACGGAATGATGACAACTGGAACCACAGCAACTGCAACTGCGACTCCAACTACAACTATAGCTAACGAACACAAATAAAAGAGACAAAGGCGAGTGCGGAACACTGTAAATCATTTTTAATACACAAAACATTTAAATATAACATTTTCCGAGAGCTTAAATTATTTTTGCCCAGACACCAATCAATTATAAAATCATTTTCATTATTTCCAGAGAAAAATCAGCAAAATTTGAAGACTCCTAAAACCCCTCCTATCTCAGGTTTATTGTTCTCAAAATCTCTACAAAACAACAGAATCCCGAAGCGGATTATCATCCTATCTCAGTGTATTTAAAAAAAGGGGGGAAAAACTGTGAGAATGAGTAGTAGGAAAAAGTTGGTACACTCCAACTCCGCTCCAGACACTCCTCCATGGCACTTCCGTCGCCGTCTGTCACGGCATTATTGAAAGGTGAACAACTTCGTCAGGAAGGTATGCCAGGCTCTCTATGGAGATTCGAGGGGCGCCGGTTGGTGGTCGGTCTGCTGACATAAAAAATCAACGCATGGAAAGTAGGACAAGTGTCAAAATCACTTAAGTGCGAATGCAACGACAACTAAAAAGAAAGCGATGCCGGCTCGGCAAAAAAAAAGAGAAATAAAATAAAAAGGAGACAGCAAAAAGACAGGAAAGAAAGGCAAAGACATCGCCACCTACAAGGATGCGGATGGAGGGCAGGAAGCCGAAAGACAGCGACAAAGCTGGAAACGGATTTAAGTGGGGGAACAATGGTTGGGGCTTCTGGGTGGGAAAATGGCCCACCTCAAGTTGGTTCATGCTACTTAGTTATGCCCCAGAAAGGGCGGACCCGAAGCGGCCTGAATTTAAGACGAGGCGATAGCCGGTCGAAAACTAAGTGCTCTGTCATTAAGAAAAATCTGTACTTTTATACTTCGGTGCGTATACGTAATTTTTAAGCCATATAGCGACAAAAAAGCAAATTCCAACCGTCTAAAATCTTACTCCTGAATGCAGCTTCAATTCTTGTCTTAACTAATTTGTTTACCTGTAAAAAACGGCAAAAATCTTATATTCCTGAATACAAATACCAGAAAATTCCACCACAGAGCTCATTTCGTAAAGAAATACTCTTGAAAATGTGGCAGAACCCCACCATAAAGTCCATTTCTTTGTGGGATCCTTTTACTTATCCCACTCCTCGCAACGCATTAACCCGTTTCATAACCAGAATGAGTATAATAAGTAAAATAATTTATGATACAGCGAAATTCCAGAGGGGGACCCCCTCCCCCATACATACTCAGATACATCGCAGAAAGTTTTTCGTTTCTGCCATGTAATTACGAACGCATTCTTTTCACAGTCATTAAAAATGACAAATTCCGGCACAGCGGCAAAGTAGGACGAGCAAAATCCGTGGAAGGGAGACAGCATCGAGGAGGAATCCGTTCCGGTGAAGAAGAAATATGCTCTTCTGCAGTTCACGCGCTTAATCGCATTCATAAAACTCGGTTTTACGACTTTTCAAGCACAACAAAAAGGTTTTAATGTGTAACATTTTCTCACCGAGAGAGGCGTGCTATTTCCCGGACCAAAGGGTGCGGTGGATCAACGGGTTAAATGTGAAAGAGATTTCATAAGATGAAATAAATGGGCACCTGAAGCACGGAAGCATTCCGGTAGTCGAGAAGAGGACACCTGAATTCCACATGTTCACTTTGAAAATTACAAATTAAAGCGTTGATATGATTGCCAGGCATGATTAACAAGTTTATCTCTGAGCTTTTGTAAGCAAGTATAAAAATAATTATAATTTGTGCAATCTGAACTTGATTGAAGAAATGAAATCATTCAAAACTTTTCATTTTGGGTAGAGTTTTGCTTTTATCATTGAATAAGTTTTTACATTCTTATTTTACTAGTTTTTTTTCACAATATTTGGATTGTGCATTGATTGCTAATCATAGTAGTTTCACCATATTTGAATCAAAACATTTCCATTCAATAGCTCTCGATTTATAGTTTTCAATTTAACGATTTATTTGATTGCAGCATCCATCCTTCCCACCCGATTTCATCGCAACTAGGCTGCCCTTCAACAAATAATTTCGATAAAGGTCTGGTTCTGCAGGGGCATAAACCAAAAATTTAATTAAAGTTGAGGCCTTGCATTGCACAAACATTGGAACACATATGGTCAAAGGATGCACAAAAAATACACAAATTCAAAATGCAAACCGAAACCGAGTCCAAAGGATGGGGTATTATGGTCTCTGGCATAAATATTTGCCAGATGCAGCAGCTGCAGATATTACAAAGGCCGTTGGAGGAATAAAAATCCGAAATCGATATCAGAGTATAGCTTCAATTAGCTGGGCCTACGGGCCGGGGAACAACAGCGCGGCAAAAGTAAACCGAACGTGTGCTATTCCCATTTATTCAGCACACTCAGCCGCACAAAAGCAATCGAACACTTGAAGCCAAAAGCCGAAGCCTTTTGTTCAACTGACATTCTCTACTGAAAAATAGAGAAAATAGAGCCGCAAGTCCCTACACACAGGCCCGCATCGAAGTAAAGCTTTCATCTTTCGGGGTGCGAGTTGTTTTCCATTAACTTTTTCCAGCTGTAGATCAACCAAGCGCATGAAAACGTCAAAATGCACTTTTCCCTTGGCTGAGAAGGCGTTAAGTATTCAGGTGCAAGTAACCAAGTAACCAGTGTTTGCTACACTACGGGAAAATAGGACAATCTTATATATAATCTTAAGATTTTACCTAAATATTAAAATATAAATAAATGTTAAATGCCTTTCTGCGTGTAAAATAATTTAAAGATGTAAAAAGGAACTTAGAGTCAGATATTGGCTAAATGTATGTGACAATAAGTCAAAGTAAGAAAAACCAAGAATACCTATGCCGCCAACATGGCGTATGAGCAATAATCCAGATTTGTAAAAAACTATGCTCGTTAAAAGTAAAAAGGCAGCAGCATTCATACCAACAAGAATAGCTCCAGGCAGCCATGAAAAGCATTCAGTTCTATTCCTTTAACCCCATGCAGGTCTTGGGCTTGTTGTTATTTTTCCTGTTATTGTTGCTGGCAAATTAATGAGAACACAACGATCACATTTTCATGTCAGCGAGCAAAGCAAGTGAGCTTTTAACATTTTTTATATGCCCTAATTGAAGGAGCTGAGCTGAAGTCTAACGAAGCTTGTCAGAAATTTTCGGTGACTGTGAATTAATAAGTATTAAAATAAGTATTAAAATTTATAAATATTTTTTGTTTATTAAATTTAAAAGATTAAAACATATTTACCTTGTATTAAACACCTAGGGAACGGAAATTGAACTTTATTATGTGTTTAATTTTTGTTAAATGTTAAAATCATTTAAAATATTATGATATTATTCTATTCATTTTAATTGTCTTGGATAGAGCATTCCCGCTCTCCCACTCATAGCATCCTTATTTCCTTTAATGTTTTGTTTAGCCTGTCATTTTGTTATTTATTGAAGCAATGGAAAAAGTTTTGTATTCCCTGGCCAAAAGAAATCTCGGCGGTGCGTCTAAACCTTTTTGCGTGTGCCAAGTTTTTCGGCTTTTAACTCAGTCTCAGAGGCCCACTCTCCCTTCTCCTTAACTTTTTGGCTCACAACTCTGGCAACTTCATCAAGGGAAAAGCACGTGCTGGTGGCACGGAACACAGAGGAAAATAAAAGGTACGTATTAACAAAAGTTTACTGATTAATTTCATTTTAAGTATTGAGTATTTCCTAATTATTTTGGTACCATAGCCAGATTTATTTTAAATTCTTAGCATTATTTGAAAACATATCACATAAATTTTTTTAAATAAATCTTCTTGACTTTTCTGTTTTTGTTTTTTTTTTTGGTCTCTGCAGCAGCTTTATCCCAAAGGCGAGGACTCGTTGACATTGATTTGGGTCTCGAACGAGCGGCCCCAGTGAAAGTAACCCATTTATTTACTTAAAGTTGGCCGCTTTTGCTGCGCTCGCTTATATTTCTTGGCCCGCTGTTTTTGTGGGTCGCACCGCAGTGCAATTCCCTTCTCGCTCCGCTTAATAAGCAGCTTACAGCGTCGCGCAGTCAGTTTGTCACTCATTTTGCTTCATCATGCAGTAAGTGTGTCAATGTAACAAGCCGCTGCTGCCGTCTCTCCAGCATTTTCCTCTTGCTCTTCCACAATTTCCACTTTGTCCCTTCCCTTTTAGCCACTCCTCCCCCGCTTTCAGTGTCCGCTGTGTATTTGCGCTGCTGCTTAGTGCAAAACTTGTCATTTGCAATTTCAGCGTTTTTTTTCTCGCAACATTTATGTTTATTTGCGCACACAGACGGACAGACGGGAGATGGCAACTCATGCATATTTCACATGCAAATGCGTCTGCAGAACCATCCCGAACTCCCCCTCCCTGGCCATTCCAACCCTTATGTCTATTTGCGTTGAGGTTGTATGCAAACTAAGTGCTTGTAAATGGTTTTATGCTTAGCCTCAGCATTAAATGCCAGCCCACCTCCAGTGTCCCTAAAAAGTATGCTACGAAAAACGGGGTGTTTTCCACCATCGCAATTTAAGTTTTAAGTTAATTTAAACTTGATCAAAATATATTATAATTTATGAAGGTGAATTTAAACATTTTGATTTTACAGGAATATAATTTATTGATTAATCCTTGAATCACAAATATCAATTTCAAACAAAATTTGCTGAATTTTTAATATAAAAAAGAGGGCACCAGCCTAAGTAAACAAATTAATTAGCGGAAGCAGAATTGTACGTGATTTTTTCTTGTTTGCTTTGCTGCTGCCGTTTAAAAAGGATTATGTGCTTAAGATTTTTATGATGCTTGCTGCTCGGATTTCGGGCTCTCTTTTCTTTTTTAATTAAAAAGTTATGTGCATTAAAGCTGAAATTAAATGCCTCTAACTAGACTTTTTCGGCAGTCCGCTAGATTTTTATTTCCACCGGGAATACATCATTTAATGCAGCCCTTTAGCTGTGATTTTTAAATGAAACGCCAGTTGGGCTATAAAAAATTTACGCCAAAAGGAAAGAGTGCTAAAGTATCAAATAAAAAGGTGCAAATGAAATAAACATGCAAGAGTTCGTAAACCAAGGGAAATAAAAATGAAAAACAAAAGAAAACTAGGCGAAAACTTTTACACAAAAAGCTCTTGTTGAATATATTCGAACATTTCAGGGGAAGCAATAAACTATTTATAAATATTTTTAAAACATTTACTGTTATATTAAAGGAAAGACTGCACGCAACTGTATTTATTATAACATGGAAATTACCCATAGCAAAAATGTATTCAAAAAAGGCCGCCGTGGCCCAATTTTTAATATTGCATGTTTATTTGTTTAATACGCTTCCGCTTCTCTTATTGCAAACGCTTTGTGCCAGCTGTTGCCGAAAAATCGCAATCAATAAAATTATGTAAAAAAGAGAAAGAAAAGCTTTAATATTTGATGAGCTACACAAGCCCTGGAGTACGTGTGGGCCCGGCTATATTTTCAATTAAATTTTCACAATTTTCCGCTGAGGGCCCGAAGAGAAATGGCTTATGCGATAAATATCACGACAAATACTTCCGAGCGGAGAGCTTTGAAGGCCTAGTTAGGAGGAGTTAGAGGGAGGAGCAATTGGGGTTGGGTCATATAGGCTGTGGAAATAGAAACCAAGAAAATAGGCTGGGGAAAATATGCGGAGGGCGGGCAGATGTTGGCTACTTCCGCTTGGCACATGGAAATGTTGCTGCTTTGGCAAAAAGTGGAGCAAAAGGCCTAAGCCCCTCCCAGCTGGATTTTCCCCTCGCCTTTTGTTTGTCAAGCTGACGCCGGAGTTGTAGTTGTAGTTGTAGCTGTAGTTGGAGCATAGTTATTGTTGCTGGTGTTATGGTTAGCAATTAACATGCTTTCAACACTTGCCGCCGCATTGCACGACAATCGCCAGCGGCAGCTTGTGGGCACTCAAGGACGCAGGACGCAGAAGTTAGGACGCAGGACAATAAACGAGACGCTGGCAGTTTGCTACCCATTGTCGCCTGTTTGACTTTGTCATTAGCAAATGCACTCGAGACTCCGCCAGAGAAAGTGGCTGCACTTGAAAGAAATTTTAAGAATCTATCCAACATAAACAAGAAAGAAAATTCAATAATGAGTATAAAGTTTCTAAGAAATTATTATATCCTGAGCAGAAATATTAATATGAAAAGACTAAGGCTAAGAATGCTACTATTAATTTAAATAAAATGTAGTTCTTTTAAAGATCAGATGTCATGAAACTGTATTTTTAAATCAATTATCAAGCTGAGAAAATTATCTAAAGAAAAGTTTTGTTCAAAAAATATACCTATTTTATTTTCATTTCGTATTATTTTTCTGTGTGTCGTCAAAGAGACAACAGAAGCAGTTGCATTGGAGCCAAGTGAGCACTTGAAAGATTTATGCGTCTGGTTGTCTCGTCCTCGGCCACTTCCTTCCGCGCTCCTTTCGTTCTCGGCCGCGTTGCACATTAAACTTTTAAGCATAATTTCCTAGCCAACTCCGGCCGAGGCGAGCATTGTTTTTAATTATTGTGGCAGGCGGCAGCGCCAGCTGCCACAGAGCTTATTTACAATTTAACTGCCGCTTATTTCGTTATTGAATAAATATGCAAAACTTAAGCGGCAGCTGGGACCGTCATTTGCCCTTTTAGCTCATCCAAGCCTCCCTCCAGGCGGCGGCGACCGAATGCAATTGCACAATTCTCAATTGTGCGCAAAATTCAGAACGACACAATGCTCTGCCATAAATTGTTTTTGGCAACAATTCAAAAGCCCTGCCAGTCCGGACGGCTCCTTAGAGCATCTGCCGGAAGCTGCTCAAGTGCCGGGATCTTCTTTGGGGCGAAGCTAAGGCTAATCGGGGGCCCCACAATGGGTGGTTATGTCCAGGACTCGCCAAAACGTGCTTAAGGATTCGCTAGACTCATTTTCGATGTAAGAAGAAAATTTTAAAGGGGCTTTGTATTGCCTTTTAAAAATGAAAATGGGCTTCTTAATGTGTAACGATTATTTTTGTTTCTTTTACAAAATTACGAGTTCAAAAAAGTAATTGTATAAGTATAAAATTATTCGTATTTATTTGTTTAATGTGTTGGATAGAATTAAGATCAAACTAACAGATTTTTATATATATCTTTACTATTTTATATTCATTTAAAATATAATATAACAAATCCTCTTCCAACAGAAATCAACAGAATTCAATATTGTTAGATTTTTACATTCTGGTCTAATAAAATCAAAATTTTTTTCATTGGCTCTTTTTTAAAACTTTGTTATACCAGTTTAACCGGTAAATAATCGCTCAGTGGTTAAACCGAAAATTATTTGGCAGATTATAATAAGCAGCTAAACCTTTTAAGCTTTTCTCTCCATTTTTCAGCCACAAAACTTTTTCTATGAGATGAAAACAAATTCCATTTTACTTTACGCCACCTACCCCTCTACCAATTCAATCCAAACCAAGGTGGTTTTCCCAGAGCTCCGAAAGGTGCTGCCCTTGGCCAGCTAAATTTTCTAAATAATTTCACAGCGCCTTATTACGGAGGCCATTTGTTGGCCTCGGCTCCTTGGGAGAGGGGAATAATGTAACAGGTTGCCAGCCCATCACACAGGAGATTAGGCAGTCGGAGAGGCCGGAAGGTGGACTGGGTAAAACTGGGAGGAGTAACAGCTGCTACCTGTGAGCGAAGAGTGGCTTACCCTTTTTTGCTGCCTCTTGACGGGAAAAGCTGGAGAAGAGGCCTCGATTTTTAAGCCATGTCAGCCAGACAGGAAGGACAGAACTAAGCCCTTGGCAGAGCCCTGCCAGCTGCCTTTCCCCAACTCTTACACTAAGGGAAATATTAATGCATCCATTAAATAATATTATATAATAATTCAAATTATAAAATAAGTTAACACTTCTTACCAAAAGTAAGCAGAGAACTGGCTATCAATTATTGGTACATTTATTTTTGATGAATTCAGGAGCATGATTTATATTGAAATATATTTTTTGTTCCAAGTGTTTTCCTCCTCATCGCTCTGAGGGCTGCTTTTGTACTTTGGAAAAAAGCAAATATTTGTATTTCTGCTTGAATGGCTGAACGATTGAACTGAGAGCGAAATTTGAACTGTAGCAAATCACACGCGTTTGATTGATGATTTGGCAGCAGCGTGGGGGCGTTGGTATAAACCGAACAGCAAAAAATACAAAAATACAGAAGATCCGGAATAAAAACGTAGAAAAGGTTGCTACTCAGCTGAATGGGCGTGCACATGCCGTGCCTGCCTCTGTGTATCTTTAATATTTGTACGGGAAAAGGGAAAAATAAAGCGAAATTCCAGGGAGCTCAGGGCTTAGTTTTGTTTTGCCTTCTTTATGGCGCACACATAACTCACATTAATATGCAATGCTGATAAGGCGGCCCCCTCCTTCCATCCCAACGCCCTGCTTTTGGGATTCCGTCCCCTGATTCCCTCTCCTCCTCCGTCCCACATAATCAAACAAAAGCAATAAATCAACGCAAACGAAATGAATTTTGATTGTCATTGATTTATGTGCACTGCAGTTGAGGCCCAACCGAGTCCCGGCTCTCCTGTCCATCCTGTGTCCACACGCATAATGGCAGCGATAATGATGACAAGCGGAAGACGAAGGAAACGGTCCCTAAAAAGTTTAGGGGCAGTCTAGGCTATCTCCCAGCGCTCGGGCATAAAATTGTAGCAATTCAATTAACTGTCATCAAATGACAATTACAAATGAAGACGACTCGGGGCGGCAGGTGTTCCGGAAAATAAATTCACAAGGGAAATGGATTTGATTTGAAAAAATTATACATTAACGTGATTGGGGAAGGGGAAACATTTTATTCGAATTAGAAAATAGAAAAGAAACAAACGTATTAAGCTTTCCTTAAAAATACCATGTGATACCTATTATTTTTAAACCCTGGCAGGGTATATTTTTTAAGTAAGAAGTGTGCCACACAGTAAAGGAGTCATTTGCGACCCTATAAATCATATATATTCTTGATCAGCAGCAGATTCTATCTAGCCATGTTTTTAAGAAAAAAATATGTTACTCCATTTTTCAAAACTTTGTAAGGGGTTACATCGTCAAAATTGTCAAGAAATAAAATCAAGTTTCAGGGTATAATGCCCTTAGTCAGATGCTTAAAACACAGTGAAGGAGTCATTTCCGACCCTATAAATCATATATATTCTTGATCAGCATCAAGAGCAGATTCTATCTAGCCATGTTTAAAAAAAAATATGTTACTAAATTTTTTAAAATTGTGTAAGGGGTTACATCGTCAAAATTGTCAAAAAAGTCGAAAAAGAGATTAATTTTTTAATTTAACATTTAAACAACAGATTTGATAACCTGATAAAAACTAGCTCAGGAAACCTTTCCGATTTGCAATTAATGCACTTTTGGCTAAGTTATCGATTTTATGTCCATATAATACATATATTTTAATATCTTTCTCTATAATCTATAATGTACAAGTCTTAAGAGCTTATAATTCTAAAACTCTTACAACTAAAATATTAAAAGATTAATTCAAATTTGTACCAATAAGAATTTAAGTTGTAGGTATTAATTTTTAGTGGAACAACCCGAAGGGCACACACAATAAGCACTTACAATCGATTTCCAGATCCTTCTCCTCCTTCTATAATTTTTAACCCGCAAGCTCTTAACGCTAATGCAGCCATTTTCATAAAATTTGAGTTCAATTCAAGGGTCAGACAAACAAAACTGATGCCTGCCATTAGGCCTAGTCACTGGGCCTTAAACTTTGTGCCCCTGCTAATTGTTAAAAGTTTCAATTTCCCCAGAAAGGGGATACGAAAATGCTATCCCTCCCCGCATGACAATGCCTGCCATGATGTCATTCAGTGCGTCAGTTTGTAGGGCTGGGAAAAGTGCAAATTACATTTCAAAAGTAGTTGGCAAGTCGTCGGCTTTGCAGCTGCTTTTGTTTCACTGTCCTACGTGACTCAGCCAAAAATTAGTAGAGGCCAGGGACTAGGGGGAGAAGGCAGGATGTAGGGGGTTTGGAGGTCCTTCGGCATACGCTTTAAGTGCGCCTTGAACTTTGCGGCAGAAGCGAGCTCTCGAGAGCCTATTTGCCGTGATTACACGGCGTATGAGTGATTTTAATTTAACGCAGAGATAAACATACGAATGCCCACATACGAACGACCGAGCACTCCCGATTCGAGCCCTTGTAAGTACCAGAACACGCCGTGTTCGTGCCGTGCCGTGGTTGCTTTAAGTAGTTATGCAAATATTAAGCGCACAGCCGCCTTTTGACCTGAAAAGTCAATAGGAAAAACTCACACGGCCACAGCAATGAGCACGGCCACTACTCACACAGGCGCATTCGGGAAAATCCACCCCACGTGTGTTTGTAAGTACATGTGAATGTATGTTGTACTGGTGAACTTTTCTCGGGGGAAAGTCTGTGGAGAAAGCTGCTTTCGCTGGCCTGATAACCGACACTGAGGCACCACAGCCCGGCCGATTGCAAATGTCAAGAGCGGAGATTTTTGAAGGATTCCAATACAAAGTTGGCCCAAACAAAACTCTGGAAAACCTCTTCAATTTCAACGAACACCAAAACATAAAGTGGGTCAATGGAAGCGTTCAATATTTTATTCACTTCAAGGTTGTTTTTATATATAAATTGATTATTATAAATACCTCTTTGAATGATACAAAATAAAATAAAAAGCAAATTGATTAATGGTATAGGAACTAAACATAATTATAATATTTAGACCTTATTCAAGACATTTCAAAACTCTTTCAGTACACTTTTTAAATCAGAAGTATTATGAATGTATTTTTACTATCTCTACTTAAAATTTTAAATTTCCACTCACCTTCTTTTCGATGCGGCCACATTTGCTGGGTGCACCGCTGACCAACAGAAAACAAAAAACCAAACGGGAATTATGGGTGGAGAAATCGAATTCCGAGAGTGTAAACTTAATTAAGAGCCTGCGAGGAGAGTTGATTTTGTTTGATTTACACGCCAGCAGCTGCATGCTTTAATTATATAGACGTGGGTGTCGGGCGTCGCTTCGGTGGGTCGAGCTGGGTCAGGGCCCCCGACCGAGGGCCATGCGAGTGGCCAGCTGTCGCTGATTGCCCACCAGGAAGTGACCCACCGAAAAAAATGCTGTGCGGAGGAAAAAGGATCCAGTTCCAGGCCCTGGCATTTCATGGCTCATTAGGCATGCACATACGTTTGCTCCCGTTGGGTTTGGGATCGGGATTCGCTTCCGAGCTGCTTCTTCTCGTAACGCGTTCTCCTCCTCTGCGCCAAATCGTAACAAATTCAATTTTCTACGACGCCGATTTGGTTTCCGCACGTCTTAAGCTATCGTCGGCTACAGTCGACGCCATGAATATAGTTATTGGCTGCAAGTGTTTGTCTAGATGTCTGCCAGGACCTTTCCTCCATCCCCACTCGATGCCGATTGCGCAGTAAAATAAATGATAAGAATCTGTGCGCTCTGCTCATGAATTACAAATCGCATAAAGGATTTGCCAGTGGCTCAAGACAGCTCCCTCCCTGCAGCCTGCACTGCCGACTGTTTGCTCGTCCGCAGGATGCGAAAGGGATCAGGACCTGGAATCGCTGGAGGGTTGGGCAAACAGCGCACAGCACGCTGAGCATTTTAATGCATTGAGAGGTTGGCCATTCCGGTGGCTCTTCAATGTTTAGGAAAAATGCATTAATGTCCTGAAAGAAAATATGCGAGCCGTAGTAAAACAACTGGTTATAGTTTTCTTTGTTCATTCTTTCTTTTTTATAAAATGTAGAATTTGTCAGCTTTTTCATTACGTCTAATTATTAATTTCAATTACTTGTTAGGACTAGCGATTAATAGTTTATTATTGGCTAATGCTTTACACATTTCAGATCCTTTAGCTCGCACTTCCGCGATTAACTCTTAAATGCTTAGTAATACTAATCAATTTTTACATTTGATCGATTCATTTCCATTACAGTTTTATACAGTGAGTCAAGGAGTTGCCATTCTATATCGTAGAAAAAATTATTATCACCGTTGGTTTTTCTTTGTCGTCGAAATTTGTTTAAGACATTATTTTCTTTTCTTTTTATTCGATTTCTCATTTTGTAGTATGCTTTTAGGAAAATATGCCATTCTAACACCCTAAGTAGACTAGGTTCTTGAAATTTATACAATAGATTATTGTTCTTGGTATTGTTTATTATTGGTATCAATAAATTTTTTTTCTTAAGGTTTTTCCATTGTAAGGTATTTTATTGGTTTCGAATAAAAAGTGAAAAAGATTACAAGTCAAAAGGCAAAAAGGCAGGCAGGCGTCTTCACGGCTTAGTTTGTTATAGAATATAGAATAGAGAAATAGTATAGGAAAAAGGGTGAAGAGGAGTAATGGGGTCGCAGGGTTTCGTTCACCAATTCCGGTATCTCAAACAGCCATTTTTGTGGTGTGGAAAAAGATAGAAAAGCTTTTTTATTGCGGCAGTCGTTTTGGTTAGTTGAGTTCCCCACAATTACTATCCTCTATGTATGGCAATATATCATATTTTCCGGGGCTTCTCTGTTACAACTATTATGAGCACAATTAATTACGACTCCTGTGTCTGTGTCTGCTTCTGCTTCTGCCTGACAAATTCCTGCTTGCTTATTCAATTAATTTCGTTTTTCTAGCGCTCATAAAATATGCTAAGGCCACATTTAATTTATTTATATTTCTATACCTATTTAATATTCTTGAGCTCTGCGGAATATGAGTGGAAAGGAAGCGTGGAAAGTGAGATTGGTTTAGTACATCTAATCAGGCTTCAGTTAAGGTAAAGTGAAGTAGAGGAAAAGAGAAACAGGATATATAAGACGCTGTAAAAGGGTAATTGAATCGAAATTGAAGCATACAATGTGAATGGGAAAAGTGTGAACAGAACGGACAGGCAAAGAAAACAAATTGAAATTGAAATACGAAAGGTAAATAAAAGCGAAGGGGAAAAGCTCAACAGGAAAAATTGTTAGCAATTCCTAAATAGTTTGGCAAATAGTGAGGCAAGTCACGAAGAGTATTAGTTGGGTGGAGGAATATCAGTAATATATCGAACTAAAGCAGAACAAAAGGCAAGGTAATTATGTTAAGTAAGGTTTATATTTTTAACATGGAAAAATTAGTAGGAGTTTGAGGAGAATGTAAAAAATAGAAACGTGCTTAGTTTTTAATTCAGCGAGCTCATTTGAGGCCAAATTGAATTAGGACAACTAACCTAGGGCTTTACCGAGTCCGGGATAAGCGTAAAATATGAGCTGGCTAAAAGCTAATCATCGTTAAACATACATATATATACATAGTATACAGAAGCACATTTTTACATATATTTCGCTCAACTTCTTTTTTTCTGCGGCTCTGTGGCCCCTCTCCCGGTGGCTTGCATTCAAATGACGGCGGCGTCCAGAATCTTGAATCGTGAGCGGAAAAAGTGTCAACACTCATTTTTTTGGACGTGGAATGGGCAGGGAGATGGGGAAAGCTTGTTGGATATTCCGAGTGTTCATTATCACGCAACGATGGCGGCCATTGTGGAAGTAGTGGACGATGATGGGGATGACGGGTGACGCAAAGTGGGGGCAACCTGAGGATGATTCTGATGATGATGAAGCTCCTGCTGGTGGGGTGGATGCGGTGGCTGCTGATGTTGCTGATGGAAACGGGATTGGGAATGGGAATGGGTATGGCTATGGGGGTGGGATTGCGATTGAGGCTGGGAAATGTGATGGACCGGAAAACTCCACAGAGCAAAAGGCATCTGCTGCTGAACCAACAAAAGCAGTTGGCGTAATTTGTTGGTCGTCGTTGTTGCTGCCATCGTTGTATCTTTCGCAGCGACCGCTGTTCCTGCTCCAGTTATTGTCGCCATCGCTGTCGCTGCTCTTGTTTCAGCTACAATTCCCATGCCCATGCCCGGGCAGGTGGAATCCTCGCTCCCATTTCGCCGCCTGGCGCAGCGCATCTGCATCTGCGCCAGCTGCAGCTCGCCGCGTCGTCATTCATCCCAGAGGCACTGTTGTTTCTGCCGCACATAATAGGTGAACTGTGTGCACTTGCGGCAGGTCTTGATGCCGCAGCGATAATTCGTCTGCTGCTGCTGGGCCCCGGAGGAGTCCGCTCCAGCGGCCCCCTTGCCTTTGCAGTACTTGAGCCCGCAGGGATACCAACCGATGCAGGTCTCCAGGGTGCAGAGACATGGGGCCCACAGGCTGCTCACCTCATTGCAGCGCGTCGAGAGCGTGTCCGGGAACTTCTCAGTGGCGGCCTCCAGGCTGGAAATCGATGAGCCTGTGGTCGCCGCCAAACAAGATACGGCAAAGAAGAACGAGGAGAAGCGAAACAATAATGTAAACAGAAAAGTTTGAAAGCGGAAAATACCCCCTTAGCTGGACGAATACTATGCATACATCTACCCCCAAAGTTTCGACTTGTTTTATTATCTCTACCAAGTTTACAGGCAAACATACGAAACTCTAAAGGAACAAGCTTTAAATATTAGATTTTTTTTTATTGTATGTTTGATTAAACTTTCCGGGAACTAAATTAAATTGATTGATTTTGGCTCTGATCTATAAAAAACTAAATTTATTTGCCTTTCAAAAAGTATACAAGGTATGCCATGTCCAAATCCACACAGACAACTCTCCACTTTCATATTTTACCTTATATACAAATGTGTATAATTTGGTTTGGCTTGTTTGCTGAGTTATAATGTATGTTAGTTCTGTATATTCCCTGTACCTGTAGCTTGTTACCCCTTTTTTCTCTATTTTTCGTATAACATATAAATCGTGCTTGAATACAACTTGACCTAATTTTTGCCGTACACGCAAATATAATCTGATAAGTCCGCCTTAAATAGTCGTAGAGTTTTGCAAGTACGCTATTAAAACCGAATTACATTCGTATAGTGAGTAACGCGATTTCTGTGTTTTGTTTCAATTATTTCCATGAACAGCGTGACCATTAAATTCGGGATTTAACCCTACACGATTCTCCCTTTCTTTTGAAATTCATTTTTAGTTTCTGAATTGCATGTATGTATATATATTAATCCGCTAAGTCAACTATATATAAGTTATAATTCTGCTCCTTAATCCCCAGTAAAACGTTAAAATGCGCACTCACCTGACAGATCTGCCCACGACTTAAGGTCCACGTCCCTCACATAGGTGGCGTCCATTGCCTCCGAGCACAGGCCCTGCATGTGGCGCGTGATGGGCAGGGACCGGTTCAACTGCACCCAGCTGCTCATCGTGTAGGTCTCGCGACCCTTGTCCTCCTCGGGAGTGCGAATGGTGTGCGGATTCTTCTGGCGCAGCTTGGCCATCGCCGCCGAGGATATGAAGTCGCCCTTGTTGAACTTGGTGGCGAAGCACATGACCTGGTACTGGCTCTGACCGCGCTCCTCCTCACCCAACACCAAGGCCTTGAGGATTTGAACCTCCTGGAGGGGAAAATAAGAAATATTCACGTTTTAATTTTAAATTCCTTTGTCGTGGGTTCAGTTTCCTTTACTCACATTGCGGAAGTCAATGACCTGTGTGATGAGCGTGCCGTCAGTCTTCTGGAATTCCAGCGTTATCAAGTCCTCGCCAATGTTGGAGGTAATACTCTCCTGGATCACCTCACCGCCCTGCAAGCAATCGGATTAAGGAGCAACAAGTGTTAGTGGATGTTAAATTACTTTTTCAGCATTTTCCCCCACCCTCTAAAATATTAATAAAGCGCCAAGGCAGTCACGAGCTTGGGGGTATGGTATCCCTGTGTTGTCAGGGCTTGAATTAACTATGACAGGTCCTGAAGCTGGGCGGCCATGAACCAAATTAGAGTCAAGAGAGTTGAAAAATAGAAAAAGGAAAACACACAAGTGGGGACGGAGAACGAAAACGAAACGGAGATGAGTTTGGGCAAGGAGCAGGATGGGAGGAACTCAGCCGCGTCACCCCACCACAACATCTAGAAATGTAGTTCAACAACAGCAACATTTGCCCTTTACACGTGTACACGAGCAAATATGTTGGCAGTGGGTGTTATTGTGGTGATACTCTTTTCGAGGGTAATGTAATTATCATAGGGAGTGTTAAAAGAAAAAATACTTTGGGTTTATAATTACATTGTTTTAAATAAAATTATTTCAAGAAAATATATATAAATATAAATCTGTTACGAATTTTAAATAAATTTAAGTAGAAATCCTTTATAATAGTTTAAAAAATTATCGATGTAATTAGACCAGCGAGCCGAATTAAAATTGATCATAACTAAGCCAAAAATGCATTAATTTCAATTCGGAAAGCTTTTCTGTGCTAGTTTTGAATATGGTAACAAATCAGCATTTAAAATTTGAAATTTAAAATTTTTTATTTTTTCTTGAATTTTTGACAATTTTAATGATGTAAACCCTTATAAAATTTTGAAAATTTTCATAAATTTTGTTTTTCTACCGGACATGTCTAGATCGATTCGGCTGTTGTTGCTGATCAAAAGTATATATGACTTATTGGGTCGGAAATGACTCCTTCACTGCTTTTTCAGCTTCTGACTAAATTCAGAATACCCTACTAGGGTATCAATTAAAACAACATATTTTATGTAAAACCCAAATATTTCCCATATTTATATTTCTTATGGTCAGCTTCGGTATGCATGTAAGGATCCAGTAACTATTCAAACGATTGGCCAACAAGGGTATTTGGCATTTGGCTTCTCAAAAAAGACCACATCCTTTATTTTCTCTGATGTTGTTTTGGTTCTTGTTGCTGCTGCTGGCTTTGCCCCGTGTTTGCACAAAGGCACATGTAAACAAAGAATGACAGGGAGAAGCGAGACGGGAAGAGGAGAAAACAGAATGGAGAACGGAAAAGAGAGAAGGGGAGAGAAGGAAGAGAGCCATCAGGAGGACATTTTGGGGCCAGGGACAAAGTGCAGAACAATGAAGGATGTCACATGTAAACAAATATGCTGCCACTGTGTGGAAGAGAGAAGAGGAAAAAAAGAGGAGGGAGAGCAAGTTTTGGCTGATGTCAACTTTCATTATAAGCCCAGCGCTGCTTTTGGCCAACTAATCTAAAATTTATGGAAAAGCCGAAAGCAAAGTGTCAATATTGTGACAGTCGGAACAACAAAAGCAACTAATATTGAAGCGGAAAAGTGAAATCTCAGAAAAGTGAAATTCCAGGAATGACATTGAACTGCACTGCTATAACCACTTGAAACATTTAATTAAATGAATTAATTTTTGCATTTTTAAATATATAATATTTGTTAATAACGTAGATTATCATCTTCACTGACAGTAATTATAATTTTTTTGTATTGTGATATTGCGATATTAAAATGCCGGCAAGCATCTTCGACATGCATGGACACGTCCAGCTAATGCGGTTTTGCAAACTCACACAAATGAAATGTCGGCAAAATCGTCAATGTCAATGGATAGTGCTTTGTTGTAAGATTCTTGAAGACTCCCGGTTTCTAGTACGTGGAAAACTACGCTTTTTTGATTTTCTTTAAGGATAAGTAGCTTTTTTTTAAATGAGCGCCGTTTTCTCTCTTTCACGCTGCTTTTCCTTTTTATGTACGTTATTTTTGTTGTTTTGTGTGTTGTGCTGCTCGAAAATCAAACGGGCAACGCTGCTGGCGTCGCTGCCTTGATTTTCGGGTTTCTTTGTGGACTCGCACCTGATTCTGGACGTTGATGAGTAGCTGAGACTCCACCTGGTCCATCGCCAGCATATTGCAGACCAGCAGCCAAAGAAAAGCACGACTGTGTTTAAAAAAATGGTTTCGACTGACGACGCGATTGCCGCAGCGACGCTTGGCAGGCACAACTCCGCGGTTCGAGTGCTGATAGAGCGCCTGATCCTTCAGGTCGCTAGAATTTGTATTCCGCCAGCGGATATGAGACTCGCGGGCCGCGTTGTACGCGCTCTCGAATTTATCCGTCGAATACTCCGGCTCCAGAATCATAGCGCGACGTTTGCGATGCGACACACGATAAAGTAAAAAACCACCGCGCGAACGAACGGACCACTTGCTTTGAAGAAAGAAATGAAATGAAAATTGCTTCCGACTTTCTTTGGCTCGGATGTTGCTATGTTGTTGGTTTTTCGATTGACGATTGACGCAAATGGTCGCACAGTTTTCCGAATCAGCTGTGTGGTGTGACCAGAGGAAAAATACTAGAACCCATTTAGTGTTTCGAGAGTAGTGTGAAAATTCTGGTATATTGCAGTCACTTAGTATTTCTTGTTTCAAATTTTGGTATTTTGCTCTGCATAGGGCCACACTGGCAACCCAGCTGTTTTTCAACTACGCACTAAAATTGCCCAAACGCGTTGCCCCGTAGTCGCTTGTGACGTGTTGTTTTTTTGTAAACTATGTTTTTTACCTCCTAAACCGGGAATAGTTTGCTGAACATTAACCGAAATCCATCTAATTCGCCGGCCACCACGCACAGAACACAATGCTGACCCTGCGGGAGCGCCAAATCAGTGAGAAATCGACAAGGCAATGTCCCTTACCGGAAAGAAAAGTTAATTAATGGCTTTTCCGACTTTTATTGCAGATGCCATTAAGCAGATGCTAAATCTGAACTCGCAGCAGCCGAAGGCCCTGGCTGCCGAGCCCGTGTGGAAGATCCTAATCTATGATCGCGTCGGCCAGGACATTATATCGCCGATTATTTCCATCAAGGAGCTGCGCGAATTGGGCGTGACTCTGCATGTGTAAGTACCAGGACGTTTTTTCTGTAAAAAATCCGAAGGTATTTATTGTTTTTTATCTGCAGACAACTCCACTCAGACCGTGACTCAATCCCGGACGTGCCGGCCATCTACTTCTGCCTGCCCACCGACGAGAATCTCGACAGGATCCAGCAGGACTTCTCCAACGGCCTGTACGATGTCTATCACCTGAACTTCCTGGCGCCAATAACACGCAGCAAGATCGAGAATCTGGCGGCTGCCGCTCTGCACGCCGGCTGCGTGGCCAACATCCATCGCGTCTACGACCAGTACGTGAACTTCATCAGCCTAGAGGATGACTTCTTTGTCCTGAAGCACCAGCAGAGCGATCAGCTGTCCTACTACGCCATCAATCGAGCCAACACCCGCGACGAGGAGATGGAAGCGCTGATGGATTCCATTGTGGACTCGCTCTTCGCCCTGTTTGTGACCCTAGGCAACGTTCCAATCATCCGGTGTCCGCGGAACAGTGCCGCCGAGATGGTTGCTCGCAAGCTGGAGAAGAAGCTGCGCGAAAACTTGTGGGATGCGCGTGCCAATTTGTTCCACATGGATGCCACGCAGGCGGGCGGCGGTGTGTTTAGCTTCCAGCGGCCTGTTCTCCTGTTGCTGGACAGAAACATGGATCTGGCCACGCCGTTGCATCACACATGGTCGTACCAGGCGCTGGTGCACGATGTCCTGGACTTGGGATTGAATTTGGTCTACGTGGAGGATGAAACAGCAAGTGCAGGCAAGTAATTTCGTCATAGCTCAGTAAGGCCAAAACGATTGACGAGTTACGCATTTTAGGAGCACGCAAAAAACCGAAGGCCTGCGATTTGGACCGCACTGATCGCTTCTGGATGACGCACAAGGGCAGTCCGTTTCCCACTGTGGCAGAAGCCATCCAAGAGGAGCTGGAGTCCTATCGCAACTCGGAGGAGGAGATCAAGCGCCTGAAGACCTCCATGGGCATCGAGGGCGAATCGGACATTGCCTTCTCGTTGGTCAACGACACTACCGCCCGACTGACCAATGCCGTCAATTCACTGCCGCAGCTAATGGAGAAGAAGCGTCTGATCGATATGCATACCAAGATCGCTACTGCCATCCTGAACTACATCAAGGCACGCCGGCTAGACTCTTACTTCGAGATCGAGGAGAAGGTGATGTCGAAGCAGACGCTGGACAGACCGCTGTTGGACCTGCTACGGGACGGAGAGTTCGGCCAGGCGGAGGATAAGCTTCGCCTTTACATAATCTACTTTATCTGTGCCCAGCAACTGCCCGACTCGGAGCAAGAGCGACTCAAGGAGGCGCTCCAGGCGGCTGGTTGTGACCTAACCGCTCTGGCATATGTGCAGCGCTGGAAGGCGATAATGAACCGGTCGCCGGGAATCAGTCAGGCAACCCAGTACGAGGGCGGCGGCACCAAGACCGTATCCATGTTCACCAAGCTCGTCTCGCAGGGTAGCTCCTTTGTGATGGAGGGCGTGAAGAATCTGGTGGTTAAGCGGCATGTAAGAACTCTCCATTTGGTCTTAAAGTTACCATTCCGCTTACTGAGATCCTTTCCAGAATCTTCCAGTGACCAAGATCACCGAACAGGTGATGGAGTGTCGCAGCAATGCGGAGACGGATGACTACTTGTATCTGGACCCCAAGCTTCTAAAGGGCGGCGACGTATTGCCCAAGAATCGGGCTCCATTCCAGGACGCTGTGGTCTTTATGGTCGGCGGAGGAAACTATATCGAGTACCAGAACCTGGTGGATTTTATCAAGCAGAAGCAAACGTCTAACGTTCAGCGACGCATCATTTACGGCGCTTCCACGCTGACCAATGCGCGGCAGTTCCTCAAGGAACTCTCCGCTCTGGGCAGCGAGATCCAGTCGCCGTCCACGTCGTCGACGAGTTAGGAACGACTGCTTCGATTCCATTGCTGCTGAGCGGAGTGGACAGGGATTGTATTGTTGGGCTGGGTGCGCATGTGTGTCTGTGTGGCTTCTTTCGTTTACTTTAAGCATATCCAAAAATAAATTAAATGCCAGGCAAAAGAAAAAATGAGAAACAAGCGAACACAAAGGGAGAACTTCAGCACTCGGCAATTACTCCAACCTGACGCTTAATCCCCGAAGGACAACAAGCAAAAACATGCGTAGCCTCGTGTACAACAAGTCCAGGGAGCTAGATCTGGAATGGGAGCTCTTGGCGGCATGGGCAAGGGGCACTCGCATTCTAGGCACCCATTAACACCAACTTGGCAACGCTTTGATGGACAGCTGACAGACAACCAGTCAACGGCTGAGGCGATGATGGCCCCAGCCCGATTCCCGATACCCGATGCCCGATGCCTTCGGCGGCGATGCCACAATTATGGGGCGACAACTATGCGCGGCACTTGGGGACAGCGGCAGAAGCTGGCAGGGCAGAGCCTAGCAATTAGCACTATCCCTGGCCAACTCTATGAATGGACGACAGTCGATGGCTCCGCAGCTCTGGAGCACTCAACTGATATACTTTTTTTCCAAGCACTCCCGGGCCAGGCTTGGCTGCTGCACTGATTGAATGTCGCCTCTTTGGGAGATGGGCAGGCAGGCAAGTCAATCACAGAAGAGCGTTAAATTATCCCCGGAACCCAGAGTGTTAGCAGGGCTTTGGATTTTTTACTTATGTATTTTTTGCTTTATGAAATTCCTAGCTTAGGGACAAAGATAAAGGTTTTATTTGTTTTTTGTTTTTTTTTTTTGTTCTAAGTAAAATATATAGCGCTCCTGCTTCTATGCTTTCAATAGAAAAAACTGTTTGAAAAACTAGAAACAGGTGCCAACTCAATAGTTTTTAATTAAATGTAAAATTAAAAATTTTAATATAAGTATTGAGAGAAACATCCTTGCAAGAGATTTATAAAGAATTCAAAAATCGAAGAAGAGGCTCATATATATAGTAATTATTTGAAAGGTTTGGAAATATTGTATTTCTTAATTGTAGATATAGACTATATAAACAGAAAATCCGGAAATAAAGTATAATTTAAATACATTACATTACATTAATATTACAAGCGTATATCTATTTTAATTTTAATATATATATTTTTAAGTAATATTTTTATTTGATTCTTTAAAAAAAAGACAAATATTTTCCCTAAAATATATATGTACATATAAAAAATAAAATGTAGAGCTTTGATCTCGGAATGCATTGCCCATCGATCTTCCAAATCGAACCCCATAAATCCCCCTCAAAGTGTACACCAGATTCCACTCTGATTGTAACTATTCCTAAGCACATCCAGAGTGCCCACTGTAGACAGTTTTCCGAGATAAGCTGGCAAACACACATACCAAAAAGATGAGGAGAAAAATATGGAGAGGAAAAAAGCGATACGTTGGCTAATTAACACTTTTGGTAAATCAGAATTGATGGCCCTGCTGAAAGGCCACAGATGAGATGATGACGCTGAGACGATGACGATGATTATTCATGGAGCGTTGAGTTTAAATATTGGTTTTGGTTGGGCCGAAAAGGGGAAACCTGGGTTGGGTTACTATCCAGACTACCCGTGGCCACAATTTAAATGTTAACATAAACAAGAGCAATTTAACAAAAGCGCAGGCCGAGACCCAAAAAGGCCAAAAATACAGAGGGAACAGAGGTAGAAGATCGAGAGTCCGCGCCACACAAAACTGGTAACTGGTGGTAACTGGCAACTGGCAACTGGTAACCCAAAGTGATTTCACGGGTGGTCCGAAAAAGATGCGGCTCAAACAAATCATAAAGGAAAAAATGAGAGGGAAAAACGACCAACAGAAACTAACAACGAAACGCAACATGAAAGAAATTCTTAACTTGCCACATGCATGAATCGATTATGTGGTAAATGCAACTGCCGCCGTGTGCGTGAGTATCTGTGTGGACTCCGGGCTCCGGAGCTCCAACTGCCGAACTCGAGCCGGGAGGAGCACACACAACCAAGACCCCAAATAAAACCAAAATGAACAAAAAGTAAAAATACAAAATACAAAAAAAAAAGATGGTCAGGCAGCCGTTTCCCACATTCCTGCTGTGAATCATAATGGCTGCCGCTGTCGTCGTCTTGGTTCTGGCTGGCTCCTCCGGCTGCCCTCTCCGGTCGTCTCGATCGCTCGAGCACCTCGCACAGATACACACGCGGCTCTCTGCCCCAGCATCCCATACATATATCATAATCTTAACAACTCTTAACAAGGCAGAACGAATTCCAAAATTCGAGGAGCCGGGCACAAACAGCCAGTCAGGCGGTCGGACGATCCCACAAAATGAAGTGCCGGGCCAGACAGAGAAGGCGAGCTCTTGCTGCTCAGATCTTCATCTTCAGCTTCAGCTTTAGGTTTAGCTTTAGCCCTTACCAGACCCATGAATGGTGGCTTACTGGCCATGGAGAGTCTGAAAAGGTAGAAACGAAGATCCGGGATGGACAGTCGTAAACCTCGTAAGCCATCTCAAACCCTCGATCACTTAAGCTTTGTATATTGCTAAGGAATTCTAGTGGGTTGAGGTGACTATTTTGAGATGTTAGTTTAAATAAATAAAAATTTTCTATATTTAATTTGGGAAGTTAACAAGTAATTATAACAAATTACTGTAAAATAGTTGACACTTCTTGCCCTCTAAAAAGTTAATTTCAGTAAAAACAATTTAGTTTTATTACCTAAAGTAAACTAGGCTTAAATTCTTAAATAGAGTATTTTATATTATATAAAATACTGTAACTTAATGTAATCAGATAATTGTCGTTAAGCAAACTCTTTAAAACTTTATTAAACAATTCTCTTTTTTCACCCAATAAACATTCCCATTTATCGTGAATTATAGTTAACTTTCGGGAGCAAAATATAAATGAATAGAAGCTGATATTGTCTAGAATTTATAAAAACCCAAATTTTTAGCACGTATAAATCTTTAACTCCTTAAATCTAAACCCAAACTTCTCCCAAGTACTTCCATTTAACCTCTCATGCTTTCTAAACCCCTGTAGCACTTTAAACTTCGATCGAGCATTTACATTTTAATATTGTATGATTCCTTCCGTATTTAATCCTTGTCAGCATTTTGTTGTCGTGTCTATTGAGGCTGTTATTCGAGTTGCTGCTCCTACCACCAACATTTCTGAGAGCCACCGCCTTCGGTGGTCCATTCCACTCGGCGATCGGGAGCGGCATGTTAATTAATCAGCCAAATAATAATACAGCACCCTCGAAGATGAAGAAACGAGCCGAAACGGCGGCGGAGGCGGAGAGGTTCCAAATATTTGCTGGCAATAAAAGAGCAGCCCGGGATGGATCATCCTGGGAAGCAGAAGACGGAGGAGGAGGAGTGGGAGCTGGCTTGTTAGCGGCTTGTTAGCCGGGCTACCAAAAACATGCTAAATAAAACAAACACAAAAAATAGGGGGGACCGAGAAAAAAAGTGAAATAAAATAATAATAAAAGATGAGGATGCCGCATGGCTGTTGGCCATTTCCTGGAGCCATCACAGAATGTGCAACAAGAAATTGATTTAAACAAAAATCTTATTGCGTGACGCATCCCATGGCCCGGCCACGCCCCTCCACTCGCCCCAACCTGGCCGGCCAGGTCATTAAAACAAAACGAAAACAAAATCGAAATAAATGCAAGGAAATTGTAACCGGCCGAGGAGTGACCAGGGGGATGGGTACTGGTGGAATGGGGAGGAACCCTACTTTTCTGGGTCTTCATTATCCTGGCCTCGGGCGCTTTTTTGTTCGCCGGACCGCTCCTAATGGCCACCAACAAACAGCAGCCAACAGCTTCATCAAACATAAACAAATACACTGGACATGGTCAGATTTTACCCCACATGCTGCTCTGCGAAAGGGAGACTGTCCGAATGCACTGCAAAAAAAAGAAGAAATTTAAGAATTCTAGAAACTGATTTAAGTGTTACCTAGAAGATGAAGAAGTTTAAATGGTAGAATACTTAGAACATGATCATTTTTCACCTTCGATATATCTCTTTAACTTAAAACTTAGAACTAATATTTCTTGTATTTAAATTTATATCACTTTCTTTTTAGTGCACGCTGAATCTGCGGGTCAGTCTAGAGAGGCAAGCCAACGAAGACGACGACGTTGCCCTTGCTTTACGATCGCGTATCTCAAGTTTATCGCTTCATTTTCCATGTTTTATGCGCAATTTATGCCGCACAGCCTCAGTCGCAGTCACAGTCGCCTACCCGTGGTAACCCCCTAACTGCTCCCTTAACCCATCGCACTCTGGCCAGTTCTGGTGGTCGCCTTATGCTGACGCTGCTCTGGCTGGGACTGGCAATTGCACACGCACCGCTTTGTCTGCCGGAGAAGATGCTCCTCTGGGCCGCGTCTGCGGGATCTGCCTTCCTTGGGAACCGAAGAGGAGCGAGCCCCAAGCCCATTCCCATTCTCCTTCCACTTTGGGTCCATGTCCAACCTCCCTTGCCCCCCGGCCTCATTGGGCATAAGTAGTTTTTGCTGCTCTTCGGCTCCGCCGGTTGTATTTCTGCGTGCGGTTTGTTTTAGACTCATGCATAATAAAGTCGGACTAACATGCGGTTACAGAACGGAACAGAATGGTTCTCTGGTTATTAGTGGGTGTGGGGCAGATGGATAACTTTAGTTAGAGACTGTTACAAATTAATTTAAACAAGAAAGAAATCTAACTTCGGCACGCCGCAGTTTGTATACCCTTGCAGTTTACAATTGAATCATTATGAAATAATAAAATGTTATCAAATTAAAAGTAAAACTAACAGGAATTATATACAACATTTATACATATAACAATTCAGTTTACGTAATATTTCCCGAACATTTCTATGGCAGCTATAAAAAAAAGGATTTATAACAATTTCTTGCCTACATTTTTTTGGGACAAAAACCTTCAACGGTTTTTTTCGTTTTCTCTTCTTAGTTTTTTTAATGCGAACAATTCTGCATTTAAAACTCGATCGCGATTTGTTGGCCAATTTTTGACAATTTTAACGATGTAACCGCTTACATTTTTTTGAAAAAAATGGGTCCATTTCTTTTTGGGACAAAAACCTTCAACGGTTTTTTCTTCTTGGTTTTTAAGTGCAAACAATTCTCCATTTAAAACTCGATCTCGAATTTTTTGACAATTTTTGACAATTTTAACGATGTAACCCCTTACATTTTTTTGAAAAAATGGGTCCATTTTTTTTGGGACAAAAACTTTTAACGGTTTTTTGATCATAACTTGGATAAAACTCAACCGAGTTCAGTCTGGTTTGGTTTTTTCTTCTTGGTTTTTAAGTGCAAACAATTCTGCATTTAAAACTCGATCACGAATTTTTGGACAATTTTTGACAATTTTAACGATGTAACCCCTTACATTTTTTTGAAAAAATGGGTCCATTTTTTTTGGGACAAAAACCTTCAACGGTTTTTTTTTTCATAACTTGGCTAAAACTCAACCGAGTTCAGTCTGGTTTGGTTTTTTCTTCTTGGTTTTTAAGTGTAAACAATTCTGCATTTAAAACTCGATCACGAATTTTTGGGCAATTTTTGACAATTTTAACAATGTAACCCCTTACATTTTTTTGAAAAAATGGTTCAATTTTTTGGCCAATTTTTGACAATTTTAACGATGTAACCCCTTACATTTTTTTGAAAAAATGGGTTCATTTTTTTTGGGACAAAAACCTTCAACGGTTTTTAGATCATAACTTGGCTAAAACTCAACCGAGTTCAGTCTAGTTTGGTTTTTTCTTCTTGGTTTTTAAGTGCAAACAATTCTGCATTTAAAACTCTATCACGAATTTTTGTCAAATTTTTGACAATTTTAACGATGTAACCCCTTACATTTTTTTGAAAAAATGGGTTCATTTTTTTTGGGACAAAAACCTTTAACGGTTTATTGATCATAACTTGGCTAAAACTCAACCGATTTCAGTCTGGTTTGGTTTTTTCTTCTTGGGTTTTAAGTGCAAACAATTCTGCATTTAAAACTCGATCACGAATTTTTGGCCAATTTTTGACAATTTTAACGATGTAACCCCTTACATTTTTTTGAAAAAATGGGTCCTTCAACGGTTTTTTGATCATAACTTGGCTAAAACTCAACCGAGTTCAGTCTGGTTTGGGTTTTTCTTCTTGGTTTTTAAGTGCAAACAATTCTGCATTTAAAACTCGATCACGAATTTTTGGCCAATTTTTGACAATTTTAACGATGTAACCCCTTACATTTTTTTGAAAAAATGGGTCCATTTTTTTTGGGACAAAAACCTTCAACGGTTTTTTGATCATAACTTGGCTAAAACTCAACCGAGTTCAGTCTGGTTTGGTTTTTTCTTCTTGGTTTTTAAGTGCAAACAATTCTGCATTTAAAACTCTATCACGAATTTTTGTCAAATTTTTGACAATTTTAACGATGTAACCCCTTACATTTTTTTGAAAAAATGGGTTCATTTTTTTTGGGACAAAAACCTTTAACGGTTTTTTGATCATAACTTGGCTACAACTCAACCGATTTCAGTCTGGTTTGGTTTTTTCTTCTTGGGTTTTAAGTGCAAACAATTCTGCATTTAAAACTCGATCACGAATTTTTGGCCAATTTTTGACAATTTTAACGATGTAACCCCTTACATTTTTTTGAAAAAATGGGTCCATTTTTTTTGGGACAAAAACATTTAACGGTTTTTTGATCATAACTTGGCTAAAACTCAACCGATATCAGTCTGGTTTGGTTTTTTCTTCTTGGTTTTTAAGTGCAAACAATTCTGCATTTAAAACTCGATCACGAATTTTTGGCCAATTTTTGACAATTTTAACGATGTAACCCCTTACATTTTTTTGAAAAAAATGGGTCCATTTTTTTGGGACAAAAACCTTCAACGGTTTTTTGATCATAACTTGGCTAAAACTCAACCGAGTTCAGTCTGGTTTGGTTTTTTCTTCTTGGTTTTTAAGTGCAAACAATTCTGCATTTAAAACTCGATCACGAATTTTTGGCCAATTTTTGACAATTTTAACGATGTAACCCCTTACATATTTTTGAAAAAATGGGTTCATGTTTTTTGGGACAAAAACCTTCAACGGTTTTTTGAGCATAACTTGGCTAAAACTCAACCGATTTCAGTCTGGTTTGGTTTTATCTTCTTGGTTTTTAAGTGCAAACAATTCTGCATTTAAAACTCGATCACGAATTTTTGGCCAATTTTTGACAATTTTAACCCCTTACATTTTTTTGAAAAAAATGGTTCCATTTTTTTGGGACAAAAACCTTCAACGGTTTTTTGATCATAACTTGGCTAAAACTCAACCGAGTTCAGTCTGGTTTGGTTTTTTCTTCTTGGTTTTTAAGTGCAAACAATTCTGCATTTAAAACTCGATCACGAATTTTTGGCCAATTTTTGACAATTTTAACGATGTAACCCCTTACATTTTTTTGAAAAAATGGGTTCATTTTTTTTTGGGACAAAAACCTTCAACGGTTTTTTGATCATAACTTGGCTAAAACTCAACCGAGTTCAGTCTGGTTTGGTTTTTTCTTCTTGGTTTTTAATTGCAAACAATTCTGCATTTAAAACTCGATCACGAATTTTTTGCCAATTTTTGACAATTTTAACGATGTAACCCCTTACATTTTCTTGAAAAAATGGTTTCATTTTTTTGGGACAAAAACCTTCAACGGTTTTTTGATCATAACTTGGCTAAAACTCAACCGAGTTCAGTCTGGTTTGGTTTTTTCTTCTTGGTTTTTAAGTGCAAACAATTCTGCATTTAAAACTCGATCACGAATTTTTGGCCAATTTTTGACAATTTTAACGATGTAACCCCTTACATTTTTTTGAAAAAATGGGTCCATTTTTTTTGGGACAAAAACCTTCAACGGTTTTTTGATCATAACTTGGCTAAAACTCAACCGAGTTCAGTCTGGTTTGGTTTTTTCTTCTTGGTTTTTAAGTGCAAACAATTCTGCATTTAAAACTCGATCACGACTTTTTGTCAAATTTTTGACAATTTTAACGATGTAACCCCTTACATTTTTTTGAAAAAAATTGGTCCATTTTTTTGGGACAAAAACCTTCAACGGTTTTTTGATCATAACTTGGCTAAAACTCAACCGATTTCAGTCTGGTTTGGTTTTTTCTTCTTGGTTTTTAAGTGCAAACAATTCTGCATTTAAAACTCGATCACGAATTTTTGGCCAATTTTTGACAATTTTAACGATGTAACCCCTTACATATTTTTGAAAAAATGGGTTCATTTTTTTTGGGACAAAAACCTTCAACGGTTTTTTGATCATAACTTGGCTAAAACTCAACCGAGTTCAGTCTGGTTTGGTTTTTTCTTCTTGGTTTTTAATTGCAAACAATTCTGCATTTAAAACTCGATCACGAATTTTTTGCCAATTTTTGACAATTTTAACGATGTAACCCCTTACATTTTTTTGAAAAAATGGGTCCATTTTTTTGGGACAAAAACCTTCAACGGTTTTTTGATCATAACTTGGCTAAAACTCAACCGAGTTCAGTCTGGTTTGGTTTTTTCTTCTTGGTTTTTAAGTGCAAACAATTCTGCATTTAAAACTCGATCACAAATTTTTGGCCAATTTTTGACAATTTTAACGATGTAACCCCTTACATTTTTTTGAAAAAATGGGTCCATTTTTTTGGGACAAAAACCTTCAACGGTTTTTTGATCATAACTTGGCTAAAACTCAACCGAGTTCAGTCTGGTTTGGTTTTTTCTTCTTGGTTTTTAAGTGTAAACAATTCTGCATTTAAAACTCGATCACGAATTTTTGTCAAATTTTTGACAATTTTAACGATGTAACCCCTTACATTTTTTTGAAAAAAATTGGTCCATTTTTTTGGGACAAAAACCTTCAACGGTTTTTTGATCATAACTTGGCTAAAACTCAACCGATTTCAGTCTGGTTTGGTTTTTTCTTCTTGGTTTTTAAGTGCAAACAATTCTGCATTTAAAACTCGATCACGAATTTTTGGCCAATTTTTGACAATTTTAACGATGTAACCCCTTAAATTTTTTTGAAAAAATGGGTTCATTTTTTTTGGGACAAAAACCTTCAACGGTTTTTTGATCATAACTTGGCTAAAACTCAACCGATTTCAGTCTGGTTTGGTTTTTTCTTCTTGGGTTTTAAGTGCAAACAATTCTGCATTTAAAACTCGATCACGAATTTTTGGCCAATTTTTGACAATTTTAACGATGTAACCCCTTACATTTTTTTGAAAAAATGGGTTCATTTTTTTTGGGACAAAAACCCTTAACGGTTTTTTGATCATAACTTGGCTAAAACTCAACCGATTTCAGTCTGGTTTGGTTTTTTCTTCTTGGTTTTTAAGTGCAAACAATTCTGCATTTAAAACTCGATCACGAATTTTTGGTCAATTTTTGACAATTTTAACGATGTAACCCCTTAAATTTTTTTGAAAAAAATGGGTCCATTTTTTTGGGACAAAAACCTTCAACGGTTTTTTGATCATAACTTGGCTAAAACTCAACCGAGTTCAGTCTGGTTTGGTTTTTTCTTCTTGGTTTTTAAGTGCAAACAATTCTGCATTTAAAACTCGATCACGAATTTTTGGCCAATTTTTGACAATTTTAACGATGTAACCCCTTACATATTTTTGAAAAAATGGGTTCATTTTTTTGGGACAAAAACCTTCAACGGTTTTTTGAGCATAACTTGGCTAAAACTCAACCGATTTCAGTCTGGTTTGGTTTTTTCTTCTTGGTTTTTAAGTGCAAACAATTCTGCATTTAAAACTCGATCACGAATTTTTGGCCAATTTTTGACAATTTTAACGATGTAACCCCTTACATATTTTTGAAAAAATGGGTTCATTTTTTTTGGGACAAAAACCTTCAACGGTTTTTTGAGCATAACTTGGCTAAAACTCAACCGATTTCAGTCTGGTTTGGTTTTTTCTTCTTGGTTTTTAAGTGCAAACAATTCTGCATTTAAAACTCGATCACGAATTTTTGGCCAATTTTTGACAATTTTAACGATGTAACCCCTTACATTTTTTTGAAAAAATGGGTTCATTTTTTTTGGGACAAAAACCTTCAACGGTTTTTTGATCATAACTTGGCTAAAACTCAACCGAGTTCAGTCTGGTTTGGTTTTTTCTTCTTGGTTTTTAATTGCAAACAATTCTGCATTTAAAACTCGATCACGAATTTTTTGCCAATTTTTGACAATTTTAACGATGTAACCCCTTACATTTTTTTGAAAAAATGGGTCCATTTTTTTGGGACAAAAACCTTCAACGGTTTTTTGATCATAACTTGGCTAAAACTCAACCGAGTTCAGTCTGGTTTGGTTTTTTCTTCTTGGTTTTTAAGTGCAAACAATTCTGCATTTAAAACTCGATCACAAATTTTTGGCCAATTTTTGACAATTTTAACGATGTAACCCCTTACATTTTTTTGAAAAAATGGGTCCATTTTTTTGGGACAAAAACCTTCAACGGTTTTTTGATCATAACTTGGCTAAAACTCAACCGAGTTCAGTCTGGTTTGGTTTTTTCTTCTTGGTTTTTAAGTGTAAACAATTCTGCATTTAAAACTCGATCACGAATTTTTGTCAAATTTTTGACAATTTTAACGATGTAACCCCTTACATTTTTTTGAAAAAAATTGGTCCATTTTTTTGGGACAAAAACCTTCAACGGTTTTTTGATCATAACTTGGCTAAAACTCAACCGATTTCAGTCTGGTTTGGTTTTTTCTTCTTGGTTTTTAAGTGCAAACAATTCTGCATTTAAAACTCGATCACGAATTTTTGGCCAATTTTTGACAATTTTAACGATGTAAGCCCTTAAATTTTTTTGAAAAAATGGGTTCATTTTTTTGGGACAAAAACCTTCAACGGTTTTTTGATCATAACTTGGCTAAAACTCAACCGATTTCAGTCTGGTTTGGTTTTTTCTTCTTGGGTTTTAAGTGCAAACAATTCTGCATTTAAAACTCGATCACGAATTTTTGGCCAATTTTTGACAATTTTAACGATGTAACCCCTTACATTTTTTTGAAAAAATGGGTTCATTTTTTTTGGGACAAAAACCTTCAACGCTTTTTTGATCATAACTTGGCTAAAACTCAACCGATTTCAGTCTGGTTTGGTTTTTTCTTCTTGGTTTTTAAGTGCAAACAATTCTGCATTTAAAACTCGATCACGAATTTTTGGCCAATTTTTGACAATTTTAACGATGTAACCCCTTACATTTTTTTGAAAAAATGGGTTCATTTTTTTTGGGACAAAAACCTTCAACGGTTTTTTGATCATAACTTGGCTAAAACTCAACCGATTTCAGTCTGGTTTGGTTTTTTCTTCTTGGTTTTTAAGTGCAAACAATTCTGCATTTAAAACTCGATCACGAATTTTTGGTCAATTTTTGACAATTTTAACGATGTAACCCCTTAAATTTTTTTGAAAAAAATGGGTCCATTTTTTTGGGACAAAAACCTTCAACGGTTTTTTGAGCATAACTTGGCTAAAACTCAACCGATTTCAGTCTGGTTTGGTTTTTTCTTCTTGGTTTTTAAGTGCAAACAATTCTGCATTTAAAACTCGATCACGAATTTTTGGCCAATTTTTGACAATTTTAACGATGTAACCCCTTACATTTTTTTGAAAAAATGGGTTCATTTTTTTTGGGACAAAAACCTTCAACGGTTTTTTGATCATAACTTGGCTAAAACTCAACCGAGTTCAGTCTGGTTTGGTTTTTTCTTCTTGGTTTTTAATTGCAAACAATTCTGCATTTAAAACTCGATCACGAATTTTTTGCCAATTTTTGACAATTTTAACGATGTAACCCCTTACATTTTTTTGAAAAAATGGGTCCATTTTTTTTGGGACAAAAACCTTCAACGGTTTTTTGATCATAACTTGGCTAAAACTCAACCGAGTTCAGTCTGGTTTGGTTTTTTCTTCTTGGTTTTTAAGTGCAAACAATTCTGCATTTAAAACTCGATCACAAATTTTTGGCCAATTTTTGACAATTTTAACGATGTAACCCCTTACATTTTTTTGAAAAAATGGGTCCATTTTTTTTGGGACAAAAACCTTCAACGGTTTTTTGATCATAACTTGGCTAAAACTCAACCGATTTCAGTCTGGTTTGGTTTTTTCTTCTTGGGTTTTAAGTGCAAACAATTCTGCATTTAAAACTCGATCACGAATTTTTGGCCAATTTTTGACAATTTTAACGATGTAACCCCTTACATTTTTTTGAAAAAATGGGTTCATTTTTTTGGGACAAAAACCTTCAACGCTTTTTTGATCATAACTTGGCTAAAACTCAACCGATTTCAGTCTGGTTTGGTTTTTTCTTCTTGGTTTTTAAGTGCAAACAATTCTGCATTTAAAACTCGATCACGAATTTTTGGCCAATTTTTGACAATTTTAACGATGTAACCCCTTACATTTTTTTGAAAAAATGGGTTCATTTTTTTTGGGACAAAAACCTTCAACGGTTTTTTGATCATAACTTGGCTAAAACTCAACCGATTTCAGTCTGGTTTGGTTTTTTCTTCTTGGTTTTTAAGTGCAAACAATTCTGCATTTAAAACTCGATCACGAATTTTTGGTCAATTTTTGACAATTTTAACGATGTAACCCCTTAAATTTTTTTGAAAAAAATGGGTCCATTTTTTTGGGACAAAAACCTTCAACGGTTTTTTGATCATAACTTGGCTAAAACTCAACCGAGTTCAGTCTGGTTTGGTTTTTTCTTCTTGGTTTTTAAGTGCAAACAATTCTGCATTTAAAACTCGATCACGAATTTTTGGCCAATTTTTGACAATTTTAACGATGTAACCCCTTACATATTTTTGAAAAAATGGGTTAATTTTTTTGGGACAAAAACCTTCAACGGTTTTTTGAGCATAACTTGGCTAAAACTCAACCGATTTCAGTCTGGTTTGGTTTTTTCTTCTTGGTTTTTAAGTGCAAACAATTCTGCATTTAAAACTCGATCACGAATTTTTGGCCAATTTTTGACAATTTTAACGATGTAACCCCTTACATTTTTTTGAAAAAATGGGTTCATTTTTTTTGGGACAAAAACCTTCAACGGTTTTTTGATCATAACTTGGCTAAAACTCAACCGAGTTCAGTCTGGTTTGGTTTTTTCTTCTTGGTTTTTAATTGCAAACAATTCTGCATTTAAAACTCGATCACGAATTTTTTGCCAATTTTTGACAATTTTAACGATGTAACCCCTTACATTTTTTTGAAAAAATGGGTCCATTTTTTTTGGGACAAAAACCTTCAACGGTTTTTTGATCATAACTTGGCTAAAACTCAACCGAGTTCAGTCTGGTTTGGTTTTTTCTTCTTGGTTTTTAAGTGCAAACAATTCTGCATTTAAAACTCGATCACAAATTTTTGGCCAATTTTTGACAATTTTAACGATGTAACCCCTTACATTTTTTTTGAAAAAATGGGTCCATTTTTTTTGGGACAAAAACCTTCAACGGTTTTTTGATCATAACTTGGCTAAAACTCAACCGAGTTCAGTCTGGTTTGGTTTTTTCTTCTTGGTTTTTAAGTGTAAACAATTCTGCATTTAAAACTCGATCACGAATTTTTGTCAAATTTTTGACAATTTTAACGATGTAACCCCTTACATTTTTTTGAAAAAAATTGGTCCATTTTTTTGGGACAAAAACCTTCAACGGTTTTTTGATCATAACTTGGCTAAAACTCAACCGATTTCAGTCTGGTTTGGTTTTTTCTTCTTGGTTTTTAAGTGCAAACAATTCTGCATTTAAAACTCGATCACGAATTTTTGGCCAATTTTTGACAATTTTAACGATGTAACCCCTTAAATTTTTTTGAAAAAATGGGTTCATTTTTTTGGGACAAAAACCTTCAACGGTTTTTTGATCATAACTTGGCTAAAACTCAACCGATTTCAGTCTGGTTTGGTTTTTTCTTCTTGGGTTTTAAGTGCAAACAATTCTGCATTTAAAACTCGATCACGAATTTTTGGCCAATTTTTGACAATTTTAACGATGTAACCCCTTACATTTTTTTGAAAAAATGGGTTCATTTTTTTGGGACAAAAACCTTCAACGGTTTTTTGATCATAACTTGGCTAAAACTCAACCGATTTCAGTCTGGTTTGGTTTTTTCTTCTTGGTTTTTAAGTGCAAACAATTCTGCATTTAAAACTCGATCACGAATTTTTGGTCAATTTTTGACAATTTTAACGATGTAACCCCTTAAATTTTTTTGAAAAAAATGGGTCCATTTTTTGGGACAAAAACCTTCAACGGTTTTTTGATCATAACTTGGCTAAAACTCAACCGAGTTCAGTCTGGTTTGGTTTTTTCTTCTTGGTTTTTAAGTGCAAACAATTCTGCATTTAAAACTCGATCACGAATTTTTGGCCAATTTTTGACAATTTTAACGATGTAACCCCTTACATATTTTTGAAAAAATGGGTTCATTTTTTTTGGGACAAAAACCTTCAACGGTTTTTTGAGCATAACTTGGCTAAAACTCAACCGATTTCAGTCTGGTTTGGTTTTTTCTTCTTGGTTTTTAAGTGCAAACAATTCTGCATTTAAAACTCGATCACGAATTTTTGGCCAATTTTTGACAATTTTAACGATGTAACCCCTTACATTTTTTTGAAAAAAATGGTTCCATTTTTTTGGGACAAAAACCTTCAACGGTTTTTTGATCATAACTTGGCTAAAACTCAACCGAGTTCAGTCTGGTTTGGTTTTTTCTTCTTGGTTTTTAAGTGCAAACAATTCTGCATTTAAAACTCGATCACGAATTTTTGGCCAATTTTTGACAATTTTAACGATGTAACCCCTTACATTTTATTGAAAAAATGGGTTCATTTTTTTTGGGACAAAAACCTTCAACGGTTTTTTGATCATAACTTGGCTAAAACTCAACCGAGTTCAGTCTGGTTTGGTTTTTTCTTCTTGGTTTTTAAGTGCAAACAATTCTGCATTTAAAACTCGATCACGAATTTTTTGCCAATTTTTGACAATTTTAACGATGTAACCCCTTACATTTTTTTGAAAAAATGGGTCCATTTTTTTTGGGACAAAAACCTTCAACGGTTTTTTGATCATAACTTGGCTAAAACTCAACCGAGTTCAGTCTGGTTTGGTTTTTTCTTCTTGGTTTTTAAGTGCAAACAATTCTGCATTTAAAACTCGATCACGAATTTTTGGCCAATTTTTGACAATTTTAACGATGTAACCCCTTACATATTTTTGAAAAAAATGGGTTCATTTTTTTTGGGACAAAAACCTTCAACGGTTTTTTGATCATAACTTGGCTAAAACTCAACCGACTTCAGCCTGGTTTGGTTTTTTCTTCTTGGTTTTTAAGTGCAAACAATTCTGCATTTAAAACTCGATCACGAATTTTTGGCCAATTTTTGACAATTTTAACGATGTAACCCCTTACATTTTTTTGAAAAAATGGGTTCATTTTTTTGGGACAAAAACCTTCAACGGTTTTTTGATCATAACTTGGCTAAAACTCAACCGATTTCAGTCTGGTTTGGTTTTTTCTTCTTGGTTTTTAAGTGCAAACAATTCTGCATTTAAAACTCGATCACGAATTTTTGTCAAATTTTTGACAATTTTAACGATGTAACCCCTTACATTTTTTTGAAAAAATGGGTTCATTTTTTTTGGGACAAAAACCTTCAACGGTTTTTTTATCATAACTTGGCTAAAACTCAACCGATTTCAGTCTGGTTTGGTTTTTTCTTCTTGGTTTTTAAGTGCAAACAATTCTGCATTTAAAACTCGATCACGAATTTTTGGCCAATTTTTGACAATTTTAACGATGTAACCCCTAACCTTTTTTTTTAAAAAAATGGTTTCATTTTTTTGGGACAAAAACCTTCAACGGTTTTTTGATCATAACTTGGCTAAAACTCAACCGAGTTCAGTCTGGTTTGGTTTTTTCTTCTTGGTTTTTAAGTGCAAACAATTCTGCATTTAAAACTCGATCACGAATTTTTGGCCAATTTTTGACAATTTTAACGATGTAACCCCTTAAATTTTTTTGAAAAAATGGGTTCATTTTTTTAGGGACAAAAACCTTCAACGGTTTTTTGATCATAACTTGGCTAAAACTCAACCGATTTCAGTCTGGTTTGGTTTTTTCTTCTTGGTTTTTAAGTGCAAACAATTCTGCATTTAAAACTCGATCACGAATTTTTGGCCAATTTTTGACAATTTTAACGATGTAACCCCTTACATTTTTTTGAAAAAAATGGTTCCATTTTTTTGGGACAAAAACCTTCAACGGTTTTTTGATCATAACTTGGCTAAAACTCAACCGAGTTCAGTCTGGTTTGGTTTTTTCTTCTTGGTTTTTAAGTGCAAACAATTCTGCATTTAAAACTCGATCACGAATTTTTGGCCAATTTTTGACAATTTTAACGATGTAACCCCTTACATTTTATTGAAAAAATGGGTTCATTTTTTTTGGGACAAAAACCTTCAACGGTTTTTTGATCATAACTTGGCTAAAACTCAACCGAGTTCAGTCTGGTTTGGTTTTTTCTTCTTGGTTTTTAAGTGCAAACAATTCTGCATTTAAAACTCGATCACGAATTTTTGGCCAATTTTTGACAATTTTAACGATGTAACCCCTTACATTTTATTGAAAAAACCCCTTACATATTTTTGAAAAAATGGGTCCATTTTTTTTGGGACAAAAACCTTCAACGGTTTTTTGATCATAACTTGGCTAAAACTCAACCGAGTTCAGTCTGGTTTGGTTTTTTCTTCTTGGTTTTTAAGTGCAAACAATTCTGCATTTAAAACTCGATCACGAATTTTTGTCAAATTTTTGACAATTTTAACGATGTAACCCCTTACATTTTTTTGAAAAAATGGGTTCATTTTTTTTGGGACAAAAACCTTCAACGGTTTTTTGAGCATAACTTGGCTAAAACTCAACCGATTTCAGTCTGGTTTGGTTTTTTCTTCTTGGTTTTTAAGTGCAAACAATTCTGCATTTAAAACTCGATTACGAATTTTTGGCCAATTTTTGACAATTTTAACGATGTAACCCCTTACATTTTTTTGAAAAAATGGGTCCATTTTTTTTGGGACAAAAACCTTCAACGGTTTTTTGATCATAACTTGGCTAAAACTCAACCGAGTTCAGTCTGGTTTGGTTTTTTCTTCTTGGTTTTTAAGTGCAAACAATTCTGCATTTAAAACTCGATCACGAATTTTTGTCAAATTTTTGACAATTTTAACGATGTAACCCCTTACATTTTTTTGAAAAAATGGGTTCATTTTTTTTGGGACAAAAACCTTCAACGGTTTTTTGATCATAACTTGGCTAAAACTCAACCGAGTTCAGTCTGGTTTGGTTTTTTCTTCTTGGTTTTTAAGTGCAAACAATTCTGCATTTAAAACTCGATCACGAATTTTTGGCCAATTTTTGACAATTTTAACGATGTAACCCCTTACAAATTTTTGAAAAAATGGGTTCATTTTTTTTGGGACAAAAACCTTCAACGGTTTTTTGATCATAACTTGGCTAAAACTCAACCGATTTCAGTCTGGTTTGGTTTTTTCTTCTTGGTTTTTAAGTGCAAACAATTCTGCATTTAAAATTCGATCACGAATTTTTGGCCAATTTTTGACAATTTTAACGATGTAACCCCTTACATTTTTTTGAAAAAATGGGTTCATTTTTTTTGGGACAAAAACCTTCAACGGTTTTTTGATCATAACTTGGCTAAAACTCAACCGAGTTCAGTCTGGTTTGGTTTTTTCTTCTTGGTTTTTAAGTGCAAACAATTCTGCATTTAAAACTCGATCACGAATTTTTGGCCAATTTTTGACAATTTTAACGATGTAACCCCTTACATTTTTTTGAAAAAATGGGTCCATTTTTTTTGGGACAAAAACCTTCAACGGTTTTTTGATCATAACTTGGCTAAAACTCAACCGAGTTCAGTCTGGTTTGGTTTTTTCTTCTTGGTTTTTAAGTGCAAACAATTCTGCATTTAAAACTCGATCACGAATTTTTGTCAAATTTTTGACAATTTTAACGATGTAACCCCTTACATTTTTTTGAAAAAATGGGTTCATTTTTTTTGGGACAAAAACCTTCAACGGTTTTTTGATCATAACTTGGCTAAAACTCAACCGAGTTCAGTCTGGTTTGGTTTTTTCTTCTTGGTTTTTAAGTGCAAACAATTCTGCATTTAAAACTCGATCACGAATTTTTGGCCAATTTTTGACAATTTTAACGATGTAACCCCTTACATATTTTTGAAAAAATGGGTTCATTTTTTTGGGACAAAAACCTTCAACGGTTTTTTGAGCATAACTTGGCTAAAACTCAACCGATTTCAGTCTGGTTTGGTTTTTTCTTCTTGGTTTTTAAGTGCAAACAATTCTGCATTTAAAACTCGATTACGAATTTTTGGCCAATTTTTGACAATTTTAACGATGTAACCCCTTACATTTTTTTGAAAAAATGGGTCCATTTTTTTTGGGACAAAAACCTTCAACGGTTTTTTGATCATAACTTGGCTAAAACTCAACCGAGTTCAGTCTGGTTTGGTTTTTTCTTCTTGGTTTTTAAGTGCAAACAATTCTGCATTTAAAACTCGATCACGAATTTTTGTCAAATTTTTGACAATTTTAACGATGTAACCCCTTACATTTTTTTGAAAAAATGGGTTCATTTTTTTTGGGACAAAAACCTTCAACGGTTTTTTGATCATAACTTGGCTAAAACTCAACCGAGTTCAGTCTGGTTTGGTTTTTTCTTCTTGGTTTTTAAGTGCAAACAATTCTGCATTTAAAACTCGATCACGAATTTTTGGCCAATTTTTGACAATTTTAACGATGTAACCCCTTACATATTTTTGAAAAAATGGGTTCATTTTTTTGGGACAAAAACCTTCAACGGTTTTTTGAGCATAACTTGGCTAAAACTCAACCGATTTCAGTCTGGTTTGGTTTTTTCTTCTTGGTTTTTAAGTGCAAACAATTCTGCATTTAAAACTCGATTACGAATTTTTGGCCAATTTTTGACAATTTTAACGATGTAACCCCTTACATTTTTTTGAAAAAAATGGTTCCATTTTTTTGGGACAAAAACCTTCAACGGTTTTTTGATCATAACTTGGCTAAAACTCAACCGAGTTCAGTCTGGTTTAGTTTTTTCTTCTTGGTTTTTAAGTGCGAACAATTCTGCATTTAAAACTCGATCACGAATTTTTGGCCAATTTTTGACAATTTTAACGATGTAACCCCTTACATTTTTTTGAAAAAATGGGTCCATTTTTTTTAGGACAAAAACCTTCAACGGTTTTTTGATCATAACTTGGCTAAAACTCAACCGAGTTCAGTCTGGTTTGGTTTTTTCTTCTTGGTTTTTAAGTGCAAACAATTCTGCATTTAAAACTCGATCACGAATTTTTGTCAAATTTTTGACAATTTTAACGATGTAACCCCTTACATTTTTTTGAAAAAATGGGTTCATTTTTTTGGGACAAAAACCTTCAACGGTTTTTTGATCATAACTTGGCTAAAACTCAACCGAGTTCAGTCTGGTTTGGTTTTTTCTTCTTGGTTTTTAAGTGCGAACAATTCTGCATTTAAAACTCGATCACGAATTTTTGGCCAATTTTTGACAATTTTAACGATGTAACCCCTTACATTTTTTTGAAAAAATGGGTCCATTTTTTTTAGGACAAAAACCTTCAACGGTTTTTTGATCATAACTTGGCTAAAACTCAACCGAGTTCAGTCTGGTTTGGTTTTTTCTTCTTGGTTTTTAAGTGCAAACAATTCTGCATTTAAAACTCGATCACGAATTTTTGTCAAATTTTTGACAATTTTAACGATGTAACCCCTTACATATTTTTGAAAAAATGGGTTCATTTTTTTGGGACAAAAACCTTCAACGGTTTTTTGAGCATAACTTGGCTAAAACTCAACCGATTTCAGTCTGGTTTGGTTTTTTCTTCTTGGTTTTTAAGTGCAAACAATTCTGCATTTAAAACTCGATTACGAATTTTTGGCCAATTTTTGACAATTTTAACGATGTAACCCCTTACATTTTTTTGAAAAAATGGGTCCATTTTTTTGGGACAAAAACCTTCAACGGTTTTTTGATCATAACTTGGCTAAAACTCAACCGAGTTCAGTCTGGTTTGGTTTTTTCTTCTTGGTTTTTAAGTGCAAACAATTCTGCATTTAAAACTCGATCACGAATTTTTGTCAAATTTTTGACAATTTTAACGATGTAACCCCTTACATTTTTTTGAAAAAATGGGTTCATTTTTTTTGGGACAAAAACCTTCAACGGTTTTTTGATCATAACTTGGCTAAAACTCAACCGAGTTCAGTCTGGTTTGGTTTTTTCTTCTTGGTTTTTAAGTGCAAACAATTCTGCATTTAAAACTCGATCACGAATTTTTGGCCAATTTTTGACAATTTTAACGATGTAACCCCTTACATATTTTTGAAAAAATGGGTTCATTTTTTTTGGGACAAAAACCTTCAACGGTTTTTTGAGCATAACTTGGCTAAAACTCAACCGATTTCAGTCTGGTTTGGTTTTTTCTTCTTGGTTTTTAAGTGCAAACAATTCTGCATTTAAAACTCGATTACGAATTTTTGGCCAATTTTTGACAATTTTAACGATGTAACCCCTTACATTTTTTTGAAAAAAATGGTTCCATTTTTTTGGGACAAAAACCTTCAACGGTTTTTTGATCATAACTTGGCTAAAACTCAACCGAGTTCAGTCTGGTTTAGTTTTTTCTTCTTGGTTTTTAAGTGCGAACAATTCTGCATTTAAAACTCGATCACGAATTTTTGGCCAATTTTTGACAATTTTAACGATGTAACCCCTTACATTTTTTTGAAAAAATGGGTCCATTTTTTTTAGGACAAAAACCTTCAACGGTTTTTTGATCATAACTTGGCTAAAACTCAACCGAGTTCAGTCTGGTTTGGTTTTTTCTTCTTGGTTTTTAAGTGCAAACAATTCTGCATTTAAAACTCGATCACGAATTTTTGTCAAATTTTTGACAATTTTAACGATGTAACCCCTTACATTTTTTTGAAAAAATGGGTTCATTTTTTTTGGGACAAAAACCTTCAACGGTTTTTTGATCATAACTTGGCTAAAACTCAACCGAGTTCAGTCTGGTTTGGTTTTTTCTTCTTGGTTTTTAAGTGCGAACAATTCTGCATTTAAAACTCGATCGCGAATTTTTTGCCAATTTTTGACAATTTTAACGATGTAACCCCTTACATTTTTTTGAAAAAATGGGTCCATTTTTTTTGGGACAAAAACCTTCAACGGTTTTTTGATCATAACTTGGCTAAAACTTATTTAAAACTCGATTTCAGTCTGGTTTCGTTTTTTCTTCTTGGTTTTTAAGTGCAAACAATTCTGCATTTAAAACTCGATCACGAATTTTTGGCCAATTTTTGACAATTTTAACGATGTAAATTCTTTGAAAAAAATGGGTCTATTTTTTTTGGGACAAAAACCTTCAACGGTTTTTTGATCATAACTTGGCTAAAACTCAACCGAGTTCAGTCTGGTTTGGTTTTTTCTTCTTGGTTTTTAAGTGCAAACAATTCTGCATTTAAAACTCGATCACGAATTTTTGGCCAATTTTTGACAATTTTAACGATGTAACCCCTTACATATTTTTGAAAAAATGGGTTCATTTTTTTTGGGACAAAAACCTTCAACGGTTTTTTGATCATAACTTGGCTAAAACTCAACCGATTTCAGTCTGGTTTGGTTTTTTCTTCTTGGTTTTTAAGTGCAAACAATTCTGCATTTAAAACTCGATCACGAATTTTTTGCCAATTTTTGACAATTTTAACGATGTAACCCCTTACATTTTTTTTGAAAAAATGGGTCCATTTTTTTTGGGACAAAAACCTTCAACGGTTTTTTGATCATAACTTGGCTAAAACTCAACCGAGTTCAGTCTGGTTTGGTTTTTTCTTCTTGGTTTTTAAGTGCAAACAATTCTGCATTTAAAACTCGATCACGAATTTTTGTCAATTTTTTGTCAAATTTTTGACAATTTTAACGATGTAACCCCTTACATTTTTTTGAAAAAATGGGTTCATTTTTTTTGGGACAAAAACCTTCAACGGTTTTTTGATCATAACTTGGCTAAAACTCAACCGATTTCAGTCTGGTTTCGTTTTTTCTTCTTGGTTTTTAAGTGCAAACAATTCTGCATTTAAAACTCGATCACGAATTTTTGGCCAATTTTTGACAATTTTAACGATGTAACCCCTTACATTTTTTTGAAAAAATGGTTCCATTTTTTTGGGACAAAAACCTTCAACGGTTTTTTGATCATAACTTGGCTAAAACTCAACCGAGTTCAGTCTGGTTTGGTTTTTTCTTCTTGGTTTTTAAGTGCAAACAATTCTGCATTTAAAACTCGATCACGAATTTTTGGCCAATTTTTGACAATTTTAACGATGTAACCCCTTAAATTTTTTTGAAAAAATGGGGTCATTTTTTTTGGGACAAAAACCTTCAACGGTTTTTTGATCATAACTTGGCTAAAACTCAACCGATTTCAGTCTGGTTTGGTTTTTTCTTCTTGGTTTTTAAGTGCAAACAATTCTGCATTTAAAACTCGATCACGAATTTTTGGCCAATTTTTGACAATTTTAACGATGTAACCCCTTACATTTTTTTAAAAAAATGGGTCAATTTTTTTGGGACAAAAACCTTCAACGGTTTTTTGATCATAACTTGGCTAAAACTCAACCGAGTTCAGTCTGGTTTGGTTTTTTCTTCTTGGTTTTTAAGTGCAAACAATTCTGCATTTAAAACTCGATCACGAATTTTTGGCCAATTTTTGACAATTTTAACGATGTAACCCCTTACATATTTTTGAAAAAATGGGTTCATTTTTTTTGGGACAAAAACCTTCAACGGTTTTTTGAGCATAACTTGGCTAAAACTCAACCGATTTCAGTCTGGTTTGGTTTTTTCTTCTTGGTTTTTAAGTGCAAACAATTCTGCATTTAAAACTCGATTACGAATTTTTGGCCAATTTTTGACAATTTTAACGATGTAACCCCTTACATTTTTTTGAAAAAAATGGTTCCATTTTTTTGGGACAAAAACCTTCAACGGTTTTTTGATCATAACTTGGCTAAAACTCAACCGAGTTCAGTCTGGTTTGGTTTTTTCTTCTTGGTTTTTAAGTGCAAACAATTCTGCATTTAAAACTCGATCACGAATTTTTGTCAAATTTTTGACAATTTTAACGATGTAACCCCTTACATTTTTTTGAAAAAATGGGTTCATTTTTTTGGGACAAAAACCTTCAACGGTTTTTTGATCATAACTTGGCTAAAACTCAACCGAGTTCAGTCTGGTTTGGTTTTTTCTTCTTGGTTTTTAAGTGCAAACAATTCTGCATTTAAAACTCGATCACGAATTTTTGGCCAATTTTTGACAATTTTAACGATGTAACCCCTTACATATTTTTGAAAAAATGGGTTCATTTTTTTTGGGACAAAAACCTTCAACGGTTTTTTGAGCATAACTTGGCTAAAACTCAACCGATTTCAGTCTGGTTTGGTTTTTTCTTCTTGGTTTTTAAGTGCAAACAATTCTGCATTTAAAACTCGATTACGAATTTTTGGCCAATTTTTGACAATTTTAACGATGTAACCCCTTACATTTTTTTAAAAAAAATGGGTCCATTTTTTTTGGGACAAAAACCTTCAACGGTTTTTTGATCATAACTTGGCTAAAACTCAACCGAGTTCAGTCTGGTTTGGTTTTTTCTTCTTGGTTTTTAAGTGCAAACAATTCTGCATTTAAAACTCGATCACGAATTTTTGTCAAATTTTTGACAATTTTAACGATGTAACCCCTTACATTTTTTTGAAAAAATGGGTTCATTTTTTTTGGGACAAAAACCTTCAACGGTTTTTTGATCATAACTTGGCTAAAACTCAACCGAGTTCAGTCTGGTTTGGTTTTTTCTTCTTGGTTTTTAAGTGCAAACAATTCTGCATTTAAAACTCGATCACGAATTTTTGGCCAATTTTTGACAATTTTAACGATGTAACCCCTTACATATTTTTGAAAAAATGGGTTCATTTTTTTGGGACAAAAACCTTCAACGGTTTTTTGAGCATAACTTGGCTAAAACTCAACCGATTTCAGTCTGGTTTGGTTTTTTCTTCTTGGTTTTTAAGTGCAAACAATTCTGCATTTAAAACTCGATTACGAATTTTTGGCCAATTTTTGACAATTTTAACGATGTAACCCCTTACATTTTTTTGAAAAAAATGGTTCCATTTTTTTGGGACAAAAACCTTCAACGGTTTTTTGATCATAACTTGGCTAAAACTCAACCGAGTTCAGTCTGGTTTAGTTTTTTCTTCTTGGTTTTTAAGTGCGAACAATTCTGCATTTAAAACTCGATCACGAATTTTTGGCCAATTTTTGACAATTTTAACGATGTAACCCCTTACATTCTTTTGAAAAAATGGGTCCATTTTTTTAGGACAAAAACCTTCAACGGTTTTTTGATCATAACTTGGCTAAAACTCAACCGAGTTCAGTCTGGTTTGGTTTTTTCTTCTTGGTTTTTAAGTGCAAACAATTCTGCATTTAAAACTCGATCACGAATTTTTGTCAAATTTTTGACAATTTTAACGATGTAACCCCTTACATTTTTTTGAAAAAATGGGTTCATTTTTTTTGGGACAAAAACCTTCAACGGTTTTTTGATCATAACTTGGCTAAAACTCAACCGAGTTCAGTCTGGTTTGGTTTTTTCTTCTTGGTTTTTAAGTGCAAACAATTCTGCATTTAAAACTCGATCGCGAATTTTTTGCCAATTTTTGACAATTTTAACGATGTAACCCCTTACATTTTTTTGAAAAAATGGGTCCATTTTTTTGGGACAAAAACCTTCAACGGTTTTTTGATCATAACTTGGCTAAAACTCAACCGAGTTCAGTCTGGTTTGGTTTTTTCTTCTTGGTTTTTAAGTGCAAACAATTCTGCATTTAAAACTCGATCACGAATTTTTGTCAAATTTTTGACAATTTTAACGATGTAACCCCTTACATTTTTTTGAAAAAATGGGTTCATTTTTTTTGGGACAAAAACCTTCAACGGTTTTTTGATCATAACTTGGCTAAAACTCAACCGAGTTCAGTCTGGTTTGGTTTTTTCTTCTTGGTTTTTAAGTGCAAACAATTCTGCATTTAAAACTCGATCACGAATTTTTGGCCAATTTTTGACAATTTTAACGATGTAACCCCTTACATATTTTTGAAAAAATGGGTTCATTTTTTTTGGGACAAAAACCTTCAACGGTTTTTTGAGCATAACTTGGCTAAAACTCAACCGATTTCAGTCTGGTTTGGTTTTTTCTTCTTGGTTTTTAAGTGCAAACAATTCTGCATTTAAAACTCGATTACGAATTTTTGGCCAATTTTTGACAATTTTAACGATGTAACCCCTTACATTTTTTTGAAAAAAATGGTTCCATTTTTTTGGGACAAAAACCTTCAACGGTTTTTTGATCATAACTTGGCTAAAACTCAACCGAGTTCAGTCTGGTTTAGTTTTTTCTTCTTGGTTTTTAAGTGCGAACAATTCTGCATTTAAAACTCGATCACGAATTTTTGGCCAATTTTTGACAATTTTAACGATGTAACCCCTTACATTCTTTTGAAAAAATGGGTCCATTTTTTTTAGGACAAAAACCTTCAACGGTTTTTTGATCATAACTTGGCTAAAACTCAACCGAGTTCAGTCTGGTTTGGTTTTTTCTTCTTGGTTTTTAAGTGCAAACAATTCTGCATTTAAAACTCGATCACGAATTTTTGTCAAATTTTTGACAATTTTAACGATGTAACCCCTTACATTTTTTTGAAAAAATGGGTTCATTTTTTTGGGACAAAAACCTTCAACGGTTTTTTGATCATAACTTGGCTAAAACTCAACCGAGTTCAGTCTGGTTTGGTTTTTTCTTCTTGGTTTTTAAGTGCAAACAATTCTGCATTTAAAACTCGATCGCGAATTTTTTGCCAATTTTTGACAATTTTAACGATGTAACCCCTTACATTTTTTTGAAAAAATGGGTCCATTTTTTTGGGACAAAAACCTTCAACGGTTTTTTGATCATAACTTGGCTAAAACTTATTTAAAACTCGATTTCAGTCTGGTTTCGTTTTTTCTTCTTGGTTTTTAAGTGCAAACAATTCTGCATTTAAAACTCGATCACGAATTTTTGGCCAATTTTTGACAATTTTAACGATGTAAATTCTTTGAAAAAAATGGGTCTATTTTTTTGGGACAAAAACCTTCAACGGTTTTTTGATCATAACTTGGCTAAAACTCAACCGAGTTCAGTCTGGTTTGGTTTTTTCTTCTTGGTTTTTAAGTGCAAACAATTCTGCATTTAAAACTCGATCACGAATTTTTGGCCAATTTTTGACAATTTTAACGATGTAACCCCTTACATATTTTTGAAAAAATGGGTTCATTTTTTTTGGGACAAAAACCTTCAACGGTTTTTTGATCATAACTTGGCTAAAACTCAACCGATTTCAGTCTGGTTTGGTTTTTTCTTCTTGGTTTTTAAGTGCAAACAATTCTGCATTTAAAACTCGATCACGAATTTTTTGCCAATTTTTGACAATTTTAACGATGTAACCCCTTACATTTTTTTGAAAAAATGGGTCCATTTTTTTGGGACAAAAACCTTCAACGGTTTTTTGATCATAACTTGGCTAAAACTCAACCGAGTTCAGTCTGGTTTGGTTTTTTCTTCTTGGTTTTTAAGTGCAAACAATTCTGCATTTAAAACTCGATCACGAATTTTTGTCAATTTTTTGTCAAATTTTTGACAATTTTAACGATGTAACCCCTTTTTTTGAAAAAATGGGGTCATTTTTTTTGGGACAAAAACCTTCAACGGTTTTTTGATCATAACTTGGCTAAAACTCAACCGATTTCAGTCTGGTTTGGTTTTTTCTTCTTGGTTTTTAAGTGCAAACAATTCTGCATTTAAAACTCGATCACGAATTTTTGGCCAATTTTTGACAATTTTAACGATGTAACCCCTTACATTTTTTTGAAAAAATGGGTCAATTTTTTTGGGACAAAAACCTTCAACGGTTTTTTGATCATAACTTGGCTAAAACTCAACCGAGTTCAGTCTGGTTTGGTTTTTTCTTCTTGGTTTTTAAGTGCAAACAATTCTGCATTTAAAACTCGATCACGAATTTTTGGCCAATTTTTGACAATTTTAACGATGTAACCCCTTACATATTTTTGAAAAAATGGGTTCATTTTTTTTGGGACAAAAACCTTCAACGGTTTTTTGAGCATAACTTGGCTAAAACTCAACCGATTTCAGTCTGGTTTGGTTTTTTCTTCTTGGTTTTTAAGTGCAAACAATTCTGCATTTAAAACTCGATTACGAATTTTTGGCCAATTTTTGACAATTTTAACGATGTAACCCCTTACATTTTTTTGAAAAAAATGGTTCCATTTTTTTGGGACAAAAACCTTCAACGGTTTTTTGATCATAACTTGGCTAAAACTCAACCGAGTTCAGTCTGGTTTGGTTTTTTCTTCTTGGTTTTTAAGTGCAAACAATTCTGCATTTAAAACTCGATCACGAATTTTTGTCAAATTTTTGACAATTTTAACGATGTAACCCCTTACATTTTTTTGAAAAAATGGGTTCATTTTTTTGGGACAAAAACCTTCAACGGTTTTTTGATCATAACTTGGCTAAAACTCAACCGATTTCAGTCTGGTTTGGTTTTTTCTTCTTGGTTTTTAAGTGCAAACAATTCTGCATTTAAAACTCGATCACGAATTTTTTGCCAATTTTTGACAATTTTAACGATGTAACCCCTTACATTTTTTTTGAAAAAATGGGTCAATTTTTTTTGGGACAAAAACCTTCAACGGTTTTTTGATCATAACTTGGCTAAAACTCAACCGAGTTCAGTCTGGTTTGGTTTTTTCTTCTTGGTTTTTAAGTGCAAACAATTCTGCATTTAAAACTCGATTACGAATTTTTGGCCAATTTTTGACAATTTTAACGATGTAACCCCTTACATTTTTTTGAAAAAAATGGTTCCATTTTTTTGGGACAAAAACCTTCAACGGTTTTTTGATCATAACTTGGCTAAAACTCAACCGAGTTCAGTCTGGTTTGGTTTTTTCTTCTTGGTTTTTAAGTGCAAACAATTCTGCATTTAAAACTCGATCACGAATTTTTGTCAAATTTTTGACAATTTTAACGATGTAACCCCTTACATTTTTTTGAAAAAATGGGTTCATTTTTTTGGGACAAAAACCTTCAACGGTTTTTTGATCATAACTTGGCTAAAACTCAACCGATTTCAGTCTGGTTTGGTTTTTTCTTCTTGGTTTTTAAGTGCAAACAATTCTGCATTTAAAACTCGATCACGAATTTTTTGCCAATTTTTGACAATTTTAACGATGTAACCCCTTACATTTTTTTTGAAAAAATGGGTCAATTTTTTTTGGGACAAAAACCTTCAACGGTTTTTTGATCATAACTTGGCTAAAACTCAACCGAGTTCAGTCTGGTTTGGTTTTTTCTTCTTGGTTTTTAAGTGCAAACAATTCTGCATTTAAAACTCGATCACGAATTTTTGTTAATTTTTTGTCAAATTTTTGACAATTTTAACGATGTAACCCCTTACATTTTTTTGAAAAAATGGGTTCATTTTTTTGGGACAAAAACCTTCAACGGTTTTTTGATCATAACTTGGCTAAAACTCAACCGATTTCAGTCTGGTTTCGTTTTTTCTTCTTGGTTTTTAAGTGCAAACAATTCTGCATTTAAAACTCGATCACGAATTTTTGGCCAATTTTTGACAATTTTAACGATGTAACCCCTTACATTTTTTTGAAAAAATGGTTCCATTTTTTTGGGACAAAAACCTTCAACGGTTTTTTGATCATAACTTGGCTAAAACTCAACCGAGTTCAGTCTGGTTTGGTTTTTTCTTCTTGGTTTTTAAGTGCAAACAATTCTGCATTTAAAACTCGATCACGAATTTTTGGCCAATTTTTGACAATTTTAACGATGTAACCCTTTACATTTTTTTGAAAAAATGGTTCCATTTTTTTGGGACAAAAACCTTCAACGGTTTTTTGATCATAACTTGGCTAAAACTCAACCGAGTTCAGTCTGGTTTGGTTTTTTCTTCTTGGTTTTTAAGTGCAAACAATTCTGCATTTAAAACTCGATCACGAATTTTTGGCCAATTTTTGACAATTTTAACGATGTAACCCCTTAAATTTTTTTGAAAAAATGGGGTCATTTTTTTGGGACAAAAACCTTCAACGTTTTTTTGATCATAACTTGGCTAAAACTCATTTAAAACTCGATTTCAGTCTGGTTTCGTTTTTTCTTCTTGGTTTTTAAGTGCAAACAATTCTGCATTTAAAACTCGATCACGAATTTTTGGCCAATTTTTGACAATTTTAACGATGTAACCCCTTACATTTTTTTGAAAAAATGGGTCCATTTTTTTTGGGACAAAAACCTTCAACGGTTTTTTGATCATAACTTGGCTAAAACTCAACCGATTTCAGTCTGGTTTGGTTTTTTCTTCTTGGTTTTTAAGTGCAAACAATTCTGCATTTAAAACTCGATTTCAGTCTGGTTTCGTTTTTTCTTCTTGGTTTTTAAGTGCAAACAATTCTGCATTTGGCCAATTTTTGACAATTTTAACGATGTAACCCCTTAAATTTTTTTGAAAAAATGGGGTCATTTTTTTGGGACAAAAACCTTCAACGGTTTTTTTATCATAACTTGGCTAAAACTCAACCGATTTCAGTCTGGTTTGGTTTTTTCTTCTTGGTTTTTAAGTGCAAACAATTCTGCATTTAAAACTCGATCACGAATTTTTGGCCAATTTTTGACAATTTTAACGATGTAACCCCTTACATTTTTTTAAAAAAATGGGTCCATTTTTTTGGGACAAAAACCTTCAACGGTTTTTTGATCATAACTTGGCTAAAACTCAACCGATTTCAGTCTGGTTTGGTTTTTTCTTCTTGGTTTTTAAGTGCAAACAATTCTGCATTTAAAACTCGATTTCAGTCTGGTTTCGTTTTTTCTTCTTGGTTTTTAAGTGCAAACAATTCTGCATTTGGCCAATTTTTGACAATTTTAACGATGTAACCCCTTAAATTTTTTTGAAAAAATGGGGTCATTTTTTTTGGGACAAAAACCTTCAACGGTTTTTTTATCATAACTTGGCTAAAACTCAACCGATTTCAGTCTGGTTTGGTTTTTTCTTCTTGGTTTTTAAGTGCAAACAATTCTGCATTTAAAACTCGATCACGAATTTTTGTCAAATTTTTGTCAAATTTTTGACAATTTTAACGATTTAACCCCTTACATATTTTTGAAAAAATGGGTTCATTTTTTTTGGGACAAAAACCTTCAACGGTTTTTTGATCATAACTTGGCTAAAACTCAACCGATTTCAGTCTGGTTTGGTTTTTTCTTCTTGGTTTTTAAGTGCAAACAATTCTGCATTTAAAACTCGATCACGAATTTTTGTCAAATTTTTGACAATTTTAACGATGTAACCCCTTACATTTTTTTGAAAAAATGGGTTCATTTTTTTTGGGACAAAAACCTTCAACGGTTTTTTGATCATAACTTGGCTAAAACTCATTTAAAACTCGATTTCAGTCTGGTTTGGTTTTTTCTTCTTGGTTTTTAAGTGCAAACAATTCTGCATTTAAAACTCGATCACGAATTTTTGGCCAATTTTTGACAATTTTAACGATGTAACCCCTTACATTTTTTTGAAAAAATGGGTCCATTTTTTTTGGGACAAAAACCTTCAACGGTTTTTTGATCATAACTTGGCTAAAACTCAACCGATTTCAGTCTGGTTTGGTTTTTTCTTCTTGGTTTTTAAGTGCAAACAATTCTGCATTTAAAACTCGATCACGAATTTTTGGCCAATTTTTGACAATTTTAACGATGTAACCCCTTACATTTTTTTGAAAAAATGGGTCCATTTTTTTTGGGACAAAAACCTTCAACGGTTTTTTGATCATAACTTGGCTAAAACTCAACCGAGTTCAGTCTGGTTTGGTTTTTTCTTCTTGGTTTTTAAGTGCAAACAATTCTGCATTTAAAACTCGATCACGAATTTTTGGCCAATTTTTGACAATTTTAACGATGTAACCCCTTAAATTTTTTTGAAAAAATGGGTCCATTTTTTTTGGGACAAAAACCTTCAACGGTTTTTTGATCATAACTTGGCTAAAACTCAACCGAGTTCAGTCTGGTTTGGTTTTTTCTTCTTGGTTTTTAAGTGCAAACAATTCTGCATTTAAAACTCGATCACGAATTTTTGTCAAATTTTTGACAATTTTAACCCCTTACATTTTTTTGAAAAAATGGGTCCATTTTTTTTGGGACAAAAACCTTCAACGGTTTTTTGATCATAACTTGGCTAAAACTCAACCGATTTCAGTATGGTTTGGTTTTTTCTTCTTGGTTTTTAAGTGCAAACAATTCTGCATTTAAAACTCGATCACGAATTTTTGGCCAATTTTTGACAATTTTAACGATGTAATTACATTTTTTTGAAAAAATGGGTTCATTTTTTTTGGGACAAAAACCTTCAACGGTTTTTTGATCATAACTTGGCTAAAACTCAAACGATTTCAGTTTGGTTTGGTTTTTTCTTCTTGGTTTTTAAGTGCAAACAATTCTGCATTTAAAACTCGATCACGAATTTTTGGCCAATTTTTGACAATTTTAACGATGTAACCCCTTACATTTTTTTGAAAAAAATGGGTCCATTTTTTTTGGGACAAAAACCTTCAACGGTTTTTTGATCATTACTTGGCTAAAACTCAACCGATTTCAGTTTGGTTTGGTTTTTTCTTCTTGGTTTTTAAGTGCAAACAATTCTGCATTTAAAACTCGATCACGAATTTTTGGCCAATTTTTGACAATTTTAACGATGTAACCCCTTACATTTTCTTGAAAAAATGGGTCCATTTTTTTTGGGACAAAAACCTTCAACGGTTTTTTGATCATAACTTGGCTAAAACTCAACCGAGTTCAGTCTGGTTTGGTTTTTTCTTCTTGGTTTTTAAGTGCAAACCATTCTGCATTTAAAACTCGATCACGAATTTTTGGCCAATTTTTGACAATTTTAACGATGTAACCCCTTACATTTTTTTGAAAAAATGGGTCCATTTTTTTTGGGACAAAAACCTTCAACGGTTTTTTGATCATAACTTGGCTAAAACTCAACCGAGTTCAGTCTGGTTTGGTTTTTTCTTCTTGGTTTTTAAGTGCAAACAATTCTGCATTTAAAACTCGATCACGAATTTTTGGCCAATTTTTGACAATTTTAACGATGTAACCCCTTAAATTTTTTTGAAAAAATGGGTCCATTTTTTTGGGACAAAAACCTTCAACGGTTTTTTGATCATAACTTGGCTAAAACTCAACCGAGTTCAGTCTGGTTTGGTTTTTTCTTCTTGGTTTTTAAGTGCAAACAATTCTGCATTTAAAACTCGATCACGAATTTTTGTCAAATTTTTGACAATTTTAACCCTTACATTTTTTTGAAAAAATGGGTCCATTTTTTTTGGGACAAAAACCTTCAACGGTTTTTTGATCATAACTTGGCTAAAACTCAACCGATTTCAGTCTGGTTTGGTTTTTTCTTCTTGGTTTTTAAGTGCAAACAATTCTGCATTTAAAACTCGATCACGAATTTTTGGCCAATTTTTGACAATTTTAACGATGTAATTACATTTTTTTGAAAAAATGGGTTCATTTTTTTTGGGACAAAAACCTTCAACGGTTTTTTGATCATAACTTGGCTAAAACTCAAACGATTTCAGTTTGGTTTGGTTTTTTCTTCTTGGTTTTTAAGTGCAAACAATTCTGCATTTAAAACTCGATCACGAATTTTTGGCCAATTTTTGACAATTTTAACGATGTAACCCCTTACATTTTTTTGAACAAAATGGGTTCATTTTTTTGGGACAAAAACCTTCAACGGTTTTTTGATCATTACTTGGCTAAAACTCAACCGATTTCAGTTTGGTTTGTTTTTTTCTTCTTGGTTTTTAAGTGCAAACAATTCTGCATTTAAAACTCGATCACGAATTTTTGGCCAATTTTTGACAATTTTAACGATGTAACCCCTTACATTTTCTTGAAAAAATGGGTCCATTTTTTTTGGGACAAGAACCCTAAACGGTTTTTTGATCATAACTTGGCTAAAACTCAACCGATTTCAGTTTGGTTTGTTTTTTTCTTCTTGGTTTTTAAGTGCAAACAATTCTGCATTTAAAACTCGATCACGAATTTTTGGCCAATTTTTGACAATTTTAACGATGTAACCCCTTACATTTTCTTGAAAAAATGGGTCCATTTTTTTGGGACAAGAACCCTAAACGGTTTTTTGATCATAACTTGGCTAAAACTCAACCGATTTCAGTTTGGTTTGGTTTTTTCTTCTTGGTTTTTAAGTGCAAACAATTCTGCATTTAAAACTCGATCACGAATTTTTGGCCAATTTTTGACAATTTTAACGATGTAACCCCTTACATTTTTTTGAAAAAAATGGGTCCATTTTTTTGGGACAAAAACCTTCAACGGTTTTTTGATCATTACTTGGCTAAAACTCAACCGATTTCAGTTTGGTTTGGTTTTTTCTTCTTGGTTTTTAAGTGCAAACAATTCTGCATTTAAAACTCGATCACGAATTTTTGGCCAATTTTTGACAATTTTAACGATGTAACCCCTTACATTTTCTTGAAAAAATGGGTCCATTTTTTTTGGGACAAAAACCTTCAACGGTTTTTTGATCATAACTTGGCTAAAACTCAACCGAGTTCAGTCTGGTTTGGTTGTTTCTTCTTGGTTTTTAAGTGCAAACCATTCTGCATTTAAAACTCGATCACGAATTTTTGGCCAATTTTTGACAATTTTAACGATGTAACCCCTTACATTTTTTTGAAAAAATGGGTCCATTTTTTTGGGACAAAAACCTTCAACGGTTTTTTTATCATAACTTGGCTAAAACACAACCCAGTTCAGCCTGGTTTGGTTTTTTCTTCTTGGTTTTTAAGTGCAAACAATTCTGCATTTAAAACTCGATCACGAATTTTTGGCCAATTTTTGACAATTTTAACGATGTAACCCCTTACATTTTTTTGAAAAAATGGGTCCATTTTTTTGGGACAAAAACCTTCAACGGTTTTTTTATCATAACTTGGCTAAAACACAACCCAGTTCAGCCTGGTTTGGTTTTTTCTTCTTGGTTTTTAAGTGCAAACAATTCTGCATTTAAAACTCGATCACGAATTTTTGGCCAATTTTTGACAATTTTAACGATGTAACCCCTTACATTTTTTTGAAAAAATGGGTCCATTTTTTTTGGGACAAAAACCTTCAACGGTTTTTTTATCATAACTTGGCTAAAACACAACCCAGTTCAGCCTGGTTTGGTTTTTTCTTCTTGGTTTTTAAGTGCAAACAATTCTGCATTTAAAACTCGATCACGAATTTTTGGCCAATTTTTGACAATTTTAACGATGTAACCCCTTACATTTTTTTGAAAAAATGGGTCCATTTTTTTTGGGACAAAAACCTTCAACGGTTTTTTGATCATAACTTGGCTAAAACTCAACCGATTTCAGTCTGGTTTGGTTTTTTCTTCTTGGTTTTTAAGTGCAAACAATTCTGCATTTAAAACTCGATCACGAATTTTTGGCCAATTTTTGACAATTTTAACGATGTAATTACATTTTTTTGAAAAAATGGGTTCATTTTTTTTGGGACAAAAACCTTCAACGGTTTTTTGATCATAACTTGGCTAAAACTCAAACGATTTCAGTTTGGTTTGGTTTTTTCTTCTTGGTTTTTAAGTGCAAACAATTCTGCATTTAAAACTCGATCACGAATTTTTGGCCAATTTTTGACAATTTTAACGATGTAACCCCTTACATTTTCTTGAAAAAATGGGTCCATTTTTTTGGGACAAGAACCCTAAACGGTTTTTTGATCATAACTTGGCTAAAACTCAACCGATTTCAGTTTGGTTTGGTTTTTTCTTCTTGGTTTTTAAGTGCAAACAATTCTGCATTTAAAACTCGATCACGAATTTTTGGCCAATTTTTGACAATTTTAACGATGTAACCCCTTACATTTTCTTGAAAAAATGGGTCCATTTTTTTTGGGACAAGAACCCTAAACGGTTTTTTGATCATAACTTGGCTAAAACTCAACCGATTTCAGTTTGGTTTGGTTTTTTCTTCTTGGTTTTTAAGTGCAAACAATTCTGCATTTAAAACTCGATCACGAATTTTTGGCCAATTTTTGACAATTTTAACGATGTAACCCCTTACATTTTTTTAAAAAAAATGGTTCCATTTTTTTGGGACAAAAACCTTCAACGGTTTTTTGATCATAACTTGGCTAAAACACAACCGAGTTCAGTTTGGTTTGGTTTTTTCTTCTTGGTTTTTAAGTGCAAACAATTCTGCATTTAAAACTCGATCACGAATTTTTGGCCAATTTTTGACAATTTTAACGATGTAACCCCTTACATTTTTTTGAAAAAATGGGTCCATTTTTTTTGGGACAAAAACCTTCAACGGTTTTTTTATCATAACTTGGCTAAAACACAACCCAGTTCAGCCTGGTTTGGTTTTTTCTTCTTGGTTTTTAAGTGCAAACAATTCTGCATTTAAAACTCGATCACGAATTTTTGGCCAATTTTTGACAATTTTAACGATGTAACCCCTTACATTTTCTTGAAAAAATGGGTCCATTTTTTTGGGACAAAAACCTTCAACGGTTTTTTGATCATAACTTGGCTAAAACTCAACCGAGTTCAGTCTGGTTTGGTTTTTTCTTCTTGGTTTTTAAGTGCAAACCATTCTGCATTTAAAACTCGATCACGAATTTTTGGCCAATTTTTGACAATTTTAACGATGTAACCCCTTACATTTTTTTGAAAAAAATGGGTCCATTTTTTTGGGACAAAAACCTTCAACGGTTTTTTGATCATAACTTGGCTAAAACTCAACCGAGTTCAGTCTGGTTTGGTTTTTTCTTCTTGGTTTTTAAGTGCAAACAATTCTGCATTTAAAACTCGATCACGAATTTTTGGCCAATTTTTGACAATTTTAACGATGTAACCCCTTAAATTTTTTTGAAAAAATGGGTCCATTTTTTTTGGGACAAAAACCTTCAACGGTTTTTTGATCATAACTTGGCTAAAACTCAACCGAGTTCAGTCTGGTTTGGTTTTTTCTTCTTGGTTTTTAAGTGCAAACAATTCTGCATTTAAAACTCGATCACGAATTTTTGTCAAATTTTTGACAATTTTAACGATGTAACCCCTTACATATTTTTGAAAAAATGGGTTCATTTTTTTTGGGACAAAAACCTTCAACGGTTTTTTGAGCATAACTTGGCTAAAACTCAACCGATTTCAGTCTGGTTTGGTTTTTTCTTCTTGGTTTTTAAGTGCAAACAATTCTGCATTTAAAACTCGATTACGAATTTTTGGCCAATTTTTGACAATTTTAACGATGTAACCCCTTACATTTTTTTGAAAAAAATGGTTCCATTTTTTTGGGACAAAAACCTTCAACGGTTTTTTGATCATAACTTGGCTAAAACTCAACCGAGTTCAGTCTGGTTTGGTTTTTTCTTCTTGGTTTTTAAGTGCAAACAATTCTGCATTTAAAACTCGATCACGAATTTTTGTCAAATTTTTGACAATTTTAACGATGTAACCCCTTACATTTTTTTGAAAAAATGGGTTCATTTTTTTTGGGACAAAAACCTTCAACGGTTTTTTGATCATAACTTGGCTAAAACTCAACCGAGTTCAGTCTGGTTTGGTTTTTTCTTCTTGGTTTTTAAGTGCAAACAATTCTGCATTTAAAACTCGATCACGAATTTTTGGCCAATTTTTGACAATTTTAACGATGTAACCCCTTACATATTTTTGAAAAAATGGGTTCATTTTTTTTGGGACAAAAACCTTCAACGGTTTTTTGAGCATAACTTGGCTAAAACTCAACCGATTTCAGTCTGGTTTGGTTTTTTCTTCTTGGTTTTTAAGTGCAAACAATTCTGCATTTAAAACTCGATTACGAATTTTTGGCCAATTTTTGACAATTTTAACGATGTAACCCCTTACATTTTTTTAAAAAAATGGGTCCATTTTTTTGGGACAAAAACCTTCAACGGTTTTTTGATCATAACTTGGCTAAAACTCAACCGAGTTCAGTCTGGTTTGGTTTTTTCTTCTTGGTTTTTAAGTGCAAACAATTCTGCATTTAAAACTCGATCACGAATTTTTGTCAAATTTTTGACAATTTTAACGATGTAACCCCTTACATTTTTTTGAAAAAATGGGTTCATTTTTTTTGGGACAAAAACCTTCAACGGTTTTTTGATCATAACTTGGCTAAAACTCAACCGAGTTCAGTCTGGTTTGGTTTTTTCTTCTTGGTTTTTAAGTGCAAACAATTCTGCATTTAAAACTCGATCACGAATTTTTGGCCAATTTTTGACAATTTTAACGATGTAACCCCTTACATATTTTTGAAAAAATGGGTTCATTTTTTTTGGGACAAAAACCTTCAACGGTTTTTTGAGCATAACTTGGCTAAAACTCAACCGATTTCAGTCTGGTTTGGTTTTTTCTTCTTGGTTTTTAAGTGCAAACAATTCTGCATTTAAAACTCGATTACGAATTTTTGGCCAATTTTTGACAATTTTAACGATGTAACCCCTTACATTTTTTTGAAAAAAATGGTTCCATTTTTTTGGGACAAAAACCTTCAACGGTTTTTTGATCATAACTTGGCTAAAACTCAACCGAGTTCAGTCTGGTTTAGTTTTTTCTTCTTGGTTTTTAAGTGCGAACAATTCTGCATTTAAAACTCGATCACGAATTTTTGGCCAATTTTTGACAATTTTAACGATGTAACCCCTTACATTCTTTTGAAAAAATGGGTCCATTTTTTTTAGGACAAAAACCTTCAACGGTTTTTTGATCATAACTTGGCTAAAACTCAACCGAGTTCAGTCTGGTTTGGTTTTTTCTTCTTGGTTTTTAAGTGCAAACAATTCTGCATTTAAAACTCGATCACGAATTTTTGTCAAATTTTTGACAATTTTAACGATGTAACCCCTTACATTTTTTTGAAAAAATGGGTTCATTTTTTTTGGGACAAAAACCTTCAACGGTTTTTTGATCATAACTTGGCTAAAACTCAACCGAGTTCAGTCTGGTTTGGTTTTTTCTTCTTGGTTTTTAAGTGCAAACAATTCTGCATTTAAAACTCGATCGCGAATTTTTTGCCAATTTTTGACAATTTTAACGATGTAACCCCTTACATTTTTTTGAAAAAATGGGTCCATTTTTTTGGGACAAAAACCTTCAACGGTTTTTTGATCATAACTTGGCTAAAACTCAACCGAGTTCAGTCTGGTTTGGTTTTTTCTTCTTGGTTTTTAAGTGCAAACAATTCTGCATTTAAAACTCGATCACGAATTTTTGTCAAATTTTTGACAATTTTAACGATGTAACCCCTTACATTTTTTTGAAAAAATGGGTTCATTTTTTTGGGACAAAAACCTTCAACGGTTTTTTGATCATAACTTGGCTAAAACTCAACCGAGTTCAGTCTGGTTTGGTTTTTTCTTCTTGGTTTTTAAGTGCAAACAATTCTGCATTTAAAACTCGATCACGAATTTTTGGCCAATTTTTGACAATTTTAACGATGTAACCCCTTACATATTTTTGAAAAAATGGGTTCATTTTTTTTGGGACAAAAACCTTCAACGGTTTTTTGAGCATAACTTGGCTAAAACTCAACCGATTTCAGTCTGGTTTGGTTTTTTCTTCTTGGTTTTTAAGTGCAAACAATTCTGCATTTAAAACTCGATTACGAATTTTTGGCCAATTTTTGACAATTTTAACGATGTAACCCCTTACATTTTTTGAAAAAAATGGTTCCATTTTTTTTGGGACAAAAACCTTCAACGGTTTTTTGATCATAACTTGGCTAAAACTCAACCGAGTTCAGTCTGGTTTAGTTTTTTCTTCTTGGTTTTTAAGTGCGAACAATTCTGCATTTAAAACTCGATCACGAATTTTTGGCCAATTTTTGACAATTTTAACGATGTAACCCCTTACATTCTTTTGAAAAAATGGGTCCATTTTTTTTAGGACAAAAACCTTCAACGGTTTTTTGATCATAACTTGGCTAAAACTCAACCGAGTTCAGTCTGGTTTGGTTTTTTCTTCTTGGTTTTTAAGTGCAAACAATTCTGCATTTAAAACTCGATCACGAATTTTTGTCAAATTTTTGACAATTTTAACGATGTAACCCCTTACATTTTTTTGAAAAAATGGGTCCATTTTTTTGGGACAAAAACCTTCAACGGTTTTTTGATCATAACTTGGCTAAAACTTATTTAAAACTCGATTTCAGTCTGGTTTCGTTTTTTCTTCTTGGTTTTTAAGTGCAAACAATTCTGCATTTAAAACTCGATCACGAATTTTTGGCCAATTTTTGACAATTTTAACGATGTAAATTCTTTGAAAAAAATGGGTCTATTTTTTTGGGACAAAAACCTTCAACGGTTTTTTGATCATAACTTGGCTAAAACTCAACCGAGTTCAGTCTGGTTTGGTTTTTTCTTCTTGGTTTTTAAGTGCAAACAATTCTGCATTTAAAACTCGATCACGAATTTTTGGCCAATTTTTGACAATTTTAACGATGTAACCCCTTACATATTTTTGAAAAAATGGGTTCATTTTTTTTGGGACAAAAACCTTCAACGGTTTTTTGATCATAACTTGGCTAAAACTCAACCGATTTCAGTCTGGTTTGGTTTTTTCTTCTTGGTTTTTAAGTGCAAACAATTCTGCATTTAAAACTCGATCACGAATTTTTGGCCAATTTTTGACAATTTTAACGATGTAACCCCTTACATTTTTTTTGAAAAAATGGGTCCATTTTTTTTGGGACAAAAACCTTCAACGGTTTTTTGATCATAACTTGGCTAAAACTCAACCGAGTTCAGTCTGGTTTGGTTTTTTCTTCTTGAAAAAATGGGGTCATTTTTTTTGGGACAAAAACCTTCAACGGTTTTTTGATCATAACTTGGCTAAAACTCAACCGATTTCAGTCTGGTTTGGTTTTTTCTTCTTGGTTTTTAAGTGCAAACAATTCTGCATTTAAAACTCGATCACGAATTTTTGGCCAATTTTTGACAATTTTAACGATGTAACCCCTTACATTTTTTTGAAAAAATGGGTCAATTTTTTTGGGACAAAAACCTTCAACGGTTTTTTGATCATAACTTGGCTAAAACTCAACCGAGTTCAGTCTGGTTTGGTTTTTTCTTCTTGGTTTTTAAGTGCAAACAATTCTGCATTTAAAACTCGATCACGAATTTTTGGCCAATTTTTGACAATTTTAACGATGTAACCCCTTACATATTTTTGAAAAAATGGGTTCATTTTTTTGGGACAAAAACCTTCAACGGTTTTTTGAGCATAACTTGGCTAAAACTCAACCGATTTCAGTCTGGTTTGGTTTTTTCTTCTTGGTTTTTAAGTGCAAACAATTCTGCATTTAAAACTCGATTACGAATTTTTGGCCAATTTTTGACAATTTTAACGATGTAACCCCTTACATTTTTTTGAAAAAAATGGTTCCATTTTTTTGGGACAAAAACCTTCAACGGTTTTTTGATCATAACTTGGCTAAAACTCAACCGAGTTCAGTCTGGTTTGGTTTTTTCTTCTTGGTTTTTAAGTGCAAACAATTCTGCATTTAAAACTCGATCACGAATTTTTGTCAAATTTTTGACAATTTTAACGATGTAACCCCTTACATTTTTTTGAAAAAATGGGTTCATTTTTTTTGGGACAAAAACCTTCAACGGTTTTTTGATCATAACTTGGCTAAAACTCAACCGATTTCAGTCTGGTTTGGTTTTTTCTTCTTGGTTTTTAAGTGCAAACAATTCTGCATTTAAAACTCGATCACGAATTTTTTGCCAATTTTTGACAATTTTAACGATGTAACCCCTTACATTTTTTTTGAAAAAATGGGTCAATTTTTTTGGGACAAAAACCTTCAACGGTTTTTTGATCATAACTTGGCTAAAACTCAACCGAGTTCAGTCTGGTTTGGTTTTTTCTTCTTGGTTTTTAAGTGCAAACAATTCTGCATTTAAAACTCGATTACGAATTTTTGGCCAATTTTTGACAATTTTAACGATGTAACCCCTTACATTTTTTGAAAAAAATGGTTCCATTTTTTTGGGACAAAAACCTTCAACGGTTTTTTGATCATAACTTGGCTAAAACTCAACCGAGTTCAGTCTGGTTTGGTTTTTTCTTCTTGGTTTTTAAGTGCAAACAATTCTGCATTTAAAACTCGATCACGAATTTTTGTCAAATTTTTGACAATTTTAACGATGTAACCCCTTACATTTTTTTGAAAAAATGGGTTCATTTTTTTTGGGACAAAAACCTTCAACGGTTTTTTGATCATAACTTGGCTAAAACTCAACCGATTTCAGTCTGGTTTGGTTTTTTCTTCTTGGTTTTTAAGTGCAAACAATTCTGCATTTAAAACTCGATCACGAATTTTTTGCCAATTTTTGACAATTTTAACGATGTAACCCCTTACATTTTTTTTGAAAAAATGGGTCAATTTTTTTGGGACAAAAACCTTCAACGGTTTTTTGATCATAACTTGGCTAAAACTCAACCGAGTTCAGTCTGGTTTGGTTTTTTCTTCTTGGTTTTTAAGTGCAAACAATTCTGCATTTAAAACTCGATCACGAATTTTTGTTAATTTTTTGTCAAATTTTTGACAATTTTAACGATGTAACCCCTTACATTTTTTTGAAAAAATGGGTTCATTTTTTTTGGGACAAAAACCTTCAACGGTTTTTTGATCATAACTTGGCTAAAACTCAACCGATTTCAGTCTGGTTTCGTTTTTTCTTCTTGGTTTTTAAGTGCAAACAATTCTGCATTTAAAACTCGATCACGAATTTTTGGCCAATTTTTGACAATTTTAACGATGTAACCCCTTACATTTTTTGAAAAAATGGTTCCATTTTTTTGGGACAAAAACCTTCAACGGTTTTTTGATCATAACTTGGCTAAAACTCAACCGAGTTCAGTCTGGTTTGGTTTTTTCTTCTTGGTTTTTAAGTGCAAACAATTCTGCATTTAAAACTCGATCACGAATTTTTGGCCAATTTTTGACAATTTTAACGATGTAACCCCTTACATTTTTTTGAAAAAATGGTTCCATTTTTTTGGGACAAAAACCTTCAACGGTTTTTTGATCATAACTTGGCTAAAACTCAACCGAGTTCAGTCTGGTTTGGTTTTTTCTTCTTGGTTTTTAAGTGCAAACAATTCTGCATTTAAAACTCGATCACGAATTTTTGGCCAATTTTTGACAATTTTAACGATGTAACCCCTTAAATTTTTTTGAAAAAATGGGGTCATTTTTTTGGGACAAAAACCTTCAACGTTTTTTTTGATCATAACTTGGCTAAAACTCATTTAAAACTCGATTTCAGTCTGGTTTCGTTTTTTCTTCTTGGTTTTTAAGTGCAAACAATTCTGCATTTAAAACTCGATCACGAATTTTTGGCCAATTTTTGACAATTTTAACGATGTAACCCCTTACATTTTTTTGAAAAAATGGGTCCATTTTTTTTGGGACAAAAACCTTCAACGGTTTTTTGATCATAACTTGGCTAAAACTCAACCGATTTCAGTCTGGTTTGGTTTTTTCTTCTTGGTTTTTAAGTGCAAACAATTCTGCATTTAAAACTCGATTTCAGTCTGGTTTCGTTTTTTCTTCTTGGTTTTTAAGTGCAAACAATTCTGCATTTGGCCAATTTTTGACAATTTTAACGATGTAACCCCTTAAATTTTTTTGAAAAAATGGGGTCATTTTTTTTGGGACAAAAACCTTCAACGGTTTTTTTATCATAACTTGGCTAAAACTCAACCGATTTCAGTCTGGTTTGGTTTTTTCTTCTTGGTTTTTAAGTGCAAACAATTCTGCATTTAAAACTCGATCACGAATTTTTGGCCAATTTTTGACAATTTTAACGATGTAACCCCTTACATTTTTTTAAAAAAATGGGTCCATTTTTTTTGGGACAAAAACCTTCAACGGTTTTTTGATCATAACTTGGCTAAAACTCAACCGATTTCAGTCTGGTTTGGTTTTTTCTTCTTGGTTTTTAAGTGCAAACAATTCTGCATTTAAAACTCGATTTCAGTCTGGTTTCGTTTTTTCTTCTTGGTTTTTAAGTGCAAACAATTCTGCATTTGGCCAATTTTTGACAATTTTAACGATGTAACCCCTTAAATTTTTTTGAAAAAATGGGGTCATTTTTTTTGGGACAAAAACCTTCAACGGTTTTTTTATCATAACTTGGCTAAAACTCAACCGATTTCAGTCTGGTTTGGTTTTTTCTTCTTGGTTTTTAAGTGCAAACAATTCTGCATTTAAAACTCGATCACGAATTTTTGTCAAATTTTTGTCAAATTTTTGACAATTTTAACGATTTAACCCCTTACATATTTTTGAAAAAATGGGTTCATTTTTTTTGGGACAAAAACCTTCAACGGTTTTTTGATCATAACTTGGCTAAAACTCAACCGATTTCAGTCTGGTTTGGTTTTTTCTTCTTGGTTTTTAAGTGCAAACAATTCTGCATTTAAAACTCGATCACGAATTTTTGTCAAATTTTTGACAATTTTAACGATGTAACCCCTTACATTTTTTTGAAAAAATGGGTTCATTTTTTTTGGGACAAAAACCTTCAACGGTTTTTTGATCATAACTTGGCTAAAACTCATTTAAAACTCGATTTCAGTCTGGTTTGGTTTTTTCTTCTTGGTTTTTAAGTGCAAACAATTCTGCATTTAAAACTCGATCACGAATTTTTGGCCAATTTTTGACAATTTTAACGATGTAACCCCTTACATTTTTTTGAAAAAAATGGGTCCATTTTTTTGGGACAAAAACCTTCAACGGTTTTTTTGATCATAACTTGGCTAAAACTCAACCGATTTCAGTCTGGTTTGGTTTTTTCTTCTTGGTTTTTAAGTGCAAACAATTCTGCATTTAAAACTCGATCACGAATTTTTGGCCAATTTTTGACAATTTTAACGATGTAACCCCTTACATTTTTTTGAAAAAATGGGTCCATTTTTTTGGGACAAAAACCTTCAACGGTTTTTTGATCATAACTTGGCTAAAACTCAACCGAGTTCAGTCTGGTTTGGTTTTTTCTTCTTGGTTTTTAAGTGCAAACAATTCTGCATTTAAAACTCGATCACGAATTTTTGGCCAATTTTTGACAATTTTAACGATGTAACCCCTTAAATTTTTTTGAAAAAATGGGTCCATTTTTTTGGGACAAAAACCTTCAACGGTTTTTTGATCATAACTTGGCTAAAACTCAACCGAGTTCAGTCTGGTTTGGTTTTTTCTTCTTGGTTTTTAAGTGCAAACAATTCTGCATTTAAAACTCGATCACGAATTTTTGTCAAATTTTTGACAATTTTAACCCTTACATTTTTTTGAAAAAATGGGTCCATTTTTTTGGGACAAAAACCTTCAACGGTTTTTTGATCATAACTTGGCTAAAACTCAACCGATTTCAGTATGGTTTGGTTTTTTCTTCTTGGTTTTTAAGTGCAAACAATTCTGCATTTAAAACTCGATCACGAATTTTTGGCCAATTTTTGACAATTTTAACGATGTAATTACATTTTTTTGAAAAAATGGGTTCATTTTTTTGGGACAAAAACCTTCAACGGTTTTTTGATCATAACTTGGCTAAAACTCAAACGATTTCAGTTTGGTTTGGTTTTTTCTTCTTGGTTTTTAAGTGCAAACAATTCTGCATTTAAAACTCGATCACGAATTTTTGGCCAATTTTTGACAATTTTAACGATGTAACCCCTTACATTTTTTTGAAAAAAATGGGTCCATTTTTTTGGGACAAAAACCTTCAACGGTTTTTTGATCATTACTTGGCTAAAACTCAACCGATTTCAGTTTGGTTTGGTTTTTTCTTCTTGGTTTTTAAGTGCAAACAATTCTGCATTTAAAACTCGATCACGAATTTTTGGCCAATTTTTGACAATTTTAACGATGTAACCCCTTACATTTTCTTGAAAAAATGGGTCCATTTTTTTGGGACAAAAACCTTCAACGGTTTTTTGATCATAACTTGGCTAAAACTCAACCGAGTTCAGTCTGGTTTGGTTTTTTCTTCTTGGTTTTTAAGTGCAAACCATTCTGCATTTAAAACTCGATCACGAATTTTTGGCCAATTTTTGACAATTTTAACGATGTAACCCCTTACATTTTTTTGAAAAAATGGGTCCATTTTTTTTGGGACAAAAACCTTCAACGGTTTTTTGATCATAACTTGGCTAAAACTCAACCGAGTTCAGTCTGGTTTGGTTTTTTCTTCTTGGTTTTTAAGTGCAAACAATTCTGCATTTAAAACTCGATCACGAATTTTTGGCCAATTTTTGACAATTTTAACGATGTAACCCCTTAAATTTTTTTGGAAAAATGGGTCCATTTTTTTTGGGACAAAAACCTTCAACGGTTTTTTGATCATAACTTGGCTAAAACTCAACCGAGTTCAGTCTGGTTTGGTTTTTTCTTCTTGGTTTTTAAGTGCAAACAATTCTGCATTTAAAACTCGATCACGAATTTTTGTCAAATTTTTGACAATTTTAACCCTTACATTTTTTTGAAAAAATGGGTCCATTTTTTTTGGGACAAAAACCTTCAACGGTTTTTTGATCATAACTTGGCTAAAACTCAACCGATTTCAGTCTGGTTTGGTTTTTTCTTCTTGGTTTTTAAGTGCAAACAATTCTGCATTTAAAACTCGATCACGAATTTTTGGCCAATTTTTGACAATTTTAACGATGTAATTACATTTTTTTGAAAAAATGGGTTCATTTTTTTTGGGACAAAAACCTTCAACGGTTTTTTGATCATAACTTGGCTAAAACTCAAACGATTTCAGTTTGGTTTGGTTTTTTCTTCTTGGTTTTTAAGTGCAAACAATTCTGCATTTAAAACTCGATCACGAATTTTTGGCCAATTTTTGACAATTTTAACGATGTAACCCCTTACATTTTTTTGAACAAAATGGGTTCATTTTTTTGGGACAAAAACCTTCAACGGTTTTTTGATCATTACTTGGCTAAAACTCAACCGATTTCAGTTTGGTTTGTTTTTTTCTTCTTGGTTTTTAAGTGCAAACAATTCTGCATTTAAAACTCGATCACGAATTTTTGGCCAATTTTTGACAATTTTAACGATGTAACCCCTTACATTTTCTTGAAAAAATGGGTCCATTTTTTTGGGACAAGAACCCTAAACGGTTTTTTGATCATAACTTGGCTAAAACTCAACCGATTTCAGTTTGGTTTGTTTTTTTCTTCTTGGTTTTTAAGTGCAAACAATTCTGCATTTAAAACTCGATCACGAATTTTTGGCCAATTTTTGACAATTTTAACGATGTAACCCCTTACATTTTCTTGAAAAAATGGGTCCATTTTTTTTGGGACAAGAACCCTAAACGGTTTTTTGATCATAACTTGGCTAAAACTCAACCGATTTCAGTTTGGTTTGGTTTTTTCTTCTTGGTTTTTAAGTGCAAACAATTCTGCATTTAAAACTCGATCACGAATTTTTGGCCAATTTTTGACAATTTTAACGATGTAACCCCTTACATTTTTTGAAAAAAATGGGTCCATTTTTTTGGGACAAAAACCTTCAACGGTTTTTTGATCATTACTTGGCTAAAACTCAACCGATTTCAGTTTGGTTTGGTTTTTTCTTCTTGGTTTTTAAGTGCAAACAATTCTGCATTTAAAACTCGATCACGAATTTTTGGCCAATTTTTGACAATTTTAACGATGTAACCCCTTACATTTTCTTGAAAAAATGGGTCCATTTTTTTGGGACAAAAACCTTCAACGGTTTTTTGATCATAACTTGGCTAAAACTCAACCGAGTTCAGTCTGGTTTGGTTGTTTCTTCTTGGTTTTTAAGTGCAAACCATTCTGCATTTAAAACTCGATCACGAATTTTTGGCCAATTTTTGACAATTTTAACGATGTAACCCCTTACATTTTTTTGAAAAAATGGGTCCATTTTTTTTGGGACAAAAACCTTCAACGGTTTTTTTATCATAACTTGGCTAAAACACAACCCAGTTCAGCCTGGTTTGGTTTTTTCTTCTTGGTTTTTAAGTGCAAACAATTCTGCATTTAAAACTCGATCACGAATTTTTGGCCAATTTTTGACAATTTTAACGATGTAACCCCTTACATTTTTTTGAAAAAATGGGTCCATTTTTTTTGGGACAAAAACCTTCAACGGTTTTTTTATCATAACTTGGCTAAAACACAACCCAGTTCAGCCTGGTTTGGTTTTTTCTTCTTGGTTTTTAAGTGCAAACAATTCTGCATTTAAAACTCGATCACGAATTTTTGGCCAATTTTTGACAATTTTAACGATGTAACCCCTTACATTTTTTGAAAAAATGGGTCCATTTTTTTGGGACAAAAACCTTCAACGGTTTTTTTATCATAACTTGGCTAAAACACAACCCAGTTCAGCCTGGTTTGGTTTTTTCTTCTTGGTTTTTAAGTGCAAACAATTCTGCATTTAAAACTCGATCACGAATTTTTGGCCAATTTTTGACAATTTTAACGATGTAACCCCTTACATTTTTTTGAAAAAATGGGTCCATTTTTTTGGGACAAAAACCTTCAACGGTTTTTTGATCATAACTTGGCTAAAACTCAACCGATTTCAGTCTGGTTTGGTTTTTTCTTCTTGGTTTTTAAGTGCAAACAATTCTGCATTTAAAACTCGATCACGAATTTTTGGCCAATTTTTGACAATTTTAACGATGTAATTACATTTTTTTGAAAAAATGGGTTCATTTTTTTTGGGACAAAAACCTTCAACGGTTTTTTGATCATAACTTGGCTAAAACTCAAACGATTTCAGTTTGGTTTGGTTTTTTCTTCTTGGTTTTTAAGTGCAAACAATTCTGCATTTAAAACTCGATCACGAATTTTTGGCCAATTTTTGACAATTTTAACGATGTAACCCCTTACATTTTCTTGAAAAAATGGGTCCATTTTTTTTGGGACAAGAACCCTAAACGGTTTTTTGATCATAACTTGGCTAAAACTCAACCGATTTCAGTTTGGTTTGGTTTTTTCTTCTTGGTTTTTAAGTGCAAACAATTCTGCATTTAAAACTCGATCACGAATTTTTGGCCAATTTTTGACAATTTTAACGATGTAACCCCTTACATTTTCTTGAAAAAATGGGTCCATTTTTTTTGGGACAAGAACCCTAAACGGTTTTTTGATCATAACTTGGCTAAAACTCAACCGATTTCAGTTTGGTTTGGTTTTTTCTTCTTGGTTTTTAAGTGCAAACAATTCTGCATTTAAAACTCGATCACGAATTTTTGGCCAATTTTTGACAATTTTAACGATGTAACCCCTTACATTTTTTTAAAAAAAATGGTTCCATTTTTTTGGGACAAAAACCTTCAACGGTTTTTTGATCATAACTTGGCTAAAACACAACCGAGTTCAGTTTGGTTTGGTTTTTTCTTCTTGGTTTTTAAGTGCAAACAATTCTGCATTTAAAACTCGATCACGAATTTTTGGCCAATTTTTGACAATTTTAACGATGTAACCCCTTACATTTTTTTGAAAAAATGGGTCCATTTTTTTGGGACAAAAACCTTCAACGGTTTTTTTATCATAACTTGGCTAAAACACAACCCAGTTCAGCCTGGTTTGGTTTTTTCTTCTTGGTTTTTAAGTGCAAACAATTCTGCATTTAAAACTCGATCACGAATTTTTGGCCAATTTTTGACAATTTTAACGATGTAACCCCTTACATTTTCTTGAAAAAATGGGTCCATTTTTTTTGGGACAAAAACCTTCAACGGTTTTTTGATCATAACTTGGCTAAAACTCAACCGAGTTCAGTCTGGTTTGGTTTTTTCTTCTTGGTTTTTAAGTGCAAACCATTCTGCATTTAAAACTCGATCACGAATTTTTGGCCAATTTTTGACAATTTTAACGATGTAACCCCTTACATTTTTTTGAAAAAATGGGTCCATTTTTTTGGGACAAAAACCTTCAACGGTTTTTTGATCATAACTTGGCTAAAACTCAACCGAGTTCAGTCTGGTTTGGTTTTTTCTTCTTGGTTTTTAAGTGCAAACAATTCTGCATTTAAAACTCGATCACGAATTTTTGGCCAATTTTTGACAATTTTAACGATGTAACCCCTTAAATTTTTTTGAAAAAATGGGTCCATTTTTTTGGGACAAAAACCTTCAACGGTTTTTTGATCATAACTTGGCTAAAACTCAACCGAGTTCAGTCTGGTTTGGTTTTTTCTTCTTGGTTTTTAAGTGCAAACAATTCTGCATTTAAAACTCGATCACGAATTTTTGTCAAATTTTTGACAATTTTAACCCCTTACATTTTTTTGAAAAAATGGGTCCATTTTTTTGGGACAAAAACCTTCAACGGTTTTTTGATCATAACTTGGCTAAAACTCAACCGATTTCAGTCTGGTTTGGTTTTTTCTTCTTGGTTTTTAAGTGCAAACAATTCTGCATTTAAAACTCGATCACGAATTTTTGGCCAATTTTTGACAATTTTAACGATGTAATTACATTTTTTTGAAAAAATGGGTTCATTTTTTTTGGGACAAAAACCTTCAACGGTTTTTTGATCATAACTTGGCTAAAACTCAAACGATTTCAGTTTGGTTTGGTTTTTTCTTCTTGGTTTTTAAGTGCAAACAATTCTGCATTTAAAACTCGATCACGAATTTTTGGCCAATTTTTGACAATTTTAACGATGTAACCCCTTACATTTTTTTGAACAAAATGGGTTCATTTTTTTGGACAAAAACCTTCAACGGTTTTTTGATCATTACTTGGCTAAAACTCAACCGATTTCAGTTTGGTTTGTTTTTTTCTTCTTGGTTTTTAAGTGCAAACAATTCTGCATTTAAAACTCGATCACGAATTTTTGGCCAATTTTTGACAATTTTAACGATGTAACCCCTTACATTTTCTTGAAAAAATGGGTCCATTTTTTTGGGACAAGAACCCTAAACGGTTTTTTGATCATAACTTGGCTAAAACTCAACCGATTTCAGTTTGGTTTGTTTTTTTCTTCTTGGTTTTTAAGTGCAAACAATTCTGCATTTAAAACTCGATCACGAATTTTTGGCCAATTTTTGACAATTTTAACGATGTAACCCCTTACATTTTCTTGAAAAAATGGGTCCATTTTTTTTGGGACAAGAACCCTAAACGGTTTTTTGATCATAACTTGGCTAAAACTCAACCGATTTCAGTTTGGTTTGGTTTTTTCTTCTTGGTTTTTAAGTGCAAACAATTCTGCATTTAAAACTCGATCACGAATTTTTGGCCAATTTTTGACAATTTTAACGATGTAACCCCTTACATTTTTTTGAAAAAAATGGGTCCATTTTTTTTGGGACAAAAACCTTCAACGGTTTTTTGATCATTACTTGGCTAAAACTCAACCGATTTCAGTTTGGTTTGGTTTTTTCTTCTTGGTTTTTAAGTGCGAACAATTCTGCATTTAAAACTCGATCACGAATTTTTGGCCAATTTTTGACAATTTAACGATGTAACCCCTTACATTTTTTTGAAAAAATGGGTCCATTTTTTTTGGGACAAAAATCTTCAACGGTTTTTTGATCATAACTTGGCTAAAACTCAACCGAGTTCAGTCTGGTTTGGTTGTTTCTTCTTGGTTTTTAAGTGCGAACAATTCTGCATTTAAAACTCGGACACGAATTTTTGGCCAATTTTTGACAATTTTAACGATGTAACCCCTTACATTTTTTTGAAAAAATGGGTCCATTTTTTTTGGGACAAAAATCTTCAACGGTTTTTTTATCATAACTTGGCTAAAACTCAACCCAGTTCAGCCTGGTTTGGTTTTTTCTTCTTGGTTTTTAAGTGCAAACAATTCTGCATTTAAAACTCGATCACGAATTTTTGGCCAATTTTTGACAATTTTAACGATGTAACCCCTTACATTTTTTTGAAAAAATGGGTCCATTTTTTTTGAGACAAAAATCTTCAACGGTTTTTTTTATCATAACTTGGCTAAAACTCAACCGATTTCAGTCTGGTTTGCTGTTTTCTTCTTGGTTTTTAAGTGCGAACAATTCTGCATTTAAAACTCGATCACGAATTTTTGGCCAATTTTTGACAATTTTAACGATGTAACCCCTTACATTTTTTTGAAAAAATGGGTCCATTTTTGTGGGACAAAAACCTTCAACGGTTTTTTGATAATAACTTGGCTAAAACACAACCCAGTTCAGCCTGGTTTGGTTTTTTCTTCTTGGTTTTTAAGTGCAAACAATTCTGCATTTAAAACTCGATCACGAATTTTTGGCCAATTTTTGACAATTTTAACGATGTAACCCCTTACATTTTTTTGAAAAAATGGGTCCATTTTTTTTGGGACAAAAATCTTCAACGGTTTTTTGATCATAACTTGGCTAAAACTCAACCGATTTCAGTCTGGTTTGGTTTTTTCTTCTTGGTTTTTAAGTGCAAACAATTCTGCATTTAAAACTCGATCACGAATTTTTGGCCAATTTTTGACAATTTTAACGATGTAACCCCTTACATTTTCTTGAAAAAATGGGTCCATTTTTTTTGGGACAAGAACCCTAAACGGTTTTTTGATCATAACTTGGCTAAAACTCAACCGATTTCAGTTTGGTTTGGTTTTTTCTTCTTGGTTTTTAAGTGCAAACAATTCTGCATTTAAAACTCGATCACGAATTTTTGGCCAATTTTTGACAATTTTAACGATGTAACCCCTTACATTTTCTTGAAAAAATGGGTCCATTTTTTTGGGACAAGAACCCTAAACGGTTTTTTGATCATAACTTGGCTAAAACTCAACCGAGTTCAGTCTGGTTTGGTTTTTTCTTCTTGGTTTTTAAGTGCAAACAATTCTGCATTTAAAACTCGATCACGAATTTTTGTCAAATTTTTGACAATTTTAACCCCTTACATTTTTTTGAAAAAATGGGTCCATTTTTTTTGGGACAAAAACCTTCAACGGTTTTTTGATCATAACTTGGCTAAAACTCAACCGATTTCAGTCTGGTTTGGTTTTTTCTTCTTGGTTTTTAAGTGCAAACAATTCTGCATTTAAAACTCGATCACGAATTTTTGGCCAATTTTTGACAATTTTAACGATGTAATTACATTTTTTTGAAAAAATGGGTTCATTTTTTTTGGGACAAAAACCTTCAACGGTTTTTTGATCATAACTTGGCTAAAACTCAAACGATTTCAGTTTGGTTTGGTTTTTTCTTCTTGGTTTTTAAGTGCAAACAATTCTGCATTTAAAACTCGATCACGAATTTTTGGCCAATTTTTGACAATTTTAACGATGTAACCCCTTACATTTTTTTGAACAAAATGGGTTCATTTTTTTGGGACAAAAACCTTCAACGGTTTTTTGATCATTACTTGGCTAAAACTCAACCGATTTCAGTTTGGTTTGTTTTTTTCTTCTTGGTTTTTAAGTGCAAACAATTCTGCATTTAAAACTCGATCACGAATTTTTGGCCAATTTTTGACAATTTTAACGATGTAACCCCTTACATTTTCTTGAAAAAATGGGTCCATTTTTTTGGGACAAGAACCCTAAACGGTTTTTTGATCATAACTTGGCTAAAACTCAACCGATTTCAGTTTGGTTTGTTTTTTTCTTCTTGGTTTTTAAGTGCAAACAATTCTGCATTTAAAACTCGATCACGAATTTTTGGCCAATTTTTGACAATTTTAACGATGTAACCCCTTACATTTTCTTGAAAAAATGGGTCCATTTTTTTGGGACAAGAACCCTAAACGGTTTTTTGATCATAACTTGGCTAAAACTCAACCGATTTCAGTTTGGTTTGGTTTTTTCTTCTTGGTTTTTAAGTGCAAACAATTCTGCATTTAAAACTCGATCACGAATTTTTGGCCAATTTTTGACAATTTTAACGATGTAACCCCTTACATTTTTTTGAAAAAATGGGTCCATTTTTTTTGGGACAAAAACCTTCAACGGTTTTTTTATCATAACTTGGCTAAAACACAACCCAGTTCAGCCTGGTTTGGTTTTTTCTTCTTGGTTTTTAAGTGCAAACAATTCTGCATTTAAAACTCGATCACGAATTTTTGGCCAATTTTTGACAATTTTAACGATGTAACCCCTTACATTTTTTTTGAAAAAAATGGGTCCATTTTTTTTGGGACAAAAACCTTCAACGGTTTTTTTATCATAACTTGGCTAAAACACAACCCAGTTCAGCCTGGTTTGGTTTTTTCTTCTTGGTTTTTAAGTGCAAACAATTCTGCATTTAAAACTCGATCACGAATTTTTGGCCAATTTTTGACAATTTTAACGATGTAACCCCTTACATTTTTTTGAAAAAATGGGTCCATTTTTTTGGGACAAAAACCTTCAACGGTTTTTTTATCATAACTTGGCTAAAACACAACCCAGTTCAGCCTGGTTTGGTTTTTTCTTCTTGGTTTTTAAGTGCAAACAATTCTGAATTTAAAACTCGATCACGAAATTTTGGCCAATTTTTGACAATTTTAACGATGTAACCCCTTACATTTTTTTGAAAAAATGGGTCCATTTTTTTGGGACAAAAACCTTCAACGGTTTTTTGATCATAACTTGGCTAAAACTCAACCGATTTCAGTCTGGTTTGGTTTTTTCTTCTTGGTTTTTAAGTGCAAACAATTCTGCATTTAAAACTCGATCACGAATTTTTGGCCAATTTTTGACAATTTTAACGATGTAACCCCTTACATTTTCTTGAAAAAATGGGTCCATTTTTTTTGGGACAAGAACCCTAAACGGTTTTTTGATCATAACTTGGCTAAAACTCAACCGATTTCAGTTTGGTTTGGTTTTTTCTTCTTGGTTTTTAAGTGCAAACAATTCTGCATTTAAAACTCGATCACGAATTTTTGGCCAATTTTTGACAATTTTAACGATGTAACCCCTTACATTTTCTTGAAAAAATGGGTCCATTTTTTTTGGGACAAGAACCCTAAACGGTTTTTTGATCATAACTTGGCTAAAACTCAACCGAGTTCAGTCTGGTTTGGTTTTTTCTTCTTGGTTTTTAAGTGCAAACAATTCTGCATTTAAAACTCGATCACGAATTTTTGTCAAATTTTTGACAATTTTAACCCCTTACATTTTTTTTGAAAAAATGGGTCCATTTTTTTTGGGACAAAAACCTTCAACGGTTTTTTGATCATAACTTGGCTAAAACTCAACCGATTTCAGTCTGGTTTGGTTTTTTCTTCTTGGTTTTTAAGTGCAAACAATTCTGCATTTAAAACTCGATCACGAATTTTTGGCCAATTTTTGACAATTTTAACGATGTAATTACATTTTTTGAAAAAATGGGTTCATTTTTTTTGGGACAAAAACCTTCAACGGTTTTTTGATCATAACTTGGCTAAAACTCAAACGATTTCAGTTTGGTTTGGTTTTTTCTTCTTGGTTTTTAAGTGCAAACAATTCTGCATTTAAAACTCGATCACGAATTTTTGGCCAATTTTTGACAATTTTAACGATGTAACCCCTTACATTTTTTTGAACAAAATGGGTTCATTTTTTTGGGACAAAAACCTTCAACGGTTTTTTGATCATTACTTGGCTAAAACTCAACCGATTTCAGTTTGGTTTGTTTTTTTCTTCTTGGTTTTTAAGTGCAAACAATTCTGCATTTAAAACTCGATCACGAATTTTTGGCCAATTTTTGACAATTTTAACGATGTAACCCCTTACATTTTCTTGAAAAAATGGGTCCATTTTTTTTGGGACAAGAACCCTAAACGGTTTTTTGATCATAACTTGGCTAAAACTCAACCGATTTCAGTTTGGTTTGTTTTTTTCTTCTTGGTTTTTAAGTGCAAACAATTCTGCATTTAAAACTCGATCACGAATTTTTGGCCAATTTTTGACAATTTTAACGATGTAACCCCTTACATTTTCTTGAAAAAATGGGTCCATTTTTTTGGGACAAGAACCCTAAACGGTTTTTTGATCATAACTTGGCTAAAACTCAACCGATTTCAGTTTGGTTTGGTTTTTTCTTCTTGGTTTTTAAGTGCAAACAATTCTGCATTTAAAACTCGATCACGAATTTTTGGCCAATTTTTGACAATTTTAACGATGTAACCCCTTACATTTTTTTGAAAAAAATGGGTCCATTTTTTTTGGGACAAAAACCTTCAACGGTTTTTTGATCATTACTTGGCTAAAACTCAACCGATTTCAGTTTGGTTTGGTTTTTTCTTCTTGGTTTTTAAGTGCAAACAATTCTGCATTTAAAACTCGATCACGAATTTTTGGCCAATTTTTGACAATTTTAACGATGTAACCCCTTACATTTTCTTGAAAAAATGGGTCCATTTTTTTTGGGACAAAAACCTTCAACGGTTTTTTGATCATAACTTGGCTAAAACTCAACCGAGTTCAGTCTGGTTTGGTTGTTTCTTCTTGGTTTTTAAGTGCAAACCATTCTGCATTTAAAACTCGATCACGAATTTTTGGCCAATTTTTGACAATTTTAACGATGTAACCCCTTACATTTTTTTGAAAAAATGGGTCCATTTTTTTTGGGACAAAAACCTTCAACGGTTTTTTTATCATAACTTGGCTAAAACACAACCCAGTTCAGCCTGGTTTGGTTTTTTCTTCTTGGTTTTTAAGTGCAAACAATTCTGCATTTAAAACTCGATCACGAATTTTTGGCCAATTTTTGACAATTTTAACGATGTAACCCCTTACATTTTTTTGAAAAAATGGGTCCATTTTTTTTGGGACAAAAACCTTCAACGGTTTTTTTATCATAACTTGGCTAAAACACAACCCAGTTCAGCCTGGTTTGGTTTTTTCTTCTTGGTTTTTAAGTGCAAACAATTCTGCATTTAAAACTCGATCACGAATTTTTGGCCAATTTTTGACAATTTTAACGATGTAACCCCTTACATTTTTTTGAAAAAATGGGTCCATTTTTTTTGGGACAAAAACCTTCAACGGTTTTTTTATCATAACTTGGCTAAAACACAACCCAGTTCAGCCTGGTTTGGTTTTTTCTTCTTGGTTTTTAAGTGCAAACAATTCTGCATTTAAAACTCGATCACGAATTTTTGGCCAATTTTTGACAATTTTAACGATGTAACCCCTTACATTTTTTTGAAAAAATGGGTCCATTTTTTTGGGACAAAAACCTTCAACGGTTTTTTGATCATAACTTGGCTAAAACTCAACCGATTTCAGTCTGGTTTGGTTTTTTCTTCTTGGTTTTTAAGTGCAAACAATTCTGCATTTAAAACTCGATCACGAATTTTTGGCCAATTTTTGACAATTTTAACGATGTAACCCCTTACATTTTCTTGAAAAAATGGGTCCATTTTTTTTGGGACAAGAACCCTAAACGGTTTTTTGATCATAACTTGGCTAAAACTCAACCGATTTCAGTTTGGTTTGGTTTTTTCTTCTTGGTTTTTAAGTGCAAACAATTCTGCATTTAAAACTCGATCACGAATTTTTGGCCAATTTTTGACAATTTTAACGATGTAACCCCTTACATTTTCTTGAAAAAATGGGTCCATTTTTTTGGGACAAGAACCCTAAACGGTTTTTTGATCATAACTTGGCTAAAACTCAACCGATTTCAGTTTGGTTTGGTTTTTTCTTCTTGGTTTTTAAGTGCAAACAATTCTGCATTTAAAACTCGATCACGAATTTTTGGCCAATTTTTGACAATTTTAACGATGTAACCCCTTACATTTTTTTAAAAAAATGGTTCCATTTTTTTGGGACAAAAACCTTCAACGGTTTTTTGATCATAACTTGGCTAAAACACAACCGAGTTCAGTTTGGTTTGGTTTTTTCTTCTTGGTTTTTAAGTGCAAACAATTCTGCATTTAAAACTCGATCACGAATTTTTGGCCAATTTTTGACAATTTTAACGATGTAACCCCTTACATTTTTTGAAAAAATGGGTCCATTTTTTTGGGACAAAAACCTTCAACGGTTTTTTTATCATAACTTGGCTAAAACACAACCCAGTTCAGCCTGGTTTGGTTTTTTCTTCTTGGTTTTTAAGTGCAAACAATTCTGCATTTAAAACTCGATCACGAATTTTTGGCCAATTTTTGACAATTTTAACGATGTAACCCCTTACATTTTTTTGAAAAAATGGGTCCATTTTTTTTGGGACAAAAACCTTCAACGGTTTTTTGATCATAACTTGGCTAAAACACAACCGAGTTCAGTTTGGTTTGGTTTTTTCTTCTTGGTTTTTAAGTGCAAACAATTCTGCACTTAAAACTCGATCACGAATTTTTGGCCAATTTTTGACAATTTTAACGATGTAACCCCTTACATTTTTTTGAAAAAAATGGTTCCATTTTTTTGGGACAAAAACCTTCAACGGTTTTTTGATCATAACTTGGCTAAAACACAACCCAGTTCAGCCTGGTTTGGTTTTTTCTTCTTGGTTTTTAAGTGCAAACAATTGTGCATTTAAAACTCGATCACGAATTTTTGGCCAATTTTTGACAATTTTAACGATGTAACCCCTTACATTTTTTTGAAAAAATGGGTCCTTTTTTTTGGGACAAAAACCTTCAACGGTTTTTTGATCATAACTTGGCTAAAACACAACCGAGTTCAGCCTGGTTTGGTTTTTTCTTCTTGGTTTTTAAGTGCAAACAATTCTGCATTTAAAACTCGATCACGAATTTTTGTCAAATTTTTGACAATTTTAACGATGTAACCCCTTACATTTTTTTTAAAAAATGGGTCCTTTTTTTTTGGGACAAAAACCTTCAACGGTTTTTTGATCATAACTTGGCTAAAACACAACCGAGTTCAGCCTGGTTTGGTTTTTTCTTCTTGGTTTTTAAGTGCAAACAATTCTGCATTTAAAACTCGATCACGAATTTTTGGCCAATTTTTGACAATTTTAACGATGTAACCCCTTACATTTTTTTGAAAAAATGGGTCCTTTTTTTTGGGACAAAAACCTTCAACGGTTTTTTGATCATAACTTGGCGAAAACACAACCGAGTTCAGCCTGGTTTGGTTTTTTCTTCTTGGTTTTTAAGTGCAAACAATTCTGCATTTAAAACTCGATCACGAATTTTTGTCAAATTTTTGACAATTTTAACGATGTAACCCCTTACATTTTTTTGAAAAAATGGGTTCATTTTTTTTGGGACAAAAACCTTCAACGGTTTTTTGATCATAACTTGGCTAAAACTCAACCGATTTTAGTTTGGTTTGGTGTTTTCTCCTTGGTTGTTAAGTGCAAACAATTCTGCATTTAAAACTCGATCACGAATTTTTGGCCAATTTTTGACAATTTTAACGATGTAACCCCTTACTTTTTTTAAAAAAAATGGGTCCTTAAATTTTTTTGAAAAAATGGGTCCATTTTTTTTGGGACAAAAACCTTCAACGGTTTTTTGATCATAACTTGGCTAAAACTCAACCGAGTTCAGTCTGGTTTGGTTTTTTCTTCTTGGTTTTTAAGTGCAAACAATTCTGCATTTAAAACTCGATCACGAATTTTTGGCCAATTTTTGACAATTTTAACGATGTAACCCCTTACATTTTCTTGAAAAAATGGGTCCATTTTTTTTGGGACAAGAACCCTAAACGGTTTTTTGATCATAACTTGGCTAAAACTCAACCGAGTTCAGTCTGGTTTGGTTTTTTCTTCTTGGTTTTTAAGTGCAAACAATTCTGTATTTAAAACTCGATCAGGAATTTTTGTCAAATTTTTGACAATTTTAACGATGTAACCCCTTACATTTTTTTTAAAAAATGGGTCCATTTTTTTTAAGACAAAAACCTTCAACGGTTTTTTGATCATAACTTGGCTAAAACTCAACCGATTTCAGCCTGGTTTGGTTTTTTCTTCTTGGTTTTTAAGTGCAAACAATTCTGCATTTAAAACTCGATCGCGAATTTTTGGCCAATTTTTGACAATTTTAACGATGTAACCCCTTAATTTTTTTTGAAAAAATGGGTCCATTTTTTTTGGGACAAAAACCTTCAACGGTTTTTTGATCATAACTTGGCTAAAACTCAACCGAGTTCAGTCTGGTTTGGTTTTTTCTTCTTGGTTTTTAAGTGCAAACAATTCTGCATTTAAAACTCGATCACGAATTTTTGGCCAATTTTTGACAATTTTAACGATGTAACCCCTTACATTTTTTTGAAAAAATGGGTCCATTTTTTTGGGACAAAAACCTTCAACGGTTTTTTGATCATAACTTGGCTAAAACTCAACCGAGTTCAGTCTGGTTTGGTTTTTTCTTCTTGGTTTTTAAGTGCAAACAATTCTGTATTTAAAACTCGATCAGGAATTTTTGTCAAATTTTTGACAATTTTAACGATGTAACCCCTTACATTTTTTTGAAAAAATGGGTCAATTTTTTTAAAGACAAAAACCTTCAACGGTTTTTTGATCATAACTTGGCTAAAACTCAACCGATTTCAGCCTGGTTTGGTTTTTTCTTCTTGGTCTTTAAGTGCAAACAATTCTGCATTTAAAACTCGATCACGAATTTTTTGCCAATTTTTGACAATTTTAACGATGCAACCCCTTACATTTTTTTGAAAAAATGGGGTCATTTTTTTTGGGACAAAAACCTTCAATGGTTTTTTGATCATAACTTGGCTAAAACTCAACCGATTTCAGCCTGGTTTGGTTTTTTCTTCTTGGTCTTTAAGTGCAAACAATTCTGCATTTAAAACTCGATCACGAATTTTTTGCCAATTTTTGACAATTTTAACGATGCAACCCCTTACATTTTTTTGAAAAAATGGGGTCATTTTTTTTGGGACAAAAACCTTCAACGGTTTTTTGATCATAACTTGGCTAAAACTCAACCGATTTCAGTCTGGTTTGGTTTTTTCTTCTTGGTTTTTAAGTGCAAACAATTCTGCATTTAAAACTCGATCACGAATTTTTGGCCAATTTTTGACAATTTTAACGATGTAACCCCTTACATTTTTTTGAAAAAATGGGTCCATTTTTTTTGGGACAAAAACCTTCAACGGTTTTTTGATCATAACTTGGCTAAAACTCAACCGAGTTCAGTCTGGTTTGGTTTTTTCCTCTTGGTTTTTAAGTGTGAACAATTCTGCATTTAAATCTCGATCACGAATTTTTGTCCAATTTTTGACAATTTTAACGATGTAACTAACCCCTTACATATTTTTGAAAAAATGGGTCAATTTTTTTTGGGACAAAAACCTTCAACGGTTTTTTGATCATAACTTGGCTAAAACCCAACCGATTTCAGCCTGGTTTGGTTTTTTCTTCTTGGCTTCTAAGTGCAAACAATTCTGCATTTAAAACTCGATTACGAATTTTTGGCCAATTTTTTACAATTTTAACGATGTAACCCCTTAAATTTTTTTGAAAAATGGGTCAATTTTTTTGGGACAAAAACCTTCAACGGTTTTTCTTCACAGCGTTGCAAACTTCTGACTGAAATTATAATACCCTGCAGGGGTATAAAAAGGGGAAAAATGAAATGTTTTTTAAGTGTCTGCAATCGAAAGTCGTATAATAAAAGTTGAAATAATTAGAGTTAGGTATTTATTTTGGCTAAAATAGTAATAGATAATAATATTTATTTAAAGAAAACGAATTATAAATGTGGAAGCCTATGACAAATTTATTTTTTAATATTTGAAAAGAAAGGTATGCCCCTTGGACCCACCCCGTCTGGCCCTGAACTTAAGATCTCTCTGCCATATTCCCTACTTCAGTGACTTCCCAAAGAACTTGGGCAATTAGCTGCCGCTTTGTAGGCAATTAACTGGCGATTAATGGGCACACACACACACACATGTCCGGCAAATGGGGGTTATAAAAATGTTCTAACTGCCAAGACTCGTAACTTACATCTCTATGGGTTCGGGGTCTTTGTTTTGTGTGCGTGGTTAATTTTTTATTTTTATGTTTTGTCAGTGTTTATAATTAATCACCTGTTGTATGCATCTGTGGTTCCATTCCATTCCCGGAGCTCACCTGTCCGTCCGTACCCCCTCTTTCGCTATGCTACTCTAGCGCCATTAGCGCCGGCTTCTTTTTCCCATTTCTCATTTTTCGTTGCTGGTGAAGTCCTCCCCTGCGCTTTGATGTCTTTATTTACTAATTTCCCGCTTATCATTTGGATGTTTTGTATTTTGTAAATTGAAACATTTTCACTAATTGCCTGAAAATTTGTTGGCCTGGCCAGCAGATGTCGAGTGCCCTCTGACCCTCGCCTCCATCTCCATTTCCCATCTCCGTCTCCATCTCCATCTCCTTTCTCCGGCAATTAGAAGCCGCCGCGGCAATCGTCTACATCCGGTGGCCCGAGCAGTCAGAACCAAAAGTCACTAAGCTAAAAAGAATGGAAAATTATGTGGGCGAGGGTTTTCCAGGAAAAAAACTACGCAACTGGCAACTGACTCTTGACCATGTTCAGCATAGAGAGTCATTAACTTGAGCATTGATTCACACTGCCCAGGAAGGTTTGGAGAGATAAAGTATATAATTGTTTTGTGAATATCAGGATATTACTAAACCATATTTAGTCCTATCAACGATCAAGGATAGTTTAAATTAAATGTACAATTTAACAATTTCAATTACGATTAAATATCTCCGAATATCTTCGTTCCCCATTTTTTGTAGGATGGTGCCGATTCTGGCCAAGTATTCTTGCATCCTGGACACACACTCATTGCCATCAGCGTCTTTTGTTTTTAAGGCCTAAGCGCCGCCTCGCCAAAGCAATTTCACAGTGCTTGACAAAAGTTTCGCAGTTGTCGGCTGTAACTCCTCGTTCCCCAATCCCCAATCGCCAATACCCCAATGTCCATTCTCCAGTCGCCAGTTGGAGTACAAGGCCCAAGAATTTTAAGTGAGTTAAGGCTGGAGCGACAGACAGTCTGCAATGGGCTGTGGCCGCGCAGATCCTCCTCATTGGAAATGCATTTTTCATGATGTTGCTGCTGCTGCTGCCGCTTACAAGAGGAAAAAGGCAAGTACAAAAAAAAGTAAGAAAAATTGAGAAAAAATAATGAAGCTGGCATAGACGAACGGACGCCGTCGAGCACGATTTGCTTGTAAGGCTCCGGCGACAACAGCAGCTGGAGTTGCACCTCGCAACTCGCGAACAGAACGCAAATTAAGGCAGCGAAATTAATTGAAGTGATGTGCAGGCAAAATTGTAAATGTGCAGCGAAAAGCAGAAGATTACCGAAAGAATTGCAGCATCCGCAAAAGGCAGCAGCAGCAGCAGCACCAACAGCAACATCAGCCGCAATCCTGACAAGCCATTTTGTACTTACAAGTCATTATCACCGGCCAAGAGCCGATCGCCAGTCACTGATAAGGGTCCAGCGGGGACCTACGGCTATATCCCTCGATCCGGGCTCCCGTATCCTTCCCTCCCATTCCCTTTATCATCGCGCTGCCATCGACAACATCAAAGGCAGCAACAACAACGAGATAACGACCAACAGAGACATTTAAAACGGGAGCAACCGCCAACTGGAACACAGGGAATCTGATCGGATTGGATCGGGATAGGAAATTGGATTGGTATCGGATTGGAATCGGTAGGAAAAGAAAAAGGAACTGGAACTGAGGTTGCCCAGGCACATTGGTAAAATTAAGAGAAGTATGCAACGAAGTTTTAAAATGATTTCACCTTCTTAAACATAGAATAATAACTTAGGAAATTAGGATTTCAAGGTATAGATCTTAATATAATCAATTTAAACTCTAGTATTTTATAAGCTTAATTATGATCAATTATATAGGTAACCTTAAGTAAACATTTTAATAAATATAAAGTCCACCCAACCTAAATAGACATTTGTAGTCCTTAGTTAGATACATTCAATAGTAAACCCATTTTATATTTCCTGATTATTTCAAGAATTGTACTTTTAATTAATTTAATAACAATTTGTGGCTATGAAAACCAACTTTAAAACCACTGTGGCCCGGGAGCTGCGACTGAGCACACACGGTGTGTGCAGCGAACAAAGCCTTGATGATAATGATGTCATTTGGCATTTATTTACGAGGCCCATAGTGGATGCTAAACGAGATCTAATTTACATTTATAAAGCTGTTCTACGCACGCACCCCGAGAATTGTGACTTGTTCGCGTTTAACTCCTGCACATCCTGAAGAGCCAACCCTTCCCCTTCCCTGCTCACGCTCCCTCTCCCCTTCCTGACAACTCCTTGTGTGTCCTGTCCTTAATGTTGTTGCCGTGCCCGCCGCTGATCGTTGCGCATTGTTGATAAGATCACAATCGAATCGCCTTAATCGCTCTCCTGTGTGTTGTGTGTGCGCGACAACAGCAACAACAATGGGCCACTGACAGGGGACGAGAAAGGGAATGAGGATTGGGGGAGTGGGAAAGGAGCGAGCAGCAGGGAGCAGGACAAGAGCAACTAAGTGATTCAAAGTACAAGTGCATAAATTACAGATAACGATACGTGGCTCGCTTGTCGTTTTTATTGTGCAACTTGTGCTGGTGGCAAGGGAAAATCCCATGGAGTAGGACTTACATACTTAGCTATGGGAAGTGTTTCGATAATAACTTATTTCAAGGGCAATCTCTTTCAAGTTTGTTAAGTATTTATCCTTTGTCAAACTAGCTAAATCAACAACAGGAATTACCAGTTTGTGAGTAACTCAATATGAACTAAGATGTCCCGTAAAGAACGAATGAAAATAAACAAACCAATATAAACACACTCTCCTACAGGCAACTCCCATTATTCCTGTGCCTGATCAGGACTACCACAGTAATTCGTTTGAGCTAGTTAATTCCAGCGGCACTGAGTGTCCGCCACCCAATCGGAAAGCTGATCGAATTTCGGAGAATCCTTTGGGCTATTGTGTTTGCCGCTGCACGAAATTCCGGGTATTGCATCCGCAGAACCGCCGAAAAAGAACCAACTCTAAACTGGCCATCAAAAAGCAAAAAAGCGGCCTATTATGAGGCGATCTTGGGCTGCGTTTGCTTGTTTGTTTGGCCTTCTTTTTTTGCCTCTTTTTGGGAGGCTTCTGCTCCGCTCGCTTGGTGGTCAGCAAATGAAGTCATAAAATTTTCAGCGTGCCAAAGCCCAAAACCAATGCCAGGCCAGAAAGGGAGCCAGAACGGTTGGGAAGACAGCCAGCCTGCCTTTTGTACGGTAGGCCCAGAGCTGCCATTGATGATGGAGATGATGATGGGCCAGAGCCCGTGGCTACACAATCACACAAAACCCCCACGATCACGACGATGCGTCCTCGTCTGCGGCGGCTCCTTGCGATACAATGATACAATATTATTATGCTGCCCCAGCATCAGATTGAAATCAAAGTGTATCTCCCCTGGATGCCCCTCTGGGTCCCGGGTCCCGGTCTTTCTCTCTCCCTGTTCTTGTGTGTGTGTTTTTTGCCAGGGAGAACAATTCAGCATTGTTTTGGGCACTGCGGGCCACCCAAAAAGTTATGATTAAGTTATGTTGCGGGTCCACCGCGAGAACGGGTCCCAGCCGCCATGAGTCAAGCAGTCAACTTCAAATAGCCAAAACATGACTAAGAGCAGCCGAAAAATGGAGCTTATAAGGACAAGACGGCTGGCATACCCTAAAATAATTATTACCTTTTTAGATGCGCTTTAAAAAGTCATTAAAACATTACATTTTTCATTGAATTAAGGTACTTTAGCTTATGGATTAGCTACTTTGACGGACATCCCTTTATAGCTTGTCTTTTAAACTTAAAAATCTTATTAAGGCCTAAGTAGTAAGGCAAGAACAGGAATAAGAATTAATAGATACCTTGAATTGATAAAATTTTCGAATTTACAAATAGCTTTAAATGAATACATACCTATTCCCAATCCCAATTGAAAGCCGCGATTCCTTTTCAATATTATAGTAATTTTTCTGATAAACCAGTCCCCTCCAAGGAACAATAACAACAAGAAGTACCTTTTATAAATGCTCTGGCAATTCTCAGCGAAACTTTCTCACGCTTAAGCCACCTGACGCCTGGGACTAAACCCCAAAACCCCGATCTTTTAACACAAAAAAAAAGGAGAAAAGAAGAAGGAGAACCCTTGCCCCCGACGCTATGTATAATTTTCAATGAAGACATCTGTCAGCAAAAATGTTCAGGCGTTTTGTTTATGGCATTTAAGGCAAAACCGATTTTTATTACCACAGCGACAGCAGGAAAACCACACGCGACGCCGTCGTGTCGTTGTCGTCGTCGAAGTCCACATCATTGACACATCGTATGCAAATTAAGAGCGTCCCAGAGCCCGGATCATAAAATCGCAGCTCCAGATTCCAAAGCAGAGGGCCGCGAGTCGAAAGCCTCGGAACCCAGAGCCCAGATCGACAGATCCACAGATCTACAGATCCACAGCTTCACAGATTTGCAAATGCCGGATCGCAGATCCCGAACCCCAGCTCGAGGTCAAAAGGACGCGTCCCATTCGACGCGATCTGTGGCATGAAAGCAGTTAAATGAAACACCGCAACGCATACACAGGGGAAAATGAGAGGTTTTAAAATAAATATAAATACTTGAACTTATGAATAACAAAAAAGAAAGCTAACTTCGGAACACCAAAGTTCATATACCATTGCAATTTGGTCAATTTGGTCATAGACAATCGATCATAATTATGCCAAAAATGCATTAATTTCGATTCGGAAAGCTTTTATGTGCTAGTTTTCATAAGGATAATAGATCTGCATACTGTATTTAAAAAATTTTTTAAATTAAAATTTTTCTGAATTTTTGACAATTTTAACGATGTAACCCCTTATAAAATTTTGAAAATTTTGAATTTTTTTTTGTCTTTTTTATATGTCTAGATCGATTCAGATTTTGATGCTGATCAAGAATATATATGATTTAAAGGGTCGAAGATGACTCCTTCACTGAGTTGTAAGCTGTTGACTGAAATGATAATACCTTGCAAGGGTATGAAAATATATTTAATATTTTTATCAATAAAGGCTTAAATGGCAACAACCAATTTTTGAAACTTTAATATTATTTTGTGGTACAATTCCCAAATAGAATAATAATAAAAATAATATAATAATACAACTTCTCTGGCTTAAATAGGGGTAGAGAAACCGCAATGTATCTCCCAACAAAAACTCATATTAGTTGGTAATAAGTTAAAAAATATATTTTATAATATTTTAAATGTTAAATATAAATTTCCCTTGATAATTTTCAGATTATACATTGTCGTACAAAATGTTTAAAGCAATTATAAATATCAAATATATCATATTTCGGTGCTGTGTATCTCTCCGATCCCACAGAGGCAGAGGGAAGGGAATACACTGGACCGCCCGTGAGGATCGGAGGATCTCTGGGACCGGGTTGGTTAATCAGGCTCATTAGGTGGCCGCATCTCATTTATATACAAAATTACGAACATGGCTCGCAGATTTTTGCGGTCGTCCCGCGCCATGTCTTCTGGAAATGTGATTAAGTTATTTCGCCGTGGCACTCGGTCGGAGATCCAACATATGATACACGCTCGAGTATATATGGGTATATATGTAGGTACGGGTGTATCCATCGGTTTTGTTTTCGTTGTTTATTTTGCTTTTTGAACGCTCCATTAACCGTAATTAAGGTATTCTCCCTGCCTGCGCTTTCTTTTTGTTCGCTGGCCGCTCATCCTTTTCGCCGACGTTCCTTCTTTATTGGCTTATATCTTGTTGTTGAAAACCTGAGACGTACAATCCACCAAAGGCACACACAGCTGCAACTACACTTTGGTGAATTTGTAACATTTTTTAGAAACTGTTTCATAAATTTATATTTAAGCTTTGAATGTCATAGCATTTCTACCTAATGTATTATAGAGTAAAATAAAGCTTATGATATTAAAATATTTTGCTGTTTTTTTTTAGATTATTATTATAGAATATAGGGGCTAAATAGAATTTCTCAGTGTAGGACAGATCTTACGCCGTGTGGGGCACAAACGGAAAGCCAAGGAAGAAAAGGAAAGGGGCGGTGTCCAAGGAACTGGATGTGCGACTGACTGGCTGACAAGGCGGCTGGAATCTCCTTAGCTCTCGCACTCTTTCTCTCTCTGCTGTTACAGTGAAACAACATATTGGACTCTAAAATTTTATTTTAATAACTGCACTTTTTGCCATGTTTCGGACTCTTTTAATGTGGACTATTATTATTTTTTTCGAAAATGTTGCATACTTATCAGAGAGTTATAAAAGTAACCTTAGATTAAATATTTTAAATAACAATACTAACACCCATTGTGTAAAATATAACAAGGATTTTTAAATATTAAGTATTATTATAAATAAAATATTAAAATACTTAAATCATCTCTCTCGTAAAGTGACAAAATTAAACTTAAACCCTTTATAAGCTTTAGGTCTAAGCTGAATTTGAAATATTTATATATTTTATAATATGTAAATATTTATATTATTTATAACAAACACTTCTTAAATCTCATTGAGCATTTATTTTAATATATTTTTTTTTTTGTGTATAGTTTTTGTCAGTGCGATTTGGTCAACATTTTGACCTCCTTGGTTATTATTTATGAAGCTATTAGTAGAGTGTGTGAACATATTTGCCTTTATAGGGCCTGCGCACTGCGGACACACATTGACACACACCGGCACTCGCACACAGTCTCACCTGCGGATGATGGCGAAAAAGGACCGCACAGGGCTACAAATTGCCCTAAGCCGTGGCCGTTTTGGACCCATTCCCCTTTGCTTAACCGAAACTGATTTAATTTTTGCCTCATTTCTCAATCCGCCAGGCCGCCACCAGAGGCAGAAAGACGAAAGCATATAGATATATTGGAGGGAGAATCGAACCAACGCCCCAGCGCCCGAGATGATGAGTTAATAGGAATCGAGTTACATTCCAGGCAAGTAGCCGGGTTTTAGTGGCCGATTTCAAGCTTCGATCCTCGATCCTTGGCTCTCGATCCCGGCTCCTTTTGGCCCGCACATGGCGCGCTACATTTTTTATTGCCACTGCCGCTGCCGCCCCTGCTGCTGCTGTTGCTGTTGCTGTTGCTGTTGCTGTTGCTGTTGCTGTTGCTGTTGCTGTTGCTGTTGCTGATGATGATGATGGGTCGCTTGAATGGACGACGACATGGACAGGGACAGGGACATGGACATGGCTTGATGGCCAGTCTCCCCTGCCAGCGTCCTGCTGCATTTCGGGGCCCGGTATTGACAGATTTAATTAACTCATCCACAGGCTAAGCAGGCATTTTGTAGGCAGTTAGTCGCCTTGGCCATATCCTTTGGCATTTTGCTCCTCAAATGCCCGAACATGGCCTTTCCAGACATCCGGTGTCGTATGTACCTCGGCCCTCGTACTCGTATCTCTTTCGATTCGTTTGATAATTTCCGTTTTTCAATATGAATAAGCGTCTTCGCAGGATCTAAATACAGTGTGGCAGAGCTGATGAAAAGTGATTAAAATTAATAAATAATAATAATAAATAATAATAATAAAAAATAAATTAATAATTAATATTAATTATTGGCTATTAAATCAAATGCTATTAAATAATGCTTACTTAAACCTATCTGTTTTGGTTACTTCATTATATCGAATTAAATATTTTATTAATATTAATTGGCCTGAACCAATGTTCCCGCTCTTGAGCATTTTTTTGCGATCTATCAGAACGCATCTAAAACAAAAATCAAATGAGCCATGCAAAACGCCGCCAAAAAGGGTTCCATTCGAACCTTTTTTGTGTGTGAAACAAAAGCGAAACGAAACTGCGGCGCGTTTTGATCGAAAGTTGATTGAGGAGATCCGATGAGAGGACGATGGAGCTGGAGTTGGAGATGAGGAGCCAGGAGCCTGCGACACAAAGTCTGCCCAAGCCGGGGCTAATCTGCACTTAAGTTTGGCAAGCCCGAGCTCGTTAGCAGCTCCTTTTGTCTTTCCAGCCCCTGAAGACAATTAGTGCGAATGCGAAATTTGAATAAAGCGACATTTATTTGACAGGCCGTCAAGAGTCTGTCGGCAAATCTTTGAACAAGACAAGAAAACCCATGCGAATTGCCCGACGAGAACTTTGATTTCAGGCGAATTTCTTGTCTTGTTTTATTTGCATAAAGTGCAGTCATGTGGGAAAATATTTTTCGGCATGCTATTCAAGTTGGCAACGAGTACACATATATATAATATCTTTGTATGCATGTATGTTTTAGCGACGACGGCAGTTTCCACCAGCGACGATGGAAAATTTTTTCAAAGACAACAAGTCGCCACTGCAACAGCAGCAAAAACAAATTAATGTTGCGGCAAGTAAACAAAATTAATTAAATGACATGAATTTGACGTGACAATGTTTTTTTTCTCTCCTTTTTTTTGCTTCACTATTTTTCCTCTTTTTTTACTATTTTATTTGATTGCTCAACTTTTGTTGTTGCTGCAGCCGCCGCCGCCGCAGGCTGGAGTCTTAGCTCTGGGCCCAGGCATCGTTAGTATAACGTTGTTGCCGCCAGAGCTTCGTGCAATAAGTGAAGCCCCAGCCACAGCCACAACCAGAGCGGAGACGATGACGATGACGACTAGACAAGCGGCAGACAATTGTTTGAGCCACTCGCCGGAATACCCTGAAAAGCTGGGTTATAGCGACTTAACTGACAACTAGATCGAAAGGTAACTAAAACACGAGCATAAAGATCTTAAAAGTATTTTTAAAGTGATATTGAAGTACTTAAATGAAATGATTTAAGTCTTTTTCTACAGTTCTTATTAAAAAAAAATATTAAATTAAATCAAACGGTAAGCAGATGAGTCTGTAAAAGCTTTTAGCTTATGATCCTTATTAAAATGTTCAAACGGTAAGCAGATGAGTCTGTAAAAGCTTTTAGCTTATGATCCTTATTAAAATGTGAGTCTAGACTAAGCCTAAAAATAAAATTTTATTGCCATTCCAAAGGGTAACCAAGCTTCCTGCTAGAAAAACTCCTAGTACTTTCCTTTTCACGCTGGTGCTGCGATTTTAAACAAATTGTGGCAGAGCATTTTGTTTGCCTTCGCCGAGCGGAGCTCCTAAGCCTGGGCCTCTGCAATTAAAATGCATGTTCAGGTTTTTCGTGGCAAAGTGTTGCTCTGGGTTTGGTTCCGACACAAAATCCAAACAAATCCAGCTCTTGCGGCACTCGAAAGTCGCCGCTGCTGTCGTCGTGGCTGCTGCTGCTGCCTCGCGTGTTTCTGATTTTGGCCAAATTAATATTTCTTGTTCATTAGTTTTATTTGCTTTAACTATGTGCGCTAATATTTCCTGCTTAGTAATTAAGTTTTGTGGCTAGCTGCAGGTGCAACGTTGCGTATGAGTAATAGGTTTCGTTTGAAGTCGGGTCTCACGGGTACACTCCCCCTGCCATCGAGCGAGCTCCCTCTTAATGCCAACACATTTCGCTTTTAATCATGAAAAATTGACTTGGCCAATACGCTAATGAATAAGACCGAAGCAACAACAATCGGAGACAGGCCGAACGCGTGAAGGAGCCAACTTGTCGCCAGAGTTAATCCTGTTATTTGAGTTTAAAATACTGGACTTTCAATGGTGTCATAAATATAAATAAAACTAAAATAATGTCTAGGAAATAATGATTAGATATAAAGCTAAGGAAAATGTTTATTATAAATATTACAAATATAATATAGAGCATACATATCCCTTTATGCTTAAGGTCCCTAAAGAAAGTTATTCTTCAAAGAAGCTTAAGCAAATCGATCATAACTACGCCAAAAATGCCTTAATTTCAATTTGGAAAACTTTCCTATGCTTGTTTTTATTAGGTTCATAAATCTGCATAATAAATTATAAACTTTTTAAAATGAAAATTTTTGCGAATTTTTGACAATTTTAACGATGTAACCCCTTATAAAATTTTGAAAAATTTATAATTTTTTTTTTTCTGTCTAATATGGCTTAATAGACTCGGCTGTTGATGCTGATCAAGAATATATATGCTTTATAGGGTCGGAAATGACTCCTTCACTGAGTTTTAGATTACAAGCCCAAGCAAGGGTGTAAAAATAGGACTTCCTTTCTCATTTTTATCATTACATGAAAATAATATTCCTATACCATTTTTCTTTATGCTACTAATTTTTTTAAACAAAAATATATTTAAATTTTCCTTTATCAATATTCATTTGATACTTTTTTATCGACAGCATTATCTTCCTTTATTACTCGGCTCACTCAATGCCTGCCCACTATCACTTTTGATCCGCATTAATCTCTTGTTGAATTGTGCTCGGTTTTCAGGCACCAACACCTTCGAAAGTGTTGCCAGGTTGAGCTGCGGCAGCACCCTCCCACGCGTCCAAGCTGGGTGAAACACACCCCAACTGGCGAATAAATAATAGCGCTTGAGCAAAGTGTTAGCCACAAAACCGCAATCGTGGAAATAGACTTGGATTTTTATTTTCCTGAAATAATATAGATACAATGAGAGTTAAATGCAATAAAATCAACTGTCGCCGGGGAGGTCCGACCGTGGGGGTGTGGTGAAGCTGTTGCTGCTGCTGCTGCTGGTAAACGCGTTTGCGGCTTTAATTTGCCATTAAGATATTGTTTACTTTTAGTGCGACAAACCCAGTTGCCACCCCGCTGCCCCCGCCATCCGAATTGATGTAGTTTATGACATCTGGGACCGTTAGTTGGTCTGTCGGTCATTACGATTTAATTACGCTGACAGCGTTGATTTGCATGCCTAATTGTGAATGGATCCGAGAGTACGTGCAGCACCCACAGCGCGTTCGCTGCCTCAGTCTTTTGTTCTGGCCAAGTCGCTCGGCGATCGGCTGCTTGTATATTGCCCTATAACTGTCAGGCTTAGTGACCCATTTTGACGGGGTGGCCAAAACCACTCGCATATTTATTTCTAAATTGCGCATTTCATAAATAAAAATTCCATAAATTACCAAAGCAGTGGAACATTAAAAAATAATCAAAAACCATAAGTGGATGTTAATTTATGGCTTGGACGACTCTTAAAAACTTGACTTTGACTTGTTTCAGACGACATTTCAATATTAAGTTAGCATATCACAAAATCGCACCATGTTAGCAGAAACTAAAAAGCTGAAAGATGCTGAGAGTTTCAAAAAGTTTAAACTAAAAGTTAAGTTACATAATAAATATAAAACATTTAAATCAAATGAATTTAAAAAAAATTTTACTACAATAAACTTGAATGTGTTTATATTTTTAGCAATAATTTGCGATAAAACGACTATTTGTATCTCACTTCTCCTTAGAGAAGTTTCTATTGCTTTTTAATTGAAAATAATACATATTTTAATAGAAAAGAGAAAACTAAGTTCCACACTAAATGGCATTTAAGAAATTGCCTTTATAATTGAACGTAATACTATTGTTTATTGCATTTCATTGCAATAAGAAAACAAGCTGCGTTCTTTGGACCCCTCAAGAGTATAAATAGACTTGAATAGAATAATTCCACTTAAAATATGACCGAATAAATAATGCTAAGCCCTAACTTTCTAACCATACGTACACACACTCACAACATCCGCACACACTCGCAGACCCCAACAACAGCGGAATCAACAACAAATCAGCTTAAACAAACAACCAACCAGACAATTTGGCTCCACAAGTTTTGCACGTCGTTTGACGTCGCGCGGTTTTTGTTGAGGATTTTTGTAGCTGCTCGGGCACCACGACGTTAATTTGTCACACCCAGCAGCACCTTAAACAAATAATACAAAACATCGTCAACGGATAATAATAATAATAATAATAATGTGAAACACAAACAACAACGGCAGGGGCTGGCGAAATTTTTCAGCGATGACAGCAGCCGAAAAGACGAAAGATCTGAGATCTCTGACAGATCTTCGGGCTCAAAGCCGCTTAAACGCTTTTCAAAGTCGCAGTCGATGGCGACGGAGATGGCGAATGCGAAGCCTTGGCCAAAGCCAGAGCCAAAGCCACACGCCTTTTGTTTATTTAAGCAGACATAAAATAAAGTATAAGCAGACCGAGTGGCAGCGGCAGTCAGAACAGTAACAACAACAGGCGGCCCCACTAAGCCTTATTTATTAATAATAAAAAGAATTATTAAGACAGCTCCGGCACCCCTTCGGTCGTCCAACCGTATTTAGCCAGCTCGTTTGTTTGTTGTTTTTTCGGGCTTTATTATGCTAGACTTTGTGGGGCCTCGCGGCTGGAAAGTTTCCCGATTCGGAGAGCGTAAACATTCGAGTGCAATTGTAATCGATACTCGTCGCCCTCCGCTGAAACGCACATCGAAAACTTGTTGAGCTCAAATAAACGGCTCTTCGATTCTATTTTTTCGGTTTTGGCGACAAATTGTCTGCAATTGTGTTTTTATGGGGCAATTGGAGACGCTTGTTTACGCATCGCAGACAAATCGGCGCGCGATCAAAGAATTCGTCGGCCTTGAAAAGCGAATTGGAAGCGCTCCAAAAATAAATCGCTGTGCTCTGGGAATCTGAGGAAGGCATGGAAACCGAAGTTTTTTGGTTTCTTTTCGGTTCAATAAAGTAATAGATTTGCAAAGGCCTTGTACAGATTTTATCGCTTGCTAAACCCAAAGATTTTATAAGAGAAGATACAAAGATAATAAATTCTCATACATCTTAATTGAATTAATTGTTATTATTTTAATTTTTAGACCATAAATATACAACAATGTTTGGCCTGCAGTAAATCTCCTAAGCAGTTTTAGCGATTTTCCCCCTGTTAATCACTGTAATTTCCTAGAACTATCATCTCAAGTCAACCGCTTTTGGCATGGTGTGATGGCTACTTAAATCCTTATGGACATGAGATTTGCTTTTTTATTTTGACTAGAAGCCCAATTGCTGGCCATAGAGGGCAGCATTTTTATTCGCCGCTGCTATTAGAAAACTATTTAAAATATTTCCACGCAGCAGCTGCCCCAACGGCGGCTCAAGTGATTTTCGTACACCGAAAAGCCGCCACCATGAGTTGGAAAACGTGAGCCGGCAATTGCCCGACGGACCACCAACGTGACCATGCAAGACCGCGAGGGGAGCTTGTTAGAACTGTTTGAGAATAAAATAACGTTGTTGTTGTTTGTTGGTTTCTTTTTTGAGTATTTGGAGGCCAATTTTGGTGAAGCCATCAAAAAATATTCGAAAATTCCAGCTGTCTTAATGCACATGTTGTTGGCCATTTAAATTGCGGCTGTCAAATGAAATATTTTCTTACAAAATGGAAATCTTGTCGACAAATGCCGCAAATAGTTTTGTCTGATGTTAATACAAGCTACAAACTTACTCAGGGCATGCATTATTTGACTGGGGGTTTGTGGATAATAAATTTAAATATTTTTGTTCTACATTTTATTTTGAATGAACTTTATAATATGTTTGAAATAAGATTTTAAATAGCTATACAAAAAAAATTGGTAGCATTATTGTTTTATTTTTCTTAGTTTTTAAGTATGTATTCTTATTGATTTTATATTATTAAGTATATCTGGTGTCTTATATAATTGAATTAATATATTTACAGCGTAGTTTAAATTAAATTATATTTATATAGCATAAACTATATTTTTCTAATATTATTTTTTTTCCTAATTCGATTGTAAAGTGTATGCCGCTCGTCACCTTTGATTTAAATTGTTTAGTTAAAATGCTTGGCGCATCCAACGGTCTCGGATCGTGGGTTGCCATTTTCGGAATGCCTTCTAAATTGTTTTGTAATTTGTTAGCAATTTAATTTGCGGTTGCATTGCCGTTTGTTGTTCCCACTTGTTGTTGCTGCCGTTTAAGTAGTGGTTAACTAATTGCCAATGCAACGGCCTGCGCATAGTTTGATGTGACATATTACAAAAACGTGCGCGCCATTAATCGCTATACAGCAGTGTGAGATACAAATAGGAACAATAAGCGAGCGATAGGCAATATATTCAACATTTTATGAAGCATTAACATTAATTGTTGCAGATTGATTTAGTGGCTGCCTTTTTTGTCAGCTCCCACAGCTCGTGGCAGCTGGGCAAGGGGATAGTGTACTATATTAAATAAGTATATTTTATTGTAACTTTTAGCTAATTTTACAAGTCTTTTCCTTTAACCATGACAGCACTATAACTTTAGTGGTGCAGTGGGCGTAAAAGCCTTTCAAGACGGCTTGCATTTCCTTATTGCGTATACGCCCTGTGAGCTCTTACTGGTGTTAACCCGAAAGGTAGGGAAAATATTAAAAGGGCTAATAATGCCACTTCATTAATAATTTGATGAATTCAATGGAGTTCGATTGAGGAATTCTTACGTGTATTTAATGATTTTCTTCATTCACAATAAAAAATATAAGTAAATAGTTCCCATATCAATGTTTAAACAACAATTACTGCCTTCATAAAAGATGTTGAAAAATTCTTTAGCTTTATGGCCCCTGAAAAAACCGTTAATGGGTTAATACTATCTCGAAAACAAGTTTCGAGTTCTCAACTGCTCTTGTTGAAGCACATAAAGAATCATTTAATCATGGCATAAAAATAAAATTGCTTATCGACCAAATCAGCTCAGCGCGCAGAGACGAACAATATTTGGCTGATTTTCTCATCGTTTTCGAGTCAATAAACAGAACTTTAACAACTTCTTCAAGAGCAAGTGTATCAGCAGCAGCAGCATCCGAGTGGGAAAGAGCGAGGACAGATAGCGGGCCATAAACTTGAACTTGTTTCAGGTTGTGTTTGAGCTTGAGCCTGCGTTTTGGGGCTGAGCAAATACAAAAGAAATTAATGATTAAGCTTATCTCGGGAGTTTTACTACCAAAGAGGGCCTCTCCATCGCACACACGGAGTGGAGCACGCTTTCTAACCGAGAGACAGACCTTTTTTCTTTCCTTGACTAATTAATTAATATTTTATGATGTTGAGCAGCGCTGCCGATGCTATGCAAACAAAGCAGCGGGGGATACGTGTGTGCGTTGAGCCAAGAATTTGAAATTTATTTAGATGTAGGATTTATTTGCGAGCGAGGAATTTCGGGTGATGATATCATATGATAATAACGCAACAACAACCAGAGAGGGCCGGGTCCAAGCCGGTACAGAGGCAGGGTTGCCCAGCAGGTGTTTCTCCTCTCCCATCTCTCCCTGGTGGTGGGTTTTGTGTAGCACACGACTGTCGGACGTATCTCTCGCAGTGGATCATTCACAGCACGCCATCGAATGCCTTTGCTCAATAAATAAAAAAATTAATTTTTATGAAACGTGTTTAAAACAAACAACAAAGATTGATTGGCCAGATAAGATACAGCTACGCTTCGCTACACAAGCACACACACACACGCTCACTCGCGACTTGATAAGCAAAGAAATGTGCCACAGCGGTTTCAAGTTTGCTGCCTGAGTCTTTTGTTTTGCGCTGTTGCCAACGTCACTGCATCGGCACATCGGCTCACCGCTGGCGCTGTGATGTCTACGCCAGCCGCCAGAGCCATGATGTGTAGATAAGCGGCAATAGCAACTACAATTTTCCAGGTTTATGCCTAGCATTCGCTAATTACACAGCTTGAGTGCCCCACGTCAAGCCCGGAACCTAGCCTAGGACGAAAGGGAAATAATAACAAGCCTATAAAATCGATGGCTATAGTCGAACGCACTTTATCTGTCGTATCAAAGCCAGCCCATAAAATTAGCTAAAACATTCAAAAGACTTTAGAGTCACATCTGCTTGAAAATTGGTTTAAAAATTCAAAACTAAGCCACATTTGCTTTTAAAATTTGCTCAGAAATTCATGAGGCGTAGCAGTCACATCTGGTTAGCAGTGTCAAATGAAACGAACATAAATTTATAAGCAATGTATTATTTATTGAATATTTTATTATATAACTAATTTATTCAAATAAAATAAACATATTTATAAAATTATTGCACTTTGATTTTCGCTCAGCCAGCGTTCTTATATTTATTAATGATAAATTAGTCTACAATTATCGATTATTGGTCACACCCAGGCAGCGCTTTTGTTTGTCAATTGCTAAATTTATTATCTTTGTTGTTGGTGTTTGTACAGCTAATGGATTTATTGGGTAAACAGCTGTCGCATGTTGAGCATTTGTCAAAAAACCACAATACAGGTTTCAGTTTCAGGCAAAGAAAAGAGTTCCGTCCCCTCTTGCCCCTCTCAGCCGATTCACTATCTATTTGTTGATGCTGGTCTTGGCTTTGCCTAGTTTTGGCGTAGACTTTTGGCTGCCAGACAACACGTCTCCAGTTAAAGCCAGAAAGATATATCACGATATGCGTAGAGTATTTCTAGCAATTAAAATTAAATTGAATTTGATAGACATTTGGGCTTTATGTGTTATGGTTTCACAATTATTAACAGAACCCAGTACATTTATATATGTACTTTAGATTTAATGAAAAGTAGATTATATTCAGCATTCTGTTTGCACTAGCAGAGGAATTTCGATAAGTATGCATCTTCATTTTGTATGTAAACACGAACGATCTGAGCTGTTATTGACTGCCAATTCTTAACAACTTCCTCCTGGCCCTCGAGCCCCCATTTACCACTTGGGGTCACGCATCTTGAGATCGTCGCGACTTAAGCATAAATAATAACCGTATCGATGTGAGAGACTTTGGACAAGGTCAGAAGAGCGGAGCGAAATGCCTGTTCGCCTCTCTTGCCTTGTGCAGTTTAGCCGGCACACGCTGCGTATGCGCAATGCGGCTGAAGCGGCTTAATTAACTGCAGCGGCGACAGCGACGGAGGCGGCAGCAATGGAGAACGAAAAATTAAGTGCAAATTGGCAATTAAGTGAGTAATTTATGAAGCGAAATTTCACCAGCTGGGGATGATCTCTCCGCGGGGCGACCGGTTACAAATTGAGACCTGGCCGGCACAGAGTGGGTTCGCATCCCTTTGCTTATTTTTGTATTAACTCATAAATTTGGGGTTCGTTAAGAATGTCGAAATAATAAATGCGGCTGCCACATTAAGACCCCCAGCAGCAGCTCCACCACCACCATCGCCGAACAATGAACAATCGATTAAATACAAAATAAGAAGAAAAGATCAGGCAAAAATGCAGCAGCCAAGCAGCGCAGAACAAAGACCAAAAGTGCCGACAAAATGTTGGCAACTCTGGGACATCGGGGGGGACAGATGCCGCGATAAACGCTAAAGCCACTAAAAACAATCACAACAACCACACGGCGGCCGCAGCAAGTGGAAAAGCAAGAGAGGCAGCGAACATGGAAATTTATTAAAAATCTGGCGGCAATGATATGCAAATAATAAAAACCGAGCTGCAGAGAGTGGAGAAGACAAAGGGCAAACAGAGACATTGCAATTTGTAGCGGAGTCTCCATTAACATAAATTAAGGAGATCCAATTCCCTTCCGCTGCCAGCTGGTGGGGTGAAACACACACAGTTTTGTTCAGAATTTATTGAGAGTGCTAACAAAACAATTTATACCCTTATAATGGCCTTATTAGCCATTATTAGTACCGCTTATCGCAGGTCACTGCGGCTCTCGCATAAGCCAGCACACACACACAGGTAGTATTATTTGTGGCTGGACCCCTCTCAAATTTCAGCTCCGGTGTTCGCTTTTTGCCCGGGCTCTTGGCTGTTCCCCTTCTGGCTGTTGACAAAAATAAAAATGAAAAATTATCGCAATAAATTAAATTTGCTATCGCAAGACATTAATTCTCGGCTGAGCAGCCACAACAGCCACAAATCGAAAGGAATGCCGATCTCCGGCCTGGCCGTTGAAAGTGAAGCTTGGTGGCAGCAACAAAAGACTTGGACAGCGAACTTGCCAGCGCTGGGAGAGTGATTTGGGAGCTTTGCATTTGGGAATTCCCAAGCGATTTGAGCTCGTATGGATTTATGAAGGAATTTCGCTGAATGCTGGAACACCAGAATTAATCGATCAATTAATTTCCATCACTTGGAATTAGCATAGAAATTTAAAGATTATTTAAATTCGGATATTCGGATATTTAGTCACCAATTTATTTATTTATTTACTTAAACTTTGCTTGGTTATAGTTGGTCGGCATGCACATCCCTGGCCATGGCAGGGACTTTGATTCTTCACAATTATATTCAAATTAACGCTGCCTGCCTACACGCTCTCCTGGGGCCACTTCTGGGACCTCTCTGCTCCTCGGGTCCTAGCTGCTAATTAGCAAATGATTTACTACGCAGTTCGCCAATACACATACCCACACAGATGGCATATGGGGAACCACCCAAAAAGCTGCAGAAGAAGACACAAAGCCAAACCGCAGGAGACAGGCTGGCCGCCAGGGAACGATTAAAGGCAGAAACAAAATCAAGGGCTGTGGCAAACCAACAATTTTCAGACATAAAACAATTTCTGCTCGCCACACAGGCCGAGCGGCTGAGAGAGAGAGAGGCTGGCTCTGGCCTCGACTCGATCATCATCGCGGAGATAATGATGATCTGCGTGTGTGGTGTGATCGGTGGTCAGATGCTGCTCCTTCTTCCCCTCCCTCGCCGCGCCGAAAATTATTAATTATAGTCACGAAAGGAAATAAAGATTTCATTTCAACAGAATGTAAAACAAAAGCAGAAAAAATAAAAAATAAACAGAAACCGAAACCGAAAGAGCGGGGCCCGCACAGGCATTTCTCACAGTGCAGCTGCCGCCGCTCTGGGAGAGCCCCCTAAAAGGATTATAAAAAAGTTGTCGAAACAAGCCATTGGCAACAACAGCCAGGCAGCCTCAACATTATTAAGAAATTAAGTAATTTCTTTTTTATTTATGCTCCACGGGTTTTACTTTAGATTATCTGGCCTCGGGCCCAAAGCTGGCCGCATAAAAGGGTAGCTCTACCCACTCCACTGCACTCTGCAGCTGCTGCCCGTCCCGATCCCGATCGGGATTCGGATCGGATCGGATCCCCATCCACCTAATATCCCCCAGATCCAGTCCGAGTCTCAGTCCCAGTCCAAGTCCGTATCTCTGTCCGTCTGTGAAATTTATTAACGATTTTTTATATGATTTTTGTTTTTATTTTATAACTCTGTTTCGACTGCGGCTCGGTGCTGGGCATAGGATGTAGTCGAGGTGTCCGCATAGACACTTCGGGTGTTGGCCAAGTTTTCGCTTTTTGGGAAGCCTCCGCTTTTGACCGAATAATTCCCGATCGCCGGCCTTAAGTGGGGCTAATTTGTTTGGCTGCTAAAAAATGTTTGAGCCGCGCTAATCAGCCGCATAAATTTCGGGCCGAGACTCTTCGTGTGAGTCGGACTCGGACTCTGAGGGGGCTGATTAGTAATTTGCGGTCGGGATATGACTGCGACCACACAGAGTCTCCGAAAAATAGCAACAAATTAATTGAGTGGGTGCTGAAAAGGAAGTTGGTAATCGGTTTGACCGCAACATTTGGCAATAAAATTAATGGCTTCATTTTAGGAACAAAAAGAAGACATCTAACAAGATTTAAAAAATATGAATGGCTATTAAACTTGAAAAATAAGGTAAAATATTATCTTAGCCTTTCAAACTGAAGAAATTTATCTTGGTATACTTTAATATTTATCTAAGATCTGTTAAAATTGCAGCTTTACTTTAATTGAGAAATTAAGTTGCAGTTAATAGTTCACAGTCCGAGAGTTATAGCCAAATAACTAGCCTTTAACCATACTTTTTATGGCCATTTAATGATTGTAAAAAGTAGTTAACTTATTTAGAAATTGATTTCTGGAATAAACTGCCTATATTTTATCCACATGCCGAGGAATTCCCATCAATACATGATCGCTTAAAGTTCAACAGCGAAAACACTCCCATAAAGCACAGCCTCCAAAATTCTGACAACCATTACAAATCATTAAAATAATGTTGAATGTTCGCTGCTCATTCGCTCGTATAACACATTTATGGCATTTCTGCCTGTCATAAGGCCAGCAAACAGACATTTTTATTTGTTGTTTGCTGTGCACGCAAAACGCATTGAATGTTGAACATGATAAATGGTAATGATGAACGATCATCATGATCGGCCCGCTGTGAGAGCTTCATCTTCATCTTCATCCTGTGAGCTGCTGTTGGTTTTTCTAATTTGTAAGCCGAAAGATCAGCGATCGACACACGCTTGGCTACTTTTTGGCGCTCCACGGGGTGCAAAAAAAAATAAATGCTAAATACAGCCAAAGGCTTTGATGCCGCCAACGTTGATGGCCAATGAATAGTGAACATTGTTTTCATTCACATATGACGGCACTCGCAAAAAGTACTAAATGGTACGGTTTAGCCTGTGGGATTAGAGGGAAAAACATCTGTGAAAGTGTGGTAAAAATATGACAAGTGGGGGTTCTGCTTCTTAAATTAAAGCACATCTTTAATCACAGAGCTTGTATTTTATATTTAGAAATATTAATATTCCAAGAATATTCTTAAACCGACTTATCTACTAAATAATAAGACTTATTATGCCAAAGACACATAATTTACCATACAGTAACCATATAACCTGAATATCATCAATTGGTTTCTATAATGCTTTTCCATAAACGTGTTTTAAGAAATACAGTCAGTACCAAATTGTTATCTATCCATCTGTGTGTATATTTTATATTCCCACCCCATCAATTATACAATTTATGAAATTGTAAATGCCGTTGAAATATGAGCCCGAGACGCACCTCTATCCGTTTCCATGGTGCCCAGCTCCGACTCCCAGGTCCAACGGCATCCCCATCCACATCAGTCAAACATCATTTAACTGGAGGCTAATCCGCAATCAGCGCGATTTCTAATTTGCACCACAAGGTGTGCCTCGCCACTCCACTTGAATCCACTCAATTCCACACGAGCGCAAACACCAGCCGGGGCTAAATACTAATAAATTTTTAATGAAATTTTTCATATTTATATTTCGCCCGAGAGTCTCGGGCAGCTACAGTCACAGACAGCGTGTCGCTCCCAACCCTTGAGCATCGGCCGAGTCGAGCCGAGCAATTGATGTGGCTGCCTTACCTGCTCCATTGAATTGAAAATAATTAATAACAATAATTTGCTGCACGATAAGAATTCCATTAAAGACGCAAAATGTATTGAGCAGTTGTTCGTCGTTGATCGTTTGTTGGCGGGGCTGGAGGGGGGCGTGGCATTCGGTCCCCTTCAAAACATAAAAAAAAAATAAAAAAATTATGAGAAACAACAAAGGAGGGGAAACCTCGACTTACCTTTATTTCGTTTTTGAAGCACTTTTCGGGGCTGATTGTCGATGATTTTCTTCGCTTTTTTCCCCGTGTTTCTTTGTGTGCATATATCTAGATTAAGCCCTCGGGGCAGAAACACATAAAATCAAAAGCCGAAAATCAACAACCAGAAACAACGGGTCCGCCGTTGATTATTGAAATCTGTGTGTGTGCTGATGTTGAATCTCTTACTTTTCGGTCGTTCGCAGCTAGACATTTTGGCATTTCATGACACCCCGCTCGGTCGCTGTTTTCAGCGTTCAGTGTTCAGTGTTCAGTGTTCAGTATTCAGTTGTTTTCAGTTTTCAGATCCCGTCTCCCAGATCTCTGCCGATCACTCCGCACCAATCCGCATCTACAGCACCTCAAGACGGAGCCCAGTTTGGGCGACTGTGGAGCGTGGAGCTTTTGTCATGGCAGACTTCTTGGCAACGCCAAATGCTTTGTGTTTCGTTATGCCCGCGGGGCGGAAGCTCATAAGTTCGAGGGTGGTATCTTTATTATGGGGAATTAAATAATTTAATTTTAAGATCACACATCTATAGACATTTCAGATACCCCCATTTCAATTGTATGTCTCGTGTTTTTTTCTTTAATTTAATTATACGACTTTTAAGCCACTAAAACTCAATCGCCCCTCGCGAATAGACGGCATATGTTCGTGTGGCACAGCCTCATCATCATTTGGCTCGCTTGGTGCGGGTGTTGGGAGCTCCTTCCCTCCTCCGCTTGTTGGAGAACTTGACCTGCCCATATCCCCATCTCCAGGCCGTCTTCATCGCCATTCCACAATCGCAGGGCAGTCAGTCAGCCCCCTTTCCCAGCTGAAGACCAAGTCCAAGTCCAAATACAAGTTGCATCGGTCTGCACCGGGGTGGTCCAATTGTACTTGGACTTGAACGATTGGCTGGCTCACGAATTGCATTAAAATTGCAATTTCAGCAGCGCGCAAAGTTCATGTCAGACATTATGTTTGCTCCGTCGAGGGAATTGTGGGAGGATGGAGAGCAGAGACCGAGTCCGGGGCCACACTGGCTGGCTGGATTCGAGGGAACGGCCATTTTCCCTCAATATGTTATGTTTGTTTGTTTGTTTAGCTCAACTGAACTGAACCGAGCTGAGCTGAGCTGAGCTGAACAGTTCCTGTTCGGACAAAAGCCACGACGATTTCAACGCTTCGTCGTGTTCTTTGTGCGCCTGTCTGAGCCAGAGTCTGCTACAAGAGTTCTTGAGCTTGGACTTGGCTTGGACTTGGGGCCGAAAGTAATTTATTTCTTTATTGTTTTACGAATTTACAATGCAACTGTGGGGAAACAAGGCAGGGAGAGCCAGCGACAGAGACAGAGACAGAGACAGAGCCAGGCAACCAGAGCCATAACAATCACGCCGCAGTTGTTGTTGCGTGTTGCATTTGGGGTGACCACCTTGGCGGCCAGATGCGATGCTCTTGCTCTTGCTCTTGCTCTGACTCCGACTCGGACTCTTGCCTCTGGCAACGACATTCGAGGCTGCTGCGCCGCACTCATCAGTGTCAATGCCGGCAACGAACGATGGTCCAGGCTCCATGGAACCATGCATTCATGGTGGATCAGATCCATGGATCTCGGTGTGTCCTCCTTGGTGTGTGGTACGCATGCGCCCGGCAGCGCCCCGAGGAATGCGTTGCACGAAATGCAAAATGTCAGCGGCGGCGGCGGCCCAATCGCAGCTCAGCTCGCCACTCACTCGCCGAAACATTCCTGCGGATCAACTGGAATTTCCTTTGTTTTCTGTGAGAAATTTCGAGCCAACACATAAATTGTCGTAGGCGCAAGCGGCCAAAAGGCTCCTGCCTGCCACACAGCTACCACAGTTTCCCAAGTCTCATCTGGGAGGCAAGTTTCGAGTACACTAATCAGAAGGGTAATTCAGTCAGTAGAATCCAAAAGAAGGAAAATAAATGGTATAATTTTATTAAACAATTTAAATATACCTTAGGCATTAAAAAGCTATTTTTAGATTCACAATTTTTAAACAAAAACTTCTGTATCAATCTACTAAGCTAATGAGTAAGGTTCACTTTAATCTGTTTAAGATATTAAAAAATAAGCTATGGTTTAATGCCTATTCAAAGGGCATTAGCAAACACTTTTCTCCTTAAAACTTAATTTATTTTACCCTCAAGAACCCCACTCCTGTTGCCAAGTGTAGCTTCAAAGAGCCGAGCAATTGTTGCTGGTTGCTTTCGGGTTGGTTTGTTGTTGTCGGCTTTGGGAGGTGATCATCAGCGCTGGCATTTAGACAATTAAAATACTTCAAGTGCTTGTCTTTCGCTCAACGTCACATTTTGTTTATTTATGTGCATTGATTCGCCGGGTAGCTTATAAATTTTCGCCTTCCCCCGCGCTGCAGCCAACCCCCGCCGCCGAAGGATAACAATGAGCAGCGGCTCAGATCCGTCCGCTGAGTGTTCGGGATCAAGTTCGTTCGCCAAGTCTTTCGATTGCTTCGAAATTGCAGCGCGCCTATTTGACGATTGGCTATTTTTAGCCCGCACTTACACAACTCATTTACATATTAAATACGAAAATCAGGCGTTCGATTGCTTATTCAACTCAATCAAAATTCCGAGGAAAAATTCCTCAGTCGTATCATTTACAACCTGCGCCTGGGCAGCGTGCTTGATTCCGAGTCCGATCGGATCATTCAGTAAATTGGCACTGTCAGTCGCCCGCGTCCCCGCACTATCACCCCCGCCTGACAACATTTTAACTAACTGCCTGACAAATACGAAACAGTATAATTTTTCAATTAGCAAATGATAAATCAAACTAACACTCAACGGCCGCTGGGGCGCGGGGAGCTAGTGTCAAATTGAAAATTCAAATGCAGTCTTTAGTTTATTAATTGCTCGAACCGATGGACTGGATGGGGGAGCTGGAAAACTGCCCGGGCTGATGCGATTCATAATTACGCATATAAGCAACTATTTTGTTTATTTAATGCAATTAGTGACGGAGAACTCGAAGGGAGAACTTGCTAAGGCCTGACTATGGGATTACAGGGCAATTGGTTTGAAGTATGCGGATGATGAAACGATAAACAATACTTAAGCATTTGCAAATATTGTTGATATTTTAGAAATTCCTCATAGAGAATTGCCAGGAAATGGAAATTCTTAATTAATAGTCATCTTGGTAGATTGATTGGGAAGCTTAAATACATTTTTTTCTACCTTCTATAATATTACAAAAATATAAATATAAATGTAGCGTAAGTCCAATTAAAACAAATTGCAACTCATTTACAGTGCATTATTCTCAATCTTGTTTGCATTTATTAATATTTCAGCAATAAAATATACAAATCAATTATAAATATAATAAAGAGTGCAGCAGTCGCTGTATTTGCAGAGGTCTACAGTTACTGCTTTGCTGTAATGGCCACCGTTTTATTGGCTATTTTGCAAATAAAGGGAAAATTAAGATTCAATTTATGCATAACTGTAAAGATAACTTTCAACTGGATTCTAGCGACGGTCAACGGGGCTGGAGCAGGAAATATAATTGGTTTTTTACGGTCCAGTTCGGTTGAGTCATTAGGGCTTGTGAAACAAGCCCATAAATGTCACAGCGAGTGCCGCGAGTTATCAAGTCGCGTAACAAACAAATTTGCAGCCGCCCGAGCAGAGTAGGAGGCAAACTCCAGCTGGGTTCACACGGCTCGAGCATGCTGCAATGAATTCACATTCAATTAACTTCTCGCCTCATTTGAATAGCAGGGCACACGTTCGGAAATGCTAATTGGATATTAAATACAAATATATTCGACTCACAGGCAGTCATTGCCATTTCCAGATTTCAGCTGATTAATTGTTTTGTTTTTGTTTTGATTACACTCGAATATGCCACCGGAGCCGCCTCACTTTCCTCGCACTGCCCGGCCCATGCCAGATCCTCCTAGCGCGAGACTTGGGCAGCGAACTTGTCTGCTCCTAACGAATGACTTAGGCAGCGAACTTGCCCGTGGCAGCCTTGCAGTTGCCTTCATTAGTTGACTGGGGCTTATATGCTAATGGCGCATGTGGGGTCCGCTTCCACCCAGCGTGTCCTGCTGTCAGACCGGCCACTAAACTGGCATTTATGCGCAGCACCTGTTGGGTGCCACCGCCTGTTAGACATTAATCCGTGGCATTTAGTTACGCTTTAATAAGATTTCTTGCTCCCGGCCAGTACGTTCTTCTTTCGGTCTGACGGGGAAAGCTGGAAAGTATTCTTGGTCGCCTGTTTTTTTATGTTTTTTTTTTTGTATATTTATTCTTTATTTTTTTGCGGCAATTGAAGCTGCAGACAAAGCGACGCGCTGCGTCCACCGCAACCACAGGCGGCTGGCTGGGCTTTCCATGGCTGTGGCGCCCCATTTTAACACCCGAGTGTGTGTGTGGTTATTAAAATACCAAGACTTTTGCCTTATTCATGGTATTAACTGCCTTATGGCAGGGTAGCCAGGCCAAAGGAGAAGTTAAGAGAAGTAGGTGAAGGATGCTGATTACAGTGTTTAATGGTAATAAAAGCTAAAGAAAACTATGACTTGAAATGGCAAGGAGCAAGATCCTTCTTGTGCTAAAAAAACAAGAGAAAGATTTCTGCTGAAAAAAGTCACGTTTCTTCCTTCCATTTCCTTTACTTACTTTGTTAGTTAACGAATGAACTTATGAGCCAATAGAGTTATTTATAAACTAAGCCTGTAATTTTATCTAAAAAAAGATAGTACAGATGGACATGCCATGGCATGGAAATATTGGTAATGTGTAAAAGCATATTCAAATGCTTAAAATTCTAGGCTAATAATGTCAAGATAATTGTTAGTGTATGTCAAGTTCTCATTACGCTCAGGCATCTGTGCTTCTTCCGATCTAATGGAATTTCAGTAATGAGGAAAAAGCTGTTCCCCGACGTGAGTATTATGTTCTTCGACGGCATGCCATCGACATGATCGGCGGCATGCAAATGGGCACCGGCGGATGCCTGTGGCTTGTGGAATATCTAACGAGTGTTGAACTAATTAAGGTCGAGCACACCAGACCTATATAAGGCTTCGCGGCAAAGAGAGCCATACATCATGCACCCTTGCCCGGATCGAAGCCATTAAGAAATTACACGAATTTCGAACTTCAGCCAGGCAAAAGTGCAACTGTTATATGGCCAAGAGATCGGGTTCGAGATCGAGATCGAGATCGCTGAAAGGGCAAACACTCTTGAGTTGTACGCCTGAACACTCGACTTGGAAGTGGAAGTAGCTGGGGAAGGGGGACGCAGATCTGGGACCGGGGAGGATGACGGCTGAGACAATGCCGGATGATGATCTGCCAAGATCCAGATGCAGATCCAGATCTACCCAAGGAGCCAGTGAGCAATTCATTCATATTTGTATTTACTTAACTTGCCGGTGAGGAGGATGATGATGGTTCCCGAGGAGGAGATGCGATGATGATGACTTGCACCTTAACGAGACCTGAATCTGTGGCTCTTTTCTGCCTTTCTGCCTTCATATTTCCCCCGATATGACGATATGAAAGGCGCAGTCTTGCTCCGAGTGAGTATTTTATGGGACGCCCGTTGGCCGTGTAAATGGAGTTTCGACAGCCTAATTGGAGATCAACGCAGTATAATTGTCTGGCCAGGCCGGGCTGCCGCTGCTCCGGCTTCTGATGATGAAGTCGTGGCCCGAGAACAGGTGAATGAATTTGTGACAGCCGCACAAAGGCAAATGATGTATTGATAGCATCTGTTTCGGGAGGAGGAGCCGGAGCAGAAGCCGAGCAGGAGCAGGAGCCGGAGAGAACCGGCAGCCAAAGCGGCAGGACGTCTGCAGCAATTCGATTCAGCGTCTGTGAGTCAAAAAGTCTGGACTTTTATGCCGACGCCAAGCCAGAGGTTGCCTTTGTTGCCTTTTTGGCTGCCAGTTGTTATTATTCCGGCTCTTCTGGCTTTGTTGCTTCCTCCTTTGTGATAGGACAAATGCAAATTGAGGGCTGTAATTTCTGTTACAATTTGTTTTCTCTTTTATGATCTGCTTCAGATTTATCAGAGGGCTCTTTTTAGCTCCTTTTAACTCTTATTTCTTGCCTGTTGAGTGAGTCTCTTGGGGGTATAACAAGTGATGTATGGCTTGCTTTTGGTTTCGTTTCTGGAGGTTGAGATAAAACAAAGTAAGTGGGTTTCTTTCAATGGATAAAGGTAAAATATCCATATAAAATATATGCTTTTGTTAAGATATAGATTTTTGTTAAGTAAACTTTAAAAATACATAGAATAAAAAAAAAAACTACGATCCTTCGAGCCGGATTTGAACCAGCGACCTATGGATGTCTACTTTGTGAAATCTCCAGCTACAGTCCACCGCTCTACCAACTGAGCTATCGAAGGTCTATATATGGCTCGACGCGAAACGAGTTCATAAACAAACCGAATGAAAGACAACTTATCAGCAAAAGCCAAATTTAAGTGGCTGCAGTGCGTCGCCTCGCGGCGAAGGGAGCTTGCTGTGGCGGGGAAATGAGCTCGGCTTTATGCAGAGCCAGCAGCAATGAATATCGAATGTGAGTGGCGATTGTTTTGGATTTCTCGTTTCGGGGAGATGAAACGACGGCGCGCCGGGTGTAAACAAAGACAGTGCGTATCGGGGGCGACAATTAACGTGGCCACCTAGTAAACGCCGGCCGTGAGTCATCTCCCCGGGATGCTATATTTGTGATACGCAACAAACATCTACGCAGCATCGCCTGTGGCCCGTCCCGCCTGGGGCCAAGTGAAGTGAATCATGCCGCAGGCGCGCAGAAGACACGATCCGTCTTATCAGCCGGTCCAAGGGTCCAGTCCAGAGAACTCTCCTGGAGGCCTAGGAGCCGTTCCGGGCCATGTCACGAAGGCCTCAGCAGCCGCTCGGACAAAGTGTGTTTCCGATAAGCCAAAGGGGCAATTTTTGACGGCCCGAAAGGCACAGGCGAAGGGGAATACTTAACAAACCAATTAGGATGCCAAAAATGCGGCAAGTCATAAAAATCGAAAAACGAAAACGGGCAGCGGATATCTGTTGATCTATATGTGTATAAAACTTAGGGATGACAGCGTGACAAAATAAGAGGAAGGAAGATAATTAATAACCTTTTCACTAGTAAGTCTGCTATTATTAATCAACAATAAAGGTTGGTAAATTAATTTACTTAACGTACAACTATTTTTATTTGTGATTAAATGTATCTCAACGAACAATGTTAGATTGAAATACTGATCCTTAATAAAAGGTGGCTCATTTGTTTTGGAAATAGCAAATTATCCACCATTTCATCAGTTTCTTAAGAAGGTAGGCCCCTAACCAATAGCCTTTGCTTTATATAACTCCCAAACCATCGAAGGGCTAATCACGACCCTTAACCAGCGAGAACTGCCATCCCTAATGCTGTTCACTTACCGTGGTCAGAAAAGGTTAGCCAAGAAGTGCATTGGAGGAAGCGGAGCGAAAAAACTGACAGCTTACGGATAATTACCGACAAAACACACACTGGCACACACAGATGCAGCCGCAGCCCCTGCCAGCCGCCGGAGGAGATGAGGGACAGGTGAGAGAGGTGAGAGGGCAGGTGAGGAGGGGAGAAGAGCTAAGCGCCATGAGCGGCGATTTGTGTGTGATCCATTGAGCAAGGCCCAAGAGTTAGGGCCGGGTGTGTGTGTGCGGATCGATTGCTCAGAACGTCTTGTTAGATAAGGAAAAATGATTCCCGCGGCGAGGGTTCCGTGGGCCATTGGTAATTTGCCCAGGTATGTTACAACAAATGTTCATAATTTTTAAGAATGACTCGGAATCGGAATTTCGGAATATAGGCTCTCGGCTTAGTTTCTCCCTTTTAGAATTTCCAGCCAGTTTTGCTTATCAGCGGTCTTCGATCAGCTCGCTCGGTCGGTGAAGCCCCTTGATCTGGGTATCAATTTCCCGCTATGATTGAATGAATTTTCCCAACAGCCGCCCCCTGCCTCGATATGTGGGCGTTGTCCTATCTCCTGGATAGATCTGAAAAATTGCCAAGTTCCTAGGAAAGCAATCAGAGAGTACTCCTTGCCAAAAAAGGACCCCCGAGCGGACTCTATCTCGTCCGGCTTTGTGTGTGGCAAGTCAATGGCTCTTAGTTTTCTCCCTGCCTCCTGATGAGTCATTTAATTGAGCCGAAAAAAACGCACTGTGTCCGGTCTGGGGTATGGAATGGGTAAATTAATTTACTCTCCCGATAAACCCAGCCGAAATCCCCGCATGACTCATCCAACCTTCTCTTGTTGCGAGCTCACATGAAAGGGTATTGCATCTTGAGATTGATTTTCATTTCATTCGGTTTTGTAATACCTTCCTATCGGCGGTTCTATAAATAGACAAAGGTCGAATCTAGGTTTTCAAATGCACCAGACTCTAGGGCAATCCCCGTCGTAATCAAAGGAGCAATCTATAGTGTGATTTAGCTTGGGATTGAGCTACATTTATACCGCGCAGGGAATACAAAAGCTTAGAACGCAGTGATGAAGTCATTTCCGACCCTATAAATCATATATATTCTTGATCAGCATCAAGAGGCGAATCGATCTAGACATGTTTGGAAGAAAAAAAAAATTTTTCAAAATTTTCAAAATTTTATAAGGGGTTACATCGTTAAAATTGTCAAAAATTCAGAAAAATTTTAATTTTTTTAAGTTTTAAATTCAGTATGCAGATCTATTAACCTTATGAAAACTAGCACAGAAAAGCTTTCCGAATGAAAATTAATGCATTTTTGGCTTAGTTATGAACGATTTTCGAGAACCAATTGCAAGCTGTAAGGGTATTCATACGTCGGTTTCCCTTCCATTCTTGTTTTATTTACAAACACTCTGTTGAAACTCAAATTAATAATTAATGCTGGGATATTAGTTAAAAATGTATGTACTTCAAGGAATTTTCAATCAAAATTATTGAAAATAGGCTTAAAAATGAAATGTTATATATATGAGAATTAACCATTTCCTTCTATAATAAACGATTTTGTGCTTTCCATTGTTAAAACCCAAATCCATATTAGGTCAAATTTAAACTACAAGTCAGCCAATAGATCATTTAAATTCTTGAATTCATTTAAGGCGCTGGCGTAATTCTATTTACTTGACATTGATTTAAAGAATCAATGGAATGCGACAGAATTTTTGTTGTGGGACCTACTACAGTATGTATAATTTAAATTTATTACCCAGCCTTATCAGCATCAAAGTTCATTCAGCTGTTTGAATAGTTTTCCAGATTCCCGTCCACTCATTTGCCAGCAATTTGTAAAGCTCAGCTGGACAGTTCCTAGGAAAGTTGATATGCAGGCTGATCATTATCAAACGCTTAGATCTGACTTATTTAGTGTCACTTGCAGCAAGTCCCACAACAAATTACCCGTTGTGCTGCGGCTTAATAGCTGGTTTTCTGATTTATATACATTCAATAAATGCTTCGTATTTCTTATGCTTTAGTCTAAATACTTAGTATAAAGCACTTTTGCACACGCTTCTTATCGGCGACCGACGCGCAGCACGTTGCGAGGTATCATACCTGTGGCAGTGTTTTTTGTTGCGTTTAATGCTGCGATAAGCGCTTTGCTTTGCTTAGTTATTCTGCCGAGTACTTCTTGGCTAAAAATTGATAAGCGAGCAAAATTTGGAATCAACACCTGAGCAGACAACGCCTTCGATAGCTCAGTTGGTAGAGCGGTGGACTGTAGAAGTGTTCAAAATGCATAATTCCACTGAAGTGGTTCTGAAAGCAGGCATCCATAGGTCGCTGGTTCAAATCCGGCTCGAAGGATTTTTTTTTAAATATATTTTTAAGCCACTCTAAAATTCAAATTTAGCTACTTGAAAAGTGTATTTTACATTTTTAAATTAATGTTGTTAATTAAATCTACATCATAATGAACACCTGTGCTGATAACACCTTCGATAGCTCAGTTGGTAGAGCGGTGGACTGTAGAAGTGTTCAGATTGCAATAGCAGGCATCCATAGGTCGCTGGTTCAAATCCGGCTCGAAGGATTTTTTTCTTGGCTTTTTTGTTGAAATTTTTCACTTGCTGTTTAATGCTGAATTGCTGCCATAGAAGAACATGTCCGAATACATTTTCTATAGTTTCCAGTAAGCTCAAATTTTTGCTAACAGATCGCAGAATTCCTACTTGGCACAAACTTAATTCCACCCCCTTTAAAATAAATAAACCAAAGATGAATATTTTTTTTAATAAATTGTTTTTCTTTTATATTTTCCATCTTTCTTTTTCCTCATCGCTCCCGCATCATCTTCATCATCATCATCATCTTCATCAAAAATATGCTTTGTTTTAAATAAATAAAATAATAAAATTTATGTGAAAAGTTACATATACAAATCGTGCTCTGCAACATCAGGCACGAATCGATATTTCTCATTTCCTCGAGTTTTCTTTTTATGGGGTTTTCTTCAGTTTTCTTTCGTCACTATTAATTTATCCAACATGCTGAGCTTAACGGTTAGGCTTACGTGGCTAGATTAATTAACGTTTACGGATTTATTCGAGCTTAGCTTAGAACGCATAACGATGTAAATAGTTATTCATATATTTATAGAGCATACGTTTTAGTGCAGAAAGGTTCGTTCTTTCTATTTGTTTATACAGTTACAGTTACGTTTAGTTGAATTCGGAACGATGTTTAAATACCATTTCGTTTGTGTGCTTGTGGATGAGTGTGTGTGTGGTGTGTGAGTGTGCGTGTGTGTGAGTGTATTTAGTACATATACAAGAGTTACATATGCCATAACTGATAGTTCCTAGATAATTTCAAGTCATTATTCATTCATCGATTATACTCGTTAACTAGCTAATTTACAATGGATTGCTTTATAAAATTATTAACAAAAAACGTCTAGTCGAAGGATTCTCCTTTCCATATATGCATACGTACGTCAGAGCTGCCCACTCGGAGTCCTTGCGGGCCTTGAGCCTTTCGGCACGAAGCTTACCGAAGTGCCTGCGACCCCTGGGGACCCTGTGCGATCAGCTCTGACTGACATAAATACCAGTGTATTCGCGTAGATATAGTAGTTTAATATATTAGCATTTCTATACAATTTGTTCAATTGGTCTCCTCTCTCTCTTCCGAAATCTTCGCTTCTTCTCCAGCAGCTCACGGGAGGGGACACGAGGGTGTCCGGTTGGAGGAGGACATGGCATGGCGGCTATTTACAGTGGACTCTGCGCTCACTCTGCTCCAGGGGATTCCCCAGCCTGGCTGGGGAAGGCGGACAGAGGCTCCCAAGGTTGACGGAGGAGGGTGGGTGGTGGTGGTTTGTGGGCGTGGGCGTGAGCGTGGTTTGTGGGCGTGGCTGCAGCCGGATACATACGATTAAAGTCTAACGATTTACACTTAAAATTCAAATATTCAGTCCATTTTGTTTGCGTTGTGTTTAAAGCATTGACGGCTTGGAACCAAACAGCATTTGATGCTCTCTCGCTCGCTTCTCGATCTGCGATCTCCGATCTCCATCTGCACTCCGGGCTATAGAATCTCGAATCTATCGACAGCCACAGCCCACCACGGTCATCTCCTGGTAGTTCTTCAGCACCACCGTACTTTGGTCGTTGAGATAGAGCATGGCCACGCTGTCCAGTTGCGTGGGCACGCAGCAGGCCTTCGGCACCTTGCCGGGGTTCAGATTGTTGACCAGCGTCTGGACCACGGCGTGGTTCGTGGAGTTCAAGTGGTCGGCCAGCGGGAACGGGCACTTTCCGTGGCAGTAGAACGCATCGTAGCCCAGCGGCGCCACAATCCAATCGTCCCAGCCCACGTCCGAGAAGTCCACGTACAGCGAGTGCCGCCGGCACGTGTCGTCGTGGTTCTTGCGTCTCCGCTGGTGTCTCCTATTCCTTCCGCCACCGCCCTTGCCAGAGCCACCCTCGCCACCACCTCGCTCGGACACATCCCGTATGGAGCGCGCCTTGTGCCGCCCATCGTCCGTGTAGGTGAACAGGAGCGGCTGCTTGTGCTGCCAGTGTTCGTGCGCCTCGTCCGCGCTGCGTCGCAGCCGCACATGATGGTGCGGCGCCGGCTTCAGGGAGCGCACAGTGCGCACCTCCACCAGGAGCCCGTAGTTGCGCTTCGGCTCCGCCAGCCACCGGTCCACGGCCGGCTGGACATCTAGGCTCACCGTGTCCGTGCTGTTCAGCCGGACCGTCTTGGTGTCCAGCAGCAGGTAGCCCGGCTCCCGCTGGCCCCGGAGCCCCACCTGCGTGATGTCGTAGACGAGCACCTGGTAGCGCGTCCTATTCACCGCCGCCGCCGACGACGCCGTCCTGGCCACCACCTGCGGACTGAGCGCATCGCGGGTCAGCTGCAGCTCCGCCGCCTTCAGCTTCTCCTCGGCGGGAATGCTCTTCACGTCGAAGTGCAGGCGAAACCGATGGTGGTGCGGAAACCGATCGTCGATTTTACTATCTGCAAGGAGGAATGGAGAAATGCAAAGTTGGGACATGAGTTTCGGTGTAAGGATACTATAGAAATTGATTAAGAGCAACTAATAAAACATTAAAATAATACCTAACATCGCTATATCCCTAACATAAAGATAGCTCCTAATCTCTCCACGTGAGAACCTAAAAAACGAATTGAGTTTTTTGGGCAGACAGTGCTTCCAGATGTCCGTTTTATGGCTCCGCGATTGGGATCCGGCAAATTAAGCCGGACTATCCACCAGATCAAGTGCATGAGCCTCGCTCGATCGGTGGGGTTATGGGATGAGCAGATGAGCAGGGCGTTGTCTACCTGGCAGTGGTAAGTACCTCCTGCTTAAGTACACTCGAGCGTGCAACACAATCCGGGACAAAGAAGGTCGAAATCGCACGTTCCAGTTGTCCAGCCAGCCGCCTTTTTACGACTGGCGCCTGCGCTAAAGACCTGGCCCACCCCGGCCTACCTTTTCGGATCTGATCTGTCTATATCTGGTCTGTGCCCAGGCCATCCCACATCCTATCCGGCAAGGTGCAAACTCTGCACGCTTGCCGAAAAATCTTAATTTGAATCGCCGCCGCCGCCACCGACGCTGCCGCTCTCAAGTGCCTCACAAAGGGAAGCGACGAGTCGTAAATTCTTTTGGGAAGCCAGAGAGTCCCTGTGCCGACGCCGATCCCAAAGACCAGCACAGATGCGGCCCGAAAAGTGGCGAAAACTCGACTCGACTCGACAAACGCGGCTTAGACACTTGGCTTTAGACACTTGGCCGTGTGTTGGTTCAGCCGATGGCCGCTGGGTTACCTGCTCTAACTGCTTTATTGTTCGACCCTCTAATCCTGCGGAAAATAATGCGAAATACGCTTTAATAATAATTGTTATTCTTACAAATACAATATAAAAGCCATTTAGCGCATGCGCTAAGCGATCCTGGTGTAATTCTCCAGAATATTTTCAAGGTCACCGTCGGGCCAACATTGCCGGTGCAGGACAGGCAAAAGGGACACTCGTGTGTGTCCTTTTGCCCACGCATCCTGCCGACGCCTTCATTTTGGTGTTTCATTTTGGAAAGCCGCGGAAATTCCGCGTGATTTCACAGCGCTTGCGTGAATGATACAGGTAGGGATCGAAGGATCGGAGGATCGCAGGAGCAGGTATGCAAATCGCTTAGATGAAACGGAATTTCAGGGAAAATCCGAAGCGCTCTTCATTCGCATTTTGGTAGCGGAAAGTACGCGTTGCGATGAGTGGAAATATATATATTTATATTCAGTCGGAATGCAAATCGAAGCCTTTTTCGAGCAGGTGGAAATACCAGGTAAGTTCAGTGATTGCAAATGGATCCGATTATTTGTTGGCATCGATTTAATACAATTCCTTTCAGGGTTACGGAGTTTTCCTACACTTCCTTGGTTTAACATTAAGATTGCTTTAATAATTTAGTTCAAAAGTCTATACTATCTACACAAGCAGAAAACTGCCTAACTAAAATGCGTTGAAGAGTACAATAATAACTCAATTACTAATAGTTTTTAACAAGAAATTACTATGAAATTTTTAAGAAAAATGATTGAGTTATCCTGCTATAGTTATTAGCAATAATTCAATCTAATATCCATTTAATACCAATTTGCTGAAAACTAATAAACTTAATAATTCCAATTATATTTAAGCAAATAATGTAGCCAACAATCTTGGATTATTGCTCATTTCCTTGGTAAAATTTATGCCTCGTAATATCTCCTAGAGGCTATTAGATTTATGATCCTTTCTAAAATTTAACATGAAACTGTATATTTTATTAATTAAAGGCGGTAATTAAGAGCGGTAACCACAAAGGAAAGCTAAGACCCCTACAACTGTTATTTATAAACCAATTTCTTCATAACTAACCCATTAAGTTAATAAATTCAAAAATAAAATGCTAACTCCTTGCGGTAAATATTAAGATATCTAATCAAACTGTAAAAATAATTCTGCTAATTTGGGAGCTATATCCTTTGCTTTAAAGGCTAGAAAATTAAGGGGAAATGGCGGGACTCACCTTTGTGTGTAAAACTTCGTACTGTATTGGCCGACTTGGTCAGCAGTCCCGGCTTGGGTATGTTGACCGAGCCCAGCTCGTGGCCCATGATCTCGGCGTAGAGCTTCTTCATCGGCTCCGGGATGATGATCTTGGAGCGGTCGATCTTCGGCGGCCGCTTCATGTTGAACAGCGAGAGCAGGCTGTTCTCGATCTCGACTAGAGTGGAGGGATCTGGCTTGAGCTTCTCCTTGCTCAGTCCCTTCTTGCTGTAGGTCGATGGCTCCTGCTCGACAATAATAGCCTGCGCGTTGGCCGGCACGCTAATGGTGGCCATCTCCTTGTCCAGGACCAGCGTCGGCTCCAGCTCCTCCTGCTGCTGCTGCTGCTGCTGTTGGTGCTGCTCCTGCTGCTGCTGCTGCTTCACCTCTTCCACCGCGAAGATGGACTCGATCCCCGGCTGCTGGGACTCGCTCTCGGAGGCTGGCCTGTGAGGATGCTGCTCCTTCTGCTTGCGCTTCTGCTCCTTGACAGCCATTTTGTTGTTGGGTTTATTAACTAATTGTTTAGACTTATTTTTGGAATTTTCTAATTGGTCTGTTCTTGGTTTATGCACTTCGTTGAACTGTCGGTTCGCGTCACTTTTGCTTATGCTTTTGCTTTTGCTTGTGCTTTTGCTAGGTTTGCTGTTATCACTGATATCACTGCCTCTGTAGAATGGCGGCTCGTTGAAGGGTTGAAGGTTAAATGCTCTCGCCAACGCGGTGCTCTCGACGGGCCGCTGGGGCGCGATGGCCGCGATGAATCTCAGGGATATGTCCTCGGTGCTAGCAACTCGAACGATCGTTTGAAAAGTCGCCAGCACTGCGAGGAGTAGAAGCCATGCGCGCATGGTCGCTTGCAACTCTGAAACGATACAAAGGCAGAGACATGGGTTAATCGGATGCGATTGCGGCGCGATGCTCCTCGGCTCGGGCAAGGGTTACGGTTCGTCTTCGGCTTTCGCCTTCGGATTGCTCGATTCCACTCAAAAGGCGAGTGAAGACACTCACACTCTAGCTCACTGGCCATGGGCGCAAGCGGGACGACTATAGGTGGCGGCGAGAGAGAGTCCAACTCTTTGGCTCGTTGGCTGCGTGTGTGTGTGTGTGCGTTGGACGACGTGCGCCGCTCGACTGAACGCTGGGCTCTTCCTCTTCGCCAGGTAAGAGGCAGCAGCGCCGGCAGCGGCAGCGACCGCGGCAGAGGCAGCGACGGCGACTGCGGCAGCGACTGCGACCTGCAGGCGTCGCTTCCTTTTTTCCTTCTTGGCCCATTTGAGCGAGAGAGAGCCCAAAGTTTTACGGCCCATCGGGGTGAAAGGTGCAACTAAAAAATGGTCGCTCTCGCACATACACACACTCACACGCAAACACCAACACACAGGCGCTCCTTCGCTCACCTTGGCCACCCCTCTCTGTCGCTCTCGCACTCCCCTTGGCAAGTGTTGCAATTGCTGGCGGACATTGCACCTTTTTGCACTGCAACACGATCTTTTGGGCCATTTCGGCATGCCAAGTGCATCGTTTTATGTCTACGAATAGAAATTCAATCCAGCGAAGCCCTTAAGCCCTCCCCGGGCGCCCCCTCCCCCAATTCTTCGGTTATTCCTCAGTTATTAGAGTAGCTTCGATCGTCATATTTTCCGCTTTATCGCCGCGCTTTGATTTACAAACAGGCGGCAATTGCACAAAAAACAAGCCCCCCGCCTTCAACTCACATATCTGGAAAATTTATGAAAATTATTAGAAGTATTCTATATATTTTGGTTATAGGCTATAAATTTCCCAGATTTTATCTCAAGATGAGCCCCGAAAAGAGAGTCCCGGACGAAGAAAAAGGTGCTGCACACACACGCATACGCACTGGGACACGGACACGGACACGCACCTAGAACAAATTACATGTTGTTTTTCACATAAAGATTAGCATCTTATCTTGTACTAAAAAATTTGTTATATGACAGGCGCTTAGGCGCAAAGGGAGTTTGTTCTTTCTTGTCGAAAATGGTTAAATTGGAATCGGGAATCGGGATTGGGATTGGGATTGGGATCGGATCGGGGGAAGATGGCACACGCTGGGGGGTGCAACAGATCTCGGGGCCCCGATAAGACCTGGCTTGGAAATTGGGAAACAACTAGGAGAGAGAGAGGGAAAGGGTGAATGAAATTGAATTTCATAAATATGTTTATGATTTGTTCATAATTTGTTGTTTGTTTTTAATATGTTCCCAGAAATCCGTGGGTTGCGTGTGTGGTTTCAGTTTCAGTTTAGGCTCTAGGTTCTAGTCGCGTCTAATGAATTCCTCCTCTACCTGCGATGTGTGATCTGGACAAACGGGGGTTTCCCTGGGCCATGAATGTTCGGACAATCCCAGGGTTTTCCAAGCTCGCCGTCCATTCAGCGTTACTAGATACTAACAGATACCATAATGTATAGTACGACTGCGTCTATAACTCGCACTCAGCTCAATTCGAGCTGTGAAATGTCGCAAGCCCCTGCTAAAGTTCAAATTTCAGCTTTGTCGCAGCGCCAACCAGCGACTCCGAAATGTTTCGCAAATTGACACATTTTTATTAACGTTTGATTCCGGTTACCCAATACCCATACACACACTCCCCTATATATAGTATATAGGGTAGAGTAATCTGTGCCGCACAACGTCAGCAATTAGATTGGTTAATAATAAACGCAAACTCTAGCGGAGACCCAAAACCCTTGGATGCTCACGCACCCAGCAGATACACAATGGAAGTCTATATTCTTCTCGGTTATTTATGTGCCAGGATATTGACATTTTGGTCTTTGTGAGCTGCCGCCACTGCTTTTTATGTTCCTTTTTTAAGATTGTTTTTAAGATTGGTTCCCACTTTTCGAGAGGGTCTCACAGCTATGATATTAGTTGTGTATCAGAACGGTACTTTATTGTGCCGGCCAACAAAGGTCGCGGGAGTTGTGTTTTCCCGGAAAATGATGCACAATACAATTATGATATACGTGGGGAAATATTTTGATTAGGCCAAGCAAAAGATTAAATTAGAAACAGGTGAAAAACTGAACAGATATTCACGCCCTTTCGGGAGGATATCGAAATTCCACCAATTGGTTAATAATAAATTCGAGATTTAGGAAGTAAAGACAGATTTAATTATTGATATACGTATATCCTACCTATATTTGCCTATAAAGCTTATACAAATTGTATCATAGATTAAAAATTTTAATTATCAAAATATTTTTCTTTTGGTATTAATCATAATCCAATTCTATACCATTAAAAATTTCCAACATAAATTCGTTATAAAATATGCTGCCATAAGATTTTGCATATGCTTCCAAGCTAAAGTTCATTCTCACATAAACGACCCTGAGTAAAGGAATATCCCAAGCATGCTTTCATATATCCCATTACCAATTCTTATAGCCAACTTCTGCTCGGTTTCGGCCAGAGAATAACTTTGAAATTTCTCAAATATCCCTGGCGAAAATGCCACATGCCATCGAACATGGCGAACAACAACCCGGGACGAGCATTCCAAGTATTTTTCAATATCAAATGAACTTCGGTATCGAATGCAGCAGGGCCATTGTATAATGGTTCAGTTCAGTTTTGTGTGCAGTTCTCACAGCGCGCAGCAAGTTCAAATTTTCTGACACATTTACATAAGCTTAGCGGCGACCAAAAATTGGGAAGATCGAAAATACTGTAAAGACAGACAGACACCGGCTCGCCGGCACTCACCTCAGTCTTATAAAGTTTCCTATGGTAGAGTAGAGTGGTATCGCTTGATATTGGATCTCCGGGGCCCGTATCTAAGTCGAGTATTGATACGACATGTGTTCGGTTATTAATTGGAAAGCCGTTTGATGGATCGCCCGAAAAGCAAGCAAAATAGGAGCGACCAACTGTCTCGTCGTTCCACTGAATTTATGACGTCTGGGGATCGCAATCCGACTCGGATTTGGATTTGGATTCGGGTTCGGAACGGGATCCGTTATCGCAGCGCGGTGTAGTGCTCGGTTTCGGCTTTCGCTCGCACTCGGATATATATGTATTTGCACAATTTACAATTTACAGATGTTTATGGCGTTTCGCTTTTCAAATAAATCACGCTTGTGTAAATGTAAATGTAAATATCTGATAGCGGCGATTTTCCCCGCTACTGTGGTTCTCCTTCGTTTGCTTTTTCGCCTGCGGTAATAGTTGTGGGCGAAGTGTGGCGAGTTCTTCTCGAAAATAGTGTTGCAGCATTCGAGGCGTCGGTGCGGAATGCCGCGGCACATGACACTCCCAGCTTTCCCGGGTATCTGCAGCTGGGCAGGCGGACACTCTGCTCATCCCGTCACTTCCTGGACGATCCGCCGTGGCAACGAACTCGTATCTCGGGGCTTTTCCTTTCCGCTGACAGTGCGAGGAGGGTAATCCACATATTTTCCCCGATTGGCACGGCACACACACTTGTTTTCCGATTTCGTATCTTTTTGAATTCCAAAAAAAACCATCCAGTATCTTTAGTTGTATCTGTATCTGTTTGGGTATCTGTTTGTTGTATTTGATTCGTATTCACAGCTTTATTTGCTTTGGCGGCTGGCTGTTCGAATTTCAGGGTTTCCCTTTACAACCCGTCAGTTGACATTCCACGCACACCCAGCACACCCAGCAACACACACCGCACACACACCGAGCACACACAATCGCGAGCGCGCCAGCTAGGCATCGATTTCTTTGTTTCCGCCGCACAGATCTTCACCCGGTTGGGTTGGGGTTTGGGAATTTTGGAACTGGGTTTTGAATACTTTGATTTTGATTTTAACGCGACGCGAATCTGTGAGATGCGAGTACTTTTCGCTGGCCGAAAGAATTTTCCTCGAAAGCTCTGGCTCTGGGTTACGCCAAGTGCTGCACTTTGCCGCTCATTTCGCTATAGATTTAAACTCGATCAGCGCTGTTGAACGACTAACGCCTTTCTGTCTACCTCTACCTGATTCCGATACCCAGATACTCAGATACTCGGCTCGGATACAGATACGCTCGGCTACACTCACACAGATACGGCAGCGAGCCTCGTCGCCGCTCGTTCGTGGATCGTCGATCGCTCGTTTCTCGTCTTCGTCTTCGCTCCACCGCCGGAGAGTAAGCGAGAGAGGAAGAGAGTGGGAGCGCGAGAAGATCGGAACGGAAGAGAGCGGTTGAGAGTTCTCGGGAAAACAAAAAAGTTTTGGGCTTTCGCCTCATCTCCGCGATCATCATTATCGGCTTCGCTATCGCCACCCGATCATGATCACGCACCTCGTCTAGCGCCAGTTTCTCGGCCAGCCAGCGCGACGACGACAAAATCTTCCTCGTTTTTCGTCTCGCTCTCGAGTGAATTCTCCACTCACACACACAGATAAAGATACTCAAATCTTGAGTGAGTTTCTCTCGAGATTCTCACTCGAAGCTACGTTCTGAGCTTTCGCCAGGGGATTTCTCTGTTCGGTTTTTGGTTTGGAAAAACGAAGGGTTTTTCGGTTCATGGTGAAATGTTGAGAATTTTTGAGAAAGTACTTGCAATAAGTATTTCTTAAGGTTGAAAATTGTTAAAAGTAAAATTATTAAAAAGGGTTTGGAACTTTAAAGAATTGTATTCTTGAGATCTGCAGCTGGACAACTCATTAAATCCAATTAGTATTGAATCCTCTTCATGCAATCCACGAAACAAAAAAAGTATTGGGTTTATAACATATATAATTCAAAGAGAATCATACAGAAAAATTCTGAACTGATGGACATATTCACACCTTAAGCTCAGCAAACATAAACAGAAAAATAAAGATTTACTCGACCAAACTTTCCCTAATATACTTTATTTTACAACTTAAATACCTTAAATAAAATAATTGCATCCTATGAACACCTCTCCTTAAATATAAAAATAAAATCTAAGGCTCAGATACTAAGCACAAAACTGCAGTTCACATTTAGCTTATATTAAAAAGAATTCCTAATTCACCCTAAGAAAAGTCATTCAAATTATTCACAAATCGTATCCATGAAGTTCATTGCTTTCATAAGTAATTAAATAGTGTTAGGTTTCACTACTTTGTAGATTTTTTAACTTACATTTCTATATAGTATTAAACAGATATCCGATTGGAGCATTTAGGGCTCTGCTGTCCGCTTTAGCTATCGGGAATTTCGTGTGCCGCACGAGCGCAGTGAGCCGAGTACGAAACCAAACTGTCTGCGCATTCCTGGAGCTGCTCCGCAGTCTGGGATCTCGGATCGGAACTGCCAGCCAGCCAGGCAGCCAGCAGAGGTGGAGATGGAGATGGAGATGATGATGAGGATGGTCATCATGCCATTCGCATCTCCCCTGGATGGCACATAGGTGCAAGCGAGAGCTCCTCTCTGCCGCCCTGTCTGTGTGTGTGCCCGCTTAGGTAACGAAATCCTGGGCAACCAAACACACAAACAGAGAACGGAATCAAAAAGTCAGGAATTAGTATAATTTTATTGGTCGGAAGGCAAGAGGTAAAAAAGGGCAGCGACGGCGGCAGCCATAGGAATGACACTGGCCGGATCTCTCTTTCTCTCGCACGCAGGCACACAGATACTCCAGACACCAATACCGTCACACCGCCAGCTAAATGCATCTTAACTGCCTTTCGTTCTTGTTTGTTTGTTTGCTTGTTTGTGGAGATGACTCTGTAGCAAGGTGTACGTACTATGCCTTGCCCTCAACTGGATTCCGACTCTCTGGCCTCGACTTCAACTGGGACTTCGACACACCCGCGCATGCGCAGCCAACATGACTCTGCCACAAAACAGAAAAAAAGATTGTGGCAGTTGTTACCAGCCGAGCAGGTGCTGCAGACCAGCCAAGAAGACGACCTGGGCATGGTAGGTGGAGCTGGGCCAACAACTACACAGCAGGCCAGAGGGTTTTAGCCAAAGTAACCAGTCCTCAGGTTGCCTCTAAAGGGCTGACTGGATTGGGAGAAGACCAGGCTTGAAAAAGAAATAACTTGCAGCAGAATATACACATGGAATAAAAAGTTTTAAGGTCCTACTGAAGATCCTATGGCTGTTAAAATATACTCAGTCGTACCTAAAGGATCTCGTAAAGGGCGTATTAGGCGATCTCCGACAATGAAGTCCAGATACGTTTCCTTCCGAGAGATCTGAGCATCTAGCATTCATTCAGGTCCGGTGGCGTCGTCTCCTGGTCGCGACGTCTGGTCGGGAGACTGACCAAATGGAGCGTTGCCAGACATTCTGGCTTTCGTCGGACTCTCGCACAAGAGCCACACATGGCAAGCTGGCGCCAAGGCTGCTTAAGTAGCCTTTGTTCCGTTCCTGTTTCTTCACTTGTCGCCGTCTGACCGGCACTTGTGCTTCCCTACTTACTGTGATCTGACGGCGAGCATCGAATTTCCCGACAATTTCTTCGGTTCCCTAGAACCGGAACACGATGCACACAACAAAAACTAAAAAGATCGCTTTTAAACAACATTGTGTATATGGTTTTTCCTTAAGTTGGTCTTGGTTAAAAGTGGCTTATTAATAATTAATCAGGATGCATAAAATTCTAGTTCCCCAGATAACTGTATCTAAAAGAAAGTCAAATCTACAGTTGAAAAGCTTATTTTTTGTCAGACAGTCAAAGGTGTTTTGATATTTAACAAGAATTTTGTATAATACTTCAAAGTCTGATACTAAAATTAAATAATTTATTGAGGTAAAGAATTGATTGCAGATCGAGTAATTAATCTTAAGCCTTTCATACAGATGAACACTGTTACTCTCCTCTTTTGCAAGGGCTTAATTCCGATTCAGTTAATTCTGGATATGTATCCGACTCTGTGTCGACGTTCTGGCTGCTTAGCCCCACGATGCCCCACCTCTCCGCACAGTGATTCATGCCCATTGGCGCACACAGAACTCCGCGCCACTCCACCAGCACAGATACAGATACGGACACACACACAGACGCAGACGCAGATACAGATACAGGGCCGCACGACCACAGAGGCAGTGGGAAGAAGGCGGGCTCCAAAGTTCGTGGAGATCCTTTTGTATGTTAATCGTCTGTCGCTCAGTCCCATCTTTGTATCTTTGTATCTCTGCACGCCTGTATCTCCGCCAGTGCCCTGTGTGCTATGTTCCGTTCTGGTTGTGTTGGTGTCGTTGTTCTGTGCTCCTCCTTCTTTTGCCGCTCTCGCTCTCTCGCCCGTTCTCAGTCCGGGCATCCGACAGATGAACAGATACAGATACATTTGCCTTCTGGAATGCTTGGCTCTCCACTACTCAACTTTAATGGCATTTAATTACCTTTGCACGGCCCCGGCTTATCGCCGTATCTCGGTTGCCAGTGGACCACCAGAAATCGGGTCCTTGAGTGGCTTATCGTAGGTATTTTTGCCATCCCTGGCGCTACTTTCACTGGACCAATCCATTATCAGCTGCAGTTCATTTATCAACTGCTCGTGTGTCATTTATAAACGACTCGGCCCGCAGCGGCAAGTGCCTGGCAAAAACATCTCGCAGCGCAAAAACTCCTTGGCACAGTTCAGTCGGGTTCAGGATGGGAGGGGATCCTTCCCCTGACCACATGCCAGCTCTTAGCGTTCGTCCTCGTCTTCGGTCTCGGACTCGTTCTCGGTCACAGCAGGATCATCATGATCCCTTTTTGCATTCTGTTTTCCCAGCTACGCAACGGGGCGTGAGTCCTAATTGTCCTCGAAGCGGATGGGAACTTCAAAGATGAGGGCTCGATAGCCAGGATATTTTACTCTAGAGTGACAGCAAAAGGATATTTTATCGGGCTAGAGTCTGTATCTATTATATAAATTTAAATTCTCGAGAAATATTCCTTTATAAGTTAAGTAATTTTTATCAACACCATTAACAGGCTTTAAAAAATAACTTCTTGGGTTTATGGGACTTTAATTAATAATTATTAACTTTATAATAAAAACTCGTAAATATTTATAAATACAACAGGTAGAGGTTACCACAAATTCACTCTAAAAATTTAAAAACTTATAATAGAAATATAATTGCTTGACACTACGACTTCACCGGTTGAAACTATGATATATAGCCACATAATAATTCTTTCCTGCTAATCTGATAACGCCCAGGGTGCGTTAATAAAGATATATATATTTCAGAGATATTCCTCCCCCAATTAGGAAACCTAATACACCCATTACCATGAACTCTAGCGTTTCAGCTGTTTGCACACAGCTCATCAGCACAACAAATGAACCTCATTAGGGATCCTTTATAACGTGGCCATCGATGCGCTTTGTTTCGCTGTTCCAGCCAGCTAATCAATTACCTCGAGCAGGCTTCCCTGCTAAACAAAAGTCGCCAAACAATGCCGCTTGGCACGTGGACGGCCATCGAGAGCCTTTCACTGCGGCGAACCTGCCGTCGACTTGATGGAAAGGTGACAGTCGCAGTCACTTCAGGAAAACAGAAAAACCAGACGGGCACAGAGACAAAAACTCGACCAAGAGGCGCAGCCGCAAAACTGCAGACAGAAGGAGCCCCGATACGATCCGATGCGATCCTATACCATATCTTTTAGTAGATACAATCGGATTCCGATTCCTACGTCGGACATTGTCAATTGTTGCTCGACTGGCCTCTTCTGGATTCTTGTTGGCTGTGTCTTTTGTTCAATTAAAACGTTATTATTGTGTGTTTTGTTTTGTGATGAATGACAAACTGGCTGTAAACTGCAACTGGGGACTCCGAGTCTAAGTTGCATCTCGTGAAAGCTGATCCTGAGCGTTTTGTAAGAAGCGGGCTTCGCTTTGGGCCCGGGCTCGGGTTTGGTCTGATCTTGTGGTAATTTGATGCTGCCGGCGATGTCCCTTTCTTTTGTTGCCGTCGGAATCGTTTTGTTTGTTTATAAATTGGTAACAAAGCCTCCTTGGCCGGCCATTAGCTGCCATCAGGATCAGTGCCGGGACTACGCTTGATTTATGCATTTTTGATTGTAACCCGACACTGAAGGCGGCCTATAGGGGAGCGTTTTATTAGCGCCAGTTAATAATTTCCTTGGGAAAAATTGCAGGGGGTCAGCCAAAATTTAGTACACTTGAAAGAGCCATCAAAAGTTTGTTTGATTGGTGAGTAAATTGAGTTTTGCAGTTTGAGTTTATTATGACTTGACTGATTGACGAACACCATAAATTCCTGATTTATTATTATTTAAGCAAGATTAAAGATGGAAGAGAGCTAACATTTTATTAAGACTATCTAGTAGATTTCTCATTTTATTAAGGCTCAGACAGTTTTGTTTAAAAATATGATTATAATAAGTTGACTGACATTTTGTCTTGAATGGAAGATCCTTTCTCAATTGCAATGGAGCCTGCCGTCGCTCGTCATAGTCATGAGGCAATCCATATAGGAAATGGGGGAGGGAGCCACATGGCTCCCACTTCATGGAAACAGTTTGAATTCAAATTAACACAGCGGGCAGCCCGCATAGGCATTAAAAGTCAATTGCAATTAAGTTCGGTTAAGCATCCACACGAATCTCTCTTTTTTGGGTGGGGGCATGTGTGAGAATATCAAAGGCGGATGCCTGGATGGGCTCCGAGCCCTCTCGAGTGGGCCACAAATCAAATTGGCACCAGATCCCTGGGCCAGGTCCCAGATCTGGGAAGCGCCATCGATAAAACTTAATAGCCACCATAACTGTTGGGGAGAATGGCTGCCAATTGCATCGCGCATTCAAATTTATTACTAATTGGGTGTGAATTGCAACAAAATCGAGGGGAACGCAGCAAGTGCAACATGCTGCCTGCAGCATGCAGCATAATCGAAATTGGTGCTAATTGATAGGCCTTTGATCTGCGGCCTCTATTTATTTACAGCGATTGTAAAACAACAGATCGTGCATAAAACAAACATCGCTCGGCATGGGGAAATCGCTGAAATGGGAATCTAAATGGAGAGTACTTCACGTAATCGCTGTGGCAATGGCCATGCCCGGGTTCTGGCCTCGGATTGGGACTAGGCCGGGCGTGGATGGCCTGCAGCCAATCCGTTCGCTGCACATCAAAATCATCATTAGCACCCGGGCTCGACACATTCCCGTAATGGTCGCATTACTGTCAAGTGCCCCCGACGGAAGGGAGACATCAAATTTTATGATTTCATAAATATTTAACTAGAGTCTCAACCCAAGTCAATCTGCCGCCGAAGTTCAGGTTCAGCCAAGTGCCTCCCGGGAGAGAGAGAGTATCTCCTTGTCTAAACAAACTATTTCGGATCCCATCCCGCAACAGAACACATTAATTTACTTTGTCTTCGGGCTGTAAACACTCGTTCCATTTGCTGTTGCTAAGGCCCTCGTGGTTATCGTTGTTTCCAGAGGCCACGCCGTGTAGTTGCTCCTCGTACCACATCAACTACATAAACTAGTCGTAATGGCGCAATAATCGCCACTTACATAAATGTTGCTTAATATTTATTGTTGATTTTTATGTATCGACTCGTTAGATTTTCTGTTGCCAGTTCGATTTGAGTGGGTTATTAATTTAATTGAACTCTAAACACGGAGAGTGCTGCAATACCTTGGATCATAATTAGGCTAGAGTGTGAGTGTTTCCCGATCTAGAATATTCAGGAAGAAGCTTTGTAAACCATGAATTCCAATCTTAAGCACCTGTGCTAATGGCGAGGAAAAAGGCTAGGTCTGTCCTATGCACCCTTTACACTTTATTCACTTCCTTCTTGCATCCTTTTTCATTGGATTGATGAGTGCTCCTATCGGAATTAGACCCCAATCCGGCGAAAGTAAACATCGGCGGACAAACCCATAAAGTTATGTTACATATTCCATGCTCCTGCACAGATCTGCCTCAAAAAACACCATAAAATAGGGGAAGTAGTAGGCATCACTCCTATCCAAACAATATCAGGTGCTAAACTCTAGGCGAAATTTCCAGGCTGAGCGAACACTTTGTTGCCGAGATGATAAAATCGTTTGAGAATCTGTCACCTTGTCGCCATAAATTCGCAGCTCGGATGCAGCAAAAAACCACAAAACAAACGGAGCACACGGTGCTGATGGGAACATAACAACAGCAGCATCCAACCATACACGGAAAGAAAAAATGTCTAGCTAAATGAGCTCAATGAGATGCATAATAGGTAGGGGAATTTTATTAATTGATATAAAAATAGGTCAGCATTAAACATGGCCTGGATTTAAACTTGAACCTCCAGAAAAAAAGACTTCTTAAGCTACAATCCAAAGTTTTCTCATTTCGTTTCGGTGTAGCAAAGACTTGAAGAAAAGTCTGGGAAGGCATCAAAGTTTACATACTCGTAGCATCGTAAATTGTAAACAAAATTATTGCAACGATTGCCAAATTAAGTGCAACCGCAAAATGAAAATTTAATTTCGCAAAATGCACTTCTGTTTGTTTGTTCGCGCAGCTGTTGCAGATATGTGCATTCGTGACCCAAAGAGAGGGATGCGAATCAGCCTCGATCGCCACCGATATTGATCTATTTTTACGCGGACAGCAATCGATAACTTGTTTATTTATAAGGCTTATGTTTGACATTGAAAATAATTTATAAACTCTGTTGTCTGCTGTCCGCTGTCTGCACAATTTATAAACTGCCAGCGAGCCCAAGCCCGGCAATTTACGAGAGATTCATTCATAGGGAAGCCGCGGCTCGATTTACTCATTATCAATGCAATTGGACGCGGCGCAGATGTTGCTCCGCAGCATTTAACTGTAGGCCCAAAAATGGTTAAAGCCATTCATGTCAGGAATCGGCCAAAGAAGCCGCAATTGATCAGTATGCAACATGGGGCAGCAACATGTTGAGCAGCCGCAATGTTGCCGCAACAATTCCGGCCAATTGCTGCGAAATGTTGCCATTGCCAGCTGGCATCTTGTAAATGCAACGCATGACAATGAACGAAACCCCATCCTGATCCTCCCCTGGCCGCCGGTCTACCATCCCGTTTTGGGCAGGACAAGCCATGCTCCTCCGATCTGTTCTAGTCTGGCCTGGTGAATGGCTCTCGATCCGAGCTCACTGGCTGACTGACTGACCGACGGTCCACAGTGCGTATGAATGGAGACAGGCGCTCGTCATCAGCTCTGAGGTTAGTGGTGGCATCGTGACAGCTTTGAATTATAAAGCAAACAAAACCCGTATTCCTAAGATGTTTGAGTTTAAATCAAAAACAAGCTTAATACTTATGGCATTAAACTAAATATAAAACAGTTTCCTGAAGAAATTCTTATAATATAAAAAGAGCAACCTCCCAGCTTTCATAATACCGCAGGAAATCTATTAAGTAATATGCCATATGATCTTTTCTAATCTGCCATACTTTTCTCGGTAAATAATGATTCCAAAAGACATCCTAAAAACCCCCAGATGCCATGCCATCCCATCAAATATTTACACTTGCTGTGGCGAAAGCGATAAATCAAGGCTCCCCGGCGACCATCTGATGGCGATCTTATCGGAGGTCCCATCTCGAATCTGGAATCTCGAATCTCGGATCGCAGCAATCTTCTAATTTCGCATGCAGCCGCAGACTCGGACTCGCCTCGATTGCCAGATCGCGTGCATTGCTCATATATGGCAACGGGCGCGCATGGCGCACGTTTTAATTAGGATAATGAGTTGTTTCCGGGCTGACATCGGCGGAATGAGCTGCGCCAGCCCCAGCTCCAGTAGGGATTCATTCAGTTGGCCAACTGGTTGGTTGGTTGGCGAGTCCATCAGCAGTCGAGGCCATAAATGGAGCTACCATGTTGGAATTACAAATCGTTGTAAGTTTAATTAAAAATTAATAAATTTATGAGTTGCCGTCCGCATTAGCCATGCCAATTGTCTGGCCAGGAGCAATGCGATGCGATGCAGCAATGTTCCATGTTGTTGCAATGTTGGCTGCCCTGGCCTCCATTGATTTATGACTGCTCCTCTGAGAGAAGGAGAGACTGCCAGGCGTCTTTTTGTGGCCTCTTCCTAGATCCTGTCGCATTGGTACACAAAAAAACTTCAAGTATTTCCAGCATTTTTCCGTAAATATAGACTATTTCACTTTAATAATAAAATTTACAGACAACTCTTTGATATATATCTTTAAGAGTCCTTAATAATAAAAGTTACCAAACTAAAACAGGTCTTCATTTATGGTAATTTTTGGTCAGTGTAGCGACAGAAAATGCCACAAAATAGACTTCAAGGCGCACCGCTTGCCAGTGCCGAGTGATGAGCCCTTTGGCCACTTCAGTTGACTAATTACCAAGGCGATTACTGGAGCAAATCTGAATACGAGCATCTCTATGCGATGTGATGTCCCCTTGACATTATCCGAACTCAACTGAAAAGAGTTCTCTCCGCGGACATCATTCACAGCCCGGCGGTTTTCACAGATTCCCAGCCACGTTGGTGGCCTGGCGCTAACTCCTCGACTTCGGGTCTCGGCTGCCGTTTCCCAAACAAATACCAAATATTAGCGCTTGCCCTTTCAACGCGGATAGGGATCGGAATCGGGATAGAAATGGGAATCGGGAGGGCAACGCATCGAGTCCGCTCGGCGCTTAGCTACCGATGATCGCCGGCGTCTGGCTATCCGATCAGGCATAAGGCATAAGGCACACGGCACAAGGCACAAGGCACTCGCCGATGTTGATTCCAATGTTGATGTTGTTTAATTGCCGCTCTGACAGACGCACGCATGTCAAGTACAAATCAAAGCGAAAATCACAAATAGATACAGATACGCGGCGAACGCCGGTTCAGATACATAGATACATCTATAATGCGGCCTAGCTGCGTTTGCGTTAATTTTTTGTTTATTAGGCGGTAAATATCAAAGCTGAGCATAAATCAAATGTTAGCTGCTACATATCCCACCGATACAGATACAGATGCAGAAACAGATACCGAGAGGAACCCAGCCTCTTGTTCTTGTGTCGAAACTTTTCATTTTTATGCCAGGTACTCACGTATTACAAGGGTATATTTAATATTTGTGCCAATGAATACCCTGTAATGTACAATTTTCAAGTCATTGTGCTTACTGGTGAGCTTGACTCAGGAGCCATTATTAACTAATATAAGGTTGGCAAGCGATGGAGTATCTCAAAGATATAAGGCGTATTTCGACCGAAATCTTACTAGAAAAACCGTTGTTAAGGGTTGAATTTTAATATAATTTAATGTCTCTTAAATCAAAGGTTGTAGAATAGACTACCTACTTTTGGGAATAACATTAACAATACATTGCTCAATACATCACGATTTTCCTAACTTGCAGAATGATAGCATTTTCTGCTACTAAGACACTAACTACCAGGGTATCTAATGATCGTGACACATTACTGGCTCCTTGTTCGTATCTAGTTGGGATTTTTCGGCTGCGTTAATTTGTACGTTCCACAAAATGCAACTTGTATCTTGTATCTCACGGACTGTTTGTTTGTTTGCTGCCGCTGTTGTTTCTGTTATTGTTGTTTGTTTGCTTAGCTCGTACGCTCACTTGGCTCTGCTCCGGGTTCTGTTTAGTCTCAATAACCGTTTTCCAATTAACACGAAACGCGTGTTTTTCACGTTAATTAATACAAAACTTTTTATCAATATTTGCAATAAAAATCAATCAGCAGTTTTGCAATTAATCAACATCAAAAGCAAAGCGCTGCCCCAGAATCCCCCACCGGCCACCGGCCCAAAAGATATACGGCTGGAAGCACAGATTTAGATACAGAAACACACGAGCCACTAGTAGCCACAATGAGTACAATAAGTATGGGTATGAGTGTGAGTGTGAATACGAGTGCGGGTACAGGAACAAGTTGCCGCCACGCTTTTCTGCGTTGTTGGCGTCTTCCAGCGAAATGCGTCTGTAATTTGTTGCCTGACCTTTGATCGGTCTTCGTGGTACGTCTGCTTATATAAGCATTATATAAGCAAAATAAAACTATTATCTAATGGTTGATTCCAGGTAGAGCGCGAAATTTATGGACCGAATTGCATTTAACTAAATGAACATGTAAACAACGGCTGCCAATATATATGAACATCCATCCGAGGGTGAGTGAGTTATGGCCGCCCCGGCGAAAGACTAAGTCAAGGTCAGCCGAGTTAATAAGAAATTAATTATCTTTTGAAAGGCTATTAACTGCTTGTATGGAAAAATGTGTAACATGTTCCTTTACATCTTTATAATAATTAGAGTTACAGAAGAGTTTCCAGCAATTTGTGGCTCTTAGGGATCGAAAATAACCTTTATGATTGACCTTGTTATTAACTTATAATTAATATTGATCAATTAGCATCAGCGGTTTGCCCTTTGCCCTTTAAGGATCACATTTGCACGGTCGACTGGCCATAGTTCAACAGCTGCTCTGGGGGATCGCTTGGGTGCATCTCTCCCGTGAACTTCCCACACTTCCAGGGTGCAGCAAGGAGTACCACACACACCTCCCACTCGCAGACATTGGCCAAGCGTTGAAATCAAGTGCATTAATTTATTACACAACAAACAGATTGCTTCGCAAATCAAACGAGCATTTACGGAGCGACCAGATACAAGATACAAGATACAAGGAAAGTGCATGGCAGCCGCATAATCAATACAATTTGTGCGTTACGCCTGGATGCGACGACAGACAGTAGAGAGGGGTAGAGTGCAGGGGATGTACATATCTTGGTATATTCATGTATACTTGTACGTTTTGTAATGGCCAACTGAACGAACTGGCCAAATGTAGCTCGTGCGTGTAGAACAGAAAACCAATTTGATATTTTTCGATCATGGGTTCAATGAATATTAATCAAGGAAAACCTATATTTATTTTCAATAGCATTAAGATTGAACACATATATATTTGGGAGAAAGTTAATTAAAATCGAAACTAAGCCTTTAAAAATTTAAACATAACGGATAAAACTCATTAAAGTTTTTGAAAGCAAATGAGTTGGGAATCTACTTATAAAACCCTACTGTAACTAATAAAATACAGTTTAAAGTTTATGTATTTTTTTTTGTCAACTTGCAGCTTATTTACTTGAGTAACTCGAGTTCCCACATTTAATTTCTAGTTTGTAGGGACTCTAAGAATGTGGATTTCCCACCAGGTGGAAAGTTCTCCGGAGGGAGGCTTTCCCCTGAATTCGGATCGTGCCCAGCATAAAGTGCTACATTTAATTGTGCGCCAAATCCCCTTGCCACCGAGAGGCCCAGACTGTTCTTCTTCTACGTCGTCGTAGTTTTTGCCCACGGCGTGTAGCGCACTTAATATTTATTGTTTATTTACACAAGCGCATTAATCGCAAAGCGCAAACGCGCCAAAAACGAGCAGCGCAATTCACCGTAAAGGCCTCGCCGTCGTCGTATCACAATCCCAATCCAAATCCAAACCCAAATCCCCACCAAACACTGCCGCAGGGCAGATCGAGGAGATCGAGAGATCCCCAGCGAGAGAGGGCCAAGTTTTCAGCTTAATTTTATAGAGGTATCGAGCTGTATTAGAGAAGCGAGGAAAGTGCAAAACAGTGGAATAGAACTACTTTAAAATGTAATTTAAATTAATTTAATTGTAAAAGATACTCAAAGGTATTGCACAGAATTTAAAAGATTTATCATATTCTGTAATATTAAATCCATAATTAATGGTTCAAATATTATTATTTTACCAAGTAGTATAAGCTTCAAACATAGCTCTTCAGTAGGAATTTTCATTTAAGTTTTTGACTACTAAGGAAGCTAAGAAAACATTAGCAAAGCAAGCAAAGTGTATTCCCATACAAATATTTAAGCCGAATAATATTGTTAAAAATAAGGATAATACGTAATGTGTACTATGATTATTATGATTCACTTGGGTTCTATTATTAATAGCAGAACAGTAGTTTTAATTTAAAATATTATGGACTGCACATGTGACAACCATTTGAAATAATATTGATTCAACGTGCAAGCAGCACAATTATAGAATTAAACATTTTGCCATTGATATTTCAGAGGGTATTCCGGGAAAATTAACCAAAAGACATTTGCGGAACCACTGTCTCCACACTTCTTATTTCCCCCCAAGAGATTTTGAGAACTTATTGCGTTTCAATATTTAGTTTGAAAATGTGTTTTCTTCGCACTAGCTCATTTAATTGCTAATTTATGGCCCCATCGATGGCTGGCGAGGGGGTCCAGGTAAAAGCACAGGTAGCGAGGCCCGTTTGGGGCATTCTCGATAATTGCGATAGCTGACGGGAAACTTTTGGCAAATCAATTTTTGCAACTTTGTGCCGCCTGAAGATGAGCCAGAGAGGGGGCACCGATCTTGAGGAACGAAAATAAACAAGGGTTTTTGAAGACGAATGGGAGATTTGTATCTTGTAGCTGGAAATTAAACGGAGGATGGATGGATAAATGGATAAATTGGAGCTCACACGCCGAGATTTTCCCACCAAAAAATTGTTACTTGTCATCCGGGCCGAACTTCATTAATTATGCAATCAGAAGTAGCGGCTAGAGCGATTTAGGGGCATAAATCACACGCTACTCCGTTGGGACGGAGGAACGCAATGTTCGACACTGGATTTGCATAATTCCTGGAAGGCCAAAAATGAGCAAGGCAAGGAGGAGGCTGGAAATACTATATGCCCGATCAAGTGGCTTAATAGCTTGGGGAAAACAAGTGAAGTTCAACAGTTTGGAGAGCACTCGAGAGCGCCGTCGAAGGGAAAACACTCCACACTTCATACTCCACTCCATTCCATGGCCAGGAATCGGTCGCGGAGTTGGACTCAGGCCATCTCCATCTCCGACTCCGACTCCGACTCCAGGTGAAGCCTAGCCACGGCCTATTGAAAATGAAAATAACTTAATGCAAAGTAAGCGGCCGGCAACGACAACGCTCAACTGTTCATGAGCAAACAACGCGGTACATGGGCTGCCTCGAAACTCCGCAACTCGTTGGCTTCGTTGGCTCTTAACGAGGCCGACATCAAACAACAGGGAACGGGATCGGGATCGGGATTGGTACTGGGCTCTAGCTCTGGCTCTGGCTCTGGGACTGTGACTGCGACTGCGACGGGATGAGATCTCGAGGCTGGGCTTCACTGCTATGTAAACAATTCCTAGGCAACCACCACATGCCAGTTGCCCCTGTATCTGTGCGAGCGCAGCTAACATTTCACTCAACATGCTGCAGTCCAAGAAGGAAGGAGCGTCTAAAGAGAAAGGATTCGACTAGAAAATACCCTTGGGGTAAGGGATATATTTTTATTCAATTCAAGTTCTCAAAAACAAAGTTAGAAAACCTCTAAGAGCATTAATACTCCCCTAAGGATAACGAAAGTTTAAAGATTATTTAGCTAAGACTTTTATATATACAAATTACTTTTAAAAAGATTCTAATAACCATTTATTTTTTATATGTATTTCAAAATTTTATTCACCCATTTTTCCCTAACACATACACCCAAAAAATGCTCACTGGACAGCAAAGAGATCAGTCTGCTATTCCCTCGCCCGATCGCTGGTAATGTGAAAAATTTCTTAGTCAAATATTGACCAGGGCCAAGCAAGTAAGAAGATTCAGAGCTGACGAGGTTGATGATTTTTCAATTTGGGTTTTGTAGTTTTCCGCTGGGATGATCTTGGCCGGAGAAGCCATCGGCCTGCAGCACTCTTAAACAGTTCATTTCTTTTGTCAAGGCCTCTGGGAGGACGGGACGCGCTGCGAGACGATTTTTTTTAGATATTGCCGCTCGGCAAATGCGGCTGCTGGCAAATGACAAACAGGCTACCGAACAAGTTAAAATATTTAAACATGTTTAGTGATTTGCTGTTAAGTAGTCGGTAATGCACACGAGCAGTCAAAAAAAGGAGGAAGAAGAGGAGAGTGCACAGTGAAAAATATTCAAGGGGATTAGAACATAATGTAGTATTTGTTATATTGTAAATAATCGCAGGACTGTATTTTGGGCTTTAAAAGATTTTACTAATTCGGATTTTATTGATAGCTTACAAATTAGATACAAAGAAAAAAAGGAGTTTAATGTCTTAATAAATATATTTTTTAAAGAAATTGGTCAACATGAAAGATAATTAAAACCCAATGCAATGTTTACCTATTCCTAAAATTTAAATTTCGTAGCAAATAATTAATAAATTTGGCTTTATACGACAGTCAAAAAATTAATTATATCGAATCGATTAAATTTACTTATGAAATTAAAAAAAACTGCAAAAAATCCAAGAGATTTTTGGGATTCAGATTTATACTCGAACTTTGCTCGATCAATGAGAAGCGTCAGGTACGAATGATGGCAGCTTTGGCGTTGGCGATGATCGACGATCCAGAGTTGCAGCGGAATATCCGAAGAAGAGCAGCGACTGCCGCGGTAGCTGGTCCAATGTTTGTTTATTTATTTGCCCGCGGCTGTTAATAATTTATGTAAGAGCGTGTGGGCACTTGGAAAATAACAAACATTGCTCGCCCCGTGCATCCACAGAGGCAATCCGCTCTCTGCTGTCTCTCCGCGTGGAAAAGCGTTAAGAAAAATTGTGATTTTGAACTTGACGGATCGGAGCTGGGCGGCTCCCTGACTCCGGATCCGACTCCCTCCTTTAATTAGCATTGGTAATGAGATTTTAATATTCCCCGGACTTGGACTGGGCGTGTTTGTGGAAAGCAATGCATTGCAGGCCCATTGATCTCGGCGGCGTATGCGTGATATTTGTCGAGTCATTTGGCCGCGTTCGAGTTGTTTGGCTAAGCTCGGATTTGGCTTTCTTTTGACGGGTGTGAGTTCATTGAGATTAACGGTATACATTTTAGGCTCTCGCTGTTTGCTTTTGGGGCGGGGAACACCATTCAATCGCATAATGAAAGTGAAGATATCAATATCACAAAAGGTAAATAATTTAGAATGAAAGTCAGGCAGAGAAGTCAATGGAAGCAGTGCAAGAACTCCAAAAAGTAACGCATTTTCTAGATAAAATAATATATTATTTTATTAAATTAAATGTAATCCCTTAACTTTATCATTCTTCTTGCTTATTTGAGTACCTTTGAGATGAAAATCGAATTGCTACTAAATTGTCAGACACCCACGAAAGTCTTGTAAATAAATTCGATTTCCGTATTGCCTCAAAGGTGGGTCATCACCTTCGTCAGCCCACAAAGACCTGTGAGTATATTTACTCTATTAATTTTTAAGTTCTCTAAGTTGAATTTCGGCCCACGGTCTTCCGTTGACTGATCCAATTTCTAGGGAACCTTGCCGCCACACATTCATCAGTGCAACTCGAATCAAAAACAAACCATTTATTTCTCGAACAAGCTTCTATCGAACCGAATTCGAATTCCTGAGCAGAACATCATGCGATATTTCTTCCTGATTTTTGCATTCGCTAAAAATTGGCTAAAACACTTACAAATTGTTGAAATTCTATTCCCAGAAATACACTTTCAATTATTATTTCCCGCTAATACACACACTCTCGCAGTAGACGGCAACGTCTGGCAAATAAACAAAGCAGAAGCTACAGCAGCAATAACCGCCACAACAAGAGTCGGAAAATAGAAACAATTTCGGAATCCCGATCCCAAATCAGTGCGAAATATTTGCAATGATTACGTGAGAGCGAGACCGCGAAACAGGGCGCATAAAAAATATGCCAAAGGCAAATAAATAAGGCGGGTGCAGCCTTAGGCGAATATACTCGCACACGAATCTGTATATTTCTGTATATTAAGTTGCCAAAGCCAAAGCCAAACTAAACAAAGCCACAAAGTGAGAACAAGTGGCACGCATGGGAAGTCTGCCGGAGACCTTATAATAAACAAATGGGCTGCCAGAGCAATTGCACATAGCGTACGTTTTAAACATAAACAAACCAAAACAAAAGCTCCCAGAATAAAACCGAAAAAGCCAAACAAAAAAACCAAAAACAAAAAAAAGAGCGGCCCATAAAAGTTTCAGAGGCACTCGCATCAACGGCAACTTGTTTTTCCACCGCTAGACAAAATGCCAAATCCAAATCCATATCCAAATCCAAATCCCTGAACACTGATGGTGACTGTGAGATACATTCGCCGGGGGCAGAGATGCTGGGACGCCCCGAGCGATCTCTTGCTGTGATTTTTATGCACAACAAGCTGCAGATGAGCAGCAAAAAAAATTAACAAAAAAAATCACAGGAGAGAGCGAGGCAGAAAAAAAGTAATTTTTAATCGAAACGAATTAATGAGCAGCGCAGAAAGCGGAATATTTTTGTTGAAATCGTTAAAAGAAGCGCACGCCTGCCGATGATGATGATGTCCTGCAGCGCCAGCCAACAGATACAGATACAAACATAGTAGATACGGCACACAGTAACAAATGGATAAAGTAATAAATAATTTGAGCAACACTTTGATAATGAGTTAATTTATAAATATGATTTTTAACAAGTAATAATAAATAATATAAAACATGTGGTGTTATAGTCTTACTTCCGAATTATTAAAATTATCTGGTTAATATTTCCTTTCTCAGTGTATGAATCCAGCTATATCCCCAGATACAGATACAGCCACAGATACTACACTTTCAGATACAGATACAGATAGAGATACAGATGTGCATAGTTGGAGCAGCCGCTTAACCTTGACCACGCCGCCCAGCTGGGATGATGATGCTGCAAAGTTGATTCTCGCCAGAGTGCTTACAGCCCCTCGGCTCTCCCCCGGCCCTGGCTACCGCGGCTGCCACCAGCCACCACCTGTAAACGGCTTTTGGCAACAAAATCTGTCTAAATATTTTGTGGCCGGGAGCGCGAAACATTTATGATTTGTGGCCGCGCAATGAAAATGCGTTCATGGAAATGAGGCGAGTGATTTCGAGGCCAGCGAAAAAAATAAAGGCTAAAAATCGAGTGAGAGAGAAAAAACATATTGCATACATATGCGCGCCGCCTTGCCGGCCGGTGAAATAGCATCCACAAGATGTATCTGTATCTATGTAGCTGCTCCTACACCGCCCTGCCCGACCCGCCAGATGCTCCGTCGACCTGCTCTTGGCCCACTGAAATTTATGTTTGGTCATTAGCATCAACAAGCTCGCCTCGCCTAGCGCAATTAACTTTTCAAAGTATTTCAATTATTTTAATTTATCCGTGAATTTGGCTATCCATAAGTTTTTATGGCCAACGCCACCACCCCCACCAGGCCCCCCATAAATGCCATAAATAAGTGCGATTTTTTTTTTGTTCGCCCGGCTCCCTCAAAGCGGTGCGGCCCGTTTTGCCATCGGAACATTCTCAATTTCAATTGACTTTTATGGTTTAATTATTTACACGCCGAAAGTTGCATGAAAATTTCCATGGCGAATCGCTCGGTAGGCCTAAGTTGGTGGTCATGGCAACACAGCTGCCACAGTTCATTTACCCGCGAGGAGGAGCCTTGGACCGGGCCAACTATTGCGCATATTTGTTGATAGCAATATATGGGTGGTGGTCCATAAAACAGATTGAAAGGGTGTGGAGGGATCAAAGCCACAGATGCCTGTCCAATGATGGAGATGAATTTGATGGAAGTCCGCTATGGCTGGCCGAGGATCTATAACTTGTTGGTAATTTATTTGGGCAAACACTGCTTCTATATTTAAACATTCATTCAGAAACATCAAAACTACATTTATTTTTAGCCAAAATAACAGGGATCAACACGGGTATGAGTGGGTGAAAATCAAAATGGCATACATATGAAATAAATCTTATATAATTTATATCTCAAAGTGCGTTTTAAAGAACTTAAAAATCACCTAATCACTTGTCAGCCTCTCTTTATTATTATTATAATTTATTTTTTTAAATGTTTTCATTTTTTAGTTACTGATTTCTTATTCATTTTTCCCTGCTTTATCATATTAAATATTCCGTAACTATAGGGAATTTTTTCTACAAATACAAGTATTTATTTGCCCAAAGGTTTTCCAAACAATCGCTTCAATCTCTTGGCATACAAACACAGAAAACAGAAAACGATTTTTCAGCGAAACTATGATTCTCAGGATTCCAACTGAGGGGCGCCACCATTTCACAATTTTTACCAGCCTGTGGGAAGATTTTTGCTGCCGAATATGCGTGTCATGCAAGTTCATTGAAATTTTATTCTATTTCACATATTTGGGCGAATTTTCATTGGGCCATTGAAACCCTGGAAATCCCCCAAGCAAATATTTTTAGCGGTGAAAAGCTTCCACTTGGGCAACCGCAGATTTTCCATGCTGGGTCGTAGGCGAAACATTTCCATCATATATCAAACGGAGCGGAGGGCGCTCGCCACCAGGGATCACCTGGTGGTGGCCACTTCCTGGAAGCAAAGTTATCTCGAGACACTTAAAAAAACAATTCGAGTGAATTTGAGTGTGAATTTTAAGTTTTTTGCACAGATCGGGGCAGGCAGCTTCCAGCTGTGGCAGAAGCGATCCGCAAATCGAACGCATTAGTATCTTAATCATGCCTGTCACAGTCACAAATCAAGGCGATCCATCAGGCAAATTTGAGATGATTCTCGCATCTCACATTTATTTTACTTTATTTTGTTTATTTTTTTCTGTTTCGGATTCTGTTTCCCCGTCTGATCTGGGTTGCGATCGCACTCGTAATATCTGCAACCAGTTACGGGCTCCGGACTCGTAACTATATCTGCACTTACGTATATCATATATGGGCAGATCGCACATGACTCGATCGGTCGTTAGTGGGTTGCTAATTTATAAATAGCCCAGCTAAAATTAACTTTTTGCGGTTGGCATTAATAAAGGCAAATGCGATCGGTTTTAACTGGATGCTGGATACATTAGCAACCAGATCGGACTAAGGGCAAGCTTTATGAATTGATTCGGATCCAGATCAGATTGTCCTAAGTGAAGTATAATTTATAAAAATGTTTAGCCTACAAATGATATCCAAGATATGTATTCATTATTTAAATAAATTAATTTAATATATAATCAAAAGAAATTAAAATAAAGGAACAAAGTTATTTTAATTAAATCGGAGGCTTTTTATTCCAACCTTTATAAATAATTATTATCAGGTATTAAATTTTTTAGTGTTCATTATTTTAAATTTTAAGTTTGAGTCTGTTGCAGGGTATCAGCCCGTTGGCTTTTCGATCCACCTGATTTCTTATGTGATTGATTCGCATGCAAATTCTCGGGCACATTTGTTTTTATTGCAAATTTCTTTGGAACGAGTTGCACCTGAGCTGCAGTTGCTCCTAGCTGGCCCGCTCGAGAGTCCCCATGCAGTCACCTGGCCACATGCTGGGCTTTTCGGGGTTTTCACTTTCAAATCGAGCAGCACGCTCGACGCCGCTTGATTGACAGTCGGGAGTTTGAGTTCTCCTGGCACGGCGACAGGCCGCAAAATAACGAATGAGGCTTAATTAAATTACTTCACCGAATTACTATTGCTGCTCGGGAAAAACGAAAAGGGGGAGGCTGGGAGGGTGTCTGTGGCTATGGCTATATCTGGCAGATATTTACGTATGTGGAGTCGATCTCTGTGCATGCTAAAATAAATAAATAACCAATTTTTAATTGAATTTCTACCTACATTTTTAACCTGTTTGACGGCATTCCGTGGCAATCAACGTCTCACTGCCAGTTGCTGGAGTAGTCGTCGTCGTCGTCGTCGTTGTTGTCGTCGATGACGCTCGTTGCTTTTGTTTTTGTTTTTCTTTTTGTTGTTACTTTGATTGTTGTTGCTTGGCCTGTTGTTTTAGCCGCTGTTGCTATTGTTTTTGTTGCCTTTACGATATGCATAGTGTTTATACACTGGGAAAATATAGTGATCAATTCGGATCATTTGTAAAACGAGAAATACTAGTAGCCAGATCTATTAAGATCAGAAAGGAGGCAATTGAACTCAATCCCTTTATATTAATTGTTTGACTATTTACAGCGTCTATTTATCTAATTAAAAATTTACTGATTCTCGGCATAATGTCTACTGTTCCTAAAATCAAAAACCCTTTTCTATTGTTTAAGTTTTGTAATTGTTTTAGTTACCAGCTAATACCATTCAATTTCCTATTTTATTATTACTTGTTTTATAAATATATATATATATTTCCCTGGTATTTTGTACAGTGTAGTCTTGGCTGCTGTTATTGTAAATTGCTACAACCAAGCGCCGTTGCCGCCTCAGCAAACCTCGTGCTGTTTTTCATCTGCCTCTTCTCGCCGTTGTTATGATTTTTTCTTCTTTTCCAACGCACAACAAAGAAGACCTTTTGCAGCGATGCCCAAGCGGTGCAACAGGGACTCAGGGGCCGAGCGGGGGCTCTTATCAGAGGCAAAGAGGTGGGGAGGGGGCGGACCAGCGGAGACGGCGAGGCTACCGCCGGCTCAAAAGTGAAGTCAAGTGAAGTGATAGCCGCAGAAGCAGAGCGGAGCAGGAATGGATGCCTGGACGCCGGGAGCCCGTGTCCCACTCAGACGACGCCGAACAGGGTGACAGGGAAAAAGGGTTCCATTGTGGAAAAATATTTTATTTGATTTTATAATATTCAAGCAAGAAATATAATATTATTTTATTAATTATCAAGACATTAAAATTTTTTTAATTAATAATACGCGTTCAAGCTTAGAAATATGGTTGAAGGATCTAATCACTGTCTCAAAACTAGAAAATACAATATAGGAACTTATTTCGTATATTCAATAATAATATAAATATATTTTCAAATGCAAAAATGGTTTAATAATTCTAAAAATTTAAGGGCCCCCAAATTCCTAAAGATATGGAATCTTTTCCAAAAGGTTTCTGAAATGATAATATATTTAAACTTTTGTGCTAGTCATGTTGCTACCCATTTCTCTCATCACCCTGTAAAAAATCAATTTACAAAAGTATGCGTATGGCTGGCACTTTCTTGTCTTGATAAGCGATTTGCATCAGTTAAAATGGAGCATTTTAGAGCCGGAGTCGGCGGGCAAAGGCTGTCCGTAAAGAGTGTGAATGCACCGGAGGATGTTGACTTCACTGCAAATCTCCCTATTTCCATTACAATTTTAATAATTATAGCCACAAAAAAGGGGGAAACCCATTGATGGCACACATAAAAATGTCGCTCTTCTTGAGAGGCAACCATATCCTGTGTCATCATTGAAATAAAGATCTTTTAAAGTGCAATCATTCGATTTTTATGGTTTGTTTGCGCTGCAGTTTTGTTTGCTGCTGAGGTCTCCTTGGATTTTTGTGGTTGGCAACTAAGACATGTAAATCTTGTTATTGAATGGTTACAAAGATGTGGATTTTGAATCTAGTTTAAGCTTTTCGAATCCAACTGAAAGTGGTTTCAACTGACGTATCCAGCTAACTGTGAAGCCGGCACCCCTAATAACTATCTCTCTCACCGCCGATCAAGATGATCATGATGTTGTCAAACAAACAAAACAAACAGGGAACGAAAATAATAGTGGACCGATATCGAGAACGAGTTCTGTAATCAAATAAGCAACTTGAGGCCAATGAATAGATCAAGGCTTTATTTCCTTGGGCTTATAAAGGGTGATAATTGCTTAGAACATGTCTTAATTTAATTAAACTTAACAGATCACTGAAAACTGTCCAGAAACTTTAAAACCTTGAAAAAGCAATTGATTAGGTTTCGAAGAATTTATATTTAAATAGTAAAGCCAAATTCCATCCCACTACCATTTTAAAAAGAATGAATTAATACATAGCCCCGCTGGATAAGAAAACTTGCACAACTTTTATTTAGTTTTTATCCATTATTTTTATTTTAAGTGGAAAAATTGTGAATTCCCGTACGGACTAAGTAAACAACGGCCCCCATTCAATCAGAGCTCTGGGAATTTCCTGCTGCCCCAGTTATCGGCAGAGCAAAACATATGTTCGGCGTAACTACAGAATTCCTTTTGGGCCCGGACTCCTAAAGTTAAGTTCTGCCCTGAAACCCGCTGATTATAATAATTATTCTCAGTATACTACGAAATACAACCGAGGGACGGCAGGGGCAACCGAAAATAATAATAAACATTTGTCGGCCGACGGTTGTTATCGTTTTCAAGTTCGTTAGATCGAAATGCGCCAGCGGCAACAGCTGATTTAATCCAAAATGCCAAGAGCGCAAATAAAAATTAAATATAGAATGAAAACAAACAGTAACAGCCCCCGACATAACTGTAAATGTAAATGGTGTCTCTCCATTTGAGGCTTATCGAAGCAAACGCGCGCTGAAATAACGCATAAATAATAAATAAATAATTAGCATAAAATACAGAGATCCAGCCTGAACGAGTGTGAGTGTGAGTGCGAGTGTGAGTGTGAGCGAGTCGAGTGTGAGTGCCAAGTGATTTGAACTTTGAAGGCAAGACAAGTCGGGCTTGAGTTATGAATTTATCTAAAATCACAGCGTGGTGTCGTTGTCGCTGTGTTATTTCCCATTTGACAAGTGGTTTGGCCCAAGTGTCAGACGTGATAAATCATATTTGTATAATGAATATATATCTGCGAAATTGATATGATATGTAGTGTTTAGATGGGAGAAAGGCCGCGCGGGAAAAGTGAATTGAAAAAGTAACTCAAGTTCGCATCGAATATTAGGTATACGCCCCGTTAGCCCTGCCGGCTTAGAAATCAAGAGAAAAGGCATCCGTTGGATCCGGAGAAACTACAGCGTTTAGCATCTTCTGGGCGAAACCTGTATGGCCGGGTTCCAAAGAAGATGACCTTATACAATATATTTTCGAGAGAGAATAAAATATAAAAAGCAAAATTGATCAGTTCTCGATTTGACAGACAGAAGAAGACTTTGCCAAATCGCTTTGCGGGGCCACCTTGAATACGAGTTCATTCATCTTCGTTTAGCATAGAAGTTAAGCAGGTGACTTTGGATAGAGAAGTACGAGGGGATGTCTTACTTGAACCTCTGCTTATTCAAAGTCTGATAAATTGACTGATATCTTGGTTTTTGGCCTGCCATTTGACCAAGTTCAACATTTACAAGCTTCTCTGTTGAAGATACTTGTTTTATGTTTGGTTTTAAATTAAAATAAAGATTCATAACATAACCAATGATTTTACCAATTAATTTAATTCCGTAAATTACACCCAGCGACTTCTTATGCAACGCCCGTGGTTTAAGTCAAGGCGTAACTCTGTTTAGCCCATAAACCCATCGAGCACTATCGGATATCATTCTCGACTGCCTTGGGGCGCCACATCAGGCGGAAATCTAGCGCTAGCGAGCGGAGAACCGAGCATCGCACTTGGCCAAAAGGCAGACAGGGGCCAAAGTCCAAGCCAAACACCTGAATCGAGTCTGCGGCATTAGTTGGTTGCTGCGGCAGTTGCAGTTGCCACCTGTCGCTGCAGCAGCAGCACGCTAGCAGCAGCCTCTTGGAGCAATTCAAGTACAAGCGAATACCGATGAAAATATTTTTGTGGCTGTGTTGTTTGCATGGAAACGTGATAGCAAAAGTTGTTGCTGACCGGGCCAAGTTGTTGCTGTGCTGCTTTGCTGCCGTGCTGCCGAGCCGCATCTGCTTGTGGAATTTATTTATCGTTAAGAAATGCGTGTAAAATAAGTGAAACTATTGGGAGACGCTGCTACTCGCAGCGCTCCTGACCAGTTTCGTTTGCATGCGCCAAGAAGGGGCAGGGGAGTGTAGGGTGGCTAATGCCACCACTTTTGATAAAAATGTTGGCCTAAGCCAGTTACTTGTTGCTGCTCCTGCGCTGCTGCTGCTGATGACCAGTAGCCACTTAACTTGGCTGGTCAGCAAATTATTGCCGCATTGCTTAGTTGTTGTTATCAGCAACGTGATTTGCCAGGCCGTGATGGAGATGCTGATGGAGATGGAGATGCTGCGGAGATGTAGATGGCAGCCAGCTCCAAGCGGGCTGCTTCATTGCGTGCTCACGATTTTTATTTCATTTTTTGTCGAATTTCCGAAAGTGGTAGACCTTCATGGTCTCTTCGTCAGCTGTTGCTGCGCCGTAGTTGTGGATATTGCTAGTGCTGCTACTGCTGCGGTTGCTTAGTTTTGTTATCCGATTTTATTTCTGCACTCTTGCCCATTTCGATGCTATCAATTTCACACCTAGCCAACGGGTTTCTCGGGCGATCCGCGACTCTGCGCTTCACATATGCAAATAAACAGCGCAATTAATAAACTAATTGAGCTTAGTGGGGTGAACTTTAACACTGATTTAGAGCCAATAAAATGGCAATTGATTAGCAAGGCAAATCAACGAATACTGATTCCGATTTCGATTCTGATACCGATTCCGATACCCAGTCGTGTGTGGGATCTCGGTTTCCATCTCCATCCCCATCTCGATCTCGATCTCGATCTTGCCGGCTTATGCAATCGTGATCGATGTCAAATCCATGACAAAGTATAACCACGCCCAGCCAGTCACAGTCACATATAATTATTCAATTAGCCAAATGGCGTCATAAATTAACAACTCTATGGCAATGGTCAAAGGGTTTTTACCACGGCCAATGTCAGTGTCAGCCGCTAATTGTGATTTGTGTGGAATGCCGTAGATTTAGTTCATCCATTGCTATTGGCCCCATGAATATTCAGTTTGACATTCGATAGGCACTTGTCGCCAATGATAAAGTATAGGACTAGGGATAGAAGTTTTGCTTATGACCAGTGACAAGGCAAAATACATATCAAAACTGTTTTTAAAATTATTTCCTATGGTTTAAAAGCTTTCGTTAAGGTTCTAAATATTAAGGTCATATCTGCGTTGTGTTACATAAATAATATTTAATTATAACCAAAGGATTAATTTTTTCCTATAATATATAAACAAAAGTCCTGTTAGAAAAGAAGTCTTTCTTTGGAAAAAATGTATTTAACTTGAGCTTACAGTTAATTTAGACTTTTATTGAGAACTTTAAAGAAACAAACAAATTGTTTAATTTGATTCTAAATAAGTTGGTTGTAAATTTCAGTGTTACAAATCTCATAAGTCCTTCAGATACTGATTAAATTCATATCCCTTGCCTAAACTGACAAATTCGTACTCAAGAATTCCCAATACATCATTCATATTTCCTACAACACACTGATTTCTTCGTTATTATTGAAGCGCCTTGTTGAACTCCACTCATATAACGTGCAGCCTTATTTTATTTATCAGTTCGCCTTAGGCCCCATTTGTACATGATTCATAATATATAATATCTCTGCCCAGTTCACGACAAGTTCCAGTTTTCTCAGCGCGGTCAGCTGTGCGATTCGCTTTGCCCGTGCTGCCAGATTGTCGTTTAATTGACGATTGATCTCGCATTGGACACGCAGCCACCATGGCGTATGAGCGTTATTCCGAGTCACAGATCTATTTGAATATCGTTTCTTATTGGCTCACCTGGTGCACCTGCTGCACGTCGCTCAGTTACGCTCCAAAATCCACAAATCCTTTGGCTGCAACTGCAACAACAACCAATTCTGGCAGTTCGCGAACGCTGCATACATTATTCGATATTCGGGATACTCTCTATATATATATCCACAAGATTTCTTTACGCCGATTTCGGTATCGATATGGCCTATGGAAATCACTGGCACTTCACATGGTGGTCGCCAAGCCGAGACTTTGGATCTATCTGCACCACTTTCAGATACAACACCACGCACACACAGGCACTCGCGCACGCACACACACACCACAGCGAGCACCGCGAACACCACGCACACCCATGGATATGGATATGCGATGGAATTTTATTTCATTCGCATCGGAATCGGTATCGAATCGCTGACGAGCAATCGCGGAAACGAGAGAACTTCGCGAGCTGTTTTTCTGTTTCTGTTTCTGTTCTTCAGGCGATATGATGTCGATGTCGATGTAGCTGCTGATGCTGCTGCTGCTGCTGCTGTTGCCGCCGTAACTCTTATTTTACGCGACTTTATTTCGTTTCGTTATTGTCGTCGTCTCGCAGCCGCAGAAACCGCGAACGATTACAGCAGAAAAAAAGTGATTAGAGAATATACACAATCGCCTGTAATAAGCGAATTTCTGATTCCGATTTGGCGACACTCTGGAGCGACGAACGCTTTTTCGGTTCCGTACAACGAGCGTTGAGCGCAAAAAACTGAATGAGCGTCCAAAGCGGCCGAGGCAAGGCAAACAGGCAGGCAAAAGCGATCCGGCAGAGCCGACCAGCAACAACACCAGCAACAGCAACAGCAGCAGCAGCAGCATCTGTGGGGCTCAGCAACAACCACAGCAGCTATACACTCTTAGAAATATATACTAGTAGTAAATAAATATTGTATACATTTTTATTTCCATTTCATAGTGGGTTTCTCAGGGATAAAGCTCATATTAGGGATATAATAAATTAAAATTAGGAAGTCATTTAGCTCTTTATATTTTTAATAACAAAAAAATCCTTGAAAAATTTCACTTAAAATAAATACAGAATTTTCTATTGCTGTCATTTTTATGCATAAATATTTTTATACAAGAAACTACATATTTCTTTTATTTTACTGAAACTAAAAAGGATTGATTTCTCTTATTTCTTCTCCATGTAAGGTAGATTTGGTTCTCTGTAAAAAATAATACTTACATATGTGAAATGATTTTAAATTATGATGATATGATCCTGCTCTTGACGGTAAGAATTAAACACTTAAATTAAAATACAATTCATAAATATAAATTGAAAAAATAGACCAATAATAGTTTCTCAAGAAAAACATGTTGTTTTTATTACTAAAATAGAAGTATTGTCAACCTACTCGATTTTTATTCCAAGTGTAACAACCGTGGCGAGCTAGTTAGTTAGTTTCGAGCCAGTGTTAGTGAGAGTCGATCGCCACACACACTCGCACACACGCTCGCACACCAGCGCGGCAGCCCAGCATCAGGTTGCTTAAGTCGCTCAAAGCGCCATTTAAGTTGAGTAATTAAAACAAGCGGCAGATTTGCATGTATTCGTGACATGCTCGGCTGTGTGAGTGCGATTAATTATTAATCAAGCCAAAAAAAAAACAAGCAACGCTAAGGCAACAATAACAAACAAACAAGTCAGAGTCACTCGGGCAGCTGAAGACAATTACAATATTTCAACTCTCTCAGTCCCCGGTCTGCGATCTCCGATCTTCGGTCTTCCCTCTCCAGCCCGAGCTTGCGACTTTCTTCGGGTCTCTCCGGCAAACGGCAAAGACTGTTACACATTTGACTTTTCGGCGCTGCCCCAACTGGTTCGGTTTATTTTTGGCTCTAAGTCTCGGCCTTAGGACTGCAGCGTGGCTAATGCAAATCTAAATTGATTGCAAAATGCTTACTGGCTTATGACTAGACAATCTTTTGAGCAGAGCTCACTTGGAGTTGCCTGACTGTTTGGGTAGTTAAAAAACTTGGGAACCTCGGTAATGTTTTATATAGATTAAATGGATAGTTAAAGAGCATTCAACAGAGTTACCTAAATTTCCCAAAAATAAATAAAATTACAAGAAACAAATGTTAAAATTTATATTCAGTATTAGTATTTTTTACATCAACATTTTATTTTAAAATGAATTCTTTTGTAGTTTTATAGACTTACATTTGATCATGTTATAAGCTTTGGATATTTAAACTATACATATGTTTACATTTTTTAGGCATAAAATCTAGATTAAAATCATTTTTAAAAACTTCAGAAAGATTTACCCAAAAGAACTCCCTGGAACTTTTGTTCTAAGCTCGCCATTACATACAAAAAGGGATTTCAACGACATTACGTATACGCCGCATAATCCCACTAATTTCCCGCTTCAATCTGGCAACGCTGGCTGCCCAAATCCAAGCAGCACACTCTTAATTCATGCTGATCTTGTGCCCTCGTCGATGTTGTTGTTGCAGCGTAATTAAAATATTGCACTTGTTACTTTTTCCAGTCGCTGCCCCTCTCTCCCACCCTGTTCCTCGCTTCTTAGCCTTTCTCGTGCCTGCATACATATATTGTGTTAGCAGGGGGACCAACAACAACACTAGAGCTGAGGAAAAGGAGCAGAAAAAGCACAACAAGCATGCTGACAACATCGACTTCATCGTTCGCCTGTGTCGTGTATTAAAACTTGTTCATTGGAATTTTCTAATAAATCAATAAACGCAGACAACACAGTGCCAGGAGGGCGGCCAAGGGGCGCTGGAGTGGCGGAGGGGGAGGTGGCCAAGGGGCGCTTATGGCACACAGCTGGCGGCATCGACAGACAGAGGGGCAGACCGGCAGATAGCCGCACGCATCTCGCAGAGATTGCGCATTTTAAAAATAGCCGCCGCACATTTTTTTGAGGTTATGGAAAATTTCAGTTGTTGCCTAGTCGTTGTGATTATTTCTTGCTATTTTCCTTTCCAACTTGATCACCAGATCGCGATTGTAGGCTATGGCCAAGCGGCAGCATTGACAACACTTTCACACAGTCATTGATGATGCACATAGAAAAAAACTAAGTGAATCAAGATCAGTAGGTTGTAATGGGTTTAAGTCTTTTATTAGATTTCTTTAAACTTAAAAAAAAATAATTAAATGATCCCTTTTATAGTTTTCAAAAATATTAAGGAAAATAAACTAGGAACATCTTCAGATACTATATTTTTGTATTGTCAAAATATAATGATATTAAATTCGTGATTTCAGATCCTCAAAAAATAGGTAAACGAAAATATCACTTTTTTTAACGCCTGATAAATATTCCACTCAGAAATAGCTTTCATAGCTTCCAGATTAGAACCACAATTATTTGATCAGTGTGCATATCCATCGTGTCATACTGATTTTTTTTGTGTGGAAATTGTCGCTTGACGGCCTGCATTTCCGTAAATAAAGCGCTTGGGAAGTGGCAATTAAGTTAACTGTGGGCTGGCCACAACAATCAGGTAAACGCTGTAAATTGAACGTAAATCGATTGGCATTTTTTACATTTATTTTCTTTGTTTATATATATATTTAACGATCTCTCGTCTCAGCTTCCTATTCTTTATTTATTTTTACTGACAATATGGCCTTTCGATGCGGCAATAAACGTGGCCTATACGATTTTGTGTTGGTTTTTGTGCGTTTATCGCGACAGCAACAATGTTGCCACTAAATTTTCCATGTTCCAGGCCGATATGCTAATAGGTCTAATAGCTTTCGATTTGGCCCGCTTTACATGCGACGAGTCCGTTCGGCACATTCTAAATGTAAATAAAATGGAAATTCCTTAGAGTGGCACTGGCACTAGGCACCGGCACCGGCTGCTGCAAAAAGCGAGGCAAAAACTTGTAGAACAGGAGGAGGCACTTGTTGAGAACTTGGCTGCCTTGTTAAACGAGCCTGCAACACCCCAGCAGCAACATCACCACAACCAGCAGCAGCAGCAGCCGCAGCAACAGCAGCAACAATAAACAATGTTGCAATGCTTAATTATTTCAGCGGCAAGGAATTCCTTGGCGCAAACTTGAACTGCTTCTGGACTGTGGATGTTGCATGTTGCTGCTGCTGCTGATGTTGAGGCGAAGCGTAGCAGCAACTCGATTGCGCAGCCTTACACTTAAGGTCGTCTGCTGCAAAGTTTTTTTTCAGGTAGCTTCAGGTAGCCAGAGCGAGATGCAGCCCACAATCTCAATCTCAGTCACGTTGGTCAACGGCACCGCGGCGTCTGCGTCCCTTACACCCAAAGAAATGACTCACATGAAAATGAAGCCCCTTTTGGGAATATATTTGCACAAAAAAGAAATAATTTAAAATTACTCAAACAATTCCTCTTCTTCTGAGGAGAGATTAGCTTGGAGATTTTCTGGTTTAAGTTAGTTCTCAAGTCGCAACGAAAGTCATTTTAAATCATTAATTAAATGAGATTTTTGGTCACGAAAGATCACTCTTAAGTCCATTAATTCGGTTCAAACCAAATCTTTCTGCGTTCAAAATATTTAATAATATTTTCATATTGTTCGTACTTTAATATTTCAAGTCTTCCTAGGCTTTTCTTTAAATGTATTGTGGCTGCTGCTGCAGTTGCTGCTGTTGTGGTCTGCCGCACCTATTTGTAATGCATTAATAGCCGAGAGGCAAGAGGCAACATCCAAGATCCCAGCCAAGAGTCGATTGACATTAAGCTGCCCATTCGGCATATGGAGAGATCAGTGCTTTTGATAAATGGCAAGTTGCAGGCCGAAATTATTAATGCCAACATCGCTTAGGATAATTGTTTCAATGAACATCAATATCGAGATGATGCAAGATCGAAAAAGGTTGACGGCAAGCTAAAAGCACCAATGGAAACTTTATGAAATTGATGGATGCATTGGGAAAAATACGAATAATTTGAGTTATGTGACTTGGGGATAATGTATATTAAAATTCGATTTTTAATTGTTTGTGAGGCAATGTCCTTGTGGAATTTGTTAATTTAATTCAACGGAATTTCGTGAGGAATTTAACTATCTACCCCAAAGTGAAGTGCAAGACGTGGCCAGTTCATTGCCAGAAAAGTTCACTGTACTGCAATGAATCTCCCCTTCACACACACATCTGCTTCAAATTAAGAGATTCCAACCAAAGACTTAAGGAACTGAGTCACTGGCATTAGTCAAGTCAATTTCCCAGCAATATGCAAATACGCTTGTATTTACTTTTTTTAAATTTGTATCTCTTTTTCTTTTTGCCCCCAACTAAGGCATGTGACAAGAGCGTTAATTGAACTTTGCCTATATTATATTTGTTCGGAGTGAACTTTGCCATTGTCTAGACAAATTAAGAGCAGACAAACGAACGAAGCCCAGGCCAAGCCAACCAGCGAGCGAACAAAATTTATGTATGTCGCCGGAGGCGTTGAACACAGTGTTTAATTGTTGGCTTTGGGGCCACGCGGCGTATGCGCAATGTTCGATGCGTTTCGCGTGTGATAAGCGTCGTCGGCTTGTCTGGCGTAGATCGGTGGCAGCTGGTGGTGTTTGGTGCTCACTGTTCGGTGCTCGGCGTTCGGTGCTCGGGTGTGATGTCATAAGTCAACACACATCTGCCAAGAAGAGGAATCTATGCTATAGATCGGATCGGGGATCGTTAATTAAAATTTCCAGCGAGTACTTCATTAGCATCGTCGTCAGCTCCGGCTGCCACGCGCTGCTCAGCTGCCGCGCTCCAATGCTTAATTAATAAATCAACGCGACACTTGCACTCCATGGCCGTATCTGCTGCGATGCCGAGCCGATTGCGATGGCGATGGGTTCGGGGAGGATGAGATGCTCGCCGAGATTGTTGCCATGCCGTATGCACGGGCAGACAAATTGACGCGACATTCCACAGCCGGCCATGTGGGAGGGGAGTTGCTACTGGTGGTCACTGGTCACTGGCTAATAAAAATGTTAAATATAGCCACTGCCGATTATGATGATGATAATGACGATGATGACATCTGCTGTGCCGCAGAACGGAAACGGAAACGATTCTAATCGCCTGCGACAGATCTCGGAGTGAAGCCCTACCGATCCGATCCGACAGTGGGCAGCGTTTAATTGAAGGCAGCCGTCAATTGAAATACTTGCGACACATGTAATCTGAGCTAGCACTTCCTTGTAATCTCTTCTCAATTCTCTGTGGCGACCTTATTTCAATTCAATTACAGGCCCTTAATGTGGATTTTAAAACGATTTTCTAGGGGAGACATATTTCTTAAACGTATTTCTTAAACGGTTTTTAAGTTTTGAAAGAAAGCCCCACACATTAATAACTATGTAGTTTGCAATTTAATATTTTTGTGTATGCCCCCTTGCAGGGTATTATGATTTTAGTCTGAAGCTTAAAACGCTATGAAGGAGTCATTTCCGACCCTATAAATCATATATATTCTTAATTAGCATCGAGAGCAGAGTCTATTTAGACATGTTTTTAAGAAAAAAATATGTTACTCCATTTTTCAAAATTTTGTAAGGGGTTACATCGTTAAAATTGTCAAGAATTAAAATCGAGTTTCAGATGCTTAAAACAAAGTGAAGAAGTCATTTCCGACCCTATAAATCATATATATTCTTGATCAGCATCGAAAACTGAGTCGATCTAGACATGTTTGGCCGAAAAAAAAATTTTATCAAAATTTTCAAATTTTCAAAATTTTATACGGGGTTACATCGTTAAAAATGTCAAAAATCGACAAAAATTTAAATTACGTTAAATTTTAAACTTAGTATGCAGATTTATTAACCTTTAAAAAACTACCACAGAAAAGCTATCCGAACTGGAATTTATGCATTTTTTGCTTAGTTATTAGTTTTTTAAATATTGATATCCCCACAAAAATTGTCATCTATAAATATCGATTTGAAGGAAATACTTAAGGTGTTCTTAATGGTGTATTACGGCCAAAAAACGAATGATTGCCAAGCGTGATATATAATTCGATTCGCCATCAAAGTCCTAATTAATGCAAATTAAATGTTTAGATAAATAAAAATATTTTTCCACTTTTTCAAAATATGAAGATTTTAAAAAAATTATGAAACATTTTATTATAATTATTATTAATTTTTTAACTCATGGAACTATATTTATTTGGAAGGTATAATTAGAATATCTGTAATTTAAGAAGATACTTTAATCAATTATAATTTGTTATATCACATCTCATTTATACAAAAATATTTATACATATCTTACAGGATTTCAAACTGAGTTCTAAGAGCTTCTGATCTTGATTTAAATCAGTGATGTGTGGGCACTCCAGCTTCAAGTAAGGTACTTCATTAAACCTATGGTTACTAATTCCTGCCATTAATGGATGCCTGACTCTATCTATCGTTCACTTCTCCAGCGCATGACATTGATATCTGCGGACAATTCATCATAGAGACAAATGACTTTTGTGCGCAGCAGCTACTTAGATATCTGAGATCAGTCATAGTATAGTTTCAAAGGAATCAGAACTTAGTCATCGCTCTGCAGGCAGTTAATGCACTGAAAGTACTACGAGTGCGATGTGTGGGGGGAACCGAGTGTAGTTAATAACAAACCTAATCGAGCAAAAATAGCACAAGAGAGTGACTGGCGAATGTGATTATTTAATAATTGTGGCAAATGCGCGGCAAAATAATTATACTAGGCAGCGCTTACTAGGAGTAAACAATAAGAAGCTTTGATGGAAGCGAGCGGGGAAATCAAACAATCACAATTAGAAAAATATGCAGTCAAAGTGTTAGTTAGTTAGTAAAAATTGCTAAATTGCAACTGGGCGCGCGTCGCGTTTTAGTTTTCCAGCTGCTAAAAATAAAGCGAAACAAATAAATTTACATTTTTAATTGCAATTATCGCTGGCTATTGTTGTAGTTGCCTGCCGCCGCTAGCTCGCCTGCCTGCCTGCCTGGCTGCTACTGTTTGCCTTTGGCGTTTTAAACAATTAAGATGATTTATTAGCATCGCATTTTTATGAGACGCAGTACAAAAGAAATGGAAATTAAATGGAAATTACTCAGATATATTTATGCTTTCTGCGGTGATCGCATACACAAATTGATTTATCGCATATCTTTCTGCCACATAATTACGATCGCGACAGTATTCCGGCCCAAGAAATGCAGCAGTTGCCGCCTGGGCTGCCGATTTCGTAACTAGGAAATGATGGCACCGCGAGGCGAGAAAGCTAATTGCCATTTTATGCTGTCACTTGAGAGCGTTGCGGAGCATAAAGATCACAAAATATTTGAATTTGAATGGATATTAAAAATGTTAATGAAAAAAGTCGTAAAAATTTCATAGAGCAAAATTAAAGAGGAAAATCGTAAAAACAAATTTAAACGACTATTGCCCGTCGTGGCGGTTCAAGAGCAGCTCCATTAACGACGAGCTGCCCCACATATGTGAATGGGCGGGGGTCTAAGGCACGACAAGAAAATGCAGATCCATCACATTGGTACCCGTGTGCCCGGTGAGCACGTGGTAGTCGCCGCCGGCGAGATTCTTATAGAAGTTGTAGCTGTCGCAGTTCCGCAGCGTCTCGGCCAGTTCGTCGAGCGTGTGATCGCCCAGGTAAGACTCAATCACACTGCTGTGTCCAATGGCTCCGGCTGCATCGGTGGGTCCATCGATGCCATCGGTTCCGGCACTGAGGAAGGTGCATTCCCGCATTGCCTCGTCGCGATGCAGGGCCTGAGACATCAGCAGGGCCAAGTGCTGGCTCCGTCCGCCTAATCCCTGACCCGTGACCTGGTAAGAGATTAACAGATGATTACATTGATGCATTTTTATAACAGATTACTACTCACTTTAATGACTGGCTCTCCGCCGCATATGAGAAACAGTGGCTTTTTGCTATCCAAATGCTGTTGTAGAGCTTCTCTGAAGCCTGGAAAACTCTTTTCCCCAAAGGAGTACTTCTCCCGGAGCTGCTGGTCATGTATGCCCTGGTGCTTCGCCTCCTGGATGGCCTGCAGCAGGCGCTGATAGTCGCCAGCCACTTGAGCCACATCCCCTTGAACGGAGCAGCTGAGCACACAAGGAATGTAGCCGAGTTTCTCTGCCTCCTCTGCAGCCGTTGTGGTGGCTATCACATTGCTGCCCACGACGAAGACTTTGTGGGGAGGCAGCGAAGGGTTCACCTGCTGCTCCGATGACTCGAAAACTTTCTGAATCTCCGGCGAGAGCTCCTCCCACAACTGGTGCTTCTTCAGAATTTCCGCAGCGGATGCACTGTTTAAAGGTTGAATGGTGGGACCGCAGGCTATCAGCTCCAGGGGATCTCCAATGATATCGCTGAGAACGAAGGTCACTAGGAGACCCGCTTGGCCTGCGAACGTGGCTAAGCGGCCGCCCTTGATGTCCGAACAGGCGATCCGCACGGCATTGAGCTCCTGAATGCTGGCACCGCGCTTCATCAGTTTGTCTGCAATGGAGCGCTTATCCTCCAGGGTTAAGGGAGCCCTAGGCAGGGGCAGCAGGGCAGAACCACCGCCTGAAATGAAAACGAAGAGTACGTCCTGGGAGGTCATCTTCTTGGCCAGCTCCTTGATAGCCTGGGCTGCTTTAAGGGCATTCTCATCGGGCAGATTGTTGGGTGCTCCCTCGTAGACACTCAGGCCAGATGCGACTGGCTGATGGAACTGCCTGAGCGTGTTTACCGGAACACTCAGGACACCGCCCGCCGAGTGGTGGCCCAGGTCCTGATGCACCTTGTTAGCCATTCCCAGGACGGCCTTGCCGAATCCCACGATGTGGCAGGTCTTTCCACTGATGTCCTGTCCTTCGCCATTTAGTTTCACGCAGATCTCGCTGGGATTCTCACCCGGTTGTGGACGCAGATCGAATCGCTGGGAATCCGCGAATATCTTCTCTGGATGCACGGCGTTCACCGCCTGGACAAAGATCTGGCGCACTTGATCCCAGGTCTGTCGCTTGGCCATTATGTAAGGTGTAGCTGTCGATCACGGCCGATCCTAATCAGCGATGATGCTAAAATTCCAGTTTTACTTATCATTTTTCAAAACAGCTGAAAGATATAGTATGTAAACTAGAGATGGAATCAGCATCGATATAGTGGGGGTGCGAAAATCGATAGATTAGTTATTTAATTCAAATAAATAACTATAGATTGGTGCTAATTTATTTATGAAAATAATTTTTATGTAATTATAATACCAATAAATATTTACTAAATTGTTTTATAAATAAGTATATATAACAACAAATTATAATATATTATTTCTGTTGGTCCGGCAGCATTGATAAAAATCGAAAGAAAGAGCGTCTATAACATAGGGCTCAGGCTCAATAGCTGACTGCTATGCCACGCAGATGTAAGTATCTTTTACATTGTATCTTTGACTCATGTAAAAAATGTTAGGTATAGTTTATGTATATACATATGTAAAACTGTGTAAAATATTTTCTTCTACTTGTTTTCGAAAGTAAAATGTTATATATTTCAAGACCATACCGACAATCAATTATATAAAAATATGTTTCTTTTAGAAATTAACAAACTGTGTAAAAATTATCTGTACTGTATCTGTAAAGTACTTTTTTTAATTTTCCCGCATTAATGAACTTTGATTTATTAATTATTTTGTACTTACAGAGTATTCTTGTTTCGATCAAATGTTTGCTAACTTGTAAGCTTATTAAAGCTAATGTAAATTGAAAAGTTATTCAAGTATTACAGAGTGCTTACGATTTTACTTTAAAGCGTTTTTATTTCAACATTCAGTTCACAATTCGTTGCAGCAGGTGCTTGATCGCGAAAAACAAAATAAATAGTTGTTATTATTAACACTTTCGCTGCAATCTATTAAACAAACTTAAACAATTTTCTGATGAAACGATTTATTGATTTGACTTTTAACGGATTATTTAATATATGACTTTCACTGACACTGACATAAGAAGAAAATAATAAATATATAAAAATAAATAATTGCAATTGGGTAACACCAATTTCTTTTATCTGATTAACTTATTTTGTTCATTATAGAAAAAGGAATACATTCCTCTGGATTAATAAAATTCAAAGTAATCTTTTCCTTGCCTAAAAAAAAATACTCGTATTCTTTAATAGAAATATTGGTAACTAGCTTTACTTCTTAAAAGTTTAAAAAGAGATAGAAGAATTGACATATTCTCGTTCGAATTGTAATTAGGTTTACTACTTATCTGTGCAGTAAACACAAAATAAGTTATAATAGATATTTGTTCTTTAAAAATATTTTTCTTTTATTTTTATTAGGAACTTACTGTTTTAGTTTATGATTACATTTTTAAGTAAGAATTTTAATTAAGTTCACTATCTGTATAGTAAATACCTTCAGTGTAACGACTTCCCCGTGTTTCGTAAAAGTTTGTTTGGTTTGCTAATTAAGAACAGAACAGTAAAATCACACACTTTATCCAAATGGCAATATGAAATGACAATTTCATGCCACCTTACACCTGAATTACAATGACCGCTTTAATGCGAAATTTTCAACCCTTTAAAATAGTAAAAACGTATCTAAGACTTGGTTTTTTGAGTTTTATTTTTATTTCGAACACAACCGCCGTGACTACCACGCGAACTTCAACTACTTTCGTTCTCGGGCGACTCCGATCGAAAGTGACACCGATATCCGGCACCTGTGTGGGTGCTTATGTATGCCACCACCCAATCTTCGCTAGACCGATCGCAGTCCCCGATAGCCGCTCCACGATCCACCTTAAATAGCTGCCGCTCCCGGTGGCCAAAACTCAGTTTACGCACAGGCTTAGAAGTTTATGGGACATGAAATCGACGGCTTGGCTCTCTCTGCTGGGTGAGTGGATCGAAGAAATACAAATGTTTGGAAAATATTTCTAAAATATGGTATATTCTTGGATGGACAGCTCTGGCGTGGAGTGTGGAAGCAAATCCCCTGCTGGGATTATTAAGTCCTGACTGCAAAGTCGTTCGTGGCGAGTGCCCCCATGAGAATGTGACCTTCTGGCTGTACTCCAAGTAAGTAAATTTGAACGTAAAAATTAATAATTTATTTGTAAAATAATTCCCTAAATTATCTTCTTTTTCTATAGCTCGACCCGAGATAAGCCCGTCTTGCTGAATCCCCTTGACCTCAATCCTTGGGACTTCCAGCCGCCGCGCCCCCTAAAGATCCTGATCCACGGCTACACGGGATATCGAGACTTTTCTCCCAACTCCTACATACGACCCGTGCTGCTGGATAACGAGGACGTATACGTAATCTCCATTGACTACAAGCCCTTGGTACCTGATCCCTGCTACGTCTCTGCCGTGCAGAATCTCCCGCTGGTCAGCCAGTGTCTGGCCCAGTTGATCAACAACTTGGTGGATCGGAACATAGTCCCAAATGAGAATATCCATCTCATTGGCTTCAGTTTGGGGGCTCAGGTGGCGGGTCAGACGGCCAACTATCTGAAGAGGAAGCTGAAAAGGATCACTGGACTGGATCCGGCCAAGCCCCTGTTCATCCTGGCGGGAAACACAAGGCGATTAGATCCAGGAGATGCGGAATTCGTGGACGTCGTTCATACCAATGTTTTTGGCAGGGGAATGTTGAGTCCCATGGGACATGTGGATTTCTACCTCAACTTCGGCTACGTCGTACAGCCCGGCTGCAAGGAGGAGATGCCCAACAGTCCAGGCAGCTGCAGTCACGATCGCGCTCCTCAATTCTATGCCGAGTCCATAAACTCCACCAAAGGCTTCTGGGGTCGCCAGTGCGCCAGCTGGTTGGCGTATCTTGTGAATCTCTGTCCCACAAGTGGGAAGCAGGAACTGATGGGCTACCACGTATCGCTGGAAGCGAATGGTTCACACTTTCTCGTTACGGCGAGTTCCGCGCCCTTTGCCCTGGGCAAACAAAAGGATGTGGACAATAGCCAGACCCTAGCCCAGTTTAGGCTAAGCCCGGACCTCGACGAAATCCCGCCTGACTATGAGCCGCAGCTGCTGGAGGCCTTCCAGGAACTTGATGCCACTGAAGTAATTGAAAGGACGAATGAACTGGACAAGCAATTGAACTGGATCCATCGGGAGGAGGATGAACCCTTAGCTAGAGCCCAGTTATGAAATTATCAGGGGTAGATATATATTTACTTTAAAGACAAATTAAGCAATTAATTGGATTTGTCATATAAAATAAAATTAATAATTTATTTAGAAATATTTTAATTCAAAATAAAGTGTATACAAGTTTATAGCGAATGGGATCTTAAAAAACTAAATGTTTTTCATTAATCTATTTAATCTATTTAATTTCAGTGGGATTTAATTAAAATTTATTTCATTTGATTTTAAAAAGCAATATATATTTGAAAGAATATAAAAGCACCTCAAAAAGAAAACAACATGCATTTCCTTTAATAACAAATATCTACCGTAAAAAAATATAACTTCCGCGTTATTAATAAATTCGTTATGTTATCACAGAGTGGCTTGAGCTTACCCTGCATTTAAAATATTCTTTTTTATTATTATTATGGTTACCTCTCGGCATAACCTTCCTCTTCCATATGCAAATTTTTCATTCTTTCGCGCTCTAACGTAAATATTTTCATTGCCAGTTTCTATCGCCTAGGCCCACCCGCAGCGACCTTGACCCACTGCCTCCCCCGCTCGCAGCCTTGACTTTTATCACCTGGCAGTGTGTTTTTTTTATATGGGCCCTCATTTTGCATGCCATTTTTAATGTTGGACCGTGCAAATTTAATAGAATAGACGCTAGAACGCGAGCTTAGAGCAGTTTGGGCCTTAGTCATGAGCGAATATCACACGGAGTTCCTCCTTCTCCTTCTCCTGATAATCTTCGGTTTCTGCAAGGGAGAGAGGCAGCTGCGCGGTTGGCTGCCTGAGTTTTGCGTCTTTGCCGATCACGAGTGTCCCAATTCGCGGATTACCTTCTGGCTTTATACCAAGTGAGTGGTGTTAAATCAGGATATAGAATGTAAAGATAAGCTCTGTGATCTTCCAGCCAAACCCGCAATGATCCTGTGCAATTGGATCCGCTCAATCCTCGGGCGGAAATCTTCGAGCCTCGCCTTCCGCTAAAAATACTCATACATGGCTTCATAGGCAACAGGAGTCTGACACCCAATCTGGAAGTGAGGGATGTGCTGCTCCAGACCCAGCCAGTTAATGTGATCTCAGTGGACTACGAGACATTGGTCCGCTGGCCCTGCTACTTTCCCTGGGCCGTGAATAATGCTCCCATTGTGTCCGAGTGTCTGGCCCAGATGATAAACAATCTCCTCTCTTCTGGGATTTACAGACGAGAGGAGATCCATCTGATAGGCTTCAGCTTGGGTGCCCAGGTGGCTGGCATGGTGGCCAACTATGTGAGCCAGCCACTGGCCAGGATTACGGGTCTGGATCCGGCGGGTCCCGGTTTCATGACTCAGTACTCGCTCCAACACAAGCTAGATGCCAGCGATGCGGATTTCGTGGATGTCATTCACACCGATCCGTTCTTCTTCTCCATGCTGCCGCCGATGGGTCACGCCGATTTCTATCCGAATCTTGACCAGCTCAACCAGCGAGGGTGCAGCTATATCAGTAACTGGCGGTTCTTCAACTGTAATCATTATAGGGCTGCAGTCTACTATGGAGAATCCATTGTCTCCAGAAGGGGATTCTGGGCACAGCAGTGCGGCGGTTGGTTCGATTTCTTCACGCAGCGTTGTAGTCATTATTCGAATATGCCTAACTCGCAGATGGGTTACTTTGTCTCAGAGGAGTATGGAATTGTATAATTAATTTTTACAATATTATTAAGATATTATTTATATATTTCAGTGCCGCGGGATCTTACTTTCTGAGTACCCACGAAGTTTCTCCCTTTGCCAAAGGACCGCTCATTGATGTTGAAATGGATATAGCTGAATATCGCAATTTTTCTAATCTTACGATTAACTGAGATTAAGTTTGTTATACTTCTGAATAATTTGTTAAATTATTCTATTAAATATATGTGTTTAAGTATCTTAAAACTGAAAAAAAAAGATATTATGTCCTCATGATAATCTAACTTATTATGAACTTGATTATTGAACTAATCAATGTATTCAATTAATTATATTAAAACTTTTTCATGTTAAATAAACTAGTCTACGAATAAGGATACAATATTAACCTCTAGTGGAAAGTGTATATTAAAATTATTAGTATAAAACCCGTCTTTATTGCTTTTCAATTAAAAAAAATATTATATATAATATATTAAATATTTTTACTTATTTAATTAATTATTTAATTAGCAAATTTTTTGTTCAATTCTGGTATTAAAATACCAAAACAAACCAAAAGCTTCCAACGCTGAGCGAGCTTAAATAATCTAACGTACAATGAGCACGTCGAATGAGCACGTTAAAACGAAAGACTTAAGACACGAACTCGGGCGTCAGTTGCTCACCAGAGCGCCATCCAAGCGCACGTGTCCGCAGAGTTCGTGGTGGAGAAAGCCGCCCAAATTGAATCTCCTCGAGAGACCGCGTGCGGTCCCGCAAAAAAACATAAAAGAAGTGTGGTAAAATATAAAACCGAATCAATTTGAGGCAGCCGGAATTATGCCTCGCCAGCTTTGTCGTCGTCTCGCTGTGCGCTGAAATCGAAATCGAGTCCAATGACCAGCTCTCGAGCTGGTGCTTAAGAAAGAGTTTTGAACTTTAAGCCACAACCGTCGCCGGTCAACGAGCAGGCCTTGACCCAAAGCCAAATAGAAGAGTTATAGCCCAGTTATATAACATCACTTTCGACTGCAATTGAAACTAAGAGCACAGTGAATTTGCAAAAAAATAATTAAACAAAAAAGAAAACAAATAGTAATAATATGTGGCTCGAGTGTGTGAAGAGACCGCGTTGTGCATCTTTTTGGCTGCAGCTGCTCTGCTGGAGTCTTGCCCTGGCCCGCCTGGAATTCGCCGGTTCGTATTGTCGTGTACTAAAAGAAACTTTGCGAGCAAAGGAATGCCCAATGCTCAAGCGAGATAAATTTAAGTTAAACTTTTACTTTCGCCCTGTGGCTTGCCGTTTGGCACCTTTATTTTTGGCCAAAGCCGCCATGCCTTTCTTTTGGCCCTGTCATTGTTGCGCCAGTTGTTGTCGTTGCTGTTTATGTTTCTGTTTCTGTTGACATTTCCAATTGACGTCGGCATAAATTTCAGTTTTAACTAGTTGCACAATAAATTTAGCCACCGAGCAGCTCGCTTTTCCCTTCCGTGGAGCCATCCAATTGTGACCTTGCCTCACATTATTGGTCAACAATAAGACTCGTATATAAATATCTCCGAGAGTATCTCCCCGAGTGTTGCACCTACAAGTACACACAAGACATCATTGGATATTTCAGTTGGTAGTGGCTCATCCATCCCACACACATTAAGAGGTACACTGCCTTGTCACGGCGCGACTTTTGTAATCTCTCGCGCCTCGTTAATTAATTGGCCCCGACTACCGTTTTGAGTATGTTTTTTCCCCCTCTTTTGGCGCTCTGGAATCGCTCATAATTCGGGTCTTATTTTAATACTCATATTTATGGATGTGCCCCTACACCTTGACACTCTTCGCAGGTGTGTTTGTTTCGCAGCTCTTGCGATATTTACTGCCAGGCATTGTGTTATTGTTGCTACTGCTACTGCTGCCGATGGAGGTGTCATCGCTGGGACCGGCTAATGGGGCGTATGCGCGATGGCGGCGTGCGTGTCACGGACCCACCCGGATTCGGAGGGCCAGGGACAGGTCCACGGTCAGCAGCTTAAGGCTTTTCGAATCTAGAATTAAGGGTTCAAGCGAGGGCTATAATTAATCACGCTTGCAGGTTAATGATCCCAGCGAAACCTTAGCAATTATGGCCACAAACTGGGCCAACAATCTAATGAACTTGAAGCTAAGAAATACCACATAATAACCACATATTAAGCAATTTAATAAGAATTTTGTGAACATGAACGAAACACAAACAAAGCCTTGAGATCAAGACACAAATCTCTACTTCGATTTGGATCCGGAGTCAATTGGCCAATAATCCGCATGTAAAAGCCAAAGACAACAATGCCATGAGTCATGGCAAACAATTCGGGGCTATAAACAAAAAACACAAAAACCCATAAACAAGCTGAAAACAAACCAAAAAAAAAGCGAAGAAAAAGCGAGCCAACCCAAAGTCATCTTTCACTTAGCAGGCGATGAGTATGGTATCTCGTATTTATTTTGGTTTTAGTTTGTCGTGGCCAACGTCTAATTTCGTTTCTCTCCTTCCGCATTCGAAGGCTTCCGTTTCGGGCCTGATTTGTGTTAGTTGGGCAGAGTTTTCCCCCGCAACTGCAACTTCCCCCATGCCATTTTCCCGCCAAAAAAGTATAAACAAACCGGAGGAAAGGCATTTAATTGGCATGCGTAATGCCCGAAAGAAAACGAGAAAATAGAAAAGAAGCAGGGAGGGGGTTAGCTCACTTTTTTCGGCTTACATAAGACTAAAAAAGCGATTGTGAAAAACAAATGAAAACAGAAAACCCGAAACAATTGAGGCATGACCATTGCTAATTGAAGAGTGGTTAGCGGTTACTAAACGCTGATTTTGTGGGGGAGTGTACATTATGTTTGCCTGCTGCCGCTGCTGTCTGATGTAAAAATACGCCAGTTGCATGATTAATTCGTCCAGCTGCTGCTGGGTCTACCGATTTTCTGAATGACAACATATTAGCGTGTAATGACAGTATGTCTCTGGTACATATGAGTGCCCTATAAGGCAAGAGCCGCTCGTACCTGCGAATATTTCCCGTGACCAACCAACCGACAAGAGCCTGCATCTGCAACAGTTTTCCCATACCGGTTGCATGACTCCGGCTCGCGGTTATCGCCCAAAGTTCGAGTACGAGTTCGAGTGCGAGCACTCCAAGTGGATTGCAAGTGGGCCACTTTGTGGTTGGTAATTGGTAGTAGGTAGTAGTTGGCATTTGGCGCCACCAGCTGAGCTAGGCTGAAGGCCGATTCTCTTAGATTTTTAATGTGCCAATTTGGATTCAAAGCGCATTCCGGCGGCTTCTTACGCATGCGGTGAGCTAACGTTGCTGCCAGTGACAAAATATTGGCTTACAGGTGGAACTAGTTCGTAGAGTAGGATTTAACTCATGAAATTCTATTTAATGATTACATTTAAACAGCATTTTAAAATATTTATTTTTGTGAAAGAAAATTCACAGAAACGGTAAGGCTATAGTTAAAAAAAAAGAATTTAGAATTTTAATTTCATTTTTAACTTGTTAGTTTGAGGTAGAAAATCTTAACAGCATTTAAAGAAGTCTATTTATTGCTTTAAAAAAATTATTTTTATTTAAATTTAATTAATGGCATTAAAGATATTTATACTTATTGATATCTGATTTTAATAATTTTTCAAATACTCTCTAGTATTTCCATTTGATTAAAACTACTTGGTATAATGGTTCGATTATTTGTTTCATGAAATAAAATACAACAAATATGAATAAACTAAAATTTTAAAACATTTGTATAAATAAATATCATTACAAATCGTTGAACAAATTATCTTTAAGCAACATTACATTTTTTCTCAATATAATGACTCTTACTTTTCAAACCTCGTTAATAGCGTCAGGCTAAAATACCAAGACAATATCTTAATGCAATAACCAACCGGCAGAACCGCCTAGGTAAACTAGCTCCACAAAAATGCGAACCACCCGACGCACATCTGTTCCCAGCCAACGAGCTTCAAGTGTCGGATAAGCCGATCTCAAATGGGTTTTCCTCGTGAATCAGCGAATAAATTACGCATATTCATTCCGCATCCAGTTGTGGCTGCCAGCTCCAGTTATATCATGAGCAGCACGTTTTGTCAAAAATAACAAAATAAAACCAGCAAACAGCAAACAAAGAGCGTCACTTCCGTTTTTGGCGCTACTTTTACTTTCTGCAGCAGCGGCAGCATCGGTGCTGCAACAGCCGCAGCCACACATATTGCCACTGCAACAGCCACAGCAATTGCATGACATTTGCAGCGTGCCAAATTGCAGGCATTCAATGTCGCTGCCAGCGGCTTATGCAATTAAATGTAATATCGGAGAGCGAAACTAGTTTGTCAACTCGAGTGGCATGTCTCGAAGACCGAATATCATATCCGAATCTCCTACACTATAATTTGAGCCAGGCTTCATATGATATATAAATTAATTCTGTATTTGTTAAGATCAATCTTCACAGACATACTATTATTAGGTTGGACTTAAACAATAGTATCTTATTTGTTTGTCATAGTAAAAGGTTTTAAGTTGTTCTTTAATAATGACAAACTGCTAAATTAATGTTAAATTATTTAAATTGAATTTTAAATTGTTTTCTAATTTATTTTTTATAATATTTACCTTGAAACATTTCTTCCTGTGCACCTCTCCACAGCTGGCCAAAATGCGGGAGTTGTTGCCGCAGCGGTGGCGGCTGGCCAAAACCAGACGCAGGTCTATGTGACGGAATCCTGCCTGCAGAAGCCGTACCGGTGTCCCCACCCAAAGATCCAGTTCTACCTGTACACCCGGCGCACCCAGGAACAGCCGGAGTTCATAGATGTCCTGGACGCCAACGCCCTGTACTACACGCACTTCAATCCGCGGCATCCCACCAAGATCATCATCCATGGCTTTGGTGGCGGCCGAACCCTGAGTCCCAGCCCGGATCTAAGAGAGGCCTACTTCAGCGTCGGCGAATACAACATCATTATCGTGGACTATGCCGATGCAGTCAAGGAGCCCTGTCTTAGCCAGATGGACTGGGCTCCAAGGTTCGGCAGTCTGTGCATTTCCCAGCTGGTGAAGTACCTTGCCCGGCATCCGCGTGGGGTCCAGCCGGATGATCTGCATTTTATTGGCTACAGTGTGGGTGCCCACATTGCCGGACTGGTGGCCAACTATCTGAAGCCCGAGGAGGGCAAGTTAGGCAGGATCACGGCCCTGGATCCAACGATATTCTTCTATGCGGGGGCAAATAACTCTCGGGACCTGGACACAACCGATGCTCACTTCGTGGACGTGTTGCATACCGGTGCCGGGATCCTAGGTCAGTGGCACTCCAGTGGCCATGCGGATTTCTATGTCAACGGTGGCACCAGACAGCCCGCCTGTGTGGGATCGGCGACCTTGTTCCGTGAGTCTATAAAGGGGTTTGCTTAGCAAACACAGCATTAATTATGCATTAACCCCCAGAGACCTTGGCCTGCGATCACACGAAGGTCACACCGTACTTCATCGAGTCCATAACCACGACGCGGGGCTTCTATGCGGGACCTTGTCCCAACTTGTTCACCTACCTGATAGGCTGGTGTGAGCCCAAGGACTCGGAGTATGTGCTGATGGGCGAGCACTGTTCCCACAAGTAAGAGGTGTCAATCTCAAAATGGATTTAAATTTCTAATCTTAAATTCGTTTAATTCCACGACAGAGCTCGAGGGAACTACTACGTGACCACCAATGCCAAGGCGCCCTTTGCTCGCGGCTTTCCGGGCAAGGGGCGCTCCAATGGGGAGTACCAGGGAGTGCGGAGATAATGCTGAGCTCTATTACCCATTAGATCGCTTTTGTTCATTAGTGCAGGCGGTTTCCCAGAGGTGCAAAATTCTTCTCTGATTTAATTTGAAACCTTTTGGTTGACCGCCTGCATTTCTGCATCTTTTACACCGTAGCACTCATGTGATTTTAGCTTGTTTCCTAATTGTGTAAACCGATTATTTGATACCTATTTATTCCATATTTTTGTTGCTAGTTCTAACTGCCGCCATTGTAGTTCCGGGACTTGTACAAATTACTCGTAAAAGATCTAATCATTAAGTCGTAGGCTGAAAATTGTGTGAACTGAAATAAAAACGAAACGCACTCGATATTTTGGCATAATTTTTAACATGTTCGTTTTATTGAATTCCAAATACATTTCTTTAGGTATAATTTTGTTCTGTTTAATTATGATCTGTAATTATGGTATTTCGTATATTCAGACCTCGTGAATGGGTATCAGTTCCATATTTCGGTTAACCAAATGGAAATTACATGTGTGGCCAATTATATATATTATCAAGCTGTATGTTAAAATGAATAGATATTTACTGTAGCCCGAGCCTTACTGGTTTTCTTTAACTTTTAGGAGTATTGTTATTTTTGTTTGGTTTTTAATGAGCATACACTGAAATACACAAGTATATATTAATTAATTTGGTTTAACTACCATACAAATAATACAACATGGGCGGGTGTTGCCAGAAAAGGGATCTCGATTCGTGTCGTTTATGTTAGTTAATTTAATTTAATTTTGATTTAATGTTTAATATTTTGTATACAGAACTCTCAGTAAACACAAAGAATATTTTGTCACTAGATATATACACAGTTCAAGTACTCGATTGTAAGTTACAGTCACTACATTCGATTTACCTAACCATTGGATACAGTTCCCTCTCTGCGGCTCGCCGAAGAATGGTTTTACCTTATGGATTGAGTATTTATCTGAGTTATATTAATAGCGATCTATACTGTTTGCGGCATTATGACCTTGTGCGCCTATATTTCCGGATGAATGTGCCTGGTTGCCCAGCGGAATTATGGGGTTGTGTTCACTCATAACATTAATGTTTGGCTAGTCGTTAAAATACCCTAGATATAACCCGTTTCCGTGGTTTAACGTTAATATGGGTGCGCCTGTGTTGTGTTTAGCTATGCAGTTGGTTAAATTTGGCATTATGTACACTTAAATTACTCACAAAAGCATTTAATGATGGCATTCAGCTACTAGATACATAAAAATACTTATTTACAGTGCGTCGCGTAAGTAGCAAGCAAAAGACTTAACCGTGGCTTTCTGGTTAACATATGTCTATGTCATTATTGTCCACACAGCCCCGAGAGCTTGAGTATCTCTCAAAAATCAAAAAACAAAACCTAATAACATAATTAACTAAGGTGAGTTCGTGGCAGGTGAGAGTCTCGTAGGTGTTCGTCTCTCCTGTAAGAATCTCGAGTTAAAAAGAAACCATACTCGTTCGAATATGGCTCAACAGTATCTATGATTTTATGTACAAAATGGATTTCTTCACTATGCTAATATTACACATACGCCCCAGTGGCCAATAGTTTGTTTGAATTGCCCGCTAAAGGCATTATTCGCTCAAAACTTTTGCCTAAAAGTAAAATGATAAAACACAAGTGTAACTAATAGGTACGAGACCATTGTAATTAACCTTTTAGAAGCTTATTCCGTCTAAGTATTGTCGCTTTCACAAGCAGTGTTAATTGTTAAATCTGCAAGGGAAGAGCATTCCCACAGAGTGTAACTTTAAAATTGTAATAATTATTTGCTATCCGATTATTTAATTAAAGTAGCTATCGAGTATTTGCGTAAGTATTTATTCGCTGCGCTGTACAAATTACGGTATAAGAATTGACTCTTTTAGTTAGAAAATTTTCACACTTTTAATACATAGTGATTTATTTGTGAATAATTTATATTACCATTAAATAGTTATCTATAATTAAATACATTAATATAGTTAAGTACCTTGCGATAATATACACACGATTAGAAGTAATGAAAGTAAGTGCGTCTAAGTGCGTGTTTTGTGGCAGTAATTGAATTTTTAAATAATAGTACTAAATTATAATAAATTATTTAATTGTGCAATTGTCAACATAATTAAATAAGTGCTAATTGTGCATTTAAAAGTTAAGTTTGTGCGATTCAATAAAGGATTGGTGCAATGTTAACAACATATATAAGAAACAAATTAAATTATATATTTAAGAATGTAAAATAATGGTGCTGAATTTATTTACAATCTACCGAATAGTTTTCATAAATTTAATCATTTAGAGAGATTTAAAGAGTGCTAATATAATATGTTATTATTTGAGTTTCACGAAAGAAAGATTTTTAAAACATTGAAAAGTTTAGTAGTTTAAAAGAAATGTCTTTTCATCGAAATGAGACTCAAATGTAAGTATATTTATAAATTTATTGATGGTTTTGAAGTAATTTTAAATTTCAAAGCCATTAGAAGTTATAAGAAAGGACTCAAAGTATTTTATTTGAGACAAATTTGAAAAATTCAGTTGAAAACACATGCAAATTGGATTGGCTTTAAAATTCCAAAAAAAACTGAAACCACTTTATATAATTTATAATATTTATTTACTGTCTATTAAGTAGTGAGCATATGAAGACCAAGTCTGAGGTTATATGCGCCTACCACTATCTACTTAAGTGTTATGATTTTAGTACCTACATCATGCCTTGCTCATGAGACAAACAAAAACTTATGTACTCAACGGAAATGGGGTATTATGTATGTATATTCGATTAGCTAGTACTTTTTATGGTTATCATTCGTGGCGAACATCAACAATTGCTTAGGTTTGATTAAAATGTTCTCGTGCTTATGTGCATTAATTCTTTACACAGAAGGTAATATCGTCAACGGTAATAAAACTTGCAGCCTGCACTGGCTAACTGCAGAGTTAACAACAATCTTTGGCTATATTTATATATATATAATTCTGCATACACCCTTTATACGTATATATTGAGTTAAATATAAGTATTACTTTCTTTGAGACGTGGTGCGTGTCTGGATTATGTGCGGTTTATGATATACACATGTGTCGAATATGTCGAATATATATTCCAGTAATTTCCCTTTCTTGTGCTTACCCATTGCTATGCATTTTGGTTTCATTTTTGTGGAGCTTGTAAATAGAAATTCGCGGAAGCGACGCCCTAAACTATACTACTCGTTAGTGCGTCTGTGGGGCATTGTGGTTGTGGTAATGGTAGTGGCTAACGGTATTGCTGTCTCTGCATATGTAGTTTCTCTGTTAGGTACATAGTTTCATTGTGTTAGTGTGGCATGTGGAACTCATTCATCATTCGCTGAAAACTCATTACACTTTAGTTATATTTGTAATCGGCTATTTACAGGGATGCCCAGGCAGAGTACCTTTAATCACTTCCTTAACTCGTATACATCCGAGAACTATAGAGGACCACGACTGGGCATCCCTGACTGAGAAATTTCCGGACTTGAGGCCTTGTGTCTGTTTAATTTAAATATAATTTTAAATGTTAAACATATATATTTATAAACGACAAGGAGTTTTTCAATGGTAATTAACACATTTCCAGACCAAGGCCCCAGGTCCAACTATCTCTTGTGTATTTTATTTATATCTTTATATTTAGTTATATCTTTCTGCTAGGATTTCCCTGCAGAACCAAACTCATCGAGGAGAGAGAGTTGGAAAAAAACTTTAACAGCACACCAAGAATAAACAATAAAACTGTAACGACTTCCAGCCATAACTAAAAGCTATGATATATGTATATGGGGTGACCGGAGTGAGGTCCTTACTGCTGCTGCTGGTATCCCTGCGGATCGTAGGATGGCATTTGTCCCCCACCCTGCGTGTACCCGTACGTGTTGGACACATCCCCGTACGAAGGCGGAGCATCCTCCTCGACAATGGGTGCAGTGGCTCCAGCCATGGCAAACGGATTGTTGGCCACATGCCCAGTGGCGCCGTAGCTAATGGCACTCGACTGCTGCATCTGGCTCTGTTCAGTGTACTCAGGGGCGCCCTAAGTTTAGAGTTTTAATATTAAAATTTAACAAAATATTTTTTCAAAATATTAAATTATATGATTTTCTGAGAAGTAACTTATAGGTGGTTCCACTTACAAATGATGTCTCCTTCATGTAGTTGCCCAACATGCCCGCTTGACTGGGATCCGTGTTGGTGATAGCTCCAGCCGGTGGCGCCCACACCTGCTGCTCCTCAGCCGGCGGCTCAGCCCAGGGCTGCAGTTCACCGGAGGCGAAGATACCGTAGAAAGTGCAGCCAATGAGATGAACACAGGCGGCCAGGGTGAACACTGTGGTCCAGCAGCCAGTGGGCTACAGGAAAATATTAGATTAAGTATACATTTTTAAGGATTTAAGTCATTACTTTATGTTTACTGTTTCATAAACTGCTTTAAATTAAAGTTGGAAGATATAGGAATACGATTTCTTGCTACTTACATTGGCCTGAATGAGCCCATCGAGAGCGTAGGGCACTATGATGCCAGCCAGCGTGCCAATGCCGTTCGAGAGACCCATCAAAATACTGGCGTAGCGTGGAGCAATGTCCAAGTGATTGACATTATAGCCAGAAATGGCAAAGCCGCTGAAAGCCACTCCGCAGGTCAAGGCAAACATGGCCCCCGTCTAAATAAAAAATGTAAGCCATTAAAAATCCCGTAATAAACCCCACAACGAATCAAACACTCACCGCCGTTGAGGAATGGGCTACGAATAGGAAAAACAGACCCTCCATTCCGAAGCCGCCGCAATTGAAGAGCTTCCTCACATTCGTGGTGGACAGGATGCCGTTCTTCCGCAGATGATCCGCCAGCATGCCGCCGAAGGGAACTATCGTGGTCATGATCAAGTGTGGCAGCGAGCCCACGAAGCCCGCCTCCTCCACCTTGAAGCCGAACTTGTGCTTGAGGAACGAGGACTGGAACAGCACCAGGAGATAGAAGTTCCAGGAGCGGCAGAAGTTGGCCACGATGATGGCATAGACCGGCATCGAGCGCATCATCTCTCGCCAAGGAGTGGTCGATAGCGACGGCATCGATGGATGGGCCGACTCTCCCAGCGACTTTTCGATGTACTTCAGCTCTGGTATACTGATTGCCGGATGCTTGCGCGGGTTCTCGAAGCACAGCCATATCCAGAACATGTACCATATAATGCCGAACACTCCGTACGCGTAGAAGGGTGCCTGGTAGCCCACGGCATCCGCTAGGAGACCGGAGAGTGGAAGACCCACCACCACGCCGGCATAGGAACCGGAAAAGGCCAAGGTGGCCAGACGGGAGCGCTCCATTGGGGGAGCCCAGAAACGCCAGATACCGTGACAGGCGGGATACGTGACGCCCTGGGAGAATAAAAAAGTGTTCAATAAGTTTTTTAATTTAAAAAGTTAAAATTAGAGCAAAAGATTTTTCTGTTTACATTTAACAGAAATTCTTCTCTTGAAACCTTTTTTATGGAGTCACCATATGTGAATTTATCTAGCTTATTCATTGCTTTAAAAATCTTTTCAAATTACAAGTGGTTTCTAATATTTTCACAAAAAAAGACACACAAGGAAACTTTCAGCTATGCCTCACATTTAACCCAAGAAAAATGACAAGCTCCCCCCAGTCCAAACAACACAAAGAAATCGCATTAAAATAAATGCTTTTGTTATTTTTCCTTGCTCCTTGCCTTCCGCACAGCCCCACCCTTTGAGGGCTTAGGACATGTTTCCATTTCACATATTTGCTTTATCATATAGCAAAATCTAGACCCCACCCCAGCTCCTGGTAACCCTCCCTTTCGTTTCGCAACATCACGCAGCCGTAATCCCTGGCTTTGATCTGTGGCAAAATCGAATTCGGTTAGCTGGTTGGTTCTGGTTATGTAACATACCTCGAAGAGTCCTTGCAGGACGCGCACGCAAATCACCACATGTCCGTGCATCAGGGTCATGGCGAAGGGAACGAAGAGATGCAGCGTGGCGGAGCTGACGATGGACAGGCCGAAGATCTTGTTGGCCGGGAACTTGGAGGCGATGAAGCCGCCGGGAATCTGCGTCACCAGGTAGCCCCAGAAGAAGGACGAGTCCACATGGCTCTCCACGGCAACAGTCCAGTTCATGAATACCGTCTGAAAATATAACCGGAAACGTCATTAGGGTGTGAGTGTTGGGCTCAGCAATCATTAAACACTGCCGCAGGCCTTTATTAACGAGCGTCAAGGCGGATGGCACACACAATGCTCTCAGTTTCAAATGGATTTATATTCTGTGCGCTGCGGGGGCGTGGTCCTTGAGTGTGTGACTTTTGAGTGATGCCCACACACACTCGCCCTAATTGACAAGAGAGCTGGCTTCTCGCCAAACGAGGCGAATTTGATGGCCCCCACGCTATGACGCGAATTTCTGCTCATTTATTGTTGTCAATTTGATCAATTTAAAAAGTGGTCTTAATAGACGTGCAGGAAATTTAAAGGACTCAAGCATAATATTTTAAAAGGGAAATATTTCAATCAACTTTAAGGAAAATATCAACGGAAAAGTAAATTTTATTACCTTTATGTTTATTTAAAAATAATTTTGGATTTAATAACATATACTACAAACATTTAAAGCTTGAACTACACGTCTAGCTTTGTACCTCCATTTAAATTTTTGTAGAGGTCTTTGATTTATATTTTTCCCAAAAGTAAACTGATCTTCTTTTCCTACAATAAATAAATAAATATTTTTTAAGGCCATGTACAAAGTGTAATAAGGAAGAACATGACCTAATCCTCATTTATCTAAACAGAAATTACAACTAAAAATCTCTAAGGAGTTAAGGTTTCACGTCTTTAGATCTTAAGACCCTTAAAAATTAACTTCATTTACGAGCCAAGTCAATTCCAGTTAAGAACTTCGACTTATGATTTATTTAAATAATTATTTACTCTAAAAATACTCCTTCTGGTACTAAAGCAGAAATATTTTAATATTTAAAATATCTACTCACCCCGTTGTGCTCCCCCTTGAGCTTGGCGGCGGACATGTTACAGCGCATTCCGAAGGCGATCATGAAGCCCACGCAGGCCATGGTGGCGATCGTGTACCGGGCTGGCATGCAGGGACACTCCGCCTTGCAGTACTTGTCGATCTTCCGCAGCGGTGGGCGCTCGATCTCCTCAAAGGAGGCGGGTGAGTCCGGCCGGTCGTCGTCGTCGTCGTAGGCATGGCCGCCGCCCGGACTGCGTCCTTCACGGTCGCCTCCCTCCATCTCCTCGTAGCCCCCATGACCGCCGTGATAGCTCTGCGATATTTCGAACTTCTCCATGTTAGGCTTCAGGCTGAAAGGAGAGAATATATCATATATTATAAGCCGGATGTCTTCAGTAATCTTTTAACTAACATAATTCCTTCTTGTAGAAATTAACAATTTTTATCCAGAAACAATTGCCTTCAAGGACATAACTCATGCCAATTAGGGCGGTGGCAAGCCAAATCAACAGGTCAACGAGAAGGCGTGAAAACACAAATATTTTCGGCTTGTTAGCAGCAACAGCTGCCAGCCTAGACCACCACCCCGGCAAATGCAAGGTGGTTGTTGTTTTTCCCAGCCAAGGTCCCCAAGGAATTGCGGTGACTGAGGGTAGGAATTGCCGTAGAACTTTCCCGCCCCTGTGGCTGGGAATATAAAATTCAATTTTATTAAGTGCTGATAGCATTGCCAGGGGTATTTAGAGTTGATTGGAGCAGGTAAGAATCTTAAATCGCATTTCCAGATTTGATTTCCGAGGCAAACAGGTGCCGCCAGTTTAAACACAGTTAAAAGACCTTGTCGCCGACTGATTGATGGATGTGTGCTATGGCTGATATCGGGGGTGGTGACCCACTCGCCCTCGCACTCCCACTCCTGGGCTATCCATTAACCCGGGATAAGTGACACATCTCATCGCAGATAGCCCCTCCGTTGGCATTTTTCTTCATAAATATCCAGACAAAGTCCCCCTAAGTATGCAATACAAACTAATAAGCAGCAGCCACCAGCCGAAAACAAGCCACTACAGTGGATAACTTTGTCGTCGAAGTCGAAGTCGCCGCCTGTCACATAACTCAACTGTCTGCCGCCAAAGCTACCCTTGTCTGGTCACGCAGGAGCCCCTGGAACAATAACGGAAAAAAGGAGAAGAACCCAGCTACAGGGATCTCCTTGCGTCCTTCGCACATCGTCTCCTGCCTTGACCGACTTTAAGGCTGACGCCAATTTTATGCGGCGATTTTTATTTGCCCTTTGAAGGGCAGAGGCTTGCGTAATGTCCGTCATTAGGTTTGCTGTGTGCCAATATAGGTTTCTATTACCATTTCAAAGATATATTTCAAGGCCTTGACATTTTAGGTATTTCCTGGACAGTCGAAAGAAAGTGATATTAGAAGACTAAGATGCTTAATTATAATATACTAACTTATAAGTTGAAAGTTAAAGAAACTGATTGTAGTTGTATTTTTATTTTTTTATTGTATGTATTTTTTATCCAAGTTTAACGCACCTTTTTGGCATTAGAGCATCTCCTCGTCATCTGTTACTAGCAAATAAAAAATCTCTGGTTGAGGAAGGGAAGTCCTCCAAAAAGCCAGTTCTTTTTTTGACGTCTCGCCAACTATCTTTGGCGCTAAAGTTTTTGGTTTGATTGTCAGTAAAAATGTTACAGACTTTTTGGCGCCGCATAGATCACGGCTAACTGGCGCCACAAGCCGAAGGATGCGCGGCATTTGTTTTTGACTTTAACTTGGCCCCACAGAAAAAGAAGAGATGTAAATGGGGCGAACCCAGAGAGATATAAAGTACTATATGTATTAGTTTATGAGCCCCGACAACTGAGATGCTCCAACACTTGAGGCGGGCTGGAATGGTAATGGTGGCTGTGATGGCGGTGGAGCGCCTTGTCAGCGACACGACCGCGTCTTCAATGACAATTCTAATTTCATTTTCACTGGCAAGGATAAAGGAACTGCTTCAGCTGTCGCCCCCGAAGAGGCATTTCAATTTCTTCGCGCCCAAGTGCCACTCGAGGACTTCAGCGGCAGGACTTCCTGGCAACCGCTCGTAAAAATCAATTTCATTTGCGTGTGCCACTGCTGCAGCCCTTCTTTCCGTTGGCATGCAACACATTCCTTAATGAAAGCGATGTGCCACCTATTGTTCCAATTTCTAATTTGCGCCCAGGGTCCTTGAGAAGTCGGGGAGTGTGGGTGGAATCTATGGCTTGCCCCATGAGATTGCATACCGCTTCCACGCGCACACACATTTATCGAGTGTTTGCCCAATATGCTTTACTATGAGTACAACTTTATTGATCTCGAGGGCGGCGAAGGTGCCGGAAGCCGGAGTCGAAGTCCCCGGACACGTGCTGCCAACGTGCTTGGAATTCCATAGACATCGGTGTGCTTCGTCGGCATGCCAGTGCGTCCATTGTTACCGGCACCAGGACTTCGACTGCAACTGCCCAGCCCGGCTGCTCTGGGAGGCCCACCTTTAATGACTTGTTAATCATGCCAATAATTTCACAACTTTCCCGGGACCGACACGTGCCGAAGTTTCCCGACGCCGGCTAGTCGCAAGTGCGTATCAATATACATATTTACTGCATTATCCTGGGCGACATGGTCAAGTTCATCCAACCACGAACGACGACCATCCTAGCGTTAAATTAAATTCTCCTTTTTTTTCTTCCGTTGTCTCTCTAAAGTCCATTTGATTGCAATCATATTTCATTCTGGGTTTAATGCTCATAGTCATCATATTACACTTTTCAACAAAAGTGATGTATTTGGAATTATAAAGCCTTAGACTGGCACATAGAAGAGTATAGAAAGAGGAAAATTCTGCTTTATTTTTAAATATTCAAAGGTTGAAAAGGTTATGTTAAAATTATATCCTAACACAAATTAAAAATAAAATATAAACTTAATTTTATTTGTAAAAGCAGAATGAATATATTAATCAATTGGTAAAGCTTTTAAGACCTCATTATTTTTGTTCTTTGACTCCCATAGTTTTTTACTTTATCTATCTATCTTTTTATTAATATATCATGGTTTTTTCAAATTTATTATAAAGTTAACCTTTTATTCCCCTAAGCGATACATCCTTTTTTATCCGTATTGAATTTTCAACTTTACTTAAATAAATTTAAAAATTCTTCAGGACTAAAACCCTGCTGCTTGGTGTTATATCATTTGGAGTTTGAATATAAGTATCATTCTCGGTTCGATTCGATTATCCTGGCACACTCACCCGCCGAACACGCCCGTCGCCTTCTCCTTAAACGCCGTCAAGCCCTTCATGGCGATGCTGCGGTGTTGTCCCCGATTTTCCTCACTGCTGACCCCTTACTGCTGACTCCTCCCTGCGCCTGTCTCCGGATCGCCGAGTCCTCCGCCTGAGTCAGCGTCTGTGTTGTGCTTCGCTGCCTGTTCCGCTGTTATCACTTGTGCGCATAAATGTGTTGTGTTGCCTACTTCACGGCGGATTGCCGTGTATATAAGCGTGGCGAATCGGCGGCGGCGGTTAATTTCCGTGAAGCCGGCACAAATTTGATGACTCTATTTTCGGGTTGACTCGCTCAGCGGGGGCTTTTCACTTGGTCGCCATATAATTTCGCTCTTCGGCCGGAAGGTTGTTGCATTTCCAGTTACAGTGCCTGCAAAAGAGATTTGTACGGGTTATTAATGTGTCCAACGATTTGTGTTCTGTTGCTGATAAGCATAAGCCCCGTACAATTTCATCATTTTGCACATTTCTTGTAAGCGGCTTATGTTCATAAATTTCTTCGGGGGGATGACGGCTATCGGATGGGTGTCGGAGAAGCTGTGTGGGCCGGGAAAGCATTTTGTAAATATTTCTGGCTTTGTTGGCTATTTTGATTGCCTTTTATGCTTCATTTAGTGTGTGTGTCTGAAATTTGAGTCTTATTTTGGTTGGAAGTAAGCCTTCATCTAAAGGATTAGCAAGAGTGGGAAGAAAGACCGTCGGGGTTCTTATGAAAAATTGTATTTTAATTGGAACTAAAAGGTAGCTCATTTTAAGTTCTTTGATTTATGTGTTCGCTGTTAATTTTTAAGATGTTAACTACTTTTTATTTTACTCAATTGAATTACTTAAATCCAAACTTTTAATGAAATAGTTTGAAAAAAAAACTTTGGTCACTCTTTTGTGTAAATATGTCCCGCAATTTATTCAAAGAATTTTAACAAAATGAACTACGAAAATCTTTTGAATTAGATCTGATATCCGAAATCCATTATAAAAAAAGAATCCTTAACATAAAAGAAATAAACATATTAAAATAATTGTTATAAATACAAGTGTTTACTTAACATTAGAAATTTACATTTCTTTACATTTGGTGTTTGTCACCAAACCTACATTCTAAATCTCCCAAGAAGGTGTCTAAAAGTTTGCAATGAACTCTTTGGTGTACTAATTATATTGTATTATATTGTAATTATATTTTATCATTGTTCTGAAGTAACCATTAAATCCTAGTGCATTTTAGAGATCTTTAAAATAAAAAAACCCGTACGTATAAGTTTTTAAAAATTCGTTTGAATATATTCTCCTTATTTTGGGTGAAAAATCATCCCACACATTTCATAAAATTCCTTGAATTTTCCATTTAGACCTCTTTGCCCCAAAACCCAGCGATGTACTTTTGACCTTTGTCCGTTACGCCTACTTACATGCCACACTCGAGTTACGTAATCCATTTTTTCCGATGTCCGCGATTATATAATCGTCGTTTCAGTTGAAACTAAGCAGAGATTCCGTTTCTTTTCGGGCTTAAATTATGTTTCGTTATTCAACAAAATTCGTTATGTGTTATGAACTATTTTGTTGTTGTTGGTTAGGATATCACAAATAAGGTACACAGATAACGGATTATATAGATTGATTAAACACTACGCGATACGCTGCAAGTAGGACAATATAAAACAATTTAATATAGTATTCAAAGAGGTCATAGTAATATATAGTGATTTTAAGTCACTAGATTTTCTATAATCCCTAATTATTTAGTTATAGTAAATATTTTTTAGATTTTAAAAAATTTATAGAAGATCTTTCTCACATTTTCTGAACAACACACGCCCCGCAAAATAAATCTGAAGAAAAAAAGCGAAAACGGAAGTAGAAACTTTGGGTAAACCAATTAAAAACTCAGAATGTGGGACGACAACATTCAGACAGAGTTTGACCACGAGACCGGCGGCAGGACGACGACGACGACTAGGATGGCGATCCGAATCCAACTCTGTCTGAAGACTGTGTGCCAGCCAGGTCGCATCCAGCCGCGATGTGGACCCCAGCCGAGGATCGTCGGAGGGCAGGTGGCGAGATGGTTGGAAGGCGACGCCAACGGATACATAGCAGCCACCTCAGTCGAGGACTATCTGGTATATACATGGCTTGGCATGGGAGTGGGTATGGTTTTGTGAAGTGGGAGGAGCGTGGTATATAGACTGGAATTTTTCTTTTCAAGGGTATTACGCGACAAACCGTCACAAAAACCGCAATTTTACTAATATTCAAACGGAATTAGGGACTTTTTTGAAACACTCTCGATTAGCACACTATTATTCAGATATTTTTAACTATATTCCAGTATTTATTGATGTTTTTTTCATATATATTCTACCAAGGCTTATACCCGCAGCTCCAGGCTCGCGATTTGGCCTCAGCAAGACAACGCACGAAGTGAAACTAACGGGGCTGGCATTCGCCTTTCTTGTCTGCCCAGATGGATGTCCTGCCGCCGGATTATGCTCCTCCGCAGCATAATCGAGGCAGCGATCCCACTCGCACTCGCACTGTGGTGAAAAGCTCTCCGGAGGAAGGACGGTGTCGTGCGCAGGCCCGAGAATCCGGACGGGCTGTGCCGGAATGTCCTCCTCGGTCACATTGGTCGAGGGTGGATGGCAACAGTAGCAAGGCGACTTGGGGGCCGGAGTTGGGGCTCCAGAGCCACCTGGCCGGGCTGGACCAATCACAGGCCAGGACTCTGATGCCTCCTGCCTCCCGTTCACATAGGTGGACCCCATGGACTCATGGACTCCCTGGGTTGGCATGCGAATCTCAGTCGTGCGTGAAATGCTATTAAAACGTTGCCAGGCCATTTTCTATTGTTTTTACACAGGCCCAGAGACATTTTCCCGTACATAGAAGTGTCAGCCATTTTGAAAATATTTTCTGTCTGCTGTGTGTGGGGGCTCGAAAATAGCTACAAGCTCAAAAGTTCAGAAAATGCCACGATTTATGAATGAGCATCTATAATGTACTTGCTTTATTCCCATAAATTAGGCAATTTGATTGATTCTAACTTTACGTGCACTTTTTTTAAATTGGCCAAAACTTATGAAGCTAATATGAATCGAATCTAATGGATTCCGATTTATTTATAAAAGTGTATTTTATAGAAAACGCTATTCACTTGACTGATGGCCTTTACTCACCAGCTTTAATTTAAGGAGTGACAATTTGTTAAGATAAATATAGTTAATATGATGATGAAAAACGAGGAATACTTTACTTTTATTTTATTATTTTTTGCTAAGCTATCTTAGTTGGAAAATGTTAAAAATTTGATTAATTGGCTAATGTAAATTTTTCACATACAAATATCTTAGCCAAATATTAAATTAATAATATATTTTCTTTATGATAAAACTTTATAAATTAAATTAATTAAATTAATTAGAAGCTTATCACAGGAATCGATAGATTAAGTAATATATAAAAATACTGAAAAGTAAAAAGCATTTTGATAATTAATTGCTAATGTAATAAATTCCTCCTGTGATATTTGACGTCTTCCATGATCTGCCTATAATTACTAATTTTTCGAATTTTATTTATTTTATTTTATTAAAGCTTTAGGCATTCTCGTACACGTCGACCCTTCCGATCCCTAAACTATTTCAATAGAAAGAATATTTTAAGAAGGTTTAAATAGATAGCTCTAGAGGCGGTCACAATAGAAAATATATATTCTAAAAATAATTATTCCAATAAAATTATTCCATAATAATGTAACTTAAATAATATATCTGGAAAAAGTGTCCTGAAACTTCCAAGAACACTGAGTTACCACTTGGCATGTGTGCAGAGTTCTCTCTCTATTCGCCTCCCCAAATGGCCACTTAAAGTAGCCAATAATCTTGGTCAACAGTGTGAGCAACTGCCTCGATTCTCAGCCAATTCATAATCCTGAAAAAAGAAACCTACTTCTCCCACTGATCCCAGCTTCCGGTCCAAGCAACCCCCCACTATAGGTCTCCCCCTCTGATGGGCTGGCGACGTTGCTAATACGACGCGTTGGTCTAACCCTCATAAGCATAAAGCAAACAGCCAAACCATTGCAACTCATCCAAAAGCTATAATAAAGTTGCGGAAGTAAACAGCAAAGCAAAATAAACAAGAAGCACAGGACGAGCAGAAAAAAACCGAGCTGGGAAATGAAATGAAAATCAACCGAACGGCCGCAAAGGATTTTCGCATTCAGAAAGGATACACGGGGAAACGCAGACATTGGGGCAGACATTTTCGCAGACAAGACGGCGGCACAACAACCAACAGCAGCCACCACAGCACACTCAAGAGAGTGATATTAAATTTCGAAAAATGTGCCGTTTTACTATTTAAACAAAGCGATTAAGGGGATGCACAGCCAGTGGCTAAAAGCAGCCTCCGCATTGATTGACGTAAATGAAGAATAATCGAATTGCGCCCATAAAACTCTAAACTAAGTGGCGGCGTTGTCAGGCGGCTAAAGTGTCGAGTGTCAGGCAGTGAACCACAGTGCACCGTGGGACTAAATAGCTGTTTTATACCTATATACGTTAAATAGGTATTTAAGCTTAGAGGACTTTTTCAATTAGAAATACCTTTACCTTTACCTTAACCTTTAAACATTCTAAAAAAATATTTAAATTTAATAAGTTCTTCGTGTGGTTTAACAATAAGAGCTCGACCTTCTATGCAATAAATTATTTTTAAGCCTTTAAATTATTTACTTATTTAAATAGATTTTAAACCTATGTTTTTTTTTGTTAAACACTTTGATAATTTAGACTGCAAAGCAGTCCTTTTAAATACCTTTTATACAAGAAGTATGAAAAACATATTTCCAAAAATACCAGTAGTTTCATAGATCATTAAATCTTTAGAATTAAAAATAAATTCGATATCTAAGTTTTACATTGTCCTTCTCTATTTTCTACTAGCATCCACTGTGCTAAAATCAGGGGACGCAGCATTTTGCCCGGACTCATAAATCGTCAGCGAAAAAGTGTCAAACTTGAGTTGACAGTCGCCCCCCGGCCGAAGTCTGAGTCCCAGCCTGATCCTGGGATTCGGGAATAGATGTCCTGGCTCCGCTTCCCGTCGCACGTCAGCGGTAATTAGTGCAGCTTCGGCCGAAAGTCGTCTTCAATTTCATTGCGCCAGCGTAATCATCATTATCCTGTTGGGCCTCTTGTGTCGCCCCTCAAGCCGTATCCCGTTGTCCTCGCCTTTTGCACTAATTACAAAATAACTTTTACAGCATTTTGCGCTGGCTGTGTCATCTTTGTATTCCTTTTTTTCGGGGGATTCCCCGTGGTGTCTATGATGTATGGCTTTTCGTTGGGTGATTTACGGGTGAATTGTGGAAGGAGTAGCTGAGGATAACTGTCAGTGAAGGGTTTCCCAGTGGTTTTAATTACCCCCTGAAAAATGTGTGGGCTTTAAAAGCGGATGAAATTCAACTCGGAATCCGTAAAAAGCACGGAAAGGAGATTTTTCCCAGGAAAAGTCAGGGGCGGGAAACTGATGAGCTTCTGTTGATCCGGCAGACTCATGCTGTCAATCCACATGTCCTCCCACTCAATCACAAAACTAAATGCTGCGCTCGTCGATAAGCGTGCCAGTCACATAGTAAGAGTAATAAACCGAATGCCAGGGAGGAGGTCAAAGGTCGGGGGTGTTGCCAGCCGAGGGTGTCTCTGGCCCAAAGCGATTCCTGAGATTTAATATTTATTTTTGTTTGTGTGCAAATAGCTGGAAGCAGAAGAGATATGAAAGAAATCTCGGGCAGAAAAAAGGGAAGAGGAAGTAACAGAGCTCTCAGTTTGAGAGATTTTACTTTAATTTGCCGAGTTTTCTTGAATTTACAATATTACTTTATGTTTAAGTTTTCATTTCGATTTATATGTGATATCTAATTTAAATCGTTTTTCTGACAAACATTTTCAGTACACAAATAGTTTGTCTCCATTTTTCCTAACTTTAAGGAATGCTTTCCGCTTCATAATTAGCATATGCCTCCACTTAGGGCTCAACTCTTTGTCTGTCTAACAGCAACAATGAAATCCATTAGGGTCATAGACAGAATATTTATTCATTTGAAACACATTTTTCCTTCGCTTGCCGCACAACAATGAGAGCGAAACACAAAAGGCGAAACGCGTCAGTCAGTGCAACTTTATTTCAGGCTAGAATGCACAGGACCCACTCACGCAAGGCCCTCGGAAACTTCCTTCTTTCCTTACATACACTCGGAAAAGTCTTGGGCACAACTACTTTTACACAAGTTTAGTAAAATATTTTGGATGACCTTTAATAAGACAGTAATAGTAATCCAAGGCTTTAAAAAACTAATACCTACTAAGTTGTCTGGGCTACCTTATGAGTTCAAACTTTAGTAAGTAATAGACTTTATTTTAAAGAATATTCCCTTGAATTACCTTACACTCACTTTTCGTATCAGTGTAAGAACACAGTGGGACAGGCGGTATACCGGAAGCAAATGCTTTTGTCGCCTGGCGTGTGCCGCTCATTGTTGGCGCTTTCGTTTTTTGTGTTTTACCCTAAAAATGCATAAATATAAATGTGAATCCGAGGCCCGAGAATGTCTTGATTAATGTTGGCGTACGTTGGCTTTTACCCCTACCAAGCCAGCACAACAAGGGTGACCGAGAATGGGCAATAAAAATGTTGTCACACATCATTTAGCAGCAGTGGGCAGTCCCAGCTAGGGTTTTTTTGGTGTCCAAAGCTTTAATAAAGTATTACAAAATTATTATAAATTTTAAAACATTTCAATTCGCCGGTGGACACCTGATACTCGTCGCTTCTTCCCCCATTTAACTCCAGACGTTGCCATTGCCTGCCAGGCATCATAATGAATCTAATCACTTACGCTCGAGTGCATCAATTATGCTGCCATCAAGCATCAGGAGGAGAGGAGGGGCTCATCCTGTGAACGGCCTGACAAAATGACTTTGCGCCGGATTCCATTCACTCCGGTGGAGTGACAGGCGTGGACGTGGCTTCATGGTGCTTCCACAGTGACGACGTTGTGCCCATTGTTAACTGTGAAAATTTGTTTGCAGCGTCATCGCAACAACAAGCTCGTCAAGTTGATAACTTTATGATGCTGAAAAGGCAGACATACGTATATATTTATGTGTATATTTATGCAACCCCCAAACTGGCCATGGAAAATGTGCAAATCTCAGCGTAACCGGGATGGTGATATTAAAAAAGTTCGAAGGGAAGTCTGTGGGGCAGTGAAATTATTAGTAGAAAACTATATAATATATTGAAAATAGTTGGCAAAGTATTCTAGCTAAATTAAGAAATTCAACTAAAGTGATATATTAATATAAAGTTACTCAAACTTTTTGGAAAGGCAAACGAGATACCTTAAATTCAGCATGTTGATATCCTTCAAGTTCTCCGAAAAGGTATCTTGGTCAGCTGTGTGATGAAACCGCAAAACGTGTTTTGGCTTCATTAGAAAAATATTGAATTTCCTTGCCTCCGTCCAGAGTCCTGCCAGAGACACAGGACTTTAATTGCTGTGAATGCGAATACTTAAAAGTTGTTGCGCCTTTTATGCGGTTGCCGTCAAAGCGAAACTCAATTAAGCTGCAGTCACCATCCCCGTATAGCCACCCCCTGATTTAAAACTGCTGATACGGCGACAAGGACATCAATGAGGAGCCTTTGTCCTGGTTGCCCAGCAGTCAGCCACCGAATGCCTTTTCAAAGGCATTTTTAATTGAAATTATCCGATGCTACCTTTTGCAGCTTCTCGTCCTCGTCCTTCCTGAGTTTCCAGCTTAAATTTGCGTTTTTCTGCCTTGTTACCTTACAGACTCTGATTGACATGTGAGCCAAAGACGAGTCCTGTCGCTGTGAAAGTTCTTTCCTTCCTGGTTCCAACTTGTTTACAGCTTTGTGTGCTAATAGCGGCCCTAAGTCGTCGAACGATACGCCATAAATCCATGTTAATAACGTCGTCTCAAAAGGGGGATCTTAAAGGGGGTTGCTGTCTCAATTTGCAAGACTAGAATGCACACAGAAAAATAATGATAATTACTTTGTAAGTGATAAGCTTAGAATAACGCTGTATTAATACCTCAATTTTTATTTGTTTAATTACCAAATTATGGCTTTAAAACCTATTTGCATTATTTTATTTTATATTTTAAATTGATGGTAGCACAACTCTGTTTATTCCTGTGTAAGATCCTTCCAAAAGAAGGGGACATTTCAAACTCAAAGACATTTAAGTGGATTAAGCGACTTTCATGTTGTGTCCTCAGTCTTTGGGACATCAACCCAAATGAACGACGACAGTGAAACAATTCACGAGGCACGCCCGGTGCAAAGGACTTGAGCACGGCGAACGGCAGGATATAACATAAAAACCCGCAATATGCCTTGCCAGTTGCCACTCGAAATATGCAAATATAGTCCTTGTGCGTGGGCGTGGCTGCAGGGGCGTTGCAACAGCAACAGCAGCAGCATCAGCAGCAAACAATGAAAGTAAATGCCAAAACATTTTATTGATTATCAGGCAGAAAGGAAGCTTAAACAACACAGAGGACAGTGGTTAGAGGTCTTATAGTTATGGAAATATATAAAAACAAGGTAAAATAAAAACTAATATGTATTGAAGTATTATGCGTTAGGCATTAACTATTATAAAAGATTTTTAAATAAACTATTTCTTGTTGTTTTTATGCAGTTTCAGACTACAATCAAAAAAGTATTCACAATAAGATTATAATTTAAAATTCACATATTTATTTTTTATTTTTTATTATATTAAGTATTTCCTTGACAATATCTAATAGGAAACTGAAGAAAAATCTCTAGTTTCACTGTATTTGGTACTTCAGTTGCCATTAGTCGGCGCCGGCGAGTGTGCTACACTTTTTTCCAGTTGTCTGACGACGACAATGGGAACTCGAACTGGAGTTGTGGGCGGAAAGGCGGAGTACGGATCCCAGATTGGTGGCATGGGTAAGAGCATTGAGCATTTTAATAACCGCAGTGGAGGGGCGACCGGGCTAAGCTGGGAGCGGGAAACGAACGCCGGGCGGTCATAATTTATGCCACCCAGCGGCTGCAAAAAAGGCATTGACAGTCGTCCTTCGTGGGCCGCCCGTTGAGCGATTTGTAATACAAAGTTCCCTTTCCAGGCATTGCGCTTTTTGCGCTTGTGGCATGGCCCGAAGGACCGCCTCCCTTTCGATGCGTTTGATATACGAGCGACAGTTTAAAATTCAACGATAGAGATACACAGGGAAAACAAAAGCTTAAAGTCCAGCAAAAGTTTTAGATTTATCGGTTTACAATAGTATATTATCTTAGATCTTAGTTAAAGTCTATATTTCTCGGTTTTACTAGGCAAGTTCAAGAAAGAGAGAAGGTTTAAAGATATTACAAGCTTAACGTTTTTCTATTATTTTACTCTTAAAATTTGTCCTGTGCAGAAACTCAAAAGGGGAAAATCGAGAGCCATTGAATCTTACAGCCTCCGAAGTGGTCAGTGTGGCGTCATAATGCAATTGTATAATTTTCTTAAAAGCTCACTGTCGCTGACAATAAACGTAACAATACTACGAAGCTCTCGAGTGCACTTACGGCCATTCAGAGATCACAAAAGGCATTACAGAAATTAAAAATGACCCCAAATGGGCAATGAACTCCTCCGAAAAAACACATTTGGTCACTGACAGTGGCAAGCAACGAAAACAATCAAGCAAATGGTGTAAATGGGACATTTTAGCTAATTGAAATGAGTTCGCAATGCAAATACGGGCTTACTCGTTGTAGTGGCTGAAATGCTTGCCAAAAAATAAATAGAAATAAAAGTGCAAATCCTTGGCAGCTTCGGGGAGTCACGTTTCAGCCAGGGGGCTTAGTCCAAAGCTCCTTATGCCTTCCATCGCAGGACCACCTGTGGCTGCTCGATGGGATGCCGCCGCCATCACGTCTCAGGTGCGAAATGAAGATTTATAAAATGGCAAATTGATTCAACGTGCCAAGTGCTTCTTAATTCAACAGCAGACCCGGCAAGTTGATAAAATTTTAATGCCTCCCTCAGGGGAGACAGAAACCTTACCCTCGCGCTCATGTGGTTCAATTTCAACCCCCCAGAGACCTGGTAATTGAGGGTTAAACTAGTGCTTTGTGGCTCATCAACAGGTAATTTCTGTGCCGGATTTTTATGACAACTTGCGGCTTGTTAGTTCGAATAAATAATGCATGAGCGCCAACTTTAACCTAACGAGCCCAGCTCGATTCTCCCCCTCGAAGAAATGTACCGAAATTTGAATACTTGGCGGCATCACGTTTTCCGACTTTTCTTTCCCTTCCCTTTTTGGGTTGCCAATTGCGCGCCGCATTTTTATTATTTTTCCTCTTTATTGGTAATACAATACATTCAATTCTGTTTTTGGCTTTCCTTGCGCAAACAGCGCGCGGAAAAAATTCAATTAAATGTAATCGCATCTATTTCCTTCTGCCTCCGTGACTGACTGTTCTAGGGTAGAAAAGCTCGAAAAAATTAAAATTAAAATTGAATAAATAGCCAAATAAACAGTCTCTTTGAAAATAAATGCTAATTTGGCGCTTTTCCTGAAGTTTCCAGTAAGAAATGTCGAGAGCCACTTTCTTTTTATTTTCCTTCACGCATTTTAAGTGTGCCGAGGCACGTGCCAAGCCAAATCCTTTTAATGTGTCGCCAAAGTTGGGAAACTCGATATGGGAAGTTGTCAAACAATAATGAAAAATTTGCTGCTTATGGATTTCTACAAGGCTTTGGTGAAAATCAAACGAGAGCTGGATGTTGAGTATTGAAAATCAAATCAAATCAAAAAATGGAAAAATTTGTATCCTAAAATTTTTAAGCTGTACATGAAAATCAAGTCCTGAGCGAAGTTACTGATACATTGATTTGTTAAATATTTAAAAGCCTCTTTTAAAAATTTAATAACCTTTTCTGGGCCTTGTTTAATTTAATTTACAAATTATTGAAATTAGTATAAAGATGTTTTTACTTTGTAGCATTTATTTGTTTATTTGCCAACACCTAACTACTATCGATCAATTTATATTTAAATCAATTACTAACCTTGTTAGAAAATCATTTGCTAAATTAGAAAACCTCCTTTGTTAGATCAAATTAACTAACTCAGAAAACTTTTCAATTACCATCAGATTCGATTAATAATACCACATCGCACTAACTTCATTTTGCCATCCGTTCGCGTAACCAGCTTAAATGGGGAAAAAACGCTTTCAATTTAGCAAGGACGCTTTAAAATTCAATTAACCTCAAGTGGATGCCACAACGGCAGCATTCGCAATGATGAAGGCATAAAACAAAGGCAGACGCTGCGGTGGCATTCACACCTCATCAATGTCAGGCTTCAGGATACAGGACACGGATGGGCACGGGTGGGGGGGTTGAGTATAGCGAAGGAACATCCCCTGACTTCGGATGTTTGCCAGCGTTTAGCCCAGTCGATATTGCTGCCAGGGGCTATCGATGTATATTAAACTTTCACTGCCGCCGGCTCTCGGTGGAAAGTGCTGAGAACTCGGCCTGATTAAGAGCTGAGCACACAAATCACGAACCAGCCGAGCCGGATTGTTTGCTTAGCCAGTGTCTAAACACCGCTCTCGACTGTTTTTTAAACTGTTTGCCATGTGTATCAGCAGCGGGGAATCAACCCCTGAAACCCGTGTAATTAACATTTCAATCCTGCTCATCGGGCAAATGTATCTCTTGCGCTCCAATGCCTGCCGCAGTCCGCAGACTCCGGACCATCGAGATAAGTAAATAAATTGTCTTTCGGGGCAATTGTTGCTGCTCTTTCGTGTTGACATATGCAAATTTATCACCGCCCACCACAGATCACCGAAGTTTTTTGATTACTTTCGAGCATACGAGGGGAAGGCGGTATAGGCCTGGTTATTTACCAACTTGATGGCGGCTTTTGTAGATGGTTCAATCCATCGATTGTTTGCTCTGTGCTGGTTTTATTACCTTTTAGTTGAAATGAAAGATAAATAAAACTTTAAGAACTTCCATAACTCAAGTTAAGAGTAACCATTTTATAAATACCTATAGATTTCTTAATACCATTTGAAGCATTTAAAAAAAATATATATTAAAATATCAGAATTTAAAACACACCCATTCAGTATTAGGTTTGTCTTGAGAATTAAAAAGTGTATTAAACGTACTAATAGAATTAGTTTTGGATTATTAATACTAAATAAAAGTTGTATACATTTTTATAACTTAAAAAATACTAATAACTAAATATCTACTATACAAAGAAAGATATTTAACTGTTTAACTCATAGATATCAACCGAACTATTTTATATAAAAATGAATTAATAAATTATATGGATTTGTAAAATAATTTTAACTGGATTATAAACTGGACAGAAGTGTTCTTAAAAAAATACAAATTTATTTATAAAATAATTTACTTATCCATATTTTTCTATCCAAGAAATTACCTTTAAGAATCTCTTGAGATAAAAATCGTTATAATATTTTTCCAGGATCGCATATAATAATTTCTATAAACAATTCACCAGCAAGAATAATTATTTTCTAAGAAACTACCCTCCAACCTTTAAATAACTCCATTATAATATTTTTAAATTAGTTCTTATTAAGAAAGATTATTTATTTTATTATCCAAATCACATTTGTTTTCCAATCAAATTCAAAACAATACCACAATAAAAACAATTGGCTAATCATAGGTTCTAGATCGATATGGATTGATATGATGTTGCTATGATATTCTTTAGGTTCATTGAGAGATATAATAGCAGGGGAGCGGCACTGAAGCCTCCTCCCAAGCGGTGGAGCATTCCAGAATTACGGAATCCTTTGATATCGCGTCCAGGCCACTGATAGCTGGATGCTACTCCTGTTGCCGTGTCCACATCTCCGCCAGCTCCGACGGCAGTGCTGCCACAGCGAACGTGCTCCAGGCCAGGGCATCTAAGCTAGTTTTGTGGGGAATCCCCTTTCCGATGTTTCTGCTTTTGCTGCTGCTTATCCAGGACTTTCCACCTCCTCACGTCCGATTCCTGGGCGGCGATTGTGGTTTGTGTTTGGCGCCAGTGACGGGGCCTTGGTTTTTATAGCCGTCGCCACACGGGCGGAGCTTTCCGGGGAACTCACCCCATCGGACGGGGGAAAACTTTCGAGTTGAGTTTCCCAGCGCCGAGTGTTGAGTTTCCCCGCGAGCGAGTGGCAACAATTGTAGCGGCCTAATTGGGTGTATATAGATACATATTACTGTGGCGCTTAGGTAAACACCCGTCCATGTACCTATGTATATATACAATCCTGTAGCCTGCAAGAGTGTGTGTTTGTGTGTGACCTTATGCACACAAGGACACCGGCGGAAAAGGAGGAGCCTGGACTTAACATAGCAATGGCCGCCATTCGAGTGAATTTTGCTGAGCTTCGCATAAAATTAAATGAAATTTAAATTATCCCCCCTCCCGCTACCGAATAATCCTTTCGAGCCTGCGAGTAAGTGATTAAAGCCATTAACGAAATTATCGGGATTATAGAGATTTGTCCGCATCGAGATGCGGAGACAGGACTTCGCCACGGGTGTCGGCAAGACAATGCCGTTTCCGTAATCCAGGGGCTTCAATTAATGGAGTGTTGCCCAAAAAAAGGGGTTGCGCTGATGAGGGCAGGAGAAGTCGCTGACTCCCAAAAGGGGTGGTGAGTTTTCATATCATTTTGTAAGCTATTTTTTAACAGTGCACTCAGTCTACTGACGTCAATGGTCCCTATCTTTTCCAGACAAAAATAGTTTGCTTTGTCAAGGACGTTCTTTTTATGAGCTTTTAGCCATTTCTCTTTTTTACGATGTCTGAATATCAAGATTCCGTGAAAAAATTAAACGAAATTCCAAATACGAAAACACACCCAAAAGGCCACCAAAAACTATGCAAAATAAATAAGAAATTTTCATTAAGGTGAGACATGTTAAACAAGTACAAATCAAAGATCCAGAAATAAAATTATAAAATATTTCTTCAACTTTTAAGTAAGTGTGGATATATTCAATTATTAAAATCTATTTATAAATATATACAAAAAATTAATGACAAATGTGTGAATTGTTTAAACGTAAATCACAAAGTAAACTAAACATCGTACAATAAATTTTGTTGAAAATATTTTGATCTATTAAAAAAAGAAGGCTGTGCAAAATATTAAAAATCCTTAGTAAAATAAAAATGTTTCTAAGTCACTATGAAAGGGATAAATGCTCCAAATAAAAAAATCATCAAGAGGAAAAACCCTTCACAAAGCGATATAGCAGAAGAAGAAAACTCTATTGAAGAAGCACCAAGATCTACGAGAGTTAGCAATGTTAGTGAGCTAAGCACTGAAGAAAATCCAAGATTACATAGATCCAAAAGAGAAGAATTGCTGAGTAAACAAACATACGTTTTACCTGATTTAAGAAAAGACACCGGAGAAAAACAACCTAGATCCAAAACTGAAGATAATCATTATTATGACAATGGAAATGATTATGTCGGATCGGGCTTAGAAAGCTCTTTGGATGATATTCTCACAGATTCAAGTGATGAAGAATTTAATTCCGATTTAAGTGAGGATTTTCTAGAAGATAAAAAAGGTGTGAAGGATAAAGAGAAAAAGCCAGTTAACTCCATAGATGCGGAGGAAAAGTTTAGGATGAATTTCCTTAAGAGTTTTCAAGGAATGCCAAGATTATCACAAATCTCATTTGTTGAAACTCCAAGAACAACAAGACATGGTAATGAAAGATCACAAAATATTCAAGAGTTTTCGAATAAGGAGGAATCTTCCTTCAATACATCTATAAATAATAGTACAGAAAATAAAGTAGACCCTCCATCTAAAGTAAATATTATTGACCATCTAAGTGAAGAGCAGGAAAGCTCAGATAAAATATAAATTTTACGAAATTAATATATTTCAAGTGTTAAATTTGTTAATCAAAATCAAAGAATCAAAAAAATGTTCAAGCTTACAAGATATCTTCTTTATCGTTAGTGTAAATTTCCAAATTTTAAGAATCATACATAAATCGAAAAAAATAAGTATGCTGCGGTGTGGTAAAAAGCTTTCCTATATGTATAATGAATATCTTCCAGGAAAATCAAAAAATTTACCTCCCTTTTCGTCCACTTCAAAGTCTGATCATTGCCAAGCAACTGGAAGGGAGAAATGCCTGCCGGCCGACCTCCTGAGAAATTTTCGGACAACTTCATGACGCTAAATTAACTAGCAGACATTTCTATTAGCTCTGCGGAATGAATACCAAGGCAATTTACGCTTAATATATGCATGATGCTGTCCGCTTGATAACACTCGAAGTTTGGCACTGCCGGGGATGAAGAGGAATGTGGGATGTGGGTGTGGGTGTGGGTGGGTTGTAGTCCGTGGGTGGTGGCCCTTACAGGTTGTTGGGACAACGGTGCCGCCCCTTTGTTGCCATCTATCCTTATCTGAGGACGGCACGTGGAAAAGCTTCGTTCGTTTAACTTTGGCATTCGGCTGCAAATGAATTTAATGACTTGGAAATGGCCACCGACTGATTTTGAATTTTAATTCCAGGGAATGTCCTGTGAAGCTTGCGACGAGTCACGAAATCACCATATTAACACAATATAATATATTATAAAGGTATATTTATAGGAAAATACCTTTTATTATAAGAAAATAATTATTCGGAGGTGCTGTAATAATCACTAGAATTTTTAAATTTCTTCAGAAGGTGTTAAGAGGATGCAATACCAGTTTTGAGGCACAAAATTTAAAGTCTTACACTATTATACAAGTTGCTACACTACAGTAACACATACAACAATATAGTTTACCCTACAAAAATAAATAAATAATATCAAAGTAAATTTGTTTTTTAAAGATGTAACAATTTGTAACAAATGGCAGCTTATAATTTCTGTATTTGTTTTTTTAATTCTTCAATTTTTTTATTACATTTTCCTGACTACATAATTATTTAAGAAATTATAACTGGGGTTAATCTGATGTAAATCTCATCTAAATTATAAGCAAAATAACTTAAGTTTTCCCAAACCAAGCTCGCAATCCAATCAACATGAAATCCGAAGCATATCAAAATAATCGGGCAAAATCAATGGCTTCCCCTGGGAGGGTAATTTGTATACTACTACTGTTTGGCGCACTTCCAGTGCAAAAACGGAAGGGTATTTAATATCTTGTCGGGAATATCTTATCCCTGGCCAAAATGCAACAGCCCGGCAGGCAGGAGATCTGGGATCTGAGGAAAACAATTGCCAGCAGTCTGAGGGAACTCCCAAAGTACCTTTTCACACATGAGCGCGCCGGGCTCAGGACATTACAAAAAAAAGCAGACGTTTCTGGGGAGGAGGATATAGAACCCAAAGGTTCAGTCTCAGCCTCAGCCTCCCCCGATTTCAGTTGTTGTAAATCACAAAGTGAAACCGAAACCGTTAACGTGTTGCGGTTACGCTGCTGACTTTGCTGTGTGCCACACAAAAAAAAATAAAAAAGAAAGCAAGAAAAAAACTGAAATAGAAGGGAGAACTGAGGCAAGTCATTCCATTTGTGAGGCTTTATTAAATGGGAACTGAGCGGGGGCAATGTCCTGCCGTGTCCTGTCCTGGCTTTTTATTGCGATTTTTTTGCAATGTTTTGAGGGGGGTCCTTGTGTGCGGGTTTATCAAACTCCTTACATTTGTTTTCCCGGCCAAACCGGGCCAGCTAGCTTCCCCGAGCAAACTTTTCTTATTTAATGATTGCTTTCAGAGAGAGAAAGCAGAATCGATGGGGAAACCGAGAGCTGGTTTCGCATTTCAACTTGAGAAATGTGAAATTGTTCCAGTTCCTTATTTTTCCCTTCCGAAGATTTGTCAAATCTTTGACACAATGATGCATAACGTTATCTGAGATTTGCCGGCTGAAAAAAATAGAAACACAACAATAACAACAAGCAACTTTGCGAATTAATCTTCTTAATGTTTGTGACTTGTAACCATGGGCACTAAGTAGGATGCTTAGACCCGGGAATCACTTAATGCGATTGCCAAGGGAAGAGTTTGTCGGGAAATTTCTAAAAAATATATTTGCTAATTGCTGGAACTCGTTGAAGATGCACATGCACCTTTCCACTGGGTATTCCATGGTGGCTAAAGTGCACTAGATGCCCATAATCGCATCAGGTTCCGCACGATTTAACAGCAACGCAATTCTGACGAGACCCAGACCAATTCCAGACCGTTGGCATAGCAACCGATTGTCTGCTCTTGCATTTCCATCTAACGCTTGATTTTCACACTGGAAAAATTGTGGTAACTACTTAATGAATACGGGAAAAAAATGATTTCAAATATTTCGATTTATTTTCAGTATCCAGAATGATGCATTTGTGACGCCATAGGGTAAAACAGAATTACCAGGTGAAAAGAAATTAAATGTAGAAGACTTTGATTAGTAGATATTTGTCAAATAATTCGTACCTTGATTTATATATTAAATAATACACTTCTTAAACTAATACCTATATTAAAATTTTTATTTCCTGTGCCTTAAACTTCATTGTATTTTGCTCAACACTTTTTTGGCCTCGCATTGATTGCTCCACAATTGCGCAATTTCGTTCACTAAAAGCATTTCAAAAATACAGCACAATACTGCTCAGAGTAACGGGCAGGAGCAGGAGCAGGAGTGGCTTCTTGTGTGCTCGCTGCCATGACGCATAAGCCCCGATAAAAACTGTTGTTCGATAAGCATTTTGTTTGCACTGCGACGGGAGTTGTTATGGAGTCTGTGCCACAGACCCAAGTCATGAACTCTTGTGGTAATTCTGGGAACACGAATCGTTTCGGGAAGCCATAACGAATCACTATTTAATGTGGAACTTGGCGAAGTTTCTTTGAATCGTTAGTCATTGTAAGGAAATGCTAAAGGGTGGGAGGGGAACAAATCAATCATACGCAGTGATGAGATTTCCCTGATTCTGCTTACTTTGAAGAAAGTTTATTATGGATCTTAGATTCAACATTTATTTATATATTCTAATAGTATAAATATAATACCTTAATTAAATCTGTAATTCAAACATTTTAGATTTGCTTTAACCCCCAACATCTCCTACTCTTTAGGTGCCCTCAAAAGTATGCTATAATTTCTACGAAGCCAACTTTCTCTGCCGCTTGCTTGAACGTCCTGCGGCTTAGTCATCCCCCTGGCCCCTGTCAACACTCCCTCACATCGGCAAATACACATGATATTCATTATGAACGGCTTAAGCGATTTCCCCAGGGCCGCACTAAGCCTCTTCTGCAGATATATAAACACACATCGAGACACTCATGCATATGCACAGATATATTTCGAGTTTTTCGCATTTTTTTTTTCATGAAAGCTCTTTTGAATGGAATCCGATTTGACGAGCAGTGGCAAAAAAGAATACTCGTCAGCAAATTGGCAGCTCAACCAAAAAATAATAAAAAGAAGTACGGGAAGCAGTATCAATCACAGCCGACCAGCTCCCCTTGTCATGTTTTACATGCCGGCGAAAAACCAGCGGAAAACATGGAAATAATAATTAAGGGCCATAATTTTCGCCTCCCCAAAAATGGACAGCAAGCGTTCGCTGTGCTAATGAAAATAATCTGTCATCAAAGGCAGAAAGCCACCCCATTGCAAGCGAACAGGTGCTCCCGTATCCTAACCACGCCCCCGATGTATGTATATGATTACATTGGGCTGCCAACTATTAACTCAGCATAAATTGTGTACCTTTCGGGGAAGGAAGGGTTGAAGGGCAGGAAGGTCGAAAGGTCGGCAGGCGACTGCCGGACGGAAATTGCATTTGTGCCATCCGAAATCAGATAAGACTCGCCGACGACAACGGTCTCTTCTTTGGCCAGGATATGACATTAAAAGCGCATCACAGACGGAAGGAGAACAGAGCTAGGCATCAGGAGCGGAAACGTTTGCCGTAATTACATTCGAGGCGGAAAGCAAAAAAAAGTTTGAAATGGAAATTGGATAATTCCGAATTGATCTTACTCTCTGATACTATTATGACACAGGAATATGTAGGAGTACAGGTCAGACTAGCCTTTACATTTGAAATGGTGCAGTTAACAGTGGGGCTGGTGTTACTACTGATTGTTACCAGCGAGTTGGAGACCTTTGATGATGTTGGCAATCCTGCGAGAAAAGCAGATAAATCTTTACCTCTCTCACTGGGTTGGGAGCGTATAACTCCTGGGTCTGCACCAGATATTGTACGCATTTCCGCGTCCTTATCGCATCGAATGTTAGATTGCGATTCTTTAAGTGTATTATCCATTATGTTGATAAGAACCTCTCGCCTGCGCAGAGCGCGAAGCGAGGGGCAGCGTGTAACTTGCTTTTTCTTGATATAATTCAAGGATTTTGGCGGAGTCCAGGTAACAGCTTACCACCTACCAGCTACGGGCGGCTTCTGCCCAGCAGAGGCCACAGGACCGCAGCCGGCAGGGAAAATTATTCACTACGCAATATAAAAACGCGTAGGTGAAAATGAAAAGTTGTCCAAAAAGAACTTACAAAATTTAGAAAAAATTTTGAAGAACAATAAAAAAGAACTTTTTTGTTTTTTTTTTTTTTTTTAGAGCACAGAAAACGAAACACGTCCGGTCCCTATGACAGGAAACACCAGATGTGCTAATTTAAGCTCTTTCAAAGCCCACCTAGAACAGCTGAGCGAGGTTAACATTCAAATCCAGGAACCTTCTGACATTGACAATGCCATCAGCCTTTTTATGAGCATGATAAACCAGGCTGCTGAGATAGCTACACCCAGGAATCGCCTAAACACAGAGACCTCTAAACATCTCCAACTACCACCCAGAATTGGTGCACTCCTTAATCTAAAGCGAAGAGTAAGAAGAGAATATGCAAGAACCGGAGACGTCCGAATCCATCGAATACATAATCGGTTGGCTAATTGTTTAAGCAAGGCGCTCGCCCGAAGGAAACAAGAATCTTTAGACAGCTTTTTGGAAAACCAGGACACGGATGCTAGTTCTAACTATTCGCTGTGGCGTATTACAAAACGGTACAAGGCTCAGCCCACCCCAAAATCAGCTATTAGAAGCTCCTCTGGTGGTTGGTGCCGCACGAGCCTAGAGAAAGCTGAAGCGTTCGCTAATAACCTCGAGCAACGTTTCAAGCCTTACGACTATTCGCCTGAAAGCATCCGTCGACAAGTTGAAGAGTTCCTGGATTCTCCTTTTCAAATGAGCCTGCCTGCCGCTCCTATCTCACTGACAGAGGTGAAAGACATTGTAGGTAAACTTTCACCTAAGAAATCTCCTGGTGAAGATCTTCTGGACAACAGGACAATTCGTCTTTTACCGGATCAAGCCTTGGAATTCTTGGTGATGATATTCAACAGCGTGTTAACTATTGGATACTTCCCGAAAACTTGGAAATCGGCGAATATAATTATGATTCCTAAACCAGGAAAATCGCCGACTGAAGTGGACTCATACAGGCCGATCAGTCTTCTACCATCCCTGGGTAAAATCATGGAGAGGCTGATCCTCAACAGGTTACTGTCTTACGAGAATATTACCAGTGCGATTCCGGAATTTCAGTTCGGCTTTCGTCTTCAACACGGGACTCCTGAGCAGCTGCACAGAGTTGTCAACTTCGCTTTAGAAGCCTTGGAGAAGAAGGAGTACGCTGTTGCTGCCTTCCTTGACATTCAGCAGGCTTTTGACAGAGTGTGGCACCCTGGTCTTCTATACAAAGCTAAAAGCCTTTTTTCGCCTCAGCTGTTTCAGCTCGTGAAAAGCTTCCTAGAAGAACGCACATTCCACGTATCTGCTGATGGGTTCAAGTCGTCCACCAAGCCTATCTCTGCTGGAGTTCCCCAAGGTAGCGTTCTCGGTCCTACTCTATACTCTATCTTTACTTCAGATATGCCTACACAAACACCAATCACTGAAGTTGAAGAACAAGACGTTCTAATTGCGACCTATGCTGATGACACTGCTATCTTAACTAGAAGCAAAAGTATCTTGGCTGCCACATTTGCACTGCAAGAGTATCTTGACGCATTTCATCAATGGGCCATGAACTGGAATATTCGAGTAAACGTTGAAAAATGTGCAAATGTTACGTTTACCAATCGCCGAAGTAGCTGCCCCGGAGTCAGCCTCAACAATAGTCAAATCAGAGCCCTTCCTGCATACAAATACCTCGGAGTCACTTTGGACAAAAGACTCACTTTTGGCAGGCACATTACTTGTGTCCAACACTCCTTCAAGAAAAAAGCTGCTCGGATGGCATGGCTTCTTACTCCACGCAACAAACTTGCACTTGATTGTAAGGTTAAGATTTATAAGTCCATTCTGGCGCCAAGCCTTTTTACGGACTTCAGGTTTATGGCATCGCTGCGAAATCGAACCTCAATAAAATACGGATCTTACAAGCGAAAACGCTCCGAAAGATCTGTGGAGCTCCGTGGTATATGAGGACGAGAGACATCGAACGCGATCTAAATGTACCAAAAATTGGAGATAAACTGCAAGAACTGGCTCGGAAATATATGGAAAGGCTAAATGAGCATCCCAATAGTCTAGCCAAAAGGCTTGGTACGGCTGCTATAAACAGTGCAAATGCTAGAAACCGAGTCAAAAGAAGACTGAAGCGACACCACCCTCAAGACCTACCAGACCGGATTTTGACATAGTATTTCTACCACCTTCATTATTACTTTCAAAAAAAAACTATATGAAATTCTTCTAGCCCTATTTTACACGTAGACTAATTTTTGTACTTTTTTATATTATAACCGATTAGATTAAGCTGTCAATTCGGTAGCAGTGCGCTAATCAAAAGAATAAATTTCCACATTTATAAACGTTAAATAGATACTATTATGAGATAATACCTAATAAAAAATATTATTAGGAGCTCCTTTTCAACCACGCATAGAATTTTTGTCAGAAGTGCAAGTGCTAGTTGATTACAATTTCTTTTAACCTTTTTTAATGTTTATAAAAAATTAGAAAAACATTTTAATATTATCCTAATCCTAAGTCTGATACACCCTTGTTACCCTATATCCTCTCATCCAATAAAGAGCTCATTGCTGGTCATTTGCGCTCTCCTTTGACCCCAAAGGCTCAGCTTTGATTCGGTCTTTGTTTGCGCCATTAAATTAAATATCCTCGCCCAGTCGCTCGACCTCTGACTGAGTGCGCTCTTCTCGGCTGCCCAGGGACGACAATGCCGGCAATTTCTGTCATTTCCTTAATAGAAATCTTATCTTTTGTGACGCCTTCGCCGTGCGCCTAAGCCGGATATCGCACCTTAGACATCTGTCTTGTGAACGACAGGCAGAGCAACTCGTTGCTAAACAGTCACAGAAAACATTTTGTCAGGCTTTTGGAAAAAAAACTCTATTTGAAAAATTGTATACTATAGAATAAATAAAACACAAATAGATAATATTTATAAACACCATGAACAACTGCTGCTGCTGTCCTCAGGCGGAGAAGTGCCGCCAGTGCAAATCCCAGTGCCAGTCCGGGCAAGATCAAAAGGGTTCGCTATTCAGCATGGTTTTGGGTCCGTATCCCGATGAGGTAATCATGAATGCCTTGGATGGAATCCTAATGATGTGGGGTGCTTACAAGATTAAGAGCTTAAAGGACGTACAAGCCTCGGGTAAGAATATCATTAACTTCTAAACCAAAAAGTTTTACTATCATAAGACATGATTTTATTACGATCAGATTAATAAAACCCCAATCTTATTTTAATGTTTTTGTTTAGGACCTGTTACCAAGGAAAAATCCAGCCCTACTTTACCGTCGTGCCCTCCTCTACCGTCGTGCCCACCTGCACCGTCGTGCCCTCCACCATCTTGCCCGCCTCGACCTTCCAGCTCAACCTGCTCCTTGTGCCGGTGCACCTCCTTTCACAGTATGAAATCATCATGTCCCAGCAAGACGAATGTCAGAAAAGGAAAGGATTCCTCGGCGCCCAGCAGCCCAAGATCAGTGTGCTTTAAGTCGTCGAGTCGTATAAATGCCGCTGCATGCTGTCCTCGGCAGCCGTCGATTTGTGTGGATTTTAAACAACCGGCAGATGATATTCGGAAGCAAAAGAGTACCAGTAGTTTTTCGATGAAAGACCGATTGATGCAGGCCGAAATTGTCTGTTCCGCGGCCTGTCAAGCTTTAAAAACTCGCCTTAAGCCGAAGAAAAGTCCACGAGATGTATGCAAAGGTAAAAAGTGGCTGTGGACACGATTGATTCACACCAAGAACGGCTGTCAGGTGTATGAGGTATACAAGGACTCGAATGGTAATTGCTCGCCCCCCAAAATTGGCTCCAAGGCTCCTGCCTTCGTCTTCCTGGTCTTGCGAAATGGCAACATCATGCCCTTTGAGGCTGTTACACCTGTGTAAAGTCGATAATATTGATATAATTTAAAAAATTTTAAACATTGTATGTCTTTTAATATTTTTGATCAACTCGGAGGCTTGTACATAATGTGAACAATACACTTTCAAAGTGGAATAGATATTAGTTATAAATATATCACACATTTTTGGCTAATATCGACAAACTAGGCTAACCGTATACGCTTTTTAAGCATAATAAAGACCACTCCGGCACATACAAACATATAGACGGACATTATAGCCACACATTCGATATCATTCCTTTCTCGCGTATTTAAAGCCAAGTTAACCAGCCCTGTGAGGAGGTTTGAGAGCATAAAGTGAGTCAGACCATTCATATTCAGACTCTCAACAAAGGTGGGCAGGGTTTGGCTGGTTGGCTTGTCACCATCTCCAATTATCATCGGGTTACCAATTTGCTTAAGTTCGAAGAAGAATGCAAATATAAGAATCAGACTTAACATGATGGCCATCGTCCAGATCACATAGCCAAAGCTAAAGGTTACACGAGAAATGCCTGTTAAGAAGGCACTACTGAAGGCTAGTAGCCAACAGAGAACGGCAGCAACTAGGATTTTCTTCAACTTGCTGGTCAACTGTTTGTAACTGAGATGATCCTGGGCGGTGTACCACTTAGACAGGTAAACGCTAAGCAAATATAGAGCCACACAGCCGTGCAGGGAGCTTAAACCCTCTCGATTGGCACTAAGGAAACCATCGTGGGGGGCAGACGACATCACAAACTTGGAAAGACCCAGCTGCAGCACAAGTTCGTGCAGGAAAAGCATGCCTGAAAATAGAAAATTATTACATTTTCGCAAACAATTAAATTAGCCAAAGTACTTACCCAAGGCTAGAGCCAGGATCTGTTCATCCGACTTCAACAGCAAACTATAGCAGCTGCCCATCAATTTGGTGAAGCCCAGAATAAAGAAAGCATTCAAATGCTTGCCATATTCCGCTTCATCCTGGTGATAGCCAATCGCAGTGATAACAATGGTCCGGGCTAGTCCTAAAACCAGCAATGGAACCACTGATCTGGGCAGTCTCCTCAAATCAGCAAGACCCTTGGCACGATTTGAGACCAAACCCATGGTAACGACGAACATACCGATGCCCATATCCATTGCGGAGGCTCCAAATGTCCTGCTCTTGCGATAAGTAGAGGGACAAGAATCAAAATCCACGCCGAGAATGCCTGCACAGGTTCCAGTATATGCGGTGGCTCTTAGCAAAGTGAAGACAATAGGCCGTTTGCCGATCTCGAATTTGGCCTTTGGCGAAGAATCGGCTTCAACATTTGCGTACAGATAAAGCAAAATAACTAAGGCAACCACCACGGAATAAATGACGGTATAGTCACTGCCCACGGTGACAAAAAAAAGAGTTGGTAAGCCAATCATAAGGAACTCCAGCAGGAATCTTCGTATGGAATCCTGCGGCAGGTGGCCACAAAGTAGACGCGCGAGGATGAAACCCAAGAATGTAGGCCATATCGCCATGAAACTTTGGACACTTTCCGTGAGAGACCTCCAGGATTTCAGGTCCACGCTGGTTTCGCCGTCTTCAGTAAAAAAGGGGTTTAGCATCTCCGCTTCCATGGTATTGCAGTATTCAATTAAGTTCTTCCTGTCCGTAGAGGAGGAAGTTTTTTTTCATCTCCTTTTCTGACAGATAAAATACTACTTTAAAAAAACCTACTACTGCCGGCAAACGAAAAAGTAAACAATAATAAAACTTTGTTACAAAAGTATGACCATGGCAAGAAGTTTTAAAGATCTTATGTCTCATTAAAACGCGTTTTTTTTTTGTATCATACGGCCACATTAAGCAAAGTATAATAACGTTTTGTTACTTTCAAAAATTAATACTTTATAAAACATTTTGTTACCAGTGATTTTTCAAGAATAAACAAATACAAAAAAACCAATATAAACATAAACAATTACTTTAAGTTATACGGATTTATTTTGGATCTGGCAAAAAGCAAAATAAATGCATTAAATCACAATTAGGGCAAGCTGCTACAGTTCGTTGTGCTGAGGTGTTATGGATGGATTATGTGGCTTCTCTTGCCGGAATTCATTGTGGGATCTAACTTCCTTGGCTGCCTCAGCGACGAGACGTTCGAATTCCTCCACATCGAAGCTATAGTTGGTGAACTTGGCGTGTGCCCCGCCCTCAGGATGATGTCCCTCGTCTTGCGGATGAACCAGGTCCTGCTGCTCCCAGGTGCGGTAGCGAACGCCGCGTAGCCTGGCTAAATCCTTGTAGCAATTGGGATCCTCGCAGTTGTACAGCTCGAAGATGCAGGCCCAGTTAGGCAGGAAGAGCAAGTGGGTCAGGCCAGCGCCATGCATGCCTATAAGTATATCCGTGTTCCGCGTTATAGCCAACTGATCGGTGAAAGATAGCCTACAAGGAAGTGAAAGTAAGTAAGTAAAGTAAGGAGAATAAATACAAATATAAAATAACCTCTCGTAGGAAACGCGTTGCACGGAGTAGTCCTCGTTGTCTTCCAAGCGAGCCAGCAGCTCTTCTTCGTTGAGCACTTGCCGGTACTTCGTGCGACGCGATAGGTAAGTAATGCGGACTTTGCGCTGCGGCGGCTTATAGGGAATCTGGAGACGATGCAAGATAAACTCCGAAAAGGCGCGGAACAGACCACTGTTCGAACAGCCTTGAATCTACGATGAATTATTAATAAGATACACATTTGCAGCTCATATTTTCTTACTTACAATAGGCGTGTTGTAAAACAATCCAAAGATCATCCTGGGCAACAGCGGAAGAACCACATTCTTGAAGCACACCCTCTTGCCCTCCACATCGCTCAGTGTCCACACTGGTCTCTGCGAGAAGGCCTTGAACGTGTCTTTAAACGGCGAATCATACGGATAGGTTTCCCAAATAAGGATCTGCACGTCGGTGTTGAAGGCCGCTGGATGCGATTGGTTCACAAAGAGCGAGGCATACAGGTTGAAGAAGTCGCAGAAGTGATGGTACATGTTGTACGTGGCATCAATTTTCATAATGAAAGTGGGCGTATTCACCACGAGATCACAGAGCCCGCTCTCTAGTATCGGATGAGGTAAGACGTCTAAGTTACGCAGCTCTGGCCCCCAGGATTGCAATGCTGATCCTATATGATCCATTTCACCGGCGAGCCTGGTGCGATTCAACTCACAATGACCCAGCAGTTGACCCGGTTTGAGGACGTCCATGTGGTAACGGATGCGCTCCTCTCGCTGCGCCAGGTCCCTGAAGTCGAAGAGGAGGTTCCTGCCGCGACAGAAGCGTAGGTAGTGGGTACACTCCAGTGAGGAGTCACCCAGATAGGTGGGCACACAGTGCGGCGCCAGCTCCGCCAGCTGCTCCTGGATGTAGCCGAAGTCCGCCTGCTGGTAGAAGGTCTTAACCTGGGCTTCCTTGCTCCTGGCCCAGCCAGTGTGGTCTCCAGGGCACTGTGGCGTCTGGAAACGGCCATCCGACGTGCAGTCCCGTTCGTGGCCCCAGCAGGCCGATGAGATGGAGGCCTTGCCAGTGAGATTCGATGGCAGCTGCTGCTTCAGCTTGGGAAACGTGTTTAGGTAGCGGATAAGGTGTTCGGACGGCAGGTTGGGCAAGGTCAACTCGGCCCCCAGGTGCTTGGCATCTTCCGGTCGGTGAGCTTGGCTCTGGGACAGGGACAGCAGAGTCCCCGTGAGTATTAGCAGAATTGGCAGCATATCAGTCGAGTTATATTTAAGTACTTCGTTGCAATACACGTTTTCCCGGCGATTTCTCACGCTTTCACAGCCAAAGCGAGCGCAGCATCTTCAGGTGCATTTCACGGCCAGCGATGATGATGATCTCACCTGGCCTTCAGTGGCTGAAAGATGATTATGAGCGGAGTTAATGGTAATTGTCCATCTTAATTGTTTGCGAAGAACGCCGGAAAACCTGTCTCTGGCAGTGTGACCAAGTCCACCTGCGCCTAAATAGCTGGTGTGTACAAACCAAACATACAGTACTCACTCTAATGAGCCGAAATTTTTGCTTATTTAAATGCTTTTTATTTACATAGACATGTCTTGTTTTAACCAATCCTTACGGACCTGTAAAAGCTAAATTGTCTAATATAAAACTTAATACAGTGCGTTTAACATTACGTTTTTCCGTTATTCAAGTTTTATTCCATTTATATTTGAACTGCGCGCACAAGTATTAGAGCTTTGTGGAAAATCTTACCATTTTGGGTCTTGCTCTCTGGTCACACTTCGCTGCAGAAAACAGCTGTTACAAGCATTTGACTTTTTTTTGACTTTGGTACATTTTTTATTGAGCAAAACTAAAGCGCAGAAAAAGTTAGCAATGCGGAATGTGCCGAAATCGTAAGCGGAAAAATATTGAAAACGGTGCGCAGATTAGCTGTAATAATCAATTGTCTTATTGTCAGACTCGGTCTCTCGGTCACAACACCAGGCGGCAGTTCCGGGGCTCCGGACAGCGGTCGCCACAACAGCTTGGAGGATATCAATCTGGACCAGTTCCTGAAGACGTCCAACTACGAAGACACGGTGAAGCAGCTGGACATCTACTATGGCATCGGTGAGGAAGAGAAGTAGCCTATAGAAGGCTTTATATAACCTTGGGCGGCCAATTGAGCACCAATTAAACGCGGTGGCGTCTGTCTATTAATAATCATCGCGAAATGTCGACGTCCGACGCTCGCGCTTGATTGTAAACAGATTCGTTTGTTTATTTGCGTTTCCCATCGACACATTTTTTCCACTATGCGATAACCGGCAATTGTAACACTTTCCCCAATCCCACGCAGTCAAGCGGCAGTTGCTGCGCTACCAGAGCCCCATCACTGGACTGTTCCCGGTGATGAGCACCGACCAGGCAGTGGGATCGGTGCGAGACAGTGTATACTGTGCGTCGGCCGTTTGGAGCTTGTACCAGGCCTACCGGCGCATCGACGATGACCGCGGCAAGTCCTATGAGCTGGGTCAGAGCACGGTCAAGTGCATGCGCGGAATCCTGGAGTGCTGGGTGAAGCAGGCATCGCGAGTGGAGCTCTTCAAGCAGCGCCAGTCCAACCAGCACGCCCTCCACAGCAAGTTTCAGCTGCATACCGGCGAAAAGATCTATCCGGATGAGTTTTACAACCATTTGCAGATCGACTGCGTGAGTTGAAGCTGATTTTCGATCAGAAAGAGTCAAGATTTTAATATTTTCATTCCTCAGGTATCTCTCTATCTGCTGTTCCTTGTCCAGATGATAACCTCTGGCCTGCAGATTATTTACACCCACGACGAGGTAGCCTTTGTCCAGAATCTGGTGTACTATGTGGAGCGTGCGTATCGAACGCCCGACTTTGGTATGTGGGAGCGCGGATCCAAGTACAACAATGGCACCCCCGAGATCCACGCCTCGTCCATTGGCATGGCCAAGTCCGCCTTGGAGGCCATCAACGGTTGCAATTTGTTTGGCGAAAAGGGAGCCTCGTGGAGCGTTGTTTATGTGGACATTGATGCCCATAACCGCAATAGAAGTATTTTCGAGACCATGTTGCCCAGAGAATCGAGCTCAAAGGTGAGTAAACTAAAGGGTTTTCTTAAAATTAAGATGTACCTAAATATGATAACTCTTATCTTCAGGGCGTGGATGCCTCTCTGCTGCTCACCCTCTCCTTTCCTGCGTTTGCTTCTCACGAGGATCGGTTGGTGGAGCAGACTAAACAAAACGTTGTGAATCGCTTGCGCAGCAAAATGGGCTTCAAACGCTTCACCCGCGATGGTTTCCTCAGCAAAAACGAGGACAAAACCCGGCGCTACTATCACTCTGGGGAGTTAAAGGAGTTTGAGGGCCTGGAATGCGAATGGCCCCTCTTCTTCATAGCCATGATCATTGATGGCGTCTTCAAGAATAACAACGAACAGATCGAGGAGTTCCAGAACGATCTTCGTCGCTGTTTACGCACTGATGCCAATGGAGATCCGGTGGTGACCATGTACTATGCCCCAGACGGAGAAGGTTCCTACATGCGCGCCCCCTCGCAGTCGCTTTTCCTATGGGGCCAATCTTTCTTCATCATTGCCCAGCTTCTAACCGCCGGGCTGCTGCACATCAACGAATTGGATCCGATTCGTCGTTACTTGCCAAGTTATAATCGTCCCAGAAGAGCGGGTCGCTATTCAGCTTTCCAGGTAAGTTCGTTTCTAGAGATATGAAGGGGTTTTAGGCGCTATGAAATGAAAAATGTGGTTTAAATTTTAATTCGAATGGAGAAGTTCTGTAATTTTATAAAATATTAGAAAAAAAAAACTCCACATTTTCTAGGACCATATTACTAAATATAATGATCATAAAGCCAGAGTTTGTTAACCACAGTTGACCGTTAGGGATTGTCAAAAAACGAAGTATTACTTACGTATTTGTTAATTATTATTTACCAATTTGAATCGCCCGCCTTAAGTGGATATTAAGAGATCGTAACAAAAAAAATCTGAGAGCATATAACCAAAGACCAGTAACGAAAAGAAACGAACCAAAATCTGAACTATTCGGAAAAGTTCAAAAGTCTCATTTCATAGCGTCGGGTTCTTGCAAGGGTTTCCAACTCGCCTAATTGGGGGTCTCCGCTGCTGTCGCCGCTTCTGCCGCTGATAATGATGAGTCTTGTGTGTCTGCTGTGTGTGTCTGCGTTCGCTCCCAATTGGTCTCCCTTACACATAAGTGTCCTGTGGCCCTGGTACTCTGTCCGTATGGGTTAAGTGAATAATTGGCTCTTGATATTTAATTCTATCTACATTCTGTTCATTCTCTACTACCAACCACTACTACTGCTACATCCATCTATATACCCAAAATGACAAATCAAAACCCCAAATCGTTTACATATTAATTGGTTTCGTAACATAACAGGGCAAAGCTATTGACGAAAAACACAAAGTAAGTAGATGTTCTGCTTTACCAACAAAATTATTATCGATATTTCTAAATTCAAAATTAAATAGACACTCGAAATTAAACCCACTTCCATGTGTATATAAATTAAATTATGCTTTTTAGACACAGACACTGCGCACCAAAAAAGATCACTTACTTAGTTAACTTTTTGTGGCTTGGCAAGACACAACACCACTAATCGGAGAGATATGACTATGACACACACTCTTGACGATCAGTGAACACACACACCTACATTATATAGAAATGATTATTTGCTTATATTCTTATTTCTGTATTCCCCCGTGTTATTTGTATGTATATAGCGAACAAATTCCTTTTTGGTATCTAAATCAAAAAATCTCTTTACTCTTTTCGGTTTTCTTTCTTTTCTCTATATACACCTATCAATATACTCTGCATATTTTGTTTAAAAAATCAACATAAACCTACACGCTCTATATAGGCTAAACCGGGCACTGTAAGTAATTTGGGTTTCTTTACGTGTTTGTAGTTCCCAGTTCCTAACTTTAATGTACTTAACCAAAAGGCCATAGAACGCTCAAGCTTGATTTGGCTTCAAATGTTGTCCTTACAAAGGTGTTAACACTGGGAATGTTGAAGTACGAATTGGCCTAGAAATATACCCAATAACGATCACACCTCCTTCAGTGCAACAAACATCCTTTACTAGAAATGTTCCCTTTAAAATCTAGAAATGCCGAAAGACAGCAGCTTTGCCTGAGACCTAACAGAACTACCAAATAATCAAATGCCATTGCTTAATATACATATTTTCCTCTGCTAAATAATCGACATTTTGCATTAAAAAGAAACCACGCATTCCTCTTATATTGGATGACAAGAAGAAGGTAATTTGTGGTATGGGCTGGGGTTTTTCACCTTATTTAGGGTCAATAATTGGCAAGATCAGTGCTATCATGATATTCCTTAAACCAAATATAGCAAACGAACAATAATGCACTTAGTCTAATGGCAAATCTAACCTAGGGATGTATATTAAGATTCCTAAACTAAATTTATCCTTAAAAAGGTCTTAAATCTCTTCCAAATTCTTTTGCAAGCTATTTAAAAATTCTAGTTTGATTTGATGTCTTGTCAGATCTTTGTGTTTGTCTTATGTAAATGTTTGGCATGTTAATATATTTAATATTCTTGAGTTTTTCCCTTTATGTATTCCTCTAAGATCCCACTTATTCTGAACTTATCTGCTAGTATCCAGTTTCCAATACCCTTCTCACATCCCCACCCGTATAATAATTCCACTTTTGCGTGTTTTTGCATTTTGGCATTTGGCTAGTGAAAATTTTCTTGTAATGTGATTAAAATCCAAGAATCTTGAATTGGCCTCATGCATCCTAACATGTTTAACCCACCTGGAGGGAGTTGTGCTCTTAGTAATCACGTTTTTCCAATCCTTACAGGGTACTGCCACAGATCTTGTGGTTCAGATCGTTCTGATTGCCGAGTCCATGCGACTGCAGGCCATGATGGCCACCTATGGCATTCAAACCCAGACACCACATGAGGTAAGTTGTATTCGAGGCTTTAAGGATCATTGTAATAACCATTTGCTTTCTCCAGGTGGAGCCTGTGCAAATATGGAGCTCAACGGAGCTCATTAAAGTCTATCAACATTTAGGAGTCAATAACAAGGTTGGCCTGTCCGGTCGTCCCTCCAGACCCGTTGGATCGCTGGGCACCAGCAAGGTGTACCGCATCTGCGGTATGACCGTCCTGTGCTACCCACTTATCTTCGAGGTCTCCGACTTTTATCTCTACCGGGATATGGCTTTGCTGATCGACGATATCAAGACAGAGCTGCAGTTCGTAGGAAAGTACTGGCGCTTGTCGGGCAGGCCTACAGTGTGTCTGCTCATCCGGGAGGAGCACATGCGGGATCCGCAGTTTAAGGAGATGCTCGATCTGCTGGCCATGCTCAAGAAGGGTTACTGCGACGGCATGAAGGTGCGCATCGGTCGTCTGCAGAATCTGATTAGCAGCTCCTGCATCGAGCATCTGGATTTCATGAACCAGAGCGATCTGACCGACAATGAGAACGCATTCTCGCAGATCAATCACGAGTATATCGGATACCAGTCACTGACGGATGTGCCCAAAGCATTGACCTATGTGGAAGAGAAAGTTTCCGTGGCGGTTAGTAAGCTTATCTAAGCAAGAGAAATGATTATCTCATACATACTTTAATATTTTCAGCATTTTGATAAACAACCGACGCCGGATATCATTACTGCTTTGCGGAACACCGATTCCATCTACTGCCTGTGCCAACTGTGGGGCATTCTGCTCAATCGCGAAGGTCCCCATTTCGAGGTGAATGGCCTGAATGTAAACACGGCTCTGACGCAGCTCTACCATCGCGCTGGCTCCCTGCGCTACTGGCGTGCCGTCCGCTACTGCTCCTCGCTCCTCCATCACATTGTGGACTCCATCAGTCCATTTATTACCACGGTGCTGGTGAATGGCAAGGAACTCACCGTGGGCATCATTGGTCAGAAGGAGACGGTCTTCGACAAACCCATGACGCCGGCAGAGATCCAGAATGTGATGTACACGAGTGTGCAGCCCTACGATGTCATCCAAGCGGTGCTACAGCAGGAAGTGGTTCTATATTGCGGTCGCTTGATAGCCACAAATCCATCCATGTTCCGCGGCATACTGAAAATTCGCATTGGCTGGGTCCTGGAGGCCATGAGGATATATCTGCAGATCTCAGGACAGCAAAGCATCGACGTGGATAATCTCTCGCCCTTCCAGGTCCGCATTCTTCTGCAGAAAGTTCTTACCGTCAGTGAGTGGGCGACAGAGGAGAAGTAATTACAAAATTTGAGTATAATTTTTCGAATTTATACAACAATTACTCTCGTAACAGACTCACCACCCTGCAACGCCGCCAACTGGAGGGCTGCCTGTGCCGTGTGCCCAAACACTTCTATAACAAGATCTGGGAGATTCTCCAGCGTACTCCTCAGGGTATTTTGACCCAGGGCCACCACCTGCCTGCCACGCCCACGCTGACAAACATGAGCCGCGGCGAGTTGACCTTTAATCTTCTCGTCGAGGAGACGCTAATTTGCATTGACCGCCCGGAACGGCGTCAGATAACCGTGGAGCTCCTGTGCATCGTAGCCACCATTCTTAATCGGTAGGAGATTTAGCGATACAGTGTTGATATACAAATATATCTATAATAAACATTATATTTAACTATTTCCAGCAACCCCGAGCTACACTTCAAGCAAGCCCTTGACTTGGACGGCATTTTGGCCGAGGCCTTTGCCATGTACTGCAAGGACAACAATATACAGCATCAGCCGCAGCCGCAACAGACCAAGAACGAGGATCTCAAGGCATTCTACTCCCTGCCCTATTCAGAGACCACCGGCTATTTGGCACGAGCCGCCGTCAACAAGGTTCTGCAGGGCGGCATTTTCTCCACCTCCGAGGAGGATGTCCAGCTAGACGGCGATCATTTGCACGACGACAACTGCAAGGTGTCTTAAGCGAAGGAGAATGAAACGCGACATTAGCTTATGTACAAAGCACAGTTTGGCATATCTTCGTGACACTGACCCCACCACAACCACTAGCTCGAATTTTGTGGCTATTTTATTCTGTTATTCTTATTTAATATCGTCTCTCTCTCTGTGTCCTTCGCTCGCTTAGTTCTTAATTAAATGTTATGTATATTTTGTTGCAATAATCGAAGGTGTTACATGAGCCGAGTGTTTGATTAGTTAGTAGGTCAATAGCATTCCGGGGGTTGGAAGCAAAGCAAATAAGTGGGCCCTAACCTTGCCTAATGCAAGCCGTATCGATCGCCTCCGGCTTATGTCACCCTTGCTCTCGTTGTCTATAAAAGCTCTTGGCCATTTCCCCACTCGGTTTACTTGACCAACAGTCGTCGTTGCACTTGAACAACATGCGGGCTCCCGAGTGGATGACCAATGAGATGGCACGCCTTACCTCCCGGTTAGAACGCTACAAGCCAGCAGGCAGTGGCTATAACCGTATCCAATCGATTCGCCTGTCCAAGAGCGTTACGCAGATGCTGAACAATCCCATGCCCGTTGCCTCTGTTAACGCGGGCAGCGCTACCACCGTAAGAACGCAACAGCAGGAGAGCTCCTTCACAACGCCGCATCGGCGACGTGGTGTCCTCAGTCGCAGTGAATCGCAGTGGGAGGAAGTGTATCCTGCCGTAAATATCAGCCGTCAACAGAGCAGCGACAGTGCCAGCAGTCGGGATAGTGAATTCCAGTTCACCCATTATCGGAATTGTGCCACGCGGATTCCGTGAATAAATATATACTGGAATCATTAATATATTTTGCAATATTTGTGAATTTCTGTGTTAAGTAACTAATAAACCAAAAAAAAAACAAAACAAACCTTTACTTTTGGCAGGATTTCTTCCGTTAAAATTTGAGTTGGGAAATTAAGTTACAGTCTTTAAAAAATTTATTACAATAAATTTCGATTCTTTATTTTAGTTCGTATGTAAGTTCCACGTAGTTAAGCTAATTATGGAAAATTAAACACTAAAAAATAGGTACAATCTATAGGTATATATATACGTTTTAGGTTGTTCGTTTCTTGGTATAAAAATTCATTTCTTTATAATTTGATTTTTACATTTGTTGTATTAATTCGTTTCGATATACATATATAAAATAGCACATACAGATTTAGTTGGCGTGAAGTAGTAAGTTAAGGAGATTGCCTATGGGAGATATTTTGTGTACAAAGCCTACGCTCGGAGAAGCATTAATATTTTAAATTTTGATATGAGTTCGCCTAGATAATGTTCGCTTAAGCAAATGATATTTGCATTCAATACAAAAATATGTCACATGATGATATGCCTATAACTAAAGTCAACGCTCTATATATACGCACGATCTAGAGTTTTATAACAAACAGTTTAACATATACAATAATATCCTTAATCCATTTTGTAAAGGGCACACACAGGCAAATATCATAGAAATGTATGCGCGATTCGAAGCAGTTTTGATTAGTATTATTTCATGATATTCGTAAGTATAAATATAAAACATTGATTACCTAAGGTGTTATTTAGTAAATACCTATTTACTCCGGATGCTTTAATTTAGGTTAGTTATATATTTAAGGTTCTGTAAAATGCTAATTTCCCTGAATATGAGTTTTCATCATTATTATTATTAGTTTTTCCATCTTAAATAATAGCTTAGCCATATTATTTGCTTTCGTTAGGCATTTACAATTCACTAGTATTTTCATTTGTTTAAACTAGCAACACTTTTTGCTTACTTAGGACTAAAACCTTTCTGCTTACAGACTGCGTACACGTACGTACATAATAAATGTATGCAAAATAGTTGGTGTACAGTATTATCTGACTCTTGCGGTTTCATCATCACACACCGGGCAGTACTTTTGACAAAAAATCGAACGAACTGTGTAAACTGTATAAATATGGATGATGTGTTTGCTTTGTGTGTTTGATTTGTTGAGTTCTCTTCTCCGACATACATATAAAAATGTTTAAAAAAGACTATAAAACCTACGACAACGCAATACGTACTAAATACGTAAACAAATTCTACATTACCTAAGTGGTTAAGTTAGCCCTATGTTATTGTGGCTGCAGCTGCTCGGGCCGGCGCACACTCATCCGGCTGGGTATTGAATCAGTGTCACCGTCATCGTCCACATACTCCTCCTTGGGACGGGTCCACTTGATTAGCGTCTCGGGCGATCGGTACAGGAAGAGTAATTTGGCAAACAGATCTTCCTCCAGTGCGAATTCAAGGGCCTCGCGTACCTAAAATGAGGTAAAAAAAACTTCAGTCAGATTTTTGCTGATTTTAAATAAAATAATATCTCACCAAGTATATATCCAGGCACAGTTGCAGTACTCTGTCCACGTAGGGCAGGTCCTCGAACATAATCTTTCGATTCTGGCCGCCAATAAAGGACTTCATGAATCGCGAGGCCAATAACACAAAGGTGGTGTACAGGCCAATGATGCTGCAGAAATAAATATTTAAAAATTAAAAGATAGAATATTATAAACAAACAACAACAACTTACCCTCCCGCTGTAAGGAAGCTGAATGTCGATGGGAACTTCTTGTCGTTGAACGTATACATCACTATTCCCGATGTGCAGTTGCTGTAGGCAAATTTGGACAGCGTTTCGTTGTAGAAGGTGTCGTTGCAAAAGTCACGGATCTCCCACCACAAGCCATTGGTCTCGTTGTCCCTATGCATTTTGATGACCAGCGGTCGGTAGTCCTGATGCTTTTCACTCAGCACACTGACCACGGCAGCATCGCCCGAGTTGAGAACCTTAATGAACTTCGGGATCATGGCGGGCAGCACGACTACTTCTTCGGCAACGGGAGTGGCCAAAATGGTGGTATTGTCCGTGATATTGCTATTGCTAATGCTGATGACTGGATCTCGGTCGTGGTTCTCGCTGAGCATATGAATGAGCGCTGCACGGCCCTCAAAGGATTCGTCCAGTGAAATGGCATGCTCATCGCCCACATTCTCTTTTAGTCCCTTAGCCGGAGCCTTACGCGTGAGGGAATAGGAGAAGCGGGCCTTCAGAGTGTGATCTATAAGGGAAGAAATTTAATTAAAATATCTTGTTATCTGTGTATAAATTGGAAGCTAGGTTTAAACTTACTGTTTCTTAAATCATTAAGCAACCGCTGCCTATCCGGCGGTGCTATATTCCAAAGGGATGGTGAGTTGCCAGCCAGCTTAACCGCCGCCACATCCGTAGCATCGTAGCCAGTGATGAAGGTCAAAGCCTGTTTGTCCTTAATGTATGCGTTTGTCATCTGAGAGTACATCTCGGGATTTATCTCGAAAATACTATCGTAGTTGTTCGTGGTGTAGATAGGATCGTAGGGTCCAATCCGAATTGATAGAGACACCTGGAAGGGGACATTTGAGGTGCCCACAGCATTTCCCAAGGCAAAGAGGCACAGGGGTCCCCAAATACAGATCACAATCAGCAGAACGATCGTGCCGCCCATCAGGAGCTTAGACAGCGAGGCCTTTTTCTGGGCCCTCATGGCCGGAAAGTCAGTCTCCGATTGCCTGGTGCACCGTATCAGATAGATGTTAGAGAAGATATCCTCCATTTTCAGCCAGTCGAAGATGGTCATAGTGCTGTCGATGCACACCCAGTCCAGAATAGTTCGTAGCTCGTACAGGAACGGGATCTGCATGTACACCTTAAACGCAATCATGTTGACCATGGAGAAGCCCTTCGTGAAGAAGTTGCCCAGAATACGCTTGGGGTAGCCGGATTTGATTTGATAGGAGCTCAGTAGCATGTAGAAACACTTGATCACGTAGAAAATGATGGGCGGTGCTAGGGAGTTAAATGTTCGCTCCGTGACAGCCGGTACCACAAAGAACATCCAGATGTGTATACCGATCACCGAGAAGAAGTGGAATATTATCTTGTTCACCAAAGCCTTCCGCAAATATAGAGCTCGATCTATGACGATGAGCAGGAACTGGACGAGCAACATAATGAGGAAGGGTATGGGCACTTTGTTCTCCGCCAAATAGGTTTGGACACCCTCATCACTTTCCGTTTGTTGGGTCTGTTAGAAAAGTCAATAAATAAATTAACTTTGTTCCTATAATTTTGAGGCCTTATCTCTACTCACTCCAAATGCCGTGAAGCCAAAGAGCAGCACAAAGAAGTTGACGAAATCGCACAAGAACATCAGGGCATAGACATCTGTGGCTAGGCGGGATTTATGAACCAGACTGAAGAAAAACTTGTGCAACGAAGAGGTATACTTGGTCCGCCTGCAATGGAATATTTTATTGTAGGTCAGATATTACGGAAAGAGTCACTGTACAGGCGGATACTTACTCTAGCTGATTGATGCCCGATTTGTTAAACTCTGGTGATCCTGGCAAGGAAGCCTGACTCACTTGCAGGCTCATCTTCTGGGCAGCAGCCTCATCATTCAGCTGGCGGGAATCGGGCTGCGATAGATTATCGCTATCATCGCGATCATCACTATTACAATAATAAGAAGTATTTGTTCAACAAAATATTCATATTATTAAGAACTCTACAAACTTACATGCTAGCGGTGGGTCTAGTGAACTGGTTATCCGTATCCTTGTATCCAGATTTCCACAAGCCCTGCGATTTGAGCAGATATCGATGCAGGAAGAGTACCAACAACAGAATCAAATCATAAATCGCATAGTGAGTCTTCATCTCCACACCGAAGATCTTGGCAGGTGTCAGAGGTTGATTAGGCAGATTGTGATAGTTGGCCCAGATCAGCTTGAACTGGAAAATGCACTTGATCAGCACAATGGCCTGGGTATAGGCAATCAGGGTGACCCAGAACGTCTTGGTGGGTCGTGGCAAGGACAAGGTGCCCCACAAAAAGACCATAATAGGTAAGGGCAGCGAAATGAGACTGGCATTGACCACCTGGAAAATAGGTTAGAAGGTGAAATAAACTTATAAATAAAAATCAAACATTACTTACCTGATTGATGAACACCACTATGTAGCAGATGAGATCCGTGTTGGCCAGCAAGGCGTACCACGAAGAGATCAGCACCTCGACGATGATGTGGTGATCCCGCTGGGCAAAGTTCTCCTCCTCCAGGTTGAATTCCCCGGCACTGGAAGGTCGCCAAAGAAAATATTAGGTCACAAAGCTCTCTCTCTCTGTGTGTGTAGATTCATGGAATCTATATCAACTGGACATGCTCGGTGCTCTGTGTTCTTAAGAATATATGTGCGCTGCATGCTCCACAGTCTACATGCGCGAGTGCATCAGTGTGGAACTGGCTGTAAACTAGGGTTAATCGAAGCCACACAACGGATACATACTAGCAAAGAACGCATAGAGATAGGTTTAAATCATAGCAGCGAATACAACTTATCGGAGTAGGCAGAAATATGGATACGAAATACAGAATACAGAAATACATAGATGCAGAGTTACAGTTACCAAAATAAACAGAAGGTAGAGACAGACAGAGGTTCATGGTTGGTAGATGTTAGAGTGTTCTGAGCTTGACCATGACCATGATCATGAAGATGGCTATGGCAATGAGCTTGAAAGATATATACATAAAATACAGATTACGGAGGGTCGATCTAAAAGGAGGTAAAAATATTATTCGATATATCAAATTGTATATATTTTTGATATGACTTAATCCCGATATATCCCAAGATATTTATCCTAATAAATCGACCTCCCTTAATACAGATATTTAGAGGCGCTTTACAAACACAAACCGAAAGAGACACCAAAAGACATTAATTTAGGCACATCAATTGGCTAAGGGATAGTGAGTGGGAGCACTACGCTTAGTTAGTGGGGGCGGGACCAGTACCTGTCCACCTGCTCGTAGGACCAGTGCTTGCTCAACGATCCCGAGCCCCCGCCGCCGGCACTGTGGTGATTATGGTAATAATGTGCGCTGCCCCGCTCAATCGAGGGCGCCTTGATGCGGATCTCGGGCAGGCCACAGTCCGATTTTCGACTGAGCATCATCGTGCTATAGGTACGATTTGCAATTATAATGCCGCAACGCAGCGATGGGGTGACGAGAGGAGAATGGAATGGCGTGAAATGGAAAGTCGGTGTCACAATGCAGATTATAGTAGATGTGTTTTACAGTTACATATATAGAGAGAAATGGCTCAGGTATAAGGAGATCGTAGTAGAGATGTCTTAGAGAGCCGACACCCAGAAGAGATGCCTCGCGTGTTAGTGGCTTTTACTGATCTCGGTTTTAGTCTTAGATTTTTGTATATTATGTATATTCGATCTACTTACCCCTTGGTTGGCGGCGATGAATTGATTGATTGTTTTCTAACGAAACCAAAAATATATATTCGGATGGATCGAAGAAGAATGTGGAATGTAAGAAAAAGAAATTAGTAAGGATATGTTTTTTGTTCATAGATTTGTTTGGTTTGTTTTTTTCTTCATACACATAAATAAATCGGATTTTGCTAGCCAAATGGAATGTCAGAATGTTTAATATTTCGTTACTTTTAAAAATAAATGAAAAAAATAATAAAAAGAGTTTAGGAAGTGACAAAAAGTATTCTGTAGAGCAGTTGTGGCCAGGCATTACATTGACATGATGGATTTGAATTTATGTGTTTAGAAAACGGGAAAAAAATATCAGACAATTTTTCTAATATCGCTTTAAAGTAACTTTGCCTAGACAATTAGATGATTAACTCTAACAGTGTCTTAAAAATTTAATGTGACCGCTATGGTGAGTCCTTTAAAATGTAATACTTCACATAAGATAAATATAAACCTGCAGTGCTTCAGAAAGAAGAACCCACCAAGTTCACAAAGAGTACAAGAGTGAATTAATAATCTGTGGAATTGTGCAGAGAAAAAAAAGAATGGAATATGGAAAGTTTCCGCATCCGGAAATCAAACATTTTCGGTTGAGTTTCGATTACCTAGAGGCGGGTGCATCGACAGTGTCTACTGGCAGCTCGATGATTTCGTCGGCAAGGCGATTGTGCTGATGCTGCTGCTGCTGTGGTGTACTGGTTGTTGTTGGTGGTGGCAGTGGTTCGGGTGGTGATAGCGGTGTGGTGGTCGTGTTCGTGTTCAGTGGAGTGCTGGTGTCTGGGTTTTCGATGGCATTCGGTGGCGTAATGACCACCACCCGCCGCGGTGTGGATGCGGAGGCGGGCGCGGTACTTTCATCGCTTCAACAACAGCAACATCAACATCGAGATCACAACAACAACAACGGTGGTGTGTGGCACAAATGATGGAGGTGAGTTGTAGGTGTATTGTTGGTTTCGAAAGTAGTAGTAATAATGTTGTTGTGGAAGCACAGGAACACGAAACACAAAAAGTAAACGGATATGCAAATAAAAAAAAGAGAAAAATATACCGAAAATAAATAAATATTGAATCGAAATCGAACGAACACAACTTTCAACGAACGTAAAAGACAAAAATAAAAAAACAACGCTTCGTAACGCGACCAGAACACGCTACTCTAGGGACGCTCTCGGGTTTCCATTATCAAAAAAAAAGAACCAAAACTTAATTCAAATTTTAACGCAAGCGGCGCACACTGGACCCCAAGCTCCAGCCTCGCTTTCTAAATACCTCTCGAGATTGGACTTGAGGAAGTGGAACATGGCAGCGGCACTGGACAGTCCCACGCGATTCAACGAGCTGGATTCCTGAAAAATAATATTGGGTAAATGGAATTAGAATTTAGGAGTCTCGTTATTTAATTAATAGCAAAACCCACCTTGAGGGTCTTCTTCTCGCCGGCCAGGATGCGGTTGACAAAGCGATAATTGCGCGAGAAGCGATTCAGTCTTATGGTCAGCGTGACCAAGAAGCCCTCCAGCAGTCTGATGATCGGATTGGTATCAAAGTCCTCGTCAGAGTCCTTGGCCGTCACCTCGCCGCTGTCGATTTCCATCTTGGACTTGCTATCCGAAGTTTCCTTGGAGGCGGTGGCCTCGCGTCCCCCCAAGCTAGTCGACGGAAGGGGTGGCGGGATCACAGGCATATCTGCCATGTCTCTGGTTGGAGCAGGACTGGCTGAGCTGGAGGCCGTGCCGGTGGCCGCGTCACGTTCCTTGGAAATACCTTTGCTAGTAGAGGGGAATTCGCTGGGTGGAGCGTCCTTGGATTTCTGTGGGGGAACAAGTGATTTAAGGGGTGAGTCAGGATTAGGAAGGAAAAAGTTACGAAAACATTTACACCACTTATAACGAAAAGAAAAACCAAGCTTATACAGTAAATGCATATAGGATAAATCTCGCTTTTTGTTGTTGTATTTTATACAATATTTTGCGGTGAGTGCGCGCCCTGCTGCTGCTGCTGCTGGTCGGCAGGTTGAGCCTGGAGCAGGACTCGTGAGCAAATAAGGTGAAATGCGAGAGGGGTGCGCCAATTAAAGAGAATATAACTCTGCTTGCTCACATTCAGCACACAATTCAGACTCACAACCTCGAGCAGCGTCTGGCTGCGACGCCCGAAGTCTAATGGTTCGGACAGCGTCGAGGTGCCCATGCCAAGATCGCACTCAATCGTATCGTCATCCTCGTCGTCGTCGTCGTTATCGCTGACCTTCTTCTCCTTCTCATCGTCCAACTTCAGGGCAATGCGAGAGCCCGGCTCTGAGGCATACGAACGCTCGCGCATATAAAAGTGGCGACGATACTCGGCATCATTGAGATCCTTCCACACCTTTCATCACAAGTCGGGGCAATTTGTATTGATTTGGGTTTTTTTAGGATTTGGGAAATTTACAAGAATTTAAATAGGGTTCAAATAGTTATGTGGGAAAGATGGGTTCACATAGGGATACTGCACCGACATTTTATACGATAGAAATAAAATGATATTATGTTTGATATATCAAACGGTGGCAAATAGTCAAAACTGAATTTAAACTTTCTTAAAAATGAACGTCCAAGGGATTAAAAAAAAGAAATTTTTAACTCTACATTTAAATAAATACAAAAATTTATGGTTTTTTTTTCATTGTATCGCTTTTAAACATTAAATGTGATATTTTTTAGATATTAAACTTTAAAATATTTTAGCTACTTTCCTCTCAATGTATGTACATATGGACACCCCAAAGTCACATGCAACTGGTCTCTAGATCTCAGATTAAACCCAAAAAAGAAAGCCTAAGAACTCACATCATATAGGGTCTTGCGGCGCTGCATCTTCATCTCACTCTCGGTGATGTTCTCCTCCTCGAGGAAGTCGATTTCGTCGTGTATCAGATCCAGTTCGAACTTATCGTCCATCTCCTCGAACATGTAGTAATCGCCGGCACGCGTAGCTTAAGGGGAACAACAAAGAAACATTATGAGCAGATGGATCTCGAGACAAATAACACAGCAATTATAGATGGCGTTTTCAACAACATTCAGATGGGCGAATATATATATAGATAAGACAGCTAGGCTTTTCGGTTCGCATTCAATTTACATAGCAGCACACAGGATCATGCCGTTAATCTTTGGGCGGAATTTATTTACATGGTAGGGGCAGTTATTGTAGGATATATATCAAACAAATGAGGCACAACAAACGAAAACTTCTTTACCATGTGGATGTAATTTAATCTCCTTCCTTCTGCGTACTGTTGGTGCAGGAAGTGGATAACCATGTTCTAAAAAAAAATCAAAAACACAAAAATAAAACGTAAAGTTAAATAAAAAATGTAAAAAAACAAAGAATACAATTTGTTTAATCGAAATCAAGATTCTCAACGGCTGGCCGAAGTTTTGGAATGTTGTATATTGTACAAGAATTTCTGAATCGATCCCCACAGGCATTCAATATGCTTATAGCAAAAGGGATCTTGGGCGAAAATCAAATTAATAATATAATCTATAGATTCCATATCACTTTTCATAAATAAGATATATCAAAAAGCTTTAAGGATAAATTTAGAAAAGATTTGAAGTCGAAAAGTCATTGTATTTCTCATGCAGATCAAACCCCCCGGAGTTCTAGCAATCCAACACTGAGATCGTTAAGAGATTTATTTTACACTTGTAGTAAGACTCAGGCACTCTGAGATTCACCGAAGAAGTAATTAATTGGTAGCAAAGTTCATCTAAAGTAGTGTTATTTACAGGTCAGACTCGGAGAGGCAGTGGTTGGCTTGGGGTCAGTGCTACACACAGGACCCCAATTGCTTTTATTATCTTAAAGAGAGCACGCACATCATAAAACAGTTTGTATTTTTTGTACAGAGTTTCGTTTAAGATCAAAGTTATATTATAATTCTTATTCGAGAGAAAAGATTCATCCAATACATGGTCCATGCAGCAGAGCGGGCTCATAGAAGGCGCACATCAGCGACTCCATATAGCTGACCGTACCCACAGGACCCCAGCTATGCGGTCTTTGTGCAGATCGCAGGGCAGCCTCATCCCTGGACAGCCGCTTGCGATGGGATTGCGATTCCTCCAGCGAGTAGCTGGCATTCCCCATGCTTTGGTGCCGGCGATGCAGCAGCCTGTGGCGCATAGTCACCTCCTCCTCGTCCCTATCTGCCGACTGTTTGGAGGGTATTTGTGAGAGACAGATGTACGATCAGGCAGGATCACCACATTACCATTTGCTTCTTCTTAATGGGCGACCGCTTGATGGACACGGTCTCATTCCAGGACACAGCTGCATTTGTCGACGACTGGCGACGATGTTCTCGGCGTAGATTCGGAGTCAGATTGGAGGATAGCACCGAGCTGGTGGCACTAGAAGCCATTGCTGTGGCATAGGCAGCCAGGGGAGGCGCCAGGGTTTGCATGTTAGCCGACGCACTAACCTCTGAAGGAGCCAATCCCAGGGAGATTCGCTTCGGCTCCAAGAAACCCTCGGTGAGCAGTGCGGACAAGGCCTCCGTACTGGGCGTGGTTGGTTTCGAAGAATCCAAGCTTTTAAATGGAACATCCTGCCTAGAACTTACTGCTTTCGCCACGGGTTCCGATAGCTGCCTTGGCAATGCCACTGTCGTTGCCTCCTCCTCGCTAACCGACTGTACATCCACATAGTCCGTAAGCTCTTCGCTGGGCATCACGTTGATCTCAGGTTCTATGATCACTGCTGCATCCGCACTATCCGCGCTCTCCACACTGCTGCCGCCACTGCTGCTGGAAAGAATTGAGGCTCTGGCTGGCGACGAAGTAGCCGAGCTACCGGAGCTTTGTCCATCTGGTGTCAAATACCCAGATCCCTGGCAGGAGGCAAAGCTGCTATTGCGGGCCAAGGGCGCCACCTCTGACAGAGCCTGCTCCGAGGGCGTGCGTTGCCCTTGAGGAATCCAATCCAAGATTAATTGTAGAACACACACACGCGACAATTTCCAACGAGATCAAAATTCAAAAGAGGGAAATTGCAAAAAACGCGACGCGAACGCAAAAGTCATAAAAACAAAACGAAGGAGGGGGAGCATCCCCTCAAAGTTATCCCTGGGCAACTTACCATCGAAATGGGTCTGCTTGTCCAGGGGCCGGTGCATCTTCTGTTGCGTAGCCCGGATGCGTTCCATTTTCCGCTTGATTTTGTGCAGGACCTGCTTTTCGTGGTCGTGTCGATGGGCAATCTGCTTCTGCCGCAGGCTCTCAATAATATCCGCTCCCCTGCGAAAGAATGCACTCCTTAGATTCCAGTTTGCAAATTTAAATAATGATGAACCCACCTAGAAGCCAGGATATTGTTCGCCTTGGTGTCCGTGATGATGTGGCAGAAGTAGTGCGACTTGAAGATACGCAGCTGGAAGAGAATGAAGGCAAAGCAGATTGTGTCCCAAAGCAACACCACCTGGTGCGTGATCTTGGGACACTCGCCGGGCGCCAGCAGGACCACGGTGTCCTCGGGCAGTACTATCTGCTCCTTTTGCACATTGCTCGTGCAGGTGATGCCTAACATATGCACCAGCCAGCAGCAATCGGTGGTCAGTTGGGTCATGAATAGGCAGCCGGCCATCTGGAAGGTGGTCTTGATGAGAATATTCGCCACGTTGAAGGCTAGCAACCACTTCCAGCGACATATGATTGTGTGGATCGGTCGCAAATAGAAGTCAGATCCCTGCCACAGAAAGATGAAAGCCCCAATCAGATATCCCAGAGCCAGCAGATCGGCAATGTTAGTGCCGGCGAGAAAAACCACCGCCAGGGTGAACCAGTAGAAGCCGCACAGCACACCGTTTTTCAGAATATCCGAGTAATTGCGTATGTATGAGCAAAAGTCGTGGGTGGGATTGTCGAAGGGCGGGCGACCCAGTTGGGCGATGTCCTTAAGCACGCTGCGGTTGCTGCCGCCTGGATAGTCATCGTTGCTGGCATAACGCTGCTCGATACAGAAGATGCTCTTCTGACGGTTCAGTATGATAAGCACGATAAAGTCGAAAATTAGCTTGGGTACGTGGTTAAAGTGCAAAGCTCCCGGCAGCATGGTCCAGCGTTGAATGCCCTCACCAAAGAGGCCCTTATCCCAGGGATAAACTGCAAATAAATAACGAGAAAGTAGTTAAAGAGTCAATATGTATACATATATTGAACGAGAATCTCTTACCCAGACATGAACTCGGCGGCAATCCAACCAGCACAATGTACTGTGCAAATATGGAGATGGCAAAGAAAGCCTGGAACACGCCCCAGATCTTGGCGCATTGCGACCGTCTCAGCAGCAGCAGAACTACCAGCCAAAGAGCATAAGCCACGGCCACGATATCCTGGCGATAGGTGATCGTCGAGACAAGGGCAATCAGCGATATCTCAATGCCAAATTTGTAGAAGCCAAAGTTGAGGAGGTACTTGATCAATCCCACCAGATCTTTCTCGGCATCCGCTCGAACAATTTGGGGGAACAGCAGCTTGGTGGGTGGAGCATTCAAGGCACCGATCTTCACGCGCATTTGGAGCTGACGGAGTGTGATCACGGCGTGCAGGGTAACAATGACCATGTAGATGATGTACGTGCGCAGAAGACCCATTAGACCGCCCTCCAGCTTGTTTGCCTTGCTAAGACCCAGCCATTCCGCATTGTTGGCCGTCCGGTTGTCAGACTGAAAGCGAGGTAAGTTTATCTCCCATGTTTGGTGTTATAGATGGTAAACTTACGCAAGTAACGTTGTACTGAGTGTGATCGAGATACTCGATCTGGTAGATCATCTTGGACAAAACTATGATGGTGACAATGAAGGAGATCAGACGACTGATCACCACCTGGATGGCCTTACGCGAGGTGGCGCCCAGCACGCAGAAGCCCACAAAGATAATGTGCATGACGCAGACATTACTGACACTGCAGATGAAGGCCGCCAGATAGACCGCCTTCATGATGTGCAGCTCGAGGAAACGCCAGAACACGTCTTTGAAGTTCTTGAATATGTACTCGGACTTATTCTTGATCTTGCGAAACGAAATGCGCACCAAATCGCGCACGGAGGTCTCAAAATCCGTGGTGGCTGCACCGGGAGCACCTTCCGCCGACGGTCCTTGGGAACGGCGAAGGGAACCAGCACTGCCACGACGCTTAGATGCTGCAGCCGACGGTTCCAATGCCGTTGTCTCCGTGGGCTTCTGCTGTGCCGAACCAGGCTGCTGCTGCAGCGACGCGATGAAGCGTTTATGGAAGTAATGTACTTGGATTACGGTAAGGATCACAATTATCGTGGGCGAGACCAAGTGGAGGAACAGATCCTTGGTTTGATAGCGCTTCAGACCAATGTCGTTTTGCCTTTTTCATGAAAATCGATATTTAAGATTGAGTTTAAGCTTAAGGGAACGTGAAAATAATTACTTACAGCGTCTTGGACACATTGAGATAGTCATTCCAGTACGTATCGAACTTATCGAATTGATATGTATAAATTAGTATCAATATGGACATGGCGTAGAAGATCAGGAACAGCCAAAAGCCGTACATGATCTTAACCCAGGCCTTGGACGAGGATTGAAACACTAGCAAGAAGAATAGGAACAGGGCCATATAGCAGATGCGAAAGCCTGTCATATTCTCGCCGGTGATGGCGCACAGGAAGATCACCAGCACCAGCAGCCAGATCCATAGGCGCACCAGCAGATTCTTGATCACATCACCGGCCTTCTTTAGGAACTTTGAGGTCTTCTTGCCGTCGTTGATAAGGTAACTCGATCCGGCCGATCCGACAGTGATCTGCAGCGGAGCAATGATATCCGCCAGCGTGCTGTCTCTTCGACGATCGCGTTTCTCTTTGAAGAACTGCCGTGAAGTTACCCAGAACATCAGCACGAAGGCGGTCTTTACGATCAGTGGCACACATGGACGCATTTGGTTCTCGATGGGACGCTCGAAGCCAATCTGCTGCAGGTTAATGCCCGCCGTCTGTAAAGCATATTGCAGTTAATTAAATTAAATTCGCAGCGCAAGTGTCGCCGTCGAACTTACAGAAACCTTCGTGGGGAGCTCGCTATTTGTCAGATCCATCCCGTATATATACTGTGCCACCAGCAGCACCTCGGCGTAGAGCACGATAAATGGACTCGAACGCATCATGGCCTTCCGCTGGTTGGGAATCATCCACAGCACGTTGGCCCACAGGAGCAGAACAAAGGTCAGCCAACTGTGGTAGACTATCGACCAGGCCTAAGAAAGAAAGGGAGATCGATCATCTTATTAGTAATCATAATGGCTTTTTTTTACTGTGCACTTAAACTCACCATCATTAGAATATTGGTGAATATATAGCTATTCTGATAGATGAAACCTCCCACGCTGACAAAGCCATAGGATATCTGATCCAATATAGAGGTGGTTGTGTTCTCCTGCTCCGATCGCTGTTCCATCGAATCCAGCTGAATGTCGTTGCCCCGCTGCGTTCCACTGGGCGCCACCGAGGATCCGCTTTCCAACGGCTGAGGCGTTCGGGCCTTTCGAGTGCTTTGACGCACCAACTATACAGGGAAAGTTATACGAGTGTTAGTTCCGAGTTAAGTGCATTCTGGCTGACATGTAGGAGATAGTTAAGCTTACTAGTTGAGATAAATATGTACATACGAAGAGGTCTAGAGTTCTAGGACAACTACGGGTGTTTATGTCATCGATAGGTTACTAGCCGGGTGCAAACTATTTTTGATCGCTGTTGCGGTGTCGTTATGGCCCATAAATCATAAATCATACATCATACATTATACATCATACACCATACATCACACACATGTACAGTCACACTTACGCGGTTAGTATCATGGTTACTTTACGTTTGTTAGGATCTCTCGTGACTTGGAGGAGATTATTAGGGGGTTAGTACTATAGATTGCTATATAGATGTTAGGACGAGTACAAAATTTAACATTGACAAATGGCTGACGGTAGAGGCTCGAAACCATATGATAAATAGATAGATAGATAGGTAGGACAGAGAGATACATAGGCTAGCTCTAGTCTAATGATCGAGGGTTAGGCTTGGAGGAGGGGATGATATAGAGTTTGGGCGCATAGAGTGGAGTTAGTTTACGTACAGGCGTCGTCTCAGTCGGTTCATTCAACGTTGCACGCTGATCACGGCGTAAAGAAACCTAAAGCGGAAGTAATAAAAGAGAGAGCGTAAACAAAAATCAAAACGGAAACGAACGAAAAAAATAAGTAAAACAAAATGGCGAAAAAAGCTAGAAATACCAGAGCTGTAAAATTTCAGCAGAAAGGCACACACAGAATGTCTCAAATTTTTGTTAAAGTTTTTGGGGTTAAAAGTTTAAACAAAGACGCACATTTAGTTCGATTTTAGTTGACTTCACTAATTGTGTATAGTGTTTGCAGCGTATTTGATGTCCTAATCGAAATATATAATATTTGTACACTCATTTATGTATGTTTAACCTGATTCGGTGGGCTTTAGAAATTGCAATTGTTTTGAACAACTATGCAATGGAATATTTTAGGTCTAAAATTTTGACTAAATTTTTTTTTTTTTTCAGAATTCGAAATCAAAGCGATTTCTGTGGTATGCTTTTTAATTTTTAAATGAATTTTTAAAGTATCGTAAATCATAATTTAATTGCACTTAAGGACATTTTAAAGGCTAGAGTTTCTTAATTCTTAATTAAGAAGATAAAAAAAATAAATCAAGTCTTGATTTGTTTACAAACTTAATCCCACAAATGCAAAAAATTGAAAACGTTAGCTGGTAAAAACAAAAAGAGAAAAGAGCTAAGCAAAGTTTTCCATTGAGTTATTCGTAATGGTTTAGTTTTCCTTATCATGAAGCTAAGCTGGCTTATTGGGCATTTTCTACCTTTTCCCCATTACCCATCAATATTATTTTTTTTTCCATCCGAAAATCCCTATAAAAAAATATTCCACATTCACACACCGCACCCAAATCGAAACATAAACCCTAATCTCAATCCACACTCGCTCGCTTACACTCAAGCGCTGATTGCGGATTGCGGTCGTGGCAGTGGTGGCGGTGGTGGTGATAGTGGTGGTGCCACCTCCGCCCGAGTTGGACCCATCCCGGCGACCCCGCGATGTCTGCGACGTGAGCAGAGACAGCTGGCGGTTGACCTTGTTGTTGCCTGTGTTATTGATGCTGCTGCTGTTGCAATCTAGCTGCTGGCCAAAGGCAGTGGCGGGCTTCGCTTCCAGCTGCTCGGAGCGGTGGTTCAAGTGGATCAGCATTTCGACGGTGTTCAGGTGTTCAGGTGTTCCGGTGTCCGAGTGTGTGGTGTGTTAGTGACAGTTTGTAGTTAGGTGTTAGAAGTGTTTAGTGTATGTTGGTTTATTTTTGTTTTCGTGCAGAGTATAGTGTGTTAAAAAAATTTAAAATTAAGTGTTTTATCCGGATGCAAGTGGCAGCAGAAGAAGAGCAGAAATTGAGAGTAGATTTAAAACGATGTCGCGTGATTTGTGGCCTTATTTTTTGGCAAGACTGAAAAACTGTTCCTTAAAAGTCATTTTAAATTGAGCTAAGGGGAATTTAGAGACTTTTCTAAAATTTAAATGTTAAAAAATACTACATTTCTGGCTAATAAAATATTAAATTTGATTTTTCTTGAAATTGTTAGGGTTCTAATTAAATAGGTTTTATTCTTAGAAAGATTATGTAAACCCTTTTTTGATCAAATTTCTATAGATTTTCAGTCTCATTTATTGTTGCTGGTGACACCAATGAAGAAAACCGTGTTAGTTGCTCTAAGCCAGAAGGGGAGCAAAACGGGCTATAAGCTATCAAAGTGACTTAATTTCTGACTTACCCGTGGCTTAATCAGATGCTTGGTGGTCAGGGCCAGGGCGAAGTAAGCAAAAAACAACGCAAACGGATTGAGGTACGAGTCCAGGGACATTTCATTATTGTAGAAGAGGACCCGTATATCCGAAGCGCAGTACGATTCAATGAGCGGCTCCAGTCCAATCAAGCTGATGGGGGCAGATGGGAGATAGAGAAATCCCGTCACAGGATGTACGCCACAGTGGAGGACGGTCCCCCGTCTCCTACTCCAACTTTTTTTACTTACCGAGCTGTCAAGCTGGTGTGATTGAGGTGGCCCTGCATCCAGGGCGTCTGGTAGGACACAATGGACAGGGAGTGCAGCACGAGGACAACCATTACGCAGCGCAGCAACAACGCGAAGCCACTGAACAAAAAAGGTGAGAGAATACAAAAGGAAAGTCAGTAAAGTGTCCGGAATGGAGGCGATGGAGGGCACTGATGGGACACGCACCGTTGCAGCGTCTGGCAGGTTGCCCAGTAAGTTCCGGCCAGCAGAAAGATGAGAAAGTAGAAGCCGCCTGGCACAGAGGGACGCAGCACGGCCGCAAAGAACAGCGTGGCGAGGCAGAAGAGCGGAGCTGTTAGAGGGGGAGACAATTCATTCATTTTAATTGAAAATATTCCCAATTGGTAAGTTATTTTCTTAAAGAAAACTATCATAGGTTTATCTACTCACAGATCTTGATCAATCCCTCAAAGTGTATGTGCTGGCTAATCATGGACACCCGCTTCCTCAGCTGCTGCTGTTGCTGCTGCAGTGGCGTCGTGGCCGTTGCCTGCTGCACATCTCCTCCATTGGCATCTGTAACCGGGGCTTGACTGGCCTCCGCCGCCTGGCCCTCAACCACTTCACCGTTCTCCAACTGCTCGGCGCCGACGGTTTGAGAGGCCACTCGCTTCACCGTCAGGTACGATCCCAGGGAGGTGGCGAACACAAGCACCTCCGGCAGCAGCCACTCAATTATGGCAAATGCTCTGATTAGTAAATATAGTTTACAATTAATTAAGTTGTAGTTTGCAAACTCTCAAGAATAGCTCACTTCAGATCGACGAAGCTCACGAAACCAATGTGTCGCAGCAGGCGCTCACTGAACGAGCAGTTGTAGATTGGCAGAGTGACGCTGACCGCCAGAATCTGGAGCGAAATGTGTCCCAGCAGGACCAGCGTGCTCAGGGCCAGCAGGATGATAAAGAAGGCGGTGACGAATCCCTTGAAGTTGCGACGCGTGGCCAGCGGGACGAAGGGCGACATGAAGAACATCAGCATGTACACAAAGGATATGCCCACCGGTCGCATCAGAGCAGCTAAATTAAATTGAAATCCATTATTAAAAATTGTTATTTAAAAAAAGAATATTTGATTTGAGAATATGAATTGATTCTTAGTATGAGGAGGAGATGTAGTAGTAATATTAATAATAGCATGCCAGTTGAAGTCTTTTTTCACTTACCCAGGACGAGCACCGCCGGCACGACGATGCGCTGCAGCACCAGGCACGCATAGCTGAAGACCATTTTGATGGACGCGTTGCTGCCGCCTCCGTCTGCGTTTCCGGAACTCACGTTGCTTCTCCACCAGCTGCGTCTCCGGACTCAGACCCCGACTCCGACACCGACGCAGAAGCATTCATGAAAGCCTCAGCTCCGACTGCAATTTGTTGCCACAAACGGCGCAGAGCAGCTGGAAGAGGGAGAGGAAATCAATTTAAAATTACACTTGGAGTACTTGCAACCAGCTCCCCACTGAGGCGCCGCAGCTCCTGTTGCGCGGCCACTTTAAGGCCTTAACTCCTTTCTGATGGTTCTTAATTAAGCAAACCCACGAAAATAAAGCAGCAAAAAAACTCGCCAACTAATTAACGGATATAAACATTGACACACTTTTAATTAACACTGGGAAGAGTCCTAAAACAAAAATTAAGAAAAACGAAATAAAATCAAGCCCGTGCTGTGAAGTGGGCGTGGCTGTCGGTAGTCGCACGCTATCCTGCCTTGGGTTGGGTTAGTTTCAATTTTCCTCTTCCGCTTTCCGCATTTTCCAGCTGCGCCAGGAGCGAGGAGTGGCCACGCAGCGGCGATTAGAGGAAGCCAAGGATGCGGGGCCCCAGACAAGCGAGCTGGCTTATGGATAATGGATGTGTAATTGACATTCAATGGCTCATAATGTGGCATTTATTTGAATTCGCTTTAAACTAATGGTGCAGAAACTATTGGCACAATAGATAGAGTCCATCCGGAATGTTAAGGATAATGGCTTGGGAGCATGACAAAGGATTTTAGAAAGAGAGTATGTTTAATAATAACTTCGATAAGTTATACCATAGCATTAAGTTAACAATTTAGATTTTTGCTACTCTTGAAGAAAATTATGGCAAAAGAATAAATATTAAGTTGTAAAATTATAAAAAATGTATATCGTGGATATCACTATATTTGTATTTATACATTTTGTAGCCTCAAGTGTAAGTGAATTGAGAACCTCAAATGACACATTTTAGAGGCAAAATTCTACAGAATTTGTTGCCCTGTTTTAACTTTATCTACTCACTGATAAATCGCAAAAGAAATCTTACTAATTCAGATTCAGATGAAGTGATTCATAATTCCGCTTAATCGAAACCCCAAGCTTGTTTAGCATCTTAATGCATTTGTGGAAAAGTTCATTGAGAGATAATTTTGAATTCGAATTGTATAATGGCTAACAACTTGCTTAAATTCTGACCTGATGCCACACTTATTCAATGGTGTTGTGTTCACAATGCAAAATACAAAAATAAAAAATACGAACAAAGATTACCTACACAAAAAGCGAGCAAAGAACATCAACAAAACTGCTAATTTCGCACACAACAGAAAATGGCGAAAAAAGATCAACAGCCATGACGTAATTTGGCATGTACAAAAGTTTTTAATTCTTCATTTTTTTCGTCTTTTTTTGTATTTTGTTGGGTTAACAAGAACAACAACGGGCAAACAAAGAGAGCCGGCGGAATTGCAGAGGGAGCAAGGGAGAAAGCAATCCGCCAACGCCTCCAACGCAAATATATCCGACATAATGTGGGCTAATAAAAGAGACGGAGCACTCGGGAAAGCGCGGGTCTGACAGCTGAGCCGCCGAGCCGACAAACCTCAAGTGGTGCCACACCTAACCCCCCCCCTCACACCCACTCCGACAGCCCGCCAAACACCACCCACACCCGCCGCCCTTTGGACAAACAAACAGATTCAACTAGACAGGAAAATCAGAAAAAAGAAATAACAATATGGCTCACAGTCTAACGACAAAAGAATACTCTGCATACAATTTGTGAACATTGCATACTTTCTGGCGACAAGAAAATTGTATCAAAGAAGTCGATTTGAATTTGAAATCAATTAAAAATCACCAACAAGTAAGCAAGTAGGCAAAATTTAAATATTTACATTCTAATTTTATGAAAATCAAATTATTTACACTTTCTTACGACTTCTTTTAAAAAAAGTTAACAAAAACTAACAATGTATTATTAAATCTTTTTTTGAACACCCTTTCAATGGATTTTAAAATTACTTTCCTAGTATTTCATTCACACATTTTGTTTGAAACCAATATACCCCTCGAAAGACTTCCAGAGACACAGGGTAAAAAAAGATAGAAGCACAACAACCAGCTGGGAGAGCCCCCTAATGGCGATAAAAAGTAGTAGTAGGCCCATCAAAAACAAAAAATAGCACTCTACTGTTTTAGCAAAATAAATGCCGGTTGCTGGTGAGTTGGCCCCTCCACGCCCCCACAGAAGGCAATGGGGATGCCGGGAATCTCTGTCTGAGCAGATGTCTAATGGCACAATAATGCTGATGGCAATGCGTCTGTCTATATGGGAATTTAATGCACAATTACAGCAAAAAGTATCTTTCTGGCAGAGATGGCAAAGAGATAGCTTCAAATAGGTATATGCGGTGTGGACTTTGTTTTTTTTAGCTTTAATGATAAACAAGGTGATAAGGATTTCTATCTTAAATATGGTTAATTCTGTCATCGGATATCAAAGAAAAATATATACATACTGAAAATCACATAATATAATGAGAAAGTATATTTAACTATTAAAGTTGTCATTACGATTTTATTATTTATTATTTATTATTTATTATTTATTTATTTATTATTTTAATACGATATTTGTCAGCATCTGTACCTACATTTATTATTATATTTATAAATATCTTTTGTCATCCACTGTTCCCACATTGAAGTGAGCCCAAAATCAAAGTTGGTTACCCGGCGCGAGAAAAGAGTGACACGTCGCATCGTTCCATCAAAAAACCAATGTGACACGTGTTGCTTCTGTGCTTTTTGGGGCTCGTTTATGGGCATAGGCTCCGCCTCATCCCTCCACACGCCCGAACAATGAATACGAAATGCCAGAGGCAGAAGGTCTAACCCGCGTGTTATTCGCTACTAATTCATTTGCCATACACGCATCGCTGATTGCTGAGCTGCTGCTGCTGCTGCTGCTGTTCGGCATTATAATATAAGCATTATAATGTATCCATCCGATACGTAGATATCAGAGAATATATATTCCCTTTGAGAGACCAGCAGCTGCTATCTGTCGGGGATGACGAGGGAGTTCTGGTTTCGGCCTGTTGCAGCCACATTTATTCGTATACGCTTTCCATTTCCATTTCAATTTCGATTTGGATTCTTATTTCCATTCAGCTCCGAATGTTTATTGTCTTTCCATTTGCTCTGTCAGAGCAGGAACATCGAGCATAAGTAGCATTTGCATGTGCTTTTATTGGGTTAACTTGGCACACATATTCGCAGTAGACACTTCAATGTCGTTGTCGGTATTGAGAATCTCAATGTTGCCATTGCTTGCCAGGGGTGTAATGCAGATGAAATGCATGTTCTGGCACTTGAAAACAAATATTAACATTTGTTTGGATGAAACGCAGACAGCTGATGGCAAAATGTCTCACAATGCGGTACATGTGGCGGATACGTAATGTTGAAGTTATGTGTTTCTTAAAAGTAATTTCGCAAATTTCGGTTACAAAGTATGAAAACAACAATTGTGATTTTATTAACAATATTAACATTTGTTTGGATGGAACGCAGACAGTTGATGGCAAAATGTCTCATGTCCCATGTGGCGTATACGTAATTTTGAAGTTATGTGTTTCTTAAAAATAAATTCGCAAATTTCGGTTACAAAGTATGAAAACAACAATTGTGATTTTATGTGAATGACAAAACATTGTTGTGCATTTATTTATGGTTGTAGATTTTCAAGTGTTTTATTATGCCTAGAATAATTAAAGAATAATCAAAATTTTTACTTGATATATTACTAAAAGTACCTAAAAGTAATAGGAACACGTCTTAATTCATTTCATTTTAATTTGTTTTTAGGGACCAATACAAATTTTGAACTTATTAATCAAACCTTCCACTATACTTATTTGAATTTGAATTTATTTAAAATAATTACTATTCAGGCCTTAATTTCAAGTTATGAAAGATCCCAATGTCCTGTTTAAATGCCGCAATCAAAACTGTAAACCTAATCCCCGTCTAAGCCCGCTTTTAAACTTTCCCTCAAGTTTCTGAATAACTAAGATGAAGTGTCTTATCTTAAGCGCCTTACATGAATAACAAAATTAAGCTGCAAAGGGAGATGAGAACTCAATTGCAAGTCTGCTATCATCTCGGTCGTACTTCCGACCTTCATCCCCATTGGGGGATCCGCTCTCCCCCGACATTCATTAGTGCAGCTTCATTGCCAAGTCTGCCGGCCACTTGAACTTTGCCTGGGCGTTGGCATCTCTTGCAATAATATTTGCAATTTTATTTTCCCAAGAGCAGGGGAACGGAAAAAAGTTGGAAAAGCGTTGACAAAGTCAACTAATCTCTGTCCAGTTAGTCGGACTTTTTCCTCCTCCCTTGAGCCGCGTGTCTGTGGGCCATTAATTCAACATTAATTACAAATGTCCAGCGAGTGGCTCGAGCTTTTCTTGCTCTATTTTTAGTGTCCACTTCTTTTTTAAGACCTCGTAATCTGCGAATTGTTGTGGTGGCTCTTGGACCTCTCCCTATTTTCTATACATTTTTTTGCTGCAATTGTTTCTATAAAACTCATATATTGGGTGCATGTCTCACGCTCGGCTTCTGAGTCTACTTTCCTAATGATGACGTCACGCTGTTTGACGACTGTCAATGTCAATATACTTGGGCAATTGTTAACCCCTTGTTGCCAGGCGGGAGAACTGGAACTGTCGCCGTATAGTTGGAGCTTTAAAACGAAAGCTATTCGAGAATCAGAGCATAATTACTGGAAAACACGCAATACTCGTTCTAAAAAAATTAAAGAGGGAGTAGCAAAAATAATGTAATTTTATTTGACATTCTTGGTGTGCGTTTGACAAGTAAGCTCGCTGGCTAGCAAAAGCTTAAGAGGCGGAAAATTTCACATGCGATTCAGTTGCCACAAAATTAGGGAGAAACTAGAGGACATAATTATTATAATAATTATTTCAATTAGACAAAAACAACAATATCTAGGTGTTCAGTTAAACTTTTTAGGGGTTGCTTTTTTTAAACTTTAGTCAAAATCTCTTTGCTTATTTCATTTTAAGATGACTCACTTCCTTAACAACATAAAACCAAAAACAAAGAGCAATTTTAAGAAACTTAGTCATAGATTATTAGCTTAAAGAGTACGAAAAAGACATTAAGCAAATTAAAACTGACTAAATTAATATGTATTTAATTTTATTCCTAACCATAACTCATATTTATCAAAGAAACATCTAATTAATTCTTGATTTCATAACCAATTAAAAGGTCACGATATATTCAATTAAACCAAACGACAGCGGATACATAATATTTCTTGTATAATTCCCGCCCGCATTAATCTACAAGGGTTAATTGAATCACACAATTTCTGGTTAATGTGCGATAAATCCAAATGGAATCGTTAATATCATATGCACCGGGAGCCGTTTCACCGCCATCTGGACAAGATTTGGGTCACTTGCAGCGCTCTCCGAGCTCTTTTTGTATGCAGGGCGATTCTTACAATTACGTATACGTAAATTTCACAGGGGAAATTAATTTCAAAGTGGTTGCGGCCCCGCCACACAACACACACACTCACTCAAACACACACAGGCGAGAGGGAAAGAGTGAGCTAATGGCCCAGCAAGCTGTGGCCAACGCCTTCGTTTCACTCAAAGTGACAGGAGATGGTCAAGGGAAGAGGGCCACAAGAGGGCACCAAGAGAGCAGGAGACGGTTCCGAGAAGGAGGCGGGAAAACCAAAATGCATATTTGTATCTGGTCTTGGCCTACATTTATCTTGGCGACCGAGCCCCCAAAAATGCTCCCGCAGAGATATACTGTGGATTTAATTCGCCAAGAGTCTATAAATACGGGTTTTATAAATAAATATGAATTAAAATTAACCTTGTTCTTGTTACTCATCAGACTTGAGAAAATGTAATTGAAATAATTAAAAATATACAAAAAGAACTTGTCACCAGCCTATGTTGGGCTTAAATTACTTTTGAAATAAATTTAAATAATAGAGATAAAATTTTCCTTGGAGAGTATATATGAATTATTTTATAATCCCAGAAATATTCATTAAACAGGATGAAACAGACAACTTGGTTTTCTATGTTTAATGTTATGCAAATAAAATATATAAAGAAATCATAAACTAGACCTCTATCCTTCAAGTTAACAATTGTATTGCCAATTTGGTAATTTTCGCCCATGGTAAGCTGCACCAGCTGTGCACAACAAGGAGGCAGACACAGAGGGGAGGTCAGGGGAGCGTGTGGATTCTCCACGGTGAGTAAATATCATAAAATGTGCAGTGCGCGCTTCTCTGTTTGACCTGTCAGAGCATATTACACATCCGCCATGTGTGCTGGATGCCTAAACCGATGGGGAGCTGCCGCTGCTGCCTCTATGTTGTCCATTAACAAACAATTTGGCCGATGCATTCGGGCAAAAGAACAGAAGCAGCTAGTATCGCGTCCGTTGATTTCATGGTTTATTTCACGTTCGCCTTTTTAGACCATTTCCCTTTTTTAATTTAGTTGAAAGGCACACGTTCGCAGGACTCATCGCAGACATGTGTGCGATTACTCCGCCCAGAAAATTGTCGCGGCCAGCAAACGCGACATTAATAGTGACAAATGTCGCAAAATGGTAATGGTCTGGTCACGACTTTATCCTTCAGCACCATCCATTTCACTTTCCATTTCATTTGCTCTTTTTTATTTGGCTTATGGCAGTTGCCTTTCCTTCGGCCCACTTGCTAATTTCATTACCATCTCCCTCGTAAAAATTCTTTTGGCTGAAAGCTCCATCAAAGCCAACTAAATGTCATATTCCTTTCATTCATCATCATACATCAACGGAATAGTTGGTCCGAACCTCCGTTCCATACCTTAATGCCTCGAAAGAGACACGCAACAGTTTTTTTTCCAGACAGTTTTCTTTGGAACTCGGACTGGGAATGCGGGTCGGGCTGTCAAATGAGTGTCGTCCTAACAGGCGGTCCTTAGGATTATGACCTGACATTAACATGCCCCCAAATAGTTGACTCAACTTGCCTTGATGGATACCGTTGAGTCAACAGGTTACGGCCTTGCAATGGGGAAAATTACCTTTGGGCTGGAGCCGGGACCTGTGGCCTTACGTGGAAAGTTACCTAACAACCTCGTTTCAAACTTTTACAAGTTGTGAATTTATGTTTTTATTAATTTGGATCTCTGAAAGTTCAAAGTTATAAGCTAACAGCAAGAAACTTTTGACATTCGTAAAGGGTTATTTAATTGGTTAAAGGTTATTGGATTAAAATAACTTTTAATTCTTATTTGTTTATTTATATCAATCATATTTGACTATAAAGTATTACTTCATTTAAAAATTTCTTAGGTAAATATTAGAAAATTATTATAGTGGCAGAAGAACACGAAATCTTCTTTAATTAAGCAGCAAAAATGTTGACTCCCCTCAAAATTTTATAATGTTGATTAAATTCTTCAGAATTCCTTTTAAATATTTTCAAATTTGCTTGCCAGAAGCCCTTGAGCTGATATTTGGCCCTTGTGGCCTATTTGAGAACTTGATGCTGAACATGCATTAAAGTGTTTTTGTTATAAATAAATTCCTGAATGGCATCGAACCGTGGCCACAGGCAGCCAAACGCGTCATTGCACACTTTGTAGGGAAGCGTTCAATATCGGGGCAAAAGACACACTATACTATATAGTACAGACCATGGCTGAGAAGAAAACTCAATGAAAATACTAAGCTCAGCCTCAGTCTTGTTCTCACGGCCGTCAAAACTTTGCAAAAAAAAAATAAATAAAAACAAACAAATATTCACGCATGAGAAGTCAACCAGCTAGAATCATTCACATATACGCTATACTCAGAACTAGCCGGCTATATATCTATATATCTGAATATTCGTGTGTGCAAATACAAACGAATATATATTTTATTTCTGATTGCAAGACCCACACCCAAAATTCGACGATAAGCAGTGGATGGATGTGAGGCGAAATCCATTTCGTTTCTGATAGAAATAAAACTGTCGGCGATAAAACTAAAATTTAATTAAAGCGTTTAGAGGCAGTGACAGCTAAAATCAAATTCAAGAGAGAGAAAATATTTATACATAAATAAAATTGTAAACTATGTTGTTGGTATGCGCTGAAAGGGCTACAATAAAACGGAAACAAGTTCTACGCCGGAGACCGGCAAATGACTAAATTCAAAAACCAGACTCAGACAGTGTCAGAGTTTTGTTTTATTGTTCCTAGATAGACGAGTGTGTATATGTGGTATGACTATGTGTGTTGGGGGCTTACTATACTATATACACAGCTACTTTCCGTGTGCGATGACGCAACAACGCACAAAATGTTGAGGAATTCGTTTGTTTCATATTATTTTTTTTCTCGCTCGCCTCTGGCAGAGGCATTTGGTTGAAATATTTTAGTTCAAAAAAGGCCACAACAAGGCAAAGGCCAAGAGCAGAGCAGGTAAGAGAACGAAGAGGAAACAATAACAGCTGCCGCCTGTAACCCTCTTAAAGTGCATCCTTTTTACCTGCAGGTGCTGCTTTTCGGAAAAACTAGAGAGGTGAGCCTGCTCACCGGATAACACAGAAAATAGCCAAAGTCGGTTCAAAGATGTGCCCTTGGCATGGCACGTGAGGGGAAGTTTGGTATGTGAAATGTACAGAACTAGCTTTATTTATTTATATAAATAGAATAGAAATGCTGTTCTACCCTAGGCTCGGTCTATTTTCTGATGTCTATTTAAATGTAGTTTATAAAAAACTCATCAAAGTCATGTCTATTTAAAAATAGTATATTTGGTCATGAAACGTAATTGGAATTATAGGAAGACATTTAAGGATTGCCAAATAATAAGACAACTAAATTTATGAAAACTATGAAGAATCTAGAGGATAAATAATCTATAGAACAAGTTTTTTGCAATCTTGAAGTAACATAAAGTTGTGGAGAAACATTAATGTTTGGCTCTGTTCGAGCAGAATTACAGAATTCCTATAGTATTCCTAAATAAGATTGATTATTATTTATTTATGTAAACCTGGCAGACAGTCTGCTCTCAGCCATGTAGTCATCTGTTAAATGAATTGCTTTAATATTTAAAGCCACAGTTTGAGGCAAATCCAGCTAAGCTAATATTGTTCTCTGAAGTTAATCCATGACCCTTATATAGACATTTTTTTTAGCTGTCGGAGTATTTCGTATATCTATTAATCCTAATGAAAAATAGTTTCTATTCGAAATTGACCACATTTTTCAGCTCTCAACTCGAATGTGGATTCATTTATTCAATATGACATTTCAATATTTTCCACGTGGATTCTTTGGGGGCTAACTCCCATGCAAAAATCGAAAATCAAATATGTTAACCGAGGTGGAGAGGGGACACAAAAGAGAAATGGCAGTGGCATCGTCGAGCGACAAACAAAACAAGCTGAAAAATAACTGCAGCTGTTGCAGTTTTATAAATGTGGTTCCCCAAAAAGCTTCTGCCGGCGTCATCCACCCGAAAAACCCACCAATACCTCCTGCCATTTAGGTGCATATAGTACACATCATATAGCATATAGAAGAGGGTAGATGTTGTCGCTCGGTTGGCTTGCTCTCCTCCACAATAAAAGTGAAAATTTCTCGTGCCAAATTCTGCTGATGGTGGACGTGGGTGGATGGTTGGACTTGGGTTGAGTTGAGCTGAGTTGGTCGGTGTAACGACTTTTGGGCCAACACTGGCAGACAAACAGTTTGTGCAGAAGTTTTTCGAGGTTGCACGAGGCAACATAAACTAATTGCAACAACATTTCCTCCCGTTGTGCAGCCAAGAAGTAATCAAAAAAGATACTCTGATAAATGAAATGAGAACAAATGATAGGAAGAGCTTTTCCTCATTTTGCTGCTAATTAATCACTGTGGGTTGCTTGTTCATTGCAGTCAAGAGGAATGGCTTCATTTGTTTATATCTCGGAGGATCTATCATTAAAAATTTTATGATATATTCCGAAAAACCAACCAACCAACAAAGGCGAACAGCCGCAGATCAAAACAACATTTTGTTTAAACAGCTGTTAAAATTTAAAATAAACCCAATAGGAAAGTTCAAGTACTTTGATCAGATCAGTAATCGAATTCAATAAAATTAAATAAATCTTCAAATCTGATCGCAAGCTAAATAAGTCACTTTTTAAAATATTAATGAAGTCATCGAAAGCATCTGGCATTTGTGTGTCTTTGGGACAATAAATATATAAGTGCATACGTGTATGTTTTCAAGCTGCGATAGTGCCGTGGGTCTAGACTAGCGATGGTCGTGGGTCTCACCGATTAAAATGCGTCATTTATTGATTGCAAATATAGGGGAAAGTAGCAAGGCGACGACAACAAAGCCAACAGCTAAAAGTTAAATCGGATGCAATGTAGCACAAGAATAAAGTTTCCGCACTACGAAATTATTTAAGGTTTTAAAGAACGTAAAAAATGTGTAAGAAAAGAGTTATAGTATGTTAGTTTTTCGAATCACACAAACAAATCTTTTTAGGTTGGGTTTGTGAAGCGTTCTTCTCTCAATAATAATTTGTGGCCTGTGCAGATGTCACCTGACCACCGGTCTTAATGTCAGGCAGGTAAATATAAACAAATGCCAAGCGTTGCATTCCCCTCCAACAACAAATACCGGGCCGTAAGCCGTGAGCCCGTTGCCATATGTTAGCAGAGTGCGACTGCAAGTTCAAATAGGGGCCGATAAGACAGATACAAATGCAGTCAAGTCGCTAGGAATGGTCTTATTATAAACTTAAAAAACGGGCCAATTTAATAATATAAAAAAAAATTGTTAAAAAAATATATCACATTATTATTTGTATCTGGAAGATACTTTTTTGATTTATGGAAAGTATTCATATAAACAAGCTTTGTTGATTTGAACAAAAAAAAACACAAAATAATTTAAAAAATGAAATAGTACTATTTTGTGAGAATCCTCGACTATATTCTTTTAAAAATAAAACAAATATATTATAACTCAATTTCTGTAAGAAACAGAATAATTTGGCTTGAAATGAGCTACAAAATTGACAAGATTTATTTAATTATTGCACAAAAACTAAAAATAAATACAAGTAAAAAGCTAAGCTAATGTAAAAATATTATTTAAAATTTTTTTACAAGAAATCTCCCTGATACTTTGATCTCGTGTGCATTTCTTAATCTGACAATGAAAGCCACTGGGTCAAGTTCTGGCGGCTCTTATCTGAAGCGGAGTACTTAAAAGCGGGTGATTAATCAATGAAGGGGTTCTAGTGTTACTACTGCTGACGCGCTTATCTGCCTCCTCGGTGCTATGTAAATAAATGAAAGTTATTTGCGCTGATTTGACGCTTTTTTTTGCCCCTATTTTTGCGCTAATTCCCGAGACTAATTGACACAGATAAACGGGGGGAAATGGATCTAAAAAACTTGCAGTACGTTAATGAAATTAAAAATAGATCAACAGCTGAAAATACACAACACTGCAAGAGCGAGAGCGAGGGAGAGAGGGCGCGATTAATAGTAGACAGAAAGTTAAGCCAAAGCAAATGGGGGAGAACGACACAGCGGCAAGGGAAAGGAAAACAAAAACACAAAGAACTGGAACATGGGGAATCAGAATGGAAAATCAAATGTTGGCATTTCTTCGTGTTTGTGTTGTTGTTTGCCACTGTTGCTTGCTCTTCGCACCTGCTTTTGTAAATCTCTCGATGTTAACCAAAGAAACCTTCCCGTTTTAGCGCCCTTTTCGGAGTTGCTAGGCAGTTGAAAGCATCAAAGCAAAACACAGGCAAAACATGCTCACCACATTTGCATAAGCTCCGCGAAGAAGACCACAACAAAAACAAACGAAACGATTTTTAGCGATTTATCTACAAGAATTACCGCACACACACAAACATACACTCGAGATCACTTTCTTTTACGCTTATTTCTGAGCTCTTTTGCGATCACTTCTTTGCTCTTTTCACTTCTTTCGGTGTAATTTTTGGATATTTGGTAAGCACTTGGCGCATTTGTTATTGTTTCGCTCCGGCTTCGATTTTTACAGGCGGCACTCAAAATGTCTGAGAAATCGCTTCGTCCGGCGATTTTAACTGCGAAAGCTATGTCGCAACACCGGGCTACTTCACTGGAACATGAATATCCGAATCTTTCCGAATTATATACTTTTTATTAAATTTCAGCAACAACACGAACGCGTCTTGCAAACATTTCGAATTTGAGTGGTTTTTTGAGCGTTGCGTGAGTCTTAAATAGCCTCGCCTGAGTTGGCCTTTGAGATAATTTATAGCTAAATTTTAAAGATGCCCAACAGATATAAAGTGATGAAATAACGTTTTCAGAATAAATAAAAAAAATATTATATTTCTTAGTATTATACAAACAAAACGAGCAACTTTAGTCTTCAATTAGAATGAACTCTACCTATGTAAATATATTTGGGTAACTTTTACGATTTGCCGACACATTTCCGACTTTGAAAATTGAGGATATAATCGTTACAGAATATATCAATCTACTAAATACATAAATATATTTATCTACGCCCAACAGGTATAAAGTGATGCAATAACGTTTTTAGAATAAATAAAAAAATATAATATTTCTTAGTATTATACAAACAAAACGAGCAACTTTAGTCTTCAATTAGAATGAACTCTACCTATATAAATATATTTGGGTAACTTTTACGATTTGCCGACACTTTGCCGACTTTGAAAATTGGGGATATAATCGTTACAGAATATATCAATCTATTTAATATATAAATATACATATTTATCTACGCCCAACAGATATAAAATGATGCATTAACATTTTTAGAATAAATAAAAAAAATAATGTATTACTTAGTATTATACAAACAAAACGATCAACTTGAGTCTTCAATTAGAATGAACTCTACTTATATAAATATATTTGGGTAACTTTTACGATTTGCCGACACATTGCCGACTTTGAACATTGGGGATATAATCGTTACAGAATATATCAATCTATATAATATATAAAATTATTTATCTACGCCCAACAGATATAAAGTGATGCAATAACGTTTTTAGAATAAATAAAAAAAATATAATATTTCTCAACGAGCAACTTTAGTCTTCAGTTAGAATGAACTCTATCTATATAAATATATTTGTGTAACTTTTACGAATTGACCACACATTGCCGACTTTGAAAATTCAGATTATATCAACCTATATATTTATCTATATAATTTAATATGCTAAAATAATATCCCTCAAAATAGCTAAGCTGGCGACACTATTTCAAAGTCTAAGCTTTTTTTTGCGTAGGTGGCAACTCTCACCGTGATTTCTACTTGTTAAGTGGCATTTTCTGAGGTTAAGCGATGCGGTCACACTTCGTTGACAACCGGTAATATTTGAACAACAAAAAACGTTATAGAATACAAAAAGTCAACAAAATCCTCTCATTAGCCCGTAGTTTATAAACCATTGATAACTTTATATAAATAAATATTTTTTTTTAGCTTTCCTATCGGTGCTATCTGTTTTATATGTAGGATATAGGATAATAGTCATGGTTTGGACTTACCCGCAGTTGAGGACATCTAGTTACCCAGTTTCATCGCCGCCCTGCAGACTTGGTCGAGATTCATCTATGATTAGGTCCTTTCGGGTGCAGCGGTTATTATCACATTATTAACACAGGATTATTAACTCAGTTCGCGCGAAATAGGAGATGATCACTTGTGGGGTGAACGGGTGGAAAGCCGCGGACAGACTGAGGCTGCTGCAGCTAGTTGCCTCTATTTATAGGAGTGAGAGGTGGAGAGAGAGAGATGGATAGATCGAGAGAGAGAGAGAGAGAGAGAGAGACAGGGAGAAAGAGAGACAGAGATGGTGCGAGAGACAATTGAGATAGATAGATCGAGAGACAGAAACTTAGAGAAAATAAGAGAGCCATCAGAAGGAGTGAGAGTTAAATAGAAATATGGAGCTAGAGTTTGGGAGTGATTGTGAAATCGACAGAGAAAGATAGAAAGTCAGAGAAATAGGTAGTTTAATTTATTTGGATAAATCCTACTATCTCTCTGTTTCTCTCTGTGATTCCATCTTTTTCAGCCTCTCTCTCTTTTTGTTTTCATCTCTCTCTGACTCTCTCTTCTGTTTCTTTCTCCATATATATATATATATATATATATCTATTTCCTAGTTCTCTGAATTTCTCTGTCAAGTTCTCCGAGTTCCCTGGACATGTACTGGTGGCTTTCCAAGGCAGATGCAGCCGCAAAAACACATGCCAATAGCTTAATCACAATAATTATTCTAAAACGAATCAAAACAAGATGAACGTGTATTGTGTTTTAAATATTGCCGGTTGGCAACATAGTATGACCGCAATGTTTGCCCTTAAACAGATGTAGGAACTGGAATCCTCTGCTACAGCCTTCTGGCCACACTATTTAATAGAATTTTTATGTGCAATTTTCCAAAGACCCATTTCCGCTATTAAAAATAAACATGTCCGAATTGCAGGTAAAGTAAACAACTTTAGGTAACAATTAATATTTTTTGATACAAAATGTAATGGAAACTGTGTAGGAATTCAACAAGGCGGCGGAGGATGTGAAGAATCTGAACACCACGCCCGGAGACAATGATTTGCTCGAGCTTTACAGCTTGTACAAGCAGGCCACAGTCGGCGATTGCAATACAGGTTCGAATTACGCCAACCACATTGAGTATATAACGCTTGAACGTATTCCGATCCCGTACAGATAAGCCCGGTTTCCTGGACTTCAAGGGCAAGGCCAAGTGGGAGGCATGGAACAACCGCAAGGGGCTGAGCAATGCCGACGCCCAAGCGGCCTATATAGCAAAGGTCAAGTCTCTGATCGCCGCTGTGGGCCTTAAATCCTAGATATACACCATCACTACGATATTGATTGCTGCATTTTGAATCTCAGTGGTCGTTAAACGCACATACACTTTGATTTTCGAGCTTTTTCGCACAAAAATACACTTGGTAGCGTGTAACGAAATACGTTTAATTCTGTCAGAAGCGGGGAATGGTTATATATGTACAACTATATGGGATTTTGCCTGGATCCATCTGTGGGCGATGCTGGGGTGCTGCTTTGGGAGTGGCGCTGCCGTTCGAATACCTCGCGCTGCAACTCGCGCAGATTAAGCTCCAGCGTCTCCACAACCTCAAAGTTCATGTCTTGCCGCGCCTGCTTGATGTAGCCCTTGATAATATTGATCTGTTCGATAAGCGGATCGTCCAGTGTCGACTTGCTGGCCGCCTGCGGTGCCGACCAGTTGGTCAAGGATTGCAGATCCGACTGAAAATATGTATATTAGTTAAAAACATATAATTTAAGTTTAAACGAAAACACGAACTTACCCCCTGAGCGAACGAACCACTTTCTGGGTTCGAAACTACCACAAACGATTGATTTGCCAGGTTATTGCGTTCGTAGGCTTCCATGGCCATGCGCTGCTCGGTCAGGATGCGCTGTTGCGTCTCCATGCGACGTCGCTCTTGCATCTGGAGAATGTGCGCCTCCTCTGGCAGTGGTGGAAGCGACAGCATCCGGTCCTTGATGGCCTGAATGCAACCTAAGCGTATGGCTTTCTTTAAGGCCTCCTCGCGACTGCCGGGCTCGCAAAATATGGCCAAGATACGCTTGCTTCGCGCATCCATGGTCTCGGCCACTTGCCCGATCTTGCCACGCAGGGCTCCAGCATCAGCCAGCGTGAAGATGGTGTCCCCTTCGTTCAGACTGTTGATTATCTTTAGATACATGTCAAGATCGGGGGTTACTTCCTTCTGCAGCTGCCTAATCTGCTCGTAGACCTGCACCAGCAGGGGACGGCAGGTGCGACTCTCGTGCATGTCCGTGCGAGTGTCCAGCAGCCAGAGGCAGTGCTCGCAGAGCCGGATGGCGTTCTCGTTTTGGTGTAGCTGCTGCAGGGGCTCACTGCGAGTGGTGGAGAGACTGGCAAGTTGCACTGTAAGATTGGAAATCGGTTATTGGATGTTTGAGAGCTTATTTCCGTCCAACTTACGGGCATTCTCGAGGGGCAGGAACTTAGAGCAGTCGTTGCACATAATGCCGCCACACAGGCGACAGTGGTGCTGACGCCGAGCAATGTGAAAGCTCTTGGCGCAACTGGGACACAACTTCACAGAGCTGCCGTCCAGCCAGGTTACCGTTTGCTGTTCGTGCTGCCGCCGCTGCACTGAATCCGTGGGCAAATCCTTCAGGAGGCGGTGCAACCTGATAATCAACTTGTTTGTCTCGCTGGCATAGCGCTCCAGGCGGGGATTGCGTATGGACTGGAAATACTCAAAGTGGGAGCACTCGGCGCCAGCCTGCTGCCGACCCATATGGTTAAAGACGTTCATTCGGGACCGGGCGTTGCTCGGCCCGTTGCGGTCTCCGTTGCCATTAGGATTCTTTGCAGCCTCTGAAGCGGATGCAGCTCCTGGCGATGAAGCAGCCGGTCCCCGTTCATCCTCAAAGTTGTTTAATATTTTCTGTTTGGCCTTGGTGAATATATCCTTCAGGGATTTCAGAGCCGCTTCCTCTTCGGCGTGCTGTCGGGCAAAATGATCCGTGAGCACGTCGATGGATTTAAGGTCCGCCCGGCAAATGGGACACAGGAAACCTTCGAGAATCTCTCCACTGCCGGAATTCTCGTCGTCGTCACTATCAAAAGGATTTCCGGACATTCCTACGATGAGTAATCACGGGGTTTCTATATTTTTTTGGTGGGTGTGTTTGTATCCACCTCTTCCCGGAGAAAAACAGCTGTTTGCGTCTTGGTTTTCCTCCCTAAAACGAAGTCATGGCAAACTCTGCACGCCTGCTACTCAACGTTTATGTCTAAAAGCCAGTTTAAAACCTGTTTAATTTAAAATCTTTAGTAAATATTTTATCAATCAATTAAAATCTGCTTACTCTGCTTCTTCGTCACATGGCCATTTGCCACGAAACGCCAACACTGCGAATGGCCAAAGCTCGATCGTGGCGAATGTCAGGCGTAGAAAGAAGCAGCAGGTGCCTGCTTGGAAGTTTTCTTGGGTTTTCCGCTTAAAAACGTTCGTGGGCGTGAAAATCCTTCGGGAAAAACCCATATTGGCTGACTAAGAACATTTAGCTGTCGTACACATCAAAAAGAGACAGTTTAAGGTGCAGAGTCGGGTGTCAACATGTCGGAAAGATCGAAAGGTGACGTGTCTCGCATAAACAACAACGCAAACCCGACTAACTCGACGCGTGTTGTGAAAAACCCGCTCCTGAGCGCCTCTGTGACCGGGTTGAGCTTCGATGACTTCCCCAACAAGCCCCAGCTCCTGCCCGCTGCTCCACCCGTGGTCCATGCCCCGCCCCCTGCGCCGGCGCCCGTCCTAATCGCTGGCATCTTGAACCGCGGTAAGTGGGTCACGGTTTAGTTGGCCGGGGGAATCAAAAATCGGGATGGGGGCAACTGACCTGTTGCTCAGCCGAGTCCAAAGTGATAAGCTGATTAGCCAACCCACTTGAAAACTTCTGCTGTCGGGGCTTTTTTTGCCATCAGTTAAGTTCATAAAAGATCTGCAATGAAACCCATTTTCTGGATTCATTTTTTAAAAAATGATCATTTAATGGCATTGTATTTCTTCCATTGGTTTTTTTTTTTGGCACGATTTTAACAGAACAAGTATCTACTCCATGCTTCTGGTGGAGTGGGATCTATATGTGGGCAGTTCCAGTGACACCTTTCGCCTCCTGTAGCAGCAAACTATGCCCCAGATGATTGCAACGATCAGCAGCAGCAGTAAAATGGCCCCCAGACAGATGGCTGCGATGGCGGCTTCGCTGAAATACACATCCCTCACATCGATGGTGAGGCTCCTCTGATTGCCGGCTGCGTCATAGGCAACAAGTGATACCTTCGGTTCGCAACAGGAGGCCATATATGTGGCCTTCAGGGGTTCCGTGCTCCCGGCTGTGTAGTAGTTTCGGTAGAAGAGTCCCTCAGGCGGCGTGGCCTGCAAGCGCAGCATTCCCGACTGCCAGTCCTGGGCGGTGACGTCCAGCGTCCAAAAGCGTTCGCCACAGTTAAGGGATTCGGGCGTGAGATAATCACAGCGATTGCCAAACTCCCATGACAACGTCGGGCCAGTTGTGTCCTGAAAAGGATTTGATTAATATGGAGTACCCTTATTTAAAACAGAAAATCCTCACCTGAGCATCAATGCTAGTTACCACCTTAAGGTTAACAGCCAAGGTGGCTGTTTCGCGACCGTAATTCGTAAAGGTGATACGGTCAGTGGTACCCTGAGCCGTTCCCGAGGGAACCAAAACAGTCAACCGCACGGTTCCCGTCTCCAAAGCGCGCAGGTTTAATCTGCAAGATAAGTACATTATTAAAACTTGATAGGTTATAGTGAAAAGAAAAAACCACCTTGTTGGATTCAGCTGCACTAGGAAACGACGCTCGTCGGTGACCTGAATGGTGGAATAAACCGCTTCCGAACGCATATTGGTGACCTCGAAGAGGAGCGTGGCCATTTGGCCTGCGGTGACCAGGAGCTGGGACTGTGTGCTCAGCTCGATTTTGGTGCCACAGCGCTGCAGGAGCATGGCATTAAGCGTGCTCCTCGGCTGGCCCGTGGTGGCTGCAGCCAGCAGGGTTTGATTCAAACTCGGAGCACTCTGAATTTCCTTATCCGAGAAGGTTTCGATCTCATTCTTTGGCGAATCCACATCTTCCTCTAGCTTCTCGGTGTCCTTCTCCTTGTCGGGAAATTGGATGCGAGCCGATTTAGCCTTAGTCTGTCCGCTTTTGTAATAGCTATCGATGCTCTTGATGATGTCGCCTGCCAGGAAACATGGGGTAGAATGGGAAAAAGCATTAGAAAACCAGCTGTACACACGTGTTACTGAGACGACGATGATGCTGGCGATGGCGTCAACGCTGACGTTCCCATCCAAGGTTGAGGCGCGGTTATCAGAAGCGGCAGCAGTCATTCGGGCAAACAGATCCCCGGACGCGAGCCTCGTTATCTCCAGAGGCAAAAACGCAGCCCAGCCTATTAGTGCAGTTCTGTGCGGCAATCGATACCGCCAGGTTCGAGCTTAGAGAGCTTGTTTTTCTATAACTCACCCAAAAACACATCAGCCTTTCGTTCGGCGCGCACAAAAACAGTGTACTTCTCGTTGGTCGTTTCCGGCTGGAGCTTCAGCTTGTAGATTGCAGTTCGTCGTAGCTTGTTGAGCGGTACGAAGGCATCCAGTTCGTGGGGTTTTAACGTCGCCGTGGCATTAACTCCTCCGAATTTTCCCAATTTCTTCAAATTTATCTCTATAATTGAGAGTAATCAAAACAAATAAACAAAAAGTGAAAAATTAAACAGCTGGTTTGCCAGTCGCAGTGCAACGCGGACAGCTGTTACAGGTGTTCGTGGCGGCGTTGCCACTTCCTTTTACTCTCAGTAAAATCAGCCAAATTGAGCAATAAACATTGAATTTGTCAGCCACAAAACCGTGATTTTGCAGTCGCCGTGATAATTATTAATTAACAAACATGAACTAAACGAATAACGTAGTTTTTTTGTCACCTGCCGAGACCTTGGCAACCCTGACCTGCCCTGGCAGCTGCGCCGTAGTAGTTGTTGTTGTGAAAGAAGAAAACACGTCTACAAAAAACAAAACGCTAGACAAAACAATTGTTTTTCCTTGTGAAATAAACGAATTATGAACAATTAAGTGCCGCTAAAGTGTTGACCAAGAGCTGTTTTAACGGCTAACTTAAATCGGTGCAGGTCACACAGCCAAAAAGTGTTAAAATCCAACGAAATCACTGTCGAATCAGGCCACTTTTGCGAACTTGACCATGGCAGCGTGCCTAATTTGTTGTTTATAAAACGTATGTATGTTTGTTTTTGCTGTCTTGTGAATATTTTTGCATTTGCCATATTGCCAAATCTCAACAAAGAGGATCTTTGCAAGAAAGCCCCTATCTAGAGCGTAAAAACTCCTCAATTTAATTGAAGTTGAGGCAGGCAAGGGAAAAACGCCGCCCCCTCTGAATTGATTTCTTCAGGGTGCGAGTGCGAGTGTGCGTGCGGGGTGGCTGTGCGCCTGTGTTGGTGTAACTTCCGGAAGATTAAACATTAATTTGTTTATTAGCGAAACTTGCGCGAAAAGTTATTTAAAGATTGCAACCGGGCAACAATGCTTTTGTTTATTATTTGCGTTTTTTTTTATTTTGGGCTGTGGCGAGCGATAAGTAGGAGCTCGAGCCTTCCATCAGTCTTGAGTCATAATTATTTTGCTGTCTGCTGACCCGCCGGAGCGCAATCTTCGCTTTATTGGCCATTTATATATTCGGACTTTGTCCATCCCGTTCAACGTGGCGTATGATTAATCTGGTGGAATCGCTAGCCGGTTACTTTTGTCGCTATTCCATTCTCATTTACCCGTTCTACGTTTTGTTAGTCAGTCAACAATAAAATTTTGTGCCGGACAGTTGAAAAAGTGCTCGAGAATTAGAACAGAAACACAAAAATAAAACACATAAACCTTTTATTATAAAGTACTTACCCTTAGGGACGAAAACAAAAAGGACTAGGGACAACAAGTGCTGAGAAAGTGTGCAAGGTGAAGTTCGAAAAATACAAAAAATTGGCAATATATCTATAGGTGAATTGAAATTATTATTACATCATTATTTTGTTTGTTTGCTTTTTTGTATCGTTATATCTTGTTTATTAATTCATATGCAACATATAACTGCTACCATGAATTAATAATCAATTAATGAAAGTGTTTATGGTTAATGGTTAAATCAGGTTTGTTTTTCTTTGTTTTCGGTTTTATTTTGTGGACCCTTAGGAAGCTAAAACATTTATTACTTTATCGGTAAAACAGTAAACATACATGTTACATATATTGAAATTCTTTGTACTACAGTTAAGGGTTACTTGTTCGTTTGTTTGAGCATTATTATTATTCTAGCGTTTTGGTTAAGGAAAGCATTGGTTGGGGCTTCGGCCATATGTACAGATGCCAGCAGAGCTGACTTGGGATTATAAGAGATTAGGTAGCAGCGATTTCTCGGGGTTCGGGTTAGTCAAGTATCTCTTACGAGCTAAGGACATAAATTACACAATACGAGTAGAGTACACAACTGTCATCGTTCTCTCTGTCTGGAATGTTATGGCGAGAGATTGATCTTCTCTCGCTTTTAAGGAGCATGTGCCATATGTGGAGGGGGTGGACTTAGGTCTAAATAGGCTTGGCACAGACTCTAAACACTAAAATACAACCCTGCGTTAGTAAGTGCGGTAGAGCAACGGAGTCGGTGCTTGGGTAACTCGGTTGTTGTTTTTGGAGGGAGGGACTAACCACCATTCGGCGTCTCCATCGAGGCCCGCCTCATGTTCGCATCGATGCGCACATGGAGGCTGGACAGCGTAGTGTCCACCGGCAGTTCCAGCTCCTGCGAGCCCTGATAGGCATCCGCAACCAGGGTGAGCTGGAAAAAGGAAGAGAATACGTAGGAAATGAGTACATACTCAAGCTTTTAAGTCTGTTCTGTTTTCAATTTAGTTTTCAGTTATTATTAATTGATTTAAACTTAGTCTTGAAATCAAGTCTCAAGGGGGCGGGGAATGGACCAATTTCAATTTTGGAATTGAACGTTTTATCGTTTTATCTATACGATTTCCTAATCCCATTATATATGTATTTTGTGATACTTTTGTATTGTGTTATTTAAACCCCTATATATTTTAGGCAGTTAAATTGCCTTTAATTTAATTCAAAAAGCCGGAACTCAATCAATTCCAATTATGCAGATTTCTTGTTTAGCGGTGCAGAATTCGAGTACAAAATACTTGATTTCCTGTTTTCGCTGTGCTTGATGGGTTTATTTTTGGCATACTCGTCTAGGCTTCCTTTCTATCAACAGATTTGCTTGCCCTTCACTTTTCTTTCCATAACCCAGTTTTGCAGTAGCCTCCGCACAACAACAACCACAACAACAAAAGATGCACCATCATCGGCGGCAAGTCTCGGCCTCTCGAGCACCACCTGCCCATCTGGTGTAGTCTGGCCCGGCCTGGCCGAGAGGTAATCCAAGTGGCTTCGTCTCAGTTGGCTGCTTGGGCAACACTCGGCTCTGGATCTTGTTGCCATTTGCCGCCGCCACTTTCGGTTTTCAACACTTTGGGCCTTCCCCTCGGCATCCGAATACGGCTCAAAGTCTAGCTTTGGCTTTTGCTTTTGCTTTTGCACACACTTTAATTTTAATTACCCCAATTGCTGGTCAGGTTTGCTCTTTGCTATCATATCTCACCGTGTTGCCCGCTATGTGCTGCCCGTGCTCGGTGCTCACAATGTGGATGATCTCGCCACCAGACCGGATGGCTACCTCGCCCAGGATTCCGCCCACAGCGTCCTCCGTTTCGTTCTCACTGCCCGATCGCTCGCCGTACCAAAGAAGGAAAAGCTGAAAAGAATCAGGGGTTTCAATAATTTAAAGATTTGTTTTACTTTAGAGATTATAGATCAGAGACAGTCTTCCTTAAAATACTCAAGAAATCCTTAAAATAATTCGTTTTCCTGATTACTCAATTAATTTTGTGCAATTTACCCTTTTCCTAACTTACCCTGATCCTCTTCTTAAGCAGAGTAATGGCCGCATCTTGGACCAGTTCCGTATGTGGTGGTATCGAAGCCGTTGAAATGAACACGGCACTGTCGTAGGGCACCAGTTCGGCTGCATGGAGCACGCCCACAAAAGAGTTACCACCCTCGTGCTCCTTGGTGCTATTCAGGCCAGCGATGAACTCGCGGGTGTTGTTAAAGCTGAAGGCAGAGGGAGCGCCTAGAAGGGCGATTTTAATAATATAATTTAAATAATTTAATTTAATTTAAAGTAATTTTAGAAAGTAAACCCTTGCCTGACTTACCATCGCCATTGAGCGTCACCAAGACAATCTTGATGTCGATATTCTTGTCCTGCAAAGCATCGATGTATAGTCGCTTCGCCTGCTCCAGGGATGCGGATGAGGGATCCACAATCACGGCCAGGGGCATGCGAATGTATACATCCTTGATGTAGTTGCGCAGCTGATCGGCTGGCAAAAGTTCCGGCTTGACTCCACCGGAAACATGGATGTGCTTGGCCTGCTTCCTCGGACTGGGCGTTGTCGTTGATGTCGTGGTCGTTGTTGTGGTCGAAGTGGTTGTCGTGGAGGTTGTACTGGCAGCTGGAGGATTAGGTGCCGGTGTGGTGGCCCAAGGGAAACTACCGAATCGAGCCCTCAGTATGGGCAGGGGTGCTTGTGTGGTCGTAGTTGTGGTGTGAGGCTTAGCCTCTGGCTGGTCATCGTAGTACTCATCTTCAGTGGAGTACTTGAATGGATTGGGTTTGTCTTTACTGGGTAATTGTTGGACTTGAGCCTGGGGAACGGGCTCCAGATGCTCCACTTGGTATGACACATCGTCTGGAAGTTGCTCGTCCACCGATTTTGTGGCCTCCTCATCAACGACGTAGTCGGAGACGTCATGTTCCTGATCTCGTTGCGGGAATCTCTCCGCCTTGGCCTGACGCACATATTCGGGAATCATTGTGGTGGCTACCCTTGCTGTGGTGCTGGCCACCGTCTCTTCCTCGGGATTATCCTCGTAATAGTAGTCCTTGGAGGACTTGGCAGGTTCCTCCTCTTTAGTAACCCGCTTCTGAGCGGGCGCCTCCTCCATCGTCTCGGCAGCAGTATTCTCTTCGGAGTACGGCGCCATAGTGTTCATTCTGCTCTCCACCGGCCTCATGGTGCTCATCTCCTGCTCCATGGGCTGGGTGTGATCCTCCTCCAGACTGTTGCGGTGCTGCTGCATCTCCGATTCAACTTCAGCTTCCAGCTGGGCAGTGTCGAAGATCTCGTCGTTGTTGGACCCGCCGCCCATGTCGCCGCCGTAGTCCTCATCCTCGCCAGAAACACTGGGCGCTAGGAGCAGCCCCAGGAACAGCAGGCTCAGCCAAAGCTGCGTTCTCAAAATCATCTCTGTTGGATATTTATGAATGCCTCTAGCTCTCGTCACTTGTCACCATCCAAGTCTGCAAAGAGCAACACATCAAAAAATGTCAAAATTATGATTTTTTGGAGCTATTGAGAGTTCAATGATTGATTGATTGATTGGTTGGTTGGTTGACTTCTTTCGCTTACTTAATTGACGCAATTATGCATTATTATTTCGAGTTCACTTTTGTCAAACCGTTATTTTTAGTTTTTCTACACATTTTGTAGTTTTTATTTTCGGTCTGTCTTCTTTTCAACACTTTCGCAATGCCAAAAAAGTGAAATGTTTTGACTGCTCGTTGTGATAATCATCGCGTTTGTTATTAAAATCATTTTAAATAATTATAATTATCAGCTGACAAATTGAACATTTACGGCAAATGGCCAGAAGCGAGAAAACCAAATGGCAGAGAGAGATGTTAGATTCGAGGAAATTTCCATTTATCTGTGAAATTCCATAGAATTTCGTTTTATTTTTATACGGAAGCAGTGAGAGAGTTGTCAGTTGAATGAGATTAAGAAGTGGAAGGAAATGTTTTTACAAAGAAACTAGTTATTGAACTGTCAAGTATTTAATTATTATTTTATTTAATATGGTTACATTTGATACATTATACTATGTTTTAATTAAAACCCGGCTTGAATATAATCTGCGTCATTTTATGATTCAAATTTGATTTAATTCAATGTGCTTTAAATTATTGTTTAAATAAGCATTAAGCTAATGTGCTGTTTGCCTTGCTAGAAAATTATCCCTAACTGCTAAACTTTAATTATTTTTCGTTTTAAGAGAGACAAATACATAGGTTAATAATAAAACCAACTGTTAAATTAAAAAAATAGTTGAAAGTATTTAGCAAAAGTCATGTTCACGGGCATGCCGCAATTTGTGCACCTTGAAGAACGAGACTCATTCAAATTGCTCAATGCAAGAGGAAAAACACAGAGAGAGGCCGGTGAAATATGTACATACGTGCAAAGATCAACCGAAAGTCCAAGTGGCTCGGTTAGGGTATTAAAAACTATATATATACACAGATACTATATGGTCAAGGTTTTGTCAAACCTGCTGCAGGTGAGGAAAATAGAAACACAGAAAACGAAGACGTCGCCGCGACGTTGACAATAAAAATAAGAGGCATTTCATAAAAATCACACATGTGAACAGTCGTTAATGAATAAAAATAAAAATGTTTAGACTTGATTAAAGCCGCAGGGAACACGCTAACTCTTAGCTTCAATTTGGTCAATTTTTAATATTTAATTAGGCAAAATGCAATTAACACTTTGGTTAGGGCGTCATGCACAAACGCTTTTATGATATGTTATTTTCCCCTACTATATTTTTCGTTTGTGTATTTGTGTTTTTTCTATATTTTTTTTGTTGTTGCATTTTACTGGCTGTTTTGTGCCGGGGCTGTTTGAATAACAAATTACCAACAAATCAATTTGAATGATTGATTTCTTGGCTCTCGGTTTTTGTTAACGCGCCTCGTGATTGCGATGTGATTGTGATTGTGCCGTGATGCGATGTGCAGCCTGAAGAGGGGTCGTTTTTGCCTCCAACGAAACTGCCAGGTGCCATTAATTAACAATATGCAAAGCCGCAAAAAATAAAAGCACAACAAAAACGAAAGAAACAAGTATACATTCAAGTTGATATTCAAAATGTATATCGCATCGATGCGTAAAATGGAAATAAATTAAGTTAAAATATTCTGTCTTCGTTTTTCTCGTTTGGCAGCAGCTGCCTGAATCAACTCGAAATTGATTTGTACATTTTTGTGCGTTGCAAGGTCAGTTTAGCGAGGAGCCAATGCAATTTGATAGCCGAAGTTTGGGCCTCCCTGGAGGCCTCTTGATATAAGTTCGTGAGAGAGGCTTCCCCAACTGACACGTTCCGTCTGTTGGTCTTTATCGGACCTAATGGTTAAGTCCATTGCACAATCCCACCATTCATAAGTCATCTCCGCACGAATGCTGCTCAGCAGCTTTTATTTTCTTAGATTTTCTGCAGCTGCCGGTCACGTAATTCTAGAGAAGATTGCAATGGACTTGGCTGATCTGCTCAGTTCCGAAAATTTGGAAAGTTTTTGGGGTGAATAGAAAGTGTTTTCGGTGAAGGAAATAAGTTGAAAGCAGAAATAAACGATTCGTAAGAACTTAATTGCAATTAAAATTAAATAAATGCCACAAACCGATAAGATATGAAAGCTATTTAAACCTTAAACCCTTGATAGGTGACGCAGAAAATGTTTTTTAACTCGATAAGATTATAGAAGACAGCTAGAAAAATGTAGACTAAGGCCTAGACAAGCCATAAAAAGCACTTTAAGTACATAAATCAAATATTTCAACAATTTCAATGTGAAAGAAACAAAACAATCCACCAAAAGATGCTAATCTCATTTGGTTTTGAAGCCAGGAAATTGGTGCCTAACATTCAGATATTTATGGGTAAATAAAATCCCCCTAATTTGATTTATGTGTTTATGTAAACTAGGGTATATCTGTGGCGTGCTTAGAGTGCCTTATAACTGACAGTCCCGAATGGGGTTCTTCGTTGTTTAAAGGCAATTTATTTTATAATTAAAGAAAAGTGCGGAGATAAAAAAGGCAAACAGAGACTCCATACAAAACACAGCACGCCGAGGCAGTTCATCAATCAGCTGCTGATTCGCTTTGCTTCATAAAAAAGCGCACAGGTTCTATAAACAAATTAGAGAGGCGAGCGAGCACGTTGTGTTGTCGGTTTTTTATTTATTTACATATTTGTTTCTCGGTTTGTTTTTGTTGCTGTTGCAATTAGCCGGAGTCGTCGAGTGCTTTGGGAAGCTCAAATGTGATTAACAGACGCGTAAGCATTTATTTTCGCTATGATTTTTATATCACTCGGACGTTATTTGCCGTTTTTATGGCCCCGCTCCTAAATTAATGAAAAATAATTGCGAAAATTATAAATTCAAATTGCGTTTGCTTGGCATCCCCCCTTCGTGTTAGCTGAATCGACTTGAAATGCACTCTAATTGTGGCAGCTTCATTTGACGATCATCATCATCAGCGTTGAATATCGTGCGGATTGGACTGGAACCCTTGGAGAACCCACGCGCATTTATTGTTTATTTTCTTGGCATTGAACAAAAAAGCACTCAAACAGACACACAATGGATATTGTTGATTGTCGGAAACCTTTCAAAGGGATTTTAAGGGCAGCTACCATTGGCTAATTATCATAGCAATTTCTGAAAACTAATGGGAACAAAACGGTGTTGTAGCAACAGTTTAAACTTTGACTTTGACTGCATATATATAAAAGTAAATTTGATTCACATTTTTATTCTTGAATTCCGCTGCTATGAACTTGATTTATATGCCGGGAACGGCTTTTGTTATTTAATGATTTGTCTTGTGGCTTTTCTCTCCGCTTTTTACTCACAAAATACTAATACTAATTTACTATTCTGTGTTCTGTGTTAATATTTTAATTAAACCTGCTTTAATTTATTCTTTCACTTGCCTTTTATGGAACTCTTCTTGTCGACGTGGCCCCCCGACTTCGATTCAGAGATATATCTCTTTTTTTAATACTTGTTATTAAATGTTTTTGGAATTTTTGAAATTTCAAAACAAATAACTTAGGCAACAAACTTGTTTTCTCCTTGCTGTGCGCGCAAAAAAATCTCAATGGATTTTAATTACACTTTAGGCGGTGCACTTTATTTATGAGTTTTGCCCACTTCTTTGCATTGTTTATTAACTTGCAGATTATTGTTATTATTATTATTATTATTATGATGCAAATCACCAACAAAACCGAAATCGGAATTCACTTGCAGCGGGCGACCAAAAAAATATACAACAAATTAAGAGCGTTTGTTTTTCGGTCAGGTATTGGATTAACCCGTTTAAATGTACTTCGGCCAGTTGTGGTTTTGCGATATTGGCCTGGCCAACTGCCGCGATTTAGCTGATTTAAGCTGACTCTGCTGGCGATCGCGTCAACGTCTCAAATGAAACTGAAAGCAAAAACACAAGCGGCGGCTTTCGGAGCACAGCTTATTTCGGATCCGATCGGATCGGATGGGTTCGTATCGCTTCGCCGCCACTCGTTCGGTCTCTCTTTTCGCAGCTCCGCAGCACCGAGATCGGGGCAGGTATATGGCCATAGCTATGTCCACGGCTATAGCTGTTGGCCACGGGCTGCTGCTGGAATCTAGAAGAGCGTGCCACTGATAATAAAAAAAAAGCGAAACAACGTGCTGGAGAGCAGCTGAGCTGATGCCACAATTGGATATGTTCATGACACGATTGTTTACTGGCTCTGGGTTGCTCTGCGCCGCCAGCGCCATGGAAATATCTCCGGTTAACTGGCTGTTCCCATATAATATGTGGTAGTATCAACCTGTTATGCAACCGAGTGTTACCTGTGCCACACACATGTACTGATATCGCAGCTGAAACAGCTGGACCCAAGACGTCATCTCGATAATGTGATTAGTAATGGGTCACATTCTTAATTTAATTAGGGGTGTTGATTAATTAAAAAGAGCGAGCTTTTATTTCAATAACCTTATTTTAAAAGAACAACAAATGTTTATATAAATAAGTGTTAAACATAAATAGAACTTATGCCAGATTTTTGCCATTGAAATTAACAACGTTAATATCATTTATCATGAATAAAATGATAAAGAGACATTTAAATATAAAATATAACAATTTTCATTATATATTTGAACATCTTATTAAACTTTCTGATAAATGGTTTATGTTATTTGTTTTTATAAAACAAGTTAAATATATAGTACTTTCACAGTTATAACTCCAGGAAATAAGGATCGTGGGCTCTAATTAATATTTTTAGGATTGCTATTAACCGCTGCTAATGATTTTTCCAGATCTTCATTTGTGTCGAAATTAGACCAAAAATGGTTTTATTATTAATATATTACACATTGCTTTGTTTTTTAGACACAGGGATATCTATTTTTAAATGCTAGAATCCGAGATCCAAGACTTTCAATCCCCGATCCCCTATACTCCGGTGGGTGTTCGTAGAGAAGCATAAAAAGGTCATCCGAAAAAGTCACATTCATTGCGTTCAATGTCATGAACATGTCTTGTCCTGCTTTAATATATTTTGTGTAGAATTTCGATAGAACACTCATCATGTTCGACCTAAAACTATCAAGTGGCCTCACTAATTCCTTCCCTTTCTCAGAAGTCACATCCAAACTTGGCTTCTTTTCGTATTCTGTAAATCCTTGAAAATATTCCATCTTTTTCTGAACACTAGTTGACCGATCAATGGACTTTCCGCGATCAAGATAATCCTGCAGGAATGCCGCGTAGTCCCTATATTCCGTAAAAGCCGAAGAAGCTGTGATGGTTTGTCCCAGGAGCGTCTTTAACAGATTAACCGAATCCTCCCATTGTTCTGCATGGAAATCTTCGATGTTTTTAAAGAACTCACAAATGACTACATTTTTTCTTTCCACAACATTGCTTCGTACAAGTATCTGAGAAGTTATTTGAATTATTTTTTTATAGTGCTTGCACTTTTATAAATACTTGCCAGCAAAGTTAGACTAGTAATAATGAGTAATAACTTCATTTCGCAAAGATTTATTTACTGAAAGATGCCTCAGACTCTGTACGGCTTTTATACTCCTTGGACAAAGTCTTATCAATTTTTTCTATATATTTTCCTTATCGGTCCCACCACGTGAACTCGAGTTTATACTAAGAAGTGGAAACTGTTAAAAGAAATCATATAAAGAGTCATAGCAGCACACTGCTGATTTATTTAAATTTTTGTTTTGCTTTTCATTTATATATTTTTGTTCAGGTTAATACACTTTCTTAACCTATTCCTTTTCAAGTTCAAAGTTATTAAATTTGTGCAAATTTGGCGGCTGGCAAAGTTCTTAACATGCTGACCTTTTTGCTGGGGGAATTGTTATGGCAAAAAATTAACCGCATTCGCGGCATGCAAACTGAATATTTAATCAGTTTGGGAATTGTCAAAATTCATGCAAAACCGAGCGGCTGTGAACTTGTGTAGGAAGTTCGACTACCCGGCTGGCCGGCGCATTAAAATGGAGCGTGAAATGAATTTAATATGACAACTCCGACTGCCAGCCGCTGATAGCATCAATAAAATCATAATAAATATAGCCGCGTACATATATAGCTTGTATAATGAAGTGTTGTATGCGGAAATGTGTTGAGGTTTCTTCCCTCTTTCTGTGAGCAATAAAGGGTTGCTTTTCCCTACCTAAGCCTTAAAAAGTTCTTAGTAACTTGTAGTTTACCATAATCTAACAAATCTCTTTATGATTCTTTCAATTGAGTTTGTTTGTTTTTAAAACACATTCCTGCAAATTTTTTTTTTACATGTTCTTGTGATTCTCACAGGCTTTCAGTTTGTTCGAAGGTGTTTTACAATAGTTTTTGGTGTTTCTTTATTTTGGCTTTAATGACAAACTGTCGAGCGTGTTTAGCTTAACTTGAGGTATTTCCCCCGCACAAAATCGTGCCCATCTTGACCTACGTGCGTCTGTCGAAAACTTCCTAATACTGCGGTGCTCGGCAGAAACCATTGAACCACTCTGTATTCGACTTTGAATTGTTGCACTACGTTGAGCTATTAAGTACTTGTTTTGTGGTTTCACTGCTGTGACATGAGCACCTGTCCAAAGTTCTCGTCTGGTAAGGGCTTTAACTTAAAGAGCGTGTATTCTAAGGTTCAGTTGTGGTAAATCAATAGAACACATTATGGGAGTATTAGTTATGGTTTTTAAACCAGAATTCAGTCTTTACTTCACCTTAAACCTAAAAAAAATAGTCCAAAAGACCTTCAAGGAGCTTCTTATACGTAAAATTTCATAAAGATTTAACTCTAATTTCTTGGTTTTGAAAAAAGTTTTAAAAACCATTCTAGTAACTACTCAAACTATTTACTAAACTTATTTTTATATTCAATAAAACAGATTAGAGGATACAGCTTGGTCGAAAGCCCGATCCAAGGAGCTAGCCTCTTTTCGAAACCAAATTTATTGCAATGAGAATTTATGCGGCTCACGCAGTTTTCACTTTACGAAATATTTTTTGCTTGGCTTTTATTAATAATTATGCAATCAGTTTCGTGGGTCGCCTTCTTTAGCGTGTGGCTTGTTTTACTTTTTAGTTGTTTTGGGGTATCTCTTCAATTAACAACTTTCGGGCAAAAGAAAAACCTTTTCAATAAAACAAATTAAATATTTGGCAATCGTTTTGTGTCGATGTTTTTGATTATCGTTCCGTCCACCAGCTCTGCTCTGCTAGTGATTTTGTTTGTTTGTGCCTTGCCGAGGCTGGTTTAATTTTATGATGAATATATAAACGCGTACGCATAGCCTAGAGGGTGTTAATCAAAAATTACCAACTTGTTTTAGCGCTGGCAGCCAAACGAGCCTGAAGAACGAACTGGTGCGAGGCGGTGTCAGCCTTTAGTTTTGATTTGACTATTATTTCTAGACCTTTGTCACTTGGTTCACTGTTATCCTTAGTCCTTTTAGGATCGTTTCACTGACACTGGTCTTATGTTCGGGGGCAGCTTTGAGCTCGGTCGCGACTGTCGATCAACTAAAACAACTCCACTAATTACTGACCTTTTTGTACTGTTTGTCACCCGCGTCGCGTTGTGGTCGGAGTTGTGTGCCGTTTTGTGGCCCATAAATTGTTTAAATATTGAACAATTGGTTGCAAATGGATGTAGATAAAAAGCCGCACCTCGTGTCGATAAGATAGAGTCATAGGAATCCGCGGTCGGAATTGCCCGGAGGAAGCGAGATTGCCGCAGATGCGTCACGGACAGGGCGGGACGGGTCAATGGGTGTGGCGGTGGGTGGCTGACATAATTAGCATACACCGAAGGGTTTTACCCCGGCGAAATACCTTCGAAAATATGCGAGTCCCTGCGTCACCATTTTTTTTTTCGCCTGAACTGGCTACCTGAGTTTGTTGCCTCAGTCTTTTGTTTCGCCTGTCCTGGAACGATGCCCTGTCATTTGAAGAGTATAGAGACACGGATAGGGGATAGGCTCCTGCTTAGAAACAGGATTAAATCGTCTGTTACAGGTAGTGATTTTTCATATTTCGAGACCTAGTGTAGAGTTTCCACGACTATAAAAAAGAAAAGATCTCCTTGACGGGCTATCAGTTACTTGAAAGGTCTAGAAACATGCGTTACTGTCTCGTGATTATTTCACTGACGCTGCTGGTAAGAACTTCGTCGAAATTACTGAATAGTCTTAGACTTCAGGTCTTCTCAAACTTCAGGGACTCATCAGTGGCATACCCGTGAATCCTAAATATGACTACAATGTCCTGGAACCCGTTGATGGCAACGATTCGGTGGAAAATGTTGTCAAGAATATTAAGTTATCTCTGCAAAATGGCATTAATCGGCCATCCAGTCGGGACAACTGCGACAATATGGTGACACATTTACAAGAGACTCTTAAAACAGCTGAAGGGCAAACATCGCAGTCGGACATAAGACACTTAGTCGTTGATTTCATGGATCATCAAAGAGTGCTAAGCCAAGGCATAACGAACTTACTACCTAATATTACTAAACTTGGCCAAAGAGCTCTAAACTTTCTTGACAAAATTGAAGATAAATTAATAACATATTTTTATTAAAAAATGTGGATAAATATATTCATTCAGGTAGTTCTATAACTGTGGAAAAATTGATGTTTTATTTACATACATATGTAGCATAGTTCTATAAAATATATAATATATAGAAAAACATTCGAGAGATTTCCACCTCGACAAAAAATTTACTTTTCTTACCTTATAATTCCCAAAGGGTTCTAGCTACGAATGATTGAACCTAGCCAGTGTTGGCCAAGGAATTTTTTATTTTTTAAATATTATTATAATAAAGGGTTTAGAGAATGCCAAAGCTTTCCATTAACCAGGCTGGAATCCAAATAGCAATGTACTTGGCGGGTCTAGAGAGAGTGTATAGGCTGTCGTGGCCAGTTTATTTATATTTTGTAGCCGCTGGCACAGGCAGACAGGCCGTCGTCTCGAGCAGCTTCTTCAGCATCATCGTCGTCATCATCATCATCTTCGCGCGTCGCGCAATTTCCAAAAAGCACGCATTTATTGAGATTTATTTTGATTTAATTTTGGTCTCTTTTTCTGTTTTGTCTCGCCCGAGGTTTCAATGCCAAACATTTTTGCCGTTTTCTGTATTTTATTTTATATTTTTTATTATTGTTTGGTCTGCTTTTTAGACCGGGTTTTTGGCATGCGACCTGCACGAGCCTTTTCGGCCAGCGTTTAAATTCCGAAATTGATGGCAATCTGTGTGTGTTTTTTTTCTGTTTTTGGGACAGCGCTTTATAGAGGCATTGTTTGCGGTCGGCTTGTGTATCCTGCAAATGATTTCATCGTGCTTGACGTGCTTATGTGGGCCTTAATTGTTTTATTTGAGTGCCATTATGTGCAGGCACTTGGGACACGGAGCGACGCCGAGCTGGAGTCGCTGAAGACTTCTCGGATCGAGCCGAGATCGAGTGGCCGCGATCTGTTTATGATGTCATGCCCAAATTGGAGCCGAAAATTCTTCCACCTTTTATGTGGCTTTTGCTTTGCTTTATGGGGATGAATTATGCTGTTCTACTTTTAACCGCATTTGCGGTTCGACGATCGTCTCTTTATTTATTTTAACACATTTGTCGTAATGCGTCATTGTCAATGCGGGCATTTGTAAATAATAATAATGAAAACAAAGCGAAAAAGCCCCCTTAAAAAACGCAAGCCGAAAAACTGGAAATTTTTTCGTCGTTGCCTCGCTATTCAGCGTTTTCCTAGCCCCAAGCCCCATGCCCCACCTCAAGCAGTTGCCATAGCTAATCTTTGCTTAGTCGTTACAAATGACGATCCTAAAAGTGACAAAATAAATGCAAACACACACACACACAAGTCGGCAATGTCAAGTGCTTGGAAGTGGCAAAAAAATAGTTAGGCAAAAATAGTTAGGCAATGCGAGATTTCAACTTTTATACTTGTGATTTTTTAAGCCGATTCGGAGAGTCTTAATATATAAAATCTTTCAATTTTCTTGCTAGTTTAACCAGGAAACTTTAATTAAATAAAGGCTTGAATTTACACAAAATTAAATATAGTGAAGAGCATTTTGTAATGCAATGGAGGCAGCTGTTTTCCTAGTTTAAAAGTTGTTTTCAACTGTTTTTTTGAACTCCCCAAAACAATGACTAAATAATGGTTTTAAGCGTCAAGGGTAAGCTAATATTTGGGGTTTTATTTTTAACGATTTACCGATAAGCCTAAGAGGGAAAGTTTAAGAAAACCCATTACTGTGACTAAATGTAAATTGAAAAGTACTACTTATCCTATACTTTATACTGAAAGAATAATACAGCAATTTATTATGTTAATTCATTTAACTTTCATTGCATTTCCTTCGTATAGCTATTATTCCTATTATTCCTGCAATTATCATATTTACGACTAAGAATATAATGCCTTAATTGCCAACTCATACAGGTGATTAATAGACACAACTAAATGGCAATTGCTCTGGCAAGAAAGGAACACTGATATGCAAATTGCTGTGATTATACCAGACGCATCTGCCCGGACTTGAGACCTGTCCTATCTGCATATATCATATCGAGTAGTACATATAGTAATAATATTCCTAAATCATTGGGATTGCGGTTCGGAATCTGGTTATGCAGCTGGCGGTCGAAACTCGCGCTTAAATATGTGAAAAATGCGGTTCTTAAAATAGTCGCGGTTAGAGGTGTGAAAACCTTTTGGCCGGCAAAAAAGAACAAGAAATAAGTCCAAGCTGCAGCTCTGCAGCTCTCGGACCCAATCACGTTTCAAGATCGAGGTGAATTCTTTGACGTATTTGCTGGTCAAACGGCACGTTTGCCATGCTTTCCATTCCACATTCATCGGCAAACTCCGGAGAGCGTTGTCATCGTCGTCGTTGTCTTCTTCTCCTCCGAAATGCCATGACATTTGGCGCCGCGGCTCATTTCTGTCTCTTCAACTGAAGCCTAATGTCAAGATTTGGCTTTTTATGACGCCCTCGCCTCACTTTAATTCACATCAGGGCGGAAAGGGGAGAGAAAACCCGCTCTAAAATGTTAGCTGACCCGTTTGTTTTGCGCTTAATTATGGGTTAATCAAATTGTTGAACCATAAAAACAATATCAAGTCGAATTGAAGGTGGAATTAATTAAGTGAGCGAATCTGTTGAGGAAAATACTCTACCATTGAACTTTGATTTATAATATATTTGAATATAAAATTAATTAAAAGTATAAGTTGTTCAAAAGTTGAAGAATAAAATATCGAATTCTTTCTTCATTTTTTTGCACGATTTTTTAGAGTCTATTTGTTCCTTGATAAATTTAAACTTTTAAAAAAGAAATTTATATAAATAAACCATAAATAACTTATTTTTGCCAAAGGTTTATTTGAAAATAAACATAGTAAGGGTCTAAAGGTACTGACCAGCGTCTTGTCTGCTGCCTCTATGATGCTGGCCTAGTCCAAGCCCGTCTCCACCTCCAATTCCTATTCCAATTCCGCCTCCGCGTCCAGACCCGAGTCTGTAAACCAGTTCCAAGCGATTCCGTTGTTAACAGTGTTTGTCCACTCGTCGATTTCAATTTGCATTCATTATCCCCACAATAACTTTTGTTGCGTTTTGATTTGTGCTTCGATTTTTTGAGCGGAGAACGAGAATCAAAGTGAGGATTGACCACACCCATCCCAAGCACTTCCGAGTCAGTTTAAATTTATTCCATATCCGGAAAATTATGAGAGATTCCCTTAAAAGTTAAAATCACAATTTAAAACGGCCTAAATTATGCCTACAAAATATTACTTGAATTTTTGTAGACACCTTTTTAAATTGATTTCAAATCTATTTCGATTTTTAAGATCTTTAAATATTTTTTATGAACTATGAATTTTAAAATTGTTAAAAAAAAAATACTAACTTATTTCCATTTTCATTTTTTTAGAACCGAAAACATTGGTGACTGTGGGTCAACCATCGAGTATCGACGACAGCGAAGCTCTCGACGAGATTAACTTGAACACCAGCAGCGAGGACTCGGCCGGAGCGGCAGGATCAAGCCCCTACCACAGAGCGAGTGATCCCAACGCAAATCCCCTGCTCGAACCACCTCCGGGAGCTGGCAGCGATTCGCTGCTTAGCCAGGCGGCTTCCTCCTTCACCGCCTTGCCCTCGGTAGCATCGAACGTCTTCTCCTCCTTCTCCAAGCGCATCTACGCCTCCGGCAGCAGGGAGCAATCGGAGGAGCCCCGATTAGATATCCAGCCCACTTACATTCAGCAGGCCAACTACGCTCCAGTAGCTCCGGTACCCGCTCCCTTTTATGCCGCTCCACCGCCAGCGGCGAATGAAGTGGTCGCTACCCCCGAGCCGCCCAAGTTCTACGCTCCGACTGAGATTCCAGTACCGAACGCAGGAGCAGTCACTGCACCACCGCCCACAGCGGGAAGCGCAAATACCTATCGATTCACAGCTAAAAAGAAGCTCTACGCTCCCATTCCCGGCTTCTCGGATCCATCCGGTCAGCCTGGACAGCAGCAGCCACAACAAACGATTCAAGCGGCGCCAACTCTACCCTTCCAGACACCCCCGTATCCACCACAGCCGACGCCGGCAGCAACTCCAAGCTTTGCAGCGCCTTTTGACATATCAGCTCAGCCTGCCCATCCGGCTCCACAGCCCGTAGAGGAACGAAAGTCCGGCGGAGGCCTCTTCTCTCTGACCAGTCTCGTGCCCACGGGCGTGCTCCAAAACATCTCGGGGCTAGTGCAATCCGCAACTGGAAGGAGCAGCGAACCAGTCAGCAATCCTCCGTCATCAACAGGAGGATACTTTGACATTTCAACGGTCCCAGAGCCAGTCACTTCATCGACAAACTTCTTTGGGGGTCCACCTCCAGCACCACCCCAAGGTAGTAACTATTTTGTGCCTGGAGCCGCTCCACCTCAGGCCCCAGTCGAGACTGCAGCACCGGCTCCGACACCACCAGTAGAATTCTTCGCGCCACCAGTAGCAGCATCAGGACCTCCTCAGGCCATATTCAACCCGGGAGGTCTTACTCCAACGGTTGGTGGCTTCTTTAATCCCCCAGGAGAGCAACCTGCCGTTGCTGTTCCTGCTGCGCCTTTTCCCTTGCTTAACCCGGCAGCCCCACCAGCATCTGCAGCCGGCATCTTTAACCCAGGAGCAGTGTCAGTCGCAGCACAAGCTGTTCCCAATTTACCGGTAGCTGCCACTTCAGCACCAAATCTACCGCCCACATCGGCAGCAGGAGGAGGATTCTTCACACCTGGAGCTGTTCCGACAACAGCCACCCCTCCACCAGCCACTGGTTTCTTGCCTTCCAATCCGAATCCTTTGCCAGCTGCACCACCTTTGTCAGCTGCGCCACCGCCAGCCGCTGGCCAGGCATCGTATCGCCTTCAAAAGGGAACGCGTCTGTACAAGAGCCCGTTGACAGCACAGGAAACAGCTGCTTCATCTGGTTACGCGGCTCCCTTGGCTCCCACATCTGCTCCGGCTGCCATCTTTAACCCCTTTGCGGCAGCTGGTGCTGCTCCGGCCGTTTTCAATCCCTTGGGCCAACAAGAGGTTCCACTCTTTGTTCCGAGTGCCCAACAGATTGCTCCACAACCGGCTCCGCCTTCAGCTTTCGTGACAAGTGCTGCTCCACCTACAGCAGCAGCACCACCAACAGCAGCAGCTCAACCAACAGCAGCAGTTCCACCTGCAGTAGGAACTCCACCAATAGCAGCAGCTCCACCTGCAGCAGGAACTCCACCAATAGCAGCAGCTCCACCCACAGTAGCAGCTCCAGCAGCTTCGGCTGCAACACCTGCTCCTCCAACAGTAGCAGCTCCTCCAATAATCGCAGCTCCACCCACAGTAGCAGCTCCACCTACGGCATCAGCTTCGATAGCTAATCCTCCCCAGCCAGCTGGAACTGCAAGTGTCCCACTTTTTGCTGCACCACCAACATCCGCGGCCATTCCCTTCTTTATTCCCACAGAAACAAAACAAGAAGTACCAACTCCATTGGTCGAAAAGGAAACACAGATCCAAGAACCGATACCGAATCCAGGAATTCCATTCTTTACACCAGCATCTACGGGCATACCCTTCTTTAATCCGCAAGAAGTTACAACTGTTCCTCTTCACGGATCAAGCCAAGGAATTCCCTTCTTTGCACCACCGCCTTCAGCTACTACGGGAATTCCCATTTCCCAGGAGAAAGCATCTGTAGAAGACGAACCTAAACAGTCGGAAAATCAAGGACAAGGAGGATCCTTCCTTGCAACAAACACTGAATCGCACTCACTCCAGGAACCAATACAAAGTGTTCCCTTGTTTGCTGCTCCTCCAACTGAGGAAGCTTCTCTACCCAAGAACTCGCTCCTCGCTCCCCAGGAGGTTCCATTGTTTGCTCCTGGAGTAATTGAACCTGTTGTAGAACAAGATCAGGCTCCGTCGGCGCCCGTGGAAGTCGGTCAAGAGACTCCTTTATTCGTGCCTGTGCCAACCGCAGCGGATCAAAGTCAGCCGGTACCTTTGTATCCACCTGCAGCAGGAGCAACCACTGGATCCACCACTTCAAGTGCCCTCTTTGCTCCACCAGCAGCAGCAGCAGCTGCCATTGGATCCACCACATCCAGTGCTCTCTTTGCTCCACCACCAGCAGCGGCAGCGACTGGATCCACCACTTCCAGTGCTCTCTTCGCTTCGTCTCCAGCCGTATCAACTTACCCAACATTCATCCCTGATCCTGCAACTACAGCTGCTCTCTTCTTGACTTCAGCTCAAGGAGATTCCAACGCTCCTCCAGTAGCTATATTTACACCAGCTGCACCAGACTCGAGTGCTTCGTCAGCTGAGGCAGTGGATGCTTCTGCGGCAAGTGCCTTTCTAGGATCTCCTGAGGCTGCCGCCACAACAAATCTCTTCCACAACAGTTCGGAAACTCAAACGGTTTTCAGTCCATTTGCACAAACTGTAACCACCCCGCAGGTTCAGGAGACTGGACAGGATTTTGTGCCACCTCCAATAGGATTTGTGGCACCGGCAGGAGAAGTCGAAGCACTTGCCCATCCACCATTGGCTCCCTCGCCGCTGCAGAACTTCTTTACCCCGGTAGCAGGCTCTGAAGGTGCCTCCACAGACTTCAACTTCTTTGGAAGTCACGCTCCCAGCAGCGTCTTCCCGGAGTTGCCTGTTCAACAGGGAGTTATTGCACCGGCAGCTTTGGCCCAAGAGCCACCAGTAGACCACCAGGATATTGCGCCGGCTCCACTCGGATTCGATCAGCTACTAAATACACCCCAGCAAGCGACACAACAAACCCCACTTCCAAGTTCGAACGAAAATTCATATCCAAATTCAAGTGTCAACTCTTTTGCCGGCTTTTTTGGTGGCCCCGGTGCCCCCGAGCCCGCTGCAGCACCTGCACTTCCTTTAGCTCCTCACTGCGATCCGGTCAACTTCTTCGACCAGGTGCCCCAGCCACAGTTGCAGGGTAGCCAGCAGGCCAACGAGGATCAACGCATCCAAAACTTCTTCAACAATCCGCCGCTGCAGGATCAGCCCGCCGCGCCAGGCGAACTTAAGTACGACATCGTTCACAGCGGATTGGCAGTAAAGCAGCTGCCGGAACGATCGCAGACACCCGTATCTAATCTTGTGGAGCCGCCATCGTCTGCCTGTTCTGAGTTCTCCACAGTCGCACCAACTGCGAACGCCTCCCCGGATCGCCAGCAATCAGGCGAGGATCTAATTCAACAGCATCTGGGAGAGTTGCCCGAGGAGATTCTAAGAGAGATCAGAATGGCCAATGCCAACAGCAACAACGGCGACAAGGGCCAGGTGGCCACTCCACCGGTGACAATAGTAAGTACCTTTAATCCTGTTAATTTCAATTATTTAAATAATTATTTCATGCAATCTTTGCTAGCCTTACTCGCCAGTGGTTGCCCATTGGTTCTACAAACGGAGCGTGGACACCAAGTCCATCTGGACTCCATTCAGCCACTATGACTCGGCTCTGCTGGAAACTAGCCTTAACCAAGGTAAGCTTACCACTCTAAAGGTACAACAACAAATACTTTGTAACATGATCCCCTTCCAGACGACTCTGCATTAATAGTACCCGTCGAGGGTGGCCGCTACGACGTGAACATCAAGGAACGCACCAAGACTCCCGTTTACTGGGAGGGCAAGGCCATAGAGGTGCGCCGCTGCTCGTGGTTCTACAAGGGCGTGGACTCCAAGTATGTGCCCTACACTGAGGATACGGCCGCCGTCCTGGAATCGGAATACAAGCGATCGGCGGAGACGGGCGAGTGGCATCAGAAGATCCTGTTGGAGGGAGGCGAGCAGGTGGTCTTCCACGGGCCCACCGTCATCGTGCACTTCCTGCCGCAACAGAGTGCTGAGAGTGCTTGGGGCGGCAGTACGCAAGGCTCCATGCGACCGCGGGTGGTCAAGAGGGATCTAGATGACTTCAACATCGAACAGGGTGAATCACAGCGTGTGGATCACTTGCTGTTCATGGTCCATGGCATAGGATCTGCTTGCGATTTAAAAATGCGATCAGTGGAGGAAGTTGGTAAGTAGCTAGGATTATATGAAAAGTAAATATATAGATCGATTTGTACAACTTTTGCAGTGGACGATTTCCGGGTAATTGCCCAGCAACTGGTTTCGTCGCACTACAAAAACTCCACAGACATGGGACTGGTGGGTCGTGTTGAGGTCTTGCCCATTTCCTGGCACGGCCACCTGCACTCCGAGGAACTCGGCATCGATGAGAAACTCAAGTCCATCACCTTAGAGTCGATTCCGCGCCTGCGCAATTTCACCAACGATACTCTGCTCGACGTGCTCTTCTACACGAGTCCCAAGTACTGTCAGAAGATCATGAACACGGTGGCCGATGCCCTCAACGATGTCTATCTGAAGTACAGAATGCGGCACCCAGAGTTCAATGGGGGCGTCTCTCTGGCCGGACACAGTCTTGGCTCCCTGATCTTATTCGATCTGCTGTGCCATCAGGAGCCGCTCAAGGAGAGCGAAGAGGAGAATAAGGTGTGTGATTTATATTAAATGAGATAATAGAATACCTCTATAACGTTCGATTTTCCTTCCAGGAGAATCCTGACGACCAGCATACCCAGAAGCTGCACCAAAAGGTTCTGCTGCCTAGCAGCGATCTGCAGCAACCCAAGCAAGTCAGCTACGCGATGGGTGGTCCGTCGGGAACGGGCCAGCCCGTTATCAATTACACACAGCTCATATTCCATCCGAAGAAGTTCTTCGCCCTGGGTTCGCCCATCGGCATGTTTGTGACCATCCGCGGTATCGATAAGCTGGGCCTGGACTTCCACCTGCCCACGTGTCCGGGTTTCTACAACATATTCCATCCCTTCGACCCGGTGGCATATCGTATAGAAGCGCTGGTTAATCCAGATATGAATGGCATACGACCTGTCTTGATACCCCATCACAAGGGACGCAAGCGGATGCACTTGGAGCTGAGGGAGACGATGACGCGGGTGGGAGCGGACATCAAGCAGAGGTTTATGGACACATTCAAGACCACGCTGGACAGTGTCAACTTTTTGGCCACTGTGACCAAGGTGAAAAAGGAAGCTGAGGAGTCGTTGGAAAAGGAGACAAGTCAGGTGAGTTTTTCCTTTCGGGATTACGCCGAACACTAGTTAATTCAAGTTGGGTGTGTGTTTCAAGACCTCTTCGCAGGCTTTGCAGAAACAACAGGACGATCAGGAAGAGAGCTCGGTTGCCAGCTCATCCTGCAAACTACGCAATCGCACCGATTCCAACTCTACCACAGCCTCCGATCCGGAGTTCATAGAGCTCGACTTTCCGCTGGGCAAGCTGAACGACTCGAAGCGTGTGGACTATGTCCTGCAGGAAGCGCCTCTGGAGTTTATCAACGAATACATTTTTGCCCTAAGCAGCCATGTCTGCTACTGGTAAGTGATCTCCTCTCTCTCTCCTCTCTCCTTTTTCTATTTTTTATGGGTGTGAAGATAAGTTATTAATTGAGCATTTATCCCAACAGGGGCTCTGAGGATACCATCCTGTTCGTGATGAAGGAGATCTATGCCAGCCTGGGCATCAGCACCGACAGCCAGGTACCGCAGTCCTCGATGACCATCGAACGACCAACCCCGCAGGAGAGCCAGTCGCTCCTACCGATGTGAGTCTCTGACAACAGTTGACACTAGAGCGCTCTGTCGGATCCACCAACACACGCACCGACACACAACTATGCATATTTTTAGCGACAATTGATTTAGATACGTTATTTGTTAGCCAAATCATACAAAGAATTTTCCATACGTGCAACTCTAACTTGGTTAATGGTATTATCAAAGTAAGAAGTCTCCGTCGTTCAAGGGACTAACTAATCCGAAGCGAGTTGGGTCCCTTAAGCTCTAAAAAAATTTACCTATCTATATATTTACCTGCTGGGCGCCGCGGCGTTCTATTTGTTATTTTTATAATATATATTGCCTGTGTAATTGACATTGTAAAATTTATGCTCCTGAAAGTGTATTGTCTAAAAACCAGAATAAATAACATAACATATAGCTACGGCGTTTGAATTTTGCGGGCGAAATTATCGCGCATATATTTTCATATCGATTTCAATGATGCCCGAATTATATAAATAGGTGATTTTTTAAGGGACTATTAAAATATCTAATAGTGTTTTTTATTTGAAGATTTTGATCACTGCAAATGACAAAATCAAAGTTATTTTGACAACTACCGACATTTTACGAAGAGACTTTTACAATGTATCGATACAACCTGAAAACGAAAACGTATCGATAAATCGATATATATCAAAGTTAAACTATTTTTGTTTTACACAAATATCGATATACTTTGTGTTTTTATATACTTTTCACATCTCTATCTATTACTTTCTATTCCGTGCAGAAATAATTGTAAATATTTACAACAAATTGCACGCAAAAACTCCCTAAAATATTGCGAAATGAGGAGAGAAAGAGGCGGCAACGAACGATGAGCAAAAAGCAGCAAAGACGATGACGATGGTGACGACGAGCAGCAACAAATTTTTATGAGCTCGCAAGGTGAGTGAGCAGCGCAACAACGAAAACTGCCTAAATTACATACTTATACATATGTATGTATAGTTGTGTGTGTGCGTGTAAGTGTGTCACGGCGTGCACTTGTTGTTCTTGCGTTTATTTTATGATACGGATAAGTTTGTAACATTTCTTTTTTTTAGCTTTTAAATATTAAAGAAACAGCAACACTGGAATATACTCACTCGCTCGGGCCAAATTCGGACGAAAGCACAAAGCAGCGATAACCAACACACACATACAAACATATACATAAATACATATGCCAAACTGAACGCACACACGGAGCAGCACCACGGAGCAGCAGCAGTTATCAGTGGTTTCTTGGCTCCAAACCGCACACATAGCTAGAGGAACTAGAACCATGAGCTGGCTGCGACAGAGCACCACCGGGGGCGTCGCCTCCGCTGGGTCCGGCCATTCAGGCAGCCTACGCCAGCGGCCCATCGATGCCGCCACCGACTGCGATCCACGCGCCTGCTACGACAGCTTCTGCAAGCACTGGCAACAAGCCCACGAAATCATCCAGCACAGCTCTCCACCCTCGCACGACGATGTGCTGGGAGTGGTTTCCCATTTGGATTACATGGTCACGCTGCTGCTGGTGGAGCTGCATCACTGCAACAAGGTCTCCTTGCCGGCGACGGAGGCCAGCGGTCCACCTGCTGCGCCCTGCCTGGAGTACCTGCTGAGCGAGAATCTGCTGGACAAACTGTACGAATGGGCCTGCACCACGGGCCGCTATGCCAACGCTGTGCGATTGGAACAGTTGAAGCTGTACGAGCTGCTCGTCAGCCATTCGCGCCACCAGCTGCTCTGCCACGAGCCCTTTCTACGGCCCCTACTGAAGATACTGGCCTCCAGCCAGGGTGAGATCTTTCCTCCCGACCTGGAGAAGCGGCTTGTCATACTGCTGAACCAGCTGTGCGTGGTCCTCATGCAGAATGTCCACCTGCTGGACCTGTTCTTCTTCTCCGCCCAGACGCAAGTGCAGGAGCAAATACTGAACGGCAGCGTGCCGCAACCCAAGAGTGGAACCACAACCAAGTAAGTAACTCGAAATCAAGAAGACACACATTTTGTTTTAATTATTGGTTTGATCTTTGCAGTTTCATCATCTTTTCGCTGCTCATTCCCTACGTGCATCGCGAGGGCAGCCTTGGCCACCAGGCCCGCGATGCCCTGCTCCTGTGCATGGCCCTCTCGCAGAAGAACTCCAACATTGGAACGTACATAGCCCAGTACTCTTCGATTTGTCCGCTGCTGGTGACCGGCCTGGGTGGCCTTTACTCGCGCCTTCCCAACAGCATCGAGATCAGCTCCATCGACTGGCATCGGATTACGCCAGATGATGTGACAGAGATACCTGAGCTGACGCTCTTCATGAACGCCTTAGAGTTCTGCAATGCGGTGGTGCAGGTAGCCCACGAGATGATCAAACAACAGCTGCTGGACTTTATGTATCAGGGATTTATTGTGCCCGTGCTGGGACCAGCGATTCTCCAGGTTAGTTCGTCAATACGCTTTTGTCTCGTCTCCGTCTCGGTCTTTTCACGTGAAAATTTGTCTTCGATGCATTTCTGTGGTGTTGGTTGCAAGCGATTCATTATAGCTCCTGTTCTTTGACTATTCTTTAATTGTTTGTATTATTTTTGTAAGTGCTTATGTCTTGGGATTGAATGAGAAATGGCGATAAATATTGGTTTAGATTAGGCAACGAGTATTACTTATAAACCATTTTCAGAAGTACTGAAGGAGTAATTTTCCATCCTATATATCTTATATATTCTTGATCGCCATCAACAGCCGAGTCAATTTAGCTATGTCCGGCTTACAAACATTTTTATACATTTTTTCAATGTACAATCGATTATATTATAATAATAACTATATTTTTTTAAATTTGATTTGATAAATCCATAAAATGATCGGCTATATAAAACTAATCCCAAGACATATGCAATTATTCGTTTTATTTTGAAGATTTGCTGCCTCCTTAGGGATCTGCACCGCCTTCAGCTTTCTGTTTCTTTTGTGTGTTTCTTAAGTGTCTTCCTGCCCCGTAGCTAACCAAACACACACACCTCGAAATCTCGAAACAACTTTTTGCGCTCCATTTTCGCAGACACTGAAGGGCAAACATTTTCAGACGAACGTCGATTCGCAAATCTCGGCCATGTCGTACCTGGATTTGATCCTGCGTTCCATCACTGAACCTGGACTCCTGAGGGCTTTTGTTCGCTTTCTGCTCGACACGGAGAAGTTTGATGGGGAGCGAATATTGGACGCTCTAGTCGAGCGCCTGAACTCGCCCGATCCTAATCTGTGCATGGTGACGATGGCCCTGTTTGACACACTGCTGGGACTACACTGCGAGGACCTGATGCTGGAGCTGCTGCTCAAGTTCATGCTGCCTGGCAAGCATGTGCCTATCTCTCATAGACACAAGATCAACAAGATCGATCCGTATCTAAGTAGCAGTGAGTTCTTTCTGGATCTCTCGCCAGACGTTATGAAGCGGGCCAGGGACCTGGCCAGGCCCAAGAGTATCCACGAGCCTCTAGTGGCCGGCGAGCAGACCCCACTACCCAGCTTGCCCTCACCGGTGATGAGCAAGACGATCGGTGCCAACTGGAACTATTATGGAGTGCACACGGGCGATAGCTTGTATGCGAACATCCAAGCGTACCTCTTCGAGGCCCACTGGAGGATCGCCCAGTGCCAGAGGGATTGCCTGAAGTGGGCGAATAGCTACCGCTACCAAAAGTGGCCGCGCCCTGGACAGGGTCGTGTCCATGCCCATGCCTTGGATCTGGCCAAGCAGTTTTTCAGCGAATTCGGCGGAGGAGGACCCATTGCTATTGCAAGTGAGTCGGGGGAGAAGCAGCTGGACAGCCTGCAGTCCATCGGCGAATCCAGCGGCTACGAATCCTTCAAGTGGCGACCGGCAGACGAAGAAAGCGAGGCCACGGACACCACGTTGGCCACCACAGCTAGCGATGCAGATCTGGAGCACAACATTAGCAGCCTGAGCAGCGTGCTTGGCGGGTCCAACGGCAGACGCGAAGCCTGGCGCATATCGCACAACAATCGCAACGAGTTGCTGCTGACGGATCTAGACTTCTCCGAGGATCTTTTTGCGCAGGGCACCGTGAGCTTAGGTGAGGAGAATCCGCGTTATATATTATAGTAAATCGAAATTGTAATATCTGTCCTTTTAGGTCCCTTTCTCAATGCCATCTGGGGCAAACTGCAAACCTTCACAAGCAACTCGCTATACGTCAATCTGCACTTAACCGGACTGATTACACGCTTGGCCTGGTATCCCCTGCCGTTGATCCACTCGCTGCTGCTTCGCTCCGATATCGCAATCACCTCGGATACACCCTCTTTCCACCAGGTTCTGCGAATTCTAAAGCAACAAATCGACGCTGAGCTGCCGGTGACGGAAGATTCGCTGGAGATCATAGATGTGGCACGTTCGTCGCTCATAGATCGGGAATTCCGTTTGGCGAACGCCCGCAAGGGTAACGAGGGCTCGCCACTGCATCAACACAATCAACAACAACTACCGTCTGCTACGAATCCTGGCCAGCCGCAAGGACTACTGCGATCAGCGTACGCAACCCTGTCTGCTGCCACACCCGTTCAAGCCACGCCCACAAGTGCCTACGATCCGTTCAAGCGCGCAGACAGCAAGCGTCGGAGCATCAGCAAGTCCATCACCAGCATGTTCAGTCGAAAATCTGCTGCCTCATCCGCAGCAGCACCACCACCATCCAATGGCTCGTCGCCCGGTAAGTTGCACCTGCAAATTCGTCCCTATCGCACACTTCCGCACATTTTCTATCTTTCTACAAAAAAGAAGAAGAACCAAGCAAACAAAATAGAAAATACCAACCGTTTACAAATCTGCAGCGTTGGATGTTGGAAAATAAAGTTGGTTTTGGGTTGAAATAATTACACAATGTCACTTACAAAAAAACACATAAAAAACATACACATATGAGCCCTGCATGAGTGCCTGTAAGGATATAAATTGTCATGGATCTGTCCATATTTCCACATTATTTAAAACAAACAATAAATAATGATATGTATTTATTAATTTTTTAAAAGCAGAGCTGGCTTAAAGCAGCATTTATTTCTTTACATCTGTTAACTTTCATCGTAACCTTTGATATATGGAATTTATAAGTATAACGTTAAAATATTGATATTTCTCAAAAAATACCTGAAACAGATGGCTTAAGCAACATTATCCGTTAACAGAACTCATTCAAGGTTCTATATCTATCACATACAAACACATATGTATCTGTCAAATGCCCGCTGATGGCGTCGTTGTTTCTAATTAATTATTTTCTTTTTATTTATTTTTTTAAAATGAAACTTAAAAAAAAAAAACAAAAACAAATCTTAGCTTCATCTGGCTTATCACAAATTTACGCATTCTTCACCGGTAAATATTTCACGCTTGATAAAAGTATTTATAAAAAATTAAGCAAAAAATCTAACCAAAAACTGGCATAGTCTTTGCTAAAAAAATAGTTCGTAGTCTCCTTGATCCTGTAGAGCTTTGTATATTATGCTATTCGTTTTCCACTGAACCCACTTAACAAAATAGTTGGAAATAGTTGTTGAACATTTGTGTAATCCCATTTATATGTTACTGTTATTGTTGATGTTAAAATTAACCCCGAAAGGATAATGGAAAAAATAAGTGCTAATCCCGCTTGATATTTCTAGGAGCTGCATCGAACCTGGTTGGCAACAGCTCTAGTTCAGACGGAAGGCCTGCCCAGGCATCCTCCGGGACATGCGAGACCAGCTTAAGTACACAACCACAATCAGTGACAGCCTCACGCACAGGACCCACAACGACGACGACGACGCCGTCGGCAGCCTCTGGAAGCAGTAGTAACAGCAGCATCGGAGGATCCACCCAGACTCTCTCCGCCCACTCCAACATCACGACCCATTCGTCGAGCACGTTGCACGGCATGGAGGGTGGTCCATCGACAGGTGGTGGCTTTAATTCCGAGCCAGTCTCCCTTGATTCGGTGGCCTCCATGGGTATCATTGCCAGCACGAGTGGCACAGAGCGATCGCGGGACTTGGCCCTGTGCGCTGTGCTGCTGGACGAATGGCTGAAGGAGCTGGCGGCCATTGCACAAGAGCAGAGCGTTGTGCTGGTCACGGAACAGTCACTTTGACATAGCGGACGGCGGATTTTATGATCGCAAACGAGAACAGAAACGAATGCAGATGATGCTGACCTGTTTATACCTTATTTTACGGATTTGTTGGCCTATGTTTTAACCATCTTTTACTCTAATGAAATTATTTCTTTTTATTTGTTAAATTATCGATATTTATATTTTAAACATTGCCGTTTTTACCGAACAATGCTGCAGTTTTGAACAGATTTACAAACATTAATGTGCACAGAAACCCCAACTCACGTGTTAACCAAACTAGAATTTAGGATTAAAGTCGTAAAAGAGCTAGGACGGTGGTTTTTAAGTGTTCAGATGTAAACAATTATTCTAATTAATAGCAATATGCAAGATTTACGACCTTTATAGAGAGAATTATATACCTAACACACACACACACACATACCACACATATACAATACATATATGTATTTTTGCAATATATATTTTATGCTTTTATGTAAATATGCGAGATCAAATTACACAAGAGTTGTAAACCGAACTTGAAAGTATTAAATTGGTCCAAGTAAATGCACAGAGTCGAATTATTCATTTATTGCGGGAAAAAATAATATTAGGGTTTTAAATAATATTTTCTTTAGTTTGCAATTTTTTGCCCTCATTGATGTTATTACAACTTCTAACAAGTAAATTCTTAATTGGGAAAAAACGTAAACATCGAAGTTTCTGCGACTCCCGCGGCGTTTCAAGGTAACAAATTAAAAACCCTAAAAAACTTTAAGAACTAATTTTAGCTAAGCATCTAATAATAAATAAAAATCTTTATTAACGAAAATGAATGCAATCTAAAGTTTGAATTTCGCGCCGATTGCCTTTAAAAGTAGTTTGCGGCATTAATTACTATTCCAAACCGGTCACACTGATTGCTAAGAGGTATTTTCTGAAACTTTAGTCACATTGATTGTGAAATCCGACTTGATAATAACGAAAAACATACGAATTGTAGGATTCCATAAAAATGCAGAAAGTGCTGGGTCGATTCCAGGCGCAAATCCTGCGCTCCCGGGCCACCAATGCCCTGGCCATCGGGGTCAGGCATGAGGCCACCTCCGGCAAGCCGAAACCGGCGGCCACATCCAAAGGTAAGCAAGGGATTCCTTTTCAATTGATGTGAGATAATCAATAAAGTAATCCGCAGAATTCCGGGAGCGGCAGGTTCGCTTCAACATCAAGAACGAACAGACGCAGGGGCGGCCACTGTATCTGGATGCCCAGGCCACCACTCCAATGGATCCGCGTGTTCTGGACGCCATGCTGCCTTACCTGACTAACTACTACGGCAATCCGCACTCGCGCACCCACGCCTACGGCTGGGAGACAGAGCAGGCGGTGGAGAAGGCGCGAGAACAGGTGGCTCAGCTGATTGGGGCCGATCCCAAGGAGATCATCTTCACGTCCGGCGCCACAGAGTCCAACAACATATCCGTGAAGGGGGTGGCGCGATTCTACGGCACCAAGAAGCGGCACGTGATCACCACCCAGACCGAGCACAAGTGCGTCCTGGACTCGTGTCGTGCGCTGGAGAACGAGGGCTTCACGGTCACCTACTTGCCGGTGCTGGCCAACGGAATCATTGATCTGAAGCAGCTGGAGGAGACGATTACGCCAGAGACATCGCTGGTGTCCATCATGACGGTGAACAACGAGATCGGCGTCAAGCAGCCCATCGACGAGATCGGAAAGCTCTGCCGCTCCCGTCGTGTATTTTTCCACACGGACGCCGCCCAGGCGGTGGGCAAGATCCCGCTGGACGTGAACGCCATGAACATTGACCTGATGTCAATATCTGGTCACAAGATCTATGGTCCGAAGGGTGTGGGCGCCCTCTATGTGCGCCGCCGGCCTAGGGTTCGCCTGGAGCCCATTCAAAGTGGGGGCGGTCAGGAGCGTGGATTGCGAAGCGGCACTGTTCCGGCTCCCTTGGCCGTGGGACTGGGAGCAGCAGCGGAGCTGGCCCTTCAAGAGATGGATTACGACAAGAAGTGGGTAGACTTTCTATCCAATCGCCTGCTGGACAGGATTTCCAGTGCCTTGCCGCATGTGATCCGCAACGGTGATCCCGAGGCCACCTACAACGGATGCCTGAACTTGTCCTTCGCCTATGTCGAGGGCGAGTCCCTGCTAATGGCCCTAAAGGATGTGGCCCTGAGCAGTGGCTCCGCGTGCACGTCTGCCTCCCTAGAGCCCTCCTATGTGCTGCGTGCCATCGGCACTGATGAGGATCTGGCGCACAGCTCCATCCGATTCGGTATTGGACGTTTCACCACCGTCGAGGAGGTGGACTATACGGCGGACAAGTGCATCAAGCATGTGGAGAGACTCCGCGAGATGTCGCCGCTGTGGGAGATGGTGCAGGAGGGCATTGACCTGAAGACCATCCAATGGTCGCAGCACTAATAATCATAAATGTTAGCCAGTTAGTTAGTTACTGTTACCCCCAAAACTCGGGAGATATGAGATCGGGCCCCGAAGCAAAAATAAATTAGTTGGAAGAGTATCTAAGGTTTATATTTGTACACACAAAACCACTTATACCTAAGCTTAGTCCGAGCGAATGTGCTTGTGTAAGAGGTGAGGCAAGAGAGACCCCAATATAGCGAACGACGCTCCAAAGTGCGCGGGCCAAAGATATGCAAATGATGCAATAATTTGCATTCGTCGCTGGTCAGGGTTCAGTTGGCCTTCTTTTTGGGTGCTCCACTGGGTGCTCCCCCCAAGATCTTGCGGCGCTGGGCGAACATGTGCAGGTACAGCTGCGGGAAGATGGGGATGTAGCCCAGCATGACGATCCACAGGAATCCAAAGTACGAGAAGGTGGCGTTCCACTTGTTGGGCATCACCACGCTCCATACGCTGTTCTCACGGGCATAGCTCTGGGCCCACCAGAAGCACAGCAGCTCTCCGGTCACTCCGATGGGATACAGGACAATGAAGGTGGTGTACCGCAGGAAGACCACAAAGTGAGGCACGACCTTGACGATGTTCAGAGCGTAGTATCCGTATCGGATGATCTCGGTGATGGCCCATGCGAACAGGGCAATCGGCAGACCGGGCGACACCTTGCCCGTAGGCGTGGCCATCACCACGCCGACCACGACCATCATGCGGCTGAACACTTGGAACCCAGTGACCACTGGGTTGGACTTGACCAGGCCAAATGACGCGTTCAGGATCTCCACGAAGGCGGCGTTTTGGAAGATGATCACGGCCAGCCGCGTGTACTCCCACAGCGTCTGCTGCGCCCGGAACTCGGGCCCTTGCAGCAGATAATAGTTGACCAGCTGCCACAGGATGTAGCTCCAGCCGGCCACCTGTCCGGCGTTGTAAGCGAACAGGTAGAGCTTCGTGACCGCAGACGGCTCCTTGGAGGCGCTGGGCTTGCTTGACTTGACCGCCTTTGCTGACATGTTGGCTGCTTGAACTTTCACCTCCGCCGTCGCTGCTGGTTAACTAATCACAGTCGTAAAACTTATCGCGTCGCGCGACGTTTCCGAAGTCGCTTTCACCTGATTATTATTAGTAGGACCGCGTTGCGAACTCCGGATTAATCCTAAGGAACTGAATACACCTCGGAAAAACTTGAGGGTTTTGGGCACATTGTGCGTGAACTTTAAGTAACTGGTTTTTTCCACAGTGGAAAATGATATGGTTCCGGTGTATTTGTGGGTGGTTCCCCGGGTCAAAAAGGTCTATTCATATGTGGGTAGACAGGTATTTTAATTCAAGGTATCCGTTGATATATTCGTAGAACACAGGGTCCCAATTAACCCCCCAGTCAGCTATTAAAAAAATTAAATCCACTTGAAACTTATTGAATATGTCGAATTAAAAAAAATTAACTTTTTTTGTGGAAAATGATATGGTTCCGATGTGTTAGTGGGTGGTTCCCCGGCACAAAAAGATCTATTCATATGTGGCTACACAGGTATTTTAATTCAAGGTATTCGTTGATATATTCGTAAAACACAGGGTCTCAATTAATCCCCCAGTCAGCTATTAAAAAAAATGAAATCCACTTGAAACTTATTGAATATGACGACTTAAAAAATAATAATTTTTTTTTATTACCCAATTGAATCTAGTCGTAATAAAAGTTTTCAACAACGAATCGCTTCTTCTATTAAAAATAAACATATATAAAACACAGATTTACTCATCTAAATACAGTTCGAAATTTGTATACATTTTCGCACTTTCCACCCCACTGTGCACTGGCAGCTGATGTTTCCCAGCCGAGCGTCGGCTGGTTTGCGCGATGAGCCAGAATGCCGGCTATGATTTCTGATCGCCTGGTAGAAACCGAACCGAAAACCGAACGTGTCTGAAAAAGTCCGCCATCACCACGAGCGGTGCACGTCCCCACCTGCCAGGGCGCGTGTGTGGTGGGGCAAAAACCGTTCCCCAGCTATGGAGCGAATCCGGTATGTGGTTCGCTCAGCCTGCGATTGTCGCCGTTGTCGAATTTCATTGTAGCTCGCCGGCAGTCGTCGGAATTGGAATTGGAACTTCTGTTCCGAATCGCACAGCACGTGTTCCGGACTGCCGACTCCTTACTCCCGGAGTGGCAGACCATGTGGGCGGAGGCCTGCAACCACGCCTACCGTGCGAATTAATTTGCTGCTGCCCATTTAACGCCAATTACTAACTACTCCCCTTAAAAGCCGACGGGGAGGAACGTAATCCCAGCCAGTCAAATGGAGGGCGGGGGCGGCGGCAGGGCCTTATCAGCTGCGACCGCCTTATCAGGTATCGCTGGTCGGACTCGTCATCGGACGGGCGGAGCGGCAAATTCAGACAGCAGCGCCCACAAAGGCCGATTGGACAAAAAATCCAAACGAGACCCCGCCAAAAGTGAATTCCCTCTTTTTCACCAGGCGAACAGAAATCGTAGCACGGCGAAACGGCAGCGAATTCGTGCGGCGTTTGTGCAGTCCGCTAGTCGCACGGGTGCGAGCGAGACCACGATAGTGACACGATGGCAGGGGTTTTCAATGTGACTGGTCGTGCCGGTGTGCGTGTGTGTGTGAGCCGGCGGCATGCGTCTGTGTGGGCAGGCGAAGAAATTCGCAAGGCTGACAAATTGCGGCAGTTTAAGGCCATAACTAGTGTGATTATTAAAAGTCTTTAAACCGAACAAACTCTGCAAACTCAGCACTTGCTCTCTCACTCCCTCTGCCGGGCAAATGGGGGCAGTAGTATTGGCGGCTGTAAGGGCAAAATCGAATCAAAGTGCCTGGTTCAACGACTGGCTGACAGATGGCGCCACCTCTCTAAGTGGGGGCAATAAAAACCTGCGGGAAAAAGGCAACAAAAACCCAATGCTACACGCCCACAAATGCGAGCCCTGCTGCGCACCTCTGCCTGTCTGCTGTCTCGCTTTCTCTTTCCCACTGTGCAACACAAAGCGGAGAAAACGGAGAAAAAACAACAATATTGTTTGTTTGAACGGCAATTTCTAATGCAAACACACTACACTCGCCCCCTTTGCAATCGCTCGAACATTTTGCTCAATTTTGAGCAGTCATTTTGTTTGCTCACATCACAGGCCAACAGAAAACGGAAAATTGCCCCCAAACGCTCAACGCGACCGAGGTTCTACGACTATAACCATACAGCAGTACCAGTGCCATTACCCCGTGTGATAAGATGGCGTGTGTGCCTCCGCCTGCCTAGAAACTAAACTGCATGGCGGCGCGACGCGGATCATGTAGAGAGAGCTCCACAGCCGTCGGCGGAAGTCGGCGGCGGCCCACTCCGGCCGGACATTTTGTTTTGTGCCCGTCATTTTGCTTATTGCACAAATTTGTGCTGGGCCAGCAGCAAGCCACAGAAACATCTGCAAACAGCTAAATCTGGGCAAAACTATCGCCTAATGCCGCCGGCCGATTAACTAACGGCAAGAAGCGAACTAAGAGCGTCCATTGTGGGCGTTCAACGTTTTCCCTCATGCATCGTAACAGGCGACCAGCGTTGGGCGGACGTGAGCAAAAAAGAGCCAACTATAGTTTCGCCGCGTGTGTGTGTGTATGCGTGTGTTGCCCCAAGAAAAAAAAAGGAGAAGAAACAACTGGGGGAAACCTGTTTGCCTGCGTGTGTGTGAGCTGGCAATGCTCCAAGTTCCGAGATTCCGTCCATGCTCATGCTCCGTTTCACTTCGCTGGCGAGACGATGGTCAGCGTGTGGTGGTCAGCTATTGATGTTTGCCTTGCCTTTTTTCTGCGGCGAGTAACCCTACTGCTCCAAAACAGGGAACAGCTTAACAGGCGCAAATTAAGTGGTTCCAAAATGGGGAGCAACGATAAACGTTTTCCCCTTATGTTGAATGGTATAAATACCTTCAATTTTATTTCCTAATTATTAGCATCAGTGGCAATTTAAATATGCAAATTTAAATTTAATTGATCATATTAGTAAATAAATATTTAATCATTATTTAAATAATTATAGTCACCAAACTCAGTACCGGAACTACTATCAACCATTTGCCCCTTGAATAGTAAGTCTAACTAAATAAATATAAATAGAGTAAAGCTCCTAATGTATTCAATATATTTACGTGGAAGTTAAACGACATCCAAAGCGACATCAATCTCACCTTGAACTTCGGCAGCTTCATGGCTGTGACCCAGAATGTGAACGAATAGCCTTGAACTGAATATGCTCCAAACAAAGGGAAAACTGGAGTGACCCTGAGGCTGGCGACGCTCTAATTTACTCCATGCCTGGCCCTTTTGGAACAGTGCCAAGTTGAGTCGCGCTGCTCCATTGCTCGCGCCTTCCCTCTCGGACAGCCCCTCATCCAAATCCAGCCCCATTTCCGGTCCCAGTCCCGGTCTCATTCTCATTCCCATTCCCCGTGGAGCAACTGGCCAGTCGACTGGCAGACCACGCCCTGACCAAGCACAAATAAAATGCTTGGAGCTGATTTGCGCCGCTGCCGACGATGGCGATGACGCCAATGCCGGGGCGGCGTCCACTTGTTGCTCGGTCGTGCGCGCCTGTTCCCGAAACTGGATTTTGGGGCCTGACTGACCGCACTATCGAGCACGGGACGGACAAGCGAGGCGTTGACACCGCCCGTGTACCAATCAACCATCGAACCGTGGACAAACCATCGCCCCAGTGCACCACCAACGATCAACGCGACAGCCACTCCCACTCGGGTGGTGGCCCCACTGCGTTCGCGATGCGTTGACTGTGGTTAGTTACCGCCGCAATTAGCGAATAACCTTAACCTTAGCTTCCAAAAAAGCTCAAATCACAACCTGTGCTATGAGGCGCCCAAAGATGCCTAGTTGGTGGCCAATGCGCCACCCGAAATACAGCGAGGAAAACGCGGCGGCGAGAGTTCATTTAACCCGCCGCCACGCCACGCCACGCATCGAGTGAATACAGTCGAGAGGAGCCTCCCTCCCTTTCTCCACCACTAGTACCCAAAAAACGAAGGGGAACTTGTTTCGGCGCATCTCAATGCCACTTGGAGACGACGACGACTATACGAGTTGCTTATGTCATCGACAGTCGACCAGAAACCCCATCAGCGCACACTCCTCCCCTCCCACCGATAGTTCCCTCCCAACAACAGCTTCACCAGTTTGCCAAAATTCGCTCTGACCTACTGATTGCCGAAAAAGTTTGCGAAATTTTGCAAAATTCGCAAAAATCCTTGAGTTTCAAGGTGCGTCCTTCACATGGCCCCCAAATTACGGTCAAGGCAAGAACCGAAGGTTGGCAACGGCGAGGCTAACGAGAACGGGAGCGAGAACGAGATCGAGAGACGTTGCGTGTCAGCAGAGGTCTCGTTCTGGCAGAGCTCTACAAATGGTCGGGCATATAGTTTTAAGGGATGGGCTTGGTAGGAAATTTAATATTGATTTTGAATAGGTTAAGTTTTCTAAGCAATTCTAAATAAATCATTTTTAAATAATGGTTGTTTCATAACAATGAAATAACAGCCAAACTTGAACGGTGGCCCAATTAAATTCCTGTTTAATTTATAAATTTAATATATATGTTTTTTTTTTCGAATAATTACAAAGTTAATATAAACTGTAAGGAAATATACAAAGGTTTAATTAAATTTTTATATACTTAAATATAAACATAACAATGAGCCCCATCCGTTAATGTGTAGGGTGCACAGAGTGCCAACAACCCCTGTTTAAATTCTCGATACATGGCACGATTCCGCCTCGCAACAAAGGCGGGGCGAATCAACTACGGGACGTGTTGTTGTTGCGCTTCTTTGTTGTTCTTTGTTTTTGTTTTTGTTGCTTGTTTACCCCGTGTATATTTGAGTTTGGCCTGTTGTTTCTGCTACCGATGTAGTCGGCCTGTGTTCTTGTCGTCATGTGTACGTTATTTTCTGGCCGCCTAATGAAAATGTTGCTGTTTTTGTTTTTTGTTGTTGATATAATAAAACACCGCCGCCGCCTCCGCACTGTTTGTTGTACAAACAAAGCCAAACGACAAGCCGCAAGAACAACAATTCAGACAAGCGGCAGGAATCGCGCGAGTCGAAGGCGATGTCGACGCGACGCGATTTTTGCCGTCGCTGTCAGTCGTGAAGGTGGGTCATTGTGAAATGACAGCGCCGAACCAACCAGGCACGCAGACATCTCCGACCGGCGACTGCCTGCGCCAGAGTGAGACAACTGCTGTGCTGGCCGTTATCTGGTGGTGTGTGCACAATAGTGCACTATACTGTCATCTCTGTCTGGCAGCAGCCGCCCTCGCTTGCTGGGCGCCGGTGCGCATTTTTGCGTCTGAAAGAAACAGGTCGAAGGCGGCTAAACTCGCGAAAACGAGATTAATGTGAATGCCATGGTGTTGCTCGAGGCGAATGCCGAAATACGCTTGCTACGGCCGCCTGCGATCCGGTGCCTCGATGTCGGAAAATGTCGTGCAAGTGTTCGCTCGCACCGCATTTGTCGCTGCAAGCCGCCGAAAGCGACGTTAAAATTTTACTTGCCGTTCTCCGTGGTGGTACAGTAAGCGCCAAGGATGTAATAGTATAATTACATGTCAAATGGGGAAAAAAACCGCATTTTACCGGCAATTGTGTGTTTAATACACATTAGTTTATGTTATTAAAAACCAGGAATTTTTAGAAATTGCAATCGTTCGAATAAATGGAATGGCAATGGAGAATGAATGACGGGTTTCCCCCGAAAACCATTGGAGACCTACACACTTAAAGCAGTTCAACTAAAATTGACTCCGAAATTGGTAAGAAATTCTGTGACACCGAAAAAAGAGGGTCAAATTGAAACTCTACGTTAGTAAAGCATTTCTTCTGTAATATTTTAAAATATTTTAAACCAGAATTAAAACGTTTTGGATTTAAGTAAGCTAATATTGAAATTGAACGATGAAAATTTAGGTAACATTATTATACAAATTAGTAAATTAGAAAATTGGAAGCTATTTCTTAAACTTCTTTGAATCATTGAGAATTTGAGATTCTGATGTGTACAAATTATATTATTATTTTGGTGTTGAACGGCGACTGGGATGAAATATCTTATCGTGGGCGGCGGCAGTATTAGTTGAAGGGCAAGTTTGATCTTCACAACCTTGTCGGTGCAACCGCTTCTGCTTTCTCCGAATGCGCCTGATGTTATAGCTGCTACTCTGACAAGCTCCAAATGGATCATGAGTGTCGTGTCTGAGAATTCCCACAGGATTGGTCTGACCTGGGTACCTGGCGAAATACCGAGACGTATCCAACCGCCTCAACCTCGTCCCGCAAGCCAGCGACCTCTGGTTGGAACGCCGGTCGAAGAGTGACTTTAATAAGTAAAAAAGCATCCGGATTTCTGTCCAGGAGAGCAACAAACTCACGAACGCCCTGCCAAATCCGCGGTGATCGGAAGCGGTGAAAATGAGTAAGTAGGCCACGGCCCTTAGCAGGTAACAGTGAAGTGTGTGCATGATCCGGTATCGCCACAGAAAGCGGACCTTCCTAGCTAAGGCTTGGAAAATCCAGGCGCCGAACAACAGCATCAGGATCACAAGAGTGGGCCGCTCCTCGTACACCTGCTTGAAGCTGGCCTTGAGCGAACAAAAACGAGCAAAGCTAGGTTCTTCGCCCGATGAAAGCACAGCTACGAAAACCACAAGAACGGCAGCCAAATGGGCGCCCAATGCCGCTGCCGAGCAGTAAACCATGAGCAGCGAATCTTCCAGGAGAGGGCCACTGAGCCACAGGACAAGCCCGAATATGAACTGGGCAACGCGCTCCGGATCACATGAAATTTCCTTCAGGGTGAGCACAAACTTGCTGTTCGTGCAGATGCCATAGTAGACTTCATCATGGACACTCGGCAAGATGGTCCGATCCTTATTTGTCCCCAATCCCAGTGGCTTTCCCTCGAAGTCTTCCGTGTCTTGTTGGTACGCCAGGTAAACTTCATTCATGGAGTTTGCCTTGTACTGCTTGTAATCCCCACAATCGGAAATCTGGAGAAGCAGGCGACTGCTCTGGAATACGTTCCACACGGACAGCGGCGTGGCTTCCTTGCAAAATATATGTACGCTATTGTAAGCGTATAGCGTCTGGAGCATCTGGACATCCTGGACGTGTGGCTCATCGGGATGCAAATAGGTCACCTTAATGCCGAACGAAGATGCCGGCAGCAATGGGAGAAGAAAGACAATTATTAAATTAGCCCACATGTTTGAGTTGCTTAATCTTTTTCAGCTTCCGGTTGGAATGATTTTGCAACGCTTTTTCGATTACTTTTCATTTGAAAATAAACAATGTATTCTTTAGTAAGTTTTAGCCAACTAAGGGTTAGATAACTTGAAAATAATGAATCCTTAAATGCGACTCTTTTTAACGTATACATTTCCCAACAAGTTAAATAATCGTACGGTAATACGTATGATTTTATTTAAATGTATATTTGATTTAAATTGGCTTATTATATAATTATGATTAACAATATCTAGTTTTTAATATACAATATTTACGTTTCAAGGTATTAATGTTAAAGAAGTATACACAAATCAATTAACTATTCTGCAGTTTTTTTTTTACTTTTTCGCTGACGCATTGACATTCGTAACTTGAGCGGCGTAAGAATGTCTTAAGTTCCGGCTTAGACGTTGGGATTATCCTTCTGAGGTATGCACACGCACCCCCGATGACATTGGCACCTCTTAATCCGTCTTAATTAGATTCTTTGGCCCGGCTATAAAAGCATTTTGATGGCACTTGCCGCAGGGCAGGCAAAGGTGAGACAAGACACGGGTCAACATGTCGGGCTCCAAAGGACACTGAATATTGGAGCGGAACAAGCCTAAAATGCATCTCAACGGGCCGAGCGGGCCGCAGGCCCTAATGAACGACAGCTCCGGCGGAGATGGAAGCGTCTTTCCCATGGGACATGGTTATCCGGCGGAGTACCAGCACTTGGTGCACGCCCACTGGCGAGGATTCCGCGAAGCACCGATCTACTATCACGCCGGCTTCTATATCGCATTTGTTGTCCTTATGATATCAAGTATTTTCGGTAATGGATTGGTCATCTGGATTTTCTCCACGTAAGTTAAGGGAGCTCTGGAGAAATTTAACTTTGAAAAACTCCTGTAATTTATAGGTCTAAATCTCTGCGCACTCCCTCAAACCTGCTGATATTGAACCTGGCCATTTTCGATCTGTTCATGTGCACCAATATGCCCCACTATCTCCTCAACGCCACCGTTGGCTATATTGTGGGCGGAGATCTCGGCTGCGATATATACGCTCTAAACGGAGGCATTTCTGGAATGGGAGCCTCCATAACGAATGCCTTCATTGCCTTCGATAGGTACAAGACCATATCGAATCCCATTGATGGACGATTGAGTTACGGACAGATAGTCCTGTGCATTCTCTTTACCTGGTTCTGGGCCACGCCCTTTTCGGTGCTGCCCTTGTTTCAGATCTGGGGTCGCTATCAGCCAGGTGAGTAATAGTAAGTATAGATTTTAGAAAGATATATTTTAATTACTTTTAAAGAGGGCTTCCTGACCACCTGCTCCTTCGATTATCTGACCAACACGGACGATAACCGGCTGTTTGTGCGTACGATATTCGTGTGGTCCTACGTGATTCCGATGACCATGATCCTGGTCTCCTACTACAAGCTCTTCACTCACGTCCGCACCCACGAAAAGATGCTGGCGGAGCAGGCCAAGAAGATGAATGTCAAGTCGCTGTCAGCCAACGCCAATGCCGACAATATGAGCGTAGAGCTACGGATAGCCAAGGCGGCTTTAATAATCTACATGCTGTTCGTCCTGGCCTGGACCCCGTACTCCGTGGTGGCGCTAATTGGATGCTTTGGGGAGCAGCACCTCATTACGCCCGTCGTTTCCATGCTGCCCTGCTTGGCCTGCAAGTCGGTATCCTGCCTGGATCCTTGGGTTTACGCCACCAGTCATCCCAAGTACCGATTGGAGTTGGAGCGCCGCCTGCCATGGCTGGGCATCCGGGAGAAGCAGACCATCTCCGGATCCTCTGGCGGTCAGGAGAGTGTGGCCAGTGTCAGCGGCGATACGTTGGCTCTCAGTGTCCAAAATTGAAGAGTATTGTGATGGCTTAGTGAAATGGAAATGAACATGTATTTATGAGTTGATTAGTTCTAAGACGCAATGAACTACAAGAGTTCCAAAAAATACAAACCAAAAAAAGATGGCATTTAAAAAGATGTAGATTTATTTTTTTATATGGGAACGGCAGAAATATGAATACATAAACAGTGCCAAATTATCTAATATTTTTAATGAAAATTGGTTGTTTTTTAGAGAATCCAAGATTTTGGTTCCTTTATTTTTTGTATTTGAACATTAATGGATATATATTGATATTTGTAAAATATCTTATACAAATAATATACAAATATTTATTTACATCTACATAAATTTTAAAGACCTTTTTAACAAGTTCTCTATCTAAAAATATTAGGAATATATTATTTTTAAAGAAAACAATATTATTAAAGCATTAATATATATTTTCTTAAATCATCTCTGCATATTTAAAGCAAAATAAGCTCTGTTTCAGAGATGAGCAACAGATTTGTCAAATGTTTCAGAGCTCTGTGTTTAGCTGCATTTTTCCCTGTGACAATTTACTCATTCCGTATCCGTATCTGTATCCGTATCTATAGATACAAACAATTGATGAAGGCAAATCAGAACGACAGCCGCCACCCTCCGCGCACACTCGCGCCATTTCCCAGAGGTGGTGGCAGTCGCAGTCCAGTTGCCAGTCCAAATCCAAGTCCCAGTCCAACCACCGGCGAGGTTGAAGAAGTTGTGCTTCTTTGTTGCTTGCCCGGATCCAACCAATCCGCGATACCGAGAGCGCGTTTCAATTCAGCGAATGTTCCACACGCAACCAGGCCACCAGAATTGGTAGAAGCGGTTTACAACATTTATACGCGGCCGTTGAAAACGATGATTGGCTAGCCCCGCAAGAGGGCTGCAGGCAGTAGCGGGGCGGCGAATCCAGAGCGAGAGGAGCATAGCAACAATGTTGCAGTTGTGTGTTTCCCACACATTCACACACGCAGGCACACCATGACAGCGAATAGACCACGCCGCGGCCGTGTGGAGTGAGTGTGGCGCGGCAGCGGCAGAAATGGGGCTTCTTCTTGCTCTTTAAGAAACAACAAACATTTATACTAGGTCTCCAGGAGATTTAGCAGCGCGCCGGGCGGCGAGCCAGCGATTAGATTTTCAAGGGAAACTCAATAGAAACGCCGTTAGAAGCCGCCGCCACAGGTGCGAGTGAGACGAGCGTAGAGAGTAGAGAGGGATTAGAGAGATAGAGAGATGTGCCTGCACTCAGCTTCCCTTTCTTTTGGTCTGTGATGCTCACTTCGGATAATCCAATTTGCGCCGCAATTCGATTCGTTTGTTTGCGACCGGGGGCTGTATGCTGTGTGTGTCGTTTTCGACATTCCTCTTATTGTATGCCCGCCGCCAACTTGTTGCATGTAATAATAATAATAACGAACGAAACGGTATCTCGTAGCTGTTTAGTGGATGATTAAACTGAATTTAATCGTTTGCGAACAGGCGCTCAGCGGCACGAAGAAGCTGTGTCGGCCATTATAGCCGCTGCGTTTCTCGCAGTGAAATCCATACGAGTTTAAATTGCCCACAGAATGGGCTGCGCAATATACGGTTGTCTCGCTCCCTCACTCGTTCGAACGCCAATTGAATCCCGCTTGCGAATTTGCTGTACAGAATCGTTCTCGATCCCGTGCACTCTCTTATTAAAAATTACCCCAACTTAAATGCAACTCCTGGGTTTTAAGAAATGAAATAATAGGAAATTGCAATTTGTTAAAGTTTATAAAAATATTCTATTAGTTTTATTGTATAAATATAAAATTAAGAAGAGAATAGAATTATCTTTGAGAATATGATATGACAAAATTATAGCAACAAATCATATACATACATAGAAGGTTAATTTGTTGTATAGCTAAAACGACCTTTCTTAAACATTATTAAGATAATTAATCAATTTGCTAAATTGAACATTTGTGCTCTCACAGTTGCATCACATTTCCAACTGAGCACCCACAGCCCCTTGACTAAAACTGTCTCGCTCCCTCACTCGTTTAAACGCCAATTGAATACCGGTTGCGAATTTGCTGTACAGAATCGTTCTTGATCCCGTGCACTCTCTTATTAAAAATTACCCCAACTTAAATGCAACTCCTGGGTTTTAAGAAATGAAATAATAGGAAATTGCAATTTGTTAAAGTTTATAAAAATATTCTATTAGTTTTATTGTATAAATATAAAATTAAGAAGAGAATAGAATTATCTTTGAGAATATGATATGACAAAATTATAGCAACAAATCATATACATACATAGAAGGTAAATTTGTTGTATAGCTAAAACGACCTTTCTTAAACATTATTAAGATAATAAATCAATTTGCTAAATTGAACATTTGTGCTCTCACAGTTGCATCACATTTCCAACTGAGCACCCACAGCCCCTTGACTAAAACTGTCTCGCTCCCTCACTCGTTTAAACGCCAATTGAATACCGGTTGCGAATTTGCTTGCCCAGCGTCGTACCTCGGCATGGATAACTTTATTTATATTTTAAAATTCAATTTTAAGACTTTAATAAAGAAAATAACATTGGATAGCGTATTTGATTATTGATAAAATATAGAAGCAGAATTGCCCTCGAATCTGCAAAAAACAGAAAATTCTTATTAGACAGTATTTGCAGTTCACTGCTAATAAACACATTTATTTATACATACATATAGCGAAATTAATTATTTTTAAGAATTTAATATGGACAAAATTGTTGTTCTTTTAGGTGTGCCTAAAACTACATATCCTTCACCTTACTTAAATAAAAATGAATTTGGAAAATTTTGAAAATTCTTTCTTCCGCAGTTGTACCACATTTTCCACAGGGCACCCACTAAGCCCGTAGACGAGCAGTGTCGTCTCGTTTACTCCCATGGCCGACAGACGGGCAGCCGAGAGACTGCTGTCTCCCGGCATTAACGCCAATTGAATACCGGTTGCGAATTTGCTTGCCCAGCGTCGTTCCTCGGCATGGATAACTTTATTTATAGTTTAAAATTCAATTTTAAGACTTTAATAAAGAAAATAACATTGGATAGCGTATTTGATTATTGATAAAATATAGAAGCAGAATTGCCCTCGAATCTGCAAGAAACAGAAAATTCTTATTAGACAGTATTTGCAGGTCGCTGCTAATAAACACATTTATATGTACATATAGCAAAATTTATTATTTTAAAGAATTTAATATGGACAAAATTATTGTTCTTTTAGGAGGTTAACTATGGTGTGCCTAAAACTACATATCCTTCACCCTAATTAAATAAAAGTGAATTTGGCAAAATTTGAAAATATCTTTCTTTTGCAGTTGTACCACATTTTCCACAAGGCACCCACTAAGCCTGTAGACGAGCAGTGTCGTCTCGCTTACTCCCATGGACGACAGACGGGCAGCTGAAAGACTGCTGTCTCCCGGCATTAATCGTCTTTCTATGATTTTGGCAATCCTAATAATGCCAATTCATGGGGTGGGCGCCTGTTAACTAGCAGCAGGCTTACAGCATTAACATGACGGAAATCGATAACGGATGACGACGCGAAGTCAACGCAGCACCCACTCGCGCAAGGCCAGGTTTCGGCCGCTCCTGCGGCTCTGTTAACATTTGAACGTTAAAAATTCGATTTTATAGAATTCCAGCAACGCCCAGAGAGCGAGAGGGATGACGACGACGACGACGCGCCGAAAAAGAGCTAATTACGAGTGCCCACCAATACAGAGGCAAGCAGGCGGTAACAGCGAGCGGGGCGGCGCTAACAGCCCAGCTGCTACACATTCTGCGCTCCTCTTAGTTATTATGTCAGATCTGCAATGTGCGACTATAAAATACGTATGCCCGAATCGCGGCCGGCGAGAATTTATTGGCTCGTCGCCCCCGGCTCGGGGGTGTGAGTTATAAAATTGATGGCATAAACGTCTCGAATTTATAAACAGCGCACCCGCGCACTGCCTGTGCATTTGCTCAGCGCCTGTTGCCATTTTTCGAGTGTATGGTAACATTTTGAAGTCATTCAATGCGCCCCAGACTGCGCTGTCGCTGCCTCACCGATTGCTTCGGGGGACAGTGGATTTTGTCCGCCGCCGCCCACTGCCGCTGCTGCTGGCCTGGTGGGAATTTTCGGTTGTATGTTGGTAACATTTTGCCGTCTCAAAATGCTCGCCACACCGACGGCAGCTCTGGCAACGCCTGTCGCGCCATCTCGCTCACATCCGCCGCAGGTTGGAATTTTGGGGCCGCATTCCCGACCGCATATTTCGGAATCTCAAAACGGCAGCATTCCACGTTAGGGTTGTCAGACCACCGGACGGGATCGAGGCGCTACAGGTGGCCGTCGCTCTGAGTGCCGCGCGGCAACCCTGGCCGACCGCTGCGTTCCACGGCCACTGTGCCGCATTCCGCGCATAACGAAGCCGTCTGCTTTCAGGTCTGCTTGCCTGTTCGGGCAGCTGAGTGAAATTTCATGCAGCGCGATTCTCACAAATTTCGAATTCCCCACATATTTTCATGTCTGTCGTGGCGGCCTTTGTTCGTGTTATTGTTTTTGTCGTGTGTATTTTCTCACTGCGCGTGACTTTGACGTCGTTATCCGAACGTAACTGCTTGACTCTCTGCTGCCCCCACATTATCACTGGGATGTGTGGTGGGTGGTGGTGACCTTGAAGTAGGGGTTCACGAACGTGATTGTTTGCATATTAATAATTTCCTGCGGTGAAGGGGGAAATTCGATTATCGACTTTCGGTTAAAAATTGGTTCTGAGAATTAAAATAAAAGGCTTTCGGTTAAATAGATAATGATAACAGATTACGGATTAGAATATTATTATTTATTAATTATTTTGGCAAAAATGTATTCACAGTTTATCAAACTGAAAGATGAAAACCGCTTTAGCAACTTGACTTTTAAATATTTAGAGGATTAAAAAAAAAAAAACAGAAAAGCAGAAATGAAGTTAAATCGAAAAGCCGAAGTTTGCATACCTTGCAATTTCAATCAATCATAGCTAAGCCAAAATTACAATAATTTCAGTTTGGAAAGCTTTTGTGTGTTAGCCTTGATACGGCTAAAAAATATGCATATTAAATATAACGTTTTAAAAAATTTAATAAATTGATCTATTTTGTCAAATTTTATGATGTTACCCCCTAAGAAATTTGAACCAAAATTTGAAATTTTTTATTCTATCCAAACATGGCTAGTTCGAATCTACTGTTGATGCCGATCAAGAATATATATGATTTATAGGGTCGGAAATGGCTCCTTTACTGCCTTGCAGTCTTCTGATTAAATTTATAATACGCTGGAAGGGTATAAAAAAAAGTTAATAAAATTATTATTATTTATGAAAAGTAAGGGAACATACATACATTACCTTTGTGCGCTGTCGGTCAAGAACCGATGACGACCCTATACCAAGAGTCTGCAGGCAGTCCAACCAACTAGTTTTGTTCCAGTCGATCTCTGGGAAAGGGAAAGGGCGGTGGTGGGGCAGTGGGAAGTGCCCTGCTCCCCCTGACCACACTTTTATACCCTGCACATTTTACGCACTACCGAGGCGACTCCTTAAATTCAAGGTGACATGGTTGGGCTGTGCTCCTCCGCCAAAGTGGATACCACAGTACCTGCTCCAGAGTGCAGGTACCCGGCTGGGCACCCACCACCACTTCCCAGTGGGTGGGTGTGGTGGCCTGGAGATTGGGGTGCCCGGTGCCGCCGGAGTTAGACGCACTATTGTCCTCTGCAAATCCTCATTGTAACAAGCGCCCAGAATCATTGTCTTACGCATACGTCGTCGACCTGACTCCAGACTTCGGAGTGTGCAGCAGCAGCAGCAGCAGCAGCGGCAGCACAACAAAAATGCCAATGCAAAAAAGTTGCCATAAAGAGACGACAACGTCCCCATCCCCATCTCCACATCGCCTGGCATCGGCATCGCCCAAAAATAAATGCAACGCCTCCGAATGGCCAATCTCCCATACATATACCCTCGCATCTCTCTCGCACCCTGGCGATCTCCATCTCCAGCCAACGGATGCATCGTCGCTTCTGCCTGTGCTGTTTCTCCAGCTCCAGCAGCTGTGCAGTTTTTGCTGCTGCTCCCAGCAAGTTCATTGTCCCAGCTCAAGGCGATGCGCAAAAGGAAATCGAGAAAGAGCACACACAGCAACGCATTCTGATTGTGTCCAGCAAACTGGTTCCCGACTGCGATCGCAGGTCTTATTAATCAGGAAGTGAGAATGAATCATGTCTACAAGCCACTTGGGAAGCTGATAAACGTTCCTGATACCTATTCTCGAGGTTGTATTTAGATCTGTCCAAAATTTATGGAAATGTTATATTTTAAATTATTATTATTAAGGATTGCATCATGCAAATATAGGAATTAATCAATTTTAAATTGGAAATCTTAATAATTGATTTAAAATCTAATAATAAGTAGGTTCAATACTAATCAATAATAAACATAAAGTGAAAATTAATCAAATCCAAAAACTATTGGCATAAATCTTTCGAAATTCCATTTATATTGTAATTATTTTATTGTATTTGTATATTTCTTAAGAAATATTATACCTCTTTCCAGCTTAAGCAGTTCTAATTGTAAATACACTTTGTTCTTTTGTACCTACTTACTAGATCTATACACTAATTGTTTATCTGGAATGCTTATTTGTTTTAATAATGTTTTCGAGTATAAGGAATAATTTCTATAAGATTGAAGAACGTCGCTAAAGAACTCTACCACCCACTGACAATGTGCGATGGGATCTTAAAACTTATTAAGCACTTTTGTCAATAAATTCATAATGTCAGTTCCTGGTAGATTGTTTTTCTTATCGTAGCGACGTTCAACCTGTGTCAGTGTTGCGTTTAAAATAATATTTGGTGCCATTTGGTTATACAAAGTCAACTAAAAAAATTGGTAAATGATGTACAGAGGTGCCACAGAAATCACTATAGATTTGAAACCTATAATATTTTGTAGTGCATATTTTTGCGAACATTTCAATAGGTTTCACAACAACAACGATATCGTTGGCATCACTGATATTATCATGGTGTACACACACCTATGTTTATAGCTTCTAACAAAGCAGGGCAATGTGACCGCTCTCATTGCCGGCAAGGAAGGCTCGATTCAGGGGCAGGACGGCCAGTGAGGTTAGCACGCCTCGGAAGGTCTCTGATCGTAGCTTGGTGATCGTATTGAAGGCATGGGAATGGGCCACATCCGCATAGACGCCCACGCGATTGCCTGTAGTGGCGTAGACCAAGGAAGAGCCTACGCTCTGCAGGAAATGGGCGGGTTCCGGCGGAGGTCTAAGAGAAAAAAAGCTAAGTTAAGCTTATCTAAATCAAAACTTTAGTATAACTCACTTGAGCTGGTAGTGCATGATGCCATCCAGGGCATGCCAAACGGCCAGGGAATGATCTAATGCGGAGCTCACCAGGAACTGATCACTCGGCGCCGTCAGCTGCAGCAGATCGCACTCCATCGGACGCCAGGAGTTGATCACCATACCAGTACGCGTGTCCAGCTGGACTATACAGCCGGAGGAGAGTCCAGCCGCTAGCCAATTACCAGAGGGAGCCACCGCCAGACAGCGCACAGTGGCATTGGGCAGAGCAGCATTGCACACCCGCCACTCGTTGACGTACTCCATGCTCCTGGCATCGATCATCTTCACCGTGGACTCGGCCGTGCCGGCCACAACCAGAGGGGAGTGCGAGGGCAAACATTTGACCACGGTCACAGCACTGTGCCGTGGTGCATCTAGTATGCCCAGAGGTCGCCCTATAAATGGATCCCACAGATGTACGCCCGAATCGCAGGACACCACATAGCGCAGGGATTCCAGGAAGCTGAGCGAATTGATGGACTTCTTGTGCGCCGTGTAGGTGAACTGACAGGCGCTGGTCTTCCTGCCATCTCCCTCGCTGCGCAGCGACCACAGCTTTACGGTCTTGTCCTTGGACGCGGACACGAAGCTGTTCTCATTGTCCAAGGCGTAGATAGCTCTCACGGAGTTGGTGTGGCCCACAAAGGACTGGAGTCGTATCTGCTTGAGATTCAGTGCCTGGTTGTCCTTCTCGCTGCGCGTGGTCTCGTTGCGCCAGTAGGCAAGCCAGTTGCCCTTCAAATGTCGGGTGCTGGGCATCTGGTCCAGCTTGTAGGCCACCATATCGAGCAGCTCCACGTTGTTCCTGGCCTGGACCTGCAGGCGATTACCCACGATCTGAGTGCCAAAGCTATTGGCGGCCAGCTCGCACGTTGCATCCACCGAGTCCACATCCTGTCCGGAACTCACACTGGTGGACAATTGGGTTTTACTTTGACCATTTCCGCTTGGTTGCTCGTGTTCGTGGCACAGGGTCAGCACAAGTTCCAGATTGGTCAGCGACTTCTTCATGTTGGTTTCGCCCAGGAAGCGCAAGAACGTCAGATAGGCTGTGTGCGCCAACTCGGGACCAAAGACATCTCTCAACTCCTCCAACGCGCGTTCAGGCTGCGAAGCTCCTCCTGCGCCCGTCAGGGAAAGATTGGCCAGATCGGCGGCAAAATCATTGGGCAGCCCGAAGGCCTTGTTAAAGATCAGGAAGAACGGACAGAGCAACGACTGGCAGAGATGTTCCCTCGTCATATCCGATCCCAGTCGAACACTCAGAGCATAGATGGCATCCAGGAACTTCCGCGCCAGCAGCGACCGTCCCAGATAGCCACTTGGCATTTGGAGATTAGTGGAGCTGAGCAGACGCAGAATAGGCAGCAGGATGGCTTCCAGCAGAATGTGCTGCAGGTGCTCCATGATGCTGGCATCGGTCAGACACGGCACCATGTACTTCAGCAGCTGTAGCGAACTGATAATGGCACCCTCCAGGCTGCCAGTGATCCGCTTGGAGCAGAGTCCAATCAGCTCGCTGATGTGCGGGAAGTACTGCAGCAGGAGGAAGCTTTCGCCATAGAGAGCTGCAGGGGAGTAGGTATGAACGATGTTACAAAGATAGAAAGTAGAGTAAGTTACTTTACTTACCCGCTATGGACATGAGACATTCAAGGACTCGAGCAGCACTTCGATCACCCGCAACCCTTGCGTTTGCTATGCTAAAGTAGTTCAGATTGGCCGCTTCCGGAGAGGAGCTGAAGTGACCATCATCCACCTCGGGCAAGAGGTTCTCCTGACCCACATAGCACAGCGAGAGCAGCTTCAGCAGATTCCTGGTTATGTAACGAGAGGTGAGCACCGGGCCCAGACGATGCGAGAGCCACACCAGACTCTCTGCGCTCATCTCGCTGATGCGATTGTTCTGGACGGCCTTTGCTTCCGAAAGGCGCGAGATGACCGATGCCTGCAGGGAGTCGGTGGACTCCGCTTCGGTCTCTAAAGCCGCCGTCGTCGTTGAAGGAGGTAGCTGCTCCTCCACCGCCTGACTAATCAGTTCGAAGCTATCCACACTCTTCCGTGAACCAATGTCGCAGTCAATGGCGCTTAGCTGGAAGCTGCGACGGATGCCACCTGCTCCAGTGGGACACAATGGTATCTCGATGGTGGGGGAGCGTGGCCCGAGTGGAGGCGGGACCAAAGCGGGTGGCGTTTGTCCCTCGCGCAGCGAGAGCTTATCGGGGGATATTCTGGCGCCGTAAATGAGTTCATTAATCACCAGTTTATCCGGCGAGCCGTCCGATTCCCGCGCCTCCTCTGCACTGGCCGCACTGGTGTTGCTTGGCCGCATGTCGAAAGAATCGATAGACTTGCTCTCGTGACTTGACACACGATCCTGATCCTCCTCGAATGTGAACAGCTCCTCGATGTCCGGTTTCGATTCTGGTGGTGGTTGGTCGTCAACATCCTCCTCCGCTGCGGCATAGTTGAGATTCTTGCTGGTCCTTCTGCTGCCGCCACTGTGGTAGTGATAGCCGTTGCCCTGCTCCGGCTCCTTGTAGCCACCAACAGCCTCGATGAGCGGGGCTATGAAGTGCTGCAGGAAGCAGCGGAGGCCAAAGCGCACGATCAGGCGGAGCAGGAAACTGTGGTGATACAGCTTCACCGATTTTCGCGATTTGAAGGAACTGCTGGCCGAGAATCTCAAATGACCGCCGCTGTTATTGACACCGCCATCTTCCGCGGAGCTACCGACTCCCTCAACATCGTAGAGCTTGAGCAGCGGTTGGAGCAGATGCTGTTGGGTCTGGGCCACGCCCAAGGCCTGCGCAATGGGATCAAATAGATTCCATGCCGTCAAAATAGAGGTTCGTTCGTCTCGTAGCAGATCGATGATGTGCGGCAGGAGCAGCTCCACTGGGGTAAATTGCTCATACGCAAAGGCAACGGGTTCCAGAAGTCGCCTGAGGTGGGCGCAGCAGGACATGACCTTGCACTCGGCTATCTTTCGCTCGAACACTACCCTCTGTCGGTCCATCTCCGTGTATCTAGCACACTCCTTGCCTCCCTTGCAACTGAAGTGGGTTTGCAGCTCCAGTAGCACCGCGTTCGCCTCGAAGGCGTGCAGAGATCGCACCAAAGCATAGACAGCTATATAGTGACTTGGAAAGGGGAGCAGCAGATTGGCAAACATGGGCTCCACTAGCTGTGCGGGATTCGGCGGTTGAGGCAGACCTTGATCCCCTTCGTCGGACTCTTCCAGTTGCAGCAGCAGACGAACCACGCGGCGCACTGGTTTCGGCAACTCTTGGCGATGCATCTGGGCCACCGTGCGGCTTGCGGATAGACGCGCCTCAAAGGTGGCACTCAGGCCATTGCCCATTAGGAGGGGACGCAAACGCTGCATGACAAAGAGCTCCACGATGAGGCAGCCCAGAACCTGCAGATCACGCTCCCTTCTGGCACTCAACAAGTGCTGCAGGCAACTCCTCTTCTCCTCCCTCAGCAAATTCTTGGACTTGGCTGGGATCTCTTCTCCGCTGGCGGCGAATAGCTGATTGGTGAACGAATGATCGGCAGAGTTCTGCTCGAACAGAAGGTCGCTGCTGATCATCTTCTCCTCGGGATTGGCGGTCGCCCGCTGTTGCGGAAAGGTGCGGGCATAGAACGATTCCAAGGCCTCCAGATTTTGCAGCAACAGCGTCGGATTGTAGTTCTCCGGCAGCTCAATAAAGTTAGTAACTGGATAAAAGTTGGCAGAACTGCTATGCACCGATCCATTTGATCCTTTATCCTCACCGAGCCGGACAGAGAGATGAGACGATGATCCGGCGCCTATATCGGTGTGCAGGTTTTCCGTACTTTTGGCTAAACGTTTCAACGGACTGGCGTAGAGTTGACTTAGCCTGGGAGCGGTCTTATTGAACCAGGGTGTGGCATAGCGCCGTGGCGGATGGGCCTGGGCGAACAGCTGGACAATGCCGCGCTGGGTGAGATTCCGGTGCTGATCCACCAGGGTTAGGCAGACGTTCTTCGACTTCACCGCCGCCTTGCCACTCAATTTGTAGCCAAAGTTGAGATCTATCCAGTGATGCAGTCGCTCACTGACATACTGAGACTCCAGCGCTTCGCGGTGTTTGCAGATAAAGTCCTCGGGACAGGTGGCCCAGGCGGGCAGCTCCAGATCCGGCAGATCCTCGTGAATGCTCTTGAAAATCATGGGATCAGAATAGAACTCGGGTATGCACTCGTCCGGCGTCCACTCCTGCAACCGCTGAATGGACACAGGATATTCTGCCGGTACCCAAATGGGACGCACATGGGCGCAGAGGATGCTTTGGGGCGTTCGCCTTGCCATATACACGAAGTAGGTGATCTCGGAAAGGAAGTCGGAGACGTGGTGGGGCGCCTGATCGCCCAAGGGCTGATAGCTGCCATCTCCAGCGCCATGCTGACTGGCATGGGAGTACATGAGATCGAGATGGACGTCGCCTTTGTTTAGGCGATACTTGCTCTTGGTCAAGTCCCTCCAGTTGGCTCCACCGCGTCCACTAAAGTCGGTCACCCAGGGCATTATGTGGTGATGGGCGGCATTAGTCAGACTCCGGCCACACGCATTGTTCAGGATGGTCAAATAGTCAAAGTTGGACAGCTGGCCACTGCACCACATCTCCGCGTACTCGCGCAGGTTGAAGTGGGCGGGATCGTAGGCGAGCCTCAGGTCGAACATGGTGCTGCTGGAGGGCAGGCGCTGCTGTCGCGGATCAACCGCCAAATCGCCTGTTATTTCCTCGCTGGCCAGTGGCGTCAGTGGCGATATGTCACCGCCGCCTCCCGCTGCTGGATCCTCCTCTAAGAGATTGCACTGCAGTCGCGGCAGTATCTGAAGCCAGAGATTCTCACGCATCACAATGTGCTGCAGCCGTAGGTCACCCAGGAAGAGGCCCTGTGCCTGGAGGTGCTTAGCCAGATGCAGGATCTGATAGATCACGAACAGGGTCTTGTTGTAGCCTCTTCCCAGCAGCGCTGGACTGAAGGTGATGCAGTCGTACAGGCTGCACTCAAGCGCAGGCGGATAGAAGAAGACGCTGAAGTGTGTGGCGGACTCGATGGCCACCAGAGCGGGCAAGATGTTGGCGTGGCAACTGCCTGGCAAGTCAGCCGTCTGAGGAATGCCTGTGGGGGATTCGCCACGATCCGCCTGGCAGTGCAGCACGGGACAGTGGTAGACGCGCTGAATGAGTTCCTTGAGGACGACATCATGTGGTTGCAGCTGTCCCTGGCCAGGATGGGGCTTTGCTTGCGGCGCTGATGTAGCGGGTCTGCAGAGCTTTACATGGGCCCCATTGTACCGTTTGTACGCTTCTTCCCACAGCAGCCTGAAGTTATTGTGCGCCACAAAGGATACTGCCTGCGAGTAGGAAAGGGGTAAGTCCTGACTGGAACCTTCCCCAGGGATCTTGGGCAGGGGATAGACCCTACGCTGAGGCTGCTTGCGATACGTTTGCACTACTATCCTAGTCCATGGATGCTCCAGTTGGCCCGTGGGATGAGCCCGTCGGTCCAATAGCGGCCAGCTGGGAAAGTGAGTCAGCCGACGGTGGCGTTCCAGAGACTGCAGCCAGGCCTTGTCGCAGATCAGCTGGAATCTCCCCTCTCCGACGGCCGCTTCGCACACATGCTGCGGATCCACACCGATCTCTGGCCAAATCTGCTCGCTGTCGCCCATTATTTCCATGAAGTTTTCCAACTGAGAAAACTTTGTCAATTGCTGTTCCTCTGCTGCCTGCGGACTGCCGCCGTGGTCCGCTCACATTTTACGACTGGGCGGGGTTCGGTCTGCATCCATCGTGCGTTCTAGTGGCCTTAACTCCGCTTTGTTGAGTATTTTAAGGATTTTCTCTTATCTTATCAAAGAAACGCTTCTTCTGCTTGTTTTTTTCGCGAACATTACACAGGGCAGCAATCAGCTGTTTTTATCGATAGCCAAAAACAAGGATGTCGTTTTAGCCAATTTTTCGGCGTCGTATCAGAATATTAAAAACATATTATTCGCTTTTAAACTTAATATTTTAACTTTAGTTAATTTAAAATAAATTAGATTATTAAATTTAAATTTAAAAATGAATTAAATTTGTTTATAAAATATTATTTTAATTTTGACCAAATATGGTTTAGTTTGTATTAATTTAGCGTTTATGTAGATAGCTGTGGCAACACTAGATAAAATAATTCCTTTTAGCGCCATCTATTGATGCAATAGTGTGTAAGATTTACGGTAATGTAAAATTTAATTTTTACTTACATATATGTACATGTCGAATATTTTTACTTTTTTTTAAATTTAATAATAAATTTTAATCAATCTACCCTGGGTGATTCTAATAACACATTTTAACTTATTTCTTTGTATTAATAATTCTATCTTATTTTATTTTTTCATACATATGACAAATTAGAACAATATAGGTTGCATAACTATAAACACTAATAATAAACTAATTGCATTCTTCTTAAAAAAAATTTAATAAATTAAATGTAAAATAAATTATTTTATATACATTTTCCATTTTTTTATAGCTTAGCTTGTCTAATAAAATTATCCCAACACTCATTAAAATTTTAACAAATTAAGTAAACACTACTGCTTAATTGAATTTGTTAAATTTTATATAATGAGGTAATTGTGTTTTTGCCACTGCTGGGCAAACAGTTTCATTTTCAACCGATGTCAACACGTTAATAAAGCTATAGCTTCCTGCATGGCAGCTGTAAAGCGCCTGGCATGCGACGCATGTGAGATACACTTGACCGATAATCGCCATTGTAATCAAAGGGCGGGCTATCAGCCATAAAGGTTTGGAATTCCAATAACAACTACCCCTACATGTGCCAATACATTTGTTTTAGCAACTGGAAATCTAGTTGGGGTTTCGGTTCAAAGTTTAAAAAAAATTGAACGTAAAGTCAGAAATCCTTTTAAGGAACCCTTTACCTGGAAAAGTATTATATTACTGTAACCTTAAGTGTCACATTTCAATATTTAAATCATAAGCGATTTTTTTACATATTAATTTAAGAGTATTTATAAATTTGAGTCATGGTTGTGACTCCCTTTAATTTACTTTTGTGTGTACGGTCAGGGGTTCAATTTATTTAAAATATATTTATTTTGTACAAAAATGATTAATTAATAAAAAATTGAATAAAAAGAAAAATTAGAAGAAAGCTAGCTTTGGAAAACCAATGGTAATATACCCAATTGAACTATTAACATTATTCAAGAAGATCTCAAAGATGCGAATTTAAAGGACTTCAGATTGATAATTATTATTTTAATTATTATTTTTTACTTGACATGACTAAGTTTACTTTGTTCTGATGCCGATCATAAATATACATAATTAATACCTGCGTTCTGACGTTATTTATTATATAAATACGTAAAAAAAACCATATAAATTTCAAGAATAAAACATTAACATGATCAAAAGAGAGACTCTTGTAGAAATCCCCTGAGCTCAGTTTATTTAAATTTATGGTTTTTTGTGAGGTCTCCTCATCTTCTAATGTTTGCTACCGTAATGGAAATTCCCACGCTCCTTTGCCCTCCGCAGTCCCCATTTCCATTTCCATCCGAAATCCTAATCTTATCATTCAGGTTTGTAATGTGCCGCCTTCCGAGATAATAAATTTTCGCTTTTTTGGTGGTCGGCATATAAAAGAACTCCCAATACAGCATCCAAGAAAAAACACTTGTTATTTGACCATTCTTTTTTTATTTTTGCTTAAGAATTTTCTCACATTTGCAGTCTTTTCCCACTGCAGCTGATAATTTATTAGATTACGCTGTTTACTCGTACGATCGGAACACAGTAGCAATAATTTTATTATACAAAAATCCAACTGGTTTCGGTGGCCCAAAGCGACAAACTGGCGACGAACCTTTCCCCAATTCGATGCACGGTCTCACTTCCGTTTTCGCACAAATTAGCGAACTTAAATATATTGTTTATAAATAACAGAATCACGTGTTAAAGGCTTGTCGCCGATCGACCAGCCAGCCAGGGGTTCACCTGGCCAGCTGTTGTTAGGAAATTCACTTGAAGTCAATATTTGCAAAGTGCCACAATTAAATGAGTTGAGCCGAGATCGCTCTCTGAGACATCTGCCCGCTAAAAGTTCTTACCACTTTTCACACTTCAAATGAGTTGAGCAAACAATTAAAGCGTTTGCTTATTTATTACATTTTTTTGTGCTGTATCGAATTTATACTCCGTATATAATGGCTGTAGAATGTATACGAACGCCAGCCCCCGGACGGACGACTGGAGGAGTTATGGAATTTTTAAAAATACCCCGAAAATTGGCACTTTCCCTTGCCGCAGTGCAGCACAATCATCGCAGTCATAAAGCGGCGCACACGACCTGTGATCACAGCCAGAGAATTTGGCCAATTAAGTTATTAAACACCTTGTGGTTAGAGGGATGACGCACCCCAGTTGGTCGCCCCCTCCAGGCCATAAATCAGTATCAGTATCAATGGGTCTAGTCTCAGTCCTCCATACACCCCGCCTAACTGGGAAATCACATGCTAAGCTTTATGCCTCGCAGATTCTGCTTCAGAGCGGGGAGATTCCCTCCTGTCCTCCTTCCTCCTCCGGAGGGACAATCTTATCTTATTCAGTCCCAGAGCCTTGGTACAAAAGTCGCATTATATAGTCTCCGGCGGCTATAAAGATTAGCGCCGATATTATGGTTAGTACCACACCATATTGTAAAAGGCATATTTAAGATAGCCAACTTTTGCCCGCTCCGTTCCGCAGTTTATTATGGCCATAACAGAGAACAGAACAATGGCTGGAAGTAGAAAAAAACCCAGAACTGACATAACCCCATGACCCATTGGCCGCTCAGCCTTCGATCGCTTCACCCACCAATCACTCGAAGCCCAAGCCAATCCAAACCACTTCAATTTGGCCAAGTAATTCGAGTCTCGTGACGATTTGCGGGTCTGCCGGGTTTTTAATTTCGAGTATTTTCCTGTCAGCGTGTCGAATGACCCTCGAAATGTCAATTGCTGTGGCAATTTCCTTGCCTCGTTTCGCTTTACTCTACTTAAATTTAATTGTTTAAGTGTTTATTTACTGCATTTTACTTGAACTATTCTCGCCTTAACTGATGATGTCGATCACCTGGCAAGATTTCGCCTGAATGATTTATTGTGGTTACTAAAATTGGACACACAAAACAACTCGTTAGAGACACATGTCTCTCAAAATGTTCAGGAAAATCGGACTTCATAGCGACTTTTTATTTTAAAAGCTATCTGCTTAAAAAAATAAGTATTATTGTAACCCATTACTCATCTATGGAATTTTTAGATCATCTTGACTTATATGTATCCGATGATATGTTATCTTATCTTGCCTGGTATATCTTGTCATCATCATACTTCAAAATATTTGTAGCTTATGTAATCACTGTATTAGATCCCTTTCATAAAGATAGTATATGATAATATTTCCTATCTTTACTTAAAACTTGACTTGAATTCACTCTTAACCAGTTTTAATTGCCCTTTCTGTCAAGAATGAAAAATAAAGATATAAAGAACTATTTTTAAATAATTGATATACTCTCATATACATATGTATATCTTTATGATTGAGTCCCCTGACTTATGTCTTTCTATGGAGACTTTTTTCAATCCAGAGAAGAAATTGCCAGTTGACTTTGTGGCTTTAATGGGCCGAGACATGCCGGTTCTTGGGTTCTTTTATTTTGATATGATATGATGCTGTGTGCGCCCATGGAATTAAAGGTCTTCGCAGTTCGGTTGACAGGAAAATTCTGGTTTTTATTAAGGCGAAGTCTGAAATACCCTTGTCAAGATGTTTATGATCGTAACCTAAAGTAAACAAATTATAGTAAAACATTTTATTAGATGTATTTCATGAGAACTGAAATATATATTATATTTCAGGGTTATATTTCGTTCTCCTGTCATTGGTAAATGGAAACCTTGAAACATTATTTATCATATTCCACATAGAACGATATGGATCTTTTCAGATATGCCTTTTGCCAGAGTATTATGTTGTGATGCCGATATAAATATTTTGGCGCCCGCCACATCCCATTAATGGACATCAAAAACAAAAGACTTTCGGGCCGCTTCAATTAATTTGCCGTATCGTATATAGTATATAACGCAAAATATTTTGGTATGCGAGTTAAATATTGAGTGCTATGATGTCTCTGCCTGTCTGCCGCGAAGTCTGGCTGCTGTCCGTCCAGTTGGCCGACTGTCCCTCCGCTTCACCAGTTCAAACTGGTACTATTTTCGGTCATGGACGCCGGAAAGCCAGTTCTAGCTAGATAGCCGGGTATATATTTACATTTCGGTTAATATATTCGGAACTTACAGGCGGTTATTTGAGCAAACATTTCAATTGCAGCATGGTTCGCTGACTTGGTAAAGTCCACGCAAAATGACAACGCAGAAAAACGAGTTTGAAGATCATCTGGGACCGCTCGCTCGATCCTATCGAATTGCATGGATCGTCCGAAATGGAATGGGATCGTATCATATGTGCGTGCCACTAATTGATGGGTCGAGCCATTAATTGAAGTTTGTCACTTTTCATTAGCCAAGATATGGAATATTCCATCTCTTCATAAGCATGGAGTGCTCATTCCGATCATTATCTAGTTGGTACCTATCACCTAGCTGATCTCAAGTCTGAACAAAGTGTGCCAGCGATAAGATTGATTGGTAAACTGGATTATCGATATAGAGATTTCCAACGATAATGGTTTGATTGCAAGTATATAGATAATTGCCATGTGCAACTCAACTTGGACACTTTTACGCTGGAAACGGACGTGCGAAAATCCCTCTACAAGTGCTCCCTTGAAGAATTGAAACACGATCTGACCAGTCATTAAGTGCTCTGTTTAAGCAGTCACCTCGTAAAAAGTATACATATATAGACAGTTATAATTATGAATGCATATATTTTTTATTAAAACCGCAGCTTAGCTGCATTGAACCGCATCTGTAACTGGTTAATTCAGACATTAATTTCGTGTATTACGTACTAAAAAACTGAAATCGAAACTGATTTCGAGTCTGAAATGGCATTCGCGCAATGCCTGAAATGAATACGGATAATGAAACACAATAGAAGTGTCAGTCAGGGCGGTTTGAGGTGGTTCACCCGGCCAAAACCGATAAGAGCGCTCCCTATTCTCCTCGTGCAACGCCAGCCTCCGCCTGTTAATACTATTTCCCCCCTGCATTGGCAGTTAATTGCATTGCATAAAGCTGACCGAAACCCGCCTCTAACCGGTAAATGTGGCTGACTAACTAAACTGAACTAAACAAAAACTACTGCAACAACTAATTCTATCGGAGCTACAAATATGTACATAGTTGCCGCTCTCCGCCAGACACCCTACTACATACAGTGGAAGGCATCTCGCATTCAGTACTATTTTATCTTAGGAAATGATTTTAGCATAGTAAGAGCCTTAAGAACATAGTTTACATATATCTTAAATATATTTTATTTTTACTTTGGCTCAAACTGTGTTAGGTGAATGTTTTCTGCATTTATGCATGCATTTTTCAGATATTCCATATCGTAAGTTGGAATACACTGTCAACAGTTGTATTATCTCTCGTGTTGTAGTCATCAAAGTCACTCAAAGTCCATTTTATATATATATATTTTATGTATATTGCACGGATGGGTAAACAAAGACAGATATGTCTTGTTCTTCATTAAATCTCGCAAAACTTATGTGTATTAAAATTATATATGTACATATATGTATAGTTTTTATATCCAGACAAAATACTTCTTCGCGTGTCTAAAAAAATGTAAAAGTTCTTGAAATTGTATTTATAAAAAATGTCTGCCTAGTCACATACTTATAAAAGTTTATTTGCGGCACGTTACCTATTGTTTTTGGTTTTACTATAATCATGGTCGTATCTTATTCTGAATTAAATTAGTTTATCCTAGAAATCTTTTTGAATTTGGCAGAGAATGTTTTTCCCTAGGTTATTTTCATTTGTTAAATGATATAGTCAGTCCTAAGTAATAATATAGTAATAAAGTATAGGCCATTTTTGTGGTTTTGTTCAACTGATAAGCAATTAATAATACTTCTGTTTGGTGCATTAATAATTCGCTAAGTACAAGCTTTACTGCTATAAAAACAATTTTAAATCAATTTCTTATGTAATTAATCAGAAATATATCATATCACCAGGAAAATTTTTTCGATGTTTTCAAAAAGTATACCTGTATCTTTTGCTTGATCTTTCGAATGTGATTACTAATATAAGGGATATTTTATCATTTGGGAATTTTAACGTATACCCAGAACTTTCAAGTTCTCAGCTACCTAGTCAAAGGATACTGGGAAAATATATTTGAGTGCCTGCTGCACCAATTCCCTATAGTTCTTCCAAGATTGGGACATTCCGGGTCCGCTGGAACTAAATTGGAGCAGGGTGCACAATTTGGCACATAGCTGGGTTTTTTTTTCGCTCCACAGCTCCACGGTTTATAGTTTATAGCGCCGACATAAAGTGAGCGCGTGCAAGTGCGACTGAGACTGCGACTGCGACGTCAGCGTCGACGGCGACTGCGGAAAACCGTTAAGTATTCAGCGCAGAATCGATTGTTCGTTGATACCAACTGAAATCGAAATCGGGGCTTGAAATGGGCAAATAAAATAAAACACAAAGTTCCTTGGCGGCGGCGCAGCTGAAAGTTGAACTAGTTGTTGCATTTGTTGGAATGAATGCTCCACACATGCGGAGGCCCGATGGCCGATCGGCCAAGATAGCGAGAGTTTTTATGAGGTGCCACAAACACACATCCGTGCGTGCACTGAGAACAAAAATGGAATTTGGAGTATTAAAAGTGTCAATGTTGCATTCTAAAGCCATAGCAGAGAATAATTAATACATTTTTATTGCGTTGCTTATAATGCTATTTGATTTGGCATTTACAAAAATAATAAATAATAATTCAAATCGTCAATCATCACCATTCTCAATCTTACACGACCATAAATAACTACTTTATTTCCTTAACCAAAAATTATTAACTTTAAAGAAAGCTTGGCTGTATCCCAAGACGTTTGGTATAAATTAAGAAAAGGTTAAAATATCTCTTCTTTTCTGCTACGATCTTAAGCAACAAATTCATTTATATACAAACATCATAATTGATAGCGAATAAATTTTAGGGCTCAATTGAGGAACGATTGCGACCAATAATGTTGACAAAAATAGTTGTTTATTGGCTTTGAAAATAAACGTTGATTGGGAAACTGTTATTATTTTATTTGCGATATTTTTTATTGATTAACTGCGGTCTTCGCATTTTTTGACAGTGCACAAGTGTGGCAGTATGTACAAACAAGTGTAACGAGTCAACTCCTTGTCAATATAGCGATACACGATCGTTGACCAACCGAATAATAATAATAAAAAAAACTCCAGCAGCAGCAGAGACATCGTCAGCAGAGCGCCGCTTATCTGCTCTCATATAAACTAAAGTCGGCGGGAATAATTTCTCATTTGTAATTTGGCAGACGGCGTGCGCGGATCGGAGCAGAACACAGAGGCGATATAGCGATATAGCGATATAAGCGAAACAAGCGACCGGGATCGGATCGTCAGATCAACGTTATTTGCTTTACAGTTTTGTTGCGATTGCTTTTGGAATACACACCGGCACACCGGCTGGTGAAAAGAGACAGAACCAAAAAAAGTGCGTGGGTGCCACTTGTTGTTTCGCTCTCGCCAAGTGCGCGCTCTCTCCCCGTCGCCGTCTCCGTTTTCGTAAATTGCGCGTGCGCCAAGCGCAAGGAAGAAAGCCATAGCAAAGGCAAAAGAAATCGAAATCGAAATCGGTATAGAAATCGAGTGCGCGATAAGGACCCGCCGTTGTCCTTTAACCCGTAACCGTGGCGAAGGAACTGGCCAGCTTGCTAAATTTACCGAATAATAATCCCGAGATGACACAACAGCCACAATGGGGCATAAACCTATCCAGGTGTAAGTGTCCAATAATATGTTATGATTACCATGATTACCATCCCGCATCGTGTTATCTAATAAGGAAGCTCACCGGCCGTGCTTGCGGAATTCGGAATGCTCTGCGATCGTTGAACTGAACGACGATCGCGGGGCGAATTCTTGGGGCAAAATGTCTCAGTGGTTAACCGACATTGACCGACAGCTATATAAAAAATCCTAAATGCTTATAACGTATGTTATGTGCATAAATGAAAACAATGACAAAACGCTTTTGCCACTTCCGATTCGAGTATTGTTTCGTCGCCGTGTCTCGCATTTCACGATTGTTTGGGCTTTTGGTTTGACGTTTGTGATGTGATGTGATGTGTGTGATGATCTCTTAATATTCCCGGCATGCGTCCACATAATTGATCAATATTTTGCATACGATTTGCATGTGAATCGATTCGCAGTCGCCTATGCCGCTTGATGTCGGCCGTAGGGTATTCTCAGAACCATTAAAAACGTTAACAGTTATATATTATGGTCGGCCGGGCGGCAATCGTTTATGGCCCTGCCCATTTCCTCGCCCCATCTCGCTCGGTTCTCTTTTGGGCAAGGTCAATGCAATAAAAAAAGAATTCTTCCGTCCACTGGTTTTCTTTCTTCGCCTCCATGCTTATTGGGCAACCATTTCTTTTGTAAGAGCTTTACCCAAAATAAAGTCTGACAAAAATATTGAAATATATCAAAAACAAGCCGAAGAAGACGCAAAAAACACGAAAACAAACCAGAGGAAAGCTATATTTACGGGGAACGCCCTAGGTTAGATTTGAAATTTTAAATCCTCTCAACTTTTGCCCCTAAAAATGTTAATTGTACTTGCAGTGATTCATTTTACCCATCATTAGCTTTGAATTAGTGTTATTTTAAAATTTTTTCGCCGGAATTGTAGCTTGTTTCTACAATCTTTACAACTTGGGAATTTTAATTAAAAATTAGTTTAATTTGTTTTTGTTGTTCTATATTTTGTCTAATTCTATTAATATTGTGTGTCGAAATAAACAATACAGTACAGTAGGTAGTTAGTTATTAGTTATTTCCTTGTTATAAATACATATATTAAAATATTATATTATAAAATCTATGAACATATAGATTACTAAGCTGTAAGGTTTACTCGACAAAGGGTTAACAAAGTACTGAATTTTTTAGTTTTATCGCCTGCTTAATGAGTTTAAAAAGTTTACCAGTTGGCCATAAATCAACCGATTAGCTCCGTCAGTCAGCATTACGCATTAGTTTTGAGTTATTGTGATCACCGAAGGCAGAGCCGGAACCTTCCCCTAATCGCCTTGTTCTATTGCCCCCTGGCCGCCCGCCTCATTATCATATGGAAAGGGCCTCGCGCATAGGCCTATCTGGTATTCTGATAGTCTGGTAATTCTCCTTCATTCGTATGCAGCAATCGCACATTACAGCCCATTGACATAATTTTCGCAAGAGCGCGGAAATGCAAGGCAGAAAGAAATGGTGTTTATTTGTGCCGTGCTATCACCGATCACTGAACTGAACTCCACTGGACATGGGCGCTTGCCGGACAAAGAGACGCCGCAGACCCAGAAATGTCCAGTGCCCAGACAGACGGGCAGAAGAAATTGTTTTCATTTTCTCATTACTGCAACGGATATGAGTGACTTACTGCCTATAATCGGTGCATTTATAATCGCATTTTTTTGCACTTCTGCTGACTTGTGTGCCTTAATCAAAAATCACTCTCGTTTTTTCTCTAGACGTTGAGTTTTCTGTGACTCAGTATTTAAAGCAATGACTTTTATCTTACAAGTTACGATTTTTTTAATATATTAACAGATGTTTCTTAAATGGTTTCAGCGTTAATCTACACATTTAAAAAAGTTTAGATTGTTGTTTGCCAAGATTCCTCAATTTAACCAACTTAAGTTGTTGTTATTTCGCTAATTGGAAAGATTCGGATGACTTTTTATCATGACTTTTCTAGCTAATGCTTTATTCCCTTTTTTGGAATTGGTGTTACTGGGTCTGATTAGATCCTCTGTGAAGACTGGATTTCTCCTTTCTCTTCCTTAGTTTGCTTTCGTTTCCCACTTACTTATTCAGGCGATAAGGGGGCTGAGTGACTAAATTCTGATTAAATCTTAAATAGCTTATCGAGGTTTTGGGTGATGGGCATAGGCCTGAGTGCGGCCATATATTAACGCCACTAAGCGTGATTGGTGGAGTGAAATATAGCCATACTTATATATTTTATGATTAGCACCCATTTACATATAGAAGAGCCTCCGCGGTGGGGTTATATGGTCTTATCAACTTATCACTCGACTACGGTAATCATATTAGGCGACACTCGTGGCGAATAAATTCTCTGCGAATAAATTCCGTTAAGTAACTTGTCAAATATTGGCACATTGTTAATTTGGCTGCCGAATAATATTTATTAATGTTAATTTATAGGGAAAATAAACTTGTCAGCCTGAGTGACGTAGATTGGCGTTTCGAAACCGTAGATCATAAACTTTCTGGAGTTTTGCGATCCATTAAAAAGTCAAATAAATGTTGTTTGTTTTGTTGATATTATTATTTTTCTTTAAGGCGGTTGGTTTATACGGATCTGAGTCCGAGTCGGAATCTGACGTAGGTGGGAGTCGTGGGTAAATGTCAGCACATGTCTGGGGGTGATCTAATAATATTATTGTCATGAATTGGGTTCTGATTGTGTTTACTTGGGAACTCGCGCTGTTTGCTCATTTGGAATGCGGCATGCTTGCCGTTCTTTTTAGATATTTTTTGGATGAAATGGGTCAATGTTAATCTAGCGTGATCATTTCAGCCTTCGTCGAATATAGTTCCCTTATTTGTCCATATATATTGATACGGAAAACAGCCCTTAATTGGCGCTGCCACCCGCCATAGGTTTATGGTCATTGCCCTGAATTCCCCCTAAGCGATACACTTGAGAGATTGCGAGATTGGACGATCTGCACTCGAAGCGTTTATATCGCAGATCTACAACACTCTTGGCCTTATCTGGGCGTAATTCCGCTTAACAATTTGATTGCGATATGGCGATCGTATAAAGTACGATCGCGGTGCCTGGTGATTGATAGGAAAACAAGTACATAGCGCCGTTAATATAACCCCATAATCGGGTGGCTGTATATGTTAGCACTAAAGACCAATTGTAGGCTATAAACCTCACGAGACAGGAAGTATATGTACAAGAGCGAGTGCGTGATCATATTTTTTCAAGAATTCTTTAAATGCCATCGCAAAGTAACTCCATAATCTATAAAACAATTTATAAATGAAGACCATGAATGAGAGCAAATAAATTTAATTCAATAGAAACGAAAGACGATTGCGATGGATCATATATCAATATATTGTTTATAAAATATTTAATCAATATAGAAGTAGTTATTTATGGGCTTTTGAGACTTAGATTGGTATATTATGATTGTTTAACTAAGGTTATTTCTTTATTTATTGAAAGATTAGTAAAACCTTAACAATTTCGAAGTTTTAAATGGAAAATGGCCAATATGTTCACCATTTTATACTTAAAATTTGAAGAGAACGAGTTTTAAACTAGCTTGTAAGACAGTCATGCCTATAAATACAAAATACCGTCATTATATATATTTTAAATATTTTTTTTTTTATTCAGCAAGAATTGATAAATGGAAATAAGCATGAATAAGGTTATTTTATTTAAATTATTCATTATAGACCTTCGATTAGGAAACACTCATTCAAGTTTACTTATTCAATTGAAGTAGTTTCAGTTTAAAGGCAAAAGTGAAACACTCAAGTTTTTATTACCAACTGTTTACATAAAATTTTAACTAGAAAATAAATTATTACATGCTTTCAGCAATATAGTCGCTTTTATGACTTTTTTAGGGTAATTCTTTAGTAGCTCCCTCTAATTGATATATAGCGCTATGGCAATCAACTGCAATTTGAAGTTTATCGCCGTAAATTGATTTGTATCCAATTGGCAGGCTTGAAGAGCCACCCTTGTCGACCCCATCACCAACTATTTATTCGCACGCTAACCGAATTAAATGAGTAATTTGCTGACGACGCAAATCCATTCCGGCTGACGCAAGCGATTGTTTGACAAAAATGTTGGACCAGCAAGTTAATTAATTAATTTATTCCCGGATCTCTTCTCGACTCGCAGATTTTATACTCCCGCAGCGAGTGATCCTGGCCATTATGGGCTTTCTGGCCATCCTCAATGCCTACACGATGCGTGTCTGCCTCTCGCAGGCCATCACGGTGCTGGTCATCAAGAAGAACTCCACGGACGATGACTCTGAGGCTATCTGCGAGCCCGACGATCTGGACGAAGGCACAAGCGTGAGTTTCTGAATTGGGTTTCATTAAGAGTGGCATAAACTAATTACCATATCATTGCTACAGACTGGCGGCGATTATGATTGGAGTGAGGAGCTGCAGGGCTTGATCCTGTCGTCTTTCTACATCGGTTACATTGTCACACACATTCCTGGCGGTCTGCTGGCCGAGAAATTTGGCGGCAAGTGGACCCTGGGCATTGGCATCCTGTCCACCGCCGTCTTCACTATGCTTACGCCTCTGGCCATCGATCTGGGTGGCTCCGACTGGCTGATTGTTACTCGAGTCCTGATGGGTCTTGGCGAGGGTACTACCTTCCCGGCTTTGAGTGTACTCCTTGCGGCCTGGGTGCCGGCAAATGAGCGTGGCAAGCTTGGTGCTCTGGTGCTGGGCGGTGGTCAGGTGGGCACCATAATGGGCAACCTGCTGTCGGGAGTGTTCCTCGACGCCTACGACTGGCCATTTGTGTTCTACTTCTTTGGCGGCCTCGGTGTCATCTGGTTCGTGATCTTTGTAAGTACTTCATGAAGTATCTATAGATTTAAGTAGGCTCTCCCTTTCTAAGACCTTTACTAAAAATATCCAATTAAATAAAATTATGCTCTCCCTTAGGTCTTCCTGTGCTACAGCGACCCCACCTCTCATCCGTTTATCAAGCCCAGCGAGCGCGAGTATCTGATGAAGGAGATTGGCACCATTAGCCGCAACGAGGACTTGCCGCCGACCCCATGGAAGGCCATTCTCACCAATCTGCCCATGTTCGCACTGGTCTCCGCCCAGATCGGTCACGATTGGGGCTTCTACATCATGGTGACGGATCTGCCCAAGTACATGGCCGATGTCCTGCAGTTCTCTATCAAGGCCAACGGCCTGTACTCCTCGCTGCCATACGTGATGATGTGGATTGTGTCCGTGGGCAGTGGCTTCGTGGCCGACTGGATGATCCGTCGAGGCATCATGAACACAACGAATACGCGCAAGGTGATGACAGGACTGGCAGCCTTCGGTCCGGCCATCTTCATGGTGGCCGCCTCCTATGCCGGCTGTGATCGAGTCCTTGTCGTGATCCTCTTCACCATCTGCATGGGTCTGATGGGTGCCTACTATGCAGGCATGAAGCTGAGTCCCCTGGACATGAGTCCCAACTACGCTGGCACTCTGATGGCCATCACCAACGGTATCGGAGCCATTACAGGAGTGATTACACCGTATCTGGTGGGAGTGATGACACCAAATGTGAGTGAACCACAATACTTTCTCTTGTATGAAATAACTAATTTGGAAATCTCATTGCAGGCCTCGCTGCTGGAGTGGCGCCTGGTGTTCTGGGTGGCCTTCGGCGTGCTCTTCGTTACGGCCATCGTGTACTGCATCTGGGCATCCGGCGAGGTACAACCGTTCAATAACGCACCCATTCAGCCGCGGACGGTGGACTTTGAGGCGCAGGAACGCAAGCCGGAGGCCGGAAAGGCAAGGGCTGCTCTGGAGCACAGCTCCTAGAGGGGATTGCCAACGAATGTGCCATATGTACTGCTGTACTCTAGTTCAAATGCTGCCAGCGGGGGCGCAGCAGTGGCTGCTGTTCAGATTGCTAGTTTTATAGTATTCCCGATCTGGCCTATGGAGATGAAGGCAGAAGGCGCCAAATAATCTAATTTAAGCGAATTTACTTACACTCCCCCCGAACGTGCGCCGCGTACTTTTACGTATTCCTGTTGTAGCCAGGACCGATCCTTGTCGATCCTTCCTACTCATCGCGCACGAAACGTACTCTCTTAATTATTATTTAGTATTTAAATGTAAAAATCGCTTTTCACGTTTAAGACTTAGTGCGTACTTGCACAGAGCTCGTCGTATTGCCGTAATGTAAAAAATCCAATGATGAAATAACTTGTACATTTTAGATTGTTGATCAATGTGTAAAGTGAAACGTGTTTTAAACTGTCCCGTTTAAGGAATTAATTGTTTTTATGACGTTAGTCAAATAAAGTGTATAAAGCAAATTTTAATCCATATTACTGAATTTTATTTAATTTGATACGAATATATTTTAAGAACAGAGATCTTGGTTGGTTCTCTTTAAGTAATACAAAATTTAATTAAAGAATCGTTATGATGGTCCCATTTCCATTTCTCTTGCAGAAAAGTCACTGGATCAATTCGGTTAAGTCCAATTTACAAGCTCTACATTGTTCATAAATTAAGAAAACTACATGAAACCCATTCTACGGAACTTTATACATAACTCCCAAAGCTACTGAAGCAAACTTTTGGGCATCGACCGTCTCTGAAATTACACAAATGGTTTTATACATGCCCAGCACCACAACCTTACTGGTTTCTAATTAGTATCTTTATTCTATAACTAGTATTTATAAAATATTATCCTAAAAATCAGATAAATATAAATATTTGCATTAGGATATATAGTAGGCCCTCTCGTTTAATTCCTAGTTTTGTATAAAATAGGAAAATAAAATGCTGCCCGCTGTTGAACAGAAGCTGAGCGATTTGTTTATTTGTAAGTAGAGGAATCCTTTCATAATCTCTATAAAGAGAACCCACCATCCGCCCCACAGATCTTGAAGTCAAGCAGCGCGTAGTGCTATGCTGCTTTACCCTCTTGGCCATCATTAATGCCTACACGATGCGACTGTGTTTGGACTTTTCGATGAGCGGCATTGTTTCCGAGTGCGATAGCTCCGGCGGAGCAGTGCTTAACCCAAAGACCCTACCCAACTGGCGGTTCGAATTGGCAATGCACCTAAATAAGTCGCAGAATCTTTTTATAAATAGGTTAAAAGCGGGAAGGGATCGGCTCCAGAATGAGGTGCCCAAAAAGAGCATAAGAGATCATTGGAGGAGCAGCCGAGAGAGTAGCACAATGAAAACCCCCTCCGACTCTGGAAAAAGAATTAGCTGCTCGGAAATATGGTCCGCCCAAACCCAATCATTGGTGGTCATGGCCTTCTATGCCGGTTACATGATCACCCACGTTCCCGGCGGACTTTTAGCTGAGCGATACGGTGGCAAATGGGTCCTTAGTGTGTCCATCCTTACGTCGGCGGTGTTGACTCTCCTCACCCCGGCCGCAGTGCGTAACGGAGGCCCCTATATCCTGATAGGAGTCCGTCTCCTGGTGGGTCTTTGCGAAGGTCCCTGCTTTCCAGCCGTCTGCGCCCTCCTTGCCCAGTGGGTTCCCGAACAGGAGCGCGGATTGCTGGCCAGCTGTGTCCTCAGTGGCGGTGAGATTGGCATTACACTGGTCCAGCTGGTAAGCGGATTGGTGATGGCTGAAGAGGACTGGCCTCTGGGGTTCTATCTGGTCGGCGGTGGTGCTGTACTTTGGTTCCTCTGTTTCGTAAGTTGATCAAGCAACATAGCAAATTAACAAAGGTTTTCTAAAAATAAAACAATGTAAAACTTCTTACCCACTCTTTGTAGACTCTGGTTTGCTATAGCAAGCCGGATCACTGTCCGTTCATCCAAAGCGAGGAGCGTGATTACATCAAAAGGTACACAAGCGGTTCTCTGCTGTTGATCGCCAGTCGAGACCCGTTAACAACAGATGCAGCGGAGGCGGGACACACCAGAGAGGGATTAGAGAGCGAGGACACCATAATGAACAACCCTACGACGACACCATGGAAGTGCATTCTCACCAGCAAACCACTGTGGGCCCTCGTCTCGGCCACAATCCAGAATGATTGGAGCAAGCAGGATTTGCCCAAGAAGCTGCAGATAGTACTGGAAAAGGTACGGTCAAGCGGCAGCAGTCTGTTGGAGGAACTCGTCGCCACACTTACGGTGACAGCTCCGCACATTGGCAATTGGTTGGCTTCGCTGACCACAGGCCAACTGAGTGATTTTCTCATTGCTCAGCAGGTCCTCACTCGCACGCAGACTCGCCGTCTGATGTCCTGGTTGGCCTTGGTATGCGGATCCATGTCAAAGGTTAATGATTCTGAGATATGGAGAATTTTGGCCACGGGTGCTTATTATGCGACCGTCAAGCCTCTGCCGCTGGACATGAGCCCGAACTATGCTGCCACTCTGATGGGCATTTCGGGTGGACTGGGCGCCTTGCCGGGCCTCCTGACGCCATATCTGGAGCAGTTGGAAGCTGACTATGCCGTTGTAGCCAGCGTGCGAGCTGCACTCTGGATAATAGCTTCCAGTTACATCTCCGGCGATGTGCAGGACTTTAACCAACCGGAACTGGAGCCGTTAATGGAGAACAACTAGCTTGTTATTTGTTATTAATCTTACGCTTAAACATAAGCTAGTGGTTTCTTGTCTTAGTGGGTTCCTTAGGCAACAATTTCTAGATTACATAAGTATGTACCATAATACATGATGATTTCTATATGCTACATATAGCATAGCTAGATCAGCATAAACGTAAACAAGCTTTTTATATATATATAAATAACAGGTAAATGATGGTCGATATTAACTTAGGTGGAGTAGGCTTGCTCCTGGTGGTGCGTCTCTGGGTAAATGCTCCGCTCCCTACTCCCTCCTGCACTCTACACGACTCCCTGCGGCATCATGCCTGTCTGGGCCATGGCCGAAACCGTGTTCATGTCGATGCCCAGCTTCTTGGTGACATTGATCTGGGCCATCGCCGCATTTCGCAGCGAGTAGACATGTATCAACTCCGCCTGGCTCTTCGCGTACAGCAGGGCCTTCTCGAAGAGATCGACAGCGTTTTGAAGCTGCGCACGCTGCACCTCCACAGTTCCCAGAGTCTCGTAGGCCAGCTCACACTTTGGATCCACCTCGATGGCCTTGTTGAGCAATTTAACGGCTGTTTCGACGTCGCCGCGCCACTGCAGCACCATGATGGCCTGATGTACGATCAGGGTCGGATTCGTGGGCGCCAGTCGTATGGCCTTCTCGTAGTATTCCTGCGCCTGATTGAACTGCTGCTGGTCGGACAGCACTTGGGCCATTAGGCTGTAGCATTCGACGCAGTTGGGGAACCGCTCAATTGCCTGTTCAAAGCTGCGCATCACGCCCTCCAAACGCCTCTGATCCCCGGCCAGCAGCGACAGTCGGTACTCGGCGTAACACTTCTGGACGAAGGCAATGGGGTGGTTGGGAGCAAGGCGCACAGCCTTGTCGAATTCGGCCAACGCCGGCTCGATTTGCTCCAAGAGCAGTAAAATTTGGGCACGCTGGTGAAACACATCTGGATTGTCAGGCTTCAGCTTCTCCGCCTCTTCAAAGTCGGCCAGGCCCTTCTCGCGCTGGTCCAGCTGAATGTAGAGAGCGGCTCTCTTAAGGTAAGCATAGGCTCGCATTGTGGGATCAGCATCGACTGTTGAAATAGGATAGTTAAAAATCATTGGGAATCAGTGGGAGAAAACTTTACAGAGCGTTACCAAAAAATATCTCTGCGGATATGGGTTTTCTTACCATTTTTAAGGATGGCATTAAAGTCCTGCTCGCTCTCTGTGTAGGAGCCGCACAGGAGGTGGAAGGTGCCGCGCATGAGCAGCGCCTCGACCTTGTACTGTGCTTCTGCTTCCGACGACTCGATCTCTTCAGTGCAGGCGGGAATAATGTCGTCGAACTTCTCCTTTAGGTAGGCCTGGCGTGCTCTCAGGAATCCCTTGGGCGGAGCCAATTCTGTGTCCTGGGCTGGCGGGAGTTCCATGGTCTGCAACGGATCCGCAATAAAGGAGCGCATGTAGGTATTGACGAAACAGGCCGAGGGCACAACGGGCACCCTTGTGAGCATTCCCTTCTCGGCATCCACACGGCCAGTCTCCTTGAGAACGCGGTCCGCGAACATGATGGTCTGGTTGTTCTGGAACATCTCGAGAATGCAGGTAGCGGTGACATCGTCCAGACACTCCATCATGTCTTTAGTGGCCTCGTAGGCGCGGGCACGACGATAATAGGCCTTGGCATAGCGCGGATTAAACTCCAGGGAGGCAGTGCAGTCATCCTTCACTTTGGACCACTTCTTGAGCATTTCATAGGAGGCGGCGCGGTTCTGGTAGAATATGGCCATATCGGTTCGGTGCTCCTTGGGACATTTGTCGATAGCCTTGTCGTAAAAATTTATGGCCTCGTCGTACTTGCCGTTCCGGTAGCAGATGTTGCCCTCGTTCTTGTAGTTGTTGGCTTCCTTCAGCGGCGACAGCTCCTCACCCAGCTCGGCTGACTTTTTCTTCCGTTCCAGCTCCTTGTCCGGTGCGGTACCGTCGAGGGAGATTCCCTGCTGCTCGATCTTGCCCTTGGCGCGCTTTTTATCCTCCCCATCCACATCCGTGGCCCTTCCGTCGGGCGCAGCGGTCCAGCGCTTTACCGCATATGTGCCCAACCCAATGGCCAGGGGAGCGCCGAGGAGTAGCGCAACCTGCCATTTCAGCTTCATCGAACCAATACTGAAGGACATCGCCATCGTGCCGGAAGCTTCTCAGTTGTGTGTTTGCGTGCACGGACTGCAAGAAGAGATAGGTTTAGTCAGCGGCGGATCGTCGGTAATTGTGTAATACACCGGCTGGCTTATCGCTCGTCGCCTTTGAGCCCGCTAAATGCCGGGCGGGGGGCACGTTTCTTCTTTTGCCTAACCCCCAACCCCATTGATTTTTCACACCCTCAAAAACTGCGGGGCCGGTTCCTCAACCCATACATCGAAAGGTACTCACACTTTGTCCAAACTTAAAACTGCTGTGAATTTAGCAAATATATAACGTTTTTTGAACTATTTTCAGTTAAAACTTTAGAAACTTGGATTTATTGTAACTCTTCCGAGCACACGAAGGAACAGTGTGACTAAGTAGCCCCGTTTTTTTTCGTTGAGAATGACAAGTTCTCCAAGTGAGCCGTGTCATGGAATCTATTGTATTCACAGCACGGTCACACTCCAATTGGAAAGTGTGTGAGCTTTACAGCTGCGGCCAAGTTACAAGCAACGAACGACAACTATTTAAAATGAACTAAATGAACTGAACGATTCTAGGCAAACAATTCTTTTTTTAATATAATTTACAAGAATTTTGTCATAAAACAAAATGAATATTTCGGCGTAATCCCTGGTTTTAATATTAATTATTTTAAAACAGAAAACCCTAAAGAATTGTCCTTTGCTGTCCTTCAGTACACTCATAACTTTATCAGCTGTCGCGTGCAAGTCACACAACAGCGCGTGCAAAACAAAATAAATAGAGGGAGGCATTTAAAATTACACTCAATGTTTTTACAAGTAATTCACTATAGTTGGAATACAGTTAGTCTAAGAGCGAATCTCCTCCTCCTCGCTGGCCGTACGCCCCGGGGCGGGTGCTGGAACCGTTGTTGCCGGCTTCTCGCTGTCGGTAGTCAGGACTTTTTGCAGATTCTCCGGCTTCACCAGGCCATGAGCGTCCGCGTAGTGCATGAGATCACATATTGTCGGCGATTCGACAACCAGGATGTACTGGCACGTCTTCGGCTCCAGCAGATACATGGACACAGCTGTGCCGCTGGTGGTTACCGGCGTGCAGGTTAGCTTGACGTCCACTTCTCGTGGCAATCCAGTACGGTCGCAGTGGGTGCCCTTGCCGTAATGATGCCAGATCGAGGACGTAAAGCCGGCACGCCGGGCGCCCTTATCCGGATTGATGTTGGCCCACTGGCGATGAGCCTCCTCGGAGAAATAGCCCAGGAACAGCTCCACCTCGCTGTTCTTGTCCTTGTGGAACTGTCGCACATGACGCCCATAGCAGAATTCATACTTCCACCAGCCGTTGCCCTGCAGAAAAGGTAAGATTAGTTTTAATCATAGATCAGTTGGGATCTCCTTACCCCAGTTAGGCAATTCTTGCCTGAAATGAATTCCTTTATGGGCGTCAGATCCGTGATGGGAGTGGGCACGGAGCCGCCGGCAGTTCGGCTTAGCAGAAGCTGTTGGTAGTCGCCGTCGACCTCAAGGTCCCCGTTGCTCATAAGTTCCAGAATGATTTTATCCACATCTCCGCTGTACTTGAAGGTAACCATTTCGCCATCAGCCTTGGGCCAGAGTTTGGCAGGCGGCTTGCTTTCCTTCTCCTTGGAAACGAGTAGATCCGCCTCTGATTCAGCCCACTCACTTAGTTCCGAACGCAGCATACTCAGTGGTCTGTGCGGCTCAGTTTCAGAGTTAAAGCACTTAATGGACAGCTCCTTAGTCTCCTCGGCATGGAAGCCAGGGATGACGCACAGCGCCGACGTGAGGATAATGGCTTCGTAATTACACGATGAGGTCTCCTTGAATGAGTAAATGTCGTCCTTGCCGTGCGGATAGCACACATAGCGAACTATTGTAGTGCGGGGAGCACCGATAATGTCGCACATGGTGCCATCGTTGAACTCCATCTCGAAGTAGGGATACCGGGTGTTGTCGATCTTGAGGGTCTTGTAATTCGGCTTGCCGCCATCCTTCAGTTCAGCCGCCCAGGCTTTGCTTAGCAGCTCTGTCTTGTCGTCACCCCACTTGCCCAAGTAAAATTCCTGGAACTTAATGTTCTTGCCCTCGCGCTCCTCATGGTACTGGCGCACATGGTGTCCGTGGCAGATTTCGTACGACCAGTAGGCTTCGATGCGATACGAACAGGTTAGAGCGGAGAATATGGGCTGCAACAGGCTAATGGGAGCTGGAGGATACATTAACAAAAAAGTTCCAGATGATTTCTCATTAAATACGCCTGAAACTTACACAACTCAGGCTTGTCGGATTTCTCCTCTTCCTTCTGACGCTCAAAAGTGGGAATCAGACATTCGTACTTCTCCTTGTCCGGTGTGTAGAACGTCCGCAGCTGGTTTCCCAAGTCCTAAGCGGTATTGAATCTTGAATTTCATAAAATTAGCAAAGTTTGTCAAACTCACTGGCTGTCCAATCAACTCGGGAACTTCAAAATCAATTTTATACAAAATGGAATCGTCAAAATCTTTGGCTTCGTGGGCAGCCGCTGCAGTGAACAGAGCCAAAACTAGCAATAGTTTTGTTACTCTTCTGTGAACGCTGTTCATTTTTGCTGATTTTTTAACACTTTAAATGCTTCTACATCGGTTTATTTTGTTGCAAACAACAAATATTTGTCAATTCATGAGCTACGTGTTGTTTTCCTCCAAAAATAATGAACAGCTGTGCTTCCGAGCAGCCGTTGCATTGTGAATGTGTGTTTGGGAGAAGAAGAATACGTATTCCGTTGTGTGAATGGTTGTTTTTAAAGAAGAAGAGAAGCATGTTTTAAAAAGGCCGTTATTTGCTTGACAATTGTTGAGCTTATAAAAAATATTGAATGTAACAAAAACTTAAGAATATTTGTTATTTACTTTTAATATTTATGAAGCATACTTTTCCAAAACTGTACTAATAAGGTTCATTTATACTTCCTGTAATTTAGTATCGCAAAATATAAGAATTTCAAACATTAAATATTACTTTTGCCTATATTTTGCGTCTTTTTTCTGTTGCCCTCTTTAAATAAAAGATCAAATATAAAACACACTTCAAAAGTTATCTTCAACATAATTTTATTTTCATTAACAATAATCGCGTATAGTTACAGATTCCCTATCTCATGCCCATTGCCGTGTCCGTTGTTTGGCCTGTGGACCAGCCGGGCTCCTTGGTCTTATCGTGATCCAGAGGCATCTTGTCGATGGCATCCAGTATAAATTTGACGGAGTGCGCCGTCCGTGGAATCCACTCCATGATGCGGGAGGCGGTCGAGACTGGCGGCGACGTCGTCGTATCGCCGTCGTCCACGAAATCAGCATCGCCCCCGGACAGAGAGCGAACGCCGCCGAGGTAATCCGTGTAGTCGTAGTCACTGGTCAACGGATTAACCTTGGAGTAGTAAATGGCGGCGAACGTCGAGTAGATGATCAGCAGAGCTGTGCCCACCTGTGATTTAAGGATGCGGATAAACGTAAGCATAAAGATTTAATGATAAGTATTGATTTTTTTCTGACCTGAAAGACAGCCCAAAACTTGTATGAACCCTCCGTGATGACGAAGTCATAGTAGCCTTTGAGGGGATCGCCCTTGATGTAGCGACCTTCGCCCACATCCGTGTCGGCCTTTTCCTCCGTCTCGGCATCTCGTCTGTGACGCAAACCTCGCACCGATCTTAAGCTGGCCTTTTCGCCTTTGCGTGATTCAACTTTGCCAGATAATGGTGTTACCGCCTCAACTTTCTCCACCTTCTCCGCCTGCTGCTGCTCTTCCTCCTCATCGGAGCTATCTGGAGCAGCCGTCGTGGTGGAAGTGGTCGTGCTTGTAGATTTTGTGGTCGTGGCTGTGGACTTCTTGTTTTGGTTCTTTTTGTCTCCCTCCACCCGTGGTGGTTTCTTAGAGTTGATCCTTGTTTTCTGCTGCTGCTGACGTAGTCGATCCTTCTCCGCCTGCTTCTGTGCCTGTTCCTTGCGGTACTTCTCTGTGCTCTGCTGATGGCGCTCGCTAACAGCGTTCCAGGCGCTCATCAGAGCCTGATACAGATCCCAGATCTGCTTCAGACTCTTCAACACGGTGACCAGTGTGGACTCACTCTGAACTTGGGGGACCACTGCGTTCTCGGAAGCGGGCTGCGATTGTTTGGCCATCTGTGTTTCCGAGTGTGGACGCGGCTGGAAGCCCATGGGATAGTCGTAGACCTCATCGTAGGCAGGATAAGGAGATCTAATAGTTAAAAAAAAGAAAAAATTACATTTATTTATTGAATAAATCCAATATTTTAATAGACATCTTTGTATGATTAGTTGTTATTGGTAATTTACATATAAAATTGCGAGATAATACCAAAATAATGTACAAACATATATATTTATATGTACCATTTGGTAATCTTCGAACTGCGCCTCATTTATTATTTACTTATAATATGCATTCGACTGATATGGAATTTGCGGAGTGTTTTCGTTCTTTATTTCGATTATTGTTAAGAAATGAGATCTAATTATTTATTTATTATTATTTTATTAAGCTTACTTCGCGAAACTAACGATTGTATACCTTTGCAGGAAATCAATCATAACTAAGCCAAAAATGTATTAATTTCAACTCGGAAAGCTTTTCTAATCTAATTTTTTATAGGTTAACAAATCTGCAAATGAAATTTAAAGATTAAAAATATTTAATTTTTTCTTAAATTTTTGACAATTTTAACGATGTAAACCCTTAAAAAATTTTGAAAAAATTATAAATTTTTTTTCTTGTCGAACATGGCTAGATCGATCCGGCTGTTGATTCTGATAAAGAATATATATGATTTATAGGGTCGGAAATGACTCCTTGACTGCGTAGCAAGCTTTTTAATGAAATTATAATACCCTGCGAGAGTATTAAACATATTAATATTTATGCCAAATTAAAACATGAATCTGGTCCAAGATAGTCATAGATAAAGGCTATCTTTAAAATACATATTATTTTTTAAGTGGGCAATTTATGGTGTGTCTTTCTTGTATACATAGTTTAAGGTATATCTTACCTATTGGGCGTAGCTTGAAGCTTTCTGTTATTCCCCTCAGCCACAGGGTGAGTGGCCACTTGAGCTGGTTTTTTTGCATACGACCAGGGAGCGTAGGAGGAATCATAGGGACGAGCCTGCGACGCCCTGCCCTCATCTGTTTCTGGCGAAGATGAGATATCCTCCTCAGCCGGCTGCTCCCTGGACTCTGGATAGGGGTATCGTCCTGGTCCATAGTCGTCTGCTACATCGTAGTAGGGATCCTGTTCGTAGGAGTCCTCTCTGCCCTGGGGCGGCCCGTAGGCATCTTGTCGCTGTCCCATTACTGGGTCCATGCTCTCCGCATTTACCACCACCGCCTGCTGCTCTTCGTAGTAGTTTCTTCCCTGCCCAGGCGGCGTAGGCTGCTCCGTGGCATTGCCAACTTCCCGAGCAATGCGCTCCACGGTGGCGACTTCCGTATCGTTCTCGGCTCCTGCCTTAAAGTGATTCCACATTCGTGTGAGGATCAGGAGATCGCTCTCGCCGGCGACATGGGTCTGTGCGCGTCCAGCTTCGATGACAGCTACTGCTGTTAAGGTGGTCACGAACAATAGCAGGGTGATCACTAGAAACCAAATTGGCGAGAGACGCCGCGGCGTCTTTGCTGACATCTCTTTGTAGGCTGACATTATCCGTTTTGCACTATTGTTTTCTTTCGTACCCGGAGAGAATCCCTTTCTTCTATCACAAGGAGACACAGCACGGCCAGACGGCTCGGAGTTTAATCGTCAACTAAACGGACAGTCCCAAATGCTGTTCCAGAAAAACTCCACCTTGGCGGATGGTGCTAATGGTGGACATGGGCATATCTAGAACATCGCCGTAGTAGTAGCTTACTCTTTGAAAGGTGCTAATCCGTAGGCCGCGTGCATCATCGTTATTGGGCCACTGCTCCAGTTTCTATTTAACGGTTCATCCGACTCCGAGTGCCACTCCAATTAACACCATATCCATACTCCATATAGCCCAGTACTCTCCATAACCCATCCGATTCGATCTTCTGCTCCATTCATTTATGCATAATCTCAGACCACAAATTCGTTTTTTTCGCGGTGAAAGTGTGCAATATGGTTCTCTTCTGGGAATATGGATGAAGGGGGAATCCGGGCCGAGGTATTTAGGAACTCGTAATTGGGTAGTACGGTTCTGTGTACCCATGGAGCCATCGTGGTCTGTCGTCTGTCGTGTGGCACGCGTAATCACGATCTGGGGGGCTTACACATTTACGAATACAATGCACACCTTCACAGCTTCACAGCTTCGCGTGTGTCGTTCATTATGGACCGAGAAAGCATTCCATTTCTACAATTAAGTTATCTTCGGGTAACCAACAAATAAGCATTTAGGGCCAGGTTACATCCTAGACAACAACAAAAGAAGCGCAATGAAAATAAGCCACACAATTCGGTGGTATTATTTTATTTAGTTTAAAAACTCTTTCTTAATTCATGAACAGACAACTTTAACAATTTGTTAAATACACAAGTATAACTTCAAATTTAGAGAAAACTCTACAAAAATATTTGTGTATCTTTAACAATTATAATTATCAACATAACATTCGTCGTTAACTAAAATATCTTAAATCAGTTGGTAGATTGTAAAATCACCTCAAAACTCCATTTGGACTGTAGAATCTAAAGGTACAGGATATATAGATAGAATTCTAATACAATTCGGGTATTTTGCTTTACTTTTATAATCAATTGCACAATAAATATTTAAATATTTCTTGTAATTTCACAATGACTTTTATACGAATTTAATGGACATTTATGGATGTACATAGATGTTATACATTTAAGATTTCTTATAGATTGATTTTTAATATTAAAAAGAAACTGAATAGTAAAGGGTAATAAGATACATTTACTTATGGTTGGCAACTTCCACTGACTTCTAGATCTTTCTAATGCGTCATTTGTTTACCGGCAAAACGCACCGAGACAAACTAGTTTCGTTACCCCCAAAACTGTTTACACGAGTTTGTTTAGTGAATTCTTACTTGTTCTCCTCTAAAAAAGCTCTGGTCGTAAACTTTTTTGTAGTTGTGATTGTTGTTTTGTTTGAAATCTTCATGTGTTGATAAAGTGCCAATGGCAAAATTCGATAAGCTTTTATGAAATGAATGAATAAACGCTAATACAATTTCTAGAATATTTTTTTATGTTTTCATTCATTAATTTTTGGAAATATTCTCTTTGAAAGATGAAGCAATTTCCAGAAAATCGTAATCAAACTTTGGAAGTGATAACAACCTTCTAGAAAAATTAATGAATAATAAAAATGCAATTTTGAAACAGATAAAACACTTCGAGAAATTCCAGTGGCAAATATTTGTCATTCGTGGGGGATGATTAATATTCGGCATACGAATATGTATAAGCATATAGGAAAACCACCTGATCGAGAGTCTGTTTTATTGTTTACCAAATATCAACAACGCAATTTAAAAAGCCGGCAAATGGCGCAAAGAGAGTAGCGCAAGAGAGAAAGAGTGTGGCGTTAGAGTGGACCTTTCTAGAAAAGTTTCATCGATCTATTTGTACGTGTGTTTGTATATGTTTCAGTTCGTTTGCTTGTTTGTGGGTGCGTGTTAATGGGAAAAAACATCGCTGTTGTAAGTTTCCACACAAAATGTAAAAATACATTTTAAGTATGGTGGAAAGACTATAAATTTTGATCAATATGCATAAATGCTCTTCACTTTCTCACTCACACAAGCTAACTAAAACCGGAAGATGTATTGAGCATGAAAATGTATGTAAGTTTATCAGACGTGTGTAAATTTTGAACTTCAATGGAAGGTCGCGGAAATATTTCCGCTTCAAAACTACAACACCTCATTTCTAAATGGCAAGCGCAAGTGCATCATACATACATACGTAAATAAATATGTATTCATATATATATGTACGATATTGCAGGGGAATCGATGACACTAAACAAAGAAAAAAAAACCCTGGTGCAATTGCAGTAGCGATAATCGAGGAGTTGGGTGCAAATGAGTTCAACTAAAAGGCTATAAATATGTTTATACGTGAGCTTGGAGAGCCAGAGGCGCACCAACACACTGACGGCATTGGAAAGCACTTTGCACGTACAGTGCATACAGGGACCAATACAAGCATCTTGGCTTTGGGCCGTTAAAATTGCTGCAAAAGTGAAACAAAAACAATTGCATTTTGAAAATAAATTCATCATTATTCAGTTTTGGTTTTCTCTTTATTTTATAAGTAATACCTAAATCAAACTTCATAATTTGAAACGCACTAATGCTTAGCAACTAAAACGTGTAAGTCTGAATTAGTTTAGGAATATTTAGAAGCTAAGAGTAGATCTGCCTTTTTTTGTGTTTGTGAAATTATAAGCAAAATAAAATTATTATAAAGTTCACAAAGTTTTACGCCGCATGAAACACAATGCAATTACTAATGCAATATGTATTCCCAGGTGGCTTTTGTTGTTCTCTCTTTCTTTTTCCTTCTCCTTTCAGCGACTGCTGTGACTTTTCAGTTTCAACCTTTTTTCTCGTTTAAATTCGAAGATTTCTTTTCTCTCGCACTCTCCCACGCGCTGCGTTCTCCGCCACTCTCTTTGCGTTCCCGTTGCCGTTCCCGCTCCTCCGATGCCCTGCATCAGTTCTTGCAGGCGGCGGCCTTCTTGTTGTTGTTGTTGGTGTTCATAAGCTTTGTGAGGATTTTGCGGGAGTGTCCGGAGGGATCAAAGTGATTGGTGTGCTCGGTGGCCTCCTTCTTGGAGCGCTGCTTGCCGCTGTGGCCAGAGAAGATGTGCTTGTCATGGTCGAAATTGTAGTGCTCGTACTCATCAAAGTGGGCCTCGGACATGGTTGTTGGTTTAGTTTCTAGTTTCTTGCAAAATTAACTGCGTTCTTGTTTCCTTTCTTCTGTTTCTTCTTCTTGGTCTCTGCAAATCGCAGGCTGAACGAGAATTTCCCAGGTGAGTCTCTGATTTTTCCACTTTTCGCTGAGCGAACGGAATTGAAGTTTTTTCGTCCGAGCCTCGGCTTTTTATACCCTGGCGAGCTTGCTTGGGGCCAGCGAAAAGCTCTCTCCGACAGAGTTGCCAGACTGGGAATAGCCACAACGATTACAGCTTATTTAGGCCCTATAATTGTAATTATTTGCATACGACAAATTAAGTTAAGGCAACTTTTACCAAAAGAAACTTAGTAAATAAGCTGAATATGAAGTTTACTGCTTTTTAATCCGTCACTATAAGTTGCCAACACTCTGACAACCCTTGGACTGCTCTCTCCCTCTCTGAGAGTCCAATAAGCTTGGCAATTTTTGCTGCGCAATTTAATTTTTTGTTGTTTACAAACTGCGCGGTAAACAAAAAAAAAAAAAAAACATACACCGCCAAACATATTCTTTGCCTTGCCCATTTATTGTAATTATTTCAGAATATTTTCATAATACACACGTTTCTGCAGCAAGTGGAAAGTGGTGTTATATAACACCTCATACATATTGGCCCCCAAGTAAAAGACCCCGAAAAGTGCATTTACCCAGAAATAACTTATTTATCGGCGGCCGGGGCAACGTGAGGGGCAGCGCATCGCCGCGCTTGGAGGTGCGTTAGAACCTGATCGATCGGCTGACCCAGTTCCTCCCTCTCAGTTCCCGTATAGCTTCTGTTTATTTCAGAATTACTATCGCGCCGCAGAGCTTTCCGTTTGTTTTGGTCTAATTGTTTTTATAGAAACACATCAGTTACGTAGCACTCAGGGGCTGATAAGGTTGGAACTCTCGCTCGGGTTAGTCATTGGGAGGCATTGGTTCTGCGGCTCCATCTGGAAACAACGCAATAGATTTTAATCACACCCAGTTTAGATAAGATAAATTTAGAACTACTGCCCCAACATTGTAGAATCTAGAAGTAACCTTCCACAATTTATGACAATGTTTACCTTACATTGGCATCCAATTAATTACTTTTCAAAAAATTTTAAATCATTTTGAATCTAACCTTTTTCTTAATGTAGTGACTCGAAAATAATTATAATAAAAACATTTTGCTTCATTGCATCCTGCGATCGCTGGGTATAATTTGTTCCCATCAAATTGATCATTCGTCAAAGATCGTATGATATCTGTGTATCATGTCATCTGTTATCAGATAATATTTAAGCTAGTCATAAGCCACCTTTGATTACACCTATTCGACAGTCTCCTTGGGCAGTAAAATTTTCAAACGCCTTTCGGTGTTTGTTTCCCTTTTCAGCTTTGCCTTTACGACTTCCTTAGCCTGTTTTTTTTTGGGCGATGGCACAGTCTCGATAATGGGCAGGTCAAAATCGTCGGGAAAGGAACTGTCCACAGTCTCCGAGAGTTCCAATTGCACCGCCTTTTCCGTGTGCACCCGTTGCACGTGCTCCTTCATTTTGTCGGAACGATGACTACTGAATCCACATAGCTGGCACTTGTAACGATTCGGTCCATTTTCTGTGTGCTTTAAAGCATGGCGCTTGAGATTCTTGCTCTGGCTAAACTTGCAACCGCAGATCTCGCAGATAAAGTCCCGTCCCTGCTTGTGTGTCTCGATATGCAGCTTGAGGTTCTCCTTGCGATTGGCTCGATGCTTACATCCCGGGACAGTGCAGGCGAAAAACTCGCCGGTGTGCAGCAGTTTGTGAGACTTGAGGGCCTTCATGTGGGTGGTGCTATAGCCGCAGACGTCGCACAGCATCTGTTTCTCGGGATTGTGCACCAGGATGTGATTGCTCAGGCCCTGTTTCCACTTGAAGCCCTTCCCGCAGTGCGGACAGATGTGCGGCGTTTCCGTCGAGTGCTTGGGCTGATGGACAAGCAGGGCTGCCCGCGTGGTAAACCGAATCCCGCACTGCAAGCAGAAGAAGGGCTTGCGCAAATCTCCGGAATGCCTGCGAAGGTGCCTGTCGTATTCGCGCCAGTGCAGGAATCCCACCTCACATAGAGAGCAAGTAAGGTGCGAGGGCTCACAGCTACCCATATGCTCGATCATCTTCTGAACCGGGTAGCACTTGAAGTCGCAGCCAATGCAATAGTTCACCTTACTGCTAGATTTCACAGCTCTGGGGTTCTTTAACTGAAAATTTAAATGGTTTCATAAGTATCAAAAAACAAATATATAACACGTCCTACAGCACCTTAAAGTAGCTCTGCTGATTCTCAAACACGTCCTCGGATTTCTTCACGGGATTCTCCAAACTCAGTTCATTATCTCCGGGAGCTATAATCTCTGAAGCTTCCTTCACCTCTCCCAATGGCTGCATCTGGTAGAGGTTCAGCAGCTCGGTAACCGCCAGTATTTGTGCCAATTCCCGGAAGTGTGGCTCGTGCTCCTTGGATACGGAAACAATGTCCTCGTAGAAGAAATCGACAATTGTATGCAGGCATTGAGTGCAGCTAAAGTTGCGGATGGTGATCTTCAGGGGGTTGTGAATGGAAAACTGCTGTTGCTTCTGGTTGGTGTTTATCAACTGACTCTGAGCGGCCAAGACGCAAAAGTGGACACTTAAACTCAGGGCATCGTCCGAATCCAGCTCGAGGAGCAAATCGCAGAATTGTCCCGTTCTCCGCTGGTTGTTTAGATAATTCGATACCTTAGAGTGCAAAGGTTGATGCAGTGTGGGCAGGGAGTGAATTGCCTGAGCGTGCAACATGTTTTTAAACGATTTTTAAAGGTAAACAACAAACAAAACAAAATTAAATGTTTGGGTTACAAGACGCCGAATCAGCTGTTCAATAGTGTGGCCAAGACCCGTATTTTCATAATACTGCCATTAAAATACTGAATGGTATTTTTAGACCGTTAGCTTTGTCCAAATTTATTTTAATTTAAAAATTTGAATTTATACCATTAAAGTTTTAAAAACAAATCCATAAAATTTTGATAAATTAATATGTATATCGTTTCGTTTAAAAAATGTTTCTTATTTATTTATACATTATCGAACATTTACTAATCATTAATTTAAAATTACTATTAAAACTGAAAAAATAGTTATAAAACATAAACAAAAAAGGTTCAAAATCTCTGATTTCTAAAATATCACGAAATAAATATAAAATAACTCGAAGAATGAATGGCGATTTCACTGGTTTAAGGAGGAAATATATTTGCTTATTACTTAACACTCAAATATCAAGTGAAAAATGAAAGTTGCCAAGTTGAATCCAAAACTAAACCCATCTCCCACAATCTCTTCCTGGCTTAGGTTCTCCCATTTCTGATCTGAGCTTCAGTTGAGAGGCGAAGCTGGCATCGAAATGACCTAAACTGTCGCTCGGTCGCTTTAAAGTTTAAATTAATATGTATATTTACGCGTTGCGGAGTTAAGCATAAATAATAGTAAAGCATCCTATTGTTCAGTCGCTTCCTACAGGAAATACATATATTTACAAAACCTCCGGAATCTTTTGTGTTCTTAAAACGAACAATTCACTGCCAATTAAGACCGAGTGTGAATAAATAAGATCTGATAATTTCTACATTCCTGAGAATTTTCCCGCGCCCATTGTACGGAGTCACAATTGTTCTAGTTACGCAGTCATTGAACATTTTAAATGCAATTTGTAGGCCAAATCACATTCAAAACTAAAGATTAATTACAGGGAAGCCTAAGGGCTAACAGAGAGTCTTAATTTGAACCGATATTGTTTTGAGGAAGTCTCAATATTTACATTACAATTTCAACACCGACTTTTCACACTAAGCTCTCTCGGTGTCAAGTTCCAATTGTTCGTACTGGTCGCCTATAGGAACCACTTACAGATAAGATCCACCTGGAGCTTGGGGCTTGGGGTCTCGGTTCATTAAGCGTGGAGCACTCGACGCAAACGGTTGTGATCTCTCTCGGGGTGTCGTGATTACTTTATTGCTCTGATTCCGATCCGCTGATTAATGCCAGTTGCAATCAGTCTGAATCAGCATTAATTCAATCAGAGGAAGTGAAATATGGTGGGAAAGGCGTTCCTGCTGGCGGTGTCAGTGCTGCTCGTCTCCTGGTCAGATGCGCAGACGTATCGGTTCGAGGATCCGAAGAGCCTTAAACTCTGGCTAACGATCAGTGCACGCAAACGGTTCTTGGAGGTCTCCTGGCGCAATGCTCCCGCGAGGAAAGGAGATCGTGTCCTGATCACCACTCAGGAGCCCCATGTTTTCCAGAAACGCCTCCGTCCCGTTGGCACTCCCTTGGCAGCCTTTCCCCGTGAAGAGGGAAGTGGTTCGGAAGAGGGATCTGGAAATTATGTGCCCATTAATGGGTACACGGATCCCAACCAATCCGTGAACCAGGAGTTCTGGGTTGCCAACGGTGGTGAGCTGGCCGTTCTGGCTGGGCTTCAACCGAATGTGGGTCTCTCCTCGCAGTGGTTCACCACCGGAGTACCCTTCGACTACGAACTGTCCAAGAATGTGACTGCGCAGACCCATTGCTACGGCTTTTGGGCCAGTTACATTAATGAAGATGGAGACATACTGGCGACAACGTGCCTTAAGGCCTTTCCCCGTTGGATGAACGACCTTAAGTCCAAAATAGGCGAGCTGCGTCTAAGGGATTTATTCATTCCCGGGACCCACGACTCCGGCTCGTATCGGCCTAACTTTGATCCGCTGCTCCGCGAAAGCCTGGTAACCAAGTACGCCCTGACACAGGACGATGACATACGGGGCCAGCTGATGCACGGAGTGCGCTATCTGGACATTCGTGTCGGTTACTATCGCAATTCCCCCGAGCAATTCTTCATATACCATGGAATCACAAAGCAGCGTCCGCTGCAGGAGGTCATCAACCAGGTGCGGGACTTTGTCCACGAGACCAACGAAATAATCATTTTTGGACTCAAGGAGTTTCCAATCGGTCAGGAAAATAGCTCAGAAACTTATCATTTGATACAATGTTTGTAATATATTTAAGGTTTTGGCAAGGGACTGGGAGTTCATCGCCTGCTGGTCACCTATCTGCGTGATCAGTTCCAGGACATCATAGCCCATCCCTCGCTAAACTGGAATGCATCGCTCCGTGATATTTGGGCCCGCAAGCAGAACGTGTTCCTGGCCTACGAGAAACAGGCCATGCTGGATGAGTTCCCAGAGACACTGTTTGGACCAGTGGACCAGCGATGGGGCAATGTACAGACTTGGCCGCGTCTGGAGAGATATTTGCGTAACATTAACGAGTTCGATGTAGCGTGAGTTTTGTCTCGATTAGATAAGATTCCCATTTATCTTTTTCCCTTTGTTCTCCCGCAGACGATTCTACAGCCGTCCAATAGCCGATATGGCGGAGTTGACCCCAGAGACCTGGGACGTAATCCTGGACAAGCACGGTGGTCTGCGTAAGATGGCTGACAATGTGAACTGGCGGATTTCGCTTCTCTACCGGGATGAGTTGGGCACTCATGCAAATATTGTGGCAGCGGACTTTATACGCGGCACAACCCTCGTAGAAACGGCTATGGATTTTAATCTTCGTAAGATTTACGAAGATGCTTCTACGTAGACGAGTGGGGATGGTCAGGTTAACATCTAAAAATATAAATATTTTACATATTTTCGAATACATGTATATCGTAATTGCAGTGAGCACTCTAAAGTCATATCACTTGAAAAATAGGCCTGAAGATTGCACTCATTTCTTGGAGTACATTTCTTTGTGAAAATTGTTTGCATACTTGTAGACACAATTTACAAATTTTTTCAAATCAAATGCGATTTATTGGGCACCCCTACTGACTCGTTTTTTTTTTTGTGAATTCAGATAAAGAATTTAACCTTATATAATTAAGTTTAATGTTATACAAGGGATCCACCAAAAACAAAGAATTGAAATCCATTACCGACTTTGTTTGCAATAATACATTTAATTTGCTAAGCGATTAAGTTAAAAAACATCAATATATGTTGCTTATTATTGTACTGCTGTGTTGTTGCTTCCCTAAACACGTCACATTTTATAGATTGTTCCCATCAAAGCGTATTTCCTGTTTATGCTACAAAAGGAATTAGGAATCAGCACCTAGCCGTAAACTATAAAGTAAACTTTTAGTGGGAAGTAAGCCGAAAAAGGCCAATATCGGGCTATCTATCTTCGTTTAAAACCTGTTAACTGAGGAGCTAGCGTGCTCAAATAAATATGGTTAAACTATTATAAATTCCAATCGATGGCGCCGATTTCGTTTTGAGAAATGCCAAAATGGCCTAGCACAAAAAATATCATACAAATGGGGGCAGGGGTTTTCCTCTTAAAACTTATAACTGATTTAGATCTCAAATATAATAGATTTGAGTTTCACAATTTGTTTTCTTTTAGTATTTTTGAATATCAAATACGAGTGTTTGAACTAAATGCGCCAAGTTCTTTGTGGGTGAGTTCTGCATATTCTACTTTAGGGCCTCGTTAGACTCAATGACGGTGGTATTGAAGATGGCCCGGCAAATCTCTACCACGGAGTTGGACAGCCGCCCGTAGCACTTGGGTTTCTTTTGCCAGGCGATAAAGATGTAGTAGAACGGAATGCCAGCCAGGGTAATGCCGATGCCAACGAGTAGATTTCCTGGTTCATCCAAATTCGGAAGCAGTACCAGCGCCACACAGCTCACCATGAATATAATGGGCAGCGCGAGATTTACTTTAATGGGTCGCGGCAGGTCGGGCCTGAAATAAATGTATTATTTATCGTTTAGAATCTTTATCATATTAAGAAAGTATCTTGTAAGGTATACAACTACTAACCTCTTGTGCCTTAGCCACAACATCCCGGCTATGCTGGCCACCACTGACAGCCATAAAACCGAGCTGAAGTAGTTTATCAACTGGTATACATTATCCGTCAGTAACATGAGCAATGACATCAGGCACTTGGAAAAATAAATATGGAAATTGAGTAGTTAATTGTTCCCAAGAAAAATGCAAAATGCCAATTCAAACTTACGGTGAAAATCAAGGAAGGAATGGGCGTCTGCTGCTTGACGTGGAACAGCTGGAAAAACTTGGGCAGATGCCCCTCCTGAGCGCCAGTGGCGAACAGTCGCGCCGATGTGAATAGGACTCCGTTCACCCCGCCAAAGGTACTCAACGCCACGAAAATGGGCACCATAAAGGCCAAGGGCCCAAAGACGCGATTACCAAAGGTCACAGCAACGGCCAATGAACTGAGCATCTCCGGCTTGTTGACCACGGCGAAATAAGCCAAATTGACCAGAACATAGATTCCTGTGACCAGAGGCATGGCTATCCAAATGGCACGCGGCAAGTTTCTGCAATGAAAAAATTATATAGTTAAACGGTTATTTCTAGAAACAATTAAAATTCGTGACCAAGTTGCGTAAAGTTTCGATAAGTCCACAAATATACAAATGGAAATATTGGTTTTATGTGGAAACAAGAACGTGCTGTTTCCAGATCTGACTCTTGGCGGGGGTGGAGCACTTAAATTGATTGCTGCGCTTCTCGAGAGTAAATTGAATTCGTTAAAGAAAAAAAAGGAAAGCTGAAGAAGCATCCTCCTTCATCCCTCCCTCCCACTCAGACGTATGGCATCAAGGACGCTCAACAAGTTTCAACTTGTTGCTGCCTGCGCATGACGCAAACGGCATGACTAGGATAAAGAATCCTTGACAAACCATTTGTCTTGTCTTGAACGAAAAGTAGAATGGGCCACTTTACTCACTTGTACGGATCCTGCAGCTCCTCGGTAACAAAGTTCAAGTAGTTCCAGCCGCCAAAGGCAAACAGACCGTTGTAGAAGGCATAGCCAATGTTGCGGGCTGTGTATGTGCCCTCCCACGGATTGTTAAAGTTCTCCAGCTGACCCGTGGCCATGTAGTAGAGTCCGGCCAGAATAATCATGATGAGGGCCAGCAGTTTGCCCACCGTGAATACATCCTGCACCTTCATCGAAACCTTAACGGACAGACAGTTGATGGCCGTAAGCAGAGCTAGGGGAATAAGGGAGGAATATTTTTTGTTGCACAGATGGGGTGAGGCTTTCCCTGGAGTGACTCACTTAAACAAATGGCAGCGAGGAGCTTCACGGCATTCTCAGGCGGATCACAGTCCTCGAAGAACGGCTTGGCTGCATAATGGGCGAAGGTCAGAGCCACAATGGTCTGTATGAAATAATAAATTGATTACAAATTAATTTGTAACAAAATTAAATCGTAAATTCTAAGTCAGCGAAAGTTGTTTTCAAATGTTTTATTCCGTAATTGAATTCAATTCAGTTTGAAGGTAGTCCGTCGTCGTCACTTAATAAAGTTTTATTTATTTGCCTCAACAACCAATCAATCAAAGCAAATAAATATTTCGTAATTCAATTGATATATAGCAGGCACACTGACCTGCGTGGTTGGCCGGATGATGAGCAGTGCTATCCACAGACGCAGGAAGCCCACGAGCGGTCCGAAGGACACCAGCAGATAGGCATAATCCCCGCCAGATCTCGTGATGCTTGTGCCCAGCTCGGCATAGCAAAGAGCTCCAATGGTGGACAGAATCCCACAAGCAGACCAAATCAACAGAGAGCTTCCCACAGATCTAGGAAAAATATACGAAGATAAAGTAAATAAACAATTTTGGGAGAGAGATAAAGAAATAAATCAACTTTTAAATACAGTTTGAGCTCCCCTAGCGTTATACAAAATGTAAATAAATAAAAAACAAAAGCAGCTTGCAAATAGAAATTAAACGTTTCGGAAAAAGTAAATAAACTGCTGAATTAGAATATCAATACAGAGAGTTCTTTTAAGTTTAAAGTTTCAATTAACAAAGCAGTGCTAACTTTAAGTTGTTAAACTAAGTAAGACATATTAATCTTATTAATATATTAATCACATATGTATGTAGTTATCTGGACTTGAACAATTTATGTACAATATTTCTAAAGAACATTACTTAAAAAAACGTTCATAAATTGACTGACAAATGCGTTTAATAAATTATTTCCGTAAGTGGGAACTTCCGACATTCGTAAGGAGTTTTCGCCCAACCTTTTTGTTTATCAATAATTTGGAAGTTGACACGCCTTCTTGTAATGTTAAAAAACTTTAAAGCTGACGCAATATTTAAGCAAAATTGCGAGTGAGAGCACTTTTTCAAGGGAAAAAAATCGACAACTAATAAATTTCTCTTAATTGGTGCGACAATAAAACCATTAATTAACAGTTAAATTGACCTTTTTTGTGAATAAATTGAATTAAGGATGATACTATGTATCGCATAAAAACTTACTCGGTGTAGTAGAAGACTCCTGTGGGGGCTATGAAGATGCCCGATCCGATAATAGTTCCCACTATAATGGCCACACCATTGATGAGGGTCAACTTCCGTTTCAGGACAATTTTCTCGTCCGCCTCCTCTTCTGCTGGGGCAGCTGAACTGCGTCCGTTTGGCTCCACCAGGCTGGTGGTCACTCCATTGGCATATCTGTCCGTCATGATGCTTGGGGGCTGAAGTGTGATTCTCCTCTAGTGGCAAATAGTTGGCATTGCCACTGGAAAGTGAAAGGGGAAGACTAAGTCTAAAACTAAAATAAGTGCCACTTTATGGGAGGGAACCCGCGTCTTATCAGGGCAAACGAGAGCTATTCCAGCACGTGCAATAAACCTGTTGGCTCTTCTTTATTGTCTTAATACTTGTCAATTGCAGCCTTGACTTGTTCGTTGTTGCGCTGGCACCACAAACTAATCTCCCGCTGTCACAGACATAAACTTTAATTATGTTTTTTCGACACTATCTCCTCCTTCGTTCGCAAACAGAACGGAGCTTTAAAGTGGGCATGGGAATCGGGGAGGGGAGATGGGGTGTGACTGTGCGTATGCCTTCGTCGCCGCGTGCTAATTTTCACAGTTTCGTCATCGCGAAGCATACAGCGACGCGTGGCACTGAAAAATTGCAGTTGTAGCTGCTGTAGGTTTACTCGCGTTTAATTTTCTTTTTTGCAACGTTTTGGAATGCAGTTTTCGTTGATTACTTCTTCGGCTTATCTTGTTTTGCTGTAAATCGTGATTTATTACCTCAAGCGCGACACAACGGAACGGCTTCAACTGCGGACAGCGACTGTGCGTTGGCATCGAGACCGGCATTTTCATACTAAAATTAATTTCAACCCCAAAACGACGGAGAGCGGCGCAATTCGCGCGAGTGCGTCATAGCAAATGCTGAAGAGAGAGAAATAAACTCTCAAAACCGGAAATTGGAATTTAGAGTTGTATTGATTGTTTACAAACGAAAATGTGTCATTGCCATTAAAACAGAAATGTAAATAATTGTAACTTGAACAATAGACTCAAGTTTGATGTAATTGGCAATTAAAAAATATAACAATTTGGATATATAAAAAACATGCCACTTCGTATTTGAATGTCGATGACAGTAATAGTGAATGGGTTTATCGATAAGCATAACAAACATATGCGCAAAAGCTTGAGCTGCCAAAAATTTTTTTGGTGAGTTTTAATTCACTATAAGGACATGATTTAAAAGAGAATATTTTTTAAACATTTGTAATTTTTTTTCTTAATTTATTAGAATTGTATACCATGTTTGCATGGAGCCTTTGATTTTGAATAGTCGATAACAGACCGAATTCAAGTGCCGCCGTTGCGAAGCAGTCACTTGGTTGGACTATCGATACATCGCATCGCAGTCTGTACGGTCACACTGGTCACTATTTCTTTTTAGTTTTTGTTTTGGTAATCGCACGTGTTCCATATTAAAGAAAACGAAAAACCAACAATGTCGGACAAGTGAGTGGTTTAAAACTGCAAAAACCTGCTAAACATTACTAATTAAACTCGATTCCGTTCGCAGATACGCGGTGCCAAACAAATTGCCTGGCAAAACAGTCTCTGTGCTAAGGCATCGCAAGAGGCGAATTCGCCAGGATCAGTCGGTCGTCGAGCAGAGGATAAGTGATCGCATCAAGCGCCGCAATGCTCTCCACAAGCACCACAAGTTCCGGCGTGCCGAATCCTTCGTGATGGGCTACCTGAAAGCGGAGCGCACGGCTAAACGGATCAAGCAAACGATACTGCGCACTAACATTACCGAGCAGAGTGCCGAAGCTGCCCAGGACTCCAACCCTAAGCTGCTGTTTGTGATGCGGCATGCGGGCAAGAAGATCTTCGACAAGACCACTGCAGAAATATTTAAAACATTGCGCATGCCCCAGCGTCACAACGCAGTATTCCTGGAGAACACCAAGGAGAATCAGCTTCTGCTGCGCGTGATCGAGCCTTTTGTGGTCTATGGCAATCCCTCGCTTAGCTCAATTCGCGAGCTGATCTTTAAGAAGGGTTTCGCCCGTATCAATGACAAGAAAACGGCCATCCAGTCCAACACAATGGTGGAAGAGCAGCTGGGCGAGAAGGGTGTTATCTGCTTGGAGGATATCATTCACGAGATCTGTACAGTGGGTCCGAACTTTGCGGCCGTCAACGAGTTTTTGTGCGCCTTTACGGTAGGTTTTCTCCACATTTCGGGATATACATATTTGATTATAATCTCAAATTCGTTCTGCTTGCAGTTGTCGAGTCCCAGCAATGGCTGGCAGAAGAAGGTCTCCGTCTCCTATAAGCGCGGTGGCGAATACGGCGACCGAGGCAATGCCATAAACGAACTGATTGCCCGCTGCCTGTAGAGACCATAAGCTAGTAGACCCTTTAGTGATTGTTCAACTTAAATAAGCCGTATATACACATTAAAACATAAACATGCCTTAACATTTTCTCTTTTAAATGCATCGTCTATAAAGTTAGCTCACTGTAAGCCGCCCATAAAAGCAATCCTCAGACCATTAAGCAACCACATGAACGTTCTCTAACGACGTTCCTCATTATCCTATACGTTTATCAGCATGTTAAGCCCCAACCACGAAACAAATTCCTGCCTTCTGGCTGGCCTTGCGTGTCTTTGCCAAGTTCCCAAATTGAACAAACCAAAGAATCAACTTTTCTGCTACGAATAATAAATAAATAACTCATAACCGGGCAAGGGTGCAGGATGGAAGGGAAAGGAATGCCAAAAAAGTGAGCTACTTGTTGCCACGAGGGAGGGAAAGTTGTTTTCCGATTAGTCCAAGTCAGTACCACTAACCTAGTGCAACTTGGGACGTGGTATCCATCGAATCGTAGACATATAAAAGCATAGATATCTTTTGTATGGACATTATGAAACAATTTTGGTTTACAATACATATATTAAATTCTGTGTGAATCGCTCTAAGATGGAGAAGGGGGAGAAAGTTGATTCCAATCTGAGTCAAGTCTTGGCCAAATCCCTTAAGGAACCCATTCTGGGCAAGCACTTTTCTCTGCCTGGACGGCCAAGCCAAAAGCAGACCATCGAACTGGACACCAGTCAAAGCTACATTGCTGTGTATACACACCTCAAGGTCCACGCCGCGGAAATGCCGGATAGGTTGCCTACGCCGGAACACCTTGTTCGATCCACTGCAGAGGGAAAGCCCAAAAATCGAGCTTCAAAAAATACTAACCAAGCCAATAGATATTAAGTATTGTGACCACAGTTCAAATTACCTACGTTATCATAAACTAAAATTTTAAAAGGTCAGCCGAGATACATGTGTTGTTATTTTCCACAAATAAAACGTTGAAATACATTTTGCATTGCTTTAATTGTTAAATATGTAATCAGTGATAATCAAATATAACATTGCATCTTTAATGCATCCCAATTGATGTGTGCTTTCAATATGCATCCTCAAATATGTCAGTTAAATTGCATCCATTCGTTAATATCTGTGGTCCATGTTTGTATCAACTCATTTCGATAGGTTTGCATCCATTCGAAAACATGTGTGCTACCTCAAATATGCCGGTTAAATTGCATCCATTCGTTAATATCTGTGGTCTATGTTTGTATCAACTCATTTCGATAGGTTTGCATCCATTCGAAAACATGTGTGCTTCAAGTGTGCATCCGAAGTTCTTTTTTTTTTGTTTTTGATTGCATCCATTTGTAAATAGGTGTGCTTCAAGTGAGCATCCTAAATTCTTTTTTTTTTTTTTGATTGCATCCATTTGTAAAACTGTAGTGTTTTTGTCTGATCTTTCACAAAAGTAAACGGAACTACTAGTCTTTTTGTGTCACCCTCACTCTCCCTCAATTCTGCAGGATACGCACGGCGTTGTACATCTGGGCGATGATGGGCAACAGCTTGGACTCGCGTCGGCAGAGGCACTTGTAGGCATGAGACAACAGGCGGTCGACGGCAGCCACATCAATCTCGTCCGGCTTGGTAGCCGCTATCTGCACGTTGTGCTCCGTCAGCGGTTCCTTCTGCGAAGACCAGTCTTGAAAGTCAATACTGCGGGTGATAAACGCTGGCCGCACTTACCAGGTTGTCCAGGTAGGCCAGCAACTGATGTCCTACAGAGGCAATCTTGAGGAACGTGGACTGCGAGCTCTCCGCGTAGAGATTGAGCCTTCTGCCGGCAATCTCCAGCAACAGCCTGCCCAGCTCCTCGTCCTCAGCGATATGGGGGAGCAGCATCTGGCCCTCGGCATCATAGCCAAACGCATATAGCTCCACTACCTGAAGGAGAGGGGAAAATATTATTTTTCTTCTCCAGTGTTTCGTGTTTCCGTTTAAGCAACTGAACTAGGTATGAAGGAACTGTATCATGGCTGTGAAGTGTTCATTAAATACATTTCATGGATTGCTACGATGCCAGTTTTCAATAAACAAAGGTTCTTGGTTTACCTGTCGCCTCAAAATGGGCAGCTTGTCCACTTCCCAGCTGTCAGCCAGTGCACAGATCTTGGACATGTAGAAGACGTGATCGAGTATATACAGTTGCTCAAGGTCCTCTCTGATCAGGTCCATGGTGGCGGAAACAACGCGGCACAGGAAGTCTGTGCGCACCTGCTGCAGGACAAGATCCGGCGCGGGCAACACATAGGGCAGCTCCTTGTTGATATCCGCGAGCAGCGCCTTGTTGCCCATTGAGTCGAAGAGTGTAGTCAGCGGCTTGGGAATGCGCAACTGGAAAAAGGCCACGAAATGAAGGACACTACACAGCTCAGTTTGTAGTTGAAGCAGCTGTGGCATTGCGTGATGTTGCTGGAGGGCCAAGAACTGTAGCGGCAATGCTCCCTCGCTGAGGGACTGCTCGAACTGCAGCTCCCGCTTGTCGTGCTCCATCGAGGTGGAAAAGTGCTCCAAAAACTCCAGGCTGAGCTCGAGGAACTCGGGCACCTTCCCCGCCGACATCTCCAGGTCCTGCTGGCACATTTTGTCCACAGGCAGGCGGCCCACCTTCTGCATTAGCTTTGCCGCAGCCTGGAGGGGAAACTTTAGTGTGGCGTTCCATAGCATGCAGCAGATACCGTGCTTCAGGGCCCAGTCTGGTTTTCGGAACTGGTTCAGGCAGAGAAGAGCTGCCCTCAAGTGATCGAGCGATGACAGCTGCTTGCTCCACTGTACCATGTACTGCCACGACATGAGGCTCAGGAGAACGCCCGACTCTAAGCTAAAGGGAAAGTGGGCTCGGAGCAGAGCCAAACGCTCGAGGATAGGCTCGGAGGCCTCCCTGGTTGGATCCTGCACCTCCTTGGCCATTTCCAAGTCTTCTTCGGAATCGGTATCCGCTTTAGAGAGATCTTCATTTGACTCTGGTTTGGCTTTTGTTTTTGTCTCTTCATCAGTCTCTTTTTCAGGCGCCGAAATCTCCAGAACTTTACTCGGATGCAATTGTGCACTGATCAGCCACTTGGCTGTGAGTTCTGTTACGATACCTTTTCCATTACTCACAATGCTCTTGAGACTGCAGTCGGGCGGCTCGTAGGGCATTTCCGGACCTACAGGATCCCTACAGGTGAGTGGCTTACTGTAATGGAAGTAGCTGTTAGTAAACGAGTACGTCAAGTATTTAGTAGTGCCATTCTTACCCCAGAATAGCCCCCAAAACGGCCACATCCTCCAGCTTGCCGGTGAGCAATCCCCACTGAGCCTCGTCGTGGGAGATCCGTTCCCAGCGTTCTTCATCTTCGTTTAGCGAGGATTCGTCACAAGATCCCTGCTCAGAAATGCTTTAGTATATTGGTATCTGAATCCAAATAAGCACTCACCTCCTTGCGACTCCGCCATAACCTGCTCGCCACCGTTTTGCAGACAATGGCAACAAGCAGTCCGGAGAACTGTTTGCTCTCCAGAAGCAGCTCGCGCACCGCCTGCCACCATGGAGAGATGGCATTGTAGGCATAGTCGTGAATGTGCTCTCCAGCCAGATCACAAATGGTCTGCACCATGGCGGCAATCCTGGACATGTCCTCAACGACTTCATCACTGAAACAAAAAGCAGAGAGGGATGTTAACAAAGGCAAATTATGAAAAATAAATGCTTCTCCTACCAGTTATTGTACTTAAAAGGCTTCTCCAGCCAGAACCAAATGATCAGTGTGAGCAGATCCATGCTGGGCAGGCAGGCTTGATGGATCCACTCCTTGAATTGCCCAAAGCACAAGCCCTGAGCGAAGAACTGACTGAAGAGGTCGATGCTAACGCTACCAAACTTGTCGGACTTTTCCGGCAGCAAGCTGATGCCATCAGGACTTTCTATGTTGAAGATGCTCAGGTAATCCACAAACTCCTCGGTTTTGTGCTCTCCGTGCAGCTTAAAACTAACCTCGCGAGCTGTGGCGGGCTTAGCCTCATCCTTGCCATCGTCCAGGAGCAAAACAAGTTTGTTAATGGTCACCAGATCGGCATCAGAGAGCTCGAGGTGATCTATCGGTGGTTCGTTGTCACCCCGTTGATTGGCTTGACTCAAGGCCAAGTAGAGATCGGTCAGCCGTTTGTAGTTCTGAATTTGGTGCAGAAACTCTTGGGATGTGGTAGAGTCGGGCAGGGGCTTCTCAATGAACGAGTTGATGATGCACTGGAACACAACAGGCTGTAGCTTCTTGCTCTTGAGCAGCATCTCCAGGCACTGCTGCCGCACCTCCAGCGTCTGCAGTTCACGGGCTAGCTCGGCAATTTCCTCCAGTTTGGCATCGCCATGGTTTGCGGTCCTCAGTTGATTCCTAAGACGCCTCAACATGTGGATATCCCGAGAAGTCTGCGAACTGGTTTCGCTGAGAGCATAATGAAACGGAATAAGCACCTCCTTCAGGCTTCCATCGGTGGGATCAAGGAATAGACAGTGGTTGATGGGTAGCGTCTTGCGGGATTGACTGCTGCCAGATGAGGATCCTCCACTACTGACAGCGCCCAAAGCACTGTGATTGTTATAAACCAACTGACCGCTCTTGGAGACATTAAACGCGGCCACCTTAGGCCCATTTTGCAAGGCCCAAATATCCAGGCAGCCCAAACGTGGCGCATAGATGACCAGAAACAAGGCCTTTCGCTTGTGAGTCTTGATTCCGCGCACAGATCGCTCTTTAACGGGAACGAAGGCACACTGGGCATCCCGGTAGCCCTTCCACACGCGCAGAATGATAGCCTGCTGCGTGTCCACCAGCATCACTCGGTCTAGATTGTCCGTGACGACTGCCAGCCGACCTCCAGGTGCAACAGCCAAGGTGAGGCCATCTCGTTTGCCATCGTACAGGCGACAGCGAATCCTCATCGGCGCTTCCTTAGTGGGCACGGGCAGTGGTGACTCTTCGGGCGATGGCAATGGCTCCGGAGCTCGTCGAAAAATGCCGCCCAGCAGGTTCTTGTACGCTATTCCTATAACATCTTTGGCCACCTCGCCTAGCGACATGGTTTTGTAGCCCTCCTCGGCGTCAAAGAAGCCCAGATAGGGCTCTGCTCCGGCAGCCAGCACCTGGGCGCTTCTCGGCGGCGTTGCGTGCACCTTGGCGAAATAGCCATGTCCGATGCTCTGCTGCACAATGTGGTCGTATGTCGGTGGTCGTTGAGTGCTCGAAATTGCAGCGTCGTTGATCACCGCCTCTTTTTCCTGCTTGAATTTGTACTTCTGGAATGGCACCACATCGGCTGTGGGATATGAGCCCCGCTCCAGGGCTCCGCGCTGTACGTTGTGGCGGCAGTTGGTGAGAGTGGGCAAGATGTCCTGGCCTTGGACGAAGCATATACAGCGCGGGTATACAATGTACAGTAGGAAATCACCCTCAGAATGGCGGGGCGGCGATTGAAGCTTGACTCCTATTACTGGATCCTCCTGGCAGCTGCAAAATGAATTTTTTAATAGAAACCTTAATAATGTGAGATTTTTTTCGACTCACCACTGAGAAAAAAGCTTTACGCCCGAGTCTGTGTAAAAGACGACGAGGCCCGAGACCAGGCCCACTGCCACGCACGTCCATTCGACGGCTCCGTCGGTGCTCCGTCGGCTCTGAGTCATTGGGAGACAGGTGAGGCTGGTCACGATCTGATTTGCATCCTCCAGCTCACCACACCATCCCAAGGCGTAGGTATTGTTGGCATTACCATGGCTATTCCAGCAGGTGGAAAGAAATGCCAACCTTTCCCCCACTGCCAAGGCTATCAACTCGCCAGTGGGCGATATGGCATAGTTGACCGCATTTAACCAGTTGTCATCTGTTTGATGCGAAAAAACCAATTAACGTCTGAAGAGCGTTTTGTAAGGTTCACTTTCTCACCATGTCCGAGACCAAAATACTCTTGAACTTTTTTAAAATCGCGAATTTCTCCGCAATGTTTTACTTCACAAGTCATTGTTTTGTTTTTGTCTGTCTTTCTTTGTACCGTCCCGCCAACTGGCCACACAGTCAGCTGTTTTTTATGTCTCAATGGCGCTGGGCACACTGACATTACTTTGTTTTGCTATAATCAACGGTTTAGATAGACTTTAGATATAGATATTTATTAATGGAACTCCTCTGGCAAATATTTCTGGCTTTCTTAAGGTCATATGATGTTAAAAAAGGGAAGTGGTTGCCAAAGGTCATATATATTCCGACTCGCCATTAAAATTCTAATAAATTATAAGTAATATAAAAAGAACAAATTTTTTTTTCCAAAATTTTACCCAATTTAAAAAAAAAATTTAAAAGGGGTTACATCGTTAAAATTAAAAAAATTTAGAAAAAATTTTTCAAAAGAAAAGTTTTTTGATTTTGCAAATTTGTAAAACCAATAAAAACTAACACAGAAAAGTTTTCCGAATTAAATTTGATGCTTTTTGACTTAGTTATAGCTTTTTGAATATTTGTTTTGTCAAAGAAATCAAATTTTTGTTTTCCCCGGAAGTTTATTTGTTCGGCATACACTTATTAAATATTTCGAATCATACTCCAATATAATATTATTGTACTCGTTTTACGATCTACGCTAGGGTAAAACTAAATTAAATCCGACTCCACGCCACTGTCGATGTAATCCTTGAGCATGAGGCCACAATGATCTGGCAAGAGTCTCGTCCAGTTGTTGATGTGGAGCAGGCAACTGGGAATGGTAACCTCCATGACATCGGAGCGGTGCGCCTCCACTATGCGCCGGGCCACCTGTTTGGGATCCAGTAGGCCCAGGATTGAGGGGAACTTCACTTTGGGATGCTTGCACAGGCCAGTGTTGGTCATATACGGGAAGATGGTGGTGGTCTTGATCTGTTAATTTTTAATTAATTCATTTCGAACAATTTAAAGAGATTTCTCCTAATTTACCAGATCCCTGTAGGGTCCCTCTCGCAGCTCCGCATGGAGGGACTCCATGAGCCCGCGTACCGCGAACTTTGTGGCACAGTAAGGAACCAAGTTGGCAATTCCCACTAGACCTGCTATGGAGGAGAGGCAGATGATGTGGCCACGGTTCTTCTCCTGCATGTGACTCAGGAAGGCCTGAATTGTCCAGAACTGCGAGAAGACATTCACATCGAACACTCGCTGGATCTCCTCGGCCGACTGCTGTAGGATCGGATGAGTGGGCATTATGCCCACATTATTCACCAGTACCGAAATGGGTCCAACTTCCGCCTTGACCCGATCCGCCAGCGCCATTACCTCATTCCGCTTGGACACGTCGCAGCTGCCGGAGTCAAAGCTAGATTTTTAGTTCAAATTTCTCAAAACTTAAGTTCATACCTGAAACCGTGTACATTTCCGAGATTCAGGCGCCTGGCTTTATGGACTGTCTGCTGGTTGTTCTTCTCGTCGATGTCCACACAAACGACTGTGCTGCCTAGAGAGGCGTAGTGAAGGGCCAGTTCCCGACCGATTCCATGTCCCGTTCCAGTAATCTTAAAGGATAAAGCAAGCGAATTTGAATTACCAAAATATTATTCTTGAGAATATATTAATTTTGTTCTCTTACCAGTATTATTTCCCCACTGACATCCTTCTGATGCTTGGGCAAGAACGTTTGGACCAGAGTAACGAATAACTCTAGAATAATGCGCACGAAGAGCACCAAGAACTGCAGGATGTCCTGAAGGACATCAAAAATGCGCTTCGAAGCGGGGGTGGTGCTGAAATAAAGAACAAAAGTCCATTTGGGCATTTATCAAAACGACAATTACCAAACAATTAGTGGACACTCCAGCAGTTGGCCAATATTTGCTGAAAACTGAGTCTCGGCCAGCCCCGAAATGATTTAATTTATCTATTTGTATGCGCCCGCTGCATGTGCAATGTTCAAACGCCAGTTCAGACAGCATTGGCGGTCACCGGACTTTGCCAGCCCCCATAATATAGTACAACATAAGATAATGGAGAATGGGCCTGAGACAGAGACTGCCTCGAGTATATTGACACTGGGTCTTGGCCCCCTTTTCGGCTACTCGAGGGAGCTGAGCCAATAACTACAGTAAAAGCTCCTTGGGATGGAAGTGAAGGGTCGCAACTACGAGACGTTTATATAATTTTATGGTTATGAGCTGTTGTTACATATATTTTAATTTGATTTTGAGCTATGAAAATATTTCAAAATAATCCCTTAAGTAACAACTTTATAGCTTATTTGAAACCAAGTTTATTTCTATTTGAATATAGTTAACTGCTTAGCTAAGGGTAGATGTTTTCTAAAAACAAAAATTCTATTAATCTATTGCCTATAAAATATCAAATAAGTAAAATGGTCCGTCAAGGAGAGCCTTACTGTCTTGGGAGATTATAAATTGCAATGCCGACTCATCCCGGCATTCAAGCTTATATTTACTTATGGGGATACTTAGTGGCAATCATTAGCACTTCACTTACTGAATAATTTCGCGTTCTATCATGGCGACACAACACACTGGTGTTTTCCCGTAGATATTGTCCCTCGGCTTTAATCCACCAACCTTTGACAGCCAAATCGAGCAGAACCGATGGCGATTCGGGGGACTCAATGTCTGTAATGAAAATAAATGACTTTGAGTCACGGCTAGTTTGACTCTGGCTCTTCCGTATTTGCGGGTTTCCTTTTCACAACTTTTGGCTTTTGAGCTTGGCGAGGAGTCGAATTGTCTTTAGTTGTATTTTGTTTTATTTTCACCCGACTTTACAACCGGCTGGCCAAGAGCGAGCGGCGTGCGCGAGCGAGGAGTTGGAACGGCAGCCGGCGACGCAACATTTCCACTTTCGTTTTCCTTTTGGTGGCAACTAAAATGGAAAATTACGTGCACTCCAATGGGGCGCACACAGCAAAGAGACAAAAGCACAACGAGCGATGCAGTAGCGCAAGCAGGGGGAACTTTGAGGGGGATTAACTTCTGTCCGAGAACAATTAAAACACGTTTTAACCATAACTGGATTGTTACTGTTTCAAATTATTAATTGATTATAATAATATGATACAAATGTTTTTGTAGAAAGTTCTTTAAAGTTCGCTGAATTTTAACAATCGTCTTAAATTAGCAAAAATAATGGATTCTATAAACTTGAAATGCGACTAACTCTTTATCATGAAGATATGTTGTGAATTCTTAACCGCACTGTATAATATATCCTGTTTTACAGATAAGAATTCATAACGGAATCCGATAATAAAAAAAAAAAAAATAATAAAATAAAAAGCTTAATTTTAATTATGGACCTATAATTTATAGAAACCCTGTACTAACATTACTCATACGCCACTGTTGCGTTGCATGCAATTCGATTATGCGGCGCCAAAAGAGCCTTTATACTCTTTACATTTCTCTTTTTCTCTCTTTTGGCTAGTTACAGGTATTGGCTCTTTTGTTTGCTGCCAAGAGGCAAGAAGGCAGCTAACTTATATGGCCAACTGCAATGGGGAAGCCAAAATGTTTGTTGCAACAACCGAAAGCCATAACCATAAAATGCAACGAGGGCGGCTTATATACTTTTCCTGCTTTACTTTAAAGTCCACTTGTTAGTTATTTAACGAGGTTTTAATTGTTACGATTTCAAAATTCACAAAATATAGATTTTGATATTAATATACATTAATTATATAAAAGGGACTATATTTTACCTTGTGGAATGTTACTTTCAATAAAAATGATTAGTTCTTTAACGATTCTAAAAGTAAAACAATAGAACAACACTATCCAAATTATTTAATCCCCTTCCCTTAATATCTTGAATCAATAAGGCAAATTAACATGGAGTACATGAATAGTCACAAGGTTAATTATTCTATCCAAAAAATCTGACTTAATTAGACGAATTTAATAAATCAAACATAATTTGTAAAGTCATCATTCTTAATAAATCTGTAATGGCTTTGGTACTGTTTTTGGTTGTTTGATGTTTCCATTTAATGGCAATTTAACCCATTTTATTGCTATGTAATATCCCGAGATTAAGCAACATTGGTAACTATTTAATTTCACTTTCACAATATTACACTTTTGTCCTATGGCAAACTCAAAACACGATACGGGTTTCGATTAAAACGAGGCTTTTATGCAATATTTACACAATATTCCCAGTGGATCGCGTGTAAAGAACGATCCGAAGCCAAGTGGAGACTGAACGACCGATAAGTCGGGCTGCTCGCCACCAAATGATTCCAGAGGCAGGCGCTACAAAGCGTTGGAGCAGGCTCCACCGAAGTGCGCGGGACAACCGAGCTTTAAGAGAGGGCTTAAGAGAGTGCCAGAGAGAGCACAGAGCAATCCTGACAAATGATCGTGGCGCTTTGTTTCAATTTCGCAGATGAAACCACAACAAGCCACCGCCACAGGTGACCTTCATCAGGGTCCAGACGACAGAAAACAAAAGACCGGGAAGCAGAAACTTGCCTTTAAACAAAGTTGGCTAAGCATGATTTACCGTTTTTACGTCGCTCCATGTTGTTTGCAGCTACGTGATGAGTAAGCTAAAGTTCGACGCCAAGTTCAAGTTCAGCGATCATAGCCGGGAATCAGAGCGCTAAAGAGAGAGGATGAGGGAATAATCCGGATAAGGCCCTTATCCAGTTTTGTCCTTGGCTGATAGCCAGTATGTTTTTCTGTAATTAAATTCAGTTTTACTCGAATTTGCTCCATTTCTTATCTTTGCATGGATACCCTAGAAGCGAAGATGATGTGCTGTATGTATTTATAAAAATTAATTGGACTAGAAAACTAATGACAAGATTTTGATGAAATTTTTGAGTAGCAATAATTTAAACAGCGGTTTCAAAGTTTTATATATTTTTTTTAATTACCTGCAAAATTAATATTTCTTAGTTTGAACCCACTGTTTATTTATATTTATTTGTATCACATACAAAATATACTTTATTGCGGCAAGAGAGGGTATGATACTTTCGGATATAAATAGTGCACTGATATTTTTCTCAATTTGGCTGTTTTTATTTTTTTTTATAATATTATTATCTGCTCTCGAGAAGGTCATCGAAGGGCTGCCCGCGTGTTGCCGTTCAATTCTGAGCGATCGATGACCCGTTCACAAACATAATTGGTGTCAATTTCGAGTGTGGCAATAACAACTACTGTAACAGAATCCTCAATAACAACAACTTTTACTCGTAATACAAACAGAAAAAAACAGAAGCAGCAATTGCACTTCGCAGCCCGTTAATTGAGAGAAAACTACACTTTTTAAGAATATAAAAAAAATGAAATGTGTAAGTAAATTTACTAATCAGCTTAAAGAATAACAGTATGCATTTCTATTATTAAATTAAGGTAGAGTTAATTTAATGAATAATGATTTATTATTTTAAGATATTCAGAAAGAAAGACATTTTTCTGAAACATCAAATACCCGGTCATTAGGTGGAACAGAAACGAAACGCAACTTTAACGCCCAGCCTGCCACTTAAACAATCATCAGTTCGAACACAAATCAAAGTAAACAAATTTTAGCTTACGGGTAGAGTGTACTTCCCCTTTTCTGCTCCTTTTCCCCAACGTGTTCTGCGGTTAATGGTTAATGGGATGGGTTATTAGGCGGCTGCCAGCTTGTTGCTTAATGTTTGGTCTCTCCTTGCCTCCCTTCAATGGATTCGAATAGTTCGCTTTCATTTGACTTATCGATGTGGCGTGCATTAACAATCAATATGACATGTCAGGCACGTGAAACAGTTTGGAATAACTTGGGAATCCGGGTGGCCTAAAGGGTGGCAAGTACATGGAAGTTACCAGGTATACCGACATATATCTGATCCGATCATGTCGAAAATAGCCACTAATGCGCTATGTGCCCAAAAGGATAGTTCAGTTGTACACGAGAATATTATGATTCATAATAAAGGTATCTTAATTAAACAATAATGGTAGGTCAAATTTAAGCGTGATTAGTCAATTTTATTTATAGATAATATTTACATACTTGAATTGATTTTTCCCTTTAAAGACATGCTTCTCGTTTAATGGATTTACACAATTCATACAAAATTTTCCTAAAGCTTTGTTTCTATTAACTCAATTATTTTATTAAGCCTTAATGGCTTGACACAATCAATCAAACTATTAATTCTGATCGTCTAGATACAAACACAAAGGAAAAATTTATTTTAGCAGCCTTGACATTGGTTAGCACTCAATTGAAATGTGCATACACATACATATGTGTGTTCCATTAACGTAACTAGTACTTTGGTGGAATATTTATAAACATTGCACTTGGTATGTTTTGCTAATTGTCAACCATCAATTCGTCTGTTCGTCCTTCCATTAACATGCAAAACAAAAAAGTGAAAGTAAGAAATGGATCGGAAATCGACGCTTCAATACACTATTCATGAAAACAACAATTTTGTCACTAAAGTAAACATAGACTTATTTACTTTCCTTACTTATATCTTTTTAGTTATATATGATTTAAGAATCAGAATACTAACTTATTAATACGATTTTTGATTTAAGAAAACTTTTCATTGTAGTTAAAGGAAATATAAATCGATTTTATTTTTTGTATAAAGCAGATTATTTTGTTAAAAAAAATAAAAAATATATATTTCGATCTTGGAAGTGAGAATACTGTCTTTGTGTTTCTAATCTGTTTTAGCGAAAGCTGTAAGCTAGGTGTGAAATCTATCACCTGATGATGCCAACAAAAACGCACTCCACATTTGTATAATATTTTTTATATCGTTTGCTGCGTAAATGCATGAATACCTTTAAAACTTTCCTGCAATGTTTTACTACATTTAAATGACTTCAAAAATTTAAAACTATTTGGAAACCTATAAAATGTGTTCCAAAATGTCTTCCATTTTGATAGTGGCTCCTTTGTTCGGAAAGGGTATTTAATTGGCCACGCATGTGGCTGTGCTGCAGTCTTCGGCCTGAAAGGCGGCTTCAGTTGCCGTTGGCGAGCGGAGCGGCAAACAACGCCCTGCGGAAAGCTGAAGGCGGAAAGGGCTGAAAGCTGAGAGCGGAAAGCGGAAACTGGCCAAGCGGAAGAGGCCAGAAGAAGTCGAAGAAGACCGCGAAAGGGGAGCGTGAAAATGTGAGTGTGTCCCCTGTCTCCTAGCATGCATTTTGTTGCTGCCCGACAGTTTGTGTGTGCCTGTGTGTGAGTGCGGTGAGCTCGTGATTTGTTTACCTGTCAAAATAATAAATATAACTTTTGTTTTCGTGGGGCATAAAATACAGGCGGTTGTTGCTGTTGGCATTGGTAGCGGAACCGAGAAACAAGCCGGCGAAGGACTCTGTTCTATTATTTTCCCTTTTCTCCTGTCCTCCGCTCTCAACCCGTCCTTTGCCAAGTGCAGTGTCAAAAGTCAAACGAAGGATAATGTGCCTGTCCGAAAAGAAAAATGGAAACAAAATCTAAGGCAACTTATATCCCAACTTAAACCGAAACTTAGTCCTTGTTAGTCTAGGTGAGAGATCGGCAACGGATGTTAGGAAAATAAGTTTCGTCAACACCTGTCGGGGCTATGCTAAATTTATTGTTGTCGTTAGTTTTCTCAAGACTGGAAATCTTAAGATTTAAGATTAATAATGTTGAAGATACGTGATGTTTAATTTAATTGGTTTTAACCCTGAAAGTATGCTACTCATCGGTCACTTCAGCTTCTAAAACCAATTAATGAATTAACAACTAAAATATCTACGTTTTAAAGGTCTGGTTTTAAAAAACTTGGTCAGAATGCTTCTGTATCATCGATATCATCGCCTCCATGGTCCAGTCTTCACTAAGATCTTATCGCTGCATGGCAGCCTCATGAGCCAGCCGGAGTTCAGGAGTTCACCGATGGTCTGGAGGCAATACCAGCCGGTCCAGGACAATGAGAAATGGCAAAGACCGAGCCTACTTGGGCCGCAGCAGCTGGAGTCGCCGAGTCCTTTTGGTGAGGACTACCGTATCTATCAGCAGAACGTCGACTTGGATGCCTTTTTCGGCGAGGAGCCCAAGTACGAGAAGGTATCGGATGTCTGCTTGCTGAACGATCACTTTATCCTAGTCAAGATGCCGCCGCCAGATGCATCGCCGCCGCAATCAAAGTCAAGAATTCCGCGGTGTTTCAGGTGCAATCGCGGCAGCAAGGTCTCACCCATTCGGGAGGAATCGGAGGAGCGGAAGCCCTCGTCGCAGCAATCGAGCTGCCTGCAGCCCTGGTCGTCCAGCTACCAGGACCAGACTGAAGTCTTCGATTCCACCACCAGGCTTACAGATACTCCTAGTAAAATGGCTGCTACACCCGCTCCTGTGATAATAGAGCAACCACATCCAACCTTGCAGCTAGAGGCAATCCAATCGTTGGCTCCTGGACAACTGCAGGTGTTACCTGCCAGCCAAGGACCTCTACACTGGTTCCTTTGGCCTTTCCGCCGGCGCCAGGGGTCTAGAAGCAACTCCAAGCTCCCGCTGGCCGCCGTACACAAGACGTACTTTGTGCGCTGGAGCAAGCCGCCGGAAACGCTCTGGAACGGATTCGGAGTTCAAAGGGCAACCGAGGAAAAGAAGCCGGGACTGAGGCGATGTCGTTCTGCGGTCTTCTAAAATACCGGCTGATGATATTTTGCATATATTTTCTATGCTTATTATAAGTAGTTTGGGGTCCATTACTTGGGAAGCAAAAGGGTTTTAATTAAAGTTTTAAATAAAATAATTTAAGTCAATTGTTGGATTTTGTGTGACAGTTTTGGAGAAAAATTGGGAAATCTACTAAAATGAATGTAAGAACTAAATATTGAATCCCTCCTAGAGTAATATATTCAATGATTTCGAAAATCGTATTATTTGGACTATTTTATTTTTTATAAGTTAAAGTTTTCAATTCTTTTAGACACTAGTTAAATACATTAACGTTTTTGTTAAAGTGAGGCGAGATACCAAATGAACTATTTTTAAATACCAAAATCTTCGTTGTTACCTTTAAGAACAACTTTAGGAACAATTTCTCTTTAAAGCAATTTAATTCCTTATATATATAACATACAGTCCCTGAAATGTATCTCAACCTGAGCCCTGAGTCCTCCTCCCTTCTCATGGGCACATGTCAAACTCCAATTTCCGCATGCAAAATTAGTGGCTGCCGCTCCGCCAACTTCAGTTTGCCACAAAGTATGTGGACGAAGGCCCGACTTGAGCTATAACTCCGCGGAACTGCAAAATAATACAAAAAAGCTAAAAGGAAACAAAATGCATGCCACGTAAATTGCCGGGCCAATGCAGATAAAGCCAAGAGGCCGCAGAGAGAAAAAAACGGAGTTAAACTTCTTTTTCAATGGAATTTGCACGCGTCCGTGAAGCCCGAAAGGAGCTATTGGAGGGGCTTGCCTACTCCTCCGACCCAGGAGCCAGGAGGTTGCTTCATTAGCTTCATTTGGGACTTTGGAAATGTCGGGCAATGTCGTTCGTTACTCCCGCCACGGCCGGTAGGTGGCGCTGCGCGCAGGAGCCCCGCAACTAATTACGAAGGCAGCCCGCCATAAAAACAAGTTCATGATAAAATGCCCAACCACGCTGCCCCACCAGTGCCATAGACTTGACTCTGCACACACTGCAGGCACCCTGCGCCACCGCATATACTCGTACATAATAATAAAATAAAATTAAAACCGTCACGCCAGGCGTCAGTGGAAGTCCAAGTCTATACCGGCGGGGCCCAACAACAATCGCGGCAAGCCAACAAAGCCATCGAGCCTCGAACCGAAACGCGTCCAAAAGGAGCTGCCACTGAAGCTGGGGCTGCACTCCGTGTCCGCCTCCGTGTCCAGGCCGGATCGGGCCAGCGGGTCACCGTAATGAACCATTAATATGCCAGTTCCCCCCCGAAAACCCGGGCGATAAGAGCCGCGCGCGCTTTTTCCTACATCGAAAATCGAAATTGAACTCCAAGAACTTAACACTTGGAAAAATTCGAATGTATTTTTTGGAAAATTATCCATGCTTATAATTTAGATAAACTTATTAAATGAAGACTGATTATTAAACAAATTGAGAACCGATGGATCTTATAGATTTTTAGATAGATTTAATTCTTAAAAAAGAGTGCATTCAATTTAATCTATTCTTTTTTAAATTAAACATTTATTTTTGTCTTTATAACTTTAATTATATACTTATGTATTCCAAAAGTTTTTTTTTTTATATTTCTGAATAATTTGACATTTTTATCTAATTTCCTTGCTGTGTACAAAATAGTGTTCACTATTGTTTTCCCCGCCGCTGCTGAATGGGGGATTTGTGCTTATCATTAATTATAATGTCGGCATGGAGGCGCGCGCATTACCATTTGGCCAAAATGGTCAATTGGATGGCTTAGACTGCTTTGTATAGTACATAAAATTGGCTGGGAGTTGTTGTGTGTGAGTGTGTGCCAGCGCTGGGGGGAAGGTGAAGGACGCCACCTGTCGGTGAATGCAACAAGCTGAGGGCGAGCTTATAGATAGTATCTCACAGATAAAGTATTTAATATGGTAGAAATACTACTTAATAGGTACTATAATTTTGAAAAATTAGAAGCACATTAAGCACGCAAATTAGGAGTGGGGAGAAGCCAATTTAAATCGGAATACTATATGTTTTATCTCTATACCTAGGAAATTAACAAAGCCTTACTTTTTATTATAATTTTTTTGAAAAAGTCCCTGTTTAAAATATTTGTAGTATTCTGATTTTCCTTCTTGTTGAAAATGAACATCTTAATTATTATTATTTTAATTAATAAGTATTCAACTGAAAGTGACTAAAGAGTGGCTTGCCACCTTTCCACGCCTGCTCTTACACCTTGTTAACCCCCCGGCTGCTAGCGTCTTTTGCTTGGCCAAAACTCGCAATACAACTTAAATTAGCCAACGAATCCGGCTTGCAGCTCAGCTTAATTGGTGGAAAGTAGCGTAACCGTTCCGGACAGGTTTCCAGATTCCGCGAGAAATCTCCGTGGCGATGGAACCGCTCGGCAGCCGACGGAGACAGAGGGCACTTGCTGGGCGCAGATGCCAAAAGGAAGCTGACAAGTTGCAGACTTGGCCAGTCCATAAAAGGAGCAGAGGAGATCCCGCCGGGCATTCCAAATCGATTACGACTAGGCCTATCTCTCCCTCTTTCGCTCTAGCAAGGTGTTTATTAATAAAACTCCAAGTAAATATTCCGTCTCCGGGAAAGAGAGACGGCTGGATGTCAGTCGAAGGAGACGGAGGACAACGACGACAACAGAAACAGTTGGTGGTACGCAAAGTGTTGACAATGCCTCGCCTAGACTAGGTCCACTGAGTCCAAGTCGTTGGCACCGACTGCGCAACGACCTTCGGCCGGGTACGGGTCCTAGCTCGGGTCCTGTTCCTAGGGCAATCATCGTTAATGATGGCAATGTCCTTGTGCGCCTCGATTTGACAAATCAATTTGTGCGCTAACAGCATGCGCTCTCGACTCCAGCACCGTTGCGAGTCAGTGGGATAACTCGAGGACGAAGCCGAGGACACACAAGGAAGATCTCATTTCCCTCCCTCCCTTTCCGCAAACAGCCCCGATGACAGGGATCACAGTACGAGTAGTTGAGTCGACAGACCAAACCGAAATGTTTGCCAATACGGTTGCAATATGTTTGGATGGATCGCGGTGGGCAAGTGTATCGCCAGATAAATGAGTCTCAAGGGGATGGAGATGTAAAGGTCATAGTAATTTCAGTGTATTATTTATTTGCTATATAAAAATGTATTTCAAATATGTTTAAATAATAATAAACACATTTTTACTTACTAATTAACAACTGCGTGTAGGAAATATATGCAAGTAAAAATCTAAAGTCTTAAATTTAACAAAAAAAGGAAAATTAGCAGGAAGTTATCAAACTTATAAACTTACGTTTAAGAACCCGAAATAATTTGCTTTATCTTCGACTTCAGGAAGTAGAATATTTTTAGGTAAATAATTTTCTCAATCAAATCGCTCTTTATTCCGTAAGAAAATAATAATGCTTTCATTCATTTTGATGGCTCCTCTGCCAGACTCATTCCCCGTAATCCGTATTATTCCCCTATTATCCTTGACTTAGGGACTTTCATCCACTTCGCGTATCAGCGATCTGCTTTGCCCAAGACACCTCATTAGCAAGGATTATCGCTACAGCACGGATCTCTACCTACCCAACGCGTCCCAGAGCCTCTACCTGGCTGTGACTTCGCCCAACTGACTGAGTGACTGAAAGCTAAGCCTTTCTCGTTCTCCTGGCTTAACTCTTGCCAGAGAAAGGACGTCGAAAGGGGTTCGTGTCCTGGCTGAGTGATGGGCACTGCGCACGAGGACGAAGAATGGCAGCAAATAAAAGTTTATGGCACCGTCGTAAATGGGCCGAAAACGAGTTGACCTGAAAGGAGAGAGGCGGAGGACTGTGCGCCGTTTACTGCATTCTTCCTGGCAGCAAAGGATTATTTCGGAAACAGACCTAATCCTCGCGCAGTGCGAGCGGGACGGTGACGCTACAAATCCTTTCGCAACCTTAGGCCGTCTCCTGGAACTGCGAAATTTCGATTCGCAAACTCGCAAATCCCCTGGCTGTCTGGCTGCCTGGCTGGCGGGTTAGTCCACCTTGCTGTCGAGTAAATATTTTGAGGTTTTGCGCTGCTTATGTGCTAGGAACGCCTGGCTTTATTGGTTCATCATCGGATCAGCAGGTACATACAGGTCCGCCAGATCGGGATCTGCCCCAGATCGGACCGACATCATCCAGCAACAATTAATAAAAAATTAAATTAAGTTTCATCTCGAGTCGCGGCATCGTTGTAAATTACTGTTTTCCCTGCCTTTGATGTTCAACACTTTGTCAGCTCATTAATCACGGCTTTAGGGGAGGGCAGCAGCAGCAGCGGCCGCAGAAGCAGAAGCAGAATGCCGGTCCGTCCATGATCTCTGGACGGACAGCTCCAACTTCCAACTTCCATTATCGCCCCAGCAGCCTCCAAGTCTTGGAGGTTACATCGGCGAGCTTTTCCTCCTCTCGCTCAGCTTTGCTGGGTAATTTCTGATCGCTACCGAAAATTAATGCGTAATATTTTGGATTTAATCATTTCCCGATCTCAGCTTTCTTCTCGGCTACTGTGCCGTAGAATTTTCCCTCCCCACAGCCGCCCAGTGGGAAGCGAATTAAAATTGTAATTGGTTTATTAACCCAGTTGGCCATGTCCCGAGCGCTATTAAATTGGCATTAGAGTTTGTCTGACAACAAGACGTCTCGGGATCACTCCGAGCTGGAGTAACAGGCAAAACTGCTAGGAAATTTTACGATGTTAAGCATATGTATTAATGTTTACAGATTGACATTACTAACTTATCGGAAATAAATCAACGTATCTCCGAAATTAATTACTTTAATTTAATCATTATCCACAAATATTTAAAGTTTTTTTACATCAGAGATCAGAAGTTTCCCTGGTAGCTCAATAATGACATTTATCTGAAGATGCAGCCCATCTCAACACTTTAATCTGAGATAATAAAATCCTTAAGTTCCATAAGTCTAATTGGCCAAAAGATGGGCTTATCTTAAAACCCTAGTATGTCTCTCCGATCGAAATCATATAGATCTAAATGGATTTTGTGCAATTTTCTTTGCTAATCTCTGGCTCTACCTGGAAAATCCTTTGCCCAATCCTAAGTCGATTGTAAAGTCAATATTTACTTTTCCTAGCTGTGGCCGGTGGAAAACAAACAACGATTTTGAGTTATTTTCTAGATTAAAATAATAGAGCCAGGGAGTGGCTAAGGCTGTCTGAGCTGTCTGCGGATTCAAGGATACCATTTTTTCGTGTAATGGTTAATGGGTAATGACTTCATTAATTGCCCCGGCTGGGACACGTAGGCTGGGCTGATCCCCGGAGGTGATGAGAGGTGTGAATTTGAGGTAAGTCTGAACGAGGGCAATTACTCCTTCGATGGAATCGCAGGAGGCAATTAACACCTTGGTTGGAGTTATGTATCTTTATACTGAGGGATCTGATAGGCAGTTTTTTTCCGTGGTACTTTGGGAGTTTTCTCTTTTTCCGGAAATTGCTCTTGCCAACCGTCCGTCTGTCGTCACAGCTTGAGCAGGAGTTCCGAGAGCAGTCGCCTCGCAACTGTCCCCTGTGGCGACTGTTGACTGATCTCCAGCCGGGTTAGTGGAAAGCGCGGCTACTTAGAGGCTCTAATGGCCCAGAGGATTTCCCATTTTTCCCGCTGCGAACAGAAGCGTGTCAAGGCTGCTCTCAATGGCCAGGACGGTGCGAGTAAGAGATCTTCGAATACGGGATAAATTAGCATGGATATATTTATTTTCAAGGCACTTGCTACTTAGGCTAGGCATCTTAGGTCTTCTACGGCTTAGTACTAGGTATTAGCTAGGCTTAGGTCTACGAATTGGAACTATTTCGGGGGCGAGTATGGTAGAGTTTTCCCATATGGAAAACGTCTGTACTGCCCTGCTGTCTCCCTCCCCTGCTATTTACATCTTTGGCGGCATGACTGGCACCCGGCACCTGGCACCTGCTCCTATTCCTGCTCCCGGCGGAGTAGGTGGAGGCGGAGACGGAGACGAAGGATCCCCTCTCAGTACCAGGAGTGATGATAGAACGGCTGTGGCGGCATCGCTGTGTAGTTGACCTTCGAGGGCGACGAGAAGGCGGCGGCATTGAAGTTCTGCGGCATGAAGTTCTGCGGCGGATAGTGGGGGTGTCCGCCGGCGTACTGCGCATGTGGATGCGGATGGGCATGGGGGTGTCCATGATGGGGATGCCCATGATGTGGGTGCGAGTGGGCATGGCCGGGGGTCGAGGGATAGGCGGCATACTGCGGCGTGTGCTGGTACGGATGGAACATCTGGTGGCCGGCCACCTCCAGAGCCTGGCTCGTAGAGCTGGTGGAGTTCAGCGAGTCCTCTGGCGAGAGCGGCGCATTGGGACGCAGCGCCTGCATGGAGCTCCATCCGCTGTATAGCTGGGATTGGCTGGCTGCCGCCACGAGATCAGCGGTCTCCACCTTCAGAGCGGACGACAACTCCTCGCTTCCAGCACTGGCATTGGCCAGCGACTGCGAGGGATCGGCTCCGGAACTGCCTCCACTGGAGGTCACTCCCGCACCACCACCCACAGCCGAGAGGCTGTTGGGTGTGGGTGGCAGCTGGCCGAAGCCAGAGGATACCGACTCGTTGGGGCTCTCGTTCCTCGGCATGTGGGTCTGGTGGGTCTCGGCTTCAGTGCCGTAGACGGATCCCAACTGGGTCTCGTAGCTGGACACGATGATGTTCTCCGTGGGCGTGGTGTGGCCGGTTCCTTCCGGCATTATGTAGCTGGCAGTGTGGCCGGCGCCGTTGGGATTGTAGAACTGATGGTGGTGCGGCGGCGTGGTGGTGAGTCCTGGCGAGAGATTGCTACTGGCCGCGGGAGCTGCAGGGGCAGCGGAAATGGTTACGTTGGCAGCGCCGCCATAGAAATCGTATTGCTGCTGGTAGACGGTGGCAGCGTCCAGAGATCCCGGCATCATGGCCAGCGGGGCCATGCTTGACACACTGGACACCACGCTCGGCAAGGAGGAAGCTGTGGGGACATGGCTGACGGAGGAGACCACGCCAGAAGGCACGGCCGACACGGAGGTGTGCTGCTTGCGGAGACGAGCCCGTCGGTTGCTGAACCACACCTGGATGCGGGCCTCAGTGAGATTGGTGCGCTGTGCCAGCTCTTCCCTGGTATAGATGTCCGGGTACTGGGTCCGCTCGAAGGCACGCTCTAGCTCGTCCAGCTGCGAGGCGGAGAAGGTGGTGCGGCAACGGCGTTGCTTGCGCTTCAGAGCGATGCCTGGCTCGCTCTCGCAGTCGGAGATGTCCTCGTCGGAGGGTTTGCTGTTGTTATGATGGCCACCGGACACGTCCGAGCCGCAGGAGCTGGCCGAGGCCTTGGCCCCGCCGCCGCTGGGGGAGCCCGAGGCGGAGGACAGTTCGTTGTCCAGGGGAGCATCGCGGCCACGCACCAGGCGCGAAATAGCAGAGACCGAGGGGGCGGTGCTCCTGTCGCAGACACCCTCGCGGATGAGCTTCTCCCGGATCTCCCAGGAGAACATGCCCGGATTGCTGCGCTTGTAGTCCTCGATCCGGTTCTCGATCTCGGGCGTGGCAATTCTTGGCTTGGAGCCACCAATCACTCCCGGCCTGATGGAGCCGGTTTCCTGATAGCGATTCAGGATCTTGGAGACGCAGCCGTGGGAGACGCGCAGCTGGCGGGAGATCACGCAGGGGCGGATGCCATCGGCGGCCATCTCGACGATCTTCAGGCGGATGTTGTTGGGCAAAGGACGGCCGTTGATGAAGACTCCACCCAGTTGATTTACACGACCCTGGCCGCTGTTTATGTCTGCAAAGGTAAGGAGAGGAGGAAATTGTAGTGTGGAAATAGAAGAGGCTTTTCCAATTCGCTAGGTAGCGCAGAGCGCGTGTCACTTGATTTACGACACCTTCGTCCGGAGTTGACTTCCCGGGAAGAGGGCAACAGCTCCGAGCGAAGGTCGAAGGTCAGAGGCGCGCGACTCTCCCGTCGAGCAGCTAATGGCCATTAGAGAGTCGCCGACGGCCTTGGACTTGCTTAAGATCTTACAGAGGGATCGGAACTGTGAGACAGGGATTGGGATCTTTGATTTTGAAGACAGAGAGAGGGGCCTAAGGTTTTCGAGAGACTGAAGGACTAAGGAAGATCTGTTCCCGGAAAGATCATATATTTATAAAGATACTTTATGAGGAATATAACTTTAAGGAACTTTTATTTCTGATTTAGTTACAAAGATTTTTTAATAATATGTGCAAAAGTTAAACGTTTTAAAGAGACCGTCTCTTACAAATCGAATTCAAATTAAGAAGATATAGAAGTTCTCTAAGATTATGCCTGGAACTCTTAGAATCTGAGAATCTAAGAAACTCACCTTGCATGGTAGAATATCCATTGAAGAAGGGTCTGTGCATGGCGGCAGCAAAGGCGGTTACGGTCATAGTTTCTGGAGCTCCAAGGTCCACAAAAGTTGTCCCGGCTCAAAACCGGCGGCGACACAATCTATGCGTTCTCTTATTTACTATTTTATGTGGTGTCTTATCACTTGGTATCACTTTAAAATAAGTCCGTTACGTGGCGACACTTTAGCGAATTCATTAATTAACCGATTTGCAACAGTTTTTCGAAATCTCTATGGACCGATGTTGGTATATTAAAGCAAAGACGAGGGCGAGGACGAGATGCGGTGTGGCTCGTTGCGCAGTCTGTGCCTGACTGACTTCTCTCGCCAAACGTCGGCCAAGATCGTTGCCTTTCTGTGAAGCCGCTACCCAGACATCGGCCATGTCCCACTGCCACTTGGCAGGTAACCACCACGCGGACCAATCGCAGAGCCCTCTGTGAATGTCTCTCCCTCGCACTTGCTTCGAGATCTCTTGGGCTACAGAGCAACCGTCTCGCTCAGCGCCGGGGGGCGTCTCAGCTCGAAAAGCGCTGTGGAGGGAGGGAAAACTTTGGAGGGGGTATATGGGAAGTAGAGAAACAGAGAACATGGGATTCTGAGAGAAACCCCAATGCTATACTAGCTCCTTGAGTGTTGGTATCCCATCCTGGGCTTACTCTCGACCTCTACAAGTTGATTTTATGGAGGTTCCACTTGCTTCCGGAAAATCACAATCACTTTAATGGGAGATTTAACACCTTACATGCGTAGTACATCCTTTATAGATACCTCATTAGGAAGGTTTTAAGGTAATAAAATATACTGATATACTGATACAATTAGATATTCCCTGGGTTCCACTTCCGGAAATCCAATTCGATATTCACTGGAACCCATAATGCAATCGAGTACGCATTTAACACTCTTTACAAGCGTAATATATCCTTTATTGATACCTCATTATAGATTTTGATGTACTTATAAAGGCGTGAGTGCAGTCAGTTGTCAGCTCGAGCAGTTAGAAGGTTGTAAACGGAACTGTTTCGGGACATCTTCGAATTTAATGATTATAAATGTGAAACTACAAGAACGATTGAATTCTAAAGAATATAATACAAAAAATATTCTGGAGGACAGGCCCAGAGGTCACTATGAATATACAAAGAAGGATAGGGGAATTCAAGAACTCAAATTAACGCTGTATATCTGATAATGATCAGATATCGCTGTGCTATTTCCCAAACCTCTTGGGCTAGTGCTATATCCTAGCCGTAACCATATCCTTGTCACGCTTTTGAAACCATTATGCTCCGGTGCTCAGGGTGATGGCATCGTTGCGTTGTTACCTATTCAGTGGACTCCGCGTGAGTTTGATTAATTGTGAAATTTCACGCAACAGAGACCCTCAAAAAGAAGTTAAGTAAACCCGCTGGAAAAGAAAGCGCTGAGCGGGAGAACTCCGAAACCTGGAAACCACCGCCAAACAACAATGGAGAGCGCCAAGTGTTGGGAGGAGAATTAATGATGGAACTGGATGGAAACGCCAGCGAGGAAATCGGTCCAGGGAGCTACGTGACGAATGCAGGCTTAGATCGATGTCCAGTTCCTGATCAAGGACAACGGAGGCCACAAGCCAACAAAGGTTGGGTGTCTACTGGTCGGTGCGGCAGCCCGTTGGGAATTTGGTTAAGCAAACCCAACGGGAGGAGATCTGAGTACCCAGTGAGGAGTCCGAAGTCCATTTTGCTCCTGGCAGGATAGCAAAAACCTATGGCGACCTTGAGCCGCTGACCTTGATGGGAACTGGAACATATTCCAAGTTATTTTATTTGGGGAAGTCGGGAGTCTCAACCGTAGAGGCGCCGCAGTGCCCAATCGATTCGCAATCCAATGCGATCCTCGTTGATTTCACAATTTAGGAAAACAATGAGCGCTGAAAAGGCAACTCATATAACGCTAATTTCGCGCTATCAACGCCTGCAAATGTCCTGCAACAGGACCGGGACTTGGCAAGGCGAAGGGACCTGGCTGAAAGATGCAGGAAACAGTAGGAGGCGGCGGAACCATAAACGCTCCGAGCCAACTTCGTTCGCATTTCCACGAATTGGCCAGCGGGAAAATGAAGACATATCTGTGCCATGAATAAGGATGCTAAGAGACTTTTTATGATGCCACCCAGGGTGCTATGAATGAAAATCATCCTCGTGATCGTCAACTTTGCCAAAGGATCTTTCATACCTGCGCGAGTAAGTAAATCGCTGGGACTTGGGATCCTCAAGCATTTTGTGGAGGGGTTGGCTTTTAAGGCTCGTGCGATCGCTTCAGATCAACAAATAACACCATAATCTATAGAATCATTGTGGGAATGAATTTATATTCTCATAGAAAATTTTTGCTCATATAAAAATAATTATTCTTAATGAAATCATAATCTTAAATATTTAGTTTGTGTTTTGTGGGGAGTTTTACAGATGTCAGGACATGTTTGAGAAAAATACAAAAGTTATATAAAATGTAAGATATATAATCAATTCGCTGTACTTATGCAACACTTTGAGATTAGTTTTGCTTTACATTTTAATTTTAAAATAAATGCCACTTAAATATTTTATGTTATGTACTTCAAATCAACGATTATACATACAAAGTACTTAATTTCTTTAACTATATAATATTGTATTTAAGTTATATATAAATTTTGCATAAACATAAGATATTTTTATGGTATAAAGCCACCTCACTACTGAGTATGCCCAAGTCGATTCCTCTCGCCTCCTCAATTCCAATGCTACTTTTTTCACAAATTTTCTCCTCTCGATTTCCGCTGCTGTTGTGTGTTTGGCAATCGATTCGCTTTGGCTGGACGTAATGCGGTCTGTTGTCACACATTGGAACGGCCTTGATTGTTTCACGTTCCCTGCGCCTAATGTCTTTATCAGGCCTGCCTTCTTTTCCCTCGAGTTGGATGCTGTGCAACCAATTTCCATGCTCAGAGACCACGGAAGGCTCTTCTTCCCACAGCACTCTCGGCGGGATGCTTAGATAATGTACTATTTAGAGCCATGATTTCTAGAAATTAGGGACTTCTGACCGGAATATCTTAACGTACCATGGCATGCCATTATCAAAAGCACCATATATTATCCTCAGTAACTTTTTCTCTGTATTCAAATAGGTGTAATCTCATTGTGTAAAATACAAGAACAAGACTTTCATAGCTTTGCCTTGATTCTCCCTAAATTCCTGTTGATCTTTGAGTTGAAAAAATCTCTGCTCGACTTATTAAAAAAGAATTTATTATTGTTCCAGCTTGCTTTAAATATGAATCTCTTGGGTATCCAGATTAACGCGATATTTTCTAGCTCAAGGTCCAAAAGCCACTCTTGATCCTCGCACATCCTGCGCTGATCCTCAAATATTTCCACTCCAGCCGACATACTGTCAGACGGAGATTGACTTTTCGCTTAATCCACAGTAAGTTTTAGTAAATACGAGTAGTCCCTGTTCCTGGCTGGCCATCCCTTCAAATCGTCGAGACTGCGGAGGAGATATTTCTCCGGAGCGATCGTAAAACGAAATCCCCGCTAAAGCATGCAAACAAATAGTGGCAAAGTGCGAGATTAGAGGGAAAGTCGCACCAGCTTAGGCCCAGGATGCCAGCCTGGATCCCGTAGATCCCGCTGATCGCCAGTTGACTTTTTCAAATATTTTGGAAAAGTTCTCGAGTGTTGATCGCACGATTATAGCGGATAATCGCATTACAGTCCGACGTTTTATTGATCAACATTTGTAAACGATTGGCCATGGCCGTTTCTGGGTGGGACGCGTTAAAGCCGTCGGACTGAGGAATCCCAGGTAAGGAAAGGATTCGGAATGCCAAAAATACTGCGGCTTAACGCAGCCCACACCCATCGATCGAAGGGCGGGAGCCGAGGGACTTTCCCGCTGCCCCGATCTCCGATTTTCCGATTTCCCGACGCGATCAGCAGCACGGCGAATGCGATTAACCCTTGCTCTCGGTAGCAGTTTAGCCGGGCTAATTGAAGGCATTAGTTGTTTGTGGGTCGCGAGGTGGCTTCCGCGGAACTGCTTTGTCTGCAAATTAGCAACTCTCATGTGGCTCGATCGGATCGGAGGCGACTTCCGACCTCGCCCCTGTCCACAATCCGATGGTTTTGGCACCCCGACCGCACCTATGTATTCGCCATGCACTGTGGGAAGGGCACTTCATGTGGAAAAGTCAGAGTAGGATTTCCTCATTTGAATGCTTGATTTTTAAACAAAAAAAGTATGCATAGTAAGCAGAATCTTCAATAAATGCAGGAGGTTATACTATTCGTCGGAGAGGGAACTGGAACGACGTCGCTATGTCTGGCTATATTCCGCAAGTCATTAAAGATAGTAAATATCTGCAGGGCAGAAGGAAGCCTTGCCCAGGGGCAAAAGGGGAGCCCCTGCCACATACACCCACTTTCGAGAAACTCATTAGCCTGAGGCACAACAAAGCGCTTCCAGCACACAAAACACAACACAACAATCCCAGCCAATCGACTGCTAAACGCTGGCGGCACACATCTGAGGCGGTGGCCAACAAATTGATCATTAAACAGAAGGCGCAAAGGTAGGCGCAACCCATCGTTGTCCAACAGCAGATCAGCATCAGGTCGGGATCAAACACCTGGGCCTCTATATCTGGACCTGGGCTTCAACCTGCCGAAGAAAGTGACGAGGCCGCGACGTCAACAAGATTAATTTGTTTTCCGGCCGGGCCAGAGTGGAGTGGTTCCATCTCCAACTCCAACTCCATCGCCGTGGCCACAGCCACATTTCCCATCACAAACAACAACCTGTTGTCCGGTTCTTCGATCTGTAATTGCTCTGCTTTGTAGCATCGATCCGGGGATCGGGATCGAAACCCTATATGGCATCATTAGTTACCAGTGGAGTATAGGCCATAAACTAGGTGGCGTTTTTCTCACATCTCGCGGGATTGGATTCTGTGTTTGGGGGCATCATCGGCGGCGTTTGTCCATTAGCCACGCTTCGCATCGGATGTATGCGAATTTAAATAAAATTATTCAATTGTTTCATTAATCACTGGCCCCGTCCTGCGTTTTCCCAATGTGTGTGTTTTTTTTTAAATGCATTGCAAATGGAAAATGATTTCCAGAGCCTATGATTATTTATACATTAGTATCACAAGGGGAAGGGAAAGCGATCAGGAATTAATTGCAGACTTCTTAAAGATATATTAAATATATTAATGTATTTGAAGCTGTTAACATTAAGATATATTTGAGATATGTAGAAACAAGAAAGGCGACTTTACTTGAAATCTTATAAAATAATTATAGATTACTTCCTGTATTTCTATACTTTATATTAAATAAGTTCCCATTCTGAGGCTTTGATAAATACTTTTACCCAAATAACGTCAAATCTTCTCTTAACCCTTGTTAAATATTACTGCTCTTTAAGGTTTTAATTAGGGGCAATTTCTCAACCACTTGAACAGCAAGTTTTCCAAAACATGGATCGAAAACATAAAAAATAAGAATACATTTATGTGCAGCGGCTGCCGATAAAAAGTCAAGCATGGCGAATTGGGAGGCTGCAACCGTAGCACACACTTAATTTCCGCTTAATCAAACAGAACAGCGACCAGGGGCAGTCGCATCTACCCACATCATCTGGAGCAGCAGACGACCCTACTCCTCCTTCCCCTCCTGGGATCCATCCGCTCTTCTGTTAACCTCCCTTGGAGGAAGCGTACGACAGACGCAAGGGCTCATTTGCATGGGCACTTTGATGGAGAGCGATGGGTGTCAGAGCGTGAAGAGCTCGCCCCATTGCGCAATGGTGGATGGAAGTGGGTGTCTTGGAAAGCTGCTTGCAGTTGTCTTCGTTCAAAGGAAAACTGAGAGTTTTCCAGGAAAAACTGCCAGCCTTGTAATCGCAATTAACATGGCCCAAATATCAAACGAGAGCGGTAATCATGTCGCGATCCTCGCCAACAAAAACAAGTACTATAATAAAAATGCATTCAATAAAAAACTTGGTTAATATTAAAAGAAAAAGTAATACAGTAATAATAAAGTAATAATAATTTAAGAGTACTCCTTTTTGGGACACTCATTTTTTTACGTTACAATTAATGATTGATTGTAAAAACCGTCTGAATCAGTTTCCCAACTTTACAAATCCAATTCTAGTGTTTTAATTTGAAAATCCACTTTAATCTATAGCCCTTGCAGTCACACGCCACAACCTGTTACCTAAATGACAAGCTCATATAAAACCGCAATTATTGTCATTACTGAACAATCGCGGAATCCATTATGCCCTGATCAGTGGATCGTAAAATCGCGCCTCCTTCGCTGGAAGGATGCTGAAGAGTCGAAAAAATAAAAACGCTGCGATCAGCGACCGTGAAATCGCAGCCAAATGTATGTACAATATATGGAAAGGTTGTATATCCTCGCAAAGTTTCCGAAAAAAACTGTGTGCGCGCATGCGAGGAAGTAAAATGAGAGAGAGGATCCGGATCCTGATGTCTATTTTATGACGGTTCGAATCTGGGGTTCCGTTCCTTGGACTCTTCTGCGGAACCGTAGCGTGCGTGTTCTGAAGGTTCAGGTAAGGCCCGTAAATCCAGCGACCGATTATATACGAATAAACAACTTTTATGGCGATTCGTTTGTTTAGCTAAAAATTATGTCAAAAAAGAGCGAGTTTCGTTTTATTGGGATCGGGTGTGAGTGTCATTGTTTTGGCCAGAAAAGGGGTTTTTACGTTTTCGACTTTTGTTTTGACTTCTTGACAGTCGTCTTGACTTTTCGAACTGCTTAGATTCTGGGAAAGTCGAAGTTGAGCGATATTTTTAATTGTATTGGGTTTAGGACTGTAGGTCACTTCTTCTTAGGCTGAAAGAAAATGGTTTGTTTGCCTGTGAAAAGGGAGATTTTTCGGGCTACAAATAAAATAAAACGAAAGGTTAAAACGGGGAAAGTATAACTGAAAAAATATATTTAGGTCACGCAGTGTAAATATGAAGAAAAAAGAGGGCAGTCATAAAAAAGGGAAATTTCCATATTCAGGCGGTTTGACCCTCCCTAAGCCGCAAATAAAACACCAAATGATGCATTATTTCAGTCCAAGCTCCGCCCACGCTGTGTACACATTCACGGGTATCCGAATCCGAGGAAAACTCCGCCCCAACTGGAGGGAGAAACACACAAATTTACCACAATACTGCAATGCCCTGCGTGGGCGTACCAAATCGTAGATTCGTCTTGCTCTTCTGGTAAACCGTGCGGTTAAAGTTGAAAAACAGCCAGCCCAGCCAATTGACCATATGAGAGGAATCGAAAAAGCAAGCGGGGTTCCTCTTTTTCCCGATGACCTTCGGGCGGGAGTGGACTCCCTACTGCAAAATCCATATGTCCCTGCCCACTATGGGTGTGACGTCCTGGTTTCGGAATTGGTCGCGCATCAGAGTCGCCGTTAAAGAGTGACCTTGGCGGATTTGCGACCCCTCAACGCTCAGCACTCAACACTCCGCTATGTGCGGTTTGGGTTCTGGTCGCAGCTCGGTCGCCGATCTTCGTTTACGCACAGCAAGGTGCATGGCATGGCCCGGGGAGTTGCTGTGTGTTGTGTGTGGTGTTTCGCAGAACAACCGTAAATATTTTGGGTGATTATTTTAGATAATCTTCGACTAATGTCCTTGGATTGTCTCATTTTGTTTGTGAAGAGAGACATGTATGAGCGGTTATTTCTGAGCTGTGATTTAGTAGTCGTTTTTTAAGATTTCTAGGTTTTCAGATAAAATTAGATAACTATTTTAAAGCGATCTTAAAATGTTTTTAATTTAATCAAAATCAAGGTATTATATTATTAGAATTAACAGACCCATGACTCTTCTCAATACACATTAATGAAATGCATAAAGTTAATGTCTATATAGCTGCTTATATATGTACATATATACTTTTTTTGGCAGTTAGCTAGTTTTTTCAAAAATTTTAAATACTAATTACTCCAGTGCGTATAAGTAAATTTTTGAAAGTATTGTATTTTTGAAGTCTTTTCGGGAGCCATATAGTGGCCGAATAGCAAATGGAATCGCATTACAAACTGTGTTTCCGGGTTAGGTTCAGCGCATAAGTATGCCATCTTGGCACTTCCGCCTGTTACTTCAGCCCAAAAGATGCACCATTCAGCCCATCTTCCGTTTGTGGGCAAGAAATAACATAAATCTTTATATTTGCACAACATAAATTATAATGGTTTATATCAGTTTCTATCCTCGCTCTTCTGGGAATGGACAAATGATTTATTGGTAAATTGTAAAAAGGGTTTTTATCTATCTATCTTGAATGGTTTTTAACTTTAAATGGTTTTATGATCATAACTTGACTTAAACCCAACCGATTTCAGTTTGGCTATCTATATATCTAATTTTTGGCCAATTTTTTTTTTTAAATTTTGTCAATTTTTTCTTTGGCCCATAGAGCGATGCCGCTGATAATGCTGATTATAGGGTCGGAAATGGTTACTTCACTGTTTTGCAAACATTTCTGCATTTAAAACTCGATTTCTAATTTTTGGCCAATTTTTGACAATTTTAACGATGTAACCCCTTACATTTTTTTGAAAAATCGGGTCCATTTTTTCTTTGGCCCGGACATGGCTAGATCGATTCAACTGTTGATGCTGATCAAGAATATATATGATTTATAGGGTCGGAAATGATTTCTTCACTGTTTTGCAAGCTTGGGGCCAAGTGGCAGAGATGCTAATCTAGCTATTGCCAATAGAGCCACTCACATAGTTTTCGGCTGTAAATTGCTGACACCTTCAACGGTTTTATGATCATAACTTGGCTAAAACTCAACCGATTTCTGCCTGGTCTCGGGCTTTCTTCTTGGTTTTTAAATGCGCACATTTCTAATTGTTGGCCCATTTTTGACAATTTTTACATTTTTTTGAAAAAAAAGGGTAAATTTTTTTGGCTGAAAATTGCTAACACCTTCAACGGTTTTATGATCATAACTTGGCTAAAACTCAACCGATTTCTGCCTGGTTTCGGGCTTTCTTCTTGGTTTATAAATGCGAACATTTCTGCATTTAAAACTCGATTTATAATTTTAGGCCAATTTTTGAAATTTTTTTTTGAAAAATCGGGTAAATTTTTTCTTTGGCCCGGACATGGCTAGAGCGATGCCGCTGATAATGCTGATCAAGAATATATATGGCTTATAGGGTCAGAAATAATTTCTTCACTGTTTTGCAAGCTTAAGGCCAAGTGGCAGAGATGCCAATCTAGCTATTGCCCATAGAGCCACTCACATAGTTTTTGGCTGAAAATTGCTGACACCTTCAACGGTTTTATGATCATAACTTCCCTAAAACTCAACCGATTTCTGGCTGGTTTCGGGTTTTCTTCTTTGTTTAGTCTGGTTTCGGGTTTTCTTATTGGTTTTTAAATGCGAACATTTCTGCATTTAAATCTTGATATCTAATTTTTGGCCAATTTTTGACAATTTTAACGATGTAACCTATTACATTTTTTTGAAAAATTGGGTCCATTTTTTCCTTGCCCTGGACAACGAATTAATGATCATAACTTGGCCAAAACTCAACCGATTTCTGTCCGGTTTGGTTTTTTCTACTTGGTTTTTAAATGCCAACATTTCTGCATTTAAAACTCGATATCTAATTTTTGGCCAATTTTTGACAATTTTAACGATGTAACCCCTTACATTTTTTTCAAAAATTGGGTCACATTTTTTGGCTGAAAATTGCTAACTCCTTCAACGGTTTTATGACCATAACTTGGCCAAAACTCAACCGATTTCAGTCCGGTTTGGTTTTTTCTTCTTGGTTTTTAAATGCCAACATTTCTGCATTCAAAGCTCGATATCTAAATTTTGGCCAATTTTTGACAATTTTAACGATGTAACCCCTTACATTTTTTTTTAAAATTGGTTCAAATTTTTTGGCTGAAAATTGCTAACGCCTTCAACGGTTTTATGATCATAACTTGGCTAAAACTCAACCGATTTCTGCCTGGTTTCGGGCTTTCTTCTTGGTTCTTAAATGCGAACATTTCTGCATTTAAATCTCGATATCTAATTTTTGGCCAATTTTTGAAAATTTTAACGATGTAACCCCTTACATTTTTTTGAAAAAATGTGCCAATTTTTTTGGCTGAAAATTGCTAACCCCTTCAACGGTTTTATGATCATAACTTGGCTAAAACTCAACAGATTTCAGTCTGGTTTCGGGTTTTCTTCTTGGTTTTTAAATGCGAACATTTCAATTAAATCTCGATATCTACATTTTGGCCAATTTTTGACAATTTTAACGATGTAACCCCTTACATTTTTTTTTTTTAATTGGTTCAAATTTTTTGGCTGAAAATTGCTAACGCCTTCAACGGTTTTATGATCATAACTTGGCTAAAACTCAACCGATTTCTGCCTGGTTTCGGGTTTTCTTCTTGGTTTTTAAATTTTTAACAAAAAAAAAAAAAAAAAAATTTAAGGGGTTACATCGTTAAAATTGCCCAAGATCTGTCAAAATTTAGATATCGAGTTTTAAATGCAGAAAGGTTGGCTTGTAAAAACTAAGAAAAAAGTCCAAACCAAACTGAAATCGGTTTTAGCCAAGTTACGATCAAAAAATCAATTATGTTATAAGCAATTTTTAAGCCAAAAACTCCAAAAAATTAATGTTGTTATACAAATGTTTTTTTTTTGTTCAAAACATTGTTGTACATATGTGGTTGTTGTAAATGACAAAAAGAATTCTCCAACCTTGACGTTTTCAGTACAAATTCTTCGCTCGTCCGATTTGAGATACCAGGCGAACAGAATGCAGCAGATGGAGGATGAAATTTATCTTTTAATTGGCGCCCCCTGTCGGAATTTGGCTGAAACAGTGCTTTTTTAGCGCCCTCTGTAGGATTTTTTCTGAAACTTTGCGAGCTTTTAGCCGGGTTTTGAACCTCTTCGAAAAGCTCATTTGTAATGCTTAAAGCTCGCAAAGCTTCAGCTAAATTCCTACAGGGGGCGCCAATTAAAAAAATAAATTTCATCCTCCATCTGCTGCATTCTGTTCGCCTGGTATCTGGTTTGGACTTTTCTTCTTAGTTTTTACAGGCCAACCTTTCTGCATTTAAATCTCGATATCTAATTTTTGGCCAATTTTTGACAATTTTAACCCCTTAAATTTTTTTGAAAAATTAAGACAAATTTTTTGGCTAAAAATTGCTAACACCTTCAACGGTTTTTTGATCATAACTTGGCTAAAACTCAACCGATTATGGTATGGTTTGCCTTTTTCTTCTTGGTTTTTAAATGCGAACATTTCTGCATTTAAATCTCGATATCTAATTTTTGGCCAATTTTTGACAATTTTAACGATGTAACCCCTTACATTTTTTTGAAAAATTGGGTCAATTTTTTTGGCTGAAAATTGCCAACACCTTCAACGGTTTTATGATCATAACTTGGCTAAAACTCAACCGATTTCAGTCTGGTTTCGGGTTTTCTTCTTGGTTTTTCAATGCGAACATTTCTGCATTTAAATCTCGATATCTAATTTTTGGCCAATTTTTGACAATTTTAACGATGTAACCCTTACATTTTTTTGAAAAATCGGGTCAATTTTTTCTTTGGCCCGGACATGGCTAGAGCGATGCCGCTGATAATGCTGATAAAGAATATATATGGTTTATAGGGTCGGAAATAATTTCTTCACTGTTTTGCAAGCTTAGGCCAAGTGGCAGAGATGCCAATCTAGCTATTGCCAATAGAGCCATTCACATCGTTTTAGGCTGAAAATTGCTGACACCTCCAACGGTTTTATGATCATAACTTGGCTAAAACTCAACCGATTTCAGTCTGGTTTCGGGTTTTCTTCTTGGTTTTTAAATGCAAACATTTCTGCATTTAAAACTTGATATCTAATTTTTGTCCAATTTTTGACAATTTTAACGATGTAACCCCTTACATTTTTTTGAAAAATTGGGTCAATTTTTTTGGCTGAAAATTGCCAACACCTTCAACGGTTTTATGATCATAACTTGGCTAAAACCCAACCGATTTCTGCCTGGTTTCGCGTTTTCTTCTTGGTTTTTAAATGCAAACATTTCTGCATTTAAAACACGATTTCTAATTTTTGGCCAAATTTTGACAATTTTAACGATGTAACCCCTTAAATTTTTTTGAAGAATTGGGTCAATTTTTTTGGCTGAAAATTGCCAACACCTTCAACGGTTTTATGATCATAACTTGGCTAAAACTCAACCGATTTCAGTCTGGTTTCGGGTTTTCTTCTTGGTTTTTAAATGCAAACATTTCTGCATTTAAAACACGATTTCTAATTTTTGGCCAATTTTTGACAATTTTAACGATGTAACCCCTTACATTTTTTTTAAAAATTGGGTCAATTTTTTTGGCTGAAAATTGTTAACACCTTCAACGGTTTTATGATCATAACTTGGCTAAAACTCAACCGACTTCAGTCTGGTTTCGGGTTTTCTTCTTGGTTTTTAAATGCAAACATTTCTGCATTTAAAACACGATTTCTAATTTTTGGCCAAATTTTGACAATTTTAACGATGTAACCCCTTACATTTTTTTGAAAAATTGGGTTAATTTTTTTGGCTGAAAATTGCCAACACCTTCAACGGTTTTATGATCATAACTTGGCTAAAACTCAACCGATTTCAGTCTGGTTTCGGGTTTTCTTCTTGGTTTTTAAATGCAAACATTTCTGCATTTAAAACTTGATATCTAATTTTTGGCCAATTTTTGACAATTTTAACGATGTAACCCCTTACATTTTTTTGAAAAAATGGATCAATTTTTTTGGCTGAAAATTGCCAACACCTTCAACGGTTTTATGATTATAACTTGGCTAAAACTCAACCGATTTCAGTCTGGTTTCGGGGTTTCTTCTTGGTTTTTAAATGCAAACATTTCTGCATTTAAAACACGATTTCTAATTTTTGGCCAATTTTTGACAATTTTAACGATGTAACCCCTTACATTTTTTTTTGAAAAATTGGGTCAATTTTTTTGGCTGAAAATTGCCAACACCTCCAACGGTTTTATGATCATAACTTGGCTAAAACTCAACCGATTTCAGTCTGGTTTCGGGGTTTCTTCTTGGTTTTTAAATGCAAACATTTCTGCATTTAAAACACGATTTCTAATTTTTGGCCAATTTTTGACAATTTTAACGATGTAACCCCTTACATTTTTCTGAAAAAAATGGGTCAATTTTTTTGGCTGAAAATTGCTAACACCTTCAACGGTTTTATGATCATAACTTGGCTAAAACCCAACCGATTTCTGCCTGGTTTCGGGTTTTCTTCTTGGTTTTTAAATGCAAACATTTCTGCATTTAAAACACGATTTCTAATTTTTGGCCAATTTTTGACAATTTTAACGATGTAACCCCTTACATTTTTTTGAAAAAATGGATCAATTTTTTTGGCTGAAAATTGCCAACACCTTCAACGGTTTTATGATTATAACTTGGCTAAAACTCAACCGATTTCAGTCTGGTTTCGGGGTTTCTTCTTGGTTTTTAAATGCAAACATTTCTGCATTTAAAACACGATTTCTAATTTTTGGCCAATTTTTGACAATTTTAACGATGTAACCCCTTACATTTTTTTTTGAAAAATTGGGTCAATTTTTTTGGCTGAAAATTGCCAACACCTTCAACGGTTTTATGATCATAACTTCCCTAAAACTCAACCGATTTTAGTCTGGTTTCGGGGGCTTTTCTTGGTTTTTAAATGCGAACATTTCTGCATTTAAAACACGATTTCTAATTTTTGGCCAATTTTTGACAATTTTAACGATGTAACCCCTTACATTTTTTTTAAAAATTGGGTCAATTTTTTTGGCTGAAAATTGTTAACACCTTCAACGGTTTTATGATCATAACTTGGCTAAAACTCAACCGACTTCAGTCTGGTTTCGGGTTTTCTTCTTGGTTTTTAAATGCAAACATTTCTGCATTTAAAATTTTGACAATTTTGACAATTTTAACGATGTAACCCCTTACATTTTTTTGAAAAATTGGGTTAATTTTTTTGGCTGAAAATTGCCAACACCTTCAACGGTTTTATGATCATAACTTGGCTAAAACTCAACCGATTTCAGTCTGGTTTCGGGTTTTCTTCTTGGTTTTTAAATGCAAACATTTCTGAATTTAAAACTTGATATCTAATTTTTGGCCAATTTTTGACAATTTTAACGATGTAACCCCTTACATTTTTTTGAAAAATTGGGCCAATTTTTTTGGCTGAAAATTGCCAACACCTTCAACGGTTTTATGATCATAACTTGGCTAAAACTCAACCGATTTCAGTCTGGTTTCGGGTTTTCTTCTTGGTTTTTAAATGCCAACATTTCTGCATTTAAAACTTGATATCTAATTTTTGGCCAATTTTTGACAATTTTAACGATGTAACCCCTTACATTTTTTTTGAAAAATCGGGTCAATTTTTTCTTTGGCCCGGACATGGCTAGAGCGATGCCGCTGATAATGCTGATCATGAATATATATGGCTTATAGGGTCAGAAATAATTTCTTCACTGTTTTGCAAGCTTAAGGCCAAGTGGCAGAGATGCCAATCTAGCTATTGCCCATAGAGCCACTCACATAGTTTTTGGCTGAAAATTGCTGACACCTTCAACGGTTTTATGATCATAACTTCCCTAAAACTCAACCGATTTTAGTCTGGTTTCGTTTTATATTCTTGGTTTTTAAATGCGAACATTTCTGCATTTAAAACTCGATTTCTAATTTTTGGCCAATTTTTGACAATTTTAACGATGTAACCCCTTACATTTTTTTTGAAAAATTTGTCAATTTTTTTGGCTGAAAATTGCTAACACCTTCAACGGTTTTATGATCATAACTTGGCTAAACCCCAACCGATTTCTGCCTGGTTTCGGGTTTTCTTCTTGGTTTTTCAATGCGAACATTTCTGCATTTAAATCTCGATATCTAATTTTTGGCCAATTTTTGACAATTTTAATGATGTAACCCCTTACATTTTTTTGAAAAAATGGATCCATTTTTTTGGCTGAAAATTGCCAACACCTTCAACGGTTTTATGATTATAACTTGGCTAAAACTCAACCGATTTCAGTCTGGTTTCGGGGTTTCTTCTTGGTTTTTAAATGCAAACATTTCTGCATTTAAAACACGATTTCTAATTTTTGGCCAATTTTTGACAATTTTAACGATGTAACCCCTTACATTTTTTTGAAAAATTGGGCCAATTTTTTTGGCTGAAAATTGCCAACACCTTCAACGGTTTTATGATCATAACTTGGCTAAAACTCAACCGATTTCAGTCTGGTTTCGGGTTTTCTTCTTGGTTTTTAAATGCCAACATTTCTGCATTTAAAACTTGATATCTAATTTTTGGCCAATTTTTGACAATTTTAACGATGTAACCCCTTACATTTTTTTGAAAAATCGGGTCAATTTTTTCTTTGGCCCGGACATGGCTAGAGCGATGCCGCTGATAATGCTGATCAAGAATATATATGGCTTATAGGGTCAGAAATAATTTCTTCACTGTTTTGCAAGCTTAAGGCCAAGTGGCAGAGATGCCAATCTAGCTATTGCCCATAGAGCCACTCACATAGTTTTTGGCTGAAAATTGCTGACACCTTCAACGGTTTTATGATCATAACTTGGCTAAAACTCAACCGATTTCTGCATGGTTTCGGGTTTTCTTCTTTGTTTAGTCTGGTTTCGGGTTTTCTTCTTGGTTTTTAAATGCCAACATTTCTGCATTTAAAACTTGATATCTAATTTTTGGCCAATTTTTGACAATTTTAACGATGTAACCCCTTACATTTTTTTGAAAAATCGGGTCAATTTTTTCTTTGGCCCGGACATGGCTAGAGCGATGCCGCTGATAATGCTGATCAAGAATATATATGGCTTATAGGGTCAGAAATAATTTCTTCACTGTTTTGCAAGCTTAAGGCCAAGTGGCAGAGATGCCAATCTAGCTATTGCCCATAGAGCCACTCACATAGTTTTTGGCTGAAAATTGCTGACACCTTCAACGGTTTTATGATCATAACTTCCCTAAAACTCAACCGATTTTAGTCTGGTTTCGGGTTTTCTCCTTGGTTTTTAAATGCGAACATTTCTGCATTTAAATCATGATATCTAATTTTTGGCAATTTTTGACAATTTTAACGATGTAACCCCTTACATTTTTTTTCAAAAATTGGGTCAAATTTTTTGGCTGAAAATTGCTAACATCTTCAACGGTTTTATAATCATAACTTGGCTAAAACTCAACCGATTTCAGTCTGGTTTCGTTTTATATTCTTGGTTTTTCAATGCGAACATTTCTGCATTTAAAACTCGATTTCTAATTTTTGGCCAATTTTTGACAATTTTAACGATGTAACCCCTTACATTTTTCTGAAAAAAATGGATCAATTTTTTTGGCTGAAAATTGCTAACACCTTCAACGGTTTTATGATCATAACTTGGCTAAAACCCAACCGATTTCTGCCTGGTTTCGGGTTTTCTTCTTGGTTTTTTAATGCGAACATTTCTGCATTTAAAACTCGATTTCTAATTTTTGGCCAATTTTTGACAATTTTAACGATGTAACCCCTTACATTTTTCTGAAAAAAATGGATCAATTTTTTTGGCTGAAAATTGCTAACACCTTCAACGGTTTTATGATCATAACTTGGCTAAAACCCAACCGATTTCTGCCTGGTTTCGGGTTTTCTTCTTGGTTTTTCAATGCGAACATTTCTGCATTTAAATCTCGATATCTAATTTTTGGCCAATTTTTGACAATTTTAACGATGTAACCCCTTACATTTTTCTGAAAAAAATGGGTCAATTTTTTTGGCTGAAAATTGCTAACACCTTCAACGGTTTTATGATCATAACTTGGCTAAAACTCAACCGATTTCAGTCTGGTTTGGGGGTTTCTTCTTGGTTTTTAAATGCAAACATTTCTGCACTTAAAACTCGATTTCTAATTTTTGGCCAATTTTTGACAATTTTAATGATGTAACCCCTTACATTTTTTTGAAAAAATGGATCCATTTTTTTGGCTGAAAATTGCCAACACCTTCAACGGTTTTATGATTATAACTTGGCTAAAACTCAACCGATTTCAGTCTGGTTTCGGGGTTTCTTCTTGGTTTTTAAATGCAAACATTTCTGCATTTAAAACACGATTTCTAATTTTTGGCCAATTTTTGACAATTTTAACGATGTAACCCCTTACATTTTTTTGAAAAATTGGGCCAATTTTTTTGGCTGAAAATTGCCAACACCTTCAACGGTTTTATGATCATAACTTGGCTAAAACTCAACCGATTTCAGTCTGGTTTCGGGTTTTCTTCTTGGTTTTTAAATGCCAACATTTCTGCATTTAAAACTTGATATCTAATTTTTGGCCAATTTTTGACAATTTTAACGATGTAACCCCTTACATTTTTTTGAAAAATCGGGTCAATTTTTTCTTTGGCCCGGACATGGCTAGAGCGATGCCGCTGATAATGCTGATCAAGAATATATATGGCTTATAGGGTCAGAAATAATTTCTTCACTGTTTTGCAAGCTTAAGGCCAAGTGGCAGAGATGCCAATCTAGCTATTGCCCATAGAGCCACTCACATAGTTTTTGGCTGAAAATTGCTGACACCTTCAACGGTTTTATGATCATAACTTCCCTAAAACTCAACCGATTTTAGTCTGGTTTCGGGTTTTCTCCTTGGTTTTTAAATGCGAACATTTCTGCATTTAAATCATGATATCTAATTTTTGGCAATTTTTGACAATTTTAACGATGTAACCCCTTACATTTTTTTTCAAAAATTGGGTCAAATTTTTTGGCTGAAAATTGCTAACATCTTCAACGGTTTTATAATCATAACTTGGCTAAAACTCAACCGATTTCAGTCTGGTTTCGTTTTATATTTTTGGTTTTTAAATGCGAACATTTCTGCATTTAAAACTCGATTTCTAATTTTTGGCCAATTTTTGACAATTTTAACGATGTAACCCCTTACATTTTTTTTGAAAAATTGGTCAATTTTTTTGGCTGAAAATTGCTAACACCTTCAACGGTTTTATGATCATAACTTGGCTAAACCCCAACCGATTTCTGCCTGGTTTCGGGTTTTCTTCTTGGTTTTTCAATGCGAACATTTCTGCATTTAAATCTCGATATCTAATTTTTGGCCAATTTTTGACAATTTTAATGATGTAACCCCTTACATTTTTTTGAAAAAATGGATCCATTTTTTTGGCTGAAAATTGCCAACACCTTCAACGGTTTTATGATTATAACTTGGCTAAAACTCAACCGATTTCAGTCTGGTTTCGGGGTTTCTTCTTGGTTTTTAAATGCAAACATTTCTGCATTTAAAACACGATTTCTAATTTTTGGCCAATTTTTGACAATTTTAACGATGTAACCCCTTACATTTTTTTGAAAAATTGGGCCAATTTTTTTGGCTGAAAATTGCCAACACCTTCAACGGTTTTATGATCATAACTTGGCTAAAACTCAACCGATTTCAGTCTGGTTTCGGGTTTTCTTCTTGGTTTTTAAATGCCAACATTTCTGCATTTAAAACTTGATATCTAATTTTTGGCCAATTTTTGACAATTTTAACGATGTAACCCCTTACATTTTTTTGAAAAATCGGGTCAATTTTTTCTTTGGCCCGGACATGGCTAGAGCGATGCCGCTGATAATGCTGATCAAGAATATATATGGCTTATAGGGTCAGAAATAATTTCTTCACTGTTTTGCAAGCTTAAGGCCAAGTGGCAGAGATGCCAATCTAGCTATTGCCCATAGAGCCACTCACATAGTTTTTGGCTGAAAATTGCTGACACCTTCAACGGTTTTATGATCATAACTTGGCTAAAACTCAACCGATTTCTGCATGGTTTCGGGTTTTCTTCTTTGTTTAGTCTGGTTTCGGGTTTTCTTCTTGGTTTTTAAATGCCAACATTTCTGCATTTAAAACTTGATATCTAATTTTTGGCCAATTTTTGACAATTTTAACGATGTAACCCCTTACATTTTTTTGAAAAATCGGGTCAATTTTTTCTTTGGCCCGGACATGGCTAGAGCGATGCCGCTGATAATGCTGATCAAGAATATATATGGCTTATAGGGTCAGAAATAATTTCTTCACTGTTTTGCAAGCTTAAGGCCAAGTGGCAGAGATGCCAATCTAGCTATTGCCCATAGAGCCACTCACATAGTTTTTGGCTGAAAATTGCTGACACCTTCAACGGTTTTATGATCATAACTTCCCTAAAACTCAACCGATTTTAGTCTGGTTTCGGGTTTTCTCCTTGGTTTTTAAATGCGAACATTTCTGCATTTAAATCATGATATCTAATTTTTGGCAATTTTTGACAATTTTAACGATGTAACCCCTTACATTTTTTTTCAAAAATTGGGTCAAATTTTTTGGCTGAAAATTGCTAACATCTTCAACGGTTTTATAATCATAACTTGGCTAAAACTCAACCGATTTCAGTCTGGTTTCGTTTTATATTCTTGGTTTTTCAATGCGAACATTTCTGCATTTAAAACTCGATTTCTAATTTTTGGCCAATTTTTGACAATTTTAACGATGTAACCCCTTACATTTTTCTGAAAAAATGGATCAATTTTTTTGGCTGAAAATTGCTAACACCTTCAACGGTTTTATGATCATAACTTGGCTAAAACCCAACCGATTTCTGCCTGGTTTCGGGTTTTCTTCTTGGTTTTTCAATGCGAACATTTCTGCATTTAAAACTCGATTTCTAATTTTTGGCCAATTTTTGACAATTTTAACGATGTAACCCCTTACATTTTTCTGAAAAAAATGGATCAATTTTTTGGCTGAAAATTGCTAACACCTTCAACGGTTTTATGATCATAACTTGGCTAAAACCCAACCGATTTCTGCCTGGTTTCGGGTTTTCTTCTTGGTTTTTCAATGCGAACATTTCTGCATTTAAATCTCGATATCTAATTTTTGGCCAATTTTTGACAATTTTAACGATGTAACCCCTTACATTTTTCTGAAAAAAATGGGTCAATTTTTTTGGCTGAAAATTGCTAACACCTTCAACGGTTTTATGATCATAACTTGGCTAAAACCCAACCGATTTCTGCCTGGTTACGGGTTTTCTTCTTGGTTTTTAAATGCAAACATTTCTGCATTTAAAACACTATTTCTAATTTTTGGCAATTTTTGACAATTTTAACGATGTAACCCCTTACATTTTTTTTCAAAAATTGGGTCAAATTTTTTGGCTGAAAATTGCTAACATCTTCAACGGTTTTATAATCATAACTTGGCTAAAACTCAACCGATTTCAGTCTGGTTTGGGGGTTTCTTCTTGGTTTTTAAATGCAAACATTTCTGCATTTAAAACTTGATATCTAATTTTTGGCCAATTTTTGACAATTTTAACGCTGTAACCCCTTACATTTTTCTGAAAAAAATGGATCAATTTTTTTGGCTGAAAATTGCTAACACCTTCAACGGTTTTATGATCATAACTTGGCTAAAACCCAACCGATTTCTGCCTGGTTTCGGGTTTTCTTCTTGGTTTTTCAATGCGAACATTTCTGCATTTAAATCTCGATATCTAATTTTTGGCCAATTTTTGACAATTTTAACGATGTAACCCCTTACATTTTTTTGAAAAATTGGGTCAATTTTTTTGGCTGAAAATTGCTAACACCTTCAACGGTTTTATGATCATAACTTGGCTAAAACCCAACCGATTTCTGCCTGGTTACGGGTTTTCTTCTTGGTTTTTAAATGCAAACATTTCTGCATTTAAAACACGATTTCTAATTTTTGGCCAATTTTTGACAATTTTAACGATGTAACCCCTTACATTTTTTTGAAAAATTGGGTCAATTTTTTTGGCTGAAAATTGCCAACACCTTCAACGGTTTTATGATCATAACTTGGCTGAAACTCAACCGATTTCAGTCTGGTTTCGGGTTTTCTTCTTGGTTTTTAAATGCCAACATTTCTGCATTTAAAACTTGATATCTAATTTTTGGCCAATTTTTGACAATTTTAACGATGTAACCCCTTACATTTTTCTGAAAAAAATGGATCAATTTTTTTGGCTGAAAATTGCTAACACCTTCAACGGTTTTATGATCATAACTTGGCTAAAACCCAACCGATTTCTGCCTGGTTTCGGGTTTTCTTCTTGGTTTTTAAATGCAAACATTTCTGCATTTAAAACACTATTTCTAATTTTTGGCCAATTTTTGACAATTTTAACGATGTAACCCCTTACATTTTTTTGAAAAATTGGGTCAATTTGTTTGGCTGAAAATTGCTAACACCTTCAACGGTTTTATGATCATAACTTGGCTAAAACCCAACCGATTTCAGTCTGGTTTCGGGGTTTCTTCTTGGTTTTTAAATGCAAACATTTCTGCATTTAAAACACGATTTCTAATTTTTGGCCAATTTTTGACAATTTTAACGATGTAACCCCTTACATTTTTTTTGAAAAATTGGTCAATTTTTTTGGCTGAAAATTGCTAACACCTTTAACGGTTTTATGATCATAACTTGGCTAAAACTCAACCGATTTCAGTCTGGTTTGGGGGTTTCTTCTTGGTTTTTAAATTGCTAACACCTTCAACGGTTTTATGATCATAACTTGGCTAAAACCCAACCGATTTCTGCCTGGTTACGGGTTTTCTTCTTGGTTTTTAAATGCAAACATTTCTGCATTTAAAACACGACTTCTAATTTTTGGCCAATTTTTGACAATTTTAACGATGTAACCCCTTACATTTTTCTGAAAAAAATGGGTCAATTTTTTTGGCTGAAAATTGCTAACACCTTCAACGGTTTTATGATCATAACTTGGCTAAAACCCAACCGATTTCTGCCTGGTTTCGGGGTTTCTTCTTGGTTTTTAAATGCAAACATTTCTGCATTTAAAACACGATTTCTAATTTTTGGCCAATTTTTGACAATTTTAACGATGTAACCCCTTACATTTTTCTGAAAAAAATGGGTCAATTTTTTTGGCTGAAAATTGCTAACACCTTCAACGGTTTTATGATCATAACTTGGCTAAAACCCAACCGATTTCTGCCTGGTTTCGGGTTTTCTTCTTGGTTTTTAAATGCAAACATTTCTGCATTTAAAACACTATTTCTAATTTTTTGCCAATTTTTGACAATTTTAACGATGTAACCCCTTACATTTTTTTTGAAAAATTGGTCAATTTTTTTGGCTGAAAATTGCTAACACCTTCAACGGTTTTATGATCATAACTTGGCTAAAACCCAACCGATTTCAGTCTGGTTTCGGGGTTTCTTCTTGGTTTTTAAATGCAAACATTTCTGCATTTAAAACACGATTTCTAATTTTTGGCCAATTTTTGACAATTTTAACGATGTAACCCCTTACATTTTTTTTGAAAAATTGGTCAATTTTTTTGGCTGAAAATTGCTAACACCTTTAACGGTTTTATGATCATAACTTGGCTAAAACTCAACCGATTTCAGTCTGGTTTGGGGGTTTCTTCTTGGTTTTTAAATGCAAACATTTCTGCATTTAAAACTTGATATCTAATTTTTGGCCAATTTTTGACAATTTTAACGCTGTAACCCCTTACATTTTTCTGAAAAAAATGGATCAATTTTTTTGGCTGAAAATTGCTAACACCTTCAACGGTTTTATGATCATAACTTGGCTAAAACCCAACCGATTTCTGCCTGGTTTCGGGTTTTCTTCTTGGTTTTTCAATGCGAACATTTCTGCATTTAAATCTCGATATCTAATTTTTGGCCAATTTTTGACAATTTTAACGATGTAACCCCTTACATTTTTTTGAAAAATTGGGTCAATTTTTTTGGCTGAAAATTGCTAACACCTTCAACGGTTTTATGATCATAACTTGGCTAAAACCCAACCGATTTCTGCCTGGTTACGGGTTTTCTTCTTGGTTTTTAAATGCAAACATTTCTGCATTTAAAACACGATTTCTAATTTTTGGCCAATTTTTGACAATTTTAACGATGTAACCCCTTACATTTTTTTGAAAAATTGGGTCAATTTTTTTGGCTGAAAATTGCCAACACCTTCAACGGTTTTATGATCATAACTTGGCTAAAACTCAACCGATTTCAGTCTGGTTTCGGGTTTTCTTCTTGGTTTTTAAATGCCAACATTTCTGCATTTAAAACTTGATATCTAATTTTTGGCCAATTTTTGACAATTTTAACGATGTAACCCCTTACATTTTTTTCAAAAATTGGGTCAAATTTTTTGGCTGAAAATTGCCAACACCTTCAACGGTTTTATGATCATAACTTGGCTAAAACTCAACCGATTTCAGTCTGGTTTCGGGTTTTCTTCTTGGTTTTTAAATGCCAACATTTCTGCATTTAAAACTTGATATCTAATTTTTGGCCAATTTTTGACAATTTTAACGATGTAACCCCTTACATTTTTTTGAAAAATCGGGTCAATTTTTTCTTTGGCCCGGACATGGCTAGAGCGATGCCGCTGATAATGCTGATCAAGAATATATATGGCTTATAGGGTCAGAAATAATTTCTTCACTGTTTTGCAAGCTTAAGGCCAAGTGGCAGAGATGCCAATCTAGCTATTGCCCATAGAGCCACTCACATAGTTTTTGGCTGAAAATTGCTGACACCTTCAACGGTTTTATGATCATAACTTGGCTAAAACTCAACCGATTTCTGCCTGGTTACGGGGTTTCTTCTTGGTTTTTAAATGCAAACATTTCTGCATTTAAAACTTGATATCTAATTTTTGGCCAATTTTTGACAATTTTAACGATGTAACCCCTTACATTTTTTTCAAAAATTGGGTCAAATTTTTTGGCTGAAAATTACTGACACCTTCAACGGTTTTATGATTATAACTTGGCTAAAACTCAGCCGATTTCAGTCTGGTTTCGGGGGTTTTTCTTGGTTTTTCAATGCGAACATTTCTGCATTTAAAACTCGATATCTAATTTTTGGCCAATTTTTTACAATTTTAACGATGTAACCCCTTACATTTTTTTCAAAAATTGGGTAAAATTTTTTGGCTGAAAATTACTGACACCTCCAACGGTTTTATGATCATAACTTGGCTAAAACTCAACCGATTATAGTATGGTTTGCCTTTTTCTTCTTGGTTTTTAAATGCGAACATTTCTGCATTTAAAACTCGATATCTAATTTTTGGCCAATTTTTTACAATTTTAACGATGTAACCCCTTACATTTTTTTCAAAAATTGGGTAAAATTTTTTGGCTGAAAATTACTGACACCTCCAACGGTTTTATGATCATAACTTGGCTAAAACTCAACCGATTATAGTATGGTTTGCCTTTTTCTTCTTGGTTTTTAAATGCGAACATTTCTGCATTTAAAACTCGATATCTAATTTTTGGCCAATTTTTTACAATTTTAACGATGTAACCCCTTACATTTTTTTTGAAAAATTGGTCAATTTTTTTGGCTGAAAATTGCTAACACCTTTAACGGTTTTATGATCATAACTTGGCTAAAACTCAACCGATTTCAGTCTGGTTTGGGGGTTTCTTCTTGGTTTTTAAATGCAAACATTTCTGCATTTAAAACTTGATATCTAATTTTTGGCCAATTTTTGACAATTTTAACGATGTAACCCCTTACATTTTTCTAAAAAAAATGGATCAATTTTTTTGGCTGAAAATTGCTAACACCTTCAACGGTTTTATGATCATAACTTGGCTAAAACCCAACCGATTTCAGTCTGGTTTCGGGGTTTATTCTTGGTTTTTAAATGCAAACATTTCTGCATTTAAAACACGATTTCTAATTTTTGGCCAATTTTTGACAATTTTAACGATGTAACCCCTTACATTTTTTTTGAAAAATTGGTCAATTTTTTTGGCTGAAAATTGCTAACACCTTTAACGGTTTTATGATCATAACTTGGCTAAAACTCAACCGATTTCAGTCTGGTTTGGGGGTTTCTTCTTGGTTTTTAAATGCAAACATTTCTGCATTTAAAACTTGATATCTAATTTTTGGCCAATTTTTGACAATTTTAACGATGTAACCCCTTACATTTTTCTAAAAAAAATGGATCAATTTTTTTGGCTGAAAATTGCTAACACCTTCAACGGTTTTATGATCATAACTTGGCTAAAACCCAACCGATTTCTGCCTGGTTTCGGGTTTTCTTCTTGGTTTTTCAATGCGAACATTTCTGCATTTAAATCTCGATATCTAATTTTTGGCCAATTTTTGACAATTTTAACGATGTAACCCCTTACATTTTTTTTAAAAATTGGGTCAATTTTTTTGGCTGAAAATTGCTAACACCTTCAACGGTTTTATGATCATAACTTGGCTAAAACCCAACCGATTTCTGCCTGGTTACGGGTTTTCTTCTTGGTTTTTAAATGCCAACATTTCTGCATTTAAAACTTGATATCTAATTTTTGGCCAATTTTTGACAATTTTAACGATGTAACCCCTTACATTTTTTTGAAAAATCGGGTCAATTTTTTCTTTGGCCCGAACATGGCTAGAGCGATGCCGCTGATAATGCTGATCAAGAATATATATGGCTTATAGGGTCAGAAATAATTTCTTCACTGTTTTGCAAGCTTAAGGCCAAGTGGCAGAGATGCCAATCTAGCTATTGCCCATAGAGCCACTCACATAGTTTTTGGCTGAAAATTGCTGACACCTTCAACGGTTTTATGATCATAACTTGGCTAAAACTCAACCGATTTCTGCCTGGTTACGGGGTTTCTTCTTGGTTTTTAAATGCAAACATTTCTGCATTTAAAACTTGATATCTAATTTTGGGCCAATTTTTGACAATTTTAACGATGTAACCCCTTACATTTTTTTCAAAAATTGGGTCAAATTTTTTGGCTGAAAATTACTGACACCTTCAACGGTTTTATGATTATAACTTGGCTAAAACTCAACCGATTTCAGTCTGGTTTCGGGGTTTTTCTTGGTTTTTCAATGCGAACATTTCTGCATTTAAAACTCGATATCTAATTTTTGGCCAATTTTTTACAATTTTAACGATGTAACCCCTTAAATTTTTTTCAAAAATTGGGTCAAATTTTTTGGCTGAAAATTACTGACACCTCCAACGGTTTTATGATCATAACTTGGCTAAAACTCAACCGATTATAGTATGGTTTGCCTTTTTCTTCTTGGTTTTTAAATGCGAACATTTCTGCATTTAAAACTCGATATCTAATTTTTGGCCAATTTTTTACAATTTTAACGATGTAACCCCTTACATTTTTTTCAAAAATTGGGTAAAATTTTTTGGCTGAAAATTACTGACACCTCCAACGGTTTTATGATCATAACTTGGCTAAAACCCAACCGATTTCAGTCTGGTTTCGGGGTTTCTTCTTGGTTTTTAAATGCAAACATTTCTGCATTTAAAACACGATTTCTAATTTTTGGCCAATTTTTGACAATTTTAACGATGTAACCCCTTACATTTTTTTTGAAAAATTGGTCAATTTTTTTGGCTGAAAATTGCTAACACCTTTAACGGTTTTATGATCATAACTTGGCTAAAACTCAACCGATTTCAGTCTGGTTTGGGGGTTTCTTCTTGGTTTTTAAATGCAAACATTTCTGCATTTAAAACTTGATATCTAATTTTTGGCCAATTTTTGACAATTTTAACGATGTAACCCCTTACATTTTTCTAAAAAAAATGGATCAATTTTTTTGGCTGAAAATTGCTAACACCTTCAACGGTTTTATGATCATAACTTGGCTAAAACCCAACCGATTTCTGCCTGGTTTCGGGTTTTCTTCTTGGTTTTTCAATGCGAACATTTCTGCATTTAAATCTCGATATCTAATTTTTGGCCAATTTTTGACAATTTTAACGATGTAACCCCTTACATTTTTTTGAAAAATTGGGTCAATTTTTTTGGCTGAAAATTGCTAACACCTTCAACGGTTTTATGATCATAACTTGGCTAAAACCCAACCGATTTCAGTCTGGTTTCGGGGTTTCTTCTTGGTTTTTAAATGCAAACATTTCTGCATTTAAAACACGATTTCTAATTTTTGGCTAATTTTTGACAATTTTAACGATGTAACCCCTTACATTTTTTTGAAAAATCGGGTCAATTTTTTTTTTTGGCCCGGACATGGCTAGAGCGATGCCGCTGATAATGCTGATCAAGAATATATATGGCTTATAGGGTCAGAAATAATTTCTTCACTGTTTTGCAAGCTTAAGGCCAAGTGGCAGAGATGCCAATCTAGCTATTGCCCATAGAGCCACTCACATAGTTTTTGGCTGAAAATTGCTGACACCTTCAACGGTTTTATGACCATAACTTGGCTAAAACTCAACCGATTTCTGCATGGTTTCGGGTTTTCTTCTTTGTTTAGTCTGGTTTCGGGTTTTCTTCTTGGTTTTTAAATGCGAACATTTCTGCATTTAAATCTTGATATCTAATTTTTAGCCAATTTTTGACAATTTTAACGATGTAACCCCTTACATTTTTTTGAAAAATCGGGTCAATTTTTTCTTTGGCCCGGACATGGCTAGAGCGATGCCGCTGATAATGCTGATCAAGAATATATATGGCTTATAGGGTCAGAAATAATTTCTTCACTGTTTTGCAAGCTTAAGGCCAAGTGGCAGAGATGCCAATCTAGCTATTGCCCATAGAGCCACTCACATAGTTTTTGGCTGAAAATTGCTGACACCTTCAACGGTTTTATGATCATAACTTGGCTAAAACTCAACCGATTTCAGTCTGGTTTCGGGGTTTCTTCTTGGTTTTTAAATGCAAACATTTCTGCATTTAAAACACGATTTCTAATTTTTGGCCAATTTTTGACAATTTTAACGATGTAACCCCTTACATTTTTTTTTAAAAATCGGGTCAATTTTTTCTTTGGCCCGGACATGGCTAGAGCGATGCCGCTGATAATGCTGATCAAGAATATATATGGTTTATAGGGTCGGAAATGGTTTCTTCACTGTTTTGCAAGCTTTAGGCCAAGTGGCAGAGATGCCAATCTAGCTATTGCCAATAGAGCCACTCACATAGTTTTTGGCTGAAAGTTGCTAACACCTTCAACGGTTTTATGATCATAACTTGGCTAAAACCCAACCGATTTCTGCCTGGTTACGGGGTTTCTTCTTTGTTTAGTCTGGTTTCGGGTTTTCTTCTTGGTTTTTAAATGCGAACATTTCTGCATTTAAATCTTGATATCTAATTTTTGGCCAATTTTTGACAATTTTAACGATGTAACCCCTTACATTTTTTTGAAAAATCGGGTCAATTTTTTCTTTGGCCCGGACATGGCTAGAGCGATGCCGCTGATAATGCTGATCAAGAATATATATGGCTTATAGGGTCAGAAATAATTTCTTCACTGTTTTGCAAGCTTAAGGCCAAGTGGCAGAGATGCCAATCTAGCTATTGCCCATAGAGCCACTCACATAGTTTTTGGCTGAAAATTGCTGACACCTTCAACGGTTTTATGATCATAACTTGGCTAAAACTCAACCGATTTCAGTCTGGTTTCGGGTTTTCTTCTTGGTTTTTAAATGCAAACATTTCTGCATTTAAAACACGATTTCTAATTTTTGGCCAATTTTTGACAATTTTAACGATGTAACCCCTTACATTTTTTTTCAAAAATTGTGTCAAATTTTTTGGCTGAAAATTGCTAACATCTTCAACGGTTTTATAATCATAACTTGGCTAAAACTCAACCGATTTCAGTCTGGTTTCGTTTTATATTCTTGGTTTTTAAATGCGAACATTTCTGCATTTAAAACTCGATTTCTAATTTTTGGCCAATTTTTGACAATTTTAACGATGTAACCCCTTACATTTTTTTGAAAAATCGGGTCAATTTTTTCTTTGGCCCGAACATGGCTAGAGCGATGCCGCTGATAATGCTGATCAAGAATATATATGGTTTATAGGGTCGGAAATGGTTTCTTCACTGTTTTGCAAGCTTTAGGCCAAGTGGCAGAGATGCCAATCTAGCTATTGCCAATAGAGCCACTCACATAGTTTTTGGCTGAAAGTTGCTAACACCTTCAACGGTTTTATGATTATAACTTGGCTAAAACTCAACCGATTTCAGTCTGGTTTCGGGGGTTTTTCTTGGTTTTTCAATGCGAACATTTCTGCATTTAAAACTCGATATCTAATTTTTGGCCAATTTTTTACAATTTTAACGATGTAACCCCTTACATTTTTTTCAAAAATTGGGTAAAATTTTTTGGCTGAAAATTACTGACACCTCCAACGGTTTTATGATCATAACTTGGCTAAAACTCAACCGATTATAGTATGGTTTGCTTTTTTCTTCTTGGTTTTTAAATGTGAACATTTCTGCATTTAAAACTCGATATCTAATTTTTGGCCAATTTTTTACAATTTTAACGATGTAACCCCTTACATTTTTTTCAAAAATTGGGTCAAATTTTTTGGCTGAAAATTACTGACACCTCCAACGGTTTTATGATCATAACTTGGCTAAAACCCAACCGATTTCTGCCTGGTTTCGGGTTTTCTTCTTGGTTTTTCAATCCGAACATTTCTGCATTTAAATCTCGATATTTAATTTTTGGCCAATTTTTGACAATTTTAACGATGTAACCCCTTACATTTTTTTGAAAAATTGGGTCAATTTTTTTTGGCTGAAAATTGCTAACACCTTCAACGGTTTTATGATCATAACTTGGCTAAAACCCAACCGATTTCTGCCTGGTTTCGGGTTTTCTTCTTGGTTTTTCAATGCGAACATTTCTGCATTTAAATCTCGATATCTAATTTTTGGCCAATTTTTGACAATTTTAACGATGTAACCCCTTACATTTTTTTGAAAAATTGGGTCAATTTTTTTGGCTGAAAATTGCTAACACCTTCAACGGTTTTATGATCATAACTTGGCTAAAACCCAACCGATTTCTGCCTGGTTACGGGTTTTCTTCTTGGTTTTTAAATGCAAACATTTCTGCATTTAAAACACGATTTCTAATTTTTCGCTAATTTTTGACAATTTTAACGATGTAACCCCTTACATTTTTTTGAAAAATTGGGTCAATTTTTTTGGCTGAAAATTGCCAACACCTTCAACGGTTTTATGATCATAACTTGGCTAAAACTCAACCGATTTCAGTCTGGTTTCGGGTTTTCTTCTTGGTTTTTAAATGCCAACATTTCTGCATTTAAAACTTGATATCTAATTTTTGGCCAATTTTTGACAATTTTAACGATGTAACCCCTTACATTTTTTTGAAAAATCGGGTCAATTTTTTCTTTGGCCCGGACATGGCTAGAGCGATGCCGCTGATAATGCTGATCAAGAATATATATGGCTTATAGGGTCAGAAATAATTTCTTCACTGTTTTGCAAGCTTAAGGCCAAGTGGCAGAGATGCCAATCTAGCTATTGCCCATAGAGCCACTCACATAGTTTTTGGCTGAAAATTGCTGACACCTTCAACGGTTTTATGATCATAACTTGGCTAAAACTCAACCGATTTCTGCCTGGTTACGGGGTTTCTTCTTGGTTTTTAAATGCAAACATTTCTGCATTTAAAACTTGATATCTAATTTTTGGCCAATTTTTGACAATTTTAACGATGTAACCCCTTACATTTTTTTCAAAAATTGGGTCAAATTTTTTGGCTGAAAATTACTGACACCTTCAACGGTTTTATGATTATAACTTGGCTAAAACTCAACCGATTTCAGTCTGGTTTCGGGGGTTTTTCTTGGTTTTTCAATGCGAACATTTCTGCATTTAAAACTCGATATCTAATTTTTGGCCAATTTTTTACAATTTTAACGATGTAACCCCTTACATTTTTTTCAAAAATTGGGTAAAATTTTTTGGCTGAAAATTACTGACACCTCCAACGGTTTTATGATCATAACTTGGCTAAAACTCAACCGATTATAGTATGGTTTGCCTTTTTCTTCTTGGTTTTTAAATGCGAACATTTCTGCATTTAAAACTCGATATCTAATTTTTGGCCAATTTTTTACAATTTTAACGATGTAACCCCTTACATTTTTTCAAAAATTGGGTAAAATTTTTGGCTGAAAATTACTGACACCTCCAACGGTTTTATGATCATAACTTGGCTAAAACTCAACCGATTTCAGTCTGGTTTCGGGGTTTATTCTTGGTTTTTAAATGCAAACATTTCTGCATTTAAAACACGATTTCTAATTTTTGGCCAATTTTTGACAATTTTAACGATGTAACCCCTTACATTTTTTTGAAAAATTGGTCAATTTTTTTGGCTGAAAATTGCTAACACCTTTAACGGTTTTATGATCATAACTTGGCTAAAACTCAACCGATTTCAGTCTGGTTTGGGGGTTTCTTCTTGGTTTTTAAATGCAAACATTTCTGCATTTAAAACTTGATATCTAATTTTTGGCCAATTTTTGACAATTTTAACGATGTAACCCCTTACATTTTTCTAAAAAAAATGGATCAATTTTTTTGGCTGAAAATTGCTAACACCTTCAACGGTTTTATGATCATAACTTGGCTAAAACCCAACCGATTTCTGCCTGGTTTCGGGTTTTCTTCTTGGTTTTTCAATGCGAACATTTCTGCATTTAAATCTCGATATCTAATTTTTGGCCAATTTTTGACAATTTTAACGATGTAACCCCTTACATTTTTTTGAAAAATTGGGTCAATTTTTTTGGCTGAAAATTGCTAACACCTTCAACGGTTTTATGATCATAACTTGGCTAAAACCCAACCGATTTCAGTCTGGTTTCGGGGTTTCTTCTTGGTTTTTAAATGCAAACATTTCTGCATTTAAAACACGATTTCTAATTTTTGGCCAATTTTTGACAATTTTAACGATGTAACCCCTTACATTTTTTTGAAAAATCGGGTCAATTTTTTCTTTGGCCCGGACATGGCTAGAGCGATGCCGCTGATAATGCTGATCAAGAATATATATGGCTTATAGGGTCAGAAATAATTTCTTCACTGTTTTGCAAGCTTAAGGCCAAGTGGCAGAGATGCCAATCTAGCTATTGCCCATAGAGCCACTCACATAGTTTTTGGCTGAAAATTGCTGACACCTTCAACGGTTTTATGATCATAACTTGGCTAAAACTCAACCGATTTCAGTCTGGTTTCGGGTTTTCTTCTTGGTTTTTAAATGCAAACATTTCTGCATTTAAAACACGATTTCTAATTTTTGGCCAATTTTTGACAATTTTAACGATGTAACCCCTTACATTTTTTTTCAAAAATCGGGTCAATTTTTTCTTTGGCCCGGACATGGCTAGAGCGATGCCGCTGATAATGCTGATCAAGAATATATATGGTTTATAGGGTCGGAAATGGTTTCTTCACTGTTTTGCAAGCTTTAGGCCAAGTGGCAGAGATGCCAATCTAGCTATTGCCAATAGAGCCACTCACATAGTTTTTGGCTGAAAGTTGCTAACACCTTCAACGGTTTTATGATCATAACTTGGCTAAAACCCAACCGATTTCTGCCTGGTTACGGGGTTTCTTCTTGGTTTTTAAATGCAAACATTTCTGCATTTAAAACTTGATATCTAATTTTTGGCCAATTTTTGACAATTTTAACGATGTAACCCCTTACATTTTTTTCAAAAATTGGGTCAAATTTTTTGGCTGAAAATTACTGACACCTTCAACGGTTTTATGATTATAACTTGGCTAAAACTCAACCGATTTCAGTCTGGTTTCGGGGGTTTTTCTTGGTTTTTCAATGCGAACATTTCTGCATTTAAAACTCGATATCTAATTTTTGGCCAATTTTTTACAATTTTAACGATGTAACCCCTTACATTTTTTTCAAAAATTGGGTCAAATTTTTTGGCTGAAAATTACTGACACCTCCAACGGTTTTATGATCATAACTTGGCTAAAACTCAACCGATTATAGTATGGTTTGCCTTTTTCTTCTTGGTTTTTAAATGCGAACATTTCTGCATTTAAAACTCGATATCTAATTTTTGGCCAATTTTTTACAATTTTAACGATGTAACCCCTTACATTTTTTTCAAAAATTGGGTCAAATTTTTTGGCTGAAAATTACTGACACCTCCAACGGTTTTATGATCATAACTTGGCTAAAACTCAACCGATTATAGTATGGTTTGCCTTTTTCTTCTTGGTTTTTAAATGCGAACATTTCTGCATTTAAAACTCGATATCTAATTTTTGGCCAATTTTTTACAATTTTAACGATGTAACCCCTTACATTTTTTTCAAAAATTGGGTCAAATTTTTTGGCTGAAAATTACTGACACCTCCAACGGTTTTATGATCATAACTTGGCTAAAACTCAACCGATTATAGTATGGTTTGCCTTTTTCTTCTTGGTTTTTAAATGCGAACATTTCTGCATTTAAAACTCGATATCTAATTTTTGGCCAATTTTTTACAATTTTAACGATGTAACCCCTTACATTTTTTTCAAAAATTGGGTCAAATTTTTTGGCTGAAAATTACTGACACCTCCAACGGTTTTATGATCATAACTTGGCTAAAACTCAACCGATTATAGTATGGTTTGCCTTTTTCTTCTTGGTTTTTAAATGCGAACATTTCTGCATTTAAAACTCGATATCTAATTTTTGGCCAATTTTTTACAATTTTAACGATGTAACCCCTTACATTTTTTTCAAAAATTGGGTCAAATTTTTTGGCTGAAAATTACTGACACCTCCAACGGTTTTATGATCATAACTTGGCTAAAACCCAACCGATTTCTGCCTGGTTACGGGTTTTCTTCTTGGGTTTTAAATGCAAACATTTCTACATTTAAAACACGATTTCTAATTTTTGGCCAATTTTTGACAATTTTAACGATGTAACCCCTTACATTTTTTTGAAAAATTGGGTCAATTTTTTTGGCTGAAAATTGCGAACACCTTCAACGGTTTTATGATCATAACTTGGCTAAAACCCAACCGATTTCAGTCTGGTTTCGGGTTTTCTTCTTGGTTTTTAAATGCAAACATTTCTGCATTTAAAACACGATTTCTAATTTTTGGCCAATTTTTGACAATTTTAACGATGTAACCCCTTACATTTTTTTGAAAAATCGGGTCAATTTTTTCTTTGGCCCGGACATGGCTAGAGCGATGCCGCTGATAATGCTGATCAAGAATATATATGGTTTATAGGGTCAGAAATAATTTCTTCACTGTTTTGCAAGCTTAAGGCCAAGTGGCAGAGATGCCAATCTAGCTATTGCCCATAGAGCCACTCACATAGTTTTTGGCTGAAAATTGCTGACACCTTCAACGGTTTTATGATCATAACTTCCCTAAAACTCAACCGATTTTAGTCTGGTTTGCCTTTTTCTTCTTGGTTTTTAAATGCGAACATTTCTGCATTTAAAACTCGATATCTAATGTTTGGCCAATTTTTTACAATTTTAACGATGTAACCCCTTACATTTTTTTTCAAAAATTGGGTCAAATTTTTTGGCTGAAAATTACTGACACCTCCAACGGTTTTATGATCATAACTTGGCTAAAACTCAACCGATTATAGTATGGTTTGCCTTTTTCTTCTTGGTTTTTAAATGTGAACATTTCTGCATTTAAAACTCGATATCTAATTTTTGGCCAATTTTTTACAATTTTAACGATGTAACCCCTTACATTTTTTTCAAAAATTGGGTCAAATTTTTTGGCTGAAAATTACTGACACCTCCAACGGTTTTATGATCATAACTTGGCTAAAACCCAACCGATTTCAGTCTGGTTTCGGGGTTTCTTCTTGGTTTTTCAATCCGAACATTTCTGCATTTAAATCTCGATATCTAATTTTTGGCCAATTTTTGACAATTTTAACGATGTAACCCCTTACATTTTTCTGAAAAAATGGGTCAATTTTTTTGGCTGAAAATTGCTAACACCTTCAACGGTTTTATGATCATAACTTGGCTAAAACCCAACCGATTTCTGCCTGGTTACGGGGTTTCTTCTTGGTTTTTAAATGCAAACATTTCTGCATTTAAAACACGATTTCTAATTTTTGGCCAATTTTTGACAATTTTAACGATGTAACCCCTTACATTTTTTTGAAAAATTGGGTCAATTTTTTTGGCTGAAAATTGCGAACACCTTCAACGGTTTTATGATCATAACTTGGCTAAAACCCAACCGATTTCAGTCTGGTTTCGGGTTTTCTTCTTGGTTTTTAAATGCAAACATTTCTGCATTTAAAACACGATTTCTAATTTTTGGCCAATTTTTGACAATTTTAACGATGTAACCCCTTACATTTTTTTGAAAAATCGGGTCAATTTTTTCTTTGGCCCGGACATGGCTAGAGCGATGCCGCTGATAATGCTGCTCAAGAATATATATGGTTTATAGGGTCAGAAATAATTTCTTCACTGTTTTGCAAGCTTAAGGCCAAGTGGCAGAGATGCCAATCTAGCTATTGCCCATAGAGCCACTCACATAGTTTTTGGCTGAAAATTGCTGACACCTTCAACGGTTTTATGATCATAACTTCCCTAAAACTCAACCGATTTTAGTCTGGTTTGCCTTTTTCTTCTTGGTTTTTAAATGCGAACATTTCTGCATTTAAAACTCGATATCTAATTTTTGGCCAATTTTTTACAATTTTAACGATGTAACCCCTTACATTTTTTTCAAAAATTGGGTCAAATTTTTTGGCTGAAAATTACTGACACCTCCAACGGTTTTATGATCATAACTTGGCTAAAACCCAACCGATTTCTGCCTGGCTTCGGGTTTTCTTCTTGGTTTTTCAATCCGAACATTTCTGCATTTAAATCTCGATATTTAATTTTTGGCCAATTTTTGACAATTTTAACGATGTAACCCCTTACATTTTTTTGAAAAATTGGGTCAATTTTTTTTGGCTGAAAATTGCTAACACCTTCAACGGTTTTATGATCATAACTTGGCTAAAACCCAACCGATTTCTGCCTGGTTACGGGTTTTCTTCTTGGTTTTTAAATGCAAACATTTCTGCATTTAAAACACGATTTCTAATTTTTGGCCAATTTTTGACAATTTTAACGATGTAACCCCTTACATTTTTTTGAAAAATTGGGTCAATTTTTTTGGCTGAAAATTGCGAACACCTTCAACGGTTTTATGATCATAACTTGGCTAAAACCCAACCGATTTCAGTCTGGTTTCGGGTTTTCTTCTTGGTTTTTAAATGCAAACATTTCTGCATTTAAAACACGATTTCTAATTTTTGGCCAATTTTTGACAATTTTAACGATGTAACCCCTTACATTTTTTTGAAAAATCGGGTCAATTTTTTCTTTGGCCCGGACATGGCTAGAGCGATGCCGCTGATAATGCTGATCAAGAATATATATGGTTTATAGGGTCAGAAATAATTTCTTCACTGTTTTGCAAGCTTAAGGCCAAGTGGCAGAGATGCCAATCTAGCTATTGCCCATAGAGCCACTCACATAGTTTTTGGCTGAAAATTGCTGACACCTTCAACGGTTTTATGATCATAACTTCCCTAAAACTCAACCGATTTTAGTCTGGTTTCGGGGGCTTTTCTTGGTTTTTAAATGCGAACATTTCTGCATTTAAAACTCGATTTCTAATTTTTGGCCAATTTTTGACAATTTTAACGATGTAACCCCTTACATTTTTTTTGAAAAATTGGTCAATTTTTTTGGCTGAAAATTGCTAACACCTTCAACGGTTTTATGATCATAACTTGGCTAAAACTCAACCGATTTCAGTCTGGTTTCGGGTTTTCTTCTTGGTTTTTAAATGCAAACATTTCTGCATTTAAAACTCGATATCTAATTTTTGGCCAATTTTTTACAATTTTAACGATGTAACCCCTTACATTTTTTTTGAAAAATTGGTCAATTTTTTTGGCTGAAAATTACTGACACCTCCAACGGTTTTATGATCATAACTTGGCTAAAACTCAACCGATTTCAGTCTGGTTTCGGGTTTTCTTCTTGGTTTTTAAATGCGAACATTTCTGCATTTAAAACTCGATATCTAATTTTTGGCCAATTTTTAACAATTTTAACGATGTAACCCCTTAAATTTTTTTCAAAAATTGGGTCAAATTTTTTGGCTGAAAATTACTGACACCTCCAACGGTTTTATGATCATAACTTGGCTAAAACTCAACCGATTATAGTATGGTTTGCCTTTTTCTTCTTGGTTTTTAAATGCGAACATTTCTGCATTTAAAACTCGATATCTAATTTTTGGCCAATTTTTTACAATTTTAACGATGTAACCCCTTACATTTTTTTCAAAAATTGGGTCAAATTTTTTGGCTGAAAATTACTGACACCTCCAACGGTTTTATGATCATAACTTGGCTAAAACTCAACCGATTATAGTATGGTTTGCCTTTTTCTTCTTGGTTTTTAAATGTGAACATTTCTGCATTTAAAACTCGATATCTAATTTTTGGCCAATTTTTTACAATTTTAACGATGTAACCCCTTACATTTTTTTCAAAAATTGGGTCAAATTTTTTGGCTGAAAATTACTGACACCTCCAACGGTTTTATGATCATAACTTGGCTAAAACCCAACCGATTTCTGCCTGGTTACGGGGTTTCTTCTTGGTTTTTAAATGCAAACATTTCTGCATTTAAAACACGATTTCTAATTTTTGGCCAATTTTTGACAATTTTAACGATGTAACCCCTTACATTTTTTTCAAAAATTGGGTCAAATTTTTTGGCTGAAAATTACTGACACCTCCAACGGTTTTATGATCATAACTTGGCTAAAACCCAACCGATTTCTGCCTGGTTACGGGTTTTCTTCTTGGGTTTTAAATGCAAACATTTCTACATTTAAAACACGATTTCTAATTTTTGGCCAATTTTTGACAATTTTAACGATGTAACCCCTTACATTTTTTTGAAAAATTGGGTCAATTTTTTTGGCTGAAAATTGCGAACACCTTCAACGGTTTTATGATCATAACTTGGCTAAAACCCAACCGATTTCAGTCTGGTTTCGGGTTTTCTTCTTGGTTTTTAAATGCAAACATTTCTGCATTTAAAACACGATTTCTAATTTTTGGCCAATTTTTGACAATTTTAACGATGTAACCCCTTACATTTTTTTGAAAAATTGGGTCAATTTTTTTGGCTGAAAATTGCGAACACCTTCAACGGTTTTATGATCATAACTTGGCTAAAACCCAACCGATTTCAGTCTGGTTTCGGGTTTTCTTCTTGGTTTTTAAATGCAAACATTTCTGCATTTAAAACACGATTTCTAATTTTTGGCCAATTTTTAACAATTTTAACGATGTAACCCCTTAAATTTTTTTCAAAAATTGGGTCAAATTTTTTGGCTGAAAATTACTGACACCTCCAACGGTTTTATGATCATAACTTGGCTAAAACTCAACCGATTATAGTATGGTTTGCCTTTTTCTTCTTGGTTTTTAAATGTGAACATTTCTGCATTTAAAACTCGATATCTAATTTTTGGCCAATTTTTTACAATTTTAACGATGTAACCCCTTACATTTTTCTGAAAAAAATGGGTCAATTTTTTTGGCTGAAAATTGCTAACACCTTCAACGGTTTTATGATCATAACTTGGCTAAAACCCAACCGATTTCTGCCTGGTTACGGGGTTTCTTCTTGGTTTTTAAATGCAAACATTTCTGCATTTAAAACACGATTTCTAATTTTTGGCCAATTTTTGACAATTTTAACGATGTAACCCCTTACATTTTTTTGAAAAATTGGGTCAATTTTTTTGGCTGAAAATTGCGAACACCTTCAACGGTTTTATGATCATAACTTGGCTAAAACCCAACCGATTTCAGTCTGGTTTCGGGTTTTCTTCTTGGTTTTTAAATGCAAACATTTCTGCATTTAAAACACGATTTCTAATTTTTGGCCAATTTTTGACAATTTTAACGATGTAACCCCTTACATTTTTTTGAAAAATCGGGTCAATTTTTTCTTTGGCCCGGACATGGCTAGAGCGATGCCGCTGATAATGCTGCTCAAGAATATATATGGTTTATAGGGTCAGAAATAATTTCTTCACTGTTTTGCAAGCTTAAGGCCAAGTGGCAGAGATGCCAATCTAGCTATTGCCCATAGAGCCACTCACATAGTTTTTGGCTGAAAATTGCTGACACCTTCAACGGTTTTATGATCATAACTTCCCTAAAACTCAACCGATTTTAGTCTGGTTTGCCTTTTTCTTCTTGGTTTTTAAATGCGAACATTTCTGCATTTAAAACTCGATATCTAATTTTTGGCCAATTTTTTACAATTTTAACGATGTAACCCCTTACATTTTTTTCAAAAATTGGGTCAAATTTTTTGGCTGAAAATTACTGACACCTCCAACGGTTTTATGATCATAACTTGGCTAAAACCCAACCGATTTCTGCCTGGTTTCGGGTTTTCTTCTTGGTTTTTCAATCCGAACATTTCTGCATTTAAATCTCGATATTTAATTTTTGGCCAATTTTTGACAATTTTAACGATGTAACCCCTTACATTTTTTTGAAAAATTGGGTCAATTTTTTTGGCTGAAAATTGCTAACACCTTCAACGGTTTTATGATCATAACTTGGCTAAAACCCAACCGATTTCTGCCTGGTTACGGGTTTTCTTCTTGGTTTTTAAATGCAAACATTTCTGCATTTAAAACACGATTTCTAATTTTTGGCCAATTTTTGACAATTTTAACGATGTAACCCCTTACATTTTTTTGAAAAATTGGGTCAATTTTTTTGGCTGAAAATTGCGAACACCTTCAACGGTTTTATGATCATAACTTGGCTAAAACCCAACCGATTTCAGTCTGGTTTCGGGTTTTCTTCTTGGTTTTTAAATGCAAACATTTCTGCATTTAAAACACGATTTCTAATTTTTGGCCAATTTTTGACAATTTTAACGATGTAACCCCTTACATTTTTTTGAAAAATCGGGTCAATTTTTTTTTTGGCCCGGACATGGCTAGAGCGATGCCGCTGATAATGCTGATCAAGAATATATATGGTTTATAGGGTCAGAAATAATTTCTTCACTGTTTTGCAAGCTTAAGGCCAAGTGGCAGAGATGCCAATCTAGCTATTGCCCATAGAGCCACTCACATAGTTTTTGGCTGAAAATTGCTGACACCTTCAACGGTTTTATGATCATAACTTCCCTAAAACTCAACCGATTTTAGTCTGGTTTCGGGGGCTTTTCTTGGTTTTTAAATGCGAACATTTCTGCATTTAAAACTCGATTTCTAATTTTTGGCCAATTTTTGACAATTTTAACGATGTAACCCCTTACATTTTTTTTGAAAAATTGGTCAATTTTTTTGGCTGAAAATTGCTAACACCTTCAACGGTTTTATGATCATAACTTGGCTAAAACTCAACCGATTTCAGTCTGGTTTCGGGTTTTCTTCTTGGTTTTTAAATGCAAACATTTCTGCATTTAAAACTCGATATCTAATTTTTGGCCAATTTTTTACAATTTTAACGATGTAACCCCTTACATTTTTTTTGAAAAATTGGTCAATTTTTTTGGCTGAAAATTACTGACACCTCCAACGGTTTTATGATCATAACTTGGCTAAAACTCAACCGATTTCAGTCTGGTTTCGGGTTTTCTTCTTGGTTTTTAAATGCGAACATTTCTGCATTTAAAACTCGATATCTAATTTTTGGCCAATTTTTAACAATTTTAACGATGTAACCCCTTAAATTTTTTTCAAAAATTGGGTCAAATTTTTTGGCTGAAAATTACTGACACCTCCAACGGTTTTATGATCATAACTTGGCTAAAACTCAACCGATTATAGTATGGTTTGCCTTTTTCTTCTTGGTTTTTAAATGCGAACATTTCTGCATTTAAAACTCGATATCTAATTTTTGGCCAATTTTTTACAATTTTAACGATGTAACCCCTTACATTTTTTTCAAAAATTGGATCAAATTTTTTGGCTGAAAATTACTGACACCTCCAACGGTTTTATGATCATAACTTGGCTAAAACTCAACCGATTATAGTATGGTTTGCCTTTTTCTTCTTGGTTTTTAAATGTGAACATTTCTGCATTTAAAACTCGATATCTAATTTTTGGCCAATTTTTTACAATTTTAACGATGTAACCCCTTACATTTTTTTCAAAAATTGGGTCAAATTTTTTGGCTGAAAATTACTGACACCTCCAACGGTTTTATGATCATAACTTGGCTAAAACCCAACCGATTTCAGTCTGGTTTCGGGGTTTCTTCTTGGTTTTTCAATCCGAACATTTCTGCATTTAAATCTCGATATCTAATTTTTGGCCAATTTTTGACAATTTTAACGATGTAACCCCTTACATTTTTCTGAAAAAAATGGGTCAATTTTTTTGGCTGAAAATTGCTAACACCTTCAACGGTTTTATGATCATAACTTGGCTAAAACCCAACCGATTTCTGCCTGGTTACGGGGTTTCTTCTTGGTTTTTAAATGCAAACATTTCTGCATTTAAAACACGATTTCTAATTTTTGGCCAATTTTTGACAATTTTAACGATGTAACCCCTTACATTTTTTTGAAAAATTGGGTCAATTTTTTTGGCTGAAAATTGCGAACACCTTCAACGGTTTTATGATCATAACTTGGCTAAAACCCAACCGATTTCAGTCTGGTTTCGGGTTTTCTTCTTGGTTTTTAAATGCAAACATTTCTGCATTTAAAACACGATTTCTAATTTTTGGCCAATTTTTGACAATTTTAACGATGTAACCCCTTACATTTTTTTGAAAAATCGGGTCAATTTTTTTCTTTGGCCCGGACATGGCTAGAGCGATGCCGCTGATAATGCTGCTCAAGAATATATATGGTTTATAGGGTCAGAAATAATTTCTTCACTGTTTTGCAAGCTTAAGGCCAAGTGGCAGAGATGCCAATCTAGCTATTGCCCATAGAGCCACTCACATAGTTTTTGGCTGAAAATTGCTGACACCTTCAACGGTTTTATGATCATAACTTCCCTAAAACTCAACCGATTTTAGTCTGGTTTGCCTTTTTCTTCTTGGTTTTTAAATGCGAACATTTCTGCATTTAAAACTCGATATCTAATTTTTGGCCAATTTTTTACAATTTTAACGATGTAACCCCTTACATTTTTTTCAAAAATTGGGTCAAATTTTTTGGCTGAAAATTACTGACACCTCCAACGGTTTTATGATCATAACTTGGCTAAAACCCAACCGATTTCTGCCTGGTTTCGGGTTTTCTTCTTGGTTTTTAAATCCGAACATTTCTGCATTTAAATCTCGATATTTAATTTTTGGCCAATTTTTGACAATTTTAACGATGTAACCCCTTACATTTTTTTGAAAAATTGGGTCAATTTTTTTTGGCTGAAAATTGCTAACACCTTCAACGGTTTTATGATCATAACTTGGCTAAAACCCAACCGATTTCTGCCTGGTTACGGGTTTTCTTCTTGGTTTTTAAATGCAAACATTTCTGCATTTAAAACACGATTTCTAATTTTTGGCCAATTTTTGACAATTTTAACGATGTAACCCCTTACATTTTTTTGAAAAATTGGGTCAATTTTTTTGGCTGAAAATTGCGAACACCTTCAACGGTTTTATGATCATAACTTGGCTAAAACCCAACCGATTTCAGTCTGGTTTCGGGTTTTCTTCTTGGTTTTTAAATGCAAACATTTCTGCATTTAAAACACGATTTCTAATTTTTGGCCAATTTTTGACAATTTTAACGATGTAACCCCTTACATTTTTTTGAAAAATCGGGTCAATTTTTTCTTTGGCCCGGACATGGCTAGAGCGATGCCGCTGATAATGCTGATCAAGAATATATATGGTTTATAGGGTCAGAAATAATTTCTTCACTGTTTTGCAAGCTTAAGGCCAAGTGGCAGAGATGCCAATCTAGCTATTGCCCATAGAGCCACTCACATAGTTTTTGGCTGAAAATTGCTGACACCTTCAACGGTTTTATGATCATAACTTCCCTAAAACTCAACCGATTTTAGTCTGGTTTCGGGGGCTTTTCTTGGTTTTTAAATGCGAACATTTCTGCATTTAAAACTCGATTTCTAATTTTTGGCCAATTTTTGACAATTTTAACGATGTAACCCCTTACATTTTTTTTGAAAAATTGGTCAATTTTTTTGGCTGAAAATTGCTAACACCTTCAACGGTTTTATGATCATAACTTGGCTAAAACTCAACCGATTTCAGTCTGGTTTCGGGTTTTCTTCTTGGTTTTTAAATGCAAACATTTCTGCATTTAAAACTCGATATCTAATTTTTGGCCAATTTTTTACAATTTTAACGATGTAACCCCTTACATTTTTTTTGAAAAATTGGTCAATTTTTTTGGCTGAAAATTACTGACACCTCCAACGGTTTTATGATCATAACTTGGCTAAAACTCAACCGATTTCAGTCTGGTTTCGGGTTTTCTTCTTGGTTTTTAAATGCGAACATTTCTGCATTTAAAACTCGATATCTAATTTTTGGCCAATTTTTAACAATTTTAACGATGTAACCCCTTAAATTTTTTTCAAAAATTGGGTCAAATTTTTTGGCTGAAAATTACTGACACCTCCAACGGTTTTATGATCATAACTTGGCTAAAACTCAACCGATTATAGTATGGTTTGCCTTTTTCTTCTTGGTTTTTAAATGCGAACATTTCTGCATTTAAAACTCGATATCTAATTTTTGGCCAATTTTTTACAATTTTAACGATGTAACCCCTTACATTTTTTTCAAAAATTGGGTAAAATTTTTTGGCTGAAAGTTACTGACACCTCCAACGGTTTTATGATCATAACTTGGCTAAAACTCAACCGATTATAGTATGGTTTGCCTTTTTCTTCTTGGTTTTTAAATGCGAACATTTCTGCATTTAAAACTCGATTTCTAATTTTTGGCCAATTTTTGACAATTTTAACGATGTAACCCCTTACATTTTTTTTGAAAAATTGGTCAAATTTTTTGGCTGAAAATTACTGACACCTCCAACGGTTTTATGATCATAACTTGGCTAAAACTCAACCGATTATAGTATGGTTTGCATTTTTCTTCTTGGTTTTTAAATGCGAACATTTCTGCATTTAAAACTCGATTTCTAATTTTTGGCCAATTTTTGACAATTTTAACGATGTAACCCCTTACATTTTTTTGAAAAATTGGGTCAATTTTTTTTGGCTGAAAATTGCTAACACCTTCAACGGTTTTATGATCATAACTTGGCTAAAACCCAACCGATTTCTGCCTGGTTACGGGTTTTCTTCTTGGTTTTTAAATGCAAACATTTCTGCATTTAAAACACGATTTCTAATTTTTGGCCAATTTTTGACAATTTTAACGATGTAACCCCTTACATTTTTTTGAAAAATTGGGTCAATTTTTTTGGCTGAAAATTGCGAACACCTTCAACGGTTTTATGATCATAACTTGGCTAAAACCCAACCGATTTCAGTCTGGTTTCGGGTTTTCTTCTTGGTTTTTAAATGCAAACATTTCTGCATTTAAAACACGATTTCTAATTTTTGGCCAATTTTTGACAATTTTAACGATGTAACCCCTTACATTTTTTTGAAAAATCGGGTCAATTTTTTCTTTGGCCCGGACATGGCTAGAGCGATGCCGCTGATAATGCTGATCAAGAATATATATGGTTTATAGGGTCAGAAATAATTTCTTCACTGTTTTGCAAGCTTAAGGCCAAGTGGCAGAGATGCCAATCTAGCTATTGCCCATAGAGCCACTCACATAGTTTTTGGCTGAAAATTGCTGACACCTTCAACGGTTTTATGATCATAACTTCCCTAAAACTCAACCGATTTTAGTCTGGTTTCGGGGGCTTTTCTTGGTTTTTAAATGCGAACATTTCTGCATTTAAAACTCGATTTCTAATTTTTGGCCAATTTTTGACAATTTTAACGATGTAACCCCTTACATTTTTTTTGAAAAATTGGTCAATTTTTTTGGCTGAAAATTGCTAACACCTTCAACGGTTTTATGATCATAACTTGGCTAAAACTCAACCGATTTCAGTCTGGTTTCGGTGGTTTTTCTTGGTTTTTCAATGCGAACATTTCTGCATTTAAAACTTGATATCTAATTTTTGGCCAATATTTGACAATTTTAACGATGTAACCCCTTACATTTTTTTCAAAAATTGGGTCAAATTTTTTGGCTGAAAATTACTGACACCTCCAACGGTTTTATGATCATAACTTGGCTAAAACTCAACCGATTTCAGTCTGGTTTGGTTTTTCTTCTTGGTTTTTAAATGCGAACATTTCTGCATTTAAAACTCGATATCTAATTTTTGGCCAATTTTTAACAATTTTAACGATGTAACCCCTTAAATTTTTTTCAAAAATTGGGTCAAATTTTTTGGCTGAAAATTACTGACACCTCCAACGGTTTTATGATCATAACTTGGCTAAAACTCAACCGATTATAGTATGGTTTGCCTTTTTCTTCTTGGTTTTTAAATGCGAACATTTCTGCATTTAAAACTCGATATCTAATTTTTGGCCAATTTTTTACAATTTTAACGATGTAACCCCTTACATTTTTTTCAAAAATTGGGTAAAATTTTTTGGCTGAAAGTTACTGACACCTCCAACGGTTTTATGATCATAACTTGGCTAAAACTCAACCGATTATAGTATGGTTTGCCTTTTTCTTCTTGGTTTTTAAATGCGAACATTTCTGCATTTAAAACTCGATTTCTAATTTTTGGCCAATTTTTGACAATTTTAACGATGTAACCCCTTACATTTTTTTTGAAAAATTGGTCAAATTTTTTGGCTGAAAATTACTGACACCTCCAACGGTTTTATGATCATAACTTGGCTAAAACTCAACCGATTATAGTATGGTTTGCCTTTTTCTTCTTGGTTTTTAAATGCGAACATTTCTGCATTTAAAACTCGATTTCTAATTTTTGGCCAATTTTTTACAATTTTAACGATGTAACCCCTTACATTTTTTTCAAAAATTGGGTAAAATTTTTTGGCTGAAAATTACTGACACCTCCAACGGTTTTATGATCATAACTTGGCTAAAACTCAACCGATTATAGTATGGTTTGCCTTTTTCTTCTTGGTTTTTAAATGCGAACATTTCTGCGTTTAAAACTCGATTTCTAATTTTTGGCCAATTTTTGACAATTTTAACGATGTAACCCCTTACATTTTTTTTGAAAAATTAGTCAATTTTTTTGGCTGAAGATTACTGACACCTCCAACGGTTTTATGATAATAACTTTGCTAAAACTCAACCGATTATAGTATGGTTTGCCTTTTTCTCCTTGGTTTTTAAATGCGAACATTTCTGCGTTTAAAACTCGATTTCTAATTTTTGGCCAATTTTTGACATTTTTAACGATGTAACCCCTTACATTTTTTCAAAAATTGGGTCAAATTTTTTGGCTGAAAATTACTGACACCTCCAACGGTTTTATGATCATAACTTGGCTAAAACTCAACCGATTATAGTATGGTTTGCATTTTTCTTCTTGGTTTTTAAATGCGAACATTTCTGCATTTAAAACTCGATTTCTAATTTTTGGCCAATTTTTGACAATTTTAACGATGTAACCCCTTACATTTTTTTAAAAAATTGGGTCAAATTTTTTGGCTGAAAATTACTGACACCACCAACGGTTTTATGATCATAACTTGGCTAAAACTCAACCGATTTCAGTCTGGTTTGGGGGTTTTTTCTTGGTTTTTAAATGCAAACATTTCTGCATTTAAAACTCGATATCTAATTTTTGGCCAATTTTTGACATTTTTAACGATGTAACCCCTTACATTTTTTTCAAAAATTGGGTCAAATTTTTTGGCTGAAAATTGCTAACACCTTCAACGGTTTTATGATCATAACTTGGCTAAAACTCAACCGATTTTAGTCTGGTTTCGGGGTTTCTTCTTGGTTTTTAAATGCGAACATTTCTGCATTTAAATCTCGATTTCTAATTTTTTGCCAATTTTTGACAATTTTAACGATGTAACCCCTTACATTTTTTTGAAAAATCGGGTCAATTTTTTCTTTGGCCCGGACATGGCTAGAGCGATGCCGCTGATAATGCTGATCAAGAATATATATGGTTTATAGGGTCGGAAATGGTTTCTTCACTGTTTTGCAAGCTTTAGGCCAAGTGGCAGAGATGCCAATCTAGCTATTGCCAATAGAGCCACTTACATAGTTTTTGGCTGAAAGTTGCTAACACCTTCAACGGTTTTATGATCATAACTTGGCTAAAACTCAACTGATTTCAGTCTGGTTTCGGTGGTTTTTCTTGGTTTTTCAATGCGAACATTTCTGCATTTAAAACTTGATATCTAATTTTTGGCCAATATTTGACAATTTTAACGATGTAACCCCTTACATTTTTTTCAAAAATTGGGTCAAATTTTTTGGCTGAAAATTACTGACACCTCCAACGGTTTTATGATCATAACTTGGCTAAAACTCAACCGATTTCAGTCTGGTTTGGTTTTTTCTTCTTGGTTTTTAAATGCGAACATTTCTGCATTTAAAACTTGATATCTAATTTTTGGCCAATTTTTGACAATTTTAACGTTGTAACCCCTTACATTTTTTTCAAAAATTGGGTCACCTTCAACGGTTTTATGATCATAACTTGGCTAAAACTCAACCGATTTCAGTCTGGTTTGGGGTTTTCTTCTTGGTTTTTAAATGCGAACATTTCTGCATTTAAAACTCGATTTCTAATTTTTGGCCAATTTTTGACAATTTTAACGATGTAACCCCTTACATTTTTTTTGAAAAATCGGGTCAATTTTTTCTTTGGCCCGGACATGGCTAGAGCGATGCCGCTGATAATGCTGATCAAGAATATATATGGTTTATAGGTTCGGAAATGGTTTCTTCACTGTTTTGCAAGCTTTAGGCCAAGTGGCAGAGATGCCAATCTAGCTATTGCCAATAGAGCCACTCACATAGTTTTTGGCTGAAAATTATTGACACCTTCAACGGTTTTATGATCATAACTTGGCTAAAACTCAACCGATTTCAGTCTGGTTTCGGGTTTTCTTCTTGGTTTTTAAATGCAAACATTTCTGCATTTAAAACTCGATATCTAATTTTTGGCCAATTTTTGACATTTTTAACGATGTAACCCCTTACATTTTTTTCAAAAATTGGGTCAAATTTTTTGGCTGAAAATTGCTAATACCTTCAACGATTTTATGATCATAACTTGGCTAAAACTCAACCGATTTTAGTCTGGTTTCGGGTTTTCTTCTTGGTTTTTAAATGCGAACATTTCTGCATTTAAATCTCGATTTCTAATTTTTGGCCAATTTTTGACAATTTTAACGATGTAACCCCTTACATTTTTTTGAAAAATCGGGTCAATTTTTTCTTTGGCCCGGACATGGCTAGAGCGATGCCGCTGATACTGCTGATCAATATTATAAACGGTTTATAGGTTCGGAAATGACTCCTTCGCTGTTTTTCGGTCTTTTGTCTACAATTCTTATAGTAGCAGATAACGTATTTTTACGACTTTTTAAAATTCTGCAAGATTGTGTGACCATCTGCATCATTGGGAGTAAATCTGCTCATCGAAGAATACAACGAATTTATCGATAGAAACATCGATGCTTCCACATCTCTAGCCTCCACCTGAAATAGCCAACCTGCCGTATTTTAATTAAAATTACACAATGTCCGAGGAAAAGAAAAACGGCGATGAATTAAACGACTTGCTGGACAGTGAGTACCGTTCAGGCGCCCAATCGGCGTTAATTTAGCGAAACCAGTTATATAACGCCCCTTGTATCTCGCCTACTTTGCGATTGTGAATCTTTACAGGTGCTCTGCAGGATTTCGACAAAAGCAGCAGTAGTGGCGACAAAGAGGAGAAGGCCAAGGACGCGGATGGAGCAACCACCGAGGGAGCTGCGGGATCGGACGACCCTGATGCGTTTTTCATGTGAGTCACAGCGAATTGCCTCATCTCGGCAGCCCAGTGATGTGTGCCATCAATTGAACTTTGTATTCTCACCTTTTGCCGCATGACAGTGAGCAGGCCAAGGTGTTGGCCGATCGAATGAACACGCTTTTCGGAGGCCCTAACACTCCCACTGGCGATATTCCGCCGCTTCCGCAAGATCCCGACCAGATCATGGCTGGATTCAAGAAGATGGCCGAGGCTGCGGCTCTCACGTTGAGCGGCGAAAACTCGGCCACCGACGAGGACGTGTCCAAGTATTCCGACAGCATTTCACAGGCCCTGAAGGGTCTGCAGGAGGGATCCGAGAATTTGACCGCGCCCGCATCCGAGAACGACATTGCCAGCATGTTTGGCTCCCTGAACCTCGACGGGGTAGGATAAATTTTTCGATGGTTCTCCTGTGCCGCTAAGTAATCAATAAGCTTGTTCTTAGCAGACCGGTGATGCCGATGGCAACATGTTCCTGCCCTTCATGGAGGGCATGATGCAGAGCCTGCTCTCTGCGGAGATCCTACTGCCAAGCATCCGGGAGCTTTTAGAAAAGTACCCGAAGTACCTCGAGGAGAACGACGCCAAGCTGTCGGCCGAGGAAAAGGAAAGGTAAGCGCAGTAAAACGATAATTCAGCAATAAACACTGAAAGCGAAATCTGATATCTGCAGATACCAGAAGCAAATGGAGCTGTACAAGGTGATTGAGGGGCATTTACAGAGCGAGAAGCCCGAGGACTCGGCCGCCGTGAAGCGGGAGAAGTTTCGAGTGGTTCTTGACGATATGCGAAAGCTGCAGGATTATGGACAGCCGCCGCCAGAGATTCTGTCCGAGACGGGCAATGACCTTCCCTTCGGCGATCCCACAGCCGCTGTTGCCGGTGTCGGTGGTCCCAATCCCCAGTGCCCCACGATGTAGTCGGTGGCAGGGACCGCTCGTCTCGTGGTGTGCCAATTGGTTAACTGTTGTTTTGAGTGTTGCACATTTAGGATAAGCAAATTGTATTTTATTTAACTCCCGACGAAACAATGGGGCGATCGCTTTTGGTTATAACTCTTTCGAGAAAAGTCGTCAATTGTATTACCTTTTGGTTTATTTACGTTATCATTATAACTAAATACAAAACATGGAAATCCAACTAAAGGAAGAAGCGTCTGCGCGACTCCATGGCATGCCGCTTGTTGCTGATGATCCAGGCGTAGTCTCCCGTCTTGCTGTCGAAGGTTCCCTCCTGAAGGGAACGCAGCTTTAGAGTGAATCGCGGTCCCAGTTCCCGTAGCTTCACGCGCTTGCCCTCCTTGGTGAACTCGTATCGGTGGTGGCGGAAGAAGATGTAATCGCGCTGGTTGTGGAACGTCACGGCGCGGCGGCCGCGAAACTCTGGATCGTGATGGAACAGGGCGCCCAGCATGCGGCCCACTGTCAGACCCAAACGAGTAGTAAAGTTCGTCAGGATTACCTCCGGACGGTGCTTTGTGATCTCCTTGTGATCACGCTTTATGTCGGATGTCAGCTTCACATTGGACAGCTTGAAGTGGGCCGTGGGACCGTTAGGCAAGTGAATGACCAGCAGGCCATTTGGCTTTCGGCGATCCTCGTTAACAATGACCACATCGGTAAACTCCTCCCGCTCTGCGCTTTTGCAGATCTTCTTCACCGACGACTTGTTCCTGATCTTGACCAGGGCGTTGGGAAAAATGCGCGACAGTTCCAGGCCAAACTTGCGTGTCTTGGTAACCGGATTGTCGGCGAAGGTGATGAGCACTTTGGGCTCGTATGAGCGCTCGAAGTACGAACTGAAATCGTCCAGTTCCAGCTCCTTTTGCAACTCTTCGTTGTCCGAGTCGTTGAGATTGGCCACCTCTGTCTGATCCTTTTCGCGCAGGCTTTCGATCGTGTGACCCGGATTTGCAGGAAGTCCGGCCTTGCGTCTGGCGCGGCGCTCCTGCATTTTCTTCTTATGCTTTTCCTTCTTCATCTTTTTGAAGAGCGCCATGCGCTGTTCCTTGTTTCGCATCAAGCTGAGAGGATTAAGGACTGGCAGGCGGGGCGTTTTGTCGTCCTCTTCATCGTCGTCCTCCTCATCCTCGTCGTCATCATCTCCATTCTCGTCATCATCTTCATACTCGCCTTCTTTGTCATCATCGCCTCCATCCTGATCCACTTTTGGCAGCTTTTTGCTGCTGGATGGGCCTTCATTGCTGCTGCTGTCACTGTCTGGTTCTTCGTCGTGGAATTCCACGTCCTCGGGCCCCAGTTCGTCAAAGCTGGAATCGCTGTCTGAGTCCTTTTCCACCGGCGGAGGTTTGCGCTTAGTTTTAACCATTTTCTTTTAAAGCAATTCGAGAAAACAAATGTAAGCGGCACGTGTTGATATTCTTCTTCTTCCGTTGGGTAGTAGAGATGGAATTACATCGATGCCAATCGATGTTTGCCTGGGAATCATCGATGTTTTTCTATTTTTTTATGTATATAATTTATTTTTCATTTTTTTTATAAAGTTATAGTAGAATATTATATAGAAAGTTGTCGCTAAAGCATTTGTCCTTGAAAAATAACCAACATGAAAATAAATAAAAGAAAAAAACCACATCGCCACCTCTACCATGGAACCATGGATAGCTCTGGCAAAAATAGGTACTCTTACGGCAGAAGCAGAAAAGCAGGCGGTCCCACTGCATTTTCCGGGCGCTGCACATTTTGCCGCTTTATTGTTTATTTTTTGTTAAACAATGAATTTATTGCCGAAAACTCGCGAGGAATTCGCGCAGACGGACTACTGGAACGAGTTTTTCAAAAAGCGCGGAGAGAAGGCGTTCGAGTGGTGGGTAGAAATGATGTGGACGCGACTCTCAACAATATGAGAGCAACATGTGTTTTTGCCTATGTATATATTTTAAAATATTTATTTAAAGGTATGGCGAATACCTGGAGCTATGCGACCAGATACACAAGTACATCAAGCCGGCGGACAAGATCCTGATGCTGGGATGCGGCAACTCCAAGCTGAGCATGGACATGTATGACACGGGATTTCGGTAAGGATGTGCGGTGAGGTGAAGCAACATCCCCCCAAATTTCGCGAAAAACTATTTGTTGGAGATAAGAGGATGGTGTGTACACCATGGCAAAATGAGTCTTTCCCGGATAAGGAACGGATTAAATCTGTGTATTATTATCATATTACCTATTAAGTTTTAACTAATAATTGATATTTTTATTTATTTTACCAAGGGACATTACAAACATCGATATCTCGCCTGTTGCTGTAAAAAAAATGTTGGAGTTTTAACTAATAATTCATATTTTTATTTATTTTACCAAGGGACATTACAAACATCGATATCTCGCCTGTTGCTGTAAAGAAAATGTTGGAGCTGAATGTCAAATCCCGACCAGATATGAAATTTCTGCAAATGGATGCAACAGCCATGACATTTGCAGACGACAGCTTCTCGGTAGCTTTGGATAAGGGTACCCTGGATGCCCTGTTTGTGGACGATGCTCAAGAGACCAAGAAAGTAGTGGAAAACTACTTCAAGGAGATTCTAAGGACCATGCGGTTCGTTTGAATATAATTAATATACATTCTTTTATGAAAAAATGTCTCGTTTTTAGCAATGGAGGTCGCTATGTTTGTATATCCCTGTTGCAGGAGCACATCCTCAAGTTTTTGTTAGAGTTTATGCCCAGAAATAACTGCATGCTGCGAATCGTTCACTGCCTGGGAGTGGAGCAGGCCAACAAGGAGAAAAGTTCCGACGAAGCTTTAACAATGCCCGTGTTTGTGGTGATAGCTACCAAGTTCAAGAGTCTTCCCATGCCTGTAAGTCATAATATTATTCATATTTGAATTACAATAAATGTTCTAAAACATAAATACATTTTTCAGCTTCTTGAGTTTGGGTTCGGAGGCGACAAGATGCAGAGATTCAGCACATCCACGGAGCTTATCAATGCTGTTTCCTCGGTGCAGAAGGCTGCCTTAGTGTGCAACGGATTAGCCAGATCCAACATTGCCGGGCACAATGAGGTGACAATGGATCTGCATCGACCCTCGGAGCAAACCCCTCGCTATACCATCCACATCCTGGACCAGCCGCCAGCCCGAGGCCTCGGGAAGTATGCGGCGTTCATTGTTCCCCAGGGAAGAGAGATCGAGTGGCTTTTTGCCACGCCTGCTGGAAGAAAAAAGCTTCAAGACTCCGCCAAATTCCAAAGACTGGCTGTGGTTACCCTGCATCGCGACCAGGTGTACAGTACTCTGGACGAAGTGAAGTCTGAACTGGCTGATAGCATAAAGAACCTGTCCCCGGCTGGGCTCAGCGAGCAGATTCCATACCTCTCGCTGGGCTCCGATGTTGGCAAACGGGAAACTCTGATTTGTGGATTTTCAAAAATTTCGGGAGATTTCCGCATCGAAGAAGTAGAGGCCAACGATAAAACCCTGCGACGGCTCATATTCCTCAGCAATCAGTTTGTGGTGCAGTCTGAGGCGTTGGTCAAGACAAGTACGTAAGTTATAAGGTTAACCTTGAACACTTCGATAATACAATTCCTATATAGTAAAAATCAAGGGCAAAAAGGAGCGAAAGAAGATCGACTTTGGGTATTTGGCCTGCCAACACCATCTCTACATGTCCGTGGGTGTCCAATTGGCCACGACGCTGCAGAATCCCAAGAAAGCTGTGGAAAAAGATGTTCTTGTCATTGGCCTGGGAGGCGGCGGCCTTTGCAGTTTTCTTCATGCTGCTTTACCGTACGTTTTTATTCAGCTTACTATTTATTATTTATCCTACTATTTAAAGACTCTTTTGCAGTCATACTAGAATTACGGCTGTGGAAATTGATCCCATCATGTTGGAGGTGGCCGAGCAGTATTTCGAGCTAAAACAGGATAAGCGCTTTCATGTGGTCATTGACGATGGCCTGGCATTTGTGGAGCGCTGTCGCAATGAAGGTGGGTATTTTTTATTATTTTTATTTTCTTATTTCGAAATTAGTTTGGTCTCTATGGCATATTATATAATATTAATATTATAGCACACATAAACATTAAAATATCGGATTTTATATTAGCATGCTTATTAAACCGCTGCTAAGTATATATAAAGTCTTGCACACAGCGAATAAGTCATTTCCGACCCTATAAATCATATATATTCTTGATCAGCATAAACAGCCGAGTCGATTTAGCCATGTACGGCAAAAAAAAAACATTTTTGTCATTTTTTTTTTTGTAATTTTATAAGGGGTTACATCTATAAAATTTTAAAAAAATTTGAGAAAAAATTTAAAATTTTAATTTGTAAATTAATTATGCAGATTTGTTAACCTATAAAAAAAGTCTAAAACAACTTTCCGAATCAAAATGAATACATTTTTTACTTAGGATATTTTAAAACTTTGATTTGGTCAAAAACTTGACATAAAAATATCGACTTAGAGTCCCACAAGTTGAATGGTGATGGCATGGCATCTTAATGCCTACAGAGGAATGATTACCGAAAGTAATATATACTTCCATTAGCCATTAAAATCTTAATTAATTTAGTATAAAATTCTAAATATTTCCAGATATTCATTTTGATGCTGTTCTGTTCGATGTGGACAGCAAGGATCTCAGCTTGGGCATGAGTTGCCCACCCCCCAGCTTCCTGGCCAATGAAATCCTGCAGCATATCAAGGAGATCATTGGACCGAAGGGTCTTTTTATGCTGAATCTTGTGTGTCGGGACGAAGCCCTGCGAAGCGAAGCCATTGAGAATTTGCATAAAGTTTTCCCAGCCGTTTGTACCTACAAATTAGACGAAGATATTAATGAGATTGTCTACTGCGCCAACGACGTCAAGTACAAAACTGTTGAACATTGGAAGAAGAGCCTGGGCACCGCCGGCAGGTCACTAAATAGTGCCGTCAGGGAGACAAAACTGGCCAGCGAGGATGCACTCGAGGTGACCGAGTTTCTGAGCGAGTTGAAAATATAATAATTTTATACATAGAAGAATCAAATTAGTGAAGGGACATGGCCGTGTTTTTAAATAAATGTTAATAATATATTTATTTATAAATAAAGACTAAACTAATTAACTAATTTTATATATGTAGATATTGCTAGGAATAACAAACTAAATGTGTGGCAATTATTTGCAGATGTTTTGTACACTTAAAGTACATACATAATCGTGGGATTAGGCGGACACATAGCAAGAATTATCGAGGCCTGAAATATAACCTAGGTGGGTCTAAGCTACGCCAAGCAAGCGGACTACAAAATATACATAAGTACTATACTTAAATTTGTTGTTTTTCGCTTAACAGTCATTTGCATTTCACTGCAACAGAAAAAAGGAACTCTAATCATTCCGTCTCGAGCTTCTCGTGCCTCTATTTCAAAATTTTCTTCATAATTTAATAACAATTCATTTGTACACAACATTTATAATCAATTTTGCAACACCAAGAGGGCCAACATACTTTGTAGTTACAAAAATCAAAAAGTATCAAATAAAAATCACTGGACTAAGCTAAAAATCAAAGGCCTTGCGAAATATGTTGTTAAAGGCGCGCTGCTTCTTCTTGGTGGTTGACGAGGTGGTGCTGCCTCCGCTGCCGCTCCCGCTGCTGCTGCTGGCGAGACCAACACCATTGCCATTCGGCGTGACCCTGCCTTCGCCAGAGGAGAGAATGGCCTCGCCGAGTATCCGGAAAGAGTTTTGCGTGGGGGTGGCATTGGTATTAAGTGGAAAGTTGACCTCCGACAGAGAGGAGCTGTCCAAACTGGCGCTGGGCAGGCTCTTGCTGGCCAATTTCGCCTGCAGCTGCTTCTCGCTCCGTCTAAGGCGGTACCACTCCCAGGAGGTGGACTCGTGCACCGAGTGGCTGTTCTTAATGCCATTATTGAAGGAGTAGCCCTTGTTCTTACTTTTGCTAAATGGCGACTTGAAGAACGCTGGCGAGGACAGGCGACGCGATTTCTTTGTGCCCTGCTGCTCCTTGCTTCTGGGCTTGTCGCCACCGTCCACCGTGTCCAGTATCTGATATCCCGAGGGACCCTCGGGCATGAACTCATTGTACGCTAAATCGCTGTTGGGTAGGAAGTTGGCCAGATCGTCGTCGTCTAATATTAGACTCTCGTCGAAGTCGCTCTGCGTGGTCGGTTCTTCGGTCAACTGAGTCTGCGTGAAGCTTGCCGGCGCGGACTCCTGTCGCTTAAAAGCCAGCTGTTGTTGCTGCGATTTCTTCTTTGCTGCCTTCCCAGAACTCTGCTTTTGACTTTTGAGGGTGTCGACGTCGAAAAACTTGTCCGTCTGCTCGGTGCTGGGTGTTTCAGTGGTGTCCAGACTGTTGTGCCAAGAGTGCTTGGCTCCCTTGCGCCTGTGCAGGGAGCTCCGGACACCGGCACTGATTATATTGGCGGCTATGTTGTTGTTACTGCCGTAGCACACGGAAATTTTGCGTTGTCTGTTCGAAGCATCCTCCTGCTGGCATCCCTGCTCCTGGGCATTGCTGTCGCCGCATTCCTTGAGAATTAGCATGGCCTCCTCGCTGGGACGCCGCTGCTTTGGCGTAGATAGTGTCAGCATCTGCTCGTAGGACTTGCGGCGATCCAGCTTGGGCTTAGTGGGCGCCACAGGTTGGTCGCCTTGCTCCTTTTTTAGGTGCTGCTGCTGACGCCGTAGCTTTCGATAATAGACGGTTCCCAGGACAAGCATGAGAAAAATGCATGTGCCCACGATGATGATGACAAGGATGCAGGCCTGCACTTGGTAGCTCAGTGCCCGCACCTCGCCGGCCAGTTCGGCACTCTGCTGATGGAAGAGCTGCTCCTGTTCGACGTACCGTCTACTCTGGTCCTCCAACTGGCGCACCGTCAGCGTCTGTTGCGTCAGCGTTTGCTGCAGCTCCTCCACCTGCTTCTTGTAACGACGCGAGAGCTCTTCCAGGTACTGTCCCGACAGCGACATGTTCCGTTCGAGCGCCTGTGGAAGACAAAAAGCGTTGTCCAACGACAGCGGTTAGTGAATGTTGTGCGGGTGGTGTACACAGAGAGAAAATGTGTGATGAATTATATTTATTATTAATTTAACATTTTCTTTAATAGTATTTTTTGGAATTTATTTGGGAAATGCAACGCAAGAATATACTTTCAATATTAAAACTATGCATAAATATTCAAAGGTATTTTTAGGTATTATTATGAATTGTAATATTTTTTAAAACTAGTTGAACTTTTTACTTGTGTAGCTTTAATTGTAGGGATTTGAATGGGTTCGCATATGTATATTGATGACGTCGGTCGGCAAGGTAGCAAACTGGCAGAACTGTTACAAGGATGGAGCCCATTGGGCGGAGTCCAAAACGGGAAGTGGCTGCCTGGCGCTTGTAATGAGCAGCCAGCACGCAAGTAGACTATAAACAAGTCACAAAGAGAATGGGACAGCGGCAAGTCGACGTGGGGTGTACTCTTTTAAATGGTTTAGTTTTCGCCGTTAAAATATAACACAAAACTTTAATTGCTTTAAATGTAACAACGAAGAAACTCTACGTTTGTTTTCTTTCGTGGTAAAATAAAGAGAACGATAAGGTTGAGATTTATCTTGAAGAAGAACGATTTTAAGTTTACAACTAATCAAAATATACATAGAAATCAGTTGCCTTTCATTCACAATTCTAACCTGGTTACCATAATCATAGGACTCATGGCTAGGGTATAATTTTGCCTCTGTCTTCCTGTGAAGGTTTCTGCGGCTACACACTCCACGCAGTCTGTGTGGGCGGTTGCCTGGGCTAGTTGCTAGTTCAATTTTTTTGTTTATTCCTATTTCCCTCACAACGCCAACTGATGACGCACATAAATAATGAAAAGGGTATGATGCCCACTTGAGGGCAGAGGCGGGAAACACTCACCTTGATGCGATTCGAGAGCCTGATGAACACACTTTCCGACTGGGCGCCATTCGTCAGCTTCTGTTGCAGATTTACTCCGGATCCAGCTGCTGCTCCTCCAGCTCCGGCTCCCGCCACACCCAGATTGCCATTTCCACTTACAACTGCAGCCGCTGCGGCGGCTGCTCCACCGCCAGCGGTTATCGACGCCACCGTGGTGGTGGTAAGGAGATTGTCAATGCTCTCCCAATTGGTAGGATTTCCCTCCTCGATGACCATATCACCATTAGTTGGTGCTTCGCTAGAAGTTTGAGCTCCTGTATTAATTGGAGGTGCATTGGATGAGGTCTCGACGTCGCTGGGCTCAAGGGTGGATGAAATAGTTGGCTCTGTGGGAACTGGTAGTTGCTCATTACCCACAACTTCCTCAGCATCGGCTGGCACATTGAATATATTCACATCGGCTGGCGTGGAATTGGTGATGGTGGAAACAGTTTCGCTAGATGTCGTTGACTGAATCTCCATTGAAGGCATCTCTTGGCTAGAGTCAGGCACCACAAACTCCGGGCTAGGGCTGGTTGCGGCTGGTTCTATTGACGGGGTCTTCTTTTCCGGGCTTCCTCCTTCGCTTCCCTCACAATCCTGACGAATACCCGACGACGTGGCATTATCATGCAGCTGTTCGGGCGGACTGACTTGGTGCTTTATAGCCGGCGTCTCTGTCTGCTGGTGATGATCGGAAATATTCTGCTCTGCCTGGATGAGCTTACACATGGCTCCAAGGTGCTCTGCAGGCAGCGTGCTGAGGAAATAGCTTTCCTGCTTACCCATTTTGCTCGATGTATGGGTATCCACCGTTAGGTTAATACCAAAATCTTCCTGGCACACGCGACTCTGCAGTAGATCGGCCCTCAAGCGACTGAGACTCAACAGCACCTGCAGCTGCTGGAACTGGCAGGATATCAGGCTGTTGATCCTCTCGACGAGGGTGCTGTTGCAGTTGCTGCAGTTGTAGGCCCCAAAGGCGGGCGTGCGGCAGAGCAGCGATTCCGGTGACCACTTCACAGCCTTTGTCGGCTTAACCAGGACCTCGGCGGCTTTCTTTACTATCTGCATTACCGCATCCGAGGCGCTCTGAAAGATGCCACCGCTGCCCACGACGCTTGCCTTCTGACCCTCTTGAGCTCCAAAGTCATCGTAGAAGTCATCCAGATCGTCGCTCGGCCTGATTTCCGTCTCAAAAGCCTCGTATTCGGAGGTACCGAACACCCTAAACAGGGTAAGTGGGCAGTAATGCTCCGCGGCGTAGTGCGAGGTGATGTCCACTCGCACGAACTTCCCGAATAGATGCGGATGCAGGTCGAAGGTCTGAAGGGTGCGCTTATCCTCGCCCGCAAATCGGCCTACATTACTCCACTCCCTCGTAGGAAAGCGCTTCGATACGGCCACCGTAAAATTTTTAGGCGAGGAGCTGAAGAGCTCAAAGTTTGCCACGTCAACCTTCTGGGCCTGAATGGCCTCACACAGCTCCACCACGAACCATATCCGGTTGTCGCACGGGCTCAGCATGTACTCATCGGTGGACTGGGTGAGCACGTAGTCCGTGTGCTTGGACTCCGAATTGTGGGCGATGATCTTGGCCCCGCAGTCCGGCGAGGCGTAGTTCTTGGAGCGTAGCTTGAGCGTCGGTGGTTTCCGGCTCGTGGAACCAGTTTTGTTCCTGCGCTGAGCCGAATTATTTACCACCTGCTGCTCCAGCTCAATGGCCTGCTCCCGGCTGGCCTCCGCCTCCATTTGCTTTTGCGTCCACTCGGAAAAGACCGGCATAGGCACCTCCTCGTTGGCCTTTGTCAGATTCGCAGTGGTCTCTGTCCCATTAGAGGGCACTCCGGCAGCCTGCTCTTCGCTGGTTTCATTGCCATCGCTAGGGGGCAGCGTAGCTTCTGGTGTGACTACTCCATCCGTCTCAAGGCCTCCTCCAGGGTCGTTTATCTTGGGCATTTGCTCATCTAAAAATGAATAATTTAATGTTTGGAGGATTGTTTTTGTGTTTCAAGTTTTCTTACCCTTCTGAGGCACTTCCTTTTCAGCCTCGTGCAATTTCGGAGGCTGATCCTGTGAAGGTGGCTGCTCCTCGTCGCTTTTGTTGCTCGCAGGAGCCTGGGCATCATCCAGAATAACCGACTCCAGGCGGTTCTTAATGCGATCCAGAGGCAGCTCTGTTACTGTGACAGTTGGCAGCTCCGTGATGATCTCCGGAAAGCTGCAATAATAATAATATTGGCGAAATTAATACCTATATGCTTATAGAGCTTAAAATAATTAGAAAAACGGTAGAAAGGCAATCAATATCCCACCTCATAAAAACCGTCGATATGGCTATTATTTGCGAAAACCATATAATCCAGAAGAATATTAGAAACATGGTCAGGTTGGTTTTCAGCTTTTTCAACTCACAACAAATGAACTTCATAACGAATTGTAGCAGCATTTTTCTTACACCCGAAATATAATTTGTGGGGCTCTAATTGCGGGTGGTAAGGTGTGATAATAGTATACGTATTTTTTAAAGCAAACAACAAACAGCTGTGACCGTGCTACGATGTCTTTAATATCCGCAAAGCAAGTGAGAACCCCTAAATAGCCACGTTGGAGTCTTATCCAGCTGATTGCAGCCGAGAGGTAAATAACTAGAGCAAGCCATAATACTCGACTGACTACTGACGGAGGTGCGAAGTATGTAAATATAGAAACAAATAACTCCACAAGTGACAATGAGAACGTTTTATTTTTATTGTTTTAGCGAGCGAACAGCAGCGGCAGCTGTGAGCTTATTGGAGAGGTGAGAGACTGGAGTGTTTTGCTCAGCGAACTCAGAAATAATATGCATTTTGAATGATCTTATCAGCCGACTTCCAGTCAGTGGGAATTTTGTAAATATTTTTTGGGAAATTCACAGTTCAAACCTGAAAATCTTGATCCCTCTCAAAGCAAACAGTCGTATTTAGAAAATCAGGAAAGCCATTATAAATAGAAAAACAATTTCTCAACATTGTCATTTTGGGTGCTTGCAAATATATATTTTTGCTATTTTGACTTTGAATATTAGGTGTAAAAATGGTCTCAAGATCTGACAGGGCAAATGTAAAAGCCATCAAACTAATTAAGCAGACAGCTTCTGCATACAATATTTATCCCATCCGAGAATGGTCAAGAGTGCGTGATGTAAATAATTGTAAATAATTTCGGGGGCGTTGACAGTTTATAAATAAATTATGCACATTGATATAATTATGTCAAGTTGAGACCACGATAATTTTAATTTAACCAAAAAGATAACCAAAATATATGCGTCATTTCAATGTTGAAAAGCTTTTTATTTTTCATTTTGGTCACTGACCGCTTTCAACCATTCGCGCAATTAATTGCAACTTTTACGGGGGCCTGAATAAATTCTTTTAAATGCGTATTCTCGAGTGCACATAGTATGGAATACGTTCATATATTATGTCATGGCTGCAGCTCTATTGTTGCCTGAATATATGTGAATTTCCTGCTTCTTTATTCTGGAGATTGAGTCGCAATGGGACGTTTTACTTTCTCTCTCGCTGGGTTTTCCCATTTCCGTCATAAGAACTTTATTTGGATTAAGGCTTTGAACACAAGACAAAGCAAGTTTGCAAATATAAGATGCTAAGATGCTGGCAAAGTCTGTTTTATCTAGTTCAGATTGTTCGTTGTTGTTATGTATACAGAACTCAAGTGAGCTACATTTAAGTAATTATTTTCAAGAGACTATTTACTTTAGGTTTTGAGAGGCTTTTAAGTTTAAGTTGAGAATACATAAGTGAAGCGGCGCTTTATAGATACATAGTCCCTGAGCACCTTTTCGCATTATTCTTTATTATGCTCTTTATTTACTATAAACAATAACAAACCATAAATACTGTTATTCGTACGCTATAGAAGACAAATAATTTGTCCAAATAAATACGAAATCGAGTAAACAAAAAAGTATTTCAACAACAATGCCTTTTTGAGATGTATAAAAATCAACAAGCGACGCAGCGAAGACAGATAAAAATGCAATTGAAATTGAAGTAACTGACCTAAGCAAATAAAGTTTGCAGAGACTCGAATAATTTATACCCTCAAAAGGAAAATAATAATATATTAAAAAAGATTAAATGACTTCATTCATCTGTAGCTGAATTATTTTTAAAATTATAATAATAAGTTACCCAGAGCTACTTTTCTTTCTAGAGTTAACCAGAGATATAAATTATGTGTATTTAGTGGGTCTATTCTTAATACAAACAAAAAGGTTTCCCTAAGCCCCAGACACCACCTAACGCCTCTGTACTGTCGTCTCCATTGCATCTTCAGTGCTACAAACCGGAAACTTGAGATGACAGCAGGGACAAAAAAATTAAACCTTTGAGTGGACTTGGCCACCTCAAACCTCTCAAAGCGTCACGAGGCGGCGAAAAATAGTTCGAACGAAGTGAGAAAAAATGCTCTCGAGGGCCGACATGCAACAATTAGCGCACATTTGTATGCATTTTTATTACATAATAAACAAGAGAGTGTCTGGCTTGGTCCCGGCTTTCTTCCCCGGCTCTTTCCGTTTTTCGTTTAAAGGTCCCAAGCTAATTAACCGAAATTTGCAGCCTTAAGTGATCGCGTTTAGTTCCTCTTTCGCCGGTTGACGGGAAAAGTGTATCAAAAGGTTGCTACCCCAAGTAGGTATTCGAAAAAGCTATTTCAAACCTCATAGCGAACTCAAAACTAAAACAATAGGGAACTTTACACATTAACTTTTAACTCATTTATCGAGAGCACTTTTACGAGTTACCTAAAATATTTTGTTGCAGTTTTTTGGTTGCAGTTTATTGGCTTTCAGCCTCCAACTCGAATTTTTGTGTGAAGGGGCGAGAAGCCACCCATTTGTGTTGGCCCAGCATATGTAAATTCACCTTTTATACCAAAGTATTCTATAATAATTATTGGCCTGAGCCGCGAGTCATGTCAACAACGCCCACAATCCTGTAACTCCCGGCTCTGAAGAAGGAAAACTCCCCAGCTGGGTGTATGCATATATCTATATGCATATATATATATATATATATATATTTATGACTTGTCTGCCTCAGCCACAACGCCAAGAGTAAAGCATTCAAACTGTCTGCCTGGGCAGTAAGTCAAGCCATGTAAGGCATTTTGGGTTAACCTGGCCGTTCCGGCAGTTGCGTTTTACATCTTGTTTTTTTGCGTTAACTTGTCTACAAGTTTGTCAGGAATTTCTGGCTTTTCTTTTCGGCTGCATTTTGAATAAATTAATATATATGCAGCACAAAATATTCCAGCAACGATGTGAAAATTGCCTTAGTTTTTTTCTGCGTGCGAAAAGTGAAAATATTTTTAAAAAGGCCTCAATTTTATAATGACAGTAATTACAATTGGGAAAATTCCAAAAGAATGGGAAGTATGGCAATATAAGCATCTTAATTTAAATATTCGTATATTACTAACTAACTACAGTTCACACTTCATTGTTAAAGTATTTATAGAAATTGTTGTTTTTACAAAATATCTAAGCCATTACATCCTTTTAAATTTCCTTTTAAGTTAACATGTTTTGCGTTCAATTAGCTAAACTCCATGTTCCTCAATAAGGTAAACAAAATCAGCTCTTTTAGTCAGTTAATAGCTCATTCAAGCTAATTAATAATTATGTTAATTATAAGCACGTTTGTGGAACTACTATAGTTAACCCAGAAACCAAATGAAGTTAGACCAAAACAAAATTATGAAAACTGAAAAACTAAACACAAATATGATTGCAGTTCTCAATATAAAAATCTTTAAGTGTCTGGACTGCTGCCAAAAATATTTGTTATGTCTCGGGCAGCATTGAAATGTTTTATGCATACAAAATATAGCATTAAATCACAACTGCATAAACACTGGCACATTGGATGCTTAGAAAAACATTCTAATGTGGGTGTAATTATTAGAGGAGCAACTATCTTGTGTTTGTTCCTCTTAAATCTTACGATTTCTGTTGACTCTTCGCCGAAATTTGCACACAACTCAGAGGTGGCTACAAATAGTGATTTGGCTCGCTTATTGAATCAATGAAAAAACTAAACTATAAACATTTGGTGGCAGTTTCGCTTAATGGCCATCCGGTTGGCAGATCAAATACAGGCTGAGCCAGCGTCTGAGCCAAAAGCCCAAAACCACAATCAATATTTCCACTTGGCAAACAGAAGGTGTTGGCGGAAATAATTGCAATTAAGAGCTATTATTCATATTTACTCGATCGATATGCGAAATCATTTTTATGGTTTGAATCGTTCACTGGAAATTAAGGATATTGTTTTATAAGTGGTCACAGCTGTTTGATTTAGGGATTTTTTGACAGGAAGGAAATAGGGATAACAACATAACTAGTGGGATTCTTATTAAAACATTGTTTTTAAGATATGAGAATTATTTTTTAAAGGACCTTTAGAATATGTCCGGACTAAATTCTTTTATATTTGAGCTAAAATTGACTTCCTCAAAAGTAAAATAATTTTATTTATATTTTCTCAAGCCTTCCTGTATTTAATTACTTCCAAGTCAGAAAGGATATTTTAAAAACTGTATGTTTTATTTAAATACATTTTGAATTCTATGGAGGTTCAGTTTGATAAATTCCTATTAAACTTTAAAATGATTTTTGAGAAATATTTGAAATAAACATCTGGTTAAAAATATAGTCAGCTATTACAAAAATGTATTTCCCAATATTATCCTTATATTGTTATATCATTTCTTGGTATCGGCGGTTACTTGACAATTCCAAATAAACTCAAGTGTTTTGCGGCAAAGTGCACTGCAGGCACGTTCACACACACACACGCGAGGTCCTTTTAAGGATAACTAGGATATTCGACAATGCTGCTCCGATTCGCGATCCCCAAAGTCACCCACAAACAGGGAGTAAGGATGCGGACGAGGTGGCACCACCGGCGAGGTAGCGGAGCGCACGATCGCACCACTGGAAATCGAAATGGGAACTGAACGTATTACAGAGTCGGCTCTAGGTAATTGTGGTCCAAGTGTGCAGATATATTTGCCGCCATATCACCGAGAAAACGAGCTCCCGCGACACCCAGAGAGAAGCAGAGAAAGAGCGAGAGGCAGTCTCCGGAGAGATGAGATGCGATGCGATGGAATGGGAGAGCATTACCTCAGCACTCGAGACATCGACATCGACATCGGCATCGTCTCGCAATCAGCGGCGTGCACTTGCAGCTGAAACTTAGCCTGCATTTTGCCGGCAAACTTGTCGCACAGCCTGCCCTGGTGGGGTGTGAGAGTGTGTACTGTGTGTGTTGGCCATGTCTGAAAAGCGAAGGCGGCTGTGTGCGTCGCCTCAAATAAAGCCGAATTGATGGCCAGAAAGGAAAGCCCGTAAAGTGGAAATGCTTCAAACGCGCCCGAGCCTAACAAGAGCATATTTCATGCATTCACCCGAAAATTCCCTGCTTCCTAATTTTATAATAAGCTATTCCTAGTTTATACATAAATTCAATATTCTTTGTTTTATGAAAATACTTTAGGTAGTGCTACAAAAAGATAGGCTTTGATATCCCTGAAAATGGTGCCCAACAAACTATTCTACAAAATGTTCACTATGAAGTAAATATAATTTACAACCTTCAAAAGTGTATTCCATACTCTTGACACCTTTTTAAAGGATTTAAAACTCAAGTGTTTTCAGCAATTAAATTATAATTATGAATTAATAAGGATGCAAAGGAAATCCTCAATTAATTCAACTTGAAAATATATTTGGAAGAACGATTTAATTTATTTCAGATATAACAATTATGAATCCGATAACCAACAAAAATTTTATATACATTTATGTCAGGTTACATTTTGATAAAATACAAATTTCAAAAATATTTAAAAATATAAATATGTTATATTTTAATAAATATATAAAACATATTACATTATAAACATTCCTACGCCAATGTCTTCATTACCTTCGTCGTAAAATTAGTAAAAGTCAATAGGATTGTGTCATAAAAAAATAACAAAATTAAATTTAATGAAAGTTAAGGCCGGAGGAAAATCGAAATTGACTAATTAGGGGAAAACCTTAGCTTGTTCCAAACTTAGCTTCACATAGCTAAGTCACCGAATAAAAAAAACGAATGAAAATATTAAAATTTGTGTTTTTAAAGGAGGATAGGAAAAAGTCATTTAAATTTTATGTGCCATAACATTCAAGGCTCTCCACCCACAGGGCTGGCGGGAAAATAAATATGTTTTCTTCTTTAATAATATTGCAGTTTTCCCCAAAAGATTTTCTTTGGTGGGCTGTGGCCGCCGCGCGGTGTTCCTGGCCCGGGGACACAGCTGCAGTTGGGTGGCGGAAAGGTGTCGGAAACGGCTTTAGCCCCCACAATGGATCCCAATCCGATCCTATCCAATCCGTTGTTCCCAGTCCCCGACGCCTGTCTGGGTTTGGGGGGTTTGGTCTTGTCTGCGGTCTTGTGACAGGTTTATGTCTAAATCTGTTGGCCAGCCAGGAGCATTAGCATGCGGCGTGGGACCGGGCCCAGAAATGCACCGGAATGGAGGAAATGGGAGGCAAATCTAACGATATATATATTTGAATATAAAATGTTTATTGCGCCCGTATGGTTTACGGCCGGCGATAGCGATCGATGGCCAAGAGCCGGAGCCATCGGGCCAATAAATATGTGCAAATATTAAGCCGAGCATAATTGCGAGCGCAGTGAAAAGTGAAATTGTTAATCGTAAATTTCTGCAACGTGGGCCCAGCCAAGACAGTAAACAAATAAGGTCTATAAAAATCAAATTTGCCCCAAACAAAAACACGAAAGAGATAGGCAGTGACAGTGCCGCCAATTGTCTTTGATGCGTGTATGTTTAGCAAATTGTTTTGACTCCTTTTGTGCAACTGCAACGGCAAAAAGGTTACAGCGGGCCAAGAGTGTCAATTGAATTGAACGAAGCCACCATCAGTTGCAGTTGCAGTTGCAATCGATGTTGCTGTTGCACTTGCTGCAGCAAACGCCATTGAAAGATAAACACTTGTAATGCGAAAGTGTTTTCGAACCCAAAGCGCTTACACAATGAGCCATGGCAACAGCAACATCAATACCAACAACAGCAACTGCAGCAGCAACAAACGACATCAGCAACAAACAGCATCAGCCTCCTACACAACAAGACAACAAGGTAACTTTGAATGACATTTTAACTTCCTTGTATAATAAATAAATATAATATTTTATTATTGGTTTTATTTACTATATAGGAGTCTATAAAATACTTTATTTATTTAAATGTAAATAGTTTTTTTTCGCAGTGTGCGGCCCAAGCTAAGCTCACACACGAGTTGCTAAGTGGTTGAAGTATTGGCAGAGCCTTCAGCTTTGCGAGTGGGCGGCAAGAGGGTAAATCGGGAGGGCAGGTGGGCAGGAGGTGTAGTCTAAGCTGCGAAAGAAAGTTGCAATTGCAGCTGGGGGCTTTTGTGGGATTTTTTCTGGAAGCCTCAGAGGGTGGATTCCAGTTCAGAGTTTAGGTCACAGCGAAGCAATTGAACTTTGTGTGTAAAGATTGTGCTGCCAAGATCCTCGATCGGTAGTTAAGATATTGCTTATGTTTATGTTTTTTCTTTTGTTTAGTTAACATGTTTATTTTATTATGGCAAAATGCAGATGTATCTCTGAATGTAGCTGGTAAAGATGTTCATTGAATTTACACGTAAATGTGCTAAAGATATTGCAGCAAGCAGTACCTAAATAGATTTTGTAATTCCTGAAAAAATAATTTAAATACCTTTCGAGCTCTTTCTTTATTAAAACCCGTCAATAAACCTTACAAATCGGATCTTAGAATTTATAATTACATTTTACCTATAAAATTTCATTGGCTGGAGTTATTTGAACATTTTTCGATTATAAGTGCAATAATTCCCCACGCCGCCCCCAAAAGTGCAGTCAAAAACCAACTGTTTGTTCGTTTTCACTAAAGAATTTGAAATTAATTTGTTTAACAACAAAAAGCGTATAATAACTCAAAGTCGCAGCAGCAGCAGCTGCCTGGTCCCAGTACCCCTTCCACTCAGTTGGACACCTACGCGTCTCAAACATTTTTCACTCCGCACGATGCCAAAACGTCTACACGTCTACGTCTATGTCTGGGCCCCACTCACCCCCTTGGGCCACCATATCTCCCCGGCATTTTCGCCAGATAATCAGTAACAAATAACGAATGCAAGAGCAACAAGACATGAGAGAAAAATGCCGGCAATAACCGGCTTTTCGCGTCAACCTCTCTCGATCGGGAGAGCGTTTTTTGTTTTCCGATTTTCATTGGAGAGGCGCCTAAATAAATGAATGAAAAAAGAGCACAAAAATGCAATGGGAATGCCGGCAAAAGAGACAGGTGAAGGCGTACGACACTGGCTTAATCAATGCAGTTGAACGAGATCAGTAATCGACGATCGCCTGACCATCAGCGATCAAGCATCCAGGCATCAGCGATCAACGATCACCCATCGAAATTGATTGACGAAAGTCAATGGGCGCACGCTCACAATCAATTAAATATTCGGACTTTGAGGCGAGGCGATAAAATCGACGAACAATCCATTCCATCGTGGGAGAGGATCGGATCGCAGATCGTTGAGCGATCATTGACAGCGGATCGTTGTGGCTGGTACTGCACATGCATAATATAATCCTCCGCTGCAGCCGAATGTCCGAGACATTTGCATAAGTGCCACAATTGGCTGATCGCCGTTGACGATCTGTGAATTTTATGGGCACGGTCTACGGCCACTGGAAACAATAAATTATGCCTCTTAAACAAGAGTCGATTATGGTTTTATTCAATCAAGTTATCTATATAAATAATCCTGTTTCTCTTTCCCCATATATTTTAAACTAATATCAAATTAATTTGGGTTTTTAGTAGATTTTAGTGGATGTAATTGCTAAAATGGATTTAGTAAAGTTTAAATATTTTCTTTTATACTAAACAAATATCCTTATTATAACCACCACCAATCTTATCCATAGAAATATAAATATTTTTCCCTGTGCAGCTGCGCTTTACTTTATGTGTTACACAGATGATAATGGCTTTTTGCCAAGTTTGATTACGCTAAACAAGATCATGATGCATTTGAAAGCCCAAATGGTAAAGTCTCAACGGTGGAGAGTCCTTTGCATCGAAAGTGAAAGTAATTCCCCGACCGGAGAAAGATTCGCTCGCCGATCACCTGCCAGATACAGATACTACGAGCACACACACTCACTGGCAAGCGAATGTGTGAAATGTCTGGAAGGCCAAATGGATTTTGATTCTGTCGGCTGCGTGCTACCCAACGCTACCGAAGCGGCTGGAAAAATTTATTTATGTCTGTCAGGAGGCGCTGGCGAAAATTGTTCGAGGAAAATGCAAAAAATGAAAGTAAATTTCGTACTGATAAAGCCATTTACGGGGCCAGCCAGACACAAACATGACATCAAATCGAAGCCAGCTTTGATTCGAACCCATTTAACACTTTTACCACCCTCGATACAGCCAGTCAGCGCAATAAAATCGAGTTGCTGGCGATATGGAAATATGCTCAACGAAGCCTTTAAAGGATCTGCCAATAAAAGTTCGGTCTGGCGATTCGATACCTCGTTTTAGTGGCCTGAAATGGGGTATATCTTATACACATTTCGGTTGGTCCTACTAGAAATTAATAATAATTACTTTATTCGGCCTTATTAAGCTTTAATATATATACTTGCTTTAGAACCCATAAGCGTATTTTCGAACTATGTAGTTTTAAATGCTTTTCATTACAAATTGGTTTTGCTAAATGCTACTCTTTACAACAGGTATCGTTAAGACCAACAAACTAATCAGCTTGCATTGTTTTTATACGTTTTTCCTGTGCCACTTGTGGCACCCACAGAGCCTGCGAATCGTAAACCGAAGCATGATTTTTTTGCCATCTTTTTTTCGGGATGAATGAAATGGCCGGCCGGCCAGCGGACCGGCAACAGATAGGCCCAGCCAGACTGACTGACGGAGGAGGCATTTAGAAAGTACACTCACGCCGAGCGGAGGGGGAAAATAAATTGAAAAACTGTAAAGCAAATTACCGGCAAAAGGCATTGTGACAAGACAACGCGTGGGTGATCGTCGTCGCTGCGACCGCGGATTGGAATCGGTATGGAAATGGGTATGGGTATGGATACGGGTATGGGTGCTAGGCGATCATGTCTGGACAGAGACAGTTTCGTATATAATTCACATATAGTTTAGCCGCCGGTTACGAAATGCCCCCGAATGAGTTATTATTTAAAATATTTTACCACATGTCGGTTTAACTGCTAAAACCTAATAAGCCCCGGGCCATTAATGCACCAAAAATTGAAAAAAAAAAATAATTTCTACAGATTTCTGGATTATACACAATAAAATCAATTATAAACTTTGGGGTTTAATAGATTTTACTTCAAGAAAGTAAATTTAATAAATTTGAAGTACTTAATTGCCTAATATTTAAGTAGCCTCGTGATAGATTTTCTACAAAACTACATAAGTATCTATAAGATACTTTCTCGAAAAGCCTTATAAATTCCGGATATTCGTTGTGAAAATAAAAACAACTAAGTTATCACCCACAAATGATTACTTGGGCAAATAGCAACAATCAGTTAACACCCTTTAATGACAAGTTCAAATAAAAACCAAACAAACCATGATGCTGCACATTAAATAAATCCAACCTGATGTATATGGGAATTATGATTAGATAGCTTACGATGTACGTGCTTGGCGCCTTCAAATGTCTAAAAATAAACCGTAGTTACGTAGTAAGCAAATAATTGCATTGCAGTTAATCAATATCAAGTAGCAGGGGGCCCACAACTCTATCAATGAAACGTAAACAAATGCATGCGCTCGAGTATATATATTTTACTATATATACATATAGCGTACTCGTATACTATATATACTCTGCGGCTGCCGAGCAAAACAATTAACAATTGTAAATGCATTTTCAGAGGCAAAGATTAACAGCGAGCTCTCGATGTCGCGTGCAAATGAGTAAACAGCGGACGCTGGGAAATGCCTAAGAATTGTGAAAAATCGAATATGAATTGTCTGCCACGTAGCCGGTGGTTGGCCAGTATCATATGTCCCCATCGATAATCACTAAATTGGACAGGTCTATTTTTAGCTAACAAAAGCAAACCCCCAGCAAAACATTTAGCGGTGACCTTGCCAGCGAGTGAATGAGTGAAAGGCATCTTTGATCTCGTCCAGATTTTCATGGGCCACAGCATGTGGACAAACTTGGGTCGTGCCCACATCCCCAAGACGTGACAACAACAAGGAACCCGGTTTGTGCTGATAAGAGTTTGTCGGGGAAATAAGAACCCCTATATAAGTAATAACCAAATAGCTGCTGATAAGAGCTCGAGTTGTAGATGAAGGCCAATGGAATGTTGGAACCTACATGCCTAACCCATTTCATGGTCATTGGATACCTATTAAATTAAGTTGGTATGCAGGAAAAAAAAAGGAAAAATCAGAATGGAATAGATAACTGAAAGCTAAAAGATTTTTTAAGATATATATTATAAGTTTTTTTCTTTTTACAAAAGCAATTACAATTTTTAATTAAATTTATAGTATTTGAAGTAGTAGAATTCCTGCTCGTTAAAACCAAAGATGGAAAAAAACTTTTTATCTGCCTCGAAAACCAACAACCTTATCTTGTATTTTTCAGGTTTTTCCATAGTAAAATGTAATTACAAATTACCTCTTATAGCAAGCCCCATTATGAATTAATGTTTCAAGTAATATGTCACGTTAATTGGGAAATTCTTTCGTTTTGATAACTTGAATTACGCCAGCGGGAAATGCTTCACATGGAAACACAAATAAAAAGGCACGTCATTGGGTCAGGGGAACTTATCAGTTAAAACCCCTGGCGCACCAAATGTCAAATGCACTTCAATGTACTCGAACAGCAGAGGGTATTATTATGGCAATGCATGAGTGGGAAATTTTGAATAATATAGGATAATTTTATAAATATATATTACTAAGAAGTAAATATTTTAGTTCAAATTTACTGCAGTAGACAGACTATTATTTCTTGGTCTGTTATATATGAATATTTAAAATACCTTAGGCATAAAACTCATATAAATGACCGCGAGTGTGGATCAATAAAGGGACTCACCTTTCCTTCGCCTGCTGTTGACCTTGTAATGGCTCCTGCGATGGTTGCGTCTGGTCCTCCAGCGGCCGCTGCTGCTGCTTTGGTTCCTCTAATTGCTGCGATTCACTAACACTATGCACTTCCTCGGCATTATGACCATTATTATAATTATGATTTAATTGATTATTTGGCACTTGGGCGGTGGAGCTAAGGGATGGGGAGAAGGCGTCCGTTGCCCCATGTAGCGGCGGCAGAATTTCATTAGCCGCTAAATCGGATTCACTAACATATTCACTATGGCTATTTACACGATGTGGAGGCGAGGGTTTCTCCACGGGCAGCGGCGTAGGCACAGGCACTGACGTGTCCCCTGTTTTTGGCTGGCTGCCAGTCTCGGACTCCGCAACGGAGGCAATAGGTTCTCCACTGCCTTCCGTTGCACTTTTGGGCACTTTTTCCTCGGGGGGCGCGGGCGGTGGCTCTGGCTTTGTTGGCGCCTCTGTCCTTCGGGGAGTTGTATGTGTGTTTTCAGCTGCATCCGGACTTCCGTGCAAGCCGCCGCCATTTACAACAACACCACCACCACTGCCGCCAGCAGCGTCCCCCTGGACTCTTCCCTGCGCATCTGCTGCCGCCACATTGTCGTAGAGCCAGAAACAGCAGCTGCAAGAGGAAAAATGCAGAAAAACCCCTTTTAGAGAAACTCTCCAAAGCGGATCACAGTCTTCTGGTGCGAGATCTGGGCCACTCACCTCAGCAGTAGATTTATGTACATGAAGCGCACTAAATGCAGTCGTATGTGCATCGTTTTAGTTGTCTCGCTAGACTTAATCGCGGCCTTAATCCTTAATTACAATTTTTCGCAAACTGCCGAGGCACGTCTGCAGTGCTTGCAGAATGTATTGATCTACGGTCGCGGTTGTCATTGGCTTCTTAGGAAAACCAGAGTGTATTCTCAATTTAGGCTAGCACGAATGGGTATTGAACTTCATAATTTGTTAGTTAAAAATAATAATAAACTAAAAGGCGCTGCAAAAAATGTCAACGCTCACCTAAAATAACAAAAAACTGGAGATGGGAAACTTTTCGATAGTCGGGCTATCGAACTAACAGGTTTTTGTCATGGCTAAGTTGGTATTGTTATCGCAGCTATCGATTACACACGTGAAGTTCTATGCTTATTTCCCTCGAAGGATCTAAGAATATGTGTATTACAAAATGGTAAATGTAGTAAATAAATACATTAAATATTGAGTTTATTTATATTTATTTATACTCCGCTTTCTTAGTGAAAACAACTATTTGTAGTTCACTGTTATCGATAGGCCTGACGATGCAATTGTTTTTGTCCGTCACTTTGGATGCAAGCAATTCGCAAAAATCAAAACAAAACACAGGAATAGTTATTTAAGTGCATAATAAAAAGGCGAAAATGTCTTTCCTACGTGGCTCCGTGAGCTATGTGTGGTGCACAACCAGCGTGCTCGGGAAAGGAGCCACCGGCTCCGTTTTCCAGGTAAGGCCAAAGTGCTGTGGCAGCTTTTCCGCCTGACTCACTTTTCCATTTCCACCGATCTTAGGGGGTTAACAAAATCACCGGCGAATCAGTGGCGGTCAAGACCTTCAATCCGTACAGTCACATGCGTCCGGCGGATGTGCAGATGCGGGAGTTCGAGGCCCTTAAGAAGGTAAACCACGAAAACATAGTGAAGTTGCTGGCCATCGAGGAGGACCAGGAGGGACGTGGCAAGGTGATCGTGATGGAGCTCTGTACCGGCGGCAGCCTCTTCAACATCCTTGACGACCCGGAGAACTCGTATGGACTGCCGGAGCACGAGTTCCTGCTGGTGCTGGAGCACCTGTGTGCAGGGATGAAGCATCTGCGAGACAACAAGCTGGTGCATCGCGATCTCAAACCCGGAAATATTATGAAGTTTATATCGGAGGACGGGCAAACTATCTATAAGTTAACAGACTTTGGAGCTGCCCGTGAACTGGAGGATAATCAGCCTTTTGCTTCGCTCTACGGCACTGAAGAGTACCTTCATCCAGATCTCTACGAGCGAGCTGTGCTAAGGAAGTCCATACAGCGTTCCTTCACTGCCAATGTGGACCTGTGGTCGATTGGTGTTACTCTGTACCACGTGGCCACCGGAAATCTACCGTTTAGGCCCTTCGGGGGACGAAAGAACCGAGAAACCATGCACCAGATAACCACCAAGAAGGCTTCCGGCGTGATTTCCGGAACTCAGCTGTCAGAAAACGGGCCCATTGAGTGGTCTACCACCTTGCCACCTCATGCTCATCTGTCGCAGGGGTTAAAAACGCTGGTGACACCCCTCCTAGCCGGACTGCTGGAGGAGAACAGAGAAAAGACTTGGTCTTTTGACCGGTTCTTCCAGGAGGTTACTCTTATTCTGCGCAAGCGCGTCATCCATGTATTCTACACCAATCGCACAAGCTCAGTGGAAGTGTTCCTTGAGCCCGACGAGCAGATTGACAACTTCAGGGAGCGCATCTTCCTGCAGACAGAGGTGCCGTTGGAGAAGCAAATCCTGCTGTTCAACAACGAGCACCTCGAAAAGAAGGTGACACCACGAACTATAGCTAAAGCATTCCCTGCCACCACCACGGAGCAGCCCATATTCCTATACAGCAACGATGACAATAATGTCCAGCTACCGCTGCAATTGGATCTGCCCAAATTTCCTGTATTTCCACCAAATGTTTCCGTGGAAAACGACGCCAGCCTGGCTAAGGCAGCATGCAGTGTGGGCCACGAATGCAAGAGACGCGTGGACATCTTCACGTCAATGGATATACTCATTAAAAAGGGTGTGGAACACTTTATAGAGATGCTAATTACCACACTTACTCTTCTGTTAAAGTGAGCTTAAATGCCTTTCTTGTTTTCATTTCTTGTAATATTAATATTTATTTAAAGGAAAACTGAGAGCTTTGAAAACCTGCTTTCCACAGTGATTGATTATGCAGATGTGGTTCATAGCATGGCCAGAGTAGTGAGTGGTTTTATTCTTAATCTTTATTACAAATCTGATAAGATATACCTTTCAGACGAAAGGCGATCAGGAGCTGAAGGGCCTGCTGAGTGCCTTGGAGAACGTCAAGAGCGATTTTGATGGAGCCGCCGATGTGATCTCGCAACTGCACAAACATTTTGTGACGGATGATGAACTAAAGTAAGTTTAAAGCTCCTGAGGCTTGAAATTCGTTCTTTAACCACCATATATTTATTTTTCTTAGCGATCAATGGTCATCTTCTATGCACGGCAAGAAGTGTCCTTGTCGCACCAGAGCAAGCGCTCAGGCCAAGTATCTTGTGGAGCGGCTGAGAGACTCTTGGCAGCACTTACTCCGGGATCGCGCCACACGGACCCTAACCTACAACGATGAGCAGTTTCATGCGCTAGAGAAGATCAAGGTGGATCACAATGGCAAGCGGATCAAGGCGTTACTTTTGGACAATGTTAATCCCGCTGTGGCCCAAATCGCCGAATGCCTGGCGGATTGGTATAAGTTGGCCCAGACCGTCTATCTCAAGACACAAATCCTAGAGAAAGATGTGCGAGATTGCGAGCGAAAGCTAAATGGGATCCGCGATGAACTATATCACATCAAATCGGAGCTAAAACTGGATGTGGACACCAAGACAATAAACAACAATAATCAGCTGGCCAAGATCGAGGAAAGGAATCGGCTCAGGGTGATGCAGCAGCAACAACAGGAGGTTATGGCTGTTATGAGAACCAACAGCGAGATAATAAATTTGCTAAGCAAACTAGGGATTGGAAAGGGGATCGGAAACGGAGGCCTTGAGAGTAGTTAAAAATACAAATGGAGATTCATGAGCTTAGCAATTATGTATTGGTCTGACCTTGTAGGTCAGTAATAAATCTTTTTAAACAATTCGTTTTATAAGTTTTTGTAGGTCAGTAGACCATGCAATTTTGACTATTACAAATTAAATTTTAAAATTTTTTTCCGTTAAGTCGATAAACCAACTGGGAAACCGATACCTTGATAATTCGATAGGCTGGTGTTAGGTAACAAGCCTCGGATGGTCACACTGGCACTACCGGCTTTTGTTTTTGTTTTATTTTGTCTCCGTTTTTTTTTATTCGAAAAGATGCATCCCCCGCAATGCTTTACATTATAGACTTTTTAATAGAGCTCTTCGATGCGCGTCTGCTACGACCACTGGCTACCGTGATCGATGCGGTGATCACCGGCGTCTACTACTTCTTGTGGGTCAGCTACTTTATCGGATACTGCCTGGTGGAGGGGAGTACACGAGTATGGAATTCGTTGAGGTTCGCCGCCAGCGAGGTACACCGCTTCTACTCGGAACTGTGCTTCACTACGCAGGGTGCCACGGAGTACTTTTACGGCGGCGCCAGCTCCGGTCTGCGCCTTGTCCGGAATCTAGTTCTGTCCGTAGGACTGTTCTTCTGCGATATGCTCATCGATCTGGGCAATTGCGTGCTCTGGCTGCTGATGCTCCTGCCAAGGATTATCATATACATCTTAGACTACGTCATAGAGTTCGTGATGGACTCGATTGTGGCACGCGGCCTAAGCCTGCTGAACAGTGTATTCCGGCTCTCTATAGGATTAACCCTGCTCCTGGTCCTCTACATGTTCCGACGCTACGTATACCTGATGCTCATCTACCTGGTCCAGCGTGCCCACTTCGAGATCTCAACGAAGACGCAGACCGTCTACATGTGGACTGATCAGCAATTGACGCGCCTCATAGAAATCATACGAAACGAACCGTTGAACGCTTCTCCGCCCCGAGGAGGAGTCTGTGTGATTTGTATCGATCGCAGCAGGAGCATCGTCATCATGCCCTGCCGGCACCTCTGCTTGTGCAAGGAGTGCTCCCAGCAGCTACTGATGCGATACGAGAACCGCTGTCCTGTCTGCCGCAACGATATCGTCTCATATCTCCCAGTGTACGTGTGAGAATTACTATTTTTGTACATATAACGTAAATGTACCTAAGACTGTCGATTGGAATTTAGCAAATAAGAGTTCTTAAGGCAGACAAACCCAATCTCGCAAGCAATATAACTTCAATATAAACTAAGCAAATACGACATAAAAAAATGCCAAAGAGAACTTACTTATAACCAGGACTATGATCCACAGACGACAGGACAACAGCCTAAGCTCCACCAATGTTTGGCAACAGCTTATTCATGTGAAAGACACCGTCTACCGCGCCACAGAAATAACCAAGATCGTAAAAGTAAATTACTTTCTGTATTTATTTCAAACCAATGAAAATATACGTTTTCTTTTGTATACATTTATGTAAATACGGTTTGGTTTTTCATATAACTAATTTGCTCAAAAGACAGATATAGAAAAAATGTAGTTGGTTGTTTTGTTTGGGCTTATACAACTTTATTAAATTTATATTAAAATCGAAATGAAATGATTCGCTTTGCTTGGTATTGTGTATTGCATAGTTAATTGAATTGCAGGATATACTCGTATGCTTATCGTACCGCTTGGTTACTTAACTGTTAAATGAAACGATCAAATTAGAGATAAATTACACAACGGGCTATATAGCTATAATCGGTACTCATCTATCAGATAGATATATGTTAGTGTATACATATAGCGTCTTTAGGTTTCACCTCATTCTCAGCTTTCTGCTCTCATTGCTAGTAGTAGGCGCATAACGGGGTCTGGGATATAGCTTAAGTTGCTAGGTCTGCTGTGTGTGTTGAAGATATAACATCGGATGCACCTTTACGAATATATAACATTATGTTTCGAAAACGTCTAATTAATGCTATGTTAATTTAGTTTGTGCCAATTTTTTGAATCTGTTCTGTTTTCTGTCGTATAAAGCTTTATGCGCTGCTTCTAGCTTAAAACTAACTGTTACATAGTAAAATATATAAGTATTTTAATGTGTATATATCATTTTCATAGCAATATTAAAAAGTTCTCTCGTTTAAAATCGTTTCATCGAAAAATTTCACGCTTCATCTGTTATATTTCTGTTTCATTTTGTAACTGTATCTCAAAAATATGTATCCACACACTTGACATTCACGTAAGTAGTATCTATTATGTATGCATTTATAAAATTACAAAAGAACATTAAACCAAAATATATGTATATGTATATGCTCCGGTATGGCCATATCGAGCTATATAGCTTTGCGCCAGAAGTAAGTACTCGCAACTTGTAAAAGTTGTCGCTCTATTCAAAATATATATATTGTGTAAATATGTATGTATGTAGGTCTGATGTTTCCATGCGGTGTAGGTACAAAGTAGGTTCCTATAGCTAGATATATATAGTATATTCATAATATTAAATATATATTCATGTGCATGATTGATATTCAATATTTGTAACGGCTAAAAATGGCATCGCTTTGAGGGTTTCGAACCCGAACCTATCTAACGTCTCGTCCCGTTTCAAACTGTTTTGGTCACCTAACTGTTCCTATTTTTCCTGTTTTATTCCCGCTCCTAACCGTTACAAGTTTAGGTTTAGTTTTTAGCTTTAATAGTTTATTCAAGGTGCGTCATGTCCTTATGAATTATTGCTCTATATGGTTTCGCTTAGGATTTATATCTGATCAGATCGGATTACCTGATGATAAGTCAATTTGAAAGGATTCTCTTCAACTCACTATGTTTAAATATTATTTGATAAGTTGTCAGGGAATAGGAATTTATGGGTTCCGGTGATTTGCTACCAAGACAAATATTTCTGGACATCGGTAATCAATGAAAAATCCCCTCAAATCGATTCTCATCACATTAATTCGACCCATATTGGTTTTTTGTTTAGCTTCAGCTTAGCCGCATGCAGATCATGGTTTATATTCTTATCTTTATATTTTAGCTTGGCCTAGGTTCTTCATTAAGACAGTACAAAATCTAGTTGTCGAACATTGGATGTGCTACATGTACAATAATTTAATAATGATCTATCTAAGGTGTAAAGTTAATGAAAAATGTATTAAACAACTCTCGTCTGCCCAGGCATATATATTTAAAATAGATTTAACACACTTGGGTTTCTGTTCTACGTGCACTCGAAAGCTAGAAGAGATATGTTATTCTCATTGGGTTTTCTTGTGTTTGTAAACGTTTAGTTATAGAAGTCTTGAATTTTACACATAGAAAATGTCTTGCGATAATACAAACGTTAATTGGAAAGTTGCTAAAGGCTGGTACTTTTGAAATTTCCTCATAACATGCATACATTTGAAATATTTGCTATCTAACGATCGATTTATTTCCTCGCCATTTTTGTTATCAAAGAAAAGTTGTACATATAAAATAAACCATACAAAAGTTGGACATAAAAATATATATTTATGCGTGTATACGTATTATAGACATACATATATATATGTATATATATAGAGTTCAATGCCAATCTATCACAAAATCACATAGAGGGGTTTTCTATCGAAATAACACACACATAAAGAGAGAGAGATAGATCCGTCCATCATCATCTTGCGTTTCTTTAAGAACTTGGTTTAGATTAAATAAAGGATTCTCTCGTTTGGAACGTACTAACTATGGATTTACAGACGTGTATAGGATTACCGAATACTGGGGCTTATTCTACAGAATATTTCATATATATTTCATGTACTTATATCATATCTTACCGGCTAACTTGTGTGTTTGTGTGCAACTCTCTCTGTGTCAGACACAATCATCACAAAAAGGTACTTAAACTCTCAGTGTGCACTAGTCGGTGCATATCGTAAATCGAACAGAATAGTCCTTAGGCTATATTCAGAGATTAAACTATTAGGAGCCTTAGCCTACGAATAAACAGAAATACTTGGGTTCGGGGATATCAACTATATGCGGGGGCCTATATATATTGGCTAACGGCAAGCATGGCATTGCTATTTGATATGATAGTTGAGCTCCACAAATGGGAATCGGGATCTAAAAGTAACTTCGAAAATAGGTACATTACTTTGGAAAGTCCGAGATTAAGGAAAGTGGGAATTTATTTGTCAGAGTATCCCCTTCCGATTTGTGGAAACTGTGTTGGTTTATTTTTTAAGAGAACTGCCTGTTTTAATCTAAGGTATAAATAACATAAATCTACTGGCTGCATGCTTGTCTTTATTTATTCCTTTTGTTTGCCTAAAAACAATTGACTAGAAGTTAGCAAAAAGGCAAGAGAGCGTCCTGTCCGTCCGTGTCCATCTGTCCGTTCGGTTTGAGCAAGCTTTAAGAGTCCGGGCTGCCGAGGGATATTGTATAAGCCGCGGTGTCCATTGCGTGCGCATTGATTTCGACAGTTGAAATGAAACAATTTAACAATTAACGTCAACAAGTTGTAATTTCCAGCCTTGACGAGTCACGCAGGAGCTGATTTTGCAGCGGAAACCCCATTCTCAAATATTCATGTCCGTAATTATCCGAGGGTTGTGTGGGTTGTCTTGCCTATCTAGCCCTACTCTATGTCTAAAGATATGGCCTGGGTCTGCGTTTTATTTCGGTTTTCTTGTTTCAGTGAGATTTCACACATTTCGGGCTCTACTAAAGCTAGTTCGGGGATACCTGTATATACTATATACTATATCTTAGGGGGCATAACTTAGGGCTAGTTCAAGGAAGCAAGGTTGTGATGATACGCTTGGTGATGCTCGACGATCGCCTAGAAGGGCAATGTGGTGACGAACATGTTCTCGATGAGGGCCGGGGCCGGTACCAGATCCTCCAGCTTCAGATAGAAGATGCGCTGAAGTCCCTGGACGCTAAGGGAGCGCAGCTCGGGGAGCTTTCCCAGGAGCCGACTGAAGTAGTGCTGCTTCTTCTGCGCCTCAGCATTGTAGGTCACATGATCGCGCAGGCTGCCAATGATCTTCATCTGTAGCTGCTCCACCTTCTTCGGCTCACGCAAGCCATGGCGTTCTGGGAATTAAATTAATATCAAATAAATCAATAAATAATGGTGAAAGGAGTTTTAATGAATTTGGTAGTCATATTTATAAGTCCGATGAATATTTGGCATTTGGATATTACCCACCTGTGATCAGGGTGAGGGCGCAGAGGCAGGCGAAGGCGGAGATGTCGATCTCCAGGTTGTGCAGGCTGTGGCTGAACTCCAAGATGTCGTTGAGCCATTCGCCAAAGGATCGCTGGCACTGGCTGCGATGGAGCACCGTTCCGTTGCAGAAGATCATCTTGGTATCGTCGCTCCTGGACCGATACGACAGGCGCAGCACGAACAGCTCCAGGGAGGCGCTCTGGAACAGCAATTCCTGATCCTCGGGCAGGAGATCCAAGTAACCGGGTATCTTCTCGGCAAACTGCTTGATCACGTCCACGGAGCTGGTCAGCAGGTGATAGAACTGCTGCACCTTGTCCGCCTCGCTCATGGTGTGCTCCTCGTAATGGGTGTAGTCCAGACAGGAGGGATCCGGCGTGGTGTCCACATGGCTGCGCACCAAGGCCGTAATCAGCGAGATCGGTGGCGAAGGGGGCGATTCCTGTGGAGACTTCGGCTTTGAGGGCAGTCGTCCCCTTCGTCCCTTCAGCGAATCAGTTCGCACAACCTCCTTGACCATGCCCACGACCAAACACTTCTGGAAGCGACAGAACTGGCAGCGGTTGCGCCGCCTCTTGTCCACGGGACAGTTCTTGTCCGCCAGGCAGACGTACTTGGAGCCCTTCTGCACTGTCCGCTTGAAGAAGCCCTTGCAGCCCTCGCAGGTTCGCACTCCATAGTGCTGACAGGCTGCAGTGTCTCCGCAAACTGCGCACAGTTGGGATGGAGCCTGCAAAAGCCGGCCCGCTTGGAGATCAGCACTGGCCGGCGAACTGGCTGCGGAATTCGGGGCCGAGCTTAGCTGGAGCGGGTGAGCGTGGGCGTGGGTGTGCCTCTGGCCCAGCGTGATCTTGGCCAGCTTGGGACTCTGCGCAGAGGAGCCGGCGGGCGAGACGGTTCGCTGCACGGGCAGCGATGCCCGACGACCAGGCGGAGGACCGCCCAGCGAAGGAGAGGAGCCCGAGGATATGGTGGCAGCCGCTGCAGCTTCCACGGCCGCTGTGGCCGCCGCCAGCTCGGAAATCGTGGGGAAAGTGGGCAGCGAGTAGCGCTCGCCATTGTGTGAGGTGTAGTTCTGAAAGAGTTAACAAATTATCAGAACTTAGTTAATACACATTTTTAAATATTTTAATTTATATTTTGAGGTTTAAAAATATTCTGTAATATAGAATAATTCATAAAGGATTCATCTATACTTACATGCTGCTGGTAGCTTGGCTGCTGCTGCTGCTGCTGTCCGTAGAAGGTATCGGTGGCACCGACTCCATTGTACTCGTACAAGGAGCTGGCCGAGGAGCTGGGCGAGAGATTGGCGCTGGCATTGATGGCGTTGAAGTGGCCATGGTAGTTGTAGGCTCCGCTGTTGTTATTGCTGCTGTTGCCATTGGGATGGGACATCTGGGATTGGGACTGCGCCTGCGACTGGGTCTGCAGGGTGTGCAGCTGCTGGAGCTGTGAGGGTGCCGGTGGACTGGCGCTCCAGCCGCCGGATAGCGGCGGGAAGCAGTCCTCATCCATCTTTAGGGTCAGCACCTGGTCCGTGGGGGTGGGAGCAGCCGTGGAGGAGGGGGCACTAGTGGATCCGGAGGCGGATGCCTGCTGGGGGCTGCTCCCGCTGCTGCTGTTGTACTTCAGGGAGTAGGTCTCCTGGAAGCTGGGCAGGCTACTGCCGCAGGACAATGGCCCACCGATGGGCGAGATCAGCTGGAGTTGCTGCTGCTGCTCCTGGTGTTGCTGCTGCTGCTGTTGTTGGTGCTGCTGCTGCTGGGCGTGGAGGGCAATAGCTGGGTCGCTGCTGGAACGCAAGCTCAGCAGACAGAGCTGCTGCTCCTGCTCCGAGCTTAGTTGCTGCTCGGGGATCGAGGACAGGCGCTTGTCACGCAGGCAAGTCAACTTGGTGAGGTTCTCGATGGAGCTGGTCAGGTCCTCGGCGGGATTGTCCGGATAGCCGCTGGTGGTCGGCGAGAGCAGGGAGTTGTTGGAGTCCGAGGGGAAGAAGAGATCCGAGAAGAGTTCGCTGTGGGCCACAGCCGAGTCGGTCAAGTTGCTGATCAGCTGATCCTCCTCATGGGAGAGCAGCGACTCCGTCTTTAGCAAATGCTGCTGCGGGCTCACAAGTTGCTGCTGCTGCTGTTGGTGTTGCAATTGTTGCTGCAGTTCCAGTTGCTGTTGCTGCTGCTGCTGCTGCTGATGCAGTTGATTCTGCTGCTGCTGGTGATGCTGATGGAGGAGATGATGGTGGTGGTGGTGTCCAGCTGCGGCTGCCGACGTGGTCGTTGTCGTCGTAGCGGTTTGCGTGGAGAAATTATCGAAGGGCGACAGCGAACTAAAGGAGCTCTGCAACGACAGACGGTCCGCAGACGAATGAGTTACAGTTCCAACCATTTCCGCCTAGGTATCCTAGCCCTGCTTAGCCAACCTAGCATATCCTAGTCCTAAGGGTGGAGTCTAGTCCCTTCCGAGGCGACATGCGCACTCCCCACCACAGCGCCCATTGGCTCTCGTGTGAAAAGCAACCCCTAAGGCTGCGAAAACAGTTCTTTGCTGATTTCCTAATTGGTTATGGTTATGCCAAAATGTTTTCCAAACATTTATACTCATCCAACAATAGCTATCTAATTGCTGGTGCAATTGATATCCTCACCTCCTCACCGCAACACCTTGACTTCACTCAGGAGGAGTCAATACCTCGCAGCTGCCAATTAGCACTGCCATTCATGTTTTTGACTTGGGAAATTTGCATAGTTTTTTTGCTTACTTTTGATTAGGTTTTTCTCTGCATCTCAGTGGGAGGTTCAAAGTTTTAATACAGAAAATTAATATGCATTTTTAATGCATGTCAAATAATATTTAGGGTATAGATATAAAACATTCGCATGGTCACATGAAAAGTAATCTTCGGAATTTTATTTTATTGTTCAAAACTTAAAAAGGCTTTTCTTGAAAACCCTTAGTCATTTTGTCCCAATTTATGGGCTATTTTTAATTTAATTTGTTCTTTTTGCACTTAATTTTATTTTTAATTTCATTCTAAATTACCTCTTGATCTTACCTAATATTTATAATCTTCCCTTTGTTTTTAAAGTTGATGTTTTTAAGGCTTTTACTTATTGTATTTATGAAACCTTAAATATAATATCGTAATTTACGATATTCACTAAGAAATTTTAGTTACGATATCGAATCTAAAACTCAAAATCGGGCCTTCGAAAAAAAGTATAGCTTCTTTGACATATTTTAAAATATATGATGATACCATATTAGATCATTACAAAACTATATAAACATAAATTTTAAAATGTACTTTTAAATATAATAATATATATTAAATACCCTATAATTTATTCAAATCAAAGTCCAAAGTGAACTTACATTGGGTTGCAAAAGTAACATGCTTGTTGTCGCTGGGTTATTAAGCCTCACTTGGCTGATTTTGGTTGTTTGGATTGCTGCTGCTGTCGTCGCAGTGGCTGTTGCTGTCGCAGCTCCTCCTGTTCCTGCTGCTGCTGCTGCTGCGGTTGTTGCCGATGTTACAGCAATTTCTGCTGCTGTCGTAGAGGTTGCCGAGGTGGTGGCAGCTACTGTTGCTGCCGCGCTGTCGCTGTCGTTGCTGTCAGTTTTCTCGCCTTTCAATTTCCCCAGCAGTTTAATTTTCCTCGGCTCGCTGACTGATGTTGCTGCTGCTGTTGTTATTGCTGCTGCACCTGCAAGGATATTTCAAGGGAAGTGGGTGAGAAAGGGTCTCTTAACCATTTAGATTGTGCATAAAAAAGCAGAGAGTCAAGCGGGCATGAATGCCAAATGGAGGCGAGTCTCCAGGGTGAGCTTAATGCTAAATGGTTGGTGAAATGCCAAAATCCGCAACAGATAGATGAGCAGATTCATATTGCTGCCGCTGCCGTGTGCTAATGTTGCCCAATTGTGTCGCGTTCCACACGCAAGCCCCGTATCGAATGTCTTAATTAGAAATGCTCAGCTTCAGTCCCATGCCCGCTGTCCACATAAATAAATATATGGATATATTTGTGGATATTGTGGATAATCCGAGAGACACCTCCTCATTGTGTCGGCGGCGGGGTTGACCAAGAGGTGAGCTCACGTTGCAACCGAGATGTAGCCACCAAAAATCGCAAAATAAAAACAAAAAATCACTAAAGAAGAAAACAAGAAATAAAACCTAAACGAGGATCACATCTCCATCGTTCGGTTAATGCGGCACATAAAATGTAATAAATTGTGTTGTCCGATGTTGCACGTTCCTGTGGCGGCTGGCTCCTCGGCCACGTTGCGGGTGTTCGGCTTTTGATTATAATAAATATTTTGGCGGATTCGCCGCCATTCGCATTGCAAAATGCCTGCTAAAGTTCGCTGAGGCGATGCGAAATCATTTTTCATAATTTGCATAATTTAAGCCTTTGTCTTTGAATGGAAATTGGAGCTGGCATTCCTTACAGAATACCATAACCAAGCAGGTTCACTCCTTGAATCTATGACCCAAAACTGAAGCCAAATTTGATTGAAAATTAAAATAAATACCCGAATCGCCCTTATGGCACCCATAATTTAAGAAATCTCATGAACTGTCAGCAGTTTCCATTAACCATTAATTAAATGAGTCAAATTTCAACAAAACTATTATTCACACATGCTCATATTTCGCTAATCAGCCGTTTGTGCCTATATATTTTGCGGCTAATCTTTTCCAGCGATTTTTCAGCAACTTCAGTTGACTTCTGGCCGCCTGACTCTTTTGACACTTTTTATCTGCGAGAATTAGTTAAAAAGCGGCAACACGAAAATAGTAATCATAGCCCACAGTTTTATATATATTTTGTTGGGTTTCTTGTATTTCCTAACGTGTGGCGGTGTCTTGGCTTGAATTTGACAAATTAATAAATGATTTGGCTGGAAGTTGTTGTTATTATGGCGTCGGCTGAGGGGGCTGTCGTGTCAGCTGTCTTGGACCCAACCAAAAACAAAACAGAAAAACGTGGACACAGTTCATAGAGGGCAGTCATAAACAAAAATAATGGAAAGATGGATAGATAAATACACATATATAAATATATACCATTTATAAATATTCATGATAGGTGCATGGAAATCATAAAATTATTGCACACAGAATTATGTGCCGTTTGGTTAAGCATTAAAATCTAAGTGGAATTAAATGTGCCATTGCACTTTGAGTAATAAAATAAAGTAAAGATTCTTGTAGTGGCAATTATATTTTCCCCATAAAACACCCATAAATCATTTAAACATCTTTTAAATCTCAGAATCGATTTTCCGATTTGACTAGAATTTCAAGTTTTCCCAGAAAAAAAACAAGATATTTCGAAAAACAACCAAACGCATACCTAGCTTGCCACTTGGATGATTAAGCACTGCAGATTTTTGGCTAAACTAAAAACCTCCGACTGAGAACCACATGCTCATAACTGTATGTTCTATTGACGCTCCCCAGTTTGGATTCATTTTTGGCAGTGACAAATACTCAAAACGCTGTTTGTCGGCTTCGTCAATCGCGTTTTCTGCCAAGAATGCCATCTCGATGGAAGAAACCGTGTCAAATGCTAGCCCAAATGCAAATGAGAAATGCCTGAAGTAAACCCTAAATTGCTCGGTGATATAACAACTGTATCTTCTATTGCATTGAGCAATTAACTGACAATGGAGGAAAGGTCCAAAGACTGGCTGGCTATTGCATAAATCAATCAAATTGTCTCTCACTTGGTCGCATCTTCATTGAGTAATAGATCCAATTTCGATATGAAACAGAAATTGGGTTTTCTACTCTTCTTCGCTGTTTTTTTTTCGCGAAAAAAAAAAAAACTTTAAATACCAACCCCATTACCCATTAAGCAACAACAACAACAATGATGGTTAGTACAACAATGAACAACAATTGATGAAAATCGACAATTAATAGTGAAAGTCTAAGGCCCAGACGAATCATCATCATCATCATCATCATCAAAGGTACTCGGGAACTGCAGGAAGTTGGCTGGTTCACGGGGTCTGGGGACCAAAGACCGTAGATTGGGGGAGACTGAAGACTCTAGTCTGGGGACTCCTCCATGTCTATTAGGCCATGGAGTCTGGCTTTGTCGCTGTCGTGGATTTCAAAGGCGATACCATCGAAGCCGCCAAGTTGCAGCCAAGAAAAACCTGCACCAAAATGAGTAAACTCCTTTGGCTACACGGGAAGAAGATGAGGTTGGTATGAATTTAAAAGTAAATGCAAAGATATACAGCATAAAATAATGAATAGTATATTGCAAATAAAAACTTAAATAGAGTAGAGTAGAGAGCTAGGAGTTCTGTTTAGTAACTAGACTCTTGTTTTTTAATGTTTCAAGACTCTCAAAAGTTTTTAAATTAACTTGAAGTGATAGTTGCCATAAATAATCCCAAAATCTTACATGAACTTTGAATTTTTCTTAGTGTAACTGAGTGAACTGAACCCGAGACCCATTTGTATACTTCTCACAGATCTTCACACGGCAACGGCGACTGTTGCACCCACTGACTCAATGACTGAGTGGCCGGGCCGGGGCCATTTTGACCCAGCCGAAGAGCGAAGTCGTCTTCGAGACTCGCATTACCATTTCTTTGGGTCACTGCACAGCGATTCCCCTGCGTTGGTCCGTCAATTTCGGCAGATGCCTACATGTCCATGTCCAGGCCCAGGTCCAGGTCCAGGTCCAGGTCCATCCATTGATCAGGCAAGGCAACCAACTGAAACCCGAGACGAGACGCTGCCTCCATGGGGAGTTCGCAGTTCAAAGTACAGACTACGGAGTGAGGAGTTCGGAGTACGGTGTGTGGGGAGCCCCAACAAAGCTTGCCAAATAATATGTATTAACGATATTATATAAAAAGAAGAAGAAAAACGAACGAAAAAAATTAGCAAACTTATGCAATGGCCAAGAAGAAGCACGAATGCAGGCAAGTCCCTCCGTCTCCTCCCCCCTTTTCGCCCACTTTATTGTAATAAATTTGTTAACGAGCCCCGGCCAGAAAGCCTCCTTTTCGTCGGGCCGAAAGGAAAAACAATTAGAAAACTGCAATTTTTCGGGGAAGATGCAGCCAGAAATCACCGCTCCGGCCGAGTCAAGAAATACCCAACCCAAATTACAAATTTCTTAATGTGCCTTTTTTGTCCGCTGGTTTTCGGCTTCGGTCCACCGATTTATTTGGTTTGGGGCCATCAAAGACAATGGTTAAAATGGTTAATCTTGAATGTTTATCGCGCTCACTCTTCCCGGTAGCATTTTTGGCAGTAGCCCACGGTAGTTTTTTATTCAGCATCTTTTCCTTTATTTCTATTTTTATTTTCTTTGTTCGCAGATCGAGGAGTTCGGCCCCAGCCGCGTCTTCGATGAATTGCTTTCTAAATGACCCAAGGCCATATTTGGAATGATATTTCATATTGATCTGGGAACCCAGTCGAGCCTTCTGGGCGGCGTCATTGTTTCTGGCTGCCTCACAAAATAGGTGTGTTTATTTATTATTAATAAATCGTATATATGTATAAAAATAGCGAATATTATAAGTGTGGGAGAAAAAAAACGGCCCAACATTTTGAGTAATTTGCCCAAGGAACGTGACTTTTGACATGGCAAGGGATAGGGAAATATTGAATTCTCATTCGAGTCGAAGAGTATTTCTTGGAATCAAGGGATAGTATCTGCTCTGAAATGGTGGATCAGTCGGTTAACAACACTTCTTGGGAATAACTGTCAGGCTAATAAAGATCATTTGCAGGGTATCCTCAACATTTGCCACCGCATATACCAAGATATATGCCCCTTAGCATATCACTAATGGTAAGTCCAGTTAAGTGTTGGTCGTTTTAATCAATTTTATGGGAATCTCCGAAGTGCCGGAGCATAAATCATGGCAAGCATAAATCTAACTGGCACCCAAGAAGCATGTGGTGGCGATAGATGTATCTATTAAATGCCCATAACCCCGCACAATTAAATGCAACTCGAAACTGTGCCAGCCATGTACACAATTACAGATACGTTAACAGATACTTAGATGCAGATGCAGCGACAGATACCGATGCTGACAATATAGAACTATCCGTGGCAAAAGGTCAGCTCGAGTCGGACATCGAAAGCGTTGGCTCGAGATGAACACAGCGCAGGCATTCCGGCAACAGCATCATTAAATGACAATAACAATAACAACATTGTTCAAGAATTTCAATTGAATGAGTCAAGAGCAGGGCAAAAACGCTGAAATCGTCGCAATAATTCGTATAAATCTCTTTGCGCCACTTTGAATGCTAAGTAAACCAGCGGCGGCGACATCATCGTCATCGCTTTTTAATCGCTGCAAAAATTCATCGAAGGCCATCTTGGACATTTCATAGCACCCGTGCCCGTACCCGTGCCCGTATCTCTGCGGGTTCCATTCCCCTCCGATTTACATATATGCGAAATCCGAACGGATTGAAGTCATTTTTGAGCGCATCTCAACCCCAACCAGTTGCCCCCCAATCGGTGTGAGTGTATCTGGTATCTGCACACGATCTCAAACTGTATCTGTATCTGCTTCTACATGTGATTGCACCGTAAGCAAATTGGCCTAATTTTGATTGAATATTTCATAAATATAAAAAACTATATTTTTAAAATATATTGATACAATCGAAGAGTATAAAACTATATATTCATACTCTTTGATACAATGTAATGATTAAGACTTATAATTTCTATACTTGTTAATGATAATTTCCAAACCCGCTACATATTTGCAGTAATATCTATTAAAATATGATTTTTAGCCACTATTAATTCCTTTTTTTCTCTGTGTAAGTCTGTGAGTTGGCCAATACTTGTGGCTTTGGCACTTGTCGCCAACTGCAGATGCTTTGGGATCGTGGCAATGGGTCAACTCTTCGCTGCCCAGTGTCCACTTGACCATTATGCAAAAGCGGATTCGTTAAATAAACGAATAAAAAAATGGTAATAAAAAATAAGACAAGCTTAAGAGGAAAAAATCCATTGCAATCCGAGCTGGTTAGAAGCGCTGAAACGACATTTGCATGAAATTCTCATAAAAGAACGTGGCCGCTAAGGTGTTTTAGCCGGGAACAGTTGCAGATGCCTCCTCGATCGCCCTGCTCGTTCGCATTGTGTAAACTGGTTTAATTGAATTGTTATATCATCAGCCTCATCAGCATGAGTTCTCTTCATCGCAGTCGCGCCGAGAGGCAGCCAACATGAGTCAAACTCAGCGGATGAATCTAAATATAAGTGTCTTTGAATAACTTAAGATGGCCTGACTTAATTTCGATGACTGGCTGGCGAAAAAGTATTTGAAAATACTCCGAGAGTGGCTTAATTTAGATGGTAATTGATCTAATTTTGTTGGGTTAGAAGGGGTTATAACTTTAAATTGAATGGGTTTTGTTTTGGGCAAAGAAGGAATAATTAAAGAAATATTTGAGTGTGTTAAGTAAAATATTGAAAAGTTTTTAAGGTTCAGTTTAGTTCAGTTAAGTTAATACTTCATTGGTTCATAATTTAAACATAAAGAAACGTTTTCTTTTGGCATTCCTGCTATAACTTCCCTTGATTGTTTACCCAAATATAGTTCAATCATGATTCCTTAATTAAAAACCATATACTCTCCACTAACATCACCAGGTGATTGGCCATTTGGCAGACCCTCACCCTCGATCGATTCTCCACTCCCAGTCCCACTTCTAGTCTAGCTCCGATCCTATCCCACTTCCAATACCGATGCGAATTACCCAGCCTCTGTCTTTTTTCTCCCCACATTTATTATACAGATTGAAGCCGCCTAATTTGCATGTTGAGCGGCGCCCCACCAAACTCGGCTCACCCGATGCGGGTCAAAGGTGCACGTGATGCTGCAGTGCATCAGTGGAGCTGGTGGTGGCAGTGTCTATGCCTGTGCCTGTGCCTGTGCCAGTGCCAGTGCCTCCGACTGATTGACATGGCTGAGACAAAGATAAATAAGCTGCCAGTTTTGGAACGCCGCTTACATAATTACGGGCATGGAATGGATTTTCGTTCGCTTTCTGGCAAAGATTTTTTCCGATCGGTTGCCAGGCGCATCTCAGTTGCGAATTAAAGCCACTAAAGAAGGTGCAGCTGGGTCTTGAGGTGGGAAGCTGGGCAGGCAAAATAAAAAATTTGAAAAAATAACTAAATATTTGGCACGGAAACAAACAAGAAATGAGTTCTATCTATGATCTCGAAATTAGAAAATTAAGTTAAGTTAAGTTAAAAACCGAAGATAAAATAAATAAAATAACTATTTGATAACTTCAAACCTTTTATTCCTTTTTATTTACGAAATATTTACTTCAAAATGTTTCAGAATTTACTATCATCCGAGGCCACATTTTTGTTTTAACTGCACAATCCATCATTAGAAAAGATCAACATTTTTTACTGCTTATTGGCTTCTTATTGCCAGTTGCATTGTTGAGTTTTTTTCGCAAGTTTTTTCACCCGAACTCAGTGAAATATCAGCAGCTATCAAAACACGCGACGTCTGGCATAGTACGACTATCGACTGCTACTCCTGCGCTTTTTCGGAATCGTATTAGTGTTAATTTCGAGCTGGCTTCTCTACCCTTTTTTTCGGATGCCCATTGTTGCACGTTTCGGTTTTTGGGTTTTTTTTATTTCGGCTTTTTGATTTTCGCTTTCGTTTGCCTGAGCAAACAGAGGGCTAACGGTGGGGAAGTTGGGTGGGGGGATCGCGGTTCCCAAATCGATTAACCCACCTCCCCCCGGAAAGCCGAAAAGCCCCCGAAAGTGTCGTAAACAAAGCGAGCAGCTCCGTGTTTTTCCCAGCAGGTTGCAGCAGCCACAGCAAACACCAAAGGCAAAACATGCATTAAAACGCCAATATTGCCTTTTGTCTTGCCTTCGTATCTGCAAGATGCACCACTCCTCCCACTGCACTCCCAACTCGCCCAAGAGATCGCAAATTGAGCCTAACCCATATATTTGTCGAGGCTCCAACTCCAACTCCAACTCCGGCTCCGGCCCAGGCTCAAGCTCAGCTCCGGTCTCGTGAAGATTTGATTTAGTGTGAGTACGGGAAAATTGTTCGTTTCGTTTGCATATCTAAATTTGAGTTTTGTATCTGGCAGATACAATAGATTTATCTATTTGGGAATTTGCTTACCTTTTGGCTGTTTTTGGCACATGCACAAAACGGCCCAAACGGCTTTATGGCCTGCCAATAAAATTGGAGATTCTTGGGAAAATTTTGGGGAGGAGCGAATGAGTTTTTGAGACTCTGCGGAGGGTCTTGAAGATGTTTTTCGGAAGTACTATTAAGCAGTATTGATTGGATAATTTGTTTCCTTGAACATTTTGATCTTAAAAATAATAATAATAAATAGGTATATTTTGTCAAATAAATATTTAATTAATCTTAAAGTCAGAAAAGCCTTTTTAAACATAAGAAATGTTTTTCAAATTCACCCTAACATTCAACTATATTGTTACAAATATGAATAATTTACAATCCTAGAGACCTCAAGATATCTCAAGCCCAAAGGCTTTGGGGATCTCATAAGTGTGCCTAATAGGGGTTACATTTTGTATTCACCCTTTAATCCTCATAACGCCATTTCCAAAACTGTAAAACAAATCGACTTACGCCCCCTAAACGAACTTATCCTGGCCTCGGCTTCCTTATTATATTTTAATAGGCAATAAAACCGCAACTCTTTCACTTTCACATCCCATACACATCCCGTTCCCATCCTTATACCCTCCCCACTCAAAACCGCCCACACCAGAAGGGAAAAAGCCCCATTTCGACTTGGCTTGATGTGTGTTGCGAACTATAAGCCACCAAACATGATCGTCAAACATCCAGCATCATCATCACAATGTGCTCGACATGATCGGCAACTCTATGGCAACCCCATCTTCGGAGCACATCCCAAATATTCAGTTGCACAGGGGAAAAATCTATATAAATTTTTAAAAATACAAATTTGATAAATAAATGAAAAATATCAAGAAATATTTGAGGCTTTCACGGATGGAAAAGTTCACATTTCTTTCTTGCTTTGAAGTTTTCCTTTTTCAAAGTCAATTAATGTATTTTATACATCAATTTTTTTTGTGTGCAGACATATCCCCAAATTGACATGACGTTGTCGTTTGGCTTGGTTTAAATTTTGTCTCATTTCTGCTGGACGTTTTTTCTATTTCCATTCCAACTCCGGCGTGGTGGTGTGGCTTGGTGTGGAATTCGTGGCATCATCGGCAACAACTTGACTCTGAGCCGAAGTCAACTTGCTGCAGTTAAAGCGTGTCTTCAAGTCTGTTATTAAATCAATAATGAAGCACACGAAGCGCCCCGAAGCCTCATCGTCATGATGACGATCCGGCTACATCATTAGCACTAGTTGTTGCTGTTGCCAAGTTGCTAGTTGCTGGTGTGCCGGTGTGCCGGTGTTGCTGTTGCCATTGCCTTTGGTGTTGCTTCTCTGGCACGCCGGCTGACACACAAAAAACATCGTGGAGTTCACGGAACGCACCCAAAAGCCAAACTCCGTTTTCGTTTTTTTGATTTCCTCTCGTTCCCCAGACTGGATTTTCCTTGTGATTTCTTGGGCCTTAGACAAGCTTTGTTTTCCAGCTAGGAATTGGCGTACGCTTCTCCCCGAAAGAAATCGAATTCGAATTCGAACTATTAACTTATTGCAGTCAGTGTAAGTCAAAGTCGAGACGTTTGCCATATTTTCCTTCGATCTTAACTCGAACCCGGCGCATTCCAGCCACGTTTGTCTCTGTTTCAGGCTCGGCAAGGTGTTGGGGTTAACTAAGGTGTGATAAATGTTTGCCATCGATAGGTCGCCCTACAGTCTTGGCTTCGGTTTTGTTTTCCGTTTTTTTCCTCATAATTGTTTTATTATGGTCGTGTGGGTCTTGGCTTTGTTTTTTAGTTTTTCGTTTTTATTTTTTGGGGGGCGCCAAAGTCATTCTCATTGCGGCTGTCTCGCTTTCAGTTTAGAAATAATAAGAAGAAATATAAGGCGAAAACTAAACCAGAGGGGCCAGCATCGTGACAACGCTCCTCCATAACGAAAGCTCGGCGATATAAAACAGCCGGGGATCTTGTCTTATTTTTCGGCGTTTTTATCGCCTTTTTTGTGTGGGTTCTCACAGTCGTCGCCGAAAGTCGTCTTCTGATGTCGGCCGAAAACATTAAATTCAATTGCATTTCAACTTGTTCAGTTACAGTCGAATTTCGCTAATGGGAACGGATTGAGAAACCTTTTTTATCAGTTCAATTTTCCTAAGGGAAAACTACAAGTGCTTGTGAAATAAAAATTGCAATAGTAAGACAAAGTCAGTAATAGGGTTCTGGGTTGAAAACCTACCAAGATAGCTTACAATTTTATTTTTAAAGAAAGCAATAGTTTAAAACACTAAAAAGTAAACAAAAAGCTAAGACAAATACATTGAGATAAAAATCATTTATGTTGTCTTCAGGGTGTAAATTTATCTCAAAAATATTCTAAAGTTTTAACATGATTGTGAATAAAATTCTTCAAAAGTAACGTTCCTTTTATCGAAGTTGAACTGTATTTTCTTTAGCTGTGACTGCTGCTGCTGTATCTTTTTTCCCACTCACCCACACCGTGTTAGCTGTAGCATCGATTTTCTTTTTAGTTTTTTGTATCTTTTTGGTGGTAATTAATAGTCAAAGACGCCTTGGCCAACAACCCACAACTTCAGGCTCTCCACTTGTGCATAAAAATTTGTCCATTCCAGTGGCTGCCTTGTTGTTGCAGCAATTGGCGTTGCTGCTGCTGCGGCTGCTGCGGCAGATGTTGCTACCAACACGCAAGCCTTAGCAAACTTTGTTTGTCTATTACTTAATTGCCAGGCAGCCCGAGTCAGGGAAAATATCGAGAAGGAGCTACAAGGTATCCAAGGTGCGGGAGGAGGGCCTATAATAACAATTAGCGTGGCATTTTAATATGCATTATTGGCGGGAAAAGATCGCACACTGATTTCCCTGGCAGAAGAGTCACGACTTTTCGGCAGGACGAGGACAAGGAAGCCATCTCCATATGCGTTTCTCTGTAATTTTTTCTTTCCAATTGTTTGGGGAATCTTAATTACACAATTAATTTGCTGAGGCATGCAAAGTAAGTGTTTTTCAGTTTATTTTTGTTTAGCTAAATGCTGATGGTAACTAAAAGAGCCCGCATAGGAAACAAAATTTGTAGTACAAATAACCAACATTTGGGGTTTGTTAATGTACAAATTTTCCTAATTTATTGTATAAATATTGTCTTACAACCATTTCAATGGCAAAACAATTCAAGTTCAAGCTGATTACCAAAGACAATGTCATTCAAAAAGATTAAACAACTGTGGGAAATATTTTGTATCTTAAAAAAACAAAGAGTATTTATATCAATATAATGCAAGGCTGCTTTTGTAGTACAATTAAATAAAATATAATAAATTCGTTTCATAGAAAACTCTTAATTTACAGCAGGTGCCTCGAATTAACATGTTATTCAACACAAAAATCGAACAAATACCCATAAATTCCTTTTGCTTGAGTTTATTTATAACAAACACTTTTAGATCTGTTAATTGCCCGCTTTGATTAGTGCAATCTAAATAAGTAACCTGACACCAAAACAAAAGAAACCCCATAAAAAAGGCTCCAAAACTATGCTCCACAAAAAAGCCAAAGAAAAATAATGATAATCTAACCGATGACAGCTCACTGAGCAGCGACACGCAAAATGAAGCTGTAAGAACATGGCTCAGAATGTATACTGTTTTTATTTTTTTGGATAAACCAGTCTGCGTCTGAGATGATCTGTGAATCTGTGCTGAGTCCATGGGAAGCGGTGGCAATACACCGAAAAAATAAGACAGAAAAATTGATTACAATTTAATGCTGATGCGACTGCTGCCGGTGCTGTTGCTGCGCCGATTCTTAATTTAGTCAAATCAACGCTTTTGTGGAAGAATGTCTCTAAATCTTCGCTTTTTAGCGCATTTAGCGGCGACTGGTCAGCGGCCAGGCCGTCAAACGAAAGCAAAAGCAATGGTCAGAGCCAAGTTAAGCGCACGAGCGGACCAAACACGAATATAAATCACGGCTAAAACACAAGTCACAGTTATGAAGTCGCAAAAAAAATGTAAAAAAAAGCGCAAAGGAACAGCGCAAAGTCACAGCAGATGATGCGGCGCATGCGCAGCGCGTTCTTTGTGCTAGCTTGTTTTTTGTGCTTTCTATAGAGTTTTTTAACACTCTTAAGGGACTACCTAATATTTAATAAAATATACATTGATAATAAACTTATTTAACATTATTAAATTAAATATATTTTAGTTTTAATTATGTTTTACAGGCCTTTTTCGGAGCATATATAAGCACTGTCAAGTTAAAAGCGTAAAGTGTGCTCCTATTGAATCTAACATTTACTCGGTTGGTTCCATACTTTATCTTTTCGCAATATTTTTAATAAAATCTAATCATCTAATTTTAATCCACAGAAATTGTTAAAAATATTATTATATTTTTACTGAACACTATGCAACAAATTCTGTAAGCCCGAGTTCTTTTGATTTTTAATTGTAAACTTGGTTCCCTATTCAAACTAAGACTATTTATTCTTTGTATTTATTAAAAATATACTTATTTGTTATTTATTTAATATATATGAATTAATTGTTTAGTAAGAGTATCCATTAATAAGTATCTCCAAATAAAGTTTCTTCCTTTTGTGTGACTCTGCCTTTGTTTATCGCTTTATATGCCGCAATCGAATCGCTGCGTTTTAGTTCTAAGATCGCATCCAATCGGATCTCGGATTTCGGATTTTGGTCAGTGGGCAGTGCTCAGTGGTCAGTGGAGTGTGGGGAGTCGGTGCTCGGGTCATAAATTCAGAGACTAACTATAGAAGCCGCACCGCACCGTGCACAGAACCGGACCGGTTGGATCACTTTTACTCTCATCGTTAGCGGATTCTCGGTCGCATCATGAGTCTTCAGGCCGTCTCTTTCCGCCGTACTGAGGCCCTCTCTGTCTCTTTTGGCCAAGACGTGTATGTGTGTGCTTTGGTGCGCCGTAAACTAATTTTAATTTATGCTAATTGTTCCAAGTTGGCAACGTCAATTGGGCGACAGCACGCGAGAAGCGCAGTCAAATCCGATTCCGAAACCATCGGCAATTTTACATTTGTTTTTTGTTGTTTTTTATTTTTTATTTCTGTATTGCTTTTAATTTCGACTCCACTTAATTGGAAGCCGAAATTTGTTAGACCTTCGCGGAGTGCCTGTAACCGAAAAAATCCAAGCTGAAACTGAAAATGAAAATGAAAAATCGAGGCAAAAACCGAAGCAGTTTTTTGCACGCATTTCTTTCGCTGCGACTTCGGATTGATGCACAAGGTCGGAATCGGTGTCTCTTGATCGATGCACAATTGCCGGCAAGTGATGGCTGCTGTGACGATTCCGACGATCTGACGATCACCGATCTAACGATCCAGCGATCCACTAGGGCACACCGAAAGAAATATAAGTGGATAACTAACTGGAAAGCCCTGAAGACATTTTTTCTTTAGTAGACTAGAGAAACATCTACATTTTCTTCATTAGAACTCGATGATTTTATTAAGCTACTTCGGAATAGTAACTATTAAACAGACCCTTTTTAGATCATTTTTATAGTAAACCCACAATGATAAATCATTAGGTATATCATCGCATTATTAATAACCATTTTTCCCCGTGCAACGATTCACCGATCAAGCGATTATGCTGATTGGCAACTCACACTGGCAAATACAACACAAAAAACTTGCCCCATAATTCATCGCATTTTATCGTTATTGTACTTAGACGGAGACTCTTTTCGTATACATTGTTGGGAAGATATACATAGAAATATATTTCCCTCTTTCCGTGGCGTGTTAAATGCATAACAAGGTTCTTGTTTCATCCGTTAGATCCGCAATCGAAATCATAGTGCCTTTTTCTCTCTTTACATATACGCTTATATACATTTACTTTAGCCATAAATCATTCAGAGCTGTGGGAATCGAAGTGTATCGCGGTATCTCTGTATCTGTATCTGAGCCGGTGACTCTCTGGACTGGAGATGGCGAAAAGTTCAATGTTAAAAGACAGACAAAAGAATTTGCCACAGTTCAAAGCATCATTCATTATCCAATTGCGATCGAGCCAGGCCGTTTAGACCGTTAACAGTTAACTGGGCAAGTCAGAGCGCCCCGAGAGCCCCCAAAAGCCAAGAGGTCCAAACAAATTGAATATCGAAAAGCCGAAACTGGGCGCGTTTCGGATCTGCTATTTGTCTTAGCCTTTGTCTTTTTATTTGCATTGCTCTGCCCCAGCGCCTGGTTAACATGGTTGGCTCCGCTTGTTACCGATTTCTTAGCTGTTTTTGTGGTTCAAGGCTTCGGCTTGACAGTGGCTCAAAGGATATGGAAGTGTTTGTCTTTAGTGGGTTAAGCCGGGGAGCGGCCATTGGGAACTTGTCGATTATTGTTTCAGTAATCAATTTAACTAAATTAACTAATTTGAGATACTTGAGATATTTTGGAAAGGTTGGTAAGAAACCCATCTTATTTTGATGATGTAACAGCTAGACAAAAATTGTTTCAAATTGAAAATTAGACTAAAAACTTCGTCATTCAATTCGGTATTAGACTTTCACTCAAAAATAACTCACATGGCTTGAAAATATTATCGTAATTATTTCCAAGGAGTTTTTCAGAATTTTCCAATGAATAAAACCTAATAATAATGAAGCCCCCTATATTAATTTATTCCAAAAATATTAAATGTTGTGTTAAATATGAAACATATTAATTGATTCGGTTTTATCAGCTCCTAATACATAACTGTCATATCGCTTATCGATTAATGGGCTTAGCTCTGCATTCTGAATGCGCTGATTTGTCGCCAGTCGGAATTTAATAGTGCCATAACTTACGCCAAGAACCTGTATTTAGGCCCCAAATGGACACTGAAGAGAGTTAATTAAATCGATTGCAAAATAAATGTGTTAATTGAACGAAATATGTTCCCAGCTGGCGAAGATGAATACAAAAGCCCGGGGGAATACCAGAGCAGACTGGCCAGAAGCTGACCACAAAAGTGAAGGCTTCTTCTTCATAAAAAATAAAAATAAAATAAAAAACAAGATGCAGTCAAATCCGCAACTGCAGATTCACACATGGTCAGTCGAAGTCTGAGAACTTTCAAGTCGCTCACAGATGCGCAGATATATATATATAAATATATACTGGATATATACGTTTGAGTATGGCTAAATTTTATTTGCTGTCTGGCACATCGCAATCGAGTTCGTTGACGGCTTTTAAGCATCTGCAAAATGTAACTACTAAGCGCCGTTTTTTTCTACTTCTTTTGAAGACTGGCAGCGGCTTTAATTGAGTATATGAGAATGAGAATATTAGATTTTCAAGGCCAGAGTCCGCTTGAAGCTCGACTTGGCCCCGGCTTACGGCTTAGTTTCGCAACCACGACGGCGTCGGGGTCTCCCAGAGCTGGAGCTTAAATGGAGATGGAGATGATGGTGGGCGCCGCATCAGGTAACTGGAACACAATGCGGGCATTTGGATTAAAGACCAGGCCAGGAGCTCAGAGTTAAGAGGGGGTTTTCGAAGGGAAGGGAAATGCATAGAATAAACAGAGCCTGGCAGGCTGAATAATAACACAAAAACCTTTGGTTAATTTTGTGCAGCTTAAGTTGAAGTTTAAGCTTCAGATGCTGAGAAATTAAGTTTACAAATAAATAAACTCATTGATCCTGTACAAAATAGTTATAAGTAAAGTCGAAACTTTGTTCTTTACTTATAAAATTCTAAGAATCAGGGAGGATGGGTTAATTTTGTAAAAATCTTTTAAGGACAGTATCTTCTTTTATCCTTGCTTAAAAAAAATACAATTAAATGAACCTCTTAATTCCAAATATCCTGTACCCATTTAATTAGAATAAATAATTAGAATTTAAACACAAAAAATCGTTGTACTTCAGACGAATAAAGTAAATTTTTTTGGTCACTCAAATGAGCAACGCGTCTCGCAGTGTTAATTTGCTGCTAAAAGCAACTCATTAAAGCAGATATTATGATGAATATAACAAAAATTAATTAAACATTTTTATGATGCACCAAACAGTTAGCCCAGACACCGAATGGGCAGCGAGGACCATAAAACCGAAGATACAAATACAGATCGCGGAGAGTCATCGGAAAGAGTGACTTAATGTATTCTATTAGTAGCGCATAAATTAGCCGCTTAATGGTGGCGGCGGAGATTACGCTTGGGAGGTGCCGCAGAATAAAAAATAACAAACAAAATCACAGAATATTTAGATCCTGTTCTGGGTAAGGTGCGAAGATCAGATTGTAATGTTCATAATGTCTAAAAAATGCAAATCGTTGGGGTTTGCCAGGCTGGATACAACAAATATATGTTTAAAGAATTTAACTAACTTTAAATTGATTGTAAGTGCCTTTAAGCCAAAGGAATTTGCATTTGTTGCATTCCAGTTATTTTATATTTAATCTTAAGGCATATAAAGTATTTTAATTAATTTGATTTAATTCTGTATTTCTCATATATTTAAATATGTTCAATTTATATACAAGATCCTTATTCATTTCTAATCACTTGGCAATCTCTTAGAGCAGCCCCCCGTCGACATGTTCCCCGCTAATCGATTCATTTATAATTGCATTTATCACAAATTTCTCATTCGTTATGCCCCTGACATGGCCAAAAAGAGAAAAAACCAGCCACTAGCGATCATAAAAGAATTCTATGGTCATATATAACAATTTAATATTATAAAAAACTTGTTATATTCCAGCTGCAGGTTGCATGTCTCTGTGGAAACATATCTGACTGCGGGAATCAGCTCATTTCAATCACAATGGCGAAAGCCCAAATGCAAAGGCTGAAATCATAAAGAACGTGAACGGAGTGAAAATAAAAGTAAAACCTAATTCTCTTTTCGTATTCTAATTTTATAAGCGGAGCAGCTAATAATTTCTCAAGGTCAGTGCTCACAGTTTGAATCAGCAGCTGTATCTGTCTGTATTTAAAACTTTAAAACTTTTTAGCTTGGTCAGGAAATGCGCACTGAAATTTATGAAGTCAAGCCAAAGATACAAGTTTACTGGCTCTTGTTTTCATAATTTTTCTGATTATAATTTCGAAATTATGAAGCTGCCAAGTGGGAGGGAAGAATGCAGATTAGTTTGAATACAAAATATACAAATTTTTTGTTTGTTAGCCAACTCTCTTTGGCCGCTGATCCGTTATTTTAATTGCAATGTTCTGAATTTGAGCAGCGAATTTATGGCACGCTCGGCCAAAAATACAAAAAGCTAAAAAGCGACGTCTGAAAAAAATGCAAAAACCGGCTAAGGCAAAATTATGGAAATTTAAAGAAGTATTTTATAGCCCAAATATACACCGTCTGTGTGCTGTGTTTGTGATACAAATGATTGAGGAACGCGTTTTGCATCGATGTTGTGCTTGATGTCACTGCTGCCGGCTATTTGACAATCTTGTCACATCGCTCCCTCTCTCTTTAAAGCCGAAACTCTGTCTCAGTCTCCGTCTCCGTCTGCGTCTCTTAGCCGAAACTCAGCCTGTGTTTGACTTGGTAATGAGACACGCTCGCTGTGGCTGTCGCTGCTTCAATTAAGCCAATCTTGATGCGGCTGATTGCGATGGCATCTTCGAGCTTGCAGCTCACCGGAGAGTTTCTTATTTATTTTATTTTATTTTTTATTTGTGACTTCTAATTGCCAGGCACTTGGGCTACTGTCTGCTGACATCGAATAGATCTTCACGGTCCGTTTAATTGGCCATTTAATTGTTGGACAAAAGTTTGTTGTACCCACACGGCGTATACTTAATATTGTGTATACGCAGAGTGGGACAGTTTGAGGGAACTTTTAGTAGAAACTTCCGCTTGTGTAATTTTTTTAAAACAAATCTTTTTATCTGTAATTTTAAATTAGTTTATAGAAAATTATTCTTTATATTTAGTACCAAGAGATTTTTTTTGGTTTCAGTTTCAGGTTGCCATTTAATATGTTTCTTTTTACCAACCCCAACTAACTTGGCTTAGTTTAATTGCTTCTGTAATTGCTGGACTGCAACTTTGGTCATTAGCTACACGTATCCCCTGAGATGTTCTCCCACATGTGGTATACTTAATATTACGCATACGCAGAGTGGGACGACTCAGTAACTCATGCATGCATCCGTCTCGCTTCCGTCTTGACGTCACCAGTTCTATTTGGGGCTTGGCAACAGTCGCTTTTTCGCCACGAATAGTCCTGCGTGGCTTTATCGATCCGCTGTGAACCCCGAGTCGTGGAGTGCAGCAGTCCAAAGCCAAGGACGTCATCAGTTTCAAGTGCGTGCCACACATAACCATGTGTGCATATACAATGTGATATATATGCCACATATACTATATATCTGTTGGCTGTGATTTGTGTTAACTCCGGCGTCCAGAGTGTGTTTCGAGGCCTTTAATTATATGACTCTGGCACGAGCCCCCCGAGTCGGAACTGGATTGTTTTTGTTGCTTTTTGCGTTTGGTTTCTTTAATTGCATGTCTGTTTTCTGTTCACTTATTGCTTATGTTGCATGTCCCAAGTAAAGGCAATGGTTGGAGTTGGGCAGTCAGTTCTTTGACGCATTTCCCGTTAATAGAGGTTCGCTTTTCATGGATTAATTTATGAGCTATGGGCTTGGACCTAGGCTGGGCACTCATAAAATATTTACTGCTTTGGTTTTATCATGGGAAAAAGAGTGTTTACAAACTGATTCGAGTTAATTTGATATTAATTATGTATTAATAACTAATTATTTATTATTAATACATTTTTCGTTTCTTAAGGATATTTAAATGCTCCTTCTTAGGTTGCAATTCTCAATTCCTCAAGGAAATTTTCTATTCATCTTCACTTGTGTCCCGAAATTCCTACATTTTCCAACTTTAAATTCTAAGCACGACTGTCAAGGTCCTTGGCTGCAAACAGTGCCAGCCATAAAAAGAAAAACAAGCCCAGAGTTGTGAGCTAAAAGGAGGCGTGTTATGTGTAAGTGTGAGCGAGTCCTGGCGGTATCTACAAGTGTGAAATCATCGAAAAAACCAACGAAAAGGAAAAAGAAAAATGAAAGAGAGCGAAACCCCAAACGACCTTGAGGGCCACGTGAGAGTCGTGAGGCACTCTCCGGGCGAACTGGGGGGTGGTGGCTCAGTGGGAGGCCCCGTTATTCCCAGCTGATGAAAAACAGAGAGACGCAGAGAAAAAGAGAGAGTGAGAGCAACGAAATCAGAGATAGTGACGACCCCGACCTAGCGCTTTTCCACAATGACGTCACAGAGGATTTTCAGGGGGTGTTTCTCCCGGCTGTGTAATGCCCAATTGTTTGTGTGTTGTGCACACTCCCCTATCTGTGGTCGCAATGATTACGCCATCAAGAGTGGGTCGTGAAAAGCGGCCTGTGGGCTTGGACGGTGGTTCTTCGATTTTTTCCCAGCTCGGTTTTATTTTTGCACGTGAGCTCTGCTTCTTCTGCTTGTGTCCCTGCAGTGAGCGCAAAAAAGGAGGCAGTTTATAAATAGTTACGGCCAAAAGGGCGTTGTTTTGCCACGGCGCAAAGTTTTAGTTTAGTTTCTGTTTTTTCGGGCTCAACTTTAGCAATGAACATTAATTTTTGATACCCGCCTAGGGGGCAAGGGAATTGTTCGACCTTTCTAATTGTTACGGTGGAGTATTTTTGCGCAATCGAAGTAGAAATTTAAATGCGAAATTTTGTCCTGTACAAATTTGTGGAATTTTGTAATAATGCAGGTGTATCTTTTTATACTCTACCGTATCTAAAGGATATGCATGTTATTTGCTGTTTTCTTTTCGGAAACAAGAAAGCTAAGTTGAGGTAAAATTTCCTCAGATTCGCATCATTCAATTTGGTTTGCTTGAACACCTCGACAGACTTCTCAGTCTGGTCCGACTTGCTGTGGGCCTGTCTGTCTGCCAATCAACGAAATCGCCGCAATCTCGGCTTCTTCTCAACGCATCTTCAAACTTCAAGCTCCAGACTTCAAGTGCGGCAACGACAACAACACACGAGCAAACAAGTTACGCGCCAAAACATGAAATAAACAAGCCAATTGACAATGTAACCCGAAGAAAACATGGAAACTTGAGGAGGGAAATGATCGAAACCTAAATGTACCCTTTACAAAGTGTTGTTAAAATTTGAATAAAAATAAACCTGATCTTTAGATAACTAAATAACAACATAAAAGTAAATTATAAAGGAAGAAAAGTTTTTATTCACAGATAATAATTAAAGATTAAACCTGGTTGTTACTTTAATTGGTTCAAGGTAAAAACAAATCAATAGTATTTCATAACTTACATCCTTGAAGATTTTCCTTGCATAATAATCATAAGGTATTCCCCTTCAAAACAGTTTCCCAATTCGATAAAGCCCAATGTAAATTGAAGAGTAAAAACACAAAAATCTTTCAAATTAAAGCCTTACTTAGGCAGACGGCAACAACAACAATTTGTACATCTCGTTGTTGTAAAGTCGTTATTTTCCTCAATTTTTGTGTGTATTTTTTTGTAAGCAAACTGTTTGCCGTTGGCGAATTTTCCTTTTAGACAAGAACTGGCCGGGCAGAAAGACGAATCTTCTAGCTTGGCAACAGACGGCAGACCGCCTAACTATTAGCAAACAATTTTTATTCGATTACAAAACCAAAGATACACGCACAATTGAGGGAGAACTGCGGGGCTTTTTTTTTGGAAAAACTTGTTAACTGCAGCATCTTTTTTTTACGACTCTTTTCACAACATTGCAGTGCGAACACATTCGTCAAGGTGGCGATGCCGCATAGGAAATCCAAGAGGCAAATAATTAAAATAATAAAATTAACCAAGCAAACATTATGGACAATAAATTTTCTTGGCCTCTCATACGACACATTAAATGCTTGATGTTTGGCTTTTATTTGTTGTCTTCTTTTCGATTCCGCTGCGATGATGCCTGATTTTCCTTTTGGTTATAATTCTTAACGTGTTTTTGGTATTTTCTTGTTTTGATTGGAATTTATTGCCCGGCCTGTCCTTGCAGAAATTTGTTAAGAGTGTGTTGTGCAATGCATTTGTTGCATTTAATTACAGCATTTGTAATTTGAATTGGGAGAAGAAGTCGAAGGTGGCCGGTGGATTACAGCGTTTTATACGAAATATAGCTATATTTATGGGTTTCTAAATATTTCAAAATATATACTTCCAATTTAAAAAGAGATATCTTTCTGTCATTTTTGACTTGAACCTCTCGAATCACCTTCTCACGAAGATCGACAGACTCAAGGCGACCCAACTCCCAACAGCCAAAAACCTCAAAAATCAAATCAAAGCCATCGAGCTCATCAAGTGCATGGCAAAATTAAGAAATAACTGAAAATTCACAACGAAAAAAATTATAAATATGTGGAAAAATGAAAAACAAGGCAACAACAACAAGAGGCCAACGGCCAGGCAATCCAATCAGTTTCAAATTAAGGTTTACATATGCGAGAGCCGCCGCCAGCAGCAGCAGCAGCAGCCTGCCAGTCCGAAATTGACCAACAACCAACAAAGTAACCAAAAATACAGGGGCAGGGAAAACAGGGGAAAACATCTAAGGAAAACCTGTCCGGCTGTCCGATGTTGGATGAACTCTGGCGACGCCTCGAACGCCTTTGCATTCCCATGCCGCCGATCACCAGATGATAATGATGACGGCGGTGTGGCGGAGTGGTGCCACTCGGTGGTGCTGATGACACCGACTTGGCTTCACGTTCTTTTTGCATGCCACCGGTGTGACATCCGCATCCACAACGCCTCGTGATTAGTGGACATTGCACTCGAAGGGAAAGGAATTGCATAGAAATCGAAATCAAAACAAACGTGGTGAAGGAATGTTTACAGAAAGGCAAGGGAAACGAATTAAAGGTACCCATTGAAAATAACAATTGTATATGCTTAATATTCCCATAGATATCAGAGGTTATATAGGTACTTCTACCCTCTTCTTTATTATGTAGAAATAATAACAAATATATTTTTTACTAAATAACCGAATTATATTTCAATTAATTCTCTCACTATAATTTTTTATAGATTTCAATTCACTATCTCTTTATATATATTATTCCCTTTTAATTAAGTATTTGCCACTATTCTGTGACTGTGATTATCTGCCTTTATTGATACTTTTTTACTTTTAGACAACAAATGATTTAAATCTTTATTCAAAAACCTCTCAGATAAATCACAAGTAATTTATTGGAATCAAATTAGCAAAATGCAATAAATATATCAACACTTGAAACTATTCAAAGTTATTTCAAACTAAATAAAATCGAAATCGAGTTTTACTTGGATCAAACTGGAATGGCTTCCTCGTCGCATGTATGTGTTTCACCCATTAAATACCCAAAACTAATGGCCAACTATGCGGAATTAAAAACCCACTTGAAATAATTTCAACGACCCGGGGACAAGTTCTATTCCCGTTTGGATATTGAGCAGTCCGTTCGGGATCGAGAAGGAGGAGCCTGCGACTGGGATATAAATCGACACTGGCTAATTACGCGGCAATTGTTTAATTTTAAAATAAAGCAGACGAATTTAGAAATTATTTTAGCAATGCAGAAGCGAGCAGGGGGGAAGGGAAATGAACGGTAGGAATTTACGCTTTCCGTATTTATTTTGGGCTTTTTGGCATCGTGTGAACCAATTGAAGAGCGCATTGAACGATTCGAAGACGGCCTGCCGGCAATTAATAACGAAACACGCTCGCTCTCACACAGTCAATATAATAAATACAATTAATCCAGACAAACTATAATTATTACGTAATTGAGGTGGGTTGCCCATTTGCAGCGCTTTTATTATCCGCCAGATTTGTGTTTCTTTTGATTTCTTGATAACCCAAACGAGGGGAACTGGAACTAATGCTGGTCTATGGGCCACAGTCTACGGTCTACGGTCTACGGTCTCTGGCCTGTGGCTCGCTGATGTCTCTGGCCATCGGCCATCGGCAATCGATCAGCGATCAAGACAATAATGGATACTCCCCTGCCACAGGGCGCCCCTGCATTTCGTTATAAAATTCGCATAAATCAACGCAAATAATTAAGCAGTCGCAGAGCACAGTCCCCATGAGACGCTAATATCGAGACTCTCCTATCCATCTGCTCATCTGACGCGGGCCTGCCTCTGCCCCTGCCTCATCCCAACTGGCAACTACATCTATACAAACAAAAAAAAAAAAATAGAGATCCCAAAACAAAACAAAAACCACCTCGAAACACACAAATTAACAAATTCACTCTTGTGGTTTTTACTCATTCGCGTAGTGCGAAAATGGACAGCCAAAGTGCCAGACGAAATAGTTGAGATAGGTTGGAGTTGGTTTAAATATTGGGATTAGCTCGCGGAGAGAGCAAAGAAGCACTTGGAAAGGTTTTATCTGGAATTTATGACAGCTTAATTGATTTAATAGTTACTTAGGCTGAAGTACTAAAATCATACTAAACCTTTAAAATCGTGGATTAAGCAGACATCAAAGGCTTGGATTAGTGGGCCGGCATAAAAGACATATCAACCATAAATTAAGAGATTTCTTCCTTCTTTTATTGATATGGTTACAGCTTATAACAACTCTTACTTTTGCACAACTCAAATGATAATCTTTCGGCTCTAATAATATGTCTTTTTCTGGTAGCTCAAACCCATAATTTGCGGAACTAAATGTCCATCAAACTGGGCTCTAACTATGGCTCTGAAGATCGTAGAACTTCGAGACATGCAAAAATGCCGAAATCCTCCTCTAACCATGTTAGTAGGCTACAAAGCTGACGCCTTGCGATACACCTGCGCCGCGGGCTCCAACTTCATGGTAAATACCCGAATATATGTGCAAAATGTAAAAAAAAAGAAATATATAAAAAAAACGCAACTCTTGGCAGGCGACTACTGGTCTTGGTCTTGGTCTCTCTCCGCAATGGAGTTGCTCCGCGGGCTTGGGTTTCTTCGGGGTATCTGAATGAGCAATGGCCAACAGAGGCAACAATCAACAATGGCCATCCCGACAGCTGCCGCATAGATAACTCACAACGCACGACGGAATCGTGAATAACTATACAATGAAGTAGTTGCTTTTTTCATCTTTTTTCGGGTGTCATAGATATGTGAGGTGTTTTTTCGAATACTATATATTTTTGCATCATTTATCAAGCTCATTTGGGTTGGGGTTAATCAGAGAGGGAAGCGAAGTTCATGGAGATCTTTGCCCAGGGAGGTTTATCAAAAAATCACACTGGCATCGAACAACTATATAAGGGCACTGAAAGAAATATAATCTATGTGAGTATACTTAGTTTGTGTAAACTACTACATTTTTCCGGGAAACCCTGAAAACTTCTATTGCTTCAAAGCCGGAAAGTATTTGAGCTTGATTATCAGAGGGGGAATAAATCCTTTAAGTTATAGATCAATAACTAATCCCAATTTAGAGGTAATCAACTTAAGCCTCATATAAACATTTTTTACTGTGTTACCAAGGCAATCGTTTTATATTCGCTTTGGGCCATGTTGAAATGCAATTGGCTACGCCCAGGAGATGTTGCCATGTTGAACGGGGCGTATGGGCAATCAAGGCAAATTGTGGGAGAAAAGAAACAATATTTTCACACGCCCTGCAGTGAATATGAAATAAAAATGAAAATAAAAACAAAAACCCAGCAGCTCGTAAAAGCAGAAAACAAAACCTAAAACCAAAACTGCAAAGGCTGATGACTCGTAATTGTTTTCGAAAAACACACATTTAGCCAACTCATCCGCAGCATCCGAACGACGTCATCAGCACGTGGCCAGGCCAACAACAAAAATATGGGAAAAACTATTGCCATAGAACTTATTCCGATCCAATTATGATATACAAAAATATATAGAGATGCAGCTGACGCAAAGAGAGCGCCATCCCCGAAAGACTATTTCGTCATCGTGCTGGCAGTTTACAATTTTCATTTTCGATGACGTTTCCTGCACTCGTGCCTCGGAAAATACTGTGCAAATTGTGTGCCGCGTGTAATCCGTTAAACTGGCCGATTTCATGGCCCCTCTGGCGTCATGAGATTGGGTCTGTGCGACCCTTTCCCCAGTCCCTGTGCCTGCATCCGCATATATCACCCATTGGGACACCTCACCTGGTCAGCGGTTCTTCGCCAATTTGTTTTGCTCGGCTCTGTCATTCGCTGTCGGACACTTTTTGGCGCCTACAGCCATTATCACGATATATGGCGTACTTATAAATAGAGTGCACAGAGAATTAATTTCAATTTTAATTAGTTGCGATCGAAGCGGGTAAGTTCTGTTTATGAATTAGTTGATTCATTAGAAAATACTCATGTGAGGGACAATTTAGTTCCGAAAAAAGTGCTTTGGTTTCTTTATTATTTGAAAAATATATCTAATACCCGTAAAGTTAAGACTAAAACTCTACTTTTAAACAAAGCTAACCGCACTGGATTAAATAACTCACTGCTGGTTAACACTTAATAAGCGCCGCTTACACCTAGAGTACAGACGCTTAAAGAAGCGGCTAACAGCAGTGGGTAACGGATTTTGGCCAAAGCTAATGAATTGGCAAAGCCTTTCAAGCCGTTGCAGCGCCACACCAGCGGCGATTAAGTGGGCTCAATAAAACGGATACTGCCATGCAGCTCGCCCCTCCCTCGCTTACCAGTTCACCTGAGCACCTGTTTACCCCACCCCCTCCAGAAGAAACCGCGTACAAACGCCCACTCACCTGTGCAAAGTACACAGAAAGCTGGCGGCTATGTCACTGCCGCCATCGATCTTCCTCTGAATGTTTGCACTTTACACGGGGAACAGAGCTGAGAATCCTCTTTCTAAAAAGTCCTATTCTTATTTTTGTAATAAGATAACTATTCTTAAAAGTTTAAAATATATATTAAATGTTACAGAAAGTAGGGAATTTTCAAATAGAAGTTCTGTATTGTATTTTTTGAGAGAGTTTTAAGACATATTTCTTTGATACATTATTAAGAAGAGTTCGAAAAGTCCATTCTGTGAGATAGATTTTCTTTCGATTTAAATTGTATTTTCAGCCTAATAATATAAAAAAAAAATTCTGAAAATTTCTATGCTTAATGTATAAAGTATAACGATATAATTTAATCAATAATTTTTTTGCCCCTTTCGCTTTGTGCATTCGATAATGTTTTTATTTGGCTCTTCTCTGGTTATTAATAAAAATGCATTGCTGGCTATCCCTCGCCCAGCCCCACCGTGTGTATATGTGTGTGCGTACCCCTGTCCTTCGCTGTATGGGTGTTTGCTGTGTGTTTATTGTGCAGCTTATAAATCATTTTGCGTCAGGCTGCGTCCGCTGCCGTCTGCTGCCACTGCGACGCTTTGCTGACGCTGGTAAACATGTGTACAACACAACACTATAGGAAAATGGGACGAGCTGAAGAGGAAAATCTATACACACACACACTCGAAAATACACATACATATTGTATCAAAGTAACAGATATATCCATTAAAGGAAGAAATAAACAATGGATAAAGCTTGAATTCAGGATTTAATGATAATGGTGTGTATATGTTTATGATAATTAACAAAAAGTATATCTAAGACCCAAAGAAATTTTATATTAGTCCAAATATATTTAAGCTTTAACGTTATCTATCACTCTCACTAATTAATTTATATTTCCCAAGTTTAAAATTATTAATAATCACCTCATTTAAATAGGTTGAGAACTTGCATTCTAGTGTACTTTTATATTATATTCTTCTATTTTAAACATTTGCCAGGTATATATTCTATAATGAATTATTTTAATGACAACTTTGTATGATAAAGAGTGTATTTTTAATCTTTTACTCAACAACCAAAAGTAAGCCACATTGAATTAAATTGTATTTTTTGCATTTTTCTAATAATGTTTTAATATTACATTAAAAACTTTTTCCCTATTTTAACAAAAACCCTAATACCACTATTGTTTTGACCACGACTATCTGCTGCTGCACTCGTATTTTTTACTATTTGTTCAATATTTTCACCATTTTTATGATGCACTTTGAGCACTTTTCATGCAAATTTATGTCGTCATTGTGCGTTGTCTAACCCCCGCAGTCACGCCCCCTTTTTATGTTTATCTTGTTTTTGGCCATATTGTTTTTTTGCATATTTCTCTTGCTTTTTGTTTTGGCCTGCCCTCAGGCGGGTTGAGCAAACAGTTAGCGGAATGCCGGCGCTTCTTGAGCGATTTGGCAATGGGCGCCTCATATTGCGTATACGCCGCGTGTGCGATTAGCGAGTTAGAAAGAAACGCTTAGGAAAACCCATCACCGGAAAACTAAAGAAAAAAAAATAAGTAGAAAACATAAAAGGTACATACACGTGTTTCCATTGGCAAAAAAGTGGCTGTTGTTGCAGGTGTTGGTGGTGGTGCAGCAGGAGAAGGAAGTGGGGGAGGAGTTGGTGGTGGAGCAGGTGAAGGAGATGGATGAGCTGGAGGAAGAGCTGCAGCAGGCCAGGTGAGTGATATCGCAGCCGTCGGGAAAGAGATTGCGGCAGGGATATATTAGAGGCGGCAAGGGCGGTGGCAATAGGTGTAGCTGCTGCTGCTGATGATGCTGCGACTGTTGCTGCTGCTGCTGCTGAGTGTGTTGCTGTTGGGCGTGTTGCTGTGACTGAGTGTTGTTGTTCAGGTTCTGCCGGTAGCAGGAGTTATTGTTTATCTCGTGATACAGGCCGCCCTCGTACAGGGAGGCCTCGCACTTGATGGCCGGCTGATGATGGCTGCCGATACGATTGCTGCCGCCTTCTTGCTTCACCACAATCAGCGAGGCAAGCCGATCGCGCATTATATACTACTATGATCTTCCCAAAATGCCCAAAAATGACACACAATATCACACAGAAAGGCACGAGTACAACACAGATATCACACAAATATACGAAATATATATGTATATATTGTATCAAGAGAGGCACACCTGTTCGGCGCCCTGAGCGGCGCTTGTGATCCAGCACGGCGGTCAGAGTTCTCCGACTTTCCCTTCTTAATGCTGGTGGTTCTTGGAGTTCTTGGCTTTCCCTTGGTGGCAATAGTTATAGTTATAGTCGGGCTTCATTGCGCCTTGTCCTTGCCACAGCTGTTGTTGTTGTTTGTCCTTAGACTTGAACTTGCTGAAAGTCGGTTTCCTTTATTTTCCTTTTTCTCTGATTACTTTTTCGGCGTTTGCGCAGTGAGCCAGTGACGACGTAAGCCAAACTGGCGACGTAATGACTTACGCACGGTATAGTATATAGCTCGGGTATATGTAGACATGTATTTTTATATGTAGCAGTAGTAGTAGTAGGAGGCACAAGGACGTTGCTTACACTTACGCGCACACACACACAGAATCACGAATCAAAATTATTGTTCTTCAGTAGCACGTGCTAAATGAAAATCGTTTTCTCTAAGTTACACTTTCTGATTCAATAAAATCCTTCCAAAATGTTTGTTAGCAAAAAAAATGTCTCCCTTTTCAAATGTTTAAAGTTTAAATTTAAAAGGTAACAGCTAGGTAACAGCACACTTTAAAGTGAAATATTAAGTATACGCAGCGTTATTCAATTATTACACATACGCCGCGTTGTCGACCGGCTTGCGTTTCCGCATAGAACAACAACTTGTTGCAATTGTTTAACTTTCGAGTGTCAATCGAAGGGGTTTTCTTTTCTGTTTAATACTGAACGCGAACGATTTTTGTGTGGGTTTTTCCGTAGGTTTATAAGATGTTGTTGGTTTTGTTGCTTGGTTGGGAAGTTCGCAAAAGTTCTAAATTTCTGAACTTCCGCAGAATAGATTCTCTGGATTTTCGATTTCTGGTTTGGCGCTGGCTGAGCCGTGGCTCTGTGGCTAAAAGTTGTTAACAATGCGGCGTCTGTGACGCGACTGAACTTATCTTTACGGTTACACGCGACTATATTCAACGCCAAGGCAGCGCTGCCTCCGCCTCGGTCTGCGTCGCAGCTGCTGCGCTCTCGCTTTTCGTATTTTTTTGTTTCGGTTTTGTTTGTGTTTGCGAGAGAGAGCGAGTGTGAGCGAGTGAGAGTGACACGACCTACCTTTGCGGCCTGGCTATTACGTCATTGCAGCCATGGTAACAGCGCAGCAGCAGCGGCAGCAGCAACAACAACTAAGCGCAGCTCGTGCGAGGAAAATCGATGACGTCGCTGGCAAAGCGCCTGCGCCGGAAAATGCCCCCCGCGCTGTCTCGCAAAAGCAGTGCAGTGGGACAGTTCTCACGCGAAGCAAAGGGAAAAGCGAAAACGGAAATTATGTGCGTCATAAAGCAGACATTGGCCATCTCTCTTTGTCGCTCTGCCGAGATTGATGGTTGTTCTCGTTTCACCTGCCCAGAACTTACCCCCCATACCCATCTCACCCCCCATATCAATCTCCCATTGCCACCCACCTTCCCACATAATTTCCCAGCCTAGTCTGTGGTGTGTGTGTGTGTGTGGGGGCATCCTTTTGCATATTATTTCACAGAGGGCGCAGGACTTGGACCATAGTGTGTGGGTGATATTCCCGGAAATATACACCAGAATTCCGGGGAATCTGTTTATTTGAGTGAAAACCCACGTGTGCGAGTGGGCTTGAATCTGGCTGGTAGAAAAGTTTTCTATGTTGCAAAGGCGTTCAGGAATTTCCAGGATAATACAAGAAGACACAACAAAATGTAATTGTTCTTATGAAAAGGATTTGGTGTTACAAAGGACTATTTATGGTTAATATTTTATTACTTAAATTAAATAGTTATTTCCGCCACAAAATTCTAGAAAATCGCATTTATTTTTCGCATATATTTGAAGGTTTTCCCTTGCAGTTTAACTGTATATAAATAATATGAATTTTGGTTATTATTATATATATAAAGTAGTATTATTTCAATTATTTTTTGTGCTTAAACTTGGTCTAAATCTTAAAGTGATGACATTATAAATATGCTTCTTATTTATTTAATTCTAGTTTGCTATTAGGAAATGTACTTTCTCTAAGTCATGAAATACAATAGATATATTATATTTCCTTGCTTTAGTGAAGGTTTATAAATTCCTTCCCCTTTTTTGATTTAAATTGTAGCTCGTTCCAAGACAAATCCATTTCACACAACATTGCAAACCAATTTCCAATTCGTTGGCCCTTTTTCCATCATCCTGCCAACCCCGGCACTTCATAAACAAGATGACTCTTTCCTCATCCTCCGTTCAAGTGGAAAATATAAGTGAGTTGCACCACAAATCATTTAGGCAATATACCAATAACACGATCCAAATTTTCCCGCCCCCCGAACTCGCTCTCTCCCGCCGGAAAAGTGAGGATATTAATGCACTTTACCATTGACACCGGCGTTTGCAGCTCGTAAACAACAACAAGGAAAATAATGCCAAACGCCCGTTGAGATCTTCTCTCCCAAGATCGGGGAAATAAAAAAAATATTATTAACCCGAAGACTCAACGCAGGCTGCGCTGCCTGCGCCGATGCCACAGAGAGTGAGAGTCGAGGCTCGGAACCCGAAACGAAGCCGATTATTCGGGTCTTCCGAGACTCTTCGGAGACTCGTCTTTGGAGGCGGCGTCTTAGGAGGTGAGGTCGGCTCACAAGTTTCGATTTCATTCGGCTCTTCTTGGGGCCCGAGCGTCGCAGGTTCGTGTGCTCGGTTGCATTCGTTGTGGCTATTTTTAGACAGGTTCCAAAGCCACGTTTTCTAACTGTTGTTAGCGTACGAGCCGAGATCGCGGACTCTGGAGCTGCCGAGCTCTCAAGCTCTCGAGCTGGAAGCCCCAGACAAAACGTGAGATCGCTGGATCGCCCGACTGCTGCGTCGACAGCGACGTTCACTGCACAGGGAGAAATTTTTTTTAAAGTATCTTGAGTATTAAAAAAAAAATGGTGAAGAAATGTTTTTAAATACAAATAATTTTGAACTGGAGACTCTTTAATTGCAGGATACAAACATTTTCATTTTACTTACTCTTAACCGATTTCCCGAAAAAATACCATTTTTACTAATGTAATCCTTGTCCGATTGAGCTTAAATTTGGTATTTGTAACATAAATATATTTGTATATGTATTCCTAAAATATTTCTTTCTAGTCAGGCATCTCTAAACAAAAATCTTTTGGGATCTGCTTTATATTTTTTGCTGTTCTTAGACGCCAGAAACAAAGAACATTTTTTGCTTATATTCCATTTAATTTCCCTATCCGAATTATAGATATTCTCAAAATAAAAATTTTAAAATAAAGATTCAAATATATATAATGTCATAGAAAATTTTATAAAGATCTTAGCTAACGTCTATTATTTATCCAAATGAAATGATTAATCTCTTATGTAGTAAAGCCACCTTTTAATTATTTTTCCGCAAATGTTCAGCTCCATTACTTAACTAAATTTTAGTCAGTGTAAGGCATCGACAGAGGCAAAGGCAGTGGCACCGACTTTAGTTTTTTGGGCGCAGTGGCTCTTCCTTTCGTTTTGGCTAGATTTTTTCCCATAATGCTTTTGGCTCGGGTCTCTGGGTCCGGCTCCGGCACCGAGTCCGACTTTGGGGCCCGACTTTAGCCATGGCTCCGGGGGATCGGTGTGTGTAATGTGGTGAGTGGTGCAGTGTGCTGTGCTCTGCTGTGGTGTGGCTTCCCATGTACATATATATTAGTTGGATTTTGGGGAGCGACGCAAGTGGAACTGGTCTGTGGCAGGCACCAAATCCATGCATGTACTGCCGCCAATGTACAGTGGTTTGAAGTCGCTGGAATGGGTGTTAAAATGATGAGTCCTTAGGGCCTAGAAAGGGATTTATTAAAAGGAAGCGAATTTTGAACATTTTTTAATTTAAAAAAATTAAAACGAATAGTAGGAAGATTGAACATGTAGAATGTGGATACAGAAATTGAATATTCAAAATAAATAAATAATAAAAAGTTAGAATAGCCCTAGGAAATAGGAAATAAATATATTAATATCTATACTTATGAATATTTATTAATTCTTAACTTAATTTTTCTCATGAAGCAACTAACATATTTTCTTTTTTATATATTTTTATTAAGATATGTTTCACCTGCTTAATGCTGGCCTGAATTCAACGATATTCATTTGAAAGCAGAAATAACTTTTCACCCTTAGCCTCCTATGTAACCAATTCGTATTGCTATAAATTTAACATCTTAACCGATTTTTTATCCGAAGAAGATGTATTTTATTCACAAACCAATTATTATCTGAAATCCCAACAAAATGAATAGCTTTCCCTTAATCAATACTGCAATATTATGGGAAGCGAACCACTGCTGTGAGGCGGCTGCTTCTTGCTGCTGTTCCTTTTTGGCGGCCCAATGGAGGTGGAGGTGGTTCGTTTCTGGTGGTATTGGGGGACCTAGTGGTGCCAGTGGTGCTAGTGGTGCCGCTGCTGCTGTTCGCTGACCCGCTGGTGGCCCCAAAAAGTGCATGCAAACAGCTTAGCGTTGGAGTTGCTCTCTGCTGTTTGTTGTTGCTGCTGCTGCTGCTATCGCTGATGTTGTTGCTTCGGTTTGTTGCAGTTGTTGTTGTTGCTGGCAAAGAGTCTCGATGGGTATTGTTGTTGTTGGCGGTTTTATTGGCTGTATTAAGCATGACATGCCAAGCCAAAGTCGAAGTCGCAGTGGAAGTCGAAGGCAACTTTTGGCACTCCTTGCTTTTGTCTCTCTCAGTCTGGGTGCCTTTTGTCTATTATTTATTGTTGCTATTGTACTTGTAGTTGCACTTCGATGATATTCTAAATGTGCCGAGCCAAATTTGCTTCGTTTTGGCCAAGTCCAAGCCAAGACAAGTCAAGCCGACCGACTGGGCCTTAATGCATGTATCATTTTCGCATCGTTGCGCGCCGATGCCGCCAGTTCGTGAGTTTAATTTAAGGAATTTTTGCTCTTTTTGATTGCTATTTAGGCTTTGATTTTCTTGGGCCGCCCCCGTCCCTCGTAAACTCCCTGTAAATTTCAATTAGCATGCGGCACTTTGCATTTGCAACGGCGCCTCTTGGCTCATTTGCATAAATTGCATTTGGGGATTCGCCAACCCTTTTTGTACCCAATGCACTTTCGATGTGCGCCTTGCCCAGAAAATGGTGACTTCCTCTGGGCTAACTAACAACAACAAAATAATCACAACACAGCACAACAGAAAAAAGGAAAACATCAAGGAAAACGAAACCGAAAACGAAAACTCCGCTGACTGCTTAGCCTGCAGGTGCATTTTGCAGCGAATTATTGTCATTATTACCATTATTTTTTTGGGTCTTTTTTGGGGGCTCCGTTTCTGACTTCGTTTAGCTATTAATATTTGTAACTTTACAAAAATATATAGAGGTATATTCCTTTGCCGTGGCAATTTTGTGCTATTTTTCTGCCTAAATAACATTTTAAGTGCGGGGGGAACATGTCATAATATCATCAAGTATACGCCCTGTTGGCATGAGTCGCTCTCACAGGCATCAAACAATGAAAAACATCGACGAACCCAATGGGGCAATGCACATTTGCGGTTTTTTTAAGTGGGTTAAGTCGATGGTTAGGGAGATGATTTACGGACTCACAGGTACATTTTTATGGCTAGATTTCAAAGAGGAATTCAGGGAAGACAGGTGAGCTGCCGGTGATTAAATGTAAAGTATGCTGAAAGACGTCTTAATACTGTGTACAGGCTAATAAAGACGTTGAGTTTAGATATATTATAAAAATATATTTTAAATTAAAGGAATAGTTAACATGACATAAGATATCATTTTTATATTTAATTTGTTTATTTAATTGCGATTTAAAGAGAGAGCTTTAAGGTACGCTTCACACTCATAATCACCAAATGAAAACTAAAACATTTTATGTAATTATTGTATTTTTTAAACTCATTTAAATAAAACCGTAATTTTTTTTAAGATTTGTACACATTTAAAAATTCATTTTGATAGCTTGTCCTTAAATTTCTCTTGGTTTTAGGATTCCTCGAGCGTAACTCATTTCCCCGAGCAACCGCACAACTTATCCCATTTATTCCTGACAGCGACGACCTTGAGAATACATTGCCACCCGCTTTTTCGCCTTTATCCCTTGCTATTCCTCCTCCTTCTTTCCACCAATACCCCTCTGGTCCTGCCACTGTCTTGGAATTGAGTTCCCTACGCAACAATCGACACGCAATCCCGCAGTCCGGAGGCAACGGAAGGAGATAGGAGCGGCGAACGGAAGTGCGGCATTGATTTTATGGTGTGCTTCCGTTGCGTCTTGACCGCGTCACGTCTGGAAGTTGCCATGGTTGAAACAGCACCCCTACTACCCTCTCCTGTCCTCTGCGATTCCCTGGCGTGGCTGCCTAGCATTTTCGTCACGCACGCCCCTAAGTAGGCAACACTTTTGGCGTTTTGTTTGTCCGTGTTTCTATGTGGAGTCTCTGCACTAAAAGAATTAAGTAAATACAACAAATGTAACCAACTTATTCATATAAATAAACAATATTAAATTTAAATATATTGAAAAATTGTTTATTACAATTACCGTAATAAAAACTCAATTAAAGATTGATAAATCGTAAAACCAAAACCAAATTCTTAACAAGTAACACCCCAATTTTCTTTTATAAATTTCCACATAATTACCCTTTCTGCTATTATTTTTTTTACCGTGCTTTTTTGGATTTGGGTGCCATTAACTATGTTCCGCCGGTATCTCCGGCCGTCTGTTTGTTATCAATGGAATTGAATTAACTGACGCAGCTCCAGCCCCCCTTTTGGATATATAAAAAAGTAGCTGCGGCTCGTCATGACGTCGGCACAACCTCGGTCACACACAAAACCCCCAGAGTGTGGCAAAAGGGAGACACACTGATACTACTGGCTGTTTGCCGTGTGTGTCTTTGACCTCAGCGGACAAGCCCAAAATTATAGATATGGCCGTCACACACATACCACACATCTGGGTGGTTCGAGTGGATAATGCGTGTAAAATCAATACGAGGATCTGGGAAACGGGCAGGGGAGTATGGAGCACCTAATGATTGGGTTGTGTTTTGCCGGTCCTGTAATAACTTTACTTAACCATTCGGCTCTAAATTATGGATGATGACGGTGATTTGTGCTACGGTTTCGTCCGTATTCTCTTATTATCCTTTTAGTTCATAGGGAATTATTAACGAGGTTTAGAAAGTTTACTTGGCTAGTCAAGAATACTTCATAACAAGATTAACAGATAGTTTAATAACTTATGTATTGTATCAATTATATGAAAAAAGCTGAGAGGCTTCCAGAAATTAAACCTAAATTTACACTAGTCTCATTTCCATTTTACAGATTTATCGAAATTTGTCCTTTCAGGAAATATTATGATCCTATATTTGGAAGCTTTAAATCATAGACTTTAAGCCAGAAAAGATAGCATCGAAATCAAATTTTAAGAAACCGTCAATATACAGTCTTTTGTATGATAATTGTATGTCTTTAAAATTAAATTTTATTTTGAATATTTATAAAATTAATATTGGAGTTAAAAGAGAGGGTTAAAATTCTTTTTAAATACATTTGGCTTCATCTAACATCCATTCTTAAGAGTTTTTATAAGTTTTTAATTCGAAAGATATATGTTTTTAGTGGATATATGTATTCATAAATATTTTTTATAGTATACCAATTTAGTTATTAACATAATTTTTAATTCTGGTGAAAAAGTACATTCTGAATTTTTCTAGAAAAAACTTTTCCCCAAATAGAATATTGTATCTTATTAGCGCCGCATCTCATTATCCTTCGCAGGCGGTTCCGGTTTCGGCCTGCGGTCCATCGCTCATCAAATTAACTTTTTGCCAATGATCAATTTCCAGCGTTAATTGGCGTTCATTATTTATAGCTGGCTGCCTCTTCTGGTGGCACGCATCTAATGACGTCACAGGGGAAACAGCAGCAAAAATCGATTGGCGAAACAAAGACGTCATCAATTTTGTGCGCAGGACATGCGCAACCGAGCAAAGCGAGACAGCAGACGGCGGGCATGAATGAATGAATGAAATTATAGTGTGTGTGCGAGTCCACGTGTGTGTGTGCTTGTGTGTGTACAGGTGTACAACGAGCGGCGAGCAGGTGAAAATAGCCAGACCAGAGCGGCAGCGGCTGAGGAAAAACACCGGCCGGCGGCTCAGTTTTCCCCTCAATTTAGCCACCACTTCACTTGGTGACGTCGCTGTCGTCACACTAGTCATCTCGCTCTCGTCTGACGTCACTCGTTGCGGTTGGGTACAGCACCCACTCATGACGTCATTACTGTGCCCTGTACGCTCCATTGCAGCCGAAGTGCACGGAAATAGCCAAAGGATAACGACTCGTGCCACTAGGCTTTCCCTTTTGCATACATTTTCCCTGCCTATTTCCCTGAGCAAAAATAGTTTGCAGTGACCATAAAAAGTAAGCGTGACATTAATTGTCAAAGGAAAGTCGAGTGGAGCGAAAAAATAGCATGGGGATATTTTTAAAAATGCTAAACCACTAAGCGGGAGAATAAATTAAGGCAAATTTAAGGTTTTTTATGTGTTTATGGTTATAAAAATAGTAATGACGTTCATACATATGGATCTGGGAACGTCATGAAGTAGTAAAGTTGAGGTATATTATGGAATTACTATTTTAACAAATATTATTTGTTATTTTCTATGATGATAATTTTATTAATTATTTAAAAGGCTTAGAGTTACTTAGAAAGCGATATAATATTTAAATTTCAATGTTAAGCGAATTGCAATATTAAAAGACTAAACAGTTCATTGTGAATTGGTTGATACCTTTATTTTGTAAAATAATACATGTATTATCGTTTTAGTTATCATATTAAGTACAAAATGATCTATTAAGTTAAAACTGATTAATTAAAAAGTATTTTAAATCCTAAAATTCAAGTATTATTATAAGTTTTCCATAACAACCAACCCAAGATAATCAAGCAAATTCAGTTCTAATGCAGACTGACATCCGTGCAATCGAAGCTGATTAATGAGGTATCCGAGAGATCCCCATCTTTATTTACCTGACATTGAGACAGTTCACATGCAATTGGCATTAGGGAAGTACTATAGATAAAAAAGGAAAAACAAAAAAAGAGCAGAGATATCCGCCTCATTTGTAAGTCGTCGCAGTCAACAATTGATTTATGCAGATGGATGATGGTGTTCTAAAGGTTGCCGTTGCTGTCCAGGTAAAATACCTCGAGTCGAATTACTCGAGCCGGCGGCAATTCGATGCTGTGTCGCAGTTACCAAGATCTCTCTACTCCTAACTATGTTCTACTGGGTGCTGCATGTGGGAATCGCCATAAATTAAATGGCCAGCACAATCTGTCAGTGATAAAGAGCACACGATGTTCTAGACAGAACCGCAGCAGGCAGCTCCAATTGCCAGCTCCCAAGATGGAAGAAGATGTCGCAGCACTTTAAAAAAAATGTATAAAAAAACATAATTAATAAAATCTTACATTGATTTAAAAAAGGGAGAACAACAAGAAATTTACATTTTTGTAGTAAGAAACTCTTATACCATTTATAATCTAGCGAGCTCTGCAAATCTTTAAAAAATATTGAATAATATAAGAAAAATAAATAATGAATTCTATATTTTATTTTGAAACATTATTCGATTTTAAATTATTATTAATACCCCAAAAATAATCCCTGTCTACCCTGTATAGCAACCCCAGACATCTCTAATTGTCTATTATAAAATGTAAAGAAGACGATGCTACACTGTACTCAAATAATAAAAACTAACATTACAACAATTAATTAAATACTCCAGAAAGTATAAAATAATTTTGACATATTTTTTATTTATTACATTCCTTATTTATTTATTGTTTTAAATAGAATTTTGGCACAAACAATATTTGTTTTCAACTATAGTTTATTTTACAAAGAAGCACATTTTGTTACTTTATTATAATTATTAAACATTTATTAATTAAGCATAAACAATTATTAACTTAATTAATAACCAGATTTTATTAAAATAAATAGAGAGTAACATTATAGTTTCAAAGCTTAATCAGCCCAATGATCAATCCTAATTTTTGTATGGATTTCTTCACCATTCCAATGCTTCTTCTGTCCAAGTGTCCAAGTCTCCGGCAGTGGCAGCCAGTTGCCAGTTGCATGTTCGTAGGCAGCAAAGTGGCATCTTTGGACTTCTCTCTCTCTCTTGCTCTGTTGGCCATTTTCTCACCTGCGGCGCTCAAAAGGCGACCTCGACCTGTCTAGGACCGATATGTTCTGTGTCGGTGAGCAGAGATACTACAGTGAATACATACATATATATTTGAGGGGCTCCACTGTATTATTTATTGGCATTCAGTGTGGCAACAGTTGGTTGGTCGGCCGGAGTGGGCCATGTTTTATGTCTCTATATTCTAAAACTGCATAGATTTGTATCAATTGATAGCGCCGAACAGAACTTGGTCAGCGGCAATGGAAAGGCAACATGCAATCGCGTTTTGTCAAATTGAAGGTAGCTTCTATGTTTGCCCCCAAGATCGTATTATATATATATACTATACATACGTATATATGGATCCAGTCAAGTCGGGGCACCTTGACAAGCCCAGGCACGTCTTCCACTGGCAATTGGCCAGAGATGCAGGCCCACAGATGATCATGACGATGTGCATGTTGATGATGATGATGAAGCTGGAAGCCCAGCTCACTTCGTGTGCCTTCGATGATTGTTTTTCTCGCATTTTGGGCTTATATTTCTTGGATTCTTAATTTGACTTCTACTCTCATAGAGAGTGTTTTAGTTATTACATATGGTATGATACCTTATTTATAAGACTGTTGAATAATGTGAAGTTGTCGTTTTGTTTCAATTAAAATCATATTCAACTTGATTTTAATTTTATTTTATTATAAATAATTTTTAACATTTTTAGGAACTCTCTTCGATATTCCTACAATTTTAACGTGATCTAAATTTAAATATTTCAAGAGAATGAATTGAATAATTCAATGCAATCTTTCTCAAGTTTCTCATATTTGCATATTATTAAGGGGTTCAATAGAACAAATCATTCATTTATTAATTTATTTTAAAAAAGTGTTTAGATTTCAAAAGTCTATACCTATACAAAAAGGTACATTCCCTCATATCCCACACACAAAATACTCACAGGTATTTAAGAGTATTTGCTGGTTCGATTTATTAACACCAAGTCAGCATTTTTTTGACTTTATTGTATTGTATTTTTCGCCAAATTATTCGGCTAGTCAGAATGCGCGGAATTAATTAAACGGCTTAAATAAGATGTACTAACAATTTGTTGCTAATGTGCCAATCAATCGCTTCTCCCCCGAAAAGTTCATCGGAGAACAAGGAGTGTGCACCGCGCATTGCAAATTAACTTTTGCATCATCATCGCCATCATCATCCTCATTGGAGTACATCGTGCATGAAAACATCCCCGGAGAATCAAATGGAGGCACATTCGGATCTGCCCCAAGAAGAATAATACAATACAAAAACAGAAAGAGAAACGAAAATATTGTAATTTTAATATTAAATTAATGTTGGCAAGTCGCGTTAGTGTTGTTATTGCAGCATGTGGCGTGCCACATAATAATTTGCGAATTCAAAACAAAGTGGGTCGTTCACCGCATGCCTGTCCGTGGGTGTCTCATAAAAATGTATTTCGTATCCGCGAGGGGATATAAATGTTTACCACAAAAGCCAACGAAATTAAGAGATTTGTTAACGTGTTAAGATTGGTGCAAATGCCGCACAGAGGGGGATATACCTAATATCATGACAATTATGGGGTTTTTTAAATAAAAGGAAAGAAATCATGCATGGTACTTAGTTTAGATCATAATAATAATAAAGGTTAATTTGGCAGAACTGGTTTATAAACAAATATTTCATGGTTTGTGATAATTCATCGATATTTGTGGTGAAGGTTTGATTAATAAAAAGACTTTTTATCGTTATTGAAACAAGAAGATCCTAAAATAAAGGAAACATTCAAGTTAACAATACATTAATCGACCTCACCTTATTCTTCCTTAGGAAGAAACAAATTCATTTGACGACAATATAAGCCAGCATTATGACATTACATATTTGCCACACTTTTTCCCAGATAAACCGCCTGGATCCTCGATCGTCTGCCTTTTACTTCCACTCACTCCCATTAGCCATTAAGATGAAAAACCCCAGATTCCGCCCCTTTTCGAGGTTCTTCCCAGGCGTTAAGCGACACTAAAAGTTCATCCATCGCATCGAGAGGTGTGTGCCAAGCGATAGCAGAGCCACAGCCAAAGCAAAAGCCATTTCCCATAATCGCAAGGCCCCCGAACGCTACGAACAGTAACGGCGGCGAACAACGACAACGACAACACGAATTTCTATGGCATCAGGGTAACAATTTTAAGGCTTGTCTCTCTCTTATGAAATAAGACGACGGCCCAGCGGAGATTTTTAAATAATTCACAGGCGTGATTGGCCACGCTTCGAGTATATAGTATCTATGGAAAAATGGATAAATGGTCGGGGGACTATGGCATCTCGGCCTCTGCTTAATTTGCACTACTCATGCAAACTCTCCTCCGAGGATGGATGGATGCCACTCGGCAGATGTCTCTCTGGTTTTGGTCTCTGGTCTCCAAATGTCACCGCAAGCTGCTGGTCTAGTTAAAGTACGCTAATTAGTCAGGCAGTCAGGCAGTCGAGAGAGCATGGCAGACACCTGAACATGTCAAGGCATTTGTCTGGGTGCCCCTAACCCCCTGAGCACCGATCGGAGGAGACTCAAAGCGATTGCTGCCGACAGCCATTTAAGGAGCCACTCGAGGTCAGGCTGAAACATAAAACGCTAACGTATGACTAACCGATATAGACTGGCCACAGGTGAGTTTGATCTTAGAGCACTGGCACAAAAACATTACAGAAGAATTAGAACAAAGGTTACTTCTTTGGCATATAAGCTTATAGAATCATCTATTAAAATCTTGACTACTTTTCAATATTTAATGAAATTTATAAGAAGGTCTAAGGTATTGTTAGAAATCAGAGAATTTCGTAGGTATATTCTCTTTATGTGTAAAACCAGAATAAAGTTTTAAAGGCCTATATTCCATGTTAATTGCGTTTTCCCCAGTGTTAACCAACTGGTCTGTGATCTGGACTGGTCCACAGCAGCTTCCTGCTGCTAACACAGACATCATTGGCCACTGGAAAAGCAAACAAACACAAAGTTCACTTCCAATCGAGCAACAATTGAATGCGAAATTTATTGCCGGCGATCGCTTGAATCGAATTGAATCGCGGATTCTGAACTATATCGAATATCGTATTGTTTTGATTTCGATTTTTGTTTGTTTTTTGCTCGCAAAAAAACCAAGTGCTTTGAAGCACACACGCTTGTCCGCAATTATCGCGGCTGTAATGGAGCATTGTGAGCATGATCATAAATATTGATCACTTCGGTGGTCGCTGGTGGTGGCCACTTCCTTATGGCAGGCAGACGACTATACCATGACTCAGTCCGAGGAGAGAATCCCATTGTCTCGTGGCTGCGATTGCTAAAATATCAGGAATCCGAGGCCATCGAATGTTACAAATATTGCCAGTTACGGGAAGGTTTTTATTAAAGTTATTCAACTTAAAATTTGCAATTCCTTTTTTTTATCTGCCAGGATCACTCACTCAGAAAGTTCACCTTGACATGGTTCAGGGAGGACAGGTAATCCGGATGCTAAAGTAGATTTCGATTTTAAAACTATACAAGAGTATATCCCCTCAAACTCACCGTCAGGATATCCTGCGTGATCTTGGTGCGCTTCACATTAATCACCAGATTCCGTCCCGGACCCTTGGAGCAGCAGCCGATGGCATTGATCACAAACTCCTCGGTGATCTCGTCACAGTCCTGCAAGTCGATGATCTTCACCTCTAGGCACTTGCGCACCAGACGCATCATACCCGTGTCCCCCACCAGACCACACCACGTCAATCCGAACCTTTCCAGCTGAATGAGTTCGTTGAAGAACTTGAAGTGATCGTCCTCCAGGATATCGTTGTTGGTCCACCGTAGTTCCTTGAGGGAGCTCAGCTGACCCAAACAGCGGGCGTGCTCGTTGGTGACCAGGAACTGTCCGGACAGATGAAGATGGGTCAGCTTGTTGCCATGGTTCTCCGCCAGTAGCGTGAGGAATCCAAGGTTCAGCTCATTGGACGTTATCCAGGTCTTCAGGGTGCAGCGCTTCAGGTTGGGGAGCTGGGCTATCAGCTCGAAGTTGGTGTCGCCGCCGGAAAATATGAGCTCCTCCAGGTTAATGCAGCTCTCGGCTATCTTCTGGTAGAGGCTCTGGCTCATCACCTCGAAGCAGCAGTCGTCGAGGTCCAGGACGCGCAACGACTTCAAGGGTATTCCGAATTCCCCCGAGTTCCACAAGAGGCAGTCCCGTAGCACCAGCTTCGAAAGCTTGGGAAAGCCACAGAGGTGTTTCCCTAAGAAAGATAAATATGTAAATTATTTAAAATAATTAAATTGATAGCTTCCCCACCTGTGTAACAACCATTGACCAGTTCAAAGGACTCCAGATCCTGGTTGGCGTCCAAATCGAAGTTCAGCACATCCTCAGTGTCCATGCACTCAATGTGGACCCTTTTAAGGTGCGTCATCCGCGACATGATGGTGCGGTAGTGGAAATCATCGTTGGCATTGGAGTAGTGAATCTCCTCCAAATTTGGGCAATACTCCGATATGAACTCTGAGAGCAGAGACTCCTTCTGGAAGGAGGAGCAGTCCACCTCGAGGACCCGAATAAAGGGACCCGCCAGGCTGAAGAAAACAATCAGTTCCGGCAGTCTAATCGTCTCCAATTGATCGATATCCAGGACATGCCTCTTAACGCGAGCCCAGGCCTCGAAGGTCGTGCGGAACTTGTCTGCGACACTGGCCAGCCGAACGCTATCCACCAAGTGGGGCAGGAAATCGAAAATGCGGCGCACCACATCCTCCGGCAGTTCCAGCACGCTCATCCCGCTAGCCGTAGCCGGCGGCGGCGGTGGCGGTGGCGGAGGAGCGTGGGATTTCTTCAGGATCATTTGCTTTTTGGATTTGGACATTTTGAAACTGAAAATTTCGTTTGTTACATTTTGACCCTTACCCGATGATATTTGAAAAATATGGCGACGATGGGTCTATTTGGTTAGAGAAAACCTATCTGGGTGAGAAGAAACGGAGACCGCTAAAGCCACCAGTTGAACATCCAGGTCTAAGGAATATAGAGAAAAATAGGTATTATTCCGACATACCCCTGATATCTCTTCGAGCACGTGTTGAGTGATTCCCATGGGTTGACCAGGCACTTCCTACGGCTGACAGTGACCGCCAGCAGTCGTCGTCGGACGACAGCTGCGGGCAATTTCTCGCATTCCTCCATTGTTCGTCGTAAACAAGTTTTCTTTTTGTTTGACAACAATTAATTGCATAATTGCCCGCATAAATTGCATAAATCAATTTGCGGTGATTGAGAAGTCGCCAAATGCTATGTACTTATTTATTTATTTATTTTTACCGGATATGTTTCAAGAATTAATTTTCGGTTAAGACTATAGAACACTGTGCGTTGTATTGTTTATAATTGTAAGTAAACAAAAGCTTAATAGCAATGCCCTACAATTAAATCAATATTTGATCTTCGAATGGGGAAATCATTGCGAAATTATGGGTTCAGGAAAAGTTAAATGATATGATTGTAAATACAAATAGGTAAACAAAAGGCAGTAATTGATATATTCTATAAGTGTTTAAGCCTTTTGTGTAGTTTTTGATATAAGAATAAAATTCTCAACTGCGTTTGAAACTTTTTATTGATTAATATTTTATACACATTCAATTGCAATTGCTTACATTGTGCTTGATTGCGCCTCTTAAGTAGTAATTAATTTTCTATGATATTTATGGTGTAATACGATAATAAGCTAGGCTTAGTTCTAATTTTTTTTTTTTGCTAATGCAAATCCACTAACAATTAATAATTCCACCAACATTGATATCTTGTCATATGCTTAAGCTAAATCCAATGCGTCAACTGCATGGTGCCATCGTGTGTCCTCTGGGTATCCATGACGCTCATCTGGCGCACCAAGCGCTTCATCGAGGGCCGATGAATGGGTCGAGCACTACCGCTAGCCGTCATATCCAAGGGCGTGCGCTCATCAATCCGCGGAGCCGGCTCCCTCACCCGTCTGCTGTCCCTCATCTCCAGCTCCACTTCAGAGGCATTGTTGGAAGAACCAGCCAGGACATCTAGATTTTCATAGGACGGCGGTTGGGATAAAACATCGCTGGAGTTGCATAAAAAATTAATTCAATAAATACATAAGATATATTTTAAGGTAATAAACCCACGGCTTTTGGGCGCAACTGCAGCAATCTTTTAGCTGCCAGTTTTTGCCAAACTCTTCGCCCTCCTCGATCGTCTGGGGCAGCCGATGATGCAGTGTCTCCGGCAGGCGCAATCCAGTCATACCGCCCAGCATCGATACAAACCCCATGATGACCAATGGCAGCTTAAGATTCTCCTTTCCCAGATAAGTCACAAAGGGTATGACAATGAGCCCCAATCCACCGATATAGCTAGAAGCTCCAATGCCTATGCCACGCACTTGAGTGGGATACAGTTCCCCGGCGAAGGGATATATGATCAGGAAGGAAGCAGAGAGCAGGGCTTTGGATATCAAATAAAGCACAAGTGTCTCATCCACGGCATCATCGGGCAGCATTACTGTAATCACACAAGCCACGCCACTGTAAATAAAGATTGGGGTTTATATCGGAATATAAAGCAACCTCTCCCAACCTACCCCAATATCATGGATAAGCTCAGGGGCCACCTTCTGCCCCACGTGTCCATGAAGTACCAGCAGCACAGATAACTCGGAAGCTCCACAACCGCCGAAAGGAAGAAGCTCACATACTGATTGGTGCCCAGCGAAGGTCCATAGTAGCTGAGGCCCAGGTAGACCGTCTCGTTGGCGAACCAACTCAAGGTGATCAGGATGGTCTTCAGGCGCATGTTGGGAGTGCGGCAGAGATCCATCAGCCCCACATTGGCCACCTTCTTCTTCTGCTTCTTGAGCTTGTCCCGCCGGATTTGAGCCTCCAGCTTGAGGTGCACTGCCTCCGGGAATTTCCTACCGTTCACCTTGGCCATGCTCTCCAGAATCTTGAGAGCTTCCTCCAAACGACCGCGCATCAGGAGCCAACGCGGTGACTCCGGCATCACAAACATGTACAGGAAATAGGCGTAAAAGGGCAGTGAGGTGATGTAGGACAGCCGAACCCAATCCCGTTCTAGGTAAGTGACCACCGAAAGCAGCATAATGCCCGAAGTATAGAAGGTGCACGTCATCACTGTCACAAAGGAGCGATAGTTCTCCCCCACCAACTCGAGAGCTGTAAAGGCAAAGAAGAAATAAATTTTAAAACACAAATCGCACTCACATATAATAAAAGGTATCTGATAGACGGCCGGAATTGTGAGTCCCACGATGACACGACTGCCGGCCCATGTCCAGAAGTCCGTGCTCAGCGAAGTCACCAGGCTGCCCGCCAACAACGTGGCCAGGCATGTGAAATAGGAGAGCCTCCTTCCGGCTCGATCATTTAGCAAACCAAAGAGATAGACTCCAACGGGTCCGCCAGTGTTGAGGGCAGCCAGTCCAATTGTGGGATATATGTCCTGATCGCACACTAAATCAAACTGGGAATGGTTTTAATAGATGAATTACTATTCCTAAATTGGAACAAATGTCACACAAGATGCTTGGGAAATGATTCAAGCCAGCTTCTCCTACACGAAGGATTCGGTGATGTGGAAGATGAAGGAACAAAGTTCTGGGTGAGCCGCACATCGATCACAATCGAGGACCAGACACTGCTCGTATTGTACTCCCAGCCCTGGCTGCACTTGACCAACGGCCAGCTGATGTTCGGTTCCATTGAGGTCAAGATATCCTCCACTTCTTCGGCCTCGAGTAGCTGTGTCCAATTGACGCCGTAGGTATAACATTTGCTGTAGACAAGTTCATCATTATCCTGGGAAGAGAAGTGGTAAACACATTTTTAATTATTTAAATTTGTTTTTGGAATCTCAAGATATTTATTTTAAGTTTTACGTATTCATTTATTTTATTTTTCCTGTCCCCTGCCCCAATGAACATTGGTCCCCGCGATTACTCGTCGAACCACCCCTTATATCGACCTCTGACTCACGACAAACGCACAATCAATGGGCTGACTTGATTACCTGAGCACTCGTATGGCTGCCGATGGACACTATTACTCACCATTTCCTTGGGTATGGCCAGCGATTTGCGCTGCTCCAGCGGCAGATCAAGAAGCTCCGGGATGCGGCACCAATAGTCATCCGGAGTATCAGCCATAAATAACTGGTTAAAGGCACAAAAGCCGCACGGAATGCAGGCAGGCAGGCAAATGCCAAAGACCAGCAGCTTCTGATACTTGCCAAACTCGCCGATAGTGGGCAGCAGGTCGTCCAGGTCGAAGGCCTCCTGTAACAACAAGGAATATAGAAGCTGTGCAACTTTTAAGTTGGGTTACGCACATCCACCGAGGTCTGCGACTCCGGCTTCTGGCGTTGTCGCAACTCCGACAGCTCATCGTATTCGTCCACATCGCTGTCCACAATCTCTGACATGGATGCGCCGCTAGCCAAACTCTGAGCTGGAAATGTTTATTCGCACTGCCCCCGTTTTTTGCAAAATGTGGCCACAGAAGCCGTACTAAAGCCTCAACTGACAACTGACAGTTGACCAAGGGTTGAAGGAAAGAGCTAGTTCCGACGCTAATAATTTGTATTTTTTGTTTATTCTTTAGTCGCAAGTTATTAGATTTAAATAGTTTAAACTTAAGTATTTAAAATATTACAATAGAATTCATCAATCCTGCTCTAGCCACTAATTACAGTTGTTAGGCTTTGATTATTACAAGTAGAGAACGGTGTTTAAAGTACTTCGGTTTTACTTAGGCTCAGTACTTTATTCTGGGTTTCTTAGCATTTTCTTTTTAATTATTGTATTTTATTTTTTTGTTGCTTTTTTCTTGGAATCGTTTCTAGAAGTTGGGGAAATGGACATTGCTAAACTTTATGCCTAAAGATTAACAGAACGCTGTGAACTATACAAAAGATATATACTTGGACTTCAACTCAGCCGTCTGCTGCCTACTGCTTAAAGATTATTGCGCGCTTCATTACATTTCTTCCACGGTTTTTATGCCTGATACAAAGTATATGTTATTGTACACATATATCAATTCGTAATTATATTAAACAGAAAACTGTCTGTGCCTGAAGGCGCACAGCGCAGAAATCACACACACACATTAGGCTTAAGTGTAAATTTGTGGCTACACATACAAAAATACATTCGCACAGAGCTCGTTCTCCTGCTTCTCCCTGCCTTGCCTCTTTATTTCGTTTAGTCCACCTTGACCACGCTGTAGATCTTGCGAATGAACCAGAAGCACGCAAAGAACCCGATGGTGCCAGTCAGCAAGAAGAAGAGGAACACCATGATGGCGGTGTAGCCAAAGTACAGGAACGTCGAGGCGCTGTCCTTGATCGAGAGCTTTGTCACAAAGTAATGGCAGCAGTAGATGAACAAGTAAACAGCGGTAAAGCCAGACGTTAGGAAGGAGCGCCACCACCAGTGATAGTCCTCCGCACATAGGTGGAAGTAGCACAGCAGGATCGTTGTCTCCGAGCACGTGATGACCAGGATGAGAAAAACCAGGAACAAAAAGCCGAACATGTAATACATCTGATTTGACCACAGCGAGCTAAGGATAAAGAACAACTGAATGAAAATGCAGCCGAAGGGCAGAACGCCGCCCATCACGATGCCGGGAATCGGTTGTGTGTAAATCGATTGGTCGGGAATTTGTCGTGGAATTTGATTAGTGCGCACCGGATGTTCCAGAGCCTGAAAATTGATATCAAGTCATGTTACCCCTATAGAGAGTGAACTGTATTATATGCACTTACGCGCTTGCGGAATCCAAAGTAGGCGCCAACAAAGGTCAACGGCACCGAAACGCCAAACCACAGGGCCAGCAAGGCGATCAATGTGCTAAATGGCACAGCTCCCGAGCTGTTCTCGCCCCACAGCACCAGGTTCATCACAAAGAACAGTGAGAAAACCACTCTAAAAAGAAAGCAACAGGTAATTAGATAAGGTAAAGTAAAAGTTAAAAAAAAAAATCTTTAGTAAACTAAATCAAAAATAAACTCACCCTGGGCAAACAATTGAAGTAAGGATTACATTACTCTTCCACTTAAGTCCACCGAAACTCTTATAGATGCGCGCTGACACATAGCCAGCCGGTGTTCCCAATGAGACGAACAAGACCATGGAGCAGGTCATCAGAGCGCCGCGATTGGCTGGCGACAGGAAGCCTAAGCAGGCAAAGGCCAAGGTGACCATCGCCATCACCAACACCTGCACACCGGATCCCAGGAAAATGGACAGCAGCATACCCTTGCGCGGGGGCCGGAAGACATCGCCATGGACCAGCTTCCAGCCAAACTCCTCCTGGGCATCTTCGCCGCTATCCATCTGGTTATACCGGGCAATGTCCTTGTGCAAAGTGCGCAGCATTATCATGGCCACCATGCCGCTCAGGAAGAGTACAATTACCAGCGAGTTGAGAATGGAGAACCATTGGATATTAGTGTGCGGCATCGATTCCAAGATGTAATCCCAACGGGAGGACCACTTGATTGAATCGTTTTCCACGAACTTCACACTATACGTGTATGTAATGCTCAGCTGCTCTCCAGGCTTCAGTGAGTTCTCGCTAATGGCCAGCGGTTCAGTGCTCAGGCAGTTGGGATTCTTGGGATCTGTATGTTTAATCGATTTGGGAGTAACCTTCACTGAGATAATCCGACCACTATTCCCAAATCCAATTCCCCAATCCTCCGACTGTCCGCTGTGATAGGTCATCTCCAGATCCACATGATTGAAGGGATAGTAATGCATGGGCTGGTTGTAAATCGAATTTATTGGGCATCCGTCGCCATCGGGTCGGACGAGGCAGCCCATCGGGAAGCCAGTGCCGCAGTATTGCTTGCCATTCTCCAGAGGATAACACCAGGTTACGGGCATATTGTCCACAATCCAATGATGCTGATAGTTCAAGCTAATGCCCTTCTTCAATACCATCATCAGGCGGTTGGCAACGGCATCGCCACCATTGTATACCTTTGTACATGCCTATAAGAGAAGGATGACATATACAAATTTAATAAATTAATCGCATAGCAATTCATATAATGGTCAGACATTAAGATAAGCACCTCTGCTAACTGCAGCGATTTACAAACGATATTTGCTTTGATAATGCCAATAGTAAAATCGAAGCCAATATCGGCAGCGATAATACCGTCCAAATACAGTTACGTGAATCTAAAATTATACAATTGGTTTTTGCTATCGTCTCCTAGCTATTGACTTACCACAGCACATTGCTGATTCTCCAGGAAATGTATAACGTAGGGTCCCGGACGAATGCGCTCGCCGAACACAACCTGGCCCAAGTTCTCCACCGGAGAGTTTTCCTCCTTGCCCAAACAGAAGTCAAAGTGATGGTATTCATAGGGTATAATCGATTCCTCAGTGTTTAGCCGGTTAACGTACAATACAACATCCGACTGGAGAAGATAATAAATAAATAAAAAGATCAATCAATATGTTTAGCCGATTCCTGGTATATGTAGGTTTCCCTTTAATCTTATCAGACATTACGTTTATCTGTGTTTTAGTATAGAGATTATAAATTTGTTCTTGTAAACTATGAAAACTATATTTGTAATGCTTTTAAATGACTAAGATATTGGGATTGGTTCAAAAGAATTAAGAAAAGAATTGTTGAGAGTGGTGGCAGCAAACAATATTATTAAAAGCCCTGTTGTAAATATAAATTTGATAATGCAGCTTATTGTCTAATTTAGTGATAAGTACAAACAATTTGTATATTAGTTGAGAGCCGCATATTGCTTACTCTCTGATCTGACGAACACCTAGGTACTTTTTCGAAACAGTTTAAAGTGAAGTGAAGGCATTTGGGTGGTTGTAAACATTTCTACAGATCTTAATTGAATAAATTTGAATTACTCAAATAAAAATTAGAAGTAAATCCATAAATACGTAACAATGACATTTAAGATAATGGATACATTTCAAATGCATGTAGAATTTACTGATCTACCTAAACACATGCATTTCTTTTAGGGCCTTATCTAGCTGAAGGCCACTTATCCGCAGAACAAACGCACCCACAAAAGAACCAGCTGAAACAACAGACCCGCGTTAACTTGAGAATCGGAACACTAACTTCTCGTTTGGAAGCATGTCGAAAAACCCGAACCAACGACGGCGTCGACGTCAGCAGCGGAGATGTAGAACTGGCAGGGAAAAGATATTAACTGCCGGCGGCGGCTGTTGCTCTGCGCCTGCCTGCCTTATCAGCGCTTCCGTTCCTGACCGCCATTAGAGGAATTCATCATCAGAACATTTCTCTACTCTACATTGCTTGCTATTTCCACTGATATTGCTAATTGTTTCGGCCGTAAAACAAACACACACCCGCGGCCGCACTCACATACACTTACCTTGCATGTGGGAGAGCCCTCGCCCTTTTTGCAGAAGTTCACCGGCGCCAATCCGGGCAGATAAAACGCCTCCGCCGGTCCCAACAGGGGCAGGAGGACCTGCATCAGCGTGATGAAGCCGAAGAGCAGGAACATCTTGAAATTGTGGCAAAGATTCCCAAATTGCCCCGATATGTCTGTCGCGCTTTCAGCGGCTGTAAATTGAACGTGGGTTGCGCCAGCTGTCCCAAGCTGTCCCACTAGCTCTCCCGACGAGCGCTCGGATTGTGGACCGCTTGCAAAGAGATCCTGAAGTTATTTAGTCGAAATAATCTGTCTTTCGAGTGTTTTCACTACGTTTCTCCTATTTTTTGGCCGAACGTCAGCACTGCCAGTAACAGTGTTGTCACCCAGTCCAGCTGACGGGGCTGCCAACTTGTGTGTGTGAAGTGGCAGTCTCAGACAGGGCTACAAAATCGGTGCGTTGGACCCACGAATTATAAGTCAGTTCACAAATTTTTACCTTTTGAAAATATAAAAATAGTTTCCCTCTCAGGTTTTTATTGTTCCTAAATACGGAACGTATTATTTTTGTTTTTTCCCAATAATTCAAATTCAACTGACAGTTCCCAGAGAAGCCTAATTGTTGCCACCGAGCCTTGTAATTGTGGTATTTTTTAGCCCATTTTGATATCGTTTGCTTCGCCGAATAGTATAATTAATCGGTTCGCGCGCGGTCACGCTGTTCCATTCAACTCATTTTTAAGGCAGCCACTAAAATATATTGCCCCACGCGAAAAAAGCAACAAATCTGTGAGTTTTAACGAAAATATTACTAAGGGAATTGCAGATCGACATCCAGCGCTTTTGGCAGGTGGAACCTTTGACTAAGCAACAGCCAAAAGGTGAGTTAACTGTGATTCGCAATCGGCTTCGATGTGTGTGTGTGCACTCGAAAAAAATCAATTTCGTTACATTCAAGGCTCTGCAACCTGCTTAGAGTAGTCGCTGCAAGGTTAAAATGTATTAATTTACGTTCTGTATCAATTTCATTTGCAGCCGCTTGACCAATTGTCTAGTAATTACGCAAAAATTCCGCCACTCACACATATAGACATACGCCACCAACCCCCCCGCCCACGAACGCAACGACGTGCAGAAAGAAACGGAAAGTAAAGTAAAAAGAGACGAAAAAAGCGCAAAAATGACTTCCGACATAGCCATGCAACTGATTGCCATTTTGGAGAAGACGGTGTCGCCAGGTGAGTTGCCTTGCATGTATGAGCCTAGGATATTATTGAGTTTCGTCCAGGGTTATTCTGGTTTCTTCATTGAATTCGTTTTTTCTCGACTGGCGGGAGGGACGCGCGCGTTGTATGTTGCGCAGGGTTGCAATAGGCGCTCGCATATGTTTCGTTGCTAGGGGAACACACACACATTTGCACACTCCCCGTCGCACATAGCGCGCGTGTAAATATGTATGTGTTCCGGCACAATAAACGCGCTCCCACAATTAAGGATTTATAAACTGCGGCGGCCCCTACATAACCTCAAAGGAGCAGGGATCTGCCTACGAGGCCTGTCAATTGTGAAATATTCTCAGGCTTTAGCACGAATTATTCGACTGGTTCTTCCGGTTGGAGATATTCGCACAGACTATTACTATAGGTTCCACATTACTTTAGGAGCCCCGAGATAACAGTTTTCCAACTACACCGAAAGAAAATTAAGCTTAGTATAAGGGCATACAAACGAATATACAAATCCTCAGTAAATTAAAAAAAATATAACAAATCTAAATAAAATATTTATGAGGTAGGTATGAATTAACTAACTGAAACCATACATTTCAGATAAAAATGAATTGCTTTCGGCGAAGAACTTCCTGGAGCAGGCGGCCGCCAGCAATCTGCCCGAGTTTCTCAAGGCGCTGTCGGAGATCCTGGTGAACACGACGAACAGCGCTGTTGCTCGTATGGCAGCCGGTCTGCAGCTGAAGAACCACCTGACCAGCAAAGACGAGAAGATCAGTCAACAGTATGAGGAGCGCTGGCACCAGTTCCCCACCGAGATTCGCGAGCTCATCAAAAATAACGTAAGTTTGTTGGAATCAAAATTATTTATTTATGTTTACTCATTTAATGCATTACCATTTACTGATATCTTGCAGATCCTGGCCGCTTTGGGTACCGAGAACACGCGGCCCTCTTGCGCCGCCCAGTGCGTGGCATACGTGGCCGTAATTGAGCTGCCGATCAATCGTTGGAACCTGCTCATTCAGACGCTGGTCAACAAGGTGGTAAGCGAGGGATCTAGCGAGATGCACCGCGAGGCGGCTCTGGAGGCCATAGGCTACATCTGCCAGGATATTCGGCACGGGGTGATGGAGAACCAGGCCAACGATGTCCTTACCGCCATTATCCATGGCATGCGCAAGGTGGAACCAAGCAACCACGTTCGATTGGCGGCCACCACAGCGCTGCTCAACTCGCTAGAGTTTACCAAGTCGAACTTTGAGAAGGACATCGAACGGAACTTCATCATGGAGGTGGTGTGCGAGGCCACACAGTGCCAGGACACGCAGATCTGCGTAGCGGCGCTGCAGTGTTTGGTCAAGATTCTAACCCTGTACTATCAATTCATGGAGCCCTACATGGCGCAGGCTTTGTTCCCGATCACTTTGGCAGCTATGAAGTCGGACAACGATGCTGTAGCTCTACAGGGCATCGAATTTTGGTCAAACGTGTGTGACGAGGAGACCGACCTCGCCATTGAGAGCCAGGAGGCTACGGATCAGGGCAGGGCCCCGCAGCGGGTTTCCAAGCACTATGCTCGCGGCGCTCTGCAGTACCTAACACCCGTACTAGTCGAGAAGCTGACCAAGCAGGACGAGTGCGATGACGAGGATTCGTGGAGCCCGTCCAAGGCAGCTTCTGTCTGCCTAATGGTACTCGCCACCTGTTGCGAGGACGAAATTGTTCCGCATGTCTTGCCCTTCATCAAGGAGAACATCGAGTCGCCAAACTGGCGCTACCGCGACGCAGCGGTCATGACGTTCGGATCTGTGTTGAACGGACTAGAGACCAACACCCTTAAGCCGCTTGTGGAACAGGCGATGCCCACGCTTATCCGTTTAATGTACGACAGCAGCGTCATTGTTCGCGACACTACCGCCTGGACCTTTGGCCGTATTTGCGACGTGAGTAAAAATAGAGATTGTGGTGGTTCCGGATATTATTACTAATCTGCAAATTTGTTGTCTTCTTTAGATCATTCCCGAGGCGGCCATCAATAAGACATATCTGCAGACACTGCTAGAGTGCTTCGTCAAGAGCTTGAAGTCGGAACCGCGAGTAGCCGCCAACGTCTGCTGGGCCTTCATTGGTCTTTCGGACGCAGCCTACGAGGCAGCCGTGACTACCGAGGGCGAAACCCCGGAGACATACGCTCTCTCGCCGTTCTTTGAGTACATCATCAACCAGCTGCTGGTAACTACCGATCGCTCGGACGGAGCTCAGGCCAATTTGAGGGGAGCCGCCTACGAGGCACTCATGGATATGATCAAGAACTCTCCCTTGGATTGCTACCTGGTGGTGCAGCGCACCACGCTTGTTATATTGGAGCGTTTGAACCAGGTGATGCAGATGGAGACGCAGATCAATAACCACAGCGATCGGCATCAGTTCAACGATCTGCAATCGCTGCTTTGCGCCACACTGCAGAGTGTGTTGAGAAAGGTCCACGAGCAGGATGCCCCTCAGATTTCGGATGCTATTATGACAGCATTGCTCACCATGTTCAATTCGAGCACTGGAAAGGCGGGTGGAGTCCAGGAGGATGCGTTCCTGGCCGTTTCTACTCTGGTGGAACTCTTGGGTGTTCAGTTTGCCAAGTACATGGCAGCTTTCAAAGACTATTTGATCATGGGCCTGAAGAATCACCAGGAGTATCAGGTGTGCTGTGCTTCTGTCGGCGTCACCGGTGATATCTTCCGTGCGGTTAAAGATCAGATGGTGCCCTACTGCGACGAGATCATGTCCGTGATGCTAAACAACTTGTCGGAACCTACTTTGCATCGCAGCGTGAAGCCGCAGATCCTGTCCACCTTCGGCGACATCGCTTTGAGCATCGGCAGCCACTTCCTAAAGTATCTCAACGTGGTGCTGGAAATGCTACGCGCGGCCTCCGACCTGCAGATCGATGCCAACAACTATGAAATGAATGAATACATCAACGAGTTGCGCGAAAGCGTCCTGGAGGCCTACACGGGCATCATCCAAGGCTTGAAGGGCATGGACCAGACTGCACATCCCGACGTAATGCACATGGAACCCCATCTCAGTCACATCATCGGCTTTATAAAGCGCATCGCTCAAGAGGGTGACGTGTCTGATTCGATGATGGCCAGCGCCGCCGGCTTTATTGGAGATTTGTGCACTTCGTTTGGATCGCGTCTCTGTCCGATGTTGGACGATGCTATCATCACCCAATTCTTGGTCGAGGGTAAGCGGTCGAAGGGCCAGCGCACCAAAATGTTGTGCACCTGGGCCGTTAAGGAGATCAAAAAGATCAACACCCAGGTCATCGCGCAGTAAATCCCATGCTCTAGAGGTTAATGTTTCCTCCCTATCCGCCTCATACCTCCTGAAATATTTGTATGTTATGCAGCCAAACTGGTAAGTATATATTTTATTTTTTTATTACAGAAGGAATATCACTTCTGTAATTCATCAGAAAATGAATGGTTAATTAGAATGAGTCGATTTTATTGCCAATTTGAAGTAATCTAACTTGGTATTTTCTACAAATAAAATTAATAAAGTAAATATATTACTACAAAAAAAGTCGACGCATTCTAAAAGTTTAAACATTATTCTGTTATTAATTTTTTCACAATTCTCTTATTTTTGCAGTCCAGTCCGAATTCTCTGATAAGAAAAAAGAATCTATCTATTAAGTTTGTTTGTCCGATCTATATTGTTGCTGTGCAACGTTTAAATGCTAAGACACATTGTTTATAAAACCCCAAACTAGTTGTAAGTTGAAACCCGAACCTCCAATAAGATTTAATTAAGTCCGTTGACATTACAGCGAGTCCAAAAACAGACTGTGCCCATTGACTAAAACACAACTTACTTTCCTCGCCACAACAGCAATTATGACAATTATTTAAGCACGCCTCGGGGGCAGTCTTGTGTCTTGGAATCGCGTCTGTTTCTGGCGATTTTTAGCTCCGATTTTAGGTATTACCAAAAAAATTTAGTTGAAAGTTGTTATACAAAAATTTTGTCAAGTTTACTTTTTAAGTGTAAAAATCGGTAGAACAAAATCATTATAATTAAATATGCTGCATTGCAACTCTATGGAAACATTAACTTGTAGCAGCTAACTGCACCGCATTATATTTTTAAGAAATATTCTGTGTAAATTCCACAGTCCTAACTCCCCATAATAAGAAGAAAAAACGAAAAAAAAAAAAGAGCATGAATGACCTATGTGTGCTTTGTGAACTTTTGAACTGAATGTGATGAGCTGAGAGCGAGTATGTACTATTATCTGTAAGTCTGAGGAATTATTGTTGTCCGACACCTAAAGCCTATTGCCTATATATTTATAGTGTGAATCTGTGATGGATGCTTGGGAGAAACTGTAACGGTCTTGTGATTGAAAAAAATAAACCCACGAAAATATTATGTATGAAAATGGATGAATAGGACTTCCTTTTCCTTTGGCGCGCGTGAGTTGGCGTGTGTTGTGTGATATTATGAATTAAGTCTAAGAAACGAATGGTTTTAGAAACGTAAGCAAATCAAAAAGATTTTAAACGGATTTCAATTTAAATTTACGCAAGAAACGAAACGAAACTAAATGTAACTCACTCAAAGACGACTGAAAGCAAAAAACAAAAAAGATAACTTAGCAACTAAAAAACGAATTACGAAATGACTTTGGGACGTACAAAGGCATGGGCGTGGGATGTTGTCATTTGAGCCTTGTTAAAATTATGACCGAAAGTATGATGTTATTTCTTCCAAAAAGGGAAAATATGGCATAAATTCGGACGCATTTTTAATTGATTTATACACACACCTGGATATAAATTGTTTACAACTTCCACGCTCGTGCCCACAAGCAACACCACAAAAACGATAAGAGTAACTTAAATTATTTTATTTTTTACAACAATTAAGTGTGCTCTCTCATTAATTCCAACCAATGACGCTTAATGTTTGCTTCTCATTTTATGTTATTTTTGTAATATTAATGGAACAACGAGAAATATAAACAACAAGAAAAATCAACAACCAAGCAACTACCTGCAGCACACAAAAACATGTATAATTAATATATATATATGTATTAGGTAAACAAAAGATACTAAAGCTAAAAAACACAACGGACCAGGGTATACAACAAAAACAAAACAAATGCATGCTTTATTTTTTACTTTTCATAGGGATGTAGAACGCGCAGAAAGACAAGACAGGACACTTGGACACCTACTTCAATGACGACGCACACTCTTATTTTGTACTCCTTTGCCTCATAACATAACCAGAAACTACCTTACGAAAAAGACGCGACTGAAAACGAAAGGAGGAAAAATAATATAGAAAATCAAGTCGAAAACCAACCGTTTAAAATCTTTTCAAAACATTTCATTTACATTAGGAGCAAGTGAAACCAGTGTGAACTACTTTAGATTTAAGCTCAGAATAGAACAATAACCATAAACAAGAATTTTTTAAACAAAGCTTGATCCGAATATTCAACCTTTCTTTAGTGAATTCTAGTAGCCCAACAAGTTGTCATTTCAAAAGAAATCTACTAATTGGTAATGTTTTTCGTTTTGTAATAAACGAAATATCGCACAGCCGTCCAAACGCAAGAAAAATAAATATAAAATTAATTCTTCAGATTTCAGCATATCAAAAATTGGAGTTTTGAAATGGCAACTTTAGAGAAAACAACTTTCATTGCCAAAATTAATTAGAATAAAATAAATATTAGCGCTATGAATGATTGGATGCGGATGATGAAGTACTTTATGTATACCTGCCGCTTGAATGCTTGGGGACTCTTCGAATCTGTGGAAGATCGATAGCTGAGCAACGCCCAAGGAGGATCTTGCACGTTTATGGCTGTGGTATGTGAAACGTAAGTGATGCCTAGAATTTTTAGATTCAAACTATTAATATAAGTTAGCTAATTAGATACAATAATGCACACATCATTGACTAATAATAATCATAATTCTCAACCTTCTTCTTTTCTTTTTGCACATTCTCCGCAGGTGTGTTGATTGAGTATGAAGCTTGGTGCTGATGATTATGATAAGGATGCTTGTGCGTTGAATGATGATGATGGAATATGTGATGATTGACATTGATGGTTGTTATAAGCAAGAAAAGTTGAATGGCTGATGTGAGAGCAGTACTGTATCTGTATCTAGAAGAAATCACCAACAAGATCACTTAGCACAAATTTCTACCCTTTTTACATACATACTAACACATGCCTGCTTTTATGATCTGTAAGAGCGTGCTTGTAATTGTGACTGAGTATAAACCTGTATGTTATCATTCCAAAAACAAATATCGAGAATCATTAAAATCGAGAACAACTGTGCTTGTTACATCTAGTTGTTAAGTTGATTTCATGTCATTAGGTTAAGCTACGGGTAATAGGTGGAAAAGCAAGCCTACGCCGGTGGTGGGTACCTACTTTTTGGGTACGTCACAGCAAGAATGTTTTCAGGGTCGGCTTGCTTTTTAACCCTTACCTTGTGTGTGCGAGTGGTCGTCGTCGTCTGTTCTAAGCTAAACAATCGATAAATAAAATTAAAACGCAACTGTGTAACTTTGCCTGTGATTTGATCCTTCGTGTTGTCTGCATGTGTGAGAGCGATATGATAGGATAGATGTATGCTAAGATGTGAAAACAAAAGCACCCCGCGCAGCAGAGAAATGATATTTTTTTGTAAACATTTAAAGAGATATGCAAATAAATACACTCACACGCACACAAGTGTGGAATGAAAACAAATTGAAACGTAACATATGGTACTGATTTTATACTGAGAACTGAGACTTACTATATACATATACAACAACTACACAAACTACAACTTACCCAAGGACTCACGAGGATTACTTTACGCGGGACTCTACACAACGACCACGTACTATACACCACATACTTACACCAAACGCCAACTAGTGAAATTTACACCAACATTACAATTACAATTACAATTACAACCTACTACTATATGCATTACCCACATACATATGAGCATTATAATGGATTATCTTAAATATACACGGACAATTGGAGACGCTGACGCGCGGTGCTTTAGCCCAATTAGCTTTAAGGACATGTGCTACTCTGTATGCTAGTTAATCCTAATTTAGCCAGTAAGTAGGAAGAGCGCGAGAGAGTATAAACGAGAGCAAGAGATCGAACGTTGACCCGCGATTGCGATTGAGATCTGTAGAGGAGAGAATCGATTATGTTTTGTTATATGCCGTATTATTGACAATTCAATTCACCCTCAACCCTTCTCCTAGTACCACTCCATCCTCTGAATATCAATGCGAGGCCTAAAACTGTTCGTAAGAAAATTGTATGACTGATAGCTTGTACGCGAAATTTTAGCAAATGTAAATGTGTCTGTGTGCGAGAATAAAAGAACGTTGAATGCAAGAACAACAAAGAAATGTGTTTTATTGTGGCGAGCGGGGAATAGCCAGGGTTTCCCATGATCTGCATCGGGCTTGAACTAGTTTGGAATTTTAGCGTCGACACAACTATAAAAGGCTTAAACTTAAATGGACATAAAATCGGCAATTCAAATTAAATTTCCAAAAACAAACAAAAAATATTAAAAACTATTACTAAAAACGGCAGGTTTGGCTTGGCAATAATCTTCTACAACTTGGCCTTCTCTGGAAGTTCAAGTACTCCCGATTCCAGAAGCTCCTTAAGCTCTTGGGGATCAAGTTCCAGTTCATCGACCAACTGCCTTTGAGACTTCTCCGGCAACTTTCCAGGAGTTCGACTTAAACGCGGTGCTGGACATGGAGCAGGCATGTCATCGACTATTTCAAAGGATTGCCGCTCTTTGTTGTGATCGTGTTTATGCACCCCCCGGTAATCCAGTACGGGGTAAACGCAGGCATCCACATCCTCGAAGATCTGTGACCATTCAGCTTGGGTCTTGGACAGGAAGGCTTCCGTAAGTAGCCTTTTTCCTCTCTCCTGATGTCCATCTCCAAACTGGCTAAGGTCTTCTGGTAGTTCTAAACGTTGTTTGAGCACCTCAAAGAACTGCGGCTCCAAGGCTCCCACGGACATGTACAGACCGTCTTTGGTCTCGTAAGTGTCGTAGAAATACGCTCCACCATCGATGAGATTGAGGCCCCTCTCCTGTCCCCAAATGGGCATACTCCGAGACGTAAACAACCAACTGGCGACATAGGCAGCTCCCTCCACCATGGAGACATCGACCACTTGACCTAATCCCGATTTATGGCGCTCCAAAAGGGCCAAGCAGATGCCCAGAGCACACATTACACTGCCGCCCGCGAAATCCGCGAGGAGATTTATAGGTGCAGTTGGCTTCTCATGACTCCGTCCCAACATGGACAGCACGCCTGATATGGCAGCATAGTTGATATCATGACCCGCCCGCGGCGCCAATCGGCCATGCTGCCCGAAACCCGTTAGACGGGCATAAATCAGGCGAGGATTGTCCTTGCATAACTCATTGGGTCCCACATTAAGTTTCTCCATCACTCCGGGCCTAAAGCCTTCGATGAGAACATCGCATTTGTTGGCCAACCGACGAGCCAACTGCTGACCCCGTGGGTTCTTCAAATCCAGGCTTATTGTGCGCTTTCCCTGCTGCAGGACATCCATGGGATTCTCGAGGACCTTTGACAATTGATAAAGTTTAAGATGTTATCAATTGTGAGTAATATAGAGCGGCAATAGGATAAATTAAAATTTAAGAAAATTATCCTAGTCGGCCAAGGTGCTTGTGTTTACCTTGTCAATGCGGGTGACAGTAGCCCCGAAATCGGCCAGGATCTTTCCACATAATGGTGCCGGGGCGAGGCCCACGAATTCTAGAACTTTAATGCCTTTCAGCGGCATTATTTCAGCCGTTTATAAGCCAAATTAACTAATAAAGAAAATATAATTTGCACTTTGAACGACATGGCAGCAGGGTTGTCAACTTGCCCCTTGAAATAACCGCCCACAAGATCTTATTCGTGACACGAAAGAAATTTTTGTCAGTTTTCTAGCTAAATCAAAAGAAAGGATAGAGCTTGCCAGTGTTTTGATTTTTAAAGTTGATAAAAAGATTTTAGACAATTCCACTACATATTAAACTAAAAACCTATATATATATGAATTGGTCGTGATCACAAATCGAAAGCTTTGCAAGGCTCGACAACCTTTTTTCCATTTGGGAACTGCCAACTCGACGGAAACGTTAAATTTGCAAATGACAAGCGGCAACCACATTCAATAACAATTAACAACGTCGAAAGCACTTTTTAAACCAAAATTAAGCTGAAGTGAGACCAGGACGTGGACCAAAAACAATGCCCCAGCAACGGCGCAAGGTGGCCTTCAGCGGCAAAAAGAAGAAGGATCAGATACTGCAGAAACGCTCAGCGAAAGGTAAGAAAACATTGCCCACCTGCGGCGAACAGTGAATGGGAAAAAGAAAACAGACCAGTTGTTTGGTATGACTAACAATGGCAATCGCCGACAGTTCCACCCAAATACCTTAGAAGCGCCCAGGAGTCGTACGAGGACAGCGATGTGCCCGAGACCACTAGGAAGCTGATGGAGCAGCCCTTTGCCCGTGGCGGCAATCGGAACAAGAACGTAAATCGTTATAATCTTCAGTTTTACCAGGAGGGGAAGAAGGAACTGGAGCAGATGAAACAGGAGGGCTTCAAGCCGCTGGATGCTCTCAGTCCCAAGGAGCGTGAGGTGGACGAGCACTACTTTGCCGGCTGCGATTTCCCAGTGCGTCCACCATGGACACCGGCTAACTCCAAAGAGCAGCTCGATCGCAGTGAAAATCGTTACTTTAAGGTAGGTCAGGTTTTCAATACATTTGAGTTTTTCAATTTACTTTTTATGCAAAATTAAGATAAGAGTAGTTATATGGACTAGTTAATTCGTTTTTAAATATACTCCTAACTTCACCCTCCCAGGAGTACGTGGATGAGCTGCAAAAGAAACAACGCGCTGGCGATTCCAAGGAGCTTTCCCTGTTCGAACTCAACCTGGAGACGTGGCGACAACTCTGGCGTGTCCTTGAATTCTCGGACATCCTGCTCATCATTGTTGATGTGCGATATGCCACACTGATGTTCCCACCCTCCCTCTACGACTACATCATTGGCACGCTTAAAAAGCAGGCCATCGTGGTGTTCAACAAGGTGGATCTCGTGGAGCCCCAGGTGGTGGTGGCATGGCGCGAGTACTTCCGCGACCGCTATCCACAGTTGCCGGTCGTGTTGTTCGCATCCTTTCTGCCGCGCTCCCGCAAGGGAAGCCAGCGTGGACCGCAGGCTCATCGTCGAAGCATGGAGGGTGTGTATAACATCTACAAGGAGTGCCAGCGCTATGTCCAGGGCGAAGTGGATCTAACAGCCTGGGAGCAGAAGATACGAGAGGATATGCGGAGCGATCAGCTGGACATCCTGGACGAAGTAACGTCAGCTGTGGAAGGTGAGCTTAAGATCAGCAGCAGCATCGATACCACGCCCCACGAGCATGTAAGATATCACAATGGAGTCCTGACCATCGGCTGCATCGGATTCCCCAACGTTGGGAAGTCCTCGCTGATTAACGCCTTGAAGGGACGTAAAGTGGTTAGCGTGAGTCGCACTCCCGGCCACACAAAGCACTTTCAGACCATTTTCCTAACTCCCCTCGTCCGCCTGTGTGATTGTCCTGGTCTAGTCTTTCCCTCGTCAACGCCCAAGAGCCTGCAAGTGCTCCTGGGCAGCTTCCCGATCTCCCAACTGGCTGTTCCTTACCGCTCGCTAAAGTTCCTCGGCGAGCATGTGAACCTGCCGCAGCTTTTAAGGCTTCATCTGCCGGAGGACTATGACGAGTGGTCGGCCGTGGCCATTTCAGATGCCTGGGCCTACAAGAGAGGCTTTCTGACGGCCAAGGCGGCCAGGCCGGATCGCTATCGGGCCGCCAATCACATCTTGCGCATGTGCCTGGCCGGCCAGCAGCAGTTGGTGCTCCAGTTCTATCCACCGGGATATGACGAGCGGCGAGATCATTGGTTCCAGCATCCCGACCTTGCTGAGGTCAAGAAGTATCAGCAAGTTGAGCTGGATGAGCCGGAGAGCGAGACCAACGGCGACACCTCCTCTGTGTGCTCTGACAGTGAGTACCTTAAGTGATACCAAGTTTCCTAATTACATTGCGTTTATATTGTACAGCTGCCGACAGCGAGGATGAGGATGAGGACAGCTCCAATGATGAGACGAACGCAGACGAGGACGAGTGCGCCATTGAGGAAGATCTTCCCAGGTCCCGCAATGTCTTTGCCCTTCTGGAGGATGATTAATGTGTGAGATTCGTTATTGCATGACTAGTTTTGCCTATAATTTATTACTAAAACATTCACGAAGTGGATTTTACCGAGAGCTATACAATAAAATATGTAAACCAGGCTGAGATGAGGCAGTTTAAATGTCATCGATTTCATCGGACGAGATGTAATCCTCTCCGAGTCTTTCGTCCAGCGAGAGAAGCAGTTCAATAGCTCTATGAAAACGGGAAAAAATTATTTGGAAACTAAAATTCTCTGCACTTAACTCACTTGATCAATTGCCTTTCGTAGCCGTTCTCTTCGATGGGCGCCGGATACAAGGCCTTTTTAAGCAGCAGCTTTTCCAGATGGCTCCGCAGTTCCAAAACAACATCGGCCGTCTCCTGATTGCACTTAAAGCTGCAAAAGTTACTTATTAGATTTAGCTTTATAGGCCAGTGTCCTTTCACTTACTAATACGTCTTGGCTACGCATAGATATGGCGTATTTTGTGTCACGCCGGCCTCCACGCCATCGCCAAAGATGATCAGGGCCATGGGGAAGACCATTGTGGAGTCGAGCAGATACAGATCGGTGGACTTTTGCCGCTGGTAGTAGACAAAGTAAGCCGAATCGAAGCCACTCTCACCGCTGTTCACGGACGATGGATGGAAGTTGACCCGGCGACCATCATCCGTGGCCATTGTATGAATCGCCCGAACTCGATTCCGGATCTGGCGGGATTTTCTGGAAATACAAGCCGTTAAATAAGACCTATTAGACTTCATCTAAAACCTACCGCAAATGCGCCATGTTGGGGTAGAGACCAGCTCCAATTATGGCTCTCAGCAGAGGGATCTTGCTCGAATTTGTATTGGATTTGCTGTCCTTGCAATCGGAGGAAACGAGAAACCTGCGGCAAAAAGACAATGAAGAGGATTCTAGGAATTCACTGGGGAGTATCCCTCACTTGTAGTTGTAAAGCAGTTCACTGAACTGATTCTTCATCCGCTCCAGCTGTTGCAGTGTCATCGAGCTAAGGAAGTGCTTGTAGCAAAAGTCGCGTTCCGCATGCCTCGATCGACTCTCTCGATATGCCTGGATGGTGTTGTGTACCAAGAGGTGGTCACTTCGCATATTTCGAGCCATTTTCCGCTTGATCTCGTCCACTTGGCACTCCTTACCCAAGGGAGCATAGAAGGGCGATTTAAAGGACAAGGCCGCCGCCGCTGAGGTAACTGGATCCAGGCAACAGAAGAGAGCCGACATAAGAATCATTTTACCCATCTGCGGATCAATGGGCAGCTTGGCCAAGTGCATGCCCAGCGGGGTTAGGGTGCCAGCACTGTCCAGAGCTTCGATCCTAGATGAAAAGAAACTTTATAGTTGGTCTTCAAAGCAAATTCAACTTCCGAACTTACCGCATCAATAGGGCCACACCAATCCTAATGGCCTCCGGATTGGGGGCATTGATCAGGGTTTGTAGAAAGCGATATGGGTCATCGATGTGCAGGAGCTTTAAACTTAATATAATCGATTCCAACTTCGAGCGCAGTATTTCCGGCGTTGGAATCTCCTCCATTCGATCCTCCCTGGCACGGCTAAAGAGATTATAGCAGATACCTGGCCTCACGCGTCCAGCTCTTCCTTTTCGCTGCTGCGTATTCGCCTTGGTCACCCATACCTCCTCCAGGGTCTGTATGTTAGTCTCTATGTCGTAGTTGGTGGACTTCGTTCGTCCAGAGTTGATGACATAAACCACATCGTCGATGGTCACCGAAGTCTCAGCGATGATGGTGGATATGATGACCTTCCGCTTGCCGGACGGCGGATGACGGAAGACGGCCTGCTGTTCTGCCGATTGCATGAGGGAATGTAGGGGGAAAACCACCAGATTGTCGCGCCACCTCTGGCCTCTGGGAGACTGCGGTTTGTCCAGAAGATTATACAGTTTTGATATTTTATCGTAACCCGGCAGGAACACCAAGATGGCACCCTCCGGCTCATTTTCACAGATATAATATACCAGATCGGCAATAAAATCCATTTCCTCGCAGCCTTCCGATTCCGGCAGGCGCAGCTTCTCCAGGACGCGACTGTCGTATGTGTTCCTGATGCGTCGCAAATAAGGTTCTATCATCGCCTCATGCTGCATCTTTTGCTCGGGACGATTGCGCTTCGGGCGACGGTCGCGGGATTTGCCAAACTCGTAGTTCGTCATTGCCAGGACATCCTCAAGATAGAGCATCCGCACGGGAAACATCACGCCCTCAATGCGGAACATGGGACAGTTGCCGAAGTAATCGCAGAAATCCTGCTCCCGCACAGTGGCGCTCATCAGGATAACCTTCAGTTGGGGCCGGTGCGGCAGGATTACCTTTAGCAAGCCCATGAGCAAATCCGTTTCCACGCTGCGTTCGTGTATCTCGTCCAGAATAAGGACACTCAGATTGTGCATCAGCGGATCCGATTGAAGCTGCTGCAGCAGCACACCCGTGGTGCAGTAGGTAATAGAGGCCCTGTCGCGTGGCTTTCTGCTCTCCAAGCGGATCTGATAGCCCACAGAGGAGCCCAGGCTTTCGGTGCGCTCGTAGCTGACCCACTCCGCAATTGTAATGGCCGAGATCCTGCGCGGTTGGGTGCAAATTATCCGGCATTCTGATCCACAGCCCCGGGATATAGCGTCATCGAGAAGGATCTGAGGTACTTGTGTAGTTTTGCCACAGCCAGTGCTTCCAACAATAAGAATAACTTGGTTATCTTGTACGGCCTGAACGATGTCATTGGCGTATCGCATTGTGGGCAGCTTTTCCCGAGCTTGAAGACGTTTCCTGGCCACGTCATCGTGCTGGCGCTGCTCCAGTTCCTGCCGCAGCTTCTCGTCCAGCTTGGAATTCGTGTAGCTAACGTCCTTGTTCCTCTCTTTGGTCTCCGTCACGAACTCTTCGAAGTTCACGCTCAGCAGATGACGGAACTGGCTCTTAAACTGTGCATTCACATCTGAGTTTTCCGTGGCCGGTGTTTGGTTGTATTCCTCCATGTATTCCTTAACGCGCTCGAGAACCCCACTCGGAACGCTCACTTTACATCCCAGCCGAATTTTGGGTTCCAATGTGTTTTCTTCCTCTTTACGCTCATTTTTAAGCTGCCGTGAGAGGTTGCGGTAGTACATTCCGATTTCCTTGCCCCTGAGACCAGGAGGACGATTGCCCTTGCGGGCATAAGACCCGGATGAGTCCTTGTCACGCTGCATTGTTGTTAATCTCGGCCCATTTTCATAAAACAAAAGTGAAACTTATAAAAATCAAAGAATCCCAAATAGGTCCCGGTCTCACAGCACAGATGTTTAGTGTCACGGGGGTGCCAACTTGCTAAATCTATCCTAGTAGAATACGGTAACATCATTTCTGACCATGAGCGCGAATTAGGCACGGTCTGGTAACGCTGGAGCATGAGAATTTATTTATTTTCACGTAGCTTGCCCTACGTTTTCTACTAGAAAATCAAATCCACTGGAAACGCTGGGTTGGAAGGAAAAAACTTTCTTTTCCGTCTTCTAGCGAACAAGCCTTTGGGCACACCAAACTTTTAAAATTTCAGCATTTCTCGAGCAGTTCGTCACGGTCACACTATTGCCGATCAACGCGCTGAGCAAAACTCTGCTGCTTTAATTTTAATTTTTTGCGATTTACGGGACGCGAAGAAGCACCGATCAAGGTGACAAGTGACCTACAACGATACGGCCAAGTGTTTGGAGAACAGTCAAAGAACTGAGTGTATATTTCATGTGTCATCCGTGGAGGCCGAGCAACAAGTGGTGGCAAAAAGGAAAGAGCGACTAAATAAAGTAAGATAAAAACAACTTCACGGTGGCTAGGCTCCTCCGCATAAAGCCTGCTGACTGGTATTTGGATTTAAAAACCACGCAGCAGCAGCAAGCGGTGCGCGCAGCTTTTTTGTGCCAGCGTCGCGCAATAAAACAAACAAAAAGTTAGAAACCCAAAAACGACAACAAAAACAACAACTGACAGCAGGCAAAGCCGTTTGATCGCGAGTGCGAGTGTGTGCGTGTGTATGTGAGTGCCAAGCCATTATTTTTTCTGGTCTTATGACGTAAACCACCGAAAAAAAATCAAAAGTGAGCACAGACGACACAGATATCAAAGCGAAGGTGAGCGCATTTTTTGTGTCTCTCCAAAAACTGGCTCTTTTCTTGGAATTCCAGCGGTTATTAGAAGTCTTATTCCTTTTCCTTTTGGGCTTGTTTACATTTTCGCAGTTGCAGCGGCCTCTGAACTATTCACACACATACACACAAAACATATAGTGAGAAGAAGAGGAGCAGAGGGAAAGATGCGGTGCAGTGCCTTCTACGGCATATAAACAAAATAGAGAAAGAGGCAATTGCTGTAAATTCTTTGGCAAAGAAATCTTGTTGAAAGCATTTCCTCCGCAAATGCTTGTGCTGCTTAGATTGCTTTAGCTTGCTGTGGCTTGGCTTGGCTCGGTGTACCGACCTGAAAAGAAATTGTTGCCCTGCTTGAACTTGTCGCTCCAGTCTGCTGCCTCCTTTTCCTCTACTTCTGCTTCTTCCCACACACACACTCCACACACACTTGAGCCCCATTCACAATTGGCCTTTTGCGGAGTCACAATAAATATTAAATTTGATTTCTCTGCCGCCTGACAATTGTGAATGATTTGCGGAGAAAGGGCACGCCCATTCTCCAAGCACTGCAATAAAAAAAATCTATCTTAATTCTAAAACAAACGTTCGTTAAATTTGAGATTAACAATTAAATATTTGTAAATTACCCTTAAATAAAAATATTCAGACTAAGTTTATTTCCCTTGATGGTCTTAAATTATAATGGTAATACAATTATTTTAGGCTTACCACAAATATTAAAATGTTGTTTTAATAAAATATCATTGAATAGGTAAGATTTGTTTGTAACGAAAATAATTTTTAACGTTAAACAATTTTCTTCAGTGCTATAAGCAAGAACAATCCGCAAAACCTGTTGCTCGTTTGCCTTTTTTTATTCTGACTTTTTTTACCCCTCTCCAGCTGCTGCTGGCCATTAGTGATTCATTAGATGCGTTGTCTAAAGCCAAAGCCGAAGCGTTCCCACCGCATCCTTCAGTATTCATTACATACAAACATATATAAGCCAATTCAAATGCTAACGGCTTGCATTTTGGCCTAGCCGAATATGAATCACACACAATAACCATAAATTCTAATCGCTCTTCACTCTCTATTCTCTGTTCAGCTCTCCGTATTTCGTGCTATTTCCTATTTTGGTCTGCGGTGATTATCGCATCATTTTGTAAATTTAGTGCGCGGTATTATTAATGAATTTGTCCAATTTGCTTCGTTTATTCGTGTGATTTTTTGTTGTTTACGATTATAATCAGCAGTTTTCACGCTTCGAATGGTTTTTCACTAGCACAGTGGGTACATTGTTACACTTTATATTTTTTTAAATTATAGTGAATTTAAGGAGTAGCATTATATGAAATATATAGTAAAAGGTATTTGTATTCGTCTTCTAATTTAAAACTAAATATTAAATATTTACCAGAATTTAGATAGTAATTAATACAAACCCATTTTCCATTTTCAAGATATCCATACCGTTTTTACCTCTCATCCCACTTGCTGTGTAAAAGCTAATTGAAAATCCACACTCTGAGGCATCCCAGAAGCAATTGTAAATAAACCGAGCTGATAATGATCCACCATCCCCCCATCGTCCATCCATCGATTGCATATTCATTGGAAACTCATCAGAAATCACACCCCGTTTACTTCGCGCCCGTTAAATGTAAACAAAGAACAGCTGTAAAAGTTTTCCTATTGAATCTTTCATATATTCTGCGCATGCCTTAAAAATGCACAGTTGTTGTTTTAGTTTTCGTTTAGTTCTTCTCCAAAATGCGTCTCAAAAAGATGGGGTGCGCTCTTACAAAACAATGGAAAATACCTTGATTAATTTGATCATTTTTCATTGCAGAATGTCTCGTCACGAAAAAGTAAAGTCTACGGGCGGTGGGATCCTGGAAAGCCTTTTCGGCAGACCCTCTAAATCGAAAGGAGGAAGCGTCAACAGTGGAACCCTAACCCATGGCGGACGACCCGTGTCATCGGACAATGACGCTGTCCAGGGCGTGGAGGATTGGGAGAGGCACATCCAGGAGCTTAGCGAGGCGCAGGTGGATGCTCAATTCCTGGAAATTATCGAAGATATGAATATACCCAAGGATAAGCGGGAGCCCTTGTTGGCCAAATCTAAGGAGGAGCGCCAGAAGATGATTCTGTGGCACTTAAAAGGTAACAAAGCCGAGATGGAATGCTAACTTCGGCGTAGAATCTAGAACCTAGAATCTGGATACTTCCCTGTAAACCTAACGATATTGTCGAGATATCGTTGCATAGAGGTTTCTATATGAGAATTTTTTATTTTTAGAGTTTATAAGTAAGAAGACATTTTATAATTTCACACTTCGATTTGAGTCAAAATTTTAGGCGCTCTGTAAGGTTTTTAAAAAGCACAAAAAATCGATTTGTCGTGCAACCAAGTTTGATGACTCTTAGCCTTTTCTTTGCTTTTTTTGTATTCCCCCGGAATATTGCATTCCATTTCGTGATAAGATTAGCAGGTAACGTGTACGTGTGCGCTTCACCTTTATCGGTGTTTGCGTGTCTGCAAATTTTCGCTTTCTGTTTGCACACCTTTTGCTTTAGCTGCCAATTTGCTTTGCCACCCGTCTTCGGTTCTATTTGTGTTTGTATCGCAACACCGCTATTCGCGGTCGGTTTGTCGTTTTGTTTAACAATTATTGGTATTGATAGCCATGATGTCAACGATCTCATTGATTACTTATTACTATTCTGTGATATCTCAAAATATTAAATCGTTAAATTTGTTCAAATTATAATAGGAAAATTTTGCTCTATTCTTAAAGCCTTTTAATAATTTAATTTTTAAGCAAAAGTCCCCTAGTCCCCCTAAAAAATTAATGAAATTAAATAGCTTGTTAAAGTAAAGTTGTTCGGGTAAGGCATCCATGCTTTGAGTTGTGATATTAATTGATATTAAAACTATAAAGCGTTCGTGCAATCTTAGCATAAATAAATTAGCTCAGAAACTAGCTAGTATATACATATGTACATAGTACATACATATGTATATTCCATCTGTAATTGCGTTTTCCATGGTTACCAAGTATAATTATTATTGTGTCCCCCCATCGCTATCTTAATCTCGAGCATATTTCAATGCTAACTCGGCGCTTTTGGCTTCATTCTTGGAGTCTCGCTCCAGTTATTTTTCCCACTGGTCCATTGTGGTCCATTATCAGTCTTGGAAGTATGCCTAGAAGCAGTGCTTCTTATCGTTTTGTAACGGGTAATTGCGAAATAACCTTGGGCGATCTTTGCCCTCTCTTTCCCCCCATTTTATCAAATATAATACGTAGCTGTATACGCCGAATGCGTGACTAAAGTCGAGCAGCAAAAAGCGAGAATGCAAAGACATTGAAATTTACTTTTACCATGCATATTATACAATTTAAATTACGTCAAGTGCCAGTGAGAAGATATTTTTTTCGTTTTTAAGTATTTAACGCTCGTTCGTTCTTTTTGTTGTATAAGCAAGTGCATTGCGAATCGGTGGAGAAAAATAAGAAGCGAGGGAGAGAGAGCGGCACTAGTACAAGGCAAATGTACACGGGAAAAAATGAAAAGAAATTAATTTATAATTTGTATTTAGAAAAAACCAAAATTGATCGACTTAGGGAGTTCTTAATATATTTTTCTGTGGACTGAAAAAAGTATTAAATCTTTTTATTATGTATAACTATTTGGCATTGTCTTGAGATAGCAATTCACTTAAATGTCTGGGTTAAGCATCTTTAAAAAGTCGTATCTATCTATATTAGATTTATGGGACCTTAGAAGAATTTTTTTAATAGTAAATATTGTTTTAAATATTAAAAAATATAATAGAATGTAATAGATAATAGATATGTTAACATCATTCCAACAAATTGACTTCAGTGTAGTAGACGACAGCGAGAGAGTGTTTATTTGTGCTTTTCTCACGCTCAAGTTCTGTGAGCGATTTTCCTTACACTTTGGAACCGGCCATAAAATGCAAATATGCGAAAAACGTTAAACACATTATGACAAAATCAAGCTGAAAATAAATTCTGATGCTGTCAATAAACTTGAGGTAAATAAACATCGTCCGACTCTTACAGGTTATAATGATAGCTGCGAGAAAAGAAATAACATAAATAAAAAACAGATAAATATTCCTTTGTGGGTCGTGTGTTTACTGTGGCAGAACCGAACGGAGCCTCTTCTCCACCCCCCAGAAAACCACTTGTTGCAAAATTAAATTTTAAACACAAACAATGGACGTACTCGCACAAAAAAAGCTGTTCATTAACACGCTTCGCTTGCCGTTTTGAGTTAATTAATAAAACAGTTAGCGTAGCTGGGCTTTGATGGTTAAATGTATAAAGTGTGGGCTGGGTTTAGGCCAATTTGAGTGATGTCAGTGGTGTACAAGTAATCAAATAATGGGATAGGTTTCAGGAAGGTTCCTCCCAAGGCTTCCTTTTTATACGACTTTTATTGCCTTTCACCTATCCTTATCTGTTAATTTGAAGGTAAAGTTGTTCGAAATGGGTTTTTATTTTTATTCAGTAATTAAACTAATTTATGCCTTTTGTACCATATTTATTAAAAATGAACAGCTACTTATTAACAAGTAATTTAAAAAGATCGTTTTACTTTTCAAATGACTAAGTTATAATTTAAAAATTAATACCCATATTTAGAGCACTAAACTCAAATGAAAGCTCTCATTAATTAAACGATTTTCCCTATTTCGAAGTCGAAATGTAGCTCTTCAGAAAGTACGTCGATTTAAAAGAGTGTGCAATAGATAATGTCGAATGAATCATCAACGTTGATATGATTTTACTTATATAGGAGTAGTCATAGGGTGTAGTCAAAAAGGGGTCAACCCATTTCTAAACACAACTTTTATAGACAAAACCTTGACGTAGATTTTTAATCTAAACATTAAGCGAAACGTGAGCTGAATGACTAATTTGCCTTGCATGAACGTTTGTTTTACTTCAGTTAAATGTGGCACTTAAGGGCTCTTTAATTGCATTATTTTCAAACATTTTTGACCCCCTATTATATACTATTTAAAATATGAGTTAAAAGGATTAAAATGAAATCTTGACGTTCTTGCAATGACGTTCAAATGTATACTTTAATTTATTTTAGGTCACAAATTAGCTGTGATTTATTTATTTTACTTTATTATTTTAATGTACAGCTCCAGTGGAATTTCTGTGAAGCCTCTGAATACATATCTTGAATCCCACCTTACTAACTTTAATACTTACCAAGTAGCTCGTAATCGAATACCTTCTGATTTAATTTCCATTCTTCAATCTCTTGCAGGTAAGAACTCACTGGAGCGAAACACCAACTCCCGGTTTGAGAGGCCCATCGACTACGTGGAGTATCTGCAGAATGGAGAGCATAGCGAGCACAAGGTGTACCAGTGCGTGGAATCTTTGCGCGTGGCTCTCACCAGCAACCCGATTTCATGGATCAAGGAGTTCGGGGTGGCGGGCATCGGGCAGATCGAAAAGCTGCTGACGCGGGCGAAAAAGGACCGCACCTATGACCGGATTGAGTTTGAGGCGATCCGATGCCTAAAGGCGATTATGAATAATACATGGGGCCTAAATGTGGTCCTCAATCCGGATCAGCACAGTGTAGTCCTGCTGCTGGCACAATCTCTGGATCCGCGGAAGCCACAGACCATGTGTGAGGCCCTCAAGCTGCTGGCATCCTTTTGCATCGTCTACGAGCGAAATGGTTATGAGAAGGTGCTGCGCGCTATTACCACAATAGCGGCCACATCATACAAGGCCAGCGAACGATTCCGGCCCATAGTTGATGCTCTGTTCGCGTCGGATAAGCAGGATCCCAAGCGGGAACTGGCCTGTCACAGTCTAATTTTTATTAATACTCTCACGAACACACCCACGGACCTGAATTTCCGACTGCATTTGCGCTGCGAGATAATGCGGATGGGTCTATACGATCGCCTGGACGAGTTTAAGAAAATTGTGGAGACGAGCAATAACGAGGCGCTGCAGCAGCACTTTAAGATCTTCAACGAAATCCGGGAGGATGACTTTGAGGAGTTCGTGCAGCGCTTCGACAATGTTACCTTCAATATGGACGATGCCACCGAGTGCTTTGAGGTGCTGAAAAACATGGTGATAGACACCACCTCGGAACCCTACTTCCTTTCCATCCTGCAGCATCTGCTGTACATCAGGGATGACTTCTACTTCCGACCCGCCTACTATCAACTAATCGAGGAGTGCATCTCTCAGATAGTCTTCCACAAGGGCTACTGTGATCCGAACTTTGAGAACAGGAACTTCAATATAGACACTTCCCTGCTGCTCGACGACATTGTGGAGAAGGCCAAGGCCAAGGAGTCCAAGCGATCGGAAGAGTATGAGAAGAAGATCGAGCAGCTGGAGAGCGCCAAGCAGGAGGCGGAGGCTAAGGCGGCCCATCTCGAGGAGAAGGTCAAGCTGATGGAGGCGAATGGCGTGGCGGCACCGTCGCCCAATAAATTGCCCAAAGTAAATATACCTATGCCACCCCCACCGCCAGGAGGAGGAGGACCACCACCACCGCCGCCCATGCCCGGAATGGGTAGAGGCGGGCCGCCGCCCCCACCACCTCCTCCTATGCCTGGTATGGCCGGTGGACCACCACCGCCGCCTCCCATGCCCGGAATGGGTAGGGGAGGACCACCGCCGCCACCTATGCCCGGTATGATACGTCCAGGTGGGCCGCCACCACCGCCAATGATGATGGGGCCCATGGTACCCGTACTCCCCCATGGCCTGAAACCGAAAAAGAAGTGGGAAGTGAAGAATCCCATGAAGCGGGCCAATTGGAAGGCAATTGTTCCAGCCAAAATGTCTGAGAAGGCTTTCTGGGTCAAGTGTCAGGAGGATAAGTTGGCAGAGGACGATTTTCTTGCCGAACTTGCTGTTAAATTCTCCTCTAAGCCGGTGAAGAAAGAGCAAAAGGATGCGGTGGACAAGCCAACGACGCTGACAAAGAAGAACGTGGACTTACGCGTGCTAGATGGCAAATCAGCCCAGAATCTGGCCATTTTACTGGGCGGATCGCTGAAGCATTTATCATACGAACAGATAAAGATATGCTTGCTGCGCTGTGACACCGCCATTTTATCCTCTAACATCCTGCAGAACCTCATCCAGTACTTGCCGCCCCCAGAGCAACTTAAGCGCCTGCAGGAGATCAAGACTAAGGGAGAACCTCTACCGCCAATTGAACAGTTTGCGGCCACTATAGGTGAGTTGGTTTTGGCTTTTTTAGAGATCAAACCATATTAACTCCTTTATTCTTTCAGGTGAAATCAAGCGTCTGTCCCCTCGCCTCCACAATCTAAACTTCAAGCTTACCTATGCGGACATGGTGCAGGATATCAAACCCGATATTGTGGCAGCCACAGCTGCCTGCGAGGAGGTGCGGAATAGCAAGAAGTTCTCCAAGATCTTGGAGCTTATCCTTCTGCTTGGCAACTATATGAACACAGGCTCCAAGAATGAAGCCGCCTTTGGCTTTGAGATCAGCTATCTCACCAAGCTGACCAATACGAAGGATGCGGATAATAAGCAGACATTGCTGCATTATCTAGCTGAGCTCGTGGAGAAGAAATTCCCCGATGCCTTGAACTTCTACGACGATCTGTCGCATGTTAATAAGGCGTCGCGAGTCAATATGGATGCCATACAGAAGGCGATGCGGCAAATGAATTCGGCGGTGAAAAATCTGGAAACGGATCTGCAGAATAACAAGGTGCCGCAATGCGATGATGATAAGTTCAGTGAAGTTATGGGCAAGTTTGCCGAGGAGTGCAGGCAACAAGTGGATGTGCTGGGTAAGTGCAGCTAAAGGAGTTGTTTAGTTGTTTACATTAATGGGTTTTCTTACCAGTAAATTTGTATTTATACATAATTTTGCTCTTATTCCAGGCAAAATGCAGCTGCAAATGGAAAAACTGTACAAGGACCTCAGCGAGTACTATGCCTTCGATCCCAGCAAGTACACCATGGAGGAGTTCTTTGCGGACATTAAGACCTTCAAGGATGCCTTCCAAAACGCGCACAACGAGAATGTGCGTGTGCGAGAGGAGCTGGAGAAGAAGCGAAGACTTCAAGAGGCCCGCGAGCAGTCCGTCCGTGAGCAACAGGAGCGCCAGCAGCGCAAGATGGCAGTGGTGGACATGGATGCGGCGCAGGCGCAGGAAGGCGTAATGGACAGTCTTCTTGAGGCGCTGCAAACGGGCTCGGCCTTTGGCCAGCGTAATCGTCAGGCCCGGCGACAGCGTCCAGCGGGTGCGGAACGAAGGGCCCAACTTAGCCGTAGTCGGTCACGGACGCGGGTGAACAATGGCCAGCTGATGACCCGCGAGATGATCCTCAATGAGGTTCTAGGCTCCGCGTAGTTCGTTCAGAATAGAGAAGAAGCGTTCAAGCAATTCCCCTCTGTACATATATAAATAGACACATCTGTAGCGATCTAAGGAGCCTAAGGACATTAGCTGTGTACATCTGTAGTCTGGTTTACGTATCAACTCCTAACAAATTTTCGAAGAGTTTGGCCGACAGGGAATACTATTGAAACAGCCACAAAAAATACTTAACTAAATATCAATGGGGAAGTCTTGGTTAGATTTAGATGTATAAAGCATTGCTGAAAAAAAAGGAAGCATATGAAAGAAAATTGTTTTTATTTTGTGTTTTTCCAAAATGTGTTTTGATTTTTTAATTCGTTTAATTTATAATTTTTTGATTTAATTTTAAAGTATGTAAAAAAGTATACCTATTATTACACCTTAATTAAATGAAGTAAGAGGTATTCGAGAGAACTTTGATATTAAACTGCACACTTTTCCCCAATCATGAACTCAGTAATGCTATAAAAAAGACAGACTAGGCCAACTTTAGCTTCCCCAAACAAAAACAGATATATATTTTTTATACGCTTTTACTTCTGAAACTGAAAAACAACTGATTCTAAATACTTATAAAAAAACTGAGTCGTGAGATGTATCGACGGACTTTATATTTATATTGTGGTTCTCCACAACTCTATATTCCTATTCTATTGTGGCATGTTCCAATCCAATGTTGCTGTGCACTTCGTTTTCGAGGCACTCACTATAGGGCGAGATATATAGTAATCGAAATGAAATTCCTTTTGTATTTAATTTCTTTTTAAGTGAAACTCTCTTTTTAAATTGTTTATTTTAATTCCCCGAATCCACGCTTTATACTTAACATTGTTACATAATGTCTATTTTTTGGACATCGATCGTATAATGAAATAAACTTAACAAAAGATTAACTTCATTGTTTGAACTTCAAATAAAATAGATGCGAGGATTGCAATATATATATATTTCTATTATATGCTTATTGACAATTTAGTTCTTCAAAGATTATTTCTTATTTTAAAAATTGCACCAATAATCTTGGGAAATTCCGCCTAAAGGTTTGGCTGCTAAATCCAAAAATAAATTTGGGCTTTCCATCCGAAAAAAAAAGATGGTGACTTGCCGCTTTCTGTTGTCGTCCTTCTCCACGTTAATTTGTTTTATTAACAAAGATATTTTATCGCTAATGTCGCGGCACCCATAAAGGTGTTTGATTGTGCTAGTCGAGGAGGAGGAGAGTCGGTGGTTCGTACAACGCAAAATGCACTTGCTGGAGTGGCGCGAGTGGTGGGGTTTGGCTCGGGCCCGGGGCTAATGCCCATAAAACTCTCCAAAACGTTAAACGAACCGACAAACGGCAAATGCCGCGCACGACAAAGACACATCCACATCCATATTCACATTCGTCTGGCGACGTCGAACACATTATATATTATATACGAAAAAAACCGTACAGATATAGAGTTATTACCAGTATATCTGGTTAAGTTTGGGGCGGGGACACACATATCTCCAAATGGTCTGATTGCCTCTCAAGTTTTATATTTTTGGAGTCTGCTTTATGGGCCAATGGCGCTCGGCTTTGCTTTCTTTATGGATTTATTAACATAATTGAAGTAGAATTATAAATACCATCTCGAGTTCTTTACAGGTTGTTAATGTCAATGAAGGGGACAGATTCTAAATTATGACAGATAGATAGAGATGCATTAGAGAGATCGAAATAAATCTTTCATTGATAAATACTATATTTTAAAGGGATTCGATGACTAGGAAATCAAAAAATTACGTTTTCTTAATTGTTAGAAGATCTTAAGGAAGCTAAGAAACCAAAGATGAGTTGTTTTGTTAAGAATCTAAGAATACATTTTACAAGTGTATTCTAGTTAAAATCATGCAAAAATATTTAATATTTTCTGTATATTAATCAAAGATCACATATCCGAAAAAATTGATGGTTTTGCTATTCCTTCAAAAGGAAAGCTATTTTTTATTAATTTACAAAAAGTTCAGTCAAAATAATTAATGTTTTTCGATCGGTTTTGGGTTGAATTTTAAAAATTGATTTACCTTATCTTACTTTTTTGAGGGTTGTTAAAACGATTAATTTATCTGAAATTAACATATTATTTTCCGTTTCACATAATATGAGTGTTCATAATTGTAGTTTTAAAATTTAAATTATTTATATGCTCATTGTTTAAAAGTCAGTGTTATTTAGCATCCTAGCAAATACTTGATTGATCTTGAACACGTCTAGAATGGAGATCATAACATATGGCAATGTTTACATACCTTACTTAGGGATTAGGCTTTTTGTGCCCCTAATGACTTCCAGGTAACAACCTACCCTGTTACATGACTTGCCCGTGCCGGTGCCCGTGCCTGATATAGGGCCAAGACCGAACCTTATAGAGCCCCGAGGACCTACCCTTGCCGCGGAGGCCCAGCCCACGCAGTAAATTCCCCCGAATTGTTGACGATTTGCGAAAAAAAAAGAAAAAAGTACTACGGGGCAACAAAAATCTGGGCTGTGGCTGCCTAATTGTTGTGTGAACTTTATGGACCTCTATCGATGGGTAGGACCAGCCCACCAGTACCACCACCTTATAAGCCTTGTTTGGTGTCCCCGCGCGACCGTTAGGATCGGTTTCGGGACTCAAAGGTCGTCTGTCTTCGCGCAATCATAAAATCTCCTTTGTCCGCGATCCCTTTCGATTGTTTTACAATATGTTTTGTCTTACGGACATTAAGGGGTTTTTTGTTTGGAAACGATCGATCCCGAACCAGTTTTTGGTAGTTGCACCGTTAATAAGTGAGTTTTAAGTACCGCCCTCACGAGGCCAAATGCTTCTGTTCCCTGTGTCCTTTTCAGGGATCTATCTCATGGCTCTCCGCCATTGTGTCAGCTGCATTCACTTATAATTATTTGACGCGACATTTCCAGTTATATGATCACTCTGCTGAAGACCATATTTGCGATCAATGAATGCATTTTTTATAGATCCTTGGTAGTACGAAGAATTCTATAACTCGCTAGGATTACTCAATCGGCGCGAGCTTAGCGCGTCTTGTTTGGGATTACAATTGGGATTAGCGAGGGAGGGCTATTTTCGCGGAAAGGTATTTATTAAAATGGGAAAAAGAGGATAACGGATAGCTATCGTGATATACATATATGAATATATTTAAAATTTTTTGAACAATTTTTATCAAAACGGAAAGGAATAGTAGAAAGGAATATTTTTTATGACCTTTTTGACCAAGAAAAAAACCAAGGATAGTTTGCTCGAAAATTGGTATTCCTTAATATATATCCTTAGTATTCTGAATTACATACATTCTAATAAAATCTCTTAAGAGTTTAAATCATTTTAAAAGTATCCCGAAAAATATTACAATTTCTGCAGCATGTTGATTTGAATTGTTTTCGTACTTATCTTTGGAAAGACAAACTCTTTAAGAATTCGACCATATCATATAATAATTGTTTAGAATGTATTAATGAATAAATTATTTGTAAGACGGTAAACTTTATACAATCAGAACACTATTTTTGATATTTTGGGTATTAATTAAAACCTTTCGTTAAACAAATACTAATCAAATCTAAAATTATTTAAAATTTTTTAGGAATTACATATGCATAGTTTAGTTTCAATGTAATTGGATCCTATAGAACAATTTTAAAATATTTATAAGATGGAAAATAATTCGGTATGAAGGTCTTGCATACACAATAATTAATTTTAAGGATTCAAAAGTAAATTAGGTAAATAAAAATAATTGTAAAGCTCAATACTATAAGAGCTTAATAATGGATAACTGTGGAAATATATTTATTTCCTGAGTTTATTAATTCAACTCACATAAGTATGATGCATTTTTGCATTTAAAGTTAAAAATCCTATCCTATCCTGTTACATATTTTCCATAACCCCCCTTTAAACACTTTTCAACTAGTTTTCATCCACTTTTCTTCAATTCCCCAACTATTTCCTTGTCGTCTGTCATCGTTTACATGGCAATTAGAGATATAGCTTTACAACTTTATATTTTTAACTGTGGCGATATATGAACATATAGACTATATCGAGGCGCCCATATAAACCACGATTGCTTAGCAAACAAATATCTGGACAATGGGGCACATCGTGTTTAAACAAAACTATATGGTTTGTGGGTGTATGGAGAATAAAACCCTCAAATCAGGACGGTAAAACATGGATTGGCGGGCACTTGAGGTTGGAGGCTAGGATCCGTTGTTATGGCTGTGGAAACATAATTTTACAGCCACTAATTGCGTAATGCACGCATACGTGCAATTACTTAATTAGCCAACGGCAATTGCAATTAAAGTACGTACAAATCGAAAGCTGCCCATAAAGGAAAAGGGGTTTTTCTTGGCCGAGAAACTACTAACGCTAATTGCCTACCTGGCTAAAAGGGGCGTGGCTAACAACACGCCAGCCATCGCAGCGCGGTGCGAGAAAGAGATGGCGGGCAGACCAAACAAACGCAAGCCATCTTGAATTTTGAACGTGCAACGGAAATGAGGGTTAAAAAAATGCCACCTTACGGTCTCTTGCGTGGGCCAGAAAGAGACAACCAGTGTGAGCGCGCGGGCCTTCGGTGGTTGTTTCTGCCTGAGCCGCTCTGCGCCCGGTTTATCTGCTTCTGTTGCTTTCTGTGGGTTTTTTATCAGTCACTTCAGTACGTGTTCGACTTGCGTACTGACTTGACGTAGTCACCAGCGCAACGGAATATTAATTAAAAAACAGAAAGCAGAGGTTCTTCAAAAAATAAAACGCGTTAGTGAGTGCCGAAAAAACACAGTGAAATCGATAAATCGTTTGTGCATATGCATGTGTGTGCAGCTTTGAACTACACATCACTAGAATAGTGCTAACTGTAAAAATTGACAAAGAAGAGGAAAAACACAGGCAGAGAGAGAAAATAACACAAGTTACAAGTTAACGCATAAAATGTGCAATTAAAGATCGCCTTAAAACCAGGAGAGGAGACACCAAGACAGCGAGCAAGGGATTAAGCAGCGAAAGGATAGCGAAAAGGGATTAAACCTATAGCTGGATCATCAAGGCAACGGAGCAGATATAACCTCAAACATGGTGTCGCACTACTACAACACACTGCCTTACACGCAAAAGCACAGCGCCGCCAATCTGGCCTACGCCTCGGCGACGGGTCAGCCTTGGAACTGGACGCCCAACTACCACCACACGCCGCCGAACCATCAGTTCCTCGGCGATGTAGACTCCTCGCACGCCGCCCATCATGCGGCGGCTGCCCATCAGATGTACTACAACCCCCATCACATGTTCCATTCGGCGGCGGCGGCCAGCGCCGGTGACTGGCACTCGCCGGCCTCCAGCACCGCGGATAACTTTGTCCAGAATGTGCCCACGTCGGCGCACCAGTTAATGCAGCAGCAGCACCACCATCACCATGCCCATGCCCCGTCCAGCAGCTCGGCGAGTTCTGGAAGCAACAGCAGCACTGGCAATCCGGCCACCCAATTGAACGAGACCAACAGCAGCATCGGCGGAGGAGGAGGCGGCGGTGGCCCCAGCTCAGAGGGAGGTAATCCCTCGGCTCCGTCCAGTCACCAGCAGCAACATATTACCGAAGGCTTGCCATCGCCACCGATCACTGTCTCCGGCTCGGAGATCTCCAGTCCGGGTGCTCCAACGTCCGCATCGTCGCCGCATCATCACTTGGCCCATCATCTAAGCGCTGCCGCTGCTGGCAACAACAATAACAATAGTCCATCTACCCACAACAATAATAACAACAACAGTGTGAACAACAATAACAACAGGACGTCGCCATCGAAGCCACAGTACTATGAATGGATGAAGAAGCCCGCCTATCCAGCGCAACCACAGCCAGGTGAGTGTTCCATAAGAAGATAGAAGAGAAGGTAGTTATTAATAAGAAGAGTTTTGAAACTGGTGATACCTTGCAGCAAAACTTCTATAGGATATTTATTGATGGTACAGGGATTTCCCAGAAAAGCAACTACATTTGGATCATTTATAGATCTTAGATAGAGGATGGTTCGCTATTATTAAAGTTTTTGGGGCTACTGGAAACTGGTCGCCGTCAAAAATCACTTATTCTTCTTTGAAATACTCCTTAGATAATAAAATATCCAAAAGTAACATCTATAGGGTCATTATTAATAACCATAAAGAAGCATAAAGCAAATTATACTTTACTTGTCGATAAAGATAAGCTTATAATAAAGAAAAATCAGGTGAACTTTTGATAGAATTAAAATTAGATTTATATTTGTAATATGAAGGTTAAAAAGTATTAGTTTCACATCCAATCTGATCATTAAATTGTCCTTCCAGTCTTTACATGTTACAGATTTACGAATTTCACCAAAACCCCAGCTTGCCTTTTTCTCAACTCAACCTCTTCGTCACTCTGATCAATTTGGGTATGTGTATACCCATAGTGGCATGACCTTCGATTCCTCCTGCCCTGTCTTACTCGGGTTTCTCCCGCATCCGCCTCGATATAGTATACAAATTTCTGAAATTCCATATATGTATATTTTGGAGGCACAGTGCAGTGCATTGTCTGTCTGTCAAGCTCGTGCTGTTCGCGCTTCTCCATCTCAGTGTCTACCTATGTATATATGAGAGATTTTATAAGAAATCGTTTACCTGCCTCAAATTCAAGTCCAATGGCCAATTAGCTCATAAAAATCAAATTCTGGCCAAGCTCCATTTTTATGATATTCAGTTGAGGTCGACAGATCCCAGATTCGACGCCTTGATTTATGGGCATGCCCTTTACACCGGACTGTGTGCGAGTGTTTGTTTGCTTGCCCCCATCTCTCCTCCCTTTCGGTCTCTCTCTCTCTCTATTGACTAATTTTGTATCGTAAATCAATTTAACTATAAAAATTCTTAAATGGTTTGATCAACTTTTTCAACAAATACCTTCCAATATTTAATAAAAAGTCTAAAGAATGTGCGGATGAGGAAAAAAGTGAATGAAGTGCGCGGAGATTATTGTTTAAATTTGAAAGCTGTTCAACTATCTGGATTTATTTATAAAAATGCATATACATTTTTTTAACAGAAATATTACAAATATATATTTTAATAGGAAATAAAAAGTAAAAGTTTTCATACCCATAGAACCAAAGGTTTTAAACTTCTATATTATTTTATTGATACTGCATTTAAGCCTTTTGTTTTCTGTTTTTATTACCCGTTCACACCTTTTGTGTTTGTATAAATTTCGTTAATTTAAGATGAGTTAACTTTACTCATAAAAAATGTTCCAAAAACAAAAGATCAAGATTTTTCCTATGTCAATTTTGTGCAATTTCCTTCCTTTTTGTTTACATTTTTCTCACATCTGCCTAAAAAAAAATTAATAAAAATAAGCAACAGCAATGCAAATGTCAATGCAGTACTCACAGACACACAAAAACTCGAAAGGCGAATAAACACTCACGATTTACGACCCCTGGGCGCATGTCAAGAAGAATATGAAGACGGAGAAGCAGACGGGGTAAGACGGCGATATCGACAATATCGCCGATATCCATTAAGCCCATAAAATCTGTTGGTATGCAATTAACGTTTATGGCCCCTTGCTGGTTGCTGTTGTTGTCGCTTAATCCAGCCGGTCAAGCCGACAAGGCAACTTAAGTTTGTTTTATTTATTATTCAAAAAACTTGGTTCACCTCTCTTGTTTGGGTATCATATTTTATAAATTTTTTTTGTCTATGCGATACAGAAAGCGATTTAGTAATATAAAATTGTTTCAGGATTAATATGTGAAATTTTATTTAGTAATCTGATCATTTAGCTAACAGTGAGATCTGTAGAATTTCCAGAAGCAGATTACAAACTTACTGACTTGAATTTCGCAATAACAATATTTTCTTTAATCATTACTATTTTTTTATCTTCAAAGATTAAGGTGTTTAATTGAACTCTTCTTAGATTTATATAGTTTCCCAAACAATACAAAATCTCTTGCAGAATCAATGACTTTCATTTCCCGGCGTTCGCTATTGTTTCGATGACTAACACATCGTGATTTTTAATGGAATTATAAAAGTTACCAATTTTGTTTCCACTTTTTGTGGGGCATGTTGCAGGGCACGTCAGAGCGGGGCCCACTTCAATTTTTGGGGTGTGGCAATAAAACAGCGACAATTTCCACGATTGTCGGTGGATCCAGATGCCTTGTTGTACTTTTGTTTCAATGGCTGGCTGGCTGGCTGGTGGTTCTGGCAGGTTTTGCGATTAGATTAGCGAGTGGGAAATCAAATAAACGCCCGCCCTGTCAATAAGTCCTGGGTTCTGCTCACCCTCCTACTATACTATACTCCTCTATATGGTGCTTACGAGTTCTATTTTCTGTTGCTTCAATAATGTACCACCACCAAGGAGTGATATGAAAACGTGGCCACAAAAAAAAAAAAACAAAAAAATGGGAAAGAGTTTTTTGTGTTATCTAAAACGTCAAAAGGTATAGTTGATAAGCGATTCCGTTGCGTTCGCGACGGGCATATTGATTAAAACAATATAGGGCCATAAACCAATAAAAATTAGTATTACTTCCAATAAAAACTAAATAGCGACATTTACGATCAAATCTATGCAATCATTATTAAATGGCAAGAATTTCCAGTTCCCTTCTCGTTTTTTATTTCTTGTTTACAACACGTGCGAAAAGAATTCAAAAGAATCTAATCGGTTAGGAATTCAAAAATATTAATTCTATAAATTCCTTAAATATAACTTTCAATATTAACATTTTTTATTTAGTGATCTTAAAATTGATTAAAAAGTATTTTAAATTGAATTTTACTTAATAGTTGTTATAAAGCTAAATATAGCTTATTTAATGTAGTAGAAAGTTTAATTACAACCTTATTTTCTACACATTAACATCTTATATTTGATTATAAATCAAAAACACTGATCAAAAATCAGTATTTATTTATTCTTAAAATAATTTGCAACATTTCGTGATTATTACCTACTTATATCTTAATTTTCAAACCCATAATTTATTATCGTTATAATTTCTCCGAGGAAATATTTATTTGTTAATCAGCCAAAGCAGGCTCTTATTGGGATTGTCTGTAGATTTTCAGCATTGCCCGTGTTGGGACATAAAAAACTAATGCCACCTGACACATTGAGATTTAATGTGTCAATATGCACAGAAAATTTATATCTAGCCACATAAATAATTGTATGGCGAGAAAGGGAGAACAAAAAACAGAAAAAAGGAGATAGAATATATATATGGCAAGGCATGGATTTATATTGTATTGAACTGCACATCTGGAATTGTTGTAGGATACATTTCTGGGCTGATTTTGGGGCTGGTCCGCGGCCGGCGGCCCCAAAGATAAGCCATTAAAAATGGCCACTAGCTGCAGTCGAACTATGGTTCGTTTATTTTCCTCCTTATCGGCAGTATCAATGTTTGCCGTTGACATTTACCCTTCCACAGTTTCTCCCTCTCTTTCCCCGCCATGTGTCAAAAACGAAGTCAAATTTTGGTCGGGACTGATCTATATAGAGAGAGAGAGAGTGTTTCGTTCGGTTCGCTGGGTTTGATTGACATCATGGGATTAGCATAGAACCAGCGGGGCTGCCCTACCATTCCCACCAACTCTGTTTGTCACGGACTTGTTACCATTGTGTCATTTACTTTGGGCTTAGTTGTCCAAATACAGAGCAAAATCATGTTTGGGTTTTTTTTTCTCTGATATTTGTATTGGCTCTGATATTGGTAATAACCAGAAATTTGAGTCTTGTCGCTGCCAAAGCCCTCGACACACAGACATATGTTGTGTCTCTATATATACACGAATATATATCTGTCTTCATATTTGTATATGTTGTTCAATTTATTTTGATATACCATTCGAGGTGTATCGAGTTTATATTTGAGACGCCCGGGATTTTGAGAGCTTAATTTGGGTTTACGGCAAGCTTAGGCAGCAAGGTGATAAATTAAAATGAAAATTGTTCAAAATGAGCGGGGAAAATATGGTTTGTTAAACTGTAAATTGGAATGTGCACAAGGTAATAGATAGATCTTGATTTATTTAAATTTTACAAGTAATTTATAAGAGAACTGGGCAATGAACTTGAACAAAAGTCAGAAGTTATTTTAAACCCTTAAATTATTATCTTGTGGATACTCAGCAATAGCTACAGATGAACAATGTTAGATATCTTAATGATTCGCATATTTTAGACAAGATCTTGAGTGTTTTTTATACATAAAGTTCAGAATTTAAATAAATCGAGTTGTCCTTGTTCCAACATTAAGATCTTTGAACTCATTTAAATTTTAAATTAAATTTTCTATTGCTATATAATTTTATTTATTTATATTTCCTCCCTACTAATATTTTTATAATTGAAATCAAATCGCTCTATTTTTCCCCTCCTTTTCCAATTATCATTTACCCAGTCCTGCCTCAAGTTATTTTATCAATGAAAGTAAACAGCAAAGAGTGCGAGAGAGTCTAGAAATTGTAAATTATAGCTTACGTTTCCTGTTCAGCCATAAACCATAATATCATAATGGACGAGAAGTGCCAGGTCGAGAGCTGTACGCGATATAGCCCATATCTACTAGGGACCCCGAGGGGCGAAAGCCTTTTGTTTGGGGTCCAACTTGGCCAAGCGACACCGAAATCCGATTGTCAATCAACATTGGCCCACGGCTAAATTATGACAACAAAAAGAGTGTGCGATGATGATGGCCCGGATGACACCTGCTTAAGTCTCAGGCCTAAGTCAACCCACCGATTGATTGAGTGATCGACTGACTGACTGGCGGAGTCGGACGCGGCACTGGTGCTGGGTGAGGGGACCAAACAAATTCTGATTTCATTTCGAGTTGTTTGGCGATTCCTTTTATGAGGTGACAACATTTACGATACGGTAGCAAAAAACGGAAAGAAAGATTTGCAATTCCCCATATACTCATATACGGGCAACGTTAATCGCTTAACAATACAATAAAGTAGCAATAATTATAAAAAACTAAATTAAATGCCCCGCCATCGTATAATGACCCATAACCATGAATGAGCCAGCGAATGAGAATATATATGATTGCGCCATATTTGTGATTTTTATGCCCGACTTTGATTAGGATGATTATACGCTTGATGAGCTTCGGATTACTATTGCTGGGGTCCAGACGGGACAGGGTGGTATGGGATTCTCCTTCTGGAGTAGTATATATTTTCCTGATTGTGTTTGCGTTTGCAACAGTTTGCTCAGTTTCACCTCACAGTTTATACAAATATTGTTGCACACTGACCCGAGGAGTTTGCCTTGTATAACCCTGCCAGATAAGGGAGAACCGACGGAGAGGGGGAACACGGAACGGGAACCCTAGAAAATTTATAGTTTGCTTCCTCGGCCAGAGCTCTACGAGAGTTTATTGCATATAATATTTCCTTTAATAGTTTTATGAAGCGCAAATTTACTTTCAATAATGTGGGTTTATTGAGTTTGCGGTCAACGGTTATGGTTGGGCGCCGTTTTAAAGGGATCCATTACGATTAGATATACATAGAATATACAAGATTCTCTGAGTACTTTTCCTATAAACTCATAACATTTTCAAGGATATTGAAACCCTTCTTGCACTAGAAAACAAAATTAAAAGTTAAAATAAATCTTAAAGATTATTTTACATTTTCAAACCTATTAGATTTTTTTAGTTTCTATTGCTGAAATTTAAGTAAGATGAAAATGCTTTATTTTAAGATGTTAAAAGTTATTAGAAATGGCAGAAGAGATCGATATGCTGATCGATATTTAACATTGCGATACATGAGCCATAAATCAATATGCGACAAATAAGCGAAGCTTAGTTTAAACTATTATTGATAGAAAAACCATTCAATCATCAATACAAAAGAATTTAAAAGATGTTAAATATGTTTGTTTAAAATATCAAGAATTCATTTAAATTTATTGATAATTGTTACCTTAAAGTATGGATCGATATATACTCAATTAAGTGCAATATGCCGGAAATTTAATCTTACACAAGAGTTATTAGTACTTTTAAACCATTGAAGCATAATACCAAAAATTAATCTAAACCAAATTTCTGTGCTAACCTTATTAATTAACGATATTTAATGCTTTATATAATTCTTGTAAAACTCTCAACGAATCGCAGATCTGTGCAGCTCGCCGAACTTAGAGGATCTGAGTGAATTGCTGGACGCAAGCGGTAGGAGGCGGGTCCTTTCCAACGGATACCCATTTTCTCTACTTGTTAACTTTTCTTGCTTTCTGTTTTTGGCTCTAATGCGATTCTTGTGTTTTGCGTTTTGATGCATGCAATTATTTTTGGCCAATTTTGGGGTTGGGGGATATCATAAATGAGAGGCCTCTACCTTCACATATTCCTCTATATCATATAGCCATAAATTTTATTGCATGCATCGTCGACATCGTCGTGGCAAATAATTAACGTACATTTGGAAACGATTTTTTGTGGCCTAAAGAAACGGACGTCTCTCCATCCTCCTCCTTCCCTCTTGTTTTGTGTTTTTTCCTCTTATTTTCTTTGTATTTTTCCCTGCATTTTTCTATTGCCTGACTCGGAGTATTTATGGCTTTAATGGCGACTCATTCGGGCCATAAGCAGCCTACATTTTTTTGTTCCCCCGATGGCTGCCATTTTTTCCTGGCCATAGTTGCCTCTCATTCGGCGTTGCCTCCATCTCGCTTGCTCCACCTCTTTGGCTGGACTTGAAGCCATAATAAATAAAACGAGCTTTCTGAGTCAGACTTGGAATTAAAGAGGAGATGGAGCGTGGGCTTGGGACGGGGTCGGTCTGAGTCGTCGGATCCATCGCCGCCATTGGTGTGCCGCAAGGTAACCTAACCCCTTGTCCAAACCTGCCCAGGTTGCGTGCCACGTATACATATAGCTGAGCACGTACGAGCGGCATTCGTTTGTTGCACGCGATCTGATAATATTATTAGTATTATTTCCACTCCGACTCGCTTTTATATTTTCCTTTTTATTTTTCACCCATCCTCCTCCTGGCATTTTATAAGGCTGCGTGCCCGGGGCGCGGTCTCCGCGCATCCGGCGATCGAAGGGGGAGCTGGTTCTGGTCTGGGAGTGGCCTCTGGCACCACAGGGGGAGCCAGGAAGAAGAACGTACATTTGCATATACATCTGCATGCCATATAAAGTGTTTGCATGTCGCCTGTTTCATGTTGATGGTGGCCATTTTGAATTTTCCTTGTGTGCTGTAGTCTGGGTTCAATTTTACATGTCCCTCCATGCATGTGACTTGGTTATTTATGAACCGGTCTATGGCTTATAAGCCATAAGCCAAGTTAAATTCGTTCTGGCCAGCAATTTGAAGCAATTTACTAAATTACAGTATCAAATAAATTTATCATTTCTAAGTCTAAGTTTGCATATAGTTTGGTTTTATAGCTTACAGTATTTTTGCATTAAAAAAATAAATCAAAATTATCAAGGCCTTAGCTGTATATTTTATATATGTGAGAACTTCACAAAGTTTAAATATCAAGCTAAAAAATATAATACTATTAATTCTTTGAAGACCTCTAATTTTAGCTTACCTTTTATGGTCTCGTAAATTTTTCCCCCCAAAAATCCCCTTTACTTAACCCCCTAAAGAAACATTGTCAGCCTTAATTTACAAGCCCCAAATAGCAAGGAAAATCTCTCTGTATAACCCCTTTTGCCATATACAAAAAATCCCTCAAGGACCGGAAACTGTTCCTGTAGGCTCTAAGTCGGAAAATAAGGAAAAAGGAGAGAAATAAACGTCAAATCGAATCAAATGATTTTATGATGTAATTTGAGCTAATATTTACGATATAAGAGCAGCTAAAACAGCAGCAAAATGCCAAATAAATGTTATTGTTATATTGTCGCTTGGGTGGTGAGAGACAAAACAAACAAACAGCCAGAGCCCCCTCCTCTTGTATCCCACATTTATGATGCTGGAAAACACACTTTGCCAAAGCAGTGCAAAAAAGAAAGAGAAAAGTAGAAGCAGCCCAGAAAAACCCAAATATTTCGGCAAACACTTTAAGTTGGTGTGAGTAGCACAAGCTAAAGCAAAGAGGGTGTTAAAAAGTCAAGTGTTTGTGGATTTGCCAGTCCAAATCTCTGGGGTGCAATTGATGAAATTGCTCTTTCCGCTCGCTTTCGGGGATTTCCTCTTCTACTGCCGGCAAACTTTCGCTTTGAGCTTTAATCTTCAGCCACAAAAACGTTTAAATTCGAGCGGAGCTAACTTATGGAAGTCAGGTAATAAATGTCTCCCAATAGATTTTCCTGGGTACCGAAAGAGACAAACCGAACGGCAAGGAAGATGTCACAGGGGGTGTTAACACTCAACACACTCAGTGACAAATTAACGCCCGGCGGGGTTGGTGAACCGTAGGAAGAAACCACCACTTCTGTAGGTACAAGCCATTGTATCTGACCGTAACTAACCAACTGTATCTGTAACAACTCTTAAGTACAAACTGTCCTTGTCCTTGGCCACTGATTTTTCCCCGGGGGCCGGACCACATAATTGGCCAGCAATCAACAGCTGTTCTAATAGGGAAGATACAAGACTAGACTAGACCTCAGCCTGATATAATTTATGGCCCAAATGATCTTTGCTCATGCTCTATTTCTGTTGTGTTTGATATTAGAGAAGCGCATTTGCCACAGAGGATTTTTTGCTATTCAAACACCTTTCCTTTGTCGGCATTCAATGTTTGCACATTTGTACATAAAAGAGTTGCAATTGAGTCTACAGTATGTCTGCTAGTGTTTTGCCAGGAATTATAAAAGGCACTGAAAGATCTTAGGGGGTTATATATACTAGCAATAAATCATTAAAAAATATATTGTAAAATAGAGTTCAAAATTATTATTTAATACCTCATTTAAAGAGGAACTAATTGAAATTATAATAAGAAATAATGAAAACAAGTAATATATTTCGCACAGTGAATACTTCTTCAGCAGGCATCAATAGAGGGAACCCGCAGAAACCAATCAGACCATAAACCCAGCTAGACAACACACTCGACGCGTGAAGAACAACCATTAAAGCTTATCTGGACAAATGCTGAACGATTTTCCAGTTCTGTAACTCCACCGATATTGATACAGACCTCAACTGGGATTAGGAGAGAGAGCCTACGTTCCTCCACCCAAGTTGGACTATATATAATTCTCCCTTCAGAACTTTGCCGACGGGCCTAAGCCAACTAACTAATCTATCATTACGAAGGGAGTGATGATATTCGATGGCAAACAAACGCCAGTCAATAGCATTACCAGTTCAAAATCAAACTTTCAATTGGGCAGAGGCACTTACACGTGGATATGGGAATATACATATATCGGGGGGCGAAGAACCCCGCGTTCGATATAAATTATGGTGCGTTCACTCATGACGGGAGACTGGTGGTGATGGTGCTGGTGGGGCCCCAGTGACAAAGTCATAAAAAAATGTCACACCTTGACGCACAATTTTTTATTTAATTGCTAATAAAATGCGCTATATATTTGTATGGCTAAAGCCCCGGCCATTATATATATTATGTATAAATCTCTCCGGATATATATCAGACAGATTTTCGAGCACAATTATTTGCCCAAGTGACTTTGGGTTTTTATTCGGAGATTCAGAAATCCCCCTTTGTTTTTTTCGCCATTCATTCACAATCTTATCTGTGGGGTGGGGTGGGGTGGTGTAGAATCTAGCTAGGATCTTAGTGGTTCAGACAATATGGCATTAGCATTAGCCCAAGTTGATCCACATTCATGGCGTTTGTCTTGGCCGGTTTATTGGGACCCCATAAAACACTCAGTGCGGCTGGGAGGGATAGTGGCTTTATAGTTGTGCACATAATACGTGTACGATTTATTAGATTATGGCCGTGAAGGTCAGTGGTGCCAGGCAACCCGTGAACCACCCGGCTAAGGGAAACTGAGAGCGTGAGCGTGCGCTCCAGTTTGCCCCTAATTCCGCACGGATTTTCTCTTGTTTGTGCTCTGCTTTAGGTGTGAGAAATTGGAGCCTCCAAGTGGTAACCAGATAAAGCCTTTACCTGTGTGTTTTCCTGAGTCTTAGCTACAGATAACCTCAATGAGATGCAACGTCTTTGGAGTTGTGCTGTGTGGCTGAGCTTTTCTGATCCACAGATGGTCGAAACGAGGTCGAGATGTAGGAAGAACTGAGCTAGAGTGATTCATTTGGTTTAATAACTATGTAAATAGGTTTGATTTATGGACTCTAAAATAGTTTACTATTTTTCTTGAAGAATTTTTGAAATATATTTAAATAAAACTGGTTAGGATTTTATATTTAAATAAGTCAGTAAATATTTAAAGAGGTTTTTTTAGAATTTCCTATACTCTGTAGTCCAAACTAAAAGCTATGAACACTTCCAAAGCTTTCTTAAATAAATCTAACTTTCTATATTCATAAATGAAATGTTAAATAGAAACCCAGTTAAACTAGAAGACAGCTTGTCAACTAATTAACTAATTCCTTCAGTAAAATTCCTCTCCCCTTATCAACTCGTGCTATTTTCTTATGTCCATGAATACCTCTTCTTGAGCTCCTTTACGTAACTATCCCAACACCTACGAGAATAGTTTCCGACTCATCTTACTCATAGCTTGCCTCACATTGCGAAATCATCCGAAAATATGTTTTATTTTCTACAATTTACTCGGTAAATCCTCGAAAGCTGATAATATTGTTGTTTTAATTTTTCTTTATTTGTGCACTTCCTCAAATCCGTCAAGTCTGTCTAAACAAGTTATTTTTTTTTGTTCTCTGTGTTGGATTGCTCTGGCCCAAGCCCACACTTTATCAGTGCTTAGATTGGGGCCCAAGAACACGCGCAAGAAGATTTTCCCTCACTGAGGGTACAAAAAATGGCAAGGCAGACTGAAAATTTTAGATTTATTAAGTGAAGCAAAAAAAAAACTAGATTATGAGTGTGTACTTAACGGGGTTTTAACATTATTCTTCTCCCGAGCTATTCCTTATGCGATTGCCACATTAGACTAAGCAAAGAGCGACAGCCATAAATTCACGTCTAAACAAAGTGTAAAGAACAAATAGAAGAGTGAGGGAGATAAGCGGGCAGAAGCAAGGGTTTAATGGAGTTTTTTGCTTTAGGTTCTTCAGAAGAGAGGTATTTTTTTTGAGAATTATATACAAGTTATTTTTGTTTTATAATTATTGTTACAATTATAGGTGTATAAAGAGTTCAAGTTCCTAATTTATATTATATTTCTAGCTATTTTTTGTTTAATTATTGCCTTTTTACCCCACAAATAGTTTTTTCAATGGGTTTAAGCTTCACCTTCTTCATTATTTTCAATTATTTTTATTTTATATCAATTGTTATATCATTATTAAAAGTCATAGATCATATATCATTTACCTTATTAGTTTGCAGGGCATCTTGAGGTCTTTAACACCTAGTCTTTGTTTTTACCTCTCCCCTCGGTCCCTTTCTCTCCGCCTATATCTTTTTCTGTTGCTGGTGAACTTTATCATCTGTGAAAATATTTGTTTGTTTGCTCGATTTTAATTGTGAGAACACTACGTATACGGTACACCGAGGGCTGTACATAAAAAATTAGAGCAAAATCCCCAACCCGAAATGCTGTTTGCTCAGAAATATATGTACTCTGGCTGAGTGTGGGTGTGTTTATCACGTAAGCAGACTGTGCCACGATCCCGTGGCCTTTTTCATGCCTTTGCTGCAGCTCATCCAAATCTTCAGTGTTGTTCTTAGTTTTTCTATTTTTTCTCGGTGTTTGTGGTTTTCTTTTTCTGTCATTTGTTTGAATTTTGATTGACTAATTGCGCAGCTCAGCGCCAGGTAGACCTGCTTTCCTCTCTCACGACTCTACGAAGAATTGCTATGACAGCGATGTCGGCTTTTTTGTGAATTATTTTTCATGTTTACCGCTTCGACTTCGGGTGGTGGCTCCAATCTTGCTATATTATGGCATGTGACAGCTTTCTATGGCTATCATAATTTAAATATTGTCATCTATTATGATGAGATGAGCCGGGAAGAAACATGTTTGTCCACCTGACGCCAGTCACTCCACTGGGTTGACACCCATTTTAAACAGGGAACGAGGCGACTTGGCAACTTGGCAACTCGGTAAATCGCCAACTTGGCCAAGAGTCATGGCCCTCTGACGACAATCTCACACATGATCTTGAAAGATTTTAAAGATGCTTAGGTTTGCTTTCCACTAGATGTATTCCTCTTGGCTTAAATTTATTTTATTTCAAGTATTAAAGTGAAGAAAGGACAGGAATCTTAACAGAGTCTTTAACTTGATCAAAGGATCGAGGTAAACACATAGATCTTAAGAAGGTTTTAAAATTCTTTTTTAAGCATGATGATTATATCTCTTTTAATTATTGCAACTATATTAAAACATTAGCAAAGATCCAAGTTCTAGCATGATTTTCTAAATTAATTTATCATAGATTTGACAATTCAACTAATCAATGCATCCTTCTATTTCTTCCTATAGGAAAAACCCGCACTAAGGACAAATACCGCGTGGTGTACACCGATTTCCAGCGCCTGGAACTGGAGAAGGAGTACTGCACGTCCCGTTACATCACCATCCGGCGTAAGAGTGAGCTGGCGCAAACACTGTCGCTATCGGAGCGCCAGGTGAAGATCTGGTTCCAGAATCGACGGGCCAAGGAGCGCAAGCAGAACAAGAAGGGCAGCGATCCCAACGTCATGGGCGTGGGTGTGCAGCACACGGACTACAGCCAGCTGCTGGATGCCAAGGCGAAGCTGGAGCCGGGCCTGCATTTGCCTCACGCCCTCACCCATCCGATGAATCCGATGGCCGCGATGAACATTCCCGCCATGCGCCTGCATCCGCATCTGGCCGCCCACAGCCACTCGCTGGCGGCGGCGGCGGCGCATTCACACCAGCTGCAGCAGCAGCACAGTGCACAGATGTCCGCGGCGGCGGCAGTGGGAACGCTCTCGATGTGACACGATCCCTGCTATGGGAATGGGAACGGCAACGGCAGCGGCGGCGGCGGTGGCAGTGAGAACAGCTACATGGAGCCGCATCCCCAGCATTCCCTGATGGGGGAAACCGAGAGGGGCTCGGCGTACAGTGGTCCCTCCCTCGCCTTGGACTTGGCTTAACCCTTGGGTCGCGCAGTCAGACTGTTTCGGCCCCCGTGCGGGTTTTAGATTAATATAAGCTTAAGTGAGGAGTGCAGTTAACGTTGCACCTGGAATATTGCACGTTGTTAATTTTTGTGATTGTATATTCCTGGTGTTCGCACGCTAACTCCGACTCCGTCCTGTCACCAAGTCCGTTTCAAAACACCCTCCTTCTTGTATGTATTTTGTTTGTTTTTGTTCAAAGTAATTTAAATTTAAAGTAAATGTTTAACTAGTAGGTCCTAGCTTCTAAGTTGCCCGAGAAAAACAAAAAACAACGAAAATTCACAATAGCCGTCCCAGCCGTTTACAGAAATAAATAATTACAAGAAGCTTAACAATAATTTTAGTGAAAGCAATTAATTTTAAAGCGCAACTTGATTCTTCACCCCGTGTAAATATCCACATAAAAGTGTTTTAACGTTTATTACTTTTATACATCGTAATAACAATTAGCCTTAGTCTCTAATCTAGTTGTACTAAATGTAAAAGTAATGCATCATTATCGAGCACACAAGCAAAATTACCATATAAATAAATATTTTTAACGTTCTCGCCCACAGTTTTAGCGTGTTCAAATGATTTCTTTAGTTCAATTACGGCGGCAATTAATTTATAACTTGTGTACGTATGTAAGTGTGTATATGTGCTTAGCTATTTAAATAAACTATGAAAAACAAACAAAAAAAAAAACAAGGAACTGGGTGACTTCTTAATTTTTCGTTGGGGTTAATAGGGGTTAATTATTAACAGTTACGCTCCACCTATCAAAATCAACAACACCAACAAAGGCGTCGAACTTCCCTCGGTTCGTGCCCCCACCTTCACCTCCGCTCGGCCATTACAGCTAATGGTACTATCGTTGGCTCGCTTCCACTCACGCCTGACCATTGGATCAGCTGTCATACTGTATCTGACGGATGCATTTTGTTTGCAATTGGTGTGGTTAATGTTAGGTCAATTAATTTTAATTGATTTGATGTGAATTTAAGAACGGAAGTTAACAAATCGAAAATTTTTTAAAATTGTATGTATATTTTTAAATCATTAAGTATAACATTGCGATATTATTTTAAGTTGTGCGATATTATTTTTAGGTCTCTGGTTTTTTTTTATAAATATTTGTCGTGGTGCCAAGTCTAATTCATAAAAATATTATTGTTAAATTTATCGCACTAGAAGGTTTTAAGTTTAGTTTAGAATTAAAAAAAAAAAAAAACATTAAAAAAAGAACAATTAAATTTCAAATTTAATGTGGGCTTTTAGAAAATACTGATTGTATCGGTAAAAAAAAATTTGGGATGTGAAGTGTTCTGAAAACTAAAGTAATTACATAAATTAAGTTTGAAAAAGATTTGATGGAAGAGTTTCGGACAGAAAAAAAAATGGTGTGATAATTAAACATTATGTCAATAGTTTTTAAAGAAAAATGCTGTTTACAAATATTATGTCTAATAAAATAATTTAACCCAAACGAACGAAACAAAATTACGCTTAAAAATTATCCCAAATAGATTCCTTCCTCAGTAATAGTATTTTTAAAACATATTCAGTTAAATCTCAGCACTCTAAAATAACTTAACAGTAAATATTACTACAATAGTTTTAAAACTTTACTTTAGACACATACAAAACAGAAAGCTTAGACAAATCATTTTTTATTTAATATAGTTAAATATACTCATAAAGAATTCACTTTATTATTTAATTTGTTATATAAGATAGCCTCAAATTTCAAACTCTTTAAATAGTTTAGTGATAATAAGTTGTTCAGATTATTGATCGATGATCCATGGTAATCCAAAGTCGCTTTATATTCCCCAATAAATAATAAATTCAAATGAAATCCCAGCTATAGTATATGCAGTGCAAAGGAACAAGCCCATTCACTTGGCGCCCAGCCGTCACAACAAACTGGCCGATCTGAAGTGCCAGACGATAGGAGCCTTTGGCATATAGTATGAGTACAAGTATAAGAAGTATAGTCTAGTGCTGTACCCGGCTGGGACGGGACTCTTGAGGGGTTGATTTATAGGGCCGGGCGATTAGCAGAATCGGAAATGTCAAAGCCAGAGCGACGAGAAATATACAACCTGTCCCTGATTTTGATACACACTGCGTTTCCAACCGAGGAGAACCGTGACCGAACTGGGAAAAACGTTTTGAGATTAAAGCAGCGACAGTCAGGGTTTTGTTTCCAAAAAAAAAAACCGAAAATATTTTGACTTTTATGTGAGCAAAGATGCAAAATAGCCAGGGAGACACATGCATTGCCGCCTTGGGCCGGATAAACCCGATAAAGGAAGTTGGACGACGTTTTCGCACCTACACGCTAAAAAAGATACACCAAATTGGGAGCGGACTGCAGTGTGTGTTTGCATTTGTTTCTGTTTCGGTTTCGGCTTCGTGCACAAGTCGAGAGATCGGTGAGATCGGCGGAGATATATGGCATATATTGCTCGATTTGGTGGAATTGCCTCGCTCCACAACCCGTTGCCTGGCTGCACTCTGGACGCCGGTCGGTGGTCGCTGGCCTTTGGTCATCCTGGCGTAACGAAATTGTTTTTTGACTTTTGCCGACGCCTTTTGTTTTGGTTCCTTCTCGGTTTTTTTCTTGTTTTCCGGCTACTGCATTACACAACAGGCCTCTGCCAAAATTACGTCGAATTCACAGCTTATGTTTTGCGTCCGCCATTTCCTCTCCCCGACTTATACTGACATTCTCAAAAATGGATAAAATGCATCACGGATATTCGGGCATCTCTTACTCAGCCGGCTGATTTATGGCCAATGTATCTCTGGTTTCAGGCAAAGGCCCTAGTAGTTGGCCAATGGAGGGAAGGGGATCGTACATACATCCCGAATGGGGGCCATAAAGAGTGTACGGAGCGATCTCACTCAGATCACTCACGAACGGGATATCACTTTTATGGCAGCCATAGTTAAACAGCGAGAAAAATGTGTGTTGTAAATATATAAAGGAAGTTGGGGAAAAAACTCAATTTGGAACAAGATGATAACTTCAGGAAGTATGTATACTTTGGCAATTGGATCAGGACAAATCGATCATAACTCAGCCAAAAATGCATTAATTTTAATTCGGAAAGCTATTTTGTGTTGGGTTTTGTTGGGTTAACAAATAAGCATTTTAAATTTAATTTAAAAAAAATGTTTTTTTTTTTCAATTTTTGCAAATTTTTATGATGTAACCCCTTAAAAAAAATTGAAAAAATTAATTTTTTTTTTTTGTGGCGCATATGGCTAGATCAACTCGGCTGATGTTGCTGATCAAGAATATATATGATTTATAGGGTCGGAAATGACTCCTTCACTGGGTTTTAACCTTCTGAAATAAACCTTCTAAAATAATAATACCCAGCAAGGATAAGATACATCGTATATCCTCGGATCCAAATTTGTAATCAAGCTTTAAATGTCAAAAAGAAATGTGAAGTATTCTTGAATAATTAGAAAGATATTTATTAAAATTATGGAAAACAGAAGGAAACTTTTATCAGAAAGATAACAAAAAACAAATTAAGATATACCAGAGATGTATCATAACTGAGAATAGATTAATGACTTCAATATTTATATTATTGAATGAAAATGGTTATTCAATTATGGAGCCATAAAGGCTTGACCATAAAACGAAATAAATTTATTTAAATAAAAAATATTTATAATTTGTTAAAGCTTATTTTACATTAAAATAACTGCTTTCGAGGCATTCGAATTTTTCTGAGTGTGCCAGCAATATGGCTGCTAATAGGGTCCAGAGCAGCAGTTGCCCCTCCTCCATTGGCAGCGCCAACCCTCTTCCTCGTATCTTAATTGGCACCCATGGGAGCAGGAGGATCGGATCGTCAAAGAGCGGCAGCGACGACCCCTATGGACATTAAAAAAAAGAAAGATACCGAAAAGTCCGGACTCTGGTCCGGCATAATGCCCAATCATCTCGACTCGACTGCTGCTTACAGCTGCTCTGCTCCCCGATGCCCGATCCCGATCCCAGATCCATTGTCCTAGTCTTCCGCTGCGACTGGCTGCCATAAAAGTTTATGGCTGCCAAGAAAAGTAAGGAAACTTTTTCCGTTTTTCTGCTGTTAACGAAGCCTGCTCAGCCTGCTGCCCCGGACTCAGAGTTGAGCTCGATCTCGATCCGTGATCAATTCCAATTCCCAGTGGATGCCGTATGTCTCTATTAGCGACGACAATGGCCAAAGACGATGTGCAGCATCCAGCGGAGACGGGCTGCAAAAGATTATAAATTTTATACTATATATGTACGTCATACATAAATGAGTGTAATTGTACACTGGGGGAAATAAATATAGGAAGGAATCAAGGGGCTAGAATTTTAAACCTTGAAAGGTAAACAGCCCAAGTAATTTATCTCATTCTTTTAATATTTTATATTAAATCAACCAAGAAAACATCAAGATACTTCAAATAAATATTTAAGAATGTTTAAACTAATTTGAGAGATTGCATTCAATGGAGTCTTTTATTTAAGTTTTCTACTCAACCATAATTTTTTTGAGTATTTATATATGCTTGAATAACCAGTGAGAATAGCCTGCCAATCAAGCTGCCTTTAAAAAGAATTCTCCCTGATCAAACCCCTCCAGTTGCGCCTATGTGTTCCCTCCTTTTTTTGTGTACACATCTTTGAGTTTTATGCATTTATTGCTGTGAAAAAATGTTAATTCTTGGACGTTATATTTTTATTTGACTTTTACATTTCGATCTTCTCGCCCTGAGATCTCCATCCGGCCATACATAGTTGACTCTTTCGATTGGGCATTCATATACCCATATTTACACATTTATGTTCGACTTGGTAAATGGGTTGATTCGCCACAGACTCGTCTACTATGTATTAATTGGTCGGCGGTTGTAAAACGGAAAGTATAAGCGCCATAAATCAATCGATGAAAGATATTTGAAGAAAAAAGTGGAGAACGGGAGTGGTCACAAAAAAGAACAATTTTTAAAACTTGCTATTTATGTATCTTAGAGTTTCTATGACTCACTAAAAGTTAAAAACGTCTTAATTTACCAAACCAAATCTCGCTTCTTTTATCAATCAGGCACCGTAAATATGACTTAAATTAGTTAGCTCTCTATAAATCGTATTTCTATTATCTAATTGCGATTTCTAATAATAGTGTTCATTCATTTAAAATAAAGTTGATGCAAATGCTGTGTGCCTTAAGACTATAATAATTTATGATAATGAAAGCGGCATGTATTTTATGAATAATAATTACACATTTATTACCAATAATTGAATCCATATAATATATAGAAGCGCAATCATCATAAATATATAATTTGTAATTGGTTAACTCAGTTTTCAAGACAGTGAAATTCGCACAGCATAAAAAGGAAGACTAAACATCATAAATTTTAATGTACTTTTTGGTTTGATAATCTATAAAGCTCAACATAAATATTTACGGAAATTGTAAATAATATAATCAGTTAGCTGCATTAATATTTTTCCAAAGCTATGTTTCCATCCGGCTTTTTGTTTTTATTTGTTGTTTTTGTTTTTAATTCTATTTTCTTAATATTTGTTTCAAGTTTCAAGTTCAAATCGGATCGGATCGGCCGGAGACAGTTTGCGCCTATTGTTGCGGGCGTTTGATTAACACACTGTAGCTCCGAAATGTTTATTAGTGACCATGCACTAATTAAACTCTGTCGTGTGGTTTGTCACTGGATGCAAATGAATCGCTGCTCTGTGGAGCACAAGATCATAAAAGCCGCTAAAAGGTGTGGGCGCAAAAGGGGAAAACAACGCTTGGAGCCTGTGTTTTTTTCGGTTCGATTTGTTGATCGAATTGATTAGAGCTCGGGCTGAGATACATCTACTCCGACCGTTGCTGGCCAGGCGAGGGTGTAATTAATCACAGCACTCAGGTTCGTCACTTGACCAAAAGTGCTAAACGCGCTAATAAAACAAATTTACGTCGACCCAGAGTCAGACAGACACAAGTGTTTCCCCCTTCGAAAGTTTCGATGTTCGAAAATATGTTTATTTTCCGGCAAAATAAGAAATTTATTTATTTGTTTTATATATAAAGCATTTATTTTAATATTACTTTTTTTAATTTTATAAACCTAAATAACCAGCCTATTACATTTTTGAAAATGTATATTTTATATATTTTTCCTATTTTTTTTTTAGATTTTATTATTTACTATTTAAAATAGTCTGGGAAAATCGAATAATAGACCTTGGACAATCACTTTTAAATCACTTCCTGTCAAATTTTGCGTTCTTCTGTTTCATTTACTTTATTTGCGAAAAAAAAATCCTTGATTTAAAGTAAACTAGTAATTTACACACTTATTCATTTAATTCTTAATATATCGCATATTTGGTTTAGTTTATGCATTCCTCTCTCGATTTTTCGAGCCCCTAAACCTTTTTATCCACTTCTAATTGGGAGTTCTTGGGTTTTAAATTAACAATTTTGGATATGCATTAACTGAAATTCTTATTTATTTATACATAAAATTATTAAATTATACCCCAATTAATCAATTTTGACAGGCAAATCTATTGTATTTATTTAGTTTCAAACATTTTCTTATCATAGACATTCACCTTTTTTTTAATAAGTTTTATTACAGTTCACTTTCGCTTACCCATTTCATGAACCATTTTTGGACGGCTTATAACAGTTTGTCGTACTAACGCTAGACACCATGACATTTTGAAAGCTGGTCACACTGCTGCTGAAATTTGTTTGTCATTCAACAAGAAATTTTGTAAATCATTCGATTTCCCCTTTAATATCCAGAAATCTTTGAAATTATCATCAAAATGGTAAGTTAAAGGCTCAATGACTTCAGTGGAGGTACTAATCCAGTTCCACATCCGACACAGAACGAGCCATCATCGCTGAAAGTGAAGCCCGTGGAGGTGACCGTGCTAAGCGCCGCCGGCAGAGTGGGCATGCCCACGGAGGCCAACTGCTTCAACCAACTGGCTCATGTCCATCGCCTGCGCGACTCGGAGCTGACCTACAACGAGCATCAGTACAACCTGGACATGCAGATGCTGCGCAACCGCGAGGGCCTGGGAGTTCCCCTGAAGATGGGCATGGAACGCTTCGCCGCCCGTCAAGTGGGTCGTCTACCCTTTCTTACCTCCAGGTAAGTGGTTATTTAGAAACATGCGGTGCGGTACTCAACCAGGGACGGGTTTTCCATTTCTTAAAATGATCAATTGCTTAGTAACATGCTAAATTATTTATTATTATCTTGCAATACATCCAACGTACAGTATCAGCCAAATTTATCTGCATTTGAACTGCTTTCCAGAAAGCCTTCATAGTCAATAATTGCCAACATACTTAATTATGGTCTTCCATCACTTAGCAATCTAATGGACGATGTTTTGACTGGACGTTGCGACACCATCGGTTTTGAGGACTTCATGAATCTTCCCGAGTACAATGAGCAAATGCGCCAGCCCCATGCCGTGGTGGAAAAGTCCCTTGGCATTTATACTTCTTAATTTAGTGCATCTGCTCCTTTCGACATATATTTTGTGTAAGAATGCTTGGCATCATACAAACATACATTCACTACGTAAATTGTACTTTGGAGCCTGGCCAAAATAATAACAATTATAAGAAAACTTGGCATTAAACACTCACATTAACAAAATAAATGTAATTTCTTTGAGCCAAATTTATTCATACTTTTATTTATATCTTTTTTTAATACACGTCAATATTTTAACTAGTTCGGTAAACAAACCTAAAAACTATATGAAATATTTATTGGCAGAAAGGATTGTACTGAGGAGATTCGTTAAGATTACAAAACTGAAAAGAGATATGCTTCGACACATAATCGTAGATTGTTTTTATATAAATAAGCAATAAGAGATTGCAAAATGGACGAATTCGTTTCGTAAAAATAGGCTTAGACTTAATGAAAGAACTGAACGCAAACGGAGGGCACACATTTTAAATTATACAACAAAATTGCATATATACATTACATAATTGATACATTTTAAGAGGAAAATGTCAGCAACTGTTTTTAGCAATTAACAATATACTGTTTCTTGTATGTTGTAGTGCTTCTTGTATTTGTTTTGCTTAGTGCTGGGATTATGTAGCTTCGATTACTGAGATATTCCATTGATTATTCCGATAGCAATAGATTCTTCATGTATATTCTTTGTCTATATGCAAGAAGGCGAAGGCGCGAAAGCTTATTCGTAGATTTTGCTGCAGTGTGTCTCTCCATTTTCTAGTAGATCCAATTGACGGGCACCCACTGCTCCTCGTGGCTCATCTGATCGAGCGTTTCCACCACCTGACGGAACGTCTCATCAAAGTCCACATTTACGATGACCATGTCAAAGTACTTCTCGTACTTGCGCTGGACAAAGCTGCTCTCCTCGACAGTGGCCACCAGGTCGTCGTCCTGTTGAAACGAACGATACAAATCGAATGTGTTAAGCAATGTTTGGGCGTTCAGGCAGAGATCTAAAAGGGCTACAAGGGTGGCCTACGTGCATCAAGCGGATGAGTGATTTCATCACATTTGAAATGTACATTTTTTGTTTAGTAAGGCACCCAGGACAACTTTACCTCATAGAGCGATGCTAGGGACTCGAGCGTACGGGCGCGTCTGGAGCTGAATCTTATGGAACTCTGGCGATCAAACTGTGGATATATACGTGTGCTCGGATTAGAGGAGTGCCTTCTAGGGGATCTAGCTAAAACATACTGATAAATTCCTATTGGACCCTGTGGCCCTTCGATCCGCATAGATAGTTTTGAGCTGCTCCATTCCCGGTGCTGCAATGAATATGACAAATGGCATCAGTTCCTGGCTGTTGTGCAGGATCTTCAAGGCATTCGGTGCGCAGTCCAGAATGCACATCCGTCCGCTATTGATCACATCCTTGATGGACTGCAAGTGGGTGCCGTATAGGTTGCCATTGTGCTCGCCGTACTCCAAGAACTCGTTCTGTTTCACCGCCTCCTCCATCTCCTCGCGGTCCATGAACCAATAGCTCACGCCGTTTTCCTCCAAGGCGCGCTTGGGGCGACTGGTATCTGGAGTAAATATTGGTTAAAGTCATAAAATATCATTAACGATTTATATTTTCACAAAGAAATTAACTTCTTTCTTATTAACGACTTACGGGGAATGACAGCTCCAAACTTGTCCACATCGCTGTTGATAAGACGATTCTTGAGCGTTCGCCTGCCAACTCCGGAAACACCGATGAGGACCAGGGTTTTCCTTCGGAAGGGAGGCATGCGGGTTACCTCCTCATAGAGCAATAGTTCCGCCTTGTCGAATTCGCAGTTTGCCACCGATCTGTACATGGTCTTTCGCTTCCGTTTCGAGATCTATTTCGAAAGAATAATTTAAGTATAATTTAAAAAGATAAAAGGAATAACTGAAGGACTGACCCTTGTGCCACAAATTCCTATTTTGTGCACATAATCCGCCTCGGGGGCCACAAAGGCTTTGCGCCGCTCCTCGAGCTCCTGGGATGGAATCAAACCGATTTTATCAGACTCCGCAGTTATGTTCTTGGCCTGCCACCAATTGGGATCTTTGACATTGATGATCTGCAATTAATTTTAAATAATTATTTCAAGAATTAAAGTGTTGAATTAGTTTTCAAAACTCACTTGCAAAATATCTCCAGACTTAAAGGCTAATCCAATGTCCCTGCAGGGCAGTAAGGAATCCTCCGAGGGATTGTATGTGAACAGGGCACGCATGTAACACTGTTAATAAGTAAAAAAAGTTTGTGAATTAAATTTATTTATTTTTTTAAGTGGTTTATGATTGCCAAAACCATGATTTACTTACTTAGCTGCAAGTGATTTGAGAATTTTGACGGTAATTTGTTCTGAGATCAACTATTATTTGATATTAATAAATGATTAAGCTAATTAGAGGGAGTATAAGCCTCTTAAATAAATGAAAACACGTCATAAAATATATAAATTCAATTTTATATTAAAATTCAACTACATTTTTCATTACCAAATCGAGATAAAGAGCTAAATATCTATGGCATAACAAGCGTACAGAAAAATAAACTTTTCTTTAATTGATTTAAGCTTTATTTTAATATAAAGTAACCTCATTATTTGAATTTTTATGAGGCTCAACTACAAGCAAAACTAGTAAATTATAATTAATCATGCAAGCAAGCAGCAATCTGTTTTGGGATGTATGTGTCCCAATTTTATATTTTATTTTTAACATAAGCAAACATCAAACTTACCGTTAGCTTCTTGCCCGTCTCGAGACTCGCGATGCCATTCTGTTTTACCTGACCCCCACTCACAGTATAGCGACCGCTCTTGATCTCCTCATCGACATTGGGTCCGATCTTCAAGGTGAGATTCTCCTTGGCCCGCGACACCTCCACTTGCAGCTCATCGGGGCTGCGCACCGGAGTGCCATTCACCTCCAGGATCACATCGCCAACGTGCAGCATGCTCTGCTTGTCAATTACACCACCGGCTAGGATTCGGGCCACCACCAGTTGCTTGTACTCATCCAGCTCGACGGTCAGACCCAGCGGCTTGCTGGGATCACGGCGCAGACCCACCATCTTGATGGTCTCCACTGGCATCTTGGTGCTGAGAATGTCCTCGGTGAATAGGTAGCCACCGGATTGGCGTTGACTGGCGATCTCTAGTTGGGTGGTGGATCCACCGGCAGCTTTCAGACGTTGCTCGTAAAGCTGCCCTATCTCATCATGGGCACGCAAAAGGGCCTGAAATGAAGTAATTATGGTAAAATATAGTAAGAATATTGGGATAAATATTTATACTGTAAGCGAGAACCTAGAATAGTGGGCTTATAACATATTTTTTTATTTAATTTAGTCAACAATAGTTCGTACTTTTTGCGGGATATGGAGAGAGCGCTCTTGTTTGTTTAAATTTGTATATATAATCAGCTTGGGGTTTCGCTACTCTTGCTTTTCTAAGTTTTCCAAGAGACGATAAAAGGATTCTGACAGGAAATGGTAAAGATAAACATTCTTAAAAGCTTTTGATTTAAAATTCTTCTTCAACAAATGAAAATTGTTAATTAGTTTAGCGTACTAAATGTGTTTTCTAAACAAAATGTACAAAGTTTGTTATAGGTTTTAAACACTCTGTATATACAAATAATATCATTTGAATATTATTATAAAATGTTTTCACAAGTCCTTATTTGATAGGTTTATAGATATTGATGTTAAACCTTAAGAAATATTTATAGTTTTTATACAAAATGATTTCCAATATCTCAGTAAGAAAACCACGCAAAGCTTTCACATTGCTCACGCAATGTTGATACATCATTTTGAAATCTGTAGAAACTTGTTGTGCATTTTGATTTCATTGTTTTATCTTTCTGAACGTATATAATTGATTTAATTTAATTAAGTTTATTTTCTTTTCCTCACTTACACGAAAATGTGGCTGGGCGAGAAGCTTGGCGAGCTCTCGGGACTCCAGACGCCTCGATGGTGAGAACTTGCGGATGATGTCGTCGCAGATCGGCTTGTTGTTCAGATGGGCGGGCAGGAAGAGGGGCACTGGCTGTGGCTCCGTGGGGTTAAGCTGCAAAAAAAGAAAAGACAGTTGAAACCCCGAATGAAGACTGGCTGTCATGTGCGGCTAATTAAATGCTGGGCTTCCTCTGGGGCGTGCCTGCCCTAGGTCAAGTTATGATGCCTCCCGGGCTTAATTGAGTGAGTGCGTTAATTGGTCCGGGCTTTTTCGGGCAGCCTCCAACCTCTCTCTTTCGCTACCACTTAACCTCTTTGAACTCTGGAGCTGTGGCTCCATAAAAAAAAGACAAGAAAATATTTGGAGTCTTAGGTCAAAAATTGGGTCGCTTGCCATTTGAATTTGGGTCGCATGGAAAGTGAATTTTCTGCTTTAATTGCACATAATTTCGTCTTCCGGCATTCTTTGTTGCCTGTGCAATATATTTTCCCCCTCTAAAGTTTCTGAAGTGTATTCTTTCCGCCCACGACAATGGGAAACTCATCTGTGAGTCAACTCATGCAATATTTATGTGCATTCACGTGGGACGGAAAGGCATTTCTCTTTCGCTCTCTGCAAATTGATGAGAATTACTATCTCCAGAGCATTTGATAAGTACAAAAAATGCATCAGCTTTTAAGAACTATATTCCGGGGAAGATTTCTAGGAGCTTATCTCGAAAAATACGGATTGGAAGGATACGGATTCTAAGGAAATTTGTATTAAATATTTAGTTGTATTTCAAATTGTTATTTATAATGTTTTTGATAAGGATAAAGTTGTATTTTTCTTATATAAAAATGAGGTAAGGTTATGTTATATTTCGTATTTTTGGTGTTAAATTAATTAAGATTTTTTCAAATTACTTAATGAGTGACTGACTTTTTTAAGTGACTTATTTTCTTGTACGATGTTTTTTCTATTACTCATTGGTACTTCACTTCCTCTCAATCGTTTAGTTGATCAATCATTTCTCTTCTCAGCAATGCATGCTTCAATTGCTTTATTATTTCAACGACTTCCCATTTTCTTTATGAGTAATCCTGGGACTTGAGACATCGCTGACTTGTGTGTTTATTGATGTTTATTTTTTAATCTGCCAAGCATCGCATTTCCGTTCTGTTCTGGGCATATCATCGGAATTCTTCCGTGTGAAAAAAGAGTGAAGAAGCCCCACGCGACGCGATAATCTCCACCCTTTTTTCGTTTTTTTCTTGCTTTTTGCACACATCCACAATTGGAATTGATACTTTTTACCGATGGTTGGGTGCCAGCTAAGGGCTTTCACCTCCACTCGACAAAATGTTTTCGTCATGTCAACGGTAATTTAAAAAAATATTGTAGCAGCAGGTGCTTACTAATTAAGCAAACTGTTAATTAGACGCACTCACACAAATATAAGGGAAGAGGTAAACAACAACGGAGTGCGTTGTATTACTCGTTATTTTTTATTTTTTCAACATGCGACGTGCGAAGGTTGAAATAAGTTTTGGGGAAATTCAACCTAAAATAAGTTAATATGAACAAATAGATAATTAATTTGATGTATTTAATAACTGAAATTAGGTTTATTGTGTTCTTTTGTTTGAGTATTATTTATATACAATAATTTGCATATTTCTTTAAAATTTTTATTAGTTTATTTCCTTGAATCATTTCAACTTAAATTTCGTTAGGATTTAATCATATTTATTCAGTTGTTCTATCTTTTTAAAGTATTTTAACTGTTTTTGTTTTTATGTACATATTTTTAAATATTTTTGTGGATATTAAATATTAAATAACATGTGTTTTTATTTTTATTTGCTTAATCCATTTGTTTTTATGGCTGTCTGCAAGCAAATGTGTCTATTTAATTAGATTTACAGTTGCTATTATGCCTTTTTTTATATGTTTATATATTATTTTTTATTTTTTTGGGGAGCCACTCCCAAAAAGCGAGTGAACAGTTAAAGCCAAAAGAGCAGCTAGCGTCTGTCTGTGTGTGCGGGAGAGCCTCTCTCTTGGCCGATTAGTATTAGTGTTTCTTTTGAGCGGTTGTTTTTTTGATAGTGTGGAGTTTTGGGTTTCTTTTGGAAATGCCAAAACATGGCCAAGTCTGTTGTTGGCCAGGTTACACAATGCGAGGGGAGGGGACGAAGTAAAACAATTCTCGGCGACTACGTCATCAGTTTAAGCTCGTCAAAGCTCCCGGAATAGAGGTAACCAAGGCAGTAACACACACAACACAATAATAACTGCTCCAATTTTAGCCTTTTCCACAGGTTTATTGATCTGCAGTTTTAGCACCTGCTTTTCACGTTTTTATTTGAAAATGTGGTATTTAATTCAATAAACGTTTGCCGAGAGCGGAAAAGAGGGAGAGGCAGAGTCGGAGAGAACTAACTGTTGCATATGCCGCCCCGTTTAAGCCACGCTCTCGCTCACACACACAAACACACTGGCACCAACACAGCCGCAGATCAATGCTCACTCATTCGAATGAGCCACAATAGACCGTAACGCGCGCTTTAAACCGGAATTTTGGACCAACCTCACCTTAACACTGCTCGAAAGTAACTGAAACTGAAAACTGAATCTGACTCACAAGCTCTCGAATCGAGGGCTAGTCATCGCTCTATCCCGCTCGCTCGCTAGCTTGCCGTGTGCTGAACGACTTGGTGTGCGTGTAAAAGCTCAGCGCGGGGCAAGTTAAAACTGTACGCAGCGCTGTTAAGTGACAATTTAACAGTGGCTCAAAGCAAGCTCCCGTTAACAGTGCTGTTAAATTTATGCTATGGATTTACAGAGAGAGAAAAAGGGTATTGGTTTCCACGTTATTTAATATTTAGTATTTAAGAATGAAGAAAGACGCTGCATTTATTAGAACACTTGCATTTAACATAAAATAATAAGTTCAAATTAATATGACCGCCAAAATGAATTATTTCTATTAAAATTTAGAAATTACAATCTATAAATTATATTTCTTATTTAAAGCCATTACATAAGTTATTTTCCTTAAATTTTATACCAAATATTTTTAAAAATTATAAATATGATTAGTAAAGTTCTTTATGTAAAATTCCTGTTCATTCCTACCAACATCTTTGGTGGTCTTAACAGCATCTTAAAGCCAACTCACACATTTTCTTACTCACTGCAAAGCTCTTGGTTTGCGGCTCTCTCAGCTGCATTAGTAGGCCAACAAGTTAGGCGCTTTTTGTGCATCGTTTTCGAACTGAACTCAGGTAACATAAAAAGCGTCGTCGGAACTGGCATATGTTATTTGTATTTTACGTTGAAAAATGTTTTCAAAACCGGTTTCCTTATTCACACACAGAAACGCGAACCGACTTCTTCTCTGGGGCGTTGATGTCAAAGAGTTGACACTGCCTCATTTTATGTAATATACATAAAATTGGGGGAGTGTTCAACGGGAAGTCGGAGGAGGAATCGGAATTTGAAATGGAAATGGCAAGTGACATTTCATATTTTCTTATCTCGTGACTCGTGGGTTTAATTACTTTCACTGCCTTTCTCAACAGCCGTCGCCCGACCGCAGCATAAAAACCAACAATCGAATCAACCTGCCCAGGAAAATTCCTCGGAAAATGTTGGATTCTAATTATCCGCGTCACGCGATGTCGCTTTCCATTATATTTGCGGTCTTGGATTGTTGTTTTAATTCAGCAAACTTTGTTTAAGACTATGATGGTGGTGATGCAAAGTTGTGTAAGTTTTATACTAGTTTTTTTTAGTATAAAGAGTAAAAGGGTTTTGATTTTTTAGCATACATAAAAACATAATAGAAATTTGATATATTTAGTCTGAAAACTTTAATCTTCAACAGCATTTGATTTTAATCATAAAAATTTATTTATAGAATATCCTTCAGTGGGATTTTTTTCAAAGGGAAGTATATATTCGGCTTGAAAGTAGGAAAATCGTTTCTCATTGTTTTCATAGTTTCCTCGCGTGTTTGCCGCATAAACAGCCCACAATTATTTACTATTTGATTAGGCCACAAACTTTCATGTAAGAAAACTCGAAAGCGGCGCCACAGAGACGAAAATCTTTTGCAGGTCAAGTCGGTTATATCACGATGATCTAATAAAAAATCTCCTCCCCATATGCATAAAATTCAAACTCATCTGCCAAGACAAAGGAGGTCAAGTTTAGTGCGAAAATACACAAGTGTGAAAAGCTGAAAAAAAAAACATTATCCATTGCTAATGTGCCATAATAATGGCCATAAAAAAGACAAAAGAGATGAAAAGCAATTGTGGCTTTAAGCGGGCTCAACCCAGAGAGCCATTTACCAAGGGAATTCTCTCTAAGAACGGGTTTGTGGGGTGAATTAGATTATTTTTAGCCGCAGATTATCCACCAAGAAGGGTTTGAGTTTGACTGGTGAATGATTACTTTGTTGGGGGGCCAAGGAAAATGATGTAATAAGGAAAGCACACGCCCGGAAAATTCTATCTAGAGCGAAAATCAGCATGCAATGCCATCAATAAAGTAAACAAAGATTGCGCCTTGGTGTGCGAGTGCGAATGGAAAACGTGGAAATGTGGAAAATCGTACATATGCGCAATTTTCTCTTATTGAACAGATGCTCGAGGGCGGAATAAGTGGGTCAGAAATTGTGGCAGAAAGCTTTAATATTATTTTTCCTCCGACATTTACGTTCATGTGTTCTGGTCTACTTACCATCAGTTCCTTGTGCGGCGTGTTGGGATTGCTCCGCAATAATCCCTTCAAGAAGATTTCATCGTGGTCGGTCAGGTCCGTTGAGTTCCGAAAGGCGGCTGCAAAAGGTGGAAATGTGTTTAAGATAAGAGCACTCGTAAAAAAGTAATCAGCAAACAAACGAAATGACAATCGTTTTGGCAGCTTAATTGGATTTTTACCAAACTAGAGACATCAAGAAAATAGTCGTTAAATATAGACAGAAAAGTCCTTAAAAACTTTAAAGTACTTATCTAAATTGGCTATTGACATTTCTTGATCTAATACTTAACTATAAACAAGTTTGTTGTGATTTTGTCAGCACAGTTGAAATGAAGAAAGACTCTATTTAATGCAAACAGGTTTTACCAAAAGCAGCAAAAAATTTAAATAAAAATATTATTGTTTGAGATTTCTTTGCTTTTGTTCACTAAGTCGATTATAAATTATAACAATATGCAAGTCAAAACTAAAAATTATTTATAGATTTACCATTATCCTTAAAGCTTTTAATTTTAAATTTATGTATGTTTCTGTACATTTTCCCCCCTTTATTTGCTCATCACTACTCTACTTTAGAAAACCCCCCTTTTTGTTGCAAACTCCCCTGCCACTCACCATTATCGGATGTATCGTCCTCGCCGCTCACTTTGTTGTTGCTGGCCAATAGCTCCACTTTATCCTGGCGAGCTTGACGGCGCGACCGAGCGCTCCACCGCACCATTGTGGCGCCAAGGATAAAAAGAGGACAGAGAGGAGAGCCGGTCAGGGGAGGGGTGGAGAGTATATGTAACAAACACTATGAACTGGGAGGTGGCCAAAATATTAACCCGAAACTGAAATGAATCGACAACAAGGCCAAGGAACTGCTCTTATTCCCAGCAGGTGTCCTGAGATGAGTATAGGAAAATCACAATTTTTTGTAGCATATGTTTATGTTATGCTTTCAGCAATGCTAATAATCACTTGTTGTTATTATTATTATAAACACACGATAGAGCCACGCAAACAACAAAAACAAATGTACGAGAAAAAGCGTCGCCACTCCGCTAAAGATGGAGAAAACAACCGCCTTGTTTATGGGAGAGTGGCTAACTGAAAACCCGCTTTTGTTGCATGCTGCCAAAATCAAAGCTCAGTCCATTTCGAAAAAGCTTTTGCAGGTGGAATTTTAAATGAGGTGTGTGTATCGATTTTTGAATTTTCCTATCGGAATTGATGGCGCCATATACTCAAGCGTTTCGGCCTTTTTAAACTCCTCATTTGGCGGTCACTCTAAAAGTGACAATGGGACCATCGTTGCTTATCAGAAAAATGACATGTAGAGAGTTAAAATATGTAGTTTAGCCTGAAATAAGTTGAACTGCCAACACTGGTGCTGTGCTATTTTCTACATGAGACATCGCACATGGTTCGAAGCGAACCTGTTGCAAGCGTTTGGTGTATTTTTGTTTTCTTAGTTTATTTTTTTTTTTTAACTAAACATTTATTAATGGGTTTTATCAGACAATATCTTTCTCATTTAAGACTTGTATCCAAAACTAAGCTGCAGTGCAGTCATATAAGTCGCAGGTGTCCTTTAATTCCATGACTATTCAAACGCATTTCCACCACAGAAAAGCGCGGGCAGACAGACGGAATTTGAATAGGTTTGTCGCGTTGGGTTGTTTGGTATTTCGCTTGGTAAAAAGGATGCAGTGTTGTCATTTTAGCTTTTTCCCCGCTATATCTGGCTATTTTCAAAAGCAAAAGCTGAACAAATTGAAAACTAGCGGCTAGCGGGGAATATATTATTTCTAAGCAAAACAGACTTTATTTTAGCTTTTTAAAATACAAATGCTGTATGGAATGAAAATATCGGAGCTTGTTCTTTTTTTGCCGATGATTATGTGCATTTCATTTGATAGTGAATTGATTTCTAATTTTATCTTGTTTTAGCTTAATTTTTCACAAATCTAGCTATACGGGCAACTCTGATTTCTGGTCGGAATTGCGGTATTAAAGCAAAGGGAAACAGAAAAACGACGTCATAACAAACGGTTTGCGGCTACGCTGCGGATGATAATCCAAGAAAGAAAACGCGAGAGATTTAAAATACGAAAACGTCGCTCGTTCGGCGGTGTGTTCTCAACTTTTATTGACAAATATCTGGCGCGAAAAGAATAGCTGCTACAAATACGAATATACACAGTTGCTACTAGTTGTGCCAGACGTGCTACAAATAATTCCGATACATTACGCTGCTGTTCATTTGTTTGGGGCGTGCGTTTTGAATAATAACTTTTGAACAGTGAAATGATATTCCAAAAAGTACTATAATTAAGTGAAGTTAAGTTTCTTCATGCAAATCAGATATCGCACCAATCGAAAAAAAAGAAAAACGGGAAATCGTCGTGGAAAATAACACAAAATGCTGAACGATTGATTTTGTAAACAAATCTTTTGATTTCCTTTTGGGACAATCACGGTTTCCGTTCGAATGCGAAAAGAAATTGCAATTAAGACCGTAAAAAGGCCATAAATCTAGACAGTAAAATCGGCATTGCAGTCTTGAGAAAATCGCAAAAAAGGCAAAATAAAGAAAAGACGCCAGCAGCTTCCTCGCAATTGTTTTGTTGTTGTTTTCGGGTTTCGTCGTCTCTGTGTGTGCCTTGTTGAGTGCGTGTGTGTGGCGTGAGTGTGGCAACAAAGTCAAAGTCGTCGAAGCTGCTGCGAAAGAAACAAAACAAAAAAAAAACGTGAAATGCAAATTGGAAAATACAAAATTGCAAAAGAAATAACAACAATAACCGCAATCACAACGCAACAATAACAAAACGGTCTCGCGTGTGTTAAAAATTGCATTGCAAACTAGCGAAACAACAACAACAAACAGCGAGAAACAAGAAAATTGCGCGCCAAAAGCCAAAGAAACAAAAGGATTACACACATAAACAAAAAACGAAAACAACAACAATAAAGAAGTAGAAGCAGCTGAGCGAGAGAGACGGAGAGAGGAGATACAGAGAGACAGGAAAAAATCAAAACATCGAGAGGCAGAAATTCCAGTTTATCTACCACCACATCGCCCGCTCCCCCGCACAGCCTTCCGAGCAGGACGACACTTGAGGCATTCGTGGTGAGTTTCAGATTTTGAACATTATTTACTGCCTCTCCTCTCGCATGTGTCCTTCGTCCCTTGGCTCAATGTCCTCCAGCAAACATTTGGCAAAAGTGCAAAAGTCAAGGCCCCCGTTTCAAAGGCTCTTTCGCTTTGATTTGACCTTTGGCAAAAAGTAACCCGCAAAAATATAGATGAAAAAACTCAGTTTAACCATCGACAGTTCACTCAGACAGCCCGAGGAGTCCTTGATTTTTATGGGGCACAGTGGTTGTCACAGAGCAATCCCATTTAAAATCCTTAAAATCCTCATAGACATTAATATATTTAATTTTAAATGAAATTTTTGTATATATTATCTTTAATTTATGTAAACATATTACTCATAAATTATTATTTTCACAAAGTTAAATCCTTTTTAAAGAACTCTTGATATTCCACAAAACAATAAATTCCCTTCGAAAGGGACTATATAAGAAATGCCAATAGTTATTGAAATTTTGTAGATTATATAAAGAACCTTGGAGAAAAAAATATATTATCTCTTAAAATGCAGTGTAAATGTGTGATAAATTGAGCAATTTTAATATATTGTGAAATATAGTATTTGAAATGCGCCTTATTAAAACAAAGGGTAGTAACACAATGCTGATTAATGCACTGTGACGAAATGTGGAAAAAAATGACGATTTTAATAATAAGCGCTAATGTCGAAAGTAAGTCAGGTAGAAAAAGGGCCAGATTCCGATTGCCAACAACCCCGAACAAGATTACGTGCCTTCTTTCCTGTCTCGGGAATCGGGGTAGCATCGGGTTACCTTGAGAATCGAGAACCTAAAACCCAAATGGCATGTGGCGAATTCAGGAATGCGATTTGGGCATTCAAGCCAGAAGAACCTGGTTTCATAACCGGCTTGATGACGTGATCCGTAAAACCGGATTGGCTACACACAATCGATCCTTCTTTTGTAGTAATTCCATCTCTGATAGACATAAACCGGATATAGGATATTAACCGATTAGTATCCAGAAATTTAATTCTATAGGGGTTTTTATTTGAGCCTTGCCTAAATAGGCAGTTTATCTAAATAATAGAGTTGATTGGTTTTTATTTAAGCAGTTTTTTCTGTCAACTTTTCTGGTAAACCAGTGCTTAAATACGATTTAAGGACTAGTGTTCTTGATTAACAATTAATTATTAAATTATAGACCGAACTGCCGGCACTCCCTTGGCCGCTATAATTGGGTTCTTGGAATTTTCTAATCTCCATCGAACCCGCTGCCATAAATTCCCAGCCTAATTACCCAGCCATTTTCGCACTTATCCCATTATCTGCTTCACACCACTGTGTCATCGATGACAAGATGACGAAGACTTGGCCGTCTGGGACCGAAGAAGGCGCTGATAAGCAAACACTTTATGTCAGCTTTAGTCAAGCCAAGCCCAAAAAACCAATAAAGTGGCATAAAGAATCGGGGGCAATTACGATTAGAGAGCCCCGCTTTAATGTCGCCTCAGGTCCACTGTGCCACGACCTCGCGGCATCTGCGTCTGCGTTTGCGTTTGCGTCTGCCCGGTAATCAAACGTCTAGACACATTCCGTCCGTCGTTGCAGCTTCTTTAGGCACCAACAACAGCTCCCTCCTGCTCCACTCCCTGCAACAGGCCTGCACCCAAAGTAACCAACCCCTTGGCCCCTTGACAACTGGTTAAAAAAGGGTCCCCTAACTACAGTGGAATCTGGGTAGCTCAAACTGCTCCAATAGGGTCCATTAGGAGAATTTAATTATTAATTTAAAGTTTTTTGAGCTTTTGTTAATAATCAAGTTTTGAGCCCCGGTTTTTTTTTATATAATGATGCATTCTTTTGTTATTTACGAAGAGGTTCTACTGTATCGGTGTGTACTCAAACAAAACAGTAGACACCGAAAACACTCGTACATAATCCCGTTTTATTGCACGGCCTGTGAGGCTGTGGGACAGACAGAGAAGCAGAACAAATATGGAAAAGAGAGCCGTATGTATAGAGGTCCTTTACCATGTTCCCCTCTGGGAAACGAGACCCAACTGCAAGCAACTCCACTCAACTGAACGACTCCCGCTCAATCATTATGAAAATAGCGCGCTCGTAAATCGTAAATTACAAAACCATGGTTTTATTTGTCAAAATTTGAAACTTATTTGAACAGGCGCCGAGGAAACTTCAGCAGGGCGAAATCGAATTGGGGTTTTGTTACGCTGCTGCTGTGTGTTTCCAGTTCTTTTTGCCTTTGTTTTGTTCTGTTCGTATCGCTGTGTGCGTGATTAGCATGCCCATTGGCTCTCTCTCACTCTCTTGGAAAGTGGTGGGGCTGGGGCTCCAGAGCCCTTTTTCAGGCCTTCGCTCCTCTCTTTCTCTTTCACTCCCCGCTTGTTTTTCGGGTTGCTCCACTCATATGGTTACACCGAAAAAATGATTAGTTTAATTCTATAAATAACAATTCAATTCTTTAAACAACAATTTCATGGACATAATTTTAAAACCTAATTATAACACTTTCCCTAAAACATTTATTCCCATAAATAACGCAAAGCCGGGTTTCCCATTTAAAATATATGGAAATCAGCAACAATATTGACTCTTTCAAATAATTTTAATATTAACAATTTTACATATTTAAAAATAAAGTACTCTTCAAACTCTTTTCATTGTATAAACAAAAATCAACTCAAATTTAATACCCTTAAATTGCTTTCAGTACACTTGCTTTTTACATGCTTCATATTTCACTTGATTTTTATCTATAAATTTCTAATTAGTGGTTATTTTTTGTCCTCTTCGAGTTATTAGCCCTTATCCTCGTCACATGGCTGCCCATTTGGGTTGGGTTAATGATTGATAAATTGCCGCTGATGAGCTCAGTCACAAAAAAACCCGAAAAATATTAACTGCGATTGCATGCTATTAATCTTGGCTTGATTGATGGACCACTCTAAAACCCCTGACACATCAAAATTTGCGATGAAGTGAGCATTTTTGCATGCTTTGCAAATCCCAAATGAAGCAGATGTTTAATATTTAAAATTTGCACAGATGTCTACTGAAAGAATTTTAAATTTGTGCGCAAAAAACATCTTACTGATACTACAATCAAATCGAGGGTACTGCACAATGAAATTTATTTAATTCATTGCCATGCACAATCTCTGCGAAAACATAAGAGCTACTAATTTATCGCCTTTGTAGAAGCTTAATTGTTTTATTTGTATTTTTTTGTTGCTCCAAATTACGCTTTACATTTGTTTGCTGAAATTACGATTAGGTCAACTACATAGCATATGTAAATGCCAATTGAAAAAAACACTTCCATTTCTGGTATTCGCTTCCCATTTGGATTAGCTTTGCAAAAAAACAAAAAACGATACAAAAAATAGGCAGCAAGGCCACATAGCCGAGCAATTAAAGTGAAAAAGAATAGAAAGGAAGTGGGTTAAAGCCGACATTACTATACTCTAAAGAAATTTTCCCTAAATAAGGCATTGAATAGTTTTTGATAAATATAAGTCAATTTTGATTTAATTATATTAATAATTAAATTAAAAGAAGTATCATGAATTACGTAATAATATATTTTTATACAGATACTATTAAAAGTAAACATTAATATCTAATAAAGTTTCTAGATAATAATGTGATATTTCCAGCTTGCATAGTATCACACTGTAGATGATAACCCATTTAAAGGTAAACCTTAAGCTAACTTTACCTCAGTAAATGGTAAATAAAGGTTACTATACACTTAAGGTGAACAATGTTTACTTTTCTAGGGGCAAATACACCCTGCTGCCATGGCTCAGTGCATGGACCCATCTTGCATAGGGAATAATGTAGGCGCTGGGTGAATGAATGAAAAAGTTGTTGTTTTATTTTTTTTTGACTATCAGGGGAGGGGCCATATATAAATGGACGGCGCACAGGGTGCAAATAAGGAGGGGCGGCGGAGGCCATGTGCTTGATACGTAATCATCGCACTTTTTGTTGCTGAAAATAGACATTTGTGGAGGTTTTGTTGGTTTGTTTGGGTTGCCAAGCGACTCCTTATATGGTAATGTTTTTTTTCTGTGTGGAGATTTTCAAACGCGCGAAATTCGCGAGCTCGATAAGCAGGCTCCAAGCTCCTCCAAAAGATATCCCAACTCCTGCTCAGATCTTCGGAGAAAGATAGGGAGAGTGGGAACAGGTTTTGGCTCGATCTATGAGAGTGTCAATCACAGGGCAACTTGGCTAAATTGAACCTTAATCTAAATTTAATCATGTTTAGTATATTTTTGAAATGTTTAAAGATTAGGCCCTAAAAGGTATTAACAAAATTATATTTATACAGGTACTTATGGGATAGAAAGGTTACGAAACCGAATTCCTAAAATCAAAAATATTTTTAAGTTTAGTTATCAAGAAAAATACGTAGCATTCTATTTGAATATATTCTTAAAAATATCAGAACTATGGTTATGGTATATTTGATCTACAAAATGATCGGTCTTTGGCAAGTTGGACTACTGTATGACCAAAAGCGGATGAGCCACTGAGGCGGTTGTAGTCACTGATTGCAATTACGATTCCGGCTTATGCAATTCATCATTATGGCCACAATTTGCCCAAGCGACAAACAACAAAAGCAACAAGCGACCAGAGCAACACAACAACGTAGTGCAATTGAATCGCGTTTGGAAACCCGAGTAACTAAAAACAAAAAAAATATATATAAAAAAGTGAAAACTTGTTTTTCTTTCTGCGATTATTGTTGGTCCGCCGTCGTTGCCATTGTTGTTTTCTTGTAGCTTTACTGTTTTATTGTATTATGTGTTGCATTTGACTTTGACTTTTCAACCGCGCCAGTCGTCGGATGGTCTGGTTTTTCTCCATCTTCCTCGTATTTTTCCTCGTCATCGTTCGAAGTCACCGGTAGCAGTCACAGTCACAGTGTGCCCAATCGCATTAAAAAATTATGGAAATTGGTTACACCACAAGTTGGCTTTGATGATGTACTGGGGGCTATCTTCAAGGTCGATCTCTATGGTCACCCATTGCTGATTTTCTGGGTTAGCCAATTAACGTTGTTCCAAGTTACAAGTTTAATGCTAATGAAGGCTAGAAAACAAGTGAACATGTGCTAGAGGCCATTGGAGGTATTATGAAGACATTAGACGTTTAATTCCATCAACTTTAAAAGCACAGATGTTTGTTTTGTTACTTGAATATTGATAATATTTAAAAAACGACAGGTAATGCATCTGCTTTTAAAGTGCATTCAAATTAACACTTGTTCATTAATGGGTGAAATTCAATTATCTAACAGAACGTAATTGCCGCAGTTGACTGCAATTCATCTCACATGGAGAACCTTGGCTGGAGTGATAATTGCATTAACAGCTGCGGATAATTTCCATGCTCCACAGCCACCACCAATAATTTTCTGGATTTTGTTTTTTTCTACCCCCTCACGCATTTCAATGTTTTTTATGTCTGTTTCGCACCCCTTCAAACCACCACCACCCATTGGGGAGTGCTTACTCCCCATGCGCCCCATACGAAGTGCAATGACGCCTGGCCTCTCGGTGGTGGGGAAAACGTTGAAACGAGCTGGGAAAAGAGCAGGGAAAAGAGCAGAGAGCAGAGAGCAGAGTAGAGGGTAATATCAAAACTCAACCCCCCTGAAATAAAAAGAGTAAAAGATACTGAGAAAATTGAGAGCGTCACAAAAGAAATAGACTTTCGACTTCGCGCTGCACATTTTGATGATTTCCTGTGAACATTTTTGATATTTCAATGTGAGTAACTTGTTGCATGCGAGACAAAAAAGTCGCCTAAGAGCGAGGAAGGTCTTTAAAAAAGAGCAACAGCAGTCACAAGCGATAAATAAAAACAAATAAATAATGTCAGGGAAAGAGGAACTTGTAAGAAAAGAGAAAAACAAGCGATAAATGAACCCCATTTCTTTGTAATTCCTGTCTGAGTGACGTCAGCTTGAAAGAGATCAAATTCTATAGTAAAATTTAATGGTTAATTGGGAAATATTAAACTATTACCAATAAAATGTTCGTATTTTCGATGAGAAGGTGAGGTTTTTATAGGTTAATTTGTATTAATTTATTTCTAGTAAATTAATTTTTAACCGATGACACAAAGTACCTTAATATACTTTATAAATTATTACATCAAATTTAATAGGGAAACTAAATGGTTCATTGGGAAATACTTATTTGCGACCAATAAAACTTCTATTTCCAACGGGAAATAGTTCTGATACGGTAATTTGTATTACTTTAATTCTAGTAAATTTATTATTTAAGTCAATCATAATGTGTGTCATATAAAATACAATTTTCAAAATACATGGTTCATTTATTTATTAAATATTTCATTTATATTTTTTTATTTCTCGTACATCTTGGCTCACCATTCACAACATTGCTTCCCCCTATAAATATTTTTTGATTAAAGTTGCTTATGCAAATTAGCTTTACTTTCCTTTGATTGGTTCCATTCGATTTCATTTGCTTCTCACATTCGGTTCCGTTTCCGCAACTGATTGATTTGTTTTTGTTGATGTCTTCATGGATTTATCAAACAATATAAATTTCAATTGAAGTTTTTGTTGCTGTTTTTGCGAGTTCAGAGCTAGGCAAATATTTTTCGCTCCGTCATGGAAGATAAGCGAGTCAAAAAAAAAGAGTGAAAGGTTCAAATGCGTGTTTAGAGCTTTTAATTGTTTTTTATTTCAAGCCGGCTGCAATCTGTGTTTTATTTGTTAAGTGCTGCAATTTCTTCAGCGTCTGGCGGCTTACATAAAATTGTTTAACTTTTTTTTCTTACCTTTTCGAAATGATTATTACTGTCTGCGAGCGCGTGAAATGTGTTTTTTTTTTCTCTTTGATTGGCTAATTTGATGTTTGTTGTTAGTGTGTTTTTTTTTGTTGGTTCGTCAAGGCCATTTTGTTGTAAGGCTCATTTACACGCATTATGATTTAAAGTTGAAGTAATTTCTTGTTAAGTCGCCGATGGGCTTTATTTATATATGAATAATTTTTAGGAGGTGGGGCTGCATTGTCTCTATTGAATATTAACTAATCGAGTTTATGACCCATTTTGATAAAACGGCAGCAGTGGCATTCGAATTTAATGGCCCTCAAATTATGTCATAAATGCAGCCATAATCGTATTCATTTTGGGATCTGATTTTGGATGGAAAAATACTTGGAGAATGAAATCAGCCAGCAGCGTGATTTTTGGGCTATTTAAAGATGCTTATTCAGACATTGAGTTATGAAATTATTTATAGTTTGAAAGGGGGATATAGATTTATTCTTCTGCTTAGTAGCCGAGTTAAATCAAATAAATGCCTTAATTTAAGCGTTCATTAGTCAGCTACATTTATACATTTAAAACTAACAGCTGAATAAATAGCTGAAACAAAAGTACAATTTCCTTCAAGAACACACGCCTTGTTATTCTACATACAAATATCTGAAGGCCTCATAAACTATACATTTTTATTGGCCCCTATTTAGTACACATAAAATACACCATATAAAACTTGCACCATTCGAACTTAAATGGCTGCATAAAATGTAATGATTTCTATTTACAAAGTACAAAGTTTTAAACTTTGGCTCCATTACCATTGTTTTTTATAGTTTCCAAAAACATTTGCCAAGTGGGATGGCGGGGATATTATCGCTTATGATTTTATTTTTCGTTTTAATCCTACAGATAAGCTAAGAACCTCTTATCAAGCACTGACGTCTGCTTTTAATGCTCATTCATGGTCAAATATTTGCCTAAATTTAAGCGCTTATCCCCTGACATAACTTGAGATTGCTTAACCGCATCAAAAAGTAACAAATTTCCATAAAGCAAAAACAACTGAAAACGAAGAGCAATCATAAAAATGTTTATTAAATTTATTTCATCTGTTTTGTTGTTGCCAGTGTCCCAGCTATTATTATTCCGACTGATAAGCGTTTTGCACCCGCATGGCTATGGTTCAGAATTTTTGTTCTTGGGCTTGATTAGCTCGATGCGGGATTTCGATTACGAAATTCTTTTAATGGACTCGCTGCTCAGCGCCCCTCTTTTTTATATATATATATATACCCTCTGATCTTGGGGTCAAAGTGTGTGTATAACACTTACGAAAGCGTAGATACTTTGTGGTCAATTTGAATTTATTTTATTTAGCAAGTTTTTCAGTTTCGAATTAAAGCAGTAATTAAATATAAGATGAAGTATATCTCATATAGAATAATGTATAATATAAAGAATTTTATAATAGAGATCAGAGCATAGAGTCTGCAAAGTTGGATTTTCATTTTTAAGTTTTCAAAAATACCTAGGACCTAAAAACATACAATATAAAATTATTTTAAAATTACAGAAAAAGTTCCATAAATATTCTGAATATAACTTTAAGAGGTATCTATCAGTCGAACCCATATTTTTATTTATTTCCACTATAAACGTTTCTGACTCGAGGCAAAAACAAATTTTCTGTTTATTGTACAAAAATTCAATTTTTGTGGTGTGGGGCTGTGGGGCAAATTGTTTGTGTTATGGTTTATGCGGAATGTTGAATTCGGAATGCCACATGTGTGTATGCTGAGTTCTGGTTTTGTTTATAAAACAAATTTTTGTTCGGTTGTAGTAATGCATTTTCTGCCTGGGTTCCAACTTCTAGGAAAATCACTCTCTTACTCTCTGTTTGGGGCCGAAGTGCTCGCTTTTTTTTTGTTGTGGCTAGTTCCAGGGAAAGGTCAGTTTTCAGGGAGGTTTTCAGTCAGTTTTCAGTGAGTTTTTCACAGTCAGTTTCCCCACGCTAATTCCCGGTAAACATTTAGTGTCCCGTTCCCAGGTTTTATTTACAGAGGCTCAACCGTTGCGCAATGCAAACTGTTTTCGGACTTTGTTTAATGGACTTTGACTGGACTTTTGACCGGTTTTTGTCGTTTGCCACTTGTCAAGCCGCTTAGCCAAAATATATATATAAAAAAATAAAAAAAAATAAAAACAGAAAAAATGCCAGAAATTAAACTGAAAATTGTTATTAAAAGCGCGTACAAAGACGACGAACGATGTCGACGCGGAAAATTAGTGGCTGCGACTTGCGAATGAATGAATGACTGAATGAGTGACTGAAGCGGACAGTTGGCGGGGCTGAGGGATTGAGTGAAAGCCGGTAAGCCACTTTGCAGGTGGGGAATGAAAATGACTGACTTACATTGCCGAATGCTTTTGACTTGACCACTTGGACGACTTCCTGTGGTTGCATCTCCCGCTGGGTTGATTGACCACAAAAGTATATAAGTATATTGTATGTAATGGATATAAGGCCGGGGAGGAGGCGTGGCAGATTAGCTAATTTCATGACTCACCTGCCGGATAATTAGCGATGGGCGTGGGGCACAAACGGCCGACTAAACGTGGCCAATAAATTCTGACACGCCATTAAAATTAAAAGAAGCAAAGGAGAAAAACTACAACTTTGATGGAGGCAAATGTTGAAAGAGGAATTTCCAAAGAAAAAAGAGGGTGCACGGTCAAAATTTATAAATAATAACAAATAAAATATATCAAAATTGTGAATTAAACATTTTTACAATTGATTTTTAATATAGAAAAAAGAAAGCAATGTTTTGGCTCTCTACACTTTCTTCAGTAGAAGTAATAAATACTTTTATTTGCTGGAAATTATTTTAAAAAATAAGCAATAAACAAAAGAATTCATTAATTTGAATTTATTTTAATTTTAAAGTTTTAATCGGTTCACGTAATGATTTTTTAGCCATCCGTATGAATGCATATATTCACCTTTACATTATAAAGAGAAACTTTGTGTTAAATACAGATTTAAATAAATATAAACCTTTAAAATACCGATAAGGAAAAACTATATACAAGACATAAATGTTTACTGTAGTTTATATATATTTAAACCAACTTTATTGTAGGAATTTAATAATGTAATAGCCCATCAATCATAATCTATTTACATTTTTTAACTGTGTAGCTAATAGGGATAGCCTTGCGTGTGGCTTGTTGCCGGCAAACACAAGTCAATGTGGCAAACACAAATAAATAGTAAATATAAAATTTCTATGACTAACACGCGCCTACAACAAGGGGCGAAATATAAAAAAAGGGGCTGCTTTTGGGTGGGTTTATTTAGCTGGAACCGGAGACAATTGGTAATTAGGTTCCGTGACATAATTGAGAGCCAGAAAATGAAAAGCTATTGAACACGTACATCTGGAAATGTAATTACTTAAGAGAAGTTTCCTAAACTTGAAGAATAGTAAATGTAAAATGGTTCTTAAAATTATTAAGAAAGATAATAAATGTTTTTAATATATTTATATATCTTAATGGATGTACAAAATTGAGGGTTATAAAATAAAACAAATGCCATCACAGTTTATTTAAGTAATCAGTTTATTAAATTAAATTCCTCATGATATTATTTTAAATTTTAAAAAGACTTGGCAAATTTGCATTTGAATCATTGACAGACTTAATTTATATGTATAATATTATCTATATCTTTTAGATCTTTCGAATTCAACAAGCAACCTCTTTTATGTTTTTTTTTTTTACTTCATTACCACAAAAACTTGGTCCACACAAGTTTTGACCATCAAAGTTTTTACACAAAAGGAAAACTGCCAAGTGGTAGGAAAAACTTATCATAGTTAGCCCAAGAAAGTGGGCAAACATTCGAAGACTCACAGAAAAGAGTAAAACTTTGTTTATCGACACATTTAAATTCGAATCAAAATGTAAGAACTTTTTGCTGAAAATCCCGCAAGAGACACAAATTTGCTTTTAGCCATAACAAAAGTTTCGATTGCTGGTTTATTTATTGAACTGTCTTCCTCTGCTCGTTTCTATTTCTGTTATTTTTGGCCTGGTTAAGTAAATATTTACACCAGGCATAGGCACACTCACTTTTGTGGTAAACAAATAGACGAAAACGAAACCAACCCCACTGTGCTCTATATATTTCCTTTTTCTTTCCTTGAAAAACTCGGAGGGAAATTAGCAGAACAACCTCTTAACCCCTGACTACACGCACAGCTGATTTCGTCGCCTGTAAATTAACCCGTAACCAGCCATAAAAGCACTCAGAGAAAAACACCTGACGAGCGAGCACTCCCCCCACCCCACCACTAGAAATTACACTGACAGAAGCTTTTATGACAGAGTGCTTAGGTGTGGTGGGGAATTAGGGGGAGGTTTTTGGGTTGGATTGTTTTTGCTGTTATTGTTGTTGTTGCTGTTGCTGTTGTTGTTGAAAGAATAGCGATTGTTGTTTGTCGTGACTTCTGCTGCTGCTTTTTGCTGCTATCCTGTTGAAAAATCAGGGAAATCTATTTATTGATGTTTTTCGCACAAAACCCACTGCGCGTGTGATAGAGAGGGCACAAGGTTTCCCCAGGGGTTCAATTTAATGACGTCACAGAAAGAGGGTATCGGCGGAGCGTGACAGAGATAGAAATATGGGGAGCTTGCTGCTGGGTTTTGTAAAAGCTTTCAAGGCGAAGGAAAGCTGGACTACACTTACAAAAAATATATGTATATATATACTATTTCAATGATTTTATTTAATATATTTTCGGTTTTTCATAAATTATTTTTGAGCTTTAAAAAGAAAGTAAAAAAACTTTAACAAACTTTAATTGTACAAAAAGTAGCTTCAGGGAATTAATTAATTATATTTAAAATCAGTAGTGGAGAGGTAAGACTCCTATATCACGTTTTACGAAGCTTTACATTATCCATTGATAAAATCAGAGGTCAGGCAGATAAGCTGTAGCAATTAATAAATTTAAATACATTTTTTAATGTTTAAAATTATTAGTTTTAAAGAATGTATATTTATATATATTTTTTGAGTAATATTTGTTCCCTTATTTATATATATTATTCTCTGTGTAGTGCCTCGACAGCTTTCTCGCCAAGTGTGCCCGCGCGCTTTATCATTGTCCTGCTGCCACCCACTTAACTCCCTCTCCCTCTACGCCTCTGTCTCTGTCTAATCCTGTTGCCCGTTGTCGTCATTGCTCCTGTTTTGGCGACTCCTGTTGCTCCTGTCTAGAGTGGCAGCCATCGTCTTTTGCTGCTCGCCGGTTGATTTGAGGCGGAGTATTTGAGTTAGAGTTGCTCAATGGCGGGCTCCCTGTTCCGCCCCTTTGTAGCCGCTGTGGGAAGAACCACCCCACTGGTAACCACTCCCCTGCTAACCACTCCCACCAGGAAACCGCCCCTTTTTCGTAGGCTGGAGAAATACTGGAGTGGCTGAAACTTCCCCTGCTGTTCTTCGTGGATTTCTTGTTTTTCGGTAATTTTGATTTTTGTTTTTTTAGTTTGCTTGCCGGCTAAGAAGTTGGTCCATGTCTTGGGCTGGCGTCTTACAAAAAGGGGGCCGGAAAATGCGGGAAAATGCTGTCTGCTTCCCCGCTATGTTTGTGTTGTGTGTGGAGCGGCCATTTTCTCCATGGAGCCAATTAGCACCAGGCGGCCAGCAAAAGGAAGCTGAGGGGCAACCCCAAGCTTGTCCTTTTGGCTGTGTCGATTTTCCGATTTCTTCCCCAGGAGGAGGCTGTGCCGATGCTCCTCCGTAATTCTCCCGATAGCGAGAGAGAGAGAGAGCCAGAGAGGTAGGCGGAGAGAGCACCGCCGAGCCCCGAGCTTCCTGAAAAGCTCCTCTCGCAGGAGCTGGATGCTGTGGCGCCTACGTCCCTGCTCGGTGCTTTGTCATCCTGCACACGTGTGGGATGTCCTTTATTTTTTTGCAGACAGGCAGGAGCGTCGGGTCAAGGCTACCGCCTACTGCTGTCAACCAGCTGCCAGCTGCCACGCGCAACATGCAACATCCTTGAGCTGACTTGACTCATAATGCGCCACCAGAAAGGGTATTGCAGGTGCATCTGCTATTCTGTTTGATGTGAAGGGAATGACACCATAATTTATATGAAAAATATTATATTTGAATACCTTTATCTTTAAAAATATTAGAAAAATATTTTTAAAATGTTATTAGATTCAGAAAGGTGTTAAAAGTCGGTTAAATTAATTAATTTACATGTTTGGTAGCTAAAAACGCTTATGAATGTTTATAAAAAATAATAGTAATATCAAAAATTTGTTTTCCAGCTTCGAGTACCCTCGTTTTCAAATGGATATATTCAGTTTAATGTGTTCTGACTCCTAGGGTCTGGGGTTGATTTTGATTGAGAACAAAGAGCTTTCACTTTCTGAAGGATCTAATCCATTTTGGCTTTAGTCCGCCTTTGGCTATACTTTTATTCTGTTTCTTTTTTCGTTCTAAGCAGTTCGTTTTGTTCGTGGCTAAAGTACGTATCTGGGTCAGTTGTTTGTTTGGTCGTTTGCTCGGCTTGCATAAGCCCGTCCGGCGGCAGGGAAAACTGCATCCCCAACCCCCATGGAAAAGCCCCCATACCCCGTTTTGGTTAGCTGCTGCAAATGAGGAAGCCTAAAATAGCAGCAAGCCAAACGCGTTACGTGTTGGCGTTGCACTGCACAAACTTGCAGCAGCAGCAGCAGCAGCAATCGATTGAGGGGTCTGGTTACCAACATTTTCCTTCTCAGCTCGCAGTTTTGAGCCGTGTGTCGTGTTGATAAGAACGTCGTGGAAAGCGAAAGTTACTAACAGCAAAATCAGCTGATTGAGAGAACTAAAAAGCATTCTAACAGAAAAATCATTTATTTTAAACAGTAAATGAAAAAATAAAAACTAAGAACAATTGATTGTTTCACCCTCCCCTTCACATAAATTACAAAATTTCAAGACCTCTTTACAGTATAGTTGAAAAGCCGAGACATGGGATTTCAATTCGTATTCAGACCCCATCGGAACAGGAATAAGCATACCAATATTAACAAATATTACATGCATGGAAGCAAGCCAAATGGAATCGAGTTTATATGGCTACCCGATTTTTCGGGCAGAAGTATCATGGTGCTTACTATCAGGACGGATGCATTTAGTTTGACTTTCACTTAAAATCTATAAATTATATTTGCCTACAAAAAATAAAAAAAAAACAAAACAAAAATAATTTATTCCATGTGAAAAATTTCATCTGAACTGTAAACAGGAACTACATCGAATTTAAACCGAAACATATTGAGAACCTAGCAAAAATCCCTTTTTTTCACACCCTTACAACCTAAATAAATTCTTCAAAAATCTTCCAACATCCCCAAATTTCCCACAAATTTCAAAACAAATTTTTAAGTGTACACAAAAAGTGCTAGTTGACCATAGAAGAGCAAGAGATATAGCCAAAATGCAGCGTCCCTCGTCGAACATCTCCAGCAGCATCATGAACCGCATGTCGGTCTTCGAAAGTGAGTCCAGAAGCCGAGTCTCGGTGAATAATTCATTTGCCTAGTTATTCACTCATTCACACATTCGTTCACTTATTCATCGCTCTATTCATACAGCCTTCTTGTTTGTAGGCAGACAAAAGTCAGTGAAATCGTGGTTATTTCTTTTTGTTTTTCGGCTTTCCACCGACCTGGCTTTCAGCGATGGTGTAAAATGATTAAGTACGGGTAAAAGTGTAGAAAATTCAACCAAGTCACATATCAAATGCCATCACATATAAGGCTGATAAGGTTGAAAAGACTCAAAGGTTTGTTTGGGGCTTAATGTTGATTGGGATGAATTTACGTGGAAAAGCTAAGAGATTCGTTAGAGAAACTTAAACAAAACAAATTTTAGAAACTGTGAAAATGCTTTAGAGGATTGCAATCACTGAGTTGTGTCTCTTTATTTACTTTTTTTATTTGTTGCTCACTTACACACTTTTGTTGTGTAATTTTATACTTTTGTGATGTAAACAGAAATTATTAAGAAATAAAATAAATGAGATTCAACCATTAAACCATGGAATAAAACATTTAGGTATTTGATGCTATGTTTTACTAAAAACTCATTGAATTACCAAAACATGTACTGGCTTAAGACTCACTTAAATGAACTTTGGAGCTCTACTAATTTCCTTAATTTCCTTTTTAATAAAATTATAAAATTGGCAGAGGTATAATAATGACTTACAGCTGTTTCCCAGACCAAAGCCAAACAGTCAGAAAATTTCCGTTGTGCCTTGTAAATAAATATTGTTGTCTTTTGAGCTAGTTAACCCCGCCATGACAATGGTTTGCATTTAACTGTGCTGTCATGGCTTGTTGGTCCCTTAACCCGCTTGCTTGGATAGGCTGGAAAACTTTCTTTTGGCGACCGCAGACCCCAAACGAGCCGAGCACTTGATAATAATTCAGAGCTCTTCTACGGGACATCATATCATAAATTGTGTACACACAATGCACTCCAGTGTTGTCTTGATTTACGGGCCTTAGACTGGGTCGCCTCCGGTCATTCGGAGTGAAAACAAATTGCATATAATTAGCCCGGTCGGAGTGGGTTGTCTTGGGCAGGGACTGGGTCTGGGCTCCCTTATGGAGTCGCCTCCATTTATTTCATTTGCGTTAATTTCCCACCCCAATCCCCACCACAACCCGACTCTCTCTATAAACCCAAAACACATGTGCAGCGCTCATTAACCCACATGGCCTGGCAGCAAGTCGCAAAGGGTGTTAAGGCGGGGGTCTGGCCAGTCGAACCACTCGATTGCGCAAGTGAAAACTTGTTGGGGCGACGATGGACACCGCACCGTAAGTGAATTGAAGCCTTGTCTGGAATGGATGGAATATACCCTGGGTATTCAACTTGAACAAAAGGATTGGAAATATTAAATACATAAATTATATAGAATATAATAATATTTATATCCTAACCTGCCGAACCTTAGAATTTCTCTGTTAAAAAATTATACCTTTAAGATGTATTATTACCTATGGTAACAAGATTAATTTTCTGGTCTTGTAGGCCAAATATATTTCCCCAAAAAAGAGCCATTAAAAAATAAATATCAAAGCAAGCACAGAAAAGAGAATGATACTTAAATAGGCTTATAGGCTTAAATTTTATATATTTATAAAATAATGTTCTCCAAAGGGTATTTTTAACGTCCACTCCAATCAGTCTTTCCCCTACAATTTCCTCCATTTCCCTTCATGGTTGCATTGGGTCAATCCAAGCAAAACTATTTGAAAAATCGCCCGAGACCAGACATCGCTGAAAATGTAAATGCAAATTACGAGTGCAGCAGCAGCGTCGCGGCGGCGAATGCAAATTTTCATTTGAAATCGAAGAAGTTGAATCAATCAATGGGATTTGCATGCGATTTCCGATTGTGCCACATATGGGACATCAGACATCGGCCATCAGCCATCGGACACGGCACATCTGATGATTAGCATAATGCAGCCAGTGGCTGATAATAAAGATGGTTTCTTCACTATTGCCGCGGGCCTACAAATAAGGTTTCGATGCTTTTCATGGCCATTAGAGTCGGCCAAACACGAGATTTCTTGTTTGGATGCCTTTTCCATTGAATCAACAACCACAATTTGCTGGAATTGTCTGAAATGACTCTGATGAAATTGATTGATTGATTGTCGACCGCGAACTCTGAGTGGAGTTGGCAATTAAGGTTGTTTAACCCTCTCGAAGAAGAAGAAACATTCAGACTCGTGTGAACTAGTTTTGCCAATCATTTTAAAGTTTTTATGCATCTCAAAAACCTTCTAAAATATATAATAAAATTCAGTTCCACTTTCTACTTAGTTCTCTGACTCATTGTTTGCATTTACTTAACATTTATTACCTTAACTGTCCCAGCTTTTGAGGTACAAGTATGTATACATATTTATTCGTAAAAGTTCTGCCCACTCAAGTTTTTAATTCGCTGAAAAATCAATGGCCCATTTTTTTCAGACAGAACTATGTCTGTTTAATTTATTTAAGGTTCTTGAACCTATAGCATTTAATTGGGTTTATTTTAGTAAATAAATGTTGGCTACTAAGCGAATTAGCCACAGTTTTAACCTAACTTTAAAAGCCGGTTACATATTATGTAAATTATGCCTCAACTATTAAATCTTCTCCCCTTTTTAATGTAGTTTATTTGTTGGCAATGTTCCCTAATGCATCTCCACAGCCAGTTTGTAATTTTTGCCACAAATTCTACCCACTGAACTCTTTGAAGCCATTTCAGCCATGTCATTGCCCTTTCAGCGCTTTTTCTCTTTTATTTATTTCTGCTCTGTCCCTTATCATCGCCTATTAATCTAGTTTAGGTTTTGGGCTTCGAGCGACTAACTAGTCCGCCGCGAGATGTGGGTTAATATGATGGGTGAACAAAAGAAGTTCGCTGGTGACGGTTCAGTAAAAAATTTACAAAAAGAACAGCAGAGCCTGAAGAAACCAGAACAAGAAAGAAAAAACTTTACTGCTGACTTCAATCGAGTTCTTTTCTGCCTCTCATAATTTTTTTTACGGTTTTACAGCTGTTGTTGTTTGCTGGCTTTATTTCTTCTCTTTTTTTTTTGTAATAACAAATTGACAATGACATGAATGAGAAGAAATATTTAACCTTAATAAACGACCAACAGAACAACGACGAAGCTTTAGACGTCTTTTGTTGGGTTCTCTTGGTGCTTTGGTCGTCGTCGTTGCCGTGTGCATTGTTGGGCGGTTAAGGCCCGAACTGATTTGTGAGGGGAAGGCCAAGTGCCAATTAAACTTTGGCACAGTCAACCGAAGGGGACATCCAGCAGAGATACACAGAAAAAAAGATCATTTCCATAATGTAATCCCAATCAAGATCAATCGCTTGTGTATGGTGATTAAAATCTCATACTATTAGACACTTTTAAATATCCGTTGAAGGTATTATTCATGCATTATGTCAATGATGCTTCTTAATTTAACTTTTTAACAGTGTACTGGCAAAGAATGCGAAATCCATTCACTTATCGCTGAACTCTCCCCATCTATCTTACAGATACAGCATTCAGGCAGAGCTCGGCGGAGGTTGAGAACGCAGCCGGAACGATGATGTCCATGACCAGCTCCCCGCCGGCCACCCCCACCGGTGTTCAGACGGACCAAGATGGCCTCATCCTGCCCAAGAAGCTCATTAATCCCTGCATGGAAAATACCGATCGCAAGGAGTTGCACAGGGAGCTCAAGTTCAATGCCAGAATGTGAGTCTAATATTTATATTCTTTGATGCTCATATCTAATGGAATTTCCCTTTATTGCAGTGGCAAAAGCGTGCTTAACCAAAAGTCGGAACTGCAACGGGCCTACGACAAGCAGAAGGAGCGACATGCGGCCGCCGAGCAGCACTCACCGGATGCGGAAATTGTTGGAGGCATCCCGGGTCTAAAGGGAGAGCTCGGCCGTGTGATTATGGAGCGGGCGCAAAAGCACGAGGCGGCGGCCCAGAAGCAGGATCAGGAGGATGCCGAGGAGCGGCAGTACGTGAATCCTGAGTATCTGAACGTACGGGCCAAGCTGCGCACGGCGCACGCCAACAATTAAGGAGCAGCCGCTCCTCGGATACCTGGATGGATGATGATGCCCAGTCCTCAGCTTGACTAATGTTTAATGTTTAATTTTATTAAGGAGACTCAAAACCAAATTGTGTGCGTGGAGGTGGAGCTATATGTGTTTTATGTGTTAATGACTCGAGAGCGGTTTTCATTTTGATATTATGCAAAACTAGTTGGTTATTATAGTTTAACGTTTAACTCCTAGACTAAGCCATTTACCTGTTTAGTTCGTTAGTTCTAGTTACTAATCTAAGTTACAGCTTAATTGCGCTAATTTTCGTTGTGTAAAAACCATGTGTATAAAGTTTTAGTTTCTAAACGGCGGACCCCGTTCTTCCACAAACAAACAAAGAGAAACGAAACAGTAAGGAATATTATGAATCTAGTGTAGTTATCTATATGTATATCCCTAAAATAGAGTGACCGCGATAATGCTGTAAACAGGGCAATGTGTTAGAGAGTAAGACAGAGAGACAGACAGACAGAACGTGGAAGAAGGATATTGGATCTATATATATATATATTGAACAACTATTTTATGTCAAAGCAAAGAAATTTGAACAGATTACAGAACTATATACAACATATATCTATATACAAATTTAGTTTCTGGAATTAATAAATTTTATTGTAGGCAAAGAGTTATCGAAACCGAATAAATACTTTTTATTTCATTTTATTAATTTTTTTTATATATATTTACAGAGTTACGTAAACGTATGTGTTAATTGTGTTAAAGTGCAAAGTGTTAAGGAATCAATCTTCCTCCTTGGCTTCTTCTCTGGCCCTTTCCAAGGCCTCTTGCTTGGCCAGTGCCTTCGCCTCCTTTTTGGCTTTAATACGGTCCAGCTTCTCCTGTTGCTTGGCCAATTTAGCCAGTGCCTTCTGTTTGGCCAATATTTGGGATGGTCTCTTCGAAGGCCGAGCCTGCAATTGTAAAATTTGTTCTTAGAAAGCAACTCGATTGTAGATAACTTTTTAAATTCAACGTACTGCGGACAAACGGGCCCGTTCCTTCTCCTGCTCAATGGCAATCTTATCGCGAACCTCTTTGACCTTCCTGCGGAACATCTCAACCTTTTCCATCTGCGCCTTGAGGTCCTCCTTGCACTTGTTCACTCGATTGGTGGTTGCCTGCAGCATATTGTCGGCGGTTTCCATATCCTCGTCGAAGGCCTCCTGCACTGCGTTAATGCGGCTCTTGTACTTTTCGATCAGAGTCACATACTCCGTCTGACAGCTCTTCCATACCATCGTATCCTTGGCTGTAAGCTCGGCTAGTTTATCCAGCTCATCGGTAAGTACCTAAAAAATAAGTCACGGAAAAAACACTTTCCGATACTGTCGGGCACAACAGTTTTGTTTTAGGAGTACAAACCTTACAGCGCAGAAAATCTTTTTGTTGTCCCTGCTCCAAACTATCATAGACCCAATTAACCTTATAGCGAGTCTCTATGGGGCTCAAATCTATGAAATAATTTAAATACAACAAATATATAGTTGTTCTATCATTCTCCGTGGAATAACGAGAGCACTTACAGTCTAGTTGATACCGCTCCTTTTTAAGGGCACGCCCTTTGGCCACCAATCGTGGATTTTGGATCCCAATGATTTTTCTCTTCGCATTCTCTTTATTTAAGGAGTCGTGTTCTGCTATTATGGTTTCATAGGGAACGGCAATTACCTTATCCATGTCCACTTGGGTATCCCTAAAGAAATTAGCAACCATCTTAAAAGTGATTAAAATGCATAAATACCTAGCATACTTTTAGGTAGATTTTAAGGTGATTTTAAATCTTAAGATTTCCTGAGACTAATCGAATTTACGAATTTATAAAATCAATAAATTTTCAAGGAACTTTCAAAAACCTGTGTAAACTTTTAGCTAGGACACTTACTTAAGGAGATCCATGAATGCATTTTCCTCGCAGAGATTTTTATCTTCAATGACATCGCTCAGCAGGGCCTGTACCAGATTAATGAGTTCACCCAAATCTACATAGAACTTGAGGTCGTCGAGCGTGGCCTCCGTCTTATTCTTCTCCAGAATGTCCACATAAACGGTGTTCTGCTGCTGTTCGAAGCGCTTCAAGGTGTTCTTATATGACCACCCAAAGATGGTGTCATCGGGATTTGTACCCGCCGGTGGGAACTCCCGCATAACATTCAGAACCTCCTGGAGCTGCAGCAGCTGATAGATGATGCAGACGTTCCGGAAGTCGGACATCAGATTGGCGAACCGCACTTGGAACTTCTGTTTCGTTAGGAAGGCGGAGTCGCGCTGCTTTTCACTGAGGACCGATTGCAGTCTGGTTTGAGCTTCTGTACCTCTTACACGCTGTGGTCTGTTGGTCTTGTACATCTTGGCCCGGAATGCTGTTTCCGAATCCACTTCGGAGCTACTAGATTCGGCCATAACGACAGAGGCCTCCTCCTCCTTCGTCTTCTCCAGGACGTACGGAGCGAGCAGTTTCTTGATAAACTCATCATGGCACATCTCATCCGGCTTCGGCGGCAGTGGAAACAGGCTGTTGATCTTCTCTATGTACTCATACAGGGTATAGGTCTTCGGCTCCACACGACCTTCCTTCGAACGGGCCCCAGATTGTTTCATGTTGACGTGTTTATTCTGTGAAAAATTGAAAGACTAAGGTTGTAATGCTTGACACTAGTGTGTAATGTTGCTTAGTTTTGACTAGAAATACAATAAATACAAACAAAATTATAAATTACAGCTTGGGGAACTAAATAAATTTAACAATAACATAAAAATGATAGTAAATCATTAAAAGGACTTGGGCTCTTTTTAATTTGTCTCTCCGGTGGGTAAAAATACATACTTAAAATTGAGGAATACCTTTAAGATAGTTAATGCCAGGTACAACTAAGAATACGCAATTATACAAAAATTACTCCACACATTCTATTAACCCAAGACGACTTGATGTAATACCATAACTTATTATCTATTATTAATCAGCCGTGTCTAAATAGTTGCAATTCTAAAAGGTGTTCAGCTTCAAGGGGACTGGGGTATTTTATTATTATTATTAAAATTTTAAAATCATTTCTATATGGGCACTAGATTTCTTTCTGTATAGCTTTGTTATCATTGTTGCTTTAATAGTGTAAACAAACACAAAACGGGTCTACTCTATTATATCTTAATTAAAGGGTGTGCAAGCCACAAGGCGACCAGTGCAAATATATGTACTTATGTATGCCAGTGTTTGCACACAGTGCATGTGCCCATCAACTCCCACGCTCGCGCACTCTCGTTCACTCCACCGCTCATGTGTTGGAGCTCCCACAGTCATATACTTCCACTCACACCAGTGGGGCTTGCAGAGGCTCTCTCACACACTGGAGCTTACTGGCGCTCCCGCCACTGGAGCTGCCTCTCTCCCTCCCCACTGAAGCTCACTGGAAGCTCCCACTCCCGCTCTCCGGCTATGTCGGGCATGTGTTGTAGGTACCGCAACACACACACACACACACTCGCCGTCTGCTTTGGGGCTGCTCTCACACTCTCTCGCTGGCACGCTCCTTGCTGGCTAACTCTGGCCCCCTGTTCCAATGTATCGCGTAGAGGGACCTGCCTCAATGTTGCGAGTAGATTTTAGGGAGCTACACCATAAAAATCGGTGACGCTCGTCCACTTTTTTTTGCGCCCTCTCCGCCTTTGGCTCGTCCCCTATTTTCCGTCTTTTGCTGTGGAGTTGGGTGGTGTCTGAGGGCGCCTGCGCGGAGTGCGGTGGGGTTTTCTTCGCTTCGCTTTGCAGCTTTGTCGCTCGTTCGGCCGCCATTTGCGATTCCCGCTGCTCTGTCGCCGAATATGAAGCAAGCAGAATGCGCCGCAAGCAGGATGGAGATGTGTTTTATTTTCAGCTTTCTGCTGCTTACTGTTGTCGTTGGAGTTGGATGCTGCTGCTTAGATGATGCTGGCGACTTGACCTTGACATTTGACTTTAACCCGATGAGATTTAAGGGGGAGAGCTGGGCTTAGTTGAATGCCATATTCTGCCATGTATTTTCGATTAACAGAATGTTAAAGAATTTGTAATTACTAATAATTGTTATATATTAATTTCAAGTTTGTGAACCATTCTTAATTATTTCTATATTCTAGGCGGAATTCACAAATTTAAAAAATACAATTTAAATTAATGAAAAAATTAAAAAATTTATATTTAAATTAAATGGCATGTACATATTTTTTATCAAATATATAAGATTATTTAATTAAACAATTTTGTATTTGTATATTTCCAATATGTTGTTTATAGGGTTAAATGGCATGCTGCAGCCCCGTCGAGATCGGGGCAGTGGCCACTTGACGCAGCTCCAGCTGCTTTCATCGCAGTTACATGGGCACCGTTATTCGCCGCCCGCCCATCTTTTTCTCTGTGTCTCTCCTGCCTCCACTTCCGCACTCAGAGAGCTCTGGCTGTTTGTTAGCTGCTGTCTGCTGTCATCAATTGCTGATTGCTTGTTCGCCAAACCGCAGTTTAGCGCTGGCAATGCCGGCGGCCGCGGACGTAACGGTAAATGACGACGCCGCAACGAGGGCACGACCAGCGGCCGACACAACGACAACGATAACGATAACATCATGGCGGACCAACTGATGACAGCTGTCTCCCGGTTACGTCAGTCAAAATGACGCATCGTGTTTTGGTACCAGGAAAGCATGAATTGAAAACCAGAAACGCAGACAATACACATACGCCCCCTTGCCACCGCTGGAACTTGCAAGAAAATCACCACAAGGCAACAGAACAAAGCCAAAGAAAAAAGGAAAAAAAGCAAACACACACGACGCAGCGAGACAGCGCGCAGTCGGCGTCACGACAACGAAAAAATCCACCCTCGCATCACGCGCCACAAAACTTTGTTGATTTTCTCTCCATCTTCGCTTCCTCTTTTCAATTAGGCAAAGTGCACTGTCTAGCCAAATTCTACCGCTCAGGGGGTGGTAGCAAGGAGGAGCATTGGGGGGCCGGGTGCAAAGCAAGCACTTTTTGACGCCCTGAACAACAAACTGCAGGAACATCGCGGAGCAACAGCTATAAACAGCTGCAGCATTATGGAAACAACAGTGACAGCAGTGTTGCTAATAATAATAGCTTATAAGAATATTACTAACAACAAACTAAAATATGTTCCTATTTTTTACCTTTGTTAAGATTTAAAAGCGATTTAAAATCTTTTAAAAAACAAAAAGGTGCATTTGAATCTAATTGTTCTGTTTTCGAGTTCACAATTAATTTTATTTATTTATCTATTATTGATAAAAAATACGTATACGCAGTGTGTGCCTGTAATTTATTTATTTATTAAGACTGCTTTCGTGGAAGCGATATTTATATATTTATTTAATTTTATTTATTAAACTGCTTTTGCAGTAAAAAGTCCAAGCGAGCACCACTGACGTCGAAGCTAACGCCAACGCGAACGGTTCTTGCCGCTGCTTTCACACAGCAACAAAAAACAAAGCACTCAAAATGGAGGATGGGTGAGTGCGCGTTGGCCAGTCCTGAGCGCCTGCTGCTTTGCGGACAAAATTTGAGCAGATCCGCTCACAAAAAAACGGCATTATGTACTAAAACTACGAAATAGTGCTGTGCTGTCCCGGGCACTGTCTCCAGTGGCTCCAGTGGCTCCACGGTTCCAGGGCTCCACGGCTCCAATGCTCCACTGCCTCCGGCTAGCCAAATGGTGCCCATTCCAATTGGAAATCGCACACCGCTCGCATGGGAAAAGTCCCCAACTGGTATTTCGAGCAGGCGCACATATTTCCCAACTGCTCACTCCCCGCGAAGAGTTCCGATTCTGTTTCACTCGCTCCGATAAGAAGCATTGACACAATGCGGCGAGATAACCAGCTACAGAGCGAGAGGGCACGATTGGAGGAGCTGGGGCCCAAGTGAGAGAAGGGAAAGGGGAGAGAGGGAGAAGGAGAGACGGAGAAAGAGCGCTCTGTGAAATGAAGAAAGAGGCCGGCCAGTGAGTGGCGCAATATCTAATCAGAATAAGAGTCACTGATCGCGATGGACAAAGTTGATAGGCATTGGTATTCCGGTTGGTATTATTGTTAATAAGAAAATATAAATAAATTATTATTGCTCCAAAAAAAGGATTTCTAATCTGGCATTTACCTTAACTTAAATACTTGAACAGATATATATCTTCAAAACTTCTTTTTATAGAAAATGCAGTGGAATACCGATTAAAATTTTTATTTAATACATATAAATACAAATGTACATTATACAACTCTTTTTAAAAGAGTTAGATACCTGAGATGAATTATAAAATGAGGATTTTAAGTTTACGCACAAATTATTACATAAAATATTTAATGTTTCATTAATGAAAATGTAATTAAATAAATATCACCTTTTCATTCATTGATAAGCCTATGTCATTAATGATTTTCCAGATGAATCTGTAAAACAGTTTCATCATTTCAATAAATCTAAACATGATTATGCATTTATTGAAAGTATATACATATTGCACCTAAATTAATATATATAATAAAATATAATTAACATGCTTTAAATAAATATAATGTTCCCTTTGCCATCCATCAAATTCTTGTACTGTTCCTATGAACATTAAATGACTTTCCAAATACCTCTAAAAATTGTTTTATTAAAATAATTATCACTCAACTGTTTTTTTTGTAAACTGATAATTTTATTGGCCGATATGACCGGCACTCTATATAAAGGTTTAGGCTTCGGGCTCTGATTATTCAGTCGTGCGGCAAGCGCAGAGCAGAAAAGTATTTTATTTTCTAGATCTCACGGTAAGAGTGAAAAGTAGAGAAAATATAGTAAGAGAACCGATCGCGAGTACTTGAAAAAGCTCTCCATTAACAACCGACCCCCCGGAAAAACATTTCAGTTCGTTTCCTTCGTCGTGCGACTTTGGAGGCAGAAAACAATTTTTATAGTGTAAAGCGCATAATTATTATTTTAAATATTAAGGGTTCTCTTTAGTGAGAAACTGTTGTAGTCCCCAGTTGTTTAAGAGAGTTCCAAAGAGTGTTAGTTCGTTATTCTATGACATTGAGAACAGATTGTAATTAGTAGCAAAATTCGAGTGTGGGTTTTTTCCATTTCCCCCAATAAACATTGCGAAAAAAGCATCAAATTGTCAAAAATGTTGAATGAGCTCCGAGTGTCGTGGGCAAGTGATTAGATGTGAGCATATCTAGAAGGTTTGCTTATCGGAATTTCGCAATAAATCTTGTGGGGGGCCTCAAGTGCTGAGATAGCGACCATATATAACCCTTTTGACTTTGGGCGTTTACTGGGACAATGTTGGTCAGATAACTAAATTAGTTCAGTGTTTAATTCTTTAACAAAATAATATACAAAGCCCAAACTCAGAAAACTAAAACTATTTATATATTCAATTTTTTTTATTTATATGATTCTTTATAGATTTTGACCATAATAATCTTTTTTGTATACAAATAATTTGTTTTTTAAATAGTTTGCATCGAATTTTCTTTGAAAATGTTGTCTTTCAAATTGTTTTTAATTGATAAGGATGTTTATGAAGTCTGTAAACTAATTAGTATTAACAGCTTCATAAATACTCTCTTTTATTCAACTAATTGTAATTCAATTGATATTATATTTGTAAATCAATCCAATTTTATTCCTTTCTTTTTAAAGTTTATTTTTAGCGTCAAGTTTGTTTTTTATATTTCCAAAAATAACTTGGCTTACCCTTTAATGTCGCGCAACTTCAGTTAGTTCTCAAAACGAGTTCAGAGTCTTATACGCCGAGAAGTAGAAGAGAGCTCAGTGGGAGAACACAGCTGCTCAAAGGCTTGGGAAATATTTATATATTTTTTTTGTACAAAAAGAGATAGAGCGCGGATCATAATGCTAAACAGGTTCATTGGTTTATCGGCCACGATCGTGGGTCGCAGCAGTCACAGCGGCTTTCTGTCCTCCTCGTCGCTCTTAAAAGCCGGGTGCGTATGCCGCTTCTGGGCTCAGTCGCTCGCCAAGCTCGACTTCGATCGCAACAAAAAATAATTCTCGAGATGGGATCGATTTCTCGGCTTTTGTTCCCACTGATCGTGACCTTGCTTATTGCTGGTAGTAACGCCGACCTCTTTGGCAGGGGCAGCAGGAATCAGAAGCAGAACCGCACCATGTCCAGTGGCAAGGCTTTCAAGGTCCTGGTTACCCATCCCGAGGTTCCCCAGGAGGGCATCGATATCCTGAAGGAGAACTGCGAGATTATCCAAGTGCAAAGTCTGCCCATCGACAGGGCTGAGCTTTTGCGTAAAATCCCCGGCGTTGATGGTGTTCTCTGGGGCGGTCATGAAGCCCTTAATGCCGAGGCTTTGGATGCCGCCGGTCCCCAGCTGAAATCCATCTCCACTATGTCGGCAGGCATCGATTTTGTGGATGTACCCGAGCTGAAGAAGCGCAAGATCCCGCTGGGACACACACCCACCGTCCTCAATACAGCGGTGGCAGATCTGGCCGTGGGTCTTCTCATTGCCGCCGGTCGTCGCTTCCACGAGGGACGCAAGAAGATCGACAAGTGGGTCCCTTTAAATTGGGTTTATTTAAATTAATATTAATTTACTTTCATTATTTTCCCAGTGACCAGTGGGAAAACTACCATCTGAACTGGCTTTTAGGTCAGGACATTCGTGACTCCACTGTGGGCTTCTACGGCTTCGGAGGCATTGGCCAGGCTATTGCCAAGCGCCTGTCCGGCTTCGACATCGATCGTGTCCTATACACCACCCGCCGACGCGTCCACAAGGAGATCGAGGAGGAGTTCAATGCCAAGAAGGTGGACTTTGACACTCTGCTGGCGGAGAGTGACTTCATTGTGATCGCCTCCCCCCTGACTAAGGACACGCAGGGAGTGTTCAATGCCACCGCCTTTAACAAGATGAAGCAGACCGCTGTGCTGGTCAACATTGGCAGGGGCAGTAAGTTATCTTCGTTTTTATCATTGTTTATTTATTTTATGGCATTATCTACCACGCAGAAATTGTCAACCAGGATGACCTCTATGAGGCTCTGAAGTCAAACCGAATCTTCTCCGCCGGCCTGGATGTCGTGGATCCAGAACCTCTGTCGCCCAAGGACAAGCTGCTGACGCTGGACAATGTTGGTAAGTGGGGGGCACAATCGAAACAAAATTGGGTTTATTGATATCAGGCTAGGAAATGCTCGTATTTCTGGCCTTGTTATCAGTTTTGTGATTCCGCCTTATCTGCTTAGTGGGTTGACATTGTCTAAAAGTATTTTCGGTGAGATTTAACAAAGGTTTCTTGAAGGTTACTAACCATTCTTACTAACTACTTTTGAAGGTTGAATTTTGAAGATTTATCTTGTGTTGAAAGAAATGTTGTTTATTTAATTTATCTTTGATCTCTTTCAGTTGTCCTGCCCCACATTGGCTCCGCCACGAAGCGAACCCGCGCCGAAATGGCCACCATTGCTGCCCACAATGTGCTCCGCGGCTTGGTCGGTGAGCCCATGCTGTCGCCCGCCTACTAGGAAATTCAAATCAGACTTAAATGGAAATACCGGGCCACTCGGCGAAGTGTGAAATGCATTCCGAGTGGCCTTGGCATTATTGTAGATGAGAAAATAAAAAAAATTATAATTAAAAAACACACGTACAGGGCTAGCACAAATTGCTTAATTTAAATATGAAAAAGGCTGTTCGAGGGAATGGAGATTAGAGTTCTCTCACAAGCTGGTTTGCATGTTACTTAATTATAACATTTTTAATAGGAATCAGGCAATGTGTACTTACTTGTTTAATTAACCAAGAATTATGTTTAGCTGAGTTATTTTCTAAATATTTTTTATCTATGCCTTTGAATACCCTTCACTTTAAATTTGTTTTCAAAGTCGAACAAAACTTGCACTATAAAAGATATAAGATATTTAAATATGCATCTCCACGAGTGCAGAATAATTACTAGGGGAAACTTGGAAAATGCATCGTTAAAAGTTAACTTCACTTTAATTTTATTTTTAAATTAAAAAGTTGAAAAATTAAGTCACAACTTGGTATCTTGCAATTCTCTATAGATATAGACTAATTAAGGGGCAATAATTTTGTAATTAAAATATACTCAATAAATTTACAATGTAAAAATATAACAAATTTAGGTAGAAGTTGGTACCTTAAATATATTTTTTTCACATAGTATTAGGCACCATTAAAGGGGTTTTAATTTCCACCAGCTTTTAATCAAAATGCAATGCGCACTTAAAATATTGCTGCTGATACAGCAAACCCTGTCTCATAAATTGAAATACCCCACAAAAGTGTATAATAACAACAAAAGTAGGAAATAAGAATAATAAGAAATAAATATTAAAAATAAGAAAGCTCTTCGGTGCAATTTGCATGCCAAAATGAGAACACAAAAATAAAGCTTAAGAGTAAAGTTAGAAGCTAAGAGACTGAGAAGAAGAGCAACCCCCTGCGAAAGCTTGAGAATTGTTTTGGCACTGCAAAAGTTTCCACTAAGCAGTTTAGCGCTGTAACCGACGGCAGATAGTTCATTGTGCTTATCATGTCCCGCGCTGCATCCACCGCCTTCAAGGTGCTCGTCTCGCATCCAAATGTCCCCACACCGGCGCTGGAGCTCCTCAGGTCCCGCGGAGCAGAGACCATTGTGTGCCAGAGTGTGCCGCCGTCGCGGGAGGAGATCCTGAAGAAGGTACCCGGTGTCGATGCCATCTTTTGGGCCCACTATCAGCCCCTCAATGCCGGCATCTTGGATGCAGCCGGTCCCCAGTTGCGATGCGTTAGCACCATGTCGTCGGGCATTGATTATGTGGATGTGCCTGAGTTTAAGCTACGCCAAATCCCCTTGGGACACACGCCAGGAGTGGTGAAGAACTCGGTGGCCGATCTGGCCATCGGTTTGATGATTGCCGCTGGACGTCATTTCCATGCTGGCCGCACCGAAATCGAGAGGTAAGAGTCAACAGTTGTTTAGGGTAACAGCTGGGAATGAGCTTTTTATATAGAAAGCTTGTTTTCAGAGGGTTGCCAGCTAACCAGACCTTTGAATACCCTTTTTGAAGGAAGTTTTTGAGTATTACTTTTACAATTAATAATTAATACAAAAATTCAATAAAATTTGTGGGAGTAGATCACCTTTTTTATACATTTAGCAATAGTTACTAATATATAAAATAGACTTCAATTGTTTTTCTTTTCTAAAAAATGGTTTATAAATAAATTTTTATTCAAAGAAAAGCTTCCTTCTAAATACATTAAAATTAAATAAAAAAGAGATATGTTTAATAAGGAAGTTCTTGTAATGGTTGAATCAGGAATTCACATCGGAATTTGACCATAATTATGTGAAAAATGTTCTAATTTTAATTCGGAAAGCTGTTTTGTGTTAGTTTTCCGTAGGTTAAGAAATCTGCATACCGAAGTATACATTTTTAAAAATTTAAATTTTTTAAAAATTTTGAAAGTTTTAACGATGTAACCCCTTACAAAATTGTGAAAAAATTTAAAAATTTTGTTTTCCTCCAAACACGGCTAGATCGACTCGGCTGTTGAAGCTGATCAAGAATATATATGATTTATAGCGTCGCAAATGATTCCTTCACTGAGTTACAAGCTTCCGACTATAATTATAATGAATAATTTCATAGTTTATATAATTAATATTCCTAAATTTTTTAGGTCGCAATGGAAAACGGAGCAGATTGATTGGATGATGGGCCAGGAGATTAGGGACTCGGTGATCGGATTCTTTGGCTTCGGTGGCATCAGCCAGGCGATTGCCAAGCGCTTGCAGAGCTGGGATGTGGCCAAGATCCTGTATCACACCCGGACCCGAAAGGAAAACGATGGAGACTTTAAGGCAGAGCACGTGTCCTTTGATACTCTGCTTAAGGAAAGCGATTTCCTGGTGGTGGCTGCGCCACTCACCAACGAGACGAGGGAGAAGTTCAATGCCCAGGCCTTTTCTCAGATGAAGAAGTCCTCGGTGTTCGTCAATGTGGCAAGGGGCGGTGGGTATTATTAGTAACTTAATTTAATTAAAGAAATACACATCTAGTTTTTGGTTTTTAGGCCTCGTTAATCAACCGGATCTGCATGAGGCCCTGGCCAGTGGAAAGATATTTGCTGCTGGCTTGGATGTCACCACTCCCGAACCACTGCCCGCCGACAATCCGCTCCTGAAACTGCCCAATTGCGGTGAGTTATGACCTTTATTTTATTTGATTGGTTTTTATATATATTTTGTCTTATAGTTATCTTACCCCATATGGGCACTCAGACCATGAAGACCACCATTGAGATGAGTCTGTTGGCTGCCAACAACATCCTAAATGCCATGGAGGGAAAACCAATGATTCGGCCTGCCTACTGAAGAAAACGAAAATATAACTTTTAAAATGTTTAAACTATATTATAAAATGTGTACCAAATAGATATAGAAAAATTATATTGAATATGATAATTATAAATATTATTAGATTTGGACCTGACTGTTTTTTTTTAAGATATTATTTTAGTGGGGAAATGCACGTTTTAAAAATAAGTGGTTTTGTTTTAAAAATTGCTAACCCTTTCAAAGGTTTTATTATCATAAGTTGACTTAAAATCAACCGATTTCAGTCTGGTTTGCTGTTTTCTTCTTGGTTTTTAAATGCGAACATTTCTGCGTTTAAAACTCGATTTATAATTTTTGGCCAATTTTCGACAATTTTACATTTTTTTCAAAAATTGGGTAAATTTTTTCTTTGGTCCGGACATGGCTAGAGCGATGCCGCTGATAATGCTGATCAAGAATATATATGGTTTATAGGGTCGGAAATGGTTTCTTCACTGTTTTGCAAGCTTGATGCCAAGTAGCAGAGATGCCAATCTAGCTATTGCCAATACAGCCATTCACATAGTTTTTGGCTGCAAATTGCTAACACTTTCAACGGTTTTATGATCATAACTTGGCTAAAACTCGACCGATTTCAGTCTGGTTTGCTGTTTTCTTCTTGGTTTTTAAATGCGAACATTTCTGCGTTTAAAACTCGATTTTTAATTTTTGGCCAATTTTTGACAATTTTAACGATGTAACCCCTTACATTTTTTTCAAAAATTGGGTCAAATTTTTTGGCTGAAAAATACTAAAACCCTCATTGGTTTTTTGATCGTAACTTGGCTAAAACTCAACCGAATTCAGCCTGGTTTGCTTTTTTCTTTTTGGTTTTTAAATACGAACATTTCTGCATTTAAAACTCGATTTCTAATTTTTTGCCAGTTTTTGACAATTTTAACCCCTTACATTTTTTTCAAAAATTGGGTAAATTTTTTCTTTGGTCCGGACATGGCTAGAGCGATGCCGCTGATAATGCTGATCAAGAATATATATGGTTTATAGGGTCGGAAATGGTTTCTTCACTGTTTTGCAAGCTTAATGCCAAGTGGCAGAGATGCCAATCTAGCTATTGCCAATACAGCCATTCACATAGTTTTTGGCTGCAAATTGCTAACACCTTCAACGGTTTTATGATCATAACTTGGCTAAAACTCAACCGATTTCACTCTGGTTTGCTTTTTTCTTCTTGGTTTTTAAATGCGATTATTTCTGCATTTAAAACTCGATATCTAATTTTTGGCCAATTTTTGACAATTTTAACGATGTAACCCCTTACATTTTTTTCAAAAATTGGGTCAAATTTTTTGGCTGAAAAATACTAAAACCCTCATTGGTTTTTTGATCGTAACTTGGCTAAAACTCAACCGAATTCAGCCTGGTTTGCTTTTTTCTTTTTGGTTTTTAAATACGAACATTTCTGCATTTAAAACTCGATTTCTAATTTTTTGCCAGTTTTTGACAATTTTAACCCCTTACATTTTTTTCAAAAATTGGGTAAATTTTTTCTTTGGTCCGGACATGGCTAGAGCGATGCCGCTGATAATGCTGATCAAGAATATATATGGTTTATAGGGTCGGAAATGGTTTCTTCACTGTTTTGCAAGCTTGATGCCAAGTAGCAGAGATGCCAATCTAGCTATTGCCAATACAGCCATTCACATAGTTTTTGGCTGCAAATTGCTAACACTTTCAACGGTTTTATGATCATAACTTGGCTAAAACTCGACCGATTTCAGTCTGGTTTGCTGTTTTCTTCTTGGTTTTTAAATGCGAACATTTCTGCGTTTAAAACTCGATTTTTAATTTTTGGCCAATTTTTGACAATTTTAACGATGTAACCCCTTACATTTTTTTCAAAAATTGGGTCAAATTTTTTGGCTGAAAAATACTAAAACCCTCATTGGTTTTTTGATCGTAACTTGGCTAAAACTCAACCGAATTCAGCCTGGTTTGCTGTTTTCTTCTTGGTTTTTAAATGCGAACATTTCTGCATTTAAAACTCGATATCTAATTTTTGGCCAATTTTTGACAATTTTAACGATGTAACCCCTTCATTTTTTTCAAAAATTGGGTCAGATTTTTTGGCTGAAAAATACTAAAACCCTCATTGGTTTTTTGATCGTAACTTGGCTAAATCAAAAATTGGGTAAATTTTTTCTTTGGTCCGGACATGGCTAGAGCGATGCCGCTGATAATGCTGATCAAAAATATATATGGTTTATAGGGTCGGAAATGGTTTCTTCACTGTTTTGCAAGCTTAATGCCAAGTGGCAGAGATGCCAATCTAGCTATTGCCAATACAGCCATTCACATAGTTTTTGGCTGCAAATTGCTAACACCTTCAACGGTTTTATGATCATAACTTGGCTAAAACTCGACCGATTTCAGTCTGGTTTGCTGTTTTCTTCTTGGTTTTTAAATGCGAACATTTCTGCGTTTAAAACTCGATTTCTAATTTTTGGTCAATTTTTGACAATTTTAACGATGTAACCCCTTACATTTTTTTCAAAAATTGGGTCAAATTTTTTGGCTGAAAAATACTAAAACCCTCATTGGTTTTTTGATCGTAACTTGGCTAAAACTCAACCGAATTCAGTCTGGTTTGCTTTTTTCTTCTTGGTTTTTAAATGCGAACATTTCTGCATTTAAAACTCGATATCTAATTTTTGGCCAATTTTTGACAATTTTAACGATGTAACCCCTTACATTTTTTTCAAAAATTGGGTCAAATTTTTTGGCTGAAAAATACTAAAACCCTCATTGGTTTTTTGATCGTAACTTGGCTAAAACTCAACCGAATTCAGCCTGGTTTGCTTTTTTCTTTTTGGTTTTTAAATGCGAACATTTCTGCGTTTAAAACTCGATTTTTAATTTTTGGCCAATTTTTGACAATTTTAACGATGTAACCCCTTACATTTTTTTCAAAAATTGGGTCAAATTTTTTGGCTGAAAAATACTAAAACCCTCATTGGTTTTTTGATCGTAACTTGGCTAAAACTCAACCGAATTCAGCCTGGTTTGCTTTTTTCTTTTTGGTTTTTAAATACGAACATTTCTGCATTTAAAACTCGATTTCTAATTTTTTGCCAGTTTTTGACAATTTTAACCCCTTACATTTTTTTCAAAAATTGGGTAAATTTTTTCTTTGGTCCGGACATGGCTAGAGCGATGCCGCTGATAATGCTGATCAAAAATATATATGGTTTATAGGGTCGGAAATGGTTTCTTCACTGTTTTGCAAGCTTAATGCCAAGTGGCAGAGATGCCAATCTAGCTATTGCCAATACAGCCATTCACATAGTTTTTGGCTGCAAATTGCTAACACCTTCAACGGTTTTATGATCATAACTTGGCTAAAACTCGACCGATTTCAGTCTGGTTTGCTGTTTTCTTCTTGGTTTTTAAATGCGAACATTTCTGCATTTAAAACTCGATATCTAATTTTTGGCCAATTTTTGACAATTTTAACGATGTAACCCCTTACATTTTTTTCAAAAATTAGGTCAAATTTTTTGGCTGAAAAATACTAAAACCCTCATTGGTTTTTTGATCGTAACTTGGCTAAAACTCAACCGAATTCAGTCTGGTTTGCTGTTTTCTTCTTGGTTTTTAAATGCGAACATTTCTGAATTAAAAACTCGATTTATAATTTTTGGCCAATTTTTGACAATTTTAACGATGTAACCCCTTACATTTTTTTCAAAAATTGGGTCAAATTTTTTGGCTGAAAAATACTAAAACCCTCATTGGTTTTTTGATCGTAACTTGGCTAAAACTCAACCGAATTCAGCCTGGTTTGCTTTTTTCTTTTTGGTTTTTAAATGCGAACATTTCTGCGTTTAAAACTCGATTTTTAATTTTTGGCCAATTTTTGACAATTTTAACGATGTAACCCCTTACATTTTTTTCAAAAATTGGGTCAAATTTTTTGGCTGAAAAATACTAAAACCCTCATTGGTTTTTTGATCGTAACTTGGCTAAAACTCAACCGAATTCAGCCTGGTTTGCTTTTTTTTTTTGGTTTTTAAATGCGAACATTTCTGCGTTTAAAACTCGATTTTTAATTTTTGGCCAATTTTTGATAATTTTAACGATGTAACCCCTTACATTTTTTTCAAAAATTGGGTCAAATTTTTTGGCTGAAAAATACTAAAACCCTCATTGGTTTTTTGATCGTAACTTGGCTAAAACTCAACCGAATTCAGTCTGGTTTGCTGTTTTCTTCTTGGTTTTTAAATGCGAACATTTCTGCATTTAAAACTCGATATCTAATTTTTGGCCAATTTTTGACAATTTTAACGATGTAACCCCTTACATTTTTTTCAAAAATTGGGTAAATTTTTTCTTTGGTCCGGACATGGCTAGAGCGATGCCGCTGATAATGCTGATCAAGAATATATATGGTTTATAGGGTCGGAAATGGTTTCTTCACTGTTTTGCAAGCTTAATGCCAAGTGGCAGAGATGCCAATCTAGCTATTGCCAATACAGCCATTCACATAGTTTTTGGCTGCAAATTGCTAACACCTTCAACGGTTTTATGATCATAACTTGGCTAAAACTCGACCGATTTCAGTCTGGTTTGCTGTTTTCTTCTTGGTTTTTAAATGCGAACATTTCTGCATTTAAAACTCGATTTATAATTTTTGGTCAATTTTTGACAATTTTAACGATGTAACCCCTTACATTTTTTTCAAAAATTGGGTCAAATTTTTTGGCTGAAAAATACTAAAACCCTCATTGGTTTTTTGATCGTAACTTGGCTAAAACTCAACCGAATTCAGTCTGGTTTGTTTTTTTCTTCTTGGTTTTTAAATGCGAACATTTCTGCATTTAAAACTCGATATCTAATTTTTGGCCAATTTTTGACAATTTTAACGATGTAACCCCTTACATTTTTTTCAAAAATTGGGTCAAATTTTTTGGCTGAAAAATACTAAAACCCTCATTGGTTTTTTGATCATAACTTGGCTAAAACTCGACCGATTTCAGTCTGGTTTGCTGTTTTCTTCTTGGTTTTTAAATGCGAACATTTCTGCATTAAAAACTCGATTTATAATTTTTGGCCAATTTTTGACAATTTTAACGATGTAACCCCTTACATTTTTTTCAAAAATTGGGTCAAATTTTTTGGCTGAAAAATACTAAAACCCTCATTGGTTTTTTGATCATAACTTGGCTAAAACTCGACCGATTTCAGTCTGGTTTGCTGTTTTCTTCTTGGTTTTTAAATGCGAACATTTCTGCATTTAAAACTCGATATCTAATTTTTGGCCAATTTTTGACAATTTTAACGATGTAACCCCTTACATTTTTTTCAAAAATTAGGTCAAATTTTTTGGCTGAAAAATAATAAAACCCTCATTGGTTTTTTGATCGTAACTTGGCTAAAACTCAACCGAATTCACTCTGGTTTGCTTTTTTCTTCTTGGTTTTTAAATGCGAACATTTCTGCATTTAAAACTCGATATCTAATTTTTGGCCAATTTTTGACAATTTTAACGATGTAACCCCTTACATTTTTTTCAAAAATTGGGTCAAATTTTTTGGCTGAAAAATACTAAAACCCTCATTGGTTTTTTGATCGTAACTTGGCTAAAACTCAACCGAATTCGGCCTGGTTTGCTGTTTTCTTCTTGGTTTTTAAATGCGAACATTTCTGCGTTTAAAACTCGATTTCTAATTTTTGGTCAATTTTTGACAATTTTAACGATGTAACCCCTTACATTTTTTTCAAAAATTGGGTCAAATTTTTTGGCTGAAAAATACTAAAACCCTCATTGGTTTTTTGATCATAACTTGGCTAAAACTCGACCGATTTCAGTCTGGTTTGCTGTTTTCTTCTTGGTTTTTAAATGCGAACATTTCTGCATTTAAAACTCGATATCTAATTTTTGGCCAATTTTTGACAATTTTAACGATGTAACCCCTTACATTTTTTTCAAAAATTAGGTCAAATTTTTTGGCTGAAAAATACTAAAACCCTCATTGGTTTTTTGATCGTAACTTGGCTAAAACTCAACCGAATTCAGTCTGGTTTGCTGTTTTCTTCTTGGTTTTTAAATGCGAACATTTCTGCGTTTAAAACTCGATTTTTAATTTTTGGCCAATTTTTGACAATTTTAACGATGTAACCCCTTACATTTTTTTCAAAAATTGGGTCAAATTTTTTGGCTGAAAAATACTAAAACCCTCATTGGTTTTTTGATCGTAACTTGGCTAAAACTCGACCGATTTCAGTCTGGTTTGCTGTTTTCTTCTTGGTTTTTAAATGCGAACATTTCTGCGTTTAAAACTCGATTTCTAATTTTTGGTCAATTTTTGACAATTTTAACGATGTAACCCCTTACATTTTTTTCAAAAATTGGGTCACATTTTTTGGCTGAAAAATACTAAAACCCTCATTGGTTTTTTGATCATAACTTGGCTAAAACTCGACCGATTTCAGTCTGGTTTGCTGTTTTCTTCTTGGTTTTTAAATGCGAACATTTCTGCATTTAAAACTCGATATCTAATTTTTGGCCAATTTTTGACAATTTTAACGATGTAACCCCTTACATTTTTTTCAAAAATTGGGTCAAATTTTTTGGCTGAAAAATACTAAAACCCTCATTGGTTTTTTGATCATAACTTGGCTAAAACTCGACCGATTTCAGTCTGGTTTGCTGTTTTCTTCTTGGTTTTTAAATGCGAACATTTCTGCATTAAAAACTCGATTTATAATTTTTGGCCAATTTTTGACAATTTTAACGATGTAACCCCTTACATTTTTTTCAAAAATTGGGTCAAATTTTTTGGCTGAAAAATACTAAAACCCTCATTGGTTTTTTGATCATAACTTGGCTAAAACTCGACCGATTTCAGTCTGGTTTGCTGTTTTCTTCTTGGTTTTTAAATGCGAACATTTCTGCATTTAAAACTCGATATCTAATTTTTGGCCAATTTTTGACAATTTTAACGATGTAACCCCTTACATTTTTTTCAAAAATTAGGTCAAATTTTTTGGCTGAAAAATAATAAAACCCTCATTGGTTTTTTGATCGTAACTTGGCTAAAACTCAACCGAATTCACTCTGGTTTGCTTTTTTCTTCTTGGTTTTTAAATGCGAACATTTCTGCATTTAAAACTCGATATCTAATTTTTGGCCAATTTTTGACAATTTTAACGATGTAACCCCTTACATTTTTTTCAAAAATTAGGTCAAATTTTTTGGCTGAAAAATACTAAAACCCTCATTGGTTTTTTGATCGTAACTTGGCTAAAACTCAACCGAATTCAGTCTGGTTTGCTGTTTTCTTCTTGGTTTTTAAATGCGAACATTTCTGCGTTTAAAACTCGATTTTTAATTTTTGGCCAATTTTTGACAATTTTAACGATGTAACCCCTTACATTTTTTTCAAAAATTGGGTCAAATTTTTTGGCTGAAAAATACTAAAACCCTCATTGGTTTTTTGATCGTAACTTGGCTAAAACTCGACCGATTTCAGTCTGGTTTGCTGTTTTCTTCTTGGTTTTTAAATGCGAACATTTCTGCGTTTAAAACTCGATTTCTAATTTTTGGTCAATTTTTGACAATTTTAACGATGTAACCCCTTACATTTTTTTCAAAAATTGGGTCACATTTTTTGGCTGAAAAATACTAAAACCCTCATTGGTTTTTTGATCATAACTTGGCTAAAACTCGACCGATTTCAGTCTGGTTTGCTGTTTTCTTCTTGGTTTTTAAATGCGAACATTTCTGCATTTAAAACTCGATATCTAATTTTTGGCCAATTTTTGACAATTTTAACGATGTAACCCCTTACATTTTTTTCAAAAATTAGGTCAAATTTTTTGGCTAAATAAATACTAAAACCCTCATTGGTTTTTTGATCGTAACTTGGCTAAAACTCAACCGAATTCAGTCTGGTTTGCTGTTTTCTTCTTGGTTTTTAAATGCGAACATTTCTGCATTTAAAACTCGATATCTAATTTTTGGCCAATTTTTGACAATTTTAACGATGTAACCCCTTACATTTTTTTCAAAAATTGGGTAAATTTTTTCTTTGGTCCGGACATGGCTAGAGCGATGCCGCTGATAATGCTGATCAAGAATATATATGGTTTATAGGGTCGGAAATGGTTTCTTCACTGTTTTGCAAGCTTAATGCCAAGTGGCAGAGATGCCAATCTAGCTATTGCCAATACAGCCATTCACATAGTTTTTGGCTGCAAATTGCTAATACCTTCAACGGTTTTATGATCATAACTTGGCTAAAACTCGACCGATTTCAGTCTGGTCTGCTGTTTTCTTCTTGGTTTTTAAATGCGAACATTTCTGCATTTAAAACTCGATTTATAATTTTTGGTCAATTTTTGACAATTTTAACGATGTAACCCCTTACATTTTTTTCAAAAATTGGGTCAAATTTTTTGGCTGAAAAATACTAAAACCCTCATTGGTTTTTTGATCATAACTTGGCTAAAACTCGACCGATTTCAGTCTGGTTTGCTGTTTTCTTCTTGGTTTTTAAATGCGAACATTTCTGCGTTTAAAACTCGATTTTTAATTTTTGGCCAATTTTTGACAATTTTAACGATGTAACCCCTTACATTTTTTTCAAAAATTGGGTCAAATTTTTTGGCTGAAAAATACTAAAACCCTCATTGGTTTTTTGATCGTAACTTGGCTAAAACTCGACCGATTTCAGTCTGGTTTGCTGTTTTCTTCTTGGTTTTTAAATGCGAACATTTCTGCGTTTAAAACTCGATTTCTAATTTTTGGTCAATTTTTGATAATTTTAACGATGTAACCCCTTACATTTTTTTCAAAAATTGGGTCACATTTTTTGGCTGAAAAATACTAAAACCCTCATTGGTTTTTTGATCATAACTTGGCTAAAACTCGACCGATTTCAGTCTGGTTTGCTGTTTTCTTCTTGGTTTTTAAATGCGAACATTTCTGCATTTAAAACTCGATATCTAATTTTTGGCCAATTTTTGACAATTTTAACGATGTAACCCCTTACATTTTTTTCAAAAATTGGGTCAAATTTTTTGGCTGAAAAATACTAAAACCCTCATTGGTTTTTTGATCATAACTTGGCTAAAACTCGACCGATTTCAGTCTGGTTTGCTGTTTTCTTCTTGGTTTTTAAATGCGAACATTTCTGCATTAAAAACTCGATTTATAATTTTTGGCCAATTTTTGACAATTTTAACGATGTAACCCCTTACATTTTTTTCAAAAATTGGGTCAAATTTTTTGGCTGAAAAATACTAAAACCCTCATTGGTTTTTTGATCATAACTTGGCTAAAACTCGACCGATTTCAGTCTGGTTTGCTGTTTTCTTCTTGGTTTTTAAATGCGAACATTTCTGCATTTAAAACTCGATATCTAATTTTTGGCCAATTTTTGACAATTTTAACGATGTAACCCCTTACATTTTTTTCAAAAATTAGGTCAAATTTTTTGGCTGAAAAATAATAAAACCCTCATTGGTTTTTTGATCGTAACTTGGCTAAAACTCAACCGAATTCACTCTGGTTTGCTTTTTTTTTCTTGGTTTTTAAATGCGAACATTTCTGCATTTAAAACTCGATATCTAATTTTTGGCCAATTTTTGACAATTTTAACGATGTAACCCCTTACATTTTTTTCAAAAATTAGGTCAAATTTTTTGGCTGAAAAATACTAAAACCCTCATTGGTTTTTTGATCGTAACTTGGCTAAAACTCAACCGAATTCAGTCTGGTTTGCTGTTTTCTTCTTGGTTTTTAAATGCGAACATTTCTGCGTTTAAAACTCGATTTTTAATTTTTGGCCAATTTTTGACAATTTTAACGATGTAACCCCTTACATTTTTTTCAAAAATTGGGTCAAATTTTTTGGCTGAAAAATACTAAAACCCTCATTGGTTTTTTGATCGTAACTTGGCTAAAACTCGACCGATTTCAGTCTGGTTTGCTGTTTTCTTCTTGGTTTTTAAATGCGAACATTTCTGCGTTTAAAACTCGATTTCTAATTTTTGGTCAATTTTTGACAATTTTAACGATGTAACCCCTTACATTTTTTTCAAAAATTGGGTCACATTTTTTGGCTGAAAAATACTAAAACCCTCATTGGTTTTTTGATCATAACTTGGCTAAAACTCGACCGATTTCAGTCTGGTTTGCTGTTTTCTTCTTGGTTTTTAAATGCGAACATTTCTGCATTTAAAACTCGATATCTAATTTTTGGCCAATTTTTGACAATTTTAACGATGTAACCCCTTACATTTTTTTCAAAAATTAGGTCAAATTTTTTGGCTAAATAAATACTAAAACCCTCATTGGTTTTTTGATCGTAACTTGGCTAAAACTCAACCGAATTCAGTCTGGTTTGCTGTTTTCTTCTTGGTTTTTAAATGCGAACATTTCTGCATTTAAAACTCGATATCTAATTTTTGGCCAATTTTTGACAATTTTAACGATGTAACCCCTTACATTTTTTTCAAAAATTGGGTAAATTTTTTCTTTGGTCCGGACATGGCTAGAGCGATGCCGCTGATAATGCTGATCAAGAATATATATGGTTTATAGGGTCGGAAATGGTTTCTTCACTGTTTTGCAAGCTTAATGCCAAGTGGCAGAGATGCCAATCTAGCTATTGCCAATACAGCCATTCACATAGTTTTTGGCTGCAAATTGCTAATACCTTCAACGGTTTTATGATCATAACTTGGCTAAAACTCGACCGATTTCAGTCTGGTTTGCTGTTTTCTTCTTGGTTTTTAAATGCGAACATTTCTGCATTTAAAACTCGATTTATAATTTTTGGTCAATTTTTGACAATTTTAACGATGTAACCCCTTACATTTTTTTCAAAAATTGGGTCAAATTTTTTGGCTGAAAAATACTAAAACCCTCATTGGTTTTTTGATCATAACTTGGCTAAAACTCGACCGATTTCAGTCTGGTTTGCTGTTTTCTTCTTGGTTTTTAAATGCGAACATTTCTGCATTAAAAACTCGATTTATAATTTTTGGCCAATTTTTGACAATTTTAACGATGTAACCCCTTACATTTTTTTCAAAAATTGGGTCAAATTTTTTGGCTGAAAAATACTAAAACCCTCATTGGTTTTTTGATCATAACTTGGCTAAAACTCGACCGATTTCAGTCTGGTTTGCTGTTTTCTTCTTGGTTTTTAAATGCGAACATTTCTGCATTTAAAACTCGATATCTAATTTTTGGCCAATTTTTGACAATTTTAACGATGTAACCCCTTACATTTTTTTCAAAAATTAGGTCAAATTTTTTGGCTGAAAAATAATAAAACCCTCATTGGTTTTTTGATCGTAACTTGGCTAAAACTCAACCGAATTCACTCTGGTTTGCTTTTTTCTTCTTGGTTTTTAAATGCGAACATTTCTGCATTTAAAACTCGATATCTAATTTTTGGCCAATTTTTGACAATTTTAACGATGTAACCCCTTACATTTTTTTCAAAAATTGGGTCAAATTTTTTGGCTGAAAAATACTAAAACCCTCATTGGTTTTTTGATCGTAACTTGGCTAAAACTCAACCGAATTCGGCCTGGTTTGCTGTTTTCTTCTTGGTTTTTAAATGCGAACATTTCTGCGTTTAAAACTCAATTTCTAATTTTTGGTCAATTTTTGACAATTTTAACGATGTAACCCCTTACATTTTTTTCAAAAATTGGGTCAAATTTTTTGGCTGAAAAATACTAAAACCCTCATTGGTTTTTTGATCATAACTTGGCTAAAACTCGACCGATTTCAGTCTGGTTTGCTGTTTTCTTCTTGGTTTTTAAATGCGAACATTTCTGCATTTAAAACTCGATATCTAATTTTTGGCCAATTTTTGACAATTTTAACGATGTAACCCCTTACATTTTTTTCAAAAATTAGGTCAAATTTTTTGGCTGAAAAATACTAAAACCCTCATTGGTTTTTTGATCGTAACTTGGCTAAAACTCAACCGAATTCAGTCTGGTTTGCTGTTTTCTTCTTGGTTTTTAAATGCGAACATTTCTGCGTTTAAAACTCGATTTTTAATTTTTGGCCAATTTTTGACAATTTTAACGATGTAACCCCTTACATTTTTTTCAAAAATTGGGTCAAATTTTTTGGATGAAAAATACTAAAACCCTCATTGGTTTTTTGATCGTAACTTGGCTAAAACTCAACCGAATTCAGCCTGGTTTGCTTTTTTCTTTTTGGTTTTTAAATGCGAACATTTCTGCGTTTAAAACTCGATTTTTAATTTTTGGCCAATTTTTGACAATTTTAACGATGTAACCCCTTACATTTTTTTCAAAAATTGGGTCAAATTTTTTGGATGAAAAATACTAAAACCCTCATTGGTTTTTTGATCGTAACTTGGCTAAAACTCAACCGAATTCAGTCTGGTTTGCTGTTTTCTTCTTGGTTTTTAAATGCAAACATTTCTGCGTTTAAAACTCGATTTCTAATTTTTGGTCAATTTTTGACAATTTTAACGATGTAACCCCTTACATTTTTTTCAAAAATTGGGTCAAATTTTTTGGCTGAAAAATACTAAAACCCTCATTGGTTTTTTGATCATAACTTGGCTAAAACTCGACCGATTTCAGTCTGGTTTGCTGTTTTCTTCTTGGTTTTTAAATGCGAACATTTCTGCATTTAAAACTCGATATCTAATTTTTGGCCAATTTTTGACAATTTTAACGATGTAACCCCTTACATTTTTTTCAAAAATTAGGTCAAATTTTTTGGCTGAAAAATACTAAAACCCTCATTGGTTTTTTGATCGTAACTTGGCTAAAACTCAACCGAATTCACTCTGGTTTGCTTTTTTCTTCTTGGTTTTTAAATGCGAACATTTCTGCATTTAAAACTCGATATCTAATTTTTGGCCAATTTTTGACAATTTTAACGATGTAACCCCTTACATTTTTTTCAAAAATTGGGTCAAATTTTTTGGCTGAAAAATACTAAAACCCTCATTGGTTTTTTGATCGTAACTTGGCTAAAACTCAACCGAATTCGGCCTGGTTTGCTGTTTTCTTCTTGGTTTTTAAATGCGAACATTTCTGCGTTTAAAACTCGATTTCTAATTTTTGGTCAATTTTTGACAATTTTAACGATGTAACCCCTTACATTTTTTTCAAAAATTGGGTCAAATTTTTTGGCTGAAAAATACTAAAACCCTCATTGGTTTTTTGATCATAACTTGGCTAAAACTCGACCGATTTCAGTCTGGTTTGCTGTTTTCTTCTTGGTTTTTAAATGCGAACATTTCTGCATTTAAAACTCGATATCTAATTTTTGGCCAATTTTTGACAATTTTAACGATGTAACCCCTTACATTTTTTTCAAAAATTAGGTCAAATTTTTTGGCTGAAAAATACTAAAACCCTCATTGGTTTTTTGATCGTAACTTGGCTAAAACTCAACCGAATTCAGTCTGGTTTGCTGTTTTCTTCTTGGTTTTTAAATGCGAACATTTCTGCGTTTAAAACTCGATTTTTAATTTTTGGCCAATTTTTGACAATTTTAACGATGTAACCCCTTACATTTTTTTCAAAAATTGGGTCAAATTTTTTGGATGAAAAATACTAAAACCCTCATTGGTTTTTTGATCGTAACTTGGCTAAAACTCAACCGAATTCAGCCTGGTTTGCTTTTTTCTTTTTGGTTTTTAAATGCGAACATTTCTGCGTTTAAAACTCGATTTTTAATTTTTGGCCAATTTTTGACAATTTTAACGATGTAACCCCTTACATTTTTTTCAAAAATTGGGTCAAATTTTTTGGATGAAAAATACTAAAACCCTCATTGGTTTTTTGATCGTAACTTGGCTAAAACTCAACCGAATTCAGTCTGGTTTGCTGTTTTCTTCTTGGTTTTTAAATGCGAACATTTCTGCATTTAAAACTCGATATCTAATTTTTGGCCAATTTTTGACAATTTTAACGATGTAACCCCTTACATTTTTTTCAAAAATTGGGTAAATTTTTTCTTTGGTCCGGACATGGCTAGAGCGATGCCGCTGATAATGCTGATCAAGAATATATATGGTTTATAGGGTCGGAAATGGTTTCTTCACTGTTTTGCAAGCTTAATGCCAAGTGGCAGAGATGCCAATCTAGCTATTGCCAATACAGCCATTCACATAGTTTTTGGCTGCAAATTGCTAACACCTTCAACGGTTTTATGATCATAACTTGGCTAAAACTCCACCGATTTCAGTCTGGTTTGCTGTTTTCTTCTTGGTTTTTAAATGCGAACATTTCTGCATTTAAAACTCGATATCTAATTTTTGGCCAATTTTTGACAATTTTAACGATGTAACCCCTTACATTTTTTTCAAAAATTGGGTCAAATTTTTTGGCTGAAAAATACTAAAACCCTCATTGGTTTTTTGATCGTAACTTGGCTAAAACTCAACCGAATTCAGTCTGGTTTGCTGTTTTCTTCTTGGTTTTTAAATGCGAACATTTCTGCGTTTAAAACTCGATTTTTAATTTTTGGCCAATTTTTGACAATTTTAACGATGTAACCCCTTACATTTTTTTCAAAAATTGGGTCAAATTTTTTGGCTGAAAAATACTAAAACCCTCATTGGTTTTTGATCGTAACTTGGCTAAAACTCAACCGAATTCAGCCTGGTTTGCTTTTTTCTTTTTGGTTTTTAAATGCGAACATTTCTGCGTTTAAAACTCGATTTTTAATTTTTGGCCAATTTTTGACAATTTTAACGATGTAACCCCTTAAATTTTTTTCAAAAATTGGGTCAAATTTTTTGGCTGAAAAATACTAAAACCCTCATTGGTTTTTTGATCATAACTTGGCTAAAACTCGACCGAATTCAGTCTGGTTTGCTGTTTTCTTCTTGGTTTTTAAATGCGAACATTTCTGCATTAAAAACTCGATTTATAATTTTTGGCCAATTTTTAACAATTTTAATTTCAAAAATTGGGTCAAATTTTTTGGCTGAAAAATACTAAAACCCTCATTGGTTTTTTGATCGTAACTTGGCTAAAACTCAACCGAATTCAGTCTGGTTTGCTGTTTTCTTCTTGGTTTTTAAATGCGAACCTTTCTGCATTAAAAACTCGATTTATAATTTTTGGCCAATTTTTGACAATTTTAACGATGTAACCCCTTACATTTTTTTCAAAAATTGGGTCAAATTTTTTGGCTGAAAAATACTAAAACCCTCATTGGTTTTTTGATCGTAACTTGGCTAAAACTCAACCGAATTCAGTCTGGTTTGCTGTTTTCTTCTTGGTTTTTAAATGCGAACATTTCTGCATTTAAAACTCGATATCTAATTTTTGGCCAATTTTTGACAATTTTAACGATGTAACCCCTTACATTTTTTTCAAAAATTGGGTAAATTTTTTCTTTGGTCCGGACATGGCTAGAGCGATGCCGCTGATAATGCTGATCAAGAATATATATGGTTTATAGGGTCGGAAATGGTTTCTTCACTGTTTTGCAAGCTTAATGCCAAGTGGCAGAGATGCCAATCTAGCTATTGCCAATACAGCCATTCACATAGTTTTTGGCTGCAAATTGCTAACACCTTCAACGGTTTTATGATCATAACTTGGCTAAAACTCAACCGATTTCACTCTGGTTTGCTTTTTTCTTCTTGGTTTTTAAATGCGAACATTTCTGCGTTTAAAACTCGATTTTTAATTTTTGGCCAATTTTTGACAATTTTAACGATGTAACCCCTTACATTTTTTTCAAAAATTGGGTCAAATTTTTTGGATGAAAAATACTAAAACCCTCATTGGTTTTTTGATCGTAACTTGGCTAAAACTCAACCGAACATTTCTGCGTTTAAAACTCGATTTTTAATTTTTGGCCAATTTTTGACAATTTTAACGATGTAACCCCTTAAATTTTTTTCAAAAATTGGGTCAAATTTTTTGGCTGAAAAATACTAAAACCCTCATTGGTTTTTTGATCGTAACTTGGCTAAAACTCAACCGAATTCAGTCTGGTTTGCTGTTTTCTTCTTGGTTTTTAAATGCGAACATTTCTGCATTTAAAACTCGATATCTAATTTTTGGCCAATTTTTGACAATTTTAACGATGTAACCCCTTACATTTTTTTCAAAAATTGGGTAAATTTTTTCTTTGGTCCGGACATGGCTAGAGCGATGCCGCTGATAATGCTGATCAAGAATATATATGGTTTATAGGGTCGGAAATGGTTTCTTCACTGTTTTGCAAGCTTAATGCCAAGTGGCAGAGATGCCAATCTAGCTATTGCCAATACAGCCATTCACATAGTTTTTGGCTGCAAATTGCTAACACCTTCAACGGTTTTATGATCATAACTTGGCTAAAACTCGACCGATTTCAGTCTGGTTTGCTGTTTTCTTCTTGGTTTTTAAATGCGAACATTTCTGCATTTAAAACTCGATTTATAATTTTTGGTCAATTTTTGACAATTTTAACGATGTAACCCCTTACATTTTTTTCAAAAATTGGGTCAAATTTTTTGGCTGAAAAATACTAAAACCCTCATTGGTTTTTTGATCATAACTTGGCTAAAACTCGACCGATTTCAGTCTGGTTTGCTGTTTTCTTCTTGGTTTTTAAATGGTAACATTTCTGCATTTAAAACTCGATATCTAATTTTTGGCCAATTTTTGACAATTTTAACGATGTAACCCCTTACATTTTTTTCAAAAATTGGGTCAAATTTTTTGGCTGAAAAATACTAAAACCCTCATTGGTTTTTTGATCGTAACTTGGCTAAAACTCATCCGATTTCAGTCTGGTTTGCTGTTTTCTTCTTGGTTTTTAAATGCGAACATTTCTGCATTTAAAACTCGATATCTAATTTTTGGCCAATTTTTGACAATTTTAACGATGTAACCCCTTACATTTTTTTCAAAAATTAGGTCAAATTTTTTGGCTGAAAAATACTAAAACCCTCATTGGTTTTTTGATCATAACTTGGCTAAAACTCGACCGAATTCAGTCTGGTTTGCTGTTTTCTTCTTGGTTTTTAAATGCGAACATTTCTGCATTAAAAACTCGATTTATAATTTTTGGCCAATTTTTAACAATTTTAATTTCAAAAATTGGGTCAAATTTTTTGGCTGAAAAATACTAAAACCCTCATTGGTTTTTTGATCGTAACTTGGCTAAAACTCAACCGAATTCAGTCTGGTTTGCTGTTTTCTTCTTGGTTTTTAAATGCGAACCTTTCTGCATTAAAAACTCGATTTATAATTTTTGGCCAATTTTTGACAATTTTAACGATGTAACCCCTTACATTTTTTTCAAAAATTGGGTCAAATTTTTTGGCTGAAAAATACTAAAACCCTCATTGGTTTTTTGATCGTAACTTGGCTAAAACTCAACCGAATTCAGTCTGGTTTGCTGTTTTCTTCTTGGTTTTTAAATGCGAACATTTCTGCATTTAAAACTCGATATCTAATTTTTGGCCAATTTTTGACAATTTTAACGATGTAACCCCTTACATTTTTTTCAAAAATTGGGTCAAATTTTTTGGCTGAAAAATACTAAAACCCTCATTGGTTTTTTGATCGTAACTTGGCTAAAACTCATCCGATTTCAGTCTGGTTTGCTGTTTTCTTCTTGGTTTTTAAATGCGAACATTTCTGCATTTAAAACTCGATATCTAATTTTTGGCCAATTTTTGACAATTTTAACGATGTAACCCCTTACATTTTTTTCAAAAATTAGGTCAAATTTTTTGGCTGAAAAATACTAAAACCCTCATTGGTTTTTTGATCATAACTTGGCTAAAACTCGACCGAATTCAGTCTGGTTTGCTGTTTTCTTCTTGGTTTTTAAATGCGAACATTTCTGCATTAAAAACTCGATTTATAATTTTTGGCCAATTTTTAACAATTTTAATTTCAAAAATTGGGTCAAATTTTTTGGCTGAAAAATACTAAAACCCTCATTGGTTTTTTGATCGTAACTTGGCTAAAACTCAACCGAATTCAGTCTGGTTTGCTGTTTTCTTCTTGGTTTTTAAATGCGAACCTTTCTGCATTAAAAACTCGATTTATAATTTTTGGCCAATTTTTGACAATTTTAACGATGTAACCCCTTACATTTTTTTCAAAAATTAGGTCAAATTTTTTGGCTGAAAAATACTAAAACCCTCATTGGTTTTTTGATCGTAACTTGGCTAAAACTCAACCGAATTCAGTCTGGTTTGCTGTTTTCTTCTTGGTTTTTAAATGCGAACATTTCTGCGTTTAAAACTCGATTTTTAATTTTTGGCCAATTTTTGACAATTTTAACGATGTAACCCCTTACATTTTTTTCAAAAATTGGGTCAAATTTTTTGGCTGAAAAATACTAAAACCCTCATTGGTTTTTTGATCGTAACTTGGCTAAAACTCGACCGATTTCAGTCTGGTTTGCTGTTTTCTTCTTGGTTTTTAAATGCGAACATTTCTGCGTTTAAAACTCGATTTCTAATTTTTGGTCAATTTTTGACAATTTTAACGATGTAACCCCTTACATTTTTTTCAAAAATTGGGTCAAATTTTTTGGCTGAAAAATACTAAAACCCTCATTGGTTTTTTGATCGTAACTTGGCTAAAACTCGACCGATTTCAGTCTGGTTTGCTGTTTTCTTCTTGGTTTTTAAATGCGAACATTTCTGCGTTTAAAACTCGATTTCTAATTTTTGGTCAATTTTTGACAATTTTAACGATGTAACCCCTTACATTTTTTTCAAAAATTGGGTCACATTTTTTGGCTGAAAAATACTAAAACCCTCATTGGTTTTTTGATCATAACTTGGCTAAAACTCGACCGATTTCAGTCTGGTTTGCTGTTTTCTTCTTGGTTTTTAAATGCGAACATTTCTGCATTTAAAACTCGATATCTAATTTTTGGCCAATTTTTGACAATTTTAACGATGTAACCCCTTACATTTTTTTCAAAAATTAGGTCAAATTTTTTGGCTAAATAAATACTAAAACCCTCATTGGTTTTTTGATCGTAACTTGGCTAAAACTCAACCGAATTCAGTCTGGTTTGCTGTTTTCTTCTTGGTTTTTAAATGCGAACATTTCTGCATTTAAAACTCGATATCTAATTTTTGGCCAATTTTTGACAATTTTAACGATGTAACCCCTTACATTTTTTTCAAAAATTGGGTAAATTTTTTCTTTGGTCCGGACATGGCTAGAGCGATGCCGCTGATAATGCTGATCAAGAATATATATGGTTTATAGGGTCGGAAATGGTTTCTTCACTGTTTTGCAAGCTTAATGCCAAGTGGCAGAGATGCCAATCTAGCTATTGCCAATACAGCCATTCACATAGTTTTTGGCTGCAAATTGCTAATACCTTCAACGGTTTTATGATCATAACTTGGCTAAAACTCGACCGATTTCAGTCTGGTTTGCTGTTTTCTTCTTGGTTTTTAAATGCGAACATTTCTGCATTTAAAACTCGATTTATAATTTTTGGTCAATTTTTGACAATTTTAACGATGTAACCCCTTACATTTTTTTCAAAAATTGGGTCAAATTTTTTGGCTGAAAAATACTAAAACCCTCATTGGTTTTTTGATCATAACTTGGCTAAAACTCGACCGATTTCAGTCTGGTTTGCTGTTTTCTTCTTGGTTTTTAAATGCGAACATTTCTGCATTAAAAACTCGATTTATAATTTTTGGCCAATTTTTGACAATTTTAACGATGTAACCCCTTACATTTTTTTCAAAAATTGGGTCAAATTTTTTGGCTGAAAAATACTAAAACCCTCATTGGTTTTTTGATCATAACTTGGCTAAAACTCGACCGATTTCAGTCTGGTTTGCTGTTTTCTTCTTGGTTTTTAAATGCGAACATTTCTGCATTTAAAACTCGATATCTAATTTTTGGCCAATTTTTGACAATTTTAACGATGTAACCCCTTACATTTTTTTCAAAAATTAGGTCAAATTTTTTGGCTGAAAAATAATAAAACCCTCATTGGTTTTTTGATCGTAACTTGGCTAAAACTCAACCGAATTCACTCTGGTTTGCTTTTTTTTTCTTGGTTTTTAAATGCGAACATTTCTGCATTTAAAACTCGATATCTAATTTTTGGCCAATTTTTGACAATTTTAACGATGTAACCCCTTACATTTTTTTCAAAAATTGGGTCAAATTTTTTGGCTGAAAAATACTAAAACCCTCATTGGTTTTTTGATCGTAACTTGGCTAAAACTCAACCGAATTCGGCCTGGTTTGCTGTTTTCTTCTTGGTTTTTAAATGCGAACATTTCTGCGTTTAAAACTCGATTTCTAATTTTTGGTCAATTTTTGACAATTTTAACGATGTAACCCCTTACATTTTTTTCAAAAATTGGGTCAAATTTTTTGGCTGAAAAATACTAAAACCCTCATTGGTTTTTTGATCGTAACTTGGCTAAAACTCAACCGAATTCGGCCTGGTTTGCTGTTTTCTTCTTGGTTTTTAAATGCGAACATTTCTGCGTTTAAAACTCGATTTCTAATTTTTGGTCAATTTTTGACAATTTTAACGATGTAACCCCTTACATTTTTTTCAAAAATTAGGTCAAATTTTTTGGCTGAAAAATACTAAAACCCTCATTGGTTTTTTGATCGTAACTTGGCTAAAACTCAACCGAATTCAGTCTGGTTTGCTGTTTTCTTCTTGGTTTTTAAATGCGAACATTTCTGCGTTTAAAACTCGATTTTTAATTTTTGGCCAATTTTTGACAATTTTAACGATGTAACCCCTTACATTTTTTTCAAAAATTGGGTCAAATTTTTTGGATGAAAAATACTAAAACCCTCATTGGTTTTTTGATCGTAACTTGGCTAAAACTCAACCGAATTCAGCCTGGTTTGCTTTTTTTTTTTGGTTTTTAAATGCGAACATTTCTGCGTTTAAAACTCGATTTTTAATTTTTGGCCAATTTTTGACAATTTTAACGATGTAACCCCTTACATTTTTTTCAAAAATTGGGTCAAATTTTTTGGATGAAAAATACTAAAACCCTCATTGGTTTTTTGATCGTAACTTGGCTAAAACTCAACCGAATTCAGTCTGGTTTGCTGTTTTCTTCTTGGTTTTTAAATGCAAACATTTCTGCGTTTAAAACTCGATTTCTAATTTTTGGTCAATTTTTGACAATTTTAACGATGTAACCCCTTACATTTTTTTCAAAAATTGGGTCAAATTTTTTGGCTGAAAAATACTAAAACCCTCATTGGTTTTTTGATCATAACTTGGCTAAAACTCGACCGATTTCAGTCTGGTTTGCTGTTTTCTTCTTGGTTTTTAAATGCGAACATTTCTGCATTTAAAACTCGATATCTAATTTTTGGCCAATTTTTGACAATTTTAACGATGTAACCCCTTACATTTTTTTCAAAAATTAGGTCAAATTTTTTGGCTGAAAAATACTAAAACCCTCATTGGTTTTTTGATCGTAACTTGGCTAAAACTCAACCGAATTCACTCTGGTTTGCTGTTTTCTTCTTGGTTTTTAAATGCGAACATTTCTGCATTTAAAACTCGATATCTAATTTTTGGCCAATTTTTGACAATTTTAACGATGTAACCCCTTACATTTTTTTCAAAAATTGGGTCAAATTTTTTGGCTGACAAATACTAAAACCCTCTTTGGTTTTTTGATCGTAACTTGGCTAAAACTCAACCGAATTCGGCCTGGTTTGCTGTTTTCTTCTTGGTTTTTAAATGCGAACATTTCTGCGTTTAAAACTCGATTTCTAATTTTTGGTCAATTTTTGACAATTTTAACGATGTAACCCCTTACATTTTTTTCAAAAATTGGGTCAAATTTTTTGGCTGAAAAATACTAAAACCCTCATTGGTTTTTTGATCATAACTTGGCTAAAACTCGACCGATTTCAGTCTGGTTTGCTGTTTTCTTCTTGGTTTTTAAATGCGAACATTTCTGCATTTAAAACTCGATATCTAATTTTTGGCCAATTTTTGACAATTTTAACGATGTAACCCCTTACATTTTTTTCAAAAATTAGGTCAAATTTTTTGGCTGAAAAATACTAAAACCCTCATTGGTTTTTTGATCGTAACTTGGCTAAAACTCAACCGAATTCAGTCTGGTTTGCTGTTTTCTTCTTGGTTTTTAAATGCGAACATTTCTGCGTTTAAAACTCGATTTTTAATTTTTGGCCAATTTTTGACAATTTTAACGATGTAACCCCTTACATTTTTTTCAAAAATTGGGTCAAATTTTTTGGATGAAAAATACTAAAACCCTCATTGGTTTTTTGATCGTAACTTGGCTAAAACTCAACCGAATTCAGCCTGGTTTGCTTTTTTCTTTTTGGTTTTTAAATGCGAACATTTCTGCGTTTAAAACTCGATTTTTAATTTTTGGCCAATTTTTGACAATTTTAACGATGTAACCCCTTACATTTTTTTCAAAAATTGGGTCAAATTTTTTGGATGAAAAATACTAAAACCCTCATTGGTTTTTTGATCGTAACTTGGCTAAAACTCAACCGAATTCAGTCTGGTTTGCTGTTTTCTTCTTGGTTTTTAAATGCGAACATTTCTGCATTTAAAACTCGATATCTAATTTTTGGCCAATTTTTGACAATTTTAACGATGTAACCCCTTACATTTTTTTCAAAAATTGGGTAAATTTTTTCTTTGGTCCGGACATGGCTAGAGCGATGCCGCTGATAATGCTGATCAAGAATATATATGGTTTATAGGGTCGGAAATGGTTTCTTCACTGTTTTGCAAGCTTAATGCCAAGTGGCAGAGATGCCAATCTAGCTATTGCCAATACAGCCATTCACATAGTTTTTGGCTGCAAATTGCTAACACCTTCAACGGTTTTATGATCATAACTTGGCTAAAACTCCACCGATTTCAGTCTGGTTTGCTGTTTTCTTCTTGGTTTTTAAATGCGAACATTTCTGCATTTAAAACTCGATATCTAATTTTTGGCCAATTTTTGACAATTTTAACGATGTAACCCCTTACATTTTTTTCAAAAATTGGGTCAAATTTTTTGGCTGAAAAATACTAAAACCCTCATTGGTTTTTTGATCGTAACTTGGCTAAAACTCAACCGAATTCAGTCTGGTTTGCTGTTTTCTTCTTGGTTTTTAAATGCGAACATTTCTGCGTTTAAAACTCGATTTTTAATTTTTGGCCAATTTTTGACAATTTTAACGATGTAACCCCTTACATTTTTTTCAAAAATTGGGTCAAATTTTTTGGCTGAAAAATACTAAAACCCTCATTGGTTTTTGATCGTAACTTGGCTAAAACTCAACCGAATTCAGCCTGGTTTGCTTTTTTCTTTTTGGTTTTTAAATGCGAACATTTCTGCGTTTAAAACTCGATTTTTAATTTTTGGCCAATTTTTGACAATTTTAACGATGTAACCCCTTAAATTTTTTTCAAAAATTGGGTCAAATTTTTTGGCTGAAAAATACTAAAACCCTCATTGGTTTTTTGATCATAACTTGGCTAAAACTCGACCGAATTCAGTCTGGTTTGCTGTTTTCTTCTTGGTTTTTAAATGCGAACATTTCTGCATTAAAAACTCGATTTATAATTTTTGGCCAATTTTTAACAATTTTAATTTCAAAAATTGGGTCAAATTTTTTGGCTGAAAAATACTAAAACCCTCATTGGTTTTTTGATCGTAACTTGGCTAAAACTCAACCGAATTCAGTCTGGTTTGCTGTTTTCTTCTTGGTTTTTAAATGCGAACATTTCTGCGTTTAAAACTCGATTTTTAATTTTTGGCCAATTTTTGACAATTTTAACGATGTAACCCCTTACATTTTTTTCAAAAATTGGGTCAAATTTTTTGGATGAAAAATACTAAAACCCTCATTGGTTTTTTGATCGTAACTTGGCTAAAACTCAACCGAACATTTCTGCGTTTAAAACTCGATTTTTAATTTTTGGCCAATTTTTGACAATTTTAACGATGTAACCCCTTAAATTTTTTTCAAAAATTGGGTCAAATTTTTTGGCTGAAAAATACTAAAACCCTCATTGGTTTTTTGATCGTAACTTGGCTAAAACTCAACCGAATTCAGTCTGGTTTGCTGTTTTCTTCTTGGTTTTTAAATGCGAACATTTCTGCATTTAAAACTCGATATCTAATTTTTGGCCAATTTTTGACAATTTTAACGATGTAACCCCTTACATTTTTTTCAAAAATTGGGTAAATTTTTTCTTTGGTCCGGACATGGCTAGAGCGATGCCGCTGATAATGCTGATCAAGAATATATATGGTTTATAGGGTCGGAAATGGTTTCTTCACTGTTTTGCAAGCTTAATGCCAAGTGGCAGAGATGCCAATCTAGCTATTGCCAATACAGCCATTCACATAGTTTTTGGCTGCAAATTGCTAACACCTTCAACGGTTTTATGATCATAACTTGGCTAAAACTCGACCGATTTCAGTCTGGTTTGCTGTTTTCTTCTTGGTTTTTAAATGCGAACATTTCTGCATTTAAAACTCGATTTATAATTTTTGGTCAATTTTTGACAATTTTAACGATGTAACCCCTTACATTTTTTTCAAAAATTGGGTCAAATTTTTTGGCTGAAAAATACTAAAACCCTCATTGGTTTTTTGATCATAACTTGGCTAAAACTCGACCGATTTCAGTCTGGTTTGCTGTTTTCTTCTTGGTTTTTAAATGGTAACATTTCTGCATTTAAAACTCGATATCTAATTTTTGGCCAATTTTTGACAATTTTAACGATGTAACCCCTTACATTTTTTTCAAAAATTGGGTCAAATTTTTTGGCTGAAAAATACTAAAACCCTCATTGGTTTTTTGATCGTAACTTGGCTAAAACTCATCCGATTTCAGTCTGGTTTGCTGTTTTCTTCTTGGTTTTTAAATGCGAACATTTCTGCATTTAAAACTCGATTTATAATTTTTGGTCAATTTTTGACAATTTTAACGATGTAACCCCTTACATTTTTTTCAAAAATTGGGTCAAATTTTTTGGCTGAAAAATACTAAAACCCTCATTGGTTTTTTGATCATAACTTGGCTAAAACTCGACCGAATTCAGTCTGGTTTGCTGTTTTCTTCTTGGTTTTTAAATGCGAACATTTCTGCATTAAAAACTCGATTTATAATTTTTGGCCAATTTTTAACAATTTTAATTTCAAAAATTGGGTCAAATTTTTTGGCTGAAAAATACTAAAACCCTCATTGGTTTTTTGATCGTAACTTGGCTAAAACTCAACCGAATTCAGTCTGGTTTGCTGTTTTCTTCTTGGTTTTTAAATGCGAACCTTTCTGCATTAAAAACTCGATTTATAATTTTTGGCCAATTTTTGACAATTTTAACGATGTAACCCCTTACATTTTTTTCAAAAATTGGGTCAAATTTTTTGGCTGAAAAATACTAAAACCCTCATTGGTTTTTTGATCGTAACTTGGCTAAAACTCAACCGAATTCAGTCTGGTTTGCTGTTTTCTTCTTGGTTTTTAAATGCGAACATTTCTGCATTTAAAACTCGATATCTAATTTTTGGCCAATTTTTGACAATTTTAACGATGTAACCCCTTACATTTTTTTCAAAAATTGGGTCAAATTTTTTGGCTGAAAAATACTAAAACCCTCATTGGTTTTTTGATCGTAACTTGGCTAAAACTCATCCGATTTCAGTCTGGTTTGCTGTTTTCTTCTTGGTTTTTAAATGCGAACATTTCTGCATTTAAAACTCGATATCTAATTTTTGGCCAATTTTTGACAATTTTAACGATGTAACCCCTTACATTTTTTTCAAAAATTAGGTCAAATTTTTTGGCTGAAAAATACTAAAACCCTCATTGGTTTTTTGATCATAACTTGGCTAAAACTCGACCGAATTCAGTCTGGTTTGCTGTTTTCTTCTTGGTTTTTAAATGCGAACATTTCTGCATTAAAAACTCGATTTATAATTTTTGGCCAATTTTTAACAATTTTAATTTCAAAAATTGGGTCAAATTTTTTGGCTGAAAAATACTAAAACCCTCATTGGTTTTTTGATCGTAACTTGGCTAAAACTCAACCGAATTCAGTCTGGTTTGCTGTTTTCTTCTTGGTTTTTAAATGCGAACCTTTCTGCATTAAAAACTCGATTTATAATTTTTGGCCAATTTTTGACAATTTTAACGATGTAACCCCTTACATTTTTTTCAAAAATTGGGTCAAATTTTTTGGCTGAAAAATACTAAAACCCTCATTGGTTTTTTGATCGTAACTTGGCTAAAACTCAACCGAATTCAGTCTGGTTTGCTGTTTTCTTCTTGGTTTTTAAATGCGAACATTTCTGCATTTAAAACTCGATATCTAATTTTTGGCCAATTTTTGACAATTTTAACGATGTAACCCCTTACATTTTTTTCAAAAATTGGGTAAATTTTTTCTTTGGTCCGGACATGGCTAGAGCGATGCCGCTGATAATGCTGATCAAGAATATATATGGTTTATAGGGTCGGAAATGGTTTCTTCACTGTTTTGCAAGCTTAATGCCAAGTGGCAGAGATGCCAATCTAGCTATTGCCAATACAGCCATTCACATAGTTTTTGGCTGCAAATTGCTAACACCTTCAACGGTTTTATGATCATAACTTGGCTAAAACTCAACCGATTTCACTCTGGTTTGCTTTTTTCTTCTTGGTTTTTAAATGCGAACATTTCTGCGTTTAAAACTCGATTTTTAATTTTTGGCCAATTTTTGACAATTTTAACGATGTAACCCCTTACATTTTTTTCAAAAATTGGGTCAAATTTTTTGGATGAAAAATACTAAAACCCTCATTGGTTTTTTGATCGTAACTTGGCTAAAACTCAACCGAATTCAGTCTGGTTTGCTGTTTTCTTCTTGGTTTTTAAATGCGAACATTTCTGCATTTAAAACTCGATATCTAATTTTTGGCCAATTTTTGACAATTTTAACGATGTAACCCCTTACATTTTTTTCAAAAATTGGGTAAATTTTTTCTTTGGTCCGGACATGGCTAGAGCGATGCCGCTGATAATGCTGATCAAGAATATATATGGTTTATAGGGTCGGAAATGGTTTCTTCACTGTTTTGCAAGCTTAATGCCAAGTGGCAGAGATGCCAATCTAGCTATTGCCAATACAGCCATTCACATAGTTTTTGGCTGCAAATTGCTAACACCTTCAACGGTTTTATGATCATAACTTGGCTAAAACTCAACCGATTTCAGTCTGGTTTGCTTTTTTCTTCTTGGTTTTTAAATGCGAACATTTCTGCGTTTAAAACTCGATTTCTAATTTTTGGCCAATTTTCGACAATTTTAACGATGTAACCCCTTACATTTTTTTCAAAAATTGGGTCAAATTTTTTGGCTGAAAAATACTAAAACCCTCATTGGTTTTTTGATCGTAACTTGGCTAAAACTCAACCGAATTCAGTCTGGTTTGCTGTTTTCTTCTTGGTTTTTAAATGCGAACATTTCTGCGTTTAAAACTCGATTTTTAATTTTTGGCCAATTTTTGACAATTTTAACGATGTAACCCCTTACATTTTTTTCAAAAATTGGGTCAAATTTTTTGGCTGAAAAATACTAAAACCCTCATTGGTTTTTTGATCGTAACTTGGCTAAAACTCAACCGAATTCAGTCTGGTTTGCTGTTTTCTTCTTGGTTTTTAAATGCGAACATTTCTGCATTTAAAACTCGATATCTAATTTTTGGCCAATTTTTGACAATTTTAACGATGTAACCCCTTACATTTTTTTCAAAAATTGGGTCAAATTTTTTGGCTGAAAAATACTAAAACCCTAATTGGTTTTTTGATCGTAACTTGGCTAAAACTCAACCGAATTCAGTCTGGTTTGCTGATTTCTTTGGTCCGGACATGGCTAGAGCGATGCCGCTGATAATGCTGATCAAGAATATATATGGTTTATAGGGTCGGAAATGGTTTCTTCACTGTTTTGCAAGCTTAATGCCAAGTGGCAGAGATGCCAATCTAGCTATTGCCAATACAGCCATTCACATAGTTTTTGGCTGCAAATTGCTAACACCTTCAACGGTTTTATGATCATAACTTGGCTAAAACTCAACCGATTTCACTCTGGTTTGCTTTTTTCTTCTTGGTTTTTAAATGCGAACATTTCTGCGTTTAAAACTCGATTTCTAATTTTTGGCCAATTTTCGACAATTTTAACGATGTAACCCCTTACATTTTTTTCAAAAATTGGGTCAAATTTTTTGACTGAAAAATACTAAAACCCTCATTGGTTTTTTGATCGTAACTTGGCTAAAACTCAACCGAATTCAGTCTGGTTTGCTGTTTTCTTCTTGGTTTTTAAATGCGAACATTTCTGCGTTTAAAACTCGATTTTTAATTTTTGGCCAATTTTTGACAATTTTAACGACCCCTTACATTTTTTTCAAAAATTGGGTCAAATTTTTTGGATGAAAAATACTAAAACCCTCATTTGTTTTTTGATCGTAACTTGGCTAAAACTCAACCGAATTCAGTCTGGTTTGCTGTTTTCTTCTTGGTTTTTAAATGCGAACATTTCTGCATTTAAAGCTCGATATCTAATTTTTGGCCAATTTTTGACAATTTTAACGATGTAACCCCTTACATTTTTTTAAAAAATTGGGTAAATTTTTTCTTTGGTCCGGACATGGCTAGAGCGATGCCGCTGATAATGCTGATCAAGAATATATATGGTTTATAGGGTCGGAAATGGTTTCTTCACTGTTTTGCAAGCTTAATGCCAAGTGGCAGAGATGCCAATCTAGCTATTGCCAATACAGCCATTCACATAGTTTTTGGCTGCAAATTGCTAACACCTTCAACGGTTTTATGATCATAACTTGGCTAAAACTCAACCGATTTCAGTCTGGTTTGCTTTTTTCTTCTTGGTTTTTAAATGCGAACATTTCTGCGTTTAAAACTCGATTTTTAATTTTTGGCCAATTTTTGACAATTTTAACGATGTAACCCCTTACATTTTTTTCAAAAATTGGGTCAAATTTTTTGGATGAAAAATACTAAAACCCTCATTGGTTTTTTGATCGTAACTTGGCTAAAACTCAACCGAATTCAGTCTGGTTTGCTGTTTTCTTCTTGGTTTTTAAATGCGAACATTTCTGCATTTAAAACTCGATATCTAATTTTTGGCCAATTTTTGACAATTTTAACGATGTAACCCCTTACATTTTTTTCAAAAATTGGGTAAATTTTTTCTTTGGTCCGGACATGGCTAGAGCGATGCCGCTGATAATGCTGATCAAGAATATATATGGTTTATAGGGTCGGAAATGGTTTCTTCACTGTTTTGCAAGCTTAATGCCAAGTGGCAGAGATGCCAATCTAGCTATTGCCAATACAGCCATTCACATAGTTTTTGGCTGCAAATTGCTAACACCTTCAACGGTTTTATGATCATAACTTGGCTAAAACTCAACCGATTTCACTCTGGTTTGCTTTTTTCTTCTTGGTTTTTAAATGCGAACATTTCTGCGTTTAAAACTCGATTTCTAATTTTTGGCCAATTTTCGACAATTTTAACGATGTAACCCCTTACATTTTTTTCAAAAATTGGGTCAAATTTTTTGACTGAAAAATACTAAAACCCTCATTGGTTTTTTGATCGTAACTTGGCTAAAACTAAACCGAATTCAGTCTGGTTTGCTGTTTTCTTCTTGGTTTTTAAATGCGAACATTTCTGCGTTTAAAACTCGATTTTTAATTTTTGGCCAATTTTTGACAATTTTAACGACCCCTTACATTTTTTTCAAAAATTGGGTCAAATTTTTTGGATGAAAAATACTAAAACCCTCATTTGTTTTTTGATCGTAACTTGGCTAAAACTCAACCGAATTCAGTCTGGTTTGCTGTTTTCTTCTTGGTTTTTAAATGCGAACATTTCTGCATTTAAAACTCGATATCTAATTTTTGGCCAATTTTTGACAATTTTAACGATGTAACCCCTTACATTTTTTTCAAAAATTGGGTAAATTTTTTCTTTGGTCCGGACATGGCTAGAGCGATGCCGCTGATAATGCTGATCAAGAATATATATAGTTTATAGGGTCGGAAATGGTTTCTTCACTGTTTTGCAAGCTTAATGCCAAGTGGCAGAGATGCCAATCTAGCTATTGCCAATACAGCCATTCACATAGTTTTTGGCTGCAAATTGCTAACACCTTCAACGGTTTTATGATCATAACTTGGCTAAAACTCAACCGATTTCACTCTGGTTTGCTTTTTTCTTCTTGGTTTTTAAATGTGAACATTTCTGCGTTTAAAACTCGATTTTTAATTTTTGGCCAATTTTTGACAATTTTAACGATGTAACCCCTTACATTTTTTTCAAAAATTGGGTCAAATTTTTTGGATTAAAAATACTAAAACCCTCATTGGTTTTTTGATCGTAACTTGGCTAAAACTCAACCGAATTCAGTCTGGTTTGCTGTTTTCTTCTTGGTTTTTAAATGCGAACATTTCTGCATTTAAAACTCGATATCTAATTTTTGGCCAATTTTTGACAATTTTAACGATGTAACCCCTTACATTTTTTTAAAAAATTGGGTAAATTTTTTCTTTGGTCCGGACATGGCTAGAGCGATGCCGCTGATAATGCTGATCAAGAATATATATGGTTTATAGGGTCGGAAATGGTTTCTTCACTGTTTTGCAAGCTTAATGCCAAGTGGCAGAGATGCCAATCTAGCTATTGTCAATACAGCCATTCACATAGTTTTTGGCTGCAAATTGCTAACACCTTCAACGGTTTTATGATCATAACTTGGCTAAAACTCAACCGATTTCACTCTGGTTTGCTTTTTTCTTCTTGGTTTTTAAATGCGAACATTTCTGCATTTAAAACTCGATATCTAATTTTTGGCCAATTTTTGACAATTTTAACGATGTAACCCCTTACATTTTTTTCAAAAATTGGGTCAAATTTTTTGGCTGAAAAATACTAAAACCCTCATTGGTTTTTTGATCGTAACTTGGCTAAAACTCAACCGAATTCAGCCTGGTTTGCTGTTTTCTTCTTGGTTTTTAAATGCGAACATTTCTGCGTTTAAAACTCGATTTTTAATTTTTGGCCAATTTTTGACAATTTTAACGATGTAACCCCTTACATTTTTTTCAAAAATTGGGTCAAATTTTTTGGCTGAAAAATACTAAAACCCTAATTGGTTTTTTGATCGTAACTTGGCTAAAACTCAACCGAATTCAGTCTGGTTTGCTGTTTTCTTTGGTCCGGACATGGCTAGAGCGATGCCGCTGATAATGCTGATCAAGAATATATATGGTTTATAGGGTCGGAAATGGTTTCTTCACTGTTTTGCAAGCTTAATGCCAAGTGGCAGAGATGCCAATCTAGCTATTGCCAATACAGCCATTCACATAGTTTTTGGCTGCAAATTGCTAACACCTTCAACGGTTTTATGATCATAACTTGGCTAAAACTCAACCGATTTCACTCTGGTTTGCTTTTTTCTTCTTGGTTTTTAAATGCGATTATTTCTGCATTTAAAACTCGATATCTAATTTTTGGCCAATTTTTGACAATTTTAACAATGTAACCCCTTACATTTTTTTCAAAAATTAGGTCAAATTTTTTGGCTGAAAAATACTAAAACCCTCATTGGTTTTTTGATCATAACTTGGCTAAAACTCAACCGATTTCAGTCTGGTTTGCTGTTTTCTTCTTGGTTTTTAAATGCGAACATTTCTGCGTTTAAAACTCGATTTCTAATTTTTGGCCAATTTTCGACAATTTTAACGATGTAACCCCTTACATTTTTTTCAAAAATTGGGTCAAATTTTTTGACTGAAAAATACTAAAACCCTCATTGGTTTTTTGATCGTAACTTGGCTAAAACTAAACCGAATTCAGTCTGGTTTGCTGTTTTCTTCTTGGTTTTTAAATGCGAACATTTCTGCGTTTAAAACTCGATTTTTAATTTTTGGCCAATTTTTGACAATTTTAACGACCCCTTACATTTTTTTCAAAAATTGGGTCAAATTTTTTGGATGAAAAATACTAAAACCCTCATTTGTTTTTTGATCGTAACTTGGCTAAAACTCAACCGAATTCAGTCTGGTTTGCTGTTTTCTTCTTGGTTTTTAAATGCGAACATTTCTGCATTTAAAACTCGATATCTAATTTTTGGCCAATTTTTGACAATTTTAACGATGTAACCCCTTACATTTTTTTCAAAAATTGGGTAAATTTTTTCTTTGGTCCGGACATGGCTAGAGCGATGCCGCTGATAATGCTGATCAAGAATATATATAGTTTATAGGGTCGGAAATGGTTTCTTCACTGTTTTGCAAGCTTAATGCCAAGTGGCAGAGATGCCAATCTAGCTATTGCCAATACAGCCATTCACATAGTTTTTGGCTGCAAATTGCTAACACCTTCAACGGTTTTATGATCATAACTTGGCTAAAACTCAACCGATTTCACTCTGGTTTGCTTTTTTCTTCTTGGTTTTTAAATGTGAACATTTCTGCGTTTAAAACTCGATTTTTAATTTTTGGCCAATTTTTGACAATTTTAACGATGTAACCCCTTACATTTTTTTCAAAAATTGGGTCAAATTTTTTGGATTAAAAATACTAAAACCCTCATTGGTTTTTTGATCGTAACTTGGCTAAAACTCAACCGAATTCAGTCTGGTTTGCTGTTTTCTTCTTGGTTTTTAAATGCGAACATTTCTGCATTTAAAACTCGATATCTAATTTTTGGCCAATTTTTGACAATTTTAACGATGTAACCCCTTACATTTTTTTAAAAAATTGGGTAAATTTTTTCTTTGGTCCGGACATGGCTAGAGCGATGCCGCTGATAATGCTGATCAAGAATATATATGGTTTATAGGGTCGGAAATGGTTTCTTCACTGTTTTGCAAGCTTAATGCCAAGTGGCAGAGATGCCAATCTAGCTATTGTCAATACAGCCATTCACATAGTTTTTGGCTGCAAATTGCTAACACCTTCAACGGTTTTATGATCATAACTTGGCTAAAACTCAACCGATTTCACTCTGGTTTGCTTTTTTCTTCTTGGTTTTTAAATGCGAACATTTCTGCATTTAAAACTCGATATCTAATTTTTGGCCAATTTTTGACAATTTTAACGATGTAACCCCTTACATTTTTTTCAAAAATTGGGTCAAATTTTTTGGCTGAAAAATACTAAAACCCTCATTGGTTTTTTGATCGTAACTTGGCTAAAACTCAACCGAATTCAGCCTGGTTTGCTGTTTTCTTCTTGGTTTTTAAATGCGAACATTTCTGCGTTTAAAACTCGATTTTTAATTTTTGGCCAATTTTTGACAATTTTAACGATGTAACCCCTTACATTTTTTTCAAAAATTGGGTCAAATTTTTTGGCTGAAAAATACTAAAACCCTAATTGGTTTTTTGATCGTAACTTGGCTAAAACTCAACCGAATTCAGTCTGGTTTGCTGTTTTCTTTGGTCCGGACATGGCTAGAGCGATGCCGCTGATAATGCTGATCAAGAATATATATGGTTTATAGGGTCGGAAATGGTTTCTTCACTGTTTTGCAAGCTTAATGCCAAGTGGCAGAGATGCCAATCTAGCTATTGCCAATACAGCCATTCACATAGTTTTTGGCTGCAAATTGCTAACACCTTCAACGGTTTTATGATCATAACTTGGCTAAAACTCAACCGATTTCACTCTGGTTTGCTTTTTTCTTCTTGGTTTTTAAATGCGATTATTTCTGCATTTAAAACTCGATATCTAATTTTTGGCCAATTTTTGACAATTTTAACAATGTAACCCCTTACATTTTTTTCAAAAATTAGGTCAAATTTTTTGGCTGAAAAATACTAAAACCCTCATTGGTTTTTTGATCATAACTTGGCTAAAACTCAACCGATTTCAGTCTGGTTTGCTGTTTTCTTCTTGGTTTTTAAATGCGAACATTTCTGCATTTAAAACTTTATATCTAATTTTTGATATTAAATTTGAATAATTTCAACTTTATTAAATGCTTTTATTAAAACCATTTATAAAAATGTATGACATTTTTGAATTTTCCTATTTTGAGCAAAGTAATGAACATTTTAGGTAGGAGATTTCTTAACTTTTCTTGGGTAAATATAATATAAATATATATATTAATAAAAAAACTAGTTAACTTCTTAGATATTGAATATTCTTTCCCTTATCCTCAGTTTTATAGTATTAATACAAAAAATTTCGTTTTTGAAAGCTCTTTGAAAAGGTAATCTGTTGTCAGCTTTTTTCAATTGATAAGTATCTGTGATATCTGGCACTCTATAAAAGCGGGTTTCGAAGCTAATAGTTTTTCAGTCGTTACTCAACCGTGTAGCTGAAAAGTCTTTTCAGTCGTGAGTTCAAATATATTTTGTAGAATTTAAGAGCTTAAAAGCTTTCGGACAACACTCTTTAATAAATTTAGACAAATAAAGAGAGCAGACCTTTTTCGCTGAATATTTTTTCATGTTTATCTTCACACTTGCAATTATTATTTTTCCTTTATTATTTCTCTTTTCCTCTCAAAAAGAAAATGTCCACAACTAAGCCCTATAAGGTGCTCATCGCACACACCGATGTCCCGCCGGAGGGCATTGAAATCCTAAGGGAAAAGTGCGAAATCCTGCAGGTGACAAGTGAACCGCCCCATAATCGAATCGAAGTCCTGGAGAAGATCAGGGGTTGTCATGCCGCTGTTTGGGGAGGCCGAGATCTTCTAAATGCCGAGGTCTTGGATGCTGCCGGTCCGCAATTTAAGGCGGTATCTACGATGTCTTCCGGGATTAATAATGTGGATGTACCGGAGCTCAAAAAACGGGGAATACCCCTAGGCAGTACTCCAGCCATGTTAACCGTGGCAGTGGCCGATCTTGCGGTGGGTTTACTCATAGCTGCTGCCCGGCGATTCCAGGAGGGGCGAAGGAAGATCGACAGGTGAGCAGGAAACATAAAATATTATTTTTCTTTATTCATATAACTAAACCTTTTCAGCGACAACTGGGAGAACTACCACCTTAATTGGCTTTTGGGCCAGGACATTCGGGACTCCACCGTGGGCTTCTATGGCTTTGGTGGCATTGGTCAGGCTATTGCCAAGCGTCTGTCCGGATTCGATATCGATCGTGTCTTGTATACCACTCGAAATCGTGTTAGTCTGGAGATCGAGGAAAAGTTCAATGCCAAGAAGGTGGATTTCGATACTTTGCTGGCTGAAAGTGACTTCCTGGTCATTGCCTCTCCTTTGACCCAGGAAACTCAGGGTCTGTTTGATGCCAGTGCCTTTAACAAAATGAAGAAAACCGCTGTGTTGGTCAACATTGCCCGAGGCAGTAAGTTGATAATTATTTAGATTTATTACAGGTTTAAAATGTTATGATTATTCCACAGAAATTGTCAACCAGGATGATCTTTATGAGGCCCTAAAATCAAACCGAATCTTTGCCGCAGGCTTGGACGTTATGGATCCCGAGCCTTTGAGGTCGACAGACAAGCTGTTGGCTTTGGATAATGTTGGTGAGTTGCCTAAAATCGTAATTTTTTGTGAGGAATTTCTTTGAACATATTTTTCTCAATGGAATTTTTTTGAATTGCCATACGTATAACAGCTCCAATCTCTCGTTGACTTTCTTGACAACATGACACCTTTGGCTGTTATCTTTTAAGTCCCATTATCATGAAGCACTTGATTAATTTCATATATTCTACTCCCCTACAGTGGTCACTCCGCATGTGGGCTATGCTACGAAGAGAACCCGCATTGATGCCGCCTCCCTGGCTGCCCAAAATGTCCTTCGAGGATTAGCTGGGGAACCCATGTTGTCACCCGCATATTAAAAGGAAAAAATTTATAACAATGATTCAGTGTTTTCCATATTTGTTACTTTCAAATTACTATTTAAGTAATTCTTAAAGTAATTTATACTAATAGCCCTTAAAAATCTTCCCCTCTATTCGCTTGGACTACTATTAGGATCCTCTTTTACCACATGCGGCAAGTATACCGGATCCCATTCCTCCCTTTGCAACGCCTTGAGGTACTTGACTCTCTCTTGGAGCACCCTCGGCATCAGATCCGGCTCCTCCACCCGATGCTTCTGGGCAATCTCCAGAGCTCTCCGCCAGTTGTGCATCCTCAGGGACAGCCCCACCGCCTGCTGAATTTTACGGCCATGCAGCAGGATCGTCTCCGCCTCCAGCATCCTGCCCAGCATCAGCGAGTTCTCTGCCATCTGCTCGGCACTCGAGGGCGTCAGTGTCTTCAGGTGCTGCAGGTAGCTCACCTTGTCGATCTGCAAGGCGGCGGCATAGGCCTCCTCGCTAATCTGCAGCTGGTGCTTCCTGGTGGCCACCGCCGCCAAGGTGGCCCACAGGCTGGCATGCTGAGCCAGCCGGCAGATCTTCAGCGCCTGCGGCCACTGGCCCTCGAGCAGAGCGCGATGCAGGACCTCGCAGTGGATGTTCACGTTGACGGGGAGCAGGGCTCCAGCACAGCGAAAAGTGATCACTGCATCCTCGAAGCTTTCGATGGCAATCTGCTTGCCAAATTCCCTACATGAAAATAAGAGGAGTTTCAGGTTGATTTCGTACAAAATCTAAAAGTCTTACGCTGTGTCCAGAGTGATCGTGGTGAGGGCAATGATTGTGGGATCGGAGGCTCCCTCTCCGGGACAATACCAAATGCTGTAGCAGGAGTCGTGGACTCCCACCAGGATATTCGTCTCGCTGGCCCACTTAATTGCTGTGAGCTGCGTTCCAATCTTGTAAATTTCATCGGTCCGTTCCCCGCTGAGATTGCGCGACTCGCTGACGAACAGCTCCCGATTGGAGTCTATGAAGGCCACGAACTGGTCATCCGGTGTGCCCGCCCGACAGGCTGCGATCTCCGCCAATGGCTGCTTGGCTTTCAGGGAATGTGGATCGTACTGCCGCGAAGCACCGGGTATCAGATCGAATAAATGCAGCAAAGTGGGATCCGAATTGTCCCGAATGGCCAGGACATCGAGACCCAAGGAGAGAGAGCGCCAAGTGAGCAAGGGAATCTGAGCTTGAGAGCCAGGATAGCGAGGATTCAGGTGCAGGCGACCCGTGTAGGTATACACCCATATGGACGAAGCATCCAAGATCATAAAGTATCTGAAATTTAGTAAAATATTTAAGATAAACCATCTTATAGGTAAAAGATACACTTTACTCACTTCTTGCCCACCTCAATGACCCTGGTATCGTTCCTGCCATCGACTATGATTGGTGTATTGATATACTTCTCATTGTAAATGTGAATCTGATGGGTGGTGGCCACCACCAGGTGTCCATACCCCAGACCGAAATTAATTACGCGCTGTGGAAAATCCAGGACATCCTGGGTACCATTGGCAATGTCCTTCAGGGCAATCGACTTCCGACTATTACTGGTGGCCTTCAGATTCCTGGAGATCAACTGCTGCTCGATGGCATAGGCCACTATAAGCTGACCCGTGGAGGTGCCACAGGCCACCTGAGTGCCATCCGCCGACCAGGACAGGCTAAAAAAGGAGCCCACATTTGGGGCTGTAAAGCGGGCACTGTTGTAGGACCACTGAAAATGTAATTAAATAATTACTTTATTTATAAATCAAGCAGGAACTACGACTAGGACTCACTCCAGTGCTGTGGCACAGCTTGAGCAGATTGAAAGTGCCCACCAGCAGGTAATCCTTTTCGGGATTAAAGGCCACACTCGTAATGGCAAACTCCTCGGCGGCACTGGTAAAGAGATTGGCTCCTTGGGCATCCCAAATCTTAAAGCGAAAGTCCTCGCCACCGGAGGCTATCACATTGGACTGTGCAGACCAACTGAGGGTCAGAACCAGGCCATCATGGGCACGCCACTATTTTGTATGAAATTAAATAAAATTAAGAGATTAGCTATGCTTACTAAAATTAAATGAACACATATTTAAATACTTTTTGCTTAATTGCCAATTAAGTAATTAAAATATAAATATATCTCACCCTTATAAGTTTACTGTTCGCCGCCAGAGGCTTGATGGACACATGGCCGCCCTGGCAGAACACAATCGAGGTTGAGTTGGGCGCCCAGCGAGCGCAGCGTATGGCCTCCTCGTTCTGCACCACCGTGGAGCGTAGCATACCGGATCTTGACCAGATCTTGATCACGCCATCCTCGCCGGCAGTGAGTAGGCCAGCGCCATCGGGACTCCATCGTCCCGAACTAATAGCTGCCCCATGGGCGGAGATACTCCGCTCCACGCGGGCACTCTTGTTGAGGATTACAAAACGGCCATCGTTGCTGCACACCAGCAACGTGTCGCTGCCCTTGCCGCCGCCGCTGCTCCGGCCGCCGAGCAGGAGCCAGTGCAGGTCCGTGGGCACAAAGTCATCCGGCAGCTTGGCCACCTCCACCGAGTCTCGGGTCACGTCGCTCCACTTGAAGATCTGGTGGTCATCGCTGAGGGAAGGGATAAATATATTAAAGGGATATAAATATAAATAATAATGGTAAATTGATAATAAAGATGGTGATACCTCACAAAGTATATCTCCTCATTGCTGCTCCAATCGACGCAACTCAATGGATAAATTAAACTTCTTTGGCTGCCTTCCTCTGAGGCCTCGGTGGTTTTTATAGAACTCTTCTTGCAGAGTCGCGTTCGCAGCTTCATGGCGGCTATATTTTTGTGACAACTGAAAAACCAAAATATTTTCTTTGTTTGGGCCAAGCAATTGGTTGTCAAGGGGATTTCGTTTTATTTTGATTTGTCTTTAAGCGCGTTGCCATGGCTTTGGGGGGTTGATATCGTGAAAAGTGGTTGTGGTATAGGGAGTTTATTTATACGACATTCATTTTGGTTGAAAAACTCAATCATTCCTAACAATTTTATGCCAACTCCCCACGATAGTAATATCGTAAGCACAATCAGAAAACTCACCGCATTGATCATAATATCGTAGGTTGAGGTATTGGAATTAATGGTTTTGATATAGGGTTAAGAAATATGAAGAAATTCCCCACGATACTAATATCGTAGATATTATTACGAAACAAATATCCACGATATTAAATTTTGTATTTGGTAGTAATGGCTGTGATATAAAAAAATCATAAATTTACGAGATTGTAAACTGTATTTAAATTGTATTTAGTTTTGGTTAATATATTTACTTAATAAACAAATCCTCCCCGATCCCATTATCGCACAAGTATTTATTATTATAATATAATCGTATTAATTATTAATATAAAAGAGCCTTTTTTCGAGTCTATTTAACGTAATCATTTAAGTTCTTTTTCGTAATTATAGTTTATAATCCTCTATATATTTTGCCTTCTTAACCTAATAATTTACCCTACTTTGTGCGATCTTATTTCAAATTTTTAATTTCTTAATTGCTCAGCTTCGTTTCCGCCGTTGTAATCAACGCTGTAAGCAAATTGTCTGACATCAAAGGCACTCGGATTCGTCTAGTTTTTTTGGGAGTCGCGTTGAGTTAAGCTAGTAGGCTAGTCTATAATTAGGGTTTATTATTTAGTCAAGCAAGCGAAACCGTTTTCACCAGCAATTTGCGGTAATCATTGTCAGCGACTGAGACGCAGATGCGAATTGCTCAGACAAACAAGATTTTTTGGCCGACGGAAATGCTGAAACGTGACGATATCAGATTCGAACATGAAGGGCAAATAATACGCTGATTAATATAAAAACTCTCTGGCAATTCCCCAGAGTTTCACTTAATTATTGAATTTCCGTGTGTATTAATTACTTCCGTTTCCTCCTAATGGCGGCTTCACTCCACTAAATGGCTTTCAGCATAATGACCAACATAAGTTCTTCAGTGAACTAATCGATTCCTGAAACAGGCTTCAATTATTTTCTAATTTGTTTGCAGCCAAGAAAGGAATTTCATCAATAAATCGGTAAAAATCGTACTAATCATCGCACCCCGAAGGAAAACTCACACGTCAATGGTCGTCAAGTCGTTGTCCGATTTCCCTGGCTCTGCATATCCACTCATATAGAGCAATCAATCTACATAGTGGAAATCTACGCGGTTCTGTCTTATCATCCCCCCCATTGTCTTGTTTGCCTTATAGTCTTGGAGGCGTAGTTTATTGGATTTACTTGACAGAAGTGACACATTTCATGTTCAACGAACTAGCCCAACTCATTTTTCATGTCCCCGGGTACATTGGCTTTATGGATTTTCCTTATATGTGTTCGAGTAAAAGGTTTTTTGAGGACAATCAAGGAATGCCAGGAGTTTGAGGAAGATAATTTCATACCAAAGTGATTGGCCGATTATTCGTCTGGCCATTGAACTGAGACTAGGACTATAATTGGTCCTTTTGACCAAATCAATTTCTATAAAAGATAGTAACTAAGAAACTTTCCGACATTTTCTATAAATGTCAGAAGCTATAAATGTTACAATAACTAAAAAGAAATTGCTAAGTATCTTAGTAGCTTTAAAAAAATATAATATCTGCAGTCTCCTTTTCTTGTTAAAGTCTTTAAGCATATACTAGTAAATCTGTCTCCTTTTGTCTTCTGTAGAAAAAAAACTAACCACAGAATGTCGTAAAAAGTTGATGTTTTTGACGACTGAGACCGAAAGCAAAACAAACTTTATTAAATTTGAACGCAATCGCTGCTTTCAACTGCTGCGGCCATAAAACACAAATAAATCCAGCTCGCATAATCTATTTGCAACATTTTTGTGTGACACATTAACACCCCTCAGCATTGCAGCACTGCATTTCCTTATCAGAGCATTGCACTTGATTAGACTGGCGACACTCTGATGGCCAAATCGAAGTCAATATCCAATTGAAATCGTCTGAGTGACGGCGATGCGTTGACGACTGCATCCAACTCCGACGGTGGCTGCCATTAAGCGTCAAATGGTGCGAGAAATAAAGAACAAATCGATGGGGAACAGTGGGTCGGAAGCATTATTATTTCATATTTAATAGTTTATTTAAATTATTTACGGATTTGAGCTTAAAAATTTATCATTGTGTAATATTTTAATACCTATGAGTGTTTAAATATACGACAAAAATATATTTACAGGAAGAATCTTTTTCTTTTAATAATTACCTTTAATAATTTTACGGTATGACTTTGCTTAAAGGTAATAAATTTATTTTAAAGTTATTATTAATTTTGGTTGGTATAGATTTTTGTTTATACATTAATTGTTAAATATTTTTAAAATTCCTAAAGAGACTGAACGAAGCCTGATTTGTTTGTCATAATAAGTACGGTGAATAATAGTGAGTAATTTTAATGTTTTTAGGCAATGAATAATAAAATATAATATGACTAAAATATATATACAATTTTCTGAAACATTGTTCTTAATTATACAATATAAATTGATCTGAATATTACTTGAAATATGGCGTATTATAAAAATAGAATACTAAACATTTTCAAAAAATAATTCAATTAATACATTTGACCCTGTAGAAGCAATGTTAAATATTTTAAAAAGTGTTCTTAGATTAGTTATATTTAAAATATTTTACATTTTATTTTTAATCCCAAATATCGTGTGCCACTGTGCTGCAATTGAAACTGCAAGTGTTTGCGGCCACCATTAAATGTGCAGCCACATCGCGGTGCTCGTAAATGCAAACGTAAACGCAAAACCCAACCCGAACTTCGTTCCGCTCAAATCCACTCCAACCCAATCCGAAAACCGAAAAGCCGAAATAGCCCCCGCCAATGGCGGTATAATTCTTTGCGTTGAAAGCCCTCTTTCAATCGTTTTGGCTTTCAACGATCTCGCCCGAGTGCCGTGGGGTTGGGTTCGTTTTGTTATTGGTTCAACTGTCGCGTAGTTTTCAGTATTCAGTGTTCAGTGCTCAGTGCTCAGTGTTCGGTGTTCAGTTCTCAGCTTCAGTTCGCGGCGATTCAGTTTCTGTTTCAGTTCGCTGTCAGTTTGTCAACGGGTCGCATGCGTGTTCGGAAAATCGGCATTAAGCGAATTTATACATATATTTTTTGGTAAATCACAAGGCTACGAGAAATACCAAATCAAATCCTCCGCTTAAAGTGCAGTGCTTGTGCAGTGAAATTTATAAATATTTAACTACCATTTCACCCTGAGAAATATTAGAGGAAAATAAAATAAAAAGCCATGAGGTCCTACGGTTCAACAGGCTGCCTCTTGCTGAGCTTATTCTCCCTGCTGATGCTGCTTAATACAGGTGGGTCCCAGCTCAGAGTACCTTTCCAGCTTTTATGCACCTGAGCACCCCATGAAATCGCAGCTAATTAAGTGGAGGGAGCGCACGGACTTGCTCAAGTGCGTGGGCGTGATTTTCCATTTAAATGTGCAACAAAAAGCCAAGCCAAGGGTTCAGTGAACCAAATCAAAAGGGTTCATGTAAGCGGAAAATAAGGGGGAAACTCAGTCAGATTAAAGTATTTGACAGCTGTGCTGCAAGATTGTGAAAAGCGTTTAAGAAAAACGTAGGAAATGTACAGGAAAACTTGACAAGGAATTTAAAGTGGGTGAACTATTTGAAAAACTAACGATGTGCTAAAAGTCTAGGGGCTTAAAAATATAAATAAAAATATATATTTATGAATTTGTGAAAGTTCTATAAATAAATATAATTAAATTAAAACTTACTTATAAAATCTATAATTCATTTTGCTTTAAGCTTAAATACAAGAATTAATGTAAAGTCAAATTTTTTTGCACTTTAATTGGAACTTAAATATATTATTTTGCCATTAAGATTTGCCTGTTTTTTGCTTCCATGAACTGCCATAATTACTTGTAATTACAGAGCACAATCAATTGACCTCATTGATAAGCCTCTTGAGTTGCCTGCATGGCCATCTGTCTGCACTTCGTTAACATTTTCTTTATATTTTTTTGCATTATCAGAGCAGTTCGCTTGACATCTGAAATCCACTTGAAATACCTGAAATTCAGGAGAGAAGAAAAATGAAAAATCTGGCGAGCGTTCGCCAACAGCTTCATTTTCCATGATTTATTGATATTTATGCACTTGCTCGATATATCTTTTTTTTGCCGCAGCTCATTTGTGTTTATTTTTACTTCAAACGCCTGACGTTCGAATACAAAGAGAACAAGAGTATTTTCACAACCTTAAAATTTGCGGAGAAAATGAATATTAAAAATAGCAGCCGCAAGAAACGTTGGAAAAATGGGAAAATGCTTGTCAGTAATTATATTTTATTTTTGACAGTAAAAAGGGGTGCGACATAAACAAATATTCGTGAGACCTGTAGAAACATGCGAATGTGCTATCATTTAATTGTTTCAAATGTCTTCATTATGTAAGAGGGGTTGTAAACCCAAATATATATGATGTTAAAGCCATTACTCAAGCACACTTCAAATTTTCCTTGTGAAAGCGTGCCACATATCAGGTCTTGTCATCAACTAAAAGTTTATTTCTGTTTATGCTACGTGGTCGTGGCCAGGACAACTTTGAGTGGCATAAACCTAATGCCACTAGCTGACCACCATTCACGACAGTCCCCATAAAAAGTGACTCAGCTTGTAATAAACCCTAGTCATCTAAATCTTAGGGGTAACATTATTATTTGTGGTAATCGCAAAACAACTCATCGGATTGTCAGTTGCCCGATGAGGCATATCCAGCCTTAACCTTCCACTTATCTTAATTGTCAGTTGCCGAGATCGTCTTAATTAATAATTCGCCGCTGGGCCAAGCTTAATTAAATCCATTCAGCTGCTTACTAATTCACTGCCATTTACGGGGGCACAAAACGCAGTCATCTTGAGTATGGAAACTAGACTGGAATCCAAAACCCTGGGAGAACACACCCACCCACATGACAGTGGGGAATGCATTAATGTAAACTTTTGTTCAGCAAAAAGAAACCAGGGAAATTATAGATTTCATAAACAGAGATTTTAACAATTGTTGTTCTATATGAAAAACAAGCTCTTGTCTTTTTCTATATTTTCTACGTAGTAAAAACTTATCTAAAAGTATTTGTGGGTGGACGGAAATAACGCCAGGCGTAATGCACAAAATTATATAGAATTCCTGAAGGGGTTTCTTGCTCTTTTCTTACACAATTTTTAGTTATTTATAGTCACATATATAGTTGATTTTTTTATACTTTGCGAAATGTTTATTAAGAGTAGAAAGATTAAGCAATACAATATTTAAAAATCACGTATTTCATGTGAACTAAATGATTACTAATAATGAAGAAATCTCTATTTAAGGTCATTGTTTTTACAAAACACACTTTGTAGACTCCACAAATATGTACAATAAAGGCGCAACCTATTGTTGACACTCCCTACAGCCCTTCCCTTTACATTCCAGCGATTTCTCGATGCATTTCAATATACCTAATTATTGAGGCATTCGGGCCAATTGCGCTGCAATTTTGATAAACGTTCGACGAGCTCAGTTTCGCATTCGGCATTTTCGCTCAGTTGAACGAACTTTGATGGCATGTCAGTCAAACTTTCCATTGAACCTCCATTGCATTTTTTGTTTGGGGTCACCAAGCTTTGCCCCTCTTTACACTAGTAAGTTCGCCGAGGAGCTTAATGGGGAGTTAGTGATATGGAGCCCCACTTTATGGGAGTTTCAGGGGGGAAACAGCAGTGGAGAAGCAAGTCGGGGCTGGTAATCAACACGTTTCTTATGGGGCACAGTCGTAGGGTTATGAATTTACAGGGGGTGAGATCGAAATATGTTGCAAGTCCAACTTGCGGCCCGCCTCAAGTTTTGCGGCTTAATGGAAAAATTGCATGTGAACCCCAATGGTGGTGGTGTGTGTGTGTTTCTGGGAAACTCTGTGCCCCATTGTTGGGGACTTTGACTTTCAGTGAGATGTATGTATATGGCATAAGGCATATGCTGCAGTTCCACATGCCGAGGGCAATAAACTCCAGCGACTTTATAGGCCTAGCTGTCATTTTCACAAGTTTACTGACATTAGTTGTGGGCCTTATGTGCTATGTATTTGAATATGTATTTAAGGGTTGCGATTTCCAATTAGTAGCCGCAAAGGAAACAGAAAGAAATGCTAAGGAATTCCATTATTGAGTTAATAAACTGTCTTTGATTTAAAGTATTAATTTAATTTAATGATGCAGCTCATTATGCAATTTTTGTTGGCATAAAAAATCATTTCGCCTGTCTGGAAACTTAAGATCTGTGTTTTAAGCCAGCTTCTTTCCCGGCTCCCCCCTTCCTTGCGATGATTAAAGCCAAATTCCAATGGCCAAAACTATCGGCGAAAACATCTCGTCCAACAAATACTTACGCACTTAGCAGCCCCCAAATCCGAAACCGAATCTGAAGCCGAAACCGATTCGGAATGGGAATCGGAATCGTACTCGAACTCGAATGCGTTTTGGCCATGTTTGGGTGGCAGTTGCGGCTGCCACAACAGTTGGCATAATGCAAGGCACAATATCAATTTTCCACGAGTTGCAGCGGAATTACAGTCATTACCATTAGTAAACTGCCACCGACGGCGAGCGGACGCGCAAATAAACAATTCAGCAAACGATCTGACAATTCAACTGTCAATTAATTTCAATATATTGTAAATGATTATAATTTCCATCTCGGTTTCGCATGCGTTTTTCGCGGCACTTTTTCGGTTCTCAATTGCCAACGTTGCTGCCAATGCGAAAACGAATGCGAATGCGAATCGAACGCAAATTGCAATGTTTATGCCGCTTGTTTATGGCCAAATGCGGTCGCTGGCCGAAAACACGTTTGCGGTTTTGGTTTTTGGCTTCTACCCATGCGTTGGCTGGCACACTTCTCCCGCCTTTTCCCGCCACTTATCTAGGCTTTCGCTTAAACGCACCTCAACGTGTTGGCTAAGTGCATTTAACCCGAACGTTAGCGTTTGACGTTTAAATTGGCCAGCGAAACTTGTTTTATGGCCGCCATCATCTTAGCCGTGGTCATCATCATCACTCAAGTGTTCCCGTAGTCATACACCAAAGAAAATGAATTGAAATATACAAATCTTGTCTAGAAGGAGGTCCTTTTCGGTAATTGAATTGAATAAGATTTCTTTTTAATTCAAAAGGTTTCTGGAGCATTTTGAAGGTAAGGATATCTGGAGAGTTAAGAGGTATTATTTCTGCCTTAAAACAATTTTTAAATAGGTGTAAAGGCATCTACATATGAATATGATCATAAATAAGATAAAATTGAAATAGTATTTATAGTGGGCGCTATAAGGAAACATATTTTAATTATATTATATATATGGAAATATTTTTTCTCTGTGCATCCACAATTGCTGGCTCCGTTTAATCAAATAATTATTTACACACTACTCGGGCCTGGCTAATCGCACGCATAAACCAGCCTTAGCCGAACTTTTTGACACTTTTATAAGGCAGTTGCCCCATAGGCTGTCCCATAAATAACTCCGGCCCGACCGAGACTCAGCTTCTGGACTCAAATTAGTGGCGGCTTTAAGCAGTATTTCAAAGATATCCGCCAAAGGCGAAGCACACAGCAGGAAATGATGGCCATTCCAGTTGAGCTTCGATTCATTAGCGGGTCAGTTATGGATTTGAAGAGCAATAATTACTTAGTTACTTTATTATGCTCTAGACCAGCTTCAGTTCCCAGGAAAACGGGAATTTAATTGGGATCACCTGAAGACTGGGAATAGGTTTAGAAGGATAAAAGTATGGGAATAAATATTGTAAGCAGGAATTTAATATTTCTTAAATTATTTCTATTTATATTCCCATCTTTAATTAACTTTTTTATATATTTTATTTCAGCTTCTGCTGTGCTGCGTTGCTGGCGCTGCTCCACGGATGTATCCAATGGCGAGTTCTGCAACGATCCCTTCCAGCCGGACGGCATTTCGGAGCAGCAGCGCTACTGGAGCTACGTTAACTGCACCTACTCGGTGGGCGTGAAGTCGGTGAATGCGCGGCCAGTCTGCAAGAAACTGGTGCAGGAAGGTGAGATCAAAGACCATATATTTACCATATATAAAATATATATAGCCAAACCCCACACACATCACGGGCAGTGGCAGTGGCAGTGCACTTCAAACAAAAAAGTCAAAATAATGCCACACATGAATAATTGTGCACCCGTTGCATTTGCATTGTTGTGAGTGCTTGTGCGGTCTTCGGACAGGTTACACTGGGAAAAATGTAAACGAATGGGGACATTCATTCAAAAAATAGTTTTAACTTTTAAAAATATATTTTAGTTAAACTTAAGGCCCTAGGATAACTCTCTAAAAATGTTATAGAAGTAATAATCAAGATATTTAAAAATTTCGAGCTTTAAGCTGTTATTTAAACTTGAGACAAACCTAAAAAGAGAATCAAAAATATTTTAAATTTATATAATTAAAAAAAGCCTTTAATAAATGATCTAGAAGTTAATTCAACTGTTTTTTTTTTAATACAAATTATAGTCTTGTAGAATTCAGATAGCTTTATATGCTAATCACAATAAATAATCAATACGTAACAACCCCGGGAATTCATATAGTTTATAAATCTTTTTAAGATATTTCTTAATATTATTTTTAGTAATAAATAATTTTCCTTAAGTGCACATCTACCATATAACTTTAAAAGCCAGGAGATCAGATCAACCGATCGACAAGACTCACACCCGGCTGTGGCTCAGAGTCAAACGAGATTGAAATTTATTGCCCTGACAAAGTCCAAACAAGTGCAGGCGACACAGCAAACACAGCAAACAAAACATACACACACTGAACTGCAGCTGCTGGGCGGCAAAAGGGGCGTGGCAGGTGGGTATAAGGTGGGGCGGAAGGCAACAGCAACAACAAGTGGCGACATTTTGGCCCGCTGAGTCGAGTTGCATGTGCCGCTAATTTACAGCAAATTTATGAAGAGAGAGAAAGAGAGAGAGAGAGCCGTCAAACGGGGCGTATGAGTGATATCGTTTTTTTTTTCGGCGATCTCAAGTCCGATTTAGCTTGTCGCCCGTCTGGTTTATGGCCGGTTTTATTGTTGTCTGTGGCCGAGGCAATTTGTGCATTTGCATACGGACCAAAACAAAACAAAATCACACTTTACGCCTTTTATTTCTATATTTTTATTTACTTTTTTGGCCAATTTGCCAAGCGTTCCGTGTCGCCACATTTCGATCTAAATTCACTTTGCACGACAGTTGTGCATAAATTTATGCCAATTGGCCGGCAGACGACTCGTTTCGGCTTTGGGCCTCATAATGTAGGCCATTGATGGCTAAACAATGCAATGCAAATAGTTGTTGACTTTAAATTATGTAATTCTACCAGCAAGGCTTCATTGTGCGCTATATAGGGGCACAAAGCCAAAAAATTGGTAGGTTGCTATTATTTTAAGTGTAATTTATGACATGTAATTAATTTATGGCTAATAACAAAGGGCATTCATTTTGAACAACTGCACTTTTAAGTATAAAATTTAATTTAGTATTGGAGCTAAGAAAATAAATTAGAGTAGTAAATAAACTTAGGTAAATAAACTTGAAGACAATTATTTTAATACCTTTTAACTATTTGACTTTCTTAAAATGTATAAACACTTTTGTTTATTAAATACAATTTTGTACCATTAATATTTTTCATGAAAATGGTTTTATAATTCTTCGTCTTAAGCATTTTATAATATATATAAATTAAATTTATAAATCATTAAAACAATTATGCAGTTAAAGAACTTGAAGACTTTTATTTTAATACCTTCTAAATAAGAGCATTTCTTAGTAAGCATTAAATGTTTTGTCTATTTAATAAATAATTCTAAATTAAATCAAATTATATTTCTCATAAGGTTCTCTTTCATAAACAATATTCCTTCATTAATATTTGTGTGTTCACTTTGAGATCCATTCGGCGGACAGGGATTTCCGATCCGCATTTGATCCGCAATTTTTTTTTTTATGACCAATTAATGAACACCATTAAATTTTTGCAATCAAGCGTCTACAAATTGGCTCGACGAATATTTGCAAGACTTGCGCCTGGCAGTTGGCAGTTGGCAGTTGGCAATTAAAATTGCAATTGCAGACTCTCAGCTGAATGCGAGGCTCCGTCTCCGCGGCCATATCGCTGCGTATCTGCGACTGCTGGGGCCTAGGCCCAGCTACATGAGCAGCGCTTGTAATGCGCAAAACACATAATATACGAGAGTCGAGCGGCTAAGGAAAAAATATACACAAAATACATATAAATTAATTAAGTTGTTGCACAGCGTGAAGCGCTCAATTAGGGGTCGCGAGGAGAGCCGGGGCGGAAAACGCGGCAGCAGAATGTGTCTGAGAAAAATGCAACTAGGCGATGCAACTTGTTGTTGCCATGTGAGTGCACCGATCAATTTATATGCCGTTAAATTAATTGCCTATGAAGCTCAGCCCGGCTTAGACGAGTGGCTGACTTTTTGGCAAAATGTCAAATTAAAAATGTATTCCATAATTCTGCCACCGGCCGAGACCGGGGCACTCGGAGCCCAAATGTGAAGCCGAGCAATTAGCCGCAGGCTGTTGGTTTTGCCAGTGACTTGGCAGAGATATTTTCGCAACCTGTGTTCAAGCCCAAAAAGCTGAAAGCCGGCCTAAGACCATTTTGGGTCGGCTAACAGCTTATTCCAATGCATTATTTTCTCTGGGGACATGTTCAGCCAAAAGGGAGAGTTTATATCGTCAAAGTTTGATTTATATGTTTTGCTCAACAAGTCACTGAAAACTGATGTGGACCCGGGACTAGAGAGGTCCAAATTAATGGAGTTCCTTAGAAATTAAATACTTAAAAATAAGTAATTGAAGGAAATATATATTTTAGCAATTAAAACATGTAGTGAGATTAGTAATACTTTAAAAACTACCTGTTAAAAGGTGCCAAAGATATCATCATTCATTTGAAAATAATACATTTTTTAAATGTTTTTTATTGGATAAAAATACTTTACTGTAGGTAAATTAAATTGTATATCAATGTCTAAATGTTTATAAAATATAAATGTAAGATCTAAAAAATGTTGATAAGTTTAGAATATATTGACCGATTGTTCTCTTTAGCCAAAAGTAAAGTATGATAGAAACTAGACCTGTGCTCAGTTCATTATTTGTATGTATGTTTACTTTCTTATACAAATTGGTATACTTGGTTTACTCCATAAAATTGACAAAAAAATACCTAATAATTTATAGATCCTAAATATCATTTTGATTATTTATGTATAAAAAAGCAAAATACTCAAACAACTTTCCTAGAGTATAATATCTTCGACCCGTGCTACCTCTAAAACTGTCTTTTCTATTTTGTTTTGATTTTCCATGTTTGTTTCGGCATTTTTTCGTTTTAAACATACATAACGAGCCATAAATAATTAAATTAATTAAAATTTAAATTTATTACGCTGTGTGTGCGGTAGACAATGTCCGAACGGCATTTTTTGTTGCGTTTTCGCAGCACTCAGCCAACGTGGCGAGCGGAGCACGCGGCGTATGCGCAATGTGGCAATGGTACACACACACAGAGGCAAGCACACACGCATTCCGAGGGGCCGCTGCATTCTGAGCCTTGTTTGATGCGACGGCCGTGATAAGGCGACAATTGTCAACAATTTTATTAGGCCCACTGTCCACCGTCTGAGCCAATCGAAGCCAATCACGAAAATGGTTAGCGTTGACCATTTCGAGCGGCTCTTAAAGTTCGACTTTGCCGTATTCCATTGGAAATGTTTTTACCAGTTTGTCATTTTGTTCTATTTGCCAATACGCACACTCAGCCTCCGAGAGCTATACACGCAATTTGTTGTGTGAGTTTACTTATTTATTTATTTATTTTTTTGTGCGATTTGCTCTTTCTGGTTTTCATTTGCTGTCCGATTGCAAATTGTCTCTCGTTTCGCCGAGTTTCGCGCTCGTTCGTTTTCGGCAAATCGTGTGCGTTTCGCAGGCCTCATTTTGAGGCGATTTTTTTGTTTGCCGGCATATAGCCGGGCACATAGATATAGCCGGGCATATAGCCCGCCTTGAACCCGTTAGCCGGTGGAGAGGTCAGAACGGGTCCTACTCAAATTACTTTCTTTCGATCTTGGTTGATCGTTGGGTGCGATTAGGACTGGTTCATTGCTGAAATTAACATATAACATTAAACAGGATTTAAATTATGGTTAGGCTGTCTTTATTTTGTTATTCATTTTGTATACGAAATTTAAGGTTCTATAAGTTTAAAAAATATTGAAAATAATGCATAAGTATTTTATGATTTAGGGACTTTTAGGGAACTTTTTACTTATTATTAATTACTTATCGTACTTCAAAGTTACATTCTTGTTAAGGATATTTTAGTTTAGAGATACATCAATTGACATTTCAATTCCTAGACAACTTCCACTATACTAACTGAACTTTTCAGAGCTATCCATCAGTCTGGGCTCATACACCAGACCATGACCACATTGTTGGCTTTATTTTTTTCGCCTTGCGGCCATTGCAAATGTCATTTCTGAGATATTTTCATGACTCCCAAGAAACAAGCAAAGCCCACGCCGGCACGTACACATAAATTAAATTTAATGCTCGCACACACACACACACACACAGAGTAGACCTTAATTAAAATGGCTGAATTAAAATATTTAAACTGCTCTGTACTTACAGTTTACGGCAAGCGGGTGATTTCGCGCTCCTGCTTTTACGAGGACATGGACGATCCGGCGGACAAGTGTGCCAACGACCAGACCTCGTCCTACATCAAGACCGTCTACTGCCGCACCTGCACCACGGATGGATGCAACGGAGCCGGAGGAGCCACTCCCTGGGCCGTCCTGCTGGTCCTGCCCCTCCTGCTGGCAGCATTCCGGCAGCAGACATGCAAATGAGCCCCGGATCCGGAACCGGCCCGGACTTAATTACGGGACTTCAGGCTGAAGTTAAAGCATCCCTCAGTGCTTAGTCCCCGGACTTAACTGGATTTCTTCAACGAGTTTTTAGTCACTTTGCCCCCACGAATCAGCACAAATCACAAGCGAAGGCATGGAGCTCCATGGTCCCCTTCGCCATCATCCAGGACCCAGCGAATGGTCTCCCTCACAAAAAAGAAACAAGATACAATCAGTTATTCGTAGTCACAACTCCACACCCATCATTCAACACTCGATCACACACACTTAACTTTGTTGTAATTTGTACATCTTTGTAATATCTTTATTATGTATTTGTAATTGAAAAGGCACGGTTCTCGGTCGCAGCCTCTTACATAAATAAATAAATCGTAATTAGATGGTATATGAGATGTGTTTTTTTATTGGAATTTATTTTAGTATGTGTTAGAGGATTAATTATTTGGTTTGTAGGTAAGTAATAAAAAGCTTTTGAAAAGGCTTTTACAGGATTTAAAAAACGCAACCAATTTCAATTTGTTTTTTAATCAAATAACTAAATCAACAAAGCCAAAAATGTTTGTTTGGCTTAAACTATTTGTAAAGAGAGCGCTAAATTTGTTTATAAATTAATTCAAACACTTACAGTGCTGTAAATATTTTTCAAATATATTTTGATTTAAAACAAAATGATTTAAAATTCAAATATAAATATGTTATTAAATGAAATAGATTGTTAACCAATTCAGGATCATCTTTAAAAATATATTCTTGGCGCAAGTGATTTCGAATCGAAAGATTTTTTATAATTTAAATCCCACTTAAATAACAAAGCACCTAGTTTGCCACAACTTCCATTCATAACCTGCAAACAAGTAAGTTAATAATTTCATATCCCCCTCCATATCATCTTGACATTGAAACACCTGTCACTCCCACCTTTCCCAGATCTCCAAAATGTTTATGACCCCGAAGAAAAAGTCCAGCCCCGATCCTGGGGTACCCACTACCTCCTCGAGCCGGCGTCATCGCCTGGATCCTGTGCCGCAATGGAGTCGTCTGCTGGACCACAATGACGAGGTGCGGCAGAGGAAGGCGAACGAGCGCTACCAGGTGGAGATACCCAACCGTCTGTGGTCGCTGTTTGGCAATGTACGGCCGGTGGAGCTGCACAAGAAGGAGCCCAATCCCCAGCGTCCGATGGTGATCTCGGCTCCTGGAAGATCGCTGGCCTGCTGCGTGATGGCCTGCTGTGCGGGAAGCTTCCACTCGCTGGACTGCTGGGACTCGCAGCTGCTGGACAGAATCATGGTGAATGGGCAGGACTACTATGACTTCAGCTTGGCGGGCAGACAGCGTAAGGATTTGGGATCGGGCGGTGATTTGACGCTGGAGAATCTCGGCACCGCCTGCTCCTTGGACGGGCAGCCCTTTTGGCTGGACATCGAGAAGTTCAGTAGCGGCAAGCTGTACAACAAGACCAAGAGCCTGGGCTCCGCCCTCAGTGTCTTCTTTGCCCACCACCTGCAGACCGGCATCCTGCAGCTGAGGGATCAGGCGCTGGCCTTCGGCTACATCCCGGAATACGCCTCCGGGGGTGCCTTTTTCATGTTCCATTGTCAGGCGCAGGGAAAGCCCGTGTTCAACGACTTCGAGACCGCTCCGTATGTTCTGAGAATGCGCAAGCTGAAGCAGCTGCTCAACTGCATCCTGATCACTCTAGACGAGCGCCAGCACAATGTGCCCTTCAAGATACACAAGGTCCAATGTGTGCCCATGGCCGCCTACATGTAGATGCATCCATGAATGGGGGATACTATACTATAAATTAATCAGTTTGCAGAGCCTAGAGAGCATTTTTTCGAAATTTCTACATCTTCTGATCCATACGACTTTTCAATAAAACTGAAATCCAAAATAATGCTTTTCGTAAATGGATAAATAAATCTTTGCACAGCGAATGGGAATAATAAACTTATAACAAGAAATAATAGGTAAGAAATAAAAAAAAATATTTATATTTACAAAAGAACTAAGATATCTTCATTGGGAGGAATAAAATATTATAATAATATAAATATATAAATAGAATATAAATAGATAATAAACTTATCGAAATAAATAGTTTTGTAACGCAATTTATTTATAAAAGTGTTGGTTTAAGAAGTTTACAGTGCCCAAACTTTTGAGACTGGCCATTAGTGACTTTAGAAAATAAAATATTATTTCAAGTATTAAACTAAATATAATTTAGTAGAAATATAAACTGAATTACCAGGACTAAATATCAGAAAAAAAGGCAGAGACTTCTTTTAGTTTCCCAAGATTAAAATATATACTCACAATCTAAAATCTGTATAAAGCCATTGCATATTCCGAGAGATGATCTAATCTCAGCAGAATTACACACTTTAATGTCTCTTTTATTATCTTAAAAAGAATGCACTAACACGATCAACCTCTGGGGCTCTCCTAAACCGACAAGACCCACATTAAAAGCACATTTCTGCCAAGCAAATCAAAAGTAATTGTCTCACATCACTGCGCTTGACATTGCCGCCGGCTGCGATGCATTTGGTTTCCTTGCTATTATAAAAAATATGCTTATATGCCGCACTTACTATATATCCACACGATTCGGTCACCGCCTCGAAGCGGAAATGAGTTCAGTCCCTCACTCAATTGGCGAAATTTCGCTAATTGCCGACCACGCAATCTCCACGAATCTCCACATAATATTCCTTAAATCCAACTCCGGATGACTCCTGACCCCGACGTCAATTTAGCGTAGGAGGGGACTGGGATTGATGAATTGCTGGCTAAGTTTGGGTGCTGCCCGGTAGCCCGTGATAATTCCATTATGCTTTAATTAAAATCGCATAAAATCGACGGTGTGTATAAATAAAATTTGTCACATGGCACGAAAACCGAAGGCTGTCATAAAAAAGGAAAACACTTGCGAAAATCCCAGCAGATAGAAAAATAAAGCAAAAGAAATGAAAATATATAGTAAAATAAAAAATGGGTGGCAACTAAGCCCGCAAGTAATGCGAATAAAACGTTTTGGCCATTTAAACTTGTCGCACGGCTTTTATTCGTTTTGGTTTTTAGTTTATTTTCATTTTATTTACTTTTTTTTTTTTGTTAACTCGTAGTAGTTGTTGGCCAGCGAAAATGTCGTACAGAGTTTCCAATAAAACTGGCCATTTATCATGAGGCAGGCCGGGGAAAAAAAAACTGAGCCGAGAATCGACAATCGAATGTTACGCATACGCCCCGGAGGGCAGCTGTTGGCCGCTGTTGACTATTAAAGCCGCTCATGCGCAAACATCGGAGTCAGTTGGCTATAACCCCGGCTATTCTCGGCCCGATCTGCCAATCGATATTTCACGCTTTGTCGCACTTATTTTGGCTACTGGGGAGGAGCCACTAATGCGGCAGATTAGTGTCAAGATTTGCATACGAAATCGTATGTCTGCCAGGTGCGTGTGTCGCCAATTTGGTAAGAGTGTTGCCAAATTTGGCCAATTCCGTCGAGCTCATGAATCATTTTCTGTGACACCGCACGGTGGTGAAGTGAATCACTTTGAATGCGTTTAGTGTTCGCAGATCCAGATATAGATACGTCGCTGCCTAATGGCTGGGAAGTGGTTAAAGGTCTCTTTAGCTGATTTATATCGCCTTAAGAGTGCTGTTAGCCGCTTGAAGCTGTGAAGTGTGTTTAATTTTCTGTATATTTTATACTGGTTATTGTGGTTCTTTTACCATTCCCTGAAAAGTTCCACAGATGCGTTACAGGAAAAGCTTTTCGTTTGAATGCCTCAACTTATCCAAGTCTGCAACCACTTACTTTTTGGGGTGACCATTTTCTATTTATGTGTGTTTAAAGTTGTATTTAAAACTTATCCGTTGGCAGAAAAATAGATACAAATTATTTAAATAATAATGCTAAGCTAGTATTTTGTTTGAAATATTTAAATACTTTCAGAAACGAACGCTCTACCATTCTAATTAATTAGAAGAGTACACGTCTATTCATCTAATTATTGACAATAAATCATTTAAATATCTTTATGTATATTGTAACCATTATATGTTAACCGGAACAATTCTTAATATTATTTTCAACGTATGTTTCTTAAACATTTTTTTTTGTAGATTTATTTGATTTAAGTTTTGCTGATTTTTTCTAGAGAAAAATTCGTAAGCTATTGTTGTGGAAGACCAATATGAATATTGTTGTATATTTACGGAATCATTGGTGGGAACTTCAAACTTAAAGCATGTCAGCATTGAGTCGGGGCTTATACAGATATGTTAATATTATAGAATGCTTATCAAACATAAAAAACGGTCCGTTTGCAGAGGGTATTAAGTATCACTTTGCGTTCTAAGCCAGTTTTCACACAAACTTGGGGGTTGCAAAAGTGTTTCTAAGGCATGAAATTTAATATAATGTAATCATATATTTGTCATCTATAATGAATTAAGAAGTATTTTGGGGGTGAATGTTTATTTAATTTATTATTAACTTGCACTTAAAAGTATTTATTTTTAAATAAAAAAGAAACAAAATTATATTTTCTTTAAATTAATAAGTTTAGGAAGAGTTTTTCAAGAATAAATACATTCGGAAATAAATCGCAAGGGAAATGTTTTTTAATTTATTAATATATTTGTTTAACAAAAATAAATTTTAAGTCCTTTTGATTACTAATTACTAATTCTAATAGATTCGAGCTCCTTTGGCACCTTTGGTTAATCTACAGTCCCATCTCTAAGTAACCTCACCTCGACACCTTGCTATTTTCGTTAGCAAGAAAAAAATGTCAATCAGGTTCAGTAATCTCCAATTGCTTTCCTTAATTTTATTGACATCCTTTCCCATTTATCTTTATGCGATATCTGTTTTTCCAGTTATGACAACACACTCTCCGCCAAAAGGCAACGTCATCAACTAAACTGCATTGTGTTCGGGCGGTCGCGCCCTCAAAAAAATCGGAAAAAAAGGGCAAGCTGCTAGTAAAAACAAGAGCACACCAAATGCGTGTGTCGTCTGGCTGCCTGTCTGCCGGATCTTCGAAGGACTCGCAAAAAAAAAAATAAAAACAAAAAATAAAAATAAAAGGGAAAAAGGCAGGGGCTTCCCCAGGAAGCGGAGCAAAAACAAAAACAACTGCTCTGCCGACAGAGGCAGCAGCATCTGCGCGGCGTCGCTGCCTTGGCGTTCAGTTGAGAATTTTTCAGTACTTTTTTTCCAGAGCATTGGCACTCTGGCGAAGAAGCCTCGGTCGGCACTGGCCACAGTCACAGTCGTTCCTCGGCCGAGCAACCGTCTGCATCGCGCGCAGCTCTCGAAGCGATTTCGATTCCGAATCCCACAGCGAACCCTTTGGCCTCCTCGAAGGATACAGCGCACTCGCCACCACCACCACCACCACCCAGGCGCCACTCAGTCGCAGTCCACATCTCGCCCAAGGGTTCCAGCGAAAAACATTCCAAGGCAGCCATGTCAGCCGTTCCGATGAAAATCCTCCTGGCCGGAGTTTTCCTGCTGGCCAATGCCTGGCACATCACAGGTGAGCTGGATTTTTCAGGTAGCTCTATGACGATCGCCAAACGGTTGGTAAACATAAAGTCCCACGAGCGGGGCATATTTTTTTCATAGTTTTTGCAAAAATATACACAGAAAACAGGAGTTTTTATGAACTCTTAAAAAGTTATTCGCGGGAAATACAGTATATTTTTTTAAACTGTGGTGATTAAAATATCTTTAGATATTTCTTAAAATTGGTGAATAAAAAAAGAGGTCATTACCCTTTGGAAAATATATAGTTTTAAAAAAACTACAGATTTGTAATAGTTTTAAATTGTTAAAATCTTTAAAAACAAATACAAAACTTCTCTTGAATTAAAATCCTAAAAGATTGTTTAAAAACGGCGAGGTTTCTTATTATAAAAACCAATTCTTATTTAAATATTAATAAAACACTTTCCCAGCAAATATCAAATGATCAACGACTTACATTTCTTTCTGTGCACCTGTAATTCCATCCACCCCTTCAAGGTCACCGATCCGCATTAAGTTTTTGAGGTGTGATGGTTTCTCTACTCAAAGCCCATGAATGAAATTTTGTTTCCCCATTTTTCCGAACATTTTGTTTATGTAGTTCGCGCTAGAGATTTTACGAGTTTCCCTTGCGGTGTTTATGAAAAAAAAATATGTGAAAATATTCTTATATTTGCTGGGAAATGCCTTACAACTAAAAAGAGTTTCAGGTGGAAACCATTAAATGTTCTTGGCACATTATTATATCATACTTATGTTATTAGTGAGTCAAAATTTGGGATTTATGGACGACACTTTGCCCAGCACTCAGAATGATGGAGGTGAATGTTGGTTTTATTTGTCGTAAACAAATTTATATCGAATGGGGGCCGGGATATAATGAAACATTAATGGGGCTTAAATATAGAAAGTGCTCATTTGTTTATTTTGCAGGCGAAACACGTGTGGATAGAGCAAAGACAATTGAGCATTGTTTTTAGAAGAATTATGATTTATTATTGAAGATGGTATTTATAAATTTATAACAATATTTTTTTTATATCTTCTAAAAAAGTTGTCTTTAGTAAATTCTTGTTGTTTAAATATGATATAATTTGGCAATCTGTTTTTATTTAAAAGTAACACAATATAATAGATTATTTAATTTAATCTTTCTTGTTTGTGGAAGTACTTATTATATATTATATTAGTTGCTTAAATTAGTAAAATATTAGAAAACGTTTTTTAATTTTAAGGTGCGTGGTGGAAATTTGAAGGGAAGCCTGTCATTATTGATTACTTTGAATAATTTACTTGCAAGAAGATTTATTAACCATTCGAAATTGCATTTAATTTCTTTCTTAAGGTAATAAAATAGTTTCAGAATCGATAAATTAATATTTAAATTCGACCGTTACAAATTATCAATAAAAACCTATTCTTTACCTCTTTTCTTTAGTATATCATTTATTAAATATATATTTTTGCAGTTATTAGTAAACTTTAAATAAGAATTTTCTGTAAGAATTCAATCTTATTTACGCTGTCTTTCGACAGTCTTCCTTGTTATATATTTTTTTGGTCTCAAGAAAATTCGTGGGTCATTGCTTCTTTGATGAACAACGCTAAATGCACCTATATTTATACACATGCATTCGCATCTCGGTGATTTTCACGCTTTTCCCTGATTGGCAACCTGCACGCCTTATAAATACAAATATTCGACCGACTGCCAGACATTTCAATATTTGTTTCCACAACCATTCCGGCGCGGTTCACTCGATTTCCCAAACAGAATGTAAAATGCAGTCCGCTCCGGTGAATATTTCTGAATCGCTTCTAATGATGATGATGATGATGAGGATGAGCGTGATGGAGGACTGTGATTGGGTCACTCCGTATAGAGCTTCCCTGTTGCTCCCAATTAGCCCGCCTGGGTATCCTGCAATTATCTAATTGCTTTGTTTTTGCCTGGGCATCAATCTGGATTTACGCCGTATCCTGGCGGAGACTGCGCATGTCAGAGTGGCGCCAGGATGCCGTCTGCTCCAGTTTCCCGCTGTCTTCGGCATCTGCTGGCCGCATCTCTCCACTCCCCCAGAACCCGGTATGTGACAACCCCCGGGTTCTGGATGTATGGAAACTATGTCAGAGGCTGGTTGCCCTCTTCGGGGGTTAGTTCTCAGCCGCTCCTGCCCCTGTTCAATGGCATGAATTGCGTAATTTGCGCAAACTGATAATGAGTATAAATAGGGTTTGGGGTCGCTCTTCCATTCAGGAAGCGGAGATTGCCCTGACACACATCCGATCCGTATCGTATTATATTTGTTATTCATGCATCTTTTACGGGGGCTGATTTTTACACAGGGGTTGCAAGTTTCAAATAAACAAAAAAAAAAACAAGAAGCAAGTGGAGTGCAACTTCCTCCCGGCCAGTCTCAGCTTTCAATTTGCAGTGAGACCCTCGGGAGGGAAGCCATACCAAGTGGCAGCATGTGCGTGACCTCAGCGAATAGCTCCTCCGGAATGCTAAGCGCGGGCGTTATAAAACCCTCCGGCCACGACCTTGGTGTGCCCATAAATTACACTTGTAAAAATTGCAGGGAGCTTAAAAAACTAGAGGTGGTTAAAAAAACGGGATACCTCAGAAAAAATATATATAACCAACTAAAGGTGTTGTCCTTACATTCATAAAGATATTATAATAATTGACAATACATTTTTGTTTTATGGCTTAAAAAATTTTATTAAAATTATTATTTAAAGAGACATTTAAATGTATTTAGCTAAATATAATATTCTATAAAATGGTAAAAAAAGACAATAATTGGTTTCTTTCAAAACAAATTTATAAATTAATATCAGGTTATAAATTAATATAGTTTAATACAATACAAGCTATAAAAAACCTACCCAAAATAAACCTTTACATTCTCCTAAGTTGCCACAGAATCTACTAATATTGAACTCATATTCCACACTTAAATTAATATAAATTTCAGTTTAAACATAAAAAAATTATTTGTAATATGATTTATCTTTATAAAATGTCTAAAGTTTTCCCTTAAAGTAAGGAGATTTTTTTTTTGTAAGACAAGCAGCACTTATCTTTTAAGTGTTAGGCCCGAAAAGACAATCAATTACTCACACTATAAAAATCGAGTATTCGCGTCTTCGTCAATTACCTGAAATTGTTCTTGAAATACCAGAATAAAAAACCCAACAAGGCTGGGAAAATGAATATACAAACGGTCTAAGGCGGGTTTTGCATATATGTCCAGTCGATGTGGGGCAACAACACACGCCCGGCCAACCCACAAGCCAACCTTAGGAGGACTCCAAGCCGCTGACATGCCAAGGCCACGGCGTTGGGAGGCTTTAAAACGTGTACGTAATATCGCCCGCTCTGGCGTAATAATATAATTTAGCGAAGAAGCTTCGCAGAAAAGAAGTATAAATGTGTTACAGTCAATATTTGACAGTCACCACTCCTCAGAACCCCTTCCCAGGACTGTTTGTCTTCAAGGTGGGGAGAGTCGTGGCATGTTTACCTTTTCCTGTGGCAGAAGGCAAACAAGGCGAGTCCCGGCTGCCATCCTTTGGCACGTTCCACCGCCAGGACATGCAAAATTGCGCCAAGGACACAGCCGGCGATCTTGATTCACTGTCAGGCCAAATCACGCAACCTTATCACCATCAACCCAATTAGGGAAGCCTTGCGGCCATAGAATTCCCCACCGCCTTCAACTTCCAATCAACTAGCTCTCGCACTAATTAAATCATTTGTTTGAATCTATAAATAGATGAACATTCTTATGCTTGAGGCGTGAAAATTAAATTCGAAGTGTGAAGCGATCGCGGTGAGCACAAGAAAAACAAATTAAAATGGATTGAAAAATAAACAATGATTGGAAATAATATAACGAACACACAATGGGATATATTTATCAGTCAAGCGTTCAAAGCTATAAATACACTTTTTTTAATAAGTTTAATTCACAGGAAAAGTCAATACTAATTACCCAAATAAGAACCGAGTAAATGCAAAAAAAGGAAAGTAAACATAGTCGGGACTTAAGTGATACTAAAATTGGAAAATTTATGGCTGAAGATCAATCAGACAGCGAGACATTAACTAAGACTTTTAATCGCCAGGAAAAAATTTGGGGAAAATAATGTTTACTCACAAAATTGGCGGGAATCCGAATTATATCTGCATACAGGGAAAATAATCTTTAAAAATACATTTAATTTTAAAACTACATTAAAATCTTTATGAAACTTAAGTATACTTAATAGATTACTTATTTTCTCTTGTTAAACAAAGAATTAAAGTTCAACTTCCACTACTTCTGAGTTAGTAAATAATTTACTACAAGTTTTCCTTCAAATTTTTCCTTATATTTCCTACTCATTAAGATTAAAACATAAGATAAATGTCAGGCAGATTGTAATTTTAATAACCCATTAAATTTTGGTGATGTGATTTTAATGCAAACCCACTGAGTTCTTCCATTTTTACGTTAATGTACCTCCCATCCAAAAACTTCCAATAAATTACTCTGACTTGTAAGAGCATGGACTTGGTGGCGTATACGTAATAAAATTGGGCTGTGGCGTCACATCGACTGGCCACGCATTCTCCATTCTCACATTTTCACATTTTCGCTGTGGGCGGCACATGAAATCTCTGATGATGTCAACCCCTGGCAAGGAATCCTTGGCTTTGGGGAGAGCACCAAAAGTGGAATGAAAACTGTGTCATCCCCTGTTATTTTTAGTCGGCAAACAAAGTTTGTTTTTTGGTTGATTGTTTGCCTGCCAAATATTTGACCCGTGACCCCGTAAAAGGTCACCAGGAGTTTGCTCTACTGATGGTTTTTTTTTTTGTCCTAAAAATATATATTAATTTATATCCTTTGTTGCAGCTGTAAATGAGCAGCATCATCAGCGGCACCACTTGGAGTGCTGGCATTGCAGCTCGGACACCATCGGGTCGGAGGATTTCTGCGATGTGACCTTCCAGGAGGACAACATTCCAACGGATCTGATCAAGGAGCGGAACATCAATCTGCTGAGGAGCTGCAACAGCACCATTCACTCCGATCACGAGCGACCCGTGTGCCGCAAAACGGTGGAGGAGAGTGAGTTGCATTATTTTTTTTAAAGATCTTTTAGTTATATATTTTCTTAGGGAGAAAATTTAAATGATAATGTAGATGAATCTTTATTTTATAAATATTAAAGTCGAAGCTTTTTAACTTTAATACAATAAAGAATTTTAAAGTAATTTTCATTATAATCTTTAAAGTAAATTTATAAAACTTTGATTTGACCAGCAAATGAATCTAAAGTCTAAAAGTAATTTCAAAGCTTACTTTTAGGCATTTAAAATAGCTTACTATGTATCTGTAAAGTTGGTATATTTACATATTTATTTATTTCTTATTCCTTATTTAATTATTAATTTAATTTCCAGACAATGGCAAGCTAATCACCAAGCGCTTCTGCTACTACACCAACAAGTCAGATCCCGTGGAACTGTGCAACATCACCAGTCCGGAGAAGAATGTGCGGCGGATATTCTGCGAGGACTGCCTCACCGATCGCTGCAACGGAGCCTACATGGGAGCCTCGCTCATGGAGTTCGCCCTGCTCCTGCCCATGCTGGCCCTAGTCCAACAACTGGCCAACTAAGTGGCACCACAGGCCCCCTTTGGACGCATCTCCGTATTGTATTTTAGTTGGAACGTGATATTTTGCCCGGCCCCAGGAACGGGGCCGAGCTGTTGCTGATTAACGAATTACGTTTAGTCCTCGTTTTAAATTAGTTTAGTTCCGGGCCACTAGTGCCCCCCACTCATTAAGCTTAATTAATTCAGAATTATAAGTTGGTTTCCGATTTGCCGCCAAGCTCAAAGCCCCTCAAAGTAAGAACCCAAATTCCAATTTCAGAATATAGGGCACAAACTCAGCCCCGAGCACAGTAAATACTCACTAATAGTCTATGTACAACATGATATTTTAATGTAAAGACCACAGGCATTCACCTATATGTAATTACCACAGTTGCTGGACAAATTCAAATCAAGGTACTTAGAGCACTCGAACAGATGCACCGAATAAAGTTTACACAACTGATTTAGTTCTTTGATTAATTTACTTTAAAGGTATTTCAGCAGCTCAATTATGGCATTCACGAGACGTTGATTGGTGGCTGGATCCAGGCCCGAATAGAAGTCATCCAACTGGAAACTCTGCCACAGCTTGGCCATGTAGCTGTTGAACTCCACACTCTGCTGGCCAATGATTTTGTAGCGTTCATAGAGCATTAGTTCGGCGTGGATCATTGTCACATACGACTCCCGATTACCCGCGATATAGAGCTGGAAAAACAGCGCCGCCAATTTGCTGATGCTCCGAAAATTATAGATCTTACGCAGGACCCTCTGCAGGATCCTGTCCCGTTGAGCCGGATTGTACTGGCAGTGCATTTTCTGCGAGTGCCGCCCAATCGCCATCTGCCACTTGCCCTGGTCGTGTTCCTCGGCCTGCAGAGCCTCCTGGAAGAGAGCCGTGGTATTCAGAACCTCCAGATGTTCCCGGATACTTTCCCCTATGAGATGAGCCTGCAGGTTTTGTCGCAAGGTAACATTCCTCGCCGGCTTACAAATCACGTGCTGTAGTGTCTCCTGTAAGGCCTCGATTTTACCCACATCCCTCGGGTAGTCGGCCCTCAGTTTGCCCCAAGTGGCCACCACCAGGGACAGCTGCTCGGAGACGCTTCCATTGAGATTCTCGATCATATCCAGCATTCGCCCGTTGTCGTAGCTGACCACCTGAGTTCCCAGGGCGGCAATTGCCGGCAAGAACAGCAGAGGAATTAAAACGAGTTTACTTAGCATCTCGCGGGATGAAATGGCACTGAATCATGGATTATAATTCGAGCAGCTGGGTTATCGGCGATCTGAGCTTATCAGCAAGGCTTTACCACAAATCTCTCTCATGAAAAATGATTAGAAAAAGCAATAAGCAATGCACAGTGTGTATGCGTTTTGTCATCAATGAAATTGTTATCTTGGAATTTATATTGCTTTAAAATAATTTTGACTTCACCACAAAATTGTTATCTTAAGATAATTAAAATTAAAATGGGTTTCTTGGAATTAATTCTTCTGAGCTTCATTTTGAGTGGAATAAATATAAGGTAACCCTTGTGGCACTTATATTATTATTTATTTTCCTTTAAAAATTGTTATCTTGAGATTCACTTTTTATTGAAATAAAAAATACTTCTTGGGCTGAAAAGTTGTGGTAGTAGGGATGTTGTAATAGTTATTATTTTTATTATTGGTTGCTAGATTAACCATTTTAATAGTGTCCTTATTTTTTAAAAAGAATCCCAGTCAGTGAACTGTGAATGCAAAAGGCAACATCTTCCTAATAAAGCTTTTATCTTCTGGGGCAATTGAAGCATTTTTCTTTGAAATTAATGAATAGATAGAATAATAGAATTATAATTTTGTAATATGTTTTTATTTCAATGTATGCATAATTTTAAATATCAATGAAGTTATAATGCCTTCAATAATCCCTCAAACCACCAACCGACATGGAAATGAAGGCTCTGATGGATTGTGTCCATCCCCCCGAGTGTGTGCTTAGCCACTTGTCACACTAATCCGGACCGACACTCGGATAGCCATAGAAGTTGAATCCAATTAGTCGACCTACATGCGAGACAATGCAACCCTCACGATAGGATATCCTGTCGTTGTCGTTGTCGTCGTCGTTGCCTTGCTCCTCTGGCCCCATCTTCAGACATCGCTGCCGGACGGCCAGCGAACAGCTGGCCCCTTCTAATTAAATTTATGCAAATTATTCGACGTCCTTGTTGATTAGTGTCGCATCCCTCCCTGCCTCATTAAGTTTCGATCGTGCTCAATGAGATAAGCCAAAATCGAATCAAATTCCCCGGCCCCACCCTGGCAAGTTCGTTCTAAATTCGATGACATACTTTTGGGCGGTTGTGCACTTTGACTGCCAGAACTTGAGTAAAAGACGGAAAAAGTCACTCGATTTGAGTGCATTTGGGGGGAAAAGTCGTCTGCCTCCGCATGCTTTTTGGTTTTGAATTAGCAAGTAAATTCTGTCACTTAGAATTGATTTATTTTTTGTTTTTTTCATGGTAAACAACACTTTAGAGTCTCAGTGTTAATAAATCTGTTCCTGACTCACAGACGACATCTTCACTTCAAAGTGATCTTCCCCTATTTGAGTAACTTTCCAGGTATTTTCTAGTAAGAAGGAATGTTTATAAATAAAATGTGTTTATAAAATGTATAAATAAAACAATAATGCACAAATTTTAATAATTTATTAAATAAAGAGGCTAAATATTCAAACTGATAAAAGTATTAGCAGAAAAGTCACAAGTAAAATGGCCAAAAATCATGTGAATCTTTTTATTTTAAATAAATTATAAGAAAACATAGCAAACTCATAAAACCACAATTTTTAACAGGAGCTAATTTCTTAAATATTTATTACAAGCATAAAAAAATATAATAACATTTTCTAGCCACAGGTTATTTCTGATATGTAAATTTGAAACAAACAATTACTTAATTAACATTCTATTCTATTATTTTTATTATCGTACATCCAATACTAACTATTTTCCTGAAAATCTATCTATCTACCTATCTAAAAAAAATAAAAATAAAGAAAAATATTTTGTGTATCCCACAAATGTAAACTGCATGCATATGAAAAGCCCCATTAAATGATCAACTTAGACCGCAGTCAAAACAACACTTCAAAATATACAAGCCCACTCTATTGGAACCGGTTTTCTAACCCCAAAAAAATACAACAAAATATATAAAATCCGATAACCTAAGCTTGCATCTACATCGAGTCGAAGTTTCCACTCAAAACCATAATACAGACAGCGCATTTTGAGTCTAAATTTTTTGAGTTGCTCACGTTTTTCGGAAATAGAGGCAGTGCCTCGGCTGTTGCCACAACTCGCAGCTCTCGATGCTTTCAGACGTGCAGCAGACTTCGTTGGCGGCGGTTCACATTCGTGCCTGAACTTGAGCAATCTTTAAAATTATAAAAGTCAATCTCTGACAACCAAGTGCTAATCAAAATGGTGTCTGCTCTGAAATGCAGTTTGGCCGTGGCGGTTATGATCAGTCTGGCCTGTTCGGGTGCGTTGCATTAGAAAGTGTTGCCGAATGGCAAGTGGAAACTGTGTATTTCTCGAGGAGTTCAAGGAGAGAGACTTTGAAGATCATTAGCTATAGCACTCGGTTTGAAAAGGGAGATTTTGTTTTAAACAATAAAAAGAAAATATGGTCCTGTTTTCTTTAAATAAATATTATAAAAATAAATTTAGATTTAATTTCAACGAACTCTCTAAAAACTCTATAAACTAAACTATCATATATCATAAAAAAATCAAACTTTATACTTGAAAATAAAGGTGCCTTCTTAAAAACGAGTTGATCCCTAAATTTGAGTGTACTTATCTCGATAAAAAAGATATAGGTTTTCAGGATTGACACTCCATTAAATGTTAATTCCGTTAATAAAGCAAAGGAACTTAATTGTTAGTTATATTTAGAAAACTTAACGTAAAATTCAAAATACACATAAATGTAATACAATTTATTTGAATTATTGACTGGTTAATGGATGAACTATAACAAAACTCTCACATTATGTAAATAAAATAAAACTTGAGAAAGGAGATAAGAAATTACGTATTCTTATTGCTATAACTGTTTATTTTCCCTCTTAAGTGATATGTAGAACTAATAATATTTTTTATTTATATTTAAATTTTGTTGTATATATTTTCTAATTAATAATCCCCCTTCTGTCCCCGCAGCTTATGCCATCAAGTGCTATCAGTGCGAATCACTCACATCGCCCAAATGCGGTCTGAAATTCGAGGCTGACGACAATCTGCTGATCGATTGTGCCAGGATCGGACCCCCTCGCTACCTGCAGAACTTCTTCCCCCTGCGCAACGCCACTGGCTGCATGAAGAAGACCCTGGAGAGTGGTAAGAACACCTAGAAAAAATATACACAGAGAGTCGGTCATGAAAACAATACTCAGACTCAAGATTAAGCAACCAACTTTAAAAATTGAATATTTTAAAATATTTTAATACTTTGAACTTGGACTATGAAATGTTCATTAACCATTTTACAAGGTATATTAATTAAAATAACTTTCGTAGTTAAGACTATATAAACTTCGACTTTGGTTAGCCTTTTATATCTACATATGTGCCAAAATTCAGACCCTGAAACACATGACGACCCCTGAGATCATCGCAGGAAATGGGTTATGTATTCAAACTCTGATGTCATGCGTAAATATTTTACTATCGTTTCTGTTTCTGCGATGTTACCTTTTCCCCCCTTTCGACGTGATTTCTCATCACGTTTCTTTGCGACTTATTTTCGCGTAATTACATCAAAGTAGCAGCTCAATTCCGGTTGGTTAGAAAATAATAATAGCGGTGACGAGTTGAAGATTGAATGCCGCAATCTTTTCACTCGCTCACAAAATTTACATATTTGTTTTGATTTGTAAATCAATGCGCCTTGAATTATTTTCTCATAAATATTGTGATCGTTAGACTAAGCCGTAGTTTAAAAATTAATTTATGGCAGGCAATCAATTGGCGAATTTGTGGTGAAAATTAATTTCAACTTCAAAGATGAGATCATAAAACACAGACAGCTGAAAATTGCCGCCTTTGGGTTTTTGTTTTTTTAGCCGCTGGGTGGAACCAATTGTTAGCCACTGTTTACCAGAGCAATTGGGTACAGTGGGAGTCATAAAAAATAAATACGAAATGAACTGAAGTAAACAATTAACAAGTGCCCGGGTTAGGGGAACAATCGGTTCATTTAGCAATCGCCGCCAGCGAAAGCTGTTTGCCCAGTTGCTCATCCTCACAAACACTTTGCTCTTAATTCTTATTTGTTTAGTATTAAAATAAATATATATTTTTTTTGTTTCAACAGTGGCCGGACATCCGCAGATCGTGAGGACCTGCTACTTCGGCGACATCAACAATGTCCAGGGTGGCTGCCAGTCGGATCCCTCGCTGCCCTTCGTCAAGCAGCTGGGCTGCGATGTCTGCACCAAGGACGAGTGCAACGGCTCCTCCTCCTTGGCCCCCGTGGCCGGAGCCATCCTGCTCTTCTTCGGCGTCGCCCGCCTGCTGGCATAGATCTTAACTACTTAGCTAGTAATGTCCTTGTAAACTCCTTGTAGCATTTTCCATTTCCATTTCCGACGCTCAAGGATCCTTAGTTGGTTACATTCTGTTTACATTTAAATTTGTAATAAAAAGAAGGATAGAAGTTTATCCCAAGCAACATGCCAAAAATATTTTGTGGTTTTTATTTATGCAGGGAATTATGTTTATAATAATACTTATTTAACCATTATTCATTATGTGGGGGCGAGATAGAAACCTCTGTAAAATTATTCCTTTTATAGATTGTTAGAATTTACCAATAAAATTCTCATTTTAAAGGTTTCATTATTAATAGAGATGCTATTTTAAATTAATAAAAATGATTAATTATAAATTTTGTAAAAAACATATTGTTCTATGACTTAGAAACCAATGCTTAAATGTTGTTGTTTTTTATTGAAAAGATTTTTCTTTTCTAAGTTGATTGCCAAATTGTAGGTAAATCTTTACAGAATTCTAATTTATATATATTTCCAGCAAGATTTAATATTCTATATTTATTTTTAAATTAAAATAAAGCTTAAATCTTTCACTTAATATGACCCATTTGGGAAATTACTTTAAAATATAACATATAATATAACTAGTTTGTTGAAATATTTGTAACACTCATTTCCATATTTTTTTAATGAGTTAATGTTTGATTTCCTAGTAAAAGTAAATAATAATATTTAAACTTCCCTCATATTATTTGTTTACTTTGTTTGTAACTCCAGTCCAACCCTTTGTAAGTCATCAATACCGCTGTGAGTAATGCTTCCAGTAATTTTACTCAATCTAGAAAGTCATAAAAGCCCCTTAAAAATTGCGATTTGTACGGAGAACATCTCAGTTAAAGTCATAAAATTTCAAACGCAAGTTCAATGACTCAGAACTTGAAATAAAAATGAAACAGAAAGAGAAACAGTAACCGAAACCGAATTTGAATCTTATTATTTACCTGAGTGTGTGAAACACCTGGAAACTAATTAGTATGTGCACCCACATGGGCAACCGAAAATTGTGTGTGTTCTGACAAAGGGTCTTCCGAATCCCCCTCTTCCGATGCGGGAAGTGGGATTTATGTTTGTCTGCCTGCTTAATCACATATAATTGAGTTCAATTTCATTTGCAAGTCAAGTTCCAGTTCCAGCATTTCTTCAACCCTTCGGATTCGAGTTTACAAAGTGTTAAATGCAGTTCATCGGAGTTCAAGAAACTCGGTGTCCCCAGATCCGATCCGAGGGAACTCGGATGGTGTATAGCATCTGGGGGAACACCACCCCCGCATCACTGTCCGTCTGCGCCAGCTCAATTAACCCAAACTCACTTAGCATAATTTGAAAAAATTACTTAATTGAAGAAAATAGAAATTTGTGGGAAAACCACTTAACCGAGTGTCCGTCCATGTGCTGGCGAGATTAGGAAACCCATTACTCTCAGGCTTCAATAAATAAAACAATTCAAACTGGGCGTTGAAATGCATGCTGACCATATATAGGGGAGCTAATTAAATGTACAAACCAATAATTTAAGGGGGGAATAATTAAGAAATCATTAAGACATATAGAATTTTAAAAAGTTAACGAGCGCATCTTGGGTCTTCTTCACATTCAGTGGATTTTTGTTTCGAAGTTCATAGGATCAATGTAAGGTTAATTAAAATATACAAATGAAATCAACTTTTTTATGCAAATATAGTTTAATTTTAATAGCATTTTAAGGATCCTCTAAATGTTAATATATTTGTGTATAAATAATTAAGAAATCATTAAAAAAGAAAGAGTTTTCAAAAGTTTAAAACCAAATCTTGGGTCTTCTTCATATTCACTTGATTCAAAATCACAAATAGGTTTGGAATCTATCAACATTGTAAATATGCCCTAAATCATATATTTTAATAGATCTTTTTATCGTACTTCAGCATGAACTTTAGGTTTTACAAATACTTACTAAATACCATTAAATTGGTAGTAGGAATTAGTAATCAACCATCTATTACATAGTAGATAGGGACATTCCAAAGGGCCTTAGCTACTCTATGTCGATGATATATCAGCGATCATCGTTGGGTGACAGCCACAGGGCGTTGTTAATTGTTGTGATTTGCACAACAATGAGAACGGAGGAATAAATATGTACGAGTTTGTTTTCAAACTGCGCATTAGAATCGCAAAGGCAAAAAGGCGAAGCACAATTGCCAACTGGTTTCAAGAGACACTCAAAAACCAGCGAAAACGATGACGTCGTCGGCCATTTCACATACCAAAACAAACTCAAAGGGCTTACATAATTCTCCAAAATAATTATTTAAAAAAAAATTCAGCAAACTATTTCTTTTGCGGCAATTTTTGGGTGCGACGGAATTGTCTTCTTCGGAGGGCCGAGAGCGAAATGAAAATAAATAACGAGCCAAAAACGGCTGACATCACCCCAAACAAGTCGGCAAAAATTCTTGATATTTATGTACAAAAATACGTGTGTTTATGTGTGTCAAACGATGGGAGAACAAAAAAAAAACCAAAACATTGCGCCAGCTTCTATACAAATTCGAATAAAAACAGAATTCAAACACGCAACGTACATTTGAGAAACCGCTCCAAGTGAGCTGTCTCGAGTGAGCTTGAGCTTTACTCTGAGTGGAATCTCGAGTGGAATTTCGAGTGAGACACTGTGGACAATGGGCTGGACGCTTTCTGGCATTTTTTCAGACCCGGCTGCCCACAAACGCTCGCCAGTCGCCGTGCCGTCAAGGTCTGTCCGAAATAGTATTCTCGAAAAAGTAAATTTCTCAAAAACAAACCAAGTGAAAATGGTGTCGAGTGTGAAGCTTTTCCTGGGCCTCACCGTCCTGGCCACCCTGGCCTGCACGGGTATGCAACTTCCCGGAACTCCCCCAGTTTCCAGATCCCACAGATCCTCGCTTCTTTATAGGGTATGCCATCAAGTGCTATCAGTGCGACTCGATCACGAACCCCAAGTGCGGCGAGCAGTTCGAGAAGGACAGTAGCTACCTGCTGGACTGCGCCAAGATCGCCCCGCCGCGGTTCCTGCAGAACTTCTTCCCCGTTCGCAATGCCACCGGCTGCCTGAAGAAGGTCTTGGACACGGGTAAGTCCGATCGCGATCGTGATCTCATCGCCATAAATCGATCGCCCACGCACAGCCAGACGGTCCAATTAGCTTGATTAATTTTAATAAGACACAAGACGGGGGCTTGGAATCACAATAGTATTATTTTAGGGCAAAGTAGGGTTCAACAGTTTCCCAAAAATAACTTTCACTAAGTCTTTCCGGCTTAAGTTTTCACTTTTTGAGTTGAAAAAGATCTGTGAAAGCGAAACATATACAGACTATAATTTCCAAATCAAAATAAACCAAATATATTGATTAAAATATACCTTAATATTTTTGAAAAGAATCTTAAGTTAATTTATTAAATAACCTTTAAGAAATGTAAACGTTTGTATATACAAGAAAGTGTAAGCTAATAATTCAGTCAATTTATTTATAGTTCATTAAAAAATTTTTAAAAGTTAATTCATAGAAGAATATTGTACATTTAATAGTAAAAATATGCTACATTTTAAAAAGAAAGTAAAATCTGTTTCAATAATTCAAAATTTCTATTCAAAATTAAACTAAATCCAAGATGAAAACCAACCAAATATCTAAGAGAATATCAAGGCAGAGCGCATTACCGCGAAGTATATTTAGAAATGCCGAAAATCCATGAGAAATATTGGATGCCTTCCAGTTTGATATGTATTATATATATTACCTACCGATAAAGGCACCACATGTCCGATCTATAAAGGAAGTGGATTGTTTTTTAAGTCAGAGATAAGGTTAATCTGTGTGTTTACCACTTCTTCACAGTCAGTGTCAGTCTTTAATTCGAATCAGCAATCTGTTCTCCAAGCAGCACTCTCCCTTTTACATTTACGATAAATTAATGATACTCTACGCATAAGTATATGCAGGGACCCAACCCAGGGGAGATTAAGCCCTGTCCCTCAAGCAATCCGTTCACTCCATTATAAATTCATCGTGGACAATGGATATTAATATCAGAAGTATTCGAGTTATTTGTTTAACATTTTCAGGCAATTTGTTTGATTGCCCGGCGATTGGCGTGCATAAATATTCTCCGGGTGTACTATAGTTCTCGATTGTCTTCTGAATAATTAATGCCAGCAGTTTCTTTGCGTGTGATTTCTCATAGATTTCTCTGGGGGATCGGAGGAGTATTTATGCTCGTTGACCGCAACATCGCCGCCGACAATTATTTGTTAATTGCATTAACATTTGAGCTACGCCTCGCTTCTCATTGCGAAAACAAAAAAAAAAAAAACTCAGACAGGGGTGAGCAAAGGAGTGGCAGCTGTAATTAACTCGCTGACAAATAGTCACCCCACAAATTAGTCACAGCTATTTCGACCTGTACTCGAACGATGTTCCAGATATTAATTGTATGAGGAAGACGAGAAAAAGTCCTCTATATGGGCATAAATAATTATTAATTATGGAAGTGACGGTGGAACAAATTTATAAGAAATTTTAAGTGGCCATAAACAAGCTAAGAGTTGAGCAACTTTTATTGAAATTTATTAGTCTGTTAGCTGTATTCTTATATCATATTTCCTTTTTTATATTCTAGGTATGTTTTTCAGAGATGTTCAGTTAAAATTTCAAAGGCTTAATTAAAAGTTCATGATCATTAGAAGTGCATATATTATTTACAATGGATGTATGCAAGTCTATAAAAATAGAAAAACTGATGACTTCACTATTAAAAATTTAGCAATTAGAATTTTCCTTTCCAAGTGTTATTACTTGTTTAAAGCCTGACTAATTACAGCTCAATCGTTTTCTGTCATTGATTGACCAGTTAATTAGGCATTTATATAATTGGCAAGCCAATGATCAAGGTCATTTTGGAAATAATTAAAAGGGAAACATTTTATACATATTTGAAAAGAATGTCAAATAGATCTATACCAATAAGACACAAGTTTAAGGATGTCTATAAGTTGGGAGATTAATTAATATTCTTCCTAGTGAAAATAAATAAAAAACTTTTAAGTAAGAGTTAATTAAGGAACAAAAGGTTATTGTTTACAAATAGCTTGGGCTTTGTGTAAGTTTTTAATTACAATTTTAAAATTATAATTTGCCTTTGGATGTAATAAGTTATTAACACCCAATAGGTACAACATAGGACAATACATTTTAATAGCTTATAATACTTTTAGTTAATATATAAATATAATTCTTATAAAATATAAAATGTAACTCTTTTTTCCTACCTTTTTCAGTGCCCAAACACCCTCAGATCATCAGGAGCTGCTACTTCGGAGATGTCAGCAACACTCAGGTCGGTTGCCAGGACGATCCCTCGCTGTCCTTCGCCAAGCAGCTGGGCTGCGATGTCTGCACCAAGGACGAGTGCAACGGATCCGCCTCCTTGGCCCCCGTGGCCGGAGCCATCCTGCTCTTCTTCGGCGTTGCCCGTCTGTTGGCCTAAGGGAATAATTTGTGGAGTGAATTTTAATCCTTCGTCAACATCGTAGTCGTTATGAGCTTTCTGCTTCATAGAATCTATCTGCTTTAGTCACTTTGGAATCTCTGTTAATTGTTGTACACCACTTGTCGTGCCTTTTTCACAATAAAATCATTTTATTTATTTGAAATACCAATTTCCTTGATCGACCACTTAAGGGGGATTTTACGAGTGTTAATTTAATTAACTGTTGATTTATTTGAGACGCTCCCATATCATCGATAGGGGAAAGCGAAAAACCTGTGCGTGCCTGGCCACACTTATCGAATTTTCCTCACCCACAAGAAATCTATTTTCCAACGCTCAATCTGCCGCATGTTTCTCTTTCTCGCTGCTTAACTTTTGGAACTCTCTTGGCCTGACGATAATAGAACTGGCGGAAAAGCTGAAGAGTTCTCTCTGTGATTTTCCTTGCACACTCCTAGTTTTCCCCTAACAACTGCCTCCCACGAGACCCCTTTAGAAGCTCCATTTCATGTTCTGAGGGTAATGGGAAAAAAACCAAAGAAAAAAAAGGAAAACACAAAATGCTCATTAAAATTAGACAAATTAAAACGCTCAGCGATGACGCCAGGCGAAATGGCCATAAAGTTTTCCCGCACCGCACAAAAAATAAAAGAGAACCGAACGGAAAAAGAGAAAAGTGCCAAGGAGTTGAATTTGGAAAATGCTTTTGGCATTCTTTTAGTTCGATTTCGTTTGCGGCCGTCGACTGACTGACGGCTCTAACACTACAGCCGGAAAAACCGCCACAAACAATTCCGAAAACGAAAAAGAAAAACTGAAAATAACTCGGGGAAAATTCAACGGCAAACTGTGTGAATCGAAAAGACGCGTGTTTACATTTAATTTCCCTACGTGCTTACGCCAAATAAAATATGTAAAAGCCATTTGGAGGAAAACAAAATATACATTTATTTATTTTGAGGCTAAATATTTGAATATACAGACATCTGCGAGCGTGTTTTATATTTAAATAGCGTGTAGATCGCTTCAATTGCCGTGCCGAAGAGTGACGAAGAGTGAGCAGGGTTATATAGGAGCTCTCAGCTTGAATTATTTTTCATAAAACCATTAAATAAAGAAAATCCAGAAATCCCCAATACGTTCGTAGCTGGAAAATCAAATTTCCCAATTCCAAAACAATGCGGCAGTTTTTCCTTTTGTTTGGCGCGCTCATCTCGCTGCTGGCCTCAGGTTTGTTTTTGTTCTGTTTGCATTTGGATTTTGGTATTCCTGTTTTTTTTTTTTTTTTTTTTTGTTTTTGAATTTTTCGTTTGCCGTCGGCTGTCCCCTGTCTGATCTCATTTCTGCCATAAATAAGAAACATCTCCGATCTTTTCATCTCCCCAATGCCATTAGCTTACGGCATCAAGTGCTACGCCTGCGAGTCCGTCTACGAGGCGAGCTGTGGCGAGGACTTCGAGGTGGAGAATCATTTCAAATACGACTGCGCCTTCATAGCCCCGCCGCGGTTTCTGGAGAACGATCTCAGTAGTCCGAATGCCACGGCCTGTTTGAAGCGAGTCTTCAGGGGTGAGTATGTGGGGGATCCAAGGGATTTTATATGGAAATTATAAGTAAAAGGGTACCAGTTATTATGAGGAATTTTTTAAATTAAAAAGCTTAAAAAGCTGAGATTAAACAAAAGATGTATGCCTGTAAAAGCAATTATAACAAGTAAGAAAGCTAACTGGCGGAAGTCGAAGTACGTGTACCCTTTCCTTTGGTATCAAAAGACTAAATTTTGAATAGATCATAACTCAGCCAAAAATGCATTAATTTCAATTCCGAAAGCTGGTCTGTGCTAGTTTTTAATCCGTTAACAAATAAACATATAAAATTTAAAAATTTAAAAATTAAAAATTTTTTTTGAATTTTTGACAATTTTAACGATGTAACCCCTTATAAAATTTTGAAAAAAATGATCAAAAATTTTTTTCTGCCGTACATGCATAGATCGATTCGGCTGTTGATGCTGATCAAGAATATATATGATTTATAGGGTCGCAAATGAATCCTTCACTGTGTTTTAAGCTTCTGAGTAAAATTGTAATACCCTGCAAGGGTATAAAAAAAGGAATTCTTCAAACTGCTTTTACATCCTTGAGAAGCATCTTTTTCAGAAATTCGTAGATATCTAACCCCAAATGATTTGTGACGCAAATCATCAAATAAATATAATTAATAATTAGAAAAACAAACTAGGCATTAGGTTCCTGCGTATATAAACAGCTGTGGCCTTATTTCAGAAATATTCAAATATTTCGTAGATTGTCGTTGATATCTTTCTTTTTGATACATATAAGACCATTAAACTCGAACGTATAAAATAGGTTTATTTATTTTAGACCTGCCCGAAAGTAGACTAAAATAATGTTTACCTTCCGTAGAAAATGGCGTACGCAAGATCGTCAGAGGATGCTATTTCGGCGAGGTAAATGCCACCGATGTATGGTGCCGGATGGATCCCACACTGACCGCCGTCCAGAATGCCAGCTGTCATGTGTGCGACAACGAGAACTATTGCAACGCAGCGGATGCAGTGCAGCAGAGTCCGGTGGACATGTGGAAAATCCTATCCAGTATTGTATTGTTTCTCTTGGCTACACAGCTCCTCTGAGGCGAAGATGAATGCAGGCACGGTGGATCGATGGAGAAAATGCAAATAAAAGGCACACATCACACACACACACACATCTTAGTTCAATTTAGATAGATTTTCTAGAGGCTTCAAAACACATGTAGTAGCACCAGCCATTTAGAGCTAATTAGTCGCGGATCTACTCCACTGTGTGTTAATGTTAATGGTCAATCAGAGGGGCCAACAGGGCGTATGAACAACATTAGCTGACATGAGCCGAAAAGCTGGCAAACAAAACGCGAGCGCGATCCGAATAGAAAACTAATAAAAACTAATTTTACACAGAATGCCAAATTGTTTATTTGTACGAAATGCCACTAATGAACTTTTGCCTGCCCGCTGCCATCGTTGAAATAAATGGCCCCCGCTATGGCTATGGCTATGGATATATGGCTATAGGGAAGGGCAAGCCTGTCTGTATCTTGGAACCACCCACCTCCTCCTCACTAACCACAATGTCAACACGGGGTAGGTAGTCAGTCAGTCACCAGGAAAATGCCAATGCGAACGCGAACGCTCACGAAGGAGACGTGGAAAATCTTTGCGTTGTTTTGAAAATCAAATTCACATTCTGAATGTGATTGTTCGCTCGGGCAGTTCAGTTCAGTCTCAGTTCTGTTCAGTTTCAGTTCAGTTTCGGCTCGGCCCGGTTAGTCGCGTGTGTGCAACGCTTCGAGTCGGTGGTCGGATCGTGGCTATATAGCTGGCCCCTCTCTATAACTCGATCATGTGATTACGATCGGTTCGGCAGCTGTGAAGACAACATCTGTGTGCCTCGTAGCCGTATCTCTATAGCGATTGACTCACCAGTATACCCCGCCGGACAGTGGAATCAACTGTTTTCGGGGGCGTACGATGGCGATTGCGATGCTGCCCCTACGTGCTCTTGTCTCTCTCTTTTTGCTCGTCACGCTGGCCAGCTCAGGTGAGCTTCCCCATCCGCCTCCACGAACTCATTTCTCATTTCTAAAAAAAAAAAAGACAAATTTATTTATTTTTTTGTATGATTATTAAAGGTATTTTTAAGTCACAAAACCTAAATACAAGCCAAGTTCTTAGTTTGAATTCTTATCAATTCGCTAAAAACTGGTCTTAAGGCCAAACTCGTTTCCGCATGGCTTTACAATAAACCAAAGATTTTAAATATATTCTTTTGTATTCGTAAAATGGAATAAGAGTTGTTTATTTAAGATTCAGACTTTCTAAGCGGCAAACATTTAGAAAATTAAACTGTTAGGAGAAGTTCTTCTTCTTCCTGAAATTTGTTTTTATAAAAACTTAACTAGTTTTCTGAATCTAAAAAACTAAATAACTACGTTTATTTTAAAACAAAAAATGTAAGTTACCCCTGAAAAATGAATACAATCCATTGTTTATTATTATTTTTTTTTCTTTTTTTTCTGTGCGAGTTGACACACATATTATACATATTTACGCATGTCGTCATCACCAGCGCGGGCCATTACCTGCTACGAATGCGATTCCGTCAATAATCCCGGGTGTGGGGAGCAATTCGCGAGCGATGACATAGCCACGACGGACTGCGAAGTGGTGGCGGACTTGCGGGCCCCAGGAACTGAGCCCACCTGCCTCACCAAGTACCATGAGGGAGGTGAGTATACATAAACATATATATTTGCTGTGAAACTCACACGATTTCCTTATATCCTTGGGCAGTGTCTGGGCAACCGCGTTTCGTGCGTCGCTCCTGCTACTACGGCGACTCCTCGCCGGCTGGCATGAACTGTGACGAACAGCCGGATCCCGTGGTGCCGTTCCTGACCTTTCTGGGTTGTACACTATGCAACACAGATCTGTGCAATGCAGCGCCAAGGGGCATCTCTCTGTCTTTATATACAGCTTTTTCAATATTTGGTTTGCTTGTATTTCTTACCAACTAACGAACAGAAAATACTCTCACTTATTTTCAATGTATCCTATTACCCGATATAAACTATATAGTATTGCATATATCCTGAAAAACTCGATGAATCCTATTTACAAAAAACTAATCGGATTAGAGACATATTTTTTTAATTTCCATTTTATTTGATTTTGTTTCCGTTGGTTTTTTATACATCCACTAAAATGATTTAACATACATATATCTTTATAATAATAATATAATTATTCTTGTTTGATTTTAATATAATTTATTTACTGAATAAATTTTCAAGTCTCCTCCTATTTATCTGTCGTGTGTATGTAGGTGTGTGTGTTGTAATTAGAATTTATGAATTACAAAATATGCATAAATTAAATACAAATAAAAATAACACACACTTGCTGTTTCACTTAGCAGTTAATTATACTCAATATATACTTGTTGTTGATCTTCAAACACATTTCGATTTACATGTATTTCCAGTTGCTTGTGTAAATTATTGTATGTGGGGTATATCATCTTAGCTGCGGATTATATTCGTTTCACTTGCTGGGCTACACATAAATAACATTCAAATATAAATATATATGGATATTTGTATCAAGATATCGTATTTAAACTACACATTGAGAACAATTCAGATAGAAAACAATTTATGTACAAAAGATTTAACTTTCTCTCAACAGTTTGTATGTTTATTTGCTTTTTGCTTTACCAAATACTGTCCATGTTGGCCAGTGCCCCGAGGGAGTCTCTCCTCAAAACACACTCCTGTCTCTCCCAGCAGCACTCCCCGACGACTTAAGCTCTATCAACAACTATTCATATCATCAATTCAATCAGCGTGTACGAATTAGTCAACCAAAAATACAGTAAAACTTATTATTCTCCTACGTTCATCATTATAAATCACACACTCTGAAACAAATAACAAACAGATTTTACTCAAATATTTTCGCTTTGCCTTAGCTCTTTATATGGATCAACTATTGGTAGTTGGGGTTCGGTTATTTCGTATACCATATACTATATATATATTTAATGCTGCACATATACATTGAATCATAGTAACAACAACACAGAGAGTTTTGTTTAAAACCTAAAGGCTATTTATCATATTTAGTTTGCTGTTCCACGGCTGCTTCTGGACCACAGATTGCAGGTGTTACATATAATTTCAGGGACAGTTTGATCTTCGGGTGCGGGATTTGTGGAGTACCAGCTCCGCAATTGTGTTGTGGAGTGCTCATCCTGCAATCTGTGGCTGCTTCTCCTAAATTTTCGTTGTGGTTCTTTGAATTCCATTAACAATTCGCTTGAGTAGTGCAACGATCTCAATAAACTGTCCGAATCTGCAGTCGCTCAAAGGCCAAGTGGGATGTGGTGGAGATGAAGCGGAATGAGCGGAAACACGCCATGTTTTCTTTTTCATTTAAACATAAAAATTGACTAGAAAAGAGGTGCAAAAAATTTTGTGGAGGTGAGTGAGCAAAAAGAAAATTTCGTTGGAATGGAATCTTAAGATATTTATATTGATTGTTCTCCCGTTTTTGTTTATGTAGCCTTCAACTTGTAATACATTTCTTCATTCGTTTTTCGTTTTGAGATCAATTGCACATGGGGGTTGGGGGGCGCTCATCGCCCACTTTCCCCACAATCCCTGTCTTGGCACTTTGCGAAGTGACCACAAATTCGGATAGTTATTGTTTTGTATCATTTTGTGGGCTATAAACTATATAGTACATATATCTGTAGTATCTTCTGAGCATATATCATGGTCGGCAACAGCACTAACTAATCGAAAGATGTTTGGTTTTTGCTTTATCTCTATATATTTTGTTTGCGACCAATTAATTGGGAGACAACTTTTAGAAACAATTCAGTTTGTTTTGTTTTGCTTTCAATGCAATTTACACAAGTTACACTTTCCTCTATACACATAGCAATAATAATAATATTAATAACATTAATAACGAATTCAGTCAAGTCAGTAAATTTGGTTTACAGAAAGAAAAATACATACATACATAGTTTTAAACTAAATGAAATATTACAACGCTAATAAACAATAATAATAATAATAATGAAATTTGCAGCCCAAAAGTTATCTGGTGTTTGTTGTGTTTTCTGCTTTCGAAATTGTTTAAGGAATATTTTGTTTTTCTTTGCTGCATTAGAAATACATGATTTACATTTAGATATACACTTTTATAATATAATTCATTATGCATATATGCTTGTATAGTATATATATGTAAAGGGGTTATATAACAACTAGTGTATTGTAATTTCAAAGCTTTGCGTTTTGAAACATATGAACTCACAGAGTATTTCCATTATATAGTATATAATTTTGTTTTAGCTTTTTAGCATTTTTTTCATTAACATTTAACATTTAACAAGCTTGCTGCTTGGCCACACTTGCGATACATATATTTATAAATAAGCTTTTATAAATGTTTACACATTTTCTCATCTCGGTTTTATCATCCTCAATTTCCGCCCATAAAGGCGGAAACGAAAGCAATCTGCAGGTTCATGAGTTGGGTATATAGGAAACGCGGGGGGAAGGTCGAACAATTTGGCGCTAGGCTGAGCGAGCACTTGATCATCGGCGGGCAATATCTCGGTCAGACTGAAAAAGGAGTTTTAGATGCCCACAAAGCCATAGACTTCCAGTACACGGATCTCGAAATCTCCCGACGGACACAGGGGCGGATTGTTGAAGGTCTTGCAGCTGTCTGTCTTGCCAAATCGTATATTCTCGTCCATCCAGATGGCCTGACCCTCGCTAAAAGCAATGATAAACAACATTCAAATAAATATGTGAAATTGTGAGTTAGTTCAATGTTACAAACATACCCTCCACCAATGGTAATCATCTTGGAGTCGGCAGCCATAAACAGCTCCGAACTGTGGCCCAGGTCCTTGTCGCCCTCAATGCCCACCCAGGGGTATTTGGCTCGCTCCGGATACAGGGAGAACAAAAATGTTTCGCCGGTGCCAAAGTAGGCCTGTCGCTGGCCCTTGTCATCTTTGACGTTTCTTTCAAACCAGCGCGAGGAGCAGTAGGCGCCAAATACCTAAAAATGGAGGGAATAATTTAATTATTCAATGGTTTTCATTTTAAATTTTAATCCTTATTTCTGATTATTACTCACCTCATTATTGCACGTCTTGATCATGAGCAGCGTGGGCTCGTGCTGCTCCACCCGGACGTAGAACGTGGTCAGGGAGCAGCCATGCTCCTCCGTGGTGTACAGCAGCACCGGTTGGTACATTGTTATCCGCACGGGCAGCCAGGACCACAGCGTGAATAGCTAATGGGAAGAACGTACAAGAAGCATTATTACCAACTGATATTGGCCAATATTTGAGGCATTAACTGGGCTACAACTACGAGTAACGTATTTGAAAAGGGGTAGCAATTAGCCAAGTGACAGAACAAAATACATAAGTTGGCGTTGGGTAGAGTAGAGTGAAAAGAACATGATCTAAAGGGCCAAAAAGTCAAAAGGAAAAATAACTAAAAGCCAGGGTTAATAAACAAATACAACAAGGTAACACAACGCTCGATGATGACTAAGAACTACAACAAAATAACAAAGTCAACTACGGCACAGTTCGGGTCAAACTGTAGGCGGCAGCAGCAGCAGTAGCAGCAGCGGCGCGACAGCAGCAGTGCGTGTTAAACTGAGGCCCAGCTCGGCTTGGCTGTCAAACTGTTAGCTGGTTTATATTAATTTTGAGGCTCTGCCAAATGAACTCTTCACAGATGAACTATCGGGGGATAACTAACATTTAATGACGTCTGCAGGACGGGAGACAAGGGACTTGCCTACAACGGCACACGGAATGGAAAACAGATAGTATTTTTCTTGTAATTTTGAATGGAAAGGGAATTGCATTCACGTTTTGAATGGTGGATGGGATATACAATGACAAATGGAGTATGGGGTATAAACAGGTTGTTTGGAGGGTTGTCAATATGCAATGCAATGCTTACAAATTGTCTATCCGTCCAGGTTTTTATGAAATTCTTTGTGCCCGGCAAACCAAAATGCTATGAAAAGATATATAGATGTGATATATAGCAAACAAAATTATATGCAATAATGGCGGATGAGAGTTGAGGGGGACACAAATGAGAACGATCTCCTATAAATAATCTCCTGTCCTCTGTACCTATCTTAAGAAAATAATATATAAGATGAATACAAAGAACTCTCTGGCAACGAAAAAAAGGTAAAATCAATCAGAAAGTAAAAATCGAAATCAAAGCTAAGTTCTGTTCGAAATTCTAGCACTCATGCAGTTTTTTTCTCTTGTGGCTTGAATGGAATGTGAGCCAAAAGCTTTGATAAATATTGGGATATATGTATATATTTAAATTACAATTTAAAGTGTGTTCTCTGTTGGTGGCGGGTAGTGGAGTGGAGTTTTTGATTTGGACTTTGACTTTCACTTACATCTTCGTTCTTACAAGCTTGACTTTTCAGATTGTGTATGGGATAAACGCCCATCGCGATGGCTCTATGACCGGGCGACTTTTCGCCCTACACATATATTTATATGGTTTATACATATAATCATGATGCAGATGGATGGAATATTTAACAGTTATGGCACCCAATGTGAACCCGCGGAAATGCATTTTCATCGATGTATCGAAAATATATGTATATGTATACATTGATCAAGCGTACGCAAATTTATATTTATTTTGTTCGTTTGCAATTGTTATTTGCATCGTTATTGTTAATATTCATTCATTCGTTGCCAAGGCAGCAAAAAAAGGTACAAGAAAGATAGAAAATAACATTTTAAATATAGATATGTAGATTTCATATAAGAGGAGCAGTAATTGCACTTTTGAGGATCAATATTTGTTGGTTTCTTGTTTATGTAAGTATTTCTGTATGTGAGTATATCGGCCTTTTATTACAACGGAAAAGCAAAGGAAACGAATATAAAAAGCTGTACACTATTATTGTGTGGTTATATTATATAAATGTGGTTATTGTGTGGAGGCTGTGCTTTCGCTTTGATTGACAAGCAACGAGGAACGAATAAATTCGGCAAGAAGTTAGATCATTCGGCGAAACAAAAACATAAACACAACGCAAAAGTCAAGTGGCAGCAGAACGAACGAACACAAAATCGAGTCGAGTCAGGAGAAAACAGGGAGAATATTTGGGAATTAGCTGGATTTTTCGGATTTTCGAACCTTGTTCCAGTTACTTCCAAAGATATTTACACACACAATCGAGTGTTTGAATTACAATTAATAGTTTCCCATTTTTTCATGCGATACATTCATTCAAGCGCTTCTCTTGCCCGCAAAACAAACTCTCAGTCGACTCGAGGAGAAAGTTAATAAGTGTCAAAGAAAAACCAGAACATAACAAGCAGAATCAATCGAACATCAGCAGCATTATCACAGTATTGTCTTTAGGATAGTAACTTTTTTGTATAATTTTTTCTAGCCTCATACCAAATTGCGACAGCTCTCGGAGTGCAGCTTCTGGTTTTTGGTTTTGATATTTTTTTGGGTGCGTTGTTGTTTCAAAAGTTGTTGAGGAGAAGTTGTTGTGAGAGAGGAACATAAACAGAAAACGAATAAAAATAAATCAGAGTTTACCATTAGACGAGGTGTTTCTTTGTTTGGTTGTTTTCAGTGCTGTGCTGTGCTGTGTAATTGAACGAACGGAATGCCTAACTCGGTTTCTGTTTGTCTTTTTTGTATATTTCTGAATTCTCTTGTTTTTTATGTATCATGTTTATTCTGTGTGATGGTGGTGGGTTTAAGGGGAGTGTCGATTTGGGGTTAAGGGGGTTTGCATACCTCTCGGATGGTCAGGGTGTGCGACATCATCTGAATGTTGACCTGCGACTGACTAGTGGGCAGATTATCACTTGAACGCGATTTGATTAATTGCTTCGAACCGCTGGTGAGCACGGAACGGCTTTTTAGTAGCATTTCAGTCTTGATAAATATTCTAGAAATATACTGGGTACTGCGAAGGCAAATAAAATAGGGATTAGATACGTTTCCTAACGAAAGCTTAGCAGTAGCTCACCTCAGTCCCCTAATACTAAAGGCGGCATGGAGCAGCTTCGCCGGCGACACTGGTATCTTCTTGCAGAACTTGATCAGCGCATTGCCAATGTCGTTTTTAATATTATCCGGACTCCATTCGTTGTTCGACTGACACTCCTTGTGAAACAGATTGAGTATGACGAGGGCCACGCGATACAGGACCTTGATGCCCTCGTGGAAGTAGCAGTCCATGATCCGCACCAGGTGCTGGAAGGGAAGACCGGCTAGAATCCACCAGCACCAGTCCATGAAGACGCGCTCCAGCTTCAGGCCCGGGCAAATACGTTGGAAATACGAAGTTGCACTTTTCTGCAGGAAAAAGGAAAACATTTTGTTAGTGATTGAATGATTGATTGATGGAAGGGGTGGTTTAATGGATGGATGGACTGCTCACCGTGTGCTTTTTGGCTATCTGCATCACCGTCTTCCAGGTGACCTCGTGCTGTAGTTTGGTTTGATTGATGAATACCTTCTCCTTGCTGCCCACCAGACCGGCCAGGCACACGTACGCCTCCTCCTCTACAAGAGTAAGGGTAAATTAATTATTATTTAGTTAGAAAAAAATAATTCTTTAAAATGTATGATAAATATTTAAATGTTCAATCACTTTATTTACTGCTCATTAGGTATAATCCAATAGCCAACACGTCGCATACGTAATATTTCAATATTTAATACGCCCCGTTGCCGCTGTAAGTTGTAAGTGAGATCGTATGGCACTCAGTTTTTCTAACAATTATCTATTTAATAACAGGCCTAACCTTAGCCACAATTTATGCAGTCCCCCGCATCCCAGATCCGCTTTCAATTTAAGTGTGAAACTATGGAACTGCACCAGCACCGGCATCTCGATGGAAATTGTGGTGGCAGCGAGTCTCAACACATGGTTGGTAGTACTAGTGGCATTACCGCAATGACGCAGCGCAAATTGAATCTAGAATGCGTTGGGAATCAGCTAGTCAGTCAGTCGGTCGTCGGTTTTATAGTGCACTTTGACCAGCGTCATCGCATCTGCCATTTTCCACATGCCATTTCCCCCCGCCCTGCCACGTCCCTCTTCAATTTTCCATAATTAGCTGGCACAATTTTATCAACGAGCTTGTGAGACGTGCGTTCGTTCTGATTATTTGATTTCGAAATTAGATCAAATTATGCAATGTCGTAGCTACACTCAAAGGAAAAATATATAGATATAGCTCCAAGCTAAATATAGATAGGGAAAATGTAATTTATTTTGTAATTTGACTTCTTCAAGGGTACCTTCAGGCTAGGCATTTACAATTCCCAAGTAAAAATGCAGAGACAAAATGAAAATGAGTTCAATAAGTAAGGAATATTAGTAATGATGAGATTTGTTTGTGGAAAGCAGAAACAAAGGTATAGTTAAACCCCAGCTGATTATCGTTAGTTTGTGTCTCGATTTCAGTCAACTAGGAGCTAATCTATAAAACCATTTTATAGTGGAATAATTACATATTTTATTATAGTATAAAATGTATTATTTATTGATCAATAGCAACGTATATGAACTATGAAAATATTACATTTCCGTTTATTTTCTACATTTATTGTCTCTAATTTTTATCTCCTTCTAATTTATAAAGAAACAATTATTCCAACTTGAAATCTAAAATCTCCTTCAGTGTAGCAAGAAGCTCTAAAAATATTCTCCCAGCGTTGTGCTCGAGTTATTTTCCTGGGTGTCGTGAGCGATTCATTAGCACACCTCCAAAGTCTGATTAAAAATCAACCAAAAAAGTGGTAAAAATTCGTCAGGCATTTAAAAATGTAACATTGTAAGCAACACTTCGTGCGACTCATCGATCAATTAGCAATCAGTCAAGTCCAAGGATTTAAGGGGGTCTCAAAATTCAATTTAGATACTGAACCGATGTGAACTCTCTCCTCCTTGGCGGAGCACAAATCGCCTCAATTGATTGCATTACAAAGTTTAATTACTCTCAAACGCCTCGGAGTAAACAAAAGAGCCTTATCAGCGGATTTTGCCGGCTTATCAGTGGATTACTCCGGCCAAAGGCGGTTCCACTTAGTTCCCCCGGCCTGCTCTCGATTATCAAGGGATCGGAGCAGAGTCTGGAGTGCATGGCGGTGTAGTGGGTTGAACCTTTTATCTGTTGCGGAAAGATGCCTGGCTAGCAAACATTTGATAAGTTTATTAAATATTTAAGGGCCTCCTTAAGCCCGCCTGCTTACTGCGCTATTTATAAAGCATGACGCATGTCGGTTTATATGGAAATTGCCATGGCCATTGCAATTGCATTAATCTGCACACATTCAGCTCAAATTTTAATGACCCATCATCATCATCATCATCATCAGCTGCATTATCAGCCGGCGGGCAGAAGTAAACAGTTTGCAATTGAAATTAATCAAAGAACGCAACTGCAGTGCCACTAATTAGGCAATTAAAGTGCTGGTTAGCTGGCTGGCAAGAGAAACTACAACTACTTGGCTGAAATCGAGCGATAAGGTTGTTCTATATTTAAATGGCCGGCATAAGACCGAGCATAGGTTAAGTTGCTAATGAGACCGCGCACTTTATAAGTCACAACGACGTCAGCGAGCACGTGCCGAGTTATTTATGAGATATAAACCATCCAAAAATAGCGAAAAAGATAGTCTAAACACACCTCCAGTCGAGATAGAAGATGGTGAGCGGGCTTTCATCTGCTGATCTGCTTTAATTAGCTCAACAAACTCAAACATAAACAATGCAAATATTTTTTAGAGCAAAAACAAAAGTGCAAAAAATATACAAAACACTTAATAAATTGTGCTAAAAGAGATAAGAACATTTTTAAAATTGCTCAATGGAAATTTTAACATATTAATGATAATATTTAATTTTTAACCTTGTTTTCTCTCTCTGCTGTAAGTAAAGTAAAGCAAAGTTCCCTTAAACCCCAAGAAAACCTTGAAACCCTCTCCCCCTTTCGCTTGTTTACTTGGGTCATGAATATAAATGGAAAAGGGCACCGGAGAATGCAAATTGACTGAGGTTATATGTATATTCCGAATTTCATTCACTCCCTACCTGACTCAAGACTGACGTCAGAGCCAGGGGCCATTAAAGCCAAGTGCTGGCGAATATTCCATATATTTTAATCCGAATCGTGCGTGCCCAGCATTACCAACTACTACCACTACTTGTGATGATGAGACCCGGTGATCCAGCCACTCCATATAAAAAATCGTGCAAAACAAATATGCACAACGCCATGTACTATAACACTACATATATGCGACAATGTTTGGGCAGGGCTCTGAGGAGCACAAACAGAACAATGGGGCGCCAGAGAAGAGGCGGCTGAAGAATGGAGAATCCAGAACCCAGAACGCAGAACCGACTGACTGACAGAAACTGAGATCCGAGCTGAATAGAATTGGCAAACAGAGCCATAAACGTAGAGTACACATATGTGCGCATTTGCTTTGTCTTCTGTCTGCGTTTTATGTGAATTTTATGCTCACGTGTTGGCATTATTAGCCAGGCAGAAAGCGAAATCAAAGCAAAATAGCGAAAAAGCAGAACAGCAGGGCAAAGCAAACTATAAACATTTATAAATAATAAACAAATGTTGAATTATAAGACCAGAAATGTAAGTAAATGAAGGTGAAATAGATTTTAATTTTATATTTATTACACAGTTCTCAACCTATACAGCAGGGCAAAGCAAACTATAAACATTTATAAATAATAAACAAATGTTGAATTATAAGAACAGAAATGCAATTAAATGAAGGTGAAATTGATTTTAATTTTATATTTATTACACAGTTCTCTATCTATAAATTGATTTTCCCCAAACATTCATTGATGTTTTAGCTTTTTTTTATTAATTTTCCCACTGTGCATATTACAAGATTATAGAATAGAGGCGCAGAACTGTTTAGAAAAAAAATGTGTGTCAGTAGTAAACTTTGAATCCAAATGAATGCAAACAAGGGAGAAGCCTTGAAATCTTCCCCTATTTTTCTGTTCTTCTTGTTCGCCGTCTTTTCCTCTGTTTACTTTAAGTGGGTAAAGGCAAAATTCGCAAATTGCAAAGAGAAGACGAATCAAAATCGAATCGAATCGCAATGACGTCAACAGCGAAGTGCCAACAGACCGTCAGACATATGCATATTGTGCTATCTATATCACTTTAAACATTGGTTTATGGGCTGCGCGACTCTTGAACTTGAAAATGCAACAGCACACACGAAAATCAGCGGGAATATTTTCAATATTGAAATGTGTTGATTGAAAGGCAGCACTCATTTTCACATTGTTTAATTTGGAGTGCCCTTCGGATGGACACATAAAAATTAACATTTTAAACAACAGCATTAAAAAAAGTATAAAAAATATATATATATTTTTGTTTTGATTGAGGATAAACAATTTCGGAGAAAAGTGAGAACTGGTATTGATGTATTCGTAAACTTCCCTTATTTGTTATATTAATTTCACGCCTAGACAAACTATAGAAAATCTATAAAAGAAAATCAGTCGAAATTCCCTTGAGAACTTGCCCGGAATTCAATTTTCCCTATCTGCCAGACACAGACGCCGCCATGTGGAGGACAACCGTTTTCGCACAGTGTAAACAAACCTTCGAAATGACTGTGTGTCTGTCTGTTTGACCTCCTCATCAAAAAATATAAAGCCAGCTTATCAGCTAGCTCCCACTAATAAGGCGCATTAGTGCCACAAATAAATATTCCAATTGCAAACAAAATCGAGATAATTAGCATGAGATAATATTCTTAGAGAAATATAATTCACATTGAACCCAGATCGATAGATCGATCTATAAATGAATTCCAGTCTGGGGTTCCGCATCTGCGATTGATAAGATTACAGAAGATAATAATTATCAGACAATGGAGAGAGGGTTATCTCTGGGGTCGGGCACATGACCAGCTGTCAGCTTAATCTGAGGTTAAGCCTGAGACGATTCCCATGATGAACTTCCGAAATGGATCTGTTGTGAAGGTTTTTCTACACATAAATATTTTCATTTCGAATTTTGCTCATTTCGTATTCAGAAATTTTCCCTCGC